>CM067842.1:618469481-628469481 GCA_034509565.1 Triticum monococcum
AGGTGGCTCTGCCGCATTGACTTCCCGCACCCACTGCTTGAGTTGGCGGTGCGAAGTATGCAGTGAAGCACCACCGTCAACGCACAAGACCTCCGTGGCTTTCTGGAACTCCTGCTCACTGGTCTCGACATCATCCATGTCTTCGTCGTCGTCGTCATCTTCATCCTTGTCGTGGCCGCGGGGAGGTCTGTCTCCTTGCTGCTGCTTGGCCTTGCCGCGGCGTCCTCCCCGGCCAGCGCGCTTCTTGCCGGACTCTCTAGCGCCTCCTTGGGCCCTCTCCTTGTCGCGTTGCTCGTATTCAGCTTTTTGCTGCTGGACAAGGTGCTCGACCTTCTTGCAGCTCTGGAGGTCATGGCCCTTGGTGCGGTGGATCTTGCAGTACTGCTTGTCAGTGCCGTCCTGCTTGTCGGCGACCGCCACAGCTTGGCAGTTGGTGCATGCGGCAATCTCCTTGCTGGAGCTACCAACTTTGGCTTTCTTGGCGCCACCTTCATTGCCGGACTGCTCAACGACTAGCACATCTTTGCCTTTCTTCTTCCTGTTGTTCCGCCGCCGGTTTTTCTTTGCCGGGGCAGCATCCTCGCTGTCAGATCCTCCTGCTCCTGTATTCTCTCCGGGGAGTTTCCTCCCTTCCTCAGCACGTGCACACTTGTCGACCAGGGAATACAGCTCACTGACGTCTCTGATCTTGCACATCGCCGTCTCCTCCCGCATCCTGCGGTTACGCACGTTCTGATGGAACGCGCTGATAACCGCAGCAGGGTGGACATCTGGGATGTTGTGCTGTACACGGCTGAATCTCTGAATGTACTTGCGCAGGGGTTCTCCTTCCTTCTGGGCGAGTAGGTGAAGGTCACTCTCTTGGCCATGAGGTTTGTGGCCGCCTGTAAAGGCGCCGACAAACTGATGGCACAGGTCTACCCAGGAGGATATGGATTTGTCCGGCAAATGCATGAGCCAGGACCTGACGTTGGGCTTGAGCACCAGCGGGAAGTAGTTGGCAAGGACCTTGTCGTCTCGCCCCCGGCAGCTTGCACCGCGATGGTGTAGATGCTGAGGAACTCCGACGGATGTGACTTGTCGTCGTGCTTCTCTGGTACGTCTGGCTTGAAATTCTTCTTACTGGGCCACTTGACTTCCCGCACCCACTGCTTGAGTTCTCGGTGCGAAGTATGCAGAGAAGCACCACCATCAACGCACAAGACCTCCATGGCTTTCTGGAACTCCTGCTCACTGGTCTCGACATCATCCATGTCTTCGCCGCCACCCGCCACTTCAGCAGAAGCTTTGGCGCGAGCTCAACTGCTCCTAGACTACCCTCCAGCGCCAGACAAGATCGACGACTGGAGGGCCACCATTCAGAGTCTCATCGGCTTCGCCAACGGCGACAACCCACGGCAGCCGAGTACTTCACAGCCGCGGCAAGTCAGCCAGGCACGAGCCGGTTGCGACCGGACCGGTGGAGGTGCAACCACCGTGCACTCTCCGCCCCGAAGGCCAAGATCGCCGACTCGCCGGATCCACCTCGACAGCAACTCCACCGCATCATCAGATCCTCGAGCTCGTCGCAATCAGCGCCAAGTTCTTCACGAACGACAGCAAGAAGACGCTCGTACTCGCATCGAGCGCCGAAGAGAAGCGCGGCGTCAATCAGACCAGCGCGCTGGGCCCTCTGTCGACATGCATGCACCAGGGGAACCAGGCGACTTGCCGTATGCGGTAGGTTGCCCTGCGTTTACTCGTGAGCTGTGGCAAGTCCAGTGGCCCAGTAAGAAGAATTTCAAGCCAGACGTACTAGAGAAGTACGACGGCAAGTCGCATCCGTCGGAGTTCCTCAGCATCTACACCATCGCGGTGCAAGCTGCCGGGGGGCGAGACGATAAGATCCTTGCCAACTACTTCCCGCTGGTGCTCAAGCCCAACGTCAGGTCCTGGCTCATGCATTTGCCGAACAAATCCATATCCTCCTGGGCAGACCTGTGCCATCAGTTTGTCGGCGCCTTTACAGGCGGCCACAAACCTCATGGCCAAGAGAGTGACCTTCACCTGCTCGCCCAGAAGGAAGGAGAACCCCTGCGCAAGTACATTCAGAGATTCAGCCGTGTACAACACAACATCCTAGATGTCCACCCTGCCACGGTTATCAGTGCGTTCCATCAAAACGTGCGTAACCACAGGATGCGGGAGGAGATGGTGATGTGTAAGATCAGAGACGTCAGTGAGCTGTATGCCCTGGCCGACAAGTGTGCACATGCTGAGGAAGGGAGGAAACTCCCCGGAGAAACTACAGGAGCAGGAGGATCTGACAGCGAGGATGCTGCCCCGGCAAAGAAAAACCTGCGGCGGAACAATAGGAAGAAGAAAGGCAAAGATGTGCTAGTCGTTGAGCAGTCCGGCAACGAAGGTGGTGCCAAGAAAGCCAAAGTAGGTAGCTCCGACAAGGAGATTGCCGCATGCACAAACTGCCAGGCTGTGGCGGTCGGCGACAAGCAGGACGGCACCGACAAGCAGTACTGCAAGATCCACCGCACCAAGGGCCATGATCTCCAGAGCTGCAAGAAAGTCGAACAGCTTGTCCAGCAGCAAAAGGCTGAATACGAGCGACACGACAAGGAGAGGGCCCAAGGAGGCGCTGGAGAATCCGGCAAGAAGCGCGTTGGCCGGGGAGGACGCCACGGCAAGGCCAAGCAGCGGCAAGGAGACAGACCTCCCCGCGGCCGCGACAAGGATGAAGATGACGACGACGACGAAGACATGGATGATGTCGAGACCAGTGAGCAGGAGTTCCAGAAAGCCACGGAGGTCTTGTGCGTTGACGGTGGTGCTTCTCTGCATACTTCGCACCGCCAACTCAAGCAGTGGGTGCGGGAAGTCAATGCGGCAGAGCCACCTGTCGAGTCACGCAAGCTTCTGAAATGGTCCAGCACGCCTATCATCTTTGATATTGAGGACCACCCTGATCGCACAACTGCGGTCGGGTGCTTGCCAATGTTGGTTTCACCAACTATCCGCAACCTCAAGGTCACTAAGATGCTAGTTGACGGCAGGGCTTGGTTGAACCTGATCTCCTCCGCTGTACTCCAGAAACTCCAGATCCCTGACAGCGAGCTCGAAGAGACCGGCACATTCCAAGGAATTAACCCGGGAAGGAGCAAGCCGAAAGGGAAGGTCACGTTGCCAGTAACATATGGTAGCGAATTGAACTTCAGGACTGAGAGGGTCACTTTTGACATTGCCGATTTTCCATTGCCTTACAATGGGATACTAGGCCGTCCAGCACTCGCCAAGTTTATGGCAGCCTCTCACTACGCATACAACATGCTAAAGATGCCAGGCCCGATAAGCGTCATCTCTGTCCCTGGCGACAAGAAGGATGCTCTTATCTGCGCCGACAAGATCTACCGGGAAGCGGCAGCCGCAACAGATCGCAAATCACCTGTCGTTGAAGCTCCCAGGGGGAAGAAGAATACCAAGTCCAGCAAGAGTTCTGATGCCCACTCCGGCAAGCGCACCTCTTCGGAGTGCTGCGCTGCCGTCGATGACGCACCATCGAGCTCCACCGGCAAGTGTAAGAAGGCAATGGCGGCTCCGCCAGAGACCAAGAAAGTGTCCGCCAAGGAGGACGGCACTGGTGGTACCTTCACCATCAGTGCCACTCTTGACCCTAAATAGGAAAGCACGCTCATTGCTTTCCTGCGGGCGAACGTCGACGTGTTTGCGTGGCAACCGTCTGACATCCCCGGTGTTCCCAGGAAAGTAATCGAGCACCATCTTGCCGTTTGTCCTCATGCGCGGCCTGTCAAGCAGAAGGTCAGGAAACAAGCAGTGGAGCGCCAGGAATTCATCGCAGAAGAGATCAAGAAATTGGAAGCAGCAGGCCTTGTCAGAGGAGTGCTCCATCCTACGTGGTTGGCCAATCCTGTAGTCATGCGCAAGGCAAACGGGAAATGGAGGCTTTGTATCGACTTTACCGATGTTAATAAAGCTTGTCCCAAAGACCCATTTCCCTTGCCGCGCATTGACCAGATTGTTGACTCCATAGCCGGATGTGACTTGCTTTCATTTCTTGACACATACTCAGGATACCATCAAATCTTCATGGCAGAAGAAGATGAGGAGAAGACCGCATTCATAACTTCATGTGGCACGTACTGTTTCATACGGATGCCTTTCGGTTTAAAGAATGCTGGTTCAACATTTGCAAGGGTAGTCCATGTCGCTCTTGAGCCACAAATACACAGAAATGTGGAAGCCTACATGGATGACATAGTGGTCAAGACCAAGGACAGGGCAACTCTGATTCAAGATTTAGACGAGACCTTTGCAAATCTGCGCAAGATCAACCTCAAGCTCAACCCCGAGAAGTGCGTGTTTGGAGTCCCCTCCGGCAAGCTTCTCGGGTTTTTCGTGTCTCAGTGGGGAATTGAAGCCAATCCCGACAAGATCAAGGCCATTGAGCAGATCGAAGCACCAAAGCGCGTCAAGGATGTACGAAGACTTGCCGGTTGTGTGGCTGCTCTCAGCAGGTTTATCTCTCGGTCTGCTGAGCGCGCCCTGCCGTTTTTCAAAATTTTGAAAAGGCAGGTCCAATGAAATGGACTCCGGAAGCGGAGGCTGCGCTGTAGGACTTGAAGAGATACCTGTCCTCCACTCCAACACTTGTCGCACCTAAGCCACAAGAGAAGTTGCTGCGCTATATAGCGGCAACCAATCAAGTGGTTAGTGCTGCGTTAGTGGCAGAGAGGGAGGCAGACGACGAGCCAGCAACCACGGCAGGCGCATCCAGCGACAAGCAGGGGGCTTCCCCGACAAGCTCTGGGCCCGACAAAGATGGATCTGCGCAGGTGCGCGAGGAGATACATAAGAGAATGGTGCAGCGCCCAGTTTACTTTGTCAGTTCCCTTCTGCAGGGGGCTAGGTCAAGGTACTCTGGTGTGCAGAAATTGCTTTTCGGCCTTCTCATGGCCTCGAGAAAGTTGCGCCATTACTTCCAAGCACATGAGATCACAGTTGTCACTCGCTTTCCGCTGAAGAGGATATTACAGAATCTAGAAGCAACAGGAAGGATTGTTGAGTGGGTACTGGAACTGTTAAGCTTTGGCCTCAAGTTTGAGAGTACTTCAACAATCCAAAGCAGAGCATTGGCAGAATTCATAGCAGAATGGATGCCAACACCAGATGAAGAAATTCCAGAAACGAGCATCCCCGTCAAGGAAGCAAGCAAAGAGTGGCTTATGTACTTTGACGGTGCCTTCTCGCTGCAAGGCGCCGGTGCTGGCGTGCTGCTTGTCGCACCCACCGGAGAGCACCTCAAGTACGTAGTCCAGATGTACTTTCCCAAGGAGCAAGCGACAAACAATACTGCAGAGTATGAAGGCTTGCTTGCCGGTCTCAAGATCGCGGCAGACCTTGGGATTACGAAGCTCATTGTCAGGGGTGACTCGCAGCTTGTCGTCCGCCAAGTGAACAAGAGTTATCAGAGTCCGTTCATGGAAGCCTATGTTGACGAAGTGAGAAAGCTAGAAGAGCACTTTGACGGCCTACAGATGGAGCATGTTCCAAGAGCTCAGAACGACATTGCCGATGGCATGTCAAAGTGCGCCGCACTTAAGTTACCTGTGGAACCAGGGATCTTTGTGCTCAAGCTGACTCAACCGTCCGTAACGCCATCAACTGGACAGAGCAAGAAAAGGAAGTTGATTTCTGGTGACTATTTTCCGGCAGAGCTTCCCGAAGCTGCCACCAAAAAGGTCCCCAAGATCAACACCAAGAGTGCTGAGGAGCAGTCTGCTCCGGCAAACCCTAGGGTTTGTTCCATTGAAGCAGAGGCTTCCGACAAGTTTTGCTCCGGCAAGCCTGCCGGGGAACGTCAAGCTCCGGCAGAGCCGCAGGTTCTCGCCGTAGAAGCGGATGTTCCCGCAGCAGCAGATATGCCTTTAGTCCTTCTTGTCGAGCCGCAAGCTCCAGCATGGGTACAACAGATTGTCCGTTTCCTTCAGACAGGAGAACTTCACGAAGAGCAAGAAGAAGCGGAAAGAGTATCCCGGCAGTCAAGTATGTACCAGTTTGTCGACAACACACTATACAGAAGAAGACTCAACGGTGTGAAATTGAAGTGTATTCACCGGGAAGATGGACAAAAGCTGTTGGCAGAGATACATGGAGGCATATGTGGTCACCACATTGGCGCAAGAGCACTTGCTGGCAAAGCATTCCGGCAAGGTTTCTTTTGGCCGACAGCCCTCCAGGATGCAACTGCACAAGTAACCAAGTGTGAAGCATGCCAGTTCCATTCCAAGCAGATACACCAGCCAGCTCAAGCTCTCCAGACGATCCATTTATCCTGGCCATTTTCGGTCTGAGGGCTCGACATCCTCGGTCCCTTTCCCCGAGCAGTCGGGGGCTTTGAGTACTTGTACGTCGCAATCGACAAGTTCACAAAGTGGCCAGAAGTGGAAGCAGTGAGGAAGGTGACAGCACAGTCAGCAGTCAAGTTCTTCAGGTCAATTATTTGCCGCTTCGGGATTCCCAACAGGGTAATCACCGACAACGGTACGCAATTCACGAGCCGCACCTTCATGCAGTACGTCCAAGATCTTGGCGCCAAGGTCTACTTCGCTTCTGTTGCTCACCCGAGAAGCAACGGTCAAGCGGAGAGGGAAAATGTTGAAGTGCTGTGTGGGCTCAAGACCAGGACTTTCGACAGGCTGCACAAGTGCGGACGAAACTGGATTGAGGAGCTTCCGGTGGTTCTTTGGTCGATCAGGACGACGCCAAATCGAGCCACTGGACAGACACCTTTCGCTCTAGTCTACGGAGCAGAGGCAGTTCTCCCCACGGAACTCGTATACGGGTCACCTCGAGTGCTCGCTTATGATGAGCTCGAGCAAGAGAGCTGTGACAAGTTGACGCGCTGCTCCTTGAGGAAGACCGTCTTCAGGCTGCTGTACGAGCTGCTCGCTACCAGCAAGCTTTGCGCCGCTACCATAGCCGCAAAGTTAACGCCAGAAGTCTCGAGGAAGGCGACCTTGTTCTTCGGGTGTTCAGTCCGCCAAGAACTCCAACAAGTTGATGCCGAAGTGGGAAGGCCCTTACCGGGTGAAACGAGTCACTAGGCCTGGCGCTGTCCGCCTTGAGACCAAAGATGGCATTCCAGTGAGCAACTCCTGGAACATTGAGCATCTTCGTAAGTTTTACCCGTAGGGCGCGGTTGCCGGAATCCGTTCCGGCAACCACCTTTTGTACAAGTCTTGTCGCTGTTGCATGTAATCCTTTGTACAAAGCTGGCGTAGACCCCGTGCATAAAGCTCATGTGCTCCGCACATCTTGTCGATTTCATGCTTTTTATTTTTTGCATATGTTATCTGACACTTTGTGCAGCACTTACACCCGGTAAGCAACAACGAGCCATAAGGCTCCATATCTTTATTTTTCTCCTCTTTCATTTTTTCTCAAGGAAAGGAAGGTTCCCTCGCACACAAGTTTGCCGGGGGAGGAAGGAGAAGATAATGGTATGGACCAGGCGTCGTTCAAGAAAGTTTCGCCTTGCCGGGAAGCAAACAACAAAAAAGATAAGTTGCCAAAGTTTGAGCAATCATATTTTTTAATTTTTTAAGTTATCTTCCTTGAACGACCGTACTTTGTATGGAAAACCTATGCGCGGAGGAACCAACTCGTAGCTAGTTGCGCCCTTACTTTGTTTCGAGTCCGCTCAACAACTTAAGTGAGCTGCGACTAGTTGCGACAAGGTTTCTTGTCGGTAGCGGCACCGCCAGCAGGCTGCTGACGTCCCGCACTCAGCGCTCGCGGCCAAGGTGCCTGCGCCGGCAAGTTCCCTAAAAGCGTAGGGCAAAAACATAAAAAGGAAGGAATCAAGTAAAGGAAATAACATTGCAATCATTACCCAGAATAGAATTATATTACAAGGTAGCTTGTCGCAGCTCTAACAAATTGTTCTCATAACATGACCAGCGACGACAAGAAAAGAAGAAAACGGGCGGCCTAGTCTACGCGATCGCCCTCAACTCTCTTGATCCCGCTCACCTTGTCCACAATGGGTGCGACAAGGGTCTTGAGCGCCTCCAGACCAGCATCTGGCGGCAAGGTCCTGAGGACGTTGGTGAGGTTGAGGCCCGGGTTGCGGAAGGCCACCTTCACCAACACCTTCTGAAGAGCTCCCGCGCAGATCTTGCGCGACTCGTCGGCCAGCTGCTTTGGGATCCTCTCCTGGAGTCGCCGGAGGGACGTCGCCATGCCTTTGAAGAATGAGGTGAGCTTGGCGCTGGGTTGGAGGTTCTCGTCGGAGGGATACCCGAGATCCTCCATCCCCAGCTGCGCCAGCTCCCTGTCAATATCTGCGGCAATATCCACGAGACCCTCCATCCAGAGCTCCACATTCTCCCGGAAAGTGCTCTGGGCGGCAGCAGCACTCGCCAGCAGCGCCTTGCCGGCCTTGACCTCCTCCTTCAGGGCCGTCTCCTGCTCCTTGGTGCCGTCCAGCGTCTTGGTCAAAGTGGTCAGCTTCAACTCAAGATTAGCGTTGGAGTCCTTGGCGGCGCTAAGTTCCTGGCCCTTCTCGGCGAGACGGGCCTGCAGCTCCGAGTAGCTGTGGGCGTCCTTCTCCCGCTCATGCTTGAGCACGGCAAGCTCTTCGCCGCTCGCCTTGAGATCGGCCTCCAGCTGCGCCACCTTCGTCTCCAGCTCCATCTTGGCGGCCTCGGCAGCTGCGACAGCATCCTCTGCTTGGTTGAGGGCTCCGCCAAATGTCCGCTCGCGCGCGGCAAGCTCCTCCTCGTGGCTGTCGAGGTTGACCTTCCTCTGCACCAGCTCGCCCTCCTGCGCAGACAACTTTTCAGCGGCAAGCCGCTGTTGCTCTTCAACTTCAGCCTTCTTGAGGAGGAAGGCCCTCTGCTCCTTGGCAAGCTGCGCCTGCTCCTCTGCCAGAGACCGGAGAGCTTCCTAGTTGTGACCCCGGAGCTCCTCCGCGCGCTTCTCGATGTCCGCTCCCGCCTTCGCGACAAGCGCCTCGCGTGATTCCAGCTTGACTTGCCGGGCGCGGTAGAGCGACACCAGCTTCCGCAGCAGCCGCTCCTCCTCAGGTTCGCTGCTGCTGCTGCTCGGCGCGTCAACCAACGCCAGCCCAGCGGAGGCTAGCACCTCTCCGTCAAAGCTCTCTCCTTCGACCGGCGCCCTGGAGCTTGACGCCCAGGGGAGGTTGATGAAGATGCCATCGCCGGCCTTCAAGTAGACGCCTGGCTGGGGCTCTTCGGAGCCCGGCGCTGCGGCAGCGGCGGAGGAATCGGCGGTCGACATAGCGCTTGGTGCTCCTGCGGCGTCAGGACCGTCAGTGCGATCGCCAGATCCCCCGCCTACTTCTGCGGTGGCAGCCTTGGCGGCCTCTGTGCTGGCGGGGTCGTCAGTGCTGGCTGCTTCCTCGGCAGCAGCAGCGTCGTCGGCGGCAACCTCGGTCTCCATCGGCTCCGCAGCAGATGGATCTGACAGCCGAAAAAGGAGAGAAGAGTCAAGCAAATATCCAAAAAAAGAAGATCAAAAGAAGAAGAAACCAAGGAAGTTCTGAAGCGAGAAGATTACCTGTGCCAGGTTCTGCAGTCGTGGTCTCTGCCGCCGGGGGGCCGCTGGCACTGTCCCTTGCCGGAGAACTCTCCCTTGCCGGAGACTTCTCCCTTGCCGGGGGGCTCTCCCTTGCCGGGGACCTCTCCCTTGCCGGAGTACTCTCCCTTAGCGTTTCAGGGGCGGCCTCCGGGCGCTCCTGGTGGGGCTGTTCTGCTCCTACATGAACCAACAATCAGATATCAGCAAAGCAAGAGATTCCATGCGCGCCCAACAGCGGAAAGCAAGCCATATACTCATGCTGGGGGCTGCTATGGAGAACTGTTGCCGGGTCCGGCAAGATTGTCTCGGACACATCCCCTACTATCGCGGTGGGTTCGTCCTCGATGATAATCACCGGGGCCTTGGCTCTCTTCGCCGCTCTCTGAGCCAGAGTCCTAAGAAGGAATAAGTTCAGAATAAAGCAGATGAGATACAAGACAAAACAGCAAGGATTGAAGAACTACAAGTACAACAAGAGAATCTTACTCTTCTTCTTCTTCCTCGTCAGAGCTGAACGCGGAGAAGTCGAAGTCCGGCTCACGCCCAACGCGAGAAGGTGGAGGAGTAGATTCCCTTGGCCGCTTGGCGGAACGGATTCCGCTCCGGCTGGTCTGAGACGACCCCGCTCCGGCTGCCGCCGCGGCGTGGGAAGCGGCAGGAGCAGAAGCGGTGGTCCGGGTGGACCCCGCTCCAGTTGCCACAGCAGCATGAGGCGCTCCCGCGGCAACAGTGCTTACCGCGGTGGAGCGTCTCGCGCGACGCGGCGACTGTCGACTCGCCCGCCGCCCCACTACTTCCCCGGCCTTGCGGAGACGCCTTCTTGGTGGAGCTGGGGGCTCTGCCTGCGACGAGCTATCTGAGGATGAAGAGGAAGATGAGTTGATCTCCAACGAGCCACTCGTATCCTCGGCGGGCTCGCTTGACTCGACGTCACGCCCGGCAAACTCTTTCTTGCCGGCGAGCTCTTTCTTGCCGGCAAGCTCCTCTCGCTCGGCACGGCTTGCCGCCTCTGCTGCCTCTGCCTCCTCCATGGTGAATCCAAACTCGCCCGCAGCTGTGGCTGCCGCCGCCTCTTCCAGCCTGGTGGTGATGCGTTTCAACTCCGCATCGGTGGTGTCGCGAGTGAGGCCATTCTTCTTGTCGGGGCGGATCGGCACTTCTACCAAGCCATCGAAGAACTCCTGCACGACGTCGTCTGCAGGCAATTGCCAAGTTGGGACAATTCCATGCGAGTCGCACAGCGGCATCATTACCCTGATGCGGTCGAGCGCGGAGTTGTTGCACAATGTAACGACGCCCTGCGGCAACCTGAACACTTCAGGATGCTCAGGGTCGTACTTGAACAGCTCCTGGAGCATCGCATTGAGCTCCAGAACAGTGAAGTTGTAGTTGAGGCCCGGACGCAGCCTCATGATATCCGCCGCATTCTTGAACTCCTAGGCGGGTCTCCTCCGTTCCTGCAAGGGGGCGATGCGGCGGCGAAGAAAATCTGCGCCAACGGCGCCTACAGTGAGCCCGGCAAGCTTGAGGCGTTGGATGCTGGTGACGGCAATCTTCAGCCTATCATCTTCCGGGGCCACATCACTCCAATCGCTGCCGCGTACTTCTGGGGTTTGGCGCCGGGCGGTAAACGGCTGCGGGTTCTCCTCGACAACCCAGCACCAGTCTGCTCTCCATTCCTCCCACTTGCCATGGAACTCTCCCTCCAGATAAGAATCCTTCTTGCCGGCCCTCGAGATCCAGGCAATTCCACCGAATAGAGGCTCTCCTCTCTCTACTCGGGGCATAAAGAAGTGGCGAAAAAGGGCTACGTTGGGATGGACTCCGACAAAGTTTTCGCAAAGATGTGCGAAAACTGCCATGGTCAGAACAGCATTGGGGGTGAAATCAAGGAGGCAGAACCCGTAGGTGTTCATGATATCGCAGAAAAACTCCGAGAAAGGCGGGCAAAGCCCGTAGTAGAAGAACACGGCAAAGAACGGATATCCACTTGGAGCCATTTTCCAAGCGGAGGCCGGGAGTACCTTCGTGCTCGGATGCGCTCGCGTCTCCGTCAACCAGAAGAGGTAGTAGTACTCCCTCAGCTCCTTCGCGACGAGCTTGGGGGGGAAGATTGCCCGCTCCTTTCGCAGCGCCGCAAGCCGCTGCGCCTCGGTCGACTTCACAGCCTTCCCCTTGTCGGCTTTCGGAGCCATGGCGGAAGTGGTGGAGGAGGTCGACGGCGTTGGTGGTGCTGGTGGCAATGGGGGGCAGGGCGCTGCTCTCTTTTCAGCTTTGGGAAGACGGAGGAGCGGCGGAGGTTTTCGAGATTGGAATGGAAAGGGGCGAGTGGGCGCACTACCCCTGCTTCCCCTGCTTATAAAGGGGGAAGGGGCGGACGTTCCGCCTTTCCTAATAAAGAAACCACCCACGATCTCTCCCACGACGCTGCATTCGACGCGTGCCGTTCGGGGAGGGCGCAGTGGATACAGAGAGAGATATGGCGTAATCTAGGCCGCGCGTGCCCATGCCCTGTTTTGGGCCTGGCCTAACAGCGTTCGGCACCGTGTATGGCCCAGGCCCGGGGGCTCCTGTCGGTGTACTAGAGTAGGGGTACCCTAGTATCCCGAACTTGTGCACGGGCAGTCGCAGCGTCCCGCGGCAAGGCTTGCCGGGTGACCGCCAAGGTCCTCCGTGGTTCCTTTGGGGCCATTCAAGAACAAAGTATCCAAGCCGAAGAGACAAGACCCCGGCAAGAGGAGCTTGCCGGGAAGGCCAACCAAGGCATCTCAAGGAACTTGCCGCAACGCTCCACGCGTCCCGGCAAGGCCCGGTGAGCGACAAGCTCCCGGACGCGACAAGACAACGACTGCGGCAAGGCGCTCGCCGCGGCAAGCTTCCACTCTGTACCTGCGCTCCAGCACATCCACCAACGTGTCGCTCTGGGACCCTTCCAGGCGTACGTGGCGGGAGGCTGTGCAGCCAGCAGTACACGGTGGCAAGCGGCGCTGACAAGATGGCCATCGTGGCGAGCGATGGCGTCCCTGGCGGTCCCTTTTGCACTATTTGGGCGACGCAGACGGGCATTTAATGCCCTTGTCCCCTGCCGTCAGGGTTAGGTATGATACACTGTAGTAAGCGGCTGTACCTACCGCAACATCTTTCCATTTTTGCCCTTGTCTACGTTGCCACCTATCGGTGACCCCTTGAGCATATAAAAGGAGGCCCATGCGCAACGTAGAGGGGGAGGTCGGCCAAACAGAACGCTCACGCTCGGTCTCGTTTGCTGCTGGTGTGTACTGTAGCACTCGGCGCTCCCGAGCAAGAACACAATACAAACCACAAAGCAGGAGTAGGGTTTTACGCATCCGTGCGGCCCGAACCTGGGTAAACTGCTCGCGTGTCTCGCCTCGATCTGCTCTTCGTGCGGTCTTCGCCCCCCTGCCGAACCAAAAAGGGGCTCGGTCCGCCTGTCCCATAGGTGTTCGTGGATTAGTCCCCCGACATAGACATTAAGCTCTTTTCTGGCGCCATTTCCGGGGAGGTTAGCGCTTGAAGGTATATCTTCAGATCTTGCAATCGAATCTTTTTGTTTCTTGTTTTCGCACTAGTTTAGTTTATAAAAGAAAACTACAAAAAATATGGAATTGAGTTTGCCTCATACACTTCATCTTTTTAATATCTTTCGTGAGTATGATGGAAAGGAAAATTGTGCCAAAGTGTTAGTAGAAGAATGCATTAAAATGTTTGGCACTAAATCTTTGAATGATGAGCATGATTGTAATGTTATTAGTATGAACTCTTTAAATATCCATAGTACTAATGAGGATTGCACTAGTCATGATGAAAATGTCTCTTATGAACATGTCAATTTTTGTGGAGTGCATTGGGTTTGCAAGTACACACCAAATAGGGAAGATAGATATTGCAAGAGGCATAAGCATTTAGAAACTAAATGGCTGCAAGAAAGGCTAAATGTTAGTGCTGGAAATTTAAAATTTCTTAGCCATACTTGTGAACTTTGCAATGAACATGGTCATTTAAATATCAAATGCAAATTGTTTCATGATCAAATTGTGTCCAAAAATTGTGATGACTTGATTTCCCTTGCACATTATAATGAACTTAGTTTGCTTTTTGGTTATGAAGAAATGAAACGTCAAACTAAGATTATTCCAGAATATAACCTCGAGAAATTCCTCGATATTGATCTATAAGAGATTTATATGTATTGTGCGGTGAATTGCATTGAAAATCCTTATATTGCCAATTATATAAATAAAACAAAACAAATAGAAGACAAAGAGAATACTAACAAAAGGGAAGAGACTTCCCAATATCCTCCTATTATTTCTTATGATGAATCAGGTAACGAGGAGGGGCCTTCTATTCAACCAATCTCATTAATAAGGAGCTCCAAAAAGAGGATTGAACCCATGCATGATGTGGTGAAGAAGAAGAAAAGAAAAAGGAAGAGAGGTAAAAAGATATCTCTCCCAAATAATGCTGCTCCTATTACTGTTGTGCCTCATGAAAATATAATTGTGGAAGATGATGCACTTGATGATGATCTCGTTATGCCTATTCCTTGTCGTGATGATTATGATTGGGAAGATAATGATACTTCTTATGATCTTGAAAATCTTTTTGGCACTTGCTTGGAAGAATATGATAATTGCTATACTATTGGTGCTATCCATACTATTGATGATGAGAGTGATTATGCTTATGATATGAAAAGGCCCAAGCTTGGGGATGCTATGTTTGAAGAAGATAATGTTTTTGAGAATATATTTGCTGCAATTAATGTTTGTCCCAAGCTTGGGGATGATATGTTTAATGAAGATGATATTTTTAGCCTCCCAAGTTTTGATATGCAAATTTGTTATGATGATAGCATGCCTCCTACTTATGATGATTATATTGATGAAATTGGGATTGGAAGAGTGTCAACTTTAGGAAGTAATGATCCCACTATTTTGGAGGATGTTGAATCTTATTATGATAATTATGAAAGTGGATTTGGAGAGGTCATGACTTTATTTGGTGATGATTCCACTATCTTGGAAGAGGATTCAATCGATTATGATGAGAACAAAGTTGCTACTTATGATAATTATTGTGATGATACATATGCTATAAAAAGTAGTGATGATTATATTTATAAAACTTGTCATGATTATGATTACCCTTTTTCTGAACATTACTCTTTTAATGTGGAAACAATTTATAGTATTCGAGTTTCTTATGATACTCCCACTATTCCGAATGAGAAGAATTTTGCTTATGTGGAGAGTAATAAAATTTCTATGCTTGTAGATCATGAAAAGAATGCTTTAGGTGCTGGTTATATTGTTGACTTCATTCATGATGCTACTGAAAATTATTATAAGGGAGGAACATATGCTTGTAGGAATTGCAATAATATCAAGTTTCCCCTCTATGTGCTTAAAATTTTGGAGTTATGCTTGTTTTACCTTCCTATGCAAGTTGATTCTTGTTCCCACAAGTTGTTTGCTCACAAAATCCCTATGCATAGGAAGTGGGTTAGACTTAAATGTGCTAGTCATATTCTTAATGATGCTCTCTTTATGCTTCAATTCTTATCTTTTATGTGAGCATCATTGAAATCATCATGCCTAGCTAGGGGCGTTAAACGATAGCGCTTGTTGGGAGGCGACCCAATTTTATTTTTGTTCCTTGCTTTTTGTTCCTGTTTAGTAATAAATTAATCATATATCCTCTGTTATGATTGTGTTTTTATTTTTTAATTAGTGTTTGTGCCAAGTAAATCCTATAGGATCTTCTTGGGTGATTGTTATTTGATCTTGCTGTAAAAAACAGAAAGTGTGCGCTCACGAGAATAATTTTCATTTTTTTTTACCAGAGAGCGATAAAATACCAATTCCAAATGTAGTAGATCATTAAATAAATTTCCTAGGAATTCCTAATGCTCAGGATTTTTGGAGTTACAGAAGTATTCGAAACCTACAGATTACTACAGCCTGTTCTGTTTTTGACAGATTCTGTTTTCTATGTGTTGTTTGCATATTTTGATGAATCTATGAGTAGTATCGGAGGGTATGAACCAAGTTGGAATATAGTAGATATTACACCAATATGAATTTAGAATAAGTTCACAACATTACCTTGAAGTGGTGTTTTGTTTTCTTTCGCTAACGGAGCTTACGAGTTTTCTGTTAAGTTTTGTGTTGCGAAGTTTTCAAGTTTTGGGTAAAGATTCGATGGACTATGGAATAAGGAGTGGAAAGAGCCTAAGCTTGGGGATGCCCAAGACACCCCAAGATAATATTCAAGGACAACCAAGAGCCTAAGCTTGGGGATGCCCCGTAAGGCATCCCCTCTTTCGTCTTCGTTCATCGGTAACTTTACTTGGAGCTATATTTTTATTCACCATATGATATGTGTTTTGCTTGGAGCGTCATTTTATTTTATTTTTCTTGATGTTTGAATAAAATACCAAGATCTGAAATTCTTAAATGTTAGAGAGTCTTCACATAGTTGCATAATTTTTCGACTACTCATTGATCTTCACTTATATCTTTCGGAGTAGTTTGTCGTTGCTCTAGTGCTTCACTTATATCCTTTTAGAGCACGGTGGTGGTTTTATTTTGAAGAAATAGATGAACTCTCGTGCTTCACTTATATTATTTTGAGAGTCCGAAACAGCATGGTAATTTGCTTTGGTTATGAATTTAGTCCTAATATGATGGGCATCCAAGAGGGATATAATAAAAACTTTCATGTAAAGTGCATTGAATACTATGAGAAGTTTGATACTTGATGATTGTTTTGAGATATGAAGATGGTGATATTAGAGTCATGCTAGTGAGTAGTTGTGAATTTGACAAATACTTGTGTTAAAGTTTGTGATTCCCGTAGCATGCACGTATGGTGAACCGTTATGTGATGAAGTCGGAGCATGATTTATTTATTTATTGTCTTCCTTATGAGTGGCGGTCGGGACGAGCGATGGTCTTTTACTACCAATCTATCCCCCTAGGAGCATGCGCGTAATACTTTCTTTTGATAACTAATCGATTTTTTCCAATAAGTATGTGAGTTCTTTATGACTAATGTTGAGTCCATGGATTATACACACTCTCGCCCTTCCACCATTGCTAGCCTCTCTAGTATCGCGCAACTTTTGCCGGTACCTTAAACCCACCATATACCTTCCTCAAAACAGCCACCATACCTACCTATTATGGCATTTCCATAGCCATTCCGAGATATATTGCCATGCAACTTTCCACCGTTCCATTTACTACGACACGCTCCGTCATTGTCATATTGCTTTGCATGATCATGTAGTTGACATTATATTTGTGGCAAAGCCACCATTCATAATTCTTTCATACATGTCACTCATGAGTAATTGCACATCCCGGTACAACGCCGGAGGCATTCATATAGAGTCATATCTTGTTCTAAGTATCGAGTTGTAATTCTTGAGTTGTAAGTAAATAAAAGTGTGATGATCATCATTATTAGAGCATTGTCCCAAGTGAGGAAAGGATGATGGAGACTATGATTCCCCCACAAGTCGGGATGAGACTCCGGATTAAAAAAATAGGCCATAAAAAAGAGAAAATGCCCAAACAAAAAAAATAAAAAAAATGAGAGAAAAAGAGAGAAGGGGCAATGCTATTGTCCTTTTACCACACTTGTGCTTCAATGTAGCACCATGATCTTCATGATAGAGAGTCTCCTATGTTGTCACTTTCATATACTAGTGGGAATCTTTCATTATAGAACTTGGCTTGTATATTCCAATGATGGGCTTCCTCAAAATGCCCTAGGTCTTCGTGAGCAAGTGAGTTGGATGCACACCCACTTAGTTCCTTTTGTTGAGCTTTCATATACTTATAGCTCTAGTGCATCCGTTGCATGGCAATCCCTACTCACTCACATTGATATCTATTAATGGGCATCTCCATAGCCCGTTGATACGCCTAGTTGATGTGAGACTATCTCCTCCCTTTTTGTCTTCTCCACAACCACCATTCTATTCCACATATAGTGCTATATCCATCTCACGCTCATGTATTGCGTGAAGATTTAAAAAGTTTGAGAACATCAAAAGTATGAAACAATTGCTTGGCTTGTCATCGGGGTTGTGCATGATTTAAATATTTTGTGTGGTGAAGATAGAGCATAGCTAGACTATATGATTTTGCAGGGATAATTTTCTTTGGCCATGTTATTTTGAGAAGACATAATTGCTTGGTTAGTATGCTTGAAGTATTACTATTTTTATGTCAATATTAAACTTTTGTCTTGAATCTTATGGATCTGAATATTCTTGCCACAATAAAGAATTACATAGAGAAATATGTTAGGTAGCATTCCACATCAAAAATTATGTTTTTATCATGTACCTACTCGAGGACGAGCAGGACTTAAGCTTGGGGATGTTGATATGTCTCCACCATATCTATAATTTTTGATTGTTCCATGCTATTATATTATCAACCTTGGATGTTTTATATGCTATTTTATATGATTTTTGGGACTAACCTATTAACCTATTGCCCAGTGCCAGTTTCTGTTTTTTCCTTGTTTTAGAGTATTGCGGAAAAGGAAAATCAAACGAAATCCAATTGACCTGAAACTTCATGGAACTTATTTTTGGACCAGAAGAAGCCCACGGAGTATCGGAGATGGACCAGAAGAATCCCGGGCTGCCGACGAGCCCCCCTGCCTCGTGGACATCCCGGAGAGCCACCGACGTACTTCTTCCTCCTATATATACCCATATACCCTAAAAACTTTGGGGAGCACAATAGATCGGGAGTTCCGCCGCCAGAAGCCTTCGTAGCCACCGAAAACCAATCTAGACCCATTTCGGCACCCTGCCGGAGGGGGAATGCCTCTCCGGTGGCCATCTTCATCATCCTGGTGCTCTCCATAACAAGGAGGGAGTAGTTCTCCCTTGGGGCTGAGGGTATGTACCACTAGCTACGTGTTTGATCTCTCTCTCGTGTTCTTGAGGTGATACGATCTTGATGTATCACGAGCTTTGCTATTATAGTTGGATCTTATGATGTTTCTCCCCCCTCTACTCTCTTGTAATGGATTGAGTTTTCCCTTTGAAGTTATCTTATCAGATTGAGTCTTTAACGATTTGAGAACACTTGATGTATGTCTTACGTGGGATACCCGTGGTGACAATGGGGTATTCTATTGATCCACTTGATGTATGTTTTGGTGATCAACTTGCGGGTTCCGCCCATGAACCTATGCATAGGGTTTGGAACACAGTTTCGTCTTGACTCTCTGGCAGAATCTTTGGGGCACCCTTTGAAGTTCTTTGTGTTGGTTTGAATAGATGAATCTGAGATTGTGTGATGCATATCGTATAATCGTACCCACGGATACTTGAGGTGACATTGGAGTATCTAGGTGACATTAGGGTTTTGGTTGATTTGTGTCTTAAGGTGTTATTCTAGTATGAACTCTAGGATAGATTGAACGGAAAGAATAGCTTCATGTTATTTTACTACGGACTCTTGAATAGATCGATCAGAAAGGATAACTTTGAGGTGGTTTCTTACCCTACCATAATCTCTTCGTTTGTTCTCCCCTATTAGTGAATTTGGAGTGAATCTTTGTTGCATGTTGAGGGATAGTTATGTGATCCAATTATGTTATTATTGTTGAGAGAACTTGCACTAGTGAAAGTATGAACCCTAGGCCTTGTTTCCTAGCATTGCAATACCGTTTGTCTCACTTTTATCATTAGTTACCTTGCTGTTTTTATATTTCAGATTACAAAAACCTTTATCTACCATCCATATACCACTTGTATCACCATCTCTTCGCCGAACTAGTGCACCTATACAATTTACCATTGTATTGGGTGTGTTGGGGACACAAGAGACTCTTTGTTATTTGGTTCCAGGGTTGCTTGAGAGAGACCATCTTCATCCTACGCCTCCTATGGATTGATAAACCTTAGGTCATCCACTCGAGGGAAATTTGCTACTATCCTACAAACCTCTGCACTTGGAGGCCCAACAACGTCTACAAGAAGAAGGTTGTGTTGTACACATCATAGCGCAACACATGAAAATGTTTCTATGGTGCGTGCACCGACTAGAGAGGACGTTAATCATGAAACTTCGGATCAAGTTGCTACTGAACTTCGTAGGTCCGCGAGGACATGTTCCGCACCAGAGTGGTACGGCAACCCTGTCTTGGAAATCATGTTGTTAGACAACGGTGAACCTTCGAACTATGAAGAAGCGATGGCGGGCCCAGATTCCAACAAATGGCTTGAAGCCATGAAATCGGAGATAGGATCCATGTATGAGAACAAAGTATGGACTTGCCCGATGATCGGCATGCCATAGTGAATAAGTGGATCTTTAAGATGAAGACTGACGCGGATGGTAATGTGACCGTCTATAAGGCCCGGCTTGTGGCTAAGGGTTATCGACAAGTTCAAGGAGTTGACTACGATGATACCTTCTCACCTGTAGCAAAGATGAAGTCCGTCCGAATCATGTTAGCAATTGCCTCATTCTATGATTATGAGATATGACAAATGGACGTCAAAACGACATTCCTTAACTGTTTCCTTAAGGAAGAGTTGTATATGATGCAGCCGGAAGATTTTGTCGATTCTAAGAGTGCTGACAAGGTATGCAAGCTCCAGAGCTCCATCTATGGGCTGGTGCAAGCATCTCGGAGTTGGAACATTCGCTTTGATGAAATGATCAAAGCATTTGGGTTTATACAGACTTATGGAGAAGCCTGTATTTACAAGAAAGTGAGTGGGAGCTCTGTAGCATTTCTCATATTATTTGTGGATGACATACTATTGATGGGAAATGATATAGAACTTTTGGAAAGCATAAAGGCCTACTTGAATAAGTGTTTTTCAATGAAGGACCTTGGAGAAGCTACTTACATATTAGGCGTCAAGATCTATACAGATAGATCGAGACGCCTCATTGGTCTTTCACAAAGCACATACCTTGACGAGATATTGAAGAAGTTCAATATGGAATAGTCCAATAAGGGGTTCTTGCCTGTATTGCAAGGTGTGAGATTGAGCACAACTCAATGCCCGACCTTGGTAGAAGATAGTGAAAAGATGAGTGTCATCCCCTATGCCTCAGCCATAGGCTCTATTATGTATGCCATGCTATGTACCAGACCTGATGTGAACATTGCCGTAAGTTTGGTAGGGAGGTACCAAAGTGATCCCGGAATGGAACACTGGATAGCGGTCAAGAATATCCTAAAGTACCTAAAAAGGACTAAGGATATGTTTCTCATTTATGGAGGTGCCGAATAGCTCGTCGTAAAGGGTTACGTCGATGCTAGCTTTGACACAGATCTGGATGACTCCAAGTCACAAACTGGATACGTGTATATTTTGAATGGCGGGGCAGACGGCTGGTGCAGTTGCAAGCAAAGCGTCATGGCGGGATCTACATGTGAAGCAGAGTACATAGCTGCCTTGGAGGCAGCACAGGAAGCAGTCTGGATGAATGAGTTTATCACCGAACTAGGAGTGATTCCTAATGCGTCGGGCCCGATGACTCTCTTCCGTGACAACACTGGAGCTATTGTGCTTGCCAAGGAGCCCAAGTTTCACAAGAAGACTAGGCACATCAAGCGCCGCTTCAACTCCATTCATGAATATATTCAAGATGGAGGCATAGATATTTGTAAAGTGCATACGGATCTGAATGTCACAGATCCATTGACTAAACCTCTTCCACGAGCAAAACATGATCAGCACCAGAACTCTATGGGTGTTCGATTCATCACAATGTAACTAGATTATTGGCTCTTGTGCAAGTGGGAGACTGTTGGAAATATGCCCTAGAGGCAATAATAAAGTGGTTATTATTATATTTCCTTGTTCACGATAATTGTCTATTGCTCATGCTATAATTGTATTAATCGAAAACCACAATACATGTGTGAATACAAAGACCACAACATGTCCCTAGTAAGCCTCTAGTTGACTAGCTCGTTGATCAATAGATGGTTGTGGTTTCCTGACCATGGACATTGGATGTCGTTGATAACGGGATCACATCATTAGGAGAATGATATGATGGACAAGACCCAATCCTAAGAATAGCACAAGATCATGTAGTTCATTTGCTAGAGCTTTTCTAATGTCAAGTATCATTTCCTTAGACCATGAGATTGTGCAACTCCCGGATACCGTAGGAATGCTTTGGGTGTATCAAACGTCACAACGTAACTCGGTGGCTATTGAAGATTGATAATAATTGTGTATTGATCTATGCCTTAATGGGGTGTTTATATAAGTACAAAGTCTTGGAGTCCAAGTATAGAAGAGATAGATTACAATTCAAAACTACCAAAAACTGAACCAGCCTAATATACTCTAATATCCCTCTGCAGTGTCAACGTCGGGCATGATGATGTTGAGACTAGTGGTATGTCGGTGAAGGATGCATTGGGAAGCCCTTTGGTGAAGTCAGCAAATTGCACACTTGTTGGAACATGGAAAACACGAACCTCACCAAGAGCCACTTTCTCACGAACAAAGTGAATATTTATCTCAATGTGCTTCGTGCGACGATGCTGAACTGGATTAGATGCCATATAGACTGCTGAAATATTGTCACATTAAACAATGGTAGCACGCTCGAGTGGGCGATGAAGCTCCAGAGGAGTTGCTGGAGCCAGACAGCCTCGGCGACAGCATGCGCAATAGCCTGATACTAAGATTCAGCGGAGGACCTGGAAGATGTATCCTGCCTTTTCGAAGACCAAGAAACAACATTATCACTGTCGGTGTCAACCGACGAATCTCGGGTAGGGGGTCCCGAACTGTGCATCTAAGGTGGATGGTAACAGGAGGCAGGGGAAACGATGTTTACCCAGGTTCGAGCCCTCTTGATGGAGGTAATACCGTATGTCCTACTTGATTGATCTTGATGATATGAGTATTACAAGAGTTGATCTACCACGAGATCAAAGAGGCTAAACCCTAGAAGCTAGCCTATGGTATGATTGTTGTATATATCTATCGACTAGCCTGACCTCGGTTTATATAATGCACCAGAGGCCTAGGATAACAAGAGTCCTAGCCGAATACGCCGGTGGGGAAGAGTCCTTGTCTTGATCACCAAGTCTTGTGGAATCATCCATGTATGTGGTAGATGTCCGAACTGGCCCATGAGTATACAGCCATGGGGGTCCTCGGCCCAATCTAACAGATCGAGAGATGATGTGGTGAGTACCCCCTAGTCCAGGACACCGTCAGTAGCCCCCTGAACCTGTCTTCAAGTTAGGGACGCTCCTCGATTCTTCCGAACTATTCTTCATCTTCGGTTGTCGGTCTTGAAAACTAGTTCAACAAATCTTCTCATCTTCGATCTTGATGATCGCCGAAATGCATTCGACGAGTTTACATGTCGGGTATCTGAGGAGCCCCTTTAAGTTTCCGGCCTTTATCAATGCCTTGTTATTTTTATGCCACACCTCGGGTTTGAAGTTGTTCCCGGGAGGCAGTGTCCTCTTGCGTCCCAGCTCTAACGCTGAACTGCATTCAAGGTATCTTTTGCAGCCGAGCACCAATGCCGGACTGCTTCCGAGCTCCAACGCCGAAATGTATCCGAGCTCCAACGCCGGACTGTGTCCAAGCTCCAACGCTGGACTATATCCAAGATGTCATAGATCATCTTGGTACAAAATATTTGAAGGAGTTTAGCCAAGCTTAATGCCGGAAATGCCCTCTATGGAGCTAGCCCTAGCGCCCGAGCTTTATGCCGGACTGCTTCCAAGGTGGTGCACCACCCCGACCGCAGGCTCATTTTTTGTGAATATTTTTAACTGGTGCAGTTTATTCTCTACCGATGTATATCCAGTAGCCCTCAAGGTGTGTATCAGTCTAAAACCCGAGATGCACCTGAAGGCAAGCATAAAACCGATGTTCCCAGTAGCCCCTGAGACTCAGGTCAATGCGCGAAATCGGCCTGAGGATCAACTCCTAGCTCGGCAGCATACATAGGAATAAAAAAACACAGTGTAATATATTAGAGATAATAGTGATCGGTGAACGGGCCCCTGAGAGAGGGCCGTGAGAAGTCGCCGTGATATATTAGCTTAATGCCAGATAGGTCCAGATGGTACTTATTGTTGTCCGAAGACGCACTTTCCCATAGTTCGATCAAGCCGAACACTTAGCCCTTTGAATTTTCTGCATTGAATAGGCAATGCAGTAGCCCCCGAGGCACTGGTCGGGTGGCAACACCAGATCAGGGGATCGATGTGCCCCTTTAATATTTTTAAATAATGAGCGCAAAGCCTAATAGCCCCCGAGCCTTAATGTGGGCACGGGTGGTCGAATTAAGGATCGATATCCAGAGTAAAATCACAGATTATGTGTAATGATTCTATGTATCCAAGTACTTTACATCATTATTTTGACTCCATTGTGACCGTTTATTAGTTGAAAGCGGCCCATCGTCGGCCTCTACCCCTTGGTAGATACTACGCAGGGTGTTTCCGCAATAACAAAACAACCCTTAGCCGACGTCTCGGTGCCTGAAGGCGGTTGTGTTAGCGGAAATGAGGCAATCAGATATGCGGGGTTTATAACTTTTGCTTAGTCATAGGAGCTTTAAACTGGGGAAGCTAGCTATGAGCCCCCGGTTAGTGTTCAGCGGCATCCGAGGTCAAGCCGTAAACACTTCGGCCAATGTTATTGACGGCCCATCATTTAACATAGTCATCGGATCGCTGACCAGTTTACGCCTATTCTGACAGTTAGTTTTCGGGTTTCTCCACTTAGGTGCTTAACCATGCGACCTGGAAGCACAATCGCGATGGTTCTCCCTTCGCACACCTAGCCGAACAAAGTGGAACGTAGGAGGCAAGCACAGGAGCCGGGCAACCCAACTATTGATCGAAGACACAATTCGAAACCGGTGCATATATAGTAGTGTCCGAGAATGTTTTTGCCGAATCTCTAAAGGTGTCCGGTGTTGCACTGCGAGACTTATGCTGGAAACACACAAATAGTTAAAAAGTGCCATAGGCTTGGAAAACCAAAAAACGTCAGTGAAAACCTGATGTCCGAATAAGATCAAGTGTTTGGTGCCAATATGAAAATTGTACTTTAGAAAAAAAGTGCTTCTGTCATGTTTAAACATGACACATCCTATCTAAAAACTTCAAGCGGGTCAGCCTACAGCTTCAACCTCCTATCCCCAAGGTGGGGTACTTCTCTTTAGGCCAGTTTAGCAAACTAAACTCTAGCAGCTTTGAGACGGAAATTAGGCTCCCCAGCTAGTGACCACACACTTGTGTCGAAAAAAGGAGTGATAATAATAAAAACTTTGCAATGACTAAGAAGAAGAACACTTACTATAAAATGACTCATATAAATTTAAGAGCCCCCAAGTGACTTGGGTAAAAGAATTTTATGTATAATGATTGTATGTACCAAAGTACTTATATCATATCTGTGTTCACCCGAACTTTATACGCGTCTTAACCGACCGTCGGCTTCTCCCTCTTCGGTCAAGGGCCGAAAAAGTGTTATGTACTCCACCTGTCGAGAATATCGACGGTGTTTCCGATAACCAGGCAATCAGGCCATAAGGCTGTAACAGACAAAGCGTGCTCAGGGAACTTATGCTATATTACTGACGAAGTGTAAGAACCATCTTCGAAGAAAATAGTACCTCCACTGATACCTTTCTTCGGTGCTCATTGTTACTATGAGACTTGTGCAATAGATTTTTTGTACTCATGAGTTCCGTTGTGTGCCGACCATAATTGAAAACAATAAGAGCGCTAGCTTTCGGCTTCACCCAGTCTGAGGTCCGGCTCGGATGACCCGATCATGACAATCACAGAGGTGCTCCCTTTACTCCCTAGCCGAACAATCGGGAATGTAGGGGTAAACACATGAGCGAGGCAACCCAGCTTGCAAATCGCTTAAGTCAATATGGTGCATATTGTGGCGTAATACACGAACAAGGAACGAAGCCGTACAAGTATAATCATATGCAAGAGGAAAAGCTTCATAAAGGAAGCCCCAAGTAAACGGGGTATTTGAATTTGTGTGTCACAAAAAAAGTTTTGACAAGGACATTTTTTACAAGCAATTTTTTTTCCAAAAAGGTATAATGCTTGGTCGAACCGAACACAAGTTAAAAATTTAAAACTTTGAGCATGAAGGCAACTTAGCTGGTTAATGTGTTCGGTATTGATGACACGGTCCGAGCTTGATGCGAGACAAGGTTCCATCCCCCAAGCCGGTCCCAAGGTGGCGGAGCAAAGAGCTCGGCACTCCGAAGTGGTGACATAGCACGGTCAATGCAGGCCGACAGAGTGATGCCGAAGTCCCCGGCATGGGGTAATGAAGTGTTGACGAAGCCCCCCGTCTAGCCGAGGTGGCGTGGTATGTCAGTACGCCGAGTTGACGATACCGCCCAACCCGGATCATTTTCCTATGCACAAAAAATGTTGCAAACCGGAGATAATAGTAAAAAAATTATTGCATAATAAATAATTTATGCAAAGTGAGCAATAAAATAAATATGGCCTGGCGTCGAAGTCAATGTTGATGCCGGGCATCGGCGTGAGGCAGTAAAGGCGTGGCAAAGCCTGAATTCACAGGTCGGTCCGAGTTTCGGATGCGGCATTCACCGGACTATATACGGAAACTGACCGGACCACCATGCGACCGCCGTTAATGCGGCCATCATTTGATAGACCTGCGTACATATGATGGACAAACCAGAGTAATAATTCCTCGGGAAAATTGAACCAAAACAAGTAAAAAAATACTACAATTAATAGCACCTGGTTTATTTGTTGTAGCAATCCGAAGAAAAGTCATTCCCAAAATTGGGACTCGATCCGCACACCCATTGCCTGATGGGCGATAAAGCGATGGCATGGCGATGCTGGCAAAGGTTGGCTTGCCGAGGCAAAGCCCTCGGTCTGCTAACATGACGGAGCTGGTCGGCTTGTGACGCCGAAGTCTCCGGAGTAGGTTGATGAAGAGATGGCGAAGCCCCCGGTCCAGCCGAGGTGTCAAAGCCTCGATATCAGCCGATGAGTCGAAGTATGTCGGCATGATGGACACCGGTTTGAAGGAGCAACAGTACGGCCCTCCCGATGCAGGTCGTGACGTGGTGAATGCCGGCTTGATGAAGTGACTGTGTGGCGATGCCGGTGTGCCCGCTCCGTGTAATCCGTGAGGCGGCGATGTTGGTGATGATTTATCCTTCGCGATGCTGAACTCCTGTTCGGCTCGCCCAGATGATGATCCGAAGAAGTTGAGCTCGGCTGAACAAAGTGACGACGTGTCTAGCGCAGGTTGGCAGCCGTGGAGCAATATTGCCGGACTGGTTTGACACCAGCATGATGGTGAAGATCATGTTCAAAAGATTTTAAAGTTAGTGGGATGTGTTCAGGAACAAAACACAATACCCCATACAAAACTTCCTTCAAAAAGGATGTCCGAAATCCCGTTCATAAAAATACGAACTCGGGTCAGATTCGTTTTCGCGCAGAAAACAGATCCGACAAGTGATGCACTAATCGGAAGGTTTCCAAAGTTTGGACGGTCAGATCGAGCTGAAATTTTGAGGCGAGGTAGATATAGGAATTCCACAGCCGATCAACGGTTGGATCTTCTAAAGGACATCCGAGCTAGAAGCTGGACACCACACCCTAAGCTTGTCCAGATTCTCATCCAGATTTGACAGGGCTCCGGTATATCGCGGATTGCCAGAGATTCCTCCATCGGAACTCGAAGAATTTTTCCAAGGTTGTTGTAGACTCAATTTCGCACAATTCCACCGAAGCAGCACGGTCGCCCGAGGGCAATGTTGACGTTGAGCCCTCGGGCTCCCTGGATGGTTCCTCCATGATCTTGATAGAGATCGGAGTTGATGTTGATGAAGGCCCTCATCCGAACATGACGATCGGAGGTAGGGCACAGTCCTCGGTCCAGCCAAGGTGACTGGCCGAGCCGGTGACGAAGAAGCCGGTGTCGCAGTTGACCTGTGGGGTGAGCCATTGATCCTTTTGCCGATCACATAGCGGAACTCTTAATGAAAGCACCAATGTCGGTGTCAAAACCGGTGGATCTCGGGTAGGGGGTCCCGAATTGTGTGTCTAAGGCGGATGGTAACATGAGGCAGGGGACACGATATTTACCCAGGTTCGGGCCCTCTTGATGGAGGTAATAACCTACGTCCTGCTTAATTGATATTGATGATATGAGTATTACAAGAGTTGATCTACCACGAGATCGAAGAGGCTAAACCCTAGAAGCTAGCCTATGGTATAATTGTTGTATATATTTATCGACTAGCCTGGGCTCGGTTTATATAATGCACCAGAGGCCTACGATAACAAGAATCCTAGCCGAATACGCCGGTGGGGAGGAGTCCTTGTCTTGATCACCAAGTCTTGTGGAATCTTCCATGTATGCGGCAGCTGTTCGAACTGGCCCATGAGTATACGACCATGGGGGTCCTCGGCCCAATCTAACAGATCGGGAGATGACGTGGTGAGTACCCCCTAGTCCAGGACACTGTCAATCACCCAAGTAAACACAATAGCCAAATGTGGATCGACGAGTGTCAGGACAACCCGCCCAGTCTACATCAGAATATACTGTCAACCTTGTTGGAGAGGAAGAATTAATAAGGAAGCCGTGATCAAGAGTACCTTTGAGATAACGAAGAATGCATCTAACATGAGCAAGATGAGGAGCACAAGGGTCATGCATATAAAGACAGGCTTGTTGAACAGAGTAGGAAATATCAGGACGAGTGAGGGTAGCATATTGAAGAGCGCCAGTGATGTTGCGATAAAAAGTAGGATCGGAAACGGGTTCACCATCAGCCGACAATTTGGCACCAGTGTCGGCAGGTGTGTGACATGATTCGCAATCAGACATGCCAGCACGTGAGAGAAAATCTATAACATATTGGCGTTGGTATAGAAAAAGAGTAGAGGAAGTACGAGAAACATTAATGCCAAGAAAATGATGTAGAGGACCAAGATCAGTCATAGAAAATTCATGATTGAGAGAAGAGATTATTTGGTGGAGGAAATTATCAGAAGAAGCGGTGAGAATAATATCATCTACATATAATAAGAGATAGGCGGTTTGATTAGAGGAATGAAAAAGAAGAGAGTGGAATTGGATTTAGAAGGAACAAAGCCGATGGTTTGGACAAAGGTAGCAAAGCGTTGGAACCAGGCTCGAGGAGCCTATTTGAGACCATACAATGATTTGTTAAGGAGACAGACAAGAGTTGGTGAGGAGGGATTTTTGAAGCCAGAGGGTTGCTGGCAGTACACAGGTTCATTTAGTGTTCCATGGAGAAAACCATTTTTTACATCTAGTTGGTGAATAGGCCATGAAGAGGAAACCGCAAGACTAAGAACAACACGAATGGTGCTAGGTGTTACCACATGAGAAAAAGTCTCATCAAAATCAATGTCGTGCTGCTGGGAAAAACCACGACAAACCCAGCGGGCTTTGTAGCGAGCAAGAGAACCATCGACATGAAATTTGTGGTGAAAAACCCACTTGCCAGAGACAATATTAACACCAGGTGGTTTTGGAACTAAAGTCCAGCTGTTGTTTTGCTGTACAGCATCAAATTCATTTCGCATAGCAGAAAACCAAAGAGGATCAAGAAGAGCCCATTTGTATGAAGTGGGAATAGGGGAGAGTTTGTGTGGCCGTGAGATTAAGATGGCGAGTAGGGAGATGAAAACCACGTTTGCCACAAGTACACATGACATGATCGTTGGTGGTAGCTTGAATGGGTACAACATGTGGAGGAATGGGTGGTGGTGGACTAGGGGCTATAGGAGAAGGAGATGAAGCAGGAGGTGTAGAAGATGGGTCGAGGGATGAGGAAGGGGAAAAGTTGTTTGTAACAGGAGCGGAAGGCGGACTGGCTTGTGTAGTATCAACCGTGGATGGGGTGGTAGTGGTGCTAGTTGATGTGGTGGCAGGTGGGGAAGGTTCCGCGACCGAGATGATGTGAAGAAGAGAAGATGGATGAGTAGTGGAAGATGGTGAGGGAGAGGAAGAGGCAATGGTGGCAACAGCTAAGAGAAAAACATGCTCATCAAAGGTGACATGTCTAGAGATACACACACGACCGTAAGAGGGATTGAAACAGCGATGCCCTTTGTGATCATCGGAGAGGCCAAGATAAATGCAGGGTAGAGATCGTGGGGGTAGTTTGTGAGCTGTGATGGACGTGATGTTTGTTGGGGAATGCAGTATTTCAAAAAAATTCCTACGATCACGCAAGATCTATCTAGAAGATGCATAGCAATGAGAGGGGAGAGTCTGTCTATGTACCCTCGTGGACCGAAAGCGGAAGCGTTTAGTAACGTGGTTGATGTAGTCGAACGTCTTCACGAACCAACCGATCAAGTACCGAACACACTGCACATCTGCGATCTGCACACGTTCAGCTCGGTGATGTCCCTCGAACTCTTGAACCAGTTGAGGCCGAGGGAGAGTTTCGTCAGCACGACGGCATGGTGACAGTGATGATGATGTTACCGGCGCAGGGCTTCGCCTAAGCACTACGACGATATGACCGAGGTGTTAACTGTGGAGGGGGGCGCCGCACACGGCTAGAGATCAACTTGTGTGTCTATGGGGTGCCCCTCCCCCGTATATAAAGGAGGGGAGGAGGAGGGCCGGCCTCAAGGGGCGCACCCAAATGGGGGGATTCCTACTCCTAGTAGGAGTAGGTTTCCCCTTTTCCTAATCCAAGTAGGAGAAGAAGGAAGGAGAGGGAGAGGGAGAAGGAAAGAGGGGGGCGCCGCCCCCTCCTAGTCCAATTCGGACTAGCCCATGGGGGGCGCTCTGCCTCCTCTTATGGCCCGTCTCTCATTTCCACTAAAGCTCAATAAAGCCCAATAATTCCCCCGGTGAATTCCCGTAACTCCCGGTTCTCCAAAAAAAACCCGAATCACTTAGAACCTTTCCGATGTCCGATTATAGCCTTCCAATATATGGATATTTACCTGTCGACCATTTCGAGACTCCTCGTCATGTCCATGATCTCATCCGGGACTCCGAACAAACTTCGGTCATCAATTCACATAACTCACAATACAAATCGTCATCGAACATTAAGCGTGCAGACCCTACGGGTTCGAGAACTATGTAGACATGACCGAGACACATCTCCAGTCAATAACCAATAGCGGAAACTGGATGCTCATATTGGCTCCTACATATTCTATGAAGATCTTTATCGGTCAAACCGCATAACAACATACGTTGTTCCCTTTGTCATCGGTATGTTACTTGTCCGAGATTCGATCATCGGTATCATCATACCTAGTTCAATCTCGTCACCGGCAAGTCTCTTTACTCGTTCCGTAATGCATCATCCCATGACTAACTCATTAGTCACATTGCTTGCAAGGCTCATAGTGATGTGCATTACCGAGAGGGCCCAGAGATACCTCCCCGATACACGGAGTGACAAATCCTAATCTCGAGCTATGACAACTCAATAAACACCTTCGGAGACACCTGTAGAGCATATTTATACTCACCCAGTTACGTTGTGACGTTTGATAGCACACTAAGTGTTCCTCTAGTAGTCGGGAGTTGCATAATCTCATAGTCATAGGAACATGTTAGTCATGAAGAAAGCAATAGCAATAAACTAAACGATCATAGTGCTAAGCTAACGGATGGGTATTGTCCATCACATCATTCTCTAATGATGTGATCCCGTTCGTCAAATGACAACACATGTCTATGGACAGGAAACATAACCATCTTTGATTAACGAGCTAGTCAAGTAGAGGCATACTAGGGACACTTTGTTTGTCCATGTATTCACACATGTACTAAGTTTCTGGTTAATACATTTATCATGATATAAGGAAATGTAAATAAAAACTTTATTATTGACTCTGGGGCATATTTCCTTCAGTCTCCCACTTGCACTAGAGTCCATAATCTAGGTCACATCATCATGTGATTTCACACCAATATTTCACATCTTTATGTGATTAGTTCACATCTTCATGTGACTAATACCCAAATGGTTTACTAGAGTCAATAATCTAGTTCACATCGCTATGTGATTAACACCCAAAGAGTGATCATGTTTTGCTTGTGAGAGTAGTTTAGTCTACAGGTCTGCCACATTCAGATCCGTATGTATTTTTCAAATTTCTGTGTCTACAATACTCTGCACGGAGCTCCCACTTTCAATATGTATCTAGATCGAGACTTAGAGTCATCCAGATCGGTGTCAAAAGCTTGCATCGACGTAACTCTTTATGACGAACGCTTTTATCACCTCCATGACCGAGAAATATTTCCTTAGTTCTCTAAGGATAATTTTGACCGTTGTCAAGTGGTCTACTGCTAGATCACTATTGTACTCCCTTGCCAAAATCATGCTAAGGTATACAATAGGTCTGGTACACAGCATATCATACTTTATAGAACCTATGACCGAGGCATAGGGAATGACTTTTCATTCTCTTTCTATTTTCTACCATGGTCGGGTTTTGAGTCTTTACTCAACTTCACACCTTGCAACACAGGCAAGAACTCCTTCTTTGAATGTTCCATTTTGAACTACTTCAAAAACTTGTCAAGGTATGTACATATTGAAAAATTTATCAAGCATCATGATCTATCTCTATAGATCTTGATGCCCAATATGTAAGCAGCTTCTCCAAGGTCTTTCATTGAAAAATTCTTATTCAGTATCCTTTTATGCTATCCAGAAATTCAGTATCATTTCTGATCAACAATATGTCATCCACATATAATATCAGAAATGCTACAAAGCTCCCACTCACTTTCTTGTAAATACAGGCTTCTCCAAAAAATGTGTATAAAACTATATGCTTTGATCAACTCATCAAAGCATATATTCCATCTCCGAGATACTTGCACCAGTCCATAGATGGATCGCTGGAGCTTGCACACTTTGTTAGCACCTTTAGGACTGACAAAACCTTCTGGTTGCCTCATATACAACTCTTCTTTAATAAATCCATTAAGGAATGTAGTTTTGATATCCATTTGCAAAATTTCATAAAATGCGGCAATTGCTAACATGATTCAGACAGACTTTTAAGCATCGATACGAGTGAGAAAATCTCATTGTAGTCAACACCTTGAACTTGTCGAAAACCTTTTTGCGACAATTCGAGCTTTGTAGATAGTAACACTACTATTAGCGTCCGTCTTCCTCTTGAAGATCCATTTATTCTGAATGGCTCACCGATCATCGCGCAAGTCAATCAAAGTCCATACTTTGTTCTCATACATGGATCCCATTTCAGATTTCATGGCCTTAAGCCATTTCGCGGAGTCTGGGCTCATCATCGCTTCCTCGTAGTTCCTAGGTTTGTCATGGTCTAGTAACATGACTTCCAGAACAGGATTACCGTACCACTCTGGTGCAGAATGTACTCTGGTTGACCTACGAGGTTTGGTAGTAACTTGATCTGAAGTTTCATGATCATCATCATTAACTTCCTCACTAATTGGTGTAGGCATCACTGGAACTGATTTCTGTGATGAACTACTTTCCAATTCGGGAGAAGGTACAATTACCTCATCAAGTTCTACTTTCCTCCCACTCACTTCTTTCGAGAAACTCCTTCTCTAGAAAGGATCCACTCTTAGCAATAAAGATCTTACCTTCGGATATGTGATAGAAGGTGTACCCAACTGTTTCTTTTGGGTATCCTATGAAGAGGCACTTCTCCGATTTGGGTTTGAGCTTGACAGACTGAAACTTTTTCACATAAGCATCGCAACCCCAAACTTTAAGAAATGATAGCTTAGGTTTCTTGCTAAACCACAGTTCATACAGTGTCATCTCAACGGATTTTTAGACGCTGCCCTATTTAACGTGAATGCATCTGTCTCTAATGCATAACCCCCAAGCGATAGTGGTAAATCAGTAAGAGACATCATAGATTGCACCATATCTAATAAAGTATTGTTATGATGTTCGGACACACCATTACGATGTGGTGTTCCAGGTGGCATGAGTTGCGAAACTATTCTACGTTGTTTCAACTGAAGGCCAAACTCGTAACTCAAATATTTCATCTCCGCGATCAGATCGTAGAAACTTTATTTTCTTATTATGATGATTCTCCACTTCACTCTGAAATTCTTTGAAATTATCAAACCTTTCATACTTGTGTTTCATTAAGTAGATATACTCAGATATGCTCAAATCATCTATGAAGGTCAGAAAATAACGATACCTGATGCGATCCTCAACACTAATCGGACGCATACATCGGTATGTATTATTTCCAATAAGTCCGTGGTTCGCTCCATTGTTCCGGAGAATGGAGTCTTAGTCATCTTGCCCATGAGGCATGGTTTGCAAGCATCAAATGATTCATAATCAAGTGATTCCAAAAGTCCATCCACATGGAGTTTCTTCTTGCGCTTTACAGCAATATGACCTAACGGCAGTGCCACAAGTATGTTGCACTATCATTATAAACTTTGCATCTTTTGGCATAAATATTATGAATATGTGTATCACCACGATCGAGATTCAATAAACCATTTATATTAAGTGTATGACCATAGAAGGTTTTATTCATGTAAACAGAACAACAATTATTCTTTGACTTAAATGAATAACAGTACTGCAATAAACATGATCCAATCATATTCATGCTCAACGCAAACACCAAATAACATTTATTTTAGGTTCAACACTAATCCTGAAGGTAAAAGGAGTGTGCGATGGTGATCTTATCAACCTTGGAATCATTTCCAACTCACATCGTCACCTTGCCCTTAATTATCTTTGTTCATTTTGCAACTCCTGTTTCGAGTTACTAATCTTAGCAACTGAACCGGTATCAAATACCCTGGGGTTACTATGAACACTATTAAAGTACACATCAATAACATGTATATCAAATATACTTTTGTTCACTTTGCCATCCTTCTTATCCGCCAAGTATTTGGGGTAGTTCCGCTTCCAGTGACCATTCCCTTTGCAGTAGAAGAACTCAGTTTCAGGCTTAGGTCTAGCTTTAGGCTTCTTCACGGGAGTGGCAACTTGCTTGCCATTCTTCTTGAAGTTCCCTTTCTTTCCCTTGCCCTTTTACTTGAAACTAGTGGTCTTGTCAACCATCAACACTTGATGCTTTTTCTTGATTTCTACCTTTGCCAATTTCAGCATCGCGAAGAGCTTGGGAATCGTTTCCATTATCCCTTGCATATTATAGTTCATCACGAAGTTCTAGTAACTTGGTGATAGTGACTAGAGAACTCTGTCAATCACTATCTTATCTAGAAGATTAACTCCCACTTGATTCAAGTGATTGTAGTACTCAGACATTCTGAGCACATGCTCACTAGCTGAGCTATTCTCCTCCATCTTGTAGGCAAAGTACTTGTCAAAGGTCTCATACCTCTTAACACGGGCATGAGTCTGAAATACCAATTTCAGCTCTAGGAACATCTCATATGCTTCATGGCGTCCAAAATGTTTTTGAAGTCCCGGTTCTAAGCCATAAAGTATGGCGCACTAAGCTATCAAGTAGTCATCATACTGAGCTTGTCAAACGTTCATGACGTCTGCATCTGCTCCTATAAAAGGTTCGTCACCTAGCAGTGCATCAATGACATAATTCTTTTGTGCAGCAATGAGGATAATCCTCATATCACAGATCTAGTCTGCATCATTGCTACTATTATCTTTCAACTTATTTTTCTCTACGAACATATCAAAAATAAACAGGGAGCTATAACGTGAGCTATTGATCTACAACATAATTTGCAAATACTATCAGGACTAAGTTCATGATAAATTAAAGTTCAATTAATCATATTACTTAAGAACTCCCACTTAGATAGACATCCCTCTAGTCATCTAAATGATCATGTGATCCATATCAACTAAACCATGTCCGATCATCACGTGAGATGGAGTTGTTTTCAATGGTGAACATCACTATGTTGATCATATCTACTATATGATTCACATTCGACCTTTCAGTCTCAGTGTTCCGAGGCCATATCTGCATATGCTAGGCTCGTCGGGTTTAACCCGAGTATTGTGCGTGTGCAAAACTGGCTTGCACCCATTGTATGTGAACGTAGAGCTTATCACACCCGATCATCATGTCGTGTCTCGGCATGACGAACTGTCGCAATGGTGCATACTTAGGGAGAACACTTATACCTTGAAATTTAGTGAGGGATCATCTTATAATTCTACCGCCGTACTAAGCAAAATAAGATGCATAAAAGATAAACATCACATGCAATCAAAATATGTGACATGATATGGCCATCATCATCTTGTGTCTTTGATCTCCATCTCCAAAGTACTGTCATGATCTCCATCATCAACGACATGACACCATGATCTCCATCATCTTGATCTCTATCAACATGTTGTCACATCGTTGTCTCGCCAACTATTGCTTTTGCAACTATTGCTATCGCATAGCGATAAAGTAAAGCAATTATATAGTGCTTGCATCTTATGCAATAAAGAGACAACCATAAGGCTCCTGCCAGTTGCCGATAACTTTAACAAAACATGATCGTCTCATACAAAAATTTATATCTCATCACGTCTTGACCATATCACATCACAACATGCCCTGTAAAAACAAGTTAGACGCCCTCTACTTTGTTGTTGCAAGTTTTACGTGGCTGCTATGGACTTCTACCAAGAACCGTTCTTACCTACGCATCAAAACCACAACAATTTTTTGTCAAGTGTGCTGTTTTAACCTTCAACGAGGACCGAGCGTAGTCAAACTCGATTCAACTAAAGCTGGAGAAACAGACACCCACCAGCCACCTATGTGCGAAGCACGTCGATAGAACCAGTCTCATGAATGCGGTCATGTAATGTCGGTCTGGGCCGCTTGATCCAACAATACTTCCGAATCAAAGTAAGACATGCTGGTAAGCAGTATGACTATTATCGCCCACAACTCTTTGTGTTCTACTCGTGCATATAACATCTACGAATAGACCTGGCTCGGATGCCACTGTTGGGGAACGCAATATTTCAAAAAAAATCCTATGATCATGCAAGATCTATCTAGGAGATGCATAGCAACGAGAAGGGAGAGTGTGTCTATGTACCCTCATAGACTGAAAGTGGAAGCGTTTGGTAACGCGGTTGATGTAGTCAAATGTCTTCTCGATCCAACCGATCAAGTACCGAACGCACATCACCTCCGCGATCTGCACACGTTCAGCTCGGCGACGTCCCTCGAACTCTTGAACCAGTTGAGGCCGAGGGAGAGTTTCGTCAGCACAACGGCGTGGTGACGGTGATGATGATGTTACCGGCGCAGGGCTTCACCTAAGCACTATGACGATATGACCGATGTGTTAACTGTGGAGGGGGCGCCGCACACGGCTAGAGATCAACTTGTGTGTATATGGGGTGCCCCCTCCCCCGTATATAAAGGAGAGGAGGAGGAGGAGGGCCGGCCTCAAGGGGCGCGCCCCAAAGGGGGGGTCCTACTCCTAGTAGGAGTAGGTTTCCCCTTTTCCTAGTCCAAGTAGGAGAAGAAGGAAGGAGAGGGAGACGGAGAAGGAAAGAGGGGGCGCCATTCCCTCCTAGTCCAATTCGGACCAACCCATGGGGGCATGATGCCTCCCCTTGTGGCCCTTCTCTCCTTTCCACTAAAGCCCAATAAGGCCCAATACTTCCCCCGGTGAATTCCCATAACTCCCCGGTTCTACGAAAAATACCCGAATCACTCGGAACCTTTCCGATGTCCGAATATTGCCTTCCAATATATGAATCTTTACCTCTCGACCATTTTGAGACTCCTCGTCATGTTCGTGATCTCATCCGAGACTCTGAACAAACTTTAGTCATCAAATCACATAACTCATAATACAAATCGTCATCGAACATTAAGCGTGCGGACCCTATGGGTTCGAGAACTATGTAGACATGACCGAGACACACCGGTCAATAACCAGTAGCAGAACCTGGATGCTCATATTGGCTCCTACATATTCTATGAAGATCTTTATTGGTCAAACCGTATAACAACATACGTTGTTCCCTTTGTCATTGGTATGTTACTTGCCCGAGATTCGATCGTCGGTATCATCATACCTAGTTCAATCTTGTCACTGGCAAGTCTCTTTACTCGTTCCGTACTGCATCATCCCGTTACTAACTCATTAGTCACATCGCTTGCAAGGCTCATAGGGATGTGCATTATTGAGAGGGCCCAGAGATACCTCTCCGATACACGGAGTGACAAATCCTAATCTCGATCTATGCCAACTCAACAAACACCATCAGAGACACCTATAGAGCATCTTTATAATCACCCAGTTACGTTGTGCCGTTTGATAGCATACTAAGTGCTCCTCCGGTATTCAGGAGTTGCATAATCTCATAGTCATACGAACATGTATAAGTGATGTCTACTACACAACCTTCTTCTTGTAGATGTTGTTGGGCCTACAAGTGCTGAGGTCTGTAGGACAGTAGCAAATTTCCCTCAAGTGGATTACCTAAGGTTTATCAATCCGTGGGAGGCGTAGGATGAAGATGGTCTCTCTCAAACAACCCTGCAACCAAATAACAAAGAGTCTCTTGTGTCCCCAACACACCCAATACAATGGTAAATTGTATGGGTGCACTAGTTCGGCGAAGAGATGGTGATACAAGTGCAATATGGATGGTAGATATAGGTTTTTGTAATCTGAAAATATAAAAACAGCAAGGTAACTAATGATAAAAGTGAGCGAAAACGGTATTGCAATGTGTTGAAACAAGGCCTAGGGTTCATACTTTCACTAGTGCAAGTTCTCTCAACAATAATAACATAATTGGATCATATAACTATCCCTCAACATGCAACAGAGAGTCACTCCAAAGTCACTAATAGTGGAGAAAAAACGAAGAGATTATTGTAGGGTACGAAACCACCTCAAAAGTTATCCTTTCCGATCGATCTATTCAAGAGTCCGTAGTAAAATAACACGAAGCTATTCTTTTCGTTCGATCTATCCTAGAGTTCGTACTAGAATAACACCTTAAGAAGAAAATCAACCAAAAACCTAATGTCACCTAGATACTCCAATGTCACCTCAAGTATCCATGGGTATGATTATATGATATGCATCACACAATCTCAGATTCATCTATTGAACCAACACAAAGAACTTCAAAGAGTGCCCCAAAGTTTCTACCAGAGAGTCAAGACGAAAACGTGTGCCAACCCCTATGCATAAGTTCACAAGGTCACGGAACTCGGAAGTTGATCACCAAAACATACACCAAGTGGATCACATGAATATCCCATTGTCACCACAGATAAGCACATGCAAGACATGCATCAAGTGTTCTCAAATCCTTAAAGACTCAATCCGATAAGATAACTTCAAAGGGAAAACTCAATCCATTACAAGAGAGTAGAGGGGGAGAAACATCATAAGATCCAACTATAATAGCAAAGCTCGTGATACATCAAGATCGTTCCGAATCAAGAACACGAGAGAGAGAGAGAGCGAGAGATCAAACACGTAGCTACTGGTACATACCCTTAGCCCCGAGGGTGAACTACTCGCTCCTCGTCATGGAGAGCGTCGGGATGATGAAGATGGCCGCCGGAGAGGGATTCCCCCCCTCCGCCAGGGTGCCGGAACAAGTCTAGATTGGTTTTCGGTGGCTACGAAGGCTTGCGGCGGCGGAACTCCCGATCTAGGTTATGTTTCGGGGGTTTCTGTATTTATAGAAATTTTTGGCATCAGGAACAAGTCAGGGGGGTCTCCGAATCATCCACGAGATAGGGCGGCCCGCCGGGGGGGGGGGGGGGTAGGGCGTGCCCCCACCCTCATGGACGGCCCGGGACTCTTCTGGCCCAACTCTTTTACTCTGGGGGCTTCTTTTGGTCCATAAAAAATCATCAAAAATTAGCACGTCAATTGGACTCCGGGTATTACTTTTCTGTAAAACTCAAAAACAAGGAAAAAACATAAACTGACACTGGGCTCTAGGTTAATAGGTTAGTCCCAAAAATCATATAAAATACCATATAAATGCATATAAAACATCCAAGATTAATAATATAATAGCATGTAATAATCAAAAATTATAGATACGTTGGAGACGTATCAAGCATCCCCAAGCTTAATTCCTGCTCGTCCTCGAGTAGGTAAATGATAAAAACAGAATTTTTTATGTGGAATGCTACCTAACATAATTTTCAATGTAATTCTCTTTATTGTGGCATGAATATTCAGATCCAAAAGATTCAAGACAAAAGTTTAATATTGACATAAAAATAGTAATACTTCAAGCATACTAACAAAGTAATCATGTCTTCTCAAAGTAACATGGCCTAAGAAAGCTATCCCTACAAAATCATATAGTCTGGCTATGCTCTATCTTCATCACACAAAATATTTAAATCATGCACAACCCCGATGACAAGCCAAGCAATTGTTTCATACTTTTGATGTTCTCAAACTTTTTCAACTTTCACGCAATACGTGAGCGTGAGCCATGGACATAGCACTATAGGTGGAATAGAATGGTGGTTGTGGAGAAGACAAAAAGAAGAAGGTTGTCTCACATCAACTAGGCGTATCAAGGGGCTATGGACACTACAAGAAATCTGTTGATCCATGACGGATTTCACATGACGTTTTCGAAATCTGTCATGAATGGCCGGTACAGCCCCGCAAGCCCGCTAAAGCCCGCCAAAGCCCGCCTAACCATTCATGTATAAAACCCAAACCCTAAGTGCCTCTCCTCTCTCTGTCTCTCCCTTCGTCGCAGCCCCCACCCGATTCCCCATCTCCTCACACACATCGCCGCCACCCACCACCACATCGCCTCCTCCCATTGCTCATCGCCAGCACTTTCCCTCCTCTCACCTCCCTGCTCCGGCAGCTGCTAGATCCGCCGCAACCCCCACCAATCCATCTCTCGCGTGATCCATCTCTCCCTCTCTCGCGAATCATCACACCACCACCAAGATCCGCCAATTCCAGCGACGTCCGCCGCCGTGCAGCACACTCGCGAGCTCGTCTCCGACCCCTCCGCCCTCCAGCCCAGCTGGATCCGCCGCTCCCACCCCCCTGCGCTCGCACTCAACCCCTAGCCAATGTCTAGGGTTTCAGCTACAGTGGTGTCTCTATCACTGGCGCATCTCCAACAACACCACTTCGTCGTGCATTGCGCCCCCTCGCGCCTCTCCGCCTCCCCCTAGCTCAGTGCGCTCGACTACGTGGCGCTGGATGGCGGCGACCCCGACCCCCTCTTCCGCGTCTTCGGCGCAGCGGTGTGTCCTGTGGCAACCTCCTCTGTCACGCGAGATGGTGTCTGACCTGCACTGCGACCATTGCATTGCTTACAAAGGTCTCCGATGAGCACTGCGACCTCTACCTCCCTCTTCTCCTTGATTCAGCTTGATTTTGTATCTTTCCTCTCAGGAATTGATGATTTAATATTTACAAACATTAATCCCTCTATTATAGAATTTATAGTCTAGTAGCAAGTTAGGCTCATGGTCAGTAAATTGTTTGATGCTTTCCTGATTTGATTAAACTGACTGCTCCAATCAGGTAGCTGTAGTTTTATTTGACTGTACTTTTTAGCTGTATTCTGTGAAAGTAAACTCCAGAGAGCAAAATTGTATTTGTTGTGCATTTTTGTATCTTTTCAGAACCAAAAGAGATGAATTGAACCTCTTCTAGCTCCTAATAAAAGGCAATGTGCAAAACTGTATGTGATGTACATTTTTGTATCTTTCCAGGATGAAAAGAGATGGAGAATTGAACCACTTCTTACTGCCTAATAAAAGGGAGTGTATTACTAGTTCAATCACTTCCAGAATGCTTCTTGGTATATCAGGAAAAGCGAGTTATCCACTTTATGAATTACTGGATGTTGCTTTACATTCTACAGTAGCCTCCTTTTTGTCTTTCTGTATTGTGGAATCAGTGTTCCTTGTCTGGCATATTTCTCTCCTACTATAAAGTGTATATATTAATGCAGTATTATTATGCTTGTTATGATATCTTAAGCACTATTCCTAGCTCAGGTCTCCACTTGATCAGTGACGAAGGTTGATGATTACAACTGAACAACTGAATCAGTCCACTGGTAGAATTAAATATAGTTGAAGAACTATGCTGCAGACAAAAGAACTTGGTGTGTCAATTCTTTCTGACCTCACACTATAGTACATAGTCAATCATAACTACTTTATATTAGTTTAGACTAGCAAAAGAGCCCGCGCGTTGCAACGGGAGAGAAAACATAACACACGCTCTTAACTCAACAACCATCACTCAAGACCACAATAGGTGCATCTCCTTTATTTTTGCGAGGCATCATATTTGTGTTGCCGCTTATCCTCCTTCTCACTCTCGCTGGCGATGGCCTCGGTGTTCACACAAAACAACAAAAAACATGTGTTGAATATGGTTAATCCTAAGGCGTCTCTCTCTCCCTCTCTCTCTTCCCCTCTCTCTCTCTCTCGCTTGCTTTCTCACACTGTCGCGATGAGAAATCTGTTGTTTTCCCCTGCGACATTTTTCAGAGGTATGGATGTGTAGTTATTGATGTTTTCTTTTCCGTATATGGTCAGAGTGGGGTGTTTATTTGCAATCCGGATCGCCGCCAATATGAAAAAAAAACAAATCTTGCGCTATAAATTATAAGTTTGCTTCCATAACAATATTTGAAAAATATTTAACAGGTAAAATTAACATCATATTTAGATTCCACACATTTTTCTAATAAAATTTCATATATAATATGTTAAAATCAAAGTTACGGTTTAAAAGATACAGATAATTTAGGAAATCATTTGGTTTGACTCAAATATATTCCAAAATAATATTTAAAAATACTTAATAGGTAAAAATAATCTCATATTCATATTCATATTCTACATATTTTCTAATCAAATTTATATATAACATGTTCAAATTGGAGTTACGGTTTAAAAGATATGGATGATTTTAAAAAGCATTTGTTTGACTTAAATATGATCCACGGACGAATTACCTAAAACATCAGGGGGGTTTCAAAAAATGTAAAATAACGGTTCGGATGTGACTTAAATCCGGATGGCGGGTTGATTTCAGGAAAAGACATGGACTTTTGTGTAAAACACGAAAATAACGATTCATTTTAACTTAAAACAAGACTGCGGGTTGAATTCTCTAGAATAGAGGGACTTTTCTAAAAAATGCCATTACAGACGAAAGAAACCCAATTTTCTTTATTATTAGGTAAATATATACTTCCTTGAAATGTTATGTGAAGCATCGTTGGCTGTATAGGTCTTCTGTTCATCATTACTTCCAGCTTGGTTGTTATTTCTTGTGGTACTGGTAGTGATCAGATTGCCATAGCCCATTATATAATTTCTAGGTTTGATTGATTTTCTCTACCGATTCTAAATATAATAATCAAAATTTGCATTTGTTTAATGCAGGATCTGTTATCAAAATCAAGAGTTAGTGGTTCAAGTTTATTAAATCATGTTAACTGCAGTGTAACTTTGAAAGTGTCTCCACCTTGAACATTTCATTTATTCTTATTTTCTCTACCATTAATAGGTATTATTTATAATCTGCTTCCTCAATTCCGAAATAATTGAATTTGATCAAGTTTATAAGTAAAAAAGAAGTCACTTGGCTATTATTGATACTATAGTATACCTATTATGTCAGTTCTCACACGTAGATAGGTGTATTTGTTTACATAAGAAAAATGACACCAAGTTAGTTCATGATCATGGTTTAGGAAAAAAGGGTGTGTGCTATGGTAAAAAGAAGTACAGTTTTGTTGCAAGTAGTTTTCCAGAAACAATAACTTATCTTGTTCCCCTATCCCTTTATTATTTGTCAACACCCCTCTGATCTTTGAGATGATAATTTTTCAAAGGTACCTACAGTTGCACAACAAGGTGGAGCTCCTCAGCGCTTTGGCATGGGTAAGCTCCTATGCCCTTCAGGATGATTTGAACTATTTGGCACTAGGTTACTCATGATTAGTCGTCGATGTTGTGTTGCTGCAATGAAACAATATTGCTGATTAATGGAAGACAAGCAATCCTGGCATAACTCTTAAGTATATAGGCCTCATGAGTGAGGTTCAAACCATGTGAAATAAAAATGGGGGTTAGATGATAATAACTACTATTTATGTTGTTGTAATTAGCTTGCCATTTTGTAACAGAAGCATATTGTCTATTACAGGTTTAGTTGGTGGTCAGAGCCAAAAAGGAAGTTCGAGGTGTAGGCATGAACTTGATGATTAAGAGGGTCTGTACAATCTTGTATATTTGTTGATGTAATCTGGTGTAATTATTACCAAGGGCATGTGATCTGATGTTGGATGTTTTAGTGGCCATGTTTTAAAAGGGCTTTACTCTGTGACATAATTGAATAGAAATTTGTGAAATGCTTCAAATTATGGGCATGTTCAATAGAAATTAATTGTGTTGTGAAAGCTTGTTTTATTATGTGTAATGGGTGGCGATGTAACTGGTTGGATGGAAATCATGACTGGACTAAAATAAATGCTCTAAACTACCACAACAAAAAAGTGGATGCCATGTCACATCCACACTGGTGCCATGTAGATGCCATGTCAAGCCCATTTTTGTACAACATCGTCTAAATCCATGACGGACTAGTCTGTTGATACGTCTCCAACGTATCTATAATTTTTGATTGCTCCATGCTATATTATCTTTTGTTTTGGACATTATTGGGCTTTATTATCCACTTTTACATTATTTTTGGGACTAACCTATTGACCCAGAGCCTAGTGCCAGTTCCTGTTTTTTCCCTTGTTTCAGTGTTTCGAAGAAAAGGAATATCAAACGGAGTCGAAACGGAATGAAACCTTCTAGAGAAGTTATTTTTGGAAGGAAAGCTACCCGATAGACTTGAAGTGCACGTCAGGAAAGAAACGAGGGAGCCACTAGGTAGGGGACACGCCCACCCCCCTAGGGCGCGCCCTCCACCCTCGTGGACCCCTCGTGGCTCCCCTAACGTACTTCTTCCTCATATATATACCCATATACCCTAAAACGATAGGAGAACACAATAGATCGGGAGTTTCGCCACCAGAAGCCTCCGTAGCCACCGAAAACCAATCTAGACCCGTTCCGGCACCCTGCCGGAGGGGGCAATCCTTATCCGGTGGCCATCTTCATCATCCCGGTGCTCTCCATGACGAGGAGGGAGTAGTCCACCCTCGGGGCTGAGGGTATGTACCAGTAGCTATGTGTTTGATCTCTCTCTCTCTCTCTCTCTCGTGTTCTTGATTTGGCACAATCTTGATGTATCGCGAGCTTTGCTATTATAGTTGGATCTTATGTTTCTTCTCCCCCTCTACTCTCTTGTAATGGATCGAGTTTTCCCTTTGAAGTAATCTTCTCGGATTGAGTCTTCAATGACTTGAGAACACTTGATGTATGTCTTGCCGTGCGTATCTGTGGTGACAATGGGATATCACGTGATTCACTTGATGTATGTTTTGGTGATCAACTTGCGGGTTCCGCCCATGAACCTATGCATAGGGGTTGGCACACATTTTCGTCTTGATTCTCCGGTAGAAACTTTGGGGCAGTCTTTGAGGTTTTATGTATTGGTTAAATAGATGAATATGAGATTGTGTGATGCATATCGTATAATCATACCCACAGATACTTGAGGTGACATTGGAGTATGTAGGTGACATTAGGGTTTTGGTTGATTTGTGTCTTAAGGTGTTATTCTAGTACGAACTCTAGGGCTGTTTGTGACATTTATAGGAATAGCCCAACAGATTGATTGGAAAGAATAACTTTGAGGTGGTTTCGTACCCTACCATAATCTCTTTGTTTGTTCTTTGCTATTAGTGACTTCGGAGTGACTCTTTGTTGCATGTTGAGGGATAGTTATATGATCCAACTATGTTATTATTGTTGAGAGAACTTGCACTAGTGAAAGTATGAACCCTAGGCCTTGTTTCAACGCATTGCAATACTATTTGTGCTCACTTTTATCATTAGTTCCGTTGGTGTTTTTATATTTCCAGATTACAAAAATCTTTATCTACCATCCATATACCACTTGTATAACCATCTCTTCGCCGAACTAGTGCACCTATACAATTTACCATTGTATTGGGTGTGTTGCGGACACAAGAGACTCTTTGTTATTTGGTTGCAGGGTTGCTTGAGAGAGACCATCTTCATCCTACGCCTCCTACGGATTGATAAACCTTAGGTCATCCAATTGAGGGAAATTTGCTACTTTCCTACAAACCTCTGCACTTGGAGGCCCAACAACGTCTACAAGAAGAAGGTTGTGTAGTAGAAATCAAGCTCTTTTCTGGCGTCGTTGCCAGGGAGGCGAGGAAAGCGGCACTAACACCCCGTCAACTAAGCTATTTTCTGGCACCGTTGCCGGGGAGGTTAGCGCTTGAAGGTATATCTTTAGATCTTGCAATCGAGTCTTTTAGTTTCTTGTTTTATCACTAGTTTAGTTTATAAAAGAAAACTACAAAAAATAGAATTAAGGATGCCTCATATGCTTCATCTTTTTAATGTCTTTCGTGAGAATAAGGATTCCGATAATTGGTCTCAAGTGCTAGAAGAAGAATGCATTAGAATGTTTGGCACTAACTATTTGAATGATGAGCATGATTGCAATGTTGTTAGTATGAATTTCTTGAATATCCACGATGCTAATGATATGCAAAGCCACAAGCTTGGGGAAGCTATGTTTGATGAAGATGATATTTTTTGTCCCCCAAGTTTTGATGAGCAAATTTATTATGATGAAAGCATGCCTCCTATTTATGATTATGAATGTGGATTTGGAGAGGTCATGACTTTATTTTGTGATGAATCCACTATTCCAGAAGAGGTTCCAATTGATTATTAGAACAAAGTTGCTATCTATGATGATTATTGTGATGACTTGTATGCTATAAAGAATAATGATATCCATGAAACTTGTCATCATGATTTTGGTTTTCAACTGGATTATGCCTCACATGATAATTATTTTGTTGAGTTTGCTCCCACTATTATTCATGAGAAGAATTTTGCTTATGTGGAGAGTAATAAAATTTATATGCTTGTAGATCATGAAAAGAATGCTTTAGGTTCTGGTTATATTGTTGAATTTATTCATGATGCTACTGAAAATTATTATGAGGGAGGAATATATGCATGTAGGAATTGCAATAATATCAAGTTTCCTCTCTATGTGCTTAAAATTTTGAAGTTATGCTTGTTTTACCTTCCTATGCAAGTTGATTCTTGTTCCCACAAGTTGTTTGCTCACAAAATCCCTATGCATAGGAAGTGGGTTAGACTTAAATGTGCTAGTCATATTCTTCATGTTGCTCTCTTTATGTTACAATTCTTATCTTTTATGTGAGCATCATTGAAATCATCATGCCTAGCTAGGGGCGTTAAACGATAGCGCTTGTTGGGAGGCAACCCAATTTTATTTTAGTTTCTTGCTTTTTGGTTCTGTTTAGTAATAAATAATCCATCTAGCTTCTGTTTAGATGTGGTTTTATATTTTAATTAGTGTTTGTGCCAAGTAGAACCTTTGGGAAGACTTGGGTGAAGTCTTTATGATCATGCTGTAAAAAACAGAAACTTTAGTGCTCACGAGAATTGCTGAATTTTTTTATTGGAGAGTGATATTTAGTTAATTATTTTTGGAGATGATTAATAGACAAATTACTCACGTCCAGAAATTTATTTGAGAATTTTATGAGTTCCAGAAGTATACGTTTGATTCAGATTACTACAGACTGTTCTGTTTTTGACAGATTCTGTTCTCTATGTGTTGTTTGTTTATTTTGATGAATCTATGAGTAGTATCGGAGGGTATGAACCATAGACAGGTTGGAATACATTATATATTACACCATTATTAATTTAGAATGAGTTCATTACAGTACCTTATGATGGCGATTTTCTTTCTTATACTAACGGTGCTTACGAGTTTTCTGTTAAGTTTTGTGTTGTGAAGTTTTCAAGTTTTGGGTAAAGATTCGATGGACTATGGAATAAGGAGTGGCAAGAGCCTAAGCTTGGGGATGCCCAAGGAACCCCAAGGTACTATTCAAGGACAACCAACAGCCTAAGCTTGGGGATGCCCCGGAAGGCATCCCCTCTTTCGTCTTCGTTCATTGGTAACTTTACTTGGAGCTATATTTTTATTCACCACATGATATGTGTTTTGCTTGGAGCGTCATGTCATTTTCTTTAGCTTTGCTTGATGTTTGAATAAAATACCAAGATCTGAAATTCTTAAAATGGGAGAGTCTTCACATAGTTGCATAATTATTTAAATACTCATTGATCTTCACTCGTATCTTTTTGGAGTTGTTTGTCATTTGCTCTAGTGTTTCACTTATATCTTTTAGAGCACAATGGTGGTTTTATTTTGAAGAAATAGATGAACTCTCATGCTTCACTTATATTATTTTGAGAGTCTTAAACAAAATGGTAATTCGCTTAATCCTAATATGCTAGGTATTCAAGATTAGTAAAAACTTTCTTATGAGTGTTTTGAATACTAAGATAAGTTTGATGCTTGATGATTGTTTTGAGATATGGAGATAGTGATATTAAAGTTGTGCTAGTTGAGTAGTTGAGAATTTTAGAAATACTTGTGTTGAAGTTTGCAAGTCCTGTAGCATGCACGTATGGTAAATGTTATGTAACAAATTTGAAACATGAGGTGTTCTTTGATTGTCCTCCTTATGAGTGGCGGTCGGGGACGAGCGATGGTCTTTTCCTACCAATTTATCCCCCTAGGAGCATGCAAGTAGTACTTTGTTTTGATAAATAGATTTTTGCAGTAAGTATGTGAGTTCTTTATGACTAATGTTGAGTCCATGGAATATACGCACTCTTACCCTTCCATCATTGCTAGCCTCTTCGGTACCGTGCATTGCCCTTTCTCACATTGAGAGTTGGTGCAAACTTCGCCGGTGCATCCAAACCCCGTGATATGATACACTCTATCACACATAAACCTCCTTATATCTTCCTCAAAACCGCCACCATACCTACCTATTATGGCATTTCCATAGCCATTCTGAGATATATTGCCATGCAACTTTCCACCATTCCCTTTATCATGACACATTCATCATTGTCATATTTATTAGCATGATCATGTAGTTGACATAGTATTTGTGGCAAAGCCACCGTTCATAATTCTTTCATACATGTCACTCTTGGTTCATTGCATATCCCGGTACACCGCCGGAGGCATTCGTATAGAGTCATCTTTTGTTCTAGCATCGATTTGTAATCATTGAGTTGTAAATAAATAGAAGTGTGATGATCATCATTTTCTAGAGCATTGTCCCAAGTGAGGAATAAAAAAAGGGAGAGAAAGGCCATAAAAAAGAGAAGGCCCAAAAAAATTGAGAGAAAAAGAGAGAAGGGGCAATGCTACTATCCTTTGCCACACTTGTGCTTCAAAGTAGCACCATAATCCTCATGATAGAGAGTCTCTTGTTTTGTCACTTTCATATACTAGTGGGAAATTTTCATTATAGAAATTGGCTTGTATATTCCAACAATGGGCCTCCTCAAGTGCCCTAGGTCTTTGTGAGCAAGCAAGTTGGATGCACATCCACTTAGTTTCTTTTGTTGAGCTTTCATACATTTATAGCTCTAGTGCATCTGTTGCATGGCAATCCCTACTCCTTGCATTAACATCAATCGATGGGCATCTCCATAGCTCATTGATTAGCCTCGTTGATGCGAGACTTTCTCCTTTTTTTGTCTTCTCCACATAACCCCCATCTTCATATTCTATTCCACCCATAGTGCTATATCCATGGCTCGCGCTCATGTATTGCGTGAAGGTTTATAAAGTTTGAGATTACTAAAGCATGAAACAATTGCTAGGCTTGTCATCGGGGTTGTGCATGATGAGAGCATTCTTGTGTGACGAAAATGGAGCATGACTAAACTATATGATTTTGTAGGGATGAACTTTCTTTGGCCATGTTATTTTGAGAGGACATAATTGCTTAGTTAGTATGCTTGAAGTATTATTATTTCTATGTCAATATGAACTTTTATCTTGAATCTTTCAGATCTGAATATTCATACCACAATTAAGAAGAATTACATTGAAATTATGCCAAGTAGCACTCCGCATCAAAAATTCTATTTTAATCATTTACCTACTCGAGGACGAGCAGGAATTAAGCTTGGGGATGCTGATACGTCTCCAACGTATCTATAATTTTTGATTGATCCATGCTATATTATCTTTTGTTTTCGACATTATTGGGCTTTATTATCCACTTTTATATTATTTTTGGGACTAACCTATTGACCCAGAGCCCAGTGCCAGTTCCTGTTTTTTCCCTTGTTTCAGTGTTTCGAAGAAAAGGAATATCAAACGGAGTCGAAACGGAATGAAACCTTTTGGAGAAGTTATTTTTGGAAGGAAAGCTACCGGTTAGACTTGGAGTGCACGTCAGGAAAAACGAGGGAGCCACGAGGTAGGGGGGCAAACCCTCCACCCTCGTGGGCCCCTCGTGGCTCCCCTGACGTACTTCTTCCTCCTATATATACCGACATACCCTAAAACGATCAGAGAACACAATTGATCGGGAGTTCCGCCGCCAGAAGCCTCCGTAGCCACCTAAAACCAATCTAGACCCATTCCGGCACCCTGCCGGAGAGGGCAATCCTTCTCCGGTGGCCATCTTCATCATCCTTGTGCTCTCCATGACGAGGAGGGACTAGTCCATCCTCGGGGCTGAGGGTATGTACTAGTAGCTATGTGTTTGATCTCTCTCGCTCGTGTTCTTGATTTGGCACGATCTTGATGTATCACGAGCTTTGCTATTATAGTTGGATCTTATGTTTCTTCTCCCCCTCTACTCTCTTGTAATGGATTGAGTTTTCCCTTTGAAGTAATCTTATCGGATTGAGTCTTTAATGACTTGAGAACACTTGATGTATGTCTTGCTGTGCGTATCTATGGTGACAATGGGATATCACGTGATTCACTTGATGTATGTTTTGGTGATCAACTTGCGGGTTATGCTCATGAACCTATGCATAGGGGTTGGCACACATTTTTGTCTTGATTCTCCGGTAGAAACTTTGGGGCACTCTTTGAGGTTCTATGTGTTGGTTGAATAGATGAATCTGAGATTGTGTGATGCATATCATATAATCATACCCACGGATACTTGAGGTGACATTGGAGTATGTAGGTTACATTAGGGTTTTGGTTGATTTGTGTCTGAAGGTGTTATTCTAGTACGAACTCTAGGGTTGTTTGTGACACTTATAGGAATAGCCCAACGGATTGATTGGAAAGAATAACTTTGAGGTGGTTTCGTACCCTACCATAATCTCTTCGTTTGTTATTTGCTATTAGTGACTTTGGAGTGACTCTTTGTTGCATGTTGAGGGATAGTTATATGATCCAACTATGTTATTATTGTTGAGAGAACTTGCACTAGTGAAAGTATGAACCCTAGGCCTTGTTTCAACGCATTGCAATACTGTTTGTGCTCACTTTTATCATTAGTTCCGTTGCTGTTTTTATATTTTCAGATTACAAAAATCTTTATCTACCATCCATATACCACTTGTATCACCATCTCTTCGCCGAACTAGTGCACCTATACAATTTACCATTGTATTGGGTGTGTTGGGGACACAAAAGACTCTTTGTTATTTGGTTGCAGGGTTGCTTGAGAGAGACCATCTTCATCCTACGCCTCCTACGGATTGATAAACCTTAGGTCATCCACTTGAGGGAAATTTGCTACTTTCCTACAAACCTCTGCACTTGGAGGCCCAACAACGTCTACAAGAAGAAGGTTGTGTAGTAGACATCATAGCACAACACATGAAAAATGTTTCTGTGGTGCGTGCACCGACTAGAGAGGACGTTAATCATGAAACTTCGGATCAAGTTGCTAATGAACTTCGTAGTTCCACGAGGACATGTTCCGCACCAGAGTGGTATGGCAACCCTGTCTTGGAAATCATGTTGTTAGACAACGGTGAACCTTCGAACTATGAAGAAGCGATGGCGGAAGCTGCGCGGTACTAGAGAGGCTAGCGATGGTGGAAGGGTGAGAGTGCGTATAATCCATGGACTCAACATTAGTCATAAAGAACTCACATATTTATTGCAAAAATATATTAGTTATCGAAACAAAGTACTACACGCATGCTCCTAGGGGATATATTGGTAGGAAAAGACCATCGCTCGTCCCCGACTGCCACTCATAAGGAAGACAATCAAAAAATAAATCATGCTCCGACTTCATCACATAACGGTTCACCATACGTGCATGCTACGGGAATCACAAACTTTAAAACAAGTATCTCTAAAATTCACAACTACGCAACTAGCATGACTCTAATATCACCATCTTCATATCTCAAAATAGTCATCAAGTATCAAACTTCTCATAGTATTCAATGCACTTTATATGAAAGTTTTTATTATACCCATCTTGGATGCCTGTCATATTAGGACAAATTTCATAACCAAAGCAAATTACCATGCTGTTCTAAAAGAATCTCAAAATAATATAAGTGAAGCATGAGAGATCAATAATTTCTATAAAATAAAGCCACCACCGTTGCTCTAAAAATATAAGTGAAGCACTAGAGCAAAATTATCTAGCTCAACTCAAAAGATATAAGTGAAGCACATAGAGTATTCTAATAAATTCTGATTCATGTGTGTCTCTCCCAAAAGGTGTGTACAGCAAGGATAATTGTGGTAAACTAAAAAGAAAATACTCAAATCATACAAGACGCTCCAAGCAAAACACATATCATGTGGTGAATAAAAATAGAGCTCCAATGAAAGTTACCGATGAACGAAGAAGAAAGAGGGGATGCCATCTGGGGCATCCCTAAGCTTAGGATCTTGGTTGTCCTTGAATATTACATTGGGGTGCCTTGGGCATACCAAAGCTTAGGCTCTTTCCACTTCTTATTCCATAGTCCATCGAATCTTTACCCAAAACTTGAAAACTTCACAACACAAAACTTAACAGGAAACTCGTAAGCTCTGTTAGTATAAGAAAATAAATCACCGCTTAGGTACTGTTGTGAACTCATTCTAAATTCATATTGGTGTAATATCTAATTTATTACAGCTTCTCTATGGTTCATACCCTCCGATACTACTCATAGATTCATCAAAATAAGCAAACAACATAATGAAAACAGAATCTGTCAAAAACAAAACAGTCTGTAGCAATCTGTAACCTTCGAATACTTCTGTAACTCCAAAAATTCTGAAAACTTAGGAAGACCTAACTAATTTGTATATTGATCTACTGCAGTTGGAATTGGTATTTTATCTTTCTCTGGTAAAAAATGAAAATTATTTTCGTGAGCGCATACTTTCTGTTTTTATCAGCAAGATCAAACAATAATCACCCAAGAAGATCCTAAAGGCTTTACTTGGCACAAACACTAATTATAACATAAGAAACACAATCGTAAAAGAAGCTAGATGAATTATTTATTACTAAACAGGAACAAAAATAAAAGAACAAAAATAAAATCGGGTTGCCTCCCAACAAGCGCTATCGTTTAACGCCCCTAGCTAGGCATGATGATTTAAATGATGCTCACGTAAAAGATAAGAATTGAAACATAAAGAGAGCATCATGAAGAATATGACTAGCACATTTAAGTCTAACCCACTTCCTATGCATAGGGATTTTGTGAGCAAACAACTTATGAGAACAAGAATCAACTAGCATAGGAAAGCAAAACAAGCATAGCTTCAAGATTTTAAGAACATAGAGAGGAAACTTGATATTATTGCAATTCCTACGATTATATACTCCTCCCTCATAATAATTTTCAGTAGCATCATGAATGAATTCGACAATATAACTATCACATAAAGCACTATTTTCATGACGCACAAGCATATAAATTTTACTACTCTCCACATAAGCAAAATTCTTCTCATGAATAGTGTCGGATATCTTTGCATGGTCCCCCAAGGACATGCCGGGTGTTCCGAAGGATTACGCCGAGCACAAATTACATGTACGGGAGGACGCAAAACCAGTCAAGCAGCCTCTCCGCCGACTGTTTGAGGAGAAGAGAAGGATCGTAGGGGAAGAGATAGCTCGGCTTCTTGCGGCCGGCTTCATCATGGAAGTTTTCTTCCCAGAGTGGCTCGCGAACCCGGTTCTCATGCTGAAAAAGAATAACAAGTGGCGCATGTGTATAGATTACACAAGCCTCAACAAAGCCTGCCCCAAAGATCCCTTCGCCCTGCCCAGAATTGACCAAGTGATAGACTCCACAGCCGGATGCGAGCTGTTGAGTTTTTTGGATGCTTATTCAGGATACCACCAGATAAAACTGAACCCGGATGACCGGCTGAAGACCGCCTTCATCACGCCATTCGGAGCCTTCTGCTACCTGACCATGACGTTCGGCTTGAGGAATGCCGGCGCCACCTTTCAGCGTTGCATGCAGAAGTGCCTCCTCACGCAACTCGACAAAAACGCCCACGTCTAAGTGGATGATATCGTGGTGAAGACGGAGAAGTGTGGCACTCTGCTGGAAGACCTGAAAGAGACATTTGAGAACCTGCGCCGGTTCCGAATCAAGCTCAACCCGAAGAAATGCGTGTTCGGAGTGCCAGCCGGCCAGCTCCTAGGCTTTCTGGTCTCCGAACGCGGCATCGAGTGCAACCCAGTGAAGATCAAGGCCATCGAGAGGATGGTGGTCCCAACCAAGCTTCGAGAGATCCAGAAGTTCACCGGGTGCCTGGCCTCTTTGAACCGCTTCATCAGCCGGCTTGGAGAGAAAGCCCTCCCTCTCTACCGCCTCATGAAGAAAAGCACTCACTTCGAGTGGAATGACCAGGCCGACCAAGCTTTCCACGAGCTGAAGAAAATGCTGGCCACGCCGCCTGTCTTGGCGGCACTGACTGAGAAAGAGCCCATGCTCCTTTATATTGCCGCTACTAGCCGGGTGGTCAGCACCGTCATTGTACTCCAGCGCCCCGAAGAGGGCCGAGCCCAGCCGGTCCAGAGGCCGGTGTATTACTTGAGCGAGGTGCTGTCCGCCTCAAAGCAGAACTACCCGCACTACCAGAAGATGTGCTACGGCGTGTACTTCACCGCCAAGAAGCTGAAGCCGTACTTTCAAGAACATCCCATCATGGTCGTATGCACTGCCCCGCAGGCCGAGATCATAGGCAGCCGGGATGCATCCGGTCGGGTGGCTAAGTGGGCCATCGAGCTGGCCCCTTACACGATCTTCTACCAACCCCGCACCGCCATCAAGTCACAAGCACTGGCCGACTTCCTTGTCGACTGGGCCGAGACCCAGTACTTACCGCCAGCTCCTGATTCCACCCATTGGCGCATGCACTTTGACGGATCCAAGATGCGCACCGGCTTGGGAGCCGGCGTCGTCCTTACCTCTCCTAAGGGCGACAAGCTCAGATACACGCTGCAGATCCACTTCACCGCCTCCAACAACGTAGCCGAGTACGAAGCGCTCATACACGGGCTCCGGCTTGCCAAGGAACTCGGCATCCGCCGGATCCTGTGTTATGGCGACTCGGATTTGGTGGTTCAGCAATCATCTGGCGACTGGGACGCCAAGGACGCAAACATGGGAAGCTACCGCTTCCTAGTGCAGCAAATCAGTGGGTACTTCGATGGATGTGAATTCCTCCACGTACCGCAAGTCGACAACGAGCCAGCAGATGCCCTGGCCCGAATAGGGTCCATGCGGCAAGCAATACCAACCGGCGTCGCCCTACAATGCCTCCTCAAGCCGTCCATCAAGCCATCTCCGGAATCCGACTCCATCTTCGTGCCGCCTAACCCCGATGGGGCCGGGTCCGGCTCGAAGAATCAAGCAGTCGGCCCGGGGACTTCAGTACTCGGCTCAGGGACTGCAGTAGCCGGCTCGGGGACTGCCGCACCCGGCTCGGGGACTGCGGTAGCCGGCCCGGGGACTGCGGTAGCCAGCCCGGGGACTTCTTCAGCACAGCAAGCGGCGGCCGACTCCAGCACCTCATCACCCAGCCTGCCCACCCTGGTGGCTGTAGCCACATTGGCGGCAGAGGAGGTTGCAGCTCCGTCATGGGCTCAATCCATCCTCAACTTCCTGGTGAACCACGATCTGCCGGCTGACGAAACAGAAGCGAGACAAGTCCAACGTCGAGCCGGAGCATACACAATCGTCAACAGAGAACTTGTCAAGCGCAGTGTCACCGGAGTCTTACAGCGATGCGTCGAGCAGGAGAAAGGCATTGCAATCCTCAGAGATATACACCAGGGAGAGTGCGGCCACCACGCCGCTTCAAGATCACTCGTCGCCAAAGCCTTCCGCCATGGTTTCTTCTGGTCGACTGCTTTGGACGACGCCAAAGAGCTAGTCAAACACTGCAAAGGCTGCCAGCTTTTCAGCTCCAAGCAACACATGCCGGCTTCGGCACTCAAAACCATTCCCCTCACCTGGCCCTTTGCCGTCTGGGGACTGGATATGGTGGGCCCATTCAAGATGGCGCGCGGCGGCATGACATATTTGCTCGTCGCCGTGGACAAATTCACCAAGTGGATCGAGGCAAAGCCGATCAAGAAGCTGAATGGGCCGACTGCGGTGACTTTCATTGCAGATATAACAACCCGGTACGGCGTACCACACAACATCATCACCGACAACGGCACGAATTTTGCCAAAGGTGCCTTGGCACGATCCTGCGCTACACAAGGTATCCGGCTGGACCTTGCGTCCGTCGCCGACCCGCAGTCAAACGGCCAAGTAGAGCGAGCAAACGGCCTCATCCTGTCCGGCATCAAGCCCCGACTGGTCATACCTCTGGAGCGTTCAGTCGGCTGTTGGCTCGACGAGCTGTCGGCTATCCTATGGAGTCTGCGTACTACCCCAAACAGATCAACCGGCTTCACTCCTTTCTTCCTTGTATATGGTGTTGAGGCAGTCATCCCAACAGACATCGAGTTCGACTCGCCTCGGGTAACCATGTACACGGAGGCGGAGGCCAAAGAAGCACGAGAAGACGGTGTCGACCTGCTGGAAGAAGGCCGGTTGTTAGCCCTCAGCCGGTCTGGCATCTACCAGCAGGGTTTGCGCCGCTACCACAGCCGAAAGGTCAGGCCAAGATCCTTCCAGGAGGGCGACCTTGTGCTCCGGCTGATCCAGCGAACAGCCGGCCAGCACAAGCTCGCAGCCCCCTGGGAAGGCCCCTTCATCGTCAGCAGAGCTCTAGGCAACGATTCCTACTACCTCATCGACGCGCAGAAGCCAAAGGCACGCAAGAGAGATGACTCCGGCAAGGAGTCGGAACGACCATGGAACACCAATCTCCTTCGAAAATTTTACAGTTGAAATGCAGTATGTATCACGTCCACTTTTGTATTAAGTACGAGACAATAGGCTCCCCGAGGATGACTCAGGGACTGACATCCTTTATTTTATGAATGAAAGTTATCATGCGTATGATATGGCCTGTTCATTTATTTATTTCGTCCGGCACCGGGTTCGACGAGTCGGCCCGGGGACTAGCTGACTGGAGTTATATTAGGAATCCTACCCGCGGTCAGACAAGTAATGTGCTGACACCCAGGCTTGGCTCTTGCCAAAATCGCAGTTCGAAGAACCGGCTGCCCGGCTGGCAAGAGTCATAAGCCGGAAAGGGTGTGCACACGAAAAACGGCTAGGGACTAAACGGATTTATATAACAAAAGCCGGCTCGCCGCCTACCGCCGACCGACTACCAGAGTAGCCGGCCGGTCGGCTTGCATTCAGTTTGCTTCAAATCCAAGAAAGCTCGAGTACTTGCCTTCCCAAAGAGGGAAGGCGGCAAAGGAAAAAGCCTTAGGATGAAAAGTGCACTCGAATGGAAACCAAAACATGCATACAATAATATTTACACAAAGGACCTCCAGAGAGGCCAGCATCCAACATTGTTTCATACACCCCCAGTGGGTGGAATTGCGGAAACTTAAAAGTTGTACGAAAAGGCAAAAGCAGGAACAACAAGGACGGCAGATCAAGCCGGCGGGGCCGCTGACGAGCCGGGCTGGGCGGTGGAGACGGTTGCGCCGGCTGAAGGAGCGGCCGGCTGGCCAACTTCGGCCTGGTCACCGCCTCCGGCAGAGGGCGCGCTTCCGTGTGGCTCGTTGCTGGAGGCACGGTTGGCTTGAGGGCGGTCGGTCGTTCCACTGGCTGGCTCGGCGTCTTCACCGTCCTCTTCCTCGTCATCCTCGCCCTCGTCGCTGGAGGCGATCTCCTCGGCCGAGTCCTCGCCCTCCGCCGGGTTCAGCCCGAACCACTCCTCCGGCTGGGCGACGCCGTCGTCATTAAGTTCCGGCGCGAAGACGCTGGTGTCGGTGCACTCGGCGATAGTCGAGGCGCACTGGGCGATAGCCGGCCGTACCTCCTCTAGCTCCGCGTCGGCCTCCAGCCGCCAAGTCCGCAGCTGGTCCAGGCTTAGCCCTGGGTACCATGCGCGGGCGAACTCCAACGCACGCCCGCCTCCGAGACGGGCTGCCGACGCCTTCCAAGCCACAAAGCGGCCGACTGCGACTTCTAGCCAGTCAGCGGTCCGGCTTGGGGTGCGGGGGATCATCTGGCCGGGCCAGAGCGCGGCCAGCACCTGCGCCCTGGCACGTTGGAGCCGGCGGAGCATCCGATGGGCCGGCTGCAGTCGCGCTTGGACGGCAATGAGCTGCTCCGCCAGCATTCGATTTGCATCCGGCGCAATGACAACTCCAGCCTGACCGCGCGCCTCGCGATGGGCCTCGATGGCTTGGGTGGCAAGGACGGAGTGGCCGGGAAAGTAATCTGCGCAAAGTAACAAGCACAAGTCAGAATAAAACTCGAGGCGGCCAGCAGATTGAGGGAGGGCAAGAAAAGTGGCTTACCATCGATCAGATCTTCGATTCGGCCGAAACCTTCCTCCAACGCCTGACGCGTCTCGGCCCAGTTCGCCTCCTTGGTCTCGAACTCCGCCTCCAGGGCGGCCTCGCTGTCCTGCACCTTCTGCAGGGCCGCCTTGTGGCTCTCCTCCTGGTCGGCCAGTTTCTTGACCAGGCGGTCGCGCTCCTGGACCAAGTCGGCGTACTCGGCGTCCTTGGCGCAAAGCGCGGTCTGCTCCTCGCCAAGCTCCCTCCGCAGGTCGGCGTTGGCCTCTGCATGAGCAAAAGACAAAGAGAAAAAGTCAGCAAGGGAAAGGTCGTCAAGGAAGATCCGACCCGACTGCTCAGTAGTCGGCCTGAATCTCGGGGACTACACCCACTGGGTGCGCTGTCGCGCCCCCACAAGAAATAGATAAGAGCAAGGTACTTACGACGGCTGCGGGCCAGGTCATCGGTCCTCCGGCCCAGCTCCTGAGCCTGGGAGTTGAAGGCGGCAGCACGAGAGTTGTGATAATCCTAAGGATCAGACAGAAAACAGAGTTAAGATAGTCGTCGAGAAAGATCCGACCCGACTGCGCTGCAGTCGGCCCGGATCTCGGGGACTACACCCAGTGGGTGCGCTAGCGCGCCCCCACGGAAAAAATCAGAGGACCAGAGCGGTCGACAAGTAAAAAACTCACCCGGATTGCAGACCGCGTCGACAAGAACTCCTGAGTAAATTGCTGCAGGAGGGCGGCCTGAGCCTGCAGCCGGCTCCGAACCCCTTGGGCCGCCACGTCCAACTCGCCACTTCCTCCGCTGGGAGTCCACCCGGACGTGGCAGAACTGGCCGCCTCCAAGGCTTCTGCCGACTAGTTGGCACCCGCGGCTTGGCGCGTGTCCGGCGGGGCCGTGTTCCTTCCGGCGCACTGGGTCGCCGCCAGCTGAATCTCAAGACCGGCTCCGGCCTCGGGCGCGCCCCGGGCCGGCTCCTCCGGCGCCGCCGACGACTGGCCGCCTTCGCCCGCTCCGGTTGGCGCTGCCGGCGGTGTCCTCTCCGCGAAGACCTCGAAGAGCTCCTCCCTCTGCACCGGCGGCTGATCCGGGGTGATCTCCTCTGCCATGGGCAGTGGGATGTCCGGGTCCACGGTGCAGAGGGGGATGGCGAGCAGCGGAGGCCGGCTACGCGTGCTTTCCGCCTCCGGTTCCGCGGTCGCCCGCTCTGTCGGAGTCTCGGCTGCCGCATCGGCCCGCTCCTTCGCCGCCCGGGCGGCCTCCCGCTACGCCGACTCCCTCTCCTCTCGCGCTTCACGGGCGTTCCGCTCCGTAGCTTCCGCAAGGTCGGCGCGGGGGTCCACTCGGCGAGGCCCTGAAGATCCAGCACCCAGCCCAACCACAGAGCCGCCTGGGCCCCGCTCAAGGGAGAGCGGCGCCCTGCTCGGAAAATGGTGGAGGGTTAGAACAAAAGAAAACAATGAAAAGTAAACACGCAAGCGGCCGAAAACTTATGACGAAACCGCCTGAGGCTGCTTCACCGTCTTCCGGAAGTGGGCCGCCTTCGCCGCCGCCTCGTCCCGCTTCGTTGCCGCGGCGGAGTCCCTCGTCTTCTTCGGCCGACTGCCGAAGAGAGGAAGCGCGGCCCGGCGTTTCGACGTCCCGCCACCGGCAGCCGGCACGGCGGACGAGCCCGCGCTGTGACGGTCGGCTGCCGGCTGGCGGCGCGGGACTTCTTCGGCATCGGCGTCATCCGGCCAGTTGTCAAAACTGGCCGAGAGCCCCGTGGCGGCGTCCTCCATGGCGGCCGCCCCCAAATCCGGGTCGTCAATATCGTCTACCGTACGGTCCGGGGCATACCGGCGTTCGACTCCTGCCGCCCCAGCTGGCGGCGGAAGAAGAGGGTTCTGATAAAAAGAAGCCGCCTGGTCAGAAGCCGGCCGGCATAAAGCCAGCTGATGACAGAAAGAAGGTAGAAAGAAAGACTTACCACGGGCAGTGGATGGGCGCGGGAGTACGGCGCCTTGCCGTATTGCCAGTCCTCGGCGAGCTTGAGGTTAGCGATGTAGTTCACCATGAGCGCTACCTCGGCATGGGGCATGTCCCATGTGCTCATCCGGCAAGGGTCGAAGCGGCCGCTCATCTGGCATAGCATGTGGGGCCGGCTCTGAAGGGGAAGGATCCGGCGCTCGACGAAGGCGGCCACCGGGTCGGCTCCGCGCAGGCCTTCCGACTGGATCATTACCCGAAGCCGGGCGATGGCGGCGTTCCCAGCCGGAGATAAGGACTTGGATCTGAAACCCCAAGACGGCTGCCTCCCAGCCGGCGGGCCGGCTACGTAAGCTGGCAGATTAACGTGGTCCCCTTGGGAGGCGATGTTCTTCACATAGAAGTACGATTTTTGCTAGAGCTTCACCGATTGGATTAAAGGGATGTGCGGGAAGGGGTTGTTCTCGCCTGACCTCTTCATCGCGATGAAGGCCCCGCAGGGGGCGGGCACGCCGGCGATGACGGTGCCGAGCTTGTTCTGGAAGAGCTCCGCCCAAAGCTCCAGCGTGGGCAGCACTCCCAAGAAGCCTTCGCAGAGGGAGACGAAGGCCGACAGCAGCATCACCGCGTTTGGCGTGAGGTGATGCGGCTGGAGACGGTAGAAGTCGAGGAAGGAACGCATGAACCCACTCGCCGGGAAGCCGAAGCCGCGCAGGAAGTGCACACGGAAGACGACCCGCTCGCCTTCCTCCGGCGCCGGCGAGATTTCCGCCTCCGGCGCCAGACGAGCCTGCACGAGGTTGGCGGCGGGCAGGCGCCGGGTCTGGCGGAGAAACTCTATGTGATCTTCGTGGACGTTGGAGCCGTCCCACGAGCTCGACAGCGCCATGGACATGGAGGCGTGGGGAGGCTGCAACGAGAAGTTGCGCCGGGCGCGAGAGGAAGAAGAAAGGAAAGGCGAACAAGGAGGGACGGGGAGCGGGGGAGCGAGCAAGCCTTTGTCTCTCCCCCTCCCCCTCCTACTTGTAGGCTCGTGCGCCGGAGCCAAGGAGGCGCGGCGTGGGGGGTCATGGGGATCGATCGTGCCCACTTCCCCCATGCCCCGCGTTAATTGCGCACTAAAGACACAAAGAAACGGCCGCGGGAAGGCGAGCAGTCCCCTCGGGCCACAGAAGATCTGCGCCCGGGCCGAGGCCAAGGAGTGGCGGGCCTGGGCCTGCGGCGGCGTCCCGTCGCGCGCGTGCGACGGCAGGACTTCTCCGCCACGTGGCCTGTCGTAGGGCCCGCGGCCAGCCCGCGGGTCAACCACGGTCATATTAATAAACAAGAAAGTTCTCCGAAGTCAGCCTATAACGGCGAGGTTGGCTCCTCAGGGTATGAAGCTGACCAAGCTTCTCGTCCCTCTGTCCGCCGCAAAGCTCGCCCAGCTTCGGGGACTACTGTCGGAGTAAATAGCCATGGGTAACCTAGCCGGCTTCCCCTGGCCCATCAGAAAAAATTATGAGCCCGTCTGGCTCTCGAGAAGATTCAAAACCTGGGGCCGCCTCCCCCCTGCCGGCAATCTTCTAGGCCGGCTTCGGGGGCGGCCCGCCCTTTACCCTCATGAAGAAAGTTGTGGGAGGGCCGACTACGAGAAGCCGGCAGCAAAGAAGCCGACTCCAAGAGGCCGGCTCCCATAAAGCGGTCAAGGTCGTACCCGCAAAGTACGCGTCCACCCCACGATGATGACGTGGGGCGTGGCTACAGTGGAGCCTGCCACCCCCAAAACCCGGAGCACGCTTGGTACAGTGCGCCGTACAGGTGGCCATGACCCGTCCGGCACAGCACTGTTGCCACGGCGGCCCCGATGCCATCCACGACAGGCCACCAGCGTGGCCCCCGAGGCAGTGGGCCCCTTCGGGCAGAGAGATACTGAAGGCGGCCGCACCTCCTCCCAAGTCGGCCTGATGAAGAGCCGGCCCCCCATAGCCGGCTCGCCATCATCCTCGAAGGAGACGCCCATTAAGGAGACAAGATACGGCGGGGCTACAGTAATGGCCCACCAGGGCGGCGGTACTGTAGCCACGCTTACCCCGACCAAGCCCGCGTCAACAGCACGGAGCAACAGTAACCAGCCACCGACAAGGCCCTGGCCAGTGGGGCCTGCCTGTCGACCAAGGAGCCGGCAGCCGGCGGGCCCCAGCAGCCGGCGCAGAAGCCGGCGAACTCAGTCGCAGACAGCTGGGCCCCGCGCCCAGCTGGATTACCATTGCACCCCCGGGGGGTAGGCCTATATAAACCCCCCGGTGCATCCATGCAAAGGGTTGGACTCTCAAGTTAGACCTAGACACCATACAAGGAGAGGAAGCAAGCTAGCTGAGCCCTTCTTCCTCCTTCCACCCAAAACAGCTCGAGGAGCATTGTGTAGCTACTTGTTCGTTTAGTAACCATGCGGAGACCCCGCAGAGCAGCAGTAGGGGTGTTATCTCCCCGGAGAGCCCTGAAGCTGGGTAAGATTCGCCGGCGAGCATGTCTTCGCCTTATCCCGTTTCCAGGCACCGGCGATGTTCTATTGGCTCCCACAATGATAAGCCACCCGTTGGCATATGTCGCACCTACCACTCGACAAATAGTGGTGGGAGCAAACTCAACACAATAACTATCATGTGAGGCATAATCCAATTGAAAGTTAAAATCATGATGACAAGTTTCATGGATATCATTATTCTTTATAGCATATGTGTCATCACAATAATCATCATAGATAGGAGAGATGCTTTCATCATAATAAATTTTCTCATCAGAACTTGGGGGACAAAAAATATCATCTTCATCAAACATAGCATCCCCAAGCTTGTGGCTTTGCATGTCGTTAGCATCATGGGTATTCAAAGAATTCATACTAACAACATTGCAATCATGCTCATCATCGAAAGATTTAGTGCCAAACATTTTAATGCATTCTTCTTCTAACACGTTGGCACAATTATTGGAATCCTTATTTTCACGATAGATATGAAAAAGATGAAGCATATGAGGCAACCTTAATTCCATTTTGTAGTTTCATTTTATAGACTAAACTAGTGATAAAACAAGAAACTAAAAGATTCGATTGTAAGATCTAAAGATATACCTTCAAGCACTCGCCTCCCCGGCAACGGCACCAGAAAAGAGCTTGATGTCTACTACACAACCTTCTTCTTGTAGACGTTGTTGGGCCTCCAAGTGCAGAGGTTTGTAGGACAGTAGCAAATTTCCCTCAAGTGGATGACCTAAGGTTTATCAATCCGCGAGAGGCGTAGGATGAAGATGGTCTCTCTCAAACAACCTTGCAACCAAATAACAAAGAGTCTCTTGTGTCCCCAACACACATGGGTGCACTAGTTCGGCGAAGAGATGGTGATACAAGTGCAATATGGATGGTAGATATAGGTTTTTGTAATCTGAAAATATAAAAACAGCAAGGTAACTAATGATAAAAGTGAGCGAAAACGGTATTGCAATGCGTGGAAACAAGGCCTAGGGTTCATACTTTCACTAGTGCAAGTTCTCTCAACAATAATAACATAATTGGATCATATAATTATCCCTCAACATGCAACAAAGAGTCACTCCAAAGTCACTAATAGCAGAGAACAAACGAAGAGATTATTTTAGGGTACGAAACCACCTCAAAGTTATCCTTTCTGATCGATCTATTCAAGAGTCCGTAGTAAAATAACACGAAGCTGTTCTTTCCGTTCGATCTATCCTAGAGTTCGTACTAGAATAACACCTTAAGAAGAAAATCGACCAAAACCCTAATGTCACCTAGATACTCCAATGTCACCTCAAGTATCCGTGGGTATGATTATACGATATGCATCACACAATCTCAGATTCATCTATTCAACCAACACAAAGAACTTCAAAGAGTGTGATGACCCACAAGTGTAGGGGATCTATCGTAGCCTTTTTGATAAGTAAGAGTGTCGAACCCAATGAGGAGCAGAAGGAAATGATAAGCAGTTTTTAGCAAGGTATTCTCTGCAAGCACTGAATTTATCGGTAACAGATAGTTTTGTGATAAGGTAATTGGTAACGGGTAACAAGTAATAAAAGTAAATAAGGTGCATCAAGATGGCCCAATCCTTTTTGTACCAAAGTACAAGACTGGACAAACTCTTATATAAAGGAAAGCGCTCTCGAGGATACATGGGAATTGTCGTCAAGCTAGTTTTCATCACGTTCATATGATTCACGTTCGGTACTTTGATAATTTGATATGTGGGTGTACCGGTGCTTGGGTACTGTCCTTACTTGAACAAGCATCCCACTTATGATTAACCCCTATTGCAAGCATCCACAACTACAATAAAAGTATTAAGGTAAACCTAACCATAGCATGAAACATATGGATCCAAATCAGCCCCTTACGAAGCAACGCATAAACTAGGGTTTAAGCTTCTGTCACTCTAGCAACCCATCATCTCCTTATTACTTCCCAATGCCTACCTCTAGGCCCAAATAATGGTGAAGTGTCATGCAGTCGACGTTCACATGACACCACTAGAGGGATGACAACATACATCTCATCAAAATATCGAACGAATACCAAATTCACATGACTACTTATAGCAAGACTTCTCCCATGTCCTCAGGAACAAATGTAACTACTCAAAAAGCATATGCATGTTCATAATCAGAGGGGTATTAATATGCATAATGGATCTGAACATATGATCTTCCACCAAGTAAACCAACTAGCATCAACTACAAGGAGTAATCAACACTACTAGCAACCCACATGTACCAATCTGAGGTTGGGATACAAAGATTGGAAACAAGAGATGAACTAGGGTTTGAGATGAGATAGTGCTGGTGAAGATGTTGATGGAGATTGACCCCCTCCCAATGATAGGATCATTGGTGATGACGATGGTGATGATTTCCCCCTCCCGGGGGGAAGTTTCCCCGGTAGAACAGCTCTGCCGGAGCCTGGATTGGTTCCACCAAGGTTCTGCCTCGTGGCGGCGGAGTTTCGTCCCGTGAGCTTGCTTATGATTTTTTTCCTCGACGAAAGACTCCATATAGCCAAAGATGGGCATCAGAGGGCCACCAGGGGGGCCAGTTTTTGAGTAAAATACACTCAACGGTAGATGGAACAAAGTGCTCGACATTGAAGAAAAGTGCTACCTCTTGAGCACTGCGTTGGATTTCCTTGAAGAGGAAAGGATGATGCAGCAAAGTAGCATAAGTATTTCCCTCAGTTTTTGAGAACCAAGGTATCAATCTAGTAGGAGGCTACGCGCGAGTCCCTCGTACCTGCACAAAACAAATAACTCCTCGCAACCAATGCGATAAGGGGTTGTCAATCCCTTCACGGTCACTTACGAGAGCGAGATCTAATAGATATGATAAGATAATATTTTTGGTATTTTTATGATAAAGATGCAAAGTAAAATAACTGCAAAGTAAATAACTAAGTATTGGAAGATTAATATGATGAAGATAGACCGGGGGGGCATAGGTTTCACTAGTGGCTTCTCTCAAGAGCATAAGTATTTTACGGTGGGTGAATGAATTACTGTTGAGCAATTGACAGAATTGAGCATAGTTATGAGAATATCTAGGTATGATCATGTATATAGGCATCACGTCCGAGACAAGTAGACCGACTCCTGCCTGCATCTACTACTATTACTCCACTCATCGACCGCTATCCAGCATGCATCTAGAGTATTAAGTTCATGAAAACAGAGTAACGCCTTAAGCAAGATGACATGATGTAGAGGGATAAATTCATGCAATATGATAAAAACCCCATCTTGTTATCCTCGATGGGAACAATACAATATGTGCCTTGCTGCCCCTACTGTCACTGGGAAAGGACACCGCAAGATTGAACCCAAAGCTAAGCACTTCTCGCATTGCAAGAAAGATCAATCTAGTAGGCCAAACCAAACTGATAATTCGAAGAGACTTGCAAAGATAACCAATCATACATAATAGAATTCAGAGGAGATTCAAATATTGTTCATAGATAATCTTGATCATAAACCCACAATTCATCGGTCTCAACAAACACACCGCAAAAAGAAGATGATTACATCGAATAGATCTCCACAAGCGAGGGGGAGAACTTTGTATTGAGATCCAAAAAGAGGGAAGAAGCCATCTAGCTAATAACTATGGACCCAAAGGTTTGAGGTAAACTACTCACACTTCATCGGAGAGGCTATGGTGTTGATGCAGAAGCCCTCCGTGATGGATGCCCCCTCCGACGGAGCTCCAGAATAGGCCCCAAGATGGGATCTCGTGGATACAGAAAGTTACGGCGGTGGAATTAGTGTTTTGGCTCCGTATTTGATCGTTTGGGGGTACGTAGGTATATATAGGAGGAAGGAGTACGTCGGTGGAGCAATAGGGGGCCTACGAGGGTGGAGGGCGCGCCCCCTACCTCGTAGCCTCCTCCTTTATTTCTTGACGTAGGGTCCAAGTCTCCTGGGTCTTGTTCGTTCCAAAAATCATGTTCCCGAAGGTTTCATTCCGTTTGGACTCCGTTTGATATTCCTTTTCTTCGAAACCCCAAAATAGGCAAAAAAAACAGCAATTCTAGGCTAGGCCTTCGGTTAATAGGTTAGTCCCAAAAATAATATAAAAGTGGATAATAAAGCCCAGTAATGTCCAAAACAATAGATAATATAGCATGGAGCAATCAAAAATTGTAGATACGTTGGAGACGTATCAAAAAGCACGGTGGCAGTTGCCACACAAAGAGCTATCCAAAGCGCAAGCTGTTGCCTGAATTCGATGATGAGGCCTTAGAGCCTACACAGCCAAAAAATAAAACGGCCGATCAGCTGGATCGACCACCCCGTGGCCGCGATAGGGCGGCTAACGATGTCGAACATAAGTCGGCGCACGATTTACGTGAGGACATGCACCATAAAGCCGGTCTGATCAGATCCATCTATGGATCTTGGAAGCGTGCTCCAGCACAGAATCAAAACAGAACACTACAACCGTCAGAAGGCCATGGCACATCCAAACACAGGGGTGCCGCACACTCCCTATGCTTCACCGATGAGGTGTTGGATAACGAATTCCCCGAAGGATTCAAACCCGTGAACATAGAGGCATACGACGGAACGACAGACCCTGGGGTCTGGATTGAGGACTTTATCCTTCATATCCACATGGCTCGCGGAGATGATCTCCACGCCATCAAATACTTACCCCTCAAGTTGAAGGGACCAGCTCGGCACTGGCTGAAGAGCCTCCCCGAAAACTCAATTGGAAGTTGGGAACAACTCGAAGATGCTTTTAGGGCTAATTTTCAAGGGACCTATGTCCGACCTCCGGATGCAGACGACCTCAGTCATATAATTCAAGAGAGTCAGCCCGAAAGCTTTGGAACATATTCCTCACTAAGAAGAATCAAATTGTCGACTGCCCAGACGCCGAAGCCTTAGTGGCTGTCAAACACAGTGTCCGGGACGAATGGCTCGCCAGACACCTCGGCCAGGAGAAACCGAGGACAATGGCAGCCCTAACAAACCTTATGACCCGCTTTTGCGCGGGCGAAGATAGTTGGCTGGCCCGTAGCGGCACTAGCGACCCAAGCACATCCGAAGTTAGGGATGGCAATGGAAAACCACGACGCAATAAAAGCAAGTGTCGAAACAAGGAAGACAGCCCAGACAACATGGCGGTAAACGCCAGATTCAGGAGCTCTCAACCCAGTCAACAGAAAAAGCCATTTAAAGGCAGCAGAGATGGGCCGTCCAACCTAACCAAGATTCTAGACAGATTATGTCAGATTCATGGCACCTCCGACAAACCAGCAAACCACACCAACAGGGAATGCTGGGTCTTTAAGCAAGTCGGCAAGGTAAACGTCGACAACAAGGGGAGGGAGACGCCAAGCGAAGACGAGGATGAGCCTCGTCAGCCAAACACTGGGGGACAGAAAAAAATTTCCCACCAGAGGTCAAAACAGTAAACATGATTCACATAATGAAGAGGAGGAGCAAACGCGCACTCTGAGACACACACGCCATAGAGCCCGTCACCCCCAAGTTCAACCCCTGGTCGGCCTGCCCGATCACCTTTGATCGTAGGGATCACCCAACTAGTATCCGACACGGAGGATCGGCCACCTTGGTACTAGACCCAATAATTGACAGACACCATCTCACCAGCGTCCTTATGGACGGCGGTAGTAGTCTTAATCTGATAAATCAGGACACGGTCCCCAAAATGGGGATAGACCTGACAAGAATCAGCCAAAACAATACTACCTTTAAAGGAGTAATACCAGGCTCAGAGGCCCACTGCACGGGCTCTCTAGTATAAGAGGATGTATTTGGTTCTCCCGACAACTTCCGAAGTGAAAAGTGAACCTTCGATATCGCCCCATTCCGGAGCGGCTATCAAGCGCTACTCGGAAGAACGGCCTTCGCTCATTTTAATGCAATACCGCATTACGCTTACCTTAAGCTTAAGATGCCCGGTCCACGTGGCATCATCATAGTTAGTGGAAACACAGAACATTCCTTACGTGCGGAAGAACGTGCGGCGGCTTTAGTAGCTGAACACTGAACGCCCTCTCCCACCAGAATAAATGATCGGTCGTCAAGACCGCGGACACGGCTAGAGGAGTCCGGCGAATCACTAGCTGTAACAGCTCAGATAAACTTAAAACTGGGTTGATGGACATACCCCCATAGGTGGTGCTAGGGGCTTCCCACATGTAAAAAGGACTATAGTTCAGCTTGATCTTATTTAGATTGAATTTTAATGGTTTATTGAGAATAACCAATTTTTCGCATGAAAACTTTCACCTGGGCTTTCCTCTCTTACAGATTATCATCGTGCTACACCCTTCCAAGATAGGGCACAATGGAGACACAGGCGCAGACGTGTAGCAGGGCCCCGTTCAAAGGTTTCTTTTTAGATTAAGACCCTGTGTAAACCTTTTTTCCTGTCTCTTGTTGCTTCACACCCTCGGGATACTCAACATAACCAAGAGGGATGCTAGCGTTATTGACATTTTGTCACGTCAGACTAACGCACGTGCCTGGAAATTCAGCGCTTATTATTAAGGGCGTTACTCAGCCCGGTATACGTTGTAAAGACCGAATACCTTAGGGGGTGTTCGGCATCGCGAGTTTGTCCTTATATGCATCAGCTCTGAATCATGTCTTTGGTCAATAGTTGGGTTTGCCCGTCTCCCATGTTTTGCTACCTTACGTTCTGCTCTATCGGCTAAGGTGGCACCGGGAGAACTACTGCAATTGTGCCCTGGTTCATTTGGATAAGCACCTCAGTAGAGAAAGCCAAAAACTGACTGTCATGGTAAAGCGCGAGACTGGTCAACCACTCGAGGACTCAGCGGAATCTTTGCGATTCCTCCGCATTAACGAAGGACTTGTTTCCCGGTCATGTATGTATGCGCACCGTATTCGGATAAGCGAGGAAGTACCAGGGGCTATATAGTAGCCACACTGTCGGCTAAGTGAAAGTGTTAAAGCAATATAGTCCGATTGCCTTGTTCGCCGCCCTATCACCTCCATAATGGACCAAGACGTTGGATCAAGTGTGAATACACGCTTTTCCGAACACCCCCACATTATATGCGTGGGGGCTGAAGCCGACAACTGCAAACTTTCAGGTTATATACATACATAAAACGGCCGCACAGAGGCATCATAATACTTTCAGGCAAAAGTATAAAAACAGCCTTTTATAAACCAAATCGCATTGTTTTTACAAATTGGGAAACATGTCACTCGAACATGATACTCTTCGAGCACTAAGCCTCTATTAGACGAGCGCCTTCTAGGACTTCTTCAAAATAGTGCTCGAACAAGACCTGGCCTACGGCCGGACCCCGGGTTGCAATAGCGATGGCGTCCATCTCTGCCCAGTATGTCTTAACACGGGCAAGAGCCATCCGCGCACCCTCTATGCACGCCGACCTCCTTACGGCATCAATATGCGGCACAGCGCCAAGGTATCTTTGCACTAACCCAAAATAACTATTCGGCCTTGGTCCTCCCGGCCAAAGATGATCTACGATAGACCTCATGGCAAGCCCGGACAACCTATGGAGCTCAGCCCACTCGACCATTTGCTCATTTAACAACAGCGGACGCGTCCGAGCACTGAGCTCCGACCAGAACAACTTTTCCACTTCGTGATCTTTTTTATCTTTGAAGAACCCAGTCGCATCAGCAGCACTCATTGGCAGGTCCGAACACGCGTCGGCAACACTCCATAATTGATCCAGAGGGGCATACTTCGGATCTCCGAACTTCGTCCGCAATAAAAAGGGCTTCCCAGTCGTGATATCTCCGGCCTGGCGAAGCTCCTCCTTCGCCGCTCTGATTTTAGAGCGGGTTTCCTTGGCTGCTACCATGGTTTTCTCCAAGTCCTCCGTTTTCGCTTGGCTTTCCTTTCCAAGCAGCTCATACCGGTCGGCGGCATCCTTCAGTTCAATAGCCATCTTGGCTATTTTGTCTTCGCTCTGGTGATGAGCAGCCTGTTCGGCTCTTAACTCTTCGGCCGCCTTTAGGGCGGCCGCATCACTCCTCCTGGCTTGTTCCTTGGCTTGGGCAAGTTCCACCCGAAGGGTCTCCATGGCGGCAGCTCCATCTGCAGTCATAGAATATTATAGATACTAGCATCATGCTCCTCTTAATATTTGTTGACCACCCGAATATACATACCATGTGCCTCGTCAAGCCGCTTGTTCACAAGCGTGATGTTAGCATCTACCGCGTCAAGTTGCTGGATAAATCTAGCAAATTCAATAGTCCGACCAGCCACCGGGCCATCAGCCGCCTACACATGAAAGCAGCGCAATAATTACCTGGGACTACGATCCTCTGTTTGCCGCCTCCGGACAGCAACCGGAGCCTCAGGGGCTACTATATGTATAGAGCACACCTAGCGTGTGCGGTACCATCAAAAAATTGTTATATATTACTTAGCGTACCTCAAAACCTCTTAGTAGGCTCGTAAAAGCTTCATGCAACCCGCTTGTGGCGGACGAGATCCTCTCAACCACCATACTCATTAAAGTATGATGCTCCTCTAAAATAGCCGCTCTCTCCAAAAGACTCATCAGTGCGTCTGGTTGCCCACTGGACAGTCCCGAACTCTTTTTGTTGCTCTCCATAGGAGACGAATACTCCGGACTGCGGGTGGTCGAAGGGTTACCTTCAGGCCTTGGCGGATCAGGAGAAACCCTCCGTGATGACACCTCAGGGTCGTCCGCCCCAGGAGGCAGGGAGGCAGGGGGAGGCATTTCGCTCTCCATCATCTCCGGAAGAAGATCCCCTGAAGACGAACTCTGCTGAGAAGGGCTACGGGCCGGACTGCAAGATATATGTCTCGGTTATTGTCCTCGGAGATAAAGCAGGATATATTTACCAAAAGCACTTTTGATTCACTTACAGCTTGGTGGAGGGCTGGCCCCCTTGCGGGCACTGTGCGGTAAGGACGCCCTCCGGGGCAGTGCCTCCTGACGAAGATTTCCTCCCTCATTTGGAATCTTTCATTTCCAAGTCGTCAGGGATAATCCTTTTCCTTCCTAGGGGGGAGGGGATTCAAGATTCTTCTCCCCGATCATCCTCCTTCGTGGAGACACTAATTCCCCCGATTTGGATGAGTGATGCGTGAGGCCCGCTTTCGGCTTCTTTATCCCTCCCTTTATCTTCCCCTGATGGCACTTGATAAGGCACATGCTCGAGCATCCGGGCTAGTACATGATCTGGTGAGCCTTCGGGAAGGGGGGCCGAACACCTGATCATCTTCGCCTTTCTTATCCAGTCCTGGCAAAGATTGATTTTTTATAATAATGTTGTGAAAAATAAAAAGATAGCATGTTCGGCCGTAGAATTACTCACCTGGGTATCTAGACGGTTGCAGTTGAGACCCGCATCCTCGGTGGTGTCCGTACACTTTATTCGTGATCCGAAGAACAATCCATACATCTCTTCGAGCGTCATGCCGAAGAACTGCTGAATAGCTTGCGGTCCTTCCGGGTTGAACTCCCACATATGGAGAGATCGACGTTGGCACGGCAGGACCCGACGAACTAGCATGACTTGCATTACCTTGACAAGGCTGACATCTCTCTTGAGGAGACCCCGGATGCGACTCTGCAATGTCGGTACGTCATTAACTAGCCCCCAGTCCAGCCCCTTGTTGACCCATGACGCCAGTTGCGGCGGGGGGCAGAACGGAAGGCGGGGGGAGCTACCCACTTAGTACTTCGGGGAGCTGCGATGTAAAACCACTCCCGCTGCCATAAGCTGGACACCTCTGGGAAGGAACCATTTGGCCATGGGGCATCGACGCCTTTGCTTATTGTGGCGCCTCCGCATTCTACGTGTCGCCCATCGAGCGTATTTGGCTTCACATTGAAGGTCTTGAGCCATAAGCCGAAGTGTGGGGTGATGCGGAGGAAGGCCTCACATACGGCGATAAACGACGAGATGTGAAGGATAGAATCTGGGGCTAGATCGTGGAAATCGAGCCCGTAATAGAACATAAGCCCTCTAACAAAGGGATCAAGACTAAAACCTAGCCCTCGGAGGAAGTGGGAAACAAATACGACGCTCTCATTGGGTTCGGGGGTGGGGATGACCTGCCCTTGAGTAGGCAGCCTTTGCGAGATTTCGGCGGTCAGATACCTGGCTTCTCTTAGCTTCCTGATGTCCTCCTCTGTGACAGAAGAGGGGACCCACCGGCCCTGAAGGTTGGATCCGGACATGGTTGAAGGTCCGAAGCACTTAGCCTGAGCCTTGGGTGTCGAAACTCAAGGTGGGGGAAGGGAAGGATCGAGCACGAGAATAAAAGGACATGCCTTGGCCCCTTTATAAAGAGGGTGAATATCAAGCGTCCTCCACGTGCCCATTTGGAACTTGCCTAAAATCGAGGAGTCATATTAACAAACACGGTTGGGTTACCCATACCCATATTGATGAGAATCCCGTGATGGGGGACACGATCTCTGCTTCGACAAGACGTGCCTGGAAAGCCGCCTCGCAACACGTGCGATGGCAAGTAGGGAAAAAGAGTTCGTAATGACCGGGCCACGGCAGGACGTCACGTTATGAAAAGATTGTCAGCAGATTGGATTTGTGGAATAATATACTCTCTACGGTGGTATGTGGAATTTGTTTTGCAGAGCCGTACACGACCCTTGGGTTCAAAATTATTCTATGGAATATTCGGAGAAGGAACCCACCCTGCAATGCAGAAGACAATCTGCGCGCGGGACTCATCATCATTGAAGCCTAGTTCAGGGGCTACTGAGGGAGTCCTGGATTAGGGGATCCTCAGACAGCCAGACTATATACTTTGGCCGTACTGTTGGACTATGAAGATACCAGATTGAAGACTTCATCCCGTGTTCGGGTGGGACTATCCTTTGCGTGGAAGGCAAGCTTGGCAATTCGGATATGTGGATCTCCTCCCTTGTAACCGACTATGTGTAACCCTAGCCCCATTCGGTGTCTATATAAACCAGAGGGTTTAGTCCATAGGACAACAACAATCATAATCATAGGCTAGCTTCTAGGGTTTAGCCTCTACGATCTCGTGGTAGATCAACTCTTGTAATACTCATGTCATCAAGACCAATCAAGCAGGACGTAGGGTATTACCTCCATCAAGAGGGCCCGAACCTGGGTAAACATTGTGTCCCCTACCTCCTGTTATCATTCGCCTTAGACGCATAGTTCGGGACCCCCTACCCGAGATCCGCTGGTTTTGACACCGACAGTGGGTAGGGTTTTGGGTAGAGGTTAAAGAGATAGAGGAGCAGCGTCGGCAGCGCGAAACTCGGTGAGAGTGAAGAGCCGCGGCGGCGGCAGCGAGGGAGGAGTTGGCAGCGAGGCCATGCCGAGGGCGGAAACCTAGGCTTCTAATACCATGAAGATTGATAATAATTGTGTATTGATCTATGCCTGAATGGGTTGTTTATATAAGTACAAAGTCTTGGAGTCCAAGTATAGAAGAGATAGATTACAATTCAAAACTACCAAAAACTGAAATGGTCGAATATACTCTAATAGCTATAAAGGTCCACTACAGATGTCTCCAAAAGTATCTGTTGGGTTGGCACGAATCAAGACTGGGATTTGTCACTCCGTATGATGGAGAGGTGTCCCTGGGCCCACTCGGTAATGCATCATCATAATGAGCTCAATGTGACTAAGGAGTTAGCCACGGGATCATGCGTTACGGAACGAATAAAGAGACTTGCCGGTAGCAAGATTGGACGAGGTATGGGGATACCGATGATCGAATCTCGGGCAAGTAACACACCGATGGACAAAGGGAATTGTATACAAGATTTATTGAATCCTCGACATCGTGGTCCATCCGATGAGATCATCGTGGAACATGTGGGAGCCAACATTGGTATCCAGATCCCTTTGTTGGTTATTGGACAGAGCGATGTCTCGGTCATGTCTGCATGTTTCCCGAACCCGTAGGGTGTACACACTTAAGGTTCGGTGACGCTAGAGTGTTGGGGAACATAGTATTTCAAAAAAATTCCTACGATCACTCAAGATCTATCTAGGAGATGCATAGCAATGAGAGGGGAGAGTGTGCCTATGTACCCTCGTAGACCGAAAGCGGAAGCGTTTAGTAACACGGTTGATGTAGTCGAACGTCTTCGCGATCCAATCGATCCAAGTACTGAATGTATGGCACCTCCGCGATCGGCACACGTTCAGCTCAGTGACGTCCCTCGAACTCTTGATCCAGTTGAGGCTGAGGGAGTGTTTTTTCAGCATGACGGCGTGGTGACAGTGATGATGAAGTTTACCGGCGTAGGGCTTCGCCTAAGCACTATGACGATATGACCGAGGTGTGTAACTGTGGAGGGGGCACCGCACATGGCTAAGAGAAACTTTGTGTGTGCCTTTGGGGTGCCCACCTCCCACGTATATAAAGGGGGAAGGAGAGGTGGTCGGCCCTAGGGGGCGCGCCATGGGGGGGGAGTCCTACTTTGACTCCCAGTCCAAGTAGGATTCGGTCCCCCCCCCTTTCCTAGTCCAAGTAGGAGAAGAAGGGAAGGAGGAAGAGAAAAGAGGGAAGGAGCGGGGCGCCACCCCTCCCCTTGTCCAATTCGGACTGGGCAAGGGGGGCATGCGCCACCTCTGGCCTGCTCTCTCTCTTCTCCACTAAGGCCCATGGTGGCCCATTAACCTCCCGAGGGGGGGTCCGGTAACCCCCGGTACTCCGAAACTTATCGGAAACGACCCAAACCATTTCGGTGTCCGAATGTAGCCTTCCAATATATGAATCTTTATGTATCTACCATTTAGAGACTCCTTGTCATGTCCGTGATCTCATCTGGGACTCCGAACAAACTTCAGTTCATCAAAACACGAAACTCATAATACAAATTGTCATCAAACGTCAAGCATGCGGACCCTACGGGTTCGAGAACTATGTAGACATGACTGAGACACATCTCCGGTCAATAACCAATAGCAGACCCTGGATGCTCATATTGGCACCTACATATTCCACGAAGTTCTTTATCGGTGAAACCGCACAACAACATACGTTGTTCCCTTTATCATCGGTATGTTACTTGCCCGAGATTCGATCGTCGGTATCATCATACCTAGTTCAATCTCATCACCGTCAAATCTCTTTACTCATTCCGTAATGCATCATCCCGTGGCTAACTCATTAAACACATTGGTTGCAAGGCTCTTAGTGATGTGCATTACCGAGAGGGCCTAGAGATACCTCTCCGATACACGAAGTGACAAATCCTAATCTCGATCGATGCCAACTCAACAACCACCATCGGAGACACCTGTAGAGCATCTTTATAATCACCTAGTTACGTTGTGACGTTTGATAGCATCAAAGGCGTTCCTCCGGTATTCGGGAGTTGCATAATCTCATAGTCTGAGGAACATGTATAACTCATGAAGAAAGCAATAGCACAAAAACTAAATGATCATTATGCTAAGCTAATGGATGGTTCTTCTCCATCACATCATTCTCTAATGATATGATCTCATTCATCAAATGACAACACATGTCTATGGCTAGGAAACTTAACCATCTTTGATTAACGAGCTAGTCAAGTAGAGGCATACTAGGGACACTCTGTTTGTCTATGTATCCACACATGTACTAATTTTCCGGTTAATACAATTATAGCATGAATAATAAACATTTATCATGATATAAGGAAATATAAATGTTTATTATTCATGCTAGAATTGTATTAACCGGAAACATAATACATGTGTGAATACATAGACAAACATAGTGTCACTAGTATGCCCCTACTTGACTAGCTCGTTAATCAAAGATGGTTAAGTTTCCTAACCATAGACATAAGTTGTCATTTGATTAACGGGATCATATCATTAGGAGAATGATGTGATTGACTTGACCCATTCCGTTAGCTTAGCACTTGATCGTTTAGTATGTTGCTATTGCTTTCTTCATGACTTATACATGTTCCTATGACTATGAGATTATGCAACTCCCGTTTACCGGAGGAACACTTTGTGTGCTACCAAACGTCACAACGTAACTGGGTGATTATAAAGGTGCTCTACAGGTGTCTCCGAAGGTACTTGTTTAGTTGGCGTATTTTGAGATTAGGATTTGTCACTCCGATCGTCGGAGAGGTATCTCTGGGCCCACTCGGTAATACACATCACTACAATCCTTGCAAGCATTGTAACTAATGAGTTAGTTGCGGGATGATGCATTATGGAACGAGTAAAGAGACTTGCCGGTAACAAGATTGAACTAGGTATTGAGATACCGACGATTGAATCTCGGGCAAGTAACATACCGATGACAAAGCGAACAACGTATGTTGTTCTATGGTTCGACCAAGAAAGATCTTCGTAGAATATGTAGGAGCCAATATGGCCATCCAGGTTCCGCTATTGGTTATTGACCAGAGAACTGTCTCGGTCATGTCTACATAGTTCTCGAATCTGTAGGGTCCACACGCTTAACGTTCGTTGACGAATAGTATTTATGAGTTATGTATGTTGGTAAGCGAATGTTGTTCGGAGTTACGGATAAGATCACGGACATGACGAGGAACTGCGAAATGGTCCAGAGATAAAGTTTGATATATAGGATAATAGTGTTTGGTCTCCGGAAGGGTTCTGGAATTCACCGGAAGGGGTTCCGGATGTTTCCCGAAATGTTTGGGTACGAGAATACTTTATTTGGGCCAAAGGGGAAAGCCCACAAGGTTTTTGGAAAGCGCAAAAGGAAGTTTTGCGAAGTCCAGGGGCCAGACGCCAGGGTCCCTAGCGTCTGGGTCCAGACACCGGGAACCCTGGCGTCTGGCCCTGGAGTCCGAGAAGGACTCTTGCCTTTCGGGTGAAACCGACTTTGTGGAGGCTTTTACTCCAAGTTTCGACCCCAAGGCTCAACATATAAATAGAGGTGAGGGAGTCCGGGATTAGGGGGTCTCTGGACAGCCGGACTCTATCCTTCAGCCGGACTATTGGACTATGAAGATACTAAGTTGAAGGCTTCGTCTCGTGTCCAGATGGGACTCTACTTGGCGTCGAAGGCAAGCTAGGCAATACGGATATGGATATTTCCTCCTTTGTAACCGACCTTGTGTAACCCTAACCCTCTCCGGTGTCTATATAAACTGGAGGGTTTAGTCCGTAGGACAACATACAATCATACCATAGGCTAGCTTCTAGGGTTTAGCCTCTCCGATCTCATGGTAGATCAACTCTTGTAATACCCATATCATCAAGAATAAATCAAGCAGGACGTAGAGTTTTACCTCCATCAAGAGGGCCCAAACCAGGGTAAAACATCGTGTCCCCTGCCTCCTGTTACCATCCGCCTAGACGCACAGTTCGGGACCACCTACCCGAGATCCGTCGGTTTTGACACCGACATTGGTGCTTTCATTGAGAGTTCCTCTATGTCGTCGCCGTTAGGTTTGATGGCTCCTTCTATCATCGATAGCGATGCAGTCCAGGGTGAGACTTTTCTCCCCGGACAGATCTTTGTGTTTGGCGGCTTCGCACTGCGGGCCAACTCGCTTGGCCATCTAGAGCTGATCGAAAGTTACACCCCTGGCCACCAGGTCAGGTTTGGAAGCTTAAACTACACGGCTGATATCCGCGGAGACTTGATCTTCGACGGATTCGAGCCTCTGCCTTGTGCGTCACGCGGTCACTATGAGTACGATTTAGCTCTACCATCAGACAATGTTCAGGAGATCGCACCGACAGTCGCTCTGACCCCCAATTCGGAGCCAGTTGCGCCATCCATGGACGGGTGGATGGACCCCGCCACGGAGGCCTTACCCTCAGCGGCGATCGAGCCGAACATCGACCTTACCCTGCACGAGAGCCGTGTTGTCAAACTGCCGGATCCTTCTCCGGCCACGAACTCCGAACTGCCTGCGCCCGTTCCTAGCGAATCCGATTGGGCGTCGATCATGGAATTTACCTCTGCAGATGTTTTTCAGCACTCGCCCTTTGGCGACATACTGAACTCATTAAGGTCTCTCTCCTTGTCAGGAGGATCCTGGCCGAACTATGTCCGGCAGGATTGGGATGCGGATGATGAAGAAATTCGCTGCCCACCCACCACCCACTTAGTAGCCACTGTCGACGACTTAACTGACATGCTCGACTTCGACTCCAAAGTCATTGACGGTATGGACGATGATGCGAGAGACGAAGAGGAACCACTGCCCACTGGGCACTGGACAACCACCTCATCATACGATATATACATGGTGGACACACCCAAAGAAGGCAATGGCGACGAGGCAGTGGAGGATGACCCCTCCAAGAAGCAACCCAAGTGCCGACGTCAGCGGCGCCGCTCTAAGTCCCGCCAAAGCAAAAGTGGTGATACCGGCACAGGAGATAATAACACTCCGGATAGTGCCGAAGATGGCAACAATCCCCTCCAGCACGATCTAGGACAGGAGGATGGAGAGGCCAGCCCTCTAGAGAGAGTGGCAGATGGAGAGGCGGGGGATGATAATTACATGCCCCCCCTCCGAAGACGAGGCAAGCCTTGACGATGATGAATTCCTCGTGCCAGAGGATCCCGTCGAACAAGAGCGCTTCAAGCGCCGGCTTATAACCACGGCAAATAGCCTTAAGGAATTGCAGCAGCAGCTTCAAGCTGATCAAGATCTGCTAGCTGACAAATGGACTGAAGTCCTCGCGGCCAAGGAATATAAACTCGAACGCCCCTCCAAGAGTTACCCAAAATGCAGGTTGCTACCCCGACCGGAGGAAGAAGCGTATGATGCGGCTGATCGGCCACCTCATGGCCGCGATAGAGAGGCATTCCAGCCAAAAGCTCAGCCTGCACCCTGACGCCATTCAAATAAAAAGGCATGGGGAAACACGCCAGACCTGCGAGACATATTGGAGGACAAAGCAAAACATGCAAGATTGATCTACGGATCACGAGGGCGCGCCACTATGCGAGATGATAAACGTCACGCCGGATACAGTAAAAGTAAATCCGGCCGGGCCGAACACAGCGAGCAAGACTTATTGGAGCTGCGTCGCGATATAGCCCAGTACAGAGGTGCCGCACACCCCTTATGCTTCACAGATGAAGTAATGGATCATCAAATCCCAGAGGGTTTCAAACCCATAAACATAGAATCATACGATGGCACGACAGATCCTGCGATATGGATCGAGGATTTCCTCCTGCACATCCACATGGCACGCGGTGATGATCTACATGCCATTAAATACCTCCCACTCAAACTCAAAGGACCAGCTCAGCATTGGCTCAATAGCTTGCCAGCAGAGTCCATTGGCTGTTGGGAAGATCTGGAAGCCGCCTCGACAACTTTCAGGGCACTTATGTGCGACCACCAGATGTCGATGACTTGAGCCACATAATTCAGCAGCCAGAGGAATCGGCCAAGCAATTCTGGACACGGTTCCTAACAAAGAAAAATCAAATCGTCGACCATTCGGATGCAGAGGCCCTAGCAGCTTTTAAACACAACATCTGCGACGAGTGGCTAGCCCGGCACCTTGGTCAGGAAAAGCCGAAATCTATGGCAGCCCTCACGACACTCATGACCCGCTTTTGTGCGGGAGAATACAGTTGGCTGGCTTGCAGTAATAACATATCAAAGAACCATGGTATTTTGGATACCAAGGACGGCAATGGCAGGTCACGTTGCAACAAACATAAGCGTCACATTAACAGTGACAATACCGAGGATACGACAGTCAATGCCGGATTCAAAGGCTCTAAACCCGGTCAGCGAAAAAAGCCATTTAAAAGAAGCACTCCGGGCCCGTCCAGTTTGGACCGCATACTCGATCGCTCATGTCAAATACACGGCACCCCCGACAAGCCAGCCAACTACACCAATAGGGATTGTTGGGTATTCAAGTAGGCCGGCAAGTTAAATGCCGAAAACAAAGATAAGGGGCCACATAGCGATGACGAGGAAGAGCCCCGGCAGCCGAACACTGGAGGACAGAAGAGGTTCCCCCCACAAGTGCGGACGGTGAAGATGATATACGCAACCCACATCCCCAAGAGGGAGCGGAAGCGTGCGCTCCGGGACGTATATGCGTTGGAGCCCGTCGCCCCAAAGTTCAACCCATGGTCCTCCTGTCCGATCACCTTCGATCGCACGGACCACCCCACTAGTATCTGTCATGGCGGATTCGCCGCACTGGTCCTACACCCAATCATTGACGGATTTCACCTCACTCGAGTCCTTATGGATGGCGGCAACAGCCTGAACCTGCTTTACCAGGACACAGTGCGCAAAATGGGTATAGACCCCTCAAGGATCAAACCCACAAAAACGACCTTTAAAGGCGTCATACCAGGTGTAGAGGCCCATTGCACAGGCTCAGTCACACTGGAAGTGGTCTTCGGATCCCCGGATAACTTCCGAAGCGAAGAGTTAATCTTCGATATAGTCTCGTTCCGCAGTGGCTATCATGCACTGCTTGGGCGAACCGCATTTGCGAGATTCAATGCGGTACCACATTATGCATACCTCAAGCTCAAGATGCCAGGACCTCGGGGGGTCATTACAGTTAATGGAAATACAGAGTGCTCCCTCCGAACGGAGGAGCACACTGCCACCCTCGCATCAGAAGCACAAAGCAGCCTCTTAAGGCAACCCACTAGTTCAGCGATTAAGGACCCGGACAACTTCAAGCGTGCCTGGAGTAATCGACAACTGGACCGCCTGGCACGTTCCGAGCTTGCATAGCAATGCGGCCCCCACCCCGGTCCCAGCCAAATGGTGAATTCCGTGCCATGTGTACATAATTACACATTAAAAATACCATGGGCACAGGCGGGGAAGGGGGCACGACTACAGCACGCCCCAAGACGCGGCTTAAACCACACTAGGGGCTTCCCGCTTTGTTATTTTTCTCTCTTTTAGGACATTAATCTCTGGAAACCCTGTCCGGTAGCATGATTGCCAAACACATGATGCAGAAACCAAGGAGGCAGAAAGCTACATCACACCATGGAACTCCCAGGTGGATTACGATAACGAGTGAAATACTTGCTTTAATATTATTCCTCAGCTTGCCCTTGGAGGGGACATAGTCCTACTTTTTGCTTATCACACTACCTGTATCATTCTGCTCGAACACATGTTTTTTAATAAATAATGCATTGCATTAAGGCTTTTATTGCATTCTTCTTTTTATATATATATATATATGTTCATTCGTGACATCCAACACCCGTACACCTTGGTACGGCCAATACGCTATGGGCTTAAGCATACCCCACAATACGGCGTGAGAAGTCCGAACACTTTCGACAGTGTGGCACCCCGAACTTATAGCATTATATCCATCAGCTCCGAATCATGCCTTGGGTCAATAGTTGGGTTTGCCCGGCTCCCATGTTTTGGTACCTTATGTTCCGCTATATCGGCTAAGGTAGCACTGGGAGAACTACTGCGATTGTGCCCCGGTTTTGCTGGGCTAAGCACCTCAGTAGAGAAAGCTAAAACTGACTGTCATGATAAGGTGAGAGACTGGTCGCTGTTCGAGTGGTTTTTGAGTCCTTAAAGACTTATACCACTTAGAGCGAGGAGTCGGCCCTGTCTAGCTTAAGGCGTGTATCGCGCCCCAGATTCGGCCTTCCGAATACTAGGGGCTTCGCCGAAATTTAATATTATAGAATTCTATGGCTAAGTGAGAGTGATAACGCATTATAGTCCGATTGCCTTGTTCGTTGTGCTGAGCACCTCCCTCGAAGGACCCAAAAATGGGAACAAGAGTGCTCAGGTTTATCCCGAACACCCCAGCACTCGTGGCATGGGGGTAGAAGCCGACGACTAGCCATCTCTCAGATCTGATAAACAACCAAACAAAAGGTAATATTTTAAATTCAAACAAGCGTTGCATAGTGCATATGAACAAGTTTTCATGAATACAGGATTACACGAGCGAGTTCACTCAAATATTATATCTTTTGTACACTCATCCGCTACGAGACAGGCACCCTTCAGGACACCCTCATAGTACATCTTGGGGTGGCGATGCTCCTTGCCCTCCGGCGGCCCTTCCTTGATCAGCTTCACGGCGTCCAGCTTGGCCCATTGTACCTTCACACGGGAGAAAGCCCGGCGTGCACCTTTGATGCAAACGGACTGCTTGATAACTTCCAGCCGTGGGCAGGCATCCACAAGCCGCCTCACCAAGCCGAAGTAGCTGTTGGGAAGGGCGTCGCCAGGCCACATCCGGACTATCAAGCCCTTCATGGCCTGTTCGGCCGCCTTGTGTAGTTCGACCAGCTGCTTCAGCTGGTCTCTCATAGGTACTGGGTGTTCGGTCCCAGTATACTGGGCCCAAAACAACTTCTCCGTCGAGCTTCCCTCCTCGGCCCAGTAAAATTTTGCAACATCCGACACGCTGCGGGGCAAATCTGCGAATACTCCTGGAGAGCTCCGGATTCGGGTAAGTAATAAGTAATTTACTTTCACATGCTTACTTTGCATATAGAATGCCTTACCCGCCGCTATCTTCTTCATCACATCAATCTCCTGGAGGGCTTTTTGGGCTTCGGCCTTGGCACTCTTTGCACCCTCAAGGGTCGTGGCAAGCTCGGACTCTCGCGTCTTCAAGTCAAGCTCCAGCGCCTCGTGCTTCGTCACGAGAGCGTGGAGCTCTTGCTGCACCTCGCCCACCCGTGCCTCATGCCTCTCCCGCTCGGCACACTCCTTGGCCGCTTTGTTTTCGGCCTCGGACAGCGCTTGCTTCAGGGTCGCCACCTCGGTCGTGGCCCCTGGCAAATTTACGATAATCATGTCATTTTGCAATCGCTTTCCTTTTATATAGATCCATAGACTAGGTACTACTTACCTTTGTTCTCCTCGAGCTTCCTCTTGGCAAGGTCGAGCTCTTCCTTGGACCCTTTAAGGTCCTGCTTCAGTGCGGCGACCTCCGCAGTTAATGCGGCAGAGGCCAGTAGTGAAGCCTGCATACGCATATAGACATACTTATAATAGACTCCTGCGATATTGTTTGATCCTCTGTTCGGCTTTTCTTTGTGAACACCGAACAGAGCATCAGGGGATACTGTATATGCGGTAATATTTCTCCTATATTTCAAAAACTTATCTCAAAGCCTGTTAGAAGGCTGGCACAGGCTTCAGTCAGTCCTCTCTTGGCGGACTGAACCTTCTGGATCATCGCACTCATAATAGTGCGGTGCTCTTCGTCAATGGAAGCGCTGCGAAGCGCTCCCAGCAGATTGTCCGGTGCCTCTGGATGGGCAGAGGTCACCGGCACAGGCATCTTGCCCCTCTTGGAAGGAGGCCGCCTGCCAGAGTTTGGAACCACTGGAGGTTTCGACGCGGTGTTCGGCTGAGGGCCAAACTCGGAGCCCTCGGGGGCTTTGCTCCCCCTGCTCCCGGAGTCCGGAAGGTCGCTTTGAGGCGCCTCCGGGACTGTCTCCCCTCGACCCAGTGCCTCTTGAGACAACACCTCAGTGTTGTCCATAGGGCAAGGGGAGGTGGCGGTCGGAAGTGGATCGCTATCCATATCCGACGAGCCCAGGGAGCCGTCCGACGAGGATACGTCAATACGGGTTCGGGGCGGTCTGCACAATCATAATTCAGCGTTAGGAGAAGCAGTGCGACAAAGGAATGCTATGAGTTACTCTGGTATCCGAATACTTACAACTTCGCCAGGGGCTTGTCCCTGAGCAGCCACTCGTCTTTGCCTTCGGCGGCGGTGGTGGAGTAGTCCGGAAGGAGAGTCCTTCCCTTCTTGGACCCTTTGGCCCCCCAGTAGGGGCGGCGACTGGAGGGGGAACATCTTCATCTTCCTCCTCGTCTTCGGGGGAGGAGTGCATCACGGAGTTATCGGACGATGAGTCCGATAATACCTGGCGCCGGGAGCTCTTTCGGGTTCCCTTGGCCTTCTTGGTCTTCTCCGGCACCTTGTAAGGAGTCGGAGTCAGCATCTCCGTCAGGAGAGCGTCCGCAGTGTCTTCGGGCAGAGGGGCCAGATAGTTAATCTGCCCCGACGTCTCCACCCAGTCCTGTCAAAGGCATGGAGATCAGACCCCGCACATGGTTAAGCTAGGGGAAATAAATATCCTATCGGATGTATAGAACTCACCGAATGCGCTCGGCGCTTCGCGCTTAGCCCGCGGTCCTCGGTGAGAGAGGGAGGGACCTCAGCGCCCTTGAACAGCACCTTCCAGACGTCCTTGTGCGTCGTGTCGAAGAGCTCGCTCAGAGTCTGGTGCTGGGCCGGGTCGAACTCCCACAAGTTGAAGTCCCGTTGTTGGCACGGGAGGATCCGGCGGATGAGCATGACCTGGACTATGTTGACAAGCTTGAGCTTCTTGGTTGTCATGTTCAGGATACACTTCTGGAGTCCGTCCAGCTCCACGATGAACCCCACGACAAGCCCTTCTCTTTCCAGGAAGTGAGCCGTGTAGGGAATCCGGATCGAAACTTGCGGGCAGCCACCCATTTGGTGTCGCGCGGCTCGGTGATGTAGTACCACGCCGATTGCCACCCCTTTATGGTCTCCACGAAGGAGCCTTCAAGCCATATAATGTTGGGCATCTTGCCCACCATGGCTCTGCCGCATTCTGCTTGTTGGCCGCCCACCACCTTCGGCTTGATATTGAAGGTCTTTAGCCATAGGCCGAAGTGGGGGCGGATGCGGAGGAAAGCCTCACAGATGACGATGAACGCCGAAATGTTGAGGATGAAGTTCGGGGCCAGATCATGGAAGTCCAGCCCGTAGTAGAACATGAGACCGCGGACGAATGGATGAAGGGGAAACCCCAGTCCGCGGAGGAAGTGGTGGAGGAAAACTACCCTCTCATGGGGTTCTGGTGTAGGGACGATCTGCCCCGCAGCGGGCAGCCGATGCGCGATATTCGCGGCTAAGTATCCGGCTCCGCGCAGCTTTTTGATGTGTTCCTCCGTAACGGAGGAAGCCATCCACTTGCCTCCCGCTACGGACATGTTTGGAAGAGGTTGAGGAGAAAGATGTGGACTTGGGCGTTGGGGCTCGAGTGCGCAAGAATGGATGGGCAAGGAGGAAGAAGGCGTGGGTAGAGAAAGGTTAAACCTTATCCCTTTATAAGGGCGGCCAAAACTATGCGCCCCCACTAGTCTAGTAAAACTCGCTTACTCCGCAAGCGCCGTAATTGATGGCGCGGTTGGGTTACCCACGCCCGTATTGATGAAAATCCCGTAATAAGGGGAACATGATCTCTGCTTTAACAAGACGTGTCAAGAAACTGCCTCGCGTTATGAGCGGGGCTAGTCAAAGGAAACGGTTCGAATAATCACCGGGCTATGGCATAATGTTATGTTGCCAAAACGTGTCGGCAGATTAGATTTGTGGAAATATTATTCTCTCCACGGTGGTATGTGGAAATTATTTTGCAGGGTCGGACACTATCCTTGTATTCAAATTCTTCTGTGATGTATTCGGAGGAGGAACCCGCCTTGCAATGCCGAAGACATGACTGCGCGCCGGACTCATCGTCATTGAAGCCTGGTTCAGGGGCTACTGAGGGAGTCCGGGATTACGGGGTCTCTGGACAGCCGGACTATTGGACTATGAAGATACTAAATTGAAGGCTTCCTCTCGTGTCCGGATGGGACTCTACTTGCCGTGGAAGGCAAGCTAGGCAATACGGATATGGATATTTCCTCCTTTGTAACCGACCTTGTGTAACCCTAACCCTCTCCGGTGTCTTTATAAACCGGAGGGTTTAGTCCGTAGGACAACATACAATCATACCATAGGCTAGCTTCTAGGGTTTAGCCTCTCCGATCTTGTGGTAGATCAACTCTTGTAATACCCATATCATCAAGAATAAATCAAGTAGGACGTAGGGTTTTACCTCCATCAATAGGGCCCGAACCTGGGTAAAATATCGTGTCCCCTGCCTCATGTTACCATCCGCCTAGACGCATAGTTCAGGACCTGATGTCTACTACACAACCTTCTTCTTGTAGATGTTGTTGGGCCTCCAAGTGCAGAGGTTTATAGGACAGTAGTAAATTTCCCTCAAGTGGATGACCTAAGGTTTATCAATCTGTAGGAGGCGTAGGATGAATATGGTCTCTCTCAAGCAACCCTGCAACCAAATAACAAAGAGTCTCTTGTGTCCCCAACACACCCAATACAATGTTATATTGTATAGGTGCACTAGTTCGGCGAAGAGATGGTGATACAAGTGGTATATGGATAGTAGATAAAGGTATTTGTAATCTGAAATTATAAAAACAGCAAGGTAACAAGTGATAAAAGTGAGCATAAATGGTATTGCAATGCTAGGAAACAAGGCCTAGGGTTCATACTTTCGCTAGTGTAAGTTCCCTCAACAATGATAACATAATTGGATCACATAACCATCCCTCAACATGCAACAAAGAGTTACTCCAGAGTCACTAATAGCGGAGAACGAACGAAGAGATTATGGTACGGTACGAAACCACCTCAAAGTTATTCTTTCCAATCAATCTGTTGGGCTATTCCTATAAGTGTCACAAACAGCCCTAGAGTTTGTACAAGAATAACACCTTAAGACACAAATCAACCAAAACCCTAATGTCACCTAGATACTCTAATGTCACCTCAAGTATCCGTGGGTATGATTATACGATATGCGTCACACAATCTAAGATTCATCTATTCAACCAACACAAAGGACCTCAAAGAGTGCCCCAAAGTTCTACCGGAGAATCACGACGAAAACGTGTGCCAACCCCTATGCATAGGTTCATGGGAGGAACCCGCAAGTTGATCACCAAAACATACATCAAGTGAATCACGTGATATCCCATTGTCACCACAGATATCCACGGAAAGACATACATCAAGTGTTCTCAAATCCTTAAAGACTCAATCCGATAATATAACTCCAAAGGGGAAACTCAATTCATTACAAGAGAGAAGATGGGGAGGAGAAACATAAGATCCAACTATAATAGCAAAGCTCGCAATACATCAAGATCGTATCACCTCAAGAACACGAGAGAGAGAGAGACAGAGATCAAACACATAGCTACTGGTACATACCCTCAGCCCCGAGGGAGAACTACTCCCTCCTCGTCATGGAGAGCGCCGGTATGATGAAGATGGCCACCGGAGAGGGATTGCCCCCTCCGGCAGGGTGCCGGAACGGGTCTAGATTGGCTTTCGGTGCCTACGGAGGTTTCTGGCGGCGGAACTCCCGATCTCATCTCCGTTCTGGAAGTTTTAGGGTACGTTGAGTTATATAGGTGGAAGAAGTTCGTAAGGGGAGCCACGAGGGCTCCACGAGGCAGGGGGCGCGCCCTAGAGGGTTGGGCACGCCCCCCACCCTCATGGCTTCCTTGTTCCTTCCTTGACGTGGGGTCCAAGTCTATCTGGTAGGTTTCCTTCCAAAAATAACTTCTCCAGTTGATTTCGTTCCATTTCGACTCCGTTTGATATTCCTTTTCTTCAAACACTGAAATAGGCATAAAACATCAAATCTGGGCTGGGCCTCCGATTAATAGGTTAGTCCCAAAAATAATATAAAAGTGGATAATAAAGCCCAATATTGCCCAAAATAGTAGATAATATAGCATGGAGCAATAAAAAATTATAGATACGTTGGAGACGTATCAAGCATCCCCAAGCTTAATTCCTGCTCGTCCTCGAGTAGGTAAATGATAAAAAGATAATTTTTGATGTGGAATGCTAGTATGCATAATTTCAATGTGATTCTTCTTAATTGTGGCAAGAATATTCAGATCCATAAGATTCAAGACAAAAGTTTGTTTTGACATAAAAATAATAATACTTCAAGCATACTAACAAAGCAATCACGTCTTCTGAAAATAACATGGCTAAAGAAAGCTATCCCTACAAAATCTTATAATCTGGCTATGCTCCATCTTCACCACACAAAATATTTAAATTATGCACAACCCTGATGACAAGCCAAGCAATTGTTTCATACTTTTGATGTTCTCAAACTTTTTCAATCTTCACGCAATACATGAGCGTGAGCCATGGACATAGCACTATAGGTGGAATAGAATGGTGGTTGTGGAGAAGACAAAAAGGAGAAGATAGTCTCACATCAACTAGGCGTACCAACGGGCTATGGAGATGCCCATCAATAGATATCAATGTGAGTGAGTAGGGATTTCCATGCAATGGATGCACTAGAGCTATAAATTTATGAAAGCTCAAAAGAAACTAAGTGGGTGTGCATCCAACTTGCTTGCTCACGAAGACCTAGGGAATTTCGAGGAAGCCCATCATTGGAATATACAAGCCAAGTTCTATAATGAAATATTCCCACTAGTATATGAAAGTGACAACATAGGAGACTCTCTATCATGAAGATCATGGTGCTACTTTGAAGCACAAGTGTGGTAAAAGGATAGTAGCATTGTCCCTTCTCTCTTTTTCTCTCATTTTTTATTTTTTTATTTTGGCCTTTTCTTTTTTTATGGCCTCTTTATTTTCATTTGGGCTTCTTTGGCCTCTTTTTCATCCGGAGTCTCATCCCGACTTGTGGTGGAATCATAGTCTCCATCATCCTTTCCTCACTGGGACAATGCTCTAATAATGATGATCATCACACTTTTATTTTCTTACAACTCAAGAATTACAACTCGATACTTAGAACAAGATACGACTCTATATGAATGCCTCCGGCGGTGTACCAGGATGTGCAATGACTCATGAGTGGCATGTATGAAAGAATTATGAACGGTGGCTTTGCCACAAATACGATGCCAACTACATGATCACGCAAAGCAATATGACAATGATGAAGCATGTCATAAATGGAATGGTGGAAAGTTGCATGGCAATATATCTCGGAATGGCTATGGAAATGCCATAATAGGTAGGTATGGTTGCTGTTTTGAGGAAGGTATATGGTGGGTGTATGATACCGGCGAAATGTGCGCGGTATTAGAGAGGCTAGCAAAGGTGGAAGGGTGAGAGTGCGTATAATCCATGGACTCAACATTAGTCATAAAGAACTCATATAATTATTGCAAAAATCTACAAGTTATCAAAGCAAAGTATTACCCGCATGCTCCTAGGGGGATAGATTGGTAGGAAAAGACCATCACTCGTCCCCGACCGCCACTCATAAGGAAGGCAATCAATAAATAAATCATGCTCCGACTTCATCACATAACGGTTCACCATACGTGCATGCTACGGGAATCACAAACTTCAACACAAGTATTTATCAAATTCATAACCACTCAACTAGCATGACTCTAATATCACCATCTCCATATCTCAAAATAATCATCAAGTATCAAACTTCTCATAGTATTCAACACACTCATGAAAGAATTTTATTATTCTTGAATACCTAGCATATTAGGATTTTAAGCAAATACCATGATATTTAAGACTCTCAAAATAATCTAAGTGAAGCATGAGAGTTCATCTATTTCTTCAAAATAAAACTACCACCATGCTCTAAAAGATATAAGTGAAGCACTAGAGCAACAACAAACTACTCCGAAAGATATAAGTGAAGATCAATGGGTAGTTTAATAATTATGCAACTATGTGAAGACTCTCTAACATTTAATAATTTCAGATCTTGGTATTTTATTCAAATAGCAAGCAAAGCAAAAGAAAATGACATCTAAGAATAGCAAACATCATGTGAAGAAGTAAAAACTTAGGATCAACCGATACTAACCGATAGTTGTTGAAGAAGAAAGGTGGGATGCCAACCGGGGAATCCCCAAGCTTGGGCGCTTGAGACTTCTTGAAATATTATCTTGGGGTGCCTTGGGCATCCCCAAGCTTGAGATTTTGTGTCTCCTTAATTCCTCTCATATCACGGTCTCCCTAAATCTCAAAAGCTTCATCCACACAAAACTCAACAAGGACTCGTGAGATAAGTTAGTATAAACCATTGCCAAAACCTTATCATACTCTACTGTAGCAAATCCCTAAAATTATTAAAACATTGCATACTAAATGCCTCTGCATATTTAATAGTCCTATCCTCAAATAGAATCATTAAAGAAGCAAACATATGCAAACATAACAGCAATCTGCCTAAACAGGATAGTCTGTAAAGAATGCTGCAACATCCATACTTCCCTAGCTCCAAAAATTATGAAATAAAATTCCCACTGTAGTAAATTTATCAGAGCTTAATATGCAAAAGGTTTCGATATTTTATCACATTCTGAATTTTCTAGGGAATTATTGCAACAGCGGTAAACTTCAAGAAGAACAGCAAGCAAGTTGCTGCTCAGGAGAAGAAACCCAAGTCTGGACCTAAGCCTGAAACTGAGTGCTTCTACTGCAAGCAGACTGGTCACTGGAAGCGGAACTGCCCCAAGTATTTGGCGGATAAGAAGGATGGCAAAGTGAACAAAGGTATATGTGATATACATGTTATTGATGTGTACCTTACTAGAGCTCGCAGTAGCACCTGGGTATTTGATACTGGTTCTGTTGCTAATATTTGCAACTCGAAACAGGGACTACGGAATAAGCGGACGCTAGCAAAGGACGAGGTGACGATGCGCGTGGGAAACGGTTCCAAAGTCGATGTGATCGCGGTCGGCACGCTACCTCTACATCTACCTTCGGGATTAATATTAGACCTAAATAATTTTTATTTGGTGCCAGCGTTGAGCATGAACATTATATCTGGATCTTGTTTGATGCGAGACGGTTATTCATTTAAATCAGAGAATAATGGTTGTTCTATTTATATGAGTAATATCTTTTATGGTCATGCACCTTTGAAGAGTGGTCTATTCTTGTTGAATCTCGATGATAGTGATACACATATTCATAATGTAGAAGCCAAAAGATGCAAAGTTAATAATGATAGTGCAACTTATTTGTGGCACTGCCGTTTAGGTCATATCGGTGTAAAGCGCATGAAGAAACTCCATACTGATGGGCTTTTGGAACCACTTGATTATGAATCACTTGGTACTTGCGAACCGTGCCTCATAGGCAAGATGACTAAAACACCGTTCTTCGGTACTATGGAGAGAGCAACAGATTTATTGGAAATCATACATACCGATGTATGTGGTCCGATGAATATTGAGGCTCGTGGCGAATATCGTTATTTTCTCACCTTCACAGATGATTTAAGCAGATATGGGTATATCTACTTAATGAAACATAAGTCTGAAACATTTGAAAAGTTCAAAGAATTTCAGAGTGAGGTTGAAAATCATCGTAACAAGAAAATAAAGTTTCTACGATCTGATCGTGGAGGAGAATATTTGAGTTACGAGTTTGGTGTACATTTGAAAAATTGTGGAATAGTTTCGCAACTCACGCCACCCGGAACACCACAGCGTAATGGTGTGTCCGAACGTCGTAATCGTACTTTACTAGATATGGTGCGATCTATGATGTCTCTTACTGATTTACCGCTATCGTTTTGGGGTTATGCTTTAGAGACGGCCGCATTCACGTTAAATAGGGCACCATCAAAATCCGTTGAGACGACACCTTATGAACTATGGTTTGGCAAGAAACCAAAGTTGTCGTTTCTTAAAGTTTGGGGCTGCGATGCTTATGTGAAAAAGCTTCAACCTGATAAGCTCGAACCCAAATCGGAGAAATGTGTCTTCATAGGATATCCAAAGGAAACTATTGGATACACCTTCTATCACAGATCCGAAGGCAAGACTTTTGTTGCTAAATTCGGAAACTTTCTAGAGAAGGAGTTTCTCTCGAAAGAAGTGAGTGGGAGGAAAGTAGAACTTGACGAGGTAACTATACCTGCTCCCTTATTGGAAAATAGTACATCACAGAAAACTGTTTCTGCGACACCTATACCAATTAGTGAGGAAGCTAATGATGATGATCATGAAGCTTCGGGACAAGATACTACTGAACCACGTAGATCAACCAGAGTGAGATCCGCACCAGAGTGGTACGGTAATCCAGTTCTGGAAGTCATGCTACTAGATCATGATGAACCTACAAACTATGAAGAAGCGATGGTGAGCCCAGATTCCGCAAAGTGGCTTGAGGCCATGAAATCTGAGATGGGATCCATGTATGAAAACAAAGTATGGACTTTGGTTGACTTGCCCGATGATCGGCAAGCAATTGAGAATAAATGGATCTTCAAGAAAAAGACTGACGCTGACGGTAATATTACTGTCTATAAAGCTCGACTTGTCGCGAAAGGTTTTTGACAAGTTCAAGGGGTTGACTACGATGAGACCTTCTCACCCGTAGCGATGCTTAAGTCCGTCAGAATTACGTTAGCAATTGCCGCATTTTATGATTATGAAATATGGCAGATGGATGTCAAAACTGCATTCCTGAATGGATTTCTGGAAGAAGAGTTGTATATGATACAACCAGAAGGTTTTGTTGATCCAAAGGGAGCTAACAAAGTATGCAAACTCCAGCGATCCATTTATGGACTGGTGCAAGCATCTCGGAGTTGGAATAAACGCTTTGATAGTGTGATCAAAGCATTTGGCTTTATACAGACTTTTGGAGAAGCCTGTATTTACAAGAAAGTGAGTGGGAGCTCTGTAGCATTTCTGATATTATATGTGGATGACATATTGCTGATTGGAAATGATATAGAATTTCTGGATAGCATAAAGGGATACTTGAATAAAAGTTTTTCGATGAAAGACCTCGGGGAAGCTGCTTACATATTAGGCATAAAGATCTATAGAGATAGATCAAAACGCTTAATTGGACTTTCACAGAGCACATACCTTGACAAGATTTTGAAGAAGTTCAAAATGGATCAAGCAAAGAAAGGGTTCTTGCCTGTGTTACAAGGTGTGAAGTTGAGTCAGACTCAATGCCCGACCACTGCAGAAGATAGAGAGAAAATGAAAGATGTTCCCTATGCTTCAGACATAGGCTCTATCATGTATGCAATGCTGTGTACCAGACCTGATGTGTGCCTTGCTATAAGTTTAGCAGGGAGGTACCAAAGTAATCCAGGAATGGATCACTGGACAGCGGTCAAGAACATCCTGAAATGCCTGAAAAGGACTAAGGATATGTTTCTCGTATATGGAGGTGACAAAGAGCTCACCGTAAGAGGTTACGTTGATGCAAGCTTTGACACTGATCCGGACGATTCTAAATCGCAAACCGGATACGTGTTTACTTTAAACGGTGGAGCTGTCAGTTGGTGCAGTTCTAAACAAAGCGTCGTAGCGGGATCTACATGTGAAGCGGAGTACATAGCTGCTTCGGAAGCAGCAAATGAAGGAGTCTGGATGAAGGAGTTCATATCCGATCTAGGTGTCATACCTAGTGCATCGGGTCCAATGAAAATCTTTTGTGACAATACTGGTGCAATTGCTTTGGCAAAGGAATCCAGATTTCACAAAAGGACCAAACACATCAAGAGACGCTTCAACTCCATCCGGGATTTAGTCCAGGTGGGAGACATAGAGATTTGCAAGATACATACGGATCTGAATGTTGCAGACCCGTTGACTAAGCCTCTTCCACGAGCAAAACATGATCAGCACCAAGGCTCCATGGGTGTTAGAATCATTACTGTGTAATCTAGATTATTGACTCTAGTGCAAGTGGGAGACTGAAGGAAATATGCCCTAGAGGCAATAATAAAGTTATTATTTATTTCCTTATATCATGATAAATGTTTATTATTCATGCTAGAATTGTATTAACCGGAAACATAATACATGTGTGAATACATAGACCAACAGAGTGTCACTAGTATGCCTCTACTTGACTAGCTCGTTAATCAAAGATGGTTATGTTTCCTAACCATGAACAAAGAGTTGTTATTTGATTAACGAGGTTACATCATTAGTAGAATGATCTGATTGACATGACCCATTCCATTAGCTTAGCACCCGATCGTTTAGTATGTTGCTATTGCTTTCTTCATGACTTATACATGTTCCTATAACTATGAGATTATGCAACTCCCGTTTACCGGAGGAACACTTTGGGTACTACCAAACGTCACAACGTAACTGGGTGATTATAAAGGAGTACTACAGGTGTCTCCAATGGTAGATGTTGGGTTGGCGTATTTCGAGATTAGGGTTTGTCACTCCGATTGTCGGAGAGGTATCTCTGGGCCCTCTCGGTAATGCACATCACATAAGCCTTGCAAGCACTGCAACTAATATGTTAGTTGTGAGATGATGTATTACGGAACGAGTAAAGAGACTTGCCGGTAATGAGATTGAACTAGGTATTGGATACCGACGATCGAATCTCGGGCAAGTAACATACCGATGACAAAGGGAACAACGTATGTTGTTATGCGGTCTGACCGATAAAGATCTTCGTAGAATATGTAGGAGCCAATATGGGCATCCAGGTCCCGCTATTGGTTATTGACCGGAGACGTGTCTCGGTCATGTCTACATTGTTCTCGAACCGTAGGGTCCGCACGCTTAACGTTACGATGACAGTTATTATGAGTTTATGCATTTTGATGTACCGAAGGTTGTTCGGAGTCCCGGATGAGATCACGGACATGACGAGGAGTCTCGAAATGGTCGAGACGTAAAGATTGATATATTGGAAGCCTATGTTTGGACATAGGAAGTGTTCCGGGTGAAATCGGGATTTTACCGGAATACCGGGAGGGTTACCGGAACCCCCCGGGAGACTAATGGGCCTATTGGGCCTTAGTGGAAAAGAGAAAAGGGGCAGCCCACAGCTGGCCGCGCCCCCCCCCCTTTCCCAAGTCCTAGTAGGACTAGGAGAAGGGGTCGGCCCCCCTCTCTCTCCTTTCCCCCTTGAGAGTCCTAGTTGGAATAGGATTGGAGGGGGGAGTCCTACTCCCGGTAGGAGTAGGACTCCCCCTGCGCCTCCCTCTCTCTGGCCGGCCAGCCCCCCTCCCTCCAACCTTTATATACGGGGGCAGGGGACACCCCAAGACACACAAGTTGATCCTTGAGATCGTTCCTTAGCCGTGTGCGGTGCCCCCTGCCACCAAATTCCACCTCGATCATATCGTTGTAGTGCTTAGGCGAAGCCCTGCGTCGGTAGTACATCAAGATTGTCACCACGTCGTCGTGCTGACGAAACTCTTCCTCGACGCTTTGCTGGATCGGAGCCCGAGGATCGTCATCGAGCTGAACGTGTGCTAAGAACTCGGAGGTGCCGGAGTAACGGTGCTTGGATCGGTCGGATCAAGAAGAAGACGTACGACTACTTCCTCTACGTTGTGTGGTCGCTTCCGCAGTCGGTCTGCGTTGGTACGTAGACAACACTCTCCCCTCTCGTTGCTGTGCATCACCATGATCTTGCGTGTGCGTAGGAAATTTTTTGAAATTACTACGTTCCCCTATAGTGGCATCCGAGCCTAGGTTTTATGGTTTGATGTTATTTGCACGAGTAGAACACAAGTGAGTTGTGGGCGATACAAGCCATACTGCCTACCAGCATGTCATACTTTGGTTCGGCGGTATTGTTGGGTGAGACGATTCGGACCAACCTTACGCAAACTCTTACGCGAGACCGGTTCCCTCGACGTGCTTTGCACATAGATGGCTTGCGGAAGACTGTCTCTCCAACTTTAGTTGAACCAAGTGTGACTACGCCCGGTCCTTGAGAAGGTTAAAACGGAGTCTATTTGACGAACTATCGTTGTGGTTTTGATGCGTAGGTAAGATGAGTTCTTACTTAAGCCCGTAGCAGCCACGTAAAACTTGCAACAACAAAGTAGAGGACGTCTAACTTGTTTTTGCAGGGTATGTTGTGATGTGATATGGTCAAGGCATGATGCTGATTTTATTGTATGAGATGATCATGTTTTGTAACCGAGTTATCGGCAACTGGCAGGAGCCATATGGTTGTCGCTTTATTGTATGCAATGCAATCGCGATGTAATGCTTTACTTAATTACTAAGCGGTAGTGATAGTCGTAGAAGAATAAGATTGGCGAGACGACAACGATGCTACGATGGAGATCAAGGTGTGGAGCCGGTGACGATGGTGATCATGACGGTGCTTCGGAGATGGAGATCACAAGCACAAGATGATGATGGCCATATCATATCACTTATATTGATTGCATGTGATGTTTATCCTTTTATGCATCTTATCTTGCTTTGATTGACGGTAGCATTATAAGATGATCTCTCACTAAATTATCAAGAAGTGTTCTCCCTGAGTATGCACCGTTGCCAAAGTTCGTCGTGCCCAGACACCACGTGATGATCGGGTGTGATAAGCTCTACGTCCAAATACAACGGGTGCAAAACAGTTGCACACGCAGAATACTCAGGTTATACTTGACGAGCCAAGCATATACAGATATGGCCTCGGAACACGGAGGCCGAAAGGTCGAGCGTGAATCATATAGTAGATATGATCAACATAACGATGTTCACCATTGAAAACTACTCCATCTCATGTGATGATCGGTTATGGTTTAGTTGATTTGGATCACGTGATCACTTAGAGGATTAGAGGGATGTCTATCTAAGTGGGAGTTCTTAAGTAATTTGATTAACGGAACTTAAACTTATCATGAACTTAGTACCTGATAGTATCTTGCTTGTTTATGTTGATTGTAGATAGATGGCTCGTGCTGTTGTTCTGTTAAATTTTAATGCGTTCCTTGAGAAAGCAAAGTTGAAAGATGATGGTAGCAATTACACGGACTGGGTCCGTAACCTGAGGATTATCCTCATTGCTGCACAGAAGAATTACGTCCTGGAAGCACCGCTGGGTGACAGGCCTGCTGCTGGAGCAACACCAGATGTTATGAACGTCTGGCAGAGCAAAGCTGATGACTACTCGATAGTTCAGTGTGCCATGCTTTACGGCTTAGAATCGGGACTTCAACGACGTTTTGAACGTCATGGAGCATATGAGATGTTCCAGGAGTTGAAGTTGATATTTCAAGCAAATGCCCGAATTGAGAGATATGAAGTCTCCAATAAGTTCTATAGCTACAAGATGGAGGAGAATAGTTCTGTCAGTGAGCATATACTCAAAATGTCTGGGTATAATAATCACTTGATTCAGATGGGAGTTAATCTTCCAGATGACTGCGTCATTGACAGAATTCTCCAATCACTGCCACCAAGCTACAAGAGCTTCGTGATGAACTATAATATGCAAGGGATGAACAAGACTATTCCCGAGCTCTTCGCAATGCTGAAAGCTGCGGAGGTAGAAATCAAGAAGGAGCATCAAGTGTTGATGGTTAGCAAAACCACTAGTTTCAAGAAAAAGGGCAAAGGGAAGAAGAAGGGAAACTTCAAGAAGAACAGCAAGCAAGTTGCTGCTCAGGAGAAGAAACCCAAGTCTGGACCTAAGCCTGAAACTGAGTGCTTCTACTGCAAGCAGACTGGTCACTGGAAGCGGAACTGCCCCAAGTATTTGGCGGATAAGAAGGATGGCAAAGTGAACAAAGGTATATGTGATATACATGTTATTGATGTGTACCTTACTAGAGCTCGCAGTAGCACCTGGGTATTTGATACTGGTTCTGTTGCTAATATTTGCAACTCGAAACAGGGACTACGGAATAAGCGGACGCTAGCAAAGGACGAGGTGACGATGCGCGTGGGAAACGGTTCCAAAGTCGATGTGATCGCGGTCGGCACGCTACCTCTACATCTACCTTCGGGATTAATATTAGACCTAAATAATTTTTATTTGGTGCCAGGGTTGAGCATGAACATTATATCTGGATCTTGTTTGATGCGAGACGGTTATTCATTTAAATCAGAGAATAATGGTTGTTCTATTTATATGAGTAATATCTTTTATGGTCATGCACCTTTGAAGAGTGGTCTATTCTTGTTGAATCTCGATGATAGTGATACACATATTCATAATGTAGAAGCCAAAAGATGCAAAGTTAATAATGATAGTGCAACTTATTTGTGGCACTGCCGTTTAGGTCATATCGGTGTAAAGCGCATGAAGAAACTCCATACTGATGGGCTTTTGGAACCACTTGATTATGAATCACTTGGTACTTGCGAACCGTGCCTCATAGGCAAGATGACTAAAACACCGTTCTCCGGTACTATGGAGAGAGCAACAGATTTATTGGAAATCATACATACCGATGTATGTGGTCCGATGAATATTGAGGCTCGTGGCGAATATCGTTATTTTCTCACCTTCACAGATGATTTAAGCAGATATGGGTATATCTACTTAATGAAACATAAGTCTGAAACATTTGAAAAGTTCAAAGAATTTCAGAGTGAGGTTGAAAATCATCGTAACAAGAAAATAAAGTTTCTACGATCTGATCGTGGAGGAGAATATTTGAGTTACGAGTTTGGTGTACATTTGAAAAATTGTGGAATAGTTTCGCAACTCACGCCACCCGGAACACCACAGCGTAATGGTGTGTCCGAACGTCGTAATCATACTTTACTAGATATGGTGCGATCTATGATGTCTCTTACTGATTTACCGCTATCGTTTTGGGGTTATGCTTTAGAGACGGCCGCATTCACGTTAAATAGGGCACCATCAAAATCCGTTGAGACGACACCTTATGAACTATGGTTTGGCAAGAAACCAAAGTTGTCGTTTCTTAAAGTTTGGGGCTGCGATGCTTATGTGAAAAAGCTTCAACCTGATAAGCTCGAACCCAAATCGGAGAAATGTGTCTTCATAGGATATCCAAAGGAAACTATTGGATACACCTTCTATCACAGATCCGAAGGCAAGACTTTTGTTGCTAAATTCGGAAACTTTCTAGAGAAGGAGTTTCTCTCGAAAGAAGTGAGTGGGAGGAAAGTAGAACTTGACGAGGTAACTATACCTGCTCCCTTATTGGAAAATAGTACATCACAGAAAACTGTTTCTGCGACACCTATACCAATTAGTGAGGAAGCTAATGATGATGATCATGAAGCTTCGGGACAAGATACTACTGAACCACGTAGATCAACCAGAGTGAGATCCGCACCAGAGTGGTATGGTAATCCAGTTCTGGAAGTCATGCTACTAGATCATGATGAACCTACAAACTATGAAGAAGCGATGGTGAGCCCAGATTCCGCAAAGTGGCTTGAGGCCATGAAATCTGAGATGGGATCCATGTATGAAAACAAAGTATGGACTTTGGTTGACTTGCCCGATGATCGGCAAGCAATTGAGAATAAATGGATCTTCAAGAAAAAGACTGACGCTGACGGTAATATTACTGTCTATAAAGCTCGACTTGTCGCGAAAGGTTTTTGACAAGTTCAAGGGGTTGACTACGATGAGACCTTCTCACCCGTAGCGATGCTTAAGTCCGTCAGAATTACGTTAGCAATTGCCGCATTTTATGATTATGAAATATGGCAGATGGATGTCAAAACTGCATTCCTGAATGGATTTCTGGAAGAAGAGTTGTATATGATACAACCAGAAGGTTTTGTTGATCCAAAGGGAGCTAACAAAGTATGCAAACTCCAGCGATCCATTTATGGACTGGTGCAAGCATCTCGGAGTTGGAATAAACGCTTTGATAGTGTGATCAAAGCATTTGGCTTTATACAGACTTTTGGAGAAGCCTGTATTTACAAGAAAGTGAGTGGGAGCTCTGTAGCATTTCTGATATTATATGTGGATGACATATTGCTGATTGGAAATGATATAGAATTTCTGGATAGCATAAAGGGATACTTGAATAAAAGTTTTTCGATGAAAGACCTCGGGGAAGCTGCTTACATATTAGGCATAAAGATCTATAGAGATAGATCAAAACGCTTAATTGGACTTTCACAGAGCACATACCTTGACAAGATTTTGAAGAAGTTCAAAATGGATCAAGCAAAGAAAGGGTTCTTGCCTGTGTTACAAGGTGTGAAGTTGAGTCAGACTCAATGCCCGACCACTGCAGAAGATAGAGAGAAAATGAAAGATGTTCCCTATGCTTCAGACATAGGCTCTATCATGTATGCAATGCTGTGTACCAGACCTGATGTGTGCCTTGCTATAAGTTTAGCAGGGAGGTACCAAAGTAATCCAGGAATGGATCACTGGACAGCGGTCAAGAACATCCTGAAATGCCTGAAAAGGACTAAGGATATGTTTCTCGTATATGGAGGTGACAAAGAGCTCACCGTAAGAGGTTACGTTGATGCAAGCTTTGACACTGATCCGGACGATTCTAAATCGCAAACCGGATACGTGTTTACTTTAAACGGTGGAGCTGTCAGTTGGTGCAGTTCTAAACAAAGCGTCGTAGCGGGATCTACATGTGAAGCGGAGTACATAGCTGCTTCGGAAGCAGCAAATGAAGGAGTCTGGATGAAGGAGTTCATATCCGATCTAGGTGTCATACCTAGTGCATCGGGTCCAATGAAAATCTTTTGTGACAATACTGGTGCAATTGCTTTGGCAAAGGAATCCAGATTTCACAAAAGGACCAAACACATCAAGAGACGCTTCAACTCCATCCGGGATTTAGTCCAGGTGGGAGACATAGAGATTTGCAAGATACATACGGATCTGAATGTTGCAGACCCGTTGACTAAGCCTCTTCCACGAGCAAAACATGATCAGCACCAAGGCTCCATGGGTGTTAGAATCATTACTGTGTAATCTAGATTATTGACTCTAGTGCAAGTGGGAGACTGAAGGAAATATGCCCTAGAGGCAATAATAAAGTTATTATTTATTTCCTTATATCATGATAAATGTTTATTATTCATGCTAGAATTGTATTAACCGGAAACATAATACATGTGTGAATACATAGACCAACAGAGTGTCACTAGTATGCCTCTACTTGACTAGCTCGTTAATCAAAGATGGTTATGTTTCCTAACCATGAACAAAGAGTTGTTATTTGATTAACGAGGTTACATCATTAGTAGAATGATCTGATTGACATGACCCATTCCATTAGCTTAGCACCCGATCGTTTAGTATGTTGCTATTGCTTTCTTCATGACTTATACATGTTCCTATAACTATGAGATTATGCAACTCCCGTTTACCGGAGGAACACTTTGGGTACTACCAAACGTCACAACGTAACTGGGTGATTATAAAGGAGTACTACAGGTGTCTCCAATGGTAGATGTTGGGTTGGCGTATTTCGAGATTAGGGTTTGTCACTCCGATTGTCGGAGAGGTATCTCTGGGCCCTCTCGGTAATGCACATCACATAAGCCTTGCAAGCACTGCAACTAATATGTTAGTTGTGAGATGATGTATTACGGAACGAGTAAAGAGACTTGCCGGTAACGAGATTGAACTAGGTATTGGATACCGACGATCGAATCTCGGGCAAGTAACATACCGATGACAAAGGGAACAACGTATGTTGTTATGCGGTCTGACCGATAAAGATCTTCGTAGAATATGTAGGAGCCAATATGGGCATCCAGGTCCCGCTATTGGTTATTGACCGGAGACGTGTCTCGGTCATGTCTACATTGTTCTCGAACCGTAGGGTCCGCACGCTTAACGTTACGATGACAGTTATTATGAGTTTATGCATTTTGATGTACCGAAGGTTGTTCGGAGTCCCGGATGAGATCACGGACATGACGAGGAGTCTCGAAATGGTCGAGACGTAAAGATTGATATATTGGAAGCCTATGTTTGGACATAGGAAGTGTTCCGGGTGAAATCGGGATTTTACCGGAATACCGGGAGGGTTACCGGAACCCCCCGGGAGACTAATGGGCCTATTGGGCCTTAGTGGAAAAGAGAAAAGGGGCAGCCCACAGCTGGCCGCGCCCCCCCCCCCTTTCCCAAGTCCTAGTAGGACTAGGAGAAGGGGTCGGCCCCCCTCTCTCTCCTTTCCCCCTTGAGAGTCCTAGTTGGAATAGGATTGGAGGGGGGAGTCCTACTCCCGGTAGGAGTAGGACTCCCCCTGCGCCTCCCTCTCTCTGGCCGGCCAGCCCCCCTCCCTCCAACCTTTATATACGGGGGCAGGGGACACCCCAAGACACACAAGTTGATCCTTGAGATCGTTCCTTAGCCGTGTGCGGTGCCCCCTGCCACCAAATTCCACCTCGATCATATCGTTGTAGTGCTTAGGCGAAGCCCTGCGTCGGTAGTACATCAAGATTGTCACCACGCCGTCGTGCTGACGAAACTCTTCCTCGACGCTTTGCTGGATCGGAGCCCAAGGATCGTCATCGAGCTGAACGTGTGCTAAGAACTCGGAGGTGCCGGAGTAACGGTGCTTGGATCGGTCGGATCGAGAAGAAGACGTACGACTACTTCCTCTACGTTGTGTGATCGCTTCCGCAGTCGATCTGCGTTGGTACGTAGACAACACTCTCCCCTCTCGTTGCTGTGCATCACCATGATCTTGCGTGTGCGTAGGAAATTTTTTGAAATTACTACGTTCCCCTACAGTTTCATGATTATCATTATTCTTTAAAGCATACGTGTCATCACAATAATCATCATAGATAGGAGGCATGCTTTCATCATAATAAATTTGCTCATCAAAACTTGGGGTACAAAAAAATATCATCTTCATCAAACATAGCTTCCCCAAGCTTGTGGCTTTGCATATCATTAGCATCATGGATATTCAAGGAATTCATACTAAAAACATTGCAATCATGCTCATCATTCAAATATTTAGTGCCAAACATTTTATAGATTTCTTCTTCTAGCACTTGAGCACAATTATCCTTTCCATCATACGCACGAAAGATATTAAAAAGGTGAAGCGTATGAGATAAACTCAATTCCATTTTTTAGTTTTCTTTTATAAACTAAACTAGTGATAAAACAAGAAACTAAAAGACTCGATTGCAAGATCTAAAGATATACCTTCAAGCGCTAACCTCCTCGGCAACGGTGGCAGAAAAGAGCTTGATGTCTACTACACAACCTTCTTCTTGTAGACGTTGTTGGGCCTCCAAGTGTAGAGGTTTGTAGGACAGTAGCAAATTTCCCTCAAATGGATGACCTAAGGTTTATCAATCCGCAGGAGGCATAGGATGAAGATGGCCTCTCTCAAGCAACCCTGCAACCAAATAACAAAGAGTCTCTTGTGTCCCCAACACACCCAATACAATTGTAAATTGTATAGGTGCACTAGTTCGGTGAAGAGATGGTGATACAAGTGGTATATGGATAGTAGATAAAGGTATTAGTAATCTGAAATTATAAAAACAGCAAGGTAACAAGTGATAAAAGAGCGTAAACGGTATTGCAATGCTAGGAAACAAGGCCTAGGGTTCATACTTTCGCTAGTGTAAGTTCCCTCAACAATGATAACATAATTGGATCACATAACCATCCCTCAACATGCAACAAAGAGTCACTCCAAAGTCACTAATAGCGGAGAACGAACGAAGATATTATGGTAGGGTACGAAACCACCTCAAAGTTATTCTTTCCAATCAATCCGTTGGGCTATTCCTATAAGTGTCACAAACAGCCCTAGAGTTCGTACTAGAATAACACCTTCAGACACAAATCAACCAAAACCCTAATATCACCTAGATACTCCAATGTCACCTCAAGTATCCGTGGGTATGATTATACGATATGAGTCACACAATCTCAGATTCATCTATTCAACCAACACAAAGGACCTCAAAGAGTGCCCCAAAGTTCTACCGGAGAATCACGACGAAAACATGTGCCAACCCCTATGCATAGGTTCATGGGCGGAACCCGCAAGTTGATCACCAAAACATACATCAAGTGAATCACGTGATATCCCATTTTCACCACAGATATCCACGGCAAGGCATACATCAAGTGTTCTCAAATCTTTAAAGACTCAATCCGATAAGATAACTCCAAAGGGGAAACTCAATTCATTACAAGAGAGAAGAGGGGGAGGAGAAACATAAGATCCAACTACAATAGCAAAGCTCGCGATACATCAAGATCGTATCACCTCAAGAACACGAGAGAGAGAGAGATCAAACACATAGCTACTGGTACATACCCTCAGCCCCGAGGGAGAACTACTCCCTCCTCGTCATGGAGAGCACCGGGATGATGAAGATGGCCACCGGAGAGGGATTGCCCCCTCCAGCAGGGTGCCGGAACGGTTCTAGATTGGCTTTCGGTGGCTACGGAGGCTTCTGGCGGCGGAACTCCTGATCTCATCTCCGTTCTGGAAGTTTTAGGGTACGTGGAGTTATATAGGCGGAAGAAGTTCGTCAGGGGATCCACGAGGGCCCCACGAGGCAGGGGGGCGCCCCCCCACCCTCGTGGCTTCCTCGTTCCTTCCTTGACGTGGGGTCCAAGTCTATCCGGTAGGTTTCCTTCCAAAAATAACTTCTCCAGTTGATTTCGTTCCGTTTCGACTCCGTTTGATATTCCTTTTCTTCGAAACACTGAAATAGGCATAAAACAACAAATCTAGGCTGGGCCTCCGGTTAATAGGTTAGTCCCAAAAATAATATAAAAGTGGATAATAAAGCCCAATATTGCCCAAAATAGTAGATAATATAGCATGGAGCAATAAAAAATTATAGATACGTTGGAGACGTATCAGGACCCCCTACCCGAGATCCGCTGGTTTTGACACCGACAAGAGGGGTAGGGCGAGCACCCAAGACACATCAAGAAACACTAAGCCGTGTGCCGGCTACCCCGTCCCCTCGAGTTTATCCTCCATCATAGTTTTTGTAGTGCTTAGGCGAAGCCCTGCGGAGATTGTTTTCACCAACACCGTCACCACGCCATCGTGTTGCCGGAACTCATCTACTACTTCGCCCCTCTTGCTGGATCGAGAAGGCGAGGACGTTATCGAGCTGAACATGTGCTGAACGCGGATGTTCCGTACATTCGGTACTTAATCGGGACGGATCATGAAGGTGTACGACTACATCAACCGCGTTGATAAACGCTTCCGCTTATGGTCTATGATGGTACGTAGACAACACTCTCTCCTCTCGTTGCTATGCATCACCATGATCCTGCGTGTGCGTAGGAATTTTTTTGAAATTACTACGTTCCCCAAAAGTGGCATCCGAGCCTGGTTTTATGCGTAGATGTTATATGCACGAGTAGAACGCAAGTGAGTTGTGGGCGATACAAGTCATACTGCTTACCAGCATTTCATACTTTGGTTCGACGGTATTGTTGGATGAAGCGGCCTGGACCGACATTACGCATACTCTTACGCGAGACTGGTTCTACCGACGTGCTTTGCACACAGGTGGCTGGCGGGTGCAGTTTCTCCAACTTTAGTTGAACCAAGTGTGGCTATGCCCAGTCCTTGCGAAGGTTAAAACAACACTAACTTGACGAACCACCGTTGTGGTTTTGATGCGTAGGTAAGAACGGTTCTTGCTCAGCCCGTAGCAGCCACGTAAAACTTGCAACAACAAAGTAGAGGACGTCTAACTTGTTTTTGCAGGGCGTGTTATGATGTGATATGGTCAAGACGTGATGCTATATTTTGTTGTATGAGATGATCATGTTTTGTAACCAAGTTATCGGCAACTGGCAGGAGCCATATGGTTGTCGCTTTATTGTATGCAATGCAATCACCCTGCAATTGCTTTACTTTATCGCTAAGCGTTAGCGATAGTCGTAGAAGCAATAGTTGGCGAGACGACAACTATGCTACGATTGAGATCAAGGTGTCACACCGGTGACGATGGTGATCATGACGGTGCTTTGGAAATGGAGATCACAAGCACAAGATGATGATGGCCATATCATATCACTTATATTGATTGCATGTGATGTTTATCCTTTATGCATCTTATTCTGCTTTGTTTGACGATAGCATTATAAGATGATCTCTCACTAAATTTCAAGGTAAAAGTGTTCTCCCTGAGTATGCACCGTTGCCAAAGTTCATCGTGCCGAGACACCACGTGATGATCGGGTGTGATAAGCTCTACGTTTATCTACAATGGGTGCAAGCCAGTTTTGCACACGCTGAATACTCAGGTTAAACTTGACGAGCCTAGCATATGCAGATATGGCCTCAGGACACTGAGACCGAAAGGTCGAGCGTGAATCATATAGTAGATATCATCAACATAGTGATGTTCACCATTGAAAACTACTCCATCTCACGTGATGATCGGACATGGTTTAGTTGATTTGGATCACGTGATCACTTAGATGATTAGAGGGATGTCTATCTAAGTGGGTGTTCTTAAGTAATATGATTAATTGAACTTTAATTTATCATGAACTTAGTCCTGGTAGTATTAGCATATCTATGTTGTAGATCAATAGCTCGCGTTCAGCTCCCCTATTTTATTTTTGATATGTTCCTAGAGAAAAATAAGTTGAAAGATGTTAGTAGCAAAGATGCGGACTAGCTCCATGATCTGAGGATTATCCTCATTGCTGCACAAAAGTATTATGTCCTTGATGCACCACTAGGTGACAGAACTATTGCAGGAGCAGATACAGACGTTTTGAACGTTTTGACAAAAGCTCGGTATGATAACTACTTGATAGTTTAGTGCACCATACTTTACGGCTTAGAACCAGGACTTCAAAAATGTTTTGAATGCCATGGAGCATATAAGATCTTCCAAGAGTTGAAATTGCTATTTCATACTCATGCCCGTGTCGAGAGGTATGAGACCTCTGACATTACTTCGCCTACAAGATGGAGGAGAATAGCTCAACCAGTAAGCATGTGCTCAGATTGTCTGAGTACTACAATCACTTGAATGAAGTGGGAGTTAATCTTCCAGATAAGATAGTGATTGACAGAGTTCTCTAGTCACTATCACCAAGTTACTAGAACTTCGTGATGAACTATAATATGCAAGGGATAACGGAAACGATTCCCAAGCTCTTCGTGATGCTGAAATCGACGAAGGTAGAAATCAAGAAAAGCATCAAGTGTTGATGGTTAACAAGACCACTAGTTTCAAGAAAAGGGTAAAGGGAAGAAGGGGAACTTCAAGAAGAACGGCAAGCAAGTTGCTGCTCAAGTGAAGAAGCCCAAGTCTAGACCTAAGCCTGAGACTAAGTGCTTTTACTGCAAAGGGACTAGTCACTTGAAGCGGAACTGCCCCAAGTATTTGGCTAATAAGAAGGATGGCAAAGTGAACAAAGGTATATTGGATATACATGTTATTGATGTGTACTTTACCAGTGTTTATAGCAACCCCTCGGTATTTGATACTAGTTCAGTTGCTAAGAGTAGTAACTTGAAACGAGAGTCGCAGAATGAACAGAGACTAGTTAAGGGTGGATTAATGATGTGTGTTGGAAGTAGGTCCAAGAATGATATGATCATCATCCACACTCCCTATACTTTCGGGATTAGTGTTGAACCTAAATAAGTGTTTTTTGGTGTTTGCGTTGAGCATGCATATGATTTGATCATGTTTATTGCAATACGGTTATTCATTTAAGTTAGAGAATAATTGTTATTCTGTTTACATGAATAAAACCTTCTATGGTTATACATCCAATGAAACTGGTTTGTTGAATCTGGATCATAGTGATACACATATTCATAATATTGAAGCCAAAATATGCAAAGTTAATAATGATAGTGCAACTTATTTGTGGCACTGCCGTTTAGGTCATATTGGTGTAAAGCGCATGAAGAAAATCCATGCTAATGGGCTTTTGCAATCACTTGATTATGAATCAGTTGATGATTGCGAACCATGCCTCATTGGCAAAGATGACTAAGACTCCATTCTCCAGAACAATGGAGCAAGCAACTCACTTATTGGATATAATACATACTGATGTATGAGGTCCGATGAGTGTTGAGGCTCGCGGCGGGTATCGTTATTTTCTAACCTTCACAGATGATTTGAGAAGATATGGGTATATCTACTTGAAGAAACATAAGTCTGAAACGTTTCAAAAGTTCAAAGAATTTCAGAGTGAAGTGGAAAATCAACGTAACAATAAAATAAAGTTTCTACAATCTGATCGCAGGGGCGAATATTTGAGTTACGAGTTTGGTCTTCAATTAAAACAATGTGGAATAGTTTCACAAACTCATGCCGCCTGGAACACCACAGCGTAATGGTGTGTCCGAACGTCATAACCGTACTTTATTAGATATGGTACAATCTATGATGTCTCTTACCGATTTACCACTATCGTTTTGGGGTTATGCATTAGAGAAAGCCGCATAAACATTAAATAGGGCACCATCTAAATCCGTTGAGACGACGCCATATGAACTATGGTTTGGCAAGAAACCAAAGTTGTCGTTTCTTAAAGTTTGGGTTTGCGATGCTTATGTGAAAAAGTTTCATCCTGATAAGCTCAAACCCAAATCGGAGAAATGTGTCTTCATAGGATACCCAAAGGAGACTGTTGGGTACACCTTCTATCACAGATCCGAAGGCAAGATATTTGTTGCTAAGAATGGATCCTCTCTAGAGAAGGAGTTTCTCTCTAAAGAAGTGAGTGGGAGGAAAGTAGAACTTGATGGGATAACCGTACCCGCTCCCTTATTGGAAAGTAGTTCATCACAGAAATCTGTTTCTGTGACTCCTACGCCAATTAGTGAGGAAGCTAATGATGATGATTATGTAACTTCAGATCAAGTTACTACTGAACCTCGTAGGTCAACCAGAGCGAGATCCGCACCAGAGTAGTACGGTAATCCTGTTCTGGAGGTCATGTTAATTGACCATGATGAACCTACGAACTATTAGGAAGCGATGATGAGCCCAGATTCCGCGGAATGGCTTGAGGCCATGAAATCTGAGTTGGGATCCATGTATGAGAACAAAGTATGGACTTTGATTGACTTGCCCGATGATCGGTGAGTCATTACGAATAAATGGATCTTCAAGAGGAAGACGGACGCTGATAGTAGTGTTACTATCTACAAAGCTTGAATTGTTGCAAAAATGTTTTCGACAAGTTCAAGGTGTTGACTACGATGAGAATTTCTCACTCGTATCGATGCTTAAAAGTCTGTCCGAATCATGTTAGCAGTTGCCGCATTTTATGAAATCTGACAAATGGATATCAAAACTACATTCCTTAATGGGTTTATTAAAGAAGAGTTGTATATGATGCAACCAGAAGGTTTTGTCAATCCTAAAGATGCTAACAAAGTGAGCAAGCTCCAGCGATCCATCTATGGACTGGTGCAAGCATCTCGGAGTTGGAATATATACTTTGATAAAGTGATCAAAGCATATGGTTTTATACAGACTTGCGGTGAAGCCTGTATTTACAAGAAAGTGAGTGGGAGCACTACATCATTTCTGATAAGTATATGTGAATGACATATTGTTGATCAAAAATAATGTAGAATTTTCTGGAAAGTATAATGGAGTGTTTGAAAAGAGTTTTTCAAAGAAAGACCTCGGTGAAGCTACTTACATATTGAGCATCAAGATCTATAGAGATAGATCAAGACGCTTGATAAGTTTTTTCAATGAGTACATACCTTGACAAGATTTTGAAGTAGTTCAAAATGGAACGGTCAAAGAAAGAGTTCTTACCTGTGTTACAAGGTGTGAAATTGAGTAAGACTCAAAGCCCGACCACGGCAGAAGATAGAAAGAGAATGAAAGTCATTCCCTATGCCTCAGCCATAGTTTCTATAAAGTATGCCATGATGTGTACCAGATATATTGTATACCCTACATTGAGTTTAACAAGGGAGTACAATAGTGATCTATGAGTAGATCAGTGGACAACGGTCAAAATTATCCTTAGTGGAATAAGGATATGTTTCCTGATTATGGAGGTGACAAAAGGTTCGTCGTAAAGGGTTACATCGATGCAAATTTTGACACTGATCCATATGACTCTAAGTCTCAATGTGGATACATTTTGAAAGTGGGAGCAATTATCTAGAGTAGCTCCGTGCAGAGCATTGTTGACATAGAAATTTGCAAAATACATACGGATCTGAATGTGGCAGACCCGTAGACTAAACTTCTCTCACAAGCAAAACATGATCACACCTTAGTACTCTTTGGGTGTCAGTCACATACGATGTGAACTAGATTATTGACTCTAGTAAAACCGTTGGGTGTTGGTCACATGACGATGTGAACTATGGGTGTTAATCACATGGTGATGTGAACTGTTGGTGTTAAATCACATGGCGATGTGAACTAGATTATTGACTCTAGTGCAAGTGGGAGACTGAAGGAAATATGCCCTAGAATCAATAATAAAGTTATTATTTATTTCCTTATTTCATGATAAATGTTTATTATTCATGCTAGAATTGTATTAACCGGAAACATAATACATGTGTGAATACATAGACAAACATAGTGTCACTAGTATGCCTCTACTTGACTAGCTCATTAATCAAAGATGGTTAAGTTTCCTAACCATAGACATGCGTTGTCATTTGATTAACGGGATCACATCATTAGGAGAATGATGTGACTGACTTGACCCATTCCGTTAGCTTAGCACTTGATCGTTTAGTACGTTGTTATTGCTTTCTTCATGACTTATACATGTTCCTATGACTATGAGATTATGCAACTCCCGTTTACCGGAGGAACACTTTGTGTGCTACCAAACGTCACAACATAACTGGGTGATTATAAAGGTGCTCTACAGGTGTCTCCGAAGGTACTTGTTGAGTTGGCGTATTTCAAGATTATGATTTTTCACTCTGATCATCGGAGAGGTATCTCTGGGCCCACTCGGTAATACACACATCACTACAAGCCTTGCAAGCATTGTAACTAATGAGGTAGTTGCGGGATGATGTATTACGGAACGAGTAAAGAGACTTACCGGTAACGAGATTGAACTAGGTATTGAGATACCACGATCAAATCTCGGGCAAGTAACATACTGATGACAAAGGGAACAATGTATGTTGTTATGCGGTTCGACCGATAAAGATCTTCGTAGAATATGTAGGAGCCAATATGGGCATCCAGGTTCCGCTATTGGTTATTGACCAGAGAAGTGTCTCAGTCATGTCTACATAGTTCTCGAACCCGTACGGTCCGCACGCTTAACGTTCGTTGACGATATAGTATTTATGAGTTATGTATGTTGGTAACCGAATGTTGTTCGGAGTTCCGGATAAGATCATGGACATGACGAGGAACTCCGGAATGGTCCGGAGATAAAGTTTGATATATGGGATAATAGTGTTTGGTCTCCGGAAGGGTTCCGGAATTCACCAGAAGGGGTTCCGGATGTATCCCAAAATGTTTGGGTACGAGAACACTTTATTTGGGCCAAAGGGGAAAGCCCACAAGGTTTTTGGAAAGCGCAAAAGAAAGTTTTGCGGAGTCCAGGGGCCAGACGGCAGGGTCCCTGGCGCCTGGGTCCAGACGCCAGGAACCCTGGCGTCTGGCCCTGGAGTCCAAGAAGGGCTCTTGCCTTTCGGGTGAAATCGACTTTCTGGAGGCTTTTACTCCAAGTTTCGACCCCAAGGCTCAACATATAAATAGAGGGGTAGGGCTAGCACCCAAGACACATCAAGAAACACCAATCCGTGTGTCGGCTACCCCGTCCCCTCTAGTTTATCCTCCGTCATAGTTTTCGTAGTGCTTAGGCGAAGCCCTGCGGAGATTGTTCTCACCAACACCGTCACCACGCCACCGTGCTACCGGAACTCATCTACTACTGCGCCCCTCTTGCTGGATCGAGAAGGCGAGGACGTCATCGAGCTGAACGTGTGCTAAACGCAGATGTTCCATACGTTCGGTACTTAATCGGGACGGATCGTGAAGGTGTACGACTACATCAACCGCGTTGATAAATGCTTCCGCTTACGGTTTACGAGGGTACATAGACAACACTCTACCCTCTCGTTGCTATGCATCACCATGATCCTGCGTGTGCGTAGGAATTTTTTTTGAAATTACTACGTTCCCCAACAGAGGGGGCGCCTCCCACCTGCTTGGGGGGCAAGTCTCCCCCTCCTGGCTGCCGCCCCCCCTCTAGATGCATCTATGGGGGCCAGCCCCCTCTCCACTTCACCCTATAAATAGGTGGGGGTGGGAGGGCAGCCGCACCCCTTCCCCTGGCGCAACCCTCCACCCTCCAACACCTCCTCCTCCTCCTTCGTAGTGCTTGGCGAAGCCATGCTGGAGAACCGCAAGCTCCACCACCACGCTGTCGTTCTGCCGGAGCTCTCCCTCAAATTCTCCTACCCCCTTGCTGGATCAAGAAGGGTTGTACGTGTGTTGAACGCGGAGCCGTCGTCCGTTCGGCGCTTGGATCGGATCTTCTGCGATTTGAATCGCCCGATTACGATTCCATCAACCGCGTTCTTGTAACGCTTCCGCTTAGCGATCTTCAAGAGTATGAAGATGCACTCCCTCTCTCTGTTGCTAGTATCTCCTAGATTGATTTTGGTGACACGTAGGAATTTTTTTGAATTATTACTATGTTCTCCAACATTGATGCACTTACAACACGACACGCGTGCCCAGAATGGATGGCCGGCCGGCTGCGCCCGTGGGCTATCCGCGGTGGCGGCGGCGAGCAACGGTACATGGCGCTGTTTGATGGCTTGAGGAGTGGACTTTTGCTGCCCTGGTTGTCGCGTGGGTTGGTGCGCTCCGCGCTGCGACGCGAGCACGTTGGCACGGCATGACGGCTGCGGTGAAAAACATTTTGAATCGGTCCAAAACATTTCCAAAATTGCTGAAATTTGGATGAGTGGATACTGACATGGATTAGAGAATTTAGAAAAAAATATTGAACATTTTTCTAGGACAGGAAAATCTTACTTGCTATAAATGGGTGAAATGAAAGAAAAGAAGTTAGGATGGGGTTTGAACTTGATGATGATTGAGTTGGCTTGGTTTGCAAGATGCAGCAGAAATTTTCGAGGATGGAGACCACCAAGATCACAACACAAATAATAATAATAATGCAAACACCAAAGCAAAGATGATCATGATGCATGATCCACAAGTGATAGTAATATGGAGCCACAACAACATAACATCCAAGCATGAACTTAACACAAACTAATGTAGGTCTCTGTCTTAGGTTGTTACAAAGGAATTGCTTTGATTATCTTGTGCAGTCAGCTTACATGGGCCACGCGAACTTAGGCCACGTTTGATAGCTCTGCATTTTCTAAATATTTTGTGAATACTACAGTTTTTCTAAATACTATGGTTTTAGTTACTTTGAGTTGTTTGGTCTCCACAAAAAACTGTAGTATTAATACTACAGTATTTCTCAAAATGCAGTATTTTCTCTGTCTAATAGAAAGAACCCTGGACCTCTTTTTTTACAACAGAGCAGACGAAAAAATGAACACGTTTCTTCGTCCTTGTTCGTTCCTAGGCCACTGTCGCTCGCTCGTCGCTGGAGATTGTGTCTCCCTTAGGTTGCCGTGGATAGATAAGAGATGACCATGGAAAAACGGCTAGTACGCTTAATCATTTGTTTCCTTCTCAAGGAGGCCCGTGGCATTAAGCTGGCAGGCCTTGCTTTCTGAGGAAGAAACCTCCTACTGCCTCATGAAGATTGCATCACCGCGCCTCCTACTTCTCTTCGTGTGTCTGCTACGGTGCCGGCTAGCCGGCGGCACGTCAGAGTCATCTTGCCGTAACTGAGAGGAAGGAGATAATGACTAGCGCACTGCACGGTTTTTCTCATCTTTGTAAGCTGCAGGACGAGCTTTGGGCATGGTCGTTGATAGTTTGGCTGTGGACTTTGTGCATACAGATGGCCTTTTGCATGGCCGCTGGGTTTGGGTAACAGGGTAAGCAAGTAGAAAATGGCTAGCTAGTTATTAGGTGCGTTAATATATACAACACTACCAAACAGCTCAAAGTATTCCCAATACTTCAAAATACCGTGGTATATCAAAACTGTGGTATTTTACATCTACATGTTAAAATGTTGTAGTTTTCAATATTTTGGTTTTTCTAATACTTTATTATCAAACACAGCCTACTATAGAGATATAGTTTAACTTTTTTTCCTGAGATGGCGAACCGTTCATGGCAAGCGGTACTTTTATTTAACTTCTGAAAATAATCAGGATGTTTTTTGTAAACTTTTATATATAAAAAAGGCCACCCCTGCAAGGACAGATAATATTTCGTTAGAATTAATGAACACCATGAGCAGGGCCTCTAAGCATGGAGGCCCTGTGCGGTCAAACATATGTTGTTGCTTTGACCGTGCTTGACACACGGTGAATTAGGCACCTGGTCACCACCTTTTATGCGACGTATGTCCTCCTAGATTACTGATGTGGTACTAAAACATTTATCTATCTATCTATCTACTACCATTATTAAAAAAAAGCATATCCAAGCAATTACATTCGTCCATCTACAATATCTAATGGCTCAAAATCCTTTCATGTTTAACCCAACAAGCCATGCAATTAAGCCACCATTAATCCAACTTACCACTGCCCCTTCCTACAGAAAAACTGCTCGGCACACCCGCACCGCAACCTCCGCCCGCTCATCCTATAAAACCAAAGGTAAACGTTTGCACCCGGCAGACCGGCCGAAACTTCGGCCGGTCGCGCGCGGGTCGTGCGATCCTCATTTAATCGATGCCTCTTCATTGTGCCACGTCACCACGCTATTCTTTTTTATGTTTTTTTTTTCTTTCTCTGCTCCACCACACACTCCCTCGTTCCTTATCCATTTTCCCTGGGAGGTTCGTCCCCTTTTCCTCCATCCCATTCACGCCTGAGTAGCTCGCGCCGGCGATGGCCACCACCAACTAACCGCGCTACCCCGCACGCGCTGCTGCTTTTGTTGCACTTTGGATGCGCGCGCTCATCCTTTCTTCTTTCTTAGTTCCTCTCCACCGGCAAGCCGTGATGCGGCGATAGCGCGGTGCTGTGGAGATGGCCGGCGGCGCTGCTCGGGTAGGAGACAACCACATATGCTACAACTAGGGGGTGTTGTTTTTTGCTGGGATAGGCATGTTGTGCTGCATGCATCAGCGGCGGCCAGCAGCTATCCATGCTGCAACCATCGGCTCCCGGCGACAGAGATGATGGTCTCCCGGTGCTTCAATCGCTGAATTTTTTTATTGGAACCGACCAGTAAATAGCTACATCCACATTAATAAATGTTGGAACCAGAGATCATCAAGTCATTTTTGCGGAGCCAACGTTTGATTTTGCTACAACTGGCAAAAAATTTGCTGGATCTGGTGATAGTTTTTGCTGTAAACATACAGAATTGGTGTTTTTCGTTGTTCACATTTGTTTTTGCTGGAATAAGTATATGTTTTTGCTGGAACCGGCTAATTCATTTGTTACAATCGACTATCAAAGTTTTTTTGCTACTGAGATTTTTGTTGGAACCACCATTTGTGTTTTGCTGGAACCACCAAGCGGCGATGTTGTGGCCGCGGTCACCGTGAGCTAGAACCAACCAGCGGTGAGGCTGCGACCGTGGTCACCGCGAGCTGGATGCTGGAACCAAGTCAGCGGGATGCTGGAACCGGCTAGGCATGGTGCTACAACCTACGAGGTGTTGTGCTACAATGGCACCCCTAGGCACCCGTTTTTGCTACATCCGTGTTAGCCACAAGCTGGAACCAGCGCCCAATTTTGCTAGCATCAGCGACTTAATTCACTGGAATCGGAACCCTGATTTGCTCAGACCGTCACCCCGGCTTGCTACCAGGAGTGTGAGCATGGCGAGCTGCATGCGGCGGCTGGTCAGGCCGGCATCTGGGCGTGGTGACGCAGCATGCTGGAACAGCCAACGGCGGGGGAGTTGCGCCCGTGATGTCGCATGCTAGAACAATCGACCACAGAGCTGCAACCTCGGTGGCCATGCTGCAATGGTTGGCGAGCACGTGTGGTATGGGATGGCGGCGAGCATTTGGCAAACGGCGAGGTCCTGCTGCGCCTCGCCGGGGAGCTACTTCCGGCGTTGCAACGAGGATGGGCAGGGAGAGAGATGTGTTCGTCATGCGGGGGGATTTTTCCACTATGTTGACCAAGTGGGGATGAGGGAGGGAGATGACTGCGATCCCAACGGTTGTTACTGACCGAATCCAAGGGCTAGCGCATGACCGGCCGAAACTTTTGGGCCGGCGCGCCGGTGCCTAGCGCTGCCCAAAACAAAAACTGCCACGACCTCGGCTCCTCCAGTCCCCCGACGGTCCAATCGCCCACCACCGCCCGCTCCACTTGGCCTCCGTCTCCGCTGCTCGCACCTTGCCTCGTGCCGCTGCTCGCGGCCCCTTGCCTCTCCGGTGCCTGCATGCCGCCGTCGGGGACGTGAACGCATGCGGGGTGAGCGCCGGCGAACCAGCCATGCGTGTGTCCGCGGATTCCTCTGCCGTCAACTCCCCGCCAATTCAAAATCTGCACTGGACGCTGCTCGCTCCTTGCCTCGCCGCCGCACCCCTCAACTCACATCGCCATGCCTGCTCGGCAGGAGATTGCTCCGGCCACTACCAGGTCACCGCTACCGGGTACGTGGATGGACGCGGGGCAATCGGCCGCCAGCCAACGAGGACACGCATGCGAGGCGCGCGGAGCAGCAGTCTCCTCCCTGCCGTCGCCGAGCTCCCTGCTGCTGGCGACGTCTTCTTGTTTCCTCCATAGAGGTATCTTCCCCGACATCTCTCTCCCTCTCAATCTCTTCTTTCTGTTGTCTCTTTTCTCAATCTCACATAGATCAGAAAACTCTTGATTCACCAAAACGTTGAGTCATTTGCATTACGTTATCCTGGCATGTTTCCTTTATGCATATCTTCCATTGATCAATTTTCTATGCATATCTTCCATTGCCAACTCTCATGCTCCATTGATGCTCTCAGGAGGGACATGGTCGTTATTGTCGCTGCAGAGGTTGACAAATAGCAGAAGAAGTGGGTCAGTTTGCACCAAGGTATTTGATCTGTCAATCTCTTTGAACAACAGAGACATTGCGATGACAGTGTAGCGCATTAGCGGATTCAGATGGGTACATGGGTGTACAAATGTACACCCATTATTTTTGTCATAAAAGAAACAAGTAATATATAGGTTTATGCGTGTGTGCGTGTGCTGATGTGATGTATGTCAAAATATATTACTTAGGGCCCAGGGTTTGTTGCTGGGGGCATTCAGCTTGTTGTGATCTATGTGGATTTCAAGTTGGACAAGAGCTACACGCCAAGCAAGATCTCCATTGGGGCGGGCGACGGGTTCCACAATCTCAAGGTAACTCCCTTCAAGAGTGTTCAGAGGCTCGTGAATTTTACGTGTTGATTGTCTGATGCAAGATGCCCAGTGAGAGCACACATGTCTCTGAATTTAAGTTATGTGATGTGCTCGATGGTGAGGGTGTCAGGCCACTTAGAGAAGTTGTTGCTAACTGCAACAACGTAGCAGCGGTTTTCAAGTAAGAGCAGGCATGTACATCTGAATTCTGACTTCTAAACTGCACTCAGATGGCGAGACTAAGAGCACTTCTCTGTGGTTGTAGCTTTCAGAAATATTTCCCATGAGCAGTTTGGCTTAGTTTGCCTTGGCAGAAATGGTGTACAACTCTGCTGAACTAACTAATCTGAAACCTGATTTGTGCTGCTATTTTCTTGCACCATGACTTTTACCGTTCAGTCCGCTCTTATTGTTGGGCCTGCACTTTGAGTCTGAACCATAATTTTCTCATGATTCCATGAAATTTAAACTGTGGACCTTCCAAAACCAGTTGGATGGGCCCATATATCATTATCTAGAGCTGACCCCAGGCATGCATTTATAGCATATAAACAGACAAGTCCTTCTAGCATTGAAATTTCAAAAGGTAACTCACAGAATCAGAATACCATGTGCTCACATATTATGCATTTGTTATAGAATTTCCTAATAATATATTCTTTATATACATGTTGGGTGACTCAAATTTGAAGGACTGTTTTTTGCAGGCTACTGCTTGCATAATTTCATGTTTTAACAGTGTTACTAATGTTGTTCCCTCCTTCCCCTCGAAGTCTTATTTAGACTTTGAGAAATTTAGGTGCTATGTCAAAGTGTCGAGTATATCTGATGCTGCAATTAACTCATTTTAGTCTATTAATGTCACATTAGCTTCCTCTTTGACACAAGAATTTGCTAATGTTTCAGGCTTTCCATCTCTTAGGAGTCGAAACTAATTGATCGGGATAGTGATACTATTTGGATACCATCGCTTAATTTTACTGCCTTTGCAGACAAATGCATAACTCTTTTTCTTGTCATGTTTGTGCAGAGAATCATTCATTCACACATCTATACCCCAAATCGTGGTGTTGGCCAATCACCTGAACGGGAGGGGCACCCATGTCCCACAGACCAAGATATGCGGGCCATGACCGTTGACCGTAAGTTGGATTTTCTAGGCATAGTAAAAAAGGTACAAAGAAAATAGTTTATTGGAACCATTAGATTTCTTATTACAAGTAGTCAACAGATTTCTACAGGGGCTAGAGTGAAGTAAATAAACTCATGTATATCAGCATATCATGATGGTCCATATTTATAATTAAAAGGGATGACTTCCTTGTAGTTATATATGCAGATCACTTTGGGTTTGCTACCAAGGTTCAGTTTGCAGTTGCTCTGCACACATTGCTGATGTGCGTGCCAACGCAGCTGTGCGGGTGAGGCATTATATGGCCAGCAACAAGCGCAACCTCTCAGATAAGACTACGAGTTCTTACATTGTTATGGCGCTGCTAGAAGGAGGGCGCGAGAGGACCGGCCGGGGGCCTTTCTGCCCATGGCCGGGCAAGAGGGAAGGGATTTCCTTCTTAATTCTTGCTTGATTAGATTGATACATCTCCTCTCTTTATATAGAAAGGTTTACTTGACTCCCAAGCAAGGCTTACTTGACCCCTAAGAAAGCGATCCTTATCTCTAATTAACCCTAAGACTAACGGGCTATACCGCCAGCTCAGGCCATTAGGCCCATTACGTACTCTAACACTACACCTCACCTGTACATGCAGCTGGTCCTCAAGCTGCAGTCTAACCAACTTATAACCATGACTCGAGGCAACACAAACCTAACACCTAAAAACAAGCCTTTTACATCTTGGCTTGTTTTATTACTCTCAACCTGAAATGGACTGGGATGATTTATTTTGGACCTCTTATCAAAAAGTGGATACCATCCGCACGTCGGATGTGCACGTGTACAGCCACCTGGATCCCATGGACACCATCTGGACAAAAGGAGTGCATGTGTATGGCCACCTGGAAGTGGTCGCAAGAGCGACCAGCAGAGGCGCCCTCGCGGCGGCCGGCGGCGGAATGCAGTGGTGCTACGCGGTGCGCTCTTGTCGGTGACATCATGCCTTCTCCTCGCCGGACGACTGTTGGTCAGCACCGCACATAGAAGAGTGAAGGGTTGTCGATGGACAATGGCGAGGAGGGGTGCGCCGCCCCAACCGCCGACGTCGCAGACTTTAAAGGCGTTGTCCGTGGGGAAAACAGCATGCCCAAGATCCCCGACGCAGTGGACGAGATCGAGGTCCTTTGCGCAGCGAAGCGCAACTGGGAGGAGCGGCAGCTACAGACCACGCAACTCCCGCACACGCCGACGCGCTAGGAGGCCGCGTGCAGTAGCCTGCAGCCTCACCGTCGCCGACACGTGGCGGGTAGTGATCCAAGCTGGAAGCGGTGACGGCGACGGCGGAAGCTTGATCTGCTGTATGGGGACGCCCTGGGGAAGCGGTGATGGCGACGGCGGGAACTTGATCTGGTGGATCGGGACTCCCGTCGGCGCGGTCGATGTCGTGGTTCTAAGTCTGACAGTGATGTAGGGGGGTAAGTATGGAGAGGCTAGATCTTAGCTATGCAGGAGCTGTAAGCACACGAAGATGTACGAGTTCAGGCCCTTCTCAGAGGAAGTAAAAGCCCTACGTCTCGGTGCCCGGAGGCGGTCGACTGGATTATATGTGTGAGAATGACAGGGGTGCGAATCCTTGATACTGAGGAGGGGGTGGCTTATATAGAGTTCGCCAGCCCTCTCCTGCCCTCAGTAATGCAGGGTTTAAGGTACATTAAGGTTGGGCGTTACTGGTAACGCCTCTAATAAAGTGCTATAATGACCATAAAGGCTACTTAATGACCGACCGTTTGCCTGCGGAGTGACTTTAGATCTCCTGGCAGTCGAGTGGTTGGCTTCGTGGTCGAGCGATAGCTTCCTGGTCGAGTGTCTTGAACCCGTCGAGTGGGTATCTTCAAGTCGATTGAAAGGTGACTTCTTCTATGGATGTCCTTGGGTAGGGCTCTTAGGACAGGTCCGTGCCCCTACCCTAGGTACATGGCTTCATCATTAGCCCCCGAATGGATCGAGGTTAGAGTGGGGAAAGAGTTGGTGACCTTTCCGACCGGTTCTTCGTGCTACGTGAGTGCCTTGTTTTGGGTCAATCATCACGGATGACGTCATCAACCTCTTTCAGTCGCCTTGATCCATTCCAAGTCTTTCGTCGAGTGAGTTTCCTTGCTTGTGGAGTTCCGAATGACGATGTGAAAGGGATCTTCTGTCTGACAAATTGTTCTGCAACCCGCGGATTTCGCGGGATTTGAATTTCGGGAAGCACGCGGGACGGGAGCGGCCGCAGTAATCGGACGTGATAAGGTGGAAGCTCCTCGATCACCGCGCCACCTTTTTCGCCAGGTACCGCGCGCACGTCTGCTGCGGGATTTGACGGGATAGCCTGGGCCTACCGGTCAGCCACTCGGAAGCGGCCTCTTATAAGCCACCGGCTCGGGGTTTCCAAACAGTGTGCTCTCTCCTTCCCTTCTCCCTTCGCAAAGTTCTCCGCCACCTCCGCTCTCACCCTAGTGCCACAGGCCCGTTCGAGCTTTGCCGGCGATGATGGTGAAGGACAAGACGTCCGCTCTGGAGCGTGCGAAGAAGGCGGCGGCGCAGGGGAAAGGGAAGAAGTCCGCTCGGGGCGGATCTTCCTCAAGGACTTCTCTGCCCAGAGGCTGGATCCAAGGCGACTGGATGCCGACAGTGATTCGGCAGGAAGATCTCGACGATATGGTTGAGGGGGGAGTCATCCTTTATGAAGCTGCGCGTCTCCCGGTGAGAGAAGTCGAGCTCCAACCTCTTGATGGTGAGTGTGTGCTCCTCGCCACCCATATCGATCGCGGGTTTTCTCTGCCTCCTCATCCTTTTTCCGGAGCTTTCTGAACTTCTTTGGAGCGCAGCTCCATCACTTCACTCCCAACTCTATCGTGTATCTGGCTGCCTTCATTTCCTTGTGTGAGGGTTTCTTGGGTTGCCGCCCCCATTGGGGACTCTTTAAGCACATCTTCACTTGCCGTTCCCAATCGGTCAAGAAGTGAAAGAACATGCGGTGCCCCCATGTTTGGTTTTGGTAATTGATGACAATCTCTATGGACTAATGGTTGCCTTGAGTTATATTTGAAGGTTTTGTCCATAGGCTTTTCTTGGAGTACATGTGTTGGTTTCAAGGAGAGTTTGTGTCGACCAAGGTGCTATTCAAGGAATTACCTAAAGATTGGTCTTGTGAGAGGTTGATCAAGACTAAGTTAAAGAGTGAATCAAGTTGATCAACCCACAAAGCGTAGAAGATGTACCGAGAGGGATCAAGTGATCCCATGGTATGGTAAGCATTGTCAATTACGCTTTGTGTACTAACCCATGGTCTTCGTGAGGGTTCTTTGTGGGGTTAGGTTGCGGTGTGCAAGTTCAAGTGGAGCACCACGAAGAGAACAAATGCTTGAAGCTTGCCGTCCATTGTGGTGACAATGGACTCATGAAGATGTGCGAAAGAAAGGCTCACCCATAGTGGAGTATGGGGGAGCAATCAACTAGTCTTCATCGAGCCAACACAATCAAGAAAGGTGGTCCAACTTGAGGGAGTCAAGATCGTCATCATCTAGCTCAAGTGGACCATGTGCAAGGCAAAGGTTTGCCCTTGGTAGGTTTTCTATTTTACCGGTCTCATGATGGTAGTTGGGAGACCGGGTTATAGGATCGATTGCCGTACTATCAAGGGGGGCCCTCGATGAGTAGCTTGATCGTATCGTTCGTTGAGAGCTCAAACCTTTGCATCCTTGCATCATCTTTCTTGGTTCTTGTTTGGTTCTCTTTGTGAGTCTTAGAGCTTATGGTCATCTTGTTGACAAGCTTGAGTTCATCGAAAACGGAGTTCGCATGCATCTTCTATGATGTTTTCGATGTTGGAGGTTTTGCCGGTTCGTCTCGGTTGGAGGTTTCACTCCTCTATTTGTTGGCATACCTCCCCTGCCTCTTCTTACTATAACCAGTCGCTGTTTTGATGCTACTCGTCGTCTTGTCTTCAACAAGCTTGAGTTTGCTCAATTCGGAGTTCATATGCAGAAGTTATGGCAGTTCTGGTTTTCTGGAGTATGGTTTTTCTCCTGGACCCAGCGGTAGTACCGCGGTCCACAGCGGTAGTGCGGCTGAGACTCCCTAAGCGGTAGTACCGCTCCCCGGAGCGGTAGTACCGCTAGGTGGCCTCAGCGGCAGTACCTCTGCGGTTCCGTGCTACTACCGTCCTGTCACTGCGTCTGTAGCGGTAGTACCGCTCCTCGGAGCGGTAGTACCGCTTGCTGGGCTCAGCCGCAGTACCGTGGTGGCATGGTGCTCCTTCCGCTTCGATTCGTGCGCGCTTTTTCTCGTGTCGGGTTTTGCGGTACTAGCTGCGGCAGTAGTGGCGGTAGTACTGCTTGAGAGCGGTAGTACCGCTCTACCTCCGCGGTAGTACCGCCCTGGGCCCCTGCCCCAGCCCTTCTCTTCTGGCGCGGTAGTACCGCTGAGGGGGAGCGGTAGTACCGCTTGAGGGCGGCAGTACCGCTCTACCTCAGCGGTAGTACCGCTCTCTGCGGGGCTGTGTGGGGGGATAACGGTTGGATTTTCCCCCTCCTATAAAAGGGGGTCTTCTTCCCCATTGAACCCAATCTTTTGAGCTCGTGTTCTTCCCCCATTGTTGACCTTCTTCGAGCTTGCCAACTCTCAATCCCTCCATGGATTCTTGCTAGTTTTTGAGGGAAAAGAGAAAGGAGATCTAGATCCACATTTCCACCAATCACTTTCTCCTCTATGTGAGGGGAACCCCTTGGATCTAGATCTTGGAGTTCTTGGTGTTCTCTTTCTTGTTCTTCCTCTCATTTTCCTCCCTAGCATTAGTTGCTTCGGTGGGATTTGAGAGAGAAGGACTTGGGCACTCCGTGTGCCCTTGCCATTGCATTTAGTGCATCGGTTTGAGTTCTCCACGTGATACGTGGAAGTTACAAGTTGAGAAGCTTATTACTCTTGGGTGCTTGGTACCCTTGAGCTTGTTCCTCTTGGGTGCTTGGGCGCCCTAGACGGTTGTTGGTGTTCGGAGCTCAATCATTGTGGTGCAAAGCTCCGGGCAAGCGTCGGGGTCTCCAATTAGGTTGTGGAGATCGCCCCGAGCAATTTGACGGGTACCGGTGACCGCCCCCAAGGGTTGCCAAAGTGTACGGGTTCGGTGACCGCCCCCAAGGGTTGCCATTTGTACGGGTTCGGTGACCGCCCTCAAGGGTCCCTTAGTGGAATCACGGCATCTTGCATTGTGCGAGGGCGTGAGGAGATTACGGTGGCCCTAGTGGCTTCTTGGGGAGCATTGTGCCTCCACACCGCTCCAAACGGAGATTAGCATCCGCAAGGGTGTGAACTTCGGGATACATCATCGTCTCCGCGTGCCTCGGTTATCTCTTACCCGAGCCCCTTTACTTATGCACTTTACTTTGTGATAGCCATATTGTTTCTTGTCATATATCTTGCTATCACATAGTGGCTTATCTTGCTTAGCATAAGTTGTTGGTGCACATAGGTGAGCCTAATTGTTTTAGGTTTTGTGCTTGACAAATTAACCGCTAGGTTTATTCCGCATTTGTTCAAGCCTAAACCGTAATTATTTTAAAACGCCTATTCACCCCCCCCTCTAGGCGACATCCACGATCTTTCAATAAGGCCAAGTCGAGTGACGAAAGGACGCATGTGATCCAGTTGTGCGGGGGTCTGGTGATCCAGACGAGGGGAAAAAGCTCTTTTCCATCCATCACTTTCCCTGAGTCGGTCCGTGGTTGGCAGGCGACCTGGTTTTAGTGCAAAGACCAGGCGACTCCAGGACAATCGACTGGGCTTCCCCCTTTCTCTCTGGAACGAGCTCAAAAACCTGCTTCTTTGAAAGTGACGCCGGAAGAAAAAGCTCAAGTCAAAGTGTTGGTTGGTCGAGTGGTTCAGCTTGTCTGCGACGGCGTGACTGGCATGGACTTGCTAGAGGTCTTCCTTCGGAGGCGCATCCAACCGCTCCAGGCTCGCGACCACCCGATGTGGCTGTACTCGGGTCTTGAAGACACCACTCGGATCCACCCGGAGGAGGTCACTGATGAGATGCTAGAAGGATGGCTGTCAAGCATCACAGGGAACAAAGACAACCCCCGAGGAGCCAGGAGGGTTCCTCCACTCGACAATACATACGAAGTGGACCAGGTCTGACCTTATGCTGCTGACTGAGATCTTGTTTTCTTCATTGGTCTTCTTTGAATTGGTCGATTGACTTTGATCTTGTCTGTTGTTTTCCAGGCAACTACTGAGATGTACTCGACACCCAACGGGGCGCAGGAGCCGACTGAGGAAGGGGACGCGAGCGGCGGTGAGAGTGGAGATGAACAAGCCGAGTGGGAATCCGATGGCGAAGGAGAGGGAGACGACGACGTCGACTCCAGTGAAGAGGAGGAGGAAGAAGTTGAACCCCCCCGCTCGGAGAGGCGATCCAAGCTTACACACGACCCGGCACGGGAACGTGGTAAGTCGACTGCTCTTGTTGGGCAGTCGTCGAAACGCCCTCGGACCTCTTCTCCTCCGCCGGCCAAAAAGGCTCCCAAGCACCCATGCGCGACGCCGTCTAAGCCGCCTAAGGCTCTGCCCAAGATGAAGATGGCTGTCCCCACCATTTCTGGGTAATAATAGAACTTGTTCTCCTTTGTCGACCGCAGACAGATCCTTGGTCGATTCATTGAGTCAACTGACTGATTTTCGAGATTTGCAGCGCTGCTACTTCTGAGCTCTCCGCCAAGGACGACGATCAAGAGATGGAGGACGCTGTTACCTCCAACGCTGGTACGATTATCGATGTTCTGCCTTGAGTCGACTGGATATTTATTGCAACCCTGGTCGATTGAATTTTTTCTTGTAGCTCCTCCTCATGTTATTAACCTCCCGGATGACGACGACGACGTGCCGCTGAGAGTGAGAAGGAACAGGCGGGCGTTGGCTGGCAAGACCTCTCAATCTGCCCCAGCGTCTGAGGCCGTAGCTCGGGATGGTGGTGACACCACTCGGGCTTTTGTGACTTTCGCCGATCCTCTGACGAGTGTGCGGCCTTCGACGTCGACCGCAAATCCTCCTTCGCTTTTTGCCACGTACTCCGCCCCTGAGGACCAAGCGAGTGCCGCGAAAGAGGCTATACGTCAGGCGGGGATCATGATGGAACAAGTGAAAGTGGCTCGGGAGGCCAGCCAAGCAGCCTATGACGCAAGTTCGGCTCTTCAGAGCAACGTCCAGGTCAGTCGACTCAACACTTGGTCTGTTACGATATGCTGTTAGAAGAATCTCTTTTCCGAAGATCTTTGCATCTGTACACCCACTGGGTGTGTCTGCCAATTCTTGGATGAGTGGGGGCACGCTGAGTGCACCCACTGGGTGTAGTCCCTGAGACTTCGGTGGACTGCTGGCAGTCGACTGTAGTCTTTACATTGTGTTGCTGTAGTTGTACTTCTTCACTCGGTCTGGTCAGGCCATGCCGAATGGAACTGTATCCAGTCGACTGCTGGCAGTCGATTTTTTTTTCAAAAACCAGTGGGGGCACGCTGAGTGCACCCACTGGGTGTAGTCCCCGAGACTACTGTCGAATGTTTTTTGGTTCGGCTGTAGTCTTAGAAATGCCATCATTGTCTCTTAGTTACTCGGAAGCAACTTATCATGGACGTTTGTCGACTGATTTTTGTTTTGTAGAAATCCTACGAACTTGTAGCTCGCTATACTGAGTTGGAGAATAAGCAGATCCGGCTCAACCTTGATTTGAAGCTTGCTCAAGAGAACTTGAAGAAGGCGCAAGAAGAAGCAAAAGGTATGGCTGGTGAGGTTCTCCATTCTTGGCGAGTGACTTTTCTTTCTTGTCCATTCTTGATGTTTATTTCACTCGACGTGCTGCAGATAAACTGGAAGAAGCTCTGAAGAAGAAGGATCAAGATCTTGCAGAGGCACAGAAGGAGGCCTTGAACAAAACGAAACTTGCTGAAGAAAAACTGGCTTCCGTCGGAACTCCTGAACAAGAGAATTCCAGACTGAAGATTGCTCTCGAGACAGCTAATCAAGAGGTCAGCCGACTGAAGAAGGACAAGATGGTTCTGCACGACCAGGCGGGTGAGCTGGCGGGGAAGGTAAACGATCTGGAGGTTTATCTCGGTGGACTTGCCAAGAAGTTGTTCGTCATGCTCGAAGGTAATTACTTCGATCTGGCTGTCTTGCAGTTACCATGCCTGCGTAAGGCCACTGTCTTACTCTTGAATCGTGTTTGCAGAATTCTGTCAAAACTTTGAAGAGGAGACCAGTCGAGTGGAGCCAGGCTTGGACCCTGCTAACTCTCTTGTGAAGGACGAGGCTGCAATGAACGTGCTCCGTCTGGAGTCTCGTATTGCCAGCGTGGTTGACTATCTGGCTCGGCTGAAAGTTGCGGTGTCGCGGATCGACACGTCTCTCTGGCCCAGGGTGATGCTTTCAAATGATCTCGAGTCTCTGATGATTCGACTGAACAACGTTCCTGGTCGAGTGACGGACTGGAAGAAATCCTCCGCAAGGTGTGGTGCCGATGTCGCTTTGTCCCTCATCCGCGTCCACTGCAAGGAGGTGCGAGAGGAGAAGCTGGCCGCCATCCAAGTTGCCAACACCAGGAAGCTTAACTTTCAAGACTTCATGGAAACTTTCATTGCTGCTGCCACCCGTATTGCAGACAAGATCGACTTGGACGAGTTCGTTGCCCCTTCCAGTCCTCCGCCGGAGGAGTAAAAAACTTTTATGCTTCACTTTAAATTTGCCTCGGAATGCCTGGTGGATTCTGTAACCGTTAAACTCTGTCGAGCCGAGGGCTCGAGTACTTTGATCTGAGGTCTTGGACCTTTGGGTTTTATCCGAATTTGATTTATCGTTGAATATCTTCGGGAATTATCTGTCGAGTGGAACTTAGTCTTCACTCAAAATAACTTCGTATTTGTGGTGCAGCTCCGAAGGAAAAGGTAATAGTCGATTCGCATCTTGCCGTCCTTGTGGATTGGGACGTGTTCCGAACTTAGGCGAGCACTGGGCTGCAGCTAAGCCCCCGAGTGGGAGGTTTGCTTTCCACTCGGTGGGATTTTTGAACACTTAGGCGAGCACTGGGCTGCAGCTAAGCCTCCGAATGGGAGGTTTGCTCTCCACTCGGTAGGATTTTTGAACACTTAGGCGAGCACTGAGCTGCAGCTAAGCCTCCGAGTGGGAGGTTTGCTCTCCACTCGGTAGGATTTTTACATACTTAGGTGAGTACTTGGACTGCAGCTAAGCCCCCGAGTGGGAGGTTTGCTCTCCACTCGGTAGGACTTTTATCTACTTAGGCGAGTACTTGGACTGCAGCTAAGCCCCCGAGTAGGAGGTTTGCTCTCCACTCGGTAAGATTTTTGAACACTTAGGCGAGCACTGAGCTGCAGCTAAGCCTCCGAGTGGGAGGTTCGCTCTCCACTCGGTAGGATTTTTATATACTTAGGCGAGCACTGGGCTGCAGCTAAGCCCCCGAGTGGGAGTCTGGCTCACCACTCGGTAGGATTTTCAAACACTTAGGCAAGCACTGGGCTGCAGCTAAGCCCCCGAGTGGGAGTCTGGCTCACCACTCGGTAGGATTTTCAAACACTTAGGCGAGCACTGGGCTGCAGCTAAGCCCCCGAGTGGGAGTCTGGCTCACCACTCGGTAGGATTTTGAAACACTTAGGCGAGCACTGGGCTGCAGCTAAGCCCCCGAGTGGGAGTCTGGCTCACCACTCGGTAGGATTTTCAAACACTTAGGCGAGCACTGGGCTGCAGCTAAGCCCCCGAGTGGGAGTCTGGCTCACCACTCGGTAGGATTTTCAAACACTTAGGCGAGCACTGGGCTGCAGCTAAGCCCCCGAGTGGGAGTCTGGCTCATCACTCGATAGGATTTTCAAACACTTAGGCGAGCACTGGGCTGCAGCTAAGCCCCCGAGTGGGAGTCTGGCTCACCACTCGGTAGGATTTTCAAACACTTAGGCGAGCATTGGGCTGCAGCTAAGCCCCCGAGTGGGAGTCTGGCTCACCACTCGGTAGGATTTTCAAACACTTAGGCGAGCACTAGGCTGCAGCTAAGCCCCCGAGTGGGAGTCTGGCTCACCACTCGGTAGGATTTTTTGCAAACTTAGGCAAAATGGATTCGCAACTAAGCCACCCACTGGGGGATTTCGTACGCAAACAAAAGTGACAGCAATTACAGGAAGAACTGGGACACTCTTGTCTTTGATAAAAATAAACTACAGAAGTTTTTCTTATTACATCTCATCTGAGTGAGAATTCAAGTGTAAAATGGGCGAAGTAGTTCCGCATTCCAAGCTCGTGGCTCGTCAATCCGGCGATCAACCTTGTGGAGGACTCTGGTGACGATGAAGGGGCCTTCCCAAGTAGGAGCAAGTTTGTGTGGTTTCTGTTGATCCACTCGGAGGACCAAATCTCCTTCTTAGAAGGCTCGGCTCTTCACATTTCTGGCATGGAATCGACGCAAGTCTTGCTGATAGATGGTCGATCTGATCATAGCCATTTCCCTCTCCTCCTCTAGGAGGTCGACTGCGTCTTGTCGGGCTTGCTCTGCTTTATCTTTGTTATAAAGTTCGACTCTGGGGGCATTGTGAAGTAGATCACTCGGCAGGACGGCTTCGGCTCCGTAAACCAGAAAGAATGGCGTTCTTCCAGTCGACCGGTTCGGGGTGGTCCTCAATCCCCACAAAACTGACGGAAGCTTGTCGACCCAAGCGCCTGCTGTGTGCTTGAGACCACACATCAGTCGAGGCTTCAGTCCTTTGAGAATCAGACCATTTGTTCTTTAGCTTGTCCATTCGACTGGGGATGCGCGACCGATGCGTAGTCGACTCGTGTGCCTTGAGAGGCGCAAAAAGCTCTGAACTTGTCTGAATCGAAGTTTGACCCATTGTCAGTGATGATGCTATGCGGGATTCCATATCTGAATATCAACTCTCTGATGAAACTGATAGCAGTGCTAGCATCAAGATTTTTGATAGGCTTGGCTTCAATCCATTTGGTGAACTTGTCGACTGCCACAAGCACATGTGTGAATCCGCTGCTGCCTGTTCTCAGTAGACCAACCATGTCCAGTCCCCAAACAGCGAAGGGCCAGACGAGTGGAATGGTCCTCAGAGCTGATGCTGGCTTGTGCGACATGTTGGAGTAGAACTGGCAGCCTTCACAATTGTCGACTATCTCTTTCGCCATTTTGTTTGCCCTGGGCCAGTAAAAACCCGCTCGGTATGCTTTGGCCACAATGGTCCGAGAGGACGCATGGTGACCACAGGTCCTCGAGTGGATATCATCAAGGATTGTCTAACCTTCTTCTGGCGTTATGCACTTCTGACCGATTCCAGTTGCGCTTTCTCTATACAACTGTCCTTTTATGACTGTGAAAGCTTTAGATCGACGGACGATCTGTCGAGCCTCTTCTTCGTCCTCTGGAAGTTCTTTCCTCAAGATATATGCGATGTATGGTATCGTCCAGTCGGGAGTGATTGCCAAGACCTCCATGACTAGGTCGACCACAGCAGGAATTTCGACTTCAGTCGGATCTGTGGCACTTTTCGGTTGCGGGGCTTCTTCTGTAAAAGGATCCTCCTGGACTGACGGCGAGCGGATGTGCTCCAAAAACACATTGCTGGGAATGGCCTCTCTCTTGGAGCCTATCTTTGCCAGATCATCAGCTGCTTGATTTTTCAGTCAGGGGATGTGATGAAGCTCTAACCCCTCAAATTTCTTTTCTAGCTTTCTTACTGCGTTGTAGTAGCCAGTCATAGCTGGGCTTCTGATGTCCCACTCCTTCATCACCTGATGAACCACCAAATCTGAGTCGCCATAGACCATGAGGCGTCGGACGCCGAGTGAAATGGCCATGCGCAACCCATACAAGAGTGCTTCATATTCTGCTTCATTATTGGAGGAATCGAAGTGAATCTGGAGAACATATCTGAGCTTATCTCCTCGGGGGGAGACCAATACTACCCCAGGACCAGAACCATTCAGCATCTTAGATCCATCGAAGAACATGGTCCAGTGCTCTGAGTGAACTTGAGTCGGAAGCTGCTGTTCAATCCACTCGGCGATGAAATCTGCAATTGCTTGGGACTTGATAGCCTTCTTTGCTTCAAACTTGATATTTAGGGGAAGGAGTTCAATCGCCCACTTCGCCACTCGACCAGTTGCATCTCTGTTGTGCAAAATTTCTGACAGTGGAGCGTCGCTGACGACTGTAATGGAATGGTCAGAGAAGTAGTGTGCAACCTTCTTCGTGGTCATGTAAATCCCATATACAAGCTTCTAGTAATGGGGATATCTTTGCTTCGAAGGAGTCAAAACTTCAGACACATAATATACTGGACGCTGAACTCTGAAGGCCTTTCCTTCTTCTTCCCGCTCGACCGTAAGTACTGTACTGACAACTTGTCCTGTGGCCGCAATGTAAAGCAGCAGAGGCTCTTTACTGATTGGGGCAGCAAGCACCGGCTGGGTGGAGAGCAGAGCTTTGAGCTCTGCAAACGCTGCATCAGCTTCTGGAGTCCACTCGAACTTGTCAGACTTCTTCATCAGTCGGTAAAGAGGCAACGCCTTTTCATCGAGACGAGAAATGAATCGACTTAGAGTGGCCAAGCAACCTGTAAGCTTCTGGACATCGTGCACACGCACAGGGCGCTTCATCCGGAGTATGGTGCCAACTTTCTCGGGATTGATGTCGATTCCTCGTTCGGAAACGAGAAAACCGAGTAACTTTCCACCTGGAACTCCGAATGTGCACTTTGATGGATTGAGCTTGATATCATATCACCTAAGGTTAGCAAAGGTTTCGGCAAGGTCAGTCAGCAGGTCGGAACCTTTCTGTGACTTAACCACAATATCATCCATGTATGCTTCTACGTTCCGACTGATCTGAGTGAGCAAACACTTCTGAATCATCCTCATGAACGTGGCTCCAGCATTCTTGAGGCCGAAGGGCATGGTGACATAACAGAAGCACCCGAATGGGGTGATGAAAGCCGTTTTGATCTCGTCGGGTCCATACAGATGGATCTGGTGGTACCCTGAATAAGTGTCTAGAAAATACAAACGCTCACACCCCGCGGTCGAGTCGACTATCTGGTCGATGCGGGGGAGAGGGAAATGATCTTTCGGGCAGGCCCGATTGATATGTTTAAAGTCAATGCACATGCGAAGTGACTCTTGCATGCAGGTTTCGTCTACGGACTCTGGACGTGGGTAACTCCTTCCATGCGTTGGCTAGCCAAACAATTACACCTAATTAACAGGGATTTATTGCCCCGTTACTGACCGAGCGCTGCACCAAGTTGACCTCTCGTCCGCCGCCCAGCTCCAGCAAGGTATCGCATCGCTGCGTCATCTGTATCGCACCTCCACAACGACGGCTGCGGTTCACTCGGACAGGCGGGAGCACTCGGATGAGACGTCCGCTCGAACAGGGCTCACTCGGCCGTGAGGTCGCGGGGTCCACTCGGCCGGTTCACCCTTTTACTCTGCCGGCTGATGTCCAGCCATCATAATGGACCGGTGACGCTTGGGGCGACGACCCTCGATAGATCCTCCACAACAACGACCATGACCACTGCATCCGTCTACAACACTCGGACGGCCCGTGCGCCGCCACTCCGATGGATGCGTCTTCATCGATCGGACGTCCCGTGTATCGTCACTCCGCGGAACGCGTCCGCTTCACTCAGACACCCCGCGCGTCGCCACTCCGCGGGACGGCTCTACTTCATTCGGAGGACCCCTGCGTCGTCACTCCTCGGGACGCGTCGACATCACACGGACGCCCCCGCGCGCATCGTCACTCTGCGGCACGTGTTTACATCGCCCAGACGCCCCGCGTGTCGCCAATCCACGGGACGAGTCTACATCACTCGAACTTTCCGTGCATCGTCACTCTGCCCTGTTGGGCATGTCTTCATCAACTTGTCCACTCGGCCGCATGGCGCACCGTCAAGCAGTTGGGTACATCTTCGACAACATGCTCGACTCGGTCACCCAGCGCACCGCCAAGCGGTTGGGCACGACTTCATCAACTTGCCCGCTTGGTCGTCCTGTGCGTCGCCGTTCAGTTGGGCACATCTTCATCGACTTGCCCGCTCAGCCACCCCGTGCGTCGCCGCTCAGTTGAGCACATCTTCGACAACATGCTCGACTTGGTCACCCAGCGCACTGCCAAGCGGTTGGGCATGACTTCATCAACTTGCTCGCTCGGCTGTCCCGTGCATCACCGTTCAGTTGGGCACATCTTCATCGGCTTGCCCGTTCAGCCGCCCCGTGCGTCGCCGCTCAGTTGAGCACATCTTCATCAACTTGCCAGACTCGGCCGCTCCGCGCGTCGCCACTCGGTTGGTCACCTCATAACCACTCGGCCGCCCCGCGCGTCGCCACTCGGTTGGTCACCTCATAACCACTCGGCCGCCCCGCGCATCGCCACTCGGTTGGTCACTCATAACCACTCGGCCGCCCCACGCGTCGCCACTCGGTTGGTCACCTCATAACCACTCGGCCGCCCCGCGCGTTGCCACTCGGTTGGTCACCTCATAACCACTCGGCCGCCCCGCGCGTCGCCATCGGTTGGTCACCTCATCACCACTCGGCCGCCCCGCACGTCGCCATCGGTTGGTCACCTCATCACCACTCGGCCGCCCCGCGCGTCGCCATCGGTTGGTCACCTCATCACCACTCGGCCGCCCCGCGCGTCGCCGTCGGTTGGTCACCTCATCACCACTCGGCCGCCCCGCGTGTCACCATCGGTTGGTCACCTCATCACCACTCGGCCGCCCCACGCGTCGCCATCGGTTGGTCACCTCATAACCACTTGGCCGCCCCACGCGTCGCCATCGGTTGGTCACCTCATAACCACTTGGCCGCCCCACGGTGGGCGCCAACTGTCGTGGTTCTAAGTCTGACAGTGATGTAGGGGGGTAAGTATGGAGAGGCTAGATCTTAGCTATGCAGGAGCTGTAAGCACACGAAGATGTACGAGTTCAGGCCCTTCTCGGAGGAAGTAAAAGCCCTACATCTCGGTGCCCGGAGGCGGTCGACTGGATTATATGTGTGAGAATGACAGGGGTGCGAACCCTTGATACTGAGGAGGGGGGTGGCTTATATAGAGTTCGCTAGCCCTCTCCTGCCCTCAGTAATGCAGGGTTTAAGGTACATTAAGGTTGGGCGTTACTGGTAACGCCTCTAATAAAGTGCTATAATGACCATAAAGGCTACTTAATGACCGACCGTTTGCTTGCGGAGTGACTTTAGATCTCCTGGCAGTCGAGTGGTTGGCTTCGTGGTCGAGCGATAGCTTCCTGGTCGAGTGTCTTGAACCCGTCGAGTGGGTATCTTCAAGTCGATTGGAAGGTGACTTCTTCTATGGATGTCCTTGGGTAGGGCTCTTAGGACAGGTCTGTGCCCCTACCCTAGGTAAATGGCTTCAGTCGATGCGGGGCCGGAGCTGACCGATGATGGCTGCTGCAGTTGTAGCGGCTGCTGCGGCGGAGCGCCGGGCGCGGCGGAGGTCGCCAGGAGCGGTGGCTGCCACTGCAGCCAGGGTGGGCCGGTGGATGGCAGCTGCTGCAGCGGCCCGATGAGCGCGGCGGAGGCCACCTGGTGCGGCGGCTGCCACGGCAGCCAGGACGGGGCGGTGGTGGCGGTGGATGGCAGTTGCAGCGGCTGCTGCAGCAGCCTGACGAGCGCGGCGGAGGCCGCCTGGTGCGGCGGCTGCCACGACAGCCAGGATGGGGCGATGGATGGCAGCTGCAGCGGCTGCTGCAGCAGCCCGGCGAGCGCGGCGGGGGGCGCTTGGTGCGGCGGCTGCCATGGCAGCCACGGCGGCGCGGTGGCGGTGATGGGCGGCGCAGCCGGGTGCGGCCCATAGGACCCGGCCAAGAACAGGTGGATCTCCTGGACCGCCTGTGTTAGGTCCCGCAGCGCCCCGGACACCTCCGGGGTGAGGACGACGGGGGCAGGCGCGACGGAGGATCCTGACGCGGGCATGAGCGGGGCGACGGTCGTGACCGGCAGCGGAAGAGACGGGTTGGGCGGCGGTGAAGACATGATCAAACCGAAGCTAGCTGATACCAAATTATTATGGCGCTGCTAGAAGGAGGGCGCGAGAGGACCGGCCGGGGGCCTTTCTGCCCACGGCCGGGCAAGAGGGAAGGGATTTCCTTCTTAATTCTTGCTTGATTAGATTGATACATCTCCTCTCTTTATATAGAAAGGTTTACTTGACTCCCAAGCAAGGCTTACTTAACCCTTAAGAAAGCGACCATTATCTCTAATTAACCCTAAGACTAACGGGCTATACCGCCAGCCCAGGCCATTAGGCCCATTACGTACTTTAACATAGATAGTATTACTATTTAATCTTAATGCAAGTTATTGGTTCATGATTCTTTTTTGTTTTTCCCATTCTTTATTTTGACGCAACGCCTCCATGGAGTTCATCGCCTACTACTTGCTGCCTACGCTCACACACATATATATGATCTACCCGGTCCTTCTGTGTACTTCCCCCTACTATGGCAATAGCACCTCCAGTAGTTGTAGTTTGCTGCTAGGTGGCCTTTCTGTCTTAATCTTTTCCATTGATTTGCGGCCCCGACAGTGTTGGTTCCTCCCAGTGATTTTATTTTGTTAAGTATTTTTATAATAGATGTTCCTTTTTTATCTAAATATATTTAGGTACTAGCGGTCCAAGTGTTCGTCCTGATTCTGTCCATTTCTTTAGGGAATTCTTGTCAGGACCGGTTTTCCAATAAAACATTTATTGAAAAGCCGACCCTTGGGTTGACCAGTACAGAAGAATTCTTCTTACTGGCAGACAAAACCTTGATACAGAGGTCCAGTAGTACTAAATATTATACAAGGTTGAGCTGAGGCTGCTCAACTATTTATTACAAGCATGCCGATATTATAGATAAAGGCGGATATGACACAAGGGTATGGTGGCATAACTACTGACTCGTAATAAAAGTGGTGGTGAATATGTCATAGTGAAGTGGGTGACATGACTCCTATATCTTACAGCTCATCAAGCGTCGGAGTGAGGCTCGAGGATTTTATTTGGGTAGCGGAAGCGTGTATAATACAAGTGATCAATTCCAGGATCGCACGTGACTGACTGGGATTCCTCTAGGCGTCGGACTCGCTATCGAACTCTTCATCCATAAGATCGCCTTCGTCAACATTTGGCCAAATCAACAAGCCAGGTGAGTACTTTGAATGTACTTGCAAGACAGTTTGGACATAAGATATAACAAGCGTAAACATGATGCACATGAGCAGATTAGTAATGCACATTCCGATCATAAATTTGCACGGCACAATAATTAAAAGGAAGACAGGCGGTAGTCCTCCCGAAATCTCAATAAAAATAATCGAAGGCCGATCGGGTGTCCGAAGCGACGCCTCGAAAGGTAAAAATTAACATGCCGCAGTCGGGCGTCGAGGCGACACCACATAAAGGGCTTATATTGAAAAGTAAATGACAGGATGTGCCACAGTCGGATGTCTGAGCGACATCACATAAAGGGCTTATATCGAAAGTAAATAACAAGAGTGCCATAGTCGGACGTCCGAGCGACATCACATAAAGGGCTTATATTTCATCCTTCATATTCAACTAGTTCATAAATTTAAATCATCTGAAGGAATTACTCAGCACATAATAATCAATTGGTTAGTCCATTCACAGGAATAACGTTCAGCCGGGTTTACCACTCTCGATTGTCCTGCTTATACCTCCGGAGACTGACACTGGTGTTGATACCGAGATCGATACTAAGACTGACTCTGTCACTGAGATGATGTCCAAGTCCTTGATCGTGGACATGGATACTCGAATGGTTTTGACTCTGCAGAGTTTGTACTCTTTAACCACAGCCAACGGATTTCAGTAGTCACAAGGACTAGTTCTGTTTACGGTGTTTTAGAAGAAACACGTCTAACCAGTACACACCCATTCCACATTCCGCTGCTAGGAATCACCATCGGCAACGTTCAAGAAAAACCTTAAGACGGGGAGGCCACAACCTCGAGTAGCATGGGATCAAATTTATATCGCGCGCTCTAAGGTGTGCCCCCCTCTCGGTCCCAACCGGAAACACCCATGCCCCCTGACCGGATGACGGGCTTTAATCCAGGGCCATGGAACCCTCGTCACGGTCCCTCTGTTTGGTGTGTACAAGGAAAGAGGTTTGCAACTTACTAAACTGCACTCTTTGCAGAAAGCATGTGGCAGCACGAAGGGGAAATGAACGGGATCGAGACTTGATCCACGTTAGTACTGAGGTTATACGGTTGACTTAAGACTGGCATGCTTCAACAATACCAGCTTGCGACCCATCATGCCACACATGATCAGGTTATCTTATCATCATATGAATACATCAAGCTTCGAAGCTCACCTATAGCTTGCCTTGCATGCAACATAACATTCACTAATGCTTATATAAACACGCCATGAGAAAAAGCTACTCGAGCAAACATGAACATGCTTGCCTGGTTCGGAGTAGTCGGAGTCTAGCTCGGCGAAGTTCGCGGTTCCGCCACCTCCTCCGGTATCTACGGTATAAAGAAATCGCACACTAACGTAAATACCGTGTGTGTATAAAAATTGTCCCAATTTTTTTTTCAAATAAATATGATAAAAAACTAGACAGAAAAATAAGGATGACAGAAAAAGAATCAATTCAAAATCATCTTCTGTTAAAAAGTTATAAAGGTTTTAGCCCAGGGACTTATCTGTAATGAAACAGAAAGTATCCAGGGTTTAGTTTATAAAAACTGAAAATGTTTCGTTAAGAAATACGCCACCCAACAGGGAAAACGTACTCTGTCCGAAGGCGCTTTCCAGAAAAATGGTTCGATTAGAAAAGAGAGGCTGACGAGGGGGTCCCACCCGTCAGGTTTAAATGTTTGAAAAGGAAAAGCAGAGCACACCGGCGCCCGAAGCTTGCGGTGGTCGCCGGCGACGATCCACAGCGAGGTAGGGGGAGGGGATGGTACCTACAGACTCACGGTGCTCTCCCGCGTCTATGGGTGGTGGAGTTGGTCGTCGGCGAGCCCCACGTCGACGGCGGCCTTCACTCCGGCGGACGGCGGCTCGGGCGTCGGTGGATCTCGCCGGGGAGGGCTGCAAGCTTCAAATTGGGGCATGGGTTAGTGGAGTGGGTGCACTAGGATGACACTGGTACAACATGAGAGGCGGGGGTGCACGCACTCAAGCTAATCTTGCCGGAGCCCGAAGCGGATCGGGGCGGCCGGAGTCGGGGAAGAAGGCCTCCCCGAGGTCTTCCTAGTATCTAGGCGGGGCTCTGGTGAGGTGGAGGTGTGGTGCAGCGTCGAAGGCGAGCTCGAGGGCCCCTTTTATAGTAGATCCGAGGCGGTTGCCGTGAACGGGATAACTCTGGTGGTGATTATGGCGGGGCAGTGGCCGAACTGGGTTTTTAGGAGGTTGGGCATCAACGTGCGGGTCTACTGGTTCCATCCAGAGGTTGAACTTGGCAAAACTTGGGCGTCACTCCACGTTCTCGACGGAACGGCTCACGGGCACGCCGGCGGTAGAGAGCGCGCTCTGCGCCTCTCAGGCCACGGCGACCGTGCTGCAGCGTGCACAGGTGGATTGGGCAGTGATGGACGGCGTCGTTCCACGCCAAGCCTCTCTGACGGCCGCAGCGGGCGTTGCTGTCGCCGCTCACGGGGGCGATGCACCCCTGCCAGCTCACCGCCGACGCTCGCGCCCGTCCAAGTGATCAAGCGGCGCTCTAGATAAGAAGGAGAAGTAGTGTGCAAGGTGCCAACGCGGGCACTAGCGAGATTGACGCCGCGCTCTGAAGAAACGACACTGTCGACTGAAACCATACACTGAAACTCTGAACTTTACTGAATTTGAACAGCAACAGTGCATGCCAACTGTTCGATGAAATGATTTTGGCCTGTGGGAAATTTTTCTGGAGCTGATCTTTGGTGAGGTGGTCTCTTGATGTATCTGGAGGCTGCATGAATTATCTCAGATTTTTAGGAGAAGCAAAAGTATGAATTTCACCAAAAATGGCAAATCTGGTCCAAACTTGCAGTGGGAAAATTTTGAAAATTTTGAACTGTGGGCCAGTGGATCTTGATGGATCTTGGTTGAGGGTGCTAAGGACTATCCAGAGAAATTTATTTGGGATCAAGATTCAAAGGAAAATTGGTAGTTCCTTTGTAAACCACCAAAGTCAAAGTAAATGACAGAAATTGATTTTGAGGGCAAAATAAATAGAAATAAAATTTTAAAGAGGCTGAGACTTGCTGGAATAGGATGCTTGGCTTGACTCAAAGTGAGTAGATTGTTTTGGAAGAAAATTTTCTTCATAGGTCATGGCAAGAGGATATTTTTTTGAAAGAGGAAGAATAAATCCAAGAGTTTTAATGGAATTCTTTTTAAATGAAAAGTATTGCAAAAACCTTCCAATGTTACTTGTGTTGAGCCAACATAAGATGAAAAACCCTCAAGGCCAAAGATCAAGATTTGGGATGAATCCAAACAAAAATACTTGTCATAAAAGAAAAGTTTTTAAAAGGGAGAGTCCTTTAGAAAATTTTTAAATAACCCCTTCCAAAACAAATGGAGAATTTGGTAAAACCAAGGAAAAAAATTTAGAGTGTTACAATTCTAGGAGGTCGTGGACCTACGGTTATCGTATATTGGTTCGGAGATTCTTCACTTGACATTTTGTAATGACTAACGGGCCTGGTTAGTTTCTGCAATAGCTCATCTCTTAGTTCTGTAATTTCTTGGATTTGATAGCCCTAAAGTATGTGTATTAGGATTGAAGATGCGCGAGGCATCCCAGGAGAATGGAGATGAATGAGGAAGTACTAAGATAGTGAGAGATGAGATTCCAGCCTAGTAAGGCAGCACAGATAATTATCTATTTTTTCATAAAAATGTATATATCCATTTCTGATCATTTTTTCTGATTGTTTGGAAAATGGTTCTGGTCCAAGAAAGATGTTACGAAGTGGTATGCCAAAACAAAAGCTAATGTTTCCATTCAGATTATGCAGTCTAGAAGGCATTACAAATTAAGTACAAACTATTGACTTCAGACTATCCCTTTTTGGCCTTGAATTATTGAGTTTAGCTTCTTTTAATTATCGTATATCCCTTTACATACATGGTTCCATTACCAAAATCAAGGAGGAGCTTGGTGGTGCTGGAGTGAAGGAGTACTACTGGTCGTGGGTTAGGATAGTGTCGGTTGTTGTTTTCACATGCTCTTTCTTCAGGTCCTCTCGCGATGTCCTGCACCACTAGGAACCTCTCATTCGCTCATCGCCACACACACTTATACATCGGCCGCTCATGATGATCTATATTATCCCCTTCTTGGTTTTTTTATCTTTTTGCATGATAATTGTTTGATTACTTTACATGGAGTATTAGGTTGCGCTTTCTCCAAAGGTGTTGATATGAAAGCCTTTTTTCTGGTAGATGTGGTTCATTCCGCTTTTAATATCTTATAAAGACTTCTAGCATTTTATCCTAATGATTAACCAACTATTGAGGAGTTGGGCATATCTTTATAAAATATAAATTTTGGATTACATTCATGATTCAGATGTTGTTCTACCATGTTCTATTTTATGCATCAATTGTTGGCTAGCACTGTCTCCACTACTTCCACCTATCCCTTTTGTTACCTTCTACCAGTTAGGTTGATTCCTAGTTCTCTATTCCGGTTTATCCCTCCTTATTCTTGGGCAACTTTTAAGTTAGTGGTTGTGTTTTGCTCTATATTCCTTTAAGGTTACAGAAATGTAGGTTCATTTAGTCGGCAAGGTAGATTCAGGAAACAAGTGTATCTAATCCATTCATTTATATCATTGCTGAGAAAATTGTCTTAGATAACCTGAATTTCCACCAAACAATTAGATATTGCGGTGCTGTCTCATGAGGTACATCATCATCGCATAGTTCCTTTCCTAAATATTCCCGTGTGGTTCATTACTCCATTTTCCTATTGAAAGATCTTTTAGTCATGGTCATATTATGCTCTTCGCAGCCACCAAAACTGGAAAGAACAACAATAATTTTTTGTGACATTGGCTGCTTCCTGCCATGGCATGGAATCTTATTGTTGTATTTCTATAAAACTCCATCCCATTGGATTTGAGAAATAGACTGTCGGGCACCCTCTCCACTGCAATCCAGCCGTTACCAATCAGTCTGCATCTTGCATGGTGCTGCACTAGGAGAGTACAGAAGAGAAACAAGAGGAGAAGCGACTCGGCATCCCTACAGATTTTGTAACCCCCCTTAGAAAAGAAAAATTGAAAGCGTATAGTGATTTTTAGGAGACTTTCTCATCGGCTGTTGATTTATTGTTTTCATGTGTTGTTTGTTTTCTCTCATAAGTTAAATAGTTTATTGGTGTTATTTTTGTAATATGAAGTGGGTACAACAGAGGAGCCAAGTAGTTAATCATTTATCTTGTCTCTTTTTAATGAAAATGTTGATGGAGCAGCTTTTCATTGAAACTTGGGGGTTTTAGAGAGTTATGTTACAACAGATTTACATGTGCAGTCCACAACTTGGTGGACATGCCTTCTCCATTGCCTGTAATGTGCCTTTCTTAGTCTGGTTCTCTTGGTCTATTGAGGAGGGAGATGGCCTTGCCCCGTCCCGCCCTTTGCTAGACCGCTGCCTCCTCGATCAGCCGTTCCACCACAGTCCTCTACGGCGATGGTTGGTTCCTGAATATCCTTGCATTACGTTCGCTCCATATTGACCACAATACCAGCTATACGAGGGCGCTCCATTGCTTCTTCGTTGATGCAGGAACAATGCCATTGGTCTGCTCGACCCAAAGCACCAGGGAAGTTGTGTCGGCTGAGGGAACGAGGCCCGGATGAAGGCTGCAGCGAGCAATGATGTCTTGCCAAATTTGGATGGATACGGGGCAGGAAGCTAGCAGGTGCACGACGTCCTCCATTGGTCCATTGCATAAGGAGCAAGACGGGTTGTGAGGCCAGCCCTTCCTCGCAAGAACATCGGTCGTGTTACAGCGGCCAAGCAGAGCCAACCATGCAATTACCTTGCATTTGCCTGGTGCATCAGATTTCCATAAGAATGCAGCCCAGGCCGGTCGAGTGTAGCCCTCAAATTGGATGGTGTAAGCCGATCTTGTTGTGTACACGCCATTTACTGTCCACTTCCAACGAACCCGATCAGGCTCTTGTGTTAGGTGTATATTTTGGACTCCTTCCCACAGCTTCAGGAATTCCCTTGTTGCCTGTGCAGGAAGGTTGGCTTTGAAGTGTCTGATCCATCTGTTGTTCTCCATGGCTTGTTCAATGGTGAGGTTTTTCCTGGTGCAATGCTGAAACAGTGCCGGGAAGGCGTCCTGGAGATTGATGCCCTTAAACCAAGGCTCCTTCCAAAAGAGAATGCGGTCACCCTTGCCCAGCTGGAAGTCAACTGAGGCGTTGAAGAGCGATCTGACCGCTGGATCGATAGGCAACTCCAGCCCCTGCCATGCCTTGTTGCCGTCGTTCCATGAGAGCCACAGCCACCTCATCCGTAGGGCGCGACTCTGGGCTGTCAGGTTGATGATGCCAAGCCCACCAAAATCCTTTGGCCGACATACAATACCCCAGTTGACTAGGCACTTTCCTCCGGCCGCCACCTCGCTGCCCTCCCAGAGGAATGGAAGAAATATATGCACTATGTTAATGGTTTATATGATTGACCCAGTCCCAAACTTGTATTTGAATTCAACATGGTTTGTTAGATAGTACTATATTTTCATGAAAAAGGTGTAGCTTGAAGAATACGAGAGACAAAGAATTGGCTTTATTTTGTTAAGCTAGCTCCACTACATGTGTAATGTTTATGCCATCTCATGCCATGACAGTCACTATTTGTTAAATGAGGTGATACTGTTGCCTAAAATGGTGCGACGTCCAACATTGATCATGGGTCAGTGTGTCATTTAGTTTGCCAAAGTGCAGGGAGTTCACACCTTAAACATCATGTGGCACATGTACAAGTGCAACTTGGAATCGATAATACTGCCACCGTCTTAGGTTGCTGCATGACCATGATTGTTTTCTTAGTATGTTGTTCCTGGGCTCGGTTTCGATCACCCTCATTGATCTGAAAGTGGATGTCCTCCAGGTCAGTTTGTTTGATGCCCCGCAAGAGTTCAACTAATTGCTTCTGAGAGGGGAGGTTGTCATCTATCTATCTATCTATCTATCTGGTTACAATATTGGTGCTTTTTGTTAGTAGTATAGTATGTGTCATATTTCCTCCATTGTACACATTTAGTGTAGTATTGTTACTTCATGATGGTTTGTTTTGATATTTTCGTTCTACATGTGTTTTCATTTGATCTCTTGGCATCTATTAAAATTAAGACGTTTTTCTGACAATTATAGCATCTTTATGATGCCACAGGTGAGTGACACGTCAAGTCCCCCGGGGAGCACCGGTCTCGGAACATAATTATCTCTTCAAGGCAAAAATATTGAGCAAATAATGAATCGAAGGAAGGTTGTTGTTCCTGTCTTGTGCTACTGCCAGCCTCAACGCTAGCCCTTCTACGCCTACTTCAAAGGCCCTGTCACCAACAGCCAAAATGCTATCTTATTTGATCCATGCGAAATTGAGAGGGTGATAGGCTAGAACATCAGAGAGTTGCAAACACATGTGCTACTGCTACGCAATTACAGGTGTATTCTTCACTGTTGTGTATTCTAAGACCGATAGGTAATGCCCTTCCATTCAATGAAAAATTGGATCAGGGGCAGTTGCCCGGTTGGTTTACAAATAATCCTTTTGCAACTTGCCATAGTAGCCAAATAGTTTAAACTTATGCTTGTTAAAGGCAGAATTTCAGCCTGCCTATATTTATGGATAATGCATATGCATCCTTAATGGGGTACATGTGCATGTGCATGTGCACATGTGTGATTACTAGTGGTACGTAAGCGCGCGAGCGGCGCCGGCCGTAGCGGGAGCATGCATGCCATGCACGCGGCCGCGCGTACGGATCGTGTCCAGCACGGCAGCCCAAGTGCTTTATCATAACCGGCCATGCCGGGGGTAGAGTTGGCAGAGGACCGACGACGACGTAGGTCACTTGGACTTGGAGCAACCGATCGGGATGAAGATGAAGCAAAGCATGGGCGCGCCCACGCAGTAGGGCGTAGGTTAACAGACGCAGCGCCCTGCTAGTCAGGTGGCTCCCCAGGTCCTCCAAAGGCCGGCCGCGCATGGATCCACGTGAGACACGGGCCCGGGAGAAGCCACACGACACGCGCGCCTCGGACCGGACGCCCTGCCGGCTGCGCCCGCCGCATATCCGCGGCGGCGGCGGCGGCCGTGAACGTCGGTACGCGGCGCCGCTCGATGGCTTGACCTTGACGGGCGGACTGTTGCCCCCTAGATCGGGGTGTCGCGCGGGTTGGCGCCGCCCGCGCGTGGGCACGGCACGGCACGGCGGCAAGCGCTGCGGTGTGTGCGTACGCGCTCGGGTACGAGTTTGTCAACAGAAAGACACGGGCGATGCGCATGGCCGCCCGGGAGCGGTTCTGGTGCGGCTGCCCACGTCCCTTTCTGGCACCGTGGTACACAAGGCAGGCACGTGACGCCACGCAGGGGCGGCCCGCCCCCACCCATTTTGACTTCCTGAATTAACCAATCCTGCATACCTGCACGCAGAAAACAAGTATAGATACGCGCATCGGCATGATCTGATCCGGACAGGGGGATCCGACTTCAGAGCTTGCACTTTCTGGAGAAAGCGCTACTACTACAGGTTCCCATGCAGAGCAAGCATGTTCTGATTCTTCTTTTCTATAGTACTACTCCCTTCGTTCTAAATTACTCGTCGCAGAAATTGATGTATCTAAAACTAAAATACATCTTGATACATTCATACCTACGACAAGTAATTCGAAACGGAGGAAGTAGTACCATATAGTATGTCACGGTACGCTGATTGCATCCCTGCTCTTCCCAACGCTTGTGAATCTCTTGTAGGAGAAGCTAGCGCGTCATCTGCAGTTGTAAATATCTTTAAATTCTTGCCTCAATGTACAGGAACCACCAGGTCAGATGATCTTCTGACTCAAACACACCAAATAGTGTATCAACTAAAAACACATTTTTAGTTGAGGGAGGGCACAAAATCATTGTTAAAACTAAACACAGGATGGTCAAACGCCATGTGCATCATCCCCTATGCGTGCTAAAAGAAAAATTTTAACTGCAAATCGTGTCGTACCCTGTAATATTTTATCTACAAACAGCTGTAAACAGATAGATACACCCTACAGCAAATGCATGATAATATATTACGCAGTCTCCTCAGCATGTACTCCCTTCGTTCCAAATTACTCGTCACAGAAATGGATGTATCTAGAACTAAAATACATCTAGATACATCATTAATTCGGAACGGAGGAAGTAGTACTTGCAGAAGACTTTTCAAGACAAAACAAAATGCACCCATTTGCAAGCTAGAATGATACATCCGCAGTTTCATATTGTAGCCAGCTAATCAATTACCAGCTCTCAATATTCTTGTTAGTTGCATCTTTAATTGCAGGCAAGATCTGCTTGACGCGAACAGAGACAGTAACATTGATCGATCCATCGACGTGGGAGACTACTACAAAATTCAAACCAGCCAAGAGATCCGATCACAATGGTGTCAGCGATCGACAAGCTGGGGCTGTGGCCGGGCTGGTTCTCCATCTTAACTGGAACTAGAGTACACGATCGGCGGGATCTCAGCTCCAAAAAACAAACCACCCGCCACGTCCCCTGCCGCGGGGTTTATATGCGGCGTCACCTAGAGAAACGGGAGACACACATTTAAGCACCACGTGAATGGTCTATAGATTAAGCTATCACTTGACTTCCGGAGTGCTTTGCTTCTCTTTTGTTATTGTGCCTCCGAGAAACACTGTCCATGAGTTTGCAGCTTCTACATACATATATAGGAGGGAGTTGGCCAGCTATTGTGTTTGTGTCGTGCCATCCATGCATATGAGAGAGCAATAAAAGTAGCCAGGGTTGTAGAGGAGCATATGCTGGTTAGCTTGGGCTAGCTAAGAAGCATATACTCATGGAGCTTGAAAGGTGTGTGGATTGGAGAGGGAATGCTGTGGATCGGAGGAAGCATGGAGGCATCAAGGCTACAATCTTCCTCTACGGTGAGCAACAAACTATATCTGTTTCTGTCATACTATAGCTAGCCTGGGGGCGCACGCATGAATAAGGTTCCGTGTGATGATGCACCTGGGGTTGTTTTTGAGATCTCTGCTTGTCTGAGCTCATTTCCGTATATAAACTGCCCACTGCTTGAGATAATATTACACATGAACAATGTGTTATTTGCTATACGTTATTTTCAGCCTCCGGTCTATGTTTCTTTCCTTCCAGGCTTCTTGCTATACTATCGATCAGAGTAGGGAAATAGTAAAACGTAGTGTTCTTCGCATCAGAAATAGAGTGAAAAACGCACTTCCCACGACCAGGAGGCAAATATTATGTGCCCAGCGTCAATATCTTGCTACCTTAATATTTGTCTAAAGCAGCGAACAGGAAAGGCTAACATGACAATCGTACCAACACTATCTACATGCTAAGGATCGATAATGCAACAATCCAATGACCTAGAAATAGGTGCTTTTATAAATTTGAAAAAAGAAAAGAAAAAGAAATAGGTGCTTTATTGCATTGGATGAAGATGACCCTTGCATGCATGCCTAGTGATTTGGTCACGTTCTCTCTTAACTGACATGTAAAGTGTAGGGATCGATATGTATGAGTTTGGTGCCTCAACTGTGCACATAGTTCACTTTGTCCCTTCATCTTTTTCTGGTCATGTATCTTTGGTCCCTCATTTTTCTAAACCTGGCAAACTTGGTTCCTTACCCGGTTTGTCTCTTGACCTCGTTCATGCTGGCACATAGGAACTTGCCACATCATAGCATACATCGTGAGAAGCACACCCCGAAGTAGAGGAGAAACATATGAGGGAGGCATAGCTCCATGGGGGCAGGGCTAGAGCTCAAGCGGAGGTAGACGTTTTATCTCATAAACTTCGATTTTGCATGAATAAAAGTCAACATGCCCCCACCCCCGGCGCACGCAAAAAAGATGATCTCCTACCAAAATGGAACATCAAACGAAATCTGAGGACATAGTTTATGACTTCCAAGCATTAAACAAGAAATGGGGCAAGTTTTTTTTGTGGCGCAAGTTAAAGAAGCAGCCAAATCCTTGTTGATCATGCCTGATCATGAGAAATTCTGAAAAGAATCTTATGGTCAAGAATTAATGGTCCTTTCCTCCTCTTCTTACACTTCTCTCAAGCAAGAATAAATAAATAAAAAAGACGGCGTCATGGCAAATATTGAAATGCATCTGACAAAATGTTGGTAAAGATCATCTGTGCGGCTGCAAGTACCATGGGTGTAACTAGAAATTTGCCACTTCAAATTTCGTCTCAAATCTCCAGCACATGAACAATTTCTAAGCTTCCACCTCTGAGAGAGTATGTTTTTTCTTAACTAGAGTGACATGTACAAGATATTACACTTGGAAGTCCATGACAGGACCTCTTGTCACCATCCCTGCAAAATGATCTCCTATAGCCTCAGAAAAAAGATACATCTACAAAGATAAAATATCGAACAAAATCTCAGGACATAGTTTATGACTTCCAAGCATTAAAAACGAAATGGGATGAGGAAGCTAAAGAACCAGTCAAATCCTCGTTGATCATGCATGGTCATGAGGAATTCTGACAAAATCTCATGGTCAAGAATCAATGATCCTTTCCTCTTCTTACACTTTTCTCAAGCAAGAAAGAGGAAAATAGTTAAATAAACGAAAAGACGCTGTCATGGCTAATACTGAAATATGATGAAGATAAACCACATCTGCCAAAATGCTGATAAAGATCATCTGTTCAGCTACAACATGTTGCACCTACTATGGATAAGTAGAAGTTTTACATTTCAAATTTTGACTCTCCACCATATGAACAATTGTAAGGTTCCACCTCCGAGGACCACCTCCCTTCGCTGACATGCATCTACCAAGATAGAATATCAAACAAAATCTCAGGATATAGTTTATGACTTCCAAGCATTAAACAAGAAATGGGGCGAGGAAGTTGAAGAACCGGCCAAATCCTCGTTGATCATGCATGATTATGAGAAATTCTGACAAAATCTCATTGTCAAGAATCAATGCTCCTTTTATCTTCTTCTTACACTTCTCTTAAGCAAGAAAAAGGAAAACAGATAAATAAATAAACGAAAAAAATGTTGTCATGTCTCCTATCGCTGCAGCAAAAAGATATATCTGCCAAGATATATAGGATACCAAACAAAATCTCAGGACATAGTCTATGACTTCCAAGCATTAAACAAGAAATGTGGCGAGGAAGTTAAAGAACCAGCCAAATCCTCGTTGATGATGCATGATAATGAGAAATTCTGACAAAACCTCATGGTCAAGAATCAATGGTCCTTTTATTTATCTATTTTCCTTTTTCTGGAATCAATGGTCCTTTTTCTCTTCTTATTACACTTCTCTAAGGAAGAAAAAAGAAAATAGATAAATTAACAAAAATACGTTGTCATGTAATACGATGAAAATACACCACATCTGGAAAAATGCTGGTAAAGATCATCTGTAAAGCTGCAACATTTTGTACGTACCACGGATAAGTAGAAGAACAACCTCCCTTTGGTTGAAAGCGGCATGCTGCATGTGCAAAATAACTCTATACTGAATATCTGGAAGATCTGCCACAGCATGGTCAACCTCAGACGGTATTACCAGCAACTCAGTTTCGGGCAAAGCAAAGTTTGGGCCCAACTGAATTCAGACTAGCTGTGTTTGTTCAAGCATGATATATCTATTAATTGGGCATCTACAACTCAGCTTGGTAAAACTGAGTGAATCTCATTGGTCCACACAGATCTGTTTGTAGGAATCAAATGGCTTAGCCTAACCTGAAAAGTATGATTTGTTTCACTCTTGCTGATCCTAAAATAATATAGTTGCATGCATCTTGAACCAGAATCGAACAATCTGTCGGAGCTGAATTCTATGTTCATTTGCAGTTTTGGTCGTGCTGCGAAGTTGCCCCAACAGTGCAAACTTCAGCCTTGTAGCCTATTTCCACAGGTTACTACATCTGGATATTGTGACCTCCTCAGCTGTGATCACCTATCTGGTCGGTGCAATATTCTTCTTTGCTGCCCTGATGAACTTTATCGCTGGCGCATATATCCAGCGAACCACTGCTATATTTGTATTCAGTCCCCTTGCAGTCCTGGTAATTCTCCTTGCCCATTAAACTCCCTGTAAGAGCAATGTCAATCAAGCCTAATAGTGAAGTAGCAAACTTTTAATGGCCTTCACTATCTTGGTACTATCAAGTAAACTGTGAAGCTTTATGTTTCCCTTTGGCTTCTTAAGTTTCTATTTCGGCTACCAGGTTGAAGTAGAGATGCTGCAGTGAAGCATATTATCTAGAATTTAGTTCCCTTCTTTTTTGTTACTGACTACTGCAGTTATTGTATAAGATAGGATATAATTTTAGTCTTCTATAAAGACAATAAACATAAGAGCATGAACCAAAGGGTTGATAGTATTTTATTTCAGTAACTGACCAATTGAAGAGAGTGACCGCCCGTTGATTGAGCAATCTGCCAACAACTTAGACAATTTTGGCCATGTGTATCAGTGTATGATCATGCTCCCATTTACTCCCTCCGTTCCATAATTGTTGTCAATGGGCGGTCATTGTATGGAACGGAGGGAGTACTTAACAGTAACTACTATCAGATCATTTAGGTATCTAATAATTGTGATTGTGGAAGTAGATGACAAATCCTGAATTCTAAATATTTTCTGTTCAACGACACAGGGCTATATGTTGCTAGCATTGCAGGCATACTTGCCTTCACTACATCCTCTGGATTGTGAGATAAACAAAGAACCAAACAACTGTGAGTCAGCTAAAGGTTGGAGCTTAACACTGCTCTACTTGAGCTTATTAATGTTTGCCATCGGAGAAGGCTGCATGCGCGCTTGCATACCATTGCTTGGTGGAGATCAGTTCAGCAATGATGATCCAAAAGAAACACATCTCAAGAGTACGTTCTTGAGCTGGATCAAGTTTGCAAACTCTGTTGGAGCACTCATGGGATTGGTATTCTTAGTCTGGATCGAGAACAATTTGGGCTGGGCCCTTGGCTTTATGATATCTGCACTTATTGTACTTGTAGGGCTGTTTGTGGCAGACAGTGGACTGCCTTTCTATAGAACACAGAAGCCTAATGGAAGTCCTCTAAAGGGAATATTGCAGGTAAAACTTCATACAGAGCACAGTATGTATGCTAATTATGAAGGTTCCAGTACTCATTAGTCTCATGTCATCGTTCCTACATCCTACTCCAAGTGAACAACACAATTCTAGACTATCCGGTCCAAGTTTTACAGGGTAGAACAGAATTTTGCTTGATCCCAATGCACTGGATCAGTCATTCTTATAATCTTAATCCTGAAAGGTCACCATGTCCCATCCCTAACTAGCATATTAGTTACTCATCAAGCAATAAAGGAATCAACACGCTAATTTTCAAAAATTGAATGTGTCTCATCCTGCATCTATCAAGTTAAAACAAGAAAAACTGAAGATGCAGATGGTTCTCAACATTCAAGTTATATTCTCCAGGTTCTTGTCACTTCATCAAAGAAGAGGCAGGTTGCTACCATAGATGTTATCGAGCTGCAGGAGATAGGAGCGGCCGATAGTGTTGATGGGGAAGGCAAATCTGACAGCAAGAGCACTGGGTAAGTTCCTTAGTGGTCAATATTCCCAAACTCTTGCCTTCTGTTTAGCTAATTGTTAGTACATTTATATTTCTGAAAATAAGTAGAAGTGTTACAACCTAGGATGTCAACAATTTAAAGAGTAAAAGAAATGCCCGGACGTAGCAATATCGTGATATTAACTCAAGTACTCAACTATAATCCTTTTAGCATATTCTTGGAGAAATCTAGAATATATTTGATGGAGGTAACAATTCATTTTCATTCTGCAGCACCACTCAGGTCAAGGAGTTAACAAAGGCCATCACCCGAATGCTTCCAATCTTCATCAGCTGCTTGCTCATCTACCTGCCCTTCACGCTGCTAATGACACTAACGATACAAGTCGGCAGCACCATGGACAAAGGGATAGGCGTGATCCAGATACCTTCCGCCTCTCTAATTGCAATCCCAACAGCATTTCACATGCTTATGCAACCATGCTACAGGCAGATATTGACGCCACTGCTAAAAAGATTTACAGGCCACACACACGGAATCACCCCACTGCAGAGTATCGGTGCTGGCTCGGTGTGCGGGGTAGCAGCAGCATGCCTTGCGGCGTTAGTGGAAACAAGAAGGCTGACAGTCGCAGAACAGCATGGGCTAACATCGACAGGAGCAGGTGTCCCGATGTCCGTGTTCTGGTTGGTGCTGCAATTCTTCCTGCTAAGCATCATGGATGCAGCATCCTTCAGCGGACTGATTGAGTTCATAAAGAGCGAGTCATCTCCGGAAATGAAGCTGATAGCACCGGCCGTGCAGTCCATCGTTGCTGGAATAGCAGCCTGGTTAGCATGTGCCTTCATACAGCTAGCGAGCAATGCTTCACGGCACGGAGATGGCGGAAGAGGGTGGCTAGATGGAGCAGACTTCAACAGGACGCGCCTTGATCGTTTCTTCTTGTTGCTGGCAGGCTTTGAGTTTGTGGCACTCATCAACTATGCTTTCTGGGCGAGGAGATATGCCAAGAAGCAACGGAGCAGTGGTGTTTGATTAGTCGGTGATAGCTCTGAAAACTAAATAGCCAAGCATAGCGAGATACATAGGCAATAGGTGATAGACCAAATATTTTTTGATGAATTGTTTTAGGTAGTGTATCAATGCTATACAGACTGTAACTGAGAAATACTGTAATCTCCACCAATCAATATTCAGCAGTAGCTTGACAGCACCAGTGATCCATAAAATGTGTCATACAGATACGTTACCTTTTTCATTGAAAAGAAAAAAGAAGTGTCACCTCACAAAGTCATCAATAGATTCGTCGAACATCAAAGTGGAATCGTGGTAGTTGGAGCAATCGGGTAAGAACCATCGTACCCATCTTCCCAAGTCGATACCCTCGCAGCCTCCCCGCTGAAGGACTCAGCGCCGCGGCACCCCAATCTAACCACGAAACGCGGTGGCCGGAGAGTAAAAGGGATAAAAGCAGTTCAGATGCGGAGAAAGAAAACCTACCGCGGCGAGTCTCCGGCGAGCGGGCGGGGAACAGAGGTGCCGGACAATGCGGGGACCGAAACGGCGAGGTGGACGGCCGGCGTGCGTGAGATGGTAGGGAGAGTTGGGGGAACTGGTGCGGAGTGGGAGGGGCTCGGTCGCTCGGCTCAGCTCCGCGGTGGACGGCGGTGTGAAGAAATGCAGGTGGGTAGTCCAGTTTACTGCGCCAGCTGGGACCAGCTTATCTGTCACACCGACGAGTGGGTCCCACCTGTCAGCATGTTCTTCTTGCTCCTCTTCCCTCTTTCTCCTTTCCTGTTCGGCTCTTCCCCCTCACCAATCAATCATAGCCCCGCGGCAGTTTTCAGGGTTGGCAGGGCGCGGGCAGAAGCTGCGTCTGAGGGCCACGAGACAAGGAGTGCGGACGCGGACCGTGGAGGCGACGGCGGCGGCTGAGCTGCGTCTGAGGCACGGCCGCCGTTGGCTGCGGCAGGCGCGATGGAGGGACTCGGTGGATTTAACCCACTCAGAGCCAGCCTCTGGCCACCGGCGCCCGCCCGGCGACCACTCGCCCTGCCTCCGAGGCTCCGTTATTCTTCCCATCCATCCCAGATTGAGGTGGAGATGTCGCGGAGAGAATTCCGCCCCAGGAGAATGCAGGAGGTAGTATCTTTACAGTTTATACGCTTTACTTCATGTAGCCCACAGCGATTTTTCAAAGTTGACATGCATTCCCTCATTGCTTTGGCAGATTCTTGTTGCGGTATGTACAACATGACCATGTGGATAATGCTTATGAACACAAGAACTGTATGTCTTTCTTCTTAGCTTTCAACTCGCACATGACTTTACTGCCGATATGTCGTTTTTCCTATTTTTTTTCTTTTGTCAGACTGTTCGTGTTTGACTCTGTGCATCCTAGCTATGCAGAGGCCGGGTGTTGCTCATCATGCTTTGTATCTGCGTATGCTACATTTTGAGTTGATAAAAGCACCCTTTATCGGAAAAAAAAACTCTCAAATGTCAGAAGCAAACGCATTCTTGTAGTAGGCATGACATCAGCAGTACACCATAACCTCACAAGCTAGATGATACTTGGATATGGATGAAAATGACGTGAGGATGATGAATGTACCACAAAGCCCATTCCCCCCTTGCTTATGTGCTGGAAAGAGATACGTTATTGTTGGAGGAAGATTAACATACCTAACCAACAAGTGATATTGATTGCAATTCGTTGACTTCTCTACTCTGGTATGGCCAATGATGATATTTGAATTTAAACTTCATTCTTGTTGGTTTAATGTGCCTTGCTTTCTGATTTCTAGTAAACCACTAAACATATTAATTACGTTAGCCCATTAATAACAACTAGAAAATACTCACTCCGTTTGGAAGTGTCCGGCGTAGTTTGATTGTCCAAGTTCAAGCTCTGACCAGCAATCGATACAGCAGTATGAACACAAAGCTGATACCCAGGCCCTACATTTGCAAACAGGGGGAATATGGTTTTTGTCTTGACTCAATGCATTGAGCACCGATTGATAATTTATGTTATTTTACTTCTGAGTTTTTATATACATTGTTGTCAGGTCGCTTTCATACGCGAGCCTTCCAGCTAAGGTGCACTACTTTAAAGGAAGTTAGCCTATCAAAGGACTTATTCTCAAAACAATTAATGAATAAGGAGCTAACTTACAAAATGTTGCTCCCAGGATGATGTCACACTGATACCAGTATCTGCTAGTTGTTGGTACTTATTGACTTCAATAGTCTCATTGTACATGCACCTAATCTTTTTTCTACTTCATCATTGCTCAATGTCTTTTGTAATGCCCAAATTTTGAGTTAGTAGGAATTATAAACAATGGGAGTCAAATAGTATTGATAGTTGGTAAAATGGAAGTCAAATTTGTGTTAATAGTTGGTAACAATGACATTAAATATTTAAGAAATCTTTGATTAATTCTGTTGATGCTGTCACTCCTTTGAATATGGATATCGCCTGCTTATTTATACCCCGCTTATGGTCAGGGATGCTACGGGCAGGCAGACAGGAAGTGATTAGGAGGAATAAGAAGCACCATGGCACTTGTAGGTTTCGTGGATTGGAGGGGAAACGCCATCAGGAAAGAGGTGCATGGTGGAGTCAGAGCAGCATGGTTCTTGTACGGTAATTTACTATACACCGAATCTAGTATGCAGACATCTATATATGTGTGGGCATGCAATATCTCATTGTTTCTATTTTCAAGCTTCTGTTCTGAGTTCAAAACATTGAACCTTTTTTTGCAATCTCCCTTCCAGTTCTGACTGTGGTAACCAACGTGGTTATTATCCCAAACCTGCTGAATCTGGTTACTTATCTTCATGGAACAATGCATATGGGGGTCTCGGCCTCTGCAACTACAACCACTAATTTTTTTGGTGCCACATCCGGGTTTGCAATGATAGCAGCTTTCCTCTCCGACTCCTACATTACTCGCTTTAGAACAATGCTCCTCTTTGGTCCATTTATGTTTCTGGTAATATGATCTTCCTCTGTTCAGTCATCTGCACGATTTCTGATTTTCCTTATGATCCAATTATTATTTTGTTACTTACATGTTATCTTTCTTTTTGTAACAAGAATTGTGCCCATGATAGAGATTAGAGAGTGTTAATAATACCTGTTGGGCTTTATCAAATAGTTTCTCTAGCATCTAGGTTTTAGTATTTTCTCCATATGCTAGAGAAGCATCTGCTTCAATGTATGGACTGTAAATAACAAGAATTGGAAGGGGTGAGGTGAGAATGGACTGTAAATAACTAAATATATTACTAAAACAGCGATGCTTCTCTAGCATATGGAGAAAATGCTAAAACCTAGAACTGCCTTATATAATAATAGAAAAAATCAACCAACAGGAACTAGCACCTGTGGTGTTTATATTTAGAACAACAACCGTGAGGCGTGAGGCACCGCTGGGAGACCAGGCCTCGAACCTGGGTGGGCTGACCGAGCACACAAGCTGATAGTTAGCTGGGTGATGCTCAGTTCTTGAGAACTGCCTTATAATTTAACATGCTTTAGTACAGTTCAATTCCTGACAAATAATACTAACTCTAGCATATCCTCGACCATTAGATCCACTTAATGTGAATATGACATATTTAGGGATGCCTTTTGGTGTAAAAGGCTACTACGCCATCTTCATTTTTGTCCTATCCTATAAAGCCTTGCATTAACACCCTTCATGATGTTTACTTGTAAAAAAAAATATAATTATGCAAGATATTTTTCTCAGCCTCTAAAATTTCATTATACAGATGTCCACGAGTCAAATGTCACTGGCTGACAGCTTTTTATGCACCTTCTATAGGAAATTATATATATAATGCTATTGTGTTATAATCAAACATGAATTTGTGCAGGGTTACGGATTGCTCGCACTGCAAGCCTACCTTCCTTCACTCCGTCCACCAGCTTGCAACATTGAAGCAGAGCTAAACAGTTGTGAAGTGGTCCATGGATGGAATGCTACCTTATTGTACACAGCCTTGTATATGACTGCATTTGGTGATGGTTTTATCCGTGTTTGCTTGCCATCCCTCGGAGCAGACCAATTTGACCATGAAGATCCCTCTGAGTCCCGCCAACAGTCCAGCTTCTTTAACTGGTATACCTTCGGAATCTCCTTTGGAGGTTTTGTAGGGCTGATTCTCATAGTGTGGCTCGAGAACTACAAAGGGTGGGATATCGGACTTGGGGTGTGTGCCATCCTAATTCTGCTAGGATTGCTCATAGTTGCTGCCGGTTTCCCCTTCTACCGCAACCAAGTACCACAAGGAAGTCCTCTAACTCGAATACTGCAGGTAGTGCTTTGTATTCCTGGCTTACAACATAATATGCCATCCCAATTCTCAGGAAATGTGTTAGAAACATTACTTAACTACAATTTTGCCTCTCCCAGGTTCTTGTGGTTGCATTCAGGAACAGGAAACTTGAACTTCCTGAAAAACTGGAGGAAGCGCAGGAAAGCTGCACTGGGACAAGGGCATGTTCTGTTGATGCACTCGCTCCAACAAATAGTCTGAAGTAAGATTCAGTGAAATAATACCCTTTTCTGACTTTTGTGTGTACTACTTATCAAGTTGGCATAGAGAGTAGTGTACGAGATTATAGACTGTTCATGCATCTTGGCAGATTACTCGACAAAGCTTGCATCAACCGTGGCCAAAGTGGAGCCTGGTCAGTTTGCAGTCTGAGAAAGGTGGAGGAGACAAAGATTATCATCCGTGTGCTTCCTCTCTTCGTCAGCTCCATGATCGGATATATATCGAACGTTATCCTCTTCACATTCACTGTGCAGCAAGGCACCATGACGAACACAAGGCTGGGCAAGATCCATGTTTCCCCCGCGACACTCTTTATCATCCCCATCATATTCCAGATGCTAATGCTTGCTGTCTATGACCAGTTCCTTGTGCCATTCTTGCGTAGACGCACAGGCTATGTCGGTGGTGTCACTCATTTGCAACGCATTGGTATAGGCTTCGTCACCATGCTACTTGCGTCAATCATTGCAGCGATTGTTGAGAAGAAGAGAAAGGAAGCTGTGGTGCAGATGTCCCTCTTCTGGCTTGCACCTCAGTTCTTCCTTCTTGGTGTGGCAGATGTGACATCATTCACCGGGCTCCTTGAGTTCTTCAACAGCGAGGCACCACGCGGCATGAAGTCTATTGCCACAGCGTTGTTCTGGTGTGCTCTGGGGCTCGCGTCCTTGCTGGCCACAACGCTGGTGGAAATTGTGAACAAGGCCACAAGGCATGGGCACCAGGGAGGCTGGCTCGAGGGTACAAGCTTGAACAACAGCCGTCTTGACCTGTTCTACTGGGTTGTGGCTGTTGTGGGATTGCTTGGCTTATGCAACTACCTGTACTGGGCCAAGAAGTATGTGTACCAGCACAATCCACGCATCGTTGAGACATCGGTTGATCAGGATTCACCTTGAAATACTACATACCCGTTGTCTTTTTACTTAAGTAAAAATGTAACATGTCTGATTCACCATGACATCGATCAGGCGTGTATGTCTGTGTTAGATAGGCTCTGAAAGCCTGTAACCGGTGTTCTGCTCTGATGTGCTGTGCTGATTGGTTGGGTTCATCCTTGATACTCCATTTGTGAAATTGTCAAAAGAAATGGCTTTCTGCATAACACTACCTAACGTGGATTGTTCATGTCAAAATAATATCCAAGGTCAAATATCTTACTTCTCCGAACAGTGAGTTATGGTCTTCGGTTATTTTTCAGCATTGGTTACTACTCCTGTAGAAGGTGTGTATATATCATTCACCTTCAGTATGTATTAGTCGTATACATTACACGGTAGCTTTGCTTTACTCCCATAAATTCATCTACTTAGCTGAGTCCAATGATTAAACTGGGATCATCAGTTTCCTTTGGAAAACTGAATCATCACTTCAGGCTTTGGAGTTGAGGCAGGGGCACACAGCATATGTGGCACCTAGGGGCGCTGTTGCTCCTCCCCACAGCCTTGGGACACCTCTCGGGTGGCGGCACCACTAGTCCACTGCTCACTGAGTAACCGAGCACAGCTTTGACTGGCACCTGGCACTGCAGTAACCAAACTGGCTACAGCCTACAGCACAGGTCCGGGGGCAGTTGCCGCTCTGCGCGGCATTAGTTTGACTCTCCAAGTTCAAGCTCCTGACCAAATTAACTAATAATGTAATACTGTATGGGTTGTATGGGTTATGTTACACTATTGATAGGATTCATAATCAAGAGCACTTTCTTATGATTCTGATTTTGTAACTGCCTACAAAATAGAGTAAAAGAAATTTACAGGCAAAGTTCAATCTTGGGCAGTCATATTACGCCTTTTATTTGCAAACAGAAGGAGTATGCTATTTTGATTGTCCTATGGACCAGTGTGTTGAGCACTGGTTGATAATTTATTTTGTTGTACTTCTGAATTTTTATATACTTGGTTATCATGTTGCTTTCAGAAGTGAGCTTTCCAGTTCACAAGTTAGGGTGCTCTTTTTTTTTCGAAAAAGGGGGAGTCCCCGGCCTCTGCATCAGATTGATGCATATGGCCATCTTATTAACCCAAAAATTAGTGTCAACAAGGTTCCAAGGTCTCCAAGAAATAAAAAAAAACAAAGAAAGCTCACACAGAGCCAAAAAAGGCTAGAAACATCAACTAGCCAAGATAAGACGCCACAACCGGCTGGCTATAAATAGATAGGTAAACTAGATGCCTATCCTATTACATGACCGCCATCCAAACCGGTTGAAGATATCCCGAGCTACCATCTCCCAGCGGAAAGATCCAGTAACCAAATGCTCCCTGGCCTCCGTCGGAGTGAGTAGCGACCATGGACGGATCAGTGCCGTAGTTCGGAATATAACCTGCAAAAAATGAATACATGATATTCTGTTAAAAACCAAATCATTTCTGCAAGTCCAGATAGTCCACAGCAAAGCGCAAACCCCAACCCAAATGTGTTTCGCTAAGTCAGGCTCAATCCCATTCAGCCATGTCCCAAATAACGCGTTAACAGAATTCGGTGGTTTGATATAAAAAGCAATGTGAACCGTCTGCCAAAGGATTTTGGCCAACGGGCAATCAAAAAAGAGGTGTTTGATTGTCTCATCCCGATCACAGAAACTACACCTAGTAGGTCATGTCCAATTACGCTTTATCAAATTGTCCTTGGTTAAAATAACTTGTTTATGGACAAACCACATAAACACTTTTATTTTCAAAGGAACTTTGACATCCCAAAAGAACTTTGACAAGTTAGGGTGCTCTACTTTGAAGGAAATTAGCTTATCAAAAGGACTTGCAAAATGTCACTTTCATGATGATGACACACTGATATCCATATCTGCATGTTTGTACTTGTGGAATTCTAGAATCTCATCTTACATGTCCCTAATCTTTTTTTTCTGCTTTGGCATTAGTGAATGTCTTTTATAATGTCCAAATCCAAGTCAGTAGGAGGTACCAACAAATGGCAAGAATCAATGATTCTTCCTGTCGATGTTGTGACTCCTTTGAATATGAGCATCCACATCTGCTAATTTGTACCCCTATCTATTACTTAGGGATGCCACAGGCAGTAATCCGAAGGAAGAGGAAGCACCATGGCACCTGGGGGCTTCGTGGATTGGAGGGGAAAAGCCATCAATAAAGAGGTGCATGGCGGAGTCAGAGCAGCGTGGTTTTTGTATGGTAAGTCATTATGCACCAAATCCTTCTGCAGACATATGTGCATATGCGTGGGCTGGGCATATGCACTATCTCACTGCTGCCATTTTGAAGCTTCTGTTCGGAGTTCAAAACATTGAAGCATTTTGTATGATCCCCCCTTGCAGTTCTGACTGTGGTAACCAACGTGGTTATTGTCCCAAACCTGCTGAATCTGGTCACTTACCTCCACAGAACAATGCACATGGGGGTCTCAGGCTCTGCAACTACAGCCACTAATTTTATTGGTGCCACATCTGGCTTTGCACTGATAGGAGCTTTCCTCTCGGACTCCAACATTACTCGCTCTAGAACTATGCTCCTCTTTGGTCCGTTTATGTTTCTGGTAATGTGCGTTTTAGTCTGTTCGGTTACCTACATGATTTCTGATTTTCTAACACGATCCAACGGAACTATTCTTTTATTCTTGCATCTTTTCTCATAAAATTTATTTTCTTATATTTCTCGTCATTGTGATGTGGTCTGACCAAAATCAGGGAGAAGCGTTATCTGCAGTGAAGAAGTAATTTCCCAAAGTTGAGATGTATGGGTGTACAAAATCATATGGTGTAAGGGTGAGAATTGACTCTCAGTATATCTAACTCAAACAGCTATGCGCCTGTTACATATGGAGCAAATGCTAAAACTGAGAGCTACCTTACAATTTGTGGTGGTTTAATACAGCTCATGTCCTAACAAACATATAATACCTACTCTGGCATATCCTTTACATAAATCCACTTGATGTGGATATGAAGGGATACCTTTTAGTGTAAAATGCTAGTATTAGCATCTTCTTGTTTGTTGTATCCTATCAAGCCTTACGTTGACACAGTTTACGATGTTGACATGTAAAAAATGTAGTATTAATTATGCTACACAATTGTTTTCTTAGCTTCTGAAATTCCTTCATAAGGATTTCAAACAGGCTTAGATTTTAACACCAAGTTCTTGCTAGTTGACAGGTATTTTTGCACCTTCCATAGGCAATTGCGCAATTGTAGTATAATCAAACATGCATTTGTGGAGTGCTGGCTGACAGCAGTATTTTTGCACCTTCTATAGGCAATTGTGCCATTGTAGTGTAATCAAGCATGCATTTTTGCAGGGATACGGATTGCTAGCACTGCAAGCCTACCTTCCCTCGCTCCACCCACCACCTTGCAACAGTGAAGCAGAGGTAAACAACTGCAAAGAGGTCCATGGCTGGAATGCTACCTTACTGTACACAGCCTTGTATATGAGCGCACTTGGTGATGGTTCTATCTTCTATGCGTGCTTGCTTGCCATCCCTCGGAGCTGACCAATTTGACCACGAAGATCCCTCCGAGTCCTGTCAACGGTCTAGCTTCTTTAATTGGTATACCTTCGGAATCTCCTTTGGAGGTTTTGTAGGGCCGATTCTCATAGTGTGGCTTGAAAATTACAAAGGGTGGGATATCGGACTTGGGGTGTGTGCCATCCTAATTCTGCTCGGATTGCTCATAGTTGCTGCTGGTCTCCCTTTCTACCGCAACCAAGTACCAGAAGGAAGTCCTCTAACTCGAATACTGCAGGCTGTGCTTCATATTCCTGTCTTAAAACACAATGTGCCATCACAATTTTCAAGAAATGCGTTAGATCAAATACCAAGATCTCGTTAAGCGTGTTATTTAGAAGTAACCGTGAACGCCGACCAGAGACCAGGCCCACCTGTCTCCTAGGTGGTCGCAACCTGCCCTATCGCTCCGCCAAAATGTAACCATCAGGGGGTTGCCGGGAACCCATGCCCACCACAACCTGGGTGGAACTACCTGCCCCTTCAGCCTCCATCTCCGAATCATCAACATAAGTATGTAATAGTATAGTATATACCCGTGATCACCTCTCGAGTGATCACGGCCCAGTAATATAGCATGGCAGACGGACAAGAGTGTAGGGCCACTGATGGAATACTACCATCCTATACTAAGCATTTATGATTGCAGGTAAGGGTAACAACTGTAGCAACAATGACAGGCTATGCAGCAGAATAGGATTAACCGAAAGCAGTAACATGCTACACTACTCTAATGCAAGCAGTAGAGAGAAGGAATAGGTGATATCGGGTTGATCAGGGGGGAGGGGGCTTGCCTGGAAGCTCAGCCGAGAAAGAGGGATCGTCAACACCGTAGTTGTACTGGGTAGCAGCAGCGTCGGTCTCGGTGTCTAACGAGAGAAGAGGGGGAAGAAACAATAAATATAATGCAAACATATGCATGATGATGCATGACATGACAATGAGCAGTGATAGGTGTGCCCTAACGCGACAGTAGGTGATACTGCAAAAGGGTGGAAATATCAGGGAAAGTATTCCTAGTGTTTCGCGTTTTCTGACAAACGGACTGGAGGGGGAAAGTTGCATGTTCACTATGCTAGGGACGTGTGGCTGACAAACGGACTGCGTATTCAGATTCGTCCCATCGTTCTGAGCAACTTTCATGTACAAAGTATTTTCATCCGAGCTACGGATTATTTTATATTAATTTATAAATATTTAATCATTTTTGAAATTAACAGAATTAATTTAATTCAAAAATTTGGTTACTGCATCAGCATGACATCGGTATGATGTTAGCGGTCAACATTGACCATTGACTTACTCAAGCTGACGTGTGGGTCCCACTGTCATTGTCTAATACTAACTAAACATGTTTAATTAGTTTAGTTAAATGATTATGTTAATTAAACAAAATTAATTAGGTTAATTAATTCTTTAATCAACTAATAAATTAATATTCTTATTATTTTTTAAATTTCTTTTTTTCTATTCTAAGGGGCGTGGGCCCCATTCGTCATAGTCACAGGGGGCGGGCCTCGCTGTCGGTGGTCCATAGGCCAATGTGGGTCGGGCGCAACGGGCGCCGGTCGTCGGGCGCCCGCTCGAACGGGACTGGCGAGGGGGCGCGGCGGACGAAGGCCGTCGGGGGTGCGGCGAGGCACCGGCCATGGGGAAGTGGTTGTGGCCGTGGCGGCCGGCGGATGCCGGCGGCGCCGCGTGCGACGAAGTGTGGGCAGCGGCAGCGCGGGGAACGCAGCGGTGCAGGCGAAGCCGAGTAGCAGCAACGTGCAGCATGGGTAGTCGGCAGTGAGCGACAGAGGCGAGCGGCGGTGCCTGGCGGTAGCAGGCAGAGCGGGGCGCGCAGGGGCAAGCTGCAGGCGAGCAGCAGGTGGCCGTGCGGGGCGGCGGGTGAGCAGCGGGGCCACGCGAGGCCGCGTCGAAGCAAGCAGCAGATGGTCGCAGTAGGCGGGGCCTGCGAGGCTGCGAGCGGGTTAGGCACGGCAACAGCGAGCACAGTGGTTGGCCAGGACGGTAGGGGGCATGAGCGGGGCGCCGGTCCAGGCGCGGCGTGGGGAGGAGGCCGCGGCCGTGAGTGCGTGCGCATGCGGAGAGCGACCACGACGACAGGGACGAGGAAAGAGGGAGAGGCCGGGGGCCTCACCGCGGGGTGATATGTCTCCAACGTATCTATAATTTTTTAATGTTCCATGTTGTTATATTATCAATCTTGTTTGTTTTATAATCATTTAATAGTCATTTTATATTTTTTTGGGTACTAACCTATTGACATAGTGTCAAGTGCCAGTTGCTGTTTTCTGCATGTCTTTTACAACGCAGGAAATCAATACCAAACGGAGTCCAAACACATCGAAACTTTTTGGAGATTTTTTGGACCTGTCATGGAATTGTCACGACAGATGTCCTAGCGAAAAGACTTAGTCGTAGGGCCATCGCAACTAGGAAGCTTAAAGGGGTTAATCGGGACAAAAGACATGAGAGGTTTTTATACTAGTTCGGCCCCTTACGATGAAGATAAAAGCCTACGTCTAGTTGTGTTGGTATTGCTGGGGTTTCGATCACCAAGAGGCTTAACTCGCCGGCTTGGTTATCGATCTCTTGTTTCTTGCCCTAAGCCGCCCCCGGGTCGTCCCCTTATATACACGGGTTGACGCCTGGTGGCCTACAGAGTCCCGGCTGGCTCATAATCGTGTCCGGCTCGGTGACTTCTTTTACATGCCTTTCTTTACAAGTATTTCCTTACATATGGCGGTTTGCAATATTGGGCCTTAAGCCGCCTCTAGGCCTTTGGGCCTTCTATAAGATTTGATTAACTATCATCTTAATGTTTACTGGGCTTCTTATGTAACCCGGCATTGGGACTGACCCGGCCCCTCCTGGGCGGGCCATAACTGTGACGCCCCGAGACCGATGCGCGATGCGCCAGGTGTCTTCCAGTTATTCGTTGTCGTTGCCGTGTCTTTCTCTTGCGTGTTGCATCTTGTCATGTCATCATGTGCATTGCATCATCATGTTTTCAAAACCTGCATCCGTCCCGGTCTGCCCGTTATTTCCATTATCCGTTCTAAGCCCATCCACACTTGCACGCGCTCGCGGCACGTCTGAAATATTATTTTATTAGTGGCTGAAAAATATTCTTGGAATGGGATGAAAGTTGGCGTGCGGTCTTATTTTAGTGTAGGTAGACCGCCTGTCAAATTTCATCGCGTTCGGAGTCCATTTGATGCCCTAACGGATAACTATAGCGGCGGTATAGCCGGCCTAACGTCGGATGTTTTCGGTCTCCGGAAACAGTCGCCGGGCCTCTCTCTCTTCTCTTCTCTCAGCTCGAGCCCTTCTGCACAGCCCATAAGTTCCAACCGACCCCTCGCGTGCGTGTCCGAAACTTCCCCGGACCCGACCCGGACAGTTATCACCGTTGGGTCCGGAACATCCCCAAACATCTACAAAATATCATCGTTTTATTTATTGGACTCTTTAGCATATTAAGGCCCTGTTTGGTTCGGCTGTGAGTTTCTAAAAGCAGCTGTGGAAAATCTGTTGTGGAAAAACAGCTGTGGAAAATCTGATGTGAAAAAGATGTAGGTCATTTGGCAAACCAGCTAATACAACTTTTTCAGATTTTGCCCCGTAGCGGAATCAAATTTTGGAAAGCACGTCCTGGGCTGCTTCCGGTTTTGGTTCAGATTTTGGCAGCGGATTTCTGGAACCGGATTCTGCTGGGTTCGCCCTTTGGTTCAGATTCTGCTACGCGGCAGTGGAATCCGTCGATAAAAACTGAACCAAACAGGGCCTTATTCTCGTCCGTCGGATTTCGTTCCGATGATCCAGACCCCTCTCTTTTCACCTACATGATATATATAGCCCCTAACCCTAAATTCTAGGGACCTTGTCCTATCCATCCTATCCCTCCACCGCAGCCTCTCCACCAAATCCCCCTCGGGATCCTCTTCGCACCAACCAGCAACCACTGAAACTTCCAAATCCATCAATCCCTGCCTCGCCTCAAATTCCAGCCACTTCCCTGCTCGATCTCGTCGGGATCGAGGCCACCAGCACGCCCGCCGACCACCGCGGCGACCAGGCCAGCTCCGTTGCCTTGTTCCTTCCTTTTCTCCCATGCTTTTCCCTCGTCTCACTTCTCTGTCTCTCTCACCCTGTTCAAGTAGGAAGCAGCCAACGCCATGGACGTCGTGTCCTCGAGCAGCAGCAGTCCCGAGCGTCGCCCGACCCCGCCTCCACCTCGTTCCCGCCGGAGCAAGCCCCACCGCGCCGCCCTGCATAAGCCGCCGGAGCCTGCTTCCACCCGCGCGGCTGCAACATCCTCTGCCCCGGCCCCTCGCTGAGCTCCTCGAGTCCCACTGGGTGAGAACCCCCCCTATGCACTTTGGGCCGGCCAGATTCGGACCAGAGTATTTTTTTAGGCTCTGGTGATTTTGTCTTTTTTCCAGAGGCTGCCAGTTTTACAGAAAAGTCCCTAGAGTTCATGCATATAATAACTCATTAACCGTGCATCGGATTAAAACAAACTTTATATGTAAAATGTCTAGAATTTTGTCTAGTTTAATAATATCCAATTTTCATGCATGTTTGAGATGTTTAACTTGCTGTTTGCATTAATTTGCTCAGTTGCCATGTTAAAATGATTTAATTCACAACTAAATAACCGTAGCTCCAAATTTAATAAACTTTATATGTAAATGGGGTAGAAAAATGCATAGTTTAACATGGTGGCATCTCTTTGCATGTTTAAAAACTATAAAATATGATTTAGGGCAGAATAGTACCAAATCTAATATATGCACATGAGGAGTTTCCGGACTTGTTGTTTTGCTGTTCCGGCCTCATTTAAACTTGCCTAGATAGATAGTTTCTTTATGATTCACCTCTTGCCATGCTAATCAACATTTAATATTGATGGGTACCTAAACGAGAGAGAAATAAATAAGTCACGTGGTGTTTCGTCAATATGCAACGGAGTTGCATGTTGAGCTCCACTTAATTTGTTGGATTGTTTGTGCACTTTGCCATGCCATGTATCATTAAACCGGACATGCATCATACTTGATTGTGCATCATGCCATGTTCATGTGTTGGTTGTTTACTATGTTGTGTGCTTCTTTCCGGTGTTGCTTCTTCGGGTTAGTTTCGATAACGTCGCGTTGGTGAGGATCCGTTCGACTACATCTGTGTGTCTTCTTCGTGGACTCGTTCTTCTTCCTTGCAGGATCTCAGGCAAGATGACCATACCCTCGAAATCACTTCTATCTTTGCTTGCTAGTTGCTCGCTCTTTTGCCTATGCTGCGATACCTACCACTTGCTATATCATGCCTCCCATATTGCCATGTCAAGCCTCTAACCCACCTTGTCCTAGCAAACCGTTGTTTGGCTATGTTACCGCTTTGCTCAGCCCCTCTTATAGTGTTGTTAGTTGCAGGTGAAGATTGGAGATTGTTCCATGTCGGAACATGGATATTTTTTGGGATATCACAATATCTCTTATTTAATTAATGCATCTATATACTTGGTAAAGGGTGGAAGGCTCAGCCTTATGCCTGGTGTTTTGTTCCACTCTTGCCACCCTAGTTTCCATCATACCGGTGTTATGTTCCTTGATTTCGCGTTCCTTACGCGGTTGGGTTATAATGGGAATCCCTTGACAGTTCGCTTTGAATAAAACTCCTCCAGCAAGGCCCAACCTTGGTTTTACCATTTGCACTAACAACCTATCACCTTCCCTTGGGTTCTTCAGACTCAAGGGTCATCTTTATTTTAACCCCCTGGGCCAGTGCTTGTCTAAGTGTTGGTCCGAAATAGAGCCACTTGCGGCGCCACCTCGGGGAAACTTGAGGGCTGGTTTTAGCTGTACGTAGTGTTAATCCGGTGTTGCCCTGAGAACGAGATATGTGCAGCTCCTATCAGGATGTCGGCGCATCGGGCGGTCTTGCTGGTCTTGTTTTACCATTGTCGAGATGTCTTGTAACCGGGATTCCGAGTCTGATCGGGTCTTCCTGGGAGAAGGAATATCCTTCGTTGACCGTGAGAGCTTGTGATGGGCTAAGTTGGGACACCCCGCAGGGTTTTGAACTTTCGAAAGTCGTGCCCATGGTTATGGGCAGATGGGAATTTGTTAATGTGCGGTTGTAGAAAACTTGACACTTAACTTAATTAAAATGCATCAACCGTGTGTGTAGCCATGATGGTCTCTTCTCGGCGGGGTCCGGGAAGTGAACACGGTGTTGGAGTTATGCTTGAACGTAAGTAGTTTCAGGATCACTTCTTGATCACTTCTAGTTCACGACCGTGCTTTGCTTCTCTTCTCGCTCTCATTTGCATAAGTTAGCCACCATACATGCTAGTGCTTGCTGCAACTCCACCTCACTACCCTTTTCCTACCCATAAGCTTAAATAGTCTTGATCTCGCGGGTGTGAGATTGCTGAGTCCTCGTGACTCATAGATTACTTCCAAAACCAGTTTGCAGGTGCCGATGATATCGTGCAGGTGACGCAACCGAGCTCAAGGAGGAGCTCGATGAAGATCTTGTTCGTTGTGTTGTTTCGTTTCCAGTCGATTAGTAGTGGAGCCCAGTTGGGGTGATCGGGGATCTTTTGCATTAGGGGTAGTCTTCTTTTATTTTGGTTCCGTAGTCAGACCTTGATTGTGTCTGGTTGATGTAATGCTATATTTATGTATTGTGTGAAGTGGCGATTGTAAGCCAACTGCTTATCCCTTTCTTATTCAGTACATGGGATGTGTAAAGATTACCCCTCTTGCGACATGCCTACAATGCGGTTATGCCTCTAAGTCGTGCTCTGACACGTGGGAGATATAGCCGCATCATGGGTGTGACAATAACTGATAGCTATATCCCCAACATTAGGCCCCATGTTGACTTTGAACTTCGTTCTTTGTCAATCTTCAACACTTAGACAAAATCCATCTTCTTATCCTCGCAGAAGTTTTTGTAACCCGCCATGACGTCATCTCTTGAAAATGCAAAAAAATTATGACGTTATATCCCAACGGATCTCCACCTTTAACGTCTTCCGAGAATCGAGGCGTCTGTGTAGTTGGATAACCATTATTCGGCTCTTCCTCGATTTTCGCGCCTGTCTGTTCACATTTTTCCTTATAAATAGGCACGCCTCGGCCTTCCTCATTCTACTCTCTCTCTTTCTCTCTCCGTCTTCTTCCTCTCGCAACCCTCCTGCTGCTCGAGCCTTACCACTGCCGCGCTTCTCCTCCGTCTCCGTCGACCTTGGCCGCTGCATCAACCCGAATCGGCCCAGAGAACGGCGGCGACCTCCGCAGAAGATCCGTGGTTGTAACTGTTCTCCTTTTCACTTTTTAGATCCGCATTAGGGTTTTTAGATTTCTTCGTGTTCTTCATGGTTCATCGCAGTTCTTCATAGTTCTTCCACCGTAGGCCTTTTCTTGATCCAAAAAGATATATATGCTTGTGCGGTAGTGTTTTTGTGTCTACTCTTGATGCCCACAGATCCCTTTCTCTGGTTTAAAGATCTCATTAGAACCCACAGACTCATCTGCGCTAAACTTTTTAGGTCTAGAATTTTTCCCATTTTGAATAGCCATTTGATCTGGGATAATACCAAGCAGTTAGGAAACTTGTTTGTCTCAACACTTAGCTGAATTTTCTTTTCTCAAATATCTGTAGTTATGGCGGCTTACTATGCCGACCTACTTTTCCTTATATGACATTAGCCCTTAACTAAGACGCCATTACTTCCCTATATTATCATTATTGAACTGCTAATTTTACCATTGAATTGAACCGGCATGTTGTCTTTCCTTTCAGTTTGTTTTTGAACATCATGCCGTCCAAAGCACCAACCATCTGTAACTGGGTTCCCTCAACCGTAACTGAGGAACGTTTGAAGGAGTTCTTCACCATAGGATATTTGCCAGGAAAAGACGTCATGTCTTACCGTGCCCCTAACCCGGACGAAGAACGGCCCAATCCAAGGGCCGGCGAAGTGATTGTTTTTAATGACCATATGAACCGTGGCTTCTCACCGCCCGGCTCAAAGTTCTTCAGAGAGGTCCTCCACTTTTTCAAACTCCACCCTCAAGATATTGGGCCCAATTCCATTTCTAACATCTGTAACTTCCAAGTGCTTTGTGAAGTGTATCTTCAAGAAGAGCCGACCGTGGAGCCGTTTAGAGAATATTTTTATCTGAACCGGTAGAACGAGTGCACCAACGACCTTAGCTTGGAGCTTGGAGGCATCTCAATTCAGCGTCGGCAGGGCGCTGTCTTCCCCCTCATAGTCTTGCCAAGTCATCCAAAAGACTGGAATCAGACTTGGTTCTACTGTCAAGACATTTCACCGGCAAACGAGAAGCCACTGCCGGGTTATCGCCCCGAACGTCTTGACTCCAAGTCCGCGCTCCCTGACAAGCTCACTGCTGCTGAACGCAAGAAGATGATACCATCCATCGAAAGGATTAATGCTTTGTTAGGGAACGGGTTAACTGGAGTTGATCTGACCCGCTGCCGGATCTCATGGCGGGTCATCCCTCTAAGCCGTCGGTCAAAACTGATGTACGAGTATGGTGGAGGCCCGGATGACTCTCTTCGTCACAACTCTGTTCAACTAATGGAAGAAGATATTGTTTCAATGTCAACCCTTTTGGTGAACGGAAAATACGAAGACTGCAGTATCGTCGGGTTAAACCCCTTCTGCAAGCTTAACCCAGTGCCAGAAGTAAGGACACTCTGATCTCCCTCCTTTGTATTTTTCCCAGCCGTATTGTTTAATACTTATCTGACCTTTTATCTTGTTTTTACCTGTCTGCAGGCCAGATCTGATTTCTGGAAAGTTAAATACGACCATGAAGCTGCCAAAAAAGCAAGAGCCGCCGCCATAAACGCTAAGAAAACGACCCGGAGGAAGAAGAAGAGCACTGCTGAAGATTGGATGAAGCTTGACGATTCTTCTGAGTCGGAGGTAGCCCTTGACTCCCTTGGCCAAGTTTTTAATAATCTTACTAACCTTGATCATTACCAGGATGATACTGGGGCTAGTCAGGCCGTAGAAGAAGAGGTAACTATTTCCTCTGACTCAGCCCATTTGCCAAGATAGAAACTTCGAGTCGTAACCTGGAAAGTAAGGTTTTCACACCCTTTGGCTTATCTGGATCCTCACTTTCTTTTGAAAAAGCAGCAACATGAGAGCAACCGTCAAGCCCGGACCGAAGACGAACCGGCTGCTATTCTTCAACAAACTCCCCAAAAACGCCAGAATGAGGTTTATTTCTTTGTCTTCGACATTTTGTTAATGGATGTCCTTCCTTGTAGTACTTACTTTGCTTTATCTTTGCAGGAGGTATCTCGCTCTTCTGGCGACTCATCTCAAACCCAGTTTCCGGCCTTCAAGACTGCCCCTGGGTAAGGAAAAATCCTTTGTCTTCCGTGTTTTTTAAATCTTCTCTTTATACTGACAGTCCTATAATCTTTCACTTAGTGGCCAAGCTAAGTCTAAGAAGGCCAAGGTGACTAAACCGGCGAAAGACGTGAAGGAAATATGCCCTAGAGGCAATAATAAAGTTATTATTTATTTCCTTATATCATGATAAATGTTTATTATTCATGCTAGAATTGTATTAACCGGAAACATAATACATGTGTGAATACATAGACAAACAGAGTGTCACTAGTATGCCTCTACTTGACTACCTTGTTTTTTTTGAATATGTACTGTAAGGCAACAGCCTCATAGCTCTTTATTGAAAACAACAAAGAAACAAAGTCCTATTACAAGTCCATACAAGTAAAGAAAAGAGGAAGACAGAAAAACTTACATACTTACAACCCAAGCAGGGCAAAGAAAACACTACCTAAGGGAGGTTAGAGATCCAAGTTAGAAGGCTATCCTTGTATTTACATTTTACCCTATGAGAAAGAAGGGTTATGTCATGGATAAAGTTATGTCTCCATGCTCTGAAAGAAGGTGTCTCATTCCTAAAAACTTTGCCATTCCTCAAGATCCAAATGTTCCAAGCTGCTGTAAAGACCACTTCAGTGAAGAAAGAATGCCCAAAATCCTTCCTAGCCTTTACTGCCATGTTGTATGTTGTCATCCCAGGCTGTGGGTCCCAGATAATCTGCAAGTAATTCCAGACTCTAACGCTAAAATTACAAGAGAAGAACAAATGTGCACGACCTTCATGGATCAGATATGGACATAGGACACAAGTATGATCTTCCACATGCCAATGCCTCCTGAGTAACATGTCTCTGGTGTTTAAACGATCCCTCAGCAGTAACCAACCAAACATTTTGATTTTCAATGTACATGAAGATTTCCAAATCCATTGGAAGATTGGATCAACAACAATATGCTGATGCTCATACACATAGAAGGATTTGGGTCTCAAACAACCCTTATGAAAAGGCCAAATCCATGTGTCTTGAGTTGCAGAGCAAGAATAAGCATGAGTCAGCTGTTGAAGACATTCAAGCTTAGCAAAGGCTTGTGTAGAGAGGGGCAAATGCAAATTTGACAAAAACTTCTGGGAAAGCACATCAGACACTGAAAGCTGCTCATCAATAACAAAGGAGAAGAGCCTGGGAAATTTTTCACTAAGGCAGGAACCCTTAAGCTCAACCATCCATCTGTCAGACCAAAAGAGAATGGACCTGCCATCACCCAGCGTTGGAGTAGCCATCTGACAATATTTGTCAGCCAATTTAAACACATCACGCCACCAAAAGGATCCATAGAGTGTGGTAGTATGAGGGATAGAGTTGGCATAGTAGGCATTCCAAATAAGACCAACCCAGGGGATGTCATGATGATTATAAAATTTGTGCAAGAACTTCATAAGCAAGGCCTCATTCTGCACCCTGAGATTAAGCACACCAAGACCCCCTTTGTTTTTTGGTAAGAATACCAAGTCCCAAGCAGCCCAAGATTGTCTTGGGGTATCAAAGTTCCCTCTCCATAGACATTGTCTCTGAATCCTTTCAATTTGCTTCAAAATTCCAGGTGGGATGACTAGTATGCACAAGAAGTATATGGGCATTGATGTTAAAACAGACTGGAGCAACTGCAACCTGCTACCTTGATTCAGAAAACATGAAGTGGCAGACAATCTTCTTTCAATCCTATGCACAAGGGGCATGAGGTCTTGGATTGAGGGCCTTGTAGTCCCCATGGGTAGTCCCAAGTAAGTAAAAGGCATGGTTCCTATACTACATCCAAGAATCGAGGCCAACCTGTTAGCTTCATCAGATGACATGTTCATAGGCACCATAAGGGATTTTGTAAAATTCACAGATAATCCTGTTGTGGCCGCAAAAACATCAAGCATGTCTTTAAGAGCAAGCAGTTGTTGATCAATAGAAGGCAACACAATTAGTGTATCATCAGCATAGTAAACAATGGGATAATCCTCGCTGTTGGAAGGGATTGGCAAAGTCAGAATTCCTTTACTGCACATGTCATTCACTACAGACTGAAGCAGGTCAGCAGCAAGGACAAAAAGAAGAGGTGACATTGGGTCTCCTTGCCTGACTCCTCTCTTACATTTAAAATGGTTACCAGGAACACCATTAAGAAGCACAGAAGAAGAACTAGAAGACAAAATAGTTTGCATCCAGGAAATCCATTTGTCATTGAAACCCTTGTATCTTAAGATTCTAAGAATGGCATCATGCTCAATGGTGTCAAAGGCTTTAGTAAAATCCAATTTCAGCAGCACTATTGGTCTCTTTGAAGCATTGCACTGATGGATGTACTCAAAGCACTAAGCTAGACAATCCTGAATAGACCTAGATTTAATAAACCCATATTGGTTTTTATGAATACAGGAAAGAATGACCTTCTGCAACCTATTTGCCAAAAGTTTAGTGAGGAATTTCAAATAGGTATTTGTCAAAGATATTGGCCTGTAATCATTCAAACCCTCAGGTGAAAGCTTTTTTGGAATCAAGGTTATGAGAGAACTGTTGATACACTCCAAATCAAGGTGCCCCTCAGAGAACTCTTTGACCAGTTGATGAAAGTCATCTTTAATTATGTGCCAACACTTCTTAAGAAAAAGGCCAGTGAAACCATCTGGCCCAGGTGCTCTGTCAGGAGGCATTTCCTTAATAACACAGTCAATTTCCTGCTCAGAAAAGGGCTTGGTCAAGTCATCTAGTCCCTGAACCTTCTTGATAATATTTGGCATATCAAAACCCATTTGTGTAGTATTTGTGCATCCCATCCTCTTCTTGAACTCCTGCAAAAATAGTCCAGCAATTGATGCATGATCAGAGGTCACTTGCCCATCATCAGAAGTTATACTAGAAATAGAGTTATTCCTGTATCTCTCTGTGGCCATGGCATGGAAAAATTTGGTGTTTTCCTCTCCCACTTTAATGTTTCTAATGGTTCATCTTTGCTTCCAGTAGATAAATTGCAACCTTAGAGTTTCCTCCAAATGCAACTTTACAATTTTCCTGAAATTTTCCTCAGGCCCAGACAAAGGCCTTAACTCCTCAAGACCATCCAGACAAAGAATTACTTTATTGCAGTTGGAAATTAGAGCCTTGACTGTAGAAAGACTAATGTGCCATTGCTTGAGTGCCTGCCTGAGAGCTTTGAACTTTGCAGATATTATAGCAGCAGAAGATCTCTTATGAACTGGCCTACTCCAAGATTCACTGACACAATCAAGAAAACCAGGCAAATTAGTCCAGTAATTTTCAAATCTAAACACTTTGGCCTTGGGAATAATGGTTTTGATTTGCACCACACATGGCACATGATTTGAAGCTGTTCTAGCCAGAGGTAGGACCATAGTGTTAGGATAAGAACATGTCCATGAAGGGGTTGTAAAAAACCAATCAATCTGTTCAAGCAAAGGAGCAGTTTGCATATTTGTCCAAGTGTACTTTCTACCCTTGAGAGGTAATTCAAATAAGCCCAGATGCCCAATAACCTCATTAAAGATAAACATGTCATTAATATCACCACCTGGTTTATTCCTATTGTCCATCAATCGCAGGAAATTGAAATCACCCAGTAGCAGCCAGTTAGCATCATCAGGGATAATTATATCATGCAACCAATTAATAAAATTATCTCTAGCTGGGTTTTGACAGGGTCCATAGACTGAAACTAAAGTCCAGGTTTGGGAGTTATGAACGGACTTGAACTCCACCACAATACCAAAACTATTGGACTCAATTAGCTTTCCAGCAAACAAAGCAGTATTCCATACGACTAACAACCCACCCGAAGCTCCAGACGAAGGCACATGGATAAACTGATCAAAACGTCGTGGACAACACTTACGGATGAAACATTGATCAATGACCTCACATTTTGTTTCTTGGAGGCAAGCAACGGAACAAGCACTTCCATCGATTTTCTGACAAACTGCACGCTTTCTGTCATCTGAATTCAGACCTCGCACATTCCAACAAAGAACTTTCCAATCTCTAAACGCATTCTGATTCATTACAGACCATAATAAAGTAATAGCAAAAGACTGTCACATAATGATAGTACCAGTTCAGCCAAGGGATTGCATAAAAGTTCAGACAAAGCCTAAAAAATAAGAGCAGATAAATGGTTTTCACAAGGGTTAACCATAAACCCCAACAAATGAAACGATCAGCTATCATTGGAACTAGAAGGAGTAGAAGGTTTGCAAGAAGAAGCCTCAAGCTTCTCCTTAGTGAGCTTCTCCGGCCCAATGCCGAGGCAAAGGCCAACCTGCTGCAGCACATTGATCGGCGTGGGCGGCGGCACAGTAAGTTGATCTACATCGTGAGGAGTAGCCCGTGGCAGCTCACCATCCACAGTAACCTTGCGCTTCTTCTGAGTCTTTGGTGCAGGTTTCTTCATCGGGGACTTGGCTGGAGTAGAATGCCTGAAGCCATCACGTAGGGCTGAGAGCCTGGGATTGCGCCTAACCTCAGACTCAACAATCACAAAATTTGTTTTACGAGCACGAGCTGGACGCTGACTTGGGGCTGCAGAGAAATTGAAAGCAGACATCTCAACAGCAGACAAAGCTGGATCAACCATGGCACAGTCCTCAGCAACAGTGTCAAAACAAAGTGCACGAGCAACAGGAGGCTTCCTTGGAACATTCACCATCCGACGAACAGGTGAAGGATGAAAAACCAGCTTGTTCTTCATAGCAGAGTAAGAGAAAGATACCTCCCAAGAGTGCTTAGACAGTAAAACTGGTTTAAAAGGACTGCAGAACTGTAACCCTCGAGGAATGTGCATTGTATCAAAGACTGGCATCATACGCTGAAAAGATCTTGTCCATTGCATTACCGGAGGAAGCTCTGGTTTGGAAACTGTCAGAACTTGACCAATAACAACAGGAGGCTGGATCAGAGGAGGCACATAGGCTGCCACAACACCTTGCTGAACATTGACGGATCCTTCAGCAGAATCAACAGGCCCCGAATTCTCTAAAACCACTGACTCTTGAGAAGCAGGTAGTGCTTCATCCTCATGAATCTCCTCAATAATGACATTGTCATGCTAGTTATGAGGCTGCATATCATCATTGTGAGCATGAGGGGCCTCATTCCAACCCAGCTCGAAAACTCAGGCATGACAAAGTTAACATCATCAAAAGGCATGTTCCCGGGCAGCGGATGAGGGTTTCCATTGAAAGGCATCGGATCTTCATCAGCTGGCATAATGTCAGCAAATTCTGCAGAGAGAACATAGATAGGTGCTGTCCAAGAAAGACGTGTAGCTCCAAAGTCTGCATACTCACGATAGACAACATCCCTAGGTACTTGCTGAGGGCTTGGGAAAGAAACATAAACAAGAGTCCTGACTAGCCGCGGATCATCCTGATGCCAGATATGAAAACGACCAAAGGTGCTAATTGCGTCAGAAATATGCTGTGTTGTGCGGTAATCCAAAGGAACACCTAACATCATAATCCAGCCCCTACGAAAACCCTGAATAGCTCTATGATTGATGCCTTGATCATGAGGAACAAACTGAACAAAGTGACCATTGCCAAGATCATAAGGAGGATGATTTATAATGGCATGCCTAGATGCAGGAGATCGAAACTCAAACAAACCAACACCATCAATCCATTGCTGATCACTAAGAACGTCACGGTGAAGCTGAGTCATCACAAAATCACTAACCAGTTGCCGGAAGTGATGAATCTGTCCAGGTGGCGGCGGAGGCTCAACAAAGCCAATGGCGAACTGTGTTGGGAACGTAGTAATTTCAAAATTTTCCTACGCACACGCAAGATCATGGTGATGCATAGCAACGAGAGGGGAGAGTGTGATCTACGTACCCTTGTAGACCGACAGTGGAAGCGTTAGCACAACTCGTTTGATGTAGTCGTACGTCTTCACGGCCTGACCGATCAAGCACCGAAACTACGGCACCTCCGAGTTCTAGCACACGTTCAGCTCGATGACGATCCCTGGACTCCGATCCAACAAAGTGTCAGGGAAGAGTTCCGTCAGCATGACGGCGTCGTGACGATCTTGATGTACTACCGTCGCAGGGCTTTGCCTAAGCACCGCTACAATATTATCGAGGATTATGGTGGAAGGGGGCACCGCACACGGCTAAGAATATGATCACGTGGATCAACTTGTGTGTCTAGGGGTGCCCCCTGCCTCCGTATATAAAGGTTCAAGGGGGAGGTGCGGCCGACCAGGAGGAGGGCGCGCCAGGAGGAGTCCTACTCCCACCGGGAGTAGGATTCCCCCCTTTCCTAGTTGGAATAGGATTCGGGAAGGGGGAAAAAAGAGAGAGAGAAGGAAGGGGGGGGGGGCGCCGCCCCCCTCTCCTTGTCCTATTCGGACTGGGGGGGGGGGGGAAGGGGCGCGTGGCCCAGCCCTGGCCACCTCTCCTCTCTTCCACTAAATCCCACTAAGGCCCATCTACCTCCCGTGGGGTTCCGGTAACCTCCCGGTACTCCGGTAAAATCCCGATTTCACTCGGAACACTTCCGATATCCAAATATAGGCTTCCAATATATCAATCTTCATGTCTCGACTATTTCGAGACTCCTCGTCATGTCCGTGATCACATCCGGGACTCTGAACAAACTTCGGTACATCAAAATGCATAAACTCAAAATATAACTGTCATCAAAACCTTAAGCGTGCGGACCCTACGGGTTCGAGAACAATGTAGACATGACCGAGACACGTCTCCGGTCAATAACCAATAGCGGAAACTGGATGCTCATATTGGCTCCCACATATTCTACGAAGATCTTTATCGGTCAGACCGCATAACAACATACGTTGTTCCCTTTGTCATCGGAATGTTACTTGCCCGATATTCGATCGTCAGTATCTCAATACCTAGTTCAATCTCGTTACCGGCAAGTCTATTTACTCGTTTCGTAATACATCATCTTGCAACTAACTCATTAGTTGTAATGCTTGCAAGGCTTATGTGATGTGCATTACCGAGAGGGCCCAGAGATACCTCTCCGACAATCGGAGTGACAAATCCTAATCTCGAAATACGCCAACCCAAGATGTACCTTTGGAGACACCTGTAGAGCTCCTTTATAATCACCCAGTTACGTTGTGACGTTTGGTAGCACACAAAGTGTTCCTCCGGCAAACGGGAGTTGCATAATCTCATAGTCATAGGAACATGTATAAGTCATGAAGAAAGCAATAGCAACATACTAAATGATCGGGTGCTAAGCTAATGGAATGGGTCATGTCAATCACATCATTCTTCTAATGATGTGATCCCGTTAATCAAATAACAACTCTTTTGTTCATGGTTAGGAAACATAACCATCTTCAATTAACGAGCTAGTCAAGTAGAGGCATACTAGTGACACTCTGTTTGTCTATGTATTCACACATGTATTATGTTTCCGGTTAATACAATTTTAGCATGAATAATAAAAATTTATCATGATATAAGGAAATAAATAATAACTTTATTATTGCCTCTAGGGCATATTTCCTTCAGTCTCCCACTTGCACTAGAGTCAATAATCTAGTTCACATCGCCATGTGATTCAACACTAATAGTTCACATCACCATGTGATTAACACCCATAGTTCACATTGTCATGTGACCTATACCCAAAGGGTTTACTAGAGTCAGTAATCTAGTTCACATCATTTATGTGATTAACACCCAAAGAGTACTAAGGTGTGATCATGTTTTGCTTGTGAGATAATTTTAGTCAACGGGTCTGTCACATACAGATCCGTAAGTATTTTGCGAATTCTATGTCTACAATGCTCTGCGCGGAGCTACTCTAGCTAATTGCTCCCACTTTCAATATGTATCTAGATCGAGACTTAGAGACATCCAGATCTATGTCAAAACTTGCATCGACGTAACTTTTTACGACGAACCTTTTTGTCACCTCCATAATTGAGAAATATTTCCTTATTCCACTAAGGATAATTTTGACCGCTGTCCAGTGATCTACTCTTAGATCTCTATTGTACTCCCTTGCTGAACACAGTGTAGGGTATATAATAGATCTGGTACACAGCATGGCATACTTTATAGAACCTATGGCTGAGGCATAGGGAATGACTTTCATTCTCTTTCTATCTTCTGCCATGGTCGGGCTTTGAGTCTTACTCAATTTCACACCTTGTAACACAGCCAAGAACTCTTTCTTTGACTGTTCCAATTTTTGAACTACTTCAAAATATTGTCAAGGTATGTACTCATTGAAAAAAAACTTATCAAGCGTCTTGATCTATCTCTATAGATCTTGATGCTTAATATGTAAGCAACTTCACCGAGGTCTTCTTTTGAAAAAACTTCTTTCAAAACACTCCTTTATGCTTTGTAGAATAATTCTACATTATTTCCGATCAACAATATGTCATTCACATATACTTATCAGAAATGTTGTAGTGCTCCCACTCACTTTCTTGTAAATACAGGCTTCACCGCAAGTCTGTATAAAACTATATGCTTTGATCATCTCATCAAAGCGCATATTCCAACTCCGAGATGCTTGCACCAGTCCATAGATGGATCGCTGGAGCTTGCACATTTTGTTAGCACTTTTAGGATTGACAAAACCTTCTGGTTGTATCATATACAACTCTTCTTTAATAAATCCATTAAGGAATGCAGTTTTGTTTATCCATTTGCCGGATTTCATAAAATGCGGCAATTGCTAACATGATTCGGACAGACTTAAGCATAGATACGAGTGAGAAACTCTCATCGTAGTCAACACCTTGAACTTGTCGAAAACCTTTTTGCGACAATTCTAGCTTTGTAGATAGTAACACTACTATCAGCGTCCGTCTTTCTCTTGAAGATCCATTTAATCTCAATGGCTCGCCGATCATTGGGCAAGTCAATCAAAGTCCATACTTTGTTTTCATACATGGATCTCATCTCAGATTTCATGGCCTCATGCCATTTCGTGGAATCTGGGCTCATCATCGCTTCCTCATAGTTCGTAGGCTTGTCATGGTCAAGTAACATGACCTCCAGAACTGGATTACCGTACCACTCTGGTGCAGATCTCACTCTGGTTTTACCTACGAGGTTCGGTAGTTACTTGATCTGAAGTTACATGATCATCATCATTAGTTTCCTCACTAATCGGTCTAGTAGTCACAGGAACAGATTTCTGTGATGAACTACTTTCCAATATGGGAGCAGGTACAGTTACCTCATCAAGTTCTACTTTCCTCCCACTCACTTCTTTCGAGAGAAATTCCTTCTCTAGAAAGGATCCATTCAAAGCAACGAATATCTTGCCTTCGGATCTGTGATAGAAGGTATACCCAACATTTTCTTTTGGGTATCCTATGAAGACACACTTCTCCGATTTGGGTTTGAGCTTATCAGGTTGAAACTTTTTCACATAAGCATTGCAATCTCAAAATTTTAAGAAATGACATCTTAGGTTTCTTGCCAAACCATAGTTCATACGGTGTCGTCTCAACGGATTTAGATGGTGCCCTATTTAACATGAATGTAGCTGTCTCTAATGCATAACCCCAAAACGATAGTGGTAGATCGGTAAGAGACATCATAGGTCGCACCATATCTAATAAAGTACGGTTATGACGTTCGGACACACCATTACATTGTGGTGTTCCAGGTGGCATGAGTAGTGAAACTATTTCACATTGTTTTTAACTGAAGGCCAAACTCGTAACTCAAACACTCTTTTCGACGATCAGATCATAGAAACTTTATTTTCTTGTTACGATGATTTTTCACTTCACTCTGAAATTCTTTGAACTTTTCAAATGTTTCAGACTTATGTTTCATCAAGTAGATATACTCATATCTGCTCAAATCATCTGTGAAGATCAGAAAATAATGATACCTGTCGCGAGCCTCAATATTCATCGGACCACATACATCAGTATGTATGATTTCCAACAAATCTGTTGCTCGCTCCATTGTTCCGAAGAACAGAGTCTTAGTCATCTTGCCCATGAGGCATGGTTCGCAAGCATCAACTGATTCATAATCAAATGATTCCAAAAGCCCATCAACATGGAGTTTCTTCATGCGCTTTACACCAATATGACCTAAACGGTAGTGCCACAAATAAGTTGCACTATCATTATTAACTTTGCATCTTTTGGTTTCAATATTATGATTATGTGTATCACTACGATCGAGATCCAACGAACTATTTTCATTGGGTGTGTAACCATATAAGGTTTTATTCATGTAAACAGAACAACAATTTATTCTCTTACTTAAATGAATAACCGTATTACAATAAACATGATCAAATCATATTCATGCTCAACACAAACACCAAATAACACTTATTTAGGTTTAACACTAATCCCGAAATTATAGGGAGTGTGCGATGATGATCATATCAATCTTGGAACCACTTCCAACACACATCGTCACTTCACCCTTAACTAGTCTCTGTTTATTCTGCAACTCCCGTTTCGAGTTACTAATCTTAGCAACTGAACTAGTATCAAATACTGAGGGGTTGCTATAAACACTAGTAAAGTACACATCAATAACATGTATATCAAATATACTTATGTTCACTTTGCCATCCTTCTTATCCGCCAATCACTTGGGGTAGTTCCGTTTCCAGTGACCAGTCCCTTTGCAGTAGAAGTACTTAGTCTCAGGCTTAGGACCAGACTTGGGCTTCTTCACTCGAGCAGCAACTTGCTTGCTGTTCTTCTTGAAGTTCCCTTTCTTCCCTCTGCCCTTTTCTTGAAACTAGTGGTCTTGTCTACCATCAACACTTGATGCTCTTTCTTGATTTCTACCTTCATCGATTTCATCATCATGAGAAGCTCGGGAGTCATTTTCGTCATCCCTTGCATACTATAGTTCATCACGGAGTTCTACTAACTTGGTGATGGTGACTAGAGAATTCTGTCAATCACTATCTTATTTGGAAGATTAACTCCCACTTGATTCAAGCGATTGTAGCACCCAGACAATCTGAGCACATGCTCACTAGTTGAGCGATTCTCCTCCATCTTTTGGCTATAGAACTTGTTGGAGACTTCATATCTCTCAACTCGGGTATTTGCTTGAAATATTAACTTCAACTCCTGGAACATCTCATATGGTCCATGACGTTCAAAACGTCTTTGAAGTCCCGATTCTAAGCCGTTAAGCATGGTGCACTAAACTATCAAGTAGTCATCATATTGAGCTAGCCAAACGTTCATAACGTCTATATCTGCTCCTGCAATAGGTCTGTCACCTAGCGGTGCATCAAGGACATAATTCTTCTGTGCAGCAATGAGGATAAACCTCAGATCACGGATCCAATCCGCATCATTGCTACTAACATCTTTCAACACAATTTTCTCTAGGAACATATCAAAATAAACACAGGGAGGCAACAACGCGAGCTATTGATCTACAACATGATTTGCAAAATGCTACCAGGACTAAGTTCATGATAAATTTAAGTTCAATTAATCATATTACTTAAGAACTCCCACTTAGATGGACATCCCTCTAATCCTCTAAGTGATCACGTGATCCAAATCAACTAAACCATGTCCGATCATCACGTGAGATGGGGTAGTTTCATTGGTGAACATCACTATGTTGATCATATCTACTATATGATTCACGCTCGACCTTTCGGTCTCCGTGTTCCCAGGCCATATCTGTATATGCTTGGCTCGTCAAGTATAACCTGAGTATTCCGCGTGTGCAACTGTTTTGCACCCGTTGTAGTTGAATGTAGAACCTATCACACCCGATCATCACGTGGTGTCTCAGCACGAAGAACTTTCGCAATGGTGCATACTTAGGGAGAACACTTCTTGATAATTAGTGAGAGATCATCTTAAAATGCTACCGAAGATAAGATGCATAAAAGATAAACATCACATGCAATCAATATAAGTGATATGATATGGCCATCATCATCTTGTGCTTGTGATCTCCATCTTTGAAGCACCGTCGTGATCACCATCGTCACCGGCGCGACACCTTGATCACCATCGTAGCATCATTGTCGTCTCGCCAATCTTATGCTTCCACGACTATTGCTACCGCTTAGTGATAAAGTAAAGCATTACAGCGCAATTGCATTGCATACAATAAAGCGACAACCATATGGCTCCTGCCAGTTGCCGATAACTTGGTTACAAAACATGATCATCTCATACAATAAAATTTAGCATCATGTCTTGACCATATCACATCACAACATGCCCTGCAAAAACAAGTTAGACGTCCTCTACTTTGTTGCAAGTTTTACGTGGCTGCTACGGGCTTAAGCAAGAACCAATCTTACCTACACATCAAAACCACAACGATAGTTTGTCAAGTTGGTGCTGTTTTAACCTTCGCAAGGACCGGGCGTAGCCACACTCGGTTCAACTAAAGTTGGAGAAACTGTCACCCGCTAGCCACCTTTGTGCAAAGCACGTCGGGAGAACCGGTCTCGCGTAAGCGTACGCGTAATGTCGGTCCGGGCCGCTTCGTCCAACAATACCGCCGAACCAAAGTATGACATGCTGGTAAGCAGTATGACTTATATCGCCCACAACTCACTTGTGTTCTACTCGTGCATATAACATCAACACATAAAACCTAGGCTCGGATGCCACTGCTGGGAACGTAGTAATTTCAAAATTTTCCTACGCACACGCAAGATCATGGTGATGCATAGCAACGAGAGGGGAGAGTGTGATCTACGTACCCTTGTAGACCGACAGCGGAAGCGTTAGCACAATGCGTTTGATGTAGTCGTACGTCTTCACGGCCCGACCGATCAAGCACCGAAACTACGGCACCTCCGAGTTCTAGCGCACGTTCAGCTCGATGACGATCCCGGGACTCCGATCCAGCAAAGTGTCGGGGAAGAGTTCCGTCAGCACGACGGCATGGTGACGATCTTGATGTACTACCGTCGCAGGGCTTCGCCTAAGCACCGCTACAATATTATCGAGGATTATGGTGGAAGGGGGCACCGCACACTGCTAAGAATATGATCACGTGGATCAACTTGTGTGTCTAGGGGTGCCCCCTGCCTCCGTATATAAAGGTTCAAGGGGGAGGTGCGGCCGGCCAGGAGGAGGGCACGCCAGGAGGAGTCCTACACCCACCGGGAGTAGGATCCCCCCTTTCCTAGTTGGAATAGGATTCGGGAAGGGGGAAGAAGGAGAGAGAGAAGGAAGGGGGGGCGCCGCCCCCCTCTCCTTGTCCTATTCGGACTAGGGGGGGAAGGGGCGCGCGGCCCAGCCCTGGCCACCTCTCCTCTCTTCCACTAAAGCCCACTAAGGCCAATCTACCTCCCGCGGGGTTCCGGCAACCTCCCGGTACTCCGGTAAAATCCCGATTTCACTCGGAACACTTTCGATATCCAAATATAGGCTTCCAATATATCAACCTTTATGTCTCGACCATTTCGAGACTCCTCGTCATGTCCGTGATCACATCCGGGACTCCGAACAAACTTCAGTACATCAAAATGCATAAACTCAAAATAGAAATGTCATCAAAACCTTAAGCGTGCGGACCCTACGGGTTCGAGAACAATGTAGACATGACCGAGACACGTCTCCGGTCAATAACCAATAGCGGAACCTGGATGCTCATATTGGCTCCCACATATTCTACGAAGATCTTTATCGGTCAGACCGCATAACAACATACGTTGTACCCTTTGTCATCGGTATGTTACTTGCGCGAGATTCGATCGTCGGTATCTCAATACCTAGTTCAATCTCGCTACCGGCAAGTCTCTTTACTCGTTTCGTAATACATCATCTTGCAACTAACTCATTACTTGTAATGCTTGCAAGGCTTATGTGATGTGCATTACCGAGAGGGCTCAGAGATACCTCTCTGACAATCGGAGTGAGAAATCTTAATCTCGAAATACGCCAACCCAACATGTACCTTTGGAGACACCTGTAGAGCTCCTTTATAATCACCCAGTTATGTTGTGACGTTTGGCAGCACACAAAGTGTTCCTCCGGCAAACGGGAGTTGCATAATCTCATAGTCATAGGAACATGTATAAGTCATGAAGAAAGCAATAGCAACATACTAAACGATCGGGTGCTAAGCTAATGGAATGGGTCATGTCAATCACATCATTCTTCTAATGATGTGATCCCGTTAATCAAATAACAACTCTTTTGTTCATGGTTAGGAAACATAACCATCTTCAATTAACGAGCTAGTCAAGTAGAGGCATAGTAGTGACACTCTGTTTGTCTATGTATTCACACATGTACTATGTTTCCGGTTAATACAATTCTAGCATGAATAATAAACATTTATCATGATATAAGGAAATAAATAATAACTTTATTATTGCCTCTAGGGCATATTTCCTTCAAACTGCTCATGGCGATGGTCCGGCGCAATGGCTGGAGAGTAGAAAGTCCAAGGCACGCGGGTTGGCCCTCCATCGATGATCTCGAACCCCGGTGGAAGGAACTCGAGAGGATCCACGGGAAAGTTGGCCATGTCTTGCTCTGGTGGAGGTGGAGCAGGTTGGTGGTGCACGGGAAGGGATGCAGATGTGATGGGACTCGTCTGTACCGGTGCGTGGGTTGTCTCTATACCCGAGGAGTCCCTAGGTGAGGCAGTAGTAGGCTGACTCGTGGCGGGCATGGGAATCAACAATGGAGATTTTTCTGGATTATGTTTCGTGTGTTTAACTCTCCAAACATAAACATTATCCTGTGCCCAACTAATGCAATCCCGACGACGATGACCATAACGTGAGCAAGCCAGGCAAACAGGACAAGAGACTGACAAGTGGCCCCGCTGGTGACAGTTGGAGCAAGTTAGAACATGGTCCACCATGTCATTGACCATCTCATCAAACAAATCAGCAGCTTCCTGAGTAGATGGGATATCCATTGACTGGGTGGTGGGCTGTAGCCCATCATGGAGGACTGGCCCAACATGGGATGCAGGAGAATCGAGGGCAGACGAAACCAAACTAACAGCCTCAGGTGAATTGCAAGGCAAGTGAGAAATCTTAGCCGGAAAAGCAGACCATTGAATTCGCAGCGAGCCAACAGAACCAAAAACAATCGACGGAGAAGCAACAGTCCACTGGAGATTCGCCGACGGCGATGGTCGAATGATCAAACGCTCATTTGCCGAGACAACATATCCAGCATCAGAAACTGTATCAATACAAGCCTGCGTGGCCGGATATCTATAACCTTGCATGCATCATAATTGTGGAATGTTGCAAAAGAAATTTTCTTTTGCACAGAACCAGAAGATCTAAAAGAGGACTTAGACGGTGGTTTATGCATAGCGATCATCCCAAGCGCCGCCCGTCTCTTAGATGGACTAACTAAGATCCATTCCGCATCACTTTGAAACTTCCAAAGTTTAAACTCACAAACCCAATTTGGTCCTCCACGGCCCCAAAGATTAAAATAACATTTGAATTGCGGGCAAGCAAAAGATCAAAGATCAATAATATATAAACCAACTTGCTTGGAAGAAACGTTGAAGGAATAAACCTTGTCACGTAGACATGAGACACCCAACTCGATCGCAGATCCACCAACAGCAGCCTCCAGAGCCGCCGTCACAGAATGATCATCAAGCCTGAAAACATGACGGCTAAAGGACACCACCAACGTGAAGTGACCTGTGTCCTCCGTAGGATGAACCAAAAAACCAGTAGATCTGAAAACTTTATCCGCAAACTCCAAACCCTTGGAGAAGTCCAAGCCAAGGGTTGATCCCGATGAGAAAACCATGACCCCTGAGTGAGGGGGAGACACCGGAGAGATTGGTAGGGAAAGATTAGGGTTTTAGTGGTGGTGGGAGGAGATCACCGGAGGTGGGGTGGGAGGTGACATCCCCTCGCCGGTCTTTGTTGACTACCTCGTTGATCAAAGATGGTTAAGTTTCCTAGCCATTTACATGGGTTGTCATTTGTGATTAATGGGATCACATCATTAGGAGAATGATGTGATTGACATGATCCGTTACGTTAGCTTAGCACACAATCGTTTAGTATGTCGCTATTGCTTTCTTCATGACTTATACATGTTCCTATGACTATGAGATGATGCAACTCTTGTTTACCGAAGGAACACTTTGTGTGCTACCAAACGTCACAACGTAACTGGGTGATTATAAAGGTGCTCTACAGGTGTCTCCGAAGGTACTTGTTGGGTTGGCGTATTTCGAGATTAGGATTTGCCACTCCGATTGTCGGAGAGGTATATTTGGGCCCTCTCGGTAATGCTGTTGGATTTCGGGTTCCGGCAGACCCTTAAGGTTCGAACACTGGGGTGCACGCGGAAATCACGTCCTCAACCTCCCCGCCTTGCAAAGATCTAAACTACTAAAAGAATCACACAAGAGACACAAGATTTATACTGGTTCGGGCCACCGTTGTGGTGTAATACCCTACTCTAGTGTGTGGTGGTTGGATTGCCTCCTGGGGCTGGTGATGAAGAACAACCTCGTGAGGGTCTATTCTTGGCTGGGGTGATGAACTGCTGGGAGGTGTTCGGTCACCTCTCTCTCTCTCTCGCTTTCTCTACTCTGTGTGCCTTCTCATCAAAACCGGACCCTGACCTACCAACAGATCGAACCCCTTGCTATGTGGGTGGCTGGTCCTATTTATAGGGGCCCAGGTCCTATTCCCAAATATCGAGCGGGAAGGGAGCCAACAATGGCGGGCTAATTTGAAGGGGGACAGCAAGTACACCTATCCTGACAAAAGGTGGTCTTCGCCTGCAAAAGGCTCTGCGGTGACGCCGCGCTGGGCTCCATGGTGACCTCCGTCTCATAGTCCTCTTGGTCCTGGTCTTGTTGCACCGAAACGGCAACCTTTGCCTGATGCCTCAGTACTCCGCGGCTGCGCTTGCCCCCTTTGCACCAAAGAGGAAAGAAGGACGCTGCGCGCGCTGGCGCCCGCCTGGCGCCCTCGATCGTCATGGCTTGCGTCACTGGCACCTCGCGAGGTACCCTGCCTTGATATCTCCGTCTCCTTGCGAGCCAGCCTGAGGAGGCTGCGCCTGAGGAAGCGCCGTGTCGTCCGCCTCACGAGGCTTGGCCCCTCGCGAGGGTCTTGAGTCTTGTGCTTGATGAAGATGGGCCATGTTGGGCCCCCATTCGAGCCATGCCGCAGGCCGCAGGCAGGCAAGTCTGGGGACCCCCGTTCCCAAAACGCCGACAGTAGCCCCCGGGCCCGTGGCGTGCATGGGCTTGGCCATGCCGAGATGCGAAAGGGCAAGGGCGAAGCGCCACGGGCCCTAACAGCCTGCGGCCTTGGGCGCCGCGTGGCGGTTGATTGGACGTGGGCGACTCCACTTCCCCACGACGCCTTGGTGACCACGCGAGTTGGACAAGTCCCTGCATGCAAATCGTGTCATGATTACCTATGATCGTGGAGGCCGGCGGTTGGCCTTCGCCGGCTATAAGTACTGTACGGCGCGTGCCCTTCCAGTCCATTCCTCCTGGCTTCTCCTTCTTCCCGATCCTTGCCCCGTCTTGGTGTGATGGCCCCATCGAGGAGGTACTCGACTGCAGAGAAGGAGAAGGCCCTCCAGGTTGGTCCTGCCTCTCGCCCGCCCAAGCATGGTCGTGGGCACCCTCGGAAGCACCCGGTGGCCGCCCCGGCCGCGTTCGGTGGCCATGGGGGCGGCTCCCAGCGCGGCGGCGGGCGAGCCGCTGCAGCCGAAGGACGCGCCTGGGTCGCGCGTTCTCCCAGGCCGCGCTTTCGCGCTGTGCAGGCGCTGCCGGAGTTCGTCGTCTGGTCGGCGGAGCCGACTCGCGCCCGACTCCCGCTCCCTCGCTTCCTCCTTGGTGAACTCCCGGCCGGCGCTCCTGGCGGCCTCTGGCTCCAGGCAGAGGGCTGCTGCAGCAGGTCCTCATGGGTCGCGCTGGAGGTCTCCGCCAGCGGGGGCTTGGCCTTCACTCGTGGCTGGCAGGCGTTCGCCCGCGCTCGCGGCCTGGAGCGTCGGTGCACTCTGCACTTCAGGTTCGACGGTGATGCCACCCTCTATGTGAGGGTGTTTGGGGAAGGTGGTCGCCGCGTGGGGTGCTGCCCTGAGGACGACGACCGCGTCCGCGGGCCCTGCTCCGATGGTGATGGAGGAGATAGCGCCCGCGCGGATGGCGGCGTCCGCGACTCCCCAAGCTTCGTCAGCTCTTCCTCAAGCGGCTCCTCCAGTGGTGGCAGCAGTCCTCCCCCGAGCTGCCGAGCTTGCTTGGGAGGCGGCGGTTCGTCCGCCCGCCATCGTGCCCCGGTGAAGCGCGAGAGGGAGTCCGCCTGAGGCCCTGAGGCAGCCCGCATCGCCTCCGCGGGCCAATGTGAGGGGGGCTGCGCCGGGCTCGTCTTTTTCCTTTCTCTTTTGTTCCCTGTGTAAGACAGAACAGCTGTATGGAGCCCCCTTGGGGCATGTTGGGAAACATTGCCGTTTTAGCTATTACCTTGACCTCATTTTTTTGCACCTCTTGATTTCTTGCCTGTGCGTAGATAGTTTTCGACCCCTGCCGGGGGGTGGGGCGACCGACCCAGGCCCTGTGTGCGCGTCGCAGTACCCGAGGGGCACGGACTAGAAGGAGTGCTCCTGTAATGCGCCAGGGTCGTGAAAGCCTTCCTGCGGCTAGGGCAGAAACCCTCACGAGGACGTCTGTGCACCGTCCCTCGCGAGGTTGTTTACGAGAGAAATCAAAGCGAGGATCGAAAATCGACGAACCACAAATCAGCAACAGCGACAACTTCAATAAGACTCCAAATGCAAACAAACACGTCAACTGTGGAAAGCAAATGAAAAAGCCATGCCCGGCACCTAATCTAGTCTTCGACGTCTTCTCACCAGCGCGGAGCTAAGTGCTGCCACTGGGCGTGGGAGGGAGCCCCGGGGCCTGAGGCCGGCGCTCCTGAGACTCCGGGGCGTGCACAACCCCACTCATTATTACGTGAGAGTGTCACGGGGCGGCGAGCTTCATAGGCATTGGCCTTGCTTCACAGGCTCCGGGCCTTTTCCTAAGCGATAGCTTCACAGGCGCTCGCCTTGCTTCACAGGCTCTGGGCCTTTTCAAAAAGAGATGATCTTCACAGGCACTCGCCTTGCTTCACAGGCTCCGGGCCTTTTTCCAAAGCGACGATCTTCACAGGCACTCGCCTTGCTTCACAGGCTCTGGGCCTTTTTAGGGGTAGAACTTCCGGAGGTGCTGGATGTTCCACGCGTTCTGGACCGGCACTCCCTCCTGAGTCTCCAAGCGCGCGGAGCCGGGCCTGGAAACATGAACAACCTTGAACGGGCCCTCCCACATGGGAGAGAGCTTGTGCAACCCCTCCCTGGAGAGGACCCGCCTGAGCATGAGGTCTCCTACCTCAAGGGTCATGGGGCGGATGTTGCGGCAGTGGTACCGCCGCAGCGCTTGCTGATACCTCGCCGCTCGTAGCGCGGCCTCCCAGTGACGTTCCTCCCCCAACACGAGGTCCGTCCCCCGCATGGCGTCCTGCTGCGCTTTGTCGAATGCTAGGACCCACACGGAGCGACGTCTGACCTCGTGAGGGAGGACTGCCTCCGCTCCGTAGACCAGGAAGAATGGGGTTTCTCCAGTCGGTTTGGTCGTGGTGGTGCGGATGGACCACAGCACGGACTGAAGCTCGTCGTACCAGCCTCGGCCACATGCCTCCAGCTTCTTCTTGAACGTCCTGGTCTTGAGGCCCCTCAGGACCTCCGCGTTGGCTCGCTCGGCCTGGCCGTTGCTTCGGGGGTGCGCCACTGAAGCGTAGCATATCTGCGTTCCAAGGTTAGCACCGTATGTTTTGAAGAGGTTACTGGTGAACTGCGAACCGTTGTCTGTGATGATGCGGTTCGGCACCCCGAACCGGCTCACGATGCCCCTGATGAACTTGACCGTGGAGCCCGCGGGGATGGTGCAGACGGCCTCCACTTCAGCCCACTTGGTGAACTTGTCCACGTCGACGTAGAGGTAGCGATAGCCCCCTGGCGCCCGAGGAAACGGGCCCAGGATGTCCAGCCCCCAGACCACGAATGGCCATGAAAGGGAGATGGTCTGCAAGCCTCCTGCTGGCTGATGGATCTGCTTGGCGTGGAATTGGCAGGCTTCGCAAGCCTTTACCAATTCGATTGCGTCGTTGAGCGCGGTGGGCCAATAGAAACCGCTGTGGAACGCCTTGCCGACGAGGGTCCGTGATGATGAGTGGTGCCCGCAGTCCCTGCCGTGTATGTCCTCCAGTAGTTCCTTTCCTTGTTCCCTGGAGATGCAACACAGAAGTACATCGTTTGGTCACTTTCGGTAGAGCTCTCCATCTCTGACGCAGTATGCCGTGGCCTGCCGCGCCACTGGCTCCTCTTCCTCCTCCCTCTCCGGCAAGGTCCCTTGCGCCAGGTAGCTCCGGAGCTCGGTGATCTAACAACCCTCCTGAGGCTCCATCGCCAGGAGCAGGCGTGCTCCTGAGGCCGGGCCACAGGTCGGAGCTCCCGAGGCAGGTGGTTGGGGGAGCTCTTCCAAGGGTTGAGCCATGTTTGACAGTGACGGTAGAGCTGAGGGCTTGAAGAGCCGTTCCTCAAAAACGCCAGGCTCCTAGGGTAACCACCTGGACGCGCGCTTGGCGATATCGTCGGCCTCCTGATTGGTGCCGCGAGGCACATGCTGCAGTTCCAGCCCCCAGAACTGCTTTTCCATCCTGCGGACCTCTGCTAGGTAGGCCTCCATATGCTCATCCTTCGGCTCATACACTTTGTTGGAGAAGTTGACTAGGAGCTGCGAGTCGCCCTTGACGGTGAGGCGTTTCACTCCCAGGGCTACTGCGGCCTTCAACCCGGCTACCAGTCCCTCATATTCTGTAATGTTGTTGGAGACCTTTTCACCTTGCTAGAAACAGAGCTGCACGACACAGTAGAGCTTATCCTGAGTGGGTGACATCAGCACCACACCAGCCCCCGCGCCGTGTCTGGAGAACGCCCCATCGAAATACATGACCCAGCCTTCCGGCGCCTCACTCCCTGGAGAGAGGGACCGATCCTCGTTGTCCCTGAGGCCTGGTGCCTCCGCCCATTCCGCTATGAAATCTGCCAACGCTGCTCCTTTGATGACCCTGGTTGTGCTGAACTCGAGCTGATACGCCTGCAGCTCTATGTTCCACTCGGCGACCCTTCCGGCTGAGTTTGGGCTCCGGAGCACTCTCTCCAGGGGGTATGATGAGACGACTTTGATGGGATGGGCCTGGAAGTAGTGACACAGCTTGCGCGAGGCCACCAGTAGCGCGAGGAGGAGCTTCTGAGGCATTGGGTACCGCGCCCTCGCGTCCCGTAACACTGTGCTAACAAAGTAGACTGGGTGCTCAACTAGGCTGAGAGCATCTGCGGCCGCGACGCCCTCGGGAGGTGGGGGCGCCTCGCGAGGTGAAGTGACCTCGGGAGGCGGCCCATCTGGGCGTGCGGCCTCTCCTGCCTCTGGTACATTCTTCGGCAGCTGCCCCTCCTCCACCGCGGTCGCGGCTTCTGCAGGCTCTCCTTGTTCCCGTCTTGCCTTGCCTCAGGACGCCGCTGCGGTCTTGACCTGGCGCTCCTCCCTAACCGCTACCAGGGCTGCGCTGGCGGAGTAAGGAGTGGCGGCGAGGTAAAGCAGCAGGGGCTCCCGAGGGCGCGTAGCCACCATGACTGGGGGATTGGTCAGATACCTCTTGAGATCTTGAAACGCCTTATCTGCCTCTTCAGTCCATTCAAAGGGCCCCTTCTTCTTCATCAGCTGAAAGAAAGGCAGCACTCGTTCTCCCAGTTTGGAGATGAAACGCCCTAGCGCGGTCACGCGCCCAGTAAGCTTCTGCATCTCTCTGAGGGTCTTCGGCGGGCTCATGTCCTCGACCGCCTTGACCTTCTCGGGGTTGGCCCCGATGCCACGATGGGACACGAGGAACCCCAAAAGCTTGCCCGAGGGGACGCCAAACACACATTTCTCCGGGTTGAGCCGCAGGTTTACTGCGTCGAGGCTCGCGAAGGTCTCCTCCAGGTCTTGTATCAAGGTCTTGGCCTCCCGAGACTTTACCACAATGTCATCTACGTAGGCCTCGACATTCTTTCTGAGTTGCGGGCCCAAGGCGATGTGCATCAGCCGCTGAAAGGTTGCTCCCGCATTGCGCAGCCCGAACGGCATGCATGTATAGCAGTATACCCCGCACGGGGTCAAGAAGGCGGTCTTCTCGACGTCTTCTACCGCCATCTTGATCTGGTGATACCCGGAGAAGGCGTCCAGGAAGCACAGCAGGTCGCACTCCGCAGTGGAGTCGACGATCTGGTCGATGCGGGGGAGCGGAAACGGATCTTGTGGGCACGCTTTGTTAAGGTTGGTGAAGTCGACACACATGCGTTCCTTCCCCCCTTTCTTGGGAACAACAACAGGGTTGGCCAACCAATCCGGGTATCGGACCTCGTGAATGACCCCAGCGGCTTCTAGCTTGCGGGTCTCTTGAATAATAAAGGTTTGCTTCTCCACGGACTGCCGCCTGGCCTTCTGCTTCACGGGGCGCACATTTGGGCACACGTTGAGGTGATGCTCGATGACACTCCTGGGGATCCCCGCCAGCTGATCGGGTTCCCAAGCAAATACCTTCTTATGTGCGCGCAAGAACTTGACCAAGGCCTCCTCCTGCTCAGGCTCGAGGTTGGCGCCTATGGTGAAAGTGGCACTGGAGGACCCGTCCTCATCGACGGGTATCTGCTTGGTCTCTGCCTTGTCCTGGGTGAATAACTGCTTCTTCTTGGCGGGCACAGCCCCCTTGGGCTCAGGGGCCTCCGCGTTGGCGGGCCGTACCGACGCCGCTGTCTTGAAGGCGAGCTCGAGTACTCGCAGGGCGTCCCCGGTGTCCCCGCGCACGGTGAGGGTACCATTGCTCCCGGGCATCTTCATGAGGTTGTATGCCGGGTGCGTGGTGGCCATGAACTGGGCCAGTGCCGGGTAGCCGAGGATGGCGTTGTAGGGAAGGCCGATGGGGGCGATGTCGAAGTTGACCGTCTCCGTGCGGAAGTTGTCGTAGGTGCCGAAGGTCACCGGGAGCCAGATCTGTCCCAGGGAGTCGGACGATCCGCCCCCGACGCCCGAGAAGGATCGGCTGGGTCGCAACCGCTCCCGGGGTATGCAGAAGAGGTCGAAAGTCTCGATCGAAAGCATGCTGAGGCCCGCGCCACCGTCGATGAGGGTTCGGGTGACGGCCACCTGGCAGATGGTGGGGGTGCACAACAAGGGGAGCGCGCCTGAGCCGACCTGGTTGGTGGGGTGGTCCTCCGAGCTGAAGGTCAGGTCGACCTCGCTCGCCGCCCGGTCCGGGGGAGCCCCCTGCCGCGCGGCAGCGGAGCTAACCCGGCGGGCAAAAGGCTTGACGTGGCGACTTGTGGGCGGCGCATGCGAGCCGCCCAGGAGGGCCGCAACGACCGGAGGCGTCGGTGCCGCGATGCAGTTGCTCTGTCGCGTAGGCGGATGCTGGGGTGGTGCTTGCAGCTCGTTTCCCGCCGAGCCGGTGGCGGTGTTGACGACAGGCGATGGGGAACGACGAGGACGCCCACCGACGGGGGCCGTCTGGGCGACACGAGAAGCGATGGCGGCCCGGCGCTCGGCGCGGGCCCGACGAGCGTCGGACATGGATGCGACGTTCGGAGGAGAACGGAGTGGTGGAAGACAGATTCCGGCGCACCCCTACCTGGCACGCCAAATGTCAGATTTCGGGTTCCGGCAGACCCTTAAGGTTCGAACACTGGGGTGCACACAGAAATCACGTCCTCAACCTCCCCGCCTCGCAAAGATCTAAACTACTAAAAGAATCACACAAGAGACACAAGATTTATACTGGTTCAGGCCACCGTTGTGGTGTAATACCCTACTCCAGTGTGTGGTGGATGGATTGCCTCCTGGGGCTGGTGATGAAGAACAATACAAGGAAGAACAGCCTCGCGAGGGTCTGTTCTTGGCTAGGGTGATGAACTGCTGGGAGGAGTTCGGTCACCTCTCTCTCTCTCTCTATCTCTCTCTCGCTTTCTCTACTCTGTGTGCCTTCTCATCAAAACCGGACCCTGACCTACCAACAGATCGAACCCCTTGCTATGTGGGTGGCTGGTCCTATTTATAGGGGCCCTGGTCCTCTTCCCAAATATCGAGCGGGAAGGGAGCCAACAATGGCGGGCTAATTTGAAGGGGGACAACAAGTACACCTATCCTGACAAAAGGTGGTCTTCGCCTGCGAAAGGCTCTGCGGTGACGCCGCGCTGGGCTCCATGGTGACCTCCGTCTCGTAGTCCGCTTGGTCCTGGTCTTGTTGCACTGAAATGGCAACCTTTGCCTGATGCCTCGGTACTCCGCGGCTGCGCTTGCCGCCTTTGCACCAAAGAGGAAAGAAGGATGCTGCGCGCGCTAGCGCCCGCCTGGCGCCCTCGATCGTCATGGCTTGCGTCACTGGCACCTCGCGAGGTACCCCGCCTTGATATCTCCGTCTCCTCGCGAGCCAGCCTGAGGAGGCTGCGCCTGGGGATGCGCCGTGTCGTCCGCCTCGCGAGGCTTGGCCCCTCGCGAGGCTTGGCCCCTCGCGAGGGTCTTGAGTCTTGTGCTTGATGAAGATGGGCCATGTTGGGGCCCCATTCGAGCCACGCTGCAGGCCGCAGGCAGGCAAGTCTGGGGACCCCCGTTCCCAGAACGCCGACAAATGCACATCACTTAAGCCTTGCAAGCATTGCAACTAATGAGTTAGTTGCGGGATGATGTATTACGGAACGAGTAAAGAGACTTGCCGGTAACGAGATTGAACTAGGTATTGAGATACCAACGATCGAATCTCGAGCAAGTACATACCGATAACAAAGGGAACAACATATGTTGTTATGCGGTCTGACCAATAAAGATCTTCGTAGAATATGTAGGAGCCAATATGAGCATCCAGGTTCCGCTATTGGTTATTGACCGGAGACGTGTCTCGGTCATGTCTACATAGTTCTCGAACCCGTAGGGTCCGCACGCTTAACGTTACGATGACAATTATATTATGAGTTTATATGTTTCGATGTACCGAAGGTTGTTCGGAGTACCGGATGTGATCACGAACATGACAAGGAGTCTCAAAATGGTCGAGACATGAAGATTGATATATTGGAAGCCTATGTTTGGATATCGGAAGTGTTCCGGGTGAAATAGTGATTTTACCGGAGCACCGGGAGGTTACCGGAACCCCCCGGGAATCAAATGGGCCTTACTGGGCCTAGGTGGAAGAGAGGAGAGGAGGAAGGGTTGGCCGCACGCCCCTCCCCCCTAGTCCAAATAGGACAAGTAGAGGGGGGCGACGCCCCCCTTCCTTCCTTCTCCACTCCTTCCCCCCAAGTCCTAATCCAACTAGGAAAAAGGAGGGGAGTCCTACTCCCGGTAGGAGTAGGACTCCTCCTGCGCGCCTCCTCCTATGGCCGGCCGCACCCCCCTTGCTCCTTTATATACAGGGGTAGGGGGGCACCCTAGAGACACAACAATTGATCATTTGATCTTTTAGTCGTGTGTGGTGCCCCCTCCACCATAGTCCCCTCGATATTACTGTAGCGGTGCTTAGGCGAAGCCCTACGTCAGTAGAACATCAACATCGTCACCACGCCGTCGTGCTAACAAAACTCTCCCTCAACACTCTGCTGGATTGGAGTTCGAGGGACGTCATCGGGCTAAACGTGTGCTGAACTCGGAGGTGCCGTACATTCGGTACTTGATCGGTCGGATCGTGAAGACGTACGACTACATCATCCGCGTTGTGCTAACGCTTCCACTTTCGGTCTACGAGGGTACGTGGACAACACTCTCCCCTCTCATTGCTATGCATCACCATGATGTTGCGTGTGCGTAGGAATTTTTTTGAATTTACTACGTTCCCCAATAGTGGCATCCGAGCCAGGTTTTATGTGTTGATGTTATATGCACGAGTAGAACACAAGTGAGTTGTGGGCGATATAAGTCATACTGCTTACCAGCATGTCATACTTTGGTTCGATGGTATTGTTGGATGAAGCGGCCCGGACCGACATTATGCGTACGCTTACGCGAGACTGGTTCTACCGACGTGCTTTGCACATAGGTGGCTGGCGGGTGACAATTTCTCCAACTTTAGTTGAACCAAGTGTGGCTACTCCCGGTCCTTGCGAAGGTTAAAACAGCACCAACTTGACAAACTATCGTTGTGGTTTTGATGCGTAGGTAAGAACGGTTCTTGCTAAGCCCGTAGCAGCCACGTAAAACTTGCAACAACAAAGTAGAGGACGTCTAACTTGTTTTTGCAGGGCATGTTGTGATGTGATATGGTCAAGACATGATGCTAAATTTTATTGTATGAGATGATCATGTTTTGTAACCGAGTTATCGGCAACTGGCAGGAGCCATATGGTTGTCGCTTTATTGTATGCAATGCAATCGCCCTGTAATGCTTTACTTTATCACTAAGCGGTAGCGATAGTCGTGGAAGCATAAGATTGGTGAGACGACAATGATGCTACGATGAAGATCAAGGTGTCGCGCCGGTGATGATGGTGATCATGACGGTGCTTCGGAGATGGAGTTCACAAGCACAAGATGATGATGGCCATATCATATCACTTATATTGATTGCATGTGATGTTTATCTTCTATGCATCTTATCTTGCTTTGATTGACGGTAGCATTATAAGATGATCTCTCACTAAATTTCAAGATAAAAGTGTTCTCCCTGAGTATGCACCGTTGCCAAAGTTCGTCGTGCCCAAACACCACATGATGATCGGGTGTGATAAGCTCTACGTCCATCTACAATGGGTGCAAGCCAGTTTTGCACACGTAGAATACTCAGGTTAAACTTGACGAGCCTAGCATATGCAGATATAGCCTCGGAACACTGAGACCGAAAGGTCGAGCGTGAATCATATAGTAGATATGATCAACATAGTGATGTTCACCATTGAAAGCTACTCCATTTCACGTGATGATCTCTTATGGTTTAGTCGATTTGGATCACGTGATCACTTAGAGGGTTAGAGGGATGTCTTTCTAAGTGGGAGTTCTTAAGTAATATGATTAATTGAACTTAAATTTATCATGAACTTAGTACCTGATAGTATCTTGCTTGTCTAGGTTTGATTGTAGATAGATGGCCCGTGCTGTTGTTCCGTTGAATTTTAATGCGTTCCTTGAGAAAGCAAAGTTGAAAGATGATGGTAGCAATTACACGGTCTGGGTCCGTAACTTGAGGATTATCCTCATTGCTGCACAGAAGAATTACGTCCTGGAAACACCACTGGGTGCCAGGCCTGCTGCTGATGCAACTGACGATGCTAAGAACGTCTGGCAGAGCAAAGCTGATGACTACTCGATAGTTCAGTGTGCCATGCTTTACGACTTAGAACCGGGACTTCAACGACGTTTTGAACGTCATGGAGCATATGAGATGTTCCAGGAGTGGAAGTTAATATTTCAAGCAAATTCCTAGATTGAGAGATATGAAGTCTCCAATAAGTTCTACAGCTGCAAGATGGAGGAGAATAGTTCTGTCAGTGAACATATACTCATAATGTCTGGGTACCATAATCACTTGACTCAGCTGGGAGTTAATCTTCTGGTTGATAGTGTCATTGACAGAGTTCTTCAATCACTGCCACCAAGCTACAAGAGCTTCATGATGAACTATAATATGCAAGGGATGAATAAGACAATTCCCGAGCTCTTCGCAATGCTAAAGGCTGCGGAGGTAGAAATCAAGAAGGAGCATCAAGTGTTGATGGTCAACAAGACCACTAGTTTCAAGAAAAAGGGTAAACGGAAGAAGAAGGGGAACTTCAAGAAGAACAGCAAGCAAGTTGCTGCTCATGAGAAGAAACCCAAGTCTGGACCTAAGCCTAAAACTGAGTGCTTGTACTACAAGCAGACTGGTCACTGGAAGCGGAACTGCCCCAAGTATTTGGCGGATAAGAAGGATGGCAAGGTGAACAAAGGTATATGTGATATACATGTTATTGATGTGTACCTTACTAGAGCTCGCAGTAGCACCTGGGTATTTGATACTGGTTCTGTTGCTAATATTTGCAACTCGAAACAGGGGCTACAGATTAAGCGAACACTGGCAAAGGACGAGGTGACGATGCGCGTGGGAAACGGTTCCAAAGTTGATGTGATCGTGGTCGGCACGCTACCTCTACATCTACCTTCGGGATTAGTATTATACCTAAATAATTGTTATTTGGTGCCATCGTTGAGCATGAACATTATATCTGGATCTTGTTTGATGCGAGACGGTTATTCATTTAAATTAGAGAATAATGGTTGTTCTATTTATATGAGTAATATCTTTTATGGTCATGCAGCCTTGAAGAGTGGTCTATTTTTGATGAATCTCGATAGTAGTGATACACATATTCATAATGTTGAAGCCAAAAGATGCAGAGTTGATAATGATAGTGCAACTTATTTGTGGCACTACCGTTTAGGTCATATCGGTATAAAGCGCATGAAGAAACTGCATACCGATGGACTTTTGGAACCACTTGATTATGAATCACTTGGTACTTGCGAGCCGTGCCTCATGGGCAAGATGACTAAAACGCCATTCTCTGGAACTATGGAGAGAGCAACAAATTTATTGGAAATCATACATACAGATGTATGTGGTCCGATGAATGTTGAGGCTCGTGGCGGATATCGTTATTTTCTCACATTCACAGATGATTTAAGCAGATATGGGTATATCTACTTGATGAAGCATAAGTCTGAAACATTTGAAAAATTCAAAGAATTTCAGAGTGAAGTTGAAAATCATCGTAACAAGAAAATAAAGTTTCTATGATCTGATCATGGAGGAGAATATTTGAGTTACGAGTTTGGTCTACATTTGAAACAATGCGGAATAGTTTCGCAACTCACGCCACCCGAAACACCATAGCGTAATGGTGTGTCCGAACTTCGTAATCGTACTTTACTAGATATGGTGCGATCTATGATGTCTCTTACAGATTTACCGCTATCGTTTTGGGGTTATGCTTTAGAGACAGCCGCATTCACGTTAAATAGGGCACCATCGAAATCCGTCGAGACGACGCCTTATGAACTGTGGTTTGGCAAGAAACCAAAGTTGTCGTTTCTGAAAGTTTGGGGCTGCGATGCTTATGTGAAAAAGCTTCAACCTGATAAGCTCGAACCCAAATCGGAGAAATGTGCCTTCGTAGGATACCCAAATGAGACTGTTGGGTACACCTTCTATCACATATCCGAAGGCAAGACATTCGTTGCCAAGAATGGATCCTTTCTAGAGAAGGAGTTTCTCTCGAAAGAAGTGAGAGGAAAGTAGAACTTGATGAGGTAACTGTACCTGCTCCCTTATTAGAAAGTAGTACATACCAGAAATCGGTTTCTGTGACACCTAAACCAACTAGTGAAGAAGTTAATGGTGATGATCATGGAACATCAGATCAAGTTGCTACTGATCCTCGTAGATCAACCAGAGTAAGATCCGTACCAGAGTGGTATGGTAATCCTGTTTTGGAAGTCATGCTACTAGATCATGATGAACCTACGAACTATGAAGAAGCGATGGTGAGCCCAGATTCCGCAAAATGGCTTGAAGCCATGAAATCTGAGTTGGGATCCATGTATGAGAACAAAGTGTGGACTTTGGTTGACTTGCCCGTTGATCGGCAAGCAATTGAGAATAAATGGATCTTCAAGAAGAAGACTAACGCTGACGGTAATGTTGCTGTCTACAAAGCTCGACTTTTTGCGAAATGTTTTTGACAAGTTCAAGGGATTGACTACGATGAGACCTCACCCGTAGCGATGCTTAAGTCTGTCTGAATCATGTTAGCAATTGCCGCGTTTTATGATTATGAAATATGGCAGATGGATGTCAAAACTGCATTCTTGAATAGATTTCTGGAAGGAGAGTTGTATATGATGCAACCGGAAGGTTTTGTCGATCCAAAGGGAGCTAACAAAGTGTGCAAGCTCTAGCGATCCATTTATGGACTGGTGCAAGCCTCTCAGAGTTGGAATAAACGCTTTGATAGTGTGATCAAAGCATTTGGTTTTATACAGACATTTGGAGAAGCCTGTATTTACAAGAAAGTGAGTGGGAGCTCTGTAGCATTTCTGATATTATATGTGGATGACATATTGCTGATTGGAAATGATATAGAATTTCTGGATAGCATAAAGGGATACTTGAATAAGAGTTTTTCAATGAAAGACCTTGGTGAAGCTGCTTATATATTGGGCATTAAGATCTATAGAGATAGAACAAGACGCTTAATTGGACTTTCACAAAGCACATACCTTGAGAAAGTTTTGAAGAAGTTCAAAATGGATCAAGCAAAGAAAGGGTTCTTGCCTGTGTTACAAGGTGTGAAGTTGAGTAAGACTCAGTGCCCGACCACTGCAGAAGATAGAGAGAAAATGAAAGATGTTCCCTATGCTTCAGCCATAGGATCTATCATGTATGCAATGCTGTGTACCAGACCTGATGTGTGCCTTGCTATAAGTCTAGCAGGGAGGTACCAAAGTAATCCAGGAGTGGATCACTAGACATCGGTCAAGAACATCCTGAAATACCCGAAAAGGACTAAGGATATGTTTCTCGTTTATGGAGGTGACAAAGAGCTCATCGTAAATGGTTACGTTGATGCAAGCTTTGACACTGATTCAGACGATTCTAAATCGCAAACCGGATACGTGTTTACGTTGAACGGTGGAGCTGTCAGTTGGTGCAGTTCTAAACAAAGCGTCGTGGCGGGATCTACATGTGAAGCGAAGTACATAGCTGCTTCGGAAGCGGCAAATGAAGGAGTCTGGATGAAGGAGTTCATATCCGATCTAGGTGTCATACCTAGTGCATCGGGTCCAATGAAAATATTTTGTGACAATACTGGAGCAATTGCCTTAGCGAAGGAATCCAGATTTCACAAGAGAACCAAGCACATCAAGAGACGCTTCAATTCCATCCGGGATGTAGTCCAGGTGGGAGACATAGAAATTTGCAAGATACACACGGATCTGAATGTTGCAGACCCATTGACTAAGCCTCTTCCTGTAGCGACCCGACCTCAGATGGTCAAGTCTTTGTGCTTCAGTGTCATCCCTGGATCGGTAATGCTGGCACACACAGTACTCGAAGGATTTATAACAGAGTAGCAATCACACACTTATTACATCGAAAGTCTCAAGAGAGAACTTAATACAATAATATGGCTTAAGGCCATCTAATACGATAACAGCGGAAGGCTTGGAAGATAAAGTGAGTCCATCTACTCCAACGGCATAGCTGAGCTGCACGACAATGACCTAATGAACCTTACTCCTCGTCTGAAAAGTCTACAACATAATACGTTGCAGCCCGAAAACGGGTCAGCACATGGAATATGCTCGCAAAGTAACACAGTAGAGCAAGAACAGAATAATGCTATCACTACATGCATATATGGCTGGTGGAAAGCTTTATGGTTACCATTTTTGCGAAAAGCCAAATTTTCCCTACAACAAAGGAATAGATTTTAATTTAACTATCATGGTGGTTGAACAACATTGAGAAGGTTCCTCCAACTCAATCCCAATTAAAGTGATTAAAAACCCAACAATATTAATTAATCATGATGAGATACATGTGATAGCCCAAGTACTAGATACTCAAGAATTGTCCATAACCGGGGACACGGCAAACCATGATTAGATTGTACACTCTGCAGAGGTTTGCGCACTTTTCCCCGCAAGACTCGATCGCCTCCGTTGGATTTCTCGCACTACAGGGTGTTTGAGAAACGGATGACCGAGACACAGTCTTTCAGAAACATTAACTCTCTACTCCGGACAGACCATACCAAACCTACATCCCACTACCTGCTGATCTGCCTCTTCAAGAGCTTCACGTAACTTACTCAACTATGCTAGAGCCCATAATAGCTTGTGGCTGCACACGGAAGTTTCTAGCATGAATCATCTCAGTTCCCTTTGAGCCTGGGTGGCGGTCCATAGGAAGATCACACGGGTACTCCGGGATTTCCAAAAATACAGGCAACACTGGGTACTCCAGGTGCCTCAATCCACCCAGTTGTTTGATTAAGTTTCCACCTTAAGTTGAACCATTAATTTAACAAACTCACATCTGCTATGGATTTCACTCACCCAAACCATGTCTACGAGCATATCATAGCAAATTAAGCAACGCGTAGAAGTAACTCCCAAGGGTTTGAATATAATAGGGTAATAGGTTCTACCTCATCAACTACTTCCCAACCCACAAGTTAATGACATCCTAATCATGCAATGTTTGAGGATTGGAACTAATGCATAAAAACTGGGTGATAAAGGGGTATGATCAAAGTGTTACTTGCCTTGCTGACGATCTGCGAATCCTAGAGACTCGTAGTAACACGCTTCGCACTCCAGGAATTCTATCGCAAGCAAACAATAGCATACATAAGTAACAAGCAACGATGCACAAGCAAAACTCAAATAAATGAGGTTGACCAGAAAGTTCAAATTAAGAACTCCGGTTCGCAAAAAGAATCAAATCAAACGGACCAACGAAACTCAAACGGCGAAAGAAAGAAGCTTCGTTTACTAATCTGAAACTAGGTCAAATTTTGTAGTAGCAAAAACTTGTTTGAGTTGGTTAAACGGAAAGAGGGTTTCGAGATGAAACTCCAGGCGCTTGAATCGCCTGATTCCGATAAACAAGCGAAAAGATAAACACAAAATAAGATCGGATCAGAAATCGCGATCAGAAAAATCGCGGAATAAATCCGAGAAAAAGAAAAACGATGAACAGATTAACAAACGGGCGTTCGTTATCCGGATCTAAACGAAGAATGTGTTCGTTAAAACGAACGAACGGGCGAACGCTCGCTAAATAAATAAACAAGAGAAAAACCGATCTATTAAAAAAACGAAAACTAGGGCGTCGAAAAAAAACCCGAATGGTTTAAAAAAAACGGACGGCTCGGATCCGGTGGATACCTCCGGCAAGAGGTCCGGCGAGGCGGGGTGCGGGGCGGCGGCTCGCGGGGCGGCGGGGCTTGGCGGTGGCGACGGCATGCACGGGCGGCGGCGGCTGCGGGCGGCGGGGTTGGCGGCGGTGGTGGTGGTGTTGGGGCTCGGGGCGGCGACATATATAACGGGGGCGGGGGCGGCGACTTGGAGGAGGGGGCAAGGCGCGGCGGAGGCGGAGTCCAACTCGGACTCCGGTCCGAGTGGCGGCGGCGGCGCGCACGCGCAGGAGGTGGCGGCGGCGGCTGGGCCGGCCTGGCTCGGCTGGGCCTTAGGCCCAGTCGGGCGCGGGAACTTTTTTTTAAAGAAAATTCCGCCGAAAGAAATAAAATCCTAGAAAAATAAATAAAATCTAAAAATGCCAAAACAAATTTTCACCGTCCAAATAAAATATTTAGAATAAGATGAACATTTTCTTGGCCCTAAAATGCAATTTTGAAAACATGCAATGTTTCTAATGCGAATAAAATCCGAATAAAATCAAATAAAAATCAATTTAATGATTTTAATATTTTTCTCCAATATTTTATTTATTTTGGAGAAGTCATATTATCTCCTCTCTTTATTTTTTTAATGTGAAATATTTTTCGGACAGAAATAATTAAAATCAAATCCTCGTTTCATTATTTGATAAAAGAATCAAATATGAAAGCCGGGAAATCCCCAACTCTCTCCGAGGGTCCTGGAGTTGCTTAGGATTTCGAGGATTACGGAACGGAAAAGCAATAAAACATGATATGCAATGATGATCTAATGTATAACATTCCAAATTGAAAATTTGGGATGTTACACTTCCACGAGCAAAACATGATCAGCACCAATGCTCCATGGGTGTTAGTGAGGGAGTCCTGGATTAGGGGGTCTCCGGACAGCCGGACTATCTACATTGGCCGGACTGTTAGACTATGACGATACAAGATTGAAGACTTCATCTCGTGTTCGGATGGGACTCTACTTGGCGTGGAAGGCAAGCTAGGCAGTACGGATATGGATATCTCCTGCTTTGTAACCAACCTTGTGTAACCCTAACCCTCTCCGGTGTCTATATAAACCGAAGGGTTTTAGTCCGTAGGACAACAACCATAACATACAATCATACCATAGGCTAGCTTCTAGGGTTTAGCCTCCTCGATCTCGTGGTAGATCCACTCTTGTACTACCCATATCATCAATATTAATCAAGTAGGACGTAGGGTTTTACCTCCATCAAGAGGGCCCGAACCTGGGTAAAACATCGTGTCCCCTGTCTCCTGTTACCATCCGGCCTAGACGCACAGTTCGGGACTGTCACAGCCCTAGAAATCTTCTTGTAATTAGTGGCATTGCATCATGCATCAATTTCAATTTCTTTTAATTTGGAAATGGGGGCTGATAAACCCTAGCAACAAATGAAACTCAACTAGGGTCCAAATAAAAATCATTTCACTGAACCCAAAATGCCCCTCTAAAATGTTCATCATCTTTGGATTGGTCTTGAACCTCTGCCAAAAATATTGCACATTTTCTAGGTTAATTGGGGGTCACTGAATTAAATCATACAGTATTTGCATTTGAGCATTTAAATCCTATAAAATATTTTAAATGCCCAAATAATCACAAACTGAAATGTTTACTGTTGGAAATATTCCAAACAGTGGCCATAGTCAGTTGCATGATTTTTGGAAATGCTCTGGCATTTTTAATAAATCCAAACACAATTACAAAAAAATACAAAACAGAAACAAAAGAAAAACGAAAGGCCACCGGGCCTCTTACCCGCACCCACCTGGCGGCCCACCTACCTGGTCCAGCCCACCTACCCCCACCGCGTCGTCTTCCTCCTGCCAATAGGAGCAGGTGCCTGTCGACGCACATGCAGCTACGGCCACCTCCTGCTTCGCGCTGGAGGCCTGTCCTTCTCCCTGATCCCGCGCTTGGAGATGCCCTGGAGCCCCTCTGTCCTCCTCTTGCTTCTCTGGTTCCCCACCTCTCTGCTCTCTCTCTCTCTCTCTCGCGACCGAGCGGAGCTCGTTGCCGCCGACACCGTCCACCGCGGCCACCAGCCCTCCCCCGCCCAACGGTTGTGCTCTAGTGCTCCGCTTTGACGCCTGCATCGTCCTCGCCGAGCCACGCAGCCTGGGGCGTATTGAATCGCCGCCATCGACGACGCCAGCATCACCGTTTCCATCGCCGGCCACCGTGGATCCCCGCCGTCGATTCGGGAGCTACCGGGCGTCCCCGACCCCGACCTCGCGCTCGTTGGACTCTCTGTGAGCCTCCGCACCGAACCCCTCTCTCTCCGTTGCCGATTTCACCCTCTAACCACGGCCTCTGTTGAGCCCGAGAGCTCGCCGCCGACGAGTTCGCCATTGCCGTAACTAGCATCCTCGAATGATCAAACCGAGCACGTAGTTGTGCTCAGCGTGCTCCCAGGAGGCCATAGCACGGCTCACCTCGTTGTCTCGTACACTGTAGCGTTGCATCGGTCGAGCCCGAACTCCGACTGCCGCCGAGGTCGACGCCGTGCCCAACTCCGGCCTTCTCGCAACCTCCCCCTGCCACAGTTGGATGCGCACGAGCCCCAGCTCCTCGTAGGTGGGCTCGGCCATCGATTTGGTCACCGGAGCCACCATCCCGATCATCGCCGCCGCGTCTGTGTGTTCGCCGGCGTTGAACTCCGATGATATGACGTGTCCCGTCATTAGCAGCTAACAGCCCCGTTAATTAACCTCCCAAGACACTGACAGCAGGCCCCGTCCCTTAATTAACCACATGTCTTAGATTTAACTTAATCTCGGTGGCCCCACGCGTCAGGGTTGACTGGCTGACGTGGCAGTTGACCGGGGCCACCTGTCAGCGACACTAACTGGCCCTGAGTCACTGACCAGTGGGCCCCATTGGTCAGGTTTGACCTGGACCGACCCCGTTGACCTGATGACGTCATAGTGACATCGTGCTGACGCAGTAAAGCTTTTCTGGGATATTAAATAAATCAGAAATGATTTATTTATTTTCAGAAAATGCCCAAAACTTCTAAAAATCATAGAAATTAAACTGTAACTCCAAATAAAATAAATTATATATGTAAAATTACCAGAAAAATTCAAGGAATCTGTTTATGGCATTTTCATGCATGTTTGAACAACTTAACCTCACTGTTTAGTCCAAAACATGATAATGCACTATTTGAATTCATAGTTTGAATTTGAATTTGAACCTAGTGTTCAAACCGAATCCATTTAACATGTTGCTAGTTGCATTAGCTCAAACCACAGCATATTGACATGTCATGATCATGCATCATATTGTGCATTGCATTGATTGTGTTTCTTTCTCTATTGCCGGTAATTGTCCCCTCTCGATAGACGTTGTACCGACGATGTGATCGTTGACACTGATGAAGACTCAATGTTATCTTCAGAAGTGCCAGGCAAGCACACCCCCCCTTGTTCATCCCGATACAAGCCCACTCTCTCGCTCCTGCTCTTTTTACTGCATTAGGACAACAATGATTCATCTGTTACTTGTTGCGGTAGTTGAACCCCTTACCCTTTGCATGACCTGTCATTGCCACAGTAAATAGATGAAACCCAGTAGCATGAGTAGGAGTCATTTGAGCCCTGATGTGCCTACTCATTCATGCTTGTTGTCATGCCTGCTACTGCTTAGAGTTGAGTCAGTTCCGACTCATTGGGGATGAATCGGAGATGTGTGAACATGTCCTACTGTGTGTGAGCTAAGTGTGTGAACACGTTTTGGTAAAGGTAGCGGTGAGAGGCCATGTAGGAGTACATGGTGGGTTGTCTCATTGAAACCGTCCTCCGGAACTGAGTTCTGTGTTTGTGATCCATGAAACAGCTACTACCACACGTTGGGCCCTGAAATATGACCCCGCTCGACTTACTGACCCCCCTCGTCCTCTATCCAGGAGTTGCAATTAGTTTCTGGTGTTTATAGGATATGTGTTGGCGACCGTGCATAGCGCTGACCCTAGGGGTGGGCTATGATGCAGTAGATACACTGTGGCATGGTGTACCGGGCGCCCGTTTGGTGTCTCGGGAACCCTGCACACATCGTTTGGGGCTGTGAGCGAAACTCCGGCCGGATCTCCTCGTGGATGGAACCCGAATAGGCGATAAACCTGGACTAGAGACTTGTGTGGTTACTCAGGTCGTGGTCTACACCCACGTCGGCTTTCGCTTGAAGTCTGCCGAGCACATGTCATGTGCAGACGCTAAGTGGTGGAAACATGTGTGACGAAGTACACCCCTGCAGGGTTATAAATGATCTATTCGAATAGCCGTGTCCGCGGTAAAGGACTTTTGGGTTACCTATAACAGTTCATAGACAAGTGAAAGTGGATACTCTAAAACTCGCAAGATAACCGTGAGTGCTGTGGATGGCCTTCTTGTAGGGAGACGAGAGCGGATCCATAGTGGTGTATTGATTGGTGAATGTGTGGACTCGTGTGCGCCACCTCAAAGAGTTGCTTGCAGTCGTAGTTTAGGATAGCCACCGAGTCAAAGCTGGCTTTCTGCAGTTAAACTCCACCACCCCCCTTGTTGATACCGATGCATATGTAGCTAGTTCTGATGTAAGTCTTGCTGAGTACCTTTGTACTCATGTTTGCTTAATTTATGTTTTGCAGAGAGATTTTAGTCTCGCTAGTAGTTCCGCGTGGACTTCGACTTTTAGCTTGATACCTCAGCTACGATCTTGTGCCCTCGGCAGGATCGGGTAGATAGTCAGGCTTCTTAGCCTTTTTCATTTGTAGATGTCTGTTCTTAGACATGTTAAGCTGCCGCCTGTGCTTTGCATTGTATGCTATGATTGTTGGGTCATGAGACCCATGCTTGTAATATCTGGCTCTTCGGAGCCTAATGAATTAATACTTGAGTCGTAGAGTCTTGTTGTGATGCCATGTTGTATTTACACACATCGAGCATATTGTGTGTATGATTGAAATGCTTGGTATGTGTGGGATCCGACAATCTAGTTGTTTATCCTTGGCAGCCTCTCTTATGGGGAAATGTAGTCTAGTGTTTCCATGAGCCATAGTAGTCCGATATAGCCCGGTTCACCGGAGTCCTGCTAGCCCAGCACTACTGCTCAGGACACTTGACTGGCCGGCATGTGATTCACTTCGTTCCTGTGTCTGTCCCTTCGGGGAAATGTCACGCGGTGACTTCCGGAGTCCTGCCTAGCCTGCTACAGCCCGGGTTACCGGAGTCCTGTTAGCCCAGTGCTACAGCCCGGATTCACACGCTGTTGACCGACATGCTCGAGGTTGATTCATGTATGCCTGTCCCCATGGGTTAGTGCCGCTTTGGGTTCACGGCTAGCCATGTCGGCCCGGGTTCTCCGTCATGTGGATGCTAGCGACACTATCATATACGTGAGCCAAAAGGCGCAAACGGTCCCGGGACATGGTAAGACGACACCCATGGGATACCGTGCGTGAGGCTGCAAAGTGATATGAGGTGTTACCGGCTAGATCGATGTGACTTGGAATCGGGGTCCTGACAGCTTTGGTATCAGAGCCTGACTGCCTGTAGGATTACCAAGCCAAACTGGTCGAAGTCGTGTCTAGAAATGCTCTAGTTATATAAGGAAATTGATTGTGGATGGGAACGTAAGGCTCTTTTTACTCCTTATCCTCATGACCTTCTGATCCGAGTCATCTTATCTTTTCTATGGGGTTAAGAACTAGGCTTCTCTTCTATCTCTCAGGATGACGTGTTACTAAATCGTAGTTGCCTAGGAATGTTGAGTTTAAGCCTCAGTTCAGTTCCTACTACTTCCGTATGTTCATAGTTGGTCTCAGAACCTTGATATTGTGCTTCTGAGTGGTTATGCCACAAATTTGCAGGATGTCCCAAAACTTTTTGAGCATTTACAGCCGTTATGCTGTCCGAGTCGCCCCAGGTTTCCAAACAATCTGATGCATTTGCAAAATCCTTTCCCTCTGGTTTTCGATGTTCCTCTAGGCCAGGTTAATCACCCTAATTGTGAGTTGGGGTATTCTTTTGCCTCGACATATATCTTGGAATTATTATTATGACCCTAGATGTCTTAGAGTGCCACCTAGTAATCGAACCATGTTTTGCATTTCCAGTGTGATGATTCTGGCCGTTATTCTTGAAAGCATCCCGTGATGCCATTTAGTTAGTAGGCATTCTATTCCTGGGTTTTGAACCCGAGACTCACCCTACTTGCTTCATGTTGATAGTGTTTGCTAGTTCCTTAGGACATTAGTAAACCTTGTGATAGACCTCGAGGTCCGTGGTATTTCCTTCTTCCAAATACTATGAACCACTTATGGCAGAAGTTCTTGAACCAAAGGATCACAACCAGAGTGCTCTTGATGAGTTCTCCATTCTATATTGTGGCTCTGCCAGTTCTACCTTTCTGCATGGGTTATCCGGAAGAAATATGTTGAACCCGTTCGACATACTAACCTATGCATCCACAACTCAGAAAGTTATATGTTCCTTGAGTTGTTTCCCCCTTCAGTTATTCCGACCATCGTCTATCAATTGATAGTCAGGAGTAATTGTGCACCCGTGTTATCGATGTTTATTATTCTTGTGGTACGTTAAGCCATTCCATTTCAGAACAATTAGGAGAACCAAACTCCAGTACCTCATCCATATCCAGGATTAGGTCAAAGTAGTTGTGTTCTGCAGATCAAATGCCAATCCAGCCTTTGTTCTGTTCTACCTCGGAGTATTACCCACTTTATGTCAAGAGCGTCGTGAGAATTGCACCTTCCGCTATGAATTCTTGATGCAGTGATACTCTCTCCATCATTATTCATTTCTCAGTTTCTGTGTTGTTGCAACCGGAATGTCGACAAGTGAATCGTGGTGTGTGAAATCAATACTCCTAGCAACTCCGTTGCTTGGTAGTTAATGGACAATACTCTCGCTCTTAGCGTGCCGGTTATTGAATTATCATTCTAAGACTGATCGTGCTACCTAGTCCATATTTATGGTGCACACTTCGATCAATTGGTTAGGATTGTGCCAATCCCTCACTCTTTGATCATATCATCTTGCCCTGAAAAGCAAGATTGTTCTCGAGCTTAATAACATACTGGTGGTTCGTGATTTTCTGAATATCTTCTCGGAAGTGTTACCAGGTTGTCACCTGACCGTTATGTTGAGTTCGTGATCAAGATGGTTTTTCAATAAACCACTTTTCCCCAAGAATCTGTGTTGGATACCCCTGAGCTAGTTGGTTAAGCTTAACAACAACTTGGAGAGTTGGAAGATGAAAACTTGTCCGACTTAGCTCATCCCTAAGGGATATCCTTGTGTGTGTGTGTGTGTGTGTGTGTTGAAGAAAGATGATATCTTCACCAATTGGTCCCCGTGATCAGTTGTTGTATCTATTATCTTGTCCAAACCTTGATTTGAGTGTGGGCTATCGTCAAATCAAATCAGAACCAACGATGTTCATAATGTTGTCTTACTTGCGGTTGTCCCTCGAGCATACACCATTATATCTTTGGTCTGATCAATACTATCACATTGTTCACATAGTGGTGGAAGTCCAGTGATATGGAAATTCTGATGAGTTGTTGTTGATGCCCATCAGTAGCATTTTGTCTCCCCCATGACTCATGTTGAACATCAACCTAGTGTTGGAAACTTTTATAGGCATTATCTTCATGTCCCGTTCATGAAGCATATGTTGGATGGAAGAAGTGACTTTATCTGATTCACGTGCATTTGGTGCAAGTTGCCGTCGTGAGTTCGAGAAAGATTGTTTTTGTTTCCTCTGTTACCATCCCAAGTCAGTCATGCATGTGCGAAGTATGCTATGGTATGAAAGGCTCGCTACCTCCATTCCATATGTATCTCCTAGTACACAAAGCCACTGATCAATTGTTTAAGGATAAGAAGTTCAACTGCTATTCCTGAAGGGCCCAAACGGACATGCAGGAGACTTCGTTATCTTCAATAATGGTTCCCGACCTGAACTCGGTAGTGTTTCGTTGTAAGACTACAACATGGTCATGCTTGTCTGGGACAACGTGTTCACATGTTTGTAGCAGAACCAGCTCATGTTTTGGAGCTTGCTATCACAGTTCATTCCCCGAGAATCTCGCAACATCATCTCGTCAAATTGTGTTGCAAACCTTCATTTTCCCTTCTAGACTCGGTAAGTCTGGAATATCCTGACACCAACCCGATCTGAATCTCAGGCAGATATGATGGTTGGAGCATTTTCCAAGAACTATATTGTTGGTCCCTCTGTAACCGGTAATGTGGATGTCGTGGCCAACACATCCAGCCGGAAGACCTACCATTGTAGTATCTCGATTGAAGAAAGTTGGCCACCTCCCCATGAGGATTTCGTAGGATTTACCTTCGTAGTTAATCCTTACGGATTCTTGTGCTCTCGAAGTCCGACCTTTTACTTGATGTCCTAGATACCAAACCGTATCAATAAATGGGTTATCCTAGCACACGAAGGAGAACATTAGAAGCGGAGTGCTAAATGTCTCTCGGTCGATCATCCAGATTTTGTTCCCTTGGTCTCGCTAAGGTGAAACCTGAGAAAGTGTTATCTTCCCTTGCATCTGCATCATCCATCACCATTCATCATGGTGGTATGTTGTGTTGCCAGGATCCTTGACACGGATATTGGTAAAACCTTAATGAATATGGAGATGCTCAAGTTCTTGAGAGCACGCACAAGCACTAGGTTTTACCGTTGGCGTTAAACTGGGATTTGCTTCCAGTTTCTTCGGTTATGTTATAACCTTTTCAAACAGTGGACTCACTCTCGACTGTTGGGTTCTTCCCCAGTTATCAGAATCATTCCCAACATTTGCATTTTGTTCCCAGCTTGCACCTCAGTAGTTGTTGTTCAGGATCATCTTCAAAAGTGGACTTACCATAGGTCCCATCCATTTCCGATGATAAGCAAAAATCATCCATTGTGTTGTCTTCAACAAGGTAGTCCACATCATCCATCCTAGTCCAAGTATGCCATCTCTTCAAGCTATCTCAAACGATCAATTGTAACTTGCCTTAAGCTGGTATGAAGAGTTTCAACGATCTCTGAATCAAAAGTAATTCTTTTTTCCACTTAAGGGAATAGCTCTACGAGTCACCTTCACTAAGGTGCCTCGTATGGTATTATGGGCAACATAACTTCTCGCTACTTGAAACCCCTCACCATCAATTTAGGCGTGGAATTGTTGCCCACCAAATCAAACCCCGTCGTTGTTCTTCCATCCCTCTCGATGTGTTTTGTGTCTCAACTTGAGATATTTCAACATCTCGTTCCGCGAGTTGATATTGTTTAGCTCGATCTTTGAGAAGATCAATCCTAGTTGAGTTTCTTTCCGTCGTCATCGCGTGGATGAAGACCTCAAAGCGAGGATGTCAAGATTGACATGATGCAATGAATCAACACCTTCGAGAAGGGCAATCGGATCGTGAAGATTCTTTATTGGTGTTCCCTCTATCTTCTTACCTCACGTCTTGAATCTCGGGATGAGATTCTTGTTTAGTGGGGGTGAGTTGTCACAGCCCTAGAAATCTTCTTGTAATTAGTGGCATTGCATCATGCATCAATTTCAATTTCTTTTAATTTTGAAATGGGGGCTGATAAACCCTAGCAACAAATGAAACTCAACTAGGGTCCAAATAAAAATCATTTCACTGAACCCAAAATGCCCCTCTAAAATGTTCATCATCTTTGGATTGGTCTTGAACCTCTGCCAAAAATATTGCACATTTTCTAGGTTAATTGGGGGTCACTGAATTAAATCATACAGTATTTGCATTTGAGCATTTAAATCCTATAAAATATTTTAAATGCCCAAATAATCACAAACTGAAATGTTTACTGTTGGAAATATTCCAAACAGTGGCCATAGTCAGTTGCATGATTTTTGGAAATGCTCTGGCATTTTTAATAAATCCAAACACAATTACAAAAAAAATACAAAACAGAAACAAAAGAAAAACGAAAGGCCACCGGGCCTCTTACCCGCACCCACCTGGCGGCCCACCTACCTGGTCCAGCCCACCTACCCCCACCGCGTCGTCTTCCTCCTGCCAGTAGGAGCAGGTGCGTGTCGACGCACGCGTAGCTACGGCCACCTCCTACTTCGCGCTGGAGGCCTGTCCTTTTCCCTGATCCCGCGCTTGGAGATGCCCTGGAGCCCCTCTGTCCTCCTCTTGCTTCTCTGGTTCCCCACCTCTCTGCTCTCTCTCTCTCTCGCGACCGAGCGGAGCTCGTTGCCGCCGACACCGTCCACCGCGGCCACCAGCCCTCCCCCGCCCAACGGTTGTGCTCTAGTGCTCCGCTTTGACGCCTGCATCGTCCTCGCCGAGCCACGCAGCCTGGGGCGCATCAAATCGCCGCCATCGACGACGCCAGCATCACCGTTTCCATCGCCGGCCACCGTGGATCCCCGCCGTCGATACGGGAGCTATCGGGCGTCCCCGACCCCGACCTCGCGCTCGTTGAAATCTCTGTGAGCCTCCGCACCGAACCCCTCTCTCTCCGTTGCCGATTTCACCCTCTAACCACGGCCTCTGTTGAGCCCGAGAGCTCGCCGCCGACGAGTTCGCCATTGCCGCAGCTAGCAACCTCGAATGATCAAACCGAGCACGTAGTTGTGCTCAGCGTGCTCCCAGGAGGCCATAGCACTACTCACCTCGTTGTCTCGTACACTGTAGCATTGCATCGGTCGAGCCCGAACTCCGACCGCCACCGAGGTCGACGCCGTGCCCAACTCCGGCCATCTCGCAACCTCCCCCTGCCACAGTTGGATGCGCACGAGCCCCAGCTCCTCGTAGGTGGGCTCGGCCATCGATTTGGTCGCCGGAGCCGCCATCCCGATCATCGCCGCCGCGTCTGTGTGTTCGCCGGCGTTGAACTCCGATGATATGACGTGTCCCGTCATTAGCAGCTAACAGCCCCGTTAATTAACCTCCCAAGACACTGACAGCAGGCCCCGTCCCTTAATTAACCACAGGTCTTAGATTTAACTTAATCTCGGTGGCCCCACGCGTCAGGGTTGACTGGCTGACGTGGCAGTTGACCGGGGCCACCTGTCAGCGACACTAACTGGCCCTGAGTCACTGACCAGTGGGCCCCATTGGTCATGTTTGACCTGGACCGACCCCGTTGACCTGATGACGTCATAGTGACATCGTGCTGACGCAGTAAAGCTTTTCTGGGATATTAAATAAATCAGAAATGATTTATTTATTTCCAGAAAATGTCCAAAACTTCTAAAAATCATAGAAATTAAACCGTAACTCCAATAAAATAAATTATATATGTAAAATTATCAGAAAAATTCAAGGAATCTGTTTATGGCATTTTCATGCATGTTTGAACAACTTAAACTCACTGTTTAGTCCAAAACATGATAATGCACTATTTGAATTCATAGTTTGAATTTGAATTTGAACCTAGTGTTCAAACCAACTCCATTTAACATGTTGCTAGTTGCATTAGCTCAAACCACATCATATTGACATGTCATGATCATGCATCATATTGTGCATCGCATTGATTGTGTTTCTTTCTCTGTTGCCGGTAATTGTCCCCTCTCGATAGACGTTGTACCGACGATGTGATCGTTGACACTGATGAAGACTCAATGTTATCTTCAGAAGTGCCAGGCAAGCACACCCCCCTTGTTCATCCCGATACAAGCCCACTCTCTCGCTCTTGCTCTTTTTACTGCATTCGGACAACAACGAATCATCTGTTACTTGTTGCGGTAGTTGAACCCCTTACCCTCTGCATGACCTGTCATTGCCACAGTAAATAGATGAAACCCACTAGCATGAGTAGGAGTTGTTTGAGCCCTGATGTGCCTACTCATTCATGCTTGTTGTCATGCCTGCTACTGCTTAGAGTTGAGTCAGTTCCGATTCATCGGGGATGAATCAGAGATGTGTGAACATGTCCTACTGTGTGTGAGCTAAGTGTGTGAACACATTTTGGTAAAGGTAGCTGTGAGAGGCCATGTAGGAGTACATGGTGGGTTGTCTCATTGAAACCATCCTCAGGAACTGAGTTCTGTGTTTGTGATCCATGAAACAGCTACTACCACACGTTGGGCCCTGAAATATGACCCCGCTCGACTTACTGACCCCTCTCGTCCTCTGTCCAGGAGTTGCAATTAGTTTCTGGTGTTTATAGGATATGTGTTGGCGGCCGTGCGTAGCGCTGACCCTAGGGGTGGGCTATGATGCGGTAGATACACTGTGGCACGGTGTACCGGGCGCCCATTTGGTGTCTCGGGAACCCTGCACACATCGTTTGGGGCTGTGAGCGAAACTCCGGCCGGATCTCCTCGCGGATGGAACCTGAATAGGCGATAAACCTGGACTAGAGACTTGTGTGGTTAGTCAGGTCGTGGTCTACACCCATGTCGGCTTTCGCTTGAAGTCTTCCGAGCACATGTCGTGTGCAGACGCTAAGTGGTGGAAACATGTGTGACGAAGTACACCCCTGCAGGGTTATAAATGATCTATTCGAATAGCCGTGTCCGCGGTAAAGGACTTTTGGGTTACCTATAACAGTTCATAGACAAGTGAAAGTGGATACTCTAAAACTCGCAAGATAAGCGTGAGTGCTATGGATGGCCTTCTCGTAGGGAGACGAGAGCGGATCCATAGTGGTGTATTGATTGGTGAATGTGTGGACTCGTGTGCGCCACCTCAAAGAGTTGCTTGCAGTCGTAGTTTAGGATAGCCACTGAGTCAAAGCTGGCTTGCTGCAGTTAAACTCCACCACCCCCCTTGTTGATACCGATGCATATGTAGCTAGTTCTGATGTAAGTCTTGCTGAGTACCTTTCTACTCACGTTTGCTTAATTTATGTTTTGCAGAGAGATTTTAGTCTCGCTAGTAGTTCCGCATGGACTTCGACGTTTAGCTTGATACCTCAGCTACGATCTTGTGCCCTCGGCAGGATCGGGTAGATAGTTAGGCTTCTTAGCCTTTTTCATTTGTAGATGTCTGTTCTCAGACATGTTAAGCTTCCGCCTGTGCTTTGCATTGTATGCTATCATTGTTGGGTCATGAGACCCATGCTTGTAATATCTGGCTCTTTGGAGCCTAATGAATTAATACTTGAGTCGTAGAGTCTTGTTGTGATGCCATGTTGTATTTACACATATCGAGCATATTGTGTGTATGATTGAAATGCTTGGTATGTGTGGGATCCGACAATCTAGTTGTTTATCCTTGGCAGCCTCTCTTATGGGGAAATGTAGTCTAGTGTTTCCATGAGCCATAGTAGTCCGATATAGCCCGGTTCACCGGAGTCCTGCTAGCCCAGCACTACTGCTCAGGACACTTGACTGGCCGGCATGTGATTCACTTCGTTCCTGTGTCTGTCCCTTCGGGGAAATGTCACGCGGTGACTTCTGGAGTCGTGCCTAGCCTGCTACAGCCCGGGTTACCGGAGTCCTGTTAGCCTAGTGCTACAGCCCGGATTCACACGCTGTTGACCGACATGCTCGAGGTTGATTCATGTATGCCTGTCCCCATGGGTTAGTGCCGCTTTGGGTTCACGGCTAGCCATGTCGGCCCGGGTTCTCCGTCATGTGGATGCTAGCGACACTATCATATACGTGAGCCAAAAGGCGCAAACGGTCCCGGGCCATGGTAAGACGACACCCGTGCGATACTGTGCGTGAGGCCGCAAAGTGATATGAGGTGTTACCGGCTAGATCGATGTGACTTGGAATCGGGGTCCTGACAAGGACCCCCTACCCGAGATCCGCCGGTTTTGACACCGACATTGGTGCTTTCATTGAGAGTTCCTCTGTGTCGTCACCGTTAGGCTTGATGGCTCCTACTATCATCAATAGCGATGCGGTCCAGGGTGAGACTTTTCTCCCCAGACAGATCTTCGTATTCGGCGGCTTTGCACTACGGGCTAACTCGCTTGGCCATATGGAGCAGATTGAAAGCTACGCCCCTGGCCGTCAGGTCAGATTTGGAAGTTTGAACTACACGACCGACATCCGTGGAGACTTGATCTTCGACGGATTCGAGCCACAGCCGGGCGCGCCGCACTGTCGCGATGGGTATGACCTAGCTCTGCCGCCGAACAGTACCCCAGAGGCCGCGCCCGCATCAGCTCCGACCCTTAGCTCGGAGCCAACTGCGCCAATCGAGGACGGGTGGTTAGACACCGCCTCAGTGGCTGCAGTCTCAACGGTGATTGAGCCGAACACCAGCCTAACCCTCCGCGCAGCCCGTGACTCCAAGGTGCCGGACTCTTTTTCAGACTCCGAACCATCCACGCCCCTGCCAATCGAATCCGATTGGGCGCCGATCATGGAATCCACCGCCGCGGATATCTTTCAGCACTCGCCCTTCGGCGACATTCTGAATTCACTAAGGTCTCTCTCTTTGTCAGGAGAGCCCTGGCCAGATTATGGCCAACAGGATTGGGATGCGGACGACGAAGAAATTCGACGCCCACCCACCACCCACTTCGTAGCCATTGTCGATGATTTAACCGACATGCTCGACTTCGACTCCGAAGACATCGACGGTATGGACGACGATGTAGGAGACGAACATGAACCAGCTCCTATAGGGCACTGGAAAGCCACCTCGTCATATGACATATACATGGTGGATACACCCAATGAAGGCAATGGCGACGAGATCGCGGAGGATGACCCCTCCAAGAAGCAACCCAAGCGCCGACGTCAGCGGCGCCGCTCTAAGTCCTGCCAAAGCAAAAGTGGTGTACCGGCACAGGAGATAATAACACTCTGGATAGTGCCGAAGACAACAACAATCCCCTCCAGCAAGATTTAGAGCAGGAGGATGAAGGAGCCAGCTCTCCTGACAGAGCGGCAGACGGAGAGGAGGAGGATGACAATTACATGCCCCCCTCCGAAGACGAGGCAAGCCTCAGGGACGATGAATTCGCCATACCAGAGGATCCCGTTGAACAAGAGCGCTTCAAGCGCGGGCTTATGGCCACGGCAAATAGCCCGAAGAAAAAGCAGCAGCAGCTTCAAGCTGATCAACATCTGCTAGCTGACAAATTGACTGAAGTCCTCGCGGCCGAGGAATATAAACTCGAGCGCCCGTCCAAGAATTACCCAAAGTGCAGGTTACTACCCCGACTGGAGGAAGAAGCGTATGATACGGCTGATCGGCCACCTCGTGGCCGCGATAGAGAGGCATTCCAGCCAAAAGCTCAGCCTCCACCCCGACGCCATTCAAATAAAAAGGCATGGGGAGATACGCCAGACCTGCGAGACATATTGGAGGACAAAGCAAGGCATGGAAGATCGATCTACGGATCACGACGGCGCACCACTCTGCGAGACGATAAACGTCACGCCGAATATAGTAAAAGCAAATCCGGCCGGGCCGAACACAGCGGGCAAGACCCATTCGAGCTGCGTCGCAATATAGCCCAATACAGAGGCGCCGCACACCCCTTATGCTTCACAGACAAAGTAATGGAACATCAATTCCCAGAAGGTTTCAAACCTGTAAATATTGAATCATATGACGGCACAACAGATCCCGCAGTATGGATTGAGGATTTCCTCCTCCACATCCACATGGCCCGCGGTGATGACTTACACGCCATCAAATACCTCCCACTAAAGCTCAAAGAACCAGCGCGGCATTGGCTTAACAACTTGTTAGCGGACTCCATTAGCTGTTGGGAAGATCTGGAAGCCGCATTCCTCGACAACTTTCAGGGCACTTATGTGCGACCACCAGACGCCGATGATTTGAGCCACATAACTCAGCAGCCTGAAGATTCGGTCAGACAATTCTGGACTTGGTTCTGTACAAAGAAAAATCAAATCGCCGACTGTCCGGATGAGGAGGCCTTAGCGGCTTTCAAGCACAACATCCGAGATGAGTGGCTAGCCCGGCACCTTGGTCAGGAAAAGCCGAAATCTATGGCAGCTCTCACGACGCTCATGACCCGCTTTTGTGCGGGAGAAGATAGCTGGCTGGCTCGCAGTAATAACATATCAAAGAACCATGGTACCTCAGATACAAAGGATGGCAATAGTAGGTCACGTCACAACAAACATAAGCGCCACATTAACAACGAAAATACTGAGGAAACGACAGTCAATGCCGTATTCAAAGGCTCTAAACCCGGTCAGCGGAAAATGCCATTCAAACAAAGTACGCCGGGTCCGTCTAGCTTGGACCGTATATTCGACCGCTCATGTCAAATACACGGCACCCCAGACAAGCCAGCCAATCACACCAACAGGGATTGTTGGGTGTTCAAGCAGGCCGGCAAGTTAATTGCCAAAAACAAGGACAAGGGGCCGCATAGCGATGACGAGGAGGAGCCCTGGCAGCCGCACACTGGAGGACAGAAGAGGTTTCCCCCACAAGTGCGGACGGTGAACATGATGTACGCAACCCACATCCTCAAGAGGGAGCGGAAGCGTGCGCTCAGGGACGTATATTCGTTGGAGCCAGTCGCCCCAAAGTTCAACCCTTGGACCTCCTGCCCGATCACCTTCGATCGCAGGGACCACCCCACTAGTATCCGTCATGGCGGATTCGCTGCACTGGTCCTAGACCCAATCATTGACGGATTTCACCTCACTCGAGTCCTTATGGATGGCGGCAGCAGCCTGAACCTGCTTTATCAAGACATAGTGCGCAAAATGGGTATAGACCCCTCAAGGATCAAACCCACAAAAGTGACCTTTAAGGGCGTCATTCCAGGTGTAGAGGCCCATTGCACAAGCTCAATTACACTGGAAGCGGTCTTCGGATCCCCGGATAACTTCCGAAGCGAAGAGTTAATCTTCGATATAGTCCCGTTCTGCAGTGGTTATCACGCGCTGCTCGGGCGAACCGCATTTGCTAGATTCAATGCGGTACCGCATTATGCATACCTCAAGCTCAAGATGCCAGGACATCGCGGAGTTATTACAGTCAATGGAAACACAGAGTGCTCCCTCCGAATAGAGGATCACACTGCAGCCCTCGCAGCAGAAGCGCAAAGCAGCCTCTCAAGGCAATCAACCAGTTCGGCGCTTCAAAGCCCGGACACCTTCAAGCGCGCTCGGAGCAATCGGCAAATCAACCGCCTGGCGCGATCTGAGCTCGCGTAGCAATGCGGCGGCCACCCCAATCCCAGCCCAGCGGCGAAACTCATGCCACGCGTACATAATTACGCATTAAAAATACCATGGGCACAGGTGGGGAGGGGGACACAACTGCGGCACGCCCCAAGAGGCGGCCTAAACCGCACTAGGGGCTTCCCGTTTGGTTATTTTTTCTTTTTCTTTCAGGACCTTAATCTCTGGAAACATTGTCCGGCAGCACTACTGCCGAACACAGATGCAGCAACCAAGGAGGTAGACAGCTACGTTATACCACAGAATTCCCAGGTTGATTACAGTAATGAGTGAAATATTCAATTTAATATCATTCCTCAGCTTGCCCTTGGAAGGGACATAGTCCTACTCTTTGCTTATCGCACTATCTGTATCACTCTGCTTTAACGCAATTTTTTAATAAACAATGCATGACATTACGACTATTATTGCATTCTTGTTATATATATATATATATATATATATATATATATATATATATATCTATGTGTTCATTAATGATGCCTTGCAACCGCACACTTTGGTACGGCCAATACACCAGGGGCTTACGTACCCCACAATACGGTGTGAAAACTCCGAACACTTTCACAAGTGCGGCGCCCCGAACTTATAGCATTATATGCATCAGCTCCGAATCATGTCTTTGGTCAAATGTTGTCTTTCACACGGGTGAAAGCCCGGCGTGCACCTTCAATGCAGACAGATCGCTTGAAGACCTCCAGCCGCGGGCAGGCATCCACAAGCAGCCTCACCAGGCCGAAGAAGTTGTTCGGAAGGGCATCGCTAGGCCACAGCCGGACTATAAAGCTCTTCATGGCCTGATCGGCCGCCTTATGTAGCTCGACCATCTGCTTCAGCTGGTCGCTCATTGGCACCGGATGTTCGGCCTTAGCATACTGAGACCAGAACAGCTTCTCCATTGAGCTTCCATCCTTGGCCTGGTAAAATTGTGCGGCATCGGACACACTGCAGGGCAAATCTGCGAATGCTCCTGGAGAGCTCCGGATTCGGGTAAGTAATCGGTAATTTACTTTTACATGCTTGCTTTGCATATAGAAAGCCTTACCCGTCGCTATCTTCTTCATCGCGTCGATCTCTTGGAGAGCCTTTTGGGCTTCGGCCTTGGCACTTTTTGCGCTCTCGAGGGCCGCGGCAAGCTCAGACTCCCGCGTCTTTGAGTCAAGCTCCAATGCCTCGTGCTTCGCCACGAGAGCCTGGAGCTCTTGCTGCACCTCGCCCACCCGAGCCTCGTGCTTCTCTCGCTCGGTGCGCTCCTTGACCGCTTTATCTTCGGCGTTGGTCAGCGCTTGCTTCAGGGTCGCCACCTCGGTCGTGGCCCCTGGCAAATATTCGATGATCCAGTCATTTTGCAATCGCGTCTTCTTTTATATATACATATCTATAGACAGGGTATTACTTACCCTTGTTCTCCTCGAGCTGCCTCTTGGCGAGGCCGAGCTCTTTCCGGGACCCCTCGAGGGCCTACTTCAGTACGGCGACCTCCGCAGTCAGTGCGGCGGACACCAGCAGCGAAGCCTGCATATGCATATTGACTCACTTATATTAGACTCCTATGATATTATTTGATCCTCTGTTCGGCTTTTCTTTGTGAACATCGAACAAAGCATCAGGGGCTACTGTCTATGCGGTAATATTCCTACTACATTTTGAAACACTTACCCCGAAGCCTGTTAGAAGGCTAGCACATGCTTCAGTCAATCCGCTCTTGGCAGATTGAACCTTCTGGATCACCGCACTCATGATAGAGCGGTGCTCCTCGTCGATGGAAGCGCTGCGAAGCGCTTCCAGCAGATTGTCTGGCGCCTCTGGATGGACAGAGGTCACCGGCACAGGTGTCTTGCCCCTCTTAGAAGGAGGCCGCCTGCCCGAGCCTGGAACCGCTGGAGGTTCCGGCGCGATGTTCAGCTGAGAGCCAAACTCTGAGCTCTCAGGGGCCCCGTCCCCTCGGCTCCCGGAGTCCGGAAGGTCGCCTTGAGGCGCCTCTGGGACTGTGTCCCCTCGATCTGGTGCCTCTTGAGACAACACCTCAGCGTCGTCGGCAGGATGAGGGGAGGTGGCGGTTGGGACTGGATCGCTGTCCATGTCCGACGAGCCCAGGGAGCCGTCCAATGATACCTCGATATTGGCTCGTGGTGGCCTGCATAATTATGTTCGGCGTTAGGGAAAGAAATGCGACAAAGGAATCCTATGAGTTACTCTAGTATCCGAATACTTACGATCTCCCTGGGGGCTTGGCCCTGGGAAACCACTCGTCTTCGCCTTCGTCGACGGCGGTGGAACTGTCCAGAAGGAGAGTCTTTCCCTTCTTGGACCCTTCGCCCCCCAGTTGGGGCGGCCGTCCTTTTCTTATCTCCCTCGCCTAAAGGGGGAGCATCTTCTTCTTCCTCCTCGTCTTCAGGGGAGGAGTGTGCCGCAGAGTTATCGGACGATGAGACCGATAACACCTAGCACCGGGAACTCTTTCGGGTTCCCTTGGCCTTCTTGGTATTCTCCGGCACCTTGTAAGGAGCCGGAGTCAGCATCTCCATCAGGAGAGCGCCCGCAGTATCTTTGGGCAAAGGGGCCGGACAGTCGATCTTCCCCGACATCTCCACCCAGTCCTGTCAAAGGCATGGAGGTTAGACCCTGCGCATAATTAAGCTAGGGAAAATAAATGTCTCACGGGACGTATTGAACTCACCGAATGCGCTAGGCGCTTTGCGCTTAGTTCGCAGTCCTCGACGAGAGAAGGAGGGAACTCGGCGCCCTTGAACAGCACCTTCCAGACGTCCTTGTGCGTCGTATCAAAGAGCTCGCTCAGAGTCTGGTACCGGGCCGGGTCGATCTCCCACATGGTAAAATCCCGTTGTTGACACAGGAGGATCCGGCGGATGAGCATAACTTGGACTATGTTGACAAGCTTGAGCTTCTTGCTCGCCATACTCCGGATACATTTCTGGAGTCCATCCAGCTCGATCGACGAACCCCACGACAAGCCCTTCTCTTTCCAAGAAGTGAGCTGTGTAGGGAATCCGGATCAAAACTCGGGGGCTTCCACCCATTTGGCGTCGCGCGGTTCGGTGATGTAGAACCACGCCGATTGCCATCCCTTTATTGTCTCCGCGAAGGAGCCTTCGAGCCATATGACGTTGGGCATCTTTCCCACCATGGCTCCGCCGCATTCTGCTTGTTGGCCTCGTACCACCTTCGGCTTGATATTGAAGGTCTTTAACCACAAGCCGAAGTGGGGCCGGATGCGTAGGAAAGCCTCACACACGACAATGAACGCGGAAATGTTGAGGATGAAGTTTGGGGCCAGATCATGAAAGTCCAGCCCGTAGTAGAACATGAGACCACAGACGAATGGATGGAGGGGAAACCCTAGTCCGCAGAGGAAGTGGTGGAGAAAAACTACCCTCTCGTGAGGTTCCGGGGTAGGGACGATCTGCCCCACAGCGGGCAGCCGATGCGCGATGTTCGCGGCTATGTATCCGGCTCCGTGCAGCTTCTTGATGTCTCCCTCCATGACGGAGGAGACCACCCACCTGCCTCCCGCTCCGGACATGGTTGGAGAAGGTTGAGGTGGGAAGTGCGGACTTGGGCGCTAGAGCTCGAGTGTGCGAAAACGGATGAGCAAGGGAGGAAGAAGGCGTGGATAGAAAGGTCAATCCTTATCCCTTTATATGGGCAGACGAAACTAAGCGTCCCCACTTGCCTGATAAAACTCGCTTATCCCCCAAGCGCCATAATTGATGGCGCGTTGGGTTACCCACGCCCGTATTGATGAGAATCCCGTAATAAGGGGACACGATCTCTGCTTTGACAAGACGTGTCGAAAAACTGCCTCGCGTTATGTGCGGGGCTGGTTGAAGGAAACGGTTTGAATAATCACCGGGCCGTGACATAACGTCATGCTGCCAAAACAAGCCAGCAAACTAGATCTACGAAAATATTATTTTCTCTACGGTGGAATGTGGAACTTATTTTGCAGGGTCGGACACTATCCTAGTATTCAAATCCTTCTGTGATGTATTCGGAGAAGGAACCCGCCTTGCAATGCCGAAGACAATACTACGCGCCTGACTCATCGTCATTGAAGCCTGGTTCAGGGGCTACTGAGGGAGTCCTGGATTAGGGGGTCTCCGGACAGCCGGACTATCTCCATTGGCCGGACTTTTAGACTATGAAGATACAAGATTGAAGACTTCGTCTCGTGTCCGGATGGGACTCTACTTGGCGTGGAAGGCAAGCTAGGCAATACGGATATTGATATCTCCTCCTTTGTAACCGACCTTGTGTAACCCTAACGCTCTCCGGTGTCTATATAAACCGAAGGGTTTTAGTCTGTAGGACAACAACCATAACATACAATCATACCATAGGCTAGCTTCTAGGGTTTAGCCTCCTCGATCTCGTGGTAGATCTACTCTTGTACTACCCATATCATCAATATTAATCAAGCAGGACGTAGGTTTTTACCTCCATCAAGAGGGCCCGAACCTAGGTAGAACATCGTGTCCCCTGCCTCCTGTTACCATCCGGCCTAGACGCACAGTTCGGGACCCCCTACCCGAGATCTGCCGGTTTTGACACCGACAGTTAGAATCATTACTGTGTAATCTAGATTATTGACTCTAGTGCAAGTGGGAGACTGAAGGAAATATGCCCTAGAGGCAATAATAAAGTTATTATTTATTTCCTTATATCAGGATAAATGTTTATTATTCATGCTAGAATTGTATTAACCAGAAACATAATACATGTGTGAATACATAGACAAACAGAGTGTCACTAGTTTGCCTCTACTTGACTAGCTCGTTGATCAAAGATGGTTAAGTTTCCTAGCCATTGACATGGGTTGTCATTTGATTAATGGGATCACATCATTAGGAGAATGATGTGATTGACATGACCCATTCTATTAGCTTAGCACACGATCATTTAGTATGTTGCTATTGCTTTCTTCATGACTTATACATGTTCCTATGACTATGAGATGATGCAACTCCCATTTACCGGAGGATCACTTTGTGTGCTACCAAACGTCACAATGTAACTGGGTGATTATAAAGGTGCTCTACAGGTGTCTCCGAAGGTACTTGTTGGGTTGGCGTATTTGGAGATTAGGATTTGTCACTCTGATTGTCGGAGAGGTATCTTTGGGCCCTCTCGGTAATGCACATCACTTAAGCCTTGCAAGAATTGCAACTAATGAGTTAGTTGTGGGATGACGTATTACGGAACGAGTAAAGAGACTTGCCGGTAACAAGATTGAACTAGATATTGAGATACCGATGATCGAATCTCGGGCAAGTAACATACCGATGACAAAGGGAATAACGTATGTTGTTATGCGGTCTGACCGATAAAGATCTTCATAGAATATGTAGGAGCCAATATGAGCATCCAGGTTCCGCTATTGGTTATTGATCGGAGACGTGTCTCGATCATGTCTACATAGTTCTCGAACCCGTAGGGTCCGCACGCTTAACGTTACGATGACAGTTATATTATGAGTTTATACGTTTTGATGTACCAAAGGTTGTTCGGAGTCCCGGATGTGATCACGGACATGACGAGGAGTCTTGAAATGGTCGAGACATGAAGATTGATATATTGGAAGCCTATGTTTGGATATCGGAAGTGTTCCGGGTGAAATAGTGATTTTACCGAAGTACCGGGAGGTTACCGGAACCCCCTGGGAATCAAATGGGCCTTAGTGGGCCTAGGTGGAAGAGAGGAGAGGAGGCAAGGGCTGGCCGCGCGCCCCTCCCCTAGTCCGAATAGGACAAGGAGAGGGGGGCGGTGCCCCCTTCCTTCCTTCTCCTCCACTCCTTCCCCCCAAGTCCTAATCCAACTAGGAAAAATGAGGGGAGTCCTACTCCCGGTAGGAGTAGGACTCCTCCTGCGCGCCTCCTCCTATGGCGGCCGCACCCCCTTGCTCCTTTATATACGGGGGCAGGGGGGCACCTAGAGACACAACAATTGATCGTTTGATATTTTAGCCGTGTGCGGTGCCCCCCTCCACCATAGTCCACCTCGATATTACTGTAGCGGTGCTTAGGCGAAGCCCTGCGTCGGTAGAACATCAACATCATCACCACGCCGTCATGCTGACGAAACTCTCCCTCAACACTCGGCTAGATCGGAGTTCGAGGGACGTCATCGGGCTGAATGTGTGCTAAACTCGGAGGTGTCGTACGTTCGGTACTTGATCGGTCGGATCGTGAAGACGTATGACTACATCATCTGCGTCGTGCTAACTCTTCCGCTTTCGGTCTACGAGGGTACATGGACAACACTCTCCCCTCTCGTTGCTATGCATCACCATGATCTTGCGTGTGCGTAGGAATTTTTTTGAAATTACTACATTCCCCAACAAGACCCGCCAGTCCTTGCTCCTGAACCGGCAAGGCCATCTTCTCCTCCATTAATTGAAAATCCAGAAGACCCGCCTGTCAATGCAGAAGCAAATCCTCCTGAGCCGTCATTTGATGACACCACCGTGAATCCTTCCGCAACTGGACCATCAAGCTCAGCCAACCCGCCATCACCGTGTGAACAAGATGTTTTGATCCCCGGGAGCCATTTTGTTGAACCGGGGAATCCAACCGTGCGGGCTCGCCACACGGCAAAACAAGAAGCATTAGAGAGGCAGAAAGTGCGCTTTGACATTGCACATCATGATCATCTGAATGCCAACGATATTTTATCCGGCTATCTCAGTCATGTGCACTCCAGTCGCGACTCAGAGATCGAAATGGTCAAACAGTTGCAGCTGAAATATGAGGTATGTTCTTCCGGCTTATCTATATTCCGCCAGCCCCCAAGTCTTCAGATTATGAGAGAACCGGAATGATCTGTAGACTTTATAATATAGGCCAAGACCTTTACCTTTGAAACTTTTCTTGAGTTCACTAAAATAGAATAAAGCTTCACCTGAAGTCCCGAAGGGCCGGTTCCTTTTGATCATAAATGAGTCGGTACTTTAAATTGTCGTGTACCGTATTCAAAGAACTTCATAATCCGTCTTAACCTTGAGAAGCTTGCTGAATAGCATACATTAGCCCCCAAGTGCCAAGTGTTGTTACTTTGTAAAGTACTTGGGACTTTAAGTATGTCTTTAGAGTCAGAAGAAATTGTTTTGGCATACATTAGCCCCCAAGTGTTAAGTGGCTTTTGTAAAGTACTTGAGACTTGAATCTTGATTTTTGAACCTTAAGCAAAATCTTGACTCGTCTGGGTACGTTTTTTGCAAAATGCCTTATCTGATCAGAACTCGCAATTGACTGTTGCGAAGACCCGGCTAGCGAGTCAGGAGGCAGAAATCAAGTCTGCTAACTCCAAATTGCAAATAAGTCTCTCTGAGACGGAAAATTTAAAGACCAGCTTCACCGCCAAGAAGAAAACCTAGGCAGAGGAACAAACACTTCTGACACAACGCGCCGAAAAGGCCGAAACAACCCTTGAAGAGGTTTCAACAGAGCTGAACAGTTTAAAGGGCCGAGTGCCTCAAATGGTGGTGTGATATCCCTAGTTTTGGTATGGTCCTAGGCTTGCTTTGTGCATCATGTCTAAATTTCAAATGAAATTGAAATGGGGATGTTTCAAACCCTAGCACCAAAGCAATTCAAATAGGTTCAAATTAAAAATGGAATTTCAATGAACCCAAAATGCTTCTCAAAAATGTTCATGGTCTTTGGAAAATGTTGGGAACAACAACCAGAGGTGATGCACATTTTTGCTACTCATTTTGGATTTTTGAATCAATGCATAAATATTTGATCTGGAGCTGTTTAAATTATATAAATATTTTAATGGCTCCAAAAATGTTGAGAGTTGGTGAGGGCCTCTGGAATATTATATCTAGATGCCACAAATATTTTCAGCATTTATGGAAATGTTTTAACATTTCTTTTAGATACAAAACAAATGTCAGAAATAGAAAAAGAAAACAGGAAAGGACTAACCTGGCACTTACCTCGCCCCACCTACCTGTTGCCGGCCCAGCTGCACCGGCCAGCCCACCTGGTGGCCCAGCCCACCAGGGGCAGAGCCGTCTTCAACCTCTGCCTACTAGCAGAGGCGTGGCGACGCGCCCGTGCCCGAGCCTCCACCTCCTGCTTGCCTGCCTGCCCCTCCCCGACGCGTCTGGACGAGCGCCACGCGACCCTCCCCGGCTCTCTCTCACTCTCTCTCGTCCCCATCCCTTCCCCTGGATTTCCCTCTCTCTCACGGCCGTGCACGCCATCGCCGCCGTCAACAGCCACCGCGGCCACAGCCTCCCTATCGCCTCTCCGACGTATCCAAGAGCTCTACTGCCTCGTTTACGTCCTCCTCATCGATCCACGCGACCGGAAGGGCACCGAAGCGCCGTCCCTGACCTTTCTTCCCCGTCCACGGCCGCCGAATGCCGAGGTCCAATTCGTCGTCTCCGTCGCCTCCCCAGGCCCACTGAGCTGCTCTACGACCTCGCTGTGAGCCTCTGCACCGAACCCCTCTCTCCCCGCGCTCTTTTGCTCTCTCTAGATCGTGGTTCCACCGGAGCCGAGAGCCGGCCGCCGCCGTTCTTGTCGCCACCGTAGCCAGAGCTAGCAAAGCTCGTGCCCGAGCACGACTACATGCTCAGCAGCTCCGCAGCAAGCTAACTCCGCTACCAGCTCATCCTCCCGTGCACCATAGCGCTGCGCCGCTCGAACCCGAACTCCGGTGCCGCCGTGAGCTCTATTCCGGTGAGGTCCGGCCTCCCCAACTCATCCCACTTGCTCCACTGGATGCGGACGATGACGGGCTACGCCCCGGTGGTCTCCGCGCGCTCTTTCGCCGCCTGTAGCGCATTCCGGCGAAGCACCGCCGCGCGGTTTGGTCATCGCCGGCCGAACTCCGGCGACTGCCGATGTGGCACGATCATTAGGACTAATCCCGCAGCCTAATCCCCCCTGAGACTGACAGTGGGCCCCAGAGCCAAGTCAAAACCTTGGTCAGTGCGGGTTTGACCCGGGGTTAACCCCAGTGTCACTGACGTGTGGTCCCCACACGCCAGGTTTGACCTGGTCAGCCCTGCCGACGCCTCTGTGACGTCACGCTGACGTAGTAATTGTTTTTCTGGATTTTAAATAATTCAGAGAATTTCAAAAAATAGTTAAAACTTCTAAAAATCATAGTAATTTAACCGTAACTCCAAATCAAATAAATTATATATGAAAAATTATCAGAAAAATGCAAGGAATCCATTTATGCTAATTTCATGCATGAAAAACCAACTTATACTTGCTGTATAAGTGAAAACGTAATTGTCGGATTCACGGGTTCCGGCAGACCCTTAAGGTTTGAACACTAGGGTGCACGCGGAAATCACACCTTCCACCTCCCCGTCTCACAAAGATCTAAACTACTAAAGGAACTGCACAAGGGACACAAGATTTATACTGGTTCGGGCCACCGTTGTGGTGTAATACCCTACTCCAGTGTGTGGTGGGTGGATTGCCTCTTGGGGCTGATGATGATGAACGATACAAGGAAGAACAGCCTCGCGAGGGTCTGTTCTTGGGTGGGGGGATGAACTGCTAGGAGGAGTTCAGTTACCCTCTCTCTCTCTCTCTACTTGCAAACCGGACGAACCAACTCCGCGAACCGAACCAAACCGAAAAACCCTTGCTACGTGGGTGGCCGGTCCTATTTATAGGCAAAGGCCCTGGGCCTCTTCCCAAATATTGAGCGGGAAGGGTGCCAACAATTGGCCAATTCGAAGGGGAACATCTAGTACACTTATCCTGACTAAAGTTGGTCTTCGCCTGTGAAAGACCCCACGGTGACGCCGTGCTGGGCTCCATGGTGACCTCCATCTCGTAGTCCGCTTGGTCCTGGTCTCGTTGCACCTAAATGGCAGCCTTTGCCTGATGCCTCGGTACTCCGCGGCTGCGCTTGCCCCCTTTGCACCAAAGAGGAAAGAAGGACGCTGTGCGCGCGGGCGCCTGCCTGGCACCCTCGATCGTCATGGCTTGCATCATGGGCACCTCGCGAGGTACCCCGCCTTGATTCCTCCGCCTCCTCGCGAGCCAGTCTGAGGAGGCTGCGCCTGGGGATGCGCCGTGTCATCCGCCCCACGAGGCTTGGCCCCTCGCGAGGGTCTTGAGTCTTGTGTTGATGAAGACGGGCCATGCTGGGCCTCCTTTAAGCCACGCCGCAGGCCGCAGGCAGGCAAGTCTGGGGACCCCCGTTCCCAAAACGCCGACAGTAGCCCCCGGGCCCAAGGCGCGCATGGGCTTGGCCGTGCCGAGAGGCGAAAGGGCAAGGGCGAAGCGCCGCGGGCCCTAACAGCCTGCGGCCTTGGGCGCCGCGTGGCGGTTGACGGGATGTGGGCGTCTCCACTTGCCCACGACGCCTCGGTGACCGCGCGAGGTGGACAAGTCCCTGCATGCAAATCGTGTCATGATTACCTGCGATTGTGGAGGCCGGTGGTTGGCCTTCGCTGGTTATAAGTACGAAGCCGTGCGTGCGCTTCCAGTCCATTCCTCCTGGCTTCTCCTTCTTCCCGATCCTTGCTCCGCCTTGCTGGGATGGCTCCGATCCGCCGGTTCTCTGCAGCAGAGAAGGGAAAGGCTCCTCGAGAGGGGCCAGATCCGCTCCCGCCGAAGAAACGGCTCGCCCTTTGCAGCCGGGGCGAGGAAGACCATCAGGTGGAGCCGAGGCCCCGGTGCGAGCGGGCTCCGCCGGGGTTCCCACTTCCTTTGTATGCCCACGCCGAGGGCCCCGAAGGTGTCGATGCTGATCTCCGCGGTCGGCACCGTCGTAGGCGCCGTCGGGTCACGAAGGCGTGGGTTGTTCCTCCTGGAGTCCACGCCGAGGGCTCCTCCCTAGAGTTCGTGCTCCACGTCGTCGTTCCTCTCCAGTCCTGGATCCGTCTGCCTCCCTTCTTCGCCTCCATCGTCCCTCCAGGAGGGCCTCTAGAGCTTTGGCTGCAGCACGCCGGCTGCAGCGCCCTCGCGACCGAGGCAGAGGTCGTGGTCGCTGCCCCGGGCGAGGTCTACTTGTCCCGCGGCTGGAGAGAAATCGCTCGGGTTTACAAGGAGAGGGGCGTCTTCGCGGTCCACCTGGAGTATGATGGCGCTGCGGTGATGTTCTTTAAGGTCTTCGACGCGATCGGGCGCCGGCTGGAGTGCTGCCCCGGGAGAGGTGGCCAGGACCTTGCCCTGGTGAGGGCTAGGCCCGTCGACCGCTCCCTTGGCGGAGGCGCCGGGGGGTCCAGCGACTCCAGCGAAATCTTCACGACTCCGGAGATGAGCGACGACAGCTACGAGCCCCCGAGCCGGCGCTGCTCCCGGAGCAGGGCGGGCTCGTCAGGCCGTCGCCGACCCTGATCTGGATGGGGTTGGCGCCGGCGCCTGACGGCCCTTTGTTGATGATGGCATCTTTTGCAGGAGCCCGTGTAGTTAGCACTCCTTAGGATCCGTTCCCTGTGAGGAATCAAAATGCGCCCCACGGGGGCTTGTAAGGTGTCTGTAGTCCCGTTTGTTAATACATGACCTTCGCTATGGATTTGTGTGAGTTGCTGATTTCGTCATAGCTTAGTTCTTGCTTTCGAACCTCGCGAGGGCTTGGTGCTCTGCATCGACAGGTCCCAGTCCCAAGGCGGCGTCAGCCGTCGCTGGTATGCCAGGTCGCGATGCCGTGGTCAAGGCCAGGAGGTGAGCGACCCGGGGTCCAGTAAGAGCCCCTGAGTCGCGATGCTCAGGAGGTCCCCTTTGGCGCCCAAGTAGCCGTCGCTCGGTGAGAAAGGGAAGCAATGTTGCTAGTACGGAATTGCTTTAGGTGCAGGGGTAGTACCACGGTAGCCGGTGCTTTGGGTGGTGACTTATCTTGAGGATTGGGGATCGCCCCCAACGCATTGTCGAGTCCGTGGGGTAGTTGGGACAGAGTTGCTCGGCGAGGTCCTCACGCGCCCCTTCTCCCTCGCCTCTGCTCCCCTTTCTGCTCTACGTCCTCGGGTCCCGGCCCTCGAGCTTGTCTCAGCCGTCGCTGGTATGCCAGGTCGTGATGCCGTGGACAAGGCCAGAGGGTGAGGGCTGGAGAGCCAGTAAGAGCCCTGAGTCGCGATGCTCAGGCACCCCCCTTTAACATGCAAGCGGTTCGCGCGGGCGAGGGTGAAGGGAACTCCGTGAGGGCCTTGGCTAGCGCAGTCCCCTCCAAGGATCCTGCAGGTTCATCACAGAAAGAAGATGGGGTTGCCATGGCAGTCATTAGTCGATCGTTAGTCGCTCAAGAGCTCGCTGGTTGGAGTAGGCGAGGTGTATCTGGGCACCCGTGAGCCAGTGCGGGACTCACGAGGCCCTACCTCTAGGCGGGTTGCACCTGGCACTGGGCCGTATCTTGAGATGTGTCCCTGCAAAATTTGGTTAGATGCCGGTACTCTATGTCCTCGGGTCCCGGCCCTCGAGCTTGTCTCAGCCGTCGCTGGTATGCCAGGTCGCGATGCCGTGGACAAGGCCAGAGGGTGAGGGCTGGAGAGCCAGTAAGAGCCCTGAGTCGCGATGCTCAGGCACCCCCCTTTAACGTGCAAGTGGCCGACATGGAGAAGAAAGGATGCTGCGGACAGGCACCATGCAATCAAGCGTGATAGTTGGAAATAAACACGAGGGAGATACACGCCGCTGGGCCTAGCCCGAGCGGCTTGGGGATGATGCAGCCCGGGGGGCGCCCCCAACGAGGCAAACTAATGACCGGAAAAATAAAAAGCGGATACATGCCGCAGGGACGGACCCACGCGGCCTGGGAGTGATGCAACCCTGGAAGGGTGCTCCCAGCTGGGAATGAAGCTTGGAAGATGTCACCTGGGGATGTCGTCGGCGAAGTGGCGTTGGTGCAGCAGACTCGGTGGGCTGCGAAAGCTGATCCTCATGAGCCCCCAGGCCCCGGGGCCTCGGGAGGCTCTGGAGGCGCTGGTGACTCCTCGCGAGCTGTCTTCATCTCCGCCAAGGCCACGGAAGGCCTATCTTCCTGAGCCTCCATGATGCCCGTCATGAGGCGCTGGTACGCTGCAGCCATGCTCGGCAGGCTGTAAGGCATGCGAACACAGCTGTGGGGTGGACCCCCGCAGCGCCCCACTTGCGAGGGCCAGAGACGCTCCATCGTGGCGATCTGATTGAGCCCTGGTACATCGACGCAGACGCGTAGCCCACCATCCTCGCCTGGATGTGGGGCCACAGCTGGTAGGCGGCGGCAACCTCTCATGATCCTTGTCTCCTGTAGTTCTTGAATGGCCTTGTTAACGAACTCCTGCTGGTCTGATATTCCTTGCCTGGCTCCTTCTCGGGGGAAACGTGCTTCGAAGCACGCCTCCACATGGTGCCCAAGTGCCTCCCTCGTGACCCTGGCTAGGTCGGTGGCCCTCCAGGTGAGAGCCCCCGAGGCCTGCCTGAGGAGGGCGCCGGGCGCGCTTTCCTATGTGATGGATGGGGGGTCCCCCCGGGCAGACACGGGCCCTGAGGGGCCTGCCTCCTGAGGGCTGAGCCCGATGATGTCTTCTTCTTCTTGGGGGTGGTCTCAGGAAGCCTCCTGCTTCCGTGATCTGGGTCTTCTAGTGACGCGGCCTAATAGGCCCGCTGCAGGGAACACACTGCATCCTTCTCTTCACAGGGCACCGTGATGACGCCGCCACTTCCTGGCATCTTGAGGACGTTGTAGCCGTGGTGAGTTACGGCCATGAACTTGGCCAGCGCTGGGTACCCAAGGATGGTGTTGTACGGCAGGCGGATGTGGGCGACGTCGAAGTCGATGAGCTCGGTGCGGTAGTTGCTGCGAGCCCCGAAGGTGACAGGGAGGGGGACCTGCCCGATCGGGACTGTGGAACCGTCGGTGATTCCGGAGAAAGGCTTGGTTGGCTGAAGCTGGTCATAGGGTATTTGGAGATTGTTGAATGCTTCCACGGACAGGACGTTTAGCCCTGCCCCACCATCGATGAGGGTCTTGGTGACCAGCACGTTGCCGATGACTGGGGAGCAAAGCATCAGGAGGACTCCTGCCGTGGCCGTGCACTTGAGCTGGTCTACTGAGCTGAACGTGATGGAGCACGCCGACCACCTAAGGGGGCGCGTTGCTTCGAGCTTGGGGAGAACTGCATTCACTTCGCGGGCAAACTGCTTGAAGATACGTTGAGAGGCTGGGGCTTGAGCTCCGCCGAGGATGCAGGCGATTGCGCGCGGCTCTTGGAAGCCCCCAGCCTCCTCGTCTTGATGGCGGTCTTCGTTCCTCCTTGGTTGAGGCGGCAGCGGAGGTAGGCCTGTGTTGCCATGAGGGCGGTCCTCATGAGGCTGATCCCGGCAGTCTCCCTCATGAGGCAGGTCCCGCCAGCGGTCCTTGCGAGGTTGGTTGCACCACCCCTGGCGCGGGCCGCGATCTTCCCAGCGTCCTGGGTTTCTTCCTCCTCCTCGGCCGTAGCTCTGGTCAGCACGGTCAGGGCAACGGCCGATCCTTCCTTCTCGCACGGCGCGGAGTTCTTGGCATTTGCTGGTGTTGTGGGTGTGGAGGTCGTGGTACACACAGTACCGGCTACCCCTGGAGGATTCGGGCAGATCCTTGCCCCGCTTGGTGTCTGGTTCTGCGGCGAGTACGGCAGCCCCTTGCGCTTCATGTCCTTGGCCTTGGGCTTCTTCTCTTCCGGGTCCACGGCAGGCAGCTCGAGGAGGGAGAGACGTCCCTCCTCAGCCCTGGCGCACTTGGTCGCCAAGTTGAACAGCTCCAAGGAGGTGCAGAGGTCTTCGTGCATCGCCAGCTCCTCCTTCATCTTGACGTCGCGCACACCATCGGAGAAGGCCAAGATGATGGCTTCCTCGGACACCTTGGGGATCTTGAAACTCGCGCTGTTGAAGCACTGGATGTACTTTTGCAGGGTCTCTTTGGGTTGTTGCTTGATGCGGCGCATGTCACTCACGGCGGGTGGCCGGTCGCGAGTACCTTGGAAGTTGGCGATGAAACGGGTGCGCATCTGGTCCCAGGAGGAGATCGTGCCTGGAGCTAGATTCAGGAGCCAGGTTCGAGCTCCTTCCTTGAGCACCATGGGGAACCAGTTCGCCATGACCTTTTCATCCCCGCTGGCAGCCTCGATGCCCAGCTCATAGAGCTTGAGGAACTCTGCGGGATCAGTTGTGCCGTTGTAGCGAGGAGGCAGGTCAGGCTTGAACTTGTTGGGCCATGCGACGCTGCGCAGCTCAGTGGTGTAGGGACGGCAGCCTGCGGTGGCCACAAAAGGCTTCGGCTGATGGAGAGCTGGGTCTTGAGGGTCCCCACGCGCTGCAGCTAGGAGCAGAGCGGGGTCTTGGCGCGCTGGAGCAGGGAGCGCCCTGGCAGCCCCTTGCGGGCGAGGGACTTCTTGGCAGCTCCGTTCTTGTTGCGCTGGCGCCTGACGGAGCGGGTTCCGCCCAGGGGCCAAGCGCCTTGGAGACATGGCATCTTCTTGGAGAGGAGGCGGCTGGTGCGCCTCTGGAGCTTCGTTGTCCGCACGGGGCGGGGTGTGGCGCAGAGGAACGGACGACGCGGAAGAGCCCCCTGCGGCGCGGACAAGCTCGGTGACGCGGTCGAGCCACTCTTCGTAGACGTCGTCGACGGGGCGGTGGCGCAGGAGCTCGTTTGCCGCGATGAGCACAGGTCGAGCCTCCAAGGGTGCGCGGAGTGCGCGGGACGAAGAACCGGCTGGTGCGAGTGATGGAGTAGCGGTGCGGCCGTCTTGGCGCATGGACGGATGCTGAGACGACGCTTGCTGCTCGCCCCCCGCCGGGCCGGTGGTGGCGTTGACGGCGGGCAACGGGGAACGACGACGACGCCCACCGACGGGGGCCGTCTAGGCAACGCGATAAGCGATGGCGGCCCGGCGCTCGGTGCGGGCCCGACGAGTGTCGGACATGGATGCGACAGTCGGAGGAGAACGGAGTGGTGGACGATAGATTCCAGCGCACCCCTACCTGGCACGCCAAATGTCGGATTCATGGGTTCCGGCAGACCCTTAAGGTTCAAACACTGGGGTGCGCGCGGAAATCACACCTTCTACCTCCCCGTCTCACAAAGATCTAAACTACTAAAGGAACTGCACAAGGGACACAAGATTTATACTGGTTCGGGCCACCGTTGTGGTGTAATACCCTACTCCAGTGTGTGGTGGGTGGATTGCCTCTTGGGGCTGATGATGATGAACGATACAAGGAAGAACAGCCTCGCGAGGGTCTGTTCTTGGGTGGGGGATGAACTGCTAGGAGGAGTTCAGTCACCCTTCTCTCTCTCTCTCTCTCTCTCTCTCTCTCTACTTGCGAACCGGACGAACCAACTCCGCGGACCGAACCGAACCGAAAAACCCTTGCTACGTGGGTGGACGGTCCTATTTATAGGCAAAGGCCCTGGGCCTCTTCCCAAATATTGAGAGGGAAGGGCGCCAACAATTGGCCAATTCGAAGGGGAACATCCAGTACACTTATCCTGACTAAAGTTGGTCTTCGCCTGCGAAAGACCCTGCGGTGATGCCGTGCTGGGCTCCATGGTGACCTCCGTCTCGTAGTCCGCTTGGTCCTGGTCTCGTTGCACCTAAATGGCAACCTTTGCCTGATGCCTCGGTACTCCGCGGCTGCGCTTGCCCCCTTTGCACCAAAGAGGAAAGAAGGACGCTACGCGCGCTGGCCCCGCCTGGCACCCTCGATTGTCATGGCTTGCGTCATGGGCACCTCGCGAGGTACCCCGCCTTGATTCCTCCGCCTCCTCGCGAGCCAGCCTGAGGAGGCTGCGCCTGGGGATGCGCCGTGTCGTCTGCCCCGCGAGGCTTGGCCCCTCGCGAGGGTCTTGAGTCTTGTGTTGATGAAGACAGGCCATGCCGGGCCTCCTTTGAGCCACGCCGCAGGCCGCAGCCAGGCAAGTCTGGGGAACCCCGTTCCCAGAACGCCGACAGTAATAATTGCATGTTATATATTTAATTTGGGGTTTGCATATGAACCCTTTTTTCATATGGACTTTAACCAAATTGATGATAGATGCATTAGGGCAAATCATAGCATCTTCGAAATGTCATCTTCATGCATCATATTGTTGCATATGGTTGTTTATTGATTGCCGGCGGCGTTCCCTCTCGATAGGTTCTGCTCCGGAAGGTGTCCCGGGTACCTGTCTGAGGAGCAGTGCTTCTTCGTGGATCTATCAGGCAAGCAAACCGCCTTGAGCATCTCGATAAAATCCCAATCTCTCGCTCCTGCTCCTTTTACTGCATTAGGACAACAACGATTCAAATTGCTACTTTCTGCTGCGGTAGCTGAACCCTTTCCTCTGCATGACCTGTTATTGCCATAGTAAATAGTTGAAACCCACTAGCATGAGTAGGAGTTGCTTGAGCCTTGATGTGCCTGCTCATCCATGCTTGTTTTCTTTATCCCAGCTATGCTTAGAGTTGTGTCAGGTCTGATTCATCGGGAATGAATCAGAGTGGTGAACATGTCCTACCGGTAAAGGCTAAGTGTGTGAACACGTTTTGGTAAAGGTAGCGATGAGAGGCCATGTAGGAGTACATGGTGGGTTGTCTCATTGGAACCGTCCTTAAGCACTAGGTTCTGTGTATGTTATCCAAGTCCAGTTACTACCACACATTGGGTTCCGGTTATCCGGCCCCTCTCGGCTTATTAATCCGCTTCATCTCTGTCCAGGAGTTGCAACTAGTTTCTGGCATTTGTAGGTAGTACTATTTGTCTACCATGTGGTGTCCGACAGGACGGGCTTGGGACAGACTAGGCACCGTGGCACGGTGTACCAAGTGTCACCCGGATGGTGGGCTTGGGAACCCTGCACACATCGTTTGGGGCCGTGAGCGACACCCCGGCCGGATCTCCTTGCGGATGGAACCCAAATAGGCGATAAACCTGGACGAGAGACTCGTGTGATTAGTCAGGTTGTGGCCGACACCCTCGCCCGGCTTCCGCTTGAATGTTGCCAAGGTACATGACGTGTACAGGGCTATTAGTGGCGAGAGCGTGTGTGAAGAAGTACACCCCTGCAGGGTCAATATTATCTATTCGAATAACCATTTTCCTCAGATATGGAAACTTGGAGGACTTATGTAGTACATAGACAACTTGAAGCGGATACTCTAAAATCCGCAAGATAAGCGTGAGTACTATGGATGGCCTTCTCGTAGGAGACGGGAACGGATCCATAGTGGAGTATTGATATGGTGAATATGTGGACTCGTGTGCGTCTTCTCACCTCAACAAAGTTTCTGATACTCGTCGTATAGATTAGCCATTGAGTCAAAGCTGGCTTGCTACTGTTAAACTCCACCCCCCTTTGTTGATAATGTTGCATATGTAGATAGTTCTGATGTAAGACTTGCTAAGTACCTTTGTACTCACGTTTTCTTATTTATGTTTTGTAGTTGGTTACACTAGTGGCTTCGACGAGTAGCTTGTATCCCAGCTACGATCTTGTACCCTTGGGAGGGTCGTGTTTAGTCAGGCTTCTTAGTCTTTTCCTTTTGTAGTTGTCTGTACTCAGACATGTAATGCTTCCATTGCTTGTATGCTCTGAATGATGGGTCATGAGACCCCTGTGTGTATTGATTGCTATGTGGCTCTTCTGGGCTTTATCTATATGAGTTTGAGTTATGTTGTGATGCCATGATGTACAGCACATACTTGCATGTTATGCGTACGTGTAACGTGTATTGCTATGTGTGGGATCCAACAACCTAGTTGTTTACCTCTGATAGCCTCATTTATGGGGAAATGTAGTCTTGTGCTTCCATGTGCCATAGTAGTCCGCTACAGCCCGGTTCACCGGAGTCCTGCTAGCCCAGCACTACTGCTCCGGAACACTTGACTGGCCGGCATGTGATTCACTTCGTCCCTGTGTCTGTCCCTTCGGGGAAATGTCACGCGATGACATCCGGAGTCCTTTCTAGCATGCTACAGCCCGGGTTCCCGGAGTCCTGTTAGCCCAGTGCTACAGCCCGGATTCATACGCTGTTGACCGACATGCTCGAGGTTGATTCATGTATGCCTGTCCCTGTAAGTTAGTGCTACTTTGGGTTCATGACTAGTCATGTTGGCCCGTGTTCTTTGTCATATGGATGCTAGCGACACTATCATATACGTGAGCCAAAAGGCGCAAACGGTCCCGGGCCAGGTAAGGAGGCACCCGTGAGAATACTGTGCGTGAGGCTGCAAAGTGATATGAAGTGTTACATGCTAGATCGGTGTGATTTAGGATCGGGGTCCCGACAGCGTTGGTATCAGAGCTTGACTGACTGTAGGACTACCAAGCCAAACTGGTCGAAGTTGAGTCTAGAACTACTTTAGTTATATAAGGGAATTGATTGTGGAAGGGAACGTAAGGCTCTTTTTACTCCTTTACCTCATGTCATTCTTTCTGAGTTAGCCTCTTCTTTTCTACGAGGGTTAAGGCCTAGGCTTCTCCTCTATTTCTCAGGATGACGTGTTACTAAACCGTAAAGTCTTAGGATTGTTGGGTTGTGTCTCCTTACAGTTCTGCTACTTCCGTGTGTCGTCAGTATGACCCAGAACCTTGATATTATGATGCTGATTGATCATGCTATTCCTTTGATGAATGTCTCAAAATCCCTTTTGAGCATTTACAGCCATTATGCTGCCGAAATTGTCCTAGGATTTCAAGAGTTTCTAATGCTTTTGCATTACATTCCGCATCCCTATGTCGATGCTAATTCCATCCTTGTTTCCTTGGTTTCTGTGCCAGGATGTCGTCTGCTAACCGAGGTTCAGTTGCTCATAGCAAGAACCATGGAGATGGTAGGGACGAGGATCCTCCTGACCAGCCTTTGATGGCAGAGTTCTTATTAGCATCCGAGAGGAACAAGCGTGAGACTAACCGCTTGCTGGCACAGATTGAGCAGAACACCGCACATCAGCGTAAGAAGTTGGTTTCCATCACCGACTTCATTCGTCTGAAACCACCCACCTTCCATCATTCAATTGAGCCACTCGATGCGGATGACTGGCTCCGAAGCATCACTCACAAGTTGCATTCTGTGAACGTCACTGAAAGTGACAAGGTCACCTATGCTACCTATCACCTGGAAGGTCCTGCTAGTATTTGGTGGCAGAGCTATGAGGCTATGCTTCCAGCTGGTCAGATTCCTACCTGGAGGGATTTCACTGAGGCTTTTTGTGAGCACCACATTGCTCAGGCTCTCATTGACCGCAAGAGGGAAGAGTTCTGTAGTTTTACCCAGGGTAAGCTGCCTGTTGATGCTTACAGTAGAGAGTTTGGAAGCCTCGCTCGCTATGCTACAGAAGAAGTGTCCACGGACGCTAAGAAGCAGGCTAGGTTCTGGAAGGGTCTCAACCCTAAGTTGCGACGTGATCTCCACCTGCATCATTGTGATACTTTCCAGGCTCTTGTGAACAAGGCCATTAATGCAGAGACAGCTCAACTCACTTACGAGGAGTCTCGTAAGGACAACCGTGATCTGGGTTCTTCCTTCCGCTCTGGCTCTCAGAAGCGACGGATTTGGATTCCGAACTTGGCTCTTCCACCTGGATATGCACTGAGGCCATCCGATGTGGTGCCTCACCCAACTCAGCAACGTGCTCCACCCAGGCCTATTAGTGGACCACTTGCCAATGTAGGTCCACGTCCTACCTCAGGAACTTGCTTCACCTGCGGAGAACCAGGACACTACGCACATGACTGCCCTCAGTCCAGTTATGCTCCACCCCAGTCTGAGAGGTCTGTTGGCCGTGAAAAGCCAGCAGGCAAGATGATCAGTACCAAGCCAACCTCCATTGAACGAGCATGTGCGCACCATGTCTCAGCTACAGAAGTTCAAGATGATCCCGACGTCGTACTGGGTACGTTTCTTGTCAATTGTCACCCAGCTTCAGTTCTGTTCGATACTGGAGCATCCCACTCCTTCATATCCGAGGGTTATGCTCGGTTGCACGACATGTCATTTTGTGATATGCCGACTCCACTAATAATCCAGACTCCTGGTTCCAAATGGCAAACCTCCAAGGTAAGCCATGGTAATGAAATCCTTGTTGATAGACTGGTTTTCCTTGCTTCTTTGATATCTCTCAAGTCCGCAGATATCAACATCATCTTGGGTATGGACTGGATGATAGCTCATCATGCCAAGATCGATTGTTACACTAGATCTGTACAACTTACACATCCATCTGGCAAAATAGTCACTGTCTCCACTAGAGTTGCAAGGCGTCAACTCTATTCTCTTAATGTCAGCCCTCTTCCAGACCTTGAAGATATTCCGGTAGTCCGTGACTTCCCGGATGTATTTCTAGAAGAACTGCCAGGTGTCCCACCTGACAGAGATGTAGAGTTTGTCATAGAACTTATCCCAGGAACTGTTCCAATCTCTAGGAGACCATACAAGATGGCACCTTTGGGGTTAGCCGAGCTTAAGAAACAACTTGATGAGTCCTTGCAAAAGGGTTTCATCCGTCCCAGTTCTTCTCCTTGGGCTTGCCCTGTCCTCTTCGTCAAGAAGAAGGATGGTACGGATCGGATGGTTGTAGATTATCGTCTCGTTAATTTGGTCACGATAAAGAACAAGTACCCGCTCCCCAGGATCAACGACCTGTATCATCAGCTCGCTGGATCCTCAGTCTTTTCCAAGATGGATTTGAGGTTAGGCTACCACCAAATCAAAATCAGAAACGGGGACATCCCCAAAATGGCCTTTGTCACTCGTTATGGTCAATACGAGTACACCGTGATGTCTTTCGGCCTAACCAATGCTCCAGCTACTTTCTCCCGCTTGATGAACTCGATCTTTATGGAGTACTTAGATAAGTTCGTCGTGGTTTATCTCGATGATATTCTTATTTACTTGAAGAACGAGGAAGAGCATGCCGAACATCTTACGCTTGTGTTAGAAAAACTCAGAGAGCATCGCCTTTATGCCAAGTTCTCCAAGTGTGAATTTTGGTTGCCAGAAGTGACCTATCTGGGCCACGTGATCTCTGGTAAGGGCATTGTTGTCAATCCCGAGAGAGTTAAAGCTGTTCTCGATTGGACTCCACTCGAAACAGTCAAACAAGTTAGGAGTTTCCTTGGTCTAGCCAATTATTGTCGCTGCTTCGTTGAAAACTTCTCCAAAGTGGCCAAACCCCTCATGGAGCTTCTCAAGAAAGATAAAAGGTTTGAGTGGACCCCACATTGTGAGCACAGTTTTCAGGAACTGAAAAGACGCCTGACTTCTGCGCCCATACTCGTGCCACCGGATTTCACTAAAGACTTTGTTATCTATTGCGATGCTTCACGTCAAGGACTAGGTTGCATTCTTATGCAGGATCGTCATGTGATTGCCTATGCATCTCGACAGTTGCATCCACATGAGGAAAATTATCCTACACATGATCTGGAGCCTGCAGCCGTAGTCTATGCACTTAAGACTTGGCGACATTACCTTCTTGGTAACCGTTGCGAATTCTACACTGACCATCAGAGTCTCAAGTATATCTTCACCCAACCGGATCTGAACCTCAGACAGAGACGTTGGTTGGAGTTGATGTCAGATTATGACTTAGGAATCACCTACACCCCAGGCAAAGCCAATGTCATGGCTGATGCTTTAAGTCGTAAATCTTATTGCAACAACCTCATGTTGCAACAATGTCAACCACCCCTCCATGAGGAATTCTGTAAGCTTAACCTTCACATAACTCCTCATGGTTCCCTTTCTACCTTGGTGGCGAAACCTACCCTTACGGATCAGATCATAGAGGCTCAGAAGCATGATATGGGAATCTCCCGGATCAAGAAAAATATTTCCAAGGGAGTTGCTGGCTGTTTCTCTATGGATGAACGAGGTGTTGTTTACTTTGGAAACCGTTTGGTGGTTCCCAAATGTCAACAGATGCATCAACTGATCCTTAAGGAGGCCCATGAATCCCCTCTCACGATTCATCCCGGTAGTACAAAGATGTATCAGGACCTACGCCAAAGGTTCTGGTGGACTAGGATGAAGAGAGAAATCGCTCAGTATATTGCCAACTGTGACGTTTGTCGTCGCGTTAAGGCAGAGCATCAAAGACCTGCTGGCACCCTTCAACCTTTAGCTATTCCCGAGTGGAAATGGGACAAAGTTGGTATGGACTTCATCACCGGCTTTCCCAGGAACAAGAAAGGAAATAATGCTATCTTCGTAGTCATTGATCGTCCTTCCAAAGTGGCTCACTTCCTACCTGTTCGAGAGAGTATCACTGCTAGTCAGCTCGCTGACTTATATATCTCTCGAATAGTGTCACTCCATGGTGTTCCAATAGAGATCAATTCAGACTGTGGCAGTCTTTTCACCTCTCATTTCTAGGAAACTTTCCAAACTTCCATGGGCACCCATCTTTCTTTCAGTACCTCTTTCCACCCTCAATCAAGTGGTCAGGTGGAAAGGGTCAACCAAATTCTCGAAGACATGCTTAGAGCTTGCGTTATCTCATTCGGTATGGATTGGGAGAAATGTCTTCCCTTTGCCGAGTTTGCTTATAACAATAGCTACCAATCCAGTCTTAAGAAAGCACCCTTCGAGATTCTGTATGGACGAAGATGTCGAACACCTTTGAACTGGTCAGAAACTGGTGAAAGACAATTCTTTGGACCGGATATGATCCAGGAGGCAGAAGAGAAAGTTTGCATCATTCGTGAGAATTTGAAAACAGCCCAATCTCGTCAAAAGAGCCAGTATGACCGTCGTCATAAGGAAGTGGCTTATGAAGTTGGCGACAAGGCTTACCTTCGGCTTACTCCTTTGAAGGGTACCCATCGTTTCGGTATCAAGGGCAAGTTGGCTCCTCGTTACATCGGTCCTTTTCGCATTCTCGCTAAATGAGGAGAGGTTGCCTACCAGTTGGAACTACCCCCACATCTTTCTCGAGTTCATGATGTCTTCCACGTCTCTCAACTTAGGCGTTGCTTCTCGGATCCCATCCGCGGAGTGGACCACGAAACGCTTGATCTCCAAGATAACCTCACTTATCGAGAGTACCCCGTTCGCATTCTGGATCAAGCAGAGCGCGTCACTCGACGTCATAACATCAAGTTTCTCAAGGTTCAATGGTCTCATCATTCCGAGAGAGAAGCTACTTGGGAGCGAGAAGATCGTCTTCGACTTGAGTACCCCGCTTTCTTTCCGCCAACTCCTGAATCTCGGGACGAGATTTTTTCGAGTGGGGGCGAGTTGTCACATCCCTAGTTTTGGTATGGTCCTAGGCTTGCTTTGTGCATCATGTTTAAATTTCAAATGAAATTGAAATGGGGATGTTTCAAACCCTAGCACCAAAGCAATTCAAATAGGTTCAAATTAAAAATGGAATTTCAATGAACCCAAAATGCTTCTCAAAAATGTTCATGGTCTTTGGAAAATGTTGGGAACAACAACCAGAGGTGATGCACATTTTTGCTACTCATTTTGGATTTTTGAATCAATGCATAAATATTTGATTTGGAGTTGTTTAAATGATATAAATATTTTGATGGCTCCAAAAATGTTGAGAATTGGTGAGGGCCTCTGGAATATTATATCTAGATGCCACAAATATTTTCAGCATTTATGGAAATGTTTTAACATTTCTTTTAGATACAAAACAAATGTCAGAAATAGAAAAAGAAAACAGGAAAGGACTAACTTGGCACTTACCTCGGCCCACCTACCTGTTGCCGGCCCAGCTGCACCGGCCAGCCCACCTGGTGGCCCAGCCCACCAGGGGCAGAGCCGTCTTCAACCTCTTCCTACTGGTAGAGGCGTGGCGACGCACCTGTGCCCGAGCCTCCACCTCCTGCTTGCCTGCCTGCCCCTCCCCAACGCGTTTGGACGAGCGCCACGGGACCCTCCCCGGCTCTCTCTCACTCTCTCTCGTCCCCATCGCTTCCCCTGGATTTCCCTCTCTCTCACGGCCGAGCACGCCGTCGCTGCCGTCAACGGCCACCGCAGCCACAGCATCCATATCGCCTCTCCGGCGTATCCAAGAGCTCTGCCGCCTCGTTTACGTCCTCTCACCGACCCACGCGACCGGAAGGGCACCAAAGCGCCGTCCCTGACCTTTCTTCCCCGTCCACGGCCGCCGGATGCCGAGGTCCAATTCGTCGTCTCCGTCGCCTCCCCAGGCCCACTGAGCTGCTCTACGGCCTTGCTGTGAGCCTCTACACCGAACCCCTCTCTCCCTGCGCTCTTTTGCTCTCTCTAGATCATGGTTCCACCGGAGCCGAGAGCCGGCCGCCGCCGTTCTTGTCGCCACCGTAGCCAGAGCTAGCAAAGCTCATGCCCGAGCACGACTACGTGCTCAGCAGCTCCGCAGCAAGCTAACTCCGCCACCAGCTTGTCCTCCCGTGCACCATAGCGCTGCACCGCTGTCGGAGTAAATAGCCATGGGTAGCCTAGCCGGCTTCCCCTGGCCCTTCTGAAAAAGTTACGAGCCCGTCCGGCTCCAAAGAATTCAAGACCTGGGGCCGCCTTTCCCCTGCCGGCTATCTTCTAGGCCGGCTTCGGGGGGCGGCCCGCCTTTAGCCCTCATGAAGGAGGCTGTGGGAGGGCCGACTTCGAGAAGTCGGCAACAAGTAGGCCGACTCCCAGACGCCGACTCCCATAAAGCAGTCAAGATCGTACCCGCAAAGTCCACGTCCACCCAACCATGATGAAGCAGGGCATGGCTACAGTAAAGCCTGCCACCCCCAAAACCCGGAGCACGCCCAGCACAGTGCGCCGTACGGGTGGCCACGACCCGTCCGACGCGGCACTGTCGCCACGGCGGCCTCGACGCCGTCCACGACGGGCCACCAGCGTGGCCCCCGAGGCGGTGGGCCCCTTCGGACAGAGAGATACCGAAGGCGGCCGCACCTCCTCCCAAGTCGGCCCGACGGAGAGTCGGCCCCCCACAGCCGGCCTGCCATCCTCCTCGAAGGAGACGCCCATTAAGGAGACAAGATACGGCGGGGCTACAGTAATCGCCCGCCAGGACGGCGGTACTGTAGCCATGCTTACCCCGACCAAGCCCGCGTCATCAGCATAGAGCAACAGTAACCAGCCACCGACCAGGCCCTGGACAGTGGGGCCTGCCTGTCGACCAGGGTGCCGGCAGCCGGCGGGACCCACCAGTCGGCGGGCCCAGTAGCCGGCGGAGAGGCCGACGAGCATAGTCACAGACGGCTGGGCCCCGCGCCCAGCTGGATTACCATTGTACCCCCGGGGAGTAGGCCTATATAAACCCCCTGGTGCCCCCATGCAAAGGGTTGGACTCTCAAGCTAGTCTTAGACACCATACAAGGAGAGGAAGCAGGCTAGCCTTGCCCTTCTTCCTCCTTCCACCAAAACAGCTCAAGGAGCATCGTGTAGCTACTTGTTCATCTAGTAATCATGCGGAGACCCCGCAGAGCAGCATTAGGGGTGTTATTTCCACGGAGAGCCCTGAAGCTGGGTAAAGTACGCCGGCGAGCTTGTCTTCGCCTCATCCCGTTTCCAGGCACCAGCGACGTCTTATTGGCTCCCACCATGATAAGCCACCCGTTGGCATATGTCGCACCTACCACCCCACGGTGGGCGCCAACTGTCGTGGTGTTCTCACGGGGGGCTTGCGAGTCGACAGATGCCACAAGGGCTTAGTGTGAGGGTAAGACTGCTGCTGATAGGACCGGGAGTGAGTATGCGAGTAGCACGCGCTAGTTTACCCAGTTTCGGGGCTCTCCGGAGAGATAACACCCCTACTCCTGCATGTCTGAGTATATATCTGGGGTGTACATCGGGCAGTACAACGGCTCCGTGAAGCCGGAAGACTGGCTGATCGACTACTCCACGCAGTCAGCATAGCCAACGGCAATCGGTGGGTTGCCGTAAAGTACGTGCCCCTCATGTTGCAGGGCACGACACGGAGTTGGCTTAATAGCCTCAAGCCCCTCAGCATCAACAACTGGGTAGATTTCACTGAAGCCTTTGTTCGCAACTTCACCAGCACCTACAAGCGGGCTCCCAAGCCCAGGCAGCTCTCCCTGTGCGTACAGGGCCCAGCCGAGTCCACTCGCGACTACCTCACGCGTTGGGTCGAGCTTCGCAACTCTTGTGAAGGGGTGCACGAGGTGCAGGCCATCGAATACTTCACTGCCGGGTGCCGAGAAGGCACCCTCCTCAAGCACAAGCTTCTCTGCGACAAGCCGACTACCCTTGACGAGCTTCTGAACATCGCCGACAGATACGCCACCGCCGATTCTTTGATGAAGACCGAGCTCCGGGTGGACGCGTCCGGGAAAGTTCTTAACCCGGCGCCCAAGATGCCGGCGGGAGATTCCGGCCGATGCCAGCACCCGAAAGACCAGAAGCGTAAAGGCCCTGCGCCGCCTCCCGTTAACCGGCAGGTGGCCACGGTCGAAGACACGCCGCCTGAAGGGCGGCCCGCTCCCAAGAAGCCCAAGGGCGGCCGGCCGGCTTGGCAGCCGGCTTTCTCCTACGGGCAAGCTCTTGACGCCCCATGCAAGTTCCATAGCGGCGCGAAGCCGTCCAACCACACAACCCGGAAGTGCAACTAGCTCGCCCGGATCTCCAAGGGCGAAGGGCTCACGCCGACTCCTCCTGCCGGTCCGCCGCCTCCGGCTCCGTCGCCTCAGGCCGCCCGGCCCGCGGTCGGTGCCGTGTAGGGCGAGTTCCCCGACAAGAAAGCATCCTACGTCATCTTTATGAGCCAGCCCGAAGACCGGCGCAGTAAGCGCCGAGAGCACCAGGAAGTTAGTGTGGTCGCTGCTAACCCAGCCGGACACATGCATTGGTCAGAGAAACCCATTAGCTGGAGCCGGGCCGATCACCCAGAGGTGATACCGTCTCCCGGCTCCTATGCTTTGGTCCTGGAGGCCACCCTCGCGACGGACAGACGCGCCGCCTGCTTCTCCCGCGTGCTGATAGATGGCGGAAGCAGCATCAACATCCTGTACCGCGACACCCTGGAGAAGTTAAGTGTCAAGACGAAGCAACTTGTGCCAACTCAGACGGTGTTTCACGGCATCGTGCCCGGTTTGTCCCGCGCCCCCATTGGCAAGATCAAGATCGACGTACTCTTTGGGGACAAGGAGCATTTCCGCCGGGAAGCGATCTGGTTCGAAGTGGTGGACCTGGAGAGCCCTTACCATGCATTACTTGGCCGACCCGCCTTGGCCAAGTTCATGGCGGTCCCCCACTACGCATACCTCAAGATGAAGATACCAAGCTCCAAGGGCATCATCACCATAGCTGGCGATTACAAGAAGTCTGCCGAGTGCGCTATAGCCAGCGGCCGACTGGCCGAGTCCCTTGTGATTGCCGTAGAAAAGAAGATGCTGGACCGGGTCGTGGCCCTGGCCAGCAAGCAGCTGAACCAGCCCAGCGACTCCAAGGAGCATGATGCCCAAGGATCTTTCCAGCCGGCCAAGGAGACCAAGAAGATACCTCTTGACCCAGAGCACCTCGAGAGGTTTGCCGTCATTGGGGCAAGCCTGAACAGAGTGGCTTGCCAACCCGGTTCTCGTGCTGAAAAAGAATAACAAGTGGCGCATGTGTATAGACTACACAAGCCTCAAGAAAGCCTGCCCCAAAGATCCCTTCGCCCAGCCAAGAATTGACCAAGTGATAGACTCCACAGCCGGATGCGAGCTGTTGAGTTTTTTGGATGCTTATTCAGGATACCACCAGATAAAACTGAACCCGGATGACCGCTTGAAGACCGCCTTCATCACGCCATTTGGAGCCTTCTGCTACCTGACTATGACATTCGGCTTGAGGAATGCCGGTGCCACTTGTTAGCGTTGCATGCAGAAGTGCCTCCTCACGCAACTCGGCAAAAACGCTCACGTCTACGTGGATGATATCGTGGTGAAGACGGAGAAGTGCGGCACCTTGCTGGAGGACCTGAAAGAAACGTTCGAGAACCTGCGCCGGTTCCGAATCAAGCTCAACCCCGAGAAATGCGTGTTTGGAGTGCCAGCCGGCCAGCTCCTAGGCTTCCTGGTCTCCGAACGCGGCATCGAGTGCAACCCGGTGAAGATCAAGGCCATCGAGAGAATGGCGATCCCCACCAAGCTTCAAGAAATCGAGAAGTTCACGGGTGCTTGGCCTCCTTAAACCGCTTCATCAGCCGGCTCGGAGAGAAAGCCCTCCCTCTCTACCGCCTCATGAAGAAGAGCACTCACTTCGAGTGGAACGACCAGGCCGATCAAGCCTTTCATGAGCTGAAGAAGATGCTGGCCACGCCGCCTGTCCTGGCAGCGCCGACTGAGAAAGAGCCCATGCTCCTTTACATTGCCGCGACCAGCCGGGTGGTCAGCACCGTCATCGTGGTCCAGTGCCCAGAAGAAGGCCGAGCCCAGCCGGTCCAGAGGCCGGTGTATTACTTGAGCGAGGTGCTGTCCGCCTCGAAACAAAACTACCCGCACTACCAGAAGATGTGCTACGGCGTGTACTTCACCGCCAAGAAGCTGAAGCCCTACTTTCAAGAGCATACCATCACGGTCGTATGCACCGCCCCGCTGGCCGAGATCATAGGCAGCCGGGATGCATCCGGCCGGGTGGCGAAGTGGGCCATTGAGCTGGCCCCCTACACAATCTTCTACCAGCCCCGCACGGCCATCAAGTCCCAAGCATTGGCCGACTTCCTCGTCGACTGGGCCGAGACCCAGTACCTGCCGCCGGCTCCTGACTCCACCCATTGGCGCATGCACTTCGACGGGTCCAAGATGCGCACCGGCTTGGGATCCGACGTCATCCTTACCTCTCCCAAGGGCGACACGCTTAGATATACACTGCAGATCCACTTCGCCGCCTCCAACAATGTAGCCGAATACGAGGCGCTCATACATGGGCTCCGGCTTGCCAAGGAACTTGGCATCCGCCGGATCCTATGTTATGGCGACTCGGATTTGGTGGTTCAACAATCATCCGGCGACTGGGACGCCAAGGACGCAAACATGGCAAGCTACCGCTTCCTAGTGCAGCAAATTAGTGGATACTTTGAAGGATGCGAGTTCCTCCATGTGCCGCGAGCCGACAACGAGCCAGCCGATGCCCTGGCCCGAATAGGCTCCACTCGGCAAGCAATACCAACCGGCGTCGCCCTACAACGCCTCCTCAAGCCGTCCATCAAGCCGTCTCCAGAATCCAACTCCATCTTCGTGCCGTCCAACCCCAACGGGGCCGGGTCCGGCTCGAAGAACCAAGCAGGCGACCCAGGGACTTCAGTACTCGGCCCGGGGACTGCAGTAACCGGCCCGGGGACTGCCGCACCCGGCCCGGGGACTGCGGTAGCCGGCCCGGGGACTGCGGTAGCCGGCCCGGGGACTACGTCAACACAGCAGTCGGCGGCCGACTCCAGCACTTCAGCACCCAACCCGCCCACCCTGGTGGCAGTAGCCACATTGGCGATAGGGGAAGTCGCAGCCCCGTCATGGGCCCAATCCATCCTCAACTTCCTAGTAAACCAAGATCTGCCGGCTGATGAAATAGAAGCGAGACAAGTCCAGCGTCGAGCCGGAGCATACACGATCGTCAACAGAGAGCTGGTCAAGCGCAGTGTCACTGGAGTCCTCCAACGGTGCGTCGAGCAAGAGAAGGGCATTGCAATCCTCAGAGATATACACCAAGGAGAATGCGGCCACCATGCCGCCTCAAGATCACTTGTCGCCAAAGCTTTGCGCCACGGCTTTTTCTGGCCGACTGCTTTGGATGACGCCAAAGAATTAGTTAAGCACTGCAAAGGCTGCCAACTTTTCAGCTCCAAGCAACACATGCCGGCTTCGGCACTCAAGACCATCCCCATCACTTGGCCCTTCGCCGTTTGGGGATTAGACATGGTGGGCCCATTCAAGACGGCGCGCGGCGGCATGACACATTTGCTCGTCGCCGTAGATAAATTCACCAAGTGGATCGAAGCAAAGCCGATCAAGAAGCTCAATGGGCCGACTGCCGTGACATTCATCACAGACATAACAACTCGGTACGGCGTGCCACACAACATCATCACCGACAATGGCACAAATTTTGCCAAAGGAGCCTTGGCACGTTTCTGTGCTGCGCAAGGTATCCGACTGGACTTAGCGTCCGTCGCCCACCCGCAGTCAAACGGCCAGGTCGAGCGAGCCAATGGCCTCATCCTCTCCGGCATCAAGCCCCGACTGGTCGTACCTCTAGAGCGTTCAGCCGGCTGTTGGCTCGACGAGCTGCCGGCTGTCCTCTGGAGTCTGCGCACCACCCCAAACAAGTCAACCGGCTTCACTCCTTTTTTCCTCGTGTACGGTGCCGAAGCAATCATCCCAACCGATATCGAGTTCGACTCACCTCGGCTGACCATGTACACGGAGGCAGAGGCCAAGGAAGCACGAGAAGACGGCGTCGACTTGCTGGAAGAAGGCCGGCTGTTAGCCCTCAGCCGGTCTGCCATCTACCAGCAGGGGTTGCGCCGCTACCACAGCCGGAAGGTCAGGCCAAGATCCTTCCAGGAAGGCGACCTTGTGCTCCGGTTGATCCAGCGAACAGCCGGCCAGCACAAGCTCTCGCCCCCCTGGGAAGGCCCCTTCGTCATCAGCAGAGCTCTAGGCAACGACTCCTACTACTTGATCGACGCGCAGAAACCCAAGGCACCCAAGAGAGACGACTCGGGCAAGGAGTCAGAACGACCATGGAACGCCAATCTCCTTCGAAGATTTTACAGTTGAAATGCAGTATGTATCACGTTAACTTTTGTATTAAGTACGAGACAATAGGCTCCCCGAGGAGGACTCGGGGACTGCCATCTTTTATTTGTGAATGAACAATATCATGCTTATGACCTTGCATTTCATTTACTTATTCTGTCCGGCACCGGGTTCGACCAGTCGGCCCGGGGACTGACCGACTAAAGTTATATTAGAAGTCTTACCCGTAGTTAGGCAAGTAGTGTGCCCGCACCCAAGCTTAGCTCTTGCCAAGGCCGCAGTTCGAAGAACCGGCTGTTCGGCTGGCAAGAGTCAAAAGCAGGAAAGGGTGCGCACACGAAAAACGGCTAGGGACCAGCGGACTAATATAACAGGAGCCGGTTTGCCGCCTGCTGCCGACTGACTACCAGAGTAGCCGGCCGGCCGGTTTCCATTCACTTCACTTCAATCTAAGAAAGCTTGAGTACTTGCCTCCCCAAAGCGGGAAGGCGGCAAAGGAAAATGCCTAAGGATAAAAAGCGTACGTGCATGGAAACCAAACATGCATACCATAATGTTTACATAAAAAGACCTCTAAGAGGCCGACATCCAGCATAGTTTGATACACCCCCAGCGGGTGGAATTGCAAAAGCTTAAAAGATTATTCCAAAAGACGACAAGCAGGAACAGTAAAGACGGCAAGTCAAGCTGGCGGAGCGGTTGACGAGCTGGGCCGGTCGGTGGAGACGGTCGCATCGGCTGAGGGAGCGGCCGGCTGGTGAACTTTGGCTCGATCACCGCCTCCTGCTGAGGGCGTGGTTCCACGCGCCTCGTTGCTGGAGGCACGATCAGCTGGAGGCTGGCCGGTTGTTTCGCTAGCCGGCTCAACGTCTTCACCGTCTTCGTCCTCGTCATCCTCGCCCTCATCACTGGAGGCGATCTCGTCGGCCGAGTCCTCGCCCGCCGCCGGGTCCAGGCCGAACCAGTCCTTTGGCTATGCAACGCCGTCGTCATTGAGCTCGGGCACGAAGACACTGATGTCAGTGCACTCGGCGATCATCAAGGCGCGCTGGGCGATCGCCGGCCGCACCTTCTCCAGCTCCGCGTCGGCTTCCAGCCTCCAAGTACGCAGCTGGTCCAGGCTTAGCCCTGGGTACCAGGCGCGGACAAACTCCAATGCCCACCCGGCTCCGAGGCGGGCCGCCGACGCCTTCCATGCTTCGAAACGGGCGACTGCAACCTCTAGCCAGTTGGCGGTCCGGTTGGTGTGCGGGGGATCGTCTGGCCGGGCCAGAGGACCGCCAGCACCTGCGCCCTGGCACGTTGAAGCTGGCGAAGCATCCGGTGAGCCGGCTGCAGCCGTGCTTCGATGGCCACGAGCTGCTCCGCCAGCGTCCGATTGGCGTCCGGCGCGACATTGACGCCCGCCTGACGGCGCGCCTCGCGATAAGCCTCGATCGCTTGGGCGGCAAGGGTGGAGTAGCCCGGAAAGTAATCTGCACAAGAAAAGGGGCGGCAGCACAAGTCAGCCCACGGCCCCAGGCGGCCAGCAGGCAGAAGAAGGGCGAAAAAAGCAGCTTACCATTGATCAAGTCTTCGATGCGGCCGAAGCCCGCATCCAGTGCTCGACGAGTCTCAGCCCAGCTTGCCGCCTCGTTCTCAAACTCCGCCTTCAGGGCAGCCTCGCTCTCCTGCTCCTTTTGCAGGGCCGCCTTGTGGCTTTCTTCCTAATCAGCCAGCTTCTTGGCCAGGCGGTCACGCTCCTGGGCCAAGGTGGCGTACTCGGCGTCCCTGGTATGAAGGGCAGTCTGCGCCTCGCCAAGCTCTCTCCGCAAGTCGGCATTGGCTCCTGCAAAGAACAAAAGACAAAAAGAAAAAACCAATAAGGGAAAGGTCGTCAAGGAAGATCCGACCCGACTGCTCAACAGTCGGCCCGAATCTCGGGGACTACACCCAGTTGGTGCGCTGACGCGCCCCCACAGGAAACAGATAAAAACAAACACTTACTTCGGCTGTTGGCCAGGTCTTCGATCTTCCGACCCAACTCCTGAGCCTGGGAGTTGAAGGCGGCAGCACGGGAATTATGATATTCCTGGAAGTTAAGATAGAAAGCAAACATGAGATGGTCGCCAAGAAAGATCCGACCCGACTACGCAGCAGTCGACCTGAATCTCGGGGACTACACCCAGTGGTGCGCTGACGCGCCCCCACAGAAGAAATCAAGGAACCAGAGCGGTCAAAAGCAAAAAACTTACCCGGATGGCGGCTCGCGTCGACAGGAACTCCAGCGTGTATTGCTGCAGGAGGCCGGCCTGAGCTCGCAGCCGATTCCGGACCTCTTGGGCCGCCACATTCAGTTCGCCGGTCCCCGCGCTGGGAGTCCACCCGAACGTACCGGAGCTGGCCGCCTCCAAGGCCTCCACCGACTGGCCAGCGCCTGCGGCTCAGCGCGACTCCGGCGGGGCGGCACTTCCCCCTGCGCGCCGGTGCGTCACCGGCTGAATTTCAAGGCCAGCTCCGACTTCAGGCGCGTCCCTGGCCGGCTCCACTAGCGCCGTTGACGACTGGCCGCCTTCAGCCGCGCCGACTGGCGCGGCTGGCGGCGTCCTCCCCGCGAAGACCTCGAAGAGCTCCTCCCTTTGCACCGACGGCGGGTCCTAGATGATCTCCTCCGCCAGGGGCAATGGGATGTCCGGGTCTACGGATCGGAGTGGGATGGCGAGCAGTGGGGGTTGGTCGCGTGAGCCCTCCGCCTCTGCCTCCGCAGTCGCCCGCTCTGCCTGAGTCCTGGCCGCCTCCTCCGCCCGCTCCTTCGCCGCCTGGGCTGCCTCCTGATCCGCCGCCTCCCTCTCCTCCCGCGCCTCACGAGCGTTCCGCTCTGTGGCTTCCATGAGGTCGGCGTGGGGATCCACGCGGCGGGAGCCCGAAGACCCTCCAGCCGGCCTGGCGACGGAGCCGCCTGGGCCCCGCTCCAGAGAAAGCGGCGCCCTGCTCAGAAAACGGAGAAAAGTTAGGAAGAATGATTCAAACAGAAGAACACAGCAAAACAAGCATACAAGCGACTGGATGCTTACGCCGAGACCGCCTGGGGCTGCTTCACCGCTTTCCGGAAGCGGGCCGCCTTCGCTGCCGCCTCGTCTCGCTTCGTCGCTGCGGCAGAGGTCTTTGGCTTCTTCGACCGATTGCCGAAGAGAGTTGATGCGGCCCGGCGCTTCGGAGCGCCGCCGCCTGCGGCCGGCGCGGCAGACGGGCCCGCGTTGTGGCGGTCGGGCGCCGGCTGGCGACGTGGGACTTCTTCGGTGTCGGCGTCGTCCGGCCAGTCCTCGAAGCTGGCGGAGAGCCCGGTGCCTCCGGGTTCAATGTTGTCACCTACGATGGCCTCCTCCATGGCGGCTGCCCCCAAGTCCGGATCGTCAACATCGTCCACCGTGCGATCGGGGGCGTACTGACGCTCGATCCCTGCCGCCCCAGCCGGCGGCGGTAGAAGGGGATTCTGCAAACAAGAGCCGGCTGATCAGAGGCCGGCCATCATGGAGTCGGCTGACAACGAAAAGAAGAGAGAAGAGAGAAGCTTACCACAGGCGGTGGGTTGGCGCGAGAGTACGGCGCCTTGCCGTATCGCCAGTCCCTGGCGAGCTTGCAGTTGGCGATGTAGTTAACCATGAGCGCCACTTCCGCGTGCGGCATATCCCGCGTGCTCAGCCGGCTTGGGTCGAAGCGGCCGCTCATCTGGCACATCATGTGGGGCCGGCTTTGGAGCGGAAGGATCCGGCGCTCCACGAAGGCGGCCACCAAGTCGGCTCCACGCAGACCCTCCGACTGTATCATTACTCGAAGCCGGGAGATGGCAGCGTTCCGAGCCGGCGACAAGGACTTGGACCGATAACTCTACGACGGCTGCCTCCCAGCCGGCGGGCCGGCTACGTAGGCCGGCAGATTGACGTGGTCTCCTCTCGGGGGCAAGCTGGCGTTCTTCACGAAAAAATATGACTTCTACCAGATCTTCACCGACTGGATTAGAGGGATGGAGGGGAACGGGTTGTTGTCACCTGACCTCCTCATGGCGATGTAGGCTCCGCAGGGAGCCGGCACGCCGGTGGTGACGGTGCCGAGCTTGCTCTGGAAGAGCTCCCCCCAGAGTTCCAGCGTGGGAGCACGCCCAAGAAGCCTTCGCAGAGGGAGACGAAGGCCGACACGAGCATCACCGCGTTGGGCGTGAGGTGATGCGGCTGCAGATTATAGAACTCCAGAAAGGAGCGCAGAAACCCGCTCGCCGGCAGGCCGAAGCCCCAGAGGAAATGCGAGCGGAAGACGACCCGCTCGCCTTCCTCCGGCTCCGGTGAGACCTCCGTCGCGGGCGCCAGACGGACTTGGACGAGATTGGCGCCGGGCAGGCGCCGCGTCTGGCGGAGGAACTCCACTTGCTCGTTGTCGACGTTGGAGCCGTCCCATGAGCTCGATAACGCCATGGGATGGAGCGCAGTGAGCGTGTTGCGGTGAGAAGCTACGACGGCAGCGAGAGGAAGAAGAAGAAGAGGCAAGAAGACGAGGATGGATGGAGCGTGGGAGAGCGAGCGAACCTCTGTCTCTCCCCCTCCTCCCCCTACTTGTAGGCTCGAGCGGCGGAGCCGAGGAGGCGCGGCGTGGGGAAACATGGGATCGATCGTGCCCACTTCCCCCATGACCCGCGTTTATTACGCCCTAATGGCGAATTCAAGGTGCCATAGGAAGACGAGCCATCTCCCTGGGCCGCAGAAGATCAGCGCTCGGGCCGAGGCCAGGGAGTGGCGGGCCCAGGCCTGCGGCGGCGTCCCATCGCGCGCGTGCGTGGGTAGGATTCCGCCGCCACGTGGCCCACGGGAGGCCCACCATCAGCATGCAAGTCGGCCACCATCCTGGCCGCAAGATACGAGAACTCTCTGAAGACGACCTAAGCCAGCGAAGCCGGTTCCTCGGGGTAAGAAGCTGATCAAGCTTATCGTCCCTCTGTCCACCTCGAAGCTCGCCCAGCTTCGGGGACTACTGTCGAAGTAAATATCCATGGGTAGCCTAGCCGGCTTCCCCTGGCCCTTCTGAAAAAATTACGAGCCCGTCCAGCTCTCCAAAGAATTCAAGACCTCGGGCCGCCTTTCCCCTGCCGGCTATCTTCTAGGCCGGCTTCGGTTGGCGGCCCGCCTTTAGCCCTCATGAAGGAGGCTGTGGGAGGGCCGACTTCGAGAAGTCGGCAACAAGTAGGCCGACTCCCAGAAGCCGGCTCCCATAAAGCAGTCAAGATCGTACCCGCAAAGTCCGCGTCCACCCAGCCATGATGAAGCAGGGCGTGGCTACAGTAAAGCCTGCCACCCCCAAAACCCAGAGCACGCCCAGCACAGTGCGCCGTACGGGTGGCTGAAAGTGCAACTATCCCTAGGTGGTTTTGGTAATTCATAACAACATATAGCTCATTGAGCTAATGCTATTCCAAGATGATTATTTCAGGAAAGCTCAATGATTGGCATGGCAGGGATGTGAAAGTGGAACCCTCAAAATGCTAAGGACAAAGAATTGGCTCAAGCTCAAAAGTTCAAGACTCTTTATTTTATATTTTAGTGATCCAAGATCACATTGAGTCTTTAGGAAAAGCCAATACTATCAAGGAGGGATGAGGTGTTGCTTAATGAGCCTCTTGCTTTATGTGCTTAGTGATATGCTCCAAAATCCTCAACCACCTTTCCATATCCACAAATGACCTAAACCCTAAGCCAAACTCGGTCATACCGATTCTGTCAATCCGGCGCCACCGAGTTTCACTTGTCATTTGCCACTGCCAAACCCTAGCAATTCGGTCCTACCGATAAGGATCTCGGTCTCACCGAGATGGGCTTGCAAACTCTCTGTTTCCCTTACATAACTTTTCGGTCTCACCGAAAGAGCGAATCGGTCCCACCGAGAATGCAAGGTAAACTCTATGTTTCCTTCTTGTAACTTTTCGGTCTCACCAAAAGAGCAAGTCGGTCCCACCGAGTTTGCTTGACCAACTCTATGGTTAGCTAATTGCCGAACTCGGTCTCACTGAGTTTGTGCGATCGGTCTCACCGAGATTACGTTATGCCCAAACCCTAACCGAATCGGTCCTACCGAGTTGCATCTCAGTCCCACCGAAATTCCTAATGGTCACTAGGTTTACTATTTCGGTCAGACCGAGTTTTCTGATTCGGTCCCACCGAGATTGGTAGATTGTGTGTAACGGTTGGATTTGTGTGGAGGCTATAAATACCCCTCCACCACCTCTTCATTCGAAGAGAGAGCCATCAGAACACATACATCATTCCTACTCATATGTTCTAAGAAAGAACCACCTACTCATGTGTTGAGACCAAGATATTCCATTCCTACCATATGAATCTTGATCTCTAGCCTACCCCAAGTTGCTTTCCACTCAAATCTTCTTTCCACCATATCCAAATCCTATGAGAGAGAGTTGAGTGTTGGGGAGACTATCATTTGAAGCACAAGAGCAAGGAGTTCATCATCAACACACCATTTGTTACTTCTTGGAGAGTGTTGTCTCCTAGATTGGCTAGGTGTCACTTGGGAGCCTCCGACAAGATTGTGGAGTTGAACCAAGGAGTTTGTAAGGGCAAGGAGATCGCCTACTTCGTGAAGATCTACCGCTAGTGAGGCAAGTCCTTCGTGGGCGATGGCCATGGTGGAATAGACAAGGTTGCTTCTTCGTGGACCCTTCGTGGGTGGAGCCCTCCGTGGACTCGCGCAACTGCCCTCCGTGGGTTGAAGTCTCCATCAACGTGGATGTAGGATAGCACCACCTATCCGAACCACGGGAAAACATCCGTGTCTCCAATTGCGTTTGAATCCTCCAAACCCTTCCCTTTACATTCTTGCAAGTTCATGCTTTACTTTCCGCTGCCAATAAACTCTTTGCATGCTTGCTTGAATTGTGTAATGATTGCTCGAGTTTCTCTAAGATAGCTAAAATCTGCCAAGAACTAAAACTTGGAAAAGGCTAAGTTTTTATTTGGTCAAGTAGTCTAATCACCCCCCTCTAGACATACTTTCGATCCTACAAGTGGTATCAGAGCTTTGGTCTCCATTTGCCTTGATCTCCATAGCTTTTGGTGGTCATAGCCTTGGTTTCACAACCTAGGAGAGTATGGCGTCTAGCGAGGGAAATTATCACCGTAGAGGTCCTTACTTTGATGGCACTAATTTTGCTAGTTGGAAGCATAAAATGAAAATGCATATTCTTGGACATAACCCCACCGTATGGGCTATTGTTTGTGTTGGTTTGCAAGGTCAGTTCTTCGATGGGAGGGAACCAAACCATGAAGCTACCGCGGATGAGTTGAAGATGTTGCAATACAATGCTCAAGCTTGTGATATTCTCTTCAACGGATTGTGCCCCAAAGAATTCAACAAAATCAGCCGCCTTGAGAATGCAAAGGAAATTTGGGATACTTTGATTGATATGCACAAAGGTACCGACTCCGTCAAGGAATCCAAGTTGGATGTGCTCCAAAGTCAACTTGACAAGTTCAAGATGAAGGATGGTGAAGGTGTCGCTGAAATGTACTCTAGGCTTTCTCTCATCACAAATGAGATTGCCGGCTTAGGAAGTGAAGAGATGACCGATAGATTCATCATCAAGAAGATCCTAAGAGCCTTGGATGGGAAATATGATACCGTGTGCACATTAATCCAAATGATGCCCAACTACAAAGATCTCAAGCCAGCGGAAGTAATTGGAAGGATTGTTGCTCATGAGATGTCACTCAAGGATAAAGAGGAACTTCACAATAAATCAAGTGGTGCCTACAAAGCGTCATGTGAAGTCCCCACATCATCAAGTGAGAAACAAAACTTCAATGAAGAATTGAGCTTAATGGTGAAGAACTTCAACAAGTTCTACAAGAGTAGAAACAAAGATAGAAGCTTCAAGTCAAGGTCCTACAATGACAAAAGATTTTCTAGTCGAGAGCGAAACTGCTATAATTGTGGAAGACCCAGACACTATTCCAATGAGTGTACGGCTCCCTACAAGAGAAGAGAAGATTCTCCAAAAAGAAGAAGCAAAGAATCTCCACCAAGAGAGAGAAGGAGTAGAGATGATCGTTATGAACGAAGATACTCACGGAGAAGCAAGGATTCGGAAAGGAAGGAAAAATCATCAAGGAGCTATACAAAACAAAGACATCAAGCTCATGTTGGTGAATGGGTATCCGGCTCCGACTCCGACAGCCACTCCGAGAGAAGTTATCACTCCGACTCTGAAGATACTCAAGATGAAGGTGTTGCCAGTCTAGCACTTGTATCAACCAACTCCTACGACATATTTGACTCTCCAAATGAAGGAATTGGAAGATGCTTCATGGCCAAAGGTCCTAAGGTAACACACCTCGAGTATGTTGACTTTAATAGTGATGAAGATGACTTGTTAGGTGATGATGATTTGCTTGTTGACAACTCTAGTGAAGAATATTATGGTGAAATATCAATTAATCATGCTAAAACAAATGACAATGATAAGGAGAAGATTGAGGCTCTAACTAAAGAACTAAACACTCTTAAGTTAGCTCAAGAAACTATCCTCGAAGATCATCGAGAACTTTTAAGAGCTCATGAGAAATTACGCTTTGAAAAGCTCAATCTTGAGCAAGAGCATGAGTTCTTAAAGGCAATCAATGATGATCTCCGCAAGAAAAGTTCTTCTCACATTGCCAAGCCTTTACTTTTATCCACCTACATGCCTCAAGTCAAGACTAGTAACAAGAATAAGAAAGATTCTTCCTCTAGTAGTAACAATGATCATGCTAAATCCAATATTGTTGCTTCTAGTAGTTCTCTTGATTCCACTAATGATTCTCTTAGCCAAGTTACACTTGAGCAAGAAAATAGCTTATTGAAGGGAATTATAGAGAAAGGTGTTTACAAGAGCCTTGCCGGAAGCAAGCAATTCGAGGAAATTGTGCGCAAGCAAGGAATGCACCGGAAGAATCAAGGTGTTGGTTTTGAACGAAAGTTCAATGCCAACGGAGTTGAATGGGAAGAAGATCAATACCCCAAGACAAAGTTTGTTCCTCAACAAGAGAAGTATGACACTTCTTTCAAGGTGACACAAGCTCAAGATGATCTTCCACCACAAGACTACAAGCAAAAAGGCAAGGACAAGCTTCAAGAGGAGATTGATGCATTTGAAGAAGCTCCCAAGACCTTAGTCAAGTGGATTCCCAAGACTACATCAAGTACGACTACAACTCCAAGGATTCCCATCAAGATGGTGTGGATCCAAAAGAAGAAGAACTAGAGAGTTCTTGAGGGTGACTCCGCCAACATACTTCACTCTTATCATTTTGGCAAGAACAAGTGCAATCAACTTCCACATCATGCACTAGTTCAAGGAGTCACAAACCCTCTTGTTGGTAAGACAAGGGACAAGGTAACCTAAAGTTTTGATGGACATCATCTTGTGTGTGCATCACTCTATGTCTATGGATATCCTTGTTTGTTCCTTGTGGGACTAACCCATGTAGGTATTGAAAGTGCAATTCACTCAAATGGATAGCTCCAAGTGATCTACATCAACATTGAGAATCCACATCTTCAACATCTACATGAAGTCATCATCGACAAAACCCAAGGTTAGTTCATCCCTCTTAGGGGGGATATCACATCTAGGGGGAGCTTTACTCTAAGACTTGAGCTAAAGCAACTCTAAAGATGTGAATACAACAATGCTTTATGTAAAAGTGGTAACCCCACTTGAGCTTAAACGATTAGTATGACCTATGATCAAGTGTTCTCACTTGACTCCTAAGTCAATATACTCATATATAGATGACCTAGTCATCGCAAATTGCTTGATAGATGCTAGAATTGGTTGTGCATGCTTTGCCACATATTTCATTTGCCATCTTATTGTGTGAGCATGTTGGTTGCATATTTTACTCTTTCGAGGACATCCACTTGTTGTTTTGATTGTTTGGCTTTCTTCTTTTGCCAAGTGGATGGACAAGAATGCCTAAGAACCTCCTCTAGCTATCTATGCTTTTCTCGTCTCAAACTCTATTCATGCTGCATCACAAAACTTGATCAAGTCAGATTCGAACCACTCTGTGTGAGGAGCGCTCGGAGTCCCCGATTCGTCATAGACTTAAACTTCCAAAACCTCTTTATGAATCTCGGTCTGACCGATACTCCATTTTCGGTCCTACCGAGTTCATTAAGTTGATCTAGGTTTTCGATCTCGGTGAAACCGATTTGAACTTTTCGGTCACACCGAGTTGCAATAACTGCACACAGTTTTGCATCTCGGTGCCACCGAGTTGTTCCACTCGGTCACACCGACAGGGTTGGGCTATATATAGTGACGGGCAAAATTTTGGAAATTTCTGTGAAACCTCTTCGCCCGCACGATAGCCTGCTCTGCCTTCGTGGTCTCCGGATCGTCTTCTCGCCGCCAGCAGCCTCCAGTCGCTGGTCTCCGCCGCCGTCAACGGAATTCTGCCCCACCGTTGCCGCCGTAGCGAGTCTCCGCCGAACTAGGGTATGGACTCTATCTTTGTGCTATTCTCCACTCTGATTCCTAGCACATTGTGATCATTATGATTCTTTCCACGATTGAAACACTCCTATCCAGTCAATGATCTCGTAGATTAGGTTTAATTCGAAAATTTTAGGGTTAGGTTTCCGCCGAAACCATCTCGGACCCACCGAGTTGAAAAACTCGGTCCCACCGATCTGGCTTTAGCCATTGCACAAGTGAAACTCGGTCTGACCGAGAATAACTTATCGGTGCGACCGATTTTGGAATTCTGTGAAACCCTAGCAGTCTCGGTGCCACCGAACTGTGACTCGGTTTGACCGAGTTCACCAGTTCTGGTGCCAAAACTGCTTCGGTGTCACCGAGTTTGAAAATTGGTAGATCCGAGATGCTTTCTGTGGAAAACTAAAACTAAGTTTTTGAATTAATCTTTTGCAAAAATCTCTACTTTTGGTGATGCTCATCCACTCTATCTTATCCATAATCTATTCACAGGGTCAGCAGTCAGTGTGCAACATGTCTGATCAAAGTGACAGCCAGAATGTGTCTGAGCAGCAAGTTGTGATGAGTGAGGGCACTAGCCTCTCAAGTTCTTCTGATGATGGCAGCAGGAGCATCCCGAGCAATCTGCCCAAGGCTGCCACACGTCAAAGGAAGAAGAGAACGTCTGATTCTGAGGATGAAGACTATGTGGCAGAGGAAGAGGCCACATCAAAGAGAGCTGAGCCAGCAGCAAGCACAAAGCCAGGCCTGAAAATCAAAAGGCCAGCAGGTAGGCAGCCCATGTCAAAGGCTAGGGCTTCAACTGTGAAGCCTGCTCCCATTGAGCCCATTGCTGCTGAGGGCAAGAAGAGGAAAGAGAGAGTCAAGAAGACTGTAGCCAGAGTGCTTGGGAAGGCCTCCATCATGGTAGATGAGGAGGAGGAAGAAGAAGAGGTTGCTGCACCAGCACCCAAGGCAGCCAAACTCATGGGAGATGCTATAAGGTCAGGAATCGCTGCATCCAAGCCCAAGGAAGCACCTAAGGCTGCATCTAAGCCTAAGAGTGCACCAAAGAGAAATACACGAAGCATCCCAGTTGCAGAAAAGAACAAGGCCCCAGTGCCTGAAGCTATCGAAGAAGAGGAAGAGAGCGTCCTTAGGAAGATCAAGCCCAAGATCCCAGACCACAATGATGCTCATCCTGTGGCTGAGGATATGAAGCTCAGGAGAGATTCAGGGCTGAGGAAATGGAGAGAAGCAGATCCGTATGCTTCTAGGAGAAGGACTGCCATGGATTACAGATTTCATACCAAGGAGCAGCAAGATTTCTATGAGACTGTTTTGCTTGACAAGAAGCCAATCGTTTGTGACATGAGATGGGTCGACTGGACCTACATCAAGGACAATGAAGAGTACTACCCCGGTGTATTTGACAGCTTTAGTGCGTGTGGCGTTGCAGACTTTGTTGGGCAGAAGCTCACAAAGTGGAACGAGGAGCTGATCATGCAATTCTACTCCACAGCACACTTTTATCCAGATGGCAGGATCACATGGATGTCAGAGGGTACAAGGTACCAATCCACTGTTGAAGAATGGGCGAAGTTGATCAATGCCCCAGAGGAGCAAGCTGATGACTTGGACATTTATGCCAAGAAAAAGATGGATCACAACTCCATGTCCAACATGTAAAAGGAGATCCGGAATGAAGCGCTCGACACGTTCAAGTTTGGCTCCGTGCACTATCTGCTCTCAGGATTGCCTATGATCAACTGGATCCTTAGGCACACCCTTGTGCCCAAATCTGGAGATCACAAGATGATCAGAGGTCACGCGATCAACTTGCTTCATGTATTTGACGTGCCTCAGAAATTCAAGGTCATGAGTCTCATTGTGGAAACAATCAAGAGGACAGTTGCAGACCAGAAGAGGAGTTGTGGGTATGCCCCACAGATTCAGGAGCTCATCAACTCCAAGATGGGCACGTGCGTGTATTTATTGGATAAGGAACACCTGCCCATCCGTCCAGACTTTGAGGATAACCAAGTGGTTATGACTGAGAATGAACCCTCATCTGCACATGCACAAGCTCAGAAGGAGAAGGCGAAGAAGGAAAAAGCTGCCAGGATGCCTACTCAAGCGGAGGCATCTGATTACTTCTTGAAGACCAAACAAGAGCAGCTCAGTTACCTGATAGCGTCCACCCTGCGTATTGAGCAAGGACTTGCCACCCTGACTCAGAACCAGGCAAGCTTAGAGAGGATCATGGAACAGAGGTTCTATGACATGGACATCAAGGTGACTGAGATACAGACCGCCGTGGAGCAGCTTCAAGAGGACATGAATGAGAGGAGAGGCAGGACCACGACTGATGCTTTTGCGAGGGTGCCACGAGGTCCGAGGTCATCTGCACTGCCAGTTGCTGACACCAGAGCCACAATGTCTGCACCAGCTACAGCCTTAGTTCCACCAGCTCCAGCATCCACTTCAGCCTCGACTCCGACCACTTCTACCGAAGGCTTCGTCCTTGGCGTGCTCCGGACTCCACCACCACCTGAAGATCAAGCCTGAGCGTCGACTTAGCACTATGCATTTTCTAGGAACTTTTTGGTAACTTGTTGCCAAAGGGGGAGAAAATATATAGATCATAGGCTTCGAGAGAGAGAGAGTGTGTTGCTTTTCTCTCTTGCTTTATTTGGTGGTTTTTCGAACTTTGTTTGCTTGTGTGTGCGATACTATGTCCTTATGTTTGTGAGACATCGATGATCATGTGTTTGATCATAAGCTACACTTAATGGTTGCTTAATGCTTGCTTAAATATTATCATTCTATCTATTGGCTATGATCATTCACTATTCTTGGTGATGAGTGCATGTATTTCAATCTTATCATTTTTGAGCGCTCCACCAAGATGTATGTGACATGGAAGAGTAACCCATGATTCTAACTCCTTGTGCATTTGCAGTCCAAAGCAAATTTTAAATATGCACAAATTTAGGGGGAGCTCTTATTTGTCACATACTTGTCAAAGCGACGATATATTTCATGCTTATGATCATTTGTCGAAGCTTTGATCTATATGTTGTCATCAATTACCAAAAGGGGGAGATTGAAAGTGCAACTATCCCTAGGTGGTTTTGGTAATTCATAACAACATATAGCTCATTGAGCTAATGCTATTCCAAGATGATTATTTCAGGAAAGCTCAATGATTGGCATGGCAGGGATGTGAAAGTGGAACCCTCAAAATGCTAAGGACAAAGAATTGGCTCAAGCTCAAAAGTTCAAGACTCTTCATTTTATATTTTAGTGATCCAAGATCACATTGAGTCTTTAGGAAAAGCCAATACTATCAAGGAGGGATGAGGTGTTGCTTAATGAGCCTCTTGCTTTATGTGCTTAGTGATATGCTCCAAAATCCTCAACCACCTTTCCATATCCACAAATGACCTAAACCCTAAGCCAAACCCGGTCATACCGATTCTGTCAATCCAGCGCCACCGAGTTTCACTTGTCATTTGCCACTGCCAAACCCTAGCAATTCGGTCCTACCGATAAGGATCTCGGTCTCACCGAGATGGGCTTGCAAACTCTCTGTTTCCCTTTCGTAACTTTTCGGTCTCACCGAAAGAGCGAATCGGTCCCACCGAGAATGCAAGGTAAACTCTATGTTTCCTTCTTGTAACTTTTCGGTCTCACCGAAAGAGCAAGTCAGTCCCACCAAGTTTGCCTGACCAACTCTCTGGTTAGCTAATTGCTGAACTCGGTCTCACCGAGTTTGTGCGATCGGTCTCACCGAGATTACGTTATGCCCAAACCCTAACCGAATCAGTCCTACCGAGTTGCATCTCAGTCCCACCGAAATTCCTAACGGTCACTAGGTTTACTATTTCGGTCAGACCGAGTTTTCTGATTCGGTCCCACCGAGATTGGTAGATTGTGTGTAGCGGTTGGATTTTGTGTGGAGGCTATAAATACCCCTCCACCACCTCTTCAGTCGAAGAGAGAGCCATCAGAACACATACATCATTCCTACTCATATGTTCTGAGAAAGAACCACCTACTCATGTGTTGAGACCAAGATATTCCATTCCTACCATATGAATCTTGATCTCTAGCCTACCCCAAGTTGCTTTCCACTCAAATCTTCTTTCCACCATATCCAAATCCTATGAGAGAGAGTTGAGTGTTGGGGAGACTATCATTTGAAGCACAAGAGCAAGGAGTTCATCATCAACACACCATTTGTCACTTCTTGGAGAGTGTTGTCTCCTAGATTGGCTAGGTGTCACTTGGGAGCCTCCGACAAGATTGTGGAGTTGAACCAAGGAGTTTGTAAGGGCAAGGAGATCGCCTACTTCATGAAGATCTACCGCTAGTGAGGCAAGTCCTTCGTGGGCGATGGCCATGGTGGAATAGACAAGGTTGCTTCTTCGTGGACCCTTCGTGGGTGGAGCCCTCCGTGGACTCGCGTAACCGTTACCCTCCGTGGGTTGAAATCTCCATCAACGTGGATGTAGGATAGCACCACCTATCCGAACCACGGGAAAACATCCGTGTCTCCAATTGCGTTTGAATCCTCCAAACCCTTCCCTTTACATTCTTGCAAGTTGCATGCTTTACTTTCCGCTGCCAATAAACTCTTTGCATGCTTGCTTGAATTGTGTGATGCTTGCTTGACTTGCTCTAAGATAGCTAAAATCTGCCAAGAACTAAAACTGGGAAAAGGCTAAGTTTTTATTTGGTCAAGTAGTCTAATCACCCCCCCTCTAGACATACTTTCGATCCTACAGTGGCCACGACCCGTCTGGCGCGGCACTGTTGCCACGGCGGCCTCGACGCCGTCCATGACGGGCCACCAGCGTGGCCCCCGAGGCGGTGGGCCCCTTCGGATAGAGAGATACCGAAGGCGGCCGCACCTCCTCCCAAGTCGGCCCAACGAAGAGTCGGCCCCCCATAGCCGGCCTGCCATCCTCCTCGAAGGAGACGCCCATTAAGGAGACAAGATACGGCGGGGCTACAGTAATCGCCTGCCAGGACGGCGGTACTGTAGCCACGCTTACCCCGACCAAGACCGCGTCATCAGCATAGAGCAACAGTAACCAGCCACCGACCAGGCCCTGGACAGTGGGGCCTGCCTGTCGACCAGGGTGCCGGCAGCCGGCGGGACCCACCAGTCGGCGGGCCCCAGCAGCCAGCGGAGAGGCCGGCGAGCATAGTCACAGACGGCTAGGTCCCGCGCCCAGCCGGATTACCATTGTACCCCCGGGGGGTAGGCCTATATAAACCCCCTGGTGCACCCATGCAAAGGGTTGGACTCTCAAGCTAGTCTTAGACACCATACAAGGAGAGGAAGCAGGCTAGCCTTTCCCTTCTTCCTCCTTCCACCAGAACAGCTCAAGGAGCATCGTGTAGCTACTTGTTCATCTAGTAATCATGCGGAGACCCCGCAGAGTAGCAGTAGGGGTGTTATCTCCACGGAGAGCCCTGAAGCTGGGTAAAGTACGCCGGTGCGCTTGTCTTCGCCTCATCCCGTTTCCAGGCACCAGCGATGTCTTATTGGCTCCCACAATGATAAGCCACCCGTTGGCATATGTCGCACCTACCACCCGACAGCCGCTCGAACCCGAACTCCGGTGCCGCCGCGAGCTCCATTCCGGTGAGCTCCAGCCTCGCCAGCTCATCCCACTTGCTCCACTGGACGCGGACGACGACGGGCTACGCCCCGGTGGTCTCCACGCGCTCTTCCGCCGCCTGTAGCGCATTCCGGTGAAGCAGCGCCGCGCGGTTTGGTCGTCGCCGGCCGAACTCCGGCGACTGCCGATGTGGCACGATCATTAGGACTAATCCCGCAGCCTAATCCCCCCCTGAGACTGACAGTGGGCCCCAGAGCCAAGTCAAACCCTGGTCAGTGCGGGTTTGACCCGGGGTTAACCCCAGTGTCACTGACGTGTGGTCCCCGCACGCCAGGTTTGACCTGGTCAGCCCTGCTGACGCCTCTGTGACATCACGCTGATGTAGTAATTATTTTTCTGGATTTTAAATAATTCAGAAAATTTCAGAAAATAGTTAAAACTTCTAAAAATCATAGTAATTCAACCATAACTCCCAAATCAAATAAATTATATATGAAAAATTATCAAAAAATGCAAGGAATCCATTTATGCTAGTTTCATGCATGAAAAACCAACTTATACTTGCTGTATAAGTGAAAACATAATAATGGCATGTTATATATTTAATTTGGGGTTTGCATATGAACCCTTGGTTCATATGGACTTTAACCAAATTGATGCTAGATGCATTAGGGCAAATCATAGCATCTTCGAAATGTCATCTTCATGCATCATATTGTTGCATATGGTTGTTTATTGATTGCCAGCGCCGTTCCCTCTCGATAGGTTCTGCTCGGGAAGGTGTCCCGAGTACCTGTCTGAGGAGCAGTGCTTCTTCGTGGATCTATCAGGCAAGCAAACCCCTTGAGCATCTCGATAAAATCCCAATCTCTAGCTCCTGCTCCTTCTACTGCATTAGGACAACAACGATTCAAATTGCAATTTTCTACTGCGGTAGCTGAACCCATTCCTCTGCATGACCTGTCATTGCCACAGTAAATAGTTGAAACCCACTAGCATGAGTAGGAGTTGCTTGAGCCTTGATGTGCCTGCTCATCCATGCTTGTTTTCTTTATGCCAGCTATGCTTAGAGTTGTGTCAGGTCTAATTCATCGGGAATGAATCAGAGTGGTGAACATGTCCTACCGGTAAAGGCTAAGTGTGTGAACACGTTTTGGTAAAGGTAGCGATGAGAGGCCATGTAGGAGTACATGGTGGGTTGTCTCATTGGAACCGTCCTTAAGCACTGGGTTCTGTGTATGTTATCCAAGTCCAGTTACTACCACACATTGGGTTCCGGTTATCCGGCCCCTCTCGGCTTATTAATCCGCTTGATCTCTGTCCAGGAGTTGCAACTAGTTTCTGGCGTTTGTAGGTAGTGCTATTTGTCTACCAGGTGGTGTCCGACGGGACGGGCTTGGGACAGACTAGGCACCATGGCACGGTGTACCAAGTGGCACCCGGATGGTGGTCTTGGGAACCCTGCACACATCGTTTGGGGCCGTGAGCGACACCCCGGCCGGATCTCCTTGCGGATGGAACCCGAATAGGCGATATACCTGGACGAGAGACTCGTGTGATTAGTCAGGTTGTGGCCGACACCCTCGCCTGGCTTCCGCTTGAAGGTTGCCAAGGTACATGACGTGTACAGGGCTATAAGTGGCGAGAGCGTGTGTGAAGAAGTACACCCCTGCATGGTCAATATTATGTATTTGAATAGCCGTTTTCCTCGGATATGGAAACTTGGAGGACTTATGTAGTACATAGACAACTTGAAGTGGATACTCTAAAATCCGCAAGATAAGCGTGAGTACTATGGATGGCCTTCTCGTAGGAGACGGGAACGGATCCATAGTGGAGTATTGATATGGTGAATATGTGGACTCGTGTGCGTCTTCTCACCTCAAAGAAGTTTCTGATACTCATAGTATAGATTAGCCATTGAGTCAAAGCTAGCTTGCTGCTGTTAAACTCCACCCCCCCCCCTTTGTTGATAATGTTGCATATGTAGATAGTTCTGATGTAAGACTTGCTGAGTACCTTTGTACTCAAGTTTGCTTATTTATGTTTTGCAGTTGGTTACACTAGTGGCTTCGACGAGTAGCTTGTATCCCAGCTACGATCTTGTACCCTTGGGAGGGTCGTGTTTAGTCAGGCTTCTTAGTCTTTTCCTTTTGTAGTTGTCTGTACTCAGACATGTAATGCTTCCGTTGCTTGTATGTTCTGAATGATGGGTCATGAGACCCCTGTGTGTATTGATTGCTATGTGGCTCTTCTGGGCTTTATCTATATGAGTTTGAGTTATGTTGTGATGCCATGATGTACAGCACATACTTGCATGTTATGCGTACGTGTAACGTGTATTGCTATGTGTGAGATCCGACAACCTAGTTGTTTACCTCTGATAGCCTCTCTTATGGGGAAATGTAGTCTTGTGCTTCCATGTGCCATAGTAGTCCGCTACAGCCCGGTTCACTGGAGTCCTGCTAGCCCAGCACTACTGCTCCGGAACACTTGACTGGCCGGCATGTGATTCACTTCGTCCCTGTGTCTGTCCCTTCGGGGAAATGTCACGCGATGACATCCGGAGTCCTGTCTAGCCTGCTACAGCCCGGGTTCCTGGAGTCCTGTTAGCCCAGTGCTACAGCCCGGATTCATACGCTGTTGACCGACATGCTCGAGGTTGATTCATGTATGCCTGTCCCTGTAAGTTAGTGCTACTTTGGGTTCACGACTAGTCATGGCCCGGGTTCTCTATCATATGGATGCTAGCGACACTATCATATACGTGAGCCAAAAGGCGCAAACGGTCCCGGGCCAGGTAAGGTGGCACCCGTGGGAATACCGTGCATGAGGCCGCAAAGTGATATGAAGTGTTACATGCTAGATCGGTGTGATTTAGGATCGGGGTCCCGACAGGTGGCCTCCATATTTGGTAAGCCATATGTTTTTAATCTTATGTACTTTTTGCTGATCCGGAATATAAGCCGCCAGCTGACTTTGTTTATAAAATATGTGCAGGCCCACGAAGCAAGAATCTGAGCCAAGATCATGTGATTAAGCTGAAGGCAGTGTATACCTTAGTGGAGCAATTGTATATTGGCGCACAACGGGCACTTTCTGCCATCTCTCCGGCCAATCAAGGACCCAACCGGCTCAGCGACGTCTTGAAGAAACTGTCAATCCTACCCGCCAGGTTTCAAGAAGTGAAGCGCTCCTGTGCGAGAGCCGGAGCTTTGACTGCCCTGAGCCGCTCCAAGGCTTGGGTACTAGACCTAGACCCGGCGGATGTGGCCAGAGGATATCCCACCATGAAGGAAGACTGATCTCCCTTTGAGTAGGATGACTTCATGGCTTGCGTGCGCGGAGTCCGACCTCAGGCGACTATTCTTGGAGATGAAACCAACATCGACAAGTATCAGCCGGGTTTTGATGTTGAAAATAAGAAGATGGCCACTCCCTCGTACAAGGTGACACATTTAATCCCGCCTGTTCGTGAAAATACATTTGCCCCGGAAGTTGACCCGGCCGACCTGATTGACGAAGAAGCAGAATTTGTCGCCGTGAATGGTTTTGACTGCTCAAAACCCAGCTTCCAATTAACAGAGGGCGGTGAACCGACGAGGGAGGAGCAATAACCATCTTCATGGGCTTATAAAAGCCTTGTAATAGTTTAGCTGTGAAAACACTGAATGCCTTGCCTATGCCATCGTGCATAAAACACTATGTCTGATTCTGTATTTCCTGATGGCAATATATGCATACTATTTTATGATTGTTTCTGCAATACTTCAGCTCTATTCCTGTATACACAAAAGGAAAAAACTGGCTTGGCGGCTTAGCACCGAACGGGTTAGAACACCCTGCTTATAGCCAATATGTTTACCATAGTAGACAACAGAAAAAGATATAAAAAGAGAACAAAGCTGACAATAACCCTTTGATTAATAAAACAGGCAATTGCTTGTAAACAATAATCATAGTTGTACCTTTGATCTTTAGACCACCAGTTTAAATAACCCGGGTAATGAAGTTGATAACTCCATCTTTTTGAGAAGTCAATACTTCTGAATACTTAATGATCATCATACCTTGGTGGCTTTGTTGTCAAATAGTCCAGCCGGCGAAGAAGACCATGTTAATTATTTGTGAAATTGAGACAACAAAAACTACAAGGTAAATAACAGGCAATAAGGATGATTTAACCTTGTATTTTAAAGGTTGGGGGTTTCTGATTCGAATACGATCAGTAAACCGGACCAAATGGGTTAAGCTAAGGTTCGAATACGACCATATAGCCCCAGTGGCTTTAGCGTTGCACCGATCAAGTGGGTACTAACAGCTATGTTCTCTTTGGTTCGAATATGACCTATGTTTGAATAGGAAGCCCCCAAATGACCTTGAGAGGTTTTTAACGACCCCGATTCGAATACGATCCAAGTCGGACCCAAAAGGGGTTAAGCTATGATTTGGATACGATCAAGAAGCCCCCTAGTGAGTTTGGCCTTGAGCCGATCAAGAGGGTTACGACAGCTAAGTTCTCTTTGGTTCGAATACGACCTATGTTTGAACAGGAAGCCCCCAAGTGACCATGATAGTTGTAGCTAGATTCGAATACGATCATAAGCCGGACCAAAAAGGGTTAGACTTGATTCAAATATGATCAGCTCCTTAATAGTCATTTGAAAATAAGAAATAAAAAATGCATAATCTTTTGAAAAAGAAAAGAGACCGATGGTCCTGCTTTATTACTTATCATGGTATATACAATGTTAAAGTATGTACATGATGAGAGCCGGTGGCTCAGGTGTAGTATGGCCGAAGTTGAGCAATGTTCCATGACCGGCGGGTCTCTTCCTCCGACTTACGTGAGTCTTTGTGCTCTCGAACGTCAATGAGGTAATATGACCCGTTGTTTAAGTTCTTGCTGACCACAAAGGGTCCTTCTCAAGGTGGGGATAACTTGTGTGCATCCGACAGATCCTGGATGAGCCAGAGCACCAAGTCGCCTTCCTGAAAACTCCTGGATTTAACCCGACGGCTATGATAACGGCACAGGTCCTATTGATAAATTGTTGATCGAGCCGCTGCTAAGTCTCTTTCTTCATCTAACAAGTTGAGTGCATCATGTCTGGCTTGTTCATTATTGGCTTCAACATAAGCTGCCACACGGGGCGAGTCATGAAGGATGTCACTAGGCAACACTACGTCTGCTCCATACACCATGAAGAAAGGTGTGTAACCTGTAGACCTGTTAGGTGTGGTGTTGATACTCCACAACACCGAGGGTAATTCCTCTACCCAACAACTTGGTGTTCGCTCTAAAGGAACCATAAGCCGGGGTTTGAGACCTTTTAAAATTTCCTGATTTGGTCTCTCAGCTTGACCATTGGATTGAGGATGAGCTACAGAAGAAACATCAAGCCGAATATGCTCACGTTGACAAAACTCCTCCATAGCCCCTTGGGAAAGATTAGTGCCATTGTCAGTGATAATGCTGTGTGGAAAACCAAAATGGAAGATCACCTTCTTCATGAACTGAACCGCCGTGACCACATCACACTTACTCACCGGTTCTGCCTCAACCCACTTTGTGAATTTATCAACTGCCACTAGAAGATGTGTCTTTTTATCCTTAGACCTTTTGAATCATCCGAAGTTCTTGAGCCGGCACATGTGCTCGTCGTGCGAACTTTTGACAGCTATCACATCTGCTGACCAGATCTTCTGCATCAGCATGAGCCATCAACCAGTAAAAACCGTGACGAAAAGCCTTGGCCACTAGAGATTTTGACCCGGCGTGATGACCACAATTGCCTTCATGGATCTCACGAAGTATTTCTTGGCCTTCTTCAGGGGAAACACACCGCTGAAGCGCTCCAGAGATGCTACGATGGTATAGTTCTCCATCAGAAATCATCATTGACTTAGACCGCTGGGTTATCTGTCGAGCCAGGGTCTCATCCGCTGGCAACTCTCCCCGGGTCATGTAAGCCAAGAAAGGCACTGTCCAATCTGGGATGACATGAAGAGCCGCCACCAACTGTTCCTTCGGGTCAGGAACGGCTAGATCTTCTTCCGTGGGTAACTTGACAGACGGGTTATGCAAAACATCCAAAAAGGTGTTAGGTGGCACCGGCTTACGCTGAGATCCGAACCGGCTTAGAGCATCAGCCGCTTCGTTCTTCCTACGGTCGATGTGCTCCACCTGATACCCTTTAAAATGTCCTGCAACGGCATCAACTTCGCGGCGAGAAGCCGCCATGAGAGGGACTTTGGAATCCCACTTGCCTGATACCTGTTGAGACACTAAATCTGAGTCGCCAAGACACCTGACCCGGCTCAGACTCATCTCTTTGGCCGCTCGAAGACCATGGAGCAAGGCTTCGTATTCTGCTGCGTTGTTAGTGCAAGGAAATATCAGTCGTAACACATAACAAAATTTGTCACCTCGAGGGGAGGTTAAAACAACTCCAGCCCCGAGCCTTCCAACTGTCTGGACCCATCAAAATGAATAGTCCAATATGTGTTGTCTGGTCTCTCTTCTGGCATCTGCATCTCTGTCCAGTCATTAATAAAGTCAACTAGTGCTTGAGATTTGATTGCAGTGTGTGGTACATACTTCAACCCATGAGACCCAAGCTCAATGGCCCACTTGGCGACTCATCCAGTGGCTTCTCTGTTTTGAATGATGTCTCCCAAAGGAGTAGAGCTAACCATAGTGATTGGGTGACCCTAAAAATAATGTTTAAGCTTCCGGCTCGCCATGAACACCCCATATACGAGCTTCTGCCAATGTGGGTATCGTTGTTTGGATTCAATTAACACCTCACTGACATAGTAAACCGGTCGTTGAACCGGATGCTCCTTTCCAACCTCTTTGCGCTCCACCACAATCGCCATACTAACAGCTCGTGAGTTGGCGGCTACGTATAACAACCGCAGCTCTTTCTCAATTGGAGCAGCAAGGACCGGCGGCTCAGCCAGCTGTGTCTTCAAATCTTCAAAAGCAGAGTTTGCAGCATCGCTCCAAACAAAATCATCTGTTTTCTTCATCATCTGATACAAAGGCGTCGCCTTCTCCCCTAACCGGCTTATGAACCGGCTCAAAGCAGCAACACGGCCCGCCAGCCATTGAACGTCATTGATGCATGCTAGTTTGGCCAGGGATGTAATTGCCTTGATTTTCTACGGTTTAGCTTCAATACCTCGGTTGGACACCAAAAAACCCAAGAGCTTGCCGACTTGGACTCCAATAACACACTTAGACGGGTTAAGCATCATTTTGTAGACCCGGAGATTATCGAAGGTCTCTTTCAGATCTATGACCAAGGTTTTCTCTTTCCTGGATTTTACCACTATATCATCCACATAAGCATGAACATTACGCCCAATCTGATCTTGAAGACAATTCTGCACACACTGTTGGTAAGTCGCCTGGGCACTCTTAAGCCCAAAAGGCATAGACACATAGCAGAAAGCTCCAAAAAGGAGTGATAAAAGCCGTCTTCTCCTAATCTTTGACTGCCATCTTGATCTGATGATAACCTGAATAAGCATGCAAGAAACTCAAACATGTGCAACCCGCCGTAGCATCGATGATCTGATCATTACGGGGGAGGGTAAAAGAGTCAGCCGGACAAGCCTTGTTTAAATCAGTGTAATCCGCACACATACGCCAGGTGCCATTCTTTTTTAGTACAAGCACCGGGTTGGCTAACCACTCTGGGTGAAAGACTTCTATAATGAACCCGGCTGCCAAGAGCCGGGCCACCTCTTTCTCCAATGGCCTTGCACCTTCCTTCATTGAACCGTCAGAGAAATTGTCTAACAGGTTTAAACTTTGGATCAATATTGAGAGTGTGCTCAGCGAGTTCCCTCGGGACACGCGGCATGTCAGAAGGTTTTCATGCAAAGATGTCCTGGTTCTCACGGATGAACTCGATGAGTGTGCTTTCCTATTTTGGATGAAAGTTTGCATTGATGATGAACTACTTGGATGAGTCACCAGGCACAAAGTCAACCATCTTGGTGTCATCAGCTGCTTTGAACTTCAACACACGCTCATGCTCTGTTGTTGGTTTCTTTAACGACGTCATATCTGCTGGGTCAACGTGATCCTTGTAAAACTTTAACTCCTCTGTTGCACAAACAGACTCAGCATAGGCAACATCACCTTATTCACACTCCAAAGCTATTTTCCGGCTCCCATGTACTGTAATGGTGCCCTTATAACCCGGCATTTTGAGCTGCAAATATACATAACACGCCCGAGCCATGAACATGGCATAAGCCGGCTGTCCAAATAGAGCATGATATGGGCTTTTGATCTTAAGCACCTCAAAGGTTAATTTTTCTGCTCTGGAGTCATACTCATCTCCAAAGGCTACTTCCAGTTCAATCTTACCAACTGGGTATGCGGACTTGCCAGGTACCACACCATGAAAAATAGTGTTGGATTGTTTAAGATTCTTATCAGCCAACCCCATCCGGCGGAACGTCTCATAGTATAGGATGTTGATGTTGTTGGAAATATGCCCTAGAGACAATAATAAATTGGTTATTATTATATTTCCTTGTTCATGATAATCGTTTATTATCCAAGCTAGAATTGTATTGATAGGAAACTCAGATACATGTGTGGATACATAGACAACACCATGTCCCTAGTAAGCCTCTAGTTGACTAGCTCGTTGATCAATAAGATGGTTACGGTTTCCGGACCATGGACATTGGATGTCGTTGATGATGGGATCACATCATTAGGAGAATGATGTGATGGACAAGACCCAATCCTAAGCCTAGCACAAAGATCGTGTAGTTCGTATGCTAAAGCTTTTCTAATGTCAAGTATTACTTCCTTAGACCATGAGATTGTGCAACTCCCGGATACCGTAGGAGTGCTTGGGGTGTGCCAAACGTCACAACGTAACTGGGTGGCTATAAAGGTACACTACAGGTATCTTCGAAAGTGTCTGTTGGGTTGGCACGAATTGAGACTGGGATTTGTCACTCCGTGTAAATGGAGAGGTATCTCTGGGCCCACTCAGTAGGACATCATCATAATGTGCACAATGTGATCAAGGAGTTGATCACGGGATGATGTGTTACGGAACGAGTAAAGAGACTTGCCGGTAACGAGATTGAACAAGGTATCGGGATACTGACGATCGAATCTCGGGCAAGTATCGTACCGCTAGACAAAGGGAATTGTATACAGGATTGATTAAGTCCTTGACATCGTGGTTCATCTGATGAGATCATCGTGGAGCATGTGGGAGCCAACATGGGTATCCAGATCCCGCTGTTGGTTATTGACTGGAGAGTTGTCTCGGCCATGTCTGCATGACTCCCGAACCCGTAGGGTCTACACACTTAAGGTTCGATGACGCTAGGGTTATAGGGAAAGTATGTACGCGGTTACCGGATGTTGTTTGGAGTCCCGGATGAGATCCCGGACGTCACGAGGAGTTCCGGAATGGTCCGTAGGTAAAGATTTATATATAGGAAGTATGGTTTTGGCCACCGGAAGTGTTCCGGGCATCACCGGTAGTGTACCGGGACCACCGGAGGGGTTCGGGGGTCCACCGGTAGGGGCCACGGGCCCCGGAGGCATACATGGGCCAAGTGTGAGAAGGAACCAGCCCATAGGTGGGCTGGGGCGCCTCCCCACCAAGGCCCATGCACCTAGGGAGAAGAGGGGGCAAACCCTAAGGGCAGATGGGCCCTAAGGCCCGTGCCTGGTGCGCCTCCATCTCCCCCCACTTGGCCGCCACCCCAGATGCTGATTGGGGCTGCCGCCGCCCCTAGGGTGGAAACCCTATGTGGGGGCGCAGCCCTCCCTCTCCCCCTATATATATTGGAGGCAAAGGGGCAGCCCAAAACACACGAGTTGTTCTCCTGTTGGCGCAGCCCTACCCCTCTCCCTCCTCGTCTCCCGCGGTGCTTGGCGAAGCCCTACGGGATTGCCACATTCCTCCTTCACCACCACGCTGTTGTGCTGCTGCTGGATGGAGTCTTCCCAACCTCTCCTTCTCCCCTTGCTGGATTAAGGCGTAGGAGACGTCACCGGGCTGCACGTGTGTTGAACGCGGAGGTGCCGTCCGTTCGGCACTAGGATCATCGGTGATTTGGATCACGACAAGTACGACTCCATCAACCCCGTTCACTTGAACGTTTCCGCTTGGCGATCTACAAGGGTATGGATATGCACTCTCCTTCCCCTCGTTGCTAGATTACTCCATAGATTGATCTTGGTGATGCATAGAAAATTTTAAATTTCTGCTACGATCCCCAACAGTGGTATCAGAGCTAGGTCTATGCGTAGTTTCTATGCACGAGTAGAACACAAAGCAGTTGTGGGCATCAATATTGTCAATTTACTTGCCGTTACTAGTCTTATCTTGATTCGGCGACATCGTGGGATGAAGCGGCCCAGACCGACCTTACACGTACTCTTACGTGAGACTGGTTCCACCGACTGACATGCACTAGTTGTATAAGGTGGCTAGCGGGTGTCTGTCTCTCCCACTTTAGTCGGATCGGACTCGATGAAAAGGGTCCTTATGAAGGGTAAATAGAAATTGGCATATCATGTTGTGGTTTTCGCGCAGGTAAGAAACGTTCTTGCTAGAAACCTATAACAGCCACGTAAAAACTTGAACAACAATTAGAGGATGTCTAACTTGTTTTTGCAGCATATGCCTTGTGATGTGATATGGCCAAAAGGATGTGATGAATGATATATGTGATGTATGAGATTGATCATGTTCTTGTAATAGGAATCACGACTTGCATGTCGATGAGTATGACAATCGGCAGGAGCCATAGGAGTTGTCTTAATTTATTTATGACCTGCGTGTCAACATAAACGTCATGTAATTAATTTACTTTATTGCTAAAGCGTTAGCCATAGTAGTAGAAGTAATAGATGACGAGACAACTTCAAGAAGACACGATGATGGAGATCATGATGATGGAGATCATGGTGTCATGCCGGTGACAACGATGATCATGGAGCCCCGAAGATGGAGATCAAAAGGAGCAAAATGATATTGGCCATATCATGTCACTATTTGATTGCATGTGATGTTTATCATGTTTTACATCTTATTTGTTTAGAACGACGGTAGCTTAAATAAGATGATCGCTCAATAAAATTTCAAGAAAGTGTTCCCCCTAACTATGCACCGTTGCGAAGGTTCGTTGTTTCGAAGCACCACGTGATGATCGGGTGTGATAGATTCTAACGTTCGAATACAACGGGTGTAAGCCAGATTTACACACGCAATACACTTAGGTTGTCTTGACGAGCCTAGCATGTACAGACATGGCCTCGGAACACGGAAGAACGAAAGGTCGAACATGAGTTGTATAGAAGATACGATCAACATGAGATGTTCACCGTTGATGACTAGTCCATCTCACGTGATGATCGGACACGGCCTAGTCGATTCGGATCCTGTTTCACTTAGATGACTAGAGGGATGTCTATCTGAGTGGGAGTTCATTAAATAATTTGATTAGATGAACTCAATTATCATGAACATAGTCTAAATTGTCTTTGCAAATATGTTGTAGATGAATAGCTCACATTGTAGCTCCCTATTTCAATGCGTTCCTAGAGAAATACCAAGTTGAAAGATATTGTAAGCAATGATGCGGACTAGGTCCGTAGTCCGAGGAGTGTCCTCACTGCTACACAGAAGGCTTACGTCTTTGATGCACCGCTCGATGTGCAAACCCCTACAACGTCGTTTGTGGATGTTATGAACATCTAACATCCACGTCCTGATGACTACTTGATAGTTTAGTGCACCATACTTTACGGCTTAGAATCGGGATTCCAATGACGTTTTGAACGGCATGAGACATATGAGATGTTCCAAGAGCTGAAATTGGGATTTCAGGCTCATGCCCGTGTTGAGAGGTGTGAGACCTCTGACAAGTTCTTTTGCCAACAAGATGGAGGAGAATTGCTCAGCTAGTGAGCATGTGCTCAGAATGTCTGGGTGCTACAATCACTTAAATCAAGTGGGAGTTAAACTTCCAGATAAGATAGTGATCGATAGAGTCCTCTAGCCACTATCACTAAGCTACTAGATCTTCGTGATGAACTATGACATGCAAGGGATGGAGTTGATCCTGGAGCTATTCGCGGTGCTTAAGACCGCAAAAGGTAGAAATCAAGAAGGTTCATCAAGTGTTGATGGTTTAACAAGACCACTGGTTTCAAGAAGGGCAAGGGCTAGAAGGGAAACTTCATGGATGGCAAACCAGTTGCCGCTCCAGTGAAGGAACCCAAGGTTGAACCCAAACCCGAGACTAAGTGCTTCCATTGTAAGGGGAACGGTCACTGGTAGCGGAATTACCCCAAATGCATGGTAGATAAGAAGGCTGGCAACTTCAAAGTATATACGTGTTATTAATGTGTACCTCACTAGTACTCCTGGTAGCACCTGGGTATTGGATACCAGTTCAGTTGCTATTATTGGTGACTTGAAGCAAAAGCTACGGACTAAACGGAGACTGGCTAAGGGCGAGGTGATGATGTGTGTTGGAAGTGTTTCCAAAGTTGATGAGATCACCATCGCATGCTCCATCTGCCTTCGGGATTAGTATTGAACCTAGATGTTATCAGGTGTCTACGTTGAGCTTGAATATGAGTAGATCATGTTCATTGCAATACGGTTATTCATTTAAATTAGAGAATAATGGTTATTCTATTTACATGAATGATACCTTTCATGGTCATGCACCCTATGTGAATGGTTCATTGAATCTCGGTCGTGGTAATACACATGTTCATGCCAGAAGATTTAGAGTTAATAATGATAGTACCACTTTCTTATGGCACTGCCGCTTAGGTCATATTGGCGTAAGATGCATGAAGAAACTCCATATCGATGGATATTTTGAAGTCACTTGATTTTGAATCACTTGACGCATGCGAGCCATGCCTCATGGGCAGGATGACTAAGACCCCGTTTTCAGGTACAATGAAATGGGCAAGTGACTTGTTGGAAATCATGCATGCTGATACGTGTGATCCAATGAGAATTGAAGCGTGCGGTGGATATCGCTATTTTCTCATCTTCACTAACGATTTGGGTAGATATAGGTATATCTACTTAATGAAGCACAAGTCTAAAACGTTTGAAAAGTTCAAGCGATTTCAGAATGAAGTTAAGAATCATCATAACAATAAGATCATGTTCCTACGATCTGATCAAAAAGGGATTTTCTGACTTATGAGTTTGGCAATCACTTAAGACATTGTGGAATTGTTTCATAGTTGAAGCCGCCTGGAACACCACAAGGTAATGGTGTGTCCGAACGTCGTAAGCGAACCTCATGAGATATGGTGCGATCTATGATGTCTCTTACCGATCTACCATTTTCATTCTGAGGTTATGCATTAGAGACAGCTGCATTCACTTTAGATAGGACACCATATAAGTCTGTTTAGATGACGTCGTATGAACATTGGTTTGGCAAGAAACCAAAGTTGTCGTTTCTTAATGTTTGGGGCTGCGATGCTTAAGGCTTCAGCCGGAGAAGCTCGAACCCAAAGCGGACAAACACATCTTCATAGGATACCCAAAGGTGACAATTGGATATACCTTCTATCTCAGATCAGAGGGCAAATTGTTTGTCGCTAAGAACGGGTCCTTTCTTAAGAAGGAGTTTCTCTCAAAAGAATTGAGTGGGAGGAAGATAGAACTTGATGAGATTGTCGAACCTTTACTTCAACCAGAGAGTGATGCAACACAGAAAGATGTTTTCTGTGGCGCATACATCTGTTGAATAGGAAGTTAATGATAGTGATCATGAAGCTTCAGATCAAGTTGCTATCGAACCTCGTAGGTCGACAAGGATATGTACTACTCCTAAGTGGTACGGTAATCCTGTCTTAGATATCATGTTGTTAGACAACAATGAACCTACGAGCTATGGAGAAGTGATGGTGAGCCCGTATTCCAACAAATGGTTAGAAGCCATGAAATCCGAGATAGGATCCATATATCAGAACAAAGTATGGACTTTGGTGGACTTGCCCGATGATCAGCAAGCCATTGCGATAAATGATCTTTAAGAAGAAGATGGACGTGGGCGGTAATGTTACCATCTATGAAGCTCGACTTGTGGGAAAGAGTCTTTTCACAAGTTCAAGGAGTTGACTATGATGAGAATTTCTCACCCGTAGCGATGCTTAAGTCCATCGGAATCATGTTAGCATTAGCTGTATTTTTCGATTATGAAATCTTACAGATGGATGTCAAAACAAGTTTTCTTACCAAGTTTTCATAAGAAAAGTTGTATAAAAGGTTTTGTCGATCCTAAGGATGCTAAAAGGTATGCTGGCTCCAGCAATCCTTCTATGGACTAGAGCAAGCATCTCGGAATCGGAATACATGTTTTGATGGAGTGATCAAAGCTTTTAGGTTTATACAATGTTTACTAGAAACTTGTATTTACAAGAAAGTGAGTGGGAGCACTACAACATTTCTGATAAGTATATGTGGATGACATATTGTTGATCCGAAATGATGTAGAATTTCTGGAAAGCATAAACGGTTGTTTGAAGAGTGATTTTCAAAGGAAGACCTAGATAAAGCTGCTTACATATTGGGCATCAGGATCTATAGAAATAGATCAAGACGTCTGATGATACTTTCAAAACACACACCTTGACATGTTTTTGAAGGAGTTCAAAATAGATCAGTCAAAGAAGGGGTTCTTACCTGAGTTGTAAGGTGTGAAGTTGAGTAATACTCAAAGCTTGACCATGGCAGAAGAAAGAGGAAGGACGAAGGTCATCCCATATGCTTTTGTCATAGGCTCTATACGGTATGCCATGCTGAGTACCGCACCTGATGTGTGCCTTGCCACATGTCTGGCAAGAGGGTACAAAGGTGATCTAGGAGTGGATCACCAGATAGCAGTCAAAATTATCCTTAGAGGAATAAGGAAATGTTTCTCGGTTATGGAGGTGATAAAGAGTTCGACATAAAGAGTTACGTTGATGCAAGCTTAACACCTACCCGGATAGCTTTGAGTAGAGATACCGGATACGTATAATGGAGCAACAATTTGGAATAGCTCCAAGTGGAACTGGTAGCATCATCTACGATATGACATAAAGTTTTGTGAAGTACATAGGGATCTGAATATGGCAAGACCCGTTGACTACAACCTCTCTCACAAGCATAACATGATCAAACCCAGAACTCTTTGAGTGTTTATCACATAGTGATGTGAACTAGATCTTTGAGTCTAGTAGACTCTTGGATGTTGGTCACATGGCGATGTGACCTGTGAGTGTTAATCACATGGTGATGTGAACTAGATTATTGACTCTAGTGCAAGTGGGAGACTGTTGGAAATATGACCTAGAGGCAATAATAAATTGGTTATTATTATATTTCCTTGTTCATGATAATCGTTTATTATCCATGCTAGAATTGTATTGATAGGAAACTCAGATACATGTGTGGATACATAGACAACACCATGTCCCTAGTAAGCCTCTAGTTGACTAGCTCGTTGATCAATAAGATGGTTACGGTTTCTGGACTATGGACATTGAATGTCGTTGATGACGGGATCACATCATTAGGAGAATGATGTGATGGACAAGACCCAATCCTAAGCCTAGCACAAAGATCGTGTAGTTCGTATGCTAAAGCTTTTCTAACGTCAAGTATTACTTCCTTAGACCATGAGATTGTGCAACTCCCGGATACCGTAGGAGTGCTTGGGGTGTGCCAAACGTCACAATGTAACTGGGTGGCTATAAAGGTACACTACAGGTATCTCCGAAAGTGTCTGTTGGGTTGGCACGAATCGAGACTGGGATTTGTCACTCCGTGTAAACAGAGAGGTATCTCTGGGCCCACTCGGCAGGACATCATTATAATGTGCACAATGTGATCAAGGAGTTGATCACGGGATGATGTGTTACGGAACGAGTAAAGAGACTTGCCGATAACGAGATTGAGCAAGGTATCGGGATACCGACGATCGAATCTCGCGCAAGTATCATACCGCTAGACAAAGGGAATTGTATACGGGATTGATTAAGTCCTTGACATCATGGTTCATCCGATGAGATCATCATGGAGCATGTGGGAGCCAACATGGGTATCCAGATCCCGCTGTTGGTTATTGACCGGAGAGTTGTCTCAGCCATGTCTGCATGACTCCCGAACCCGTAGGGTCTACACACTTAAGGTTCGATGACGCTAGGGTTATAGGGAAAGTATGTACGCGGTTACTGAATGTTGTTCGGAGTCCCGGATGAGATCCCGAAGGTCACGAGGAGTTCCGAAATGGTCCGGAGGTAAAGATTTATATATAGGAAGTATGGTTTTGGCCACCGGAAGTGTTCCGGGCATCACCGGTAGTGTACTGGGACCACCGGAGGGGTCCGGGGGTCCACCGGGAGGAGCCACGGGCCCTGGAGGCATGCATGGGCCAAGTGTGAGAAGGAACCAGCCCATAGGTGGGATGGGGCGCCTCCCCACCAAGGCCCATGCGCCTAGGGAGAAGAGGGGGCAAACCCTAAGGGCAGATGGGCCCTAAGGCCCATGCCTGGTGCGCCTCCCTCTCCCCCACTTGGCCACCACCCCAGATGGGGATTGGGGCTGCCACTGCCCCTAGATGTGGGGGCGCAGCCCTCCCTCTCCCCCTATATATAGTGGAGGCAAAGGGGCAGCCCAAAACACACGAGTTCTTCTCTTGTTGGCGCAGCCCTACCCCTCTCCCTCCTCGTCTCCCGCGGTGCTTGGCGAAGCCCTGCAGGATTGCCACGTTCCTCCTTCACCACCACGCCGTCGTGCTGCTGCTGGATGGAGTCTTCCCAACCTCTCCTTCTCCCCTTGCTGGATCAAGGCGTAGGAGACGTCACCGGGCTGCACGTGTGTTGAACGCGGAGGTGCCGTCCGTTCGGCACTAGGATCATCGGTGATTTGGATCACGACGAGTACGACTCCATCAACCCCATTCACTTGAACGCTTTCGCTTGGCGATCTACAAGGGTATGTAGATGCACTCTCCTTCCCCTCGTTGCTAGATTACTCCATAGATTGATCTTGGTGATGCGTAGAAAATTTTAAATTTCTGCTACGATCGCCAACAGATGCTGCTGCCTCCATCCATGAGTACCTTAGTGAATTTATATCCACCAACCTGAGGCGCCACTACCAAGGCCAAGTGACCCGGATTATGAACCCAGGGTGGGTGATCCTCTCTGCTCCACACAATAGGCTGCTCTGACCAACGTAAGTACCGCGGAATCTCCGGTTCAACGGCATTGACGGCCCTCTTGTGAAGCTTCTGGTCCCTCTTACATAAACTAGTGGACATAGTATTGCCCACTATTCAGCTGTTTTGGGTTGCTCTGATACCCGGACTATTGCTGCTAATTACCTTGGCCGGGTTGTGGATTATATCCTCCTTGGTTACCAGGATGGCCCTGACCGTGAAAACCTGCTCCACCTGAACCAGCGCCCGGGCCATGGAAACCGCCTCCACCTAAACCGCCACCTGGGTCGTGACCTCCATCAAACGTGTTTGAATTTTTAAACACCTTCATGGTTGTACAATCTTTCCACAGGTGGGTGGCTGGCTTCTCAAGGGTGCCGTGCCTTGGACAAGGCTCATTCAATATTTGCTCAAGGGTGGGACCTGACCCGCCCGACCGTGGGGGTTGCCTGCCCTTGCGCCGTTGATTTTTGCCCTGCGCATTGGTATTAGCGATAAACTCATCAGCCTTACATTTATTACCTTCTTGATTTGTCGGGTTATGCTGGTGACCCTTGCTGTTGCCGTTCTTCTTTCCCTTCGTTGTCGTTTCTTCGTCAGACACCGGGTCTTTGGTACTATCAGAATCAGCATACTTGACGAGAGCCGCCATCAACTGGCCCATGTCATTGCAGTCATGCTTGAGCCACCCCAATTTCTGCTTCAGAGGTTCAAAATGGCAATTTTTCTCCAACATTAAGACTGCTGAGCTAGCATCCATCTTATCAGACGAATGTATTATCTCCTTGACCCGGCGCACCCAATGGGTTGTAGACTCACCGCCCTCTTGCTTACAATTAGTCAGGTCCACAATTGACATGGGCTGCTTACACGTGTCTTTGAAGTTTTGGATGAACCGGGACTTCAACTCTGCCCATGAGCCAATAGAATTGGGTGGCAACCCCTTCAACCAAGTACGAGCTGTTCCATCCAACATCATAGTGAAATACTTAGCCATTGCCGCGTCGCTGACCTCCAACAACTCCATAGCCATCTCATAACTCTCAATCCAAGCCCCAGGCTATAAGTTGGCCGTGTAATTAGGCACCTTACGGGGCCCCTTGAAGTCTTTTGGCAAACGCTCATTACGTATGGCCGGCACCAGGCAAGGGACACCTCCGGTTCTTGTGGCCACCCCTGCCTCGACTGAGGTTGTTGGATAAGCTGGAAAGGTCTGATGAGCCGCCTGCTCTGCTGCGAGTTGAACCGCTCGTTCCACCTCTTGCCGGATCCTCTCCTGATCCGCCAAGTTAATGGCTCCAGCCTGCACTGGCTCATACCTGTGCGGCCAGTTGCGGCGTTGAGCATTACTTGACATGTTAGCTGACTCCATATGCCTACTGTAGCTTGGGATCCGGCTCGGGCGAGGAGTTGAATGGATCCTGTCTCGACTGTAGGAGTATGCATCCTGCTGTGCTAGAGCTGTTTGAAGAAGTTCTTTCACCCTTCGCGTTTCGACTGCTGCCGGTGAGTCACCTTCCATCGGGAGAGCCGCCAAACGAGCCGATGCTGCAATGAGGTTTTCCAAGGGATTGGAGAAGTGACCCGACGGCGTTGGTATGTAATGAGGTGGAGCGGCAATTACACGAGGTGGTTTCATAGCACGCGGTTGGACTAGTGCGCCGGGTGTCGTGATCCGGTTTGCCTCCGGCGGGTTGCTTCCCTCGGCTCCGGGCATATGAAAAAGGTTCCTGGGATCAAGAGTCAAAGGTAGATGTGAGTGAGTTTTCTGATGCCTTCTCCTCATGACCTCGTTTGACGCATTCAGATCCACCGTGAGCCGGAAGGTCCCCGATTGAAGCTGTTGAGCACGAACGTCCAAAGCCGCCTGCTCCACTGCCATCCTGACTTCCTCTGCGGCCAGATTTTCTTTAGCTTGCACCATCTCTTCACGTATGCGTGCCACCTCTGCGTCATGCTGGGCTTTATCCGCCGGCTCTACCACGGCAGTCAACAGAGTCGTCAGTTTATCCATGAGGTCCATTAGAATCTGAGCCAGGGGGCGCGTGGGGTCTCCTGACCCGGCTGCGGCCGAGCCGGTAGCTGTTGCCGCTGCTGCTGTGGAGTTCTGCCTGGGTTGTGTCCCTGCCATGAAGACTCCGGCCCAATTCGGCGGCTCAAGGGGGTCCAGAATACTGCTGCCATCAGAACAACCCCCGAGCATGCCATCCTGCAGCTGGTACAAAGAGTCCGTCTCGCCCGTTGATGATGCAGTGTTAGAACAGACGGCCGTCTCACGCCCTCCACCGATCCTTCAGAGTATTCACTGCCATGGACGCAGCCTACAAAGGCATGCTTCACGACAGATTGAACATGGGCGGTCCTCGCGCGCTGAGCCGTTTCGACGAGGTTGGTGTGGACGTCCGGCTCAGGGCCTGACTCGCTGATCTGGCCGATGAAGACGTGAATTCCGCCGAAGGGGACCCGGTATCCGTACTCAATTGAGCCGGCCTCAGGGCCCCAGCCTTCGTCGTCGATGTAGAGCTTGTCGCGACGACTCTTGGTCATCCGGCCCACAGCGTATCCCTTGTGCCCTTCGAAGTTGCCCTTCAAGAACTCAAATCCACCATGCGCTGGCCCCATGGTGGGTGCCAACTATCGTGGAATTGTCACGGTAGATGTCCTAGCGAAAGGACTTAGTCCTAGGGCCATCGCAACTAGGAAGCTTAAAGGGGTTAATCTGGACAAAGGACACGAGAGGTTTTTATACTAGTTCGGCCCCTTACGATGAAGGTAAAAGCCTACGTCTAGTTGTGTTGGTATTGCTGGGGTTTCGATCACCAAGAGGCTTAACTCGCCGGCTTGGTTATCGATCTCTTGTTTCTTGCCCTAAGCCACCACTAGGTCGTCCCCTTATATACACGGGTTGACGCCTGGTGGCCTACAGAGTCCCGGCCGGCTCATAATCGTGTCCGGCTCGGTGACTTCTTTTACATGCCTTTCTTTACAAGTCTTTCCTTACATACAACGGTTTGCAATATTGGGCCTTAATCCGCCTATAGGCCTTTGGGCCTTCTATAAGATTCGATTAACTATCATCTTAATGTTTACTGGGCTTCTTGTGTAACCCGCCATTGGGGCTGACCCGTCCCCTCCTGGGCGGGTCATAACTGATAGCTATATCCCCAACAGGACCAGAAGACAACCAATGGGCCAAAGAAGCACCTAGGGGGTGCTTCGAGGGGAGCACAACCTACCAGGGCGCGCCCTGGTGGGTTGTGCCCACCTCGGGTGCCCCACGGACCGTATCTTTGCTCTATAAGAACCCCAATATTCCAGAAACCCTAGGGGAGTCGACGAAAATCGATTCCAACCGCCGCAGAGTCCAGAACCACCCGATCCAATCTAGACACCATCACAGAGGGGTTCACTACTTTCATTGGTGCTCTCCGATGATGCATGAGTAGTTCTTTGTAGATATTCGGGTCCGTAGTTAGTAGCTAGATGGCTTCCTCTCTCTCGTTTGATTCTCAATACAATGGTCTCTTGGAGATCCATATGATGTAGCTCTTTTTGCGGTGTGTTTGTCGGGATCGGATGAACTTTGAGTTTATGATCAGATCTATCTTTTTATCCATGGAAGTTATTTGAATCTTCTTTGATCTCTTATATGCATGATTGCCTATAGCCTCGTATTTCTTCTCTGATATTTGGGTTTTGTTTGGCCAACTTGATCTATTTATCTTGCAATGGGAAGAGGTGCTTTGTAGTGGGTTCGATCTTACGGTGCTTGATCCCAGTGACAGAAGGAGAACCGACACGTATGTATCATTGCTACTAAGGATAAAACGATATGGTCTATCTCTACATAGATAGATCTTGTCTACATCATGTCATCGTTCTTATTGCATTACTCCGTTTCCCCATGAACTTAATACACTAGATGCATGCTGGATAGCGGCCGATGTGTGGAGTAATGGTAGTAGATGCAGGCAGGAGTCGGTCTACTAATCTTGCACGTGATGCCTATATAATGATCATTGCCTGGATATCGTCATGATTATTTGAAGTTCTATCAATTTCCCAACATTAATTTGTTTACCCACCGTTTGCTATTTTTCTCGAGAGAAGCCACTAGTGAAACCTACGGCCTCCGGGTCCCTTCTTTAATATATTTGCCTTTGCGATCTATTTTCCTTTGCTTTTATTTTCAGATCTATTAAACCAAAAATACAAAAATACCTTGCTGCAATTTATTCTATTTATTTAATTTGGCGTTCGATCTATCAATCTACTACAATTTATTCACGTCCGTTTTGCCAATTTCTGGCACCATTACCCGAAAGGGATTGACAACCCCTTTAATACGTCAGGTTGCGAGTAGTTGTTATTTGTGTGTAGGCGCCGCTTACGTGTTGTTGCTTGGTTCTCCTACTGGTTCGATAACCTTGGTCTCATCACTGAGGGAAATACCTACCGTCGCTGTGCTGCATCATCCCTTCCTCTTTGGGGAAATACCGACGTAGCTCTCAGGCCATAGGGCAAAGGCAGTGGGCTTGGGGAGGTCTGGCAAGGCAGATCGATGATGGGGGCGAGGTGGCAGCGACAACGAATGGCATTGGCGTCCGTGCGTGGTTGGAGAAGAGGTCGAGGACGGGGAGTCGCGACAGCCATGGAGGCCGGTCGGGGAGGAGGGTTGAGGAGGCGGGCGCCGGTAACGGCAGGGTGGTGATACGCGTCGAGGCGATGGGGTCGGGGCGCTGTTTCCCTCGATCTAGATCGGGGGCATAGGAGGTCCTGGGGGGAGTGGACCGAGAAGGGCAAGTGGGGAAGGGATCAGACTAAGGTTTGGGTGTGTGGGGGTTATGCAGCCGGGATGGGCTGGCTAGGTCGCGTGGGTGGCCAGCTGGGCCTGTTGGCCCAGCTGGCCAGGGGGGCTCTTTGTTTTTGTTTTTGTTTGTTCCTTTTTTAATGTTTTCCTTTTTCTCATTTTTCTTTTACTTCTTATCTGTTTTATTTTAGTTTCAATAAAATACAAAAGTGGCACCTAAAATAGTGTTACAATTTATGCCACTACCACAAATAGTTTAGCACTGAAATAAAATAGTTTTGAAATCGTTTATTATTTTAAAAGCATTTGAATAACTATTTTTCCACTGTTTATTTATTATAGTGGATTTAAACACTTTATAAAAGTGTGGTTTCTCCAACAATATTACATATGATTTATTTGTCACATTTCGAACATTTTAATTTTGACATTTGAAAACTTCTATTGTTTGCTTGATTTTGAATTTGAATTTGAATCAGTTTCGAACTAATTCAAGATTAGCAATAGAAATTGAAGTGATGTGGCATCATTAGCATAGGTTCACTGTAGCATAATTATCCGGGCACCACAATTCTCCTCCACTACAAGAAATCTCGTCCCGAGATTTTAAGAGGTGGAGTAAGGGGGAGATCTGGTTATGAAGTTCTAACGAATATTCTCGGTCTTGGTTGCTTTTCTCAAAGAGGTTGATCCATTATGTTGATGTCTTCATTTCTCTGTTTTAGGTCATCATGATGAAGTCGGCATCCTTTCTTCAGGAATTCCATCATACTTATGAATAGGTAAGGGGCAGGTCGGCAACGATAGGATGCTATAAGGGGTAATCGTCTGGGGTTATCCCAGGAAGGAACACATGAGTATCTTAAACAAATGAAACACATCGAGAGCAAAGTAAGATGGTACAATAAGGAGTATCAAGCAGCCAGGCAATCATTCGATGCCTAATCAGAAGGTGAAAGGGTGTCAGAGCAATGGGAATAAGTATTGCGTCTGATACCAGAATTGATGATCTTTCAGAAGGTGGCTCGTGAATTATATATGAGGCCACGCGTGAGGAATAACTTTGGAAACTGGGAGGTGTACAGGAGAGTCAGGTTTCGATCCTATGGAACTATGGGTTATGGGCGACCATACGGGTTAAAGGTAGAAGGAGCGGTGACATCGTGCATGGTCATGATAGCAAGGCATGTTAGAGGGTAGCCTGTCAGTTATGTCGACAACAATGCCGGTACCAAGGGCGAGGGACAAAGAGAACCATTTTCCTACTCGTTGAATGAGGCGGACCAATAGGCAAAGTTCTCGTCCATCGGTGGCTACCGAAATGTCATCAACAATAGTAACAGGGTCTTGCTAATGGAATTGTACACCGAGGTGTTGACATAAGTAGGAGAATATTACTACTTAGATCATATAGATCACAAGAAATGTTAAACCAAACAATGGAAAGGAAAATATGATTATCAGATTAAACAGAACAATGGAAAGGAAAATGTGTTTAAACACATATTTCAGGGGTATATCCTTCCCAAGGACAAGCAGAGCATGATATCCATTACATGATATAATGTAGAAAACCCTTTAGGTAAGGGGAGAGAAATTTCATGACATTACCCATACAATGGTGTTCGGATAATTGAGCAAGAAACATTTAGCATTGGGCTTCAAATGTTCTTGCTGAAAATCGGAGTACCACAAACATGCTTCGAGATAGCATTGACTTGGATAACAGGGTCATCAAGCAAAGGTCGGACTTGGATACCCAAGGATTCATCGGGAACAAATTATATAATAATTCTTACAATTTCCTCATGGAAGAATGGTTAACCTTGCTAAAAAGGGAACTATAACAACAGGTGCTTCGCCCAGGTGTGCTAGGCATGCCATCACCTTACCGAGTCATATTAGGACCAATGTTATGACTCTTGGAAAATGTTCCAACCATCATATCTGACCGAGTTTCAGATCTGATTGGTGTTAGGATACCTCAGACTCGGGATGCCTGAGAAGAAAAGGTGCAACACAAATTTATGAGAAGACATTGTAATATTCTTGGGAAATAAACTATGGAAGCGAGTTCCAAAACAAGAGTTCATCATTAATCAAGGAGAGGGTGAGGAGGTGGATGATGGACTCAGCGACATATCTTCAAGATTTCCAAAAGGATGGATTTCCACAATTATGTGAACAAGGAGATAACATTTGTCATATCAGATGATATAATGATGTATGCTCGAGGAAAAACATACACAATTGAACATTGGTTGAAAGGTGCTCCCAAAATATGGGCTTAGGCAACATGATCAATGTTAGAATTGTGATTCAATAACCAATAGTCTAAGAATGAATGGTCGACCATTAACTTCAAAGAAATAGGGTAGCTAGAAGGGCGGAATCCAAACAACACCGTTCACCTGTTGGTATCCCGGTTAGAATCAACACGGGGACCAAGAAAGAATGGTGATGGTGAGAAGTATTACTATATCAAGAATTAATAGTTGGGGCAATTCTCTCAACATTCTTGACATAACAGATGGTAATACTCCAGGATAGAATCATAATATAAGTTCGATAAAAAGGAACTCTAGGTACAGCACTTTAGCATCTAGTGTCACTCCTAGTTGGTTTTGGATTATTGACGACAAACCTGGTTGAGGGACTAATGTGTTTGTGATAATTGCAGGATAACACAGGTAGTAGTCCCTCATTGATTCGGTTTACCTACCAGAGATGACCCCTAAAAATGTGTGAAGACATTCAAGACAATGGTGGTATGTGAAGATATTCACATTGAAGACTATGACATGAGAAGACATCGCATGAAGACTTTGAAGCGCGAAGACATAGTTGTTTCGTAGTTTCATTTTCTTCTTTGTTGAGCCATAGGAACCACCATACTGTTAAGTGGGGTCCAAGTGAACAAAGTCAGAGTGACTAAAGTGATGCTCAACCACATCCTAAGTCTTCGAGTGAAGACAATGAGAGAAAATCTTATCCAGAGTTGCATAAGTCAACTTTACTTGTAGCCCAAGTCAAGCTGTCGCGTGTGTTTGAAATATGACCGTTGGAACACGTGTAAGTTACTTAGTGACCCAGGGTCATTTCGGACAAATCAGGTCGTGTTGCCTAGTGGCTATAAATAGCCCACCCCCTACACCATAAGTTGGTGGCTGCTCAGAGTTAGTGCACGGCTTTTGTCGTTTGAGAGCAACCCACCTCCGAAGCCTTTGAGAGAGAAATCCTTGCGAGGACAAAGCCATAAACACCCAGAGCCAAAGAGTGTTAGGCATCACTGAAGTATTTCTGTCTGTGTGATCTAAAGACTTGTTACACTTGAGGACTGTGAATCCTACAGCCGGTTAGGCGTCGCGTTCTGAGCATCCAAGAGTCATTGTGGATCGCTGGTGAACGAAGTCTTTTGAAGGTTTGGAAGTCTACCTTGAAGACTTACCTGAGTGATTGGGCGAGGACTCTGTGTCCTTAGCTCAAGGGGAATAAGGTGAAGACGCGGTCTTCTAAGTTGAATCTCAGCCTCCCTAACCAGACGTACAGTGGTCACAGCAACTGGAACTGGTCCAACAAATCCTTGTCTTCACCAAGCAACTGGTTCTATCCCTTCCTTCTCTTTATTTACAGTTGGTCTTTGTGAAGTCATTGGCTGCTTGCATTATCTGTTTGTCATCACTGTGTGACTGTTTGTTCTGATTGGCTTCATACTATCTTCCATCTTGATCCATACTGCCTAGCTGCTAATAGTCTTCATGCTTTCACTTCTTTGAATACTTGACTATGGCTTGCCTAGTATAGTCTACCTTCCACTACATGTTAATAGGTTCATTTCTATCGTTTGTCTTCGAAACTTCCATGTTTTGAATACTTTCATAAAAATCGCCTATTCACCCCCCTCTAGTCGATCACTAGCAGTTTCAATTGGTATTAGAGCAAGGTACTCCGTTGTTCTGTGTGATTCGGTTTAACCACCTGGAGTTTTAGCTATGTCGACTGCAGGGATAATCAAAGTCTCCGCTGCGTGCCCTGTCTTCGATGGAACTGAATATCCCTACTGGAAGAATAAGATGCGCATGCATCTTGAAGCCATTGATGTCGATCTCTGGTATGTCGTCAAGAATGGCGTTCCCAAGACTGGTGAATGTGTCACCCCTGCTGATGTCAAGAAGTCCGTTCAACTGGATTCTACTGCCAAGAACATCATCTGTGGGTCATCTGACCAAAGGAGAGTATGGCCGTGTGAGTGCTCTAGAAATGTCAAAGCTGGTCCGGGACTGGCTCTCCAAGGTCAATGAAGGCGTCTCAACCCATAGAGATCAAAGGATCAGTGTCCTTCGCAACCTCTTCAACCGCTTCAAGAGAAAGGACAATGAGAATGTTCAGCTCACGTTTGATCGCCTCACTCACATCACAAATGAGCTTCAAACTCTCGGTGCTACTGAGATCACTAAGCATGAAAATCGTCGAGACACTTCTGAGATCTCTTGACAGCTCGTTTGACACCCTAGCCCTGATGATTCAAGAACGCCCTGATTTCAAGACACTCGATCCGTCTGACATACTTGAGGGGCTCAACACACATGAGTTTCAGCTTTCTGATAAAAGAGATATCTACAATCCCAACTATGGCCGAACTCGCACTTTGAAGGCAAAAGTTTCTTCCTCATCTGAAGAAGAATCTGACTACAGTTATGATGATACTTAAGACATTGGAAAGGAGCTGGCTATGCTTGTGAAGAAGTTCTAGAAATTCACCAAGAAGAAAGGCTACAGAAAGTCTTCACGATCCAGCTCAAGAAATGATGAAGCTTCTACTCATGATTACAAGAAGAGAACATGTCACAAGTGCAAGAAACCTGGTCACTACATCTCTGAGTGTCCGCAGTGGGACAATGAGAACAACAACAAGAAGAAGAGCAACGAATATGATTCTAATGACAAGAAGAATAAGAAACACTCAAAGTCTTCTTCCAAGTCTTACTCCAAGTCTTCATCTCACAAGAAGAGCTCATCTGGCAAGGCTCGTGCGTTTGTTGGCAAGGAAATGGATTCAGAGGAGGAGTCTGCTTCTGAGGAGGCGGAGGTGAAGTCTGAGGAGGAGTCTGACTCTGACATTGCAAGTCTAGCTATAGCCTATGTTGCCAAGTCCATCTTCAACACTGAAGACAATGGCTTCATCACCTATGCTGATGCTAATGACAAGGACGACTCCGCTCCCACCTATTTCTTCATGGCACGTGTTGCCAAGGTAAACTCACGCAATGCTCACGATCAAACATCCAGTGAAGATGACTCTGATTATGATTCCAAACCCAACTACGAAACACTTGCTAAAACTTCAATTGAACAACAGAAAGCTATGGAACATATTCAAAAACTGTTAGACAAAAACAATGACCTGTTGGACACGAAATGACTCGATCTCAGTCCTTAATTGAAGACATAAAAAATCTTCATGTTAAGTATGAGGAACTTGAAAGTCGTCATGAAACGCTCTCAACTACTCATGAAAAGATTTCCTATGATTATCTTCAAAGGAAGCAAGAACCTGAGAAATTGAGAGCTGTTCATGAAGATCTTCAAAAGGAAAATGAGTCACTTCGCGCTCAACAGATCAGTCCCCCTCAGGAAGGATTTGAACCACCATGTCTAAAATGCCTTGAACGTGATAATGCTACTTTTGTTGCTGAATTTTCTACTGCTGCTACTGTTGCAATATCTTCAACTATTGATGTGGTAACTAACCCCTCTGCTGAGGATGCCACTGCTATTGCTGATGAAAATGCTAGGTTGAAGACATTGCTTGAAACAGGGATGTATAAAAGTCTCAAAGGGCATCAGACACTATGTGATGTCCTCAAAAGGCGGATTCCAAACCGAAACCCTAGGAAAGAGGGTGTTGGGTTCGAAAGGAAAATGAACGTTGATGGATCTTACTGGAAGCCTGAGCAGTACCCCAAAACCACATGGGTTGCTGCAAAGGAACCTTCAGTGGATCCATCCACCCTATCTAGCTTCATTTGTGCTAACCCTATTATCATTGATGAATCTGTTGATGCAAACTATAAACTGTTTAAGAATCAGAATGGTGAAGTGTTTGCCAGGTATATTGGTACTAACTGCAGGAATGGTCCACCTATGAAGAAAATCTGGGTGCCCAAAAGGTGTTTGGAGAATCTTCCTGTGAATGTCGTCATGACACCACAAGGGAAGAAGACAAACCCCAGACCAAAGGCTTCATATGGTCCAAAGGCTTCATACAGACAGAGGACTCACCAGAGTCGCCCTAACACAAATGTTTTGCAGGGAAACTATACTCAGGCCTATGAATATGAGCGTGGTTCATCAAACCGCCATGATCATAAGACCAAGAACTACTCTGCTTATTCTTATGAGTATTATTCACCTCCTCCAAGACTATTTGCTAGGGCTCTAAAGCCAAAGTTCTTAGATGCTGCACTTAGACTCATTGCTTCGAAGCCACCCCTGAAGATGTGGGTGGTTAAGAAAGCTTAACTCTCTTTTGCAGGGAAAGGTCTCTAGCCTGAAATCAAATGCGTCAGATGCTATTGCTGGGGACCTACAACATCTTGTGGGGCACAAGATAAAATGCACACATGATCTTATTATGTATTTCGTTCCTGAGTCGCTTGGAGTGCATCCTATCAGTTCTAACCTGGATATGAGCTTTCATAATCCACTTGCTTGTCAAATGTTTATGCTTCACAATACTCTTTGTGAAGCCTATCCCCCTAACTGTTCTGTAGGGTATGACACCAGCTGCTTCAGAATGGATTATTGATAGTGGATGCACTAATCATATGACTGGTGATCAAAGTCTTCTCATGGACTGAACCTTACGTCCATCTGACAAGAGTCACATCACATTTGCTGACACCGGTAAAAGCAAGGTATTGGGTCTAGGTAGAGTTGCAATCTCAAAGGATCAACACATGGATAAAGTGATGCTTGTTGAATCCCTTGGTTTCAACTTAATGTCCGTCTCAATGCTTTGCGATTTGAACATGATTGTGATATTTGGAAAATATCGTTGCCTTGTTCTAATGGAATCTGACAAGTCTCTAGTATTTGAAGGGTATCAGAAAGATGATTTGTACATGGTAGATTTCTTAGTAGGACCACAGCTTGCCGTATGTCTTCTTGCAAAAGCTTTAGAGTGCTGGCTCTGGCATCGGAGGCTAGGGCATGCTGGCATGAGGAACTTTCATACTCTCGCAAAGAAGAAGCACGTCATAGGCATCAAGGGCATCAAGTTCAAGAAGGATCACTTATGCGGTGCCTGCGAAGCTGGACAGATGACGAGGGCCAAGCATCCCTCAAAGACAATCATGACAACAACTCAACCCTTCGAACTGCTACATATGGACCTATTCGACCCTACTCACTACTCTACTCTCACTACTACTGCTTGTCTCTATGGCTTCGTCATTGTTGATGATTATTCAAGATATACATGGGTGCACATAATCCTCTACAAGAATGAAGTGCAGGATGTCTTCAGACGCTTCGCCAACCGTGCCATGAACAACTATGGCGTCAAGATCAAGCACATCAGAAGTGACAATGGCACAGAATTCAAGAATACTGGCCTCGACACTTATCTTGATACCTTGGGTATGACTCATGAGTTCTCAGCTCCATACACGCCGCAGCAGAATGGCATCGTGGAACACAAGAATAGAACACTCATTGAGATGGCTAGGACGATGCTTGACGAATACAAGACTCCAAGAAAGTTCTGGCCTGAAGCTATTGATACTGCATGCCATGTCATCAACCGTGTTTATCTTCAGAAGCTTCTGAAAAAGACATCCTATGAACTCCTTATTGGTAAGAAGCCAAATGTCAGTTACTTCAGAGTATTTGGTGCTAGGTGCTGGATCAAGGATCCACATCACACTTCAAAATTTGCACCGAAAGCACATGAAGTTTTTATGCTTGGTTACGAAAAGGATTCACACTCCTACAGAGTCTTCAACCTCTTTCACTATAAAGTGGTTGAAACTGTGGATGTGCGGTTCCATGAGACTAATGGCTCGCAAAGAGAGCACCTGCCAAATGTGCTAGATGAAATTCCACCCAGTGAATCCATCAAGCTTATGGGAACTGGAGAAATCATACCGTCTGAAGCTCAGGCTAAAGAGGAACTCTTCATTTCGGCACCTAATCAACCTAAAGACAATGCTCAACCTAAAGACAATCCTCCTAATGATGACAATGATCAGCAAGGGCAAAATCTTCGTCTAGTTCATCCTCGTGTTGCAAATGAAGTACATATTGAGAAGATAATTGATAGAATCAATGCACCTGGTCCACTCACTCGTTCAAGAGCTACACATCTAGCAAATTTCTGTGGGCACTTTGCATTTGTCTCAATATCTGAACCCAAGAAAGCTGCTGAAGCCTTCATGGAACCTGAATGGATTCAAGCTAGGCAAGAAGAGCTTCAACAGTTCGAGCTGAACAATGTGTGGGAATTGGTCAAGCGTCTTGATCCTCGCAAACACAATATCATAGGCACTAAATGGATATATCGCAACAAGCAAGATGAGCATGGTCAGGTTGTCAGAAACAAGGCTCGTCTCGTTGCTCAAGGATACAGTCAAGTTGAAGGGATTGACTTCAATGAAACATTTGCTCCCGTGGCTAGGCTTGAAGGCATTCGCATACTACTAGCCTACACAAATCATCATAACATCCTTCGGTATCAAATTTATGTGAAGAGTGCCTTTCTCAATGGCAAGATTGAAGAAGAAGTGTATGTTGCACAACCGCCTGGTTTTGAAGATCCAAAACACCCTGATATGGTATACAAGCTCAATAAGGCACTGTATGGCCTCAAACAAGCCCCTGGTGTTTGGTATGACACACTCAAAGACTTCCTGAAGAGCAAAGGCTTCAAACCCGGTTCCCTGGATCCAACGCTCTTCACGAAGACATATGATGGTGAACTGTTTGTATGCCAAATATATGTGGATGACATCATTTTTGGCTACACTAATAAAAAAATACAGTGATGAGTTTGGACACATGATGCAAGAGCAATATCAGATGTCCATGATGGGTGAGCTAAAGTTCTTCCTTGGTCTTCAAATACGCCAGCAAAGCAATGACATCTTCATATCTCAAGAGAAATACCTCAAAGACTGCCTGAAGAAGTTTGGAATGCAAGACTGCAAAGGCTACACGATGCCAATGCCAACCAAGAGTCATCTGGGTCCTGATGTCAATGGTAAAGAGTTCGATCAAAAGGTATACTGCTCCATGATTGGTTCTTTACTCTATTTATGTGCATCTAGGATAGATATAATGCTTAGTGTTTGCATGTGTGCCCGATTCCAAGCGGCACCAAAGGAATCACACCACTTAGCTGTGAAGCAAATTCTTCGATATTTGGCTTACACCCCAACACTAGGATTATGGTATCCAAAGGGCTCAAAGTTTGATCTAGTTGGATTCTCGGATGCTGATTATGCTGGTGACAAGGTGGATCACAAGTCTACATCAGGCACATGTCACTTTCTTGGACGACCACTTGTTTGTTGGTCTTCAAAGAAGCAGAACTGTGTATCTCTCTCCACTGCTGAATCTGAATACATTGCTGCTGGATCTTGCTGCGCTCAGCTTCTATGGATTAAGAAAACACTCAAAGACTATGGTATCCATCTGAAGCAAGTACCATTCTACTGCGACAATGAAAGCGCCATCAAGATTGCCAACAACCCAGTTCAGCACTCGAAGACAAAGCACATTGAAATTCGTCATCACTTTCTCAGAGATCATGTCATGAAGGAAGATATTGATATCATTCACATCAACACTGAAGAGCAACTGGCAGATATCTTCACAAAGCCCTTGGATGAGAAAAGGTTTTGCAAGTTGCGTGTGAGCTAAATATCTTGGAATCTTGAAATGTCCTGTGATCAGGCACACATCCTAACACTTATGCATGTTGATGACTTAGATGTGCAGCACACGAAGTAACGTATATCTTCAATTAATGAAGACTTACCATCTAAGTGTGAATACATTAACGCGGAATTTGACTTCAGAGCGCCACGATAATTGTGCGTCGTGTCTGGGTCTAATACTTCCTATACGGTGGGTAACTCCACCACCAAACTTTTGTTTGGAGTATTTTTTGGCGTTACATTTGCAAAGTATTCGCATTTGGTTTGTCTTCAATATTAACATGTCTTCATGTTTATCTTCACTATATCGATTTGATCTTATTCGGATATATTCATATATTAGCGTTTTGTCCTCTACAGCATTCACTTATAGCTATGTCTTCTCGTTTGAATCTTTTGAACTAAGTGAATGTGATCGGACCCTAACCTTTCTATGCTCCCATCTCAAATCTATCTATCCAAATCATATGCATTCTGTTGAAACCGTCAAATGTCTTCTCTGTGTCCTTGTCAGCAGAAGATACAGAGACAAACATTAAATCTATTTTAAATGCTCAATCCTTTTTGCCTGAAACCCGGAGAAGCGGGAACCACCAACCGACAATCCAGGCATGCGTGGGAACATGGAACAACCTCCAATGTGTTGCATGTTCGCCACGTGTCCCTCAGATGTGAACCGCCAGGGGCACCTGTGTAATAACGTTGTGCCATCCCTGTACTTATAAATACACACCACACCCCAGTCATTATCTCTTCTTCCACTTATCCTTCTCCCACAAACCCTAGCACCACCGCTAGCTCTCGACGACGCCGGCGACGAAGCGCTTAGCTGCTGCAACCTCACCGACGCCGTCCTCACGCCGGCCGCGGACATCGTCTTCTCCGCCGTCGCTGTAGGTGTCCTCCGTCGCCAAGTTAGGGAACAGAAGATTGAACTTCTCGGCCTCATCTTCTACTCTGTCTAGCAGTTCTTCGTGTGGTAAATAAAACCTCTTTTTATAGTCCATTTGATCCGATAGATTCATCCTTTTCAACCACAAGTGGTTTCTGTCCCTACAAATTTGGATCTATCCTGTTCTGCATCTCATAACATGCCTAGTATATTCACTTATGCTTCACAAAGTAGTTAGATTCCTCACTTGTACTTATTTTTGGATTCGTACAAATCTGGAACCAACTCTCACATATGAGTGAATGTCTTCGCACAATGAGGTTAATGTCTTCTAAACTGATTTATCTTCAAAATCTTCTGAGAATGCATATGACCTCTTCCCCTTCCCTCGCATCTCTAATGCTGTCACAGGTACATGTCCGTGGGAGAATCCCTTGGTTCTCATAGTCTGCATTCATTTGCAGAGTTCTTACAACATCACATCAATTCTCCCGAAGCTAGTTCCTGTCTGAACAGCAGACGGAAGCCTTTGATAGTGTTGAAACCATTCAGTCTGAACTACATGGCCGCAGATAGGTCAGCAAGGAAAGGAGGCAGGAAGCATCGTGGGGATACATCAAAGGATTTGCCTAAAGATCTTTATGAGTTGTACAAGACTGATCCGGAAGAGGATTACAATCAGCGCAAAACACGAATCCAATGGATTCGAAGATATTGGGCCTAGCAATGGTTCAAATACAAGTTCATGACCAAGGAGTATGCTGAGAAGAATGCCCTCAAGTGTCCTTGGGGTGATATCTCTTTCAAAATCTTCAACCCAAGAACAGACCTGAAGCTATTGCTCAGGGTTTCTACCCTTGTATGGTTCGTGGACCAGAGCCTGCAAATGCCGACCCATCATCACTGCTATGGTGTCATGACGACAATCTGTTCAAGCGCAACCTTCAGTTTGCCAAAGCATCTGCCAAAGAGAACAAGAAATCGCTTGGGTTAGACTTCAACCCAGGTCCATCTACTCCTCGGGATGATGACACACATGATGCTGAACCCAATATTATCGGGCCCTTCTGCAACCTTGAAGGTCTTATAACACACATTGCTGTTCAGGGGGCAGCCGTGAGCACTCTGCAGATGACACTGATTCTGATGAAGCGCCTGCTCCTCCCAAGCCAGAGAAGCAGAAGAAACCAAAGGCTTCAAAGCCCTCCTCTGCACCAAAAGCTTCGCATGCGAAGCCTCTGGCTACTGCACCTCCTGAAGCCAGTGTGTAGTCTAAAGATCTGTCACGCTTCTCCAAGACTGAGAAGAGGAAGAAGCCCATTCAAACTTCTGGTCAAGCATTGACCCCAGCTGCTGTTCTAACGAACGAGAATGAAGCCATTGATCTGTCAAGTGACGATGAACTTGGCGATGATGCTCTTGAGCTGCTGATAAAGAGCAAAGAAGAGGCGGAGATCTTCAATGATCTACCCCTGTTTGATGTGGACATCTTGAACAACTTCATAGATGAATGGTTTGAAAACCCCAGCATCAACCTCGATGACCTTGAGCTTCCAATTGGCATCAGTGTCTCTTTCCACAGTGCCAATGCTTCTGAGCTGGCTCTGGCTCAGAAGATTGTTGAATTGAAGAACAAAATTGATTATGAGAAGGCTCAGTTCAAGAAGAATGTGGCCAACCTTAGTGTGGCTGATGTTCAAAGCTTCAAGCAGACGCTGCATGAGCTCAAAGAACAGTTCCACCAGCAGCGTCATGAAGCAAAGGGTTCAAGAGATAGAATGAAGTACTTTGCTGAGAAAAGTGTTCAAGCCCATAATGAAGCGGAAAAGCGCCAGGCTCTGGGGTGCCCTGGCATCGACCCAGAATGGCTGCCAAGAAGAAGAAGAAGCCTGCTGTGGCCCAAGCTGAAGCATCAAGGCAGGAAGAACCCCGCATTGTCTTCCTTGCCAGTATGACACGCTCGAAGCCTAAGGTCCCCACAGCTGCTTCTGAACTCACGAAAACAAGGGCAGCTGAAGCCGAAGCCCGTAAGCGCAAGACCAAGAACACCACTGACGATGCTCCACCGACCAAGAAGAGAAAAACCAAGTAGAAAGATCGGGCTGCTCCAACAGAGCCCCTTGTCGTCGAGCCAATCTCAGTGGCTCATCCTGCGTCTGAACACCATGAGCGCCAGTTGATTGTTCATGAGCCTGCTACCACCGAGGCTCCTGAAGCTGAAGAAGATCCAGCTGTTGACCCCACCGCAGCTGAAGACATTGGTCCCCAAGACAATGTTGAAGATGATGAAGTCCTTCCTAAGATCGAGCACAACATGGTATCATCGCCTGTTCTGATGAACATCGAACTCATCAGCATTGGTCGTCCTTTGACGCCAATTGCTCAGGATGATTCATGGGCTGATCACCCTCAAGACTCCCCCATCAAGAATCACCAAGTACTCCCCCACCTCAAGCCACCACTCCGGTGTTTGAAGATGATGACTTTGTGGTCCAGCCGTCTCCCTCTCCAAAGGCGTCGCCCGCACTCCGCAGGCTTCGCACAGGACCAAGGCCACAAGTCACTCCGTCGAACGTTCCAGAAGGAGAAGAGCAACATAACTCAGTGGCAGGACAAGTGTTCCCTGACGCCACTCCAACTGTGAACGTCTCTCAGTTCGAAGCGAAATCTGCTGAAGACATTCTGGCTGCATCAGCCGGTGAACAAGAAGAACCAAGAGAAGAAGAACGTGTTGCTACACCCCCGTCCAACCCTGAAGTTGTTCTCGAGGAGAACGTGTCCGACCCTCCAGCTACTCGAGTGGAGGTTGAAAACTCTGCGGCGGCCACTGTCGGTGTCAAAACCGGTAGATCTCGGGTAGGGGGTCCCGAACTATGCATCTAAGGATCAATGGTAACAGGAGACAGGGGACACGATGTTTACCCAGGTTCGGGCCCTCTTGATGGAGGTAATACCCTATGTCCTGCTTGATTTATATTGATGAATATGAGTGTTACAAGAGTTGATCTACCTCGAGATCGTATGTTTTGGTCTAAACCCTACAACTATGATGAGTAGTGTCATAATAATCTATTGACTAGCCTGGCCTCGGCTTATATAACATACCAGAGGCCTAGGATAACAAGAGTCGTAGTCGAATACGTCGGTGGAGAGGAGTCCTTGTCTTGATCACCAAGTCTTGTGGAATCTTCCTCGTATATGTCTTCGGCTGTCCGAACTGTCCCATGAGTAAATGGCCATGGGGGTCCTCGGCCCAATCCAACTGATCAGGAGATGATGTGGTGAGTACCCCCTAGAACAGGACACCTGAAAGTGCGTTATATCGACTAGAGGGGGGGTCAATAGGCGATTTTTATGAAATTCTTCACTAAGGAATTTGCCGGTGAGGAAATTCCTTAGCGAAGAACTACTAGCAGTGGAATAAGTACTCAAAAGTAAACATAACAGAATACAAGCATAGTCATCATGATGAAATGAAGACAGGCACAGAGTACAGGAAGCGCAATCATAGGATAACACATGATGAAGACAAACAGACTGAAGAAATTGAACTAAGGAAATTGAGAAAGCCTTCAGTCAAAGTCTTCAAACATAGATATGAACAAACATACAACAAAGTTATGAGGAAACGAAAGAGTTGAGGAAATAGAACCAGTAAGCTCGGTGAAGACAATGATTTGGTAGACCAGTTCCAACTGATGTCTCAGTTGTACGTCTAGTTGGAGTGGTTGAGTATTTAAACTCGCGGACACACAGTCCCAGACACCCAGTCAAGGACAGTTAGTCCAAGACACCCAGTCCTCACCGTATTCTCCTTGAACTAAGGTCACACAGACCTCGTCCAATCACTCGTGGTAAGTCTTCAGGCGACTTCCAAACCTTCACAAACTTGGTCACTCGGCGATCCACAATTCCTCTTGGGTGCTCTAGACCATGACGCCTTACCGTCTGGAAGAAGCACAGTCTTCCAAGGTAACAAGCGTCGGATCCACTCAGGATCAATCTCTTCAGTGATACTCAATCACTTGGGGTTTGTACGTGTTTGGGTTTTGGATTTTTGGTTTTTCCTTACTTGATGATTTTCGCTCAAAGTCCTTGGAGGATGGGTTTCTCTCAAATGACAAGTGCCAGTTTCTCTCGGAGCAGCCAACCAGCTAGTGGTTGTAGGGGTGGCTATTTATAGCCTAGGGAGTAGCCTGACATGATAAGACATAAATGCCCTTCAATGATATGACCGTTAGGTGGATAGATATTTTGGGACAGCTGGCGCATAGCACAGCAACGGTCAGAATTTTGAGTAGCAAAATCCTCAGGGCTATCATGTTCGTCACTGTGTAGGCAATCCGCACTAGCGAATTCCTAACTCCTCAGTCAGGACAAATTCCTCAGAGACTTGAAGAACTTCGTCTCTGTCACTAAAGAAATTGACTGAACAGTATGAGATTTCCAATGGCTTCACTCGAAGGGATCGGTAGGTGTAGGATTTTGAGTTGAGCATCACATGGAAATTTTTCCTTAGTATTTCCTCGACCCCCTTTAACAGTACGGTGTTTCCTATGACTCAAGAAAGAGAAAAACAAAACTATGAAAACGAAAGTCTTCAAGCTTCATATTCCTCGCATGAATATCAAGTCTTCACGGACACACCAATTTCTTCACTTTCAAAGTCTTCATGAAAGTCTTCAGAAATACCAAAATCTTCAGTCGAAGATATTCATTTTTAGGGGTCAACTTTTCCTGTAAATATCAAACTCCTCATAGACTTATAGACCTGTGTACACTCACACACGCATTACTCCCTTAACCTATAAGTCTTCAATACACCAAAATCACTAAGGGGCACTAGATGCACTTACAATCTCCCCCTTTTTGGTGATTGATGACAATATAGGTTAAGTTTTCAACAGGGATAAACATATGAAGTGTAAATACTGATATTGAGGAATTTGATTGCAAGATATAGAAGAACTCCCCCTGAAGATGTGCATAGTGAGGAATTTGCTTTTGAAGCAATGCACACTTGAAGAGTTGAATCATGGAGATCTCCCCCTATATCTTGTAATTCATACACGCATTTAACATATAATATGAAGAATTTGAAATGCATGATGAAATATGGTGCCTGATGAAATTCACCATGCGTGCAATAATATTAACGAGGAATAAGCATGCAGAATAGTGCATCAAGAGTATCAGAGCACGGTGCATCAAAAGTATCAGAGCACCATCGGGTTTAAGATTACAACTCAATCCAATAGAGTTTCAGAAGAATGAGAGTTGTAACTTAGCAAAAAAACGCCCATATAGTAAACTCGCTTGAAGACTAACTCATATTTCTCCCCCTTTGTCATCGAATGACCAAAAGGATCGAAAATGAGGACTAACGCCCCTGAAGATAATCATGTTGATGAAGGAGCGCCAGCGTTGTTGGGGTCAATGGTTGATGTAGGGCCTGCCGCAATGTCGTCCAAATCTTCATGTTCATCAGTATCGCGCGATGAAGAATATGAGCTGTCCACTAGAGAAGGAACTTGGACCTTCTTGAATTTCTTCGGTGGAGGTGCAGACCAGTCAAAATATTCATTAAGACCCATGTTCTTTAGATCTTCTTCACCATACAGGTGTGACAGGATTGCCCAGGTGCGACCGAAGACTTGATGGAGGTAGTAGTGGTTTTTCTTCACTGCATTGTGTGTGGCAGTCATGTTGTGAAGAAGTGAACCAAACTGACACTTAACCCATTTGTGATTTCGATCCACCTTCTAGTGAAGACTAAGCAGAAGTTCACGGTCAGTCATCACACGCGGAGCAGTGGCTTGAGGAGTGGACTTGGGTGCATTGGCAGAGTCATGTGTGGCAGAGTCATCATTGGTGGAATAAGATGCAGCTTTGCGAAACTAACCATCCAATGGATGAATGCCTTCATCAATTACAGCTGGTGCCTTTCCCTTTCCATCAACTGAGGAATATGTCTGCTTGAGGACTTCAATTGGGCGCAAGTAGCTGAGATGATTCTGGAAATCAGCTTTGTAGTTGAGTGAAGACCTTGTCCTGAGGAATGTCATGATCCAAGGTGCATAAGGCTTCAGCTCAAATGGAGACAGTGCAACATTGGCCATAGTCCTCATGAAGAAATCGTGATAATTGACATGACTGCCATGAACGATGTTGAATACCAGATTCTTCATGATGCAAACAATTTCCTCATCAAATGAGTCGTGGCCTTTGATAGGACCGATTGTCCTCGTAAGAATACGATAGACAGTTCTGGGCACGTACAACAATTCCTTCACGAGGAATTTGGTTCTTGGTGCTTGACCTGGCTTCAAAGGTTTCATCAGCACCTACATGTAATGATGTGTGAGCTCAGGTTCACTATAGATGTAGCGAGCTTCTTCAAGGGGGGGACTGAGTGGTAGAGCACGAAGCAATTCAGAGGCTGGTGTAGTGTAGTGAGTGTTTTCAGACATCTAGTACATCACCCATGAATTCACATCTTCAGCATCGCCTGTGATGTGCAGCGTTGCATAGAATTGAAGAATCAGTTCTTCATTCCAATCGCAGATGTCAGAGCAAAAGTTGAGTAGCCCAGCGTCGTGAAGAACACCGAGGACTGGTGCGAAGCACGGCAGAGATTCCATATCCACGTGAGGAATATGCTCATGGTAGAAAATCTTCTCCTTGTTGAACAACACTGAGGAATAGAAATTGTCTTGACTAGCAGTCCAGAAACGCCTCTTCCTAATGCGAGCAGAGTCATATGGGTTGTAATCTTCGAAGAATACGTGCTCACCGAAGAAATCATCAGCCTTGAACTTTTGCTTGCGTGAGAATGGGTCCTTTAGCTTCGGCAGAGGAGTGTCAGTGAGTTGCATCACGACCTCAGGAATCTCAATCGCAGGTTCTTCAGGCTGAGGAATTTCTGGTTCCTCCTTAGTGGCAGTCTGCGTCATTGGTTGTTCAGCACCAGCAGTTTCTTCAGCGCTAGTGGCTGGAATTTCCTCATGGACGGATGCAGTGGGATGAGTTTCTTCAGAGCCCATGTGAACAGTTTGTGTGGGGGACTGAGGAATTTTCTGTAGAGGGGTGAACATTGGAGAGTTTGGATGCTGACTTTCCCAGAATTCATCACTGATTACGGGTGTAGAGCAGCCTATGTTCACATCTTCATCTACCATTTCTTCAACGCCAGCCTCTTCAGCTGTGAACTGAGGCATAAGTGAGGAGATGATAGGTGTTGAAGGGATCGCATCCACTTCAATTTCTTCATCCAACGGTTCAGACGAAGCAGCAGAAGGAGTTTCTTCATCAGATCTGCTAGGGATCACATATTCTTCATCAAAAGGAACAAGGTCCTTTGATGGCCTGGTTGAGATGGGAACAACATCAATCGGATTTGCAAATGAACTTGTCATAGGCTTCATTTTCTTCGGAGCTGAAGAATCTAAAGCAATTGATGCTTTCCTTTTCTTCACTGCAGCACGCTCTGCAGCCTTTTGTCTTCTTCACATCTGATGTAGATGGAAGGATTGGAGTTGAAGTTGGTGCAGGAGCAGTTGAGGAATCTGGTTGATTTTCTTCAGGCACAACTGATGCAGTTGCCCTGAGTTCTTCAGTTTCTTCAGGCACACCACTAGTGGGTGCCCTGGCAATTTCTTCAGCGGCTGGAATGCAGTCATCAGCCCTGGAACTCACATTATCTTTAGCAGCCTGATTGTCATTAGCGGTGCTGGCATTTTCTTCAGTAGGCTGAGCAGATGCTTCAGCCTAAGGAATTTCCTGTTGCATTGGGGCTGCAACATTGGAAGTGAAGTTATCCACAAGTTTCACAAAACGAACCTTGGCTCCAAGCCAATCAGCGCGATATACTTCAAAGACATCACTAAGTTTCTTAATCTCAGTCTGAGTAGTGACAAGTTCTTCAGTTGTCATAGAGACAACATTTTTCTTCAGATATCGCTCTTTCTTGTACTGGGTTTTCTTGATCTGCCTGGCCTTCTCAAATTTCCACTTTTCTTCTTGAATGAAGTGGGTCAGCATGTGACTCTAGCCAGGAGTCAGCTTGAAGTCAGGCAAGGGAGTGTTGGGGTCCTTGTGCCAATCATCAATGTAGTCGAGGATCAGCTTGGGATCCAAAAGCAGTGGCACCTCTGATCCTTTGGCTCTAGCGACCCTGACTTGCCTGTCTCTGATGATTTCTGCAAGTTCATCATCATCAGCTTCGTCTTCATCAGACGGCACTTGGAAAGCGACTTGCTTATTTTGATGACTTGGGCGTGGACCTCGTCCAGCAGTGACCTTTGTCTTGAGTAGTGAGGGGCCAGCTGAGGAACTTGGTGCAGCTGAGGAACTAGCTGAGACACCTGAGGCAATGGAGATGCCGGCAGTCCTTTGGCACGAAGCGAGATGCACATGTGCTAAGGATTTGGTCGGAACAGCTGAAGGCTTTGGCGGAGGAGCTGAGGACTTTGGAGGAATAGGAGCAACATGAGGAATTTGGCCGTGAGGGCTTTGCTGATTCTGGCCGTGAGGGCATTGCTAAGGAAGCACTTGGCTTGCGCGCAGGCTTCTTTGACATAGCCTTCTTTGGCTTGACAGCAAGGACCTCAGCAGAGGCAGCAACAGCAGCAGAGTCTTCATTGAATTTCCTCACTGCTTCTTTGGCTTGCTTACCCAACTTGCCTTGGCGCTTGGCCCATTCATCAGGATAGTCCTCACCGCGCTTGAGGCTGGTGGGATCAGCAATTTGGCCAGGTGCCAGTGGTGCTCTTGGGCATGGCGGATTGAGTGCGAATTTCTTCATATACTTAGGAGTGACATATTTGTACTCCCTCCATTCTCTTGCCCATCTCCTCTCTATCTTCTGAATGCGTACTTTGCGCTCATTCTTGGTCTCCTCAGTAGGTGTGCAGTACCCAACATATATGTCATCAGGGATTTCAAACGTTGTATTTACCTCAGGCCTCTTTCCTCCCTTCTGTGGCCTTTTACCATCAACCATTTTCTTCAGTTGAGGAATTCGAACAATTGAATTCTCTGAAGAAGTATGCAACTTTTCTTCGAGGAACGCTGCAAATGAGTTAAGTTGATGAGAACCTAGTGATTCAGCAGCTGACATGTGTACCTGTGAACAGAGTATAGTTGCGAGGAATTTGGAGAGGTCATATGCGTTCTCAGAAGGTTTTTCAAAATGAACAAGTTTGAGGAATTTGACCAGATGAGTCTTGAAGATTTTCACTAAGCGTTCTTTGTATTAGGTTCCAGAGTTGTATAGATCAAAGATCCACACAATTGAGGAATCTTGAAGAAAATGATGCCTAGAAAAACGAATCAAGAACAGATGACTTTGTGAGGTGTTCAATGTGTGAAGATATGAAGAAAAACACTTTTGAAGATTTTGTAGATAATCATTTGAATCAACGAGGGCAGTAAAAGTAACTTTTATTTACCCTGGATGAAGAACACAACAAACTGGAGTGAGGAGCTGTGAAGTTCGTCTGTGCAGATCTTCCACGCCCTAACTTGGCAGAGGAAGACGGCTACGGCGGCGGCGGAGTGAAGATGTCCGCAGTCGGCGCGAGTACGTCGGCGACGAGGTCGAGGCAGTGAAGCTCTTCCTCACCGGTGGCGATGAAGTAGCGGCGGCGCTAGGGTTTCAGAAGCTCGAGCTGGAGAGAGAGGTCGAGCGGAGTAAAAGAAGTAAGGAAGGGAAGGAGGGGTATTTATAGCCACGGTGAAAAACTGCTCGCCTGAAGAAATTGGATGAATGTGCCCCTGACCCTTCTCATTCGCATAACATGTGTCACCCACGTAGTGAGAGGTGGAGATCATGTTAGATCATGGGTGAGTGGATAAGTATACCGAGGGATGCGGAACGGTTTGAGCGGCAAGACCGAAAATTTCGATAAGATAGGTTTTAAAGTTCCATTCGCAATTTCTTCAGCTGACAAGGACACAGTGAAGATTTCGAACGAGTTTCAAATAGAACGCACATGAAGAATTTGTGAATAGATTGGGTTGAGTATAGCATAGAGGGGAAGGGTCTGATCACATTCACTTAGCAGAAAAAACCAACTTGAAGAAATAGAAATAAGTGAATGCTGTAGAGGACATAAACTCATATATATATATATATATATATATATATATATATATATATATATATATGACGGAACGAGTGAAGAATATGCAAAGTTGAAGAAAATGAATAATTTGAGGAATTTCAACTTTTGGTGGTGGCGTGACCCACCGTATAAGAATGATGATTTCAGACACCGCGTACAATTATCGTAGGGTTCTGAGAATCAAATTCTTCGTTAATTTCTTCACACTAAGAGTGTTATTCTTCATTGATTGAAGTAAAACGTTTCTTCATGTGTTGCACATCTAAGTCATCAATTTTGCATAAGTGTTTGGATGAGTGTCCTTTTCACAGAACATTCAAAGATTCTAGGATATTTAGCTCACACCGCAACTTGCTAAATCTCTTCTCATCCAAGGGCATTGTGAAGATATCGGCTAGCTGTTCTTCAGTCTTCACATGCTCAATAGAAATGTCACCCTTCAACACATGATCACGAAGAAAATGATGACGAATCGGAATGTGCTTTGTCTTCAAGTGCTGAACTGGGTTGTGAGCAATCTTGATGGCACTCTCATTGTCACAAAAGAGAGATACATTCTTTGTGTTGACGCCGTTGTCCTTGAGAGTTTGCTTCATCCATAGCAATTGGGCACAGCAAGAACCAGCGACAATGTACTCAGCTTCAGCAGTAGATAGTGATACGCAGTTCTGTTTCTTCGAGGACCAATAGACCAAAGATTGTCTGAGGAAATGACATGTACCAGATGTTGACTTGCGATCCACACGATCACCAGCATAGTCAGAGTCAGAATATCCAACAAGATCAAAAGCCGAGCCCTTGGGGTACCATAATCCAAGTGTTGGTGTGTGAGCTAAATATCGAAGAATATGCTTCACATCCTTATGGTGTGATTCCTTCGGTGCAGCTTGAAATCGGGCACACATGCAAACACTAAGCATTATATCTGGCCTAGATGCACATAAGTATAATAAGGAACCTATCATGGAGTGGGATACCTTATGATCGAAGTCAATACCATTTTCATCAGTGCACAGATGGCCATTTGTGGGCATAGGAATGTTGACGCCTTTGCAATCTTGCATGCCGAATTTCCTCAGTACATCCTTGAGGTATTTCTCCTGAGATATGAATATGCCATTGTGTTGTTGACGAATTTGAAGACCTAAGAAGAATTTCAACTCTCCCATCCTAGACATTTGATATTCTTCACTCATCATATAGGAAAATTCATCACTATAAAGTTGGTCAGTACAGCCAAAGATAATATCATCAACATATACTTGGCACACAAACAATTCACCATCATAAGATTTAGTGAAAAGAGTAGGGTCGAGTGAACCGGGTTTGAAGCCTTTCTTCATGAAGAGTTCCTTCAAAGTATCATACGAAGTCTGTGGGGCCTGCTTGAGACCATAGAGGGCCTTGTTGAGTCTGAAGACTTTGTCAGGATTCTTTGGATCTTCAAAACCTGGGGGTTGAGCAACATATACTTCTTCCTCAAGCTTACCATTGAGGAATGCACTTTTCACATCCATTTGATATAGAGTGATATCATGATGGTTAGCATAAGCAAGTAATATGCGAATAGCCTCAAGTCTGGCAACAGGTGCAAAAGTTTCATTGAAATCAATTCCTTCAACCTGTGTGTAGCCTTGAGCTACAAGTCGTGCCTTATTCCTCACCACAAGGCCATTGTCATCTTGCTTGTTGCGGTAGATCCACTTTGTGCCGATGATATTGTGCTTGCAAGGATCTGGATGTTTGACCAGTTCCCAGACATTGTTGAGCTCGAACTGATGTAATTCTTCTTGCATGGCCTGAATCCACTCAGGCTCCAGAAATGCTTCATCTACCTTAGTGGGCTCTGTAATAGAGACAAAAGCATACTGCCCACAAAAGTTAGACAAATGTGAAGCTTTTGAGCGTGTGAGAGGACCTGGCGCTTTGATGTCATTGATGATCTTTTCAACTTGCACTTCTTTTGCAATGCGAGGATGAGTTGGTTGTTGTTGAAGAATTTGATCAGTGTTTTCTTCAGCACCATTTTCTTCAGCATTTTCTTCAGGTGCATTAGCTCGACGTTCTTCATGTTCTGGAATGGATTCTTCAGTAGGAATGACATCCTCAGCAGCCTTGAATTTGATAGTTTCCTCAAGTGTTGGTTCATCTATCACAGTAGGTAGGTGCTCTCTTTGTGAGCCGTTAGTTTCATCGAACTGCACATCTACAGTTTCGACAACTTTGTGAAGAACATTGTTGAAGACTCTGTAGGTGTGCGAGTCCTTTCCGTAACCAAGCATAAAACCTTCATGTGCTTTCGGTGCAAATTTTGAGTTGTGATGAGGATCTCTAATCCAACATTTAGCACCGAAGACTTTGAAATAACTTACATTGGGTTTCTTATCAGTGAGGAGTTCATAGGTAGTCTCTTTGAAGAATTTGTGAAGATATACTCTGTTGATGATGTGGCACCCAGTATCAATTGCCTTAGTCCAGAAACGACGAGGCGTTTTGTATTCATCAAGCATAGTGCGAGCCATCTCAGCAAGAGTCCTGTTCTTGTGCTCCATGACGCCATTCTGCTGAGGACTGTAAGGAGCAGATAACTCATGAGTAATACCAAGTTCATCAAGATAGTCATCGAGACCAGAATTCTTGAACTTAGTGCCATTGTCACTTCTGATGTGCTTGATCTTCACACCAAAGTTGGTTGAAGCCCTCGAGGAAAATCATTTGAAGACTTCCTGCACTTCATGTTCGTAAGTAAAAAGGTGTACCCATGTGTAGCGAGAATAATCATCAACAATAACGAAGCCATATTGAGATGCTTCATTTGAGATAGCAGAATAATTATTAGGACCAAAGAGATCCATGTGAAGCAATTCAAATGGGCGAGTGGTGGTCATGATAGTCTTTGCTGGATGCTTGGCCTTGGTCATCTTCCCAGCTTCACAGGCTCCGCATAGGTGATCCTTGAGGAATTTGACATTCTCGATGCCAATGACATGCTTCTTCTTCGCAAGCGTGTGCAAATTCCTCATGCCTGCATGACCAAGTCGTCGATGCCAGAGCCAGCCTTCTGAAGCTTTTGCAAGTAAGCACACGGCTGGTTGTGGTCCCGTAGACAAATCAACAATATATAGGTCTCCTCTCCTAAAGCCTTCGAAGACTTTGGAATTGTCAGCTTCCATAACCACAACACAACGGTACTTGCCAAAGACAACAACCATATCAAGATCACAAAGCATTGAGACAGACATAAGGTTGTATCCTAAGGACTCAACAAGCATGACTTTGTCCATGTGTCGATCCTTTGTAATCGCAACCTTACCTAGACCCAATACCTGACTTTTGCCTTTGTCAGCAAAGATGATATGCTTCAGATGCGACGGAGATAATGGAGCATCCATCAATAGATTCTTGTCACCAGTCATGTGGTTTGTACATCCACTATTAAGGACCCACTCAGTGGCTTTGGGTTGATCATCCTGCAGATGAATTAGTGCAGCTTACAAACTCATATACTTCATCAGTGAAGAATATGACATCAATTCATCAGATCAATTTTATTAAGTAAGAGAACTGATAAAGCACTATGAGGACATGAGAAATGAAAGTTCATTTCTTCATGATTAGCCTACGTCCTATCAGGCATGCTTAGGTCTCCAGCAAATTCTTCGGACGATTATGTGCGTCTGGAGACCTGACCCTGCAGAACAGATTAGTTCTTTTTCTTCACCACCCACATCTGAAGGGGTGGCAAAGAGTTCATCATTCTGCGAGCTCCATACAAGAAGGATGGCATAGAAGCCAGTCCATTTCATTTCACATAAGAGGGGTTAGAGTAAGCATAAGAGTATGCAGAGAAATTCTTCAAGGACTTATGGACATAATGATATGAAGAATAATGCATATATCCATAATCCTTAGATCTTCCCTGCGAAACAGACAGGTTAGCACGATGATGTTCATATGAGGACTTTGATCCATATGAGGAATTTGGTCCGTATGAGGAATTTCATCTAGGGTTCCTATTCTTCACAGGTGGTGTCATGATGACATTCACCTGAAGATTCTCAAGACATCTTTTGGGAACCCAGATTTTCTGCATAGGGGAGCTGTTCCTGCAGTTAGTGCCAACATATCTAGCAAATACTTCACCATTCTGATTTTTGAATAGCTTATAGTTGGAGTCAATTAACTCATCATCAGAGTGAGGAGATTCACATGCTAATCCAGATAAGTTAGATGGATCAACTAGAGGTCCCTTTGCAGCAACCCATGTAGTTTTGGGGTACTGCTCAGGCTTCCAATATGTACCATCAGCATTGAGTTTCCTCTCAAAGGCGATACCCTCTTTCCTAGGGTTCCTGTTGAGGATCTGCTTTTTAAGCACATCACAAAGAGCCTGATTCCCTTTGAGGCTTTTGTACATGCCTGTCGTGTACAATTCCTTAAGTCCTGCATCGTCAGTGATACTAGCAATGTCCTCAGATGAGGAATTAGTGATAGCAAAGGCATGTGAAGAATTTGAAACATTAGCAGCATTTGAACATTCAGGTGAAGAATTAGTAGATTCACGTTCAATGCACTTCAAGCATGGAGGAACAAATTCTTCTTAAGAAACGCTGATTTGTTGAGCAAGTAATGAATCGCGCTCCTTCTGAAGATCTTCATAACTCACTCTTAGCTTCTCAAGGTCTTGCTTTCTTTGAAGAAATTCATAAGAAAGCTTCTCATGATCCGATAAGAGAGTGTTATGATGAATTTGAAGTTTGTCAAGCTTGGGCTGAAGTCTCTGAAGATTTTCAGTCAAAGTTTCAGTGCGATCCATTTCTTCACCCAACATATCATCACTTTTATTTAGCATGTTTTGAACCTTTTGTAAATCCCTTTGTTGTTTTATAGCAATCTTAGCTAGTTTAGAATAGCTGGGTTTAAGGTTTTCATTAGATTCATTCTCGCTTGATTCAGAGGAGGTATATTTGAGTACCTTGGCACCCTTTGCCATGAAGCAATAGGTGGGAGCATAGTCATCATCGCCTTCATCAGCCTTGTTGGTGAGGTCATTTTCTTCAGTGTTGAAGATAGACTTGCTGGCGAATGCAGTAGCAAGAGCAAGGCTCGCCACTCTGGATTCGGACTCCTCAGATGACTCCTCTTCCTCATTTTCTTCAGATTCAGCCTCAGAGTCCATTTCCTTGCTAATGAATGCCCTGGCCTTCTTGGAGATGCTCTTCTTGTGATATGAAGGATTGGAGGATTTTGATGATGAGGATTTTGTGGATTTCTTCTTTTTCTTCGCATCATCAGAACTGTAATCCTTGTATTTCTTCTTCCTTGATTCCATTTCCCACTGAGGACAATCTTGAATGAAATGTCAAGGTTTCTTGCATTTGTGATAGAGCCTCTTCTTGTAGTCACTAGATGAGGAATCATTGCTCCTTGAGGATCTTCCAAGGCGACCACGTCTTGATAACTTTTGGAACTTCTTCACTAGCAGAGCTAGATCATGGCTCGGTTCTTCAGGAGCACCAAGGCTGCTACCAGAGTCTTCATCTTCAGACTCAGATACTGCCTTGGCCTTCAGTGCACATGTTCTGCCATAGCTTGAACCATAGAGATCTCTCTTTTCAGCAAGTTGGAACTCATGAGTATTTACCCTCTCGAGAATATCAGCAGGATCAAGTGACTTGTAATCAGCACGTTCTTGTATCATCAATGCCAGAGTGCCAAATGAGGAATCAAGCGATCTCAGCAATTTCTTCACCACCTCAAGGTAAGTGATGTCAGTGGCACCAAGTGCTTGAAGCTCATTTGAGATGTCAGTGAGGCGATCGAAGGTTTGTTGAACATTTTCATTGTCGAGTCTTTTGAAGCGGTTGAAGAGATTGTGAAGAACATCAACTCGAGAGTCACGCTGAGTTGAGACTCCTTCATTCACTTTGGACAACCTGTCCCTGATAAGCTTTGCTGTTTCCAAAGCACTCACTCTGCCATACTGTCCTTTGCTCAGATGGCCACATATGATATTCTTCGCTTGAGAGTCGAGTTGCTTGAATCTCTTCACATCAGCAGCATTCAGAGAAGGTGTGACTGAGGGAACACCATTTTCCACAACATACCAGAGATTGTTATCAATTGCTTCAAGATGCATTTGCATCTTATTCTTCCAGTAGGGGTAGTCCGTCCCATCGAAGGTAGGACACCCAGCAGAGACCTTGATCATACCTGCGGTCAACATAACTAAAACTCCAGGCGGTTAAACCAAAATCACACAGAATAAGGGAGTACCTTGCTCTGATACCAATTGAAAGTGCGTTATATCGACTAGAGGGGGTGAATAGGTGATTTGTATGAAATTCTTCACTAAGGAATTTGCCGGTGAGGAAATTCCTTAGCGAGGAACTACTAGCAGCGGAATAAGTACTCAAAAGTAAACATAACATAATACAAGCATAGTCATCATGATGAAATGAAGACAGGCACAGAGTACAGGAAGCATAATCACAGGATAACACAGGATGAAGACAAACAGACTGAAGAAATTGAACTCAGGAAATTGAGAAAGTGTTCAGTCAAAGTCTTCAAACACAGATATGAACAAACATACATCACAGTGATGAGGAAATGAAAGAGTTGAGGAAATAGAACTAGTAAGCTCGGTGAAGACAATGATTTGGTAGACCAGTTCCAACTGATGTCTCAGTTGTACGTCTGGTTGGAGCGGCTGAGTATTTAAACTCGAGGACACACAGTCCTGGACACCCAGTCAAGGACACTTAGTCCAAGACACCCAGTCCTCACCGTATTCTCCTTGAACTAAGGTCACACAGACCTCGTCCAATCACTCGTGGTAAGTCTTCAAGCGACTTCCAAACGTTCACAAACTTGGTCACTCGGCGATCCACAATTCCTCTTGGATGCTCTAGACCATGACACCTAACCGTCTGGAAGAAGCACAGTCTTCAACGGTAACAAGCGTCGGATCCACCCAGGATCAATCTCTTCAGTTATGCTCAATCACTTGGGGTTTGTAGGTGTTTGGGTTTTTTGAAAGTGCAACTATCCCTAGGTGGTTTTGGTAATTCATAACAACATATAGCTCATTGAGCTAATGCTATTCCAAGATGATTACTTCAGGAAAGCTCAATGATTGGCATGACATGGATGTGAAAGTGGAACCCTCAAAATGCTAAGGACAAAGGATTGGCGCAAGCTCAAAAGCTCAAGACTCTTCATTTTATATTTTAGTGATCCAAGATCACATTGAGTCTTTAGGAAAAGCCAATACTATCAAGGAGGGATGAGGTGTTGCTTAATGAGCCTCTTGCTTCATGTGCTTAGTGATATGCTCCAAAATCCTCAACTACTTTCCCATATCCACATTTGACCTAAACCCTAAGCCAAGCTCGGTCATACCGATTCTTTCTATCCGGCGCCACCAAGTTTCACTTGTCATAAGCCACTGCCAAACCCTAGCAATTCGGTCCTACCGATAGGGATCTCGGTCTCACCGAGATGGGATTGCAAACTCTCTGTTTCCCTTTCGTAACTTTTCGGTCTCACCGAAAGAGCGAATCGGTCCCACCGAGATTGCAACGTAGACTCCCTGTTTCCTTTTTGTAACTTTTCGGTCTCACAGAAAGAGTAAATCGGTCCCACCGAGTTTGCCTGACCAACTCTCTGGTTAGCTAATTACCCAAATCGGTCTCACCGAGTTTGTGTAATCGGTCTCACCGAGATTACGTTATGCCCAAACCCTAATAGAATCGGTCCTACCGAGTTGCATGTCAGTCCCACCGAAAATCTCTAACGGTCACTAGGTTTACTTTTCGGTCCGACCGAGTTTGTTGATTCGGTCCCACCGAGATTGGAAAACTGTGTGTAATGGTTGGATTTTGTGTGGAGGCTATATATACCCCTCCACCTCCTCTTCATTCGTGCAGAGAGCCATCAGAACACATACACAATTCCAATTCATATGTTCTGAGAGAGAACCACCTACTCATGTGTTGAGACCAAGACATTCCATTCCTACCATATGAATCTTGATCTCTAGCCTTCCCCAAGTTGCTTTCCACTCAAATCTTCTTTCCACCAGATCCAAATCCTATGAGAGAGAGTTGAGTGTTGGGGAGACTATCATTTGAAGCACAAGAGCAAGGAGTTCATCATCAACACACCATTTGTTACTTCTTGGAGAGTGGTGTCTCCTAGATTGGCTAGGTGTCACTTGGGAGCCTCTGACAAGATTGTGGAGTTGAACCAAGGAGTCTGTAAGGGCAAGGAGATCGCCTACTTCATGAAGATCTACCGCTAGTGAGGCAAGTCCTTCGTGGGCGATGGCCATGGTGGGATAGACAAGGTTTCTACTTCGCGGACCCTTCGTGGGTGGAGCCCTCCGTGGACTCGCACAACTGTTACCCTTCGTGGGTTGAAGTCTCCATCAACATGGATGTAGGATAGCACCACCTATCCGAACCACGGGAAAAACATCCGTGTCTCCAATTGTGTTTGAATTCTCCAAACCCTTCCCTTTACATTCTTGCAAGTTGCATGCTTTACTTTCCGCTGCCAATATACTCTTTGCATGCTTGCTTGAATTGTGTGATGATTGCTTGACTTGTCCTAAAATAGCTAAAATCTGCCAAGTACTAAAATTAGGAAAAGGTTAAGTTTTTATTTGGTCAAGTAGTCTAATCACGCCCCCTCTAGACATACTTTCGATCCTACAAGTGGTATCAGAGCTTTGGTCTCCATTTGCTTTGATCTCCATAGCTTTTGGTGGTCATAGCCTTGGTTTCACAACCTAGGAGAGTATGGCGTCTAGCGAGGGAAATTATCACCGTAGAGGTCCTTACTTTGATGGTACTAATTTTGCTAGTTGGAAGCATAAAATGAAAATGCATATTCTTGGACATAACCCCGCCGTTTGGGCTATTGTGTGTGTTGGTTTGCAAGGTGACTTATTTGATGGGAGAGAACCAAACCGTGAAGCTACCGTGGATGAGTTGAAGATGTTGCAATACAATGCTCAAGCTTGTGATATTCTCTTCAACAGATTGTGCCCCGAAGAATTCAACAAAATCGGCCGTCTTGAGAATGCAAAGGAAATTTGGGACACTTTGATTGATATGCACGAAGGTACCAACTCCGTCAAGGAATCCAAGTTGGATGTGCTTTAAAGTCAACTTGACAAGTTCAAAATGACGGATGGTGAAGGTATCGCTGAAATGTACTCTAGGCTTGCTCTCATCACAAATGGGATTGCCAGCTTAGGAAGTGAAGAGATGACCGATAGATTCATCATCAAGAAGATTCTAAGAGCCTTGGATGGAAAATATGATACCGTGTGCACATTGATCCAAATGATGCCCAATTACAAAGATCTCAAGCCAACAGAAGTGACTGGAAGAATTGTTGCTCATGAGATGTCACTTAAGGATAAAGAGGAACTTCACAACAAATCAAGTGGTGCCTACAAAGCCTCATGTGAAGCCCCTACATCATCAAGTGAGAAACAAAACTTCAACGAAGAATTGAGCTTAATGGTGAAGAACTTCAACAAGTTCTACAAGAGTAGAAGCAAAGATAGAAGCTTCAAGTCAAGGTCCTACAATGACAAAAGATCTTCTAGTCGAGAGCGAAACTGCTACAATTGTGGAAGACCCGGACACTATTCCAATGACTGTACGGCTCCCTACAAGAGAAGAGAAGATTCTCCAAAAAGAAGAAGCAAAGAATCACCACCAAGAGAGAGAAGGAGTAGAGATGATCGTTATGAACGAAGATACTCACAGAGAAGCAAGGATTTGGAAAGGAAGGAAAAATCATCAAGGAGCTACACAAAACGAAGACATCAAGCTCATGTTGGTGAATGGGTATCCGGCTCCGACTCCGACAGCCACTCCGAGAGAAGTTATCACTCCGACTCTGAAGATACTAAGATGAAGGTGTTACCGGTCTAGCACTTGTGTCATCCAACTCCTACAACATATTTGACTCACCAAATGAAGGAATTGGAAGATGCTTCATGGCCAAAGGTCCTAAGGTAACACACCCCGAGTATGTTGATTTTAATAGTGATGAAGATGACTTGTTAGGTGATGATGATTTGCTTGTTGACAACTCTAGTGATGAATACTATGATGAAACGTCAATTAATCATGCTAATCAAGATAAAACGAATGACAATGATAAGGAGAAGATTGAGGCTCTAACTAAAGAACTAAACACTCTTAAGTTAGCTCATGAAACTATCTTCGAAGATCATCGAGAACTTTTAAGAGCTCATGAGAAATTACGCTTTGAAAAGCTCAATCTTGAGAAAGAGCATGAGTTTTTAAAAGCAATCAATGATGATCTGCGCAAGAAAAGTTCTTCTTACATTGCCAAGCGTTTACTCTTATCCACTTACATGCCTCAAGTCAAGTCTAGTAACAAGAACAAGAAAGATTCTTCCTCTAGTAGTAACAATGATCATGCTAAATCCAATATTGTTGCTTCTAGTAGTTCTCTTGATTCCACTAATGATTCTCTTAGCCAAGTTACACTTGAGCAAGAAAATAGCTTATTGAAGGTAATTATAGAGAAAGGAGTGTACAAAAGCCTCGCCGGGAGTAAGCAATTCGAGGAAATTGTGCGCAAGCAAGGAATGCACCGGAAGAATCAAGGTGTTGGTTTTGAACGGAAGTTCAATGCCAATGGAGTTGAGTGGGAAGAAGATCAATACCCCAAGACAAAGTTTGTTCCTCAACAAGAGAAGTATGATACTTCCTTCAAGGGGACACAAGCTCAAGATGATCTTCCACCACAAGACTACAAGCAAAAAGGCGAGGACAAGCTTCAAGAGGAGATTGATGCATTTGAAGAAGCTCCTAAGATCTTAGTCAAGTGGATTCCCAAGACTACTTCAAGTTCCACTTCATCAAGTATGACTACAACTCCAAGGATTCCCATCAAGATGGTGTGGATCCAAAATAAGAAGAACTAGAGAGTTCTTGAGGGTGACTCCGCCAACACACTTCACTCTTATCATTATGGCAAGAACAAGTGCAATCAACTTCCACATCTTGCACTAGTTCAAGGAGTCACAAACCCTCTTGTTGGTAAGACAAGGGACAAGGTAACCTAAAAGTTTTCATGGACATCATCTTGTGTGTGCATCACTCTATGTCTATGGATATCCTTGTTTGTTCCTTGTGGGAGTAACCCATGTAGGTATTGAAAGTGCAATTCACTCAAATGGATAGCTCCAAGTGATCTACATCAACATTGAGCATCCACATCTTCAACATCTACATGAAGTCATCATCGACAAAACCCAAGGTTAGTTCATCCCTCTTAGGGGGGATATCACATCTAGGGGGAGCTTTACTCTAAGACTTGAGCTAAAGCAACTCTAAAGATGTGAACACAACAATGCTTTATGTAAAAGTGGTAACCCCACTTGAGCTTAAACGATGAGTATGACCTATGATCAAGTGTTCTCACTTGACTCCTAAGTCAATATACTCATATATAGATGACCTAGTCATCGCAAATTGCTTGACAGATGCTAGAATTGGTTGTGCATGCTTTGTCACATATTTTATTTGCCATCTTATTGTGTGAGCATGTTGGTTGCATATTTTACTCATTCGAGGACATCCACTTGTTGTTTTGATTGTTTGGTTTTATTTCCTTTTGCCAAGTGGATGGACAAGAATGCCTAAGAACCTCCTCTAGCTATCTATGCTTTTCTTGTCTCAAACTTTATTCATGCTGCATCACAAAATTTGATCAAGTCAGATTCAAACCACTCTGTGTGAGGAGTGCTCAGAGTCCCCGATTCGTCATAGACTTAAACTTCCAAAACCTCTTTGTGATTCTCGGTCTGACCGATTCCCTACTTTCGGTCCTACCAAGATCATTAAGTTGATCTAGGTTTTCGATCTCGGTGCAACCGATTTGAACCATTCGGTCACACCGAGTTGCAACAACTGTATACAGTTTTGCATCTCGGTGCCACCGAGTTGTTCCACTCGGTCACACCGACAGGGTCGGGCTATATATAGTCACAGGCAAAAATTTGGAAATTTCTCCGAACCCCTTTGCCCGCGCAATAGCCTGCTCTGCCAACATGGTCTCCGGATCGTCTTCTCGCCGCGAGCCGCCTCCAGTCGCTGGTCTCCATCGCCGTCAACGGGAATTCTACCCCACCGTTGCCGCCGTAGCGAGTCTCCGCCGAACTAGGGTATGGACTCGATCTTTGTGCTATTCTCCAATCCGATTCCTAGCACATTGTGATCATCATGATTCTTGCCACGTTTGATAAGCTCCCATCCAGTCAATGAACTCGTAGATTAGGTTTAATTCGAAAATTTTAGGGTTAGGTTTCCGCCGAAACCTTCTCGGACCCACCGAGTTGAAAAACTCGGCCCCACCGATTTGGCTTATGCCATTGCACAAGTGAGACTCGGTCTGACCGAGAATTACTTATCGGTGTGACCGATTTTGGAATTCTGTGAAACCCTAGCAGTCTCGGTGCCATCGAACTATGACTCGGTCTGACCGAGTTCACTAGTTTAGGTTCCAAAACTGCTTCGGTATCAACGAGTTTAGAAATCGGTAGATCCGAGATGCTTTCAGTGGGAAACTAAAACTAAGTTTTTGAATTATTCTTTTGCAAAAATCTCTGCATTTTGTGATGCTCATCCACTCTATCTCATCTATAACCTATTCACAGGGTCAGCAGTCAGAGTTTGCATCATGTCAGACCAAAGTGATAGCCAGAACTTGTCAGAGCAGCAAGTGCAGATGAGTGAGGGCACTAGTCTCTCGAGTTCCTCAGATGATGGCAACAGGAGCACCCCTAGCAATCTGCGTAAAGCTGCCACAAGACAGAGAAAGAAGAGAACCTCAGACTCAGAAGATGAGGATTATGTGGCAGAAGAGAAAGCAACTTCCAAGAGAGTTGAGCCAGCACAGGGCATAAAACCAGGGATGAAGATCAAAAGGCCTGCAGGCAGGCAGCCTATGTCAAAGGCCAGAGCTTCAACTGAGAAGCCCACTCCCATAGAGCCAGTTTCTGCTGAAGGCAAGAAGAGGAAAGAAAGGGTGAAGAAAACTGTAGCTAGAGTGCTTGGCAAAGCTTCCATCATGGAAGATGAGGAGGAAGAAGAAGAGGTAGCTGCACCAGCACCAAAGGCACCCAAGCTGATGGGTGATGCCATAAGATCAGGGGCAGCTGCTTCCAGGGCCAAGCCAGCTCCAAAGCCAAAGCCAAAGAGAAATACAAGAAGCATCCCAGCTACTGAGAAGAACAAGGCCCCAGTGCCTGAAGCTGCAGAAGAAGAGGAAGAGAATGTTCTTAGAAAGCTCAAGCCCAAGATCCCAGACCACAACGATGCTCATCCTGTGGCTGAGGATATGAAGCTCAGGAGAGACTCAGGGCTGAGGAAGTGGAGAGAAGCAGACCCGTATGCTTCAAGGAGAAGAACTGCAGTTGACTACAGGTTTCACACCAAGGAGCAGCAAGATTTTTATGAGACAGTGCTGCTAGACAAGAAGCCAATAGTATGTGATATGAGATGGGTTGATTGGCAATACATCAAGGACAACGAAGAGTACTACCTTGGAGTGCTCCGGACTCCACCACCACCTGAAGATCAAGCCTAAGTGTCGACTTAGCACTATGCATTTTCTAGGAACTTTTTGGTAACTTGTTGCCAAAGGGGGAGAAAATGTATAGATCATAGGCTTTGAGAGAGAGTGTTGGTTTTATTCTCTCTTGCTTTATTTGGTGTTTTTTCAAACTTCGTTTGCTTTTGTGTGAGATACTACGTCATTATCTATGAGACATTGATGATCATGTTTTTGATCATAAGCTACACTTAATGTTTGCTTAATGCTATTATCCTATCCATCTTATGTGATCATTCACTATTCTTGGTGATGAGTGCATGTATTTCATTCTTATCATTTTAAGCGCTCCACCAAGATGTATGTGCCATGGAAGAGTAACCCATGACTCTAACTCTTTGTGCATTTGCAGTCCAAAGCAAATTTTAAATATGCACAAATTTAGGGGGAGCTCTTACTTATCACATACTTCTCAAAGCGACGATATATTTCATGCTTATTATCATTTGTCAAAGCTTTGATCTATATGTTGTCATCAATTACCAAAAAGGGGGAGATTGAAAGTGCAACTATCCCTAGGTGGTTTTGGTAATTCATAACAACATATAGCTCATTGAGCTAATGCTATTCCAAGATGATTATTTAAGGAAAGCTCAATGATTGGCATGGCATGGATGTGAAAGTGGAACCCTCAAAATGCTAAGGACAAAGGATTGGCGCAAGCTCAAAAGCTGAAGACTCTTCATTTTATATTTTAGTGATCCAAGATCACATTTAGTCTTTAGAAAAAGCCAATACTATCAAGGAGGGATGAGGTGTTGCTTAATGAGCCTCTTGCTTCATGTGCTTAGTGATATGCTCCAAAATCCTCAACCACTTCCCATATCCACATTTGACCTAAACCCTAAGCCAAGCTCGGTCATACCGATTCTTTCTATCCGGTGCCACTGAGTTTCACTTGTCATAAGCCACTGCCAAACCCTAGCAATTCGGTCCTACCGATAGGGATCTCGATCTCAGCGAGATGGGATTGCAAACTCTTTGTTTCCCTTTCGTAACTTTTCGGTCTCACCGAAAGAGCGAATCGGTCCCACCGAGATTGCAATGTAAACTCTCTGTTTCCTTTTTGTAACTTTTCGGTCTCACCGAAAGAGAAAATCTGTCCCACCGAGTTTGCCTGACCAACTCTCTGGTTAGCTAATTACCCAAATCGGTCTCACCGAGTTTGTGTAATCGGTCTCACCGAGATTACGTTATGCCCAAACCCTAACAGAATCGGTCCTACCGAGTTGCATGTCAGTCCCACCGAAAATCTCTAACGGTCACTAGGTTTACTTTTCGGTCTGACCGAGTTTGTTGATTCGGTCCCACCGAGATTGGAAAACTATGTGTAACAGTTGGATTTTGTGTGGAGGCTATATATACCCCTCCACCTCCTCTTCATTCGTGGAGAGAGCCATCAGAACACATACACAATTCCAATTCATATGTTCTGAGAGAGAACCACCTACTCATGTGTTGAGACCAAGACATTCCATTCCTACCATATGAATCTTGATCTCTAGCCTTCCCCAAGTTGCTTTCCACTCAAATCTTCTTTCCACTAGATCCAAATCCTATGAGAGAGAGAGTTGAGTGTTGGGGAGACTATCATTTGAAGCACAAGAGCAAGGAGTTCATCATCAACACACCATTTGTTACTTCTTGGAGAGTGGTGTCTCCTAGATTGGCTAGGTGTCACTTGGGAGCCTCCGACAAGATTGTGGAGTTGAACCAAGGAGTTTGTAAGGGAAAGGAGATCGCCTACTTCGTGAAGATCTACCGCTAGTGAGGCAAGTCCTTCGTGGGCGATGGCCATGGTGGGATAGACAAGGTTGCAACTTCGTGGACCCTTCGTGGGTGGAGCCCTCCGTTTACTCGCGCAACCGTTACCCTTCGTGGGTTGAAGTCTCCATCAACGTGGATGTAGGATAGCACCACCTATCCGAACCACGGGAAAAACATCCGTGTCTCCAATTGCGTTTGAATTCTCCAAACCCTTCCCTTTACATTCTTGCAAGTTGCATGCTTTACTTTCCGCTGCCAATATACTCTTTGCATGCTTGCTTGAATTGTGTGATGATTGCTTGACTTGTCCTAAAATAGCTAAAATCTGCCAAGAACTAAAATTGGGAAAAGGTTAAGTTTTTATTTGGTCAAGTAGTCTAATCACGCCCCATCTAGACATACTTTTGATCCTACAGTTTTGGAATTTTGGTTTTCCTTACTTGATGATTTTCGCTCAAAGTCCTCGGAGGATGGGTTGCTCTCAAATGACAAGTGTCAGTTTCTCTCGGAGCAGCCAACCAGCTAGTGGTTGTAGGGGGCGGCTATTTATAGCCTAGGGAGCAGCCTGACATGATAAGACATAAATGCCCTTCAATGATATGACCGTTAGGTGGATAGATATTTTGGGACAGCTGGCGCATAGCATAGCAACGGTCAGAATTTTGAGTAGCAAAATCCTCAGGGCTATCATGTTCCTCACTGTGTAGGCAATCCACACTAGTGAATTCCTAACTTCTCAGTCAGGACAAATTCCTCAGAGACAAGAAGAACTTCGTCTCTGTCACTGAAGAAATTGACTGAACTGTATGAGATTTCCAATGGCTTCACTCGAAGGGATTGGTAGGTGTAGGATTTTGAGTTGAGCATCACATGGAAATTTTCCCTTAGTATTTCCTCGACCCCCTTTAACAGTACGGTGTTTCCTATGACTCAAGAAAGAGAAAAACAAAACTATGAAAACGAAAGTCTTCAAGCTTCATATTCCTCGCATGAATATCAAGTCTTCACGGACACACCAATTTCTTCACTTTCAAAGTCTTCATGAAAGTCTTCAGAAATACCAAAATCTTCAGTCGAAGATATTCATTTTTAGGGGTCGACTTTTCCTGTAAATATCAAACTCCTCATAGACTTATAGACCTGTGTACACTCACACATGCATTAGTCCCTTAACCTATAAGTCTTCAATACACCAAAATCACTAAGGGGCACTAGATGCACTTACAACACCGTCAGTAGCCCCCTGAACCGGTCTTCAAGTTGGGGACGCTCATCGGTTCTTCCGAACTATTCTTTGTCTTCGGTCGTCGGTCTTGAAAACTGGTTCAACAAATCTTCACATCTTCTATCTTGAGGATTGGCGAGCTAAATCTGAAGATCTCACACGTCGGGTATCCGAGGAGCCCTTTAATTCTTCGGCCTTTATCAATGCCTTCTTATTTTTATGCCACACCTCGGGTTTGAAGTTGTTCCTGGGCGGCAGTGTCCTCTTGCGTCCGAGGTCCAACGCCGGACTATATTCGAGGTATCTTTTGCAGACGAGCACCAACGCCAGATCGCTTCCGAGCTCCAACACCGGAATGTATCCGAGCTCCAACGCCGGACTATGTCCAAGCTCCAACACCGGACTATATCCAAGGTGTCATAGATCACCTTGGTTCAAAAAAGCTGAAAGAGTTTAGCCGAGCTTAATGCCGGGAATGCCCTCTATGGAGCCAGCCACTGGCGCTCGAGCTTTATGCCGGACTGCTTCCGAGGTGGTGCACCACCCCGACTGTGGGACGATTTTTTGTCAATATTTTTGATTGGTACAATTTATTCTCTGCCGAGATATATAGCCAGTAGCCCTCAAGGTGTGTATCGGTCTGAAACCCGAGATGCACCTAAAGGATGACATGAGACCGCTGATCCCAGTAGCCGTTGAGACTCGGGTTGATTTGCAAAATCGGTCTAAGGATCAACTCCTAGCTCAGCAGAATACTTCGGGACACAAAAAGCGGTGTGCAGAGTCCTCGAGACTCAGGTTGGGTGCGGCCGACCAACCTGAGGATCATAATCTCCTCGAAAACTATATTGCACTTATATTTTCTGCACTGGATTGCCAATGCAGTAGCCCCCGAGACACTGGTCGGGTGGCAACACTAGATCAGGGGATCAATGTGCCCCTTTAATATTAGTAAATGATAAGCCCGGAGCCCAGTAGCCCCCGAGCCTTAATGCGGGCACGGGTGGCCGAATTAAGGATTGATATCTAGAGTAAAATTACAAATTATGTGTAATGATTCTATGTATCCAAGTACTTTACATCATTAATGCTCTGATCCGCATTGTACAAAACTTTGTTGACCGACCATCGGCTTCCACCTCCTCGGCTAGTAGCCGAGGAGTGTTTGTCCTACTTTATAAAGCCTTTATGAGTGCAAAGATTTACGACAAACAAGGCAATCTAGCCATACGGTTTTATAAACAAAGGTATGTAGAGAGATATATTATATTATTGTTTAACATAAGGAATGTCTTCCAAAGAAAATAGTCCCGCTATCGGTTCCTTTCTTTGGGTTGTCATGCTAAGCATGATCATGAAACCTCAGCTCTAATGTAAGAGCAAAATATTGAGGATTTAGTTTGGGAGGCCACTTACTAGCCCCCGGTAGTGTTCGGCGACAGTCGAGGTCGAGTCGTAAACACTTCGGCCAATGTTATGAATGGCCTGTCATTTAACACAGTCATCGGATTGCTGACCAGTTTACGCTTATTGTGACAGTTAGTTTCTGGCTTTCTCCACTGACGTGCTTAACCATGTGAGCTAGAAGCACAATCGCAGTGGTTCTCCCTTTGCACACCTAGCCGAACAAAGCGGAACGTAGGAGGCAAGCGCAGGAGCCGGGCAACCCAACTATTGACCGAAGACACAATTCGAAACCGATGCATATATAGCAATATCCGAGAAAGTTTTTGCCGAATCTCTAAAGGTGTCCGGCGTTGCACTGTGAGACTTGTGCTGAAAACACACAAATAGATTGAAAGTGCCATAAGCCTCGAAAACCAAAAAACGTCAGTAAAAACTTGACGTCCGAACAAGATCAAGTGTCCGGTGCCAATCCGAAAATTGGAAAAAAATGTGCTTCTGTCGTGCCTTAACATGACACATCCGATCTCAAGACTTCACGCGGGTTAGCCTACGGCTTGAAGCTCCTCATCCCAAAGGCGGAGTACTTCTCCGAGGTTAGTTTGGCAAACTAAACTCAAGCGGCTTTCAGAGAGAAGACAGGCTATCCGGCTATTAACCATAAACTCGAATCAGAAAAGGAGCGGTAGAAAAAGACTTTGCAACGACCAAGAAGAAAACACATTTACTATAAAACAACTCATATAAATTTTAAGAGCCCCCAAGTGACTTGGGTAAAAGAATTTTATGTATAATGATTGTATGTACCGAAGTACTTATATCATATATGTGTTCACCCGAACTTTAAACGCGTCTTAACCGACCGTCGGCTTCTCCCTCTTTGTCCAAGGGCCGAAACGTGTCATGTACTCCACCTGTCGAGACTATCGACGGTGTTTCCGATGACCAGGCAATCATGCCATAAGGCTGTAATAGACAAAGCGTGCTCAGGGAACTTATGCTATATTACTGACGAAGTGTAAGAAGCATCTTCGAAGAAAATAGTACCCCCACCAATACCTTTCTTCGGTGCTCATTATCACTATGAGACTTGTGCAATAGATTTTTGTACTCATGAGTTCCGTTGTGTGCCGACCATGCTTGAAAACAATAAGAGCGCTAGCTTTCGGCTTCACCCAGTCTGAGGTCAGAGCTCGGATGACCCGGTCGTGACAATCGCAGAGGTGCTCCCTTTACTCCCTAGCCGAACAATCAAGAACGTACGGTTAAACACAGGAGCGAGGCAACCCAGCTTGCAAATTGCTTAGGTCAATATGGTGCATATTGTGGCGTGATACACGAACAAGGAACGAAGCTGTACAAGTATAATCCTATGCAAGAGGAAAAGCTCCATCAAGGGAGCCCCCAAATAAATGGGGTATTTGAATATGCCCGTCACAAACAAATTTTTGACAAGGAACTTTGTCACAAACAACTTTGTGCCGAAAAGTATAATGCTTGGTCGAACCGAACAAAATTTAAAACTAAAAGTTTTTGAGCATGAAAGCAACTTAGCTGGTTAATGTGCTCGGTGTTGATGACGCGATTCGGGCTTGTGGCGGGACGAAGACGCCCATTGATCCATAACAGATCCGACAAGTTCGCAGTCCTCGGCATGGCCGAGGTCCCAGCCCCCGGGACCGAGATGTCCAGACAAGGAGTTCGGCACTCCGGAGTAGTGACCACCTAACACGGTCAAAATCAATTACCTGCACACATAAAATAGTGCGGTCCAGGAAATAATATATATATATAATCCTTGCATAATTGCTTTATGCAAAAATAATTTATTTAAAGAAATGTGGCCTAGCGCCGAAGCCAATGTCGATGCAGGGCGTCAGCATGACACAGTGAAGGCGTGACAAAGCCTGAATTTATAGGGTGGCCCGGGGTCTGAATGCGGCGTTCGCCGAACTATGTATGGAAACCGACCGAACCACCACGTGACCGTTTTTAATGTGGCCGCCATTTGATAGACCTGTGTACATATGATGGAACAAACCAGAGTAATAATTTCTTAAGAAAAATAAACCCAACAAGCAAAATTTATTAGGATTAATAGCACCTGGTTTATTTGTTGTAGCATTCCGAAGAAAAGCGACTCCCAAAATCGGGAATCGATCCGCACACCTATTGCCTGATGGACGATAGAGCGATGGCGTGGTGATGCCGACAAAGGTTGGCTTGCCGAGGCGAAGCCTTCAGCCCAGCTAACGTGACGAAGCTGGTCGGCTGGTGACGCCGAAGTCACCGGAGTATGTTGATGAAGAAATAGCCAAGTCCCCAGTCTAGCCGAGGTGACGGAGCAGACCGGTGAGGAGTTGTTGTAGCTACTATGTCAGCCGAGGTGTTGAAGTAGTTCGGCGTGATGGACATTGGCTCGAAGAAGCAACGATGCGGCCATGCCGACCCAAGTCGTAACTTGTGACGCGACCAATGCTGGTTTGATGAAGTGACCATGCGGCGATGCCGGTGTGCCTGCTCCATGTAATCCGTGGGGCGGCGATGTTAGTGATGATTTATCCTTGGCGATTCCGAACTCTTATTCAGCTCGCCGAGGCGAGGATCCGAAGAAGTTGAGCTCGGCTTAAAAAGCGACGACATGTCTAGCGCAGGTCGGCAGTCATGGAGCTATATTGCCGGACTAGTTTGACACCAGCGTGATGGCGAAGATTACCTAAGAGGAAGATTAAAATTTTTATGGGAGCGTGTTAAAAACAAAGCACAATACCTTAGAAGAAAATTCCTTTTAAAAAGGTTGTCAAATATCACATTCATAAAGAAACATGAATTCGGGTCAGATCCGTATTCGCGCAGGAAACAGATCTGAAAAGTGATGCACTAATCGGAAGGTTCCCAGAGTTTGGACGGTCGGATCGAGCTGAAAGTTTGAGGAGTGGTAGATATGGGAATTCCGCAGCAGATGAACGGTTGGATCTTCCAACGGACTTCCGAGCTGCGCTTTGGAGACCACGACCTAAACTCGTCCAGATTCCCGTCTGGATTTGACAGGGCTCCGGTATATTGTTGATTGTCAGAGATTCCTCCATCGGAACTCGACGAAATTTTCCAGGTTTGTTGTAGACTCAATTCCGCACAATTCCACCGAAGCAATCGTTAAAACAACACTCGAGGAGGCGGTGGCGGCGGATACGCGTTCACTGTCCAGAAAAACAGCACGGTCGCCCGAGGGCAATGTTAACATTGAGCCCCCGAGCTCTATGGGCGATTCCTCCATGATCTTGATAGAGATCGGAGTTGGTGTTGATGAAGGCTCTCGTCCGAACATGACGATCGGAGGCAGGCACAGTCCTCGGTCAAGCCAAGGTGACCAGTCGAGCCGGTGACGAAGATATCAACGTCGCAGTTAATCTGCAGACGAACCATCGATCATTTTGCCGATCACACAACGGAACTCTCAATGAAAGCACTATTGCCGGTGTCAAAACCGGAAGATCTCGGGTAGGGGGTCCCGAACTATGCGTCTAAGGATCGATGGTAACAGGAGACAGGGGACACGATGTTTACCAAGGTTTGGACCCTCTTGATGGAGGTAATACGCTACGTCCTGCTTGATTGATATTGATGAATATGAGTGTTACAAGAGTTGATCTACCTCGAGATCGTATGTTGTGGTCTAAACCCTACAACTATGATGAGTAATGTCATAATAATCTATTGACTAGCCTGGCCTCAGCTTATATAACATACCAGAGGCCTAGGATAACAAGAGTCCTAGTCGAATACGTCGGTGGAGAGGAGTCCTTGTCTTGATCACCAAGTCTTGTGGAATCTTCCTCGTATATGTCTTCGGCTATCCGAACTGGCCCATGAGTAAACGACCATGGGGGTCCTCGACCCAATCCAACTGATCAGGAGACGATGTGGTGAGTACCCCCTAGTCCAGGACATTGTCAGCCACTAACACCAATACTGAAGCTAATGACGTTGTCATGGCCGAAGTTAATATGACGCCTGAAGCTAATGTGGTGCCAGAAGTGAATGTACCTGAAGCCAATGCTGCACTTGAAGCAAATCCGCAGCTCGAAGACAATGCCTCTGCTCCTGTACCACCTCCGAGGCCACACACCATTGAGCAAGCATTCTATCAAGGTCAACTTACCACCGTTCGCTGGCCCATTCTGGTTCCTCCACCTGCCGTTGGTCCGCAATTTGACTATCATGTGGAGCACAGGCCTTAGGTCCAGAAGCCAAAGCCAAGGCTGCGAAGGTTTCCAAGTACTGCAACTTCACCAGGATCGTTTAATGTGAATGGCTTCATAGCACACAACACCTTCTTTGATAGTGCCAACAACCCATATTCTAAGCCAAGAATATCATCTGATAGGTTCTGGAGTTATCAGCAGCGCAGTTACTACTCCTGCATACTATACAATCAGGGGCGCATTTTCCTGCATATGCGTCTAGACTGCGAAGCTATTACTGGACTGCCCTGCTTGGAAGAAGCTCTTGACTGTTTCCGTGATGCTGGTCTCCTGACCTTTGTGACTGCTAAAGAGCATTGGAATGAAGAGTTTCTGCTGCAATTCTATGCAACTCTCCACATTTGTGGCTACAACAGGGATCCGAAGACTTGGATCCTTGAGTGGATGACAGGCGATGTACACCATGAAGCCAAAGCCCAAGATGTCATTGAGCTTACTGCCCTGCCCACTCCTGGTGAACAATATGGACCAGGTTGTCAGCTTCACCGCAATGCTTTGGAGAGCATCTTTCAGAAGCTAGAGCCCAACATGAGCCAAATGCTGAGCATGATGAAGCCACTGCCCCAAGACGCTGAATATCCAAAGGAGTTCTTTGTTGAAGACCTAGAGTATCTGCCCCGCACTATTTATCATATCAACAGGCGAATATGGCCTGTCAAAGGACATTCTTCTGCACCAAAGCTTGAAGGAGCAATCAAAACATTGGTTTTCTATATCTTCAATGGCATCAGCTTCAACGCTCAAGACTTCTTCATCAGGCAATTGGCTGCATCTGGCTCTCATCTCTTTGGTCTGAAGTTTTATGCTCCATTGGTAATGCGCCTCATCAAGCTTCACTCTGCTATCAACTATCAGCCATCTACGCGCAATCATCTTATATTCTTGCCAGAGGTTGATCTGTCTGTCGAAGCCATTTACCCAGAGCCTACAAAGGAGCCAATTTATCTTCACAATGTCGATCGTCAAAGCTTCACCTAGCCCATTGAAGGAGTTCAGGCCGTCACTCATGTTTATCCTTTGGATGGAAATACACGCGCACCTCATGCCCATACTGAAGCCACTGAAAGCACAATTGCCCAAAGGCCTCACAAGCGATCTCGTGTTCTTAATGACCGAGAGCTTCTTGTCGCTCTGCATCAGAAACATGATAAGCATCATGACTGGCTCAAGCGACAGATGCAAAGCCTCTTGGTGGATGTCAATCGCATTCGCAACCTTGCCACCAAGAATGCCTTTGTCACTCATGAGACCTGTCGAAGGTCATGGAAGAGCTTGACATTTCTCAGTGCTGAAGCTGATCTTCAAGACGATGGATTCACAAAGAGATTCAAGTTTGACTCAACTCCTCCAAGGAATGCTCACTTGCGTCGGACTCCCTCACTCGAACAATCTGACTATTCTTCCTTAGTTGCAACTGTTAATGCCAGAGTCATTGATGACCAAGATGATGCTACCTCACCACCTCCCACTTTGGCGCGTATCGACACTGCACCAAGTTCTTCTGCACCACCAAACCTCAACGACGACCCTGCTGCTTCGCCTACTTCTCATGGGAACGAGTACAAACTCTATGTCTTCAAACCTTTTTGGTCCTTACTGACAAAAGGGGGAGAAGCATATGAGTTGATAGTCTTCAAGCAGGTCCATATGGGTGGTTGCTATACTTTTTGCTACATTTGCCAAGTGCTTACAACTCTCGCTTTTGATACATTTGGTTCTTTGAGTTGTAACACTTAAACTTGAAGGTCGTGTGCTACCTTTTTCGTCAACTATGTGATGCGATGATAAATTCCGCATGTGCGACGATAAATTCTGCATGAAGTCATTTTGCAGACGTCCATTTTTCATTATGCATGCCATTATCTTAGCTATATCCCTTCATGCATGATGAATTGTCTTCATAAGTAGAAGAGGGTCTCTGCAAGTTCAACCTGCCATGTGCATTTGCATTCAAAAGCAAAATACTTACATGCACATCTTTAGGGGAGCCTTTTTGCTACTTACGAAGACAATACCTCAGTCGTTTACAATTTCACATACTTTTATCCCCGTTGAAAACTTCAACCAGTTTGTCATCAATCACCAAAAAGGGGGAGATTGTAAGTGCATCTAGTGCCACTCCTAGTTGGTTTTGGAGTATTGACGACAAACCTGGTTGAGTGACTAATGTGTTTGTGAGAATTGCAGGATAACACATGTAGTAGTCCCTCATTGATTCGGTTTACCTACCGTAGATGACCCCTAAAAATGTGTGAAGACATTGAAGACAATGGTGGTATGTCAAGATATTCACATTGAAGACTATGACATGAGAAGACATCGCATGAAGACTTTGGAGCGCGAAGACATAGTTGTTTCATAGTTTCATTTTCTTCTTTGTTGAGTCATAGGAACCACCGTACTATTAAGTGGGGTCCAAGTGAACAAAGTCAGACTGACTAAAGTGATGCTCAACCACATCCTAAGTCTTCGAGTGAAGACAATGAGAGCAAATCTTATCCAGAGTTGGATAAGTCAGCTTTACTTGTAGCCTAAGTCAAGCTGTCACGTGTGTTTGAAATCTGACTATTGGAACACGTGTCAGTTCCTTAGTGACCCAGGGTCATTTCGGACAAATCAGGTCGGGTTGCCTAGTGGCTATAAATAGCCCACCCCCTACACCATAAATTGGTGGTTGCTCAGAGTTAGTGCACGGCTTTTGTTGTTTGAGAGAAACCCACCTCCAAAGCCTTTCAGAGAGAAATCCTTGCGAGGACAAAACCCTAAACACCCAAAGCCAAAGAGTGTTAGGAATCACTAAAGTCTTTCTGTCTGTGTGATGTGAAGACTTGTTACACTTGAGGACTGTGAATCGTCCAGCCGGTTAGGCGTCGCGTTCTGAGCATCCAAGAGTCATTGTGGATCGCCGGTGAATGAAGTCTATGAAGGTTTTGAAGTATACCTTGAAGACTTACTTGAGTGATTGGGCGAGGACTGTGTGTCCTTAGCTCAACGGGAATAAGGTGAAGATGCGGTCTTCTGAGTTGAATCTCATCCTCCCTAACCAGACGTATAGTTGTCACAGAAACTGGAACTGGTCCAACAAATCCTTGTCTTCACCAAGCAACTGGTTCTATCCCTTCCTTCTCTTTATTTACAGTTGGTCTTTGTGAAGTCATTGCCTGCTTGCATTATCTGTTTGTCATTATTGTGTGACTGTTTGTTTTGATTGGCTTCATACTATCTTCCATCCTGATCCATACTGCCTAGCTGCTAATAGTCTTCGTGCTTTCGCTTCTTTGAATACTTGACTATGGCTTGCCTAGTGTAGTCTACCTTCCGCTACATGTTAATAGGTTCATTTCTATCGTTTGTCTTCAAAACTTCCATGTTTTGAAGACTTCCATAAAAATCGCCTATTCACCCCCTCTAGTCGATCGCTAGCACTTTCAAACACAAAACATGAACAAGTTTTGTGTCGGAGTGAATGCAAGAATGTTGCCAATGTTAATACAAATCATCGAGGGGGCAAGGATGGTATTTCTCATCATGAATTCGATGCACAACTTGGAACAAGTCAAATTCATGACAATGATCATGACAAATTTGTCGAGAGGTTTCAAGAAGATGTAATCGAACAACTACTACATAAAGCTAAAGGACTGATGCAGCGAAAGATTATTGGAACCACACATACGACAAAAACTCAAAATCAATTTTGATGTTCAAGTGAAACGATAAGTCGAGGAAATCGACGTAAGCTTAGCTCATCGTCAAAAGTTGTGCTCCGGGAAGAAGGACCAGGTAGCATAGTTAAAATTTATCATGATAAAGGTATATAGCCGAACCGACTAGGAATGACGTGATGGAGTATAAAACTCATAAGTAGCAAAAATTACTTAAGAGTTAATGAGTCGGAGCATGGAATCGATTTACTTATCGGCGTTCTCGAGTGACCAATAACTCAGAACCCGGGGGGAAACTGGAATCGACAAGAATAATAGTCGATGAAGAACTCATAAGAAGTTATGTAGTTCCGTGATATCCTTGAGATTCCAGAGGGTATACTCAAAGGTAGATCGGAATAGAGGTTGTATAGGTGTATTGTTCTACAGAAGACAACTACTTTAACTTGTCCGAGAAAAGGAATCAAAAAAGAACAATCATGGTCAGAACCATGGTTATATATGACCAAACATAGATACAAGATGAACTTATAACAAAGGGGTAATTATTTTTACACGAAGCTTTCATGATAAGATCTGTGTCGTGTCCATGGGCATGAACACAAAGTTGAAGGTCGACTCACACTTCTCCAATGCATGACCATTCATTCACTACCCTAATAAAAATGATTTCAATGTGAAAACGTTACCTGGTGAACTACCAGAGGAGTATGACCCGTGAAAAACTTTCGGGTTCACATAGATTAAGGAAGGCATAGGTTCAACCCATTGGGGCATCTTAGAAACATATACCATAAGCTTCAAGATTAATTATTGCCAGCTCGAAAGCAGAGCATGGTTGAGATAGCAGAGGATACAATTTAGCAAAGGCATTATGTGTCTGAGGAAAGGCTCACAAGGTTATTTAATATGAAGGACACTGTCGAATAAAATCCAACAAAGGATCAGACGGTCCATAACGGAGTTTATGTGTGCATCGGCACACAACTAGAGGAAGAAACAGTGCAAACGCGTTGGATTATAGAAACAACTAACTAATTGAAAGCTCAAATGCAAAAGAATTATGATTTCCAATTCAAGGGATCAAAAGCAAACACTCTGATTAAGGTTGCATAAGTTGAGTAGGCTTAGGGGTACCCTAAATGGCAATTTGATTGCTCGAGATCCAGCTCATCTTTAAAATGACGTCTGAGCTGGAAGGATGAATTCTAGGACATGATCGAGGATTGCGAGCATTCGGAACATATTGAATCAGTGGACTCAAAATGATAATGACAAGGTATACCAATAAGATTACCAGACTTGTGGGATTTTCCATAATGCAAACAAGCAAGAATTTCAAGAGCAATAGGCTGCTGAGGATTTTCGGAAGATCGAGTGGTATTTCGAATACTTTTGTGAAACACATGAACAACTGGGGATGAGCGGATACTCCGCAAGTACGAGGAATTATCTGTAGGGGTATTCATGGGCAAAGAACTGCAAGGCAGTAGGCACAAAGTATTCTCGAAACAATAGAGAGTATTTCAAGGTATCTTGTAACAATAAGATTATCGAGGAATGATTGTGTGAGTGACAAGTGTACTTGGTAATCCATAGGGGTTTATCGATGGAAGGGAATTGCAAAAGCTACAGGTACAAAGTCTCGAGAGAACATCGAAGAATATCTACGGAATCTCCTGGTGAAGCAGACGGTCATCTGGAATGAAGGGGCTCTCCGGGGGAAGTAGTTACGAGAACCTAGAGTTAGAGTTAGCAAAATCATTTAACCAGAGTAGAAGAGAGATCAGAGTCCCAGAGTATAGATGAGGAATAAAAGATCCTAATACCACCCAATGGTAACATGGGCCCGTAAGCCACACAACCATGTTAGTAAAAGTTTTTCAGTGACTAGACTCAACTTCAGCCAAGGAGTTGGAAAGGGGGATTCCTACAGGCAGTCGGCTCTAATACCAACTTGTGACGCCCCTGATTTGACCGTACACTAATCATACACGCAAATGTGTACGATCAAGATCAAGGACTCACGGGAAGATATCACAACACAACTCTAGACACAAATAAAATAATACATGCTTTATATTACAAGCCAGGTGCCTCGAAGGCTCGAATACAAATGCTCGAAGACACAAAAGTCAGCAAAACCAATAATATCTGAGTACAGACATACGTTAAACAAGTTTGCCTTAAGAACGCTAGCACAAAAGTATCATCGATCGAAAAGGCAAGGCCTCCTGTCTGGGATTCTCCTAAACTACTCTAGGTCATCGGCGGCGGCCTGCACGTAGTAGTAGGCACCCACAGGGTAGTAGGAGTCCTCGTCGGTGGTGTCTGGCTCCTGGGCTCCTGGGCTCCATCATCTGGTTGTGAAAATCGAGAATAATGGAAAGGGGGGAAAGAGGGAGCAAAGCAACCGTGAGTACTCATCCAAAGTACTCGCAAGCAAGGATCTACACTACATATGCATTGGTATCAATGAAATGGGTAGTATCTGTGGACTAAACTGCAGAATGCCAGAATAAGAGGGGGGGATAGCTAGTCGTATCAAAGAATACTCTTCTGCAGCCTCCATCTTGAAGAATATAGAAGAGAGTAGATGGTAAGTTCACCAAGTATCATCGTATAGCATAACCCTACCCGGCGATCCTCTCCTTGTCGCCCTGTGAGAGAGCGATCACCGGCTTGTATCTGACACTTGAAATGGTGTGTTTTATTAAGTATCTGGTTCCAGTTGTCATAAGGTCGAGGTACAACTCAGGGTCATCCTTTTACCGAGGGACACAACTATTCGAATAGATCAACTTCTCTGCAGGGGTGCACCAATTACCCAACACACTCGATCCCTCCAGCTGGACACACTTTCCTGGGTCATGCCCGGCCTCAGAAGAATAACACGTCACAGCCCCACCTAGACTCAACAGAGAGGTCAGCACACCGGTCCAAATCCTAAGCGTGCAGGCGTCTAGGCCCATCTCCCATTGCACTCCTGCACATTGCGTGGGCGGCCGGAAGCAGACCTAGCCCCCTTAATACGAGCACATGCTTCTAGTCCAGTCAGGCGCGCGCCACTCAACCGCTGACGTCAAAAAGAGCTTTGGCTAATACCACAACGTCGAGTGCCCATAGCTGTTCCCGCGTACTTGGTTACTGCGTATAGGCTCATAGCCAGACTCAGATCAAATACCAAGATCTCGCTAAGCATGTCATTTAGAAGTAACCATGGATGCTGACCAGGGACTAGGCCCACTTGTCTCCTAGGTGGTCGCAACCTGCCCTATCGCTCTGCCACAATGTAACCATCAGGGGGCTGCCGGGAACCCAGGCCCACCACTACCTGGGTGGAACCACCTGCCCCTTCAGCCCCCATCTCCGAATCATCAACATAAGTATGTAATAGTATAGTATATACCCGTGATCACCTCCCGAGTGATCACGACCCAGTAATATAGCATGGCAGACGGACAAGAGTGTAGGGCCACTGATGGAATACCAGCATCCTATACAAAGCATTTTGGATTGTAGGTAAGGGTAGCAACTATAGCAACAATGACAGGCTATGTAGTAGAATAGGATTAACTGAAACCAGTAACATGCTACACGACTCTAATGCAAGTAGTAGAGAGAAGGAATAGGCGATATCGGGTTGATCAAGGGGGGGGGGGGGGGTCTTGCTTGGAAGCTCAGCCGAGAAGGAGGGGTCGTCAACACCGTTGTCGTACTGGGTAGCGGCAGCGTCGGTCTCGGTGTCTAGCGAGAGAAGAGGGGGAAAACAATAAATATAATGCAAACATATGCATGACTATGCATGACATGACAATGAGCGGTGCTAGGTGTGCCCTAACGTGATAGTAGATGATACTAGCAAAAGGGGGGAAACATCCGGGAAAGTATTCCCGGTGTTTCACGTTTTCTTACAAACGTACTAGAAGGGGAAAGTTGCATGTTCGCTATGGTAGGGAAGTGTGGCTGACAAACGGACTACATATTCGGATTCGTCCCGTCGTTCTGAGCAACTTTCATGTACAAAGTATTTTCATCCGAGCTACGGATTATTTTATATTACTTTATAAAGATTTAATCATTTTTAAATTAACAGTATTAATTTAATTCAAATATGCTTACTACATCAACATGTCGTCAGTATGATTTCAGCGGTCAACATTGACCATTGACTTAGTCAAGCTGACGTGTGGGTCCCATTGTCATTGTCTAATACTAACTAAATAGGTTTAATTAGTTTAGTTAAATGATTAGGTTAATTAAACAAAATTAATTAGGTTAATTAATTCTTTAATTAACTAATTAATTAATATTCTTATTATTTTTAAAATTTCCTTTTTTCTATTCTAAGGGGCATGGGCCCCATTCATCATAGTCACAGGGGGCGGGCCTAGCTGTCGGTGGCCCATAGGCCAAAGCGGGTCAGGCGCAACGGGCGCCGGTCGTCGGACGTCCGCCCGAACGGGACTAGCGAGGGGGCGCGGCGGACGAAGGCCGCCGGGGCGCGGCGAGGCACCGGCCAGGGGGAAGTGCTGGTGGCCGTGGCGGCCGACGGAAAGGCGGATGCAGGCGGCGCCGCGTGCGGCGGCGTGTGGGCAGCAGCAGCATGGGGAATGCGGCGGTGCAGGCGAAGCCGAGCAGCAGCAGCGTGCAGCAGGGGCGGTCGGCGGTGAGCGACAGGGAGATCGGCGGCACCTGGCATTAGTAGGCAGAGCGGGGGGCGCATGGACAAGCTGCTGGCAAGCAGTAGGTGGCCGTGTGGGGCGACGGGTGAGCAGCGGGGCGGCAGGCGAGCAGCGGGCCGCACGAGGCCGCCTTGGAGCAAGCAGCAGATGGTCGTAGCAGGCAGGGCCGGCGAGGCTGCGAGCGGGTTAGGCGCGGTGACAGTGAGTGCAGTGGCTGGCCAGGACGGTAGGGGGCGCGAGCGGGGCGCCGGTCCAAGCGCGGTGCAGGGAGGAGGCCGCGGCCATGAGCGCGTGCGCGTGCGGAGAGTGACCGCGACGATGGGGACGAGGAGAGGAGAGGCCGGGGGCCTCACCATGGGGCCATAGGGCAAAGGCAGTGGGCATGGGGAGGTCCGGCGAGGCAGATCGACGATGGGGGCGAGGTGGCGGCGACAGCGAACGGCGTTGGCGTCCGGGCATGGTTGGAGAAGAGGTTGAGGATGAGAAGTCACGGCAGGCATGGAGGCCGGTCAGGGAGGAGGGTTGAGGAGGTGGGCGCCGGCGACGGCGCGGCGGTGATACGTGTCGAGGCGATGTGGTCGGGGCGCCGTTTCCCCCGATCCTGATCGGGGCCAGAGGAGGTAGTGGGGGGAGTGGACCGGGAGGGGGAAGTGGTGAAGGGATCGGGCTAGGGTTTCAGGTGTGTGGGGGTTATGCAGCCGGGATGGGCCGGCTGGGTCGCGTGGGTGGCCAGCTAGGCTTGTTGGCCCAATTGGCCAAGGGGGCCCTCTTTTGTTTTTGTTTGTTCTTTTTTTAATGTTTTCCTTTTTCTTAAATTTCTTTTACTTCTTATCTATTTTATTTTAGTTTCAATAAATTACAAAATTTGCACCAAAAATAGTGTTACAATTTATGCAACTGCCACAAACAGTTTAGCACTGAAATAAAATAGTTTTGAAATTGTTTATTATTTTAAAAGCATTTGAATAACTGTTTTCCTACTGTTTATTTATTATAGTGCATGTAAACACTTTATAAAAGTGCGGTTTCTCCACCAAATATTACATATGATTTATTTGTCACATTTATAACATTTTAGTTTTAACATTTGAATACTTTAATTGTTTGCTTGATTTTGATTTTGAATTAGAATCGGTTTCTCGAACTAATTCGAGATTAGCAAGAGAAATCGAAGCGACGTTGCATCATTAGCATAGGTTCACTGTAGCATAATTATCCGGACGTCACACTTGAGATGTCACGATCTTCATGTATCGCGGGCTTTGTTAATATAGTTGTATCATATGGTGTTTTCCCCTCTCTATCTTGTGGTGATGAATTGAGTTTTCCCTTTGATATTTCATTTTATCGGATTGAATACTTTTATGGATTTGAGAGCACTTGATATATGTCTTGGATACGAATATCAATGGTGACAATGGGGTATTTTTTTGATTCACTTGATATATGTTTTGGCACTCAACTCGTGGATTTCCAAGGTGACATTGGTGTAATCTATGCATAGGGGGTGATGCACGTTCTCATCTTTCGTTTCTCCGGTAGAAATCTTGGGGCACTCTTTGAGGCTCTTTGTGTTGGATTGAGTATTATGAATCAGAATTTGCTTTGGTGTTATTTTTGTACGAACTCTTGATAGATCGATCGGAAAGAATAACTTAGTGTTAATTTAGTACGAACTCTTGATAGATCGATCGGAAAGAATAACTTGGTGTTATTTTAGTATGAACTCTTGGATAGATCGATCGGAAAGAATAGCTACAAACAATTTCTTCTTATGTTCTCCGCTAGATAAGAACTTTGGAGTGATTCTTCATCGCACTTTGAGGGATGGTTATATGATCTAATTAGATTAGCATTGTTGAGAGATTGCAATAGTGAAAGTACGGACACTAGGCCTCATTTTCAAGCATTGCAATACCGTTTGTGCTCACTTTTGTTACTTGCTACCTTGCCGATTTTTATTGTTACTATTACAAAAACCAATATCTACTATCATTACTACACTTTTATTACCATCTCTTCGCCGAACTAGTGCACCTATACAAATTACCATTGTATTTGGTGTGTTGGGGACACAAGAGACTTTTTATATTTTGGTTGCAAGGTTGTTTGAGAGAGACCATATTCATCCTACGCCTCCCACAGATTGATAAACCTTAGGTCATCCACTTGAGGGAAAATTGCTACTGTCCTACAAAACTCTGCGCTAGGAGGCCCAACACAAGTCTACAGGAACAAGTTGCATAGTAGACATCAAGTTTTTTTTCTGGCGTCGTTGCCGGGGAAGTGAGTGCTTGAAGGTATATCTTCAGATCTTGCAATCGAATCTTTTAGTTTCTTGTTTTATCACTAGTTTGGTTAATAAAAAGAAAGCTAAAAAAGGAATTGAGGTTGCATCATATTATTCATCTTTATAATGTCTTTCGTGAAAATGATGGGAAGGAAAGTTGTGCTCAATTGAAAATGTTTGGTATAAATGATGAGCATGATTGCAATGTTGTTAGTACTAATTCTTTGAATATTCATGATGCTAATGATATGCAAAGCCATAAGCTTGAGGATGCTATGTTTGATGAAGATGATATTTTTAGTCCCCCAAGATTTGATGTGCAAATTTGTTATAATGATTGCATGCCTCCTATTTATGATGATTATAATGATGAAAATGGATTTGGATAGGTGATGACTTTATTTAGTGACGAATCACTATTTTGGATGAGGCTTCAATTGACTATTATAACACAGTTGCTATTTATGATGATTATGGTGATGACATGTATGCTATAAAGAATAATGATAACCATGAAACTTGTCATCATGATTTCAATTTTTAATCCCATGATAATTATTTTTTTGAGTTTGCTCCCACTACTATTGATGAGAAGAAATTTGCTTATGTGGAGACTAATAAAATTTCTATGCTTGTGGATCATGAAAAGAATGCTTTATGTGATAGTTATATTGTTGAATTCATTCATAATGCCACTGAAAATTATTATGAGGGAGGAAGATATGCTTGTAGGAATTGCAATAAAATCAAGTTTTCTCTCTGTGTGTTGAAAGTTTGAAGTTATGCTCGTTTTTCCTTCCTATACTAGATGATTCTTGTTCCCATGAATTATTTGTTCACAAAATCCCTATGCATAGGAAGTGGGTTAGGATTAAATGTGCTTGCCATGTGTTTGATGATGCTCTCCTTATGTTTCAGTTCTTATCTTTTATGCGAGCATCATTGAAATCATCATGCCTAGCTAAAAGGCATTTAAAAAAAGCGCTTGTTGGGAGACAACCCAACACTTTTACCTACTGCTTTTGTGTGTTCACATGTGTCGGCGTTCTGGGAACGGGGGTCCCCAGACTTGCCTGCCTGCGGCCTGCGTCGTGGCTCAAAGGGGGCCCAGCACGGCCCATCTTCATCAAGACAAGACTCAAGACCCTCGCGAGGGGCCAAGCCTGGCGAGGCGGGCGACACAGAGCTTCCTCAGGCACGGCCTCGTCAGGCTGGCTCGCGAGGAGGCGGAGAGATCAAGGCGGGGTACCTCGCGAGGTGCCCGTGACGCAAGCCATGACGACTCAGGGCGCCAGGCGGGTGCCAGCCCGCGCATCGTCCTCCTTTCCTCTTTGGTGCAAAGGGGGCAAGCGCAGCCATGGAGTACCGAGGCATCAGGCAAAGGTTGCCATTTCGGTGCAACGATACCAAGACCAGGAGGACTACGAGACGGAGGTCACCATGGAGCCCAAGACGGCGTCATCACCAGAGCTTTGGGCAGGCGAAGACTGCTTTTGTCAGGATAGTTGATACTTGTTGCCCCCCTTCAAATTAGCCCGCCATTGTTGGCTCCCTTCCCGCTCGATATTTGGGAGGAGGACCAGGGCCTCTATAAATAGGACCAGTCGCCCATAGAGCAAGTGTGGGAAGGTTAGTTGCCGGCAAGAGAGAGTACGGCAGCTAGAGTGAGAGAGAGAGAAAGGTGGTTGAACGCCTCCCAGCAGTTCATCACCCCAGCCAAGAACAGACCCTCGCGAGGCTGTTCTTCCTTGTATTATTCATCATCATTAGTCCCAAGAAGCAATCCACCCACCACACACTGGAGTAGGGTATTACACCACAACGGTGGCCCGAACCAGTATAAACCTTGTGTCTCTTGTGTAGTTCTTCCAGTAGTCTAGATCTTTGTGAGACAGAGAGGTAGGAGGCGTAATCTCCGCACGCACCGCAATGTTCGAACCTTAAGGGTCTGCCAGAACCTGAAATCCGACATTTGGCGTGCCAGGTAGGGGTGCGCCAGAATTCGTCGTCCACTGCCCCGTTCTCCTCCGACCGTCGCATCCATGTCCGACGCTCGTCGGGCCCGCGCTGAGCGCCGGGCCGCCATCGCTTCCCGTGTTGCCCAGACAGCGCCCGTCGGCGGACGTCCTCGTCGTTCCCCGTCACCTGCCGTCAACGTTGCCACTGGCCTGGCGGGGGGCGAGCAGCAAGCGTCGTCTCAGCATCCATCCGTGCGCCAAGATGGCCGCACCGCTACTCCATCGCTCGCACCAGCTGGTTCTTCGTCCCGCGCACTCCGCGCCCCCTTGGAGGCTCGAGCTGCACTCCTCGCGGCAAACGAGCTCCTGCGCTACCGTCCCGTCGACGACGTCTACGAAGAGTGGCTCGACCGCGTCGCCGAGCTCGTTCGCGCCGCAGGGGGCTCTCCTGCGCCGTCCCATCGCGCCACACCAACACCCCCGGTCGTCGCGGCCCTCCTGGGCGGCTCGCATGCGCCGCCCACAAGTCACCATGTCAAGCCGTTCATCCACCGGGTCAGCGCCGCTTCCACGCGTCAGGGGGCTCCCCCGGATCGGACGACGCCCGAGACCGGCCTGACCTTCAGTTCAGAGGACCACCCCTCCAACTCGGCCTGCTCGGGCGCGCTCCCCATGTTGTGCACTCCCACCATCTGCTAGGTGGCCGTCACCAAAACCCTCGTTGATGGCGGCGCGGGCCTCAGCGTGCTCTCGGTCGAGGCCTTCAACCTCCTCCGCATACCCCTGGAACGGCTGCAACCCAGCCGACCCTTCTCAGGCATCGGGGGCAAGTCAACCGGTTCCTTGGGGCAGATCCGTCTCCCAATGACCTTCGGCACCTACGATAACTTCCGCACGGAGCTGGTTGACTTCGACATCGCCCCCATCGGCCTCCCCTACAACGCCATCCTCGGCTACCCAGCGCTAGCCCAATTCATGGCCGCGACGCACCCGGCGTACAACCTCATGAAGATGCCCGGGAGAAGCGGTGTCCTCACTGTGCACGGGGACACTGGGGACGCGCTGCGGGCGCTCAAGCTCGCCTTCAAGACGGCGGCGTCGGCACAGCCCGCTGACTTGGAGACCCTCGGGCCCAAGGGGGCTGCACCCGCCAAGAAGCAGTTGTTCACCCAAGACAAGGCATAAACCAAGCAGATACCCATCAATGAGGACGGGTCCACCAACGCCACTTTCACCATAGGCGCCCACCTCAAACCCGAGCAGGAGGAGGCCTTGGTCGGGTTCCTGCACGCAAACAAGAAGGTATTCGCTTGGGAGCCGGACCAGTTGGCAGGGATCCCCAAGAGTGTAATCGAGCATCACCTCAACGTGTGCCCCAACATGCGCCCTGTGAAGCAGAAGGCCAGGCGGCAGTCCACAGAAAAGCAGGCCTTCATCGTCCAGGAGACCCACAAATTAGAGGCCGATGGGGTCATCCGCGAGGTCCGATACCCAGATTGGTTGGCCAACCCTGTCGTTGTGCCAAAGAAGGGAGGGAAGGAGTGTATGTGTGTCGACTTCACCAACCTCAACAAAGCATGCCCGCAAGATCCGTTCCCGCTCCCCCGCATTGACCAGATCATCGATTCCACTGCGGAATGCGACCTGTTATGCTTCCTGGATGCCTTCTCTGGGTATCACCAGATCAAGATGGTGGTACAAGACGTCGAGAAGACAGCCTTCCTAACCCCATGTGGGGTATACTGCTACACGTGCATGCCATTCGGGCTGCGTAATGCAGGGGCGACCTTTCAGCGGCTGATGCACATCACCTTGGGCCCGCAGCTCGGGAAGAATGTTGAAGCTTACGTCGATGACATTGTGGTAAAGTCTCGGGAGGCCAGGACCTTGATATAGGACTTGGAGGAAACCTTCGCGAGCCTCAACGCAGTGAACCTATGGCTCGGCCCAGAGAAGTGTGTGTTCGGAGTCCCCTCGGGCAAGCTCTTGGGTTTCCTCGTGTCCCACCGAGGCATCGAGGCTAACCCATAGAAGGTCAAGGCGGTGGAAGACATGAGCCTGCCAAAGACCCTCAAAGAAATGCAGAAGCTCACGAGGCGCGTAACCGCACTAGGGCGTTTCATCTCCAAGTTGGGAAACGAGCCCTGCCCTTCTTCCAGCTAATGAAGAAAAAGGGGCCCTTCGAGTGGACTCAGGAGGCCGACAAGGCGTTCCAGGATCCCAAGAGATACCTGACCAGCCCACCGGTCATGGTGGCACCGCGCCCTCAGGAGCCCCTCGTGCTTTACCTCGCCGCCACTCCCTACTCCGCCAGCGCAGCCTTGGTGGCAGTCAGAGAGGAGCACCGAACCAAAATCACGGCAGCAGCCCGGGACAAGGTAGAACAGGGACAAGGAAGGCCTACAGAAACCACCACCATGGCTAAGGAGGATCAGCCGCCGCAGAGGGGCGCACCAGAGGCGGAAGAGGCCCCTCTTCCAGATGGCCAGTCTCAAGAGGCCTCATTGCCTCAAGAGGCGCCACGGTGTCCTGAAGGACCCACCAGCACTGACGCACTCTGCGTCGTTGAGCACCCAGTGTACTTCGTCAGCACAGTGCTGTGGGATGCAAGAGCGCGGTACCCCATGCCTCAGAAACTCCTCCTCGCGCTACTGGTGGCCTCGCGCAAGCTGTGGCACTATTTTCAGGGTCACACCATCAAGGTCGTCTCGTCATACCCCCTGGAGAGAGTGCTCAGGAGCCCTAATTCAGCTGGAAGGGTCGCTGAGTGGAACATAGAACTGCAAGTGTTTCAGCTCGAATTCAGCACGACCAGGGTCATCAAGGGAGCAGCGTTGGCAGATTTTGTGGCAGAGTGGACGGAGGCGCCAGGCCTCAAGGCCGATGAGGATCGGTCCCTATCCCCGGGAAGCGAGGCGCCAGAAGGCTGGGTCATGTACTTCGATGGGGCGTTCTCCAGGCACGGCGCTGGAGCTGGGGCGGTGCTTATATTGCCCACGCAGGACAAGCTCTATTACACCGTGCAACTCTGTTTCCAGCAAGGCGAAAAGGTCTCCAACAACATAGCGGAGTATGAAGGTTTAATAGCGGGCTTGAAGGCCGCGACCGCCCCGGGAGTGAAACGCCTCACCATCAAGGGCGATTCACAGCTCCTTGTCAATTTCTCCAACAAGGTGTACGAGCCGAAGGATGAGCACATGGAAGCCTACCTTGCGGAAGTCCGCAGGATGGAGAAGCAATTCTGGGGGTTGGAGTTGCAGCATGTGCCCCGTGGCACCAATCAGGAGGCCGAAGATATCGCCAAACGCGCGTCTAGACGGTTACCCCAGGAGCCTGGCGTTTTCGAGGAGCGGCTCTTCAAGCCCTCAGCTCTGCCGTCATTATCAAACACGGCTCAGCCCTTGGAGGAGCTCCCCCAGCCACCTGCCTCAGGAGCTCCAACCTGTGGCCCAGCCTCAGGAGCGCGCCTGCTCCTGACGATGGAACCTCAGGAGGGATGTTGGATCACCGAGCTCCGGAGCTACTTAGCACAAGGGACCTTGCCGGAGAAGGAGGAGGAAGCGGAGCGAGTGGCACGCCAGGCCACGGCATACTGCATCAAAGACGGAGAGCTCTACTGGAAGCGACCAAATGATGTATCTCGGCGCTGCATCTCCAGAGAGCAAGGGAAGGAACTACCGAAAGATATACACGGCGGAGACTGCGAACATCATTCCTCATCGCGGACCCTCTTCGGCAAGGCGTTCCGTAGTGGGTTTTATTGGCACACCACGCTCAATGACGCCGTGGAACTACTGAAAGCTTGTGAAGCCTGCCAGTTCCACGCCAAGCAGATCCATCAGCCAGCATGGGGCTTGCAGACTATCCCCCTTTCGTGACCATTCGCAGTCTGGGGGCTGGACATCTTGGGCCCGTTTCCTCGGGCGCCAGGGGGCTACCACTACCTCTACGTTGCCATGGACAAATTCACCAAGTGGGCTGAGGTAGAGGCTGTCCGCACCATACCCGCGGGTTCCGCGATCAAGTTCATCAAGGGCATCGTGAGCCGGTTCGGGGTGCCGAATCGCATCATCACGAACAACGGTTTGCAGTTCACCAGTAACCTCTTCAAAACATACTGTGCTAACCTTGGAACGCAGATATGCTACGCCTCAGTGGCGCACCCCCGAAGCAACGGCCAGGCCGAGCGAGCCAACGCGGAGGTCCTGAGGGGCCTCAAGACCAGGACGTTCAAGAAGAAGCTGGATGCATGTGGCAGAGGTTGGTACAACGAGCTTCAGTCCGTGTTCTGGTCCATCCGCACCACCGTGACCAAACCAACTAGAGAGACCCCATTCTTCCTGGTCTATGGTGCGAAAGCGGTCCTCCCTCACGAGGTCAGACGTTGCTCCACGCGGGTCCTGGCGTTTGACGAGGCGTAGCAGGATGCCATGCGGGGGATGGACCTCATGCTGGGGGAGGAACGTCGCCGAGAAGCCGCGCTGCGAGCAGCGAGGTACCAGCAAGCGCTGCGGCGATATCACTGCTGCAACATCCGTCCCAGGACTCTTGAGGTAGGAGACCTCGTGCTTAGGCGGGTCCTCTCCAGGGAGGGGTTGCACAAGCTCTCTCCCATGTGGGAGGGCCCGTTCAAGGTTGTTCATGTTTCCAGGCCCGGCTCCGCGCGCTTGGAGACTCAGGAGGGAGTGCCGGTCCAGAATGCATGGAACATCCAGCACCTCCAGAGGTTCTACCCCTGAAAAGGCCCAGAGCCTGTGAAGCAAGGCGAGTGCCTGTGAAGCTATCGCGTTTTGGAAAAGGCCCAGAGCCTGTGAAGCAGGGCGAGTGCCTGTGAAGCTATCGCGTTTTGGAAAAGGCCCAGAGCCTGTGAAGCAGGGCGAGTGCCTGTGAAGCTATCGCGTTTTTGGAAAAGGCCCGGAGCCTGTGAAGAAGGCCAATGCCTGTGAAGCTCGCCGCCCATGACACTCTCACGTAATAATGAGTGGGGTTGTACACACCCCGGAGTCTCAGGAGCGTCGGCCTCAGGCCCTGGGGCTCCCTCCCACGCCCAGTGGCAGCACTTAGCTCCGCGCTGGTGAGAAGACGTCGAAGACTAGATTAGGTGCCGGACGCGGCTTTTCATTTGCTTTCCGCGGTTGGCTTGTTCCTTCTCATTTGGAGTTTTATTGAAGTTGTTGCCGTCTTTGGCTTGCGGTTCTTCGGCTTTTCGCTCTCCGGCCTCGATTTCTCTTGCGCAAAGTCTCGCGAGGGGGGCAGCTGAGCGCCCTCGCGAGCGCTCCTATCCTAGTCATTCAAAGAGTTCGCGACCTGGGCCCCTTACAGGAGCACCCCTCCAGTCCGTGCCCCACGGGCATCACAACACAAACAAAGGGCCTGGGTCGGTCGCCCCCCACAGCCGGGGTCGGGAACTATCCACGCTTGGGCACATAGCCGGAAGGAACGGTAACGAAAGCAAAACGATGGTTAACAACAATAACCCAAACACGCCCCCGCGGGGCTCCGCGCTATTGTCTTTGTTATGTAGGAAAAAGGGAAAAGGAGGAACAAATCCGGCGCGGCTCGCCTCACACCGGCCCGCGAGGAAGTCCCGAGCTGCCTCCGGGGCTCAGGCGGACTCCCTCTCGCGCCTCACCAGGGCGCGGCGGCGTGGAGGCTGATCGCGGTCGCCACTGGAGGAGTCGCCGCCCGAAGAAGAGCCAGAGAAGCTTGAGGAACTCCGAGCGCCGCCAGCCGCGCGAGCGCTGCTCCCTCCATCATCACCGGAGCTGGGTTCCCAGTCGCGGTCGTCACCCTTGGGGCAACACCCCGCGCGGCGACCATCTTCCCCAAACACCCTCACGTAGAGGGTGGTGTCGTCGTCGAACCTGAAGTGTAGGGTGCACCGGCGGCCCAGGCCACGCGCACGGGCAAACATCTGCCAACCGCGGGCCAGGGACAGGCTCCCGGCCGCGAAGACCTCCAGGGAGACCCATGAGGCCCGGCTACAGCAGCCGTTGGCCTGGAGCCAGAGGCCGCCCGGGGTGCCGGCCGGGAGCTCGCCAAGGAGGAAGCGAGGAAGCGGGAGCCGGGTGCTAGCCGGCTCCGCCGACCACACGACGAACTCTGGCATCACTTCAACAGCACGAACGCGCGGCCCTGGGGGACGCGCAGCCGGAGCGCGCCGCCCGGCTGCAGCAACCCGCCCGTCGCCGTGCTGAAGATCACCTCCACGGCCGCGGGGAGCCACCGTGGTGGCCACAGGATGCTTGCGAGGGCGCCCTCTGCCGCGCTTGGGTCAGGGAGAGGCAGGCTCAACCCGGCAAGCCTTCCCCTTCTCGGCGGCCGAGAACCTCCTTGACGGGGCCATGAAGAAGAAGGAGAAGCAAGGAGGAATGGATTGGAAGGGCACGCGCCAGCCCGTACTTTTGGCTGGCGATGGCCAACCGACGGCCTCCACGATCACAGGTAATCATGACACGATTTGCATGCAAGGACTTGTCCAACTCGCGTGGTCACCAAGGCGTCATGGGGAAGTGGAGACGCCCACGTCCCATCAACCGCCATGCGGTGCCCAAGGCCACAGGCTATTAGGGCCCACGATGCTTCGCCCTTGCCCTTTCGCCTCTCGGCACGGCCAAGTCCGGGCGCGCCTTGGGCCCGGGGACTACTGTCGGCGTTCTGGGAATGGGGGTCCCCAGACTTGCCTGCCTGCGGCCTGCAGCATGGCTCAAAGGGGGCCCAGCACGGCCCATCTTCATCAACACAAGACTCAAGACCCTCGCGAGTGGCCAAGCCTCACAAGGCGGGTGACACGGAGCTTCCTCGGGCACGGCCTCGTCAGGCTGGCTCACGAGGAGGCGGAGAGATCAAGGCGGGGTACCTCGCAAGGTGCCCGTGACGCAAGCCATGACGACTCAGGGCGCCAGGCGGGTGCCAGCCCGCGCAGCGTCCTCCTTTCCTCTTTGGTGCAAAGGGGGCAAGCGCAGCCGCCGAGTACCGAGGCATTAGGCAAAGGTTGCCATTTCGGTGCAATGAGACCAAGACCAGGAGGACTACGAGACGGAGGTCACCGTGGAGCCCAAGACGGCGTCATCACCAGAGCTTTGCACAGGCGAAGACTGCTTTTGTCAGGATAGTTGATACTTGCTGTCCCCCTTCAAATTAGCCCGCCATTGTTGGCTCCCTTCCCGCTCGATATTTCGGAGGAGGACCAGGGCCTTTATAAATAGGACCAGCCGCCCACAAAGCAAGTGTGGGAAGGTTAGTTGCCGGCAAGAGAGAGTACGGCAGCTAGAGTGAGAGAGAGAGAGAAAGGTAGTTGAACGCCTCCCAGCAGTTCATCACCCCAGCCAAGAACAGACCCTCGCGAGGCTGTTCTTCCTTGTATTATTCATCATCATTAGCCCCAAGAGGCAATCCACCCACCACACACTGGAGTAGGGTATTACACCACAACGGTGGCCCGAACTAGTATAAACCTTGTGTCTCTTGTGCAGTTCTTCCAGTAGTCTAGATCTTTGTGAGACGGAGAGGTAGGAGGCGTAATCTCCGCGTGCACCCCAGTGTTCGAACCTTAAGGGTTTGCCGGAACCCGAAATCCGACTACATGATTATGCTACTGTAGTAATCATGTTTTATAGTTTTTTTCAATAAAGTGCCAAGTAAGACCTTTGGGAGGGTGTATGGTGATAGTTGATTTGATCTTGCTGAAAAACGGAAACATTTTCTCTCAATAAAATAATTCGGATTTTTAACAGAAGCGTGATAAAATGATGATTCCTTTTGATGAAGATTAATAGACAAATTTCCTAGGTTATCCTAATTTTTCATACTTTTTCGAGTAGCAAAAGTATGGTTGGAGTACAAATTACTACAGACTATTCTGTTTTTGACTGATTCTGTTTTCAATGCATAGTTTGCTTGTTTTCTAGTTTCTATGGCTTATATTGGTCAATATAAATTGTGGAAACAATATGCTACCGTAGGCATTGTGTGTAAACAAATATGAATCTTGTCTTTGACAGTACCAAAGTGAAATGGTTTGCTATTTATCATACTAACCTATCTCACAAAGTTCCGTTAAGTTTTGTGTGATTTAAGTTTTCAAGTTTTGGGTGAGATGTCGATATGACGAGAATAAGGAGTGACAAGATTGTAAGTGCATCTAGTGCCCCTTAGTGATTTTGGTGTATTGAAGACTTATAGGTTAAGGGACTAATGTGTTTGTGAGTGTACACAGGTCTATAAGTCTATGAGGAGTTTGATATTTACGGAGAAAGTCGACCCCTAAAAATGAATGTCTTCAACTGAAGACTTTGACTTTCTGAAGACTTTGAAAGTGAAGAAATTGGTGTGATCCCGAAGACTTGACATTCATGCGAGGATTATGAAGCGTGACGACTTTTGTTTTCGTAGTTTCGTTTATCTCTTTCTTGAGTCATAGGAAACACCGTACTGTTAATGGGGGTCGAGGTAAAACTAAGGAAAAGTTTCCAAGTGATGCTCATCTCAAAATCCTACACCTACCAATCCCTTCGAGTCAAGCCATTGGATATCTCATATAGTTCAGTCAAATTTCTTCAGTGACAGAGACGGAGATCTTCTGGTCTCTGAGGAATTTGTTCTGACTGGGGAGTTAGGAATTCGCCAGTGCGGATAGCCTACAAGTGAGGAACAAGATAGCCCTGAGGAATTTGATAGCCAAATTTCTGACCGTTGTTGTGCTACGCGCTAGCTGTACCAAAATATCTACCCACCTAACGGTCATACCATTGAAGGGCATTTATGTTTTATCATGTCGGGGTGCTCCCTAGGCTATAAATAGCCGCCACCTACAACCACTAGCTGGTTGGCTGCTCCACGAGAAACTGACAGTTGTCATTGAGAGCATCCCATCCTCCGAGGACTTTGAGCAAAAATCATCAAGTGAGGAAAAACTCAAAACCTCAAACCCCAAACCAAACAACTACAAACCCAAACTGATTGAACATCACTGAAGAGATTGTTCCTGTGTAGAACTGACTCTTGTTACCTTTGAAGACTATGCATCTTCCAGATGGTTAGGAGTCATGGTCTAGAGCATCCAAGAGGAAATTGTGGATCGCCGAGTGACCGAGTTTGTGAAGGTTTGGAAGTCACCTGAAGACTTACCACGAGTGATTGGGCGAGGCCTGTGTGACCTTATCTCAAGGAGAATATGCCGAGGACTGTGTGTCCGGGACTGTGTGTCCTCAGGTTTAAATACCTAGCCCCTCCAACCAGATGTACGATTGTCACAACAGTTGGAACTAGTCTACCAAATCTTTGTCTTCACCGAGCTAACTGGTTATGTTTCCTCAACCCTTTCATTTCCTCATTATTGTGTTGTTGTTCTTGATCATTACTGTTTGAAGACTTTGACTGAAGACTTTATCAATTTCCTTAATCCTATTTCTTCATTCAGTTTGTCTTTAGCCTGCTTATCCTATGTTCACGCTTCTTATACTCTGTGCTTGTTTTCATTTCATAATGATGACTATTCTACTACACTGTTATGCTTGCATTTGAGTACTTATTCCGCTGCTAAGTAGTTCGTTGCTTAGGAATTTCCTCAACCTGAAATTCCTTAGTGAAGAATTTGTAAAAATCACCTACTCACCCCCCTCTAGTCGATATAACGCACTTTCAATTGGTATTAGAGCAAGGTACTCCCTTGGTCTGTGTGATTTTGGTTTAACTGCCTGGAGTTTTAGTTATGTCGATCGCAGGTATGATCAAGGTCTCTACTGGGTGTCCTACCTTCGATGGGACTGACTACCCCTACTGGAAGAACAAGATGCGAATGCATCTTGAGGCAATTGACAATGATCTCCGGTACGTTGTGGAAAATGGCATTCCCTCTGTCACTCCCCCCATCAACGCTGCTGATGTGAAGAGATTCAAGAAACTCGATTCTCAAGCGAAGAACACCATATGTGGTTGTCGGTGTCAAAAAAGGCGGATCTCGGGTAGGGGGTCCCGAACTGTGCGTCTAAGGCGGATGGTAACAGGAGGCAGGGAACACGATGTTTTACCAGGTTCGGGCCCTCTTGATGGAGGTAAAACCCTACGTCCTGCTCGATTTATTCTTGATGATATGAGTATTACAAGAGTTGATCTACCACGAGATCAGAGAGGCTAAACCCTAGAAGCTAGCCTATGGTATGATTGTATGTTGTCCTACGGACTAAAACCCTCCGGTTTATATAGACATCGGAAAGGGCTAGGGTTACACAAGGTTGGTTACAAAGGAGGAGATATCCATATCCGTACTGCCTAGCTTGCCTTCCACGCCAATTAGAGTCCCATCCGGACACGAGACAAAGTCTTCAATCTTGTATCTTCATAGTCCAACAGTCCGGCCGAACGATATAGTCCGGCTGTCTGGAGACCCCCTAATCCAGGACTCCCTCAGTAGCCCCTGAACCAGGCTTCAATGATGATGAGTCTAATGCGCAGTATTGTCTTCGGTATTGCAAGGCGGGTTCCTCCTCCGAATACACCATGGAAGAATTTGAATACAAGGATAGTGTCCGACCCTGCAAAATAAGTTCCACATGCCACCGTAGAGAGAATAATATTTCCACAAATCTGACTTGTTTTGGCAACACGACATTATGCCATGGCCCGGTGATTATTCGAACCGTTTCCTTTAACTAGCCCCGCACATAACGCGAGGCAGTTTTTTGACACGTCTTGTCAAAGCAGAGATCGTGTCCCCCTTATTACGGGATTCTCATCAACACGGGCGTGGGTAACCCAACCACGCTTAGGACTCCTAGATTTTAGGCAAGTCCCAAATGGCCACGGGGAGGACGCTTGATATTCACCCTCTTTATAAAGGGTCAAGGTTTTTACTTTTTTCCTCCCGTGCTCAATCGAATCCTTTCCCCGCCTCAAGTTCTAACACCCAAAGCTCAGGTCAGGTGCTTCGGACCTTCAATCATGTCCGGATCCAGCCTCCAGGGCCGGTGGATGCCCTCCTCCGTCACGAAGGAGGATATCAGGAAGTTGAGGGAGGCAAGATACTTGACCGCCGAAGTCTCGCATCGGCTGCCCGCCCGAGGGTAGGTCGTCCCGACTCCTAAACCCAACGAAGTCGTCGTGTTCATCTCCCACTTTCTCCGAGGACTAGGCTTCACTCAGGATCCCTTCGTTAGGGGTTTGATGTTCTATTACGGGTTTGATTTCCACGATCTAGCCCCGGATTCCTTCCTCCACATCTCGGCATTTATTGTTGTATGTGAGGCCTTCCTCCGCATTACCCCTCACTTCGGCCTGTGGCTCAAGACCTTTGATGTGAAGCCGAAGACGGTCGAGGGGCAGTATGCAGCGTGCGGAGGTGCATTAATAAGCAAGATTGCTGGAGCTCCGTGGCCAAAAGGTTCCTTTCCAGAGGCGTCCGGATTATGGCAAAGGGAGTGATTCTACATCACTGCTCCCAGAAGTGCCAAGTGGGTAGCTCCCCCCGTCTTTCGCTCGGGCCCCCCACCACAACAGATGTCATGGATCAGCAGGGGGCTGAGCTGGGGTCCAGCCAAGGATATGCCCGTACTGCAGAGCCGCATCCGGGACCTCTTCGAGGGAGATTTTAGTTTGGTTATGGTAGTGCAAGTCATGCTGGTTCGTCAAGTCCAGCCTTGCAAACGCCGGCCCCTCCGTTTGTGGGAATTCAACCCAGAAGGCCCGCACACCATTCAAAATTTCCTCAGCCTAACGCACGAGGAGATGTACAGGTCGTTCTTTGGACCCCAGATAGAGTGTCCGGATACCTCCAAGGACGTGGGCCAGAGCAGCAACCGCACTGCGGCCCAAGTAAGTAATCCTCTAGCCGAACACACTGTCTTTCCTTTATCATGACATCATTCTGAAGGATCGCTCTTTGACCAGGACTGGATAACAAAGGTGAAGATGATTCGGTGTTCGGCTCCCCTTCCCGAAGTTTTGGACAATCCGGTGCTGGAAAAGATGCTCGAGCCAGCACCTTGCCTGGTGCCAGCAAAGGAAGATGAAGGGGGGAATAAAGAGGGCCAAAGCGGGCCTCCATCGCTATTTGTTCCAACCGACGGAACGAGCGTCTCCGTGAGGGAGGATAGCCAAGAGAAGGAGTGTGACATTCCTTCGCCCCGGGGGAGGAAGAGGACTACCTCTGATGATCCGGAAACCAAGGTTTCCAAATAGGAGAAGAAAACTCCACCAGAGGGTCCCGTCTCGGAGGGCGCTTTTGCCGCACAAAGTTCATGCGGGGATCAGCCCTCTAACAAGTTGTAAGTGATCAAAATTTACTTGATAGTAGAGATATTCTACCTTACTTCCGAGGAAACTAACCACAGCGTTTATCTTGCAGTTCGGATCTTAGCCCTTCTCAACAGAGCTCGTCTTCAGGGGACCTTCTCCCGGAGATGATGGAGAGCGAAACGCCTCCCCCAGACTCCCCTGCTCAAGAAGCGGGCGACCTTGAGGTGTCGTCACGGAGGGCCTCTCCGGATCCGGTGAGGCCAGAAGATAATCCCATAGTCACCCGAAGTCCCCAGCATCCGGCTCTTGAAGAGGGTAGACAAAAGAGTCCGGCGCCGTCTGGTATGCGGTCGGACGTACTGAGGGATCTGCTGAAGTGAGCGACCATCTCGGAAGAACACTGTGCGTTGATGGGTACGGTGATGGAAAGGATTTCGTCCGCCGAAAGCGGGTTGCATGACGCCTTTACGAGTCTACTAACGGGCTTTGAGGTACGTACAATGATATACCTTTGTGATAGTACCGGACATTTTTAGGTGTGCCTTGTCTAGATGGTAGCTCCTGAGAATCTGGTTGTCACCGAGAACGGCGGCAAATAGAGGATCATAGTCCCAGGTAATAACCATACCGCCTTTATGTGCAGGTAGTGGAAGCTCCGGTGGCTAGCCGGACTCATGAGTTTGCCGAACTAAAGCGGCAACTGGATGCGGCGGATGCCGACATCGAGCTTGTTAACAAGCGGCTTGACGAGGCACAGGGTAAGTGATATTTTCTGGTGAATGTCACGTACTAAGAGCAGCGTGATGCCAGTATCTTTAATATTTTGTGATGGCAGATGGAGCTGCCACCGTGGAGACCCTTCGGGCGGAACTTGCCCGAGCCAAAGAATAAGCAAGGAGTAGTAATGCGGCTGCTTTGAAGGCGGCCGAAGAGTTAAGAGCCGAGAAGGCCGCGCATTGCGAGAGAAAAGAGAAAAAGGCCAAGATGGCTTTAAAGTTAAAAGACACTGCCGACCGTTGCCAGTTCCTTGAGGAAGAAAACCGAGCGAAGGAGACGGACCTTGAAAAGGCCACGATGGCGACCAGAGACACCCGTTCTGCCATGAGGGCGAAGAAGGAGGAGCTGCGTGAAGCATGTGACATTGTGGCTGGGAATCCCGCGGTATGCCCCTCTGGATCGGCTGTGGAGTTCGGCAGACGCATATCTGGACTTGGCAGCGAGCGCTGTCGATGCGGCCAAATACTTCCAAGATTAAGAAGATCGTTAAGTGGACAAGCTGTTTTGGTCGTAGTTTAACGTTCTAGAGCGTTCGCTTCCATTGACCGAACAGCTAGCCGAATGGGCCGAAATCAATAGATTGTCCGGGCTTGCCATGAGGTCCATCGTAGATCATCTGTGGCCGGAAAAGCCGAAGCCGAACAGCTATTTCAGCTTAGTGCAGCAGTTCCTTGGTGCGGTGCCGCGCATCAATGCGATGAAGAGGTCGGCGTGCATAGAAGGCTCGCAAATGGCCCTTGCCCATGTCAAAGCATACTGGGCGGAGATGGATGCTACTACTGTCGCGGCGCAGGGTTCGACCATAGGCCGAGTGGCTGCTGAGCACTATTTTAAAGAAGTTCTTGAGGGTGCTCATTTGATAGAGGCCCAGTGCTCGAAAAATATTATGTTTGAGTGACATGTATTCCCATTGTAAAAACAATGTTTTATTAATTTTATCAAGGCTGTATTTATACTTTTGCCCGAAAGTATTGCGATGCCTCCTGTGCGGCGTTTATGTATACATGTATATAACCTGAAAGATTGCAGTCGTCGGCTTCAGCCCCCACGCATATAATGCAGGGGTGTTCGCAGAAGACGCGTATTCACAATTAATCCAACGTCTTGGTCCTAATAAGGAGGTGATAGCGCAGTGAACTAGGTAACCGGACTATATTGCGCTAACACTTTCACTTAGCCATATGAGTTTGACAGTGGGGCTACTATATAGCCCCTGGTGGCTCCGCACTCACCCGAGTTCGGGGTGAGTACATGCCCGGCCGGGAAATGGCCCTTCGTTAAGGCGGAGGAATTCTAGGATTCCGATAGGTCATCGATTGGTTGACCAGTCTTGCGCTATATCATGACAGTCAGTTTTCGGCTTTCTCTACTGACGTGCTCGTCCGAATGAACCAGGGCACAATCGCAGTAGTTCTCCTGGTGCCGCCTTAGCCGAGAGAGCGAAACATAAGGCAGCAAAACACAGGAGCCGGGCAAACCCAACATTTGACCCAAGACATGATTCAGAGCTGATGCATATAAGGCCAAACTCGCGATGCCAAACACTCCCTATGGTATTCGATCTTTATGGTGTAAACCGGGCCTAAACAATGCCCTTTGTAAGAAGCCCCTAGTGTCTAGGTACGTGCGTTGTTCTGACGTGGCCACATGCCAAGACGTCAGCATCCTTCTCAATTGTACTGAGAATCCGAGGGATGTGTATTAACAAGAGACAGTAAATAAGGTTGACGCAGGGTCTTAATCTAAAAAGAATCCTTGGAACGGGTCCCTGCTGCACGTCTGCGCCTGTGTCTCCATTGTACCGTATCCTGGACGGGTGTAGCACGATTGTCATCTGTAAAAGAGAAGAACTTAGATGAAAAGTTGTCATGCAAAAAGGTGGGTTTTAAAGAAACCATTTACAGTTTAAGATGAGTAAAAATTTGCCACTTGTCTGCGCGCATTGAGCCCCTTGTATTTGCAATGGGGGTGTGGCCGTCAAACCTCTATGAATTACATATAGCTGCGCCGGACTCGTCTAACCATGTCCGTGGTCTTGACGACCTATCGAATGCTTTAGTTGGTGAGACTGTTTTAGTGTGCGGCTGCCAAGGCAGCCGCACTCTGTTCGGCACGCAGGGATCGCTCAATATTTCCATTTACTGTAATGATGCCATGTGGACCGGGCATCTTAAGTGTGAGGGAAGCGTAATGTGGTATTGCATTAAAGCGAGCAAAAGCTACACGTCCAAGTAGTGCTTGATAGCCACTGTGGAACGGAGCAATGTGGAAGGTTAAACTTTCCCTACGGAAGTTATCGGGGAAGCCGAATATAACATCTAGCAGCAGGGAGCCAATGCAATGAGCCTCTGGGCCTGGCGTTACTCCTCTAAAGGTAGTATTGTTGTGGCAAATTTTCGTTGGGTCTATCCCCATTTTGTGGATTGTGTCCCGATATATCAGGTTTAAGCTGCTACCGCCGTCCATCAGGACTCGTGTGAAGTGGTATCCGCCAATTATTGGATCTAATACCAAGGCAGCCCACCCTGCATTCCGGATACTTGCTGAGTAATCCTGATGGTCGAAGGTGATCGGTTGAGACAGTCAGTGGCTGAACTCCGCGGTGATAGGCCCTTGGGCATGTTTGTCTGGGAGTTCCGCTTTGCTTCTCCCCTTTATCACGTGTATCACGTTTACTGTTTTGACTTCTGGTGGAATTTTCTTCTGTTCCCCAGTGTTTTGCTTGCAAGGCTCATCCTTGTTTTTGCTTGGTGTATCCTGCCCCTTATGTTAGGCGTTGAGCTTGCCGGACTGCTTGAACACCCAACATTCTCTGTGGGCATGATTTGCAGGTTTATCAAGGGTGCTATGGATCTGACATATTTGGTCCAGAATTTTGTTTAAGCTGGACAATTCATCTCTGGCGCCTTTAGAGGGCGGCTTTTACTGACCTGGCCGAGAGCTTCTGAATTCGGCGTTTACCGCCGTGCTCTTCAGGCTGTCTTCTTTATTCCAGCTATCGGAGTCGAAACCGGCGGATCTCGGGTAGGGGGTCCCGAACTGTGCGTCTAGGCGGATGGTAACAGGAGGCAGGGGACACAATGTTTTACCCAGGTTCGGGCCCTCTTGAAGGAGGTAAAACCCTACGTCCTGCTTGATTTATTCTTGATGATATGGGTATTACAAGAGTTGATCTACCACGAGATCGGAGAGGCTAAACCCTAGAAGCTAGCCTATGGTATGATTGTATCTTGTCCTACGGACTACAACCCTCCGGTTTATATAGACACCGGAGAGGGTTAGGGTTACACAAGGTCAGTTACAAAGGAGGAGATATCCATATCCGTACTGCCTAGCTTGCCTTCCACGACAAGTAGAGTCCCATCCGGACACGAGACGAAGTCTTCAATCTTGTATCTTCATAGTCCAACAGTCCGGCTAAAGGATATAGTCCGGCTGTCCGGAGACCCCCTAATCCAGGACTCCCTCAGTAGCCCCTGAACCAGGCTTCAATGACGTCGAGTCCGGCGCATAGTATTGTCTTCGGCATTCCAAGGCGGGTTCCTCCTCCGAATACACCCCGGAAGAATTTGAAGACAAGGATAGTGTCCGACCCTGCAAAATAAGTTCCACATACCACCGTAGAGAGAATAATATTTCCACAAATCTAATCTGCTGACACGTTTCGGCAACATGACATCAGGCCATGACTCGGTGATTTATTCGAACCGTTTTTCTTCAACCAGCTCCACACATAACGCGAGGCGGTTTCTTGACACGTCTTGTCAAAGCAGAGATCGTGTTCCCCTAATTACGGGATTCTCATCAATACGGTCGTGGGTAACCCAACCGTGCCTAGGACTCCTAGATTTTAGGCAAGTCCCAACGGCCACTAGGAGGACGCTTGATATTCACCCTCTTTATAAAGGGACAACACTTTTACTTTTTTCCCTCCCATGCTCAATTGAATCCATCCCCTGCCTTGAGTTCTAACACCCAAAGCCCAGGTCAGGTGCTTCGGACCTTCAATCTTGTCCGGATCTAGACTTCAAGGCCGGTGGATGCCCTCCTCCATTACAAAAGAGGATATCAAGAAGTTGAGGGAGGCCAGATACCTGACCACCGAGGTTTCGCATCGGCTGCCTGCCCGAGGGCAGGTCGTCCCTACTCCCGAACCCAACGAGAATGTTGTGTTCGTCTCCCACCTCCTCCGAGGTCTAGGCCTCACTCTGGATCCCTTCGTTAGGGGTTTGATGTTCTATTACGAGCTAGATTTCCACGATCCAGCCCTGGACTCCTTTCTCCACATCTCGGCATTTATTGTCGTATGTGAGGCCTTCCTCCGCATTACCCCTCACTTCGGCCTGTGGCTCAAGACCTTTGACGTGAAGCCAAAGATGGTCGAGGGGCAGCATGTAGCATGCGGAGGCGCATTAATAAGCAAGATCACTGGATCTCCATGGCCAAAGGGTTCCTTTCCAGAGGTGTCCGGATTATGGCAATGGGAGTGGTTTTACATCACAGCTCCCAGAAGTGCCAAGTGGGTGGCTGCCCCTACTTTCCGCTCGGGCCCTCCACCACAACTGATGTCATGGATTAGCAGAGGGCTGAGCTGGGGTCCAGCCAAGGACGTGCCTATACTGCAGAGCCGCATTCAAGATCTCTTCGAAGGAGATTTCAGTCTGGTTATGGTGGTGCAAGTCATGCTGGTTCGTCGAGTCCAACCTTGCAAACGCCGGCCCCTCCGCATGTGGGAGTTCAACCTAGAAGGACCGTGCACTATTCAGAATTTCCTCAGCCTGATGCACGAGGAGATGTATAAATCATTCTTCAGACCCCAAATAGAGTGTCCGGATAATACCGAGGACGTGGGCCTGAGCAGCAATTGCACCGCCGACCAAGTAAGTAATCCTCTAGCCGAACACACCGTCTTTCATTTATCATGATGTCATTCCGAGAAATCGCTCTTTGACCAGGACTGGCTAACAAAGGCGAATATGATTCGGTGTTCGTCCCCCCTTCCCGAGGGTTTGGACAATCCGGTACTGGAAAAGATGCTCGAGCTAGCGCCTTGCCCGGCGCCCTCAACGGAAGATAAAGGGGGGAATAATGAGGGCGAAAGCGGGCCCCCACCGCTACCAATTCCAACTGAGGGAATAAGCGCCTCCGTGAAGGAGGATAACCAAGGGGAAGAATCTGACATTCTCTCGCTCCGGGGAAGGAATAGGACTGCCTCTGAAGAGCCGGAAACCAAGGCTTCCAAACGAGAGAAGAAGTCTCAACCAGAGGGTCCTGCCTCGGAGGGTGCTCTTGCCGCACAAAGTCCGCGCGGGGATCAGCCCTCTAACGAGCCGTAAGTGATAAAAATGATTAATAGTAAAGATATTATACCTTACTTCCGAGGAAAATAACCGAAGCGTTTATCTTGCAGTTCGGATCTTAGCCCTTCTCAATAGAGCTCGTCTTTAGGGGATCTTCTTCCGGAGATGATGGAGAGCGAAACGCCTCCCCCGGACTCCCCTGCTCAAGAAGCGGGCGACCTTGAGGTGTCGTCACGGAGGGCCTCCCCGGGTCCGGTGAGGCCAGAAGATAATCCTATGGTCACCCGAAGTCCCCAGTATCCGGCCCTTGAAGAGGGTAAACAAAAGAGTCCGGCGCCGTCTGGTATGCGGTCGGACGCACTGAGGGATCTGCCGAAGCGAGCAACCATCTCGGCAGAACACCGTATGTTGATGGGCACGGTGATGGAAAGGATTTCGTCCACCGAAAGCGGGTTGCATGACGCCTTTATGAGTCTACTAACGGGCTTTGAGGTACGTAAAATGATATTCATTTGTGATAGTACCTCACATTTTTAGGTGTGCCCTATGTAGGTAGTAGCCCGTGAGACTCTGGTTGTCACCAAGAACGGCGGCAAACAGAGGATCGTAGTCCCAGGTAATAACCATACCGCTTTTATGTGCAGGTGGTGGAATCTCTGGTGGCTAGCCGGACTAATGAGTTTGCCAAACTAAAGCGGCAACTGGATGCGGGAGATGCCGACATCGAGCTTGTTAACAAGCGGCTTGACGAGGCACAGGGTAAGTGATGTTTTCTAGTGAATGTCACATGGGAAGAGAAGCATGATGCCAGTATCTTTAATATTTTGTGACCGCAGATGGAGTTGCCACCGTGGAGACCCTTTGGCCGGAACTTGCCCGAGCCAAAGAACAAGCAAGGAGTAGTAATGCGGTTGCTTTGAAGGCGGCCGGAGAGTTGAGAGCCGAGAAGGCCGCGCATTGCAAGAGCAAAGAGAAAATGGCCAAGATGGCTGTAAAGTTAAAAGACACTGCCGACCGTTGCCAGTTCCTTGAAGAAGAAAACCGAGCGAAGCCGATGGACCTTGAAAAGGCCACGATGGCGACCAAAGACACCCGCTCTGCTATGAGAGCGAAGAAGGAGGAGCTGCGTGAAGCCGGGGATATTGTGGCTAGGAAGCCCTTTATGCTATGGAGGAAGTTCGGAAATCCGCGGTATGCCCCTCTGGATCGGCTGTGGAGTTCGGCAGACGCATATCTAGACTTGGCGGCGAGCGTGGTCGATGCGGCCGAATACTTCCGAGATCAAACAGATCATGAAGTGGACAAGCTGTTCTGGTCGCAGTTTAACATTCCAGAGCGTCCTCTTCCATTGACTGATCAGCTAGCCGAATGGGCCGAACTCAATAGGTTGTCCGGACTAGCCATGAGGTCTGTCATGGATCAGTTGTGGCCGGAAAGGCCAAAGCCGAACAGCTATTTTAGCCTGGTGCAGCAGTTCCTTGGTGCGGTGCCACGCATCAATGCGATGAAGAGGTCGACATGCATAGAAGGCTCGCGGATGGCCCTTGCCCGTGTGAAACAATACTAGGCGGAGATGGATGCTACCACTGTTGCGTCGCAGGGTTCGGCCATGGGCCGAATGGTTGCCGAGCACTATTTTGAAGAAGTCACCGAGGGTGCTCGTTTGATAGAGGCCCAATGCTCGAACAATATTATGTTTGAGTGACATGTATTCCCATTGTAAAAACAATGTTTTTATTGAATTTATCAAGGCTGTATTTATACTTGTGCCCGAAAGTATTGTGATGCCTGCTGTGTGGCCGTTTATGTATACATGTGTATAACCTGAAAGATTGCAGTTGTCGTCTTCAGCCCCCACGCATATAATGCGGGGGTGTTCGCAGAATACGTGTATTCACACTTAATCCAACGTCTTGGTCCTAATAAGGAGGTGATAGTGCAGCGAACTAGGCAACCGGACTATAATGCGTTAACACTTTCACTTAGCCATATGAGTTTGATAGTGGGGCTACTATATAGCCCCTAGTGGCTCCGCACTCAGTCGAATTCGGGGTGCGTACTTGCCCGGCCGGGAAATGGCCCTTCGTTAAGGCAGAGGAATTCTAAGATTCCGATGGGTCATCGAGTGGTTGACCAGTCTCGCGCTATATCATGACAGTTAGTTTTCGGCTTTCTCTACTGAGGTGCTTGTCTGAATGAACCAGGGCACAATCGCAGTAGTTCCCCCGGTGCCGCCTTAGCCGATAGAGCGGAACGTAAGGCAGCAAAACACAGGAGCAGGGCAAACCCAACATTTGACCAAAGACATGATTTGGAGCTGTCGGTGTACTAAAGTAGGGGTACCTTAGTATCCCGAACTTGTGCACGGGCAGTCGCAGCGACCCGCGGCAAGGCTTGCCGGGCGACCGCCAAGACCCTCCGTGGTTCCTTTGGGGCCATTCAAGAACAAAGTATCCAAGAGCAAAGCAAGGCCCCGGCAAGAGGAGCTTGCCGGGGAAGGGACAAGACCCCGGCAAGAGGAGATTGCCGGGAAGGAGACGAGGCCCCGGCAAGAGGAGCTTGCCGGGAAGGAGATGAAACCCCGGCAAGAGGAGCTTGCCGGGAAGACAACCAAAGCATCTCAAGAAGCTCGCTGCGGCGCACTGCGCGTCCCGACAAGACCCGGTGAGCGACAAGCTCCCGGACGCGACAAGGCAACATCCGCGGCAAGGCGCTTGCCGCGGCAAGCTACTACCCCGCAGCCCGCGATCCAGCTCACCCACCAATGTGTCGCTCTAGGACCGCTCCTGGCGCATGTGGCGGGAGGCTGTGCAGCCGGGGGCATGCGGTGGCAAGCAAGCGCTGACAAGATAGCCATCGTGGCAAACGGTGGCGTTCCTAGCGGTCCCTCTCTGTACCGTCTAGGTGACACAGACGGGCATTTAATGCCCTTGTCCCCTGCCGTCAGGGTTAGGTATGATACGACTGTAGCAGGCGGTGGCACCAACTACCACCCCTTTTACATTTTTACCCTCACCTCTGTTGCTACCTGTCGGTGACCCCTTAGACATATTAAAGGAGGCCCATGCGCAGCAGAGAAGGGGAGGACGGCCATTGTGACGCCCCCGAATTTAATCGTACACTAATCATACACACAAACGTGTACGATCAAGATCAGGGACTCACGGGTGGATATCACAACACAACTCTACAAATAAAATAAGTCATACAAGCATCATATTACAAGCCAGGGGCCTCGAAGGCTCGAATACAAGAGCTCGATCATAGACGAGTCAGTGGAAGCAACAATATCTGAGTACAGACATAAGTTAAACAAGTCTGCCTTAAGAAGGCTAGCACAAACTGGGATACAGATCGAAAGAGGCGCATGCCTCCTGCCTGGGATCCTCCTAACTACTCCTGGTCGTCGTCAGCGGGCAGCACGTAGTAGTAGGCACCTCCGGTGTAGTAGGAGTCATTGTCGACGGTGGCGTCTAGCTCCTGGGCTCCAACATCTGGTTGCGACAACCAGATAGAAGGGATAGAGGGAAAAGAAGGAGAAAGCAACCGTGAGTACTCATCCAAAGTACTCGCAAGCAAGGAGCTACACTACATATGTATGCATTGGTATCAACTAGGATAAGGCTATTATAAGTGGACTGAACTGCAGAAAGCCGGAATAAGAGGGGGATAGCTAGTCCTTTCGAAGACTACGCTTCTGACAGCCTCCGTCTTGCAGCATGTAGAAGAGAGTAGACTGAAGTCCTCCAAGTAGCATCATATAGCATAATCCTAACCGATGATCCTCTCCTCGTCGCCCTGAGAGAGAGCGATCACCGGTTGTATCTGGCACTTGGAAGGGTGTGTTTTATTAAGTATCCGGTTCTAGTTGTCATAAGGTCAAAGTACAACTCCGGGTCGTCCTTTTACCGAGGGACACGGCTATTCGAATAGATAAACTTCCCTGCAGGGGTGCACCACATACCCCAACACGCTCGATCCCATTTGGCCGGACACACTTTCCTGGGTCATGCCCGGCCTCGGAAGATCAACACGTCGCAGCCCTACCTAGGCACAACAGAGAGGTCAGCACGCCGGTCTAAATCCTATGGCGCAGGGGTCTGGGCCCATCGCCCTTTGCACACCTGCACGTTGCGTACGCGGCCAGAAGCCGACCTAGCCTAGTGGCTTTCCAGTCCAATCCGGCGCGCGCCACTCAGTCGCTGACGTCACGAAGGCTTCGGCTGATACCACGACGTCGGGATACCCATAACTGCTCCCACGTAGATGGTTAGTGCGTATAGACCAAATGGCCAGACTCAGATCAAATACCCAGATCTCGTTAAGCGTGTTAAGTGTCCGCGAACACCGACCAGGGCCAGGCCCACCTCTCTCCTAGGTGGTCGGAACCTGCCCTGTCGCTCCGCCTCAAAGATCCACTCGCGGGTGCTCCTACGAGCCTACCCGTCTTTAGTCACCACATGTATCATGTATAAAGTATATAGTATATACCCGTGATCACCTCCCGAGTGATCACGGCCTGATAGTATAGCATGGCAGACGGACAAGAATGTGGGGCCACTCATGATAAGCTAGCATCCTATACTAAGCATTAGGTTTGCAGGTAAAGGTAACAACAGTAGTAGCAAGGACAGGCTATGCATCAGTATAGGATTAACGGGAAGCAGTAACATGCTACACTACTCTAATGCAAGCAGTATAGAGAAGAGTAGGCGATATCTGGTGATCAAAGGGGGGGCTTGCCTGGTTGCTCTGGCAAGAGAGAGGTCGTCAACACCGTAGTCGTACTGGGTAGTAGCGGCGTCGGTCTCGGTGTCTAGCGAGAGAAGAGGGGGAAGAAACAATAAATATAATGCAAGCATAGGCATAGTGATGCATGATATGACAAGTAACGGCGTTAGAGGTGCCCTAACGCGGTAGTAGGTGATACCGGTGAAGGGGGATGACATCCGGGAAAGTATCCCCGGTGTTTTGCGTTTTCGAGCAGAGGAGCCGGAGGGGGAAAGTTGCGAGTTTGCTATGCTAGGGATGCGTGACGGACGAACGGGCTGCGTATCCGGGTTCGTCTCGTCGTTCTGAGCAACTTTCATGTACAAAGTTTTTTCATCCGAGCTATGGTTTATTTTATATTAATTTTAAAAGATTTAAATCATTTTTAGGATTTATTTAATTAACTTAATTAAACATTATCCAGAATAGTGCCTGATGACGTCAGCATGACGTCAGCAGTCAACAGGGGCTTTGACTGGTTAACTGACATGTGGGTCCCGATCGTCATTGACTGTTTATATTAATTAATAGTTAATTAGGTTAATTAGTGATTAGGTTAATCTAATTATAATTAATTAACTTAATTAATTCCTTAATTAATTAATTGATTAATTTTATTATTAGTATTTATTTATTTTTAATTAATTAATTAATTAATTTTTTTCTTTTTCCTTTTTTTTGTTTTCGTTTCAGCGGGTGGGGCCCCTAGCCAGTGGCTCTGGTGAGCCATAGTTGGCGCGGGCGTCGGGCACATACGCCTTGGCGTGGCCGAACCCGACTGAGCGCTGCGGTGCGCCGGGGGCCACGGCGCTGGCCAGGAGGCCGGAGCGGCGGCCGCGGGGGCGAGGGGCGGCGCGGGGACACGGCGGCGGTGGCCGGCGAGCAGTTGCAGGGTGGAGCTGGCGGTGAGAGAGGGCCAGCAGCGGGCGCGGCTGGAGACTACGCGCGTGTGGGGGGTGGGGAGCTCGGGCGAACATGGGCATGGCCGGCGCGGGGGAGCGAGCAGTGCGAGGCGGCATCAGTGGGGCGCGCGGGCGAGCAGGGAGGAGGGGCACCGAGCGCTGGGCGCGAGTGGGCCACGCGCGTGCACCGCGAGGAGGCCGGGGCACGCAAAGACACGGATGCGGCATGCGTGTACAGGGCCGCGGAGGACCATGGCGACGCGCAGGACCGAGCGCGGTCGGCGCGCGGTGGACGGCGCCGGCGACAGAGAACGAGGGGAGAGAGGGAGGACGGGGCTCACCGAGCCCTGTAGTTGAGCAAAGCCGGCTCGAGGAGGAGTCGGGGCTGGCGCAACGGGGCGGAGAAGTTCCAGGCGACGAGCAGCGATGGCGGGGTGGATCGGGCGCGGGGAGCTCTTTCCCCAGGCCCGATGCGTGCGTGCGGCGCGAGGTGGAGGGGAGCGAGGAGGGGCTCGTCGGGGACGACGACGGTGGCCGGCGAGGCGACGTCCTGGCGTGTGGGGGGGGGGGGGGGCGAGCTCCGGGCGCGGGGCGGCGTCGAGCGGCGTCGGCGACGAGGAGAATGGGGTGGCACCGTGGCGCTGGGGGGGGGATAGGCGACGGAGAGGAGGGGCGAGGAGTAAAAGGCGGCGACGGGAGATTGCCGGCGTCGGGGGGGGGGTCGAGCTGCGGGGGGGGGGGATCGTTCGGGGCAGTTGGGGTCAACCCCGATCTAGATCGGATCGGGGAAGAGCGTAGTGGGGGGGGGGGGTGCGACGGGCTAGGGTTTGGTGGGGAGGGGGTTATACAGGGGGGGGATTGGGCCGGCCTGGGGGCCCGATGGCCAGCTGGGCCACGGCCCATCAGGGGGGTCTCCTTCTTTCTTTTTGCTTTTGCTTTGTCTTTTTTTTTCTATTTTATTTATAGTTTCTGTTTTCATATTAGTTTTTACTTTACTTTTAGTTTTATAAAATATACCACTAGCCCCTAATTTAGTGTTTATAAATACTCTATTGCCACATGAATTTCTCATACCTAATAAAATAGTTTAATGTTTTAATATTTATAAAATGCATTTAATTATTTGTTTAAGCCACTGTTTTATTTAGTTTAGTGCTTTTAATTATTTTATAAAAAATGTGATCCTCCACCATAATTACCTAAGCATTATTTGCCACCTATAGAACATTTAAATTTTAATGTTTGAAAACTTTACCGTTTGACTTGATTTTAAATTTTGAATTTGAACGGGATTGAATCATCACAAGATTAACAACAGTAATCATGGTGACGTGTCAACATTAGTGGTGGGTTACTGTAGCGTAACTATCCGGGCGTCACAGCCATTCTCATGCTCGGTCTCGCCAGCTGCTTGAGTGGACTGTAGCACTCGTCGCTCCCGAGCAAGAACTCAATACAACCACCAAAGGAGGAGTAGGGTTTTACGCATCCGTGCGGCCCGAACCTGGGTAAACCGACCGCGTCGCTCGTGCGTTCGCCTCGATCTACTCTTTGTGCATCCACCTCCCCCTGTCGAACCGAAAGGGGCTCGGTCCACCGATCCCCATAGGTGTACGTGGGATCAGCAACCCCCGACATCTTTGGTGCGCCAGGTAGGGGGTGCGTCGAGGTTGTGCGAACCTGATCCGGCGTTCGCACGAGCCGAATCTTCATCCTCTTCATCAACATGCCACCGAAGAAGAAGATTTCGGAGGCGGCTGCTCCGTCTGCGCCGAGCCCACCGTCGCCAGAGCGAACGGCTGGTGGAGTAGGAGCCGGTGGAAGAACGGGCGCCGACGGGGAGACCCATGGCGCTGCCAGGTCCAAGGACCAGGCTGCGCCGCACGTCGGTGGCGCGGTCGCCTCCCACAACGACCGCGCGCACTCCAAGACCTCGGCGTCCGTACATGCACCGCGCCCGTCCCAGGAGGCGCGGGACCAGCAACGTCATGGTACCCACGGTACCATACGTCTGCTGGGCCAAGATCAAGCTGGCGGATCCCGGAGTGCTCGGGACCAGCATGCACGCCAACATGCTGGCGCGAGCGTGGCGCGGTCGCCTGGACGAGATGTTGCTCCTTCTAACGCAGTTAGAAGTCCGAGCATATCTCACTCCTCGCACCGTTCGCTGCCGCCGCCCACCACTCCGGCGGAAGCATTGGCACGTGCCCAGCTGCTCCTAGACTACCCTCCAGCGCCAGAGATGATTGATGACTGGAGGGCCACCATCCAGAGCCTCATCGGCTTCACCAACGGTGACAACCCACGGCAGCCGAGTGCATCGCTGCCGCGGCAAGTCAGCCAGGCGCGAGCCGGTGGCGACAAGACCGGCGAAGGTGCAACCACTGTGCACTCTCCGCCCCGAAGGCCAAGATCGCCGACTCGCCGGATCCACCTCAACAGCTACTCCACCGTGTCGTCAGATCCGCGAGCTCGTCGCGATCAGCGCCAAGTTCTTCATGAGAGACAGCAGGAAGATGCTCGAACACGCATCGAGCACCGAAGAGAAGCGCGCCGTCAATCAGACCTGTGCGCTGGGCCCTCTGTTGACATGCATGCACCCGGAGAGCCAGGTAACTTGCCGTACGCGGCGGGTTGTCCTGCGTTTACCTGTGAGCTGCGGCAAGTCCAGTGGCCCAACCAGAAGCATTTCAAGCCAGACGTATCGAAGAAGTACGACGGCAAGTCGCACCCGTCTGAGTTCCTCAGCATCTACACCATTGCGGTGCAAGCTGCCGGGGGGCGAGACGACAAGGTCCTTGCCAACTACTTCCCGCTCGTGCTCAAGCCCGAAGTCAGATCCTGGCTCATGCACTTGCCGGACAACTCCATATCCTCTTGGGCGGATTTGTGCCATCAGTTTGTCGGCGCCTTTACGGGCGGCCACAAACCACATGGCCAAGAGAGTGACCTCCACCTGCTTGCCCAGAAGGAAGGAGAACCCCTACGCAAGTATATCCAGAGATTCAGCCGCGTACAGCGCAACATCCCAGACATCCACCCTGCCACGGTTATCAGCGCGTTCCACCAGAACGTGCGTAATCGCAGGATGCGGGAGGAGATGGCGATGAGCAGGATCAGGGACGTCAGCGAGCTACACGCCCTGGCCGACAAGTGTGCATGCGCTGAAGAAGGGAGGAAACTCCCAGGAGAAGATGCTGGAGCAGGGGGATCTGACAGCGAGGATGCCGCCCCGGCAAGGAAAAACCGGAGGCGCAACAGGAAGAAGAGCGGCAAAGAGGTACTAGTCATTGAGCAGTCCTGCGATGACGGCGCCGCCAAGCAAGCCAAGGTTGGTAGCTCCGGCAAGGAGGTTGCCGCATGCACCAACTGCCAAGCTGTGGCGGCCGCCGACAAGTAGGGCAGCTCCGACAAGGAGTACTACAAGATTCACCGCACCAAGGGCCATGATCTCCACAACTGCAAGAGGGTCGAGCAGCTTGTCCTGCAACAAAAAGCTGAGTGCGAGCGGCGCGACAAGGAGAGAGCCCAAGGAGGCGGTGGAGAAGCCGGCAAGAAGCGCGCTGGCCAGGGAGGAAGCCGCGGCAAGGCCAAGCAGCGGCAAGGAGACAGACCTCCCCGCGGCCGCGACAAGGACGAAGACGACGACGAAGACATGGATGATGTTGAGAACAGCGAGCAGGAGTTTCAGAAGGCTACAGAAGTCTTGTGTGTTGACGGTGGCGCTTCCCTGCATACTTCCCACCGCCAACTAAAACAGTGGCTCCGGGAAGTTAATGCGGCAGAGCCACCTGTCGAATCACGCAAGCTTCTGAAGAGGTCCAGCACGCCTATCGTCTTTGACATTGAGGACCACCCTAATCGCACAACTGCGGTCGGGTGCCTGCCGTTGTTGGTTTCGCCAACAATCCGCAACCTCAAAGTCACTAAGATGCTAGTTGACGGCGGGGCCGGCCTAAATCTGATCTCCTCCGCTGTGCTCCAGAAACTCCAGATCCCGGACAGCGAGCTCGAAGAGACCGGTACATTCCAAGGAATTAACCCGGGAAAGAGCAAGCCAAAAGGGAAGGTCATGTTGCCGGTGACATTTGGCAGCGAGCTGAACTTCAGAACGGAGAGGGTCACTTTTGACGTTGCTGATTTCCCATTGCCTTACAATGGGATACTTGGCCGTCCAGCGCTCGCCAAGTTCATGGCAGCTTCTCACTATGCATACAACATGCTCAAGATGCCAGGCCCGATAAGCGTCATCTCTGTCCCTGGTGACAAGAAGGATGCCCTTATCTGCGCCGACAAGATCTACCGGGAAGCAGCTGCCGCGACAGACCGCCAGACACTTGCCGCTGAAGCTCCCGGGGGGAAGAAGACTAAGTCCGGCAAGAGCTCTGGTGCCCACTCCGGCAAGCGCGCCTCTTTGGAGTGCCATGCTGCCGTCGAGGACGCACCATCGAGCTCCACCGGCAAGTGGACCAAGTCCGGCAAGAGCTCTGATGCCTACTCCGGCAAGCGCGCCTCTTCGGAGTTCTGTGCTGCCGTCGAGGACGCACCATCGAGCTCCACCGGCAAGAGTAAGAAGACGATGGCGGCTCCACCACTTACCAAGAAGGTGCCCACCAAGGAGGACATCACTGGTGGTACCTTCACCATCAGTGCCACGCTTGACCCTAAATAGGAAAGTGCTCGTTACTTTCCTGCGGGCGAATGTCGACATGTTTGCATGGCAACCGTCTGACATCCCCGGTGTTCCCAGGAAGATAATTGAGCACCATCTTGCCGTTTGTCCTCATGCGTGGCTCGTCAAGCAGAAGGTCAGGAAACAGGCGGTGGAGCGCCAAGAATTCATAGCAGAAGAAATCAAGAAATTGGAAGCAGCAGGCCTTGTCAGAGGGGTGCTCCATCCCACGTGGTTGGCCAATCCGGTTGTAGTGCGCAAGGCGAATGGGAAATGGAGGCTTTGTATTGACTTTACTGATGTTAATAAAGCTTGTCCCAAAGACCCATTTCCCTTGCCGCGCATTGACCAGATTGTTCACTCCACAGCTGGATGTGAGTTGCTTTCATTTCTTGACGCATACTCAGGATACCATCAGATCTTCATGGCAGAAGAGGATGAGGAGAAAACCGCATTCATTACTCCATGTGGTACGTACTATTTCGTACGGATGCCTTTCGGATTAAAGAATGCTGGTTCAACATTTGCTAGAGTAGTCCATATCGCTTTGAAGCCACAGATACACAAAAATGTAGAAGCTTACATGGATGATATAGTGGTCAAAAGCAAAGACAGGGCAACCCTGATCCAAGACTTAGAAGAGACTTTTGCAAATCTGCGCAAGGTCAACCTCAAGCTCAACCCCGAGAAGTGTGTGTTTGGAGTCCCTTCCGGCAAACTTCTCGGGTTCTTTGTGTCTCAGCAGGGAATCGAAGCTAATCCCGACAAGATCAAGGCCATTGAGCAGATCGAAGCACCAAAGCGCGTCAAGGATGTACGGAAGCTTGCCGGCTGCGTGGCTGCTCTTAGCAGGTTTATCTCTCGGTCTACTCAGCGCGCCCTGCCGTTTTTCAAAATTTTGAAAAGGGCAGGTCCAATGAAATGGACTCCGGAAGCGGAGGCTGCGCTGCAAGACTTGAAGAGATACCTGTCCTCCACTCCAACACTTGTCGCACCTAAACCACAAGAGAAGTTGCTGCTGTACATAGCGGCAACCAATCAAGTGGTTAGTGCTGCGTTAGTAGCGGAGAGGGAGGCCGGTGACGAGCCAGCGACCGCGGCAAGCACATCTAGCGACAAGCAGGGGGCTTCCCCGACAAGCTCTGGTCCCGACAAGGATGGATCTGCGCAGATGCAAGAGGAGGTACAGAAGAAAATGGTGCAGCGCCCAGTTTACTTTGTCAGCTCCCTTTTACAGGGGGCTAGGTCAAGGTACTCTGGTGAGCAGAAGCTGCTTTTCGGCCTTCTCATGGCCTCGAGAAAGCTGCACCATTACTTCCAAGCACACGAGATCACAGTTGTCACTCGCTTTCTGCTGAAGAGGATATTGCAAAACCCAGAAGCAACAGGCAGGATTGTCGAGTGGGCACTGGAACTGTCAAGCTTTGGCCTCAAGTTTGAGAGTACATCAACAATCCAGAGCAGAGCATTGGCAGAGTTCATAGCAGAGTGGACGCCAACTCCAGACGAAGAAATTCCGGAGACGAGCATCCCCGCCAAGGAAGCAAACAAAGAGTGGCTCATGTACTTTGACGGTGCCTTCTCGCTGCAAGGCGCCGGTGCTGGCGTACTGCTTGTCGCACCCACCCGAGAGCACCTCAAGTACATAGTCCAGATGCACTTTCCCAAGGAGCAAGTGACAAACAATACTGCAGAGTATGAAGGCTTGCTTGCCGGTCTCAGGATCGCGGCAGAACTTGGGATTAAGAAGCTCATTGTCAGGGGTGACTCGCAGCTTGTCGTCCGCCAAGTGAACAAGGTTTACCAGAGTCCGTTGATGGAAGATTACGTTGATGAAGTGAGGAAGCTAGAAGAGCGCTTTGACGGCCTGCAAATGGAACATGTTCCAAGAGCTGAGAACGACATTGCCGATGGCCTGTCAAAGTGCGCAGCACTTAAGTTACCTGTGGAACCAGGGATCTTTGTGCTCAAGCTGACTCAGCCATCCGTAACACCATCAACTGGACAGAGCAAGAAGAGGAAGTTGGTTTCTGGTGACTATCTCCCGGCAGAGCTTCCCGAAGCCGCCGCCAAGAAGGTCCCCAAGATCGACGCCAAGAATGCTGAGGAGCAGTCTGCTCCGGCAAGCCCCAGGGTTTGTTCCATTGAAGCAGATTCTCCCGACAAGTTTTGCTCCGGCAAGCTTGCCGGGGAACGTCAAGCTCCGGCAGAGCCACGGGCTCTTGCCGTAGAAGCGGACGTTCCCGCAGCAGCAGTTGTGCCTTTAGTCCTTGTTGTCGAGCCACAGGCTCCAACATGGGCGCAGCAGATTGTCCGTTTCCTTCAGACAGGAGAGCTTCCTGAGGAACCAGAAGAAGTGGAAAAAGTAGCCCGGTAGTCTAGTATGTACCAGTTTGTCGACAACAAACTGTGCAGAAGAAGACTCAACGGTGTGAAATTGAAGTGTATTCCTCGGAAGATGGACAGAAGCTGTTGGCAGAGATACATGGAGGCATATGTGGTCACCACATTGGCGCGAGAGCTCTTGTCGGAAAAGCATTCTGGCAAGGCTTCTTCTGGCCGGCAGCCCTCCAGGATGCAACTGCACAAGTAACCAAGTGTGAAGCATGCCAGTTCCATTCCAAGCAGATACACCAGCCAGCTCAAGCTCTCCAGACGATCCCTTTATCCTGGCCATTTTCGGTCTGGGGGCTCGACATCCTCGGCCCCTTCCCCCGAGCAGTCGGGGGCTTTGAGTACTTGTACGTTGCAATCGACAAGTTCACAAAGTGGCCGGAAGTGGAACCAGTGAGGAAGGTGACGGCGCAGTCCGCGGTCAAGTTCTTCAGGTCGATTGTTTGCCGTTTCGGAATCCCTAACAGGATAATCACCGACAACGGTACACAATTTACGAGCCGCACCTTCATGCAGTACGTCCAAGATCTTGGCGCCAAGGTCTGCTTCGCTTCTGTTGCTCACCCAAGAAGCAACGGTCAAGCGGAGAGGGCAAATGCTGAAGTGCTGCGCGGGCTCAAGACCAGAACTTTCGACAGGCTGCACAAGTGCGGACGCAACTGGATCGAGGAGCTGCCGGTGGTTCTTTGGTCGATCAGGATGACGCCAAATCGAGCCACTGGACAGACACCCTTCGCTCTAGTCTATGGAGCGGAGGCAGTTATCCCCACGGAACTCGTATATGGGTCACCTCGAGTGCTCGCTTATGATGAGCTTGAGCAAGAGCGGCTGCGGCAAGATGACGCGCTGCTCCTTGAGGAAGATCGTCTTCAGGCTGTTGTGCGAGCCGCTCGCTACCAGCAAGCTTTGCGCCGCTATCATAGCCGCAAAGTTAAAGCTAGAAGCCTCGAGGAAGGCAACCTTGTTCTTCGGCGCGTTCAGTCCGCCAAGAATTCCAACAAGTTGACGCCGAAGTGGGAAGGCCCTTACCGGGTGAAACGAGTCACCAGGCCTGGCGCTGTCCGCCTGGAGACCGAAGATGGCGTACCAGTGAGCAACTCCTGGAACATCGAGCATCTTCGTAAGTTTTACCCGTAAGGCGCGGTTGTCGGACCCTGTCCGGCAACCACCCTTTTGTACAAGTCTTGCCGCTGTTGCATGTAATCCTTTGTACAAAGCCAGGCGCAGACCCTGAGCACAAGTAAATGAAGCGCTGGTGCCCAGAGTTATAGCATGCATGCTAGGTCGAGTCGGGTCCTCGGTTAGGGTTGATAGTGCTTAACAGCGGCTAACCCCTAAATTAGAGATCGAGTGTGCGTCCCTTTGCCTTTCTTTCGTTTCCTTTGGTTCGCAGGGCTCGCATATCCTTGCCGGACCGCCTGGGGAAGAAAAGGAGAAGAAGAACGTGCCGGCGTTTGGACCCCGCCAAGCCAATGTTGCCGGGGGCTGCGAGTACCAAGGTTCACCCACGGCAAGCCAGAGTTGCCGGGGGCTGCAATCTCAGATAAGTCTTTCATCCCTCTTCATGCATTCTCTTATGGACTGGGAAATACGAAACCTCGCTTCTTCCCGAAAACTACCGTGCTCCTTAACTCTAGGCCCCGGGGCCCGTTCCTGGGGCCAAGTTTGGTCGTAGTCACGGCAGCAAAGGGAGGAAACGAGGGGCCGCACCCGCCTCGTCCCTGCCTCCGCCATAAGCGTGAGAAAGGTCGAGCGACGTGGGAAGACGGCAGGGCCTGTTGCCGAGGAAGGAGTGTCTATCTGAAAGATACCAAGGATTTGCTCCTTGATGTGGGTTCTACCCACGAGACAAATGACCCGGCAAACATCCCCTTTTCATTAAAAAAACATTCCACGCAGGTACAGTCCATAGAGGATGAAAAACATGAAAGAGAGGATTACAAGTTTTAAATGCAACTAAGGCCCGAAGGCTTACAAATTAAAAAGATAAGATGCCCGTAATCCTTTTTTTGTCCCTCTCCTCAGGAGGTAGGTCAAGGAGGCGAGAAGGGCAAAAGGGGCGCCTAGGCGAGCTACGAGGGGCAGAAGACACCAAGAGAACATCCCGGGGGCCGTCAAGGCTGGACGGTGATGGCGGCGCCGGAAGTGGGGCTCGAAGACGAGGCGGCAGGACATCAGCACGCTGTCGAGGGCACCACGCCCTCATACTCCGGCTTGATGGCCTTGCCGCCAGCCCTCTTCCTCTTCCGCAGCCTCCCTACGTCAGCCGCCCAAGGAGACGACCCCGGGGAGTTCAAGGAGCTGGCGACACGGATGATGGGGTCGCCGGTGCCGCACGGAGCGGCGCCCGACACCTAGTCGGACCCGCCGTCCTGCCGCCCGCTACCCTCGTTGTCGCTGTCGCTCCCCTCCTCGTCACTCTCGCTCGAGGAGGGGCCTTCTCTATCGGAGTAGCTGTCCACACAGCACTTCGCCCGAGTGCCGAAGCACCCGAAGACCTTGACGGAGAGGAGATCGCCCTCCACCAACTTGAAAAGGAGGGTGAGCCCCTCCGTCAAGCTGTGGATATGGGCGAACGTCTTCCACCCTCGACCAAGATACATCACGCCTGGGGCTGGGACTTCAACGCGGACTCGCGTGCCGCTGATCCCACAGCCCCTCACGTGCAGTCTCAGCGTCTCGGGCGGATCCAACTCCATCGCGCCCGCAAACGGAGCTGGGAGTCGGAGTCGACGACGCGACGCCTGGCGCAACCTGACGAAGAACTCGCGGGGGTCGTCCCCAACATGGACCCCCGTGGGAAGAGGAGCCGCTGGCGGAGGCGAGGCCGACGCGCCGCCCCGTCCACCTCTTCCCCGAGCGCCGCGGCCTGGTCCTCGACCGCGTCCATGACCTCGTCCCCTCCCTCTTCCCCTTGCGGCTGGCTCCGCCACCACGTGTGCGGGAGAGGGAGGGACGCGCTGTCTGGCGGCAACCCTCGCCGCCACTGACGAATGACCAGGGTTCCCTTTCTCCATGGGGAATGAGAGGAAGGGGAGCAGAAGCTGAAGGAAGGAGAAGACGAGAGAATGCGGGCTTCTGTCCTCCCCTCCCGCTCTTTATAAAGGAGCGAGGTGGGGGCTCGGCCGCCCCGCTCAGTGAATCAAGACGCGGGAAGGCAGGGAGCTGGGGCCAACCCGCTGCCTCGACCCACGACGGCCCCATTTCCCGCCTCCGCTGTCCGCGACCCCAAGTGCACGGGAGCCGCGTGGCAGGCGTGCAGAACCGAGGTGACGGATGGGGCGGCCTCTCCCCACCCCGTGATCGTGGGGAGTGGGCACCTTGAAAACCGCCCACGATCTCTCCCACGATGCCGCGTTTGACACGTGCCGTGCGGGGAGGGCGCGGTGGATGCGGAGTCAGATATGGCTTGACCTAGGCCGCGCGTGCCCGTGCACTGTTTTGGGCCTGGCCCAACAGCGCTCGGCACCGTGTATGGCCCAGGCCTGGGGGCTCCTGTCGGTGTACTAAAGTAGGGGTACCTTAGTATCCCGAACTTGTGCACGGGCAGTCGCAGCGACCCGCGGCAAGGCTTGCCGGGCGACCGCCAAGACCCTCCATGGTTCCTTTGGGGCCATTCAAGAACAAAGTATCCAAGAGCAAAACAAGGCCCCGGCAAGAGGAGCTTGCCGGGGAAGGGACAAGGCCCCGGCAAGAGGAGCTTGCCGGGAAGGAGACGAGGCCCCGGCAAGAGGAGCTTGCCGGGAAGGAGACGAAACCCCGGCAAGAGGAGCTTGCCGGGAAGACAACCAAAGCATCTCAAGAAGCTCGCTGCGGCGCACTGCGCATCCCGACAAGACCCGGTGAGCGACAAGCTCCCGGATGTGACAAGGCAACATCCGCGGCAAGGCGCTTGCCGCGGCAAGCTACTACCCCGCAGCCCGCGATCCAGCTCACCCACCAATGTGTCGCTCTGGGACCGCTCCTGGCGCACGTGGCGGGAGGCTGTGCAGCCGGGGGCATGCGGTGGCAAGCAAGCGCTGACAAGATAGCCATCGTGGAAAACGGTGGCGTTCCTAGCGGTCCCTCTCTGTACCGTCTAGGTGACATAGACAGGCATTTAATGCCCTTGTCCCCTAACGTCAGGGTTAGGTATGATACGACTGTAGCAGGCGGTGGCGCCAACTACCACCCCTTTTACATTTTTACCCTCACCTCTGTTGCCACCTGTCGGTGACACCTTAGACATATAAAAGGAGGCCCATGCGCAACAGAGAAGGGGAGGACGGCCATTCTCACGCTCGGTCTCGCCAGCTACTTGAGTGTACTGTAGCACTCGTCGCTCACGAGCAAGAACTCAATACAATCACCAAAGCAGGAGTAGGGTTTTACGCATCCGTGCGGCCCAAACCTGGGTAAACCGACCGCGTCGCTCGTGCGTTCGCCTCGATCTGCTCTTTGTGCATCCACCGCCCCCTGCCGAACCGAAAGGGGCTCGGTCCGCCGATCCCCATAGGTGTACATGGGATCAGCAACCCCCGACAGGAGCTGATGCATATAAGGCCAAACTCGCTACGCCGAACACTCCCTAAGGTATTCGGTCTTTATGGTGTAAACCGGGCCTAATCAGTGCCCTTCATAAGAAGGCCCTAGTGTCCAGGTACGTGCATTATTCTGACGTGGCCACATGCCAAGACATCAGCATCCTTCTCAATGGTACTGAGAATCCGAGGGATGTGTATCAAGAAGAGACAGTAAAAAAGGTTGACTCCGGGTCTTAATCTAAAAAGAATCCTTTGAATGGGTCCCTGCTCCACGTCTGCGCCTGTGTCTCCATTGTGCCGTATCCTGGACGGGTGTAGCATGATGGTCATCTATAAAACAGAGGAACTTAGGTGAAAAGTTGTCGTGCAAAAAGGTAGGTTTAAAGAACCATGTACAATTTAAGATGAGTAAAAATTGCCACTTGTCTGCGCGCGTTGAGCCCCTTGTATTTGTAATAGGGGTGTGGCCATCAAACCTATGTGAATTACATATAGCTGCGTCGGACTCATCCAACTGTGTCCGTGGTCTTCACGACCTATCGAATGCTTTAGTTGGTGAGGCCGTTTTAGTGTGCGGCTGCCAAGGCAGCCGCACTCTCTTCGGCGGGCTGGGATCGCTCAATATTTCCATTTACTGTAATGATGCCATGGGGACCAGGCATCTTAAGCATGAGGGAAGCGTAATGCGGTATTGCATTAAAGCGAGCGAAAGCTTCGCGTCCAAGTAGTGCTTGATAGCCACTTTGGAACGGAGCAATGTGGATGGTTAAATTTTCACTACGAAAGTTATCGGGGAAGCAGAATATAACCTCTAGTAGCACGGAGCCCGTGCAATGAGCCCCTGGGCCTAGGGTTACTCCTTTAAAGGTAGTATTGCTGTGGCAAATTTTCATTGGGTCTATGCCCATTTTGCGGATTGTGTCCTGATATATCAGGTTTAGACTGCTGCCACCATCCATCAGGACTTGTGTGAAGTGGTATTCGTCAATTATTGGATCTAATACCATGGCATCCCATCCTGCGCACCGTATACTTGCCGAGTAATCCTGATGGTCGAAGGTGATCGGTTGAGACGACCAGTGGTAGAACTCCGCGGTGATAGGCCCTTGGGCATATTTATCTGGGAGTGCCGCTTTGTTTCTCCCCTTTATCACGTGTAACACGTTTACTGTTTTGACTTCTGGTGGAAATTTCTTCTGTTCCCCAGAGCTTTTCTTGCGAGGCTCATCCTCGTCTTCGCTTGGTGTATCCTGCCCCTTATGTTCGGCGTTGAGCTTGCCGGACTGCTTGAAGACCCAACATTCTCTGTGGGTATGATTTGCAGGTTTATCGGGGGTGCTATGGATCTGACATATTTGGTCCAGAATTTTGTTTAGGCTGGACAATTCATCTCTGGTGCATTTAGAGGGCGGCTTTTGCTGACCTGGCCGAGAGCTTCTGAATCCGGCGTTTACCGTCGTGCTCTTCAGGCTGTCTTCTTTATCCCGGCGCTTATTAATTTTTGCTGCATCGTGATTTCCCGTTTCCATCTCTAACTTCGGATGTACTTGGGTCGCTGGTGCTGCATCGGCCTACCAGCTGTCCTCGCCCGCGCAAAAGAGGGTCATGAGGCTTGTTAATGCTGCCATTGTTCTCGGCTTTTATTGGCCGAGGTGTCTGGCAAGCCATTCGTCTCGGACGCTGTGTTTAAAAGCTGCCAAGGCTTCGGCGTCCGGACAGTCGACTATTTGGTTCTTTTTAGTAAGAAACCTGTTCCACAGCTTTCGGGCTGACTCTCCAGGCTATTGAGTTATATGACTTAAATCGTCCGCATCCGAAGGTCGGACATAGGTCCCTTGAAAATTTGCCCGAAAAGCGTCTTCGAGCTCTTCCCAGTTTCCAATGGAGCTTTCGGGGAGGCTTTTAAGCCAGTGCCGAGCTGGCCCTTTCAGTTTGAGGGGAAAATACTTAATGGCGTGGAGATCATCTCCTCGAGCCATATGAATATGGAGGATATAGTCCTCAATCCATACCCCAGGGTCTGTTGTTCCGTCGTATGCCTCTATGTTTACGGGTTTGAATCCCTCTGGAAATTCATGGTCCAGCACTTCATCGGTGAAACATAGGGGGTGTGCAGCACCCCTGTATCTGGGTGTACCGCGTTGTTCGGATGTTTGTTGTGTTGCATCGTATGCCGGAGCGCGCTTGCGCGGTCCATAGATGGATCTGGTTGCGCCGTCCTTTTGATGCGAGTCCTCGCGTGGATCGCGTATTGGCTTATGTGCGGCGTTTTTTGCCGCTCTATGTTGGCCGTGAGGTCGTCTATCCGGCCAGATGGCCGTTTTAATTTTTGGTTGCGGGGGATGTAAGGCCTCCTCATCGAATTCAGGTAGCAACTTCTGCTTCGCGTAGCTCTTGGTGGGGCGATTACTGCCGTACTTCGCTGTTGTGTTGAGTAATTTACTCCATCTGATTCTGAGTGTGTCTTGCGTAGCCTTGAGCCTTTGCTTCTGCTTTTTTAGACTCCTCGCGGTGGCAACAAGCCTTTGATGGGCATTCTGTTGCTTCGGGTGTCTGTCCGGTGTGATGTCGTCTGGACTATTATCTTTGATAGAGTCTAGTTGTTCGGTTTGATTCTCCATGTTGCCATGGTCCGGCGATGGTTCACCCTGCTCTAACGCTGGGTCTATATGATCATTGTTTCTGCCGAGGCGGGATTTGGAGCGGCGCTTACGCCGCCGCTTTGACTGCTTCTTGAGGGGACAACCCTTTCTTGCGTCCTTCCATTCCTCGTCGTCGTTTCTTTTGGTTTGTCCACCATGTATACGTCATGTGATGAAGTGGGCGTCCAGTGCCCTGTGGGCAGTGGTTCCTATTCGTCTCCTTCATCATCCTCCATACCATCGATGTCTTCAGAGTCGAAGTCGAGCATGTCGGTTAAGTCATCGACAGTGGCTACTAAGTGGGTGGTGGGTGGGCGGCGAATTTCTTCGTCATCCGCATCCCAATCCTGCCGAACATAGTTTGGCCAGGACTCTCCTGACAAGGAGAGAGACTTTAATGAATTCAGTATGTCGCCGAAGGGCGAGTGCTGAAAGATATCCACGGAGTTGAACTCCATGATTGGCGCCCAGTTGGATTTGATAGGCACGGGCGCAGGCGGTTCGGAGTCCGTGGCCGGGGAAGGATCTGGCAGTTTGGCACCACGGCTCTCGTGAAGGGTAAGGTCGATATTCGGCTCGATCGCCGCTGAGGATACGGCCTCCATGACGGGGTCTATCCACCCGTCCATGAATGGTGCAACTGGCTCCGAATTGAGGCTCGGAGCGGCTGCCGGTGTGATCTCCTGAATACGGTCCGATGGTAGAGCTAAATCGTACTCATCGTGACCGTGTGGCGCACAAGGCAGGGGCTCGAATCCGTCGAAGATCAAGTCTCCGCAGATATCGGCCGTGTAATTTAAGCTTCCAAACCTGACATGATGGCCAGGGGCGTAGCTTTCGATCTTCTCCAGATGGCCCAGCGAGTTGGCCCGCAGTGCGAAGCCGCCGAACACAAAGATCTGTCCAGGGAGAAAAGTGGACTGCATCGCTATCGATGATAGAAGGAGCCATCAAGCCTAACGGTGACGACGCAGAGGAACTCTCAATGAAAGCACCAATGTCGGTGTCAAAACCGGCAGATCTCGGGTAGGGGGTCCCGAACTGTGCGTCTAGGCAGATGGTAACAGCAGGCAGGGGACACGATGTTTTACCCAGGTTTGGGCCCTCTTGATGGAGGTAAAACCCTACGTCCTGCTTGATTTATTCTTGATGATATGCGTATTACAAGAGTTGATCTACCATGAGATCGGAGAGGCTAAACCCTAGAAGCTAGCCTATGGTATGATTGTATCTTGTCCTACGGACTAAAACCCTCCGGTTTATATAGACACCGGAGAGGGTTAGGGTTACACAAGGTCAGTTACAAAGGAGGAGATATGTATATCCGTACTGCCTAGCTTGTCTTCCACGCCAAGTAGAGTCCCATCCGGACACGAGACGAAGTCTTCAATATTGTATCTTCATAGTCCAATAGTCCGGCCAAAGGATATAGTCCGGCTGTCCGGAGACCCCCTAATCCAGGACTCCCTCACCGGCGCTTATTATTTTTACTGCGTCATGATTTCCCGTTTCCGTCTCTAACTTCGGATGTACTTGGGTCGCTGTGCTGCATCGGGCTAGCCAGCTGTCCTCGCCCGCGCAAAAGCGTGTCATGAGGCTTGTGAATGCTGCCATTGTTCTCGGCTTTTCTTGGCCGAGGTGTCTGGCAAGCCATTCGTCTCGGACACTATGCTTAAAGGCCACCAAGGCTTCGGCGTCCGGACAGTGGACTATTTGGTTCTTTTTGGTAAGAAACCTGTTCCAAAGCTTTCGGGCTGACTCTCCGGGCTGTTGAGTTATATGACACAAATCATCCGCATTCGGAGGCCGGACATAAGTCCCTTGAAAATTCGCCCGATGGAGCTTTCGGGGAGGCTTTTAAGCCAGTGCCGAGCTGGCGCTTTGAGCTTGAGGGGTAAGTACTTGATGGTGTGGAGATCATCTCCTCAAGCCATATGGATATGGAGGATATAGTCCTCAATCCAGACCCCAGGGTCTGTTGTTCCGTCGTATGCCTCTATGTTTACGGGTCTAAATCCCTCTGGAAATTCATGGTCCAGCACCTTATTGGTGAAACATAGGGGGTGTGCGGCACGCCTGTATCTGGGTGTACCATGATGTTCGGATGTTTGTTGTGTTGCATCGTATGCTGGAGCGTGCTTGCGTGGTCCATAAATGCATTTGGCTGCGCCGTCCTTTTGATGCGAGCCCTCGCGTGGATCGCGTATTGGCTTATGTGCGGCGTTATGCGCTGCTCTATGTTGGCCGTGAGGTCGTCTATCCGGCCAGATGGCCGTTTTAATTTTTGGTTGCGGGGGATCTAAGGCCTCCTTGTCGAATTCAGGTAGCAACTTCTGCTTTGGGTAGCTCTTGGTGTGGCAATTACCGCCGTGCTTCGCTGTTGTGTTGAGTACTTCACTCCATTTGATTTTGAGTGTGTCTTGTGCAGCCTTGAGCCTTTGCTTCTGTTTTTTCAGACTCCTCGCCGTGGCAGCAAGCCTTTGGTGGGCATTATGTTGCTCCTAGCGCCTGTCCGGTGTGATGTCGTCTGGACTGTTACCTTCGACGGGGTTGGGTTGTTCGGCTTGAGTTTTCGTGTTGCCGTGGTCGGGCAATAGTTCACCCTGCTCTAACGCTGGGTCTATGTGATCGTTATTTCTGCCGAGGCGGGATTTGGGGCGGCATTTATGCCGCCGCTTTGAATGCTGCTCGAGGGAACCACCCGTCACTGCATCCTTCTATTCCTCATTGTTATTTTCTTTGGGTGTGTCCACCATGTATACGTCATGTGACGAAGTGGGCGTCCAGTGCCCTGTGGGCAGTGGTTCCTCTGTGCTTCCCGCATCGTCGTCCATACCGTCGATGCCTTCGGAGTCGAAGTCGAGCTTGTCGGTTAAGTCATCGACAGTGGCCACTAAGTGGGTGGTGGGTGGGCGGCGAATTTCTTCATCGTCCGCATCCCAATCCTGCCGGACGTAGTTCGGCCAGGACTCTCCTGATGAGGAGAGATACCTTAATGAGTTCAATATCGCGCCAAAGGGCGAGTGCTGAAAAATATCCGCGGAGGTAAACTCCATGATCGGCGCCCAATCGGATTCGGTAGGAACGAGTGCAGGCAGTTCGGAGTCCGTGGCCGAAGAAGAATCCGACAGTTTGGCAACACGACTCTCGTGAAGGGTAAGGTCGATATTCGGCTCGATCGCCACTGAGGGTGTGGCCTCCATGACGGGCTCCATCCACCCGTCCACGGATGGCGAAACTAGCTCCGAATTGAGGGTCGGGGCGGCTGCCGGTGCGATCTCCTGAATACGGTCCGATGGTAGAGCTAAATCATACTCATCGTGACCACATGGCGCACAAGGCAGGGGTTCGAATCCGTCAAAGATCAAGTCTCCACGGACATTGGCCGTGTAGTTTAAGCTTGCAAACCTGACCTGGTGGCCAGGGCGTAATTTTCGATCTGCTCCAGATGGCCAAGCGAGTTGGCCCGCAGAGCGAAGCCGCCGAACACAAAGATATGTCCGGGGAGAAAAGTCTCGCCCTGGAATGCATCGCTATCGATGATCGTAGGAGCCATCAAGCCTGACGGCGACGACATAGAGGAACTCTCAATCAAAGCACCGATGTCGGTGTCAAAACCGGTGGATATCAGGTAGGGGGTCCCGAACTGTGCGTCTAAGCTGGATGGTAACAGGAGGCAGGGAACACGATGTTTTACCCAGGTTCGGGCCCTCTTGATGGAGGTAAAACCCTACGTCCTGCTCGATTTATTCTTGACGATATGAGTATTACAAGAGTTGATCTACCACGAGATCGAAGAGGCTAAACCCTAGAAGCTAGCCTATGGTATGATTGTATGTTGTCCTATGGACTAAAACCCTCCGGTTTATATAGAAACCGGAAAGGGCTAGGGTTACACAAGGTCGGTTACAAAGGAGGAGATATCCATATCCGTACTGCCTAGCTTGCCTTCCACGCCAAGTAGAGTCCCATCCGGACACGAGACGAAGTGTTCAATCTTGTATCTTCATAGTCCAACAGTCCGGCCAAAGGATATAGTCCGGCTGTCCAGAGACCCCCTAATCCAGGACTCCCTCAGTGGCCATCCGAGCAAAGGGCAGTATGGCAGAGTAAGTGCTTTGGAGACTGCTAAGCTTATATAGGATAGGCTGTCCAAGGTCAAAGAAGGAGTCTCAACACAACGTGACTCTCGAGTTGACGTTCTTCGCAATCTCTTCAACCGCTTCAAATGACTCGAAAATGAAAATGTTCAGCAAACCTTCGATCGCCTCCCTGACATTTCAAATGATCTTCAAGCACTTGGTGCCACTGACATCACCGACCATGAGGTGGTGAAGAAATTGCTGAGATCGCTTGATTCCTCATTTGACACCCTAGCACTAACGATACAAGAACATGGAGACTACACGTCACTTGATCTCGCTGATATCAACGAGAGGCTAAACACTCATGAGTTCCTACTTGCTGAGAAGAGAGCTCTTTATGGACCGAGCTATGGCAGATCACGTGCACTAAAGGCCAAGGCAGTCTCTGCATCTGAAGGTGAGGATTCTGGTAGCAACCTTGGTGATCCTGAAGAACTGAGCCAAGAGCTAGAAATGCTCATGAGGATATTCCAGAAGTTCTCAAGGAGTCGTTGCTTTGGTAAATCCTCAAGAAGTGATGACATGAGAACATATTCCTCATCCCGTTTCTACAAGAAGAGAACTTGCCACAAATGCAAGAAACCTGGTCACTACATTCAAGATTGTCCTCAATGGGAGAATGAATCAAATAAGAAGAAATACAAGGATTACAGTTCTTATGACTCGAAGAAGAAGAAGAAATCTTCAAAGTCCTCATCATCAAAATCCTCAAAGTCTTCATGTCACAAGAAGAGCAGCTCCAAAAAGGCTCGGGCATTCATTGGCAAGGAAATGGACTCTGAAGCTGAATCTGAGGAAAATGAGGAAGAGGAGGCATCTGAGGAGTCAGACTCTCGTGTGGCGAGCCTAGCCCTCGCTACTGCGTACATCAGCAAGTCCTCTAAGGAAAATGACCTCCCCAACACTGCCGACGACGATGACGACGACTACGCTCCCACCTATTGCTTCATGGCAAAAAGGTGCAAAGGTACTCAAATATCCCTCCTCTGAATCAAGTGAGGATGAATCTGATGAAAACCTCAAGCCTAGCTATTCTACACTTGCTAAGATTGCTGTGAGACAACAAAAGGCTTTTGAAAAGGTTCAAAATATGCTAGACAAAAGCGATGATATGTTGGGTGAAGAAATGGATCGCACTAAAACTTTGACTGAAAATCTTCAGAGACTTGAGACTAAGTTTGACAATCTTCAGAGTCATCATAACACTCTCCTACCTGATCATGAGAAGCTTTCTTATGATTTTCTTCAAAGAAAGTAAGATCTTGAGTAGCTAAGGGTGAGTTATGAAGATCTTCAGAAGGAACACGATTCATTGCTTGCTCAACAAATCAGTTCCACTTAGGTTGAATTCATTCCACCATGTTTGAAATGCATTGAACGTGAATCTGCTAATTCTTCACCTAAAAGTTCAAATGCTTCTATTGCTGCAAATTCTTCAATTGTCTCTGCTATCACAAATTCCTCATCTGAGGATGCTGCTAGTATTAGTGACCATGCAGGGCTGAAGGAATTGTATGTGACAGGCATGTACAAAAGCCTCAAAGGGCATCGTGCTCTTTGTGATGTGCTTAAAAAGTAGATCCCCAATTGGAACCATAGGAAAGAGGGTATTGCCTTTGAGAGGAAACTCAATGCTGATGGGACCTATTGGAAACCTGAGCAGTATCCCAAAACCCCATGGGTTGCTGCAAAGGGACCTTTAGTGGATCCATCTACTTTATCTGGATTTACATGTGAATCTTCATATTTTTCTGATGAGTCATTTGACTTCAACTATAAATTGCTCAAAAATCAGAATGGTGAAGTATTTGCTAGATATGTTGGCACTAACGCAGGAATGGTCCCCCTATGAAGAAAATCTGGGTTCCCAAAAGGTTCCTTCAAAATCTTCAGGTAAATGTCATCATGACACCACATGTGAAGAATAGGAACCCCATATCAAATTCTTCATATGGACCAAAGTCTTCATATGGACCAAATTCCTCACGGGGATCAAATTCCTCATATGGATCCATATCCTCATATGAACATCATCGTGCTATCCCTTCTGTTTCGCAGGGAAGATCTAAGGGCTATGAATATGTGCATTATTCTTCAAATCATTATGTTCATAAGTCCTCGAAGAATTTCTCTGCTTATTCATATGCTTACTCTAACCCCTCTTAACACTGGTACAACGAGGTGCTAAACAAACGGTTTTTAACCCCTTTCCGCGACGGCATTTGGAACCACCGCCAAGTGAGTGTGTGCGATAGGGTGTCCTTCCCACACGACCCAGAAATCGTCGGGGATAGGCCCTCCTGGGACCCAGGCTGGGGCCGTGTGCGATCAGGCGAGGCATCGAAACCCAATCATTTCTGTAGGTATGTACATCCCACACGGTAATCTGAGAAAATCATTTCCGTAGGTATGTACATCCCATACGATGAATCCCAGAAAAACATTTCCGTAGGTATGGGTATCACACACAGTCAATCCAAGGAATTCATTTGTGTTCTTATGTATGGGTATCACACACAGTCAATCCAAGGAATTCATTTGTGTTCTTATGTACATCCCACACAGTCAATCCAGGTAAAACATTTCCGTTCTTATGTATATCACACACAGTTCTTCGTGTGGAAACGTTTGTGCAAGGTGGCCTAACGCAAACAGTTCGCTGCCAGAGGCCATGTGTGATTGTGAGTTGATCGAACACACCAACTTTCTAGAAATCGTGCGGGTTGTTTGAGTTCATCGCCCACGGTGTTGTCTGAGTAACCGTCTGCAATAGAAAACCCCAATAAGCAGGGTAATTAGCCTATTATTGATAATCCATGTACTAATCAAACCGATATTTCTTATAAAACACGCCAGATATTTCATATTAGTATAAAAGTAACCATGATTTCATAATCGAATTATATCAGATAGCTTCGGCACTCGGTTACGCCATTACACAATAGCACCAAGTTACACATGCAGCATCAAAAACCTTTGGAAAGTACCATCATACACGGTAAATAGACAGATGAATCTCATCTGGGAAACTGCAGAAGCCGAAGGCAAATATTGAGCCTTTAGTGATGTTGAATGTCCTTGCAACTTTAGGCCAGTGGCTATGGATAATTGCCCGCCCAACCTTCGTCCTCTTCAGCAAGACTTCAATATTGTACCATGGGTGTTGAATGAATACCTTCTGTCGGTGTCAAAACCGGCGGATCTCGGGTAGGGGGTCCCGAACTGCGCGTCTAGGCTGGATGGTAACAGGAGGCAGGGAACACTATGTTTTACCCAGGTTCGGGCCCTCTTGATGGAGGTAAAACCCTACGTCCTGCTTGATTAATATTTATGATATGGGTAGTACAGAGTAGATCTACCACGAGATCAAGGAGGCTAAACCCTAGAAGCTAGCCTATGGTATGATTGTTGCCTATGGAGTTGATGTGCTACGGACTACAACCCTCCGGTTTATATAGACACCGGATAGGGTTAGGGTTACATAGAGTCGGTTACAATGGTAGGAGATCTTGAATATCCGCATCGCCAAGCTTGCCTTCCACGCCAAGGAAAGTCCCATCCGGACACGGGACGAAGTCTTCAATCTTGTATCTTCATAGTCTAGGAGTCCGGCCGAAGGTATAGTCCGGCTACCCGAACACCCCCTAATCCAGGACTCCCTCAGTAGCCCCCGAACCAGGCTTCAATGACGATAAGTCCGGTGCGCAAATTGTTCGGCATTGCAAGGCGGGTTCTTCTCCAAATCCTGTGTACCTGTAGGAATAATGTCCGATTTTTGTAATGTAATGCTCCTTGGCTTCCACGCCCAATAATGGCCGTCTTCCACGTGTCAAACGAATGCGAAAAGCTGAGGCGTTTTTACATCCACACCCCTAGCCATATAAACGAGCCGCCTATTTAATGGGATGGGGATTAAGGTCCAAACCACATCTTCTCCTCTCCGCGAGTTATCATCAGAGCGCTTCCAGCAAAGGTCCATTCCAACATGTCCAGCCGTCGCAGCTCCTCCCCTCGCCCCTCCGGTCCCAAACTCGGGGACTGGCAGAGTTGCACCATCCCGCATAGCGAGTTAGTGTCGCTTCAGACCAAGGGATTTCTCCCCCAGGCATACATGGTCCTGGTCCGAGCCGGTCTCGCCACCTACAATGGCAGAAAACAAGCGGAGAGCACCCCCAATCCTTCTAAAGGAGAGCGGGTGTGCCTCGTCCCCTATCTAGTAAGGGGACTGGGATTTCCAATTCATCCATTTCTCCGCGGGCTTCTGGAGTTCTACGGCCTCCAGCTGCACAATCTCACGCCCACCTCCGTATTACATATCGCGGGTTTCGTTGCCCTTTGCGAGCTATTTTTAGGCGTTGACGCTCATTTCGCGCTGTGGAAGAGGTTATTCTGCCTGGTGCCCCGTTCTCAAGAGGGGTCTATCTACCAAGTGGGCGGAGCCGAAGTATGGCGCATCGCCGGGACCGGATACCTATCCGGAACCCCGAAGAAGGCGTCCGAGGACTGGCCTTCGGAATGGTTTTACATAGATGACGTCCCGCTACCGGACCCTATCTGGGTCAGTCTCCCTGAGTTCAATAGTGCCCCATTGAAGAAACGCTTGAGCTGGCGTCCGCAGAGCTCTCAGAGAGAAAAAGACAGAGACGTCCTTTACCTGATGGGCCGGATAAGACTGTTGGCTCATTCCGGACTAACCATGATTGGAGTCATGGCCGCATGCATTATGCGGGGGGTGCAGCCGCTTCAATATAGAGGCCACCCCATGTGGGATTTCAACGGGGGAGGATGACGCCACCCGTTACGGTCGTAAGGGGCCGGCCTCAGCCGCCGCCTTAGTACTGCGGCAGGAGGTAAAGGATATAAACAGCCGCCCTCCACAGCCCGAGGACCCAGAACGGTCCCTCAATCCGGACTCCAAAGAGGATCCGGACATATCGGTGGAGCTTATTAACGGGGTGTTCCATTAGCTAAGCAAGGACAATACCTTGGTAGCCATTACGGCGGATTACCCAGGGTTAATCCCGGCCTCCCAGGTGACAGAAACCGGAGTCCCATTCCCTTGAAAGAGATTCCACTCTCACGTATTCCGGTGTTTCTGACGACAACCGTGTTTTGTAGGGGAGATTTCCGAGGCAGGAGGCCAAACCTACGGCGGCTAGCCAACAAGGGGCCGCATGGCCCCGTGGGGCAACAAGGAATGTAGTCCGGACTGAGATGCCGGCGCAAAGGTATAGCGCACCCTCTGTTTCCCTGGAGTTATTCTGTCAGGGCATATTAACGTTCGTGCTATCTTCAGAACGAAGAGACCTCACCGGACTACATCCAGAGAGGTTGCCAATCGCGCCTCCACTAGCCAGGCTCCAACGTCTAGCCAGGAAGCGGAGGCGAGCACAAGGCGCGCACCGGACGCTCCTCCGACAGGGGATGCGGACATGCTGTCTGCCACAAATTCTGAAGTGGAGAGTGCCATGAACCACAGGCGCCGCCGGACAGTTCTACGTGACGCTTGTTTCTCCCAAGAGGCTTTAGATGCCTTTAATTCGGGAGATGCGTACCTCCGTGCCGCTCAAAATGGGTTAGCCAGAGCCACAGAGCAGTATGTAAAAGACATACGGGTAAGAAAATTTTGGTCAAATATATATATATGCCAGTAGCCCCCGAGACTTGAAGCAGTTAGAGCAACTGATTTAAGGATCATTTAATATGCAGGTTCTTACAGAGAAGAATACCGTACTGTCCCAGGAGCTGGAAAAGTGCAAGGCCCAACTAGAGGCTGCACTAGCCGCAGCAGGGGAGCCCAAAGAGACCCCCTCAGGTAAGATACACTTCGAAAGATTAGTATTGTGCGGTGTGGGTGCAAATCTGACAAATCATATTGCAGATGGCGCCAGACTCGATCCAGAAAAGCAACAACTCTTACGCCGGCTAAAGGCCGGTGAGAGTACGTTGACAAAGGTGAGGCGAGAGAAGAATGATCTTCAGGATGCCAACACCAAGCTGGACGTCGAACTTAAAGATGTTCGTGGCTAGCTGTCGGACTCCACGAAGGAGAATCAGCGGCTTCGACGCGGCATATTTAGTAAGTGCTTGAACGAACTTTGAAAAAAGAATTCGGCGAGGAAGTTGACTAATAGAGTATGTTCTGTAGGTATGCTCACAGGTCGTCCTGCAGAGGAGATGCCCGGTTCTATGGGTGACCTTCTTCCCAAACTCTTGCAACTGCACGAGCGAATTCGGCAGGCGATGCGAGGCGTTGCCCAAGCCTTATGGCCTGCCCACTCCATGCCCGAGGGCCTTGGAGAGCTTGCGGAGAAGCTGAAGGGAGCTCGGCGGCGCTTCCGGTTGTGGAAGATATTGGCCTGCCGACAAGGTGCTAGGGAGGCCTGGGCCATGGTGAAGACCCATTTTACGAAGTCTGACCCAAACCATATGGCCGAGGTCAGACCAGTGGGGCCTGACGGGAAGGAGATCCCTGTAAGCTTAGTACACGTCCAAGTAGAGTTGGCCACGAAGTATTCCCAGCAGGACTGTAAATTAGATAGCCTGTTAGATGGTATAGAAGAGGAATACAATCAGTCAGAATGACTGTGTAATTTTGAATTAACATGTGTAATGCCTTCTAGCCGGATTGTAGACCGTTTGTCGTTGCCGACCTTTTCGCTTCAACCTCGGGACTTGACGGTCCGGAGTGTGTCCGAATACCCTAGCGGTTATATAAGAACCAGGGTATGCGTGGAGACCAGGCGTAGGGGTCATCAGTGCTTTATCAGACAAGTGCCCAACTAGTTATGTTATATTACATGGTTAGTAAGAAACATCTTCCAGAGAGAATAGTTCTGTTAAGGGTTCCTTTCGCTGGGAGGCATGCCCTAAGGTGCATGTCCGGACTGCGTGAAAAGACGCAGAAAAAAAGCATCTGGGGGCGCATAAAATGAGTAAAAAGATCATCTTTTATTTCACCGACCGAATATTCCCTTAAGAACGCTCATTTTCGGCTTCACCCAGTCTGAGGTACACGTCCGGCTGACCCGGCAGTAACAATCGCAGAGGTGCTCCCTTTACCGCCTAGCCAAACAATCGAGAACGTAGGGGTAAGCACAGGAGCCAGGCAACCCAGCTTGGCTAAAACTTAAGTCATATCAATGCATATAATGGTGAAGAAAAAGGTACATGCGGAAGTTTGACGCATGTGTTGGGCGTGAAGCCCGTATAAATAAGCTTCTGTTATAGAAGCCCCCAGGTTTAATGAGCGCGAGTGGCGCATCACTAGATGAGACTTTAAGGGCTATAAAATAAAAAATGGGAAGGAGAGAAATGTAAGACAGAAAAATGCAAAAAAGAATGGACAGAGGAAGGAGACGAACACAGAGTCCGGCGCTAGGCATAGAATCTTCGGAGACGGGTGGCGTTCCACGGGTTCGGCTCGAGTCGGTTGTTTGACGCATCTCGCAGGCGGTACGCCCCACTAGTCAGGACTTGGTTGATTATGAATGGACCTTCCCATTTGGGCTTGAGTTTGTCCTTTTTCTTATCCGGTAGGCGTAGAACTAGTTCGCCAACATTGTAATTTTTGGCCCGTACTTCTCTGCTTTGATATCTTCAGGCCTGCTGTTGATAAAATGCGGAACGGGCTTTTGCCACATCACGCTCCTCCTCCAAGGCGTCCAAGTTGTCCTGCCGATCGAGCTCGGCTTCTCTTTCTTCATACATGCGCACTCTAGGTGAGTCATGAATTATGTTGCATGGCAGAACTCCTGCGTCGTACACCATAAAAAATGGTGTGTATTCGGTGGTACGTTTTGGCGTGGTCCGCAGCCCCCATAGCATGGAGTCGAGCTCCTCTACCCAGTGCGTGTTAGATTCCTTGAGGGACCGCACCAGTCTGGGTTTAATGCCGCTCATGATAAGACCATTTGCACGTTCGACCGGGCCGTTGGTTTGTGGGTGATAGACGGAAGCATAATCGAGCTTGATGCCCATGTTTTTGCACTAGAGTTTTACCTCGTCGGCGGTAAAGTTTGTACTGTTGTCGGTTATGATGCTGTGGGGGAAGCCATAACAGTGTACAACCCCGGATATGAAGTCTATCATAGGTCCGGATTCGGCCGTTTTTACAGGCTTGGCTTCTATCCATTTGGTGAACTTATCCACCATGACCAGTAAGTATTTTTTCCTATGGGCCCCACCTTTTAGGGGTCTGACCATGTCAAGCCCCCGGACCGCAAAAGGCCAGGTGATGGGTATAGTTTGGAGTGCGGTGGGTGGCATATGGCTTTGGTTGGCAAAAAGTTGGCAACCAGCGCATCGCTGGACTAGGTCCTGAGCGTCTGCCCGGGCCGTCGGCCAATAAAGGCCTGTACGGAAAGCCTTGCTAACAAGGAACCGAGCAGCGGCGTGGTGACCACCGAGTCCGGCATGAATTTCAGCCAGAAGGTTCCGCCCTTCCTCTTCTGAGATGCACCTTTGAAGGACTCCGGTAGTGCTTTTCTTATAAAGCTCTCCCTCATGGACTCTATAGGCTTTAGATTGCCGCACTATGCAGCGGGCCTCGTTTTGGTCCTCCGGGAGTTCCTGTCTAGTAAGGTAGGCTAGGAATGGTTCTGTCCATGGGGCGATAACCGCCATTATTACGTGGGCTGAAGGTGTAATTTCGTTGGCAGAGCCTCCAATTGTGTCAGATTGTTCGGCGTCGAGTGGTGTGGCTGGGTTCAGGCTGATATTTGCGGGTTCCCCCTCCCATGCTACGGATGGCTTGAACAATCTTTCCAAAAAGATGTTGGGGGGGGGGGGACTGCATCGTATTTTGCTCCGATGGGTGCTAGGACGTCCGCCGCTTGATTGTTTTCTCGGGCTATATGGTGAAACTCCAGCCCTTCGAACCGAGCTGACATTTTTAGGACGGCGTTGCGGTAAGCTGCCATTTTTGGGTCCTTGGCGTCGAAGTCTCCATTTATTTGGGATATCGCGAGGTTTGAATCCCCGCGTACCTCTAGGCGCTGGATACCCATGGATACTGCTATCCGGAGGCCATGTAGGAGGGCCTCATATTCGGCTGCATTGTTGGAATCCATGTACATGATCTAGAGCACATATTGGACTGTGTCTCCTGTGGGGGACGTCAGGACGACGCCGGCCCCCAGTCCGGCCAACATTTTGGAGCCGTCGAAATGCATAATCCAGTTTGAATATGTGCCGTACTCTTTAGGGAGCTCGGCCTCCGTCCATTCTGCGACGAAGTCGGCCAAAACTTGCGATTTAATAGCTCGTCGTGGCTTATAGGTACCATCACCAGGTTTGCTAGCCAGTCCGGATGTTTTATGTCTCTAATGAATCCGGCCTCCAATAGCTTGGCTAGCTCCTCTCCCATAGCCAGTCTCTTGGGTTCGGAAAAATGCCGAAGGGCTTGTTTGACAGGTTTAAATCCTTTTAGGATATTTAAGCTGTGTTCGGCCAGCCTGCGTGGGATCCCTGGCATGTCTGAAGGGTGCCAGGCGAAGATGTCCCAGTTCTCTCGTAGGAACTCTCGCAGTGCGGCGTCTGCATCAGGGTTTAGTCGTGCCCCGATGGAAGCTGTTTTATTGGGGTCCATTGGATGGACCTGGAATTTGACTATTTCGTCAGTTGGCTTGAAGGATGTGGATTTGGATCTCTTGTCGAGTATCACATCATCCCTGTTAACCGTGGAGCGCAGCGCAGTCAGTTCCTCGGCTGCTAAGGCTTCGGATAGTGCCTCAAGGGCTAATGCGGACGTCTTGTTTTCGGCGCGGAGTGCTATGTCCGGATCACTAGCTAGAGTGATAATTCCGTTCGGCCCGGGCATCTTAAGCTTCATGTACCTGTAATGGGGTATTGCTTGGAAGATTGTGAATGCTTCCCGCCCTAGTAAAGCGTGATATCCACTCTTAAACGGGGCCACCTGAAACGTGACTTCTTCGGACCTGTAATTATCCGGCATGCCGAACACCACATCTAGTGTGATTTTTCCTGTGCAGCGCGCTTCCCGACTGGGGATTATTCGTCTAAAGGTTGTGTTGCTTCGCTCGACGCGGTTCTAGTCTATTTCCATTTTTTGAAGGGTTTCCTCATAAATGAGGTTCACTCCGCTGCCTCCATCCATGAGCACCTTGGTGAGGCGAAAGCCGTCCACTATGGGACTGAGGACCAATGCGGCTGGTGCTCGGGCTGTTCGGAATCTAGGTTCGTCACTTGCGTTGAAGGTAATGGCAGTGTCGCTCCATGGATTTATTTTTGCAACTTGATAGACTTCGGCGAGGCTGCGGAGTGTTCTTTTTCGCACATTGTTTGATGCAAAAGTCTCGAAGACTATGAGAACGGTACTGGTGTCCTTGGGCTGGCTTTCTGCGGCCTCCGGAATTAAGAGGTCCTCGCCGATTTTGGCCACCTGCCGGAGTATCCAACATGCTCTAAGGCTGTGAGTTGGTGTGGCGTCCTCTGTATTGTGAATTCTATAGGGTCCATCAAGCCATCTTTCCAGTACGGTTCCATACCCTGTAGAGGGTTTTGGCTTTTTGGTGTTTATCCCGGGTGTCCTATGATGATGCACCCTCTTAGTTCGGACGGGATTACTATTCAAGGCCGGATTATCCCAAAATTTATTTCAGTTTTCCAAACGCTTTCCATCGCACAGTATTTTTGTACTATGGACGCCAAGTCAGTGAAGCGTGTAATATCACGACGACTTACGGTGTTAAGGATTCCCTCGTCCGTGCAATTACTGCAGAAAATTGAGATTGCGTCTCCCTCGCGGCAATCCTTTATCCTGTTCATAACCAGGAGGAATCTGGCCCAGTAATAATGTACTGTTTCCTCGGCCTCTACCTGATTTGGGAAAGATCGCTTATGATCGGGTGGGCGGGTGTCATTGAATCTGAAACCTCACCCAATCCAAGATTCGGAGGCCGTAGAGTTTCCGAACTCTGAAGTTCGGATTCTTGGATGTTGTCCAATGAATCTGGCCCGCTGCCTGATCCTAAGCTCAGGTCTTGAGTTACATCCTCCCCTCCGCGGGTATCCGGCTTGGAGGGGTCGGGAATTTGGACGTAGCTAGCCCTTAAAATAGATGAAGGGTCGCCGCACTACGCCTCCACCACAGCAACATGGTGGGTGACTTGGGGAGAGTTAATTTCTCTTAGATCGGGTTTAAGCCCAACCTGGTCATAATCTATAGTGACCCCCAGGGCGGCGATGCGATCCAAGAGCTCGTTTACGGAAGAGAGCTCCATTGGATCTAGCTGCTCGACGAGCTCCGAGCTGACGTGTAGGTTGCTTTTGATGACCCGAGAGGTCACCGTCGGCGCAACAGCCGAACAGGCGGTCATGAGGAAACCACCTAGCCGGAGAGTTTGGCCGACAGCCAAGGCTCCCTTAGCAACGGCGCCGTCTTTAAAGATGGGAGGAGGAATCGTTCCTGATTGCGATGACACAGAGGAACTCTCAATGAAAGCACCAATGTCGGTGTCAAAACCGGCGGATCTCGGGTAGGGGGTCCCGAACTGCGCGTCTAGGCCGGACGGTAACAGGAGGCAGGGAACACGATGTTTTACCCAGGTTCGAGCCCTCTTGATGGAGGTAAAACCCTATGTCCTGCTTGGTTAATATTTATGATATGGGTAGTACAAGAGTAGATCTACCACGAGATCAAGGAGGCTAAACCCTAGAAGCTAGCCTATGGTATGATTGTTGCCTATGGAGTTGATGTCCTACGGACTACAACCCTCTGGTTTAAATAGACACCGGACAGGGTTAGGGTTACATAGAGTCGGTTACAATGGTAGGAGATCTTGAATATCCGCATCGCCAAGCATGCCTTCCACGCCAAGGAAAGTCCCATCCGGACACGGGACGAAGTCTTCAATCTTGTATCTTCATAGTCCAGGAGTCCGGCCGAAGGTATAGTCCAGCTACCCGAACACCCCCTAATCCAGGACTCCCTCACCTTCCTCACCTCTTGAACATGCAGGTGGTTTGAGAGGTAATCATCGGTGAACTGCTTTGTAAAGTACTGAAAACAAAGCTATGCATAAATTGCTGTTGTAAATTTTGAAATGGCGCAAGGGGTAAAAACAAGGTAAAAGAGTTGGTACCATCCTATAGTTGACTGATGTCTTCTTCATTGAGCAAACAAAGATCTTGCTGTTATTCGTCGCAAGTTTCTTCATCCTAACAATGTTTCTGAGTTTCTTGACTTGAGTGATATTTATGGACATCTCATTTCCCCATATGCAAAATGGGTCAAACAGTGGGTCTAAGCTTCTGACAGCAGGACCTACATGTGCAAGACCAAATTGTAAGAAACCTAAATATTAGAATGATTCCTACAACTACACAATAATGTGCTATTAGCCAAAGGACCCTGCTTGAACAAACCTCGATGGTAAACCGCAGTGTCTCCCATTGTTTCCCTACAACACACATAAGGAAGATCTTGATCAGGTTAACTGAGAGTTGCCATACTATCAGTAGAATATGTATTGAGTACAGCCAAATTCGATTGGTGTCACATGCATAACAATACAAAATTGTACCCATAGCAAATGAAAATCAAATTGCAGAACTGAACCAAACATTTAAATGGACAGCAGACCAAATGAACCAAAATAGTTAATTGAGCACAACATTGCAGAATAGAAACATGTACTAGAAGATAAGACAATTAACAAAATAAAGAATGCTTGAGAACAGTACTATGAAATGTAGCAATTGCTAGACCAAAGTGTTAACAGAACATTATATTTCAGAGGACCAAACTGTTAACTGAACATCACATTGCATATTAACATTACAGAGGACAAATCACTAGAAGGCACTGGCGGTGGCCTCGAGAAAACATCACAAACTATATTTTAAAGTAGAAAACCGCGTGGCGGTGTCGACGGTGGCCTTGAAGACGAGGTGCTCCTCCAAGATCTGGCGGTCGGCACGCATGGCAGCCATAGCGACCTCGTTCGCGTGTGCGGCCGCATGCTACTCAGCTCCACATTATACTATGTCTAAAATGGCTGTGGGCGCCGCTTAATTAGAGGAGGGGGCAGCACTACTACGAAAAGGGCTATAGATGGAATTGACACTAATGGCGCACCAGACATGTGGTGCGCCATTACTATATACTAATGGCGCACCATCTGTTGGTGCGCCATTAGTGTGGAAGACACTAATGGCGCACCAGGCACACGGTGCGCCACTAGTAACAAAATGTTTTTTTTCATTTTTTTTCAAACATACTAATGGCGCACCAGCCATAGAGTGCGCCACTACTGTATTTTTTTTACTTCTTTGCAAAACTACTAATGGTGCACCGTTGCATAGTGCGCCATTACTAGTTTAAACTAGTAATGGCGCACTGTGCCACGGTGCGCCATTAGTATATTTTTTTTACTTTTTTGCAAAACTACTAATGGCGCATGTCTGTATGGTGCGCCATTAGTATGTTGGGTTACTAATTGCGCATGTCTCTGCGGTGCACCATTTGTAACCTGGGACCAGCTAGATATTTTTGGACAGCCACACCTACACACTCACTTTCCCCACTTCATTCCCCCCACCTCCTTCTCTAAGCTTGTCGGCTGCCTCCTCCTCCTCACCACATTTGCACCATAGATTCATCAAAATTAAGTGTTGAAATTACCTTCTTTGATAGGTAAGTAAGGGGAAAGCTATATTCATGTTGTAGATCTACTTTTTTTCTCCCTAGCTCGCTCCAACAACGTGCACATGCACTTTTTGTGGACTAGCTAGATCTATGTATGTTTGTGGTGTTGCATATGTTTGTGGTGTTGCATATATGTTTGTGTTTGCAGGTACCGGTATTTGAAATGCGATAGTTGCCAATATTTTGCCGGAATGTTGATTCATTTCCGTTTCGGCGAGAATTTGGCACTATGCATTCCTTTTGGTCCTATTTTTAGGGAAAGTCATGCCAAATTTTTTCTTGGTTCTAAAATATCGTTTTGCTCTACCCCGCAGGCGACCATGGTCCGCACGATGACCGAAGGCATCGTGAATAGGTTTTTGAGCTCCGCGAAGGCCGAGATGCTTCAAAAGAACGAGAAGGAGATAAGATGTCCATGTCGAAGATGCAAGCTGAAGAGCCTTATTGTGGACCCAGATTCCGGGCAGGTGCGGGACCACCTGCTCTTGCGTGGTTTCATGGATGGCTATCGGTGGCAAGGTGATGAAGATGACTATGAAGTCGTCCATGGGGGCCGGGCAAGAAATGAGGAAGGGCAGCAAGACAACTGTAACGCCCTCGATGTGGCTATATCTACCACGTGTCGAAGCACGACTTAGAGGCATAACCGCATTGAAAGCAATGTCGCAAGTGAGGTAATCTTCACACAACCCATGTAACACATAAGGGAAAGAGATACATAGTTGGCTTACAATCGCCACTTCACACAAATACATGAATAAAGCATTACATCATCCAAATACAATCAGGGTCTGAGGGAGTCCTGGATTAGTGCGTGTTCGGGTAGCCGGACTCCTAGACTATGAAGATACAAGATTGAAGACTTCGTCCCGTGTCCGGATGGGACTTTCCTTGGCGTGGAAGGCAAGCTTGGCGGTGCGGATATTCAAGATCTCCTACCATTGTAACCGACTCTATGTAACCCTAACCCTATCCGGTGTCTATATAAACTGGAGGGTTGTAGTCCATAGGACATCAACTCCATAGACAACAATCATACCATAGGCTAGCTTCTAGGGTTTAGCCTCCTTGATCTCATGGTAGATCTACTCTTGTACTACCCGTATCAGCAATATTAATCAAGCAGGACGTAGGGTTTTACCTCCATCAAGAGGGCCTGAACCTGGGTAAAACATCATGTTCCCTACCTCCTGTTACCATCCGGCCTAGACGCGCAGTTCGGGACCCCCTACCCGAGATCCGCCGGTTTTGACACCGATATTGGTGCTTTCATTGAGAGTTCCTCTGTGTCTTCGCCTTTAGGCCCGATGGCTCCTTTGATCATCAACAACGATGCGGTCCAGGGTGAGACTTTTCTCCCCAGACAGATCTTCATCTTCGGCGGCTTTGCTCTGCGGGCCAATTCGCTTGGCCACCTGGAGCAGATCGAAAGCTACGCCCCTGGCCATCAAGTCAGGTTTGGAAGCTTAAACTACATGGCCGACATCCGCGGAGACTTGATCTTCGACGGGTTGGAGCCACGGCTAAGCGCGCCGCACTATCTCGAGGGGCGTGATCTAGCTCTGCCTCCGGACAGTGTCCTGGAGGCCGCACACGCATCAGTTCCGACCCCTAACTCAGAGCCTATTGCGCCAATCGAGGACGAGCGGTTGGATGTCACCTCGGGGGCTGCGATCTCAAAGGCGATCGAGCCGAATGCTAGCCCCGCACTCTGCATGACCCGTGACTCCGAGGATCCGGACTCCTCCCCGGACTCCAAACCCCCTGCGCCCCTGCCAATCGAATGCGATTGGGCGCCGATAATGGAGTTCACCGCCGCAGACATCTTTCAGCACTCGCCTTTTGGCGACATCCTGAATTCTCTTAAGTCTCTCTCTTTATCAGGAGAGCCCTGGCCGGATTACGGTCAGCGAGGGTGGGATACAGACGATGAAGAAATTCAAAGCCCACCCACCACCTACTTTGTAGCCACTATCGACGATTTAACCGACATGCTTGACTTCGGCTCTGAAGACATCGATGGTATGGATGACGATGTAGGAGACGAACAGGAACCAGCACCTGTAGGGCGCTAGAAGGCCACCTCGTCATATGATATATATATATATATATATATATATATATATATGGTGGATACTCCAAAAGATGGAGATGGCGATGGAACAGTGGGGGATGACACCCCCAAGAAACAACCAAAGCACCGGCGTCAATGGCGCCGCTCTAAATCCCGCCAAAGCAAAAATGGTGATTCCGGCACGGGAGATAATACTACCCCGGATAGCGCCAAAGAACACCCACCTCAGCAAGATTTGGCACAGGAAGATGGAGAAGCCAGCCCTCATGGGAAAGCGGCAGACCGAGAGGTCGAGGATGATAACCATACGCCTCCCTCCGAAGACGAGGCAAGCCTCGATGACGACGAGTTCGTCATACCATCAGACCCCGCCGAACAAGAGCGTTTCAAACGCAGGCTTTTCGCCATGGTAAGCAGCCTCAAGAAAAAGCAGCAACAGCTTAGAGCTACCCAAGATTTGCTAGCTGACAGATGGACTGAAGTCCTTGCGGCCGAAGAGTATGAACTTAAACGCCCCTCCAAGAGTTACCCAAAGCGCAGGCCGCTACCCCGATCAGAGGAGGAAGCACCTACATCACCAGCGCATGACATGGCAGACCGGCCACCTCGCGGCCACGACAGAGAGGCCTCTCGGTCCTCCACCCAAGCCATGCCCCGACGCCGCTCAACTAAGGCACGGGAAAATGCGCCAGACCAGCGAGACGTACTGGAGGATAAGGCAAGACAAACAAGATCGATCTACGGATCGCGCAGGCGCCCTACGGCACATGACGATGATCTTCACTCCGGATACAACAAATCCGGCCGGGCCGAACACAACAAACATAGCTCTTCTGAGCTGCGTCGTGATATAGCCCAGTACAGAGGCGCCGCACACCCGCTATGCTTCACGAATGAAGTAATGGATCATAAAATCCCAGAGGGTTTCAAACCCGTAAACATCGAATCATACGATGGCACAACAGATCCGACGGTATGGATCGAGGATTATCTCCTTCACATCCACATGGCATGCGGCGATGATCTACACGCCATCAAATACCTCCCGCTCAAACTTAAAGGACCGGCCCGGCATTGGCTTAACAGCTTGCCAGCAGACTCAATTGGTTCTTGGGAGGACCTGGAAGCTGCATTCCTCGACAACTTCCAGGGCACTTACATGCGACCACCGGATGCCGACGACTTAAGACACATAATTCAGAAGCCAGACGAATCGGCCAGACAATTCTGGACATGGTTCCTAACAAAGAAAAACCAGATAGTCGACTGTCCGGACGCAGAGGCCCTAGTAGCCTTCAAGCCTAACATCCGCGACAAATGGCTTGCCCGGCACCTGGGACAGGAAAAGCCGAAATCTAAGGCAGCCCTCACGACACTCATGACCCGCTTTTGTGTGGGAGAAGACAGCTGGCTAGCTCGCAGTAACAACTTATCAAAGAACCCTGGTAACTCAGATACCAAGGACAAAAGTGGCAGGACACGTTAGAATAAGAAAAAACGCCGCGTTAGCAGCGACAGTAATGAAGACACGGCAGTCAATGCCAGATTCAAAGGATATAAATCCGGTCAGCGGAAAAAGCCATTCAAAAAGAATACTCAGGGCCCGTCCAGTTTGGACCGAATACTCGACTGCTTGTGCCAGATACATGGCACCCCCGAAAGGCTAGCCAATCACACTAACAGGGATTGTTGGGTGTTCAAGCAGGCAGGCAAGTTAAGAGCCGAAAACAAAGACAAGGGGCTGCACAGCGATGACGAGGAGGAGCCCAAGCCGCCGAACAACAATGGACAGAAGGGCTTTCCCCCACAAGTGCGGACGGTGAACATGATATACGCAACCCACATTCCCAAGAGGGGGCGGAAACGTGCGCTACGGGACGTATACGCGATGGAGCCAGTCGCCCCAAAGTTCAACCCATGGTCCTCCTGCCCGATCACTTTTGATCGAAGGGACCATCCCACTAGCATCCATCATGGCGGCTTCGCCGCATTGGTTCTCGACCCAATCATCGACGGATTTCATCTCAAAAGAGTCCTCATGGACGGTGGCAGTAGCCTAAACCTGCTTTATCAGGATACAGTGCGGAAAATGGGCATAGATCCCTGAAGGATTAAGCCCACAAAAACGACCTTTGAAGGCGTTATACCAGGTGTAGAAGCCAACTGTACATGCTCAGTAACACTTGACGTGGTCTTCGGATCCCTGGACAATTTCCGAAGCAAAGAGTTAATCTTCGATATAGTCCCGTTTCGCAGTGGCTATCACGCCCTGCTCGGACGAACCGCATTCGCAAAGTTCAATGTGGTGCCGCACTACGCATATCTCAAGCTCAAGATGACAGGCCCTCGAGGAGTAATCACAGTCAATGGAAACACCGAACGCTCCCTCCGTATGGAGGAGCACATGGCGGCTCTCGCAGCGGAAGTACAAAGTAGCCTTCTTAGGCACTTCTCCAGTCTGGCCGTTAAAAAGCCAGACACTTCCAAGCGCGCCCGGAGTAACCCACAGTAGGACCGTCTGGCACACTCTGAGCAAGCGTAGCAATGCGGCCCCAACCCCAGCTCTCGCGACATAGCAAAACCAGTACCTCGCGTATGTAATTACGCCCTTGAAATACCATGGGCATAGGGGAAGGGGGACAATAATGGCACGCCCAAAATATGGCTTAAACTTACTAGGGCCTGCCGGATTCTTCTTTTAATTTTTTCTTACTTTCAGGACTCCATACTTCGGACGACCTGTTCGGCAATTCGACTGCCGCACAAACGATGCAAGATCCAGGGAGGCAGACAAGCCATGCCGCATTGTGGAACTCCCAGGTGGTCTCTGTTACGAGCTGTATACCTGTTTTAAATACAATCCCGTGGCCTGCCCCTGGTCAGGACATACTAAATAGTCCAATATCTTTTGCTTACCGCACTATTTGTATCGTTCGGCTTTGATAAATAGCCTCTCTATAAACAATGCATAGCTTTCTGTCTATTTTTTGCATTATCTTCTTTTCACATATATGTTTATTAAATGACATGATTGCACTCGTACACCATGGTACGGCAAACACGTCAGGGGCTTCAGTACCCCTCATAATGGTGTGAGAAGTCCGTACACTTTCACAAGTGTGGCACCCTGAACTTATAGCACTATATGCATCGGCTCCAAATCATGATTTGGGTCAATAGTTGGGTTTGCCCGGCTCCTATGTTTTGGTGCCTTACGTTCCACTATATCGGCTAAGGCAGCACTAGGAGAACCACTACGATTGTGCCCCGGTTCAGCTGGGTTAAGCACCTCAGTGGAGAAAGCTAAAACTGACTGTCATGATGTGGCGAGAGACCGGTCGCTGTTCGAGAGGTTTTTCGAGTCCCTAAAGGCTTATGCCGCTTCGAGCGAGGAGCTGGCTTTGTCCGGGCAAGGCATGGATAGCGCCCCGAACTCGGTCTTCCGAACTAGGGGCTTCGCCAAAATTTAAAATTATAGAGTTCTATGGCTAAGTGAGAGTGTTCAAGCATTATAGTCTGATTGCCTGGTTCATTGTGCTGAGCGCCTCCCTCGAAGGACCCAACTATGGGAAAAAGAGCGCTCAGGTTTATCTCGAACACCCAAGCACTAGTGGCATGGGGGCAGAAGCCGACGACTGGCCATCTCTCAATTTTTGATAAATGGCCGCACAGAAAGTAATATTTTAAATTCAATAAGCATTGCTTAGCGCATATGAACAAGTTTTCAACGCACGGGATAAACACGAGCGAGTTCATTGAAAAATCACATCCTTGGTACATTCATCCGCCACAAGGCGGGCACATGCAAGAACATCCTTGTAGTAGTTCTCGGGCTTGCGATGCTCCTTCCCTGGCGGCGGCCCGTCCTTCACAAGCTTCTCACCGTCCAGCTTACCCTAGTGCACCCTTGCACGGGCAAGGGCCCGACAGGCACCTTCGATGCAGACGGAGTGCTTGATGACCTCGACCCTCGGACAGGCCTCCACCAGCCACCGCACCAGCCCGAAATAGCTCCCAGGCAGGTTCTCTCCGGGCCACAGTCGAACTATGAAGCCCTTCATGGCCTATTCAGCCGCCTTGTGGAGCTTGACCAGCTGTTTCAGCTGGTCGCTCAAGGGCACAAGGTGTCCGGCCTCAGAATACTGAGACCAGAACACCTTCTCCGTCGAGCTACCCTCTTCAGCTCGGTAGAATGCGGCGGCGTCGGATACGCTGCAGGGAAGATCTGCGAATGCCCCTGGAGAGCTCCGGATTCGAGTAAGTAACAAGTAGTTCACTTTTATATTTCTGCTTTGCATAAAGAATGCCTTACCCGCTGCTATCTTCCTCATCTCCTCCAACTCTAGGAGGGCCTTTTGGGCTTCGGCCTTGGCAGACTTGGCAGCCTCTAGGGCCGTCGCAAGCTTGGATGCTTGCGCCTTCGACTCAAGCTCCAAACTCTCATGTTTTTTCATAAGAGCCTGAAGCTCTTGCTGCACCTCGCCGACCTGAGCCCCAAGTCTATCTCGCTTGGTGTGCTCCGCGGCCATTTTCTTTTCGGCCTCACACAGCGCCTGCTTAAGGGTCGCCACCTCAGTCGTGGCCCCTACAATAAGAAGTACAATCCTGTTATTCTTTTTGCAATCAAGCCTTTTTATAGGCACTTTTTCTGTAAGGTATTTCTTACCTTCTTTCTCCTCGAGCCGCCGCTTGGCAACGCCGAGCTCTTGCTCGGTCCGCTCGAGGTCCTGCTTCAGGACACCCACCTCCGCAGTCAGTGCAGCGGTGGATAGCAGCGAAGCCTGCATACGCATATTGACTCTTTTTCTAGACTCCTGCGAAATTTAATAGATCCTCTATTCGGCTTTTCTTTCCGAATGCCAAACAGAGCATCAGGGGCTACTGTCTATGCAGTAATATTTTTACATATTTTTATTTACCTCAAAGCCTGTTAGAAGGCTAGCGCAAGCTTCAGGCAGTCCGCTCTTGGCGGACCGAACCTTCTGGATCACCGTACTCATAATAGTACGGCGCCCCTCGTCGATGGAGGCGTCGTCAAGCACCTCTAGCAGATTGTTCGGCACCTCCGGTTGGACGGAGGCCACAGGCTCAGAAGGCTTGCTCCTCTTGGAAGGAGTTCGCCTACCGCGGTCCAGAACTGTGCAAGATTCCGACGCGGTGTCCGGCACAAAGCCGGACTTGGAGCCCTGGGGAGACTTATCCCCTTCACTCCTGGAGTCCGGGAGGTTGCCTTGCGGCTCCTCCGGGACCACCTCCTCCTGCCCCGGGGCTTGTCGCGATGCCACTTCGGTGTCGTCTGCAGTGCGGGGGGAGACAGCGGGCGGAACTGAGTTCACGTCCGATGAGTCCAGGGAGCCGCCCGACGATTCGTCGAATTCGGCCCGGGGCGGACTACATAATTACATTCGACATTAGGGAAAGTTGTGCAACAAAGGAACATCATGAGTTACTCTGATATCCGAACTTACGATTTCGCCGGACGCTTGGCCCTGTTTGGCCACTCCTCTTTGCCCTCTTCGGCGTCGGGGGCGTAGTCCGGCGGAGGGGTCTTCCTTTTCCTAGACCCCTCGGCCTCCCCCGTTGGGGCGGCCCTCCTCTTCTCTCCTCCCTCCGCTGGGGGGGAGAGTTTTCTTCTTCCTCCTCCTCATTTTCACGGGAGGAGGGCGTCTCGGACTCGTCAGATGACGAGTCCGACACCACCATGTTGCGGGCACTCTTTCGAGTCCCCGTGGTCTTCTTCTTCTTGGCCTTCTTCTCCGGCACCACATAAGGTGCCGGAGCCAGCAGCTTCACTAGTAGAGATGGGGCTGGGTCTTCGGGCAGCGGAGCCGGACAGTTAATCGGTCCGGATATCGCCCGCCAAGCCTGTCAAAGGTAAGGGAGTTTAGATCCCACATAGAGTTAAACTATGAAAAAAGCTTAACATCCTGTAAAAGGTGTAGATGGCCTACCTCGCTAGCGTGACGTTGCGAGCTGTATCCGCGGTCCTCGGAAGCGGATGCGGGAGCCTCGGCGCCCTTGAATAGCATCTTCCAGGCGTCTTCATACGTCATGTCGAAGAGCCTGCTGAGGGTTTGATGCTGCGCCGGGTCGAACTCCCACAGATTGAAATCCCGTTGTTGGCACGGGAGGATCCGGCGGACGAGCATAACCTGGATTACATTAACAAGCCGGATTGGCTTGTTCACAAGGGACTGGATGCATGTTTGCAATCCGGTCACCTCTTTTTCGTCACCCCACGATAGGCCCGTCTCTTCCCAGGACATAAGCCGCGTGGGGGGTCCGGATCGGAACTCGGGGGCTGCGGTCCATTTCGGATCGCGCTGCTCGGTGATGTAAAACCACCCGGATTGCCATCCCTTTAGGGTCTCCACAAAAGAGCCCTCGAACCATAGGACGTTGGCCATCTTGCCCGCCATGGCGCCTCCACACTCCGCCTGGCTGCTGCGCACCACCTTGGGCTTGACGTTGAAGGTCTTGAGCCAGAGGCCGAAATGAGGGCAGACGCGGAGAAAAGCCTCGCACACGACGATAAATGCCGAGATGTTGAGGATGAAGTTCGGGGACAGTGTCGGATTTCAGGTTCCGGCAGACCCTTAAGGTTAGAACACTGGGGTGCGCGCGGAAATCTCACCTTCAACCTCTCCGTCTCGATGGGATCTAAACTACTAACAGAGCTGCACGAAAGACACAAGATTTATACTGGTTCGGGCCACCGATGTGGTGTAATACCCTACTCCAGTGTGTGGTGGATGGATTGCCTCCTGGGGCTGGTGTGGATGAACAATACAAGGAAGAACAGCCTCGCGAGGGTCTGTTCTTGGCTGTGGAGATGAACTACTATGAAGAGTTCAGTCTCCTTTCTCTCTCTTTCTCCCTCAGATGCCGGACCGAACAACCAGGAATCGAACCGAACCTCCCGCTATGTGGGTGGCTAGTCCTATTTATAGTGGCTCTGGTCCTCTCCCCAAATACTGAGCGGGAAGGGATCCAACAATGGCGGGCTAATTTGAAGGGGGACAACGAGTACATCTATACTGACAAAAGCAGTCTTCGCCTGCCAAAGGCTCCGATGATGACGCCACGCTGGGCTCCATGGTGACCTCCGTCTCGTGGTCCTCCTGGTCTTGGTCTCGTTGCGCCGAAGTGGCAACCTTTGCCTGATGCCTCGGTACTCCGCGGATACGCTTGCCCCCTTTGCACCAAAGAGGAAAGAGGGACGCTGCGTGCTGGCACCCGCCTGGCACCCCGTGTCGTCATGGCTTGCGTCATGGGCACCTCACGAGGTACCCCGCCTTGAACTCTCCGCCTCCTCACGAGCCAGCCTGACGAGGCTGTGCCTGAGGATGCGCCGTGTCGTCCACCTCGCGAGGCTTGGCCCCTCGCGAGGGTCTTGAGCCTCGTGTTGATGAAGATGGGCCGTGCTGGGCCCCCACTTGAGCCACGCCGCAGGCCGCAGGCAGGCAAGTCTGGGGACCCCCATTCCCAGACGCCGACAGTAGCCCCCGGGCCCAAGGCGCACATGGACTTGGCCGTGCCGAGAGGCGAAAGGGCAAGGGCGAAGCGCCACGGGCCCCAACAGCCTGCGGCCTTGGACGCCGCGTGGCGGTTGATTGGACATGGGCGGCACCATTCCCCCACGCTTCCGTATTGTGCGCCCTGCTAGGCGGACTGGTAGTTGTACACAGCCGTCCCCTTTCCTGTTGCTCGGGTGTCCTCTGTTCTTCCTTCTTTCGAGCGCCTCCCCCTTCCTCCAATCCAATCTCGAATCCCCCCCTCCTTCCCATCGCCATGGCTCTGACGGGGAAGGAGAGAGCAGAGAAATCCATGCCTTCGTCTTGTGCGCCACCAGCGGTGGCCCCCCTCGTCGGCCGGTCGACTGTGCTCAACCAAGAGTGCCTGGGCAGGGACAGCTTGGCCCTGGCCACCGTCTTCAACGAGTGCGGAAGGACGACTGCCTGGCCCGCGTCCCACTTCTCCATTGACAGGACAGCCACTGAGGTCCCATGTTTTACCGATGCCTTGTGGGCGGGCCTGGTTCCCCCTTTCTCCGATTTCTTCAATGCCGTGCTTTCGCATTATCAGATCCACTTAGCGCATCGAAGTCCTGAGTCCATCACCCTCCTTTCGGTCTTTGCCTTCGTTTGCGTAGCCATGGTGGGCGTCCCTCCTTCGGTCGCCCTGCTGCGCCACTTCTTCTCACTGCGTCTTGTCGATCCTTTCCAGCGTTGGGCATGCGCGAGCTTTGCTGCCGAGCCTGCGTCCGAGGCGTCTGGAATTGACTTCCAACTCCCCCAGCCCGCGGCCGGGTTCCGCGAGCGGTGGTTGTATGTGGACGCAGGGGTGCCCAGCCCCCAGCTATCGGAGCCGACCTCGCTTGCCGTCCCCAATTCGGGTTGGGGCCAGGAGACGCTGAAGAGCCCTCGGCTTGTCTTCGTCTGGCCCCGCTTCACGCTCCTGAGGAAACTCGGCGTGACAGCGCCCAAAGTGGTGAAGGAGTTTTTGTTGTGCTGTGTCGCTCCCCTTCAGCGGCACTCTCGTCGAATGTGGGCCTTCCGGGGGCGCGAGGACGACATGAGGCTCCAGGAAGAAGACCTGGCTCCCGCGGCGCTGAAGTCGACGCTCCTGACTTTGGCCGGGGACCCCAATCCTGGCAACATCCGGCAAGGCGGGGCCTTGCTATATCTCTGTCAGAGCAAGGCTGACTTCGTGAAGCAGATGCCCGCCTTCGATGAGTGGGGGCTGCGCCCCACCGGTCTCGAAGGGCCTCGCGAGAACCCTATAGTGGTGACTCCTCTCCCAATCGGCCAAGGCGACTCCTCCTCAAGCGGCGGAGAAGGGAGGCAGGAGGCGCCTGAGGCCGAGGAGGCTCCGGAGGAGGGGGCAGCATTGTGCGCCGCCCGTGAGGGGGCGGCTCCGGAGGAGGGTGCAGCGCCCGGTGCCGCTCGTGAGGAGACAGCTCCCGGGGCCCGTACTGCTGCGGCTGAAGGTGGTAGGCAGCCGCTCCCAGTGCCCGGGGCTGGGGCCTTGGAGGCCCTAGTCCCGGCTTTTGACAAGGTGATTGGTGGCACGCGCCAGGCGGGCGCTCCCGACGTGGGCCGTCCTGGTGCCTCGTCCTCGCGGCAGGTTGATCCTTGCGCTCTTCTCTTGGGCCGCTTCCGCGTGGACTTCGAGGTCCTCTGGAGGAAGAGGGAGGCTCTGGGTGTTGACTCCCCTTGTCGCGTGCTGAAGCACAGGAAGTACTTCACCACTGACGAGTAAGTCTTTTTCCTCTCTGACTCCCGATCCTCTTGTTGCTTTTGCTGATTCTTGCTCCGCAGGCCCCTTCCGACTGAGATCGCGGGAGTCGCCGAGGCACCACCTCCCTCGGCTTCACCTCCTCCGCCATCCTCAAGTGCTCCGAGCAGCTCTGCCCTCGTGGTGAGGGCGTCTGATGGGGCGGATCGTCCCGAGGTGCGCCGCGGCCCTTCATTCCCTGCGCTTCTCCTTCACGGGCCTTCTCAGGGGATAGCCAGTCTGTCGGGTACCTCCTGTCTGGTCTTGTACTGCGACTGGTTGAGGCGCCACCTACACCCCTCGGGCTTCTAATGTGGCGCGTCCGGCCGTTGCGAGGTCGCCAGCCCCCAGCCCCCTGCCCGGAGGGGGAACGATGACCCGCAGCCCCTGGCGCCTGCTTGGGGCGGATGATGACGTGGAAGATGTGCTCGGGCGCGCTCGGGAGCGCCGCTCGCGCCGCCAAGGGTTCCTTCGACGAGCGGCCGACGCGGTGGACCTGCTTGGGGAAGAGCTTGCCGCTAAAGATGCTCGCCTGGAGGCCGCTGTCGCCCTTGCGTGCCGCCAACGCGACCTTGATGATGAAGAAGCGAAGGTGTTGCTGGAGGCCTCCCGAGTGGCCCGCTCCCAGGCCATCGAAGAGGCCCGGAGAGCTGACGGGTGGCGAGAGGCGGTGGAGGAGCGAGCTCACGATCTCCTGGCCCGATGCCACTCGTTGGAGGAGCAAGCGGAGCTGCGCGAGGCAGCCCTCGCGTCGATGTAGGTGGCCTCCGATGACCCAACTGAGCTTCAGAAGCGCGAGGAAGCGTTGGTGCTGGAGGCCGCCGAACGCTCCCGTGAGTACGAGAGGCTGGAGACGAGGGAGCGCCTAGTTACGCAGGCGGAGGACGACGTTGCTGCGCGGGAAGCATGTGTCCTGGAGGAGGTTTGTCGTCGGGTGGCGATGGCGCACCAAGGCCTCGAGCGTGAGTTCGAGGGGAAGCTGGGGATGATCCGGGCTGAAGCCGAAGGCAGAACCGCAGCCCTGAGGACCCAATGGGACGAGGCGATGCGGCTGGCCGACGCCTCCCGGGCCGCCCTTGAGGCGGCGCAGAAAGAGCTAGCCACCTCTCAAGCCGAGGTGCTCCGCCTTCGCCAACGGATGGAAGAGGCAGAGGCCGTCGAGTGCCAGAACACCGACGAAATACGCCAGCGGCGGCTCTTGGAGCACGCGCATGGCCCAATGTTCACCACACTCTGGGAGAGGGCCAACTCGGCCTTGGGCAACATCTGCGAGGCGTCCGTCGGTCAACCACACACGATCAACTATGCCGGTAACCTGCAGTTCTTCACCGCCGTGGTGGCGCAGCTGGAGGCGCGGTCGGTTAGGGCTGACAGGTTGGTGGAGGAGAGGAGCCGCGCCTTGCTCAAGCGCGCATTCTCCCGTGTCTTCAGCCATCTTCAGAACATGAATCCCCACTTCGACTTTGACGTCGTCATCGCCCCAATCCCCCAGGCCGTCCGGGACGACCTGTCGCGCTGGGTGGAGGATAACGTGGACACCCTCGTCAGGGCCTTCACTTCGGACGACAGCGACGTGGTCGTGGGTGCTAACGAGGATGGCGCGGCGAGCGGCCCTGACGCCGCTAGTAGCGACGCAGGCGTCGATGGCGAGCTCGGCGACTCCGGCGAGGGTTCAGGAGGTTTTTCCCGGGACGCATTGGGGGATTGGTCCGACTGAGAGCGTATCACTCCTGTCTTTTTCACTCTGCATGAATAGAACTCAGGCTTTTGACCTGGCGGTGTGTGAGAGCATTTTGGGAGGGGAAGCCCCTCATGTAAAAACCTGTGTCTATCATATCAGTAGTAACCAAATTGCGCTCGCGCCTGATGATGGGCTGGTTTACCTTTGTCCCATGCTGGTTCTGAGGCGGCTTGCAGGAGGGCGCGACGCCTTGGGCGCTTTCTAGCTGGGTCCTCAGGATGTGAGGTTGTCGCTAATGAGAAAGTCCTCATGCATTGGCCTTCTCCACGGGCCCTGGGCCTTCTCCCGAATGCGATGACTTCACAAGCACTCGCCTTCCTTCGCAGGCTCCGGGCCTTTCCCTCGAGCGCGAGAGCTTCACAGGCACTCGCCTTGCTTCACAGGCACTGGGCCTTTTCCTCGAGCACGAGAGCTTCACAGGCACTCTCCTTGCTTCACAGGCTCTGGGCCTTTTCCTCGAGCACGAGAGCTTCACAGACACTCGCCTTGCTTCACAGGCTCTGGGCCTTTTCCTCGAGTGCGAGAGCTTCACAGGCACTCGCCTTGCTTCACAGGCTCTGGGCCTTTTCCTCGAGTGCGAGAGCTTCACAGGCACTCGCCTTGCTTCACAGGCTCTGGGCCTTCTTCACACACGCACACAAGCACCCCTTCCCCGAACAGACGCAAATCTCAAATTCGAATCCAACTTAAATCCAGTGGGGGAAAGCAACAGCCAAAGGGAAAGGCAACAAAAGGCAGACAAAAAGCCGCGTCCGGCACCTAATCTAGTCTTCGACGTCTTCTCACCAGCGCGGAGCTAAGTGCTGTCCACTGGGCGTGGGAGGGAGCCCCAGGGCCTGAGGCTGGCACCCCTGAGACTCCGGGGCGTGTATAGCCCCACTCATTATTACGTGAGAGTGTCATGGGGCGGTGAGCTTCACAGGCACTGGGCCTTCTTCACAGGTACTGGCCTTGCTTCATATCGCCAGACGAGGGCCCCGCCTTGCGCCACACTCTAGTGCCATCAGCAGCAACCGGAACCCAGGACGCCGCCCGATGGGGTAGAGCTGTCGCCAGCGGTTCCCCCGACGACCACGGGTCCTCTGCCAGGGGCAGGACCTGAGGCACCTCCCTAGCAGAGGTCCTACTTCCTGAGAACGCCTTGCTCCGAACGCCGCGGTGGTGATGTCGGATCCCGGCCCCTCCCCTGCAGCCCCCTGCACCCTCCTCCTGAGGGGTGAGGGGCTGTAGGAGCGGGGCAGCCGCTCGCCGCGGTGACCTGCACCTCCTGCGATCCACGGTTAGCATATACCTGCCCCTGAAGAGTTAGCGGCGCCTGGTGATCGCTGCCTCCAGCATGGCCAGCGGGCTCGTCCTGGGGCGCCTGGAAGGGCTCAGCCTCCATCACCTCGTCCCCCCAGCTGGGGCCGAGGAGTGAGGCCTGCCCGTCCTCGTGAGGGTGTCCTTGGTCCATCATGCGGGGCACGTACTCTTCCGTCGCCGTCATCCCGTACGCCATGCCGTGGCGCCCCGCATGCCATGCGGCCCCACCTTCGCGTCGAGTCCTTCATCTTCGTGGGCCAGGGGCGGGGGCAGCGCCGCCACCGGTCCGGTGCTGACAGCTTCGCTGGCGTCGGAGTAGCCTTGAAGCCCACGGGCGTGCGCGGAGCCCCCGTGCGGGTCGCTCTGGGCTTGAGACGGGAGCTGGGTTGAGAAGGGGTGAGCCCCCGAAGCGGCGAAGCCCAGGAGCTCCGCCACTCGCTCTAGCAGTACGTCGTGGCCGCCCTCCAGCAACCTGCATCGCAGCAGCTCTCGGGCCACCGTGAGTGCGGCCCTCGAATTCGCCTGCTCCCGGCGGGTGTATGGTGTCGTTGTCGCAGCGTGATTGGAGGCCCTTGCTGCCGACCGAGCCTGCCGCGGCGTAAGAGTTGCCGAAGTCTGTCCGCGTCGCCCGCGGCCCGCGGTGCCCTGCGAACCGCGAGCTGCCTGGGGCGCGGGGTCGCCCGAGGCGAGCGGTTCCGCGCGTTTGGGCCATGCAGCCCACGGGTCGGGGTTGACCTCCTGGTCGCCGGGCAAGGCGATGAAGACGTGACGGGGCACGGAGTGGTGGAGGACGAATTCCGGCGCACCCCTACCTGGCGCGCCAAATGTCAGATTTCGGGTTCTGGCAGACCCTTAAGGTTCGAACACTGGGGTGCGCGTGGAAATCTCACCTTCAACCTCTCCGTCTCGATGGGACCTAAACTACTAACAGAGCTGCACGAAAGACACAAGATTTATACTGGTTCGGGCCACCGATGTGGTGTAATACCCTACTCCTGTGTGTGGTGTATGGATTGCCTCCTGGGGCTGGTGTGCATGAACAATACAAGGACGAACAGCCTCGCGAGGGTCTGTTCTTTGCTGTGGAGATGAACTGCTATGAAGAGTTCAGTCTCCTTTCTCTCTCTTTCTCCCTCAGATCCCGGACCGAACAACCAGGAATCGAACCGAACCCCCGCTATGTGGGTGGCTAGTCCTATTTATAGTGGCCCTGGTCCTCTCCCCAAATATTGAGCGGGAAGGGATCCAACAATGGCGGGCTAATTTGAAGGGGGACAGTGAGTGCATCTATCCTGACAAAAGCAGTCTTCGCCTGCCAAAGGCTCCGGTGATGACGCCGCGTTGGGCTCCATGGTGACCTCCGTCTCGTAGTCCTCCTGGTCTTGGTCTCATTGCACCGAAGTGGCAACCTTTGCCTAATGCCTCGATACTCCGCGAATACGCTTGCCCCCTTTGCACCAAAGAGGAAAGAGGGACGCTGCGCGCGCTGGCACCCACCTGGCGCCCCGTGTCGTCATGGCTTGCGTCATGGGCACCTCGCAAGGTACCCCGCCTTGAACTCTCCGCCTCCTCGCGAGCCAGCCTGACGAGGCTATGCCTGAGGATGCACCGTGTCGTCCGCCTCGCGAGGCTTGGCCCCTCGCGAGGGTCTTGAGCATCGTGTTGATGAAGATGGGCCGCGCTGGGCCCCCACTTGAGCCACGCCGCAGGCCGCAGGCAGGCAAGTCTGGGGACCCCCGTTCCCAGAACGCCGACAGCCAGATCGTGGAAATCCAAGCCGTAGTAGAACATGAGCCCCCGGACAAATGGGTGGAGTGGAAAACCCAGTCCGCGGAGGAAGTGGGGAAGAAATACTACCCTCTCATGGGGCCTTGGGGTGGGGAGAAGCTTCCCCTTTTCGGGAAGCCGGTGCGCGATGTCCTTGGACAGGTATCCTGCCTTCCTTAGCTTCTTGACTTGGCCCTCCGTGGCGGAGGAGACCGTCCACTTGCGTCCCGCTCCGGACATTGCTGGAGAAGGTTCAGGTGGGAAGTGCGGGCTTGGGCGCTAGAGCTCGAGTGCGCAGGAGATGGATAGGCAAAGGAGGAAGAAGGCGTAGGTAAAAAGGTGGATCCTTATCCCCTTATATGGGCGGATGCGGTTGTGCGTCCCCACCTGCCTAGTAAAACTCGCTTGCCTCCCAAGCGCCGTGATAAGTGGCGCGGTTGGGTTACCCACGTCCGTATTGATGAGAATCCCACAAAAGGGGGGTACACGATATCTGCTTTAACAAGACGTGCCAAGGAAACCGCCTCGCAAAACGTACTGAGGTGGAAAAGTAAAAACGATTCGAGTAAAGGATTTGGCCGTAGTGTGATGACGCACTACGGAATACGTCAGCAGATTTGATTTGTGTTAATATTATTCTCTCTATGGCAATATGTGGAAGCTTATTTTGCAGAGCCGGACATTACTCTTGGTGTTTACAATCTTCTATGAAGGACTTGGAGGAGGAACCCGCCTTGCAATGCCGAAGACAATTTGCACGCCGGACTCGTCGTCATTGAAGCCTGGTTCAGGGGCTACTGAGGGAGTCTTGGATTAGGGGGTGTTCGGGTAGCCGGACTCCTGGACTATGAAGATACAAGATTGAAGACTTTGTCCCGTGTCCGTATGGGACTTTCCTTGGCGTGGAAGGCAAGCTTGGCGGTGCGGATATTCAAGATCTCCTACCATTGTAACTGACTCTATGTAACCCTACCCCTATCCGGTGTCTATATAAACCGGAGGGTTGTAGTCCGTAGGACATCAACTCCATAGACAACAATCATACCATAGGCTAGCTTCTAGGGTTTAGCCTCCTTGATCTCGTGGTAGATCTACTCTTGTACTACCCATATCAACAATATTAATCAAGCAGGACGTAGGGTTTTACCTCCATCAAGAGGGCCCGAACCTGGGTAAAACATCGTGTTCCCTGCCTCCTGTTACCATCCGGCCTAGACGCGTAGTTCGGGACCCCCTACCCGAGATCCGCCGGTTTTAACACCGACAGGGTCCGACTACGGAACCAAAATAAAGGAAGAACCCCAAATGCGACAAGGTCCCCGATCGACCCCAACCGGGCTCCACTACTGATCAACTAGAACGAAACAACACAAAGGACAAAATCTTCAACGAGCTCCTCCTGAGCTTGGTTGCGTCATCTGCACGGACTCATCGGCACCTACAAGATGGTTTTGGAAGTATCCGTGAGCCACGGGGACTCAGCAATCTCGCACCCTTGCGATCAAGACTATTTAAGCTTATGGGTAAGGTAAAGGTATGAGGTGGAGCTGCAGCAAGCGACTAGCATATATGGTGGCTAACATACGCAAATGAGAGCCAGAAGAGAAGGCAAAGCACGATCGAGAAACTATGATCAAGAAGTGATCCTAGAACAACCTACGTCAAGCATAACTCCAACACCGTGTTCACTTCCCGGACTTCGCCGGAAAGAGACCATCACGGTTACACACGCGGTTGATGTATTTTAATTAAGGTCAACTTCAGGTTTTCTACAACCGGACGTTAACAAATTCCCATCTGCCCATAACCGCGGGCACGGCTTTCAAAAGTACAAATCCCTGCAGGGGTGTCCCAACTTAGCCCATCACAAGCTCTCACGGTCAACGAAGGATATTCCTTCTAGCGGGAAGACCCGATCAGACTCGGAATCCCGGTTACAAGACATTTCGACAATGGTAAAACAAGACCAGCAAAGCCACCCAGATGTGCCGACAAATCCCGATAGGAGCTGCACATATCTCGTTCTCAGGGCACACGGAATGAGCAAGACATCGGGTGGGCCAGCCCAGAGTTGCCCCTAGTAGCTCTGGACATCGCTCAGTTTGGACCAACACTCAGAGGAGCACTGGCCCGGGGGTTTAATAAAGATGACCCTTGAGTCTGCAGAACCCAAGGGAAAGAAAAGGCTAGGTGGCGAATGGTAAAACCAATGTTGGGCCATGCTAGAGGAGTTTTATTCAAGGCAAACTGTCAAGGGGTTCCCATTATAACCCAACCGCGTAAGGAACGCAAAATCCGGGAACATAACACCGATATGACGGAAACTAGGGCGGCAAGAGTGGAACAAAACACCAGGCATAAGGCCGAGCCTTCCACCCTTTACCGAGTATATAGATGCATTAATTAAATAAGAGATATTGTGATATCCCAACAAGTAAACATGTTCCAACAAGGAACAACATCTCCATGTTCCAATAAGGAACAAACTTCAATCTTCACCTGCAACTAACAACGCTATAAGAGGGGCTGAGAAAAGCGGTAACATAGCCAAACAACGGTTTGCTAGGACAAGGTGGGTTAGAGGCTTGGTTCAACAATATGGGAGGCATGATAAGCAAGTGGTAGGTATCGTAGCATAGGCATAGCAAAAGAGCGAGCAACTAGGCAAGCAAAGATAGAAGTGAGTTCGAGGGTATGGTCATCTTGCCTGAGATCCCGGAAGGATGAAGAACGAGTCCATGAAGAAGACAAACAGACGTAGGTGAATGGGCCCTCACAAAAGCGACGTTACCGGAACCAACCCGAAGAAGCACACACCAGAAAGAAGCACACAACATAATAAACAACCAACACAAGAACATGGTATGATATGCAGGATGCGGTATGCGATGCATATGCATGATTTGACAAGGAATGAATTAACCTGGCCTCAACTTGGAAATCCAAGAGTGCCACTGAAAAGTTGAGGTGATTTCGGTTTAAATCGATTTAAAGATCGCCGGAATCGGATGCACGGTTTGGAAATGGCAAGCAAAACAAATATGGCAACGGTCTGCGATAAACAGCAAGTAGCCATCCAAATGCAACAAGTCAAACATGCTACAACACTCAAACATGGCAACAAAATACATGGCAGGGATGCACTCATAATGCTTAACAAAAGATGAAAACTGAGCTACGGCAAATTCATCCATTAACAGGTTCAAACAAGCATCGCAAAAGTGCAATTGGTAAACAGGTTTCAGACTTAGTGAAATTAACACAAGCCTAGAATTTCAGATCAGGTAGCACACTTGGAAGCAAGAAAACTATATGCTACAGGAACTTAACATGGCAAAGCAAGGCATGGCATGAAGCTACTCAAAGAGCTTAACAAAAGTCCCTTAGTGACCTTGAGCCAAAAGGGATCAGAAAATACATTTACAAGCATGTGAACATGGCAAAAACATAAACAGATCACAGACTTAGTGAAAAACTGGAGCATGCAAATCAGATATCAATTAGGCATGTTTACGAGCTCGATGCACTCACTACAGAGCAATTCATGACAAACTAAGCATACACCCATCAAGAATACACATTATACAAGCTAGAAATGGCAAGAACAATAACATAGCATGCACGGATCAACTACAACATCCTCGGCAAAATCGCTAACAAGTAGACAATCTGCCCAGATTCACGAAATAGCAAAAGTAGAGCTCGATTGACTCGAGCTAGGGTGCTCCATAATTGCAAACAAGGACATGGATGGATAGAGCACTACAAGATTAACAAAACATCCTTACTGATCATCCTCAAAAGAGGCTCGGATCACTAGGAAACAACATGAACATATGGCATACTGAGGTAAACAGATCAAGGACTTAGTGGAATTGCTAAGTCCCTGAAATCAGCATTAACGAATGCACCACTTTGCAAGCTTGTGCTAGTCACGACACACATCACAAAAATACATGGGTTGCACCTCTGGAAATATGGCAAAGCATATAACTAAACACATGTAGAGCTCAGGGGCATATCATGCACACAATAATCATGGCAAAAATGACAAATAGCTATTTGGTGCAGCAGATCTGACACTTAACTCAAATAGCTCCCTTCGAACAACATTTCGGGCATCATGATGAGCGCAAATGAAAATGATTCAATGAGATGAAATGATGTACTCTCTGAGATGAACATTTTGATATGCTAAATGCGCAAATCGGAGTTATGGATGCAAAGTTACGGCACGATGAACATGGGCATATGAATCTAGGAATCTCGGGGACTTAGTGGAATTCTCACCTCCGTGAAAAGTCAACGCGGGACGGAGAGAAGCGGGACGGCACGGATCCAGACCGAGGGGGCGTGTTTGGTTCATGGGACAGGTGGATCTCATCCCACCCATCCGGATCTGGTGGGGAAGGAACTCCGGCGAGGCGAGCGGCGAGTCTGGCGAGCTTGGACGCTGGCGAGGAGGAGCTCCGGCGGTGGAGCTCGGCGAGCCCAGGCGGTGAGGCACGGACCCCGATGGCGGCGCGGGGAGGAGTAGGCAACGGCGGCGGAGCCATGCGGCGGACGCAGCGGCGCAGCTCCGGCGGAAGCCGAGGCGGCGGCGAAGACGACTTCCGACGACGGCGGGCGGCGCAACTCCGGCGCAAAGAGGCGGCGGGGAGGAAGAGGCGCTCGGGCGGCGGCACAGGATCTGGCCCGGATCGGCCCCGCGCGGGCCGAATCTGGGCCGGCGGGCGGCGCGGCGAAGTGGGGTGCGGGGCGGACAGGTGTCAGGCGGCGATTGGCGGCGGGGATTTTGTCCGGCGCGGATCCGGACATGTCCGGCGGCGCGTGAGGTGGAGAACTAGGGTTTCGGGGAAGAAGACCCGGGAATTTCGGGAGGGGTCCTTTAAATAGGCATAGAGGGAGCTAGGAGAGTCCAAATGAGGTGCGGTTTTCGGCCACGCGATCGTGATCGAAGGACCGAGAAGATGGAGGAAGTTTAAGTGGGTTTTGGGCCACTTTGGAAGGGTATTGGGCTGCAACACACACGAGGCCTTTTCGGTCCCTCGGTTAACCGTTGGAGCATCAAACGAATTCCAAATGGTACGAAACTTGACAGGCGATCTACAGGTAGTAAACCAAGGCCGCTTGGCAAGTCTCGGTCCAATCCGGAAATGTTTAACACCCGCACATGAAAAGAGGTAGAAAGCGACATCGGCTGACATAGGAGCGCCGGATTGCAAAACGGACAACGGGGAAAATGCTCGGATGCATGAGACAAACATGTGTGAAAAATAAATGCGCATGATGACATGATATGAGATGCATGACACGCAAGCAATGACAAGGCAATATCAGCGAATAACTAGAGGACACCTGGCACATCGGTGTCGGGGTGTTACAACACTCCACCACAACGAGAGGATGTCGTCCCGAGATCTAGAATGGCACCGGAGGGAAAATGGAAGAGAAAAAGAAGAGGTAATACTAAGTTGCTTCTTTGACAAACGAATGAAACCAAAGAACCTTGAGAGGTTGAACAAATTGAAAGAAAGAATACAACAAAGATGAACGAGGTTGAAAATACTTCGTTAGAAAAGAGCAACAAGGGGGAACAACTTCGGGCAGCAGTCCAATTGAAAAGAAAAGGAATTGAATAAGAACTTGATAAGATGAGAAGATACTTGATAAAATGAAAGAGCTTGAGCAAAGGGACACAATACTCCGGTTAAAAGGATAAGCACGATCAAAACATGGACCTGACAATCCGAGAAGATGGGTTGAGGAGAGCAACATCACAATGCCTTCGGAACGGAGGAATAGAAGATAGATAATTGAAATAGGAGAAATGAGGAGAAAATGCCAACTTCTGCCAAAAGAGCTTGAGAAGGCATCCTTAGGGGAAGGGTCGAACGGAGTTGTTGGAAAAACCAACAACGACAAGAATAAGCTTGATATGGTTTTATGGAATACATGTCAAATTATGAGGTGACAAACTGCCACTCACGGGAAAAGAATTGGATTGGTATGACCGATGAGACGAGAGAATTATTTCACTGGGAGAATAGATGAAGAACTTGGATCATATATTATCACCATTAATAGCAAAATCCTTAGGGAAAGATTTAGGTGTAATATAACCCAAGATAACTCAAATGACGAGATTGATGGATTTAAAATATCTCATTCTTAACAATATGTGAATCATGAAGCATGAACTCAAATTATCAAGAATGACTTTATACCACCTCCAATGATACAGAAGAAAGAATTGCACTCCGGATTGCAAGATGAAGAATGCTTGAGCTCATCTGAAAAGAATCTTGATGAACACTTGGAGAAGGAATTATTTCTTTGATGAACAATCATGTAGAACCTTCATGAAGAACTCCGGTAAACAAAAGGAATGACCAAACGAAAAGAAAGAGAAGTTGAAAACACAAGGTGAATCCTTGTAATGATTTAGATGAATCTCCGTGGTGATGTAATTGCGAGAGCTTGGAACTCCGGAAAAGAAAGATGAGCACTTGAAACCAAGAATAAGTACGATGAACCACTCCGGAAAACAGGAATTGAATAAACTCGATGAAACAAGAATAAGAATTACATTATGTGTATCCTTCACCAATTAAAATTGAGGACAAGCAATGGAATTGGCATACTACTTATTCTCGTAGAAAGGATTAAGCGAGATATAGCGCAAACTTGGGAAGGTCTTCGACGAATCCACCGGTAGGATTGAAAACAACGAATAAATTCATATGATAACGAATGACGAGAACTCTTGAACGAACCACCATAAGAATTAAAATGAACGAAGAGAAGATAAAGAAGACACCGGGAAGAATTAGCAAATGAATGAAGATGCTTGCGAGAATTTATATGTGAGAGAACGAAGAGATCACGCACTGATTAGAGGATATTAGATCGATGCACCGGTAAAATTAGGAGGATGAGAGCTCAAAGCTAGAATGAATAATCCCGAAATGATGGCCTTCGGAGAATCAAACTGAAAATACTCTGAATTACTTCGGATAGGTGAAAAGAAATTCTCACAACCGAAACAATTATGGGAGGATGGCAGAGAATGGGGCAAGATTTAAAAGAAACTCTTCTTAGGACTTCAAAATCTGAGAATGATGATGAGAAACACCACCAAATTGTTGAGATACTCCGGGATGAAAAATGGAAGGTTGATCCAACAATGAAAAGAATTATAAGATCTTGGAGAAAGGCATTTGACTGATGACAATTCATTCTTACATCAAACTTCGAAAAGAATTTTACGGATATCTCTGGGAGAATTAGAAGAGTCAGGTAAGATCCTGGAAAAAGACCTGTAGGTTAGGGCCCACTCAAAAGAAACACCGTAGAATGATTTAAAAGAGAGAATGCACCGGTTGAGTTAAATGGCTTGAATGAGATAACAACCTCGAAATAGATTGAACGGATGCAAAGTGAAAACACAAATCTTCGAGATATCTTGAGCACTCTGGACAAATGAATAGAGAGAGGTGAATGATAAAGAGGTGCACCGGTAAGAAAAGGTATTTGAAACAAGGAAAAAGGATATGATCCACAAAGGTTGACTTGGTTCCACCGGAGAAGAAAAAGAACAAAGAACGATGAACTTGAAGCTCCCTTAGCATCTTCGTGAGAATCACCGGATAAGAACATTGAAGGAAAAGAATGGAGAGGCTTCCCATCAATAAAGGATACTTGAATAAGAAATCTGAGTCCTTGAAGAAAAAGGGTGGGTGGGCGGGAAAACAAACACAACTTGGAGACGGATGAAACAAGCAACGTTGATGAAAAACTGAGATTGGATTTTGCAGATGTTGAAATGATCGGATCCACTTGAAGAGAAGCACACCGGTTAAAAAGGATTGACATGACAATCTCGATTATCATGAAGGATTAGTGTTCACATCGGGGTATGAGAACACTGCTTGGGGAAGGTATGGAATCAACATTTGACTTCGAAGCAACTCGAATACCACAACTCAAAACAAACAAAGTATTGGCTTGCCGAATAAGCCAGAACAAACATATGGTAGAGATTTCATTCGAAGTTTTCGTGGTCGGGCCTACACGGGCTCGATCGTACAGTACTATCATGTACAAGGCAGTGCACATGACATACGAAGCGTCCCCGAGTCGGCATAGCCAAGGACTCTTTAAGACACAACGAGACCACTGTAAAACCGACCGTGAATAGGCGGACCACTAGACGTCGAACCCCAATTTCATATCATACATCTGTCGGAAAGATATCCTAAGAGCTACTTGAATTCCCACTTATAAACTCCTGAAACTTTCTGGTTATGCAATCAGGTGTTGGGGATACAGGGGAAGCATAATATCTCACCCAAAACTAGCAAATCCTACATCCAGCTGTATCCATCCTTCAACACATAACCAAGAAACCTTCGGAAATCGTCTACCTCAACCTTCGAAAAGCATCCGTTATACGAGTTATGGCAATACTCCCGAACTCCCGCCCCAGTACTGGGTGGCGTCGAGGTTATCTCACCAACAACTGCATAAAAGAGATTTTCGATGTCGGCGTACTAAACTCAGGTATTCCAGACCAGCAACGATAAAATTGTGACGACAACACCTCAGAGCTGAACTCCCCGGGACACTGCCACAACCCCTAAACGACAGGAGGCACCAAGAACAATGTTCTCGTCACAAATCCATCGGAACAATTCCAAGATACCCGCGTGATCCTAAATTTTTTTAGTGAAATTTGAGAAGAGAAGATTCAAAACTCTACGTCAGGATGCCTTACCAGAGCGATGAAGGGACTGGGGAGTAAAAAGAATTCCTAAACCCTCCGATATATAATTCCTAAATGACTCAAAACATTTTTCTAGACTCAACAACGGCTGCTAAAAACGATCAAGTAGTGGGGCTCCTAAGGTCGGGGAAAGCTCTGATTACCAACTTGTAACACCCTCGATGCAGCTATATCTCCCACGTGTCGAAGCACGACTTAGAGGCATAACCGCATTGAAAGCAATGTCGCAAGTGAGGTAATCTTCACACAACCCATGTAATACATAAGGGAAAGAGATACATAGTTGGCTTACAATCGCCACTTCACACAAATACATGAATAAAGCATTACATCATCCAAATACAATCAGGGTCCGACTACGGAACCAAAATAAAAGAAGAACCCCAAATGCGACAAGGTCCCCGATCGACCCCAACTGGGCTCCACTACTGATCAACTAGAACGAAACAACACAAAGGACAAAATCTTCAACGAGCTCCTCCTGAGCTTGGTTGCATCATCTGCACGGACTCATCGGCACCTGCAAGCTGGTTTTGGAAGTATCTGTGAGCCACGGGGACTCAACAATCTCTCGCCCTCGCGATCAAGACTATTTAAGCTTATGGGTAAGGTAAAGGTATGAGGTGGAGCTGCAGCAAGCGACTAGCATATATGGTGGCTAACATACGCAAATGAGAGCGAGAAGAGAAGGCAAAGCACGATCGACAAACTATGATCAAGAAGTGATCCTAGAACAACCTACGTCAAGCATAACTCCAACACCGTGTTCACTTCCCGCACTCCGCCGGAAAGAGACCATCACGGTTACACACGCGGTTGATGTATTTTAATTAAGGTCAACTTCAGGTTTTCTACAACCGGACATTAACAAATTCCCATCTTCCCATAACCGCGGGCACGGCTTTAGAAAGTTCAAATCCCTGCAGGGGTGTCCCAACTTAGCCCATCACAAGCTCTCACGGTCAACGAAGGATATTCCTTCTAGCGGGAAGACCCAAGGAGACTCAGAATCCTGGTTACAAGACATTTCGACAATGGTAAAACAAGACCAGCAAAGCCACCCAGATGTGCCGACAAATCCTGATAGGAGCTGCACATATCTCGTTCTTAGGGCACACCGGATGAGCCAGACGTCGGGTGGGCCAGCCCAGAGTTGCCCCTGGTAGCTCCGGACATCGCTCAGTTTGGACCAACACTCAGAGGAGCACTGGCCCGGGGGTTTAATAAAGATGACCCTTGAGTCTGCAAAACCCAAGGGAAAGAAAAGGCTAGGTGGCGAATGGTAAAACCAATGTTGGGCCATGCTGGAGGAGTTTTATTCAAGGCGAACTATCAAGGGGTTCCCATTATAACCCAACCGCATAAGGAACGCAAAATCCGGGAACATAACACTGATATGACGGAAACTAGGGCGGCAAGAGTTGAACAAAACACCAGGCATAAGGCCGAGCCTTCCACCCTTTACCGAGTATATAGATGCATTAATTAAATAAGAGATATTGTGATATCCCAACAAGTAAACATGTTCCAACAAGGAAAAACATCTCCATGTTCCAACAAGGAACAAACTTCAATCTTCACCTGCAACTAACAACGCTATAAGAGGGGCTGAGCAAAGCGGTAACATAGCCAAACAACGGTTTGCTAGGACAAGGTGGGTTAGAGGCTTGGTTCAACAATATGGGAGGCATGATAAGCAAGTGATAGGTATCGTAGCATAGGCATAGCAAAAGAGCGAGCAACTAGGCAAGCAAAGATAGAAGTGATTTCGAGGGTATGGTCATCTTGCCTGAGATCCCGAAAGGATGAAGAACGAGTTCATGAAGAAGATAAACGGACGTAGGTGAAAGGCTCCTCACAAAAGCGACGTTACCAGAACTAACCTGAAGAAGCACACACCGGAAAGAAGCACACAACATAGTAAACAACCAACACAAGAACATGGTATGATATGCGGGATGTGGTATGTGATGCATATGCATGATTTGACAAGGAATGAATGAACCTGGCCTCAACTTGGAAATCCAAGAGTGCCACTGAAAAGGTGAGGTGATTTCGGTTGAAATCGATATAAAGATCGCCGGAATCGGATGCACGGTTTGGAAATGGCAAGCAAAACAAATATGGCAACGGTCTGTGATAAACAGCAAGTAGCCACCTAAATGCAACAAGTTAAACATGCTACAGCACTCAAACATGGCAACAAAATACATGGCAGTGATCCACTCATAATTCTTAACAAAAGATGAACATTGAGCTACGGCCAATTCATCCATTAACAGGTTCAAACAAGCATGGCAAAAGTGCAATTGGTAAAGAGGGTTCGGACTTAGTGAAATTAACACATGCCTGGAATTTCAGATCAGGTAGCACACTGTGAAGCAAGAAAACTATATGCTACAGGAACTTAACATGGCAAAGCAAGGCATGGCATGAAGCTACTCAAAGAGCTTAACAAAAGTCCCTTAGTGACCTTGAGCCAAAAGGGATCAGAAAATACATTTACAAGCATGTGAACATGGCAAAAACATAAACAGATCACAAAATTGGTGAAAAACTGGAGCATGCAAATCAGATATCAATTAGGCATGTTTACGAGCTCGATGCACTCAGTACAGAGCAAGTCATGACAAACTAAGCATACAACCATCAAGAATACACATTATACAACCTAGACATGGCAAGAACAATAACATAGCATGCACGGATCAACTACAACATCCTCGGCAAAATCGCTAACAAGTAGATAGTCTGCCCAGATTCACGAAATATCAAAAGTAGAGCTCAATTGACTCGAGCTAGGGTGCTCCATAATTTCAAACAAGGACATGGATTGATAGAGCACTACAAGATTAACAAAACATCCTTACTGATCATCCTCAAAAGAGGCACGGATCACTAGGGAACAACATGAACATATGCCATATTGAGATAAACAAATCAAGGACTTGGTGGAATTGCTAAGTCCCTGAAATCAGCATTAATGAATGCACCACTTTGCAAGCCTGTGCTAGTCACCACACACATCAGAAAAATACATGGGTTGCACCTCTGGAAAGATGGCAAAGCATATAACAATACACATGTAGAGCTCAGGGGCATATCATGCACACAATAATCCTGGCAAAAATGACAAATAGCTATTTGGTGCAGCAGATCTGACACTTAACTCAAATAGCTCTCTTCCAACAGTATTTCGGGAATCAAGATGATCTCAAATGAAAACGATGCAATGAGATGAAATGATGTACTCTCTGAGATGAACATTTTGATATGCTAAATGCGCAAATCAGAGTTACGGATGCAAAGTTACGGCACGATGAACATGGGCATATGAATCTGGGAATCTCGGGGACTTAGTGGAATTCTCACCTCCGCAAAAAGTCAACGCGAGACAGAGAGAAGCGGGACGGCACGGATCCAGATCGAGGGGGCGTGTTTGGTTCATGGGACGGGTGGATCTCATCCCACCCGTCCAGATCCGGTGGGGAAGGAACTCCGGCGAGGCGAGCGGCGAGTCCGGCGAGCTTGGACGCCGGTGAGGAGGAGCTCCGGCGGCGGAGCTCGGCGAGCCCGGGCGGCGAGGCGCGGACCCCGATGGCGGTGCGGGGAGGTGCAGGCGACGGCGGCGCAGCTCCGGCGGAAGCCGAGGCGGCGGCGAAGACGACTTCCGGCGATGGCGGGCGACGCAACTCTGGCGCGAAGAGGCGGCGGGGAGGAAGAGGCGCTAGGGCGGCGGCGCGGGATCTGGCCCGGATCGGCCCCGCGCGGGCAGGATCTGGGCCGGCGGGAGGCGCGGCAAAGTGGGGTGCGGGGCGGACAGGTGTCAGGCGGCGATTGGCGGCGGGGATTTTGTCCGGCGCGGATCCGGACATGTCCGGCGATGCGCAAGGTGGAGAACTAGGGTTTCGGGGAAGAAGACCCGGGAATTTCGGGAGGGGTCCTTTATATAGGCATAGAGGGAGCTATGCGAGTCCAAATGAGGTGCGGTTTTCGGCCACGCGATCATGATCGAACGACCAAGAAGATAGAGGAAGTGTAAGTGGGTTTTGGGCCACTTTGGAATGGTATTGGGCTGCAACACACATGAGGCCTTTTAGGTCCCTCGGTTAACCGTTGGAGCATCAAACGAAGTCCAAATGGTACGAAACTTGACAGGCGGTCTACCGGTAGTAAACCAAGGCCGCTTGGGAAGTCTCGGTCTAATCCGGAAATGTTTAACACCCGCACATGAAAAGAGGTAGAAAGGGACATCGGGTGACATAGGAGCGCCAGATTGCAAAACGGACGACGGGGAAAATGCTCGGATGCATGAGACGAACATGTGTGCAAAATAAATGCGCATGATGACATGATATGAGATGCATGACATGCAAGCAACGACAAGGCAACAGCGGAGAATAACTGGAGGACACCTGGCACATCGGTCTCGGGGCGTTACAACAACCACCGCGGCTCGGGCGGGCGAGAAGACGAAGAATCTCTAGGACATGATCACGACGGTGATGCTGTACACAGTCATCATGTAGAAGATGCCGGACATGATGATGAGGAAGATGCCGGAGCAGACGAAGGGCATGATCATGAAGATCTAGATGCTGGAGGAGCAGACGACGATGGACCATCGATGGGCTGGGTGCAGGACCCTCATATTCAAGAGCTGCTTCTCAAGCAGATGGATAATGCAAGAGCTGCCACCCGAGAGAAAGCCAAGCTGGATCATCTGGAGATAGACGCGGTTACTCCATTGTATGAAGGATGCAGACCCGAGGATACCCGCCTGAAAGTAACGCTTATGGCTTTGGAGATGAAGGTAAAACACAAAATGACTGACGCATGCTTCGACAAGAACATGTCATTCTGGCACGAACGTCTTCCCAAGGGGAACAAGTGCCCGACCAGTTTCGAGGAGGCAAAGAAAGCCGTGTGTCCTCTGGATTTACCGCATGTGAAATACCATGTGTGCATGAACAATTGCATCATTTATCGGGGCGAGCACGCGGAGTCTACCATATGTCCGGTGTGCGGCGTCACTCGATACAAGAAGAGGAAGAAAGCTCCTCGAAAAGTGGTGTGGTACTTTCCGATCACTCCTCGTCTGCAGCAGTATTTCGCGGACCCTAAGGTAGCAAAGCTCCTGCGTTGGCACACGGATAGGGAGGATAAGAAGTGAGAAGATGACGCAAATGATCCGGAGATAAATAAAAAAGACAAGATGCTGAGTCACCCTAAGGATGGGAGCCAGTGGCAAGCGTTGAACTTCGAACACCTGGAATTTGGGAAGGATCCAAGGAACATCGTGCTGGGTGCGAGCACCAATGGAGTCAATCCGTTTGGCAGCTAGAGAAGCACACATAGCACCTGGCCTGTGTTTGAGTGGATGTACAACCTTCCCCCTGGTTGTGCATGAAGAGGAAGTACATTCACATGAGTATGCTAATTGAAGGGCCGAAACAACTAGGGAACGACATCAATCTCTATCTGGGGCTGCTGAAAGAGGAGCTAGACACGCTGCGGAAATCGCCAACCAATACGTGGGACGCCGCAGAGCAAGAATATTTCCCTATGAGAGCCGCACTGCTCACGACGGTGCATGACTATCTCGGTTACGGATATCTCGCGGGGCAAATGGTCCACGGATTTTCTGGATGCGTCAGGTGCATGGATGACACAACGTATCGCCAGCTAGATAGAGATCTCGGGTCTTCGAAAACCGTGTTCATGGGACATCGAAGGTGGCTTCGTGACGATGACCCGTGGAGGAAGCGCAAGGATCTGTTCGATGGTGAAACCGAACTCCGAAGACGCCCACGTACAAGGAGCGGCGAGGAAATAGACGGGCTGTTGAAAAATTGGAAAGATTGCCCACTGCCGGGAAAGAAGCAAAAGGCGCCAGAGCCGGGAAAGAAGCGAAAGGCGCCAGAGCCACTGCTGAAGGTATGGAAAACGAGGTCTGTTTTCTGGGACTTGCCGTACTGAAGATCCACCGTGTGCCTCATAGCCTTGATGCCATGCATATCACGAAGAACGTGTGCGAGAGTCTGCTTGGTACCCTGCTCAACATGCCAGAGAGGACCAAAGATGGGCCGAAAGCAAGGGCAGACTTGAAATCAATGGGCATCAGGCAGGAGCTTCACGCTAATGATGATGATGATGATGATGAGGCAAAGAAGGACACAGAAAGTCGTCGCAAAGGCAAAAAGGCCAAGAAGACCGGACATGACTACCCTCCCGCGTGCTTCACTCTAAGTCAGGAGGAGATCGAGCAGTTTTTCACCTGCCTCATAGGAGTAAAACTTCCTTACGGTTACGCGGGGAAGATAAGCAGATACCTAGACCCAGCGAAGCAGAAGTTCAGCAGGATGAAGTCTCACGACTGTCACGTGCTGATGACGCAGATACTTCCAGTTGCAATCCGTGGGATCATGGACGCGCACGTCCGTGAAATGCTATTTGGTCTATGCAACTTTTTTGACGTCATCTCTCGGAAGTCGGTTGGCGTGAGGCAACTCAGAAGGCTACAGGAAGAGATCGTGGTGATACTATGCGAGCTTGAGATGTACTTCCCGCCTGCATTCTTCGACGTTATGGTGCATCTGCTGGTCCATATCATGGAGGATATCATCCAACTCGGGCCGACGTTCCTGCACAGCATGATGCCATTCGAAAGGATGAATGGTGTCATCAAAGGATACGTTCGCAACATGTCACGTCCAGAGGGAAGTATAGCCAGGGGATTTCTGACCGAAGAGTGCATCTCCTACTGCATGAATTATCTAGGTATCGAGAACCCCGTTGGTCTGCCCGTCAACAGGCACCTCGGCAGGCTCGCTGGATGGGGTCACCGTGAGGGTCGCCGCGGAATGCATATCGACTTCGAGGGTCGACTCGCCGACTTTGAAAGAGCAAACCTAGTCGCGCTACAACACATAGACGTGGTCGATCCTTGGGTGGTAGAGCACAAAACCTTTATTGAGAAGACATACAATGACCGAGGCCAACAGAGGACGGACGGAGATACAATCAAAGAGCACAACTCATGTTTCACGCGTTGGTTCAAGCAGAAGCTTCTGTCGTACCCTTTACATGAGGATTCTTCCGCGGAAGAACAACTCATATTCGCCTTGTCACAGGGCACCGAGCACAACCTGATGACCTATGAGGCGTACGATATCAACGGCTACACATTCTACAGCGAGGACAAGGACATGAAGAGCGATGGTTATCAGAACTCCGGGGTAACGATGGAATCCTACACCGGTAATGACAAGGACAGATACTACAGAAGGATCAAGGAGATCTAGGAGCTAAGCTACGCTGGAGAGAAGGTCCCGATGTTCCGTGTCAGATGGGCCAAGAGCGTCCTAAAAGAAGACTGGTATTTCACCACCATGGTTATACCCGAAGCTAAATCCAAGACCGCGGGCACAAACATCACCGTGAAAAATGAGCCATGTGTACTGGCTTCCCAAGTGGACCAATGCTTCTTCATTACTGACCCGTCAAAGCCCAGTCATGTTGTCGTGAGGAGAGGCAAAAGGAAGATCATCGGAATGGATGGAGTAGCCAATGAGCAAGACTTCGACAAGTACGGCGACCCAAAGATCGAACATGACGATGATGATTGAGTAGCAGCATACACCACAAGAAGAAGCAGGACCACCCTACCTAAAGGACGTCCATTCCACAGAAGAACTCCATTTGCGAAAAAGAAGGGAAAGAATATTATGAACAGATAGCTAGCTAAGATCGACTGTATTTAAATCGTAATCTTCATTTCTCGGTTGTATTTCATGGGCACTTTTTGATATCATGAATAATTTTAAATTTCATGGGCACTTTTTGAATTCATGAATATTTTTTCAAATTTGATGATATTTTTTCGTATTCAATATGATAAAATATTGAATATTCATGAGGACACTCGATCTCGATCCCCCTCCATCTTGATCTCGATTCCCCCTCCATCTCGATCTCGATCCCACCCACACCCTCCCCCGCTAGCTCCGCCGCCGCCACCGACCCACCGCACCTTCCCCCGCTCCACCACCGCCGATGACGACCCCCCGCACCCTCCCCCGCTCCACCACCGCCGACGAGCACCCCCCGCACCCTCCCCCGCTCCCCGGTAAGCTCCGCCTCCTCTCCCCTCTTCATTTTTTTAAAAATAATAATAATAAGTGTAGACTACAATTGTTCTTAAACAACAATTATTACTGTTTTTATAAAAAAATATTACTGTTTCATATTCATATTCATTTTCTAAAAAATTATTACATGCAACAAAAAAAATTACTTATGGCGCACCTCTGCCTGGTGCGCCATTGCTATGTAAAAAAGATTACTAATGGCGCACCTCTGCCTGGTGCCCCATTGCTATGTAAAAAAAAGATTACTAATGGCGCACCGACCGCGGGTGCGCCATTAGTAAGATTCCCCCCTAGCTAATTCCCTCCCTCTCGCCAGATCCCCTTCGCCCCTCTCCCTCGCCCCCTAGCTAATTCCCCCCGCTGCCCCGACCCACGCCGCCGCCCCCGCGCCTCCGTCTCCATTGCCGCCCCCACGCCGCCGCCGCCCCCGCGCCTCCATCTCCGTCGCCGCCCTCGCGCCTCCTCGAGCCGAGCGCCGCCTCCCTCGCCGATTTCCTCCGCCTGGGCCACCATCGCCTACGAGGACCTGGACGAGCTTGGACGCCCTCGGACGCCCATCGATTTCCTCCGCCTCGGCCACCATCGCCACCGCTCGACGCCGAATTCGCGCCGCCTCGACTAGCTCCGGCTACCCCAAGTCTCCCTCGACCTCCCCAGTGAGCACCCAAGCCGCTTCCCCCTCTTCCCCCTCTTGATTTCCTTCTGATGTGTTCTAGGGTTAGGGGTTGGAGAATTTTGGACAAGAAAAGGGGTTGGAGAATTAAGTAGCTAGGGTTGGGGAATTAAGTAGCTAAGGAGATTATGTTTAGAGCATCAATGATGGGTGTTGATGTACCTCTGGATAATTTTGATTTTATTCATGTTCTCAAGGAATTGGAATTATCCAGGGAACAAATTAGTAAGAAAACTGAACATTGTTTAGATATTCATGACTCAAATGGAAATGTCGCCTCCTTGTGTCTAAGTTGGCATGATACTGTAGTGGAAGAGGAGGTGAATTTTACTGTAGTTTCTAGAAGAAAGAAAAAGTCTCCTGCTAAGAGAAATGTCACTATTGCTTCTCTTACCTCCTCTTCTATACCTTGTACTAGAGGTCAACAAAAGAATATCAGTTCTACTTTGCCCCCTAGTAGATCTGGATACTATTTCTGTTAGGAGATGGTGTTATATTAAGATGCATATATTGTTATGTTACACAAATTGTATCATCTTGCCACTTAAGTCAGCTTTCCCTTTAAGCAGAAAATTCAGTTAGGAGCTACTGTTAGGAGCTACTGTCAAAAACTTGAGCTACTGTCAAAAAATTCAGTTAGGTACAGTTAGGAGCTACTGTCAAAAACTTGAGCTACTGTCAAAAAAATCAGTTAGGTACAGTTAGCATGATGTAAGAAAATGGCCATAATGTGCCCTGATAATGATGTATTTTGTCATAAAAATATATAGTGGACTGCCATGATAATGACATGCTGCTAGTAGTTACTTCCACCATGAGTTTCATTAACAGCAAGTCAGTTTTGTTTATAGTTGAAAGTAAGTGTGTGGTTTGAAAATCAAACAGAAATGTTTTCTTAACTCAGAAGCCTGTTACTGCATCTGTACTGCACATTACAAAGTCTCCTAGTACTTAACCCACCCAAGCCATGAGGCAAAAATTTCAGTTAACTGTTATGGACAATTGTCAATTTTCTGTAATGATGATGGAACATTATAAAGCATTGTACTCCAGTGTATATGAAGGATACAAAAAATTTAGCAACTTCTCTGATTTTATAAAGTTGTTCTTATATGGGTTAAACTTCACTTGTTTTTAGGCTAGTGCACGGTGTTGCTTTATTCTGTCATCATTTGTAACTATGTCACAAATAAATTGTTCCTTCTTCTGTATTTGAAGTAATGACTGTTCATAATCTGAGGCATGGATTAAGCTGTTCCATTGCTGTACCATTATATCTGGATGATTTTTTGTTTGGTGACCTATTATATCTAGAATGGAAGCTCACATAAGTTGAGCTGATTTTTTTCCATATGAAAGCAGAGGACCATATGGTTTGTGGCTGGGTTTTGTCTCCGACCATTATGTCGTGATGAATTTGCAGGTACCCCGAGAGGCGCTTGAGTTTGCCGGAATGTCGATTAACTTCCGTTCCGGCAAATTCGGGTACTCCATATGTCCTATTTTCAGCAAAGGTCATGCCAAAATTTTCTGTGAATTTTAGCATGACTTTGCTAAAAATAGGACATATGGGGTAATTGCGACTAATGCATGGGCCGGGGTATCTTAGTACTTAATTAAGTAGGATCAACTGCCCCGCCATTCTTGTTGCATTAAACCATAGGTGGCAATAGAGCCAAGTGATTAGGCCCAACTTAGAATTCTCCTTAGCATCGATAAACCCTAGATGATAAACCCAACATAGGTGGCAATAGAGCCAAGTGATTAGTGCCAAGTGATTAGGCCCAACCTAGGGTGCCTCGGCATCGATAAACCCTAAATGATGAAAACTTAACTTGGCTTCTATAGGGTGCCTCAGTGTCGATGAGAACCTAAATGATGTACGCTTGGGATTTTAGGGTGCCTCGGCATCGACAAACCCTAAATGATGAAAGCTTAGCTTTTAGGATGCCTCGACGTCGATAAACCCTAAATGATAAAACCTTGGATTTTAGGGTGCCTCGGTGTCGATAAGAACCTAAATGATGAAAGCTTAGGCTTTTAGGGTGCCTCAGCATTGACAAACCCTAAATGATAAAAGCTTAACTTTTAGGATGCCTCGGTGTCGACAAACCCTAAATGATGTAGTTTTGAATTATGAATGTAGGATATGTCGTCATCATCATCGGACGATGAAAGTCTCCCGGGGGAGTGCGATTGGTGCCACGACAATCGAGGTCTGTGCGACATGCCTCACCTGGATGATGATCGGCGCTTCAGCATTAAGCTCGAGGAGACCTTCGAAGTTGAAATGGTACACAACGACGAAAAGTGTTATTTTCATAATTAAGCATGACTTCAACTATTTCAACGTGTAATTTTCATCTTTTACAATTCGAGTATAGCTTATCCCATGCCATGCAAGACACTATTTCTTGGAGAGGATGGATTTTGAAGATCATGAAATTTCTGAAACAAAGAAAAATCACCTGAGGACTCATCACGATGTGGACTTTGAAGTAAATCTATATAATTCTGAGAGCGTAACCCATTTTGGTTGCAAAAATTGGGAAGCATTTTGCAAGATGTATGGTTTTGATGAGGGTATGCTTATCACCATGGATCTTGGTAATCCTGACATCAACCAAGACAATATGGACATTTGGGTCCTTGTTGATACGCCTCCAGTTCTGCCACTATGTGAGTTTCTCAAACATAGTTATTAGCTAATTTATATTGTTTATTTCAAAATAGTTGGCAGCTTATTTCCATTGACAGCTTATTTTTATTGTTCAAAGAATGTGCGGGAGATGGTAGACAAAACCCACTACACCGATGGCTCCGAATTAACAACTTACAACGAGAAAAATCATCTGGTCGGATTTTGTACTGACATTGAGAATTACAATATCCACAATCAAACTCCTCAACATTATGGTAAATACGTGCCACTAGTGCATGTGTTCAACTACGGTAACTACTATGGAGATACCCTGGTAAGATTTTTACTATTACGACATCCGTGCATCTTTTGCATACTTCTAAAACTAGTACATCATTGCTAACTATGATGTTATTACTATGTTTTTCAACAGATAATCCCAGAGAATTGTCTGCCTCATATGATGTAGTAGAAAGGTAGTCTAAATGTTTTTAACTTACAACCAAGTCATCCGACGAATCTCAACTGTCCATACGAGATTTCTAAAAGAAGTGGAGACATGAAAATCAAAGGATGGAAAAATGTATGGACAGTCGTAAGGAGCTTCTTGGAAGCAAAAGGAAGGAAAGCGCAAGAATTGGAGACAGGATGTTCTCCATTCTCCATAATGGAGAGTCAGGGTCTATATTGTTTTATGCTATTTTAGCTTAAATAGGGTATTTAGATCCTGCCTAATACTGATGATCATGTGCTAAGAACAATTAAGTAGGGTTGGTTCGATGACTATCAAGATGATGATCGTATGACTTGTTATGAATAACGAGTAGAAGTTGTATGATGATGATTAGTAGGACTTGTTAGGATTAGTATTACTTCCGACAAACTCGATACTCGCGGTCTTGAGACTTGTAATGTTTTATCTTTGTTCGGTCTTTTGAATTCGGAGACTAATATGACGAATTGTATTCCGAGACTAATCTTCTATTGTATTCGATGAATCTGCGGTTGTTGTGTGCTACTGTCTATATTCTGTCAAATAATATATTTTGTAACCTGTGCAAAAATCAGAAAAGTAAAAAAAAACTAATATTCATACTAATGGCGCATCACTACAGAGTGTGCCATTAGTATGCCAAGTATACTAATGGCGCATCCATCCGCAGTGCGCCATTAGTGTGCCAAAGCACATGGTTAAATATGGCCCTGGGAGGCATACTAATGGCGCATGGTGTGATATACTAATGGCACACTAGGTGGTGCGCCATTAGTATACCAGATACTAATGGCGCACCAGTGGTGCACCATTAGTAATAAATACTAGTAGCGTGATACTAATGGTGCACCAGTGATGCGCCATTAGTAGGCAAAACTAGTGCGCCATTAGTAGGCCTTTTCCTAGTAGTGCAGTGATTTCGATGGAAGGTGTCGCTCCGTCGGTCGGGGCATGTGGGATGGGAAAGGAGGAGGATGGTATGGGTGGGGTGTGGATTACCTGACCATATCGACGAGGCCGCGCAGCAAGAAGAAGGGTCAGCGGCAAGGAGGCCGTGCAGCAAGAAGAAGGGTCGCCGGCAAGGAGGCGGCGTTGCAAGAAGAAGGGTCGCCGGTGAGGAGGCGGCACTACAAGAAGAAGAGTACCTGGCGAGGAGGCGGCACTGCAAGAAGAAGGGTCGCCGGCGAGGAGGCTGAGCTGCCAGTAAGCAGAAGTGAAGGTTTAAACTTGGAAAGCAAGGATGAACATTGGAAATGTGGCTTTTGGTAGGAGGGAGGGGGCGGGGAGATAGATATTTCCGCGGTGGCCAAACAATTTCACTCGGTGCCGCGAGAAACTGGCGCGCAAGTTTGGTTCAAGCGGGGGCGGTGGACTGTAGACGATGAAGCTTCCTGCGTAAGCCAGACAATACGGTGCGTCAAGATATTTTATATCGCATCCCACATGATTCTTTCTAGTAAACTGTTTGTGGTATACCCGATTTTTTCATTATGTTTTGAAAGACAAAATGGTGTTACGGAGGGAAAGGATGGTGTTTTAATTGCTAGAACAACTAGTACATGAGTGTCGTGTTTAAATTTGGAATTATTCCGGGTTCGTTTGGCATTTTTATGCATTAATTGAGTTTCTGGGCATTCAATGTGCATAATTCAAATTTGAACTACAAGCACGTGCTCCAATGCACCAAAGTTTGCTAAAAAATTACATGTGTGTCTTCGGGTGAATTTATAGGTCCCATGCAAGAAATGGGAATAAAATTCAAACATCTAGGTGTCGTGGCTCGGCCGGAATGATTGAGAAACTTGGTTTTTTAATTCCTGTAAATCCAAAAAAGGCTGAAAATCATGAAACTTGGCATGGTGTCATGACATGGCACCAACATGCTGCGGTAATTTTTTTGGCCGAATTGGGACAAGCTTTGGTGTAAGCTTCTCGCAAACTGGAGCTTCCCTCAAGAAGGCTCTTGGCCCCGAGAGGGAACGTGTCACCTCCGTGTGCGAAACGACATACGTACACTGCCTTCTCCCACCTTAATTTTTCTACACTGGCAGATTAGACCAAATAGAAGTATCGTGCTAAATTTTGGAATTATTTCATGTTCGTTTGGCCTTTTTTATACATTAATTGAGTTTCTGAGCATTTAATGTGCATAATTCAAATTTGAACTACAAGCATGCTCCAGTGCACCAAAGTTGTTTGAAAAATCACATGTGTGTCCTTGGGTGAATTTCTAGGTCACATGCAAGAGATGGGGGTGAAATTAAAACATCTCGGCGTTATGGCTCAGCGGGAAAGATTGAGAAACTTGGTTTTTTAATTCCTGTAAATCCAAAACACGCCTGAAAATCATCAAACTTGGCATGGTTTCATGACATGGCACCAACATGCTACGGTAATATTTTTTGGCCGAATTGGGACAAGTTTTAGTGTAAGCTTCTTGCAAACCGAAGCTTCCCTCAAGAAGGCTCGTGGTTCCGAGAGGGAATGTGTCACCTTCATGTGCGAAACGACACACGTATACTGCCTTCTCCCGCCTTAATTTTTTTACACTGGCAAATTAGACCAAATAGAAGTACCGTGCTAAATTTTGGAATTATTCCGGGTATGTTTGGCCTTTTTTATACATTAATTGAGTTTCTATGCATTTAATGTGCATAATTCAAATTTGAACTACAAGCACAGGCTCGAGTGCACCAAAGTTGTTTGAAAAATCATATGTGTGTACTTGGGTGAATTTCTAGGTCCCATGCAAGAGATGGGAGTGAAATTCAAACATCTGGCCATCGTGGCTCGGCCGGAAATATTGAGAAACTTGGTTTTTAAATTCATATAAATCCAAAAAAATAGCTGAAAATCATGAAACTTGGCATGGTGTCATGACATGGCACCAACATGTTGCGGTATTTTTTTGGCCGAATTGGGACAAGCTTTGGTGTAAGCTTTTGCAAACCGGAGCTGTCGGAGTAATCGACCACGGGTACCCCGAGGACGGCAAGACGATATTTCAAGACATCGGGGCTAGCAAAGCCCCTCGGTCCGACTGTCCGGCCGCTCCTACCGGCTTCCCATCCGACTGCTCTGCCCGACCGACTGCCGGCTGCCGACTACGCCAACCAGCCGGCTGCCGACTGCAGCCTGACCCGACACCGACGAGACGGATGTACCCGAGCACTATTCACACGTCATCTCAGTCATCATGTATAGTGTCACTTGTCCCCTGGCACTATTTATGAAGTGACCCAGGGGACAAGGATGACACCCACCATGCCTTTGCCCATGCCACTAGTTAGCTAGCTACCATACCTACATAGCTTACATACTAAGCTATCTCACACTATAAAAGGAGGCCTCATCCATCCATCCAGGATGATGGACACTCTCACGCACACACCCACGGCCAAGTGCCATTCGGCCACTAGAGCTTGCATGCTCATCCAGCCACCCGCATATATACGAGGCCAGATGCCTATGGCACTGACCTCAGATACAGCTCTAGGAGCAACTCTGTACCAGATATACCATATACACTCAGACATGCAGCAGTAGGAGTATTATCTCTCCGGAGAGCTCCGAAGCTGGGTAAACTAGAGCATGCTACTCGCATACTCGCTCCCGGGCCTATCAGCAGCGGTCTTACCCTCATACTAAGCCCTTGTGGCATCTGTCGACTCGCAAAGCCCCCCGTGGGAATACCACGACAGTTGGCGCCCACCGTGGGGCGGTACTACTACTATGCTACCACGCTGCTGCTGGTTTCGCTGTTCGGGCGGGACCATCTTCGCCATCACCGCTGTGGCGTTGTGCCGTCTCTCCGGTAGCGCTCGAGGGCTCGACTTCGACCCGCCCCCGGAGCGGCCGCGCGGGACGGCGCGTCCTCGTCGTCAGCCTCGCCGCCTTCGTCACCACCCCAACAACGCCGGCCGTCCGTGCGCGCGCTGCGCGTAGGGCCTCGTTTCAGTCGGCCGTGCCCATCCACGCACCGCTCGCGCCTGCTTCCCTCCGTGTTGTGCCTTGCTCCGGCCAAAACACGCTTTGGCTCCGCCATACACCATCTAGACAAGCTAGCTAGATGCTAGTCAAACAATGGTCAATGCATAGCCATACACAAGTCGGACATATCTCGTACACTAGCCATACGTTGCCTCTCTTTGCTCCAGCGGGCAGCCCCGGCCTCCTCCTACTCCGCGCGAGCACCAGCGCCAGGCCACACCCGAGCTCCTCCGCTTTGCGCTGACCACTGGTTTCGGCAAGCGCCGCGCCAGCGAGCCCCTCCCGGCGTCCTCCTCCATCAATGAACGGTCAAACTCCCAGCAGCAACACCGCCGCCTACTGCTTCTACTGCCTGCTACTGTGTCTGCTGGGTCACCGCCCAAGCCCGCGGGCACTGTGGCTCCTCCCGCGGCTTCCTGCCCGCTGCTGCTCTCCACTAACTAGGCTGCGTCCCCGCGCTCGCACCCGTTCGCCCCACTCCAGCCTGCCGCTCCGTCCGCCCGTCGTCCGCGGCTCCCCACTGTTGCAGCTAGCTCAAAGCTCCGCCACGCGCCCACACCTCCTGCCGGCGCTCCGGCCGGCCGCGGCTCCAAGCCGGCTCCCGCCTCGCACGCGCGCGGCGCCTCCTCCTCCTGCCAGGGTCCACGTTCCCCTCTGCCTGACAGCTATGCGCCGACTTCTCCCCGCCGTGGGCCGACTGTCCCGCGTCCACGCACACCAGCTCCGCGCCGCTCCGGCTCTCCGCCTTGCCCCGCGCCTGGCCGGGTTCGTCCCCCTCCATCTGCACCGGGTCCACCCCGCGTCGCTCCTCGCCGGCTCCCGCGCGCTTGCCGGCTTGCCGCCCGGCGCTGGCCGGCTCCAGGCGTCTACGCCTCCTTGGCCGGCTCCCGCATGCCAGCCCCGCCCGCAGCCTGCAATAGCCGGCTTCGCCTCCGACCCGGCACGCCGCCTCCGCTGCCGTGCCTTGTCCCGGCCGCCGGCTGCTGCGGCATCCCGGCCCGCCGGTTTCGCCCGCGACCCGGCCCCCGGCTACTGCCGCGTCCCGGCCGCCGGCTGGGCATGCCAGCCGGCCTCCGTCGCGTCCCGCTCCTGCCGACTGCTCAGGTGGTGAAAAGAAAGTGACAAAGAGAAAAAGAAAGGAGGAGTGGGTGCCGGATGGAGAACAGATGAAGAAAGAAACAGAAAAAGGGGGGCGTGTGAGAGAAAAGTGAAGGGCCGGCTGCCCAGGCCGGCTAAGAAACAAGTGGCCGCGTGCTGAAAAAAAAGGAGGATCTGACTTTGCAGACTGCAGTCCAGCCGACTGTTTCGGTCAACAGCCCGCGCTGCCGCTGGGTCGAATGTTTTGTCTGCCCGATTTGCTCGCTGCCGACTGACGTGTCGGTCCGTCTGAGCACAGCCGGTTGACAAGAAAAAGAAAAAAAGACAAAGTAGTCGCCGGGAGATCCGGCCCGACTGCTCAGCAGTCGGCCCGGATCTCGGGGGCTACACCCAGCGGGTGCGCTGACGCGCCCCCGCGAGAGAGAAGACAAAGTAGTCGTCGGGAGATCCGGCCAGACTGCTCAGCAGTCGGCCCGAATCTCGGGGGCTACACCCAGCGGGTGCGCTGATGCGCCCCCGTGAAGAAGAAGACAAAGTAGTTGCCGGGAGATCCGGCCCGACTGCTCAGCAGTCGGCCTGAATCTCGAGGGCTACACCCAGCGGGTGCGCTGGCGCGCCCCCGCGAAGATTGCAGACAAGAGAAGAGTTATGTCCGCCTCCCCCAGCCGGCAGAAGAGAAGAAAAAGGACGTTGCAAGATGCCTCGCCGCCTGGCCGGTCGAGCCTGACCGGCCGGAACCCCCCTTCGAGCACCCGGGGGATCGAAGGCTACACCCAGCGGGTGCGCCGACGCGCTCCGCGAGCGCCGAGTCGCGCCGGCTGTTTTCGACGACTGTGACTACACGGAAATCAATGTGAGCTCCTTACCCGCATATTTTTGCACCGCGAAAGCATGGATAGCCTTGAGCGAAGCTCGGGGGCTGTCTCCGCATTTTATTACAGTTGCATCACTGTTCGCCCCGGCGCCAGCCAGAGTTGGCCCGGGGCTGGCCGCTTGGCCCGAGACGTTAGTTCCCGCAGACGGCTTAGTAGCGTGCGCAGTACCAAAGGCTCACTCTTAGTCATAGACCGCAGAGCGGCTGTCCGGCTAGCAAGGGTGAATGCTGGAGGCCACCCACGCGAAAAACGTCCGGGAAGAAAAATGGTTCGGGCGACCCGGCCGTTTTCCTTTACAAGTATCTACTCAGTTGAATCTGCTCCTAGACTCTGAGTACTGTACACTCCACTTCGCGGCCCACTCTTAGCCACAGACCGCATAGCGGCTGTCCGGCAAGCAAGAGCACAAGCCAAAAAGCGGAGGGAACACGAAAAAGATTAAGGGGGCTCGGACGAAACCGAGTCGGCACCCTCCGCATAAAACTTGCAATGCTAAAAAGCAAACATTTGATATATCTACATGGACTAACTTTGTCTTTTTTCATGATCATTTCCATGAACACTCGCCAAAAAACATCCGCCCAACTTTGCCAAGTTGCCCAGAGGCTTGGGGGCTACTGTCGGAGTAATCGACCACGGGTACCCCGAGGAAGGCAAGACGATATTTCAAGACATCGGGGCTAGCAAAGCCCCTCAGTCCGACTGTCCGGCCGCTCCTGCCGGCTTCCCGTCCGACTACTCTGCCCGACCGACTGCCGGCTGCCAACTACGCCAACCAGCCGGTTGCCGACTGCAGCCTGACCCGACCCCAACCAGACGGATGTACCCGAGCACTATTCACGTGTCATCTCAGTCATCATGTATAGTGTCACTTGTCCCCTGGCACTATTTATGAAGTGACCCAGGGGACAAGGATGACACCCACCATGCCTTTGCCCATGCCACTAGTTAGCTAGCTACCATACCTACATAGCTTACATACTAAGCTATCTCACACTAGAAAAGGAGGCCTCATCCATCCATCCAGGATGATGGACACTCTCACGCACACACCCACGGCCAAGTGCCATTCGGGCACTAGAGCTTGCATGCTCATCCGACCACCCGCATATATACGAGGCCAGATGCCTATGGCACTGACCTCAGATACAGCTCTAGGAGCAACTCTGTACCAGATATACCAGATACACTCAGACATGCAGCAGTAGGAGTATTATCTCTCCGGAGAGCTCCGAAGCTGGGTAAACTAGAGCGTGCTACTCGCATACCCGCTCCCGGGCCTATCAGCAGCGGTCTTACCCTCACACTAAGCCCTTGTGGCATCTGTCGACTCACAAAGCCCCACATAAGAATACCACGACAGTTGGCGCCCACCATGGGGCGATACTACTACTATGCTACCACGCTGCTGCTGGTTTCGCAGTTCGGGCGGGACCATCTTCGCCATCACCGCTGTGGCGTCGCGCCGTCTCTCCGGTAGCGCTCGGGGGCTCGACTTCGACCCTCCCCCGGAGAGGCCGCGCGGGACGCCGCGTCCTCGTCGTCAGCCTCGCCGCCTTCATCACCACCACAATAACGCCGGACGCCCGTGCGCGCGCTGCGCGCGGGGCCTCGTTTCAGTCGGCCGTGCCCATCCACGTGCCGCTCGCGCCTGCTTCCCTCCGTGTTGCGCCTTGCTCCGGCCAAAACACGCTTTGGCTCCTCCATACACCATCTAGTCAAGCTAGCTAGATGCTAGTCAAACAATGGTCAATGCATAGTGTCGGAGTAGATGACCACGGGTAGCCAAGCCGGCTCCCCCTGGCCCTTCTGAATAAATTATGAGCCGATCCGGCCCTCAAGAATCCAGGACGTGGGGCCGCCTTCTCTAGCCTGCTGTCTCCCAGGCCGGCTATCGGAAGGTGGCCCGACTTCAACCCTCATGAAGAAAGCCGCGGGAGGGCCGGCTCCGAGAAGCCGGCCACGAGAAGGCCGATTCCAAAAAGCCAGCTCCCCCAAAGAAGTCAAGACCGTACCCTCGAAGTCTGCATCCACATAACGGCGATGTGACAGGGCGTGGCTATAGTGAAGCCTACCACCCCCGAATCCCGGAGCACCACTGGCACAGTGCGCTGTACAGGAGGGCGTGGCCCGTCCGGTGCGGCACTGTTGCCACGTTGACCCTGATGCCATCCACGACGGGCCGCCAGTGCAGCCCACGGGCGGTGGGCCCCTTTGGGCAGAGAGACACCCGAAGGCGGCCATGCCTCCATAGCCGGCTTGCCACCTCCCTCTAAGGGGGCGCCCCATTAAGGAGACAAGACGCGGTGAGGCTACAGTGATCACTCACCGGACGGCGGCACTGTAGCCACACCCACCTCGACGAAGCCCTCGTCACCAGGATTGTGCAATAGTAATCAGCCCCCGACCAGGCCCTGGACAGTGGGGCCTGGCTGTCGACCAAGGAGCCGGCAGCCGACGGGACCCACCAGCCGGCGCAGAAGCCGGCGAGCGTAGACAAAGACGGCTGGGCCCCACGCCCAGTCGGATTACCATTGTACCCCCGGGGGGTAGGCCTATATAAACCCCCCGGGACACCTGTGCAAAGGGTTGATACCTGCTAGTTTTAGACAGCATATAGAGAGGAGAAGAGAGCGAGCCGAGCCCTTCTTCCTCCTCTCACCAAACAGCTCAAGGAGCATCGTGTTGCTACTTATTCATCTAGTGATCATGCGGAGACCCCGCAGAGCAGCAGTAGGGGTGTTATCTCCACGGAGAGCCCTGAAGCTGGGTAAGATTCGCCGGCGTGCATGTCTTCGCCTCAACCCATTTCCAGGCACCGGCGATGTCTTACTGGCTCCCACAATGATAAGCCACCCGTTGGCATATGTCGCACCTACCACCCGACATTTGGCGCCCACCGTGGGGCCAGGTGCACCGTCGTTCGGAGACCTGTTCTGGACGGGAACCCTCTTCCTCCCTAGCGAGCGTAGCCAGCCCAGCACGCCCGATGGCGCTTGCCACGACGTGCTGCAAGGCGTCCCTAACGTCTGCATGGCAAGCAGCCTCGCCGATCTCCTCGACAAGACCTTCATATTCGACGAGCTCGCCTCTGACGCGGGCACCGACCACCTCGTCAACCTCCTCGGGCAGCTCCACGTCTCCGGCGAGCCTGCCGTGGACTTGGAGTCGGTTGGTTCCACTAATCCGATGTCGGTCGACTCCGACACGGCCTCACTCGACACTTTCCCCACCGACGTCACGATCTACAACGACCCGCTTCCCTGGGCCGATGGCTCCGACGCTGTCACCACCGAGGTGATGGTCATCGGCCACGGCGACGCTCCCGACGAAAGCGCCCACGACGCCCCGCATGCGGTGGTCCACGACTTGTCCATCCCCCTCCTGGCTGATGCCGACGACGAAGCACTGGAGGCTCGTCGCCTCGCCCTCCTCGCGGAGGGCCGGAGGCTGGCCTCCATGAGATGCCTCATTGAGGCCCACCAGCGCGAAGCCGACCGCGCCGCCTTTGGCACGCCGCCCCCAGGCGGCCCAAGCCAGGCCAGCATTGTCAGACAACACGGCGCTGTCATCGCCGACACACTGGGGGTCGACTGCCCAGTCTATGCCACTCCACTCGAGAACCTGCGTGCCGCCCAGGCGGCCATAGACGAGCTAGACGGATTGGGGGCCAAAGATCTCCCCCACATGACCAGACGCATCCAGCAGCTAATCGATGCGGCCGCGCAGCGGCACGAAGCCGACGCTCGTGAGGAAAGCCTCCCCCGCGCCGAGATCACAGCGCGATGTCCCGGACGCCAACCGCTGGCAAAACCCGCGCATGGCCCGAGAAAGAGCCGGCTGCCAGCCGAAGCCGAACCCGAATCTCCATCGAGCGAGACGCAGAAGGCCATCCCCGGGCCGTGGAGTGGCGGGGCAACCCGCCTCCGCCTCGGCCCCGTGGGGAGAGATATCCCACCCCACCGCCTGTTGCGCATCCGACTCTCAGCGGCCGGCTAGGTCGCCGCGAGGGAGTCGGCGAGAACGACGCCCGCCATCAGATCGACCGCCTAGCGCGATCCCTAGCGTTGGAATAAGAAGACGATGTCGGCCCGCCTTGTTTCGGCCCCCGCATCCGCGACGAGCCTATCCCCAAAGGGTTCTCGCTCCCGAGAGACACGCCCAAGTACAACGGCTCCGTGAAGCCGGAAGATTGGTTGATTGACTACTCTACGGCGGTTAGCATAGCAAAGGGCAACAGGCGCATTGCCGTGAAATACGTGCCCCTCATGCTGCAAGGCACGGCGCGGACTTGGCTCAACAGCCTCAAGCCATACAGCGTCAACAGCTGGCTAGACTTCACAGAAGCCTTCGTCCGCAACTTCACCAGGACCTACAAGCGGGCTCCCAAGCCCCGACAGCTCTCCTTGTGTGTACAAGGCCCCGCCGAGTCCACCCGTGACTACCTCACGCGTTGGGCCGAGCTCCGCAACTCTTGTGAAGGGGTGCACAAGGTGCAAGCCATAGAATACTTCACTGCTAGGTGCCGAGAAGGCACCCTCCTCAAGCACAAGCTCCTCTGCGATGAGCCGACTATCCTCGACGAGCTTCTGGTCATAGCAGACAAGTACGCCACCGCCGACTCCTCGATCAAGACCGACCTCCGGGTAGATGCGTCCGGGAAAGTACTCAACCCGGCGCCCAAGACGCTGGCCGGGGACTCCGGCCGACGCCCACACCAGAACGACCACAAGCGCAAGGGCCCCGTGCCGCCTTCCACCAGTCGGCAGGTGGCCACAGTTGAAGACGAGCAGCCCGAAGGGCGGCCCGCACCCAAGAAGCAGAGGGGCGGCAAGCCGGCTTGGCAGTCGGCCTTATCCTACGAGCAAACTCTCGACGCCCCATGCAAGTTCCATAGCGGCGCGAAGCCGTCCAACCACACAACCCGGATGTGCCACTGGCTCACCCGAATCTCCAAAGGCAAAGGGCTCACGCCGCCTCCGCCTGCTGGTCCGCCGCCTCCGGCTCCGCAGCAGCCGGCCGCTCGGCCAGCAGTCGAAGCTGTGCACGATGAGTTCCCCGACAAGCATGCAGCCTATGTCGTCTTTATAAGCCAGCCCGAAGACCGGCGCAGCAGACGCCGAGAGCACCAGGAAGTCAACACGGTCGCTACCAACCCCGCCGAGCACATGCACTGGTCAGAAAAACCTATCAGGTGGAGCCGGGCCGACCACCCAGAGGTGATGCCGTCTCCCGGCTCTTATGCGTTGGTTTTGGATGCCACCCTTGCAACGGACAGATGCGCCGCCCATTTCTCCCGCGTACTGATAGACGGCGGGAGCAGCATCAACATCCTGTACCGTGACACGCTGGAGAAGCTGAACGTCAAGACGAAGCACCTCATGCCTACTCGAACTATGTTCCATGGCATTGTACCTGGCCTGTCCTGCGCCCGCATTGGCAAGATCAAGATTGACGTACTCTTTGGGGACAAGGATCATTTCCGCCGGGAAGTGATCTGGTTTGAAGTGGTGGACCTAGAGAGCCCCTACCATGCATTGCTTCGCCGGTCTGCCTTGGCCAAGTTCATGGCAGTTCCCGACTATGCTTGCCTGAAGATGAAAATGCCAAGCACCAAGGGCATCATCACCATAGCCGGCGATTACAAGAAGTCTTCCGAGTGCGCAGCAGCCAGCAGCCGGTTGGCCGAGTCCCTTGTGATTGCTGAAGAAAAGAAGATATTGGACTGAGTCGTGGCCATGGCCGGCAAGCAGTCGGCCTTGTCCCCCGACCCAAGGAGTATGATGCCCAAGGGTCTTTCCAGCCGGCCAAGGAGACGAAGAAGATACCTCTTGACCCCGAGCACCCAGAGAGGTTTGCTGTCCTCGGGGCAAACCTAAACAGCAAATAGGAAGGCGAGCTCGCCGATTTCCTCCGTGAGAATCGGGACATCTTCGCATGGTCCCCCAAGGACATGCCGGGTGTTCCGAAGGAATTCGCCGAGCACAAGCTACACGTCCGAGAAGACGCAAAACCAGTCAAACAACCCCTCTGCTGGTTGTCGGAGGAAAAAAGAAGGATTGTCGGAGAAGAAATAGCCCGGCTTCTGGCAGCCGGCTTCATTATGGAAGTTTTCTTTCCAGAGTGACTCGCCAACCCGGTCCTCGTGCTAAAGAAGAACAACCAGTGGCGTATGTGCATAGACTACACAAGCCTCAACAAGGCTTGCCCCAAAGATCCCTTCGCCCTGCTGAGGATTGATCAAGTGATAGACTCCATGGCCGGATGCGAGCTGTTGAGTTTCTTGGATGCTTACTCAGGATACCACCAAATAAAGTTAGATCTGGCAGACCGCCTTCATCACGCCATTCGGAGCCTTCTGCTACCTGATTATGACATTCGGCTTAAGAAATGCCAGAGCCACTTTTCAGCGTTGCATGCAGAAGTGCCTCCTCAAGAAGCTCGGCAGAAATGCCCACATCTATGTAGACGACATTGTGGTGAAGACGGAGAAGCGCGGCACCCTGCTGGAAGACCTCAAGGAAACATTTGAGAACCTGCGCCGACTCCAAATCAAGCTCAACCCTGAAAAATGCGTGTTCGGAGTGCCAGCCGGCCAACTCCTAGGCTTCCTGGTCTCCGAACGCGGCATCGAATGCAACCCGATAAAGATCAAGGCCATTGAGAGAATGGCGATTCCCACCAAACTTCGAGACGTCCAGAAGTTCACCGGATGCTTGGCCTCCCTGAACCGCTTCATCAGCCGGCTCGGAGAGAAAGCTCTCCCCATCTACCGCCTCATGAAGAAGAACACTCACTTCGAGTGGAATGACCAAGCCGACCAAGCTTTTCATGAGCTGAAGAAGATGCTGGCCACGCCGCCTGTCCTGGCGGCGCCGACTGAGAAAGAGCCCATGTTCCTCTACATTGCTGCAACCAGCCAGGTGGTCAGCACCATCATCGTAGTCCAGCGCCCAGAAGAGGGCCGAGCCCAGCCGGTCCAGAGGCCAGTGTACTACTTGAGCGAGGTGCTGTCTATCTCAAAGAAGAACTACCCGCACTACCAGAAGATGTGCTATGGCGTGTACTTCGCCGCCAAGAAGCTGAAGCCCTATTTCCAAGAGCACCCCATCACGGTCGTATGCACCGCCCCGCTGGCCGAGATCATAGGCAGCCGGGATGCATTCGGCCGGGTGGGGAAATGGGCCATCGAGCTGGCCCCCTACACGATCTTCTGCCAACCTCGCACCGCCATCAAGTCGCAAGCATTGGCCGACTTCCTCATCGACTAGGCCGAGACCCAGTACCTACCGCCAGCTCCCGACTCCACTCATTGGCGCATGCACTTCGATGGGTCCAAGATGCGCACCGGCTTGGGAGCCGGCGTCATCCTCACCTCTCCCAAAGGCGACAAGCTCAGATACAAGCTGCAAATCCACTTTGCTGCCTCCAACAACGTGGCCGAGTATGAGGCCCTCATACACGGGCTCCGGCTTGCCAAAGAACTCGGCATTCGCCGGATCCTATGTTATGGCGACTCGGACTTGGTGGTCCAGCAAACATCCGGCGACTGGGATGCCAAGGACGCAAATATGGCAAGCTACCGCTTCCTTGTTCAGCAAATCAGTGGGTATTTTGAAGGATGCGAGTTCCTCCACGTACCGCGAGCCGACAACGAGCCAGCTGATGCCCTGGCTCGAATAGGCTCCACTCGGCAAGCAATACCAACCGGCGTCTCTCTACAACGCCTCCTCAAGCCATCTATCAAGCCGTCTCCGGAGTCCGATTCCATCTTTGTGCCGCCTGACCCCAATGCAGGCGGGTCCGGCTCGAAGAACCAAGCGGATGATCTGGGGACTTCGATAGTCGGCCCGGGGACGTCAGCAGGCGGCTCGGGGACTTCCGTAGTTACGCCCGACCCGGGGACTGCTACACCCGGCTCGGGGACTGCGGTAGTCGGCCCGGGGACCGCACCAACACAACAGGCGGCGGCAGACTCCGGCATTTCACCACCCAGCCCGCCTGCCCTGGTCGCCGTAGCAGTGTTGGCAATTGAAGAAGTCGCAGCCCCATCATGGGCTCAGCCCATCGTCAACTTCCTAGTAAACCATGATCTGTCGGCTGATGAAACAGAGGCAAGACAATTCCAACGTCGAGCCGGAGCATACACAATCGTCAACAGAGAGCTCGTCAAGCGCAGTGCCACTGGAGTCTTCCAGCGATGTGTCGAGCAAGAGAAGGGCATTGCAATCCTCAGAGACATCCACCAAGGAGAATGCGGCCACCATGCGGCCTCAAGATCACTCGTTGCCAAAGCTTTCCGCCATGGTTTCTTTTGGCCGACTGCTTTGGATGACGCCAAGGAGTTAGTTAAACACTGCAAGGGGTGCCAATTCGTCAGCTCCAAGCAACACATGCCGGCTTCGGCACTCAAGACCATTCCCCTCACTTGGCCCTTCGCCGTTTGGGGACTGGACATGGTGGGCCCGTTCAAGATGGCGCGCGGCGGCATGACACATCTGCTAGTCGTTGTGGACAAATTCACCAAGTGGATTGAGGCAAAGCCGATCAAGAAGCTGAATGGGCCGACTGCCGTGACATTCATCGCAGACATAACAACTCAGTACGGTGTGCCACACAGCATCATCATCGATAATGGCACGAATTTCACCAAGGGAGCCTTGGCACGTTTCCATGCGACGCAGGGCATCCGGTTGGACTTAGTGTCCATTGCCCACCCACAGTCAAACGGCCAGGTTGAATGAGCCAACGGCCTCATCCTTTCCGGCATCAAGCCCCGACTGGTCGTTCCACTGGAGCGTTCGGCCGGTTGTTGGCTCGATGAGCTGCCGGCCGTCCTCTGGAGTTTGCGCACTACCCCAAACAAGTCAACCGGCTTTACTCCTTTTTTCCTTGTGTATGGTGCCGAGGCGGTCATCCCAACTGACATCGAGTTCGACTCGCCCCGGGTAACCATGTAGACGGAGGCGGAGGCCAAGGAAGCACGAGAAGACGGCGTCGACCTGCTGGAAGAAGGCCGGCTGTTAGCCCTCCGCCAGTCTTCCATCTACCAGTAGGGCTTGCGCCGCTACCACAGCCGGAAAGTCAGGCCAAGATCCTTCCAAGAGGGTGATCTTGTGCTCCGGCTGATCCAGCGAACAGCAGGCCAACACAAGCTCTCGGCCCCTTGGGAAGGCCCCTTCATCATCAGCAGAGCTTTAGGCAACGACTCCTACTACCTAATCGACGCACAGAAGCCAAAGGCACGCAAGAGAGACGATTCCGGCAAGGAGTCGGAACGACCATGGAACGCCAACCTCCTCCGAAGATTTTACAGTTGAAATGCAGTATGTATCACGCTAACTTTTGTACTAAGTACAAGACAATAGGCCCCCCGAGGAAAGCTTGGGGACTACCATCTTTTATCTATAAATGAAGAATGCTATGCTTATGACCTTGTCATTTCATTCACTTTTCTCGTCCGGCACCGGGTTCGACTAGTCGGCCCGGGGACTGGCCGCCTGGAGTTATATTAGAAGTCCTACCCGTGGTCAGACGAGTAGTGTGCCGGCACCCAAGCTTTGCCAAAAGTCATAGTTCGAAGAACCGGCTGTCCGGCTGGCAAGAGTTAAAGGCAGGAAAGGATGCCCACACGAAAAATGGCTAAGGACTAACGGACTAATATAACAAAAGCTGGTTTGTCTCCTACCGCCGACCGACTACCAGAGTAGCCGACCGGTCGGTTTCCATTCACTTCACTTCAATCTAAGAAAGCTCGAGTACTTGCCTCCCCAAAAGGGGAAGGCAGCAAAGGAAACAGCCTAAGGATAAAAAGCATACGTGAATGGAAACCAAACATGCACACAATCATATTTGCACAAAAGACCTTCGCAAGGCCAGCATTCAACATAGTTCGAATACACCTCCAGTGGGTGGAACTGCACAAGTTTAATAAAAATTGTTCAAAGGGTAACAAGCAGGAAAAGCGAGCATGGCAGATTAAGCCAGGGGAGCGACTGGTGTGTCGGGCAGGTCGGTGGAGACGGTAGTGCCGGCTGGAGGAGTAGCCGGCTGGCGAACCTCGACATGATCACCACCTCCCGCTGAAGGCGTGCTTGCTCGCGCCTCATTGCTGGAGGCACGGTCAGGCTGAGGCTGGCTGGCTGCTTCACCGGCCGGCTCAACATCTTCGCCTTCCTCTCCTTCGTCGTCTTCGCCTTCATCGCTGGAGGCGATCTCCTCTGCCGAGTCCTCACCCCCACCGGGTCCATCCCGAACCACTCCTCCGGCTGGGCAACGCTGTCGTCATTTATTTCAGGAGCAAAGATGCTGATGTCAGTGCACTCGGCGATCGTCGATGCACGTTGAGCGATAGCCGGACGCACCTCCTCTATCTCCTCGTTGGCCTCCAGCCGCCAGGTGCGCAGCTGGTCCAGGCTCAGCCCCAAATACCAGGCTCGGACGAACTCCAGCGCCCGCCCAGCTCCAAGCCAGGCTGCCGATGCTTTCCAGGCCTCAAAGCGGCCAACCGCAACCTCCAGCCAGTCAGCAGTCCGGCTCGGAGTGCGGGGAATCGTCTCGCCTGGCCAGAGGGCGGCCAACACCTGCGCTCCGGCGTGCTGGAGGCGGCGGAGCATACGGTGAGCCGGCTGCAGCCGCGCTTGGACCGCCAAGAGTTGCTCCTCAAGCGTCCGGCTCGCGTCCGGCGCAATGTCGGCCCCCGCCTGATGGCGCGCTTCGCGATGGGCCTCGATGGTTTGGGTGGCGAAGACGGAGTAGCCGGGAAAGTAGTCTGCACAGAGAACAAAAAGCAGCACAAGCCAGAACACAAATCAGGCGGCAAGGGGCAAGCAAGGAGCGAGGAAGGCGGCTTACCGTCGATCAAATCCTCAATACGGCCGAAGCCGTCGCTCAGCGCTTGCTTGGTCTCAGCCCAGCCCGCCGCTTCAGTCTCGAACTCGTCCTTCAGGGCGTCGTCATTATCCTGTGCCTTCTTCAGGGCTGCCTTGTGGCTCTCCTCCTGGTCAGCCAACTTCTTGTCCAGGCGGTCACGCTCCAGGACCAAGGCGTCGTACTCGGCTTCCTTGGCGCGAAGGGCGGCCTGCGCCCCGCTGAGCTACCCCCTCAAGTCGGCGTTGGCTCCTGCAAGCATGAAGACAAAAGAAAAACCAATAAGGAAGAAGTCGTCAGGGAAGATCCGACCCGACTGCTTAGCAGTCGGCCCGAATCTCGGGGACTACACCCAGTGGGTGCGCTGACGCGCCCCCACAGGAGATGAACGAAACCAAGTATGCACTCCGGCTGCTGATCAGGTCCTCGGTTCTCCGGCCCAGCTCCTGAGCCTGGGAGTTGAAGGCAGCAGCGCGAAGGTTATGATACTCCTGGAAGAACAGACAGGAGGCGAGTATGAGATGGTTGTCAGGACCTAGTAAGTTCCGAGCCGCCTGCGCAGCAGCCGACTCGGAACTCGGGGACTACACCTAGTGGGTGCGCTGAGGCGCCCCCACGGAAGAAATCAGAAAAGCAAAACAACCAAGGCCAGAAGACTCACCCGGATGACGGCCCGCGTCGCAAGGAACTCTTGGGTGTATTGCTGCAGCAAGGCGGCTTGGGCTTGAAGCCGGTTCCGAACCTCCTGGGCCGCCACATTCAGCTCGCCCATCCCCCCACTGGGAGTCCACTCGGACGTGCTGGTGCTGGCCGCCTCCAAGGCCTCCGCCATCTAGCTGGCACCAGTAGCTCGGTGCGGCTCCGGCGCGGCGGTGCCTCCCCCTGCGCACCGGCGCATTGCCGGCTGCATCTCGAGGCCGGCTCCTGCCTCCGGCTCACCCCGGCCGGCTGCTCTGGCGCTGTAGTGGATTGGCCGCTTTGGCCCGCTCCAGTCGGCGCCGTCTGTGGCGTCCTTGCCACGGAGGCCACATGGACCTCCCTCCTCTCCATCACCGGCGCGTCTTGGTCGACCTCCTCCGACGGCGGCACGGGGATGTCGGGGGCCACGGTGTGGAGGGGAACGACAAGCAACGAAGGCTGGTTGTGAGAAGCCTCCGCCTCCGTCTCCACGGCTGCCGCCTCTGCCCGGGCCTTGGCCGCCGCATCGGCCTGCTCCTTCGCTTCCTGGGCGGTCCTTCGCTCCGCCGCCTCCCGCTCCTCTCGGGCCTCACGCGCGTTCCGCTCTGTGGCCTACCTAAGGTCGGCGCGGGGATCCACGCGATGGGAGCTGGAGGACCCTCCAGTCGGCCCGAAAATGGAGCCTCCAGGACCGCGCTCAAGGGAAAGCGGTGCCCTGCCCAGCCAGCAAAGAAAGGTTTAGAAGGGCTTCAATCGAAAAGGACAACAAAAGATATATATATATATATATATATGAAATATACAAGATATTCGACGACTTACGCCGAGATCGCCTGTGGCTGTTTCACCACCTTGCGGAAGCGGGCCGCCTTCGCGGCCACGTCGTCCCGCTTGGTCGCCGCCGTGGAAGCCTTGGATTTCTTCGGCCGGCTGCCAAAGAAGGTCGACGTGGCCCGGCGCTTCTGTGCGCCGCCACGGGCAGCCGGCGCGGCGGACGAGCCCGCGCCTTGATTATCAGGCGCCGGCTGGCGGTGCGGGACGGCTTCGACCTCGTCATCGTCCGGCCAGTCCTCGAAGCCGGCTCCGGGCCTCGCGCTTCCTGCCTCGTCACCTTCCCCCACGATGGCGTCTTCAATGGCGGCTGCCCCTAGGTCCGGATCGTCCGTGTCGTCCACCGTGCGGTCGGGGAGGAGCTGGCGCTCTACCCCTGTGGCCCCGGTCGTCGGCAGAAGAAGAGGATTCTGCCAAGGGCAAACCAACTAATCAGAGGCCGGCTACAAAAAGAAGAAAATAGGAAAAACTTACTGCCGGCGGAGGGTTGGCGCGGGAATACGGACCCTTGCCATATCGCCAATCTTCGGTGAGCTTGCAGTTGGAGATGTAGTTCACCATATAAGACACCTCCGCATGAGGCATCTCCCTGGTGCTCAGCCGGCACGGGTCGAAGCGGCCGCTCATCTCGCAAATCATGTGAGGCTGGCCTTGGAGCGGAAGTACCCGGCGCTCCACGAAGGCGGCCACCAAGTCGGCTCCGGTCAGGCCTTCCGACTGGATCATCACCCGGAGCCGGGAGACGGCTACGTTCCCGGCCTGAGACAACGACCTGGTCCGGTAGCTCCACGAGGGTTGCCTCCCAGCCGGCGGGCCGGCTACATAAGCCGGTAGGTTTATGTAGTCACCTTGCTGGGCGACGTTCTTCACGTAGAAGTAGGACTTCTGCCAAAGCTTCACCGACTAGATCAGCGGGATGGGCGGGAACGGATTGTTCTCCCCCGTCCGCCTCATGGCAATGAAAGCTCCATAGGGGGCGGGCACGCCCGCGACAACGGTGCTGAGCTTGCTCTGGAAGAATTTCCCCCAGAGCTCGAGAGTGGGGAGAACCCCGAGAAAGCCCTCGCACATGGTGACGAAGACCGACAGCAGCATCACCGCGTTGGGTGTGAGGTGATGTGGCTGGAGGTGGTAGAATTCGAGGAAATCTCGAAGGAATCCCCTCGCCGGGAGGCCGAAGCCACGCAGGCAGTGCGAGCGGAAGACCACCCGCTCGCCCTCTTCCGGCGCCGGCGAGATCTCCTTCTCCGGCGCCCGACGAACCCACACGAAGTTTTTGCCCGGCAAGCGTCGCGTCTGCCAGAGGAACTCGACGTGGTCCTCGTGGACGTTGGAGCCGTCCCACGAGCTCAACAGCGCCATGGGAACGATGCGGCGGGGAGCTAGACAAAGCGACGGCGGAGACGCGCACGACCCCGCTACGGCGGGACTGAGGGAGCCAAGGGACCTGACGGCGAAGCGGCGCGGCGATGGGTGCTGCGGCAGCGGAAGGAAGAAGAAGGAGTGCAAGAAGGGACAGAGCGAGGGAGAGCGTGCGAGCCTCTGCCGCTCCCCCTCCTCCCCCTACTTATAGACCCGCACGGCGGATCCGAGGAGGCACGGCGTGGGGGAACATGGGGATCAACTGTGCCCAGTCCCCCACGACCCACGATTATTACGCCTTGAGGGCGTGATAAAACCGCCGCAGGAAGGCGAGTGGTCCATGTGGGCCGCAGAAGATCCGCGCTTAGACCGAGGCCTAGGAGTGGCCGGCCCGGGCCTGCGGCGGCGTCCCGTCGCGCGCGTGTGTTGGCAGGATCTCCTTGCCACGTGGCCCGTGTCCCGGCCTACGAGAGGCGGGGTTTTCCGAAGACGGTGTGCACAAGCGAAGCCGGTCCCTCAGGGTAGGAAGCTGACCAAGCTTCTCGTCCCTTTGTCAGCCTCGAAGCTCGATCAGCTTCGGGGACTACTGTCGGAGTAGATGACCACGGGTAGCCAAGCTGGCTCCCCCTGGCTCTTCTGAAAAAATTACGAGCCGATCTGGCCCTCAAGAATCCAAGACGTGGGGCTGCCTTCTCTAGCCGGCTGTCTCCTAGGCCGGCTATCGAAAGGCGGCCCGACTTCAACCCTCATGAAGAAAGCCGCGGGAGGGCCGGCTCCGAGAAGCCGGCCACGAGAAGGCCGACTCCAAAAAGCCGGCTCCCCCAAAGAAGTCAAGACCGTACCCTCGAAGTCTGCATCCACATAACGGCGATGTGACGGGGCGTGGCTACAGTGAAGCCTGCCACCCCCGAATCCCGGAGCACGACTGGCACAGTGCGCTGTACGGGAGGGCGTGGCCCGTCCAGCGTGGCACTGTTGTCACGTTGACCCTGATGTCATCCATGACGGGCCGCCAGCGCAGCCCACGGGCGGTGGGCCCCTTCGGGCAGAGAGACACCCGAAGGCGGCCATGCCTCCTCTAGTCAGCACAAGACAAAGCCGGCTCTCCATAGCCGGCTTGCCACCTCCATCGAAGGGGGCGCCCCATTAAGGAGACAAGACGCGGTGAGGCTATAGTGATCACCCGCCGGATGGCGGCACTGTAGCCACACCCACCTCGACGAAGCCCTCATCACCAGGATTGAGCAACAGTAATCAGCCCCCGACCAGGCCCTGGACAATGGGGCTTGGCTGTCGACCAAGGAGCCGGCAGCCGGCGGGACCCACCAGCCGGCGGGCCCCAGCAGCCGGCGCAGAAGCCGGCGAGCATAGACACAGACGGCTGGGCCCCACGCCCAGTTGGATTACCATTGTACCCCCGGGGGGTAGGCCTATATAAACCCCCCGGGACACCCGTGCAAAGGGTTGATCCCTGCTAGTTTTAGACACCATATAGAGAGGAGAAGAGAGTGAGCCGAGCCCTTCTTCCTCCTCTCACCAAATAGCTCAAGGAGGATCGTGTAGCTACTTATTCATCTAGTGATCATGCGGAGACACCGCAGAGCAGCAGTAGGGGTGTTATCTCCACGGAGAGCCCCGAAGCTGGGTAAGATTCGCCGGCGTGCATGTCTTCGCCTCATCCCATTTCCAGGCACCGGCGATGTCTTACTGGCTCCCACAATGATAAGCCACCCGTTGGCAAATGTCGCACCTACCACCCGACACATAGCCATACACAAGTCGGACATATCCCGTACAATAGCCATACGTTGCCTCGCTTTGCTCCAGCGGGCAGCCCCGGCCTCCTCCTACTCCGCGCGAGCACCAGCGCCGGGCCACGCCCGAGCTCCTCCGCTTCGCGCTGACCACTGGCTTCGGCAAGCGCCGCGCCAGTGAGCCCCTCCCGGCATCCTCCTCCATCAATAAACGGTCAAACTCCCAGCAGCAACACCGCCGCCTACTGCTTCTACTGCCTGCTGCTGTGTCCGCTGGGTCACCGCCCAAGCCCGCGGGCACTGTGGCTCCTCCCGCGGCTCTCTGCCCGCTGCTGCTCTCCACTAACCAGGTTGTGTCCCCGCGCCCGCACCTGTTCGCCCCACTCCGGCCTGAGGCTCCGTCCGCCCGTCGTCCATGGCTCCCCACTGCTGCAGCTAGCTCAAAGCTCCGCCACGCGCCCACGCCTCCCGCCGGCGCTCCGGCCGGCCGCGGCTCCAAGCCGGCTCCCGCCCCGCACGCGCGCGACGCCTCCTCCTCGTCCTGCCAGTGTCCATGCTCCCCTCCGCCTGACGGCTATGCGCCGACTTCTCCCCGCCGTGGGCCGACTGCCCCACGTCCACGCACACCAGCTCCGTGCCGCTCCGGCTCTCCGCCTTGCCCTGCACCTGGCCGAGTTCGGCCCCCTCCGTCTGCACCGGGTCCATCCCGCGTCGCTCCCCGCCGGCTCCCCCGCGCTTGCCGGCTTGCCGGCTTGCCGCCCGGCGCTGGCCGGCTCCAGGCGTCTACGCCTCCTTGGCCGGCTCCCGCACGCCAGCCCCGCCCGCAGCCTGCAATAGCCGGCTTCGCCTCCGACCCGGCGCGCCGCCTCCACTGCCGTGCCGCGTCCCGGCCGCCGGCTGCTGCGGCATCCCGGCCCGCCGGCTTCGCCCGCGACCCGGCCACCGGCTACTGCCGCGTCCCGGCCGCCAGCTGGGCGTCCCGGCCGCCGGCTGGGCGTCCCGGCCGCCGGCTGGGCGTCCCGGCCGCCGGCTGGGTGTGCCAGCCGGCCTCCGTCGCGTCCCGCTCCTGCCGACTGCTCAGGCAGTGAAAAGGAAGTGACAAAGAGAAAAAGAAAGGGGGAGTGGGTGTCGGATGGAGAACAGATGAAGAAAGAAACAGAAAAAAGGGGGGCGGGTGAGAGAAAAGTCAAGGGCCGGCTGCCCAGGCCGGCTAAGAAACAATTGGCCGCGTACTAAAAAAGGAGGATCTGACTTTGAAAACTACAGTCCAACCGACTGTTTCGGTCAACAGCCCGCGCTGCCGCTGGGTCGACTATTTCGTCCGCCCGCTTTGCTGGCTGGCCGACCGACGAGTCGATCCGTCTGAGCACAGCCGGTTGACAAGAAAAAGAAAAAAAACCAAAGTAGTCGCCGGGAGATCCGGCCCGACTGCTCAGTAGTCGGCCCGGATCTCGGGGGCTACACCCAGCGGGTGCGCTGACGCACCCCCGCGAGAGAGAAGACAAAGTAGTCGCCGGGAGATCCGGCCTGACTGCTCAGCAGTCGGCCCGAATCTCGGGGGCTATACCCAGCAGGTGCGCTGACGCGCCCCCGTGAAGAAGAAGACAAAGTAGTTGCCGGGAGATCCGGCCCGACTGCTCAGCAGTCGGCCCGAATCTCGGGGGCTACACCTAGCGGGTGCGCTGGCGCGCCCCTGCGAAGATTGCAGACAAGAGAAGAGTTCTGTCCGCCTCCCCCAGCCGGCAGAAGAGAAGAAAAAGGATGTTGCAAGACGCCTCGCTGCCTGGCCGGTCGAGCCTGACCGGCCGGAACCCCCCTTCGAGCACCCAGGGGCTCGAAGGCTACACCCAGCGGGTGCGCCGATGCGCTCCGCGAGCGCCGAGTCGTGCCGGCTGTTTTCGACGACTGCGACTACATGGAAATCAATGTAAGCTCCTTACCCGCATATTTTTGCACCGCGAAAGCATGGATAGCCTTGAGCGAAGCTCAGGGGCTGTCTCCGCATTTTATTACAGTTGCATCACTGTTCGCCCCGGCGCCAGCCAAAGTTGGCCCGGGGCTGGCCGCTTGGCCCGAGACGTTAGTTCCCGCAGACGGCTTAGTAGCGTGCGCAGTACCAAAGGCTCACTCTTAGTCATAGACCGCAGAGCGGCTGTCCGGCTAGCAAGGGTGAATGCTGGAGGCCACCCACGCGAAAATCGTCCGGGAAGAAAAACGGTTCAGGCGACCCGGCCGTTTTCCTTTACAAGTATCTACTCGGTTGAATCTGCTCCTAGACTCTGAGTACTGTACACTCCACTTCGTGGCCCACACTTAGCCATAGACCGCAGAGCAGCTGTCCGGCAAGCAAGAGCACAAGCCAAAAAGCGGAGGGAACACGAAAAAGATTAAGGGGGCTCGGACGAAACCGAGTCGGCACCCTCCGCATAAAACTTGCAATGCTAAAAAGCAAACATTTGATATATCTGCATGGACTAACTTTGTCTTTTTTTATGATGATTTCCATGAACACTCGCCAAAAAACCTCCGCCCAACTTTGCCAAGTTGCCCGGAGGCTTGGGGGCTACTGTCGGAGTAATCGACCACGGGTACCCCGAGGACGGCAAGACGATATTTCAAGACATCGGGGCTAGCAAAGCCCCTCAGTCCAACTGTCCGGCCGCTCCTGCCGGCTTCCCGTCCGACTGCTCTGCCCGACCGACTGCCGGCTACCGACTACGCCAACCAGCCGGCTGCCGACTGTAGCCTGACCCGACACCGATGAGACGGATGTACCCAAGCACTATTCATGCGTCATCTCAGTCATCATGTATAGTGTCACTTGTCCCCTGGCACTATTTATGAAGTGACCCAGGGGACAAGGATGACACCCACCATGCCTTTGCCCATGCCACTAGTTAGCTAGCTACCATACCTACATAGCTTACATACTAAGCTATCTCACACTATAAAAGGAGGCCTCGTCATCCATCTAGGATGATGGACACACTCACGCACACACCCACGGCCAAGTGTCATTCGGCCACTAGAGCTTGCATGCTCATCCGGCCACCCGCATATATACGAGGCCAGATGCCTATGGCACTGACCTCAGATACAGCTCTAGGAGCAACTCTGTACCAGATATACCAGATACACTCAGACATGCAGCAGTAGGAGTATTATCTCTCCGGAGAGCTCCGAAGCTGGGTAAACTAGAGCGTGCTACTCGCATACCCGCTCCCGGGCCTATCAGCAGCGGTCTTACCCTCACACTAAGCCCTTGTGGCATCTGTTGACTCGCAAAGCCCCCCGTGAGAATGCCACGACAGGTGCTTCCCTCAAGAAGGTTCGTGGTTTCGAGAGCGAACGTGTCACCTCCGTGTGTGAAACAACATACAAACACTGCCTTCTCCCGCCTTAATTTTTTTACATAGGCAGATTAGACCAAATAGAAGTACTGTGCTAAATTTTGGAAATATTCTAGGTTCGTTTGGCCTTTTTTATAGATTAATTGAGTTTCTACGCATTTAATGTGCATAATTCAAATTTGAACTACAAGCACATGCTCTAGTGCACCATAGTTGTTTGAAAAATCACATGTGTGTCCTTGGGTGAATTTCTAGGTCCCATGCAAGAGATGGGAGTGAAATTCAAACATTTGGGTGTCGTGGCTCGACCGGAAAGATTGAGAAACTAGGTTTTTAATTCCTGTAAATGCAAAACACGCCTGAAAATCATGAAACTTGGCATGGTGTCATGACATGGCACCAACATGTTGCGGTAATTTTTTTGGCCGAATTGGGACAAGCTTTGGTGTAAGCTTCTTGCAAAGAGGAGATTCCGTCAAGAAGGCTCATGGTTTCGAGAGGGAACATGTCACCTCCGTGTGCGAAATGACATACGTACACTTCCTTCTCCCGCCTTTATTTTTCTACACTGGCAGGTTAGACCAAATAGAAGTACCATGCTAAATTTCGGAATTATTCCGGGTTCGTTTGGCCTTTTTTATACATTAATTGAGTTTCTGCGCATTTAATGTAAATAATTCAAATTCGAACTACCAGCACACGCTCTAGTGCACCAAAGTTGTTTGAAAAATCACATGTGTGTCGTTGGGTGAATTTCTAGGTCCCATGCAAGAGATGGTAGTGAAATTCAAACATCCGGGCATCGTGGCTCGTACGGAAAGATTGAGAAACTTGGTTTTTTAATTCCTGTAAATCCAAAACACGCCTGAAAATCATGAAACTTGGCATGGTGTCATGACATGGCACCAACATGCTGCGGTAATTTTTTTGGCCGAATCGGGACAAGCTTTGTTGTAAGCTTCTTGCAAACCGGAGATTCCCTCAAGAAGGCTCATGGTTCCGAGAGGGAACATGTCACCTCCGTGTGTGAAATGACATACGTACACTGCCTTCTCCCACCTTAATTTTTTTTTCATAGGCAGATTAGACCTAATAGAAGTACCGTGCTAAATTTTGGAATAATTCTGGGTTCGTTTGGCCTTTTTTAAACATTAATTGAGTTTCTGCACATTTAATGTGCATAATTCAAATTTGAACTACAAGCACAGCTCAAGTGCACCAAATTTGTTTGAAAAATCACATGTGTGTCCTTGGGTGAATTTCTAGGTCCCATGCAAGAGATGGGAGTGAAATCCAATCATGTGGGCGTCGTGGCTCTGCCGGAAAGATTGAGAAACTTGGTTTTTTAATTCCTGTAATTCCAAAACACGCCTGAAAATCATGAAACTTGGCATGGTATCATGACATGGCACCAACATGCTGTGGTAATTTTTCTGTCCGATTTGCGAAGGCGTACACATTAACAATCAACGAAGTCATTTCGGAACAAGTGTTGTCACATTACAAATCAGAAACACAAGTATTACTGAAACCGTGGGCATTCTACTTACCAATTACGGGCGGCCACACGTCCCCTTTTTTATTGGTTAGGAGGTGATGTGCGGGGTAGCTATTTGAGTACGGGTGGCGTGCTATCAGACCCCTGTGCGTGCTCATCGGGAGTGGAGCCCTTTGACCGCTACCTGCCGCGCACCTCCCTCCCAATGTCTCCATTAATGGCGCCCGAGCACCTGTTCTACGGCATGGCTTGTAGGATCGAAAGTATGTCTAGAGGGGGGGTGATTAGACTACTTGACCAAATAAAAACTTAACCTTTTCCCAATTTTAGTTCTTGGCAGATTTTAGCTATTTTAGGACAAGTCAAGCAATCATCACACAATTCAAGCAAGCATGCAAAGAGTATATTGGCAGCGGAAAGTAAAGCATGCAACTTGCAAGAATGTAAAGGGAAGGGTTTGGAGAATTCAAGCGCAATTGGAGACACAGATGTTTTTCCCGTGGTTCGGATAGGTGGTGCTATCCTGCATCCACATTGATGGAGACTTCAACCCACGAAGGGTAACGGTTGCGCGAGTCCACAAAGGGCTCCACCCACGAAGGGTCCACGAAGAAGCAACCTTGTCTATCCCACCATGGCCATCGCCCACGAAGGACTTGCCTCACTAGCGGTAGATCTTCACGAAGTAGGCGATCTCCTTGCCCTTACAAACTCCTTGGTTCAACTCCACAATCTTGTCGGAGGCTCCCAAGTGACACCTAGCCAATCTAGGAGACACCACTCTCCAAGAAGTAACAAATGGTGTGTTGATGATGAACTCCTTGCTCTTGTGCTTCAAATGATAGTCTCCCCAACACTCAACTCTCTCTCATAGGATTTGGATCTGGGGGAAAGAAGATTTGAGTGGAAAGCAACTTGGGGAAGGCTAGAGATCAAGATTCATATGGTAGGAATGGAATATCTTGGTCTCAACACATGAGTAGGTGGTTCTCTCTCAGAACATATGAGTTGGAAGTGTAGATGTGTTCTGATGGCTCTCTCAATGAGTGAAGAGGAGGTGGAGGGGTATATATAGCCTCCACACAAAATCCAACCATTACACACAATTTACCAATCTCGGTGGGACCGAATCAACAAACTCGGTCAGACCGAAATAGTAAACCTAGTGACCGTTAGAGATTTTTGGTGAGACTGACATGCAACTCGGTAGGACCGATTTTGTTAGGGTTAGGGCATAACGTAATCTCGGTGAGACCGATTACACAAACTCGGTGAGACCGATTTTGGTAATAATCTAACCAGAGAGTTGGTCAGGTAAACTCGGTGGGACCGATTTGCTCTTTCGGTGAGACCGAAAAGTTACAAAAAGGAAACACTGAATTTACATTGCAATCTTGGTGGGACCGATCCGCTCTTTCGGTGAGACCGAAAAGTTACGAAAGGGAAATAGAGAGTTTGCAATCCCATCTTGGTGAGACCGAGATCCCTATCGGTAGAACCGAATTGCTAGGGTTTGGCAGTGGCTTATGACAAGTGAAACTCGGTGGTGCCGGATAGAAAGAATTGGTAGGACCGAGTTTGGCTTAGGGTTTACATCATATGTGGATATGGGAAAGTAGTTGAGGGTTTTGGAGCATATCACTAAGCACATGAAGCAAGAGGCTCATTAAGCAACACCTCATCCCTCCTTGATAGTATTGGCTTTTCCTAAAGACTCAATGTGATCTTGGATCACTAAAATATAACATGAAGAGTCTTGAGCTTTTGAGCTTGAGCCAATGCTTTGTCCTTAGCATTTTGAGGGTTCCACTTTCACCATCCATGCCATGACAATCATTGAGCTTTCCTGAAATAATCATCTTGGAATAGCATTAGCTCAATGAGCTATATATTGTTATGAATTACCAAAACCACCTAGGGATAGTTGCACTTTCACTATATGTCTCACTAGACTGAGATTTAGGAGAGAAAAATGAAAATATGAAAAGAAAGTTTGCACGGATCTTAATGTAAGATCCGACGGACCTATATAGCATCGACTACGACTTATATCAAGCATGATGAATATAAGGACGATGATAGTGGATAATAATTGTCTTACATATTTAGAAACATAATTAAAAAAAGCCACATGCGGCAATGCCCGAAATACACAAGGGCAAAAGAAGAAGGAAGACAACGATCTGGCTCGCTAATCTTCGCTTTCTTGATGCGTTGCTGCAGGCTGTGGGAACTAGTCTCCGCGGCGAGCAACGACGAGCTCTTTCTTGTCCTCAAGATGCTGCTTGAGAGCATCCATGGATTCCTCCACTAGCCTTCTGCGCTCGATGCGCTACATGGCATTCTCGTCCATAAGTTTCTCGACAATGACGCCGGTCCTCTTCAACAAGGCAGTGGTCTACTCCTCCTACTCCGCACTTCCGATGATCTTCGCCCTCAGCAGGTCGCGCTCGGCCCGGAGCTTCGCATTGCTCTCATTTAGTTGCCGGATGACGTCGGTAGACTATACAAACGAGGCTTTCAGGTCATCTTGCAACCTCGCCCATCTGGAGATCTGTTCCATCTGCCTAAGGACGAGGGCACGCATGCGCCTATAAGAGACCTCGTCGGCCCACAAGACATTTTTCTAGGCCGCGACGGCGTGGGAGGACATCTCTGCCGCATTCGCGGCGTGGTGGGACATCTCTTCTGCTTCCATGGCGCGGCCAGACCAGTCTGCTGCATCAACGGCGTGGCGGGACCTCTCTGCTGCTACGTCCATGCGACAAGACATGTTGGTTACTTTCGCGGCGAGGTGGGACATCTCTCATGCTTCCGCTTCCAGGCTCGCCTCTCCCTGGTGGCAATCTCTCGACCCAGAACTCACGCTGGCTATGGCAGACATAAGGGAACGGTGATGAATGACTTGTTTGTTTTTGACTTTTTGTGGATGAGGAGTTGAGGAGTAATGGATAGTCATCTTGGAGTAGTAGTATTTATAACCGTGTAGTAATACGCTCCTAAGTGGGAAACCGTTTAGGTTTTGATCGGTGTGAACAGGTTTGGAATTTGGAATGTGATGGGACGCGGCCTCACTGTTCATCTAAAAAATTGTGACGGGATGCATGCTCAAAATTTACTGACGGTTATAAGTGCGACACTATTCCCAGAAAGCGTAACATGGGCACGTATGCCTTCTCGGCCGCGTATGTGGCATTTGCACCCTAGGGTGCACCGCAATAGGCAATGTCAGCACACGTCTTGTTCCAACAACCGTGCGCGATCATTATTACCATCACGCACGATTTTTTTAATTAGAATGTGTGTGCCCGTCTAGCGCACACACGTTGATCTATCTAACTATTTCAGTTTGTTGTTGCTAATCGCAAACAGTTCATCCATGTGAAGTGTATGCCATCAATCGCAGACACTTTGATCTGGCTGACCCGTTTCAGTTCTGTTGCCTAATCACAAACAGTTAATCCTTCTGAAGTGTATGCCCTCAATCACACACACCTTGATATGGCTGACCGTTTCTTTTGTGTTGCCTAATGACAAACAGTTCATCTGAGTGAACTGTATGCTCTATATCGCACACGCCTTCATCAGGCTGCCCATTTCTTTTGTTCCGCCTCATCGCAAACAGTTCATGGGACTGAACCGTATGCCCTGGATCACACACGCAACTAAAATCTAAACTGTGTTTGATGGCTCCTCCATAGCAAACGCTTTTCACCTTTTTTGACGATTCTTTTACACCACCGTTTGCGATTATTGCATCACACACAGTTTCGTCGAAGGGTCTCTGACTGTAGTGTCGCATTAGCATCATCCTGCAGTAGTGTATGTGAAACGAAGTGGATTGGCTTCAATGCCACCTTTCTATTATGGAGCTCGCAGAATGATGAACTCTTTGCCACCCCTCTAGATGTGGGTGGTGAAGAAAAAGAACTAATCTCTTATGTGGGGTCAGGTCTCCAAACGAACTTAAACGTCTGAAGAATTTGGTGGAGACCTGAATGCGCTTGAAAGGATGCAAGCTAATCATGAAGAAATGAATTTTAATTTCTCACGTCCTAATACTGCTATATCTGTTCTATTGCTTGATGAAATTGATCTGATGAATTTGATGTCATATTCTTCACTACTGAAGTATATGAGTTCGTAAGATGCACTAATTCATCTGCAGGGTGATCAACCCAAAGCCACTGAGTGGGTCCTCGACAATGGATGTACAAACCACATGACTGGTGACTGGAACTTATTCATGGACACTGCTTTGTCTCCATCACATCTGAAGCATATCACCTACGCTGACAAAGGCAAAAGCAAGGTATTGGGTCTAGGTCAGGTTGCGATCTCAAAGGATCGACACATGGACAAAGTCATGCTCGTCGAGTCCTTAGGGTTCAACCTCGTGTCTATCACAATGCTTTGTGATCTTGATATGGTTGTTGTCTTTGGCAAGTATCGTTGTGTTGTGATCATGGAAGTTGGCAATTCCAAAGTCTTCGAAGGCTCTAGGAGAGGAGATTTGTATATTGTTGATTTTTCTATAGGACCACAACCTGCTACATGTCTATTTGCAAAAGCTTCAGAAGGATGGCTATGGCATCGATGACTTGGTCATGCTGGCATGAGGAACTTTCACACTCTAGCGAAGAAGAAGCATGTCATTGGCATCGAGGGTGTCAAATTCCTCAAGGACCATCTGTGTGGAGATTGTGAAGCTGGAAAGATGACTAATGACAAGCATCCCTCAAAGACCATCATGACTACCACTCGTCCATTTGAATTGCTTCACATGGATCTCTTTGGCCCTACTCATTATGCCACATTTACCAATGTTGCATCCCTATATGGCTTTGTCATTGTTGATGACTATTCTTGTTACACATGGGTGCATATCATCACTTACAAAACTGAAGTGCAGGAAATCTTCAAACGATTTTCCTCGAGGGCTTCAACCAACTTTGGTGTGAAGATCAAGCACATCAGAAGTGACAATGGAACCGAGTTCGAGAATACTGGTCTTGATGACTATGTTGATGAACTTGGTATTACTCATGAGTTATCTGCTCCTTATACTCCTTAGCAGAATGGTGCCGTGGAGCGCAAGAACAGGACTCTTGTTGAGATGGCTTGCACTATGATTGACGAATAGAAGACACCTCCTCGCTTCTGGCCTGAGGCAATTGATACTGCGTACCACATCATCAAGAGGGTATATCTTCATAAATTCTTCAGAAAGACCTCATATGAACTCCTCACTGACAAGAAACCCAATGTGATTTATTTCAAAGTCTTCAGTGCTAAATGTTGGATTAGAGATCCTCATCACAATTCTAAATTTGCACCGAAAGCACATGAAGGTTTTATGCTTGGTTACGGAAAGGACTCGCACACCTACAGAGTCTTCAACACCTATCATCACAAGGTTGTTGAAATTGTAGATGTGCGGTTCAATGAAACTAATGGCTCACAAAGAGAGAACCTACCTCCTGTGCTAGATGAAATACCACCCGAGGAATCCATAAAGTTTAAGGCTACTGAGGATGTCATTCCTACCAAAGAATCTGGTGAAGAAGTCATTCCAGAATGTGAAGAACATCATGCTAGTGCATGAGGAAAATGGCTCTAAAGAAAATGCTGAGCACCCTCAACATCGTCAACCAGCTCATCCTCGCATTGCTAATGAAGTGCAGATTGAGAGAATCATCAATGACATCAAAGCAGCAGGTCCTCTCAGACGCTCAAAAGCTTCACATTTGTCTAACTTCTATGGGCACTTTGCTTTTGTCTCTATCACAGATCCCACCAAAGTAGATGAGGCATTTATGGAGCCTGAGTGGATTCAAGCGATGCAAGAGGAATTACATCAATTAGAGCTTAATAATGTCTGGAAACTTGTCAAGCGACCAGACCCTCGCAAGCACAATATCATCGGCACCAAATGGATCTACTGCAATAGGCAAGATGAAAATGGCCTTGTGGTGAGGAATAAGGCACGGCTTGTAGCTCAAGGCTACACATAGGTTGAAGGAATTGATTTCGATGAAACTTTTGCTCATGTTGCTAGACTTGAGGCTATTTGCATATTACTTGCTTATGCTAACCATCATAATATCATCTTATATCAAATGGATGTGAAATGTGCATTCCTCAATTGTAAGCTTGTGGAAGAAGTATATGTTGCTCAACCCCTAGGTTTTGAGGATCCAAAGCATCCTGATAAAGTCTTTAGACTCAATAAGGCCCTCTATGGCCTTAAGCAGGCACCTCGGGCGTGGTATGATACTTTGAAGGAATTCCTCATGAAGAAAGGCTTCAAACCCGGTTCACTTGACCCAACTCTTTTCACCAAAACCTATGATGATGAATTATTCGTGTGCCAAATACATGTTGATGATATTATCTTTGGCTGTACTAACCAATGTTACATTGATGAATTTGCCTATATGATGAATGAGGAATATCAAATGTCTATGATGGGAGAATTGAAATTCTTCTTAGGTCTTCAAATTCATCAACAACACAACGACATCTTCATATCTCAGGAGAAATACCTCAAGGATCTGTTGAGGAAATTTGGCATGCAAGATTGCAAAGGCGTCAAAATCCCTATGCCCACAAATGGCCATCTATGCACTGATGAAAATGGTATAGACTTCGATCAAAAGGTATACCGCTCCATGATTGGCTCCTTACTGTATTTATGTGCATCTAAGCTAGATATTATGCTTAGTGTTTGTATGTGTGCCCGATTTCAAGCTACACCGAAGGAATCACACCATAAGGCCGTGAGGCATATTCTTCGATATCTAGATCACACACCAACACTTGGATTATGGTATCCCAAGGGCTCAGCTTTTGATCTCATTGGATATTCTGACTCTGACTATGCTGGTGATCATGTGGACCGCAAGTCAACATCAGGCACATGCCATTTCCTCGAACGATCCTTGGTATGTTGGTCCTCGAAGAAGGAGAACTGCGTATCACTCTCTACTGCTGAAGCTGAGTACATTGTTGCTGGTTCGTGCTGTTCTCAATTGCTATGGATGAAGCAAACCCTCAAGGACTACGACATCAATCACTACAAAAAATACACTTCCATGATGATACGTGTTTGTCATAGTAGGTCGCTTTTTTTGTCATGCATGTACATCCATGACAAATTTATGACAGAATCAAGATAGTCATACCTGTGCTGGCGTAGAAGTGTTCCATGACATTACCAAAATTATCATCATGGAAGTGTCCACTTCCATGACAATAAATCGCGTGTCACAGAAGTGCTTTCGTCAAGGGTGACCGACACATGGCATCCACCGTAACAAAACACCGTTAAGCTATCGGGTCGGGTTTTGGATCCGATAACCCGTTAAGAGCCCCGACCAATGGGGATTTTCCACGTGTAAAATCATCATTGGCTGGAGGAAACACGTGTCGGCTCATTGTTGGGACATATGTCAACCACTCATTGGATGGAAGGCGCCTATGATACGTCGACACATGGCATGGCCCAACAGAGGCCCATTCCTGTGAAAAGGCCGGCCCGTTTGACTTGGTCAAAAACTGGCGGGCTGGCCCATGGAAAGCCTTCTAATGACCTGTTCGAATATAGCCCATTTACAGCTCGCTAACCCAAGGCCCGTTACACCCTATCCGAATTAGGCCCAGTAGCGTCATTTGGGCCATCCAATATGATTCCAGCCTGTTTTCACTTCTGGCCCATGTATGGCCCATGGCGTCTTTCGGCCCATATGAGGCCCTATGTAACTCTTGGCCTACTAACGGCCCATGGTGAAACTGGGCCGTAATGAACAGTGTGTCACTTTACACCCATTAATGGCCCGTGGTGAAACTGGCCCGTAATGAACAGTGTATCACTTTATACCCACTAACGGCCCGTTATTCCATTGGGCCGTTTCCAGCCCATGTTATCTTTCGGCCTTCTCAGAGCCCATTTATTCTTGGGCTCATTTCCAGCATTCGTTTACTTACAGCCTGTTACTGTCATTTTCTTCTTGTGGGCCAAATTCAGCCCATGGTTACAGTCGGCCCGTTTGTGGTCCGTTAATACGTTGGGCCGATTTCATAGCGTCATCAAATACGGCCTATTAATGATGGCCCATTATGGTCGGCCCATGAACGGACGATTCCAACTCTAGCCCGTTTACGGCCATAATGCGGTCTGTTTGGCCCATGTTTGGCTAATCAATTATACGGCCCGTATAAGGCCCATTGATAATATGACCCGCAGAAGGCCCATTGTTTCTACGGCCCGTAGAAGGCCCATTGTTTCTACGGCCCGTAGAAGGCCCACTGTTTCTACGGCCAGTAGGAGGCCCAGTGTCACTATAGTAAATATTAGCCCATGGTTATTGTGGCCTAGTTTTAAAAAATAGGTTATTGCAACCACTAGCTAACCGCGCAAAAAGAACTGCAATGACTACAAGCAAACAAGACAACAAGGAAATAAATAAGCAAGCAACTAACGCTAGGCTATCACGGCTATTACACATATTACATCCACTGGGCATCAAAGTTCGCCACCAATGCAAATATAGGGAACAAAGCAGCATATCATATACACTGGTTGTCAAAGTTGGCGACCAGCGCAAATAAACACCGCAGCAAAACAAATCCAGAACTGAAACCACTTCAGAAGATCTCAAGAAACAATATCCTGGGTACCCATAATGCTGGCAAGATGCTTAGCAAGCTTATTAACTTTCTCTTGTTTGGCGCTTAAATCTCCAGCGCTTGTTATTGCACCAGAAAATATGCATCTGAATTCTGCAGGGACTTCCTCAGTCCTTCAGCTTCCTGTCACAGCACATCTGATCAATGTCTTTCAACTTGAAGTTGAGACTCAAGAAGACGAACTGATTCATGCAGCGAGTTCGAAGAGCTTGTGCCAGCAGTAGTGGCCAGTAACTCGGACACCACATCAAGGCAGGACTTTTTGGTTCCCTCACTGTCGTCAAGATAGTTTTTATCAGCTTTCTTGGAGACCAACAGGGATGTCTCACTATCTTGAACCTTATCTGCATTACTTCCTTTACCATTGGATAACGCGGTACTATTCTCCAATATTTTGTCCGCATTCTAAAGGAGAAACAAGCAGACACATCACATGTTTACCATGTTGTATATGAAACTCATTTTGGTAAATGAGTTCAGTAGTAAAGTGGACAGGATAACAACCTGAAACAAACATATATTTATGTACCATGGTCACTTTATGGTCTAGACCATTCTAGTTTTTCTTGCCAAATCAAGATAGAGACACAGTTCAAATAATATTTGTTCAAGACAAAGCAGAATAGACAAAATATAAGTGTGGGTAACTATAGAGCAATAACAACACTTGTAATGTGCATGACATGAGAACATAACTGTTTATTCAATTGAAACTGAAATCAACATAAAGCAGGTTACAACAGCAAACCAGTTAAAGAAACAGTTTTAAAACATACCTGTTGCGCCATTGGAGTTTCAATTCCATCCTTCAAATTTGCAAATAGTTGGTATGAGTAAATACAGTCATGCAAGAGCAAAGGAGTATGAACCATAGCTACAGAACCTGACCTGAGAACAAATCTTCTTCTCCTTTAAGCATTGAGTTGGGATTCGGAGTGGTGGTCCTCGTGCTTTGGGCACTGCAGTTCCCTTACTAACTGCTCGTGTTTGGGTGCTCTGTGGTGGAGACGGTGCTGTGTCAACTGGAACTGGGTTACTATCTGCCGGGGTTGGGATTAGAAGGAGTGTAGCTGGTTCTCTGTCCAACTGGGTAGGGGTACAATCTGCGAGAGTCTGGGTTATGTGTGGTGGATCTGGTCCTTGGGCAAGTACAACCATGGTTCTATTTGCATCAACTGGTAGCACTATCTTTTCTGAAGACCGTGTTGTTACTCCCTTAGATACTGCCATCACGCTCTCCAATTCAAATGGCTGATAAACAAGAAAAGTAATTGAAAGTATAGACATTGTATGATAGACGGGTGCAATGGATAGTGGGGAATAAAAGAGGGCATAAAATAATTCATATTTATGTTGTCTAACCAAACAGGATAGCATGACACAATTTCACATATATGATGGCTAACTAAACAGGATAGCATGACACAATTTCACATTATGATGGCTAACTAAAAAAAGATGGAAAGACATAGTTCAAAATATGAGACTATGTAAACAGGATGACATGGCATAACTATATAATGTGTTTATTAAATAGGTTGGCATGCCATAATTCCCATACATTCATGGATAGAATGCCATAATTCAAAATATGATGACTGTAAACACTAAACAGGATGAGATGATATAACTATATGATGTCTTTATTAAATGGGTTGCCATGCCATAATTCAGATAGATGATGTGTATGTACTATGTAAACATGATGGCATGATATAATTCAAATATATGATTTATATAGTAAGCAAGTAAGCAGATGGCAATCCATATATGATGTAAAAACTAAGCAATGCAAGACAACATGCATGACATGGGTAATATAACCCTGCCAAGTTTGAGCATAGACCTCAGGTGGAAAATAGGACTGGTCATCAGTCTCTGAATCCTCCTCTGAGGAGCTCTCTGTAACCAGCAAGATGTCTGCTTCAGCAGGTAGCACTGTCTACTTTGAATACCTTGTTTTCACTCCAGATACTTCCATCACCGCTTCAAATGGCTGATGCACAAGAAGGGTAGTTGAATATACAAACGTTGTCGCCAAATGGAACACGTAATACAAAAAAATGATAGCATGATATAATTCACATACATGATGATTGGCTAAACAGCATGGCATTGCATAATTCACATATATAATGCCTTTGCAACAAGATAGGGTTGTATAATTCACATATATAATGTCTTGCAACAAGATGGCAATGCATAATTCACATATATGGTAATTAGACACTGAACAGGTGGCATTCACACAAAGCATGTCTAAACTAATCAAATGACATAGCAATGCGAGACACCATACGCATGATATGAGCAACATAACCCTGCCAAGTTAGAGCATACACCTCAGGGGGGAATAGGACTGGTCATCTGTCTCTGAATCCTCCTCTGAGGAGCTATCCGTAACCAGTGAGATATGCGCTTCGTCACATAGCATAGTCTGCTCTGAAGACCTTATTTTCACTCCAGAATTTGCCATCACCATGTCAAATGGCTGATGCACACGAAGAGCAGTTGAATGTAATAACATTGTTGACAAATGTAATATGTAACGAAAAAAAGGATGGCCTGATATAATTTACATATAAGATGATTGGCTAAGCAGGATGGCATTGCAAAATTCACATATATGATGCCTGGCTAAACAAGATGGCGTTGCATAATTCACATAAACGATGAATAAACTAAACAGATGGCATTCACACAAAGGATGTCTAAACTAAGCAGATGACATATTTGATGTATAAAGTAAGCAATGCAAGACACCATATGCATGATATAACCAACATCAGCATGCCAAGTTAGAGCGAAGACCTCAGGGGGTAAATAGGAGTTGTCTTCTCCTTCTGAATCCCCCTTAGAATAGATATCTCCCTCTCGATTACAATCCAAAATGCGTGGAGGGGGGCTGCCTTTGCGCCTACCATGGAGCGACGTCTGCTTGAAATTTTATTGCCACACAAGGCTCGTCTCTTTTGCTCTACATGTTCAGTTCCATTGTTTACAATAACTGTCATGCATAGGAATAAAACATAGTGAGATTATGTAAGGAGTGCATGCAGAAATCCAGAGTGATGGTAGCAACCTGTGGATAGACCCAAAACCAATAATAGCAGGCAGATAATGGCTTCAGTTAAAAATACAGATAATGGCTTCTTTACTGCTTGCTTCCCACCCAACATGAAACTCATAGTAGACACCGAAGATTAACCAGATAGTAGATAGATACTATTGATAGAGGCCCCGATATGTACCCCACAACCATTTAAAAACTCAAGTTTGGCCATTAGTTTGGAGCTGACTTAGAGTCTAATCAGTGAACAGGACGATAAAGTAGCATGTAATATTAAGCGATGCATAACGTAAGCAGCCACGAAAGAGTGCGACCTCTCTTGCGGACCCGTGTAGTCCTCAAGGTCATCTGCTCGGTTGATGATGGTAGTGCAGTTTTCATGGCTGCCAGCGACGGGGAAGAAGATCTGAGGTGGCGAAAGACAGTCTGGAGGCCGGATCCCTGCTGTGCTGGACCCTTCTGTCGTTGGAGCAGCTGAGCTGGGGTGGATGACGGCGCAGCAGGAGCGGAACAAACCATGCAAGGTTTTCTTTGACAACTATTTGTAAGAGAAGTAATTCTGTAAGGGCTCGTTTGAATTGGAGGATTCCAACAATGCAGGATAGGAAATAGACAGGAATATGATAGGAATGCACGTGCAAAACAGAGAATTTAAAAACACAGGATTTCTGCCAATCTGGGTGTTTGATTCACAACAATTGGAAGATCATAGGATGCAAAGAAGCATGGTGAGATTAAGTCAAACCACAAGACAATGTACGGTTATAATGCTATTATGCTAATATCTCTTAGTCTTGTGCTTCATGAATAGGAATTTGAAAAGGAGGACAAGTGAAAATTAAAATTCCTACATTTTTTTCTTTCAAGGAGACACTAAAGGAACAAATCTGTGTGCTTAGTGGACAATATATATAACATGTAGAGTAAAAAAGAGATGCAACAAGTGTACAACCTCTTTGGCGAAGCCATGTCGATCTCAGCGTGATTGGGTTGGCCGGTGAGGATGCTCCGGCTAACTTAGCTGTCGGAGGAGGGGAAGAAGATCTTAGGCGTCTGAAGATGGAGCCCGAGGTACTGCTCCGCTGTGATGGAGGGTTTCGTCGTTGGAGCAGCTCCAGTGAGTTGTATGACGCCGAGGCTGAAGCAGGACAAGAGAGACAACGAACAACGTTAACCTGAGTGGAATTCTAATAGCATCTCCAATACATGACGTAAAATACATAACCACAAAGTGCTAGATGTAAAATACATCAGCCGCTCATTTATGAACTTAACTTTCGAAACTTAATTTAACTGTCGAAACTGAACTTAACTGTCAAAACTGAACTTAACTGTCGAAACTGAATTTTGCTATCGAAACTGAATTTTGCTGTCGAAACTGGACGCACTAGCAAGGTGATGCTACACGTCGGTCGACTGACTTTTTCATCTCTAGTCAGTCGATTTTGCAGCCGTTGGATACGAAATCAAGGGCCTGCAGCTCATCTTCAACCTCCACCCCCCTGAGCTAGCCAAACAGCAGCCCCCCGCCGCCCCGCTCGCCCCGAAAACACTCCCCACCGCCGGTCTGCCGCTGCCCCGGCCATCCCTCTAGCCCCCCCCCCCCCCGTGCCGAGCTTTTTTCCGGTGATCCCCATGCCACCACCCCGCCACCGCCGGCGACCACCGCCCCCATCCTGAACCCTAAGATAGATAGTGGGGTACCTCTCCAGCAAGCCCCCCTCCCCGCTGCGGCTGGTTCTTCCTTCACCCCGGCGGCATCGGAGTGAAGTGTAGCTAAATCGGAGCAGCATCGCAAGCAAGAGAAAGAGCGAGAGCAGCAGCGCGAGCAAGAGCAATAGCAAGAGTAGACCAGGCATGGGACCGAGAGCAAGAGCAGAGCAGCAGCGCGGGCGAGAGCTAAAGCAGCAGCAGGTCCTATTGATGTGGACGTCGCCGCTGAGGGAGCGACGCCGTGGAGGAAGTGGCCGGCGACGCCGCCGTGGATGGAGTCGCGCCGTGTCGGCTCGGGACCGAGCGCCGGCAGCACTGTGAGATCGAATCAAGAAGAAAATGCGGGATTAGTGTACAACCTCTTTGGTGGCGCCGATTAGGCCGCGGCTTCATCCGAGGAAACGGTGATGATGCAGGTGAAGACGGCGGTGTGGGAATGGAGGTGGCGCGAAAGACGAGGGGAACGTCGGGGTAGCTCCTTGGAGGTGGAGGACGGGGTGGCTGAACCGGCGGGACAATGAGATCGACGACGAATCCTCATCCGGTACGGTGGATGAGGGACGTCGAGGTGTTGCTGTGGACGACGTCGTCGGGGAAGAGGCTCCGGCTGGGTGGCGGACGGAGCAGGGTGTGGGGTTTTGTCGTGGGTTTTTGCGGCCTCGGTGTACGAATGGGTGGGCAGATGGGATGGCAGTGGGGAACCATGGCTTAGAGACGCGCTTGTCCAAAATGTGGGGTAAGTTACAAAAGTACCCCCACCGATTTGAGGCGGTTCTTTCGGTTCAGGGGTACCACGGGCATTTCGCGTGTCAGGATTTCACAGGAGGTGGGAGTTTTCGCGCGTGTTGTAATTTTGGAATAGCAAGGCGCGCGTTGAGATGGAGGGAGTTGTCGGAGCACAACGAGACAAAGATATATCTTTAATATTTCGGGCTAACAAGGCGCGGGTTGAAATTTCCGGACAAGCCTAACGTATACTGTACCAAATCAATGCGCCCTACAAATGTCATTCAAAACTTTGAATTCATGTTATGTTCAATTAAAATATTTCGCTACGTGTATAATGCATGCAACCTACTACTCAAATGAACGTTTTAGTGCATTCCAAATGTATATACTACCGCTTCAATATGAACTAAATTTGAATTCGTTTCTCTATTTGAATAAGATCTACAGTAATGATTGTTGTGAAGTCAAAGCATTTGAATTCATTTCTTTGTTTTAATAAGATCTACAATCATCATTATTCTCAAGTTAAGCCATCGTTTGTGTATTATCTTCACAGCACACCACATGATTAGTCTCGAGTTACATATGAACTATGTGTACTATATGAACTCGAACTAGATTTTTTGAATCCACTTTATTTTGATTTCAAATCACATTACATTTCTAGCTCTAGCTAGATCTTCATAATCTAAACCATGTCTCATATGTATAATGTGTTTATCACATTATGTATGGTGCCCCGCCCCCTACGCCTACAAGTATTTAGATGTGAGTTGCAAACACCACACATTACCACAAATTCAAATAAAATGTGAGAATGTTCGATATATATAGTATTGTTTAGATTGTTCGATATTTAGTTGTAAGCTGCAAACGCCACACATTATCACAAATTCAAATAAAATGTGAGATTCTTTGATGTATAGTATGGTTTAGATTGTTCGGCATTTAGCTGTGAGTTGCAAACACCATGCATTATAACATTATGGTATAACATGTGCACATCACGTGTATCACCGCTATATTCATGCATGCAATGTTTAAAACACTATGATCTCCTATTCAAATATATGAATCTGCTTTCATATCAAATTATGATCTTTGTTAGTCTCTTACACCCACACAATCCTCTAACCTTTGTAGCTACCACTAACTTTCTCTCGTGCGTGCATAGGCCCTCCTCGCCCTCCCCCTCCCTCGGCATTCTATCCACCGGGCACATTCACTTTTTTCTTTAGGTCTTTCTCCCAGAATCTTCACAACTCCTTTCCGACACACACCGATCGATAAACCTCTCCAGCGATGCCTGTCTACAACATACAAACACACCTTCAATCTCCTCCTTTATGTGTCCTTGCCTCGTGTCTCTCATATGGTCAGACAAACGTGTAAACTCTCACCCCTCTTTTCATCGCTCTCTCACAACCGCACACTCCTCCCCCTATCTAGCTAGTAGTTGGGCCTCTCGCACCACCTCCTAGTTCCATTCTCTCTGTCTATCCGTCTCGCTGGGCCTTATTAGCCTCTAACAAATGGACGTACACCGACCGATCTCTCGCTATACATATAGCTAGCTAGGTCCTTATAACTCGTTTTTACCCACACGTCAATCGATCTATCTCATTAGTTGTGTCTCTCCCTTCCTCCGACAAACAATAATTGATCTACCGATCTAGTTAGGTTTGCTTACCAAACACATGGTTCCCCTTCATCATCCATGGATGCGTCCCGACAGATCTATCACGCACAGGCACACACGGAAACACATCGTGACTCTTATTGATAACATTGCAGTTCCACCCTCAGTTTGTATAGTAGGCCTCTCCCACCATCTTCAAGAAGCAACTCCATCACCCATCCAGCACTCTACCCTTCTCCCACCCTCTCCCTCCCTCTCTCTCTCCTCTATCTCTCTCCCATCATATTTCCCGTCCTTCAGTTATGTATGGATGTCGACCGATCTCCCTCAAGACATAGCTGGGTCTCTCCTTCTCAACACATATACGAGTCGTTCTACCTCTATAGTTAGGCCTCTGCCTACCCCTCCCACCATCCCCTCCCCCCCCCACAAACACCGATACATCAAGCGCTCTAGTCATGTCTCCCTGCCACACACAAACTTGACATGTGCCCTCTAACGTTCTGGTAGGCCAGTCGCCCTATATCTTTGACTTGTACACACACACAATTTCGATGGCTCTCTTCATCGATATCGCACCCACCCACTTGATCCTCTCTTCGACTCTATCGATAGCTATGACCCCTCCCTCTCTTCTCGTGGATTGCCCGACCCTCTATGTATGATATGGATAGGCCTCCATTTCACACACATTGCATGCACAATTTTGTTTGAGATGTCATCGACACATATTCCCACAAATAATTCACAAAATTAACCCCCCACCCCCACCCCAAAACAAAAAACACTCACGAACGCGGTTTGTATCTCTCACACACACCCACGTAGGTGGGGAACGTGCACGAAGGGAAGAGGTGCATGCACGGCGCACTTACTCCCGTCTCTTTCCCAACCACACCCGCGCGGGTACACGGTGGAGCTCATTTCTGTACGAAATAGGTAGCCCACGTGGTAATTTGGCACGTGTACTGGTTGTCCACTTGGTGGAGGGAGGATCGTCTACCACGGGTGAACAAACAAATTGCGACTTGACGTGTTATGTTGAAAAAAGAGGCAAACCATGTGGGGCCTACCTTAGAGGCAAGGCTCTCTACACTGGAGTACTTTTGACGTGTCCCGTCAACTCGCAGAACGAGGAGAAGCTTGCTTAGTACACCGTCTCCCCCGCCCACGGGCGTGGTGGCTCGCAGGATGAGGTGAAGCTTTCTCACTACGCCTTACGCCCGCTCCCTCGCCCATGCGCGCGGTGACTCGCAGGACGAGGAGAAAAATTTACTACTCCCTCCGTTTACTCCTCGTCCCTACTACCTTGGTTATAGAGATTATATCATATTGTTTGGAATATATATGTCCTTTAGTAGATTTCAATATGAACTACTAGTACATACTCCAAACACTGATGTATATAGACGTATTTTAGAGTGTAGATTCACTCATTTTGCTCCGTATGTAGCACTCTCCCTCGCCCCTCGACCCTCGCCCACGTGGTGGACGTGCATCAATTCATTCGGTCTCATATAGCCAGAACGATATATACTGCACTACCATTATTGCTCGACTTCTCGAAGAGGCGAAGAGCCAATCGCAAGGTCAATATTTTGGAGATGCCAAGCGCAAGGTTATAGGAGAACGAGTAGTAGGTGTCGCGTCATTTATAAATAAAGTTTTTTTTTCTTCAGTGGCACGTACGCAATATGATAGGTTCATATGGAGAGAAAAGGAGTACATGGTCAGGACGGGCCAGCCTACACGGTTGCTTGCTGGGGTTGCTCTCTTCACACTCTATCGCACAAAACGACTGTGGCCACATCTCTAACATCCTGACGGATTACGTCCGCTTGGGGAAGGGGTGGATGCTTAGTGCAGATGCGATGGCCGTCGCCGACGGCAAAAACCCACTGTCGGCACGTCCCGATCAGGGGTCCCCGCCGTTCTCTCTCACAAAGCCGGTGAGGTTGCCTTCGTCCCTTGCTCACTGCCGCGACGTGGGCAATTGCCGCCTCCCGCCGCCCTCCTCAAGGTGGAGCTACGTCCCTCAGGTACAACTCCCTTTACAGCCGGCTTGCACCACTGCTCCAGCTACCCACATCACTCCCTATGGATATTTCTCTACTTCTTTGCCCCACACATACCTCTACTGGCTTCTACGTACTGTATTTGTGATGAGTTTATGTCTCATCAACTAGTCCTAGTAATCTTATTCTAATCATGCTTGTTCAATTTCTTTGCCACAGGGATGCTCATCTCGATTTTGGTGAAACTGCACATAATGATCCGATGGTCAAAATGTTGCAAACTTCATTTATTAGGAAGCTTGAACGTTGCCAGCAAATTGAAGCCTGGTCAGGGTTCACGGTTCAAGGGCTAGGGACTGCATGGATCGTTTTTTCTTTAGCTGCCACTGTTCCAAAATAAGTGTCAACTTTAGTAGTAGTACAACTTTGTACTAAAGTTTGCACAAAGTTGAGAAACTTATTTTGGAACGGAGGGGGTACATATTTGCTATGATCTGTCAATCATTGAGATGCAATAGCATGCATGTTAGTCTCCTTTGTATTTGATGAAATGTTGCAACGGGCAACCTTGGACGCAAGATACATGTAACAGAAGCTGGAAGCTTCATAGCATTGTACAAATTTATCTCGCTGGTAAATTACAGTACGTACTATACTAGTACTTCCTCCATTCCTAAATATAAGTCTTTGTAGAGATTTCACCATGAACCACATGTGGATGTATATAGATGCATTTTAAGTGTAGATTCATTCATTTTGTTCCGTATGTAGAGGAATCTCTACAAAGACTTATATCTACTAGTAATAGCTAGCCCCCACTACTAGGAATTCTCTATCCTCTCCTTGAGCCACGTCATCAAACTTGATGTAGCCGTTAGATGAAGTAAATCAGTCCATAATAGCTGTCTGATCTTGACGTTGAGAGGCTCCGCACTAAGCCACATGCAAGCATGCAGAAATATTGTGCCACATGCATGTGAGTGGGTTTTAAATCACATCAACATGTCTGCATGCAAGCATGCACCGGTAGCATGCATGTAAGTGAGCTTTTAAGTCCCATTAACATGTCAAAAAGAAAAATATAATCCCATTAGGTAGTAGGAGTTCAGGAGTTGGCTGATCTTTTTTCCTTATGTGGGATGATCTAAATGATGATGGGAGTTTATTTAGTTTGGCTACCACATTTTTCATGCGGTTATAGAGTTTTTTTTGTTCTATGAAATCGATAATTTTGCGCAGAGAGATATACCGCTGTTCCGTGCCAACACGCGGGGACTCACCTAGTAATATTTAGGAACGAAGGGAGTACAATGTAAAGAGTTAGGTGTCGCATGGTGATAGTAGTGTGAGGTGGGACATGTAATCACTGAGCCTGCGTGTTTTCACTGCTCTTGCACGCCTCCGCTGTAAGAATGGAAAAAATTGTAATCTAGTAGTAGTAGTATACCTCCTTTCGCTGAAAGTGTGGGACATCCAGCAGTCCTGCCACCTCGGTAATAAAGACCAATGAGCTGTCAAGTCACATAGACCCAGCAGTAAGTTGGATGGACGAAGCAACCATCACTCTTGCGCCAGTGAGAGGTCGCGTCAGCTCTACCCGGGCATGAATGCGGCACCGATTCTTTGGAGCGGCGCTGACCGTTTCAGGCGGGAAGCGCGCGTGGGCGATGGAGGGGCTTTGGGTGGGCCAGGCTGGTCAGGAGCGGGCGTGTCAGCTGTCCGCATGTCCCTACCAGACACGCCCGAAAATGAGAGGATGCATCGACTCTCGCGGCCAAAATCGTACACTACACAACATCTCTCTGTAGGAGTAGGTCGGTCTATCGCTCTCTCTAACACACACACATGGTGTTAAACACACACACACACACACACACACACACACACACGCACACGCACGCACCTTGGTCCCGTTGCACCTTCTAACGTGACTTATTACACCTAGACGAAGGGAGTAGTAAGTATACAAGATACGGTGGCACACTGACGTAAGTCGAATACAAGTGGCCAAAATTTGTGTGCATGTTATAATAAGGATTCACTTAAAATAGTACGTGAGCGAACAGAGGGATCAATTGGACAGTGTTCCCGAGCAGTAGCGAGATGTGTGAGGTAAGATACACCGCTGGAGCTTTTAATTTTTCTTATTAATTTGTTTGTTTCACCCTCTGACTGGTGGGACCCAACGTACTACATGGAGAGAGGTAAGGTGACTAAGGCTGCATTATTTCTGCACAACTGTGGATAGTCTTACCACCAAAGCCACATGACACGATTATGATTGAAATCCCAATGACTCCCGCACACACACAAAAAACACGGCATGCTTGTCACACGAATGCAGGAATGTATAAAAGGTTATTTCCCTCTCGTTGAACATAACGGGAGGGTTGTGTAGCTGGTTAGCCTATTCGCTCACTCTTTCGCCCTCTCCCGCTGGAGCCTCAGCGCTTGTAGTTGCTCTCTTCACACTCTCTCGCCCTCTCTAGACCTAAACAAGACTTCGTTGGCCTCTCTCTCCCCTCACTACTGCTCAAAGAGCTGGCAGGATCCGTCCCTCGGGAAGGGAAGGAGGCTTAACGTTGTCGCCGTCGGCGAGGGACTACCGGCGCAGCTGTTCACTTTCCACCCAGCGGCGGTGCGGGAGGGCCTCCGACCCCTTCTTCTTCGCCGCCGTCCTGTCGCCCACCGAACCACGCCCCAAGAACCTTAAGGTATAATTTACTTACTCCACATGCATTGCTCTAGCTGCATGTATACCGTGAATCTAGGACGTGGTTCAAAGAGGAAAGGAGTGGGGGAAAGTAGTGGGAAAAGTTGTATATAGCATGAATCTAGGACGTGGTTCAAAGAGGAAATGACGGGGGAAAGTTGTATAGCATTAATCTAGGATGTGGTTCAAAGAGGAAAGGAATGGGGGAAAGCAGTGGGGAAAGTTGTATCGCATAAATCTAGGACGTGGTTCAAAGAGGAAAGGAAGGGGCAAAAGTACTAGTTCAAAAAGGAAAGGAAGGGACAAGGCTGTAGAGTTTGAGCAGGACTAGATTTGCTGCACTCACATAGGGAAAGGTGTAATAAAGATAACAAAACTGGGACCAACACAAATATGCTCCTTGGTTGCTTGTTCTTTGTTGCAATAGACTGTGCATGACCACAGTACATGGGTAGATGCACATGGTGCTGGTGCGTCCACTGTCCCATGCAACTCATTAGTTGTTGTTAATCTAAGGCCTTGTTTGGTTAAAAACTCTCTAGTCCCTACCTGCTGGGTTCCAGGGACTAAACATGGACTAGAGGTTATTAAATGACATGCTAAAATACCATGTTACCCCTAGTAATGAACTAATACAGACATGGTGCGATGTGTGGCAGGGGCAACTGTTGGAAAAAGTCCCAAAAAGACTCCCTCGAGGTCTTCTTTCTTTAGTCCCAAATGCCCACTTTTAGTCCCTAAAAGTCCCTCCTCTTTGGTTTAGATGGGACTGACATGGAGTTTTTTTAGTCCCTACACCAAAATTTCCCTGTAAACAAACACCCTCTAATAATGCCGCTGGAAAATTGATGCAATGCCACAGTTAAAAGCAAATTACATGTTTAACGAATTTTATTGTTAATATAATCTCTATGTTAATATTAATCAATCCACCGTTTGAGAAATGCTACTGTCTTGCTTTCTTTCCCATTTAGATAAGGTAGATGCTTCTTTTTGTTGGCTTCTGTGTCATCCACCGTTATTGACCACTAATTGTTTCCTTTGCACCTTTATGTAAACAGGGTTATCTGCTTCACCTCGTTGCCATTGTGACCTTTTATTGCACTGCACAAAACACTTTTGTTTTAATAGTGTTTTGTGCAGTTCAACCAAAATATCATACCGATAATGTTGCTTGATTGCTTGATCTTAGTGGAACTGCACAAGAGGAGATCTTACTTCCTATGCATTAAGGCAAATTTGGTTCAGATCTTCTTCTTGTGAGTTGTTTGAATTCCGCATCATGAGAGGTCAGTACTAGCCTTCTTTCACATGATTCTGAAGTGTGCATTCATATGTTGTGCTACTTGTATGATAATGTTGCTTGATTTTAGTGAACTGCACAAAAGGAGACAAGACTTCCAATCTGGATGTGCACCGTAATATCCCATTGAGGTAAGATAAGGATATTTCACAACTGCTGGCCTGTATTTTGCCACTTTCATCAGAAAATTAAGTTTAGTACTATACTTGTGCTCCCTAATTGACATGACAAATCTTACATTGAAGGTGAAGCTTGTTTGTTATTGAACCAAGTGATGAAGGGGAAGAACAAGGGGAAGAAAAACAAAAATCAACTCTCAGTGCTGTAATGAAGCACTGGAACTATGATGACACAAGTAATGATATAGTTTTGCATCTTAATTTATTGCTATGGCTGGAACGAGCAATTGTTTTGCCACAGATTTGATGCCACTCTTAATGTAATATGTAATTATCTCTACTTGTGCAAACAAGGATCTTCTTTGAAGATACCATATATTTTAGTGGAACTACACAAGAAGATGTTGGAAACATTAAACTAATCAAGGAGTATATAGTAAGCATGGCCACCACCGTAGATTGCAATAGATGGTTCCAGAGAATTGCTTCATCTGTATGCTCTACACAATAAGCCTCCTGACAAAGGTTGGTACTCACCCACTGATTTCATCCATATGATTGAGCTTTGTCATCTCTATTAGTGTTGTGCTACTGTTTAGATACTGTCATGAAAAAGTGGTATTGTCCTTGAGAAGTGCTTCATCTGTGCTGTTTTAAATATTTTCTTTCCTTTTTTTCGAGCAAATAGTGATGCTAGCATTTAGTAGTCCTCTTGTCTTTGCACAATAAGATCATCTTCCTCTGAAGAAGAATATGGAGTACGTGAAGTGACTAGTTCCGATTATGCTAGGATGAAGAAGCCATGTCTATCTTATCATCAGAAGGAGTGGTTGAAGGATGGTTACATTACTCCTCACAAGACCAAACTAACTTCAGCTCAGAAGGACTGACAAAACCTCCATTTTTTTGTTGTGATGTGCGAGTACAATGTTGTTCTAGGATTCTTTCTGGTGACTTCCATTTTTCTAAAAGTGTGCTCTACATGGACCATGTATGTGCCTATTGAAACTGTCAATTCATAGTACAATTTGCTCTATACTAATCATTTTTTTGTATTTGTGCAAACAGGGGTGCTCAGCTTGATTTCAATGGGAACTTCACAAAATGTTCATGAATACATCGAATCATTCATTTCCACCACAAGAAAGGAGGTGCCGATAAGTTCAAGGCGTTGCAACATATAAGGGCGAAATCATACAAGCTACGCGCGAATTTGGTTGATTTTGGTGGAACTGCACAAAAAGAACAGCTGGTTTATTTAGCACGAGGTGCCATGTTAATGTCCGAACTGATGGCAAACCCTACCCATTCCACAATCGTAGGCATTTGATATTTTGGAATGGGACAACCTTGTCAAATTTTTCTCATTGATTTTAGCAAGACATGCGTTTGATATTTTCGAATGGGATGCCCTTGCTGTCAGCAGGGTCGATCAATTTTTAATTTATTCTTTAGTTGTGAAGTAAATATTGCCTCTGACATGTGAGTCGCTGAGATGCATAATCATCGATTGTTTTGAATGTTCTCTATGAATTGCCAGGCATGTGTGTTTGATTGCAATGTACAGAAACGCTAAAAACCTGCTCAAACTCTTTGTACTCCTTCTGTTCCTTTTTACTTTGCACATTATGAAAGTGCATACTTTTTTGTATAAGATTGGTCAAAGTAGAGATACTTTGACTGCAGACAAAACTTGTATGCAGACTAGAAAGGACCGGAGGGAGTACATGTGAAACTGTTGCAAATGAGGTGATCACCCTAGGAATAATGCTAGTACATATTGTTTTGCATGTTCATCCAATGCCAGTGATACAGGAATTCGAACTAATCGAAATAAACTCATTCATACACGGTCGGATTTCATATAAACATGCTAGATTTCATTACATTTCAGACATTCTTCAACAAAAAAGGGGTGCACTGGAGGTATAATTAATTAACCGAAGCTACCCACCTGTGTCCCGCTGAGCCAAACAGAAGCTTCAGTGACTTAACTGCAGGTGCAGTTGCATAACTAACATGTGGCCTATTGGGCCCACGTGTCAGTCAGCCAACTGCACCAACAGTTAAGTAGAAGCAGCGTTATTCTCCAGCAGAACTCCCCGACCCCACGTCGCTGCCAAGAAGCTAACCGGCCGTCAATGGTCAACCCGCCTAGCTTGGCTTCAACAGGAGGGTAGCAGCGATGGCCTTACTTGGACCCGAGCGGCGGCGACCTACCATGTTCTACTCTTCCTCGTTTCCAATGTGGCGCGGCCTCGTTGGCCGCGGGGCGGGGCCTCGGTGGAGCCGGCGATGTTGTCACATTCCTGTGTTAGTCATGCATTAGGATTGGTTGAACATGTGCATCATGTTTAAATTTATTTTAAACTTGAAATGGGGATGACAGAACCCCCAGCACCCCCCTGGAACAACTAGGGTTTACTAAAAAATTCAATGAAACGAAAATGCCCTTCTAAAAAGCCCACCCTTTTTGTTTTGGGTTAAAACCTTTGACAAAAATGGTGCACATTTTTCTAGGACATCGTAAGGTCATTGGATTAATTCTTATAGTATTTGCATTTGGGCATTTAAATGCTATAGAATATTTTAAATGCTCAAATAATCATAAACTAAAATGTTTGTTGTTGGATATATTCTAAGCAGTAGCCATGATTAATTTTATGATTTTTGGAAATGCCCTGGCATTTATAATAAAGCCCTGAAGTTACAGAAATAATAGAATAAATAAAAAACAGAAAAGGAGAGAGAGAACAGAGACTTACCTGTCGCCCTGGCCTGGCCCAGCTTGGCCCAGTCCACTGGCTCGCGCCAGTCATCCTCCTCCTCTCGCTAGGAGGGCGAGAGGCGCGTGGCCGGCGCCCGCAGCCACACGCCGGCCACCTCCTGCTTCTGCCGACGCCCGGACGCCGTCTACGAGTGCCACGCAGACCCCCTGGACCCCTCGCCCGCTCCACTCTCCCCCCTGTCTCGCCTCTCTCGCTCTCTCTCCCGAAGCAGGGCGAAGATGTCGCCGCCGTTCGCAGCCACCGTGACCACCGTGCTCCCCTCACCTCACTGACCCGTCCAAAAGCCCCGCCTCATCGCCCTCGTCCTCTCCACCGAGCCACGCTGGCCCGGACGCCCCCAAACGTCATCACCGCGGAAGTCTTCTACCTCGAGCAACCGAGATCGCCGGCAATGCCCCGATGTTGTCCGACCTCCCCCAAGCCCGCTGAGACGTGTTCCGCCACCGCCGTGAGCACCTCTACCGAACCCCTCGCTCCCCGCCGTCTATTTCCTCCTCTAGCCTTACTAACCACCGCGGCTGAAGCTCGCCGCCGCCACCGCACGTCGCTGTCGTGGCCATAGCCACGTTGGGTCGCAACCGAGCACGCCATCGTCTTCAACGCACTCACAGGATCCCGTAGCACCCCCGCATGCCCCTCGCCGTGCCTGCTAGCGACTAGTTCGACCTCACCCGAACTTCGGCCGCCGCAACGCTCGTCGCCACCGGTGTTTTCGGCCACCCCAGCTCCACCCACTGCCACCACTTGACGCGGCTCACTCCCCACATCACGTAGATGGTCTCCACCGTCCTTTTGGTCGTCGGAGTGCAAAACCCGCGCTGCTCCGCCGCGTCTGGCCTCGCCGGCGGCTAAACGCCAGCGAGTTTGCCCCTGTTTGACCCTGTGTGGGCCCAGGTTGACCTCCCCTGAGTCTCTGACACGTGGGACCGCCCAGCTAATTAACATAGATTAGCACTAATAAAAAATTAGTTAGTTAATTAACTACTGACACGCGGGTCCCACTGGTCAGGTTTGACCTGGACCGGCCCGTTGACCCCTGACGCCACTTTGACACAATGCTGACGCAGTAAATCCTTTTCTGGATTTATTCTTTAATAGGAAATTCCAGAAAATAGCCAAAACTTCTAAATATCATAGAAAATCAACCATAGCTCCAAATCAAACAATTTACATATGAAAAATGATCAGAAAAATTCAATATATCCATCTGTAATGGTTTCATGCATGACAAAACAAGTAAACCTTGCTGTTTAAGCAAAATAAGATAATGCACTAATAAGGCTATGATAAATGAACTAACATTTGAATCTTTGATTCAAATGAGTTCATTCCTTTCTGTTTTAGCTTGCATTAGGCCAAGACACATTCATTTTGCCATGTCATAGCATGCATCATATTGTTGCATATTGTCATGTGTTGATTATGTTATGTGTGTCCTTCGTGGTAGGTTCTGCCTCCGAGGATAACCCCGAGTATCCGTCTGAAGGGCAGTACCCTACTACCACTACATCAGGCAAGCAGCCCCATTGATCATGTCGATACAATCCCATGTTCTCGCCTCTGCTCTCATTTACTGCATGAAGACAACATCGTTTCAAACTGATGTGTGCTACGGTAGTTGAACCCTTGTCCTCTGCATGACCTGTCATTGCCACAGTAACTAGATGAAACCCACTAGCATGTGTAGGAGTTGATTAAGCCATGTTTGTGTTTCCTACCTTGCTATGCTTAGAGTTGTGTCAGGTCTGGTTCATCTGGGTGATGGCCTAGAGTGAAATGATTATGTCGGTAATGTGAGGGATGTGTTGAACATGTTTTGGTAAAGGTATTGAGAGGCCATGTAGGAGTACGTGGTGGGTTGTTTCATTGAGGCCGTCCCTAAGAACTGAGATCTGTATGTGTGATTTAAAATTCGGTTACTACCGTTCATTGGGCCCGAAACCGATGGACCCTCTCGGCTTCTTAATCACCCTAGTACTATGTCCAGGAGTTGCAATTAGTTTCTGGTGTTTGTAGGTTATGTCTTGGCGGCCGTGCGTAGCGCTGACCCTAGGGGTGGGCTATGTTGCGGTAGATACACCGTGGCCGGGTGTGCCGGGCGCCCGTTTGGCGTCTCGGGACCCTGTTCACATCGTTCGGGGCCCTATGTGGAAACCTCGGCCGGACTCCCTGCGGATGGAACCTGGATTGGCGATAAACCTGGACTAGAGACTTAAGTGTTTAGGTAGGCCGTGGCCGACACCCATGTTGGGCTTCCGCTTGAAGGTTGCCGAGTACATGTCGTGTAAACGGCAGTAAGTGGTGAGAGCGTGTATGAAGAAGTACACCCCTGCAGGGTTAACATCATCTATTCGAATAGCCGAGTCCACGGTAAAGTACTACTTAGTTGCCTATACAGTTCATAGACAAGTTAACGGATACTACTAAAAGACTCAAGATAAGTGTGAGTACCGAGGATGGCCCTCTCGTAGGATGACGAGGGAGGATCCCCGGTGGAGTATTGTGTTGGTGATTAGTGGACTCGTGTGCGAAAACTATTTTACTAGTGGAGTCTCGTAGGATAGCTTAGCCAAGAGTCAAAGCTGGCTTGCTGCAATAACTCCACCACCTTCTTGAGAATGAGCATGTATAGTAGGTTCTGATGTAAGACTTGTTGAGTACCTTTGTACTCATGTTTGCTTAATTACTGTTTTCAGACGACAACACCGCTCCCTCCGATGGGTTCGACGTAGACCTTGATGTCGATGAGTGACTAGCCACCCAGGTGGTGATCCTGGCCATGGAGGGCCCTATGTAGATAGACAGGCTTCGAGAAGCCTTCTTTCTTTCTAGTGTCTGTACTCAGACTATTTGCTTCCGCATGTGCTTTGTATGCTTGTATGACTTGAGTGTCGGGTCATGTGACCCCTACCTATATGAACATGTTATGTATGGCTCTCTGGAGCCTTTAAATAAAGTACTTAAGTTGTAGAGTTTTGTTGTGATGCCATGTAGTATGTACTCATATCGGTCATATTGTGTGTATGATTGAAATGCTTGGTATGAGTGGGATCCGACAATCTAGTTGTTTATCCTTGGCAGCCTCTCATATGGGGAAATGTAGTCTAGTGCTTCCTGAGCGATAGTAGTCTGCTACAGCCCGGTTCACCGGAGTCCTGCTAGCCCAGCACTACTGCTCAGGGCACTTGACTGGCCGGCATGTGTTTCACTTTGTTCCTATGTCTGTCCCTTCGGGGAAATGTCACGCGGTGACATCCGGAGTCCTGCCTAGCCGGCTACAGCCCGGGTTCCTTGGAGTCCTGTTAGGCCAGTGCTACAGCCCGGATTCACACGCTGATGACCGAAATGCTCGATGTGATTCACGTATGCCTGTCTCCATAGGTCTGTGCCGCTTTGGGTTCACAACTAGCCATGTCGGCCCGGGTTCTCTGTCATATGAATGCTAGCGACACTATCATATACGTGAGCCAAAAGGCACAAACGGTCCCGGGCCATGGTAAGGCGACACCCGTGGGGATACCGTGCGTGAGGCCGCAATGTGATATGAGGTGTTACCGGCTAGATCGATGTGACTTGGAATCGGGGTCCTGACAACGTTGGCATCGGAGCCAGACTGCCTGTAGGTTCGTTGAGCCAAACTGGTCGATGTCGAGTGTCGGGGTAAATAGCCATGGGTAGCCCAGCCGGCTTCCCCTGGCCCCTCGGAAAAAATTATGAGCCCATCCGGCTCATAAGAAGACTCAAGACCTGGGCCGCCTCCCCCCTAGCCGACTACCTTCCTAGCCGGCTTCGGGGGCGGCCCGCCCTTTACCCTCATGAAGAAAGCTGTGGAGGGCCGGCTAAGGTGAGGCCGGCTACGAGGGGCCGGCTACCACAAGGCCGGCTACTGCCAGGCCGGCTCCCATAAAGCAGTCAACGCCGTACCCGCAATGTACGCGTCCACTCTGCGATGATGAAGCAGGGCGTGGCAACCGTGGAGCCTGCCACCCCCAAAACCCGGAGCACGCCTGGTGCAGCGCGCCGTGCGGGCAGCCACGGCCCGCCCGGCGCGGCACTGTAGCCATGGTGGCTCTGACGCCATCCACGATGGGCCGCCAGCGTGGCCCCGGAGGCGGTGGGCCCCTTCAGGCAGAGAGATGCCGAAGGCGGCCGCACCTCCTCTCAAGCTGGCAAGATAGAGGGCCGGCTTCACACATCCGGCCTGCCACCCTCCTCGAAGGAGACACCCATTAAGGAGACAAGATGCGGCGGGGCTACAGTAATCGCCCGCCAAGGCGGCGTTACTGTAGCCACGCTTACCCCGACCAAGCCTGCGTCAACAACACGGAGCGGCAGTAACCAGCTGCCGACCAGGCCCTGGCCGGTAGGGCCGGCCTGTCGACCCAGGAGCCGGCAGCCGGCGGGACCCACCAGCCGGCGGGCCCCAGAAGCCGGCGGAGAAGCCGGCGAGCATAGTCACAGACAGCTGGGCCCAGCGCCCAGTCGGATTACCATTGTACCCCCGGGGGGTAGGCCTATATAAACCCCCCAGTGCACCCATGCAAAGGGTTGGACTCTCATTCTAGACCTAGACACAACACAAGGGGAGGAAGCACGCTGAGCCGAGCCCTTCTTCCTCCTTCCACCCAAAACAGCTCAAGGAGCATTGTAGCTACTTGTTCACTTAGTAACCATGTGGAGACCCTGCAGAGCAGCAGTAGGGGTGTTATCTCCCCGGAGAGCCCTGAAGCTGGGTAAGATTCGCCGGCGTGCTTGTCTTCGCCTCATCCCGTTTCCAGGCACCGGCGATGTTCTATTGGCCCCCGCAATGATAAGCCACCCGTTGGCATATGTCGCTCCTACCACCCGACATTTGGCGCCCACCGTGGGGCCAGGTGCACCGTCGTCCGGAGACCTGCTCTGGACGGGGACCCTTTTCCTTCCCCGCGAGCGTAGCCAGCCCGGCTCGCCCGATGGCGCTTGCCGCGACGTGCTGCATGGCGTCACCAACATCTGCGCGGCTAGCAGCCTCGCCGACCTCTTCGACAAGGCCCGCATCTCCGACGAGCTTGCCTCCGATGCGGGCACTGATCACCTCGCCAACCTCCTCGGCCAGCTCCACGTCTCCAGCGAGCCCGCTGCGGATTTGGAGTCGGTTGGCTCCACCGACCCGATGCCTGTCGACTCCGACATGGCATCCTACGATACCTTCCCCACCAACGTCACGGTCTACAACGACCCGCTCCCTCCGGCTGGCGATCGCGATTCTGACGCCCCCGAGGTGATGGTTATCGGCCTCGACGGCCCGACTGACGAGGGCGCCCGCGACGCCCCACGCGCGGCTGCCCAAGACTTGTCCGCCCCCCTTCCGGTTGATGCCAGCGACGAAGTTCTGGAGGCACGCCGCCTCGCCCTCCTCGCGGAGGGCCGGCGGCTAGCCTCCGTAAGACGCCTCACCGAGGCCTACCAGCGCGAAGCTAACCGCGCCGCCTTCAGCACGCCGGCTCCGGCTGGCCCAAGCCGGGCCGGTGTTGTCAGGCAACGCGGCGCCGATATCGCCGACACACTCGGAGTAGATCGCCCGGTCTACGCCACCCCACTCGAGAACCTGCGCGCCGCCCAGGCGGCCGTAGACGAGCTGGACGGCTTGGAAGCTGAAGACCTCCCCCACATGACGCGGCGCATCCAGCAACTAATCGATGCGGCCGCACGACGGCACGAAGCCGACGCCTGCGCGGGGAGCCCTCCCCCGCGCCGCGAACACGGCGCGACTTCCCGGTCGCCGACTACAAGCAACACCCGCGCGCGGCGCGAGAAAGAGCCGGCTTCCAGCCGAAGCCGGACCCAAGTCTCCATCGAGCGAGACGCGGACGGCCGCCCCCGAGCCATGGAATGGCGGGGCACCCCGCCTCCGCCTCGAGCTCGCGGAGAGAGATATCCCACCCCGCCTCCAGTGGCTCACCCGACTCTCAGCGGCCGGCTTGGTCGCCGCGAGGGAGTCGGCGAAAACGACGCCCGCCACCGGATCGACCGCCTGGCCCGATCCCTGGCGCTAGAAGAAGAAGACGATGTCGGCCCGCCTTGCTTTGGCCCCCGCATCCGCGACGAGCCCTTCCCCAAAGGGTTCTCGCTCCCAAGAGACACACCCAAGTACAACGGCTCGGTGAAGCCGGAAGATTGGCTGACCGACTACTCCACAGCCATCAGCATCGCCAATGGCAACCGGCGCGTTGCCGTAAAGTACGTGCCCCTCATGCTGCAAGGCACGGCACGGACTTGGCTTAACAGCCTCAAGCCCCTCAGCATCAACAGCTGGGTGGATTTCACTAAAGCCTTTGTTCGCAACTTCACCAGCACCTACAAGCGGGCTCCCAAGCCCAGACAGCTCTCCCTGTGCGTACAGGGCCCAACCGAGTCCACTCGCGACTACCTGACGCGTTGGGCCGAGCTCCGCAACTCCTGCGAAGGGGTGCACGAGGTGCAAGCCATCGAATCCTTCACTGCCGGGTGCCGAGAGGGCACCCTCCTCAAGCACAAGCTTCTCTGCGATGAGCCGACTACCCTCGACGAGCTCCTGAACATCGCCGACAAGTACGCCACCGCCGACTCCTCAATGAAGACCGAGCTCCGGGTGGACGCGTCCGGAAAAGTGCTCAATCCGGCGCCCCAAGCGCCGGCTGGAGACGGCAGCCGACGCCAACACCAGAACGATCAGAAGCGCAAGGGCCCTGCGCCGCCTCCCGCTAGCCGGCAGGTGGCCACGGTCGAAGACGCGCCGCCTGAAGGGCGGCCCACGCCCAAGAAGCCCAAGGGCGGCCGGGCGGCTTGGCAGCCGGCCTTCTCCTACGAGCAAACCCTTGATGCCCCGTGCAAGTTCCACAGCAGCGCAAAGCCGTCCAACCACACGACCCGCAAATGCAACTAGCTCGCCCGAATCTCCAAGGGCGAAGGGCTCACGCTGACTCCGCCTGCCGGCCCGCCGCCGCCGGCTCCGCCACCCAAAGTCGCCCGGCCCACGGTCGACGCCGTGCAGGACGAGTTCCCCGATGAGCAAGCATCTTATGTTGTCTTCACGAGCCAGCCCGAAGACCGGCGCAGCAAGCGCCGAGAGCAACAAGAAGTCAATGTGGCCGCCACCAGCCCAGCCGGCCACATGCACTGGTCAGAGAAACGCATCAGTTGGAGCCGGGCCGACCACCCAGAGGTGATGCCATCCCCCGGCTCCTATGCATTGGTCCTAGAGGCCACCCTTGCAACGGATACGCGCGCCGCACGCTTCTCCCGCGTGCTGATCGACGGCGGAAGCAGCATCATTATCCTGTACCGCGACACCATGGAGAAGCTGGATGTCAAGGCAAAGCAGCTTGCGCCGACTCGAACGGTGTTCCACGGAATCGTACCCGGTTTGTCCTGTGCCCCCATCGGCAAAATCAAGATCGATGTACTCTTTGGGGGCAAGGATCATTTCCGCCGGGAAGCAATCTGGTTCGAGGTGCTGGACCTGGAGAGCCCTTACCACGCCTTTCTTGGCCGACCCGCCTTGGCCAAGTTCATGGCGGTCCCCCACTATGCTTACCTCAAGATGAAGATTCCGAGCTCCAAGGGTGTCATCACGATCACCGGCGACTACAAGAAGTCCGCCGACTGCGCTGCGGCCAGCAGCCGGCTGGCCGAATCCCTCGTGATCGCTGCAGAGAAGAAGACGCTGGACAGGGTCGTGGCCCTGGCCAGCAAGCAGCTAAACCAACCCGCCGACTCCAAGGAGTATGATGCCCAAGGATCTTTCCAGCCGGCCAAGGAGACCAAGAAGATACAGCTCGACCCCGAGCACCCCGAGAGGTTTGCCGTCATTGGGGCGAGCCTGGATAGCAAATAGGAAGGCGAGCTCGTCGATTTCCTCCATGAGAATCGGGATATCTTTGCATGGTCCCCCAAGGACATGCCGGGTGTTCCGAAGGATTTCGCCGAGCACAAATTGCATGTGCGGGAGGATGCTAAACCAGTCAAGCAGCCCCTCCGCCGATTGTCAGAAGAGAAAAGAAGGATCGTAGGGGAGGACATAGCCCGGCTTCTCGCAGCCGGCTTCATCATGGAAGTTTTCTTCCCTGAGTGGCTCGCGAACCCGGTTCTCGTGCTGAAAAAGAATAACAAGTGGCGCATGTGTATAGATTACACAAGCCTCAACAAAGCCTGCCCAAAAGATCCCTTCGCTCTGCCCAGGATTGATCAAGTGATAGACTCCACAGCCGGATACGAGCTGTTGAGCTTTTTGGATGCCTACTCGGGATACCACCAGATAAAGCTAAACCCGGATGACCAACTGAAGACCGCCTTCATCATGTCGTTTGGAGCCTTCTGCTACCTGACTATGACGTTCGGCTTGAGGAATGCCGGCGCCACTTTTCAGCGTTGCATGTAGAAGTGCCTTCTCACGCAGCTCGGCAAGAACGCCCACGTCTACGTGGATGATGTTGTGGTGAAGATGGAGAAGCGTGGCACTCTGCTGGAAGACTTGAAGGAGACATTCGAGAACCTGCGCCGGTTCCGGATCAAGCTCAACCCGGAGAAATGCGTGTTCGGAGGGCCAGCCGGCCAGCTCCTAGGCTTTCTGGTCTCCGAACGCGGCATAGAGTGCAACCCTGTGAAGATCAAGGCCATCGAGAGGATGGCGGTCCCAACCAAGCTCAGAGAGATTCAGAAGTTCACCGGGTGCCTGGCCTCTCTGAATCGCTTCATCAGCCGGCTTGGAGAAAAAGCCCTCCCTCTCTACCACCTCATGAAGAAGAGCACTCACTTTGAGTGGAATGACCAGGCCGACCAAGCTTTCCACGAGCTGAAGAAAATGCTGTCCATGCCGCCTGTCTTGGCGGCACCGACTGAGAAGGAGCCGATGCTCCTATATATTGCCGCCACTAGTCGGGTGGTCAGCACTGTCATTGTGGTCGAACGCCCCGAAGAAGGCCGAGCCCAGCCGGTCCAGAGGCCGGTTTATTACCTGAGCGAGGTGCTGTCTGCCTCGAAACAAAATTACCCGCACTATCAGAAGATGTGCTATGGCGTGTACTTCGCTGCCAAGAAGCTGAAGCCGTACTTTCAAGAGCATCCCATCACGGTCGTATGCACTGCCCCGCTGGCCGAGATCATAGGCAGCCGGGATGCATCCGGCCGGGTGGCTAAATGGGCCATCGAGCTGGCCCCCTACACGATTTTCTACCAACCCCGCACTGCCATCAAGACGCAAGCGCTGGCCGACTTCCTCGTCGACTAGGCCGAGACCCAGTACTTACCACCAGCGCCCGACTCCACCCATTGGCGCATGCACTTTGACGGATCAAAGATGCGCACCGGCTTGGGAGCCGGCATCGTCCTTACCTCTCCAAAGGGCGACAAGCTCAGATACACGCTGCAGATCCACTTCGCCGCCTCCAACAACGTAGCCGAGTACGAAGCACTCGTACACGGGCTCCGGCTTGCCAAGGAACTTGGCATCCGCCGGATCCTGTGCTATGGCGACTCGGACTTGGTGGTGCAGCAATCTTCTGGCGACTGGGACGCCAAGGATGCAAACATGGCGAGCTACCGCTTCCTAGTGTAGCAAATCAGCGGATACTTTGACGGGTGTGAATTCCTTCATGTGCCGCGAGCCGACAACGAGCCAGCAGATGCTCTGGCCCGAATAGGCTCCACGCGGCAAGCAATACCAACCGGCGTCGCCCTACAGCGCCTCCTCAAGCCATCAATCAAGCCGTCTCCAGAATCCGACTCCATCTTCGTGCCGCCTAACCCCGAGGAGGCCGGGTCCGGCTCGAAGAATCAAGCAGCCGGCCCGGGGACTTCAATATTCGGCTCGGGGACTGCAGTACCCGGCTCGGGGACTGCCGCACCCAGCTCGGGGACTGCGGTAGCCGGCCCGGGGACTTCTTCAGCACAGCAAGCGGTGGCCGACTCCAGCACTGCATTACCCAGCCCGCCCACCCTGGTGGCTGTGGCCACATTGGTGGCAGAGGAAGTCGCCGCTCCATCATGGGCCCAAACCATCCGCAACTTTTTGGTGAACCAAGATCTGCCGGCTGACAAAAACGAAGCAAGACAAGTCCAGCGTCAGGCTGGAGCATACACAATCGTCAACAGAGAGCTTGTCAAGCGCAGCGCCAGCGGAGTCTTGCAGCGATGTGTCGAGCAGGAGAAAGGCATCGCGATCCTCGGGGATATACACCAAGGAGAGTGCGGCCACCACGCCGCATCAAGATCACTCGTCACCAAAGCCTTCCGCCACGGTTTCTTCTGGCCGACTGCTTTGGACGACACCAAAGAGCTAGTTAAACACTGCAAAGGCTGCCAGCTTTTCAGCTCGCAGCAACACATGCCGGCTTCGGCACTCAAGACCACTCCCATCACCTAGCCCCTTGCCGTCTGGGGATTGGATATGGTGGGCCCATTCAAGACGACGCGCGGCAGCATGACACATTTGCTCGTCGCCGTCGACAAATTCACCAAGTGGATCGAGGCGAAGCCGATCAAGAAGCTGAATGGGCCGACTGCAGTGACTTTCATTGCAGATATAACAACCCGGTACGGCGTACCACACAGCATCATCACCGACAACGGCACGAACTTTGCCAAAGGTGCCTTGGCACGGTTCTGCGCTGCGCAAGGTATCCGGCTGGACCTTGCGTCAGTCGCCCACCCGCAGTCAAACGGCCAAGTGGAGCGAGCAAATGGCCTCATTTTGTCCGGCATCAAGCCCCGACTGGTCATACCTCTGGAGCGTTCAGCCGGCTGCTGGCTCGATGAGCTGCCGGCTGTCCTATGGAGTCTGCGTACTACTCCCAACAGATCAACCGGCTTCACTCCCTTCTTCCTTGTATATGGCGCCGAGGCAGTCATCCCAACAAATATCGAGTTCGACTCGCCTCGGGTAACCATGTACATGGAAGCGGAAGCCAAAGAAGCACGAGAAGACGGCGTCGACCTGCTGGAAGAGGCCCGGCTGTTAGCCCTCAGCCGGTCTGCCATCTACCAGCAGGGTTTGCGCCGCTACCACAGCCGGAGGGTCCGACCAAGATCCTTCCAGGAGGGCGACCTTGTGCTCCGGCTGATCCAGCGAACAGCCGGCCAGCACAAGCTCGCAGCCCCCTAGGAAGGCCCCTTCATCATCAGCAGAGCCTTAGGCAACAATGCCTACTACCTCATCGACGCGCAGAAGCCGAAGGCACGCAAGAGGGACGACTCCGGCAAGGAGTCGGAGCGACCATGGAATGCAAATCTCCCCCGGAAGTTTTACAGTTAAAATGCAGTATGTATTATGCCCACTTTTGTATTAAGTACGAAACAGTAGGCTCCCCGAGAAAGACTCGGGGACTGCCATCCTTTATTTTATGAATGAAAGTTATCATGCGTATGGTATCGCCTATTCATTTATTTTGTCCGGTACCGGGTCCAACGAGTCGGCCCGGGGACTAGCCGACTAGAGTTATATTAGGAGCCCTACCCGCAGTCAGACAAGTAATGTGCCGACACCCAGGCTTGGCTCTTGCCAAAATCGCAGCTCGAAGAACCGACTGCCCGGCTGGCAAGAGTCACAAGCCGGAAAGGGTGCGCACATGAAAAACGGCTAGGGACTAAACAGGCTCACATATATAACAAAAGCCGGCTTGCTGCCTCCCGCCGACCGACTACCAGAGTAGCCGGCCGGCCGGCTTACATTCAGTCTGCTTCAAATCCAAGAAAGCTCGAGTACTTGCCTTCCCAAAGAGGGAAGGCGGCAAAGGAAAGAGCCTAAGGACAAAAAAGTACACTTGAATGAAAGCCAACACATGCATATATTAATATTTACACAAAAGACCTCCAGAGAGGTTGACATACAACATTGATCGATACACCCCCAGTGGGTGGAATTGCGGAAACTTAAAATTGTTCGAAAAAGTAAAACAGGGACAAAAGGAACGGCAGATCAAGCCGGCGGGGCCGCGGACGAGCCGGGCTGGGCGGTGGAAGCAGTCGTGCCGGCTGGAGGAGCGGCCGGCTGGCCAACCTCGGCTTGATCGTCGCCTCCGGCAGAGGGCGCGCTCCCGCGTGGCTCGTTGCTGGAGGCACGGTCGGCTGGAGGACGGTCAGCCGTCTCACCAGTCGGCTCGGCGTCTTCGCCGTCCTCCTCCTCGTCGTCCTCGCCCTCGTCGCTGAAGGCGATCTCCTCGGCCGAGTCCTCGCCGTCCGCCGGGTTCAGCCCGAACCATTCCTCCGGCTGGGCGGCGCCATCGTCGTTGAGCTCCGACGCGAAGACCCTGGTGTCGGTGCACTCGGCGATCGTCGAGGCGCGTTGCGCGATCGCCGGCCGCACCTCCTCCAGCTCCGCGTCGGCTTCCGACCGCCAAGTCCGTAGCTGGTCCAGGCTTAGCCCTGGGTACCACGCGCGGACGAACTCCAGCGCACGCCCGGCTCCAAGACGGGCTGCGGACGCCTTCCAAGCCTCGAGGCGGCCGACTGCGACTTCGAGCCAGTCGGCCGTCCGGCTTGGGCTGCGGGGAATTGTCTGGCCGGGCCAGAGCGCGGCCAGCACCGTCGCCCCAGCACGTTGCAGCCGGCGGAGCAGCCGATGGGCCGGCTGCAGCCGCGCCTGGATGGCAATGAGTTGCTCCGACAGCGTCCGATTCGCATCCGGCGGAATCACAACTCCAGCCTGACGGCGCGCCTCGCGATAAGCCTCGATGGCTTGGGTGGCGAGGACGGATTGGCTGGGAAAGTACTCTGCGCAAGACAGCAAACACAAGTCAAAACAAAACCGCAGGCGGCCGGCAGATGGAAGAAGGGCAAGAAAGACGGCCTACCATCGATGAGATCCTCGATCCGGCCGAAGCCTTCTTCCAGCGCCTGGCGCGTCTCGGCCCAGCTCGCCTCCCTGGCCTCAAACTCAGCCTTTAGGGCAGCCGCGCCGTCCTGCGCCTTTTGCAGGGCCGCCTTATGGCTTTCCTCCTGGTCGGCCAGTTTCTTGGCCAGGCGGTCGCGCTCCTGAACCAAGTCAGCGTACTCGGCATCCTTGGCGCGAAGAGCAGCCTGCGCTTCGCCGAGCTCCCTCCGCAAGTCGGCATTGGCCTCTGCGCGAGCAAAAGACAAAGAGAAAAAGTCAGCAAGGGAAAAGTCGTCAAGGAAGATCCGACCCGACTGCGCTGCAGTCGGCCCGAATCTCGGGGACTACACCCAGTGGGTGCGCTGTCGCGCCCCCACGAGAAACAAATAAAGACAAAACACTTACGCCGGCTGCTGGCGAGGTCTTCGGTCCTCCGGCTCAGCTCCCTAGCCTGGGAGTTGAAGGCGGCGGCACAAGAATTATGATAATCCTAGAGATCAGAAAAAATAGTCAAGATAGTCGTCGAGTAAGATCCGACCTGACTGCGCTGCAGTCGGCCCGGATCTCGGGGACTACACCCAGTGGGTGCGCTAGCGCGCCCCCACGGAAAAAATTCAGAGGACCAGAACGGTCAGCGAGTGAAGACTTACCCGGATTGCAGACCGCGTCGATAGAAACTCCTGAGTGAATTGCCTCAGGAGGCCGGCCTGTGCCTGCAGCCGGCTCCGAACCCCTTGGGCCGCGACGTTCAGCTCGCCGCTCCCTCCGCTAGGAGTCCACCCGGATGTGGCGGAGCTGGCCGCCTCCAAGGCGTCTGCCGTCTGCTCGGCACCCGCGGCTTGGCACGTATCCGGCGGGGCCGTGCCCCCTCCGGCATGCCGGCCCGCCGCCAGCTCGATCTCAAGACCGGCTCCGGCCTCGGGCGCGGCCCGGGCCGGCTCCTCCGGCACCGCCGACGACTGGCCGCCTTCGCCCGCTCCGACTGGCGCTGCCGGCGGCGTCCTCTCCGCGGAAATCTCGAAGACTTCGTCCCTCTACACCGGCGGCTGCTCGGGGATAATCTCCTCCGCCGTGGGCAGAGGGATGTCCGGATCCAAAGTTTGGAGGGTGATGGCGAGCAGCGGAGGCCGGCTACGTGCGCCCTCCGCCTCCGTCTCCGCGGCCGCCCGCTCCGACGGAGTCTCGGCCGCCGCGCTCGCTCGCCCCGTCGCCGTCCGGGCGGCCTCCAGCTCCGCCGCCTCCCACTCTGCCGCCTCCCTCTCTCGACGCGCCTCGCGAGCGTTGCGCTCCGTGGCTGCTACAAGATCGGCGCGGGGGTCCACGCGGCGGGACCCTGAGGATCCGGCACCCGGCCCGACCACAAAGCTGCCTGGGCCTCGCTCGAGGGAGAGTGGCGCCCTACTCAAGAAATCAGAGAAGAATTCAAGCAAAGGAAGACTTCAAAATAACAAGCACGTAAGCGGCTAGAAGGCTTACGCGGAAACCGATGGAGGCTTCTTCACCGCCTTCCGGAAGCGGGCCGCCTTCGCCGCCGCCTCGTCACGCTTCGTGGCCGTGGCGGAGGCCTTCGACTTCTTCGGCCGGCTTCCGAAGAGTGGGAGCGTGGCCCGGCGTTTCCCCTTTCCTCCACCGGCAGTTGGCGCGGCGGACGAGCCCGCGCTGCGGCGGTCGGTTGCCGGCTGGTGGCGTGGGACTTCTTCGGCCTCGAAATCGTCCGGCCAATCGTCGAAACTGGCCGAGAGCCCCGTGCCGCCGGGCTCGGCGACGTCCCCCGTGGCGGCGTCCTCCATGGCGACTGCGGCCAGGTCCGGGTCGTCGAGGTCGTCCACCGTGCGGTCCGGGGCATACTCGCGTTCAACTCCTGCCGCTCCGGCTGGCGGCGGGAGGAGAGGGTTCTGAGGGAAAGAAAAAAGAGAAGAGCCGCCTGGTCAGAAGCCGGCTGGCTCAAGCCGGCAGACGACAAGAAGAAGAACTTACCACAGGCAGAGGATGGGCGCGGGAGTACGGCGCCTTGCCGAATTGCCATTCGTCGGTGAGCTTCAGGTTGGCGATGTAGTTCACCATCAGTGCCACCTCGGCATGGGGCATCTCCCATGTGCTCAGCCGGCAAGGGTCGAACCGGCCGCTCATCTGGCACATCATGTGGGGCCGGCTTTGAAGGGGGAGAATCCGGCGCTCGACGAAGGCGGCTACCAGGTCGGATGCGCGCAGGCCTTCCGACTGGATCATCACCCGAAGCCAGGCGATGGAGGCATTCCCAGCTGGAGACAAGGACTTGGACCTGTAGCCCCAAGACGGCCGCCTCCCAGCCGGCGGGCCGGCTACGTAAGCCGGCAGATTGACGTAGTCGCCGTGCGGGGCGACGTTCTTGACATAGAAGTAGGATTTCTGCCAGAGTTTGACAGACTGGATCAGAGGGATGTGAGGGAAGGGGTTGTCGTCGCTTGCCCTTTTCATCGCAATGAAGGCGCCGCAGGGAGCCGGCACACCCGCGGAGACGGTGCCGAGCTTGTTCTGGAAGAGCTCCGCCCAGAGCTCCAGCGTCGGCAGCACCCCCAAGAAACCTTCGCAGAGGGAGACGAAGGCCGAGAGCTGCATCACCGCGTTGGGCGTGACGTGATGCGGCTGGAGGTTGTAGAATTCGAGGAAAGATCGCATGAAGCTGCTCGCCGGGAAGCCGAAGCCACGCAAGAAGTGCGTGCGGAAGACGACGCGCTCGCCTTCCTCCGGCGCCGGCGAGACCTCCGTCGCGGGCGCCAGACGCACCTGCACAAGGTTGGCGGCGGGCAGGCGCCGGGTCTGGCGGAGGAATTCAATGTGGTCCTCGTGGACATTGGACCCGTCCCACGAGCTTGACAGCGCTAGGGACATGGCGGCGTGGGTGGGCTACGGCGCGAGACTGCGTCGGGCGCGAGGAAGAAGAAGGAGAAGAAGGGGAGCAGGAGGGACGGGGAGCGGGGGAGCGAACGGGCCTTTGTCTCTCCCCCTCCCCCCCCTACTTGTAGGCGCGTGCGCTAGAGCCGAGGAGGCGCGGCGTGGGGGATCGTGGGGATCGATCGTGCCCATCTCCCCCACGCCCACGTTAATTGCGCACCTTGATGACGCGAAGAAACGGCGGCGGGGAGGCGAGCAGTCCCCTCGGGCCACAGAAGATCTGCGCCCGGGCCGAGGCCAGGGAGTGGCGGGCCCGGGCCTGCAGCGGCGTCCCGTCGCGCGCGTGCAACGGCAGGACTTCTCCGCCACGTGGCTCGTCGTGGGGCCCGCGGCCAGCCCGCGGGTCAACCACGGTCACCTTAATAACAAAAAGTGCTCCGAAGTCGGCTGCAACGACGAGGTCGGCCCCTCAGGGTATGAAGCCAGCCAAGCTTCCCGTCCTTCCGTCCGCCGTGAAGCTCGCCCGGCTTCGGGGACTACTGTCGGGGTAAATAGCCATGGGTAGCCCAGCCGGCTTCCCCTGGCCCCTCAGAAAAAATTATGAGCCCATCCGGCTCATAAGAAGACTCAAGACCTGGCCGCCTCCCCCCTAGCCGACTACCTTCCTAGCCGACTTCGGGGGCGGCCCGCCCTTTACCCTCATGAAGAAAGCTGTGGAGGGCCGGCTAAGGTGAGGCCGGCTACGAGGGGCCGGCTACTGCCAGGCCGGCTCCCATAAAGCAGTCAACGCCGTACCCGCAATGTACGCGTCCACTCTGCGATGATGAAGCGGGGCGTGGCAACAGTGGAGCCTGCCACCCCCAAAACCCGGAGCACGCCTGGTGCAGCGCGCCGTGCGGGCAGCCACGGCCCGCTCGGCGCGGCACTGTAGCCATGGTGGCTCTGACGCCATCCACGACGGGCTGCCAGCATGGCCCCGGAGGCGGTGGGCCCCTTCAGGCAGAGAGATGCCGAAGGCGGCCGCACCTCCTCTCAAGCCGGCAAGATAGAGGGCCGGCTTCACATAGCTGGCCTGCCACCCTCCTCGAAGGAGACGCCCATTAAGGAGACAAGATGCGGCGGGGCTACAGTAATCACCCGCCAAGGCGGCGTTACTGTAGCCACGCTTACCCCGACCAAGCCTGCGTCAACAACACGGAGCGACAGTAACCAGCTGCCGACCAGGCCCTGGCCGGTAGGGCCGGCCTGTCGACCCAGGAGCCGGCAGCCGGCGGGACCCACCAGTCGGCGGACCCCAGAAGCCGGCGGAGAAGCCGGCGGAGAAGCCGGCGAGCATAGTCACAGACAGCTGGGCCCAGCGCCCAGTCGGATTACCATTGTACCCCCGAGGGGTAGGCCTATATAAACCCCCCGGTGCACCCATGCAAAGGGTTGGACTCGCATTCTAGACCTAGACACAACACAAGGGGAGGAAGCAGGCTGAGTCGAGCCCTTCTTCCTCCTTCCACCCAAAACAGCTCAAGGAGCATTGTAGCTACTTGTTCACTTAGTAACCATGCGGAGACCCCGCAGAGCAGCAGTAGGGGTGTTATCTCCCCAGAGAGCCCTGAAGCTGGGTAAGATTCGCCGGCATGCATGTCTTCGCCTCATCCCGTTTCCAGGCACCAGCGATGTTCTATTGGCCCCCGCAATGATAAGCCACCCGTTGGCATATGTTGCTCCTACCACCCGACATCGAGTCTAGAAATGCTTTAGTTATATGTAGGGGAATTGATAGTGGGAGGGAACGTAAGGCTCTTTTACTCCTTTACCTTATGCCCTCTGATCTGAGTCATTCTCTTCTCATTCAACGTGGGTTAAGGACTAGGCTCTCTTCTTCTGTCAGGTTCACGTGTTACTAATCTGTAGTAGCTTATAGGATTGTTGTTACAAGCCTCAGTATAGTTTCTACTCCTTTTAGTACGTTGCCAGTTGAATCAGAACCCTTATATGATGTTGTTGAGTGGTATTGCAAACTGTTGTGGATGTCTCAAATCTTTTTCTGAGCATTTACAGTTGTTATGCTATCCAATTTTCCCTAGAAATTCTAATGTCTTTGCATTGTGGTTGTGCTTTCGGAGGGCCACTCATGCTCAAAACCAAGTGGTTCGCCTGACCCGGTGCCTCGATGTGCCCGGTCATACTACTATGTTAGTCCGGGTAATGATCGAGACGGGTTACCGTTGGTATCCCGAATACACTGTCAAAGAGCAATTCCGAGACTTTAATCAAAGCCAATATTTCTGCACCGTCAGGATATTTCCTTCATATCCTGGATCTACCGAGCCCCTCCACTGTTCCTATGGACTCGGGGTTACTGTTGAGATGGTTGTGCAGGATGCTGCCTATTCCATGATGACCATCATGCGAGTCCGGACTGGCCTGCTTCGGAACACCGACTTCCGTTATATGCCAGGTTCACTCCGGGAGCGCAAGGGTATCTCCAGGCTATCTATGCTGACCCTACACGTGAGGACTCATTAACTCGCACCACTGCCAAGATGCTCGAGGATAAGGACCGAGAGAATCGGGCCTTGAGACTGGAGCTTTTCAACACTCGTGCTGATCATTGGGCCACTTTGACTCGGTTTGCACCTGCGGTGCAAGCTGGATATATGGATACAAGGGATCTGTATCCTGTGAGATCTGCTCTGCCAGACATGGTGGATTGGCGTGATGTGGGAGGCATCACCCCACCCCGTGGTCCCCGCAAGTCACCGTTTGTTGGTCCAAGACCTCATCCTAGCCCCTTTGGTCCACAAGCTCCTCAGGACCGTCTGTTCCTGGATGATCACGTTGAACTTCCAGGCTATGGAGGTGACTTCTATGAGGACTACTACGGAGCTGTCTGAGTTAGTAGTAGTATCACTAGTATTGTAATAGTTATATCTCCACTGTCCTGCATGACTTGTGGAATATGACTTTGTGTGTAATCAATTCCGGAGGTGTAGACAAATAATGTATAGGAGCTTGGAATGCCTCCGATGAGATGTAACGTCTTTCATCGTAGTTGTACTTTAGCCTGGGCTTGTACTAAACTATGTATGGTGTGCATGACCGTTGGTATATATATATATGGCAGTTCTATATTACCATGTCATACGGATGAACATCTCTGCATTCCGTGTTATCCATTACATTCTGCACTTCCTTGCTAAGTTGTGCCATCCTTATCTAAACTGTTGTCTTGTTTTCTCCTAGGATGGTCAACACCCGCAGCAACCCTGCTGCCTCGGAGCATGGGGAAGCCAATGCAGCTAGGGGTGAAAATCTGCCTCACCCGCCTTCTCTGGCCGAAGTGATGTTGGAGGCAGAAAGAAACAAGCGTGAGACTAACCGCTTGCTGGAGTGGATTGAGCAGAACACTGCACGCCATCAGCGAAATGACTTGGTGTCAATCAATGACTTTATCAAGCTGTACCCACCAAAGTTTAACCATTCCGTCGAGCCCCTCGACGTGGATGACTGGCTTCGCAGCATCACCCACAAGCTACGTTCTGCCAATGTAGACGAAGCTGATAAGGTTACTTATGCTGCCCATCACCTCGAAGGCCCTGCTAGCCTTTGGTGGGAAAATTTTGAAGCTATGCGCCCGGTCGTCCAAATCACTACTTGGGCTGAATTTAGTGAGGCTTTTCGTGAGCATCACATCCCGGAAGGTTTCATAGATCGCAAGAGGGAAGAGTTCTGCAATTTCACCCAAGGAAGACTGACTGTGGATGCATATAGTCGTGAATTTGGGAATCTGGCACGTTATGCTCCTGAAGAAGTATCTACCGATGCTAAGAAGCAGGCAAGGTTCTGCAAGGGACTTAGCCCTGAGCTTCGCCGCGATCTTCGTCTGCACGAGTGCACCTCCTTTTAGAAGTTGGTCAACAAAGCCATCAGTGATGAGACATGCCAGTCTGATTATGACGCTTCACGCAAGCACTCCCGTGATTTTGGCTCTTCATCCGGCTCTGGATCTTAGAAGCGTCGGGTGTGGATTCCAAGCACGGCACTGCCACCCAGGTTCATTCCGAGGCCATCCTTTGAGGCGCCTCGTCCCAACCAGCAGTTTGCACCGTCCAAGCCCTATGGTGGCCCCGCTGCTAATGCTGCTCCACGCCCCAATGTTGTGACATGTTTAAAGTGTGGAGAGCCGGGTCATTATAGCCAAGAGTGTCCTCAGAACAACAACCCCAATCAGTCTGGAAAGTCCGTTGGTCGTGGTAAGCCAGCGGGAAAGACAATCTACGCCAAGCCGGTCACCACTGCACGTGACCATGTCAACTATGTTTCAGCCGAGGAGGCTCATGAGGATCCTAACGTCGTCCTTGGTACGCTCCTTGTTAATTGCCATCCGGCATCTGTTCTTTTCGATACTGGAGCATCTCATTCATTCATATCCGAGAACTATGCTTGATTGCATAACACGACATTCTGTGACATGCCCTCTACCATGGAAATTCAAACCCCTGGCTCTAGATGGCAAACTTCTAGAGTAAGCCATGGGAACGAAATTCTTGTCGATAGACTTGTCTTCCTTGCATCCTTAATAGCTCTCAAGTCCTCGGACATAAACATCATCTTGGGTATGGATTGGATGTCAGCTCATTATGCTAAGATTGATTGTGCCACTAGAACCGTTCAACTTACTCACCCATCGGGCAAGACAGTCAATGTCTTAACTCAAGTGGCCAAGCGCCACCTTTACTCCCTAAATGCCAACCCCCTTCCAGACCTTGAGGATGTTCTGGTAGTCCGAGACTTTCCGGATGTCTTTCCAGAAGAACTGCCAGGTGTTCCACCTGACAGGGATGTCGAGTTTGTGATAGACCTTGTTCCAGGAACCATTCCAATTTCTAGAAGACCCTATAAGATGGCACCCTTAGAACTAGCCGAGCTTAAGAACCAACTTGATGAGTCCTTGAAAAAGGGTTTCATCCGTCCTAGTTCCTCTCCTTGGGCTTGCCCCGTCCTCTTCGTCAAGAAGAAGGATGGAACGGATCAAATGGTTGTAGATTACCGACCTGTCAACTTGGTCACCATCAAGAACAAGTATCCACTTCCCAGGATCAACGATCTGTATGATTAGCTCGCTGGATCCTCAGTCTTTTCCAAGATGGATTTGAGGTTGGGCTACCATCAAATCAAAATCAGAAATGGGGACATTCCCATAATGGCCTTTGTTACTCGTTATGGCCAATACGAGTACAGCGTTATGTCCTTCGGTTTAACCAATGCCCCAGCCACCTTCTCTCGGTTAATGAACTCGGTCTTCATGGAGTATTTGTATAAATTCGTCATAGTATACCTCGATGATATACTCATCTACTCCAAGAATGAAGAGGAACATGCCGAACATCTAAGGCTGGTATTGACAAAACTTCGAGAGCATCGCCTTTATGCCAAATTCTCCAAGTGTGAATTTTGGTTGCCAGAAGTGACCTATCTAGGCCATGTAATCTCTGGTAAGGGTATTGCTGTCAATCCCGAGCGAGTTCAAGCCGTCCTTGATTGGACTCCACCTGAGACGGTCAAGCAAGTTCGGAGCTTCCTTGGCTTAGCGAGCTACTGCCGCCGCTTCGTCGAGAATTTCTCCAAGGTTGCTAAACCTCTAACTAAACTCCTCAAGAAAGATAAAAAGTTCGAGTGGACCCCACAGTGCGAGTTCAGCTTTCAGGAACTGAAAAGACGCCTGCCATCTGCTCCCGTACTGATACCACCAAATTTCTCCAAGGACTTTATTATCTATTGTGACACCTCGCAACAAGGATTAGGTTGCATACTCATGCAAGATCGTCAGGTAATTGCCTATGCTTCACAGCAATTACACCCACATGAGGAAAACTATCCCACACATGATCTAGAGCTTGCAGCTGTAGTCCATGCACTCAAAACTTGGCGACATTACCTCCACAGTAATCGTTGCGAGATCTTCACCAATCACCAAAGTTTGAAATATATCTTCACCCAACCGGATTTGAATCTCAGGCAAAGACGTTGGGTCGAGTTGATCTCGGATTACGACTTAGGAATAACTTACACCCCGGGCAAAGCCAATGTCATGGCTGATGCACTAAGTCGTAAGTCCTATTGTAACAACCTGATGTTACAACAAAGTCAACCACTTCTCCATGAGGAATTTCGTAAGCTTAATCTTCACATTGTTCCTCAAGGATTCCTATCCACCCTGGTGGCGAAACCTACCCTTACGGATCAGATCATCAAGGCACAGAAGGTAGATCCAGGAATCTCCCGTATTAAGAGAAACATTAAGAAAGGAGTCGTGAATTGTTTCTCCGTTGATGATCAAGCTGTCGTATACTTTGGAAACTGCTTAGTGGTTCCCAAGGCACGAAACCTGAGGCGGCTGATCCTTAAGGAAGCTCATGAATCCCCTATCACCATTCATCCCGGTAGTACTAAGATGTATCAAGACCTACGCCAGAGGTTTTGGTGGACTAGGATGAAGAGAGAAATCGCTCAATACATTGCTAATTGCAACGTTTGTCGTCGTGTTAAAGCAGAGCATCAACGGCCTGCTGGCACCCTTCAACCTTTGGCTATTCCTGAGTGGAAATGGGACAAAATCAGTATGGATTTCATTACTGGGTTTCCCAGGACCAAGAGAGGGAATAATGCCATCTTCATCGTGATCGACCGTCTTTCCAAAGTAGCCCACTTTCTACCTATTCGTGAGGCTATCACCGCTAGCCAGCTAGCTGAATTATACATCTCCCGAATAGTATCTCTTCATGGTGTCCCATTGGAAATTAACTCAGACCGTGGGAGTCTCAACACCTCTCGATTTTGGGAAAGTTTCCAAAATGCTATGGGAACTCGTCTCTCTTTTAGCACCGCCTTCCATCCTCAATCAAGTGGTCAAGTAGAGCGAGTCAACCAAATTCTGGAAGATATGCTCCGAGCTTCTGTCATCTCATTCGGAATGGGTTGGGAGAAATGCCTTCCATTCGCGGAGTTTGCTTATAACAATAGTTATCAAGCTAGCTTGGGCAAAGCTCCTTTCGAAGTTCTCTATGGACAAAAATGTCGAACGCCTCTTAACTGGTCAGAAACCAGGTAAAGACAACTCTTTGGCCCGGATAAGATTCAGGAAGCAGAAGAGCAGGTTCACGTTATTCGTTAGAAATTGAAAACAGCCCAATCTCGTCAAAAGAGCCAATATGATTGTAAACATATGCTCATGACTTATGAAGTCGGCGAGAAGGCCTACCTTCGGGTTACTCCGTTAAAGGGAACACATCGTTTCGGTATCAAAGGCAAATTGGCTCCTCGTTTTATTGGACCCTTTCGCATTCTTGCCAAACAAGGAGAAGTTGCCTACCAATTGGAACTACCTTCGCATCTTTCCAGAGTTCATGATGTCTTCCACGTTTCCCAACTCAGGCATTGCTTCGCGGACCCTATCCGTGGAGTGGACCACGAAACGCTTGATCTACAAGATAATCTTTCATATCGGGAATGTCCCATTCGTATCCTTGATCAAGTCGAGCGTACCACTCGATGCCATAATATCAAGTTTCTCAAGGTTCAATGGTCACACCATTCCAAAAAGGAACCCACTTGGGAAAGGGAGGATCGTCTTCGACTCGAGTACCCCATCTTCTTCCTGGAGGATCCTAAATCTCGGGACGAGATTCTTTTGAGTGGGGGTGAGTTGTCACATCCCTGTGTTAGTCATGCATTAGGATTGGTCGAACATGTGCATCATGTTTAAATTTATTTTAAACTTGAAATGGGGATGACAGAACCCCCAGCACTCCCCCTGGAACAACTAGGGTTTACTAAAAACTTTTTTAATGAACCTGAAATGCCCTTCTAAAAAGCCCACCCTTTTTGTTTTGGGTTAAAACCTTTGACAAAAATGGTGCACATTTTTCTAGGACATCTTAAGGTCATTGGATTAATTCTTATAGTATTTTCATTTGGGCATTTAAATGCTATAAAATATTTTAAATGCTCAAATAATCATAAACTAAAACGTTTGCTGATGGATATATTCTAAGCAGTAGCCATGATTAATTTTATGATTTTTGGAAATGCCCTGACATTTTTAATAAAGCCCTGAAGTTACAGAAATAATAGAATAAATAAAAAAACAGAAAAGGAGAGAGAGAACAGAGACTTACCTGTCACCCTGGCCTGGCCCAGCTCGGCCCAGTCCACTGGCTCGCGCCAGTCATCCTCCTCCTCTCGCTAGGAGGACAAGAGGCGCGTGCCGGCGCCCGCAGCCACACGCCGGCTACCTCCTGCTTCTGCCAATGCCCAGACGTCGTCTACGAGTGCCACGCAGACCCCCTGGACCCCTCGACCGCTCCACTCTCCCCCTGTCTCGCCTCTCTTGCTCTCTCTCCCAAAGCAGGGCGAAGCCGTCGCCACCGTTCGCCGCCACCGTGACCACCGTGCTCCCCTCGCCTCGCTGACCCGTCCAAAAGCCCCGCCTCGTCGCCCTCGTCCTCTCCGTCGAGCCACGCCGCCCCGGATGCCCCCAAACGTCATCACCGCAGTTGTCTTCTACCTCGAGCAACCAAGATCGCCGGCAACGCCCCGACATCATCCGACCTCCCCTGAGCCTGCTGAGACACGTTCTGCAACCGCCGTGAGCTCCTCTACCGAACCCCTCGCTCCCCGCCGTCTATTTCCTCCTCTAGCCTTACTAACCACCGCGGCCGAAGCTCACCGCTGCCACGGCACATCGCCGTCATGGCCACAGCCATGTTGGGTCGCAACCGAGCATGCCATCGTCTTCAACGCACTCGCAGGAGCCCGTAGCACCCCCGCACGCCCCACGCCGTGCCTGCTAGCGACTAGTTCGACCTCGCCCGAACTCCGGCCACCACAACACTCGTCGCCGCCGGCGTTTTCGGCCACCCCAGCTCCACCCACTGCCACCACTCGACGCGGATCACTCTCCGCATCACGTAGATGGTCTCCGCCGTCCTTTTAGTCGCCAGAGTGCAAAACCCGCGCTGCTCCGCCACGTCTGGCCCAGCCGGCGGCTAAACGCCGACGAGTTTGCCCCTGTTTGACCCCGTGTGGGCCCAGGTTCACCTCCCCTGAGTCTTTGACACGTGGGACCGCCTAGCTAATTAACTTAGATTAGCACTAATCAAAAATTAGTTAATTAATTAACTACTGACACGCGGGTCCCACTGGTCAGGTTTGACCTGAACCGGCCCATTGACCCCTGACGTCACTCTGATGCAATGCTGATGCAGTAAATCCTTTTCTGGATTTATTCTTTAATAGGAAATTCCAGAAAATAGCCAAAACTTCTAACAATTATAGAAAATCAACCATAGCTCCAAATCAAACAATTTATATATGAAAAATGATCAGCAAAATTCAATCTATCCATCTGTAATGGTTTCATGCATGACAAAACAAGTTAACCTTGCTGTTTAAGCAAAATAAGATAATGCACTAATAAGGCTATGATAAATGAACTAACATTTGAATCTTTGATTCAAATGAGTTCATTCCTTTCTGTTTTAGCTTGCATTAGGCCAAGACACATTCATTTTGCCATGTCATACCATGCATCATATTGTTGCATATTGTCATGTGTTGATTATGTTTTGTGTGTCCTTCGTGGTAGGTCCTGCCTCCGAGGATAACCCTGAGTATCCGTCTGAAGGGTAGTACCCTACTACCACTACATCAGGCAAGCAGCCCCATTGATCATGTCAATACAATCCCATGTTCTCGCCTCTTCTCTCATTTACTGCAGTAAGACAACATCGTTTCAAACTGATGTGTGCTACGGTAGTTGAACCCTTATCCTCTGCATGACCTATCATTGCCACAATAACTAGATGAAACCCACTAGCATGTGTAGGAGTTGATTGAGCCATGTTTGTGTTTCCTACCTTGCTATGCCTGCTATGGTTAGAGTTGTGTCAGGTCTAGTTCATCTGGGTGATGGGCTAGAGTGAAATGATTATGTCGGTAATGTGAGGGATGTGTTGAACATGTTTTGGTAAAGGTATCAATGAGAGGCCATGTAGGAGTACATGGTGGGTTGTTTCATTGAGGCCGTCCCTAAGAACTGAGATCTGTATGTGTGATTTAAGATTCAGTTACTACCATACATTGGGCCCGAAACCAATGGACCCTCTCGGCTTCTTAATCAACCTAGTACTCTGTCCAGGAGTTGCAATTAGTTTCTGGTGTTTGTAGGTTATGTGTTGGCGGCCGTGCGTAGCGCTAACCCTAGGGGTGGGCTATGTTGTGGTAGATACACCATGGTCGGGTATGCCGGGCGCCCGTTTGGCGTCTCGGGACCCTGTTCACATCGTTCGGGGCCGTATGTGGAAACCTCGGCCAGACTCCCTGCGGATGGAACCTGGATAGGCGATAAACCTGGACTAGAGACTTAAGTGTTTAGGTAGGCCGTGGCCGACACCCTTGTTGGGCTTCCGCTTGAAGGTTTCCGAGTACATGTCGTGTAAACGGCGGTAAGTGGTGAGAGCGTGTATGAAGAAGTACACCCCTGTAGGGTTAACATCATCTATTCGAATAGCCGCGTCCGCGGTAAAGGACTACTTGGTTGCCTATACAGTTCATAGATAAGTTAACGGATACTACTAAAAGACTCAAGATAAGTGTGAGTACCGAGGATGGCCCTCTCGTAGGATGACGAGGGAGGATCCCCGGTGGAGTATTGTGTTGGTGATTAGTGGACTCGTGTGCGAAAACTATTTTACTAGTGGAGTCTCGTAGGATAGCTTAGCCAAGAGTCAAAGCTGGCTTGCTGCAATAACTCCACCACCTTCTTGAGAATGAGCATGTATAGTAGGTTCTGATGTAAGACTTGTTGAGTACCTTTGTACTCATGTTTGCTTAATTATTGTTTTCAGACGACAACACCGCCCCCTCCGATGGGTTCTACGTAGACCTTGATGTCGACGAGTGACTAGCCACCCAGGTGGTGATCCTGGCCATGGAGGGCCCTATGTAGATAGACAGGCTTCGAGAAGCCTTCTTTCTTTCTAGTGTCTGTACTCAGACTATTTGCTTCCGCATGTGCTTGTATGCTTGTATGACTTGAGTGTCGGGTCATGTGACCCCTACCTGTATGAACATGTTATGTATGGCTCTCTGGAGCCTTTAAATAAAGTACTTGAGTTGTAGAGTCTTGTTGTGATGCCATGTTGTATGTACTCATATCGGGCATATTGTGTGTATGATTGAAATGCTTGGTATGAGTGGGATCCGACAATCTAGTTGTTTATCCTTGGCAGCCTCTCATATGGGGAAATGTAGCCTGGTGCTTCCTGAGCGATAGTAGTCCGCTACAGCCCGGTTCACAAGAGTCCTACTAGCCCAGCACTACTGCTCAGGGCACTTGACTGGCCGGCATGTGTTTCACTTCGTTCCTATGTCTGTCCCTTCGGGGAAATGTCACGCGGTGACATCCGAAGTCCTGCCTAGCCTGCTACAGCCCGGGTTCCCCAGAGTCGTGTTAGCCCAGTGCTACAGCCCGGATTCACACGCTGATGACCGACATACTCGATGTGAATCACGTATGCCTGTCTCCATAGGTCTGTGCCGCTTTGGGTTCACGACTAGTCATGTCGGCCCGGGTTCTCTGTCATATGGATGCTAGCGACACTATCATATACGTGAGCCAAAAGGCGCAAACGGTCCCGGGCCATGGTAAGGCGACACCCGTGGGGATACCGTGCGTGAGGCCGCAATGTGATATGAGGTGTTACCGGCTAGATCGATGTGACTTGGAATCGGGTCCTGACAGATGTCCTCTGTCTCGTTGCCGGCGGGCGGTGCCTCAACGGAGCAGTGGAAATCCTCCCCCGCATTGCCGGCAGGGTGGGGCCTCGGCTGAGCCGGCGATGTCCTCTGCCTCGTTGTTGGCAGGGCGGGGCCTTGGCGGAGCCGACAGTGTCCTCTGCCTTGTTGTTGGCGTCGCGGGGCCTCGGCGGAGCAGGGCCTCATCAACACCAGCGGAGCAGGGACTCGTCAGAGCCGCATTGTCCTCTGCCTTGTCCTCGATCTCGCCAAACAGCGCCTCGCCCGCTTCATCACCCTCTTTGCTAGCCTCTTTGTAGGCGGACGCAGCCTCCGCCACCCGCATGCACTCCCGCCAGTGCTCAAGGCGGCCCTTGCGAGCGGAGCAGTACGAGTCGAGCAGTCCCTCCAGCTCCGCCCGCTCCGCGGCGATTTCGTATGGTTTAATCCAGAAGTTGTTCCTTATGGATCTATTGTATTCCGAAGTCCGACCACTACTTGGTGGCTATGCCGATGCTTAAAGCATGACCATGGTAACCAGTACATCAAGGAGAACATTAGAAGCGGAGTGCTAAATGTCTCTCGGTCGATCATCCAGATTTTGTTTCCTTGGCTTCGCTAAGGTGAAATCTGAGAGAGTGTTATCTTTCTTTGCATCTGCGTCTTCCACCATTATTCATCATGGTAGCATGTTGTGTTGCCAGGATCCTTGACACGGATATTGGCAGAACCTTGATGAATACGGAAATGCTCAAGTTCTTGAGAGCATGCTCAGGCACTAGGTTCTGATGTTGTCATCAACTGGAATGTGTCTCCGTCCTCTCAGTTGTTCGATAGCCATCCAATTGGTGGAATCACCTTTGCCGGTGAACCTTCTCCCCAATTACTAGAATCATTCCCAACATTTTCATTTTGTTCCCAGCTTGCACCTCAGTAGTTGTTGTTCAGGATCATCTTCAAAGTGGACATACCACGAGTCTCATCCATTTCCGATGATGAGCAAAAATTATCCATTGCGTTGTCTTCAACAAGGTAGTCCACATCATCCATTCTAGTCCAAGTATGCCATCTCTTCAAGCTATCTCAAACGATCAATTGTAAATTGCCTTAAGCTGGTATGAAGAGCTTCAATGATTTATGGATCAAAAGTAATTCTTTTTGCCACTTAAGGGAATAGTTCTTCAAGTCACCTTCCCCGAGGTGCCCCGTTTCGGAATCACGGCAATTTCCCTCGCTACTTTGAAACCCTCGTCAAATTGTTTCTTCCGTCCCTCCTGATGCATATCTTGCCTCTCAGCTCCAGAGATGTTTCTATGTCTCATTCCATGAGTTGATCTTGTGATCATTAAGATGATCCTAAGTTGCTCGAACCTCAGGAAGGTCGATTCCTCTTAAATTCTCCCTTTCTACTCGTTGTCATGTTGGATGTAGTTCTCAAAGCAAGACATCGAGATCAAGGTGATGCAATGAATCAACATCCTCGAGAAAGACATCTGGATCGTGAAGATTGTGTTAGCTTGTGTCCCTTTGTCTTCTTACCTCACGACTTGAATCTCGGGACGAGATTCTTGTTTAGTAGGGGTGAGCTGTCACATCCCTAGCTTCTGGTGCTGCCTAGTGTTTGCATCTTGCTTGCATCATGTTTAAATTTCTGAAAGTTGAATTGGGGAAAGCTGAAAGCCTCAGAAATCATTTCAGAAAAAATGATCAACATTAAAAATTGCTTCAAATAAACCCAAGAAAATGTTCCTGTTAAAGCTATAAAAATATTGGCAAGAGGTCAAATTCAAACCAATATTTTTGGAGTCATAGAAATATTTATTTTGGGCATTTGAGTTAATCCAATAACTATTTGCATTGGATTTATATAGGTGATATATTAACTATATGTCCAATAATTCTGATAATTGTTGAGGGGCTTTGGAATAAGCCATTTAGTCCCTGCAAAAATTGTCAGAAGCAGAAAAATTAGTTTGGTTCAAAAACCAAATTAGAACAAATGTCAGAAATAGAAAACAGGAACCAAAACACAAAAAAAGGGCAAGAACCCTGAAAATGCATTCAGTGAAGCCAAAATGCCCTAAAAATAGTTTTGGTAATTTTGGAAAGAGCTATACATCAAACCAAAATTCTGGAACATTTTTATGGAATAGTTTGGGACATTGGATTTAAATCATATTGTATTTGAATTTGGATCTATATTCTTAATATATAGAATATATATTCAAATAACTTTGAAATATTTTATGTGCATCAGGAACAATCCATTTAGCAACATAAAAATATTCAAAGGTTTATTGGCACTGTTTGAATTCTGTTTTGAATTTGAAAACAGTGGCAAAAGACAGACAAAAACAGAAAGAAGTAGAAAGGATAGAAACTTACCTGGCGCGCTTACCTGGCCCGTCTCTGTAGCTGGCCCAGCCCACCAGGCCGAAGCGGCATCTTCAACCTCTGCCAGTAGGCAGAGGCGTGTCGCCCGCGCACGCACGGGACGCCACCTCCTGCTTCCTCGCCCCTGGTCTCTCCCAGCGCCACGGAGACGGCCACGCGACCCCCTGCACCTCTCCTTCTCTCTCCCGTGGCGATTTCCCTCTCTGTTCCTCTCTCCCGTGCCCGTCCGCGAGAGCCCGAGAACGCCGACGAGCTCCACCGTGGCCATCGTGCACCCCTTGCCACGCCGACGCCTCCAGAAGAACCGCCGCGCCTTCCTCTTAGTCTCCACCAACCCACGTGACGCCGGAAGCCCCGAGTGCTCCCCCCCGTCTTCTTCTTCAACCCTGGACGTCGGAGATCCCCATCGCCGCCCCGCTCTTTTGGGTGCTTCCCCGACCTTGCTGACGACGCCATCGAGTTCACCGTGAGCTCCTTCCCCCTCCCCCTCCCTTGTTTTGCTCTTTTCCGTGCCATAGCACCTTTGCCCGCGAGCTCCGAGCTCCGGCCGCCTCCATGGCCGACGAGCTCCATGCTCGTGCGCTCTCCCGCCCGCCCTAGCATCACCAACATGCTCAACGCGTCCCCGGGAAGCGAACGCGCCACGCCGTTGCTCTAAGCTCGCGCTGAAACCCCGCGCCCGTGTGTCCCGAGCTCCGGCCGCCGCCTCGCTCACCGCAGTTGCCGCTACCGGCCACCACAGCCACGGCCACAGCCACCGCTGGACGCGCTGCGTCGCGGGCGTTCCAACGAGCCAAACCGCGCTCGAAACCACCCCCTGTAGCGCCTTCCCGCTGCGCCTCCGTCGTTGGTTTTTGTCGCCGCCGGCACAACTCCGGTGACGCTGACGTGGCCCTGTAATTAGGGCCTAACTCATCCACTAATTAACCACCATAGTCACTGGCAATGGACCCCACCATGTTTTTTAACCACAAGTTTTATTTCTGGTTAGGATTAGATAAAATCCGATGGGCCCAGGCTGTCAGGTTTGTCCTGGACCGGCCCTGTTGACCAGGTGATGTCAGCATGACCTAATGCTGATGCAGTAAATATTTTCTGGAATTTTAAATAAATCAGAGATGATTTATTTATTTCAGAAAATACCCCAAACTTCTAAAAATCATAGAAATTCAACCGTAACTCCAAATAAGATAAATTATATATGAAAAAATTATCAGAAAAATTCAAGGAATCCATCTGTACCATTTCCATGCATGTTTGAACAATGTTTGTCCTCTGTTTTGGACAAAACAAATAAAGGGCATTTAAATAATCATATATGGGGTTGGGATTTGAATCTTGTACTCAAACCAACTTCATTTAAATCGTAGCTAGTTGCATTAGCTCAAACCACAGCATATTGACATGTCATGATCATGCATCATCCTGTGCATTGCATTGATTGTATTTCTTTCTCTGTTGCCGGTATTTGTCCCCTCTCGATAGACGTGGTACCGACGCTATGATCGGTGACACCGATGAGGAGTTATATTATCTTCAGAAGTGCCAGGCAAGCAAACCCCCTTGTTCATTCCGATACAATCCCACTCTCTCGCTCCTGCTCTCTTTTACTGCATTAGGGCAACACCGATTCGACTGTTACATGTTGCGGTAGTAGAACCCTTTCCTCTGCATGACCTGTCATTGCCACAGTAAATAGATGAAACCCACTAGCATGAGTAGGAGTTGTTTGAGCCCTGATGTGCCTACTCATTCCTGCTTGTTTGTCATGCCTGCTACTGCTTAGAGTTGAGTCTGGTCTGATTCATCGGGAATGAATTGGAGCGTGGTGAACATGTCCTATCGTTGAGAGCTAAGTGTGTGAACACGATTTGGTAAAGGTAGCGGTGAGAGGCCATGTAGGAGTACATGGTGGGTTGTCTCATTGCAGCCGTCCTCAGGAACTAAGTTCTGTGTTTGTGATCCATGAAAAGCTACTACCACGCATTGGAATGCTTAAGTGCCCCTCTCGACTTATTAATCAACCTGATCTCTGTCCAGGAGTTGCAACTAGTTTCTGGTGTTTGTAGGTAGTGTTAGTAGTCTACCAAGTGGCACTCGGTACAGGTGGGCTTGGGACAGACTAGGCACAGTGGCCCGGTGTACCAAGTGGCACCCGGATGGTGGGCTTGGGAACCCTGTACACATCGTTTGGGGCCGTGAGCGACACCCCGGCCGGATCTCCTTGCGGATGGAACCCGAATAGGCGATAAACCTGGACTAGAGACTTGTTGGTTAGTCAGGTCGTGGCCGACTCCCTCGCCCGGCTTCCGCTTGAAGGTTGCCGAGGTACATGACGTGTACAGGGCTATAAGTGGCGAGAGCGTGTGTGAAGAAGTACACCCCTGCAGGGTTATCATTATCTATTCGAATAGCCGGATTCCTCGGATATGGAAACTTGGACCCCTTGCATAGTTCATAGACAAGTGAAAGTGGATACTCTAAAACTCGCAAGATAAGTGTGAGTGCTATGGATGGCCTTCTCGTAGGGAGATGGGAGTGGATCCATAGTGGTGTATTGAATGGTGAATGTGTGGACTCATGTGCGCCACCTCAAAAGAGTTGCTTGCAATCGTAGTTCAGGTTAGCCACTGAGTCAAAGCTGGCTTGCTGCAGTTAAACTCCACCACCCTCCCTTGTTGATACCGATGCATATGTAGTTTAGTTCTGATGTAAGTCTTGCTGAGTACCTTTGTACTCGCGTTTTCTTAATTTATGTTTTGCAGAGAGATTTCAGTCTCGCTAGTAGTTCCGCGTGGACTTCGACATTTAGCTTGATACCTCAGCTACGATCTTGTGCCCTCGGCAGGATCTGGTAGATAGTCAGGCTTCCTAGCCTTTTTCCATTTCTAGATGTCTGTACCCAGACATTGTTAAGCTTCCGCATGTGCTTGAGTTGTATGCTATGATTGTTGGGTCATGAGACCCATGTTTGTAATATCTCGCTCTTCGGAGCCTAATGAATAAATACTTGAGTCGTAGAGTCTTGTTGTGATGCCATGTTGTATGTACTCATATCGGGCATATTGTGTGTATGATTGAAATGCTTGGTATGAGTGGGATCCGACAATCTAGTTGTTTATCCCTGGCAGCCTATCATATGGGGAAATGTAGTCTAGTGCTTTCTGAGCGATAGTAGTCCGCTACAGCCCGGTTCACCGGAGTCCTGCTAGCCCAGCACTACTGCTCAGGACACTTGACTGGCCGGCATGTGTTTCACTTCGTTCCTGTGTCTGTCCCTTCGGGGAAATGTCACGCGGTGACATCCGGAGTCCTGCCTAGCCTGCTAAAGCCCGGGTCACCGGAGTCCTGTTAGCCCAGTGCTACAGCCCGGATTCACATGCTGTTGACCGACATGCTCGAGGTTGATTCATGTATGCCTGTCCCCATGGGTTAGTGCCGCTTTGGGTTCACGACTAGCCATGTCGGCCCGGGTTCTTTGTCATATGGATGCTAGCGACACTATCATATACGTGAGCCAAAAGGCGCAAACGGTCCCGGGCCAGGTAAGGTGGCACCCGTGGGAATACCGTGCGTGAGGCCACAAAGTGATATGATGTGTTACATGCTAGATCGGTGTGACCTAGGATCGGGGTCCTGACAGAGGATGCCTTATTAGCTACCAATGCAGGCCATCGTAATTCATAGCATGAAAAGCGCTTTTATTTCTTGCCTAATAACCACATGGACGTGTTGCATGCATTGGTCCTTGCCCGAGCAAAAAAAAGGAAGGAAAGGGGATTCCATGGGAGACAACGAGGCAGAGGTGGAAGCGCTCGCTGGATTTATTTATTTTGCTTCCCCCTAGTTTCCTGACATCACGGTCCCGCACCATTGTCAACCTATGTAGTACTAGTCAATAAACGAGATAATTACACAAGAAGCGGCCGATAGCTGGGACCAAGCTGCTCGAGCAGTATTTGTGTTTTTGAGGTGTGAGCACTTCAGAGTTTTTCGATGTTTAGCCCAGATATTAATTTTTCTCCTCTGAACAACAACGAAAACATCGTTGCAGGTATTAACTGGGCGGGTTGTGGCCCATCTAGCCCAGGCCAGATATCCAGCCCAGATATTAATTTTTTTCAAGCTGAAAATGGCTAGCCCAGCTATACTTTTTTTTAGGAATACCCAGGCAAGGTCAAGTTGTTATTCTCCGCCCCGCTAGGCTGCAAATCTTTCCTAGGAGGGATGCATTAGGCTTAACAAGAAAATGGGATTTAAGAAATAATAAATGAGATGTAATTATAAAAACTGGGTAGTAACTATAAAAAATGCACCAAACACGTGATTACTTTATAAAATATTATTTTTGGATATTGAAAATTTTAATTTCATTAATTGTTGCGAGCGCAATGTTTCATTGGATTTTTACGTAATATAAATTTATATTGAAATTGTATTTAATCTGACTAGAAATTTTAGGATAAAAATATTTTGGATCCCATCAAAATGTGGGAAATTTTATTGAATTTTGTTTTGAACGGTTGGTTGAAATGGGCTGTACTTTTAACAAACTGTAAATGGGCTGTAGTAGATTCCATTAGAATTCAAAAATGGGCTACACATTCTTACAAATCTCAAATGGGCTATAAGTTCTCTGCCACACACTTCTGGCCTTACTAAGTTGACGCGTCCCCTAAAAAATAGAGTTGACGCATATGCAAGGCTTTGTCAACTTATAGTCAACACACGGTTCTAGCAGCAGTGGCCGTTTGATGTCCATCCAACGGATGCCGTGCTTCTTCAATCTCGGATATTCTAGCTTCACCCGCCCAAAAAATGATTCCTCCCCCTGACATCTGCGGTGCACCGTTTCGGAAGCTGACCTGTGGGCCTACAAAGTTGACGTACCAAGGGCTTTGTCAACTTAGTCAATATAAACGATTCTAGCAGCAGTGACCGTACGATGTCCATCCAACGGCCGTAGTGCTTCTTCAACCTCAGGTCTTCTTGCTCCAGCCGCCCAAAGCAATGCCGGTCGTGCTGCATGCTCCTGCTTCCTGTGGCCGGCTGTGCTGCCGCAGAGGCCTCACCGCCCCCTACTATTCCCACCGCTGGCCAGGCCCTGCAGCGATGGCAGCCCCACACCACAGCCGAACGAGTGAACCCTCATACTCCTCTCCGCGTGGGCATCCACTGCCGCATCTTCACCGGCTCCGCATCGTCCCCTTCCTAGGCCTCGCCGTCGTCCACCGCCCTGGTGCTCTCAGTGCGGTGTGGTCAACGTGGAAGGAACGACTTCCATCGGACATGGACTGTACGTGGAGAGGCTGACAGCTGGGTCCACGACGGCAGCAAGGAAGTGCCTCCTTATTACAGGGAAAATAATGATTCCTCCACCTGACAGCAGGGACACACTGGACGGGCCACCAGTATTTTGCGAAAAAAGTCGTTTACCCCTGACTGCTGGGACCCACCGGATGGGCCACCGTATTTCGCGAAAAAACATTCCCCCCCCCCCCCCCCCGCCGTTAGCTCGGATCCACCGGAAGTGCCTCCTTATTACGCACAAAAAAATGAATACTCTCCCGGCTAGCTGGGACCCACCTTGCTGGGAGGCTGACTTGTGGGCCTACTAAGTTGATGGGGACGAAGGGCTTTGTCAACTTAGTCAATATGAACGATTCTAGCTCCAGTGACCGTAGGATGTCCATCCAACGGCCGTAGTGCTTCTTCAACCTCGGGTCTTCTTGCTCCGGCCATCCAAAGCAGCGCCGGTCGTGCCGCATGCTCCTGCCTCCTGTGGCCGGCTGTGCTGCCGCAGAGGCCTCACCGCCCCCTACTATTCCCACCACTGGCCAGGCCCTGCAGCGACGGCAGCCTCACACCACAGCCGAACCAGTGAACCCTCGTAGTCCTCTCCGTGCGGGCTTCCACTGCCACGTCGTCCCCTTCCTAGGCCTCACCGTCGTCCACCGCCATGGTGCTCTCTGCGCGGCGTGGTCAACATGGTCAAGGAACGACTTCCATCGGGAGAGTACTGTACATGGAGAGGCTGACAGCTGGGTCCACGGCCACAGCACAGTTTTTTTGTGATTTGCCAAGCAAGTCGCTTTGTCAGGCCTGTTGGGCTGCAAATCTTTCAAGACGAGATATTGCCCATCAGTAATGAGAAATGGGCTGTACATTTTTAAAACACATCAAACCGGCAATTAGTTTCAAATATCTTTTTTTATTTCAAGATTTTAAATTACATTAATTTTTATGCATGGAGAATTTGTTGGATTTTATATTGATATACATTTATTTTCAAAATCAGTTTGAATGTGAGTCAAAATTTCGGGATTAAAAACAGTTCGGACCGCACCGAAATATGCAAAATTTCGTATAATTTTTTAACCGTTGCCACAACATGGGCTGTAATGCTAACAAAAAGAATATGGGCTCTAAAAACCTTAAGAATTAGCAAATGGGCTGTAAATTATTAGAAGTAATGGCAGATGGGATGTATGCTGTTCTCCATAGATTTGAGGCTTTCCTTAAAAAAAGGTTGACGCACAACCACTGACTGTTGGATGTCCATCCAATGGCCGTCATGCTTCTTCAATCTCTGCTCTTCCTGCTCCAGCCGCTCAAACAAGCGCCAGCGGGACTGCCTACTCCCTCCTCCTCGCGGCCGGCTGTGCTGCCGCGCAGGCCTCACCGCCCGACCGTACTCCCATCGCTGGCCTAGCCATCCCTCTACTCACCCACACCTGCTGTTATTCTCCGGCGATGGCAGACAAACTAGTAAACCCTCGTAAAGTCATAGTCCCCTCCGTGTGGGAAACCACTGCCGAGTCTTCCCGGCCTCTATGTCGTCCCCCTCCTAGGCCTCGCCGTCGTCCACTGCCCTGGTGCTCTCGGCGCGGCATGGTCAATGTGGTCAAGGAACGACTTCCATCAGACATGGACTGTACATGGAGAGGCTGACAACTGGGTCCACGGCCGCAGCAAGGAAGTGCCTGCTTATTACGCGGAAAATAATGATTCCTCCACCTGACAGCTGGGACCCACCGGACGGGCCACTGTATTTCGCAAAAAAAACATTTCCCCCTGACTGCTGGGACCCACCAGCAACATCTTCGCACACAAGGAAGTGCGTCCGGGCAAAAAAACGATTCGCCCCCTGACTGTTGGGACCCACCAGCTACATCTTCGCAGGCAAGGAAGTGCCTAACAGTCGGGACCCACCTGGTCGAAGCGTACGTAGCATTGTCATTCGTGTCGCGAATGTGTACGTACATATATTCTGGTCGATGTAGAGGCGCGCACGTGTCGTAGTAGAGGCGGCCAGGGTGGAAGAATGAAAATACGGCCACGTATGTGTACATACGGGCGGGTCTCGAACGCCTACTCGCGCATACGTATGGCCAGGTCTCGTGTACATGGCTGGGTCGGAACGGAGAAACAGTGTCGTCGTCATGTTCATGGGGAGGCAACGGAATGCGTCGTGTTCATGGGGAGGCAACGGAATGCTCGTGTTCATGGGGAGGCAATGGAATGCGTCGTGTTCATCGGGAGGGCTTGGACGAAACAGGCGATGGAAACGAGGCCTGGTGTACCGCAGAACGGAGGAAACGGCCTTGTGTTCGACCGGCCATGTTCGAAACGGGATCCTGTTCATCGGGAGGGGTCTGGCGTACCGCAAAACGGAGGAAACGGACCTCCTGCGGTCGAAACGGGGGTCCTATTGATCGGGAGGGGTGTGGCGTACCGCAAAACGGACGAAACGGACTTGTGTTGGAGCGCTACGGTCGAAACGGGGGTCCTGTTCATCGGGAGGGGTGTGGCGTACCGCAAAACGGGACTCCATGGGATACTATTCATCTCCATGTCGACCCCCTCCAGCCTCCACGACCTACTGTTCATCCACTATCGACCTCCTCCAGCCTCCACCTGCGACTGTTCATCCACGGGCTCCTGTTCATCCAGCCTCCACTGCGCGCTACTCCACCGGCTACTGTTCAACCAGCCCTCTCCACGGGCTCCTGTTCAACCACCCCTCCACGGGCTACTGTTCATCCTGCCCTCCATGGGGTGGTCCTGTTTATCCAGCCCTCCACGGGGTCCTGTTCATCCAGTCCCAACCGGCTCGATCAATCGGGGCCCTGTTCATCCAGAGGCAACACCATGGGGTCCTGTTCATCCACCCCCACCGGGAACTGTTCATCCAAGCCTCCCCCCGGCAACACTCACTGTTCATCTAGAGGCAGCATCGATCAGCTTCAGTTAGCAGTAGTAGCGAAGGAATCGCTCGATTGGGTTCAGTTAACAACCATCGATCGATCGATCGGGTTCAGTAACGCGTAGCCTGCAGTGCAATCGCTCGGGTTCAGTTAGAGCCCAACGCCTCGCTTGGGGTCAGTTAGAGCCAACGCGTCGCACACGCGCGCGTACGTGTACGAGAGAAACGCGCATCGCTCGGCTCCCGACCTCCCACCATAACCGGGAACTCCCCGAAATTTTCCTCGCCCTCACTTCTACCATAGTTTTTTCCGTCATGGACGGCCCAAAGAATGTCATGCAACTGCGTCTCCGGCCCGCCCAGGACGAAAAGCCCATTTTCTGTCATGATTTTTTGTCATAGAAGTAGGAGCCCACCACATCTATGATGATACCAGGTTTTGTCACAATTATCGTCATAGAAGTGTCATATGTATGATAGAAAAAAAATTCATTCGGCCCAAAATGTCACGGATGTGTCTTTTTTTGTAGTGAATGTTAAGAATGTGCCACTCTATTGTGACATTGTGACAATGAGAGTGCGATCAAGATTGCTCATAATCCAATTCAGCACTCGAAGACAAAGCACATTCATATTCGTCATCATTTTCTTCGTGATCATGTGTTGAAGGGCGACATCTCTATTGAGCATGTGAAGACTGAAGAACAGCTAGCCGATATCTTCACAAAGCCCTTGGATGAGAAGAGATTTAGCAAGTTGCAGTGTGAGCTAAATATCTTAAAATCTTCGAATGTTCTTTGAAAAGGACACACATCCTAACTCTTATGCAAAATTGATGACTTAGATGTGCAACACATGAAGTAACGTTTTTCTTCAATCAATGAAGACTAACCCTCTAAGTGTGAAGAAATTAAAGAAGAATTCAATTCTCAGAGCCCTACGACAATTGTACGCGGCGTCTGAAATCATCGTTCTTATACGGTGGGTCACGCCACCAACAAAAGTTGAAAATCTTCAATTTGAGTATTTCTTCAGTTTTGAAATTCCTCAGTTGTTCAAATTCTTCAACTTTGCATAGTATTCATTCTTTCTGTTTGTGTCCTTCATTGGGTATATATATATATGAGTTTTCAGTCCTCTACAACATTCACTTATTGCTAATTCTTCAAGTTGCCTTTTCTGCTAAGTGAATGTGATCGGACCCTCCCCCTCTATGCTATACTCAACCCAGTCTGTTTTGAAATTCTTCATATGCGTTCTATTTGAAACATGTTCAAAATCTTCACTGTGTCCTTGTCAGCAGAAGAATTTGTGAACGAAACCTTAAAATTTTCATATCTCAATTTTTGGCTTTTGCCGCTCAAATCGTTCTACATCCCTGTGATGGCCTGGCTTATTAGGGATGATAGACTACTCACACCAAATAAGGAATTCCTTCTTTTCCGGGAGCCCATTCGGACAGAACTCCAAAGTTAAGCATGCTCAGCTTGGAGTAGTGTTAGGATGGGTGACCGACCGGGAAGTTGCTCCCGGGTGCACACGAGTGAGGACAAAATGCGCAGAAAAGACTAGTATTGATCTGTGGGGCCAGTCTAGATCCCGCCAGGAGTAACGACCACCGGCGGGTGTGTCCGGGGGCGTTACAAGTTGGTATCAGAGCCGACCCTCGCGGTTACACGGATGGTTGCGGACAGGTGCGTGGTCATGTTGTTCATGACGTTTGTGACCCGTCGTGGCACCCGACATGGCACATGTACCAGACTGGAAGCACAGACGTTTGTGCCAAGAGGGAACGTTCCTGTGGCCCGACGAGGACGTCGGTTCCTCTGAGTGGGGGTGTATGTGATGGCCTGGCTTATTAGGGATGATAGACTACTCACACCAAATAAGGAATTCCTTCTTTTCCGGGAGCCCATTCGGACAGAACTCCAAAGTTAAGCGTGCTCAGCTTGGAGTAGTGTTAGGATGGGTGACCGACCGGGAAGTTGCTCCCGGGTGCACACGAGTGAGGACAAAATGCGCAGAAAAGACTAGTATTGATCTGTGGGGCCAGTCTAGATCCCGCCAGGAGTAACGACCACCGGCGGGTGTGTCCGGGGGCGTTACAATCCCATGATAAGACTTATCTATTCACCCACGATCTCACACGATCTCCACCACTCTGTACGTGGGTGACACATGTCGCTAGGATGAGAAGAGTCAGGGGCACGTTTGTCCAATTTCTTCGGGCGAGCGGTTTTTTACTTCGGCTGTAAATACCCCTCACCCGCCTCAGACTTCATTTACCCTGCTCGACCTCACTCCCCTCGCTCGAGCTTCCAGACCTAGCGCCGCCGCTACTTCCATCGTCGCCGATGAGGAAGAGCTTCACTGCCTCGACCTCGTCGTCGTCGTACTCGCACCGGCCGCGGAGATCTTCACCCCACTGCCGCTATAGCTGTCTTCCTCTGCCAAGTTAGGGAGTGGAAGATCTGGACTGACGAACTTCCAATCTACAACTCTCTGTTCGTCATGTCATCAAGGGTAATTAAAAGTTACTTTTACCGCCCTTGTTGATTCTGATGTTTTCCACAAAATCTTCAAAAGGTGTTTTTTCTTCACTTCCACACTCGTAAACACCTCACATTCATCTGTTCTTAATCTGTTTCTCTAAGCAACATTTTTCTTCAAGATTCGTCAATTGTGTGGATTCTCCAATCTATACAACTTTGGAACCTAAGTCAAAGAATGCTTAGTGAAATTCCTTAAGACACCTCTGGTCAAATTCCTCAAACTTGTTCTTTTTGCAAAACTCCTGAGAATGCATGTGACCTCTCCAAATTCTTCGCACCTATACTCTGTTCATAGGTACTCATGTCTGCTGCTAAATCACTAGGTTCTCATCAACTTAACTCATTTCTAGTGTTCCTCGAAGACAAATTGCATACCTCTTTAGAGAACTCAATTGTTCAAATTCCCCAGCTGAAGAAAATGGCAGATGGCAAGAAACCTCAGAAGGGGGGAAAGAGATTGGAAGTTAACACAACTTTTGAGATCCTTGATGACATATATGATGAATACTGCACTCCTGATGAGGCCAAACATGGCAAGGAGAATAAAAATCAGTGCAAGGTGCACATTCAGAGGATTGAGAGAAGATGGGCACAGGAATGGAGTATTGATATGTCACTCCAAAATACATGAAGAAATTCGCTTTACACCCTCCTTGACCAAGACCTCCACTAGCACCTGGCCAAGAAGCGGACCCCACTAGCCTCAAACGCGGTGAGGACTATCCTGATGAATGGGCCAAACGGCAAGCAAAACTGGCCAAAATGGCTAAGGAAGTAGTGCGTAAATTCAATGAAGACTCTGCTGCTGCTGCTGAGGCCTCTGCTAGCAAGCCCAGGAAGTCTATGCAAAAGAAGCCAGATCGCAAACCATCAAGCACCTCAGCAATGCCCTCACGGCTGAGCTATTTTGTGCCCTGAAAGCATATTCATCATGCAGCCCTAGTTCATCTAGCTGCAAAATCTTCAGTTTCTCCTCCAAAGTCCTCAGCACCTGTGCACCTCGCCTCGTGTCAAAGGACCACCGACATCTCAATTGCCTTAGGAGCCTCTGCAAGTTCTTCAACTCCTCTGCAGTCCTCAACAGGCCCCACTTTCCTGAAGACTAAGGCCACTGCAGGACAAGGCACTAGAGCAAGTCCTCACAAAAAGCAGGTTGCCTTCCATGTTCCGTCTAGTGAAGACGAGGCTGATGATGAAGAATTGGAAGAAATCATCAAAGGCAGACAGCAAAGGGCCGCTAGAGCCAAGGGCACCAATGTACCTCTTCTGCTGGATCCCAAGTTGATCCTGGACTTCATTGATCTTTGGCACAATGACCCAAACACTCCTATGCCTGATTTGAAACTCATACCTGGCAGAACCACATGCTCACCGCCTTCATAGGCGAAGAAAAATGGAAATTTGAGAAGGCCAGGAAGCTCAAGAAGGCTCAGTACAAGAAAGAGCACTTTTTGAAAAAAAAATGTTGTCAAAATGACAATTGATTAACTTGTAACAGTGCAAGCTAAGATCAAGTCACTCAGTGATGAATTTGACGTATACCATGCAGATTCGCTGGGAGCCAAGGTCGGATTCGTCAACATGGCGGAGGGATTCACCTCCAATGTTGCAGCCCCAACGCAACATGAATCTCCTCAGGCTAAAGCATCTGCTCAGCCTACTGAAGAACATGCCAGCACCACTGACGAAAATCAGGCTGTTGAAGAAAATGAGAGTACCAGGGCTGATGAAGACATTCCAGCCTCTGAAGAAACTGCCAGGGCAACCACTAGTGTTGCGCCTGAAGAACCTACCGAGCCAGCTGAAGCATCTGCTGCTGCGCCTGAAGATACTGACAATGCCAGGACAACTACATCAGTTGCGCCTGAAGAAAATGAGCCAATTTCCTCTGCTCCACCTGCACCGACTACAAGCATCAACCTTCCTTTTTGCATCAGAAGTGAAGAAAACCAAGGTTGCAGAACAAGTTGCTGTGAAGAAAAGTAAAGCATCTGCTTCCTCAGAGTCTTATGCTCCCAAGAAGGCAAAGACTTTGACAAGCTCGTTTGAGAATCCTATCGATGATGTTCCTCTTTCAAGCATGCCATCAAAGGAGATTGTTCCCTTTGGTGAAGAGCATGAAATTCCCATTGAATCTGATGAAGAAGATCCTTCTGCTTCTTCGACAGAGCAGTTGGATGAATAAATTGAAGTGGATAACATCCCTTCAACTCCATCGGTATCCTCGCCCATGCCTCAGTTCACTGCTGAAGAGGCCGGCGTTGAAGAAATTGATGAAGAAGATGAAGACGTGGACATTGGGTGCACCACTCCAATTCTGAATGATGAATACTAGGAAAGTCATCACCACTGTTCACTCCTCTGCAACAAATTCCTCAGTCCCCGGTCCAAACTGAAGAAATTCACACGGGCTTTGAAGAACATCAAGCTTCTCTTCTTACCATCACTGAAGAAATTCCAGCCACTAGCGCTGATGGAAATGCTACTGAAGAAATGGAGATCCATGCTACTACCGATGAAAATCCTCCGCCTGCGGCTCCGAAGAATGTGATTCCAGAGGACGTGGAGACATTAACTGACACTCCTCAGCCCAAGCCCAAGGATCCCTTCTCCAAGAAACAGAAGTTCAAAGCTACTGAGTTCTTCAATGAACACATATTCTTCACGGAATACAATCCCTATGACTCTGCTCATATTTGTCGCAAGCGCTTTTGGACAGCAAATCAGATGAACTTCTATTCTTCACTGCTATTCGATAAAGACAAGATCTTTGACCATGAGCACATTCCTCATGTGGATCTAGAGTCACTGCCCTGATTCACCCCAGTCCTTAGTGTTCTTCATGATGCTGGGCTGCTCAACTTCTGCACCGACATCTGTGACTAGAATGAAGAGCTAATTCTTCAGTTCTATGCTACATTGCACATCACCGGCAACGCTGAAGATGTGAATTCATGGGTGTTGGACTGGATGACTGAGAACACTCACTTCAAAGCACCGGCCTCTGAATTACTTCTTGCCCTACCAATCAGTCCTCCCCATGAAGGTGCAAGACTCATCTACCATGAACCTGAGCTATCTGATCATTTCATGCAAGTATTGATGAAGCCTTTGAAGCCTAGCCAAGCCCCAAGAACCGAATTCCTCGTGAAGGAATTGCTCTATGTGCCAGGAACAATTTATAGAATTTTGACCAAGACCCTCAGTCCTATCAAGGGCCATGACTCTAATGAAGAAGAGGTCATTGGCATCATGAAGAATCTGCTATTCAACATCATCCATGGAGTTCCTATCAACTACCATGATTTCTTCATGAGGACTTTGGAAAATGTCGCTCTCTCGCTGTTTGAATTGAAGTCGTATGCTCTGTGGATCATGAGATTCATCAGATCAAGGTCTTCAATCAACTACAAGGCTGATTTGCAGAATCACATCAGTTATTTGCCCCCAATCGAAGTCTTCAAGCGTCCTATTTCCTCATCTAATGAGAAGGCAAGGCTACTATTATTGATGAAGGCATTCGTCCATTGGATGGATAGTTCCACAAAGCTGCCTCGTATTCCACCAATGATGACTCTGCCATGCATGACTCTTCCGCAAATGCTTCCAAGCAAAATCCTCAAGCCACTACTCCCAGGGTGATGACCAATCATGAGCTTCTCCTCAGTCTTCATCAAAAGGTTGATCGCAACCACCAGTGGGTCATACGTCAGTTTAGTGCTATTCTTCAGAGCATGATAGTCACTCAAAATACCGTGAAGAAGAATCACTATTATCTGCATGAAGTCTTTGACCGCACCTGGGCCATTCTGTCTAACCTCTACAGTGCTGAAGATCTCAAGAAGATGGAATTTCAACAGGACTTTGACTAGGCCCAACCACCTTCAAAGAAATTCAAGAAGGTCAAAGTTCCTCGGCTTGTGGCCAGATCCTTGATACGTCTCCAACGTATCTATAATTTTTGATTGTTCCATGCTATTATATTATCTATTTTGGATGTTAATGGGCTTATTTTTACACTTTTATATTATTTTTGGGACTAACCTATTAACCGGAGGCCCATCCCAAATTGCTGTTTTTTTGCCTATTTCAGTGTTTCGCAAAAAAGGAATATCAAACGGAGTCCAAACGGAATGAAACCTTCGGGAACGTGATTTTTGGAACAAACATGATCCAGAGGACTTGGAGTGGACGTCAAGCAATCAACGAGGCAGCCACGAGGCAGGGGGCGCGCCCACCCCCATGGGCGCGCCCTCCACCCTCATGGGCCCCTCATTGCTCCACCGACAAACTTCTTCCTCCTATATATATCCATATACCCCGCAAACATCCAGGAGCACCACGAAAACCTAATTCCACCGCCGCAACCTTATGTACCCAAGAGATCCCATCTTGGGGCCTTTTCAGGAGCTCCACCGGAGGGGGCATTGATCACGGAGGGCCTCTACATCAACTCCATGGCCCCTCCGATGATGTGTGAGTAGTTTACCTCAGACCTTCGGGTCGATAGCTAGTAGCTAGGTGGATTCTTCTCTCTCTTTGGATCTCAATACAAAGTTCTCCTCGATTCTCTTGGAGATCTATTCGATGTAACTCTTCTTTTGCGGTGTGTTTGTCGAGATCCGATGAATTGTGGGTTTATGATCAAGTTTATCTATGAACAATATTTGAATCTTCTCTGAATTCTTTTATGTATTATTGATTTATCTTTGCAAGTCTCTTCGAATTATCAGTTTGGTTTGGCCTACTAGATTGATCTTTCTTGCAATGGGAGAAGTGCTTAGCTTTGGGTTCAATATTGCGGTGCTCGATCCCAGTGACGGAAAGGGAAATGACACGTTTTGTATTGTTTCCATCGAGGATAAAAAGATGGGGTTTATATCATATTGCATGAGTTTATCCCTCTACATCATGTCATCTTGCTTAAGGCGTTACTCTGTTCTTATGAACTTAATACTCTAGATGCATGATGGATAGCGGTCGATGTGTGGACTAATAGTAGTATATGCAGAATCGTTTCGGTCTACTTGTCATGGACATGATGCCTATATACATGATCATACCTAGATATTCTCATAATTATTCGCTTTTCTATCAATTTCTCGACAGTAATTTGTTCACCCACCGTAATACTTATGTTCTTGAGAGAAGCCACTAGTGAAACCTATGGGCCCCGGGTCTATTCTCCATCATACAAGTTTCCAATCTACTTTATTTTTCTATGTTTTACTTTTAATCTATATCATAAAAATACCAAAAATACTTATCTTATTATTATCATCTCTATCAGATCTCACTCTTGCAAGTGGTCGTGAAGGGATTGACAACCCCTTTATCATGTTGGTTGCGAGGTTCTTATTTGTTTGTGCATGTATGAGGTGACTCGCGTGTGGTCTCCTACTGGATTGATACCTTGGCTCTCAAAAACTGAGGTAAATACTTACGCTGCTTTACTGCACCACCCTTTCCTCTTCAAGGGAAAACCAACGCAGTGCTCAAGAGGTAGCAAGAAGGATTTTTGGCGCCGTTGCCGGGGAGATCTACGCCAAGTCAAGACATACCAAGTACCCATCACAACTCTTATCCTTCGCATTACATTATTTGCCATTTGCCTCTCGTTTACCTCTCCCCCACTTCACCCTTGCCGTTTTATTCGCCCTCTTTTCCTTTCGCCCTCTCTTTCTGTTCGCTTGTGTGTTGGATTGCTTGCTCGTCACGATGGCTCAAGATAATACTAAATTGTGTGACTTTGCCAATACCAACAATAATGATTTTATTAGCACTCCGATTGCTCCTCTTACTGATGCTGAATCTTGTGAAATTAATACTCCTCTTACTGATGCTGAATCTTGTGAAATTAATACTGCTTTGCTGAATCTTGTCATGAAAGATCCGTTTTCTGGCCTTCCTAGTGAAGATGCCGCTACCCATATAAACAACTTTGTTGATTTGTGTGATATGCAAAAGAAGAAAGATGTGTACAACGATATTGTTAAACTTAAGATGTTTCCGTTTTTGCTTAGAGATCGTGCTAAAGCTTGGTTTTCGTCTTTGCCTAAAAATAGTATTGATTCATGGAATAAGTGCAAAGATGCTTTTATCTCTAAGTATTTTCCTCCCGCTAATATCATCTCTCTCAGAAACGATATTATGAATTTTAAGCAACTTGATCATGAACATGTTGCACAATCTTGGGAGAGGATGAAATTGATGATACGTAATTGCCCAACACATGGATTGAATTTATGGATGATTATACAAATTTTTTATGCCGAATTGAATTTTGCTTCTAGAAATCTTTTAGATTCGGCCGCGGGAGGCACTTTTATGGAAATCACCTTAGGAGAAGCTACCAAACTCCTAGATAATATTATGGTTAAGTATTCTCAATGGCACACTGAAAGATCTATTAGTAAAAAGGTGCATGCAACTGAAGAGATTAATGTTTTGAGTGGAAAGATGGATGAACTTATGAAATTGTTTGCTAATAAGAGTGCTCCTACTGATCCTAATGATATGCCTTTGTCTACTTTGATTGAGAATAATAATGAATCTATGGATGTGAATTTTGTTGGTAGGAACAATTTTGGTAATAACGCGTATAGAGGTAATTTTAATTCTAAGCCGTTCCTAGTAATTACTCTAATAATTATGGTTATTCCTACAACAATTCTTATGGAAGTTATAATAAGATGCCCTCTAATTTTGAATCTAGCATTAAAGGATTCATTACTTCGCAGAAGAGTTTCAATGCTTCGATTGAAGAAAACTTGCTTAAGATTGATGAGTTGGCTAGGAACGTGGATAGTGTCGGATTTCGGGTTCCGGGAGACCCTTAAGGTTCGAACACTGGGGTGCGCGTGGAGATTACGCCTTCTACCTCCCCGTCTTGCAAAGATCTAGGCTACTGAAAGAACTGCACAAGAGACACAAGATTTATACTGGTTCAGGCCACCGTTGTGGTATAATACCCTACTCCAGTGTGTGGTTGGTGGATTGCCTCTTGGGGCTAACGATGATGAACAATACAAGGAAGAACAGCCTCACGAGGGTCTGTTCTTGGCTGGGGTGATGAACTGCTGGGAGGAGTTCAGCCACCTTTCTCTCTTCTCTCTCTCTCAGCTTGCAAAACAAACTAACGAACCGAACCCGAACGAACCCCCCTGCTATGTGGGTGGCTGGTTCTATTTATAGAGGCCCTGGTCCTCTTCCCAAATATTGAGCGGGAAGGGTGCCAACAATGGCAGGCTAATTTGAAGGGGGACAGCAAGTATCAACTGTCCTGACAAAAGCAGTCTTCGCCTGCACAAAGCTCTCGTGATGACGCCGTCTTGGGCTCCATGGTGACCTCCGTCTCGTAGTCCTCCTGGTCTTGGTCTCGTTGCACCGAAATGGCAACATTTGCCTAATGCCTCGGTACTCCGCGGCTGCGCTTGCCCCCTTTGCACCAAAGAGGAAAGAAGGACGCTGCGCGCGCTGGCATCCGCCTGGCGCCCTGAGTCGTCATGGCTTGCGTCACGGGCACCTCGCGAGGTACCCCGCCTTGATCTCTCCGCCTCCTCGCGAGCCAGCCGGATGAGGCCGTGCCTGAGGAAGCTCCGTGTCGTCCGCCTCGCGAGGCTTGGCCCCTCGCGAGGGTCTTGAGTCTTGTGCTTGATGAAGATGGGTCGTGCTGGGCCTCCTTTGAGCCACGCCGCGGGCCGCAGGCAGGCAAGTCTGGGGACCCCCGTTCCCAGAACGCCGACAGTAGCCGCCAGGCCCAAGGCGCGCCCGGACTTGGCCGTGCCGAGAGGCGAAAGGGCAAGGGCGAAGCGCTGCGGGCCCTAACAGCCTGCGGCCTTGGGCGCTGCGTGGCGGTTGACTGGACACCAGTGCCTCAGCAACCGCGCAGATTGATAAAGGAGGGGCATCTGCCCAGACTTTGCCTTTTGCTTTCTCCGGTTACTGCTCAGATCCCGTTTCTTGCGCCTCCCCTTTCTTCCTCCAAACTTCCAGATCTACTCCGGCTGCGTTACCTAGGAAGCCATGGCGCCTCGCCAGCCTCCGGCCGAAGCTTGGTACTCTCCTGCTCTGGACTTGCCGAATGTGTCCAAGGCTGGCCTTGCCCGGCTGCGCCAGATGGCGGCAGCGCAGGGCATCAACGGGACAAAGGTGTTCAAGGCCGGCTCCGCCACCCCTGAGGGCCGAGGGAGCACCTTTTATCCTCTCTTTGTAAGCTCCATTGCTGCGGGCCTGGTGCCTCCCTTCTCCGAGTTCTTCTTCTCTGTCCTCCGCCATTACAACTTGCAAGCTCTGCATCTCCACCCCAACTCCGTTCTTCTTCTGGCGATCTTCGCTTACTACTGTGAGGCCCATGTAGGGGTGCAGCCTTCAGTGGCCTTGCTGCGCCACTACTTCTCCCTCCGGGTCACTCGCGGTTCTCCTTCCGCGTGCGCGGGCTTTGTCGCGTACGGCCCGCGAGCTCCGGCGACTAGGGCCGAGCGGAGCTCATGGACCCCCGCAAAACTGGTGTTGGAGAAGATGGACGCAGACCTGAGGCCGGCCAGCACGGCGGCGGCGAAGTTGACCGGTGCGTTGCTGCTGAAGGAGTTCCTAGAGCACTAGCTGGCTCCACTCCGGCGGTACTCACCTCCGATGTGGAGGCCTCACCCGAGCCCCGCGGCCTTGAGCGATGAAGATCTGGCCGCGGTCCTCCAATCTCTGGTAGGGGGCGAGGTGGCAAGGTTGGAGGGCGCTCCCAAGCCCTTGTTCCTTCGCGACGACTGGGAGCAGGTGGTGAAGTCCATGCCCGTTTTTAACGGGGACGAGCTCATGCCCGTGGCGGCTTCCCAGGGACTGGTGGACGTGCCCTCCGGCAACTCCAGCAAGGAGGAGGACGAAGAGGAGCGGGGAAAGGGGCCCGACTCCGAGGTGACCGACGGAGAATCAAGGGCTCCCCTCCCCCGGCGCAGGCCCCGCAGTCTCCGCCTTTCTTCGAGCAATGATGATGAGGATGAAGACGAGCAGGTCGGCGGGAGCTTGCCCCCGATCCCGAAGAAAGACAGGACCGGGCTGATCTCCCGCGGGCCTGCCCCTGCCACAAGGCAGTCTGCAGACGCGCCTTCTGCTTCCGAGGTTGACCCTTCCAGCCGGCTGTCAGGCTTCAAGTTTGGCCGGAGGCCGCCCGAGCTCACCGGCGATGACCCGTAAGTGCTTGACCCTTGTCTTTATTTCTTGTTCTGCTGCCGAGGCTTGACGTTCGCATCTCTAGAATAGGCTGGAGCCCGTGGCGAAGAAGCCGAAGGGGGCTCCTGAGGCTCCATCCGCGGCAGCGCCTCCGCCTGCGGAGGAGGGTGATCGTGGCGCGCGGGCTTCTCCCGCCCGGTCATCCTCGCGAAGCCAGGCCGAGCTGGCTGGGGCGAGCTCAGCCCCCGTGGCCCGAGCGACTCCTCTGGTGCCTTTGCCCTCTGCCGCCACCACAGCCGCTGGGATGCAGCAGGCTCCACCTCAGGACGCTGTGGTCTTGCCGTCGCCGCCTTCTTCCCCCATTCCGCCGACTGTTGTTTCTCCAACTCCTCCGGCCGTTCTGGAGCGTGCTGTTGCTGGACTGGACCGGCTGCGGCAGGATCTTCTTGGCGCCGACCCTCGCCTGGTGGCCGGGTGCTTGGAGCTGGCTTCGGGATGGATTCGCTCCGACGCCTCGATCCGAGCGGCGCTGGTTCAAGCCTCGACGGCCTGCGACGAGGATAGGCAGGCCATCCTTGAGACGAAGGCTGCTCGGGACGCAGCCCTGGGGGAGGTGGTCGCAGTCCGCAACCATTGCAAGGCGCTGGAGGACGAGCTGCAAGGCCTGCGGGACCGGCTCGCGAAGGAGGTTCGTCTTTGCCAGGAGCAAGAAGAAGGCATGAAGGCTCGCGAGGTGGCCATCAAGGACCGAGAGGCCAAGCTCAAGAAGCACCGCGACCGCCTAGGTGCACTGGGGAAGGAGCTGGAGGCGACGAAGGTCGAGCTGGACAGCAAGGCCAAGGTTCTTGCCGAGGATCGCGTAGCCTTCACGGACATGGAGAAGAAGGCTCATGCTTCGCTGAAGATGCTCTATGCCAGTGGCCTAGAGAGCCCGGTGGCCAGCGCCGAGGACGGCCCCGCCAAGCTGCTTCCCTTCCTGGTTCGTGCCCTTGAGGATGTCACCCTTGGCCTTGGCCCCACGACCGATGCCGAGGCGCGTGTCCTGTCTTCTGCTGCGCTGACGCGGGTCTTCACCCACATCTACCTTCACGACCCCAGCGCCAACCTCGACAGCCTGCTGGAGCCAGTAGGCGGTGAGGGTGCTGCTGCCGCTGCCGAGGCCGTGAAGGGTCGCGCGGAGGCTCTGCTGGGGAAGTTCCGGGCCTTCAGTACCAAGTCGAAGCAGGATGCTTCCGGTTCTGCTGCTCCGTGAGGCGGGGCCACCCGCGCTGCTCCACCGCCGCCAAGTGACTCCGCTACTGCCCCTGCCCTGCTTTTAATTCCTGCATCATGCATCAGGCCTCGGGGAGGCGTTTAAACTTGCATTTGGTATTGAGACAACAGTATGGACTGTAATATTTGCTTTTACGTTCCTTGAATTTATGCTTTCCTTCCCTACTTGCTTGTGTTCTACGCCGGCAGAGCCCGGCCCCGCGCGTACCTCACCCAGCATTAGCCCCGACCGGAAACCAGGACGGGACCAAAGGAGTGAGGGGCTACAGAGCCAGTTAGGCTCCTGAGTCGCGATGCTCAGGAGTCCCCCTTGGCGCACGAACAACAAGTAGGGAGGTGTGATGTAGGTGGATCTTTCGTTCTACGTCTGCAGAGCCCTGCCCCCCGCGTACCTCACCCAGCATAGCCTTTCGAAATTAAGGAGTGAGGGGCTACGGGACCAGTTAGGCTCCTTAGTCGCGATGCTCAGGAGTCCCCCTTGACGCGCAAACAGCAAGTGATTAGGTTAGATGCGAGTGGGACCACCATTCTACGTCTGTAGAGCCCGGCCCCGCGCGTGCCTCACCCAACATAGCCTTTCAGAACTAAGGAGTGAGGGGCTACGGGACCAGTTAGGCCCCTGAGTCGCGATGCTCAGGGGTCCCCCTTGACGCTCAAACGGCCTTCATACCTTGGCTCCGCTCAGGGAGAGGCGCGCGACGAACCAGGCCCTAGGGGCCTGGCTGGGTGGCGTACGTCCGGGCGTGACCCAGGCGCAGCCCCCGCGCCCAGCCCCCTCGCGTGGCGCTCCCGAGGGGAGGTGTTGCGATGAGGCTAGACACTGAGCTTTGGGATCCCTGAGGTTGATGCGGGCCGGGGGCCACCCTCAGTTGTTTATCACCAGCGCGGAGCATGGCGCTTTCGCATGTGTACGGGCATAGCCGCTCCTCGGCAGTGTCGTCAGCCAGCGCGGAGCATGGTGCTTCCACTGGTACGTGGGAGGGGGCTCCCCTCTGGGAGGAGCCCCCGGGGCGTGTACAGCCCCGCCCTGACACGTGGCCGGCACGATAGGGCTAGGTGAGGTGTATCTGGGCACCCATGAGCTAGTGCGGGACTCACGGGGCCCTACCTCTAGGCGGGTTGCGCCTGGCACTGGGCCTTATCTTGGGTTGTGTTCCTGCAAACTTGGTTAGATGCCGGCACTCTACGTCCTCGGGTCCCGGCCCTCGAGCTTGTCTCAGCCGTCGCTGGTATGCCAGGTCACGATGCCGTGGATGTAGCCAAAGGGTGAGGGCTGGAGAGCCAGTAAGAGCCCTGAGTCACGATGCTCAGATACCCCCCCCCCCTTTAACGTGCAAGTGGTCGACATGGAGAAGAAGAGGTGCCGTGGGCAGGCATCAAGTAATCAAGCATGATGGGCGAATTCATAGCCGGAAATAAACGCAAGGGAGATACATGCCGCTGGGCCTGGCCCGAGCGACTTGGGGATGATGCAGCCCGAGGGGCGCCCCCAACAAAGCGAGCTAACGACATGAAAATAAAGGGGATACATACCACAGGGACGGACCCACGCGGCCTGGGAATGATGCGGCCGTGGGAGGGCGCTCCCAGCTGGAAATGAAACTTGTAAGATGTCACCTGAGGGTGTCGAGGGTGAAGGGGTGTTGGTGCAGCAAACTCGGGAGGCTGCGGAAGCCGATCCTCACGGTCCCCAGGCACTGGTAGCTCTTCGCGAATCACCTCCATCTCCTCCAAGGCTGCGGAACGCCTATCTTCTTGAGCCTCCATGATGCCCCTCATGAGGCGCTGGTGCGTAGCAACCGCGCTCAGCAGGCCGTAAGGCATGCGAACATAGCTGTGGGGCAGACCCCGGCAGCGCCCCACTCGCGAGGGCCAGAGGCGCTCCATCGTAGCGGCTTGGTTTAGCCCTGGTACGTCGATGCAGACGCGCAGTCCACCATCCTCGCCTGGATGGGGAGCCACAGCCGGCAGACGGCGGCAACCTCTCACGATCCTTGATTCATGTAGTTCTTGAATGGCCTTGCCGACGAACTCCTGCGGGTCTGACCTTCCTTGCCTTGCTCCTTCTTGAGGGAAATGTGCTTCGAAACACGCCTCCACGTGGTGCCCAAGCGCCTCCCTCGTGACCCTGGCCAGGTCGGTGGCCCTCCAGGGGAGAGCCCCCGAGCCCTGCCTGAGGAGGGCGCCGGGCACGCTTTCCTATGCGATGGAAGGAGGCTCCCCCTGGACAGACGCGGGCCCTGAGGGGCCTGCTTCCCGAGGGGCTGGTCCGGACGATGTCTTCTTCTTCTTGGGGGTGGTCTCGGGAAGCCTCCTGCTTCCGCGATCCGGGTCTTCCAGTGACGCGGCCTGAAAGGCTCGCTCCAAGGAACACACTGCATCCCTCTCTTCACAGGGCACCGTGATGACTCCGCCACTCCCTGGCATCTTGAGGACGTTGTAGCCATGGTGAGTCATGGCCATGAACTTGGCCAGCGCTGGGTACCCGAGGATGGCGTTGTACGGCAGGCGGATGTGGGCGACGTCGAAGTCGATGAGCTCGGTGCGGTAGTTGTCGCATGCCTCGAAGGTGACAGGGAGGCGGACCTGCCCAATCGGGACAGTCGAGTCGTCGGTGATCCCGGAGAAGGGCTTGGTTGGCTGAAGCTGGTCGTAGGGCACTTGGAGATTGTTGAACATTTCCATGGACAGGACGTTGAGCCCTGCCCCACCATCGATGAGGGTCTTGATGACCAGTACATTGCTGATGACTGGGGAGCAGAGCATCAGGAGGACGCCAGCTGTGGCTGCACACTTGAGTTGATCCGCTGAGCTGAATGTGATGGCGCACGTCGACCACCTGAGAGGGCGTGTTGCTTCGAGCCTGGGGAGGGCCGCGTTCACCTCACGGGCAAACTGCTTGAAGATCCATTGGGAGGCTGGGGCTTGAGCTCCACCCAGGATGCAGGCGATTGCGCGTGGCTCCTGTAAGCCCCCAGCCCCCTCGTCTTGATGACGGTCCTCGTTCCTCCTTGGCTGAGGCAGCAGTGGAGGGAGGCCTGCGTTGCCTTGTGGGCGATCCTCACGAGGCTGATCCCTCCAGTCCCCCTCGCGAGGCAGGTCTCGCCAGCGATCCTCGCGAGGCTGATCGCGTCACCCTTGGCGCAGGCCACGGTCTTCCCAGCGTCCTGCGTTTCTTCCTCCTCCTTGGCCATAGCCCCGATCGGCATGGTCGGGACAACGGCCGATCCTTCCTTCTCGCACGGCGCGGAGTTCTTGGCATTCGTTGGTGTTGTGGGTGTGGAGGTCATGGTACACACAGTACCGGCTACCCCTGGAGGACTCAGGCAGATCTTTGCCCCGCTTGGTGTTTGGTTCTGCTGTGAGCACGGCAGCCCCCTTGCGCTTCACGTCCTTGGCCTTGGGTTTTTTCTCCTATGGCTCTGCGGCAGGCAGCTCGAGGAGGGAGAGGCGTCCCTCCTCAGCCCTGGCGCACTTGGTCACCAAGTTGAACAGCTCCAGGGAGGTGCACAGGTCTTCATGCATCGCCAGCTCCTCCTTCATCTTGACGTCGCGCACACCATCGGAGAAGGCCGAGATGATGGCCTCCTCGGACACCTTGGGGATCTTGAGGCGCGCGCTGTTGAAGCGCTGGATGTACTTTTGCAGGGTCTCTCCAGGTTGTTGCTTGATGCGGCGCATATCGCTCACGGCGGGTGGCCGGTCGCGAGTACCTTGGAAGTTGGCGATGAAGCGGGTGCGCATCTGGTCCCAGGAAGAGATCGTGCCTGGAGCCAGATTCAGGAGCCAGGTGCGAGCTCCTTCCTTGAGCGCCATGGGAAACCAGTTCGCCATGACCTTTTCGTCCCCGCTGGCAGCCTCGATGCCCAGCTCATAGAGCTGGAGGAATTCTGCAGGGTCAGTCGTGCCATCGTAACAAGGAGGCAGGTCTGGCTTGAACTTGCCGGGCCACGCGACGCTACGCAGCTCGGTGGTGTAGGCACGGCAGCCTGCGGTGGCCACGAAAGGCCTCGGCTGGTGGAGAGCTTGGTCTTGAGGGTCCCCACGCGCTGCAGCTAGGAGCAGCGCAGGGTCTTGGCATGCCGGAGCTGGAGCAGGGTCGCGGCGTGCCGGAGCAGGGAGCGCCCGGGCAGCCCCTTGCGAGCGTGGGATCTCTTGGCAGCTCCGTTCTTGCTGCGCTGGCACCTGACGGAGCGGGTTCCGCCCAGGGGCCACACGCCTAGGAGCCATAGCGTCTTCTTGGAGAGGAGGCGGCTGGTACGCCTCCGGAGCTTCGTTGCCCGCGCGGGGCGGGGTGTGGCGCAGAGGAACGGACGGCAAGGAAGAGCCCCCTACGGCTCGAACAAGCTCGGCAACGCGGTCGAGCCACTCCTCGTAGACGTCGTCGACGGGACGGTAGCGCAGAAGCTCGTTTGCCGCGAGGAGCGCAGCTCGAGCCTCCATGGGTGCGCGGAGCGCGCGGGACGAAGAACCAGCTGGTGCGAGCGATGGAGTAGCGGTGCGGCCGTCTTGCCGCACGGATGGATGCTGGGACGATGCTTGCTGCTTGCCCCCCGCCGGGCCGGTGGCGGCATTGACGACGGGCGAAGGGGAACGGCGAGGATGCCCGCCGATAGGCACCGTCTGGGCAATGCGAGAAGCCATGGCGGCCCGGTGCTCGGCACGGGCCCGACGACGTCGGACATGGATGCGACGGTCGGAGGAGAACGGAGTGGTGAACGACGAATTCCGGCGCACCCCTACCTGGCGCGCCAAATGTTGGATTTCGGGTTCCGGCAGACCCTTAAGGTTCGAACACTGGGGTGCGCGTGGAGATTACGCCTTCTACCTCCCCGTCTCGCAAAGATCTAGGCTACTGAAAGAACTGCACAAGAGACACAAGATTTATACTGGTTCGGGCCACCGTTGTGGTGTAATACCCTACTCCAGTGTGTGGTTGGTGGATTGCCTCTTGGGGCTGACGATGATGAACAATACAAGGAAGAACAGCCTCACGAGGGTCTGTTCTTGGCTGGGGTGATGAACTGCTAGGAGGAGTTCAGCCACCTTTCTCTCTTCTCTCTCTCTCTCTCTCTCTCTTAGCTTGCAAAACGAACGAACGAACCGAACCCAAACGAACCCCCTGCTATGTGGGTGGCTGGTTCTATTTATAGAGGCCCTGGTCCTCTTCCCAAATATTGAGCGGGAAGGGTGCCAACAATGGCGGGCTAATTTGAAGGGGGACAGCAAGTATCAACTGTCCTGACAAAAGCAGTCTTCGCCTGCACAAAGTTCTGGTGATGACGCCGTCTTGGGCTCCACGGTGACCTCCGTCTCGTAGTCCTCCTGGTCTTGGTCTCATTGCACCGAAATGGCAACCTTTGCCTAATGCCTCGGTACTCCGCGGCTGCGCTTGCCCCCTTTGCACCAAAGAGGAAAGAAGGACGTTGCGCACGCTGGCATCCGCCTGGCGCCCTGAGTCGTTATGGCTTGCGTCACGGGCACCTCGCGAGGTACCCCGCCTTGATCTCTCCACCTCCTTGCGAGCCATCCGGACGAGGCCGTGCCTGAGGAAGCTCCGTGTCGTCCACCTCGCGAGGCTTGGCCCCTCGCGAGGGTCTTGAGTCTTGTGATTGATGAAGATGGGTCGTGCTGGGCCTCCTTTGAGCCACGCCGCGGGCCGCAGGCAGGCAAGTCTGGGGACCCCCGTTCCCAGAACGCCGACAGATAGAATTTCTCTTGATGTTGATTCTTTGAAACTTAGATCTATTCCACCTAAGAATTATATCAATGAGTCTCTCAAAGCCATGGGAATTTCCATTGATGAGTGCAAAGAAAGAACCGCTAGGATGCGTGCTAAAAAAGATTGCTTTGTGAAAGCGTGTTCTTCTAGTTTTCATCATAATAAGGATGAAGATTTAAAAGTGATTGATGTGTCCCCTATTAAATCTTTGTTTTGCAATATGAATCTTGATAATGATGGGACTGGAGATGAGTCAACTTTAGTTAGAAGGCGTCCCAAAAATTTAGAGTTTTTAGACATGATGCAAAAGTTGATAAAAGTGGGATGGAGAGGTCAAAACTTTAAATAGCAATGAACCCACTATATTGGATTTCAAGAAATTTAATTATGATAATTGCTCTTTTATAGATTGTATTTCCTTGTTGCAATCCGTGCTAAATTCTCCTCATGCTTATAGTCAAAATAAAGCTTTTACTAAACATATCGTTGATGCTTTGATGCAATCTTATGAAGAAAAACTTGAGTTGGAAGTTTCTATCCCTAGAAAACTTTATGATGAGTGGGAATGTACAATAAAAATTAAAATTAAAGATCATTAATGCTATGCTTTGTGTTATTTAGGTTCAAGTGTTTCCACAATTCCAGAAATTTTGTGTGATTTGCTAGGTTTCCGTGAATTTGATGATTGTTCTCTAAACTTGCACCTTGCAGATTCCACCATTAAGAAACCTATTGGAAAGATTAATGATGTTATTATTGTTGCAAATAGGAATTATGTTCCCGTAGATTTCATTGTTCTTGATATAGATTGCAATCCTTCATCTCATATTATTCTTGGTAGAACTTTCCTTAGAACGATTGGTGCAATTATTGATATGAAGGAAGGAAATATTAGATACCAATTTCCATTAAGGAAGGGCATGGAACACTTTCATAGAAAGAAAATTAAATTACCTTATAAATCTATTATGAGAGCCACTTATGGATTGCCTACCAAAGATGGCAATACCTAGATCTATCTTCGTTTTTATGCCTAGCTAGGGACGTTAAACAATAGCGCTTGTTGGGAGGCAACCCAATTTTATTTTTATTCCTTGCTTATTGCCCCTGTTTAGTAATAAATAATTTATCTAGCCTCTTTTTGGTTGTGTTTTTTGTGTTTAATTAGTGTTTGTGCCAAGTAGAACCGTTAGGAAGACTTGGGGAAAGTCTTTTTGATCTTGTTGTAAAAAACAGAAACTTTAGCGCTCACGAGAATTGCTGCCATTTTTTACTGGAGAGTGCTATTTAGTTAATTATTTTTGCATATGATTAATAGATAAATTCCTCACGTCCAGAAATTTATTTTAGAATTTTTGGGGTTCCAGAAGTATTCGAAACCTACAGATTACTAAAGACTGTTCTGTTTTTGACAGATTCTTTTTTTGTGTGTTGTTTGCTTATTTTGATGAATCTATGGCTAGTAATAGAGTTTATAAATCATAGATAAGTTGTAATACAGTAGGTTTAACACCAATATAAATCAATAATGATTTCATTACAGTACCTTGAAGTGGTGGTTTGTTTTCTTTTACTAACGGAGCTTACGAAGATTTTCTGTTAAGTTTTGTGTTGTGAAGTTTTCAAGTTTTGGGTAAAGATTTGATGGATTATGGAACAAGGAGTGGCAAGAGCCTAAGCTTGCGGATGCCCAAGTCACCCCAAGGTAAAATCCAAGGACACCAAAAAGCCTAAGCTTGGGGATGCCCCGGAAGGCATCCCCTCTTTCGTCTTCGTCTATCAGTAACTTTACTTGGAGCTATATTTTTATTCTCCACATGATATGTGTTTTGCTTGGAGCGTATTGCATGATTTGAGTCTTTGCTTTTTAGTTTACCACAATCATCCTCACACCTTTTGAGAGAGACACACATGAATTAGAATTTATTAGAATACTCTAGGTGCTTCACTTATATCTTTTGAACTATATAGTTTTTGCTCTAGTACTTCACTTATATCTTTTAGAGCACGGTGGTGGTTTTATTTTATAGAAATAATTGATCTCTCATGATTCACTTATATTGTTTTGAGAGTCCTTTAGAACAACATGGAAATTTTCTTTTAGGCATAATAAAAACTTTCATATAAGTGCATTGAATACTAAGAGAAGTTTGATACTTGATGATTGTTTTGAGGTATGGAGATAGTGATATCAAAGTTGTGCTAGTTGAGTAGTTGTGAATTTGAGGAATAGTTGTGTTGAAGTTTGCAAGTCCCGTAGCATGCACGTATGGTAAACGTTGTGTAACAAATTTGAAACATGAGGTGTTATTTGATTGTCTTCCTTATGAGTCGTGGTCGGGGACGAGCGATGGTCTTTTCCTACCTATCTATACCCCTAGGAGCATGCGTGTAATACTTGGTTTTTGATGAGTTGTAGATTTTTGGAATAGGTATGTGAGTTCTTTATTACTAATGTTGAGTCCATGGATTATACGCACTCTCACCCTTCCATCATTGCTAGCCTCTTCGGTACCGTGCATTGCCCTTTCTCACCTTGAGAGTTGGTGCAAACTTCGCCGGTTCATCCGAACCCCGTGATACGATACACTCTATCACACATAAACCTCCTTATATCTTCCTCAAAACAGCCACCATACCTACATATTATAGCATTTCCATAGCCATTCCAAGATATATTGACATGCAACTTTCCATCGTTCCGTTTATCATGACACGCATCAGCATTGTCATATTGCCTTGCATGATCATGTAGTTGACATCGTATTTGTGGCAAAGCCACCATTCATAATTCTTTCATAAATGTCACTCATGAGTCATTGCACATCCCGATACACCGCCGGAGGCATTCATATAGAGTCATATCTTGTTCTAGTATCGAGTTGTAATCATTGAGTTGTAAATAAATAGAAGTGTGATGATCATCAATAATAGAGCATTGTCCCATAAAAAAGAGAAAAAAAGAAAGGCCAAAAAAGAAGGCCCAACAAAATAATAAATAATAAAATAATAAAAAAGGGGGCAATGCTACTATCCTTTTTTCCACACTTGTGCTTCAAAGTAGCACCATGATCTTTATGATAGAGAGTCTCTTGTTTTGTCATTTTCATATACTAGTGGGAATTTTTAATTATAGAAGTTGGCTTGTATATTCCAACAATGGGCCTGCTCAAGTGCCCTAGGTCTTCATGAGCAAGCAAGTTGGATGCACACCCACTTAGTTTCTTTTGTTGAGCTTTCATACATTTATAGCTCTAGTGCATCCGTTGCATGGCAATCCCTACTCCTTGCATTGACATCAATTGATGGGCATCTCCCTAGCCCATTGATTAGCCGCGTCGATGTGAGACTTTCTCCTTTTTTGTCTTCTCCACATAACCCCCTTCATTATATTCTATTCCACCCATAGTGCTATATCCATGGCTCACGCTCATGTATTGCATGAAAGTTGAAAAAAGTTTGAGATTACTAAAGTATGAAACAATTGCTTGGCTTGTCATCGGGGTTGTGCATGATGAGAGCATTCTTGTGTGACGAAAATGGAGCATGACCAAACTATATGATTTTGTAGGGATGAACTTACTTTGGCCATGTTATTTTGAGAAGACATGATTGCTTATTTAGTATGCTTGAAGTATTATTATTTTTATGTCAACATTAAACTTTTATCTTGAATCTTTCGGATCTGAACATTCATGCCACAATAAAGAAAATTACATTGAGAAATATGTTAGGAAGCATTCCACATCAAAAATTCTGTTTTTATCATCTACCTACTCGAGGACGAGCAAGAATTAAGCTTGGGGATGCTGATACGTCTCCAACATATCTATAATTTTTTATTGTTCCATGCTATTATATTATCTATTTTGGATGTTAATGGGCTTATTTTTACACTTCTATATTATTTTTGGGACTAACCTATTAACCGGAGGCCCAGCCCAAATTGTTGTTTTTTTGCCCATTTCAGTGTTTCGCAGAAAAGGAATATCAAACGGAGTCCAAACGGAATGAAACCTTCGGGGACGTGATTCTTGGAACAAACGTGATCCAGAGGACTTGGAGTGGACGTCAAGCAATCGACGAGGCGGCCCCGAGGCAGGGGGCGCGCCTACCCCCCTGGGCGCGCCCTCCACCCTCGTGGGACCCTCGTTGCTCCACCGACCTACTTCTTCCTCCTATATATATCCATATACCCCGCAAACATCCAGGAGTACCACGAAAACCAAATTCCACTGCCACAACCTTCTGTACCCAAGAGATCCTATATTGGGACCTTTTTCAGAGCTCCACCGGAGGGGGCATTGATCACGGAGGGCCTCTACATCAACTCCATGGCCCCTCCGATGATGTGTGAGTAGTTTACCTCAGACCTTCGGGTCCATAGCTAGTAGCTAGATGGCTTCTTCTCTCTGTTTGGATCTCAATACAAAGTTCTCCTCGATTCTCTTGGATATCTATTCAATGTAACTCTTCTTTTGCGATGTGTTTGTCGAGATCTGATGAATTGTGGGTTTATGATCAAGTTTATCTATGAACAATATTTGAATCTTCTTTGAATTCTTTTATGTATGATTGATTTATCTTTGGAAGTCTCTTTGAATTATCAGTTTGGTTTGGCCTACTAGATTGATCTATCTTGCAATGGGAGAAGTGCTTAGCTTTGGGTTCAATCTTGCGGTGCTCGATCCTAGTGATAGAAAGGGAAACGACAAGTATTGTATTGTTGCCATTGAGGATAAAAAGATGGGATTTATATCATATTGCATGAGTTTATCCCTCTACATCATGTCATCTTGCTTAAGGCGTTACTCTGTTCTTATGAACTTAATACTCTAGATGCATGCTGGATAGCGGTCGATGTGTGGAGTAATAGTAGTAGATGCATAATCATTTCAGTCTACTTGTCATGGACGTGATGCCTATATACATGATCATACCTAGATATTCTCATAATTATTCGCTTTTCTATCAATTTCTCGACAGTAATTTGTTCACCCACCGTAATACTTATGCTCTTGAGAGAAGCCACTAGTGAAACCTATGGCCCCGGGGTCTATTCTCCATCATACAAGTTTCCAATCTACTTTATTTTGCGCTCTTTTACTTTCAATATATATCATAAAAATACCAAAAATACTTATCTTATTATTATCATCTCTATCAGATCTCACTCTTGCAAGTGGGCGTGAAGGGATTGACAACCCCTTTATCGCGTTGGTTGCGAGGTTCTTATTAGTTTGTGTAGGTACAAGGTGACTAGCGCGTGGTCTCCTACTGGATTGATACATTGGTACTCAAAAACTGAGGGAAATACTTACACTGCTTTACTGCACCACCCTTTCCTCTTCAAGGGAAAACCAACGCAGTGCTCAAGAGGTAGCACGTCTCCAACGTATCTATAATTTTTGATTGTTCCATGTTGTTTTATTATCAATCATGGATGTTTTATAATCATTTTATAGTCATTTTATATCATTTTTTGGTACTAAGCTATTGACATAGTGCCAAGTGGCAGTTGCTATTTTTTCCATGTTTTTTACATCGCAGAAAATAAATATCAAACGGAGTCCAAATGCCACGAAACTTTACAATGACTTTTTATGGGCCAAAAGGAAGCAGATGGGCCCTGGTTGTACCTGGGGGGAGCCCCGAGGAGGGGACAACCCACCAGGGCACGCCAGGAGGCCCTGGCGCGCCCTGGTGGGTTGTGCCCACCTCGGGTGCCCCCCGGGATGCCTCTTTGCTCTATAAATACCCAATAATACTAGAACCCTAGGGGAGTTGACGAAATATTCATCCAGCCACCGCAGAGTCCAGAACCACCAGATCCAATCTAGATACCATCACAGAGGGGTTCACCACTTCCATTGGTGCCTCTTCGATGATGCGTGAGCAGTTCCTTGTAGACCTTCGGGTCCGTAGTTAGTAGCTAGATGGCTTTCTCTCTCTCTCTCTCTCTCTCTCTCTCTCTCTCTCTCTCTCTCTCTCTCGCTGAATTCTCAATACAATGGTCTCTTGGAGGTCCATATGATGTAACTCTTTTTAGGTGTGTTTGTTGGGATATGATGAACTTTGAGTTTATGATCAGTTATATCTTTTTATATCCATGAAAGTTATTTGAGTTTCTTTGATCTCTTATATGCATGATCTCTTACACTCGTGCACGTCGGTCCTAAACAAACAATTTTTAACCCCTTTTGACGATGTCATTTGGAACCGTCGCCAAGTTAGTGTGTGCAATAGCGTGTCCTTCGCACACGACCCAGAAATCGTCGAGGATAGGCCCTCCTGGGACCCAGGCTGGGGCCGTGTGCGATTGGGCGAGGCATCGAAACCCAATCATTTCCGTAGTTATGTACATCCCACACGGCAATCCGAGAAAATCATTTCCGTAGGTATGTACATCCCACACGGTGAATCCTAGAAAAACATTTATTCCATTCGTATGTATATCACACACAGTCAATCCAAGGAATACGTTTCCGTTCTTATGTACATTCCACACAGTCAATCCAGGGAACACGTTTCCATTTGGACGTACATCCCACACAGCTTTATGTGTAGGCACGTGTGTGAAAGGTGTAACTATCACACACGAATTTCCATGGTTAACTGTTTGCTTTTATCAACTATATCACACGCGATTTGATGAACAAAACCGTGTGGCATTGGGCTATCCATCGCAAGCGCTTTTTCTGCTAGAACCGTTTGCAAAGGTCCATGACACATTTAGTAGGTTTATTAGTTTACAATTAATAATTCCAGTATTACGCAAATTCACATTTCATATCGAATAGCTGTTTGCCAATTTCATACCAGGCACATAAATATATTATAACATGACAGTACGGTAGCTACATGAAAACAACACAGTACAACATATAGCTAGTTCAACTTCATAAGAGCAATATATTCATTGCCCTAATCGAGATCATCCAGGCTCGTCTTATCCACCTCTGCTTTCAGTTCAGTAAGAACCCATTTTGCATGGGCCAACTGGGAAAGTGCCTCCTCCTTCGCCAACACCATCTTAGCAGTTTGATTTAAAAAATCTGAGCTCATTCTCCACCTTCAACTTTTTATCCCGCATCTTGAAATATGCTTCAGCGTTGACAACACTTTCTCTATGCCTACGTGTGTTCTCTTCCTCATACATGCTCTAGAGCTTTACTAGGCACATCTTCAAAGACTGTGGCCACTCTTGATCAACCCACTCCAAGTAAGAACACTTCCGTTCATCCTATAATATTTAAAACTAGACCAGTAATAATTGTAGGGGAAATGAGTTTATAGCAACATAGAAAATCACCAATGCTTATTTTGAAAAACTGAAGAAACATGTTAATTATGACATATCTTCTCAAAAAGATCAATGTGCAAATGAAATAATTGATACTGAGACAAGAACCAAATTTTGGAACATCAGAAGCTATAATTAACTACAACAGTGCTACAAGTTCTTATTCATGTACAATAAATAACAAACTAAACATTTTATGAGGAAGGTAAATATAACTGCAACAGCATAGCAGTGTTTGGGTGACAGCAAATTGATACTAACAGGTGTGTACATGCACAAATTTAGTAACATAGAACTAATAGAACTAAGGCCGTCCACTATGTATGCCAAAACTGGGGTAAAGACAACTGTTGCTACATCTCGTGTCGGTGCCCTGCACTGGCGAGCCGATGCAGCGGAAAAAAAATCAGGGACCCGGACTCCGGAGCACGTAGTTGCTCCGATGCCCAGTTCCTTCGTGGCATAAAGATTCAGTATTTTACTACTTGGCTACTTGGATTTGTGGACCAAAGTTGGCTACACAAACTGCTGTAGCGGTGCCAAATAATTTTCTAATGGCACCGCTGATGAGATGGCAACAATTTAAGATACTTGGTACAAACTGTGACATTGTCTTAGGATGCGTTTGGTTGAAGGTGTGGTATGAATGGGTTGGGACCGTGATAGTGTCTAAATCACATCTAACAAATGATTTGTAACAACGAAAGAGGGCCTAACCTTCTCTGCACATGCTAGAAATTTCCTCCCACTATCCATAGAATCAAACGCAACTAGCTTCACGCATGGAGATTGATGGTGACAACGAGCAGATAGATCTTCAACCACCCCGCTCCATTCGTTGCCACTGATGGTCTTAGGGAGCTACAAGAGGAAGAAATGACTCAAATCGACCGCCGGGTAAAAATCCTTGATTCCAAGTCATAGCCTGAGAGAGAGAAGAGAGGCATACCCAGGTGGTGAAGGAGTAGTCGCCGTAGGAGGAACCGCTAGAGATGTCTTTGAAGAAGACCATGGTGACCCCGGTGGTAGGATGTGAGACAGCGAGAGCGAGGAAGCGGCTATAGCTTAGAAAGGAAGGAAGGAGGAAATAGGGGAAATGTGACTTGTGGTCAGGGAGAAAAGGGGGTGGGGAAGGGGGCGGGGTTAGATATTTTGGCGGTAGGCCAAAATTTTGGAAATGTGGAGGGAAACTTTGCGCGTGGTGCCGCCGGACCAGTCACTTTGAACGATTGTGTGCATCACAAATGATTCTTCTGATGTACACGCATGGGATGAGTTTGATAATTCAAATTTTGGTGGAAATTTCCCCGGGTACGTCATTGCATAATTTAACATCGCTTGCTAATTTGGGCACACAAAAGAGCGTACAGCAGACATACCACACTTACTGAATTGAGCAATTTTAGGAATTAAACAGAGCCATTTAACCTAAACATTGCTCTAACAAAATACCAGCATTAAAAACAAAGCCTAAGTATGCATAATTTTAACAAATCCGCCGCCACGCCGGCCTATGCATCGCTGCTGTGAGATGAGACGTCGATGACTTGTCCTGGCGACATGCCGCCGTTGGTGGACTCCGCGTCCCCCCTGCTGAAGTCGACCGCATCCTTGTCCTCGGCACCGCCCTCAAGGTTGTAGTACTCGTAGTAGTGGCTACACTAGAGGTCGCGTTGGTACTGCACCGCCGATTCCTCGACGGACAGACTGTTCTCTACCTCGACCTCGGCCACACGCAACTCCTCCTCTCGGCGCTCCTCGATCTCCGTCGCCTCCTTCATAGCTCCGGCTCGATGACCTTATGAGGAAGCAGGTGCTCCATGGACACCACCGCCTTTTCAGACGTGGGTTGCATGCCGGAGTCCAAGGTGGCCTGGATGGCCTCGACTCGGGCCAGGGCGACATCAGCGGCACGGACGGCATCTTGAGCGCTCTCGGCGTTTGCAGCCGCCGTCGCAGCAGCAGTTGCACCCGTCTCGGCTGCCGCAGACGCCCTCTTGGCGGAAGCGGCCACGCTCAATGCGGATGCGGTGACACTCTCGGCGTAGGCGGCGGCGCTCGGGGGGGGGGGGGGGGAAGACGCGGCCATCGTACAGGACTTCACGAAGCATTTCCACTGCGTCATCTTTTCCAGAAGGGGGTGCGGGAATGGGGGTCAGGATTCGTGGATTCGGGGGTTGCTGGCACTGAGCAGACGAGCCGGCGAAGCTTAAGGAGGGAGATTTAAATAGACCCAGATATTTTCATCGCAAACGGTTCCTCAAAAACAAGTGTGTGTGATGTTGTAGATATTTTTTATTAGCTGGGAAAGACAAATTTGGAGTATAGTGGCAACGAATGGTGTTTTAAATGTACGAGAAATTTTGTACTACTAATACAACTGTCATGTCAAATTTTGGAAAATTTCAGGGTCATTTGACATTTTAAGACATTTAAGTGGATTTCTAGCCATTTAATGTCCGTAATTGAAATTTGAACTACATGTACATGCAACAGCTAACCATAATAGTTTGAAAATTCATATTTTGTGTACTTGTGTGCGATTTAATTCCATGTGCAGTAAATTGGAAGGAATTTTCAAATATATTGGTCTCAAGGCTATGACACAAGTAAGCATGGAGTAACATGGCATTTTAATTCCAAAAAACAAAAAAATATCAAAAACACATGAAACCTTGGTTGATGTAATTTCATGCCACCAAGATGATGTGGAAAAAATTGGACATGTTTGACAAAAGTTTGGACACACACACCTCACAAACCGGAGCCACTCACTAGAAGGCTCATGGTTTCGAGAGGGAACAATGCAGGTTTGATGACGAACGGGAGATACCTTCCTCTTACGGCCTTCAATTGTTTTTCTATGTTTAACGTGCACTACTAGAACTGTAATGTGAAATTTTGGAAAATTCTAGGGGTCATTTGACATTTTAAAGACCTTTAAGTGATTTTCTAGCCATTTAATTCAAATTTGAACTACATCTACATGCAACACCTAACCATAACGGTTTGACAAATCATATTTGTGTACTTGTGTGCGACTTAATTCCATGTGCAGTAAATTAGAAGGAATTTTCAAACATATTTGTCTCACGACATGGACACATGCATATGTATGCATGGAGCGACATGGCATTTTAATTCCAAAAAATTTAAAAAATATCAGAAACACATGAAACCTTGGTTGATGTAATGTCATGCCACCAAGATGATGTGGTAAAAAATTGTCATGTTTGACGAAAGTTTGGACACACCCCCCTCACAAAACCGGAGCAACTCACTAGAAGGCTCGTGGTTTCGAGAGGGAACAACGCATGTTTGATGACGAACGGGAGATAGCTTCCTCTTATGGCCTTCAATTTTTTTCTACGTCTAGCGTGCACTACTACAACTGTGATGTGAAAAATTTAAAATTCTAGGGGTCATTTGACCTTTTAAAACATTTAAGTGATTTTCTAGCCATTTAATGACTGTAATTCAAATTTGAACTACATCTACATGCAACGCCTAACCAAAACGGTTTGAAAAATCATATATGTGTACTTGTGTGCAAGTTAATTCCATGTGTAGTAAATTAGAAAGAATTTTCAAACATATCGGTCTCACGACATGGACACATGCATACGTATGCGTGGAGTGACATGGCATTTTAATTCCAAAAAGTTAAAAAAAATCAGAAAAACATGAAACCTTTGTTGATTTAATGTCATGCCACCAAGATGATGTGGTAGAAAAACTGGCCTGTTTGACAAAAGTTTGGACACACACCCCTCACAAACCGGAGCAACTCACTAGAAGGTTCGTGGTTCCGAGAGGGAACAATGCATGTTTGATGACGAACGGGAGATAGCTTCCTCTTACGGCCTTCAATTTTTTTCTACGTCTAACGTGCACTAATACAACTGTCATGTGAATTTTTTGAAAATTCCAGGGGTCATTTGACCTTTTAAAGACATTTAAGTGATTTTCTAACCATTTAATGACCGTAATTCAAATTTGAACTACATCTACATGCAACGCCTAACCATAACAGTTTGAAAAATCATATTTTTGGGTACTTATGTGCGAGTTAATTCCATGTGCAGTAAATTAGAAGGAATTTTCAAACATATTGGTCTTAAGGCATGGGCACACATGCATGGAGTAGCATGGCATTTTAATTCCAAAAAATTAAAAAATGATCAAAAAAACATGAAACCTTGCTTGATTTAATGTCATGCCACCAAGATGATGTGGTAAAAAATTGGCCTACTTGACGAAAGTTTGGACACACACCCCTCACAAACCAAAGCAACTCACTAGAATTCTCATGGTTCCGAGATGGAACAATGCATGTGTGATGACGAATGGGAGATAGCTTCCTCTTATGGCCTTCAATTTTTTTCTATGTTTAACATGCACTACTACAACTGTAATGTGAAATTTTGGAAAATTATAGGGGTCATTTGACATTTTAAAGACATTTAAGTGATTTTCTAGCCATTTAAATCAAATTTGAACTACATCTACATTCAATGCCTAACCATAACGGTTTGACAAATCATATTTGTGTACTTGTGTGCGACTTAATTCCATGTGCAGTAAATTAGAAGGAATTTTCAAAACTATTTGTCTCACGACATGGACACATGCATATGTATGCATGGAGTGACATGGCATTCTAATTCGAATTTTTTTAAAAAATATCAGAAAGACATGAAACCTTGGTTGATGTAATCTCATGCCACCAAGATGATGTGGTAAAAAAATTGGCATGTTTGACGAAAGTTTGGACACACACCCCTCACAAACCGGAGCAACTCACTAGAAGGCTCGTGGTTCCGAGAGGGAACAATGCATGTTTGATGACGGACGGGAGATAGCTTCCTCTCACGGCCTTCAATTTTTTTCTATGTCTAACGTGCACTACTATAACTTAATATGAAATTTTTGAAAATTCTAGGGGTAATTTGACCTTTTAAAAAATTTAAGTTATTTTCTAGCCATTTAATGACCGTATTGAAATTTGAACTACATCTACATGCAAAGGCTAACCAAAACAGTTTGAAAATCATATATGTGTACTTGTGTGCAAGTTAATTCCATGTGCAGTAAATTAGAAGGAATTTTCAAACATATTGGTCTCACGACATGGACACATGCATACATATGCATGGAGTGACATGGCATTTTAATTGCAAAAAATTTAAAAAATGATCAGAAAAACATGAAACCTTGGGTGATTTAATGTCATGCCACCAAGATGATGTGGTAATAAAATTGGCCTGTTTGACGAAAGTTTGGACACACACCCCTCACAAACCGGAGCAACTTACTAGAAGATTCGTGGTTCTGAGAGGGAACAATGCATGTTTGATGACAAACGGGAGATAGCTTCCTCTTACGGCCTTCAATTTTCTTTCTACGTCTAACGTGCACTAATACAACTATCATGTGAAATTTTTGAAAATTTTAGGGGCCATTTGACCTTTTAAAGACATTTAAGTGATTTTCTAACCATTTAATGACCGTAATTCAAATTTGAACTACATCGACATGCAACGCCTAACCATAATGGTTTGAAAGATCATATTTTTGTGTACTTGTGTGCGAGTTAATTCCATGTACAGTAAATTAGAATGAATTTTCAAACATATTGGTCTCAAGGCATGGGCACGCATGCATGGAGTAGCATAGCATTTTAATTACAAAAAATTAAAAAATGATCACAAAAACATTAAACCTTGCTTGATGTAATGTCATGCCACCAAGATGATGTGGTAAAAAAATTGGCCTATTTGAGGAAAGTTTGGACACACACCCCTCACAAACCAGAGCAACTCACTAGAAGGTTCGTGGTTCCGAGTGGGAACAATGCATGTTTGATGACGAATGAGAGATAGCTTGTGACACCCCAGCTTAGAGAAACCGGAACGCCCCGTATTCCAACCCAGAGATCGAGGTGAAATCTATGGAATACGGCACTACTTGACATAGAACAAATCAGCTCTTATTACAAGAATAATAATACAAGGGTCTGATGTTACCAAGAAGCACATCAGCACGGCGACACTACGCCTGCGATACTATACTTAATGTATGCTAGCAGTAGAACAAATCGTAGCAGCGGAATACTTCTAGCAGCGGAACAACGACGAAGGTGGTGAACTCCACTCCGCAGGGACTCTGGCTGGGACACGATCTAGCTCACACGCACGGCAACCATCGGCAAGCAATCAAGCAATCATGGCATCACCTGCAATCTAGCATGACACGCCAGGTCAGTACATTGAATGTACTAGCAAGCTCACAACAACCATAAACATCAAAGCAAGACAATAACATAGCATTTAATAGGTTAATTAAATTAACAACTATTATGATGAAACAATTACTAAGCATGGTATGAAACTAATACAATACTGATAAATCACCATCTCAGATCTCCATAACCATATCTCTCTTGGCTAACCGGCCAAGCAATATACCATCTCGATCACCTCATGATCCAAACCAAACGGTGATCATTCCGGCGATCACTACCATGACCAACACTTGGTCTCAACGGTGATCCTTCCGGCGATCACTACCATGAGCAACACTTGGTCTCCAACATCATCATCAACATCTTGCCAATCTGTACTGCTCAACATATCAACATATAAATATATCACCTATAAGTCATTCCGTCATGTGAGTGTTGATCGAACGGTGTGACCTAGTACGAACCCTTGCCCATCACCGAGGACGTGGCTATCGATAGATTTAAATACACACTCTGCAGAGGTAGCACACTTTACCCACACCACGAAACCCATGGCCTCGCACTCCCATTCGGGTGGACCAACGGCGTTCCAACAAAACCGATCTACTGCCATGACACTCTCCCGGCCACTCCGGCCCACTCCCAACTGGGCTAGTCCTGGGTGGCCCCGTGTCTACGAAAGACACAACGACCACCGTCGTGGCCAAAACGTCCCTCACGGGGACCGTGCACATAACAACAACAACAGGCACACAAGGCTTATGTCCGCCTACCTGATCAGGGTAGTGCACTCCCATAACCTTCCCTAGTTGGAGGCACCGGCAAGAGGCACGGCAATAGACCGCATTAGGGCCTTCCCATAAAGGCAAATGTGGTTGCACTAGAAAAGCCCGGTTCAGTGGCACCTGACCAACTTAATGACAGAATTTATCCCCAAAATATAATAGTAAGGACTGATACTCCGATATCATCTATCAACCTATAACCCAAGTCATGGCACTATCCAACAAATTTTCCAAAGCTTAATATCATCATATCAAAATACTCCGAGGATAGTCTATCATTACTATCAAGATGAATCCAAGAGCGATAAGACTACTACCCAAATATCAAGAACTAATTATCCAACTATGATCCACATGCAAGCATCATTTCCATCATCATACTCCAAAACATAATATCATCTAGCATCATGATGAAACTAATACTTGCCACTAATAATCCAAAGGTAACATGATATCCAAAGTAATACTCCAAAATAATACCAGATATCATCATGAAAAATATTCATAAAAGCCACTAATAATCCGAAGGCAACATGTTATCCAAAGTAATACTCCAAAATAATACCAGATATCATCATGAAAAATATTCATAAAAGCCACTAATAATCCGAAGGCAACATGATATCCAAAGTAATACTCCAAAGCATAATATCATCATGGGCATAATCATAATAGCCACTAAGAATCCAAAGGCAACATGTCATCCACATAATCATCAAAATATAAGTCCTAGAACTCCAAGCAATATCATGGCAATATCAACATCAAAACAATACTCCGAGTCATGCCATGAACAGATCATACCTAGCTAATGCAATGTTTTAAACAAGTTCAAATAAATAAACCATGTCACTACATTTTAATCATGCAAATGGAGGATGTGGCTTGCCTGGGGTGGAAGAAATCACCGGGAAGAAGTGCGAGAAGCTCGCGGAAGGAATTGCCAAAAAACGCCCTCTCTCGGAGGGGGCTGATTAAGCGTAAGGGCAAAATGGTCATTTTCAGAATGTCAAAACATAATGAAAATGTTACCAACAGAATGGGATCGACGAAACAAAGAAGTGGGCTTTGGAATCACCTGATTTGGAGTTGGGAGTAAAAAGATATAAGGGTTTTTCTGCCAGGGACCCATCTATAAGAAAAATCTTTACAAACTGGGCCTGGATAGAAAAACAAAAAGCGTCTTCTCAAGAAATACGTTTTCCAGAGCGGAAAACATACTTTTGGCCCGAAGAAGAACAAAGTACGCTTTCAGAAGGGGAAATCGCACTTGGGCAAATCCCGCGTCCACTTATCCACGTCAGCGAGGGGGCGGGGCCGGCCTTGTGTCGCTAACGTGTGGGTCCAGCACGGCGTCTCTCTCCTCCTGGCCTTCTCCTTCTTCTCCCCCGACGTGCGCCCGCTGCACAGAGGTGGACCGCCGGCGTCGGCGCTTGCCCGGTCAGCTCCGGCCACCTCCGGTGGAGCTCGGACCACCGGAGTGACCAGCGCGAGGAGCTGCACCCGCCTGATGAGTCTTCCCACGTCAGAGAGCAGCGGAGCAGGTAGAATGGGGAGACGCGACGGAGGAGAGCTTCGGCCTCCGAGGAGTGTGTGGCAAATGACCACGGGAGGAGGAGAGGTGCTGGGGTGGCTCCGGGGTGAGGATGGAGGTCTCTGGTGGTGTATATAGGGAGGGAGGAGCACGACGTTGAGCGAATTTAGGCCGAGGCCGAGGCGGGCACGGCAGCCATGGGGGAGGGAAAGGAGGCGCTCGAGCTCTGGGGAGTGCATTGGGGAGGCTTCTAGGATGCGGGGGGGGGGGGCAGTGGTGAGGAGAAACAGAGACGGGGTGGCCTTATATAAGCAGGGCGAGGGAGGTTGAGTTGGCGTCGCCGCGGACGCATGTCCGGCGCCGCGGACACGTGCCCACGCTCATGAGCTCGGAGGTAGGCGACAATGGAGGCACAGGGAGAAAGCTCACGGGGAAGAGGAGGCCAAAGGAGAAGCAGAGGAAGAAGCCGAGCACCATTAAAACATGTCGGCGCACTGAGCTCCCGTGGGCGTTCGGCGGCGAGCGTCGGTGGGCTTCGGTGAGGAAACGGACGGAGGGGGAGAGGTGTCCAGGGGAACAGCGACGACGCGGGCCAGCTACTGGACACGCTCACGCACGCGAAGGCGACGAGAGGAGGAGGGGGTCCAGCACAAACAACCACTGGACGCGGCTGCTGCACACAGAGCGCGTGCACAGGCACGCCATTGTCGTGGTCACCATGTGCACTGGCATGTAGCAGGGGAGATGGGCTAGAACTTGTTGTCTATAGGTAAGTTCATCCAGGGGAGGTCTCAACTACGGTGGTGGTTTCGTTAAAACTATTGTGGTTAAAAGGTAATCACCCTCTGAAGTTTACTGCAGTAAACTTGGGTGAACAGTGGTGATCAACAGGGATTTTACTGGTGCCAAAGAGTTTGTCTGGGGGATTAACTAAGGAAGGACTATGATCCTGGAGGTTTTGAGGCATAATGTAGCACAAACTAACATAGTTGCTTTGTAACTCACAGTATGTGTCCAGAATCAATATTTGGATGATGCACTCACATGGAGTAACCACTTGAGGTAAAACTTGGCAGGGCTTAGTGATTTGGTCAGATAAAGGTGCTGTAAAAATTTCATACCAATTGGTTTTACCAAAATGGTACTTGCTTCACAAACATCCTTGCTGACCAGAAACTTGCAAGAATTCTAGAGAAATATTTGCTTTATGAATTGATGCCAAATTTGGTGGAGCGAAGTTATATAGGTAGGAGAATGCTCTGGTAAATTCAGGTAAAATGAAGCAATATACAATATACTTGCTTCACAACCTGAAAATATTGATAGAATCAATTATTTGATGTTGTGCTCACATATATCAAGGGATGGAGCTGAAATTTGTAGGAGTGGGATAATATGAGCACATGAAGGAGTGTGCAAAATTTCAACTCATTTGGATAACCCTAGCTAGCACTTCCTTCACAAAGGCTTCCCTCAGACAGGAACTTTGAAAAATCACTGAGGAAGTTTGGCTACGCAAATAAAGTTGAATTTTGGCACAGGGCAAATAATTGGATGATATAGCATGCCCAAAAAGTTTGGGGACAAATGGGCAAAGATAAATAGCACTTGCTTCACAATGTGCCATTTAGGACAGAATAGAAAATGAATTTATTGAGCATGATGAGGAATATGGAAAATGACATATTTTGCCATATTTGAGGAAGATATGACCCAAGCAATTTCTAAGAATTATTTGGGGATTTTTGGATGGATAGAAATATAGGTTGCTTCACAACCTAGGGTAGATAGGATTATTCCTTTAACAGAAAAAGGAATATTTCCTACAAAAAGGAATTAGGGTTTGGCCAAGCAGTGGAGTGACATGATCTTGGCAAAGTTTTTCGGATGATGAGCCACTTGGGAGGGGAAATGGGAGTGATTTCCCAGGTGAAAAGGCCACAGAACCACTCCAAAAAGAAAAACAGAGCAAAAACCACTTAAATCAAAAGAACAAGAAAAGGGCCAAAATCCAGACTGTTACAACTCTTACCCCCATAAAGAAATCTCGTCCTCCAGATTTAGTTGCTCTAGGAACAAGTATGACTTCAGGATACCGTTTCCAACTCGGGTATCCTTTTTCCTTTATTTATTGTTCCCCAAAGAATTTTATATGATTTGATTATCTTTGCTCAGGGTGGTTTGCTTCACCTTTCCCCCAATTTCTGACGGGTCTTTGCTCATATACCAATTTATTTTTCCTGCGTTGATTCTCCATACTGATGACCCACAAGTATAGGGGATCTATCATAGTCCTTTCGATAAGTAAGAGTGTAGAACCCAACGAGGAGCAGAAGGAAATGAGAAGCGGTTTCCAGCAAGGTGTTCTCTGCAAGTACTGAAATAAGTGGTAACAGATAGTTTTGTGATAGGATAATCTGTAACGAGCAACAAGTAACAAAAGTAAATAAAGTGGAGCAAGGTGGCCCAATCCTTTTTGTAGCAAAGGACAAGCCTGGACAAACTCTTATATAGAGAAAAGCGCTCCCGAGGACACATGTGAATATCATCAAGCTAGATTTCATCACGCTCATATGATTCGCGTTCGGTACTTTGATAATTTGGTATGTGGGTGGACCGGTGCTTGGGTACTATCCTTACTTGGACAAGCATCCCACTTATGATTAACCTCTATTGCAAGCATCTGCAACTACAACAAAAGTATTAAGGTAAACCTAACCATAGCATGAAACATATGGATCCAAATCAGCCCCTTACGAAGCAACACATAAACTAGGGTTTAAGCTTATGTCACTCTAGCAACCCATCATCTACTTATTACTTCCCAATGCCTTCCTCTAGGCCCAAATAATGGTGAAGTGTCATGTATTCGACGTTCACATAACACCACTAGAGGAGAGACACCATACATCTCATCAAAATATCGAACGAATACCAAATTCACATGACTACTAATAGCAAGACTTCTCCCATGTCCTCAGGAACAAACGTAACTACTCACAAAGCATAAACATGTTCATAATCAGAGGGGTATTAATATGCATATAGGATCTGAACATATGATCTTCCACCAATTAAACCAACTAGCATCAACTACAAGGAGTAATTAACACTACTAGCAACCTACTAGCACCAATCCCGGACTTGGAGACAAGAATTGGATACAAGAGATGAACTAGGGTTTTGAGAGGAGATGGTGCTGATGAAGATGTTGATGGAGATTGCCCTCTCCTGATGAGAGGAGCATTGGTGATGACGATGGCGATGATTTCCCCCTCCAGGAGGGAAGTTTCCCCGGCAGAACAGCTCCGCCAGAGCCCTAGATTGGTTCCTCCAAGGTTTCGCCTCGTGGCGGTGGAGTTTCATCCGAGAAGATGGCTTCTTATTTTTTCCCATCGAAAGACTTCATATAGCAGAAGATGGCCACCAGAGGGCCACCAGGGGGCCCACGAGGTAGGGGGCGCGCCCAAGGGGGTAGGGTGCGCCCCCCACCCTCGTGGGAGGGTGTGGCCCCCTCGTGAATCTCTTCCGCTGAGTATTTTTTATATATTCTGAAAACGTCTTCTATGAAGTTTCAGGACTTTTGGAGCTGTGCAGAATAGGTCTATAACATTTTCTCCTTTTTCAGCCTAGAATCCCAGCTGCCGGCATTCTCCCTCTTTTTGTAAACCTTGTAAAATAAGAGAGAATGGGCATAGGTACTGTGACATAATGTGTAATAAAAGCCCATAATGCAATAAATATCGATATAAAAGCATGATGCAAAATGGACGTATCAACTCCCCCAAGCTTAGACCTCGCTTGTCCTCAAGCGAAAAGCCGAAATCGAAAAATATGTCCACATGTTTAGAGATAGAGGTGTCGATAAAAATAAAATACGGACATGAGGGCATCATGATCATTCTTAGAACATCAACTTATATAATTCTTGTCATATGATTTCTTATGCTAGAGTAATAATTCAATCACAATTTCAAGTATGAATTGTAAACTTCATTGAAAACTAACAAACTATAATCTCAGTCATTGGAGCAATTGCAATTTATCATAACATAGGAAAGAGTCAATGTATAAGAGCTTTTCAGCAAGTCCACATACTCAACTATCATATAGTCTTTCACAATTGCTGACACTCATGCAATACTTATGGGTATGGAGTTTTAATCGGACACAGAGAAAGATAGGGGCTTATAGTTTTGCCTCCCAACATTTTACCTCAAGGGTAATGTCAACAATAATAGTTCATGAAAACTCACATCCAATTAGCCATATATACCAGGATCTTTCCAACATACTGTGCTTGCCAAAGGATAAAATGTAAAAAGGGAGAGTGAAGATCACCATGACTCTTATGCAATGTAGGAGATAAAAGTAAAAAATAAGCCCTTCGCAGAGGGAAGCAGAGGTTGTCATGCGCTTTTGTAGTTGGATGCACAAAATCTTAATGCGAAAGAACGTCACTTTATATTGCCACTTGTGATATGGACCTTTATTATGCAGTATGTCGCTTTTATTTCTTCCATATCACACGATCGTATAAAGCTTATTTCTCCCACACTAACAAGTCATACATATTTAGAGAGCAATTTTTATTCTTTGCACCAATGGCAACTTACTTGGAGGATCTTACTCAATCCATAGGTAGGTATGGTGGACTCTCATGGCAAGACTGGTTTAAGGGTATTTGGAAGCACAAGTAGTATCTCTACTTGGTGCGATGAATTTGGCTAGCATGAGGGAGAAAGGCAAGCTCAACCATGTCGGATGATCCATGACAATATAATTTATCTCAGATGTAAGAAAACATAACCCATCACGTTGTCTTCCTTGTCCAACGTCAACTCTTTAGCATGTCATATTTTAATGAGTGCTCACAGTCATAAAAGATGTCCAAGATAGTATATTTATATGTGAAGACCTCTCTTTCTTTAGTACTTCCTATTAATTGCAACGATGACCAATACTATGTTTGTCAACCCTCAACAACTTTTATTCATCATACTTTCTCTATGTGAGCTCACGACTCTCCATAAGATTCACATGATCTCTTTGTTTCTTTTTATTTCTTTCTCTTTTCTTTCTCTTAGGATAATGGAAAAATAATCAAGCTCTTGACTCAACACTAATCTTTATTATATAGCTCACGGACTCGATTACATAGAAGGATTATAAAGAAAAACTCACAACTAGATCATACTAAGACTTTTATTCTACTAGAGCAAGATATTACCAAAAGGATCGAACTAAGAAAAACAGCAAAGGTAGTAGTGATGGTGATACGATACCGGGGCGCTCCCCCAAGCATGGCAGTTGCCGAGGGGAGTGCCCATACCAGATGCTCAATTATTTTTTGTTGGTGGAGAAGGTGATGGTTTTGTTGATGGCGTGGGCTTCTTCCTTAATTTGCGCTTGAGGACAGAGTTTTGGTCCCTTAGGTCATCGATCTCCTCCTCCAAGCTCAGTATCTTTTTGCATAGTTCCTGCTTGTTTTCCTGCAAGAGGCGAAAAGGGATAAACTCGATCTTAGGTTTCTTTACTCTATCGGGGAGCCTTGACTTTTTGAACTCCACATGCATGTCCCCAGGTTGAGGTAGTGGGACTTCATCTTCATCTGAGCTCGTCTCCTCCTTTCCCTTGTGTTCATAGTCCTCTTCTTCTTCCGTAGTCCAACCACAATGCTCCACATCCCCATACACTTTAGGATCTGCAAGGTAATCAGCCACGTAGCTTTCTCCTTCCGAATCCTGGGACGACATGTTGCTCTATCTCCAGCAGGACAGCTCGAAACAAAGACAAGAGATATTTGCATGATATGCTGGTCAAAACCTCCGGGAGATTATATAATGAATTTTTACTGACCAAAATGCGTGTCGTGTAAGAAAACGGAGTCCGTAGAGCACACGAGGTGCCCATGAGGTAGGGGGCACGCCCAGGGGGGTAGGGCGCGCCCTCCACCCTCGTGGAGCTCTCGTGTCCTTCCCAGACTGCTTCTTATTTTCCTAGTTTCCTAAATATTCCAAAACGGAGAAATATTGCCTTAAAAACTATTTTGGAGTTGGTTTACTTACCGTACCACATACCTATTCCTTTTCGGAGTCTGAAACATTCCAGAAAGTGTCCCTTATGTATTCCTCCGGGGTTACGGTTTCAACAACATTGGTTTCAACATTTATGGGATTACCTGAGATATAATGTTTGATTCTTTGACCGTTCACCACCTTCGGATTTGTTCCTTCGAAGTTGTTGATTTTTATGGCACCGGAACGATAGACCTCCTGGATAATGTAAGGACCTTCCCATTTAGAGAGAAGTTTTCCTGCAAAAAATCTTAAATGAGAGTTGATAGCAATACATAATCACCTACATTAAACTTACGCTTTTGTATCCTTTTGTCATGCCATCTTTTAACTTTTTCTTTAAACAACTTGGCATTTTCATAGGCTTGGGTTCTCCATTCATTGAGTGAGCTAATATCAAATAACCTCTTGTCACCGGCAAGTTTAAAATCATAATTGAGCTCTTTAATAGCCCAATATGCCTTGTGTTCTAGTTCGAGAGGTAAGTGGCATGCTTTTCCATATACCATTTTATACGGAGACATACCCATAGGATTTTTATATGCAGTTCTATAAGCCCATAATCCATCATCAAGTTTCTTGGACCAATTCTTTCAGATCTATTAATAGTCTTTGCAAAATTAATTTGAGCTCTCTATTACTCAATTCTACTTGACCACTAGATTGAGGATGATAAGGAGATGCAATTCTATGATTAACATCATATTTAGCAAGCATTTTACGGAAAGCACCATGAATAAAATGTGAACCACCATCAGTCATTAAATATCTAGGGACTCCAAATCTTGGAAAAATAACTTCTTTAAGCATTTTAATAGAAGTGTTATGATTAGCACTACTAGTTGAAATAGCTTCTACCCACTTAGTAACGTAATCAATAGCAACTAAAATATGTGTATGTCCATTAGAGGAAGGAAAAGGCCCCATATTTTCAAAGCCCCAAACATCAAATGGTTCAATAACAAGTGAATAGTTCATAGGCATTTCTTGACGTCTACTAATATTACCAATTCTTTGACATTCATCACAAGATAAGACAAACTTACGGGAATCCTTGAAGAGAGTAGGCCAATAAAAACCAGATTGCAATACCTTATGTGCAGTTCTATCTCCAGCATGGTGTCCTCCATAAGCTTCGGAGTGACACTTGCATAGGATCTGTTCCTGTTCATGCTCAGGTACACAACGTCTAATAACACCATCTACTCCTTTATAAAGATGTGGGTCCTCCCGAAAGTAATGCCTAAAATCATAGAAGAACCTTTTCTTTTGATGGTATGTGAAACTAGGTGGTATAAACTTAGCAACAATGTAATTAGCATAATCAGCATACCATGGAGCAGTATGAGAAGCATTTATGACATTTAGTTGCTCATCAGGAAAGCTATCATCAATAGGAAGTGGGTCATCAAGTACATTTTCTAACCTAGACAAATTGTCTGCAACGGGGTTCTCAGCTCCCTTTCTATCAATGATATGTAAGTCAAATTCTTGTAGAAAGAGAACCCATCTAATAAGTCTAGGTTTAGCATCCTTCTTTTCCATAACATATTTAATAGCAGCATGATCAGTGTGAATAGTTACTTTAGAATCAACAACATAAGGTCTGAACTTATCACAAGCAAATACAACTGCTAAGAATTCTTTTTCGGTAGTAGCATAATTTCTTTGAGCATTGTCTAGGGTTTTACTAGCATATTGAATAACATTTAATTTCTTATCAACTTTTTGTCCTAGAACAACACCTACAGCATAATCACTAGCATCACACATAATTTCAAAGGGTAAATTCCAATCAGGTGGCTGAACAATAGGTGCAGAGATTAATGCTTTCTTAAGTATTTCGAACGCTTCTACACAATCATCATCAAAGACAAATGGCATATCTTTTTGTAATAAATTAGTCAGAGGCCGGAATTTTTTTGGGAAGTCCTTAATGAACCTCCTATAAAATCCGGCATGGCCAAGGAAACTTCTTATACCTTTGATGTCCTTGGGACATGGCATCTTCTCAATAGCATCAACCTTGGCTTTATCAACCTCAATGCCTCTTTCAGAAACTTTGTGCCCCAAGACAGTACCTTCATTAACCATAAAGTGGCACTTTTCCCAATTCAAGACAAGATTAGTTTCTTCACATCTCTGCAAAACTCGATCAAGGTTGCTGAAATAGTCATCAAAAGAAGATCCATAGACGGAGAAATCGTCCATGAAAACCTCACAAATCTTTTCACAAAAGTCAAAGAATATAGCCATCATGCATCTTTGAAAGGTAGCAGGTGCATTACATAAACCAAAAGGCATACGTCTATAAGCAAAGGTACCAAAAGGGCAAGTAAAAGTAGTCTTTGGTTGATCTTTGGCTGACACGGGTATTTGAGAGAAACCAGAATAACCATCTAGAAAGCAAAAATGTGTATGTTTGGATAATCTTTCTAGCATTTGATCGATAAAAGGTAATGGGTAATGATCCTTTTTAGTAGCCTTATTTAATTTGCGGAAATCAATTACCATCCTATAACCTGTAATAATTCTTTGAGGAATCAATTCATCTTTATCATTAGGAACGACAGTGATACCTCCCTTCTTAGGGACACAATGGACAGGACTTACCCACTAACTATCAGCAACGGGATAGATTATACCTGCCTCAAGGAGCTTTAGTATTTCCTTTCTTACCACTTCTTTCATTTTAGGATTCAGCCATCGTTGATGATCATGAACTGGTTTAGCATCTTCTTCCAAATTAATTTTATGTTGACATAGAGTGGGACTAATGCCCTTAAGATCATCAAGAGTATACCCAATAGCAGCACGGCGCTTCTTTAGAGTTTTCAATAATCTCTCTTCCTCATGATCTAAAAGGTTAGCACTAATAATAACAGGATATATCTTTTTCTCATCAAGATAAGCATATTTAAGAGTATCACGTAAAGGTTTAAGCTCAAACACGGGATTGATGTCTACTACATAACCTTCTTCTTGTAGACGTTGTTGGGCCTCCAAGTGCAGAGGTTTGTAGCACAGTAGCAAATTTCCCTCAAGTGGATGACCTAAGGTTTATCAATCCGTAGGAGGCGTAGGATGAAGATGGTCTCTCTCAAGCAACTCTGCAACCAAATAACAAAGAGTCTCTTGTGTCCCCAACACACCCAATACAATGGTAAATTGTATAGGTGCACTAGTTCGGCGAAGAGAGGGTGATACAAGTGGTATGTGGATAGTAGATAAAGGTATTTGTAATATGAAATTATAAAAACAGGAAGGTAACAAATGATAAAAGTGAGCGTAAATGGTATTGCAATGCGTGGAAATAAGGCCTGGGGTTCATACTTTCGCTAGTTTAAGTTCCCTCAACAATACTAACATAATTGGATCACATAACTATCCCTCAACATACAACAAAGAGTCACTCCAAAGTCACTAATAGCGGAGAACGAACGAAGAGATTATGGTAGGGTACGAAACCACCTCAAAGTTATTCTTTCCAATCAATCTGTTGGGCTATTCCTATAAGTGTCACAAACAGCCCTAGAGTTCGTACTAGAATAACACCTTAAGACACAAATCAACCAAAACCCTAATGTCACCTAGATACTCCAATGTCACCTCAAGTATCCGTGGGTATGATTATACGATATGCATCACACAATCTCAGATTCATCTATTCAACCAACACATCGGACCTCAAAGAATGCCCCAAAGTTTCTACCGGAGAATCACGACGAAAACGTGTGCCAACCCCTATGCATAGGTTCATGGCCGGAACCCGCAAGTTGATCACCAAAACATACATCAAGTGAATCACGTGATATCCCATTGTCACCACAGATATCCATGGCAAGACATACATCAAGTGTTCTCAAATCTTTAAAGACTCAATCCGATAAGATTACTTCAAAGGGGAAACTCAATTCATTACAAGAGAGTAGAGGGGGGAAGAAACATCATAGGATCCAAATATAATAGCAAAGCTCGCGATACATCAAGATTGTATCATCTCAAGAACACGAGAGAGGGAGATCAAACACATAGCTACTGGTACATACTGTCGGTGTCAAAACCGGCGGATCTCAGGTAGGGGGTCCCGAACTGTGCGTCTAAGGCGGATGGTAACAGGAGGCAGGGGACACGATGTTTTACCTAGGTTCGGGCCCTCTTGATGGAGGTAAAACCCTATGTCCTGCTTGATTATTCTTGATAATATGAGTAGTACAAGAGTCGATCTACCACGAGATCGGAGAGGCTAAACCCTAGAAGCTAGCCTATGGTATGATTGTATGTTGTCCTACGGACTAAAACCCTTCGGTTTATATAGACACCAGAGGGGGCTAGGGTTACACAAGGTCAGTTACAAAGGAGGAGATATACATATCCGTATTGCCTAGCTTGCCTTCCACGCCAAGTAGAGTCCCATCCGGACCCGGGACAAAGTCTTCAATCTTGCATCTTCATAGTCCAACAGTCCAGCCAAAGGATATAGTCCGGCTGTCCGGAGACCCCCTAATCCAGGACTCCCTCAGTAGCCCCTGAACCAGGCTTCAACGACGATGAGTCCGGCGCGCAGTGTTGTCTTCGGTATTGCAAGGCGGGTTCCTCCTCCGAATACACCAGGGAAGAGTTTGAATACAAGGATAGTGTCCGACCCTGCAAAATAAGTTCCACATACCACTGTAGAGAGAATAATGTTTCCACAAATCTAATCTGCTGACACATTTTGGCAGCATGACATCACGTCACGGCCCGGTAATTATTTGAACCGTTTTAACCAGCCCCGCACATAACGCGAGGTGGTTTCTTGACACGTCTTGTCAAAGCAGAGATCGTGTTCCCCTTATTATGGGGTTCTCATCAATACGGACATGGGTAACCCAACCACGGCATCAATTACGGCGCTTGGTGGACAGGCGAGTTTTACCATGCTAGTGGAGGCGCATAGTTTAGTCCGCCCTTATAAAGGGATAAGATCTCACCTTTTTCTACCCACGCCTTCTTCCTCCTTGCTCATCCATTCTCCCGCACTCGAGCTCCAATGCCCAAGTCCACATCCTTCTCCTTAACTCCAAACATGTCCAAAGCGGGAGCCAAGTGGATGGCCTCCACCGCCACGGAGGGGCACATCAAAAAGTTACGCAGAGCCGGATACTTAGCCGCGGATATCGTGCACCGCATGCTAGCCGCGGGGCAGGTCATCCCTACCCCAGAACCTCATGAGAGGGTGGTCTTCCTCCACCACTTCGTCTGCGGACTGGGGTTTCCCCTCCATCCATTTGTCCGCGACCTCATGTTCTACTATGGGCTGGACTTTCATGATCTGGCCCCGAACTTCTTCCTCAACATCTCGGCATTCATCGTCGTGTGCGAGGCCTTCCTCCACATCCGGCCCCACTTCGGCATGTGGCTGAAGACCTTCAATATCAAGCCGAAGGTGGTGGGTGGCCAACAGGCGGAATGCGGCGGAGCCATGGTGGGCAAGATGCCCAACGTCACATGGCTCGAGGGCTCCTTCGTGGAGACCATAAAGGGGTGGCAGTCGGGGTGGTTCTACATCACTGAGCCGCACGACTCCAACTGGGTGGCGGCCCCCGAGTTTTGATCCGGAATCGCCACGCAGCTCACTTCCTGGAAGGAGAAGGGCATGTCCTGGGGTTCATCGGTGGAGCTGGACGGACTCCAGAAATGTATCCGGAATATGACAAGCAAGAAGCTCAAGCTTGTCAACATAGTCCAGGTCATGCTCTTCCGCCGGATCCTCCCATGTCAACAACGGGATTTTAACTTATGGGAGTTCGACCCAGCCCAGCACCAAACTCTGAGCGAACTCTTCGACACGACGCACAAAGACGTCTGGAGGGTGTTGTTCAAGGGCGCAGAGGTCCCTCCCTCTCTCACCGAGGACCGCGGGCTAAGCACGAAGCACCCTGCGAATCCGGTAAGTTCTGCACATCTAGTAGGATATTTACTTCCCATAGCTTAACCACGTGCGGGGTCTGAGCTCCCATGCCTTTGATAGGACTGGCTGGAGGCCTCGGAGCAGATCGACTGTCCGGCCCCTCTGCCCGAAGACACTGCGGATGCTCTCCTGACGGAGATGCTGACTCTGGCTCCTTATAAGGTGCCAGAGAAGACCAAGAAGAAGGCCAAGGGAACCCGAAAGAGTTCCCGACGCCAGGTGGTATCAGACTCATCATCCTATAACTCCACAACGCACTCCTCCCATGAAGATGAGGAGGAAGAAGATGAAGATGCTCCCCCTCCAGCCGGGGGAGACAAGAAAAGGAAGGCCGCCCCAACTGGGGAGGCCGAAGGGTCCAATAAAGGAAGGACTCTCCTTCTGGACTGCTCCACCACCGCCGCCGAAGGCAAAGACGAGTGGCTGCTCAGGGCCAAGCCCCTGGCGAAGTTGTAAGTATCCGGATACCAGAGTAACTCATAGCATACCGTTGTCGGACTGCTTCGCCTAATGCCGAATATAATTATGCAGACCGCCCCAAGCCCGTATCGACGTATCCTCATCGGACGGCTCCTTGGATTCATCGGATATGGATAGCGATCCACTTCCGACCGCCTCCTCCCCTTTCCCTACGGACAATGCCAAGGTATTGTCCCAAGGGGCCCCGAGCTGGGGGGAGACTGTCCCGGAGGCGCCTCAAGGCGACCTTCTGGACTCCAGGAGCAAAGGGAGCAAGGCTCCCGGGGGCTCCAAGTTCGGCACTCAGCCGGACACCACGCCAGAACCTCCAGTGGTTCCGCACTCAGGCAGGCGGCCCCGTTCCAAAAGGTGTAAGACGCCCGTGCTGGTGACCTCTGTCCATCCAGAGGCACCGGAAAACCTGCTGGCAGCGCTTCGCGGCGCTTCCATCGACGAAGAGCACCGCACTATTATGAGTGCGGTGATCAAGAAGGTTCAGTCCGCCAAGAGTGGACTGACTGAAGCCTGTGCCAGCCTTCTAACAGGCTTTGAGGTAAGTATTTAAAACATAGGAAAATATTACCGCATAGACAGTAGACCCTGATGCTCTGTTTGGTGTTCACAAAGAAAAGCCGAATAAAGGATCAAGTAATATCTGCAGGAGTCTAACATAAGTATGTCTATATGCGTATGCAGGCTTCGCTGCTGACCTCTGCCGCACTCACTGCAGAGGTCGCCGCACTGAAGCAGGACCTCGAGGGGTCCGAGAAAGAGCTCGGCCTTGCTAAGATGCAGCTCGAGGAGAACAAAGGTAAGTACTACCTAGTCTATATATATATATATATATATATAAAGAAGATGCGATTGCAAAATGACAGGATCATCATGAATTTTCCAGGGGCCACGACCGAGGTGGCGGCCTTGAAGCAAGCGCTATCCGAGGCCGAAAACAAAGCGGCCAAGGAGCGTACTGAGCAGGAAAAGCAGGAGGCATGGGTGGGCGAGGCGCAGCAAGAGCTCCAGGCTCTCGTGACGAAGCACGAGGCTTTGGAGCTTGACTCGAAGACGCGAGAGTCCGAGCTCGCCGCGGCCCTCGAGAGCGCAAAAAATGCCAATGCCGAAGCCCAAAAGGCCCTCCAGGAGATTGAGGCGATGAGGAAGATAGCGGCGGGTAAGGCATTCAATATGCAAAGCAAGCATGTGAGAGTAAATTATTTATTACTTACCCGAGTCCGGAGCTCTCTAGGAGCATTCGCAGATTTGCCCCGCAGCGTGTCGGATGCTGCAAAGTTTTACCAGGCCGAGGAGGGAAGCTCGACGGAGAAGTTGTTCTGGTCTCAGTATACTGGGGCCGAACACCCGATGCCTCTGAGCGACCAGCTGAAGCAACTGGTCGAGCTGCACAAGGCGGCCGAATAGGCCATGAAGGGCTTTATAGTCCGGATGTGGCCTGGCGACGCCCTTCCCAACAGCTACTTTGGCCTGGTGAGGCGGCTTGTGGAAGCCTGCCCACGGCTGGAAGTCATCAAGCGGTCCGTCTGCATCGAAGGTGCACGCCAGGATTTTGCCCGTGCGAAGGTGCACTGGGCCAAGCTGCACACCGTGAAGCTGGTGAAGGAAGGGCCGCCGCAAGGCAAGGAGCATCGCCACCCCGAGATGTATTATGAGGGTGTCCTGAAGGGTGCCCGTCTTGTAGCGGACGAGTGTGCAAAAGATGTAATATTTGAATGAACTTGCTCGTGTGATCCTGGGGTATGAAAACTTGTTCATATACGCTATGCAATGCTTGTTTGAATTTAAAATATTACCTTTTGTTCGGCTGTTTATCAAATCTGAGAGATGGCTAGTCGTCGGCTTCTGCCCCCATGCCACGAGTGCTGGGGTGTTCGGGATAAACCTGGGCACTCTTGTTCCCATTTTTGGGTCCTTCGAGGGAGGTGCTCAGCACAACGAACAAGGCAATCGGACTATAATGCTTTATCACTCTCACTTAGCCATAGAATTCTATAATTTTAAATTTTGGCGAAGCCCCTAGTATTCGGAAGGCCGAATTCGGGGCGTTATACACGCCTTAAGCCGGACAGAGCTGACTCCTCGCTCTAAGCGGCATAAGTCTTTAGGGACTCGAAACATCTCGAACAGCGACCAGTCTCTCACCTTATCATGACAGTCAGTTTTAGCTTTCTCTACTGAGGTGCTTAGCCCAGCAGAACCGGGGCACAATCACAGTAGTTCCCCCAGTGCTACCTTAGCCATTACAGCGGAACGTAAGGTACCAAAACATGGGAGCCGGGCAAACCCAACTATTGACCCAAGACATGATTCGGAGCTGATGCATATAATGCTATAAGTTCGGGGTGCCGCACTGTCGAAAGTGTTCGGACTTCTCACGCCGTATTATGGGGTATGCTTAATCCCCTAGCGTATTGGCCGTACCAGAGTGTACGGGTGCTGGATGTCATGAATGAACATATATATATATATAAGAAGAAGAAGAAGAAGAATGCAATAATAGTCTTAGTGCTATGCATTATTTATTCAAAAAGGTGCGTTAAAGCAACATGATACAAGTAGTGCGATAAGCAAAAAGTAGGACTATTTGACATGTCCCTTCCAAGGGCAAGCTGAGGAATGGTATTAAAGCAAATATTTCACTCGTTATCGTAATCCACCTGGGAGTTCCGCGGTGCGACGTAGCTTTCTGCCCCCTTGGTTGCTGCATCATGTGTCCGTCAATCATACTGATGGACAGGATTTCCAGAGATTAAAGTCTTGAAAGAGAAAAATAACAGAGCGGGAAGCCCCTAGTGCGGTTGAGCCATGTCTTGGGGCGTGCCATAGTCGTGCCCCCTCCCCACTTGTGCCCATGGTATTTTTAATGCGTAATTATGTACGCATGGCACGGATTGTGCCGTTTGGCTAGGACCGGGGTGGGGGCCGCATTGCTATGCGAGCTCGGAACGTGCCAGGCGGTCTTGTTGCAGATTACTCCGGGCGTGCTTGAAGGTGTCCGGGTCCTTAATCGCCGAACTAGTGGATTGCCTTAAGAGGTTGCTTTGCGCTTCTGCTGCGAGGGCCGCAGTGTGCTCCTCTGAGCGGAGGGAGCGCTCTGTGTTTCCATTAACTGTGATGACCCCCTGAGGTCCTGGCATCTTGAGCTTGAGGTATGCATAATGCGGTACCGCATTGAATCTCACAAATGCGGTTCGCCCGAGCAGTGCATGATAGCCACTGCGGAACGGGACTATATCGAAGATTAACTCTTCGCTTCGGAAGTTATCCGGGGATCCGAAGACCACTTCCAGTGTGACTGAGCCTGTGCAATGGGCCTCTACACCTGGTATGACGCCTTTGAAGGTCGTTTTTGTGGGTTTGATCCTTGAGGGGTCTATACCCATTTGTGCATTGTGTCCTGGTAAAGTAGGTTCAGGCTGCTGCCGCCATCCATAAGGACTCGAGTGAGGTGAAATCTGTCAATGATTGGGTCTAGGACCAGTGCGGCGAATCCGTCATGACGGATACTAGTGGGGTGGTCCCTGCGATCGAAGGTGATCGGACAAGAGGACCATGGGTTGAACTTTGGGGCGACTGGCTCCAACGCATATACGTCCCTTAGCGCACGCTTCCACTCCCTCTTGGGGATGTGGGTTGCGTATATCATGTTCACCGTCCGCACTTGTGGGGGGAACCTCTTCTGTCCTCCGGTGTTCGGCTGCCGGGGCTCCTCCTCGTCGTTGCTATGTGACCCCTTATCTTTGTTTTCGGCATTTAACTTGTCAGCCTGCTTGAACACCCAACAATCCCTGTTGGTGTGGTTGGCTGGCTTGTCGGGGTGCCATGTATTTGACACGAGCGGTCGAGTATACGGTCCAAACTGGATGGGCCCGGAGTGCTTCTTTTGAATGGCTTTTTCCGCTGACCGGGTTTAGAGCCTTTGAATCCGGCATTGACTGTTGTATCCTCGGTATTGTCGCTGTTAATGCGGCGCTTATGTTTGTTGCGACGTGACCTGCCATTGCCATCCTTGGTATCCGAAGTACCATGGTTCTTTGATATGTTATTGTTGCGAGCCAGCCAGCTGTCTTCTCCTGCACAAAAGCGGGTCATGAGTGTTGTGAGGGCTACCATAGATTTCGGCTTTTCCTAGCCAAGGTGCCGGGCGAGCCACTCGTCGCGGATGTTGTGCTTAAAAGCTGCTAGGGCCTCTGCATCCGGACAGTCGACGATTGGATTCTTCTTTGTTAGGAACCGTGTCCAGAATTGCCTAGCCGATTCCTTTGGCTGCTGAATTATGTGGCTCAAGTCATCGGCATTCAATAGTCGCACATAAGTGCCCTGGAAGTTGTTGAGGAATGCGGCTTCCAGATCTTCCCAACATCCAATGGATTCTGCTGGCAGGCTGTTGAGCCAATGCCTAGCTGGTCCTTTGAGCTTGAGTGGGAGGTATTTGATGGCGTGTAGATCATCACCGCAGGCCATGTGGATATGCAGGAGGAAATTCTCGATCCATACCGCAGGATCTGTTGTGCCGTTGTATGATTCTATATTTACGGGTTTGAAACCCTCTGGGAATTGATGATCCATTACTTCGTCTGTGAAGCATAGGGGGTGTGCGGCGCCACTGTACTGGGCTATATCGCGACGCAGCTCGAATGAGTCTTGCCTGCTGTGTTCGGCCTGGCCGGACTTACTTTTACTGTATCCGGCGTGACGATTATCGTCTCGCATAGTGGCGCGCCCTCGTGATCCGTAGATCGATCTTGCATATTTTGCTTTGTCCTCCAATACATCTTGCAGGTCTGGCATATTTCCCCATGCCTTGACATTTTTATGTGTGTGGCGTCGGAGTGCAGGCTGAGCTTTTGACTGAAATGCCTCTCTGTCACGGCCACGAGGTGGCCGGTCAGCCGCATCATATGCTGGAGATGTAGGTTTGAGTGCTTCCTCCTCCAGTCGGGGTAGCAACCTACGCTATGGGTAACTCTTGGAGGGGCGTTCTAGTTTATATTCCTCGGCCGCAAGGACTTCAGTCCATCTGTCAGCTAGCAAATCTTGATCAGCTTGAAGTTGCTGTTGCTTTTTCTTAAGGCTATTTGCCATGGCTATAAGCCGGCGCTTGAAGCGCTCTTGTTCGACAGGATCCTCAGGCACGACGAATTTGTCATCGTCGAGGCTTGTCTCGTCTTCGGAGGGAGGCATGTAATTATCATCCTCCGCCTCTCCATCTTCCTTTCTCTCTGGAGGGCTGGCTTCTCCATCCTCCTGCCCTAAATCTTGCTGGAGGGGATTGTTGTCATTTTCGGCACTGTCCGGAGTGCTATTATTTCCTGTGCCTGGGTCACCGCTTTTGCTTTGGCGAGACTTAGAGCGGCGCCGCTGACGTCGGCGCTTGGGTTGCTTTTTGGAGGGGTCATCCTCCACTGTCTCATCGCCGTTGCCTTCTTTGGGTGTGTCCACCATGTATATATCGTATGATGAGGTGGCTGTCCAGTGCCCGGTGGGCAGTGGTTCCTCTTTGCCTCCCGCATCGTCGTCCATGCCGTCGATGTCTTCGGAGTCGAAGTCGAGCATGTCGGTTAAGTTGTCGACAGTGGCTACTAAGTGGGTGGTGGGTGGGCGGCGAATTTCTTCGTCATCCGCATCCCAATCCTGCCGGACATAGTTCGGCCAGGACTCTCCTGATAAGGAGAGAGACCTTAATGAGTTCAGTATGTCGCCGAAGGGCGAGTGCTAAAAGATATCCGTGGAGGTAAACTCCATGATCGGCGCCCAATCGGATTCAATAGGCATGGGTGCAGGCGATTGGGAGTCCGTGGCCGGGGAGGAATCCGGTAGTTCGGCGTCACGGCTCTCGTGGAGGGTAAGGTCGATACTCGGCTCAATCGCCGATGAGAGTGCGGCCTCCATGGCAGGGTCTATCCACCCGCCCATGGGAGGCGCAGCTGGCTCCGAATTGAGGGTCGGAGCAGTTGCCGGCGCGATCTCCTAGACATTGTCCGATGGCAGAGCTAGACCATGCTCATCGTGGCCGTGTGGGGCACTAGGCAGGGACTCGAATCCGTCGAAGATCAAGTCTCCGCGGATATCGGCCGTGTAGTTTAAGCTTCCAAACCTGACCTGATGGCCAGGGGTGTAACTCTCGATCTGCTCCAGATGACCAAGCGAGTTGGCTCGCAGTGCGAAGCCGCCGAATACAAAGATCTGTCCGGGGAGAAAAGTCTCACCCTGGACTGCATCGCTATCGATGATCAAAGGAGCCATCAAGCCTAACGGCGACGACACAGAGGAACTCTCAATGAAAGCACCAATGTTGGTGTCAAAACCGGCGGATCTCGGGTAGGGGGACCCGAACTGTGCATCTAAGGCGGATGGTAATAGGAGGCAGGGGACACAATGTTTTACCCAGGTTCAGGCCCTCTTGATGGAGGTAAAACCCTACGTCCTGCTTGATTATTCTTGATAATATGAGTAGTACAAGAGTCGATCTACCACGAGATCGGAGAGGCTAAACCCTAGAAGCTAGCCTATGGTATGATTGTATGTTGTCCTACGGACTAAAACTCTCCGGTTTATATAGACACCGAAGGGGGGCTAGGGTTACACAAGGTCGGTTACAAGGGAGGAGATATACATATCCGTATTGCCTAGCTTGCCTTCCACGCCAAGTAGAGTCCCATCCGGACACGGGACGAAGTCTTCAATCTTGTATCTTCATAGTCCAACAGTCCAGCCAAAGGATATAGTCCGGCTGTCTGGAGACCCCCTAATCTAGGACTCCCTCACATACCCTCAGCCCCGAGGGAGAACTACTCCCTCCTCATCATGGAGAGCACCGGGATGATGAAGATGAACACCGGAGAGGGATTGCCCCCTCCGGCAGGGTGCTGGAACGGGTCTAGATTGGCTTTCGGTGGCTACGGAGGCTTTTGGCGGCAGAACTCCCAATCTATTGTGTCCACGGATGTTTTAGGGTATATGGAGATATATAGGTGGAAGAAGTACGTCAGGGGGGCCACGAGGGGCTCACGAGGGTGGAGGGCGCGCCCAGGGGGTGGGCGTGCCCCCTGCCTCGTGACCTCCTCGCAGATCCCCCGACATGCACTCCAAGTCTTCTGGGCTTCTTTCCTTCCAAAAATGAGTTCCATGAAGTTTCAGGTCAATTGGACTCCGTTTGGTTTTCCTTTTCTTCGAAACCCTAAAACAGGGTAAAAGCAGAAACTGGCACTGGGCTCTAGGTTAATAGGTTAGTCCCAAAAATGATATAAAACTATATAATAAAGCCCATAATCATTCAAAATAGTAAATAATATAGCATGGAGCAATCAAAAATTATAGATACGTTGGAGATGTATCAACATCCCCAAGCTTAATTCCTGCTCGTCCTCGAGTAGGTAAATGATAAAAACAGAATTTTTGATGTCGAATGCTAGTTGGCATAATTTCAATGCAATTCTTCTTAATTGTGGTATGAATATTCAGATCCGTAAGATTCAAGACAAAGGTTCATATTGACATAAAAATGATAATACTTCAAGCATACTAACTAAGCAATTATGTCTTCTCGAAATAACATGGCTAGAGAAAGTTCATCCCTACAAAATCATATAATTTAGTCATGCTCCATTTTCGTCACACAAGAATGATCTCATCATGCACAACCCCGATGACAAGCCAAGAAATTGTTTCATACTTTAGTAATCTCAAACCTATAAACTTTCACGCAATACATGAGCGCGAGCCATGGATATACCACTATGGGTGGAATAGAATAATGAGGGGGTTATATGGAGAAGGCAAAAAAGGAGAAAGTCTCACATCAACGAGGCTAATCAATGGGCTATGGAGATGCCCACCGATCGATGTTAATGCAAGGAGTAGGGATTGCCATGCAACAGATGCACTAGAGCTATAAATGTATGAAATCTCAACAAAAGAAACTAGTGGGTGTGCATCCAACTTGCTTGCTCGTGAAGACCTAGGGCACTTGAGGAGGCCCATTGTTGGAATATACAAGCCAAGTTCTATAATGAAAATTTCCCGCTAGTATATGAAAGTGATAACATGAGAGACTCTCTACTATGAAGATCATGGTGCTACTTTGAAGCAGAAGTGTGGTAAAAGGATAGTAGCATTGTCCCTTCTCTCTTTTTCTCTCATTTTTTGGGCCTTCTCTTTTTATGGCCTTTCTCCCCTTTTTTGGGCCTTCTCTTTTTTATGGCCTTCCTCTTTTTTTTTATTCCTCACTTGGTACAATGCTCTAATAATGATGATCCTCACACTTCTATCTATTTACAAATCAATGATTACAACTCGATACTAGAACAAAGATGACTCTATGTGAATGCCTCCGGCGGTGTACAGGGATATGCAATGAACCAAGAGTGACATGTATTAAAGAATTATGAATGGTGGCTTTGCCACGAATACTATGTCAACTACATGATCATGCTAAGCAATATGACAATGATGAATGTGTCATGATGAACGGAATGATGGAAAGTTACATGGCAATATATCTCGGAATGGCTATGGAAATGCCATAATAGGTAGGTATGGTGGCTGTTTTGAGGAAGATATAAGGAGGTTTATGTGTGACAGAGCGTATCATATCACGGGGTTTGGATGCATCGGCGAAGTTTGCACCAACTCTCAATGTGAGAAAGGGCAATGCACGATACCGAAGAGGCTAGCAAGGATGGAAGGGTGAGAGTGCGTATAATCCATGGAATCAACATTAGTCATAAAGAGCTCACATACTTATTGCAAAAGTCTACAAGTCATCAAAAAACTCGGCACTATGTGCATGCTCCTAGGGTGATAGATTGGTAGGAAAAGATAATCGCTCGTCCCCGACCGCCGCTCATAAGGAGGACAATCAAATAACACCTCATGTTTCAAATTTGTTACACAATGTTTACCATACGTGCATGCTATGGGACTTGCAAACTTCAACACAAGCATTTCTCAAATTCACAACTACTCAACTAGCACGACTTTCATATTATTACCTCCATATCTCAAAACAATCATCAAGCATCAAACTTCTCTTAGTACTCAATACTCTATATGAAAGTTTTTACTAATCTTGTATACCTAGCATATTAGGATTTTAAGAAAATTACCATGCTATTTAAGACTCTCAAAATAATCTAAGTGAAGCATGAGAGTTCATCTATTTCCTCAAAATAAAACTACCACCATGCTCTAAAAGATATAAGTGAAGCACTAGAGCAACAACAAACTACTCCGAAAGATATAAGTGAAGATCAATGAGTAGTTGAATAATTATGCAACTATGTGAAGACTCTCGAACATTTAATAATTTAAGATCTTGATAATTTATTCAAACAGCAAGCAAAGCAAAATAAAATGACATCTAAGAATAGCAAACATCATGTGAAGAAGCAAAAACTTAGGATCAACCGATACTAACCGATAGTTGTTGAAGAAGAAATGTGGGATGTCAACCGGGGCATCCCCAAGCTTAGACGCTTGAGACTTCTTTACATATTACCTTGGGATGCCTTGGGCATCCCCAATCTTGAGCTTTTGTGTCTCCTTAATTCCTCTCATATCACGGTCTCCCTAAATCTCACAAGCTTCATCCACACAAAACTCAACAAGGACTTGTGAGATAAGTTAGTATAAACCATTGCCAAAACCTTATCATACTCTACTGTAGCAAATCCCTAAAATTATTATTCAACTTTTCATACTAAATTCCTCTGCATATTTAATAGTCCTATCCTCAAATAGAATCATTAAAGAAGCAAACATATGCAAACAATGCAAACATAACAGCAATCTGCCTAAACAGGACAGTCTGTAAAGAGTGCAGCAACATCCATACTTCCCTAGATCCAAAAATTATGAAAGAAAATTCCCACTGTTGTAAATTTATCAGAGCTTAATATTCAAAAGGTTTCAACATTTTATCACATTCTGACTTTTCTAGGGAATTATTGCAACAGCAGTAAACTTTCTGTTTTCAAACAGCAACATGTGGACTTCTAAAATAGGCATAGTAAAGGCTATCAATGCCACTTTTATTGAAATAAAAGATGCAAAAAATTGTTCTAAATAACAGCAAGAAAATCCTAACAAAATAAATTGACGCTCCAAGCAAAACACATATCATGTGGTAAATAAAAATATAGCTCCAAGTAAAGTTACCGATGAACGAAGACGAAAGAGGGGATGCCTTCCGGGGCATCCCCAAGCTTAGGCTCTTGGCTATCCTTGAATATTACCTTGGGGTGCCTTGGGCATCCCCAAGCTTAGGCTCTTTCCACTCCTTATTCCATAGTACATCGAATCCTTACCCAAAACTTGAAAACTTCACAACACAAAACTTAAAGTAGAAAACTCGTAAGCACCGTTAGTATAAGAAAATAAATCACCACATCAAGGTACTGTAATGAAATCATTCTTTATTTATATTGGTTTTAAACCTACTGTATTCCAACTTCTATATGGTTTATGAACTATTTTTACTATCCATAGATTCATCAAAATAAGTAAACAACACATTAAAAACAGAATCTGTCAAAAACAGAACAGTCTGTAGTAATCTGGATCAAACGTATACTTCTGGAACTCATAAAATTCTCAAATAAATTGCTGGACCTGAGGAATTTATCTATTAATCATCTGCAAAAATAATTAACTAAATATAACTCTCCAAATAAAAATTACAGCAATTCTCGTGAACGCTAAAGTTTCTGTTTTTTACAGCATGATCAACAAGACTTTTCCCAAGTCTTCCCAATGGTTCTACTTGGCACAAACACTAATTAAAAGCATAAAACCACATCTAAACAGAGGCTAGATGAATTATTTATTACTAAACAGGATCAAAAAGCAAGGAACAAAAATAAAGTTGGGTTGCCTCCCAACAAGCGCTATCGTTTAACGCCCTAGCTAGGCATGATGATTTCAATGATGCTCACATAAAAGATAAGAATTGTAACATAAAGGGAGCATCATGAAGAATATGACTACCACATTTAAGTCTAACACACTTCCTATGCATAGGGATTTTGTGAGCAAACAACTTGTGGGAACAAGAATCAACTTGTATAGGAAGGTAAAACAAGCATAACTTCAAAATTTTAAGCACATAGAGAGGAAACTTAATATTATTGCAATTCCTACAAGCATAAATTCCTCCCTCATAATAAATTTCAGTAGCATCATGAATGAGTTCAACAATATAACCAGCACCTAAAGCATTCTTTTCATGATCTACAAGCATAGAAAATTTACTACTCTCCACATAAGCAAACTTCTTCTCATGAATAGTAGTGGGAGCAAACTTAACAAAATAACTATCATGTGATTAAAAATTAAGATCAAGATGACAAGTTTCATGGTTATCATTATTCTTTATAGCATACAAGTCATCACAATAATCATCATAGATAGGAGGCATGCTTTCATCATAATAAATTTGCTCATCAAAACTTGGGGGACAAAAATATCATCTTCATCAAACATAGCTTCCCCAAGCTTGTGGCTTTGCATATCATTAGCATCATGGATATTCAAGGAATTTATACTAACAACATTGCAGTCATGCTCATCATTCAAATATTTAGTGCCAAACATTCTAGTGCATTCTTCTTCTAGCACTTGAGCACAATTATCGGAATCCTTATTCTCACGATAGATATTGAAAAGATAAAGCGTATGAGGCAAACTTAATTCCATTTTTTTAATTTTCTTTTATGAACTAAACTAGTGATAAAACAAGAAACTAAAAGACTCGATTGCAAGATCTGAGGATATACCTTCAAGAGCTAACCTCCCCGGCAACGGCGCCAGAAAAGAGCTTGATGTCTACTACACAACCTTCTTCTTGTAGACGCTGTTGGGCCTCCAAGTGCAGAGGTTTGTAGGACAGTAGCAAATTTCCCTCAAGTGGATGACCTAAGGTTTATAAATCCGTAGGAGGCGTAGGATGAAGATGGTCTCTCTCAAGCAACCCTGCAACCAAATAACAAAGAGTCTCTTGTGTCCCCAACACACCCAATACAATGGTAAATTGTATAGGTGCACTAGTTCGGCGAAGAGAGGTGATACAAGTGGTATATGGATAGTAGATAAATGTATTTGTAATCTGAAGTTATAAAAACAGCAAGGTAACGAATGATAAAAGTGAGCGTAAATGGTATTGCAATGCGTGGAAATAAGGCCTATGGTTCATACTTTCGCTAGTGTAAGTTCCCTCAACAATACTAACATAATTGGATCACATAACTATCCCTCAACATGCAACAAAGAGTCACTCCAAAGTCACTAATAGCGGAGAACGAACGAAGATATTAGGGTAGGGTACGAAACCACCTCAAAGTTATTCTTTCCAATCAATCCGTTGGGCTATTCCTATAAGTGTCACAAACAGCCCTAGAGTTTGTACTAGAATAACACCTTAAGACACAAATCAACCAAAACCCTAATGTCACCTAGATACTCCAATGTCACCTCAAGTATCCGTGGGTATGATTATACGATATGCATCACACAATCTTAGATTCATCTATTCAACCAACACATAGAACCTCAAAGAGTGCCCCAAAGTTTCTACCGGAGAATCATGATGAAAACGTGTGCCAACCCCTATGCATAGGTTCATGGGCGGAACCTGCAAGTTGATCACCAAAACATACATCAAGTGAATCACGTGATATCCCATTGTCACCACAGATATCCATGGCAAGACATACGTCAAGTGTTCTCAAATCTTTAAAGATTCAATCCGATAAGATTACTTCAAAGGGGAAACTCAATTCATTACAAGAGAGTAGAGGGGGGAAGAAACATCATTGGATCCAAATATAATAGCAAAGCTCGCAATACATCAAGATCGTATCATCTCAAGAACACAAGAGAGAGAGAGAGAGAGAGAGCAAACACATAGCTACCGGTACATACCCTCTGCCCCAAGGGAGAACTACTCCCTCCTCGTCATGGAGAGCACCGGGATGATGAAGATGGACACCGGAGAGGGATTGCCCCCTCCAGCAGGGTGCCGGAATGGGTCTAGATTGGCTTTCGGTGGCTACGGAGGCTTCTGGCGACGGAACTCCCGATCTATTGTGTCCACAGATGTTTTTACGGTATATGGAGATATATATAGGTGGAAGAAGTACGTCAGGGGGGCCACGAGGGGCTCAAGAGGGTGGAGGGCGCGCCCAGGGGGGTGGGCACACCCCCTGCCTCATGACCTCCTCGCAGATCCCCCGACGTGCACTCCAAGTCTTCTGGGCTTCTTTCCTTCCAAAAAGGACTTCCGTGAAGTTTCAGGTCAATTGGACTCCGTTTGGTTTAACTTTTCTTTGAAACCCTAAATAGGGTAAAAACAGAAACTAGCACTGTGCTCTGGGTTAATAGGTTAGTCCCAAAAATGATATAAAAGTGTATAATAAAGCCCATGATCATTCAAAACAGTAAATAATATAGCATGGAGCAATCAAAAATTATAGATACGTTGGATACCTATCAGGGATCACCCTTGGGTGGAGGAGGATCCCCTAGGATTTCAACAGGCAAATTGTGTTTCAGAATAGGTTCCTGTTTAAAGAAAACTTCATTTATTTCCCTTCTTTCATTCATAAACATGTCATTTTCATGGTCTAGCAAATATTGTTCTAAAGGATCACTAGGAGGTACGGCAATAGAAGCAAGACCAATAATTTCATCCCTACCAGGTAATTCTTCTTCACGGTGTTGTCTACTAAGTTTAGAGAAATTAAATTCATGAGTCATATCATCTAAACCGATAGTAACAACATCCCTTTTGCAATCTATGGTAGCATTAACAGTGTTCAGGAAGGGTCTACCAAATATAATGGGACAAAAGCTATCTTGTGGGGAACCAAGAACAAGAAAATCAGCAGGATATTTAGTTTTCCCACACAAGACTTCAACATCTCTAACAATTCCCATTGGTGAAATAGTATCTCTATTGGCAAGTTTAATTGTGACATCAATATCTTCTATCTCAGCAGGTGCAATATCATGCATAATTTCTTTGTATAAGGAATAAGGTATTGCGCTAGCACTAGCACCCATATCACATAAGCCATGATAACAATGATCTCCTATTTTAACAGAAATAACAGGCATGCCTACCACAGGTCTGTTTTTATCTTTAGCACAAGGTTTAGCAATTCTAGAAGTCTCATCAAGGAAATGAATAACATGCCCATCAAAATTATCAGACAAGAGATCTTTAACAATAGCAATATCAGGTTCAACTTTAATTTGCTCATGAGGTGTATAAGTTTTAATATTGCTTTGACGAACCACAGTTGAAGCTTTAGCATGATCCTTTATCCTAACAGGAAAAGGTGGTTTCTCAACATAAGAAGTAGGAACAATAGGATCATTATAAGTGACAATCTTTTCTTCAACTTTAATAGGTGCAACTACTTTTACTTGTATGGGAGGATGATATTTAAACCACTTCTCCTTGGGAACATCAACATAAGTAGCAAAAGATTCACAGAAAGAAGCTACTATCTCAGAATCAAGTCCATATTTAGTGCTAAATTTACGGAAAACATCGGTATCCATAAAAGATTTAACACAATCAAACCTAGGTGTCATACCTGACTCCTTACCTTTGTCGAGGTCCCAGTCTTCAGAGTTGCGTTTAATTCTTTCCAATAAACCCCATTTGAATTCAATAGTCTTCATCATAAAAGAGCCAGGACACGAAGTATCAAGCATGATGCGATTATTATCAGAAAGCCGAGCATAAAAAATTGGAATAATCATTTCTCTTGAGAGCTCATGATTGGGGCATGAATATAACATTGATTTAAGCCTCCCCCAAGCTTGAGCGATGCTTTCTCCTTCATGAGGCCAAAAATTATATATATAATTGCGATCACGATGAACAAGATGCATAGGATAAAACTTCTGCTGAAATTCCAATTTCAACCGTTTGTAATTCCAAGACCCCATATCATCACATAGCATATACCATGTCGATGTATCTCCCTTAAAAGATAAAGGGAAGACCTTCTTCTTAACAACATCTCTGGGTACATCCGCAAGCTTAAATAATCCACAAACTTCATCCACATATATTAGATGCTCATCAGGATGTTTTGTTCCATCTCCTAAAAAAGGATTAGCTAGCAGTTTCTCTATCATACCTGAAGGAATTTCAAAGCAGACATTTTCATTTTCAGTAGGTTCAGTAGGTTGAGGAGCAACTCTTTGCTCTACTGGTCGGGGTGAAGGTACCCCGAACAAGCCCCTCAGAGGATTACTTTCCATAGTAACAAGTGACAGTAAATTTCAGCACACTATATAATTTTTTCCTTACCAAATTCCACCTACCAAAGGCGCTTCACTCCCCGGCAACAGCGCCAGAAAAGAGTCTTGATGACCGACAAGTATAGGGGATCTATCGTAGTCCTTTCGATAAGTAAGAGTGTCGAACCCAACGAGGAGCTGAAGGAAATGATAGGCGGTTTCCAACAAGGTGTTCTCTGCAAGTACTGAAATAAGTGGTAACATATAGTTTTATGATAGGATAATTTGTAACGAGCAACAAGTAACAAAAGTAAATAAAGTGCAGCAAGGTGGCCCAATCCTTTTTGTAGCAAAGGACAAGCCTGGACAAACTCTTATATAGAGAAAAGCGCTCCCGAGGACACATGGGAATATCATCAAGCTAGATTTCATCACGCTCATATGATTCGCGTTCGGTACTTTGATAATTTGGTATGTGGGTGGGCCGGTGCTTGGGTACTGTCCTTACTTGGAGAAGCATCCCACTTATGATTAACCTCAATTGCAAGCATCTGCAACTACAACAAAAATAAGGTAAACCTAACCATAGCATGAAACATATGGATCCAAATCAGCCCCTTACGAAGCAACGCATCAACTAGGGTTTAAGCTTCTGTCACTCTAGCAACCCATCATCTACTTATTACTTCCCAATGCCTTCCTATAGGCCCAAATAATGGTGAAGTGTCATGTAGTCGACGTTCACATAACACCACTAGAGGAGAGACAACCTACATCTCATCAAAATATCGAACGAATACCAAATTCACATGACTACTAATAGCAAGACTTCTCCCATGTCCTCGGGAACAAACGTAACTACTCACAAAGCATAAACATTTTCATAATCAGAGGGGTATTAATATGCATATAGGATCTAAACATATGATCTTCCACCAATTAAACCAACTAGCATCAACTACAAGGAGTAATTAACACTACTGGCAACCTACTAGCACCAATCCCGAACTTAGAGATAAGAATTGGATACAAGAGATGAACTAGGGTTTTGAGAGGAGATGGTGCTGATGAAGATGTTGATGGAGATTGCCCTCTCCCGATGAGAGGAGCGTTGGTGATGACAATGGTGATGATTTCCCCCTCCGGGAGGGAAGTTTCCCCGGCAGAACAGCTCCGCTAGAGCCCTAGATTGGTTCCTCCAAGGTTCCGCCTCGTTGCGGCGGAGTTTCGTCCGAGAAGATGGCTCCTTATTTTTTCCCATCGAAAGACTTCAAATAGCAGAAGATGGCCACCGTAGGGCCACCAGGGGGCCCATGAGGTAGGGGCGCGCCTAGGGGGGTAGGGCGCCCCCACCCTTGTGGGCAGAGTGTGGCCCCCCTGGTGAATCTCTTCCGCTGAGTATTTTGTATATATTCTGAAAATGTCTTCCATGAAGTTTCAGGACTTTTGGAGCTGTGCAGAATAGGTCTCTAATATTTGCGCCATTTCCAGCCCAGAATCCCAGCTGCCGGCATTCTCCCTCTTTATGTAAACCTTGTAAAATAAGAGAGAATGGGCATAAGTATTGTGACATAATGTGTAATAACAACCCATAATGCAATAAATATCGATATAAAAGCATGATGCAAAATGGACGTATCATATACCTGTGGTGGTATCTAATGGATCTGAGCATAAATTTCCTTTTTGTCATGAAAACCTTAATACTTCTGTCATGGGGTTGCTCCAAATAAATGAAGGCCTTCTGGCTTCAATAAATGCTGAGAGTTGATCATGGCAATCTTCTGTTAGGATCTGACTGCTCATAGGTAGTACTGATTTTGATTTATTTCCTTTGGCTCGAGCATGTGGCATCTACCAGAGATTTGACTGCCGTCTGTCGTGAGCAATATAACGGTGTATGGAGGTATAGTTGTGTCATACCTCAAATATTTACATCTTGAGACTGGCCTGATGGGGGCTGACGGACAATTGCTTTTCCTGACAGACTGACCATGTATATGGTGAGTATACCGGGTCTGAGCTGATTGTTCGGCTTTTTACTTTCTCATTTTGTCGGTATACCCATTTGGATTTTCCATATTATTCATTCCCAGCGGGTCAGCGGGATATGAGATCCTTGTAATTCATGAGATGTATCTCTACTTATCTTCCTTTGCATGATTTATGAGGCTGTTGTATATGGTGAGTATACCGGGTCTGAGCTGATTGTTCGGCTTTTGACTTTCTCATTTTGTCGGTATACCCATTTGGATTTTCCATATTATTCATTCCCAGCGGGTCAGCGGGATATGAGATCCTTGTAATTCATGAGATGCATCTCTGCTTATCTTCCTTTGCATGATTTATGAGGCTGTGGGATCCGACTTTCCTTTAAGTATATCTGTTGGATCTGTACCTCATATGAGTGACTGATATGATTGGGGGGTGCATGCTCACCACATGTATAAGAAGAATATGCCTCCGAACACTCGATCCTTGCGGTAGGTGTATGTTTTGACTGCATTGTTCCTCTGACAAAATTATTGCAAATCTTATCCTCGATCTATAGAGAAAAGCCATTCGTGTAGCTTGCCGAGGAGGGCTCATTAGCTTCTGCTCGAAGCTTTTATCTGGGTAGCATGCAGAAGCAGCCTTGATAGCTTACACACGAAGCTTGACATGAGTATTGTGCAGGAGAAGACGGGTTTCCGTACTTGAGAAGCTTCCCCTCGGTTTTTCTTGTTGAGAAAATTTTATTTCCGTCTGTTAGAAGCTTTTACCGAGGTATCTTGTTGAGAAAGACCGGGTATCGTGGACCGGAATTTATTCACATATCATGCTGAGGAGCCTTGCATCATAAATTTCTTCCGATAATGTGCGGAAGAATACTTAGTTTCTTATATACAAAACTTCATGCTGATATGCAGACTGCAATCCACACACACAGACACCCATGATATTATGTGGTTGAATATTTGCATGACAAAATTTGTTTAACTATCTTCCTTGAGCATATCATATTCTGACTTTATTTCGTATGATAACATATTTCAAGCATCATGCATTGCTGGGCCAAAATTTTGTATATGACCCATACCTTTGACTGAAAATACACCATTGATCTTGTACATGACTTATCTTGCTACTGATTGATACGTCTCCGTCGTATCTACTTTTCCAAACACTTTTGCCCTTGTTTTGGACTCTAACTTGCATGATTTGAATGGAACTAACCTGGACTGACGCTGTTTTCAGCAGAATTACCATGGTGTTATTTATGTGCACAAACAAACGTTCTCGGAATGACCTGAAACTTCACAGAGCAACTTTTTGAAAAATATAAAAAATACCTGCAAAAGATGAAGGCCAGGGGGCCCACCACCTGTCCACGAGGGTGGGGGCGTGCCTGCCCCCTACGGCACGCCCCCTACCTCGTGGGCCCCCTGGAACTCCTCCGACTCCAACTCTATATATTGTGTTTCGGGGAGAAAAAAAATCAGAGAGAAGGATTCATCGCGTTTTACGATATGGAGCCGCCGCCAAGCCCTAAAACCTCCTCGGGAGGGCTGATCTGGAGTCCGCCCGGGGATCCGGAGAGGGGAATCCGTCGCCATCATCATCATCAACCATCCTCCATCACCAATTTCATGATGCTCACTGTCGTGCATGAGTAATTCCATCATAGGCTTGCTGGACGGTGACGGGTTGGATGGGATCTATCATGTAATCGAGTTAGTTATGTTAGGGTTTGATCCCTAGTATCCACTATGTTCTGAGATTGATGTTGCTATGACTTTGCTATGCTTAATGCTTGTCACTAGGGCCCGAGTGCCATGATTTCAGATCTGAACCTATTATGTTTTCATCAATATATGAGAGTTCTTGATCCTATCTGGCAAGTCTATAGTCACCTATTATATGTTATGATCCGTTAACCCCGAAGTGACAACAATTGGGATACTTACCAGTGATGACCGTAGTTTGAGGAGTTCATGTATTCACTATGTGTTAATGCTTTGTTCTAGTACTCTATTAAAAGGAGGCCTTAATATCCCTTAGTTTCCGTAAGGACCCCGCTGCCATGGGAGGGTAGGACAAAAGATGTCATGCAAGTTCTTTTCCATAAGCACGTATGACTATATTCGGAATACATGCCTACATTACATTGATGAAGTGGAGCTAGTTCTGTGTCACCCTAGGTTATGATTGTTACATGATGAACCGCACCCGGCATAATTCTCCATCACCAATCCATTGCCTACAAGCTTTCCATATATTGTTCTTCGCTTATTGACTTTTCCGTTGCTATTGTTATCATCACTACAAAATACCAGAAACATTACTTTTACTACTGTTACCTTTTGCTACCACGTTACCACTACTATCATATTACTTTGCTACTAAATACTTTGTTGCAGATACTAAGTTTCTAGGTGTGGTTGAATTGACAACTCGGCTCCTAATACTTGAGAATATTCTTTGGCTCCCCGTGTGTCGAATCAATAAATTTGGGTTGAATACTTTACCCTCTAAAACTGTTGCGATCCCCTATACTTGTGGGTTATCAAGACTATTTTCTGGCGCCGTTGCCGGGGAGCATAGCTCTATTCTTTGAGTCACTTGGGATTTATATCTGCTTATCATTATGAATACCTTGAAAGATCCAAGAACCAAGATTTATCCCTCAACTACGAGGGGAGGTAATAAATTGCCATCTAGCTCTGCACTTGATTCACCTTCTGTTTTAAGTAAGCTTGCGACACCTAAACCTGCTTCTGCTATTCGTTCTGATATGTCGCATGTTATTGATGATGCTACTTCTGCTATACATGATACTTATGATGAAACTACTTCTATGCTTGATACTACTGTGCCACTTGGTGAATTTCTTGATGAACAACTTGCTAGGGCTAGAGAGATTGAAAATATTGAATCTGATAATACTGATGAAATTGATGATGAAGACTTGCCTGTTATTCTTGAGGGTTATGTTTTTGATAAATAAGCTTCTTTAGCTATTTTAGCTTGCAAAGATATATACGAACTTAAGAGGTTATTAGCTAAATGGAATAAGCAATCTCTAAATGCTAGAATGAAACCTGACCCTGCTTTTGCTACTTCACCTATCTGTGTTACCGATAAGGATTATGAATTCTCTGTTGATCCTGATATAATTACTTTGGTTGAATCTGATCATTTTCATGGCTATGAATCTGAAACTGTTGTGGCACATCTTACTAAATGAAATGATATTGCCACCCTGTTCACTACTAATGAGAGAAATCGTTACTTTTATATCCTTAAAATATTCCATTCTCATTAAAGGGTGATGCTAATATATGGTTTAATTCTCTTGATCCTGGTTGTGTGCGTAGTCCCCAGGATATGATTTATTACTTCTCTGCTAAATATTTCCCTGCTCATAAGAAACAAGCTGCTTTAAGGGATATATATAATTTTGTGCAAATTGAAGAAGAGAGTCTCCCACAAGCTTGGGGGAGGCTTCTCCAATTACTTAATGATTTGCCTGACCATCCTCTTAAGAAAAATGAAATACTTGATATCTTTTATAATGGACTAACCGATGCTTCCAGAGATTACCTAGATAGTTGTGTTGGTTCTGTTTTTAGGGAAAGAACACCGGATGAAGCTGAAATTCTATCGAATAATGTGTCGACAAATGAAAATAATTGGACACCTCCGGAGCCAATTCCTGAGCCTATTCCTAAGCCAACTCCGAAGAAGAGGGGTATTCTATTTCTCAGTCCTGAAGATATGCAATAGGCAAAGAAATCTATGAAAGAAAAAGGTATTAAAGCTAAAGATGTTAAGAATTTACCTCCTATTGAAGAAATACATGGTCTTAATTTACCGCCTGTTTAAGAAACATATGATCTTAATCCTTTACCTATTGAAGAAACTCATGGTCTTGATAATCCGACATAGGTAGTAAAGGTAAATTCTCTCTATACATATGATAAAGCTGAAATCCCATTTACTAAGTTTGCTAGCCCATGCTTAGATGAGTTTGATAAATTTATGGTTAAGCAAGAAGATTTTAATGCTTATTTTGGTAGACAATTGAAATAAAATTCAAATATGCTTGAACACTTGGGTGATTATATGGCTAATGTCAAAGGTGAACTTAAACTTATTACTAAACATGCTTCTATGGTTACCACTCAAGTAGAACAAGTACTTAAAGCTCAAAATGATTCGCTCAATGAATTGAATAGTAAAGATAATGATAATGCTATTAGAGTTATGACTAGAGGTGGTAGAATGACTCAGGAACCTTTGTATCCTGAAGGCCATCCTAAGAGAATTGAGCAAGATTATCAGAGAAATAAGATAGATGCACCTAGTCCTTCTAAAAAGAAGAAAAAGAAAAATGATAGGACCTTGCATGCTTCTAGTGAACCTGTTATTGAATCACCTGAGAATCCAAATGATATTTCTATTTCTGATGTTGAAACTCAATCTGGTAATGAACCTGAAACTAGTGATAATGTTAATAAAAATGTTCATGATGATGCTCAACCTAGTAATGATAATGATATAGAAATTGAACCTGCTGTTGATCTTGATAACCCACAATCAAAGAATCAATGTTATGATAAGAAAGACTTTGTTGCTAGGAAACATGGTAAAGAAAGAGAACCATGGGTTCATAAACCCATGCCTTTTCCTCCCAAACCATCCAAGAGAAAGGATGATGAGGATTTTGAGCGCTTTGCTGAAATGATTAGACCTATATTTTTGCGTATGCGATTAACTGATATGCTCAAAATGAATCCTTATGCTAAGTATATGAAAGAAAGATACCGGAAGCTGAAATTTCCACCATGCTTGCTAATTATACCTTTAAGGGTCAAATAACTAAGAAACCTGGAGATCCCGGTGTACCAACTATACCATGCTCCATTAAAAGAAACTATGTTAAAACTGCTTTATGTGATCTTGGATCCGGTGTTAGTGTTATGCCTCTCTCTTTATATCATAGACTTGATTTGAGTAAGTTGACACCTACTGAAATATCTTTGCAAATGGCTGACAAATCAACTGCTATACCTGTCGGTGTTTGTGAGGATGTGCATGTTGTAGTTGCAAATGTTACTATTTTAATGGACTTTGTTATCCTTGATATTCCCGAGGACGATAGTATGTCTATCATTCTTGGAAGACCCTCTTTGAATACTGCATGGGTTGTTATTGATTGCACTAAAGGCAATATCACTTTTCATGTTAATGGTAATGAGCATACGGTACACTTTCCGAGGAAACAACCTCAAGTTCATAGTATCAACTCTATTGGGAAAATCCCATCGATTATATTTGGAGGTTTTGAATTTCCTCTTTCTACTGTCAAGAAGAAATATAATATTCTTATTATTGGGGATGTTCATATCCCCGTTGAGGTAACATAGTGTTATTCGAAATTTCTCCGGTTCCATGTTATTCGAAATGAGTTCATTAACAAGACTTGATCAACCTTGTTAGTGGATTCCTTTTGATGATCATGAGATGGATGAAACTAGAAGGCACAACCTTCTGTACCCCACTTTTACTTTCTCTTATTTATATTAAATAAAATAAAAATAATATTTTTCTATCTGTTATCTGATTACCTGTGCAATATAAAAATACCTCAAAAATAAAAGTTTTGAAAATGCCCTGAGATTTAAATATGATTTTTTCTAGAAAATTTGAGAATATTTGGCACTAAGAACACAACAGGGGGGTCAACCACCTACCCACGAGGGTGGAGGGCGTGCCCTACCCCCTGGGCGCGCCCCCTGCCTCGTGGGCCCACGGTGTCCCTCCTCCACTTATTCCTGCACCCACACACTTCTTCTTCCTCCCACAAACATGAATATCCAGCTCAAGCACGAGTTCTAGCTCATCTTGCTGCCATTTTCGATCTCCTTACTCAAAGCACCTCTCACAAAACTGCTTGGGGAGATTGTTCCTTGGTGTGTGACTCCTCCATTGGTCCAATTAGGTTTTGTTCTAGTGCTTTGTTCATTGCAAATTTTTGCTGCTTAGGTGACCCTGTTCTTGAGCTTGCATGTCAAATTTATATGGTCAAAAGTAGTTTTGATGCATGATATAGGCCCTAGGCACTTGTAGGAGTAGTTGCTATCAATATTATTAAGTTTGGTTCACTTTTATTTTGAAGTTACTAAAAATTTTCAGAGGAAGAAAAATGCTTAGGAAAATGTTCCAAGGTGGTTCCTTAAGGAAGCAAGGACCCAGGCTTGCAATGCGTGATGCTGATGAAGAGCCACCAAGAGACGCTCCAGTGCGTCCTTATGAGTGGCCTTCTGAAAATTTTATGGATCGAGCGGGAATTAAGGAAGAATTCAACGCATATTTGCGTAACGCTGATCTTGTGAGCTTCGAGGAAGAGAAGTGCAGCCAGTATCACAATCTCACTAGTACCTTTGTGAGGAGGTTTGAATTTTCATCTTCACGTAATTCTCCAACTGTCCTGTTTGATCTTTATGAAAATTCTTACACTATGGACTTAGAGGATTTTACCACTGCTTGCAAACTTCCACAATGGGGTAGTATAAGGGATCCTCACAAATCTGAATTTAGAGATTTTCTTGCTAGCATAAATGTGGGAGAATCTAGAGATACTACACAAACTACCATAGGGAGCATTCACTTTCCTGCTATACATTATTTTGATCTCTTCATAGGTAGATGCATTAATGGTAAAGATGAGGCATGTCACATGTGTGTACCTGACCTTAGTATTCTTAGGAGTGCTGTGTTAGGAGATAAATCTTATAATTTGGGAGCCATTGTTGCACGTAGGTTGCATCTTAATAGATTTAATGGAGATTTCTTTGGAGGAATTTATGCAACCCGTATAGCTAATTTTCTTGGTGTAGCCATATGCGAAGATGATATTAAATTACCACCTGCTTACCTAGACTTTAATGCTATGGTTCACCACTAGTTTGTCGAGAGGAATGAATCCCCTCTCTAGTATCTCTTAATCTTTGACAGACGTCGTGCTGTCCATATTACTCTCCCTGCTCCTGCCTTCTTTGATTATCAGGCTAGAGGAAGATATGTTATTACCAGAGAGGAGGTAGATGAGTACGAGAGGAGAGCGGAGGCCGCTCGTCGCCACGCTGCAGCTCAGGAGGCGATAACTGCTGCATATGAGTACGACCCCAACTTTTACTATGGATATCAGCCACGCCAACCGTGGCCATAGACCAACTTAGGCCAAAAGCTTAAGCTTGGGGGAGTACGTATTTCTCACCGACATTACATTTATGTTCACACACTCATTGCTAGACGTCGGTGCTCATACTTTTTCATTGTATCATCCATGCTAGTTTAATTTCCTTTTTATGCTTTCTTCTGGTGTGTTCGATAAACCTTAAGAAAAACCAAAAAAATTAGTGGTAGCTTTCAATTCGTTTACTTTCCATGCTTGTAGTAGTAATTAAAAAGAAAACCCAAAAAGATTTCATGTTCTTCTTTTACTTGTTGGGAGCTTTCCTGTGTAAATAGTTTTATTTCTTTTCTTTTCTTTGGGGGTCGATAGGAGAAGACCATAATTAAATTGTTGAAGTGGCTCTTATATGCATTATTGTTGATCTGACAAAAGAGCCCATATTGCCTTGTCTTCTCCTGTTTATTGAATGCTGGCAGATTCCAACTTAGTCCAATGCACGTGCACTATTATTATTATGCACATCATTCGTTCGTGCAAGTGAAAGGAAATTATGATGATATATGATGGACTGACTGAGATGAGAAAAGCTGGTATGAACTTGACCTCTTTTGTTTTTGTAAATATGATTAATTCATCGTTCCTGATTCAGCCTATTATGAATAAACATGTTTGCAATGACAACTAGTGATCATAGTTTCTTGTGCCATGCTTGATTAGCTATGAGTTATAATGGTTTACCTTGCATGCCAATATGCTATTAAAATGGTTATGATGTGATATGATAGGGTGGTATCCTCCTCTGAATGATTTAAGTGACTTGACTTGGCACATGTTCATGCATGTAGTTGAAACAAAATCAACATAGCCTTCACGATATTTATGTTCATGGTAGATTATATCCTACTCATGCTTGCATTCGGTGTTGATTAATTTTAATCCATGTTCATGACTGTTGTCGCTCTCTAGCTGGTCGCTTCCCAGTCTTTTGCTAGCCTTCACATGTACTAAGCGGGAATACTTCTTGTGCATCCACTATACCTACCTATATACGGTATCTACCTGCTGTTCCAAGTAAATTTGTATGTGCCAAACTCTAAACCTTCAAATAAATATCCTGTTTTGTATGCTCGAATAGCTCATGTATCAACTAGGGATGTCCGTATCTTCCATGTTAGGCGGGTTATTCTCAAGAGGAGTGGACTCCGCTCCTCACTCACGAGATAAATGGCTGGTCACTGGGATGCCCAGTCCCATGCTTTATGCAAACTAAATCAAAATAATTGCAAACAAAACTCCCCCTGGGACTCTTGTTAGTTGGAGGCACGCGTTGTTTTGAGCAAGCCATGGATTGATGCTTGTTGGTGGAAGGGGGAGTATAAACTTTACCATTCTGTTTGGGAACCGCCTATAATGTGTGTAGTATGGAAGATATTGCCATCTCTTGGTTGTTATGTTCACAATGAAAGTATACCGCTCAAAATATTATTCATCTTTATTTCAAAACCGAGCTCTGGCACCTCTACAAATCCCTGCTTCCCTCTGCGAAGGGCCTATCTATTTACTTTTATGCTGAGTCATCATCTTCTTATTAAAAAGCACCAGTTGGAGAGCACGACTGTCATTTGCATTCATTATTGTTAGTTTACATTGAGTATGACTTGACTGGATCTCTTTTACCATGAATTACAATGTCTAGTCAGCCCTTGGTCTTTAAAGGTGCTTTGCATTTATGTTTTGCGGTCTCAGAAAGGGCTAGCGAGATACCATCTTGTTATATCATATTATGATTGTTTTGAGAAAGTGTTGTCATCCGAGATTTATTTTTATTGCTCGCTAGTTGATTATGCTATTGATATGAGTAAACTTTAGACCTAAGCATCATTGCGAATGTGGTTAGTTATAATCTTTGCTGAAAACTTGAATGCTGGCTTTACATATTTACAACAACAAGAGCAAACAGAGTTTGTAAAAGTTTTTCTTTATGACTTTCAGTTTATCAACTGAATTGCTTGAGGACAATCTAAGGTTTAAGCTTGAGGGAGTTGATACGTCTCTGTCGTATCTACTTTTTCAAACACTTTCGCCCTTGTTTTGGACTCTAACTTGCATGATTTGAATGGAACTAACCCGAACTGACGCTGTTTTCAGCAGAATTACCATGGTGTTATTTATGTGCAGAAACAAACGTTCTCGAAATGACCTGAAACTTCACGGAGCAACTTTTTGGAAAATATAAAAAATACCTACAAAAGATGAAGGCTAGGGGGCCCACCACCTGTCCACGAGGGTGGGAGCGCGCCTGCCCCCTACCTCGTGGGCCCCCCTGGAACTCCTCCGACTCCAACTCCAACTCTATCTATTGTGTTTCGGGGAGAAAAAATCAGAGAGAAGGATTCATCGCATTTTACGATACGGAGCCGCCGCCAAGCCCTAAAACCTCTCGGGAGGGCTGATCTGGAGTCCGTTCGGGGCTCCGGAGAGGGGAATCCGTCGCCATCGCCATCATCAACCATCCTCCATCACCAATTTCATGATGCTCACCACCATGCATGAGTAATTCCATCGTAGGCTTGCTGGACGGTGATGGGTTGGATGGGATCTATCATGTAATCGAGTTAGTTTTGTTAGGGTTTGATCCCTAGTATCCACTATGTTCTGAGATTGATGTTGCTATGACTTTGCTATGCTTAATGCTTGTCACTAGGGCCCGAGTGCCATGATTTCAGATATGAACCTATTATGTTTTCATCAATATATGAGAGTTCTTGATCCTATCTTGCAAGTCTATAGTCACCTATTATGTGTTATGATCCGTTAACCCCGAATTGACAATAATCGGGATACTTACCGGTGATGACCGTAGTTTGAGGAGTTCATGTATTCACTATGTGTTAATGCTTTGTTCCGATACTATATTAAAAGGAGGCCTTAATATCCCTTAGTTTCCGTAAGGACCCCGCTGCCACGGGAGGGTAGGACAAAAGATGTCATGCAAGTTCTTTTCCATAAGCACGTATGATTATATTCAGAATACATGCCTACATTACATTGATGAACTGGAGCTAGTTCTGTGTCACCCTAGGTTATGACTGTTACATGATGAACCACATCCGGCATAATTCTCCATCACCAATCCATTGCCTACGAGCTTTCTATATATTGTTCTTCGCTTATTTACTTTTCCGTTGCTATTGTTATCATCACTACAAAATACCAAAAACATTACTTTTACTACTGTTACCTTTTGCTACTGTTACCACTACTATCATATTACTTTGCTACTAAATACTTTGCTGTAGATCCTAAGTTTCCAGGTGTGGTTGAATCGACAACTCAGCTGCTAATACTTGAGAATATTCTCTGGCTCCCCTTGTGTCGAATCAATAAATTTGGGTTGAATATTTCACCCTCGGAAACTGTTGCGATCCCCTATACTTGTGGGTTATCACTGATCATTATTGTTGTGAGGATTTTATACTGATACAGACTTGAGATATCAATAATGTTGTGAGGAGTGCACACTAATCTAAAATTTTATTATCAGCCTCACAATCAGATATTCCCCATTTTTCTGCAGTCGGCTGAGAATTCCATTATGTTTAGCTGAGCTTTCAAATATTTGAACTCCTTATTACTCCTTCGAGTCCGGTGTCAGATGATGATCAACTCTTTATAGGGGAAAAATAATGTAACACCGAGGCCCAAAAAGGAAAGAAGCAAAAGAAACTCAAGTAAACAAAAGCACACAACAATCAATTCACACACGAATTAATGTCACGTATTACTGCTAGTCACACAATATGCATGCCTACTTAAGCACACAAATATCACGGGATCTCCGGTACTATGATCTAGCATGCTGTCATGATGTGCACGAGGACGAATAAATGTGTGGAGGAATTGGTGTAAACAGCGCTACACCAAGTGCTAGCTTAGCCAGGTAGCAACCTGGATTATCTCGGAGGCGAGGACGTACTTGGTAACCATGTAGCAGGACACGAATGTCGCGACCACATTATTATCTAGCAGACGGAAAATATCCGTACTCGTCCAAGAAATAAGGGTAGCGGGGAAACTGAGTTTGCTGGCATTGCCCTTTCTTGATAACTAAGACCATTAAGGGTTGCCATCACGACAAGAAAAAGGACGACCCGGGGTAGAAACATGTCCACCACCGAGACAAAACGGGGCTGAAGGATGGAATTCGGCGCGATACCGGAGCACCATTTTTGCCAACAGTGTCGGGATCACTTGGCATCACTCTGCTGAGACAAAAATGACACCAAACACCAAAGAACAAGCAAGAAAAGAAAACTGGGGGAATGCAAAGACTGAGTTGTAGTGGATCCGAACCGATGCCACCTGCACTCACCAAATAAATCGTCAGCAGCCAATAATAAGGCTATATGCATGTTGTGCAACAAACAAATGCAGCAACCATATGCAATAAACAAGCCAAACTCTATACTACCGATTTATACCGGTTTCTACCGCTCGCGCTGACTAGGGCGTCCTACAGCCAGACCTGCTCTGATACCAAGACTGTGACACCCCGACTCAGAGAAACCGGAACGCCCCGTATTCCATCCCAGAGATCGAGGAGAAGTCTCTGGAATATGACACTACTTGACATAGAACAAATCAGCTCTTATTACAAGAATAATAATACAAGGGTTTGATGTTACCAAGAAGCACATCAGCACGGCGACACTACACCTGCGATACTATACTTGCTCTAGGCTAGCAGCGGAATACTTCTAGCAGCGGAACAACGACGAAGATGGTGAACTCCACTCCGCACGAACTCTGGCTGGGACACGATCTAGCTCACACGCACGGCAACCATCGAGAAGCAATCAAGCAATCATGGCATCACCTGCAATCTGGCATGACACGCCAGGTCAGTACATTGAATGTACTTGCAAGCTCACAACAACCATAAACATCAAAGCAAGACAATAACATAGCATTTAATAGGTTAATTAAATTAACAACTATTATGATGAAACAATTACTAAGCATGGTATGAAACTAATATAATACTGATAAATCACCATCTCAGATCTCCATAACCATATCTCTCTTGGCTAACCGGCCAAGCAATATACCATCTCGATCACCTCGTGATCCAAACCAAACGGTGATCATTCCGGCGATCACTACCACGACCAACACTTGGTCTCAACCGTGATCCTTCCGGCGATCACTACTATGACCAACACTTGGTCTCCAACATCATCATCAACATCCTGCCAATCTGTACTGCTCAACATATCAACATATAAATATATCACATGTAAGTCATTCCGTCATGTGAGTGTTGATCGAACAGTGTGACCTAGTACGAACCCTTTCCCATGATCGAGGACGCGGCTATTGATAGATTTAAATACACACTCTGCAGAGGTAGCACACTTTACCCACACCACGGAACCCATGGCCTCGCACTCCCATTCGGGTGGACCAACAACGTTTCGACAAAACCGATCTACTGCCATGACACTCTCCCGGCCACTCCGACCCACTCCCAACTGGGCTAGTCCTGGGTGGCCCCATGTCTACCAAAGACACAACAACCACCGTCGTGGCCAAAACGTCACTCACGGGGACCGTGCACATAACAACAACAACAGACACAAGGCTTATGTCCGCCTACCTGATCAGGGTAGTGCGCACCCATAACCTTCCCTAGTTGGAGGCACCTGCGACACTATAAGAAATATGTCAACTAGTGACCTTCTGTAAGTGACCCTAGAAGAATTGGTCATAGATCTATAACCATTTGAGACCAATTGGTCAAATGCTGTTCGGGGGGCTCCAAACCCTAAACCATTGCGACCATTTTGGTCAGAAAGGTCATAATTTCCTTACACGAAATGGTCATAAAGCAAACAACGCTAGTCCGTTGCCTTATTTCTAGTTGTTAACGACCAATATAGATGGTCATAGCCTTATAAATTGTGGTGGGTTGCGATGACTAGGCACCATCTCATCAGTTTTGCCTATGTGTCATGTCCATGTGGCAATTTTTGCCCCAGGTTGTGAAGCAACCTATATTTCTATCATTCCCAAAATTCCCAAAAAAAATCTCATAAGTCATATCTTCGTCAAATATGTAAAAAACCTTCCTTGCCTAGTTCAAAAATAATTTAACAATATTCATTTTCCTATTCTGTTCAAAACAACACTTTGTGAAGGAAGTACAACTTTGCATGTCCAAACAGTATCCATTTTCTACGGTGCTTTCCTATGCCCAAATAACCATCCTCCACCAAATGCCAGCTCAATCCATTCATTATTTTGAGCACAGCTTCAACATTCGTATTTATGTCCAGTGTGGTACTTTGCAAAGCAAGTACCACCTAGGCTCCTCTTTTTGAGCTGAAAATTTGTGAAGACGGTCTTCTTAGTAACTGATCATCCTCAGCCAAAACTCACGCCCATTAGCCATGTACATTTCCCGTACCGCTAATCAAACACTTGGCTACTAATTCATGTTTGAGCATCGATCGGTCTCCTCGTGAGAATATTATGTTGTAATTTTCTTCCTAGCACCTACCTGGGGAGTGCCCAACCCACTAGACATGCCTAGGCCTCCCAGAACACATGGCAACACCACGGTCACGCGGTGACCACGCGGCGGGCATGCAAATTTACGCGCTCTAGAGTTGGGGCCCTCGGCCACCGCCCAAACCTCGACGTATCGCCACCAAACCATGTATTTATGATTAAATAGGTCCTTATGTAACTAGAAAAGATTTTTAGAAAAAATAAATAGCAAACTATGAGGCAGCTGCTGTTCAAATTTGACCCGCTTCCAACTGAATCGGTGGAAATTTGTCTTTTTCACGAGAGGTGGATCAAAGCTTTTTACACCCAACCATTTTGTCAATTGTGCATTAAATATGTCCTAGTATTTTATAAAATTGATTTGGTCCAATTTTGCAACAATTATTTGGTAGTTCCTTCACAATAAAACCTCATTTCGGGCACTCGAAAAATGGTAAATGGTTTTTTTGTCCAAAGAAAATGAAAACTTTCTTAGGCAACATTGTTTGCCATTCCAATATGCACCCTTGTGCACAATATGAGATCATTTGAGCAAACTATGCCGTGAATGTGGCCATAAGATTGATCATTTGGCTTGAAAGCCATTGATCTCCACACGTGATAGCTCGTTTCTGAGAACACTTTTTTATAATATTTGATGTATTACAAGTTTGTTATTTTTTCTGGGAACTTGGCCACATATGATGACACAATGCGAAGGTTTCCTAATTTTTTGATTTTTTTTAAAAATTTTTATGCCCGTTTCAAAATGCGGTCAAAACGGCGAGAATGACCGTTCCTATCTAGTGGTTGAATCTTGGAATTTTATTGGTGTTTCTCTGATTAAATAGATACTTATGTACCTAGAAATAATTTTTGGAAAAAATTAAGAGCAAACTACAAGGCAGCTACAGTTCAAATTTGACCCGCTTCCTACTGAATCGACGGAAATTTGTCTTTTTCACGAGAGGTGGATCAAAGGTTCTCACACCCAATCATTTGGTCAATTGTGCATTAGATATGTCCTAGTATTTTAGAAAATTGATTTGATACAATTTTGCAACAAATATTTGGTAGGTCCTTCACAAATAAGCTCATTTCGAACACTCAAAAAATAAAAAATGATTTAAAAGAACTCATTTCTCATAACTCTTTTAAAAAATATTTATCATATTTCAATTTATGGTTATTCCTGAAAACAATAGTCAAATTTGCTGACACAATACGAAGTTTTTTTCTTCAAATTTTCAGGTCATAATAAAATAGCTAACATGATTTAGCACATTACTTTTAGTCGATTGTGACCAATTTAAATGATCAAAATATTATACCTGTATACTGCGTTCTGATTGGTCCACGGGCCTCTCACGCAGATCATGGACAAATCACCGTCGGATTCCCTGGATCCAACGGCCCGCATCAAACATGGATGTGTCCTCGAAACCCTAGCTCTGTCCTGTGGTCATTTTCCATCCACCCCCCGCCTCCTTTCTTCCCCTCGCTCTCTGCTCCTCCTCTTCCCTTCCAGATCCGGCGGAGCTCCTCTCGACCCACCAGCCGCCGCACACATTCTCTCCAGATCCAATTCAAGCCCCCCTCGTCCACCGTCCCCTTCCTCCGCCGTCGACGTTCGCGCTCAAGGCCTCTGCCTCACCCGCCCTCGCCATTGCCTCCTCGGCGGGGTTGCCCTTCTTGGCGTCCGCCTCCGCGGTGCCGAGGGCCGCGCCGCCGCGGCCAGGAGGGTCTCCCTCCGCCGGGCCGCACCCGCGACCTGCTACCCCGCACCCGCACCAACTCCGGCGCTGCTCCACCCGCCGCTCCCACCCTGGCGCCGGCGCCAAGGCCGTCCCCGCCCACCAGGTCTGGGATCCCACCGCGGGGTTCGTTGTCAAGGTCCCCGCCGTCTCCGAGTTCTTTGTCAAGGTCCCCGCACATCCTCTCCTCACCCCCTAGATCGGAATCGGCGCCTCCCTCCGCCGCCGGCCGCCATGTCGCTGTCTCTGCTCGGGGTCAGCTCCCCTCCCTTCCCCTCTCTCCTCTCTTTCTCGTTGCGCGATGCAGGTGGAGGTTGCTGAATTGACCTTGTTTTTTCGCTTGGTTCCTTCCTGCTGCAGGGGCTCACCAAGTCGCTGGCCTTGACCGTGCTCTCCAAGGTCGGCGACAAGACCTTCTTCACCGCCGCGGTACCCCACCCCACCTCACCTCCTCTCGCCTTCCACGTGTTCCTAGTACTGCTTTGTCCGCGAGTCCGTCCTGGAATTCGCTAGCTTATGGTGAAGTAGTAGTTGTTTGTGTTAATTGTGACGGATGGAACCCTTTTCTCTCTTGCATCATTCGCTAGAATCATTGTTCCTGAAGTAAAATCATTGTTTGTTATGCGGCATTAACCCACACATGAAGGTCATGCATCCTGCTGGTAGTGTTGCATCTTTAATTAAGTTATGAATTAACATTGTGCTTTTGTAAAAACAAAATTGGCAGAAGAGGTGGCAAGTAATTAATGTGTTCAAGTCCGATAGAATTTACCAGTGGGTCGTTCTGCTGCATGTTTGCTATATATCAACTGGAACCGTAGTTGTTCTCATCACCAACAATGGATGTTATTCCTGAACTAAACTAGTATATGTTGCAGCCTAGGGTCAGTGTTTTTTTAGGATCAGTGTTTTTATCTGTGTGATAAGGCAGTCTTTTTATCGATGGTACATATTCATAGAGTAGTGAAAAAGATCTTGATCTCCTAATTTTTTGCACCTCATTTTTTTTCTTGTCTCAACTTGAAATGCCAACCACACTCAGAGGATTGACAGTCACAAAAAAAGGTGCAAGAACAGAATTACCTCAAAGGGCATAGATGATATTTTTCATGACTGTATTGAGATATGTGGAACATAATACATTGTATGCTTAATTTGCATTTTGGAGCTGCCGTTTGAAGCATGATGTGTGATTTATTTCTACCATTTTGGTTGTTATCACAAGTTGCTGTGTTGGACACTAGCATGCTCATCACTACTGATCTTGATACAATATCCTCATTTATTGGCAGGATTTCGAGCTGGCTGCAGCAAGTTGATTGATATCAGTGCCAGTGCAGGGAGTGATTCTGCTTCGTAGCTATCACGGATGCTGCTGGGTGGACTATTTCCAGGAAGTTCGCGCTCGGCGGGGCCCTGGCTGTTCGGTGGCTGCATGAATTGGATAGCCATTTCTGTGCTCCAAGTTCAGTTATCTGTGTGCTAGGTCTGGCTCAGGTTGCTTCGATTTGATGCTTTTGTTTGTTGCGTAGGCGTTAGGCTACGAGTTGGATCTGATTATTCGGTGCTTGCATACCACCTGCATATGCATGCTCTAGCTTCTAGGTAGTAGAAGAATTGACATGTGGGATGCAAGTCCAAGCTTGATACTATAAATGTTACTCCCACCTATCAAGTTGGACTGCTTGGGTGTCAAGTTGGTGTTGTACTGTAGTCTGTAGTATGCACCTGCATATGCATGGAAGAATAGTTAATATCTTGATCCAAGTCCAAGCTTTCATACTTGATATGTTACTCCTGCCAACAGGAAAACTGGGCAGTTTTGACCGCATGCCCTGGCGGCGCTTAAAACTACCCAACTAGGCACGCGTCTACACCATGTGGTGGACTTAAGTATCTTAGTGACTTCATTTGATTTGTGTATTTCTGTTAATTCTAAGCTTCTGTTGCTGTGAAAATGTACCTCACTGACCGTCTGTCTATTTATTGTGTACTTCTTGCATGAGGAGGTGACTAGTGATGCGGCGCGCCAAGCAGCAGTAGGGGAAGGGGGTCTCCTGCTCGAGGAGGCGGAGCAGTAGGGGCGTGCCCAGTCGGTAGCCCTGTCCTACTTGTGGGGGAGGGGCGGGAGGGGTCTGCTCCTCTGCTTCCATTGCGATTGCGGCAGGTAGCTCCTCCATCTCCGTCCCCCTCTTCATGTGCTCACTACTTCTGCTGCTAAGTTGACGAATATGTGATGCACTTGTCCCAAGGAATTTTAGAGGGATCTGTATGAACAAGTCATGTTTTTATTTTATTTTATTTAGGTTGATAGTTACCAAACAGAGAGAGAAGATGAGCTCATGCTTGGATTTTTTTTCTGCCAGCACATGATTTGTATATATGCAATCATCATCTTGCATGTGCGAGCTGGTTCCTTGCTTGGGCATTGCGTCGATGACCAAGTGTTAGTGATGACTCAACATAAAAGTAAATAGACAGGCCCTTATCTGGCCATTGATTTCTTGCTGATAATTAGGTGCTAAAGAATGCTGCAGGTTTATTAGGATGTGGCTGAAACCATTGGATGGCCTTCGTGGACTTGCTATCAATACTGGTCTCATGTTTTGTTTCCTTTCTGGACATGTTACGGTTCAAGTGTTGTTGCTGTTTAGTACTAAGTGCTTAACTTAACTAAGCTTGAGCTACTAAAACCCACTCTCAAATTAATGTATTCCTATTTTGCGAAACTTCAATGTTGAGCTCCTCTCCTCGCTGAGCCGTGGCCGTCGATTTTCATTTCATCGACCACCACTCCAGCTACCTTCTTGTGTAATCAAATTTGCTCCTATGTATATATATGTATGAGGCTGGGTAGTTCAACACTAGTTTTGTTTCTAACTCATTCATATATATGGTGGAAATTGTGCAGGTTCCATGGTGCCAAGTGGCCTCTGGCCATCTTGAACTGGAACTCCAGTAACAAGTAGATGTTGCTGACGTACTCAATATTTTAAGTTGTTTTTTTTATTTTTTGAGAGAAGTGTATTAGGTTGATGAGATTAATTAGCTCAGTTGGCTAAAGTAGCAACAACAACAGCAACGCTTTGCCATCCACTTTCTACCTGAATTGTACTTACATGCTTAGATAACCTTGTACGCATAGCTGGTCCGTTTAATTTATAAATGGTTATTTGTTGCTGCTGCAGGAGTAACATTGCTGATGGCGATGGGTACATGATGGTGGCTAGTGTGGTGGACGACCCAGAATATGTTGCCTCGCAAGTGCACATGTACGTAGCTTTCCACCTCAAATGCTTCTGTTTCTGCCTCAGCTACTAAGCCAATAAACACCAAATCTGGAATGAGAAAGATGATGAGGCCTACTTGATTCCCATTTTGTTCGTTCATGCTATGTGCATTGATTCCCACAAACTATAACCTGATTTGATGCTATCTTGTCTTTTTTTCAACTTGCAAGGATTAAGGATGTAAAGAAAACTAATTTTGTCGCTCGTAGAGAATTGTATTTATTGTTGACAATGTTGTGTAAATAGAATACCTGATTGTCTTCTATAACTTAATTTCCTTGCATTTTCAACTCCGATTTTGAACGATTAAGGTTACTCCCATGAACAATTTTGCTAAACATTTACCACATCTTCGTAAGTGTACCATAATGCATATTTTGTTTACCTTTTTAAATCTGTTCTACCGCTTGCATTTGGTGTTGCCATTGAAGTTGTTTGGTTTGGCCTCAACAGCAGTACACTCTAATGCTATGTTTACTCTTTTACAGGAGCTCTAGGCCTAAGTTTTTTCAAGTGTGAAGCCGTGAAGCCAAGTGCGAAGGAGTTTTTTGGTTCTGTAGTAGACTCTAAATTGTAATATTGAAACAAATTGTAAAAGACCAGTGTATGTTTGAAATAGTGATTATGTATGTTGAAAAGATGTGAAATGGAAACTTTACCAGTGGGAACCACTTATGAATAAAATCTGAGCATTTTTTAAATTCTGGCATGTGGGACCGATGTATGGGATTATGACTAAGAAGGCCAAGGCCCAAAAATAAAGAAGCTGAAATATTGGGCTTGGCCCATGTAGCCAACAAGAATTGACTTGGAAAAAAGCTTGAATTGTTGGGCTCGGCCCATGAAAAATATACATTTAAAAGGCTGAACTAATGGGCTGGGCCCATATAGATAACGAATTGGACCGGGCTGAATCTTATCAACGACCTTTTCAATTGGTCGCAATTTTGCCACGTCGGATCCGACGTGACTTGGGCAGACAGCTAGTGATGAAAACAAAAGGTCATGGGTTCAACAACCTTCTGTGAGAAGGTCGTTAATTTTAGTTTATGACCGCCAGTTTTTGACCTTCTGTTTTTGGTCACAAAAAGGTCGCAAATGAAAAACTATGACCTTTCAGCGGGCAATAGTGAGGGTCACAAGTTGACATATTTCTTGTAGTGCGAGAGGCACGACAATAGACCGCATTACGGCCTTCCCATAAAGGAAAATGTGGTTGCACTGGAAAAGCCCGGTTCGATGGCACCTGACCAACTTAATGACGGAATTTATCCCCAAAATATAATAGTAAGGACTGATACTCCGATATCATCTATCAACCTATAACCCAAGTCATGGCACTATCCAACAAATTATCCAAAGCTTAATATCATCATATCAAAATACTCCGAGGACAGTCTATCATTACTATCAAGATGAATCCAAGAGCGATAAGACTACTACCCAAATATCAAGAACTAACTATCCAACTATGATCCACATGCAAGCATCATTTCCATCATCATACTCCAAAACATAATATCATCTAGCATCATGACGAAACTAATACTAGCCACTAATAATCCAAAGGTAACATGATATCCAAAGTAATATTCCAAAATAATACCAGATATCATCATGAAAAATATTCATAAAAGCCACTAATAATCCGAAGGCAACATGATATCCAAAGTAATACTCCAAAATAATACCAGATATCATCATGAAAAATATTCATAAAAGCCACTAATAATCCGAAGGCAACATGATATCCAAAGTAATACTCCAAAGCATAATATCATCATGGACATAATCATAATAGCCACTAAGAATCCAAAGGCAACATGTCATCCACATAATAATCAAAATATAAGTCCTAGAACTCCAAGCAATATCATGGCAATATCAACATCAAAACAATACTCCGAGTCGTGCCATGAACAGATCATACCTAGCTAATGCAATGTTTCAAACAAGTTCAAATAAATAAACCATGTCACTGCATTGTAATCATGCAAATGGAGGATGTGGCTTGCCTGGGGTGGAAGAAATCAACGGGAAGAAGTGCGAGAAGCTCGCGGAAGGAATTGCCAGAAAAAGCTCTCTCTCGGAGGGGGCTGATTAAGCGTAAGGGCAAAATGGTCATTTTCAGAATGTCAAAACATCATGAAAATGTTACCAACAGAACGGGCTCGACGAAATGAAGAAGTGGGCTTTGGAATCACCTGATTTGGAGTTGGGAGTAAAAAGATATAAGGGTTTTTCTGCCAGGGACCCATCTGTAAGAAAAATCTTTACAAACTGGGCCTGGATAGAAAAACAGAAAGCTTCTTCTCAGGAAATACATTTTCCAGAGCGGAAAACATACTTTTAGCTCGAAGAAGAACAAAGTACGCTTTCAGAAGGGGAAAGCGCACTCGGGTAAATCCCGCGTCCACTTATCCACGTTAGTGAGGGGGCGGGGCCGGGCCTTGTGTCGCTGACGTGTGGGTCCAGCGCGGCATCTCTCTCCTCCTGGCCTTCTCCTTCTTCTCCCCCGACGCGCGCCCGCTGCATAGAGGAGGACCGCCGGCGCCGGCGCTCGCCCGGTCAGCTCCGGCCACCTCCGGTGGAGCTCGGACCACCGAAATGACCAGTGCGAGGAGCTGTGATGACCCACAGGTATAGGGGATCTATCGTAGTCCTTTTGATAAGTAAGAGTGTCGAACCCAACGAGGAGCAGAAGAAAATGATAAGCGGTTTTCAGCAAGGTATTCTCTGCAAGTACTGAAATAAGTGATAACAGATAGTTTTGTAATAGGATAAATTGTAACGAGCAACAAGTAACAAAAGTAAATAATGTGCAGCAAGGTGGCCCAATCCTTTTGTAGCAAAGGACAAGCCAGAACAAACTCTTATAATAGGAAAAGCGCTCCCGAGGACACATGGGAATATCGTCAAGCTAGTTTTCATCACGTTCATATGATTCGCGTTCGATACTTTGATAATTTGATATGTGGGTGGACCGGTGCTTGGGTGCTGTTCTTACTTGAACAAGCATCCCACTTATGATTAACCTCTATTGCAAGCATCCGCAACTACAACAAAAGTATTAAGGTAAACCTAACCATAGCATGAAACATGTGGATCCAAAACAGCCCCTTACGAAGCAACGCATAAACTAGGGTTTAAACTTCTGTCACTCTAGCAACCCATCATCTACTTATTACTTCCCAATGCCTTCCTCTAGGCCCAAGTAATGGTGAAGTGTTATGTAGTCGATGTTCACATAACACCACTAGAGGCTAGACAACATACATCTTATCAAAATATCAAACGATACCAAATTCACATGACTACTCATAGCAAGACTTCTCCCTTGTCCTCGGGAACGAACGTAATTACTCACAAAGCATATTCATGTTCATAATCAGAGGGGTAATAATATGCATATAGGATCTGGACATATGATCTTCCACCAAATAAACCAACTAGCATCAACTACAAGGAGTAATCAACACTACTAGCAACCTACTAGCACCAATCCCGGACTTTGAGACAAGAATTGGATACAAGAGATGAACTAGGGTTTGGAGATGAGATGGTGCCGGTGAAGATGTTGATGGAGATTGCCCTCTCCCGATGAGAGGAGTGTTGGTGATGACGATGGTGATGATTTCCCCCTCCGGGAGGGATGTTTCCCCGGCAGAACAGCTTTGCCGGAGCTCTAGATTGGATCTGCCAAGGTTCCGCCTCGTGGCGGCGGAGTCTCGTCCGGAAAAGTTCCTTGTTATTTTTTTCTCACCAAAAGACCTCATATAGGAGAGGATGGGCATCGGAGAGCCACCAGGGGGCCCACGAGGTAGGGGGGCGCGCCCCCACCCTCGTGAGAAGGGTGTGGGCCCCTGGCCTTCATCTTTGTCGTGGATTTTTCTTTATTTCTTTTAAGACGTTCCATGGAGTTTCAGGACTTTTGGAGTTGCGCAGAATAGGTCTATAATATTTGCTCCTTTTCCAGACCAGAATTCCAGCTGCCGGCATTCTCCCTCTTTATGTAAACCTTGTAAAATAAGAGAGAATATCCATAAGTATTGTGATATGAAGTGAAATAACAGTCCATAATGCGATAAATATTGATATAAAAGCATGATGCAAAATGGACGTATCAACTCCCCCAAGCTTAGACCTCGCTTGTCCTCAAGCGAAAACCCGATAACAATAAATATGTCCTCATGTTTAGAGGTAGAGGCGTCGATAAAAATAAAATACGGACATGGAGGCATCATGATTATTCTCATAACAGCAACATATATAGATTTTGTCATATGATTACTTATGTTCAAGTGATGATCTATTCACAATGCAAAAGTATAAATCATAAACCTTATTGGGCTCCGACAAACTATAATCTCAGTCATTGAAGCAATTGCAATTTATCATAACATCGGAAAGAGTCTATGTCAGAGCTAAAAAGCAAGTCCACATACTCAACTATCATTTAGTCCTCCATAATTGCCAACACTCACGCGATACTTGTGGTTACGGAGTTTTAATCGGACACAGAGAAAGATAGGGGCTTATAGTTTTGCCCCACAACCTTTTACCTCAAGGGTAATGTCAACAATAATGGTTCATGCTCCCCTACATCCAATTAGATATATATATATATATATATATATATATATATATATATATCATGTTCTTTACAACATGCTGAGCTTGCCAAAGGATAAAATGAAAAAGAAAAGGTGAAGATCACCATGACTCTAGCATAAGGTAGAAGATAATAATAAAGGATAGGCCCTTCGCAGAGGGAAGCAGAGGTTGCCATGCGCTTTTAGGAGTGGATATATAAAATCTCAATGCGAAAGAACGTCACTTTATATTTCCCCTTGTGATATGAACCTTTATTATGCAGTCCGTCGCTTTTATTACTTCCACATCACAAGATCGTATAAAGCTTATTTCTCCCACACCAATCAATCATACATATTTAGATCAATTTTTATTGCTTTGCACCGATGACAACTTACTTGAAGGATCTTACTCAATCCATAGGTAGATATGGTGGACTCTCATGGCAAAACTAGTTTAAGGATATTTGGAAGCACAAGTAGTATTTCTACTTGGTGCTGAGAATTTGGCTAGCATGAGGGGGAAAGGCAAGCTCAACAAGTTAGAGGATCCATGACAACATACTTTATCTCAGATATAAGAAAGACATAACTCATTACGTTGTCTTCCTTGTCCATCAACTCTTTAGCATGTCATATTTTAATGAGTGCTCCCAATCATAAAAGATGTCAATGATAATATATCTATATGTGAAAACCTCTCTTTCCTTATTACTTCCGATTAATTGCAACAATGACCAAAGCTATGTCTGCCAACTCCCAACAACTTTTAATCATCATACTCTTTCTATGTGAAGTCATTACTCTCAGTAAGATCAATATGAACTTTTTGTTTCTTTTTATTCTTTTTCTCTTTTCTTTTATTCACCCAAGATCATGGCAAAATAATCAAGCCCTTGACTCAACACTAATCTTTATTATATATAGCTCACGGACTCGATTACATAGAGAGATCATAAAACAAAACTCAAAACTAGATCATGCCATAAACTTTATTCTACTGGATCAAGATACACTAATAGGATCGAACTAAGAAAAACGGTAAATATAGGAGTTGTGATTGTGATATGATACCGGGGCACCTCCCCCAAGCTTGGCAGTTGCCAAGGGGAGTGCCCATACCCATGTGATTATGTCTCCTTTGTCGGTGAAGAAGGTGGTGGTGATGTTGGCTTAGTTGATGGCTTAGGCTTCTCCCTTAATTTGTGCTTGAGGACGGCATTTTGATCCCTCAGATCATCAATCTCCCACTCCGGGGTTAATATCTTTTTGCATAGGTCCTACTTATTTTCCTGCAAAAGACGAAAAGGGATAAACTCGAACTTGGGTTTCTTTACCCTATCAGGGAGACTTGACTTTTTGAATTCCATGTGCATGTCCCCAGGTTGAGGTAATGGTGCTTCATCTTCATCTGAGCTTGTCTCCTCCTTCCCTTTGGGTTCATAGTCCTCTTCTTCCTCCGTGGTCCATCCATCATGTTCCACATCTCCATAAACCTTTGGATTTGCTAAGTAATCATCCACATAGCTTTCTCCTTCCGAATCCTGGGAAGACATGTTGATTTAATTTGCAAACGGGACAGCTCGAAACGAAAACAAAGGATAATTGCGTGATACGGGAGTCAAAACCTTCGGGAGAATATATAATGAATTTTTATCGGCCAAAATACGTAACGTGCAAGAAAACGGAGTCCGGAAGGCACACAAGGTGCTCATGAGGTAGGGGCGCGCCCAGGGGTAGGGCGCGCCCACCACCCTCGTGGGGCCCTCGTGTCCTTCCCGGACTACAACTTATTTTTCTATTTTTCTAAATATTCCAAAACGGAGAAATATTGCCTTAAAAATTGTTTTGGAGTCGGTTTGCTTACCGTACCACATACCTATTCCTTTTCAGAGTCTGAAACGTTCCAGAAAGTGTCTCTTATGTATTCCTCCGGGGTTACGGTTTCAATAATATTGGTTTCAACATTTATGGGATTACCTGAGATATAATGTTTGATTCTTTGACCGTTTACCACCTTCGGATTTGTGCCCTTGAAGTTGTTGATTTTTATGGCACCAGAACGATAGACCTCTTCGATAACATAGGGGCCTTCCCATTGAGAGAGAAGTTTTCCTGCAAAAAATTTTAAACGAGAGTTGTATAGCAATACATAATCACCTACATTAAACTCACGCTTTTGTATCCTTTTGTCATGCCATCTTTTAACTTTTTATTTAAACAACTTGGCATTTTCATATGCTTGGGTTCTCCATTCATCAAGTGAGCTAATATCAAATAACCTCTTCTCACCGGCAAGTTTAAAATCATAGTTAAGCTCTTTAATAGCCCAATATGCCTTATGTTCTAGTTCGAGAGGTAAGTGACATGCTTTTCCATAAACCATTTTATACGGAGACATACCCATAGGATTTTTATATGCAGTTCTATAAGCCCATAATGCATCATCAAGTTTCTTGGACCAATTCTTTCTAGACCTATTAACAGTCTTTTGCAAAATTAATTTGAGCTCTCTATTGCTCAACTCTACTTGACCACTAGACTGTGGGTGATAAGGAGATGCAATTCTATGATTAACATCATATTTAGCAAGCATTTTACGAAAAGCACCATGAATAAAGTGTGAACCACCATCAGTCATTAAATATCTAGGGACTCCAAATCTCAGAAAAATAACTTCTTTAAGCATTTTAATAGAAGTGTTATGATCAGCACTACTAGTTGGAATAGCTTGTACCCACTTAGTAACGTAATCAACAGCAACTAGAATATGTGTGTATCCATTAGAGGCAGGAAAAGGTCCCATATAATCAAAGCCCCAAACATCAAACGGTTCAATAACAAGTGAATAATCCATAGGCATTTCTTGACATCTACTAATATTACCAATTCTTTGGCATTCATCACAAGACAAGACAAAATTACGGGCATCCTTGAAGAGAGCAGGCCAATAAAAACCAGATTGCAATACGTTATGTGCAGTTCTATCTCCAGCGTGGTGTCCTCCATAAGACTCGGAATGACACTTGCATAGGATCTGTTCCTGTTCATGCTCAGGTACACAACGTCTAATAACACCATCTACTCCTTCTTTATAAAGATGTGGGTCATCCCAAAAGTAATGCCTTAAATCATAGAAAAGCCTTTTCTTTTGCTGGTATGTGGAGCTAGGTGGTATAAACTTGGCAACAATATAATTAGCAATATCAGCATACCATGGAGTACTACGAGAAGTACTTATAACATTTAATTGTTCATCAAGAAAGCTATCATTAATAGGTAGTGGGTCATCAAGAATATTTTCGAACCTAGACAGGTTGTCTACAACGGGGTTCTCAGCTCCCTTTCTATCAACAATATGCAAATCAAATTCTTGAAGCAAGAGAACCCATCTAATAAGTCTAGGTTTAGCATCTTTCTTTTCCATAAGATATTTAATAGCAGCATGACCTGTTTGAATAGTTACTTTAGAATCAACAGTATAAGATCTGAACTTATCACAAGCAAATACAACTGCTAAAAGCTCTTTTTCAGTAGTAGCATAATTTCTTTGAGCATTGTCTAGAGTCTTACTAGCATAATGAATAACATTTAATTTCTTGTCAACTCTTTGCCCTAGAACAACACCGACAACATAATCACTAGCATCACACATAATTTCAAAGGGTAGGTTCCAATCAGGTGGCTGAACAACAGGTGCAGTGACTTGTTTTCTTAAGTATTTCAAATGCTTCTACACAATCATCATCAAAGACAAATGGTATATCTTTTTGCAATAAATTAGTCAGAGGCCGAGAAAATTTTGAGAAGTCCTTAATGAACCTCCTATAAAATCCAGCATGACCAAGGAAACTTCTTATACCTTTGATGTCCTTGGGACATGGCATCTTTTCAATAGCACCAACCTTGGCTTTATCAACTTCAATACCTCTTTCAAAAACTTTGTGCCCCAAGACAATACCTTCATTAACCATAAAGTGACACTTTTCCCAATTCAAGACAAGATTAGTTTCTTCACATCTCTGCAAAACTCGATCAAGATTGCTCAAGCAATCATCAAAACAGGAACCATAGACGGAAAAGTCGTCCATGAAAACCTCACAAATCTTTTCACAAAAGTCAGAGAATATAGCCATCATGCATCTTTGAAAGGTAGCAGGTGCATTACATAAACCAAAAGGCATACATCTATAAGAAAAAGTACCAAAAGGGCATGTAAAAGTAGTCTTTGATTGATCTCTAGCCGACACAGGTATTTGAGAGAAACCAGAATAACCATCTAGAAAGCAGTATAAATGTGTATGTTTGCATAATCTTTCTAGCATTTGATCAATAAAAGGTAAGGGGTAATGATCTTTCTTAGTAGCTTTATTTAATTTGTGGAAATCAATTACCATCCTATAACCTGTGATAATTCTTTGTGGAATCAATTCATCTTTATCATTAGAAACAACAGTAATACCTCCCTTCTTAGGGACACAATGGACAGGACTTACCCACTCACTATCAGCAACGGGATAGATTATACCTGCCTCCAGAAGCTTTAATATTTCTTTTCTTACCACTTCTTTCATTTTAGGATTCAGACGTCGTTGAGGATCACGAACTAGTTTGGCATATGCTTCCAAATTTATTTTATGTTGACATAAAGTGGGACTAATGCCCTTAAGATCATCAAGAGTATATCCAATAGCAGCACGACGCTTCTTCAGAGTTTTCAATAATCTTTCTTCTTCATGCTCTGAAAGGTTAGCACTAATAATAACAGGATATATCTTCTTTTCATCAAGATAAGCATATTTAAGATTATCAGGCAAAGGTTTAAGCTCAAATACGGGATCACGCTTGGGTGGAGGTGGATCCCCTAAGATTTCAACAGGCAAGTTGTGATGCAGAATAGGTTCCTATTTAAAGAATACTTCATCTATTTCACTTCTTTCATTCATGAACATATCATTTTCATGGTCTAGCAAATAGTGTTCTAAAGGATCACTAGGAGGTACGGCAATAGAAGCAAGACCAATAATTTCATCCTTACTAGGTAATTCTTCCTCACGAGGTTGTTTACTAAATTTAGAGAAATTAAACTCATGAACCATATCATCCAAGCCAACAGTAACAACATTCTTAGTGCAATCTATGGTAGCATTGACAGTATTTAAGAACGGTCTACCAAATATAATGGTACAAAAGCTATCTTGTGGGGAAGTAAGAACAAGAAAATCAGCAGGATATTTAGTTTTCCCACACAAGACTTCAACATCTCTAACAATTCCAATTGGTGCAATAGTATCTCTATTAGCAAGTTTAATAGTAACATCAATATCTTTTAACTCAACAAGTGCAATTTCATTCTTAATTTCTTTGTATAAGTCATGAGGTATAAAACTAGCACTAGCACCCATATCACATAAGCCATGATAACAATGATCTCCTATTTTAACAGAAATAACAGGCACGCCTACCACATGTCTATGTTTATCCTTATCACAAGGTTTAGCAATTCTAGCAGTTTCACCTTCGAACTGAATAACATGCCCATCAATATTATCAGACAAGAGATCTTTAACAATAGCAATATTAGGTTCTACTTTAACTTGCTCAGGAGGTGTATAAGTTCTAATATTGCTTTTACGAACAACAGTTGAAGCTTTAGCATGATCCTTTATTCTAACAGGGAAAGATAGTTTCTCAATATAAGAAGTAGGAACAATAGGATCATTATAAGTGACAGTCTTTTCTTCAACTTTAATAGGTGCAGCTACTTTTACTTCTATGGGAGGATGATATTTAAACCACTTCTCCTTAGGGAGATCAACATAAGTAGCAAAAGATTCACAGAAAGAAGCTACTATCTCAGAGTCAAGTCCATATTTAGTGCTAAACTTACGGAAAATATCGGTATCCATAAAAGATTTAACACAATCAAACTTAGGTGTCATACCTGACTCCTTACCTTCGTCGAGGTCCCAATCTTCAGAGTTGTGTTTAATTCTATCCAATAAATTCCATCTGAATTCAATAGTCTTCATCATAAAAGAGCCAGCACAAGAAGTTTCGAGCATGGTGCGATTGTTTTCAGAAAGCCGAGCATAAAAACTTTGCATAATTATTTCTCTTGAGAGCTCATGATTTGGGCATGAATATAACATTGATTTAAGCCTCCCCCAAGCTTGAGCGATGCTTTCTCCTTCGCGAGGCCAAAAATTATATATATAATTGCGATCACGATGAACAAGATGCATAGGGTAATACTTTTGATGAAATTCCAGCTTCAATCTTTTATAGTCCCAGGATCTCATATCATCACATAGCCTATACCATATCAATGCGTCTCCCTTCAAAGATAAAGGGAAGACCTTCTTCTTAGCAACATCATTGGGTATACCTACAAGCTTAAATAGTCCACAAACTTCATCCACATATATTAAGTGCTCATCAGGATGTTTTGTTCCATCTCCTGTAAAAGGATTAGCTAGCAGTTTTTCTATCATACCCGAAGGATACTCATAAGGAATTTCATTTTCAATAGGTTCAGTAGGTTGAGGAGCAACTCTTTGTTCTACTGGACGGGGTGAAGATACCCCAAACAAGCCCCTCAGAGAATTACTTTCCCTAGTAACAAGTGACAGTAAATTTCAGCACACTATATAAATTTTTCCTTACCAAATTCCACCTACCAAAGGCGCTACACTCCCCGGCAACGGCGCCAGAAAAGAGTCTTGATGACCCACAAGTATAGGGGATCTATCGTAGTCCTTTCGATAAGTAAGAGTGTCGAACCCAACGAGGAGCAGAAGGAAATGATAAGCGGTTTTCAACAAGGTATTCTCTGCAAGTACTGAAATAAGTGGTAACAGATAGTTTTGTAATAGGATAAATTGTAACGAGCAATAAGTAACAAAAGTAAATAAAGTGCAGCAAGGTGGCCCAATCCTTTTGTAGCAAAGGACAAACTGGAACAAACTCTTATAATAGGAAAAGCGCTCCCGAGGACACATGGGAATATCGTCAAGCTAGTTTTCGTCACGTTCATATGATTCACGTTCGATACTTTGATAATTTGATATGTGGGTGGACCGGTGCTTGGGTGCTGTTCTTACTTGAACAAGCATCCCACTTATGATTAACCTCTATTGCAATCATCCGCAACTACAACAAAAGTATTAAGGTAAACCTAACCATAGCATGAAACATGTGGATCCAAATCAGCCCCTTACGAAGCAACGCATAAACTAGGATTTAAGTTTCTGTCACTCTAGCAACCCATCATCTACTTATTACTTCCCAATGCCTTCCTCTAGGCCCAAATAATGGTGAAGTGTTATGTAGTCGACGTTCACATAACACCACTAGAGGCTAGACAACATACATCTTATCAAAATATCAAGCAAATACCAAATTCACATGACTACTCATAGCACGACTTCTCCCTTTTCCTCAGGAACGAACGTAATTACTCACAAAGCATATTCATGTTCATAATCAGAGGGGTAATAATATGCATATAGGATCTGAACATATGATCTTCCACCAAATAAACCAACTAGCATCAACTACAAGGAGTAATCAACACTACTAGCAACCTACGAGCACCAATCCCGGACTCTGAGACAAGAATTGGATACAAGAGATGAACTAGGGTTTGGAGATGAGATGGTGCTGGTGAAGATGTTGACGGAGATGAAATAAATATGCCCTAGAGGCAATAATAAAGTTATTATTTATTTCCTTGTATCATGATAAATGTTTATTATTCATGCTAGAATTGTATTAACCGGAAACATAATACATGTGTGAATACATAGACAAACAGAGTGTCACTAGTATGCCTCTACTTGACTAGCTCATTAATCAAAGATGGTTAAGTTTCCTAACCATAGACATGAGTTGTCATTTGATTAACGGGATCACATCATTAGGAGAATGATGTGATTGACTTGACCCATTCTGTTAGCTTAGCACTTGATCGTTTAGTTTGTTACTATTGCTTTCTTCATGACTTATACATGTTCCTATGACTATGAGATTATGCAACTCCCGTTTACCGGAGGTACACTTTGTGTGCTACCAAACATCACAATGTAACTGGGTGATTATAAAGGTGCTCTACAGGTGTATCCGAAGGTACTTGTTGGGTTGGCGTATTTCGAGATTAGGATTTGTCACTCCGATTGTCGGAGAGGTATCTCTGGGCCCTCTTGGTAATGCACATCACCTATGCCTTGCAAGCATTGCAACTAATGAGTTAGTTGCGAGATGATGTATTACGGAACGAGTAAAGAGACTTGCCGGTAACGAGATTGAACTAGGTATTGAGATGCCAACAATCGAATCTCGGGCAAGTAACATACCGATGACAAAGGGAACAACGTATGTTGTTATGCGTTCTGACCGATAAAGATCTTCATAGAATATTTAGGAGCCAATATGAGCATCCAGGTTCCGCTATTGGTTATTGACCGGAGACGTGTCTCGGTCATGTCTACACAGTTCTCGAACCCGTAGGGTCCGCACGCTTAAAGTTCGGTGACGATCGTAATTAGGGTTTTTGTGTTTTGATGTACCGAATGTTGTTCAGAGTCCCGGATGTGATCACGGACATGATGAGGAGTCTCCAAATGGTTGAGACATAAAGATTGATATATTGGAAGCCTATATTTGGATATCGGAAATGTTCCGGGTGAAATCGGGATTTTACCGGAGTACCGGGGGGTTACCGGACCCCCCCCCCGGGGGGGGGGGGTTATTGGGCCTACATGGGCCATAAGGGAGAATAGGAGGGCCGGCCAGGGCAGGCCGCGCCCCCTCCCCCCTAGTCCGAATAGGACAAGGAAGGGGGGGGGGCACCCCCCTTTCCTCTTTCTCCCTTCCTCCTTCCTTTTCCAACAAGGCAAGAGGGAGGAGTCCTACTCCCGGTTGGAGTAGGACTCCTCCAGGCGCACCCATAGGGCCGGCCGCACTTCCCCCTCTCCCTCCTTTATATACTGAGGCAAGGGGGCACCCCATGACACACAAGTTGATCCTCGTGATCGTTCCTTAGCCGTGTGCGGTGCCCCCTTCCACCATATTCACCTCGGTCATATCGTAGCGGTGCTTAGGCGAAGCCCTGCGTCGGTCGAACATCATCACCGTCATCACGCCATCATGCTGACGAAACTCTCCCTCAACGTTTTGCTGGATCGGAACTCGAGGGACGTCACCGAGTTGAACGTGTGCAGAACTCGGAGGTGTCGTACGTTCGGTACTTGGATCGGTCGGATCACGAAGACGTACGACTACTTCCTCTACGTTGTGTCAACACTTCCGTTGCCAGTCTATGAGGGTACATAGACAACACTCTCCCCTCTCGTTGCTATGCATCACCATGATCTTGCGTGTGCGTAGGATTTTTTTTGAAATTACTACGTTCCCCAACAGTGGCATCCGAGCCTAGGTTTTATGCGTTGATGTTGTGCACGTGTAGAACACAAGTGAGTTGTGGGTGATATAAGTCATACTGCTTACCAGCATGTCATACTTTGGTTCGGCGGTATTGTTGGATGAAGCGGCCCAGACCGACATTACGCGTACGCTTACGCGAGACTGGTTCTACCTACGTGCTTTGCACACAGGTGGATGGCGGGTGTTAGTTTCTCCAACTTTAGTTGAACCAAGTGTGGCTACGCCCGATCCTTGCGAAGGTTAAAACAACACCAACTTGACAAACTATCGTTGTGGTTTTGATGCGTAGGTAAGAACGGTTCTTGCTAAGCCCGTAGCAGCCACGTAAAACTTGCAACAACAAAGTAGAGGACGTCTAACTTGTTTTTGCAGGGCATGTTGTGATGTGATATGGTCAAGACATGATGCTAAATTTTATTGTATGAGATGATCATGTTTTGTAACCGAGTTATCGGCAACTGGCAGGAGCCATATGGTTGTCGCTTTATTGTATGCAATGCAATTGCGCTGTAATGCTTTACTTTATCACTAAGCGGTCGTGATAGTCGTGGAAGCATAAGATTGGCGAGACGACAACGATGCTACGATGGTGATCAAGGTGTCGCGCCGGTGACGATGGTGATCATGAAGGTGCTTCGGAGCTGTAGGTCACAAGCACAAGATGATGATGGCCATATCATATCACTTATATTGATTGCATGTGATGTTTATCTTTTATGCATCTTATCTTGCTTTGATTGACGGTAGCATTATAAGATGATTCCCCACTAAATTATCAAAGTATAAGTGTTCTCCCTAAGTATGCACCGTTGTGAATGTTCTTCGTGCTGAGACACCACGTGATGATCGGGTGTGATAGGCTCTATGTTCAAATACAACGGGTGCAAAACAGTTGCACACGCGGAATACTCAGGTTAAACTTGACGAACCTAGCATATAATAGATATGGCCTTGGAACACGGAGACCGAAAGGTCGAGCGTGAATCATATAGTAGATATGATCAACATATTGATGTTCACCATTGATACTACTCCATCTCACGTGATGATCGGACATGGTTTAGTTGATTTGGATCACGTGATCACTTAGAGGATTAGAGGGATGTCTATCTAAGTGGGAGTTATTAAGTAATATGATTAATTGAACTTTAATTTATCATGAACTTAGTTGTGGTAGTATTAGCATATCTATGTTGTAGATCAATAGCTCGCGATGTTGCTCCTAGTTTATTGTGTTCCTAGAGAAAAATTATGTTGAAAAATGTTAGTAGCAATGATGCGGATTGGATCCGTGATCTGAGGATTATCCTCATTGCTGCACAGAAGAATTATGTCCTTGATGCACCGCTAGGTGACAGACCTATTGCAGGAGCAGATACAGACGTTATGAACGTTTGGCTAGCTCAATATGATGACTACTTGATAGTTTAGCGCACCATGCTTAACAGCTTAGAATCGGGACTTCAAAGACGTTTTGAACGTCATGGACCATATGAGATGTTCCAGGAGTTGAAGTTAATATTTCAAGTAAAATACCCGAGTTGAGAGATATGAAGTCTCCAACAAGTTCTATAGCTAAAAGATGGAGGAGAATAGCTCAAGCAGTGAGCATGTGCTCAGATTGTCTAGGTACTACAATCGCTTGAATCAAGTGGGAGTTAATCTTCTAGATAAAATAGTGATTGACAGAATTCTCTAGTCACCATCACCAAGTTAGTAGAACTTCATGATGAACTATAATATGCAAGGGATGACGAAAGTAATTCCCAAGCTCTTTGTGATGCTAAAATCGATGAAGGTAGAAATCAAGAAAAACATCAAGTGTTGATGGTTAACAAGACCATTAGTTTCAAGAAAAGGGCAAAGGGAAAGAAAGGGAACTTCAAGAAGAACGGCAAGCAAGTTGATAATCAAGTAAAGAAGCCCAAGTCTGGACCTAAGCCTGAGACTAAGTGCTTCTACTACAAAAGGAACCGGTCACTGGAAGCGGAACTGCCCCAAGTATTTGGCGGATAAGAAGGATGGCAAAGTGAACAAAGGTATATTTGATATATAGATTATTGATGTGTATTTTACTAGTGTTCGTAGCAACCCCTCGGTATATGATACTGGTTCAGTTGCTAAGAGTAGTAACTCGAAACGGGAGTTGCAGAATGAACAGAGACTAGTTAAGGGTGAAGTGATGATGTGTGTTGGAAGTGGTTCCAAGATTGATATGATCATCATCTCACACTCCCTATACTTTCGGGATTAGTGTTGAACCTAAATAAGTGTTATTTGGTGTTTGCGTTGAGCATGAATATGATTTGATCATGTTTATTGCAATACGGTTATTCATTTAAGTAAGAGAATAAATTGTTGTTCTCTTTACATGAATAAAACCTTATATGGTTACACACCCAATGAAAATGGTTCGTTGGATCTCGATCGTAGTGATACACATATTCATAATATTGAAACCAAAAGATTCAAGTTAATAATGATAGTGCAACTTATTTGTGGCACTGCCATTTAGGTCATATTGGTGTAAAGCGCATGAAGAAACTCCATGCTGATGGACTTTTGGAATCACTTGATGCCTGCGAATCATGCCTCATGGGCAAGATGACTAAGACTCCGTTCTCCGAAACAATGGAGCAAGCAACTGACTTATTGGAAATAACACATATTGATGTATGCGGTTCGATGAGTGTTAAGGCTCACGGCAAGTATCGTTATTTTCTGACCTTCATAGATGATTTGAGCAGATATGGGTATATCTACTAAATGAAACACAAGTCTGAAACATTTCAAAAGTTCAAAGAATTTCAGAGTGAAGTGGAGAATCATCGTAACAAGAAAATAAAAGTTTCTACGATATGATCGCAGAGATAAAATATTTGGGTTAAGAGTTTGGCCTTCAGTTAAAACAATGTGAAATAGTTTCACTACTCACGCCACCTGGAACACCACAGTGTAATGGTGTGTCTGAACGTCATAACTGTACTTTATTAGATATGGTGCGATCTATGATGTCTCTTACTGATCTACCACTATCGTTTTGGGGTTATGCATTAGAGACAGCTACATTCACATTAAATAGGGCACCATCTAAATCCGTTGAGACGACACCGTATGAACTATGGTTTGGCAAGAAACCTAAGCTGTCGTTTCTTAAAGTTTGAGGTTGCAATGCTTATGTGAAAAAGTTCAACCTGATAAGCTCAAACCCAAATCGTAGAAGTGCGTCTTCATGGGATACCCAAAAGAAAATGTTGGGTACACCTTCTATCATAGATCTGAAGGCAAGATATTCGTTGCTAAGAATGGAGCCTTTCTAGAGAAGGAGTTTCTCTCGAAAGAAGTGAGTGGGAGGAAAGTAGAACTTGATTAGGTAACTGTACCTGCTCCCTTATTGGAAAGTAGTTCATCACAGAAATCTGTTCCTGTGACTACTACACCAATTAGTGAGGAAGCTAATGATGATGATCATGTAACTTCAGATCAAGTTACTACCGAACCTCGTAGGTAAACCAGAGTGAGATCTGCACCAGAGTGGTACAGTAATCCTGTTCTGGAGGTCATGTTACTTGACCACGACGAGCCTACAAACTATGAGGAAGCAATGATGAGCCCAGATTCCGCGAAATGGCTTGAGGCCATGAAATCTGAGATGAGATCCATGTATAAGAACAAAGTATGGAATTTGATTGACTTGCCCATTGATCGGTGAGCCATTGAGATTAAATGGGTCTTGAAGAGGAAGACGGACGCTGATAGTAATGTTACTATCTACAAAGCTAGAATTGTCGCAAAAAGGTTTTCGATAAGTTCAAGGTGTTGACTATGATGAGAGTTTCTCACTCGTATCTATGCTTAAGTCTGTCCGAATCATGTTATCAATTGCCGCATTTTATGAAATCTGGCAAATGGATAAACAAAACTGCATTCCTTAATGGATTTATTAAAGAAGAGTTGTATATGATGCAACTAGAAGGTTTTGTCAATCCTAAAGGTACTAACAAAATATGCAAGCTCCAGCGATCCATCTATGGACTGGTGCAAGCATCTCGGAGTTGGAATATACGCTTTGATAAGTTGATCAAAGCATATAGTTTTATACAGACTTGCAGTGAAGCCTGTATTTACAAGAAAGTGAGTGGGAGCACTAGAACATTTCTGATAAGTATATGTGAATGACATATTGTTGATCAGAGATAATGTAGAATTATTCTGCAAAGCATAAAGGAATGTTTGAAAGGAGTTTTTCAAAGAAAGACCTCGGTAAAGTTGCTTACATATTGAGCATCAAGATCTATAGAGATAGATCAAGACGCTTGATAAGTTTTTCAATGAGGACATACCTTGACAAATTTTTTTTTGAAGTAGTTCAAAATGGAACAGTCAAAGAAGGAGTTCTTGCCTATGTTACAAGGTGTGAAGTTGAGTAAAACTCAAAACCCGACCACGGCAGAAGATAGAGAGAGAATGAAAGTCATTCCCTATGCCTCAGCCATAGGTTCTATAAAGTATGTCATGTTGTGTACCAGACCTATTGTATACCCTGCCCTGAGTTTGGCAAGGGAGTACAATAGTGATCTAGAAGCAGATGACTGGACATTGGTCAAAATTATCCTTAGTGGAATAAGGATATGTTTCTCGATTATGGAGGTGACAAAAGGTTTGTCGTAAAGGGTTACGTCGATGCAAGTTTTGACACTGATCCAGATGACTCAAAGTCTCAATCTGGATACATAATGAAAGTGGGAGCAATTAGCTAGAGTAGCTCCTTGCAGAGCATTGTTGACATAGAAATTTGCAAAATACTTATGGATCTGAATTTGACAGGCCCGTTGACTAAACTTCTCTCACAAGCAAAACATGATCACACCTTAGTACCCTTTGGGTGTTAATCACATAACGATGTGAACTAGATTATTGACTCTAGTAAAGCCATTGGGTGCTGGTCACATGTCGATGTGAACTATGGGTGTTAATCACATGGTGATGTGAACTATTGGTATTAAATCACATGGCGATGTGAACTAGATTATTGACTCTAGTGCAAGTGGGAGACTGAAAGAAATATGCCCTAGGGGCAATAAGAAAGTTATTATTTATTTCCTTGTATCATGATAAATGTTTATTATTCATGCTAGAATTGTATTAACCGGAAACATAATACATGTGTGAATACATAGAAAAACAGAGTGTCACTAGTATGCCTCTACTTGACTAGCTCGTTAATCAAAGATGGTTATGTTTCCAAACCATAGACATGGGTTGTCATTTGATTAACGGGATCACATCATTAGGAGAATGATGTGATTGACTTGACCCATTCCGTTAGCTTAGCACTTGATCGTTTAGTTTGTTGCTATTGCTTTCTTCATGACTTATACATGTTCCTATGACTATGAGATTATGCAACTCCCGTTTACCAGAGGAACACTTTGTGTGCTACCAAACGTCACAACATAACTGTGTGATTATAAAGGTGCTCTACAGGTGTATCCAAAGGTACTTGTTGGGTTGGCGTATTTCGAGATTAGGATTTGTCACTCCGATTGTCGGAGAGGTATCTATGGGCCCTCTCGGTAATGCACATCACCTAAGCCTTGCAAGCATTGCAACTAATGAGTTAGTTGCGAGATGATGTATTACGGAACGAGTAAAGAGACTTGCCGGTAACGAGATTGAACTAGGTATTGAGATGCCAATGATCGAATCTCGGGCAAGTAACATACCGATGACAAAGGGAACAACGTATGTTGTTATGCGGTCTGACCGATAAAGATCTTCGTAGAATATGTAGGAGCCAATATGAGAATCCAGGTTCCGCTATTGGTTATTGACCGGAGACGTGTCTCGGTCATGTCTACATAGTTCTCAAACCCGTAGGGTCCGGACGCTTAAAGTTCGGTGACGATCGTAATTAGGGTTTTTGTGTTTTGATGTACCGAACATTGTTCGGAGTCCCGGATGTGATCACGAACATGATGAGGAGTCTCGAAATGGTTGAGATATAAATATTGATATATTGAAAGCCTATATTTGGACATCGGAAACGTTCCGGGTGAAATCAGGATTTTACCGGAGTACCGGGGGGTACCGGAACCCCCCGGGGGTTACTGGGCCTACATGGGCCATAAGGGAGAAGAGGAGGGCCGGACAGGGCAGGCCGCGTGCCCCCTCCCCCCTAGTCCGAATAGGACAAGGAAGGGGGGCGGCGCCCCCTTTCCTCTTTCTCCCTTCCTCCTTCCTTTTCCAACAGGGCAAGAGGGGGGAGTCCTACTCTCGGTTGGAGTAGGACTCCTCTAGGCGCACCCATAGGGCCGGCCGCACCTCCCCCTCTCCCTCCTTTATATACTGAGGCAAGGGGGCACCCCATGACACACAAGTTGATCCTCGTGATCGTTCCTTAGCCGTGTGCGGTGCCCCCTTCCACCATATTCACCTCGGTCATATCACAATGGTGCTTAGGCGAAGCCCTGCATCGGTAGAACATCATCACTGTCATCACGCTGTCGTGCTGAAGAAACTCTCCCTCAACATTTTGCTGGATCGGAACTCGAGGGACGTCACCGAGTTGAACGTGTGCAGAACTCGGAGGTGCCGTACGTTCGGTACTTGGATTGGTCGGATCGGGAAGACGTATGACTACTTCCTCTACGTTGTGTCAACACTTCTGTTGCCGGTCTACGAGGGTACGTAGACAACACTCTCCCCTCTTGTTGCTATGCATCACCATGATCTTGCATGTGCATAGGATTTTTTTTTGAAATTACTACGTTCCCCAACAGGAGATTGCCCTCTCCCGATGAGAGGAGCATTAGTGATGACGATGGTGATGATTTCCCCCTCCGGGAGGGAAGTTTCCCCGGCAGAACAGCTCTGCCGGAGCTCTTGATTGGATCTGCTAAGGTTCCGCCTCGTGGCTGCGGAGTCTCGTCTCGAAAAGTTCCTTGTTATTTTTATCTCATCGAAAGACCTCATATAGGAGAAGATGGCATCGGAGAGCCACCAGGCGGCCCACGAGGTAGGGGAGCGTGCCCCCCACCCTTGTGAGAAGGGTGTGGGCCCCCTGGCCTTCATCTTTGGCGTGGATTTTTCTTTATTTCTTTTAAGACGTTCCGTGGAGTTTCAGGACTTTTGGAGTTGCGCAGAATAGGTCTCTAATATTTGCTCCTTTTCCAGACCAGAATTCCAGCTGCCGGCATTCTCCCTCTTTACGTAAACCTTGTAAAATAAGAGAGAATAGCCATAAGTATTGTGATATGAAGTGAAATAACAGTCCATAATGCGATAAATATCGATATAAAAGCATGATGCAAAATGGACGTATCAAGCTGCACCCGACTGATGAGTCTGCCCACGTCGGAGAGCAGCAGAGCAGGCAGAATGGGGAGACGCGGCGGAGGAGAGCTTCGGCCTCCGGGGAGTGCGTGGCAAATGACCACGGGAGGAGGAGAGGTGCTGGGGTGCCCCCGGGGTGAGGATGGAGGTCTCTGGTGGTGTAGATAGGGAGGGAGGAGCTCAGTGTTGAGCGAATTTAGGCCGATGCCAAGGTGGGCACGGCAACCATGGGGGAGGGAAAGGAGGCGCTCGAGCTCCGGGGAGTGCATTGGGGAGGCTTCTAGGATGCGGGGGAGGCCAGTGGTGAGGAGAAACAGAGACGGGGTGGCCTTATATAGGCAGGGCGAGGGAGGTTGAGCTGGCGTCGCCGCAGACACGTGCCCACGCTCACAAGCTCGAAGGTAGGCGACGATGGAGGCACAGGGAGAAAGCTCACGGGGAAGAGGAGGCCAAAGGAGAAGCAGAGGAAGAAGCCAAGTGCCATTAAAACATGTCAGGGCACTGTGCTCCCGTGGGCGTCGGTGAGGAAACGGACGGAGGAGGAGAGGGGTCCAGGGGAACGGTGACGACGTGGGCCAGCTGCTGGACACGCTCACGCGCGTGAAGGCGACGAGAGGAGGAGGGGTCCAGCATAAACAACCACTGGATGCGGCCGCTGCACACAGAGCGCGTGCACAGGGACACCATTGTTGTGGTCACCGCATGCACTGGCATGTAGCGGGGGAGATGGGCTGGAACTTGTTGTCTATAGGTAAGTTCATCCAGGGGAGGTCTCAACTACGGTGGTGGTTTGGTTAAAACTACTGTGGTTAAAAGGTAATCACCCTCTGAAGTTTACTGCAGTAAACTTGGGTGAACACTGGTGATCAACAGGGATTTTACTGGCGCCAAAGTGTTTGCCTGGGGGGATTAACTAAGGAAGGACTATGATCCTGGAGGTTTTGAGGCATAATGTAGCACAAACTAACATAGTTGCTTTGTAACTCACAATATGTGTCGAGAATCAATATTTGGATGATGCACTCACATGGAGTAACCACTTGAGGTAAAACTTGGCAGGTCTTAGTGATTTGGCCAGATAAAGGTGCTGTAAAAATTTCATGCCAATTGGTTTTACCCAAATGGTACTTGCTTCACAAACATCCTTGCTGACCAGAAACTTGCAAGAATTCTAGAGAAATATTTGCTTTATGAATTGATGCCAAATTTGGTGGAGAGAAGTTATATAGGTAGGAGAATGTTCTGGTAAATTTTCAGGTAAAATGAAGCAATATACAATATACTTGCTTCGCAACCTGAAAATATTGACAGAATCAAATATTTGATGTTGTGCTCACATATATCAAGGGATGGAGCTGAAATTTGTAGGAGTGGGATAATATGAGCACATGAAGGAGTGTGCAAAATTTCAACTCATTTGGATAACCCTAGCTAGCACTTCCTTCACAAAGGCTTCCCTCAGACAGGAACTTTGAAAAATCACTGAGGAAGTTTGGCTACACAAATAAAGTTGAATTTTGGCACAGGGCAAATAATTGGATGATATAGCATGCCCAAAAAGTTTGGGGACAAATGGGCAAAGATAAATAGCACTTGCTTCACAATGTGCCATTTAGGACAGAATAGAAAATGAATTTATTGAGCATGATGAGGAATATGGAAAATGAAATATTTTGCCATATTTGAGGAAGATATGACCCAGACAATTTCTAAGAATTATTTGGGGATTTTTGGATGGACAGAAATATAGGTTGCTTCACAACCTAGGGCAGATAGGATTATTCCTTTAATAGAAAAAGGAATGTTTCCTACAAAACGGAATTAGGGTTTGGCCAAGTAGTGGAGTGACATGATCTTGGCAAAGTTTTTAGGATGATGAGCCACTTGGGAGGGGAAATGGGGATGATTTCCCAGGTGACAAGGCCACAGAACCACTCCAAAAAGAAAAATAGAGCAAAAACCAATTAAATCAAAAGAAAAAGAAAAGGGCCAAAATCCAGGCTGTTACAACTCTTACCCCCTTAAAGAAATCTCGTCCTCGAGATTTAGTTGCTCTAGGAACAAGTATGACTTTAGGATACTATTTCCAACTCGGGTATCCTTTTTTCCTTTATTTATTGTTCCCCAAAGAATTTTATATGATTTGATTATCTTTGCTCAGGGTGGTTTGCTTCACCTTTCCCCCAATTTCTGACGGGTCTTTGCTCATATACCAATTTATTTTTCCTGCGTTGATTCTCCATACTGATGACCCACAAGTATAGGGGATCTATCATAGTCCTTTCGATAAGTAAGAGTGTAGAACCCAACGAGGAGCAGAAGGAAATGATAAGCGGTTTCCAGCAAGGTGTTCTCCGCAAGTACTGCAATAAGTGGTAACAGATAGTTTTGTGATAGGATAATTTGTAACGAGCAACAAGTAACAAAAGTAAATAAAGTGCAGCAAGGTGTCCCAATCCTTTTTGTAGCAAAGGACAAGCCTGGACAAACTCTTATATAGAGAAAAGCGCTCCCGAGGACACATGGGAATATCATCAAGCTAGATTTCATCACACTCATATGATTCGCGTTCGGTACTTTGATAATTTGGTATGTGGGTGGACCGGTGCGTGGGTACTGTCCTTACTTGGACAAGCATCCCACTTATGATTAACCTTTATTGCAAGCATCCGCAACTACAACAAAAGTATTAAGGTAAACCTAACCATAGCATGAAACATATGGATCCAAATCAGCCCCCTACGAAGCAACGCATAAACTAGGGTTTAAGCTTCTGTCACTCTACCAACCCATCATCTACTTATTACTTCCCAATGCCTTCCTCTAGGCCCAAATAATGGTGATGTGTGATGTAGTCGACGTTCACATAACACCACTAGAGGAGAGACAACATACATCCATCAAAATATCGAACGAATACCAAATTCACATGACTACTAATAGCAAGACTTCTCCCATGTCCTCAGGAACAAACGTAACTACTCACAAAGCATAAACATGTTCATAATCAGAGGGGTATTAATATGCATATAGGATCTGAACATATGATCTTCCACCAATTAAACCAACTAGCATCAACTACAAGGAGTAATTAACACTACTAGCAACCTACTAGCACCAATCCCGGACTTGGAGACAAGAATTGGATACAAGATATGAACTAGGGTTTTGAGAGGAGATGGTGCTGATGAAGATGTTGATGGAGATTGCCCTCTCCCGATGAGAGGAGCGTTGGTGATGACGATGGCGATGATTTCCCCCTCCGGGAGGGAAGTTTCCCTGGCAGAACAGCTCCGCCAGAGCCCTAGATTGGTTCCTCCAAGGTTGCTTCACAACCTAGGGCGGATAGGATTTATGGATGGATAGCTCCGCCAGAACCCTAGATTTCCAAGGTTGTTTATAAGAATTGTTTGGGGATTTTTGGATGGACAGAAATATTGGTTGCTTCACAACCTAGGGCAGATAGGATTATTCCTTTAATATAAAAAGGAATATTTCCTACAAAAAGGAATTAGGGTTTGGCCAAGCAGTGGAGTGACATGATCTTGGCAAAGTTTTTAGGATGATGAGCCACTTGGGAGGGGAAATGGGGATGATTTCCCAGGTGACAAGGCCACCGAACCACTCCAAAAAGAAAAACAGAGCAAAAACCAATTAAATCAAAAGAAAAAGAAAAGGGCCAAAATCCAGGCTGTTACATAGCTTCCTCTTACCGCCTTCAAATTTTTTTCTACGTTTAACATGCACTAATAAAACTGTCTTGTGAAAATTTGGAAAATTGGAGGGGTCATTTGACCTTTTAAAGACATTTAAGTGATTTTCTAACCATTTAATGACTGTAATTCAAATTTGAACTACATCTACATGCAACGCCTAACCATGACGGTTTGAAAAATCATATTTTTGTGTACTTGTGTGCGAGTTAAAAATCACCAGACGATGTAAATATCTGGTGTTCAAAAAAGAAAATGTAAAGATCTAGCAAGACAACTGGCCCCCACACGATTGGCAGTCTATCTCGTGGCTCGAGGTTTGGTAGGTGAATGGCGGGATCATTAATCAGACACGGTTCTGAATTGGAAACCGTCAGCTATTATGTTCAAACACAGATTTTGGCTATTATGTTCACACACGGATTTTGCCGCGGGAATCGCGTGTAATTCAAACTACAATGCTCATAAATTTCGACGACGGGCGTTTGTACTGTCCCCTTGCTCATGTCGCCCCGCCTGTATTCTCATCTACATCCTCCCCTCGCTCGCCCTCTCTCTCTCTCTCTCTCTCTCTCTCTCTCTCTCTAATCTCTGCCATGGCGCCGCCGGTCTGCCCACGCGCCGACGAGGAGTCGCCGCCCCCCGAGGACGCTCACTCGATTAGCAGCGATGAGGACCCCTACGTGCCGCCTGACGATGTTGCGCCGTACCCCCCAACTTTGGATTGGTTTTGGGGCCAGTACAATCTTTATCTGTGGAAGTCGCTGTCGCCGGCTGAGAAAGCCAGGCAAGTGCGTTCAAGAAGGAGATGGCGGAGGAGGAAGCCAGGTACCAGGCAGCCTGTGAAGCCCGTGATGCCGCCTAGAAAAAGGAGGCGGCGGAGCTTTGGGGCCAGGTGCGTCATCGTGCCGAGGAGGTGTACGAAGACGGGTACTTCGCGAGGAAGGTCATAGGCACTGGGCGCCTCGTCGCTGCATGGAGGTGGGCTGATAAGCTCCAGCGTGCCACTGGCGAGGAACTCCGGTGGGCGCCCAACGAAATGGCAAGATCGGCCGCGCGCGTCCGCCAGCAAGAGGCAGATCGGTACGTCAAGCGCTGCGAGGCGAAGGAGGCGGAGTACTGCCTCCGCACTGGGAAGACGCCGCGCACCAGGGAGCTGCTGGCGAGGGGGCTGCCGGAATACTGGCCCCAGGAGGGATCATTAGTTTTAGTATTATTAGTTTTCAATTTTATGCATTGTACCTAGTAGTTAAGTATCATCACGTATATGTGATGATATTATATATATATATATTCTGTGATGAACTAATGAACATTTAATATATATATATATTATGAATTCCATTTTCTATCTGTTTTTGTATACTAATTTGAATCTAGCTGGTATCATCCACATATACAGAATGGAGAGCGTATACACACACATTGAAACAGAACATATAAGAATGGAAAATAGAGTACACACATTGAAACATAGCAATACTATGATTGCTGTGAATACATAGCTATCCACGTCGAAACAACTTTTCAAAATAAAACGCGTCCACGAGACCATGACCAGCAACCCTTGCCTACGGTAGCTCTTGGCTCTGCCTGAACTCGTGCAGGCGTTCGTCCAAGCGGTTGACACACTCACGGTATATCTGGAGCGCGATCTCGAGCTCCAAGTTGGCTCTTTCATCAGAGATCACTAGCTCGAGGATGCGATGGCCATGTTCCTCTACTGCGCCCAGGTGGACACCTGGGCCAAGGAGGCGATAGAGCCCACAGACCAGCGCGTTGGCATCCAGCGGGCCGCGGACAAGGCGAACGGCGCGGCGGGCGTCCGGTGCAAGTACGGCGTGGCTAGCTTCTGGTGCAAGTACGGTGCTGAGGGCCTTTGCTCAGTCCTGGCGAGGAATGGGGGTACTGACCGAACGTGTACCTAGCTGCGACGCCGTGTCGACAGCAGGCAAGCACCGATGGATCCGCTCTTGCTGTGTGGCACGCCGCGTCTCTTGCTCCGTGGCGCTCCAATGGTCTCGTCGTGCAGCGAGCCGCAGCCTATCGGCGCGGACGCACCTAGCTTGCTCTGCGGCGCGCCATCGATCATGTTGTGTGGCGAACTGCAGCCTGTCGATGCGGACATGCCTATCTTGATCCGCGGGACTCAAGCGCCATGCACCAAAGGTCTGCTCAACCGAGGCGATGACGCGCATCACATCGTCGTCCATCGTGTTGCCGAGGAGCGCCTCGGCCTCGATGGGCCGTGGCGCCTACTCGTTTTCCTCGTCGATGAGGTTGATGGCAGAGGCGGGGCTTTGGTGGGTTGGCATGCTTGGAAAAGGTGGATGTGCTACATGTTGCGCTTGTCGCCTCCGTGGGTCGCACGCCGCCTGTGCGCAATATCGCTGGGTGGCAGGAAACAGGTGAGGAAATGGCGGGAAACGGTGGCGTGTTCATAAAACTCCATCAATTAAAGGAAGCTTAGCATAGAAGGAACATCGAGCAAGCACAAGAAGGAGATGATGATCAGATGAACACGGACCACACTAGGGAACCGTTTCTATTATTATCGGTATTCACACACATTTCTGATTACAGACCTGTTTGCGGCATATCACAAACATCTTATTGTATTGAACCGTTTCTGTTCTCTTGCCTCAACGCAAACAGTTCATCCGAGTGAACCACATGCCGTATATCACACACACCTTCATCTGGCTGCCCATTTCTTTTCTGTTGCCTAATCACAAACAATTCATCTGAGTGAACCGTATGCTGTACATCACACACATCTTCATCTGGCTGCCCGTTTCTTTTGTTCCTCCTCATCGCAAACGGTTAGCTGAACTGAACCGTATGCCCTCAATCGCACACGCAACTAAAATCTGAACCGTGTTTGATGCATCCTCCATCGCAAACATTTTGAACCTTTTTTGACGGTTTTTTTACACCACCATTTGCGATTATGGCATCGCACACAGTTTCGTCAAAGGGTCTCTGATCGTAGTGGCGCGTTAGCAGCATCCTGCGGTAGTGTTATAGCCTCGTATTTCTTCTCCGATATTTGGTTTTTTGGCCAACTTGATCTATTTATCTTGCAATGGAAAGAGGTGCCCGGTAGTGGGTTCAATCTTACGGTGCTCTATCCCAGTGACAGAAAGGGAAATGACACGTATGTATCGTTGCTACTAAGGATAAAAAGACGAGATCTATATCTACCGCCATAATGATAAACGGATCTTGTCTACATCATGTCATCGTTCTTATTGCATTACTCCGTTTTCCGTGAACTTAATACACTAGATGCATGCCGGACATCGGTCGATGTGTGGAGTAATAGTAGTAGATGCAGGCAGGAGTCGGTCTACTAATCTTGGACGTGATGCCTATGTAATGATCATTGCCTGGATATTGTCATAATTATTTGAAGTTCTATCACTTGCCCAACAGTAATTTGTTTGCCCACCGTTTGCTATTTTTCTCTTGAGAAGCCACTAGTGAAACCTATGACCCCGGGTCTTCTTTCTCATATATTTGCCTTGCGATCTACTTGTCCTTTGCATTTTTATTCAAATCTATTAAACCAAAAAAATACAAAAATACCTTGCTGTGTTTTATCTTTATTTATTTTATTTTGTGTTCGATCTATCAATCTACTACAATTTACCTCACGTCCTCTTGCCTATCTCGAGGCGCCATACCCCAGAATGGATTGACAACCCCTTTAACTCGTCGGGTTGCGAGGTCTTGTTGTTTGTGTGCAGGTGTTGTTTACACTGTGTTGCTTGGTTCTCCTATTGGTTCGATACCTTGGTTTCATAACTGAGGGAAATACCTACCGTCGTTGTGCTACATCATGCCTCCCACTCTAGGGAAATACCGACGTAATTGCAGCTACCATCAAGGAGAATTTCTAGCACCGTTGCCGGGGAGGATCTTCAACATAACCAGGTTCCTAATAAAAAATCGCATCTCCTTGCAATTTACATTATTCATCATTTGCCTCTCGTTTTCCTCTCCCCCACTTCACAAATTTTTTCCATTTTATTTGCACTCTTTTTTGTTTGCCTTTTTCTCGCCATATCGCTTATTTGCTATCCCTACTTGTGTTACCATGTGCCTTCTTTATGGTCGCATCTTTGCTTGCTAAAAAAATCTATTAATATGGATCCTCGTCCACTTGCTAATCTTTTCAAAAGATCCAATCATGATGAACCATTTGCTAGTGAGTTGAGTGCACTAGATTATCTTTATAAAGTTTTGCTTGAGATTCATGAATCTGAAAATTGTGATGAAGAAATTTATGAAGTGATTCATGATAGCTCCTTGAATGAAAAGCATGATTGCAATAATTTTACTATAAATTCTATTAATGTCAATTGTGCTAATAATATGCAAAACCCCAAGCTTAGGGATGGTTGTTTTGTTATGTCCGCTACTTATTGCAATGATCATGATTGGGGTGATAATGTTTCTTATGATGTTGAAAATTTATTTAAGCCTCATGATGAATATTTTTGCGATAATATTGAAAGTGGGTTTGGAAGAGTGTCAACTTCAGCTAAAAATAATCCCACATATTTAGAGAGTGTTCAATCTTAAGAAATTTTGATGAAAGTGGGTTTGGAGAGGTCATGACTTTATTTGATGATCCCACTATTTTGGAAGAGTGTCAACTTTGCATGCATGTGGATCATAAAGAGAAAATTTTATATGATAGTTATATTATTGAATTTGATTATGATCATACATATAATTATTATGAGATAGGAAAATATGGTTGTAGAAATTTTCATGTTATTAAATTTCTTCTTGTTCTGTTGAGATTGTCAATGTTTTATTCCTCTCCTTTGGATATGCTAGATATTTCTTGTCTTGATAATTTGTTTTCCTATAAATTCCCTATGCATAGGAAGTATCTTAGACTTAAATATGTTTGTCATATGTTTCATGATGCTGTCCTTGTTTTTCAATTATTATCTTTTGTGTGAGCATCGTTGAAATTTTATGCCTAGCTAGGGGCGTGAAACAATAGCTCTTGTTGCGAGGCAACCCAATGAATAAAATTTATTTTTGCTTTTTTTGCTTCCTATTATTGAGTGTTAGCACAATTATGCTACTGTTATGATTGTGTTTTTTATGTTTTAATTAGTGTTTGTGCCAATTAAAGCCTTTAGGATCTTCTTGGGTGATTGTTGTTTGATCTTGCTGAAAAAACAGAAACTTTTACGCTCACGAAATTAATTTTCATTTTTTACTAGAGAGCGATAAAATACCCATTCCACTTGCAGTAGATCAATATACAAATTTCTTAGGTCGTCCTCATTTTTCAGAATTTTTGGAGTTATAGAAGTATCCAAAATAGTCAGATTGCTACATAGTGTTCTGTTTTGATAGATTATGTTTTCTTCGTGTTGTGTGCTTATTTTCATGATCTATGGTTTTCTTTGATGAGTTTTTTCCATAGAAAAATTGGAATACAGTAGATATAATACAAGAACAAAATATGAATTGGTTTAATACCACACTTATAGTAGTGGTTTATTATTCTTATACTAACTGATCTCACAAAAGGTTTTGTCGAGTTTTGTGTGATTGAAGTTTTCAAGTTTTGGGTTATCTTACGATGGGTGAAGGAAGGATGTAAGAGCCTAATCTTGGGGATGCCCCAGCATCCCAAGCTATTATCCAAGAATGAGCAACCAACTAAGCTTGGGGATGCCCCCGAGTGGCATCCCCGCTTTCTTCCAACAACTATCGGTATTTTACTCGAGGCTATATTTTTATTCGTCACATGATATGTGTTTTGCTTGGAGCGTCTTGTATGATACGTGTATTTGCTTGTTTTATTTTGTGTTTTAAGTCATAAATCCTTGCTGGACACACCTATTTGAGAGAGCCAAAATTATATCTTGACTTGTTAGAATTGCTCTCTATGCTTCACTTAAATTTTTATGAGCAATGGACTTGCTCTAGTGCTTCACTTATATCTTTTTGAGCACAGTGTGCTTTGTTATTTTTGAAGAAATGCTCTCTTGCTTTACTTAAATTATTTTGAGAGAAAGAAAATTTGTTATGCTTATGATCTTCACTTATATTTGTTTGAGCTTATGAAAAACAACACATGAAAATTAGTCCCAAAGTGATAGATATCCAAGAAGGATAAAGAAAAAAAAGAAAATGTCATGAAGATCATTGGACAAAATAAACTGGATTCTTGGTAATAGTTTTGAGATATGATGATGTGATATGTGAGTTATGTTGATGAGTAATTGTGCTCTAGTAAGAATATTGGTGTTAAGGTTTGTGATTCCCTATGCATGCACGAAAGTCAATAATCATGCAATGAAAATTATATCCTACTTGTGGTGCATTATTCGGTGTTAATTATGCTTAATGCTTGCTTATGAGATTATTCGTTTCTTGGTTGGTCGCTTCCCAATCTTTTGCTAGCCTTCATTTTGCACTAAGTATGATCTCTACTTCTGCATCCAAAATCCTTTAATCCAGTTTTGCCATATGAGTCCACTATATCTACCTATATGCGGTATTCTTTTGCCGTTCTAAGCAAATTTGCATGTGCCATCTCTGATTTTCAAAATAAACTTATCTTTTGTGTGTTTGTTTCGCTTGCGGAACGGTAACGGGTGGCTAATATTTTCCATGCTAGATGTATTATTCTCAAGATGAGTGTTTATTCACTTGTCATTGCACGAGAGTAAGGCAAAGGTCTTAGGGATGCCCAGTCCCGAAATGCAAAAAGTTATTTACTTTATGTTGTCAAATAATAAATTCCTTGGAAAGTGTTGGTATGGAGGGCATCCGTGGATATGGTTAGCCATGGAAAGTGAAAGAATGGTGGAAAAAGGAATAAACTTTATTTTCAGTTTGGGAACAGCCTATGGCATATCTAGCATGGAAAGTGTTGGGAATTCTAAGTTGTTTCCATTGGTGGGATGGATACACCTCCCAAAATATTTTTATCTCTAATTTTTTGCTTTGAGCTCTGGCACCTCTACAAATCCCTACTTCTCTCTGCGAAGGGCCTTTCTTTTACTTTATGCAATTTTTATTTTGAAAATTGAGTCTCCATCTTCTCTCATAAAAAGCACCAACTAGTTGGCAATATGATCGTGCTCAAGTATTGGGTGTAGTTAATATTCGAGTGTGTTTCATGAATGGATCAATGTTTGAGCATGATGGGCTAGGGATAACTTATTTTAGCGTTGATATTTTGAAAGACATGGTTGATTGTTGATATGCTTGAGTATCTAAATTATTATGTCAAAACTAGACTATTGCTTTAAATCACATAAAAGTCCAAATGTCCATGCTATAAAGAAAAGAATATGATATGACTTGATGAACAACACTCCACATCAAAATTTTTGTTTTTATCACTTACCTACTCAAGGACGAGTAGGAGTTAAGCTTGGGGATGCTGATACGTCTCCAACGTATCTATAATTTTTGATTGTTCCATGTTGTTTTATTATCAATCTTGGATGTTTTACAATCATTTTATAGTCATTTTATATCATTTTTTGGTACTAACCTATTGACATATTGCCAAGTGCTAGTCGCTATTTTTTCCATGTTTTTTACATCGCAGAAAATCAATATCAAACGGAGTCCAAATGCCACGAAACTTTACGATGATTTTTTATGGGCCAAAAGGAAGCAGATGGGCCCTGGTTGCACCTGGGGGGAGTCCCGATGAGGGGACAACCCACCAGGTCGTGACCCTTGATGGCGTCCTCCCGGGCCTTCATCCTCTCCTCCTCCGCCTTACGGCCATGAGCATCTTCTGCACGCTCTTCACGCAGGGCCTTCAGCTCAATCTCCAGCACCTAGCAGCGACCTTGGGCGGCCTCGACGTCCTTCAGCGCCGCCTCGCGAGCAGCTATTGCCTGAGCGGCGGCTCGCTTCTCCCCCTCGAAGGTCGCCGCGGCCTGGCTCAGCGCCGCTCGAACGGACACGTTAGAATGAAGCCAGCCAGAGACCAGCTCCAGGTGCCCAGCCGCTTGGAGGGGTTCGGCGCCCTGAAGATCTTCTCGCAGCCGGGCCATCTCAAAAAGGGCCCGCTCTAGGACGTCAGGAGAAGCGGAGGAACCTGGGGTCAGCAACACGGCAGAAGGAGGAGGAAGAGGCGTCATCGTCACCATGGCCTGGGAAGTAGGAGGCTCCTGAGCCTCTGGGGCCCCAGCACCTGAGCCGGACGTTGGCACCTCCGGGACCAGCTGGGCCTCAGGGGCTGACCTCTCCCGAGAATGCTCCACCCCGCCTCGCGAGAATGATCAGGCTGAAGAAGCACGAGCACCATCTCCGGTTTCACTCATGGGGAGGGGTGCGGCCGCAGGAGGCGATCTGGGCTCCAGCGGCACCACCTCACCCTCCCTTCTCCTCTTCGCCACAGGCCTAGTTGCACAATGAAGAAGAAGAGTCAGAAGTGAGCATCAGAAGCGAGAACAAGGAGGGACAAGAACACTTACTGATCCACCATAGCATAGTCCCTCCGCTTCGGGGGCTTGAAGCCGGAGAGCTTCGCGACCCGAGGCGTGGGTGCACTAGCTCCGGAAGCAGAAGCAGGGGCAGTAGCTGGGCCGGAACCAGCTCCAGGTGACGGTGAGACAGGAGCGTCGTCCCGAGAAAGCAGCGCTGACCTTCTCTTCATCGGAACCACGGGCGGCTCCCCCTTCTCCGGGAGGATATCGTCCTCGCCATCGTCGTCAGGCAGGAAGTGGAGGATGTCGGCCTTGCGCAAAGGGGAGGTCTCCCCCATCTCCTCGGGGGCTGCCTCTGGGTCGCGCTCCTCGCCCTCCTCTTCCTCCTCCTCTCCATCCCTGCGGGACTCACCAGAAGGTACGTCCACCATCTCCGTCGCCACAGGGACCTCAGAAGGCGCCGGAGGCACCAGGCCGTGCCCGTCAAAGGTGGGCGTGGCGGCCACGACCTGCGCCCCATCCTTCCAGAGGAACAAGGGAGCATGGGGATTCAGCGGATACTCTTGGTCGTATCTGACCAGGAGACGGAGGGCCGCGGCCAGCTCCTCGCTGGACAAGTCCTTCGGGCTCAGGCGGAGCTTGTCTTGTCCATCGACAAGCGTCCACAGGGGGTGCGTGCGCGCCTAGAGAGGAGCCACCTGCTGCGCCAAGAATTCCTTCAGGAGCATGCCCCTTGTCAGTTTTGCCGCCTTCGTGCTGCCCGGCCTCAGGTCGGTGTTCATATTCTCCAGCACCAGCTTAGCCCGCTCGTCGGTAAGCTTCGCGCAGGACCACACCACCTCAGGCTAGGGCATCCCAGTCGGCAGCTTCAGCCGTGGGTGGACACACTTGGCATCCATCATAACCCACTTGCTCCTGAAGCCATCGGCCTTCTTCCCGGTCTTCGAAATCGCGTTAGCCTTGTCGGCTGCAATGAAGTTGGCGCACCCCATGGTGTGGCCTTCATTGATCCGGAGGTAGAAGAGGTGGCGCAGCAATGCCATGGGCGGCATCACCCCGACGTACGCCTCGCAGTAGAAGGCAAAGATGGACAAGAGAAGAACGGAGTTGGGATGGAGATGAAGAGCCTGTAACCCGCAGTGTTGGAGAACCGCATAGAAGAAGTCGGAGAATGGGGAACAAGGCCGGCGGTGATGCTGCCCATGAATAAGGGGTAGAGGGAGCTCTTCGGAGCTTCAGGCATGGCGGAGCCTGCCTGGAGCGCGGTCTCCCCCTTCTCGTTGTTCTCCCCGCCGTCAGCAGCTGCATGACGGCAAGGTTTTTCGCCGAGAGATTGGGCGCCTCCAAGCACGGCTCGTACCAGGCTGGCGGCGAGTCAACCTTGGTCTTTCGGGGCGCCATTGGACAGAAGCTTGGAAGGAGATCGGAGCATATCTGGAGGTTTCGGAAGAAAGGGGCAAGGAAGGGGATCTGTAGCAAGGTGGAGGAAAGCAATGAAGACGAGCGTAGCCCACACCAGTCTTTTGTCAAGTCGGGCAGTTGCCAAGGCTGCATGGGGAAGCGGAGATGCCCACGTCCAATCAGTCGCCACACGTCGACCAAAGCCGCAGGCTGTTGGGTCCCGCGGCGCTCCGCGCTTGCCCTTTGGCTTCGCCTTGAAGCCAAGCCCGAGCGCGCCTTGGGCCTGGGGGCTACTATCGGCGTTTTGGGAATAGGGGTCCCAAGACTTTCCTGCCTGCGGCCCGCGGCGTGGCTCCTCCAGCGGCCCCGTACGACCCATCTTCACCAGCAAACATTCAAGACCCTCGCGAGGGGCCAAGCCTCGCGATGCGGACGAGACAAGACCTCCTCAGGGGCGGCCTCACCAGGCTGGCTCGCGAGGGGCGGAGAGATCAAGGCAAGGCGAACCTCGCGAGGTTCCAATGATGCAAGCCATGATGATCAAGACCAGGCGGGCGCCAGGCGAGCGCCAGCGAGCACAATGTCCTCGCTTCCTCTTTGGTGCTAAGGAGGCAAGCGCAGGCGAGGAGTTCCAAGGCATCAGGCAAAGGTTTCCATATCGGTGCAACAAGACCAAGACCAGCAGGACGGCAGGACGGAGGTCACCATGGAGCCAAGACGGCGTCACCACCAGAGCCTTTGGCAGGCGAAGACTACTTCTGTTAGGATAACTTGTACTAGTTGTCTCCCTTCAAATTGTCCGTTGTGGGATCCCTTCCCGCTCAATATTGGGGAAGAGGACCAGGGCCTCTATAAATAGGACTAGCCACCACCATAACAGGGGGAGGATCTAGATCTCCCTCAAACACGCAAGTACACCAAGCACCAGAACACCTCTCCTGAGGAGGCTGTTCTTCCCTTGTAACTGTTCATCCTCAGACCAAGAGGCAATCCACCACACCACACTAGAGTAGGGTATTACACCACAACGGTGGCCCGAACCAGTATAAATCTTGTGTCTCGTGGTCTTTGGGTCCGTCAAGCTAGGCCGTGAGATCGTTGAGTGTGCGAGCTAGGGAGGGGGAAGATCTTTGTGCGCACCCCAGAGTTCGAACCTCAAGGGTTTTACCGGAACTAGAAATCCGACAATATTGTCATAGATCCTTCAAAATGTCGTGCTTGCCCCCCATCCTTGCTAGCCAAAAATTCCGCACCAAGTAGAGATACTACTTGTGCATCCAAAAACCCTTAAACCCAAATCTTATTTTCAAGAGTCCACCATACCTACCTAAGGATTGAGCAAGATCCTTCAAGTAAGTTGTCATCGGTGCAATAAGGCAATAAAAATTGCTTCTAGAAGTGTTAGATCATTTAGTGTAAGAGAAAATTGAGCGTCGTACGAACTTGTGATGGCAAAGAATAAAAGCGACATACTGCATAATAAAAGTTGCTATCATAAGGGGCAATATAACATGACATTCTTTTGCACTAAGGGGTTGAGCATACAAACAAAAAGCGCATGGCAACCTGTGCTTCCCTCTGCGAAGGGCCTACCTTTTACTTTTATGTACTTACTTTCATGCAAGAGTCAAATTTTTTCTCTCTATTCCTTTTTATTTTTCTCTTTTGGCAAGCATCATGTGGTGAGGAAAGATCTAGGCACATATATCCAGTTGGATATGGGTAGCATGAGTTATTATTGTTGACATCACCCTTGAGGTGAATACGTCGGGAGGCGAAATTATAAGCGCCTATCTTTCTATGTGTCCGATTGAAACGTTTTGCTCATGTGTATGCGGTGAGTGTTAGCAATCATAGAAGACTATATGATGGTTGAGTATGGGGAGCTCTTACTTAGACTTTGTTGAATAAGTTGAATTGCAATTGCTTGGTGACTGAGAACATAGGTTGTTGAGTTTCAAGAGAATTCATTGTTTGAACCTTAACATGTGAATTGGTTGCTACTTTAATATGAGAAGTTTTATAAGAAAGAATTGCTGTTATGATGCTAGGAAAAGTGATTGAAATTATCATTGATCGAACTTGTGCACTTCGCTAGCATTCACACTTCATAAATTACTTCTTTTATCATTTACCTACTCGAGGACGAGTAGGAATTGAGCTTGGGGATGTTGATACGTCTCCAACGTATATATATTTTATGAAGTATTCATTCTAATATATTATCATTCTTGGATGTTCCACAATCATTTTATAGCAACTTTATATCATTTTTTGGGACTAACCTATTGACCCAGTGCCCAGTGCCAGTTGGCTTTTTTGCTTGTTTTTTACATCACAGGAAATCAATATCAAACGGAGTCCAAACACCGCGAAACTTTTTGGAGATTTTTTTTGGACCAGAGGACATCTAGTGGGCTAGAGAAGCACCTAGGGGGTGCCCCGAGGGGGGGCACAACCCACCAGGGCGCGCCCTGGTGGGTTATGCCCACCTCGGTGGCCTCCCGTGCCCCCTCTTCACCCTATAAATAGTCAAATATTCCAAAAACCCTCGGGGTTAACCTAGATCAGAAGTTCCGCCGCCGCAGGCCTCTGTAGCCACCGAAAACCAATCTAGACCCCGTTCTGGCACCCTACCGGAGGGGGAAATCATCTCCGGTGGCCATCTTCATCATCCCGACGGCCACCATGATGAGGAGGGAGTAGTCCACCCTCGGGGCTGAGGGTTAGTACCAGTACTATGTATTTAATCTCTCTCTCTCTCTCTCTCTCTCTCTCTCTCTCTCGTGTTCTTGAGATGTCACGATCTTGATGTATCACGGGCTTTGTTAATATGGTTGGATCATATGGTGTTTTCTCCCCTCTATCTTGTTGTGATGAATTAAGTTTTCCCTTTGAGATTTCATTTTATCAGATTGAATACTTTTATGGATTTGAGAGCACTTGATATATGTCTTGAAGGAAATATGCCCTAGAGGCAATAATAAAGTTATTATTTATTTCCTTATATCATGATAAATGTTTATTATTCATGCTAGAATTGTATTAACCGGAAACATAATACATGTGTGAATACATAGAAAAAACTTAGTGTCACTAGTATGCCTCTACTTGACTAGCTCGTTAATCAAAGATGGTTATGTTTCCTAACCATGAACAAAGTGTTGTTATTTGATTAACGAGGTCACATCATTAGTATAATGATCTGATTGACATGACCCATTCCATTAGCTTAGCACCCGATCGTTTAGTATGTTGCTATTGCTTTCTTCATGACTTATACATGTTCCTATGACTATGAGATTATGCAACTCCCGTTTACCGGAGGAACACTTTGTGTGCTACCAAAGGTCACAACGTAACTGGGTGATTATAAAGGAGCTCTACAGGTGTCTCCAAAGGTAGATGTTGGGTTGGCGTATTTCGAGATTAGGATTTGTCACTCCGATTGTCGGAGAGGTATCTCTGGGCCCTCTCGGTAATGCACATCACATAAGCCTTGCAAGCATTGCAACTAATGAGTTAGTTGCGAGATGATGTATCACGGAACGAGTAAAGAGACTTGCCAGTAATGAGATTGAACTAGGTATTGGATACCGACGATCGAATCTCGGGCAAGTAACATACCGATGACAAAGGGAACAACGTATGTTGTTATGCGGTCTGACCGATAAAGATCTTCGTAGAATATGTAGGAGCCAATATGGGCATCCAGGTCCCGCTATTGGTTATTGGCCGGAGATTTGTCTCAGTCATGTCTACATTGTTCTCGAACCGTAGGGTCCGCACGCTTAACGTTACGGTGACAGTTATTATGAGTTTATGCATTTTGATGTACCGAAGTTAGTTCGGAGTCCCACATGTGATCACGGACATGACGAGGAGTCTCGAAATGGTCGAGACATAAAGATTGATATATTGGACGGCTATATTCGGACACCGTAAGTGTTTCGGGTGATTTCGGAGAAAACCGGAGAGCCGGAGGGTTACCGGAACCCTATCGGGAGAAGTATTGGGCCATATGGGCCTTAGTGGAGAGAGAGGGGCTGCAAGTAGTGGGCCGCGCGCCACCTCCTCCCTGGTCCGAATTGGACTAGGAGAGGGGGGCGGCGCCCCCCCTTTCCTTCTCCCACTCCACCTCTTTCCCCCTCCTAGTAGGAGTCCTACTCCTACTAGGAGGAGGACTCCTCCTTGGCGCGCCACACCTGGCCGGCCGGCCTCCTCCCCTTGCTCCTTTATATACGGGGGCAGGGGGGCACCTCTAGACACACAAGTTGATCCACGTGATCGTTCCTTAGCCGTGTGCGGTGCCCCCTGCCACCATATTCCACCTCGATCATATCGTTGTAGTGCTTAGGCGAAGCCCTGCGTCGGTAGAACATCATCATCGTCACCACGCCGTCGTGCTGACGGAACTCATCCCCGAAGCTTTGCTGGATCGGAGCCCGGGGAGCATCATCGAGCTGTACGTGTGCTAAGAACTCGGAGGTGCCGGAGTAACGGTGCTTGGATCGGTCAGATCGGGAAGACGTACGACTACTTCCTCTACGTTGTGTCAACGCTTCTGTTGCGGTCTACGAGGGTACGTAGACAACACTCTCCCCTCTCGTTGCTATGCATCACCATGATCTTGCGTGTGTGTAGGATTTTTTTTGAAATTACTGCGTTCCCCAACATGTCTTGCATATGAATACCTGTGGTGACAATGGGGTATTGTATTGATTCACTTGATATTTGTTTTGGCACTCAACTCGTGGATTCTTGAGGTGACATTGGGGTAATCTATGCATAGGGGTTGATGCACGTTCTCGTCTTTCGTTTCTCCGGTAGAAATCTTGGGGCACTCTTTGAGGTACTTTGTGTTGGATTGAGTATTATGAATCTAAATTTGCTTTGGTGTTATTTTAGTAGGAACTCTTGATAGATCGATCGGAAAGAATAACTTAGTGTTATTTTAGTACGAACTCGTGACAGATCGATCGGAAAGAATAACTTGGTGTTATTTTAGTACGAACTCTTGGATAGATCGATCAGAAAGAATAGCTACAAAACAATTTATTCTTATGTTCTCCGCTAGATAAGAACTTTGGAATGATTCTTCATCGCACTTTGAGGGATGGTTATATGATCCAATTAGATTAGCATTGTTGAGAGATTGCACTAGCGAAAGTATGGACCCTAGGACTCATTTTCAAGCATTGCAATATCATTTGTGCTCACTTTTGTTACTTGCTACCTTGCTGTTTTTTATATTTACTCTTACAAAAAACAATATCTACTATCATTACTACACTTTTATTACTTTTATCATTAGTTACCTTGCTGTTTTTATATTTTCAGATTACAAATACTCATATCTACTATCCATATACCACTTATATCACCATCTCTTTGCCGAACTAGTGCACCTATACAAATTACCATTGTATTTGGTGTGTTGGGGACACAAGAGACTTTTTATTATTTTGTTGCAGGGTTGTTTGAGAGATACCATCTTCATCCTATGCCTCCCACGAATTGATAAACCTTAGGTCATCCACTTGAGGGAAAATTGCTACTGTCCTACAAAACTCTGCGCTTGGAGGCCCAACACAAGTCTACAAGAACAAGTTGCGTAGTAAACATCATGGACGCATTGGGTGGTGCCTGGACCTTGTCCTGGGGCTTGGTGGCCTCACTCTTGGTTAACCGTAGGCAAAGTAGCACTGTTCGAGGCGTGCTTTGTATAGTTGAACCTGTATAAGTACTCATACTGCTTTCAGCTATGGTTGTTAAGTGCCCCTGATACGTCTCCAACGTATCTATAACTTTTTATTCTTCCATGTTGTTATATTATCATTCCTGGATGTTTAACAATCATTTTATAGCAACTTTATATCATTTTTGGGACTAACCTATTGACATAGTGCCGAGTGCTAGTTGCTGTTTTTTGCTTGTTTTTTACTTCACGGAAAATCAATACCAAACAGAGTCCAAACGCAGCGAAACTTTTTGGGTATTTTTCTGGACCACAAGACACCTGTTGGGCCAAAGAAGTACCAGAGGGGGCCTCCGAGGGGAGCACAACCAACCAGGGCGCGCCTGGGGGCCCAGGCGCACCCAGGTGGTTGTGCCCACCTCGGTGGCCTCCCGCACCGCCTCTTTGCTCTATAAATACCCCAATATTCCAGAAAACCCTAGGAGAGTCGACGAAAATCAATTCCAACCACCGCAAGTTCCAGAAACCACAGATCCAATCTAGACACCATCACAGAGGGGTTTATGATCCTCATTGGTGCCTCTCTGATGATGCGTGAGTAGTTCATTGTAGACCTGTGGGTCCGTAGTTAGTAGCTAGATGGCTTCCTCTCTCTCTCTCTCTCCAGAATCAAAAGAGAGAGAGAGAGAGAGAGGAAGCCACTAGTTTTATCAATTGCCCAACAATAATTTTTTTACCCACTGTATGCTATTTTTCTTGAGAGAAGCCACTAGTGAAATCTACGGCCCCCGGGTCTCTTCTTTATCATATTTGCCTTTGAGATCTATTTATGTTTGCTTTTATTTTCATATCTATATTTTCAAAATTGCAAAAATACCTTGCTGCACTTTATTTTTTATTTTGCATTTATTCGAGATCTATTTATCCAATCTATCATATTTTTATCCCGTCAACTCGACAATTTCTGGCACCGTTACCCGAAAGGGATTGACAACCCCTTCAACACGTCAGGTTGCAAGTATTTGTTCTTTGTGTGCAGGTACTATTTATGTAGTGTTGCGTGATTCTCCTACTGGTTCGATAACATTGGTCTCATCACTAAGGGAAATACCTGCCGTCGTTGTGCTGCATCATCCCTTCCTCTATGGGGAAATACCGACGTAGCTCAAGCCGCAATCAAAAGGAATTTCTGGCGCCGTTGCCGGGGATCCATCATTAACATCTACCAGGTTCCTAATTACAAATCTCGTCTCCTTGTAATTCACATTATTAGCCATCTGCCTCTTGTTTTCATCTCCCCCACTTCACAAAAAATTGCCGTTTTATTCACCCTCTTTTTCGTTCGCCATTTTCTCGTTAGATCTGTCTTTTCGTTTGTGACCTTGTTGCTATGACCAGCATGACTACCCCTCCTTTGTCACCAAATTTTGAAGTTCTATAATTCAAACAGAGGCAAGGAGAAAATTTGATAGATTCTTGTTATAGGCTTATGGAATCCCATCGCATCTGCAATCTAAAAGGGCTTGCAAAAATTTTGCTTCAGAATTTTTATATAGTTTTAGCCTTGCATCATAGACAACTTTTGGATTTTGCCACTAAAGGAAATTTTATTGAGCTTGATGCTAATACCACTTATGAGGTACTAGAGGGGATTCTCGAAATTCTGCCTATTAAAAAGGGGATTTCCTTTACTCAAGAAGGAGCTCAAATTTTGGATAAGTTGAGTGATTTGCATAAACATTTGGTTGAGTTACAAAAATACCATGAACCTCTGAAGCATACCAATGGAAACCTTAATCGAATGAATACTTTGATTACTTTTTGCAATAAGCGTTTTGATATTTTGGATCCCAAAATGGTCTCTCTTCCTGAAAATCTTGGGAAGCATAAAGAACCTCCCGGGTTTGAAAAGGCCCTTACAAAAATTGCAAAAAAATAAAGATGACAATACTTGAATCTTTGCATTATGCCTAGCTAGGGGCATAAAATGATAGGGCTTGTTGGGAGGCAACCCAATGAATACAATTTATTTTTGTCTTTTTATTTCTGTTCTTGTTGACAGCCGGGACCCACCCGGTCGAAGCGTACATAGCATTGTCATTCTGGTCGCAAACGTGTACGTACATATGGAGAAAAAATAAACGTGTACGTACCAAAATGGAGGCAACCCATATGTGCGTACACGTTTGCGACCAGAATGACAATGCTATGTACGCTTTGACCGGGTGGTCAAGGCTGTCAACAAGAATAGAAAGAAAAAGACAAAAATAAATTCTATTCATTAGGTTGCCTCCCAACAAGCGCTATTGTTTTATGCCCGTAGCTAGCCATAAAGCAAAGATTCAAGTATTGTCATCTTTATTTTTTGCAACTTTTGTAAGGGCCTTTTCAAACCTGGGAGGTTCTTTATGCTTCCCAAGATTTTCAGGAAAAGAGACCATTTTGGGATCCAAAAATATCCAAATTCTTATTGCAAAGAGTAATCAAAGTATTCATTCGATTAAGGTTTCCACTGATATGTTTCAGAGGTTCATGGTATTTTTGTAAATCAACCAAATGTTTATGCAAATCACTCAACTTATCCAAAATTTGAGCTCCTTCTTGAGTATAGGAAATCCACTTTTTAATAGGCGGAATTCCCATAATCCCCTCTAGGACCTCATAAGCGGTATTAGCATCAAGCTCAATAAAATTTCCTTTAGCAGCAAAATCCAGAAGTTGTCTATGATGCAAGGCTAAGCCTATATAAAAATTCCGAAGCAAAATTTTTGCAACCCCTTTTAGATTGCAGATGCGATGGGATTCCATAAGCCTATGGCAAGCATCTTTCAAATTTTCTCCTTGCCTCTATTTGAATTACAGAACTTCAAAATCTAGTGACAAAGGAGGAGTAGTCATGCTGGCCATAACAACAAGGTCACAAACAAAAAGACATATCTGACGAGAAAACGGCGAACGAAATAGAGGGCGAATAAAACGACAAATTTTTGTGAAGTGGGGGAGATGAAAACGAGAGGGAAATGGCAAATAATGTAAATTGCAAGGAGACGAGATTTGTAAGTAGGAACCTGGTAGATGTTAATGATGTCTCCCCGGCAACGGCGCCAGAAATTCCTTTCGATTGCGGCTTGAGCTACGTCGGTATTTCCCCAAAGAGAAAGGGATGATGCAGCACAACGACAGTAGGTATTTCCATCAGTGATGAGACCAAGGTTATTGAACCAATAGGAGAATCACGCAAAACTATGTACATAGTGCCTGCACACAAAGAACGAATACTTGCAACCCGATGTTTTAAAGGGGTTGCCAATCCCTTTCGGGTAACGGTGCCAGAAATTGTCGAGTTGTCAGGATAAAAATATGATAGATTGGATAAATAGATCTTGAATAAATGCGAAATAAAATAAATTGCAGCAAGTTATTTTTGGGTTTTTGGAAATTTAGATCTGAAAATAAAAGCAAATAAAAATAGATCTCAAAGGAAGATATGATAAAGAAGAGATCAGGGGGCCGTAGATTTCACTAGTGACTTCTATTGAGAAAAATAGCATACGACGGGTAAACAAATTACTGTTGGGCAACTGATAGGACTTCAAATAATCATTATGATATCCAGCCAATGATCTTTATATAGGCATCATGTCCAAGATTAGTAGACCGACTCCTTCCTGCATCTACTACTATTACTCCACACATCGACTGATATCCAGCATGCATCTAGTGTATTAAGTTCATGGAGAAACGGAGTAATGCAATAAGAATGATGACATGAAGTAGACAAGATCTATTTATGTAGAAATAGACCCCATCTTGTTATCCTTAATAGAAATAATACATGCGTGTTGTTTCCCCTTCTGTCACTAGGATCGAGCATAGTAAGATCGAACCCATCACAAAGCACCTCTTCCCATGGCAAGAAAAATCGATCTAGTCGGCCTAACTAAACCATAGATTCAAAGAAGAAATACGAGGCTATAAGTAATCATGCATATAAGAGATCAAAAGACTCAAATAACTTTCATGGATAAAAACATAGTTCTGATCCTAAACTCAAAGTTCATAGGATCCCAACAAACACACCACAAAAAGAGTTACATCCAATAGATATCCAAGAGACCATTGTATTGAAAATGAAAAGAGAGAGAGGAAGCCATCTAGCTACTAACTACGGACCCATAGGTCTACAATGAACTACTCACGCATCATTGGAGAAGCACCAATGAGGATGATGAACGCCTTTGTGATGGTGTCTAGATTGGATCTATGGTTTCTAGAACTTGCGGCAGCTGGAATTGATTTTCGTTAACTCTCCTAGGGTTTCTGGAATATTGGGGTATTTATAGAGCAAATAGGTGGTGCGGGAGGCCACCAAGGTGGGCACATCCACCTGGGCGTGCCTGGGCCCCCAGGCGAGCCCTGGTGGGTTGTACTCCCCTCGGAGCCCCCTCTGGTACTTCTTTGGCCCAACAGGTGTCTTCTGGTCCAGAAAAAATCTCCAAAAAGTTTCGCTACGTTTGGACTCCGTTTGGTATTGATTTTCTGTGAAGTAAAAAACAAGCAAAAAAACAACAACTGTCACTAGGCACTATGTCAATAGGTTAGTCCCAAAAAATTATATAAAGTTGCTATAAAGTGATTGTAAAACATCCAAGAATGATAATATAACATCATGGAACAATCAAAAATTGTGGATACGTTGGAGACGTATCAGCATCCCCAAGCTTAATTCCTGCTCGTCCTCGAGTAGGTAAATGATAAAAATAGAATTTTTTATGTGGAATGCTGCCTAACGTGTTCATCACATATTATTTTCCTTGTAGCATGGACATTTGGAATTTTATATGATTCAAAGCAATAGTCTAGTTTTGACATGAAGATTTCAATACTCAAGCATACCAAGAAGCAACCATGTCTTTCAAAATATCAACAAGGAATTTCTGGCACCGTTGCCGGGGAGACATCATTAACATCTACCAGGTTCCTAATTACAAATCTCGTCTCCTTACAATTTACATTATTTTCCATTTGCCTCTCATTTTCATCTCCCCCACTTCACAAAAAATTGCCGTTTTATTCGCCCTCTTTTTCGTTCACCGTTTTCTCGTCAGATATGTCTTTTTGTTTGTGACCTTGTTGTTATGGCCAGCATGACTACTCCTCCTTTGTCACCAGATTTTGAAGTTCTATAATTCAAATATAGGCAAGGAGAAAATTTGAAAGATGCTTGGTATAGGCTTATGGAATCCCATCGCATCTGCAATCTAAAAGGGGATGCACAAATTTTGCTTCAGAATTTTTATATAGGTTTAGCCTTGCATCATAGGCAACTTCTGGCTTTTGCTGCTAAAGGAAATTTTATTGAGCTTGATGCTAATACCGCTTATGAGGTCCTAGAGGGGATTATAGGAATTCCGCCTATTAAAAAGGGGATTTCCTTTACTCAAGAAGGAGCTCAATTTTTTTGGGATAAGTTGAGTGATTTGCATAAACATTTGGTTGATTTACAAAAATACCATGAACCTCTGAAACATATAAGTGGAAACCTTAATTGAATGAATACTTTGATTACTCTTTGCAATAAGCATTTGGATATTTTGGATCCCAAAATGGTCTCTTTGCCTAAAAATCTTGGGAAGCATAAAGAACCTCCCGGGTTTGAAAAGGCCCTTACAAAAGTTGCAAAAAATAAAGATGACAATACTTGAATCTTTGCATTATGCCTAGCTAGGGGCATAAAACAATAGGGCTTGTTGGGAGGCAACCCAATGAATAGAATTTATTTTTGTCTTTTTCATTCTGTTCTTGTTGATAGCCGGGACCCACCCGGTCGAAGCGTACGTAGCATTGTCATTCTGGTCGCAAACGTGTACGTACATATGGTACGTCTCCAACGTATCTATAATTTTTTATTGTTGCATGTTATTATATTATCTATTTTGGATATTTTATATGCATTAATATGCTATTTTATATTATTTTTTGGACTAACATATTAACCTAGAGCCCAGTGATAGTTTCTGTTTTCCTTGCTTTTGAGCTTCATAGAAAAGGAATACCAACGGAGTCCAAATGGAATAAAAATATTGCGATGATTTTTCTTGGACCAGGAGACACCCAGGAGACTTGGAGTTCAAGTTAGAAGAGCCACGAGGTGGTGACAAGCGTCGAGGCCCATACCTTGTAGGCCCCTCATGACCCCCTTGACCTAGTTCTACCTCATATATATTCACATATATTCCCAAACCATCAGAATCATCCACGAAAACATTTTCCACCGCCGCAACCTTCTGTTCCCGTGAGAACCCATCTTGGGGCCTTTTCTGGCATCCTGCCGAAGGGGGATTCGATCATGGAGGGCATCTACATCAACTCTATTGCCCTTTCGATCAAGCATGAGTAGTTTACCTCAGACCAATGGGTCCATAGCTAGTAGATAGATGACTTCTTCTCTCTCTTTGATTCCCAATACCATGTTCTCCTCGATGTTCTTGGAGATCTATCCGATGTAATCTTCTTTTGTGATGTGTTTGTCAAGATCCAATGAATTGTGGATTTATGATCAGATTATCTATGAATATTATTTGAATCTTCTCTGAATTCTTATATGCATGATTTGATATCTTTGTAATTCTCTTGGAACTATCGGTTTAGTTTGGCCAACTAAATTGGTTTTTCTTGCAATGGGAGAAGTGCTTAGCTTTGAGTTCAATCATGCGGTGTCCTCACCCAGTGACAAAGTAGGGGTAGCGAGGCACGTATTGTATTGTTACCATCAAGGATAAAAAGATGGGGTTTACATCATATTGCTCGAGTTTATTCCTCTACATCATGTCATCTTACTTAAAGCGTTACTCTATTCTTCATGAACTTAATACTCTAGATGCAGGCAGGAGCCGGTCTATGTGTGGAGTAATAGTAGTAGATGCAGGCAGGAGTCGGTCTACTTGAAATGGACGTGATGCCTATATTGCATAATCATTGCCTTGGATATCGTCATAACTTTGCGCTTTTCTATCAATTGCTCGATAGTAATTTTTTTCACCTACCGTATTATTTGCCTTCATGAGAGAAGCCTCTAGTGAAACCTATGGCCCCCGGGTCTATTTTCCATCATATTAGTTTCCGATCTACTATTTTGCAATCTTTTATTTTCAGATCTATAAACAAAAAACCCAAAAAATATTTTATCTTTTGTTTAGTTTTATTTATCTATCTCTATCAGATCTCACCTTTGCAAGTGACCGTGAATGGAATTACAACCCTTTTATCGCGTTGGGTGCAAGTATTTGATTTTTTGTGCATGTATTGGTGATTTGTGCGTTCTTCTCCTACTGGATTGATACCTTGGTTCTTAATGGAGGGAAATACTTATCTCTACTTTGCTGCATCACCCTTTCCTCTTCAAGGAAAAAAACCAACGCAAGCTCAAGAAGTAGCAGGAAGAATTTCCGGCGCCGTTGCCGGGGAGATCTACACCAAGTCAAGCCCACCAAGTACCCATCATAAACTCTCATCTCTTGCATTACATTATTCGCCATTTGCCTCTCATTTTCCTCTCCCCCACTTCTAAAATGACTGCGAAAAGATTTTCCCCGTTTCTTCGCCCTTCTCCCGTTCGTCTTTTTGCTTGCTTTTCATTCGCTCGTTCGCTAGACTGGTTGTTGCCACCATGTCTGTGTCTAGGAAAATTATTGTTGAAAGGATAGTAGTAATGATGAGGGAAACCTTGATAATTTTGCTAATTTTGATCCTCATGAAGAATCTACTATCTTGCATACTAAAAAACTTCGCATAGGTAGCGGCAATATTATTGGAAAAGAAGTTATTCAAGATTTCTTTACTTGTGCGAGTGCGTTGCCCATGTTAGGTGGATCTATTCTCCATAAAACTAATAGTCTCATGGATGCAATAACTTTGCTTGTAATTGAACTTGAAAGACTAGCACACAAAGGATTTTCCTGGAGTTCTCTAATATTGAGCATTCTTCCGTTAAACGCGCCACTACCATATTTCTAGCTCATGAGTTTAGATTCATTATGAAAGAAGCTAGTGAAATTTTTGTGCATTATAAAATAGATGGTTGTCATCCTCCCATGGAGGGGATTCTCTTTTTTCAAGAAGAAATAATGTGTTTATGATCTCTCGATCATGTTGCTTATGACGAAAATTTAAGAAAAAGGGTCCATACTGATGTTTTAGTTGAGAGAATTTCTGAACTTAATGAAAATTTTGCTATACAAAACAACGTTTTAGGTTTCTCTCTAGAAAATAAGCTCATGACTTTTTGCCAAAAGAATGCTTACAATGATGAGTTGATCATACAATACGAGGGGCCGAAGGAGGAGCCAATTCCTCCGAACTTGATCTTAGGGATCCCTAGCCCTTTTTATTACTTTTTACCACAAAGAAAGCTTGCTGCTGAACGAAGGGAGTATGAGATGAGCATACGTGATATGCCTTATTTTTATGGTAATACCTAGATCTATTGCAATATGCCTAGCTAAGGGCGTTAAACAATATCGCTTGTTGGGAGGCAACCCAATTTTATTTTTGTTTTTTTGTTTTGCTACTGTTATTGAATAAAATACACATTATTACCTTCGTATTAATTGTGTTTTTGTGTTTTATTTAGTGTTTGAGCCAAGTAAGACCTTTGGATAGCTCACGGTGATAGTTGATTTGATCTTGTTGAAAACAGAAACTTTTGCACTCAGGAAAACAATTCTCATTTTTAACATAAGCATGCTACAATACTGATTCTTTTTGAATAAGATTAATATACAAATTTCCTAAGTTGTCCTAATTTTTCAGAATTTTTGGAGTTACAGAAATACTCGAGAGTTACAGATTACTACAGACTATTCTGTTTTTGACAGATTCTGTTTTCTTTGTTTTCTTTGCTTATTTTGATGAATCTATGGGTAGTATTGGGGGGTATGAACCATGGAGAAGTTGGAACACAATAAATATTAAACCAATATAAATAAATAATGAGTTCAGAACAGTACCAAAAGTGGTGATTTATTTTCTTATACTAACGGATCTCATGAGATTCTCTGTTGAGTTGTGTGTTGTGAAGTTTTCACGTTTTGGGTAAGGATTTGATGGACTATGGAATAAGGAGTGGCAAGAGCCTAAGCTTGGGGATGCCCAAGGCATCCCAAGGTAATATTCAAGGGCAACCAAGAGCCTAAGTGTGACGCCCCAAGACCGACACTCCAGACGCCTTCCATGTATTTCTGAGTTTCTTCGTGTGATTTGTTTGTTTGTTGCATTCATCATCGCATCATGCGCATTGCATTTGCATGTTTTCTTAAAGCTTGCATCCATTCATAGTTGTCGTGTCCCCTTTGTCTTCGATGTCTGTTTCGAGACCAACCAGGTTCTCATTTCCCTCTTGTTTGACCACCTTATCTCTTTGCATAGCCATGGACTCTCTTTCGCAACCTCGCGCACGTCCGAATGCTTCCCGAACCCGACCCGCACAGTCGTGACCGTTGAGTCCAGATCAACCCCAAAATACCAATACTTCTTTCGTTTCTTGTTTTGACTACCCTTTTGACCCGGAGCCGTCCGATGATGATTGGACGCCCCTAAACCTAGCCCCTTGCTATATAAACTAGACCAACTCTAAAACCTAGGGACCTTGTCCCATCAATCCCCTCTCCCGCCAGCGCCAACCCAGGTCTCTTTCTCCTTGGGATCCCCCTCCCGATCCAAAACCACCAACCACAGCTGCCCCCGCTCCTCCTCAGTTTCCACGCCCAACCAACCAGTGCCTCCCCTCGATCCCCAGCCACCTCTTTGCTGCTCGAGTCCCCAACCACCAGCGACCAGAGGAGCCCGAGCCATCCTGCAGCTGCCTTCTCCAACCTCGCGACCCCGTTGCCCTGGCGAACCTTGCCGCCACCTCCAGCAGGACCGTGCCCTTCCTCCCTTCACTCTCTTACTTACTCTCGTTCCCTCTCTCAGTTCTCTCTTTCTCTTTATGTCTTCAGGTTACAGTAGGGCCATCACCTCCAACCATGGCGCCGCCGGCCATGGAAGTCCACCACCAGGTCGCCCCATGCCGTCCCAGAACCTCCATCCCTGTTGATGATACGTCTCCAACGTATCTATAATTTTTGATTGCTCCATGCTATATTATCTACTATTTTGGACATTATTGGGCTTTATTATCCACTTCTATATTATTTTTGGGACTAACCTACTTACCGGAGGCCAAGCCCAGAATTGCTGTTTTTTTTGCCTATTTTAGGGTTTCGAAGAAAAGGAATATCAAACGGAGTCCAAACGGAATGAAACCTTCGGGAACGTGATTTTCTCAACGAACAAGACCCAGGAGACTTGGACTCTACGTCAAGACACAAAAGAGGAGGCCACGAGGTAGGGGGCGCTCCTACCCCCCCCCCCCCCCCCCCCCAGGCGCGCCCTCCACCCTCATGGCCCCCTGTTGCTCCACCGACGTACTCTTTCCTCCTATATATACCTACGTACCCCCAAATGATCAGATACGGAGCCAAAACCCTAATTCCACCACCGCAACTTTTTGTATCCACGAGATCCCATCTTGGGGCCTGTTCCGGAGCTCCGCCGGAGGGGGCATCGATCACGGAGGGCTTCTACATCATCACCATAGCCCCTCCGATGAAGTGTGAGTAGTTTACCTCAGACCTATGGGTCCATAGTTATTAGCTAGATGGATTCTTCTCTCTTTTTGGATCTCAATACAATGTTATCCCCCTTTCTTGTGGAGATCTATTCGATGTAATCTTCTTTTTGTGGTGTGTTTAGTGAGAACGATGAATTGTGGGTTTATGATCAAGTCTATCTATGAATAATATTTGAATCTTCTCTGAATTATTTTATGTATGATTGGTTATCTTTGCAAGTCTCTTCAAATTATCAATTTGGTTTGGCCTACTAGATTGATCTTTCTTGCAATGGGAGAAGTGCTTAGCTTTGGGTTCAATCTTGCGGTGTCCTTTCGCAGTGACAGTAGGGGCAGCAAGGCACGTATTGTATTGTTGCCATCGAGGATAACAAGATGGGGTTTTCATCATATTGCATGAGTTTATCCCTCTACATCATGTCATCTTGCTTAAGGCGTTACTCTGTTTTCATTAACGTAATACTCTAGATGCATGTTGGATAGTTGTTGAGGAGTGGAGTAATAGTAGTAGATGCAGGCAGGAGTCGGTCTACTTGTCTCGGACGTGATGCCTATATACATGATCATACCTAGATATTCTCATAACTATGATCAATTCTGTCAATTGCTCAATAGTAATTTGTTCACCCACCATAGAATACTTATGCTCTTGAGAGAAGCCACTAGTGAAACCTATGGCCCCCCGGTCTATCTACATCATATTAATCTTCCAATACCTAGTTATTTCCTTTGCTTTCTACTTTGCTTTTATTTTACTTTGCATCTTTATCATAAAAATACCAAAAATATTATCTTATCATATCTATCAGATCTCACTCTCGTAAGTGGCCGTGTAGGGATTGACAACCCCTTATCGCGTTGGTTGCGAGGATTTATTTGTTTTGTGCAGGTACGAGGGACTCGCGCGTAGCCTCCTACTGGATTGATACATTGGTTCTCAAAAACTGAGAGAAATACTTACGCTACTTTGCTGCATCATCCCTTCCTCTTCGGGGAAAACCAACGCAGTGCTCAAGAGGTAGCAGTTGACCGCGCCCATCACCGCAAAGTCGCGGCCCCGTTCCCGTCGTCCCCTGCCCGTTCCTTGCCAAGTTCCCTCCGATGAGCCCCTGCTCCTTTCCTCTCCTCTCCGTTTCCTTCTCCTATATCTCTTTCTTTTAAATGCTTGCCTCTCTCTATTCTTCCCCGCAGGGAGCAAGCATAGCACCCCAGGGATCGCTGCCACCGGGAATCGCCAGGTCCGGCGACCCTTCGATCAGATCCGGTCGCCCTCACCTTCGCCGTTGCCTTGCTCCTGCATCGAGCCGCTCCAAGCCACCACTGCATCCCTTGCTTCGAGCGGTAGAGCACACCGAGTCATGCCCGCATTGCCCAGTCGTCTCGCTCATCCAGCGCCTCGTCCCGCTCCTTGCTCGTTGACCGCGACCACTCCTGGGTCGCATCTCGCGTAAGGCCCAGTCGCGCCCCTTCAGCCATCCAGCCTACCAGATCCGGGCCCAGAGCCCATGGTGAGCCTCCAGCACCCCTGTTCCTGTTGGGCCAGCAAGATTCGGCCCAAACGCATGTCTTTTCCCATGACGTTTTAGCTAATTTTTCCAGAGAGTGCAGTTTTACAGTAAAGTCCCTCTAGATCATGCATTTAATAACTCACAAATGGTGCATCAGTTTAAAATGCCTTATATATGAAATATGCTTAGAATTTTGTCTAGTTTCATAATATCCAACTTTCATCCATGTTTAAAATGTTTAAACTGCTGTTTGCATTTATTTGCTTAATTGCCATGTTAAAATGATTTAATTCATAACTAAATAACCGTAGCTCCGAATTTAATAAACTTTATAAGTATATGGGGTAGAAAAATGCCTAGTTTAACATGGTGGCTTTACTTTGCATGTTTAATAACTCTAAAATAGTGTTTAGGGCAGATCAGTACCAAATCTAATATATGCTCATGAGGATTTCTCCGGACTTGTTGTTTGTTGTTCCGACCTCATTTAAACTTACCTAGATAGGTAGTTTTATTATGCTTCACCTCTTGCCATTCTAACCAACATTTAATATTGTTGAGTACATAAACGGGAGAGAACTAAATAAGTCACGTGGTGTTTCGTAAATATGTAACTCGTCGCATATTGAGCTCCACTTAACTTGCAGTTTTGCTTGTGCACTTTGCCATGCCATGCCTCATTAAACCGGACATGCATCATACTTGGTTGTGCATCATGCCATGTTTATGTGATGGTTGTTTACCATGATTGTTTGCTTCTTTCCGGTGTTTCTTCTTCGGGTCAGTTCCGATGACGTCGCGTTTGTGAGGATTCGTTCGACTTCGTCCCTTTGTCTTCTTCATGGACTCGTTCTTGTTCCTTGTGGGATCTCAGGCAAGATGACCATACCCTCGAAATCACTTCTATATTTGCTTGCCAGTTGATCTCTCTATTGCTATGCCGCGATACCTACCACTTGCTATATCATGCCTCCCATATTGCCATGTCAAGCCTCTAACCCTCCTTTCCTAGCAAACCGTTGTTTGGCTATGTTACCACTTTGCTCAGCCCCTCTTATAGCATTTCTAGTTGCGGGTGAAGTTGAAGTTTGTTCCATGTTGGAACATGGATATGTTGGGATATCACAATATCTTTTATGTTAATTAATGCATCTATATACCTGGTAAAGGGTGGAAGGCTCGGCCTTATGCCTGGTGTTTTGTTCAACTCTTGCCGCCCTAGTTTCTGTCATACCGGTGTTATGTTCCTTGATTTTGTGTTCCTTACACGGTTGGGTGTTATGGGGACCCCTTGACAGTTCGCTTTGAATAAAACTCCTCTAGCAAGGCCCAACCTTGGTTTTACCTTTTGCCTCACCACCACCTACCCTTCCCTCGGGTCAGCCAACCCGAGGGTCATCTTTATTTTAACCCCCCGGGCTAGAGCTTCTCTAAGTGTTGGTCCGAACTAGAGTCCTTTGCAGCGCCACCTCGGGGAAACTTGAGGGCTGGTTTTAGTTGTACGGAGTGCTCATCTGGTGTTGCCCTGAGAACGAGATATGTGCAGCTCCTATCGGGATGTCGGCGCATCGGGCGGTCTTGCTGGTCTTGTTTTACCATTGTTGAAATGTCTTGTAACCGGGATTCCGAACCTGACCGGGTCTTCCCGGGAGAAGGAATATCCTTCGTTGACCATGAGAGCTTGTGATGGGCTAAGTTGGTACACCCCTACAGGGTTTGAACTTTCGAAAGCCATGCCCACGATTATGGGAAGATGAGAATTTGTTAATGTCCGGTTGTAGAGAACTTGAAACTTAACTTAATTAAAATGCATCAACCGCGTGTGTAGCTGTGATGGTCTCTTTCTGACGGAGTCTGGGAAGTGAACACGGTTCTTGTGTTATGCTTGAACGTAAGTAGTTTCAGGATCACTTCTTGATCATTTCTAGTTCATGACCGTTGCGTTTCTTCTCTTCTCGCTCTTATTTACGTATGTTAGCCACCATATATGCTTAGTGCTAGCTGCAGCTCCACCTCACTTCCCTTTCCTACCCATAAGCTTAAATAGTCTTGATGTCGCGGGTGTGAGATTGCTGAGACCTCGTGGCTCACAGATACTTCCAAACAGTTGCAGGTGCCGATGATGCCAGTGCAAGTGACGCAACCGAGCTCAAGTGGGAGCTCGATGAAGATCTTGATCGTTATTTTGTTTCGTTTCCTGTTGATCAGTAGTGGAGCCTAGTTGGGACGATCGGGGATCTAGCAATTGGGGCTGTCTTCCTTTATTTTGGTTCCGTAGTCGGACCCTTTGATTGTACCTTGGATGATGTATGGATTATTTATGTATTGTGTGAAATGGTGATTGTAAGCCAACTCTTTATCCTTTTCTTATTCAGTCATTGGGATTGTGTGAAGATTACCCCTCTTGCGACAAACCTACCATGCGGCTATGCCTCTAAGTCATGCCCCGACACGTGGGAGATATAGCCGCATTGTGGGTGTTACAAGTTGGTAATCAGAGCCATCCCCAACTTAGGAGCCCCCTGCTTGATCGAATCACTGACGTTGTTGAGTCTAGAACAAAATGTTTTGAGTCTTAGGATTATATATATCGGAGAGTAGGATTCTTTTTACTCCTCAGTCCCTTCGTCGCTCTGGTGAGGCCTCCTGACGTAGAAGTTTTCACTCTCCTCTCCTCAAATTTCACGAATTTTTTTAAGGATCACGCGGGTATCTTGGAATCGTTCCGATGGTTTTGTGAAGAGAACATTGTTCTTGGTGCCTCCTGACATTTAGGGGTTGTGGCAGTGTCCCGGGGAGTTGAGCTCCGAGGTGTTGTCATCACAATTTTATCGTTGCAGTTCTGGAATACCTGAGTTCGCCGACATCAAAAATATCTTTTATGCAGTTGTTGGTGAGATAACCTCGACGCCACCCAGTACTGGGGCGGGAGTTCAGGAGTATTGCCATAACCCGTATAATGGATGCTTTTCGAAGGTTGAGGTAAACGATTTCCGAAGGTTTCTTGGTTATGTGTTGAAGGATGGATACAGCTGGATGTAGGAATTGTTAGTTTGGGTGAGATATTATGCTTCCCCTGTATCCCCAACACCTGATTGCATAACCAGAAAGTTTCGGGAGTTTATAAGTGGGAATTCAAGTAGCTCCTACAATATCTTTCCAACAGACACATGATACGATATGGGATCTATCATATGTTTGTTCCGGCTTATTCTTCAAGCCAAATCATTTGTTTTGTTTTGGTTTTTGGTATTAGAGTTGCTTCGAAGTCAAATGTTGATTCCATACCTTTCCTAGGCGGTGTTCTCATATTCCTATGTGAATACTAATCCTTCTTGATCATCGAGGTTGTCATGCCAATTCTTCTCAACCGGTGAGCTTCTCCTCAAGTGGATCCGATCATTTCAACATTCGCAAGATCACCTCTCGGTTTTCCCAATGCTATCCGTTTCATCTGTCCTCAAGTTGCCTTTGTTTTCCCGCCCTCCCACCCTTCCTTTTTCTTCAAGGACTCAGATTTCTTAATCAAGTATCCTTTAATTAATCGGAAGTCTCTCCATTCTTTTCCATCAATGTTCTTACCCGGTGGTTCTCATGAAGATGCTCTACAAGTTCAACATTCTCCGTTCTCTTTTCTTCTCCGGTGAATTTATTTCAAGCTTTGTTGATCATATCCTTTCCTCGTTTCAAATGTTTTCTCATGCCGGTGCACCTCTTAATCATCCACTTCTAGCTATTCAATTGTTCAGGAGTGCTGAAGATACCTCGAAGGTCCGTGTTTCCACTCTGCATTCGTTCAACCTATTTCGAGGATGTTATCTCATTCAAGCCATTTAATTCAACCGGTGCAATCTATCTATTAAATCTTTCCAACGGCGTGTCTTTTCAGTGGGCCCTAACCCACAGGTCTTTTCTTAGGATCTTACCCGACTCTTCTATTTTTCCGGAGCTACTATCAAATTCTTCTCCAAGTTGATGTAAGAATGAATTATCATCAGTCATATGTCTTTCTCCAAGATCTTCCAAATTCTTTTCATCGTCGGTTCAACCTTTCTAATATTCATCCTGGAGTATCTCAATGATTCATGGTGGTGCTTCTCATCGTCATTCTCAATATTTGAAGATCGAAGAAGAGTTTCTCTTCAATCATATCTGTTTTTTCTTGAAGATTCATGGCTCTAGCTTTATATCATCCTCTCATAATTGTTTCCATTGTGAGAATTATTTTCACCCATCCGGAGCAATTCAGGAGTCTTTTCAGCTTGATTCTCCGGAGCCCATCATCTCAGAAGTATTCATTCCAGCTTTCAGCTCACATTTCTCCAAATCTTACCAGTGCATCATTCAAGTTTTCTCTAATCACCTCGTGATCTCTTCGTTCACTTGTATCAAAATTCCCTCAAGTATCGTCATTCATTCTCTAATTCTCCCTGGTGTTTCCTTATCTTTTCTTCGTTCATTTTCTATTCTTACGGTGGTTTATTCAAGATTCCTCTTCATACGTCATCATATCAATTCATTCGTTCTTCCAATCCTACCGGTGGTTCGTTGAAGACCTTCCCAAGTTTGCGCTATATCTCTCTTAGTCCTGTCTACGAGAATAAGTAGTATGCCAAATCCATTGCTTGTCATCAATATAAATTGGTGAAGGATACACATAACATAATTCTTATTCTTGCGTCATCCAAGTGATCTAGTTTCTTCTTTCCGTAGATTGTTCGTGTATCAATTTCTCGGTTCGAGATGCTTTATCTTTTCTTTTCCCGGAGTTCCAAGCTCTCTCAATTATATCACCATGGAGATTCATCTAAATCACTACAAGGATTCACCTTATGTTTTCAGCTTCTCTTTCCTTTCGTTTGATCATTCTTTTATTACCGGAGTTCTTCATGGAGGCTCTACATGGTGGTTCATCAGGATTCTTTTCATTCTTCAATTGTTCTTCAAGATTTCTCTCGGAGCTAAGATCCGCCAAGATATACTCTAAAATAAACATGGTGCTCAACACATGTTTTGTTCTAAGGAGTTCAAGTATTCTTTTTCTTGCATTTCGAAGTGTAGTTCTTCCTATCTTATCTTTTGAGGTGGTGTTATGTCATTCTTGACAATTTGAGTTCGTGCTTCATGATTCACATGTTGTCAAGAATGAGATATTTTAAACCCATCAATCTCTTTGTTGGAGTTATCCTGTGTCATGTTTCACTTTAATCCTTCCCTAAGGATTGTTGCTATCTATGGTGTTCATAAATGACCCAAGTTCTTCATTTATCCTCCCGATGAAATAAGTTTCTCGTCTCCTTGTTCATATCAATCCAATCTATTGTTTTTCGTTAATGGCAGAATTTCGCCTCAATTTTGAGAAGTTTTCCATAAGCCCACAACAAGCTTACTCTTTTCGTTGTTGGTTTTCCAACAACTCCGTTCGACCCTTCTCCTAAGGATACCTTTTCATGCTCTTTTGTGGCAGAAGTTGGCATTTTCTTCTCCATTCTTTTATTTCAATGATCTATCATCTATTCTTTCTTCCGAACACATTGTGGTGTTGCTTTCTTCACTCAACATCTCGAAGTATGAGGATCGTGTTCTTTTCATGCTTATCCATTCAACCGGAGTGCTGTCCGAATCTGTTCATCCTTGTTCCTCTTTTCTAACGGGGTGTTTTCTACTTCCGTCATCTCCGTTGCATTCTTTTCTCAAAATGGTTTAACCTTTCAAGGTTCTTTGGTTCCACTCCTTTGTCAAAGAAGCAACTTTGTTTTACCTCTTCCTCTTCCGTTTCTCTCCGGTGCCATCCCTAGATCTCGGGACGAGATCCTCTTGTAGTGGTGGAGTGTTGTGACGCCCCAAGACCGACGCTCCAGACGCCTTCCATGTATTTCCGAGTTCCTTCGTGTGATTTGTTTGTTTGTTGCATTCATCATCACATCATGCGCATTTCATTTACATGTTTTCTTAAAGCTTGCATCTGTTCATAGTTGCCGTGTCCCCCTTGTCTTCGTTGTCCGTTTCGAGACCAACCGGGTTCTCGTTTCCCTCTTGTTTGTCCACCTTATCTCTTTGCACAGCCATGTACTCTCTTTCGCAACCTCACGCACGTCCGAATGCTTCCCGAACCCGACCCGCATAGTCGTGACCGTTGAGTCCGGATCAACCCCAAAATACCAATACTTCTTTCGTTTCTTTTTTTGATTACCCTTTTGACCTGGAGCCATCCGATGAGATCGGACGCCCCTAAACCTAGCCCCCTTGCTATATAAACTAGACCAAGCCTAAAACCTAGGGACCTTCTCCTATCAATCCCCTCTCCCACCGCCAGCCCAGGTCTCTTTCTCCTTGGGATCCCCCTCCCGATCGAAAACCACCAACCACAGCAGCCCCTGCTCTTCCTCAGTTTCCACGCCCAACCAACCAGTGCCTCCCCTCGATCCCCAGCCACCTCTCTGCTGCTCGAGTCCCCAACCACCAGCGACCAGAGGAGCCCGAGCCATCCTGCAGCTGCCTCCTCCAACCTCGCGACCCCGTTGCTCTGGCGAACCTTGCCGCCACCTCCAGTAGGATCGCGCCTTTCCTCCCTTCTCTCTCTTACTTCCTCTCGTTCCCTCTCTTAGTTCTCTCTGTCTCTTTATGTCGTCAGGTTACAGCAGCGCCATCACCTCCAACCATGGCGCCGACGGCCATGGAAGTCCACCATCGGGTCGCCCCATGCCGTCCCAGAGCCTCCATCCCTGTTGACCGCGCCCATCACTGCAAAGTCGCGGCCCCGTTCCCGCCGTCCGCTGCCCGTTCCTTGCCAAGTTCCCTCTGATGAGCCCCTGCTCCTTTCCTCTCCTCTCCGTTTCCTTCTCCTGTATCTCTCTCTTTTAAATGCTTGCCTCTCTCTATTCATCCCCGCAGGGAACAAGCATAGCACCACAGGGATCGCCGCCACTGGGAATCGCCAGGTCCGGTGACCCTTCGATCAGATCCGGTCGCCCTCACCTTCGCCGCTGCCTTGCTCCTGCATCGAGCCGCTCCAAGCCGCCACTGCATCCCCTGGTTCGAGCGATAGAGCACAATGGGTCATGCCCGCGTTGACCAGTCGCCTCGCTCATCCAGCGCCTCATCCCGCTCCTTGCTCGTTGACCGCAACCACGCCTGGGTCGCATCTCGTGTTAGGCCCAGTCGCGCCCCTTTAGCCATCCAGCACACCAGATCCGGGCTGAGAGCCCATGGTGAACCTCCAACGCCCATGTTCCTGTTGGGCCAGCAAGATTCGGCCCAAACGCATGTTTTTTCCTGGACGTTTTAGCTAATTTTTCCAGAGAGTGCAGTTTTACAATAAAGTCCCTCTAGAGCATGCATTTAATAACTCACAAATGGTGCATCCGTTTAAAATGCCTTATATATGAAATATGCTTAGAATTTTGTCTAGTTTCATAATATCCAGCTTTCATCCATGTTTAAAATGCTTAAACTACTGTTTGCATTTATTTGCCTAATTGCCATGTTAAAATGATTTAATTCATAACTAAATAACCATAGCTCCGAATTTAATAAACTTTATATGTATATGGGGTAGAAAAATGCCTAGTTTCACATGGTGGCTTTACTTGTTTAATAACTCTAATATTGTGTTTAGGGTAGATTAGTACCAAATCTAATATATGCTCATGAGGATTTCTCCGGACTTGTTGTTTGTTGTTCCGGTCTCATTTAAACTTGCCTAGATAGGTAGTTTTCTTATGCTTCACCTCTTGCCATGCTAACCAACATTTAATATTGTTGTGTACATAAACAGGAGAGAACTAAATAAGTCACATGGTGTTTCGTCAATATGCAACTCGTCGCATATTGAGCTCCACTTAACTTGTAGTTTTGCTTGTGCACTTTGCCATGCCATGCCTCATTAAACGGGACATGCATCATACTTGGTTGTGCATCATGCCATGTTTATGTGATGTTTGTTTACCATGATTGTTTGCTTCTTTTCGGTGTTGCTTCTTCGGGTTAGTTCTGATAACGTCGTGTTTGTGAGGATTCGTTCGACTTCGTTTGTTTATCTTCTTCATGGACTCGTTCTTCTTCCTTGTGGGATCTCAGACAAGATGACCATACCCTTGAAATCACTTCTATCTTTGCTTGCTAGTTGATCGCTCTATTGCTATGCCGCAATACCTACCACTTGCTATATCATGCCTCCCATATTGCCATGTCAAGCCTCTAACCCTCCTTTCCTAGCAAACTGTTGTTTGGCTATGTTACTGCTTTGCTCAGCTCCTCTTCTAGCGTTGCTAGTTGCAGGTGAAGCTGAAGTTTGTTCCATGTTGGAACATGGATATATTGGGATATCACAATATCTTTTATGTTAATTAATGCATCTATATACCTGGTAAAGGGTGGAAGGCTCGGCCTTATGCCTGGTGTTTTGTTCCACTCTTGCCGCCCTAGTTTCCATCATACCGGTGTTATGTTCCTTGATTTTGCGTTCCTTACATGGTTGGGTGTTATGGGGACCACTTGACAATTCGCTTTGAATAAAACTCCTCCAGCAAGAACCAACCTTGGTTTTACCTTTTGCCTCACCACCACCTACCCTTCCCTCGGGTCGGCCAACTCGAGGGTCATCTTTATTTTAACCCCCCAGGCCAGTGCTTGTCTAAGTGTGTGTCCGAACTAGAGTCCTTTGTAGCGCCACCTCGGGGAATCTTGAGGGCTGGTTTTAGTTGTACGGAGTGCTCATCCGGTGTTGCCCTGAGAACGAGATATGTGCAGCTCCTATCAGGATGTCGGTGCATCGGGCGGTCTTGCTGGTCGTGTTTTACCATTGTCGAAATGTCTTGTAACAGGGATTCCGAGCCTGGTCGGGTCTTCCCGGGAGAAGGAATATCCTTCGTTGATTGTGAGAGCTTGTGATGGGCTAAGTTGGGACACCCCTGCAGAGTTTGAACTTTCGAAATTCGTGTCTGCGGTTATGGGCAGATGAGAATTTGTTAATGTCCGGTTGTAGAGAACTTGAAACTTAACTTAATTAAAATGCATCAACCGCGTGTGTAGCCGTGATGGTCTCTTTCCGGCAGAGTCCGGGAAGTGAACACATTTCTTGTGTTATGCTTGAAAGTAAGTAGTTTCAGGATCACTTCTTGATCATTTCTAGTTCATGACCGTTGCGTTGCTTCTCTTCTCGCTCTTATTTGTGTATGTTAGCCACCATATATGCTTAGTGCTAGCTGCAGCGCCACCTCACTACCCTTTCCTACCTATAAGCTTAAATAGTCTTGGTCTCGCGGGTGTGACATTGTTGAGTCCTCGTGGCTCACAGATACTTCCAAACAGTTGCAGGTGCCGATGATGCCAGTGCAGGTGACGCAACCGAGCTCAAGTGGGAGCTTGATGAAGATCTTGATCGTTGTTTTGTTTCGTTTCCTATTGATCAGTAGTGGAGCCCAGTTGGGACGATCGGGGATCTAGCAATTGGGGTTGTCTTCTTTTATTTTGGTTCCGTAGTTGGACCCTTTGATTGTACCTTGGATGATGTATGGATTATTTATGTATTGTGTGAAGTGGCGATTGTAAGCCAACTCTTTATCCCTTTCTTATTCACTACATGGGATTGTGTGAAGATTACCCCTCTGGCGACAAACCTACCATGTGGCTATGCCTCTAAGTCGTGCCCCGACACGTGGGAGATATGGCCGCATTGTGGGTGTTACACTAAGTGAGGGAGTCCTGGATTAGGGGGTCTCCGGACAGCCGAACTATCTCCATTGGCCGGACTGTTAGACTATGAAGATACAAGATTGAAGACTTCGTCTCGTGTCCGGGTGGGACTCTACTTGGCGTGGAAGGCAAGCTAGGCAATACGGATATGGATATCTCCTCCTTTGTAACCGACCTTGTGTAACCCTAACCCTCTCCGGTGTCTATATAAACCGATTGGTTTCAGTCCGTAGGACAACAACCATAACATACAATCATACCATAGGCTAGCTTCTAGGGTTTAGCCTCTCTGATCTCGTGGTAGATCTACTCTTGTACTACCCATATCATCAATGTCAATCCAGCAGGACGTAGGGTTTTACCTCCATCAAGAGGGCCCGAACCTGGTAAAACATCGTGTCCCCTGCCTCCTGTTACCATTCGGCCTAGACGCACAGTTCGGGCCCCCTACCCGAGATCCGCTGGTTTTGACACCGACATTGGTGTTTTCATTGAGAGTTCCTCTGTGTCGTCGCCGTTAGGCTTGATGGCTCCTACTATCATCGATAGCGATGCGGTCCAGGGTGAGACTTTTCTCCCCCGACAGATCTTCGTATTCGGCGGCTTTGCACTGCGGGCTAATTGGCTTGGCCATCTGGAGCAGATTGAAAGCTACGCCCCTGGCCATCAGGTCAGATTTGGAAGTTTGAACTACACGGCCGACATCCGCGGAGACTTGATCTTCGACGGATTCGAGCCACGGCCGTGCGCGCCGCACTATCGCGATGGGTATGACCTAGCTCTGTCGCCAAACAGTACCCCAGAGGCCGCGCTCGCATCAGCTCCGACCCTTAGTTCGGAGCCAACTGCGCCAATCAAGGATGGGTGGTTAGACACCGCCTCAGGGGCTGCAGTCTCAACGGCGATCGAGCCGAACACCAGCATAATCCTCTGCGCAGCCCATGACTCCAAGGTGCTGGACTCTTTTTCTGACTTCGAACCGCCCGCGCCCCTACCAATCGAATCCGATTGGGCGCCGATCATGGAATTCACCGCTGCGGATATCTTTCAGCACTCGCCCTTCAGTGACATTCTGAATTTACTAAGGTCTCTCTCTTTGCCAGGAGAGCCCTGGCCGGATAATGGCCAACAGGATTGGGATGCGGACGACGAAGAAATTCGACGCCCACCCACCACCCACTTCGTAGCCAGTGTCGATGATTTAACCGACATGCTCGACTTCGACTCCGAAGACATTGACGGTATGGACGATGATGTAGGAGACAAACATGAACCAGCACCTATAGGGCACTAGAAAGCCACCTCGTCATATGACATATACATGGTGGATACACCCAAAGAAGGCAATGGCGATGGGATAGCAGAGGATGACCCCTCCAAGAAGCAACCCAAACGCCGACATCAGCGGCGCCGCTCTAAGTCCCGCCAAAGCAAAGTGGTGATACCGGCATAGGAGATAATAACACTCCGGATAGTGCCGAAGAAAACAACAAACCCCTCTAGCAAGATTTAGAGCAGGAGGATGGAGGAGCCAGCTCTCCTGAGAGAGCGGCAGGCGGAGAGGAGGAGGATGACAATTACATCCCCCCCCTACGAAGACGAGGCATGCCTCGGCGACGATGAATTCGCCGTCCCAGAGGATCCCGTCGAACAAGAGCGCTTCAAGCGTCGGCTCATGGCCACAGCAAATAGCCTGAAGAAAAAGCAGCAGCAGCTTCAAGCTGATCAAGATCTACTAGCTGACAGATGGACTGAAGTCCTCGCGGCCGAGGAATATAAACTCGAGCGCCCCTCCAAGAGTTACCCAAGGTGCAGGTTACTACCCCGACTAGAGGAAGAAGCGTATGATACGGCTGATCGGCCACCTCGTGGCCGCGATAGAGAGGCATTCCAGCCAAAAGCTCAGCCTCCACCCCAACACCATTCAAATAAAAAGGCATGGGGAGATATGCCAGACCCGCGAGACATATTGGAGGACAAGGCAAAGCATTCAAGATTGATCTATGGATCACGAGGGTGCACCACTCTGCGAGACAACAAACGTCATGCCGGATACAGAAGCAAATCCGGCCGGGCTGAACACAGCGGGCAAGACCCATTCGAGCTGCGTCGCGATATAGCCCAATACAGAGGCGCTGCACACCCCTTATGCTTCACAGACGAAGTAATGGAACATCAATTCCCAGAAGGTTTCAAACCTGTAAATATTGAATCATACGACGGCACAACAGATCCCGCAGTATGGATTGAGGATTTCCTCCTCCACATCCACATGACCCGCGGCGATGACTTACACGCCATCAAATACCTCCCACTAAAGCTCAAAGGACCAGCGCGGCATTGGCTTAACAGCTTGCCAGTGGACTGCATTAGCTGTTGGGAAGATCTGGAAGCCAATTTCCTCGACAACTTTCAGGGCACTTATGTGCGACCACCAGACGCCGATGATTTAAGCCACATAATTCGGCAGCCAGAAGAGTCGGCCAGGCAATTCTGGACTCGGTTCCTTACAAATAAAAATCAAATCATTGACTGTCTGGATGCGGAGGCCTTAGCGGCTTTCAAGCACAACATCCGAGACGAGTGGCTAGCCCGGCACCTTGGTCAGGAAAAGCCGAAATCTATGACAGCTCTCATGACCCGCTTTTGTGCGGGAGAAGACAGCTGGCTGGCTCACAGTAATAACATATCAAAGAACCATGGCACCTCAGATACCAAGGACGGCAATAGCATGTCACGTCGCAACAAGCATAAGCGCCGCATTAACAGCGAAAATACTGAAGATACAATAGTCAATGCCGGATTCAAAGGCTCTAAACCCGGTCAGCGGAAAAAGCCATTCAAACAAAGTATGCCGGGTCCGTCCAGCTTGGACCGTATACTCGATCGCTCGTGTCAAATACACGGCACCCCAGACAAGCCAGCCAATCACACCAACAGGGATTGTTGGGTGTTCAAGCTGGCCGACAAATTAATTGCCGAAAACAAGGACAAGGGGCCGCATAGCGATGATGAGGAGGAGCCCCGGCAGCCGCACACTAGAGGATAGAAGAGGTTTCCCCCGCAAGTGCGGACGGTGAACATGATATACGCAACCCACATCCCCAAGAGGGAGCGGAAGCGTGCGCTCAGGGACGTATATGCGTTGGAGCCAGTCGCCCCAAAATTCAACCCTTGGTCCTCCTGTCCGATCACCTTCGATCGCAGGGACCACCCCACTAGTATCCGTCATGGCGGATTCACCGCACTGGTCCTAGACCCAATCATCGACGGATTTCACCTCACTCGAGTCCTTATGGACGGTGACAGCAGCCTGAACCTGCTTTATCAGGACATAGTGCGCAAAATGGGTATAGACCCCTCAAGGATCAAACCCACAAAAACGACCTTTAAGGGTGTCATTCCAGGTGTAGAGGCCCATTGCACAGGCTCAATTACACTGGAAGTGGTCTTCGGATCCCCGGATAACTTCCGAAGCGAAGAGTTAATCTTCGATATAGTCCCGTTCCGCAGTGGTTATCACGCGCTGCTCAGGCGAACCGCATTTGCTAGATTCAATGCGGTACCGCATTATGCATACCTCAAGCTCAAGATGCCAGGACCTCCCGGAGTTATCATAGTCAATGGAAACACAGAGCGCTCTCTCCGAACAGAGGAGCACATCGCAGCCCTCACAGCAGAAATGCAAAGCAGCCTCTCAAGGCAATCAACCAGTTCGGCGCTTCACAGCCCGGACACCTTCAAGCGCGCTCGGGGCAATTGGCAAATAGACCGCCTGGCGCGATCTGAGCTCGCGTAGCAATACGGCGGCCACCCCAATCCCAGCCTAGCGGCGAAACTCGTGCCACGCATACATAATTACGTATTAAAAATACCATGGGCACAGGTGGGGAGGGGGCACAACTACGGCACGCCCCAAGACGTGGCCTAAACCGCACTAGGGGCTTCTCGTTCGGTTATTTTTCTTTTTCTTTCAGAACCTTAATCTCTGGAAACACTGTCCGGCAGCACTATTGCCGAACACATGATGCATCAACCAAAGAGGCAGACAGCTACGTTATATCATGGTATTCCCAGGTTGATTACAGTAACGAGTGAAATATTCAATTTAATATCATTCCTCAGCTTTCCCTTGGAAGGGACATAGTCCTACTCTCTGCTTATCGCACTATCTATATCACTCTGCTTTAACACAATTTTTTAATAAATAATGCATGACATTACGACTATTATTGCATTCTTGTTATATATATATGTATGTATCTGTGTTCATTAATGACGCCTTGCAACCGTACACTATGGTACGGCCAATACACCAGGGGCTTACGTACCCCACAATGCGGTGTGAAAAGTCCGAACACTTTCACAAGTGCGGCACCCCGAACTTATAGCATTATATGCATCAGCTCCGAATCATGTCTTTGGTCAAATGTTGGGTTTGCCCGGCTCCTATGTTTTGGTACCTTACGTTCCGCTCCATCGGCTAAGGTAGCGCTAGGAGAACTACTACGATTGTGCCCCGGTTCTGCCGGGCTTAGCACCTCAGTAGAGAAAGCTAAAACTGACTGTCATGATAAGGCGAGAGACTAGTCGCTGTTCGGCGAGGTTTTTCGAGTCCCTAAAGACTTATGCCGCTTAGGGCGAGGGGCCGGCCCTGTCCGGCTTACAGGCGTGTATCGCGCCCCGAATTCGGCCTTGCGAATATCAGGGGCTTCGCCGAAATTTAAAATTATAGAATTCTATGGCTAAGTGAGAGTGATAAAGCATTATTAGCCCGGTTGCCTTGTTCGTTGTGCTGAGCACCTCCCTCGAAGGACCCAAATATGGGAACAAGAGTGCTCAGGTTTATCCTGAACACCCCAGCACTCGTGGCATGGGGGCAGAAGCTGAGGACTAGCCATCTCTCAGATTGGATAAACAACCAAACATAAGGTAATATTTTAAATTCAAACAAGCGTTGCATAGCGCATATGAAACAAATTTTCATACATACAGGATAAAACGAGCAAGTTTACTCAAATATTACATCTTTTGAACACTCGTCCGCGATGAGACGGGCACCTTGTCATGGTTTTGTCATGGCAGATGACCTTAGTGTCAGGACTTAGTCGCGAGGCCAACGCATCTATGTGGTAGCTTGAGAGGGGTTGAGCGGGACGAGAGACGCGATGTTTTACCTAGGTTCGGCTCCTCACGGTGGAGGTAAAAGCCTACATCCTGCTTCATTGATATTGATGATGATGACCATGGTTACAAGAGGGCTATATCTCGAGAGCTATTGTCTAAACCTAACTTGTCCAACTCGTGGAACTTGTGAATCTTCTCCCCTTTGGGGAGCCCTGCCCCTCCTTATATATGTTGAAGGGGCGGTTTACATGTGGAGTTCTATTAGGATTAGGACTAGTCTATCTCTAATACAAAACGGATACAAGTCCAGGTCTTAGCTCCTTGTAAGATAATGTTCCTCATGCCTTTCCTCTTAAACCAGCCCACCGTTAAACGTGAACCGGCCTTCTGGGCTCTGGGCCTTGTCATCCGTCGATCCCACACGCCGGATCACCAGTGAGTCATAATGACCAGGTGGGTTGCTTGTAAACCGCCAGGTCAGGGCGGGTCGCTAGTAACTCGCCGAGTGTCAGCGGAGTCTTCAGATAAACCGCCAAGTCCGGCCGGGTTAACTTCCGGCCGGTTTACACCGCGGGGTATATCCCCGACATTAGCCCCCAAGTTTAGCTTGGATTATTCATGGTAAACTTATGCTGTAAAATAAACACAAGAACAAATTTGACAGGTTATGCTCCGGGTTAGGAATTTTTGTAAACCGGTACCTGATCATCCTTAAGTCCTTGTTATTTCCTCCTTCTGGGAAATCCGGGTCAACAGACCAGCTTCATAATCAATTTGCCGACATTGGCTTATCACCGAGAAATATTGTGAAGAATAACTTCTTTGACTCAGCTCTGCCAGTTTAAGAAATATGGGTCTGAAAATACTTATCTGATATTCAGCCAGTTTGAAGATGTAAAACTTGCCGGTTTAATATTACCAAAATGGCCGGTTTATAAATATTGATGGCGCCGGGTCATAATTGTTGTCGACACCGGGTCATGTAATTGATCTTCCTGATTTGCTCAAAACTAATAAAATGAAGATGTTCCTCCTTTATATGCATAACACCTGTAGCCCCCAAGTCTTAAGAGGAGAACATAGTGATAACTTAAGACTTGCTCCAATAAGTGTTTCAACCTTGAAGAAATCCGGTTTGTTCATCTCAATCATATAAACTGAATACTCCATATATGTAGCCCCCAAGTGCCGGGTTGTCATGCTTGCAGCAACCTGGGACTTTGCAATTGCTTATAAAAACTTCAATCAGTCTAGCCCCCAAGGGCCGGCTTAGTAAGATAATACTGAACCGGGACTTGATATATACTTCAATGAAAATAACATCTGATAATGTAGCTTCCATCGTAGGGCTTGAACCCACGTCCACAAGGTTAAGAGTTTTGTGCTTTACCAAGTGAGCAATGAATCCTTCAATATTATGGACGAAAACTTGTGTACCTTGAATTGTTGACAGGAGCAATTGGTAGCCCCCAAGGGCCGGCTTATTATAATATGATGAGCCGGGTCTTCAATAAGATGAGCAAGAACTGACTTTGCATTAGCCCCCTTCAAAGAAAAGTGTAAAGCAAATGCAATGACAAAACTGTTGCAAAAAAGGTTTATTTGAGCTGATCAGATGGTGTTACCATGGCCGAACATGACCAAGCTCCCGTTAGGTGTAACTATGGTTCTAGTCAGCCAGGTCCCCAAATGAAACCGTGGCATTTATGCCGATCAAGTGGCATGGTCATGGTTCGGGTTCGACCAAGCCCCCAAGTGATTCTGTGGCCTTAGGCCGATCAAGAGGCATGACTGGTTCAGACATGACCAAGTCCCCAAGTAATCTGGTGGCTCTCGCCCATCAAGAGGCGTGACCATGGTTCAGACGTGACCACAAGTCCCCAAGTGATGTTGCGGCTTTACGCCTATCAAAAGGTGTTGCCATGGTTCGGATACGACCAAGCCCCCAAGTGATATAACATGATGCTTTAAAAAAGCTAACTCAAGGGGTAAACCGAAGGCCGCTTTAGAACAACTCCGTGTAACCACACATGATGTAAAAGAACAGAGACCCCGCTTTATGAAGCAGAAGCCCCCATGTGATCAATAATATGTCAGGCCAGTAAGGCGGGATACCCATGTTTGAACCGCGCATCATGGTAGCAGGTCCTCTTCCGCAATTTTTAACTTTTGCAAGAGATAAATTCTTCTTGAACCGGCATCTTGAACCGGATATTGAGAGCTTCAAAGCTTTGTGGGAGATATCTTTCCCTTGAACCGGATTTCAAACCGGAAACCTTATTTTTAGCCGGAAATTTTCTGACGGCCTTTAAACTTTCATCAATATAACAGTAGCCTCCGGGACCGGGTTATCCTTCCCTCCATCATCCTGGGGTTCTTAAATTTGCTAAAACTAGCAATATTCGCTGAGTCATGTCATCGTAGCCCCCAAGTCTCATAGGTGTCTCGAGGAGTTGGCTTGAGACTCTCCATATTTGACCGTGATATAAACCGGCATAACTGTATATCATTGGCGTTGATAGCACGATGTGAATCCATAGAAGGTTGAGGTGACTGCGGCGGGTTGTAAATGATCCCATATGAGCCGTGTCAGCAACTCGGCCAATGGTTCCTTCCAACTGGCAATTTGAAGTTAATCAAAACTGTAGTGGCGGCAACTTGTGCGCCCAATAAACAGCTCATGTAGACAGGTGCGGCCCAGTATGTTGATGTAGACCAGGCCGCGGGAGACGGACGACAAAGACGGCCGTAGCTTCAGAGACGACATAGCCAGATGAGTCGGCCGCGGCGTAGTAAGTCAGCGCGGACGGGAGAGTCGGCCGCGGGAGTGGTAAACCGGCGCGGACGGAGAGCCGCCTGCGGGTATTGTGAACCGGCGTGGACGGGGAGTCGTCTGCGGGCATTGTAAGCTAGTGCGGACGGGGGAGTTAACCGCGGGCATGGTCCCGGCAAGCTGTTGTAAACCGGGCCACAGGGATGGCGACTTGCTCACGTTCATTCACCAGGTGGTATGACACGAACGAAACGCCAGTGCAGAACTTTGCTAGCACGTGCTCCGTGCCCGTAATATAATGCCTCATTTGTAATGAACAATTGTCCTGCGTTAAAAAATATCATAGACCAGAGTGATTGTTTTTTGATAAAAACAATATACACTAAAAATAGATAGACAAGATAACACCTGATATTTATTTGTCGGATGAACGTGGATACTGGGATCAAAACATATCAAATGTCTGATATCTCCATGTGACCTTCTCCTCTTGTCTTAATCTCTCATGGAAGACCTGATTGAAGTGCCAGCGTGTGCACGCACTGCTCTTTAACAACAGCATACAAACCCCGGCCTCGTGAGTGGAGCGCCCAAAACGCCTGCAGCCTCTACGCGCCGCGATGCATAATTTTTTTTGATCGTCCACCGAGTAGATCCATCGTGCCAGGAACTCATCCGACGCTTGTACTGTATGAGGGATTTGACCAAAGTATATATTCCATGTGACTTTCTCTAGGTAATTAAATACCAGGAACGCGGGTGCTTAGCTCCTGAAGAAACTTTGGACTGAAACCCTTGACCCGTGAGGGACAGAGACCAGCGGTGCATCCACGCGACAACCCGGCGGAAACGGGGCGGTTCCGAGGCGCAGCGGTTTAGTAGAGGCGGCGAGTTGACAAGGCCGTTCCAGTAACTCGGCCATGGCAGAGAACTCGTGGCCGGCGAGCCAGCGGATGCGGCGCGAGCGGGCAGGGGTGCAAATAGTAGCTGAGGCGGTTCAGAGCGGTTAACAACAGATACGAGCCGGATGGCTGTGCGCATATGCGCGTGGAATAGTAGTGGCGACTCAAAGATAAGGTGAGCGGGAGTACGGAGATGCAGACCGATATCGGAGACAGCTTGAAACCGCGCCGGTAGGCCCGCAGTGGCGAAGCGGAGTTGGAGAAGTGGTGACTCCTCAGAGATGGAGCGAAGCCGCAACAGCAACTCTGAGATGGAAATAGAGATCGAGTCCCTGGCTTGCCGGCGGTAAACACTCCACAACTTTTACCTTGTAGTTTTTGGAAACCGGAGATTGATCTGATCTTGCATCGACTAACCATTGGAGTTTGTTGCATTGAGTAATCATTGGAGGCCATATCTGTATCAGGCCTGACACGTGGTGTGACCAAAATAGCATATACCAAAGATGATTTTCAAATGCTAGCCTTCGCCGTACAGCAAGCTGCACCAGTTTGACTCGGATATGGGCTGATGCCTCGGGACTTGTAGTATGTCCAATCTGAAAAATAGGCTATAGTGGAAACCGTCTCGGCGACTTGAAGATCTGACGACTCTGCAGCGGAATTTTAATCTGTTTCGATGGATCGCCTGGTCACGCGTGGCAGCATACACAGATACAACTCCAACTCTCCTCTTGATCCAATCTCATATACACTGTTCCAATTGTTCATCAACGACGCAGATCCTTTCATACCAGCGGCCAAAAACTCTGTAATGAACATGTGGAATCTTTTATTGATATTAAGCTTTCAACGCCGGCTCTTTATCATCTGGATGATTGCGAGCCCCTCGAACCCTAGGAGAGCTCCCTCCAAAAACTCATCACCACCGTGCGCAGGCCCCACGGTGGGCGCCAACTGTCGTGGTTTTGTCATGGCAGATGTCCTTAGTGTCAGGACTTAGTCGCGAGGCCAACGCATCTATATGGTAGCTTGAGAGGGGTTGAGCGGGACGAGAGACGCGATGTTTTACCCAGGTTCGGCCCCTCATGGTGGAGGTAAAAGCCTACATCCTGGTTCATTGATATTGATGATGATGACCACGGTTACAAGAGTGCTCTATCTCGAGAGCTATTGTCTAAACCTAACTTGTCCAACTCGTGGAACTTGTGAATCTTCTCCCCTTTGGGGAGCCCTGCCCCTCCTTATATATGTTGAAGGGGCGGTTTACATGTGGAGTTCTATTAGGAATAGGACTAGTCTATCTCTAATACAAACCGGATACAAGTCCAGGTCTTAGCTCCTTGTAAGATAATGTTCCTCATGCCTTTCCTCTTAAACCGGCCCACCGTTAAACGTGAACCGGCCTTCTGGGCTTTGGGCCTTGTCATCCGTCGATCCCGCACGCCGGATCACCAGTGAGTCATAATGACCAGGTGGGTTGCTTGTAAACCGCCAGGTCAGGGCAGGTCGGTAGTAACTCGCCAAGTGTCAGCGGGGTCTTCAGATAAACCGCCAAGTCCGGCCGGGTTAACTTCCGGCTGGTTTACACCGCGGGGTATATCCCCGACACACCCGGCACTCTGGCAGAACACCCTCGTAGTACATCTCGGGGTGGCGGTGCTCCTTGCCCTCTGGTGGCCCCTCCTTGATCATCTTCACGGCGTCTAGCTTGACCCACTGCAATTTCACACGGGCGAAAGCCCGGCGTGCACCTTCAATGCAGACAGATCGCTTGATGACCTCCAGCCGCGGGCAGGCATCCACAAGCAGCCTCACCAGGCCGAAGAAGTTGTTCGGAAGGGCATCGCCAGGCCACAGTCGGACTATAAAGCTCTTCATGGCCTAATCGGCCACCTTATGTAGCTCGACCATCTGCTTCAGCTGGTCGCTCATTGGCACCGGATGTTCGGCCTCAGCATACTGAGACCAGAACAGCTTCTCCATCGAGCTTCCATCCTCGGCCCGGTAAAATTGTGCGGCATCAGACACACTGCGGGCCAAATCCGCGAATGCTCCTGAAGAGCTCCGGATCCGGATAAGTAATCGGTAATTTACTTTTACATGCTTGCTTTGCATATAGAAAGCCTTACCCGCCGCTATCTTCTTCATCGCATCGATCTCTTGGAGGGCCTTCTGGGCCTCGGCCTTGGCACTCTTTGCGCTCTCAAGGGCCGCGGCAAGCTCAGACTCTCGCGTCTTCGAGTCAAGCTCCAACGCCTCATGCTTCGTCACGAGAGCCTAGAGCTCTTGCTGTACCTCGCCCACCCGAGCCTCGCGCTTCTCTCGCTCGGTGCGCTCCTTGGCTGCTTTATCTTCGCCCTTGGTTAGCGCTTTCTTCAGGGTCGCCACCTCGGTCGTGGCCCCTGGCAAACATACAATGATCCTGCCATTTTGCAATCGCGTCCTTTTTTATATATACATATCTATAGACGGGGCATTACTTACCCCTGTTCTCCTCGATCCACCTCTTGGCAAGGCCGAGCTCTTTCCTGGACCCCTCGAGGTCCTGCTTCAATACGGCGACCTCCACAGTCAGTGCGACGGATGCTAGCAGCGAAGCCTGCATACGCATATTGACATACTTATATTAGACTCCTGCGATATTATTTGATCCTCTGTTCGGCTTTTCTTTGTGAACATCGAACAAAGCATTAGGCGCTACTGTCTATGCAGTAATATTTCTACTACCTTTTAAAACACTTACCTCGAAGCCTGTTAGAAGGCTGGCACATGCTTCAGTCAATCCGCTCTTGGCGGACTGAAACTTCTGGATCACCGCACTCATGATAGTGCGGTGCTCCTCGTCGATGGAAGCGCTGCGAAGCACTTCCAGCAGATTGCCCGGCGCCTCTGGATGGACAGAGGTCACCGGCACAAGCGTCCTGCCCCTCTTAGAAGGAGGCCGCCTGCCCGAGCCCGAAACCGCTGGAGGGTCCGACGCGGTGTTTGGCTGAGGGCCGAACTCGGAGTTCTCGGGGGCCCCGTCCCCTCGGCTCCCAGAGTCCGGAAGGTCGCCTTGAGGCGCCTCCGGGACTGTCTCCCCTCGATCCGGTGCCTCTTGAGACAACACCTCAGCGTCGTCGGCAGGATGAGGGGAGGTGGCGGTCGGGACTGGATCGCTATCCATGTCCGACGAGCCCAAGGAGTCGTCCGATGATACCTCGATATTGGACCGTGGCGGCCTGCATAATTGCGTTCGGTGTTAGGGAAAGCAATGAAACGAAGGAATCCTATGAGTTACTCTGGTATCCAAATACTTACGATCTCCCCGGGGGCTTGACCCTGGGCAACCACTTGTCTTCGCCCTCGTCGGCGGCGGTGGAACCGTCTGGAAGGAGAGTCCTTCCCTTCTTGGACCCTCCGGCCACCCCGGTTGGGGCGTTCTTCCTTTTCCTGTCTCCCCCAGTCGGTGGGGGAGCATCTTATTCTTCTTCCTCGTCTTCGGGGGAAGAGTGCGCCACAGAGTCATTGGACGGTGAGTCCGACGACGCCTGGCGTCGAGAACTCTTTCGAGTTACCTTGGCCTTCTTGGTCTTCTCCGGCACCATATAAGGGACCGGAGTCAACATCTTCGCTAGAAGAGCGTCTGCGGGGCCTTCGGGCAAAGGAGCCGGACAGTCGATCTGTCCGGCCATCTTCTGCCAATCCTGTCAAAGGTACGGGAGTTTAGATCCCGCACAGAGTCAATCTATATAAAATAAGTATCCTGTGAAAGGTAAAGCAGCTTACCGCACTGGCTTGGCGCTTCACGCAGAATCCACGATCCTCAGTAATAGGGGGGGGGGGGCCTTGGCGCTTTTGAACAGCACCCTCCAGGCGTCTTCATGAGTCGTGTCGAAGAGCCTATTTAGAGTTCGGTGCTGTGCCGGATTGAACTCCCACAAGTTGAACTCCCGTTGTTGGCACGGGAGTATCCGGTGGATGAGCATAACTTGGACTATGTTGACAAGCTTGAGCTTCTTGTCCACCATGTTTTGAATACATGTTTGGAGTCCGGTCAGCTCTTTCGAATTACCCCAGGACATGCCCTTCTCTTTCCAGGAGGTGAGCCGCGTGGGGATGCCAGATCGGAACTCGGGGGCCGCTGCCCATGCAGGGTCGCGCGGCTCGGTGATATAGAACCACCCCGATTGCCACCCCTTTATGGTTTCCACAAAGGAGCCCTCGAGCCATGTTACGTTGGGCATCTTGCCCACCATGGAGCCTCCGCACTCCGCCTGGCGGCCGCCCACCACCTTCTGCTTGACATTGAAGGTCTTCAGCCATAAGCCAAAGTGGGGCTTGATGCAGAGGAAGGCCTCGCACACGACGATAAACACCGAGATGTTGAGGATGAAGTTCGGGGCCAGACCGTGGAAATCTAGGCCGTAATAAAACATGAGCCCCGAGACGAAGGGGTGGAGAGGGAATCCCAGTCCGCAGAGGAAATGGGTGAGGAATACTACCCTCTCATGGGGCCTGGGGGTGGGGATGAGCTGCCCCTCATCTGGGAGCCGGTGCGCGATGTCGTCGGGCAGGTATCCGGCTCTCCTTAGTTTCTTGATGTCTCCCTCCATGACGGAGGAGACCATCCACTTGCCTCCCGCTCCGGACATGATTGGAGAAGGTCGAGGTGGGAAGTGCGGACTTGGGTGGTAGAGCTCGAGTGTGCGAAAACGGATGGGCAAGGGAGGAAGAAGGCGTGGATAGAAAGGTGAATCCTTATCCCTTTATATGGGCAGACGAAACTAAGCATCCCCACTTGCCTGGTAAAACTCGCTTATCCCCCAAGCGTCGCAATTGATGACGCGGTTGGGTTACCCATGCCCGTATTGATGAGAATCCCATACTAAGGGGACACGATCTCTGCTTTGACAAGACGTGTCGAAAAACTGCCTCAAGTTATGTGCGGGGCTGGTTAAAAGAAACGGTTCGAATAATCACCGGGCCATGACGTAACGTCATGCTGCCAAAACAAGCTAGCAAATTAGATTTGCCAAAATATTAGTCTCTCTACGGTGGGATGTGGAACTTATTTTGTAGGGTCGGACACTATCCTCGTATTCAAATTCTTCTGTGATGTATTTGGAGAAGAACCCCCCCTTGCAATGCCGAAGACAATACTGCGTGCCGGACTCATCGTCATTGAAGCCTGGTTCAGGGGCTACTGAGGGAGTCCTGGATTAGGGGGTCTCCGGATAGCCGTACTATCTCCATTGGCCGGACTGTTAGACTATGAATATACAAGATTGAAGACTTCGTCTCGTGTCCGGGTGGGACTCTACTTGGCGTGGAAGGCAAGCTAGGCAATACGAATATGGATATCTCCTCCTTTGTAACCGACCTAGTGTAACCCTAACCCTCTCCGATGTCTATATAAACCGAAGGGTTTTAGTCCGTAGGACAACAACCATAACATACAATCATACCATAGGCTAGCTTCTAGGGTTTAGCCTCTCTGATCTCGTGGTAGATCTACTCTTGTACTACCCATATCATCAATATCAATCAAGCAGGACGTAGGGCTTTACCTCCATCAAGAGGGCCCAAACCCGGGTAAAACATCGTGTCCCCTGCCTCCTGTTACCATCCGGCCTAGACGCACAGTTCGGGACCCCCTACCCGAGATCCGCCGGTTTTGACACCGACACTAAGCTTGGGGATGCCCCGGAAGGCATCCCCTCTTTCATCTTCGTCTATCGGTAAATTTACTTGAGGCTATATTTTTATTGACCACATGATATGCGTTTACTTGGAGCGTCTTGTATGATATGAGTATTTGCTTTTTAGTTTGCCGCAATCATCCTTGCTGTACACACCTTGTGAGAGGGACACACATCAATCGTGATTTATTAGAATACTCTATGTGCTTCACTTATATCTTTTGAGCTAGAAAATTTTGCTCTAGTACTTCACTTATATCTTTTTAGAGCACGGTGGTGGTTTTAGTTTACAAGAACTGTTGAACTCTCATGTTTCACTTATATTATTTTGATAGACTCTTGAAACAACATGATAATTTGCTTTGGTTATGAATTTAGTCCTAATATGATAGACATCCAAGAGGGATATAATAAAAAAAATTCATATGAAGTGCATTGAATACTAGGAGAAGTTTGATTCCTTATGATTGTTTTGATATATGAAGATGATGATATTAGAGTCATGCTAGTGATTAATTGTGAATTGGAGAAATACTTGTGTTAAAGTTTGTGATTCCTGTAGCATGCACGTATGGTGAACCGTTATGTAATGAAGTTGGAGCATGAGGTATTTAATGATTGTCTTCCTTATGAGTGGCGGTCGGGGATGAGTGATGGTCTTTTCCTACAAATCTATCCCCCTAGGAGCATGCACGTAGTACTTTGTTTCGATGACTAATAGATTTTTGCAATAAGTATGTGAGTTCTTTATGACTAATGTTGAATCCATGGATTATACGCACTCTCACCCTTCCATCATTGCTAGCCTCTCTAGCACCGCGCAACTTTAGCTCGTGCATTAAACCCACCAATACCTTCCTCAAAACAGCCACCATAGCAACCTATTATGGCATTTCCATAGCCATTCCGAGATATACTACCATGCAAGTTCCACCGTTCCATTTATTATGACACACTTCATCATTGTCATATTGCTTTGCATGATCATGTAGTCGACATCGTATTTGTGGCAAAGCCACCGTTCAGCATTTTTATACATGTCACTCTTGAGTCATTACACATCCCGGTACACCGCCGGAGGCATTCATATAGAGTCATATTTTTGTTCTAAGTATCAAATTGTAATTCTTGAGTTGTAAGTAAATAGAAGTGTAGAGATCTTCATTATTAGAGCATTGTCCCATGTGAGGAAAAAAAGAGGCCAAAGAAGCCAACAAAAAAAGAGGCCAAAGAAGCCAAACAAAAAATGAGAGAAAAAGAGAGAAGGGGCAATGTTACTATCCTTTTTCCATACTTGTGCTTCAAAGTAGCACCATGATCTTCATGATTGAGAGTCTCCTATGTTGTCACTTTCATATACTAGTGGGAATTTTTCATTATAGAACTTGGCTTGTATATTCCAACAATGGGCTTCCTCAAATTGCCCTAGGTCTTCATGAGCAAGCAAGTTGTATGCACACCCACTTAGTTTCGTTTTAAGCTTTCATACAATTTTAGCTCTAGTGCGTCTGTTGCATAGCAATACCTACTCACTCACATTGGTATCTATTGGCGGGCATCTCCATAGCCCGTTGATATGCCTAGTTGATGTGAGACTATCTCCTTCTATTCCGCCTATAGTGCTATGTCCTTGGCTCACGCTCATGTATTGCGTGAAAGTTGAAAAGGTTTGAGAACATAAAAAGTATGAAACAATTGCTTGGTTTGTCATTGGAGTTGTGCATGATTTGAGTATTTTGTGTGATGAAGGTGGAGCATAGCCAGACTATATGATTTTGTAGGGATAGCTTTCTTTGGCCGTGTTATTTTTAGAAGACATAATTGCCTTGTTAGTATGCTTGAAATATTATCGTTTTTATGTCAATATTAAACTTTTGTTTTGAATCTTATGGATCTGAACATTCATGCCACAATAAAGAAAATTACATGGATAAATATGTTAGGTAGCATTCCACATCAAAAATTCTGTTTTTATCATTTACCTACTCGAGGACGAGCAGGAATTAAGCTTGGGGATGCTTGATACGTCTCCAACATATCTATAATTTTTTATTGTTCCATGCTATTATATTATCTGTTTTGGATGTTTTATATGCATTAATATGCTATTTTATATTATTTTTGGGACTAACCTATTAACCTAGAGCCCGGTGCTTGTTTCGGTTTTTCCTTGTTTTTGAGCTTCGCAGAAAAGGAATACCAAACAGAGTCCAAATGAAATAAAACTTTTGCGATGATTTTTCCTGGACCAGAAGACACCCAGGAGACTTGGAGTTCAAGTCAGAAGAGCCACGAGGCGACGACAAGGGTGGAGGGTGTGCCCCCTACCTTGTGGGCCCCTCGTGACCCCCCTGACCTAGTTCTGCCTCCTATATATTCACATATATTCCCAAACCACTAGGCGCATCCACGAAAACACTTTTCCATCGCCGCAACCTTCTGTTCCCGTGAGAACCCATCTTTGGGCCTTTTCCGGCATCCCGTCTGAGGGGGATTCGATCACGGATCGGAGGGCATCTACATCAAATTTATTGCCCTTCCGATGAAGCGTGTGTAGTTTACCTCAGACCTACAGGTCCATAGCTAGTAGCTAGATGGCTTCTTCTCTCTCTTTTATTCTCAATACCATGTTCTCCTCGATGTTCTTGGAGATCTATCCGATGTAATCTTCTTTTGCAGTGTGTTTGTCGAGATCCGATGAATTGTGGATTTATGATCAGATTATCTATGAATATTACTTGAATCTTCTTTGAATTCTTATATGCATGATTTGATATCTTTGTAATTCTCTTGGAACCATCGGTTTAGTTTGGCCAACTAGATTGGTTTTTCTTGCAATGGGAGAACTGCTTAGCTTTGGGTTCAATCTTGCGGTGTCCTCACCCGATGACAAAGTAGGGGTAGCGAGGCACGTATTGTATTGGTGCCATCGACGATAAAAATATGGGGTTTACATCATATTGCTCGAGTTTATTCCTCTACATCATGTCATCTTACTTAAAGCATTACTCTGCTCTTCATGAACTTAATACTCTAGATGCAGGCAGGATTCGGTCAATGTGTGGAGTAATAGTAGTAGATGCAGGCAGGAGTCGGTCTACTTGACATGGACGTGATTCCAATATTACATAATCATTGCCTTGGATATCATCATAAGTTTGTGATTTTTTATCAACTGCTCGACAGTAATTTGTTCACCCATCGTATTATTTGCCTTCATGAGAGAAGCCTCTAGTGAAACCTATGGCCCCGGGGTCTATTTTCCATCATATTAGTTTCTGATCTACTATTTTGCAATCTTTTATTTTTAGATCTATAAACCAAAAACCCCCCCAAAAATATTTTATATTTTATTTAGTTTTATTTATCTATCTCTATTAGATCTCACCTTTGCAAGTGACCGTCAAGGTATTGTCAACCCCTTTATCTCGTTGGGTGCAAGTATTTGATTGTTTGTGCAGGTATTGGTGATTTCTGCATTCTTCTCCTACTGGATTGATACCTTGGTTCTTAACCGAGGGAAATACTTATATCTACTTTGTTGCATCACCCTTTCCTCTTCAAGGAAAAAACCCACACAAGCTCAAGAAGTAGCAACATACTGGTCCATCGGTCTTTTTGCCATGATGAACCATGGCCCAGTAAGGAGCAGTAACTGTTCAGGCAGTGCCGTCTATATCGTGTACATGTACGTACAACCATGCAGCAATAAAGTAAATACGGCTACGTATGTACATACGGGCGAGGTCTCGAACGTGTAGAGTGACTCATCCTGTTCTTCGGCAGCCAACTGACTGGGCCGGAACGGAGAAACATCATCGTGTTCATCGGGAGGCAACAAACTGGGTGAGAATGTGTCGTGTTTGTCGGGAGCCAACCGGCTTGGACGGAACAGCCGAAACGGGGTCTGGCGTACCGCAAAACAAAGGAAACGGACTTGTGTTCAAGTGCCTACGGTCGAAATGGGGTGTTGTTGATCGGGAGGGGTGTGGTGTACCATAAAATGGAGGAAACAAACTTGTGTTGGAACGCCTACGATCGAAACGGGGGTCCTGTTCATCGAGAGGGGTGTGGCGTACTGCAAAATGGCACTCCACGGGCTACTCTTCATCCACCATCTACTGCCTCGCTCCAACCTCCACGGGCTGCTATTCATCCACCATCGACTTCCTCTAGCCTCCACCTGTTACTATTCATCCACTCCCGACTTCCTCCTGCCTCCACAAGCTACTGTTCACTATGGGGTCCTGTTCATCCAGCCTCCACTGGCTACAGTTCAAGCAACCCTATATATGGGGTCCAGTTCAACCAGCCCTCCACGGGGTCATGTTCATCCACCCTGAACCAGCTCGGGTGTGTGGCGGCCTCCTCTCGATCGAGGTCCTGTTCATCCAGCGGCAACGGCCTCTACTACCACAGGGTCCTGTTCATCCAACCCCCACTGGGAACTATTCTTCCAACCCCCAACAACACTCACTGTTCATCATGAGGCAGCAGGTTCGATCGGCTTCAGTTAGTAGCAGTAGCGAAGGAATCACTCGATCGGGTTCAGTTAACAGCCAGGGATTGATCGATCGCTCGGGTTCAGTAACGCGTAGCCAGTGCAATCGCTCAATTTCAGTAAGCGAACGCCTTGCTTGGGTTCAGTTTGAGCCCAACGCCTCACACCCACGCGCGTACGTGTATGAGAGAAACGCGCAATCCCTCCGTGCATCGCTCGGCCCTGACCACCCACCGGAACCGGGAACTCCCCGAAATTTTCCTCGCCCTTGCTTCTACCATGATTTTTTCCGTCATGTACGGCCCAAAGAATGTCATGCAGGTGCATCTCTGGCCCGCCCAAGATAAAAAGCCCATTTTTCTGTCATGATTTTTTGTCATAGAAGTAGGAGCCACCACATCTATGATGATACTGGATTTTGTCACAATTACCGTCATAGAAGTGTCATAAGCATGACATAATTTTTTTTGTTTGGCCCAAAATGTCACGGATGTCTCTTTTTTTGTAGTGTACTTATAAGGAATGCATAAATTTGGCACAACACATGACTAGTTGGGATGGTAGTCTTATATGGAGTTTCATAATTGGTGTTAGCAGGGTGAACATTATTCGGGATCATGACTTTGGTAATTCAAATGTGAGGTCTATAACCCATTGATCACCAATAATGTAAGACATGAACCATGTCTCGTATTGTCCAGGTGACATGAACAACATGGTCGATCAACCTTTTCAAAAGCACCGTTGAACTAGGTAAATACTACTTATAAGGAATGCATAAATGTGGCACAACACATGACTGGTTGGGATGGTAGTCTTATATGGTGTTTCATAATTGGTGTTAGCAGGGTGAACATTAGTCGGGATCGTGACTTTGCTAATTCAAATGTGAGGTCCATAACCCATTGATCACCAATGTTGTAAGACACATGAACCATGTCTCTTACTGTCCATGTGACATGAACAACGTGGTCGATCAACCTTTTCGGAAGCACAGGTGAACTAACTCTAAAAATCATCTGTAGTGTGGTGTCTACATCATGGAGAACAAGTGCACACTAGATGGTAGTTTCTCAGTAGGTGTTTCATAACGACTGTACATATTAGGTGCTATTTTCATGAGCATTGGTCAAGATCGGGCTTGGCAAGTTGAAATGTGAGGTTCATAATCTTGATATGACCAATGTTGCAACACATGATCCATGTTCATTACATTACATGTCATATCCACGACGAAAAATGTTCATAACACAAGCGACAGAGGTGATCAAACTTTTGGAAAGCACACATAAACCAAACAATTGAGACTTGGAGTGAGACATTTTGACCTCACTAATATGAAGAACCAATGCTCACACAACATTCAAATGGCAGACACGTTAGGTGTTGCATAAATATCATCACTTGGCCAGTTGAAATGTGAGGTACATAAACTTGAGGTGAACAAACCGACTCAAATTTTTGGGTTCCCTCCATTATTTCGTTTCCACTGCCCCCACCAACCCCGCCCCCAATTTTCCCCCTTCACACCTTATTTTCTAACTGTCCCACTAAATTTTCCCCACCCCGCCCTCTAAATATCGCGTTACTTGTTCACAACTACCCCCGTACATAACTTCACACTTTCACCTCGTCTCCATCGTCTCCTCTAGATCTAGATCCCTCCCGGCGGTTGGTTTCCCTCCCCGGTGCCGACATATAACATGACAAAAGGAGATCACCGCCTTGCCATCGCCTGCAAGGAAACGCTACCGATAAGCCCAAGGCCTTTTCATAAAGGTAATAAATATTTCCTCCTCCTTCAATATTCAAGCCCATCTAGATTTCTATGGTTCACTCATGTTGCTAGTTTTACCTTGACTAATTTTTTTAGGGTTTTTATTAGTTTGTTTGGTGCGTGTGTTATAGGTCTGATAGCATCTTGTTATTCTAGTTGTGTTATAGACCTAAACCGGGCTTTCCCCACCATCGGAGGGTAAGACGAAGGAGTTTTCTTTCTAACTGCTCATCTAGAAAGTAGTCGCACCCATCTCTACACCGCCCCTCCTGCTGCCCTCACCACCACCATATCGTATCCACCAACGCCAAAATCCATCCCCTCCTAGGCCCTCCCACCTCCGATGAATCTTTGAATCGGCCAGAGCCACCCCAAATGGCGTGATCCGACCCTCGTAGGAAGTCACCGCCGATTCATACGGCAGATCCATGATAAGGCACACAGTCGAGCTACCAATGATTCTATGACGACCCCCTTTCGTGCTCCTTCGACGCCGACCTGCCAATGTCGCCGCCGAAAAAGTACCACAGCGCGCGGCAGAGGCCGTGGGCGTCAGAAATCAAAGACACTGACATAGGCGTCCGGTTTTAGGTTGGTCTCCCACCAACCGGCGGAGCTCACAGCGAAGGTGTAGGACATCAAGACGGTGGCGCTGTACGGCTGCAAAGCGAAGATGAACTTCCCAATCGGCACACCCAACATGTCGACGCCCATCGAAATCGACCACCGAGTGGTATCCAGACACGAGAACCAGGAGGCATTTGAGCAGCTCGAAGTTGCACGTGCAGACAAAGAGTACATGGTGGACATCAGGTAGATGTATCCGGAGATCATCATCGAGGAGCACCGGGTACTTGAGCTGTGCCAAAAGGGGGTTCACGATGCCAATGAGGCCAGGTTGTAGGGGAGAAGGGGGTCCGAGGCTGAAGTAATCGAACTTTTGTCTGACTAGTTTAATTTCGTAATCTACAATGCAATTTGAACTACATTTTGCTATATGTATGCATGTTTGCAATGTAGTCTGAATGAAACTAAGCATTGAATGTTGGAATATTTGTCTATATAAGTGATAAGGGTTCATAAGAGCCCTACACTCGAAGAGATTGGCCAGAGATGCACTAATTTACTTTACTTTTCATAGTTATTTGAAATTATGGTTATACTTTCCTGATTAACAAGGTCTATTTACATTAATAGAGGCAATTGAGTTATTTGTTATTGTACTTCATGCTTATATTTGTGTATTTTTGATCCTTTCATCTTTCTAATCATATCCAGGCAAATTGACAGAGTACGAGAAGCTTAGAAATCGAACTATCAAGGATAATGCAAGTCTATTTCAGCAAATGTTGCAGGAAGAAGGTCTAGAACCTGCTGGTCTATAGCTTGTATTCTAAAGTTTGGGTATTCGCATATGGGACCAATGCAGTTTCACAAGAAAAAGGGGGCATCTCTTAAGATCAGAAAGCTGAAGATACAGACAGTCTTCAGAACTTAGATAATGGTGTTGTCATTACTGAGATTGCATCGTCTGTGGAGGACCCAAAATCTATAACTATGGTACATTTTGTTTTACAATTACTTACTGGCTGTGTGACATTGTTATATATGAATGTATGTCTTGTGAACTAAAATGTGTGAAGAATGGATTTGTATACATGTAGGAAGTACGTGAAGCTATCAAGATAGCCAGCCACACATTCTGGATGAAATTGAGGGTCTGAATATTTCCATGGCAGCGCTTCATCAATAGATTAAGTTGATGAAGACTGCACTTAAATCTTAGGCAAAGAACACGACGTCGTCCACGAAGTCATTGAAGAGCAAATATTTGATCTCGAGAATACTCTTCGATACATTGATAGACCTCTTTGCTACATCACCTGGATTATGTCAAAATAATTCATTTCCCCCAACCGAGAAATACCTCCATCAAGCTCGTGCATTGTTTCAAGGTGATGAAGTTGTGCTATGGTTGCCTATTGTAAAATCTTAGTTTGGGAGACAATTTTTTGTTTGCGATGTAGTCACTCGGCTGAATTTCCATTGTAATTCAAAATTTACACAAATTCATATTAAAATTCTTGAAAATTAATTCAGTTTTGTATCAAATATGCCCGCCATTTGCAATACAGAAAACAAATTGACCACGCCTACACATTGTGACGACGGTTATGGACAACGTCACTCGCATGCACGTCACCACAATAATGGGCTCACATGTCAGAATCGTTGACCGACCAGACGGCACATCATCACTGATAATAGTCTACCTGGTCCCACATGTAAGCAGCCATGTCAGCATCTTCTGGGCCCATATGTCAACAACTTTGATCGGACAAAACTCACAACAAGTTATTACTCACAGGACCATCGGCGATAAAACCCATGGGGGACCCACATGGAAGCATCCACGTCAACAACTGCTACCCCCACATGTCAGAATCTTTGACCGAAGAAACCCGCCGACTGATCACCGGTGACGTGATTATCGTCATGAAGAAGATCTTAGGCAATAGTTTGGGCTATCGTAGGTGACATTATGGGCCGTCAACAAAATGGCAATCAGTGAAATTATTTGGCGGACGGAAAACGCCACGGGGGTATTTTCTTTAACAAAAAAGGGTTATGCTTGGCAGAAGTGAAACATCGCAAAATAGAGAAAATTTTGTAGTGCCCGGCAATAGACAGCCAGGAGCCTCTCTCTCCTATGAGGAGCCCAGGGAGGAGAGTATTCCAACATCCTTTATTCCCAGCCATGACACCTATAAAGGGGTTAAATGGATAAGGGGTTAACCCAACATTTATGGTTCAACGCTTTTCTTCAATATAAGGGGAGTTCATCTCCTCATATACCCCACTAACCCGTATTTGGTGAATAATACCAGTAAGTATCTATCTCATGGTAGATCCTTGTAGCTTGATATTTGTAGTGGTAATTCCTCTAGTTCTCCATCTGAGTACACCAAGGAGGGAGAATTTGTTGGGTGTTTGTTTCATTAAGGAAAACAAAGATCACAATGCCACTTTCTTCAAGCAAAGCATGGTTTTTAAAGGGTGCTAGTGACCTCTCTGCCGTCATAGGCATGAGGATTTTCTTCATATCAGAGAAGGATGGTATAAAGATGCGTGCATTTGGGACACCATCAGTGAAACCCATTATTTATGCTTTACTATTTGGAGGACAACTTACCAAGCCATTCAACAACGAGACGACGGATGCAAGGATTGCATTGATTTAGAATGAGGTGGCTTCATTGGACATTGAGAATGTGATGGATGGTAAGAGAGCAAAATTATCCCTTCAACATATCAAGAAAATCCAAAGTAGAACCCAGGTATGATACCAAACTATATCTTTTGCACAAAAGATCTCAGTCTTGAAGATCTCAACAAGCTCTTGGATGAAATCTTGCATATGTCTAAGAGGACGTTAGATGTTGGTTACTGCTAGGTTCCACCAATGTATTAGAACCCAAGTTTTTGGGCCCCCCCAAGTAACCAACATCTAATGTATTCTCAGACGTGCAATACTTCATCAAAGAGTTCTTGAGATTTTCAAGACTGAGATCTTCTACCTTGCAGGACATATAGTTTGATATCGTACCTAGGGCGTCATCTTGGATCTAATTGATAACTTGGAGGAAAAAATTGCTATCTTACCTCTATCACAATTTTAATGTCCAATGGAGCCCACCTCATTTTGGATCAATGAAATCCTAGCATTTGTGACTCACTTGTGAACGGGTTGGTAGGTGGGCCTCCCAACAAGAAAGCATAAACAATTGGTTTCACCGATGGTGTCCCAAATTTATGCATCTTTCTTGCATCCTTCTCTGATACAAGTAAATCCTCATGCCTATGATGGCAGAGAGGTCACTCGCAACATTGAACAAACCATGAGTCTTCTTGAAGGAAGTCACATTGTGCTCTTTTTTAATGGAACAGACATGCAACCGCTTCTCCCTCCTTGGCATACATAGGTGGACAACTAGAGGACTTACTACTAAAAATGGGAAGCTACAAGAAGTATCAACTAGAAAGTAGATATTTGCTGGTGTTGTTGTGTAACTATGGGTTAGTGGGATATATGAGGAGATGAACTCCCCTTATATAGAAGAAGCGTGTTGATCGAGAAACGTCAAGTTCACACCTTATCCATTTGTTTCCATTAAGTATGATCTAAAAATACATTTTTTAATGTTTTCAATTAAAAACCCCAACTATTCAATATAACTCCAAAATATGTAGTCTACAAACTTGACCGTTTACGGAAGCAATTACTTTTGGCCAAATATATCATATCTGAGTACATCCTAATTTAGAACCATTATCCGACTCTCTTACAGTGATGTCAGAAGGCCTTCCAGGGCACCTCCATCGCCTACACCACCAGCAGCAAATCCTTATTTCTATAGTGTTATATTCATCCTAAACTTTTGTAGTAGATGAGTCCAAAAATGCATCATGTTTTACTTCAAGTCTTATGTCATAGTTGTAGGATTCTTCACAATTTTACTGCATATGTGGACCTTTTTTATCAATTTTACTAGGATCATTAACATTGAGGAGTTCTTGAGGTAAAGGAAAAACTCTTGAGAATATGGTGTAAAAATCATGTTGATTTAGGTGATAAAAACATAATATAAAAATTACAAGGCAAGAGGGGTAAAAATCAGCTACAACAGGGACTCGAGTGGAGAAGACAACATGTAGTACGAGCACGTGTGCTCGTACCAGTGTCGGTGGAAACAACACCTATGGGGTCACTAGGATCCCTTCTACGGTTGGCGAGCGCGAGGTTGTGCAAAGAGCTGGTCTGACAGGAAGCACACAGATAATTTACCCAGGTTCGGTCCGCGAACATGCGTAATACCCTAGTCCTGCTTTGGTGGATGTATTTGAGTGTTCTTGTGTTCTTGAGCTAGCTACGGGGTGCAACTTGCCCAAAAGAGCCGAATCCCTCTCCTGGTCGCCTCGGGCCTCCTTTTATAGGAAAAATGGGTTGCCACAGTGGCACACAGGAGGTGGAAAGGTCTACAGTCGATGAGCCTATCCTCTGGGACCGTCGAACAAACACATTTAACGTGTTGCCGACGTGCCCCTTGCTTTATCGGGGACGCCAGGGAAGCACGTCCTAGCCATCACCGCCTCTCCTGGCCTTGACATGCGTCCGTACTGATGAGGCATCGCGGTGCCATGTTGGCTGCCTGCTGGGCTGGCGCGGTGGTGGAGCCTTCATGAAGGGTCGCATGCCACCACGCAGGTGCATGCTGAGTCAGTGTAGAGGCCGCCCGTCACCACGCAGGTGCCTGCCCAGCTGGTTGAGCTAGCAGCTGCTTGGGGACGGTGGTGGAGTCTTGGATGGTGTGGGCCTGGCAGTGGCCCTCCGGATGCCCTCGGCAAGGGTTTTGCCGGGTCTTGCCATGGCGTTGCAGTCTTGCCGGGGTCCTTGTGGATTTCCTCGGGTAGGAACCCCCTAAGGGTCGCCATCTTCTGGTCCTCATCTGATCTCACAAGTTTATGATCTTGACGAAGATTTGCATGCCACCACAGAGGCGCCTCCGAGCCTTGGCTCGAATGTAGTTGGTTGGGTTGGAGCCTGTGGGCTCAAGGGTGGCTTGCTCCGCTGGCATCGGGCAAGTTGCCCCGTCAAGGCTCTTGCCGGTGCTGCGGAGGCTGCCTCGGCAAGGATCTTGCCGAAGGAGTCCACCTTGCCCTCTTGCTCTCCTGCGTTTCTGGTCTTGGCGTTGCCTTGGTTGTCTCGTGCTTCGGCTTCTCTCCGGCTTCCCTCCTCTGCCCTAGTAAGAGTGGCCGTGGCGTGCGGCTCTGACTGCTCGTGCACAAGTAAAGGGGTCAAAAGAAGAGGCCCTACTTTTGTACACCGACAAGAACCCCCGGGCCCGGGCCACACATAAGCGTGCCGCGTTGTTGGGCTAGGCCCAGAACGGTGCGCAGGCAGGTGGGGCGGATTTTACCGCAGTAACTTCTCGTTCGCCGTGCTTCCCCACGACCTACATTAAACGCGCGACGTGGAGGGTCGTGGGTGACATGGGGGTCATGCGTGGGGCGGTTTCTGCACGCATGCGTCACATCATGGTAAAGAGGTGACCCGTGCCTTCCTCGTAAAAAGGAACGACCACGAGCGCGCTGCTCATTTACCCCCTGTGTCTTCTCCAATCTTGGAACCACCGTCCCTTTCTTCTTCCTTCTCAAGTCCCCGCTCTTCCTCGCCGCCGCTGTGTTTTCTCTGCCCTTTCCCTTCCACCTTTCGCAGCCGCCATGGCACCCAAGGCTATCAAGGGCAAGGGAGCGGCCAAGCACGCCGGAGGGGCGGAGCCACCGGAGAATGAGTCGGCGGCGTGGCATATGCAGCTCGCGTACTTTCCTCGACGGTCGATGCGGCCCACCTCTGGGACAACTTCAAGCCGCTGTGGGGGGTCAAGATGGGGGAAGAAATGACGGGGCACCCTGCCACGCGTGTCATCCCCGCCAACTGCAGCGAAGCCGCCCCGAATCGGTATCTATTCTTCGTCGATTACTTTTCCTGTGGCCTCTGCCCCCCTTCTCCGATTTCTTTAATGACATCATCCATACCTTCGGCTTCCACCTCCTGGATTTCACCCCAAATGCCGTGGCGTGCATGGCTCTTTTCGCCCATCTCAGTGAGGGCTTCGCCGGAGTGCATCCCAACATGGCGCTCTTCCGCCACTACTTCTTCCCTAGGATCCAAAAGGGAGGCGCCATCTCCGGTTGTGTTGCCTCGATCCCAAGGTCCAAGGGGACATACCCGGAGGGCGCTCAGAAGGAGAGGTGGGAGGAGTGGCAGGGCCGGTGGTACTGGATTGAGGAGGAGGATCCACAAGAATTCAGCCGGGTTCGCCAGGCGCCGCCGGTTCACAGAAACGACTGGAGCAATGTCGATGCCGATGACGCGAAGCTCCCGGTCTCCACCACCAGGATTCTTCGCCTCATTGAGGCCGGGCTCACCCTTGATATGATCGGGGCGGATTTCATCCGCTGCCGAATCGCTCCGCTGCATAACAAGGGGAGGCCGGCCTGGCTCTTCAGCAATGCGGCGGACATCATGCGGCTCCGCCCTGGCCTGAACCACAACCTCACGGTGTTGGCACATGCTCACTTCTGCAGTGGTTTTTCAGCTCTACGTGAGCCGCAACGGTAGAGCCGAGAAGTCCGGCAAGGCCGCGAAGGCCGGAAAGGTCGCCAAGGGGCCCTTGTTTGGGTTGCCGGCAGCGGTGGTCCCGCTGAGCAATTACTCGTGCCGAAACGACATCATCGCCATGATGCCAGAGTTCAACGCGCATGGCCTCGTCCCAAATTGGGCCGAGCCACCAGAGGATCAAGTACAGGAGTTCTTTGACACCCTGGAGGAGAAGTACATTGGTGACAAGCCGCGGCTCGTACAAGACACCACCCAGGCGGAGCTGGACTACATGACCGTCAGGGCGGCGGAGGTGGAGCTCGCCAAGGAGGCCAGCAACACCGGCGGCGTGGAGGACAAAGACATGGTGGCCGCAGAGGAGAGGGAGCTTGCCCAGTGGGTGGAGTCTGCTGGGGAGGCCAACAACGCCGACACAGGGGCCCCTCTTATTGAAGACGTGGCCAGCGAGTCATCGTCGTCATCGTCATCGTCATCGTCGGAGGAGGAGGCCGAGGCCGTCGTCCCTCCAGCCATGGGGACAGGGCGAGTCCTGTGACGGGCCAGCTTCGGCGAGCCGGTTTGGCTCGGTAAGGCCGAGCAACCTCGGCATGCCCAAGAGACGTCCGCGCGCCAAACGAGGGCTACGGCAGCGAAGAAATTGGTGAAGGCCGCGGTGGAGAAGAAGAAAGCATCTGCCTCTTCTTCGTCCAAGTGTTCCCCAACTCCACCTACTTCCCCTCCTCCTGCAGGTGACGACACGGAGGTCTTCTTCGACCTCGGGTCTCTTAGCCCGAGGAGGAAGAGGAAGGCAACGGAAGAAGAAGCGGAGGATGAGTAAGTGCCTTGACTTTTGTCATCTCTGTCCCTCCGGACTATGCTTCTTTTCTTGACTTGTCTTCATCTTGGCAGGGATGCGGAGACACTGGCCCAGAGGGTGAAGAGGGCCAGGTCCTCTGCGGGTGGCCAGCCCTTGGCGGGCACCTCAAGGGCGCCACTGGCGGTGAGTAGCCAGGACAACAGCCCCCGGAGCAGCCCCCAACGTAAGTACGCCACTCGCCCCTCATCAATGTGTGTGTTGGGGGGTGTGAGTCACTAGCGTTGACCTTGCTGAGATCGTAGGAGGAGGGCATCAGCAGGAGGAGCCACTGAGGGCCACCCCCGACGCGCCGTCCCCATCGACCACGCCGCCCCGAGGGGCGTCCCCGGCAAGGGCGTCAAGCACCGAGCCCATGCACACGGAGGAGGAGGAGGAGAACTTGGGCGCCGGCGGCTCCACCTCGGCGCCAAATGTTGACGAGGAAGGGGCTACTTCTTCCCAGCCCGGCATAGGTACATCATTTGCCTCTCATCCCTACCCTTTCTTCTTCTTTCTGAATCTTGGTCTTGGCTTAGCTTCATCACCCTCTCGATATCCAGATCCTCCGTCAGTGGGCCAGGAGGACATAGACACCGTCATCGAGGACGTCGCCAAGGCCGCCGAGGCGGAGGCCGAGAAGATCGCCGCTGAGGAGGCTGCCAAGGGCGCTGCTGAGGACGCCGCCAAGGGGCTTGCCGGGGAGCCCGGCAAGGCTACTGCCGAGGAGGCCGGCAAGGGACCTGCCGGGGAGGCCGGCAAGTTCGCTGTCGAGTAGGAGGTGGTTCATGACCAGCCTTCCTCCAGCGCTGCCTCTGGCTCCGGCAGGTATCTGAAGGTGAGCAACGATCTTTTCGTCCACCTTCCAGGGGCGTCGAGCTCCAAGGCGCCCATCGAGGGAGAGGTGTTCGATGAGGAGGTGCTTGCCGCCGCCGGGCTTGAGGTCGTCGATGAGCCAAGCGCTGGTGGTGACGGTTCTCGGGAGGAGCGGCTTCTCCAGGCCATGGGCACCAGCTTTCGGAAGCTCCAGGCGCTCCACCGCGCCCGCATGGACAAGGCCAAGTCCAGGATGGCAATGGTGGAAAAGACGGAGGCGGATCTCAAGGGACGCGTCGCCGAGGCACAAATTTGGTTCCGCCAAGCTTGCGAGGAGCTGAAGGCCGCCCAGGACGAGCTGGCCAAGCGCGAGGTGGAGCTCACCATGAAGCGGTCTGACATCGAGAAGGCCCAGGAGACGGCGAAGAACCTGGCCGCCGCAGCCGAGGCCGCTCGAGCCCAGCATCAGGCCGCGCTGAACTCCCAGGAGGAGGACCTTGCCGCGCGTGAGGAGAAATTTGCCGCAACGCTCCACGGCAAGGACGAGGAGGTGGAGAAGCTCGTCGTGTAGCGGACCCAGGAGCTAGAGCAGAGGCATAGGGACACACTCAATGAACAGGCTCTGGCTCACGCCGGCAAGGTGAAGGAGCTGGAAGTGGAGCCGGACGGGCTGAAGGATCAGGTCCTAAAGCTGTGCAAAGAGAAGGACACGCTCAACAGTGCCCTGGTTGAGGCGCAGGGCGTAGTCCTCAACAAGGCCGGGCAGCTTTCTGAGGCCAACAATTCCATCAAAGACCTCAAGCTAAAGCTGGAGGGTCTCAAGGGGATGCTCTCAGAGGCCAAAGCCCGGGAGGAGACCCTGGCCACGGACCTGGAGGCTAAGAGGCAGCTGCGGAAGAACGAAGCCGCAAACCACAAGGAGTTTGTGGAAGGCGAGAACCGCTGGATCGGGTGCCTCGAAGGCGTCGCCGGCAGGATCACCATGCAGCTGGCTACCATGGGGATGCCAAATGTGAGGTATACCCCGGAGCGCAGCACGAGCCCCAACGCCAAGCTGACCATCTTCTTCGAGGGCGTCCTCGAGGCCCTGGAGCAGCTCCACTCCAATCGGGCGGCCTCCCTGGCCGATGAGGCCCAGATGCTTTGCCGGGGTGCCATGACCAAGGTTCTCATCAAGGTGGCGCATTGGAACCCCAACCTCAACTTCGATGCCGCGCTGGAGAGCTTGCCGGAGGATGCAGACCTCGCGACGCTCAAGGAGCGTATCAAGCCCATCATCAGCCGCATCGACGGAATCCAGAGGGTGGTGGGCCAGCGCCGGGATTAGGCACCCCATTTCTCATTGCCACTGCAGGTTCATGGCCAAGACAATTTATATCTTTAGTTAGAACCGCAGCAACAATTGATGTAATATAACTCTGCAGTACTTTTGAAAACGATGCATGTTATTGTCCTATTTCATCCCCCTTTGTATGTCCACCCTACGTTAATCGGGTAGGCTTGCCAGCGCGTAACCTAGGCCATGAAGCCTCGAGGACGGATCCCCATTAGCCTGCCGAGTATGCTTGCTGCCAGGCGAACCACCTTACCGCTCTCAACACGGCCGCTCGAACGGTCGAGCTTGACTCGAGTCAGAATCGAGAGCATTGCCGATTACGGAAGGCTACCCTGCCGATCTCGACGCGGCTGCTTGAGCTGTTGAGCAGACTCGAAACAGAGCAAGAGCGTTGCCAATAGCGGGAGGTCCCCTTTGCGTGCCGGTTTTCCATACGTAGGGCAGACCCTCTGAGGACAATAACCTTATATATGAAAATAAATTGCTTAGAGTTTCGCACGACTTAGCTTTTCTATCGTTGCACAGGCGCCCACCGCATCCGCAGAAGGTGCCGCCAAGCTCGGTAGTCTTCTTCCTTGGAACGACGGCCACGATGAAGCCGCTGCCCTGATCAAACCAGATTCTCACAACTGCGCTCCCCCTACCTGGCGAGCCAGAGATGTCGGTGGAAACGACACCTATGGGGTCACTTCTTACTTTCAATTGGTAGAGAGGAAGAAGAGAACTGACACTAGTAATAGGTTGATGACTTCTCTTAATAGAACTGACACTAGTAATAGGCTGATGACTTCTCTGACTTAATAGCTGGCCTACCCTACGCGGGCTTACTAATGATGGCCAAGCACGTAGTCATTCCCGTTCTATTTGATAGGGGAAGCAAGCTAGTCAAAGAAGAAGGAAGCATGGGTATAGGTAAGTCTAGACATATTGACACGGGCGTATACTGAAATAGGCATAAGGCCGCTAACGCTAAGGAGACAGCACCGCTTCTTTGTTCGTCCCCGCCCGTTCTATCTAGGCTGGTGGCTATACCAGATTTCGTGTCTGATCGAACTTGAAACTAGCCCATTGAGCTTCTTGGATTCCAAACCTGAAAGAAGGATCGCACACAAGAAAATAGAGTTGGAATGAAAGATGGGGTAAAGATGAACTTTATTCTCCTAGCTTCTCTCCATCGACTGCCGAATCCGAATCCTTAGAACAACTCGATTCCGTTGATTCACTGTCCATTTGTCCTTCAACCGGATTAATGGTCAACGACTTTGACAACCTTTACACTCGTAGTCTTCGAAGGATGAGAACCCACTATGTAGCATCTACATCAATAATTCAAGCATTGTATATGTCATTAGTCCAATTCTTTGTAGGAACTACCCATAATAATGAACTTGCAAAATGGATCTGTTTATCATAAAGAGATTCATTGTTCCTGACCCTGCTTCACCTTAATTGTCCCTCTGCCGCCAACTCGACGTCGTCGTAACCAATTTCAACCAAACCTCCATGCTCACTGGTACTTTGACGTCACTATAGGTAGGTCTCCGTGGGTCTTGGGCAAGACGACTTCGGTTCACACGTGAAAGTGCTTCGCAAGGCACCGGCTCCCAATGGTGAAATTCTTGCTGAAAGCACAGCTACAGCGTTAATGCAGACGCCAATGGGTAATCAGATCCATTCCACTCCACTTCTTCAGATAGTAGTCGATCCTGGATCGTCCTCGCTTCCAAACTCCGTAAATGAATGAAACTCCTTCCCCGGTCCATTGCTCGGGTGTGATACAAATACTTCTTTGAAGTTGTAGGATGCGGGTCATCGATCTTCCTATCGGTACGACCTCTTTTTGCTCCCCATTTTGTTGGAACTGAGGCCTCTGTCTACCGGCCCGAAAGGAGGGTCTCATGCTTGTAAACTAGCATATATCTTGCACAGAATGAACCTTCCTTCGGAAAGAAAAGAGGCTCTCCCATTCCCACCTGATACGTCAAAAGCAGTTGACTAATAAGGGGAACCAACCAGTCGAATTTGATTGATTATGTCACTTCGCATTACTAGAAAAGGGCAGCAGCTTTCTACTAAAATGGGCTTTGGCACTCCTTCCGCTGTGATGGTATGGTAGGAAGACTCCTTTTAAGGCCGACCACTACATAGGAGCGATAGGAAGCCAAGCCGTCAAAAGGAAAGGAGAGCAGCCCTTATTGCAATAGCAAACGGCCTACTTATAGCCCTATTTATACCCTTTCTCGGGGAATGGATGGGATGATGTGTTTCAGTTCAGCCAGTAGTGGAGGTTTCCTCGGCCTAGTCGCGTAAGAGCCCCCTTCTTTTTCTAGTTAGTTGAAAGAAAAGCAATGGGGAAGGTTGGCTTACCAGTTAATTGGTCTGTATCATATCTTGCTATGGTGGGACATCCTCTTCAGTTTAGGTATCCGGGCTGGCTGTTAGCTTTAGTCGTTCGGCACTCTTCCTTCATTCTCATTCAACAAGGCCTCATACGGCTCCTCTAGGGATGGGGGTAGGCCCAGCCCAGGCTTGTGCGGTTAAGGTTGTTGTACACGACCTCAGTTGAGCATTCAGTTAGAGGCGGCGATCGCAGGTTCGCCGGAGGAGAGGGTGTTGCGAGCAGCAAATAGTTATGATGTGGTTGATAGTGTTTTTAGGGATAACCTAAGTCGGCGTTACCCGACATAGTCAACGGGGTACCTTCATTCTTTAACAATTCCGGACATAGGAACAATGAGTTGTCTCCACGGCTTCTCTTCCAAACCAATATCGCAATGGATCTATCTTCAGCTTATTCTCTCAATCAATGAATGCGGGTCATCGTGGAGAATCAGGGGAAGTGTAGACTATAAGTAGCCAATTTGCAATTCATTTCCTTGGCTCCTCAACCCAAGCTTCCATCTCCTGCTCCAGACATCGGCGCTTGCCCGCGCCAGTCCATGAAAGGTGGATGAAGGTGAGTTTGACTACGAACTCGAGGATGCTGGGAACGATCTCTTTTCAGACGCCGCGTTTTCAGAAGAAGCAATTGGATAAGAATCATACGCTGTGAATGAGCAGACGAATCGACCGAGGGCTTACACACAAGAACAGAACCTAACTCTACTTCTTTTTCCTCCTCTCCTATCATTATCTCATTTCTCCTTTTAGTAGCTCCGGACAAAACCTAAGAATGTGATAAACATACTGTGAAAGCGAGAGAAGCCATTCGAAAAGTTGTTCCGGTGCTATCCAAGAGCCAGAGAAAGAAACGGAAACCAAAAATACTAAAGCGGTTGCTACTAGAACTATTTTGCTTTAGCTTAGCTTACCCGAAACCATCAACTCTAGCTTTTTGAGCAGGTTTTTACCAATCTGGTATCCGCTGCTGAAGCAGCTACTTTCGAAGTAACAGAAAGAAAAGCAACGACTGGAGTGGGGGAGTCAGAGTCGAAAAGAGGATTCCTCGCTTCTTTCTCTCATGCAAAACCGTGCATGAGACTTTCATCTCGCACGGCTCCTAAGTGATAAAAGAAAGAAGAAATCGTCTTCTCTCTTTTTTGATTACCTTCCTGTAGGTCGTGATGTGCCTCGAGATGGCTGTCTCCTGTCCCCCTGCTCGTGGGGAATCCGCTCCTGGGGCGTCGCTCTGCTGCGTCTGGCCCGTCCTCTAGGCACCTTTGGAGGGCGGGGAGTGTGACAACGTACACGCTTCCCTTTACTCCATAGGGCCTTTTCCTTAGTTGCAGGGTTGGCTACCTACATCGGGCAAGAATAGGAGTCGTATTTCGTTTTGTACCACCGAATAAGATAGCGAGAAATCAGATCAAGAATGGAACATGTGGACCCTCCGACAGTACGAGCCCTTGTTCGCTTGGTTGCTCAACCACTCCAAAAAGCTGGAAAAAAGAGCAAATCTCGGATAGCCTAACTTGTTTTTTTGCCCTGGAAAAGGTGCGATCGCTATAAGAAAGACATAAAAAAAGTTCTCCTAAACCTGTTCCTTTGCGTTAGTACTACTTGGAATTGGAAGTCTAGGAGCAGGACTAACCTTTTTCTTTCATTTAAATAAAGTCGAGATGTAGCTTTCTCTATCTCAAGAAATTATTCCACCTCCATTCATTGGAGAACAAAGCGTTATCTGAATTTCGCTACCTTAGGACAGTTAGAGTTACTGCCGCCGTTTACCGGGGCTTCCATTCAAAGCTTATCACACTTCTCCTTCCGACCTTCCAGCCTAACTTTTTGTATTAGCTCATCTTGTCCGTAGTGATATTTTGGAGAAGGAGCAATTACCGGAGTGAGAAAGGTAGAAAGAAGCAATCACGAAAGCTACGGTTTCTTAATCGGTGTCTATCTTACTAAGATACTTGTGCAGCTTAAGATGCTGGTGCTCCACCCCGCTCTAAGAAGTATGAGCGAATGTGTGTAAGCCCAGTCAAAGATTCCTATTCTAGGTGGGGCGGGCCATCAACCTTCGAATGGTGTTGGTCCTACGGACCGTGAACGGATTCGCCTCTGGCCTCTGGGCATGTCAGAACCGCATGAGTTCACCGGGGTGGAGCACAGTCCGCCAAAATCGGCATAGGTTAGGACGACAGTCATCGCATTTAGACAGCGATAATAAATACATAAACGCCAGGAGAAAAAAATATAAGATTTTTGGTCATAGAACCCCTGGTACCAATGTTTATAGAACTGTCCAGAATTGATAAAGAGAAGCAGCTTTGAAGTCATGGAGAACGAAAAGCGCTTTCTTGGTCGGGCATTGCACTGGATCTGAGGAGAAAAACTAAGGAGTTCAGACAGGCATGAGAAGCTCACAGATCTTTCTTCCCATCCCGACCTGTATCACTTGACTTTTAGGCGATAATAAATACATAAACGCCAGGAGAAAAAAAATAAGATTTTTGGTCATAGAACCCTTGGTACCAATGTTTATAGAACTGTCCAGAATTGATAAAGAGAAGCAGCTTTGAATTCATGGAGAACGAAAATAGGACCCTGGCTCGAGCCCATCTAGTGATTAAAGGTAAAGTGCTTCGGTACATTGGTGCAGGGGAATGCGTACCTACGCCACCTGCCCGGTGCTGGAAGGTCGGAAGGAGAAGTGTGATAAGCTTTGAATGGAAGCCCCGGTAAACGGCGGCAGTAACTCTAACTGTCCTAAGGTAGCGGAATTCCTTGTCGCATAAGTAGCGACCTGCACGAATGGTGTAACGACTGCCCCGCTGTCTCCGACATGGACCCGGTGAAATTGACCATTCTTTCAAGAAAGTTCTAATTAATTATGTAGAAAAAGAAATAAGGAGAATAGGAGTAAGCGAGTAGGGTCAACAAGATTCTAAACGAATACCACAAGTGATGGAACCGACGATGATGAAGAGATAAGGGGACTCGAGTTACCAAGCGACCTCCACTCTTCGACTCGAGCTTTCGCTTCTGCTTTTCTCTTGTTTTGATTTATTAGCTTTTTAGGGAAAGAAGAGGGTCTGAAATACAACTATGTCTACGAGTGCCGCGAATGAACCTTCGGTTCTTCCCAAGAACAAGGAGACACGAACTAAATAACTCGTATCAGGCTACGGGAATAGTGAACGGGAAGAAGGAACTAGTGAGGCTTTCGTTGGTCAAACAATATGCCCTCCTCACTTGAGGAGAGTGAAGGTCATGACTTATTGCATTTTTAAGCTGGCTGCCTTTTCTAGCACGCGTACTCTTCTATGGAGTCGCACGGAACGAGCCTTGTCTTCCCTCCAACGACTAGCTCCCTTTTCTTGTTCCGGTCACCCTTCTCTTGCCGTGGAAGGACTTTTGCCTGTGGTGTGGTCCAACCCGTGGGCGGACTTGCCCTCATCCCCCCATTGCTCAGTCATAAAGTATTTGGAAAGAAAAGAAAGAGATTCTTGGTTTTATTGCTCCCGCTTCCTCATCTGCGCTTGTCAAGCCAACTTTGCTTTTTGGGAGGCGAAAGAGGGGTTGAAGCGGACATGTCGAAATGACAGCATCAAAGATTGGGATTCCTTCTACAATTGGCGAGCACGAGGTTGTGCAAAGAGCGGGTCTGACAGGAAGCACACGGATCGTTTACCCATGTTCGGGCCGCGAAGATGCGTAATACCCTAGTCCTGCTTTGGTGGATGTATTTGAGTGTTCTTGTGCTCTTGAGCTAGCTACGGGGTGCAACTTTCCCAAAAGAACCGAATCCCTCTCCTAGTCGCGTCGGGCCTCCTTTTATAGGAAAAATGGGTTGCCACAGTGGCACACAGGAGGTGGAAAGGTCTACAGTCGATTAGCCTATCCTCTGGGACCGTCGGACAAACGCATTTAATGCGCTGCCGACGTGCCCCCCTTGCTTATCGGGGATGCCAGGGAAGCATGTCCTAGCCATCTCCGCCTCTCCTGGCCTCGACATGCATCCGAACTGATGAGGCATCGCGGTGCCACGTTGGCTGGCCGCTGGGCTTGCGCGGTGGTGGAGCCTTCATGAAGGGTCGCATGCCACCACGCAGGTGCATGCTGAGTCAGTGTAGAGGCCGCCCGTCATCACGCAGGTGCCTGCCCAGCTGGTTGAGCTAGCAGCTGCTTGGGGACGGTGGTGAAGTCTTGGCTGGCGCGGGCCTGGCAGTGGCCCTCCGGATGCCCTCGGCAAGGGTCTTGCCGGGTCTTGCCGTGGCGTTGCAGTCTTAAGGGTCGCATGCCGCCACGTAGGTGCATGCTGAGTCGGTGTAGAGGCCGCCCGTTGCCACACAGGTGCCTGCCCAGCTGGTTGAGCTAGCAGCTGCTTGGGGACGGTGGGGGAGTCTTGGCTGGCGGGCCTGGCAGTGGCCCTCCGGATGCCCTCGGCAAGGGTCTTGCCGGGGGCCCGACAAGGGTCTTGCCGTGGCGTTGTAGTCTTGCTGGGGGCCTTGTGGATTTCCTCGGCTAGGATCTCGCTGAGGGTCGCCGTCTTCTGGTCCTCATCTGATCTCACATGTTTATGATCTTGACGAAGATTTGCATGCCAGCACAGAGGCGCCTCCCAAGCCTTGGCTCCAATGTAGTTGGTTGGGTTGGAGCCTGTGGGCTCAAGGGTGGCTTGCTCTGCTGGCATCGGGCAAGTTGCCCCGGCAAGGCTCTTGACGGGGCTACCTCGGCAAGGATCTTCCCGAGGGAGTCCACCTCGCCCTCTTCCTTTCATACGTTTCTGGTCTTGGCGTTGCCTTGGTTGTCTCGTGCTTCAGCTTCTCTCCAGCTTCCCTCCTCTGCCCTACTAAGTGTGGCCGTGGCGCGCAGCTCTGACTGCCCGTGCACAAGTAAAGGGGTCAAAAGAAGAGCCCCTACTTTTGTACACCAACAACCAGCCACCTCCGCCACCGCCTGGCAACTATTTCAACCCCATGCCTTCACATCTAAAAATAAGCCATATAGAGATTAGAAACTCCACCAGCAATAACCCTAGCCTCTAGAAGGGATCTAGAGGGGGACACAATAGAAGGACTCCACCACATCATCATATCAATCAAGTAGACTGTTGGTGCGAAAACTGGCATATCTTGGGAAGGGGGTCCGAGGCTTGGTGATTTGTGCTAGATGGTAATGATACGTCTCCGTCGTATTTATAATTTTTTTTGTTTCATGCCAATATTTTACAACTTTGATATACTTTTGGCAACTTTTTATATTATTTTTGGGTCTAACATATTGATCTAGTGCCCCAATGTTAGTTCTTGTTTGTTGCATGTTTTTTGTTCTGCAGGATATCCATACCAAACGAAGTCCAAACGCGATAAAAATTTATGGAGATTTATTTTGGAATATATGTGACTTTTCGGAAAAAGAATCAATGCGAGACGATGCCCGAGGGGCCCACAAGCCCTAGGGAGCGCCCCCTACCCTAGGCGCGGCCCAGAGGCTTGTGGCCACCCCGTAAGGTAGTTGGTGCGCTTCCTCGGCCGCAAGAAAGATAATATCCGGATAAAAATCATGTTAAAATTTCATCCCAATCGGAGTTACGGATCTCCGGAAATTTAAGAAACGGTGAAAGGCTAGAAAACAGGGACACGAAACAGAAGAGAAACAGAGAGATAGATCCAATCTCGGAGGGGCTCTTGCCCCTTTGCTGCCATGGAGGCCAAGGACCGGAGGGGAAACCCTCCTCCCATCTAGGGGGAGGTCAAGGAAGAATAATAAGGAGGGGGGATCTCTCCCCCTCTCTCCCGGTAGCGCTGAGATGCCATCGGGGACATCATTGTGACGACGATCTACACCAACAACTTCGCCACTATCAACACCAACTCTCTTCCCCTCTATGCAGCAGTGCAACACCTCTTCTCCTAGCTGTAATCTCTACTTAAAGATGGTGCTCAACATTATATATTATTATCCAATGATATGTGGTTATCCTATGATGTTTGAGTAGATCCGTTTTGTCTTATGGGTTGATTGATGATTGTGATTGGTTTGAGTTGTATGTTTTATTATTGGTGTTGTCCTATGGTGCTATGCGTGTTGTGCAAGTGTGAGGGATCCCCGCTGTAGGGTCAATATGTTCATGATTCACTTATAGTGGGTTGCTAGAGTGACAGAAGCTTAAACCCGAGTAAGGGGGTTGTTGCATATGGGAGTAAAGAGGACTTGATACCTTATAATGCTATATGGTTGGGTTTTACCTTAATGATCTTTAGTAGTTGCGGATGCTTGCTAGAGTTCCAATAAAGTGCTTATGACCCGAGTAGAGGAAGTATGTTAGCTTATGCCTCTCCCTCATATAAAATTGCAATAATGATTACCGGTCTAGTTATTGATTGCCTAGGGACAAATAACTTTCTTGTGACAAAAATCTCTCTACTAAAACTACCTAATTGTTTCTTTATCTAAATAGCCCCTAGATTTTATTTATGTGTTCTTTATTATGTTGCAAACCTATCCCTTTACACCTACAAAGCACTTCTAGTTTCATACTTGCTCTAGGTAAAGCAAACGTAAAGCGTGCATAGAGTTGTATCGGTGGTCGATAGAACTTGAGGGAATATTTGTTCTACCTTTACCTCCTTGTTGGGTTCGACACTCTTACTTATCGAGAAAGGCTACAATTGATCCCCTATACTTGTGGGTTCTCAATTAACAGGAGAAGTAGGGACACGATGTTTAACCCAGGTCCAGGCCCTCTTGATGAGGTAAAACCCTATGTCCTGCTTCTTATATATTGATTGTGATGGGGTACAAGGTATAAGATGATCTACCTCGAGATCGTATGAATATGTTCTAAGATCTAAAATTGTGGATGCATGTCTCTACGAAATAAAACCCTATGGCTTATAGGCACCGGGGGTATATATGTTTACAAATGGTTGGTTGCGATCTAGGATAAGCATGTCGATCCTTTGGATACATCGTGAAGTGTACACCAAGTCTCCGGAGATCTTCATTTGGATGACAGTGAGAGTATCAGCCTAGCCAGAACCCATATGACAATTGGTGGGTCCTGGTCCGGCCCGTGAGAGATGGCCTGACGTGCTGTGCACCCCCCTAATACGGGACACGAATAGTAGCCCCCTTACTAGTCTTCAAGACAAGGTCATTTGATATCCCCCTCGGGGTAGCTTCATAGTCCTAAGTTTTCAGCTTCGTATACGAGTATCATCCTCCACGTTGGCTTACAGTTCCGGGGTTATGCTCGGCTCTGAGGTCTACTTGTCTTCAGTCATAAATTATATAATGGAGGATCTTTTAACATGACCCTTTTACTCAATGCTTTTTAATAAGGCTGAGGTCTTTAGCATAGCCATGAAGGCTTTAACCATGTCAAAAAAGAGCCTGGCCATCTTCGAAGCATCACCTACTGTAGCAGAGGCAAACCATCCAATCCACAGTCATTATGAGGGACATTGTGGCCTAGAGCCGCTTATTAGCACGTCATGTCAACGAATGGCTCGTGCTTCCACATTTCTAGCGGTATCACTAATGGATGCTTAATTTTTATGCATATAGATTGCATGGTGCATTGGTATGTGGCGACTCATTCCCCGTGGTGAGGCAACCCATGGTCTTAGATTACATTATAAAAGACGGGGGACGGAGCTAGTAAATCTATTTCAATATCATCCTCATTTTGTACCCTAGTGAATAGAACTCGCCACAAACGTCATGAGATCCATCTTCGTTTCCTGCTCCTCTGCTCGAGATGGATAGCACAGAGAAGGTATCCATGGTTTGAATCATTGGTGGAGGGAGGGGGCAGTGGATGCGTCCACCATCACCACTAGCACCATCGACAACATCAAAGTTACCGGATACCTTACCTCCATGGCCCAATGCCGCTCCCCTGTAGATGAGGACACGAGCCGTTCTACATCTATCATCCCTGCTCCCCATGAAGGGGAGCAAGTGATTCTTATTTCACATCTTTTCGGAGGTTTAGGTTTTCCCCTTCACCCCTTCGCTCGGGGCCTATCATTCTATTATGGCATCGATTGTCACCACTTGGCCCATAATTTTATTCTCCATATTGCCTCTTTCATAATATGTTGTGAAGCCTTCCTTCACATCGAGCCCCACTTCAGGCTGTGGTTGAAGGTGTTCACGTCAAGCCGTACTATGTTGGTCATGAACTTGTGGAGTGCGGAGGGGCTACGATTAGCCGCCTTACAAACATAGTTTGTCCCGAGAGGTCCTTTGCCAAAACAGCGGAGTCCTAGCAACAACATAGGTTTACATGGCATATCCCTCTACTAGGGGCAACGAAGGGCCTTCCCCCTTTTCAGCAAACCCACCGACGAGGCTAGCCTCCTGGACGACTAAGAACCTCGATTGGGGGGACTACAGGGAGGTTAAAGTGCTTCAACGCAAACTCAAGGCCATGGTCGACGAGGCCATTATCCTAGTGGATGTAGGCCATGTGATGCTCTATCGTCGGATCCTTCCGCTCCAAGTCCGAGAACTCCCAATGTGGGATTACAAGCCTCATGACGATGCAGTTGCCGTTGCGGGTTGGCTATCTATGGGATGGCTAGGCCCCTTTGTGGTTTGGCGAGGGACGTGCACTCGACGCAAAGAGTAGGAACAACAAAAGACACAACAAGATTTACCCAGGTTCGGGCCGCTGAGAAGTGTAAAACCCTACTCCTGCTTTTGGTGTATTGATGGTGTTGTGGAGCACAAGTACACGGAGCGCTCTTCCCCGGCAAGGCGCAAGGAGAAGGCAGCTATACGTGTAGGCGTGCCTAGAGTTGGAATGGGTTTGAACCCTTGTAAAGGTTGCCTTGGCCCTCCTTTTATAGCTCAAGGGGTTACCACAGTGGCAAAAGGGTCACTATATGGTGATTAGATAACACAGTGATATCATACCTGACTCTGCTAGTTAGGACAAAAAGCACTAAATGCATTGCTACGTGTCGTAAGGAGGAGAGAAGCCCCGGCAAGGATGTAGTGTCGCTTACCTAGCTAACTCCTATTAGCTTGACATGCCATTAGGACGGGTCTCGATAAAGGTAATCTTCTCTCCAGCACGCCGACACGTGCCAGTGAACTCCACCTTGCTGCCTGCAGGCTCGACACCACATCGGTCAGCGACCAGCTAGCCAGTGAGGTGGAGCAACAGACGTTGGCGGGGGTTTCGCTAGCCGCGGGGCTTGTTGGGTCTTCACCTTGCCGACAGGGGTCACTTTTAGTGCTTCATCTTGTAGCTTGTCTTGGTCTTCTTGATGCGCTTCTTGATCTCTGAAAGAGGTGTCTTTTGTTCATGGAATCTTAAGTGAAAACTTTGATCTGGTGGAGGATCTGCTACTCGTCTGTGCATAAGTCAGGGTATTACACACCCATGTTTAATACACTAACAGGAGCCCCCGAGCCTAGGCTACACGTGCTGCCGGACATCGTTGGGCGAGGCCAACAATGCACAGATGAGCGGCGCTGACCTTGCTAGAGATATATTTGTGCTTTGAAATCTTCTTTGCTTCTTCATTAACCCGATCTTCAAGCTTGCCCCCAGTTTTTCCTTTTGGAACCCTTATTGTTTGGGTGGTCTTCGCTGCCCGTGCTAGAAACCAGGGGCGTGTATATATGTGGGTCGCCACCGGGTTCAGCCTGGGCAGGCCCATGATCACGCGTGGCTTGAAGAAACTACCATTTCTACCATCACCCCCTCCCTTTACTGCAGCCTCCTCCCCCCACAGCGCGGGTTAAGAGCGAGATGTGGGATTGGTGCATAAGGGCGGTCGTGGATGTTATGTCTTGAACAATGGAGCCATAATGCCGGATTGGCGAGACTGGGCGGCTGATGGAGTAGTGCACTCATCAGGGGGGTAGGGCGTGGGATTGCTGAAATGGGGCGGTTGCCCTAGGATAGTGGAGAGCCAGCCCCCGCCCCCTATAAAAGAAGGGGAACTGCGGGAGGTGATGCTCATCCACCCCTTCCTTCCCCATTCTTTCTGCAACTGCCACCACTAGAGGAACAGTCCAGGCCCTAGGTTCTGTCATTGCAGCGAGAGAATTTCCTCGGCAACACTCCCTCACCTCGACTGCGGTAGCAAAGGCCAGATCTAGTGAGTGGGGCAAAGCTGTAGGACAAGGTCGTCGTCAATGCGGGGCTCTTGGCCGGGGAGGCCAGACCGGGGGCTGGTTGTTCCTCCTCCAGCTGGTCGGCTCCCGGTGGAGGGCCATACCAGAAATACTGCATTTGAGTTCGTCGTGGAGCTGCGCGACCCACTAATGACCCACAAGTATAGGGGATCTATCGTAGTCCTTTCGATAAGTAAGAGTGTCGAACCCAACGAGGAGCATAAGGAAATGATAAGCGGTTTCCAGCAAGGTATTCTCTACAAGTACTAAAATAAGTGGTAACAGATAGTTTTGTGATAGGATAATTTGTAACGAGCAAGAAGTAACAAAAGTAATAAAGTGCAACAAGGTGGCCCAATCCTTTTTGTAGCAAAGGACAAGCCTGGACAAACTCTTATATAGAGAAAAGCGCTCCCGAGGACACATGGGAATATCGTCAAGCTAGTTTTCATCACGTTCATATGATTCGCGTTCGGTACTTTGATAATTTGGTATGTGGGTGGACCGGTGCTTGGGTACTGTCCTTACTTGGACAAGCATCCCACTTATGATTAACCTCTATTGCAAGCATCCGCAACTACAACAAAAGTATTAAGGTAAACCTAACCATAGCATGAAACATATGGATCCAAATCAGCCCCTTACGAAGCAACGCATAAACTAGGGTTTAAGCTTCTGTCACTCTAGCAACCCATCATCTACTTATTACTTCCCAATGCATTCCTCTAGGCCCAAATAATGGTGAAGTGTCATGTAGTTGACGTTGACATAACACCACTAGAGGAGAGACAACATACATCTCATCAAAATATCGAACGAATGCCAAATTCACATGACTACTAATAGCAAGACTTCTCCCATGTCCTCAGGAACAAACGTAACTACTCACAAAGCATATTCATGTTCATAATCAGAGGGGTATTAATATGCATATAGGATCTGAACATATGATCTTCCACCAAATAAACCAACTAGCATCAACTACAAGAAGTAATTAACACTACTAGTAACCTACTAGTACCAATCCCGGACTTGGAGACAAGAATTGGATACAAGAGATGAACTAGGGTTTTGAGAGGAGATGGTGCTGGTGAAGATGTTGATGGAGATTTCCCTCTCCCAATGAGAGTTGCGTTGGTGATGACGATGGCGATGATTTCCCCCTCCCGGAGGGAAGTTTCCCTGGTAGAACAGCTCTGCCGGAGCCTTGGATTGGATCCGCCAAGGTTCTGCCTCGTGGCGGCGGAGTTTCGTCCGAGGAGATGGCTTATGATTTTTTTCCTCATCGAAAGACTCCATATAGAAGAAGATGGCCATCGGAGGGCCACCAGGGGGCCCATGAGGTAGGGGGCGCGCCCCCACCCTCGTGGGCAGGGTGTGGCCCCCCTAGTGAACTTCTTGCACTCAGTATTTTTTATATATTCTAAAAACGTCTTCCGTGAAGTTTCAGGACTTTTGGAGCTGTGCAGAATAGGTCTCTAATATTTGCTCCTTTTCCAGCCCAGAATCCCAGCTGCCGGCATTCTCCCTCTTTATGTAAACCTTATAAAATAAGAGAGAATAGGCATAAGTATTGTGACATAATGTGTAATAACAGCCCATAATGCAATAAATATCGATATAAAAGCATGATGCAAAATGGATGTATCAACTCCCCCAAGCTTAGACCTCGCTTGTCCTCAAGCGAAAGCCGAAATCGAAAAATATGTCCACATGTTTGGAGATAGAGGTGTCGATAAAAGTAAAATACGGACATGAGAGCATCATGATCATTCTTAGAACAACAACTTACATAATTCTTGTCATATGATTTCTTATGCTAGAGTAATAATTCAATTACAATTTCAAGTATGAATCGTAAACTTCATTGAAAACTAACAAACTATAATCTCAGTCATTGGAGCAAATGCAATTTATCATAACATAGGAAAGAGTCAATATATAAGAGCTTTTCAGCAAGTCCACATACTCAACTATCATATAGTCTTTCACAACTGCGGATACTCACACAATACTTATGGGTATGGAGTTTTAATCGGACATAGAGAAAGATAGGGGCTTATAGTTTTGCCTCCCAATGTTTTACCTCAAGGGTAATGTCATATATACCAGGATCTTTCCAACATAATGTGCTTGCCAAAGGATAAAATTTAAAAAGGAAGGGTGAAGATCACCATGACTCTTATGCAAGGTAGGAGGTAAAAGTAAAAGATAGGCCCTTCGCAGAGGGAAGCAGAGGTTGTCATGCGCTTTTATGGTTGGATGCACAAAATCTTAATGCGAAAGAACGTCACTTTATATTGCCACTTGTTATATGGACCTTTATTATGAAGTCTGTCACTTTTATTTCTTCCATATCACACGATCGTATAAAGCTTATTTTCTCCCACACTAATAAGTCATACATATTTAGAGAGCAATTTTTATTGCTTGCACCGATGACAACTTACTTGGAGGATCTTACTCAATCCATAAGTAGGTATGGTGGACTCTCATGGCAAAACTGGTTTAAGGGTATTTGGAAGCACAAGTAGTATCTCTACTTGGTGCGATGAATTTGGCTAGCATGAGGGGGAAAGGCAAGCTCAACCATGTTGGATGATCCATGACAATATAATTTATCTCAGATGTAAGAAAACATAACCCATTACGCTGTCTTCCTTGTCCAACGTCATCTCTTTAGCATGTCCTATTTTAATGAGTGCTTCACAATCATAAAAGATGTCCAAGATAGTATATTTATATGTGAAGACCTCTCTTTCTTTATTACTTCCTATTAATTGCAACGATGACCAAAACTATGTTTGTCAACTCTCAACAACTTTTATTCATCATACTTTTTCTATGTGAGCTCATTACTCTCCATAAGATCCATATGATCTCTTTGTTTCCTTTTTTATTTATTTCTCTTTTCTTTTATTCACTTAGGATCATGGCAAAATAATTAAGCCCTTGACTCAACACTAATCTTTATTATATATAGCTCACGGACTCGATTACATAGAGGGAACATAAAGCAAAACTCAAAACTAGATCATGCCATAAACTTTATTCTACTAGATCAAGATATTACCAAAAGGATCGAACTAAGAAAAACGGTAAAGATAAAAGTGATGGTGATATGATACCGGGGCAATCCCCCAAGCTTGGCAGTTGCCAAGGGGAGTGCCCATACCAGATACTCAATTCTTCTTTGTTGGTGGAGAAGGTGATGGTTTTGTTGATGGCGTAGGCTTTTCGTCCTTCTTCCAAGGCATAGGCTCACCATCATAGAAGGATGGTCGAGTCTCCTGAAACCTCAAATCTGCAGCCAAACTCATCCTCTTGAATCTATATTCATACTCGCAGTTTTGATTTTGCAGGTCATAGATCCGAGCTTGGAGGTGCTCGATTTTCTCATGAAGCTTGAAGATGGCCTCCCAAATGTCCTTGACGTCCAGCTTGTGGTTGTTGGTGAACTCCGTGATCATAATGTGATTGGAATCGAGTCCACGCTCCACCATCTCCTGACACTTGAAAATATCTTGCTCCAATGCCTCGAGCCTTGCTTCTGTGCTTCCGGTCTTCCTTGGTCCCTCAACATCGTGGATGTGCAACAACCCCTCACGCATCTCAATGGTTTGAGGGTGTTGCAGCACCTCCGTGAGGTAGGGGTTGATGAACTTCTCGAAGAACTGTTCCTTGGGGGCACTTGAAGACGACATGACGTCCTGGATCTGTCAGAAAAATAGCTCAAAACACAAACAGAGGATATTTGCGTGATACATGAGTCAAATCCTTTGGGAGATTATATAATGAATTTTTACCGATCAAAATACGTGTCGTGTAAGAAAACGGAGTCCGGAAAGTGCACGAGGTGCCCACAAGGTAGGGGGCGCACCCTCCACCCTCGTGTTGGCCTCGTGTCCTTCCTGGACTGCTTCTTATTTTTCTATTTTTCTAAATATTCCAAAACGGAGAAATATTGCTTTAAAAACTGTTTTGGAGTCGGTTTACTTACCGTACCATATACCTATTCCTTTTCGGAGTCTGAAACGTTCCGGAAAGTGTCCCTTATGTATTCCTCCGGGGTTACGATTTCACTAACATTGGTTTCAACATTTATGGGATTACCTGAGATATAATGTTTGATTCTTTGACCGTTCACCACCTTCGGATTTGTGCCTCCGAAGTTGTTGATTTTTAAGGCACCGAAACGATAGACCTCCTCGATAACGTAAGGACCTTCCCATGTAGAGAGAAGTTTTCCTGCAAAAAATCTTAAACAAGAGTTGTATAGCAATACATAATCACCTACATTAAACTCACGCTTTTGTATCCTTTTATCATGCCATCTTTTAACTTTTTCTTTAAACAACTTGGCTTATCCGTAGGCTTGGGTTCTCCATTCATCGAGTGAGATAATATCAAATAACCTCTTCTGACCGGCAAGTTTAAAATCATAATTGAGCTGTTTAATATCCCAATATGCCTTGTGTTCTAGTTCGAGAGGTAAGTGACATGCTTTTCCATAAACCATTTTATACGGAGACATACCCATAGGATTTTTATATGCAGTTCTATAGGCCCATAATGCACCATCAAGTTTCTTGGACCAATTCTTTCTAGACCTATTGACAGTCTTTTGCAAAATTAATTTGAGCTCTCTATTACTCCATTCTACTTGACCACTAGACTGAGGGTGATAAGGGGATGCAATTCTATGACTAACATCATACTTAGCAAGCATTTTACGGAAAGCACCATGAATGAAATGTGAACCACCATCAGTCATTAAATATCTAGGGACTCCAAATCTTGGAAAAGTAACTTCTTTAAGCATTTTAATAGAAGTGTTATGATCATCACTACTGGTTGGAATAGCTTCTACCCACTTAGTAATGTAATCAACAACAACTAAAATATGTGTATAACCATTAGAGGCAGGAAAAGGTCCCATATAGTCAAAGCCCCAAACATCAAATGGTTCAATAACGAGTGAATAGTTCATAGGCATTTCTTGACGTCTACTAATATTACCAATTCTTTGACATTCATCACAAGATAAGACAAACTTACGGGCATCCTTGAAGAGAGTAGGCCAATAAAAACCAGATTGCAATACCTTATGTGCAGTTCTATCTCCAGCATGGTGTCCTCCATAAGCTTGGGAGTGACACTTGCGTAGGATCTATTCATGTTCATGCTCAGGTACATAACGTCTAATAAAACCATCTACTCCTTCTTTATAAAGATGTGGGTCATCCCAAAAGTAATGCCTCAAATCATAGAAGAACTTTTTCTTTTGCCGGTATGTGAAACTAGGTGGTATGAATTTGGCAACAATGTAATTAGCATAATCAGCATACCATGGAGTAGTATGAGAAGCATTTATGACATTTAATTGCTCATCAGGAAAGCTATCATCAATAGGTAGTGGGTCATCAAGCACATTTTCTAACCTAGACAAGTTGTCTGCAACGGGGTTCTCAGCTCCCTTTCTATCAACAATATGTAAATCAAATTCTTGTAGCAAGAGAGCCCATCTAATAAGTCTAGGTTTAGCATCTTTATTTTCCATAAGATATTTAATAGCAGCATGATCAGTGTGAATAGTTACTTTAGAATCAACAATATAAGGTCTGAACTTATCACAAGTAAATACAACTACTAAGAATTCTTTTTCAGTAGTAGAATAATTTCTTTGAGCATTGTCTAGGGTTTTACTAGCATATTGAATAATGTTTAATTTCTTATCAACTCTTTGCCCTAGAACAGCACCTATAGCATAATCACTAGCATCACACATAATTTCAAAGGGTAAATTCCGATCAGGTGGCTGAACAATAGGTGCAGAGATCAATGCTTTCTTAACTATTTCAAATGCTTCTACACAATCATCATCAAAAACAAACGGTATATATTTTTGTAATAAATTAGTCAGAGGCTGAGAAATTTTTGAGAAGTCCTTAATGAACCTCCTATAAAAACCGGCATGACCAAGGAAACTTCTTATACCTTTGATGTCCTTGGGACATGGCATCTTTTCAATAGCATCAACCTTGGCTTTATCAACCTCAATACCTCTTTCAGAAACTTTATGCCCCAAGACAATACCTTCATTAACCATAAAGTGGCACTTTTCCCAATTCAAGACAAGATTAGTTTCTTCACATCTCTGCAAAACTCGATCAAGTTGCTCAAGCAATCATCAAAAGAAGATCCATAGACGGAGAAATCATCCATGAAAACCTCACAAATCTTTTCACAAAAGTCAGAGAATATAGCCATCATGCATCTTTGAAAGGTAGCAGGTGCATTACATAAACCAAAAGGCATACGTCTATAGGTAAAAGTACCAAAAGGGCAAGTAAAAGTAGTCTTTGATTGATCCTTGGCTGACACAGGTATTTGAGAGAAACCAGAATAACCATCTAGAAAGCAAAAATGTGTATGTTTGGATAATCTTTCTAGCATTTGATCGATAAAATGTAAGGGGTAATGATCCTTTTTAGTGGCCTTATTTAATTGGCGGAAATCAATTACCATCCTATAACCTGTAACAATTCTTTGAGGAATCAATTCATCTTTATCATTAGGAATGATAGTAATACCTCCCTTCCTAGGGACACAATGGACATGACTTACCCACTGACTATCAGCAACGGGATAGATTATACCTTCCTCAAGGAGCTTTAGTATTTCCTTTCTTACCACTTCTTTCATTTTAGGATTCAGCCGTCGTTGATGATCACGAACTGGTTTAGCATCTTCTTCCAAATTTATTTTATGTTGACATAGAGTGGGACTAATGCCCTTAAGATCATCAAGAGTATACCCGATAGCAGCATAATGCTTCTTCAGAGTTTTCAATAATCTCTCTTCATCATGCTCTGAAAGGTTAGCACTAATAATAACAGGATATATCTTTTTCTCATCAAGATAAGCATATTTAAGAGTATCAGGTAATGGTTTAAGCTCAAACACGGGATCACCCTTGGGTGGAGGAGGATCCCCTAGGATTTCAGCATGCAAATTGTGTTTCAGAATAGGTTCATGTTTAAAGAATACTTCATCTATTTCCCTTCTTTCATTCATAAACATATCATTTTCATGGTCTAGCAAATATTGTTCTAAAGGATCACTAGGAGGTACGGCAATAGAAGCAAGACCAATAATTTCATCCTTACTAGGTAATTCTTCTTCACGGTGTTGTCTACTAAATTTAGAGAAATTAAATTCATGAGACATATCATCTAAACCGATGGTAACAACATCCTTTTTGCAATCTATCTTAGCATTAACAGTGTTTAAGAAGGGTCTACCAAATATAATGGGACAAAAGCTATCTTGTGGGGAACCAAGAACAAGAAAATCAGCAGGATATTTATTTTTCCCACACAAGACTTCAACATCTCTAACAATTCCCATTGGTGAAATAGTATCTCTATTGGCAAGTTTAATTGTGACATCAATATCTTCTATCTCAGCAGGTGCAATATCATGCATAATTTCTTTATATAAGTCGTAAGGTATTGCACTAGCACTAGCACTCATATCACATAAGCCATGATAACAATGATCCCCTATTTTAACAGAAATAACAGGCATGCCTACCACATGTCTGTTTTTATCTTTTGCACAAGGTTTAGCAATTCTAGCAGTCTCATCAAGGAAATGAATAACATGCCCATCAATATTATCAGACAAGAGATCTTTAACAATAGCAATATCAGGTTCAACTTTAACTTGCTCAGGAGGTGTATATGTTCTAATATTGCTTTTACAAACCACAGTTGAAGCTTTAGCATGATCCTTTATCCTAACAGGGAAAGGTGGTTTCTCAACATAAGAAGTAGGATCAATAGGATCATTATAAGTGATAGTCTTTTCTTCAACTTTAATAGGTTCATCTACTTTTACTTCTATGGGAGGATGATATTTAAACCACTTCTCCTTGGGGAGATCAACATAAGTAGCAAAAGATTCATAGAAAGAAGCTACTATCTCAGAGTCAAGTCCATATTTAGTGCTAAATTTACAGAAAACATCGGTATCCATAAAAGATTTAACACAATCAAACTTAGGTGTCATACCTGACTCCTTACCTTCATCGAGGTCCCAATATTTAGGGTTGCATTTAATTCTTTCCAATAAATCCCATTTGAATTCAATAGTCTTCGTCATAAAAGAGCCAGCACAAGAAGTATCGAGCATGGTGCGATTGTTATCAGAAAGGCGAGCATATAAATTTTGAATAATCATTTCTCTTGAGAGATCATGATTGGGGCATGAATATAACATTGATTTAAGCCTCCCCCCAAGCTTGAGCGATGCTTTCTCCTTCGCAAGGCCAAAAATTATATATATATAATTGCGATCATGATGAACAAGATGCATAGGATAAAATTTCTGATGAAATTCCAATTTCAATCGTTTGTAGTTCCATGACCCATATCATCGCATAGCATATACCATGTCAATGCATCTTCCTTCAAAGATAAAGGGAATACCTTCTTCTTAATAACATCTCCGGGTACACTTGCAAGCTTAAATAATCCACAAACTTTATCCACATATATTAGGTGCTCATCAGGATGCTTTGTTCCATCTCCTGCAAAAAGGATTAGCTAGCAGTTTTTCTATCATACTCAAAGGAATTTCAAAGCAGACATTTTCATTTTTAGTAGGTTCAGTAGGTTGAGGAGCAATTCTTTGCTCTACTGGTCGGGGTGAAGATACCCCGAACAAGCCTCTTAGAGGATTACTTTCCATAGTAACAAGTGACAGTAAATTTCAGCACACTATATAAATTTTTTCCTTACCAAATTCCACCTACCAAAGGCGCTTCACTCCCCGGCAACGGCGCCAGAAAAGAGTCTTGATGACCCACAAGTATAGGGGACCTATCGTAGTCCTTTCGATAAGTAAGAGTGTCGAACCCAACAAGGAGCAGCAGGAAATGATAAGCCGTTTCCAGCAATGTATTCTCTGCAAGTACTGAAATAAGTGGTAACAGATGGTTTTGTGATAGGATAATTTGTAACGAGCAACAAGTAACAAAAGTAAATAAAGTGCAGCAAGGTGGCCCAATCCTTTTTGTAGCAAAGGACAAGCCTGGACAAACTCTTATATAGAGAAAAGCGCTCCTGAGGACACATGGGAATATCGCCAAGCTGGTTTTCATCATGGTCATATGATTCACGTTCGGTACTTTGATAATTTGGTATGTGGGTGGACCGGTGCTTGGGTACTGTCCTTACTTGGACAAGCATCCCACTTATTATTAACCTCTATTGCAAGCATCCGCAACTACAACAAAAGTATTAAGGTAAACCTAACCATAGCATGAAACATATGGATCCAAATCAGCCCCTTATGAAGCAACGCATAAACTAGGGCTTAAGCTTCTGTCACTCTAGCAACCCATCATCTACTTATTACTTCCCAATGCCTTCCTCTAGGCCCAAATAATGGTGAAGTGTCATGTAGTCGACTTTCACATAACACCACTAGAGGAGAGACAACATACATCTCATCAAAATATCGAATGAATACCAAATTCACATGACTAGTAATAGCAAGACTTCTCCCATGTCCTCAGGAACAAATGTAACTACTCACAAAGCATATTCATATTCATAATCAGAGGGGTATTAATATGCATATAGGATCTGAACATATGATCTTCTACCAAATAAACCAACTAGTATCAACTACAAGGAGTAATTAACACTACTAGCAACCCACTAGTACCACTCCCGGACTTGGAGACAAGAATTGGATACAAGAGATGAACTAGGGTTTTTAGAGGAGATGGTGCTGGTGAAGATGTTGATGAAGATTGCCCCCTCCCGATGAGAGGAGCGTTGGTGATGACGATGGCGATGATTTCCCCCTCCCGGAGGAAAGTTTCCCCGGCAGAACAGCTCTACCGGAGCCCTAGATTGGATCCGCCAAGGTTTCGTCTCGTGGCGGCGGAGTTTCGTCCGAGGAGATGGCTTATGATTTTTTCCTCATCGGAAGACTCCATATAGCAGAAGATGGCCATCGGAGGGCCACCAGGGGGCCCACGAGGTAGGGGGCGTGCCCAGGGGGGTAGGGCGCGCGCCCCTACCCTCGTGGGCAGGGTGTGGCCCCCCTGGTGAACTTCCGCTCAGTATTTTATATATATTCTGAAAACGTCTTCCGTGAAGTTTCAGGACTTTTGGAGCTTTGCAGAATAGGTCTCTAATATTTGCTCCTTTTCCAGTCCAGAATCCCAGCTGCCGGCATTCTCCCTCTTTATGTAAACCTTGTAAAATAAGAGAGAACTAGCGGATGCACCCGCGCATTTGCGCGGCTAGACTTTGGTCATTTTTTTATCAAAGTTAAATTTGTATTTGTATTGAGGTCCATATTTTTTTTAGCTTCTCACCGTTATTTCAGTTTTGGTTATGTCAATCTATTTTTTAGGTTGCTCGGCTTTTTGTTCCCCTTTTCACCTATCCACTACATGGTCCTAATCCATGAGAGCAACAACAAATGTGTATGAACGTTGTAATAATTCAAATAACATATATCTACATATTTTTGCTTACAATATACTGGTTATAGAGTTTTTACTTGCCATAGCTATATTTTTGTTTTCATATTTGTATTGCTTCAAATTTTAATTAGGTTTGTATATTTGAAATTATATATTCTTTCATATATAACACACATTTGTAACATATCTCTCCTTCTGACTGAAGGCTTTTCATTCATTGCATGTACTTGTGCAACAATTCTTTTACTCATTTATTTGTCCTCTACATGATTTATTTCCAGCTATTCAGAATATTTACTGAGAGCTGTGTGTATTAGATGACAAGATTTGTACACATGTTTTTACTTGGAAAATGAAGGTCACAATATTATATGACATAACATTGACCTTCGATTTGGAATTGTTTTTGGCTTCAACACCACTATCGCTAATCTCTCTATATTCCTTCGATTATATGTATTTCGAACACCCTTCAGTTTGCAGTTTGGATTATTAGTACACTTTGCATTTCTTACTTTTAGTATGATGTGTATGTATGAGCTATTTATGATCACTTATGCCTTGGATTTTTATTTTTGGTGCGATCGGATCTGCATATTAGACGACGAAGAAGTAGTTGGAATGCTGTGTTAGAAAAAAGTAATTGAACCCTCATTTTCTGAGGGAAAATTGGGTTCATATTATTGTATAGCTTATGGTATAAAAAAGACTGAACCCAATTACGCATAGCCCACGTATGGAGCATGCACAGGCCCAAATTTTTTGTGTAGTCCCATTGGAGTCAAGGTCACCACACTGTATAATTATTTTCAGAGTTATTATAAACATAGCTCGTATTTCTCTCAAGAAAAAAAGTACTAAAACAATTTATAGGGCATACAGGTTTAGAACTTATCCTAGGTCTCGTTCGATACTCACGGAACTCCCAACCCACATTTCTTCCGATTTGCCACCGGCGACGGAAAGTATGACCGCCGACCATTAGCAAATCAGACCCTAGGCTATCCTCGATCTACTTGTCACTTATTTTCTTCGAATTTCTCTTTCTAAGGGTGGTTGCGCAGGTGGGTGGGTCAGTGCGTGGAAGGTGTCTCAAAAGGGCGTGAATCTGCACCAACCTCATTGAGTCTGGCGAAGCGGCGGGGAGGGCCATGTCGAACACCGCGCGCTGTTGAACCAACTCATGGCCGATGGCTAGCGGCTGTGGCAGAGAGGCTAGAAGTTGGTGGCGCCGAGGAGGCGGTGTGGGAGCACCGGTTCGCGGATTTTTTGGACGAAATCATGTGATTCAGTCTAAGTTTGTTGTTGGCAAGGCAACGATGTCAGCGCAGCGAATGGCACAAAAGAATTGTTGTTCGGAGGGAGCATGCTGAAGTATGGCGGGATGGACAGAGGGTGGCCTGGCTATGGTCCATGGGAGGTATGTGGTTAAAGGAGGTAAGATGCATATAAGGAGATTGTTGGATAATCAAATAGCAGCAAGATGTTTGCGGCTTCTAGGGATGGTGTGGCTCCTACAAATTGTAAGTACCGGTTAATGATATGCATTCCTCATGGTTGCTCCATATCACTATGGAGTGTTGTCTGTTTTTAGTTGTTTTTACTATGTGTTACTTAGTACAGCGTTGTACTGAAATTAGTATAAAGTCGAGACACTTATTTTGGGACTGAGGGAGTATATACAAAGCATGCCTGGGCCTTTTCTCTAAAAATAGAAGGATTCCATTTATTAATTGAAATTTGTTGGTGTGTTAATCGATATAAAGTGATTGATCTATTTACACGTCTTGTCAGTGCTGTGTATGATATTGAAGATTTTATCATGGTTTTCTTAAAATGAACAGGTAGTATAAGTTCTAGAAGTTTTGTTACCAAGAACGATAAACTGACAGAAGTAATAGTACCTGATTTTGATAGTCTTGCATAAGTGTAATCTTGTGCTATTTGAGTTGTTAAGCAACCTGACGCCAATTTTTTTATAGATGACTGTAGTTCATCTCTGCTCTGGTAATTAGATTAGCTTTTAAAAAGTAATCTGCAGCCTTGCATAATATTTGTCCAATTTGGGAGTTGAAGCTCACATGTTGAGTCTGGTCAAGTAATGTCTACATCACAAAACTCTAATGTTGGCTAAAATAGCATGTATGTAAAGTACAGCTATATCCTTTACGAAGAAAGTATTCAATCTAAATTTACATACTTATATTATAATAACTATTATCCTTCTTACAGTTCTGGATGTCTCAAGTACTCTTACAATATCTTGGTAAATACAAATAGACTGTCTCACTATTACATTACTAAGCTAATGACCTACTATTTTTTTTTTGGAAAACTTCCTCGGTCTCCTAGGTGTTGCATCTCCTACTTTATCTTCAAACTGAGCGCTTATGAACCGTAAGTTGGTTCATATCTGTCAATAAGATTTTTTTTCATTATTTTCTTATAAACTGCAAAGGCCTTATGAAATAGACTTTTTGGTACCAAGAACAATTAACTGAAAGATAGATGGTGGATTTGCTTTGTTGCTAAGTCTAAACGTGAGAACCTTGTTTTTTGACAGAATGGCGGTGTCGACAAAGCTAGTGATATGTACAACAATAGAGAGGCCGTTGATTTGCTTATATGTGGTTCAACAATTATAAGTTGCTGAAGCAATGTACTTTCCTGTCTATTGTGAGTTTCTTCAAATTGTGCGGTGAATCCTAATATTTCAAAACCCTAGTCTTGTAGTATGTGCTGGTCTCATATAGATTTGGTTAAAATAGCATGTACATAAAGGAAACTACACAAAAAAAGTTTTCAATCTGTTTTCGGGTAAGAACATAGCTAACATGCACACTTATATTAATCTAATAGGTATCCTTGTTATCCTTGTCGATGTCAAGTACTCTTACTTATGTTGGTCGATGCAAATAGACTGCTGTACTATTTATTTCATAAGCTCATCCTGATGATTCAGGCGAGAAGAAGTTTAGTGTGGCTTCCTCGGACGTCGAGTTGCGTGCCACATGAAGCAATTGGGCGTCAAGCTACGCGTCGCATGGTAATTTTTGCTAGCTGATAATGACCAAACTTGATGATTCCCCTTGATGATTCAGGTGAGAAGAAGTTCAATGTGGCTTCGTCGGACGTCAAGTTGCGTGCCAGGTGAAGCAATTAGGCGTGGGTTCGTTGGACGTCAAGCTGCACGTCGCATGGTAAATTTTGGCTAGCTGATAATGGTGGGGCGTCGAGTTTCATTGTTCCAACAGACTTCGATTTTTCTTGGTGGCATGTTCGAGTTGCACCCGCTAACTCGTACTTCATGGACGTGTGCTTGTGTGTGTGGCAGGCTTTGTATATATGGGTTGTTGTGGTCGGCGAGTAGAGTTCTGACCGTGTCCGTCTTATTTTCATATCGACCAGTTTGGAATTGTGGGCAGTGTGGTTACGTATGTCCGTACTGCACATGTAGTCCTATTCGTTCGTTGTGTCTGACTCCTTGATGGAAACGCATCTATTTTTTCTTGTATTCCGGGCTATCCTTGGGCTATAACGGACAGATTTACTACCAAGATATCTTTACGTGACATGTTGCACTGGTTGTACATGTCAATATTTGTATGTTACGTTTATATCTTTTAATCCCAGCCGTTGATATCTAAAATTAACGATCAATATAATTTCATGTATGTGGATTAACGTGATGGCTTGTTTTGCTCTTGTCTTAATTATATAATAGATAGATAGGCATAAGTATTGTGACATAATGTGTAATAACATCCCATAATGTAATAAATATTGATATAAAAGCATGATGTAAAATGGACGTATCACCCACTGCGTAGCTGGCTGCCGCTTCCTCGGCCCTTCACCAGGGTAATGGAGGCCGACAAGCCGCTTGGCCTATGGCTGCGAGTGAACGACTGCCTCAATGGCACCGTGTGGGTGAACATTGAGTTTCCCGCCAACTGCTTCATGTACCTCACCCGAGGGTGGAAATCTGTTGGCGTTCTGGAAACGGGGGTCCCCAGACTTGCCTGCCTGCGGCCCGTAGCGTGGGTCCATCAACGGTCCTGTACGGCCCATCTTCGCCAGCAAGCATTCAAGACCCTCGCAGGGGGCCAAGCCTCGGGAGGCGGACAATGCAAGACCTCCTCAGGGGCGGCCTCACCAGGCTGGCTCGTGAGGGGCGGAGAGATCAAGGCGAGGGGCACCTCACGAGATTTCTGTGACGCAACCCATGATGACTGAAGCCAGGCGGGCGCCAGCGCGCAGTGTCCTCGTTTCCTCTTTGGTGCTAAAGGGGCAAGCGTAGATAAGGAGTCCCGAGGCATCAGGCAAAGGTTTCCATATCGGTCAAATAAGACCAAGACCAGCAGGACGGCAGGACGGAGGTCACCGTGTAGCCCAAGACGGCGTCACCACTAGAGCCTTTGACAGGCGAAGACTACTTTTGTTAGGATAGCTTGTACTAGTTGTCTCCCTTCAAATTTGACTGCTGTGGGATCCCTTCCCGCTCCATATTTGGGAAGAGGACCAGGGCCTCTATAAATAGGACTAGCCACCACTATAGGGAAAGGGCTGATTCGGACCTAGATCGAATCCATAGCATGCCAACCACTCAAGTTCACCAAGCACAAGAACACCTCTCCTCGCGAGGCTGTTCTTTCCTTGTAACTGTTCATCCTCAGCCCAAGAGGCAATCCACCACACCATAATGAAGGAGGGTATTACACAACAATGGTGGCCCAAACCAGTATAAATCTTGTGTCTCATGTTCTTTGGGTTTGTCGAGCTAGGCCGTGAGATCGTAGAGTGTGCGAGCTAGGGAGGGGGAGAGATCTTTGTGCACACCCCAGTGTTCGAACCTCAAGGGTTTTGCCGGAACCCGAAATCCGACATTTGGCGCGCTAGGTAGGGGTGCGTCGAAGCTTTCCCCTCCGACGGCCTCACCTCTCTGAGCGACTCTAATGGACGCCGCCTCTTCTCCGACTGGCTCGAGGGGCGCCCTTCGTGGCGCCGGAGGGCTCCGGGCCTTCACCCCCGCCTTGCGGCACACTACTAGGAAAATGGCTATAGATAGGATTGATACTAATGGCACACCAGGGAAGCAGTGCGCCACTACTATATATTAATGGCGCACCTGTTGGTGATACGCCATTAGTGTGGAAGACACTAATGGCGCACCAGAAACAGGGTGCGCCACTAGTATTATTTTTTTTCCATTTTTCCATACATACCAATGGCGCATCAGGTAGACAATGCGCCATTACTAGTTCTAACTAGTAATGGCACAACTAGTAATGGCGCACCTGGCAGAGAGTGTGCCATTACTGTTTTTTTTCTTATTCCTTTTTTTGCAAAGCTACTAATGGCGCACCGTTTCACAGTGTGCCATTACTATTTTAAACTAGTAATGGCGCACTATTAGACGGTGCGCCATTAGTATATATATTTATATTTTTTACTTTTTTGCAAAACTGTAATATTTTTTGAACTCATGCATGAATATTTTTAAATTTCATGCGCACGTTTTGAATTCATGAATATTTTTTCAAATTTGATGATATTTTTTCATATTCATAAATGTTTTACCAATTCACAAATGAATGCAACTAAAAATCCAAAAAAAAACAAATTTGATGATATTTTCAAATAACAAATTTGATGATATTTTTTCATATTCATAAATATTTTCAAATAACAAATTTGATGATATTTTTTAAAAAATTATTACTATTTTTATAAAAAGTTATTACTGTTTTATATTCATATTCATTTTCTAAAAACTTATTCGATGCAAATAATAATAATAATTACTAATGGCGCACCGCTGGGTGGTGCGCCATTGATATACAAAAAAATAGTTACTTATGGCGCACCCCTGGATGGTGTGCCATTGCTAAGCCTCCCCCACACTAAAATCCCCAATCTCCATTTCTCTCTAATCCCTTCCCTGCCTCGTCTCACCCGCGCCTGACCACCACAGCCCACCACTTCCCCCGTGCTCGCCGTCCCCGGCCGTGCTCGCTTCCCCCGCCGCACCCGACCACCTCCCTCACCGTCCCCCCTCCACCCGCGCTCGCGCCCTCGCCGTCCCCCTCCCCCCGCGGCCCCGCCTGCGTCAACCTCCCTCCCGAGCGCGACAGCTAGGGTTCCTAGCCGCCGCCACCGCTGCCGGCCCGGCCCGCTCCAACGACCCCCGCGCCCGCTTCACACCCGCTTCGGCTCCCCCACGCCCGCTCCGACGACCCCCGCGCCTGCTCCACACCCGCTCCGGCTCCCCTCGCAACCATCCCCAAGGTGAGCTATCTGGGCTAGCTAGGGTTCACCGCAAGCAAAGAAAGAGAGGAAGAAATTCCCCCGTCCCCCCGCCCCTTTGCCGAATGTCGATGGAATCAAATTTGCCGCCCCGCAGGTGAAGGAGGACGGTGCTTTCCTGCCGTGGCTGCGGAGCAAGGCCGGGTCGCCATCTCGTCGGCGCTGCGCATCAGGACCTCGCCGCTGGGAAGGTCTGTTCTTGGCTACTGTCGATTTTCTACATAGAGCAGAGCAGAGCAGTAACAGTGTCCTTGTTCGCGTCGCAGCCGATCCAGGAGGGGGACTGCACCGGATCCGCCATCACCGAGGAGCCGCACAGCACTGGATCCACCTGTCCTCTTCCTCGGGTCGCCGTCGTCTTCCTCAACTCCGGCCACCTCAACTCCGGTCTCCGCTCCACCTCTGCTCCGTGGTTCAGTACACTAATCCTATTGTCTTTGACTACTTGATTTAACTTGCTGTACTTCCCACTACAAGTTGATTTACTGAATATGCTACTCTAGTTCCCGGAGCTGGGTTTCTATTTGTGTGTTTGGTATACAGTTTCTAGTTTGTGCATCCCTATAAGAGGAGTGCATTTTTCTAGGTTCTCTCACAATCTCCATATGTTAGTTTGTATCTTTTATACTTACAGTACAACAGGTTAACAGTTTGAAAGCCAGACAGTGAGGCTTTCTAGTGTATGGTCCTAACACACAACAATTTTATTAGTTGAGGTTCACACTAGACAAACTTGTGCCAGCTACGAAAAAAATAGAGTTCTACATTAACTTGTCTGACAACTGGAGCAAGAAGCCTGAACTAGTTTTCCTTAGCTATCGCCTCATTTAGAAAATATTGGACAAGATCCCAAGAGACTTGGAGATATGTACAAGATCAGTAAGATAATAGCTTGCTGTTTAAGCATCGTTGCAGTCAAACTCTGGAATATTTACAACGAAAATGACCAAAGGTATGGCCAGTGCCATCACGAAATCACAGGTGAACCAATGCATCATAGTGGAACACTAAACTGACAATTCCATCATATGTATCACCAATCTTCTTGATTAGTGATTACCTGAATTAGTTTGTAAACTGTAGTGGTGGTTAGGCTCTAGTTGAAAATAAAAACAATAATAGAAGTTTTGTATTTTGTAAGTAAAAAACCCCACATATGCACCAGAGTAGACCTATGCATCAGAACCAAAGTAGACCTAGCTCTGCATTAGTTGTTTTGTGCTTCAAGTGTCCCAGTCAAGGACAAACTGAGTGGTTGCAAAATAATATTATGTGGTCAATGTGCATTAGTTCTGAACTGGTCAACCATGAATTGGGATGATAATGTTATTTTTCCTTCTTAACAGAATGGTGTCATAATCAGAACAAAGCTGCTACAAATGCATACTTTTTTTACAAGTGCATCTGCACCTTCTGATCCATTTAGAGTTATCATAAATATATTTCCAAGGTTTTTTTCATTTCACTATAGAGTCTTTGCTTCTGGACTCAATGCACATTCATCAGTCATAAGAGATAAATACTAGTAAGTCAAGGGCACCAGAATTTGATCATGCCTCTTTTGAGAAGTATGTCTATTGATTCAAAATTGCCATGGCAAAAATATGTTTCAGAAAATGACATAGACTATAATTTCCTGGCATGATCCATAGAATAAAAATGTAGAATAAAAAATGCCATGATCCATACACTATAATTTTTTGTTGGGTGACATATTATATCTGGAATGGAAGCTCACATAAGTTGAGCTGATTTTTGTCCATATGAAAGCAGAGGACCATATGGTCTGTGGATGGGTTTTGTCTCCGACCATTGTGTCGTGATGATTTTGCAGGTACCCCGAGAGGCCCTTGAGTTTGCCGGAATGTCGATTAACTTCCGTTCCGGCAAATTCGGGTACTCCATATGTCCTATTTTCAGCAAAGGTCATGCTGAAATTTTCCGTGAATTTTAGCATGACTTTGCTAAAAATCGGACATATGAGGTACTTGCTACTAATGCATAGGCCGGGGTATCTTAGTACTTAGTTAAGTAGGATCAACTGCCCCTTTATTCTTGCTGCATTAAACCATAGGTGGCAATAGAGCCAAGTGATTAGTGCCAAGTGATTAGGCCCAACCTAGGGTGCCTCGGCATCGATAAACCCTAAATGATGAAAACTTAACTTGGCTGCCCCGGATGCCTCGGTGTCGATGAGAACCTAAATGATGTACGCTTAGGCTTTTAGGGTGCCTCGGCGTCGAAAAACCCTAAATGATGAAAGCTTAGGCTTTTAGGGTGCCTCGGTGTCGACAAACCCTAAATGATGAGACCATGATCTTGTTCCTTGACAATAACCAACTTTTTGACCAAACTTTTTTTCCTATTTAGAGCGAAACATGGCCCACAACGATGAGGCCGGTGGTTCCGGCGGCAAGCAATTCTGGGAGTTGTCCTAGGAGATGGAGGAACAACCTCACCGCTATGAGGACGCCGCGGAAGACACCGATCCTGATTACACAACCCCTAGTGGCGTCGGGGATGACACCACTGATGGTGCCGCCGAGGATGCCACCACTGATGATGGCGGTGCACACACAGATGGCAGCCAACCGAAGAAGCAAAGGAAGGACCGGCGCCCGAATGCGCTCCACACCCTCAAGGAGGAATTCACTCAAGTGGACTCCGACGGGAATCCAACGGAGCCCAAACATATAGTCAAGGGGTACTCGCTTCAGCTCGGGTGCATTCTCCGGAGCACCGCCTCGATCAACACCGAGAACCTTAGGCATAAGGACCGAGGGAATTTGCGCAACCTCCTCTTCACGAAGTTGCATGAACAATACAAGTTCCCCGCCGAATTTGAAAACACATGCCTCTCAGGGAATAAAGTGAACAGTGCCGCCCTCACGAAGATGAGCACGGCCCTGTCTACTTGGAAAAGCGCGGTGAAGAGAATGATTGATAAAGGTGATAGTTATGAGAAGATCAAGGCGAAATATCCTTTGATGAGTGAAGATGAGTACAAGGAGTTCAAGATCAACTGCGAGAGCAGTGCAACCTCCGCATCAAGTCAGTGGGGGAAAGAAATGTGGGAGTTGAACTTAGGGGAACACAAACTCGGCCCCGGCGGTTACAGAGTGGCGAAGCCTATATGGGACAAGGAGGACGCGGAGCGTGCCGAGCAAGGCCTACCGCCCGCTTAGAGAAATACAGCAGTGACAAGCAGACCAGGAACTATGTCAGGGCCCGGTACAAGGAGGACCCGATAACAAAGGAGCTTACCACGGATCCGAAGACCAGGGCGCTTGAGCTTCTTCTGGTAAGGAATACACCCCCGCGTAATTAGCTCCATATGGTTGCACTCTAATTAATCCCCAATATTTCTAAATGGTTCACGTTCCTTTCGCAGGACACTGAAAGCAGTAGCGCGGGGTCGTCTAAGAGCTCCCCTTTCGACACCCCTTTAAATAGGGCGTTGAACATAATGAAAAACAAGGATAAGCTCACTAAGCCGACGTCAGCTGGTCATGTGGCCGGCAAAGGCTTGTCCACAAAATGGGGGTCATATTATACCGCTGGTGTGCGGAAGGAGAAAAAGACCAGCTCGGAAAGCCAGACACGCGAGGTTGAAGAACTCAAGGCACAAGTGGCGCGGATTCCGGAGCTTGTCCAAGAGCAAGTGCAACAACAACTTGGAACTACGCTCAACGCCATGGTGCCTACGTTGATTCATAGGCTGACAACGTGGATTGCGGGCGGCCAACAGGGGCCTCCCCCGGTTCCCAGCTTCACGGCCAGCAACTCGCACAGTGCGCAGGCGGCTCCATTGGTGTCTCCGGCGGCGCCATTGGTGTCTCCGGCGGAGGCGGTATTCGTGTCTCCGGCGCCGGCACGGGCATTGGAGCTTAATGCACCCGGGTGTACGCCGGCCGGCACCTCGCCAGCAAGCGCCCCCTCCGTTAGTTGCACGCCCGCCGTTGGCGGTGCCTCGACATTAGCCGAGCTCGACGGCATCATGGTAACTAAGCCTCTCGGCCGATGACTTCATCTCCTTGCCTTTGACTGGGCATCCCTGACGCCCTGTACATGTTTTCGCAGGGCACCGCTGACGTTCCTTGCACTCTTCTGCACTTCGGGGGCGCCGAGTTGGTCGATGTCGCCAAGGGCAGAATTGTTCAACCGGGCAACCCCAGGTTCCACGGTAATCCGATGCCACCCACAATGTATAGGGTTCAAGTGGTTCGGGTGCTGCCAGGCTGCGACGAGCTGTTACCTCCAATTCGACCCGCTGGGGCCGACGAAGAAGATGAGATGACCCTCAGCACCTGCGTAAACTGGCCCCTGCTTTGGCCGAAGAGCCAGATTCATTTGGGGGCGGGGGACACCACCCTATAGACAAGACCGCCAGTCGTGCCGGCGCCAAGCCATGGCAAGAACGCCGCAACACTACCGGACCTGCCGGACATCCCTATGGCACAGGATCCGGACAGCCCTATGGCACAGGATCCGGACGGCGACGACAACGACGACGGTACATTTACCAAAGTTGATAAGTACTTTGCCGAACATGGGTATGCTGACGAGTTCTGCGGGCCTCTTTCTCAAGAACCCAACCAAGACGACCGCGATCTAGCTGGTACGGCGGAGAAATCCAATTGCAACAAGCGTCGTCTGGCGTTCAGTTCTCAGGACACGCCTCCAGCTCCCGCCTTCACCGAGCCTTAGATAGCTGAGGTGCGAAATATTATCAGCCCCAACACGCTCAAGAAGGCAGTCTGTGAGCAGAACTCGGTCCCATTACAGGAGATCAAGAAGAAGGGACAGAAACGAAAGACTAACAAGGGCGCCGGTGCGAGCCAGCCGGCACCGAGTTCGATCCGTGCTCAGGACGGGCCACCTTCACCTAAGGATATCTCGAGGAGGGTGCATGTGGCGGGTAGGGCGATGCTACCGCCAAATATGCTGAATGCTGCAACCGGTGCTATGCGGAGTCTGCACGATAGTGTTCTTTCTTTGGAGAAGCGGCGTCTCAGAGAGAAGGATGTGGCATACCCGGTTTTCGTGGCCAAGGTGCTAGAGGGCAAGGGCTTTGTGGATGGCGACATCGGGGGTACGATTGTCCTGCGGTTTGATGACATCTTTGCTATGTTTAACCTTCATCCGCTGCACCACACCTTCGTTCAGCTGTTTTCGCTGAGTATGGAGATGTGGATCATTAGAGACAAGACCCCGGACATCGTGATAGTCGACCCCTTCTACATGCGTGCCAAGCACTTGAGCAACGCTGGGGACCGCCAAGTTGCGAGTTCACACCTCGAAGGCGTCATTCTGGCAAACCCAGATAAGGATAACTTCCTTGTGGCTTACTTTCCCGAGTAAGTCATCCCTTAACCGCCCCGTAACATATGATTTCTTAGATTTCGATCGTTCTTTTTTTTCTAACATTCCGTGTTCTGTGCAGTGACACACATTGCACACTCATCCTCTTAAGCCCGAAATATTCCATGGCCACGTATTTAGACCCGAACTGTAACTCCAAGATAGACTGCACAAATGTCAAGAAAGTTCTTGATGATGTTCTCCCCGCCTACGCCAAATCTGGAGGCACCTTCACCAGGGCAGTTCGTAAGTACGGCAAGCACATGTTCTCACACAATACGAAGTTCTGCTGCGTCAAGCAGCCGCCTGGCGGTCAGAAGGATGCCTACTATGCCCTCCATCACATGTGGGCGATCGTAAGGGACCATCATCAACTTCTGCTACCAGATAATCTCAAAGATTGGGCCGCGAGCTTGTCGGCAGTCCAGGACGCGGACCTCAGACAAGAGTTATTTCGCATCCATTCGGAGTTTGCGGACATCATCCATCAAGATGTCCTTCATACCTCGGGCAGTTCTTCCTCAGATATCAACCGTCCAACAGTGAGATAGATGAAATGCTACAAATGCAGGGTGACAATGACCGCGATTTCATGACCATCACGACAGACGGTGGCTTCATCCACGTTCCTGTCCGATGAGTCGAGTTGAAAGTAGTGATGTGTAGTTCTGAAACATTGATTGGCTCATGTTTTAATTATACTTTAATGAATTCGTATGTCTCTTTGGTTTGGACAGTCGTTCAACTTAGATGTAATCGATGCTATTTATTAGTAGGACCGTGAATCGTGCTATTAATGTCTTGCTTTTCTCTTCCGATCCTTTTGTTGCATACTTACATATTGCTTATGTATTGTCTGTTGTTTGGCTTGTGCATAGAGATGCCGTCGTATGTCGTGTACAAGGGTAAGGTTCCCGGAGTCTACGACGACTGGGAGGAGTGTCGGAGACAGGTTCACCGTTTCAGCGGTAATAGTTACAAAGGGTACACCACTAGGGCGGAGGCCGAATCTAGATACGCCCGCTATCTAGCGGGAGAGAGGAGGGAGCGTTGGAGGAACCGGATGAAGACCAGTTTGATCGCGATGATGCTCATCGTGATGACCACAGCTCTCTTCTATGTGATGGTAGTTTAGATGATCGATATCGACTTGTAATGTGAAGACAAACTCGATACTCGCGGTCTTGAGACTTGTAATGTTTTTATCTTTGTTTGGTCTTTTGAATTCGGAGACTAATATGATGAATTGTATTTGGAGACTAATCTTCTATTGTATTCGATGAATCTGATGTTGCTGTCTATGTTCTGTCTAATAATATATTTTATATTCTGTCTAATAATATATTTTATAACCTGCGCAAAAATCAGAAAAGGAAAAAAAACCAAATATTCATACTAATGGCGCATCACCACCAGGTGCGCCATTAGTATGCCAAAGGATACTATTGGCGCATCAACAGAGAATGCGCCATTAGTATGACAAAGCCATGCTTATGTATGGCCCCCCGGGAGGCACTCTAATGGCGCATGCTGTTACATACTAATGGCGCACTAGTTGGTGCGCCATTAGTATACTAGATACTAATGGCGCACCAGTGGTGCGCCATTAGTAAAAATTACTAGTGGCGTGCTACTAATGGCGCACCGGTGATGCGCCATTAGTAGGCAAAACCGGTGCGCCATTAGTAGGCCTTTTCCTAGTAGTGGCAAGTGCATTGGCCGCACAAGTTCAAGCCAGATATGCCGCCCTGTTATGATGGTGCAGTGGATCTGGCAGCCTTCTTGCTGGCACATGAGGAGGCCGTCTTGGAGGCTCGGGGCGACGGTAAAGTCATGGCCAACTGGCTCCCAATGGCCCTGACTTGCGTGTCGTGCGCCTGGATCCTCCATCTTCCGGAATCTTCCGTGGCCTCCTGGGAGGAGCTGCATGACCTCTTCTTCACGTGCTTCCGAGGACTAGCACCCCCATTTGTCGTTGCTCTCCTCAGTGGCTCGCAGGCGCCGCCCTCGGATCGTCACGCCAAGCCGTTCTTTCGCCAGATCAGCGCCGTCTCCACGTGGCAGGGGGCTCCCCCGGGTTGGGCGGCGCCCATGGCCGACCTGATCTTCAACTCGGGGGATCACCCAGTCACCACCGTCGGCTCAGGCGTGCTTCTGATGCTTTGCACGCCCACCATCTGTGGCGTAGCCGTTACCAAGACCCTCATCGACGGCGGCGCCGGCCTCAACGTGCTCTCCGTGGAGGCTTTCAGCCCCCTTCACGTACCACTTGAGTGGCTCTGCCCAGCAAGCCTTTTTCCGGGATCGGCGACGGCTCCTCCGACCGCATGGGGCAGATCCGTCTCCCCGTGACTTTCGGCACATGCGACAACTACCGCACCGAGCTGATCGACTTTGACATCAACCGCATCGGCTTTCCGTACAACGCCATCCTTGAGTACCTCGCCGCCGAGATCCTTGGCTCCCGCGCCCCCGTCTACCTCGCCCTCGGGTACCCGATGCTGGCCTAGTTCATGGCGGCCATTCATCCTGCCTACAACCTCATGAAGATGCCAAGAAGCAAGGACGTCCTCACCGTGGTCGGAGACACCAAGGAAGCCGTGACGGCCCTCAAGCTCGGCTTCAGGGCCACGGCGGCAGCTTGCCTGACCGACAAGGCAGTGTCCGGAACCAACGGGGTTGCACCGACCAAGAAGAAGCAGCTGTTCACTCAGGGTCAAGCCAAGACGAAGCAGATACCGGTCGACAAGGACGGGGCCTCTGGCACCACCTTTACCATAGGCGCCGACCTCGCCCCAGATCAAGAAAAAGAGTTGGTGGACTTCTTGCGGGCGAACTGGAAGTATTCTCCTGGGAGCCCAAGCAGCTGGCTGGGGTCCCGAGAAGAGTGACCGAGCATCACCTGAGGGTATGCCCCAATGTGCGCCCTGTGAAGCAGAGGGCAAGGTGACAATCCACGGAGAAGCAGTCCTTCATTGTTCAGGAAACCCGCAAGCTGGAGGCAGCGGGTGTCATCCGCGAAGTCCGGTACCCAGAGTGGCTGGCGAATCCGGTCGTCGTGCCGAAGAAAGGAGGGAAGGAGCGCATGTGTGTCGACAATTGTTTGGACTAGATCTGATCAAAGAGTCTGAAGAGAAAGTTAAGTTGATCCGAGATAGACTGAAGATAGCTCAGTCCAGACAGAAGAGTAATGCAGATTCGAAACACAAGGAAATAACCTATAAAATTGGAGACAGAGCCTATCTGCGAGTGTCACCCCTGCGAGGAGTGAAACATTTTGGAGTTAAGGGGAAGTTAGCCCCGAGATTTGTAGGACCGTATCGAATTTTGGAACGTATGGGAGAAGTTGCCTACAAGTTGGAGTTACCTGAAGGGCTGTCAAGAGTTCATGATGTATTTCATGTTTCACAGTTGAAGAAATGTCATGCTGAAATGGCTGATATACCGTTAAGAGATATAGTACCCTTGGATGCGATTCAGTTGGACAGTGATTTGACCTATGAGGAGAAGCCAGTCAGGATTCTCGAATTTGACAGCCGAGTCACCCACAACAAGGTTATCAAGTTTTGCAAAGTTCAGTGGACCCACCATACCGAGGATGAAGCCACCTGGGAACGAGAGGATGATCTTCGCAAAGACCACCCAGACCTATTCTCTAGCCAATCCGAATCTCGAGGGAGAGATTCATCTTAAGGGGGGTAGGTTTGTAACATCCCAAATTTTCAAAACCTCGAAATCCTAAGCAACTCAAGGACCCTCGGAGAGAGTTGGGGATTTCCCTGTTTTCATATTTGAATTTTATCAAATATTGAAACGAGGATTTTGTTTTTAATTATTTTTCTCTGCGAAAATATTTCATATTAAAATACATGAGAGGAGATAATATGACTTCTCCAAAACAAAGGAAATATTGGAGGAAAAAGATTAAAATCAAATATTTGTTTTTGTCCGGAGTTTATTGCTATTTTATTTGAATTAGAAAAATTGCACGTTTTTCAAAGTTGCATTTTAGGGCCAAGAAATGTTCATCTCGTTCTAAATATTTTATTTAGACGGTGAAAATTTGTTTTGGTATTTTTAGAATTATATTTTATTTTCTAGGATTTTTTTAGTTTCGGCGGAATTATTTAAAAAAAGCGCAGTGGCTAGCTGGGCCGAAGCCCAGCCGCCGGCCCACCTTCCCCGCGCCGCTGTCTCCCTCCTGGAGACCGTGCGCCGCCGCCGCCGACTCGGACCGGAGTGCGAGCCGGACTCCTCCTCCTCGCCGCCTTGCCCCCTCCTCTAAGCCACCCCCTCTCCTCTTTAAATACCCCGGACCCCCCTCCCCGCCACCACCACCAACCCCGCCGCCCGAGCCCCACCGCCCGACCACAGCCGCCGCCGCCTCCCTCGTCGCGCCGCGCCGCCGCCGCCCCTCGCCGCGCTGCTCCTCCATCGCCCCACCGTCGCCGCCCGCCTCCCCGCCGCCGCAGCCCCGCCTCGGCGGAGCCTCGCTAGAGGTAACGCGTCGTTGCCGCCGCTGATTTTTTAGAAACCCTAGTTCGTTTTTTTAGATCGGTTCACTGGTTTTTCTCGGTTGAGTTACTTTGTGGACGTTCGTCCATATGTTCGTTTTAACGAACGGAGTTTACTCGTTAGTAACAGACAACGAACGCTCGTTCGTTAGCCTGTTCGTCAGTTTTCTTTTTCTCGGATTTTCTGCGATTATTTTCATTTGCGATTTATGATCTGATTTTCGTTTTAGTTTATCTTTTCGTTCGTTTGCCGGAATCAGGCGATTCAAGCGCCTAGATCTTCGTCTCGAAACCCTCTTTCCGTTTAACCAACTTGAACGAGCTTTTGCTGCTGTAAAATTTGACCTTAGTCCAAATTAGTAAACGGATCTTGTTTCTTTCGCTGTTTGAGTTTTGTTGCTCCGTTTTATTTGATTCTTTTCGCAAACCGGAGTTCTTAAGTTGAACTTTCTGGTTAGATCTTCTTATTTGAGATTTACCCGTGTTTCTTTGCTTGATTGCTTATGTATGATTTTGTTTGTTTGCGATAGAACACCCGGAGTGCGAAGCGTGCTACTACGAGTCCCTAGGTTTTGCGGATCATCAGCAAGGCAAGTAACACTTTAATCATACCCCTTTATCACCCAATTTTTATGCATTAGTTCCAATCCTCAAACATTGCATGGTTAGGATGTGATTAACATGTGGGTTGGGAAGTAGTTGATGAGGTAGAACCTATTGCCCTGTTATATTCAAACCCTTGGGAGTTACTTCTACGTATTGCTTATATTGCTATGCTATGCTCGTAGACGTGGTTTGGGTGAGTGAAATCCATGACAGATGTGAGATTGTTAATTAATGGTTTAACTTAAGGTGGCAACTAGAATACACATCTGGGGGGATGATACGTCTCCAACGTATCTATAATTTTTGATTGCTCCATGTTATATTATCTACTGTTTTAGGCAATATTGGGCTTTATTTTCCACTTTTATATTATTTTTTGGGACTAACCTATTAACCGGAGGCCCAGCCCAGATTTGCTGTTTTATGCCTATTTCAGTGTTTCCAGAAAAAGGAATATCAAATAGAGTCGAAACGGAACGAAATCAACTGGAGAAGTTATTTTTGGAAGGAAAGCAACCCAGGGAACTTGGAGTGCACGTCACGGGAGACACGGGCTGCCCACGAGGGTGGGGGGCGCGCCCACCCCCCTAGGGCGTGCCCCCTGCCTCATGGGGCCCCCGTGGCTCCTCCGATGTACTTCCTGCACCCATATATATCATCGTACCCTAAAACTTCCAGAACAAAGATTAGATCGGGAGTTCCGCCGCCAGAAGCCTCCGTAGACACCAAAAACCAATCTAGACCCGCTCCGGCACCCTGCCGGAGGGGGCAATCCCTCTCCGGTGGCCATCTTCATCATCCCGGTGCTCTCCATGACGAGGAGGGTGTAGTTCTCCCTCGGGGCTGAGGGTATGTACCAGTAGCTATGTGTTTGATCTCTCTCTCTCTCTCTCTCTCTCGTGTTCTTGAGGTGATACGATCTTGATGTATCGTGAGCTTTGCTATTATACTTGGATTCTATGTTGTTTTCTCCCCCCTCTACTCTCTTGTAGTGAATTGAGTTTCCCCTTTGAAGTTATCTTATCGGATTGAGTCTTTAAAGATTTGAGAACACTTGATGTATGTCTTGCCGTGGATATCTGTGGTGACAATGGGATATCACGTGATTCACTTGATGTATGTTTTGGTGATCAACTTGCGGGTTCCGCCCATGAACCTAGGCATAGGGGTTGGCACACGTTTTCATCGTGATTCTCCGGTAGAACTTTGGGGCACTCTTTGAGGTCTTTGTGTTGGTTGAATAGATGTATCTGAGATTGTGTGACACATATCGTATAATCATGCCCACGGATACTTGAGGTGACATTGGAGTATCTAGGTGACATTAGGGTTTTGGTTGATTTGTGTCTTAAGGTGTTATTCTAGTACGAACTCTAGGGCTGTTTGTGACACTTATAGGAATAGCCCAACGGATTGATTGGAAAGAATAACTTTGAGGTGGTTTCGTACCGTACCATAATCTCTTCGTTCGTTCTCCGCTATTAGTGACTTTGGAGTGACTCTTTTTTGCATGTTGAGGGATAGTTTTATGATCCAATTATGTTAGTATTGTTGAGAGGACTTACACTAGTGAAAGTATGAACCCTAGGCCTTGTTTCAACGCATTGCAATACCGTTTACGCTCACTTTTATCATTATTTACCTTGCTGTTTTTATATTTTCAGATTACAAATACTCATATCTACTATCCATATACCACTTGTATCACCATCTCTGCGCCGAACTAGTGCACCTATACAATTTACCATTGTATTGGGTGTGTTGGGGACACAAGAGACTCTTTGTTATTTGGTTGCAGGGTTGCTTGAGAGAGACCATCTTCATCCTACGCCTCCTATGGATTGATAAACCTTAGGTCATCCACTTGAGGGAAATTTGCTACTGTCCTACAAACCTCTGCACTTGGAGGCCCAACAACGTTTAGAAGAAGAAGGTTGTGTAGTAGACATCAAGCTCTTTTCTGGCGCCATTGCCTGGGAGGTGAGTGCTTGAAGGTATATCTTTAGATCTTGCAATCGAGTCTTTTAGGTTCTTGTTTTATCACTAGTTTAGTCTATAAAAGAAAATTACAAAAAAATGGAATTAAGTTTGTCTCATACGCTTCACCTTTTTAATATCTTTTGTGAGTATGATGGAAAGGATAATTGTGCTCAACTGCTAGAAGAAGAAATCTATAAAATGTTTGGCACTAAATATTTGAATGATGAGCATGATTGCAATGTTGTTAGTATGAATTCCTTGAATATCCATGATGCTAATGATATGCGAAGCCACAAGCTTGGGGAAGCTATGTTTGATGAAGATGATATTTTTTGTCCCCCATGTTTTGATGAGAAAATTTACTATGATGAAAGCATGCCTCCTATCTATGATGATTATTGTGATGACACGCATGCTTTAAAGAATAATAATAACTATGAAACTTGTCATCTTGATCTTAATTCTCAATCACATGATAGTTATTTTGTTGAGTTTGCTCCCACTATTATTCATCAAAATAATGCTATAGATGCCGGTTATATTGTCGAATTCATTCATGATGCTACTGAAAATTATTATGAGGGAGGAACATATGCTTGTATGGATTACAATAATATCAAGTTTCCTCTCTATGTGCTTAAAATCTTGAAGATATGCTTGTTTTGCCTTCCTATGCTAGTTGATTATTGCTCCCATAAGTTGTTTGCTCACAAAATCCCTATGCATAGGAAGTATGTTAGACTTAAATGTGCTAGTCATATTCTTCATGATGCTCTTTTTATGTTATAATTCTTATCTTTTATGTGAGCATCATTGAAATCATCATGCCTAGCTAGGGGCATTAAAAGATAGCGCTTGTTGGGAGGCAAACCAACTTTATTTTTGTTCCTGTTTAATAATAAATAATTCATCTAGCCTCTGTTTAGATGTGGTTTTATGATTTTAATTAGTGTTTGTGCCAAGTAGAACCTTTGGGGAGACTTGGGGAGAGTCTTGTTGATCATACTGTAAAAAACAGAAACTTTAGCGCTCGCGAGAATTGCTGCCATTTTTATTTCGAGAGTGCTATTTAGTTAATTCTTTTTGAAGATGATTAATAGATAAATTACTCAGGTCCAGAAATTTATTTGAGAATTTTATGAGTTCCAGAAGTATACGTTTGATCCAGATTACTACAGACTGTTATGTTTTTGACAGATTCTGTTTTTCATGTGTTGTTTTACTTATTTTGATGAATCTATGGCTAGTAAAATAGTTTATAAACCATAGAGAAGTTGGCATACAGTAGGTTTAACACCAATATAAATAAAGAATGAGTTAATTACAGTACCTTGAAGTGGTCTTTTGTTTTCTTATACTAACGGAGCTTACGAGTTTTCTGTTAAGTTTTGTGTTGTGAAGTTTTCAAGTTTTGGGTAAGGATTCGATGGACTATGGAATAAGGAGTGGCAAGAGCCTAAGCTTGGGGATGCCCAAGGCACCCCAAGGTAATATTCAAGGACAACCAAGAGCCTAAGCTTGGGGATGCCCCAGAAGACATCCCCTCTTTCGTCTTCGTTCATCGGTAACTTTACTTGGAGCTATATTTTTATTCGCCACATGATATGTGTTTTGCTTGGAGCGTCAATTTATTTTGTTAGGATTTGCTTGCTATTATTTAGAATTTTTTTGCATCTTTTATTTCAATAAAAGTGGCATTGATAGCCTTTACTATGCCTATGTTACAAGTATACATGTTGCTGTTTGAAAACAAAAAGTTTACCGCTGTTGCAACAATTCCCTAGAAAAGTCAGAATGTGATAAAATGTTGAAACCTTTTGCATATTAAGATATGATAAATTTAATACAGTGGAAATTTTCTTTCATAATTTTTGGAGCTAGGGAAGTATGGATGTTGCTGCATTCTTTACAGACTGTCCTGTTTAGGAAGATTGCTGTTATGTTTGCATTGTTTGCATATGTTTGCTTCTGTAATGATTCTATTTGAGCATAGGACTACTAAATATGCAGAGGCATTTAGTATGCAATGTTGAATAATAATTTTAGTGATTTGCTACAGTATAGTATGATAAGGTTTTGGCAATGGTTTATACTAACTTATCTCACGAGTCCTTGTTGAGTTTTGTGTGGATGAAGCTTTTGAGATTTAGGGAGACCGTGATATTTAGAGACATTATAACCGCACATCCTCCCAGCCCTCTCAGGCCATCAAGGCTTCTGGCCATCAGATCTACGAGTTTAGGAATTTTCGGTCGTTGGATGGATTTGCAAAAGATCGTGAGTGTTCGCTGCTAATAAAAGATCGCTATATGAGCTGGGTCGCTGCTCCCGTAACAAAATTGATGCTCTGCTATTATTTGGGCCTGCTGGGCTTTACATGTGCAAGCGACCAACGAAAAGAAATAGCGCAGAGTTCGCAGCCGCACGTCTCGCTCGTGGGCGAACCATTCCATGAAAAAAAATAACATAGCCTGGCAGCGGCTTCATCTCTTTTTTTTGAACGTTGGCAGGAGGACTGCCAAATTCATTGATCAGAAGAGGAGTAACAAGAACACCTCCAAAGGAGGAAAGCACAACAAAAGGGCTATTGCAGAAAGAAAAGAAAGTGCTATCGAGAACACCGCCGTCATCCGAACTAGCTCCGGCAGATCTTAGCCTTTCACCTGGAGACCTCAGCCATGAGGGAGGAAGAGCAATGAGCTCCACAGCGGCACCTCCAAGGAAGAAGACGACATCCATAGATGCCGTTACCATCGGCACTGACGAAGTCGATGCAGGATTTTCATCCGGAGCTAAGCCTTCCGCCAACCATCCAGGATCCGAGACCAAACCAGGACCACCGGGCAGAATAAGGCCAAGCACACACTACCAGACACGGGATAGTCACCGCTGCACGCAGAACCTAGGAGAGCACACGTCAACCTGGCTGGTCCGCACCGCCGCTCGTAGGACCTGGGCGAACCAAATCGACTCTGGCCATCCTCCAGCTCCGTGCGCAGATCTGGGCGAGACTTCGCACCGCAACACACCAGGAGAGACTGAAGGAGAACCATCGCAGACCGGCCCGCCCCGCAGCGCGCCGAAACAGAGCAAAAACCAGGCCAAAACTTAACGTGCTCACACCGCCCCGCGCGAGGACCGGACCTCCGTGCTGGATCTGGTCTACTCGAGCTTCCTCTAGCACCAACGGGTTGGACGGCGCCCCTGCTCCATGAGCTAGACGTGCACGCGCTTGCAAGGAGGAACCCACCAGCATCCACCGGCACCACTGCTCCCGCCTCTCCAATCCAAGCCCACCGCCATCGAGATCTGGGCGGGACCATCCAAAATCAGATCGGGCTTGGAGCCCCTCACCGCCATGTCGCCCAATCTCCTCGCGCACCGGCGCCGCCACCCAACAGATCCGCGCAGGTGGCACCAACAACGCTAAACCCGCGTACCACGCGATGCCGAACCGCGCCGAGAGCAGCACCAGGGCTCCACACAGACATGTCGTCCCCGACGAGCCGCCCGCATCACGCTGTCGCGCCCATCGGCCTCCACCTTCCCTCGGCCATCCGCAAGCACCAGCGTGCGCACCGCAGCGCCAAATCCACCGTGCCGGCCAGCGCCAGCTCGCAGTCCCCACGCCTCTCCTTAGCAGGAAGCCCCGCGCAACCATGGCCTCGCGAGAGGGAAGAAATGCCCCGCCGCCGCCGACACCGCGCGAGATTTTCCCGGCAGCGCCTGCCGGCGGCGGCAAGGGGGGGGATAGGGGAGGGTGGCGGCCCGGCGGCTAGGTTTTCGCCCGGGTCGCCTGCGGGGGCGACACGGGAGTTACCGGTGACACTGAAAGTATGAAGGCCGCTTTTGTTTACATGTTACATCCAGCGGCTCCATCTCGCGGGTGGACGAACCTAATCCTCGCCGGGCGGGAGAGTCCATACCCGGTTCTTGCGATTCAAGCAAGAGGATCTCCTGGTTATTATCCGTGTCATCTTACTATGTGTGCTCAGCCTGCCGTGCAGGGTGTCTACAGTTGGTAGGTATTGTTTTGATCCATCACTACGATTGGGATCTTAATCTTTATCCAGTTGGGGCATTTTTGTATCATGATGGATTATTCTGTCGAGGGGACTGTTCTAGGAATCCGAGGGAGCCATAGTTTCGCATAACGATGGCATATGGAGCAACTTCTTGTATCTATCCTTTCGGACAATGAATTTACATGCTTCTGGATACTCTAACTGAATGTATTCCTTTCATTATATGACAAGCATGGTGAATTCCAGCATTACTTATTGATTTGAAGAAGTATTGAAGCAGGTACTACATGCAGGCATATATGAGGTATCCACACCAAAATAAAGTCAAGTACATCATGGATTGGATCCATACCCAGCTTGGCCATGAACCAATATTTTCTCAAAATCTTGGTAAATATTCTTTGTTGAATGAAGAGTACTTGAAAAAGGAACAGCGATTTGGTCAGAGATTTTGGTCTGATCATGTATTGTTGTGGCAACAAACGCTCCCTTCACTGTAAGCTTCCGTCTTTTGTCATCAAGACGATGTTAAAATGCAGTCTATGCGCGCGTGTGTGCGTGCACATATAGCACTTAGCGTTTCCAAATGGTTATTAGTATAATTGTTATTGGTATTTAATAAGGATGTTTTGCTATAAAAGGAAAATAATCCGTTCCTATTATGTTCCTACTTATTGTTTCTGCTATTAATTCATGTTAGAATAAGCATTTCTAAAGAATTTTGTTTGTTACATTCATCATTTAAACATTTGGTAATTGATTATGTGTGTTCCAAAAGGGGGCAATTAGCTGTCTTGAGTTAAGTCCTAGGAGGGGTGAGAGATGCAAATCAGGAAAACTATAAGCTGCAAGGTCTGTTCCTTTTGCTAACTGCACAGATCAATTTACATGAACGATTGCTGGTGAGGGAATTCTCATGGAAAATTCAATCTGTGGCTTTGGCTCTTATTTTAAATTTCAGGATAGATGTAACCTTGAAAATGATCATGCGAACCAGCAGAAATATTTATTCAATGATCTGAACATTACATATCATGTAGCACCCTTAAATTGTGAGTTTGCTGAAGTTATTTGTGTTCATTGTGTTCCTGGGCTATTAGCTGACATGACTTAAGTATTAGGTAAGTATTATTCTTTTAAGAACAAGTACCGGTGCAATGCTTGGCAAATCCAGAAAGTTTAGTTTGTTATTATGTTTCACACAAAAAAAGATGACCTCAGTTTATATTTAGTTTTCATTTTTTTCATCATATATTTACATAAAACAAAATTATTGTGATTCATCATGAATTTGTACTCTTCCAACCCTTATTATATGGGTAATAGACGGGCGCGGCAACGCGCGCCATCATGGTCTAGTGAGAGGAATTAAGGAGACACAAAAGCTCAAGCTTGGGGATGCCCAAGGCATCCCAACATAATATTTCAAGAAGTCTCAAGCATCTAAGCTTGGGGATGCCCCGGTTGGCATCCCACCTTTCTTCTTCTACAACTATCGGTTAGTATCGGTTGATCCTAAGTTTTTGCTTCTTCACATGATGTTTGCCATTATTAGAATGTCATTTTATTTTGCTTTGCTTGCTGTTTGAATAGAATACCAAGATCTTAAATTATTAAATGTTAGAGAGTCTTCACATAGTTGCATAATTATTCGACTACTCATTGATCTTCACTTATATCTTTCGGAGTAGTTTGTCATTTGCTCTAGTGCTTCACTTATATCTTTTAGAGCATGGTGGTAGTTTTATTTTGAATAAATAGATGAACTCTCATGCTTCACTTAGATTATTTTGAGAGTCTTAAATAGCATGGTAATTTGCTTAAAATCCTAATATTCTAGGTATACAAGATTAATAATAAAATTCTCTTATGAGTGTGTTGAATACTATGAGAAGTTTGATACTTGATGATTGTTTTGAGATATGGAGATGGTGATATTAGAGTCATGCTAGTTGAGTAGTTGTGAATTTGAGAAATACTTGTGTTGAAGTTTGTGATTCCCGTAGCATGCACGTATGGTGAACCGTTATGTGATGAAGTCGGAGCATGATTTATTTATTGATTGTCTTCCTTATGAGTGGCGGTCGGGGACGAGCGATGGTCTTTTCCTACCAATCTATCCCCCTAGGAGCATGCGCGTAGTACTTTGTTTTGATAACTAATAGATTTTTGCAATAAGTATGTGAGTTCTTTATGACTAATGTTGAGTCCATGGACTATACACACTATCACCCTTCCACCATTGCTAGCCTCTCTAGTACCGCGCAACTTTCGCCGGTACCATAAACCCACCATATACCTTCCTCAAAACAGCCACCATACCTACCTATTATGGCATTTCCATAGACATTCCGAGATATATTGCCATGCAACTTTCCACCGTTCCGTTTATTATGACACGCTTCATCATTGTCATATTGCTTTGCATGATCATGTAGTTGACATCGTATTTGTGTCAAAGCCACCATTCATAATTCTTCCCTACATGTCACTCATGAGTCATTGCATATCTCGGTACACCGCCGGAGGCATTCATATAGAGTCATCACTTGTTCTAAGTATCGAGTTGTAATTCTTGAGTTGTAAGAAAAATAAAAGTGTGATGATCATCATTATTAGAGCATTGTCCCAGTGAGGAAAGGATGATGGAGACTATGATTCCCCCACAAGTCGGGATGAGACTCCGGACGCAAAATAAAAATAATAATAAAAAGAGGCCAAAAAGCCCAAATAAAAAAAGAGGCCATAAAAAAGAGAAGGCCCAAATAAAAAAATAAAAAAATAAAAAAAATGAGAGAAAAAGAGAGAAGGGGCAATGCTACTATCCTTTTACTGCACTTGTGCTTCAAAGTAGCCCCATGATCTTCATGATAGAGAGTCTTCTATGTTGTCACTTTCATATACTAGTGGGAATCTTTCATTATAGAACTTGGCTTGTATGTTCCAATGATGGGCTTCCTCAAAATGCCCTAGGTCTTCGTGAGCAAGCGAGTTGGATGCACACCCACTAGTTTCTTTTGTTGAGCTTTCATACACTTATAGCTCTAGTGCATCCGTTGCATGGCAATCCCTACTCACTCACATTTATATCTATTGATGGGCATCTCCATAGCTCGTTGATACGCCTAGTTGATGTGAGACTATCTTCTCCCTTTTTGTCTTCTCCACAACCACCATTCTATTCCACCTATAGTGCTATATCCATGGCTCACGCTCATGTATTGGGTGAAGATTGAAAAAGTTTCAGAACATCAAAAGTATGAAACAATTGCTTGACTTGTCATCGGGGTTGTGCATGATTTAAATATTGTGTGGTGAAGATAGAGCATAGCCAGACTATATGATTTTGTAGGGATAGCTTCTTTGGCCATGTTATTTTGAGAAAACATAATTGCTTAGTTAGTATGCTTGAAGTATTATTGTTTTTATGTCAATATTAAACTTTTGTCTTGAATCTTATGGATCTGAATATTCATGCCACAATTAAGAAGAATTACATTGAAATTATGCCAACTAGCACTCCACATCAAAAATTATCTTTTTATCATTTACTTACTCGAGGACGAACATGAATTAAGCTAGGGGATGCTTGATACGTCTCCAACGTATCTATAATTTTTGATTGCTCCATGCTATATTATCTACTATTTTAGGCAATATTGGGCTTTATTTTCCACTTTTATATTATTTTTTGGGACTAACCTATTAATCGGAGGCCCAACCCAGATTTGCTGTTTTATGCCTATTTCAGTGTTTCGAGAAAAAGGAATATCAAACAGAGTCGAAACGAAACGAAATCAACTAGAGAAGTTATTTTTGGAAGGAAAGCAACCTAGGGAACTTGGAGTGCACGTCAAGGGAGACACGGGCTGCCCCCGAGGGTGGGGGCGCGACCCCCTGCCTCGTGGGGCCCCCGTGGCTCCTCTGCATACTTCCTGCACCCATATATATCATCGTACCCTAAAACTTCCAGAACAGAGATTAGATCGGGAGTTCCACCGCCAGAAGCCTCCGTAGCCACCAAAAACCAATCTAGACCCGCTCTGGCACCCTGCCGGAGGCGGCAATCCCTCTCCGGTGGCCATCTTCATCATCTCGGCGCTCTCCATGACGAGGAGGGTGTAGTTCTCCCTCGGGGCTGAGGGTATGTACCAGTAGCTATGTGTTTGATCTCTCTCTCTCTCTCTCTCGTGTTCTTGAGGTGATACGATCTTGATGTATCGCGAGCTTTGCTATTATAGTTGGATCCTATGATGTTTTCTCCCCCTCTACTCTCTTGTAATGAATTGAGTTTCCCCTTTGAAGTTATCTTATCGGATTGAGTCTTTAAAGATTTGAGAACACTTGATGTATGTCTTGCCGTGGATATCTGTGGTGACAATGGGATATCACATGATTCACTTGATGTATGTTTTGGTGATCAACTTGCGGGTTCCGCCCATGAACCTATGCATAGGGGTTGGCACACGTTTTCGTCGTGATTCTCCGGTAGAACTTTGGGGCACTCTTTGAGGTCCTTCGTGTTGGTTGAATAGATGAATCTGAGATTGTGTGATGCATCTCGTATAATCATGCCCACGGATGCTTGACGTGACGTTGGAGTATCTAGGTGACATTAGGGTTTTGGTTGATTTGTGTCTTAAGGTGTTATTCTAGTACGAACTCTAGGGCTGTTTGTGACACTTATAGGAATAGCCCAACGGATTGATTGGAAAGAATAACTTTGAGGTGGTTTCGTACCCTACCATAATATCTTCGTTTGTTCTCCGCTTTTGGTGACTTTGGAATGACTCTTTGTTGCATGTTGAGGGATAGTTTTATGATCCAATTATGTTAGTATTGTTGAGAGGACTTACACTAGTGAAAGTATGAACCCTAGGCCTTGTTTCAACGTATTGCAATACCGTTTACGCTCACTTTTATCATTAGTTACCTTGCTGTTTTTATATTTTCAGATTACAAATACTCATATCTACTATCCATATACCACTTATATCACCATCTCTTTGCCGAACTAGTGCACCTATACAATTTACCATTGTATTGGGTGTGTTGGGGACACAAGAGACTCTTTGTTATTTGGTTGCAGGGTTGCTTGAGAGAGACCATCTTCATCCTGTGCCTCCTACGGATTGATAAACCTTAGGTCATCCACTTGAGGGAAATTTGCTACTGTCCTACAAACCTCTGCACTTGGAGGCCCAACAACGTCTACAAGAAGAAGGTTGTGTAGTAGACATCAGTGGATTATTTGTTGGGCACCTGGGGAATCCAGTGTTGTCCTAGGATATCCCGGAGTACCCGTGTGATAATACTATGGTCCGCCACCCAGGCTGAAAGGGAACTGAGATATTTTCATGCTAGAAACTTCCGTGTGCAGCCACAAGCTATTATGGGCTCTATCATAGTTGAGTAAGTTGCGTGAAGCTCCCGAAGAGGTGGATCAGCAGGTAGTGGGATGTAGGTTTGGTATGGTCTGCCCGGAGTAAGGAGTTAGTGCTTCTAAAAGACTATGTCTTGGTCATCCGTTTCGCAAACCCCCTGTAGTGCGAGAAATCCAACGGAGGGGATTGGGTCTTGTGGGGAAAAGTGCGCAAATCTCTGCAGAGTGTATAAACTAATCATGGTTAGCCATGTCCCCGGTTATGGACATCTTGAGTATCTAGTACTTGGAGTATCCTAAGTATCTCATCACTCTAAACTAATATTGTTGGGTTGTTAATTACTTCAATTGGGATTGAATTGGAGGAACCTTCTCAATGATGTTTCAACTACCATGATAGTTAAATAAAATCTATTCCTTTGTTGTAGGGAAATATTGGCTTTTCGCAAAAACTATAACCATAGAGCTTTCCACCAGCCAAATATGCATGTAGGGATAGCACTATTCTGTTCTTGCTCTATTATATTATCTTGCCAACATATTCCATGTGCTGACCCGTTTTCGGGCTGCAACATATTATGTTGCAGACTTTTCAGACGAGGAGTAAGGTTCGTTAGGTCATTGCCGTGCAGCTCAGCTATGCCGTTGGAGTTGATGGACTCACTTTATCTTCCATGCCTTCCGTTGTATCGTATTAGATGGCCTTAAGCCATATTTACTATAATAAGTTCTCTTTTGAGACATTCGATGTAATAAGTGTGTGACTGCTACACTGTTATAAATCCTCGAGTACTGTGTGTGTCAGCATTACCGATCGAGGGATGACACTGAAGCACAGAGACTTGGCCGTTTGAGGTCGGTTCGCTACAAGATGGTATCAGAGCACACGCTGTGTGTAGGACACGACCACTAAACTAAAGCCCTAGATCACTATTCTCTTCTCATTTCTCTCTCCTCTCCATTTTCTACTCTTTAGGATGGCGGACGCAAGGAACAAGTTTGCACAACTGGATGAAGAAGCACCTTTTGGAAGACACTTGAATGAAGTCACTAGGTACCTAAACATTGGAATACCAAGCTTCACCGGGACTTACAACGCCACCTTGCCAGAAGAGGAGCGATGGATGATTCAAGTTCAAGTTCCCGGAAGGACATTCACGCCAGTCACTAAGCCCATAGAGTTTTCCTTCGATGCATCAACCTGGAGTGTAGGAAAGAGTATGGCAGCTCACATCACCATGGGACGCATTGGAGAAGTTTATCACAAGGAGCTTAAGGATACTATCTATCATATTTGTGGGCATCGAGACGAGCAATGGGAGATGATCAGCATCAGGAAGGATAGATCCATTGTAGCTTTCATCCAAGAGTTAAATCAACATATTCGTCGCCAGGAGAACCAGATGTGCACAGGAATGATAGATCTGAAGAACGCAATGAATAGGATCACGGAACTGGAGGAAGAACTTAAAGCTACTCGTGAAGATTATGAGGAGGAAATCTTCGTACTAGTGGAGAAGAATAACGATCTGGAAAGGAAGCTAGCAGTATTCCTGGGAGACCCCGCACCAGGAGGAGAAGACGAAGAACCCAAGGAGATTCGCCCGGAGGACTACATCATCATCGACGACACCGACTTAGACCCCGACAAATAGCGATGATGACTATGAAGACGAAGCTGGAGCACACATCATGGAGTCTTCAACCGAAGAATATTTTTAGTAGACCACCACATCAGTAGTAGTATTCCACCATGTAAATAGTATAGTTCGAGCACTTTTGTAATGATAGTTAGATTGATTGTATGCCCTTGCTTGATTGATTGAGTGAAATGTTTGTGTTTGTCTCATGTGCATACGGGTAGTGCTTTTCTCATCAGACCTCATTCTATTCTAATCTCTCCCCTCTAAACCCATCAGATGCCTCCGAGACGTGACCCCGGATTTACCTTCCCACCGGAGCTCACTCAGTTGATCCAGCAGCAGAATACCCTGATGTAGTTGTTAGTTCAGAACCAAGGCAACAACAATAACAACAACAACAATCCGCCGCCACCACCACTAGTTGATAATTTAGCCTGCTTTCTAAGGTTGCAACCGCCGGTGTTTTCCAGTAGCACCGACCCCATAGTAGCAGATGATTGGCTCCGCAGGATTGGAAGGGAGTTAATCACTGCAGGATGTACCGATGCTGAGAAGGTGTGTTTTGTCGCACATCAGTTGGATGGACCAGCAGCCTCATGGTGGGATAATTACACTGTCACCTACCCTATAGCCACGGTGACATGTGATCAGTTTCAGCAAGCTTTCAGTACAGCCCATGTCTCAACTGGAGCTATGAGTATGAAGAAGCATGAGTTTCGCAACTTATGCCAGGGGAACCGTACTATGGCTCAGTACGCGGATGAGTTTAGCAAGTTATCTCGCTATGCCCCTGATGATGTGGCCACAGATGCCGCAAAGCAGGAGAAGTTTATGGAAGGGCTGAATGATGAGATGAGCATGAAGTTGATGGTGGAAACATTCAACAACTACCAGGAGTTGGTAGATAGGGCTCTTATGATTGAAGGGAAGCAGCAGCAGATTGAGAGCTATAAGAGGAAGTATGGACAAGGAAGGTATAATTCAGGAGCTCAGCAGAAGCCTCGCCTAACCCCGAACTCGGGAGGACTTGTTCATAACCATGGAGGCCACACCCACAATGGAGGAAGTAACCATAATCATACAGGCCCAAGGAATGGGAATGGGAATGGAGCAAGCAACAATCAGAACCGCCCCAATCCAGCCACACCTGCCAAGAGAGACCTAAGCCATGTTACTTGTTTCAAGTGCAGGAAGACTAGACAGTATGCCATGGAGTTCCCTGAAGCGAAGAATGGAAATGGCAATGGGAGCACTGGAAAGAAGCCCAATCGATTCAACAAAGGACAACTGAACCACGTCAATGTGGACGAGGTTGAAGAGCAGCCAGACGCGGTTATTGGTAAGTTTTTGGTTAAGTCCTTTACCGCCCTTGTTCTTTTTGATACTGGTGCATCGCATTCATACATATCAAGGGAATTCATGGATAAGTTTAGACTACCGACCCAAACCCTTAGGACCCATCTGTTAGTAAGTTCACCTGGAGCAGAGTATATGGCTAGTCGATGGTGCGACCAGATACCCCTAACCATTGGTAGCAATGTTTTTCCATCCGACCTAATAATCTTGGAGTCACAAGGATTGGATGTGATATTAGGCATGGACTGGATGTCAAAGTATGGATGACGCATTGACTGTGTTAGTAAGTCAATTTGTCTCACCACCCCTGAGGGAAAAAGGATCAAGTATGTATCTAGGCATGCGCCAAGAAGTAGCCAAATGAATACCCTCACGGGAGTTGTTCAGGAGGAAGTGCATGTACTGAAGGATTACCTGGATGTTTTTCCAGAAGAGTTACCAGGCATGCCACCGGATCGAGACATTGAGTTTTTGATAGAGCTATTGCCAGTCACCGGGCCCATATCGAAGAGACCATACCGGATGTCACAGCCCTAGAATTGTTTGCAATAGTTGCATAAGAGAGCATCCATGCATCATGTCTAAATTCTCAAAGTTGAATTGAGGTTAGTTGAAACCCCCAGAAATCACTTCAGAAATAATCAATGTTAAAAATCTTTTCAAATGAGTCCAAGGAAATGTTCCTGTTATTCTGTAAAAATATTGGCAAGAGGTAAAATTCAAACCAATATTTTTGGAGTTTCAGAAATATTTATTTTCGCCATTTGAAATTAATTCAATAACTATTTGAATTGGATCTATATTTATTATATAATAAATATATGTTCAATAATTCTGAAAATTATTGTGTAGCTTTGGAGAAGTCCATTTAGTTCACACAATTATTTTCATGAATTTTGAAAATGGTTTGGTCTTTGAACTAAATCAAAGCATAATAGCAAAAATAGAAAAAGATAACAAATTAAATAACCAGAGAAAGAACCTACCTGGGCCACTTACCTAACGCAGCCCACCAAGCGCCCAACCGGCCTAGCTATGTGACAGCCCAACCGCCCTGACTGGCCCAGTGGCCAGTCATCGTTCTCCTCTTGCCAGGAGGACGAAGTGCGCGTGGCCGCCGCTCGCGAGCACGCGCCTCGCCAGCTCCTGCTTGACGCCGACGCCTAGACGCCTCCAATGTAGCCACGCACCCCCTGACCTCTCTCTCTCCCTCACCCGTGGCCTCTCCCCTCCTCTGCTCTCTCACTCGCACGCATCCAAGTGGCCCCGTCGCTGCCGACGTGCACCACCGCGGCCACCACCTCCCCCTCGCCTCGCCGACATGCCCAGGAGCTCCGCCACAGACGTCTACACATCTCTGTTGACTCACGCGACGCCAAACACCGCCGGACGCCATCTTCGCCTTCGTCCTCATCCTCGGGCACCTGAGCCCATCTCCGGTTGATTCGGTGTCGCTAGGACCTCCCTGAGCTCGCTGACCTTACCTACGTGATCGCCGTGAGCTTCTGCTCCCAACCCCTCTCTCCTCCTAGTCGATTTCTTCCTCTAACCCCTTTGGCCACCGCGGCCGAAGCTCGCCGCCGCCGTGCCATGTTGCTGCTCGGCCAGAGCTGCCTCCGCTCGCTTTTGATCGTGTCGCCGTTCTAACCGTGCTCCCAGGAGCCGAACGCATGCACCAGCTCCTCCTGCCGTGCTCCCTAACACCGAACCCGAGCTCGCCCAAACTCCGGCCGCCGCAAAAGTTGCTGCCGCCATCAATTTAGTCCACTCTGGCGTGAGTTGTTGCCTCCGTTGGATGCGCGAGATTCTCAGCTTTCCGTAGCCACAAACCGCGTCCAAAACCGAGCCCTGTGGGCGTTTTCCGAAGCCCTCCGCCGCGTCTGGACTCGCCGGTGGCTAAACGCCGGCGACCGCTGACCCGTTGACCGGCGTGGGTTGACCCCACTGCCTGGTTTGACTTCCCCGTCTCTCTCACTGACTTGCAGGCCTGCCCAACTAATTACTCTAGTTAGCACTAATTAACTAGTTAGGTTAGTTACTACAGTCACTGACTAGTGGGCCCTGCCCAGTTAGTTAGGGCTAACTAACTTAGTTGACAGGATCACTGACCAGTGGGTCCCACTGGTCATGTTTGACCTGGACCGTGCCTGTTGAACTGCTGAGGTCAGCATGACGTAACACTGACGCAGTAAAGTTTTCTGGAATTAAAATAAATCAGAAATGATTTATAAATGTCAGAAAATGCCCCAAACTTCTAAAAATCATAGAAATTCAACCGTAGCTCAGAAAGAAATAATTTATATATGAAAAATTATCAAACAAATTCAAGGAACCCATCTGTGCCATGATCATGCATGTTTGAACAAGTTAACCTCACTGAATATGACAAATGATGATTAGGGCAATTTATGAAATAACATTTGGAGTTGGAATTTGATCTTGTTTGAGTTCCACTTCAATTAAATTGGCTAGATATTGCATTAGGTGAATTCAGTACCTTAACATGACATGTCATTCATGTGAATGTGCATTGCATTGATTGTGTTCCTTCTTTGCTAGTCGGTGGTTGTTCCCCCCTCAGTAGACGTATGTTCCGACGATGTGATCGATGACACCGATGAAGAACTATACTATCTTCAGAAGTGCCAGGCAAGCAAAACCCCCTTGTTCATTCCGATACAATCGCACTCTCTCGCTCCTGCTCTCTTTTATTGCATTAGGACAACAATGTTTCAACTGTTACATGCTACGGTACCTGAACCCCTTTCCCCTGCATGACCTGTTAGCCCAGCACTACTGCTCCGGAACACTTGACTGGCCGGCAGGTGATTCACTTTGTTTCTGTGTCTGTCCCTTCGGCGAAATGTCACGCGGTGATATCCGGAGTCCTGCCTAGCCTGCTACAGCCCGGGTTCCCGGAGTCCTGTTAGCCCAGTGCTACAGCCCGGATTCGCATGCTACTGACCGACATGCTCGATGTTGATTCATGTATGCCTGTCCCCGTAAGTTAGTGCCACTTTGGGTTCATGACTAGTCATGTCGGCCCGGGTTCTCTGTCATATGGATGCTAGCGACACTATCATATACGTGAGCCAAAAGGCACGAATGGTCCCAGGCCATGGTAAGGCGACACCCATGGGAATACCATGCGTGAGGCCGCAAAGTGATATGAGGTGTTACAGGCTAGATCGGTGTGACTTAGAATCGGGATCCTGACAGCTTTGGTATCAGACCCTGACTGCCTGTAGGATTACCAAGCCAAGCTGGTCGAAGTTGAGTCTAGAAATGCTTTAGTTATATAAGGGAATTGATTGTGGATTGGAACATAAGGCTCTTTTTACTCCTTATCTTCATGACCTTCTGATCTGAGTCATCTTATCTTTTCTACGCGGTTAAGAACTAGGCTTTTCTTCTATCTCTCAGGATGACGTGTTACTAAACCGTAGTTTCCTAGGATTGTTGAGTTCAAGCCTCAGTTCAGTTCCTACTACTTCCATATGTTCATAGCTGGCCTCAGAACCTTGATATCGTGATGTTGAGTGCTTATGCCACCATTTTTTGCAGGATGTCTCAAATCATTTTGAGCATTTACAGCCGTTATGCTGTCCGAGTCATCCCAAGTTTCTAAATAGTCTGATGCACATGCAAATCTTTCCTCCATGTTCTCGTTGTATTTTGGGCCAGATTAAGCACACTAATCGGTGTGTTGAGGTACTCCGTTGCCTTGACGTGTATGTTGGAGTTAGTATTATGACCCTAGGTGTCCTGGAGAATTTAGCAACGCTTTCGTATCCCCAGTGTGGTGATTCTGACCATCATTCTTGAAATCATCCCGTGATGCCATTTAGTTTTAGGTATTCTACTCCTGTGTTCTTGACCCAAGAATCACTCTGTTCACTTCGTGTTGATATTGTTGCTAGTAACCTTTGCGATAGTCCTCGAGGTCCGTGGTATTTCCTTCTTCCAAAAACCATGAACCATTAAGGCAGAAGTTCTTTGAACCAAAAGATCACCATTAGAGTACTCCTGAGGAGTTCTCCATTCATAATTGTGATTCTGCCAGTTCTACCTTTCTGCATGGGTTATCCGGAAGAAATATGTTGAACTCGTTCGACATACTAATCTATGCATCCACAACTCAGAAAGTTATATGTTCCTTTGAGTTGTCCCCCTTCAGTTATATTCTGACCTTCATCTATCAATTGATAGTCAAGAGTATGCGAGCATTCGTTCATCGATGCCTATTATTCTTGTGATTCGTCGAGCCATTCTATTCCAGAATGACTAGGAGAAACAAACTCCAGTACCTCATCCATATCCAGGATTGGGTCAAAGTAGTTGTATTCTGCAGATCAAATGCCAATCCAGCTTTTGTTCTATTCTACCTTGGAGTATTACCCTATTCATGTCAAGAATATCATAGGAACTACACCATCTCTTATGAAATTTTGACGTAGTGATACTTCCTGCCATCATTGTTCATTCCTCGGCTCCCGTGTTGTTGCAACCGGAATACCGACAAGTGAACCGTGATGTGCGAAATCAATACTTCTAGCAACCCCGTTGCTTGGTGGTTAATGGACAATAACCTCATTCTTAGCGTGTTGATTTTGAATCATCACCCTAAGGTTGATCGTGCTACCTAGCCTTATTTCCAGTGCACTTTTCGATCAATGAGTTAGGATAGTGCCAATCCTTGCTTATTTGATCATATTGTCTTGCCTGAGAAGCAAGATTGTTCTCGAGCTTAGTGACATATCGGTTGTTCGTGATTTTCCGAATATCTTCTCAGAAGTATTACCGAGTTGTCACCTGACTGCTATGTGGAGTTCGTGATCAAGTTGGTTTTTCCATAAACCACTCCTTCTCTAAGAATCTGTGTTGGATACCCTGAGCTAGTTGGTTAAGCCAAACAACAACTTGGAGAGTTGGAAGATAAAAGCTTGCCTAACTTAGTTCGTTCCAAAAGGATATCCATGTGTTTGTGTGTTAGTTGAAGAAAGATGATATCTTCATATATTGGTCCCTATGATCAGTTGTTGGAACTATTGTCTTATCAAAACTTTGATTTGAGTATGGGCTATCACCAAATGAAATCAGTACCAACGATGTCGTAATGTTGTCTTACTTGTGGTTGATCCCTCGAGCATACATCATTACATCTTTTGGCTTGATCAATGCTATCATATTGTTCACATAACCATGTAACCCCATCTTATGGAAATCTTGATAAATTGTTGTTGAGCCCTCGACAACGTCTTTATCTCCTCCATGATTCATGTTGAACATTAAGCTAGTGTTGGAAACTTTTGAAAGCATTTCTTCATGCTAGCTCATGAAGCATATGTTTGGATGAAAGAAGTGACTTCCTCTAATTCATGTGCATTCGATGCAAGTTGCCGTCGTGAATTCGAGAGAGTTTATTTTTGCCTCCTCTGGAATTATCCCAAGTTAGTCATGCACGTGCGAAGTGCTCTATGGTTTGATAGGTTGGCCGCCTGCACTCCATATGTGTTCCTAGCACACCAAGCCACTTATTAATTTGTTCGAGAAAAAGGAGTTGATGTGCGAATACTAGTTCATGTACAAGATTCCAATATCCTCGATGATGGTTCCCAACTAGAACTCGGTAGTGTTTTGTTGTAAGACTACCATGTGGTCATGCTTGTCTGGGATAGCGTGTTCACATGTTTGTAGCAGAACCAGCTCATGTTTTGGAGCTTGCTATCGTAGTTCATTCTCGAGATCTCGCAACGCCATCCCGTCGATTTGTGTTGCTACCTTTCTTTTTCTAGACATGTTGTCTGAAATATCCTGTTACCAACCAGTTCTGAATCTCAGGCAGGTATGATGGTTGGGTCATTCCCAACATTTGCATTTTATTCCCAGCTTGCACCTCAGTAATTGTTGTCCCGGATCATCTTCAAAAGTGGGCTTACCATGGGTCCCATCCATCTCCGATGATAAGCAAAATCATCCATTACGTTGTCTTCAACAAGGTAGTCCACATCGTCCACCCTAGCCCGAGTATGTCATTCTTTCGAATTCCTTCAAACGGTCCATTAAGAATGGCCTCAGGATGGTATGAAGAGTTTCAATGATCTATGGATCAAAAGTAATTCTTTTTGCCACTTAAGGGAATAATCCTACGAGTCACCTCCTCTAGGGTGCCCCGTTATGGAATCGTGGTAATTATCTCCTCGCTACTTTGAACCCATCCGCCATCTTCTTAAGCATGGAATAGTTGCCTACCAAATCGAAGTTCACCATCTGTTACTATCCATCCGTCTTGATGTATGTTTTGTGTCCCAACTCAAGAGATGTTTCAACGTCTCACTCCATGAGTTGATCTTGAGTGCTCGTTCTTCGAGGAAATTGTTTCATGTAGAGTTTCCTTCTATCGTCATCGTGTTGGATGAAGATATCGAAAGCAAAGACGTCAAGGTCAATAGGAAGCAATGAATCAACATCCTCGAGAAGGACATCTGGATCGTGAAGATTGTGTTAGCTTGTGTCGCTCTATCTTCCTACCTCACGACTTGAATATCGGGACGAGATTCTTGTTTAGTGGGGGTGAGTTGTCTCAACCCTAGAATTGTTTGCAATAGTTGCATAAGAGAGCATCCATGCATCATGTCTAAATTCTGAAAGTTGAATTGAGGTTAGTTGAAACCCTCAGAAATCACTTCAGAAATAATCAACGTTAAAAATCTTTTCAAATGAGTCCAAGGAAATGTTCCTGTTATTCTGGAAAAATATTAGCAAGAGGTAAAATTCAAACCAATATTTTTGGAGTTTCAGAAATATTTATTTTGGCCATTTGAAATTAATTCAATAACTATTTGAATTGGATCAATATTTATTATATAATAAATATATGTTCAATAATTCTGAAAATTGTTGTGTAGCTTTGAAGAAGTCCATTTAGTTCACACAATTATTTTCATGAATTTTCAAAATGGTTTGGTCTTTGAACTAAATCAAAACATAATAACAAAAAGAGAAAAAGAGAACAAATTAAATAACCAGAGAGAGAACCTACCTGGGCCACTTACTTGGCGCAGCCCACCTAGCATCCAACCGGCCCAGCTCTGTGACAGCCCAACCGGCCCGACTGGCCCAGTGGCCAGTCATCGTTCTCCTCTTGCCAGGAGGACACAGCGCGCGTGGCCGCCGCTCGCGAGCACGCGCCTCGCTAGCTCCTGCTTGCCGCCACGCCTGGATGCCTCCAACGTAGCCACGCACCCCCCTGACCTCTCTCTCTCCCTCACCCGTGGCCTCTCCCCTCCTCTGCTCTCTCACTCGCATGGACCCGAGCAGCCCCGTCGCCGCCGACATGCACCACCACGGCCACCGCCTCCCCCTTGCCTCGCCGACATGCCCAGGAGCTCCGCCACCGACGTCTACGGCTCTCTGTCGACTCACGCAATGCCAAAGGCCGCCAAACACCGTCCTCGCCTTCGTCCTCAACCTCGGGCACCCGAGCCCATCTCCGGTCGATTCGGCGCCACCAGGACCTCCCCGAGCTCGCTGACCTTCCCTACGTGATCGCCGTGAGCTTCTGCTCCCAACCCCTCTCTCTTCCCACTCAATTTCTTCCTCTAACCCCGCTGGCCACCGCGGTCGAAGCTCGCCGCCGCCGTGCCATGTCGCTGCCGCGGCCAGAGCTGCCTCCGCCCACTTTTGAGCATGTCGCCGTTCTCACCGTGCTCCCAGGAGCCGAACGCATGCACCAGCTCCTACTGCCGTGCTCCCTAACACCGAACCCGAGCTCGCCCGAACTCCGGCCGCCGCAAAAGTTGTCGCCGCCGTCGATTTAGTCCACTCTGGCGTGAGCTGTTGCCTCCGTTGGATGCACGAGACTCTCAGCTTTCCGTAGCCACAAACCGCGTCCAAAACCCAGCCCTGTGGGCGTTTTCCGAAGCCCTCCGTCGCGTCTGGACTCGCCGGCGGCTAAACGCCGGCGACCGCTGACCCGTTGACCGGCGTGGGTTGACCCCACTGCCCGGTTTGACTTCCCCCTCTCTCTCACTAACTTGCAGGCCGGCCTGACTAATTACTCTAGTTAGCACTAATTAACTAGTTAGGTTAGTTACTACAGTGACTGACTAGTGGGCCCTGCCCAGTTAGTTAGGGCTAACTAACTTAGTTGACTGGATCACTGACCAGTGGGTCCTACTGGTCAGGTTTGACCTGGACTGTGCCTGTTGACCTGCTGAGGTCAGCATGATGTAATGCTGACGCAGTAAAGTTTTCTGGAATTAAAATAAATCAGAAATGAGTTATAAAATTCAGAAAATACCCCAAACTTCTAAAAATCATAGAAATTCAACCGTAGCTCAGAATGAAATAATTTATAGATGAAAAATTAACAGAAAAATTCAAGGAATCCATCTGTGCCATGATCATGCATGTTTGAACAAGTTAACCTCACTGAATAGGACAAATGATGATTAGGGCAATTTATGAAATAACATTTGGTGTTGGAATTTGATCTTGTTTGAGTTCCACTTCAATTAAATTGGCTAGATATTGCATTAGGTGAATTCAGTACCTTAACATGACATGTCATTCATGTGAATGTGCATTGCATTGATTGTGTTCCTTCTTTGCTAGTCGGTGGTTGTTCCCCTCTCAGTAGACGTATGTTCCGACGATGTGATCGATGACACCGATGAAGAACTATACTATCTTCAGAAGTGCGAGGCAAGCAAAACCCCCTTGTTAATTCCAATAAAATCCCACTCTCTCGCTCCTGCTCTCTTTTATTGCATTAGGACAACAACGTTTCAACTGTTACATGCTGCGGTAGCTGAACCCCTTTCCCCTGCATGACCTTGCATTGCCACAATAAATAGATGAAACCCACTATCATGAGTAGGAGTTGTTTGAGCCCTAATGTGCCTACTCATTCATGGTTGTTTGTCATGCCTCCTACTGCTTAGAGTTGTGTTAGGTCTGATTCATCGGGGATGAATTGGAATGGTGTTGAACATGTCCTACTGTGAGTGAGCTAAGTGTGTGAACATGATTTGGTAAAGGTAGTGGTGAGCGGCCATGTAGGAGTACATGGTGGGTTGTCTCATTGCAGCCGTCCTCAGAAACTGAGTTCTGTGTTTGTGATCCATGAACAGTTACTATCACGCATTGGAATGCTTAAGTGCCCCTCTCGACTTATTAATCTACCTGATCTCTGTCCAAGAGTTCCAACTAGTTTCTGGTGTTGGTAGGTAGTGTTAGTAGTCTACCAAGTGGCACCTGGTACAGGTTGGCTTGGGACAGACTAGGCACAGTGGCATGGTGTACCAAGTGGCACCCGGATGGTGGGCTTGGGAACCCTGCACACATCGTTTGGGGCCGTGAGCGACACCCCGGCCGGATCTCCTTGCGGATGGAACCCGAATAGGCGATAAACCTAGACGAGAGACTTGTGTGATTAGTCAGGTCATGGCCGACTCCCTCACCAGGCTTCCGCTTGAAGGTTGCCGAGATACACGATGTGTACAAGGTGGTAAGTGGCGAGAGCGTGTGTGAAGAAGTACACCCCTGCAGGGTTATCATTATCTATTCGAATAGCCGGATTCCTCGGATATGGAAACTTTTATCCCTTGCATAGTTCATAGACAAGTGAAAGTGGATACTCTAAAATGCGCAAGATAAGTGTGAGTGCTATGGATGGCGTTCTCGCAGGGAGACGGGAGCGGATCCATAGTGGTGTATTGGTATGGTGAATTTGTGGACTCGTGTGCGCCAGCTCAAAAGAGTTACTTACAGTTGTAGTTCAGGTTAGCCACTGAGTCAAAGCTGGCTTGCTACAGTTAAACTCCACCACCCCTTTCTTGATACTGATGCATATGTAGCTAGTTCTGATGTAAGTCTTGCTGGGTACATTTGTACTCACGTTTGCTTAATTTATGTCTTTGCAGAGAGACTTCAGTCTCGCTAGTAGTTCCACGTGGACTTCGATGTTTAGCTTGTTACCTCAGCTACAATCTTGTGCCCTCGGCAGGATCTGGTAGTTAGTCAGGCTTCTCAGCGTTTTTCATTTGTAGATGTCTGTACTCAGACATGTTAAGCTTCCGCATGTGCTTTGTCTGGTATGCTCTGAATGTTGGGTCATGAGACCCATGTCTGTAATATCTAGCTCTTCGGAGCCTAATGATTAAATACTTGAGCCATAGAGTTATGTTGTGATGCCATGTTGTATTTACACATATCGAGCATATTGTGTGTATGATTGAAATGCTTGGTATGTGTGGGATTCGACAACCTAGTTGTTTATCCTTGGTAGCCTCTCTTATGGGGAAATGTAGTCTTGTGCTTCCATGATCCATAGTAGTCCGCTACAGCCCGGTTCACCGGAGTCCTACTAGCCCAGCACTACTGCTCCGGAACACTTGACTGGCCGGCATGTGATTCACTTCGTTCCTGTGTCTGTCCCTTCGGGGAAATGTCACACGGTGATATCCGGAGTCCTGCCTAGCCTGCTACAGCCTGGGGTCCTGGAGTCCTATTAGCCCAGTGCTACAGCCCGGATTCGCACGCTGCTGACCGGCATGCTTGATGTTGATTCATATATGCCTGTCCCCATAAGTTAGTGCCACTTTGGGTTCACGACATGTCATGTCGGCCCGGGTTCTCTGTCATATGGATGCTAGCGACACTATCATATACGTGAGCCAAAAGGCGCTAACGGTCCCGGGCCATGGTAAGGCGACATCCGTGGGAATACCGTGCGTGAGGCCGCAAAGTGATATAAGGTGTTACAGGCTACATCGGTCTGACTTAGAATCGGGGTCCTGACACCGGATGCCCGCAAATGATCTGGAGGAGATTAAGAAACAGATCAAGGAGTTATTGGAGAAGGGATACATTCGACGGAGCTCATCAGCATGGGGAGCCCTAGTGCTTTTGGTCAAGAAGAAGGATACGTCCCTAAGAATGGTTGTTGATTATCGTGCGTTAAATGAGGTGACGATCAAGAACAAATACCCACTGTTGATGATCAATGATTTGTTCGACCAGCTGCAAGGAGCTAAGGTGTTTTCAAAGATCGACCTGCGATCTGGATATCATCAGTTGAAGATACGAGAGAAGGACATACCAAAGACAACATTCACCACACGGTACGGGTTGTATGAATATACGGTAATGTCGTTTGGACTGACTAACGCCCCTGCCTACTTCATGAGCATGATGAACAAAGTGTTCATGGAATATTTGGATAAGTTCGTTGTGGTGTTCATTAATGATATAATGGTATACTCGAAGAACGAAGAGGAGCACGAAGAGCATTTGCGCTTAGTTCTCGAGAAACTCAGGGAACATCAGTTGTATGCCAAGTTCAGCAAATGCGAGTTTTGGCTGAAGGAATTCGGATTCCTTGGACATGTTATATCAGAAGTTGTAGCAGTAGATCCTACCAAGGTTCAGTCAGTCACTGAATGTTTGGCACCCACTTTAGTTAGCGAGATCCGCAGTTTTCTTGGACTCGTAGGATACTATCGGAGATTCATTGAGAATTTTTCCAATATTGTGAAGCCAATGACGGAGTTATTGAAGAAGGATACCAAATTTAAATGGACGGGAGAATGTGAAGCAAGTTTTCAGGAGTTAAAAAACGTTTGACTACAACCCCAGTGCTGATTCTATCGGATATACGTAAGGAGTTCCAAGTGTATTGCAATGCCTCTCGCCTAGGACCTGGAAGTGTGCTTATGCAGGACAGAAGATTTTTTTTGTATGCCTTGCGACAACTGAAACCGCACGAGTTTAATTATACCATGCATGATTTGGAGTTGGCTGCCGTAGTGCATGCGTTGAAGACCTGGAGGCATTACCTTATTGGAAATCATTGTGATGTGTACACGGATCATAAGAGTTTGAAGTACATTTTCACACAGAAAGAGCTGAACCTTAGGCAGAGGAGATGGTTGGAGCTTATAAAGGATTATGACATGAAGCTTCACTATCATCCTGGCAAGGCCAATGTCGTAGCCGAAGCTTTGAGTCAGAAAAGTTATGCTAATACCCTAGTGAGCACGGGATTGCCGAAGGAGTTAGCAGAGGATCTCAGGGAACTTCGATTGGAGATTGTTCCTAAATGTTTTGTTGCAACAATGAAAGTTCAGTCGACATTGTTAGGAAAGATTCGAGAAGCTCAGAAGGAGGACAAAGAGATTGCAGAGATAAAAGAGAGAATGAGAAAATGAAAGGCCAAAGGTTTTCATGAGGATGAGCACGACACCTTATGGTTTGAGGACCGTGTTTATGTGCCCAATAACACAGAGATTAGGAAGTTAATACTTCAGGCAGCTCATGAATCACCATACTCGACACACTCCGGAAACACCAAGATGTATTTGGATTTGAAGGAACGTTTTTAGTGGACTGGTATGAAGAAGGATATTGCTGAGTATGTAGCCGTATGTGATGTATTTCAGAGAGTGAAGGCTGAGCATCAAAAGCCAACAGGATTGTTACAGCCTATGCCGATACCTGAATAGAAGTGGGATAAACTTGGCATGGATTTTATCACCGGATTACCCAGGACTAAATCAGGATATGATTCTATATGGGTAGTAGTTGATCGCTTGACCAAAGTGGCTCACTTTATCCCAGTGAAAACCACCTATACAAGTGCGAAGTTGGATAAGATATACATGACCAGGATTGTATGTCTGCATGGAGTTCCAAGGACCATCATATCAGATAGAGGGACACAGTTTCCTTCAAAGTTTTGGAATCAGCTGCACCAAACTTTGGGGACAAGGTTGGAGTTCAGTACAACATTCCACCCGTAGACAGATGGACAGACCGAGAGAGTCAACCAGATTCTGGAGGATATGTTGAGAGACTGTGCGCTAGATTATGGATCTAGTTGGGATGACAATTTTCCCTACGCGGAGTTCTCATACGACAACAACTACCAAGCCAGTTTGAAGATGGGACCGTTCGAAGCCCTGTACGAACAAAGGTGCAGAACACCGTTGATGTGGAATGAAGTCGGAGACCAACAATTGTTTGGACCAGATCTGATCAAAGAGTCTGAAGAGAAAGTTAAGTTGATTAGGGATAGACTGAAGATAGCTCAGTCCAGACAGAAGAGTTATGTAGATTCGAAACACAAGGAAATAACCTATGAAATTGGAGATAGAGCCTATCTGCGAGTGTCACCCCTGCGAGGAGTGAAACATTTTGGAGTTAAGGGGAAGTTAGCCCCGAGATTTGTAGGACCGTATCGAATTTTGGAACGTATGGGAGAAGTTGCCTACAAGCCGGAGATACCTAAAGGACTGTGAGGAGTTCATGATGTATTTCATGTTTCCCAGTTGAAGAAATGTCATGTTGAAATGGTTGATATACCGTTAAGAGATACAGTACCCTTGGATGCGATTCAGTTGGACAGTGATTTGACCTATGAGGAGAAGCCAGTCAGGATTCTCGAATTTGCCAGCCGAGTCACCCGCAACAAGGTTATCAAGTTTTGCAAAGTTCAGTGGACCCATCATACCGAGGATGAAGCCACCTAGGAACGAGAGGATGATCTTCGCAAAGACCACCCAGACCTATTCTCTAGCCAACCCGAATCTTGAGGGCGAGATTAATCTTAAGGGGGGTAGGTTTGTAACATCCCAAATTTTCAATTTGGAATGTACATAGATCATTCATGCATATCGTATTTTATTGCATTTCATTTTGCGATCCTCGAAATCCTAAGCAACTCATGGACCCTCGGAGAGAGTTGGGGATTTCCCTGTTTTCATATTTGAGTTTTATCAAATATTGAAACGAGGATTTTGGTTTTAATAATTTTTCTCTCTGAAAATATTTCATATTAAAATACATGAGAGGAGATAATATAACTTCCCCAAAATAAAGGAAATATTGGAGGAAAAAGATTAAAATCAAATATTTGTTTTTATCTGGAGTTTATTGCTATTTTATTTGAATTATAAAAATTGCACGTTTTTCAAAGATGCATTTTAAGGCCAAGAAATGTTCATCTCGTTCTAAATATTTTATTTAGACGGTGAAAATTTGTTTTGGCATTTTTAGAATTTTATTTTATTTTCTAGGATTTTTTTAGTTTCGGCGGAATTATTAAAAAAACACGCAGTGGCTAGCTGGGCTGAAGCCCAGCCGCCAGCCCATCTTCCCCGCCCCGCCGTCTCCCTCCTGGAGACCGCGCGCCGGCGCCGCCGACTCGGACCGGAGTCCGAGCCGGACTCCTCCTCCCTGCCGCCTTGCCCCCTCCTCTAGGCCACCCCCTCCCCTCTTTAAATACCCCAGACCCCCCCCCCCCACCGCCACCACCACCAACCCCGCCGCCCGACCGCAGCCGCCGCCGCCTCCCTCGCCGCGCCGCGCCGCCGCCCCTCGCCGCGCCGCGCCGCCGTTGCAGCCCGCCTCCCCGCCGTCGCAGCCCCGCATCGCCGGAGGTAACGCACCATTGTCGCCGCCGGTTTTTTAAAAAACCGATCCGGTTTTTAGAAACCCTAGTTCGTTTTTAAGATCGGTTCACCAGTTTTTCCTGGTTTAGTAATTTTGTGGACGTTCGCCCGTACGTTCATTTTAACGAATGGAGTTTACTCGTTAGTAACAGACAACGAACGCTCGTTCGTTAGCCTATTCGTCAGTTTTCTTTTTCTCGGATTTTCCGTGATTATTTTCAATCGTGATTTCTGATCCGATTTTCGTTTTAGCTTATCTTTTCGCTCGTTTGTCGGAATCAGGCGATTCAAGCACCTAGATCTTCATCTCGAAACCCTCTTTCCGTTTAACCAACTTGAACAAGATTTTTCTACTGTAAAATTTTACCTTAGTCCATATTAGTAAACAGATCTTGTTTCTTTCACCGTTTGAGTTTCGTTGCTCCGTTTGATTTGATTCTTCTCGCAAACCGGAGTTCTTAAGTTGAACTTTTTGGTTAGATCTTCTTATTTGAGATTTACCCATATTTCTTTGCTTGATTGCTTATGTATGCTTTTGTTTTTTTGTGATAGAACACCCGGAGTGCGAAGCGTGCTACTACGAGTCCCTAGGTTTTGTGGATCATCAGCAAGGCAAGTAACACTTTGATCATACCCCTTTATCACCCAGTTTTTATGCATTAGTTCCAATCCTCAAACATTGCATGGTTAGGATGTGATTAACATGTGGGTTGGGAAGTAGTTGATGAGGTAGAACCTATTGCCCTGTTATATTCAAACCCTTGGGAGTTACTTCTATGTATTGCTTATATTGCTATCCTATGCTCGTAGACGTGGTTTGGGTGAGTGAAATCCATGACAGATGTGAGATTGTTAATTAATGGTTTAACTTAAGGTGGAAACTTGAATACACATCTGGGTGGATTGTTTGTTGGGCACCTGGGGAATCCAGTGTTGTCCTAGGATATCCCGGAGTACCCGTGTGATAATCCTATGGTCCGCCACCCAGGCTCAAAGGGAACTGAGATATTCTCATGCTAGAAACTACCGTGTGAAGCCACAAGTTATTATGGGCTCTAGCATAGTTGAGTAAGTTGCGTGAAGCTCCCGAAGAGGTGGATCAGCAGGTAGTGGGATGTAGGTTTGGTATGGTATGGCCGGAGTAAGGAGTTAATGCTTCTAAAAGACTGTGTCTCGGTCATTTGTTTCTCAAACACCTTGTGGTGCGAGAAATCCAACGGAGGAGATCGGGTCTTGTGGGGAAAAGTGCGCAAATCTCTGCAGAGTGTATAAACTAATCATGGTTAGCCGTGTCCTCGGTTATGGACATCTTGAGTATCTAGTACTTGGAGTATCCTAAGTGTCTCATCACTCTAAACTAATATTGTTGGGTTGTTAATTACTTTAATTGGGATTGAGTTGGAGGGACCTTCTCAATGATGTTTCAACTACCATGATAGTTAAATAAAATCTATTCCTTTGTTGTAGGGAAAAATTGGCTTTTCGCAAAAACTATAACCATAGAGCTTTCCACCAGGCAAATATGCATGTAGGGATAGCATTATTCTGTTCTTGCTCTACTGTGTTAGCTTGCCAGCATATTCCATGTGCTGACCCGTTTTCGGGCTGCAACGTATTATGTTGCATACTTTTCAGACGAGGAGTAAGGTTCGTTATGTCGTTGCCGTGCAGCTCAGCTATGTCGTTGGAGTTGATGGACTCACTTTATCTTCCAAGCCTTCCGTTCTATCGTATTAGATAGCCTTAAGCCATATTTACTGTAATAAGTTCTCTTTTAAGACATTCGATGTAATAAGTGCGTGATTGCTACTCTATTATAAATCCTCGAGTACTGTGTGTGACAGCATTACCGATCGAGGGATGACACTAAAGCACAGAGACTTGGCTGTTTGAGGTCGGGCCGCTACAAAGCTGTCCGCACCATCCCAGCCGGGTCAGTAGTCAAGTTCATCAAGGGCCTCGTAAGCCGATTTGGGGTCCCTAATCACATCATCACTGACAATGGCTCGCAGTTCACTAGCATTCTCTTCAAAACGTATTGTGCTAACCTTGGAACGCAGATCTGCTACGCCTCCATCACTACAAAAAATACACTTCTGTGATGATACGTGTTTGTCATAGTAGGTCGCATTTTTTGTCATGCATGTACATCCATGACAAATTTATGACAGAATCAAGATAGTCATACCTATGCTGTCATAGAAGTGTTCCATGATATTACCAAAATTATCATCACGGAAGTGTCCTCCATGACGATAAATCGCGCGTTAAAGAAGTGATTTCATAAAGGGTGACCGACACGTGGCATCCACCATAATGGAACGCCGTTAAGCTATCGCGTCGGGTTTTGGATCCGATAACCCGTTAACAGCCCCGACCAATGGGGATTTTCCACGTGTAAAATCATCATTGGCTGGAGGAAACACGTGTCGGCTCATCGTCGGGACAGATGTCATCCACTCATTGGACATAAGGCGCCTATGATACGTTGACACGTGGCACGGACCAACAGAGGCCCATTCATGTGAAAAGACCGGCCCGTTTGACTTGGTCAAAAGGTGGCGGGCCGGCCCATGGAAAGCCTGTTAACGGCCTGTTCGCATATAGCCCATTTACAGCCCGCTAACCCAAGGCCCGTTACGCCCTATCCAAATTAGGCCCAGTAGCGTCATCTGGGCCATCCAATATGATTCCAGCCCGTTTTCACTTCTGGCCCATGTATGGCCCATGACGTCTTTTGGCCCATATGAGGCCCTATGTAACTCTTGGCCTATTTACTGCCCGTGGTGAAACTGGCCCATAATGAACAGTGTATCACTTTACACCCATTAACGGCCCGTGGTGAAATTGGCCCGTAATGAACAGTGTATCACTTTATACCCATTAACGGCCCGTTATTCTGTTGGGCCGTCTCCAGCCCATGTTATATTTCGGCCTTCTCAGAGCCCATTTATTCTTGGGCTCATTTCCAGAATTCGTTTACTTACGGCCCGTTACTGTCATTTTCTGCTTGTGGGCCAAATTCAGCCCGTGGTTACAGTCGGCCCGTTTGTGGTCCGTTAATAGGGCCGTTTTCATAGCGTCATCAAATACGACCTATTAACGATGGCCCGTTATGGTTGGCCCATGAACGGACGATTCCAACTCTAGCCCGTTTACGGCCAGAATGCGGTCTGTTTGGCCCATGTTTGGCCAATCGATCGTACGACCCGTATAAGGCCCATTGATGATACGACCCGTAGAAGGCCCATTGATGATACGGCCTGTAGAAGGCCCATTGTTTCTACGGCCTGTAGAAGGCCCACTGTTTCTATGGCCCGTAGAAGGCCCATTGTTTATACGGCCAGTAGAAGGCCCACTGTTTCTACGGCCCATAGGAGGCCCAGTGTCACTACAGTAAATATTAGCCCATGGTTATTGTGGCCTAGTTTTAAAAAATAGGTTTTTGCAGCCACTAGCAAACCACAGAAAAAGAACTGCACTGACTACAAGCAAAAAAATAAACAAGACAACAAGGAAATAAATAAGCAAGCAACTTACACTAGGCTATCACGGCTATTACACATATTACATCCACTGGGCATCAAAGTTCGCCACCAGTGCAAATATAGGGAACACAACAGCATATAAATGCCGCAGCAAAACAAGTCTAGAACTGAAACCACTTCAGAAGAGCTCAAGAAACAATATCCTGGGTACCCATAATGCTGGCAAGATGCTTAGCAAGCTTATTAAGTTTCTCTTGTTTGGCGCTTAAGTCCTCCAGTGCTTGTTGTTGCACCAGAAAGTATGCATCTGAATTCTGCAGGGACTTCCTTAGTCCTTTGGCTTCCTGTCGCATAACATCTGATCGATGTCTTTCAACCTGAAGTTGAGACTCAAGAAGCCGAACTGATTCAGGCAATGAGTTCGAAGAGCTGGTGCCAGCAGTGGTAGCCTGTAACTCAAACACTATATCAAGACATGACTTTGGGGTTGTCTTAGTGTCTTCAATATAGTTTTTATTAGCTTTCTTGGAGACCAACAGGGATGTCTCACTATCTTGAACCTTATCTGCATTACTTCCTTTACCATTGCATAACAGGGTACTCTTCTCCAATATTTTATCCGCGTTCTAAAAGAGAAACAAACAAACACATCTTAGGTTTATAATGTAGTATATGAAACTCATTTTTGTAAACCAGTTCAGTAGTAAGGTGGATAGGATAATAGCATGAAACAAACATATATCTATGTAGTATGGTCACTGTATGGTCTATATCATTCTAGTTTATGTTGCCAAATCAAGATAGATACAGTTCGAATCATATCTATTTAAGACAAAGTAGCATAGACAGAATATAAATGTGGGAAACTACACAGCAATAACAACACTTGTAATGTGCATGGCATGAGAACATAACTGTTTATTCAATTGAAACTGAAATCAACATAGAGCAAGTTACAACAGCAAACAGCCAAACACGTTGGAGAAACAGGTTTAAAACATACCTGTTGCGCCATTGGAGTTTCAATTGCATCCTTCAAATTTGAAATTAGTTGGTATCAGTAAATACAGTGAGGCAAGAGCAAAGTAGTATGAACCATAGCTATGGAACCTGACCTGAGAACAATTCTTCTTCTGCTTTAAGCGTTGACTTCGGGTTTGGAGTGGTGGTCCTCGTGATTTGGGCACTGCAGTTGCCTTACTAACTACTCGTGTTTGGGTGCTCTGTGGTGGAGACGGTGCTGTGTCAACGGGAACTGGGTGTCTATCTGCTGGGGTTGGGGTTAGAAGGGGTGTAGCTGGTTCTCTGTCCAACTGGGTAGGGGTACAATCTGCATGAGTGTAGGTTATGTGTGGTGGGGCTAGTTCTTGGGCAAGTACAACCATGGTTCTATCTGCATCGACAGGTAGCACGATCTTTTCTAAAGACCGTGTTTTTACTCCCACAGATACTGCCATCACTCCCTCCAATTGAAATGGCTGATAAACAAGAAAAGTAATTGAATGTACAGACAATGTAAGATAGACAGGTGCAATGGATAGTAGGGAAGAAAACAGGGCATGAAATAATTCACATTTATGTTGTCTAAGCAAACAGAATAGCAGGACATAATTTCACATATATGATGGCTAATTAAACAGGATAGCATGACACAATTTCACATGTATGATGGCTAACTAAACAGGATAGAATGACATACTTCAAAATATGATGACTATGTAAACAGGATGACATGATATAACTATACGATGTGTCTATTAAAGTGGTTGGCATGCCATAAATCACAAACATGCCGTCGATGGAAACATGATGGCATGATATAATTCACGGATAGAATGACATAATTTAAATATGATGACTATGTAAACAGGATGAGATGATATAACTATATTATGTCTTTAGAAAATGGGTTGGCATGCCATAATTCAGATACATGCTATCTATGTAAACATCATGGCATGACATAATTTAAATATATGATTTATATACTAAGGAAGTGAGCAGAGGGCAATCACATATATGATGTGTCAACTAAGGAGATGGCATTCAATATTGTGTATATGATGTAAAAACTAAGCATTGCAATAGAACATATGCATTATATGAGTAATATAACCCTGCCAAGTTTGAGCATACACCTCAGGGGGATAATAGGACCGGTCATCTGCCTCTGAATCCTCCTCTTAAGAGCTATCTGTAACCAGCAAGATATCTGCTTCAGCAGGTAGCATTGTCTGCTCTGAAGACCTTGTTTCACTCCAAATTTCTCCATCACCAATTCAAATGGATGATGCACAGGAAGAGAAGTTGAATATACAAACATTGTCGACAAAAGCAATGAGAAATACAAAAAAGGACGGCATGATATAATTCACATATATGACGCTTGCCTAAGCAGCATGGCATTGCATAATTCACATACATAATGCCTTGCAATAAGATAACATTGCATAATTCACATATATAATGTCTTGCAACAAGATGGTATTGTATAATTCACATATATGGTAATTAGACACTAAACAGGCGGCATTCACACAAAGCATGTCTAAACTAAGCAAATGACATAGCAATGCAAGATACCATATGCACAATATGAGCAACATAACCCTGCCAAGTTAGGGCATGCACCTCGGGGGGGGGGGGGGAATATGACTGGTCATCTGTCTCTGAATCCTCCTCTGAGGAGCTATCGGTAACTAGCAAGACATGCGCTTCGTCAGATAGCATTGTCTGCTCTAAAGACCTTGTTTCCACTCCAGATTTTTCCATGACCGTGCCAAATGGCTGATGCACAGGAAGAGTAATTGAATGTACTAAATTTTTTGACAAATTGAACACATAATAAAAAAATGATGGCATGATATAATTCACATATAAGATGACTGGCTAACCAGGATGGCATTGCAAAATTCACATATATGATGCCTGGCTAGACAAGATGGCATTGCATGATTCACATATACGATAAAGAAACTAAACAAATGGCATTGACACAAAGCATGTCTAAACTAAGCAGATGACATCTTTAATGTATACAGTAAGCAATGCAAGGCACCATATGCATGATATTACCAACATCAGCATGCCAAGTTAGAGCGAAGACCTCAATGGGTAAATAGGAGTGGTCTTCTCCTTCTGAATCCCCCTCATAATAGTTATCTTCCTCTTGATTACGATCCAAAATGGGTGGAGGGGGGCTGCCTTTGCGCCCACCATCGAACAACGTCTGCATGAAATTTTATTGCCACGCAAGCCTCGTCTCTTTTGCTCTACATGATCAGTTCCATTGTGTACAATAACTGACATGCATAGGAATAAAACATAGTGAGATTATGTAAGGAGTGCATGCACAAATCCAGAGTGATGGTAGCAAACTGTGGATAGACCCAAAACCAATGATAGCAGGCAGATAATAGCTTTAGTTAAAAAATACAGATAATGGCACCTTTAATATTTGTTTGCACCCAACATGAAACTCATAGTAGACACCGGAGATTAACCAGATAGTAGACAGATAGTACTGATTGCTGCCCCAATATGTACCCCACAACCATTTAAAAACTCAAGTTTCAGCATTAGTTTGGACCTGACTCGGAGTCTAATAGGTGAACACGACGATAATGTAGCATGTCATCATGTTAAGTGACGCATAACATAATCAGACACGGAAGAGTGTGACCTCTCTTGCGGACCCGTGTAGTCCTCAAGTTCATCTGCTCAGTTGATGATGGTAATGCAGTTGTCGTGGCTGCCGGCGGCGGGGAAGAAGATTTGAGGCGGCAAAAGACAGTCTGGAGAGTGGATCCCTACTGTGGTGAACCCTTCCATCATTGGAGCAGCTGAGCTGGGGTGGAACACAGCGCCGCAGGAGCAGGACAAACCACACAAGGTTTTCTTTGACACATATCTATAACAGAAGTAATTGAGTAAGGGCTTGTTTGAATTTGAGGATTCTAACAATGCAGGGATAGGAAATTGACAGGAATAGGATAGGAATGCACATGCAAAATAGAGAATTTAAAAACACAGGATTTCTGCCAGTCTGGGTGTTTGATTCACAACAATTGGAAGATCACAGGATGCAAAAAAACATGGTGAGATTAAGTCAAACCACAAGAAAATGTACGGTTATAATGCTATTATGCTACTATCTCTTAGTCTTGTGCTTGATGAATAGGAATATGAAAAGGAGGAGAAGTGGAAATTAGAATTCCTACGGTTTTTCTTTCAAGGGGACACTAAAGGAACAAATCCTACAGTTTTCCTTTGCTCCATTCCTTTGCACCAAATTCATGAAAAGTAGTACCATAGGAAACTTTCCAATTCCGATGTTTTTCATTCACTTTTCCTTTCAAGCATTGGCGATTCTAGTAGGCAGGCTTGAGCAAGGAAAATCCTACACTAAAAAATGTTTTTGTGCTACTTCTATTACTTTGGACCCAGGCCACTGCCATACTAGCTCAACTCCCAGGCCCATCGACAAATGCACAGCTCAAACGCGCAGAGATAAATAATGATGGCGTTCAAGAGAGTCCATCACAGATAGCTAAGTTGCCTGATACCTCACTGCTTGTCATATAGTAGGATAAAATAATCGTATTTCCCGTTACTACGAGTGCTCAGTGGACAATATATATAACATGTAGAGTAAAAAAGAGATGCAACAAGTGTACAACCTCTTTGGCGAAGCCATGTCGATTTCAGCGTGATTGGGTTGGCCGGTGAGGATGCTCCGGCTGACTTGGCTGTCGGAGGAGGGGAAGAAGATCTTAGGCGTCTGGAGATGGAGCCCGAGGTACTGCTCTGCTATGATGGAGGGTTTCGTCGTTGGAGCAGCTCCGGTGAGTTGTACGACGCCGAGGCTGAAGAAGGACAAGAGAGAAAACGAACAACGTTAACCGGAGTGGAATTCTAATAGCATCTCCAATACATGACGTAAAATACATAAACACAAAGTGCTAGATGTAAAATACATCAGCCGCTCATCTCTGAACTTAACTGTCGAAACTGAATTTAACTGTCGAAACTGAACTTAACTGTCAAAACTGAACTTAATTGTCGAAACTGAATTTTGCTGTCGAAACTGAATTTTGCTGTCGAAACTGAACGCACTAGCAAGTTGAGGCTACACGTCGGTCGATTGACTTTTTCATCTCTGGTCAGTCGATTTTGCAGCCGTTGGATATGAAATCAAGGGCCTGTGGTTCATCTTCAACCTCCACCCCCCGGAGCCGGCCAAACAGTAGCCCCCCGCCGCCGGCAGCCGGTGGTGCGCCGCCCCGCCCACCCCGAAACCACTCCCCACCGCTGGTCCGCCGCCGCCCCAGCCATCCCTCTAGCCCCCCCCCCCCCCCCGTGCCGAGCTTTTTCTCGGGCGATCCCCACGCCAACGCCCCGCCACCGCTGGCGACCACCGCCCCCATCCTGAACCCTAAGATAGATAGTGGGGTACCTCTCCAGCGAGCCCCCCTCCCCGCTGCAGCTGGTTCTTCCTTCACCCCGGCGGCATCGGAGTGAAGTGTAGCTAAATCGGAGCAGCATCGAAAGCAAGAGCAAGAACGAGAGCAGCAGCACGAGCAAGAGCAATAGTAAGAGCAGACCAGGCAGGGGACCGAGAGCAAGAGCAGAGCAACAGCGCGAGCGAGAGCTAAAGCAGCACCGGGTCCTACTAATGTGGACATTGCTGCCAAGGGAGCGATGTCATGTAGCAAGTGGCCGGCGACGCCGCCGTGGATGGAGCCGCGCCGTGTCGGCTCAGGACCGAGCGCCGGCAGCACCGTGAGATCGAATCAAGAAGAAAATGCGGTGATTAGTGTACAACCTCTTTGGTGGTGCCGATAAGGCCACAGCTTCATCTGAGGAAACAGTGATGATGATGCTCTTCCGGTGGTGCAGGTGAAGACGGCGGTGTGGGAATGGAGGTGGCGCGAAAGACGAGGGGAACGTCGAGGCAGCTCCTTGGAGGTGGAGGACGGGGTGACTGAACCAGCGGGACGATGAGATCGACGACGGATCCTCATCTGGTACGGTGGATGAGGGACGTCGAGGTGTTGCTGTGGACGACGTCATCGGGGAAGAGGCTCCGGCTGGGTGGCGGACAGAGCAGGGTGTGGGGTTTCGTCGCGAGTTTTCGCGGACTCAGTGTACGAATGGGTGGGTGGATGGGATGGCAGTGGGGAACCATGGCTTAGAGACGCGCTTGTCCGAAATGTGGGGTAAGTTACAAAAGTACCCCCACTGATTTGAGGCGGTTCTTTTGGTTCAGGGGTACCACAGGCATTTTGCGTGTCGGGATTTCACAGGAGGTGGGAGTTTTCGCGCGTGTTGTAATTTCGGAATAGCAAGGCGCGGGTTGAGATGGAGGGAGTTGTCGGAGAACAACGAGACAAAGATATATTTTAAATATTTCGGGCTAACAAGGCGCGGGTTGAAGAGGCGGGAGTTTCGCAGCACGATAGACAGAGACGCTAGCTTGAATTTTCGGCATAACAAGACGCGGCTTGAAATTTCAGAAAAACAAGCTTAATGTGTACCCAAAAAAGACAATTTGCACCTCAACAGGCATGACACACACACAAACACCATTTAGACTAGAGTAAGGTACATGTGCATTGCACGCATGAGATTTGGCAACCAAATTATGAATAAATACCACATTATAGCATGCAAGCTTTGAGTCATATATGCATGATGTAGATGTTCGTTTAATTCTTATAGTTCATTTCATTCAAAATCATCTAGTTTTTATAAGAAAGCTAATCTATTTTAAGATTCATGGAATTGTGCGTCGTAAGACATAAAGTAAAAACAAATAATGGCAAATCATGTAGAAAAACATTTGGGCAATTCTGATATGGAAGATTCTAGAACAAACAAGAAGTGCTTGTGTTTTGATGTTTGTGCATTATGCTTAAGTTCAACCATGGAGTCTTCTAGATTATACATGTGGCGAAATCTGGTGGAATCTAGATGATATCCAACGGCCAGTAGTGCTCAAATTTGCCATCTTTGGACCATCAGATTCGCCTCATCCAACGACCATCTTTCAAAGTTAAAGTTACCCGCACACAATAAAAAAAATATATAATATAATATATATATATAGCGGTATAGATATAGATATGTGATGCAAAAGCCGCCCATCATCTCCAATTAGAATAGTGTGTCCATGCACGGATGCGACGTGGCCAAATGATGTCTGCCATCGGTATCTCAAATTCAAATCAGTCTAACCTTGTTCAATGTGTATACATTACAACATGCTCGTTTCGAAACCACACCGCGCAGATCTCCGTTATATTCATGCATGCATGGGTTTCAAACATCAGGATCTCTTATTCAAATACTTGAATTCAACTTTACATTGATTGTGACCTCACCTATTCAGCTATTCTTTTACACCCACACAATAGTCTTCTCTTTATAACTGTACCACTAACTTTCTCTCGTGCATGCATGCACACACACTACCAGTCGGCATTATCCATCGCATGCATGCAATCTTTTTCTTCAGGTCGCACTACTAGGAAAAGGCCTACTAGTGGCGCACCAGTTTTTCCTACTAATGGTGCACTACTGGTGCGCCACTAGTACCACACCACTAGTATTTTTTACTAATGGCGCACCACACCGTGCGCCATTAGTATAGGCCACCATGCGCCATTAGTATCTGGCATACTAATGGCGCACTGTGGGGTGATGCGCCATTAGTATGAATATTAGGTTTTTTTACTTTTCTGAATTTTGCACAGGTTACAAAATGTATTATTGGACAGAATATAGACAACACCCCACAGCAAGAGCAGATTCATCAAATACAATAGAAGATTAGTCTCCGAATACAATTCATCATATTAGTCTCCGAATTCAAAAATCGAACAAAGATAGAACATTACAAGTCTTGAGACCGCGAGTAGCGAGTTTTTCGGAAGTAATACTAAGATAGAACATTACAAGTCTCAAACCAACCCTACTTAATTGTTCTTAGCACATGATCATCAGTATTAGGCAGGACCAAAATACCCTATTTAAGGTAAAATAGCATAAAACAATATAGACCCTGACTCTCCATTATGGAGAATGGAGATCATCCTGTCTCCAATTCTTGCGCTTCGCTTCCTTTTGCTTCCAAGAACCTCCTTACGACTGTCCATACATTTTTTCCATCCTTTGATTTTCATGTCTCCACTTCTTTTAGAAATCTCATATGCATAGTTGAGATTCGTAGGATGACCTGGCTGTATGTTCAAAACATTAAGACTACCTTTCTGATACATCAAATGAGGCACACAATTCTTGGCATTATCTGTTGAAAAACATAGTAATAACTTCATAGTTAGCAATGATGTACTAGTTTTAGAAGTATGCAAAAGATGCACGGATGTCGTAATAGTAAAAATCTTACCAGGGTATCTCCATGGTAGTTACCATAGTTGAACACATGCACTAGTGGCACGTATTTACCATAATGTTGAGGAGTTTGATTGTGGATATTGTAATTCTCAATGTCAGTACAAAATCCGACCAGATGATTTTTCTCCTTATAAGTTGTTAATTCGGAGCCATCGGTGTAGTGGGTTTTGTCTACCATCTCCCGCACATTCTTTGAACAGTAAAAATAAGTTGTCAATGGAAATAAGCTGTCAACTATTTTGAAATAAACAATATAAATTAGCTAATAACTATGTTTGAGAAACTCACATAGCGGTAGAACTGGAGGCGTATCAACAAGGACCCAAATGTCCATATTGTCTTGGTCGATGTTAGGATTACCAAGATCCATGGTGATAAGCATACCCTCATCAAAACCATACATCTTGCAAAATGCTTCCCAATTTTTGCAACCAAAATGGGTTACACTCTCAGAATTATACAGATTTACTTCAAAGTCCACATCGTGATGAGTCCTTAGGTGAATTTTCTTTGTTTCAGAAATTTCATGGTCTTCAAAATCCATCCTCTCCAAGACATAGCGTCTTGCATGGCATGGGATAAGCAATGTTCAAATTGTAAAAGATGAAAATTACACGTTGAAATAGTCGAAGTCATGCTTAATTATGAAAATAACACTTGTCGTTGTTGTGTACCGTTTCAACTTCGAAGGTCTCCTCGAGCTTAATGCTGAAGCGCCGATCATCGTCCAGGTGAGGCATGTCGCACAGACCTCAATCGTGGTGGCACTAGTCGCACTCCCCCGGGAGACTTTCGTCGTCCGATGACGATGACGACATATCCTATTTTCATAATTCAAAACTACATCATTTAGGGTTTGTCGACACCGAGGCATCCTAAAAGCTAAGCTTTTAACATTTAGGGTTTGTCGACGCCGAGGCACCCTAAAAGCCTAAGCTTTCATCAATTAGGTTCTTATCGACACCGAGGCACCCTAAAAGCCAAGGTTTTATCATTTAGGGTTTGTCGACGCCGAGGCACCCTAAAAGCCTAAGCTTTCATCATTTAGGTTCTTATTGACACCGAGGCACCCTAAAACCTATGGTTTAATGCAGCAAGAATAAAGGGGCAGTTGATCCTACTTAATTAAGTACTAATATACCCCGGCCCATGCATTAGTCGCAAGTACCCCATATGTCCTATTTTTAGCAAAGTCATGCTAAAATTCACGGAAAATTTCAGCATGAGCTTTGCTGAAAATAGGACATATGGAGTACCCGAATTTGCCGGAACAGAAGTTAATCGACATTCCGGCAAACTCAAGGGCCTCTCGGGGTACCTGCAAAATCATTATCCCCGCGTAATGAAGTTGCCAATGGGTCATTTTAGAAGATCACAAGTAGCATCATCACAAGTACAACATCATCACAAGTAGCATCATCAGTAGATCACAAGTAACACACTTTGGTCTTCTAGTTACAAAACAAAACTGACATAATTCTAGATGTCATAATCAGATCAAAATTTCAAACCACACACTTACTTTCAACTATAAACAAAAATGACTTGCTGTTAATGAACAGTGGCTAAAGATATATAAAACTGCATTGCAAATGTGCCATGTCAATAAACCAACTCACGAAAGTAACTACTAGCACCATGTCATTATCATGGCAGTCCACTATATATTTTTATGACAAAATACATCATTATCAGGGCACATTATGGCCATTTTCTTACATGATGCTAACTGTACCTAACAGAATTTTTTGACAGTAGGGCACATTATGTCCATTAGAAGGTTATCCACCTTTGTGAAATTTTGAAGATGCCAAACTACAGTCACCTCAAATCTGTCCTGTGTAAGGTTGACAAGGCAGAATGGCATTACCTCAAACATCATTCGGGAAGCTTGAGGAGGGGTGGTAGTGGAGAGGAGGAAGTAATCTGGGACGACAGTAGAGAGGGCGGCGAGGAGGAGGGGTGGTGACCTTCACGGAGGATCTCTCAACCTCTTTGGAGGAGGGGACCTGCTTCCAAAAGCAAGAAAAACACAATTAATGTGGCGGGCCATCTTACTGCCCAAAATCCACACATGGAGGCTGCTGAATTGAAGATAAAATACAGTTAACGGGAGGCACACGAGGAGGAGGACTTACCCTTGTCGTTGCCTATGAGCGGCGCCTCCGGGTCACGCCGTCGTCGGGGCGGGGGGGCGCAGGGTGCGAGGACGTGAGCGGCGGAGGGGGGAAGGTCCGTAGCCCAGCGTCAGCGGCGGCGCCGCCACCGTCGTTCACCAAGACGGAGGGGGTAGCGGGGCAGGACCCGACCGAGACGCTGGCGAGGGAGTCAGAGGGGGAGGAGAGCAGGTCGGAGCGCAGCGTCGGCGGCCAAAAGGTGGAGGGCAGGCGGCGTCGGCGGCCAAAACCCTAACATCGGCGGCGAAATGGAGGAGGGCGGCGGTGGGTGGGGCATGAGGCCAAAGGCGACGGACGGGCGGAGGAGGAGGAGGGGGGATTACGGGCGGAGGAGACTGGGCGGCGGCGCAGTGGGTGGGGCGGCGGCGTAGTGGGTCGGCGGGAGGCCCGAGACGGCGAGGCAGGCGCGGGGGTCGTCGGAGCGGCCGGGTGTGGAGCGAGGGGGGAAGTGGAGGGAGGAACGAAGGGATCGGGTGAATTAGGGGGAAGATTATTAATAGCGCACCCACTGGCGGTGCACCATTAGCTAGGGGGAAAACTTAGTAATGGCGCACCTGTGGACAGTGCGGCATTACTAGTTGTTTTAACTAGTAATGACGCACTGTCTACATGATGTGCCATTAGTATGTTTGGAAAAATGAAAAAAAATGTTACTAGTGGCGCACCATGTATTTGGTGCGCCATTAGTGTCTTCCACACTAATGGCGCACCAGCACATGGTGCACCATTGCTATATTGTAGTGGCGCACCACATGTGAGGTGCGCCATTAGTGTCAATTCAATCTATAGCCCTTTTCCTAGTAGTGTCGGTCTCCCATGAAGGCACACACCAACACACATCCCCCTCTCCATCATATCGGGCATTCTTTATCTCTCACGCGTGCATGCGCAACAATCAATGTTCCTCTATATATGTGTGTATATAGCTAGGTCCTTCATAGTTTTCCACACAAACCGATCAATCGATATATCTAGTGAGGTCTCACCCTCTTTCCCGCGTCCACATCGATCAATCTATACCTCTCTATATAGGATTAACATATATAGCTAATACACCCACATTAATTATGTATCCAACGCCCCCCTCTCATCATCCATGCCTTCCGCTTCATCTCTCAGACGCGTGCACAATGGCGAAGACAGGGGGCAGTAAGGGCCCTGCCGCCCTCCCCCCTAACATCACTATATATCAAGGCTAATATGAATGTGATCATTAGACAATTGCTGCTAAAAATGGTTTAAGTTCATGAATTGACCCTCCTCGTAAAGGATTAGCAATGCTTGGCCCCCTATCTCATTTATTTTTTATGGCTCCGCCACTGCGCGCATCAGCGCACGTGTTCGCCCCCTCTCTCTAAATATCGATCTCGCACTTGTGCATTCCTTCATAGTCTCCCTCCACTCGGCCCCTCGCACTATCTTCTAGCCCCCCACCGGATTTTGCCACATGTACAATCTTGCAGACTCCATGGTTGAACTTAAGCATAATGCACAAACCTGAAAACAACAGTGGTTCTCTTTTGTTCTAGAGTCTTCCGTATCATAACTACCCAAACTTTTTTTCTAGTTGAATTTCCATTATTTGTTTTTACTTTATACTTTACAATGCACAATTCCATGAATCATAAAATAGATTAAGGGCTTATTTGATTCAAAGGATTCTCAAAGGAATTTTGGAGGATTCTAATCATTAGAATTTTTTCCTATCTTGGTTGTTTGATTCGTAGGATTGTAAACCATAGGAATTTTTCCATATGAATCATTTGCACTAGATTTCATAGGAAACATCCCATCCACTCAAACCTCTTTGAAAGAATTTTGCGTTTTTTCTATGCACAATCAAACACTCGTACAATCCTGTAGGATTCAAGACGACATTCCACTATAATCCCATGTTTTTCGTATTCCTGCGTTCTTAGCTTTTTTATAAAAACTAATTGACTTTGAATGAGATGAACTATAAGAATTAAACGAAGGGCTACATCAGGCATATATGACTCAGAGCTTACATGCTATAGTGTGGTATTTATTCATAATTTGGTTGCAAAATCTGATGCGTGCAATGCATGTGTACCTTACTAGTACTTCAAGTATGTGCAGAACACGTAAATTAGAATACCAATGGCACACTACACAGTGTATCTCTTACAGTTCATGAAGCCACGTGGCACATGTGTAGGTGTTGTCGCGACCTCCTTGCGTGGATTGATCACAGTGATGTGCTGCTGGTTCCAGAAGAATGTACTCATCCTCCCTGAGCCATACTGGTGGTACATGCATGAAGCAAAGATGTGCACGCACGCCATGCACGCACTCTTTCCTCGCACACACACGCGGGTACACGGGCGGACGCAATTTTGTACCAAGATCCACTCCATGTGATAATTTTACGCGTGTAAAGTCGTTCACTTCATTAATGGTCAATTAATACAGCGCATGCAAATTGAGTGGACGTGAGGGCGGAAGAAAGACATTATTACTCCACTGCGCGCATGCGAGTAGTTAAATCGTGGGTTGCTAGTAGTACTTCCATTGGTCTCCTTCGTATTTTGTGCCAATTTTTGACAGTAACATAATATTTACGCATTTGAGCAGTGTAGTACTTGAAATTTATGTTTCGCTAAACTCATCGGGAGCCGTTTCGGGCCTCGAAACCAAAACCATCAATTAATCTTTACCTTGTTCCCATCACATTCGAAAGCCTACTCACGCCTACTAGTAGTACGTACCAAACCTGAACGTGTTCCCGCTATGCAGGTATTAGTACTAGTGCTAGTACTTAGGTTATAAAAAGGGGAACTACCTAACCGAAAATCACTCTACTTTCCTCCTCATAAGTGCTTCTTCTTCATCCGTCGCTGCCATGGCCGGTGAGCAGAGCTCTAGGTCGAGAACTACTCATAACAAGGGAGCGGCAACCAAGGCTGCGGAAAAAAAAGAGAGGGCTCGCCGCCACGCAGAGACCTTGAAAGATCTCTCACGGGCAGGCGATGGCTCCCAGGAGCGCCCTAGCCGTGGAGGCGAACATGCCGAGCCGGCAGAGCTGGAGTCATTATCCCTCGACGGCATGCCCGATCAGCTCAATAAGCAAAAGGAGTTCATCCAAGGCTTGATTGAGTTGCTGAAGGAGAGCCTCGATGACATGCCCACTGAGCTCAATCAACAGGGGGAGTTGACCGCCGGCTTGGTGATGCTGCTGAAGAAGAGCATTGCCTCAGAGAAGAAGGCGACCGACGAAATCCTGCGACTTCGGGAGGACAATGCGAAGCTCTGCCATGAGGTCGACCTGTTGAAGGAGAAGAACACCGGCTGGAAGAAGCTGCATCAGAATAGTAGTTCCTCGATGAAGATGCTGCAGGCCCTCGCCATGGAACAGAAGGAAGAGTTGGCGAAGCTCCGCATCGAGCACCCGGCTGCGGTCAAGGTACGTAATATGGCCGTGGAACAGATGATGAAGGCTCGCGTCGAGAAATGCCGCGTCATGGACACAATGATGAAGATGGCAGAGGAGATGCACAAGGAGATGGAGGTCGTGGAGGCGATGAAGAAGCAGTTACGACTCCGCGGCGAATTAGATCATTTGGGTTGATAATCTTCCTTCTTCTTTTGCTCCTGTGTTTCATCTTTTGCTTCGGGTGTTTCGCCGCACGTGTCACATTCTCTGCGAGGCATGAATAGAACAATGTTTTTTGAGGGAATTAATAGAACAATGCTAACAATGAGATGACTAGCAAATTAGATCATTTTTATCGCCATATGGCACTGGGCTGCCGTGTTTCGTGCTCCTCCATCGCAGTACTACTCCAATGGAAAACTTGAGTATACCGCACGGTTCTTTGCTCCTCCTAGATCAGGTCGTCGGCGCATTTGTACAAGCAGTCAAATCACAAGGCCCCGCCTTCGAGCAGTAATGAGTTGTCAAATCACAAAGGCCCTCGCCTCTCGTGAAACCGACAAAGCTAGACTGCCCCGCCCTCTAGCCTTTTAAAAAATGTATACTTTTGTACAACAGTAGTAGTATCGGTGGATTGCGCCATGGAGCAAAACTTGAAATTAAAAAAAAGGTGGTACGTATAGAGAGCGCTCATCGCCAAATTATGCATATAGTACTACTAAAAAGGCTAGTCACAATAATGGTGTCCAGCACAGCCCACCCCTCAAATAAAACTAAGAGGGTGCTTGGATACGTTTTAGTCCCATGACTAAAAGTAGTGGGACTAAAACATGCTAGCCTCACCCATGCTTGGATCCAAATACTAAAAAGGCTAAAATCAAGTTAATGAGCATTTATTATCCTCCAAATCCACCAATCCAGAACTCGCCTGTGTTAAAGGAGAGGAGTTAAATGAGTAGAGAGAGGACTAATCCACATTTTAGTAGGGGTACCCCTGACTAAAAAAATTTAGTCTCAAGACTAGTTTTAGCCCCTCTTTAGTCAGGGGTGGTTGGAACTTTAGCCTCTTAAAGAGAGTATTCTTAGTCAGACTAAAATAAGTCCCTTGGATCCAAGCACTCTCTAAGCATCCTGGAATTCTTTGACAAAACTAAGCACCCTGAAATTCTTTGACAACTAAACTGCTGGCTATATGATGTTGGCCATATATATTGTACGTATATAATGTGAAGAAACGAGTGGTAGTACTATACCAACTAAAAGATGAAATGTAAGAAATACTAGTATGTACATACTGAAGAGTTAAAGTAACAAGAAGAAACATAACATAGTTCTACTGGGGGATCAGCACAACACACCCCTCAAATTAAATTAAGAACACCTGAAATTAAACTTTGCAAGTATTTCGGTAGACACTGCATTAGAACCACCATGAGCAACGACACTGCCACCTTACTCGGAGTCCTCGTCCACGTCCTCGACTTCGTCCTTGTCCCTCTTCCTCTTGGCCGATACTTCTTTGCTTGAACCGCACACTTGGCTGTTGCTCTTCATCCAACCCTTGTAGATATTGAAGCAAAGGTAGCCATCCATTGCAGCGTAGTGGATGTGGTCTATATCTAGTAAATTCCGCAGCCATGCATGACGATGAAACGTGTAATGAGGTTTTTCCAGTTTACCGTACGAAGGATGAACCATGGCTCCTGCCAGGGTCAGCATTGAAGGCTGACGAGAGGACACCAGCCGATTCTTCTGGAGGTCGATGGTGTTTCCTACAACGAGGCCTATCCGATGCAGGACTTCTTTGTCGTTACCAAAGTCTACAGTAACGAATTTGACTAGGTTTCTCTCAAGGAAGTCCTTAAAATCCTGGCACTCAATGTCGGCATGGCATATGTGGTAGACCAAGCATAAGTCATGCACGCAAACCTGGATCACGGCGTGCTTCTTCCTCTCTTCGTCCTTTAGATCCTTCTCTCGTCCCAGGACTGTGGTGTACTCAACATCTAGCCCAGCAACCCGCTCATCATCTGAGTCTTCGAACATGCGTCTGAAGCGAGAAAGGCATCCTTTCACCGTCGCGGAAGAACGGGTGTAGATGACATCGAACTCATCGCCGGTGATGGTTCTAACCTTGTACTCACCGTCGATCATGGAGATTTCGGACGCCATGGATTTGGGAGGAGGGTTAGGATTAGTGGAACTGCCATAATGTGAATGGACGGGACGACTAGGAGCGAAACGCCGTAGTATTGAAGGACGGGTAGGGACGAGTAGGAGCGAACTGCCAGCGTGCGAATGACAGGGTAGTGGCTTTCCATTCTCCCATGATACGGGCTTCCGAGAGCCCTTCGATCTGAGATCGAACGGTTGCATGGCGTGATTCTAGACCTACGGGTGAATATCCTATCCTGGAGGGTTATTCTGCAAATTTTTAGCAACTTAGCATGCGACCGTTTGATCTCAGATCCAAGGGCTGCCAGCAGCCCGTATCATGGTTGCGCCTACCACGACCGTCGCCTTGCTCGCGCGGTCGCGCCCTTGGAGATTTAACACGGTGCGTTAGGCTATCTAATGTTGGCATGTCATACATAGTCATCACTTAGTCACTCATACTACAACAAGGTTGGCTATAAGTGTATATTTTTTTACTCCTCTCTATCTCTTTCTTCGTACTCAAGGAAGAAATGGTGCTAAGCGCGTGTATTTATTGCATTTGCCAAGGAGTGACCTCTTCCAATGAAATGGTGTTGCTAAGTTTGCTTCATTTAATTAGCTATAGACTCAAAATTGTATTTTCACCTAGGTACACGCGCTTAGCACTGTTTCTTCCTTGGGTCACCAAACTAGTCTCTCTCTTCTCGATTAACTTGCCACATCAGACTTTATGCCTATGTGGCAAGCTTAAGCACCTGTAGGAGCAAGTAAAAGTAAGTACAATAGTGCGCTTTACATGGCATTTTTGCATATGTGGAGGAAAGAGAGGCAAGGAAAAAGTGGAGAAGTGGGCCCTCATGCAATAGCCAACCTCTACTACATGGTGGAGCATTGGGAGAGGCACCTGTTGGAGGTGGTCAGGAATCTGGGAGACTCACGCCGGTCGTAGCGCCGCAGTTAAAATGATAATGGCAAGTCAAATCACGGGGCCCCATCTGTCCAGCAGTAACTCGCTGTCAAATCACACAGCCCTACGTTTGCAGCAGCCTACTCCCCCGTCTTCTCGCGTCTCTGTCGAACCGACTAGGCGGAACTGCCCCGCCGCCTACCGCGCAGGAAAAGCCCCGCCCTTGACTTTTAAATAGTATACAGTATACTAATTTTGTATCCATGGATTGCGCCCACGCCATGGAGCAAAGCGTCTAGAAAACGGAGGAGAGATGGTGGTCTTGCAATTGAGAAGAGGGAGAGGCGAGAGGGTGGTTTTGGAATGGAGATGATGGAGAGGAGAGGAGGTGGTTTTGCAATGGAGAAGAGGGAGAGGAGCGTGCGGCAGCGATTTAGGATTGGACGAGAGGGCCGGCGTGCTCTGACTGGACCAAAATCAAAATCAATTTACCCTTCAATTAAGAAAGCGACCCCACATTAACTAGTCTCCCTTTTATTCTAGGTCATAATTGACCATGATTTTCGCACATAAAATATATGTTATACGTTGTATACAAGGCCACTATCAAAATTACAATTTGCAACTATACAAGGCCACTAACATTAATCGAGGCAAAATTGATGGCGTTTGCCTCGTACTAGCAACCGAGGACATTAATATCCCTTGTGTGCATGCGGGAGTGAGAAAGTTAGCTTGCATTCCCAACATTAATCAACCAATGAGGAGTAAGAGGGTTGGCTTGTTGTGCTTGGGAGAGAAAAACCACATTAATTAACATGACAATCAAGGTGACAAGCTAGCTTGCAACATTGACTTAAACATAGCATTGATTTTTACCTTGGTACCTGTAATATGAGTTTGTGGCCTTGTATACAAAAATGGAGGGAGTATAATTTGAAAGTACATTCAGATACGAACCAAACGATACAATTTTTGGTGACATGCATTCACATTTTGCTTGTCAAATACAGCATGTGGTCAAACTTTGACCCAAAATACGCGAAACAACAAAAAAAACTTCCAAGACCAGCACCGCTCTTCTCCATTTAAACCACCGTCGCTCCTCTCCTGTTCCAATCTAAATGCAGCGCCGCTCCTCTCCTCTTCCATTTCAAAACCACCGCCCCTCCTCTCCTGTTCCAGTCCAAAACTAGCGTCGCTCCTCTCCCATTCTAATCCAAAACCTGCGCTGCTCCTCTTTTCTTCCATTCAAAAACCACCGCCGGCGAGTGAAGGTGCTGTGGAGAAGTAGATCGATGGAGGAGTACAACCGATACGTGAGGATCGCAGACGGCGACCCTGTGAAGCTAGCAAGGATGTTGGAGATACAGTCTTGCTTTGACAACAAGGACCAACTAGCGGCGACGATGAGATCCATGGCCAAATATCTGCAACAGAGCGAAAAGGCGGCGATACTCCTGGAGGGAGTCGCGCCGGAGTACATAGAGCTGCTCCTCTGGGCCATGGAGCAAACAGATTCACCGAATCCGATCGTGAGGGAGCGGTGGTGGGAGTATCAATCCTAGATGGAGCATCCACCAGAGATTGAAGGATCGAGCATCTACAGGGTGCCGTTTGTGAGGGTGTCCTGCCAGAGCGAGCCGGTGGAGTCTTCGTCGACCGAACCCAACTACAAGAGGAGAAAAGCAGTTGGCCCGACGACACTTCCCTGCCATCATGTCCCTCGCCATTCACATCGTCTCACGGGGCGGCTGTCTGCCGCCGAGGAATAGGAGGAGGCTGCCCCCCCCAGCCCAATAGTCGGGCAGGTTGTGAATTGTTAGGAGGAACTTAGGGTTGTCAGTATTTGCAGGTTGTGAATTGTGTTTTGTGTTATGTATTTTGAGAGTACTTTCAGATATGAATGCCTTTTGAATTTTAGATTTGTAGTATTGAGCATATGAAGTATTTTATGAATTCTAGATATCTATTTTTAGCACTTAAAAATGTAGTTTCATAGGAGTATAAAAGTGCAGACAATGTGATTCTCAGAGAAGAAACTGCAAGTTTCAGTATCAGATAAGAAACTGCAAGTTCAGTTTCAGATAAGAAACTGCAACTTTCAGAGGCAGAGCATTTATATTAACACGGCCTTTTCATATAGGGTTAACATCATGTTTGAAGTTTTATTCATGGTAAAAAATGGAACTACCAGCCAGTTAACATCATGCTGATCAACATTCATGCATAGCACATCTTCATATGATGCACAGTCAAAATGCCCACACAATGTCGAGTGTGCGAAACACACAGAAAATGAGGGACGAAGTTTTGGCAAGTGTTGGACGTGGTTTTGGGCTGCCCCGTCTAGGCTTTCATTTTTAACATGCGCAGCCCACGTCCTCGGATGGGAGGTCCATAGGCCTGTTTGTATTTTCTTAGGGCCGTCATGTATCGACCGGCCTATGGACCTCCCATCCGAGGTTTTATTTTTGGCAGCCCAATTTATGTATTTTTTTGAAGAAAACGGAGAGGTTCTATTTTTCTATATAAGAATAGGAACGCCAGGTCCAACTTATGTTTCCCTTCTAACTATATTATATATATTTAAATTATTTTATATGTTGACTATTTAGTTCACATAATTGGCAAATAGATGACCGCTCTCGCGATCCCCTTCGCCCCCGCCACCACCTCCACCCTTGCCGCCCCCGCCACTATCTCCACCCTCGCTGCCGCCATAGATCTCGCCACCACCCCCCGCCTCCTGACTCCGGGCGCGCCTGCCCCCCTCAGCAAGTCCGCTCGCGCGCCCCCTGGAGTCGCCGGCCATATCCACAGGGGAATGGCTGGAAGACAGGCAGATGTACAAGATGCATCTCCCACATGTCTACAAAGCCTTCCCGCGAATGCTCCAGCCGCTTGACTCCGTCGCGCCGGCGGTGCTGTGGGGGACTCGAGGGAGGAGATGGAGGGAGCGGGCTATGCAGATCCACGACGACGCTCTCTCCTGGACCCAGTGCACGCGTGAATGGAGGGAAGCAGAGGAGGAAGCTGCGAGGGACGAAGCCGAGGAGGGACCGAATCCGTTCTCTCACTCGCACATGTATGCTCGGATGTGCAAGGATCATGTGGATTGGGAGCTGATGAATCTAGCCCTGCAGATCTACTTCGAAGGAGATTTCTCGGAGAAGCACATGATGCCCCACCCCTGTGAGCCGCCAATTGCGTTTGTTCGATGGGCGAAAGGAGAAGTAAATTCAGGAGATCCACGCTGTGCTGCGAGATGGGAATGCTTGACTGGACTCCTTCCCACCAGCACGCCACCAGAGCCAGAGCAGGTGGATCCCCTACCTTAACTCTCCCCCAAACCTGCAGAAGATTGAAATTAGGCTTGCAATCTGCTCCAATTGAGCTGTCTGGTGGTTATTTCTGCTTCCTGAGAGACAACATCTGGCTAGATGATGAGAAGGAACCAGGAACTCCGATGAATTTCCCCTATCACAATGGGGGGAGCGCCGGTTGGGCAGTGGTACGGCCCACCTCTGCCCCAAATGGGGGCACAATCTGGGCAGGCTCTTGTAATTGCCCAAGATCAATCTGCTGGTGGTTCTGACTCACAGATCAGTGGGAAAATCTCAAGGCAAGAATCAGCAAAAGAAGAGATAGGACATCTAGAAAACTGCTCATGCCCCTGCTTCGGGCCTTATGGCATACTCTGAGGTGATCTGCTACAACTGTGGGGAACCAAGGCATCATTTGTATAAATGTGTCAAGCCCAAGAGTTGTTTTATCTGCAAAATGGTTACCCATAAAGTTGAGAATTGCCCTGTCAAAAGGAAAACCCACAATTCTGCTAGATATGTTGGAAGTGCTCCTCCAGGATTATGTCCACCATTGACAGGATTTTCTGTGACATAGAATTAAATAGTTTCTTTCCCCTTTCTAGTTGTAGAGCTCTACCCAGATGTGGTAGTGACCACACTCCTTTGCTCTGGGACTCTGGTCTTAACCAAACTCCAAAGAGCAATAGTTTTAACTTTGAAAAGTGGTGGTTGCTTAGAGAAGATTTTACCGAGCTAGTCAGGAAAATCTGGAATGAGCCTACTATTGGGGAACGTAGTAATTTCAAAAAAAATCCTACGCACACGCAAGATCATGGTGATGCATAGCAACGAGAGGGGAGAGTGTTGTCTACGTACCCTCATACACCGGAAGCAGAAGCGTTAGCACAACGCGGTTGATGTAGTCGTACATCTTCACAGCCCGATCGATCAAGCACCAAAACTACGACACCTCCGAGTTCTAGCACACGTTCAGCTCGATGACGATCCCCGGACTCCGATCCAACAAAGTGTCGGGGAAGAGTTCCGTCAACACGACGGCGTGGTGACGATCTTGATGTTCTACCGTCGCAGGGCTTCGCCTAAGCACCGCTACAATATTATCGAGGATTATGGTGGAGGGGGGCACCGCACACGGCTAAGAGAACGATCACGAAGATCAACTTCTGTGTCTAGAGGTGCCCCCTGCCCCTGTATATAAAGGAGCAAGGGGGAGAGGCCGGCCGGCCCTTGGGGCGCGCCAAGGAGGGGGGAGTCCTCCTCCTAGTAGGAGTAGGACTCCCCTTTCCTAGTCTAACTAGGAAGAGAGAAGGGGGAAGGAAAGAGAAGGAGAGGGAGAGGGAAAGAGGGCCCACGCCCCCTCCCCTACTCCAATTCGGACTCCCCATGGGAGGGGGCGCTCCACCTCCTGGGCTGCTCCCTCTCTCTCCCCTCAGGCCCACTAAGGCCCAATACTTCCCCGGGGGGTTCCGGTAACCCTTCCAGCACTCCGGTTTTCTCCGAAATCACCCGAAACACTTCCGGTGTCCGAATATAGCTGTCCAATATATCGATCTTTATGTCTCGACCATTTCGAGACTCCTCGTCACGTCCGTGATCATATCTGGGACTCCTAACAACCTTCGGTACATCAAAATATATAAACTCATAATGAAACTGTCATCGTAACGTTAAGCGTGCGGACCCTACGGGTTCGAGAACAATGTAGACATGACCTAGACACGTCTCCGGTCAATAACCAATAGCGGAACCTGGATGCTCATATTGGCTCCTACATATTCTATGAAGATCTTTATCGGTCAGACCGCATAACAACATACGTTGTTCCCTTTGTCATCGGTATGTTACTTGCCCGAGATTCGATCATCGGTATCTCAATACCTAGTTCAATCTCGTTACCGGCAAGTCTCCTTACTCGTTCCGTAATACATCATGCTGCAACTAACTCATTAGTTGCAATGCTTGCAAGGCTTAAGTGATGTGCATTACCGAGAGGGCCCAGAGTTACCTCTCCGACAATCGGATTGACAAATCCTAATCTCGAAATACGCCAACCCAACAAGTACCTTCGGAGACACCTGTAGAGCACCTTTATAATCACCCAGTTACGTTGTGACATTTGGCGGCACACAAAGTGTTCCTCCAGTAAACGGGAGTTGCATAATATCATAGTCATAGGAACATGTATAAGTCATGAAGAAAGCAATAGCAACAAACTAAACGATCAAGTGCTATGCTAACGGAATGGGTCAAGTCAATCTCATCATTCTCCTAATGATGTGATCCCGTTAATCAAATGACAACTCATGTCTATGGTTAGGAAACATAACCATCTTTGATCAACGAGCTAGTCAAGTAGAGGCATACTAGTGACACTCTGTTTGTCTATGTATTCACACATGTATTATCTTTCCGGTTAATACAATTCTAGCATGAATAATAAACATTTATCATGATATAAGGAAATAAATAATAACTTTATTATTGCCTCTAGGGCATATTTCCTTCAGTCTCCCACTTGCACTAGAGTCAATAATCTAGTTCACATCACCATGTGATTTAACATCAATAATTCACATCACCATGTGATTAACACCCATAGTTCACATCGACATGTGACCAACACCCAAAGGGTTTACTAGAGTCAATAATCTGGTTCACATCGTCATGTGATTAACACCCAAAGAGTACTGAGGTGTGATCATGTTTTGCTTGTGAGAGAAGTTTAGTCAACGGGTCTGCCACATTCAGATCCGTAAGTATTTTGCAAATTTCTATGTGAACAATGCTCTGCATGGAGTTACTCTAGCTAATTGCTCCCACTTTCAACATGTATCCAGATTGAGACTTAGAGTCATCTGGATCAGTGTCAAAACTTGCATCGACGTAACCCTTTACGACGAACCTTTTGTCACCTCCATAATCAAGAAACATATCATTATTCCACTAAGGATAATTTTGACCAATGTCCAGTGATCTACTCCTAGATCACTATTGTACTCCCTTGCCAAACTCGGGGAAGGGTATACAATAGGTCTGGTACACAGCATGACATACTTTATAGAACCTATGGCTGAGGCATAGGGAATGACTTTCATTCTCTCTCTATCTTCTGCCGTGGTCGGGTTTTGAGTCCTATCAACTTCACACCTTTGTAACACAGGCAAGAACTCCTTCTTTGACTGTTCCATTTTGAACTACTTCAAAATCTTGTCAAGGTATGTACTCATTGAAAAACTTATCAAGCGTCTTGATCTATCTCTATAGATCTTGATGCTCAATATGTAAGCAGCTTCACCGACGTCTTTCTTTGAAAAACTCCTTTTAAACATTCCTTTATGCTTTGCAAAATAATTCTACATTATCTCCGATCAACAATATGTCTTTCACATATACTTATCAGAAATGCTGTAGTGCTCCAACTCACTTTCTTGTAAATACAGGCTTCACTGCAAGTCTGTATAAAACTATATGCTTTGATCAACTTATCAAAGCGTATATTCCAACTCGAGATGCTTACACCAGTCCATAGATGGATCGCTTGGAGCTTGCATATTTTGTTAGCACCTTTAGCATTGACAAAACTTTCTTGTTGCATCATATACAACTCTTCTTTAATAAATCTATTAAGGAATGCGGTTTTGTTTATCCACTTGCCAGATTTCATAAAATGCGGCAATTGCTAACATGATTCGGACAGACTTAAGCATAGATACGAGTGAGAAACTCTCATCGTAGTCAACCCTTTGAACTTGTCGAAAACCTTTTTGCGACAATTCTAGCTTTGTAGATAGTAACACTACTATCAGCGTCCATCTTCCTCTTGAAGATCCATTTAATATCAATGGCTCGCCGATCAATGGGAAAGTCAATCAAAGTCCATACTTTGTTCTCATACATGGATCTCATCTCAGATTTCATGGCCTCAAGCCATTTCGCGGAATCGGGGCTCATCATCGCTTCCTCATAGCTCGTAGGCTCGTCATGTTCAAGTAACATGACATCTAGAACAGGATTACCGTACCACTCTGGTTTACCTACGAGATTTGGTAGTAACTTGCTCTGAAGTTATATGATCATCATCATTAGCTTCCTCACTAATTGGTGTAGTAGTCACAGGAATAGATTTCTGTGATGAACTACTTTCCAATAAGGGAGCAGGTACAGTTACCTCATGAAGTTCTACTTTCCTCCCACTCACTTCTTTCGAGAGAAACTCCTTTTCTAGAAAGGATCCATTCTCAACAACGAATATCTTACCTTCGGATCTGTGATAGAAGGTGTACCCAACATTTTCTTTTGGGTATCCTATGAAGACACACTTCTCCGATTTGGGTTTGAGCTTATCAGGTTGGCACTTTTTCACATAAGAATTGCAACCTCAAACTTTAAGAAATGACAGCTTAGGTTTCTCGCCAAACCATAGTTCATACGGTGTTGTCTCAACGGATTTAGATGGTGCCCTTTTTAACGTGAATGTAGCTGTCTCTAATGCATAATCCCAAAACGATAGTGGTAGATCGGTAAGAGACATCATAGATTGCACTATATCTAATAAAGTACGGTTATGACATTCGGACACAACATTACACTATGGTGTTCCGGGTGGCGTGAGTAGTGAAACTATTTCACATTGTTTTAACTGAAGGCCAAAACTCGTAACTCAAATATTTTACTTCTGCGATCATATCGTAGAAACTTTTATTTTTGTTACGATGATTCTCCACATCACTCTGAAATTCTTTAAACTTTTCAAATATTTCAGACTTGTGTTTTATCAAGTAGATATACTCATATTTGCTCAAATCATCTATGAAGATCAGAAAATAATGATACCTGCTGCGAGCTTCAATATTCATTGGACCACATACATCAGTATGCATGATTTCCAACAAATCTGTTGCTTGCTGCATTGTTCTGGAGAACGGAGTCTTAGTCATCTTGCCCATGAGGCATGGTTCGTAAGCATCAACTGATTCATAATCAAGTTATTCCAAAAAGTCCCTCAGCATGGAGTTTCTTCATGCGCTTTACACCAATATGACCTAAACGGCAGTGCCACAAATAAGTTGCATTATCATTATTAACTTTGCATCTTTGGGTTTCAATATTATGAATATGTGTATCATTACGATCGAGATCCAATGAACCATTTTCATTGGGTGTAACCATATAAGGTTTTATTCATGTAAACATAACAACAATTTATTCTCTTACTTAAATGAATAACCGTATTGCAATAAACATGATCAAATCATATTCATGCTCAACGCAAACACCAAATAACACTTATTTGGGTTCAACACTAATCCCAAAAGTATAGGGAGTGTGCGATGATGATCATATCAATCTAGGAACGACTTCCAACACACATCATCACTTCACCCTTAACTAGTCTATGTTCATTCTGCAACTCCCGTTTCGAGTTACTACTCTTAGCAACTGAACCAGTATCAAATACCGAGGGGTTGCTACGAACACTAGTAAAATACACATCAATAATCTGTATATGAAATATACCTTTGTTCACTTTGCTATCCTTCTTATCCGCCAAATACTTGGGGCAGTTCCGCTTCCAGTGACCAGTCCCTTTGCAGTAGAAGCACTTAGTCTCGGGCTTAGGACCAGACTTGGGCTTCTTCACTTGAGAAGCAACTTGCTTGCCGTTCTTCTTGAAGTTCCCCTTCTTCCCTTTGCCCTTTTGTTGAAACTAGTGGTCTTGTCTACCATCAACACTTGATATTTTTCTTGATTTCTACCTTCGTCGATTTCAGAATTACGAAGAGCTTGGGAATCGTTTCCGTTATCCCTTGCATATCATAGTTCATCACGAAGTTCTACGAACTTGGTGATGGTGACTAGAGAATTCTGTCAATCACTATTTTATCTGGATGATTAACTCCCACTTGATTCAAGCGATTGTAGTACCCAGACAATCTAAGCACATGCTCACTGCTTGAGCTATTCTCCTCCATCTTTTAGCTATAGAACTTGTTGGAGACTTCATATCTCTCAACTCGGGTATTTGCTTGAAATATTAACTTCAACTCCTAGAACATCTCATATGGTCCATGACGTTCAAAACGTCTTTGAAATCCCGATTCTAAGCTGTTAAGCATGGTGCACTAAACTATCAAGTAGTCATCATATTGAGCTAGCCAAACATTCATGACGTCTGTATCTGCTCCTGCAATAGGCCTGTCACCTAGCGGTGCATCAAGGACATAATTCTTCCGTGCAGCAATGAGGATAATCCTCAGATCATGGATCCAATCCGCATCATTGCTACTAACATTTTTCAACTTACTTTTATCTAGGAACATATCAAAAATAAAATAGAGGAGCTAAACGCGAGCTATTGATCTACAACATAGATATGCTAATACTACCAGGACTAAGTTCATGATAAATTAAAGTTCAATTAATCATATTACTTAAGAACTCCCACTTAGATAGACATCCCTCTAATCATCTAAGTGACCACATGATCCATATCAACTAAACCATAACCGATCATCACGTGAAACGGAGTAGCTTTCAATGGTGAACATCAATATGTTGATCATATCTACTATATGATTCATACTCGACCTTTCGGTCTCAGTGTTCCGAGGCCATATCTGCATATGCTAGGCTCGCCAAGTTTAACCTGAGTATTCTGCGTGTGCAAAACTGGCTTGCACCCGTTGTAGATGGACGTAGAGCTTATCACACCCGATCATCACGTGGTGTCTGGGCACGACGAACTTTGGCAACGGTGCATACTTAGGGAGAACACTTTTTATCTTGAAATTTAGTGAGAGATCATCTTATAAAGCTACCATTGAACTAAGCAAAATAAGATGCATAAAAGATAAACATCACATGCAATCAAAATATGTGACATGATATGGCCATCATCATCTTGTGCCTTTGATCTCCATCTCCAAAGCATCGTCATGATTTCCATCATCACCGGCATGACACCATGATCTCCATCATCTTGATCTATATCAATGTGTCGTCACATGGTCATCTCACCAACTATTGCTATCGCATAGCGATAAAGTAAAGCAATTATTTGGCGCTTGCATCTTATGCAATAAAGAGACAACCATAAGGCTTTTGCCAGTTGCCAATAACTTCAACAAAACATGATCATCGTATACAACAACTTTTATCTCATCACGTCTTGACCATATCACATCAAAACATGCCCTGCAAAAACAAGTTAGATGCCCTCTACTTTGTTGTTGCAAGTTTTACGTGGCTGCTACGGGCTTAGCAAGAACTGTTCTTACCTACGCATCAAAACCACAACGATAGTTTGTCAAGTTGGTGTTGTTTTAACCTTCGGAAGGACCGGGCGTAGCCACACTCGGTTCAACTAAAGTTGGAGAAACTGACACCCGCTAGTCACCTATGTGCATAGGACGGCGGTAAAACCAGTCTTGCGTAAGCGTACGCGTAATGTCGGTCCGGGCCGCTTCATCCAAGAATACCGCTGAACCAAAGTGTGACATGCTGGTAAGCAGTATGACTTATATCACCCACAACTCACTTGTTTTCTACTCATGCATATTACATCAACGCATAAAACCTAGGCTCTGATACCACTGTTGGGGAACGTAGTAATTTCAAAAAATTTCCTACGCACACGCAAGATCATGGTGATGCATAGCAACAAGAGGGGAGAGTGTTGCCTACGTACCCTCATAGACCGGAAGCGGAAGCGTTAGCACAACGCGGTTGATGTAGTCGTACGTCTTCATGGCCCGACCGATCAAGCACCGAAACTACGGCACCTTCGAGTTCTAGCACACGTTCAGCTCGATGACGATCCCCGGACTCCGATCCAGCAAGTGTCGGGGAAGAGTTCCGTCAACACGATGGCGTGGTGACGATCTTCATGTTCTACCGTTGCAGGGCTTTGCCTAAGCACCGCTACAATATTATCGAGGATTATGGTGGAGGGGGGCACCGCACACGGCTAAGAGAACGATCACAAAGATCAACTTCTGTGTCTAGAGGTGCCCCTTTGCCCCTGTATATAAAGGAGCAAGGGGGAGAGGCCGGCCGGCCCTTGGGGCGCGCCAAGGAGGGGGGAGTCCTTATCCTAGTAGGAGTAGGACTCCCCTTTCCTAGTCCAACTAGGAAGAGACAAGGGGGAAGGAAAGAGAGGGAGAGGGAGAGGGAAAGAGGGGTCGCACCCCCCTCCCCTAGTCCAATTCGGACTCCCCATGGGAGGGGGCGCGCCACCTCCTGGGCTGCTGCCCTCTCTCTCCCCTCAGGCACACTAAGGCCCAATACTTCCCCGGGGGGTTCCGGTAACCCTTCCGGCACTCCGGTTTTCTCCGAAATCACCCGAAACACTTCCGGTGTCCGAATATAGCCGTCCAATATATCTATCTTTATGTCTTGACCATTTCCAGACTCCTCGTCATGTCTGTGATCATATCCGGGACTCCGTAAAACCTTCGATACATCAAAATATATAAACTCATAATGAAACTGTCATCGTAACGTTAAGCGTGCGGACCCTACGGGTTCGAGAACAATGTAGACATGACCTAGACACATCTCCGGTCAATAACCAATAGCGGAACCTGGATGCTCATATTGGCTCCTACATATTCTACGAAGATCTTTATCGGTCAGACCGCATAACAACATACATTGTTCCCTTTGTCATCGGTATGTTACTTGCCCGAGATTCGATCGTCGGTATCTCAATACCTAGTTCAATCTCGTTACCAGCAAGTCTCTTTACTCGTTCCGTAATACATCATCCTGCAACTAACTCATTAGTTGCAATGCTTGCAAGGCTTAAGTGATGTGCATTACCGAGAGGGCCAAGAGATACCTCTCCGACAATCGGAGTGACAAATCCTAATCTCGAAATACGCCAACCCAACAAGTACCTTCGGAGACACCTGTAGAGCAGCTTTATAATCACCCAGTTACGTTGTGACGTTTGGTGGCACACAAAGTGTTCCTCCGGTAAACGGGAGTTGCATAATCTCATAGTCATAGGAACATGTATAAGTCATGAAGAAAGCAATAGCAACAAACTAAACGATCAAGTGCTATGCTAACGGAATGGGTCAAGTCAATCTCATCATTCTCCTAATGATGTGATCCCGTTAATCAAATGACAACTCATGTCTATGGTTAGGAAACATAACCATCTTTGATCAACGAGCTAGTCAAGTAGAGGCATACTAGTGACACTCTGTTTGTCTATGTATTCACACATGTATTATGTTTCCGGTTAATACAATTCTAGCATGAATAATAAACATTTATCATGATATAAGGAAATAAATAATAACTTTATTATTGCCTCTAGGGCATATTTACTTCACCTACTGGGAGCAGCTGCCCCCTAAAAAATTGGCAGATCAAAATCAAGAGATTTAGAAGAACTACCAAAGGGTGGAAATCCAATGAGGAAGCTAATCTTAGAAGATACAAAAGGCTTCTCCTCCTTGAGTTTGATTCTCTAGATATTAAGGCAGAAACCACTGACCTCTCTGAGGCTGAGACTAATAGATTAAACTTTGTCCATGGAGAGCTCAAGAAAATTTGGCTTCAAGAAGAAATCAAAGCCAAACAAAGGTCTAGAGATAGGAACATTAAGGACGGTGATAGAAATACTGCTTACTTCCATGCAGTAGCTAACCGGAGGAGGAGGAAAACCCTCATTCACTCCCTTGATGGTCCTAATGGCCCTGTTACTGAGGTAGATGAGATGCTGAAAGTGGCTAGTGACTTCTATAAAGACCTGCTTAAGAAAGAAAACCCTTCTGGGTTCTCTCTAGAAAACAATTTTTTCTCTGCTTCTGAAAAAGTCTCTCCTGCTGAAAATGAGCTGCTAGAAGCCCCTTTTTCAGAGGCAGAGGTGAAGGAAGCCATTTTTAGCTCTTATCCTGATGGGGCTCCTGGTCCTGAAGCGATTCCCTTCTTGTTTTACCAGCATTTTTGGGACTTGGTGAAAAATGATCTCTTAGATCTTTTCCAAGCCTTTCATAGAGGAGAGTTGGATCCAGCAACTTACTCATGGGGGGTCTGTTGGGGTCAAGTTAAATAACTATGAAAGTGATTTTTTCCTTGCTGGTAAAGGCCTTAGGCAAGGTGACCCCATCTCCCCGCTTTTGTTTAATTTAGTAGTGGACGTTCTTACTAAAATGCTGAGCAAAGCTGTTGATCATAGTCTGATTGCAGGGCTCTGTCCCGAGGTCTGCCCTGGTGGCATCATCTGCCTTCAATATGCAGATGATTCCATCCTTTTCTTAGACAATGACTCCACACATGCTGGCAATCTAAAAACTGTTCTAACCTGGTTTGAACAAGTCTCAGGCATGAGAATCAACTACTCTATAAGTGAACTCATCCCTATCAACATGGATGATCAGGAGTTAGCTGACTTCCTCTCTATTCTAGTCTGTAATAAAGGTAACTTCCCCATTAAGTACCTAGGTATCCCTCTCCACTATGATAAACTGAGGAGAGAGGATATCCAACCCCTTCTGGATAAAATCATTAAAAGGATTGCTGGGTGGAGGGGCAAACTTCTCTCTTACAGAGGTAGATTGATCCTCATACAAGCTTGTTTGGCTAGCATTCCAGTGTATCTCCTCTCCTACTTCAAGTTCCCTAAATGGGCAGTGAACCTCATCAATTTTCAGATGTCTCATTGCTTGTGGAATGATTTGGAGGGAAATAGGAAGCTACACCTAGCTAATTGGGCCCTAGTCTCTATGAAAAAAATATTTTGGAGGCCTAGGCATACCTAACCTCCAAGAAATTAACATTTGTCTTCTAGGGTCTTGGATTAAAAGATTCTATGAGGAAGACCTGAAACCGTGGAAGCTTCTTATTGCCCATAAATACCTAGGAAATAAACCTAATATTTTTGTCCCTTCATCCAACCCTAAGACCTCTAGATTCTGGAAAGGATTAAAATCTATTATGCATGTTGTGAAATTTGGCTACAGATGGAACATAGGGGATGGGAGCAGAACCAGGTTCTGGGAAGATACTTGATTTGGCACATCCCCCCTAGCAGTCCAATTTTGGCCTATTTACTCTGTCGGCAATGAGCTTAACAAAAGTGCCAATGAAGTTTGGGACGATCAATGCCTAAAACTCTCTTTTAGAAGGAACTTTAGTGATAGTCTCATGGAACAATGGTTCCAGTTGGAGGAAATTGCCAAAAGCATTACCTTTACTACCGAGCTGGATGCCCTGATTTGGCAGCTGGACAATAAGGGGGAGTATTCCTCCAGGTCCCTCTATCATGTTATCAACTTTAGAGGGGTTCAACCCGTGTTTATCCCTGCTGTCTGGAAATTGAGAGTTCCCCCTAAAATTCATGTATTTCTCTGGCTTCTCTCCAAAAACAAATTGATGACTAGGGATAACCTTAGGAAGAGACACATCATCAAACCCCTTGATTGTGTTTACTGCTTGGAACAAGAGTCTTGTTCTCACCTATTTTTTGAATGTATAGTTGCTAAACATCTCTGGGTCCACATTGAGGAGTATTTCTCTAGTCTGATTGGCTCATCCTTCGAATCTGTCGCCACTGGATTGCTACCAAAAAGTGCTCTGTTTTAAACACTGTTAGCTCATCTGTCCTTTGGTGCCTCTGGAAATATAGAAATGCTATGATTTTCAGTAACACCTCCTGGATTTCCATTCCGTAGGTCTTGAGGTTGATCAGGAACATGGTGAGGAACTGGGCGATTCTCTCCTCCGGATCGGACAAGGACAAGTTGATGAGCTTCATGGAAACCCTAACAAGATCCCTCCAGAAACCGTTGGTGATCACTTGTGGATGAACAAGGCTCGACCTGCTCTGGGGCTGGACTCGTGGGCTCGTCTCAAGATCTCTGATGAAGATGATGGGCACCTGGCACCGAAAAAGAGGGACATCCACCATGCTACGCCTTCCAGCCCAGTGTCTCTACATGCTTACTGGTCGCCGCAGGCTGACACGGCCCCTCGGCTGAAGACCATGAAGGCTTCGCTGGACCCTCCTTGTGTCATTTGAGTGCTCTATCCGATCTACCTTTGGCACCGCTCAGGTGATTTGTCATATTCAGAGAACTTGTTCATCCACCCCCTAGTTTGTAGCTTTTCTACCTTTGCTTTCGAACTGCTCTTTGAGCTGCTGTATCAGAATATGTTGTGGTTTCATTCTCAGCAATGGAACCGGGGAGATGCTCCCTGTTTTTCTAAAAAAATTATTTATATGTTATTATAAATTATTTTTGTTGTCATCATATATTTAACAGATACTTACATATGTAAGAAAACAATATCCCACATCTTATTAAGTTATAAAAATAATTTCTTAACAAATAAAATCCTGGATTGTTTTGGCACGAAAATCCTAGTGATTGTGTACAAAAGCTTGGTAAGATTTAAGGACGAATGTAATAATATCACTTATTATTTAAATATATTTATAACAAAATGCTCAGCCCCTTTTTATTTTTTGATAACATTGCTATCCCAACCCAACATTATAATTCGAATCAGCCCAGGAAAATCGTGTATTTCGAGAAAGTGCAAATGGGATGTAATTTTTTAGGAAATAAAATAAACGGGCCGCATGGACACTACATTATTTGTTCACCCAGCCCAGCTAATGGCTGTAATTCAATAAAAAGATCAAATTGACTATAAATTCTACCGCGCAAAAAAAGACTGTAAATTCTGAAAAATGGGTTGAATACATGCCACATTTTTGGAGGCTGAAATGTGGGCTAATAGGTCAAAGCCAATGCAAGTCGGTGTCAATGTAGTCAACAAATGATTCTGACATGTTAGCCATTGGATTTACATCCAACGACCGACATCCATCTTCAATCTCTCGTCTTCTTCCTCCAGCGCCGCCGGGACCAGTTCCCGCCTCCTGCTGCTAGTAGCTCTGCTTAGCATGCTTCGCTATGAAGCGCTACTCCACCGTTGGCCAGGCCATCCCTCCACCCCTCCACACCTCCTGTTCTTCTCCACCGACTGCTGAACCACACCGCACTAGAACCAGTTAACCCTCGTACACCTCTCTGTCTGTGACTCTACTCCCGCGTCTTCCCATCTCCCGCTCATTGCTGTCCGGGGCCTCGCCGTTGTCCACCACCTTGGATGCGCTCGGCGCGGCGTGGTCAACATGGTCAACGAACGACACCATCGGAAGTAGACTGTGCGTGGAGAGGCTGACAACTGGGTCCACAGCCGCACACAAGGAAATGCCTCCTTATTACGCGCAAAAATAATGATTCCTCCACCTGACATCTGGAACCCACCCGAAGGGCCTCTGTATTTCGTGAAATAAAGTGCCTCCCCGTTGACATGTCGGACCCACCAGCTATCTTCGCACGCAAGGAAGTGCCTCCTTATTACGCACAAAAAAAATGAATATTCCCCCTGCCAGCTGGAACCCAGCACAGTGGGAGGCTGACTTGTGGGCCTACCAAGTTGACGGGGATGGAGGGCTTTGCCAACTTAGTCAATATGAACGATTCTAGCTCTTGTTACCGTACGATGTTCATCCAACGGCCGTAGTGCTTCTTCAACCTCTGGTCTTCTTGCTCCAGCCGCCCAAACCAGCGCCGGTCGTGCCACGTGCTCCTGCCTCCCGTGGCCGGCTATGATGCCGCGGAGGCCTCACCGCCCCCTACTTCTCCTCGTGCTGGCCGGGCCATCCCTCTACTCACCCACACCCCCTGTTCTTCTGCGGCGACAACAGCCTCACACCGCAGCCGAACTAGTGAACCCTCATACTCCTCTTCGCGTGGGCATCCACTGCCACGTCTTTCCCGGCTCCGAGTCGTCCCCTTCCTAGTCCTCGCCATCGTCCACCGCCCTGGTGCTCTCGGCGCGGCGTGGTCAACATGGTCAATGACCGACTTCCATCGGAAGAGTACTCTACGTGGAGAGGCTGACAGCTGGGTCCACGGCAGCCGCAAGGAAGTGCCTCGTTATTACGTGGAAAATAATTATTCCTCCACCTGACAGCGGGGACCCACCAGACGGGCCACCAGTATTTTGCGAAAAAATCATTTCCCTTGACTGCTGGGACCCACCGGACAGGCCACCGTATTTCGCGAAAAAACGCCCCCCCCCCCCCGCTGTCAGCTCGGACCCACCGGAAGTGCCTCCTTATTACACAAAAAAATGAATACTCCCCCGGCTAGCTGGGACCCACCTTGCTGGGAGGCTGACTTGTGGGCCTACTAAGTTGACGCGGACGAAGGGCTTTGTCAACTTAGTCAATATGAACGATTCTAGCTCTAGTGACCGTACGATGTCCATCAACGGCCGTAGTGCTTCTTCAACCTCTGGTCTTCTTGCTCCAGCCGCCCAAAGCAACGTCGGTCGTGCCGCATGCTCCTGCCTCCCGTGGCCGGCTGTGCTGCCGCAGCGGCCTCGCCGCCCCCTACTATTCCCACCGCTGGACAGGCCCTGCGGCGACGGCAGCCTCACACCGCAGCCAAACCAGTGTACCCTCGTAGTCCTCTCCGTGCGGGCTTCCACTGTCGCGTCATCCCCTTCCTAGGTCTCGCCGTCGTCCACCGCCGTGGTGCTCTCCATGCGGCATGGTCAACGTGGTCAAGGAACGACTTCCATCGGAAGAGTACTGTACGTGGAGAGGCTGACAACTGGGTCCACGGCCACAACCCAGTTTTTTTTGTGATTTGCCAAGTAAGTCGCTTTGTCAGGCCTGTTGGGCTGCAAATCTTTCAAGACTAGGAGAGCTTTCATTCGGCTGGCCGAGAAAATGGCCCATCAGTAATGAGAAATCGGTTGTGCATTTTTAAAACACATCAAACCGGCAATTAGTTCCAAATATATTTTTTTTCATTTCAAGATTTTAAATTACATTAATTTTTATGCATGGAGAATTTGTTGGATTTTATATTGATATACATTTATTTTTAAAATCAGTTTGAATGTGAGTCGAAATTTTGAGATTAAAAAACAGTTCGGACCGCACCGAAATATGCAAAATTCCGTATACTTTTTTAACCGTTGCCACAATATTGGCTGTAATGCTAACAAAAAGAATATGGGCTCCAAAAAAACCTTAAGAATTAGCAAATGGGCTGTAAATTGTTAGAAATAATGGCAGATGGGTTGTATGCTGTTTTCCATAGATTTGAGGCTTTCCTAAAAAAAAGGTTGACGCACAAGCACTGACTGTTGGATGTCCATCCAACGGCCATCGTGCTTCTTCAATCTCTGCTCTTCCTGCTCCAGCCGCCTAAACAAGCACCGGCAGGACTGTCTGCTCCCTCCTCCTCGCGGCCGGCTGTGCTGCTGCTAGAGGTGGACTAACGAGCAGCTTGGCTCGTTAAGATCGTACTCGTTCAGCTCGTCCTCGTTAATGCTCAGCTTGTTAAGCTCGTTAAGATTAATGAGCAGAAAACCCTGCTCGGCTCGGCTCGTTTGAAGCTTGTTAAGCTCGTGAGCACTCGCGAGTGCTCGTTAACAGATTATAATGTGTTACGATATACATGATGAACATGTAGGTATGATTTTCAAGTTGAAATATGGTGACTACAAAAAGAAATGAAGTAGTTTGTTGCTTCATATGTCGATTAGATTAAATAGATGAGATGAGGTGCTACAAAAAGTTTGTCACGTAAGATGAAAATATGTATTGTGCTGTTACTAATCAGCTTAACGAGCTACTCGTGAAACTCGTTAGCTCGCTCATTAAGCTCATTAAGCTTAACAAGCTAAAAACAATGATTGGCTCTGTTCATTAAGAAGCGAGCTACGAGCTTAACGGGCTGAACTATCGAGCGCTCATTAAGCTCGCGAGCTACAAGCTTTTGGTCCAGCCCTAGGTGCCGCGCAGGCCTCACCGCCCGACCGTACTCCCATCGCTGGCCTAGCCATCCCTCTACTCACCCACACCTGTTGTTATTGTCCAGCGACGGCAGACAAACCAGTAAACCCTCGTACAGTCGTACTCCCGTCCGCGTGGGAAACAACTGCTGAGTCTTCGCTGCCTCCGTGTCGTCCCCTTCCTAGGCCTCGCCTCGTCCACCACCCTGGTGCTCTCGGCATGGCGTGGTCAACGTGGTCAAGGAACGACTTCCATCGGACATGGACTGTACATGGAGAGGCTGACAGCTAGGTCCATGGCCGCAGCAAGGAAGTGCCTCCTTATTATGTGGAAAATATTGATTCCTCCACGTGACAGCTGGGACCCACCGGACGGGCCACTGTATTTCACAAAAAAAGCGTTGACTGCTGGGACCCACCAACTACATCTTCGCACGCAAGGAAGTGCGTCCAGGCAAAAAAACAATTCGCCCCCTGACTGATGGGACCGACCAGCTACATCTTCGCAGGCAAGGAAGTTCCTGACAATCGGGACCCACCTGGTCGAAGCGTACATAGCGTTGTCATTCTGGTCGCGAACGTGTACGTACATACTAGTTGATGTAGAGGCGCGCACGTGTCGTAGTAGTGGCGCGCACGTGTCGTAGTAGAGGCGCGCACGTAGCATTTACACGTACGTACAACGGCTAGGGTGCAAGAAAGAAAATATGGCCACGTATGTGTACATACGGGCGGGGTCTCGAACGCCTACCCGCGCATACGTAAGGCCAGGGCTCGTGTACATGGCTGGGTCGGAACGGAGAAACAGCGTCGTCATCATGTTCATGGGGAGGCAACGGAATGCATCGTGTTCATGGGGAGGCAACGGAATGCGTCGTGTTCATGGGGAGGCAATGGAATGTGTCATGTTCATCGGGAGGGCTTGGACGGAACAAGCGATGGAAACAAGGCCTGGCGTACCACAGAACGGAGGAAACGGCCTTGTGTTCGACCAGCCATGTTCGAAACGGGATCCTGCTCATCGGGAGGGGTCTGGCGTACCGCAAAATGGAGGAAACAGACCTCCTACGGTCGAAACGGGGGAACTGTTGATCGGGAGGGGTGTGGCGTACCACAAAACGGACGAAACGGACTTGTGTTGGAGCGCTACGGTCGAAACGAGGTCCTGTTCATCGGGAGGGGTGTGGCGTACTGCAAAACGGGACTCCACAGGATACTGTTCATCTCCACCGTCGGCCTCCTCCACCCTTCACGGGCTCCTGTTCATCCAGCGTTCACGGCGCTCTACTCCACCGGCTACTGTTCAACCACCCCTCCACCGTCTACTGTTCATCCAGCCCTCCACACCACGGGGTCTTGTTCAACCACCCCTCCATGGGCACCCCTCCATCGTCTATTGTTCATCTAGCCCTCCACACCACGGGGTCTTGTTCAACCACCCCTCCACCGTCTACTGTTCATCTAGCCCTCCACACCACAGGGTCATGTTCATCCACCCCTCCACGGGCACCGCTCCACCGTCTACTATTTATCCAGCCCTCCACCACACCACGGGGTCCTGTTCATCTAGAGGCAACGCCACTGCTCACTGTTCAACCAAACCCCCCCCGCAACACTCACTGTTCATCCCATCGATCGGCTTCAGTTAGCAGCAGTAGTGAAGGAATCGCTCGATCGGGTTCAGTTAACAGCCGTCGATCGATCGCTCGGGTTTAGTAACACGTAGCCTGTAGTGCAATCGCTCGGGTTCAGTTAGAGCCCAACGCCTCGCTCGGGTTCAGTTAGAGCCAACACCTCGCACACACGCGCGTATGTGTACAAGAGAAACGCGCATCGCTCGGCCCCGACCTCCCATCGTAACCGGGAGCTCCCCAAAATTTTCCTCCCCCTCGCTTCTACCATGGTTTTTTCCATCATGGACGGCCCAAAGAATGTCATGCAACTGCGTCTTCGGCCCGCCCAGGACGAAAAGCCCATTTTCTGTCATGAGTTTTTTTCATAGAAGTAGGAGCCCACCACATCTATGATGATACCCGGTTTTGTCACAATTATCGTCATAGAAGTGTCATATGTATGACAGAATTTTTTTTGTTCGGCCCAAAATGTCACGGATGTGTCTTTTTTTGTAGTGCATGGCGCACCCCAGGAGCAACGGCCAGGACGAACACGCCAATGCGGAGGTCCCGAGGGGTCTCAAGACAAGGACCTTCAAGAAGAAGCTCGAGGCCTGCGGCAGGGGCTGGCACGACGAGCTCCAGTATGTGCTGTGGTCCATCCGCACCACCGCCACCAGGCCGAAAGGCGAGACCCCATTCTTCCTCGTCTATGGAGCAGAAGTGGTTTTCCCACATGAGGTCAGGCGTCGCTCCACGCGGGTCCTGGCGTTTGATGAAATGCAGTAGGACACCATGCGGGGGATGGATCTCGTGCTGGGGGAGGAACACCGCCAAGAAGCCTCGCTCCGAGCTGCGAGGTACCAGGTGCTCTCCACGAAAGGGCTGCACAAGCTCTCGCCCATGTGGGAGGGCCCGTTTCGGGTCGCCCACGTCTCCAGGCCTGGCACCGCGTGCCTGGAGACACAGGATGGGATCCCCATCCAGAACGCCTGGAACATACAACACCTCCGAAAGTTCTACCCATGAAGCAAGGCCCGGTTCCTGTGAAGCAAGGCCTAGTGCTTGTGAAGAATCTTCGCTCGTGACACTCTCACATAATAATGAGTGGGGATGTACACGCCCCGGAGTCTCAGAAGTGCCGCCCTCGGGCCTCGGGGGCTCCCTCCCATGCCTAGTGGCACCACTTAGCTCCGCGCTGGTGAGAAGACAAGAAGACTAGACTAGGTGCCGGACCCGGCTTGTCATTTGCTTTTCGAAGTTGGTTGCCCCCTCTTTTAAGTGATAATTTACTTTCTGGTGTTCCTTGCTGGCCTAGTTCCATTGTCCTTGTTGCCTCCTTTTCCGCCCTCGGTTCCTCATTTTTGACCCGTCCTCTCCCTCGCATGCCTTGCGAGGTGGCTAGACAGGCGCCTCATGAGAGTTTTCATTTTCTTGTTTTTTGCAAGGCACCCTTGCTCGAGCTCGCAAGCTAGCGCTCCCCTCTCAATCCGTGCCCCCGGTTACTGTGATGCGAAGCACTGGGTTACGGCCGACAGTGCCTACGACCAGGGTCCGGAAGAATAAATATTCCCTAACAAATTTTTGCAGTTCTCAGGCGCCTTCCGAGCACAGGAGGCCTCATCAGGCACTGGGGAATGCGTGTCTCGCGAGGCGAAACATACTTCAGGCGCAACGAGCTAAGTCATTCTATGCGCATACATAAAACATAACGCTGCAACACAATACAGGAATGATAAACATAGCACAGCCACTCAGAAATCATAATTGTTGCACGCCCTAGCAGGGCCCCATACTAGTCTCTCTCTAATGCAGGAAGGAAAGGAAGAACGAAACAAAATCGGGACGTGCTCCCACGGCACATCGCGAGGACGGGCTCATGGCGCTCTCCTGGGTTTAGCCAGACTCCTCGCGCTTCACCGGAGCGCGGCTCGGGACGACCCGCTGCCACCTTTAAAGCGGGCGCGGCGGTGTGGCGGCTGGTCATAGCCGCCACTGATGGAGCTGCTGTCGGAAGAGGGGCCGCCGTAGCTGTATGAGCCGTGGCCAGCGCCATGGACGAAGCAGCCCTCCTCCTCGTCACGACCATCGCCAGGGCCGAGCACCTCATCACTGTTGTTGTCCTCGGGGCAGCACCCGACGCGGTGACCGTCTTTCCCAAATACCCTCATGAAGAGGGTCGCGTCGCCGTCGTAACTGAAGTGGAGGGCACACCGCCTGCCGAATCCGGGCGCGCGGGCGAACGTCTGCCAGCCGCGAGTCAGGACCACGTTGCCTGCGGCAGAGACCTCGACCGTGACTCAGGAAGCCTTGCTGCAGCAGCCGTCCGCCTGCAGCCAAAGACCGCCTACACCAGTGGCAGGCAGCTCGCCGACATAGAAGCGCGGGAGCTGAAGGCAAGTGGCGGCCGGGTTCTCCGACCACACGATATACTCCAGCATCACCTCCGTCGAATGGAAGCACGGCCGGGGGGGCCGCGCAACCATGGCACGCCTCACCTCATCAACAGGACTACCACGACCAGGGCGGTTGCCACCACGAGAAGACGTGCCGCCGCGGCCGCGAGGGGCCGCAGCGGGGGTCACAGTGTGCTTGCAGGGACGGTCGCGCCCCCTCTTGGGCAGCGGCGAGCCAGGCCCCTCCTGACGAGCCTTCCCCTTCTCCGCAACCGATAGCCTCTTTGCAGGTGCCATGGGTGTCGCTGCTGGCAGTGGAGTAAAGAAGAAGAAGAAGAAGAAGAAGCGGTAGAAGCAAGGAAGAGACGGGTGATGGGGGCTCCGCCTCCCACTCCCCATTTATAGCCAAGGGGAGGCCCACCGCCGGCCTCCATGATCTAAGGTAATAATGATATTTTTTCTGCATGCAGCAAGGACCCGTCAAGTCGGGTAGTTGCCGAGGTAGCGTGGGGGAAGCAGAGACGCCCACGTCCAATCAGTCGCCACGCACCAACCGTGGCCGCAGGCTGATGGGGCCCACGGCGCTCCACGCTTGCCCTTTGGCTTCGCCTCGAAGCCAAGCCCGAGCGCGCCTTGGGCCCGGGGGCTACTGTCGGTGTTCTGGGATCTGGGGTCCCCAGACTTGCCTACCCGCGGCCCGCAGCGTTGCTCCACTAGCGGCCCTGAATGGCCCATCTTCACCAGCAAGCATTCAAGGCCCTCGCGGGGGGCCAAGCCTCACGAGGCGGACGATGCAAGACCTCCTCAGGGGCGGCCTCACTAGGCTGGCTTATGAGGGGCGGAGAGATCAAGGCGAGGGGCACCTCACGAGGTTTCTGTGACGCAAGCCATGACGACTGGAGCCAGGCGGGTGCCAGCGCGCACAGTTTCTTTGTTTCCTATTTGGTGCTAAAGGGGCAAGCGCAGACGAGGAGTCCCGAGGCATCAGGCAAAGGTTTCCCTATCGGTGCAACAAGACCAAGACCAGCAGGATGGAAGGACGGAGGTCATCGTGGAGCCCAAGACGACGTCACCACCAGAGCCTTTGGCAGGCGATGACTACTTTTGTCAGGATAGCTTGTACTAGTTGTCTCCTTTCGAATTTGGCCGTTGTGAGATCCCTTCCCGCTCAATATTTGGGAAGAGGACCAGGGCCTCTATAAATAGGACTAGCCACCACCATAGGGAAAGGGCTGATTCAGACCTAGATCGAATCCATAGCACGCCAACTACTCAAGTTCACTAAGCACAAGAACACCTCTCCTCGCGAGGCTGTTCTTCCCTTGTAACTGTTTATCCTCAGCCCAAGAGGCAATCCACCACACCACACTGGAGTAGGGTATTACACCACCACGGTGGCCCAAACCAATATAAATCTTGTGTCTCATGTTCTTTCGGTTTGTCAAGCTAGGCCGTGAGATCATAGAGTGTGCGAGCTAGGGAGGGGGAGAGATCTTTGTGCGCATCCCAGTGTTCCAATGTCAAGGGTTTTTCCGGAACCCGAAATCCAACAAAATCCTTTGCTCATGCCCACTATTTGGTGGAGGGGTACCTCCTCCAGTTCAAGTTGGTGGAGTCCGATACGCTCTACGTGAAGTTCTTCGGGACTTTGGCTGCTCGCCTAGAGTGTTGCGCTAGGAGCTCGCGCAACATCGAAAGCTCCTCCCCGAGTGACAGCAACGAGGAGGAGGCCGATGGTGAAGACGATGGAGGTGAGTCCCCGAGCTTCAACTCCAAAGACGACGACTTGGGCTCCAGCTAAACGCTGGCAGCACCATCATTGCCAGCTGAGCACCGGTAGCACCATCGTAGTTTGAGATAGGCAAGATGGCTTGCCAGGAGCACTTCGCCTAGGTGCCCATTTCCCTCGGTTGCACTTGATGTAAATCCTGGAAATAAAGGGCTAGAAGAAACGTTACCGAGCACTCTTCCCTAACAAACATGTAATATTTGTCGTGCTCAAATAAATATGAACTATTTCCCTTGTCCGTATATATTCATGTATGAATTAATTCCCTACGCAGTTGGGAAACTTGTCGGGGCGCATACTTGCCATGAGCGATTCGAAGTGTAGGGTAACGTAGCATGCAATTTCAAACAAATGCTACGATCACGCAAGATCAGTCTAGGAGATGCATAGCAACAAGAGGGGGAGAGTGTGTCCACGTACCCTCGTAGACCAAAAGCGGAAGTGTTAGCTTAACACAGTTGATGTAGTCGAGCGTCTTCGCGATCTAACCGATCAATCACCGAACGTACGACACCTCCGAGTTTAGCACACATTCAACTCGATGACATCCCTCGAACTCTTGATCTAGTAAAGTGTCGAGGGAGAGTTTCGTTAACACAAAGGCGTGGTGACGGTAATGGTCATATGATCCCTGCAGGGCTTCACCTAAGCACTACCACTAGTGCGCGTTGGTCCTAAACAAACGGTTTTTAACCCTTTCCGCGACGGCATATGGAACCGTTGCCAAGTGAGTGTGGGCGATAGGGGGGCGTCCTTCCCACACGACCTAGAAACCGTTGGGGATAGGGAGCCTTGATGCATATAGTTGTCCTTATATAACCGTTTCCGATATCTCAAATATCCCAAACGCTTCATCCTTGCTACTTTTTTGTGCTCGCATTGCCATCACAGTTGGAGTTTTGTGGTTCTGCCTAAAACCAGGCAGATTCCAGGCATGGGAGTTTTCCAGGCAGATTCTAGGCACGGGAGTTTCATGATGCCTGACACATCACAAACAATTCATGATTATAAACCGTGTACGATAGGTAGACAATCACACACATTTAGTTTTCCCGCACCGTATGAGATAGTGTCTGACGTCACTCACGCTTTGCAAACGGCAACTATGTGCATGCTTGCACATGTTTCTTCTCTGTGAACCGTCTCAGATTATGGTGTATGTCGCAAATGTTAGTGTTTTACCAACCGTGTATGCCGTAATGACCTGCACAACGTAATTTTGCCCTAATTTAATTGTTGTTATAAAATTGTACCTAATTTAAACTTGAAAGTAGGCTATAGCTTTATTCATATCCATCAGATTCAAACAACCAATGCATTATTCGATTCACAGGTACATATGTTTAAGAATTACAGAAGCACCAAATAAAGAATGATGTACCAGGGTTCTATACTTGTACTATTACATATGGTAAAGAAAGAGGCAACAGACATTCCAGTTGCTGAACAAGGTGAAGTGGAATGGCCCTATTGTGCTCTCCTGGATGCAGAAGGCATGCGGGACTCTAGTCCAACCCCTTGTGATGGACAGCCGCCAATCATGTAGTTTGAGAGGTAACCTTGAGTAAACTGCTTTAGGATCCACTTCAAAAGAAAAAGATTCAGATATTGTCATCTAACACAACTCATTACATGCAGTAAAAAGAAGGCTACATGGTTCTTACTTACCATCTTGCAGTTCACTGTTGTCTTGCATAAACTGTAAACAAATAGTCACTGGTAGAAAAAGGGCCTGTTGTCCCGGTTCGTAAGGGCCTTTAGTCCCAGTTCCTGAACCGGGACTAAAGGGTCGGTACTAATGCCACGGCGCTTTAGTCCCGGTTCAATCCAGAACCGGGACTGATGGGCCTCCACGTGGCCTGTGCGCGGAGCCCAGGCAGGAGACCCTTTGGTCCCAGTTGCTGGCACCAACCGGGACCAATAGGCATCCACGCGTCAGCATTTCTGTGGCTGGGGTTTTTGTTTTTTTTAAAGGGGGGGGGGTTGGGGGTTTTGGGGGTTTTGGGGTGTTAATTTAGGTGTTTCATATATTGTGTTAGCTAGCTATAATTAATAGAGAGAAGTGTCCTCTCTTATGTCCGTGCTTGGTCGACGCTACGTACTATAGATACGTATAGAGAGGACTAGACACGCTAGCTAGCTAGTAAGCAAACGAAGGAAACAGAAGATCGTCATGAACATATATGCATACAGAGAGAAGTGATATTGACCACCTCTCCTTCTCCGAGAGATTGGTCAAACAACAAGTTCTCGTATATCTATCCGACACTACCGGCTACATATATACAATAATTATCTCTTACAAATATAATCATACGGACTCATGGTCCACATAGTATTCTCCGTCTTCAGCGATCACGTGCTCAAGAAAGAATCCCGCCAATTCCTCTTGAATTGCTCGCATGCGAGCTGGTGAAAGGAGTTCATCCCGCTTCCGAAACATCTAATTTGAAGAAGGGGGTCAATACATATATATATGAATGAATGAAACTCAATACAAATGATGGTAATGAAATAAAATTGTGAATGTTGTTATTTACGTACTTCATATTGTTCGTCAGAGTACCCGCCCCGCTCACAGGTCGTGTGGCGGATGGACTCGCAGACGTAGTATCCACAGAAATCAATCCCTTGTTCCTGCCACAACCACTTTACAAGAAATAGAGGTCAATCAAACTGATAAGCAAGAATGCTAAATGGTATTGATGAAACTAGTGCTTGAATCACCAGGAGATGCGCGGAACATGCTACTATAGTACTTACTTTCGGGTGTCTAAATTCCAGCTCCTTCGGCAGTCCCGGAACTTTTCTGGTGAACTTTCTCCAAACCCTGCCGGACAAAGAAAACAATTACTTGATATCAGGAAATGAACAAAGTTGCTGATATGGTGGATAATGATCGATTTAACTTACTTCTTGAGGATTTCAGTCATGTCGGCATACTCCTGGGGATCTTTTCGTTTAGAGTCCAAGACAGTTACTACTCCCTGCTCAAGCCTAATCTCTAGGAGAATATAGTGGTACCTGCGCACGCATGCATAACTCATCAATTACATTACTATAACCTGGACTAATATATAAGGGAAACCGAATATGCACAAGACAGTAACACTCACTTGAAGTTGTAAGGAAAGAGTATTATATCTTTATTTTCATTTTTTTGAATGATCATAGCAAGTTGGCCTCGGTATCTTCGGGATGATGTTCAACCTCAGTTGCATCTATGAGATATGTGTTAACGAACCCAATATCACCGATTTGTCTTTTCTTCAATTCGACGATCTTCAATCTGCATAATATAGTGAGGATAATTATAAATACATGCAATGAAAGAGATGAGCTATATAGAGAGACTTAATGACAGAAGTAGTAGTACTTATAGATAGTAGCAGGTGACCGTTGTTTTATCGAGGGCCAATTGATTGAAAAACTGATAGAACTCCTCAAATGGAATAGGCAACAGTTCAATTCCAACGAGGTCATGCTAAGGTTTAACTCTCGCATACAAAGTACTCCTCCCCCCAGACTCTCTGCAGATTTTCAAGTACCAATCATGTAATCTTCGCATCATCGTTGTTAAAGATTTTTCATCTTTGAGGAGAGGCTTCCCGTACTCGTATCTGTGTATCTGCACCTCCATGGGATCATAATGTACATATTCGGGCAGGTAATCGTCAACATTGCAATAACCGGGCACCATCCTCGGATCGACGATGTCACTAGGCACCTTCAGCGGGGGGCACGATTGCTTCGCTTGTTCGCCGAGATGGGCAATTTGTTTCCCAACTACTCGTCGTTCTTTCAGCCTTTGATCACTGACTGTACTTCCTGACCGCTCCGCTTCGGCCCATGTCTTTGCAATAATGCGCTCATAGTTGCCTTTCGGCGGAGACTTGGGTGGTTTTGCCAGGGCAGCCAGAGTGCGCTTCACTTCCACCGGATCTACCTTCTACTCCGGAGGTGGATGTCTCTTTGCTTTCAACCCTTGAAACCAGTCATCCACTTCGGTTCGCGCGATCTTCGCGTTCTCCTCCAGGGTCCTCTCGTATGGTAACTTCTGTGGACTCTTCAGAGAAGGACCGAATCTGTATGTCCTCCCGCCTCTGGTTGTACTACTAGACGCCGGCCGAGCAAACAGAGCGGTTGTCTTCTTTACTTGCTTACGAGGCGGAGGAGAAGGACTACGACGCGCCGGAGCAGCTGTCGGAGCGGTGGCGGGTCTCTTCCGCCCTTGCTGATGAGGCGGAGAAGGAGGAGGCTGGCTGCTCGGGCGCGCAGGCGCAGGCGGAGAAGGAGGCGGAGTGCCGCCACGCACCGGAGAAGGAGCCGGCCGAGGGCCCTGATCGTCACTCGCCGGAGGAGGAGGCAGTGGAGGAGGCGGAGTGCCCTGACTCGCCAGAGGAGGAGGAGGAGGCGGAGGCTTCCCGTTCGGAAGGTTGATGAGCTCCTTCCGCCATAGGCATGGAGTCTTCAGAGCAGACCCCAGCCGAGTCTCCCCTTCACCGGTAGGGTGGTCAAGCTGGAGGTCCTCAAATCCCTCCGTTATTTCATCCACCATCACCCTAGCATATCCTTCTGGCATCGGCCGGCAGTGAAAAGTTGCGCCGGGTTCAGTAGGATAAACAGAGCCAACAGCCGCCTTGACCTTCAAATTCATCCATTGCGTCATAAGGTGGCAATTTTGAGACTCCGTGATAGCATCCACGGGATAGCTGGCAGGAGCCGTCAAGGCATGCTCCGGCTGAAGCAGCTCGGTGGAAGCCACGCTGCTTCTGCGTTGAGATGGTGGGGTAGCTTCGGGGGAAGCTTCGGCAGTACGTTTGCTGCGATTTGCTTCTCGTTCATCTATCGCGTCTACCCTTGGTTGCAGCGCCTGCATTTGGGTCTGCTGCACTTTTTTCCTCCTCTCATGGGATTTGTAACCGCCTGCGTCCGGAATCCCAATCTTCCATGGAATGGAGCCTGGCGTGCCTCGTGTCCGTCCAGGGTGCTCAGGATTCCCGAGGGCCATTGTGAGCTCGTCGTTATCTCTGTCTGGAAAGAACGTCCCTTGCTGCGCTGCTTCGATATACCGCTTAAGCTTCCTGACTAGTATGTCCATTTGATCGTTCGTCCAAATGCACTTCCCTGTTACAGGGTACAAGGTTCTGCCAGCCCCGAAGAACCAAGTCCGGCAACGGTCTGGCCAGTTAATTGTCTCTGGTTCGATCCCTTTATCAACCAGATCATTCTCAGTCTTGGCCCACTTAGGCCGGGCTACGAGGTAGCCACCTGACCCCGTGCGATGGTGATGCTTCTTCTTCGCAGCATTTTGCTTGTTTGTCGCCGACACCTTCTTACTCTTTTCCGATGTCTTGTGGGCCACAAATGCGGGCCAGTGATCTCTGATCTTCTCATATCTACCCTTGAATTCTGGTGTCTCATTATTTTCGACAAACTTATTCAGCTCTTTCTTCCACCTCCTGAATAGTTCTGCCATCCTCTTAAGAGCAAAAGACTTGATTAATTGCTCTTTAACTGGGTTCTCTGGATTATCCTCTGGCGGTAGGGTGAAATTTGACTTCAGCTCAGTCCAAAGATCATTTTTCCGCATATCATTGACATAAGACACCTCAGGGTCTTCTGTAGCCGGCTTAAACCATTGCTGGATGCTTATCGGGATCTTGTCCCTAACCAAAACCCCGCACTGAGCAACAAATGTGTTCTTTGTTTGGATGGGTTCAATCGGTTGGCCGTCGGGCGCGATTGCTATGATCTCAAACCTTTCATCCGAGCTCAACTTTTTCTTCGGGCCTCGTCTCTTTACCGAAGTTGTGCTTGATCCGGAGGGCTAGAAAAAAGAACAAAGACTTAATTAATATGTGTACATACCAAAACAATGGATGCATCAATCAGCTACTCAGCACAGGCTTAACTAATATATATACCTGGCCGGACTCGGTTCGGTCACCGGAGCCGTCATCACGGTCTCCTTCTTGCACCGGCATTGGGTCACCGGAGCCGTCCTCATGTTCTTCTTCTTGCACCGACATTGGTCACCGTAGCCAGCTTCTTCACCCTCTCCTTCCAGACCATCGGTGTCGTTGAGAAACAATGAGATGGCATCACTTCCTTCTGCGATTATGTCCCTCAACAACGCTTCTTTTGCTTCGTCTCGGGCGGTGTCCATAGTTTCTACAAATATTTACAACATGGCAATTATTATGCAAACATGACAGATAGATATATTAGTGGCAAATATAGAACTAACTACCTAATCATAGTAAGGAATCATATATATTAATTACTGGCCTCGACGCTGCTTCTCTAGTGTTTGGGTGGCCTCGACAACGCTTCAAGGGTTTGGGGTGGCCTCGAGAACACTTCAAGGAGGGGGTAATATTGACCCCCCCCCACGTGTTGAAGCTATCGGGAGGGGGTATATATTGACAACGATGACACTACATCTATGTCCCTCGATAACCCTCGTTCCCGATAAAAAAAGAGGAAGAAGAAGAAAAAAAGAGTTGAAGAAAGAATAGAGGAGAAGATCTCCTCTATTCTTTCTTCTCCTCTTTTTTTCTTCTTCCTCTTCTTTTTTTATCCTCTTCTTCCTCTCATGTTCAAGAGGATCGCCGAGGGGTCGGGAGGTTGCCTAGTGTCAAAGGATTCAACAAAACCATGTCTTCATCATTAGGCGAAAGTAACAGGTGCATGATGGTACTAAGCTCTCCAAAGTTATTTTGGAACGGAGTCCTAGATAGGATAATTCGCTTTTTGTACACAGTTCAGCAAGAACCTTCCAAATATCGTTATTTGGAAGGCCTTTGCTGAAATTCATACAAAAAGGCAAATTATCCTATCCGGGACACCATTCCAAAATAACTTTGGAGGACTTCGTCATGCCCTGGTTACTTCTGGCTAATGATGAAGCCATGGATTTCTTCAATACTTTGACACTAGGAAATCTCTCTCTCGACCCCTCGGCGATCCTCTTCTTCCTCTCATGTTCGAGAGGATCGCCGAGGGGTCGGGAGGTTGCCTAGTGTCAAAGGATTCAACAAAACCATGTCTTCATCATTCAGCGAAAGTAATAGGTGCATGATGGTACGAAGCTCTCCAAAGTTATTTTGGAACGGAGTCCTAGATACGATAATTCGCTTTTTGGTACAAAGTTCAGCAAGAACCTTCCAAATATCGTTATTTGGAAGGCCTTTGCTGAAATTCATACAAAAAGGTAAATTATCCTATCCGGGACACCATTCCAAAATAACTTTGGAGGACTTCGTCATGCCCTGGTTACTTCCGGCTAATGATGAAGCCCTGGATTTCTTCAATACTTTGACACTAGGAAACCTCTCTCGACCCCTCGGCGATCCTCGACCCCTCGAACCCTCGACGACCCTGGAACCCTCGACCCCTAGATGACCCTAGAACCCTCGACCCTCGATCCCTCGACCCTATAGAACCCTCGAACCCTAGACCCTGAAACCCTCGACCCTTGACCCCTTAACGACCCTCGACCCTCTACCCTAGTTCCCGACCCTCGACCCCTCGGCGATCCTCGACACCCTCGTTCCCGATAAAAATTAAGAAGAAGAAGAAGAAGAAGAAGAAGAAGAAGAAGAAGAAGAAGAAGAAGAAGAAGAAGAATAAGAAGAAGAAGAAGAAGAAGAAGAAGAAGAAGAAGAAGAAGAAGAAAGAGGAGAAGAAGAAAGGAATAGTGGAGAAGAAGAAAAAAATAGAATATATTCTATTTTCTCTTCTTCTCCCCTATTCCTTTCTTCTTCTCCTCTTCTTTTTCTTCTTTTTTCTTCTTCTTATTTATTTCTCCTCTTCTTCATCTCCTCTTCTTCTTTCTAAGTCCTGCTTATATACACAGAGTATTGGTCCCGGTTCGTACCCCTCTCGACCCCTCGTCCCTCTCTCGACCCCTCGACGACCCTCGTCCCTGATAACATTTTTTTCTCCCCTCGACCACTCTCGACCTCTCGTCCCCCTCTCGACCCCTCATCATCATCTATCACCCCCTCCTTTTCTTTAGCATATATCCATGAACAAAAAAATAATTCATATATAGAAAAAATGCTATATGAACATACATACATATGAGCATATACAGAGAGCATATACATAGCCAAATCCATATACAGAGAGCATATACATACATACATACATACATACATACATACATATGAGCATATACATACATACATAGCCAAATCCAAATACATATGAGCATATACATACACATATGAAAAAATTTATCACACACAGAGAGCAGCGGCGGCAGCGGCGATGGTCAGAGCGACAGGGATCGATGGGAAGGGGGGAGCTCACTTGGGGCGCGATGGGGAGGAGGCCGGGGACGGGGAGGAGGCCGAGGATGGCGCGGGGGAGGCCGGCGACGCGGCGCGGGGCGACGGGGAGGGGGCCGGAGATGGCGCACGCAGAGACGAGGAGGAGGCCGGCGACGGCGCACGCAGCGACGGGGAGAAGGCCTATGGCGGCGCAGGGCGACGGCGACGGGGAGCGGGCGACGATGGGCTCGGGGCGGCGACGACGACGATGAACGGCCTGGCGGCGTCGGGGAGGGAATGGGAGCGGTTGGCGAAATTTTCACAAGTGCTACCTTATATACCCAGAGCAATCGTCCCGGTTCGTGGCACGAACCGGTACCAATGCACACCTATGGTCCCGGTTCGTGCCACCAACCGGGACCATAGGTCTCTTTTCAGCAGCCGAAAGGGCGGGAAGCAGAGGCCTATGGTCCTGGTTGGTGGCACGAACCGGGACCATAGGGTGGGAAATCGTCCCGGTTGGTGCCACGAACCGGTACCAATGCCCCCCCTATGGTCCCGGTTGGTGCCTCCAACCGGGACCAATGGCCTTGTGCTGGCGCTGGCGCGGCCGAAAGTTTAGTCCCACCTCGCTAGCTGAAGGGCGCCGGCACTTGTTTATAAGCGCTGGTGTGTCTCCCCATTCGAGCTCATCTCTTATGCAGGCTTTCGGGCCTAAACTTGCTACTGCATGTGGGCCTATTGGGCCTTCTGCGGGCCTGAATCCTGGCCCATGTAGGGTTTCTAGTCGTATTCAGGCCGTGGAGGCCCAGTAGGTGGCATTTTTTTCTTTTTTCTTTTTTATTTCTACATTTTTTTGGTTTTTTATTTTTTTATTTCTACTTAAAACTAAATACTTACAGTTTGTTAGTGATTTCTATTTGCTTTTAGGTCACAAAAATTATAAACTTTCTATTAGTGCCATTAGTTTTAAATTTTGAATAGTTTAAATTTGAATTTTTAAAAATTTGTGTGAATCACTAGTTTATGAATAACTTTACTATAAAATAGAAAATTTTTCTATTTATTGTTTATTTATACTTACAACTAAATACTTATAGTTTTTTAGTGATTTCTTTTTGATTTTAGGTCACAAAAATTATAAACTTTCTGTTAGTGCCATTAGTTTTAAAATTTTGAATAGTTTAAATTTGTATTTTTTAAAATTTGTGTGAATCACTATTATATGAATAACTTTACTATAAAAATATAATTTTTTTTCTTTTTTGCTATTTATTTTTATTTATACTTACAATTAAATACTTATAGTTTGATTTTAGGTCACAAAAATTATATTCTTTTTGCTATTGGAGAATATTATAGTTTTATTTTAGTTGATCAAAACATAATATTTTAATTGATTGTTTTTATTTTCATAAAAGTTTTGTAGTTCATTCTGTTTGCTATTAATTCATTCTTTGAGCTAAATGACCCTGAAATTGGAAAGCATTTAAAATGAACTCTGAAAAGGTTGAAAGTTGGCATGGTATCATCATTTCACCCACATAGCATGTTCCAAAAAGTAGAGAGGGTTACGACAAAAACTTGATGCACTTCGTGTACAAAATGGACAATCACTTTCGAAGTTTCAAAGTTTCGGACAATAACTCATTTCTTACAAAAGGCATGAACATAACTCATGTTCACTTTTTCTTGGCTTGTGTACTTTTCTTATTGCGCCGTAACCATGGATAATCTTCATCATTTTATATTATGCTTGGGCCAGCCTTGACTTTGAAGGGAGGAATTTCATGAAACTTTTCATAATCTTCAGACATGTCTGTCTTGCCCTCCACTCCCACGATGTCTCTTTTACCTGAAAGAACTATGTGATGCTTTGGCTCATCGTATGATGTATTCTCTTCCTTATCTTTTCTTCTTCTTGGAATGGTAGGCATGTCCTTCACATAGAAAACCTGCGCCACATCATTGGCTAGGACGAATGGTTCGTCTGTGTACCCAAGATTGTTTAGATCCACTGTTGTCATACCGTACTGTGGGTCTACCTGTACCCCGCCTCCTGACATTTTGATCCATTTGCCTCAACACATAAAACCTTGAACCATAAGACATGAAAGCATTTCAAATGAACTCTGAAAAAGTTGAAAGTTGGGATGGTATCATAATTTCACCCACATAGCATGTGCATGTACAAAACGGACAATGGTAGCATGTTCGTGTGTTACAAAGTTGGCATATTATCATCATAATAGTTGCGGGAGAAAGTCTTCACTTTTTCTTCGCTTGTGCCATTTGCTTATTGCGCCGTAACCATGGATAATCTTCATTGTTTATCAGTATGCTTGGGTCAGCCTTGACATTGAAGGGAGGAATTTCATGAAACTTTTCATAATCTTCAGACATGTCTGTCTTGCCGTCCACTCCCAGGATGTCCCTTTTTCCTGAAAGAACTATGTGGCGCTTTGGCTCATCATATGATGTATTCGCTTCCTTATCTTTTCTTTTTCTCGGTTTGGTAGACATGTCCTTCACATAGATAACCTGTGCCACATCATTGGCTAGGACGAACGGTTCGTCAGTGTACCCAAGATTTTTCAGATTCACTGTTGTCATTCCGTACTGTGGGTCTACCTGTACCCCGCCACCTAACAGATTGACCCATTTGCACTTAAACAAAGGGACCTTAAAATCAGGTCCGTAGTCAAGTTCCCATATGTCCACTATGTAACCATAATGTGTGTCCTTTCCGCTCCCGGTTGCTGCATCAAAGCGGACACCGCTGTTTTGGTTGGTGCTCTTTTGATCTTGGGCGATCGTGTAAAATGTATTCCCATTTATCTCTTATCCTTTGTAAGTCAATACAGTCAAAGATGGTCCCCTGGACAACAAGTACAACTCATCACAAACAGTGTTGTCACCTCTGAGACGTGTTTCCAACCAACTGTTGAAAGTCCTGATGTGTTCATATTTAATCCAGTCGTCGCACTGCTCCGGGTGTTTGGAGCGCAGACTGTTCTTGTGTTCATCGACATACGGGGTCACCAAGGTAGAGTTCTGTAGAACTGTGTAGTGTGCTTGAGACCAAGAATATCCGTCCCTGCATATTATTGAGTCTCTTCCAAGAGTGCCTTTTCCAGTCAGTCTCCCCTCATACCGCGATTTAGGGAGACCTATCTTCTTAAGGCCAGGAATGAAGTCAACACAAAACCCGATAACATCCTCTGTTTGATGGCCCATGGAGATGCTTCCTTCTGGCCTAGCGCGGTTACGGACATATTTCTTTAGGACTCCTACAAACCTCTCAAAGGGGAACATATTGTGTAGAAATACGGGCCCTAGGATGACAATCTCGTCGACTAGATGAACTTGGACATGCGTCATGATATTGAAGAAGGATGGTGGGAACACCAGCTTGAAACTGGCAAGACAGTGCGCCACATCACTCCTTAGCCTTGGTACGATTTCTGGATCGATCACCTTCTGAGAGATTGCATTCAGGAATGCACATAGCTTCACAATGGCTAATCGGACGTTTTCCGGTAGAAGCCCCCTCAATGCAACCGGAAGCAGTTGCGTCATAATCACGTGGCAGTCATGAGACTTTAGGTTCTGAAACTTTTTCTCTGGCATATTTATTATTCCCTTTATATTCGACGAGAAGCCAGTCGTGACCTTCATACTGAGCAGGCATTCAAAGAAGATTTCTTTCTCTTCTTTCGTAAGAGCGTAGCTGGCAGGACCTTTATACTGCTTCGGAGGCATGCCGTCTTTTTCGTGCAAACGTTGCAGGTCCTCCCGTGCCTTAGGTGTATCTTTTGTCTTCCCATACACGCCCAAGAAGCCTAGCAGGTTCACGCAAAGGTTCTTCGTCACGTGCATCACGTCGATTGAGGAGCGGACCTCTAGGTCTTTCCAGTAGGGTAGGTCCCAAAATATAGATTTCTTCTTCCACATGGGTGCGTGTCCCTCAGTGTCATTCGTAATAGCTAGTCCAGCAGGACCCTTTCCAAAGATTACATAGTGTAAATCATTGACCATAGCAAGCACGTGATCAGCGGTGCACATGGCGGGCTTCTTCCGGTGATCTGCCTCGCCTTTGAAATGCTTGCCTTTCTTTCGACATTGATGGTTGGTCGGAAGAAATCGACGATGGCACAGGTACACATTCTTCCTGCATTTGTCCAGGTATATACTTTCAGTGTCATCTAAACAGTGCGTGCATGCATGGTATCCTTTGTTTGTCTAGCCTGAAAGGTTACTGAGAGCGGGCCAATCGTTAATGGTCACGAACAGCAACGCCTTAAGGTTAAATTCCTCCTGTCTGTGCTCATCCCACGTACATACACCGTTTCCATTCCACAGCTGTAAAAGTTCTTCAACTAATGGTCTTAGGTACACATCAATTTCGTTGCCGGGTTGCTTAGGGCCTTGGATGAGAACTGGCATCATAATGAACTTCCGCTTCATGCACATCCAAGGAGGAAGGTTATACATACATAGAGTCACGGGCCAGGTGCTGTGATTGCTGCTCTGCTCCCCGAAAGGATTAATGCCATCCGCGCTTAAAGCAAACCATACATTCCTTGGGTCCTTTGCAAACTCATCCCAGTACTTTCTCTCGATTTTTCTCCACTGCAACCCGTCAGCGGGTGCTCTCAGCTTCCTATCTTTCTTTCGGTTCTCACTGTGCCATCGCATCAACTTGGCATGCTCTTCGTTTCTGAACAGATGTTTCAACCATGGTATTATAGGAGCATACCACATCACCTTCGCAGGAACCCTCTTCCTGGGGGGCTCGCCGTCAACATCACTAGGGTCATCTCGCCTGATCTTATACCGCAATGCACCGCATATCGGGCATGCGTTCAGATCCTTGTATGCACCGCGGTAGAGGATGCAGTCATTAGGGCATGCATGTATCTTCTCCACCTCCAATCCTAGAGGGCATATGACCTTCTTTGCTGCGTATGTACTGTCGGGCAATTCGTTATCCTTTGGAAGCTTCTTCTTCAATATTTTCAGTAGCTTCTCAAATCCTTTGTCAGCCACAGCATTCTCTGCCTTCCACTGCAGCAATTCCAGTACGGTACCGAGCTTTGTGTTGCCATCTTCGCAATAGGGGTATAACCCTTTTTTGTGATCCTCTAACATGCGATCGAACTTCAGCTTCTCCTTTTGACTTTCGCATTGCGTCCTTGCATCGACAATGACTCGGCGGAGATCATCATCATCGGGCACATCGTCTGGTTCCTCTTGATCTTCAGCAGCTTCACCCATTGCAGCATCATTGGGCACATCGTCTGGTTCCTCTTGATCTTCACCAGCTCCCCCCGTTGCAGCATCACCGTATTCAAGGGGCACATAGTTGTCATCTACTCTTCTTCTTTGGCGTCTTCCATCATAACCCCTATTTCTCCGTGCCTCGTCCAAACATTATAGTGTGGCATGAAACCCTTGTAAAGCAGGTGGGAGTGAAGGATTTTCCGGTTAGAGTAAGACCTCGTATTCCCACATTCAGTGCATGAACAACACATAAAACCATTCTTATTGTTTGCCTCAGCCGCATCGAGAAACTCATGCACGCCCTTAATGTACTCGCGGGTGTGTCTTTCACCATACATCCATTGCCGGTTCATCTGTGTGCATTATGTATAATTAAGTGTCCAAATTAATAGAAGTTCATCATCACATTAAAACCAAAGTGCATACATAGTTCTCATCTAACAACATATAGCTCTCCAGAGCATCTAATTAATTAAACCATACATTGAAACTATGTAAAACATTTCAATGCGAAAACAAATGCGATCATAATCGCAATCAAGGTAACAATTGATCCAACGGCATAATGATACCAAGCCTCGGTATGAATGGCATATTTTCTAATCTTTCTAATCTTTAAGCGCATTGCATCCATCTTGATCTTGTGATCATCGACGACATCCGCAACATGCAACTCCAATATCATCTTCTCCTCCTCAATTTTTTTATTTTTTCCTTCAACAAATTGTTTTCTTCTTCAACTAAATTTAACCTCTCAACAATAGGGTCGGTTGGCATTTCCGATTCACATACATCCTGCATAAATAAAATCTATGTCACGTTGGTCGGCATAATTTTCATAAACAATAAATGAACCAATAGTTATAAAGATAATATATATACCACATCCAAATCATAGACAGGACGAGGGACGACGGGGGCGGATACCAAAACCATCGCACTATATAAGATGCAATAATAAAAGTAAGAAAATAATACAAGTATCTATGTAAACATACAAGTAAGAATATTTTCCTTGCAGAAAGAAGATAAAACAAGAGGCTCACCATGGTGGTGCCGGCGATGAGCTCGGCGTGGGTGATTGACGGCGGTGAAGACGGGGACGGGGCGTGACGGACCGCTAAACCTAGACAAATATTACGGAAAATGGAGCTTGGAGGTCGAGCTTGGAGAGGAGAAAGCTTAAGTAGTGTGGCTCGGGCATTCCATCAAACACCTTGTGTGGATAGGAGGTGATCTAGAGCACCACCAAGCCCTCTCCCCCTCGGCCAGAGAAAAACAGAGCACTGGGGTGCTCTGCTCGCAAGCGAGGGGTATATATAGGCACCTCACTGGTCCCGGTGGGTGGCATGAGCCGGGACTAAAGGGGAGCCTTTGGTCCCGGTTCAAGCCACCAACCGGGACCAATGATGGTGGGCCAGGAGCGAGGCCCATTGGTCCCGGTTCATCCCACCAACTGGGACCAAAGGTCCAGATGAACCGAGACCAATGGCCAATGTGGCCCGGCCGGCCCCCTGGGCTCACGAACCGAGACCAATGCCCACATTGGTCCCGGTTCTGGACAGAACCGGGACTAACGGGCTGACCCGGCCTAGACCAAAGCCCTGTTTTCTACTAGTGAGTTCGATTGACATCTTTTGACCCATTTTAATAACAATCTTTATCAATTTCCTCACTTGATGTTGGTTCATGAATATCTCATTGCCCTCCGCGCCGCCGTCCTCACCACCTTCGACCTCGTCATCGGAGGGGAGCGCGATAACCTCGCCGCCCTCCGCACCGACAAAGATCACCCGCTCCGCCTCCACGAGCTCCGGGTGCTGCCGGCAGAGCTCTTGCATGTAGGCCTCGTCGGCGGCCTCGGCCTCGAGGCGCTACCGCGCCTCGCGGTCCTCCCATGCTGTCGGTGTCAAAACTAGCGGATCTCGGGTAGGGGGTCCCGAACTGTGCGTTTAGGCCGGATGGTAACAGGAGGCAGGGAACATGATGTTTTACCTAGGTTCGGGCCCTCTCGATGGAGGTAAAACCCTATGTCCTGCTTGATTAATATTGATGATATGGGTATTACAAGAGTAGATCTACCACGAGATCAAGGAGGCTAAACGCTAGAAGCTAGCCTATGGTATGATTGTTGTATATGGAGTTGATTCTGATGTCCTACGGACTACAACCCTCTGGTTTATATAGACACCGGATAGGGTTAGGGTTACATAGAGTCGGTTACAATGGTAGGAGATCTTGAATATCCGCATCGCCAAGGTTGCCTTCCACGCCAAGGAAAGCCCCATCCAGACACGGGACGAAGTCTTCAATCTTGTATCTTCATAATCCTGGAGTCCGGCTGAAGGTATAATCCGGCTACCCGAACACCCCCTAATCCAGGACTCCCTCAGTAGCCCCTGAACCAGGCTTCAATGACGACGAGTCCGGCGCGCAAATTGTCTTCGGCATTGCAAGGCGGGTTCCTCCACCAAGTCCTTCATAGAAGATTGTAAACACCAAGAGTAGTGTCCGGCTCTGCAAAATAGGCTTCCACATATTGCCATAGAGAGAATAATATTAACACAAATCAAATCTGCTGACGTATTCCGCAGTGCGTCATCACACTACGGCGAAGTCCTTTACTCGAATCGTTTTTACTTTTCCACCTCGGCGTGTTTTGCAAGGCGGTTTCCTTGGCACGTCTTGTCAAAGCAGAGATCGTGTACCCCCCTTTACGGGATTCTCATCAATAGGGACGTGGGTAACCCAACTGCGCCAGTTATCATGGTGCTTGGGAGGCAAGCGAGTTTTACTAGGGAGGTGGGGACACACAACCGCATCCGCCCATATAAGGGGATAAGGATCCACCTTTTTTACCTATGCCTTCTTCCTCCTTTGCCTATCCATCTCCTGCACACTCGAGCTCCAGCGCCCAAGCCCGCACTTCCCACCTCAACCTTCTCCAACAACGTCCGGAGCGGGAGGCAAGTGGATGGTCTCCTCCACCACGGAGGGCCAAGTCAAGAAGCTAAGGAAGTCCGGATACCTGTCCAAGGACATCGCGCACCGGCTTCCCGAAAAGGGGCAGCTTCTCCCCACCCCAAGGCCCCATGAAAGGGTAGTATTTCTCCCCCACTTCCTCTATGGACTGGGTTTTCCACTCCTCCCATTTGTCCGGGGGCTCATGTTTTACTACGGCCTGGATTTCCACGATCTGGCCCCGAACTTCATCCTCAACATCTCGGCGTTTATCGTCGTGTGCGAGGCTTTTCTCCGCGTCCGCCCTCATTTCGGCCTCTGGCTCAAGACCTTCAACGTCAAGCCCAAGGTGGTGCGTGGCAGCCAGGCGGAGTGCGGAGGCGCCATGGCGGGCAAGATGGCCAACGTCCTATGGTTTGAGGGCTCTTTTGTGGAGACCCTGAAGGGGTGGTGTAGGATCGAAAGTATGTCTAGAGGGGGGTGATTAGACTACTTGACCAATTAAAAACTTAGCCTTTTCCCAATTTTAGTTCTTGGCAGATTTTACCTATCTTAGAGCAAGTCAAGCAATCATCACACAATTCAAGAAAGCATGCAAAGAGTTTATTGGCAGCGGAAAGTAAAGCATGCAACTTGCAAGAATGTAAAGGTAAGGGTTTGGAGGATTCAAACGCAATTGGAGACACGGATGTTTTCCCGTGGTTCGGATAGGTGGTGCTATCCTACATCCACGTTGATGGAGACTTCAACCCACGGAGGGTAACGGTTGCGTGAGTCCATGGAGGGCTCCACCCACGAAGGGTCCACGAAGAAGCAACATTGTCTATTCCACCATGGCCATCGCCCACGAAGGACTTGCCTCACTAGCGGTAGATCTTCACGAAGTAGGCGATCTCCTTGCCCTTACAAACTCCTTGGTTCAACTCCACAATCTTGTCGGAGGCTCCCAAGTGACACCTAGCCAATCTAGGAGACACCACTCTCCAAGAAGTAACAAATGGTGTGTTGATGATGAACTCCTTGCTCTTGTGCTTCAAATGATAGTCTCCCCAACACTCAACTCTCTCTCATAGGATTTGGATCTGGTGGAAAGAAGATTTGAGTGGAAAGCAACTTGGGGAAGGCTAGAGATCAAGATTCATATGGTAGGAATGGAATATCTTGGTCTCAACACATGAGTAGGTGGTTCTTTCTCAGAACATATGAGTAGGAATGGCGTATGTGTTCTGATGGCTCTCTCTTCGAATGAAGAGGTGGTGGAGGGGTATATATAGCCTCCACACAAAATCCAACCGTTACACACAATCTACCAATCTCGGTGGGACCGAATCAGAAAACTCGGTCTGACCGAAATGGTAAACCTAGTGACCGTTAGGAATCTCGGTGGGACTGAGATGCAACTCGGTAGGACTGATTCGATTAGGGTTTGGGCATAATGTAATCTCGGTGAGACCGATCGCACAAACTCGGTGAGACCGAGTTCGGCAATTAGCTAACTAGAGAGTTGGTCAGGCAAACTTGGTGGGACCGACTTGCTCTTTCGGTGAGACAGGAACGTTACAAGAAGGAAACATGGAGTTTACCTTGCATTCTCGGTGGGACCGATTCGCTCTTTCGGTGAGACCGAAAAGTTACGAAAGGGAAACAGAGAGTTTGCAAGCCCATCTCGGTGAGACCGAGAACCTTATCGGTAGGACCGAATTGCTAGGGTTTGGCAGTGGCAAATGACAAGTGAAACTCGGTGGCGCCAGATTGACAGAATCGGTATGACCGAGTTTGGCTTAGTGTTTAGGTCATTTGTGGATATGGAAAGTAGCTGAGGATTTTGGAGCATATCATTGAGCACATAGAGCAAGAGGCTCATTAAGCAACACCTCATCCCTCCTTAATAGTATTGGCTTTTCCTAAAGACTCAATGTGATCTTGGATCACTAAAATATAAAATGAAGAGTCTTGAACTTTTGAGCTTGAGCCAATTCTTTGTCCTTAGCATTTTGAGGGTTCCACTTTCACATCCATGCCATGCCAATTATTGAGCTTTCCTGAAATAATCATCTTGGAATAGCATTAGCTCAATGAGCTATATGTTGTTATGAATTACCAAAACCACCTTGGGATAGTTGCACTTTCAGGTGGCAATCCGGGTGGTTTTACATCACCAAGACACGCGATCCAAGATGGACCGCAGCCCCTGAGTTCCGATCCGGACCCCCCCCCCACGCGGCTTGTGTCCTGGAAAGAGACGGGCCTGTCGTGGGGTGACGAAAAAGAGGTGACCGGATTGCAAACATGCATCCAGTCCCTGGTGAACAAGCCAGTCCGGCTTGTTAATGTAATCCAGGTTATGCTCGTCCGCCGGATCCTCCCGTGCCAACAACGGGATTTTAATCTGTGGGAGTTCAACCCGGCGCAGCATCAAACCCTCAGCAGGCTCTTCGACACGACGTACGAAGACGCCTGGAAGATGCTTTTCCAGGGCGCCGAGGCTCCCGCATCCGCTTCTGAGGACCGCGGATACAGCTCGCAGCGTCACGCTAGCGAGGTAAGCCATCTACACCTTTTACAGGATGTTAAGCTTTTTCATAGTTTGACTCTATGCGGGATCTAAACTCCCTTACCTTTGACAGGCTTGGCGGCAATATCCGGACCGATTAACTGTCCGGCTCCGCTGCCCGAAGACCCAGCTCCAGCTCTACTAGTGAAGCTGCTGGCTCCGGCGCGTTATGTGGTGCCGGAGAAGAAGGCCAAGAAGAAGAAGGCCACGGGGACTCGGAAGAGTTCCTAAATATGGTGGTGTCAGACTCGTCATCCGACGATTCCGAGACACTCTCCTCCCGTGAAAACGAGGAGGAGGAAGAAGAAACCTCTCCCCCTCCAGCGGGGGCAGGAAAGAAAAGGAAGGCCGCCCCAACGGGGGAGGCCGAAGGGTCCAGGAAGAGGAAGACCCCTCCGGCGGACTACTCCCCCGATGTCGAAGATGACGAACAGGAGTGGCCAGACAAGGCCAAGCGTCCGGCGAAATCGTAAGTTTGGATATCAGAGTAACTCATGACGTTCCTTTGTTGCACAGCTTTCCCAAATGTCGAATGTAATTATGCAGTCCGCCCCGGGCCGAAGTCGACGAATCGTCGGGCGGCTCCCTGGACTCATCGGACGTGAACTCAGTTCCACCCGTTGTCTCCCCCTGCACTGCGGACGACGCCGAAGTAGCGTCGCGACAAGCTCCAGGGCAGGAGGAGGTGGTCCCGGAGGAGCCGCAAGGCAACCTCCCGAACTCCAGGAGTGAAGGGGACAAGACCCCCCAGGGCTCCAAGTCCGGCTTTGAGCCAGACACCGCACCGGAATTCACAACAGTTCGGACCGCGGGAGGCGAACTCCTTCCAAAAGGAGTAAGCCTTCTGAGTCGGCAGCCTCCGTCCAACCGGAGGTGCCGGACAATCTGCTGGAGGTGCTTGACGGCGCCTCCATCGACGAAGAGCACCATACTATTATGAGTACGGTGATCCAGAAGGTTCAGTCCGCCAAGAGCGGACTGAGTGAAGCTTGCGCTAGCCTTCTAACAGGCTTTGAGGTAAGTAAAAAATATGTAAAAATATAACCGCATAGACAGTAGCCCCTGATGCTCTGTTTGGCGTACGGAAAGAAAAGCCGAATAGAGGATCTATTAAATTTCGCAGGAGTCTAACAACAAAGAGTCAATATGCGTATGCAGGCTTCGCTGCTAGCCACCACCGCACTGACTGCGGAGCTGGGTGCCCTGAAACAGGGCTTCGAGCGGACCGAGCAAGAGCTCGGCCTTGGCAAACGGCAGCTCGAGGAGAAAGAAGGTAAGAAATACCTTATAGAAAAAGTGCCTATAAAAAGACATGATTGCAAAAAATAACAGGATTGTACTGCTTATTGTAGGGGCCACAACTGAGGTGGCGACCCTCAAGCAGGCGCTGTCCGAGGCCGAAAAGAAAACGGCCACGGAGTGCACCGAGCGAGAGAAACTTGAGGCCCAGGTCGGCGAGGTGCAGCAGGAGCTTCAAGCTCTCATGAAAAAACATGAGAGTTTGGAGCTTGAGTCCAAGACGCAAGCGTCCGAGCTCACGGCGGCCCTTGGGACTGCCAAGTCTGCCAAGGCCGAAGCCCAAAAGGCCCTCCAAGAGTTGGAGGAGATGAAAAATATAGCAGCGGGTAAGGCATTCTTTATGCAAAGCAGAAGTACAAAAGTAAAGTACTTGTTAATTACCCAAATCCAGAGCTCTCCAGGGGCATTCGCAGATCTTCCCTGCAGCGTATCCGATGCCGCCGCATTCTACCGAGCCGGAGAGGGCAGCTCGACGGAGAAGGTGTTCTGGTCTCAGTATGATGAGGCCGGACACCCTGTGCCCTTGCGCGACCAGCTGAAAGAGCTGGTCGAGCTCCACAAGGCGGCCGAACAGGCCATGAAGGGCTTCATAGTTCGGCTGTGGCCCGGAGAGGCCCTGCATGGGAGCTACTTCAGGCTTATGCGGCGACTGGTGGAGGCCTATCCAAGGCTCGAGGTCATCAAGCGCTCCGTCTGCATCGAAGGTACCCTTAGGGCCCTTGCCCGTGCAAAGGTGCATTGGGGTAAGCTGGACGGTGAGAAGCTTGTGAGGGACAGGCCGCCGCCGGGGAAGGAGCATCGCAAGCCTGAGAACTACTATAAGGATGTTCTTGCGGGTGCCCGCCTTGTGGCGGATGAATGTACCAAGGATGTAATTTTTGAATGAACTCGCTCGTGTTTATCCCGTGCGTTGAAAACTTGTTCATATGCGCCAAGCAATGCTTATTGAGTTTAAAATATTACTTTATGTGCGGCCGTTTATCAAAAATTGAAAGATGGCCAGTCGTCGGCTTCTGCCCCCATGCCACTAGTGCTGGGGTGTTCGGGATAAACCTGAGCGCTCTTTTTCCCATAGTTGGGTCCTTCGAGGGAGGCGCTCAGCACAACGGACCAGGCAATCGGACTATAATGCTTGAACACTCTCACTTAGCCATAGAACTCTATAATTTTAAATTTCGGTGAAGCCCCTAGTTCGGAAGACCGAGTTCGGGGCGCTATCCATGCCTTGGCCAGACAAAGCCAGCTCCTCGCTCAAAGCGGCATAAGCCTTTAGGGACTCGAAAAACCTCTCGAACAACGACCGGTCTCTCGCCACATCACGACAGTTAGTTTTAGCTTTCTCCACTGAGGTGCTTAACCCAGCTCAACCGGGGCACAATCGCAGTGGTTCTCCTAGTGCTACCTTAGCCGATATAGCGGAACGTAAGGCACCAAAACATAGGAGCCGGGAAAACCCAACTATTGACCCAAATCATGATTCAGAGCCGATGCATATAGTGCTATAAGTTCGGGGTGCCGCACTTGTGAAAGTGTACAGACTTCTCACGCCGTATTTATTGGTACTAAAGCCCCTAGCGTATTTTGCCGTACCACAATGTACGGGTGCAACATGTCATGAACATATATATGAAAAGATGATAATGCAAAAAATAGACAGAAAGCTATGCATTGTTTATAGAGAGGCTATTTATCAAAGCCGAACGATACAAATAGTGCGGTAAGCAAAAGATATTGGACTATTTAGCATGTCCTGACCAGGGGCAGGCCACGGAATTGTATTTAAAACAGGTATACTGCTTGTAACAGAGACCACCTGGGAGTTCCATAATGCGGCATGGCTTGTCTGCCTCCCTGGAGCTTGCATCGTTTGTGCGGCAGTCGAATTGCCGAACAGGTCGTCCGAAGTATGGAGTCCTGAAAGTAAGAAAAAATTAAAAAAAGAATCCGGCAGCCCCTAGTACGTTTTAAGCCATATTTTGAGCGTGCCGTTATTGTGCCCCATCCCCTGTGCACATGGTATTTCAAGGGCGTAGTTATGTACGCGAGGTACTGGTTTCGCTATGTCGCGAGAGCTGGGGTTGGGGCCGTATTGCTATGCTTGCGCAAAGTGTGCCAGGCGGTCCTGCTCTGGGTTACTCCGGACGCGCTTGGCAGTGTATGGCTTCTTAACGGCCGGACTGGAGAATTGCCTAAGAAGGCTACTTTGTACTTCCGCTGCGAGAGCCGCCATGTGTTCCTCCGTACGGAGGGAGCGTTCGGTGTTTCAGTTGACCGTGATTATGGGTGCAAGCATTAAGCAACCATTAGGTGTAGCTTATGATCAAACACTTGATCATCGATGTCTCGCGAACATAAGGACGTAGTATCTCACACACAAGCAAACAAAGTTCAGAAAACCACCAAATAAAGCAAGAGAGAAAAGCAACACTCTCTCTCTCTCTCGAAGCCTATGATCTATACATCTTCTCCCCCTTTGGCAACAAGTTACCAAAAAGTTCCTAGAAAATGCATACTGCTAAGTCGACGCTCAGGCTTGATCTTCAGGTGGTGGTGGAGTCCGGAGCACGCCAAGGACGAAGCCTTCAGTAGAAGTGGTCGGAGTCGAGGCTGAAGTGGATGCTGGAGCTGGTGGAACGGAGGCTGTAGCTGGTGCAGACGTTGTGGCTCTGGTGTCAGCGACTGGCAGTGCAGACGACCTCGGACCTCGTGGCACCCTAGCAAAAGCATCAGTTGTGGTCCTGCCTCTCCTCACATTCATGTCCTCCTGAAGCTGCTCCACGGCGGTCTGTATTTCTGTCACCTTGATGTCCATGTCATAGAATCGCTGTTCCATGATCCTCTCGAGGCTCGCCTGGTTCTGAGTCAAGGTGGCAAGTCCTTGCTCAATACACAGGATGGACGCTATCAGGTAACCGAGCTACTCTTGTTTGGTCTTCAAGAAGTAATCAGATGCCTCTGCTTGAGTAGGCATCCTGGCAGCTTTTTCCTTCCTCGCCTTCTCCTTCTGAGCTTGTGCATGTGCAGATGAGGGTTCATTCTCAGTCATAACCACTTGGTTATCCTCAAAATCTGGGCAGATGGGCAGGTGTTCCTTATCCAATAAATACACGCCCGTGCCCATCTTGGAGTTGATGAGCTCCTGAATCTGTGGGGCATACCCACAACTCCTCTTCTGGTCTGCAGCTGTCCTCTTGATTGTTTCCACAATGAGACTCATGACCTTGAATTTCTGAGGCACATCAAATACATGAAGCAAGTTGATCGCGTGACCTCTGATCATCTTGTGATCTCCAGATTTGGGCAGAAGGGTGTACCTAAGGATCCAGTTGATCGTAGGCAATTCTGAGAGCAGATAGTGCACAGTGCCAAACTTGAATGTGTCAAGCGCTTCATTCGGGATCTCCTTGTACATGTTGGACATTGAGTTGTGATCCATCTTTTTCTTGGCATAGATATCCAAGTCATCAGCTTGCTCCTCTGGGGCATTGATCAACTTCGCCCATTCTTCCACAGTGGATTGGTACCTTGTACCCTCAGACATCCATGTGATCCTGCCATCTGGATAAAAGTGTGTTGTGGAGTAGAATTGCATGATCAGCTCCTCGTTCCACTTTGTGAGCTTCTTCCCAACAAAGTCTGCAACTCCACAAGCACTAAAGCTGTCAAATACACCGGGGTAGTGCTCTTCATTGTCCTTGATGTAGGTCCAGTCGACCCATCTCATGTCACAAATGATTGGCTTCTTGTCAAGCAAAAAAGTCTCATAGAAATCTTGTTGCTCCTTGGTATGGAATCTGTAATCCACGGCAGTCCTTCTCCTAGAAGCATACGGATCTGCTTCTCTCCATTTCCTCAGCCCTGAATCTCTCCTGAGCTTCATATCCTCAGCCACAGGATGAGCATCGTTGTGGTCTGGGATCTTGGGCTTGAGCTTCCTAAGGACACTCTCTTCCTCTTCTTCAATAGCTTCAGGCATTGGGGCCTTGTTCTTTTCTGCAGCTGGGATGCTTCGTGTGTTTCTCTTCGGTGCACTCTTAGGCTTAGATGCAGCTTTAGGTGCATCCTTGGGCTTGGATGCAGCTGTTCCTGACCTTATGGCATCTCCCATGAATTTGGCTGCCTTGGGTGCTGGTGCAGCAACCTCTTCTTCTTCCTCCTCCTCATCGACCATGATGGAGGCCTTCCCAAGCACTCTTGCTACAGTCTTTTTCACCCTCTCTTTCCTTTTCTTGCCCTCAGCAGCAATGGGCTCAGTGGGAGCAGGCTTCACAGTTGAAGCCCTAGCCTTTGACATGGGATGCCTGCCTGCTGGCCTTTTGATCTTCGGCCCTGGCTTGGTTCCTTGAGCTGGTTCAGCTCTCTTTGATGTGGCCTCTTCCTCTGCCACATAGTCTTCATCCTCAGAATCAGACGTTCTCTTCTTCCTTTGACGTGTGGCAGCCTTGGGCAGATTGCTGGGGGTGCTCCTGCTGCCATCATCAGAAGAGCTCGAGGGGCTAGTGCCCTCACTCATCACAACTTGCTGCTCAGACACATTCTGGCTGTCACTTTGATCAGACATGTTGCACACTGACTGCTGACCCTGTGAATAGATTATGGATGAGATAGAGTGGATGAGCATCACAAAAAGCAGAGATTTTTGCAAAAGATTAATTCAAAAACTTAGTTTTAGTTTTCCACAGAAAGCATCTCGGATCTACCGATTTTCAAACTCGGTGACACCGAAGCAGTTTTGGCACCAGAACTGGTGAACTCGGCCAGACCGAGTCACAGTTCGGTGGCACCGAGACTGCTAGGGTTTCACAGAATTCCAAAATTGGTTGCATCGATAAGTTATTCTCGGTCAGACCGAGTTTCACTTGTGCAATGGCAAAATCCAGATCGGTGGGACCAAGTTTTTCAACTCGATGGGTCCGAGATGGTTTCGGCGGAAACCTAACCCTAAAATTTTCGAATTAAACCTATTCTACGAGATCATTGACTGGATAGGAGTGTTTCAATCATGGCAAGAATCATAATGATCACAATGTGCTAGGAATCGGAGTGGAGAATAGCACAAAGATCGAGTCCATACCCTAGTTCGGCGGAGACTCGCTACGGCGGCAACGGCGGGGCAGAAATCCATTGACGGCGGCAGAGACCAGCGACTGGAGGCTGCTGGCGGCGAGAAGACGATCCGGAGACCACGAAGGCAGAGTAGGCTATCACACGGGCGAAGAGGTTTTGGAGAAATTTCCAAAATTTTGCCCGTCACTATATATAGCCCAACCCTGTCCGTGTGACCGAGTGGAACAACTCGGTGGCACCGAGATGCAAAACTGTGTGCAGTTATTGCAACTCGGTGCGACCGAAAGGTTCAAATCGGTTGCACCGAGATCGAAAACCTAGATCAACTTAATGAACTCGGTAGGACCGAAAATGGAGTATCGGTCAGACCGAGATTCATAAAGAGGTTTTGGAAGTTTAAGTCTATGACGAATCGGGGACTCCGAGCGCTCCTCACACAGAGTGGTTCGAATCTGACTTGATCAAGTTTTGTGATGCAGCATGAATAGAGTTTGAGACGACAAAAGCATAGATAGCTAGAGGAGGTTCTTAGGCATTCTTGTCCATCCACTTGGCAAAAGAAGAAAGCCAAACAATCAAAACAACAAGTGGATGTCCTCGAATGAGTAAAATATGCAACCAACATGCTCACACAATAAGATGGCAAATGAAATATGTGGCAAAGCATGCACAACCAATTCTAGCATCTATCAAGCAATTTGCGATGACTAGGTCAGCTATATATGAGTATATTGACTTAGGAGTCAAGTGAGAACACTTTATCGTAGGTCATACTCATCGTTTAAGCTCAAGTGGGGTTGCCACTTTTACATAAAGCATTGTTGTATTCACATCTTTAGAGTTGCTTTAGCTCAAGTCTTAGAGTAAAGCTCCCCCTAGATGTGATATCCCCCCTAAGAGGGATGAACTAACCTTGGGTTTTGTCGATGATGACTTCATGTAGATGTTGAAGATGTGGATGCTCAATGTTGATGTAGATCACTTGGAGCTATCCATTTGAGTGAATTGCACTTTCAATACCTACATGGGTTAGTCCCACAAGGAACAAACAAGGATATCCATAGACATAGAGTGATGCACACACAAGATGATGTCCATGAAAACTTTAGATTACCTTGTCCCTTGTCTTACCAACAAGAGGGTTTGTGACTCCTTGAACTAGTGCAAGATGTGGAAGTTGATTGCACTTGTTCTTGCCAAAATGATAAGAGTGAAGTATGTTGGCGGAGTCACCCTCAAGAACTCTCTAGTTCTTCTTCTTTTGGATCCACACCATCTTGATGGGAATCCTTGGAGTTGTAGTCGTACTTGATGTAGTGGAACTTGAAGTAGCCTTGGGAATCCACTTGACTAAGGTCTTAGGAGATTCTTCAAATGCATCAATCTCCTCTTGAAGCTTGTCCTTCCCTTTTTGCTTGTAGTCTTCTGGTGGAAGATCATCTTGAGCTTGTGTCCCCTTGAAAGAAGTGTCATACTTCTCTTGTTGAGGAACAAACTTTGTCTTGGGGTATTGATCTTCTTCCCATTCAACTCCATTGGCATTGAACTTTCATTCAAAACCAACACCTTGATTCTTCCGGTGCATTCCTTGCTTGCGCACAATTTCCTCGAATTGCTTACTTCCGGCAAGGCTCTTGTAAACACCTTTCTCTATAATTCCCTTCAATAAGCTATTTTCTTGCTCAAGTGTAACTTGGCTAAGAGAATCATTAGTGGAATCAAGAGAACTACTAGAAGCAACAATATTGGATTTAGCATGATCATTGTTACTACTAGAGGAAGAATCTTTCTTATTCTTGTTACTAGTCTTGACTTGAGGCATGTAAGTGGATAATAGTAAACGCTTGGCAATGTAAGAAGAACTATTCTTGCGGAGATCATCATTGATTGCTTTTAAGAACTCATGCTCTTGCTCAAGATTGAGCTTTTCAAAGCGTAATTTCTCATGAGCTCTTAAAAGTTCTCGATGATCTTCGAAGATAGTTTCATGAGCTAACTTAAGAGTGTTTAGTTCTTTAGTTAGAGCCTCAATCTTCTCCTTATCATTGTCATTCGTTTTAGCATGATTAATTGATGTTTCATCATAGTACTCATCACTAGAGTTGTCAACAAGCAAATCATCATCACCTAACAAGTCATCTTCATCACTATTAAAATCAATGTACTCGGGGTGTGTTACCTTAGGACCTTTGGCCATGAAGCATCTTCCAATTCCTTCATTTGGGGAGTCAAATATGTCGTAGGAGTTGGTTGACACAAGTGCTAGACCGGCAACACCTTCATCTTGAGTATCTTCGGAGTCGGAGTGATAACTTCTCTCGGAGTGGCTGTCGGAGTCGGAGCCGGATACCCATTCACCAACATGAGCTTGATGTCTTCGTTTTGTATAGCTCCTTGATGATTTTTCTTTCCTTTCCGAGTCCTTGCTTCTCCGTGAGTATCTTCGTTCATAACGATCATCTCTACTCCTTCTCTTTCTTGGTGGAGATTCTTTGCTTCTTCTTTTTGGAGAATCTTCTCTTCTCTTGTAGGGAGCCGTACACTCATTGGAATAGTGTCCGGGTCTTCCACAATTATAGCAGTTTCGCTCTCGACTAGAAGATCTTTTGTCATTGTAGGACCTTGACTTGAAGCTTCTATCTTTATTTCTACTCTTGTAGAACTTGTTGAAGTTCTTCACCATTAAGCTCAATTCTTCATTGAAGTTTTGTTTCTCACTTGATGATGTGGGGACTTCACATGACGCTTTGTAGGCACCACTTGATTTATTGTGAAGTTCCTCTTTATCCTTGAGTGACATCTCATGAGCAACAATCCTTCCAATTACTTCCGTTGGCTTGAGATCTTTGTAGTTGGGCATCATTTGGATTAATGTGCACACGGTATCATATTTCCCATCCAAGGCTCTTAGGATCTTCTTGATGATGAATCTATCAGTCATCTCTTCACTTCCTAAGCCGGCAATCTCATTTGTGATGAGAGCAAGCCTAGAGTACATTTCAGCGACACCTTCACCATCCTTCATCTTGAACTTGTCAAGTTGACTTTGGAGCACATCCAACTTGGATTCCTTGACGGAGTCGGTACCTTCATGCATATCAACCAAAGTATGCCAAATTTCCTTTGCATTCTCAAGGCGGCTGATTTTGGTGAATTCTTCGGGGCACAATCCGTTGAAGAGAATATCACAAGCTTGAGCATTGTATTGCAACATCTTCAACTCATCCGCGGTAGCTTCATGGTTTGGTTCCCTCCCATCAAAGAACTGACCTTGCAAACCAACACAAACAATAGCCCATACGGCGGGGTTATGTCCAAGAATATGCATTTTCATTTTATGCTTCCAACTAGCAAAATTAGTGCCATCAAAGTAAGGACCTCCACGGTGATAATTTCCCTTGCTATACGCCATACTCTCCTAGGTTGTGAAACCAAGGCTATGAGCACCAAAAGCTATGAAGATCAAGCCAAATGGAGACCAAAGCTCTGATACCACTTGTAGGATCGAAAGTATGTCTAGAGGGGGGGTGATTAGACTACTTGACTAATTAAAAACTTAGCCTTTTCCCAATTTTAGTTCTTCGCAGATTTTACCTATCTTAGAGCAAGTCAAGCAATCATCACACAATTCAAGCAAGCATGCAAAGAGTTTATTGGCAGCGGAAAGTAAACCATGCAACTTGCAAGAATGTAAAGGTAAGGGTTTGGAGGATTCAAACGCAATTGGAGACACGGATGTTTTCCCATGGTTCGGATAGGTGGTGCTATCCTACATCCACGTTGATGGAGACTTCAACCCACGGAGGGTAACGGTTGCGCGAGTCCACGGAGGGCTCCACCCACGAAGGGTCCACGAAGAAGCAACCTTGTCTATTCCACCATGGCCATTGCCCACGAAGGACTTGCCTCACTAGCGGTAGATCTTCACGAAGTAGGCGATCTCCTTGCCCTTACAAACTCCTTGGTTCAACTCCACAATCTTGTCGGAGGCTCCCAAGTGACACCTAGCCAATCTAGGAGACACCACTCTCCAAGAAGTAACAAATGGTGTGTTAATGATGAACTCCTTGCTCTTGTGCTTCAAATGATAGTCTCCCCAACACTCAACTCTCTCTCATAGGATTTGGATCTAGTGGAAAGAAGATTTGAGTGGAAAGCAACTTGGGGAAGGCTAGAGATCAAGATTCATATGGTAGGAATGGAATATCTTGGTCTCAACACATGAGTAGGTGGTTCTTTCTCAGAACATATGAGTAGGAATGGAGTATGTGTTCTGATGGCTCTCTCTTCGAATCAAGAGGTGGTGGAGGGGTATATATAGCCTCCACACAAAATCCAACCATTACACACAATCTACCAATCTCGGTGGGACCGAATCAGAAAACTCGGTCTGGCCGAAATGGTAAACCTAGTGACCGTTAGGAATCTCGGTGGGACTGAGATGCAACTTAGTAGGACCGATTCGGTTAGGGTTTGGGCATAACGTAATCTCGGTGAGACCGATCGCACAAACTCGGTGAGACCGAGTTCGGCAATTAGCTAACTAGAGAGTTGGTCAGGCAAACTCGGTGGGACCGACTTGCTCTTTCGGTGAGACCGAAACGTTACAAGAAGGAAACATGGAGTTTACCTTGCATTCTCGGTGGGACCGATTCGCCATTTTGGTGAGACCGAAAAGTTACGAAAGGGAAACAGAGAGTTTGCAAGCCCATCTCGGTGAGACCGAGAACCTTATCGGTTGGACCGAATTGCTAGGGTTTGGCAGTGGCAATGACAAGTGAAACTCGGTGGCGCCGGATTGACAGAATCGGTATGACCGAGTTTGGCTTAGGGTTTAGGTCATTTGTGGATATGGAAAGTAGCTGAGGATTTTGGAGCATATCATTGAGCACATAGAGCAAGAGGCTCATTAACCAACACCTCATCCCTCCTTAATAGTATTGGCTTTTCCTAAAGACTCAATGTGATCTTGGATCACTAAAATATAAAATGAAGAGTCTTGAACTTTTGAGCTTGAGCCAATTCTTTGTCCTTAGCATTTTGAGGGTTCCACTTTCACATCCATGACATGCCAATCATTGAGCTTTCCTGAAATAATCATCTTGGAATAGCATTAGCTCAATGAGCTATATGTTGTTATGAATTACCAAAACCACCTAGGGATAGTTGCACTTTCAGGTGGCAATCCGGGTGGTTTTACATCACCGAGCCACGTGATCCGAGATGGACCGCAGCCCCCGAGTTCCGATCCGGACCCCCATGTGGCTTGTGTCCTGGAAAGAGACGGGCCTGTCGTGGGGTGACGAAAAAGAGGTGACCGGATTGCAAACATGCATCCAGTCCCTGGTGAACAAGCCAGTCCGGCTTGTTAATGTAATCCAGGTTATGCTCGTCCGCCGGATCCTCCCGTGCCAACAACGGGATTTTAATCTGTGGGAGTTCAACCCGGCGCAGCATCAAACCCTTAGCAGGCTCTTCGACACGACGTATGAAGACGCCTGGAAGATGCTTTTCAAGGGCGCCGAGGCTCCCGCATCCGCTTCCGAGGACCGCGGATACAGCTCGCAGCGTCACGCTAGCGAGGTAAGCCATCTACACCTTTTACAGGATGTTAAGCTTTTTCATAGTTTGACTCTATGCGGGATCTAAACTCCCTTACCTTTGACAGGCTTGGCGGGCAATATCCGGACCGATTAACTGTCCGGCTCCGCTGCCCGAAGACCCAGCTCCAGCTCTACTAGTGAAGCTACTGGCTCCGGCGCCTTATGTGGTGCCGGAGAAGAAGGCCAAGAAGAAGAAGGCCACGGGGACTCGGAAGAGTTCCTGAAATATGGTTGTGTCGGACTCGTCATCTGACGAGTCCGAGACACTCTCCTCCCGTGAAAACGAGGAGGAGGAAGAAGAATCCTCTCCCCCTCCAGCGGGGGAAGGAAAGAAAAGGAAGGCCGCCCCAACGGGGGAGGCCGAAGGGTCCGGGAAGAGGAAGACCCCTCTGCCGGACTACTCCCCCGACGTCGAAGAGGACGAACAGGAGTGGCCAGACAAGGCCAAGCGTCTGGCGAAATCGTAAGTTCGGATACCAGAGTAACTCATGACGTTCCTTTGTTGTACAGCTTTCCCTAATGTCGAATGTAATTATGCAGTTCGCCCCGGGCTGAAGTTGACGAATCGTCGGGCGGCTCCCTGGACTCATCGGACGTGAACTCAGTTCCACCCGTTGTCTCCCCCTGCACTGCGGACAACGCCGAAGTGGTGTCGCAACAAGCCCCGGGGCAGGAGGAGGTGGTCCCGGAGGAGCCGCAAGGCAACCTCCCGAACTCCAGGAGTGAAGGGGACAAGACCCCCCAGGGCTCCAAGTCCGGCTTTGAGCCAGACACCGCACCGGAATTTACAACAGTTCCGGACCACGGTAGGCGAACTCCTTCCAAAAGGAGTAAGCCTTCTGAGCCGGCAGCCTCCGTCCAACCATACTATTATGAGTACGGTGATCCAAAAGGTTCAGTCCGCCAAGAGCGGACTGAGTGAAGCTTGCGCTAGCCTTCTAACAGCCTTCGAGGTAAGTAAAAAATATGTAAAAATATAACCGCATAGACAGTAGCCCCTGATGCTCTGTTTGGCGTACGGAAATAAAAGCCGAATAGAGGATCTATTAAATTTCACAGGAGTCTAACAACAAAGAGTCAATATGCATATGCAGGCTTCGCTGCTAGCCACCGCCACACTAACTGCGGAGGTGGGTGCCCTGAAACAGGGCTTCGAGCGGACCGAGCAAGAGCTCAGCCTTGCCAAACGGCAGCTCGAGGAGAAAGAAGGTAAGAAATACCTTACAAAAAAGTGCCTATAAAAAGACGTGATTGCAAAAAATAACAGGATTGTACTGCTTATTGTAGGGGCCACAACTGAGGTGGCGACCCTCAAGCAGGCGCTGTCCGAGGCCGAAAAGAAAATGGCCACGGAGTGCACCGAGCGAGAGAAACTTGAGGCCCAGGTCGGCGAGGTGCAACAGGAGCTTCAGGCTCTCATGAAAAAACATGAGAGTTTGGAGCTTGAGTCCAAGACGCAAGCGTCCGAGCTCACGGCGGCCCTTGGGACTGCCAAGTCTGCCAAGGCCGAAGCCCAAAAGGCCCTCCAAGAGTTGGAGGAGATGAAAAATATAGCGGCGGGTAAGGCATTCTTTATGCAAAGCAGAAGTATAAAAGTAAATTACTTGTTACTTACCCGAATCCGGAGCTCTCCAGGGGCATTCACAGATCTTCCCCGCAGTGTATCCGATGCCGCCGCATTCTACCGAGCCGAAGAGGGCAGCTCGATGGAGAAGGTGTTCTGGTCTCAGTATGCTGAGGCCGGACACCCTGTGCCCTTGCGCGACCAGCTGAAACAGCTGGTCGAGCTCCACAAGGCGGCCGAACAGGCCATGAAGGGCTTCATAGTTCGGCTGTGGCCCGGAGAGGCCCTGCCTGGGAGCTACTTCGGGCTTGTGTGGCGACTGGTGGAGGCCTGTCCAAGGCTCGAGGTCATCAAGCGCTCCGTCTGCATCGAAGGTGCCCGTAGGGCCCTTGCCCGTGCAAAGGTGCACTGGGGTAAGCTGGACAGTGAGAAGCTTGTGAGGGACAGGCCGCCGCCGGGGAAGGAGCATCGCAAGCCCGAGAACTACTATAAGGATGTTCTTGCGGGTGCCCGCCTTGTGGCGGATGAATGCACCAAGGATGTAATTTTTGAATGAACTCGCTCGTGTTTATCCTGTGCGCTGAAAACTTGTTCATATGCGCCAAGCAATGCTTATTGAATTTAAAATATTACTTTATGTGCGGCCGTTTATCCAAAATTGAGAGATGGCCAGTCGTCGGCTTCTGCCCCCATGCCACTAGTGCTGGGGTGTTCGGGATAAACCTGAGCGCTCTTTTTCCCATAGTTGGGTCCTTCGAGGGAGGCGCTCAGCACAACGGACCAGGCAATCGGACTATAATGCTTGAACACTCTCACTTAGCCATAGAACTCTATAATTTTAAATTTCGGTGAAGCCCCTAGTTCGGAAGACCGAGTTCGGGGCGCTATCCATGCCTTGGCCGGACAAAGCCAGCTCCTCGCTCGAAGCGGCATAAGCCTTTAGGGACTCGAAAAACCTCTCGAACAACGACCGGTCTCTCGCCACATCATGACAGTTAGTTTTAGCTTTCTCCACTGAGGTGCTTAACCCAGCTCAACCGGGGCACAATCGCAGCGGTTCTCCTAGTGCTACCTTAGCCGATATAGCGGAACGTAAGGCACCAAAACATAGGAGCCGGGCAAACCCAACTATTGACCCAAATCATGATTCGGAGCCGATGCATATAGTGCTATAAGTTCGGGGTGCCGCACTTGTGAAAGTGTACAGGCTTCTCACGCCGTATTTATGGGTACTAAAGCCCCTGGCGTATTTTGCCGTACCACAGTGTACGGGTGCAACATGTCATGAACATATATATGAAAAGATGATAATGCAAAAAATAGACAGAAAGCTATGCATTGTTTATAGAGAGGCTATTTATCAAAGCCGAACGATACAAATAGTGCGGTAAGCAAAAGATATTGGACTATTTAGTATGTTCTGACCAGGGGCAGGCCGCGGAATTGTATTTAAAACAGGTATACCGCTTGTAACAGAGACCACCTGGGAGTTCCATAATGCGGCATGGCTTGTCTGCCTCCCTGGGGCTTGCATCGTTTGTGCGGCAGTCGAATTGCCGAACAGGTCGTCCGAAGTATGGAGTCCTGAAAGTAAGAAAAAATTAAAAAAAGAATCCGGCAGCCCCTAGTACGTTTTAAGCCGTATTTTGAGCGTGCCGTTATTGTGCCCCTTCCCCTGTGCCTATGGTATTTCAAGGGCGTAGTTATGTATGCGAGGTACTGGTTTCGCTATGTCGCGAGAGCTGGGGTTGGGGCCGTATTGCTATGCTTGCGCAAAGTGTGCCAGGCGGTCCTGCTCTGGGTTACCCCGGGCGCGCTTGGCAGTGTATCGCTTCTTAACGGCCGGACTGGAGAATTGCCTAAGAAGGCTACTTTGTACTTCCACTGCGAGAGCCGCCGTGTGCTCCTCCGTATGGAGGGAGCGTTTGGTGTTTTAGTTGACCGTGATTACTCCTCGAGGGCCTGGCATCTTGAGCTTGAGATGTGCGTAGTGCGGCACCGCATTGAACTTTGCAAATGCGGTTCGTCCGAGCAGGGCGTGATAGCCACTGCGAAACGGGACTATATCGAAGATTAACTCTTCGCTTCGGAAATTGTCCGGGGATCCGAAGACCACGTCAAGTGTTACTGAGCCTGTACAGTTGGCTTCTACACCTGGTATAACGCCTTTAAAGGTCGTTTTTGTGGGCTTAATCCTTGAGGGATCTATGCCCATTTTCCACACTGTATCCTGATAAAGTAGGTTCAGGCTACTGCCGCCGTCCATGAGGAGTCTTGTGAGATGAAATCCGTTGATGATTGGGTCGAGAACCAATGCGGCGAAGCCGCCATGACGAATGCTAGTGGGATGGTCCCTTCGATCAAAAGTGATCATGCAGGAGGACCATGGGTTGAACTTTGGGGCGACTGGCTCCATCGCGTATACGTCCCGTAGCGCACGTTTCCGCTCCCGCTTGGGAATGTGGGTTGCGTATATCATGTTCACCGTCCACACTTGTGGGGGAAAGCCCTTCTGTCCATTGTTGTTCGGCGGCTTGGGCTCCTCCTCGTCGTCGCTGTGCAGCCCTTTGTCTTTGTTTTCGGCTCTTAACTTGCCTGCCTGCTTGAACACCCAACAATCTCTGTTAGTGTGATTGGCTGGCCTTTCAGGGGTGCCATGTATCTGGCACAAGCGGTCGAGTATTCGGTCCAAACTGGACGGGCCCTGAGTATTCTTTTTGAATGGCTTTTTCTACTGACCGGATTTATAGCCTTTGAATCCGGCATTGACTGTCGTGTCTTCATTGCTGTCGCTGCTAACGCGGCGTTTTTCCTTATTCCGACGTGTCCTGCCACTTTTGTCCTTGGTATCCGAATTACCAGGGTTCTTTGATAAGTTGTTACTGCGAGCTAGCCAGCTGTCTTCTCCCGCACAAAAGCGGGTCATGAGTGTCGTGAGGTCTGCCATAGATTTCGGCTTTTCCTGTCCCAGGTGCCGGGCAAGACATTCGTCGCGGATGTTATGCTTGAAGGCTGCTAGGGCCTCTGCGTCCGGACAGTCGACTATCTGGTTTTTCTTTGTTAGGAACCGTGTCCAGAATTGTCTGGCCGATTCCTCTGGCTGCTGAATTATGTGGCTCAAGTCGTCGGCATCCGGTGGTCACACGTAAGTGCCCTGGAAGTTGTCGAGGAATGCAGCTTCCAGGTCCTCCCAAGAACCGATTGAGTCTGCTGGCAAGCTGTTAAGACAATGCCGGGCCGGTCCTTTAAGTTTGAGCGGGAGGTATTTGATGGTGTGTAGATCATCGCCGCGTGCCATGTGGATGTGAAGGAGATAATCCTTGATCCATACCGCCGGATCTATTGTGCTGTCGTATGATTCGATGTCTATGGGTTTGAAACCCTCTGGGATTTTATGATCCATTACTTCATTCGTGAAGCATAGCGGGTGTGCGGCACCTCTGTACTGGGCTATATCACGACGCAGCTCGGAAGAGCTATGTCTGTTGTGTTCGGCCCGGCCGGATTTGTTGTATCAGGAGTGAAGATCATCGTCACGTGCCGTAGGGCGCCTGTGCAATTCGTAGATCGATCTTGTTTGTCTTGCCTTGTCCTCCAGTACGTCTCGCGGGTCTGGCGCATTTTCCCGTGCCTTAGTTGAGCAGCGTCGGGGCATGGCTTGGGTGGAGGGCCGAGAGACCTCTCAGTCGCGGCCGCGAGGTGGCCGGTCTGCCATGTCATGCGCTGGTGATGTAGGTGCTTCCTCCTCTGATCGGGGTAGCGGCCTGCGCTTTGGGTAACTCTTGGAGGGGCGTTCGAGTTCATACTCTTTGGCCGCAAGGACTTCAGTCCATCTGTCAGCTAGCAAACTTGGGCAGCTCTAAGCTGCTGCTACTTTTTCTTGAGGCTGCTTGCCGTGGCTAAAAGCCTGCGTCTAAAACTCTCTTGTTCGGCGGGGTCTGATGGTATGACGAATTCGTCGTCATCGAGGCTTGCCTCATCTTCGGAGGGAGGCATATAGTTATCATCCTCGACCTCTCGGTCTGCCGCTCCCTCACGAGGGCTGGCTGCTCCATCTTCCTGTGCCGAATCTTGCTGAGGTGGGAGTTCTTCGGTGCTATCCGGGGTAGTATTATCTCCCGTGCCGGAATCACCGCTTTTGCTTTGGCGGGATTTAGATCGGCGCCGCTCACGTCGGCGCTTTGGCAGTTTCTTGGGGGTGTCATCCCCCACTGTTCCATCGCCATCTCCATCTTTTGGAGTATCCACCATATATATGTCATATGACGAGGTGGCCTTCCAGCGCCCTACAGGTGCTGGTTCCTATTCGTCTCCTACATCGTCGTCCATACCGTCGATGTCTTCGGAGCCGAAGTCAAGCATGTCGGTTAAATCGTCGACAGTGGCTACAAAGTGGGTGGTGGGTGGGCTTTGAATTTCTTCATCGTCCGTATCCCATCCTCGCTGACCGTAATCCGGCCAGGGCTCTCCTGATAAAGAGAGAGACTTAAGAGAATTCAGGATGACGCCAAAAGTCAAGTGCTGAAAGATGTCTGTGGCGGTGAACTCCATTATCGGCGCCCAATCGGATTCGATCGGCAGGTGCGCGGGGGGTTCGGAGTCCGGGGAGGAGTCCGGATCCTCGGAGTCACGGGTCATGCAGAGTGCGGGGCTAGCGTTCGGCTCGGTTGCCTTTAAGATCGCATCCCCCGAGGTGACGTCCAACCGCTCGTCCTCGATTGGCGCAATAGGCTCCGAGTTAGGGGTCAGAACCGATGAGTGTGTAGCCTCCAGGGCACTGTCCGGAGGCAGAGCTAGATCATGCCCCTCGAGATAGTGTGGCGCGCTTGGCCGTGGCTCGAACCCGTCCAAGATCAAGTCTCTGCGGATGTCAGCCGTGTAGTTTAAGCTTCCAAACCTGACTTGATGGACAGGGGCGTAGCTTTCGATCTGCTCCAGGTGGCCAAGCAAATTGGCCCGCAGAGCGAAGCCGCCGAAGACGAAGATCTGTCCGGGAAGAAAGTCTCACCCTGGACCGCATCGTTGTTGATGATCAAAGGAGCCATCGGGCCTAAAGGCGACGACATAGAGGAACTCTCAATGAAAGCACCAATGTCAGTGTCAAAACCGGCGGATCTCGGGTAGGGGGTCCCGAACTGTGCGTCTAGGACGGATGGTAACAGGAGGCAGGGAAGACGATGCTTTACCCAGGTTCGGGCCCTCTTGATGGAGGTAAAACCCTACGTCCTGCTTGATTAATATTGATGATATGGGTATTACAAGAGTAGATCTACCACGAGATAAAGGAGGCTAAACCCTATAAGCTAGCCTATGGTATGATTGTTGTATATGGAGTTGATTCTGATGTCCTATAGACTACAACCCTCCGGTTTATATAGACGCCGGATAGGGTTAGGGTTACATAGAGTCAGTTACAATGGTAGGAGATCTTGAATATCCGCATCGCCAAGCTTGCCTTCCACGCCAAGGAAAGTCCCATCCGGACACAGGACGAAGTCTTCAATCTTGTATCTTCATAATCCTGGAGTCCGGCTGAAGGTATAGTCCGGCTACCCTAACACCCCCTAATCCAGGACTCCCTCACACGCCATAGGCAAGCTCACCACCCGGGATCCGGCGGAATGAGGTGGACCGGACATGTGCCGAAGGGGAATTTGAGCCTAGCAGTCGTGCCGTGGTAGCGGACCTACCAGCGGTCGTACTCCATGGCCGCGAGCTCGGCCGTGTGGAAGCTACTGTGCCACTAGCGGGTGTGGGTCTCTCGATCTGTAATCTCGGTGACCCATGTCGCCCACCGCCGTTGCCGGACCCCGAGGTAGCACTTCGTTGGCTGCCGGGTCTAGGGGAGGACGGGGAAGTCCTCGAACCGGCATAGGGGCGTGGCGGCAGACCACCGACGGTGGATCGGGCCTACGGAGGACGACGGGGACACCTCGGCGGCCACCTCGCCGGCATCGGGCGAAAAGGCCACGATAAACCTCTTTTTGGCCATTGGCTCCTCGAGCTCCCAGGCACACAGGTAGAGGTTGAGGATGGAGGAGCCGGCGATGGCGGTGACCTACCAATGGTTTAGAGGGTTGTGTGTGTCTGTGTGAGCAGAGGTTGTGTTTGAGGAAATATTGTGGCAACTAAAATTTTTACTTGGCGGGAGTAATGAGGCGGGGCTACTGAAAATTTGGATCAAGGGCGAGTAGATATTTTTGAGATTGCGAGGGATGCAGAGGTGGGAATAAAATGTCGGGGCTACTGAAAATTTGAATCAAGGGACTGAAGAAGAACGGGAGTAACAAACATCGCACACGGTCCGCGCATACTAATCGTGTGCTATCAGACATTAAAACCTTCCAGGCGGTAGATAATTTCGAGATTGCTAGGTATGCAGAGGCGGGAGTTTTTGGGGAGAGAGCTAGTGTGCTTGACACGCCGGCTGTGGACTGTAGCCGACACACCTTCTCGCGTAACCCATAGGCGTACTATACACCGAGGTGCTCCAAGTTATGTTGTACTACATCTCACACGATTGGTGATAATAAACTATGTGGGATCTACTTGATTCAAATTACAAAATGGGGTCACAGCGGCAATGGATGCTGTTTGAATTGCTAGTCCTTTTATCTGCAGTGAACATGCAACTATATGTGTGTCGTAAAAGAATTGGAATTATTGAGGGTTTGTTTGGACATTTTATACATTAAAATGGTTTTCTAGCCATTTTAGGTGCACAATTCAAAATTAAACTACATGCACATGCTCTGGTGCATACATATTGGTTGAAAAATCAAATTTGTGTCCTTCAGTGCATGCTTAGGTCCCATGCAAGAAATGGGAATGAATTTTTCGGGGTTCGTTTGGCCTTTTTTATACATTAACTGGGGTTTATAGGCATTTTATGTGCATAATTCAACTTTGAACTACAAGCACATGCTCCGATGCACTAAAGTTTGTTGAAAAATCACAGGTGTGTCCTTGGGTGAATTTCTAGGTCCCATGCAAGAGCTGGGAATGAATTTCAAACACCAGGGCACTGTTGATTGCCGGCAAAACATTGAGATACCTGATTTTTAAATTCTAGTAAATCCAAAACTCGTCTGAAATTCATGAAACTTGGCATGCTATCATGGAGCGGCATCAACATGCCGTGGTGAAAATTTTGTCCCATTTGTGGCAGGTTTGGGTATAAGCTTCTCACAAACCAGAGATTCTCACAACAAGCATGATGGTTTCGATAGGGAACGTACCACCTTTGGGGACGGGACGATATCCGTTGCCTCTTATTGCTTTCAAAAATTTTCTAGTGTCAACATAGAACAACATGAGTGTTGTGTTCAATCTTGGAATTTTTCGGGGTTCGTTTGACCTTTTTTATACATTAACTAGGTTCTCTAGGCATTTTATGTGCATAATTCAAATTTGAACTACAAGCGCAAGCTCCAATGCTCCAAAATAGGTTGAAAAATAACATGTGTGTCCTAGGGTGAATTTCTAGGTCCCATGCAAGAGATGGGAATGAAATTCAAACACCATGGCACTGTTGATTGCCAGCAAAACGTTGACATGCCTGGTTTTTTAATTCTAGTAAACCCAAAACTCGTCTGGAATTCATGAAACTTGGCATGCTATCATGGACACCATCAACATTGCGTGGGGAAAATTTTGTCCCATTTGGGGCAGGTTCAGGTATAAGCTTCTCACAAACCAGAGCTTCTCACAACAAGCATGATGGTTTTGATAGGGAATGTACCACCTTTGGGAATGGGACGACATCCGTTGCCTCTTATTGCTTTCAAATTTTTTCTAGTGTCAACATAGAACAACAGGAGTGTTGTGTTCAATCTTGGAATTTTTCGGGGTTCGTTTGGCCTTTTTTATACATTAACTAGTTTTTCTAGGCATTTTATGTGCATAATTCAAATTTGAACTACAAGCACATGCTCCAATGCACTAAAGTTGGTTGAAAAATGGCATGTGTGTCCTTGGGTGAATTTCTAGGTCCCATGCAAGAGATGGGAATGAATTTCGAACACCAGGGCACTATTGATTGCCGACAAAACGTTGAGATGCCTGGTTTTTAAATTCTAGTAAATCCAAAACTCGTATGAAATTCATGAAACTTGGCACGCTATCATGGAGCGGCATCAACATGTCGTGGTAAAAAATTGTCCCATTTGGGGCAGGTTCGGGTATAAGCTTCTCACAAACCAGTGCTTCTCACAACAAGCATGATGGTTTCGATAGGGAACGTCCCACCTTTAGGGACGAAATGATATCCATTGCCTCTTATTGCTTTCAAAAAATTTCTAGTGTCAACATAGAACAACAGGAGTGTTGTGTCAATTTTTGTGATTTTTCGGGGCTCGTTTGGACATTTTTATGCATTAACTGGGTTTTCTAGGCATTTTATGTGCATAATTCAAATTTGAACTACAAGCACATGCTCCAATGCACCAATGTTGGTTGAAAAATCAAATGTGTGTCCTTGGGTGAATTTCTAGGTCCCATGCAAGAGATGGGAATGAAATTCAAACACCATGGCACTGTTGATTGCCGGCAAAATGTTGAGATGCCTGGTTTTTAAATTCTAGTAAATCCAAAACTCGTCTGAAATTCATGAAACTTGGCATGCTATGATGGAGCGGCGTCAACATGTCGTGTTAAAAAATTTGTCCCATTTGGGGCAGGTTCGGGTATATGCTTCTCACAAATCAGAGCTTCTCACAACAAGCATGATGGTTTCGATAGGGAACGTCCCACCTTTGGGGACGAAACGAAGTCCATTGCCTCTTATTGCTTTCAAAAAATTTCTAGTGTCAACATAGAACAACATGAGTGTTGTGTCAATTTTTGGAATTTTTCAGGGTTCGTTTGGATATTTTTATGCATCAACTGAGTTTTCAATGCATTTATGTGCATAATTCAAATTTGAACTACATGCACATGCTCCAGTGCATATAAATTGGTTGAAAAATCAAATATGTGTCCTTGGGTGCATGCTTAGGCCCCATGCAAGAAATGGGGATGAATTTCAAAAACTAGGGCACCGTTGATTGTCGGCAAAACATTGAGATGTCTGGTTTTTAAATTCTAGTAAATCCAAAACTCGTCTGAAATTCATGAAACTTGGCATGCTTTCATGGAGCGGCATCAACATGTTGTGGTAAATTTTTTGTCCCATTTGGGACAGGTTTGGGTATATGCTTCTCACTAACCAGAGCTTCTCACAACAAGCATCATGGTTTCGGTAGGGAACGTCCCACCTTTGGGGACGACACGATATCCACTACCTCTTATTGCTTCCAAAAAATTTCTCATGTCAACGTAGAACAATAGGAGTGTTTTGTCAATTTTTGTGATTTTTCGGTGTTCTTCTGGACATTTTTATGCATTTACTCAGTTTTCAATGCATTTATGTGCATAATTCAAATTTGAACTACATGCACATGCTCCAGTGCATATAAATTGGTTGAAAAATCAAATCTGTGTCCTTGGGTGCATGCTTAGGTCCCATGCAAGAAATGGGAATGAATTTCAAACACCGGGGACTGCTGATTGCTGGCAAAACATTGAGATGCCTGGTTTTTGAATTCTAGTAAACCCAAAACTCGTCTAAAATTCACGAAACTTGGCCCCCGACATGTTGTGGTATTTTTCATGTCCATTTTGAGAGAAGGCGCACTCAAATAATGACAGCCAACAAATGCATTTTGAAAAACTAGCTGCCACTTTAATATCTCAAATGTTTGTATAATTCAAACCATGTGCGTTCTGTTAAGCATTCATGTGACGCCACGTGTCTTGGTTTTAATGGTTGTAGGAGGTGCGGTGCAGACAGCTGCGTGACCTTGACCAAATAGGAGGCGTGCGAGCGCAGTCCGGTGCGCATGCTGACCGAGAGGCGTGAAAGCTGTCCTCCAATGCGCAGGCTCATCAGGAAGCGTGCGAGCTGTATGCTGCACAGGCTCACTGGGAAGCGAGCCCTTTGACTTCCATGGCCGCCTGCCTTCCTCTCCATTAATGGCGCCTGAGCCGCTATTTAATATTGGCGGCCTTACTGTTCGCCTCCCATTCCCCTCGCTCCCGCATACGTCCACCAACCCATGGCGCAGAATGATCATCTGCCACTAGTCTTCAAGTTTGGTGAAGTCGACTCCGAGCCGGAGGAGATAGAAAATAAGGAGGAATGGGGCCTCATGGACATGGCCTAGAACGAGCTCGCCGCGGCGGTTGCTGCCCGCGCTCCCGTCCCAGCTCCCATCCCCGCGCCCGCGCTAGCGACCATCCCCGTAGCATTGACGGGTTGGTCGCCGAGCACTATCGCAGAGCTAGAAGCCACAGGCGTCAGTGAGGTCTCCGCAGACCCACGCGAGCTCGTGTACATGCAAGCGCCAGCGCCCGTGCCCGTGCGCGCCCCTCCACCCATCGTGGCCCCGGCCCCCGTGCGTTTGGCTGCACCAGCCGCGCCCCTGCACGCCCCTCCACCCATCGCGGCACCGGTCCCCATGCATTTGGCTGCACCCGCCGCGCCCGTGCCCGTGCGCGCACCCCTCCTCGGCGGCATGGGATGCTGTCGTTGATTGCTACCTCTCAGCGGCACCAGATGCCGTCCTCCCACGCCCCACCCGTCGATTGCGCGACAACATGATGTTTGATTTACAAGTGAAGAACATTTTGTGCTACCTTGAATACTTCAACAACGGTGTCTCCAGAGCACGGTAATGACAACGACAATGACGGCGCGGCACGGCACACCACGTCCGCCGAACTCCAGAAATAGTTTTTTTGGGGTTTAATATTGTATCCTCAAATTCTTGATCATATGAATATAAATTCGCAGTGTGACTGAATGAAAGATATGGTTTGAACAAACTTGCGTTTTTCTCTCTTAATGTATAGACTTATCAAATGATTTTATTTTGAAAACAAATCAATGGTTTTTAAATATAAAACACTCATCGCAAATGTTTTAGTTAGAACATGTGTATGCAAACCGACAGCTTCCCCAGGAAGCCAAGGGAAAATGTGCCGAGCAGGATTTCTGCATGCCTTCAACGCAAATGGTTGTTTTGCATGACCTGTGTGTAACCACGTACAAACAATTGGGTAAGATTTGCATATCTATCATTTTGGGTACGTTGCCATTTGTCAAACTGGAAAGATTGACATTTGTTTATCTAGTAACATTGCCATTTGTCAACCTTGTAACACTTCGATTTGTCAAAATATGCAGCAACAAATCACTAGCACTATCTAATTTTTGCAACTAAAATCACTAGCATTGTTCATATGACACCACTAGCAGGCATGAGTTGATGGACGCATATGCAAATGTACCATTGATTACATACAACAAGTCATCAACCCACAATGACAATGAGGAGACACATTTGATTATAGATCATTTCCAACAAAACATTCTAGTAAAGTTTTCTCACACAACAAATAACAAAGCGATGAAATGAACTTCATCTCAACCACTCGTCGATGTTGGAAACGCTTGCTTTGAACCAAAAGTGATTCTCTGGGAAGGACCAGCTACTGTCAATCTCAAGACCAGCACAGGACTGATCATCGAGGCTGAAGCGGCCTATGTTAGGACCCATATTGGGATGGTAGGGAAGCATAGTAATGTCTGAGGTATAGATACAATTGCTTCTCATAAATGGTAGTAACTTTGTGTCAATAGCAGCTGGATCGCCTTCCACCATCATTGGATAGTTTTGTCCAAGAAGAGCGAGTTTCCTCCAAGACTTTCAATACTGGACCAGGAAAAGGTGTTGGCGCTAGTACACTAGTATCCATCCTGAATACACTTCAACAGATATTGGAATAGGTCCAGAGAGTGTGACCATACCAGGCAACACCTACTTCCTTAGTAACATCAGCAGTGCCCTGTATACAGACACGAAGAGGTGATCCATCAGAATAAGTTGCCAGGCGCCACTGATTATATGGGTCCTGCTCGTCCTCATGCTCGTGATCATCAGCATCGTCATCTTCCCCTTGGTTATAAAAATTTTCAAGTATAGGTGGTGGAATGTTCACAGGACCTTGGAAACACAAGAATGTTAATTAGTAAAGGGAAACTAGCTAACCCGCATGCATGTGGATGAAACAATTATAATTACGGTGGAAGATAAATGTACCGAAAGCATAAGGATTCCATGCAAAAACAGTGCCATGAGTGGTGGCAGCAAGCACAAGACTCTCGTATTGAATTGCATCACAGTACTCACCCGTGTATAGAAACTGATTTCTGAGCAATATCCATCGAGTCGAACTATGAAGGACGGTGAGGGAGTCCTGGATTAGGGGGTATCCGGACAGCCGGATTATATCCTTTGGCCGAACTGTTGGACTATGAAGATACAGGATTGAAGACTTCGTCCCGTGTCCGGATGGGACTCTCCTTGGCGTGGAAGGCAAGCTTGGCAATACGGATATGTAGATCTCCTTCCTTGTAACCGACTCTGTGTAACCCTAGCCCCCTCCGGTGTCTATATAAACCGGAGGGTTTAGTCCGTAGGACCAACAACAATCATACCATAGGCTAGCTTCTAGGGTTTAGCCTCTTCGATCTCGTGGTAGATCAACTCTTGTAATACTCATATCATCAAGATCAATCAAGAAGGAGTAGGGTTTTACATCCATCGAGAGGGCCCAAACCTGGGTAAAAACATCGTGTCCCCCGTCTCCTGTTACCATCCGCCTAGACGCACAGTTCGGGACCCCCTACCTGAGATCCGCCGGTTTTGACACCGACATTGGTGCTTTCATTGAGAGTTCCTCTGTGTCGTCATCGTTAGGCTGGATGGCTCCTTCAATCATCGATAGCGATGCAGTCCGGGGTGAGACTTTTCTCCGCGGACGGATCTTTGTATCCGACGGCTCCGCACTGCGGGCCAACTCGCTTGGCCAGCTGGAGCAGATCGAGAGTTACACCCCTGGCCATCAGGTCAGGTTTGGAAGCTTAAACTACACGGCCGACATCCGCAGAGACTTGATCTTCGATGGATTCGAGCCCCTGCCGAGTGCACCGCACGGTCACGATGAGCACGATTTAGCTCTACAATCGGACAGTGTTCAGGAGACCGCACCGGCAACCGCTCCGACCCTCAATTCGGAGCCAATTGCACCATCCATGGACGGGTGGATAGACCCCGCCACGGAGGCCGCATTCTCAGCGATGATCGAGCCGAATATCGACCTTACCCTTCACGGGGGGGATGATGCCGAACTGTCGGATTCTTCCCCGGCCACGGACTCCGAACCGCCTGCGCCCGTGCCTATCGAATCCAACTGGGCGCCAATCATGGAGTTCAGCTCCGTGGATATCCTTTAGCACTCGCCCTTTGGCGACATACTGAACTCATTAAGGTCTCTCTCCTTGTCAGGAGAGTACTGGCCGAACTATGGCCAGCCAGATCGGGATGCGGACGACGAAGAAATTCGCCGCCCACCCACCACCCACTTAGTAGCCACTTTTGATGATTTGACCGACATGCTCGCATTCGACTCCGAAGACATCGACGGTATGGACGACAATGCAGGAGACGAACAGGAGCCACTGCCCACAGGGCACTAGACGTCCACTTCATCATATGATGTATACACGGCGGACACACCCAAAGAAAACGACGACGAGGAACGGAAGGACGCAGCGAAGGATCGTGCCCTCAAGAAGCAGTCAAAGCGGCGGCGTAAGCGCCGCTCCAAATCCCGCCTCGGCAGAAACAACGATCGTACAGACCCAACGATAGAGCAGGGTGAACTAGCGGACGACAAACACGGCATTAAACCACCGTCCGACCACGGCAAGATGGAGAATCAAACCGAACAACTTGACTACGTGGAAGATAACAGTCCGGATGACATCACACCGGACAGGCACCCGGAGCAACAGAATACCCATCAAAGGCTTGTTGCCACTGCGAGGAGTCTGAAAAAGCAGAAGCAAAGGGTCAGGGCTGCACAAGACACACTCAGAATTAGATGGACTGAAGTACTCAACACTGCAGCAAAGTACAGCGGTAGTTGCCACACAAAGAGCTACCCAAAGCAAAAGCTGCTACCTGAATTCGATGTGGAGGCCTTAGATCCCCCGCAATCAAAAAAACAAAACAGCCATCCGGTCGGATAGACGACCTCGTGGCCAACATAGAGCGGCAAACGACGCCACACACAAGCGAGTACGCGATACACGTGAGGGCTCGCATCAAAAGGACGGCGCAACCAGATCCATCTACGGGCCAAGCAAGCGCGCTCCAGCACGCAATGCAATACAACAAAAATCTGAACACCATGGTACACCCAAATACAGGGGTGCCGCACACCCCCTATGTTTCACCGACGAGGTGCTGGACCATGAATTTCCAGAGGGATTCAAACCCGTAAACATAGAGGCGTACGACGGAACGACAGACCCTGGGGTGTGGATTGAGGACTACATCCTCCATATCCACATGGCTCGAGGAGACGATATCCACGCCATCAAGTACTTACCCCTCAAGCTCAAAGGGCCAGCTCAGCACTCGCTTAAAAGCCTCCCCGAAAACTCCATTGGAAGCTGGGAAGAGCTCGAAGACGCTTTTTGGGCAAATTTTCAAGGGACCTATGTCCGACCACCGGATGCAGACGATTTAAGTCATATAACTCAACAGCCCGGAGAGTCAACCTGAAAGCTTTGGAACAGGTTTCTCACTAAAAAGAACCAAATACTCGACTGTCCGGACGCCGAAGCCTTAGCAGATTTCAAGCACATCGTTCGAGACGAATGGCTTGCCAGACACCTCAGCCAAGAAAAGCTGAGAACAATGGTAGCATTAACAAGCCTCGTGACCCGCTTTTGCGCGGGCGAGGACAGCTGGTTGGCCCGATGCAGCACCAGCGACCCAAGTACATCGGTAGTCAGGGACGGAAACGGGAAGCCACGACGCAGCAAAAACAAGCACCGGAATAAAGAAGACAGCCCGAAGAGCACGACGGTAAATGCCGGATTCAGAAGCTCTTGGCCAGGTCAGCAAAAGCTCCCCTCCAAAGGCAACAGAGACGAACTGTCCAGCCTGAACAAGATTCTGGACAAACTATGTCAGATCCACAGCACCCCCGATAAACCTGCAAATCATACCCATAGAGAATGTTGGGTCTTCAAGCAGTTCGGCAAACTCAACGCCGAACACAAGGGGCAGGATACACCAAGCGAAGATGAGGACAAGCCTCGTAAGAAAAGCACTGGCGAACAGAAGAAATTCCCACCAGAAGCCAAAACAGTAAACGGGTTACACGTGATGAAGGGGAGAAACAAAGCGGCACTCCTAGAGACACATGCCCCAGGGCCTATCACCATGGAGTTCTGCCACTGGTCGTCCAAACCGATCACCTTTGACCATCGGGATTACTCGGCAAGTATCCGGCATGCAGGATGGGCTGCCTTGGTGTTAGACTGTAACATCCCAAAATTCTAGATTTTGGAATGTTATATTAAATAAATTATTATGATTGTTTGTTTTACTGTTGTGTGAAAATGATTGGAAATTGAAAACTTTTTGAAAGTTGAATGAGAGGGAATAAAAGGACTTTCCCAAAACTTTGCATCTTGCATTTTGATCTTCCTGAATTCAAATTCATTTCATCACAAAACCCTAGGGTGAAGAGGATATGACTTTTTCCATTTAAAGAAATGAAAAGGGTTTTGAAAATGATTTGAATTCCTTTTTGAAATATTTCAAACATAGAAACTTTAAGCAACTCAATGAGTTCATGAGGGAAGATAAAATGACTTCGTCATAATTGAAGAAAGAGAGTTGGAAGTTTCAAAGAAACAAATTGGAAGTCACTTTGAATTTATTTGAAACTCATTTTCCATTTGAAGTTGTTTGAAATTCAAAATTCAAATCCAATTGGGAGTTATTTGAGTTTCTTTTCAAAATATTTTTCTCCTAAAAATAAATAAATGGAAATGAGGGTAAAATGATTCCCTTCAATGGAAAATTAGGAGAAAATAAATTTGAAATCATTTTTCTATTTAAAGAAATGATTTTTGTTGATTTTAAATGCAACAGTAGCACTGTTTGACTTTTATGATTTTCTATATAATTTATTTGAACTTGGAAAATACTTCAGCTTATTCTTGGTATTTTTCTGAGCATTTTGGTATATGATATGCCTATGTAATTTTTTTATAATTTTTGCTCTCTTATAGTTTTATTCTGTACAAAAAGACACGCACACCCGCGCGCAGGCCCAGCTAGCCCCGCACTTTGGCCCGCGGCCTGCTCCCAGCGCCCGGAGGCCAACACTCGCTTGCCTGAATTCTCTCTCTCTCTCTCTCTCTCTCTCTTGCTCGCCAGCTGCTCGCTGCCAGCTGGGGCCCGCCCCATCATCCCCAATCTCCCGCCTTCTCCCGCTGGATGAGCACGCACACACGCTCCGCCCGAACCTGCCGGCCAAAGCTCTCGGGATAATGCTTATCCCGCAGCCCTGCGCCTCCTCTCCGTGCATATAAATGCCCCCAGACCTCCTCGTCTCATCCTGCCACTCCACATCGACCCACGCCGTCCATAGCGGCCGCCTTCGTCGTTTGGATCTCACTGGCCAGAGCTACCTCGCCGCTCCGTTCTTCCACCCATGAGGCTGCCTCGACCCCGTTCTTCTTCACCAAGACACCGCCCAAGTTCGTGTGCATCCCGTTGACATCTTTTTTTTGCCCCTAGCGACAGCCGGAGACGCCGCCCCGACGACCTGCGTCCTCGCCGGAGCACGGAGCTGCCGCCCTTTGCTCCGCCTGTCCCGGCCACCTCGACGCGCGCCACCACCACCACCGCAACCCCCTCATCGCACACGTCCTGTTCGCCTCCTTCCCCGCCGCCAAAGAGCACCGCAGGTGCCGCCCCATCCGTCGCTCGAGCCAGCGTCATCGCCCTGTACGTCGTTGTCGTCGTCAAGTTGAGCGAACCGCTCGCTCGCTGTTCATTTTTGCCTTTATCTCTAGATCGGTTTAGTTTAATGTTTTCAGATCGATTAATCCGGTTTAGTTAAACCGAACGGTTTTGGTTAAACCGATGGTTTTTTTTGTCAGCCACCGCATAGGGTTTTGCTTATTTAGTGGTCGTTCACCGTTTAGCCTAAGCCGCGAATACTACCAGCCAGCCAGGATCCGCCACGTGGCCAGGGGCCTGTTTGCAGTTATTTATTTTTCTGTTTAGTCCCTGAGTTTTACAGATTAGTCCTTGAACTTCGGATAGCCGTATCTTTTTAACCGTAACTCCAAATTCGATGAAACCAGCGGCAAATTCTTCGTGATGATTAGATCTATCCAGTAGCAGCATGTTTGTAAACTTTTTCCAAATACAAATTTGAACTTTATTCCGATTTGAATTCAAACTCCAACTGGCCATATCTCCTAAACCGTAGCTCTGATTGATATGATTCTTTTTGCACCGTGTCACCGTTGCCAAACCCTATGACTCTCACCTATCTCACGATATTTTTCACACATTAGGATCTGTCCATGATAGTTTTACTATTATGCCATGTATGCACTTTAGTACACATCACATCTTTGCACCCTATGTCACATGTTGTTTTGCACCTAGGATATTTCCATTCTAGTTTAGCTTGTTGAATGTTCATTTGGTTTTCCTAGACTTTTGCTTTGCATGTTCTTCTTGGTCCTCTAAAATGATTTCTTATGTGAGTGCAATGTTTGACTTTATAGATTTTCATCGGAGAGTGACGAATAGTTCTATTAAGTAAATTTCTGAGAGCGATATCATCTTCATCAACTATTACCAGGCAAGTTCACATTTGACCATTCTTCCAATTACCTATGTTTATATTATGCACTTAGTCCTTTTGTGGTAGGATTGCATGGTAGGATTTATTGTTGCTAGATGGCTATGTCGTTACCTAGTAGTTCATTGAGGTAGGTTTGAACCATATACCTTTGTCACCACCGTGTAAGTTTAATTTTGCCTCGCCAATGTAGACGTGGATTGGGAAGTGTTCATTGTGAGAGATGAGTGACAAAGTACTAAGTAGAACCAAGATAACTTAATGAACTACCTGGGCAAAGGTTTGGTTTGAATGGTGGTGAAGTATAGTGGGAGCATGCATGGGAAATCCATGGTGGTGCACCACTAGTGGTCCGTCCGCCCAGGCTCAAAGAGATCAATCGTATTCTCATGTCTAGAAGCTTACGTGTGCAGCCACAAGCCAATATGGGCTCTGGCTTAGTTGAGTAGTTTGTGTGACCCATTCCAAGATGGGCTAGCAGATGTAGAATGAGTAGGTGTACCGGCCTATCCGTGGGTTAAGGGGGAATACTTTCGAAAGACTATGTCTCGGTCATCCTATTCTCAAACGTCAGGCAGTGCGAGAACTTCAAGGGAGGCGATCGAGTCTTGTGGGGAAAAGTGCGCAATCCTCTGCAGAGTGTTGAAACCTAATCGATTAGTTCTGTCCCCGTTTATGGACAACTTGAGCATCTAGTAGTGGAAATGCTGGGAGATCTCATTACTCTTAATTAAACAGTTGGGTTTGAAATGAAACTTTGGGACTGGATTGAGTTGGGTTTGCCAACTCATCCTATGCTATATTGTAGTGGTAGAATAATATCTTTTATTCTAGGGGGAAAACTAGTTTTATGCAAAAACTAAACTTAGAGCTTTCCACCAGCCAAATTGCATGTACAAATAGGTTCATTATTCCTATGTTGTGACTTGCCAGTACATTCGATGTACTGACCTACAGGGCTGCAACGTCTTATGTTGCAGGAATTTTCTACGACGAGTAAGAATTATGTTGTAGGGTTACAGTCTACACTCAACTTGCTCTTGGCGTTGATGGGACTCCACACCCATTCGATTGTTTCCGCTAAGATTTATGAGGTATATATCAGTTTTACGTTATTTATACATGTGATTGAACTTTGATATATACATTGATGTACTGTGTGTGCCAGCATACCGATCCAGGGATGGCACAGATACACAGAGGCTTGGCCATTTGAGGTCGGGTCGCCACAGAGATGGTATCAGAGCACATGTTGCCTATAGGACGTGACCCTAGAAACTTGAAAGCCCTTAGGAAAGTATTTCTCTTAAACTTTATTTTCAAAAAGGTCCTTTACCTATCTTCTTTTCTGAGCTTTATCAAACTGTTCCTTTTACCTCAAATAGTTAGACAAGACCACGTTCCCTTTGGACCACACGGAGGAAGAACTGATGAGACCACTCCGAGAAGGACAAGATATCAGACTTCACCATACACTAGAAGAGTTGAAGCTACAATAGTCGAAGCCTCCGAATAATTGAAGAATTTGAAGACATGGAAGAATTCCAAGATTTATATGACCTTTAGAAGACCAAACCCCTGTTGTATACTCACGTTAGATGCGATGTTTGTGAGCTATCATTGTTTGATGTGTTTCCTAACAGCCACAAATAAAACTTATTTTCAAAACTATATTGTTTGTATTGTGTGTATCTCTCTCTATCCATCTTATCTCATCCCGAAACCCTTGGACCCAATAGATGATGAATGAAGATGGACTTGTATTCTCTGGACTGATCACTTAGTTAGAGGCAGAGCTATGGATCCAAAACATGGAGAATCACTTCAGGAGCAATTTGGTTGCAAGGAAGTATGAGGTTCAATACGCTCTTCAGTACTTTACAAAAAGTGTTGCAACCTGGTGGAAAATGCATCAGGCCATACAAGGATGTAACGGAGCAAAAACTTGGGAGCAATTCAAGACGACTCTACTGAGATCTCGTCTTATTCAGAAGCCCTATGGCAATAAAATGAGGAAACCTTGTGCATGCAAGATTTGCGGTGAGATAGTACATACCCATGAGGAACAGAAGGATGGATGCCCTCATTGTGAAGCAAATCACCGAGTTGAAGAATGCCCAACTAGGCAGGTTACTTGTTTCTTGTGTGAAGGAACTACGCACTACCCTGCCCAGTGTCATATTTACCCCAAGGTACAAGAAATTTCCAAGCAACAGAAGGAAGCAATGAAACAAGCCCTCAGGGAAAGTTTAAGAAAACCGGTGATGAAAGAAGATGTTGACGACCCTGATGGAGAAAGCCTAAACAGATTTTACTCCAATGCTTGCTATTCATGTGGAGAAGGACATTTTTCAGTGTATTGCATGAAGCAAAGCCAAGAGTATCTAGGAGACTTCCCAACAGAAGAAGTGGAGTTGGTCCACAAGAGATAGAAGACTTAATCGGAACGAAGAAGTCCAGGAAGAGGAAGAGCATCTGTCCCGAGAACAACCTAATTTCTGCAGAAAAGGACTTGAGTCATATCACTTGTTATAGATGCAATTATTTAGGCCATTACGCTAGCAAATGCCCAGAAAGGAAGCCAAGAACCCAAGGAGCCAAGATAACCACGAGGAAGCCCCTGGATTTGTATGAAGTCATTTGTTTACACTGCAAAGGAGTAGGACATTTTGCCAGAGATTGTTCAGACCCGAGGAGAGCTTGAGCAGAGTAGTTGAGATCTTGATATTGGGATAAAGCATGTAATAAATATGGGATGCACTTTATTTTTGTTGGGGATGTTGAGTTGAGTTGTGAAATGGGAATTGTAATGGTTCGTGAATTAATAAAAGTTGATGTGGTTGGAATCTCATATGAGGTCATGAGTTGTTTGTTGATTGTGAGTACCTCTTTTGCTATCTCACCCAGACTAAAACCTTGAACCCATGGACAAGCTGACCCCAAACCTTTCCCAGAAAAATAACCACATTTCACCAAAGGAAATACATACAGTATCCTGAGTACCCCTTCTATCTTATGCCTGCAGAAGAAAACCCTTTACGAGTCTTTTCTCAAGGGCCCGGAAACGATCATGACCCTGACCAGTGATCAGGATTACCCAAAAATCCTAAAGGACATGATGAAGCATATTCATCTTGAAGGAGATGCAGTCTACAAGGGTTATCCTTTCATGGAGAAGGGAGTTGAACTTTGGTATGTGGAGGTACACCGCCACTGTGTGAAGGGAGTTTGCCCAAAGACTATGGGACAATACTTTTTCATTTCTCGAGTACCACGAGCAACATTCTTCGACTCTGTTCATGAAGCTGCTATGGAAACCATACGTCACATTGGAGAAATACTAGAAGCAAGACTCCGTCACACTCAGGAATACCTGAGAGAGGTCCATGCAGAGATGATGGAGATGAAGCTCATGGCCACCACAATGAAGCAAAACATCGATGATTTGAAGGATCACATCGCACAATTCTAGTGGGACTGAAGTAGCTTCAAGAAGGGCAAATGAATAAAGATGGAAGTAATGCTTGACCATACCAAACTATGTGGATGGCAGCTTTTGTAATAGAGTATTTGAAATTTGAGTTTTGAGTAGTGGTTAAGGATGTAATAAAGGATTTGATATGAAGAGAATTATGGATGAACCAGTGCATTTTTTTGTGATACTTGTCTGTGTGAACACTTGAACAATGGAAAAGAAAATGTATTATATAGAGTGGAGTTTGGACAAATGAGTTGGAGTTTGGTTTTAGTTATGATGGTTACCCCAAGAGTATGAAGTAATGAAATACTATTGGATTTAAAGGAGATGTAATGTTGGAATATGGAGCAATAGTAACTCCAAGGATGAGTTAAAGATATACAAGTGTTGAAGTGGGCCATAACCCACAGAACCTAGGATTTGATAAGGAAACAAGCACAATCTTGTTGAAGAAAATAATTCTGAAAGAAGCTATGATTTAATCAGCATACATTTCATAGGAGGTTACGTAAAACCTGAGAGTAGTGAAGAAACGATAGAGATTTTGTGTGGCTTGCAGAACCAATGGATTTACCCAAACCTAGTTCGTGGAGAAGAGAAGTTCTGCAATGCTTGTGAGGATGCCCAGTGTTAGAAAACGTGATTCACTATCTGCGTATGTAGTAATGATTCAAGTACGGGATGGATTGGCCCCCATACCGGAGACTTCTATCATGAGCTATCATATGTTGATGGAAAATCAGAGAGCCTTAAAACCCTAGAAGAGTGTTAACACGACAAGCCGAAAGCCTTAGAATTGCAGGATGATGGAAACCTTGTACAGGCACCTATTGCCAATTGTAGGTTATGCGGTGAGGTTCAACCCAGACCCATTTCCTGCAGAAGGAACCAATAATTGTTGACCACCACGAGGTTTTCGATAGTTGTTTAGCATTGGCGCCAGAGCTGTCAAGTCTCAGAAGGATCCTATTTTGATGCAGGGACTCCTGATTTTGAGGAAAAGGCCATGTCCTTAACAGAAGAGCAAAAGTGAAGGAGTTATCTCGAAGAATATGAGAAGACCAACACCGTCAACACAAAGGATGGAGTACCTGAGTTTTGTTGGAACCGTGACCATGCTTCTAAGGGTGGTAGCACCCCATACCATGTGTTGATTAATGGATTTTCAAGGAGACCCCCCAAACCTAATATTCTTTCTAGCCTCTCCGAATCTCGAGGACGAGATTGATTTTAAGGGTGGTAGTTTGTAACATCCCAAAATTCTAAATTTTGGAATGTTATATGAAATAAATTATTATGATTGTTTGTTTTATTGTTGTGTGAAAATGATTAGAAATTGAAAACTTTTTGAAAGTTGAATGAGAGGGAATAAAAGGACTTTCCCAAAACTTTGCATCTTGCATTTTGATCTTCCTGAATTCAAATTAATTTCATCACAAAACCCTAGGGTGAAGAGGATATGACTTTTTCCATTTATAGAAATGAAAAGGGGTTTGAAAATGAATTGAATTCCTTTTTGAAATATTTCAAACTTAGAAACTTTAAGCAACTCAATGAGTTCATGAGGGAAGATAAAATGACTTCATAATTGAAGAAAGAGAGTTGGAAGTTTCAAAGAAATAAATTGGAAGTCACTTTGAAGTTATTTGAAACTCATTTTCCATTTGAAGTTATTTGAAATTCCAAATTCAAATCCAATTGGGAGTTATTTGAGTTTCTTTACAAAATATTTTTCTCCAAAAATAAATAAATGGAAATAAGGGTAAAATGATTCCCTTCAATGGAAAATTAGGAGAAAATAAATTTGAAATCATTTTGCTATTTAAAAATGATTTTTGTTGATTTTAAATGCAATAGTAGCACTCTTTGACTTTTATGATTTTCTACATAATTTATTTGAACTGGGAAAATAGATCATCTTATTCTTGGTATTTTTTGAGCATTTTGGTATATAATATGCCAATGTAATTTTTTTTATTATTTTTGCTCTGTTATAGTTTTGTTTTGTAAAAAAAAGACACGCACACCCGCGCGCAGGCCCAGCCAGCCACGCACTTTGGCCCGCGGCCTGCTCCCAACGCCCGAAGGCCACCGCTCGCTCGCCTGACTCGTTTCTCTCTCTCGCTTGCCAGCTGCGCTCGCTGCCAGCTGGGGCCCGCCCCATCATCCCCAATCTCCCGCCTCCTCCCGCTGGATGAGCACGCACACGCGCTCCGCCCGAACCTGACGGCCGAAGCTCTCGGGATACTGCTTATCCCGCAACCCCGCGCCTCCTCTCCGTGCCTATAAATGCCCCCAGACCTCCTCGTCTCATCCTGCCACTCCACATCGACCCACGTCGTCCATAGCCGCCGCCTTCGTCGTTTGGATCTCACCGGCCAGAGCTACCTCGCCACTCCGTTCTGCCACCCGTGAGGCTGCCTCGACCCCGTTCTTCTTCACCAAGACACTGCCCCCAGTCCGTGCGCATCCCGTTGACACCTTTTTTTGCCCCTAGGGACAGCCGGAGAGGCCGCCTCGACGACCTGCGTCCTCGCCGGAGCACAGAGCTGCCGCCCTTTGCTCCACCTGTCCCGGCCACCTCGACGCGCGCCGCCACCACCACCGCAACCCCCTCATCGCGCACGTCCTGTTCGCCTTCCTCCCCGCCGCCGAAGAGCACCGCAGGCGCCGCCCCATCCGTCGCCCGAGCCGGCGCCGTCGCCCTGTACGTCGTCGTCGTCAAGGTGAGCGAATCGCTCGCTCGCTGTTCATTTTTTTCCTTTCTCTCTAGATCGGTTTAGTTTAGTGTTTTTTAGATCGGTTAATCTGGTTTAGTTAAACCGAACGGTTTTGGTTAAACCGGTGATTTTTTTGTTAGCCACTCCATAGGGTTTTGCTTATTTAGTGGTCGTTCACCGTTTAGCTTAAGCTGTGAACACTACGAGCAGCCAGGATCCGCTACGTGGCCAGGGGCATGTTTGCAACCATCGGCAAATTCTTCGTCATGATTAGATCTATCCAGTAGCATCATGTTCGTAAACTTTTTCCAAATTCAAATTTGAACTTTATTCAGATTTGAATTCAAACTCCAACTCGCCATATCTCCTAAACCATACCTCCGATTGATGTGATTCTTTTTGCACCGTGTCACCGTTGCCAAACCCTATCACTTGGACCTATCTCACGATATTTTTCACACATTAGGATCTGTCCATGATAGTTTTACTATTATGCCATGTATGCACTTTACTACACATCACATCTTTGCACCCTATGTCACATGTTGTTTTGCACCTAGGATATTTCCATGCTAGTTAAGTGTGTTGAATGTTCATTTGGTTTTCCAAGACTTTTGCTTTTCATGTTCTTCTTGGTTCTCTGAAATGATTTCTTATGTGAGTGCAATGTTTGACTTTATAGATTTTCATCGGAGAGTGACGAATAGTTATATTAAGTAAATTTCTGAGAGCGATATCATCTTCATCAACTATTACCAGGCAAGTTCACATTTGACCATTCTTCCAATTACCTATGTTTATATTATGCACTTAGTCCTTTTGTGGTAGGATTACATGGTAGGATTTATTGTTGCTAGATGGCTATGTCGTTACCTAGTAGTTCATTGAGGTTTGAACCATATACCTTTGTCACCACCGCGTAAGTTTAATTTTGCCTCGCCAATGTAGACGTGGATTGGGAAGTGTTCATTGTGAGAGATGAGTGACAAAGTAGTAAGTAGAACCAAGATAACTTAATGAACTACCTGGGCGGAGGTTTGGTTTGAATGGTGGCGAAGTACAGTGGGAGCATGCATGGGAAATCCATGGTGGTGCACCACTAGTGGTCCGTCCGCCCAGGCTCAAAGAGATCAATCGTAATGTCATGTCTAGAAGCTTATGTGTGCAGCCACAGGCCAATATGGGCTCTGGCTTAGTTGAGTAGTTAGTGTGACCCCTTCCGGGGTGGGCTAGCAGATGTAGAATGAGTAGGTGTTCCAGCCTATCCGTGGGTTAAGGGGGAATACTTTCGAAAGAATATGTCTCAGTCATCCTATTCTCAAACGCCAGGCAGTGCAAGAACTTCAAGGGATGTGATCGAGTCTTGTGGGGAAAAGTACGCAATCATTGGCAGATTGTTAAAACCTAATTGATTAGCCGTGTCCCCGGTTACGGACAACTTGAGCATCTAGTAGTGGAAATGCTGGGAGATCTCATTACTCTTAATGAAACAGTTGGGTTTTAAATGAAACTTTGGGAATGGATTGAGTTGGGTTTGCCAACTCATCATATGCTATATTGTAGTGGTAGAATAATATCTTTTATTCTAGGGAAAAAACTAGTTTTATGCAAAAACTAAACTTAGAGCTTTCCACCAGCCAAATTGCATGTACAAATAGGTTCATTATTCCTATGTCGTGATTTGCCAGTACATTCAATGTACTGACCTACAGGGTTGCAACGTCTTACATTGCCGGAATTTTCTACGACGAGTAAGAGTTATGTTGTAGGGTTATGGTCTACACTCAACTTGCTGTTGGCGTTGATGGGACTCCACACCCATTCGATTGTTTCCGCTGAGATTTACGAGGTATATATTAGTTTTACGTTATTTATACATGTGATAGAACTTTGATATATACATTGATGTACTGTGTGTGCCAGCATACCGATCCAGGGATGGCACGGATACACAGAGGCTTGGCCGTTTGAGGTCGGGTCTCCACATAGACCCAATAATTGCCGGATACCACTTCACACGAGTCCTGATGGACGGCGGTAGTAGTTTAAACCTGATATATCAGGACACAGTCCGCAAAATGGGGATAGACCCAAAAAAAATCAACCATAGCAATACTACCTTTAAAGGAGTAACGCCAGGCCTAGAAGCCCATTGTACAGGCTCCCTGCTACTAGAGGTTATATTCGTCTTTCCCGATAACTTCCGCAGCGAAAAGTTAACCTTCCACATCGCTCCGTTCCAAAGTGGCTATCAAGCACTACTCGGACGCGAAGCTTTTGCTCGCTTTAACGCAATACCGCATTACGCTTCTCTCGTGCTTAAGATGCCCGGTCCACGTGGCGTCATTACAGTAAATGAAAAAATTGAGCGCTCCTAGCGCGCGAAAGACCGTGCGGCTGCCTTGGCAGCCGCATACTAGACGGCCTCACCAACTAAAGCATCTGACAGGTCGCTAAGACCACGGACACGGTTAGATGAGTCCAGTGTAGCTATATATAATTGATACAGGTTTGATGGCTATACCCCTACAACAATACAAGGGGCTCAACGCGTGTGAACAAGTGACAATTAGGCTCAACTTTACTCATCTTGAATTGTACATGGTTTATTTAGTATAACCTACCTTTTGCACGACAACTTTTCAGCTAAGTTCCTCTCTTTTACATATGACCATCGTGCTACACCCGTCCAGGATACGGCACAACGGAGACACAGGCGCACACGTGCAGCAGGGACCCGTTCCAAGGATTCTTTTTAGATTAAGACCCTGCGTAGACCTTTTTTACTTTCTCTTGTTGATACACATCCCCCGGATTCTCAGTACAATTGACAAGGATGCTGACATATTGGCATGTGGCCATGTCAGAATATTGCACGTACATGGACACCAGGGGCTTACTACAAAGGGCACTGTATAGCCCGGTTTACATCATAAAGACCGAATACCTTAGGGACTGTTCGGCGTCACGAGTTTGGCCTTATATGCATCAGCTCCGAATCATGTCTTTGGTCAAATGTTGGGTTTGCCCGGCTCCTGTGTTCCGCTGCCTTACGTTCCGCTCTATCGGCTAAGGCGGCACCAGGAGAACTATTGCGATTGTGCCCTGGTTCATCCGGACGAGCACGTTAGTAGAGCAAGCCGAAAACTGACTATCATGATATAGCGTGAGACTGGTCAACCACTCGATGAGCAAGAGGAATCTTCGGGATTGCTCCACCTTAACAAAGGGCCGTTTCCCGGCCAGGCATGTACGCGCCCTGAATTTGGATGAGCGTGGAGCCACCAGGGGCTATATAGTAGCCCCACTGTCAAACTCCTCTGGCTAAGTGAGAGTGTTAAAGCATCATAGTCCGATTGCCTAGTTCGTTGCGCTATCACCTCCTTAGTGGACCAAGACGTTGGATCAACTGTGAACATGCGTCTTCTGCGAGCACCCCCGCATTATATGCGTGGGGGCTGAAGCCGACGACTACCATCTTTCAGGTTATATACATATATACATAAATGGCCGCACAGGAGGCATCATAGTACTTTCGGGCAAAAGTATAAATACAACCTTGATAAAGTCAATAAAACATTGTTTTTACAATGGGAATACATGTCACTCAAACATAATATTCTTCGAGCACTGAACCTCTATCGAACGAGCGCCTTCAAGAACTTCTTCAAAGTAGTGCTCGGCAGCCACTCGGCCTATGCCCGAACCCTGTGCCGCAACAGTGGTGGCATCCATCTCCGCCCAGTATGTTTTGACACGGGCAAGGGCCATCCGCGAGCCTTCTATGCACGCCGACCTCTTTACAGCATCGATGTGTGGCACATCACCAAGGAATTGTTGCACTAAGCTAAAGTAGCTATTCGGCCATGGCCCTCCCGACCACAGATGATCCACAATGGACCTCATGGCAAGTCCGGATAATCTATGGAGCTCGGCCCACTCGGCCATTTTCTCATTCAACGGCAGCGGACGGGCTGGAGCATGAAACTGTGACGAAAACAGTCTTTCCACTTCGTGACCTTTCCGATCCTTGAAGTACTCGGTCGCATCGGCAGCACTTACAGCCAAATCCACGTAGGCGTCCGCAGAACTCCATAGCCGGTCCAGAGGTGCATACTTTGGATACCCGAACTTAGTCTGCAACAAGAAGGGCTTCCCAGATACAATATCCGCAGCTTGATGCAGCTCCTCCTTCGTCGCTCTAATTTTGGAGCGGGCTTCCTTGGCAGCCACTCGGTCCTTTTCCAGGTATGTCGCCTTCGCCCGGTTTTCTTCTTCAAGAAGCTGGTAATGGTCAGCAACATTTTTTAAACTCTATAGCCATCTTGGCTATTTTTTCTTTGCTCTCACAATGCGCGGCCTGTTCGGCCCTTAACTCTTCGGCCGCCTTTAAAGCGGCCGCATTGCTACTCCTTGCTTGCTCCTTGGCTCAGGCAAGCTCCGCCCGAAGGGTCTCCACGGTGGCAGTTCCATCTGCAGTTACAACATATTAAAGATACTAGCATCATGCTGCTCTTATTATGTGACAATCACCAGAAAAATCACCTACTCTATGCCTCGTCAAGCCGCTTGTTAACAAGCACGATGTCGGCATCTGCCGCATCCAGTTGTTGCCTTAGTTCAGCAAACCTATCAGTCCGGCTAGCCCCCGGAGCTTCAACCACCTGCACATAAAGGCAGTCTGGTTATTACCTGGGACTATGATCCTCTGTTTGCCGCCGTTTTTGACGACAACTAGAGTCTCCGGGGCTACTATCTACACACGGCACATCTAAAAATGTGCGATACTGTCAACAATGTACATCATTTCGTGTAACTCAAAACCTGTTAGTAGACTCATAAAGGCTTCATGCAACCCGCTTTCGGCGGACGAAATCCTTTCAATCACCGTACTCATCAACGTGCAATGCTCTTCTGAGATAGCCCCTTGCTCTAGCAGATCCCTCAGTACGTCCGACCGCACACCAGACGGTGCCAGACTCTTTTGATTGCTCTCTTCAAGAGCCCGATGTTGAGGACTTCGGGTGGCCATAGGATTACCTTCTGGCCTTGCCGGATCAGGAGAAACCCTCCGGGACGACACCTCGGGGTTGCCCGCCTCCTGAGGCGGTGTGGTAGGGGGAGGCGTTTCGCTCTCCATCATCTCTAGAAGAAGATCCCCTGAAGACGAGCTCTGCTGAGAAGGGCTAAGATCCGAACTGCAAGATAAACGCTTTGATTATTTTCCTCAGAAGTAAAGCGAGATATTTTCATTATTAAGTACCCTTTTACTTACAGCTTGGTGGAGGGCTGATCCCCTTGAGGGCATAGTGCGGCCATGGTATCCCCCAGGGTAGGACCCTCCGGCGGAGATTTCTTCCCCCGTTTGGAGACCATTGTCTCCGGGTCCTCAGAGGAGGTTCTCTTCCTTCCCGAGGGAGAGGAAGTTTCAGTTCCTCCTCCCCGGCTAACCTCCTTCGCGGAGGCGCTAACCTCCTTGTTCCCTCCTTTATCTTCTCCTGAGGGCGCTTGATAAGGCGCGATCTCCAGCATCCTGGTTAGCATGGGATTTGGTGAGGTCTCAGGGAGGGGGCTGGACACCTGATCAACTTTTCCTTCGCTATCCAATCCTGGTCAAAGAGCGGCTTTTTTAGGGCAACGTTGCGATAAATAAACGGACGGTGTGTTCGGATGCGGGGCTACTTACTTGGGTATCCGGGCGATTGCAGCCCAGACCTGCATCCTCAGTGATGTCCGAACACATTATTTGTGGTCCGAAGAACAATTTGTAAATCTCTTCATGCGTCATGCCGAGGAAATGTTGAATAGCTCGTGATCCTTCCGGGTAGAATTCCCACATGCGAAGGGGCCGGCTTTTGCAAGGCTGGACTTGACGAACTAGCATAACTTGCACTACCATAACCAAACTGAAATCTATCTCAAAGAGATCTCGGATACGGCTTTGTAGTATTGGCACGTCCTTGGCTGGACCCCAGCTCAGCCCCTTGCTGATCCATGACATCAGTTGTGGTGGGGGGCCTGAGCGAAAGGTGGGGGCAGCTACCCACTTGGCACTTCGGGGAGCTGTGATGTAGAACCACTCCCGCTGCCACAATCCGGACACCTCTGGGAAGCAACCCTCAGGCCATGGAGTGTCAGTGATTTTTCTTATTAAAGTGCCTCCGCACGCTGCGTGCTGACCCTCGATCATCTTCGGCTTCACATCAAAGGTCTTGAGCCACAGGCCGAAGTGAGGGGTAATGCGGAGGAAGGCCTCACATATGACAATAAATGTTGAGATGTGAAGAAGGGAATCCGGGGCCAGATCGTGAAAATCTAGCCCATAATAGAACATAATACCCCTAACAAAGGGATCCAGAGCAAGGCCTAGTACTCAAAGGAAGTGGGAGACGAACACGACAATCTCGTTAGGATCGGGAGTAGGGACGACCTGCCCTCGGGCGGGCAGCCGATGCAAAATTTCGGCGGTCAGATATCTGGCCTCTCTCAACCTCTTGATGTCCTCCTCCGTGAAGGAGGAAGGCATCCACCAACCTTGAAGGTTGGATCCGGACATAGTTGAAGGTCCGAAGCACCTGACCTGAGTTTTGGGTGTTAGAACTCGAGGCGGGGGAAGGATTTGATTGAGCACGAGAGGGAAAAAAGAAAAAGTCTTGTCCCCTTTATAAAGAGGGTGAATATCAAGCGTCCTCCTCGTGGCCGTTTGGGACTTGCCTAAGATCTAGGAGTCCTACCAATAGGCACGGTTGGGTTACCCACGTCCGTATTGATGAGAATCCCGTAATAAAGGGGACACGATCTCTGCTTCGACAAGACGTGCCAAGGAAACCGCCTCGCGAAACACGCTGAGATTGGTTAAGAAAAATGATTCGAATAAAGACCTGGTTGTGGTGTGATGTCACACTATGGGGTACGTCAGCAGATTAGATTTGTGGAAATATTATTCTCTCTACGATGGTATGTGGAACTTGTTTTGCAGAGCTGGACACAATCCTCATGTTCAAAATCTTCTATGAAGTATTCGGAGGAGGAACACGCCTTGCAATGCCGAAGACAATCTGCGCGCCGGACTCATCGTCATTGAAGCCTGGTTCAGGGGCTACTGAGGGACTCCTGGATTAGGGGGTATCCGGACAGCCGGATTATATCCTTTGGCCGGACTGTTGGACTATGAAGATACAAGATTGAAGACTTTGTCCCATGTCCGGATGGGACTCTCCTTGGCGTGGAAGGCAAGCTTGGCAATACGGATATGTAGATCTCCTTCCTTGTAACCGACTCTGTGTAACCCTAGCCCCCTCCGGTGTCTATATAAACCGAAGGGTTTAGTCCATAGGAGCAACAACAATCATACCATAGGCTAGCTTCTATGGTTTAGCCTCTTTGATCTCGTGGTAGATCAACTCTTGTAAATACTCATATCATCAAGATCAATCAAGCAGGAGTACGGTTTTACCTCCATCGAGAGAGCCCCAACCTGGGTAAAAACATCGTGTCCCCCGTCTCCTGTTACCATCCGCCTAGACGCATAGTTCGGGACCCCCTACCCGAGATCCGCCCGTTTTGACACCGACAGACGGCAACAAGCTTGTTGAAGATAGCGACAACACAAGCTTTCCTATAACCCCAAGAGCGGTTGGGAACTCGACAAATTGCTATCTTCTGTAGACGACAGACAGCATGATCGTATTTGAACTCACGTATAATACTGGTGTACTCAACCTCTGGGCAGTCGTATGAGATTTTTGGAAGTGGAACCCAGTGACAAGTGTACACATTCACAGATTCCCACTCGCAGTTGTACCCAATAGAAACAACCCAATCTCCATTTGCGCCTGCCCAAGCCTTTCCCTCAAGCGATGGCATCTTAACATCATACGTATCATTATCAAGCGGCATCAACTTACACAAGGCAAGGCTTCCCTCGTCCCCGCGTCAGTCAGCAGGGTCACGGCGAAGAAGATAGGGGAGATCAAACCGCTCCTGGACCCTTGGGTTCCTTATAATGATGTTATTAGTTGAGTTGAGAATGGTCTTGAATGAACCTGCCAAGCTAGACGAGGTGATGACATCGCAGAGATCAATGAGTTCCTCCATCGCGTCATCATTCAGATCGGGGCAAGAATAACGGGGTCGATTCCGGCCTGTTCCCTCCATGGAGAAGACGATCAAACAATGGCAGAAGGAAGGGTGAAGGCAAATGGAGGAGGGAGGAAGAGCTAGTATGCGATAGCAGTTCCAAATCGAGAGGGAAAGGCAAAGAGTCGGTGGATGGTTGCCACGGTACACGAAGAGGCGCATGGGGAGCGAACGGTTACCATAAAGGTCGCACACTGACGACAAGGGCCGAGTGAACCGCATGCGCATATCGCACACACCTTGATCTGGCTGACCATTTCTTTTGTGTTGCCAAATCACAAACAGTTCATCCGAGTGAATCGTATGCTGTATATCGCACACACCTTCATCTCACTGCCCATTTTTTGTGTTGCCTAATCACAAATAGTTCCTCCGAGTGAACCGTATGTTGTGTATCGCACAAGCCTCATCTGGCTGACCTTTTCTTTTGTTCCTCCTCATCGCAAACAATCAATTGAACTGAACTGTATGCCCTTCATCGCACACGCAACTAAAATCTGAACCGTGCTTGATGCATCCGCCATCGCAAATGTTTTATACATTTTTGACGGTTTTCATACATCACCGTTTGCGATTCATTGGTGCGCATCGGTCCTAAACAAACGATTTTTAACCCGTTTCCCCGACGGCATTTGGAACTGTCGCCAAGTGAGTGTGTGCGATAGGGTGTCCTTCCCACATGACCCAGAAACCGTCGGGGATATGGAGCAGTAATCCAGAGGCCTTCTAAAATGTAATCGTGTGTGATGCAGCACACACTAAATTCTTTCGCATGTGTGGTATAGGTGATTAAGCGTTTCGAATGATGTACTGAAACCATATGGTCTGCCGTAACGAACCGTTTGGGAAACAGAATGTAAGGCACACTAGCCAACATATGAACTGTGATTTGTGCCCCATTGCACACGAGTTTTGTGCGTAACCCGTCTGCCTTGCTAGACTCTATCGCACACGTTTGCTAACAATTACCGTCTGCGATAATGTTCTATCACAAATGGTTGAGGAGCCCCTTCGCACACATACAAGTGTTCCAGACCTATTATGATTTGTTGGGTATCACCGACGGTTGCCGCAAGAGTGACATGTGCTTTTTGTTTGGGATCCCACATGTTTCTTGAAAAAATTACGACTAGGATTGTATTTTGCATTGGGCACAGTTACTCCCAGTTCACGCATGCGATAATGTGATATCACAAATGGTTCTGGAGAACCTACGCACACGTAGTAGCGCTGCAAATCGTTTGCGATCTTCTGTGTATCACCGAAGGTTCCGCTACGATTGACGTATGCTTTCTGATGTGGATTGCACACACTCATTTAGTTGAACTATGTGCGGAGCAATTGCCAGGTTAAAACAAAAATATCCCATTTTGTATCGGCACGCAAAACCCAAATTCGCCACAATATTCAATTGAACAAATAAACAAAAATATCCCATTTTGAATCAGCACGCAAAAAGCAAATTCACCACAATATTCAATTGAACAAGTAGTGTCCACAGGAAGAACATTCATCAGATTTTGCAACAATTGCAATTGAACATATGGTAGCTAAATTCCAATGATTTGTCCACACATATATGCATTACATAACTAATCATAGTGTACGAAATACGAAGACCTCATCAGATGGAAAACAATGGATCCATGCGTTATATGTTTAGCGGCTAACTCTTACTCAATGTTTCAGGAGAACGCATGCTGAAATCTTCATTATCACTAGTGGGATTGATGTAGTGATCAAGGAAGAAGTCGCTGATAAATCTCCGAACCATCAGCAATTCACCAGCCGGGAGCGGTTCAGGGGTCCTCGGTTTTAAGATGAGTTGCATTATTTTTAAAATCAGAATGTGTCATATGAGTGGAGTAGAAGATATTAATTAAGATATACTTACTGGTACTAATTTGCGAGGATCGTCACAACTATCAGCAGATTTGCAGATGGAGATCATGTGTCTGCAAACATAGTATCCACAGAGGTTGGTCCCTGCTTCTTGCTGAGGACACTGAAATTTTTTGTACAAAATTAGTCATGTATTTGTCCTGTTAGGAACAACCTAACCCGTGTTGGATGTATTATTTTTTCTTTGTACAAAATAGAAAGAGGTTTATTTAGATGCATGAACATTTGACTAGCATAAGGAAAGGTATTTGCAGACTGTTGGATAAATTTTCCGAAAATAACGGATTTCGGTGTGTTATCGGAGAAACGATCTCGTGCTGCATGGGTTGTTCCATCTTGAATAGGTTCCCTGGTTTAGTTTTCCACAATGCGAGCACACTACAAATGGTGATGAATTTTGACAAAATCAATTATTGAACCAGATATGAATGCATATTAATTTCAACACCATAGAATTCAATACCTATCCAAGAATTGCTGAACATGCATCAGACCCTGAGCGTTTGTTGACTCTCTGAGAGAATCGATGTAGTAAATTGTGTTCTTGTTTGGAACAAAGAATACCAATATGCAGTGATTGCTACATATTAACAAAGCCATGAACTCACGAATGTCGAAATATGAAACACAATCAGTGTATGCGTGGTTGTTTATTTGACTTACCGTTCATGATATGGCCAAAGAAATGATTCTCCATGGGACGTGTTTTTGAAGATACGGAGGATGGTGTTAACGGCCCAGTCCCGTCGGTCCTTACCATCTAATGTTGTGCCATTTGCTAATGTAGGATCTATGAAATACACACTCTCCCTTTTTCTTCTCCACGCGTTCAAGCCCCTGAGAGGAATAAAATGCAGTTAGTTGTTTATCATTTACAGCTTTTTATGGAGAAGTTGATCAGAGTTTGTTAAGTACTTACAAAATCAGGCATCTAACAAGAGTGGCATCAAGCACATTGAAGTTGAAGAAGAGATGTAAGTCCTCGAAACTCACATTGATGGAACCAGCATCATGTCGGAAATAATCTCTATTGTAGTGGACTGGCAAAGCATGATGACCTGCTGACATTTGATCCATGCAATATTCATGTAACTCGCGGCAACTGGAGCTACACTCATCAATAGTATTCGCCAACAAGAAATGGCTGGACATGGACGTAATTGCGTGCTTCAAGTATGTCTGCTTTACTTTTAGCAAGCAACAATTCTACTTCTTCATCATCCATGGCGTCAGAAATAATATTACTCCCTAATTCGAACAAGCTGCTGTTAATTTGGTTCTGGGCGATGAGTGCTTTAAGTAAGAGGCAATCGTTCTCTTTCCTCTTCACTCTCCCACTGCCCTTCCTCGTGGTCATGGGTGTAGCCTTTTTGGCCACTTCCTTCTTGGTACTTGAAGCATTTCTGGCAGAACGTCTTATTGCCTACAAGATAGACTACTGAGCAGACGGTGAAGCTTGGATGGACTTCTTAGCAGACGGTTTATCTATGCCAGACCGTGGAGCTGGCGGTGCTGCTTTGACGGACTGCTGCGCTATAGGTACAGAGGCATCAGACTGCTGACCATGCGTTGAAGCTATGTTAGGTTTCTGCGCAGGTGGTGCCAACTTGTCGGTGTGCCGAGGAGGCCGTGCCAACGCGTTGGTTTGCTGAGCAGGAAGTGCTGACGCATTGATATGCCGATCACACGCCTGCAGACCAACAAACTGATGAGCAGTCGGTTCTGGACCTATAGACTACTTAGCAGGCGGTTCCGAAGCATCAAACTACATAGCAGTCTATTCCACGAGGTTGGTCTGCTGAGGATGTGCTGCAGCTAGGTCTCCCCCCGCTGCTTCAGCGGTCGGCATCTAAACCGGTGGTGCATCATCAACAGTTGTAGGCCTTGCCACCGGCTGCTTTGGGGCGGAGGATGACATGGCCTATACACCACAAAGTCGAGCCGGCTAATCACAGGTTGATGCATCAGCCCGCGAGAGCTGCTATGGCAAGGAGAGCATCACTGGTTGAGAGGCGACAGTGGTTGCTCTTGGCGGGGCTTCAGGAGTCTCATCGATGAACTCTATTTCCTTTCGTGGCCACTGGATGTCATGTAACAGTGTTTCTCCCAAGGCCCTTTGCTCATTGAACTCTCCTAGGACATTCTTCAAGGCAAATTCATTGAATCCAGGCTTTACTTCAGTCACATAGCACTTCACACAACCTAGCTTCAATGGCACATTGTCCAAGAAGAGGCGATCTTCCAAGAAGGGTGGGCAAACCCAGGTTGTTGCACATTTTAATGTACCTTCATACTGTGTAAGCACGCCCTTCAGTCTGTCTTTCATTCCAGATAGATCATATATAGCATCATCACGAGCAGCTGTAGTCTCAGTGTCGTTGGGGTCAGTTGATGCACAACTACTCTTGTGCAGTGTTGTCACGCAATAAGCAGCATCATCCATGCCCGCCTCCCCTCCCATCTGCTGTCTATCTGTCAGTGTTAGAGTTTTCTGCATCATCATTGACTCCTCAACATCCTTTCGAATAGCTGGATAAATCTCCTTCTTCAACTTTTGTGGCACCCCGGCTCAGAGCAACCGGTTTACCTTGCATTGCTAGCCCAGAGATCTTGTCTTCTAGCAATACACAACATCTTGGTAGAGAAAGCAACCGCTTTATTGATGCTAGCGGGACATAGTTCATATTACAGCAAGTTGTGAGGCCAAGCGGCACACACGGTGCGGTTGAACAATATGTACACTATTTAGTGAACATAAAGGGGCCTCGATCATGACAACTATGCGGCAGTGGAACAACGACGAAGCGGAACTCCATAGCACAGGTACACCGATGTGGACACGAACTAGACTCGAACAGCACTCCTTTCCAACGAGACTTTCCAGAAAGCTGGCATGACACGCCAGGTCAGTACATTGAATATATGTGCAAGCTCACAACAAGCATAAACATAATGACAAACAATATCATGATAATTAACCAATTGAATCATTAATGCAAAATCATACTTGGGATGCAGTTATCATGATCTCTTGACTTAAGTCCCTCAGACTTGCTTACCAAACGGTGATCCCTCTTGGACCACAAACTCACCAACATCTTGGTATTTAATCGGGTTGCCTCGTAACCAAACAGTGATCGTACTCGGATCACAAACTGACCAACAACTTGGCCTCCAGCATCAAGATGATTTCTGAACCATCCTCTCTCCAACAGTGCAAGGTTATTATCTTAGTGTGCAAATTTATTTAAATGTTGATCCATGGTGTGACCTACTTTTGAGCTTGTCCGTAACTGTGGACTCGGCTATCGATAGATTTAATACATTCAATAGAGGTAGCGCACTGTACCCACACCACGGAACCCATGGCCTCTCACTCACATTCAAGTGGACCAACGGCATTCCGACAGAACCCATCCCATGCCATGACACTCTCCCAGCCACTCCGACTCACTCCCCACTAGGCTAAGTCATGGGTGGCCCCGTGCCTACCAAAGACACCAACGGCCACCGTCGTGGCAAAACATAAATAGTCCCAAACGGGGACAAGGTACCATAACAACAACGGGCACACAAGGTTATGTCTGCTTACCGGGCCAGGGTAACGCACACCCATAACCTTCCCTCATTGGAGGCACCGACCAGAGGCATGACAACGGACCGAATAAAAGCCTTCCCACAAAGGCAAATGTGGTTTCACTAGGGAAATCTCGATTCAGTGGCACCATGACCCGATCAATGATATGTTCAAGTTGAATTTTTATCAGGTTTAACTTAAAGTGAAAGGAACTGGTGTCATGATATGCCATGAAAATGCAACACTAATATATATGCATCACAAATCATCGGAAATAACTGGGTCAACTTCATCCAATACTAAGCATAGATCACAATAACTCACAACACCTCTCTGGTTATTAGCAAATTAACCATGACAATATCTTAGCATAATTCTTTTCTCACTCAAGAAAATATTAAGCCAACTAATTCCTTTTTCATAAACATATTACTTCTTCATAATCAAATATTACTTATAATGACTTAAACTAACTTTGTTAGTTGTAAACTTTTGTAGACTAAACATATCAACTTAAACAAGCATCCAACAGAATATATATACATATTAGTGAATTAAATGCATGGATTAAATCATTTGTTCAGGTTGAAAAAACACAAATATTGCAATGACACCATGAAAATGTTGATGTGGCTTGCCTTAGTGCAGATGAGGGTCACACTCCTCCTGGTGATCCTCAAGACAAGCTTCACCTTCTAGAAACAATTATAAACACAAAAAGAAAACATCAATAACTACTCTGAAATTCACCAGAAAATCTAGACAGCAGAGAAAAATCTCATTTTTGGTGAGCTGCTAGAACTTTCATTAAGAACATAATGCAAAAAGAATCAATTCATTTGTATCTATGACTAAAATGTTGTGGCTGTTTGAAGCTCTCTGGAATAATTTGAATTTGATTTAAATAAAACAAAACTGGGGGAGGGGGTGACATCGAAGGCGTAAACCCCGCGGGGCGCCTCCACTCGTACCGCTTCGGGCACGGCCTGAGTGGCTGACTAGCGGGACCCGCTAGTCAGGTGAGAGGGCCGGGGAGAGGGAAACAGAGTACGACGAAGCTTCACCGGAGCTCACGCCAGCGAGGAGGGCGTCTTGGCCCGAGCTAAAGGGATGGATCGAAAGAGAAGACGAAGGTGCACCTGCCCGTACCCATAGATTAGCTAGGGGTGGTCGGACGGCGTCGGAATGGGCCTCTCCAATGGCGACAGAGAGTGGAGGTCGCCAGAGTTGGAGATGATGGCGACCAGAGGCTGCACCGGTGGCCCCAACCGGGTCGGATGGCACCACTGACGCACGGCGGAAGCTCTGGAAGAGAGGCACGAGCTTGGAAGGGGCTGGAGCTGTAGGGACGACCCGAGGGGATCGCCGACGAGCTCGAGCTCGGGGACGGCGGCCCGAGGCCTGCCCGGCCGGGCTACGGCTTCCTACTGGTTTGTGGAGTGTGTGATAGGGGTTGGTGATGCTCGAGAAGGCTGGGGAGGGCTGTATTTATAGCCGAGTGAGGTGAGGAGTTCGGGCTCCATCGGAGGACACCTAGACACGGCGCCCGACGACGAACGGCGTCAGTGGGCGAGGGGGAAGGTGACGCAGCTCATGCGGGCGCTGTGAGCGGGCGGAGACGAGCACAGGAATGAGGGGGAAGCGACGAACACAGTGCGCGGTGCACTGTTGGGTTGGCCAGACCGCGCCCGTGCTCGCTGCAGCGAGCTCCGGCGTCGGCGAGTGCCAGGAGGGAGTTAAGGGAGTAGAGACGGAGATGGTGGCATAGTTTGGCAAGGTGCGGCATGCGGGGAAGCGAGCACACGCCGAATAGAGCACTCTGTGGCACTCAAAGCGCGGCGACTAGCGAGTTGGCACCGTGCACACGCGTGGTCACCGCGTGAACTGCGGCATCGAGCCACGGTCGGCCCTAATTTCATGTCTGGCGTGTAGTCCTTAGTGTTTTGGGTAGAGCCAATTCTTAGAGCCAAGCTCAGATGAAGTAAGATGGAGTTTCACTACAAGGTAAGTTTCTAGATAGTAACTTTGAGAGCTTACTGTGGTCAAAATACTAAGAGTTGAGAGCTGAGCTTTGGAGGTTAGCAATCATCTAGGAAGGTGGTGATGCACAAGAAAATTCAGCAGCATTGGAGCAAATAAAATGGTAGTTGTTGTAGAAACTATCATTTCTGTCCAGAACAGAAAACATTTTCTGTAGCAAAAATATACCAACAAGTGATGCAATATTTTTGCTCAGGAAGGTGTCCTAGTGTTCAAAGAAAATTTGTGATTTTTCTCGGATTTTTGTGGGCAAGAAAAATTGGGGTTGCTTTGAAGCACAAGTGGCTGGTTAGGGTTTTCGAGGAGAAAATGAATAGGGTTTTCGAGGAGAAAATGAATATTTTTTATTTAAGAAAAATATTCATAATATTATTTTGAGGTTGACCAGAGAAGAAATGGTGACTAGAGAGAGAAATGAGTCACTTGGGTGAAAGTCAAGGTAGTGCCCAAGTGTTTAAGTCGAACTAAAGAGATTCAAAAATCCAAATTTAAATCAAAACCAAATAAAATCAGAAAAAGAAGAGGGGGCAAAAACTAGGCTGTCACAAACCTCCCCAACTTAGGATGAATCTCGTCCTCGAGATTTGGTTGCTCGGGAAAACAATTCTAGATAATGTGCCTTTAGAAATTCTTGTCGTTCCCAAGTGGCTTTGCCTCTGTGTGATGCTCCCACTGAACCTTGTAAAACTTTCTTTTTTTACTACGAGTGACCCTTTACATCTCATCCAAAATTCTGAACGGTCTCTCTTCATATGTTAAATCCTTAGCCAACTCTATTTCCGTCATAGCAGTCTTTTTCTCGGGTGGTGATATACGTCACCTCAACTGTGAGACATGCAACACATTGTGCGAGAACACCCCCCTCCCTCGCCGGGCCACGGCCCAGCTGACGCCACTTAAACCTCACCCCTAGGGAAACCCTAGCCCAACCACCCCACGATTCCCCCCCCCCACTCTCCATCGTCTCCCCCCACCTCTGGATCCCGATCTGGATCTGGAAGGGGGGATCGAACCCGGTGACCCCGACGCCATCGCCCCGGCGCCTCGCCGCCCTACGTCGCCACCTCACCGGCGCCACCCCCTGTTGCTGGACCTCGCCGCCCCGTCCTCGACCTCCCCGCCACGACCCCTGCTTTTCGTGCCCTACGATCCCCTCGTGAGGCCCCCCTCCTTCTCTCTCCCTTGAAAGCCATGACGTTGTCCACGCCCATGGACCTCTCCACGCCCCTGCTCTGGTCAGGCCGGCCCTGCTCCCCGCCGCGGCTTGCCTCGCCTTGCCGCTCCAGTCGTGCGGCCCCGCCAACCACCGTTGCGCCCGCCATGCCACTAACCACATCGGTCTCCTCTTCCCCGCACATTGTCCCGCTGTGCCGCCACTTCCTCGCGGCGGCTGGGCTGCCCGCGTGCGCCCTGTGCCGCGCCTCACCCTTCCCCGCACATACCTGCATCGGTCGTACTCACCACGGCCACCCGGCGTCCCGCATCACGCGCACGCGCACACGCCTGTTGCTGTCGCCAGGCGCCGCATTCTCTGCCCCCTTGCTGCTGCACTGCTCGCCGCCGCTGCACGCATCCGCGCTTGGCCACGCCCCGGCTCGCCGACGAGCGCCCACGCCCGCCGCGCCCCTGCTCCCCTTACCCTACCACTGCCAATCGTCGGCGCTGCCCTTCGCCGGCGCCGTCCGCTGATGTAGGCCCGCGTATGCGGCCCCCCTGCTTCCCTGTTGCCCAGCGACCTCCCCGCACCGGGCGGGTTCTGTCCCAGTGCCCGTCGCCCGATCCGCTAGCGCCCATGCCCATTAGGCCCCCATATGCCTATGACAAACGGGCCCCAGCGCCCTAGAACGTTAAAAGAAAAAAGATTACAAATATATATAATAATATAATTAATTAATTAATTAACTTAATTAATCATGTTAATTAATCTAATTAAGACAAATTAATTAACATAATCACTTTAATTAAATTAACTAATCTTGTTTAGTTAACTAAGTCAATGACCCGTGGGACCCACACGTCAGCGACCCAGTCAACACCCCTGTTGACTGCTGACGTCATGCTGACATCAGCAAACACTATTCTGGATAATGTTGGTTTAAATTAAGCATGACGTCAGCAAACACTATTCTGGATAATGTTGGTTTAAATTAATTAAATAAATTCTAAAATTAATTTAAATCTTTTAAAATTAATAAAAAATAAACCGTAGCTCGGATGGAAAAACTTTGTACACAAAAGTTGCTCAGAACGATGAGACTAATCCAGAAACATAGCTTGTCCGTCCGCCACGCATCCCTAGCCTAGCGAACAAGCAACTTTCCCCCTCCGGTTCATCTGTCCAAACACGCGAAACACCGGGGATATTTTCCCGGATGTTTCCCCCCTTCACAGGTACCACCTCATACCGCGTTAGGGCACCCCTAGCACCGCTACTTGTCTTGTCATGCATCGTTATGCTTCTGTTTGCATTATATTCATTGTTTCTTCCCCCTCCTCTCTCCGGTAGACTACGAGACCGACGCCGCTGCTACCCAGTACGACTACGGTGTTGACGCCCCCTCTGTCTTGCTAGAGCAACCAGGCAAGCCCCCCTGATCATCAGATATCACCTACTCTCCTCTATACTGCTTGCATTAGAGTAGTGTAGCATGTTACTACTTTCCGTTAATCCTATTCTGATGCATAGCATGTCATTGTTGCTACAACTGTTGATACCTTACCTGCAATCCTAAATGCTTAGTATAGGATGCTAGTTATCATTAGTAGCCCTACATTCTTGTCTATCTGCCATGCTATACTACCGGGCCATGAGCACTCGGGAGGTGATCACGGGTATATATTATATACTTTATACATATAAATGTTGTGACTAAAGTCGGGTCGGCTCGTTGAGTACCCGTAAGTGATTCCGATGTTGGGGGTTGAAGGGGCAGGTGGTTCCACCCTGGTAGTGGTGGGCCTGGGTTCCCGATGGCCCCCGACTGTTACTTTGTGGCGGAGCGATAGGGCAGGTTGAGACCACCTAGGAGAGAGGTGGGACTGGCCCTAGTCGGCGTCCGCGGTTACTTCAAAATAACACGCTTAACGAGATCTTGGTATTTGATCTGAGTCTGGCCACTGGCCTATATGCACTAACCAACTATGTGGGAACAGTTATGGGCACTCGACGTCGTGGTATCAGCCAAAGCCTTCGTGACGTCAGCGACTGATCGGCGTGCGCTGGGTTGGACCGCGTAACGCAACTTCCTTTGTAATGGAGGTTGCTAGGTCTGCTCACCGGCCGCGTACGCAACGTGGAGGTGTGCAATGGGCGATGGGTCGAGACCCCTACGCCATAGGATTTAGACCGGCATGCTGACCTCTCTGTTGTGCCTAGGTAGGGCTGTGACGTGTTGATCTTCCGAGGTCGGGCATGACCCAGAAAAGTGTGTCCGGACAAAGGGGATCGAGCGTGTTGGGAAATGTGGTGCACCCCTGCAGGGAAGTTAATCTATTCGAATAGCCGTGATCTTCGGTAACAGGACGACTTGGAGTTATACCTTGACCTTATGACAACTAGAACCGGATACTTAATAAAACACACCCTTCCAAGTGCCAGATACAACCGGTGATCGCTCTCTAACAGGGCGATGAGGGGAGGATCACCAGGTAGGATTATGCTATGCGATGTTACGTGGTGAACTTACCTTCTGCTCTCTTCTACATGCTGCAAGATGGAGGTGGCCAGAAGCATAGTCTTTGATACGACTAGCTATCCCCCTCTTATTCCAGCATTCTGCAGTTCAGTCCACATATGATACCCTTATTCCATTTGATACCAATGCATACATATGTAGTGTAGCTCCTTGCTTGCGAGTACTTTGGATGAGTACTCACGGTTGCTTTGCTCCCTCTTTTCCCCCTTTCTATACCTGATTTCTATGACCATACGATGGAGTCCAGGAGCTAGACGCCACCGTCGACGACGACTCCTACTACACTGGAGGTGCCTACTACTACGTGCAGCTCGTTGGCGATGACCAGGAGTAGTTTAGGAGACTCGCAGGCAGGAGGCATGCGCCTCTTTCGATCTGTATCCTAGTTTGTGCTAGTCTTCTTAAGGCAGACTTGTTTAACTTATGTCTGTACTCAGATATTGTTGCTTCCGCTGACTCGTCTATGATCGAGCTCTTGTATTCGAGCTCTCGAGGCCCATGGCTTGTAATATGATGCTTGTATGACTTATTTTTATTTATAGATTTGTGTTGTGATATCTTCCCGTGAGTCCCTGATCTTGATCGTACACGTTTGTGTGTATGATTAGTATACGGTCAAATCGGGGGCGTCACAAGTTGGTATCACAGCCGACTGCCTGTAGGAATCCCCCTTCCACACTCGTTGGCTGAAGTCGAGTCTAGATATTGCAAAACTTTTATTAACATGGTTGTGTGCCTTACAGGCCCACGTCGCCATTTGGGTGGTATTAGGATCTTTTACTCCTCGATCTATACTCTCGGACTATGATCTCTCTTCTATTCGGGTTAAATGATTTTACTAAATCTGACTCAAGGTTCCCGTAACTACTTCTCCCGGAGAGCCCCTTATCACAGACGATCGTCTACTGCACCAGAAGATTTTGAAAATGCTCTTCAATCATTCCCGAGACCCTTGTGCCCCCTGCTTTTCAATTCCTTACTACCGATATATCCATATGGGTAACGACATACACTTGTTGTTCATACAATTACTCTAAGTTTCCCTTGTTGTTACAAGATGCATCGAATTGCTCTCCGTCTTAGAAAAAAAATCCCTTGTACCACTGCCTTGTAGCTCCTTGCCGTAGAAATACCCCTACGGGTAATTCCTCGCACTTATCGAGTATCCACTCATTCCCAGTTGTTCTTGTGTTCCGCAAAAGACTTCAAAATAATATTTGATCTTTCGAAAATCCTCAATAGCCTGTTGTTCCTGGAATTCTGGCATACTTGCATTCCGGTTAATTCCATTGGTCTAGCAATTTAATTTAAAAACCTTTGTGATTGTCATTCTGATCCTTTTGATTCAACATGTGTGTGAATGCACAGAATCATCCGTTGTTCCCTGGAGTTTATCCTTCCGATTCAGACGTCATTCCGGACATGAGCTGGATCTCGACCACTCAAATTGCCATTGATTATACCCCTAAGGCTATTCAACTTATCCATCCCTAATCAGAGCATTGCTTCTGATCCCTTGTCTTGGAATTCATAATTCCTTTGCATTTGAGCTTTGAGTTAGTCAGTTGTTTCTATAATCCAATGCACATGCATTCCTTTTCCTTTGATAGAGTACCGATACTCAAATCAGCTCCTTTTTAGACCACTAGACCTCTGGTGGATTATTATCCGACAGTGTCCTTCATATTCAAGTAACCTTGTGAGCCTTTCCCCGGATATATAAAGCCTTTGGTAAATTGTATCCTCTGCTTTCTCAAGCATGCTCTACTATCGAGCTTGTGTTATTTACTCCGAAGTTTGTGGTATATGTTCCTAAGATGCCCTGATGGGTTGAACCTATGCCTTCCCTAATTCGTGTGAACCCGAAAGATTTCACGGGTCATACTTATCTGGTACTGCATCAGGTAAAACTTTCAACAACTAATACCATTTCGAAAAGAAACGAGAAGTGAATCATAGATTATGCATTGAAGTAGTGGGAGTCGACCTTGAACTTTGTGTTCATGCCCATGGACCCAATGTGGAACTTATCATGGAAGCTTCTTGAAAAACTTTTAATTAGTTGGATAATTCTTCCAGTGTCTTTGAATTGGATCCCTTGCAACTATGGTTTCGGCCATATTGATATTCCTTGATTCCTTATCTCGGACAAGTTAAAGTACTTGTCTTTTGCAGATCAATACACTTGTCAAACCTCAATTTTGTTCTACTTCCGAGTATTACCCTCTGGTATCTTGATAATATCATCAAACCATGTTGCTTATTATGAGCCTTCATCGAGTATTATTCCTCACCGATTCCAAAGTTTCCTGGTTTCGAGTTGTTAGTCACTCGAGGACACCGATAACTAAATCGGGTCCGCACCACAATTAAACAAATCTTAGTAATCTCCTTTACTCATGAATTTGTACTCGAGCATGTCAATCCTAGCCTAATCGGCTATCACATTGGGCTAATTTTTTACTGTGCTACCTGGTCCTCCTTCACGGAGCACAAATTTTGACAGTGAGCTAATCTTACGTCGATATTCCTTGTCATATCATTTCTCCTTGAATAGCAAACTTGATTTCGAGTATGTTTCATACCCATGGTTCTGATAACTTTCTCTTCACCCTTCCTTTTCCTTGATGTCATCGATGATTGATTATATCCTCATGAAACCCCTCGACAAGTGTGTCATGATCATCATCAACATTTTGACCCCTTCCAGGATATCAATCAAACTCATGATGGAAATACCATCCTTGCCCCTCGTGATTCGTGTTATCATCGACCACTTTATTGCCTTCCGTTCAACACAAACTTGTTTGTGTTTCGTGTTATACCTTGAGATCCTTCTATCCAACATTTGTTCTTTTCATTGGAGTATTACCATCTTTTATGTTAAGAATGTCGTGAGAATTTCACCATGATGTCTACTACACAACCATCTTCTTGTAGACGTTGTTGGGCCTCCAAGTGCAGAGATTTGTAGGACAGTAGCAAATTTCCCTCAAGTGGATGACCTAAGGTTTATCAATCTGTAGGAGGCGTAGGATGAAGATGGTCTCTCTCAAGCAACCCTGCAACCAAATAACAAAGAGTCTCTTGTGTCCCCAACACACCCAATACAATGGTAAATTATATAGGTGCACTAGTTCGGCGAAGAGATGGTGATACAAGTGCAATATGGATAGTAGATAATAGTTTTTGTAATCTGAAAATATAAAAACAGCAAGGTAACTAATGATAAAAGTGAGCGTAAACGGTATTGCAATGCATTGAAACAAGGCCTAGGGTTCATACTTTCACTAGTGCAAGTCCTCTCAACAATAATAACATAATAAGATCACATAACTATCCCTCAACATGCAACAAAGAGTCACTCCAAAGTCACTAATAGCGGAGAACGAACAAAGAGATTATGGTAGGGTACGAAACCACCTCAAAGTTATTCTTTCCAATCAATCCGTTGGGATTTTCCTATAAGTGTCACAAACAGCCCCAGAGTTCGTACTAGAATAACACCTTAAGACACAAATCAACCAAAACCCTAATGTCACCTAGATACTCCAATGTCACCTCAAGTATCCGTGGGTATGATTATACGATATGCATCACACAATCTCAGATTCATCTATTCAACCAACACATAGAACCTCAAAGAGTGCCCCAAAGTTTCTACCGGAGAATCACGAAGAAAGCGTGTGCCAACCCCTATGCATAGGTTCATGGGCGAAACCCGCAAGTTGATCACCAAAACATACATCAAGTGAATCACGTGATATCCCATTGTCACCACAGATATCCACGGCAAGACATACATCAAGTGTTCTCAAATCTTTAAAGACTCAATCCGATAAGATAACTTCAAAGGGGAAACTCAATTCATTACAAGAGAGTAGAGGGGGGAGAAAGCATCATAAGATCCAACTATAATAGCAAAGCTCGCGATACATCAAGATCGTATCACCTCAAGAACACGAGAGAGAGAGAGAGAGAGAGAGAGAGAGAGATCAAAGACATAGCTACTGGTACATACCCTCAGCCCCGAGGGAGAACTACTCCCTCCTCGTCATGGAGAGCACCGGGATGATGAAGATGGCCACCGGAGAGGGATTCCCCCTCCGGCAGGGTGCCGGAACGGGTCTAGATTGGCTTTCGGTGGCGACGGAGGCTTCTGGCGGCGGAACTCCCGATCTAATCTCTGTTCTGGAAGTTTTAGGGTACGTGAGTATATATGGGTGTAGGAAGTACGTCGGTGGAGCTTCGGGGGCCCCATGAGGCAGGGGCGTGCCCTAGGGGAGCACGCCCCCCACACTCGTGAGCACCTCCCTTGGCTCCTGACGTGGGGTCCAAGTCCATCTGGTAGCTTTCCTTCCAAAATAACTTCTCCAGTTGATTTTGTTCCATTTCGACTCCGTTTGATATTACTTTTCTTCGAAACACTGAAATAGGTAAAAAAACATCAATTCTGGGCTGGGCCTCCGGTTAATAGGTTAGTCCCAAAAATAATATAAAGGTGGATAATAAAGCCCAATATTGCCCAAAACAGTAGATAACATAGCATGGAGCAATCAAAAATTATAGATATGTTGGAGACGTATCAAGCATCCCCAAGCTTAATTCATGCTCGTCCTCAAGTAGGTAAATGATAAAAACAGAATTTTTAATGCGGAGTGCTACTTGGCATAATTTCAATGTAATTCTTCTTAATTGTGGTATGAATATTCAGATCCGAAAGATTCAAGACAAAAGTTCATATTGACATAAAAATGATAATACTTCAAGCATACTAACTAAGCAATTATGTATTCTCAAAATAACATGGCCAAAGAAAGTTCATCCCTACAAAATCATATAGTTTAGTCATGTTTCGTTTTCATCACACAAGAATGCTCTCATCATGCACAACCCCAATGACAAGCCAAGCAATTGTTTCATACTTTAGTAATCTCAAACTCATAAACTTTCACGCAATACATGAGCGCGAGCCATGGATATAGCACTATGGGTGGAATATAATATAATGAGGGGGGTTATGTGGAGAAGAGAAAAAAGGCGGAAGTCTCACATCAACGAGGCTAATCAATGTGCTATGGAGATGCCCACCGATTGATGTTAATGCAAGGAGTAGGGATTGCCATGCAACGGATGCACTAGAGCTATAAATGTATGAAAGCTCAACAAAAGAAACTAGTGGGTGTGCATCCAACTTGCTTGCTCACGAAGACCTAGGGCACTTGAGGAGGCCCATTGTTGGAATATACAAGCCAAGTTCTATAATAAAAAATTCCCACTAGTATATGAAAGTGACAAAACAAGAGACTCTCTACTATGCATATCATGGTGCTACTTTGAAGCACAAGTGTGGTAAAAGGATAGTAGCATTGTCCCTTCTCTCTTTTTCTCTCTTTTTTTGGGGGCCTTCTCTTTTTTATGGCCTTTCTCCTCTTTTTTTGGGCCTTCTCTTTTTTTATGGCCTCTCACATTTTTTTATTTCTCACTTGGGACAATGCTCTAATAATGATGATCATCACACTTCTATTTATTTACAACTCAATGATTACAACTCGATACTAGATCAAAGATGACTCTATATGAATGCCTCCGGTGGTGTACCGGGATTGCGACGAATTAAGTGTGACATGTATGAAAAATTATGGACGGTGGCTTTGCCACAAATACGATGTAAACTACATGATCATGCAAAGCAATAAGACAATGATGATGCGTGTCATAATAAACGGAATGGTGGAAAGTTGCATGGCAATATATCTCGGAATGGCTATGGAAATGCCATAATAGGTAGGTATGGCGGCTGTTTTGAGGAACATATAAGGAGGTTTATGTGTGACAGAGTGTATCATATCACGGGGTTTGGATGCACCTACGAAGTTTGCGCCAACTCTCAATGTGAGAAAGGGCAATGCACGGTACTGACGAGGCTAGCAAGGATGGAAGGGTGAGAGTGTGTATAATCCATGGACTCAACATTAGTCATAAAGAACTCACATACTTATTGCAAAAATCTACAAGTCATCAAAAACCTCGACACTACGCGCATGCTCCTAGGGGGATAGATTGGTAGGAAAAGACCATCGCTCGTCCCCGACCGCCAGTCATAAGGAGGACAATCAAATAACACCTCATGTTTCAAATTTGTTACACAATGTTTACCATGCGTGCATGCTACGGGACTTGCAAACTTCAGCACAAGCATTTCTCAATTTCACACTACTCAACTAGCACGACTTTGATATTATTACCCCCATATCTCAAAACAATCATCAAGCATCAAACTTCTCTTAGTATTCAACACACTTGACGGTGTCCTGGACTAGGGGGTACTCAACACGTCATCTCCCGATCTGTTAGATTGGGTCGAGGACCCCCATGGCCGTATACTCATGGGCCAGTTCGGACAGCTGCCGCATACATGGAAGATTCCACAAGACTTGGTGATCAAGACAAGGACTCCTCCCCACCAGCGTATTCGGCTAGGACTCTTGTTATCCTAGGCCTTTGGTGCATTATATAAACCGAGGCCAGGCTAGTCGATAGAGAATATAGACAGCAATCATACCATAGGCTAGCTTCTAGGGTTTAGCCTCTCCGATCTCGTGGTAGATCAACTCTTGTAATACTCATATCATCAAGAATAAATCAAGCAGGATGTAGGGTTTTACCTCCATCAAGAGGGCCCGAACCTGGGTAAAACATCGTGTCCCCTGCCTCCTGTTACCATCCGCCTTAGACGCACAGTTTGGGACCCCCTACCCGAGATCCGCCGGTTTTGACACCGACATTGGTGCTTTCATTGAGAGTTCCGCTGTGTGTTCGGCAAAAGGTTGATGGCTCGCCTGCAGATCAAATGCGACTTCGGCATCTTCATCACCAGCTCGACTGGTCACCTTGGTTCGACCGAGGACTGCACCCTACCTCCGATCATCATGTTCGGATGAGGGCCTTTATAAACATCAACTCCGATCTCTATCAAGATCATGGAGGAATCATCCAGGGAGCCCGGGGGCTCAACGTCAACATTGCCCTCGGGCGACCGTGCTGTTTTTGTGGACAGCAAACTTGTGTCCACCGGCACCGCCTTCTCAAGTGTCGTTTTAACGATTACTTTGGTGGAATTGTGCGGAATTGAGTCTACAATAACCCTGGAAAATTTCATTGAGTTCCGATGGAGGAATCTCTGGCAATCCACGATATACCAGAGCCCTGTCAAATCTGGACGGGAATCTGGATGAGTTTAGGGCGTGGTCTCCTACTTCTAGCTCGGACGTCCTTTCGAAGATCCAACCGTTGATCAGCTGCGGAATTCCTATATCGACCACCTCTCAACATTTCAGCTCGATCTGACCGTCCAAACTCCGGTAACCTTCCGATTAGTGCATCACTTTTCGGATCTGTTTTCTGCGTGAAAACGAATCCAACCCGAGTTCGTCTTTTTTATGAACGGGATTTCGGACATCCCTTTTGAAGGAAGTTTTGTATGGGGTATTGTGTTTTGTTCCCGAACACATCCCACTAACTTTAAAATCTTTTGAACATGATCTTCAACATCATGCGGGTGTCAAACCAGTCCGGCAATATTGCTCCACGGCTGCCGACCTGCGCTAGACACGTCGTCACTTTGTTGAGCTGAGCTCAACTTCTTCGGATCATCATCTCGGCAAGCCGAACAAGAGTTCGACATCACGAAGGATAAATCATCACCAACATCGCCACCCCACGGATTACCCAGAGCGGGCACACCGGCATCGCCGCATGCTCACTTCATCAAGCCGGCATTGACCACGCCATGACCTGCATCGGTAGGGCCACACTGTTGCTCCTTCAAGCCGGTGTCCATCACGCCGACCTACTTTGACTCATCAGCTGTCATCGAGGCTTCGACATCTCGGCTGGACCGGGGGCTTCGCCATCTCTTCATCAACCTACTCCGGAGACTTTGGCATCACTAGCCGACCAGCTCCGTCACGTTAGCTGGACCGAGGGCTTTACCTCGGCGAGCCAGCCTTTGCCAGCATCGCCATGCCGTCACTTTATCGCCCATCAGGCAATGGGTGTGAGGATCGAGTCCCAATTTTGGGAATCACCCTTCTTCGGATTGCTACAACAAATAAACCAGGTGTTATTAATCCTAGTATTTTTTGCTTGTTTGGGTTTATTTTTTCCAAGGAATTATTACTCTGATTTGTTCATCATCTGTACACAGATCTATCAAATGATGGCCGCATTAACGACGGTCGCGTGGTGGTTCGGTCCATTTCCGTACATAGTCCGGCAAACGCCGCATCCGGAACTCAGACCGACCTGTGAATTCAGGCTTTGCCACATCTTTACCGCATCACGCCGACGCCCTGCATCGACATTGACTTCAGCGCCAGGCCATATTTCTTCTATTACTCACTTTGCATAAATTATTTATTATGCAACTATTTTTTTTAAATTATTATTATTACTATTATCTCCGGTTTGCACTATTTTTTGTGCACAGGAAAATGAACCGGGGACTTCGGCGTCGCTCTGCCGGTCTGCATTGACCGTGCTATGTCACCACTTCGGCGTGTCGAGCTCTCCACTCCGCCACCTCGGGACCGGCTTGGGGGATGGAACCTTGCCCCGCATCAAGCTCGAACCGCGTCATCAATGCCGAACACATTAACCAGCTAAGTCGCTTTCATGCTCAAAGTTTTAATTTTTAACTTGTGTTCGGTTCGACCAAGCATTATACTTTTTTGGGAAAAAGTTGCTTGTAAAAAAATTTCCTTGTTCAAACTTTGTTTGTGACACACATATTCAAATACCCCGTTTATTTGGGGGCTTCCTTTATGAAGCTTTTCCTCTTGCATATGATTATACTTGTACGACTTCGTTCCTTGTTCGTGTATTACGCCACAATATGCACCATATTGACTTAAGCGATGTGCAAGCTGGGTTGCCTGGCTCCTGTGCTTACCCCTACGTTCCCGATTATTCGGCTAGGGAGTAAAGGGAGCACCTCTGTGATTGTCACAACCGGGTCCTCCGAGCTCTGACCTCAGACTGGGTGAAGCCGAAAGCTAGCGCTCTTATTGTTTTCAATCATGGTTAGCACACAATGGAACTCATGAGTACAAAAAATCTATTGCACAAGTCTCATAGTAATAATGAGCACCGAAGAAAGGTATTGGTGAGGGTACTATTTTCTTCGAAGATGCTTCTTACACTTCGTCTGTAATATAGCATAAGTTCCCTGAGCGCGCTTTGTCTGTTACAGCCTTATGGTCCGGTTGCCTGGCTATCGGAAACACTGTCAATATTCTCGACAGGTGGAGTACATGACACTTTTCGGTCCTTGACTGAAGAGGGAGAAGCCGACGGTCGGTTAAGACGCGTTTAAAGTTCGGGTGAACAAAGATATGATATTAGTACTTCGGTACATACAATCATTATACATAAAATTCTTTTACCCAAGTCACTTGGGGGCTCTTAAATTTATATGAGCCGTTTTATAATAAGTGTTCTTCTTCTTAGTTGTTGCAAAGTTTTTATTACTATTATTATTCATCACTCCTTTTTTGACACGAGTGTGTGGTCACTAGCCGGGGAGGCTAATTTCTCTCTTAAAGCCGCTAGAGTTTAGTTTGCTAAACTGGCCTAATGAGAAGTACTCCGCCTTCGGGATAGGAGGTTGAAACCATAGGCTGACCCGCTTGAAGTCTTGAGATAGGATGTGTCATGTTAAAGCACGACAAAAGCACTCTTTTTTTCTGAGACCAATTTTCGGATTGGCACCGAACACTTGATCTTGTTCGGACATCAAGTTTTTACTGACGTTTTTTGGTTTTCCAAGCTTATGACATTTTTAAACTATTTGTGTGTTTCCAGCACAAGTCTCATAGTGCAACACCGGACACCTTTAGAGATTCGGCAAAAATATTCTCGGATATTGCTATATATGCATTGGTTTCAAATTGTGTCTTCGGTCAATAGTTGGGTTGCCCCCTGCACTTGCTTCCTACGTTCCGCTTTGTTCGGCTAGGCGTGCAAAGGGAGAACCACTGCGATTGTGCTTCCAGCTCACACGGTTAAGCACCTCAGTGGAGAAAGCCGAAAACTGACTGTCACAATAAGCGTAAACTGGTCAGCGATCCGATGGCTATGTTAAATGACGGGCCGTTCATAACAATGGCCGAAGTGTTTACGGCCTGACCTCGACTGTCGCCGAACATTACCGGGGGCTATTAACTGGCCTCCCAAACTAAATCCTCAATATTTTGCTCTTCAATTAGAGCTGGGGTTTCATGATCATGCTTAGCATGACAACCCAAATAAAGGAACCGATAGCGGGACTATTCTCTTTGGAAGACATTTCTTATGTTAAAAAGTAATATAACATATCTCTCTGCGTACCTTTGTTTATAAAACCGTATGGCCAAATTGCCTTCTTTGTCGTAAATCTTTGCCCTCATAAAGGTTTTATAAAGTAGGGCAAACACTCCTCGGCTACTGGCCGAGGAGGTGGAAGCCGATGGTCGGTCAACAAAGTTTTGTACAATGCGGATCCGAGCATTAATGACGTAAAGTACTTGGATACATAGAGTCATTACACATAATTTGTGATTTTACTATGGATATCGATCCTTAATTCAGCCACCCATGCCCGCATTAAGGCTCGGGGGCTACTGGGCTTCGGGCTTATTATTTACAAATATTAAAGGGGCACATCGATCCCCTAATCTGGTGTTGCCACCCGACCAGTGTCTCGGGGGCTACTGCATTGCCTGTCCAATGCAGAAAATTTTATGTGCAATATAGTTTCCGAGGAGATTTTGATCCTCAGGTTGGTCGGCCGCACCCAACCCGAGTCTCGAGGACTCTACACACCGCTTTTTGTCCCGAAGTATTCTGCCAAGCTAGGAGTTGGTCCTCAGACCGATTTTGCAAATCAACCTGAGTCTTAGCGGCTACTGGGATCAGCGGTTTTATGTCATCCTTCAAGTGCATCTCGGGTTTTAGACCGATACACACTTTGATGGCTACTAACTATATATCTCGGTAGAGAATAAATTGCACCGATAAAAAATATTGACAAAAAATCAGCCCATAGTCGGGGTGGTGCACCACCTCGGAAGAAGTCCAGCATAAAGCTCGGGCGCTAGTGGCTGGCTCCATAGAGGGCATTTCCAGCATAAAGCCCGAATACAGTCCAGCGTTGGAGTTTGGACATAGTCCAGCGTTGGAGCTCGGATACATTCCGGCGTTGGAGCTCGGAAAGTGGTCCGACGTTGGTGCTCGGATGCAAAAGATACCTCGAATGCAGTCTGGCATTGGAGCTCGGACGCAAGAGGACGCTGCCGCCCGGGAACAACTTCAAACCCGAGGTGTGGCATAAAAATAACAAGGCATTGATCAAGGCCGAAGACTTAAAGGGCTCCTCGGATACCCGACATGTGAGATCTTCAGATTTAGCTCGGCAATCCTCAAGATAGAAGATGGGAAGATTTGTTGAACCGATTTTCAAGATCGACAACCGAAGACGAAGAACAGTTCGAAAGAATCAAGGAGCGTCCCTAACTTGAAGACCGATTCAGGGGGCTACTGACGGTGTCCTGGACTAGGGGGTACTCAACACGTCATCTCCGGATCTGTTAGATTGGGCCGAGGACCCCATGGCCGTATACTCATGGGCCAGTTCGGATAGCTACCGCATACATGGAAGATTCCACAAGACTTGGTGATCAAGACAAGGAATCCTCCCCACTGGCGTATTCGGCTAGGACTCTTGTTATCCTAGGCCTTTGGTGCATTATATAAACCGAGGCTAGGCTAGTCGATAGAGAATATAGACAACAATCATACCATAGGCTAGCTTCTAGGGTTTAGCCTCTCCGATCGCGTGGTAGATCAACTCTTGTAATACTCATATCATCAAGAATAAATCAAGCAGGACATAGGGCTTTACCTCCATCCAGAGGGCCCGAACCTGGGTAAAACATCATGTCCCCTGCCTCATGTTACCATCCGCCTTAGACGCACAGTTTGGGACCCCCTACCCGAGATCCGCCGGTTTTGACACCGACAACACTCATAAGAAAGTTTTATTATTCTTGAATACCTAACATATTAGGATTTTAAGAAAATTACCATGCTATTAAGACTCTCAAAATAATCTAAGTGAAGCATGAGAGTTCAACTATTTCTTCAAAATAAAACTACCACCATGCTCTAAAATATATAAGTGAAGCACTAGAGAAAATGACACACTACTCCGAAAGATATAAGTGAAGATCAATGAGTAGTTGAATAATTATGCAACTATGTGAAGACACTCTAACATTTAAGAATTTAAGATCTTGGTATTTTATTCAAACAGCAAGCAAAGCAAAATAAAATGGCATACTAATAATAGCAAACATCATGTGAAGAAGCCAAAACTTAGGATCAACCGATACTAACCGGTAGTTGTTGAAGAAGAAAGGTGGGATGCGAACCGGGGCATCCCCAAGCTTAGATGCTTGAGACTTCTTGAAAATATTATATTGTTATGCCTTGGGCATCCCCAAGATTGAGATTTTGTGTCTCCTTAATTCCTCTCATATCACGGTCTCCCTAAATCTCAAAAGCTTCATCCACACAAAACTCAACAAGGACTCGTGAGATAAGTTAGTATAAACCATTGCAAAAACCTGATCATACTCTACTGTAGAAAATCACTAAAATTATTATTTAACATTGCATACTAAATGCCTCTGCATATTTAATAGTCCTATCCTCAAATAGGACCATTAAAGAAGCAAACGTATGCAAACAATGCAAACATAACAGCAATCTGCCTAAACAGGATAGTCTGTAAAGAATGCAGAAACATCCATACTTCCCTAGCTCCAAAAATTATGATCGAAAATTCCCAATGTAGTAAATTTATCAGAGTTTAATATCCAAAAGGTTTCAACATTTTATCACATTCTGAATTTTCTAGGGAATTATTGCAACAGCGGTAAACTTTCTGTTTTCAAACAGCAACAAGTGGACTTCTAAAATAGGCATAGTAAAGGCTATCAATGCCACTTTTATTGAAATAAAAGATGCAAGACATTGTCATAAATAACAGCAAGCAAATCCTAACAAAATAAATTGATGCTCCAAGCAAAACACATATCATGTGGCGAATAAAAATATAGCTCCAAGTAAAGTTACCGATAAACAAAGACGAAAGAGGGGATGCCTTCCGGGGCATCCCCAAGCTTAGGCTCTTGGCTATCCTTGAATATTACCTTGGGGTGCCTTGGGAATCCCCAAGCTTAGGCTCTTTCCACTCCTTATTCCATAGTCCATTGAATCCTTACCCAAAACTTGAAAACTTCACAACACAAAACTTAACAGAAAACTCATAAGCTCCGTTAGTATAAGAAAGTAAATCACCACTTCAAGGTACTGTAATGAACTCATTCTTTATTTATATTGGTGTTAAACCTAATGTATTCCAACTTCTCTATGGTTTATAAACTATTTTACTAGCCATAGATTCATCAAAATAAGTAAACAACACATGAAAAACAGAATCTGTCAAAAACAGAACAGTCTGTAGTAATCTGGATCAAACGTATACTTATGGAACTCATAAAATTCTCAAATAAATTTCTGTACCTGAGGCATTTATATATTAATCATATTCAAAAATAATTAACTAAATATCACTCTCTAACAAAAAATGGCAGCAATTCTCGTGAGTGCTAAAGTTTCTATTTTTTACAGCATGATCAACAAGACTTTCCCCAAGTCTTCCCAAAGGTTCTACTTGGCACAAACACTAATTAAAGACATAAAACCACATCTAAACAGAGGCTAGATGAATTATTTATTACTAAAAATGAACAAAAAGAAAGGAACAAAAATAAAATTGGGTTGCCTCCCAACAAGCGCTATTGTTTAATGCCCCTAGCTAGGCATGCTGATTTCAATGATGCTCACATAAAAGATAAGAATTGTAACATAAAGAGAGCATCTTGAAGAATATGACTAGCACATTTAAGTCTAATCCACTTCCTATGCATAGGGATTTTGTGAGCAAATAACTTATAGGAACAATAATCAACTAGCATAGGAGGCAAAACAAGCATAACTTCATAACTTTAAGCACATAGAGAGGAAACTTGATATTATTGCAATTCCTACAAGCATATGTTCCTCCCTCATAATAATTTTCAGTAGCATCATGAATGAATTCAACAATATAACCATCACCTAAAGCATTCTTTTCATGATCTACAAGCATAGAAATTTTATTACTCTCCACAGAAGCAAAATTCTTCTCTTGAATAGTAGTGGGAGCAAACTCAACAAAATAACTATCATGTGATTGAAAATTAAGATCAAGATGACAAGTTTCATGGTTATCATTATTCTTTAAAGCATACGTGTCATCACAATAATCATCATAGATAGGAGTCATGCTTTCACCATAATAAATTTGCTCATCAAAGCTTGGGGGACAAAAAATATCATCTTCATCAAACATAGCTTCCCCAAGCTTGTGGCTTTGCATATCATTAGCATCATGGATATTCAAGGAATTCATACTAACAACATTGCAATCATGCTCATCATTCAAATATTTAGTGCCAAACATTTTATAGATTTCTTCTTCTAGCACTTGAGCATAATTATCCTTTCCATCATACTCACGAAAGATATTAAAAAGATGAAGCGTATGAGACAAACTCAATTCCATATTTTGTAGTTTTCTTTTATAAACTAAACTAGTGATAAAACAAGAAACTAAAAGACTTGATCGCAAGATCTAAAGAAATACCTTCAAACACTCACCTCCCCGGCAACAGCGCCAGAAAAGAGCTTGATGTCTACTACACAACCTTCTTCTTGTAGACGTTGTTGGGCCTCCAAGTGGAGAGGTTTGTAGGACAGTAGTGAAAGTGCAACTATCCCTAGGTGGTTTTGGTAATTCATAACAACATATAGCTCATTGAGCTAATGCTATTCCAAGATGGTCATTTCAGGAAAGCTCAATGATTGGCATGGCATGGATGGTGAAAGTGGAACCCTCAAAATGCTAAGGACAAAGGATTGGCTCTAGCTCATATGCTCAAGACTCTTCATTTTACATTTTAGTGGTCCAAGATCACATTGAGTCCATAGGAAAAGCCAATACTATCAAGGAGGGATGAGGTGTTGCTTAATGAGCCTCTTGCTTCATGTGCTTAATGATATGCTCCAAAATCCTTAGCTACTTTCCCATATCCACATTTGACCTAAACCCAAAGCCAAACTCGGCCCTACCGATTCTTTCAACCCGGCGCCACCGAGTTTCACTTGTCATAAGCCACTGCCAAACCCTAAGCAAATCGGTTCTACCAATAGGAATCTCGGTCTCACCGAGATGGGATTGCAATTTCTCTGTTTCCTTTTCGTAACTTTTCGGTCTCACCGAAAGAGCAGATCGGTCCCACCGAGATTGCAATGCAAACTCTCTGTTTCCTTTTTGTAACTTTTCGGTCTCACTGAAAGAGCAAATCGGTCCCACCGAGTTTACCTGACCAACTCTCTGGTTAGCTTATTACCAAATCGGTCTCACCGAGTTTGTGTAATCGGTCTCACCAAGATTACATTATGCCCTAATCCAAACCATATCGGTCCTACCGAGTTGCATGTCAGTCCCACCGAAAATCTCTAACGGTCACTAGGTTTACTATTTCGGTCCGACCGAGTTTGTTGATTCGGTCCCACCGAGATTGGTAAATTGTGTGTAACGGTTGGATTTTGTGTGGAGGCTATATATACCCCTCCACCTCCTCTTCACTCGTGGAGAGAGCCATCAGAACACATCTACACTTCCAACTCATATGTTCTGAGAGAGAACCACCTACTCATGTGTTGAGGCCAAGATATTCCATTCCTACCACATGAATCTTGATCTCTAGCCTTCCCCAAGTTGCTTTCCACTCAAATCTTCTTTCCACAAAATCCAAATCCTGTGAGAGAGAGTTGAGTGTTGGGGAGACTATCATTTGAAGCACAAGAGCAAGGAGTTCATCATAAACACACCATTTGTTACTTCTTGGAGAGTGGTGTCTCCTAGATTGGCTAGGTGTCACTTGGGAGCCTCCGACAAGATTGTGGAGTTGAACCAAGGAGTTTGTAAGGGCAAGGAGATCGCCTACTTCGTGAAGATCTACCGCTAGTGAGGCAAGTCCTTCATGGGCGATGACCATGGTGGGATAGACAAGGTTGCTTCTTCGGGGTGGAGCCCTCCGTGGACTCGCGCAACCGTTACCCTTCGTGGGTTGAAGTCTCCATCAACGTGGATGTAGGATAGCACCACCTATCCGAACCACGGAAAAACATCCGTCTCTCCAATTGCGTTTGAATTCTCCAAACCCTTCCCTTTACATTCTTGCAAGTTGCATGCTTTAATTTCCGCTGCCAATATACTCTTTGCATGCTTGCTTGAATTGTGTGATGATTGCTTGACTTGTCCTAAAATAGCTAAAATCTGAAAAGAACTAAAATTGGGAAAAGGTTAAGTTTTTATTTGGTCAAGTAGTCTAATCACCCCCCTCTAGACATACTTTCGATCCTACAAGTAGCAAATTTCCCTCAAGTGGATGACCTAAGGTTTATCAATCCGTAGGAGGCGTAGGATGAAGATGGTCTCTCTCAAGCAACCCTGCAACCAAATAACAAAGAGTCTCTTGTGTCCCCAACACACCCAATACAATGGTAAATTGTATAGGTGCACTAGTTCGGCGAAGAGATGGTGATACAAGTGCAATATGGACAGTAGATAATAGTTTTTGTAATCTGAAAATATAAAAACAGCAAGGTAACTAATGATAAAAGTGAGCGTAAATGGTATTGCAATGCGTTGAAACAAGGCCTAGGGTTCATACTTTCACTAGTTCAAGTCCTCTCAACAATAATAACATAATTGGATCACATAACTATCCCTCAACATGCAACAAAGAGTCACTCCAAAGTCACTAATAGCGGAGAACGAACAAAGAGATTATGGTAGGGTACGAAACCACCTCCAAGTTATTCTTTCCAATCAATACGTTGGGCTATTCCTATAAGTGTCACAAACAGCCCTAGAGTTCGTACTAGAATAACACCTTAAGACACAAATCAACCAAAACCCTAATGTCACCTAGATACTCCAATGTCACCTCAAGTATCCATGGGTATGATTATACGATATGCATCACACAATCTCAGATTCATCTATTCAACCAACACATAGAACCTCAAAGAGTGCCCCAAAGTTTCTACCGGAGAATCACGACGAAAACGTGTGCCAACCCCTATGCATAGGTTCATGGGCGGAAACCACAAGTTGATCACCAAAACATACATCAAGTGAATCACGTGATATCCCATTGTCACCACAGATATCCATGGCAAGACATACATCAAGTGTTCTCAAATCTTTAAAGACTCAATCAGATAAGATAACTTCAAAATGGAAACTCAATTCATTACAAGAGAGTAGAGGGGGGAGAAAACATCATAAGATCCAACTATAATAGCAAAGCTCGCGATACATCAAGATCGTATCACCTCAAGAACATGAGAGAGAGAGAGAGAGAGAGATCAAACACATAGCTACTGGTACATACCCTCAGCCCCGAGGGAGAACTACTCCCTCCTCGTCATGGAGAGCACCGGGATGACGAAGATGGCCACCGGAGAGGGATTCCCCCTCCGGTAGGGTGCCGGAACGGGTCTAGATTGGCTTTCGGTGGCTGCGGAGGCTTCTGGCGGCGGAACTCCCGATCTAATCTCTGTTCTGGAAGTTTTAGGGTACGTGAGTATATATGGGTGCAGGAAGTACGTCATTGGAGCTTCGGGGGCCCCACGAGGCAGGGGGCGCGCCCTAGGGGGAGGGGCACGCCCCCCACCCTCGTGAACACCTCCCTTGGCTCCTGACATGGGGTCCAAGTCCATCCGGTAGCTTTCCTTCCAAAAATAACTTCTCCAGTTGATTTCGTTCCGTTTCGACTCCGTTTGATATTCCTTTTCTTCGAAACACTGAAATAGGCAAAAAACAACAATTCTGGGCTGGGCCTCCGGTTAATAGGTTAGTCCCAAAAATAATATAAAAGTGGATAATAAAGCCCAATATTTCCCAAAACAGTAGATAACATAGCATGGAGCAATCAAAAATTATAGATACGTTGGAGACGTATCACACCACCTCTTAAGAAATTCTTGATGTAGTGATGCTTCTCGCCATCACCATTCTTTATTGCCCCCATGTTGAGTGAACTCTGTTGTGAGAATTTAATATCTCTAGCAACCCTTGTTTCAAAGTGAATGACCGATAGTTTCGTTATTGAGTCACAATTCTAACATTGATCGTGCAACCCAGCCCTTATTTCGGGTGCACCTTTCAACCAATGTTTAACTATGTATGTTTGCCTTGAGCATACCTCTTTATATCATTTGATCTGACAAATGATATCTCCTCGTTCACCGAAGAGTGGAAATCCATCTTTTGAGAATCTCAATGAATTGTCACTGAGTCAATAAGCCACCTCCTCACCTATCCTTGATTTAATGATGAACTCTTGTTTCGAAACTCGCTCCCGCAGTTCAACTCCCGAGAAGCTTACAATGTCATCTTGACAATTTGGTTGAACCTCTCTTCTCATGCATCCCGAGTTTGTGGTATCCTGGAACCAATCAGATCTGAATCTCGGTCAAGTATGATGATTTGGACATATTTCCAATAGTTATAACATTGGTCTTTATATGACCCGGTAAGATGATGTCATGCCTAGCACACCTGGCTGGAGGCCCTATTGTTATAGTTTCCTTTTCAGCAAGGCTATCCATTCTACCGTGAAGAAACTGTAAGACTTATTCTACAAGTTGTTCCCGATGACTCCTTCGCATATCCAAAGTCTGACATTTTCTTGAAGACAATGTCAATGCTATCTCGAAGCATGTCTGTGGTACTCCGATTTTCAACGAGAACATTTGAAGCCCAATGCTAATGTTTCCTGCTCAATTACCCAAACACCACTGTATGGGTAACGTCATGAAATTTCTCTCCCCTTACCTAAGTGGTTTTCTACCTTCTATCCGGTCTTGGATATCATACTATGCTTGTTCTTGGGAAGGATATACCCCCGAAATATGTGTTTAAACACATTTTTCCTTTCCATTGTTCTGTTCAATCTGATAATCACATTTTCCTTTCCATTGTTCTGTTTAACCTTCTTGAGGTTTATATGATCTAAGCAGTAATATGTCACTGCTTTTATAAGCACCTCAGTGTACAACTCTGTTAGTAAGACCCTATTACTATTGTTGTTGACATTCCGGTAACCATCGATGGACGAGAACTTTGCATATTGGTCTGCCTCGTTTTGACGAGCAGGAAAATGGTTCTCTTCGTCCCTCGCCCTTGGTACCGATGTTGTTGCCGACATAAATGACAGGCAATCCTCTGACATGCCTTGCTTACATAATCACGCAAGATGTCACCACCCTTCCTACTTTTAACCCACATGGTAGGCCCATAACCCACAATTCCACAGGATCGAAACCTGACTCTCCTGTACACCCCATGTTCCCAAAGTTATTCCTCGCACGTGGCTTTGTATGCAATTCACGAGCCACATTCCTAGTGATCTATTCTGGTAATACTTATTCACGTTGCCCTGAAACCCTTTCACCTTTTGATTAGGCATCAAGCGATTGCCTACCCGCTTAAAACTTCTCATGGTACCTTCTTACTTTACTCTCGATATTTTCTTAAGTTTCTATTTGAGAGATACTTTCTGCCACCTTCCCCGATGTTATCGACCAGATAGTCAACCTTGTGGAGGTCCATTCTCCTAGAATACCCACCCCTTTATTCTTTCGTAAGTACGATGGAGTTCCCGAAGAAAGGATGCTGACATCATCATGATGACTTGAAGCAGAGAAATGAAGACATCAACGTAAGGGATCGACCTCTTCGAGAAGAGCAACCAAGACCGAGGACACTCGTCAAAATTTTGTAACCAAATCCATTCCCCCTTACTCCCGCTCCTAAATCTCGGGACGAGATTTCTTGTAGTGGGGGAGATTTGTGACGCCCGGATAATTAGGCTACAGTAATCCCGCGTTAATGATGCCTCGTCACCTCGGTTACTGCTGATAATCTCGCGTTAGTTCGAAACGGATTCAAATTCAAAATTTGAATTAAAGTTAAAACAATTAAAGTTTTCAAAAGTCAAGACTAAAATGTTCGATGTGTTGAAAATATTCTCTAACTATTTAACATGTAGAAACCATGTTTTTATATAAGGCCTATATATTTAAAATGAGAAAAAACAGAAAACAAAAATAAAATAAAAGAATCACAACAAAAGAATAAAGAACACCCCCCCCCTCCCTCGCCGGGCCACGGCCTAGATGGCCTTGGGGCCAACCAGGCCGGCCCAGCTGACACCACTTAACCCCCACCCCTGGGGAAACCCTAGCCCAACCACCCCCATGATTCCCCACCACTCTCCCACGTCTCCCCCCACCTCTGGATCCCGATCTGGATCAGGAAGGGGGGGATCGAACCCGGCGACCCCGACACCATCGCCCCGGCGCCTCGCCACCCTACGCCGCCACCTCACCGGCGCCACCCCCCCCCCCTTTCGCTGGACCTCGCCGCCCCGTCCTCGACCTCCCCGCCACGACCCCCGCTGCCCGTGCCTTGCAATACCCCCGTGAGGCCCCCCTCCTTCTCTCTCCCTCGCACGCCACGACGCCGTCCACGCCCGTGGACCTCTCCACGCCCCTGCTCTGGTCAGGCCGGCCCTGCTCCCCACCGCAGCTTGCCTCGCCTTGCTGCTCCAACCGTGCGGCCCCGACAACCACCGCTGCACCCACCGCGCCACTGACCACCTCGGCCTCCTCTTCCCCGCACGCTGTCCCACCACTTCCTCGCGGCAGCTGTGCTGCCCGCGTGCGCCCTGTGCCGCGCCTCGCCCTTCCCCGCATGTACCTGCACCGGCCGTGCTCACCGCAGCCACCCGGCGTCCCACATCACGCACACGCGCACACGCCTATTGCTGTCGCCAGGCGCCGCGTTCTCTGCCCCCTGCTGCTGCACTGCTCCCCGCCACTGCATGCATCCGCGCTTGGCCGCGCCCCGGCTCGCCGAAGCACCCACGCCTGCCACGCCCCTGCTCCCCTCGCCCCGCCAATGCCAATCGTCGGCGCCGCCCATCGTCAGCATCGTCCGCTGCTGCAGGTGACGAGGACATGTATTAGGGGTAGGGTAACAGGCCTGACCTAAAGGCCCTACCCATGGACACCGTATACTTTGTACTGGGCCCCTGGGCTAGATCGCCGTCTAGATGTACCGCAACTTGAAAGTCACTCGGACGGCGACAACCACTCAGAGCACGGCACTTCACTCGACGAGCTCATTCCACTCGACCATGTAACTCACTCGGATATGCAAAGACCAATAGTCAGCATGACGGTTTTGTAGTGGGCAAGCATTATGGCATTGATGCTCCACCGTGTAACATAAGGGGTGAGGGGGTGGGGCACTCTATATAAGCCACCCCCCACCACTAGACTAGGGGGCTCTCTTTTTTCATCTCTCTTTTCCTCACCATTAGTCTCAGGACTACGGGGATCCATTCCCCTCTCATTGTAATCTCCGGATACATACTAAGATAAAACAAAGCCTCTCCGGAGCACGAGACGTAGGGTTGTTATCTCCACCGTGAGAGGCCCGAACTCGCTAAAACTACCGTGTCACCCATATGCATCTCGATAGATCATGCTCCTTTATCCTACCCCTCTCTTACTGTCGAAATCGTTACCACGACAGTTGGCGCCCACCATGGGGCATGGCGTTTATCGAACCATGATGCAAATGGTTTTCTTTCTTCAATGTTCGTCCGCCTATCAACAATCGTCAATGGAAGATCTGATCCAAGATGTTTCGGACATCACTCCATTCACAGGGAGTCATGATACTCTTCGTACACAGGGATCATGAAGTCCCATTCCATACTATTTTATTCTTTACAATCGATCATCGATGATCTAACAAATCTGTTGGTTTTCTTCCTGTATGAACAATCACCTGGGATCTTGTTTTTGCTATTGTACAGATCAAACAAAAGGAAAAAAAGGAGCACGGATGCTGGCCACGAGCCCAACCACAACAGCTCTTTTCTCCAGTTGATCTTTCAACAGCGACCTGCGCGGTGAAGGCAACAGCTCGACGATGGCCTTCGTGGTACACGCGCTGGAGTCAACTGCGCGACGGCGACCCCCGCAGCGGACGCACGGCCCCGACGCGGCGTCGATGTCTCGACTGGCCACGTCCCGGACCACAGCGCTCCTCCGAGCGGTCGACTGCAGGACGCAGTCACCAGATCGACTCAGCGCCGTCTCAAGCTCTGCCTGTGCAACCTCGCAGGAGAACCCCGTCGACCCGCACTCGGATTCACCGCGGCCACCTCACCTCGCGATGGATCCGCGCAAAAATTGTCGCCGCCATGGTCGATCAGGGAGTTCTGCGCCCCGCCTTCCGCTTTCCTTTCTTAATTCCTTCCCATTTATGTCCTGCATGCAGGAGATAAATGGCCGTGAAAACGTTCATTACATGCACGAATTGCTTTAACTCTCGCTTAATTAACACCTCTTGCATGCAGACTCTGGACGTTGGCAATTGACTACATGTCATCTCCACCAGCCAGTGGACCTCCCACGACGTGGCAATAAACCGCATGCAGGAGATAAACGACCAAAACTTCCATCGCATGCAATACCGACCTTAATTCTTGCTTAATTACCGCTAATTAAGTTTTTTTGCATGCGTGTACAGGTTTTGGACGTGGGCAACCCCATCAATGCATCGTAACGGCAGGCGTTGGATAATCCTACGACCAATGGCCTCTAGCACGACGCCTCGGGGGTTCCTCGGTCCGACGTACAGCAAGCACTCGCTGATAACATGTACGATGGAGTCAACAGCACACTGCAACATCGTCCACTCGGCAGCAGCTCCCACCAGTCGACATGGTCACTCGGATGGGACTAGCTCACTCGCACCAAACCGGATCATATGCGCTCGGCCGCCCGTGCGTCATCACTCGGCTGGACATGACCTCATCACTCGACCGCCCTGCACGCGGTGACGAAGCTGTTCGCATCATCATCAACTTGTCCGACTCACCCGGACGCCCCACGCATCGTCACTTCGTGGGACGCGTCTACTTCACTCAGACGCCCCGACCATCGCCACTCCGCGGGACGCATCTACATCATCCGGACGCCCCGCGCATCGTCAGTCCGCGGGACGCACCTACTTCACTCGGACGCCCCGCGCATCGTCAGTACATGGGATGCACCTACTTCACTCGGGCGCCCCGCGCATCGTCAGTACGTGGGACGCACCTACTTCACTCGGGCGCCCCGCGCATCGTCAGTCCACAGGACGCGTCTACTTCATTCGGCCGCCCCGCGCGTCGCCACTCGGTTGGTCACCTCATAACCACTCGGCCACCCCGCGCGTCGCCACTCGGTTGGTCACCTCATAACCACTGGGCCGCCCCGCGCGTCGCCACTTGGTTGGTCACCTCATAACAACTCGGCCGCCCCGCGCGTCGCCACTCGGTTGGTCACCTCATAACCACTCGGCCGCCCCTCGCGTCGCCACTCGGTTGGTCACCTCATAACCACTCGGCCGCCCCGCGCGTCGCCATCGGTTGGTCACCTCATAACCACTCGGCCGCCCCGCGCATCGCCATCGGTTGGTCACCTCATAACCACTCGGCCGCCCCGCGCGTCGCCACTCGGTTGGTCACCTCATAACCACTCGGCCGCCCCGCGCGTCGCCACTTGGTTGGTCACCTCATAACCACTCGGCCGCCTCGCGCGTCGCCATCGGTTGGTCACCTGATCACCACTCGGCCGCCCCGCGCGTCACCATCACCAAAATCCCCCAGTGGGTGACTTAGCTGCGAATCTGTTTCGCCTAAGTTCAAGAAATCCTACCGAGTGGAGAGCAAACCTCCCACTTGGGGGCTTAGCTGCAGTCCAGTACTCGCCTAAGTTTGAAAAAAATCCTACCGAGTGGAGAGCAAACCTCCCACTCGGGGGCTTAGCTGTAGTTCAGTACTCGCCTAAGTAAAAAAATCCTACCGAGTGGAGAGCAAACCTCCCACTTGGGGGCTTAGCTGCAGTCCAGTACTTGCCTAAGTTTGAAAAAAAATCCTACCGAGTGGAGAGCAAACCTCCCACTTGGGGGCTTAGCTGCAGTCCAGTACTCGCCTAAGTTTGAAAAAAAATCCTACCGAGTGGAGAGCAAACCTCCCACTCGGGGGCTTAGCTGCAGTCCAGTACTCGCCTAAGTAAAAAAAATCCTACCGAGTGGAGAGCAAACCTCCCACTTGGGGGCTTAGCTGCAGTCCAGTACTCGCCTAAGTTTGAAAAAAATCCTACCGAGTGGAGAGCAAACCTCCCACTCGGGGGCTTAGCTGCAGTCCAATACTCGCCTAAGTTTTTAAAAAATCCTACCGAGTGGAGAGCAAACCTCCCACTCGGGGGCTTAGCTGCAGTCCAGTACTCACCTAAGTTTGAAAAAAATCCTACCGAGTGGAGAGCAAACCTCCCACTCGGGGGCTTAGCTGCAGTCCAGTACTCGCCTAAGTGTTTGAAATCCTACCGAGTGGAGAGCAAGCCTCCCACTCGGAGGCTTAGCTGCAGTCCAAGGACTCGCCTAAGTAGCCAAAATCCGACTGAGACAAGAGCAAACCTCTAATTCAAGCAGCTGCATCACAACTATAATGTGCGCTCCATCCCTATCCGCAAGGACAGCGAGACGAAGGTCGACTGTCACCATCGCCTCGTCACCACTCGGCCGCCCCGCGTGTCGCCGCTCGGTTGGTCGCCTCATCACCACTCGGCCACTCATGCGCCTTCAGACAGCTAAGTCATTTTACATTCTGTTATTTCCGTCTTCCCGAGTATCCCGTAATTCACACATCACGTCCACTCGGAGGCCACGCCATCGAGTGTACCTCTATGCTCGGCTGTTTATTTTCACATACTTGCTTAGTACTGGTAATGTGACTCACGAGTCCAGCTTCCATTTTTTCGCATACATCATTCACGAACACCATGTGTCGTTCTTCATTTTGAGTTTGCATCGGTCCTCCAGGGCTGCAACTCAGTCGAAACACTACACTTCCACTTTATTTGAGCCAGTATTCCAATGAGTTCAGTCGGATCCGTCGCTTCGACAAGTTCGAACGGATCCTTCGCTCTTTCAGACTCTTGCGGTTAACCAGCAAGTCCCTTGCACTCCCAGCGGGTGTCTATGGGTGTTATAAACACAAATCATTTCAGCACACGTCAAAGTTCCTCGAGAAATTATTTCGTTGGCTTGTGCCATTTTTACACAAGTTATGCGATCACTCGACGGCCCTATGCGCCAACTTCATCGCTGCTCACACTCGGTCACCGTACCAGTCCTAGCGCACCACAACACCGACCTTGTCACCTGTTGGCTTCAAACACATTTGGCCAACCCCTTAGAGGAATCCTCTTCATCATATCAATGACATAGACCTCGTCAGGCATGAGACTGATAAGTCCCTTTTATAATTAAATTGCACATTTCACTCTTTTGCGAGTTTGCCTCTTTCGAGCATCACTCGGAAATTTCTCCTCATCCTTACCCGAGTCCGACTCGATGGATTGCAAATTATCCATTCAACACTATATTTTCCGTATTCCGACATGTCCGTTGTTGAAGCCTGTAGTACGCTCGGGAGCTACGCCGCACTCGGGGGCTGCAACTCTTTTGGAATGACACTCTCCTGAGTGGTCGAGTGCTTCATCACCAGTTAGATCCTTCACTTCAACAAGTGCATTCGACCCACCACTCTGACAAGTTTTATAATCACCCAGACGCTCTGCGCGCCATCTTCATTCCTACTCAGACTCAGTTGTCACGCCGGTCTTGTTGCGTCACAACCACACTACATCATCCTCGTCGCTACATTAACTTCGAAAGCATCTGGCTAACTCCTTCGAAGACAATTTCATCCACTTGGCTGGACACGTAGTCCTTCACTCGGCCACCTCACGTATCTTCACTCGGCCGTCCCGCACGTCACCACTCGGTTGCGCACGTCTTCACCGCTTGGTCGCTCCGCGCGTCGCCTCTCGGTTGTGCATGCCTTCACCACACGGCCGCCCCGCGCGTCACCCGTTGGCTGGACACGTAATCCTTCACTCGGCCACCTCATGCATCCTCACTCGGCCGTCCCGCACATCGCCACTCGGTTGTGCACGTCTTCACCACTTGGCCGCTCCGCGCGTCGCCTCTTGGTTGTGCATGCCTTCACCACACGGCCGCCCCGCGCGTCACCCGTTGGCTGGACACGTAATCCTTCACTCGGCCACCTCGTGCATCCTCACTCGGCCGTCCCGCACATCGCCACTCGGTTGTGCACGTCTTCACCACTTGGCCGCTCCGCGCGTCGCCTCTCGGTTGTACATGCCTTCGCCACTCGGCTGCCCCGCGTGTTGCCACTCGGTTGTGCATGTCTTCACCACTCGACCACCCCGCGCATTGCCACTCGGTTGTGCACGCCTTCACCACTCGGCCACCCCGCGCGTTGCCACTTGGTTATGCACGTCTTCACCACTCGGCCGCCCCGCGTGTCGCCACTCGGATCTGCATGTCTTCACCACTCGACCGCCCCGCGCGTCGTCACTCGGTTGTACACATCATCGCCCCTTAACCACCTCGCGCGTCACCATCAGTTGGACATGTCTTTACCTCTACACCCCCAACACGGGAACGACTAAGTTACTCATATGATCAAACCTCATATCACATTCTGTAGCAAGCTTGCCTCTTTCGAGCATCACTCGGGGGCTACGCACAGCCGTCGGCCATGCCGCCCTCAGGGGTTATGCCCATTCAATCAACCCATCGATCACATCAGGAATATCTTTCTGACCATACTTGCCCAGTCTACCGAAAATCTATAAGGGCAGTACTGTCCACTCGGATGATCGCCCAAATCATTACCTAAAGTCATCTTCAAGACTGCAAAAGGGTGAAAACAATGCTCCTCTACGGATAACTTGGCCCTATCCTAGGTTCCAAGGCGTCGGTTTCACAAACTTGGACTCAGAGATGGCACGTGCTGGTGTTCCCCCGGGATAATGAGTGGCCTCTCCCCGGAGAGTTAGCCTACACACTAGCCTCGTCACTCGGGTTTCATGGCACGTCCATGTCAGACCACTAGTCTATCTCCTCCAGGAGACATACAAGTGGCACTATGTCTTTCCTTGCAGTCAACATACCTCGATCAGTCGGGAAGCACGTCCACTCGGACAAATACCCCTTTCATGCAAGAGGGTGAAAATGAAGCTCCTCTGCGGATACAATGTACTCTTACAAATCCCCCTTTCATGCAAAATATAACGGTAGAAGTACTAATGGAAAGATTACTCCCTGGAGTGTCCAACTTTTTTCTACAGTCGGCAGTTTCAAAGCCGAATTCATTCACCGTGCCGAGAGCACGAAGATTCACCTGCTTGACCGAGTTCCAGGCTGAATTTATTCCGTGCCGAGTGCACGATGATCATTCCGACTGACTCAGCTCCAGGCTGAGCTTATTTACCATGTCAAGCACCTGAAGATGCATCCGATTGACTCAATTTTAGAATAAAAGATATATACCGTGTCGACTGCGTGGAGGTTTACCAGGAGACTTAAACCCTCTGCCCGACTCATCTAGTCCGACAGAGGCTCGGGGACTACACCCAGCGGGTGCACTCAGCGTGCCCCCACTGGAAGAGAACTCAGAAAGAAACATTTTGCTCGATGCAAAACCAGCTCCAGAATTACTCGACCTTCGAGTCAGAGAAGAACAAGTTCGATCACTACCATCTAAGAAGAGTTTTAGTTCTCTCAGACCCCCGCCGACTGCCCGCAGTCGACAGTGGTCTCGGGGACTACACCCAGTGGGTGCACTCAGTGTGCCCCCACTGGAGTAATCTCCACTCGGTACGGCCTGACCAGTCCGAGTGATGAACACAACAACAAAAAGACAGGCTCTAAGACTCCCGCCGACTGCCCGCAGTCGACGGCAGTCTCTGGGACTACACCCAGTGGGTGCACTCAGCATGCCCCCACTAGAATGGTATCCACTCGGAACGGTCCGCCCGGTCCGAGTGACGGCCAAACAACAAAAAAAGACACGTTCCAGGCATGAAGAAATTCTGAGTAATCAGTTACTCAATGCAGGACCAGCTCCAAATCACTCCAAAAAAATTGCTATAAGGTGAGTTTAACGCTCCTCCGTGGACCTGTTTGAGCTCATTTCACTCGGACACCATACAGTCTGGAATCCGTCAAGGCAACATGCGGAGATAAGATCGCCGGGTGACCAGAGGGAGTCCATAAGGGCCTCCGCAGCACTCGACTCATCTGGGAATTCACCTCGACTCGACCCGCTCAACCTCGACCGATTCGGGGGCTAATGACGAGGACATGTATTAGGGGTAGGGTAACAGGCCTGACCTAAAGGCCCTACCCATGGACACCGTATACTTTGTACTGGGCCCCTGGGCCAGATCACCGTCTAGATGTACCGCAACTTGAAAGTCACTCGGACGGCGACAACCACTCGGAGCACGGCACTTCACTCGACGAGCTCATTCCACTCGACCATGTAACTCACTCGGATATGCAAAGACCAATAGTCAGCATGATGGTTTTGTAGTGGGCAGGCATTATGGCATTGATGCTCCACCGTGTAACATAAGGGGTGAGGGGGTGGCGCACTCTATATAAGCCACCCCCACCACTAGACTAGGGGGCTCTCTTTTTTCATCTCTCTTTTCCTCACCATTAGTCTCAGGACTACGGGGATCCGTTCCCCTCTCATTGTAATCTCCGGATACATACTAAGATAAAACAAAGCCTCTCCGGAGCACGAGACGTAGGGTTGTTATCTCCACCGTGAGAGGCCCGAACTCGCTAAAACTACCGTGTCACCCATATGCATCTCGATAGATCATGCTCCTTTATCCTACCCCTCTCTTACTGTCAGAATCGTTACCACGATAGCAGGCCCGCGTATGCGGCCCCCCTGCTTCCCCGTCGCCCAGCGACCTCCCCGCACCAGGCGGGTTCTGTCCCAGCGCCCGTCGCCCGATCCGCTAGCGCCCACGCCCATTAGGCCCCCCTATGCCTATGACAAACGGGCCCTAGCGCCCAGAATGTTAAAAAAAGATTATATATATATATATATATATAATTAACTTAATTAATCCTGTTAATTAATCTAATTAAGCCTAATTAATTAACCTAATCACTTTAATTAAATTAACTAATCTTGTTTAGTTAACTAAGTCAATGACTAGTGGGACCCACACGTCAGCGACCCAGTCAACACCCATGTTGACTGCTGACGTCAGCAAACACTATTCTGGATAATGTTGGTTTAAATTAAATAAATAAATTCTAAAATTAATTTAAATCTTTTAAAATTAATATAAAATAAATCGTAGCTCGGATGGAAAAACTTTGTACATGAAAGTTGCTCAGAACGACGAGAAGAATCCGGATACGCAACCCATTCGTCTGCCACTCATCCCTAGCCTAGCGAACACGCAACTTTCCCCCTCTGGTTCATCTGTCTGAAAACGCGAAACACCGGGGATATTTTCCCGGATGTTTCCCCCCTTCACCGGTACCACCTCATATCGCGTTAGGGCACCCCTAGCACCGCTACTTGTCTTGCCATGCATCGGTATGCTTCTGTTTGCATTATATTCATTGTTTCTTCCCCCTCCTCTCTCCGGTAGACTACGAGACCGACGCTGCTGCTACCTAGTACGACTACGGTGTTGACGCCCCCTCTCTCTTGCCAGAGCAGCCAGGCAAGCCCCCCCCCCTTGATCTCCAGATATTGCCTACTCTCCTCTATACTGCTTGCATTAGAGTAGTGTAGCATGTTACTGCTTTCCGTTAATCCTATTCTGATGCATAGCATGTCATTCTTTCTACAACTGTTGATACCTTACCTGCAATCCTAAATGCTTAGTATAGGATGCTAGTTATCATCAGTGGCCCTACATTCTTGTATGTCTGCCATGCTATACTACCGGGCCATGAGCACTCGGGAGGTGATCACGGGTATATATTATTACTTTATACATATAAATGTTGTGACTAAAGTCGGGTCGGCTCGTTGAGTACCCGCAAGTGATTCCGATGTTGGGGGTTGAAGGGGCAGGTGGTTCCATCCCGGAAGTGGTGGGCCTGGGTTCCCGACGGCCCCCGACTGTTACTTTGTGGCGGAGCGACAGGGCAGGTTGAGACCACCTAGGAGAGAGGTGGGCCTGGCCCTAGTCGGCGTCCGCGGTTACTTCAAAATAACACGCTTAACGAGATCTTGGTATTTGATCTGAGTCTGGCCACTGGCCTATACACACTAACCAACTACGCGAGAACAGTTATGGGAACTCGACGTCGTGGTATCAGCCAAAGCCTTCTCGACGTCAGCGACTGAGCGGCGCGCGCCGGGTTGGACCGCATAATGCAACTTCCTTTGTAATGGAGGTTGCTAGGTCTGCTAACCGGCAGCGTACGCAACATGCAGGTGTGCAATGGGCGATGGGCCCAGACCCCTGCGCCATAGGATTTAGACCGGTGATACGTCTCCAACGTATCTATAATTTTTGATTGCTCCATGCTATATTATTTACTGTTCTGAATGTTTATGGGCTTTATTATACACTTTTATATCATTTTTGGGACTAACTTATTAACCCAGAGCCCAGTGCCAGTTTTCTGTTTTTACCCTGTTTTAGGGTTTCGAAGAAAAGGAAAACCTAACGGAGTCCAATTGACCTGAAACTTCACGGAACTCATTTTTGGAAGGAAAGAAGCCCAGAAGACTTGGAGTGCACGTCGAGGGATCTGCGAGGAGGTCACGAGGCAGGGGGCGCGCCCAGCCCCCCTGGGCGCGCCCTCCACCCTCGTGAGCCCCTCGTGGCCCCCCTGACGTACTTCTTCCGCCTATATATCTCCATATACCCTAAAAACATCCGAGAGCACAATAGATCGGGAGTTCCGCCGCCAGAAGCCTCCGTAGCCACCAAAAGCCAATCTAGACCCGTTCCGGCACCCTGCCGGAGGGGGCAATCCTTCTCCGGTGGCCATCTTCATCATCCCGGTGCTCTCCATGACGAGGAGGGAGTAGTTCTCCCTCGGGGCTGAGGGTATGTACCAGTAGCTATGTGTTTGATCTCTCTCTCTCTCTCTCGTGTTCCTGAGGTGATACGATCTTGATGTATCGCGAGCTTTGCTATTATAGTTGGATCTTATGTTTCTCCTCCCCCTCTTCTCTCTTATAATGAATTGAGTTTCCCCTTTGAAGTTATATTATCGGATTGAGTTTTAAAGATTTGAGAACACTTGATGGATGTCTTGCCGTGGATATCTGTGGTGACAATGGGATATCACGTGATTCACTTGATGTATGTTTTGGTGATCAACTTGCGGGTTCCGCCCACGAAGCTATGCATAGGGGTTGGCACACGTTTTCGTCGTGATTCTCTAGTAGAAACTTTGGGGCAATCTTTGAGGTCCTATGTGTTGGTTGAATAGATTAATCTGAGATTGTGTGATGCATATCGTATAATCATACCCACGGATACTTGAGGTGACATTGGAGTATCTAGGTGACATTAGGGTTTTGGTTGATTTGTGTCTTTAGGTGTTATTCTAGTACGAACTCTAGGGCTGTTTGTGACACTTATAGGAATAGCCCAACGGATTGATTGGAAAGAATAAGTTTGAGGTGGTTTCGTACCCTACCATAATCTCTTCGTTCGTTCTCCGCTATTAGTGACTTTGGAGTGACTCTTTGTTGCATGTTGAGGGATAGTTACATGATCCAATTATGTTATTATTGTTGAGAGGACTTACACTAGCGAAAATATGAACCCTAGGCCTTATTTCCTAGCATTGCAATACCGTTTATGCTCACTTTTATCATTTGTTACCTTGCTGTTTTTATAATTTCAGATTACAAATACTCATATCTATCATCCATATACCACTTGTATCACCATCTCTTCGCCGAACTAGTGCACCTATACAATTTACCATTGTATTGGGTGTGTTGGGAACACAAGAGACTCTTTGTTATTTGGTTGCAGGGTTTCTTGAGAGAGACCATCTTCATCCTACGCCTCCTACGGATTGATAAACCTTAGGTCATCCACTTGAGGGAAATTTTCTACTATCCTACAAACCTCTGCACTTGGAGGCCCAACAACGTCTACAAGAAGAAGGTTGTGTAGTAGACATCAAGCTCTTTTCTAGCGCCGTTGTCGGGGAGGTTAGCGCTTGAAGGTTTATCTTTAGATCTTGCAATCGAGTCTTTTAGTTTCTTGTTTTATCACTAGTTTAGTATATAAAAGATAATTACAAAAAAATGGAATTGAGTTTGTCTCATACGCTTCATCTTTTTAATATCTTTCGTGAGTATGATGGAAAGGATAATTTTGCTCAAGTGCTAGAAGGAGAGATCTCAAAAATGTTTGGCACTAAATATTTGAATGATGAGCATGATTGCAATGTTGTTAGTATGAATTCTTTGAATATCCATGATGCTAATGATGATTGCACTAGTTATGATGAAAATGCCTCCTATAAACATGTCAATTTTTGTGGAGTAGACTGGGTTTGCAAGTACACACCAAATAGGGAAGATAGATATTGCAAGAGGCATAAGTACTTACAAACCAAATTGTTGCAAGAAGAGCTAGATGAATGTGCTGAAATTTTATCTTTTCTTAGCCCTACTTGTGAACTTTGCAATGAACGTGATCATTTTAGTAACCAATGCAAATTGTTTCATGAGCGTATCGTGTCCAAAAATTGTGATGACTTGATTTCCCTTGCACATCATAATGAACTTAGTTTGCTCTTGTGTTATGAAGAAATTAAACGTAGAACTAAGGATATTCTAAAATTTGCCCTTGATAAATTTCTTCATTTTGATCTAGAGGAAATTTATATGTATTGCGCGCTGAATTGCATTGAAAATCCTTATATTGCCAATTACATAAAGAAAAGAAAACAAATAGAAGATGAAGAGAATGCTAACGAAAGGGAAGAGACTTCCCAATATTCTCCTATTATTTCTTATGATGAATTAGGTAACGAAGAGGAGCCCTCTATTCAACCAATCTCATTAATAAGGAGCTCCAAAAAGAGGATTGAACCCACGCATGATGTGGTGAAGAAGAAGAAAAGAAAAAGGAAGAGAGGTAAAAAGATATCTCTCCCAAATAATGCTTCTCCTATTACTATTGTGCCTCATGAAAATATAATTGTGGAAGATAATGATACTTCTTATGATCTTGAAAATCTTTTTGGCACTTGCTTGGAACAATATGATAATTGCTATACTATTGGTGCTATCCATACTATTAATGATGAGAGTGATTATGCTTATAATATGAAAAGGCCCAAGCTTGGGGATGCTATGTTTGATGAAGATGATGTTTTTGAGAATATATTTGCTGCAATTAATGTTTGTCCCAAGCTTGGGGATGCTACGCTTAATGAAGATGATATTTTTAGTCTCCCAAGTTTTGATATGCAAGTTTATAATGATGATAGCATGCCTCCTACTTATGACGATTATTGTGATGATACTTATACTATAAAAAGTAGTGATTATATTTATAAAACTTGTCATGATTATGATTACCCCTTCTCTGAACATTACTCTCTTAATGTGGAAGCAATTTATAGTATTCGAGTCTCTTATGATACTCCCACTATTATTCATGAGAAGAATCTTGCTTATGTGGAGAGTAGTAAAATTTCTATGCTTGTAGATCATGAAAAGAATGCTTTAGGTGCTGGTTATATTTTTGAATTCATTCATGATGCTACTGAAAATTATTATGAGGGAGGAACATATGCTTGTAGGAATTGCAATAATATCAAGTTTCCTCTCTATGTGCTTAAAATTTTGAAGTTATGCTTGTTTTGCTATCCTATGCTAGTTGATTATTGTTCCCACAAGTTGTTTGCTCACAAAATCCCTATGCATAGGAAGTATGTTAGACTTAAATATGCTAGTCATATTCTTCATGATGCTCTCTTTATGTTTCAATCTTTATCTTTTATGTGAGCATCATTGAAATCATCATGCCTGGCTAGGGGCGTTAAACGATAGCGCTTGTTGGGAGGCAACCCAACTTTATTCTTGTTCCTTGCCTTTTGTTCCTGTTTAGTAAAAAATAATTCATCTAGACTCTGTTTAGATGTGGTTTTATGCTTTTAATTAGTGTTTGTGCCAAGTAGAACCTTTGGGAAGACTTGGGGAAAGTCTTGTTGATCATGCTGTCAAAAACAGAAACTTTAGCGCTCATGAGAATTGCTGCCATTTTTATTTGGAGAGTGCTATTTAGTTAATTATTTTTGAAGATGATTAATAGATAAATTACTCAGGTCCACCAATTTATTTGAGAATTTTATGAGTTCCAGAATTATACGTTTCATCCAGATTACTACAGACTGTTTTGTTTATTGACAGATTCTGTTTTTCATGTGTTGTTTACTTATTTTGATGAATCTATGGCTGGTAAAATAGTTTATAAACCATAGAGATGTTGGAATACAGTAGGTTTAACACCAATATAAATAAACAATGAGTTCATTACAGTACCTTGAAGTGGTGATTTATTTTCTTATACTAACGGAGCTTACGAGTTTTCTGTTAAGTTTTGTGTTGTGAAGTTTTCAAGTTTTGGGTAAAGATTCGATGGACTATGGGATAAGGAGTGGCAAGAGTCTAAGCTTGGGGATGCCCAAGGCACCCCAAGGTAATATTCAAGGATATCCAAGAGCCTAAGCTTGGGGATGCCCCGGAAGGCATCCCCTCTTTCGTCTTCGTTCATCGGTAACTTTACTTGGAGCTATACTTTTATTCGCCACATGATATGTGTATTGCTTGGAGCGTCAATTTATTTTGTTAGTATTTGCTTGATGTTATTTAGAACAATGTTTCGCATCTTTTATTTCAATAAAAGTGGCATTGATAGCCTTTACTATGCCTATTTTAGAAGTACACATGTTGCTGTTTGAAAACAGAAAGTTTACCGCTGTTGCAATAATTCCCTAGAAAATTAAGAATGTGATAAAATGTTGAAACCTTTTGCATATTAAGATCTGATAAATTTACTACAGTGGGAATTTTATTTCATAACTTTTGGAGCTAGGGAAGTATGGTTGTTGCTGCATTCTTTACAGACTGTCCTGTTTAGGCAGATTGCTGTTATGTTTGCATTGTTTGCATATGTTCGCTTCTTTAATGATTCTATTTGAGGATAGGACTATTAAATATGCAGAGCCATTTAGTATGCAATGTTGAATAATAATTTTAGTGATTTGCTACAGTAGAGTATGATAAGGTTTTTGCAATGGTTTATACTAACTTATCTCACGAGTCCTTATTGAGTTTTGTGTGGATGAAGCTTTTGAGATTTAGGGAGACCTTGATATGAGAGGAATTAAGGAGACACAAAATATCAAGCTTGGGGATGCCCAAGGCACCCCAAGATAATATTTCAAGAAGTCTCAAGCGTCTAAGCTTGGGGATGCCCCGGTTGGCATCTCATCTTTCTTCTTCAACAACTATCGGTTAGTATCAGTTGATCCTAAGTTTTTGCTTCTTCACATGATGTTTGCTATTCTTAGATGTAATTTTCTTTTGCTTTGCTTGCTGTTTGAATAAAATACCAAGATCTGAAATTCTTGAATGTTAGAGAGTCTTCACATAGTTGCATAATTATTCAACTACTCATCGATCTTCACTTATATCTTTGGGAGTAGTTTGTCATTTGCTCTAGTGCTTCACTTATATCTTTTAGAGCATGGTGGTAGTTTTATTTTGAAGAAATAGATGAACTCCCATGCTTCACTTATATTATTTTGAGAGTCTTAAATAGCGTGGTAATTTGCTTAAAACCTAATATGCTAGGTATTCAAGAATAATAAAATTCTCTTATGAGTGTGTTGAATACTGTGAGAAGTTTGATACTTGATAATTGTTTTGAGATATGGAGATGGTAATATTAGAGTCATGCTAGTTGAGTGGTTATGAATTTGAGAAATACTTGTGTTGAAGTTTGTGATTGCCGTAGTATGCACGTATGGTGAACCGTTATGTGATGAAGTCGGAGCATGATTTATTTATTGATTGTCTTCCTTATGAGTGGCGGTCGGGTACGAGCGATGGTCTTTTCCTACCAATCTATCCCCCTAGGAGCATGCGTGTAATACTTTGCTTTGATAACTTCTAGATTTTTGCAATAAGTATATGAGTTCTTTATGACTAATGTTGAGTCCATGGATTATACGCACTTTCCTTCCTTCCACCATTGCTAGCCTCTCTAGTACCGCGCAACTTTCGCCGGTACCATAAACCCACCATATACCTTCCTCAAAATAGCCACCATACCTACCTATTATGGAATTTCCATAGCCATTCCGAGATATATTGCCATGCAACTTTCCACTGTTCCGTTTATTATGGCACACTCCATCATTGTCATACTGCTTAGCATGATCATGTAGTTGACATCGTATTTGTGGCAAAGCCACCATTCATAATTCTTTCATACATGTCACTCATGCATCATTGCACATCCCGGTACACTGCCGGAGGCATTCATATAGAGTCATATCTTGTTCTAAGTATCGAGTTGTAATTCTTGAGTTGTAAGTAAATAAAAGTGTGATGTTCATCATTATTAGAGCATTGTCCCAGTGAGGAAAGGATGATGGAGACTATGATTCCCCCACAAGTCGGGATGAGACTCCGGACGAAAATAAAAAAATAAAAGAGGCCAAAGAAGCCCAAATAAAAAAAGGCCATAAAAAAGAGAAGGCCCAAATAAAAAAATATAAAATGAGAGAAAAAGAGAGAAGGGGCAATGCTACTATCCTTTTACCACACTTGTGCTTCAAAGTAGCGCCATGATCTTCATGATAGAGAGTCTCCTATGTTGTCACTTTCATATACTAGTGGGAATCTTTCATTATAGAACTTGGCATGTATATTCCAATGATGGGCTTCCTCAAAATGCCTTAGGTCTTCGTGAGCAAGCGAGTTGGATGCACACCCACTAGTTTCTTTTGTTGAGCTTTCATACATTTATAGCTCTAGTGCATCCGTTGCATAGCAATCCCTACTCACTCACATTGATATCTATTGATGGGCATCTCCATAGCTCATTGATACTCCTAGTTGATGTGAGACTATCTTCTCTCTTTTTGGCTTCTCCACAACCACCATTCTACTCCACCTATAGTGCTATATCCATGGCTCACGCTCATGTATTGCGTGAAGATTGAAAAAGTTTGAGAACATCAAAAGTATGAAACAATTGCTTGGCTTGTCATCGGGGTTGTGCATGATTTAAATATTTTTTGTGGTGAAGATAGAGCATAGCCAGACTATATGATTTTGTAGGGACAGCTTTCTTTGGCCATGTTATTTTGAGAATACATAATTGCTTAGTTAGTATGCTTGAATTATTATTGTTTTCATGTCAATATGAACTTTTATCTTGATTCTTTCGGATCTGAATATTCATGCCACAATTAAGAAGAATTACATTGAAATTATGCCAAGTAGCACTCCGCATTAAAAATTCTGTTTTTCTCATTTACCTACTCGAGGACGAGCAGGAATTAAGCTTGGGGATGCTGATACGTCTCCAACGTATCTATAATTTTTTTATTGCTCCATGCTATATTATTTACTATTTTGAATGTTTATGGGCTTTATTATACACTTTTATATCATTTTTGGGACTACCTTATTAACCCAGAGCCCAGTGCCAGTTTCTGTTTTTACCCTGTTTTAGGGTTTCGAAGAAAAGGAAAACCAAACGGAGTCCAATTGACCTGAAACTTCATGGAACTCATTTTTGGAAGGAAAGAAGCCCAGAAGACTTGGAGTGCACGTCGGGGGATCTGCGAGGAGGTCACGAGGCAGGGGGCGCGCCCACCCCCTAGGCGCGCCCTCCACCCTCGTGAGCCCCTCGTGGCCCCCCTGACGTACTTCTTCCGCCTATATATCTCCTTATACCCTAAAAACATATGGGAGCACAATAGATCGGGAGTTCCGCCGCCAGAAGCCTCCGTAGCCACCAAAAGCCAATCTAGACCCGTTCCGGCACCCTGCCGGAGGGGGCAATCCTTCTCCGGTGGCCATCTTTATCATCCCGGTGCTCTCCATGACGAGGAGGGAGTAGTTCTCCCTCGGGGCTGAGGGTATGTACCAGTAGCTATGTGTTTGATCTCTCTCTCTCGTGTTCCTGAGGTGATACGATCTTGATGTATCGCGAGCTTTGCTATTATAGTTGGATCTTATATTTCTCCTCCCCCTCTTCTCTCTTGTAATGAATTGAGTTTCCCCTTTGAAGTTATATTATCGGATTGAGTCTTTAAAGATTTGAGAACACTTGATGTATGTCTTGCGGTGGATATCGGTGGTGACAATGGGATATCACGTGATTCACTTGATGTATGTTTTGGTGATCAACTTGCGGGTTCCGCCCATGAAGCTATGCATAGGGGTTGGCACATGTTTTCGTCGTGATTCTCCGGTAGAAACTTTGGGGCAATCTTTGAGGTCCTATGTGTTGGTTGAATAGATTAATCTGAGATTGTGTGATGCATATCGTATAATCATACCCACGGATACTTGAGGTGACATTGGAGTATCTAGGTGACATTAGGGTTTTGGTTGATTTGTGTCTTAAGGTGTTATTTTAGTACGAGCTCTAGGGCTGTTTGTGACACTTATAGGAATAGCCCAACGGATTGATTGGAAAGAATAAGTTTGAGGTGGTTTCGTACCCTACCATAATCTCTTCGTTCGTTCTCCGCTATTAGTGACTTTGGAGTGACTCTTTGTTGCATGTTGAGGGATAGTTACATGATCCAATTATGTTATTATTGTTGAGAGGACTTACACTAGCAAAAGTATGAACCCTAGGCCTTATTTCCTAGCATTGCAATACCGTTTACGCTCACTTTTATCATTTGTTACCTTGCTGTTTTTATAGTTTCAGATTACAAATACTCATATCTATCATCCATATACCACTTGTATCACCATCTCTTCGCCGAACTAGTGCACCTATACAATTTACCATTATATTGGGTGTGTTGGGGACACAAGAGGCTCTTTGTTATTTGGTTGCAGGGTTGCTTGAGAGAGACCATCTTCATCCTACGCCTCCTACGGATGGATAAACCTTAGGTCATCCACTTGAGGGAAATTTGCTACTGTCCTACAAACCTCTGCACTTGGAGGCCCAACAACGTCTACAAGAAGAAAGTTGTGTAGTAGACATCGACCGGCATGCTGACCTCTCTATTGTGCCTAGGTAGGGTTGCGACGTGCTGATCTTCCGAGGCTGGGCATGACCCAGAAAAGTGTGTCCGGATAAAGGGGATCGAGCGTGTTGAGAAATGTGGTGCACCCCTGCAGGGAAGTTAATCTATTCCAATAGCCGTGATCTTCGGTAACAGGACGACTTGGAGTTGTACCTTGACCTTATGACAACTAGAACCGGACACTTAATAAAACATACCCTTCCAAGTGCTGGATACAACCGGTGATCGCTCTCTAACAGGGCGACGAGGGGAGGATCACCGGGTAGGATTATGCTATGCGATGTTACTTGGTGAACTTACCTTCTGCTCTCTTCTACATGCTGCAAGATGGAGGTGACCAGAAGCGTAGTCTTCGATAGGACTAGCTATCCCCCTCTTATTCTGGCATTCTGCAGTTCAGTCCACATATGATACCCTTATTCCATTTGATACCAATGCACACATATGTAGTGTAGCTCCTTGCTTGCGAGTATTTTGGATGCGTACTCATGGTTGCTTTGCTCCCTCTTTTCCCCCTTTCTATACCCGATTGCTGTGACCAGACGATGGAGTCTAGGAGCCAGACGCCACCGTCGACGACGACTCCTACTACACTGGAGGTGCCTACTACTACGTGCATCTCGCTGGCGACGACCAGGAGTAGTTTAGGAGGATCCCAGGCAGGAGGCCTACGCCTCTTTCGATCTGTATCCTAGTTTGTGCTAGCCTTCTTAAAGTAGACTTGTTTAACTTATGTCTGTACTCATATATTGTTGCTTCCGCTGACTCGTCTATGATCGAGCTCTTGTATTCGAGCCCTCGAGGCCCCTGGCTTGTAATATGATGCTTGTATGACTTATTTTTATTTATAGAGTTGTGTTGTGATATCTTTCCGTGAGTCCCTGATATTGATCGTACACGTTTCGTGTATGATTAGTATACGGTCAAATCAGGGGCGTCACAACTGCTCATCAACAAACGGGCAAGCCGTCTAGGAAAGGTTTAAGCTCTAGACCATGCAAACTAATAAAACTTACCAACACAATCCAAATTTATACAAACCAAACTCTTTGACCGAAACCAACAAAAACCATTTAAAATTGGGTCAAACCCATTGCTCCAACGGAATCAAGCCATCAATTTGAAGTAGACATCAACACATGAATCAAGCCATCAATTTGAAGTAGACATCAACAGATGAGCAAGCAGCAAAGAGCTCTTGATGTCAATTAGTCCCTTGCAACAAGCAGCTATTGACATAGATTAGAGGAACTCCAAACATGCCGACCTAAATTGTTCGTGTGTGTCTGTTTGCATCCAAACATATGAAAATACTGGCCCTACGTGATGAACCAAACCCAAAAGCTGCCCGCTCGCTACCCGTCTGGATGCATTTGCGGCCCAAATTTGCGTCCACACTAACACGAGATGGACGCACCGTGTGTCCACTCAATCTCCACCTCGGGCTTGCACGTCGACAATACAACTACTCCACGCGGCCGTAGTCATTGCATCCACCTAACCTCAGCCCGCATGGCAGCGTCTAGAAGTGTTCGACGTACTCGTCCTTAATGCAAGTGTGTGTGTGGGGGGGTCATCCACATTTCCTTCCCATCCACATTTGGCCACACTCGCTCCTCTCACCGCCGACAACGCAAGTGCTAGCCATGGTTATCTTCAGCAAGAGCAAGGGCAAACTCGATGCCGGCGCCAGCTCGTCCCGCACGCCGCCTCCCCCTCCGCCACGGCCACCGCAGCCGCCCCCGTCAACCTACACGATGAATCCCCATGCGGCTACTGGTCGCCGGCCACAGGACCAGCTATACATCTAGGTGCACGAAGCGCGTTGGTATTGGCATTGCCGCCACCCGTTGACGTGGCCAGATGTCGACTTCTTGCATGGCTAGCACCTTGACCCTCACCGCATCCCGATGTCGGAGGTGGCGCGGTCCGCGCAGGCGCACGCAGAGAAGGTACGCAAGCGTCGCGCCCTCCTGACGCCAAAGCATCGGCGTGACCCTGTGTACGCTCAAGACTCCCCCAACTAGGAGGTCTGGTTCGCCACAGAGCATGACGTGGCCCGCCGCGGCGCCATGCAACTTAACCTTGGGTTCGTGCCGCCGCCCACGGAGGTGGCTTCGGAGGAGGAGGAGGCGGCTCACCAGGCCACATTAGAGGTGGCGCTCCAGCGCACCTTGGAGGAGAGCCAGCGCAAGGAGGACACGCGCTGTCGGCGGCGGGGGACCACGCCTACGCCCCACTGCGGCCCGAGCCCAAGGCCGAGCCTGAGCACACACGGGCGCTCACGCTCACGCCCACGCCGCCCACGGAGCCGGAGTTGGACGTGTACGCGTGGACTGGCATCCTCCGCGAGTGGGTGAGCACGCCGTCCATCGCGCTGGGTGCCACGCCGAAACAAGAGGAGGCCTACCTAGAGCACTGGGGACAACTCCACCTGTCCGAGGAGCGCGTCGACGGCGAGCATCGGATGCAAGCCGAGCATGAGGAGGAGGAGCGCCGTGCCTGCTTGGCACGGGAGGTGGAGGAAGAGCACCGGGAGAAGGAGAAGGAGGAGCGCGCGCCGCACAGCAATACTGTCGGTGGGGCAAATGTTGTAGGAGTCGGCACGTGTGGCGTGGGAGACCGCATTCCCATGGGTTGGGCCGCTGCCAGCCTTCGTCGACCTCACCGTCGACGATGGAAAACGAAGGCGACGCCTAGGGCAGCGTGCTAGGTGGTTGGGAGGCGCGTTTGTTTAGTTTTTTATGTTTTATTAATGTTTAAGTAAACTTTTACCCGCGGTTGACCGGCCATTTAATGTTTACTTATGTTTAATTTGAATGCATGTTTTCAAAATTGTTTTTTAAGTGGACGTGGAAAAAATGTGTCGGGCACCGTTGGATGATGCAGTCGACCAAACAAAAAGCAAACAATTGAGTCAAGAAAAATCAGTTTTACTTTCGCTTCTACTAAATACGTCGCCACACAGTAATCATTGGCTAGAAAACCTGTTTTGATGGGTCCATCATTTGACCAAAGTCCACGATGAACCAGAGGGCTCTATTTTGTGGGAGCTTAGTAATTGTATAGATAAGCGAGTTCGATAGCAGAAAAGGAAATATTATGGGCAGGGCTGCATCACACGACTACGTGATAATGAGATTACGCTTGGACGTAACACATACGCAAATGATGACGCGCATCTTATCTCTCTCTCTCTCTCTCTCTCAATTTGTTTCAAATTCATTTTTCAGATAGTTGATACACACCAAATGCAATTTACCATGGATGCAAAGCAGTAAAACATTTTATTCAAATATATCGAACAACCGTTGTTGTCCGTGGCTTATTTCTTTCTCGACAACACTGCTCTGGCCATCTAGGAGGTACTCACTCGGTACGTATTAGCCGTGACCATTACACGGCAGCTTTGCTATACTTAGCTCCCAGCAATTCACTTACTTAGCTTTATTCTATTAAGATCGGAGGACCATCACATTTCAGGCCTGGGAGTTGAGGCGGGTGCACCCACGTCACCTATGGGGTGCGCTCGCTCCCCACGGGCTTGCCGCCGGACGCCTCCGCAGCTGCGGCGCCACTGCTTGCCACCGTGCACGGGCCCGACTGGCACCCGGCGCCGCAGTAGTCCGGGCCCGTGCCGCAGTACACTGGCTGCAGCACATGCCCGCCGGCCAGTTGCAGTTCTGCGCGACCGCCGGACCGGCGGCGGACAGGAGGAGCACTGCCAGCCCGAAGGCCAGGAATGTCGCAGTGAGCGGCATCGCTAGCTTTGCCATCTGTGCTTGATAAGTGGCCGGGTAACTGGTTAAGGTTCTGCTGTTGGTGTGGCGCAGCTATTTGAGATGGAGAAGTTCCGCCTGGGGTGGTGGTTTATATAGGAGAGTTCGATAGCAGAAAAGGAAATATGATGAGATTACGTGTGGAAGTTACACATATGAAAATGAGGACGCGCACCTTATCTCGGTTTGTTAGCCATATCTAGGCACAACTGCAGCGGCCACGCACGGCCAATAGCGATGACGTCCCCGGTCTGGAACGGTGGCTGCTGACCGGGCTATCTGATGATGAAATGATAAGTATCTCAATTTTTATAGGAAAAGACATGCAATTGAAAGCATAGCATAGAAATTTTTCATTGAATCTAGGCTAATATTTTTTTAAATGTGATTGATTGATTCTTATCCTACATAGAAACAGGAATCCACGCAAATGACCAATGGTGGCTGTAACGCCCCGAGACCGATGTGCCAGGTATCGTGCAGTTATTCGATGTTGTTGCGTTGTCATGTGCTTGCGTGTTGCATCATGTCATGTCATCATGTGCATTGCATCATGTCATCATGCCATCATATCATTAATTGTTGCAACTCAACTAAATAAATCGTATGGATGTTCGGTCCATTTAAATTGAGGGAATTCACAGGGTGAGTTCTCTTTATAACATATCCTCCCGATATTAGTGGAGCTATTATAAAAATTATCCATTCTTTTGGAATCACCTAAATTACACTTGCAAATTTCCCATGCCTTTGTTATCTCACTGCTTGACCTCGAACCTTGCCATTTATTCTTTCATCATTTTCCGGAGCTCCACCAAAAATCCGAACATTTTTGGACCTTCCTAACCCTCACTTCCTATTCGAACCATTTGAATTCAAATCAAATGAGTGTGAATTTAAACTTTGAAAAATGGCCACTCCATTTTTCTTGGATCATACACATTTTTGCGAGTCCGGGAATATTATTTGCGTGCGCTAATTCTTTCCCAAACCCCCTCCATCTTTCTTTTCTTCTCCAATTTTGTTCTATGCTTAGAAATAAAGTTAAAGAGAGAGAGAGAGCAAAGAGCCCAACTGGGCCTCCCTAGGCCACTCTCACGCCAGCCCACCTAGGCCACCCGCAGCGAGGCTAGCAGACCTCCCGCGCCGGCCCATAGGCCCAGCCGACCCCCACCAATTCTAACCTAGCCCGATCCCCCTCGGTCCTCTTTTTCCCTTCGTCCACCTCCTCGCGCCGCCAGGAGTCCCCGCAGCCCGATCCCCATCTCTCGCTCTCTCCCTCTCCCATCGATCCCTCCTGCGCCGCCTCCACGCACATCGCTAGGGAGAGGAGCTCCTCGTGCCTCGACCCGATCCCTCCTCAACGCCGGCCCGCCGACGAGCACTGTCCCTTGCCTGTGCCTCCCTCTTCCGCGAGGCCGCCCTCTCGCTCACGCCCGATTCCCGCGGCCCCGACCTCGGCCTCGGCCATGGCGCCGCGCCGCCGACCACCAGCAGGACGCCGCCCATGGACGCGCCCGTCCCCGAGCATCGATCCGCCCCTCTGCGCCGCCCCCTTGCAGCGCCCATCTCCTCGAGCTATTTCATCGCCAGCGTGCCCTCGTTGCCCTGTCGCCGGACCTCGCCGGCGCCGTCCATCCCCGCCACTGGCCTGTTGCCAGGCATCTCCACCGGCGCCGTCCATCCCCGCCGCCTGGGTATGCCCCTGCCTCGACTCGTTTCTCATAGGAGACGCTGTCCAGCAGCCGGATCAACTCCTCCCTCTATGCCCTGCATCCCGGAGCCGGCCGCCTCAAGCTCTCGTCCGCGTCTGTGCCCTGCTTCGCGATGAACAGCAGTAGCAACTCCAGCACCGATGCCCCAAGAACCTTGAGTATGACTACGTGGTGATGCGTCAAGTACTTATACCGCGTCTCCAGAATCGCCAAGACCGTCCCGGATATCACCAAGTACCACTCCGGTTCCGGAACGCGACAAGTACCACGACCATGATGTTTCGTTTCTTCGCTGCCAAGGCCGAGAGGATGCCAAGTTCCATGACAACGAGGACCACCAAGTTCGCCCACCGTCGTCAAGATCGAGAGTACCTCTACAAAACGCCAAGCACCCCTTCATGTCGGCAAGATCCGCAAATCGGACCCCGAACGATCGACGTCTTGTGGACCGTGTACAACTGCCGTCGCCCCGAAGACGTTGGAGTCATCAAGTACCTCTCTGAAACGAACGTGAACGACTACCGCCGCCAAGATCATGAGAACCTCTACCGTCGACCCTAGAGCGTGCGAGAACGACTACTTCGACGACCCCGTGAACAACTACTTCCCCGTCGACACGTGTACCCCTACCGCCGAACTCGGTCCATTTCGATAATGCTCGCTTCGAAGGTATAACCCTGAGACGACGTCCGTGAACAAATGCTTGCGATGTTTGGGATGCTCATGTTTGCACCGTGTCCAATTTGTCACTCGTTTCCTTGTCGCCAACTCGTGGGACACCCGGTATCCGGGAGCGCCCCACCATCTTTTGCACGCATCCGCACACTTCTCCTTTGCATCGGTATCTCAATCGAGTTACCGAGAACCGATATGTTGCCGTGGCACCATTTTCGGATTCGTTGCCGTGGCACCCCTTTCGTTTCCGCCACTATGACAAATGCTTCATAATGCTCTTATCAACATTTTCATAAAAATTGCTTAAAACTTGTTCATGTCATCCACATCATGATAACAACAATTAAAATGTTTAATTTGTTGTTTGCATTAATTTGCTAAATGCATATGGGGATTTATCGGATTCATTATTTGTTATATCCGGCCCCATTTAAATTGTTTAAATGGTATAGTTTTGTTATGATTCACCTCTTGCCATGTTAACCAACATTTAATATTGTCGAGTATCTAACCGAGAGTGAACTAAATAATTGATGTGGTGTTTTGTCAATATGCATCCCGATGCATATTGAGCTCCACTTAATTTGTAGGATTGCTTGTGCTCTTTGCCATGCCATGCCTCTTTAAACCGGACATGCATCATTCTTGTTTGTGCATCTTGACATGTCTATGTGGTGGTTGTTTACTATGTCGTTTGCTTCTTTCCGGTGTTGCTTCTTCGGGTTGGTTCCGATAACGTCGTGTTGTGAGGATCCGTTCGACTACGTCCGCTTGTCTTCTTCAGGGACTCGTTCTTCTTCCTTGCGGGATTTCAGGCAAGATGATCATACCCTCAAAATCACTACTATCTTTGCTATGCTAGTTTGCTCGCTCTTTTGCTATGCCAATGCTACGATGCCTACCACTTGCTTGTAAGCCTCCCAAATTGCCATGTTCAGCCCCTAACCCACCATTGTCCTAGCAAACCGTTGATTGGCTATGTTACCGCTTTGCTCAGCCCCTCTTATAGCGTTGTTAGTTGCAGGCGAAGATTGAAGTTGTTCCTTGTTGGAACATGGAGATGTTGTTCCTTGTTGGAACATGTTTACTTGTTGGGATATCACAATATATCTTATTTAATTAATGCATCTATATACTTGGTAAAGGGTGGAAGGCTCGGCCTTATGCCTGGTGTTTTGTTCCACTCTTGCCGCCCTAGTTTCCGTCATATCGGTGTTATGTTCCCGGATTTTGCGTCCCTTGCGCGGTTGGGCTATAATGGGAACCCCTTGACAGTTTGCCTTAAGCAAAGCTTTTCCAGCAATGCCCAACATTGGTTTTACCATTTGCCACCTAGCCTTTTTCTTTCCCTTGGGTCGGCCAGCCCAAGGGTCATCATTATTTTACCCCCCCCCCCCCCCGGGCCAGTGCTCCTCTGAGTGTTGGTCCAACTTGTCAGCCGCCGGTGGCCACCAGGGGCAACTCTGGGCTGGCCTACCGGAAGTTTGGACGATCCGGTGTGCCCTGAGAAAGAGATATGTGCAGCTCCTATCGGGATTTGTCGGCACATTCGGGCGGTGTTGCTGGTTTAGTTTTACCCTGTCGAAATGTCTTGTTGTACCGGGATACCGAGTCTGATCGGAATGTCTCGGGTGGAGGTCTATTCCTTCGTTGACCGTGAGAGCTTGTGATGGGCTAAGTTGGGACACCCCTGCAGGGATTTGAACTTTCGAAAGCCGTGCCCGCGGTTATGGGCAGATGGGAATTTGTTAACGTCCGGTTGTAGAAAACCTAAAGTTGATCTTAATTAAAATGCATCAACCGCGTGTGTAACCGTGATGGTCTCTTTCCGGCGGAGTCCGGGAAGTGAACACGGTTGTTGGAGTTATGCTTGACGTAGGTAGTCTAGGATCACTTCTTGATCATACTTTTATCGACCGTGCTTTGCCTTCTCTTCTCGCTCTCATTTGCGTATGTTAGCCACCACATATGCTAGTCGCTTGCTGCAGCTCCACCTCATACCTTTTACCTTACCCATAAGCTTAAATAGTCTTGATCGCGAGGGTGCGAGATTGCTGAGTCCCTGTGGCTCACAGATACTTCCAAAACCAGTTTGCAGGTGCCGATGAGACCGTGCAGATGATGCAACCAAGCTCAGGAGGAGCTCGATGAAGACCTTGTCCTTCGTGTTATTCCGTTCTAGTTGATCAGTAGTGGAGCCCAGTTGGGGTCGATCGGGGACCTTTGTCGCATTTGGGATTCTTCTTTTATTTTGGTTCCGTAGTCGGACCTTGATTGTATTTGGTTGATGTAATGTTTATTCATGTATTTGTGTGAAGTGGCGATTGTAAGCCAACTATGTATCTTTTCCCCTATTGTATTACGTGGGTTGTGTGAAGATTACCTCACTTGCGACATATGCCTTCAATGCGATTATGCCTCTAAGTCGTGCCTCGACACGTGGGAGATATAGTCGCATCGAGGGTGTTACAAGTTGGTATCAGAGCCTTCCCCGACCTTAGGAGCCCCCATTGCTTAATCGTTTTTAGTAGCCGAGTTGTGTCTAGAAAAATGTTTTGAGTCATTTAGGAATTATATATCAGAGAGCTTAGGAATTCTTTTTACTTCCCAGTCTCCTCATCGCTCCTGTAAGGCATCCTGACGTAGAGTTTTGACTCTTCTGTTCTCAAATTTCACTAAAAAAAATTTAGGATCACGCGAGTATCTTGGATTTGTTCCGATGGCTTATGATGAGAATGCTGTCTTGGTGCCTCCTGTCAGGGGTTTAGTGGAAGTGTCCCGGGGAGTTGAGCTCTGAGGTGTTGTCATCATAATTTTATCGTTGCAATTCTGGTATACTTGAGATATGTTCGCCGACATCGAAAATCTCCTTTATGCAGTTAGTTGGTGAGATAACCTCGACGCAACCCAGTACTGGGGCGGGAGTTCGGGAGTATCGCCATAACTTGTATAACGGATGCTTTTCGAAGGTTGAGGTAGACGATTTCCGAAGGTTTCTTGGTTATGTGTTGAAGGATGGATACATCTGGATGTAGGATTTGCTAGTTTGGATGAGATATTATGCTTCCCCTGTATCCCCAACACCTGATCGCATAACCGGAAAGTTTCGGGAGTTTCATAGGTGGGAATTCAAGTAGCTCTTAGGATATCCTTTCGACAGATGTATGATATGAAATTGGGGTTCGACGTCTAGTGGTTCGCCTATTCACGGTCGATTTTACAGTGGTCTCGTTGTGTCTTAAAGAGTCCTTGGCTATGCTGACTCGGGGACGCTTCGTATGTCATGTGCACTGCCTTGTACATGATGGTGCTGTACGATCGAGCCCGTGTAGGTCCCACCACGAAAACTTCGGACGAAATCTCTATCATATGTTTGTTCCGGCTTATTTTGCAAGCCAATCCTTTGTGTTGTTTTGAGTTGTGGTATTCGAGTTGCTTCAAAGTCAAATGTTGATTCCATACTTTCCCCAAATGGTGTTCTCATACTCCGATGTGAATACTAATCCTTCTCGGTCATCGAGACTGTCATGTCAATCCTTTTTCAACCGGTGTGCTTCCCTTCTAGTGGATCCGACCATTTCAACTTCCGCAAGATTAATTATCACTTCTTCTCAACGGTGCTTGTTTCATTCATCTCCAAGTTGCCTTTGTTTTTTTCCCGCCCACCCACCCTTTTTCTTCAAGGACTCATATGTCGTAATCAAGTATCCTTTTATTCATGAGAAGTCTCTCCATTCTTTTCCGTCAATATTCTTACCCGGTGTTTTCCATGAAGATGTTCTACTAGTTCGTCACTCTTCACTCGTTTTCTTCTCCGGTGGATTCAATTCAAGCTTTCGGTGTTGATCATATTATTTTCCTTGTTTCAAATACCTTCTTATGCTGGTGCAATTCTTAATCGTTCACCTCTCGCTATTCAATCGTTCTGGAGTGCTCAAGAAATCTCACAAGATTCGTGTTTTCATTCTGCTTTCGTAATCCTTTCAAGCTCTTTCGAGGATGTTATCTCATTCAATCCATTTAATTCAACCGGTGCTTTCTCTCTCTTGAATCATTTCAACGGTGTTTCTTTTGAGTGGGCCCTAACCCACAGGTCTTTTCCCATGATCTTACCTGACTCTTCCTATTTTCCTGGAGGTATTCTCAAATTCTTTTCGAAGTTTGACGTAAGAATGTTTCAGCATTAGTCATATGTTTTTTCTCCAAGATCTGTCAAAACCTTTTCATCGTTGGCTCTACCTTTCCATTATTCATTCCGGAGTGCCTCAACAATTCACGGTGGTGTTTCTCGTTGTAATTTGAAGACCGAAGAAGAGTTTCTCTTTAATCTTGCTCCATTCTCTTCAAGATTCGTGATTCTAGCTTGTTGCCATCCTCTCGTAATTGTTTTCATCATGAGAATTCTTTTCACCCTTCCGAAGCAATTTAAGAGTCTTCTCAGTTTGTTATCCGGAGTCCATCAAGTCAGGTTTATTCATTCTCAGCTTTCAGTTATCATTCTCCAATCTTACCAGTGCAGCATTCAAGTGATCTCTAATCGGTCCATGATCTATTATATTAAATTGTATCTAAATTCTCTCAAGCATCTTCGTCCATTTGCTAATTCTTCCCGGTGTTTCTTTATCTTTACTTTGTTCATAACCAATTCTTACGGTGGTTTGTTCAAGATTCCTCTTCTTACGCTATCATACTTCCGTTCTTTCAAATCCTACCAGTGGATTATCGAAGGCCTCTTCAAGTTTGTGCATTATCTATCTTAATCCTTTCTACAAGAATAAGTAGTATGCCAATTCCATTGGTTGTCATCAATTTGAATTGGTGAAGGATAAGCATAATGTAATTCTTATTCTTGTTTCATCCAAATGATTAATTCTTTATTCCAGAGGCCCTTCAAATTCTCGGTTTCATTTGTTTCATCTTCTCTTTTTCCCGGAGTTCCAACCTCTTTCAATTATATTATCACGGGGATCTCTATCAAAATCATTGTGAGGCTTCAATCTTATTCTTTTCATCAGTCAATTATTTTGGATCATTCTTTTATTACTGGAATTCTTCATGAAGGTTCTACATGATGGTTCATCAAGGATTTAATTCCTTCTCGAAGTTTTTCATCAAGATTCGTTTCTAAAGAGCTCAAACATTCTTCATCTTGCAATCTGGAGTGCAATTCTTTCAACCGTACCATTCAAGGTGGTATTATGTCATTCGTGATAATTTCAGTTCATGTCTCATGATTCCCATGCTGTTAAGAATGGGGTATTTTAAATCCATCAATCCCTTCGTTGGAATTATCTTGGGCTATATTTCACCTAAAACCGTCCCTAAGGATTGTTGCTATTTATGGTGCTCATATAGGACCCAAGTTCTTCTTTCATCCTACCGGTGAGATAAGTTTCTTGTCTCCTTGCTCATACCAATCCAATTCTTTTCCCGTGAGTGGAAGGTTGTCACCTCATAATTTGAGATGTATTCCATAAGACCATATCAACCTTATTCTTTTCGTTGTTGGTGTTCCAACAACTCCGTTCGACACTTCTCCTTAAGATGCCTTTTCAAACTCTTTTGTGGCAGAAGTTGGCATTTTCTTCAACATTCTTTTATTTCAATTATCTATCTTCTATTTCTTTTTCCCGGAGGCATTGTGTTGCTGCTTTCTTTAAACCTTCTCTTGCTCTTGTCAAGAGCATGTTCTTTTCGTGCTTATCCATTCAACCGGAGGTGTGCCTTTTGGCTCAAGTTTTCTTCGCCTTATCAAGCTTTGCATCTCTTTTCAATCGGAGTGCTGTCTGAGATCTTTCTTACCCCTTGTTCCATTCATTCAATAGTTACGGAGGCAGTGTAGTGTGATTTCATCAAGTATCTTCTCATCTTATCAAGTTCTTATTCAATTCCTTTTCTTTTCAATCGGAGTGCTGCCCGAAGTTGTTCTTCCTTGTTCCTCTTTTCCAACGGAGTGTTTTCAGCTTCGATCATCTCCGTTGTATTCTTTTCTCGATATGGCTTAACCTCTTCAAGGTTCTTTGGTTTCACTCATTGGTCAAAGAAGCAACTTAGTTTTACCTCTCCTCTTTTCTCTTCCGTTTTTCCCCGGTGCCATTCTAGATCTCGGGATGAGATCCTCTCGTAGTGGTGGAGTGCTGTAACGCCCCAAGACCGATGTGCCAGGTGTCGTACAGTTATTCGATGTTGTTGCGTTGTCATGTGCTTGCGTGTTGCATCATGTCATGTCATCATGTGCATTGCATCATGTCATCATGCCATCATATCATTAATTGTTGCAACTCAACTAAATAAATCGTATGGATGTTCGGTCAATTTAAATTGAGGGAATTCACAGGGTGAGTTCTCTTTATAACATATCCTCCCGATATTAGTGGAGCTATTATAAAAATTATCCATTCTTTTGGAATCACCTAAATCACACTTGCAAATTTCCCCATGCCTTTGTTATCTCGCTGCTTGACCTCGAACCTTGCCATTTATTCTTTCATCATTTTCCGGAGCTCCACCAAAAATCCGAACATTTTTGGACATTCCTAACCCTCACTTCCTATTCGAACCATTTGAATTCAAATCAAATGAGTGTGAATTTAAACTTTGAAAAATGGCCACTCCATTTTTCTTGGATCATACACATTTTTGCGAGTCCGGGAATATTATTTGTGTGCGCTAATTCTTTCCCAAACCCCCTCCATCTTTCTTTTCTTCTCCAATTTTGTTCTATGCTTAGAAATAAAGTTAAAGAGAGAGAGAGCAAAGAGCCCAACTGGGCCTCCCTAGGCCACTCTCACGCCAGCCCACCTAGGCCACCCGCAGCGAGGCTAGCAGACCTCCCGCGCCGGCCCATAGGCCCAGCCGACCCCCACCAATTCTAACCTAGCCCGATCCCCCTCGGTCCTCTTTTTCCCTTCGTCCACCTCCTCGCGCCGCCAGGAGTCCCCGCAACCCGATCCCCATCTCTCGCTCTCTCCCTCTCCCATCGATCCCTCCTGCGCCGCCTCCACGCACATCGCTAGGGAGAGGAGCTCCTCGTGCCTCGACCCGATCCCTCCTCAACGCCGGCCCGCCGACGAGCACTGTCCCTTGCCTGTGCCTCCCTCTTCCGCGAGGCCGCCCTCTCGCTCACGCCCGATTCCCGCGGCCCCGACCTCGGCCTCGGCCATGGCGCCGCGCCGCCGACCACCAGCAGGACGCCGCCCATGGACGCGCCCGTCCCCGAGCATCGATCCGCCCCTCTGCGCCGCCCCCTTGCAGCGCCCATCTCCTCGAGCTATTTCATCGCCAGAGCGCCCTCGTTGCCCTGTCGCCGGACCTCGCCGGCGCCGTCCATCCCCGCCACTGGCCTGTTGCCAGGCATCTCCACCGGCGCCGTCCATCCCCGCCACCTGGGTATGCCCCTGCCTCGACTCGTTTCTCATAGGAGACGCTGTCCAGCAGCCGGATCAACTCCTCCCTCTGTGCCCTGCATCCCGGAGCCGGCCGCCTCAAGCCCTCATCCGCGTCTGTGCCCTGCTTCGCGACGAATAGCAGCAGCAACTCCAGCACCGATGCCCCAAGAACCCTGAGTATGACTACGTGGTGATGCGTCAAGTACTTATACCGCGTCTCGAGAATCGCCAAGACCGTCCCGGATATCGCCAAGTACCACTCCGGTTCCGGAACGCGACAAGTACCACGACCATGATGTTTCGTTTCTTCGCTGCCAAGGCCGAGAGGATGCCAAGTTCCATGACGGCGAGGACCACCAAGTTCGCCCACCATCGTCAAGATCGAGAGTACCTCTACAAAACGCCAAGTACCCCTTCATGTCGGCAAGATCCGCAAATCGGACCCCGAACGGTCGATGTCTTGTGGACCGTGTACAACTGTCGTCGCCCCGAAGACGTTGGAGTCATAAAGTACCTCTCCGAAACAAACATGAACGACTACCGCCGCCAAGATCACGAGAACCTCTACCGTCGACCCTAGAGCGTGCGAGAACGACTACTTCGACGACCCCGTGAACAACTACTTCCCCATCGACACGTGTACCCCTACCGCCGAACTCGATCCGTTTCGATAATGCTCGCTTCGAAGGTATAACCCTGAGACGACGTCCGTGAACGAATGCTTGCGATGTTTGGGATGCTCATGTTTGCACCGTGTCCAATTTGTCACTCGTTTCCTTGTCGCCAACTCGTGGGACACCCGGTATCCGGGAGCGCCCCACCATCTTTTGCACGCATCCGCACACTTCTCCTTTGCATCGGTATCTCAATCGAGTTACCGAGAACCGATATGTTGCCGTGGCACCATTTTCGGATTCGTTGCCGTGGCACCCCTTTCGTTTCCGCCACTATGACAAATGCTTCATAATGCTCTTATCAACATTTTCATAAAAATTGCTTAAAACTTGTTCATGTCATCCGCATCATGATAACAACAAATAAAATGTTTAATTTGTTGTTTGCATTAATTTGCTAAATGCATATGGGGATTTACCGGATTCGTTATTTGTTATATCCGGCCCCATTTAAATTGTTTAAATGATATAGTTTTGTTATGATTCACCTCTTGCCATGTTAACCAACATTTAATATTGTCGAGTATCTAACCGAGAGTGAACTAAATAATTGATGTGGTGTTTTGTCAATATGCATCCCGATGCATATTGAGCTCCACTTAATTTGTAGGATTGCTTGTGCTCTTTGCCATGCCATGCCTCTTTAAACCGGACATGCATCATTCTTGTTTGCGCATCTTGACATGTCTATGTGGTGGTTGTTTACTATGTCGTTTGCTTCTTTCCGGTGTTGCTTCTTCGGGTTGGTTCCGATAACGTCGTGTTGTGAGGATTCGTTCGACTACGTCCGCTTGTCTTCTTCAGGGACTCGTACTTCTTCCTTGCGGGATTTCAGGCAAGATGATCATACCCTCGAAATCACTACTATCTTTGCTATGCTAGTTTGCTCGCTCTTTTGCTATGCCAATGCTACGATGCCTACCACTTGCTTGTAAGCCTCCCAAATTGCCATGTTCAGCCCCTAACCCACCATTGTCCTAGCAAACCGTTGATTGGCTATGTTACCGCTTTGCTCAGCCCCTCTTATAGCGTTGTTAGTTGCAGGCGAAGATTGAAGTTGTTCCTTGTTGGAACATGGAGATGTTGTTCCTTGTTGGAACATGTTTACTTGTTGGGATATCACAATATATCTTATTTAATTAATGCATCTATATACTTGGTAAAGGGTGGAAGGCTCGGCCTTATGCCTGGTGTTTTGTTCCACTCTTGCCGCCCTAGTTTCCATCATATCGGTGTTATGTTCCCGGATTTTGCGTCCCTTACGCGGTTGGGCTATAATGGGAACCCCTTGACAGTTTGCCTTAAGTAAAGCTTTTCCAGCAATGCCCAACATTGGTTTTACCATTTGCCACCTAGCCTTTTTCTTTCCCTTGGGTCGGCCAGCCCAAGGGTCATCATTATTTTACCCCCCCCCCCCCCCCCCCCCGCGCGCGCTAGTGCACCTCTGAGTGTTGGTCCAACTTGTCAGCCGCCGGTGGCCACCAGGGGCAACTCTGGGCTGGCCTACCGGAAGTTTGGACGATCCGGTGTGCCCTGAGAAAGAGATATGTGCAGCTCCTATCGGGATTTGTCGGCACATTCGGGCGGTGTTGCTGGTTTAGTTTTACCCTGTCGAAATGTCTTGTTGTACCGGGATACCGAGTCTGATCGGAATGTCTCGGGTGGAGGTCTATTCCTTCGTTGACCGTGATAGCTTGCGATGGGCTAAGTTGGGACACCCCTGCAGGGATTTGAACTTTCGAAAGCCGTGCCCGCGGTTATGGGCAGATGGGAATTTGTTAACGTCTGGTTGTAGAAAACCTAAAGTTGACCTTAATTAAAATGCATCAACCGCGTGTGTAACCGTGATGGTCTCTTTCCGGCTGAGTCCGGGAAGTGAACACGGTTGTTGGAGTTATGCTTGACGTAGGTAGTCTAGGATCACTTCTTGATCATACTTTTGTCGACCGTGCTTTGCCTTCTCTTCTCGCTCTCATTTGCGTATGTTAGCCACCACATATGCTAGTCGCTTGCTGCAGCTCCACCTCATACCTTTTACCTTACCCATAAGCTTAAATAGTCTTGATCGCGAGGGTGCGAGATTGCTGAGTCCCTGTGGCTCACAGATACTTCCAAAACCAGTTTGCAGGTGCCGATGAGACCGTGCAGATGATGCAACCAAGCTCAGGAGGAGCTCGATGAAGACCTTGTCCTTCGTGTTATTCCGTTCTAGTTGATCAGTAGTGGAGCCCAGTTGGGGTCGATCGGGGACCTTTATCGCACTTGGGGTTCTTCTTTTATTTTGGTTCTGTAGTCGGACCTTGATTGTATTTGGTTGATGTAATGTTTATTCAGGTATTTGTGTGAAGTGGCGATTGTAAGCCAACTATGTATCTTTTCCCCTATTGTATTACATGGGTTGTGTGAAGATTACTTCACTTGCGACATATGCCTTCAATGCGATTATGCCTCTAAGTCGTGCCTCGACACGTGGGAGATATAGTCGCATCGAGGGTGTTACAGTGGCCAGGCTCCCGTGAGCTTGTTTTTAAAAAAAAACATGTTTCCATAGCGCAAAAGAAACTGGCAAAATTTGTATAGACAGAAATACAAGTTTAACACATCCGAGAAAAGTTTCACAACATTATACTTTCACACGTGGCGTACCAAAACAAGGCAAATGTGTATTTTCAAAATGGGCCCACTTTTCTTTTTGTTAGGCCACAATTTTGTCTTTTTTGTACAGCATACATCACAATATTTTCAAACGATTTTTTACACATTTGTGCAGAAAACACATAAGTTTTCGTGGAAAGAAACAATTTTTTGAAACATTAAAATATGATCTTCGTTTTTCATTTTTGAAATAGGGGCTCGATGGACATCCCTGAGTGGTGTTTCTTAAACATCTTCAAGCTGTTGCGATCCCCCTTACTCTTCCGGGTAATAAAATATTTCACGAGAAAACATTGTTTGGGTCACAATCACTTGTCATCTTGTTTAAGCTACTCACCATTGTGGAACAATAATACTCTAATATTTCTTTTGGATATCACACAATTTTCTTTTAAGAATTGAGCGTGAGCTCGTCCAACATAAGAAGTCACTTAACATAAGCTTCACAACCTCGAATTTTATGAAATGGAAATAGTGACTTTTCTCGCTCCATGTCTCGTATCGTGTCCTATTTTGAGATTTAGATGATACCCTCCATAGTGTGGAAGCCAATATTTTGCTTTATTTAGAGCATGACCCAAAATGATAAGTCATCGATAAAACCATCTGCAATAAGGTTCAATTAGATGACAAGTCATCAATAAAACCATCTGCAATAAGGTTCAATTGGGTCAACCAAACAGACCATTTCTTTGAGGCGTTCTCAGAAGCATGAGCTGTGAAACTATTCTGTAACTTTTACATATCACTAAACTCCTAACTCAAATACATGGATTGATGGATCCATGTGTAGGTCGCAGCAACCTGATTTCAACATGTTGATTATATACTTTATTACATATTTCTTAAAACTTTTCAGACATATGGGATGTCATATGTTGTCTGAATGACCAAGTTGGTCTCGGAGTGGAAGATCTTGATATTAAGAGTTTTTGTTGCACAAATGGCTTTACAAGTTACTCACCTAGGACGGTGTATGGAAATAATTGCTCTGAAATGAATACCTGCATTCTAAAACCCTCTCTGAAGTTTAGGCAAAGCCAAATGATTCTCATTTTTTGAAAATGTTTCATGGGGGTTAAAAGTTGGTTTTTCGTCTACGAACCTTTATGGTAGGCAATGGCTTATAGGTTTTGAGAACACCCATGGCCGGGGATATGCCACCAGTTATGCGGTGCCCATGTCATTATCATATTGCCCAACAGAAAGACATGTCTGTTGCCTCGAGAACACTACTTGAAATCTACATTTTACCTAGGGTCGTAACCGCTGAATATTTCTTCTTGGGAGCCTATAATTGGTGAGAAATGGACTCAGTTGGTACGTCTTGTTGTAGGGGAACGTAGCATGCAATTTTAAAAATTTCCTATGATCACGCAAGATCTATCTAGGAGATGCATAGCAATGAGAGGGGGAGAGTGTGTCCACGTACCCTTGTAGACCGAAAGCGGAAGCGTTAACATAACGCGGTTGGTGTAGTCGAACTTCTTCGCGATCCAACCGATCAAGTACCGAACGCACGGCACCTCCGAGTTCAGCACACGTTCAGCTCGATGACGTTCCTCAAACTCTTGATCCAGCTGTTGGGGAAAGTAGTAATTTCAAAAAAATTCCTACGCACACGCAAGATCATGGTGATGCATAGCAACGAGAGGGGAGAGTGTTGTCTACGTACCCTCGTAGACCGATAGCGGAAGCGTTATGACAACGCGGTTGATGTAGTCGTGCGTCTTCACGGCCCGACCGATCAAGCACCGAAACTACGGCACCTCCGAGTTCTAGCACACGTTCAGCTCGATGACGATCCCCGGACTCCGATCCAGCAAAGTGTCGGGGAAGAGTTCCATCAGCACGAAGGCGTGGTGATGATCTTGATGTACTACTGTCGGAGGGCTTCGCCTAAGCACCGCTACAATATTATCGAGGACTATGGTGGAAGGGGGCACCGCACACGGCTAAGAATATGATCACGTGGATCAACTTGTGTGTCTATGGGGTGCCCCCTGCCCCCGTATATAAAGGAGCAAGGGGGAGGCCATCCGGCCCTTGTGGGCGCGCCAAGGAGGAGTAGGATTCCTACTCCTAGTTGGAGTAGGTTTCCACCTTTCCTAGTCCGACTAGGAGAAGGGGGAAAGGGAGGAAGAGGGGAAGGAAGGGAGAGAGGGGCCGCGCCCCAAACCCCTTGTCCAATTCGGACTGGGCTTGGGAGGGGCGCGCGCCACCTCCTGCTCCTTTCCACTAAGGCCCATTAAGGCCCATTGCTTCTTCCTCGTATTCCCGTAACTCCCCGGTACCTCCGAAAATACCCGAATCACTCGGAACCTTTCCGATGTCCGAATATAGTCGTCCAATATATCGATCTTTACGTCTCGACCATTTTGAGACTCCTCGTCATGTCCCCGATCTCATCCGGGACTCCGAACTCCTTCGGTACATCAAAACTCATAAACTCATAATATAACTGTCATCAAAACCTTAAGCGTGCGGACCCTACGGGTTCTAGAACAATGTAGACATGACCGAGACATGTCTCCGGTCAATAACCAATACCGGAACCTGGATGCTCATATTGGCTCCCACATATTCTACGAAGATCTTTATCGGTCAGACCGCATAACAACATACGTTGTTTCCTTTGTCATCGGTATGTTACTTGCCCGAGATTCGATCGTCGGTATCTCAATACCTAGTTCAATCTCGTTACCGGCAAGTCTCTTTACTCGTTTCGTAATACATCATCTCGCAACTACCTCATTAGTTGCAATGCTTGCAAGGCTTATGTGATGTGTATTACCGAGAGGGCCCAGAGATACCTCTTCGACAATCGGAGTGACAAATCCTAATCTCGAAATACGCCAACCCAACATGTACCTTTGGAGACACCTGTAGAGCACCTTTATAATCACCCAGTTACGTTGTGATGTTTGGTAGCACACAAAGTTTTCCTCCGACAAACGGGAGTTGCATAATCTCATAGTCATAGGAACATGTATAAGTCATGAAGAAAGCAATAGCAACATACTAAACGATCGGGTGCTAAGCTAATGGAATGGGTCATGTCAATCAGATCATTCACCTAATGATGTGATCCCATTAATCAAATAACAACTCTTTGTCCATGGTTAGGAAACATAACCATCTTTGATTAACGAGCTAGTCAAGTAGAGGCATACTAGTAACACTCTCTTTGTTTATGTATTCACACATGTATTATGTTTCTGGTTAATACAATTCTAGCATGAATAATAAACATTTATCATGAAATAAGGAAATAAATAATAACTTTATTATTGCCTCTAGGGCATATTTCCTTCAGTCTCCCACTTGCACTAGAGTCAATAATCTAGATCACATCACCATGTGATTAACATCGATAGTTCACATCATCATGTGATTAACACCCATAGTTCACATCGCCATGTGACCAACATCCAAAGGGTTTACTAGATTCAGTAATCTAGTTCACATCGCTTATGTGATTAATACCCAAAGAGTACTAAGGTGTGATCATATTTTGCTTGTGAGAGAAGTTTAGTCAACGGGTCTGCCATATTCAGATCCGTATGTATTTTGCAAATTTCTATGTCAACAATGCTCTGCACGGAGCTACTCTTAGCTAATTGCTCCCACTTTCAATATGTATCCAGATTGAGACTTATAGTCCTCTAGATCAGTGTCAAATTTTTTGCATCGACGAACCCCTTTTTATCACGTCCATAATTGAGAAACATATCCTTATTCTACTAAGGATAATTTTGACCGTTGTCCAGTGATCTACTCCTAGATCACTATTGTACTCCCTTGCTTAACTTAGTGTAGGGTATACAATAGATCTGGTACACAGCATGGCATACTTTGTAGAACCTATGGCTGAGGCATAGGGAATGACTTTCATTCTCTTTCTATCTTCTGTCGTGGTCGTGTTTTGAGTCTTACTCAATTTCACACCTTGTAACACAGGCAAGAACTCTTTCTTTGACTGTTCCATTTTGAACTACTTCAAAATCTTGTCAAGGTATGTACTCATTGAAAAAACTTATCAAGCGTTTTGATCTATCTCTATAGATCTTGATGCTCAATATGTAAGTAGCTTCACCGAGGTCTTTCTTTGAAAAACTCCTTTCAAATACTCCTTTATGCTTTGCAGAATAATTCTACATTATTTCCGATCAACAATATGTCATTCACATATACTTATCAGAAATGATGTAGTGCTCCCACTCACTTTCTTGTAAATACAGGCTTTACCGTAAGTCTGTATAAAACTATATGCTTTGATCAACTTATCAAAGCGTGTATTCCAACTCCGAGATGCTTGCACCAGTCCATAGATGGATCGCTGAAGCTTGCATATTTTGTTAGCACCTTTAGGATTGACAAAACCTTCTGGTTGCAATCATATACAACTCTTTTTTAATAAATCCATTAATGAATGCAGTTTTGTTTATCCATTTGCCAGATTTCATAAAATGCGGCAATTGCTAACATGATTCGGACAGACTTAAGCATAGATACGAGTGAGAAACTCTCATCGTAGTCAACACCTTTAAACTTGTCGAAATTTTTTTTGCGACAATTCTAGCTTTGTAGATAGTAACACTACTATCAGCGTCCGTCTTCCTCTTGAAGATCCATTTATTTTCTATGGCTTGCCGATCATCGGGCAAGTCAACCAAAGTCCATACTTTGTTCTCATACATGGATCTCATCTCAGATTTCATGGCCTCAAGCCATTCCGCGGAATCTGGGCTCACCATCGCTTCTTCATAGTCCGTAGGTTCGTCATGGTCTAGTAACATGACTTCCAGAAAAGGATTACCGTACCACTCTGGTGCGGATCTCACTCTGGTTTACCTACGAGATTCGGTAGTAACTTGATCTGAAGTTACATGATCATCGTCATTAGCTTCCTCACTAATTGGTGTAGTAGTCACAAGAACAGATTTCTGTGATGAACTACTTTCCAATAAGGGAGATGGTACAATTACCTTATCAAGTTTTCTACTTTCCTCCCACTCACTTCTTTCGAGAGAAACTCCTTCTCTAGAAAGTATCCATTCTCGGCAACGAATGTCTTGCCTTCGGATCTGTGACAGAAGGTGTACCCAATAGTCTCCTTTGGGTATCCTATGAAGACATATTTCTCCGATTTGGTTTGAGCTTATCAGGATGAAACTTTTTCATATAAGCATCACAGCCCCAAACTTTAAGAAACGACAACTTTGGTTTCTTGCCAAACCACAGTTCAGATTGTGTCGTCTCAACGGACTTAGATGGTGCCCCTTTTTAACGTGAATGCAGATGTCTTTAATGCATAACCTCAAAAACGATAGTGGTAAATCGGTAAGAAACATCATAGATTTGCACTATATCTAATAAAGTACGGCTATGACGTTCGGACACACCATTATGCTGTGGTGTTCCAGGTGGCACGAATTTGTGAAACTATTCCACATTGTTTTAATTGAAGACCAAACTCGTAACTCAAATATTTGTCTCCGCGATCAGATCATAGAAACCTTATTTTCTTGTCACGATGATTTTCCACTTCACTCTAAAATTCTTTGAACTTTTCAAATGTTTCAGACTTATGTTTCATCAAGTAGATATACCCATATCTGCTCAAATCATCTGTGAAGGTCAGAAAATAATGATACCCGCTGCAAGCCTTGATATTCATCGGACCACATACATCAGTATGTATGATTTCCAACAAATCTGTTGCTTGCTCCATTGTTCCGTAGAATGGCGTTTTAGTCATCTTGCCCATAAGGCACGGTTCGCAAGTACCAAGTGATTCATAATCAAGTGGTTCCAAAAGTCCATCAGTATGGAGTTTCTTCATGCGCTTTACACCGATATGACCTAAACGGCAGTGCCACAAACAAGTTGCACTATCATTATTAACTTTGCATCTTTTGGCTTCAATATTATGAATATGTGTATCATTACAATCGAGATCCAACAAACCATTTTCGTTGGTGTGTATGACCATAGAAAGTTTTATTCATGTAAACAGAACAACAATTGTTCTCTAACTTAAATGAATAACCGTATTGCAATAAACATGATCAAATCATATTTATGCTCAACGCAAACACCAAATAACACTTATTTAGGTTCAACATTAATCCCGAAAGTATAGGGAATGTGCGATGATGATCATATCAATCTTGGAACCACTTCCAATACACATCATCACTTCACCCTTAACTAGTCTCTGTTTATTCCGCAACTCCCGTTTCGAGTTACTAATCTTAGCAACTGAACTAGTACCAAATACTGAGGGGTTGCTATGAACACTAGTAAAGTACACATCAATAACATGTATATCAAATATACCTTTGTTGACTTTGCCATCCTTTCTTATCCACCAAATACTTGGGGTAGTTCCGCTTCCAGTGACCAATCCCTTTGCAGTAGAAGCACTTTGTCTCAGGCTTAGGACCAGACTTGGGTTTCTTCACTTGACAGCAACTTGCTTGCCGTTCTTCTTGAAGTTCTCCTTCTTCCTTTTGCCCTTTTCTTGAAACTAGTGGTCTTGTCTACCATCAACACTTGATGTTTTTCTTGATTTCTACCTTCCTAAATTTTAGCATCACGAAGAGCTTGGGAATCGTTTCCGTTATCCCTTGCATACTATAGTTCATCACGAAGTTCTACTAACTTGGTGATGGTGACTAGAGAATTTTGTCAATCACTATCTTATCTGGAAGATTAACTCCCACTTGATTCAAGCGATTGTAGTACCCAGACAATCTGAGTACATGCTCACTGCTTGAGCGATTCTCCTCCATCTTGTAGCTATAGAACTTGTTGGAGACTTCATATCTCTCAACTCGGGTATTTGCTTGAAATATTAACTTCAACTCCTGGAACATCTCATATGGTCCATGACGTTCAAAACGTCTTTGAAGTCCCGATTCTAAGCCGTTAAGCATGGCGCACTAAACTATCAAGTAGTCATCCTATTGAGCTTAGCCAAATGTTCATAACGTCTGCATCTGCTCCTGCAATAGGTCTGTCACCTAGCGGTGCATCAAGGACATAATTCTTCTGTGCAGCAATGAGGATAAACCTCAGATCACGGATCCAATCCGCATCATTGCTACTAATATCTTTCAACACAATTTTCTCTAGGAACATATCAAAATAAACACAAGGAAGCAACAACGCGAGCTATTGATCTACAACATAATTTGCAAAATACTACCAGGACTAAGTTCATGATAAATTTAAGTTCAATTAATCATATTACTTAAGAACTCCCACTTAGATAGACATCCCTCTAATCCTCTAAGTGATCACGTGATCCAAATCAACTAAACCATGTCCGATCATCATGTGAGATGGAGCAGTTTCATTGGTGAATATCACTATGTTGATCATATCTACTATATGATTCACGCTCGACCTTTCGGTCTCCGTGTTCCGAGGTCATATCTGTATATGCTTGGCTCGTCAAGTATAACCTGAGTATTCCGCGTGTGCAACTGTTTTGCACCCGTTGTATTTGAACGTAGAGCCTATCACACCCGATCATCACATGGTGTCTCAGCACGAAGAACTTTCACAATGGTGCATACTCAGGGAGAACAGTTCTTGATGATTAGTGAGAGATCATCTTAAAATGCTACCGTCAATCAAAGCAAGATAAGATGCATAAAAGATAAACATCACATGCAATCAATATAAGTGACATGATATGGCCATCATCATCTTGTGCCTGTGATCTCCATCTCCGAAGCACCATCATGATCACCATCGTCACCGGCGCGACACCTTGATCTCCATCGTAGCATCATTGTCGTCTCGCCAATCTTATGCTTCCACGACTATCGCTACCGCTTAGTGATAAAGTAAAGCATTACAGCGCGATTGCATTGCATACAATAAAGCGACAACCATATGGCTCCTGCCAGTTGCCGATAACTCGGTTACAAAACATGATCATCTCATACAATTCAGCATCATGTCTTGACCATATCACATCACAACATGCCCTGCAAAAACAAGTTAGACGTCTTCTACTTTGTTGTTGCAAGTTTTACGTGGCTGCTACGGGCTTAAGCAAGAACCAATCTTACCTACGCATCAAAACCACAACGATAGTTTGTCAAGTTGGTGATGTTTTAACCTTCGCAAGGACCGGGCGTAGCCACACTCAGTTCAACTAAAGTTGGAGAAACTGTCACCCGCAAGCCACCTATGTGCAAAGCACGTCAGGAGAACCGGTCTCGCGTAAGCGTACGCGTAATGTCGGTCCGGGCCGCTTCGTCCAACAATACCGCCGAACCAAAGTATGACATGCTGGTAAGCAGCATGACTTATATCGCCCACAACTCACTTGTGTTCTACTCGTGCATATAACATCAACACATAAAACCTAGGCTCCGATGCCACTGTTGGGGAACGTAGTAATTTCAAAAAAAATCCTACGCACACGCAAGATCATGGTGATGCATAGCAACGAGAGGGGAGAGTGTTGTCTACGTACCCTCGTAGACCGATAGCGGAAGCGTTATGACAACGGGGTTGATGTAGTTGTATGTGTTCACGGCCCGACCGATCAAGCACCGAAACTACGGCACCTCCGAGTTCTAGCACACGTTCAGCTCGATGACGATCCCTGGACTCCGATCCAGCAAAGTGTCGGGGAAGAGTTCTGTCAGCACGACGGCGTGGTGACGATCTTGATGTACTACTGTCGCAGGGCTTCGCCTAAGCACCACTACAATATTATCGAGGACTATGGTGGAAGGGGGCACCGCACACGGCTAAGAATATGATCACGTGGATCAACTTGTGTGTCTATGGGGTGCCCCTGCCCCCGTATATAAAGGAGCAAGGGGGAGGCCGGCCGGCCCTTGTGGGCGTGCCAAGGAGGAGTAGGATTCCTACTCCTAGTTGGAGTAGGTTTCCACCTTTCCTAGTCCAACTAGGAGAAGGGGGGAAAGGGGGAAGAGGGGAAGGAAGGGAGAGAGGGGCCGCGCCCCAAACCCCTTGTCCAATTCAGACTGGGCTTGGGAGGGGCGCGTGCCACCTCCTGCTCCTTTCCGCTAAGGCCCATTAAGGCCCATTGCTTCTTCCTCGTATTCCCGTAACTCCCCGGTACCTCCGAAAATACCCGAATCACTCGGAACCTTTCCGATGTCCGAATATAGTCATCCAATATATCGATCTTTACGTCTCGGCCATTTCGAGACTCCTTGTCATGTCCCCGATCTCATCCGGGACTCTGAACTCCTTCGGTACATCAAAACTCATAAACTCATAATATAACTGTCATCAAAACCTTAAGCGTGCGGACCCTATGGGTTCGAGAACAATGTAGACATGACCGAGACACGTCTCCGGTCAATAACCAATAGCGGAACCTGGATGATCATATTGGCTCCCACATATTCTACGAAGATCTTTATCGGTCAGACCGCATAACAACATACGTTGTTCCTTTTGTCATCGGTATGTTACTTGCCCGAGATTCTATCGTCGGTATCTCAATACCTAGTTCAATCTCGTTACCGGCAAGTCTCTTTACTCGTTTCGTAATACATCATCCCGCAACTACCTCATTAGTTGCAATGCTTGCAAGGCTTATGTGATGTGTATTACCGAGAGGGCCCAAAGATACCTCTCCGACAATCGGAGTGAGAAATCCTAATCTCGAAATACGCCATCCCAACATGTACCTTTGGAGACACCTGTAGAGCACCTTTATAATCACCCAGTTACGTTGTGACGTTTGGTAGCACACAAAGTGTTCCTCCGACAAACGGGAGTTGCATAATCTCATAGTCATAGGAACATGTATAAGTCATGAAGAAAGCAATAGCAACGTACTAAACGATCGGGTGCTAAGCTAATGGAATGGGTCATGTCAATCAGATCATTCACCTAATGATGTGATCCCGTTAATCAAATAACAACTCTTTGTCCATGGTTAAGAAACATAACCATCTTTGATTAACGAGCTAGTCAAGTAGAGGCATACTAGTGACACTCTGTTTGTTTATGTATTCACACATGTATTATGTTTCCGGTTAATATAATTCTAGCATGAATAATAAACATTTATCATGAAATGAGGAAATAAATAATAACTTTATTATTGCCTCTAGGGCATATTTCCTTCACCAGCAAAGTGTCGAGGGAGAGTTTGGTCAGCACGCCGGCGTGGTGACGGTGATGGTGATGTGATCCGCGCAGGGCTTTGCCTAAGCACTATGACAATATAACCAAAGGAGTAAACTGTGGAGGGGGTCACTAAGGGAGTCCTGGATTAGGGGGTGTTTGGATAGCCGGACTATACCTTCAGCCGGACTCTTGGACTATGAAGACACAAGATTGAAGACTCCGTCCCGTGTCCGGAAGGGACTTTCCTTGGCGTGGAAGGAAAGCTTGGCGATACGGATATTTAGATCTCCTACCATTGTAACCGACTCTATGTAACCCTAACCCTACCCGGTGTCTATATAAACCGGAGGGTTTTAGTCCGTAGGACAACATACACATCAACAATCATACCATAGGCTAGCTTCTAGGGTTTAGCCTCCTCGATCTCGTGGTAGATCTACTCTTTTACTACCCATATCATCAATATTAATCAAGCAGGACGTAGGCTTTTACCTCCATTGAGAGGGCCCGAACCTGGGTAAAACTTCGTGTCCCTTGCCTCATGTTACCATCCGGGCTAGACACACAGTTCGGGACCCCCTACCCGAGATCCGCCGGTTTTGACACCGACTTGGTGCTTTCATTGAGAGTTCCTCTGTGTCGTCGCCGTCAGGCTTGATGGCTCCTACGATCATCAATGGCGATGCAGTCCAGGGTGAGGTCTTCCTCCCCGGACAGATCTTCGTCTTCGGTGGCTTCACACTGCGGGCCAATTCACTTGGCAATCTAGAGCAGATCGAAAGCTACGCCCCTGGCTGTCAGGTCAGATTTGGAAGTTTAAACTACATGGCTGACACCCGCGGGGACTTGATCTACGACGGATTCGAGCCACTGCCGAGCGTGCCGCACTGTCACGATGAGCATGATCTAGCTCTGCTGCCGAATAGTGCCCTGGAGGCCGCACCCGCATCGGTTTCGACCCTTAATTCGGAGCCAACTGCGCCGATCGAGGATGGGTGGTTGGACGCCGCCTCGGGGGCTGCGATCCCAATGGCGATCGAGCCGAACACCAGCCCCGTACTCTGCGAGACTCGTGACTCCAAGGAGCCGGACTCCGAACCCTCCGCGCCCCAGTCGATCGAATCCGATTGGGCGCCAATCATGGAGTTCACTGCCGCGGACATCTTTCAGCACTCGCCTCTCGGCGATATCCTGAAGTCACTGAAGTCTCTCTCTTTATCAGGAGAGCCCTGGCCGGACTACGGTCAGCAAGGTTGGGGTACGGACGACGAAGAAATTCAAAGCCCACCCACCACCCAGTTTGTAGCCACTGTCGACGACTTAACCGACATGCTTGACTTCGACTTCGAAGACATCGACGGTATGGACGCCGATAAAGGAGATGATGAAGAACCAACGCCTACTAGGCCCTGAAAAGCCACCTCGTCGTATGACATATACATGGTGGACACCCCAAAAGAGGGAGATGGCATTGGAACAACGGAGGATGACCCTCCAAGAAACAACCTAAGCGCCGGCGTCAGCGGCGCCGCTCAAAATCCCGCCAAAACAAACACGGTGATTCCAGCACGGGAAATAATAATACTCCGAAAAGCGCCGAAGAAAACCCCCTCCAGCAAGATTTAGCACAGGAGGATGGAGAAACCAGCCCTCATGAGAGAGCGGCAGATAGAGAGGTCGAGGACGATAATTATATGCCTCCCTCCGAAGACGAGGCAATCCTCGACGATGACGAATTCGTCGTGCCAGAGGATCCCGTCGAGCAAGAGAGTTTTCAACGCAGGCTTATGGCCATGGCAAGAAGCCTCAAGAAAAAACAGCAACAGCTTAAAGCTGATCAAGATTTGCTAGTCGACAGATTGACTGAAGTCCTTACGGCCGAAGAGCATAAACTCGAACACCCCTCCAAGAGCTACCCAAAGCGCAGGTTGCTACCCCGATTAGAGGAGGAAGCACTTGATGCGGCCGACCGACCACCTCGTGGCCGCGACAGAGAGGCCTTTCGGCCCTCCACTCAAGCCGCACCCCGTACCAAGGCACGGGAATATGCGCCGGACTTACGAGATATGTTGGAGGACAAGGCAAGGCAAACAAGATCGATCTACGGATTGCGTGGGCGCCCCACGGCTCGAGACGATAACCGTCACGCCGGCCACAAATTCGGCAGGGCCGAACACAGTAGACAAAGCTCATTGGAGCTACGTCGTGATATAGCCCAGTACAGAGGCGCCGCGCACCCACTATGCTTCACAGACGAAGTAATGGATCATCAAATCCCCAAGGGTTTCAAACCCATAAACATCGAATCATATGATGGCACAACAGAACCTGCGGTATGGATCGAGGACTATCTCCTTCATATCCACATGGCCCGCGGCGATGATTTCCACGCCATCAAATACGTCCCACTCAAGCTTAAAGGACCATCTCGGCATTGGCTTAACAGCTTGCCAACAGGATCAATCAGTTGTTGGGAGGACCTGGAAGCCGCATTCCTCGACAATTTCCAGGGCACTTATGTGCGACCCCCAGACGCCGATGACCTAAGTCACGTAATTCAGTAGCCAGATGAATCGGTCAGGCAATTCTGGACACAATTCCTAACAAAGAAAAATCAAATAGTCGATTGTCCGGACGCTGAGGCCCTAGCAGCCTTCAAGCACAATATCCGTGACGATTGGCTTGCCCGGCACCTTGGACAGGAAAAGCCGAAATCTATGGCAGCACTCACGACACTCATGACCCGCTTTTGCACGGGAGAAGACAGCTGGCTTGCTCGTAGCAACAATATGACCAAGAACCCAGGTAATTCGGACACCAGGGACAGTAGTGGTAGGTCGCGTCGCAACAAGCAGAAGCGTCGCATTAACGGCGACAATGCAGAGGATACGACAGTTAATGCCGGATTCAGAGGCTCTAAATCCAGTGAGCGGAAAAAGCCATTCAAAAGGAATCCTATGGGCCCGTCCAGTTTGGACCGAATACTCGACCGCTCGTGCCAGATACATGGCACCCCGAAAAGCCGGCCAATGACGCCAACAGGGATTGTTGGGTGTTCAAGCAGGCAGGCAAGTTATACGCCAAAAATGAAGACAAGGGGCTACATAGCGATGACGACGAGGAGCCCCGGCCACCGAACAACAGTGGACAGAAGGGTTTTCCCCCACAAGTGCGGACGGTGAACATGATATACGCAACCCACATCCCCAAAAGGGAGCGGAAGCGCGCGTTAAGGGACATATACGCGGTAGAGCCAGTCGCCCAAAGTTCAACCCATGGTCCTCCTGCCCGATCACCTTTGATCGAAGGGACCATCCCATTAGCATCCGTCATGGTGGATTCGCCGCATTGGTTCTAGACCCAATTATTGACGGATTTCATCTCACTAGAGTCCTTATGGACAGCGGCAGCAGCCTGAACCTACTTTACCAGGATACAGTGCGGAAAATGGGCATAGATCCCTTGAGGATTAAGCCCACCAAAACGACCTTTAAAGATGTTATACCAGGTGTAGAGGCCAACTGTACAGGCTCAGTCACACTTTGAAGTGGTCTTCGGATCTCCGTATAATTTCCGAAGCGAGGAGTTAATCTTCGACATAGTCCCGTTTCGCAGTGGTTATAACGCACTGCTCGGGCAAACCGCATTCGCTAAGTTCAATGCGGTACCGCATTACGCATACCTTAAGCTCAAGATGCCAGGCCCTCGAGGAGTAATTACGGTCAATGGAAACACCGAACTCTCCCTCTGAACGGAGGAGCACATGGCGGCCCTTGCAGCGGAAGTACAAAGCAGCCTCTCCAGGCAATTCTCCAGTCCGGCCACTCAACGACCGGACACCGTCAAGCGCGCCCGGAGTAACCTACAACAAGACCGCCTGGCATGATCCGAGTAGGCGTAGCAATGCGGCCCCAACCCCAACCCTTGCAAAAAGGCGACGCCAGCACTTCACGTACATAACTACGCTCTAGAAATACCATGGGTACAGGGGGAGGGGCACCATCATGGCACGCCCGAAACATGGCTTAAACCGCACCAGGGGCTGCCGATTTTTTAATTTTCTCTTACTTTCAGGACTCCACTTTTCGGAAGGCCTGTTCGGCAGTTCAATTGCTGCACAAACGATGCAAGAACCAGGGAAGAAGACAAGCCATGCCGCATTACGGAACTCCCAGGTGGTCTCTATCACGAGCAATATACCTGTTTCGCATATTATTCAGTAGCTTGCCCCTGGAGCGGACATGTTAAATAGTCCAACCTTTTGCTTATCGCCTTATTTGTATCGTCCTGCCTTGATCGCAGCCCTTTTTAATAAACAATGCATAGCTTTTATCTATTTTTGCATTACTCTTTTTTTATATGTTCCTTAACGACATGTTGCACCCGTACACTTTGGTACGGCCAAAATACGCCAGGGGCTTCAGTACCCCTCAACATGGTGTGAGAAGTCCGAACACTTTAACAAGTGCGGCACCCCAAACTTATAGCATTATATGCGTCGGCTCTGAATCATGTCTTGGGTCAATAGTTGGGTTTGCCCGGCTCCTATGTTTTGGTGCCTTACATTCCGCTATATCGGCTAAGGTAGCACTAGGAGAACCACTGCGATTGTGCCCCAGTTGAGCTGGGTCGAGCACCTCAGTGGAGAAAGCTAAAACTGACCATCATGATGAAGCGAGAGCTGGTTGCTGTTCGAGAGGTTTTTTCGAGTCCTTAAAGACTTATGCCGCTTAGGGCGAGGAGCCGGCTCTGTCCGGCCAAGGCGTGGATAGCGCCCCGAACTCGGTCTTCTGAATACCAGGGGCTTCGCCGAAATTTAAAATTATAGAATTCTATGGCTAAGTGAGAGTGTTCACGCATTATAGTCCGATTGCCATATTCGTTGGGCTGAGCGCCTCCCTCGAAGGACCCAAACATGGGAAAAAGAGCGCTCAGGTTTATCCCCGAACACCCCAGCACTAGCGGCACGGGGGCAGAAGCCGACGACTCGCCATCTCTCAGAATTGATAAACAGCCGCACAAAAAGGTAATATTTTAAATTCAAACAGCATTGCCTAGCGCATATGAACAAGTTTTCAGCGCACAGGACAAAACGAGCGAGTTTTAATCAAAAATTACATCCATAGAACATTCATCCGCCACAAGGCGGGCACCCTTCAGAACATCCTTATAATAATTCTTGGGCTTGCGATGCTCTTTCCCCGGCGGTGGCCCATCCTTCACAAGCTTCTCAGCATCCAGCTTGCCCCAGTGCACCTTAGCACGGGCAAGGGCCCTACGGGCACCTTCAATGCAGACGGAGCGCTTGATGACTTCGAGCCTTGGACAGGCCTCCACCAGCCGCCGCACCAGCCCGAAATAGCTCCCAGGCAGAGCCTCTCCAGGCCACAGCCAAACTCTGAGGCCCCTCATGGCCTGTTCGGCCGCCTTGTGGAGCTCAACCAGTTGCTTCAGCTGGTCGCTCAGGGGCACAGGGTGTCCGGCCTCAGCATACTGAGACCAGAACACATTCTCTGTCGAGCTGCCCTCCTCGGCTCGATAGAATGTGGCGGCATCAGATACACACCGGGGAAGATCTGCGAACGCTCCTCAAGAGCTCCGGATTTGGGTAAGTAACTCACGTTTATGTGTTTGCTTTGCATAAAGAATGCCTTACCCGCAGCTATCTTCTTCACCTCATCCAACTCCTGGAGGGTCTTCTGGGATTCGGCCTTGGCAGACTTGGCATTTTTAATAGCCACCGCAAGCTCGGACGCTCGCGTCTTTGAGTCATGCTCCAAACTCTCATGTTTTTCATGTTTTTCCATGAGAGCCTGGAGCTCTTGCCGTACCTTGCCAACCTCGGCCTCACACTTCTCCCGCTCGATGCGCTCCGTGGCCGCCCTCTTCTCGGCCTCGACCAGTGCTTTCTTAAGGGTCGCCACCTTAGACGTGGCCCCTACAATAGCCACGATAATCCTGTCATTTTTCGCAATTGCACCTTTTTATATATATTTAAACAAGGTATTTCTTACCTTCATTGTCCTCGAGCTGCTTCTTGGCATGCCCGAGCTCTTGCTCGGACCGCTCGAGGTTCTGCTTTAGCGTGTCCACTTCCGCAGTCAGTGCAGCGGACGACAGCAGGGAAGCCTATGCACGCATATTGACTCCTTTTTGTTAGACTCCTGCGAATTTTATTTGATCCTCTATTCGGCTTTTCTTCCCGAACGGCAAACAGAGCATCAGGGGCTACTATCTATGCGGTAATATTATTTACACATTTTTTACTTACCTCAAAGCCTGTTAAAAGGCTAGTACAAGCTTATGTCAGTCTGCTCTTGGCACACTGAACCTTCTGGACCACCGCACTCATAATGGTGCGGTGCCCCTCATCGATGGAGGCGCCTTGGAGCGCCTCCAACAGATTGTTTGGCGCCTCCGATTGGACGGAGGTCACCGGCACGGTGGGCTTGCTCCTCTTGGAAGGAGGTCCCCCACCGGACTCTGGAACCTTTGAAGGTTCCGGAGCGGTGTCCGGCCTAGGGCCGGACTTGGAGCCCTGGGGGGTTTCATCCCCTTTACTCCTGGAGTCCGGGAGGTCGCCTCGCGGCGCCTCTAGGACCACCTCCTCCCGGATTGGAACCTGTTGGGACAACACTTCAGTGTCGTCCGTAGGGCGGGGGAGGAAGCCGTCGGAAGCAAGTTCACATCCGACGAGTCCAGTGAGCCGCTCGACGATGCGTCGGGACGGTCTTTGGGTGGGCTGCATAAACATATTCGACATAAGGGAAAGCTGTGCAATAAACGAATACTATTAGTTACTCTGGTATCCGGATACTTACGATTTGGCCAGGGGCTTGGCCCTGGGCGCCCACTCCTCTCAGCCGTCGTCGGCATCGGTGGAGTAGTCCGAAGGAAGGGTTTTCCCCTTCTTGGACCCTTCGGCCTCCCCAGTTGGGGCGGCCTTCCTTTTCTTCCCTTCCCCCGCGGAAGGGGGAGGGGTCTCTTCTTCCTCCTCCTCGTCTTCATGGGAGGAGTGCATCTTGGATTCGTCGGATGGTGAATCCGACACCTCCGGGCGTCGGGCACTCTTTCGAGTCCCCGTGGCCTTCTTCTTGGCCTTCTTCTCCGGCACCACATGGGGTGCCGGAACTAGCAGCTTCGCCAAGTGGGCATCGGCTGGGTCTTCGGGCAAAGGTGCCGGACAGTCGATCCGTCCGGACTTTGCCTGCCAATCCTATCAAAGGTAAGGGAGCTTAAATCCCGCACAGAGTTAAACTATGAAAAACTAGTGCCCTGTAAAAGGTACAAAAAACTTACCGCGCTAGCATGACGCTGCGCGCTGAATCCGCGATCCAGCGGATGCGGGAGCCTCGGCGCCCTTGAAAAGCACCTTCCAGGCATCTTCGTACGTCATGTCGAAGAGCCTGCTCAGAGTTCGGTGCTGCGCCGGATTGAACTCCCACAGGTTGAAGGCCTGTTGTTGACACGGGAGGCTCAGGCGGATGAGCATAACCTAGACTACATTGACGAGCCTGAGCTGCTTGTCCACCAGGGATTGGATGCATGTTTGCAGTCCGGTTACCTCCTTTTTGCTGCCCCACGCCAGGCCCGTCTCTTTCCAGGACATGAGCCGCGTTGGGGGTCCGGACCGGAACTCGGGGGCTGCAACCCACTCAGGGCCACGCGGCTCGGTGATGTAAAACCACCCCGATTGCCACCCCTTCAGGGTCTCCACAAAGGAGCCCTCGAGCCATAAGACGTTGGGCATCTTGCCCACCATGGCGCCTCCGCACTCTGCCTGGTTGCCGCGCACCATCTTCGGCTTGACGTTGAAAGTCTTGAGCCATAGGCCGAAATGGGGGCGGATGCGGAGGAAAGCCTCGCACACGATGATAAACGCCGAGATGTTGACGACAAAATTCGGGGCCAGATCGTGGAAATCCAGGCCATAGTAGAACATGAGCCCCCGGACAAATGGATGAAGAGGGAAACCTAGTCCGTGGAGGAAATGGGGAGGAACACCACCCTCTCATGGGGCCTAGGGGTGGGGATGAGCTGCCCCTTTTCGGGAAGCCGGTGCGCAATGTTGTTAGACAAGTATCCGGCCTTCCTTAATCTTTTGATGTGCCCCTCCGTGACGAAGGAGACCATCCACTTGCCTCCCGCTCCGGACATAGCTGGAGAAGGTTGAGGTGGGGAGTGCGGACTTGGGCGCTGGAGCTCGAGTGCGCGAGAATGGATAAGCAAGGGAGGAAGAAGGCGTAGGTGAAAAGGTGGGTCCTTATCCCCTTATATAGGTAGACGCAACTACGTGTCCCCACCATCCTGGTAAAACTCGCTTATCTCCCAAGCGCCGTAATCAATGGCGCGGTTGGGTTACCCACGCACGTATTGATGAGAATCCCGGAATAAGAGGACACGATCTTTGCTATAACAAGACGTGCCAAGAAAACCGCCTCGCATGACACGCTGAGGTGGGATAATGAAATGACTCGGATAAAGGCTTGGCCGTGGTGTGTCACACTACGGAATACGTCAGCAGATTAGATTTGTGTAAATATTATTATCTCTATGGCAAATATGTGGAAACTTGTTTTGCAGAGTCGACACTATCTTCGTGTTCAAAATCTTCTATGAAGTACTTGGAGGAGAAACCCGCCTTGCAATGCCGAAGACAATCTGCGCGCCGGACTCGTCGTCATTGAAGCCTGGTTCAGGGGCTACTTGGGGAGTCCTGGATTAGGAGGTGTTCGGATAGCCGGACTATACCTTCAGCCGGACTCCTGGACTATGAAGATACAAGATTGAAGACTCCGTCCCATGTCCGGAAGGGACTTTCCTTGGCGTGGAAGACAAGCTTGGCAATACGGATATTTAGATCTCCTACCATTGTAACCGACTCTATGTAACCCTAACCCTACCCATGTCTATATAAACCGGAGGGTTTTAGTCCGTACAACATACACATCAACAATCATACCATAGGCTAGCTTCTAGGGTTTAGCCTCCTCGATCTCGTGGTAGATCTACTCTTGTACTATCCATATCATCAATATTAATCAAGCAGGACGTAGGGTTTTACCTCCATCGAGAGGGCCAGAACCTGGGTAAAACTTCGTGTCCCTTGCCTCCTGTTACCATCCGGCCTAGACGCACAGTTCAAGACCTCCTATCCGAGATCCGCTGATTTTGACACCGACAGTCACCTCACATGGCTAAGAAACAACTGTTGTGCTTTGGGGTGCCACCTGCCCCCGTATATAAAGGAGGAGAGGGAGGAGGACGGCCACAAGGGGCGCACCATGGGGGGGAACCGACTAGGACTCCTAGTCCAAGTCGCCCCCACCCTTCCTTCTTTCGGGGGGGGAGAGGGGGAAGGAAATGGGGTCGCGCCCCCTTCCCCTTGTCCAATTCAGACAACCCATGGGAGGGGCGCGCGCCACCCCTTGCAGGCTCCTCTCTCTCTCCCCTATGGCTCATGTAGGCCCATTATTTCCTAGAGGTTCCGTAACCTCCCGGTACTTCGAAAAAATACCAGAAACAATCTGGAACCATTCCGGTGTACGAATACCATCGTTCAATATATCAATCTTTACCTCTCGACCATTTCGAGACTCCTCGTCATGTTCGTGATCTCAATCGGGACTCCAAACAATCTTCGGATACCAAAACACATAACTCATAATACAAATCATAATCGAACGTTAAACGTGCGGACCCTACCGGTTCGAGAACTACATAGACATGACCAAGACACATCTCTGATCAATAACCAATAGCCGAACCTGGATGCTCATATTGGTTCCTACATATTCCATGAAGATCTTTATCTGTCAAACCATAATGACAACATACGTTATTCCCTTTGTCATTGGTATGTTATTTGCCCGAGATTCGATCATCGGTATCTTCATACCTAGTTCAATCTCGTTACCGGCAAGTATCTTTACTCGGTTCGTAATACATCATTCCGCAACTAACTCATTAGTCACATTGCTTGCAAGGCTTATCATGATGTGCATTACCTAGAGGGCCCAGAGATACCTCTCCGATACTCGGAGTGACAAATCCTAATCTCGATCTATGCCAACCCAACAAACACCTTCGGAGACACCTGTAGAACATCTTTATAATCACCCAGTTACGTTGTGATGTTTGATAGCACACAAAGTGTTCCTCCTGTATTCGAGAGTTGCATAATCTCATAGTCAAAGGAATATGTATAAGTCATGAAGAAAGCGATAGCAATAAAGCTTAACGATTATTATGCTAAGCTAACGGATGTGTCTTGTCCATCACATCATTCTTCTAATGATATGACCTCGTTCATCAAATGACAACACATGCCCATGGTCAGAAAACTTAACCATCTTTGATTAACGAGCTAGTTAAGTAGAGGTATACTAGGAACACTCTGTTTTGTTTATGTATTCACACATATATCAAGTTTTCGGTTAATATAATTCTAGCATGAATAATAAACATTTATCGTGATATCTTCCCTAATAATAAAGCAGTGACTGCTTTTGGTCATACATCAATGGTAAATTTACATAAAAGCCCCTCATCTATTATAGAATCAACCCGCAGTCCATATAGAAATCAACCCGAAAGAGAAAAAATGGTCCACGCGGTGCGTCTCCCACACGAAGCAATAGAATTTCATCGGTTCATATACGTGTGCTTGATGATTCGATAAGAGGCAACGGAAATTAACAGAGAAACGAATCCAGAGAGGTGTGCAGCGAAGGAATCAAACCAAGAACCAAACCCAGAGAGGTGTGGAAGAAATTGGGATGATGCGGACAGAAATTGGCCTGCTGGCGAAGAGAAGGGGCTGCTTCGGGCAAAGAAGATGCCGGAGTGGAGCAACCCTGGCCTCCACCGGAGTGGAGGTGCCGGACCAAGGCGGCAGCGGATATGGCGCCTCCATGGCGCAAGCAGGGGAGGCAAAAGCAGCGGCTATGGCGCTCCATGGCAAGCGGGGGGGGGGGGGGAGGCGAAGGGGGCGCAGTAGGAGAGGAGGAAGCGTCGGACGGCAGCGGCTTGTGCTCGCCGGCAACGGGCCTAGCCGCCCTGGCCGGCCGCCAGATCTGATGAGCCACTGCACACCGCGGCCTGCAGCCCCCATCGCAACCAGCCACCCGGTGGAAGGAGAAGGGCCTCCACCACCACGGCACGGGGACGCGGCCCCAGTCCCGTGCACCGAAGAGCGGGCCGCCGACGCTGCCAGAACCTCTGGCGTGGGAGGGAAGGGAGAGATGATCCCGATGGTGCTGGAGCTTGGCTCGGGGAAGGGGACAAGGAGTCACGGCGAGATCACGGCGGTGGTGTTGTGGGCTCAGGCAGGCGAGGAGTGGAGGGGGCGCAGCGGGATCACGGCGGGCGGTGTTGGCGAGAGCTACCTGAAAGAGAAAAGGAAACAGAGGAGAAAAGTAAAAGGAAAACGGAGCGACTGCGAGCGAGGCGGCTGGATTCTTCTAGCCAGCCAACGTACTCCCTCTGGTCCTTTTTACTCTACATATTAGGTTTGACCGAAGTTAATCTCATCCAATTTTGATCAAATTTGTACAAAAAATTATAGACATTCACATAACAACACCAATATCATTAGATTCATCTTGGAATATATTTTCATATTATATTTATTACATATTATAGATGCTAATAATTTTTAATATAAATTTAGTCAAACTTAGCAAAATTTGACTTTCGGCAAATCCAATGTACAGAGTAAAAAGGACCGGAGAGAGTACTAGCTAGTGTGGCAGCCAGCCTTCACACGTGTTACGAGGATGTGTAAGTGTAATGTGTTTGTTCTCCTTTTCAAAAATGTGTTTGCTCTAAAGTCTAACATGTTGCTTTTTTGTACTTCCTTTGTTTAAAATTTTTTGTCTTAGATTTATCTAGATATGAATGTATTTAATACTAAAATGTAACAGATACATCCGTATTTAAACAAATTTAAGACAACCTCTGTCCCAAAAATTTTGTCTTCGATTTATCCAGATATGGATGTATCAAATCACGTTTTAGTATTAGATACATCTGTATCTAGACAAATTTAAGATAAATTTTTTGAGATAAAAGAAGTATTAAGTTTGAATTTGACTCATCTTTTTTTGACTCTATTTATTTCCTTCGTGAACTCATACTAACGGACTACTAGGACGCAAAAACTGAAAAAGTAACAAACACCATACGTAGATGAATAAGAATTAGACAATATTGGACTAACATATATACACAGGTTAGGGTATACACTGTGAAAACATATATGGTTGCACGTCCAATAAAAGTAAATACACAATAAATTATCTTCCGGCGCTGTTGATTTTGATTCATACTGAGTGCATGACAAATCGTCGACACCAAAACACAGAGATTTACGTGTCATAGCAGTAGGTTTTTTGTTGAAGCTATTGTTTCAGATCAGGAAAATGATGACATGCTGACGTCCGTAATGATGGACATGTTGGATGTTGTCGGGTGGTAGGATCGACATATGCCAACGGGTGGCTTATCATTGCGGGGGCCAATAGAACGTCGCCGGTGCCTGGAAATGGGATGAGGCATAGACATGCACGCCGGCGAATCTTACCCAGCTTCAGGGCTCTCCGGGGAGATAACACCCCTACTGCTGCTCTGCGGGGTCTCCGCATGGTTACTAAGTTCACAGGTGGCTACAATGCTCCTTGAGCTGTTTGGGGGCGGAAGGAGGAAGAAGGGCTTAGCTCAGCTTGCTTCTTCTCCTTGTAAGTGTCTATGTCTAGAAAGAGAGTCCAACCCTTTGCATGGGTGCACCGGGGGGTTTATATAGGCCTACCCCCCGGGGGTACAATGGTAATCCGACTGGGCGGGGGGCCCAGCTGCCTGTGACTATGCTCGCCGGCTTCTCCGCTGGTTTCTGGGGCCCGCCGGCTGGTGGGTCCCGCCGACTGCCGGCTCCTGGGTCGACAGGCCGGCCCCACCGGCCAGGGCCTTGTCGGCGGCCGGTTACTGTTGCTCCGTGTTTGTTGGCGCAGGCTTGGTCGGGGTAAGCGTGGCTACAGTAACGCCGCCCTGGCGGGCGATTACTGTAGCCCCGCCGCACCTTGTCTCCTTAATGGGCGTCTCCTTCGAGGAAGGCGGCGGGCCGGCTACGCGAAGCCGGCCCTCTGTCTCGCCGGCTTGAGAGGGGGTGTGGCCGCCTTCGGCATCTCTCTGCCCGAAGGGGCCCACCGCCTCGGGGGCCACGCTGGCGGCCCGTCGTGGACGGCGTCAGAGCCGCCGTGGCTACAGTGCCGCGTCAGGCGGGCCGCAGCGGCCCGCACGACGCGCTGTACCAGGCGTGCTCCGGGTTTTGGGGGTGGCAGGCTCCACTGTAGCCACGCCCCGCTTCATCATCGCAGAGTGGACGCGTACATCGCGGGTACGGCGTTGACTGCTTTATCGGAGCCGGCCCGGCGGTAGCCGGCCATGCCATAGCCGGCCTTGCCATAGCCGGCCCTGCCGCAGCCGGCCATGCCGTGGCCGGCCCTCCACAGTTTTCTTCATGGGGGTAAATAGGGCGGGCCGCCCCCCAAGCCGGCTAGGATGGCAGTCGGCTAGGGGGAGGCAGCCCAGGTCTTGATTCTCCTTACGAGCCGGATGGGCTCATAATTTTTTCTGAGGGGCCAGGGGAAGCCGGCTGGGCTACCCATGGCTATTTACCCCGACAGTAGTCCCCGAAGGCGGGCGAGCTTCATGGCGGACGGAAGGACGGGAAGCTTGGCCGGCTTCACACCGTGAGGGGCCGACTGCGTCGTTGCAGCCGATTTCATAGCACTTTTCTTTATTAGGGCGACCGTGGTTGACCCGCGGACCGGCCGCGGGCCCCACGACGAGCCACGTGGCGGGGAAGTCCTGCCGCCGCACGCGCGCGACGGGACGCCGCCGTAGGCCCGGGCCTGCCACTCCCTGGCCTCGGCCCGGGCGCAGATCTTCTGTGGCCCGAGGGGGCTGCTCGCCTCCCCGCGGCCGTTACCTCGCGTCATGAAGGCGCGTAATTAACGCGGGCGTGGGGGAGATGGGCACGATCGATCCCCACGATCCCCCACGCCGTGCCTCCTCGTCTCTGGCGCACGCGCCTACAAGTAGGGGGGAGGGGGAGAGGCACGGGCCTGTTCGCTCCCCCGCTCCCCGTCCCTCCTGCTCTTCTTCTTCTTGCTCTTCTTCTTCTTCCTTGCGCCCGACGCAGTTTCGCGCCGTAGCCCACCCACGCCGCCATGTCGCTGGCTTTGTCGAGCTCGTGGGACGGGTCCAATGTCCACGACGAGCACATCGAGTTCCTCCGCCAGACCCGGCGTCTGCCCGCCGCCGACCTCGTGCAGGTGCGCCTGGCGCCCGCGAAGGAGGTCTCGCCGGCGCCGGAGGAAGGCGAGCGCGTCGTCTTCCGCACGCACTTCCTCCGAGGCTTCGGCTTCCCGGCGAGCAGCTTCATGCGTTCCTTTCTCGAGTTCTACAACCTCCAACCGCACCACGTCACGCCCAATGCAGTGCTGCAACTCTCGGCCTTCGTCACACTCTGCGAAGGGTACTTGGGGGTGCTGCCGACGCTGGAGCTCTGGGCGGAACTGTTCGAGAACAAGCTCGCACCGTCTCCGCCGGCATGCCGGCTCCCTGCGGCGCCTTCATCGCGATGAAGAGGGCAAGCGACGACAACCCCTTCCCCCACATTCCTCTGATCCAGTCTGTCAAGCTATGGCAGAAGTCTTACTTCTACGTCAAGAACGTCGCCCGGCACGGCAACTACGTCAACCTGCCGGCTTACGTAGCCGGCCCGCCGGCTGGGAGGCGGCGGACCTGGGGCTACCGGTCGAAATCCCTGTCTCCAGCGGGGAACGCTTCCATCTCCCGGCTTCGGGTGATGATCCAGTCGGAAGGTCTGTGCGCGTCCGACTTGGTAACCGCCTTCGTCGAGCGCCGGATCTTGCCTCTTCAAAGCCGGCCGCACATGATGTGCCAAATGAGTGGCCGGTTTGATCCTTGCCGGCTGAGCACATGGGAGATGCCCCATGCCGAGGTGGCTCTGATGGCGAACTACGTCGCCAACTTGAAGCTCACCGACGAGTGGCAGTTCGGCAAGGCGCCGTACTCCCGCGCCCAGCCTCCGCCTGTGGTAAGTTTTCTTCTCATCGCCTGCCGGCTTGGGTTAGCCGGCCTCTGACCAGGCGGCTATTTTCTTTTTTCTCTTCATCAGAATCCTCTCCTCCCGCCGCCAGCCGGGGCAGCCGGAGTCGACCGAGAGTACGCCCCGGACCGCACGGTGGACGACCCCGACGACCCGGATCTCTCCGCCGTCGCCATGGAGGACGCCGCCATGGGGGATGCCGCCGAGCTCGGCGGCACCGGGCTTTCGGCCAGTTTCGACGACTGGTCGGACGATTTTGAAGCCGAAGAACTCCCGCGCCGCCAGCCGGCAACCGACCGCCGCGGCGCGAGCTCGTCTGCCGCGCCGACCGCCGGTGGTGGGAAGGGAAAACGCCGGGCCGCGCTCCCGCTCTTCGGAAGCCGGCCGAAGAAGCCGAAGGCCTCCGCCGCGGCCACAAAGCGCGAGGAGGCGGCGGCGAAGGCGGCCCGCTTCCGGAAGGCGGTGAAGAAGCCCCCGTCGGTTTCCGCGTAAGTCTAGTGGCCGCCTGCATGCTTGTTATTCTGAAGTCTTCTTTTCTTGAATGCTTTTCTGATTTCCTGAGCAGGGCGCCGCTCTCCCTCGAGCGAGGCCCAGCCGGCTCCGTGGTCAGGCCAAGCGCCGGTTCCTCGGGGTCCCGCCGAGTGGACCCCCGCGCCGAACTTGATGCTGACACGAAGCGCAACGCTCGCGAGGCGCGCCGAGAGAGGGAGGCGGCCGAGCGGGAGGCGGCGAAGCGAGAGGCCGCCCAGACGGCGCCAGGGCGAGCGAGCGAGGTGGCCGAAACTCCGTCGGAGCGGGCGGCCGCGGAGACGGAGGCGGAAGGCGCGCGTAGCCAGCCTCCGCTACTCGCCATCCCCCTCCAGACTTGGATCCGGATATTCCTCTGCCCACGGCGGAGGAGATTATCCCCGAGCAGCCGCCGGTGCAGAGGGACGAAATCCTCGGGGCTTCTGTTGAGAGGACGTCGCCGGCAGCGCCAGCCGGAGCAGGCGAAGGCGGCCAATCGTCGGTGGTGCCGGAGGAGCCGGCCCGGGCCGCGCCCGAGGCCGGAGCCGGCCTTGAGGTCGAGCTGGCGGTGGGCCGGCCCGCTGGAGGGAGCACGGCCTCGCCGGACACGCGCCGAGCCGCGGGAGCCAAGCGGACGGCAGACGCCTTGGAGGCGGCCAGCTCCGCCACGTCCGGGTGGACTCCCAGCGGAGGGAGCGGCGAGCTGAACGTCGCGGCCCAAGAGGTTCGGAGCCGGCTGCAGGCACAGGCCGGCCTCCTGAGGCAATTCACTCAGGAGTTTCTGTCGACGCGGTCTGCAATCCGGGTAATTCTTCACTCCTTGACCGCTCTGGTCCTTTGAATTTTTTCCGTGGGGGCACGCTAGCGCACCCACTGGGTGTAGTCTCCGAGATCCGGGCCGACTGCAGCGCAGTCGGGTCGGATCTTACTAGACGACTATGTTAACTGTTTTTTCTGATCTTCAGGATTATCACAACTCTCGCGCGGCCGCCTTCAACTCCCAGGCTCGGGAGCTAGGCCGGAGGACCGAAGACCTCGCCAGCAGCCGGCGTAAGTGTTTTGTCATTATTAATTTCTCGTGGGGGCGCGACAGCGCACCCACTGGGTGTAGTCCCCGAGATCCGGGCCGACTGCAGCGCAGTCGGGTCGGATCTTACTTGACGACTTTTCCTTTGCTAACTTTTCTTTTTATTTCTTGCTCGTGCAGAGGCCAACGCTGACCTGCGGAGGGAACTCGGCGTGGTGCAGGCCGCTCTTCGTGCCAAGGATGCCGAGTACGCTGACTTGGCTCAAGAGCGCGACCGTCTGGCGACGAAACTGGCCGACCAAGAGGAGAGCCACAAGGCGGCCCTGCAAAAGGCACAGGACGGCGAGGCTACCCTGAGGGCGGAGTTCGAAGCCAGGGAGGCGAGCTGGGCCGAGACTCGCCGGGCGCTGGAAGAAGGCTTCGGCCGGGTCGAGGATCTCATTGATGGTAGGCTGTCTTTCTTGCTCTTCTTCCATTCGCCGGCCGCCTATGGTTTTGTTTTGACTTGTGTTTGCTGTCTTGCGCAGAGTACTTCCCCGGCCAGTCCGTCCTTGCCGCCCAAGCCATCGAAGCCTACCGCGAGGAGCGCCGTCAGGCCGGGGTTGTGATTCCGCCGGATGCGAACCGGACGTTGTCGGAGTAGCTTATCGCCGTCCAGGCGCGGCTGCAGCCGGCCCACCGGTTGCTCCGCCGGCTCCAATGCGCCGGGGCGACGATGCTGGCCGCGCTCTGGCCCGGCCAGACAATTCCCCGGACCCCAAGCCAGACGGCCGACTGGCTCAAAGTCGCAGTCGGCCGCTTCGAGGCCTGGAAGGCGTCCGCGGCCCGTCTTGGAGCCGGGCGCGCGCTGGAGTTCGTCCGCGCGTGGTACCCAGGGCTAAGCCTGGACCAGCTGCGGACGTGGCGGTCGGAAGCCGACGCCGAGCTGGAGGAGGTGCGGCCGGCGATCGCACAGCGCGCCTCGACGATCGCCGAGTGTACCAACACCAGCGTCTTCGCGCCAGAGCTCAACGACGATGGCGCTGCCCAGCCGGAGGAATGGTTCGGGCTGAACCCGGCGGACGGCGAGGACTCGGCGGAAGAGATCGCCTCCAGCGACGAGGGCGAGGACGACGAGGAGGAGGACAGCGAAGACGCCGAGCCGACTGGTGGGGCGGCCGACCGTCCCCCAGCCGATCGTGCCTCTAGCAAGGAGCCACGCGGGAGCGCACCCTCTGCCGGAGACGATGATCAAGCCGAGGTTGGCCAGCCGGCCGCTCCTCCAGCCGGCGTGACTACTTCCGCCGCCTAACCCAGCTCGTCTGCGGCCCCGTCGGCTTGATCTGCCGTTCTTTTTGTCCCTGTCTTTCTTTTTGGACAAATTTAAGTTTCTGCAATTCCACCCACTGGGGGTGTATCGAACAATGCTAGATGTCAACCTCTCTGGAGGCTTTTTGTGTAATATATTAATATATGCATGTGTTGGCGTTCATCCGAGTGTACTTTTGGTCCTTAGGCTCTTTCCTTTGCCGCCTTCCCTCTTTGGGAAGGCAAGTACTTGAGTTTTCTTGGATTTGAAGTAGACTGAATGTAAGCCGGCCGGCCGGCTACTCTGGTAGTCGGTCGGCGTGAGGCAGTCAGCCGGCTTTAGTTATATATGCGAGCCTGTTTGGTCCCTAGCCGTTTTTCATGTGGGTACCCTTTCCGGCTAGTGGCTCTTGCCAGCCGGGCAGTCGGTTCTTCGAGCTGCGGTTTCGACAAGAGCCAAGCCTGGGTGTAGGCACATTACTTGTCTGACTGCGGGTAGGGCTCCTAATATAACTCTAGTCGGCCAGTCCCCGGGCCGACTCGTCGGACCTGGTACCGGACAAAAGTAAATGAAAAGCTAATATCATACGCATGATAACTTTCATTCATAAAACACGGGTGGCAGTCCCCGAGTCTTTCTCGGGGAGCCTACTGTATCATACTAAATACAAAAGTGGGCATGACACATACTGCGCTTTAACTGTAAAACTTTCAAAGGAGATTTGCGTTCCACGGTCGCTCCGACTCCTTGCCGGAGTCGTCTCTCTTGCGTGCCTTCGGCTTCTGCGCGTCGATGAGGTAGTAGGCGTCGTTGCCCAAGGCTCTGCTGATGATGAAGGGGCCTTCCCAGGGGGCTGCGAGCTTGTGCTGGCCGGCTGTTCGCTGGATCAGCTGGAGCACAAGGTCGCCCTCCTGGAAGGATCTTGGGCGGACCCTCCGGCTATGGTAGCGGCGCAGACCCTGCTGGTAGATGGCGGACCGGCTGAGGGCTAACAGCCGGGCCTCTTCCAGCAGGTCGACGCCGTCTTCTCGTGCTTCTTTGGCTTCCGCTTCCGTGTACATGGTTACCCGAGGCGAGTCGAACTCGATGTCTGTTGGGATGACCGCCTCGGCACCATATACAAGGAAGAAGGGAGTGAAGCCGGTTGATCTGTTGGGAGTAGTGCGCGGACTCCATAGGACAGCCGGCAGCTCATCGAGCCAGCAGCCGGCTGAACGCTCCAGGGGTACGACCAGTCGAGGCTTGATGCCGGACAGAATGAGGCCATTTGCTCGCTCCACTTGGCCGTTTGACTGCGGGTGGGCGACTGACGCAAGGTCCAGCCGGATACCTTGCGCAGCGCAGAACCGTGCCAGGGCACCTTTGGCAAAGTTCGTGCCGTTGTCTGTGATGATGCTGTGCGGTACGCCGTACCGGGTTGTTATATCTGCAATGAAGGTCACTGCAGTCGGCCCATTCAGCTTCTTGATCGGCTTCGCCTCGATCCACTTGGTGAATTTGTCAACGGCGACGAGCAAATGTGTCATGCCGCCGCGCGCCGTCTTGAATGGGCCCACCATATCCAATCCCAGACGGCAAAGGGCCAGGTGATGGGAATGGTCTTGAGTGCTGAAGCCGGCATGTTTTGCTGCGAGCTGAAAAGCTGGCAGCCTTTGCAGTGTTTGACTAGCTCTTTGGCGTCGTCCAAAGCAGTCGGACAGAAGAAACCGTGGCGGAAGGCTTTGGCGACCAGTGATCTTGATGCGGCGTGGTGGCCGCATTCTCCTTGGTGTATATCCCTGAGGATCGCGATGCCTTTCTCCTGCTTGACGCATCGCTGCAAGACACCGGTGGCGTTGCGCTTGACAAGCTCTCTGTTGACGATTGTGTATGCTCCAGCCCGGCGCTAAACTTGTCTTGCTTCGTTTTTGTCAGCTGGCAGGTCATGGTTCACCAGGAAGTTGCGGATGGCTTGGGCCCATGATGGGGCGGCGACCTCCTCAGCCACCAATGTGGCCAGAGCCACCAGGGTGGGCGGGTTGGGCAGTGCAGCGCTGGAGTCGGCCGCCGCTTCCTGTGCTGAAGAAGTCCTCGGGCCAGCTACCGCAGTCCCCGGGCCGGGTGCGGCAGTCCTCGAGCCGAATATTGAAGTCCCTGGGCCGGCTGCTTGATTCTTCGAGCCGGACCCGGCCCCCTCGGGGTTAGGCGGCATGAAAATGGAGTCGGATTCCGGAGACGGCTTGATTGAAGGCTTGAGGAGGCGCCGCAGGGCGACGCCGGCTGGTATTGCTTGCCGCGTGGAGCCTATTTGGGCCAGGGCATCTGCTGGCTCGTTGTCGGCTCGCGGCACGTGAAGGAACTCACACCCGTCGAAGTATCCGCTGATTTGCTGTACTAGGAAACGGTAGCTCGCCATGTTCGCGTCCTTGGCATCCCAGTCACCAGAAGACTGCTGCACCACCAAATCCGAGTCGCCATAGCACAGGATCCGGCGAATACCAAGCTCCTTGGCAAGCCGGAGCCCGTGTATGAGCGCCTCGTACTCGGCTACGTTGTTAGAGGCGGCGAAGTGGATCTGCAGCGTGTATCTGAGCTTGTCGCCCTTTGGAGAAGTAAGGACGATGCCGGCTCCCAAGCCGGTGCGCATCTTTGATCCGTCAAAGTGCATGCGCCAATGGGTGGAGTCGGGCGCCGGTGGTAAGTACTGGGTCTCGGCCCAGTCGACGAGGAAGTCGGCCAGCGCTTGCGTCTTGATGGCGGTGCGGGGTTGGTAGAAGATGGTGTAGGGAGCCAGCTCGATGGCCCATTTGGCCACCCGGCCAGATGCATCCCGGCTGCCTATGATGTCGGCAAGCGGGGCAGTGCATACGACCGTGATGGGATGCTCTTGAAAGTACGGCTTCAGCTTCTTGGCGGCGAAGTACACGCCATAGCACATCTTCTGATAGTGCGGGTAATTTTGCTTCGAGGCGGACAGCACCTCGCTCAGGTAGTAAACCGGCCTTTGGACCGGCTGGGCTCGGCCTTCTTCGGGGCGTTCGACCACAATGACGGTGCTGACCACCCGGCTAGTGGCGGCAATATATAGGAGCATGGGATCCTTCTCAGTCGGTGCCTCCAAGACAGGCGGCGTGGACAACATTTTCTTCAGCTCGTGGAAAGCTTGGTCGGCCTGGTCGTTCCACTCAAAGTGAGTGCTCTTCTTCATGAGGCGGTAGAGGGGGAGAGCTTTTTCTCCAAGCCGGCTGATGAAGCGGTTAAGAGAGGCCAGGCACCCGGTGAACTTCTGAATCTCTCTGAGCTTGGTTGGGACCGCCATCCTCTCGATGGCCTTGATCTTCACAGGGTTGCACTCTATGCCGCGTTCAGAGACCAGGAAGCCTAGGAGCTGGCCGGCTGGCACTCCGAACACGCATTTCTCTGGGTTGAGCTTGATCCGGAACCCGCGCAGGTTTTCGAACGTCTCCCTCAAGTCTTCCAGCAGAGTGCCACGCTTCTCCGTCTTCACCACAACATCATCCACGTAAACATGGGCATTCTTGCCGAGCTGCGTGAGGAGGCACTTCTGCATGCAATGCTGAAACGTGGCGCCGGCATTCCTCAAGCCGAACGTCATGGTCAGGTAGCAGAAGGCTCCAAACAGCGTGATGAAGGCGGTCTTCAGTTGGTCATCCGGGTTCAGCTTGATCTGGTGGTATCCCGAGTAGGCATCCAAAAAACTCAACAGCTTGCATCCGGCTGTGGAGTCTATCACTTGATCAATTCTGGGCAGAGCGAAGGGATCTTTTGGGCAGGCTTTGTTGAGGCTCGTGTAATCTATACACATGCGCCACTTCTTATTCTTTTTCAACACGAGAACCGGGTTCGCGAGCCATTCGGGGAAGAAAACTTCCATGATGAAGCCGGCTGCGAGGAGCCGGGCTATCTCCTCCCCTACGATCCTTCTCTTCTCTTCTGACAGTCGGCGGAGGGGCTGCTTGACTGGTTTAGCATCCTCCCGCACGTGCAATTTGTGCTCGGCGAAATCCTTCGGAACACCCGGCATGTCCTTGGGGGACCATGCAAAGATATCCCAATTCTCACGGAGGAAATCGGCGAGCTCGCCATCCTATTTGCTATCCAGGCTCGCCCCAATGACGGCAAACCTCTCGGGGTGCTCGGGGTCGAGCTGTATCTTCTTGGTCTCCTTGGCCGGCTGGAAAGATCCTTGGGCATCATACTCCTTGGAGTCGGCGGGTTGGTTTAGCTGCTTGCTGGCCAGGGCCATGACCCGGTCCAGCGTCTTCCTCTCGGCTGCGATCACGAGGGATTCGGCCAGCCGGCTGCTGGCCGCGGCGCAGTCGGCGGACTTCTTGTAGTCGCCGGCGATGGTGATGACACCCTTGGAGCTCGGTATCTTCATCTTGAGGTAAGCATAGTGGGGGACCGCCATGAACTTGGCCAAGGCGGGTCGGCCAAGCAAGGCATGATAAGGGCTCTCCAGGTCCACCACCTCGAACCAGATTGCTTCCCGGCGGAAATGATCCTTGCTCCCAAAGAGCACGTCGATCTTGAGCTTGCCGATGGGGGCACAGGACAATCCGGGTACGATGCCGTGGAACACCGTTCGAGTCGGCGCGAGTTGCTTGGCCTTGACGCCCAGCTTCTCCATGGTGTCGCGGTACAGGATGTTGATGCTGCTTCCGCCGTCGATCAGCACGCGGGAGAAGCGTGCGGCGCGCGTATCCGTTGCGAGGGTGGCCTCCAGGACCAATGCGTAGGAACCGGGGGATGGCATCACCTCTGGGTGGTCGGCCCGGCTCCAGCTGATGGGTTTCTCCGACCAGTGCATGTGGCCGGCTGGGCTGGTGGCGGCCATGTTGACCTCCTGTTGCTCTTGGCGCTTGCTGTGCCGGTCTTCGGGCTGGCTCGTGAAGACGACATAAGACGCTTGCTCGTCGGGGAACTCGTCCTGCACGGCGTCGACCGCGGGCCGGGCGGCTTTGGGCGGCGGAGCCGGCGGCGGCGGGCCGGCAGGCGGAGTCGGCGTGAGCCCCTCGCCCTTCGAGATTCGGGCGAGCCAGTTGCACTTGCGGGTCGTGTGGTTGGACGGCTTCGCGCCGCTGTGGAACTTGCACGGGGCATCAAGGGTTTGCTCGTAGGAGAAGGCCGGCTGCCAAGCCGGCCGACCGCCCTTGGGCTTCTTGGGTGCGGGCCACCCTTCAGGCGGCGCGTCTTCGACCGTGGCCACCTGCCGACTGGCGGGAGGCGGCGCAGGGCCCTTGCGTTTTTGATCGTTCTGGTGTTGGCGTCGGTCGCCGTCTCCAGCCGGCGCTTTGGGCGCCGGATTGAGCACCTTTCCGGATGCGTCCACCTGGAGCTCGGTCTTCATCGAGGAGTCGGCGGTGGCGTACTTGTCGGCGATGTTTAGGAGCTCGTCGAGGGTAGTCGGCTCATCCCAGAGAAGCTTGTGCTTGAGGAGGGTGCCCTCTCGGCACCCGGCTGTGAAGTATTCGATGGCTTGCACCTCGTGCACCCCCTCACAGGAGTTGCGGAGCTCGGCCCAACGTGTCAGGTAGTCGCGAGTGGACTCGGCTGGGCCCTGTACACACAGGGAGAGCTGTCTGGGCTTGGGAGCCCGCTTGTAGGTGCTGGTGAAGTTGCGAACGAAGGCTTCAGTGAAGTCCACCCAGCTGTTGATGCTGAGCGGCTTAAGGCTGTTAAGCCAAGTCCGCGCCGTGCCTTGCAGCATGAGGGGCACGTACTTTACGGCAACGCGCCGGTTGCCATTGGCGATGCTGACGGCTGTGGAGTAGTCGGTCAGCCAGTCTTCCGGCTTCACCGAGCCGTTATACTTGGGTGTGTCTCTTGGGAGCGAGAACCCTTTGGGGAAGGGCTCGTCGCGGATGCGGGGGCCGAAGCAAGGCGGGCCGACATCGTCTTCTTCTTCTAGCGCCAGGGATCGAGCCAGGCGGTCGATCCGGTGGCGGGCGTCGTTTTCGCCAATTCCCTCCCGGCGACCAAGCCGGCCGCTGAGAGTCGGGTGAGCCACTGGGGGCGGGGTAGGATATCTTTCTCCGCGAGCTCGAGGGGGAGGCGGGGTGCCCCGCCATTCCATGGCTCGGGGGCGGCCGTCCGCGTCTCGCTCGATGGAGACTTGGGTCCGGCTTCGGCTGGAAGCCGGCTCTTTCTCGCGCCGCGCGCGGGTGTAGCTGGTAGTCGGCGACCGGGAGGTCGCGCCGTGTTCGCGGCGCGGGGGAGGGCTCCCCGCGCAGGCGTCGGCCTCGTGCCGTCGTGCGGCCGCATCGATTAGTTGCTAGATGCGCCGCGTCATATGGGGGAGATCTTCGGCTTCCAAGCCGTCCAACTCGTCTACGGCCGCCTGGGCGGCGCGCAGGTTCTCGAGCGGGGTGGCGTAGACTGGGCGATCCACCCCAAGCGTGTCGGCGATGACAGCGCCGCGTTGCCTGACAGCGCCGGCCCGGCTAGGGCCAGCCGGAGCCGGCGTGCCGAAGGCGGCGCGGTCAGCTTCGCGCTGGTAGGCCTCGGTGAGGCGTCTAACGGAGGCCAGCCGCCGGCCCTCCGCGAGGAGGGCGAGGCGGCGTGCCTCCAGAACTTCGTCGCTGGCGTCAGCCGGAAGGGGGACGGACAAGTCTTGGGCTGCCGCGCGCGGGGAGTCGCGGGTGCCCTCGTCAGTCGGGCCGTCGAGGCCGATAACCATCACCTCGGGAGCATCCGAATCGCGATCGCCAGCGGGAGGGAGCGGGTCGTTGTAAACCGTGACGTTGGTGGGGAAGGTGTCGTAGGATGCCGAGTCGGAGTCGACGGGCATCGGGTCGGTGGAGCCAACCGACTCCAAGTCCGCAGCGGGCTCGCTGGAGACGTGGAGTTGGCTGAGGAGGCCGACGAGGTGATCTGCGCCCACATCGGAGGCGAGCTCGCCGGAGATGCTGGCCTCGTCAAAGAGGTTGGCAAGGTTTCTAGCCGCGCAGACATCGGCGACGCCATGCAGCGCGCCACGGCAAGCGCCATCGGGCGAACCAGGCTGGCTACGCCCGCGAGGGAGGAAAAGGGTTCCCGTCCAGAACAGGTCTCCGGACGACGGTGCACGCTGCCCCACGGTGGGCGCCAAATGTCGGGTGGTAGGATCGACATATGCCAACGGGTGGCTTATCATTGCGGGGGCCAATAGAACGTCGCCGGTGCCTGGAAACGGGATGAGGCGTAGACATGCACGCCGGCGAATCTTACCCAGCTTCAGGGCTCTCCGGGGAGATAACACCCCTAATGCTGCTCTGCGGGGTCTCCGCATGGTTACTAAGTTCACAGGTGGCTACAATGCTCCTTGAGCTGTTTGGGGGCGGAAGGAGGAAGAAGGGCTTAACTCAGCTTGCTTCTTCTCCTTGTAAGTGTCTATGTCTAAAAAGAGAGTCCAACCCTTTGCATGGGTGCACCGGGGGGTTTATATAGGCCTACCCCCGGGGGTACAATGGTAATCCGACTGGGCGCGGGGCCCAGCTGCCTGTGACTATGCTCGCCGGCTTCTCCGCTGGTTTCTGGGGCCCGCCGGCTGGTGGGTCCCGCCGACTGCCGGCTCCTGGGTCAACAGGCCGGCCCCACCGGCCAGGGCCTTGTCGGCGGCCGGTTACTGTTGCTCCGTGTTTGTTGGCGCAGGCTTGGTCGGGGTAAGCGTGGCTACAGTAACGCCGCCCTGGCGGGCGATTACTGTAGCCCCGCCGCACCTTGTCTCCTTAATGGGCGTCTCCTTCGAGGAAGGCGGCGGGCCGGCTACGCGAAGCCGGCCCTCTGTCTCGCCGGCTTGAGAGGGGGTGTGGCTGCCTTCGGCATCTCTCTGCCCGAAGGGGCCCACCGCCTCGGGGGCCACGCTGGCGGCCCGTCGTGGACGGCATCAGAGCCGCCGTGGCTACAGTGCCGCGCCAGGCGGGCCGCAGCGGCCCGCACGACGCGCTGTACCAGGCGTGCTCCGGGTTTGGGGGTGGCAGGCTCCACTATAGCCACGCCCCGCTTCATCATCGCAGAGTGGATGCGTACATCGCGGGTACGGCGTTGACTGCTTTATCGGAGCCGGCCCGGCGGTAGCCGGCCATGCCATAGCCGGCCTTGCCATAGCCGGCCCTGCCGCAGCCGGCCATGCCGTGGCCGGCCCTCCACAGTTTTCTTCATGGGGGTAAAAAGGGCGGGCCGCCCCCCAAGCCGGCTAGGATGGCAGTCGGCTAGGGGGAGGCGGCCCAGGTCTTGAGTCTCCTTACGAGCCGGATGGGCTCATAATTTTTTCTGAGGGGCCAGGAAAAGCCGGCTGGGCTACCCATGGCTATTTACCCCGACAGATGTGGTATGGAGAAACTTGGCAATCACTTTATACACACGTTTGCCCCCAAACATTGATGTTATGGAGGAACAATAACAATTACATCCAAGTAAAATTACTTTGGAAGTGTTGCATGCACACTATTTTTATTTTTGATGGTAGTACAATGATTAATCTATCAAAGTTTATGATGATTTAATTTCATGATAATCATGATATTTTTATTCTTGTGAGTTTGATCCATACAGTTGTTCATTCCATTGAGCTAGTCGCTAACAGAAAGTGTGGTGAACTACCACAATGCAAGTGAGAAGAGCACGGTGGAGATATCCACGCTACCTTGCAATGTCCGACCCTTTGGCTGCACTTGCAAATCGCGTCCACGGATAACATGTGGTATGAGGTGGCGAGGGCCAACATGCACAACGTCGTCGCAATGGATGCCGTTTTTTCTCCCGTTGCAAAGCACGGGCATATTTGCTAGTAAGGAAATATAAATAACAACTTTATTATTGCCTCTAAGACATAATTCCTTCACTTGTTACAAGGTTGATGATAGTTAATCTAACAAATGAACCAGACACATTCTATTGAAAATTCACACCTTCAGGTGTCTTCACAGTCAAATCTATATACGAATATGTTTGAAAACTGGTTAGTAAGGGCTCACCCAAAATTGAAGTCTTAAATCTGTATAGGAGTTTGTGTTTACTTTGGGCTATTTGAAACTCTCGTAATGGTTATATTCTTAACTTTAGGAAAGTTCCAAATTTCTAGTGAGTCATTTTTTAGGCTTGTCATCTGGATTCATATTTGGTCCTTACTTCGTAAGGGGGACAAGCGGGCGCCCACAGTCTTTGGTTGCAACCGATGAAAGATGGTCTCTTGAGATTTATTCACCCATTTGGTTGTGGACCCACTAGTACGATTTGTGATGCATAAGGCTCATATTTGTACTTTCTATTTTTGCCATTTGGGCAGCCATTTTTGTGGCAATTAATCTGTTGAACTATTTTGAACTGTTGGATGGCATGAATTTTGCGGTGATTATTAAAAGTTTGTGTGCATCATTCGATGCAGAGACTGAGGGCGGTCCCCTCTTTTTCTAAAAAAAGGTAGCCATATTCATATCTATTAAGTTCGCCTATAAAAAAATATGAAAAATTGAAAACCTCTTTGATTGGTCATGCTCAGTGGACCACATACATAACCTATAAGTTCCAATATCTAGATCGCAGTGAAAAGTGCCTTCTTCATCTTCAAGCTTCGCACATCTCAAGTGGTTGAAAATGAAATGACTCTAGAAGGCCATCAGCATGTAGCTTCTTCCCGCACTTATGTGAATTAAACGACTATCAAAAATAGTTTGGGTTCAGATCTTTAGAGCATCTTCAACAGTAGTCGTGGTCCCTGACTTTTTACGTCACTTTGCACCAACACTTGCTCCAACAGTGCTCAAAACTTGTCATGGTCTCCAACGGGTGTGGTCCCGTTTTTGGGCAGCCCTCAGAAACAACCCCAAATAATGTATTTACTATTTACATCACATGCAGCTGTCCTAAAAGTTTACATCACGGGGGGGCCACATAGAACCACAAGAAAATGACTGTTTTACATCACTTTGTGCCAAAAACGTTCCTCCAACAACTGCCCTATAATAGGATACCATAAAAAGAGTGACATGATGTATATTAGGTCATCAATTTCAGGGCAGATGTAGGAGATAAAAAATTTCTAATGTCTCGAAAGTCACTTCTTGTGCCCTAAATTTCTCTCCAATTACTTTTCAATGTTTTATTGTAGGGCAGCTATTGAAGATGCTTTTAAGTCGGAGCCTTCTAGTGTTGATGATGTAGGCCGACTCGCCTTCAAAAAGAAATAATCAATCCTTTTGTGAGGTAACTGGTTTTCTTTTCAGTTTTGGCGATCAAAAAATAATAGCTTTGAGCCATTGGATCGGAAACGAACAGATGTATCTTTTTTTTCTTCTTCCTCCAACCGTTTTATTTTCTGGCTTGATTCCGTTTTGGCGATCAATGTTCACCGAAAGTACAAAGCATCTCAAATATAACATTGAGATTCTGAGACCCCCGAACAACCACTGCCGGTGTTAGAACAAGCCACTGATGCGCTGTTGTCGCTGCTGCCCTACTGGAGCCGACTACATTCATTTTTAGAGTAGTTGATATTACCTTCATATCAAAGTACAAGACGTTTTTGTAGGCTAGGCGGTAGCAAATACCAAGTGCAATTTATGATGGATGCAAGATGATAATTCGGTAAAACATTTTTGATTCAAATATATCGAACAACCGTTGTTGTCCGTGGCTTATTTCCTTCTCAACAACACTGCTCTGGCCATCTACGAGGTACTCACTCGGTACGTATTAGCCATATCCATTACACGGCAGCGTTGCTTTACTTAGCTCCCAGCAATTCACTTACTTAGCTTTATTCTATTAAGATCGGACGATCATCACATTTCAGTCCTGGGAGTTGAGACAGGTGCACCCGCGTCGCCTATGGCGTGCGATTGCTCCCCACGGGCTTGCCGCCGGACGCCTCCGCAGCTGCGGCGCCACTGCTCGCCACCGTGCACGGGCCCGACTGGCACCCGGCGCCGCAGTAGTCCGGGCCCGTGCCGCAGTAACCCCACTGGCTGCAGCACATGCCCGCCGGGCAGTTGCAGTTCTGCGCGACCGCCGGACCGGCGGCGGACAGGAGGAGCACTGCCAGCCCGAAGGCCAGGAATGTCGCAGTGAGCGGCATCGCTAGCTTTGCCATCTGTGCTTGATAAGTGGCCGGGTAACTGGTTAAGGTTCTGCTGTTGGTGTGGCGCAGCTATTTGAGATGGAGAAGTTCCGCCTGGGGTGGTGGTTTATATAGGAGAGTTCGATAGCAGAAAAGGAAATATGATGGGCAGGCGTGATGATGAGATTACGCTTGGACGTTACACATATGCAAAGGATGACGCGCATCTTATCTCGGTTTGTTAGCCATATATGGGCACAACTGCAGCGGCCACGCACGGCCAACAGTGATGACGTCCCCGGTCCGGAACGGTGGCTGCTGACCGGGCTATCTAATGATGAAATGATAAGTATCTCAATTTTTTATAGGAAAAGACATGCAATTGAAAGCATAGCATAGAAATTTTTTATTGAATCTAGGCTAATATTTTTGTTTTAAAATGTGATTGATTGATTATTATCCTATATAGGAACAGGAATCCACGCAAATGACGAATGATGGCCAGGCTCCAGTGAGCTTGTTTAAAAAAAACATGTTTCCATAGCGCAAAAGAAACTGAAAAAATTTGTAAATACAGAAATACAAGTTTAACACATCCGAGAAAAGTTTCATAACATTATACTTTCACACGTGGCCTACCAAAACAAGGCAAATATGTATTTTCAAAATGGGCCGACTTTTCTTTTTGTTGGGCCACAATTTTGTCTTTTTTGTACAGCATACATCACAGTATTTTCAAACGATTTTTTACACATTTGTGCAGAAAACACATAAGTTTCCATGGAAAGAAACAATTTCTTTAAATATGATTTTTGTTTTTCTTTTTTGAAAAAGGGGCTCGATGGACATCCCTGAGTGGTGTTTCTTAAATATCTTCAAGCTGTTGCGATCCCCCTTAGTCTTCCGGGTAATAAAATATTTCCCGAGAAAACATTCTTTGGGTCACAAACACTTGTCATCTTGTTTAAGCTACTCACCATTGTGGAACAATAATACTCTAATATTTATTTTGGATATCACACAATTTTTTTTAAGAATTGAGCGTGAGGTCGTCCAACATAAGAAGTCACTTAACATAAGCTTCACAACCTCGAATTTTATGAAATGGAAATAGTGACTTTTCTCGTTCCATGTCTCGTATCATGTCCTATTCAGAGATTTAGATGATACTCTCCATAGTGTGGAAGCCAGTATTTTGCTTTATTTAGAGCATGACCCAAAATGATAAGTCATCGATAAAACCATTTGCAATAAGGTTCAATTAGATGACAAGTCATCAATAAAACCATCTGCAATAAGGTTCAATTGGGTCAACCAAACAGACCATTTTTTTGAGGCGTTCTCAGAAGCATGAGTTGCGAAACTATTCTGAAACTTTTACATATCACTAAACTCCTAACTCAAATACATGGATTGGTGGATCCATGTGTAGGTCATAGCAACTTGATTTCAACATGTTGATTATATACTTTATTACATATTTCTTTAAACTTTTCAGACATATGGGATGTCATATGTTGTCTAAATGACCAAGGGGGTCTCGGACTGGAAGATCTTGAGATTAAGAGTTTTTGTTGCACAAATGGCTTGACGTTACTCACCTAGGACGGTGTATGGAAATAATTGCTCCGAAATGAATACCTACATTCTAAAACCCTCTCTGAAGTTTAGGCAAAGCCAAATGATTCTCATTTTTTGGAAATGTCTCATGGGGGTTAAAAGTTGGTTTTTCGTCTACGAACCTTTATGGCAGGCAATGGCTTATAGGTTTTGAGAACACCCATGGCCGGGGATATGCCACCAGTTATGCGGTGCCCATGGCATTATCATATTGCCCAACGGAAAGACATGCTTGTTGCCTCGAGAACACTACTTGAAATCTACATTTTACCTAGGGTCGTAACCGTTGAATATTCCTTTTCGACGACCTATAATTGGTGAGAAATGGACCCAGTTGGTACGTCTTGTTGTTGGGGAACGTAGCATGCAATTTCAAAAATTTCCTACAATCACGCAAGATCTATCTAGGAGATGCATAGCAAGGAGAGGGGGAAAGTGCGCCCACGTACCCTCGTAGACCAAAAGCGAAAGCGTTAACTTAACGCGGTTGATGTAGTCGAACTTCTTCGCGATCCAACCGGTCAAGTACCGAACGTACGACACCTCCGAATTCAGCACACATTCAACTCGATGACGTCCCTCGAACTCTTGATCCAGCAAAGTGTCGATTGAGAGTTTCGTCAACACGACGGAATGGTGACGGTGATGGTGATGTGATCCGCGCAGAGCTTTGCCTAAGCACTATGACAATATGACCGGAGAAGTAAACTATGGAGGGGGGCACCGCACACGGCTAAGAAACAACTGTTGTGCTTTGGGGTGCCCCCTACCCCCGTACATAAAGGAGGAGAGGGAGGAGGCCGGCCATAGGGGGCGCGCCATGGGGGGGAGAGCCGACTAGGACTCCTAGTCCAAGTCGCCCCCACCCTTCCTTCTTTCGGAGGGGGAAAGGGGAAGGAGAGGGAGAGGGGGAAAGGAAAGGGGGGCCGCGCCCCCTTCCCCTTGTCCAATTCGGACAGCCCATGGGAGGGGGGCGCGCCACCCCTTGGAGGCTCCCCTCTGTCTCCCCCTATGGCCCATGTAGGCCCATTATTTCCCCGGGGTTCCGGTAACCTCCTGGTACTCCGAAAAATAGTAGAAACAATCCGGAACCATTCCGGTGTCCGAATACCATCGTCCAATATATCAATCTTTACCTCTCGACCATTTCGAGACTCCGCATCATGTCTGTGATCTCAATCGTGACTCCGAACAATCTTCGGATACCAAAACACATAACTCATAATACAAATCGTCATCGAACGTTAAGCGTGCGGACCCTACGAGTTTGAGAACTATGTAGACATGACTGAGACACATCTTCGATCAATAACCAATAGCAAAACCTAGATGCTCATATTGGTTCCTGTTGGGTAACGTAGTCATTTCAAAAAAAATCCTACGCACACGCAAGATCATGGTGATGCATAGCAACGAGAGGGGAGAGTGTGATCTACGTACCCTTGTAGATCGACAACGGAAGCGTTTGGTTGATGTAGTCGTACGTCTCCACGGCCCGACCGATCAAGCACCGAAACTACGGCACCTCCGAGTTCTAGCACACGTTCAGCTCGATGACAATCCCCGGACTCCGATCCAGCGAAGTGTCGGGGAAGGTTCCGTCAGCACGACGGCGTGGTGACGATCTTGATGTACTATTGTCGCAGGGCTTCGCCTAAGCACCGCTACAATATTATCGAGGACTATATGGTGGAAGGGGGCGCCGCACACGGCTAAGAATATGATCACGTGGATCAACTTGTGTGTCTCTAGGGTGCCCCTGCCTCCGTATATAAAGGTTCAAGAGGGGGAGGCCGGCCGGCCATCATAGAGCGCGCCAGGAGGAGTCCTACTCCCTCCGGGAGTAGGACTTCTCCCCCAATCCTAGTTGGAATAGGATTCGCGAGGTGGGAAAAGAGGGAGAGAGAAGGAGTGGGGCGCCGGCCCCCTCTCTCCTTGTCCTATTCGGACTAGGGGGGAGGGGCGCGCGGCCCAGCCCTGGCCGCCTCTCCTCTTCTTCCACTAAGGCCCATATAGCTCCCGGGGGGTTCCGGTAACCTCCCGGTTCTCCGGTAAAATCCCGATTTCACCTGGAACACTTCCGATATCCAAATATAGGCTTCCAATATATCAATCTTTATGTCTCGACCATTTCGAGACTCCTCGTCATGTCCGTGATCACATCCAGGACTCCGAACAAACTTCAGTACATCAAAATGCATAAACTCATAATATAACTGTCATCGTAACCTTAAGCGTGCGGACCCTACGGGTTCGAGAATAATGTAGACATGACCGAGACACATCTATGGTCAATAACCAATAGCGGGACCTGGATGCCCATATTGGTTCCTACATGTTCTACAAAGATCTTTTATCGGTCAGACCGCATAACAACATACGTTGTTCCCTTTGTCATCGGTATGTTACTTGCCCGAGATTCGATCGCCGGTATCCAATACCTAGTTCAATCTCGTTACCGGCAAGTCTCTTTACTCGTTCCATAATACATCATCCCGCAAGTAACTCATTAGTTGCAATGCTTGCAAGGCTTAAGTGATGTGCATTACCGAGAGGGCCCAGAGATACCTCTCCGACGATCGGAGTGACAAATCCTAATCTCGAAATACGTCAACCCAACATGTACCTTTGGAGACACCTGTAGAGCACCTTTATAATCACCCAGTTACGTTGTGACGTTTGGTAGCGCACAAAGTGTTCCTCCGGCACACGGGAGTTACATAATCTCATAGTCATAGGAACATGTATAAGTCATGAAGAAAGCAATAGCAACATACTAAACGATCGGATGCTAAGCTAATGGAATGGGTCATGTCAATCAAATCATTCAACTAATGATGTGATCCCGTTAATCAAATGACAACTCTTTGTCCATGGTTAGGAAACATAACCATCTTTGATTAACGAGCTAGTCAAGTAGAGGCATACTAGTGACACTCTGTTTGTCTATGTATTCACACATGTATTATGTTTCCGGTTAATACAATTCTAGCATGAATAATAAACTTTTATCATGATATAAGGAAATAAATAACAACTTCATTATTGCCTCTAGGGCATATTTCCTTCAGTCTCCCACTTGCACTAGAGTCTGTAATCTAGATTACACAGTAATGATTCTAACACCCATGGAGCTTTGGTGTTGATCATGTTTTGCTCGTGGAAGAGGCTTAGTCAACGGGTCTGCTACATTCAGCTCCATATGTATCTTGCAAATCTCTATGTCTCCCACCTGGACTAGATCCCGGATGGAATTGAAGCGTCTTTTGATGTGCTTGATTCTTTTGTGAAATCTGGATTCCTTCGCCAAGGCAATTGCACCAGTATTGTCACAAAAGATTTTCGTTGGACCCGATGCACTAGGTATGACACCTAGATCGGATATGAACTCCTTTTGACGCCCCAAGACCGGAGCTTCAGTTGCCTTCCAGGGTTTCCGGGTTTCTCCGTGTGTTTCATTTTGCTTGCTCCTTTTATTTTTTCATTGCATCATGTCATCATGCCATCATATCATTAATTTTTGCAACTCAAATAAATAAACCGTATGGATCTTTGATCCATTTAAATCGAGGGATATTCACTATGGTGATTACTCTTTAAAACATATTGTCCCAATATTTTAGGGAGCTATATAAATTATATTCCAATAATTTGGAATCACCCATAACACACGTGCAGATAATCCCATGCCTTTCTGCTTCGAGTTGATCTCCAAACCTTGCCGAAAATTCTTTCTTCTTTTTTTGAGGCTCCTCTAAAAGTCTCAACATTTTTGGACCTTCCCAAACCTCACTTCCTATTCAAATCATTTGGAATTAATTTCAAATGAGTTTGAATTCAACTTCAACTGCGTGCCCACTTCTATTTTGCGGGATCAAGCTCATTTTTACAAGTCCGGGGAAATTATCCCTATGCGCAAAATCCTTTTCCTAACCCTCTCCTTCTTTTCCCTCTCTCGATTTTCTTTTGTGCTAAAGGAGATAAGAGAAGAGAGAGAGAGAGAGAGAGAGAGAGAGAGAGAGAGAGAGAGAGAAGCCCAGCCTAGGCCTAAGGCCCAGCCACCAGTCTCCCTAGGCGCCACCTCCCTCTCCACTAGGCCCATCTTTCCCCGCTACCCACCTGGGCCTCACAGACTCCAGCACCGGCCCACCTAGGCCTAGCCAGCCTTCTAAGGCCTAGCAGCCCCGCTGTAGTCTCTAAACCTAGCTGATTTCCCTCGCGCACCTCTCTCCCTCGTTCCCTCCCGACGCCGCCGCCACACGCACGCCCCACGCATCGAGCCGGGAGAGCCACTGCTCGATCCCCACCTTCCTCTCGCTCGCTCCCTCATCCCACTACCTCCTCTTCATCGCCTTGGAGCCCGATGCGCGCCACCACTGCAGGCCGGAGCCCCATCGGCCACCTCGCCGCCGTCGCTCCCAGGGGGGCACCAGCAAGGCCCTGCGCCCGCAGACGTCGTCCTCCGGCGCCCAAGTCCCGCGCAACGCGCCAAGCCTCCATGGCCGCACCTCCTTCACCGCCCGAACCCGTCGTCCTCAACCCCGTCAAGCTCCGTCGCGCCCCGCGCCCTCAAGTGTCTCGCGCCCCGCCGCTGTCCGTCTTCTCGATCCGCCGCTGCCATGAATGGCCGCAGGAGCGCCATCGTCGCCGAGCCACGCGCCCCTGTTCGTCCTCGCCCGTTCAACACACCACCAAGCCGTCAGGACGCCCCTCTGCTGCTGGAAGGTCGCCCGCTCGGCCGTCATTCTTGATTCGCTGGTGGAGAGGACCAGCGCCATCCCCACGATGCCCCTGTGCGCCATGGCCGCCTCCCTCCTTGCATCTGTGCTGCCGCTGACCACTGCCATGGTTTCCTAGCTGCTGCCACCCGGGGTCCTTGCGTTGTTTCTTTCTTTTCAGAACATCTAGACCGGCAAGACCCGGACTAAGAACGCCAAGTACAACTACAAACCCGAAGAACTCGGGTGCATCAAGTCCATGAGGAGACCCATTTTTCGTCAAGTTCGACTACGTTAAGATGCGCCAAGTACCTCTACCGCCTTCTTTGGAACCCTAAGATCGCCAAGTACCTCGACACCCGACGCCGGAACGACTACCGTCGCCGAAGACCCATGAACCAATAACTTCAAGTTCAACTTTTGTTGCAAGAACGAGACCGGCGGGTCCGAAGACCCCAAGTACCACGACAACCCCGAAGGGATTCGATTTCGTCAAGTTCACCTTCGAACCGTGTACCACGTCGAACATGTGCGGCTGCACGACGAACCGCCAAGACCCTGAACTACTACCATCGCTGAGATCGCGAGACCTCTACCGCCGACCCTAGAGCATGCGAGATCGACTACTTCCACTACCGCCGTCGCGAGTACGCCTACTTCCCTCTATGAACGGGAAACGTTCCCTTTGCACATTCCGAAGGTATAACCCCGAGACGACGCCCGTGGACTGAATGCTTGTGTTGTATGAGATGCATGGTTGGCTGTTGTTTTCGCTCGTGAACCTTAGTTGTTCCTCCTTGTTGCCATGTCGTCGACACGTGGGAACCCGGTAACCGGGAGCACCCCATCGTTCTTCGCTTGACACGCTCCCGTCACACTTGTTCTTTTCCACTGGCATCTTAATCGAGTTTCCGGAACCGGAACGTTGCCGTGGCATCCTTTCTTTCCGCCACGATGACATATGCTCCATATATTGCTCTTATCAACATTTTCTTTAAAAACTTGCATAAACTTGAACATGTCATCCGCATCATGTTAACAACATCAAGAATATTTAAAATTGTGGTTTGTATTAATTTGCTATATGCATATGGGGATTTACCGGATTTGTCGTTTGCTATATCCGGCCCCATTAAAATTGTTTAGATAGATAATCCCTTTATGCTTTACCTCTTGACATGCTTAACACCATTTAATATTGTTGGGTACATAACCGAGAGTGAACTAAATAATTGATGTGGTGTTTCGTCAATATGCAACTCGTTGCATATTGAGCTCCACTTAATTTGTAGTTTTGTTTGTGCCCTTTGCCATGCCATGCTTCATTAAACCGGACATGCATCATAATTGTTTGTGCATCATGCCATGTCTATGTGTTGGTTGTTTACTATGTTGTTTGCTTCTTTCCGATGTTGCTTCTTCGGGTTGGTTCCGTTAACGCCGTGTTGTGAGGATTCGTTCGACTTCCTCCGTTTATCTTCTTCATTGACTCGTTCTTCTTCCTTACGGGATTTCAGGCAAGATGATCATACCCTCGAAATCACTACTATCTTTGCTATGCTAGTTGCTCGCTCTTTTGCTATGCCTATGCTGCGATACCTACCACTTGCTTATCATGCCTCCCATATTGTTGAACCAAGCCTCTAACCCAACTTGTCCTAGCAAACCGTTGTTTGGCTATGTTACCGCTTTGCTCAGCCCCTTCTTATAGCGTTGTTAGTTGCAGGTGAAGATTGAAGTTTGTTCCTTGTTGGAACATGGAGATGTTGTTCCTTGTTGGAACATGTTTACTTGTTGGGATATCACTATATATCTTATTTAATTAATGCATCTATATACTTGGTAAAGGGTGGAAGGCTCGGCCTTATGCCTGGTGTTTTGTTCCACTCTTGCCGCCCTAGTTTCCGTCATATCGGTGTTATGTTCCCGGATTTTGCGTTCCTTATGCGGTTGGGCTATTATGGGAACCCCTTGACAGTTCGTCTTAAGTAAAGCTCTTCCAGCAATGCCCAACATTGGTTTTACCATTTGCCACCTAGCCTTTTCTTTCCCTTGGGTTCTGCAGACTCAAGGGTCATCATTATTTTAACGCCCCCGGGCCAGTGCTCCTCTGAGTGTTGGTCCAACTGGTCAGCTGCCGGTGGCCACCAGGGGCAACTCTGGGCTGGCCTACCGGAAGTTTGGACGATCCGGTGTGCCCTGAGAAAGAGATATGTGCAGCTCCTATCGGGATTTGTCGGCACATTCGGGCGGTGTTGCTGGTTTAGTTTTACCCTCTCGAAATGTCTTGTTGTACCGGGATACCGAGTCTGATCGGAATGTCTCAGGAGGAGGTCTATTCCTTCGTTGACCGTGAGAGCTTGTCATGGGCTAAGTTGGGACACCCCTTGTAACGCCCCAGATATTACTTTCCCAATTTGTACTCCAACTCTTGCCGTTTCCGGCATTAAGTTATATTTATTCCTCGGGTTTGGGTCTTTGTCTCCGTGTGTTGTTTTCGTTTTCATGCATCTCATATCATGTCATCACGTGCATTGCATTTGCATACATGTTCATCTCTTGCATTCGAGCATTTTCCCCGTTGTCCGTTTTGCATTCCGGCGCTTCGTTCTCCTCCGGTGGCCGTTTCTAGCTTTCTTTCGTGTGGGGATTAAACATTCCCGAAATGGACCGAGACTTGCCATGCGGCCTTGGTTTACTACCGGTAGACCGCCTGTCAAGTTTCGTACCATTTGGACTTCGTTTGATACTCCAACGGTTAACCGAGGGACCGAAAAGGCCTCGTGTGTGTTGCAGCCCAACACCCCTCCATTTTGGCCCAAAACCCACCAAACTCTGCTCCATGTCCTAGAGCGTTCGATCACGATCGCGTGGCCGAAAACCGCACCTCATTTGGACTCTCCTAGCTCCCTCTATGCCTATTTAAAGACCCCTCCGTTTTTGGATCGTCTTCCTCCTCCGAAACCCTAATTTCCCAGATCCGCCGCTCCACCCGTCGACGGACACGTCCGAATCGGGCCGGACGTGTCCGCCCTGCCGCCTCCAGCCAACCACCTCCCGCCACGTGGCAAGCCGGCCACCGCCGCCGCCGCGGCCCGCCAGGCCCGGGGACGGCCCCCGTGAGCCCGCGCCCCGCGCCTCCTTCTCCTCCCGAGCGCTGCCGCCTTCCCGACCTCCGGCGACCGGCGCCGCCGCGGACCGCCATCGCCGCCACCCGCCACCGCGAACGCCGCCGCGCCGCCTCTCCACTCCGCCGAGCCGGCCGCCGTCCGCCTCGGCTTCCGCGCCCGCAAGCACCGCCAACGCCGGCGCCTCCTCCGGCCGGTCCCGGATCCGGCGACGTCCCCGGCCGGCGAGCTCCAAGACCTCCCCGGCGACCAACTCCAGCGAGCACGACGACGATCCTGCCGACCTCGGTTCCCGTGCATGAACAGTGCTGGATCTGGATCTAAATCCGGACGGTTGACTTTCGTCCCGAAACCCTAGTTTTTTATGCCTACTTTGACTGATCATATCTCCGCATCCGTAGCTCCGTTTTGGACATATGATATATCAAAATCTTCGTCTCGACATGTACATCATTTCTTTCCATTGCATCATTTTCATTTGAGTTCATCTTGATGCCCAAAATGCTGTTAGAAGGAGGCATCGTGAGTTAAATTGCAGATCCGTTAGCTCATCATAGACTTTTGTCATTTTTGCCATGATTATTGTGTGCATGATATGCCTGTGAGTCTTTGGGATGAATTGTTAAGCATTTGTCTTCTTTCCAGAGGTGCCACCCATGCATTTTTAGGATGTATGTGGTGACTTGTGCAAGCTTGCAAAGAGAGGCACCTGAGAATTCTGTTTTCAGGGACTTAGTGAATTTCATAAGTCTGGGATATTTTAGTTCATGATGCCATATGTTCAGCTTGTTTCCTAGTGATCCGTGCCTCTTTTGAGGATGATCAGTAAGGGACATTTGTTAATCTTGTTATGCTCTATCCATCCATGTCTTTGTTTGCATATGTGGAGTGCTCTAGCTTGAGTCAATCGAGCTCTACTTTTGCTTCGTGGTAAATCTGGGCAGATCATCAACTTGTTTGCGATTTTGCCGATGCTATTGCTAGTGATCCGTGCATTCTATGCCATTGTTCTTACCATGTCTAGCTAGCATTTTGTGTCTTCTTTATGGATATATGCTTGCCTTGCCATGACTTGCACCGTAGTGAGTGCATCGAGCTCGTTTACATGCCTTCGTGAGTTAGATTTCAGCATGTCTCAGTTTTCACTAAGTCTGAAAACTGATTGTGTTTCATCTATGTTCGTGTGCTCGTTAGAGTATTTTGTGAACCCTTTTGGCCCCAGGTCACTTTGGGTGTTTTGTTAAGCTTGTTGAGTAGCTCCATGCCATGTTCTTACTTGTCATAATCAGGTTGTGTATCATGTTGTTTTGCTGCTCCGAAGAGAGCATCGTGGTCTGAAATTTCAGACTAGTGTTAATTTCACTAAGTCTGAAATCTGTTTTGCATATTCATTTTTGCCATGCTTGTTTGAACCTCATAATGGATGAATTTGGCCGTGGCTCAGTGCTAGTGTTTTGATAAGAATCTTGTGTACATCCCTGCCATGTATTTTGTTTTCATGTTTGGTGGCTGTAGCATGTTCATTTCGTTGCATTTAGGAGCCTACTTGCTGTAAATCGCAGACCGGTTCATTTCGTAAAACGCTTGCCATTTCCAAACCGTAGCTCCGATTCCAATGATCTTTATATCGTTTTCAGGTGGTTTCATCCCCTCTATCCAGTGGCACACTTGGTTTTCCAAGTTGAGGCCAGGGCCATGCATTTCCTGTCACGTCTTGCATTTTGCATCCCGCATAGCATACCATCATTGCATCTTATTGCTTGAGTTTGCACGTGGTTGATTGTATCCTTGTTGCTTGTTTGTGTTGTTGGGTAGAGTCGGGAGACGAGTTCGCTAACGAGGAGCCCGTTGAGTTTGCTTGTGAGGATCCAGTCAACTCTGACAACTGTGCAGGCAAGATGATCATACCCTTGAAATCACTACTATCTTTGCTATGCTAGTTTGCTCGCTCTTTTGCTTTGCCAATGCTACGATGCCTACCACTTGCTTGTCAGCCTCCCAATTGCCATGTTGAGCCTCTAACCCACCATTGTCCTAGCAAACCGTTGATTGGCTATGTTACCGCTTTGCTCAGCCCCTTCTTATAGCGTTGCTAGTTGTAGGTGAAGATTGGAGCCGTTCCTTGTTGGAACATTTATTTACTTGTTGGGATATCATTATATTGCCATGTTATCTTAATGCATCTCTATACTTGGTAAAGGGTGGAAGGCTCGGCCTCTCGCCTAGTGTTTTGTTCCACTCTTGCCGCCCTAGTTTCCGTCATATCGGTGTTATTTTCCCGGATTGTTGCGTCCCTTACGCGGTTGGGCTATAATGGGAACCCCTTGATAGTTCGCCTTGATTAAAGCTTTTCCAGCAATGCCCAACATTGGTCTTACCATTTGCCACCTAGCCTCTTTTTCCCTTGGGTTTCCGGAGCCCGAGGGTCATCTTATTTTAACCCCCCCGGGCCAGTGCTCCTCTGAGTGTTGGTCCAACCGAGCGATGTCCGGGGCTACCAGGGGAAACTCTGGGCTGGCTTACCCGACGTCTTGCTCATCCGGTGTGCCCTGAGAACGAGATATGTGCAGCTCCTATCGAGATTTTTCAGCACATCTGGGTGGTGTTGCTGGACTTGTTTTAACCTGACGAATCGTCTTGTTGTACCGAGATACCGAGTCTGATCGGTGTGTCTTGGGTGGAGGTCTATTCCTTCGTTGACCATGAGAGCTTGTTATGGGCTAAGTTGGGACCCCCTGCAGGGATTGATCTTTCGAAAGCCGTGCCCGCGGTTATGGCCAGATGAGAATTTGTTAATGTCCGGTTGTAGATAACTTGAACCTTAATTAATAAAAATGAATCAACTGAGTGTGTTGCCGTGATGGCCTCTTCTCGGCGGAGTCCGGGAAGCGGACACGGTGTTGGAGTTATGTTTGCGCAGGTTGCTCTCTAGTTTCTCACTCGCCCCTTGCCTCCTCTTCTCGCTCTCTTTTGCGAATAAGTTAGCCACCATATATGCTAGTCGCTTGCTGCAGCTCCACTTATACATTATCCCCCCTTTCCTACCTATTTAGCTTAAATAGTCTTGATCGCGAGGGTGCGAGATTGTTGAGTCCCTGTGGCTCACAGATACTTCCAAAACCAGCTTGCAGGTGCCGATGAGACCGTGCAGAGGACGCAACCAAGCTCAGGAGGAGCTCGATGAAGATCTTGTCCTTTGTGTTGTTCCGTTCTAGTTGATTAGTAGTGGAGCCCAGTTGGGGTCGATCGGGGACCTTTGTCGCATTTGGGATTCTTCTTTTATTTTGGCTCCGTAGTTGGACCTTGATTCTATCTGGATGATGTAATGCTTTATTCATGTATTTGTGTGAAGTGGCGATTGTAAGCCAACTATGTACCTCTTTCCCTTATGTATTACATGGGTTGTGTGAAGATTACCTCACTTGCGACATTGCTTTCAATGCGGTTATGCCTCTAAGTCGTGCTTCGACACGTGGGAGATATAGCCGCATCGAGGGCGTTACAAGTTGGTAATCAGAGCCTTCCCCGACCTTAGGAGCCCCCACTGCTTGATCGATTTTAGCAGCCGAGTTGTGTCTAGAAGAATGTTTTGAGTCATTTAGGAATTATATATCAAAGAGTTTAGGAATTCTTTTTACTCCCCAGTCCCTTCATCGCTCTGGTAAGGCATCCTGACGTAGAGTTTTGACTCTTCTCTTCTCAAATTTCACTAAAAAAAATTTAGGATCACGCGGGTATCTTGGAATCGTTCCGATGGTTTTATGATGAGAACATTGTCTTGGTGCCTCCTGTCAGGGGTTTTGTGGAAGTGTCCCGAGGAGTTGAGCTCTGAGGTGTTGTCGTCATAATTTTATCATTGCAGTTCTGGAATACCTGAGTTTAGTACGCCGACATCGAAAATCTCTTTTATGCAGTTCGTTGGTGAGATAACCTCGACGCCACCTAGTACTGGGGCGGGAGTTCGGGAGTATCGCCATAACTTGTACAACGGATGCTTTTTGAAGGTTGAGGTAGACGATTTCCGAAGGTTTCTTGGTTATGTGTTGAAGGATGGATACAGCTGGATGTAGGATTTGCTAGTTTTGGGTGAGATATTATGCTTCCTCTGTATCCCCAACACCTGATTGCATAACCGGAAAATTTCGGGAGTTCATAAGTGGGAATTCAAGTAGCTCTTAGGATATCTTTTCCGACAGATGTATGATATGAAATTGGGGTTCGACGTCTAGTGGTCCGCCTATTCACGGTCGGTTTTACAGTGGTCTCGTTGTGTCTTAAAGAGTCCTTGGCTATGCCGACTCGAGGACGCTTCATATGTCATGTGCACTGCCTTGTACATGATGGTGTTGTATGATCGAGCCCATGTAGGTCCCACCATGAAAACTTCGGACAAAATCTCTATCATATGTTTGTTCCGGCTTATTCGGCAAGCCAATCCTTGTTTTGTTTTGAGTTGTGGTATTCGAGTTGCTTCGAAGTCAAATGTTGATTCCATACCTTCCCTAAGTGGTGTTCTCATATTCCTATGTGAATACTAATCCTTCTCGATCATCGAGTTTGTCTTTTCAATTTCTTTTCAACCGGCGTGTTTTCTCTCAAAGTGGTTCCGATCATTTCAACAGCAGCAAGGTCAATTATCATTTCTTCTCAACGGTGTTTGTTTCATCCGTCCCCAAGTTGCCTTTGTTTTCCCGCCCACCCACCCTTTTCTTCGAGGACTCAGATGTTTTAATCAAGTATCCTTTTATTCTTGTGAAGTCTCTCCATTCTTTTCTATCAATATTCTTATCCGGTGATTCTCATGAAGATTCTAACGGAGCTTCAAGTTTGTCACTCTTCACTAATTTTCTTCTCCGGTGGATTCAAATTAAGATTTGAAGTTGATCATATCCTTTTTCCTCATTTCAAATGCTTTCTCATGCTGGTGCAATTCTTAATCTTTCACCTCTCGCTATTCAATTGTTCCAGAGTGCTCAAGATATCTCGAAGATTTGTGTTTCCACTCTACATTCGTTCAAATTCTTTCGAGGATGTTATCTCATTCAAGTCTTTTAATTCAACTGGTGGAATCTCTATTTTCAAGCAATCATTCTATCGATGTTTTCTTTTGAGTGGGCCCTAACCCACATGTCTTTTCCGAGGATCTTACCTGACTCTTCTTATTTTCCCGGAGCTACCATCAAATTCTTTTGAAGTTTGACGTAAGAATGATTTATCATCAGTCAAATGCCTTTCTCCAAGATCTTATAATTCTTTTTAACGTTGGTTCAACCTTTCCAATTGTAATCCCGGAGATCTCAGCAATTTGGTGGTGTTTCTCATCGTCATTCTCAGATATTGAAGACCGATGAAGACTTTTCCTCCATATCTATCCGCTCTCTCAGAGATTCATGATTCTAGCTTGTTGCCATCCTCTCGAAATTGTTTTGATCGTGAGAATTCTTTTCACCTATCCGGAGAAATTCAAGAGCCTTCTCAGTTCGATTATCCAGAGCCCATCATCTAAGATTTATTCATTCTCAGCCTTCAGCTATGCTTCTCCAAATCTTACCGGTGCTTCGTTCAAGTGATCTCTAATCAGTTCGTGATCCCTTCGTTCTCATGTATCTAAATTCTCTCAAGCATCTTCGTTCATTTTATAATTCTTCCCGGTGTTTCTTTATATTCTCTTCGTTCTTTTTCAATTCTCACGGTGGTTCGCTCAAGATTCTTCTTCCTTCATTTATGTTATCAATTTATTCATTGTTTCAATTCTTACGGTGGTTCGTTGAAGACGTTCTCAAGTTTATGTTATATCTCTCTTAATATTTTCTACGAGAATAAGTTGTATGCAATCCGTTTGCTCGTCATCAATTAAATTGGTGAAGGATAAGCATAATGTAATTCTTATTCTTGTTTCATCCAAGTGATTAATTCTTTATTCCGGAGGCTCATCAAATTATCGGTTTCACTTGATTCATTTTTCTTTCCCGGAGTCCCAAGCTCTCACAATTATTTTATCACGAAAATCTCTATCTAAATCATTGTGAGGCTTCAATCTTATTCTTTCCATCAGTTAATTATTTTGGATCATTCTTTTATTACCAGAGTTCTTCATGAAGGTTCTACATGATGGTTCATCAAGGATTTAATTCCTTCTCGAAGTGTTCATCAACATTCTTTTCTAAGGAGCTCAAGTATTCTTCATCTTGCATTTTAAAGTGCAATTCTTTCTACCGTGTCATTTGAGGTGGTATTATGTCATTCTCGATAATTTGGGTTCATGTTTCATGATTCACACATTGTTAAGAATGAGGTATTTTTAAATCCATCAATCTCTTCTTTGGAGTTATCTTGGGTTATATTTCACCTAAAGCCTTCCCTAAGGTTTGTCGCTATCTATGGTGCTTATAAATGACCCAAGTTCTTCATTTATCCTCCCGGTGAAATAGTTTCTCGTCTTCTTGCTCATATCAACCCAATCTATTGTTTTCCGTTATTGGCAGAATTTCAGCTCATAATTTTGAGATGTATTCCATAAGCCCACATCAAGCTTATCCTTTCGTTGTTGATAATCCAACAACTCCATTCAAAAATATGTTGTAAGCGTGCTATCCCAAGATTTTGTTTCCTCGTTCATTCCATTCCATTCTTACTTTTGTTCCGGAGGTATTGCAATGTTGCCCTCTTCAACCCATCTACTTGTTTTGTCAAGATCATTTTCCTTTCCTTTGCTTATCCATTTAACCGGAGTGCTGTCAAAAATCGTTCTTACCCTTTGTGCCATTCTTTCAATAGTTCCGGAGGTAGTGTGTTGTGATTTCATCAAGTATCTTCTAATCTTATCAAGTTCTTATTCAATTCCTTCTCTTTTCAATCGGAGTGCTGCCCGAAGTTGTTCTCCCTTGTTCCTCTTTTCTAACGGAGTGTTTTCAGCTTCGTCATCTCCATTGTATTCTTTTCTCGAAATGGCTTAACCTTTTCAAGGTTCTTCGGTCTCACTCGTTTTGTCAAAGAAGCAACTTAGTTTTACCCTCCTCTTTCTCTTCCGTTGTCCCTCCGGTGCCATTCTCGATCTCGGGTCGAGATCCTCTCGTAGTGGTGGAGTGTTGTGACGCCCCAAGACCAGAGCTTCAGTTGCCTTCCAGGGTTTCCGGGTTTCTCCGTGTGTTTCATTTTGCTTGCTCCTTTTATTTTTGCATTGCATCATGTCATCATGCCATCATATCATTAATTTTTGCAACTCAAATAAATAAACCGTATGGATCTTTGATCCATTTAAATCGAGGGATATTCACTATGGTGATTACTCTTTAAAACATATTGTCCCAATATTTTAGGGAGCTATATAAATTATATTCCAATAATTTGGAATCACCCATAACACACGTGCAGATAATCCCATGCCTTTCTGCTTCGAGTTGATCTCCAAACCTTGCCGAAAATTCTTTCTTCTTTTTTTGAGGCTCCTCTAAAAGTCTCAACATTTTTGGACCTTCCCAAACCTCACTTCCTATTCAAATCATTTGGAATTAATTTCAAATGAGTTTGAATTCAACTTCAACTGCGTGCCCACTTCTATTTTGCGGGATCAAGCTCATTTTTACAAGTCCGGGGAAATTATCCCTATGCGCAAAATCCTTTTCCTAACCCTCTCCTTCTTTTCCCTCTCTCGATTTTCTTTTGTGCTAAAGGAGATAAGAGAAGAGAGAGAGAGAGAGAGAGAGAGAGAGAGAGAGAGAAGCCCAGCCTAGGCCTAAGGCCCAGCCACCAGTCTCCCTAGGCGCCGCCTCCCTCTCCACTAGGCCCATCTTTCCCCGCTACCCACCTGGGCCTCACAGACTCCAGCACCGGCCCACCTAGGCCTAGCCAGCCTTCTAAGGCCTAGCAGCCCCGCTGTAGTCTCTAAACCTAGCTGATTTCCCTCGTGCACCTCTCTCCCTCGTTCCCTCCCGACGCCGCCGCCACACGCACGCCCCACGCATCGAGCCGGGAGAGCCGATGCTCGATCCCCACCTTCCTCTCGCTCGCTCCCTCATCCCACTACCTCCTCTTCATCGCCTTGGAGCCCGATGCGCGCCACCACTGCAGGCCGGAGCCCCATCGGCCACCTCACCGCCGTCGCGCCCAGGGGGGCACCAGCAAGGCCCTGCGCCCGCAGACGTCATCCTCCGGCGCCCAAGTCCCGCGCGACGCGCCAAGCCTCCATGGCCGCACCTCCTTCACCGCCCGAACCCGTCGTCCTCAACCCCGTCAAGCTCCGTCGCGCCCTGCGCCCTCAAGTGTCTCGCGCCCCGCCGCCATCCGTCTTCTCGATCCGCCGCTGCCATGAATGGCCGCAGGAGCGCCATCGTCGCCGAGCCACGCGCCCCTGTTCGTCCTCGCCCGTTCAACGCACCACCAAGCCGTCAGGACACCCCTCTGCTGCTGGAAGGTCGCTCGCTCGGCCGTCATTCTTGATTCGCTGGTGGAGAGGACCAGCGCCATCCCCACGATGCCCCTGTGCGCCATGGCCGCCTCCCTCCTTGCATCTGTGCTGCCGCTGACCACTACCATGGTTTCCTAGCTGCTGCCACCCGGGGTCCTTGCGTTGTTTCTTTCTTTTCAGAACATCTAGACCGGCAAGACCCGGACTAAGAACGCCAAGTACAACTACAAACCCGAAGAACTCGGGTGCATCAAGTCCGCGAGGAGACCCATTTTTCGGCAAGTTCGACTACGTTATGATGCGCCAAGTACCTCTACCTCCTTCTTTGGAACCCTAAGATCGCCAAGTACCTCGACACCCGACGCCGGAACGACTACCGTCACCGAAGACCCATGAACCAATAACTTCAAGTTCAACTCTTGTTGCAAGAACGAGACCGGCGGGTCCGAAGACCCCAAGTACCACGACAACCCCGAAGGGATTCGATTTCGTCAAGTTCACCTCCGAACCGTGTACCACGTCGAACATGTGCGGCTGCACGACGAACCGCCAAGACCCTGAACTACTAACGTCGCCGAGATCGCGAGACCTCTACCGCCGACCCTAGAGCATGCGAGATCGACTACTTCCACTACCGCCGTCGTGAGTACGCCTACTTCCCTCTACAAAAGGGAAACGTTCCCTTTGCACGTTCCGAAGGTATAACCCCGAGACGACGCCCGTGGACTGAATGCTTGTGTTGTATGAGATGCATGGTTGGCTGTTGTTTTCGCTCGTGAACCTTAGTTGTTCCTCCTTATTGCCATGTCGTCGACACGTGGGAACCCGGTAACCGGGAGCACCCCATCGTTCTTCGCATGACACGCTCCCATCACACTTGTTCTTTTCCACCGGCATCTTAATCGAGTTTCCGGAACCGGAACATTGCCGTGGCATCCTTTCTTCCCGCCACGATGACATATGCTCCATATATTGCTCTTATCAACATTTTCTTTAAAAACTTGCATAAACTTGAACATGTCATCCGCATCATGTTAACAACATCAAGAATATTTAAAATTGTGGTTTGTATTAATTTGCTATATGCATATGGGGATTTACCGGATTTGTCGTTTGCTATATCCGGCCCCATTAAAATTGTTTAGATAGATAATCCCTTTATGCTTTACCTCTTGACATGCTTAACACTATTTAATATTGTTGGGTACATAACCGAGAGTGAACTAAATAATTGATGTGGTGTTTCGTCAATATGCAACTCGTTGCATATTGAGCTCCACTCAATTTGTAGTTTTGTTTGTGCCCTTTGCCATGCCATGCTTCATTAAACCGGACATGCATCATAATTGTTTGTGCATCATGCCATGTCTATGTGTTGGTTGTTTACTATGTTGTTTGCTTCTTTCCGGTGTTGCTTCTTCGGGTTCGTTCCGTTAACGTCATGTTGTGAGGATTCGTTCGACTTCCTCCGTTTATCTTCTTCATGGACTCGTTCTTCTTCCTTATGGGATTTCAGGCAAGATGATCATACCCTCGAAATCACTACTATCTTTGCTATGCTAGTTGCTTGCTCTTTTGCTATGCCTATGCTGCGATACCTACCACTTGCTCATCATGCCTCCCATATTGTTGAACCAAGCCTCTAACCCACCTTGTCCTAGCAAACCGTTGTTTGGCTATGTTACCGCTTTGCTCAGCCCCTCTTATAGCGTTGTTAGTTGCAGGTGAAGATTGAAGTTTGTTCCTTGTTGGAACATGGAGATGTTGTTCCTTGTTGGAACATGTTTACTTGTTGGGATATCACTATATATCTTATTTAATTAATGCATCTATATACTTGGTAAAGGGTGGACGGCTCGGCCTTATGCCTGGTGTTTTGTTCCACTCTTGCCGCCCTAGTTTCCGTCATATCGGTGTTATGTTCCCGGATTTTGCGTTCCTTACGCGGTTGGGCTATTATGGGAACCCCTTGACAGTTCGTCTTAAGTAAAGCTCTTCCAGCAATGCCCAACATTGGTTTTACCATTTGCCACCTAGCCTTTTCTTTCCCTTGGGTTCTGCAGACTCAAGGGTCATCATTATTTTAACCCCCCCCCCCCCCCCGGCCAGTGCTCCTCTGAGTGTTGGTCTAACTTGTCAGCCGCCGGTGGCCACCAGGGGCAACTCTGAGCTGGCCTACCGGAAGTTTGGACGATTCGGTGTGCCCTAAGAAAGAGATATGTGCAACTCCTATCGGGCTTTGTCGGCACATTCGGGCGGTGTTGCTGGTTTAATTTTACCCTGTCGAAATGTCTTGTTGTACCGGGATACCGAGTCTGATCGGAATGTCTTGGGAGGAGGTCTATTCCTTCGTTGACCGTGAGAGCTTGTCATGGGCTAAGTTGGGACACCCCTGCAGGGATTTGAACTTTCGAAAGCCGTGCCCGTGGTTATGGGCAGATGGGAATTTGTTAATGTCCGGTTGTAGAAAACCTGAAGTTGACCTTAATTAAAATGGATCAACCGCATGTGTAACCGTGATGGTCTCTTTCTGGCGGAGTCCGGGAAGTGAACACGGTTGTTGGAGTTATGCTTGACGTAGGTTGCTATAGGATCACTTATTGATCATACTTTTATCGACCGTGTTTTGCCTTCTCTTCTCGCTCTCATTTGCGTATGTTAGCCACCATATATGCTAGTCGCTTGCTGCAGCTCCACCTCATACCTTTACCTTACCCATAAGCTTAAATAGTCTTGATCGCGAGGGTGCGGGATTGCTGAGTCCCTGTGGCTCACAGATACTTCCAAAACTAGCTTGCAGGTGCCGATGAGACCGTGCAGAGGACGCAACCAAGCTCAGGAGGAGCTCGATGAAGATATTGTCCTTTGTGTTGTTCCGTTCTAGTTGATCAGTAGTGGAGCCCAGTTGGGGTCGATCAGGGACCTTTGTCGCATTTGGGGTTCTTCTTTTATTTTGGCTCCGTAGTCGGACCTTGATTCTATCTGGATGATGTAATGCTTTATTCATGTATTTGTGTGAAGTGGCGATTGTAAGCCAACTATGTATCTCTTTCCCTTATGTATTACATGGGTTGTGTGAAGATTACCTCACTTGCGACATTGCTTTCAATGCGGTTATGCCTCTAAGTCGTGCTTCGACACGTGGGAGATATAGCCGCATCGAGGGTGTTACACTCCTTCATCCAGACTCCTTCGTTTGCTGCTTCCGAAGCAGCTATGTACTCCGCTTCACATGTAGATCCTGCCACGACACTTTGTTTAGAACTGCACCAACTGACAGCTCCACCGTTTAATATAAACACATATCCGGTTTGCGATTTAGAATCGTCCGGATCAGTGTCAAAGCTTGCATCAATGTAACCATTTACGATGAGCTCTTTGTCACCTCCATATACGAGAAACATATCCTTAGTCCTTTTCAGGTATTCCAGGATGTTATTGACCGCTGTCAAGTGATCCACTCCTGGATTACTTTGGTACCTCCCTGCTAAACTTATAGCAAGGCACACATCAGGTCGGGTACACAGCATTGCAAACATGATAGAGCCTATGGCTGAAGCATAGGGAACATCTTTCATTTTCTCTCTATCTTTTGCAGTGGTCGGGCATTGAGTCTGACTCAACTTCACACCTTGTAACACAGGCAAGAACCCTTTCTTTGCTTGATCCATTTTGAACTTCTTCAAAATATTGATAAGGTATGTGCTTTGTGAAAGTCCAATTAAGCGTCTTGATCTATCTCTATAGATCTTTATGCCTAATATGTAAGCAGCTTTACCGAGGTCTTTCATTGAAAAACTCTTATTCAAGTATCCCTTTATGCTATCCAGAAATTATATATCATTTCCAATCAGTAATATGTCATCCACATACAATATCTGAAATGCTACAGAGCTCCCACTCACTTTCTTGTAAATACAGGCTTCTCCGAAAGTCTGTAGAAAACCAAATGCTTTGATCACACTATCAAAGCGTTTATTCCAACTCCGAGAGGCTTGCACCAGTCCATAAATGGATCGCTGGAGCTTGCACACTTTGTTAGCTCCCTTTGAATCGACAAAACCTTCCGGTTGCATCATATACAACTCTTCTTCCAGAAATCCATTTAGGAATGCAGTCTTGACATCCATCTGCCAAATTTCATAATCATAAAATGCGGCAATTGCTAACATGATTCGGACAGACTTAAGCATCGCTACGGGTGAGAAGGTCTCATCGTAGTCAACCCCTTGAACTTGTCGAAAACCTTTTGCGACAAGTCGAGCTTTTGTAGACAGTAACATTACCGTCAGCGTCAGTCTTCTTCTTAAAGATCCATTTATTCTCAATTGCTTGCCGATCAACGGGCAAGTCAACCAAAGTCCATACTTTGTTCTCATACATGGATCCCATCTCAGATTTCATGGCTTCAAGCCATTTTGCGGAATCTGGGCTCACCATCGCTTCTTCATAGTTCATAGGTTCACCACGATCTAGTAGCATGATTTCCAGAATAGGATTACCGTACCACTCTGGCGCGGATCTCACTCTGGTTGATCTACGAGGTTCAGTAGTATCTTGTCCTGAAGTTTCATGATCATTATCATCAGCTTCCTCACTAATTGGTGTAGGTGTCGCAGAAGCAGGTTTCTGTGATGTACTACTTTCCAATAAGGGAGCAGGTACAGTTACCTCGTCAAGTTCTACTTTCCTCCCACTCACTTCTTTCGAGAGAAACTCCTTCTCTAGAAAGGATCCATTCTTAGCAACGAATGTCTTGCCTTCGGATCTGTGATAGAAGGTGTTGGGGAACGTTGCAGAAAACAAAAATTTTCCTACGGTTTCACCAAGATCCATCGATGAGTTCATCTAGCAACGAGTGATTGGATGCATCTGCGTACCTTGTAGATCGCGAGCGGAAGCGTTCAAAGAACGGGGATGAGGGAGTCGTACTCGACATGATCCGAATCACCGGAGATCCTAGCGCCGAACGGACGACACCTCCGCGTTCAACACACGTACGGTCAGCATGACGTCTCCTTCTTCTTGATCTAGCAAGGGGGAAGGAGAGGTTGAGGAAGATGGCTCCGGCAGCAGCACGATGGCGTAGTGGTGATGGAGCTGCAGCACTCCGGCAGGGCTTCGCCAAGATCTATGGAGGAGGAGGAGGTGTTGGAGAGGGAGAGGGAGGCACCAAAGGCGTCGGCAAGAGGTCCTCCATCCCCCCACTATATATAGGGGGCCTAGGGGGCTCCGGCCCTAGGAGATGCAATCTCCTAGGGGGGCGGCGGCCAAGGGGTGGGAGCTTGCCCCCCAAGCAAGGGGGCGCCCCCCTTTAGGGTTTCCCCCACCCTAGGCGCATGGGCCCTAGGGGAAATGGCGCCCCAGCCCACTTTGGGCTGGATCCCTTCCCACTTCAGCCCATGGGCCCCCCCCCCTCCCCCGGGATAGGTGGCCCCACCCGGTGGACCCCCGGGACCCTTTCGGTGGTCCCGGTACAATACCGGTGACCCCGACACTTGTCCCGATAGCCGAAATAGCACTTCCTATATATAATTCTTTACCTCCGGACCATTCCGGAACTCCTCATGACGTCCGGGATCTCATCCGGGACTCTGAATAACATTCGGGTTACTGCATAATGATGATGATGCATTACCGAGTGGGCCCAGTGATACCTCTCCGTCATACGGAGTGACAAATCCCAGTCTTGATCCGTGTCAACCCAACAGACACTTTCGGAGATACCCGTAGTATACCTTTATAGTCACCCAGTTACGTTGTGACGTTTGGTACACCCAAAGCACTCCTACGGTATCTGGGAGTTACACGATCTCATTGTCTAAGGAAATGATACTTGACATTGGAATAACTCTAGCAAACGAACTATACGATCTTATGCTATGTTTAGGATTGGGTCTTGTCCATCACATCATTCTCCTAATGGTGTGATCTCATTATCAATGACATCCAATGTCCATAGTCAGGAAACCATGACTATCTGTCGATCAACGAGCTAGTCAACTAGAGGCTTACTAGGGACATGTTGGTGTCTATTATTCACACATGTATTACGATTTCCAGATAACACAATTATAGCATGAATAAAGACAATTATCATGAACAAGGAAATATAATAATAATGCTTTTATTATTGCCTCTAGGGCATATTTCCAATAGTCTCCCACTTGCACTAGAGTCAATAATCTAGTTACATTGTGATGAATCGAACACCCATGGAATTCTGGTGTTGATCATGTTTTGCTCTAGGGAGAGGTTTAGTCAACGGATCTGCTACATTCAGGTCCGTATGTACTTTACAAATATCTATGTCTCCATCTTGAACATTTTCACGAATGGAGTTGAAGCGACGCTTGATGTGCCTGGTCTTCTTGTGAAACCTGGGCTCCTTGGCAAGTGCAATAGCTCCAGTGTTGTCACAGAAGATTTTGATCAGCCCCAACGCATTGGGTATGACTCCTAGGTCGGTGATGAACTCCTTCACCCAAATTGCTTCATGCGCTGCCTCCGAGGCTGCCATGTACTCCGCTTCACATGTAGATCCTGCCACGACGCTCTGCTTGCAACTGCACCAGCTTACTGGCCCACCATTCAAAATATACACGTATCCGGTTTGTGACTTAGAGTCATCCAGATCTGTGTCGAAGCTAGCGTCGACGTAACCCTTTACGACGAGCTCTTCGTCACCTCCATAAACGAGAAACATTTCCTTAGTCCTTTTCAGGTACTTCAGGATATTCTTGACCACTGTCCAGTGTTCCTTGCCGGGATTACTTTGGTACCTTCCTACCAAACTTACGGCAAGGTTTACATCAGGTCTGGTACACAGCATGGCATACATAATAGAACCTATGGCTGAGGCATAGGGGATGACACTCATCTCTTCTATATCTTCTGCCGTGGTCGGACATTGAGCTGAGCTCAATTTCACACCTTGTAACACAGGCAAGAACCCCTTCTTAGACTGATCCATATTGAATTTCTTCAATATCTTATCAAGGTATGTGCTTTGTGAAAGACCTATGAGGCATCTTGATCTATCTCTATAGATCTTGATGCCTAATATATATGCAGCTTCTCCAAGGTCCTTCATTGAAAAACTCTTATTCAAGTAGGCCTTAATGCTGTCCAAGAGCTCTATATCATTTCCCATCAAAAGTATGTCATCTACATATAATATGAGAAATGCTATAGAGCTCCCACTCACTATCTTGTAAACGCAGGCTTCTCCATAAGTCTGCATAAACCCAAACGCTTTGATCATCTCATCAAAGCGAATGTTCCAACTCCGAGATGCTTGCATCAGCCCATAAATCGAGCATTGGAGCTTGCACACCTTGTCAGCATTCTTAGGATCGACAAAACCTTCCGGCTGCATCATATACAATTCTTCCTTAAGGAAACCATTAAGGAATGTCGTTTTGACGTCCATTTGCCATATCTCATAATCATAGAATGCGGCAATTGCTAACATGATTCGGACGGACTTTAGCTTCGCTACCGGTGAGAAAGTCTCATCGTAGTCAACCCCTTGAACTTGTCAATAACCCTTAGCGACAAGCCGAGCTTTATAGATGGTCGCATTACCATCCGCGTCTGTCTTCTTCTTAAAGATCCATTTATTTTCTATGGCCCGCCACTCAACAGGCAAGTCAGTCAAAGTCCATACTTCGTTTTCATACATGGATCCTATCTCGGATTTCATGGCTTCTAGCCATTTGTCGGAATCCGGGCCCGCCATAGCTTCTTCATAGTTCGAAGGTTCACCATTGTCTAACAACATGATTTCCAAGACAGGGTTGCCGTACCACTCTGGTGCGGAACGTGTCCCTGTGGACCTATGAAGTTCAGTAGCAACTTGATCTGAAGTTTCATGATCATCATCATTAATTTCCTCTCTAGTCGGTGCAGGCACCTCAGGAATATTATCTTGAGTTGCGCCATTTTCCGGTTCAAGAGGTAATACCTCATCAAGTTCTACTTTCCTCCCACTTACTTCTTTCGAGAGAAACTCTTTCTCTAGAAAGGATCCATTCTTGGCAACAAAGATCTTGCCTTCGGATCTGAGGTAGAAGGTATACCCAATAGTTTCTTTAGGGTATCCTATGAAGACGCATTTTTCCGACTTGGGTTCGAGCTTTTGAAGTTTCTTGACATAAGCATCGCATCCCCAAACTTTTAGAAACGACATCTTAGGTTTCTTCCCAAACCATAATTCATATGGTGTCGTCTCAACGGATTTCGACGGAGCCCTATTTAAAGTGAATGCGGCAGTCTCTAAAGCATAGCCCCAAAAAGATAGCGGTAAATCGGTAAGAGACATCATAGATCGCACCATATCTAATAGAGTGAGATTACGACGTTCGGACACACCATTACGCTGAGGTCTTCCAGGCGGCATGAGTTGTGAAACTATTCCACATTTTCTTAAGTGTGTGCCAAATTCATGACTCAAGTATTCTCCTCCACGATCTGATCGCAGGAACTTGATTTTCCTGTCATGTTGATTTTCAACCTCACTCTGAAATTCCTTGAACTTTTCAAAGGTCTCAGACTTGTGTTTCATTAAATAGATATACCCATATCTACTCAAGTCATCAGTGAGGGTGAGAACATAATGATAGCCACCGCGAGCCTCAACGCTCATTGGACCGCACACATCAGTATGTATGATTTCCAATAAGTTGGTTGCTCGCTCCATTGTTCCTGAGAACGGAGTCTTGGTCATTTTACCCATGAGGCATGGTTCGCACGTGTCAAATGATTCATAATCAAGAGACTCTAAAAGTCCATCTGCATGGAGCTTCTTCATGCGTTTGACACCTATGTGACCAAGGCGGCAATGCCACAAGTATGTGGGACTATCATTATCAACCTTACATCTTTTGGTACTCACACTATGAATATGTGTAGCATTACGCTCAAGATTCATTAAGAATAAACCATTCACCATCGGAGCATGATCATAAAACATATCTCTCATATAAATAGAACAACCATTATTCTCGGATTTAAATGAGTAGCCATCTCGAATTAAACGAGATCCTGATACAATGTTCATGCTCAAAGCTGGCACTAAATAACAATTATTAAGGTTTAAAACTAATCCCGTAGGTAAATGTAGAGGCAGCGTGCCGACGGCGATCACATCGACCTTGGAACCATTCCCGACGCGCATCGTCACCTCGTCCTTCGCCAGTCTCCGCTTATTCCGCAGCTCCTGCTTTGAGTTACAAATGTGAGCAACCGCACCGGTATCAAATACCCAGGAGCTATTACGAGTACTGGTAAGGTACACATCAATTACATGTATATCACATATACCTTTCGTGATGACAGCCTTCTTGTCCGCTAAGTATTTGGGGCAGTTCCGCTTCCAGTGACCACTTCCCTTGCAATAAAAACACTCAGTCTCGGGCTTGGGTCCATTCTTTGGCTTCTTCCCGGTAGCTTGCTTACCGGGCGCGGCAACTCCCTTGCCGTCCTTCTTGAAGTTCTTCTTACCCTTGCCTTTCTTGAACTTAGTGGTTTTATTCACCATCAACACTTGATGTTCCTTTTTGACTTCTACCTCTGCTGATTTCAGCATTGCAAATAATTCAGGAATGGTCTTTTCCATCCCCTGCATATTGAAGTTCATCACAAAGCTCCTGTAGCTTGGTGGAAGCGACTGAAGGATTCTGTCAATGACTGCGTCATCCGGGAGATTAACTCCCAGCTGAGTCAAGCGGTTATGTAACCCAGACATTGTGAGTATGTGCTCACTGACAGAACTATTTTCCTCCATCTTACAGCTGAAAAACTTGTCGAAGACTTCATATCTCTTGACCCAGGCATGAGCTTGGAAAACCATTTTCAGCTCTTCAAACATCTCATATGCTCCGTGTTGCTCAAAACGCTTTTGGAGCCCCGGTTCTAAGCTGTAAAGCATGCCGCACTGAACGAGGGAGTAATCATCAGCACGTGTCTGCCAAGCGTTCATAATGTCTTGGTTCTGTGGGACGGGTGCGTCACCTAGCGGTGCTTGTAGGACATAATCTTTCTTGGCAGCTATGAGGATGATCCTCAGGTTCCGAACCTAGTCCGTATAGTTGCTTCCATCGTCTTTCAGCTTGGTTTTCTCTAGGAACGCGTTGAAGTTGAGGACAACGTTGGCCATTTGATCTACAAGACATATTGTAAAGATTTTAGACTAAGTTCATGATAATTAAGTTCATCTAATCAAATTATTCAATGAACTCCCACTTAGATAGACATCCCTCCAGTCATCTAAGTATAACATGATCCGAGTTAACTAGGCCGTGTCCGATCATCACGTGAGACGAACTAGTCAACGTCGGTGAACATCTTCATGTTGATCGTATCTTCTATATGACTCATGCTCGACCTTTCGGTCTTCTGTGTTCTGATGCCATGTCTGTACATGCTAGGCTCGTCAAGTCAACCTAAGTGTTTGCATGTGTAAATCTGTCTTACACCCGTTGTATGTGAACGTTAGAATCTATCACACCCGATCATCACGTGGTGCTTCGAAACAACGAACTGTCGCAACGGTGCATAGTTAGGGGGAACACTTTCTTGAAATTATTATGAGGGATCATCTTATTTACTACCGTCATTCTAAGTAAACAAGATGCAAAAACATGATAAACATCACATGCAATCAAATAATAATAGTGACATGATATGGCCAATATCACATAGCTCCTTTGATCTCCATCTTGGGGCTTCATGATCATCTTGTCACCGGCATGACACCATGATCTCCATCATTATGATCTCCATCATCGTGTCTCCATGAAGTTGCTCGCCAACTATTAATTCTACTACTATGGCTAATGCGTTTAGCAATAAAGTAAAGTAATTTACATGGCGTTTCTCAATGACACGCAGGTCATACAAAAAATAAAGACAACTCCTATGGCTCCTGCCGGTTGTCATACTCATCGACATGCAAGTCGTGATTCCTATTACAATAGCATGAACATCTCATACATCACATATATATATCATTCATCATTCATCACAACTTTGGCCATATCACATCACAAAACACTTGCTGCAAAAACAAGTTAGACGTCCTCTAATTGTTGTTGCAAGTTTTACGTGGCTGCAATAGGGTTCTAGCAAGAACGTTTTCTTACCTACGTGAAAGCCACAACGTGATTTTTCAACTTCTATTTACCCTTCATAAGGACCCTTTTCATCGAATCCGCTCCAACTAAAGTGGGAGAGACAGACACCCGCCAGCCACCTTATGCAACTAGTGCATGTTAGTCGGTGGAACCGGTCTCACGTAAGCGTACGTGTAAGGTTGGTCCGGGCCGCTTCATCCCACAATACCGCTGAAGCAAAATAAGACTAGTAGCGGCAAGAAAGTTGACAACATCTACGCCCACAACAAATTGTGTTCTACTCGTGCAAAGAGAACTACGCATAGACCTAGCTCATGATGCCACTGTTGGGGAACGTTGCAGAAAACAAAAAATTTCCTATGGTTTCACCAAGATCCATCTATGAGTTCATCTAGCAACGAGTGATTGGATGCATCTACGTACCTTGTAGATTGCGAGCGGAAGCGTTCAAAGAACGGGGATGAGGGAGTCGTACTCGACGTGATCCGAATCACCGGAGATCCTAGCGCCGAACGGACGGCACCTCCGCGTTCAACACACGTACGGTCAGTGTGACGTCTCCTTCTTCTTGATCCAGCAAGGGGGAAGGAGAGTTTGAGGAAGATGGCTCCAGCAGCAGCATGACGACGTAGTGGTGATGGAGCTGCAACACTCCGACAGGGCTTCGCCAAGCTCTATGGAGGAGGAGGAGGTGTTGGAGAGGGAGAGGGAGGCACCAAAGGCGTCGGCAAGAGGTCCTCCATACCCCCCACTATATATAGGGCGCCTAGGGGGGGCGCCGGCCCTAGGAGATGCAATCTCCTAGGGGGGCGGCGGCCAAGGGGTGGGGGCTTGCCCCCCAAGCAAGGGGGCACCCCCCTTTAGGGTTTCCCCCACCCTAGGCGCATGGGCCCTAGGGGAAGTGGCGCCCCAGCCCACTTTGGGCTGGATCCCTTCCCACTTTAGCCCATGCCCCCCCCCCCGGGATAGGTGGCCCCACCCGGTGAACCCCCGGGACCCTTTCGGTGGTCCCGTACAATACCGGTGACCCCGAAACTTGTCCCGATAGCCGAAATAGCACTTCCTATATATAATTCTTTACCTCCGGACCATTCCGGAACTCCTCGTGACGTCCGGGATCTCATCCGGGACTCCGAATAACATTCGGGTTACTGCATATACATATCCATACAACCCTAGCGTCACCGAACCTTAAGTGTGTAGACCCTACGGGTTCGGGAGACATGTAGATATGACCGAGATTGCTCTCCGGTCAATAACCAACAGCGGGATCTGGATACCCATGTTGGCTCCCACATGCTCCTTGATGATCTCATCGGATGAACCACGATGTCGAGGATTCAAGCAACCCCGTATACAATTCCCTTTGTCAATCGGTATGTTACTTGCCCGAGATTCGATCGTCGGTATCCCAATACCTTGTTCAATCTCGTTACCGGCAAGTCACTTTACTCGTACCGTAATGCATGATCTCGTGACCAGACACTTGGTCACTTTGAGCTCATAATGATGATGCATTACCGAGTGGGCCCAGTGATACCTCTCCGTCATACGGAGTGACAAATCCCAGTCTTGATCCGTGTCAACCCAACAGACACTTTCGGAGATACCCGTAGTATACCTTTATAGTCACCCAGTTATGTTGTGACGTTTGGTACACCCAAAGCACTCCTACGGTATCCGGGAGTTACACGATCTCATGGTCTAAGGAAAGGATACTTGACATTGGAATAACTCTAGCAAACGAACTATACGATCTTATGCTATGTTTAGGATTGGGTCTTGTCCATCACATCATTCTCCTAATGGTGTGATCTTGTTATCAATGACATCCAATGTCCATAGTCAGGAAACCATGACTATCTGCCGATCAACGAGCTAGTCAACTAGAGGCTTACTAGGGACATGTTGGTGTCTATTATTCACACATGTATTACGATTTCCGGATAACACAATTATAGCATGAATAAAGACAATTATCATGAACAAGGAAATATAATAATAATGCTTTTATTATTGCCTCTAGGGCATATTTCCAACAGAAGGTGTACCCAACAGTCTCCTTTGGGTATCCTATGAAGACACATTTCTCCGATTTGGGTTCGAGCTTATCAGGTTGAAGCTTTTTCACATAAGCATCGCAGCCCCAAACTTTAAGAAACGACAACTTTGGTTTCTTGCCAAACCATAGTTCATAAGGTGTCGTCTCAACGGATTTTGATGGTGCCCTATTTAACGTGAATGCGGCCGTCTCTAAAGCATAACCCCAAAACGATAGCGGTAAATCACTAAGAGACATCATAGATCGCACCATATCTAGTAAAGTACGATTACGACGTTCAGACACACCATTACGCTGTGGTGTTCCGGGTGGCGTGAGTTGCGAAACTATTCCGCATTGTTTCAAATGTATACCAAACTCGTAACTCAAATATTCTCCTCCACGATCAGATCATAGAAACTTTATTTTCTTGTTACGATGATTTTCAACTCCACTCTGAAATTCTTTGAACTTTTCAAATGTTTCAGACTTATGTTTCATTAAGTAGATATACCCATATCTACTTCAGTCATCTGTGAAGGTGAGAAAATAACGATATCCGCCACGAGCCTCAATATTCATCGGACCACATACATCTGTATGTATGATTTCCAACAAATTTGTTGCTCTCTTCATAGTACCGGAGAACGGTGTTTTAGTCATCTTGCCCATGAGGCACGGTTCGCAAGTACCAAGTGATTCATAATCAAGTGGTTCCAAAAGTCCATCAGTATGGAGTTTCTTCATGCGCTTTATACCGATATGACCTAAACGGCAGTGCCACAAATAAGTTGCACTATCATTATCAACTCTGCATCTTTTGGCTTCAACATTATGAATATGTGTGTTATTACTATCGAGATTCATAAAAAATAGACCACTCTTCAAAGGTGCATGACCATAAAAGATATTACTCATATAAATAGAACAACCATTATTCTCTGATTTAAATGAATAACCGTCTCGCATTAAACAAGATCCAGATATAATGTTCATGCTCAACGCTGGCACCAAATAACAATTATTTAGGTCTAATACTAATCCCGAAGGTAGATGTAGAGGTAGCGTGCCGACCGCGATCACATCGACTTTGGAACCATTTCCCACGCGAATCGTCACCTCGTCCTTTGCCAGTGTTCGCTTAATCCATAGTCCCTATTTCGAGTTGCAAATATTAGCAACAGAACTAGTATCAAATACCCAGGTGCTACTGCGAGCTCTAGTAAGGTACACATCAATAACATGTATATCACATATACCTTTGTTCACCTTGCCATCCTTCTTATCCGCCAAATAATTGGGGCAGTTCCGCTTCCAGTGACCAGTCTGCTTGCAGTAGAAGCACTCAGTTTCAGGCTTAGGTCCATACTTGGGTTTCTTCTCTTGAGCAGCAACTTGCTTGCTGTTCTTCTTGAAGTTCCCCTTCTTCTTTTCTTTGCCCTTTTTCTTGAAACTAGTGGCCTTGTTGACCATCAACACTTGATGCTCCTTTTTGATTTCTACCTCCGCAGCTTTCAGCATTGCGAAGAGCTCGGGTATAGTCTTATTCATCCCTTGCATATTATAGTTCATCACGAAGCTCTTGTAGCTTGGTGGCAGTGATTGGAGAATTCTGTCAATGACGCAATCATCTGGAAGATTAACTCCCATCTGAATCAAGTGATTATTATACCCAGACATTTTGAGTATATGCTCACTGACAGAACTGTTCTCCTCCATCTTGCAGCTATGGAACTTATTGGAGACTTCATATCTCTCAATCCGGGCATTTGCTTGAAATATTAACTTCAACTCCTGGAACATCTCATATGCTCCATGACGTTCAAAACGTCGTTGAAGTCCCGATTCTAAGCCGTAAAGCATGGCACACTGAACTATCGAGTAGTCATCAGCTTTGCTCTACCAGACGTTCATAACATCTGGTGTTACTCCAGCAGCAGGCCTGGCACCCAGCGGTGCTTCCAGGACGTAATTCTTCTGTGCAGCAATGAGGATAATCCTCAAGTTACGGACCCAGTCCGTGTAATTGCTACCATCATCTTTCAACTTTGCTTTCTCAAGGAACGCATTAAAATTCAACGGAACAACAGCACGGGCCATCTATCTACAATCAAACATACATAAGAAAGATACTATCAGGTACTAAGTTCATGATAAATTTAAGTTCAATTAATCAAATTACTTAAAGAACTCCCACTTAGATAGACATCCCTCTAATCCTCTAAGTGATCACGTGATCCAAATCAACTAAACCATAACCGATCATCACGTGAAATGGAGTAGCTTTCAATGGTGAACATCGCTATGTTGATCATATCTACTATATGATTCACGCTTGATCTTTCGATCTCAGTGTTCCGAGGCCATATCTGCATATGCTAGGCTCGTCAAGTTTAACCTGAGTATTCTGCGTGTGCAAAACTGGCTTGCACCCATTGTAGATGGACGTAGAGCTTATCACACCCAATCATCACGTGGTGTCTGGGCACGACGAACTTTGGCAACGGTGCATACTCAGGGAGAACACTTTTATCTTGATAATTTAGTGAGAGATCATCTTATAATGCTACAGTCAATCAAAGCAAGATAAGATGCATAAAAGATAAACATCACATGCAATCAATATAAGTGATATGATATGGCCATCATCATCTTGTGCCTGTGATCTCCATCTCCGAAGCACCGTCATGATCATCATTGTCACCGGCGCGACACCTTGATCTCCATCGTAGCATCGTTGTCGTCTCGCCAATCTTATGCTTCCATGACTATCGCTATCGCTTAGTGATAAAGTAAAGCATTACAGCGCGATTGCATTGCATACAATAAAGCGACAACCATATGGCTCCTGCCAGTTGCCGATAACTCGGTTACAAAACATGATCACCTCATACAATAAAATTTAGCATCATGTCTTGACCATATCACATCACAACATGCCCTGCAAAAACAAGTTAGACGTCCTCTACTTTGTTGTTGCAAGTTTTACGTGGCTGCTATGGGCTTAAGCAAGAACCAATCTTACCTACGCATCAAAACCACAACGATAGTTTGTCAAGTTGGTGTTGTTTTAACCTTCACAAGGACCGGGCGTAGCCACACTCGGTTCAACTAAAGTTGGAGAAACTGTCGCCCGCAAGCGACCTATGTGCGAAGCACGTCGGGAGAACCGGTCTCGCGTAAGCGTACGCGTAATGTCGGTCCGGGCCGCTTCATCCAACAATACCACCGAACCAAAGTATGACATGCTGGTAAGCAGTATGACTTATATCGCCCACAACTCACTTGTGTTCTACTCATGCATATAACATCAACACATAAAACCTAGGCTCTGATGCCACTGTTGGGTAACGTAGTCATTTCAAAAAAATTCCTACGCACACGCAAGATCATGGTGATGCATAGCAACGAGAGGGGAGAGTGTGATCTACGTACCCTTGTAGATCGACAACGGAAGCGTTTGGTTGATGTAGTCGTACGTCCCCACGGCCCGACCGATCAAGCACCGAAACTACGGCACCTCCGAGTTCTAGCACACGTTCAGCTCGATGACAATCCCCGGACTCCGATCCAGCAAAGTGTCAGGGAAGAGTTCCGTCAGCACGACGGCGTGGTGACGATCTTGATGTACTACTGTCGCAGGGCTTCGCCTAAGCACCGCTACAATATTATCGAGGACTATGGTGGAAGGGGGCGCCGCACACGGCTAAGAATATGATCACGTGGATCAACTTGTGTGTCTCTAGGGTGCCCCTGCCTCCGTATATAAAGGTTCAAGAGGGGGAGGCCGGCCGGCCATCATAGGGCGCGCCAAGAGGAGTCCTACTCCCTTCGGGAGTAGGACTTCTCCCCCAATCCTAGTTGGAATAGGATTCGCGAGGTGGGAAAAGAGGGAGAGAGAAGGAGGGGGCGCCGGCCCCCTCTCTCCTTGTCCTATTCGGACTAGGGGGGAGGGGCGCGCGGCCCAGCCCTGGCCGCCTCTCCTCTTCTTCCACTAAGGCCCACTAAGGCCCATATAGCTCCCGGGGGGTTTCGGTAACCTCCCGGTTCTCCGGTAAAATCCCGATTTCACACGGAACACTTCCGATATCCAAATATAGGCTTCCAATATATCAATCTTTATGTCTCGACCATTTCGAGACTCCTCGTCATGTCCGTGATCACATCCAGGACTCCGAACAAACTTCGGTACATCAAAATGCATAAACTCATAATATAACTGTCATCGTAACCTTAAGCGTGCGGACCCTACGGGTTCGAGAATAATGTAGACCTGACCGAGACACGTCTCCGGTCAATAACCAATAGCGGGACCTGGATGCCCATATTGGTTCCTACATATTCTACGAAGATCTTTTATCGGTTAGACCGCATAACAACATACGTTGTTCCCTTTGTCATCGGTATGTTACTTGCCCGAGATTCAATCGTCGGTATCCAATACCTAGTTCAATCTCGTTACCGGCAAGTCTCTTTACTCGTTCCGTAATACATCATCCCGCAACTAACTCATTAGTTGCAATGCTTGCAAGGCTTAAGTGATGTGCATTACCGAGAGGGCCCAGAGATACCTCTCCGACGATCGGAGTGACAAATCCTAATCTCGAAATACGTCAACCCAACATGTACCTTTGGAGACACCTGTAGAGCACCTTTATAATCACCCAGTTACGTTGTGACATTTGGTAGCACACAAAGTGTTCCTCCGGCACACGGGAGTTACATAATCTCATAGTCATAGGAACATGTATAAGTCATGAAGAAAGCAATAGCAACATACTAAACGATCGGATGCTAAGCTAATGGAATGGGTCATGTCAATCAGATCATTCAACTAATGATGTGATCCCGTTAATCAAATGACAACTCTTTGTCCATGGTTAGGAAACATAACCATCTTTGATTAACGAGCTAGTCAAGTAGAGGCATACTAGTGACACTATGTTTGTCTATGTATTCACACATGTATTATGTTTCCGGTTAATACAATTCTAGCATGAATAATAAACTTTTATCATGATATAAGGAAATAAATAATAACTTTATTATTGCCTCTAGGGCATATTTCCTTTAGTTCCTACATATTCCATGAAGATCTTTATCTGTCAAACTGTAATGACAATATATGTTATTCCCTTTGTCATCAGTATGTTACTTGCTCGAGATTCGATCGTCGGTATCTTCATATCTAGTTCAATCTCGTTACCGGCAAGTCTCTTTACTCGTTCCGTAATGCATGATCCCGCAACTAACTCATTAGTCACATTGCTTGCAAGGCTTATCGTGATGTGCATTGCTGAGAGGGCCCAGAGATACCTCTCCGATACTCGAAGTGACAAATCCTAATCTTGATCTATGCCAACCCAACAAACACCTTCGGAGACACCTGTAGAGCATATTTATAATCACCCAGTTACATTGTGATGTTTGATAGCACACAAGGTGTTCCTCCGGTATTCGGGAGTTGCATAATCTCATAGTCAAAGGAATATGTATAAGTCATGAAGAAAGCGATAGCAATAAAACTTAACGATCATTATGCTAATCTAACAGATGTGTCTTGTCCATCACATCATTCTCCTAATGATGTGACCCCGTTCATCAAATGACAACACATGCCCATGGTCAGGAAACTTAACCATCTTTGATTAATGAGCTAGTCAAGTAGAGGCATACTAGGGACACTTTGTTTTGTCTATGTATTCATACATGTACCAAGTTTTCGGTTAATACAATCCTAGCATGAATAATAAACATTTATCATGATATAAAAATATATAAATAACAACTTTATTATTGCCTCTAGAGCATAATTCCTTCACTTGTTACAAGGTTGATGATGGTTAATCTAACAAATGAACCAGACACATTCTATTGAAAATTCACACCTTCAGGTGTCTTCACAGTCAAATCTATATACGAATATGTTTGAAAACTGGTTAGTAAGGGCTCACCCAAAATTGAAGTCTCAAATCCATATAGGAGTTTGTGCTTTACTTTGGGATATTTGAAACTCTCGTAATGGTTATATTCTTAACTTTAGGAAAGTTCCAAATTTCTAGTGAGTCATTTTTTAGGCTTGTCAACTGGATTCATATGTGGTCCTTACTTCATAAGGAGGACAAGCGGGCGCCCACAGTTTTTGGTTGCAACCGATGAAATATGGTCTCTTGAGATTTATTCACCCATTTGGTTGTGGACCCACTAGTACGATTTGTGATGCATAAGGCTCATATTCGTACTTTTTATTTTTGCCATTTGGGCAGCCATTTGTGGCAATTAATCTGTTGAACTATTTTGAACTGTTGGATGGCATGAATTTTGCGGTGATTATTAAAAGTTTGTGTGCATCATTCGATGCAGAGACTGAGGGCAGTCCCCTCTTTTTCTAAAAAAAAGCTAGCCATATTCATATCTATTAAGTTCGCCTATAAAAATATGAAAAATTGAAAACCTCTTTGATTGGTCATGCTCAGTGGACCACATACATAACCTATAAGTTCCAATATCTAGATCGCAGTGAAAAGTGCCTTCTTCATCTTCAAGCTTCGCACATCTCAAGTGGTTGAAAATGAAATGACTCTAGAAGGTCATCATCATGTAGCTTCTACCCGCACTTATGTGAATTAAACGACTATCAAAAATAGTTTGGGTTCATATCATTGGAGCATCTCCAACAGTAGCAGTGGTCCCTGACTTTTTACATCACTTTGCACCAAAACTTGCTCCAACAGTGCTCAAAACTTGTCATGGTCTCCAACGGGTGTGGTCCCATTTTTGGGCAGCCCTCAGAAACAACCCCAAATGATGTATTTACATCACATGCAGCTGTCCTAAAAGTTTACATCACGGGGGGCCATGCAGAACCACAAGAAAACGACTGTTTTACATCACTTTGTGCCAAAAACGTTCCTCCAACAACTGTATACCATAAAAAGAGTGACATGAGGTATATTAGGGCATCAATTTCAGGGCAGATGTTGGAGATGAAAATTTTCTAATGTCTTAAAAGTCACTTCTTGTGCCCTAAATTTCTCCCCAACTGCTTTTCTGTGCTTTATTGTAGGGCAGCTATTAAAGATGCTTTTAAGTCGGAACCTTCTAGTGTTGATGTTGTAGGCCGACTCGCCTTCAAAAGGAAATAATCAATCCTTTTGTGAGGTAACTGATTCTCTTTTCAGTTTCGGCGATCAAAAGATAATAGCTTTGAGCCATTGGATCGGAAATGAACTGATGGATCATTTTTTTTTCTTCTTCCTCCAACCGTCTTATTTTCTGGCTTGATTCCCCATAGCACATGATCTCTCCCCCCGGTCCGATTTTTCCCCTACCTCTCAGATCTGGTGAGGTCCTTATCAAACCCTCATGGGTCACATCGCGGCCTCGCCTTTGCCGGTAATGTCGTGCCCATCCGGGCCGCTCTCACCTTGGCCTCCTAGCACTGCGTGCTCTCTCTCTCTCTCTTTCTCTCTCTCTCAATTTATTTCAAATTCATTTTTTGATGAAAATGATCCAGATATATTATCAATGTTCACCGAAAGTACAAAGCATCTCAAACATAATAAAAATTACATTGAGATTCTGAGACCCCCGAACAACCATTGCCGGTGTTAGAACGAGCCACTGACGCGTTGTTGTCGCCGCTGCCCTACTGGAGCCGACTACATTCATTTTTATAGTTGATATTACCTTCATATCAAAATACAAGACGTTTTTGTAGGCTAGGCGGTAGCAAATACCAAGTGCAATTTATGATGGATGCAAGATGATAATTCGGTAAAACATTTTTGATTCAAATATATCGAACAACCGTTGTTGTCCGTGGCTTATTTCCTTCTCAACAACACTGCTCTGGCCATCTACGAGGTACTCACTCGGTACGTATTAGCCATATCCATTACACGGCAGCGTTGCTTTACTTAGCTCCCAGTAAAATTCACTTACTTAGCTTTATTCTATTATAAGCTCGGACTATCATCACATTCCAGGTCTGGGAGTTGAGGCAGGTGCACCCGCGTCGCCTATGGGGTGCGGTTGCTCCCCACGGGCTTGCCGCCGGACGCCTCCGCAGCTGCGGCACCACTGCTCGCCACCGTGCACGGGCCCGACTGGCACCCGGCGCCGCAGTAGTCCGGGCCCGTGCCGCAGTAACCCCACTGGCTGCAGCACATGCCCGCCGGGCAGTTGCAGTTCTGCGCGACCGCCGGACCGGCGGCGGACAGGAGGAGCACTGCCAGCCCGAAGGCCAGGAATGTCGCAGTGAGCGGCATCGTTAGCTTTGCCATCTGTGCTTGATAAGTGGCCAGGTAACTGGTTAAGGTTCTGCTGTTGGTGTGGCGCAGCTATTTGAGATGGAGAAGTTCCGCCTGGGGTGGTGGTTTATATAGGAGAGTTCGATAGCAGAAAAGGAAATATGAAATTACGCTTGGACGTGATGATGAGATTACGCTTGGACGTTACACATACGCAAATGGTGACGCGCATCTTATCTCAGTTTGTTAGCCATATATAGGCACAACTGCATTGGCCACGCACGGCCAACAGTGATGACGCCCCCGGTCCGGAACGGTGGCTGCTGATCGGGCTATCTAAATGTCTATCTATCAAAGGCCTTTTTCTGGTTCATAGGATAGGAGGTAAAATGATATGTATCTTAATTTATACAGGGAAAGACATACAATTTGATGTGTAGCATAGGAATCTTTTCATTTAATCTAGGCTAATATTCTCTTTTGTAATGTGATGGATTGGTTCTTATCCTACATAAAAATAGGAATTCATTTCTATATAAATCAAAGGGCACTAATAAAATTTTCTACAATTTTTCCCTTTAAAATTCCTGTAAAGCAAAGGAGGTCTAAGCTACTGCTGCGTAGCGATCAGCCGATGAACCGAGTGGCAATCTCGGGTATCGTGGGAATGTATCTAGTCCCCCACCCTTGTGATGCTATCGATGCACCGGATGTCACAACTAATTTAAATGTTTGATAAAATCTGAAAAAAATTATAGGACATTGAGAGAACATTAATATATGTTGTCATAAAATTTCATATTAAAATTTGAAACATTACTCGAGAATACAACTGACAAATTTGACATCTGTCCGATAATGGGCCAAATCTAAAGTCCAACTTGTGCTATATGCAATTTAGTGTTGAATTTGTTTTTTTATTTTCCAAGCTATGTTTCAAATTTTGATTTGAATTTTATGAACATACATCAACATTGTCTGAATATGCTAAAAAATTAAATGAATATTTTAAAATGTTATACACGAGTTTGATGAATCAGTGCACCAAATATTCTCCCTTAGTATCATATGCACATGCGCAAACTCTCTAGTATTAAGGTATAAGCAGCGGGCAAACATGGATGGAACAGCAATCCCACGCACCTAGCCCTCCCCGCCCCCTAGTGTGGTTTTCATCACCTTTTGTCGTTGATTTTTTTTTTTTGCTTCATGCCAAACCGTGTCTTGTTTTCATTTTCTGTTTCTTTTTTGTTATCGTTTTGGTTGCCATTTTGTTTTTAAATACGTGCTTAATTTTCAATCCATGATTTTTTTAAACAATTATACATGAACATTTTATAGAAAAGCATGAACATTTAATTACATTCATCAATTTTTTAACACATTTTATAAATTCACAAACATTTCTAAAAATACAATTTCATAAAAAGCATTGCATTTCTTCAAATCTATTGAATGAAACGGAATTCCTTTATAAAAAACAGTGCAAAACCAATAATAGACAAGATGAGAATCTGTCAAATAAAAATAGCAAGGTATCTAACTAATAAAAAATAATGGATCAGACCAGTGATTCAGAACTATAGCTACTAACCGAGATATCTAAGGGCAATTCCAACAGGAGACGCTTATAGAGAAAAAATAAATTTTACTAAATTAGAAACATCTAAGCGATTTACCTTCCAGCGCTAGACGCTAACTACCGGTGCTAATTGATCGTTCATTCGACGCCAGGATTTTGGGGCTCAACTACCAATCGACGGGGAAATTGCTAGGAAATTGATCCTGGTTCCTCTTCTAGCGTATCCCGTTGGAGATGCTAACTATCTTGTCTATTCCATTGTAGCGATATAGCGATAAACCGAATGCCAGCTTCGGTATCGTACAAGCAGGAGCAAATTTCCAACGATGTGCCATCGCACACCCGCACTGGCGGCTGTCAACCCCCGTGGCTGTTTGGGATGCATTGGGCGCGCGACATCCACCCTAGTCTCCTCTAGGCACAAAACTCAGTATGCTTTAGATACGCTTCGCACAAGCGCCCGACTCTACTGGACCAGCCCATCACAGCCAGCGGCCCATGCAGCGAACAACGCACTGTAGCGAGCCGGTCCATTCTAGTGAACTGGTTACTGTAGCGACTTGTGCACTGTAAGGACCCGGTATACTGTAGCGAATCAATATTTTGCTAACTTTTTAAAACGTGAACATTAATTGACTTTTCTGTATATTTTTAAAATTCCAAACAATTTCAGAAACGTGAACATCTTTGAAAATTACCCAAGTTGTTTTGAAAATGCGAACATTTTTTGAATTTGAGAAAGGAACTTCTTTTGAAATTCCAAAAAATTGGAAACACAGAACTATTTTGAATTTGCGAACAAAATTTAAAAATAATAACATTTTTTGAAATTGTGAACAAATTTTGAAAATGGGACATTTTTTAAATTACTTAAATGTTGAATTTGTAGTGTTAATCGATCATAGTTGGATGGGGGTTAGTAGTAACTTAGAGCTATGGAGACAAACTTTGGAGTCAAAAGGTGTTAGGCTTAGTAAAATTAAAACAAGTACATGAGGTGCAATTTTAGTACAAGTAGGCACGAGAGGAGATGGTGAGCCTTAATGGCTAGGTGGTACCTTAGAACGGCACCTTTCGATTTTGGGGTCTATGTTGCAGAAGGATGGTAATGTCGATGAAGATCTGATCCATCAAATCAAAGACATGTGAATGAAGTGGTGCTAAGCTTTTTATGTTCTCCATGACAAGCGAGTGGCACAAAAACTAAGAGCAACCCCAACGGGCCGACCCAAACGGACGGCGTTTTTGTCCGTTTTTTGTCCGTTTGGGTCGGCCGCCCGTCCGCTGTTCGCTCTCTTTTAGTTTTGGGTCGGCAGTGCGCCCAACAGGCCGACCCATTTTCATGACCGCGCGTGTTTAACATCGTGCCGTCGTCCTGATTTTGGCGCTCCAGCGCGCGGGATAGGTTCGCGCGCGGGGGAAAGCGGCCTAGCGCGCGCTGGTTTTGGCGCTCCAGCGCGCGGGAAAGGTTCGCGCGCGCGCCGCGGCCGGCGCTCGCTATAAAGAAGGCACTCCCTCCACACTCTGTCGGCCGCCCACTCTCCCCGCCTCTGCACCACCATGTCGATCTGCCGCCTGGGCGCTTGGGATTTTCGCGGAATCCGCGAGCGCCGCTCTGGTGCCTTCTCCGTCGAGATCTGGTTGCGCGAGAAACGTCTCGTCCTCGGCACCTTCGACGCCGCAGAGGAGGCGGCCCGCGCGCACGACGCGGCGGCGTGGCGCCTCCTGAGGCCTCGCCGGGATATGAATTTTCCCAACGTGTCGAGCCAGCGGGCGCAGGATCTCGCGCCTCTCCTGCGGCTTTTCACCGACGAGGACCGTCGTGTTCACCGGAGGCGGCAGCGTTGCCTCGCCATCGCAGAGAAGGACGTGGAAGCCTTGGTGGTGTGGCGCGAAGGCTACCCGCAGGACATCGTCGACGAGCGCCAGTTCTACAAGCAATTGAGATCGGAGAGGGACGCGAGGAGGAGGGAGCGAGCCGCTTATCGGGAGGACAAGCGTTCGCGGAAGCAGGCAGCTCAATTGAAACTGAAGCTACGAGAAACTTCGGGTTGGGACTTTGAAGACGAGCAGCTTGCTGACGCCTACCTTCAAACGTCGGAGGAGGACATTACCGAGTCGGAGTTGGAAAGCGACGAGTAGTGGTCTTTTTCTTTTATCTGTGTACGCTAGAACTATCTATGTATCCATTTTAATCTGAAAAAATGGCCGGCGGCGTCGGCGACGTAGCAGGCGGGCGAGTGCGTGAATCCAATGTGCCACCGACCAACGGGCCCGGTGAGGAAAGAGGGCGAGCGCGCGTCCGTCTTGTGTCCGCGCCGACGCAAATCGGGTTCAAAAATGGGCCGGGAATGGGTCGGCAGGCGGACGAAAGCGGACGCGCGTCCGTTTGGGTCGGCGCGTTGGGCCGGCTTTTTTGTCCCTGCCGACCCAAACGGACGGCCGTGGACAAAATGGGTCGCCCCATTGAAGTTGCTCTAAGACATGTTCCATAGGATGGTGATTCAACCTACGATGTTGTATGACAATGAGTGTTGGCCAAGTAAAGAGCGACATGCTCAATAATTAGGTGTAGAGGAAATGCGCATCTTGAGATGGATGTGTGACCACGCCAGAAGTGATATGGTTCGGAATGATGATGATATACATAATACAGTTGGGATATCACCGATAGAAAAGAAACTTGTTCAATATCGTCTAACATGGTTTGGGCATATACAACGTAGCATCCAGAAAATTCAGTGCATAGCAGATGGTTAAAGCGTGCAGATAATGTCAAGAGAGCTTGAGGTACATCAAACTTAACATGAAAGGAGTCAGTAAAGAGATATCTAAAGAAATAAGACATCATCAAAAAATTCAACATGACAAGAATGTGTAGAAGTTAGCTATTCATGTTCCAGAATCATGAATTGGTTTTGATATCTTTTAGGATTGAACTCTAGCCTACCACAACTTCTTTCGGCTAACGGATTTGTTGTAAAACACGATGAAGTTTATGAATATTTAGGACAATGTGACTTTTTTACTTTTTGTGAATATTTTTAATACATGAACATTTTTTGAATTTGTGAACATTTTTTAAAAATGTGAATATATTTTTCAATTTTGCAAATATTATTACATTTTTCAAATTTCTCTAGTAAAGTCACAAACATTTTTGAACAAATGTGAATTAGAAAAACAACAAAAAATAGAAAAAGAAAATAAACAAAAATGAAAATCGATTCAAAAACCATCTAAAAGGTTCCCAAAACTGACTAGGAATCTTCCAGAACGTCCCAAAAAGGTGAACGGAGGGAGTATTTAGTAATAAGCTGGCCTAACACAGTTAGATTGGCCACCAGCCCTATGCCAGCCAAACAAAGGCAATATGCCGCAGAATGCGTCGGGGCTATATCTGGGTCAATGGGTGTTGGAATAGTCTCGTCAGAAGCGAGAAGTGCATGGTAAATTCGGGTATATATAAATTCACTTTAGAAATACATTTTGTAATGTTAAAAAATTCTGAAAAAAAGTACGCGCGGACATCTTCATATTCTATGTGTGTGCAGAAAGTTTCACAGGAAAACAACTTTTTTTGTAGCCTGTGCAAAAAAGACATTTTTTTTTTGCTATGAAACGCTATTTAAAAGGAGTAAAATTTGTTTTTTTTACTGAGAGAAAACAAAAGTATTTTTCTACAGAAAACTTTGTATCATGAATATACCTTTGCCAACATATATGCATATTTTTTTAAAAAAATTAAACATTACAAAATGCATAAAAAGTACATTTTTGAATAACGGATGTAGATAACCCCATGTGCAGATCGTCCACTCTCCGCCAGAAGCTCTTTTGTTACCCGTGTATTAGTAGGCCAACCCATTTCTAGCGATCTTCCACACTCCCACGGTCGATCGTTACCGCTCGTGTTTTTTTTTCTGTTCCATTTTTCTTCCTACTTTGTTGTCTCACGGGTTTCTTAGGGTTTTACTCTATCTTCTCACCATTTTATTCTGGTTTTTACTGGGTTTTTTTCTTCTTCTTTTGCTTTGTTTTTTCTTGGTTTTATTTTGTTCCTTTCTTCAATTTATTGGGTTTTCTTTTCTTTTCGATTTTATTTGATTTCGATTTGATTTCCAGGTTTTTCTTCATTTTCTTATTGGTGTTTCTTTCTTCCGTTTCTTCGGTTTTCACCATTTTGATTTGTTCCTTTTCTTCTTTATGCAATACATGTCTATATTTTTCATACACATTTTTACATTTTACATATACATCAGACATTTCTGAAATATATGATTAACATTTATTATACATGATCAACATGTTTTCAAATTTATGTTTTTAAATTCATTTTTAATACATGTTCTACATTTTCCGTATACATCACAAACATTTTTTGTGTACACATTTAACATTTTTGAAGTAGATGATTACTTTTTAATAATATTTAGGTGACTACCTTTTTCAAACACATTTTACATTTTTGGTATATATATAATAAACATTTTTGTGCACGTTTCAAGATTATGAAACATAGGATTAATTTTTTTGATACGGGATAAGTATGTTCAAAAATTCAGATTTTCATATTCAGTTTTATAATACAAGCTCTACATCTTTTGTGTGCATCAGTAACAATTTTTTATACATTTTTATTTTTTTCAAAATAGATGATTATTATTTTAAGAATATTTTCTTTGAAGAGTACTTTATTTCATACACATTATACATTTCTAGTATCTGCCATGATTTTTAAAATCATTTTACAACTTTTTTGTTACTTGATTAACAATTCTTAGATGCATGATTAACTTTTTCCCACATATTGTAAATTCGTGTATACATGAGAAACATTTTTTATACATATTTAACATTTTTGGAATGCTATGTTAATATTTTTTAATGTTTACTTTAGTGCATTTTTTAAATATTATACATATATAATATTTCGAAGTATATAAAAAAGTGAAGAAAAAGAAAAAAACATCTAAAAAACGAGGTTGTGGCCCTCCCACGAGCTGGCCCAGCCCAGTCTCGCGCTCCCTCGGGTGTGACTGCCACAAGACATGGCAACAACTAATTAGCGAGCGCGGGAGCCTCCCAACGATCACTTGCGAGTGGGCTGAGAGCGCGTCACTTGGCGCACTCTCAGCCATCACCAAAGTGTCGCGCTCTGGACACTTCATCTGAATTTTATTTTTTTATTTTTTTCGCACGCGTTTCTGGCTTTTTATATGACTTTTTTCTAGTTTTTTGACTTTTCGGTGTTTCACCGGTCTTCCTTAAAATTTTCGAAAAAATAATTCTGCAAAAATGCATTTTTTTCTTCCACAAAAGGCACGGTTTTTCTTCCGCAAGGCATGGTCGCGCCTCTCGAAAACTAACAAAAAATGTGTTTTTTATTTATTTTTCTTTCGCGGGAGACTGGGTTTTGCTTCTGCGAGGGGCACGGTTTCGCGAAAGGCACGGCCATGCCTCAGAAATAAAAAAAAATGTGATTTCTGTTTTTTTTCTTCTGCGTGCCTCTCGTAAAATGGAAAAAATGTGTTTTTTTTCTTTCATTAGAGGCACGGTTTTGCATCCGTGAGAGGCACGGTCGTGCCTATTTCGGAAAGAAAAAAAAACTTGGTCTCGGTTCGGTTTTAGCTCAGTTTTTTCATGAAAAAAGTTCTTTAAAACCTATCAATATTGGATCTAGTTTTGAATATCTCGCCGCAAGAAATTCAACAATGAAAACAGTTTAAAATTTGGACACATAGTTTAAGAGATAAAATATTTTGAATAAACAGGTCTAAAAAAAGGCACATACAGCGCGTCACTTGTCACAACCTGAATAGGTGGGAGTGAACTCTCCTCAGTTAGTGATTTCGGTAAAACATCCCCTCAAGAAAAAACAAACGTAAAGCAAGACACAGGTGCGGCTTGTAGTATGCGGAGAATAGGATTTCACCGTGTTAATTATGAAATAGCGGCGAACAGCTCATGCATGGTCTATGTGGGCCAGCTTAATAGGTGCTTCATGGAAGAAAAACACCTAGAGTTGTTTGCTTTTTAGGAAACGAAAAGGAAATATAGAGTTCCCGCAAAAAGAGTCAAAATAGTATGCATGTTTAAAATTTATAGAAAGAAGTTCACGGATTTAATCAAATGGTCATGATTTTTTCCATCAAAATTTTATATTAATGTCCCGAATTATAAAACTAGCACAATTTTTATAAATATTGACACGTTAAAAAATGTTCACACATTTGAAATAAATAATGCACTAAAATATTCATGATTTTAAATTTTTCTTGATGTATTTTTGTTTGTTTGGAAGTGCAACCCGACCAAGGTATCTAAATATTTATCTACGGCCGCATAACGATGACCAATGAACAACTGACAATTTTCGGTACGTACGCTCAGGCGCAAACTCTCTGGTGCCATAAGGCACAAGTACAAGCGGTGGCCGAATAGGCAGTGAATAGCATGCGGAGCTCCTATCCGCCCTGTAGTGCGATGGACCAAATATTAATCTTTTAGTTTCTCTTCTTTCTTTTTTATTTTTTATTTCATAATTGTTCATGAATCTTATATGCGAAAAAGGTGTTCAGGATTTCAAAACTGTTCTTAGTTTCGTAAACTGTTCATAAAATTGGAAACGATTCACAAATTCAAAAATCTTTACGAATTTGAAAAATATCAGGATTTCATAAAATGCTCGTGAATTAAAAATGTACACAAAATTTAAAAAATATTGTTATTTCAAAAAATCCTAACTTATGAAAATTCTTCGTAGATTCTACATTTGTTCATGAATTCAAAAAATATTCATCAATTCAAAAAAAAAGTTCGTGCATTTCAACAATTGTTCCCAATTTTCAAAACTCTTTGTTGATTCCAAAAGGTTCATAACATTAAAAATAATGTTTATACATTCAAAAATAGTTTCTGAATTGCAAAAAATGTTCAAAATTTGAAATTGTTCTCGCATTTTAAAAAACTCTTGTAGACTTGAAAAAACTCATGAATTGCAAAATGGTTCATGAGTTCTAAAAAGTTGTGTATTTGAAAATTTGAAAAAATAAAAACCGAAAGAAAAAGAGAAAGGATAAATAGGCCGGTTCAGGGAAGGCCCTGGAAACTTCCCCAAACCAGTTGGCAGAAAACAAAATTTGTGCCGGACCAGTTGAAGTAGGGCTCGCAGCTAGGGTGTGCGTGACAACTCTATCCCGTGACCTATGCGCTAAATAGGAGCCGCGACTTGCAAGGGCGTGCAGAATGAGGCATCTCTATGGGCGTGTTTGGTTGCCCGCATTAGGCCCAGCCTGGCCCGCGCCGGAAGAAAGTGGCCCGTTTGGTTGCCTGCGTTCACTGTGCAGCCCGCATGGCACGAACCGTAAAGCATGTCCAGGTCAGGCCCAAGAGAAACGCCCGAATCGGCAGTAGCTCGCGAGCCTGGCTCGTGCGACGCAGGGGAGGGCGACGTGCTTCTCCCCTCGTGCGAGCAGGGGAGATGGTGCGAGATCGCTCGCGTCGTCGAAAAATTGGCGGGAGGATGTCGGCTCACCTCCCGCCGAGTCCACCCCTATTTAGCCCCTCCCTCACCGCGCCAACTCCCGCCACCATTCTCCCTCCGTTCGAGCTTTCCCGCCGACTCGCATCAGCACCGACGAGCAGGTAAGCGACGCATCTTCATCGGTCGGCGGTCCACGGCGTCGGCGCTCCTTCACCGGCCGATGTTGATCTTCCACGACCGTCCCCCCTCGTCCTCAAGCTGCAGCCATGGCCTCCGTGAGTTCAATCCCGTTTCTCTCTGTTCCTTCTAGCTAGATCTGAGCTGCAACTAGGGTTTGATCTAGATGCATGGTCGATTAGTGGTCTGATCTGTGAGCTGCTGTGGTTGATTGCTATGCTGCGGTTGTAATTTGTTGTAGGGCTACATGTTCAAGCATGTGGTAGGCTAGATTAGTAGTAGAGTTTGAAGTTGAACCTTGTGCTTGTGTTGAATCATGCTTAGATCTGTGATTTGTAGCTATTGGTTGTCCATTTGTAGCATGCTGTTTGTTGTAGTTGTATGTTCCTGCTCATAGATTGCCCGGTCTACTTGGTATGATAGCGATGAAGCATGTGCTTACGATGATAGTGATGAACCATGTACATGTATGCTCCTGCTTTCATGGATTGTCCGGTATGTTGTGTGCTATGCTTACTGTCAATGTTTGCTACGATTGTAGGACATGACCACGCAAACGCAAGATCTTAGTCAGGCCCTTGTCCTGTCCGACAGCCAGTTTGCTCCATCATTTGTCGAGGGCTCGCAGCCTATGTCCCAGATGGCACCTGATCCAGAGGGGTTCGCCTCTGGATCCATCTATGTGCCAGTAGTGCTCGTTGAGCCAACTACCGCTGCTGTTGGTGCTGCCGTTGCACTCAAGCTAGCAGCAGCAAAGGCAAAGAAGGATGGTAGGTCAAACAACATGAAGTGGCAGCCGTTCATGTACACGTTCGTGCTGAAAAGATGTGTGAGCTCATATCTAGTGGAGTTAGGACTGACAAGGGCTTCAAGGAGGTGCACTTGAACACCGTTGCAAAGCAGGTGTTCAATTTCTGTGGGCAAGAGGTGTCTGCCACCCAGGTGTACAACCACCTAAGAAAGTGAAGAAGTCGATGGATCCACGTGTCTAGGCTGAGAGACCTTAGCGGTGCCTCATGGGATGAGAACACCTGCTCCATAGTTCTGTAGGCAGAGCACTACGCCGGCCATGTCACGGTTAGCTCATAGCCCTCTTCCTTTTCATACTGTCCACCATTGCCTACTCCTATTCACAACTAAAAACACTTGTGCTTCATTCTTAGGACCACCCAAGGGACGTTGAGTTCCTCAACACACCCATACAGAACTACAACCAGATGCAGCACATCTTCTCCTTCGGGCTGTCAACTGGGAAGCATGCCATGGGCTCGGGGGAGCCTCTTGGTTCTCCCATGCCAGACTTCCCTGGGACCCCGGACATCGAGGTCCTCGATGGCCCTGACAAGCCCGCTGTGAAGCCCTTCGACAAGACATTTGACCCCGTCCATGATAGGAAGAGGAAGAGAGGAGGCCTGATGGAGGAGGAGATCAATGTCTTCTGCAACATGACTGAGGCGGTGAAGGAGGTGGCAAGAGCCATCAGGGAGTGCAAGCCCCTCGACGTCCACCCTGACCTGTATGGCGCTGTCATGACCCAGGGTGGCTTCAGCGACGAGGCTCTCATGGCAGCTCTCAGCCACCTGCTTGACAACAAGGCCCAGGGTGTTGGGTTCGTTGCCATGGCCGACGCTCACAGGGTGCTGTGGCTCAGGAGCTGGCTGGGCAAGCACTACTACTAGAGTAGTGCTGCCTGTGAGCGTGCATGATCCCCGACGGCGATGGCGGTGGCGACGACAACGATGACGATGACGACGTACATTTTGTGTAGGTAGGGCTCAAAAACTATTTCATGGTCTGTATATTTTGGTGAGGTGGTATATACTAACCCCTCACGCTGATGGTGAACTTGCGGTGGTTGGACGACATCCTCTTTTGGATGTGGTGGTAGGTTAACACCAAGGTAGTGCTAGGAAGAACTTGCTATGCCGTATGATCATGCATGCTTTACTTCTCTTCTCCTTCATTGTTGTTTGTGTGCTGCTTTACTTGTTACTCGTGTGCTCCATTGATTTTCTGCTTCAACTCTTGCTCTTGTGCATTGCTAGGGCAAGTGGTATGCCGTGTTCGTCGGTAAGGTCCCAGGGGTTTATAGTTCATGGGAAGAAGCCAGTGCACAAGAGGCATCGTATAGCAACAGCATCCATAGAGGGTTCAAGACTAGGCAGGCAGTAGAACAAGTTTACTCCGACTGGGTGTGACAGCACGGAGGCATCACTGTTGACAGTGGCAAGATTGGAGGTGTCAAGGTGAATCGTCAGTTTGGGCTGAAGCTGAAGAACTTCATCATTTTCGCTCAGTTCATCGCCATTGCTGTGCTGTGGCGTTGGTGTGCTAGGTGTGGGTAAGCTCACCAACTAGGGTACAAGGTAAGCACAACATGTACGCCGTATGCAACCAAACACCGTGTTCATGTGCCGCTCGGGCCAATGCAGGCAACCAAACAAAGTGCACTTGGGTATTACCTAATGCAGGGGCACTAGATGCACGCAACCAAACAACTGGCAGATGGCGTATTAGGGCCTGTTTTTGCTCAACCAGACTACTTTGGGAAGTGTATGCGATGCAGGCCCTGTAGCAAACGGCAACCAAAAACGCCCTATATCTCGCCTTCAGTGAGTCCACACCTTCAGAACCACTGAAGAAGGGGTGACCGAGATGGGCCGGCCGACGCTCGCGGCAGGCCACAGGTTATTTTTCCTTTTTACTTTATATTTTTGTTTTCTGTTTTACTTTTTTCCTTTAGTTTGTACTCTTGTTTATACTTAAACATATTCTCAATATAGATATTACAAAAAGCACTCTACAAAAAACATTTGAAAAATGTTGAATAAGTATTCAAAAATGTTGAATGATTATTTGAAAAATGTTGAACTAGCATTTGAAAATGTCTAATAAATATTAAAAAATTAACAAGTATTTGAAAAATGTTGAACAAGCGTTCGGACAAATGTTGAACGTATACAAAAAAATGTTGATCACTTATTAAAACAATGATGATTTTTTTGATCACTTGTATAAAAATGTTAATCAAGCATTTGAAAAAATGTTGAACATGTATTTGAAAAACTTGAATCAAGTATTTGGGAAATTTTAAATGTGCATAGAAAAAATATTGACCATGTATTAAATAAATGATGAAAAAAAATTGATCATGTATACATAAAAATGTTAATCAAGTATTGAAAAAAAATGTTGAACAAGTGTCTGCAAAATGTTAATCAAACGTTTGGAAAATGTTAAATTGTATAGAAAAAATGTTATTCAAAACATATTAATATTTTTTTGAAAAACTATTAATCAAGAATTTGAAAAACAATGTTAAAACTTTATACAAGAAATGTTGACCCTGTATTATTATTTTTATATGTATAGAAAAATGTTGACCATGTATTAGAAAAATGTAATCTTGTATTAAAAAATGTTAAGACTATGTATAGAAAAAATGTTGACCATGTAATTCCAAAATGTATAATTTGTATTGGAAAGATGTTAGACATGTATTAAAAAAATTGTTGGAATAATAAGCAAAGAAAGCCAAAAATAGAAACAAAAGAAATAAGAGAAAAAAAGAAAAAAGAAGAAACAAAATGCAAAACTGAAAGAAAAATGAAGAAGAAAAAAGAAAAAAAGAAAAAAAAGAAAAAGGAAAATAAATCCCGAAGAAAACGGCTGGAGTAGTCTCAAGTAGGACGCGCCCTAGTTCTTACCACAAAAGGAACTTGGGCGCAGTGGTTGGTGCAGCGCGTGATCTCCTAGAGGCTAGGAATTGATCCCTCCTTCTTGCATTTCCTCTGCTCTTTTTATGACTATGCGCGTGTGAATAGGGCGGCCCAATACGACACGAGGGGGGAAAAGCTTCAGCGGGAGCTGCTACTTGTCTCACTTAATGCAATAAATAGTCGTCGCGGTGAAGACAACCCCTTTCCCTCCACCTATTAGGCGACCTAATGCGACATTATTTTTGCCTTTAAATATATTTGTCGGTTTTGTTGGTGGTTTTTATGGGCCAACCCATGACTAGTTTTCCTTTCTGTTTATTTTTATCTTTGTTTGTAAAAAAATCTGTTTTTTTTTGCGTCTTCCTTTTTTGTTTTAATATTTTTACAACAAATGGTATTATAAAACGCTTCCTGAATACTTCTGCTAGGAAAATCATGGGCCTTTTTGAAAAATCTTGAAGATTTTTAAAGTTTGTTAACATTTTTAAAATCATGAAGATTGTTTAGAATCTTTGTAAACATTTTTGCAAAAAATTCATATTTTTGCATTTCCTTCAATATATTAAATAGAAAAAATATTGTAAAATTTAGTGCAACTCATTAGTGGGTCAAATTAGGATCTATCAAATAATTAATACAACAAATCTAAGATTAAATGGGCCAACCTATCACAGCAGGGTGTGCTTGGTTCCTAGCCCACAAAGTAGGGCGTAGAATAAGTGGTGTCCAAGCGTCGCACAGTAGCACCAGCCACTGTCAATAACTAGAGTTGTATGTGCTTAAGCCATCGGGGAGCCCAACACTCACTCTGGTCCTCCTCTCGGCACAAAACTTATTAAGGCATGTACAATGGTTCTATTTTAGAAATGCCACATAGGATAAATAATGAGGTAAAGGAGAGAGAAATTATAAGAAAAGACTTGTCTTTTTATTTAAGAGAAGACAAGAGATGATCTCTTAGCACAATATGTTTCACCATGTTTTCAGGAATAACTAGTTATTGAAGATAAGGCTAAGAGATGATCTATTATAGACATGTTTTTTATCATCTTTAAATTATATGCAAGGCTTAAGATAAAACTGTTTTATCAACCATTGTACATGCCCTTATGATGCGCTTGAAATCATGAGCTACTAACAACTTACCTTTATATCTTTTGGGGATAAACACTATATCTACTCGGCTTAGATCTCCAAGGATTAGGTAGCGTCTCACCCGGATAAATCTAGGCACGGGCAGCCTGACGATGGCTTAAACCTAAAGTCAGATGATTAAATTAGGCTCGGGCAGCCTGACAACGGTTTAAACCTAAAGTCGGATGATTAAATTGGGCTCAGGCTCTAAATTTAGACACAACGGTCAAGCCCAAAAGCGAAAATACCTAAAAAATATGATTATTTTTAAAAGAAATGTAGTTATAATAATGCACATATATATACCCCGATATTGAAAAGAAAATAGCAAAAAAAAAACGCATTGTTATGTTATTCGGGTCAAGCCAGGTTGTGCTCGAGCTTCAGTTTGGGGCCGGGCTCCGACAAATGCCCAAGTCTACACCTGACGGGCACGGCAACAGTTGACCATGTCAAACCTCGCCGATGATGCATTCAATAAAAATAAACATTATTGTCTCAATAATATTACCGCCGTCCTGAATTATTGTATTAGATTTTTCTAGATACAGATGTATCTAGACACGAGTAATAAACAATAACATAATACTTTTTGCTTGTTGATGAGGAAAAAGAGTAGAGCTCGTGAAGAGTACTGCTGCAAGGATCTTGGTACGTACTAGACCACATCCTCACCCTTTATTTCTTGTTTGGACGGCTTAAGACGCGTATACGCATGCCGAACGTTTATTCTACATAAGCCATGCATGTTCTCTGCATGCCCATATCGATCAGGCCCAAAGCACCTAGCAAGTGAGGCTGCTCCCCGGGTCGACGCCGAACTGCTTGCAGTAGGCCCTGTAGTAGCCCGCCCGGGCGTTCATGGCGGCCGCGTTCCCGCCGTTGCACTCGCCGCTGTTGATGGCCCTGGTCGTGGCGCCGAACCCCCGCGGCAGGACCTGCTTCACGTTGTTCATCCAGAACCAGAGCGCCGCCTTGAAGGCCACCTCCGGGTCCTGCGCCACCTTCTCCGGGTTGTTGAGCCCGTCGAACCCGACGGTCTTCCCCGCCGCCCCGTAGTTGTAGTTCCACGTCAGCTGCAGCGGCCCGCGCCCGTAGTACCCCTTCCCCGAGGCGCACGGCCACTGCGTGTACTTCCTGTCGCAGTAGTTCTGGCTCGCCCCGCCGATCTCCTCGATGTAGCACATGTCTGTACATAAGTTATACAATAGCCAGCTTAATTATGGAGGACTAATTCAAGATTAAATTCGTCTTAGTCGGTTAGTTGGAGTTGAACTTACGTCCGGTCTCGTGCGTGACGTGGGCGAAGAAGGCGGCTATCTCCCTCTTACCGTCGTCGGTCGTGCGGCCTTTCCCGAAGTTGGGGTTCGCCCGGGCGCCGGTCAGGAACGACCGGCGCGTGTAAAAGCTCTTGCCGGCGCACCCGTTGCCGGCCCGGGACTTGATCCCGTTGAAGAACGCCTCGGTGACGACGCTCTCCACGGAGACGCCGCTCTCGCCGCCGCCACCACCGCTCGCCGTGCATGGGCCAGACTGACATCCTTTTCCACAGTAGGCGTCGGTAGTGCCGCAATAGCCATACTGGCTGCAGCACTCGTTCGCCCGGCAGCCGCAGTTCTGCGCGGCCACCATTCCCGCGGCAGACAGGACTAGTGCTGCTACCCCGAGTGCCAGGAACGGGAGCATCGCCATGGGCGACCTCGCCATTTCGAAATAAGGTTAACGGTGGCCAAACTTGTTCCGCTCTAGCAAGCTGCTTATTTACGAGCTGAGTGTACTTGGCAAGGTGGTCGCCCGCGGTTTATATAGGCAGTGGACGTCGATCATTGCCGACGACTTTCGGCGTCAACGTTGGACTAGATCAAACCGACCATCGGTCAAAGAATCACACGCGGCTCGTCGACTATCAAGACTTTTCTTTGCTCGTGGGTACACGAGAGTTTGGAAGGTTGCTGCGTGCCCTGCACCTGCACGTCCTTGCACTACACCAGAGTTTGGAAGTTTGCCACCAATTGCTCGTTCGTCGGGGTGATGGGGGAGTAATCATTTAATCCCAGCGCGCTTCTCCCTCCAAGTTCGATCTTTTTTCCACTCTCTACGTCGGTACTCGGTAGTGCCCCTACCCGGGTCGTACGTGCGCTATGCTCAGTGGTCAATTTTCCTTCTTGGCTCTTTGCACACTCAGACTAGCCACAATGAAAAGTAACATACACTAGTAACATACGCATATCCCTAGACTATATTACTATTTTCATAATGGTTAGTACGAGTAATATAAGTGTAATGTCATGCAAAGTTTCATTTATTAGGTTATAGACTTATATTGCATTGGGACATGTGATGTTACAGTAACTAGCTAAGTTACTGAAATTATCTCTCTCATCATTAATTTATTGTCACATAAGCAAGTTTGCTGAGTTAGAATCGATGTTACTGCTGAAGTTATTTTCACTGTAGCTAGTCTCAGTAGTCGATCAGTTATACATGCATGTATAATTTTCCTCTTTGCGCACTCAGTAGTTCAATCATCAATACATGATGTTCCCCCTTAAAAAAGTTATACATGCTCCACTAAAAAAAGTTATACATGCATGTTCGGATTTACGGAGACTTCACAGAATGTGGGGATTTATTGATATCCAGCGTACATGAGTGTTCCCCCTCGATCAGTCTAAAAAGAAAGACTTTCATGGCCACCCTACTATGGAAATGTTGGGTTATTCCACAATAAATAAGTAGTCCAAGCGCATCTCCAACATCGGGGAAAATATCTGGTACTCCCATCAATGAGGTACTCCCAGTGCTTCAAGTTAAAAAACAAAGCTTAAATATTTTCAAAAATTTCAGAAAAAAATATGAATGTTTGCAAGGAATATGACTACAACCCCTAGAAATTTCAGGTCCAAACTCGAAATGTATATTGAGAAACAAAAAATGTGAAATCTAGATGTGAATAGTGTCAATGTTGATTTTGTCTTTTCTTTACACTATTCATACCATTTCACATATTTATTTCTTAATATGCATTTCGAGTTTGGACCTGGAATTTTTCGGGGTTATAGTTACATTCCTTGTGAACATTCATATTTTTTCTCGATTTTTTTGAAACATTTATAATTTTTTTTAGCTTGGAGCACCGGGAGTACCCCAAGAATGGGAGTCCCTGATACTTTCCCTCCAACACTGACCCTCAAACTGTCTGCATACATTTGAACCGTGCTGTTTAGATATTGGAAGTAATCCAACGCAGGTCTATATCGCTCCGCAGAGCGGTTCATACGCACTTTCTCCCGCAAACCAGAGAAAGATGCGCGCGCGGGGGGGAGGGGGGGGAGGTGTTGTGGGCGTCCCACAACACCCACGCCCGGTTCTGACTGCCCTGGCCGACCCAAACCCCCTTCCTCGCTCGCGCGCGCTTCCCGCCCTAAAAGGTCAGTGCCTCTTCAAAGCGTTAGTGCCCGCATTCATGCCCAGCCAGTATGGACGCGACCGCTCGCTGGCGTCGGCATTGAAGCGGTGCGCCGACTGAGAGAGCGCTGCTCGCGTCGCTTTTCGGCGCGGACGACTGTCACGACGGCTGCTAGTACGTCTGTCTACAGCCCACATTAATGACACATGGTTGCCGAGGAGGCTACTCCGGCACCACCCGTCCGTCCCTGTACCGTCGACCATTGCTATATAAACTGTTGCCCCGGCCATAGCCATAGTCATCTGCCTCCGATCCCTCTCGGCACCACTCCCACCCATGGATTCCTCCCCCGCCAAAACTCTCTGGGACAGGCTGACGCCGGACCAGAAGAAGGAGATGGCCGTCATTGCTGCCGACTGGCTGGCCGATAGGCAGCCGGAGGACGACGACGTCCCAATGGAGGACACGGCCGACGACGAGCCGTCGTTACCCTCCTCGTCCACGCCACCCTCCTCCTCACCCTCGCTGGTGCATTGCACCATAACCATTGGTAAGGTCCTTTCCCATTGCATGGACATGGTGCGAGAGAGTAGTTCAGGGAGGCGCAAGCCGACGCCACCTACAACCAGCAGTTCCTCCAGGAGCACCTGCAGGCGGAGGATGTTGGGGAACGTAGTATTTCAAAAAAAATTCCTACGATCACGCAAGATCTATCTAGGAGAAGCATAGCAACGAGCGGGGAGAGTGTGTCCATGTACCCTCGTAGACCGAAAGCGGAACCGTTTAGTAACGCGGTTGATGCAGTCGAACGTCTTCGCGATCCAACCGATCAAGTACCGAACACACGGCACCTCCGCGATCTGCACACGTTCAGCTCGATGACATCCCTCGAACTCTTGATCCAGTTAAGGCCGATGGAGAGTTTCGTCAGCACGACGGCGTGGTGACGGTGATGATGAAGTTACCAGCGCAGGGCTTCACCTAAGAACTACGACAATATGACCGAGGTGTAAAACTATGGAGGTGGGCACCGCACACGGCAAGATCAACTTGTGTGTCTATGGGGTGCCCCCTCCCCCATATATAAAGGAGGGAAGGAGGAGGCCGGCCGGCCCTAGGGGCCGCGCCTAAGGAGGGGAGTCCTAGTAGGATTCCACCAAGAGGGAGAGAGGGGGAAGGAAGGAGAGGGAGAAAGGGAGAAGGAAAGGGGGCGTCGCCCCCCTTCCCTTGTCCAATTCAGACTGCAAGGGGGGTGCGGCCTGCCCTGGCTCCCCTCCTTTCTCTCTCTCTCTCTCCAATAAGGCCCATGGTGGCCCATTAGTTCCCCCGGGGGTTCCGGTAACCCCTCCGACTCTCCGGTTTTACCCGAAACCATCCAGAACACTTCCGGTGTCCGAATAACATGGTACAATATATCAATCTTTATGTCTCAATCATTTCAAGACTCCTCGTCATCTCCGTGATCTCATCTGGGACTCTGAACAACCTTCGGTACAACAGATCACATAACTCATAATACAAATCGTCATAGAACGTTAAGCGTGCGGACCCTATGGGTTCGAGAACTATGTAGACATGACCGAGACACATCTCCAATCAATAACCAATAGCGGAACCTGGATGCTCATATTGGCTCCTACATATTCTACGAAGATCTTTATCGATCAAACCGCATAACAACATACATTGTTCCCTTTGTCATCGGTATGTTACTTGCCCGTGATTCGATCATCGGTATCACCATACCTAGTTCAATCTCATTACCAGAAAGTCTCTTTACTCGTTCCGTAATGCATCATCCCGCAACTAACTCATTAGTCACATTGCTTGCAAGGCTTATAGTGATGTGCATTATCGAGAGGGCCCAGAGATACCTCTCCGATAATCGGAGTGACAAATCCTACTCTCGATCTATGCCAACTCAACAAACACCATCAGAGACACCTGTAGAGCATCTTTATAATCACCCAGTTACGTTGTGACGTTTGATAGCACACTAAGTGTTCCTTCGGTATTCGGGAGTTGCATAATCTCATAGTCATAGGAACATGTATAAGTCATGAAGAAAGCAATTGCAATAAACTAAATGATCATAGTGCTAAGCTAACGGATGGGTCTTGTCCATCACATCATTCTTTAATGATGTGATCCCATTCATCAAATGACAACACATGTCTATGGCATCTTTGATTAACGAGCTAGTCTAGTAGAGGCATACTAGGGACATTCTGTTTGTCCATGTATTCACACATGTACTAAGTTTATGGTTAATATAATTCTAGCATGAATAACAAACATTTATCATGATCTAAGGAAATATAAATAACAACTTTATTATTGCCTCTAGGGCATATTTCCTTCAATCTCCCACTCGCACTAGAGTCAATAATCTAGATTACACAGTAATGATTCTAACACCCATAGTGTCTTGGTGCTGATCATGTTTTGCTCATGAGAGAGGCTTAGTTAACGGTTTGCAACATTCAGATCCGTATGTATCCTGCATATCTCTATGTCTCCCTCCTTGACTTGATCGCGGATGGAACTGAAGCGTCTCTTGATGTGCTTGGTTCTCTTGTGAAATATGGATTCCTTTGCCAAGGCAATTGCACCAATATTGTCACAAAAGATTTTCATTGGACTCGATGAACTAGGTATTACACCTAGATCGGATATGAACTCCTTCATCCATACTCCTTCATTTGCTACTTCTGAAGCAGCTATGTACTCAACTTCACACGTAGATCCCGCCACGACGCTCTGCTTAGAACTGCAACAACTGACAGCTCCACCATTCAACAAAAATACGTATCCGGTTTGTGATTTAGAGTCATCCGGATCAGTGTCAAAGCTTGCATCGACGTAACCGTTTACGACGAGCTCTTTGTCACCTCCATAAACGAGAAACATATCCTTAGTCCTTTTCAGGTATTTCAGGATGTTCTTGACTGCTGTCCAGTGATCCACTCCTGGATTACTTTGGTACCTCCCTGCTAAACTAACAGCAAGGCAAACATCAGGTCTGGTACAAAGCATTGCATACATGATAGAACCTATGGCTGAAGCATAGGGAATGACTTTCATTTTCTCTCTATCTTCTGAAGTGTTCGGACATTGAGCCTGACTTAACTTCACACCTTGTAACACAGGCAAGTATCCTTTCTTTGCTTGATCCATTTTGAACTTCTTCAAAACTTTATCAAGGTATGTGCGTTGTGAAAGTCCAATTAAGCGTCTTTATCTATCTCTATAGATTTTGATGCCTAATATATAAGCAGCTTCACCGAGGTCTTTCATTGAAAAAATATTATTCAAGTATCCTTTTATGCTATTCAGAAATTCAGTATCATTTCCGATCAACAATATGTCATCTACATATAATATCAGAAATGCTACAGAGCTCCCACTCACTTTCTTGTAAATACAGGCTTCTTCAAAAGTCTGTATAAAACCATATGCTTTGATCATACTATCAAAGCATATATTCCAACTCCGAGATCCTTGCACCAGTCCATAAATGGATCGCTGGAGCTTGCACACTTTGTTAGCACCTTTTGGATCGACAAAACCTTCCGGTTGCATCATATACAACTCTTATTTAAGATATCCATTAAGGAATGCAGTTTTGACATCCATTTGCCAAATTTCACAACCATAAAATGCGGCAATTGCTAACATGATTCAGACGGACTAAAGCATCACTACGGGTGAGAAGGTCTCATCGTAGTCATTTCCTTGAACTTGTCGAAAACCTTTTGCAACAAGTCGAGCTTTGTAGACAGTAACATTACCGTCAGCGTCAGTCTTCTTCTTGAAGATCCATTTATTCTCTATGGCTTTCCGATCATCGAGCAAGTCAACCAAGGTCCACACTTTGTTCTCATACATGGATCCCATCATAGATTTCATGGCCTCAAGCCATTTTGCGGAATCTGGGCTCATCATCGCTTCCTCATAGTTTGTAGGTTCGTCATGGTCAAGTAACATGACTTCCAGAACAGGATTACTGTACCACTCTGGTGCGGATCTTGCTCTGGTTGACCTACAAGGTTCGGTAGTAACTTGATCATAAGTTTCATGATCATTATCATTAGCTTCCTCACTAATTGGTGTAGGAATCACTGGAACTGATTTATGTGATGAACTACTTTCCAATAAGGGAGAAGGTACAGTTACCTCATCAAGCTCTACTTTCCTCCCACTCACTTCTTTTGAGAGAAACCCCTTCTCTAGAATGGATCCATTCTTAGCAACCAATATCTTGCCTTCGGATCTGTGATAGAAGGTGTACCTGTTGGGGAAGGTAGTATTTCAAAAAAATTCCTATGATCACACAAGATCTATCTAGGAGATGCATAGCAACGAGAGGGGAGAGTGTGTCTACGTACCCTCGGAGATCAAAAACGGAAGCGTTAAGCAATGCGGTTGATGTAGCCGAACGTCTTCGTGATCCAACCGATCAAGTACCGAACGTACGACACCTCCGCGATTTGCACACGTTAAGCTTGGTGACGTCCCTCGAACTCTTGATCCTGCCGAGGCCGAGGGAGAGCTTCGTCAGCACGACGGCCTAGTGACGGTGATGATGAAGTTACCGGCGCAGGGTTTCGCCTAAGCACAGCAACAATATGACCAAGGTGTGTTTCTGTGGAGGGGGGCACCGCACACGGCTAAGAGAAACTTTGGTGTGTCTTTGGGGTTCCCCCTCCCACGTATATAAAGAGGGGAGGGAGGAGGAGGCCGTCCAAGGGGAGGAGGTGCGCCATGGGGGGGGGGCAATCCTACTCCAAGTAGGATTCGCCCCCCTTTCCTATTCCAATAAGGAGAAGGGGGAAGGTGAGGGAGGAGAGAAGGAAAGGGGGGCCGACCCCCTAGTGCAATTAGGTTTGGGCTAGGGGGGTGCGCCCTGCCTTGGCCTGCCTCCTCTCTTCCACCAATAGGCCCATGAGGCCCAATAACCCCTCGGGGGGTTCCGGTAACCCCCTGGTACTCCGAAAAATACCCGACACACCTTGGAACTGTTCCGGTGTACGAATATAGTCTTCCTGTTGGGGAACGCATCAATCTTAAAAAAAAATCCTACGCACACGCAAGATCCATCTAGGTGATTCGTAGCAACGAGAGGGGAGAGAGTTGTCCACGTACCCTCATAGACCATAAGCGCAAGCGTTATGACAACGCAGTTGATGTAGTCGTACGTCTTCACGATCCGACCGATCCTAGCACCGAAGGTACGGCACCTCCGTGATTTGCACACGTTCAGCTCGGTGACGTGCCACAAACTCTAGATCCAGCTGAGGTCTAGGGAGAGTTTCATCAGCACTACGGCATGATGACGGTGATGATGAAGTTACCGATGCAGGGCTTTGCCTAAGCTCTACAACGATATGACCGGGGTGGAAATCTATGGAGGGGGGCATCGCACACGGCTAAAACAATCAACTTGTGTGTCTATGGGTTGCCCCCCTCCCCCATATATAAAGAGTGGAGGAGGGGGAGGGCCGGCCCTCTCATGGCGCGCCCAAGGGGGGAGTCCTACTCCCGGTTGGAGTAGGATTCCCCCTTCCCTAGTTGGAGTAGGAGAGGAAGGAAGGGTGAGAGAGAGGGAAAGAAAGGGGGCCCACCCTCACCCAATTCGGATTGGGCTTGGGGGCGCGGCCTCCACCTTGGCCGCCTCCTGGTCTCTCCAAATAAGGCCCAATAAGGCTCATACACTCCCCGGGGGGTTCCAGTAACCCCCCGGTATTCCGGTAAATGCCCGAACTCATCCGGAACCATTCCGATGTCCAAACATATCCTTCCAATATATCGATCTTTATGTCTCGACTATTTAGAGACTCCTCGTCATGTCCGTGATCACATCCGGGACTCCGAACTACCTTCGGTACATCAAAACACATAAACTCATAATACCAATCGTCATCGAACGTTAAGCGTGCGAACCCTACGGGTTCGAGAACTATGTAGACATGACCGAGACTCATCTCCGGTCAATAACCAATAGCGGAACCTGGATGCTCATATTGGTTCCTTCATATTGTACGAAGATCTTTATTGGTCAAACCGCACAACAACATACGTTGTTCCTTTTGTCATCGGTATGTTACTTGCCCGAGATTCGATCGCCGGTATCTCAATACCTAGTTCCATCTCGTTACCGAAAAGTCTCTTTACTCATTTCGTAATGCATCATCCCGCAACTAACTCATTAGTCACATTGCTTGCTGATAACCCACAAGTATAGGGGATTGCAACAGCTTTCAAGGGTAGAGTATTCAACCCAAATTTATTGATTCGACACAAGAGGAGCCAAAGAATATTCTCAAGTATTAGTAGCTGAGTTGTCAATTCAACCACACCTGGAAACTTAGTATCTGCAGAGAAGTGTTTAGTAGCAAAGTAATATGATAGTGATGGTAACGGTAACAAAAGAGTAATGAAAGCAAAGTAATGTTTTTGGTATTTTGTAGTGATTGTAACAATAGCAACAGGAAAGTAAATAAGCGTAAACCAGTATATGGAAAGCTCGTAGGCATTGGATCAATGATGGATAATTATGCCGGATGCGATTCATCATGTAACAGTCATAACATAGGGTGGCACAGAACTAGCTCCAATTCGTCAATGTAATGTAGGCATGTATTTCGAATATAGTCATACGTGCTTATGGAAAAGAACTTGCATGACATCTTTTGTCCTACCCTCCCGTGGCAGCGGGGTCCTTACGGAAACTAAGGGATATTAAGGCCTCCTTTTAATAGAGAACCGGAACAAAGCATTAGCACATAGTGAATACATGAACTCCTCAAACTACGGTCATCACCGGTAAGTATCCCGATTATTGTCACTTCGGGGTTAACGGATCATAACACATAATAGGTGACTATAGACTTGCAAGATAGGATCAAGAAATCTCATATATTGATGAAAACATAATAGGTTCAGATCTGAAATCATGGCACTCGGGCCCTAGTGACAAGCATTAAGCATAACAAAGTCATAGCAACATCAATCTCAGAACATAGTGGATACTAGGGATCAAACCCTAACAAAACTAACTCGATTACATGATAATTCTCATCCAACCCATCACCGTCCAGCAAGCCTACGATGGACTTACTCACGCACGGCGGTGAGCATCATGAAATTGGTGATGGAGGATGGTTGATGATGACGACGGCGACAAATCCCCCTCTCCGGAGCCCCGAACGGACTCCAGATCAGCCCTCCCAAGAGGTTTTAGGGCTTGGCGGCGGCTCCGTATCTTAAAATGCGATGATTTCTTCTCTCTTATTTTTCCTCCCCGAAAGCAGTTATATAGAGTTGGAGTTGGAGTCGGGGTCTCCAGGGGGCCCACGAGGTAGGGGGTGCGCCTTAGGGGGGGGGGGGGGGGCGCCCCCACCCTCGTGGCAAGGGTGTGGGCCCCCTGGTCTTCATCATTGGCAAGGATTTTCATTATTTATTGTAAGATATTCCGTGGAGTTTTAGGTCATTCCGAGAACTTCTGTTTTCTGCACATAAAACAACATCATGGCAATTCTGCTGAAAACAGCGTCAGTCCGGGTTAGTTCCATTCAAATCATACAAGTTAGAGTCCAAAACAAGGGCAAAAGTGTTTGGAAAAGTAGATACGACGGAGACGTATCAACTCCCCCAAACTTAAACCCTTGCTTGTCCTCAAGCAATTCAGTTGACAAACTGAAAGAAATAAAGAAAAACTTTTACAAACTCTGTTTGCTCTTGTTGTTGTAAATATGTCAAGCTAGCATTCAAGTTTTCAGCAAAGATTATAACTAACCACATTTGCAATAATTCTCAGGTCTCATGATTACCCATATCAGTAGCATAATCAACTAGCAAGCCATAATAATAAATCTCGGATGACAACACTTTCTCAAAACAATCATAATATGATATAACAAGATGGTATCTCGCTAGCCCTTTCTGAGACCGCAAAACATAAATGCAGAGCACATTTAAAGATCAAGGACTGACTAGACATTGTAATTCATGGTAAAAGAGATCCAATCATAGTCACACCCAATATAAATTAATAGTAATGAATGCAAATGATGGCCGCGCTCTCCAGCTAGTGCTTTTTAATAAGAGGGTGATGACTCAACATAAAAGTAAATAGATAGGCCCTTCGCAGAGGGAAGCAGGGATTTGTAGAGGTGCGAGAGCTCGGTTTTGAAATAGAGGTGAATAATATTTTGAGCGGTATACTTTCATTGTCAACATAACAACCAAGAGATGGCGAAATCTTCCATGCTACACACATTATAGGCGGTTCCCAAACAGAATGGTAAAGTTTATACTCCCCCTCCACCAACAAACATCAATCCATGGCTTGCTCGAAACAACGAGTGCCTCCAACATACATCAGGTCCCAAGGGGAGTTTTGTTTGCAATTATTTTGATTTAGTTTGCATAAAGCATGGGACTGGGCATCCCGGTGACCAGCCAATTATCTCGTGAGTGAGGAGCGGAGTCCACTCCTCTTGAGAATAACCCGCCTAACATGGAAGATACAGACAACCCTAGTTGATACATGAGCTATCCGAGCATACAAAACAAGATGATTATTTGAAGGTTTAGAGTTTGGGACATACAAATTTACTTGGAACGTCAGATAGATACCACATATAGGAAGGTATAGTGGACTCATGTGGAATAACTTTGGGGTTTAAGGAGTTTGGATGCACAATCAGTATTCCCGCTTAGTACAGGTGAAGGCTAGGAAAAGACTAGGAAGCGACTAACTAGAGAGCGACAATAGCCATGTACATGCATTAAAATTAATAAACATTGGATGTAAGCATGAGTAGGATATAATCCACCATGAACATAAATATCGTGAAGGCTATGTTGATTTGTTTCAACTACATACGTGAACATGCGCCAAGTCAAGTCACTTAAATCATTCAGAGGAGGATACCACCCTATCATACCACATCATAACCATTTTAATAGCATGTTGGCACGCAAGGTAAACCATTATAACTCATAGCTAACCAAGCATGGCACAAGCAACTATGATCTCTAATTGTCATTGCAAACATGTTTATTCATAACAAGCTGAATCAAGAACGATGAACTCATCATATTTACAAAAACAAAAGAGGTCGAGTTCGTACAAGCTTTTCTCATCTCAGTCAGTCCATCATATATCATCATAATTGCCTTTCACTTGCACGACTGAACGATGTGAATAATAATAAGAGTGCACGTGCATTGGACTAAGCTGGAATCTACGAGCATTCAACAAACAGGAGAAGACAAGGCAATATGGGCTCTTGGTTAAATCAACAATAAAGCATATAAGAGCCACTTCAACAATTTAATCATGGTCTTCTCCTACTGACCCCCAAAGAAATGAAAAGAAATAAAACTATTTACACGGGAAAGCTCCCAACAAGCAAAAGAAGAACATGAAATATTTTTGGGTTTTCTTTTTTAATTACTACTACAAGCATGGAAAGTAAATTAATTAAAAGCTACAACTAATTTTTTTGGTTTTTTCTTAAGGTTTATTAAACACACAAGAAGAAAGCATAAAAGGAAATAAACTAGCATGGTTGATACAATGAAAAAGTATGAGCACCGACATCTAGCAATGAGTGTGTGTGAACATAAATGTAATGTCGGTGAGAAATACGTACTCCCCCAAGCTTAGGCTTTTGGCCTAAGTTGGTTTATGGCCACGGCTGGCCTGGCGGATATCCATAATAATAGTTGGGGTCCTACTGCGATGAGGAAGAAAAAGGCTCCGATTGCCACTGGCTGGCAATCATCTCCGGATCCCACTGATAGTTAGAATGTTGTGAAGGATCAAATTGTGGTTCCGGTTCTGGCTCCTCGGCTGGTGTAGGGTTCCAGTAGGCGTGGATAGCCGTCAACAGAACAAGGTATGTGCTCTATAGTCAAATCAAACAAAGTAGGAGCAGGCAAGGTAATAGTCTCAGGATGATGTTTATTAAAGAACAATTGATATTTATGCTGTCCTACCCTATTCTTAACAATAAAATCATGTGCCACCACACTTTTATAATCTAAATAAACACGGGGCAGCACTTTTTCTTCCTTCTCAGCATGCCTAATAGGTATGTTAAAATGTGCAGCTAGGCGTGTAGCATAGATGCCTCCAAAGATGGGACCCTTAGTACGGTTCATACTTAACCGTCTAGCAATAATGCCGCCCATACTAAAAGTGTTATGTGACGCCCCCGATTTGATCGTACACTAATCATACACGCAAATGTGTACGATCAAGATCAGGGACTCACGGGAAGATATCACAACACAAGTCTACAAATAAAATAAGTCATACAAGCATCATATTACAAGTTAGGGGCCTCGAAGGCTCGAATACAAGAGCTCGATCATAGACGAGTCAGCGGAAGCAACAATATCTGAGTGCAGACATAAGTTAAACAAGTTGCCAAAAGATGGCTAGCACAAACTGGGATACAGACCGAAAGAGGCGCAGGCCTCCTGCCTGGGATCCTCCTAACTACTCCTGGTCGTCATCAGCGGGCAGCACGTAGTAGTAGGCACCTCCGGCGTAGTAGGAGTCGTCGTCGACGGTGGCGTCTGGATCCTGGGCTCCAACATCTGGTTGCGACAACCAGGTAAAATGGATAGGGGAAAAGAGGGAGAAAGCAACCGTGAGTACTCATCCAAAGTACTCGCAAGCAAGGAGCTACACTACCTATGTATGCATTGGTATCAACTGGGATAAGGCTATTATAAGTGGACTGAACTGTAGAAAGCCGGAATAAGAGGGGGATAGCTAGTCCTTTCGAAAACTACGCTTCTGGCAGCCTCCGTCTTGCAGCATGTAGAAGAGAGTAGACTGAAGTCCTCCAAGTAGCTTCGTATAGCATAATCCTAACCGATGACCCTCCCCTCGTCGCCCTGTGAGAGAGCGATCACCGGTTGTATCTGGCACTTGGAAGGATGTGTTTTATTAAGTATCCGGTTCTAGTTGTCATAAGGTCAAGATACAACTCCGGGTCGTCCTTTTACCGAGGGACACGGCTATTCGAATAGATAAACTTCCCTGCAGGGGTGCACCACATACCCCAACACGCTCGATCCCATTTGGCCGGACACACTTTTCGGGGTCATGCCCGGCCGCGAAAGATCAATACGTCGCAGCCCCACCTAGGCACAACAGAGAGGTCAGCACACCGGTCTAAACCTAAGCGCACAGGGGTCTGGGCCCATCGCCCTTAGCACACCTGCACGTTGCGAACGCGGCCGGAAGCAGAACTAGCCCCTTAATACAAGAGCAGGCTTACGTTCCAATCCGGCGCGCCCCGCTCAGTCGCTGACGTCACGAAGGCTTCAGCTGATACCACGACGCCGGGATACCCATAACTACTCCCACGTAGATGGTTAGTGCGTATAGACCAAATGGCCAGACTCAGATCAAATACCCAGATCTCTTTAAGCGTGTTAAGTGTCCGCGAATGCCGACCAGGGCCAGGCCCACCTCTCTCCTAGGTGGTCGGAACCTGCCCTGTCGCTCCGCCTCAAAGATCCACTCGCGGGTGCTCCTACGAGCCTACCCGTCTTTAGTCACCACATGTATCATGTATAAAGTATATAGTATATACTCGTGATCACCTCCCGAGTGATCACGGCCCGATAGGACAGCTTGGCAGACGGACAAGAATGTAGGGCCACTGATGATAAACTAGCATCCTATACTAAGCATTAGGTTTGCAGGTAAAGGTAACAACAGTAGTAGCAAGGACAGGCTATGCAGCAGCATAGGATTTACGGAAAGCAGTAACATGCTACACTACTCTAATGCAAGCAGTATAGAGAAGAGTAGGCGATATCTGGTGATCAAGGGGGGGGGGCTTGCCTGGTTGCTCTGGCAAGAGAGAGGGGTCGTCAACTCCGTAGTCGTACTGGGTAGCAGCGGCGTCGGTCTCGGTGTCTATCGAGAGAAGAGGGGGGAGAAACAATAAATATTTAAGCAAGCATATGCATAGTGATGCATGACATGACAAGTAACGGCGTTAGAGGTGCCCTAACGCGGTAATAGGTGATACCGGGGAAGGGGGATGACATCCGGGAAAGTATCCCCTGTGTTTTGCGTTTTCGGGCAGAGGACCGGAGGGGGAAAGTTGCGAGTTCAATAGGTTAGGGAGGTGTGGTGGACGAACGGGTTGCGTATCCGGAATCGTCTCGTCGTTCTGAGCAACTTTCATGTTGAAAATATTTTAAACCGAGTTACGGATTAAAAGATATGATTTTCTAAAGATTTTATTAATTTCTGGAATTTAATTAATTATTTAAAATAAAAAAAATAGATTAATGACATCAGCATGATGTCATGCTGACATCAGCAGTCCACAAGGTTGACTTGGTCAAACTTACGCGTGGGTCCCACTTGTCATACTCTGTTAGTTAATTTAACAGTAGTTAATTAGGTTAATTAGTCATTAGGTTAATTAACCTTAGTTAGTTAATTTAATCAGAATTAATTAAGTTAATTATTTAGTTAATTAATTAATTAATTATATTATTAATTATTTATTTATTATACATTTATATATTTTTTTAAAATTCTTTTTTTTTGTTCTGTGGGGTGGGCCCCCTTTGTCATAGGCCTCCTGGGGCCAAAACGGGTTCGGGCGCTGCGGTTACGCGCGGGTGCGGGCGCTGGGCGTTGCGGGCGCCCGACCCAGGAGAGGGCCGAGCGGGCGCCGAGGGGCGCCGGTGCCGGGCAGTCGCCGGAGTGGGCGCGGGGAAGGGAAGCAGCGGCGAGCGCGCACGCCGGCGTGGTCGCGGGATGGCGCGGCGAATCCACCGGTGGATGGCGCCGATGCGGGGTGCAGGGGCGACGAAGGCGAGGGAGCAGGGGCGCATCGGAGGCGCGGCGGAGGCGGAGGCGAGGCCGTGCACGGGGCGACGGCAAGGCGAAGCGGACGGCGCAGGCAGCGGCGGCTAGCCGGGGCGCACGTGGGCAGGAGCAGGCGCGGCCAGCAGCAGTACGGACGGGCGGTGCAGTGGCTGGCTGCAGCAGGCGGCGCCAGGCGCGTGCGCGCGTTCGCGAGGGGAGAGGGCGCGGCCATGACAGAGTGCGCAGGGAGGGGGAGCTCACAGGGGAGGAGTAGGGGACAAGGCAGCGAGCTCGGGGGCGGTCGGGGAAGACGTGCGGCGTGGCGGCGTGCAGTCGAAGACAACGGGGCAGTGGGCGAGGACGGAGGAGCGCGGCGTCCGCGAGGTGGTGACTCCGGCGAGGGGGCTCCTGCGACGGGGCCCCGGGCGACGGGGTCGCGGCGAGGCGGCACCGGGCGGCGTCGGCGGTCTTGGCGACGTGGTCGGGGGGGGGGGGGCGGCGCCTTTTTCCCCGATCCAGATCGGGGGAAGCGAGGGGGCGAGCGGGGTGGGGCGAGTGGGGGGGGGAGTGGGGATCGGGTGGGGTTAGGGTTCCGGTCGGGTGGGGGGGTTAAGGGAGTGTGGGGGAGGGGGGGGGGGCGGCTGGGCCGTGGGGCGAGCCGGCCCGTTCGGGCAGCTGAGGCCAGCTGGGCCACTTGGCCCAGCGGGGGGGGGGGGGGGGTCCTGTTTTCTTTTTTTTCTTCTCTTTTGATTTGCTTTTCCTTTTCTAATTTTCTTTTATTTTCTTTTCTGTTTTAATTCATTTTAAGTATTTAGGTCTTTTATAAAGGCATGGATCCCACACCATAAATTCCTAGGCATTTAGTTGCACACCCCGAACATTTTTGTTTTAAAATTTGAAAAGTTTTTATTCTTTGGTTGATTTTGGATTTGAATTTGAATCAGTTTTGGACTAACGGTAGATTATCAATAGTAACCGGGGTGACGTGGCATGATTATCGTTGGATTACTGTAGCTCGATTACCCGGGCGTTACAAAACTCCTCCACTACAAGAAATCTCGTCCTGAGATTTAGGAGGTAGAAGGAAACAGTGCGGGATATTCATCACGCAGGCGGTCCTCGCGTTCCCAAGTGGCTTCGTCTTCAGAGTGATTCGACCATTGGACTTTGAGGAATTTGATCGTCTTCTGACGTGTGCGGCGTTCAGCTTGGTCAAGAATGCGGACCGGATGCTCTTTATAAGAGAGGTCCTATTGCAGTTCGAGCACTTCATGATCCACCGCTCGGATTGGATCCTTGAAGCAACGGCGGAGTTGTGACACATGGAACACATCGTGAACCTGAGAAAGGTTCGGCGGAAGCTCCAGTTGATATGCCACCTTTCCACGTCTTTCGAGAATAGTGAATGGACCGATAAAGCGAGGAGCTAGCTTGCCCTTGACCCCGAAGCGGTGTGCACCCTTCATTGGTGTAACTCGAAGATAAGCCTTTTCGCCAGGTTGATAGACCATGTCTTGGTGATGACGGTCATACTGACTTTTCTGATGTGACTGAGCAGTCTTGAGATTCTCGCGAATAATGCGAACTTGTTCTTCAGCCTGTTGGATAATATCCGGACCGAAGAGTGGGCGTTCCCCAGTTTCTGACCAGTTCAGAGGGGTTCGACACTTTCGTCCATATAGCACTTCGAAGGGGGACATCTTCAGACTAGCTTGATAGCTATTATTATAAGAGAACTCGGCATATGGAAGAGATTCCTCCCATTTCTTGCCGAATGAGATTACACAAGCTCGAAGCATGTCTTCGAGAACTTGGTTGACACGTTCAACCTGTCCTTGCGATTGAGGATGAAACGCAGTACTGAACGACAGATGAGTTCCCATAGCTTCTTGGAAACTCGCCCAAAACCTTGAAGTGAATAAACTGCCACGGTCTGAACTGATAACCAGTGGGATATCGTGAAGTGAAACAATTCTGGCCATGTAGAGAGTAGCAAGCTGACTAGCAGTGATTGTCTCTTTGACCGCCAGAAAATGGGCAACTTTGGAAAACCGGTCAATGACGACAAGAATAGCATCATTACCTTTCTGAGATTTGGGAAATCCAGTGACGAAGTCCATTTCAACATGGTCCCATTTCCATTCAGGAATAGAGATAGGTTGCAGAGTTCCAGCAGGCCTTTGATGCTCTGCTTTGATTCGGCGACAAACGTCACACTCAGCAACATAACGAGCAATGTCCTGTTTCATATTAGACCACCAGAATCTTTGACGAATATCCTGGTACATCTTTGTACTACCAGGATGGATGGACAGAGGCGTATCATGGGCTTCTTGCATAACCCCTTTAGTCTTATCCAAGTTTTTCTTCGAACATGGTACCACTAGGCGGCCTTTGAAATACAAGGCACCATCGTCAGCAACAGTGAAGAATGAGGGCTTTCCTTTTTTGAGGACGCGCTTAATCTTGAGGACTCCATCGTCACATTTCTGTATCCATTTGATGGTGTCCACAAGATCTGGTTCGCAACCAGGGTATTGAGAGAACCCTTGGAAACAACATGGAGGTTCCGTTTGGGGAAATCTTCGGGAGGGGGAGCGAGTGATCCCGGAGGAACAATATGGAGGTTCAGCCTTCTAAACTCTTCAACAAGCGATGGGTGAACTTTGTGAGCCTGGAGGTGGTTACAGTAATACTTGCGGCTCAAGGCGTCAGCCATTACATTAGCCTTGCCGAGGGTATAGGATATACCCACGTCAAAGTCTGCAACAGTCTCCATCCATCTTTGCTGACGTAGATTTAAATCTGGCTGAGTAAACAGATACTTCAGACTTTGATGGTCGGTGAAGATCTCGCAACGATTACCGAGAAGGTAATGTCGCCACTGCTTCAGTGCATGAATGACAGCAGCAAGCTCGAGGTCGTGAACTGGGTAGTTTTCTTCGTGAGGACGCAGTTTACGAGAGGCATAAGCAATCACTCTGCGCTCTTGCATTAGGACACAACCTAATCCTTGACGGGAAGCGTCGCAGTAAATGACGAAGTCCTTCTTAGTATCAGGTGGAGCAAGTACGGGGGCAGAAGTCAACTTGTCTTTGAGCGCCTGGAAACTTTCCTGACACTTGTCTGTCCAGTCAAACTTGACACCCTTATGCAACAGATTAGTCAGAGGCCTGGCAATCTTGGAGAAGTTCTCGACGAATCGACGGCAATAGCTGGCGAGACCGAGAAAACTTCGGACTTGCTTGACGTTCTTCGGAGGAGTCCAATCGAGAATAGCCTGAACTCGTTCAGGGTTGACGGCAATACCATCCTTGGAGATGACATGCCCAAGATAGGTTACTTCGGGGAGCCAGAATTCACACTTGGAATACTTAGCATACAATTGATGCTCTCGAAGTTTTTCCAGCACAAGACGAAGATGTTCAACATGTTCCTCCTTGTTCTTGGAAAATACAAGGATATCGTCCAAATAAACTACGACGAACTTGTCGAGGTAATCCATGAATATATAATTCATCAGACGAGAGAAGGTGGCTGGAGCATTCGTTAAGCCGAAAGACATGACGGTGTACTCGTAAGATCCATACCGAGTAACGAAGGCGGTTTTTGGGATGTCCTCTTCACGAACACGGATCTGGTGGTAACCCAACCTCAAGTCGAGTTTGGAGAACACTGATGAGCCAGCCAGCTGATCATAAAGATCATTGATCCGAGGAAGTGGGTATTTATTCTGAATGGTAGCTTGGTTTATAGGACGGTAGTCTTGGACTAATCGGTTTGTCCCATCCTTCTTCTTAACAAAGAGAGAAGGTGCTCCCCAAGGAGAGCAACTTGGACGAATGAAACCTTTGACAAGAGATTTGTCGATTTCCTCCTTAAGCTCAATGAGTTCATGCGGCGGCATTTTGTAGGGTCGTTTAGCTATAGGGGTAGTGCCGGGTTTCAAGTCGATGATGAATTCGACAGCTCTAGCAGGAGGAATCCCTGGAAGTTCTTCTGGGAAGACATCTTGGAATTCACGAACGACGGGAATGTTTTCAATGCCCTCGAGTGGTGCAGTGTTCAACGCATTCAAGGCATAAAGTCGTGCCTCGGCGTTCTGAACTAGATGAGCTTGGTAAGCTATTATTTCGTCAGAAGGGTGTAGCAGATGGACGACCTTAGTGGCGCAAACTATAGAAGCAGTATGCGCTTTCAACCAATCCATTCCCAGAATGAGGTCGATGCTACAGGACTTTAGTACGATGGGGGAGGCAAGGAATTCCAGTCCTTCAATTCCAACGGGGACGTTGTGACTAACCATAGAGGTTTGACACTGGCCCGCAGGGGTGTGTACCACAATCGCAGTGTTCATCTCTTCGTATTTAATGCCATGCATGAATGCAAACTCAGCTGATATGAATGAATGTGATGCTCCTGTATCAAATAAAACAGATGCTGGTACTGAATTTACGAGGAGTGTACCCATCACGGTAGCAGGCTGGTCTAGAACTTCATTGAGATCAACATGGTTGGCATGAACACGACCATAAGACTTGGCACTGTTGTTGCGAGGCTGGTTGCTTCCACGGCCAGTTGCTGGGAGGGCCAGTTGATTCTGTTTCTGGTTGCATTCTCTAGCACGGTGCCCTGGTTGTCCACACCTGAAGCACAAACCATTCTCGGGAGTAGGAACAGGAGCTTGGGGTGGTGGAGCTGGAAGCCTTGGCTGCCTAGTTAGAGCAGTAGGCAGGCGAGGTGCAGCATAGGACTGCCTTGGGGCAGGTGCATTCGGCTGGTACATGCTGTTGGGAATCCATATCTTGCGCTTCTGCGAGGACGGGCCCGAAGATGAGCCCATGTCACGGCTGCGCCTGTGAGAGCTCTGGTATTCCTGCAGACCAGTTTCGACATTGATGGCTTTGTTCACCAGAGTGGCGAAATCAGCAAAGTCATGCACTAGAAGTGCGAGTTTGATGTCAGCTTGAAGGCCATCTCGGAACTTCTCCTGTCTGCGTGCGTCAGTTGCAATGTCCTCTTCAGCATAGCGGGACAAGTCCAGAAACTCCCGCTGATAAGCTTCCACAGTTTTGTTGCCTTGGGTGAGGTTGCGGAACTCACGCTTCTTCCGGTCCATGACTCCTTGAGGAATGAAGCGAGCACGGAAGGCAGCTTGGAAGTCTGGCCAGGTGATGATTGTCCCAGCTGGCAGGGTACGCCTGTGGCTGTCCCACCATTGAGCTGCGGGTCCTTTCAGGAAGAATGAAGCAAAGGTGACATAGCTGGCAGGGGCTACATCAGCAGACTCCATCTCATAGGTGATGTCACGGAGCCAGTCATCAGCATCTAGAGGCTGAGTTGAGCTGCGGTACACGGTTGGGTTGAGGCGCATGAAATCCTGCAGAGTCACTTGGGTTGGCTGCTGGTTCATATTGGGGCGAGGGAACTGAGCCATAATATTCTCCATGAACTGACGATTCAGCTCAAACTGTTGCATCATCCCAGCCATGTACTCAGGCGGTGGTGGGGGGTTGCCACCACGACCACGACCACCTGGTCTAACCATCCTGCTAATATTTAACAGGGGTAGTTCAGCATTTAGAAATTTGCCAAGACAAGAATCATTCATGAAGAAACATGCACAACGAAAGCAGCACGATAGATACTACATAGTAGTCGGCATATCTTACAAAGGAGACCATGCATAGAGTTCGTTACACAGCGTTCGGTACAAAGTCTAAGACATCATAGGCGACACACAGGCTCGCGACGAATGCATCTAACACTAACAAGCAAGTCTACATCAGTCCCACGCGGTACTGTGGAGGTAGGTGTAGCCCGACAGCTGGTAGTGACGCGAAGGAAAGACCTCCACGTGAGTAGCCTGGGGTCCGCGGATACTCTGGTGCGGAACCCGATGCGCAGGTGGCAGGAGAGGACCAAGTGTAGGAGAGTAGCCTCCCACATCTGGCCAGCCGACGCCCTGGGGCATCACGGTCCTGGCGGGGTAGATCGCAGAACGCGACAGATCACCAGATCGGACAGAGGGGTGTAACAGTGTCAGAGCACGATACAGGTGCTGACGGGTGGTGTACAACTCGTGTCGAAGAGCTCGGTTAGCTCTATCCAGCCCATCAGCATGCAGAACCAGGTTCTGATGGTAGAAGGGCTCGCGGGTGACAGTGGAGTAGGCCGCAGTGTAGTAACCCTCCGTACCAACATCGGATGCGATAGCAATGTGCTTGAAGGGGGAGGTGTCCAACTCCTGATACTCTCCACGAAGACGTGTCAGAGCAGCATAAGCAGCATCGTGGACCGCCATATCGATAGTCACTCCAACACCATGAGCAGTGTGCAGCACAGTAGTGGAGTCATACTCCCGAGAGTAGAGGTGGACGACGGCACGGTACTGCTCCTGGTTGAAGTCCTGATACTCCTCATAGACGGTGTACTCAGGGTGCCAGCGATAACCCAGATAGGTCATCATCTCAACCAACACAGCAGGTGATCCTGAGGCACCAATGGCCGTCGTGTGGCGCACGACCTGCCTCGTGGGTTCCATCTGAAAACAAAGATGTTTTCACAGGAGTCAAATGACAAGGTGGACAATGTCCAAATACTACTCTAAAGAATAACTAGGGCTTATCCAACTTTGGGGTGAATGTCATAACGGGATCCTAGTGTCAGAGTTAGTAAATTCGTTTAACCCGAGTAGAAGAGAGATCAAAGTCCCAGAGTAAGGATCGAGGAGTAAAAGATCCTAGTATCACCCGATGGCGACGTGGGCCCGTAAGGCACACAGCCAAGTTAGTAAAAAGTTTTTGCAATGTCTAGACTCGACTTCGGCCAAGGAGTGTGGAAGGGGGTTTCCTATAGGCAGTTGGCTCTGATACCAACTTGTGACGCCCCCGATTTGATCGTACACTAATCATACACGCAAATGTGTACGATCAAGATCAGGGACTCACGGGAAGATATCACAACACAACTCTACAAATAAAATAAGTCATACAAGCATCATATTACAAGCCAGGGGCCTCGAAGGCTCGAATACAAGAGCTCGATCATAGACGAGTCAGCGGAAGCAACAATATCTGAGTGCAGACATAAGTTAAACAAGTTGCCAAAAGATGGCTAGCACAAACTGGGATACAGATCGAAAGAGGCGCAGGCCTCCTGCCTGGGATCCTCCTAACTACTCCTGGTCGTCATCAGCGGGCAGCACGTAGTAGTAGGCACCTCCGGCGTAGTAGGAGTCGTCGTCGACGGTGGCGTCTGGATCCTGGGCTCCAACATCTGGTTGCGACAACCAGGTAAAAGGGATAGGGGAAAAGAGGGAGAAAGCAACCGTGAGTACTCATCCAAAGTACTCGCAAGCAAGGAGCTACACTACCTATGTATGCATTGGTATCAACTGGGATAAGGCTATTATAAGTGGACTGAACTGCAGAAAGCCGGAATAAGAGGGGGATAGCTAGTCCTTTCGAAAACTACGCTTCTGGCAGCCTCCGTCTTGCAGCATGTAGAAGAGAGTAGACTGAAGTCCTCCAAGTAGCTTCGTATAACATAATCCTAACCGATGACCCTCCCCTCATCGCCCTGTGAGAGAGCGATCACCGGTTGTATCTGGCACTTGGAAGGATGTGTTTTATTAAGTATCCGGTTCTAGTTGTCATAAGGTCAAGATACAACTCCGGGTCGTCCTTTTACCGAGGGACACGGCTATTCGAATAGATAAACTTCCCTGCAGGGGTGCACCACATACCCCAACACGCTCGATCCCATTTGGCCGGACACACTTTTCGGGGTCATGCCCGGCCGCGAAAGATCAATACGTCGCAGCCCCACCTAGGCACAACAGAGAGGTCAGCACGCCGGTCTAAACCTAAGCGCACAGGGGTCTGGGCCCATCGCCCTTAGCACACCTGCACGTTGCGAACGCGGCCGGAAGCAGAACTAGCCCCCTTAATACAAGAGCAGGCTTACGTTCCAATCCGGCGCGCCCCGCTCAGTCGCTGACGTCACGAAGGCTTCAGCTGATACCACGACGCCGGGATACCCATAACTGCTCCCACGTAGATGGTTAGTGCGTATAGACCAAATGGCCAGACTCAGATCAAATACCCAGATCTCGTTAAGCGTGTTAAGTGTCCGCGAATGCCGACCAGGGCCAGGCCCACCTCTCTCCTAGGTGGTCGGAACCTGCCCTGTCGCTCCGCCTCAAAGATCCACTCGCGGGTGCTCCTACGAGCCTACCCGTCTTTAGTCACCACATGTATCATGTATAAAGTATATAGTATATACTCGTGATCACCTCCCGAGTGATCACGGCCCGATAGGACAGCTTGGCAGACGGACAAGAATGTAGGGCCACTGATGATAAACTAGCATCCTATACTAAGCATTAGGTTTGCAGGTAAAGGTAACAACAGTAGTAGCAAGGACAGGCTATGCAGCAGCATAGGATTTACGGAAAGCAGTAACATGCTACACTACTCTAATGCAAGCAGTATAGAGAAGAGTAGGCGATATCTGGTGATCAAGGGGGGGGGGGCTTGCCTGGTTGCTCTGGCAAGAGAGAGGGGTCGTCAACTCCGTAGTCGTACTGGGTAGCAGCGGCGTCGGTCTCGGTGTCTATCGAGAGAAGAGGGGGGAGAAACAATAAATATTTAAGCAAGCATATGCATAGTGATGCATGACATGACAAGTAACGGCGTTAGAGGTGCCCTAACGCGGTAATAGGTGATACCGAGGAAGGGGGATGACATCCGGGAAAGTATCCCCGGTGTTTTGCGTTTTCGGGCAGAGGACCGGAGGGGGAAAGTTGCGAGTTCGTTAGGTTAGGGAGGTGTGGTGGTCGAACGGGTTGCGTATCCGGAATCGTCTCGTCGTTCTGAGCAACTTTCATGTTGAAAATATTTTAAACCGAGTTACGGATTAAAAGATATGATTTTCTAAAGATTTATTAATTTCTGGAATTTAATTAATTATTTAAATTAATTAAAAAAACAGACTAATGACATCAGCATGATGTCATGCTGACATTAGCAGTCCACAAGGTTGACTTGGTCAAACTTACGCGTGGGTCCCACTTGTCATACTCTGTTAGTTAATTTAACAGTAGTTAATTAGGTTAATTAGTCATTAGGTTAATTAACCTTAGTTAGTTAATTTAATCAAAATTAATTAAGTTAATTATTTAGTTAATTAATTAATTAATTAATTATATGATTAATTATTTATTTATTATACATTTATATATTTTTTTAAAATTCTTTTTTTTTGTTCTGTGGGGTGGGGCCCCTTTGTCATAGGCCCCCTGGGGCCAAAACGGGTTCGGGCGCTGCGGTTACGCGCGGGTGCGGGCGCTGGGCGTTGCGGGCGCCCGGCCCAGGAGAGGGCCGAGCGGGCGCCGAGGGGCGCCGGTGCCGGGCAGTCGCCGGAGTGGGCGCGGGGAAGGGAAGCAGCGGCGAGCGCGTACGCCGGCGTGGTCGCGGGATGGCGCGGCGAATCCACCGGTGGACGGCGCCGATGCGGGGTGCAGGGGCGACGAAGGCGAGGGAGCAGGGGCGCATCGGAGGCGCGACGGAGGCGGAGGCGAGGCCGTGCACGGGGCGACGGCAAGGCGAAGCGGACGGCGCAGGCAGCGGCGGCTAGCCGGGGCGCACGTGGGCAGGAGCAGGCGCGGCCAGCAGCAGTAGGGACGGGCGGCGCAGTGGCTGGCTGCAGCAGGCGGCGCCAGGCGCGTGCGCGCGTTCGCGAGGGGAGAGGGCGCGGCCATGACAGAGTACGGAGGGAGGGGGAGCTCACAGGGGAGGAGTAGGGGACAAGGCAGCGAGCTCGGGGGCGGTCGGGGAAGACGTGCGGCGTGGTGGCGTGCAGTCGAAGACAACGGGGCAGTGGGCGAGGACGGAGGAGCGCGGCGTCCGCGAGGTGGTGACTCCGGCGAGGGGGCTCCTGCGGCGGGCCCCCGGGCGACGGGGTCGCGGCGAGGCGGCACCGGGCGGCGTCAGCGGTCTTGGCGACGTGGTCGGGAGGGGGGGGCACGGCGCCTTTTTCCCCGATCCAGATCGGGGGAAGCGAGGGGGCGAGCGGGGTGGGGCGAGTGGGGGGGGGGAGTGGGGATCGGGTGGGGTTAGGGTTCCGGTCGGGTGGGGGGTTAAGGGAGTGTGGGGGGGGGGGGGGGGGGGGCGGCTGGGCCGTGGGGCGAGCCGGCCCGTTCGGGCAGCTGAGGCCAGCTGGGCCACTTGGCCCAGCCGGGGGGGGGGGTCCTGTTTTCTTTTTTTTTCTTCTCTTTTGATTTGCTTTTCCTTTTCTAATTTTCTTTTATTTTCTTTTCTGTTTTAATTCATTTTAAGTATTTAGGTCTTTTATAAAGGCATGGATCCCACACCATAAATTCCTAGGCATTTAGTTGCACACCCCGAACATTTTTGTTTTAAAATTTGAAAAGTTTTTATTCTTTGGTTGATTTTGGATTTGAATTTGAATTAGTTTTGGACTAACGGTAGATTATCAATAGTAACCGGGGTGACGTGGCATGATTATCGTTGGATTACTGTAGCTCGATTACCCGGGCGTTACATGTTATCACTGTATAAACCTTGGAGCATAATAATAATATCAGGGATACTAAGGTTTCCACAGTTTCCGCGACCAATTAAGCAACGACTAGCAAATAATGCAAAGTAACGTAAGACAGGAAAATGTATGCTAGTGATTCGTGCATCGAAAACCTTGCTAGTTTCCCCTGCGATGATAGTATTAATAAATCCCTCCACATCATCACGATGTGGTTCTTCTGTCTTGCCCTTAAAAGGGACTAAACAAATCCGACAAAAATCATAAAGTGACATCTCCTTATGGTCATCATATAAATGAAACTCCACCATAGGTGGTGAGTTCCTAGAATGAAAATGAAAGTTTTGCACAAAGGTATTTGTGAGTAAGAGATATTGATCGCATTGGTCGTGGAGGAAGGCGATGAGGCCTGCATTATGAGCCAACTCATGAAAATCTTCATAAATCCCGGCTGCTCTCAAGAAATCCTCGGAAGGCCATTCACACGCCCGAACCTCTGCGATGCGCGGCAAATTATACTTAGGCTTCGGTGCCTTTTCCTTCGAACTTTGGCTCGATGAGCCCCTCAATAATCTCCTCATCATTTTCTGAAAAATTCTGAAATTTTTAGTAACTTCAAAATAAAAGTAAACCAAACTCAACAATATTGATAGCAACCACTCCTACAAGTGCCTAGAGCCTATATCATGCATCAAAACTACTTTTGACCATATAAATTTGACATGCAAGCTCAAGAACAGGGTCACCTAAGTAGCAAAAATTTGCAATGAATAAAGCACTAGAACAAAAACTAATTGGACCAATGGAGGAGTCACATACCAAGGAACAATCTCCCCAAGCAGTTTTGTGAGAGGTGCTTTGAGCAAGGAGATCGAAAATGGCAGCAAAACAAGCTTGGTCTCGGGTTTGAGCTGGTTTTTCGTGTTTGGGGGAGGAAGAAGAAGGGGATGGGTGCAAGAATAAGTGGAGGAGGGCCACTGTGGGCCCACGAGGCAGGGGGTGCGCCCTAGGGGGGTGGGCGCGCCCTCGACCCTCGTGGCAAGGTGGTTGCCCCCCCCGGTGTGTTCTTTGTTCCATAAATCCTCAAATATTCTATAAAAAATCATATTTAATTTTCAGGGCATTTGGAGAACTTTTATTTTCGAGGTATTTTTATATTGCACGGATAATCAGATAACAGACAGAAAATTATTTATTTTTACTTTATTTCAACTAAATAACAGAAAGTATAGAGAGGGTACAGAAGGTTACCTCAACGGGGATATGCACATCCCCAATAATAAGTATATCATATTTCTTCTTGACAGTAGGAAGAGGAAATTCAAAACCTCCAAATAATAGAATTGATACTATGAACTTGAGGTTGTTTCCTGGGAAAGTGTATCGTATGCTCATTACCATTAACATGAAAAGTACATTGCCTTTGTTGCAATCAATAACAGCCCCTGCAGTATTAAGAAAAGGTCTTCCAAGAATAATAGACATACTATCATCCTCGGGAATATCAAGAATAACAAAGTCCGTTAAAATAGTAACGTTAACCACAACACGCACATCCTCCCAAAAACCGACAGGTATAGCAGTTGATTTATCAGCCATTTGCAAAGATATTTCAGTAGATGTCAACTTATTCAAATCAAGTCTACGGTATAAAGAGAGAGGCATAACACTAACACTGGCTCCAAGATCACATAAAGCAGTTTTAACATAGTTTCTTTTAATGGAGCATGGTATAGTGGGTACTCCTGGATCTCCAAGTTTCTTTGGTATTCCACCCTTAAAAGTATAATTAGCAAGCATGGTGGAAATTTTAGCCTCTGGTATCTTTCTTTTATTTGTAATAATATCTTTCATGTACTTAGCATAAGGATTTGTTTTGAGCATATCAGTCAATCGCATACGCAAAAAGATAGGTCTAATCATTTCAGCAAAGCGCTCAAAATCCTCATCATCCTTTTTCTTGGATGGTTTGGGAGGAAATGGCATGGGTTTCTGAACCCAAGGCTCTCTTTCTTTACCATGTTTCCTAGCAACAAAGTCTTTCTTATCATAACATTGATTCTTTGATTGTGGGCTATCAAGATCAACAACAGGTTCAATTCCTACATCATTATCATTACTAGGTTGAGCATTATTATGAACATCATCATTAACATTTTCATTAGGTTCATGTTCATTACCAGATTGAGTTTAAGCATCAGAAATAGAAATATCATTTGGATTATTAGGTGGTTCAGCAATAGGTTCACTAGAAGTTTGCACAGTTCTATCATTTTTCTTTTTCTTCCTTTTAGAAGAACTAGGTGCATCAATATTATTTCTCTGAGAATCTTGCTCAATTCTCTTAGGGTGGCCTTCAGGATACAAAGGTTCTTGAGTCATTCTACCAGTTCTAGTAGCCACTTTAACAACATAATCTTTTTTCTTACTATTCATCTCATTGAGCAATTCCTTTTGAGCTTTAAGTACTTGTTCTACTTGAGTGGTAACCATAGAGGCATGTTTGCTAACAAGTTTAAGTTCACCTCTAATATTAGCCATATAATCACCTAAGTATTTAATCATATCAACATCTTGTTTTAATTGTCTACCAAAATAAGCATTGAAGTCTTCTTGCTTAAACATAAAATTATCAAACTCATCCAAGCATTGACTAGCAATTTTAGCTGTAGGGATTTCAGCTTTATCATATGTATAGAGAGAATTTACCTTTACTACCTGTGTCGGGTTATCGAGGTCTGGAGGTTCTTAAATAAATAAAGGATTAAGATCATATGTTTCTTCAATAGGCGGTAAATTAAGACCATGTATTTATTCAATAGGAGGTAAATTCTTAACATCTTTAGCTTTAATACCTTTTTCTTTCATAGATTTCTTTGCCTCTTGCATATCTTCAGGACTGAGAAATAGAATACCCCTCTTCTTCGGAGTTGGTTTAGGAATAGGATCATTAATTGGAGCAGGAGCTGGCTTTGGAGGTGCCCAATTATTTTCATTTGTCAACATATTATTCAATAAGATTTCAGCTTCATCCGGTGTTCTTTCCCTGAAAAGAGAACCAACACAACTATCCAGGTAATCTCTGGAAGAATCGGTTAGTCCATTATAAAAGATATCAAGTATTTCATTTTTCTTAAGAGGATAATCAGGCAAAGCATTAAGTAACTTGAGAAGCCTCCCCCAAGCTTGTGGGAGACTCTCTTCTTTAATTTGCACAAAGTTGTATATTTACTTTAAAGCAGCTTGTTTCTTATGAGCAGGGAAATATTTAGTAGAGAAGTAATAGATCATATCCTGGGGACTACACACACAACCAGGATCAAGAGAATTAAACCATATCTTAGCATCACCCTTTAATGAGAACGGAAATATTTTAAGGATATAAAAACAACGAGATCTCTCATCATTAGTGAACAGGGTGGCTATATGATTTAATTTAGTAAGATGTGCCACAACAGTTTCAGATTCATAGCCATGAAAAGGATCAGATTCAACCAAAGTACTTATATCAGGATCAATAGAGAATTCATAATCCTTATCAGTAACACAGATAGGTGAAGTAGCAAAAGCAGGGTCAGGTCTCATCCTAGCATTTAGAAATTGCTTATTCCATTTAGCTAATAACCTTTTGAGTTCATATCTATCTTTGCAAGCTAAAATAGCTAAAGAAGCATCTTGATCAAATAAATAACCTTCAGGAATAACAAGTGATTCTTCATCATCACTTTCATATTCATAATCAGATTCAATATTTTCAATCTCTCTAGCCCTAGCAAGTCGTTCCTCGAGAAAATCACTAAGTGGCATAGTAGTATTAGGCATAGAGGTAGTTTCATCATAAGTATCATGTATAGCAGAAGTAGCATCATCAATAACATGCGACATATCAGAACAAATAGCAGAAGCAGGTTTAGGTGTCGCAAGCTTACTCATAACAGAAGGTGAATCAAGTGCAGAGCTAGATGGAAGTTCCTTACCTCCCCTTGTAGTTGAGGGATAGATCTTGGTTTTTGGATCCCTCAAGTTCTTCATAGTGTCCAGCAGATATAAATCCCAAGTGACTCAAAGAATAGAGCTATGTTCCCCGGCAACGGCGCCAGAAATTGGTCTTGATAACCCACAAGTATAGGGGATCGCAACAGCTTTCGAGGGTAGAGTATTCAACCCAAATTTATTGATTCGACACAAGGGTTGCCAAAGAATATTCTTAAGTATTAGCAGCTGAGTTGTCAATTCAACCACACCTGGAAACTTAGTATCTGCAGCAAAGTGTTTAGTGGCAAAGTAATATGATAGTGATGGTAACGGTAACAAAAGAGTAATCAAAGCAAAGTAATGTTTTTGGTATTTTGTAGTGATTGTAACAATAGCAACGGGAAAGTAAATAAGCGTAAACCAGTATATGGAAGCTTGTAGGCATTGGATCAATGATGGATAATTATGCCGGATGCGATTCATCATGTAACAGTCATAACATAGGGTGACATAGAACTAGCTCCAATTCGTCAATGTAATGTAGGCATGTATTCCGAATATAGTCATACATGCTTATGGAAAAGAACTTGCATGACATCTTTTGTCCTACCCTCCCGTGGCAGCGGGGTCCTTACGGAAACTAAGGGATATTAAGGCCTCCTTTTAATAGAGAACCCGAACCAAGCATTAGCACATAGTGAATACATGAACTCCTCAAACTACGGTCATCACCGGTAAGTATCCCGATTATTGTCACTTCAGGGTTAACGGATCATAACACATAATAGGTGACTATAGACTTGCAAGATAGGATCAAGAACTCTCATATATTGATGAAAACATAATAGGTTCAGATCTGAAATCATGGCACTCGAGCCCTAGTGACAAGCATTAAGCATAGTAAAGTCATAGCAACATCAATCTCAGAACATAGTGGATACTAAGGATCAAACCCTAACAAAACTAACTCGATTACATGATAATTCTCATCCAACCCATCACCGTCCGGCAAGCCTACGATGGAATTACTCACGCACATCGGTGGGCATCATGAAATTGGTGATGGAGGATGGTTGATGATGACGACGACAATGAACCCCCCTCCCCGGAGCCCCGAACGGACTCCAGATCAGCCCTCCCTAGAGGTTTTAGGGCTTGGCGGCGGCTCCGTATCGTAAAACGCGATGATTTCTTCTCTCTTATTTTTTTCTTCCCAAAAGCAGTTATATAGAGTTGGAGTTGGAGTCGGGGGGTCTCCAGAGGGCCCACAAGGTAGGGGGCGCGCCCTAGGGGGCACCCTCGTAGCAAGGGTGTGGGCCCCCTGGTCTTCATCTTTGGAGAGGATTTTTTATTATTTATTGTAAGATATTCCATGGAGTTTCAGGTCATTCCGAGAACTTTAGTTTTCTGCACATAAAAGAACATCATGGCAATTCTGCTGAAAACAACGTCAATTCGGGTTAGTTCCATTCAAATCATACAAGTTAGAGTCCAAAACAAGGGCAAAAGTGTTTGGAAAAGTAGATACGATGGAGACATATCACTTGCAAGGCTTATAGTGATGTGCATTACCGAGAGGGCCTAGAGATACCTCTCCGATACAAGGAGTGACAAATCCTAATCTCGATGTATGCCAACTCAACAAACACCATCGGAGACACCTATAGAGCATCCTTATAGTCACCCAGTTACGTTGTGACGTTTGATAGCACACTAAGTGTTCCTCCGGTAGTCGGGAGTTGCATAATCTCATAGTCATAGGAACATGTATAAGTCATGGAGAAAGCAATAGCAATAAACTAAATGATCATAGTGCTAAGCTAATGGATGGTTCAAGTCAATCACATCATTCTCTAATGATGTGATCCCGTTCATCAAATGACAACTCATGTCTATGGTTAGGAAACTTAACCATCATTGATTAACGAGCTTGTCAAGTAGAGGCATACTAGTGACACTCTGTTTATCTATGTATTCACACATGTACTAAGTTTCCGGTTAATACAGTTCTAGCATGAATAATAAGCATTTATCATGATATGAGGAAATATAAACAACAACTTTCTTATTGCCTCTAGGACATATTTCCTTCAGTCTCCCACTTGCACTAGAGTCAATAATCTAGATTACATAGTAATGATTCTAACACCCATGGAGTCTTGGTGCTGATAATGTTTTGCTCGTGAGAGAGGCTTAGTCAACGGGTCTGCAACATTCAGATCCGTATGTATCTTGCAAGTCTCTATGTCTCCCTCCTTAACTTGATCGCGGATGGGACTGAAGCATCTTTTTATGTGCTTGGTTCTCTTGTGAAATCCGGATTCCTTTGCCAAGGCAATTGCACTAGTATTGTCACAAAAGATTTTCATTGGACTCGATGCACTAGGTATGACACCTAGATCGGATATGAACTCCTTCATCCAGACTCCTTCATTTGCTGCTTCCGAAGCAGCTATGTACTCCGCTTCACATGTAGATCCTGCCACGACGCTCTGCTTGGAACTACACCAACTGACAGCTCTAGCATGCAACAAAAATACGTATCCGGTTTGTGACTTAGAGTCATCTGGATCAGTGTCAAAGCTTGCATCGACGTAACCGTTTACGACGAGCTCTTTGTCACCTCCATAAACGAGAAACATATCCTTAGTCCTTTTCAGGTATTTCAGGATATTCTTGACCGCTGTCCAGTGATCCACTCCTGGATTACTTTGGTACCTCCCTTCTAAACTAATAGCAAGGCACACATCAGGTCTGGTACACAGCATTGCATACATGATAGAACCTATGGCTGAAGCATAGGGAATGACTTTCATTTTCTCTCTATCTTCTGAAGTGTTCGGACATTGAGCCTGACTTAACTTCACACCTTGTAACACAGGCAAGTATCCTTTCTTTGCTTGATCCATTTTGAACTTCTTCAAAACTTTATCAAGGTATGTGCGTTGTGAAAGTCCAATTAAGCGTCTTTATCTATCTCTATAGATTTTGATGCCTAATATATAAGCAGCTTCACCGAGGTCTTTCTTTGAAAAAATATTATTCAAGTATCCTTTTATGCTATTCAGAAATTCAGTATCATTTCCGATCAACAATATGTCATCTACATATAATATCAGAAATGCTACAGAGCTCCCACTCACTTTCTTGTAAATACAGGCTTCTCCAAAAGTCTGTATAAAACCATATGCTTTGATCACACTATTAAAGCATATATTCCAACTCCGAGAGGCTTGCACCAGTCCATAAATGGATCATTGGAGCTTGCACACTTTGTTAGCACCTTTTGGATCGAAAAAACCTTTTGGTTGCATCATATACAACTCTTCTTTAAGATATCCATTAAGGAATGCAGTTTTGACATCCATTTGCCAAATTTCACAACCATAAAATGCGGCAATTGCTAACATGATTCAGACGGACTAAAGCATCACTACGGGTGAGAAGGTCTCATCGTAGTCAATTCCTTGAACTTGTCGAAAACCTTTTGCAACAAGTCGAGCTTTGTAGACAGTAACATTACCGTCAGCGTCAGTCTTCTTCTTGAAGATCCATTTATTCTCTATGGCTTTCTGATCATCGAGCAAGTCAACCAAGGTCCACACTTTGTTCTCATACATGGATCCCATCATAGATTTCATGGCCTCAAGCCATTTTGCGGAATCTGGGCTGATCATCGCTTCCTCATAGTTCGTAGGTTCGTCATGGTCAAGTAACATGACTTCCAGAATAGGATTACCGTACCACTCTGGTTAACCTACGAGGTTCGGTAGTAACTTGATCAGAAGTTTCATGATCATCATCATTAGCTTCCTCACTTACTGGTGTAGGAATCACTGGAACTGATTTCTATGATGAACTACTTTCCAATAAGGGAGTAGTTACAATTACCTCGTCAAGTTCTCCTTTCCTCCTACTCACTTCTTTCGAGAGAAACTCCTTCTCTAGAAAGGATCCATTCTTAGCAACGAATATCTTGCCTTCGTATCTGTGATAGAAGGTGTTCCCAACAGTCTCATTTGGTATCCTATGAAGACACATTGCTCCGATTTGGGTTCGAGCTTATTAGGTTGAAGCTTTTTTACATAAGTATCGCAGCCCCGAACTTTAAGAAACGACAACTAGATTTCTTGCCAAGCCACAGTTCATAAGGTGTCGTGTCAACGGATTTCGGTGGTGCCCTATTTAACGTGAATGCAGTCGTCTCTAAAGCATAACCCCAAAATGATAGCGGTGAATTAGTAAGAGACAGCGTAGATCGCACCATATCTAATAAAGTGCGGTTACGACGTTCGAACACACCATTACGCTGTGGTGTTCCAGGTGGCGTGAGTTGCGAAACTATTCTGCATTGTTTCAAATGAAGACCAAACTCATAACTCAAATATTAACCTCCATGATCAGATCGTAGAAACTTAATTTTCTTGTTACGATGATTTTCCACTTCACTCTGAAATTCTTTGAACTTTTCAAATGTTTCAGACTTATGTTACATCAAGTAGATGAAGGAAATAAGCCCTAGAGGCAATAATAAAGTTATTATTTATTTCCTTATATCATGATAAATGTTTATTATTCATGCTAGAATTGTATTAACCGGAAACATGATACATGTGTGAATACATAGACAAACAGAGTGTCACTAGTATGCCTCTACTTGACTAGCTCGTTGATCAAAGATGGTTATGTTTCCTAGCCATAGACAAAGAGTTGTCATTTGATTAACGGGATCACATCATTAGGAGAATGATGTGATTGACTTGACCCATTCCGTTAGCTTAGCACTTGATCGTTTAGTTTGTTGCTATTGCTTTCTTCATGACTTACACATGTTCCTACGACTATGAGATTATGCAACTCCCGTTTACCGGAGGAACACTTTGTGTGGTACCAAATGTCACAACGGAACTGGGTGATTACAAAGAGCTCTACAGGTGTCTCCGAAGGTACTTGTTGGGTTGGCGTATTTCGAGATTAGGATTTGTCACTCCGATTGTCGGAGAGGTATCTCTGGGCCCACTCGGTAATACACATCACCTAAGTCTTGCAAGCACTGCAACTAATGAGTTAGTTGTGGGATGATGTGTTACGGAATGAGTAAAGAGACTTGCCGGTAATGAGATTGAACTAGGTATTGAGATACCAACGATCGAATCTCGGGCAAGTAACATACTGATGACAAAGGGAACAACGTATGTTGTTATGCGGTCTGACCGATAAAGATCTTCGTAGAATATGTAGGAGCCAATATGGGCATCCAGGTCCCGCTATTGGTTATTGACCAGAGAGGTGTCTCGGTCATGTCTACATAGTTCTCGAACCCGTAGGGTCCGCACGCTTAACGTTCGTTGACGATATAGTACTATGAGTTATGTATGTTGGTGACCAAATGTTGTTCGGAGTTTCGGATGAGATCACGGATATGACGAGGAACTCCCGAATGGCCCGGAAGTAAAGATTGATATGTGGATAGTAGTGTTTGATCTCCGGAAGGGTTCCGGAATTCACCGGAAGGGGTTCCAGATGTTTCCCGAAATGTTTGGGTACGAGAACACTTTATCTGGGCCAAAGGGGAAAGCCCACGAGGTTTTGGGAAAGCGCAAAAGGAAGTTTTGCGGAGTCCAAGGGCCAGATGCCAGGGTCCTTGGCGTCTGGGTCCAGACGCCGGGAACCCTGGGGTCTGGCCCTGGAGTCCGAGAAGGACTCTTGCCTTTCGGGTGAAACCGACTTTGTGGAGGCTTTTAGTCCAAGTTTCGACCCCCAAGGCTCAACATATAAATAGAGGGGCAGGGCTAACACCCAAGACACATCAAGAAACACCAAGCCGTGTGCCGGCAACCCCGTCCCCTCTAGTTTATCCTCTGTCATAGTTTTCGTAGTGCTTAGGCAAAGCCCTGCGGAGATCGTTCTTCATCAACACCGTCACCACGCCGTCGTGCTCCCGGAACTCATCTACTACTTCACCCCTCTTGCTGGATCGAGAGGGCGAGGACGTCACTAAGCCGAACATGTGCAGAACTCAGAAGTGCCGTGCTTTCGGTACTTGGATCGGTCGGATCGTGAAGACATATGACTACATCAACCGCGTTTATATAATGCTTCCGCGAACGGTCTAGGAGGGTACGTAGACAACACTCTCCCCTCTCGTTGCTATGTATCACCATGATCCTGCGTGTGCGTAGGATTTTTTTTGAAATTACTATGTTCCCCAACAGTGGCATCCGAGCCAGGTTTTATGCGTTGATGTTATATGCACGAGTAGAACACAAGTAAGTTGTGGGCGATACAAGTCATACTGCTTACCAGCATGTCATACTTTGGTTTAGCGGTATTGTTGGATGAAGCGGCCCGGACCGACATTATGCATACGCTTATGCGAGACTGGTTCTACCAACGTGCTTTGCACACAGGTGGCTGGCGGGTGTCAGTTTCTCCAACTTTAGTTGAACCGAGTGTGGCTACGCCCGGTCCTTGCGAAGGTTAAAACAACACCAACTTGACGAACTATCATTGTGGTTTTGATGCATAGGTAAGAACGGTTCTTGCTAAGCCCAGTAGCAGCCACGTAAAACTTGCAACAAACAAAGTAGGGGACATCTAACTTATTTCTGTAGGGCATGTTGTGATGTGATATGGTCAAGACATGATGCTAAATTTTATTGTATGAGATGATCATGTTTTGTAACCGAGTTATCGGCAACTGGCAGGAGCCATATGGTTGTCGCTTTATTGTATGCAATGCGATCGCCCTGTAATACTTTACTTTATCACTAAGCGGTAGCGATAGTCGTAGAAGCATAAGATTGACGAGACGACAACGATGCTACGATGGAGATCAAGGTGTCGCGCCGGTGACGATGGTGATCATGACGGTGCTTCGGAGATGGAGATCACAAGCACAAGATGATGATGGCCATATCATATCACTTATATTGATTGCATATGATGTTTATATTTTATGCATCTTATCTTGCTTTGATTGTCGGTAGCATTATAAGATGATCTCTCACTAAAATTTCAAGATAAAAGTGTTCTCCCTAAGTATGCACCATTGCCAAAGTTCGTCGTGCCCAGACACCATGTGATGATCGGGTGTGATAAGCTCTACGTCCATCTACAACGGGTGCAAGCCAATTTTGCACACGCAGAATACTCAGGTTAAACTTGACGAGCCTAGCATATGCAAATATGACCTCGGAACACAGGAGACCAAAAGGTCGAGCGTGAATCATATAGTAGATATGATCAACATAATGATGTTCACCATTGAAAACTACTCCATTTCACGTGATGATCGGTTATGGTTTAGTTGATATGGATCACGTGATCACTTAGATGATTAGAGGGATGTCTATCTAAGTGAGAGTTCTTAAGTAATATGATTAATTGAACTTTAATTTATCCTGAACTTAGTCCTGATAGTATTTGCATATCTATGTTGTAGATCAAAAGCTCGTGTTATTGCTTCCCTATGTTTTATATGTGTTCCTAGAGAAAACTAAGTTGAAAGATGATAGTAGCAATGATGCGGACTGGGTCCGTGATCTGAGGTTTATCCTCATTGCTGCACAGAAGAATTATGTCCTTGATGCACCGCTAGGTGACTGACCTATTGCAGGAGCAGATGCAGACGTTATGAACGTTTGGCTAGCTCAATATGATGACTACTTGATAGTTTAGTGCACCATGCTTAACAGCTTAGAATCGAGATTTCAAAGACGTTTTGAATGTCATGGACCATATGAGATGTTCCAGGAGTTGAAATTAATATTTCAAGCAAATACCCGAGTTGAGAGATATGAAGTCTCCAACAAGTTCTATATCTAAAAGATGGAGGAGAATAGCTCAAGTAGTGAGCATGTGCTCAGATTGTCTGGGTACTACAATCGCTTGAGTCAAGTGGGAGTTAATCTTCCAGATAAAATAGTGATTGATAGAATTCTCTAGTCACCATCACCAAGTTAGTAGAATTTCGTGATGAACTATAGTATGCAAGGGATGACGTAAATGATTCCTGACCTTTTCATGATGATGAAATCGATGAAGGTAGAAATCAAGAAAGAGCATCAAGTGTTGATGATTAACAAGACCACTAGTTTCAAGAAAAGGGCAAAGGAAAAGAAGGGGAACTTCAAGAAGAATAGCAAGCAAGTTGCTGCTCAAGAGAAGAAACCCAAGTCTAGACCTAAGCCCGAGACTAAGTGCTTCTACTGCAAAGGGACTGGTCATTGGAAGAGGAAATGCCCTGAATATATAGTGGATAAGAAGGATGGCAAAGTGAACAAATGCTATATTTGATATACATGTTATTGATGTGTACTTTACTAGTGTTTATAGCAACCCCTCGGTATTTGATATTGGTTCAGTTGCTAAGAGTAGTAACTCGAAACGGGAGTTGCAGATTGAACAGAGACTAGTTAAGGGTGAAGTGACGATGTGTGTTGGAAGTGGTTCCAAGATTGATATGATCATCATCGTACACTCCCTATACTTTTGTGATTAGTGTTGAACCTAAATAAGTGTTATTTGGTGTTTGCGTTGAGCATGAATATGATTTGATCATGTTTATTGCAATACATTTATTCATTTAAGTTAGAGAATAATTGTTATTCTGTTTACATGAATAAAACCTTCTATGGTTATGCACCCAATGAAAATGGATTGTTGGATCTCGATCGTAGTGATACACATATTCATAATATTGAAGCCAAAAGATGCAAAGTTAATAATGATAGTGCAACTTATTTGTGGCACTGCCGTTTAGGTCATATTGTTGTAAAGTGCATGAAGAAAATCCATGCTGATGGGCTTTTGGAATCACTTGATTATGAATCAGTTGATGCTTGCGAACCATGCCTCATGGGCAAGATGACTAAGACTCCGTTCTCCAGAACAATGGAGCAAGCAACAAACTTGTTGGAAATAATACATACTGATGTATGCAGTCTAATGAGTGTTGAGGCTCGCGGTGGGTATCGTTATTTTCTGACCTTCACAGATGATTTGAGCAGATATGGGTATATCTACTTGATGAAACATAAGTCTGAAACATTTGAAAAGTTCAAATAATTTCAGAGTGAAGTGGAAAATCATCGTAACAAGAAAATAAAGTTTCTACAATCTGATCACAGAGGCGAATATTTGAGTTACGAGTTTGGTCTTCAATTAAAACAATGTGGAATAGTTTCACAAACTCATGCCACCTGGAACTCCACAGCGTAATGGTGTGTCCGAACATCGTAATCGTACTTTACTAGATATGGTGCGATCTATGATGTCTCTTACTGGTTTACCACTATCGTTTTGGGGTTATGCATTAGAGACAGCTGCATTCACATTAAAAAGGGGCACCATCTAAATCCGTTGAGACGACACTGTATGAACTGTGGTTTAGCAAGAAACCTAAGCTGTCATTTCTCAAAGTTTGGGGTTGCAATGCTTATGTGAAAAAGTTTCATCTTGATAAGCTCAAACCCAAGTCGGAGAAGTGCATCTTCATAGGATACCCAAAAGTAACTGTTGGGTACACCTTCTATCACAGATCCGAAGGCAAGATATTTGTTGCTGAGAATGGATCCTTTCTAGAGAAGGAGTTTCTCTCGAAAGAAGTGAGTGGGAGGAAAGTAGAACTTGATGAGGTAACTGTACCTGCTCCCTTATTGGAAAGTAGTTCATCACAGAAATCTGTTTCTGTGACTCCTACACCAATTAGTGAGGAAGCTAATGATGATGATCATGTAACTTCAGATCAAGTTACTACCAAACCTCGTAGGTCAACCAGAGTGAGATCCGCACCAGAGTGGTACGGTAATCCTGTTCTGGAGGTCATGTTAATTGACCACGACGAACCTACGAACTATGAGGAAGCGATGATGAGCCCAGATTCCACGAAATGGCTTGAGGCCATGAAATCTGAGATGGGATCCATGAATGAGAACAAAGTGTGGACTTTGGTTAACTTGCCCGTTGATCGGCAAGCCATGGAAAATAAATGGATCTTCAAGAGGAAGACGGACGCTGATAGTAGTATTACTATCTACAAAGCTAGACTTGTCGAAAAAGGTTTTTGACAAAGTTCAAGGTGTTGACTATGATGAGATTTTCTCACTCGTAGCGATGCTTAAGTCTGTCCGAATCATGTTAGTAAATTGCCGCATTTTATGAAATCTGGCAAATGGATAAACAAAACTGCATTCCTTAAAGGATTTATTAAAAAGAGTTGTATATGATGCAACCAGAAGGTTTTGTCAATCCTAAAGGTGCTAACAAAATATGCAAGCTCCAGCGATCCATCTATGGACTGGTGCAAGCATCTCGGAGTTGGAATATATGCTTTGATAAGTTTATCAAAGCATATAGTTTTATACAGACTTGTGGTGAAGCCTGTATTTACAAGAAAGTGAGTGGGAGCACTACAACATTTCTGATAAGTATATGTAAATGACATATTGTTGATCGGAAATAATGTAGAATTATTCTGCAAAGCATAAAGGAGTGTTTGAAAGGAGTTTTTCAAAGAAAGACCTCGGTGAAGCTGCTTACATATTGAGCATCAAGATCTATAGAGATAGATCAAGACGCTTGATAAGTTTTCAATGAGTACATACGGTGACAAGATTTTGAAGTAGTTCAAAATGGAACAGTCAAATAAAGAGTTCTTGCCTGTGTTACAAGGTGTGAAATTGAGTAAGACTCAAAGCCCAACCATGGCTGAAGATAGAAAGAGAATGAAAGTCATTCCCTATGCCCCAGCCATAGGTTCTATAAAGTATGCCATGCTGTGTACCAGATCTATTGTATACCCTACACTTTTTTTTGTCAAGGGAGTACAATAGTGATCTAGGAGTAGATCACTGGATAATGGTCAAAATTATCCTTTGTGGAACAAGGATATGTTTCTCGATTATGGAGGTGACAAAAGGTTCGTCGTAAAGGATTACGTCGATGCAAATTTTGACACTGATCGAGATGACTCTAAGTCTCAATCTGGATACATTTTGAAAGTGGGAGCAATTAGCTAGAGTAGCTCTGTGCAGAGCATTATTGACATAGAAATTTGCAAAATAGATATGGATCTGAATGTGGCAGACCCGTAGACTAAACTTCCCTCACAAGCAAAACATGATCACACCTTAGTACTCTTTGGGTGTTAATCACATAGCGATGTGAACTAGATTGTTGACTCTAGTAAACCCTTTGGGTGTTGGTCACATGACGATGTGAACTATGGGTGCTAATCACATGGTGATGTGAACTATTTGTGTTAAATCACATGGAGATGTGAACTAGATTATTGACTCTAGTGCAAGTGGGATACTGAAGGAAATATGCCCTAGAGGCAATAATAAAGTTATTATTTATTTCCTTATATCATGATAAATGTTTATTATTCATGCTAGAATTGTATTAACCGGAAACATGATACATGTGTGAATACATAGACAAACATAGTGTCACTAGTATGCCTCTACTTAACTAGCTCGTTGATCAAAGATGGTTATGTTTCCTAGCCATAGACAAAGAGTTGTCATTTGATTAATGGGATCACATCATTAGGAGAATGATGTGATTGACTTGACCCCATTCCGTTAGATTAGCACTTGATCGTTTAGTTTGTTGCTATTGCTTTCTTCATGACTTATACATGTTCCTATGACTATGAGATTATGCAACTCCCATTTACCGGAGGAACACTTTGTGTGCTACCAAATGTCACAACGTAATTGGGTGATTATAAAGGTGCTCTACAGGTGTCTCCGAAGGTACTTGTTGGGTTGGCGTATTTCGAGATTATGATTTGTCACTCCAATTGTCGGACAGGTATCTCTGGGCCCACTCGATAATACACATCACTTAAGCCTTGCAAGCATTGCAACTAATGAGTTAGTTGCGGGATGAGGTGTGATACGTCTCCAACGTATCTATAATTTTTGATTGCTCCATGCTATATTATCTACTGTTTTGGACTATATTGGGCTTTATTTTCCACTTCTATATTATTTTTGGGACTAACCTATTAACCGGAGGCCCAGCCCAGAATTGCTGTTTTTCCCTATTTCAGTGTTTCGGAGAAACAGAATATCAAACGGAGTCCAAACGGAATGAAACCTTCGGGAACATGATTTTCTCATCAGATAAGACCCAGGAGACTTGGACTCTCCGTCAAGAAAGCCACGAGGCGGTCACGAGGGTGGAGGGCGCGCCCCCTGCCTCATGGGCCCCTCGAAGATGCACCGACATACTCCTTCCTGCTATATATACCTATGTACCCCCAAATGATCAAAAACGGAGCCAAAAACCTAATTCCACCGCCGCAACTTTCTGTATCCACGAGATCCCATCTTGGGGCCTGTTCCGGAGCTCCGCCGGAGGGGGCATCGATCATGGAGGGCTTCTACATCATCATCCAAGCCCCTTCGATGAAGTGTGAGTAGTTTACTTCAGACCTACGGGTCCATAGTTAGTAGCTAGATGGCTTCTTCTCTCCTTTTGGATCTCAATACAATGTTCTCCCCCTCTCTCGTGGAGATCTATTCGATGTAATCTTCTTTTTGCGGTGTGTTTGTTGAGACCGATGAATTGTGGGTTTATGATCAAGTCTATCTATGAATAATATTTGAATCTTCTCTAAGTTCTTTTATGTATGATTGGTTATCTTTGCAAGTCTCTTCGAATTATCAGTTTGGTTTGGCCTACTAGATTGGTTGTTCTTGCCATGGGAGAAGTGTTTAGCTTTGGGTTTGATCTTGCGGTGTCCTTTCCCAGTGACAGAAGGGGCAGCAAGGCACATATCGTTGCCATTGAGGATAACAAGATGGGGTTTTTATCATATTGCATGAAATTATCCCTCTACATCATGTCATCTTGCTTAAGGCGTTACTTCATTTTTAACTTAATACCCTAGATGCATGCTGGATAGCGGTCGATGAGTGGAGTAATAATAGTAGATGCAGGCAGGAGTCGGTCTAGTTTTCTCGGACGTGATGCCTATATACATGATCATACCTAGATATTCTCATAACTATGCTCAATTCTGTCAATTGTTCAACAGTAATTTGTTCACCCACCGTAGAATACTTATGCTCTTGAGAGAAGCCACTAGTGAAACCTATGGCCCCAGGACTCTTTCTCATCATATAAATCTCCATCACTTTATTATTGCTTTGCTTTTACTTTGCCTTTTACTTTTTACTTTGCATCTCTATACCAAAAATACCAAAAATATTATTTATCATCTCTATCAGATGTCACTTTCGTAAGTGACCGTGAAGGGATTGACAACCCCTAAGCGCGTTGGTTGCGTTGAGCTATTGTTTTTGTGTAGGTACGAGGGACTCGCACGGAACCTCCTACTGGATTGATACCTTGGTTCTCAAAAACTGAGGGAAATACTTACGCTACTTTGCTGCATCATCCTCTCCTCTTCGGGGAAATCCAACGCAGTGCTCAAGAGGTAGCAAGAAGAATTTCTGGCACCGTTGCTGGGGAGGTTCGCGCAAGTCATGATTTGACTCCCGACAACGAGCAATTTCTGGCGCCGTTGTCGGGGAGTCTGCGTAAAAGTCAACATACCAAGTACCCATCACAATCCCTATCTCCCGCATTACATTATTTGCCATTTGCCTGTCGTTTTCCTCTCCCCCCAATTCACCCTTGCCGTTTTATTCGCTCTCTCTCTCTCTCTCTCTCTCTATCCTCCCTCTCCCTCTCTATTTGCCTCTTTTGCCCGTTTGCTTTTTGTTTGCTTGTGTGTTAGTTTGCTTGCTTGTCGTTATGGCTAGTCTCATATCTTCTCCATTGTCTCCTGAGAATGAAGTTCTAAATTTTAAACAAAGGGAGGGATAAAATCTAAAAGATGCTTGGTATAGAATTTGCAATGCTCAAAATAGATCTACCAGGAAGCAATCTACTTTAGTTCTTCTCCGCAATTTTTATGTAGGTGCTAGTCCTTGGTATATATATATCCTTGATACCATTACCGGAGGGAATTTCTTGGGTAGCCATACTTTTGATTCTTATAATGCTATGTTAGATTTATTTGGCTCACCACCTCTTTTGGTTAATGGAACTATGTTAACTTTGGAGCATGTTATGCAAAGACTTGAAATTATTGAAAATAAAGTTGCTACCATTGAATTAATTGAAAATCTAGATAAAAAGATCCACAATCAAATTACTCAATATGGATCTAAGGTAGGAATGACTTTGAAAAATATTAAGGAAAAGGAACCCATAGTTAATGAGAAAATAAATCTAGATTCCACTGGAATCGATAAACTTGAAGGTATCATTACGAACTTGGGAACCGCCTTTTCTTCCGTAAAGAATACTCCAAGTCCTCCTACTAAAATTTCCCAGCTTATGTATGTTCCTAAAAATAAGGGTGAATCATCTAGTAAGGAAACTGCGGATCTTAAATCTATAAGTATTCATCGCAATCTTTTTGCTACAAATGAAATTTTCGATCTTGTGCCTAAGAGTTTGATAATCACTAGAAAGAAATAAATCCCTAAGGGAGATAGATGCCTCAATGAAGAATTCCCTACCAAATATGGCAATACCTAGATCTATTCTTGTTTGCTATGCCTAGCTAGGGGCGTTAAACGATAGCGCTTGTTGGGAGGCAACCCAATTTTATTTCTATTCCTTGCTTTTTGCTCCTGTTTAGTAATAAATAAATTATTTAGCCTCTGTTTTGGTTGTGTTTTTTTGTGTTTAATTAGTGTTTGTGCCAAGTAGAACCATTGGGAAGACTTGGGGAAAGTCTTGTTGAACTTGCTGTAAAAAACAGAAACTTTAGCACTCACGAAAACTGCTGCAATTTTTATTTGGAGAGTGATATTTAGTTAATTCTTTTTGCAGATGATTAATAGATAAATTCATCACGTACAGAAATTTATTTTATAATTTTTGGGGTTCCATATCTTGCGCTAGCTACAGATTACTACAGACTGTTATGTTTTTGACAGATTCTGTTTTTCGTGTGTTGTTTGCTTATTTTGATGAATCTATGGCTAGTAAAATAGTTTATGAACCATAGATAAGTTGGAATACAGTAGTTATAACACCCATATAAATAAATAATGAGTTCATTACAGTACCTTGAAGTGGTCTTTTGTTTTCTTTCGCTAAGAAGCTCACGAGATTTTCTACTTTAAGTTTTGTGTTGTGAAGTTTTCAAGTTTTGGGTAAAGATTTGATGGATTATGGAACAAGGAGTGGCAAGAGACTAAGCTTGGGGATGACCATGACAGACCCAAGATAATCTAAGGACACCTAAAATCTAAAGCTTGGGGATGCCCCAGAAGGCATCCCCTCTTTCGTCTACTTTTATCGGTAACTTTACTTGGAGCTATAGTTTTATTCACCACATGATATGTGTTTTGCTTGGAGCGTCCTTTATGATTTGAGTCTTTGCTTGTTAGTTTACCGCAATCATCCTTGGTGTACACACCTTTTGAGAGAGCCATACATAATTTGGAATTTGATAGAATACTCTATATGCTTCACTTATATCTTTTGAGTTATATAATTTTGCTCTAGTGCTTCACTTATATCTTTTAGAGCATGGTGGTGGATTTTTTTATAGAAACTATTGATCTCTCATGCTTCACTTAGATTATTTTGAGAGTCTTAATAGCATGGTAATTTGCTTAATAATAATATGCTTGGTATTCAAGATTTGTAAAACTTTCTTTTGAGTGTGGTGAATACTAAGAAAAAAAATTGATGCTTGATAATTGTTTTGAGATACGAGGATGGTGATATTAGAGTCATGCTAGTTGAGTAGTTGTGAATTCGAGAAATGCTTGTGTTAAAGTTTGTGATTCCCGTAGCATGCATGTATGGTGAACCGTTATGTGATGAAGTCAGAGCATGATTTATTTATTGATTGTCTTCCTTATGAGTGGCGGTCGGGGACGAGCGATGGTCTTTTCCTACCAATCTATCCCCCTAGGAGCATGCGCGTAATACTTTGCTTTGGTAACTTCTAGATTTTTGCAATAAGTATATGAGTTCTTTATGACTAATGTTGAGTCCATGGATTATACGCACTTTCCTTCCTTCCACCATTGCTAGCCTCTCTAATACCGCGCACTTTTCACCGGTATCATACACCCACCAAATACCTTCCTCAAACAGCCACCATACCTACCTATCATGGCATTTCCATAGCTGTTCCGAGATATATTGCCATGCAACTTTCCACCGTTCCGTTCATTATGACACGCTCCATCATTGTCATATTGCTAGCATGATCATGTAGTTGACATCGTATTTGTGGCAAAGCCACCGTTCATAATTCTTTCATACATGTCACTCTTGATTCATTGCATATCCCAATACACCGCCGGAGGCATTCATATAGAGTCATATTTTGTTCTAAGTATTGAGTTGTAATTGTTGAGTTGTAAGAAAAATAAAAAGTGTGATGATCATCATTTTTAGAGCATTGTCCGAAGTGAGGAAAGGATGATGGAGACTATGATTCCCCCACAAGTCGGGATGAGACTCCGGACGAAAAAAAGAGGCCATAAAAAAGAGAAGGCCCAAACAAAAAAATGAGAGAAAAAGAGAGAAGGGACAATGTTACTATCCTTTTACCACACTTATGCTTCAAAGTAGCACCATGATCTTCATGATAGAGAGTCTCTCATTCTGTCACTTTCATATACTAGTGGGAATTTTTCATTATAGAACTTGGCTTGTATATTCCAATGATGGACTTCCTCAAAATGCCCTAGGTCTTCGTGAGCAAGCGAGTTGGATGCACACCCACTTAGTTTCTTTTGTTGAGCTTTCATATACTTATAGCTCTAGTGCATCCGTTGCATGGCAATCCCTACTCACTCACATTGATATCTATTGATGGGCATCTCCATAGCCCGTTGATACGCCTAGTTGATGTGAGACTATCTTCCCCTCTTTTTGTCTTCTCCACAACCACCATTCTATTCCACATATAGTGCTATATCCATGGCTCACGCTCATGTATTGCGTGAAGATCGAAAAAGTTTTAAAAATTTCAAAAGTATGAAACAATTGCTTGGCTTGTCATCGGGGTTGTGCATGATTTAAATACTTTGTGTGGTGAAGATAGAGCATAGCCAGACTATATGATTTTGTAGGGATAGCTTTCTTTGACCATGTTATTTTGAGAAGACACAATTGCTTTGTTAGTATGCCTGAAGTATTATTATTTTTATGTCAATATGAACTTTTGTCTTGAATCTTTTGAGAAGAATTACATTGAAATTATGCCAAGTAGCACTCCGCATCAAAAATTCTGTTTTTATCATTTACCTACTCAAGGACGAGCAGGAATTAAGCTTGGGGATGCTTGATACGTCTCCAACGTATCTATAATTTTTGATTGCTCCATGCTATTGTTGGAAATATGCCCTAGAGGCAATAATAAATTGGTTATTATTATATTTCCTTGTTCATGATAATAGTTTATTATCCATGCTAGAATTGTATTGATAGGAAACTCAGATACATGTGTGGATAGATAGACAACACCATGTCCCTAGTAAGCCTCTAGTTGACTAGCTCGTTGATCAATAGATGGTTACGGTTTCCTGACCATGGACATTGGATGTCGTTGATAACGGGATCACATCATTAGGAGAATGATGTGATGGACAAGACCCAATCCTAAGCATAGCACTAGATCGTGTAGTTCGTATGCTAAAGCTTTTCTAATGTCAAGTATCATTTCCTTAGACCATGAGATTGTGCAACTCCCGAATACCGTAGGAATACTTTGGGTGTGCCAAACGTCACAACGTAACTGGGTGGCTATAAAGGTACATTACAGGTATCTCCGAAAGTGTCTGTTGGGTTGGCACGAATCGAGACTGGGATTTGTCACTCCGTGTAAGCGGAGAGGTATCTCTGGGCCCACTCGATAGGACATCATCATAATGTGCACAATGTGATCAAGGAGTTGATCACGGGATGATGTGTTACAGAATGAGTAAAGAGACTTGCCGGTAACGAGATTGAACAAGGTATCGAGATACCGACGATTGAATCTCGGGCAAGTATCGTACCGATAGACAAAGAGAATTGTATACGGGATTGATTAAGTCCTTGACATCGTGGTTCATCCGATGAGATCATCGTGGAACATGTGGGAGCCAACATGGGTATCCAGATCCTGCTGTTGGTTATGGACCGGAGAACGTCTCGGTCATGTCTGCATGTCTCCCGAACCCGTAGGGTCTACACACTTAAGGTTCGATGACGCTAGGGTTATAAAGGAAGTTTGTATGTGGTTACCGAATGTTGTTCGGAGTCCCGGATGAGATCCCGGACGTCACGAGGAGTTCCGGAATGGTCCGGAGGTAAAGATTTATATATGGGAAGTCCTGTTTTGGTCACCAGAAGAGTTTCGGGGTTTATCGGTAACGTACCGGGACCACCGGGAGGGTCCCGGGGGTCCACCAAGTGGGGCCACCTGCCCCGGGGGGCCACATGGGATGTAGGGAGTGCTCCTTGGCCTACATGGGCCAAGGGCACCAGCCCCACTAAGGCCCATGCGCCTAGAAGGGAGAGGGGGCAAACCCTAAGGGCATATGGGCCCTAAGGCCCATACACCCTGCGCCTCCCTCTCCTCCCCCCCACTTGGCCGCCACCTCTTGGCCATCTAGGGCTGCCGCCCCCTAGGGGTGGGAACCCTAGAGGGGGCGCAGCCCCTCCCCTTCCCCTGTATATATGAGGCCTAGGGGGCTGCCCATAACACACGCGATTCGATCTCTCGTTGGTGCAGCCCTGCGTCTCTTCCTCCTCCTCTTCTGTGGTGCTTGGCGAAGCCCTGCAGGATAGCCACGCTCCTCCATCACCACCACGCCGTTGTGCTGCTGCTGGATGGAGTCTTCCTCAACCTCTCCCTCTCTCCTTGCTGGATCAAGGCATGGGAGACGTCATCGGGCTGTACGTGTGTTGAACACGGAGGTGCCGTCCGTTCGGCACTAGGATCATCGGTGATTTGGATCACGACGAGTACGACTCCATCAACCCCGTTCTCTTGAACGCTTCCGCTTAGCGATCTACAAGGGTATGTAGATGCAACTATCCTTCCCCTCATTGCTGGTCTCTCCATAGATAGATCTTGGTGACACGTAGGAAAATTTTGAATTTCTACTACTTTCCCCAACAGTGGCATCATGAGCTAGGTCTATTGCGTAGATTCTATGCACGAGTAGAACACAAAGTAGTTGTGGGCATTGATTTTGTTCAATATGCTTTCCGTTACTAGTCTTATCTTGATTCGGCGGCATTGTGGGATGAAGCGGCCCGGACCGACCTTACACGTACTCTTACGTGAGACTGGTTCCACCGACTGACATGCACTAGTTGCATAAGGTGGCTAGCGGGTGTCTGTCTCTCCCACTTTAGTCGGATCGGATTCGATGAAAAGGGTCCTTATAAAGGGTAAATAGCAATTGGCATATCACGTTGTGGTCTTTGCGTAGGTAAGAAACGTTCTTGCTAGTAACCCATAGCAGCCACGTAAAACATGCAAACAACAATTAGAGGACGTCTAACTTGTTTTTGCAGGGTATGCCATGTGATGTGATATGGCCAAAGGATGTGATGAATGATATATGTGATGTATGAGATTGATCATGTTCTTGTAATAGGAATCACGACTTGCATGTCGATGAATATGACAACCGGCAGGAGCCATAGGAGTTGTCTTTATTTATTTATGACCTGCGTGTCAACATAAACGTCATGTAATTACTTTACTTTATTGCTAACCGTTAGCTGTAGTAGTAGAAGTAATAGATGACGTGACAACTTCAAGAAGACACGATGATGGAGATCATGATGATGGAGATCATGGTGTCATGCCGGTGACGATGATGATCATGGAGCCCCGAAGATGGAGATCAAAAGGAGCAAAGTGATATTGGCCATATCATGTCACTATTTGATTGCATGTGATGTTTATCATGTTTATACATATTATTTGCTTAGAACGACGGTAGTAAATAAGATGATCCCTCATTAAAATTTCAAGAAGTGTTCTCCCCTAACTGTGCACCGTTGCTACAGCTCGTCGTTTCGAAGCACCACGTGATGATCGGGTGTGATAGATCCTTACGTTCACATACAACGGGTGTAAGACAGTTTTACACATGCAAAACACTTAGGGTTAACTTGACGAGCCTAGCATGTACAGACATGGCCTCGGAACACAGAAGACCGAAAGGTCGAGCATGAGTCGTATAGAAGATATGATCAACATGAAGATGTTCACCGACGTTGACTAGTCCATCTCACGTGATGATCGGACACGGCCTAGTTGACTCAGATCATGTAATCACTTAGATGACTAGAGGGATGTCTATCTGAGTGGGAGTTCATAAGATGAACTTAATTATCATGAACATAGTCAAAAGGATTTTGCAAATTATGTCGTAGCTCATGCTATAGTTCTACTATTTAGATATGTTCCTAGAGAAAAATAGTTGAAAGTTGATAGTAGCAATTATGCGGACTAGGTCCATAAACTGAGGATTGTCCTCATTGCTTCTTAGAAGGCTTATGTCCTTAATGCACCGCTCAGTGTGCTGAACCTCGAACGTCGTCTGTAGATGTTGCGAACATCTGACATACACGTTTTGATAACTACATGATAGTTCAGTTAAACGGTTTAGAGTTAAGGCACCAAAGACAGTTTTGAAACGTCGCAGAACATATGAGATGTTTTGAGGGCTGAAATTGGGATTTCAGGCTCGTGCCCACGTCAAGAGGTATAAGACCTCCGACGATTTTCTTAGCCTACAAACTAAGGAGAAAAGCTCAATTGTCGAGCTTGTGCTCAGATTGTCTGAGTACAACAATCATTTGAATCGGGTGGGAGTTGATCTTCCAGATGAGATAATGATGTTTCTCCGAAGTCATTACCACCAAGCTGCTAAGAGCTTCGTGGTGAACTATAATATATCAGGGACATATATGATGATCCTTGAAATATTCGCGATGTTTGACACCGCGAAAGTAGAAATCAAGAAGGAGCATCAATTGTTGATGGTTGGTGAAACCAATAGTTTCAAGAAGGGCAAGGGCAAGAAGGGATACTTCATGAAAACGGCAATTCAGCTGCTGCTCTAGTGAAGAAACCCAAGGTTGAACCCAAACCCGAGACTAAGTGCTTCTGTAATAAGGGGAACAGCCATTGGAGAAGAATTACCCTAGATACTTGGTAGATAAGAAGGCTTGTAAGGTCGATAGAAGTATATTGGATATACATTGTGTTGATGTGTACTTTACTAGTACTCCTAGTAGCACCAGGGTATTAGATACCGGTTCGGTTGCTAAGTGTTAGTAACTCGAAATAAAAGCTGCGGAATAAACGAAGACTAGCTAAAGGTGAGATAACGATATGTGTTGGAAATGTTTCCAATGTGGATATGATCAAATATCGTACGCTCCCTCTACCATCGAGATTGGTGTTTGCGTTGAGCATAGACATAATTGGATTATGTCTATCGCAATACAGTTATTCATTTAAGGAGAATAATGGTTACTCTGTTTATTTGAATAATACCTTCAATGGTCTTACACCTAAAATGAATTGGTTGTTGAATCTCGATTATAGTGATACACATGTTCATGCCAAAAGATAGTAATGATAGTACCACCTACTTGTGGCACTGCCACGTAAGTCATATAAAGCGCATGAAGAAGCTCCATGTTGATGGATCTTTGGGCTCACTCATTTTTGAAAAATTTGAGACATGCGAACCATGTCTATTGGTGTATATGCATGAAGAAACTCCATGCAAATGGACCATTTGGACTCACTTGATTTTTGAATCACTTGAGACATGCAAATCATACCACATGGGCAAGATGACTGAAAGCCTCGTTTTCAGTAAAATGGAAAGCAACTAGTTGGAAGTAATACATTTTGATGTGTGCAGTCCAATGAGTGCTGAGGCATGTAGTGGATATCATTATGTTCTTACTTCACAGATGATTTGAGTAGATATTGAGTATATTTACTTGATAAATCACGAGTCTGAATTATTGAAAGGTTCAAGTAATTTCAGGGTGAAGTTAAAAGATCGTCGTGACAAGAGGATAAAAGATCTATGATATGATCATAGAGATGAATATCTGAATTACGAGTTTGGCACAGAATTAAGACATTGTGGAAATTGTTTCACAACTGATACAGCCTGGAACACCATAGTGTGATGGTGTGTCCGAACATCATAACTGCACCCTATTGGATATGATGCATACCATGATGTCTCCACAATAGTTTATGGGTTATGCATTAAAGACAACCACATTCACTTTAAATAGGGCACCACGTAATTCCGATGAGATGACACCATATGAACTATGGTTTAGAGAAACCTAAGCTGTCATTTCTTAAAAGTTTGGGGCTGCGACGCTTATGTGAAAAAGGTTTCAGGCTGATAAGCTCGAACCCAAAGCGGATAAATGCATCTTCATAGGACACCCAAAACAGTTGGGTATACCTCCTGTCTCAGATTCAAAAGCAATAAGGGATTGTTTCTAGAATCGGGTCCTTTCTCGAGGAAAGGTTTCTCTCGAAAGAATTGAGTGGGAGGATGGTGGAGACTTGATGAGGTTATTAAACCGTTACTTCAACTAGTGTATAGCAGGGCACAAAGAGTTGTTCCTGTGAAACCTACACCAATTGAAGTGGAAGCTTATGATATTGATCAAGAGACTTCGGATCAAGTCACTCCCAAACCTCGTAGGATGACAAGGATGCGTACTACTTCAGAGTGGTACGTAATCCTGTCTTGAAAGTCATGTTGCTAGATAACAATGAGCCTACAAGCTATGGAGAAGCGATGGTGGGCCCGGATTCCGATAAATGGCTCGAGGCCATAAAATCCGAGAGAGGATCCATGTATGGAAACAAAGTGTAGACTTTGACAGAACAGCTCGATGGTCGTGAGGCTGTTGAGTATAGATGGATTTTAAAAGGAAGACGGACAATGATGGTAGATGTCACCATTAAGAAAGCTCGACTTGTCGTTAAGATGTTTTCGACAAGTTCAAGGAGTTGACTACGATGAGACTTTCTCACCTGTAGGAATGCTAAAAGTCTGTTGGAATTATATTAGCAGTTACTGCACTATTTATGAAATCTTGCAGATAGGATGTCAAAACATTGTTTCCTCGACGATTTATGAGGAAAGGTTGTATGTGATACAACCGGAAGGTTTTGTCAATCCTGAAATATGCTAATAAGTATGCAAAGCTCCAGCAATCCTTCTAAGGAGTGGAGTAAGCATCTCGGAGTTGGAATGTATGCTTTGATGAGATGATCAAAGATTTTGGTGTATACAAAGTTTACGAGAAACTTGTATTTCCAAAGAAGTGAGTGGAAGCACTATAGAATTTCTGAAAAGTATATGTTGTTGACATATTGTTGATCAGAAGTGACGTAGAATTTCTGGAAAGCATATAGGATTATTTGGAAAGTGTTTTTCAATGGAAAGCCTGGATTAAGCTACTTGAGCATTGAGCATCAAGATCTATAAGGATAGATCAAAACGCTTAATGGTACTTTCAAATGAGCACATACCTTGACATGATCTTGAAGGTGTTCAAGATGGATCAGTCAAAGAAGGAGTTCTTGCCTGAGTTTTAAGGTATGAAGTTAAGACTTAAAGCTCGACCACGGCAGAATAGAGAGAAAGGACGAAGGTCGTCCCCTATGCTTAAGACGTAGGCTCTTCAGTGTGCTATGCTGTGTACCGCACCTGAAGTGTGCCTTGCCATGAGTTAGTCAAGGGGTACAAGAGTGATCCAAGAATGGATCACAGGACAGCGGTCAAAGTTATCCTTAGTAACTAGTGGACTAAGGAATTTTCTCGATTATGGAGGTGGTAAAAGAGTTCGTCGTAAAGGGTTACGTCGATGCAAGCTTAACACCTATCCGGATAGCTCTGAGTAGAGATACTGGATACGTATGATGGAGCAACTATTTAGAATAGCTCCAAGTAGAATAGTTATTGGAATAGCTTCAAATAGAGCGTGGTAGCTGCATCTAGGAGATGACATAGAGATTTGTAAAGCACACACGGATCTGAAAGGTTCAGACCCGTTGACTAAAACCTCTCTCACAAGCATGACATGATCAAACCCAGAACTCTTTAGGGTGTTAGTCACATGAGGATGTGACCTTGAGTGTTAATCACATATCGATGTGAACTGGATTATTGACTCTAGTGCAAGTGGGAGACTGTTGGAAATATGCCCTAGAGGCAATAATAAATTGGTTATTATTATATTTCCTTGTTCATGATAATAGTTTATTATCCATGCTAGAATTGTATTGATAGGAAACTCAGATACATGTGTGGATACATAGACAACACCATGTCCCTAGTAAGCCTCTAGTTGACTAGCTCGTTGATCAATAGATGGTTACGGTTTCCTGACCATGGACATTGGATGTCGTTGATAACGGGATCACATCATTAGGAGAATGATGTGATGGACAAGACCCAATCCTAAGCATAGCACTAGATCATGTAGTTCGTATGCTAAAGCTTTTCTAATGTCAAGTATCATTTCCTTAGACCATGAGATTGTGCAACTCCCGGATACCGTAGGAATACTTTGGGTGTGCCAAACGTCACAACGTAACTGGGTGGCTATAAAGGTACATTACAGGTATCTCCGAAAGTGTCTGTTGGGTTGGCACGAATCGAGACTGGGATTTGTCACTCCGTGTAAGCGGAGAGGTATCTCTGGGCCCACTCGGTAGGACATCATCATAATGTGCACAATGTGATCAAGGAGTTGATCATGGGATGATGTGTTACAGAACGAGTAGAGAGACTTGCCGGTAACGAGATTGGACAAGGTATCGAGATATCGACGATCGAATCTCGGGCAAGTATCATACCGATAGACAAAGGGAATTGTATACAGGATTGATTAAGTCCTTGACATCGTGGTTCATCCGATGAGATCATCGTGGAACATGTGGGAGCCAACATGGGTATCCAGATCCCGCTGTTGGTTATTGACCGGAGAACGTCTCGATCATGTCTGCATGTCTCCCGAACCCGTAGGGTCTACACACTTAAGGTTCGATGACGCTAGGGTTATAAAGGAAGTTTGTATGTGGTTACCGAATGTTGTTCGGAGTCTCGGATGAGATCCTGGACGTCACGAGGAGTTCCGGAATGGTCCGGAGGTAAAGATTTATATATGGGAAGTCCTGTTTTGGTCACCGGAAGAGTTTCGGGGTTTATCGGTAACGTACCGGGACCACCGGGAGGGTCCCGGGGGTCCACCAAGTGGGGCCACCTGCCCCGGGGGGCCACATGGGCTGTAGGGAGTGCTCCTTGGCCTACATGGGCCAAGGGCACCAGCCCCACTAAGGCCCATGCGCCTAGAAGGGAGAGGGGGCAAACCCTAAGGGCATATGGGCCCTAAGGGCCATACACCCTGCGCCTCCCTCTCCTCCCCCCACTTGGCCGCCACCCCTTGGCCATCTAGGGCTGCCGCCCCCCTAGGGGTGGGAACCCTAGAGGGGGCGCAGCCCCTCCCCTTCCCCTATATATATGAGGCCTAGGGGGCTGCCCATAACACACGCGATTCGATCTCTCGTTGGTGCAGCCCTGCGTCTCTTCCTCCTCCTCTTCTGTGGTGCTTGGCGAAGCCCTGCAGGATAGCCACGCTCCTCCATCACCACCACGCCGTTGTGCAGCTGCTGGATGGAGTCTTCCTCAACCTCTCCCTCTCTCCTTGTTGGATCAAGGCATGGGAGACGTCACCGGGCTGTACGTGTGTTGAACACGGAGGTGCCGTCCGTTCGGCACTAGGATCATCGGTGATTTGGATCACGACGAGTACGACTCCATCAACCCCGTTCTCTTGAACGCTTCTGCTTAGCGATCTACAAGGGTATGTAGATGCAATTCTCCTTCCCCTCGTTGCTGGTCTCTCCATAGATAGATCTTGGTGACACGTAGGAAAATTTTGAATTTCTACTATGTTCCCCAACAACTATATTATCTACTATTTTGGACTATATTGGGCTTTATTTTCCACATTTATATTATTTTTGGGACTAACCTATTAACCGGAGGACCAGCCCAGAATTGCTGTTTTTATTTGCCTATTTCAGTGTTTCGGAGAAACAGAATATCAAACGGAGTCCAAATGGAATGAAACCTTCGGGAACGCGATTTTCTCATCAGATAAGACCCAGGAGACTTGGACGCTCTTTCAAGAAAGCCTCGAGGCAGTCATGAGGGTGGAGGGCACGCCCCCCCCCTACGGCGCGCCCCCTGCCCCGTGGGCCCCTCGAAGCTCCACCGACGTACTCCTTCCTCCTATATATACCTACATACCCCCAAACGATCAAAAACGGAGCCAAAAACCTAATTCCACCGCCGCAACTTTCTGTATCCACGAGATCCCATCTTGGGGCCTATTCCGGAGCTCCACTGGAGGGGGCATCGATCACGGAGGGCTTCTACATCATCATCCAAGCCCCTCCGATAAAGTGTGAGTAGTTTACTTTAGACCTACGGGTCCATAGTTAGTAGCTAGATGGCTTCTTCTCTCTTTTTGGATCTCAATACAATGTTCTCCCCCTCTCTCGTGTCGATCTATTCGATGTAATCTTCTTTTTGTAGTGTGTTTGTTGAGACCGATGAATTGTGGGTTTATGATCAAGTCTATCTATGAATAATATTTGAATCTTCCCTGAGTTCTTTTATGTATGATTGGTTATCTTTGCAAGTCTCTTCGAATTATCAGTTTGGTTTGGCCTACTAGATTGGTTGTTCTTGCCATGGGAGAAGTGGTTAGCTTTGGGTTCGATCTTGCGGTGTCCTTTCCCAGTGACAGAAGGGGCAGCAAGGCACGTATTGTATCGTTGCCATCGAGGATAACAAGATGGGTTTTTTATCATATTGCATGAAACTATCCCTCTACATCATGTCATCTTGCTTAAGGCGTTAATCTGTTTTTAACTTAATACTCTAGATGCATGCTGGATAGCGGTCGATGAGTGGAGTAATAGTAGTAGATGCAGGCAGGAGTCGGTCTACTTGTCTCGGACGTGATGCCTATATACACGATCATACCTAGATATTCTCATAACTATGCTCAATTCTGTCAATTGCTCAATAGTAATTTGTTCACCCACCGTAGAATACTTACACTCTTGAGAGAAGCCACTAGTGAAACCTATGGCCCCCGGGTCTCTTTCTCATCATATCAATCTCCATCACTTTATTATTGCTTTGCTTTTACTTTGCCTTTTACTTTTTACTTTGCATCTCTATACCAAAAATACCAAAATATTATTTATCATCTCTATCAGATCTCACTTTCGTAAGTGACCATGAAGGGATTGACAACCCCTAAGCACGTTGGTTGCGTTGAGCTATTGTTTTTGTGTAGGTACGAGAGACTCGCGCGTAGCCTCCTACTGGATTGATACCTTGGTTCTCAAAAATGGAGGGAAATACTTACGCTACTTTGCTGCATCATCCTCTCCTCTTCGGGGAAATCAAACGCAGTGCTCAAGAGGTAGCAATGTGTTACGGAACGAGTAAAGAGACTTGCCGGTAACGAGATTGAACTAGGTATTGAGATACCGACGATCGAATATCGGGCAAGTAACATACCGATGATAAAGGTAACAACGTATGTTGTTATGCGGTCTGACCGATAAAGATCTTCGTAGAATATGTAGGAGCCAATATGGGCATCCAGGTCCTGCTATTGGTTATTGACCAGAGAGGTGTCTCGGTCATGTATACATAGTTCTCGAACCCGTAGGGTCCGCACGCTTAACGTTCGTTGATGATATAGTACTATGAGTTATGTATGTTGGTGACCTAATGTTGTTCGGAGTTTCGGATGAGATCACGGATATGACGAGGAACTCTGGAATGGTCTGGAGGTAAAGATTGATATGTGGATAGTAGTGTTTATTCTCCGGAAGGGTTTCGGAATTCACCGGAAGGGGTTCCGGATGTTTCCCGAAATGTTTGGGCACGAGAACACTTTATATGGGCCAAAGGGGAAAGCCCACGAGGTTTTTGGAAAGCGCAAAAGGAAGTTTTGCAGAGTCTAGGGGCCAGACGCCAGGGTCCCTGGCGTCTGGGTCCAGACGTCGGGAACCCTGGCGTCTGGCCCTGGAGTCCGAGAAGGACTCTTGCCTTTCGGGTGAAACCGACTTTGTGGAGGCTTTTACTCCAAGTTTCGACCCCAAGGCTCAACATATAAATAGAGGGGCAGGGCTAGCACCAAAGACACATCAAGAAACACCAAGCCGTGTGCCGGCAACCCCGTCCCCTCTAGTTTATCCTCGGTCATAGTTTTCGTAGTGCTTAGGCGAAGCCCTGCGAAGATTGTTCTTCACCAACACCGTCACCACACCGTCGTGCTGCTGGAACTCATCTACTACTTTGCCCCTCTTGCTGGATCAAGAAGGCGAGGATGTCACTGAGCCGAACGTGTGCAGAACTCGGAGGTGCCGTGCTTTCGGTACATGGATCGGTCGGATCGTGAAGACGTACGACTACATCAACCGCGTTGATATAACGCTTCCACGAACGGTCTACGAGGGTACGTAGACAACACTCTCCCCTCTCGTTGCTATGCATCACCATGATCCTGCGTGTGCGTAGGAATTTTTTTTGAAATTACTAGGTTCCCCAATAGTAGATATACCCATATCTGCTCAAATCATCAGTGAAGGTCAGAAAATAACGATACCCGCCACGAGCATCAACACTCATCGGACCGCATACATCAATATGTATTATTTCCAATAGCTCCGTTGCTCGTTCCATTGTTCCAGAGAATGGAGTCTTAGTCATCTGGCCCATGAGGCATGGTTCGCAAGCAACAATTGATTCATAATCAAGTGATTCCAAAAGTCCATCAACATGGAGTTTCTTCATGCGCTTTACACCAATATGACCTAAACGGCAGTGCCACAAATAAGTTGCACTATCATTATTAAACTTATATCTTTTGGCTTCAATACTATGAATATGTGTATCACTACTATCGAGATTTAGTAAAAATAGACCACTCACCAAGGGTGCATGACCATAAAAGATATTATTCATATAAATAGAACAACCATTATTCTCTGATTTAAATGAATAACCGTCTCGCATCAAACAAGATCCCGATATAATGTTCATGCTTAACGCTGGCACCAAATAACAATTATTCAGGTCTTATACTAATCCTGAAGGTAGATGTAGAGGTAGCGTGCCAACGACAATCACATCGACTTTGGAGCCATTTCCCACGCGTATCATCACCTCGTCCTTAGCCAATCTTCGCTTAATCCGTAGCCCCTATTTCGAGTTGCAAATATTAGCAACAGAACCAGTATCAAATACCCAGGCGCTACTGCAAGCATTAGTAAGGTACACATCAATAACATGTATATCAAATATACCTTTCACTTTGCCATCCTTCTTTCCCGCCAAATACTTGGGGCAGTTCCACTTCCAGTGACCAGTTCCTTTGTAGTAGAAGCACTCAGTCGCAGGCTTAGGTCCAGACTTGGGCTTCTTCACTTGAGCAGCAACTTTCTTGTCATTCTTCTTGAAGTTCCCCTTATTCCCTTTACCCTTTTTCTTGAAACTGGTGGTCGTGTTAACCATCAACACTTGATGCTCCTTCTTGATTTCTACCTCCGCAGCCTTTAGCATTGCGAAGAGCTCGAGAGTTGTCTTATCCACCCCTTGCATATTATAGTTCATCACGAAGCTCTTGTAGCTTGGTGGCAGTGATTGAAAAACTCTATCAATGACACTATCATCAGGAAGATTAACTCCTAGTTGAGTCAAGTGGTTGTGGTACCCAAACATTCTAAGTATATGTTCACTGACAGAACTATTGTCCTCCATCTTGCAGTTGTAGAACTTATTGGAGACTTCATATATCTCAATCCGGGCATTTGCTTGAAATATTAACTTCAACTCCTGGAACATCTCATATGCTCCATGACGTTCAAAACGTCGTTGAAGTCCCGGTTCTAAGCCGTAAAGCATGACACACTGAACTATCGAGTAGTCATCTGCTTTGCTCTGCCAGACATTCATAACATCTGGTGTTGCTCCTGCAGCGGGTCTGTCACCTAGCGGTGCTTCCAGGACGTAATTCTTCTGTGCAGCAATGAGGATAATCCTCAAGTTATGTACCCAGTCCGCGTAATTTCTACCATCATCTTTCAACTTAGCTTTCTCTAGGAACGCATTAAAATTCAACAGAACAACAACACGGTCCATTTATCTACAACAACATAGATATGCAAAATACTATCAGGGACTAAGTTCATGATAAATTAAAGTTCAATTAATCATATTAATTAAGAACTCCCACTTAGATATACATTTGAAACAACATGCGGTGCCCCCATGTTTGGTTTTGGTAATTGATGACACTCTCTATGGACTAATGGTTGCCTTGAGTTATATTTGAAGGTTTTGTCCATAGGCTTTTCTTGGAGTACATGTGTTGGTTTCAAGGAGAGTTTGTGTCGACCAAGGTGCTATTCAAGGAATTATCCAAAGATTGGTCATGTGAGTGTTGAGCTTATTGCAAGCATATCATGAGAGTTCTTTGTGGGGTTAGATTGCGATGTTCAAGTTCAAGTGGAGCATCATGAAGAGATCAAATGCTTGAAGCTTGCCGTCCATTATGGTAACAATGGATTTATGAAGATGTGCCAAAGAGTGGCTCACCCATAGTGGAGTATGGGGGAGCAATCAACTAGTCTTCATCGAGCCAACACAATCAAGAAAGGTGGTCCAACTTGAGGAAGTCAAGATCATCATCATGTAGCTCAAGTGGACTATGTGCAAGACAAAGGTTTGCCCTTGATAGGTTTTCTATTTTACCAGTCTCATAGTGGTAGTTGGGAGACCGGGTTATAGGATCGATTGCCGTACTATCAAGGGGGGCTCTCGATGAGTAGCTTGATCGTATCGTTCGTAGAGAGCTCAAACCATTGCATCCTTGCACCATCTTTCTTGGTTATTGTTTGGTTCTCTTTGTGAGTTTTGGAGCTTATGGTCATCTTGATGACAAGCTCGAGTTCATCGAAATCGGAGTTCACTTGCATCTTCTATGATGTTTTCGACATTGGAGGTTATGCCCGTCCTTCTCTGTTGGAGGTTTCACTCCTCTATTTGTTGATGCTACTCGTCGTCTTGTATCCAACAAGCTTGAGTTTGCTCAATTCGGAGCTCTTTTGCAGAAGTTATGCCAGTTCTGGTTTTCCTTGGAGTATACTTGTTTTCTTGGAAGTGGCATTCGTTTGGTGCCAACGGTAGTACCGCGGGGCCAGAGTGGCAGTACCGCGTATCGCCACAAGCTGTAGTACCGCTGTCTCACAACGGTAGTACCGCCCATGGCCATAAGCGGTAGTACGGCTCTAGTTCCGCGCTGGTACCGCCTCGACTCGAGACATGGTTTTCTCGTGTCGGGTTCAGCGGCAGTAGGAGCGGTAGTGCCACTCATGTGCGGTAGTATCATGGCTACCACCGCCCCTAGTGCCGCTCAATGGCCCTCCTCTTTGTGCACGGTCCCAATGGTAGTACCGCTGGGCCAAGCGGTAGTACCGCCGCTGCCAACGGTAGTACCACTGGCCCCAGCGGTAGTGCCGCTCATACGGCTCTGCCTCGCCCTCTGTTTTGCTCCACTCTCTGTGTTCTATCGCCCGGGCGGTAGTACCGCTCCCCTGAGCGGTAGTACCGCTCATGCGCGGCTGAGCACATAACAGTTGGATTCAGGAGCTCCTATAAAAGGGGGTCTTCTTCCCCATTGAGCCTCATCCTTTGAGCTCATGTTCTTCCCCCATTGTTGACCTTCTTCGAGCTTGCTAACTCTCAATCCCTCCATGGATTCTTGCTAGTTTTTGAGGGAAAAGAGAGAGGAGATCTAGATTCACATTTCCACCAATCACTTTCTCCTCTATGTGAAGGGAACCCCTTGGATCTAGATCTTGGAGTTCTAGGTGTTCTCCTTCTTGTTCTTCCTCTCACTTTCCTCCCTAGCATTAGTTGCTTTGGTGGGATTTGGGAGAGAAGGACTTGGGTTCTCCGTGTGCTCTTGCCATTGCATTTGGTGCATCGGTTTGAGTTCTCCACGGTGTTACATGGAAGTTACAAGTTGAGAAGCTTATTACTCTTGGGTGCTTGGTGCCCTTGAGCTTGTTCCTCTTGGGTGCTTGGGCGCCCTAGACGGTTGGTGGTGTTCGAAGCTCAATCATTGTGGTGTAAAGCTCTGGGCAAGCATCGGGGTCTCCAATTAGGTTGTGGAGATCGCCCCGAGCAATTTGACGGGTTTCGGTGACCGCCCCCAAGGGTTGCCAAAGTGTATGGGTTCGGTGACCGCCCCCAAGGGTTTCCATTTGTATGGGTTCGGTGACCCCCCTCAAGGGTCCCTTAGTGGAATCACGACATCTTGCATTGTGCGAGGGCTTGAGGAGATTACGGTGGCCCTAGTGGCTTCTTGGGGAGCATTGTGCCTCCACACCGCTCCAAACGGAGATTTGCATCCGCAAGGGTGTGAACTTCGTGATACATCATCGTCTCCGCATGCCTCGGTTATCTCTTACCTGAGCTCTTTACTTATGCACTTTACTTTGTGATAGCTATATTGTTTCTTGTCATATATCTTGAGGATCGCCAAAGTGAATCCGAAGAGTTTACACATCAGGCATCCGAGGAGCCCTTTAAGTCTTCGGCCTTTATCAATGCCTCGTTATTTTTATGCCCGGGTTTGAAGTTGTTCCCAGGCGGCAGTGTCCTCTTGCGTCCGAGCTCCAATGCCGGACTGCATTCGATGTATCTTTCGCAGCCGAGCACCAACTCCAGACCGCTTCCGAGCCCCAACGCTGGAATGTATCTGAGCTCCAATGCCAGACAGTATCCGAAGAGTATTGTTACAGCCGAGCTCCAACGCCAAACTGTATCCGAGCTCCAACGCCGGACTATGTCCAAGCTCCAACGCCAGACTATATCCGAGGTGTCATAGATCACCTTGATTCAAAAAAGTTGAAGGAGTTTAGCCGAGCTTAATGCCGGAAATGCCCTCTATGGAGCCAGCCACTGGCGCCCGAGCTTTATGCTGGACTGCTTTCGAGGTGGTGCACCACCCCGACTGCGGGCCTATTTTTTGTCAATATTTTTGATCGGTGCGATTTATTCTCTGCCAAGATATATAGCCAGTAGCCCTCAAGGTGTGTATCGGTCTAAAACCCGAGATGCACCTGAAGGATGACATAAGACCGCTGATCCCAGTAGCCCCTGAGACTCAGGTTGATTCGCAAAATCGTCCTGAGGATCAAATCCTAGCTCGGCAGAATACTTCGGGATAAAAAAAGCGGTGTGCAAAGTCCTCGAGACTCATGTTGCGTGTGGCCGACGAACCTGAGGATCATAATCTCCTCGAAAACTATATTGCACTTAAATTTTCTGCATTGGATTGCCAGTGCAGGAGCCCCCCCCCCCCCCCCCCCCCGAGAATTGGGTTGGGCAACAACACCGACCCTAGGATCGTACCTCCTCGGGAACTAGTTCAACTGTCATGTATATTTTGACAATACCGAGGTGGGATTCGGCAGAAAAGATGACGAACTGTAGTTTGATAAAAGAGTTTCACGCCGAACACCTCAACCAAGAGAATGTCCTGCTTCCTGAAAGGAAAACTTAAGATAGGTGAAAAGATGTTATAAGCTCAAAGGCCAAAACACATGCGTAAAAAGTTTACATCTAGAATGAATCAAGTTGTTTTGGTGCCGATAAGAAATTGGTCTTAAAGGTGTACTTCCGTCGTGCTTTGACATGACAAATCCGATCTCTAGACTTCAAGTGGGTCAGCCTTCGGCTTCAACCTCCCTATCCCGAAGGCGGAGTGTTTCTCAGGATAGTTTAGCGAACTAAACGCGAGCGGTTTGAGAGAGAAATCAGGCTACCTGGCTATTGATCATACACCTGAGTCGATAAAGGAGTGGTAGAAAAAGATTTTGCAACGACTAATAAAAACGGCTGATACTAATTCAAGAGCCCCCAAGCGACTCGGGTAAAAGAATTTTATCTATAATGAGTGTATGTACCAAAGTACTTATATCATATCTGTGTTCGCCCGAACTTTAAACGCATCTTAACCGACCGTCGGCTTCTCCCTCTTTGGCCAAGGGCCGAAAAATGTTATGTACTCCACCTGTCAAGAATATCGACGGTGTTTCCGATAACCAGGCAATTAGGCCATAAGGCTGTAATAGACAAAACACGCTCAGGGAACTTATGCTATATTACTGACGAAGTGTAAGAGGCATCTTCGAAGAAAATAGTAGGTCCACCGATACCTTTCTTCGGTTGCTCATTGTTACTATGTGTAGCGACCAGACCTCAAACAGTCTGATCTCTGTGCTCCGGTGTCATCCCTGGATCAGTAATGCTGACACCACACAGTACTCGGAGGATTTATAGTAGAGTAGCAATCACACACTTATTACATCGAGTGTCTCAAGAGAGAACTTATTACAAATAATATGGCTTGAGGCCATCTAATAACGATAACAGCAGAAGGCTTGGGAGATAAGTGAGTCCATCAACTCCAACGGCATCACTGAGTATAGAACCACGACCTAAAAACTCCTTAATCATCGTCTGAAAAGTCTGCAACATTAACATTGCAGCCCGAAATGGGTCAGCACATGGAATATCCTGGCAAGGTAACACATAGAGAGTAATGGAATGAAATAGCTATACTATATGCATATTTGGCTGGTGGAAAGCTCTATGGTCATAGTTTTGTGTAAAGCCAAATTTCCCCTACTTCAAAGGAATAAAATTTAATTACTATCATGGTGGTTGTTAAACATTGAGAATGGTTGACAGCATTCTCAATCCCAATTAAGCATCATCATTAAACATAACCCAACAAAATTAATTTAGAGTAACATGTTGAGATTCACATGAAAATCCAAGTACTAGATACTCAAGATGTCCATAACCAGGGACATGGCTAACCATGATTAGTTTATTACACTCTGCAGAGGTTTGCGCACTTTTCCCCACAAGACTCGATCGCCTCCGTTTGGTTTCTCGCACTACAGGGTCTTTGAGAAGACGGATGACCGAGACATAGTCTTTCAGAAGCGCTAGCACCTTACGATCAGGTAGACCGTACCACCTACATCCCCTAAATCTGCTAGTCTACCACTGTAAGAGTTCGCACAACTTAGTCAACTATGCTAGAGCCCATAATAGCTTGTGGCTGCACACGGAAGTTTCTAGCATGAATAATCTCATGATCCCTTTGGGCCTGGGTGGCGGTCCAAAAGAAAAATAGGCAAGTCCTGGAATACCCAGGTGCCTCAATCCACCCAGATGTGTGTTTAAGTTTCCACCTTAGATAAACCATTAATTAACAAACTCACATCTGTCATGGATATCACTCACCCAATCCACGTCTACTAGCATAGCATGGCATAATAAGCAAACGTCGAAGTAACTCCCAAAGGTTTGATAATAAACAAGAAATAGGTTCTACCTCATCTACTTCCCATCCCACAATTTAATTAGATCCTAATCATGCAATGTGTGAGGATTGATCTAATGCAATAAAACTGGGTAGTAGAAAAGCTATGATCAAAGTGTTACTTGCCTTGCTGATGATCCGCGAAACCTAGCGATTCGAAGTAACAGGCGGCGCACTCCGGGTATTCCATCACAGACAAACAAACAAGCATACAATAAGTACTCATCTAATGCACAGGTAGAACTCAAATAAGAGATCTAACCAGAAGGTTCAACTTAAGAACTCCGGTTGGCAAAAAGAATCAAATCGAACGAAGCAACGAAAGTCAAACGGCAAAAGAAAACAACTTCGTTCTAGTAATCTGGATCTAGGTCAAATTTTACAGTAGCAAAATATTGTTTAAGTTGGTTAAACGGATAAAGGGTTTCGAGACGAAACTCTAGGTGCTTGAATCGCCTGATTCCGATAAACGAGCGAAAAGTTATACTAAAATGAAAATCGGATCAGGAATCGCGATCAGAAAAATCGCGGATTTAATCCGAGAAAAATAAAAACGACGAACGCCGATATTTTTTTTTCTTTCTTTTTCTTTTTTTTCGGCACAGAAAACGAGGCGGTGACGAACCTCGGGTGGCGGGTTCATCGGCGGCGGCGGCTCCGGCGGCGCGCGCGGATCGAGGCGGGGCTGATGGGCTGGGGCGGCTCGGGGCGGCGCTATTTAAAGGCTGCCCCCGGGTGTTGTCCCGCTCGGGTACGGCCCGAAGTCGGTTCGTTTTTTTAATTATTCCGCTCGGAAGAAAAATAAAAATAAATACTAAATAGACTCCAAAAATTCCGAAATAAATTTTCACGGGCTTCTAAAATCAAGCCGCACAAGTTGAACATTTATTTGGGCCCTAAATGCAATTTTTAAAAAGGCACATTTTTCCTAAATTCAAATAAAACACTGAAAAACTCCGAAATAAAATCTTATTTGATTTTACTATTAAATCCTCAATATTTCTTTATTTTGGGAAAGTCATTTTATTCCCTCTCTCATATTTTTGTAATAGAAATAATTGATGATAAAATAAATAAAATCAAATGATCCTATTCTCAAAATTTGAGAAAACTCAAATATGAAAATAAGGAAGTCCCCAACTCTCTCCGTGGGTCATTGAGTTGCGTAGAATTTCTAGGATCAACCAAAATGCAAAATAAAATATGATATGCATGATCATCTAATGTATAACATTCCAAATTGAAAATTTGGGATGTTACAAACCTACCCCCTTAAGATGAATCTCGCCCTCGAGATTCGGGTTGGCTAGAAAATAGGTGAGGGTGGTGTTTGAGCAAATCTTCCTCTCGCTCCCAGGTGGCTTCATCCTCCGTGTGGTGGCTCCACTGAACTTTGCAAAACTTGATAACCTTGCTGTGGGTAACTCGACTGGCAAACTCGAGGATCTTAATTGGTTTCTCCTCGTACGTCAAATCGTTATCCAACTGAATAGTTTCCAAGGGCACTGTGTCTCTCAACGGTATGTCATCCATCTCCATGTGACATTTCTTTAACTGAGAAACGTGGAACACATCATGAACTCCTGACAATCCTTCGGGCAATTCCAACTTGTAGGCCACTTCTCCCATACGCTCCAAAACTCGATATGGTCCTACAAATCGTGGCGCTAACTTCCCTTTAACTCCAAAACGCTTTGTTCCCCGAAGTGGAGATACTCGAAGATAAGCTCTATCTCCGACTTCGTAAACTGTCTCCTTGCGTTTAGAATCTGCATAACTTTTCTGTCTGGACTGGGCTGTCTTGAGCCTATCGCGAATCAATTTCACCTTCTGTTCAGACTCCTTAATCAAGTCGGGTCCAAACAACTAGCGGTCTCCAACTTCGTCCCACGACAACGGTGTCCTGCACCTTCTTCCGTACAAGGCTTCAAAAGGGGCCATCTTTAGACTGGTTTGGTAACTGTTGTTGTAAGAGAATTCTGCATATGGCAAATTATCGTCCCAACTAGATCCATAATCTAGCGCACAAGCTCTCAACATATCCTCCAAAATCTGATTGACTCTCTCGGTCTGTCCATCTGTCTGTGGATGAAAAGCTGTACTGAATTCTAGCCTGGTACCCAAAGTTTCGTGCAACTGCTTCCAGAACTTTGAGGTAAACTGGGTTCCTCTATCCGATATGATACTCCTCGGAACTCCATGCATACATACGATCCTGGTCATGTATATCTTTGCCAACTTAGCATTGGTGTAAGTGGTCTTTACTGGGATGAAATGAGCTACTTTTGTCAATCGATCAACTACAACCCAAATCGAGTCATAGCCTGAACGAGTCCTGGGAAATCCCGTGAAAAAATCCATGCCTAACTTATCCCACTTCCATTCGGGTATCGGCAATGGTTGTAACAATCTTGCTGGCTTCTGATGCTCTGCCTTTACTCTCTGGCATACATCACAAACTGCTACATACTCCGCAATATCCTTCTTCATTCCGGTCCACCAGAAAATGTCCTTCAAATCCAAATACATCTTGGTATTTCCTGGGTGAATCGAATATGGTGAATCGTGTGCCTCTTGCAAAATCAACTTCCTGATCTCCGGGTCATTGGGCACATAAACATGGTCTTCAAACCATAGGGTGTCGTGCTCATCCTCACGAAATCCTTTAGCTTTTCCTTTGCTCAGTTTCTCCTTTATAGCGGCAATCTCTTTGTCGGTCCTCCGAGCTTCCCTGATTCTATCCATCAAAGTTGACTGAATCTCCAATGCTGCTACATAGCCTCTCGGAACTATTTCCAAACATAGTTCACGAAGATTTTCTGCTAACTCCTTGGGTATTTCTCCCGTCATTAACGTGTTGACATAGCTCTTACGGCTTAATGCGTTAGCTACTACATTAGCCTTTTCGGGGTGGTAATGCAATCTCATATCATAATCCTTGATGAGCTCCAACCATCTCCTTTGTCTGAGATTTAACTCCTTCTGTGTGAAGATGTATTTCAAACTCTTATGATCCGTGTACACCTCACAATGATTTCCAATGAGAAAATGTCTCCATGTCTTCAATGCATGCACTACGGCTGCTAACTCCAAATCATGCGTGGCATAATTTAACTCATGAGGCTTCAGTTTTCTTGAGGCATATGAAACAACTCTCCCTTCCTGCATAACCACTGCTCCAAGTCCTCGACGTGAAGCGTCACAATACAGCTCATAATCGTTGGTCTGGTCTGGCAAAATCAACACTGGTGAGGTAACCAAACGTTTCTTCAACTCCTGGAAACTAGCCTCACATTCCTCCGTCCATATGAACTTGGTATCTTTCTTCAACAACTCAGTCATAGGCTTTGCAATCTTTGAGAAATTCTTAATAAATCTCCGGTAGTATCCTGCGAGTCCAAGAAAACTTCGGATCTCTCCAACTGTTGTTGGGGCTTCCCACCTGGTCACGGTTTCAACTTTGGTGGGATCAACTGCTATACCTTCTTCGGATATAACGTGTCCGAGGAATCCTACTTCCTTCAACCAAAACTCACATTTGCTGAACTTGGCATATAATTGATGTTCTCTGAGCTTTCCAAGTACCAAACGCAAATGCTCCTTATGTTCCTCTTCATTCTTCGAGTAAACCAGGATATCATCAATGAACACTACGACGAACTTATCCAAAAACTCCATAAACACTTTGTTCATCATGTTCATAAAATAGGCAGGTGCGTTAGTCAGGACAAATGACATAACGGTATATTCGTACAGCCCATACCTGGTGGTAAAAGCTGTCTTCAGAGTATCCTGTTCTCTAATCTTCAACTGGTGGTATCCTGATCGTAGATCGATCTTCGAAAATACCTTAGCTCCTTGCAATCGATCAAACAGATCATTAATCATTGGTAGTGGGTACTTGTTCTTGATTGTTACTTCATTCAATCCTCGATAATCAACAACCATCCTTAACGATCCATCTTTCTTCTCCACCAGAAGTACTGGCGATCCCCAAGGCGAAGAACTTGGGCGAATATATCCTTTATCCAGTAACTCCTTAATCTGCTTCTTAATTTCCACCAAATCCTTTGCTGGTATCCTATATGGTCTCTTTGATATTGGCCCTGTGCCTGGCAATAGCTCAATCAAGAACTCAATATCTCTATCCGGTGGCATGCCTGGCAACTCCTCTGGAAATACTTCAGGGAAATCCCTTACCACTGGTACTTCCTCCTGCACAACTCCTGTTAGGCAATTTACTTGAGTCCTCTTTGGCACATGTCGGGATACATACTTGATCCTTCTCCCTTCTGGGGTGGTAAGCATAATTGACTTGCTAGCACATTCAATATTCCCTTCATACTTTGATAACCAATCCATGCCTAATATCACATCCAATCCTTGAGATTCCAATACTATTAGGTCTGAGGGAAAAACATAGTTATCAATCCTTAATGGTAACTGATCACACCATAGACTAGCCACATACTCTGCTCCAGGCGAGGTTACTAACATGGGTGACCTAAGGGCTTGGGTTGGTAGGTTATACTTATCCACAAATACCCTTGAGATGTATGAATGCGATGCGCTAGTATCAAAAAGAATGAGTGCAGTAAATGACTTAACCAAAAACTTACCTATTACTGCATCGGGCTGAGCTTCAACCTCCTCCACGCTAACGTGGTTCACCTGTCCCCTGTTGAAAGGGTTCGGCTTCTTCCCAGAACTTCCATTGCCATTTTGGCCTTCAGGACATTCATTGGCATAATGTTCGGTCTTCGAACACTTAAAACAAGTGACTTGGCTCAGGTCCTTCTTGGTTGGGGTTGGTGGGTTGGTGCGGTTCTGGCCGTTGCTTCCTCCATTGCCATTTCCATTCTTGGTGCCATTGTGATTGTGCGAGCTACCTCCTCCATGGGTATGCTGAAAATGTCCTCCCGGTCTAGGGGTAAAACGTGGCTTCTGCTGAGCTCCTGAAGTGTACTTTCCTTGTCCATACTTCCTCTTGCGATTCTCAATTTGCTGCTGCTTCCCTTCAATCATAAGAGCATGATTTACCAACTCCTGGTAGTTGTTGAAGGTGGCTACCATCAACTGCATGCTCAACTCATCATTCAGTCCTTCCAGAAACTTCTCTTGCTTAGCTGCATCCGTAGCGACGTCATCTGGGGCATAACATGCTAACTTACTAAACTCCTCCACATACTGGCCAACTGTCCGTCCTCCTTGGTGGAAGTTGCGAAACTCACGCTTCTTCATGGCCATAGCTCCTGCTGAAACATGGGCAGTACGAAAAGCCTGCTGAAACTGGTCCCATGTGACAGTGTCTACAGGGAAAGTGGCGGTGAAATTCTCCCACCATGATGCCGCGGGTCCTTCTAGCTGATGTGCGGCAAACTTCACCTTCTCCGCATCTGTGCATCCTGCTGTGGTCAACTCCCTAGCTGTCTTGCGGAGCCAATCATCTTCTACTATCGGCTCGGTGCTACTGGAAAACACCAGCGGATTCAGCCTAAGAAAATGGGCTAAGTGGTCAACAGGTGGTGGTGGTGGTGGGTTGTTGTTGTTGTTCCCCTGATTCTGATTCTGGACTAGCAACTGCATCAATGTGTTCTGCTACTGGATCAACCGGGTGAGCTCCGGTGGAAAGGTAAATCCGGGGTCAGGTCTCGGAGGCATCTGAGGGTTTAGAAAAGATGAGATATAAGAATAGAGGGGGGTCTAAAGAGAAAACACTACCCATAATGCACATGAGGCAAAAGCAAACAATTCACTTCAATCAATCAAACAAGGGCATACAATCGATCTATCTATCGCAAAAGTGCTCGGACTACTATATTTACATGGTGGACTACTACTACTGATGAGGTGGTCTACTAGAAATATTCTACGCTCGTTGACTCCATGATATCTGCTCCAGCTTCATCAACATAGTCATCATCGCTACTATCTGCTTCCGAGTCGGTGCCGTTGATGATGATGTAGTCTTCCGGGCTAATCTCCTTGGGTTATTCATCTTCATCTACTGGTGTAGGGCCTCCCATAAATATTCCAATCTTCTTTGTTAGGTCGGCATTCTTATCCACCAATACTTCAATTTCCTCTTCATAATCTTCACGTGTAGCCTTGAGTTCTTCCTCCAGTTCCTTGATTCTTGTCCTTGCCTTCTTCAGATCTATCATGTCGGCGCACATTTGGTTCTCCTGTCGTCGAATGTGCTGGTTTAACTCCTGGATAAAAGCTACGATTGATCTATCCTTCCTGGTGCTGATCATCTCCCAGTGTTCATCTCGGCGCCCACAAATTTGGTAGATAGTATCCTCGAGATCCTTGCGGTAGACTTCTCCAATACGTCCCATGGCGATGTGAGCTGCCATGCTCTTTCCTAGACTCCAAGTTGGTGCATCAAAAGAAAACTCTATGGGCTTAGTGACTGGCATGAACGTCCTTCCTGGAACTTGAACTTGAATCATCCAGCGCTCTTCTTCAGGTAAAGTGGCGTTATAGGTTCCCGTGAAGCTTGGTACTCCTATATTCAGGTATCTAGTGACTTCCTTCAAGTGGCGTCCAAAGGGTGTATCTTCATCCGGTTGTGTAAACTTGTTCCTTGCACCCGCCATCCTAAAGAGTAGAAAAGATGAGAAGTCAGAAGAGAAGAGAGTGATCTAGGTCTGTAGCTTAGTGGTCGTGTCCTACAGTCAGCGTGTGCTCTGATACCATCTCTGTAGTGACCAGACCTCAAACAGTCTGATCCTGTGCTCCGGTGTCATCCCTGGATTAGTAATGCTGACACCACACAGTACTCGGAGGATTTATAGCAAAGTAGCAATCACACACTTATTACAACGAGTGTCTCAAGAGAGAACTTATTACAAATAATATGGCTTAAGGCCATCTAATAACGATAACGGCGGAAGGCTTGGAAGATAAGTGAGTCCATCAACTCCAACGGCATCACTGAGTATAGAACCACGACCTAAAAACTCCTTAATCGTCGTCTGAAAAGTCTGCAACATTAACGTTGCAGCCCGAAACGGGTCAGCACATGGAATATGCTGGCAAGGTAACACATAGAGAGTAATGGAATGAAACAGCTATACTATATGCATATTTGGCTGGTGGAAAGCTCTATGGTTACAATTTTGCGTAAAGCCAATTTTTCCCTACTTCAAAGGAATAAAATTTAATTACTATCATGGTGGTTGTTAAACATTAAGAATGGTTGACAGCATTCTCAATCCCAATTAAGCATCATCATTAAACATAACCCAACAAAATTAATTTAGAGTAACATGTTGAGATTCACATGAAAATCCAAGTACTAGATACTCAAGTTGTCCATAACCGGGGACACGGCTAACCATGATTAGTTTATTACACTCTGTAGAGGTTTGCGCACTTTTCCCCACAAGACTCGACCGCCTCCGTTTGGTTTCTCGCACTACAGGGTGTTTAAGAAGACGGATGACCGAGACATAGTCTTTCAGAAGCACTAGCACCTTACGATCGGGTAGACCGTACCACCCACATCCCCTACATCTGCTAGTCTACCACTGTAAGAGTTCGCACAACTTAGTCAACTATGCTAGAGCCCATAATAGCTTGTGGCTGCACACGGAAGTTTCTAGCATCAATAATCTCATGATCCCTTTGGGCCTGGGTGGCGGTCCAAAAGAAAAACAGGAAAATCCTGAAATACCCAGGTGCCTCAATCCACCCAGATGTGTGTTTAAGTTGCCACCATAGATAAACCATTAATTAACAAACTCACATCTGTCATGGATATCACTCACCCAATCCACGTCTACTAGCATAGCATGGCATAATAAGCAAATGTCGAAGTAACTCCCAAAGGTTTGATAATAAACAAGAAATAGGTTCTACCTCATCTACTTCCCATCCCACAATTTAATTAGATCCTAATCATGCAATGTGTGAGGATTGATCTAATGCAATAAAACTGGGTAGTAGAAAAGGTATGATCAAAGTGTTACTTGCCTTGCTAATGATCCGCGAAACCTAGCGATTCGAAGTAACAGGCGGCGCACTCCGGGTATTCTATCGCAGACAAACAAACAAGCATACAATAAGTACTCATCTAATGCATAGGTAAAACTCAAATAAGAGATCTAACCAGAAGGTCCAACTTAAGAACTCTGGTTGGCAAAAAGAATCAAATCGAACGAAGCAACGAAAGTCAACCGGCAAAAGAAAACAACTTCATTCTAGTAATCTAGATCTAGGGCAAATTTTGCAGTAGCAAAATCTTGTTTAAGTTGGTTAAACGGATAAAGGGTTTCGAGACGAAACTCTGGGCGCTTGAATCGCCTGATTCGGATAAACGAGCGAAAAGTTATACTAAAACGAAAATCGGATCAGGAATCGCGATCAGAAAAATCACAGATTTAATCCGAGAAAAAGAAAAACGACGAACGCCGATATTTTTTTTCTCTTTTTTTTTCCGGCACGGAAAACGAGGCGGCGACGAACCTCGGGCGGCGGGATCGTTGGCGGGGGCGGCAGCGGCTCCGGCGGCGCGCGCGGATCGAGGCGGGGCTGATGGGCTGGGGCGGCTTGGGGCGGCGCTATTTAAAGGCTGCCCCCGGGCGGTGTCCCGCTTGGGTACGGCCCGAAGTCGGTTCGTTTTTTTTAATTATTCCGCTCGGAAGAAAAATAAAAAGAAGTACTAAACGGACTCCAAAAATTCCAAAATAAATTTTCACGGGCTTCTGAAATCAAGCCGCACAAGTTGAACATTTATTTGGGCCCTAAATGCAATTTTGAAAAATGCACATTTTTCCTAAATTCAAATAAAACACCGAAAAACTCCAAAATAAAATCTTATTTGATTTTATTATTAAATCCTCAATATTTCTTTATTTTGGGAAAGTCATTTTATTCCCTCTCTCATATTTTTGTAATAGAAATAATTGATGATAAAATAAATAAAATGAAATGATCCTATTCTCAAAATTTGAGAAAACTCAAATATGAAAATAAGGAAGTCCCCAACTCTCTCCGTGGGTCATTGAGTTGCGTAGAATTTCTAGGATCAACCAAAATGCAAAATAAAATATGATATGCATGATGATCTAATGTATAACATTCCAAATTGAAAATTTGGGATGTTACACTATGGGACTTGTGCAATAGATTTTTTGTATTCATGAGTTCCGTTGTGTGCCGACCATGATTGAAAACAATAAGAGCGCTAGCTCTCGGCTTCACCCAGTCTGAGGTACACATCTGGATGACTCAGCAGTAACGGTCGCAGAGGTGCTCCCTTTACTCCCTAGCAGAACAATCGGGAACGTAGGGGTAAACACAAGAGCAAGGCAACCCAGCTTGTGGAACACTTAAGTCAATATGGTGCATAATGTGGCGTAATACACGAACAAGGAACGAAGCCATACAAGTATAATCATATGCAAGGGGAAAGGTTTCATAAAGGAAGCCCCCAAGTGAACGGGGTATTTGAATTTGTGTGTTACAAGCAAAGTTTTGAGAAGGAAGTTTTTCACAAACAACTTTTTGCCAAAAAAGTATAATGCTTGGTCGAACCTGAAAAATTTGTTTTTCAAAAAAACTGAGCATGGAAGCAACTTAGCTGGTTAATGAGCTCGGTGTCGATGCGCGACCCGAGCTTATGGTGGGACGAGGTCCCAGGCCCCAAGCCGGTCCCGAGGTGGCGGAGCAAAGAGCTCGGCATTCTGGAGTGGTGACATAGCACGGCCAATGCGGCAAGGTGGAACCCCCAGTCCGACAGAGGCGACGTAGCAGGCCGGTAGTATGACGCCGAAGTCCCTGGCGTAGGTTAATGAAGTGATGACTGATACATCTCTGTCGTATCTACTTTTCCAAACACTTTTGCCCTTGTTTTGGACTCTAACTTGTATGATTTGAATGGAACTAACCAGGATTGACGCTGTTTTCAGCAGAACTGCCATGATGTTGTTTTATGTGCAGAAAACAAAAGTTCTCGGAATGACCTGAAACTCCACGGAATATCTTACAATAAATAATAAAAAATCCTCGCCAAACGTGAAGACCAGGGGGCCCACACCCTGTCCACGAGGGTGGGGGGCACCCCCCCTAGGGCGCGCCCCCTACCTCGTGGGCCCCCCGGAGACCTCCGGACTCCAACTCCAACTCTATATATTTGCTTTCGGGGAGAAAAAAATATAGGAGAAGATTTCATCGTGTTTTACGATACGGAGACGCCGCCAAGCCCAAAAACCTCTCGGGATGTGACGGCCCGAGACCGATGTGCCAGGTGTCTTCCAGTTATTCGATGTTGTTGCCTTATCATTCGCTTGTGTGTTGCATCTTGCCATGTCATCATCGCATTGCATCTGCATGTTTTCGAAAACTTGCATCCGTCCTGATCTCCTCGTTTCGCCCGTTGTCCGTTCTGAGCCCAGACACACTTGCACGCGCCCACGGCATGTCCGGATTATAATTTTATAAGTGGCCGGAAAATGTTCTCGGAATGACTTGAAAGTTGGCGTGCGGTCTTATTTTAGTGTAGATAGACCGCCTGTCAAGTTTCATCGCATTTGGAGTCTGTTTGATAGCCACGGATAACTATAGCGGCAGTATAGCCGGTCTCTTCGTTGGACGTTTTCGGTCTCCGAAAATAGTCGCCGAGCCTCCCTCTCTTCTCTTCCTCAGATCGAGACCGTCTACACAACTCACTACCTACCGCCAGGTCCAACCTAACCTCTCTCGTCAGCCCGCAGCCCCCCTCGCGCGCATCCGAAAGTTGTCTCGAACCCGACCCGGACTGTGGCCACCGTTGTGTCCGGATCATCCCCAAACATCTACAAAACATCTCTGTTTTGTTAATTGGACTCCCTAGATTTTTTATTCGCGATCGTCCGATTGCGATCGGGGGGACGAGGTAGCCCCTAACCTAATCTGTGATGTATATATACTCCACTTCTAGTCTATTTTGGACAAACCCTAAAATCAAGAAGAGTTGTCCCATCCCGCCGCCACTCCACCTAAATCCTCTCGGGATCCCCTCCACAGCCTCCTCCCACCTCTCTTCGGATCCAGATTCAGCCAACCACCACAAGCTCTTCCCACCCGATATGGACCACCGGATCTCAGATCCGACGGCCCAGAGAGCCTCTGCAGCCCCAGCTTCTCCCAGCTCCTGCATGGGCCGAGAGCCTCCTCCCGCTCGACCGCGTTGGCGAGCGCCACCGCCGGAGATGCCCCGTCCACCGCCTGAACCTGCCAAGACGAGAAGATGAGTCGCCGCCTATCTCTTTTTCTCCCCCTGTTTTCCTCTCTTTCCTCCTCTAACCTCTCCCTCTCGTTTGATTTTTCTCTGCCAGGAAACAAAAGGGGCTCGCGCCCTGATGCCGTGGCCGCCGGCGACCGAAGCCGCCGTATGCCCTCTCCTTCCCGTCTCCTACCTCGCCGTCTAGACACCGCATCGCCGTTCAGGACCCCGCTGGCCTCCCCTTTCTTCTACTGCGGGAAGAGGACGACGCATCCAGCGAGCGCCCGCTCGTCCCAACCGCGTCCCTCGGAAGCTCGCCCCCACGGAGCTTCTCCGGCCTCTCCTCCGGTCCGACCCAGGCCTCCGGCGGTCTTGCCGTCGTCGTCACCATGGTGAGCAGATGGTCGACCGCTACCTTGCCTCTACCTCCTCCTCTCCACGTCCTGACTGCCGGCCATGTTTTTCCCCCACAGGAGCTCGTCCGTTTCCCAAGGGCTCCACCGACCACGGCCTTCGATGGAGTCCACGACGTCCAGCTCGTCCCACCTCCCGCAGGCTCCCCATTGCTTGCCAGAGCCCCAGCGCCGCCGCGTGACCTCGCCCATGCCTTTTGTCTCGCCTCTGCTTCGAGCGACAGAACACCGCTCGCACGCATCGTTGACCCGTCGCCCTGCTGCCGGGCCAATCCAGCCGCAGCGCTCCGAGGCCCAGCAACCGGCCTGCCTTTGCTTTCCAGATCTGGGCCGAAGCCCATGGTGAGGCCCAGCGGAGCCTCTGTTTTTTTTCTGTAGACCCAGTTTGCTTCAGATTCGGCCCGATAGGTTTTTTTTCCCTGTTCTGCGATTTTGTTCTTTATTCCAGAGACAACAGTTTTGCAGGAAACCCCCTAGACAACATGCATATAATAACTCACAATTGGTGCATCGGATTCAAATGAATTATATAGGAAAAATGCTTAGAATTATGTGTAGGATAATTATATCCAACTTTCATGCATGTTTGAAATGTTTAAAATGGTTGTTTGTTTAAATTTGCCCCTATGCCATGTTAAAATGATTTATCTCATAACTAAATAACCGTAGCTCGGTTTCTAATAAACTTTATATGTAAATGGGGTAGAAAAATGCCTAGTTTAACATGGTGGCCTTACTTTTCATGTTTAACAACTTTAAAATATGGTTTAGGGCAGAACAGTACCATAAGTCCATAACCAAAATATGCACATGAGGAGTTTCCGGACTTGTTGTTTATCGTTCCGGCCTCATTTAATCTTGCCTAGATAGGTAGTTTTCATTTGCTTCACCCTCTTGCCATGTTTAACAACATTTAATATTTTTGGGTTCATAAACAAGATCGAACTAAATAAGTCACGTGGTGTTTCATCACTATGCAACGGAGTTGCATATTGAGCTCCACTTAACCTGTAGGATTGTTTGTGCACTTTGCCATGCCATGCTTCATTAATTCGGACATGCATCATACTTGGTCGTGCATCATGCCATGTTCATGTGATGGTTGTTTTACTTTGTTGTTTGCTTCTTTCCTATGTTGCTTCGTCGGGTTGGTTCCGTTAACATTGCTTTTGTGAGGATTCGTTCGACTACGTCCGTTTGTCTTCTTCATGGACTCGTTCTTCTTCCTTGCGGGATTTCAGGCAAGATGACCATACCCTCGAAATCACTTCTATCTTTGCTTGCTAGTTGCTCGCTCTTTTGCTATGCCCATGCTGCAATACCTACCATTTGCTTATCATGCCTCCCATATTGTTAAGCCAAGCCTCTAACCCACCTTGTCCTAGCAAACCGTTGTTTGGCTATGTTACCGCTTTGCTCAGCCCCTCTTATAGCGTTGTTAGTTGCAGGTGAAGATTGGAGCTTGTTCCATGTTTGGAACATGGATATTTGTTGGGATAACACAATATTCTCTTATTTATTTAATGCATCTATATACTTGGTAAAGGGTGGAAGGCTCGGCCTTATGCCTGGTGTTTTGTTCCACTCTTGCCGCCCTAGTTTCTGTCACACCGGTGTTATGTTCCTTGATTTTGCGTTCCTTACGCGGTTGGGTTATAAGGGGAACCCCTTGACAGTTTGCTTTGAATAAAACTCCTCCAGCATGGCCCAACCTTGGTTTTACCATTTGCCTCACCACCACCTTCTTTTCCCTTGGGAGTCGCACTCCCGAGGGTCATCTTATTTTAACCCCCCCGGGCCAGTGCTCCTCTGAGTGTTGGTCCGAACCGAGTAGACTATGGGGCCACCTCGGGGCAACTTGAGGGTTGGTTTTACTCGTAGGATGTCTCATCTGAGTGTGCCCTGAGAATGAGATATGTGCAGCTCCTATCGGGATTTTTCGGCACATTCGGGCGGCTTTGCTGGACTTGTTTTACCATTGTCGAGATGTCTTGTAACAGGGATTCCGAGCCTGATCAGGTCTTCCTGGGAGAAGGAATATCCTTCGTTGACCGTGAGAGCTTGTGATGGGCTAAGTTGGGACACCTCTGCAAGGATTTGATCTTTCGAAAGCCGTGCCCGCGGTTATGGGCAGATGGGAATTTGTTAATGTCCGATTGTAGAAAACTTGACACCTTAACTTAATTAAAATGCATCAACCGCGTATGTAACCGTGATGGTCTCTTCTCGGCGGGGTCCGGGAAGTGAACACGGTCTTGGAGTTATGCTTGACGTAGGTTGTTCTAGGATCACTTCTTGATCATAGTTTATCAATCATACTTTGCCTTCTCTTCTCACTCTCATTTGTGTATGTTTAGCCACCATATATGCTAGTCGCTTGCTGCAGTTCCACCTCATACCTTTTACCCTTCCTATAAGCTTAAATAGTCTTGATCGCGAGGGTGTGAGATTGCTGAGTCCCCGTGACTCATAGATACTTCCAAAACCAGCTTGCAGGTGCCGATGAGAACGTGCAGGTGATGCAACCAAGCTCAAGGAGGAGCTCGATGAAGATCTTGTCCGTTGTGTCGTTTCGTTCTAGATGATCAGTAGTGGAGCCCAGTTGGGGTCGATCGGGGATCTGTGTAGCATTTGGGGTAGTCTTCTTTTATTTTGGTTCCGTAGTCGGACCTTGATTGTATTCGGGTGTTGTAATGCTATTCATGTGTGGTGTGAAGTGGCGATTGTAATACAACTATGTATCCCTTTCCCTTATGTATTACATGGGTTGTGTGAAGATTACCTCACTTGCGACATTGCTTTCAATGCGGTTATGCCTCTAAGTCGTGCTTCGACACGGGGGAGATATAGCCGCATCGAGGGCGTTACAAGTTGGTAATCAGAGCCTTCCCCGACCTTAGGACCCCCCTGCTTGATCGAATCGCTAGCATTGTTGAGTCTAGAAACTTGTTTTGAGTCATTTAGGATTATATATATCGGAGAGTAGGATTCTTTTTACTCCTCAGTCCCTTCGTCGCTCTGGTGAGGCATCTTGACGTAGAGTTTTGACTCTTCACTTCTCAAATTTCACTAAATTTTTTTTAGGATCACACGGGTATCTTGGAATCGTTCCGATGCTTTTGTGACGAGAACATTGTTCTTGGTGCCTCCTGACATTTAGGTGTTGTGGCAGTGTCCCGGGGAGTTGAGCTCCGAGGTGTTGTCGTCACAATTTTATCGTTGTAGTTCTGGAATACGTGAGTTTCGCCGACATCGAAAATCTCTTTTATGCAGTTGTTGGTGAGATAACCTCAACGCCACCCAGTACTGGGGCGGGAGTTCGGCAGTATTGCCATAACTCGTATAACGGATGCTTTTCAAAGGTTGAGGTAAACGATTTCCGAAGGTTTCTTGGTTATGTGTTGAAGGATGGATACAGCTGGATGTAGGATTTGCTAGTTTTGGGTGAGATATTATGCTTCCCCTGTATCCCCAACACCTGATTGCATAACCGGAAAATTTCGGGAGTTTATAAGTGGGAATTCAAGTAGATCTTAGGATATCTTTCCGACAGATGTATGATATGAAATTGGGGTTCGACGTCTAGTGGTCCGCCTATCCACAGTTGGTTTTACAGTGGTGTCGTTGTGTCTTAAAAAGTCCTTGGCTATGCTGACTAGGGGACACTTCGTATGTCATGTGCACTGCCTTGTACATGATGGTGATGTACGATCGAGCCCGTGTAGGCCCCACCACGAAAACTTCGGACGAAATCTCTATCTTATGTTTGTTCTAGCTTATTTTGCAAGCCAATCCTTTGTTTTGTTTTCAGTTGTGGTATTCAAGTTGCTTTGAAGTCAAATGTGGACTCCATACCTTTCCTAAATGGTGTTCTCATATTCCTATGTGAATACTAATCCTTCTCGATCATCGAGTTTGTCATTTCAATTTCTTTTCAACCGGCGCGTTTTCTCTGCATGTGGATCTGATCACTTCAACATCCGCAAGATCACCTCTTGGTTTTTCCAATGTTGTTCGTTTCATCTGTCCTCAAGTTGCCTTTGTTTTCCCCCCACCCACCCTTTTTCCTCAAGGACTCGGATTTCTTACTTTGTTATCCATTTTATGGTTGTGAAGTCTCTCCATTCTTTTCAATCAATGTTCTTACCCGGTGGTTCTGTTGAAGATGTTCTACTAGTTCATCATTCATCATTCTTTTTCTTCTCCAGTGGATCTAAGTCAAGCTTTGTCGATCATATCCTTTTCTCGTTTTAAATGCCTTCTCATACTGGTGCACCTCTTAATTATTCACCTCTCGCTATTCATTTGTTCCGGAGTGCTCAAGATATCTCGAAGATTCGTGTTTCCACTCTACATTCGTTCAAGCACTTTCGAGGATGTTATCTCATTCAAGTCTTTTAAGTCAACCGGTGCAATCTCTCTCTTTAAATCATTTCAACGGTGTTTCTCTTCAGTGGGCCCTAACCCACAGGTCTTTTCCCAGGATCTTACCTGACTCTTCTAACTTTCGCGGAGCTTTTCGAATTCTTCTCCAACATTGACGTAAGAATGATTCATCATCAGTCATATGTCTTTCTCCAAGATCTTTCAAATTCTTTTCATCGTTGGTTCAACCTGTCTATTCTTCATCCCGGAGTGCCTCAACAATTCATGGTGGTGTTTCCCGTCATTCTCGATTTTTGGAGACCGAAGAAGAGTTTTTCCTCCATATCTTGCTCCATTCTCTTCAAGATTCATGGTTCTAGCTTGATGCCACCCTCTCATAATTATTTTCGACCGTGAAAATTCTTTTCACCCACCCGGAGAATTTCATGAGTTGTTTCCATTACTTTTCTCCGAAGACAATCATTTCGAGCTTATTCATTCTCAGCTTTCAGCTCTCGTTCTCCAAATCTTACCGGTGAATCGTTCAAATATCCTCTAATTAGCTCGTGCTCTCTTCGTTCTCTTGTATCAAATTCCCTCAAGTATCCTGATTCATTCTCTAATTCTTACCGGTGATTCATCCTTTACTTCGTTCATTTTAATTCTTACGGTGGTTCATGCAAGAGTTCTCGTCATTCTTTATCATATCAATGTATTCGTTGTTTTCCGTCCTACGGGTGGATTGTTGAAGACCGTCTTAAGTTTGCTCCATATCTATCTTAATTCTTTCTGCGAGAAGAAGTAGTATGCTATCCATTGCTTGTCATCAATTTAATTGATGAAGGTTAAGCATAATGTAATTCTTATTATTGTTTCATCCAAGTGATCTAATTCTTCTTTCTGAAGTGGTTCATCATATCACATTCTCGGTTTGAGATGCTTATCTTTAATCTGGAGTTCAAAATTTTCACTTTATCTCGTCACAAAGCTTCATCTAATCATTGCAAGGCTTCAACCTTACTCTTTTTGTCTTTCTTTTCGATTGATCATTCCTTTTGTTTACCGGAGTTCTTCATGAAGGTTCTACATGATGGTTCATCAAGGATAAATTCCTTTTCGAAGTGTTCATCGAGATTCTTTTCAAAGGAGCTCAAGCATTCTTCATCTTGCAATCCGGAGTGCAATTCTTTCTACCGTAATATCGGAGGTGGTATTATGTCATTCTTGATAATTTGAGTTCATGTTCCATGATTCACATGTTGTTAAGAATGAGGTATTTTAAATCCATCAACCAATTCGTTGGAGCTATCTTGTGTCATGTTTCACCTAAAGCCTTCCCTAAGGATTGTTGATATTTATGGTGCTCATAAATGACCCAAGTTCTTCATTTATCCTCCCGGTGATATAGTTTCTCGTCTCCTTGTAATATCAAACCAATCAAATCTTTTCCGTGAGTGGCAAGTTGTCACCTCATAATTTTGAGATGTCTTCTATAAGTACATATCAAGCTTATCCTTTTCGTTGTTGGTTTTCCAACAATTCCGTTCGACCCTTCTCCTAAAGATGCTTTCAAGCTCATTTGAGGTAGAAGATGTTGTTTTCTTCTCCGTTCTTTTGATTCCATTCTTTTATCTCTTACGGAGGCATTGAGGTGTTGCTCTTTTCACTCATCATCTCGGATTGTCAGGACCATGTTCTTTTCGTGCTTATCCTTTTAACCGGAGTGTCGTGTCCTCTTTTCAAGTATCCTCTCATCTTGTCAAGTTTAATTCCTTCCATTTATAGGCGGAGTGCTGTCCAAATTATATCATTCTTATTCCTTCCCTATCTTGTTTTAATCGGAGTATTGTGCCCCTTTGCTCAAGTTCTTTTCGCCTTATCAAGCCTTGCATCTCTTTTCAACTGGAGTGCTGTCCGAATTTGTTCTTCCTTATTACTCTTCCCTACCGGCGTGCTTTCAACTTTGTTCCTCCTCGTTCCTCTTTCCTAACGGAGTGCTTTCAACTTCGTTCATCTCCGTTGTATTCTTTTCTCGAAATGTCTTAACCTTTTCAAGGTTCTTTGGTTTCACTCGTTTGTCAAAGAAGCAACTTAGTTTTACCTCTTCTCTCTCTCTTTCGTTTTTCCCTCCGGTGCCATTCTGGACCTCGGGACAAGATCCTCTCGTAGTGGTGGAGTGTTGTGACGCCCTGAGACCGATGTGCCAGGTGTCTTCCAGTTATTCGATGTTATTGCCTTGTCATTCGCTTGCGTGTTGCATCTTGCCATGTCATCATCCGCATTGCATCTGCATGTTTTCAAAAACTTGCATCCGTCCCGGTCTCCTTGTTCCGTCCGTTGTCCGTTCTGAGCCCAGACACACTTGCACGCGCCCGCAACATGTCCGGATTATAATTTTATAAGTGGCCGGAAAATGTTCTCGGAATGAGTTGAAAGTTGGCGTGCGGTCTTATTTTAGTGTAGATAGACCGCCTGTCAAGTTTCATCGCATTTGGAGTCTGTTTGATAGCCCAACGGATAACTATAGCGGCAGTATAGTCGGTCTCTTCGTCGGACGTTTTCGGTCTTCGAAAATAGTCGCCGGGCCTCCCTCTCTTCTCTTCTCTCAGCTCGAGACCATCTACACAGCTCACTATCTACCGCCAGGTCCAACCTAACCTCTCTCGTCAGCCCGCAGCCCCCCTCGCGCGCGTCCGAAAGTTGTCCCGAACCCGACCCGGACTGTCGCCACCGTTGTGTCCGGGTCATCACCAAACATATACAAAAGATATCCGTTTTGTTAATTGGACTCCCTAGCTTTTTATTCGCGATCGTCTGATTGCGATCGGGGGGACGAGGTAGCCCCTAACCTAATCTGTGATGTATATATACTCCACTTCTAGTCTATTTTGGACAAACCCTAAAATCAAGGAGAGTTGTCCCAACCCGCCGCCACTCCACCTAAATCCTCTCGGGATCCCCTCCGCAGCCTCCTCCCACCTCTCTTCGGATCCAGATTCAGCCAACCACTACAAGTTCTTCCCACCCATCTGGACCACCGGATCTCAGATCCGACGGCCCAGAGAGCCTCTGCAGCCCCAGCTTCTCCCAGCTCCCGCACGGGCCGAGAGCCTCCTCCCGCTCGACCGCGTTGGCGAGCGCCACCACCGAAGATGCCCCGTCCGCCGCCCGAACCTGCCAAGATGAGCAGATGAGTCGCTGCCTGTCTCTTTTTCTCCCCCTATTTTTCCTCTCTTTCCTCCTCAAACCTCTCCCTCTCGTTTGATTTCTTCTCTGCCAGGAAATGAAAGGGGCTCGCGCCCTGATGCCGTGGCCGCCGATGACCGAAGCCGCTGTGTGCCCTCTCCTTCCTTTTTCCTACCTCACTGTCCAAACACCGCATCACCGTCCAGGACCCCGCTGGCCTCCCCTTTCTTCTACTGCGGGAAGAGGACGACGCATGCAGCGAGCGCCCGCTCGTCCTAGCCGCGTCCCTCAGAAGCTCGCCGCCACGGAGCTTCTCCGGCCTCTCCTCCGCTCCGACCCAGGCCTCTGGCGGCCTTGGCGTTGTCGTCGCCATGGTGAGCAGACGGTCAACCGCGACCTTGACTCTGCCTCCTCCTCTCCACGTCCTGACTGTCGGCCATGTTTTTCCCCCATAGGAGCTTGTCCGTTTCCCAAGGGCTCCACCGACCACGGCCTTCGACGGAGTCCACGACGTCCAGCTCGTCCCACCTCCCGCAGGCTCCCTGTTGGTTGCCGGAGCCCCAGCGCCGCCGCGTGACCTCGCCCATGCCTTTTGTCTCGCCTCTGCTTCGAGCAACAGAACACCGCTCGCATGCATCATTGACCCGTCGCCCTGATGCCGGGCCAATCCAGCCGCAGCGCTCCGAGGCCCAGCAACCGGCCTGCCTTTGCTTTCCAGATCTAGGCCGAAGCCCATGGTGAGGCCCAGCGGAGCCTCTATTTTTTTTCTGTAGACCCAGTTTGCTTCAGACTCGGCCCGATAGGGTTTTTTCCCCTATTTTGTGATTTTGTTCTTTTTTCCAGAGACAATAGTTTTGCAGGAAACCCCCTAGACAACATGCATATAATAACTCACAATTTGTGCATCGGATTCAAATGAATTATATAGGAAAAATGCTTAGAATTATGTGTAGGCTAATTATATCGAACTTTCATGCATGTTTGAAATGTTTAAAATGGCTGTTTGTTTAAATTTGCCCCTATGCCATGTTAAAATGATTTATCTCATAACTAAATAACCGTAGCTCGGTTTCTAATAAACTTTATATGTAAATGGGGTAGAAAAATGCCAAGTTTAACATGGTGGCCTTACTTTGCATGTTTAACAACTCTAAAATATGGTTTAGGGCAGAACAGTACCATAAGTCCATAACCAAAATATGCACATGAGGAGTTTCCGGACTTGTTGTTTGTCGTTCTGGCCTCATTTAATCTTGCCTAGATAGGTAGTTTTCATTTGCTTCACCCTCTTGCCATGTTTAACAACATTTAATATTGTTGGGTTCATAAACAAGATCGAACTAAATAAGTCACGTGGTGTTTCATCACTATGCAACGGAGTTGCATATTGAGCTCCACTTAACTTGTAGGATTGTTTGTGCACTTTGCCATGCCGTGCTTCATTAATCCGGACATGCATCATACTTGGTTGTGCATCATGCCATGTTCATGTGATGGTTGTTTTACTTTGTTGTTTGCTTCTTTCCTGTGTTGCTTCGTCGGGTTGGTTCCATTAACATTGCGTTTGTGAGGATTCGTTCGACTACGTCCGTTTGTCTTCTTCATGGACTCGTTCTTCTTCCTTGCGGGATTTCAGGCAAGATGACCATACCCTCGAAATCACTTCTATCTTTGCTTGCTAGTTGCTCGCTCTTTTGCTATGCCCATGCTGCGATACCTACCATTTGCTTATCATGCCTCCCATATTGTTAAGCCAAGCGTCTAACCCACCTTGTCCTAGCAAACCGTTGTTTGGCTATGTTACCGCTTTGCTCAGCCCCTCTTATAGCATTGTTAGTTGCAGGTGAAGATTGGAGCTTGTTCCATGTTTGGAACATGGATATTTGTTGGGATATCACAATATTCTCTTATTTATTTAATGCATCTATATACTTGGTAAAGGGTGGAAGGCTCGGCCTTATGCCTGGTGTTTTGTTCCACTCTTGCCGCCCTAGTTTCCATCATACCAGTGTTATGTTCCTTGATTTTGCGTTCCTTACGCAGTTGGGTTATAATGGGAACCCCTTGACAGTTCACTTTGAATAAAACTCCTCCAGCAAGGCCCAACCTTTGTTTTACCATTTGCCTCACCACCACCTACTTTTCCCTTGGGAGTCGCGCTCCCGAGGGTCATCTTATTTTAAACCCCCCGGGCCAGTGCTCCTCTGAGTGTTGGTCCGAACCGAGTAGACTGCGGGGCCACCTCGGGGCAACTTGAGGGTTGGTTTTACTCGTAGGATGTCTCATCTGAGTGTGCCCTGATAACGAGATATGTGCAGCTCCTATCGGGATTTGTCGGCACATTCGGGCGGCTTTGCTGGACTTGTTTTACCATTGCCGAGATGTCTTGTAACCGGGATTCCGAGCGTGATCGGGTCTTCCTGGGAGAAGGAATATCCTTCGTTGATCGTGAGAGCTTGTGATGGGCTAAGTTGGGACACCCCTGCAGGGACTTGATCTTTCGAAAGCCGTGCCCGTGGTTATGGGCAGATGGGAATTTGTTAATGTCCAATTGTAGAAAACTTGACACCTTAACTTAATTAAAATGCATCAACCGCGTATGTAACCGTGATGGTCTCTTCTCGGTGGGGTCCGGGAAGTGAACACGGTCTTGGAGTTATGCTTGACGTAGGTTGTTTTAGGATCACTTCTTGATCATAATTCATCGATCATGCTTTGCCTTCTCTTCTCGCTCTCATTTGCGTATGTTTAGCCACCATATATGCTAGTCGCTTGCTGCAGCTCCACCTCATACCTATTACCCTTCCTATAAGCTTAAATAGTCTTGATCGCGAGGGTGTGAGATTGCTGAGTCCCCGTGACTCACAGATACTTCCAAAACCAGCTTGCAGATGCCGATGAGAACGTGCTGGTGACGCAACCAAGCTCAAGGAGGAGCTCGATGAAGATCTTGCCGTTGTGTCATCTCGTTCTAGATGATCAGTAGTGGAGCCCAGTTGGGGTCGATCGGGGATCTGTGTAGCATTTGGGGTATTTTTCTTTTATTTTGGTTCCGTAGTCGGACCTTGATTGTATTCGGGTGTTGTAATGCTATTCATGTATGGTGTGAAGTGGTGATTGTAAGCCAACTATGTATCCCTTTCCCTTATGTATTACATGGGTTGTGTGAAGATTACCTCACTCGCGACATTGCTTTCAGTGCGGTTATGCCTCTAAGTCGTGCTTCGACACGTGGGAGATATAGCCGCATCGAGGGCGTTACACGAGAGGGCTGGTCTGGAGTCCGTTCGGGGCTCCGGAGAGGGGGATTCATCGCTGTCGTCATCATCAACCATCCTCCATCACCAATTTCATGATTCTCACCGCCGTGCGTGAGTAATTCAATCATAGGCTTGCTGGACGGTGATGGGTTGGATGAGATTTACCATGTAATCGAGTTAGTTTTGTTAGGGTTTGATCCCTAGTATCCACTGTGTTCTGAGATTGATGTTGCTATGACTTTGCTATGCTTAATGCTTGTCACTAGGGCCCGAGTGCCATGATTTTAGATCTGAACCTATTATGTTTTCATCAATATATGAGAGTTCTTGATCCTATCTTGCAAGTCTATAGTCACCTATTATTTGTTAGGATCCGTTAACCCCGAAGTGACAATAATCGGGACACTTACCGGTGATGACCGTAGTTTGAGGAGTTCATGTATTCACTATGTGCTAATGCTTTGTTCCGGTTCTCTATTAAAAGGAGGCCTTAATATCCCTTAGTTTCCATTAGGACCCCGCTGCCACGGGAGGGTAGGACAAAAGATGGCATGCAAGTTCTTTTCCATAAGCATGTATGACTATATTCGGAATACATGCCTACATTACATTGATGAATTGGAGCTAGTTCTGTGTCACCCTATGTTATGACTGTTACATGATGAACCACATCCGACATAATTATCCATCACTGATACAATGCCTACGAGCTTTCCATATACTGGTTTACGCTTATTTACTTTCCCGTTGCTATTGTTACAATCACTACATAATACCAAAAATATTACTTTGCTTTCATTACTCTTTTGTTACCGTTACCACCACTATCATATTACTTTGCTGCTAAACACTTTGCTGCAGATACTAAGTTTCCAGGTGTGGTTGAATTGACAACTCAGCTGCTAATACTTGAGAATATTCTTTGGCTCCCCTTGTGTCAAATCAGTAAATTTGGGTTGAATACTCTACCCTCGAAAGCTGTTGCGATCCCCTATACTTGTGGGTTATCAAGACTAATTTCTGGCGCCGTTGCCGGGGAGCATAGCTCTATTCTTTGAGTCACTTGGGATTTATATCTGCTAGACACTATGAAGAATTTGAAAGACGCTCAGATAACAACTTATCCCTCAACTACGAGGGGAGGTAAGGAACTGCCATCTAGCTCTGCACTTGATTCACCTTTTGTTATGAGTAAACTTGCGACACCTAAACATGCTTCTGCTATTCGTTCTGTTATGTCGCATGTTATTGATGATGCTACTTCTGCTATACATGATACTTATGATGAAACTACTTCTATGCTTGATACTACTGTTCCACTTGGTGATTTTCTCGAGGAACGACTTGCTAGGGCTGGAGAGATTGAAAATATTGAATATGATTATGATGATGAAAGTGATGATGAAGAATCACTTGTTATTCCTGAGGGTTATTTATTTGATCAAGAAGCTTCTTTAGCTATTTTAGCTTGCAAAGATAGATATGAAATCAAAAGATTATTAGCTAAATGGAATAAGCAATCTCTAAATGCTAGGATGAAACCTGACCCTGCTTTTGCTACTTCACCCATCTGTGTTACTGATAAAGATTATGAATTCTCTGTTGATCCTGATATAATTACTTTAGTTGATTCTGATCCTTTTCATGGCTATGAATCTGAAACTGTTGTGGCACATCTTACTAAATTGAATGATATAGCCACCCTGTTCACTAATGATGAGATATCTCGCTACTTTTATAGCCTTAAGATATTTCCGTTCTCATTAAAGGGTGATGCTAAGATATGGTTTAATTCTCTTGATCCTGGTTGTGTGCGTAGCCCTCAGGATATGATTTACTACTTCTCTGCTAAATATTTCCCTGCTTATAAGAAACAAGCTGCTTTAAAGGAAATATACAATTTTGTGCAAATTAAAGAAGAGAGTCTCCCACAAGCTTGGGGGAGGCTTCTCAAGTTAATTAATGCTTTGCCTCATCATCCTCTTAAGAAAAATGAAATACTTGATATCTTTTATAATGGACTAACCAATGCTTCCAAAGATTACCTGGATAGTTGTGCTGGTTCTCTTTTCAGGGAAAGAACACCGGATGAAGCTGAAATCTTATTGAATAATATGTTGACAAATGAAAAAAATTGGGCACCTCCTGAGCCAGCTCCTGCTCCAATTAATGATACTATTCCTAAACCAACTCCGAAGAAGAGAGGTGTTCTATTTCTCAGTCCCGAAGATATGCAAGAGGCAAAGAAATCTATGAAAGAAAAAGGTATTAAAGCTGAAGATGTTAAGAATTTACCTCCTGTTGAAGAAATACATGGTCTTAATTTACCGCGTGCCGAAGAAAAATATGATCTTGATCCTTTACTTATTGAAGAACCTCCAGACCTCGATAACCCGACACAGGTAGTAAAGGTAAATTCTATCTATAGATATGATAGAGCTGAAATCCCTCCTACTAAAATTGCTAGTCAATGCTTGGATGAGTTTGATAATTTTATGTTTAAGCAAGAAGACTTCAATGCTTATTTTGGTAGACAATTTAAACAAGATGCTGATATGATTAAATACTTGGGTGATTATAGGGCTAATATTAGAGGTGAACTTAAACTTGTTAGCAAACATGCTTCTATGGTTACCACTCAAGTAGAACAAGTACTTAAAGCTCAAAAGGAATTGCTCAATGAGATGAATAGTAAGAAAAATGATTATGCTGTTAAAGTGGCTACTAGAACTGGTAGAATGACTCAGGAACCTTTGTATCCTGAAGGCCACCCTAAGAGAATTGAGCAAGATTCTCAGAGAAATAATATTGATGCACCTAGTTCTTCTAAAAAGAAGAAAAAGAAAAATGATAGAACTGTGCAAACTTCTAGTGAACCTATTGCTGAACCACCTGATAATCCAAATGATATCTCTATGTCTGATGCTGAAACACAATCTGGCAATGAACATGAACCTAATGAAAATGTTAATGATGATGTTCATAATGATGCTCAACCTAGTAATGATAATGATGTAGAAATTGAACCTGCTGTTGATCTTGATAACCCACAATCAAAGAATCAACGTTATGATAAGAAATACTTTGTTGCTAGGAAACATAGTAAAGAAAGAGAGCCTTGGGTTCAGAAACCCATGCCTTTCCCTCCCAAACCATCCAAGAAAAAGGATGATGAGGATTTTGAGCGCTTTGCTGAAATGATTAGACCTATCTTTTGCGTATGCGATTGACTGATATGCTCAAAATGAATCCTTATGCTAAGTACATGAAAGATATTGTTACAAATAAAAGAAAGATACCAGAAGCTGAAATTTCCACCATGCTTGCTAAGTTTACTTTTAAGGGTGGAATACAAACTTGGAGATCCAGGAGTACCTACTATACCATGCTCCATTAAAAGAAACTATGTTAAAACTGCTTTATGTGATCTTGGAGCCGGTGTTAGTGTTATGCCTCTCTCTTTATATCGTAGACTTGACTTGAATAAGTTGACACCTACTGAAATATCTTTGCAAATGGCTGACAAATCAACTGCTATACCTGTCGGCATTTGTGAGGATGTGCCTGTTGTGGTTGCAAACGTTACTTTTTTAACGGACTTTGTTATTCTTGATATTCCCGAGGACGATAGTATGTCTATTATTGTTGGAAGACCTTTTCTTAATACTGCAGGGGCTATTATTGATTGCAACAAAGGCAATGTCACTTTTCATGTTAATGGTAATGAGCATACAGTACACTTTCCGAGGAAACAACCTCAAGTTCATAGTATCAATTCTATCGAAAAAATTCCATCGATTATATTTGGAGGTTTTGAATTTCCTCTTCCTACTGTCAAGAAGAAATATGATATACTTATTATTGGGGATGTGCATATCCCAGTTGAGGTAACCTAGTCTTATTCGAAATTTCTCCGGTTTCATGTTAATCGGAATGAGTTTGTTAACAAGACTTGATCAACCTTGTTAGTGGATTCCTTTTGATGAGCATGAGATGGATGAAACTAGAAGCACAACCTTCTGTACCCTCTCTATACTTTCTGTTATTTAGTTGAAATAAAGTAAAAATAGCATTTTTTTTGTCTATTTCCTGATTTATCCGTGCAATATAAAAATGTCCCGAAAATGAAAGTGCTCAGAATGACATGCCAATTTAATATGATTTTTTTAGGAATATTTGAGGATTTATGGTGCAAAAATTACCGCGGGGGGAGCTGCCACCTGGTCACGAGGGTGGAGGGCGCGCCCTATCACCCTGGATGCACCCCCTGCCTCGTGGGCCCACGGTGGCCCTCCTCCATTTATTCCTGCACCCATCCTCTTCTTCTTCCTCCCACAAACACGAAAAACCAACTCAAGCACGAGTTCCAGCCCTCTTTGCTGCCATTTTCGATCTCCTTGCTCAAAGCACCTCTCACAAAACTGCTTGGGGAGATTGTTCCATGGCATGTGACTCCTCCATTGGTCCAATTAGTTTTTGTTCTAGTGCTTTATTCATTGCAAAATTTTTCTACTTAGGTGACCCTGTTCTTGAGCTTGCATGTCAAATTTATATGGTCAAAAGTAGTTTTGATGCATGATATAGGCCCTATGCGCTTGTAGGAGTAGTTGCTATCAATATTATTGAGTTTGGTTTACTTTTATTTTGAAGTTACTAAAAATTTCAGAATTTTTCAGAAAATGACGAGGAGAATTTTGAGGGGCTCATCGAGCCAAAGCTCGAAGGAGAAGGCACCGAAGCCTAACTATAATTTGCCTCGCACTGCGGAGGTTCGGGCGTGTGAATGGCCTTCCGAGGATTTCTTAAGAGCAGCCGGGATTTATGAAGATTTTCATGAGTTGGCTCAGACTGCAGGCCTTACCACTTTCCTCCATGACCAATGCGATCAGTATCTCTTGCTCACAAATACCTTTGTGCAAAACTTTCATTTTCATTCTAGGAACTCACCACCTACGGTGGAATTTCATTTATATGATGAGCATAAGGAGATGTCACTTTATGATTTCTGTCGGATTTGTTTAGTCCCTTTTGGGGGCAAGACAGAAGAACCACATTGTGATGATGTGGAGGGATTTATTGACACTATCACTATAGGGGAAACAAGGAAGGTTTCCGATGCACGAATCACTAGCATACATTTTCCTGTTTTACACTACTTTGAATTATTTGCTAGTCGTTCCTTAATTGGTCGTGAAAACTATGGAAACCTGAGTATCCCTAATATTATCATTTTGCACCACGGCTTATACGGTGATAACTCTTCTAGTATGGGCGGCATTATTGCTAAACGGTTAAGTATGAACCGTACTAAGGGTCCCATCTTTGGAGGCATTTATGCTTCACGCCTCGCTGCACATTTTAACATACCTATTAGGCATTATGAGAAGGAAGAAAAGGTGCTGCATCGTGTTTATTTAGATTATAAAAGGATGGTAGCACATGATTTTATAGTTAAGAATAGGGAAGGAGAGCTTAAATATCAATTGTTCTTTAATAAACATCATCCTGAGACTATTACCTTGCCTGCTCCTTCTTTGTTTGATTTGACTATAGGCACATACCTTGTTCCGTTGGCGGCTATTCACGCCTACGGGAACCCTGCACGAGCCCCGGAACCGGAACCACAAGAGGAGCCTCCACGACAGTCTGTTTATTCTTGGGATCCGGAGATGGCTGTCAGTCAATGGCAGTCAGAGTCTTCTTCGTCGCAGTACGACCCCAGCTACACCTACGGGTATCCGCCAGGGTATCCCTGGCAATAAACCAATTTAGACTAAAAGCCTAAGCTTGGGGGAGTACATATTTCTCACCGACATTACATTTATGTTCACACACACTTATTGCTAGATGTCGGGGTTCATACTTTTTCATTGTATCATCCATGCTAGTTTAGTTCCTTTTATGCTTTCTTCTTGTGTGTTTAATAAACCTTAAGAAAAACCAAAAAAAAAATTAGTAGTAGTTTACTTTTCTTGCTATAGTAATAATTAAAAAGAAAACCCAAAAATATTACCCGTTCTTCTTTTGCTTGTTGGGAGCTTTCCCGTGTAAATAGTTTTATTTCTTTTCTTTTCTTTGGGGGTCAGTAGGAGAAGACCATGATTAAATTGTTGAAGTGGCTCTTATATGCTTTATTGTTGATTTAACCAAGAGCCCATATTGCTTTGTCTTCTCCTGTTTATTGAATGCTCGCAGATTCCAGCTTAGTCTAATGCACGTGCACTCTTATTATTATTCACATCGTTCGGTCGTGCAAGTGAAAGGCAATTATGATGATATATGATGGACTGACTGAGATGAGAAAAGTTGGTATGAACTCAACCTCTTTTATTTTTGTAAATATGATAAGTTCATCGTTCTTGATTCAGCTTGTTATGAATAAACATGTTTGCGATGACAATTAGAGATCATAGTTGCTTGTGCCATGCTTGATTAGCTATGAGTTATAATGGTTTACCTTGCGTGCCAACATGCTATTGAGATGGTTATGATGTGGTATGATGGGGTGGTATCCTCCTTTGAATGATTTAAGTGACTTGACTTGGCACATGTTCACGCATATAGTTGAAACAAATCAACATAGGCTTCACGATATTTATGTTCATGGTGGATTATATCCTACTCAAGCTTGCATCCAATGTTTATTAATTTTAATGCATGTACATGGCTCTTGTCGCTCTCTGGTTGGTCGCTTCCTAGTCTTTTTCTAGCCTTCACCTGTACTAAGCGGGAATACTGCTTGTGCATCCAATCCGTTAAACCCCAAAGTTATTCCACATGAGTCCACTATACCTTCCTATATGCGGTATCTACCCGCCGTTCCAAGTAAATTTGTATGTGTCAAACTCTAAACCTTCAAATAATCATCCTGTTTTGTATGCTCGAATAGCTCATGTATCAACTAGGGATGTCTGTATCTTCCACGCTAGGTGGGTTATTCTCAAGAGGAGTGGACTCCGCTCCTCACTCACGAGAAAATGGCTGGTCACCGGGATGCCTAGTCCCATGCTTTATGCAAACTAAATCAAAATAATTGCAAAACAAAACTCCCCCTGGGACTGCTGTTAGTTGGAGGCACTCGTTGTTTCGAGCAAGCCATGGATTGATGTTTGTTGGTGGAGGGGGAGTATAAACTTTACCATTCTGTTTGGGAACCGCCTATAATGTGTGTAGCATGGAAGATATCGCCATCTCTTGCTTGTTATGTTGAAAATGAAAGTATACCGCTCAAAATATTATTCACCTCTATTTCAAAAACCGAGCTCTGGCACCTCTACAAATCCCCGCTTCCCTCTGCGAAGGGCCTATCTATTTACTTTTATGTTGAGTCATCACCCTCTTATTAAAAGCACTAGCTGGAGAGCGCAGCTGTCATTTGCATTCATCACTGTTAATTTATATTGGGTGTGACTATGATTGGATCTCTTTTACCATGAATTACAATGTCTAGTCAGTCCTTGAACTTTAAAGGTGCTCTACATTTATGTTTTGCGGTCTCAGAAAGGGCAAGCGAGATACCATCTTGTTATATCATATCATGATTGTTTTGAGAAAGTGTTGTCATCCGAGATTTATTATTATGGCTTGCTAGTTGATTATTCTATTGATATGGGTAATCATGAGACCTGAGAATTATTGCAAATGTGGTTATTTATAATCTTTGCTGAAAACTTGAATGCTAGCTTGACATATTTATAACAACAAGAGCAAACAGAGTTTGTAAAAGTTTTTCTTTATTTCTTTCAGTTTGTCAACTGAATTGCTTGAGGACAAGCAAGGGTTTAAGCTTGGGGGAGTTGATATGTCTCCGTCGTATCTACTCTTCCAAACACTTTTGCCCTTGTTTTGGACTCTAACTTGTATGATTTGAATGGAACTAACCAAGACTGACGCTGTTTTCAGCAGAATTGCCATGATGTTGTTTTATGTGCAGAAAACAAAAGTTCTCGGAATGACCTAAAACTCCACGGAATATCTTACAATAAATAATAAAAAATCCTCGCCAAAGATGAAGACTAGGGGGCCCACACCCTATCCACGAGGTTGGGGGGCACCCCCCCTAGGGCGCGCCCCCCTACCTTGTGGGCCCCTGGAGATCTCCCGACTCCAACTCCAACTCTATATATTTGCTTTCGAGGAGAAAAAATAGAGGAGAAGATTTCATCGCGTTTTACGATATGGAGCCGCCGCCAAGCCCTAAAACCTCTCGGGAGGGCTGATCTGGAGTCCGTTCGAGGCTCCGGAGAGGGGGATTCGTCGCCGTCGTCATCATCAACCATCCTCCATCACCAATTTCATGATGCTCACCACCGTGCGTGAGTAATTCCATCATAGGCTTGCTGGACGGTGATGGGTTGGATGAGATTTACCATGTAATCGAGTTAGTTTTGTTAGGGTTTGATCCCTAGAATCCACTGTGTTCTGAGATTGATGTTGCTATGACTTTGCTATGCCTAATGCTTGTCACTAGGGCCCGAGTGCCATGATTTCAGATCTGAACCTATTATGTTTCATCAATATATGAGAGTTCTTGATCCTATCTTGCAAGTCTATAGTCACCTATTATGTGTTATGATCCGTTAACCCCGAAGTGACAATAATCGGGACACTTACCGGTGATGATCGTAGTTTGAGGAGTTCATGTATTCACTATGTGCTAATGCTTTGTTCCGGTTCTCTAGTAAAAGGATGCCTTAATTTCCCTTAGTTTCCATTAGGACCCCGCTGCCACGGGAGGGTAGGACAAAAAATGTCATGCAAGTTCTTTTACATAAGCACGTATGACTATATTAGGAATACATGCCTACATTACATTGATGAATTGGAGCTAGTTCTGTGTCACCCTATCTTATACTGTTACATGATGAACCACATCCGGCATAATTATCCATCACTGATCCGATGCCTACGAGCTTTCCATATACAGGTTTATGCTTATTTACTTTCCCGTTGCTATTGTTACAATCACTACATAATACCAAAAATATTACTTTGCTTTCATTACTCTTTTGTTACCGTTACCACCACTATCATATTACTTTGCTGCTAAACACTTTGATGTAGATACTAAGTTTCCAGGTGTGGTTGAATTGACAACTCAGCTGCTAATACTTGAGAATATTCTTTGGCTCCCCTTGTGTCGAATCAATAAATTTGGGTTGAATACTCTACCCTCGAAAGCTGTTGCGATCCCCTATACTTGTGGGTTATCAATGACGAAGCCCCCGGTCCAGCCGAGGTGACGTGGTATGTCGGTAGGCCGAGGTGACAACGCTGCCCAACCCGGATCATTTATCTGTGCATAGAAAATAGTGCAAGCCGAAGATAATAGTAGTAATAATAAATTAAACTAAAAAATCATAGCATAATAAATAATTTATGCAAAATGAGTAATAAGAGAGATATGGCCCGAGTGCCAAACACTCGATGAGGTAGAGCTCTCTCAGCGATGCCGAAGTCCACGAGGCAACCAAACATGTCGGTATGGCAATTCGACTAACAAGATGATCACGCGAGCCGATTCCTACCGATTGGGACGATGACGTCGGCTTGTCGAACTGACGCGTGACATAGTCGAAGTCAATGACCTACACATATAAAATAGTGCAGTCCGAAAAAATAATAATATTAATATATAAAAATGCTCGCGTAATTAATTTATGCAAAATATTTTTTAAAGAAATGTGCCCTGGAGTCGAAGCCAATGTCGGTGCCGGGCGCTGGCGCGGCGAGGTGACAAAATCCGGATTCGCAAGCTGGTCGCCCGAGTTACGGACGCAATGCGTGCTGGGCAGCGACGGCATATCGGATCGCCCTGAAACGGCGGCCGCAGTGTAGACCTGATTGCAAAATCTGCAGGATCAAGAGTCGCTGACCAACAAAATATACCTTCTGAAATATTATTAACATGCACATCGTGAATAACTTAGAACGACTGCACCTGGTGATTTATCCGACAACTCCATACTAATGGTAGACGAGATGATTATGGACGAGGGATGTCCTGGCCAGAGTGCCTTGAGACTGCATAGGGCCGACCAACATACGAAACGACCGATCTGAGTGTGGATGCTAGTTTGGCGAAGGTTCTGGCGCGTAGGTCGGCTCGCTGGATCGACGTAGACGGAAAACGTCTGTATAAGCGTCAACAAAATATTCCTGCAAAACTAATACAGTACAACCAGCAAGAAATATTCCACGTGTTGCTAAAAAAGATTAAGCATGTTTGAGCCTGTAACAGTTCAGAGCTATAACAAGATCAAGGCAAATAAAAGAAATTGATGCAAATTGAACTAGCACCAAATCATCTTGATCTTTTCGAGAAGTAGTACTAATCGAGCTAGTAGTATTTTACCAACACATGGAGTGGTGTTTGTAGCCTAGATCTTGAAGGCCATGCTTGGAAAAAAGTACTTAGATGCGATAACATGGTACTGTTGGCTTTGCACTTTTCAGAGAAAAGTAGCAGATGACCCGCGACCAAACTAGGAGCTGAATTAAAAAACAAGGAATGGAATCTTCCTGATGTTGCTCCACCGAGCTGAAGTCTGGTCGGTGGCCGAATTCATCTCGCCCCTAGTGTACTGCTCCACACAAGAAATACTATGCGTACGTGCTTGCCTCTGGATCATCTCCTTATGTGACTTTATGTCCGGATGGGGCCGCCGCATCGACGGATCAAATTTTAAATCAGTCGCTAAAAGGTCTATACAAGAAAAATTATGCAAACCAACAGAACAATATCGAGTGCGTATTTGATATATACTGTGCCAGTAACTTGAAAAATAAAACCTCATATGCTTGTTCGGGTAGCGAGGCGTGGAGACTCCAGGAGAACAAAACCTTCAGGTGAACTCCCAGTGGATTGGTACTATAGTAGTCAAAAGCGTTTTGGTACTCCATGTCCTTGCGCTGCTCCATCTCTTCCAAGGGTGATTTGATCTTCGCGAGGTAGCAGCTATGGAGGAAAAAACCTGCAAACCAGCAATCCGACTAGCGGCACTGTTTCTACTTAAAAAACAAAAGGAAAATAAGATAGAGGATCATCCCTGCGCCTGTGCCGCCTGAGGAGGGCAGCTCCTGGCTTCCCGTTCCCACTCGGGACCCGGGATAACATGAGGCCGGCGCTAAGCCGATTTGTCTTCGGTCGCGCCGATCTCTTGATACTTGGAGGCTACGCCGTGCACAATTCCCCTGATCCGATTTGATCTCAAAATCAACCTCAGATGAGCCTGCGAAATATAATTACAATCCGCCAACGATAATTCTCGATGAAATCAACTCATGTGAAATGAATCTGATTGAAAAAATAGCACCTGATCATCCCATTGCTCTGCGACGAACGCCGAGCAGGCTCTCAATGAAAGCACCAATGTCGGTTCAATATCCGGCGTATCTCGTAGTAGGGGTCCTAAGCTAGGCGTCTTGGAGCGATGGTAACATGGACACAGGATTTTACCCAGGTTCGGGCCCTCTTGATGGACGTAAAGCCCTACATCCTGCTTTTGATTGTATTCATATGGGGTGTAGTACATAGTACATGTGTCTACCACGAGATTGTAGTAATGAATATTGGATGCCTATTGACTAGCCTGGCCTCGGTTTATATAAAACATCGGAGGCCTAGGGTTTTAGGAGAGTCCTTGTTTTGGGTGCCAATTCTTGTGGAGTCTTCCTTGTATGCAGCATGGGTTGTCCGAACTGGCCCAATAGTGAACCACCATGGGGGTCCTCGGCCCGATACACCTATTCGGGAGAGGACATGTTGAGTACCCCCTAGTCCAGGACACCGTCAGTGACCGCCCCCAAGGGTTGCCATTTGTACGGGTTCAGTGACCGCCCTCAAGGGTCCCTTAGTGGAATCACGGCATCTTGCATTGTGCGAGGGCGTGAGGAGATTACGGTGGCCCTAGTGTCTTCTTGGGGAGCATTGTGCCTCCACACCGCTTCAAACGGAGATTAGCATCCACAAGGGTGTGAACTTCGGGATACATCATCGTCTCCGCGTGCCTCGGTTATCTCTTACCCGAGCCCTTTACTTATGCACTTTACTTTGTGATAGCCATATTGTTCTTTGCTATATTTCTTGCTATCACATAGTCGCTTATCGTGCTTAGCATAAGTTGCTGGTGCACATAGGTGAGCCTAGTTGTTTTAGGTTTTGTGCTTGGAAAATTAACCGCTAGGTTTATTCCGCATTTGTTCAAGCCTAAACCGTAATTATTTTAAAGTGCCTATTCACCCCTCCTCTAGGTGACATCCTCGATCTTTCAACATCCCTCTAACCATCTAAGTGATCACGTGATCCATATCAACTAAACCATGTCCGATCATCACGTGAGATGGAGTAGTTTTCAATGGTGAACATCACTATGTTGACCATATCTACTATATGATTCACGCTCGACCTTTCGGTCTCAGTGTTCCGAGGCCATATCTGCATATGCTAGGCTTGTCAAGTTTAACCCGAGTATTCTGCGTGTGGAAAACTGGCTTGCACCCGTTGTATGTGAACGTAGAACTTATCACACCCGATCATCACATGGTGTCTTGGCATGATGAACTGTAGCAACGGCGCATACTCAGGGAGAACACTTATACCTTGAAATTTAGTGGCAGATCATCTTATAATGCTACCGCTGAACTAAGCAAAATAAGATGCATAAAGGATAAACATCACATGCAATCAATATAAGTGATATGATATGGCCATCATCATCTTGTGCCTTTGATCTCCATCTCCAAAGCACCGTCATGATCACCATCGTCACCGGCTTGACACCTTGATCTCCATCATCGCATCATTGTCGTCTCGCCAACTATTGCTTCTACGACTATCGCTATCGCTTAGTGATAAAGTAAAGCAATTACATGGCGATTGCATTTCATACAATAAAGCGACAACCATATGGCTCCTGCCAATTGCCGTTAACTTTGTTACAAAACATGATCATTTCATACAATAAAATTTAACATCATGTCTTGACCATATCACATCACAACATGCCCTGCAAAAACAAGTTAGACGTCATCTACTTTGTTGCTGCAAGTTTTACATGGCTGCTATGGGCCGAGAAAGAACCGTTCTTACCTACGCATCAAAAACCACAACGCGGTATAGTGATTGCTTTTTTATCTTCAGAAAGAATCTTGTTCATTGAATCCGATTCAACTAAAGTTGGAGAAACATACACCCACTAGCCACCTGTGTGCGAAGCACATCAGTAGAACCAGTCTCGCGTAAGCGTACTTGTAATGTCGGTCTGAGCCACTTCATCCAACAATACCACTGAATCAAGAATCAATTAGTGACGGCAAGCAATATGTATATACCCACGCCCACACCTCCTTTGTGTTCTACTCGTGCATATAACATCTACGCGTAGACCTGGCTCGGATGCCACCGTTGGGGAACACAGTAATTTCAAAAAAATTCCTACGCACACGCAAGATCCATCTAGGTGATGCATAGCAACGAGAGGGGAGAGAGTTGTCCACGTACCCTCGTAGACCGCAAGCGGAAGCATTATGACAACGCGGTTGATGTAGTCGTACATCTTCACGATCTGACCGATCCTAGCACCGAAGGTACGGTACCTCCGCGATCTACACACGTTCCGCTCGGTGACGTCCCACGAACTCTAGATCCAGCTGAGGTCAAGGGAGAGTTTCGTCAGCATGACGGTGTGATGATGATGATGATGAAGTTACCGACGCAGGCCTTCGCCTAAGCTCTACAACGATTTGACCGAGGTGTAAAACTGTGGAGGAGGGCGCCGCACGCGGCTAAAACAATCAACTTGTGTGTCTATGGGGTGCCCCGCTCCCCCGTATATAAAGGAGTGGAGGAGGGGGAGGGCCGGCCCTCTCATGGCGCGCCCAAGGGGGGAGTCCTACTCCCGGTGGGAGTAGGATTCCCCCTTCCCTAGTTGGAGTAGTAGAGGAAGGAAGGGGGAGAGAGAGGGAAGGAATGGGAGGGGGCGACCCCCACCCAATTCGGATTGGGCTTGGGGGGCACGCCCTCCACCTTGGCCGCCTCCTCCTCTCTCCCACTAAGGCCCAATAAGGCCCATACACCCCCCCGGGGGGGTCCCAGTAACCCCCCGGTACTCCGGTAAATGCCCAAACTCATTCGAAACCATTCTGATGTCCAAACATAGCCTTCCAATATATTGATCTTTATGTCTCGACCATTTCGAGACTCCTCGTCATGTCCGTGATCACATCTAGGACTTCGAACTAGCTTTGGTATATCAAAACACATAAACTCATAATACCGGTCGTCATAGAACGTTAAGCGTGCGGACCCTATGGGTTCGAGAACTATGTAGACATGACCGAGACTCATCTCCGGTCAATAACCAATAGCGAAACCTGGATGCTCATATTGGTTCCTACATATTCTACGAAGATCTTTATCGGTCAAACCGCACAACAACATTCATTGTTCCTTTTGTCATCAGTATGTTACCGGCTAGTCTCAATACCTAGTTCAATCTCGTTACCGGCTAGTCTCTTTACTCATTCCGTAATGCATCATCCCTCAACTAACTCATTAGTCACATTGCTTGCAAGGCTTATAGTGATGTGCATTACCGAGAGGGCCCAAAGATACCTCTCCGATACACGGAGTGACAAATCCTAATCTCGATCTACGCCAACTCAACAAACACCATCAGAGACACCTGTAGAGCATCTTTATAGTCACCCAATTACGTTGTGATGTTTGATAGCACACTAAGTGTTCCTCCGGTATTCAGGAGTTGCATAATCTCATAGTCATAGGAACATGTATAAGTCATGGAGAAAGCAATAGCAATAAACTAAATGATCATAGTGCTAAGCTAACGGATGGGTCAAGTCAATCACATCATCCTCTAATGATGTGATCCCGTTCATCAAATGACAACTCATGTCTATGGTTAGGAAACTTAACCATCCTTGATTAACGAGCTAGTCAAGTAGAGGCATACTAGTGACACTCTGTTTGTCTATGTATTCACACATGTACTAAGTTTCCGGTTAATACAGTTCTAGCATGAACAATGAACATTTATCATGATATAAGGAAATATAAATAACAACTTCATTATTTCCTCTAGGGCATATTTCCTTCACTTCCTATATATTAATCTTTATGTCTCGACCATTTCGGGACTCCTCATCATGTCCGTGATCTCATCCGGGACTCCGAACTACCTTCGTACATCAAAACACATAAACTCATAATACCGATCGTCATCGAACGTTAAGCGTGCGGACCCTACGTGTTCGAGAACTATGTAGACATGACCGAGACTCATATCCGGTCAATAACCAATAGCGGAACCTGGATGCTCATATTGGTTCCTACATATTCTACGAAGATCTTTATCGGTCAAACCGCACAACAACTTATGTTGTTCCTTTTGTCATGGTATGTTACTTGCCCAAGATTCGATCGTCGGTATCTCAATACCTAGTTCAATCTCGTTACCGGCAAGTCTCTTTACTCGTTCCTTAATGCATCATCCGGCAACTAACTCTTTAGCCACATTGGTTGCAAGGCTCATAGTGATTTGCATTACCGAGAGAGCCCAGAGATACCTCTCCGATACACGGAGTGACAAATCCTAATCTCGATCTATGCCAACTCAACAAACACCATTGGAGACACCTTTAGAGCATCTTTATAATCACCCAGTTACGTTGTGACATTTGAAAGCACACAAGGTGTTCCTCCTATATTCGTGAGTTGCATAATCTCATAGTCATAGGAACATGTATAAGTCATGAAGAAAGCAATAGCAATAAACTAAACGATCATAGTGCTAAGCTAATGGATGGGTCTAGTCCATCACATCATTCTCTAATGATGTGATCTCGTTCATCAAATGACAACACATGTCTATGGCTAGGAAACATAACCATCTTTGATTAACGAGCTAGTCTAGTAGAGGCATACTAGGGACACTTTGTTTGTCTATGTATTCACACATGCACTAATATTTCTGGTTAATACAATTCTAGCATGAATAATAAACATTTATCATGATATAAGGAAATATAAATAACAACTTTATTATTGCCCCTAGGGCATATTTCCTTCAGTACCCAAGAGTTTCCTTTGGGTATCCTATGAAGACACATTTCTCCGATTTGGGTTCGAGCTTATCAGGTTGAAGCTTTTTCACATAAGCATCGCAACCCCAAACTTTAAGAAACGACAACTTGGGTTTCTTGCCAAACCACAATTCATATGGTGTCATCTCTATGGATTTTGATGGTGCCCTATTTAACGTGAATCCAGCCGTCTCTAAAGCATAACCCCAAAACGATAGCGGTAAATCAGTAAGAGACATCATAGATTGCACCATATCTAATAAAGTACGGTTATGACGTTCGGACACACCATTACGCTGTGGTGTTCCACGTGGTGTGAGTTGCGAAACTATTCTGCATTGTTTTAAATGAAGACTAAAAGTCGTAACTCAAATATTCACCTCCACGATCAGATTGTAGAAACTTAATTTTCTAGTTACGATGATTTTCCACTTCACTCTGAAATTCTTTGAACATTTCAAATGTTTCAGACTTATGTTTCATCAACTAGATATACCCATATCTCCTCAAATCATCTGCGAAGGTCAGCAAATAACGATACCTGCCGCGAGCATCAACACTCATCGGACCGCATACATCAATATGTTTTATTTCCAATAAGTCTGTTGCTCGCTCCATTGTTCTGGAGAAGGAGTCTTAGTAATCTTGCCCATGAGGCATGGTTCGCAAGCATGAAGTGATTCATAATCAAATGATTCCAAAAGCCCATCAGCATGGAGTTTCTTCATGCACTTTACACCAATATGACCTAAACGGAAGTGCCAAAAATAAGTTGCACTATCATTATTAAACTTATATCTTTGGACTTCAATACTATGAATATGTGTATCACTACTATCGAGATTTAATGAAAATAGACCACTCATCAAGGGTGCATGTCCATAAAAGATATTACTCATATAAATAGAACAACCATTATTCTCTGATTTAAATGAATAACCATCTCACATCAGACAAGATCCAGATATAATGTTCATGCTTAACGCTAGCACCAAATAACAATTATCCAGGTCTAAAACTAATCCTGAAGGTAGATGTAGAGGTAGTGTGCCGACCGCGATCACATCATCTTTGGAACCATTTCCCACGCGCATCGTCACCTCGTCCTTAGCCAATCTTCGCTTATTCCGTAGGCCCTGTTTGAGTTGCAAATATGAGCAACATAACCAGTATCAAATACCTAGGCGCTACTGCGAGCATTAGTAAGGTACACATCAATAACACGTATATCAAATATACCTTTCACTTTGCCATCCTTCTTATCCACCAAATACTTGGGGCAGTTCCGCTTCCAGTGACCAGTCCCTTTGTAGTAGAAGCACTCAGTCTCAGGCTTAGGTCCAGACTTGGGCTTCTTCACTTGAGCAGCAACTTGCTTGCCGTTCTTCTTGAACTCCCCCTTCTTCCGTTTGCCCTTCTTCTTGAAACTAGTGGTCTTGTTGACCATCAACACTTGATGCTCTTTCTTGATTTCTACCTCCGCAACTTTTAGCATTGCAAAGAGCTCGGGAATTGTCTTATCCATCTCTTGCATATTATAGTTCATCACGAAGCTTTTGTAGCTTGGTGGCAGTGATTGAAGAACTCTGTCAATGACACTATCATCAGGAAGATTAACTCCCAGTTGAGTCAAGTGGTTGTGGTACCCAGACATTCTGAGTATATGTTCACTGATAGAATTATTCTCCTCCATCTTGCAGCTATAGAACTTATTGGAGACTTCATATCTCTCAATTCGGGCATTTGCTTGAAATATTAACTCCAACTCCTGGAACATCTCATATGCTACATGACGTTCAAAATGTTGTTGAAGTCCTGATTCTAAGTCATAAAGCATGGCACAATGAACTATCAAGTAGTCATCAGCTTTGCTATGCCAGATGTTCATAACATCTGGTGTTGCTCCTGCAGCGGGCTTTGCACCTAGCGGTGCTTCCAGGACGCAATTCTTCTGTGCGGCAATGAGGATAATCCTCAAGTTACGGACCTAGTCCGTGTAGTTGCTACCATCATCTTTCAACTTAGCTTTCTCTAGGACGCATTAAAATTCAAAGGAACAGTAGCTCGAGCCATTTATCTACAACAACATAGACATGCAAAATACTATCAGGTACAAAGTTCATGATAAATTAAAGTTCAATTAATCATATTACTAAAGAACTCCCACTTAGATAGACATCCCTCGAGTCATCTGAATGATCACATGATCCATATCAACTAAACCATGTCCGATCATCACGTGAGATGGATAAGTTTTCAATGGTGAACATCACTATGTCGATCATATCTACTATATGATTCACGCTCGACCTTTCGGTCTTAGTGTTCCGAGGCCATATCTGCATATGCTAGGCTCTTCAAGTTTAACTTGAGTATTCTGCTTGTGCAAAACTGGCTTGCACCCATCGTATGTCAAAGCAGAGCCTATCACACCCGATCATCACGTGGTGTCTCGGCACGACGAACTGTAGCAACGGTGCATACTCAGGGAGAACACTTATACCTTGAAACTTAGTGAGGGATCATCTTATAATGCTACCGTCAAACAAAGCAGAATAAGATGCATAAAGGATAAACATCTAATCCAATCAATATAAGTGATATGATATGGCCATCATCATCTTGTGCCTTTGGTGTCCATCTCAAAGTACCGTCATGATCACCATCATCACCGGCTTGACAACTTGATCTCCATCATAGCATCGTTGTCGTCTCGCCAACTATTGCTTCTACGACTATCGCTACCGCTTAGTGATAAAGTAAAGCAATTACATGGCGATTGCATTTCATACAATAAAGCGACAACCATATGGCTCCTGTCAGTTGCCGATAACTTTTACAAAACATGATCATCTCATACAACAATTTATATTATCACGTCTTGACCATATCGCATCACAACATTCCCTGCCAAAACAAGTTAGCACTACTTCAGGATGCTGCTAACGCGACACTACGATTAGAGACCCTTCGAGAAACTATGTGCGATGCCATAATCGCAAACAGTGCTGTGTGAAACCGTCAGAAATGTGTAGAACGTCTGCGATGACGGATGCATCAAACACGGTTCAGGTTTTAGTTGCGTGTGCGATGAAGGCCATACGGTTCAATTCAATGAACTATTTGCGATGAGGAGGAACAAAAGAAACGTACACTCGGATGAACTGTTTGTGATTAGGCAACACAAAAGAAACGGTCAGCCAGATCAAAGGTGTGTGCGATATACGGCATGCGGTTCACTCGGATGAACTGTTTGCGTTGAGACATGAGAACAGAAATTGCTGAACTTAACATGATGTGTGTGATACGCGACAAACATGTATGTAATCAGAAATGTGTCTAAAGACCGATAAGAACACAGACGGTTGCTGCTAATAAGACGTGTGTGCTGTGAGCAAACGATTGCTGGTATACAATTGTGAGTGATTGATGAAAACATCGCCGACGGGTTCCATTGTTTAGTCCGTGTGCGATTTGATTTTCTTTGTCCGCACACCATCTACGCTCTGTCTATAGAGCATCAACATATATACTTAAAAAGACAGCATTGCATAACCAAATTAAGCATACAATTACACAAGTGACTACACACATAACATTTGCACACACCAAAGTAAGCAATTACATGCATACTAAAGTAGGATAAATGAGGATCTAATCATCTACTTATTGTTGCAATGACGCTTGCCATTGCTCTGCTTCCGGTTGGATCCCTGACCGTTTTGGGGAAGGAGGGACTTCCTCATGTCAATGATCTGTCGGTACATGTCATAGCTCGTGTACGCCTCCTTGGTCGCGTACACGACATGAGCTTTGTCGAGTTTCTCCATCTAGGCCGAGTGCCAGGCAAATTTGTCCTTGTTGCACGAATCCTTCATGTCTCTGTAGTAGGGGTCGATGATGGCCTCGACGAGGTGAACCAGTGAGTCCTTCTCATGCTCCTTGCGACCCCTGATCTTGTATTGGCCCTGGATGTCGACAAGATTCTGGCAGGCGATGCCCGAATTCTCGAGTGCCTTTACATCGTTGGTGATGTCCACTGTAGCGAACATGTAGTGGGGGCTGTTGACAAACCTGGCGAAACGCTCGTAAGGCCTTCTGGCCAGGCAGTAGTGGTAGACGAGGACGTGGTGGTGTTGGGGAACGTAGTAATTTCAAAAAAAATTCCTACGCACACGCAAGATCATGGTGATGCATACCAACGACAGGGGACAGTCGTCCACGTACCCTCATAGACCGTTAAGCGGAAGCGTTATGACAACGCGGTTGATGTAGTCGTATGTCTTCACGATCGACCGATCCTCAGTACCGAACGTACGACACCTCCGCGTTCAGCACATGTTCTGCTCGGTGACGTCCCGCGAACTCACGATCAAGTAGAGCTTGAGGGAGAGTTTTGTCAGCACGATGGCATGGTGACGATGTTGATGAAGCTACCATCGCAGGGCTTCGCCTAAGCACCGCTACAGTATGACCGAGGTGGATTATGGTGGAGGGGGTACCGCACACAGCAGGGAGAGATCAATGATCAACTTGTGTGTCTAGAGGTGCCCCCCTAACCCCATATATAAAGGAGCAAGGGGGAAGAGGCGGCCGACCAAGGAGGGCACGCCAAGGGGGGGAGTCCTACTCCCACCGGGAGTAGGACTCCTCCTTTCCTAGTAGGAGTAGAAGAGGGGGAAGGAAAGGGAAAGGAGGAGAAGGAAAGAGGGGGCCGGCCCCCTTGCGCTAAACCAATTCGGTTTGGGCCTTGGGGGCGCCCCCACACTCCCCTTGATGCCCTCTATTTCTACCAAGGCCCATGTAGGCCCATTAAGCCCCCGGGGGGTTCCGGTAACCCCCGGTACTCTGGTATTTATCCGGTAACCCCCGGAACCCTTCTGGTGTCCGAATATAACCTTCCAATATATCAATCTTTTTGTCTCGACCATTTCGAGAATCCTCGTCATGTCCATGATCACATCAAGGACTCCAAACTACCTTCGGCACATCAAAACACATAAACTCATAATACCGATCGTCACAGAACTTTAAGCGTGCGGACCCTACGGGTTCGAGAACTATGTAGACATGACCGAGACATGTCTCCGGTCAATAAACAATAGTGGAACCTGGATGTTCATATTGTCTCCTACATATTCTACGAAGATCTTTATCGGTCAAACCGCATAACAACATACATTGTTCCCTTTATCATTGGTATGTTACTTGCCCGAGATTCGATCTTCGGTATCTCAATACCTAGCTCAATCTTGTTACTGGCAAGTCTCTTTACTCGTTCCATAATGCATCATCCTGCAACTAGCTCATTACTCACATTGCTTGCAAGGCTTATAGTGATGTGCATTACCGAGAGGGCCCAGAGATACCTCTCCGACAATCGGAGTGACAAATTCTAATCTTGATCTATGCCAACTCAACAAGTACCATCGGAGACACCTGTAGAGCACCTTTATAATGACCCAGTTACGTTGTGACGTTTGGTAGCACACGAAGTGTTTCTCTGGTAATCAGGAGGTGCATAATCTCATAGTCATAGGAACATGTACAAGTCATGAAGAAAGCAATAGCAGTAAACTTAAACGATCAAGTGCTAAGCTAACATAATGGGTCAAGTCAATCACATCATTCTCCTAATGATGTGATCCCGTTAATCAAATGACAACTCATGTCTATGGCTAGGAAACTCAACCATCTCTTATCAATGAGCTAGTCAAGTAGAGGCATGCTAGTGACACAATTTTTGTCTATGTATTCACACATGTATTATGTTTCCGGTTAATACAATTCTAGCATGAATAATAAACATTTATCATGATATGACGAAATAAATAATAACTCTATTATTTCCTCTAGGGCATATTTCCTTCAGTCTCCCACTTGCACTAGAGTCAATAATCTAGATTACATAGTAATGATTCTAACACCCATGGAGTCTTGGTGTTGATCATGTTTTGCTCTCGGAAGAAGCTTAGTCAATGGGTCTGCAACATTCAGATCCATATGTATCTTGCAAATCTCTATCTCCACCACCTGGACTTGATACCGGATGGAATTGAAGCATCTCCTGATGTGCTTGGTTCTCTTGTGAAATCTGGATTCCTTTGCCAAGGCAATTGCACCAGTATTGTCACAAAAGATTTTCATTGGTCTCAATGCACTAGGTATTACACCTAGATCGGATATGAACTCCTTCATCCAGACTCCTCCATTTGTTGCTTCCGAAGCAGCTATGTATTCCGCTTCACATGTAGATCCCGCCATGGCGCTTTGTTTAGAACTGCACCAACTAACAGCTCCACTGTTCAATGTAAACACGTATCCGGTTTGCAATTTAAAATCGTCCGAATCAGTGTCAAAGCTTGCATCGACGTAACCATTTACGACGAGCTCTTTGTCACCTCCATAAATGAGAAACATATCCTTAGTCCTTTTCAGGTATTTCAGGGTGTTCTTGACCGCTGTCCAGTGATCCATTCCTGGATTACTTTGGTACTCCCTGCTAAGATAATAGCAAGGCACACATCAGGTCTGGTACACAGCATTGCATACATGATAGAACCAATTGCCGAAGCATAGGGAACACTTTTCATTTTCTCTCTATCTTCTGCAGTGGTCGGGCATTGAGTCTGACTCAACTTCACACCTTGTAACACAGGCAAGAACCCTCTCTTTGCTTGATCCATTTTGAACTTTTTCAAAACTTTGTCAAGGTATGTGCTTTGTGAAAGTCCAATTAAGTGTTTTGATCTATCTCGATAGATCTTGATGCCCAATATGTAAGCAGCTTCACCGAGGTCTTTCATTGAAAAATTCTTATTCAAGTATCCTTTTATGCTATCCAGAAAGTCTATATCATTTCCAATTAGCAATATGTCATCCACATATAATATCAGAAATGCTACAGAGCTCCCACTCACTTTCTTGTAAATACAAGCTTCTCCAAAAGTCTGTATAAAACCATATGCTTTGACCACACTATCAAAACATTTATTCCAACTCCGAGAGGCTTGCAGCAGTCCATAAATGGAACGCTGGAGCTTGCACACCTTGTTAGCTCCCTTTGGATTGACAAAACCTTCTGGTTGCATCATATACAACTCTTCTTCCAGAAATCCATTTAGGAATGCAGTTTTTACATCAACTTGCCAAATTTCATAATCATAAAATGCGACAATTGCTAACATGATTCGGATAGACTTAAGCATCACTATGGGTGAGAAAGTCTCATCGTAGTCAACTCCTTGAACTTGTCGAAAACCTTTCGCAACAAGTCGAGCTTTGTAGACAGTAACATTACTGTCAGTGTCAAAACCGGCGGATCTCGGGTAGGGGGTCCCGAACTGTGCGTCTAAGGCGGATGGTAACAGGAGGCAGGGGACACGACGTTTTACCCAGGTTCGGGCCCTCTTGATGGAGGTAAAACCCTACATCCTGCTTGATTATTCTTGATAATATGAGTAGTACAAGAGTTGATCTACCACGAGATTGGAGAGGCTAAACCCTAGAAGCTAGCCTATGGTATGATTGTATGTTGTCCTACGGACTAAAACCCTCCGGTTTATATTGACACCGGAGGGGGCTAGGGTTACAAAAGGTCAGTTACAAAGGAGGAGATATCCATATCCGTACTGCCTAGCTTGTCTTCCACGCCAAGTAGAGTCCTATCCGGACATGGGACGAAGTCTTCAATCTTGTATCTTCATAGTCCAATAGTCCGGCCAAAGGATATAGTCTGGCTGTCCGGAGACCCCCTAATCCAGGACTCCCTCAGTAGCCCCTGAACCAGGCTTCAATGACGATGATTCCGGCGTGCAGTGTTGTCTCCGGTATTGCAAGGCGGGTTCCTCCTCTGGATACACCATAGAAGAGTTTGAATACAAGGATAGTGTCCGACCCTGCAAAATAAGTTCCACATACCATCGTAGAGAGAATAATATTTCCACAAATCTAATCTGCTAACACGTTTTTGCAACATGACATCATGCCATGGCCCAACGTTCATTCGAACCGTTTTTCTTTAACCAGCCCCGCACATAACGCGAGGCAGTCTCTTGACACGTCTCGTCAAAGCAGAGATTGTGTCCCCCTTATTATGGGATTCTCATCAATACGGGCGTGGGTAACCCAACCGTGCCATCAATTACGGCGGTTGGGGGATAAGCGAGTTTTACCAGGCTAGTGGGGGTGCATAGTTTCGGCCGCCCTTATAAAGGGATAAGGTTTAACCTTTTTCTACCCACGCCTTCTTCCTCCTTGCTCATCCATTCTTGCGCACTCGAGCTCCAACGCCCAAGTCCACATCCTTCTCCTCAACCTTCTCCAAACATGTCCGGAGCAGGAGGCAAGTGGATGGCTTCCTCCATCACGGAGGGACACATCAAAAAGCTGCGTGGAGCCGGATACTTAGCCGCGAATATCACGCATCGGCTGCCCGCTGCGGGGCAGATCGTCCCTACCCCGGAACCTCACGAGAGGGTAGTCTTCCTCCACCACATCCTCCGCGGACTAGGGTTTCCCCTCCGTCCATTCGTCCGCGGTCTTATGTTCTACTATGGGCTGGACTTTCATGATCTGGCCTCGAACTTCATCCTCAACATTTCGGCGTTTATCATCGTGTGTGAGGCTTTCCTCCGCATCCGGCCCCACTTCGGCCTGTGGCTGAAGACCTTCAATATCAAGACGAAGGTGGTGGGAGGCCAACAAGCGGAATGCGGCGGAGCCGTGGTGGGTAAGATGCCCAATGTTATATGGCTTGAAGGCTCCTTTGTGGATACCATAAAGGGGTGGCAATCGGCGTGGTTCTACATTACCGAGCCGCGCGACACCAACTAGGTGGTGGCCCCCAAGTTTCAATCCGGAATCCCCACACGGCTCACCTCTTGGAAAGAGAAGGGCATATCCTGGGGTTCATCGATGGAGCTGAACGGACTCCAGAAATGTATCCGGAATATGGCAAGCAAGAAGCTCAAGCTTGTCAACATAGTCCAGGTCATGCTCTTTCGCCGGATCCTCCCGTGCCAACAACGGGATTTCAATTTATGGGAGTTCGACCCGGCCCGGCACCAGACTCTAAGCGAGCTCTTCGACATGACGCACAAAGATGTTTGAAGGGTGCTGTTCAAGGGCGCCGAGGTCCCTCCCTCTCTCACCGAGGACCGCGGGCTAAGCGCGAAGCGCCCTGCGAATCCGGTAAGTTTTGTACATCTGGTAGGATTTTTACTTCCCATAGCTTAACCACGTGCGGGGTCTGAGCTCCCATGCCCTTGACAGGACTGGGTGGGGGCATCGGAGAAGATCAACTGTCCGACCCCTCTGCCCAAAGACACCGTGGACGCTCTCCTAACGGAGATGCTGACTCCGGCTCCTTACAAGGTGCCGGAGAAGACCAAGAAGAAGGCCAAGGGAACCCGAAAGAGCTCCCGGTGCCAGGTGGTATCGGACTCATTGTCCGATGACTCCGCGACACACTCCTCCCACGAAGACGAGGAGGAAGATGAAGATGCTCGCCCTCCAGCCGAGGGAGACAAGAAAAGGAAGGCCGCCCCAACCGGGGGGCCGAAGGTTCCAAGAAGGGAAGGAATCTCCTTCCGGACTGCTCCACCACCGTCGCTGAAGACGAAGACGAGTGGCTGCTCAGGGCCAAGCCCCTGGCGAAGTCGTAAGTATTCGGATACCAGAGTAACTCATAGCATACCTTTGTCGCACTGCTTCTCCTAACGCCGAATATGATTCTGTAGACTGCCAAGCCCGTATCGACGTATCTTTGTCGGACGGCTCCTTGGACTCATCGGATATGGACAACGATCCACTTCCGACCGCCACCTCCCCTTTCCCTATAGACAATGCCGAGGTATTGTCTCAAGAGGCACCGGGTCGAGGGGAAACAGTCCCGGAGGCTCCTCAAGGTGACCTTCCGGACTCCGGGAGCAGAGGGAGTAAGGCTTCCAAGGGCTCCGAGTTCGGCCTTCAGCCGAACACTGCGCCTGAACCTCCAGTGGTTCCGGACTCAGGCATGCGTCCTCCTTGCAAAAGGGGGCAAGACGCCCGTGCCGGTGACCTCTGTCTATCTAGAGGCACCGGACAATCTGCTGGGAGCGCTTCGCAGCACTTCCATCGATGAAAAGCACCACACTATTATGAGTGCGGTGATCCAGAAGGTTCAGTCCGCCTAGAGCAGACTGACTGAAGCCTGTGCCAGCCTTCTAACAGGCTTTGAGGTAAGTATTTGAAATATAGGAAAAATATTACTGCATAGACAGTAGCCCCCGATGCTTTGTTTGGTGTTCACAAATAAAAGCCGAATAGAGGATAAAATAATATCTACAGGAGTCTAATACTAGTATGTCTGTATGCGTATGCAGGCTTCGCTGCTGACCTCTGTCGCACTGACTGCGGAGGTCTCCGAATTGAAGCAGGACCTCGAGGGGTCCGAGAAAGAGCTCAGCCTTGCTAAGAGGCAGCTCGAGGAGAACAAAGGTAAGTAATACCTAGTCTATAGATATGTATATATACAAAAAGGATGCGACTGTGAAATGACAGGATCATCTTTAATTTGCCAGGGCCACGACCGAAGTGGCAACCCTGAAGCAAGCGCTATCCGAGGCCGAAAACAAAGCGGCCCAGGAGCACATCGTGCGGGAAAAACAAGAGGCACGGGTGGGCGAGGTGCAGCAAGAGCTCCACGCACTCGTGACGAAGCACGAGGCGTTGGAGCTTGACTTGAGGAGGCGAGAGTCCGAGCTTGCCGCGGCCCTTGAGAGTGCAAAGAGTGCCAAAGCTGAAGCCCAAAAGGCCCTCCAGGAGATTGATGCAATGAAGAAGATAGTGGCGGGTAAGGCATTCAATATGCAAAGCAAGCATGTGAAAGTAAATTACTTGTTACTTACCCGAGTCCGGAGCTCTCCAGGAGCATTCGCAGATTTGCCCTGCAGTGTGTCGGATGCCGCACAGTTTTACCAGGCCGAGGAGGGAAGCTCAACGGAGAAGCTGTTCTGGTCTCATTATACTGGGACCAAACACCCGATGCCTCTGAGCGACCAGCTGAAGCAACTGGTCGAGCTGCATAAGGCGGCCGAACATGCCATGAAGGGCTTTATAGTCCGGATGTGGCCTGGCGACGCCCTTCCCAACAGCTACTTCGGCCTGGAGAGGCGGCTTGTGGATGCCTGCCCACGGCTGGAAGTCACCAAGCGGTCCGTCTGCATCGAAGGTGCACGCTGGGTTTTCGCCCGTGCGAAGGTGCACTGAGCCAAGATGGACGCCGTGAAGCTGGTGAAGGAAGGGCCGCCGCAGGGCAAGGAGCATCGCCACCTCAAGATGTACTATGAGGGTGTCCTGAAGGGTGCCCGTCTTGTAGCGGACGAGTGTGCAAAAGATGTAATATTTGAATGAACTTACTCGTGTGATCCTGTATGATGAAAACTTGTTCATATGCGCTATGCAATGCTTGTTTGAATTTAAAATATTACCTTCTATTCGGCTGTTTATCAAATCTGAGAGATGGCTAGTCGTCGGCTTCTGCCCTCATGCCACAAGTGCTGGGGTGTTCGGGATAAACCTAAGCACTCTTGTTCCCATTTTTGGGTCCTTCGAGGAGGTGCTCAGCACAACGAACAAGGCAATCAGACTATAATGCGTTATCACTCTCACTTAGCCATAGAATTCTATAATTTTAAATTTTGGCGAAGCCCCTTGTATTCGAAAGGCCGAATTCGGGGTGCTATACACGCCTTTGGCCGGACAGAGCCGACTCCTCCCTCTAAGCGGCATAAGTCTTTAGGGACTCGAAACCTCTCGACAGCGACTAGTCTCTCGCCTTATCATGACAGTCAGTTTTAGCTTTCTCTACTGAGGTGCTTAGCCCAGCAGAACCGGGGCACAATCACAGTAGTTCTCCCAGTGCTACCTTAGCCAATATAGCGGAACGTAAGGTACCAAAACATGGGAGCCGGGCAAACCCAACTATTGACCCAAGACATGATTCGGAGCTGATGCATATAATGCTATAAGTTCGGGGTGCCCCACTGTCGAAAGTGTTCGGACTTCTCACGCCGTATTATGGGGTATGCTTAAGCCCCTAGCGTATTGGCCATACCAGAGTGTACGGGTGCTAGATGTCATGAATGAACATATATATATATATATATATATATATATAAAGAAGAATGCAATAATAGTCTTAGTGCTATGCATTGTTTATTCCAAAAGGTGCGTTAAAGCAGAATGATACAAGTAGTGCGATAAGCAAAAAGCAGGACTATTTGACATGTTCCCTCCAAGGGCAAGCTGAGGAATAGTATTAAAGCAAGTATTTCACTCCTTATCGAAATCCACCTGGGAGTTCCGTGGTGTGACGTAGCTTTCTGCCTCCTTGGTTGCTGCATCATGTGTTCGGCAATCATGCTGCCGGACAGGGTTTCCAGAGATTAAAGTCCTGAAAGAGAAAAATAACAAAGCGGGAAGGCCCTAGTGCGGTTAAGCTGCGTCTTAGGGCATGCCGTAGTCGTGCCCCCTCCCACCTGTGCCCATGGTATTTTTAATGCGTAATTATGTATGCATGGCACGAATTTCACCATTTGGCTGGGACCAGGGTGGGGGCCGCATTGCTATGCAAGCTCGGAACGTGCCAGACGGTCCTGTTGCCGATTACTCCGGGCGCGCTTGAAGGTGTCCGGGTCCTCAATCGCCGAACTAGTGGATTGCCTTAAGAGGTTGCTTTGCGCTTCTGCTGCGAGGGCCACAGTGTGCTCGTCCGTGCGGAGAGAGCGCTCTGTGTTTCCGTTGACTGTGATGACCCCCCGAAGTCCTGGCATCTTGAGCTTGAGATATGCATAATGCGGTACCGCATTAAATCTCGCAAATGCGGTTCGCTCGAGCAGTGCATGGTAGCCACTGCGGAACGGGACTATATCGAAGATTAACTCTTCGCTTCAGAAGTTATCCGGGGATCCGAAGACCACTTCCAGTGTGACTGAGCCTGTGCAATGGGCCTCTACACCTGGTATGATGCCTTTAAAGGTTGTTTTTGTGGGTTTGATCCTTGAGGCGTATATACCCATTTTGCGCACTGTGTCCTGATAAAGCATGTTCAGGCTGCTGCCGCCATCCATAAGGACTTGAGTGAGCTGAAATCCATCAATGATTGGGTCCAGGACCAGTGCGGGGAATCCGCCATGACGGATACTAGTGGGGTGGTCCTTGCGATCGAAGGTGATCGGACAGGAGGACCATGGGTTGAACTTTGGGGTGACTGGCTCCAACGCATATACGTCCCTGAGCGCACGCTTCCGCTCCCTCTTGGGGATGTGGGTTGCGTATATCATGTTCACCGTCCGCACTTGTGGGGGGAACCTTTTCTATCCTCCAGTGTTCGGCTACCGGGGCTCCTCCTCGTCATCGCTATGTGACCCCTTATCTTTGTTTTCGGCATTTAACTTGCCGGCCTGCTTGAACACCCAACAATCCATGTTGGTGTGGTTGGCTGGCTTGTCGGGGGTGCCGTGTATTTGACACGAGCGATCGAGTATACGGTCCAAACTGGACGGGCCCGGAGTGCTTCTTTTGAATGCCTTTTTTTGCTGACCGGGTTTAGAGCCTTTGAATCCGGCATTGACTGCCGTATCCTTGGTATTATCGCTGTTAATGCGGCGCTTATGTTTGTTGCAACGTGACCTGCCGTTGCCGTCCTTGGTATCCGAAGTACCATGGTTCTTTGATATGTTATTGCTGCGAGCCAACCAGCTGTCCTCTCCCGCACAAAAGCGGGTCATGAGAGTCGTGAAGGCTTCCATAGATTTCGGCCTTTCCTGGCCAAGGTGCCGGGCGAGCCATTCGTCGCGGATGTTGTGCTTAAAAGCTACTAGGGCCTCTGCATCCAGACAGTCGACGATTTGATTTTTCTTTGTTAGGAACCGTGTCCAGAATTGCCTTCCCGATTCCTTTGGCTGCTGAATTATGTGGCTCAAGTCATCGGCATCTGGTGGTCGCACATAAGTGCCCTGAAAGTTATCGAGGAATGCGGCTTCCAGATCTTCCCAACAGCCAATGGACTCTGCTGGCAAGCTGTTGAGCCAATGCCGAGCTGGTCCTTTGAGTTTGAGTGGGAGGTATTTGATGGCATGTAGGTCATCACCGCGGGCCATGTGGATGTGCAGGAGGAAATCCTCAATCCATACCGCAGGATCTGTTGTGCCGTCGTATGATTCTATATTTACGGGTTTGAAACCCTCTGGGATTTGATGATCCATTACTTAGTCTGTGAATCATAAGGGGTGTGCGGCGCCTCTGTACTGGGCTATATCGCGACACAGCTCAAATGAGTCTTGCCCGCTATGCTCGGCCCGACCAGACTTACTTTTACTGTATCCGGCATGACGATTATCGTCATGCATAGTGGCGCACCCTCGTGATCCGTAGATCGATCTTGCATGTTTTGCTTTGTCCTCCAATACATCTCGTAGGTCTGGCATATTTCCCCATGCCTTTTTATTTGAATGGCATCGGGGTGCGGGCTGAACTTTTGGCTGGAATGCCTCTCTGTTGCGGCTACGAGGTGGCCGACCAGCCGCGTGATACGCCGGGGATGTAGGTTTTAGTGCTTCCTCCTCCAGTCGGGGTAGCAACCTGCACTTTGGGTAACACTTGGAGGGGCGTTCGAGTTTGTATTCCTCCGCCGCAAGGACTTCAGTCCATCTGTCAGCTAGCAAATCTTGGTCAGCTTGAAGCTGCTGTTGCTTTTTCTTAAGGCTATTTGTCGTGGCTGTAAGCCAGCGCTTGAAGCACTCTTGTTCGACGGGATCCTCTGGCACAACGAATTCATCATCGTCGAGGCTTGCCTCATCTTCGGAGGGAGGCATGTAATTATCATCCTCCGCCTCTCCATCTGCCGCTCTCTTAGGAGGGCTGGCTTCTCCATCCTCCTGCTCTAAACCTTGCCGGAGGGGATTGTTGTTGTCTTTGGCACTGTCCGTCGTGCTATTATCTCCGGTGCTGGTATCACCGCTTTTGCCTTGGCGGGACTTAGAGCGGCGCCACTGACACCGGCGCTTGGGTTGCTTCTTGGAGGGGTCATCCTCTGTTGTCTCATTGCCATTGCCTTCTTTGGGTGTGGCCACCATGTATACGTCATATGATGAGGTGGCTGTGCAGTGCCCTATGGGCAGTGGTTCCTCTTCGTTTCCCGCATCGTCGTCCATACCGTCGATGTCTTCGGAACCGAAGTCGAGCATGTCGGTTAAGTCGTCGACAGTGGCTATTAAGTTGGTGGTGGGTGGGCGGTGAACTTCTTCATCATCCACATCCCAATCCCGCCAAACATAGTTCGGCCAGGATTCTCATGACAAGGAGAGAGACCTTAATGAGTTCAGTATGTCGCCAAAGGGCGAGTGCGGAAAATATCCGCGGAGGTAAACTCCATGATCGGTGCCCAGCCGGATTTGATAAGCACAGGCGCAGGCGGTTCGGAGTCCGTGGCCGGAGAAGGATCCGGCAGTTTGGTGACAAGGCTCTCGTGAAAGGTAAGGTTGATATTCGGCTCGCTCGCCGCTGAGGATATGGCTTCCGTGGTGGGGTCTATCCACCCGTCCATGGATGGCGTGACTGGTTCCGAATTGAGGGTCAGAGTGGTTGCCGGTGCGATCTTCTGAACACTGTCCGATGGTAGAGCTAAATCGTACTCATCGTGGCCGTGTGGCGCGCAAGGCAGGGGCTCGAATCCGTCGAAGATCAAGTCTCTACGGATATTGGCCGTGTAGTTTAAGCTTCCAAACCCGACCTGGTGGCCAGGGACGCAACTTTCGATCTGCTCCATATGGCCAAGCGAGTTGGCCCACAGTGCGAAGCCGCCAAATACGAAGATCTGCCTGAGGAGAAAAGTCTCACCCTGGATTGCATCGCTATCGATGATTGAAGGAGCCATCAAGCCTAATGGCAACGACACTGAGGAACTCTCAATGAAAGCACCAATGTCGGTGTCAAAACTGGCGGATCTCGGGTAGGGCGTCCTGAACTATGCGTCTAAGGCGGATGGTAACAGGAGGCAGGGGACACGATGTTTTACCTAGGTTCGGGCCCTCTTGATGGAGGTAAAACCCTACGTCCTGCTTGATTATTCTTGATAGTATGAGTAGTACAAGAGTTGATCTACCACGAGATCGGAGAGGCTAAACCCTAGAAGCTAGCCTATGGTATGATTGTATGTTATCCTATGGACTAAAACCCTCCGGTTTATATAGACACCGGAGGGGGCTAGGGTTACACAAGGTCGGTTAGAAAGGAGGAGATATCCATATCCGTACTGCCTAGCTTGCCTTCCACGCCAAGTAGAGTCCTATCCGGACACATGACGAAGTCTTCAATCCTGTATCTTCATAGTCCAACAGTCCGACCAAAGGATATAGTCCGACTGTCCGGAGACCCCCTAATCCAGGACTCCCTCAATTACCGTCAGTGTCAGTCTTCTTCTTGAAGATCCATTTATTATCTATGGCTTGCCGATCTTTGGGCAAGTCAACCAAAGTCCACACTTTGTTCTCATACATGGATCCCATCTCAGATTTCATGGCCTCAAGCCATTTTGCGGAATCCGGGCTCACCATCACTTCTTCATAGTTCGTAGGTTCGCCTTGGTCAAGTAACATGACCTCCAGAATAGGATTACCATACCACTCTGGTGCGGATCTTACTCTGGTTGACCTATGAGGTTACGTAGTAACTTGATATGAAGCTTCATGATCAACATCATTAGCTTCCTCACTAATAGGTGTAGTTGTCATAGGAACCGGTTTTTGTGATGAACTACTTTCCAATAAGGGAGCAGGTACAGTTACTGTCGTGGAATTGTCACGGCAGATGTCCTTAGTGTCAGGACTTAGTCGCGAGGCCAACGCATCTATGTGGTAGCTTGAGAGGGGTTGAGCGGGACGAGAGACGCGATGTTTTACCCAGGTTCGGCCCCTCACAGAGGAGGTAAAAGCCTACATCCTGCTTCATTAATATTGATGATGATGATCACGGTTACAAGAGTGCTCTATCTTGAGAGCTATTGTATAAACCTAACTTGTCCAACTTGTGGAACTTGTCAATCTTCTCCCCTTTTGGGGAGCCCTGCCCCTCCTTATATATGTTGAAGGGGCGGTTTACATGTGGAGTCCTATTAGGATTAGGACTAGTCTATCTCTAATACAAACCGGATACAAGTCCAGGTTTAGCTCCTTGTAAGATAATGTTCCTCATGCCTTTCCTCTTAAACCGGCCAACCGTTAAACGTGAACCGGCCTTCTGGGCTTTGGGCCTTGTCATCCGTCGATCCCGCACGCCGGATCACCAGTGAGTCATAATGACCAGGTGGGTTGCTTGTAAACCGCCAGGTCGCGGCGGGTCACCAATAACTCGCCAAGTGTCAGCGGGGTCTTCAGATAAACCGCCAAGTCCGGCCGGGTTAAATTCCGGCCGATTTACACCGCGGGGTATATCCCCGACATTAATTTGACAAGTTATGCTCCGGGTTAAGAATTTTTGTAAACCGGTACCTGATCATCCTTAAGTCCTTGTTATTTCCTCTTTCTGGGAAATCCGGGTCAACAGACCAGCTTCATAATCAATTTGCCAACATTGGCTTGTCACCGAGAAATATTGTGAAGAATAACTCCTTTGACTCAGCTCCGCTGGTTTAAGAAATATGGGTCTGAAAATACTTATCTGATATTCAGCCGGTTTGAAGATGTAAAACTTGCTGGTTTAATATTACCAAAATGGCCGGTTTATAAATATTGATGGTGCCGGGTCATAATTGTTGTCGACACCGGGTCATGTAATTGATCTTCCTGATTTGCTCAAAACTAATAAAATGAAGATGTTCCTCCTTTATATGCATAATACCTGTAGCCCCCAAGTCTTAAGAGGAGAACATAGTGATAACTTAAGACTTGCTCCAATAAGTGTTTCAACCTTGAAGAAATCCGGTTTGTTCATCTCAATCATATAAACTGAATACTCCATATATGTAGCCCCCAAGTGCCGGGTTGTCATGCTTGCAGCAACCTGGGACTTGCAATTGCTTATAAAAACTTCAATCAGTGTAGCCCCCAAGGGCCGGGTCATTATGCAATAATTAGCAGGGACATTATAAATATAATCATGTAGACTTGAGCAGTGATGTGTAGCCCCCAAGGGCCGTCTTAGTAAGATAATACTGAACCGGGACTTGATATATACTTCAATGAAAATAACATCTTATAATGTAGCTTCCATCGTAGGGCTTGAACCCACGTCCACAAGGTTAAGAGTTTTGTGCTTTACCAACTGAGCAATGAATCCTTCAATATTATGGACGAAAACTTGTGTACCTTGAATTGTTGACAGGAGCAATTGGTGGCCCCCAAGGGCCGGCTCATTATAATATGATGAGCCGGGTCTTCAATAATACTAGTAAAAATGACTTTGCATTAGCCCCCAAGTGTCATGATGCATGCTTGCAGCAACATGAGACTTGCATGTAATCTCGATTTGAATAATGTAGCCCCCAAGTGCCGGGTTGTAAGCCTGCAGCGACTCGGGACTATTCCTTCCATTGTAGAATAAATCATATCCTTTGATAAAAGAGTAGACATTGCGCTATAGCGACTTTGAAAACCTTAATCATAAAAATCCAGCCATGTTGGCTATTCAAGATAATATAGTCCGGTATGAAAACCTTATTCATTCAATATCATAATGAAATTTTAGCCAAGTTTGGCTATTTGAATAATATAACCCAATGATTTATAAGCGCATGATTCCAATGGCGCAATCCAAATATATACTGGCGACTTATTGTCCAAAGCCAGGCCGGTTTAATAAACATCGGATCATACTACCGGTTTAATAAACACCGGTGATTTATAATCATGCTTTATTCAACCTGTTTCTGCATACAACAAGTTTAAAGTGTCCTGGCGGTTTACCGCCGGACGGGTCATAATGCCCGGCATATAACCTGAGTTTATAACCGAGGCTGCACTTAAGAATAATCAAATATGAAATACATCATACCTGTGACATTGAATCACATCATTGGTTTACCAACTTTTTGTAGTAAGAGTGATAACCCTAATCTTGAGTAATGATAACTCCTTTCATATTGTGTTGGTTTATGATAAAACCGTACCGGGTTGTGATAAACACCAGTTTAACCATATATAATACTGGCGACTCGTAGTCAAACCAGACTGGGCTGATAGTTTCCAGATTATAACTTGATCGTGTACTAACAACTTGTAGTTGAAAGCCGAGCCGGGTTGATAAACACCGGTTTACTCCATAATAGGATGGTAACAGAAAATCAAACCGGGCAGATAGCCTCCGGAGTAAAGTGGACCGTGTTCCGTCAATTTGTAATTGACAGTTTGGGCCGGTTTAAAACTTTGTCGGTTTAAAAACACAACAAAAATAAAAGAAACAGTTATCAAGGAAAATATTGAAGCAAAGGCAACGATAAAACCATTTGCAAAAGGAGGCTTATTTGAGCTGATCAGGTGGCGTTACCATGGTCGGACACGACCAAGCTCCCAATAGGTGTAGCTATGGTTCAAGTCAGCCAGGTCCCCAAATGAAACCGTGGCATTTATGCCGATCAAGTGGCATGGCAATGGTTCGGGTTCGACCAAGCCCCCAAGTGATTCTGTGGCCTTAGGCCGATCAAGAGGCATGACTGGTTCAGACGTGACCAAGTCCCCAAGTGATCTGGTGGCTCTCGCCCATCAAGAGGCGTGACTATGGTTCAGATGTGACCACAAGTCCCCAAGTGATGCTGTGGCTTTACGCCTATCAAAAGGTGTTGCTATGGTTCGGATACGACCAAGCCCCCATGTGATTAATAATATGTCAGACCAGTAAGGCGGGATACCCATGTTTGAACCGCGCATCATGGCAGCAGGTTCTTTTCAGCAACTTTTAACTTTTGCAAGAGATAAATTATTCTTTGAACAGGGATCTTGAACCGGATATTGAGAGCTTCAAAGCTTTGTGGGAGACATCTTTCCCTTGAACCGGATTTTAAACCGGAATCTTCATTTTCAGCCGGAAATTTTCTGACGGCCTTTAAACTCGAACTTGCGAGAAGTTAATTCCTTTTTGAACCGGACATTGTTAAACCGGATTTGAGCGGTTCAGAGATTTGTGGGAGAAAGATATCTCTTGAGCCGGATTCTAAACCGGAGTCATTTCTGATGACCTGGGACTTCTTCATCGAGCCGGGATTTTATAACTGTCATATACTTTCTAAGCCAGAAATTTTCTGACGGCCTTTAAACTTTCATCAATATAACAGTAGCCTCTAGGACTGGGTTATCCTTCCCTCCATCGTCCTGGGGTTCTTAAATTTGCTAAAACTGGCAAAATTTGCTGAGTCATGTCATCGTAGCCCCCGAGTCTCAAAGGTGACTCGAGGAGTTGGCTTGAGACTCTCCATATTTCACCGTGATATAAACCGGCATAACTTGTATATCATTGGCGTTGATAGCACGATGTGAATCCATAGAAGGTTGAGGTGACTGTGGCGGGTTGTAAATGATCCCATATGAGCCGTGTCAGCAACTCGGCCAATGGTTCATTCCAACTGGCGATTTGAAGTTAACCAAACTGTAGTGGCGGCGACTTGTGCACCTACCCATTGAACCATCCAGTGCAGACGGCGGCTGATAATATATGATAATTTACCTCCAATTTGTTGGAAGGAAACCGGGCTTCCCAAGTAGTGACTTTCTCATAGTCAATAAAAAGTTCATCCAGACAAGTGCGGCCCGGTATGTTGATGTAGACCAGGCCGCGAGAGACGGACGACAAAGACGATCGCAGCATCAGAGGCGGCTCAGATAGATAAGTCGGCGACAGCATTGTACGCCGGTGCGGACGGGAGAATCGGCCGCAGCATTGTAAACCGTCGCGCACACGTGAACCGGCCGCGAGAGCGGACAGGTGAGCCGTTCGTGGAGTTGTACGCTGGTGCAGACGCGTGAGTCAATCACAGGCGCAGTCCCGGCTAATTGATGTAGACCGGGCTGTACGGGCGGCAGCTTGTATGCGTCCATTCACCGTGTAATGTGGCACGGACGACCACCAGGCAGGACGTTGCCAGCGCGTACTCCGTACCCATGGTATAAACCATGTTTTATAATGAATAATTGTCCTGCATATCATAATATCCGGTCCAAAGTAATTGTTCCCTTGATAAAAACAATATATACCAAGAAACTAGATTTACATGGATATCACCTGATGTTTTTTGTTCGGACAACGGATGATCTATTCGTCGCGACAGAGGCGGTTTAGGCTGGTCGGCGACTCAATATAGTCCTGACGGTTCAAGCATAAACCCTCCGGGTTATTCTCCAGGTCTTTAAACGCCCGGCACGGGTGGTGCAGATGTATACGTTGGCTCCGACGCCGGTGCACAAGGACCGGATCATACCTTGGCCATGAGTCCGTTGACCTGTGTATAGCATAGCATACCGTGAAAAAAGCTTTGGACGATACTTAATTATACCAGTAAAAGTTTAGGAAAATAGCACCTGATTTGCTCGTATGGCAGATGGTCCATCTGTAATATCCATCAATAAATTTGGCAGTGAAGCGTGGCAGCTCGAACTGGATGCGACGTGGAGGCAGGGCCATGCACAGAGCGACTCAACAGTGAGAGCACAGCACGGCGGAGTGGAACTAGTGAGCGGGCGGCTCCAGTAGTAGACGCAGCAGCCGGTGGGCGGGTCAAAATTGCACAGGGCGGCTCGGGAGACCAGACGCGAGCTCGCGAGGCCGGTTGACCAAAATGGCGACCCAGGGTAAATGACACGGAGTTGTCACCTGGTAGGCGGAGGGCGCTCACGGCAGATCAGACCCATGGTAGAGACAGAAACGGGTGGGTCAACAGCCAGCTCGGAGCATGGAGTCCGGATCGTGGTCTTCTCCTCTTTCAACTGCTAGTAATTTGGAAATTCCCAAATGATGGTGTTGGATTTATCCCGTGAAGGAGTAGCTCCAAAATTAATTAGTCCTCAAAAGATGAGCTGCCACCGGTGCATACTAATTCATTCTAACAATTTGATTTGTTGGCAGTGCCCTAGCAGACCTTTTTTTTTGTCTTCTTGATGCGAGGAGTAACACACAGCTTCATTGATGTCTTGAAAACCTAAACAGATGCACGTGCCGCCATACTTACAAATAAGTAGGTCTTCGGTGGATCGGTGCTGCCGCTTCCAATCAGAGTACCAGCCACAAGTTCAGATTGAATCCGTGGCGAAAAACTTCCTTCCTCTTGCGACCAAAAGCAATCGGACAAATCATGCGCATGACCGCGCACGACACAAACGCAACCCAATTTTCCTTTTAATCTCAAACTCGTATCTGCCAACTTCAAAATTAGCCATGATTGTGAACATAAACTGATGAACATGCCGGCTCTGCCCAAGGCCATCTAACACCAGGTTATCCTGCACGCTTTTTGTGCTGACGCTTTTTCATCTGACATATCGCGTGCTTCACGATCCTTGAGAAAGATCCCTTCAAGAACTCAACACCACTATGCGCATGCCCCACGGTGGGCGTCAACTGTCGTGGAATTGTCACGGTAGATGTCCTTAGTGTCAGGACTTAGTCGCGAGGCCAACGCATCTATGTGGTAGCTTGAGAGGGGTTGAGCGGGACGAGAGACGCGATGTTTTACCCAGGTTCGGCCCCTCATGGAGGAGGTAAAAGCCTACATCCTGCTTCATTGATATTGTGATGATGATCACGGTTACAAGAGTGCTCTATCTTGAGAGCTATTGTCTAAACCTAACTTGTCCAACTTGTGGAACTTGTCAATCTTCTCCCCTTTTGGGGAGCCCTGCCCCTCCTTATATATGTTGAAGGGGCGGTTTACATGTGGAGTCCTATTAGGATTAGGACTAGTCTATCTCTAATACAAACCGGATACAAGTCCAGGTTTAGCTCCTTGTAAGATAATGTTCCTCATGCCTTTCCTCTTAAACCGGCCCACCATTAAATGTGAACCGGCCTTCTGGGCTTTGGGCCTTGTCATCCGTCGATCCCGCATGCCGGATCACCAGTGAGTCATAATGACCAGGTGGGTTGCTTGTAAACCTCTAGGTCGGGGCGGGTCGCCAATAACTTGCCAAGTGTCAGCGAGGTCTTCAGATAAACCGCCAAGTCCGGCCGGGTTAACTTCCGGCCAGTTTACACCACGGGGCATATCCCCGACATTTACCTCATCAAGTTCTACTTTCCTCCCACTCAGTTCTTTCGAGAGAAACTCCTTCTCTAGAAAGGATCCATTCTTAGCAACAAATGTCTTGCCTTCAGATCTGTGATAGAAGGTGTACCCAACAGTTTCCTTTGGGTATCCTATGAAGACACATTTCTCCGATTTGGGTTCGAGCTTATCAGGTTGAAGTTTTTTCACATACGCGTCGCAGCCCCAAACTTTAAGAAACGACAACTTTGGTTTCATGCCAAACCATAGTTCATATGGAGTCGTCTCAACGGATTTTGATGGTGCCCTATTTAACGTGAATCCAGCTGTCTCTAAAGCATAACCCCAAAACGATAGCGGTAAATCAGTAAGAGACATCATAGATCATACCATATCTAGTAAAATACGATTACGACGTTCAGACACACCATTTCGCTGTGGTGTTCAGGGTGGCGTGAGGTGCGAAACTATTCCGCATTGTTTCAAATGTAGACCAAACTCGTAACTCAAATATTCTCCTCCACTATCAGATCGTAGAAACTTTATTTTGTTGTTACGATGATTTTCCACTTCACTCTGAAATTCTTTGAACTTTTCAAATGTTTCAGACTTATGTTTCATTAAGTAGATATACCCATATCTACTCAAATCATCTATGAAGGTGAGAAAATAACGATACCCGTCACGAGCCTCAATATTTATCGGACCACATACATCAGTATGTATGATCTCTAACAAATTTGTTGCTCGCTCCATTGTTCTGGAGAACGACGTTTTAGTCATCTTGCCCATGAGGCATGGTTCGCAAGTACCAAGTGATTCATAATCAAGTGATTCCAAAAGTCCATCAGTATGGAGTTTCTTCATTCGCTTTACACCCATATGACCCAAACGGTAGTGCCACAAATAAGTTGCACTATCATTATCAACTCTGCATCTTTTGGCTTCAATATTATGAATATGTGTATCACTACTATCGAGAGTTAGTAAAAACAGACCACTCTTCAAGGGTGCATGACCATAAAAGATATTACTCATAAAAATAGAACAACCATTATTCTCTGATTGAAATGAATAACCGTCTCGCATCAAACAAGATCCAGATATAATGTTCATGCTCAACGCTAGCACCAAATAACAATTATTCATGTCTAAAACTAATCCCAAAGGTAGATGTAGAGATAGCGTGCCGACTGCGATCACATCGACTTTGGAACCATTTCCCATGCGCATCGTCACCTCGTCCTTAGCCAATCTTCGCTTAATTCGTAGTCCCTGTTTTGAGTTGCAAATAATAGCAACAGAACCAGTATCAAATACCCAGGTGCTACTGCGAGCATTAGTAAGGTACACATCAATAACATGTATATCACATATACCTTTGTTCACCTTGCCATCCTTCTTATCCTCCAAATACTTGGGGCAGTTCCGCTTCCAGTGACAAGTCTGTTTGCAGTAGAAGCACTTAGTCTCAGGCTTAGGTCCAGACTTGGGTTTCTTCTCCTGAGCATCAACTTGTTTGTCGTTCTTCTTGAAATTCCCCTTCTTCTTCCCTTTACCCTTTTTCTTGAAACTAGTGGTCTTGTTGACCATCAACACTTGATGCTCCTTTTTGATTTCTACCTCCGCAGCCTTTAGCATTGTGAAGAGCTCGGGAATTGTCTTATTCATCCCTTGCATATTATAGTTCATGATGAAGCTCTTGTAGCTTGGTGGCAGTGATTGAAGAACTCTGTCAATGACACTATAAACCAGAAGATTAATTCCCAGCTGAGTCAAGTGGTTATGGTACCCAGACATTCTGAGTATATGTTCACTGACAGAACTGTTCTCCTCCATCTTGCAGCTGTAGAACTTATTGGAGACTTCATATCTCTCAATCCGGGCATTTGCTTTAAATATTAACTTCAACTCCTGGAACATCTCATATGCTCCATGACGTTCAAAACGTCGTTGAAGTCTCGGTTCTAAGACGTAAAGCATGGCACACTGAACTATCGAGTAGTCATCAGCTTTGCTTTGCTAGACGTTCTTAACGTCGTAAGTTGCATCTGCAGCAGGCCTGGCACCCAGCGGTGCTTCCAGGATGTAATTCTTCTGTGCAGCAATGAGGATAATCCTCAAGTTATGGACCCAGTCCGTGTAATTGCTACCATCATCTTTCAACTTTGCTTTCTCAAGGAACGCATTAAAATTCAACGGAACAACAACATGGGCCATATATCAACAACAACGTAGACAAGCAAAATACTATCAGGTACTAAGTTCATGATAAATTTAAGTTCAATTAATCATATTACTTAAGAACTCCCACTTAGATAGACATCCCTCTAATCATCTAAGTGATCACGTGATCCAAATCAACTAAACCATGTCGGATCATCACGCGATATGGAGTAGTTTTCAATGGTGAACATCACTATGTTGATCATATCTACTATATGATTCACGTTCGACCTTACGGTCTTAGTGTTTCGAGGCCATATCTGCATATGCTAGGCTCGTCAAGTTTAACCCAAGTATTCTGCGTGTGCAAAACTGGCTTACACCCATTGTATTTGAACGTAGAGCTTATCACACCCGATCTTCATGTGGTGTCTCGGCACGACGAACTTTCGCAACGGTGCATACCCAGGGAGAACACTTATACCTTGAAATTTAGTGAGGGGTCATCTTATAATGCTACCGTCAAACAAAGGAGAATAAGATGCATAAAGGATAAACATCTAATGCAATCAATATAAGTGATATGATATGGCCATCATCATGTTGTGCCTTTGGTCTCCATCTCAAAGTAACGTCGTGATCACCATCGTCACCGGTGCGACACCTTGATCTCCATCGTAGCATCGTTGTCGTCTCGCCAACTATTGCTTCTACGTCTATTGCTACTTCTTAGTGATAAAGTAAAGCAATTACAGGGCGATTGCATTGCATACAATAAAGCGACAACCATATGGCTCCTGCCAGTTGCCGATAACTCCATTACAAAACATGATCATCTCATACAAAATATAGCATCATGCCTTGACCATATCACATCACAACATGCCCTGCAAAAACAAGTTAGACGTCCTCTGCTTTGTTGTTGCAAGTTTTACGTGGCTGCTACGCGCTGAGCAAGAACCGTTCTTACCTACGTATCAAAACCACAACGATAGTTCGTCAAGTTAGTGCTGTTTTAACCTTCTCATGGACCCAGCGTAGCCACACTCGGTTCAACTAAAGTTGGAGAAACTGACACCCGCCAGCCACCTGTGTGCGAAGCACGTCGATAGAACCAGTCTCACGTAAGCGTATGCGTAGTGTCAGTCTGGGCCGCTTCATCCAACAATACCGCTGAACCAAAGTATGACATGATGGTAAGCAGTATGACTTGTATCTCCCACAACTCACTTGTGTTCTACTCGTGCATATAACATCTACGCATAAACCTTGCTCGGATGCCACTGTCGGGGAACGTAGTAATTTCAAAAAATCCTACACACACAAGATCATGGTGATGCATAGCAACGAGAGGGGAGAGTCGTCCACGTACCCTCGTAGACCATTAAGCGAAAGCGTTATGACAACGCGGTTGATGTAGTCGTACGTCTTCATGATCGACCGATCCTCAGTACTGAACGCACGGCACCTCCATGTTCAGCACACGTTCAGCTCGGTGATGTCCTGTGAACTCATGATCCCGTAGAGCTCGAGGGAGAGTTTCGTCAGCACGACGGTGTGGTGACGATGTAGATGAAGCTACCGTCGCAGGGCTTCGCCTAAGCACCGCTACAGTATGATCGAGGTGGATTATGGTGGAGGGGGGCATCGCACACGGCTGGGAGAAATCAATGATCAACTTGTGTGTCTAGAGGTGCCCCCTGCCCCTGTATATAAAGGAGCAAGGGGGGAGAGGCCGCCAGCCAAGGAGGGTGTGCCAAGGGGGGAGTCCTACTCCCACCGGCCCCCTTGCCCTAAACCAATTCGGTTTGGGCCTTGGGGGCGCGCCCCACACTCCCCTTGCTGCCCTCTATTTCCACTAAGGCCCATGTAGGCCCATTAAGCCCCCCCGGGGGGGTTCGGTAACCCCAAGTACTCCGATATTTATCCGGTAACCCCCGGAACCCTTCCGGTGTCCGAATATAACCTTCCAATATATCAATCTTTATGTCTTGACCATTTTGAGACTCCTCGTCATGTCCGTGATCACATCCAGGACTCCGAACTACCTTCGGCACATCAAAACATATAAACTCATAATACCGATCGTCACAGAACTTTAAGCGCGCAAACCCTATGGGTTCGAAAACTATGTAGACATGACTGAGACATGTCTCTGGTCAATAACCAATAGCGGAACCTGGATGTTCATATTTTCTCCCACATATTCTACGAAGATCTTTATCGGTCAAACCGCATAACAACATACGTTGTTCCCTTTATCATCGGTATGTTACTTGCCCGAGATTCGATTGTCGGTATCTCAATACCTAGCTCAATCTCGTTACTGGCAAGTCTCTTTACTCGTTCCTTAATGCATCATCCCGCAACTAGCTCATTAGTCACATTGCTTGCAAGGCTTATAGTGATGTGCATTACCGAGAGGGCCCAGAGATACCTCTCCGACAATCAGAGTGACAAATTCTAATGTTGATCTATGCAAACTCAACAAGTACCATCGGAGACACCTGTAGAGCACCTTTATAATCACCCAGTTACGTTGTGACGTTTGGTAGCACACAAAGTGTTCCTCCGATAATCGGGAGTTGCATAATCTCATAGTCATAGGAACATGTATAATTCATGAAGAAAGCAATAGCAGTAAACTTAAATGATCAAGTGCTAAGCTAACTGAATGGGTCAAGTCAATCACATCATTCTCCTAATGATGTGATCCCATTAATCAAATGACAACTCATGTCTATGGCTTGGAAACTCAACCATCGTTGATCAAAGAGCTAGTCAAGTAGAGGCATGCTAGTGACACGATGTTTGTCTATGTATTCACACATGTATTATGTTTCCGGTTAATACAATTCTAGCATGAATAATAAACATTTATCATGATATGAGGAAATAAATAATAACTTTATTATTGCCTCTAGGGCATATTTCCTTCAGGTGGCGCACGCACATCTGGGCGATGGCGACCTTGGGACGAGACCCGGCACGAGCGCGGTGTACTCGAGGTCGAACCCGACCACCTTGTACTTCTCCCCGGCAAGCAACAGATCCATGATGTGGATGGAGTGCTCCGCCCGGACTAGGTCGTTGGTGTACACCATCGAGAGGTCCATGAACCTTATGTGGGTGTCCACCACGACACACATGGTGAACTACTGCTCGTCGTCGGTAGCCGCTCAGAGCGCCATTGGAGCCGCGCAGGATACCCTCTAAGAATTTCTCATGGTGGGTGTTCTTCTTGCAATGGTGGGGCACGATCCAAAGGTTGAAGAGACACAAGGGTAGGTTAAATGGCCGCTATAATAAATGGGGGCCGGCCGACCTGTTGAAGCGACCCGGCCCAAAATGGATCAAAGTCTCTGTGGTTAAGTGTCATCCCTGGATCGGTATGCTGGCACACACAGTACTGGAAGAATTATAACAAAGTTCAATCACACACTTTATTACATCGAGATCCTCAACAGAGTATTTATTACAATAATATGGACAAAGGCCATCTTAATAAAAATAATTGCGGAAGCATTGAAGGTAAATGAGTCCATCCAACTCCACGACAAACTGAGTGTAGAACAACGACCTATCACACCTTTATTCTTCGTCGGAAAAGTCTGCAACATGAGACGTTGCAGCCGTGTAGGTCAGCACAAGGAATATGCTGGCAATTTCACACTGTAGAATAATAATGGAAAAAACTATCTCTACATGCAAATTTAGGTGGTGGAGGCTCTAAGTTTAATTTTTTGCATAAAGCAAATTTTACCCTACAACAAAGGAATAATTTTTTTTATTACTAAGATAAAATGCCATTACTGAGAAGGTTCCTCCAACTCAATCCCAAAATTCCCATGTTATTAGTAACCCAATAATTTCATTAAATAGAGTGATGAGATCAACCAATAGTTCACTTCTAGATACTCAAGTTGTCCATAACTAGGGACACGGCTAATCATGATTAGTTTGTACACTCTGCAGAGGTTTGCGCACTTTTCCCCACAAGACTCGACCACCTCCATGTTCGGAAGATCGAGACATAGCCTTTCTAAAGTATTTCCTCCAAACCCTGGATAGACCGGTACACCTACTTTCCCCTACATCAGCTAGTCTACCACGGAAAGAGGTCACACAACTTACTCAACTATGCCAGAGCAAATAATGGCTTGTGGCTGCACACGAAATTTTCTAGGCATGAAATATTTTATGATCCCTTTGAGCCTAGGTGGTGGACCTAGGGTAATCACACGGGTACTCCGGGATTCCCCTTGGGCAAGCACTGGTTACTCTAGGTGCCCCAAACAATCCACCCAGATGTCTATTAAAGTTGCCACCTTATGTTGTCCCAAAATTATTATCTCTCACAACTTGCATGGATCACACATACCAATCCCCGTCTATGAGCATGGCTAAGCAATATATGATATAACGAATATTCCGGGGTGATCAAAGGTCATAGGTTCCTACAACAAGAACTACAAAGCATAACCATATGTTCCCAATCCCACTCATGCAATCTTTGAGGGTGAAACTAATGCATAGTAAAAAACTAGGTATTGAAAATTGTGATCAAAGTGTGAACTTGCCTTCCTAACGTTCGCTGAACTGTAAAGATTCGTGGTAGCAAGCTTCGCACTTCGGATGATCTAACATAAGCAAGCAATAACATACAAGCAAAGATCCAAAAAGAAAACAAATGAAAGACTTTGAAAAACTCCAAAACAACCATATAAAGTTTCTGTACATAACATAATTTTTACAGTAGCAAAAATATGTGTGTTTGGTTCTAACAGAAAGTACACCTTACGAGCTTCGATTTGCAAAAAGAATCACCTAAAACGGAGTTACGAAACTCAATTTATGGCCTAACGAAGTTTGAATTCTTTAAAATTTTCAAAAATATTTTTCGGTTGGTTCTCTGGATAGATGGGATTTCTATGAACTAGTAGGAAAAAGAATCAACTAAATCGGATCTATATACTAAAAGATATACAAGAAAGAAGATTTGGTAAAGAATCTGAATTTGGAAAAATTCCTGAAAAAGAAAAAAATTTGGCCAGTGACAAGTGGCGCTCTGTGATTCGCTGGCTGGGTGCTCACCGGACTTGTCACCGGAGACGAGGAAGAAGGTGGCTCCGGTGTGCTTCGGCGAAGGACGCGTGCGGAACAATGTAGAGGAGGATGAGGTGAACCACTTGAACAAGTTGTGATGGTAGATTGCTTCCTGTACGCACGGTGAGAGGTCGCCGGAATTCACGAACTCCGGCAAGCAATTGGCGAGGTTAGGGAGGGGCAAAAAACTCCAGAAGGAGAGGGCTTCGGACAAGGGTTGAGAAGGTCTCCCTGGGGTGCTTTATATAGGGCAGAGGAGGTCTAGAGTTGGGTGGGGCGAGATGTGTTAATGGCTGCAGTTTCAAGCGCTCATGATGGCCATTATGGTTGTCTTTGAGGCGCACCAGGGGATGGGAGGGGTCGAGGGAGGCGAGGGTGTTCCGTTCAGAGACGTTTTGGAGCGGGGGAGAGGAAGATGAGGGGAGGAAGATGTAGAGGCGCCATGGATGAACGTTCTGTCAGTGTTCACGTACAAAGAGGAGGAAGAAGGAGATAATATCTTGGAGAAAGTCTCAATAAACCTCCAATATTCGGTGACGGCTTCAACCTTGGAGGGGTCTACTGGTATTCCTTCTCCTGATATAACATGTCCAAGAAATCCGACTTCCTTCAACCAAAATTCGCACTTGCTGAACTTGGCATATAACTGATGTTCCCTGAGCTTCTCAAGAACCAAACGCAAATGTTCCTTGTGTTCTTCTTCATTATTCAAGTAAATCAATATGTCATCAATGAATACCACAACAAACTTATCCAAGAACTCCATGAATACCTTGTTCATCATACTCATAAAATAGGCAGGGGCATTAGTCAAACCAAAAGACATGACCGTGTAATCATAAAGTCCATATCTCGTGGTAAAGGCTGTCTTGGGTATATCTTGTTCTCGAATTTCAGCTGGTGATATCCTGATCGAAGATCAATCTTTGAGAAAACTTTTGCTCCTTGTAGCTGGTCAAACAAATCCTTGATCATCGGCAGAGGGTACTTGTTCTTGATCGTCACCTCATTCAACGCACGATAATCTACAACCATTCTCAAGGATCCATCCTTCTTCTCAACTAGAAGCACTGGGGCTCCCCAAGGTGATGAACTCGGTCGAATATAACCTTTCTCCAATAATTCCTTAATCTGCTTTTTAATTTCCTCTAGATCATTTGCGGGCATGCATCCGGTACGGTCTCTTGGATATTGGTCCGGTGCCTCGTAACAATTTGATCAAAAACTCTATGTCCCGATCCGGTGGCATGCCGGGCAATTCCTCAGGGAATACATCGGGATAATTCTTCACAACTGGTACTTCCTCCTGAACAACTACCGAAAGAGAATTCACTTGAGTCTTCCTTGGCGTATGCCTTGACACATACTTGATCTGTTTTCCATCTAGGGTGGTGAGAAGAATCGACTTACTGGCACAATCAATATTCCCTTCATACTTGGATAGCCAGACCATGCCTAGAATTATGTCCAATCCTTATGATTCTAGGATGATGAGGTCTGTGGGGAAAACGTGTCTCCCTATGGTCAATGGCAACTGAAAACATCCCGGACTTGCCATATACTCTGCTCCTGGGGAACTCACTAACATAGGTGTTTTAAGGGCTACGGTCGGCAACTTAAACTTATCCAAAAAACCCCTTGATATGAATGAATGTGATGCACCAGTGTCAAAAATAATAAGGGTTGTAAATGAATTAATCAAGAACTTACCAACAATGATGTGAGGCTGGTCATAAACTTCCTCCACATTGACATGGTTCGCCTGACCTCTCGTGAAGGGATTGGGCTTCTTGCCTCCACAGCTTCCATTACCGTTCCCGTTCTTTGCCTCAGGACACTTAGTGGCGTAGTGTCCAGTCTTCCCGCACTTGAAACAGGTACTGTGGCTCAGGTCCTTCTTTGCCAGTGTAGCGGGGTTGGACTGATGCTGATTGTTGTTTCCTCTGTTCCCATTGCCATTCCTATGGCCTTTATGGTTGTGTCCATTCCCTCTGTGATGTGAATGTTCTCCATGGTTATGGTGAGTGTGTCCACCATACTTGCCGTATCCTGATCCATTATTTCCCGTGTACGGGGTATAGCGGGGCTTCTGCTGAACTCCAGAGTTGTACTTTCCCTGTCCGTACTTCCTCTTGTGATTCTCCACCTGCTGCTGCTTGCCTTCCAGAATGAGAGCCTTGTCGACCAACTCTTGATAATTGTTAAAGGTAGCCACAGTCAACTGAAGTCCCAGATCATCATTTAGTCCCTCCAGAAATTTCTCCTGCTTAGCAGCATCATCAGCCACGTCTCCGGGAGCATACCTGGATAACTTGCTGAATTCCTCCACATAATCATCAACAGAATGATTTCCCTGGCGTAAGTTGCGGAACTCACGCTTCTTTAGACTCATAGCTCTGGCTGAAACATGTGCGGTACAGAATGCCTGCTGGAACTGATCCCAAGTAACATTGACTATGGGAAATGTAGTGGTGTAATTCTCCCACCATGATGTTGCTGGTCCATCCAGTTGATGTGTGGCAAAGCACACCTTCTCAGCGTCAGTGCATCCTGTGGTGGTCAGCTCCATTCCGATCTTGCAAAGCCAGTCATCTGCAACGATCGGCTCCGTGCTGCTAGAGAACACTGGTGGGTTCAACCTCAAGAAACGGGTAAGGTTGTCGATTGGGGGTGGTGGCGGTGGGTTGTTGTTGTTCTGGTTCTGATACTAGATGAGTAGCTGCATGAGGGCATTCTGGTTCTGGATCAACTAGGTAAGTTCCGGTGGGAATTCCGGGTCACGTCTCGGAGGCATCTGTTAGGTTTAGAGGGCCTAATGAGAGAAATCACTACCCATATGCTTATGATAGCAAGAAAATTTCAAATCAAGCAATTCACACAGATCACACCACACAAGCAAAAACCTACAGGTAAGGTCATATCCACAAGAGATATGATCTCTTCATACTACCGCAATCATTCATTGGACTCAACTAGGTAGTGGTGGTCTGAACTAAATCTCCTCAAATCAATGTCAACTCTAGCTTCTTCTTCTTCTTCGTCAATGATGCCTTCATAGGTCATGGTCTCATCAGGCTGAGCAACTTGGTGATGGGGTTCAACAACTATTTTATTGAAGTGGAGAAGAGATAGAAATGAATAGAGAAGAGTATAGACCAACGGATATTTAAGGAAGCCCTAAAATAAAGTTTTCTTCCTATGGCTTTCCATTTCCTAGTGGTCGCGTCCTACAGTTAGTGTGTGCTCTGATACCATCTTGAAGCGACCCGACCCAAAATGGATCGAAGTCTCTGTGCTTAAGTGCCATCCCTGGATCGGTATGCTAGCACACACAGTACTTGAGGAATTATAACAGAGTTCAATCACACAGTTTATTACACCAAGATCCTCAACAGAGTATTTATTACAATAATATGGCCAAAGGCCATCTCAATAAAAATAATTGCGGAAGCATTGAAGGTAAATGAGTCCATCCAACTCCACGGCAAACTGAGTGTAGAACAACGACCTATCGCACCTTTAATCTTCGTCGGAAAAGTCTGCAACATGAGACGTTACAGCCATGTACGTCAGCACATGGAATATGCTGGCGATTTCACACTGTAGAACAATAATGGGAAAAAACTATCTCTATATGAAAATTTAGCTGGTGGAGGCTCTAAGTTTAATTTTTTGCATAAAGCAAATTTTACCCTACAACAAAGGAATAATTTTTTATTACTACTAAGTTAAAATGCCATTACTGAGAAAGTTCCTCCAACTCAATCCCGAAATTCCCAAGTTATTAGTAACCCAATAATTTCATTAAATAGAGTGATGAGATCAACCAATAGTTCACTTCTAGATACTCAAGTTGTCCATAACCGGGGACACGGCTAATCATGATTAGTTTGTACACTCTGCAGAGGTTTGCACACTTTTCCCCACAAGACTCGACCACCTCCATGTTCGGAAGATCTAGACATAGCTTTTCTGAAGTATTTCCTCCAAACCCTGGGTAGACCGGTACACCTACTTTCCCCTACATCAGCTAGTCTACCACGGAAAGAGGTCACACAACTTACTCAACTATGCTAGAGCCCATAATGGCTTGTGGCTGCACACGAAAGTTTCTAGGCATTATGATCCCTTTGAGCCTGGGTGGCGGACCTAGGTTAATCACACGGGTACTCCGAGATTCCCCTAGGGCAAGCACTGGTTACTCCAGGTGCCCCAAAAAATCCACCCAGATGTCTATTAAAGTTGCCACCTTATGTTGTCCCAAAATTATTATCTCTTACAACTTGCATCGATCACACATGCCAATCCCTGTCTATGAGCATGGCTAAGCAATATATGATATAACGAATATTCCGGGGTGAACAAAGGTCATAGGTTCCTACCACAAGAACTACAAAGCATAACCATATGTTCCCAATCCTACTCATGCAATCTTTGAGGGTGAAACTAATGCATAGTAAAAACTGGGTATTGAAAATTATGGTCAAAGTGTGAACTTGTCTTGCTGACGTTCGCTGAACTGTAAAGATTCGTGTTAGCAAGCTTCGCACTCCGGATGATCTAACATAAGCAAGCAATAACATACATAAGTATACAAGCAAAGATCCAAAAAAACAAATGAAAGACTTCGAAAAACTCCAAAACAACCAAATAAAGTTTCTGTACATAACATAATTTTTATAGTAGCAAAAATATGTGTGTTTGGGTCTAACAGAAAGTACACCTTACGAGCTTCGATTTGCAAAAAGAATCACCTAAAACGGAGTTATGAAACTCAGTTTATGGCCTAACGGAGTTTGAATTCAAATTTTAAAATTTTCAAAAATATTTTTCTTTTGGTTCTCTGGATAGATGGGATTTCTATGAACTAGTAGGAAAAAGAATCAACTAAATTGGATATATATACTAAAAGATATACAAGAAAGAAGATTTGGTAAAGGATCTAAATTTGGAAAAATTCCTGAAAAAGAAAGAAAATTCGGCCAGAGACAAGTGGCGCTCTGTGATTCGCTGGCTGGGTGCTCACCGGACTTGTCGCCGGAGACGAGGAAGAAGGTGGCTCCAGTGTGCTTCGGCGAAGGACGCGTGCGGAACGATGTAGAGGAGGATGAGGTGAACCACTTGAACAAGTTGTGATGGTAGATTGCTTCCTGCACGCACGGTGAGAGGTCGCCAGAATTCACGAACTCCGGCGAGCAATTGGCGAGGTTAGGGAGGGGCAAAAACTCCAGAAGGAGAGGGCTTGGGACGAGGGTTGAGAGGGGCTCCCTGGGGTGCTTTATATAGGGAAGGGGAGGTCCAGAGTTGGGTGGGGCGAGATGTGTTAATGGCTGCAGTTTCAAGTGCTCATGATGGCCATTATGGTTGTCTTTGAGGCGCACCAGGGGATGGGAGGGGTCGAGGGAGGCGAGGGGGTTCCATTCAGAGGCGTTTTGGAGCGGGGGAGAGGAAGATGAGGGGAGGAAGAGGTAGAGGCGCCATGGATGAACGTTCTGTCAGTGTTCACATACAGAGAGGAGGAAGAAGGAGATAGCGCCTGGGCCTGGGCCTGCTGGGCTGCGTTTTTTTAAAAAACATTTTTTTACAGAAGCAATGAAACACCGAAAATACAAATAAATATAAGTCTAGAAATGCCAGAAAAATTCACATAATTATATGGTCTTATATATGACCTAGTGAACTTTTATCTGGCCTAAAATGCAAGTTTCAAAAATAAACTTTTTGCTATTCTAATAAAATAAATTGCAAATAAAACTTAAAAAAATATTTTGGTTCCAAATTCAATTTCCAATATTTTCTTTTCTGATTTTGAAGAAGTCATTTTATCTTCTCTATTTATTTTATTTTTGATATAATGGAAATGAATTTTTGGTGAAATCCAATTTGATCCATATCCCAACTTTGAAATTTCAAAAGTGGGTTTTGGGGAATCTTCCAACTCTCTCTTCCTTGAGTTGCTCAAAGTTCCTTGGATCAAAAATCAAATAAAACAAATGGGGCAAAAATGCCTAAATCATGGATGCATATGAATGATCTATTATAAACATCCAAATTGAAAATTGGGATGTTACACCTGTAATCGTCATGTCTTGTCACAGCGTTCATAGCGGAGGATTCCAGAATCCAGTGCACGCTTGACAACACCGCACCCCAGGCGTGGGCTCGAAGAGCTTGTTCCCGCGCTACCGCGCTGTTCACCGCGCAAGCTTCCCGCCCGGCTAGTTTGGCCACGCGTCGGCTAGAAGAGGGACAAATCATAGGCGTTTATTGGCAAAAAGCTTTGTAAAAACGAAGCGTGTGGAATAACTTCGGTCATAAGTTTACCCTTGGGTGATGAGGTCAAAGTTTCACAGAAGGGTGATGATGGAAACTCGAGTGCGATAATTAATTATGCGCTCTAAAGTGCACACGGTGAAAGAAACCAATTGTGTGCAATAATGTTGAAGATCGCAGTCGAGTTAGCTATACAGATCGTGTGCTGTGAGATCAACAAGGTAAACTGATTCGAGAATGGTTAATAAATTCTAAGACCATTGCATATTAAGGTCAAAATAGTGCTAGCAATATACGAGTCTCATACGATGCCATTTCAAAGATTGTACCACAAAATCTCGAAATGTTATAAGGTTCAAATTCCAGAGTTATATGGCTAAAATTCGAAGATTACAAGGTTCAAACTGATATTAGAAATGAAATTCAGCTCATCGGCTGCAAACGCTCGCGCTGATGCGCTGAACATGGATATCAGAGAGGTTCGAACTAATATCACCACTTCTAAGTCCGGCTTCGAAACCTCACAATTTTTGCAAAGGGGTCAGCCACTGAGAAGTCATGTATGGGGTTGACCCGATGACTTCCGATTACTCTGTCATCTGAAGTTCCAAAAATCAAATTCAGCATTTTTGGAGCCTACTCCATTCTGCCGCAGGCGTCGGTGCTGATCAACAGATCATTCATTTTTGCGAAATAAATGTAGGGCAAACCTCATTTCCTTCAGCACCCTTGCTCTGAGAACAAAGAGCCTGGGGAATATAATCTCCAGTAAGGTCCCTCGGTAGGAGTCCAAAGTAATTTCTGAGAGATGCAGATTTAGGCATTCGACGTGATTGTTATATTGTATCACATTATCCACCACTAGGCCTAATCTTATCTACAAAAGAAGAAAACTTGTTAGTGCCTACATGCAGTTTTGAACATTACTACAGGCCTAGCTATTTGGTTTGCAGGATTTGTAAAATGCACTAACATGCCATCTTCGATCTGACATGATTAACATGGGCATTTGATTACATTCTAGAAAAATGTAGCCTTCTTCACAAGAGGTTGGCATGGATGAAAAGTTCCCTAAGAAAACTAGTACAGATAAATCCAAAGGAGAAATGCTTATTGATTGTATCCATATGGATCAACCAATCAATATGGGAGGGACATGTATTGTAATGCCCCGGACACACCCGCCGGTGGTCGTTAGTCCTGGCGAGATCTAGACTAGCCCCACAGATCAATACTAGTCTTTTTTGCGCACTTTGTCCTCACTCGTGCGCACCCGGGAGCAACTTCCCAGCCGGTCACCCATCCTGAAACTACTCCAAGCTGAGCACGCTTAACTTTGGAGTTCTATCTGAATGGGATCCTGGAAAAGAACGAATTCCTTATTGATATGAGTAGTCTATCATCCCTATTAAGCCAGGCTATCACATACACCCCCACTCAGAGGAACCGACGTCCTCATCGGGCCACAGGAACGTTCCCTCTTGGGACATACGTCTATGCATCCAGTCCGGTACATGTACCATGTCGTGCGCCATGACGGGTCACAAATGTCATGAATAACATGACCGCGCACCTGTCCGCAAACATCCGTGTAACCACGAGGGTCAGCTCTGATGCCAACTTGTAACGCCCCGGACACACCCGCCAGTGGTCGTTAGTCCTCGTGAGATCTAGACTAGCCCCACAGATCAATACTAGTCTTTTCTGCGCACTTTGTCCTCACTCGTGCGCACCCGGGAGCAACTTCCCGGCCGGTCACCCATCCTGAAACTACTCCAAGCTGAGCTCGCCTAACTTTGGAGTTCTATCTGAACGGGATCCCGGAAAAGAAGGAATTCCTTATTGATATGAGTAGTCTATGATCCCTATTAAGCCAGGCTATCACATGTATGTACTAAAATCCTCCAAAAGAACCTTCAGAAATCATAGTACATTGTCATTGTAAACTTGGAAAAAGGTGTCACAAATTGAACTCCCTTATGGTTAACATTTAATAGGAAAGGAACATCACCTCGATATATAGCTTCTCCAGGCACGGAAAGCATCTCAGGAAACTGACAACTTGATCCAGGTCGGGCCGGATAGATTCTAGTGCCAAGACCTTCACTGTGTGCAATTTTGGGGTCAAGCTTGTCAGAATCATTTTCTGAATGACAGACGAACAAAGATCTTCAAAATTAGAAATAATGTTAATTGTTCTCGAATTTTAAAAACTCTTGTAGACTTGAAAATCCTCATGAATTGCAAATGGTTCATGAGTTTCAAAAAGTTGCATCTTTGAAAAATGGAAAAAATAAAAACCGAAAGAAAAAGCGAAGGGAAAAATAGGCCGGTTCAGGGAAGACCCTAGAAAGTTCCCCAAACCAATTGGTAGAAAACCAAAATTGGGTCGGACCAGTTGAAGTACGGCTCGCAGCTGGGGTACGCGTGACAAAGCTACCCCGTGACCAATGCGCTAAATAGGAGCCGCGACTTGCAAGGGCGTGCATAATTGAAGGAAATATGCCCTAGAGGCAATAATGAATTTATTATTTATTTCTTTATATCATGATAAATGTTTATTATTCATACTAGAATTGTATTAACCGGAAATTTAGTACATGTGTGAATACATAGACAACAGAGTTTCACTAGTTTGCCTCTACTTGACTAGCTCATTGAATCAATAATGGTTATGTTTACTAACCATAGACATGAGTTGTCATTTGATTAACAGGACCACATCATTAGAGAATGATGTGATTGACTTGACCCATCCGTTATCTTAGCACGATGATCGTTTAGTTTGTTGTTATTGCTTTCTCCATAACTATACATGTTCCTACGACTATGAGATCATGCAACTCTCGAATACAGGAGGAACACTTTGTGTGCTACCAAACGTCACAACGTAACTGGGTGATTATAAAGGTGCTCTACAAGTGTCTCCGATGGTGTTTGTTGAGTTGGCATGGATCAAGATTAAGATTTGTCAATCTGATTGTCGGAGAGGTATCTCTGGGCCCTCTCGGTAATGTACATCACTATAAGCCTTGCAAGCAATGTAGCCAATGATTTAGTTACGAGATGTAGCATGCTACCTATTGAGCACTGCGTTGGTTTTCCCCGAAGAGGAAGGATGATGCAGAAAAGTAGTGTAAGTATTTCCCTCGGTTTTTGAGAACCAAGGTATCAATCCAGTAGGAGGCTACGCGCGAGTCCCTCGTACCTACACAAAACAAATAAATCCTCGCAACCAATGCGATAAGGGGTTGTCAATCCCTACACGTCCACTTGTGAGAGTGAGATCTGATAGATATGGTAAGATAATATTTTTGGTATTTTTATGATAAAGATGCAAAGTAAAATAAAAGCAAAGTAAAAACAGAGTAATGCCCTAAGCAAGATGACATGATGTAGAGGGATAAACTCATGCAATATGATGAAAACCCCATCTTGTTATCCTCGATGGCAACAATACAATACGTGCCTTGCTGTCCCTACTGTCACTGGGAAAGGACACCGCAAGATTGAACCCAAAGCTAAGCACTTCTCCCATTGCAAGAAAGATCAATCTAGTAGGCCAAACCAAACTGATAATTCGAAGAGACTTGCAAAGATAACCAATCATACATAAAAGAATTCAGAGAAGATTCAAATATTGTTCATAGATAGACTTGATCATAAACCCACAATTCATCGATCTCAACAAAAACACCGCAAAAAGAAGATTACATCGAATAGATCTCCACAAGAGAGGGAGAGAACATTGTATTGAGATCAAAAAGAGAGAAGAAGCCATCTAGCTAATAACTATGGACCCGTAGGTCTAAGGTGAACTACTCACACTTCATCGGAGGGGCTATGGTGTTGATGTAGAAGCCCTCCGTGTCGGGGGTGTCTGATCCCTCGCACACCTATGGGGATCAGCGGACCGAGCCCCTTTCGGTTCAGCAGGGAGCGGTGGATGCACAAAGAGCAGATCAAGGCGAAACACACGAGCGAGACGATCGATTTACCCAGGTTCGGGCCGCATGGATGCGTAAAACCCTACTCCTGCTTTGGTGGTTGTATTGTGTTCTTGCTCGGGAGCGGCGAGTGCTACAATACACTCAAGCAGCTGGCGAGACCGAGCGTGAGAATGGCTGCCCCCCCTCTCTGTTGCGCATGGGCCTCCTTTTATATGTCTAAGGGGTCACCGACACGTGGCAACAGAGGCGAGGGTAAAAATGTAAAAGGGGTGGTAGTTGGCGCCACCGCCTGCTACAGTCGCATCCTACCTAACCCTGACGGCAGGGGACAAAGGCATTAAATGCCTGTCTGTGTCGCTTAGATGGGGCGGAAAGGGGCCGTCGGGGGCGCCACCATTTGCCACGATGGCTCCTTGTCAATGTCTGCTTGCCACCGCATGCCCCCGACTGCACAGCCTCCCGCCACGTACGTCAGGAATGGTCCCAGGGCGACACGTTGGTGGGTGAGCTGGAGCGCGGGCTGCGGGGTAGTAGCTTGCCGCGGCAAGTGCCTTGCCGCGGATGTTGTCTTGTCGCGTCCGGGAGCTTGTCGCTCACCGGGCCTTGTTGGGGTGCGCAGTGCGCCGCGGCGAGCTTCTTGAGATGCTTTGGTTGGTCTTCCCGGCAAGATCCTCTTGCCGGGGTCCCGTCTCCTTCCCGGCAAGCTCCTCTTGCCGGGGCCTTGTTTCCTTCCCGGCAAGCTCCTCTTGCCGGGGGTTCTGTGCTTCGAGTAGCCTTCCCGGCAAGCTCCTCTTGCCAGGGTCTTGGATACTTTGTTCTTGAATGGCTCCTAAAGGAACCATGGAGGGTCTTGGCGGTCACCCGGCAAGCCTTGCCGCGGGTCGCTGCGACTGCCCGTGCACAAGTTCGGGATACTAAGGTACCCCTACTTTAGTACACCGACAGGAGCCCCCGGGCCTGGGCCATACACGATGCCGAGCGCTGTTGGGCCAGGCCCAAAACAGTGCACGGGCACGCGCGGCCTAGGTCACGCCATAACTCACTCCGCACCCACCGCGCCCTCCCCAAACGGCACGCGTCAAACGCGGCATCGTGGGATAGATCATGGGCGGAATCATGGGTAGCTGTTTATTTGCGATGGTGAAACGTCCGCCCCCTTCCCCTCCTTCTTTATAAGCAGAGGAAACAGGGGTACGGCGCCATCTGCCCGTTGCTGCTTCCAATCTCAAAACCTCCGCCGCTCCCCGCCTTCTCAGAGCAACAAGAGAGCAGCGCCCTGCTCCCCCCATTGCCACCTGCACCACCACCACTGTTGGCCTCCTCCACCACCTTCGCCATGGCTCCGAAGGGCGACAAGGGGAAAGCGGCGAAGTCGACCGAGGCGCAGCGGCTCGCGACGATGCGGAAGGAGCAGGCCATCTTCCCTCCCAAGCTCGGCGCGAAGGCGTTGCGGGAGGGCTATTACCTGTTCTGGTCGGCGGAGACGCGAGCTCACACGCGGACCAGGGTGCTCCCGGCGGAGGCCCACACGAAGGCTCCGGACGGGTACCCTTTCTTTGCTGTGTTCTTCTACTGCGGGCTCTGCCCGCCCTTTTCCGAGTTCTTCTGTGATATTATGAACACATATGGCTTCTACCTCCTTGACTTCACCCCCAACGCCGTCCTCACCATGGCAGTTTTCGCACATCTTTGCGAAAACTTTGTCGGAGTCCACCCTAGTGTAGCTGTCTTCCGCCATTTCTTTATCCCTCGAGTAGAGAGAGGAGAGACTCCGTCCGGCGGAATCGCCTGGATCTCTAGAGCCGGCAAGAAGGAATCTTATCTAGAGGGGGAGTTTCGCGGGAAGTGGGAGGAGTGGAGAGCAGATTGGTGCTGGATTATCGAGGAGAGCCCGCAGTCATTCACCGTCCGACGCCAAGCAGCAGCGGTGCGAGGCAATGACTGGAGCGACTTGGCCCCGGAAGACAGCAAGCTGAGGATTGCCGTCACCAGGGTCCAGCGCCTTAGGCTTGCCGGACTCACCGTAGGTGCTGTTGGCGCAGACTTTCTTCGCCGCCGCATTGCCCCTCTGCAGGAACGGGGAGGCCTACCTGGGAGTTCAAGAACGCGGCAGGCATTATGAGGCTGCGCCCAGGCCTCAACTATAACTTCACTGTCCTCGAGCACACCAGCATGCTGCAGGAGCTCTTCAAATACGATTCGGATCACCCCGAAGTCTTCAGGCTGCCGCAGGGCGTCGTCCCTTTGTGCAACAACTTTGCGCTTGACCGCATCCGGGCGATGATGCCGTTGTGCGACTCGCACGGAATCGAGCCAACTTGGCAAGAGCCCGCACACGAGGTCGTGCAGCAGTTCTTCGACGACCTGGTGGAAGTGCCAATCCGTGCTGACAAGAGGGACGGCCTCATCCGCGACACCACCGAGGCGGAGCTGGCATACATAGCCACCAGGTTGGAAGAGGCAGCGGCAGCCGCAGCGGCAGGCGAATTTGGGTTTACTCTGGAGGAAGCGGCGGCAGAAGAGGTGGAAACTCATGCCGAGTGCGAGGAGTTCCTCGGCAAGAAAGAGCTCGCCCGGCAAGAGGAACTTGCCGGCAAGGAAGATCTTGCCGGGGGCCGTGCTGAGCCGAGCGAGCCTGCCGGGGATGCGAGCGACTCGCTGGAGATCGACTCTTCCTCCACTTCGTCTTCCGATAGCCCGCCGCCGGCTGCGCCTCCGTCCCCACCGAGAAGGCGTCTCCACAAGGCCGGGGATGTAGCAAGGCGGCAGGCGGGCGGGCAGTCGCAGCCGTCTCCACGACGCGCTCCACCGCGGCAAGCACTGTTGCCGCGGGAGCGCCCCATGCTGCCGCTGCAACCGGAGCGGGATCTTCCCAGGCTGCCGCCTCTGCTCCTGCCAAGCGACCAAGGGAGCCTACCCCTCCACCTTCCCGCACCAGCCACGGGCCGGATTTCGACTTCTCCGCCTTTAGCTCCGACGAGGAAGAAGAGGAGGAGTAAGTTCTTCTTATTGTACTTGCAATTCTTTGTTCTTCGCTGTTCTTTGTCTTGTCTTGTTTCTCACTTGCCTTCCTCTGTATCTGTTCCTTTTCAGGACTCTGGCGCAGAGAGCGGCGAAGAGGGCCAGGGTACCGGTGATCGTCATCGAGGACGAACCCACTGCATCAACAGGGGACGCGCCCAAGACGAACTTGTCGGACCCGGTGGCTGATCTTCAGAGCAGCCCCCAGCGTAAGTGTTTTGTTTACTTCCCGCTGTTGGGCGTGCACGAGGATCCTTACTGTGCTGATACTTGTTTGTTGACTTGTGCATGAGCAGAGCAGCCTCACCAGGGGAGCCCGGAGACCGCCCCTGAAGCGCCAAGGGGGAGTCCTCCGACGAGGGAGAGGTCTCAGGCAAGGGAGAGCTCTCCGGCGAGGGAGGAGGCTCCGACAAGGGAGGAGCCCCCGGCAAGGGAAGGGACTCCGGCAAGGGAGGAGCCCCCGGCGAGGGAGGAGGCTCCGGCAAGGGAGGAGCCCCCGGCTCGGCAAGGATCTCCAGGAAGGGACCGCGCCAACGATCCCCCGGCGACGGAGACCACAGCGGCAGGCCCTGGCATAGGTAACTCCCTTGCTTCCAAACTCCCCTTGGCTTCTTCAGCTCCTTGATCTTCCTCCTGGATTTTGCTTGAATCTTGCTTGAATCTTCCCCCCTCTTCCGGCCATAAGATCCATCTGCTGCAGAGCCGATGGAGATGGAGGTCGCTGCCGAGGAAGCAGCCGGCGCCGGCGAGGAGGCTGCCAGGGCTGCCGCCGCGGAGGCGAGCGAGGAGTCTGGCGGTCGTACTGACGACTCGGAGGCCACAGGAGCGCCAGGCGCTGCACCGACCACCGACTCTTCCGCTGCTGTCGCTGCGGAAGGCTCCGAAGAGCCCCAGCCTGGCATCTACCTGAAGGCCGGCGAGAACATCTTCATCAACCTCCCCTCGGCGTCAAGATCCAGGGTGCCGATCGAGGGGGAGACGCTGGATGGAGAGGTGCTTGCCTCTGCCGGGCTGAAGCTGGTTGATGCGCCAAGCAGCAGCAGCGGCGATGCTGAAGAGGAGCGCCTGCTGCGGAAGCTAGTGGCGCTCTACCGCACCCGGCAGGCCAAGTTGGAGTCCCGCGAAGCGCTCGTGGCAAAGGCTGGCACCGACATCGAGAAGCGCGCAGAAGAGCTTCGGGGCGCCCACCAAGAAGCTCTCTGCTCTCTGGCAAGGGAGCGGGAGGAACTTGCCGAGGCGCAGCAAGCCTTCCTTCTCGAGAAGGCGGACGTTGAAGAGCGCCAGCGCCTTGCCGCGGAGAAGTTGTCTTCGCAAGAAGGTGACTTGGTGCAGCGGAAGGTTAACCTCGACAGCCACGAGGAGGAGCTTGCCGCGCGCGAGCGGGCGGTCGGCGGAGCCGTTAAGCAAGCCGAAGACGCCGCCGCAGCTGCCGAGGCCGCCAAGGCTGAGCTGGAGCTAAAGGTGACGCAGCTGGAGGCGGTCCTCAAGGCGAGCGGCGACGAGCTTACCGCGCTCAAGCTCGAGCGTGAGAGGGACGCCAACAGCTATTCGGAGCTGCAGGTCCTTTTCGCTGAGAGAGGCAAGGAGCTGGACGCTGTCAAGGCTTCAAATGCTGATCTTGAAGCAAAGCTGGCGGCCCTGACCAAATCTCTGGACGGCGCCAAGCAGCAGGAGACGGCCCTGAAGGAGGAGGTCAAGGCCGGCAAGGTGCTGCTGGCGAAGGCCGCCGCCGCCCGGAAGACTTTGTCAGAGGATACGGAGCACTGGATGGAGGGTCTGGTGGGCGTCGCCGGGGATGTCGACAAGGAGCTGGCGCAGTTGGGGATGGTGGATCTCGCGTACTCCTCCAACGAGAACCTCCAACCCAGCGCCAAGCTTACTCTGTTCTTTAAAGGCGTGGCGACGGCGCTCTAGAGAATCCGGGAGCAGTTCCCAAAGCAGCTTGCCGACGAGTCGCGCAAGATCTGCGCGGGAGCTCTCCAGAAGGTGCTGATGAAGGTGGCCTTCCGCAACCCAGTCCTCCGCCTCAACAACGTCCTCCGAAGCCTGCCGCCAGATGCTGATCTGGAGGAGCTCAAGGCCCTTGTCGCACCTATCGTGGACAAGGTGAGCGGAATCAGGAGGGTCGAAGGCGACCGTGTAGACTAGGCCATTCATCTTCTTCTTTCCTTGTCGCTGTCAATCATGTTATGAAAAATAGTCTATTAGAGCTGCGACAAGTTATTCTGTAATATACTCTTATCCTTGGCTAATAATTGCTATGTTATTTCCTTTACTTGCTTCCTCCCCTTGTATGCTTTTACCCTACGCTTTTAGGGAACTTATCAGCGCAGGCTCCTCCGCCGCGAGCGCTGAGTGCGGAACGTCAGCAGCTCGCTTGCAGTGCCACAGCCAGCAAGAACCTCGTCATAGAGCTAGTCGCGGCTCGCTTAAGTTGTTGAGCGGACTCGAAACAACAGTAAGGGCGCAACTTAGCTACGAGTTGGTTGGTGCCTGCGCCGACAAGAAACCTTGTCGCAGCTAGCCGCGGCTTGCCTAAGTTGTTGAGCGGGGCTCGAAACAACAGTAAGGGCGCGGCCAACCACGAGTCGGTTCCTCCGCGCACAGGTTTTCCATACAAGGGACGATCACAAGAAGGAAAATAACTCTATAAATTTAATTGCTATGTTATTTCCTTTACTTGACTCCTTCCTTTGTATGTTTTTACCCTGCGCATATAGGGAACTTGCCGGCGCGGGCACGCTTGCCGCGAGTGCTGAGTGCGGAACGTCAGCGATCTGCGGGCGGTGCTGCGGCCGACAAGAAACCTTGTCGCGGAGCTAGCTGCAGCTCACTTAAGTTGTTGAGCGGACTCGAAACAACAGTAAGGGCGCAACTAGCTACGAGTCGGCTCCTCTGCGCCCAGGTTTCCCATACAAAGCATGGGCGTTCAAGGAAAATAACTCAAAAATCTAAAGGAAATCTGATTGCTCAAACTCTGGCACTTATCTTTCTCTGTTGTTTGCTTTCCCGGGGTATGTGCTGAGCACATAATCTTTATGCACGGGGTCTGCGCTCGGCTTTGTACAAAGGATTACATGCAACAGCGGCAAGACTTTGCACAAATGGGTGGTTGCCGGACAGGGTCCGACAACCGCGCCTCACGGGCAAAGCTTGCGAAGATGCGCAATATTCCAGGAGTTGCTCACTGGTACGCAATCTTCGGTCCCAAGGCGGACTGCGCCAAGCCTGGTGACTCGCTTCACCCGGTAAGGGCCTTCCCACTCCGGCGTCAACTTGTCGAAAACCTTGGCGGACTGATCATGCCAAAGAGACAAGGTCGCCTTCCTCGAAACTTCCGGCTTTAACTTTGCGGCTATGATAGCGGCGCAAAGCTTGGTGGTAGCGAGCGGCTCGCACAGCAGCCTGAAGACGATCTTCCCGAAGGAGCAACGCGTCATCTTGCCGCAGCTGCTCTTGCTCAAGCTCATCACAAGCGAGCACTTGAGGTGACCCGTATACGAGTTCCGTGGGGATAACTGCTTCTGCTCCGCAGACTAGAGCAAAAGGTGTCTGGCCAGCGGCTCGATTTGGCGTCATTCTGATCGACCAAAGAACCACCGGCAGCTCCGCGCCAGAGCCTCTGCCGGAGAGGCGGGCGGTGGCGGCAAACGGTGCGAGGAATGAGACATGCTCGGACTTCTAACCACGTTAGAAGGAGCAACATCTCGTCCGAGCGACCGCGCCACGCTCGCGCCAGCATGTTGGCGCGCATGCTGATCCTGAGCACTGCGGCATCCGCCAGCTTGATCTTCGCCTAGCAGACGTATGGTACCGTGGGTACCATGACGCTGCTGGTCCCGCGCCTCCTTGAACGGGCGTGGTGCGTGTACGGACGCCGAGGTCTTGGAGTGCGCGCGGTCGTTGTGGGAGGCGACCGCGCCGCCGACGTGCGCCGCAGCCTGGTCCTTGGACCTGGCAGCGCCACGAGTCTCCCCGTCGGCGTCTGTTCCTCCGCCGGCGCCTGCTCCACCAGCCGTACGCTCCGGCGATGGCGGGCTCGGCGCAGACGGAGCGGCTACCTCCGAAGCCTTCTTCTTCGGCGGCATGTTGATGAAGACGATGAAGATTCGGCTCGCGCGAACGCCGGATCAGGTTCGCACAACCTCGACGCGCGCCCCTACCTGGCGCGCCAAAGATGTCGGGGGTGTCTGATCCCTCGCACACCTATGGGGATCGGCAGACCGAGCCCCTTTCGGTTCGACAGGGGGCGGTGGATGCACAAAGAGCAGATCGAGGCGAAACACACGAGCGAGAAGATCGATTTACCCAGGTTCGGGCCGCACGGATGCGTAAAACCCTACTCCTGCTTTGGTGGTTGTATTGCGTTGTTGCTCGGGAGCGGCGAGTGCTACAGTACACTCAAGCAACTGGCGAGACCGAGCGTGAGAATGGCTGTCCCCCCCCTCTCTGTTGCGCATGGGCCTCCTTTTATATGTCTAAGGGGTCATCGACACGTGACAACAGAGGCGAGGGTAAAAATGTAAAAGGGGTGGTAGTTGGCGCCACCGCCTGCTACAGTCGCATCCTACCTAACCCTGACGGCAGGGGACAAAGGCATTAAATGCTTGTCTGTGTCGCTTAGATGGGGCGGAAAGGGACCGTCAGGGGCGCCACCGTTTGCCACGAGGGCTCCTTGTCAGCGTCTGCTTGCCACCGCATGCCCCTGGCTGCACAGCCTCCCGCCACGTACGCCAGGAATGGTCCCAGGGTGACACGTTGGTGGGTGAGCTGGAGCGCGGGCTGCGGGGTAGTAGCTTGCCACGGCAAGTGCCTTGCCGCGGATGTTGTCTTGTCGCGTCCGGGAGCTTGTCGCTCACCGGACCTTGTTGGTGCGCGCAGTGCGCCATAGCGAGCTTCTTGAGATGCTTTGGTTGGTCTTCCCGGCAAGCTCCTCTTGCCGGGGTCTCGTCTCCTTCCCGGCAAGCTCCTCTTGCCAGGGCCTTGTTTCCTTCCTGGCAAGCTCCTCTTGTCGGGGGTTCTGTGCTTCGAGTAGCCTTCCCGGCAAGCTCCTCTTGCCGGGGCCTTGGATACTTTGTTCTTGAATGGCTCCTAAAGGAACCATGGAGGGTCTTGGCGGTCACCCGGAAAGCCTTGCCGCGGGTCACTACGACTGCCCGTGCACAAGTTCGGGATACTAAGGTACCCCTACTTTAGTACACCGACACTCCGTGATCGATGCCCCCTCCGGCGGAGGTCCAGAACAGGCCCCAAGATGGGATCTCGTGGATACAGAAAGTTACGGTGGTGGAATTAGGGTTTTTGCTCCGTATCTGATAGTTTGGGGGTACGTAGGTATATATAGGAAGAAGGAGTATGTCGGCGGAGCAACAGGGGGCCCACGAGGGTGGAGGGCGCGCCTGGGGGGGAGGGGTAGGTGCGCCCCCTACCTCGTGGCCTCCTCTTTTGTGTCTTGACGTAGGGTCCAAGTCTCCTGGGTCTGGTTCGTTGAGAAAATCACGTTCCCGAAGGTTTCATTCCGTTTGGACTCTGTTTGATATTCCTTTTCTTTGAAACCATAAAATAGGCAAAAACAACAATTCTGGGCTGGGCCTCCGGTTAGTAGGTTAGTCCCAAAAATAATGTGAAAGTGGATAATAAAGCCCAATAATGTCCAAAACAGTAGATAATATAGCATGGAGCAATCAAAAATTATTGATACATTGGAGACGTATCAAGCATCCCCAAGCTTAATTCCTGCTCGTCCTCGAGTAGGTAAATGATAAAAACAGAATTTTGGATGCGGAGTGCTACTTGGCATAATTTTAATGTAATTCTTCTTAATTGTGTTATGAATATTCAGATCCAAAAGATTCAAGATAAAAGTTTAGTATTGATATAAAAATAATAATACTTCAAGCATACTAACAAAGCAATCATGTCTTCTCAAAATAACATGGCCAAAGAAAGTTATCCCTACAAAATCATATAGTCTGGCTATGCTCCATCTTCACCACACAAAATATTTAAATCATGCACAACCCCGATGAAAAGCCAAGCAATTGTTTCATACTTTTGGTGTTCTCAAACTTTTTCAATCTTCACGCAATACATGAGCGTGAGCCATGGATATAGCACTATAAGTGGAATAGAATGGTGGTTGTGGAGAAGACAAAAAGGGAGAAGATAGTCTCACATCAACTAGGCGTATCAATGGGCTATGGAGATGCCCATCAATAGATATCAATGTGAGTGAGTAGGGATTGCCATGCAAGGGATGCACTAGAGCTATAAGTATATGAAAGCTCAACAGAAGAAACTAAGTGGGTGTGCATCCAACTTGCTTGCTCATGAAGACCTAGGGCATTTTGAGGAAGCCCATCATTGGAATATACAAGCCAAGTTCTATAATTAAAAATTCGCACTAGTATATGAAAGTGATAACATAGGAGACTCTCTATCATGATTATCATGGTGCAACTTTGAAGCACAAGTGTGGTAAAAGGATAGTAACATTGTCCCTTCTCTCTTTTTCTCTCATTTTTTATTTGGGCCTTTTCTCTTTTTTATGGCCTCTTTTCTTTCTTTCTTTTTATTTTTCGTTCGGAGTCTCGTCCTGACTTGTGGGCGAATCATAGTCTCCATCATCCTTTCCTCACTGGGACAATGCTCTAATAATGATGATCATCACACTTTTATTTTTCTTACAACTCAACAAGTACAACTCGATACTTAGAACAAAATATGACTATATATGAATGCCCCCGGCGGTGTACCAGGATATGCAATGAATCAAGACTGACACGTATGAAAGAATTATGAATGGTGGCTTTGCCACAAATACGATGTCAACTACATGATCATGCTAAGCAATATAACAATGATGGAGTGAGTCATAATAAACGAAACGGTGGAAAGTTGCATGGCAATATATCTCAGAATGGCTATGGAAATGCCATAATAGGTAGGTATTGTGGCTATTTTGAGGAAGGTATATGGTGGGTGTATGATACCGGCGAAAGGTGCACGGTATTAGAGAGGCTAGCAAAGGTGGAAGGGTGAGAAAAGTGCGTATAATCCATGGACTCAACATTAGTCATAAAGAACCCATATACTTATTACAAAAATCTACAAGTTATCAAAGCAAAGTATTACACGCATGCTCCTAGGGGGATAGATTGATAGGAAAAGACCATCGCTCGTCCCCGACCGCCACTCATAAGGAAGACAATCAAAAAATAAATCATGCTCCGACTTCATCACATAACGGTTCACCATACGTGCATGCTACGGGAATCACAAACTTTAACACAAGTATTTCTCAAATTCACAACTACTCAGCTAGCATAACTCTAATATCACCATCTTCATATCTCAAAACAATTATCAAGCATCAAACTTCTCATAGCATTCAACACAGACACAAGGAAGTTCTTTTATTATTCTTGAATTCCAAGCATATTAGGATTGCTTAAGAAAATTACCATGCTATTTAAGACTCTCAAAATAATCTAAGTGAAGCATGAGAGATAAATAGTTTCTATAAAACAAATCCACCACCGTGCTCTAAAAGATATAAGTGAAGTACTAGAGCAAAACTATATAACTCAAATGATATAAGTGAAGCACATAGAGTATTCTAACAAATTCCAAATCATGTATGGCTCTCTCAAAAGGTGTGTACAGCAAGGATGATTGTGGTAAACTAAAAAATAAAGACTCAAATAATACAAGATGCTCCAAGCAAAACACATATCACGTGGTGAATAAAAATATAGCTCCAAGTAAAGTTACCGATAGAAGTAGACGAAAAGGGGGGATGCCTTCCGGGGCATCCCCAAGCTTTGGCTTTTAGGTGTCCTTATATTATCTTGGGGGTGCCATGGGCATCCCCAATCTTAGGCTCTTGCCACTCCGTGTTCCATAATCCATCAAATCTTTACCCAAAACTTGAAAACTTCACAACACAAAACATAAATAGAAAATCTTGTGAGCTCCGTTAGCGAAAGAAAACAAAACACCACTTTGAGGTACTGTAATGAGCTCATTCTTTATTTATATTGGTGTTAAACCTACTACATTCCAACTTCTCTATGGTTTATAAACTCTTTTACTAGCCATAGATTCATCAAAATAAGCAAACAACACACGAAGAACAGAATCTGTCAAAAACAGAACAGTCTATAGTAATCTGTAGCTAGCGCAAGATCTGGAACCCCAAAAATTCTAACATTAATTGCTGGACGTGAGGAATTTATCTATTAATAATCTGAAAAATAACTAACTAAATAGCACTTTCCAAATAAAAATGGCAGCAGTTCTCCTGAGCGCTAAAGTTTCTGTTTTTTACAGCAAGATTAACAAGACTTTCCCCAAGTCTTCCCAACGGTTCTACTTGGCACAAACACTAATTAAACACAAAAAATACAACCTAAACAGAGGCTAAATAAATTATTTATTACTAAACAGGAGCAAAAAGCAAGGAATAAAAAATAAAATTGGGTTGCCTTCCAACAAGCGCTATCGTTTAACGCCCCTAGCTAGGCATAACAAGCAAGGATAGATCTAGGTATTGCCATCTTTGGTAGGCAATCCATAAGTGGCTCTCATAATAGATTCATAAGGTAATTTAATTTTCTTTCTAGGAAAGTGTTCCATGCCTTTCCTTAACGGAAATTGGAATCTAATATTTCCTTCCTTCATATCAATAATTGCACCAATCGTTCTAAGGAAAGGTCTACCAAGAATAATAGGACATGAAGGATTGCAATCTATGTCAAGAACAATAAAAATCTACGGGCACATAATTCCTATTTGCAACAATAAGAACATCATTAATTCTTCCCATAGGTTTCTTAATAGTGGAATCCGCAAGGTGCAAGTTTAGAGAGCAATCATCAAAATCACGGAAACCTAACAAATCACACAAAGTTTTTGGAATCGTGGAAACACTAGCACCCAAATCACACAAAGCATAGCATTCATGATCTTTAATTTTAATTTTAATTTTAATAGTTGGTTCCCACTCATCATAAAGTTGTATAGGGATAGAAACTTCCAATTCAAGTTTTTCTTCATAAGATTGCATCAAGGCATCAACAATATGTTTAGTGAACGCTTTATTTTGACTATAAGCATGAGGAGAATTTAGCACAGATTGCAACAAGGAAATACAATCAATCAAAGAGCAATTTTCATAATTAAATTCTTTGAAATCCAAAATAGCGGGTTTATCAACATCTAGGGTTTTAATGTCTTCGGTCCCACTTTCATCAATTTTAGCATCAAGATCTAAAAACTCCGAATTCTTGGAACGCCTTCTAGGTAAACGTGGATCATATTCAGTCCCATCATTATTAAGATTCATATTGCAAAACAAAGATTTAATAGGGGACACATCAATAACTTTTAGATCTTCATCTTTATTTTCATAGGAACTAGAGGAACACGCTCTTATAAAGGCATCTTTTTTAGCACGCATCCTAGCGGTTCTTTCCTTGCACTCATCAGTGGAAATTCTCATGGATTTGAGAGACTCATTGATATCATGCTTAGGTGGAATAGATCTAAGTTTCAAAGAATCAACATCAAGAGAAATTCTATCAACGTTCCTAGCCAACTCATCAATCTTAAGCAATTTTCTTCAATCAAAGCATTGAAATTCTTTTGCGAAGTAATAAATTCTTTAATATTAGATTCAAAATCAGAGGGCATCTTATTATAATTTCCATAAGAATTGTTGTAGGAATTAACATAATTATTAGAGGGATTACTAGGATAGGGCCTAGGATTAAAATTTTCTCTATACGCGTTGTTACCAAAATTGTTCCTACCAACAAAATTCACATCCATAGATTCATTATTATTCTCAATCAAAGTAGACAAGGGCATATCACTAGGATCAGAAGAAACACTTTTACTAGAAAATAATTTCATAAGTTCATCCTTCTTTCCACTCAAGACATTAATTTCTTCTATCACATGCACCTTTTTATTAGTGGATCTTTCAGTATGCCATTGAGAATAATTAACCATAATATTATCTAGGAGTTTAGTAGCTTCTCCTAAAGTGATTTACATAAAAGTGCCTCCCGCGGCCGAATCTAAAAGATTTCTTGAAGCAAAATTCAATCCAGCATAAAATTTTTGTATAATCATCCACAAATTCAAACCATGAGTAGGGCAATTACGTATCGTTAATTTCATCCTCTCCCAAGCTTATGCAATATGTTCATGATCAAGTTGCTTAAAATTCATAATATCCTTTCTAAGGGAGATGATCTTAGCAGGAGGAAAATACTTAGAGATAGAAGCATCTTTGCACTTATTCCATTAATCAATACTATTCTTAGGCAAAGACGAAAACCAAGCTTTAGCATGATCTCTAAGCGAAAAAGGAAATAACTTCAATTTAACAATATCATTATCCACATCTTTTCTTCTTTTGCATATCACACAAATCAACGAGGCTATTTAGATGGGTAGCGGCATCTTCACTAGGAAGGCCGGAAAACGGATCTTTCATGACAAGATTCAGCAAAGCTGTATTAATTTCACAAGATTCAGCATTGGTAAGAGGAGCAATCGGGGTGCTAATAAAATCATTGTTGTTGGTATTGGTAAAGTCACACAATTTAGTATTATCTTGAGCCATCATGACAAGCAAGCAAACAAACACACAAGCAAACAAAAAGCAAGCGGGCAAAAAGAGACAAATAGAGAAAGAGAGGGAGGATAGAGAGAGAGGGCGAATAAAACGGCAAGGGTGAAGTGAGGGAGAGGAAAACGAGAGGCAAATGGCAAATAATGTAATGCGGGAGATAGGGATTGTGATGGGTACTTGGTATATTGACTTTTGCGTAGACCCCCAGCAACGGCGCCAGAAATCCTTCTTGCTACCTCGTGAGCACTGCGTTGGTTTTCCCCGAAGAGGAAGGGATAATTCAGCAAAGTAGCATAGGTATTTCCCTTAGTTTTTGAGAACCAAGGTATCAATCTAGTAGGAGTCTACGCGCGAGTCCCTCGTACCTGCACCAAATAAATAAATCCTCGCAACCAACGCGATAAGGGGTTGCCAATCCCTACACGGCCACTTACGAGAGTGAGATCTGATAGATATGATAAGATAAGATTTTCGGTATTTTTATGATAAAGATGCAAAGTAAAATTAAAGAAAAGTAAAAAGCAAATGGAATAACTAAGTATTGGAAGATTAGTATGATGAAGATAGACCCGAGGGCCATAGGTTTCACTAGTGGATTCTCTCAAGAGCATAAGTATTCCACGGTGGGTGAACGAATTACTGTTGAGCAATTGACAGAATTGAGCATAGTTATGAGAATATCTAGGTATGATCATGTATATAGGCATCACGTCCGAGATAAGTAGACCGACTCCTGCCTGCATCTCCTACTATTACTCCACTCATCGACTGCTATCCAGCATGCATCTAGAGTATTAAGTTAATGAAAACAAAGTAACGCCTTAAGCAAGATGACATGATGTAGAGGGATAAACTCATGCAATATGATGAAAACCCCATCTTGTTATCCTCGATGGCAACAATACAATACGTGCCTTGCTGCCCCTACTATCACTGGGAAAGGACACCGCAAGATTGAACCGAAGCTAAGCACTTCTCCCATTGCAAGAAAGATCAATCTAGTAGGCCAAACCAAACTGATAATTCGAAGAGACTTGCAAAGATAACCAATCATACATAAAAGAATTCAGAGAAGATTCAAATATTGTTCATAGATAGACTTGATCATAAACCCACAATTCATCGGTATCACCAAACACACCGCAAAAAGAAGATTACATCGAATAGATCTCCACAAGAGAGGGGGAGAACATTTTATTGAGATCCAAAAAGAGAGAAGAAGCCATCTAGCTAATAACTATGGACCCGTAGGTCTGAGGTGAACTACTCACACTTCATCGGAGGGGCTATGGTGTTGATGTAGAAGCCCTCTGTGATCGATGCCCCCTCCAGCGGAGCTCTGGAACAGGCCCCAAGATGGGATCTCATGGATATAGAAAGTTACGGCGGTGGAATTAGGGTTTAGTCTCCGTATCTGATCGTTTGGGGGTACGTAGGTATATATAGGAGGAAGGAGTACGTCGGTGGAGCAACAGGGGGGCCACGAGGGTGGAGGGCGCGCCCCGGGGGGGGGGGGGGGTATGGGCGCCCCCTACCTCGTGGCCTCCTCTTTTGTGTCTTGATGTAGGGTCCAAGTCTCCTGGGTCTTGTTCATTGAGAAAATCACGTTCCCCAAGGTTTCATTCCGTTTGGACTCCGTTTGATATTCCTTTTCTTAGAAACCCTAAAATAGGCAAAAAACAGCAATTCTGGGCTGGGCCTCTGGTTAGTAGGTTAGTGCCAAAAATAATATGAAAGTGGATAATAAAGCCCAATAATGTCCAAAACAGTAGATAATATAGCATGGAGCAATCAAAAATTATAGATACGTTGGAGACGTATCATAGCATTACAGAAACGAGTAAAGAGACTTCCCGGTAATGAGGTTGAACTAGGTATTGAGATACCGACGGTCGAATCTCGGGCAAGTAACATACCAATGACAAAGGGAACAACGTATACCGTTATGCGGTTTGACCGATAAAGATCTTCGTAGAGTATGTAGGAACCAATATGAGCATCCAGGTTCTGCTATTGGTTATTGACCGGAGACATGTCTCGGTCATGTCTACATAGTTCTCGAACCCGTAGGGTCCGCACGCTTAACGTTCGGTGACGATCGATATTACGAGTTTATGTGTTTTTATGTAACGAAGGTAGTTCGGAGCCCCGGATTTGATCACGGAGATAACGAGGAGTCTCGAAATGGTTGAGACGTAAAGATCGATATATTGGAAAACTATGTTTGGACATCGGAATGGTTCCGGGTGAAAACAGGAGTATACCGGAGCACTAGGAGGTTACCGGAACCCCCCGAGAGGTATATGGGCCTTATTGGGCCTTAGTGGGAGAGAGGGGAAAGGAGCAAAGAAGGGGCGCCCCCAAGCCCAATCCGAATTGGGAGGGGGTCGTCCCCCCTTTCCTTCCTCCTCCCTCCTCCTTCCTTCTCTCCTAAATCCAACAAGGCAAGGGGGGAATCCTACTCCCGGTGGGAGTAAGACTCGCCTTGGGGCGCGCCTAGGAGGCCGCCCCCTCCCCCTCCTCCACTCCTTTCTATACGGCGGAGGGGGGCACCCCATAGACACAGAAGTTGATCATTGATTTTTAGCCGTGTGCGGTGCCCCCCTCCACCATAATCCACCCCGCTAATATCGCAGCGGTGCTTAGCCGAAGCCCTGTTCCGGTAACAACATCATCACCGCCATCACGCCGTTGTGCTGACGAAGCTCTTCCTCGAAGTTCTACTGGATCGTGAGTTCGCGGGATGGCACCGAGCTGAACGTGTGTAGATCACGGAGGTGCCGTATCTTTGGTACTAGATCGGTCGACCGTGAAGACGTACGACTACAGCAACCGCGTTATCATAACGCTTCCACTTATGGTCTACGAGGGTACGTAGACGATACTCTCCCCTCTTGTTGCTATGCATCACCATGATCTTGCATGTGCGTAGGGATTTTTTTGAAATTACTGCGTTCCTCGACAGTGGCATCCGAGCCAGGTTTATGCGTAGATGTTATATGCACGAGTAGAACACAAAGGAATTGTCGGCGTGGATATATACATATTGCTTGTCGTCACTAGTTGTTTCTTGATTCGGCGGTATTGTTGGATGAAGCGGCCCAGAGTGACATTACGCGTACGCTTACGCGAGACTGGTTCTACCGACGTGCTTCGCACACAGGTGGCTGGTGGGTGTCAGTTTCTCCAACTTTAGTGGAATCGGATTCAATGAACAGGGTTCTTTCTGAAGATCAAAAAGCAATCACTATACCGCGTTGTGGTTTTTGATGCGTAGGTAAGAACAGTTCTTGCTCAACCCGTAGCAGCCACGTAAAACTTGCAACAACAAAGTAGAGGACGTCTAACTTGTTTTTGCAGGGCTTGTTGTGATGTGATAGGGTCAAGACATGATAAGATATAAGTTGTTGTATGAGATGATCATGTTTTGTTGAAGTTATCGGCAACTGGCAGAAGCCTTATGGTTGTTTCTTTACTGCATAAGATGCAAGAGCCAAATAATTGCTTTACTTTATCGCTATGCAATAGCAATAGTTGCAAGAGCAATAGTTGGCAAGACGACCATGTGATGACACGTTGATAGAGATCAAGATGATGGAGATCATGGTGTCATGCCGGTGATGATAGATATCATGACGGTACTTTGGAGGTGGAGATCAAAGGCACAAGATGATCATGACCGTATCATGTCACATATTTTGATTGCATGTGATGTTTATCCTTCATGCATCTTATTTTGCTTAGTTCGGGCGGTAGCATTATAAGATGATCTCTCACTAAATTTCAAGGTATAAGTGTTCTCCCTTATTATGCATTGTAACATCCCAAATTTTCAATTTGGATTGTTATACATAGATCATTCATGCATATCATATTTTATTGCATTTTAGTTTCACGATCCTTGAAAATCCTAAGAAACTCAAGGACCCTCGGAGAGAGTTGGGGATTTCCCGGTTTTCATATTTGATTTTTATCAAATATTGAAACAAGGATTTTTGGTTTTAATTATTTTTCTCTCCTAAAATATTTCATATTAAAATATATGAGAGGAGATAATATGACTTCTCCAAAATAATTGAAATATTGGAGGAAAAATATTAAAATCAAATATTTGATTCTATTCGGATTTTATTGCAATTTTATTTGCATTAGAAAAATTGCACGTTTTCAAAATAGCATTTTAGGGCCAACAAAATGTTCATCTCATTCTAAATATTTTATTTAGACAGTGAAAATTTGTTTTGGCATTTTTAGATTTTTTATTTTATTTTCTAGGATTGTTTTTCTGTTCGGCGGAATTGTTTTAAAAAAACTTCCAGCACCGGCTGGGCCGAAACCCAGCCGGGCCGGCCCATCTCCCCCGCGTCGCCGTCTCCCGCCAGGACGCGCGCCGCCGCTGCCGACTCGGACAAGAGTCTGAGCTGGACTCCTCTTCCGCCGCTACATTACCCCCTCCTCAAAGCCACCCCTCCCCCTTTATATACCGTCCCAAGACCCCCGCCACCACCACCAACCCCGCTGCCACCCGCCTCCCGAGCCGCGTCTCCACCTCCCGCGCCTCGCCGCCGTCGCCCCGCCGCCCCGCAAGCGCGCCGCCGAAGCCCTAGCCCGCCGGAGCCCCGCGCCTCGACGGATCCGACGAGGTAGCCGCCGCCGCCGGTTTTCTCTAGAAAACCGATCCGTTATTTTAATAAAAACCCTAGTTCATTTTTTTAGATTGGTTCGCTGGTTTTTCCCGGTTCTTCTATTTAACGTACGTTCGTCCGTACGTTTGTTTTAATGAATGGTTTTCGCTTGATAGTTACAGACAATGAACGATCATTCGTTAGCCAGTTCGGCAGTTTTCTTTTTATCGGGTTTTCCGCGATTATTATCAATCGTGATTTTTGATCCGATTTTCGTTTCAGATTATCTTTTCGCTCGTTTATTGGAATCAGGCGATTGAAGCACCTAGATCTTCGTCTCGAGACCCTCTTTCTGTTTAATCGACTTAAACAAGATTTTGCTACGCTAAAATTTGACCTTAGTCCAAATTAGTAAACGGATCTTGTTTCTTTCGCCGTTTGAGTTTCGTTGCTCCATTCGATTTGATTCTTTTTGCAAACCGGAGTTGTTAAGTTGAACTTTCTGGTTAATTCTTCTTATTTGAGTTTTACCCGTGCATCTTTGCTTGATTGCTTATGTATGCTATTGTTTGTTTGCGATAGAATTCCCGGAGTGCGAAGCGTGCTACATCGAATCCCTAGGTTTCACGGATCGTCAGCAAGGCAAGTAACACATTGATCATACTATTTCCATACCCAATTTTTATGCATTATTTTCAATCCTCAAACATTGCATAATTAGGATGCCATTAACATGTGGGTTGGGAAGTAGATGATGAGGTAGAACCTATTGCCTTGTTATACTCAAACCCTTGGGAGTTACTTCTACGCGTTGCTTATATTGCTATGCTATGCTTGTAGACGTGGTTTGGTTGAGTGAAATCCATGACAGATGTGAGATTGTTAATTAATGGTTCAAATTAAGGCACCTGGAGAATACACATCTGGGTGGATTGAGGCACCTAGAGAACCCAGTGTTGCCTGTATTTTTGGAAATCCTGGGGTACCATGTGATCTTCCTATGGACCGCCACCTAGGCTCAAAGGGAACTGAGATGATTCATGCTAGAAACTTTTGTGTGCAGCCACAAGCTATTATGGGCACTAGCATAGTTGAGTAAGTTACGTGAAGCTCTCGAGGAGGTAGATCAGCAGGTAGTGGTTTGTAGGTTTGGTATGGTCTGCCCGAAGTAGAGAGTTAATGTTTCTGAAAGACTATGTCTCGTTCATCCGTTTCTCAAACACCATGTAGTGTGAGAAATTCAACGGAGGCGATCGAGTCTTGTGGGGAAAAGTGCGCAAACCTCTGTAGAGTGTACAGTCTAATCATGGTTAGCCGTGTCCCCGGTATGGACAATTTTGAGTATCTAGTACTTGGAGTATCTTAAGTATCTCATCACTCTTTAAATTAATATTGTTGGGTTGATAATTACTCTAATTGGGATTGAGTTGGAGGAACCTTCTCAATGATGTTTCAACTACCATGATAGTTAAATTAAAATCTATTCCTTTGTTGTAGGAAAAATTGGCTTTTCGCAAAAACTATAACCATAGAGCTTTCCACCAGCCAAATATGCATGTAGTGATAGCATTATACTGTTCTTGCTCTACTGTGTTATATTGCCAGCATATTCCATGTGCTGACCCATTTTCGGGCTGCAACGTATTATGTTGTAGACTTTTCAGATGAGGAGTAAGGTTCGTTAGGTCGTTGCCATGCAGCTCAGCTATGCCGTTGGAGTTGATGGACTCACTTTATCTTCCAAGCCTTCCGTTGTTATCTTATTAGATGGCTTTAAGCCATATTTATTGTAATAAGTTCTATTTTGATACATTCGATGTAATAAGTGTGTGATTGCTACTCTGTTATAAATCCTCGAGTACTATGTGTGTCAGCATTACCGATCCAGGGATGACACTGAAGCACAAAGACTTGACCGTTTGAGGTCGGGTCGCTACAAGATGGTATCAGAGCACACGCTGAGTGTAGGACACGACCACTAAGATAAAGCCCTAGATCACTATTCTCTTCTCATTTCTGACTCCTCTCCATTTTCCACTCTTTAGGATGGCGGACGCAAGGAACAAGTTTGCACAACCGGATGAAGACGCACCTTTTGGACGACACCTGAAGGAAGTCACTAGGTACCTGAACATAGGAATACCAAGCTTCACCGGGACTTACAACGCCACTTTACCAGAAGAGGAGCGATGGACGATTCAAGTTCAAGTTCCAGGAAGGACATTCACGCCAGTCACTAAGCCCATAGAGTTTTCCTTTGATGCACCAACATGGAGTCTAGGAAAGAGTATGGCAGCTCACATCACCATGGGACGCATTGGAGAAGTTTACCAAAAGGAGCTTAAGGATACTATCTACCAGATTTGTGGGTGCCGAGATGAGCAATCGGAGATGATCAGCACCAGGAAAGATAAATCAATTGCAGCTTTCATCCAGGAGTTAAACCAGCACATTCGTCGCCAGGAGAACCAGATGTGCGCAGGCATGATAGATTTGAAGAAGGCGAAGACAAGGATCATCGAGCTGGAAGAAGAACTTAAGTCTACACGTGATGGATACGAGGAGAAAATTGCGACACTATTAGAGAAGAATGACGATCTGATTAAGAAGATCGGAGTATTCATGGGAGACCCTGCACCAGGAGAGGAAGACGAAGAACACAAGGAGATTCGTCCGGAGGACTACATCATCATCGACGACACCGACTCCGACCCCAGTGATGATGACTTTGAAGACGAAGCTGGAGCAGATATCATGGAGTCTTCCACCGATCAAAATTTCTAGATGGCCACCAAATAATTAGTAGTATTCCCCCATGTATTTAGTAATAGTTGAGCACTTTTGCGATAGTTCTAGACCGTTGTATGCCCTTGCTTGATTGATTGAGTGAAATGTTTGTCTTTGTATCATGTGCATATGGGTAGTGCTTTCTTATTAGACCCCTTTTCTCTATTCTGATCTCTTCCCTCTAAACCCGCCAGATGCCTCCGAGGCGTGACCCCGGATTTACCTTCCCACCGGAGCTCACTCAGTTGATCCAATAGCAGAATACCCTAATGCAGTTGTTAGTCCAGAACCAGGGCAACAACCACCACAACAACAATCCACCACCACCACCACTAGTTGATAACTTAGCCCGTTTTCTGAGGTTGCAACCGCCGGTGTTTTCCAGTAGCACCGAGCCCATAGTATCAGATGACTGGCTCCGTGGGATTGGAAGGGAATTAACCACTGCAGGATGTACCGATGCTGAGAAGGTTCGTTTGGCCGCACATCAGTTGGACGGACCAGCAACCTCATGGTGGGAGAATTACACTATCACTTACCCTATAGCCATGGTGACATGGGATCAGTTTCAGCAAGCTTTCCGTACAGCCCATGTCTCAACTGGAGCTATGAGTATGAAGAAGCATGAGTTTCGCAACTTACGCCAGGGGAACCGTACTGTAGCTCAGTACGTGGATGAGTTAAGCAACTTGTCTCGCTATGCCCCTGATGACGTGGCCACAGATGCCGCGAAGCATGAGAAGTTTATGGAAGGGCTGAATGATGAGATGAGCATGCAGTTGTTGGTAGCAACCTTCAACAACTACCAGGAATTGTTAGATAAGGCTCTTATGGTTGAAGGGAAGCAGCAGCTGATTGAGAACCGTAAGAGGAAGTATGGACAAGGGAGGTATAACTCAGGAGCTCAGCAGAAGCCTCGCCTAATCCCAAACTTGGGAGGACTTGTTCATAACCATGGAGGCCACACCCATAATGGAGGAAGTAACCATAACCATACTGGCCCAAGGAATGGGAATGGGAATGGAGCAAGCAACAATCAGAACCGCCCTACTCTAGCCACACCCGCCAAAAGAGATCTAAGTCACATTACTTGCTATAAGTGCGGGAAGACTGGACACTATGCAATGGAGTACCCTGAAGGGAAGAATGGAAACGGGAATGGGAGCGATGGGAAGAAGCCAATCCATTCAACAAAGGACAAGTGAACCACATTAACATGGAGGAGGTTGAAGAGCAGCCTGACGCGGTTATAGGTAAGTTTTTGGTTAAGTCATTTACCGCTCTTGTTCTTTTTGATACTGGTGCATCGCATTCAGACATATCAAGGGAATTCGTGGATAAGTTTAGACTACCAACCCAAACCCTTAGGACCCCTCTGTTAGTGAGTTCACCTGGAGCAGAGTATATGGCTAGTTGATGGTGCGACCAGATACCCTTAACCATTGGCAACCATGTTTTTCCGTCCGACCTAATTATCTTGGAGTCACAAGGATTGGATGTGATATTAGGAATGGACTGGATGTCAAAGTACGGAGGAAGCATTGACTGTGTTAGTAGGTCAATTTGTCTCACCACCCCGGAGGGAAAAAGGATCAAGTATGTATCTAGGCATGCGCCAAGAAGTAGTCAAGTGAATACCCTCACGGGAGTTGTTTAGGAGGAAGTGCATGTAGTGAAGGAATACCCAGATGTTTACCCAGAGGAGTTACCAGGCATGCCACCGATCGAGACATCGAGTTTTTGATAGAGCTATTGCCAGGTATCGTGCCTATATCAAAGTGACCATACTAGATGCCCGCGAATGATCTGGAGGAGATTAAGAAACAGATCACTGAATTATTGGAGAGAGGTTACATCCGATGGAGCTCATCACCATGGGGAGCCCCAGCGCTTTTGGTTGAGAAGAAGGATAAGTCTTTAAGAATGGTTGTTGATTATCGGGCCTTGAATGAAGTGACGATCAAGAACAAGTACCCACTGCCAATGATCAATAATCTGTTTGACCAGCTGCAAGGAGCTAAGGTGTTTTCGAAGATCGATCCGCGATCAGGATACCATCAGTTGAAGATTCCAGAGAAGGATATACCCAAGACAACATTCACCACACGGTACGGGCTATATGAATATACGGTCATGTCGTTTGGACTGACTAATGCCCCTGCCTATTTAATGAGCATGATCAACAAGGTGTTCATGGAGTATTTGGACAAGTTTGTTGTGGTGTTTATTGATGATATAATGGTATACCCGAAGAATGAAGAGGAGCACAAGGAGCATTTGCGTTTAGTTCTCGAGAAACTCAGGGAATACCAGTTGTATGCCAAGTTCAGCAAATGCGAGTTTTGGTTGAAGGAAGTCGGATCTCTTGGACATGTTATATCAGGAGAAGGTATAGCAGTAGACCGCACCAAGGTTCAGTCAGTCACTGAATGGTTGACACCCACTTCAGTTAGCGAGATCCGCAGTTTTCTTGGACTCGCAGGATACTATCGGAGATTCATTGAGAATTTTTCCAAGATTGCGAAGCCAATGACAGAGTTATTGAAGAAGGATACCAAGTTTAAATGGACGGAAGATTGTGAGGCAAGTTTCCAGGAGTTAAAGAAACGTTTGACTACAGCCCCAGTACTGACACTGCCAGATATACGTAAGGATTTCCAAGTGTATTGCGACGCCTCTCTCTTAGGACTTGGAAGTGTGCTTATGCAAGACGGAAGAGTTGTTTCGTATGCGTCACGACAACTAAAACCTCACGAGTTGAATTATGCCATGCATGATTTGGAGCTAGCAGCCGTAGTGCATGCGTTGAAGACTTGGAGACATTACCTTATTGGAAACCGTTGTGACGTGAACATGGATCATAAGAGTTTGAAGTACATTTTCACACAAAAGGAGCTGAACCTTAGGCAGAGGAGATGGTTGGAGCTTATAAAGGATTATGACATGAAGCTGCACTATCATCCAGGGAAGGCCAATGTCATAGCAGACTCTTTGAGCCGGAAGAGTTATGCTAATATCCTAGAGAGTACGGGATTACCAAAGGAGTTAGCAGAGGACCTCAGGGAACTTCAATTGGAGATTGTTCCAGAGGCTTTGTTGCAACAATGGAGGTTCAGTCTACATTGTTGGGAAAGATTCGAGAAGCCCAGAAGGATGACAAAGAGATTGCTAAGATAAAAGAGAGAATGAGCAAAGGAAAGGCCAAAGGTTTTCACGAGGATGAACACGACACCTTATGGTTTGAGGACCGAGTTTATGTGCCCAATAATTTAGAGATCAGGAAGTTAATACTTCAGGAGGCTCATGACTCACCATACTCGATACACCCCGGAAACACCAAGATGTATTTGGATTTAAAGGAATGTTTCTGGTGGACAGGGATGAAGAAAGATATTGCCAAGTATGTAGCCGTATGTGACGTATGTCAAAGAGTGAAGGCAGAGCATCAAAAGCCAGCAGGATTGTTACAGCCTATGCCGATACCCAAATGGAAGTGGGATAAACTTGGCATGGATTTTATCACCGGATCATTAGTATCAATATTAGTATCAATGCCAAGTTTATCCTAATATTAGTATCGGCATAGGTCACCTATAAGAGGATTTTATCACCTAATATTGAAACAAGGATTTTTGGTTTTAATTATTTTTCTCTCCGAAAATATTTCATATTAAAATATATGAGAGGAGATAATATGACTTCTCATAAATAACTGAAATATTGGAGGAAAAAATACTAAAATCAAATATTTGATTCTATTCAGATTTTATTACAACTTTATTTGCATTAGAAAAATTGCACGTTTTCAAAATTGCATTTTAGGGCCAAGAAAATGTTCATCTCATTCTAAATATTTTATTTAGACGGTGAAAATTTGTTTTGGCATTTTTAGATTTTTTATTTTATTTTCTAGGATTGTTTTTCTGTCCGGCGGAATTGTTCAAAAAAACTTCCAGCGTCGACTGGGTCGAAACCCAGCCGGGCCAGCCCATCTCCCCCGCGTCACCGTCTCTCGCCAGGACGCGCGCCGCCGGCGCCGACGACTCGGACAAGAGTCCGGGCCAGACTCCTCTTCTGTCGCCGCCTTGCCCCCTCCTCCAAGCCACCCCTCCCCCCTTTATATGCCGCCCCAAGCCCCCCGCCACCACCACCAACCCTGCCGCCGCTGCAGCCCGCCTCCCGAGCCGCGACGCCGCCTCCCGCGCCTCGCCGTCGCCGTCGGCCCTTGCCGCAGTGCCGCGCCGCTGTCGCCCCGCCGCCCCGCAAGCCTGTCGCCCCGCCGCCGAAGCCCTAGCCCGCCGGAGCCCCGCGCCTCGCTAGATCCGACGAGGTAGCCACCGCCGCCGGTTTTCTCTAGAAAACCGATTCGGTATTTTTTTAAAGAAAAACCCTAGTTCATTTTTTAGATCGGTTCGCCGGTTTTTCCTGGTTCTTCTATTTAACGGATGTTCGTCCGAACATTCGTTTTAACAAACGGTTTTCGCTCGATAGTTACAGACAACGGACGTTTGTTCGTTAGCCTGTTCGTCAGTTCTCTTTTTGTCGGGTTTTTCCGCGATTATTTTCAATCGCGATTTCTGATCCGATTTTCGTTTCAGTTTATATTTTCACTCGTTTTTTGGAATCAGGCGATTCAAGCACCTGGATCTTCGTCTCGAGACCCTCTTTCTGTTTAATCAACTTAAACAAGATTTTGCTACTGTAAAATTTGACCTTAGTCCAGATTAGTAAACGATCTTGTTTCTTTCGCCATTTGAGTTTCGTTGCTCCGTTCGATTTGATTCTTTTTGCAAACCCGAGTTCTTAAGTTGAACTTTCTGGTCAATTCTTCTTATTTGAGTTTTGCCCATGCATCTTTGCTTGATTGCTTATGTATGCTATTGTTTGTTTGCGATAGAATTCCCGGAGTGCGAAGCATGCTACATCGAATCCCTAGGTTTCACGGATCGCCAGCAAGGCAAGTAACACATTGATCATACTGTTTCCGTACCTAGTTTTTATGCATTAGTTTCAATCCTCAAACATTGCATGATTAGGATGCCATTAACATGTGGGTTGGGAAGTAGATGATGAGGTAGAACCTATTGCCCTGTTATACTCAAAACCTTGGGAGTTACTTCTACGCGTTGCTTATATTGCTATGCTATGCTCGTAGATGTGGTTTGGTTGAGTGAAATCCATGACAGATGTGAGATTGTTAATTAATGGTTCAAATTAAGGTGGCAACTTGAATACACATCTGGGTGGATTGAGGCACCTGGAGAACCCAGTGTTTCCTGTATTTTTGGAAATCCCGGGGTACTGTGTGATCTTCCTATGGACCGCCACCCAGGCTCAAAGGGAACTGAGATGATTCATGCTAGAAACTTCCGTGTGCAGCCACAAGCTATTATGGGCTCTAACATAGTTGAGTAAGTTACATGAAGCTCTCGAAGAGGTAGATCAGCAGGTAGTGGGTTGTAGGTTTGGTATGGTCTGCCCGGAGTAGAGAGTTAATGTTTTTGAAAGACTATGTCTCGGTCATCCGTTTCTCGAACACCATGTAGTGTGAGAAATTCAATAGAGGCGATCGAGTCTTGTGGGGAAAAGTGCGCAAACCTCTTCAGAGTGTACCATCTAATCATGGTTAGCCGTGTCCTCGGTTATGGACAATTTTGAGTATCTAGTACTAGGAGTATCTTAAGTATCTCATCACTCTTTAAATTAATATTGTTGGGTTGATAATTACTTTAATTGGGATTGAGTTGGAGGAACCTTCTCAATGATGTTTCAACTACCATGATAGTTAAATTAAAATCTATTCCTTTGTTGTAGGAAAAAATTGGCTTTTCGCAAAAACTATAACCATAGAGCTTTCCACCAACCAAATATGAATGTAGTGATAGCATTATTCTGTTCTTGCTCTACTGTGTTATATTGCCAGCATATTCCATGTGCTGACCCGTTTTCGGGCTGCAACGTATTATGTTGCAGACTCTTCAGACGAGGAGTAAGGTTCGTTAGGTCGTTGCCGTGCAGCTCACCTATGCTGTTGGAGTTGATGGACTCACTTTATCTTCCAGGCCTTCCGCTGTTATCTTATTAGATGGCCTTAAGCCATATTTATTGTAAAAAGTTCTCTTTTGAGACATTAGATGTAATAAGTGTGTGATTGCTACTCTGTTATAAATCCTCGAGTATTGTGTGTGTCAGCATTACCGATCCAGGGATGACACTGAAGCACAGAGACTTGACCGTTTGAGGTCGGGTCACTACATGCATCGTTGCGACAGTTCGTCGTGCCGAGACACCACGTGATTATCGGGTGTGATAAGCTCTACGTTCACATACAACGGATGCAAGCCAGTTTTGCGCACGCGGAATACTCGGGTTAAACTTGACGAGCCTAGCATATGTAGATATGGCCTCGGAATGCTGGAGACTGAAAGGTCGAGCATGAGTCATATAGTAGATATGATCAACATAATGATGTTCACCATTGAAAACTACTCCATCTCACGTGATGATCGGACATGGTTTAGTTGATTTGGATCACGTGATCATTTAGATGACTAGAGGGATGTCTATCTAAGTGGGAGTTCTTAAGTAATATGATTAATTGAACTTTAATTTATCATGAACTTAGTCCTGATAGTATTTGCATAACTATGTTGTAGATCAATAGCTCGCTATGTAGATCCCTGTTTATTTTTTATATGTTCCTAGAGAAAAACTATGTTGAAAGATGATAGTAGCAATGATGCGGACTAGGTCATTGATCTAAGGATTATCCTCATTGCTGCACAGAATAATTATGTCCTTGATGCACTGCTAGGTGACGGACCTATTGCAGGAGTAGATACAGACGTTATGAACATTTGGTAAAGCTCGGTATGATGACTACTTGATAGTTTAGTGCACCATGCTTTACGGCTTAGAACTAGGACTTCAAAAACGTTTTGAATGCCACAGAGCATATAAGATGTTCTAAGAGTTGAAATTGGTATTTAATACTCATGCCCGTGTCGAGAGGTAGAAGACCTCTGACAGTACGTTGCCTACAAGATGGAGGAGAATAGCTCAACTAGTGAGCATGTGCTCAGATTGTCTGGGTACTGCAATTGCTTGAATCAAGTGGGAGTTAATCTTCCAGATAAGATAGTAATTGACAAAGTTCTCTAGTCACTATCACCAATTTACTAGAACTTAGTGATGAACTATAATATGCAAGGGATAACGAAAGTAATTCCCAAGCTCTTTGCGATGCTGAAATCGGCAAAGGTAGAAATCAAGAAATAGCATCAAGTGTTGATGATTAACAAGGCCACTAGTTTCAAGAAAAAGGGCAAAGGGGAAGAAAGAGGGACTTTAAAGAAGAATAGCAAGCAAGTTGTTGCTCCCATGAAGAAGCTCAAAGCTAGACCCAAGCCAGGAACTGAGTGCTTCTACTGCAAAGGAAATGGTCACTGGAAGTGGAACTGCCCTAGATACTTGGCAAATAAGAAGGATGGCAAAGTGAACAAAAGTATATATGTGATATACATGTTATTGATGTGTACTCTACTAGTGTTTATATCAACACCTCGGTATTTGATAGTGGTTCAGTTACTAAGAGTAGTAACTCAAAACAGGAGTTGCAAAATAAACAGACTAGTTAAGGGCGAGGTGATGATGTGAGTTGGAAGTGATTATAAGGTTGATAAGATCACCATCGCACACTCACTTTACCTACGGGATTAGTGTTGAACCTAAAATAAATGTTATTTGGTGTTTGCATAGATTGGGAGGAACCTATAATATGATTGGATCATGTTTATTTCAATACGGTTATTCATTTAAGTCAAAGATAATTGTCATTCTGTTTACATGAATAAAACCTTCTGAGGTCATACACCCAAGGTGAATGGTTTATTGAATCTCGATCATAGTAATACACATATTCATAATATTGAAGCCAAAATATGCAAAGTTAATAATGATAGTGCAACTTATATGTGGCACTGTCGTTCAGGTCATATTGGTGTAAAGCGCATGAAGAAACTCCATGTTGATGGGCTTTTGGAATCACATGATTATGAATCATTTGATTCTCGCGAACCATGCCTCGTGGACAAGCTGACTAAAACTCCATTCTCCGGAACAATGGTGCAAGCAACTGACTTATTGGAAATAATACATACTGATGTATGCAATCCGATGAGTGTTGAGGCTCGTGGCGGGTATCGTTATTTTCTGATCTTCACAGATGATTTGAGCAGATATGGGTATATCTACTTGATGAAACATAAGTCTGAAACATTTGAAAAGTTCAAAGAATCTCAGAGTGAAGTGGAAAATCATCGTAACAAGAAAATAAAGTTTCTGCGATCAGATCGTGGAGGAGAATATTTGAGTTACGAGTTTGGTCTTCATTTGAAATGATGCGGAATAGTTTCGTAACTCACGCCACGTGGAACACCACAGCATAATGGTGTGTCCGAACGTCATAACCGTACTTTATTAGATATGGTGCAATCTATAATGTCTCTTACCGATTTATTACTATTTTGGGGTTATGCATTACAAACCGCCGCATTCACGTTAAATAGGGCACCATCTAAATCGTTGAGACGACACCATATGAACTGTGGTTTAGCAAGAAACCTAACCTATCGTTTCTTAAAGTTTGGGGCTATGATGCTTATGTGAAAAAGTTTCAACCTGATAAGCTCGAACCCAAATCGGAGAAATGCATCTTCATAGGATACCCAAAGGAAACTGTTGGGTACACCTTCTATCACAGATCCAAAGGCAAGATATTCGTTGCTAAGAATGGATCCTTTCTAGAAAAGAAGTTTCTCTCGAAAGAAGCGATTGGGAGGAATGTATAACTTGATGAGGTAATTGTAACTTGTCCCAAATTGGAAAGTAGTTCATCACAGAAATCAGTTCTAGTGATTCCTACACCAATTAGTGAGGAAGTTATTGATGATGATCATGAAACTTCAGATCAAGTTACTACTGAACCTCGTAGGTCAACCAGAATACGTTCCGCACCAGAGTGGTACGGTAATCCTGTTCTGGAGGTCATGTGACTTGACCATGACGAATCTACGAACTATGAGGAAGCGATGATGAGCCCAGATTCCACGAAATGGCTTGAAGCCATGAAATCTGAGATGAGATCCATGTATTAGAACAAAGTATGGACTTTGATTGACTTGCCCGTTGATCGGTGAGCCATTAAGAATAAATGGATTTTCAAGAGGAAGACGGACGCTGATAGTAGTGTTACTATCTACAAAGCTCGAATTGTTGCAAAAGGTTTTCGACAAGTTCAAGATGTTGACTACGATGAGATTTTCTCACTCGTAGCGATACTTAACTCTGTCCAAATCATGTTAGTGTCAGGACCCCGATTCTAAGTCACACCAATCTAGCCTATAGCACCTCATATCACTTTGCGGCCTCACGCACGAAGTCCCCACGGGTGTCGCCTTACCATGGCCCGGGACCGTTTGCGCCTTTTGGCTCACGTATATGATAGTGTCGCTAGTATCCATATGACAGAGAACCCGCGCCGACATGACTAGTCGTGAACCCAAAGTGGCAGTAACTTACAGGGACATGCATACATGAATCAACCTCGAGCATGTCGGTCAACAGCGTATGAATTCGGGCTGTAGCAACTGGGCTAACAGGACTCCGGGAACCCGGGCTGTAGCAAGCTAACAGGACTCCGGATGTCTCCGCGTGACATTTCCCAAAGGGACAGACACAGGAATGAAGTGAATCACATGCCGTCCAGTCTAAGTGTTCCGGAACAGTAGTGCTAGGCTAGCAGGACTCTGGTGAACCGGGCTGTAGCGGACTACTATGGCTCATGGAAGCACAAGACTACATTTCCCCATAAGAGAGGCTACCAGGGATAAACAACTAGATTGTCGGATCCCACACATACCAAGCATTTCAATCATACACACAATATGCTCGATATGTGTAAATACAACATGGCATCACAACAAAACTCTACGACTCAAAGTATTTATTCAATAGGCTCTGAGGAGCGAGATATTACAAGCATGGGTCTCATGACCAACATTCAGAGCATACACGTCAAAGCACATGCAGAAGCTTAACATGTCTGAGTATAGACATCTATAAATGAAAAAGGCTGAGGAGCCTGACTATCTATCAGATCCTGCCGAGGACACAAGATCGTAGTTGAGGTATCAAGCTAAACATCGAAGTCCACACGGAACTACTAGCGAGACTGACGTCTCTCTACAAAACATAAAATAGGCAAACATGAGTACAAATGTACCCAGCAAGACTTACATTAGAACTAGCTACATATACATCAGTATCAACAACGGGGGTGGTGGAGTTTGACTGCGGCAAGCCAGCTTTGACTCGATGGCTATCCTAAACTATGACTGCAAGTAACTCTTTTGAGGTGGCACACACGAGTCCACATATTCACCTATCAATACACCACTATGGATCCGCTCTCGTCTCCCTACGAGAACGCCATCCATAGCACTCACACTTATCTTGCGTATTTTAGAGTATCCACTTTCACTTGTCTATGAACTGTATAGGCAACCAAGTAGTCCTTTACCGCGGATGCGGCTATTCGAATAGATGATGTTAACCCTGCAGGGGTGTACTTCTTCATACACGCTCTCACCACTTACCGTCGTTTACACGACATGTACTCGGCAACCTTCAAGCGGAAGCCCAACGAGGGTGTCGACCACGGCCGACCTAAACACTCAAGTCTCTAGTCCAGGTTTATCGCCTATCCAGGTTCCATCTGTAGCGAGAACGGCTGAGGTTTCCACATATGGCCCCGAACGATGTGTACAGGGTTCTCGAGACACCAAACGGGCGACTCGGTACACCGTGCCACGGTGTATCTACTGCATCATAGCCCACCCCTAGGGTCAGCGCTACGCACGGCCGCCAACACATATCCTATAAACACCAGAAACTAATTGCAACTCCTGGATAGAGGACTAGGGTGGTTAAGAAGCCGAGAGGGTCCATTGGTTTCGGGCCCAGTGCAGGGTAGTAGCTGGTTCTTAAATCACACATACAGATCTCGGTGCTTAAGGACGGTTCCAATGAAACAACCCACCATGTACTCCTACATGGCCTCTCATCAATACCTTTACCAAATCGTGTTCAACACACTTAGCTCACACACAGTAGGACATGTTCACAACTTTCCAATTCATCCCTGATGAATCAGACCTGACACAACTCTAAGCAATAGCAGGCATGACAAACAAGCATGAATGAGTAGGAACATCAGGGCTCAAACAACTCCTACTCATGCTAGTGGGTTTCATCTATTTACTATGGCAATGACAGGTCATGCAGAGGAAAGGGGTTCAACTACCGCAGCATGTAAAAGTTGAATCATTGTTGTCCTAATGCTGTAAAAGAGAGCAGGAGCGAGGGAGTGGGATTGTATCGGAATGAACAAGGGGGTTTTGCTTGCCTGGCACTTCTGAAGATAGTATAGCTCTTAATCGGTGTCATCGATCACATCGTCGAAACCACGTCTACTGAGAGGGGACAAACACCGGCAAACGAGAGGGAACACAATCAATGCAATGCAAAAATATGATGCATGATCATGACATGGCAATATGTTGTGGTTTGAGCTAATGCAACTAGAAACCAGATTAATTGAAGTTGGTTTGAACCAAGGGTTCAAATTCAAACTCCATATGTGCTTATTTAATTGCCAAATATGCAAATTGCCATATACAGCAACCTTAGGTTTTCAAACATGCATGCAAATGGTACGGATGGATAGATTGGATTTTTCTGATCATTTTTAATATATAAATTATTTCATTTGGAGTTACGGTTTATTTTCTATGATTTTTAGAAGTTTTAATCATTTTTTGAATATAGATAAATCATTTAGATTTATTTAAAATCCAGAAAAACATTACTGCGTCAGCATGACATCGGTGTGACGTCATCAGGTCAACAGGGGCTGACCAGGGTCAAACCTGACCCGTGGGTCCCACACGTCAGTCTCACAGTGCTGGCTCGAGTCATAGACAGGTGGGACCGGTCAAAAGCCATGTCAGCAAAGTCAATGCTGACAAGTGGGTCCCACTGGGTTATGAACTAATCTAAACAGAAAATTAAACTAAACTAAACAGGCACTGGGCCCACATGGCCGTGGCACTAAGGGTCTTTAGCCGGGTCATTAGTGCTAACTAATCCGGCGCCACGTCAGCAGTTGACGCCGGCGACCAAAGGCACGGCGATGGCACGCCGGAGTTGCTCGGGACGGCGCTACATGCGGTGATTTGCGGCGCGGTTTGGAGCTACGGCGAGCTGGCGTCTATGCGCATCTAGTGGAGCAATCAGTTTCACTGGGGGTGACCTAAATCGACGGCGGCGAGCTCAAAGGCGGCGGCCGGAGTTCGGACATTGATGCAAACGGGGCTACGGAGCACCAGGGGAGGATTTGGTGAGTGCATCGTGCTCCTAGGGGTGCGCTGAGCACGCTGATGAGCTCAGACGCGGGTGGCAGCAGCTGTGGCCGCGGCGGCGCCATGGACGGTGGCAACGAGCTTCGGCCGAGGTGGAAAACATGGCTAGAGGACGAACGCATCGACGGGGAGAGGGGCCAGGGGCGTAGGATCTCACAGCGGTTCCGCAGGGTTGGTCAGTGGGCTCGGGGAGGGGCCGGAGCAAGCGGGGCGGCGATGGAGATCTCTGGCGTCAGGAGGTTGAAGAAAACGGCGCGGAGGCGCTCGGGGGTGTCCGGCATTGCACAGCTCGATGAGGAGGAAGAGGGGTACTAGGCGAAGCTCTTGGGCATCTCAAGGCGTCGTCGGGATGGCGGTGTCCGCGGTGGTGGGGAGCGGTGGCGACGGAGGTGTTCGGGCGGGAAGAACAGAGGAGGGGGAGAGCGTTCGGGGGAGAGAGAGGAGATTCCAGGGGGTGCGTGGCGTCGTCTGGAGTTGTCCAGGGCATCAGCAGAAGCAGGAGGTGGCCGTCGGTGGCCGCGCGCGTGCTAGCACTCCGCGGGCACACGCCCGTGCCTACTGGCGCGAGGAGGAAGGCAACAGAGGGGGCTGCGGTGATGGACTGGGCCAGTTGGCTGGGCCACCAGCTGGGCCGGCCAGGTGGGCTTCGGTGGGTGCCAGGTAGGTATCTTCTCTCTCTCTCTGCTTTCCTATTTTACTTTCTATTTTCTATTATTCTGTAGTATTTAGGGCTTTACTAAAAATACTTAAACAGATCCAAAATTCATGAAACTGCTCAATGCCACTATTTGGAATATAACCAACAACAAACATTTAGTTTATGATTATTTGAGCATTTAAAATATTATATAGTATTTAAATGCCCAAATGCAAATAGAGTATGATTTAATTCAGTGCCCAAACTTGTCCTAGAAAAATGTGAACCATTTTTGACAGAGGATCTAGACCAAGGCAAAGATGATGAACATTTTAGAAGGGCATTTCAGGTTCATTGAAAAAGTATTTAGTAAACCTAGTTGGTTTAAGTGGTGCTGGGGGTTTCTGTCATCCCCATTTCAACTTTCTGAGAAAATTTAACATGATGACATGATGATCATGCAAGGACAAGCAAAGGCTAAGCTAGGGTTGTGAGAACTCACCCCCACTAAACAAGAATCTCGTCCCGAGATTCAGGACGTGAGGTAAGAGGACAGAGGGGACACAAAGCTAACACAATCTTCACGATCCAGGTTGCACTTCATAAGATCGTTGATTCATTGCATCACATTAATCTTGGTATCCTCGCTTTTGAAATCTTCATCCACGCGATGACGATGGAAAGAAACTCTACTAGGTTTGATCTTAAGATCGAGCTATTAAAAATCAACTCGCAGAATCAGATGTTGAAACATCTCGAGTTGAGATACAAAACACACATCGAGAGGGATGGAAGAACAAACGAGGAAGTTCATTTTGGTGGGAAACAATTGCACGCTTAAGAAGATGGTGGATGGTGTCAAGGTAGCGTGGAAATAATTGCCATGATTCTCTAGTGGGGCACCTTAGGAAAGGTGACTCGTAGAGTTATCCCCTTAAGTGGAAAAAAGAATTACTTTTGATACAGAGATCATTGGAACTCTTCTTACCAGCCTAAGGCAATTTACAAACGTTCGTTTGAAGGAGTTCAAAGGAATGACATACTCGGACTAGGATGGATGATGTGGACTACCTTGTTGAAGACAATGTAATGGATGATTTGCTTATCGTCGGAGATGGATGGGACCCATGGTAAGTCCACTTTTGAAGATGATCCTGAACAACAACTACTGAGGTGCAAGCTGGGAAAAAAATGCAAATGCCGGGAATGATTCTGGTAACTGGGGAAGAACTCAACAGTCAAGATTGTTACCAACGTTCCAATGGTTATAGAATCATCGAAGAAACTGAGAGCACAAGGATCCCTAAGGAACAACTTCAAGAATAAGTGCTACCTCTTGAGCACTGCGTTGGATTTCCTCGAAGAGGAGAGGATGATGCAGCAAAGTAGCATAAGTATTTCCCTCAGTTTTTGAGAACCAAGGTATCAATCCAGTAGCAGGCTACGCTCGAGTCCCTCGTACCTACACAAAAACAATAGCTCAACGCAACCAATGCGCTTAGGGGTTGTCAATCCCTTCATGGTCACTTATGAAAGTGAGATCTGATAGAGATGATAAATAATATTTTTTGGTATTTTTAGTATAAATATGCAAAGTAAAAAGTAAAAGCAAAGCAATAATAAAGTGATGGAGATTGATATGATGATAAAGAGACCCGGGGGCCATAGATAGATTTCACTAGTGGCTTCTCTCAAGAGCATAAGTATTCTACGGTGGGTGAACAAATTACTGTTGAGCAATTGACAGAATTGAGCATAGTTATGAGAATATCTAGGTATGATCATGTATATAGGCATCACGTCCGAGACAAGTAGACCGAAACGATTCTGCATCTACTACTATTACTGCACTCATTGACCGCTATCCAGCATGCATCTAGAGTATTAAGTTAAAAACAGAGTAACGCTTTAAGCAAGATGACATGATGTAGAGGGATAGTTTCATGCAATATGATACAAACCCCATCTTGTTATCCTCGATGGCAACGATACAATATGTGCCTTGCTGCCCCTTCTGTCACTGGGAAAGGACACCGCAAGATCGAACCCAAAGCTAAGCACTTCTCCCATGGCAAGAACAACCAATCTAGTAGGCCAAACCAAACTGATAATTCGAAGAGACTTGCAAAGATAACCAATCATACATAAAAGAATTCAGAGAAGATTCAAATATTATTCATAGATAGACTGGATCATAAACCCATAATTCATCGGTCTCAACAAACACACCGCAAAAAGAAGATTACATCGAATAGATCTCCACAAGAGAGGGGGAGAACATTGTATTGAGATCCAAAAAGAGAGAAGACTCCATCTAGCTACTAACTATGGACCCGTAGGTCTGAAGTAAACTACTCACACTTCATAGGAGGGGCTTGGATGATGATGTAGAAGCCCTCCGTGATCGATGCCCCCTCCGGCGGAGCTCCGAAACAGGCCCCAAGGTGGGATCTCGTGGATACAGAAAGTTGCGGTGGTGGAATTAGGTTTTTGGCTGCTGTTCTGATCGTTTGGGGGTACATGGATATATATATAGGAGGAAGAAGTACGTCGATGGAGCTTCGAGGGGCCCACGAGGTAGGGGGGGCGCCCTCCACCCACCGCCTCATGGCTTTCTTGACGGAGGGTCCAAGTATCCTGGGTCATATCTGATGAGAAAATCACGTTCCCTAAGGTTTCATTCCATTTGGACTCCGTTTGATATTCCTTTTCTTTGAAACCCTAAAACAGGCAAAAAACAGCAATTCTGGGCTGGGCCTTCGGTTAATAGGTTAGTCCCAAAAATAATATAAAAGTGGAAAATAAAGCCCAATATAGTCCAAAACAGTAGATAATATAGCATGGAGCAATCAAAAATTATAGATACGTTGGAGACGTATCAAGCATCCCTGAGCTTAATTCCTGCTCGTCCTCGAGTAGGTAAATGATAAAAACAGAATTTTGATGCGGAGTGCTACTTGGCATAATTTTAATGTAATTCTTCTTAATTGTGGTATGAATATTCAGATCCGAAAGATTCAAGACAAAAGTTCATATTTACATAAAAATGATAATACTTCAAGCATACTAACTAAGCAATTATGTCTTCTCATAATAACATGTCCAAAGAAAGTTCATCCCTACAAAATCATATAGTTTAGTCATGTTTCATTTTCATCACACAAAAATGCTCTCATCATGCACAACCCCGATGACAAGCCATGCAATTGTTTCATACTTTAGTAATCTCAAACCTATAAACTTCCACGCAATATATGAGCGTGAGCCATGGACATAGCACTATGGGTGGAATAGAATATAATGAGGGGGTTATGTGGAGAAGACAAAAAAAGGAGAAAGTCTCACATCAACGAGGCTAATCAATGGGATATGGAGATGCCCACCGATTGATGTTAATGCAAGGAGTAGGGATTGCCATGCAACAGATGCACTAGAGCTATAAATGTATGAAAGCTCAACAAAAGAAACTAGTGGGTGTGCAAGCAACTTGCTTGCTCATGAAAACCTAGGGCACTTGAGGAGGCCCATTGTTGGAATATACAAGCCAAGTTCTATAATGCAAAATTCCCACTAGTATATGAAAGTGATAACATGAGAGACTCTCTACTATGAAGATCATGGTGCTACTTTGAAGCACAAGTGTGGTAAAAGGATAGTAACATTGTCCCTTCTCTCTTTTTCTCTCATTTTTTTGGCCTTTTCTTTTTTTGTCCTTTATCTTTTTTTGGGCCTTCTCTTTTTTATGGCCTTTCTTTTTTTATTCCTCACTTGGGACAATGCTCTAATAATGATGATCATCACACTTATATTTATTTACAACTCAATGATTACAACTCGATACTATAACAAAGATGACTCTATATGAATGCCTCCGGCGGTGTACCGGGATATGCAATGAACCAAGAGTGAAATGTATGAAAGAATTATGAACGGTGGCTTTGCCACAAATACTATGTCAACTACATGATCATGCTAAGAAATATGACAATGATGAATGTGTCATGATGAACGGAATGATGGAAAGTTGCATGGCAATATATCTCGGAATGGCGATGGAAATGCCATAATAGGTAGGTATGGTGGCTGTTTTGAGGAAGATATAAGGAGGTTTATGTGTTAAAGAGCATATCATATCACGGGGTTTGGATGCACCGACGAAGTTTGCGCCAACTCTCAATGTGAGAAAGGGCAATGCACGGTACCGAAGAGGCTAGCAAGGATGGAAGGGTGAGAGTGCGTATAATCCATGGACTCAACATTAGTCATAAATAACTCACATACTTATTGCAAAAATCTACAAGTCATCAAAAACCTCGGCACTACGTGCATACTCCTAGGGGGATAGATTGGTAGGAAAAGACCATCGCTCGTCCCCGACCGCCACTCATAAGGAAGACAATCAAATAACACCTCATGTTTCAAATTTTTTGCATAATGTTTACCATACGTGCATGCTACGAGACTTGCAAACTTCAACACAAGTATTTCTCAATTTCACAACTACTCAACTAGCATGACTTTGATATTATTACCTCCATATCTCAAAACAATCATCAAGCATCAAACTTTTCTTAGTATTCATCACACTCATACGTAAGTTTTATTATTAATCTTGCATACCAAGCATATTAGGATTTTAAGCAAATTACCATGCTAATAAGACTCTCAAAATAATCTAAGTGAAGCATGAGAGATCAATAGTTTCTATAAAACAAATCCACCACCGTGCTCTAAAAGATATAAGTGAAGCACTAGAGCAAAATTATAAAGCTCAAAAGATATAAGTGAAGCACATAGAATATTCTATCAAATTCCAAATCATGTATGGCTCTCTCAAAACGTGTGTACAGCAAGGATGATTGTGGTTGAATAACAAGAAAAGACTCAAATCATAAAAGACGCTCCAAGCAAAACAAATATCATGTGGTGAATAAAAATATAGCTCCAAGTAAAGTTACCATAGAAGTAGACGAAAAAGAGGGGATGACTTCCGGGGCATCCCCAAGATTTGGCTTTTAGGTGTCCTTAGATTATCTTGGGGATTCCATGGGCATCCCCAAGCTTAGGCTCTTGCCACTCCTTGTTCCATAATCCATCAAATCTTTACCCAAAACTTGAAAACTTCACAACACAAAACTTAAAGTAGAAAATCTCGTGAGCTCCGTTAGCGAAAGAAAACAAAAGACCACTTCAAGTTACTGTAATGAACTCATTCTTTATTTATATTGGTGTTATACCTACTGTATTCCAACTTCTCTATGGATTATAAACTATTTTACTAGCCATAGATTCATCAAAATAAGCAAACAACACACGAAAAACAGAATCTGTCAAAAACAGAACAGTCTGTAGTAATCTGTAGCTAGCGCAAGATCTGGAACCCCAAAAATTCTACAATAAATTGCTGGACGTGAGAATTTATCTGTTAATAATATTAAATAATAATTAACTAAATAGCACTTTCCAAATAAAAATGACCGGAGTTCTCGTGAGCGCTAAAGTTCTGTTTTTTACAGCAAGTTCAACAAGACTTTCCCCAAGTCTTCCCAACGGTTCTACTTGGCACAAACACTAATTAAACACAAAAAACACAACCAAAACAGAGGCTAAATAATTTATTTATTACTAAACAGGAGCAAAAATCAAGGAACAAAAATAAAATTGGGTTGCCTCCCAACAAGCGCTATCGTTTAACGCCCCTAGCTAGGCATAACAAGCGAGAATAGATCTAGGTATTGCCATCTTTGGTAGGCAATCCATAAGTTGGTATCATGATAGATTCATATGGTAATTCTATTTTATTTCTAGGGAAGTGTTCCATGCCCTTTTTTAATGGAAATTGAAATCTAATATTCCCTTCCTTCATATCAATAATTGCACCAACCGTTTTAAGGAAAGGTCTACCGAGAATAATAGGGCAAGAAGGATTGCAATCTATATCAAGAACGATAAAATCTACGGGCACATAATTCCTGTTTGCAACAATAAGAACATCATTAATTCTTCCCATAGGTTTCTTAATAGTGTAATCCGCAAGATGCAAGTTTAGAGAGCAATCATCAAAATCACGGAAATCTAGCAAACCACACAAAGTTTTGGGAATAGTAGAGACACTAGCACCCAAATCACACAAGGCATAAAACTCAAAAAATTTAATTTAAATTTTAATAGTAGGTCCCACTCATCATAAAGTTTTCTAGGGATAGAAACTTCCAATTCAAGTGTTTCTTCATAAGATTGCATCAAGGAATCAACGATATGTTTAGTAAACGCTTTATTTTGACTATAAGCGTGAGGAGATTTTAGCACGGATTGGAACAAAGAAATACAATCAATTAAAGAGCAATTTTCATAATTAAATTCCTTGAAATCCAATATAGTGGGTTTAGCAACATCTAGGGTTTTAATTTCTTCAATCCCACTTCTATCAAATTTAGCATCAAGATCAACAAATTCCGAATTCTTAGAACGCCTTCTAGGTAAAGGTGGATCATATTCAGTCCCATCATTATCAAGATTCATATTGCAAAACAAAGATTTAATAGGGGACACATCAATAACTTATAGATCTTCATCATTATTTTCATAGGAACTAGAAGAACATGCTTTTATAAAGGCATCTTTCTTAGCACGCATCCTAGCGGTTCTTTCTTTGCACTCGTCAATGGAAATTCTCATGGCTTTCAGAGACTCATTGATATCATGCTTAGGTGGAATAGATCTAAGTTTCAAAGAATCAACATCAAGAGCAATTCTATCAACATTCCTAGCCAAATCATTAATCTTAAGCAATTTTTCTTCAATCATAGCATTAAAATTCTTTTGCGAAGAAATAAATTCTTTAATGTTAGATTCAAAATCAGAGGGCATCTTATTATAATTTCCATAAGAATTGTTGTCGGAATTACCATAATTATTAGACGGATTACTAGGATAAGGCCTAGGATTGAAATTTCCTCTATATGTGTTGTTACCAAAATTGTTCCTACCAGCAAAATTCACATCCATAGATTCATTATTATTCTCAATCAAAGTAGACAAGGGCGTATCATTAGGATCAGAAGAAACACTCTTATTAGCAAATAATTTCATAAGTTCATCCATCTTTCCACTCAAAACATTAATTTCTTCTATCGCATGCACCTTTTTATTAGATCTTTCAGTATGCCATTGAGAGTAATTAACCATTATATTATCTAGGAGTTTAGTAGCTTGTCCTAAAGTGATTTCCATAAAAGTGCCTCCCGCGGCCGAATCTAAAAGATTTCTAGAAGCAAAATTCAATCTGGCATAAAAAAGTTGTATAATCATCCACAAATTCAAACCATGAGTAGGGAAATTACGTATCATTAATTTCATTCTCTCCCAAGCTTGTGCAACATGTTCATGATCAAGTTGTTTAAAATTCATAATATCGTTTCTAAGAGAGATGATCTTAGCGGGAGGAAAATACTTAGAGATAAAAGCATCTTTGCACTTGTTCCATGAATCAATACTATTTTTAGGCAAAGATGAAAACCAAGCTTTAGCACGATCTCTAAGCGAAAAAGGAAATAGCTTCAATTTAACAATATCATTATTGACATCTTTCTTCTTTTGCATGTCACACAAATCAATGAAGCTATTCAGATGGGTAGCGGCATCGTCACTAGGAAGGCCGGAGAACGGATCTTTCATGACAAGATTCAACAGAGCAGTATTAATTTCACAAGATTCAGCATCGGTAAGAGGAGCAATTGGAGTGCTAAGGAAATCATTATTGTTGGTATTGGTGAAGTCACGCAATTTAGTATTATCTTGAGTCATCGAGACAAACAAGCAATCCAACACACGAGCAGACAAAAAAAGCAAACGGGCAAAAGAGGCAAATAGAGAGGGAGGATAGAGAGAGAGAGCGAATAAAACGACAAGGGTGAAGTTGGGGAGAGGAAAACAAGAGAAAATGGCAAATAATGTAATCCGGGAGATAGGGATTGTGATGGGTACTTGGTATGTTGACTTTTGCGCAGACTCCCCGGCAACGGCGCCAGAAATTCTTCTTGCTACCTCTTGAGCACTACGTTGGATTTCCCCGAAGAGGAGAGGATGATGCAGCAAAGTAGCATAAGTATTTACCTCAGTTTTTGAGAACCAAGGTATCAATCCAGTAGGAGGCTACGCTCGAGTCCCTCGTACCTACACAAAAACAATAGCTCAACGCAACCAACGCGCTTAGGGGTTGTCAATCCCTTCACGGTCACTTACGAAAGTGAGATCTAATAGAGATGATAAATAATATATTTTTTTGGTATTTTTGGTATAGAGATGCAAAGTAAAAAGTATAAGAAAAGCAATAATAAAGTGATGGAGATTGATATGATGATAAAGAGACCCGGGGGCCATAGATTTCACTAGTGGCTTCTCTCAAGAGCATAAGTATTCTACGGTGGGTGAACAAATTATTGTTGAGCAATTGACAGAATTGAGCATATTATGAGAATATCGAGGTATGATCATGTATATAGGCATCACGTCCGAGACAAGTAGACCGAAACGATTCTGCATCTACTACTATTACTCCACTCATCGACCGCTATCCAGCATGCATCTAGAGTATTAAGTTAAAAACAGAGTAACGCCTTAAGAAAGATGACATGATGTAGAGGGATAGTTTCATGCAATATGATAAAAACCCCATCTTGTTATCCTCAATGGCAACGATACATTATGTGCCTTGCTGCCCTTCTGTCACTAGGAAAGGACACCGCAAGATCGAACCCAACGCTAAGCACTTCTCCCATGGCAAGAACAACTAATCTAGTAGGCCAAACCAAACTGATAATTAGAAGAGACTTGCAAAGATAACCAATCATACATAAAAGAATTCAGAGAAGATTCAAATATTATTCATAGATAGACTGGATCATAAACCCACAATTCATCGGTTTCAACAAACACACCGCAAAAAGAAGATTACATCGAATAGATCTCCACAAGAGAGGGGGAGAACATTGTATTGAGATCCAAAAAGAGAGAAGAAGCCATCTAGCTACTAACTATGGACCCGTAGGTCTGAAGTAAACTACTCACAGTTCATAGGAGGGGCTTGGATGATGATGTAGAAGCCCTCTGTTATCGATGTCCCCTCCGGTGGAGCTCCGGAATAGGCCCCAAGATGGGATCTCATGGATACAGAAAGTTGCGGCGGTGGAATTAGGTTTTTGGCTCCTGTTCTGATCGTTTGGGGGTACATGGATATATATAGGAGGAAGAAGTACGTCGGTGGAGGTTCGAGGGGCCCACAAGGCAGGGGGCGCGCCCTAGGGGGGCGCGCCCTCCACCCTCGTGACCGCCTCATGGCTTTCTTGACCGAGGGTCCAAGTCTCCTCGGTCTTATCTGATGAGAAAATCACGTTCCCGAAGTTTTCATTCCGTTTGGACTCCGTTTGATATTCCTTTTCTTCGAAACCCTAAAACAGGCAAATAACAACAATTCTAGGCTGGGCCTTCGGTTAATAGGTTAGTCCAAAAAATAATATAAAAATGGAAAATAAGGCCCAATATAGTCCAAAACAGTAGATAATATAGCATGGAGCAATCAAAAATTATAGATACATTGGAGACGTATCAATAAGTCATGCGAAATCCTCATGGGAGGTGATCAAACGACTTAATCAAGATACTACAACAACAGTGCTTCCTGCTAGGTGCGTCCACTTCACTGGAACCTATATCATAGTTCTCGGAAGAAGTTCCAACCATCATATCTGCCTGAGATTCAAATATGGTTGGTAACAGGATAATTCAGACAATGTGTGTGGAAAAGAAAAACTGCAACACAAACCGATGAGATGACGTTGCGAGATTCTTGGGATATGAACTACGATAGCAAGCTCCAAAACATGAGCTAGTTCTTCTACATACATGTGAGCATGTTGTCCAAGACAAGAATGACCACATAGTAGTCTTATAATAAAACACTATCGAGTTCTGGTCGGGAACCATCATCAATGATTTCGAAGTCTTTACGCAAGTCCATGGATTAGATCCAAAGCAGTCAATCAATGGCTTGGTGTGCTAGGGAATACATATGGAGTGGAGGTAATTAATCTACCAAACCATAGAATACATTCGCACATGCATAACTGACTGGGGATGGTACTAGAGGAAACAAAAACAATCTTTGTCGAACTCACGGCGGCAACTTGCACCAAATGCACATGAATTCGAGAAAGTCACTTCTTCCATCCAAGCATAAGCTTCATGAACGGAACACGAAGGCATTGCTTACAAAGTTTTCAACACTAGGTTGATGGTCAACATGAATCATGGGGGAGACAAGATGCTGCTGATGGGCTCAATAGCAACTCATTGGAATTTCCATATCACTGGACTTCCACCATCATGTGAACACGGTGATAGCATTGGTCAGACCAAAAGATGTAATGGTGTATGCTCGAGGGATCAACCACGAGTAAGACAACATTATGAACATCGTTGGTTCTGATTTGACTTGACGATAGCCCATACTCAAGTCAAAGTTTTGTCAAGGCAATGGATCCAACAACTGATCACGAGGACCAATCGATGGAGATATCATCTTCCTTCAACACACACACACACAAAGATATCCCTTAACATGAACTAAGTCAGACAAGCTTTATCTTCCAACTTTCCAAGTTGTTATTTGGCTTAACCAACTAGCTCAGGGGTATCCCACACAGATTCTTGGAGAATGGGTGGTTTGGAGGAAAACCAACATGATCACAAACTCAACATAGCAGTCAGGGAACAACCTGGTAACTTTCGAGAAGATATTCGGAAAATCACGAACCACCGATATGTTATTAAGCTCGGGAGCAATCTTGCTTTCGAAACAAGATGATATGATCAAAAGAGCGAGGGATTGACACAATCCTAACTCATTGATCGAAGGGTGCACCGAGAAATAAGGCTAGGTAGCATGATCAATCTTAGGATGATGATTCAGTCACCAACACGCTAAGAATGAAATTATTGTCCATTAACTACCAAGCAACGGAGTTGCTAGGAGTATAGATTTCACGCATCACGATTCACTTGTCGGTGTTCCGATTACAATAACATGGGGACCGAGGAAATGAATATTGATGGCGAGAAGTATCACTACGTCAAGAATTCATAAGGGAAGGTGCAATTCTCATGACATTCCAGACATAAAGTGGGTAATACTCCAAGGTAGAACAAAATCAAAAGCTGGATTGGCATTTGATTTGCGGATTACAACTACTTTGACCCAATCCTGGATATGGATGAGGTACTGGAGTTTGTTTCTCCTAGTCATTCTGGAATAGAATGGCTTGACGAACTACAAGAGTAATAGGCATCGATAACACGAGTGCACGACTACTCCTGACTACAAATTGATAGACGGAGGCTGAAATACAGTTAAAGAGGGACAACTCAAGGAACATATAACTTTCTGAGTTGTGGATGCATAGATTAGCATGTCGAATGAGTTCAACAGGTTTCTTCCAGATAACCCATGCAGAAAGGTATAACTGGCAGAATCACAATTATGAATGGAGAACTTCTCAAGAGCACTCTTGTTGTGATCTTTTGGTTCAAAGAACTTCTGCCTTAAGCAGTTCATGGTATTTGGAAGAAGGAAATACCACGTACCTCGAGGACTATCACAAGTTTACTAATAACCTAAAGGAATGAGCAAACACTATCAACATGAAATAAGTAGGGTGAATCTCGGGTTCAAAACCCAGGAATAGAATGCCTACTAACTAAATGGCATCACGGGATGCTTTCGAGAATGACGGCCAGAATGATCACACTGGGAACAAAAAGCATTGCTAGATTACTGGGTGACTTCCTAAGACACCTAGGGTCATAATAATATCTCCAACATATATGTCGAGGCAATAGAGTACCTCAACTCACCGATTAGTGTGGTTGAACTGGCCCAAAGGGACATCAGGAACGGAAAGAAGGGATTTGCAAATGCATCTGACTATTTAGAAACCTGGGATGACTCGGATAGCATAAAGGCTGTAAATGCTCAAAAAGATTTGAGACATCCTGCAAAATAGTGGCATGACCATTCAACATCACAATATCAAGGTTCTGAGGCTATCTATGAACATACAGAAGTAGTAGAAACTGAACTGAGACTGGAAACCATCAATCCTGTAAGTCTATGGATTAGTAACACGTCATCCTGATAGATAGATGAGAAGGCCTAGTTCTTAATCCCCGTAGAAAAGAAGAGGTTGACTCAAATCAGAAGGGCATAAGGTAAAGGAGTATAAAGAGCCTTACGTTCCCTTACACAATCAATTCCCCTATATAACTAAAGAATTTCTAGACACAACTTCGACCAGTTTGGCTTGGTAATCCTACAGGCAGTCAGGCTCTGATACCAACGCTGTTAGGACCCTGATTCGAAGTCACACCAATCTAGCCTGTAGCACCTCATATCACTTTGCGGCCTCACGCACGGTATCCCCATGGGTGTCGCCTTACCATGGCCTGGGACCGTTTGCACCTTTTGGCTCATGTATATGATAGTGTCGCTAGCATCCATATGACAAAGAACCCGGGCCGACATGACTAGTCGTGAACCCAAAGTTCCACTAACTTATAGGGACAGGCATACATGAATCAACCTCGAGCATGTCAGTTAACAGCGTATGAATCCGGGCTATAGCAACTAGGCTAACAGGACTCCGGGAACCCGGGCTGTAGCAGGCTAACAGGACTCCGGATGTCTCCGAGTGACATTTCCCCGAAGGGACAGACACAGGAACAAAGTGAATCACATGCCAGCCAGTCTAAGTGTTCCGGAACAGTAGTGCTGGGCTAGCAGGACTCCGGTGAACCGGGCTGTAGCGGACTACTATGGCTCATGGAAGCACAAGACTACATTTCCCATAAGAGAGGCTACCAAGGATAAACAACTAGATAGTCGAATCCCACACATACCAAGCATTTCAATCATACACACAATATGCTCGATATGTGTAAATACAACATGGCATCACAACAAAACTTTACGACTCAAAGTATTTATTCAATAGGCTCTGAGGAGCGAGATATTACAAGCATGGGTCTCATGACCAACATTCGGAGCATACAAGTCAAAGCACATGCAGAAGCTTAACATGTCTGAGTATAGACATCTATAAATGAAAAAGGCTGAGGAGCCTGACTATCTATCAGATCCTGCCGAGGACACAAGATCGTAGTTGAGGTATCAAGCTAAACATCGAAGTCCACACGGAACTACTAGCGAGACTGACGTCTTTCCGCAAAACATAAAATAGGCAAATGTGAGTACAAATGTACCCACCAAGACTTACATCAGAACTAGCTACATATTCATCAGTATCAACAAAGGGGGTGGTGGAGTTTGACTGCAGCAAGCCAGCTTTGACTCGGTGGCTATCCTAAACTATGACTGCAAGTAACTCTATTGAGGTGGCGCACACGAGTCCACATATTAACCAATCAATACACTACTATGGATCCGCTCTCGTCTCCCTACGAGAACGCCATCCATAGCACTCACGCTTATCTTGTGTATTTTAGAGTATCCACTTTCACTTGTCTATGAACTGTATAGGCAACCAAGTAGTCCTTTACCGCGGACGCGGCTATTCGAATAGATGATGTTAACCCTGCAGGGGTGTACTTCTTCATACACTCTCTCACTACTTACCGTTGTTTACATGACATGTACTCGGCAAACTTCATGCGGAAGCCCAATGAGGGTGTCGGCCACGGCCTACCTAAACACTCAAGTCTCTAGTCCAGGTTTATCGCCTATCCAGGTTCCGTCCGCAGGGAGTCCGGTCGAGGTTACCACATACGGCCTCGAACGATGTGTACAGGGTTCCTGTCGGTGTCAAAACCGGCGGATCTCTGGTAGGGGGTCCTGAACTGTGCGTCTAAGGCAGATGGTAACAGGAGGCAGGGGACACGATGTTTTACCCAGGTTCGGGCCCTCTTGATGGAGGTAAAACCCTACGTCCTTCTTGATTATTCTTGATAATATGGGTAATACAAGAGTTGATCTACCACAAGATCGGTGAGGCTAAACCCTAGAAGCTAGCCTATGGTATGATCGTATGTTGTCATAGGACTAAAACCCTCCAGTTTATATAGACACCAGAGGGGACTAGGGTTACACAAGGTCGGTTACAAAGGAGGAGATATACATATCCATATTGCCTAGCTTGCCTTCCACGCCAAGTAAAGTCCCATCCGGACACGGGACGAAGTCTTCAATCTTGTATCTTCATAGTCCAACAGTCCGGCCAAAGGATATAGTCCGGCTGTCCGGAGACCCCCTAATCCAGGACTCCCTCAGTAGCCCTTGAACCTGGCTTCAATGACGATGAGTCCGGCGCGCAGTGTTGTCTTCGGCATTGCAAGGCGGGTTCCTCCTCCGAATACACCACGGAAGAATTTGAATACAAGGATAGTGTCCGACCCTACAAAATAAGTTTCACATACCACCGTAGAGAGAATAATATTACCACAAATCTAATTTGCTGACACATTTTGGCAGCATGACATCACGCCATGGCCTGGTAATTATTTTAACCATTTTTCTTTAACCAACCCCGCACATAACGTGAGGCGGTTTCTTGACATGTCTTGTCAAAGCAGAGATTGTAACCCAACCGCGCCATCAATTATGGCGCTTGGGGGATAAGCGAGTTTTACCAGGCTAGTGGGGGCGCATAGTTTAGTCTGCCCTTATAAAGGGATAACATCTCACCTTTTTCTACCCACGCCTTCTTCCTCCTTGCTCATCCATTCTTGCGCACTCGAGCTCCAGCGCCCAAGTCCGCATCCTCCTCCTCAACTCTCTCCAAACATGTCCGGAGCAGGAGGCAAGTGGATGGCCTCCTCCGTCACGGAGGGGCACATGAAAAAGTTACGTCGAGCCGGATACTTAGCCGCGGATATCGCGCACCGGCTGCCAGCCGCGGGGCAGGTCGTCCCTACACCAGAACCTCATGAAAGGGTGGTTTTCCTCCCCCACTTCGTCCGCGGACTGGGGTTTCCCCTCCATCCATTCGTCCGCGGCCTCATGTTCTATTATGGGCTGGACTTTCATGATCTGGCCCCGAATTTCATCCTCAACATCTCGGCGTTCATCATTGTGTGCGAGGCTTTCCTCCGCATCCGGCCCCACTTCAGCCTGTGGCTGAAGACCTTCAATATCAAGCCGAAGGTGGTGGGCGGTCAACAAGCGGAATGCGGCAGAGCCATGGTGGGAAAAATGCCCAATGTTATATGGCTCGAGGGCTCCTTCATGGAGACCATAAAGGGGTGGCAATCGGGGTGGTTCTACATCATCGAGCCGTGCGACACCAAGTGGGTGGCGGTCCCCGAGTTTCAATCTGGAATCTCCACGCGGCTCACTTCCTGGAAGGAGAAGGGCCTGTCCTGGGGTTCATCGGTGGAGCTGGACGGACTCCAGAAGTGTATCCGGAACATGACAAGCAAGAAACTTAAGCTTGTCAACATAGTCCAGGTCATGCTCTTCCGCCGGATCCTCCCGTGTCAACAACGGGATTTCAACTTATGGGAGTTCGACCCGGCCCAGCACCAGACTCTAAGCGAGCTCTTCGACACGACGCATAAAGACGTCTGGAGGGTGCTGTCCAAGGGCGCCGAGGTCCCTCCTTCTCTTACCGAGGACCGCGGGCTAAGCGCGAAGCGTTCTGCGGATCCAGTAAGTTCTGTACATCTGATAGGGTGTTTATTTCCCATAGCTTTACCATGTGCGGGGTCTAAGCTCCCATGCCTTTGATATGACTGGGTGGAGACATCGGAGCAGATCAACTGTCCGGCCCCTCTGCCCGAAGACCCTGCGGACGCTCTCCTGACGGAGATGCGGACTCTGGCTCCTTACGAGGTGTCGGATAAGACCAAGAAGAAGGCCAAGGGAACCCGAAAGAGTTCCTGGCGCCAGGTGGTATCGGACTCATTGTCCGATAACTCCAAGACGCACTCCTCCCATGAAAACGAGGAGAAGGAAGACAAAGACTCTCCCCCTCCAGCCGGGGGAGACAAGAAAAGGAAGGCCTCCCCAACCGGGGAGGCCGAAGGGTCCAAGAAGGGAATGACTCTCCTTTCGGACTGTTCCACCACCGCCGCCGACGGCGAAGACGAGTGGCTGCTCATGGCCAAGCCCCTGTCGAAGTCGTAAGTATTCGGATACCAGAGTAACTCATAGCATACTTTTGTTGCACTGCTTCTCCTAACGTTAAATATGATTATGCAGTCATCCCCAAGCCCGTATCGACGTATCATCGTCGGATGGTTCCTTGGACTCGTCAGACATGGATAGTGATACACTTCCAACCGCCATCTCTCCTTGCCCTGCGGACAATGCTGAGGTACTGTCTCAAGGGGCACCGAGCCGGGGGAGACAGTCCCGGAGGCGCCTCAAGGCGACCTTCCGGACTCCAGGAGCAAAGGGAGCAAGGCTCCCAGGGGCTCCAAGTTCGGCCCGCAACCGGACACAGCGCCGGAACCTCCAGTGGTTCCGGACTCGGGCAGGCGGTCCCCTTCCAAGAGGGGCAAGCCGTCCGTGCCGGTGACCTCTGTCCATCCAGAGGCACCGGACGAACTGCTGGGAGCGCTTAGCGTGGCTTCCATCGACGAAGAGCACCGCACTATTATGAGTGCGGTGATCAAGAAGGTTCAGTCCGCCAAGAGCGGACTGACTGAAGCCTGTACCAGCCTTCTAATAGGCTTTGAGGTAAGTATTTAAAATATAGGAAAAATGTTACCGCATAGACAGTAGCCCCTGATGCTCTGTTTGGTGTTTACAAAGAAAATCCGGATAGAGGATCAAATAATATCTGCAGGAGTCTAATATAAGTATGTGTGTATGCGTATGCAGGCTTCACTTCTGACCTCTGCCGCACTGACTGCGGAGGTCGCCTCATTGAAGCAAGACCTTGAGGGGTCCGAGAAAGAGCTCGGCCTTGCCAAGAGGCAGCTCGAGGAGAATAAAGGTAAGTAATACTTTTTCTATATATAAAAGAAAATGTGGTTGCGAAATGATAGGATCATCATGAATGTGCCAGGGGCCACGACCGAAGTGGCGACCCTGAAGCAAGCGTTGTCCGAGGCCGAAGACAAAGCGGCCAAGGAGCGCATCGAGCGGGAGAAACAAGAGGCACGGGTGGGCGAGGTGCAGCAAGAGCTCCAGGCTCTCGTGAAGAAGCATGAGGCTTTGGAGCTTGACTCAAAGACGCGAGAGTCCGAGCTTGCCGCGGCCCTCGAGAGCACAAAGCATGCCAAGGCCGAAGCCCAAAAGGCCCTCCAAGAGATTGAGGCGATGAGGAGGATAGCGGCGGGTAAGGCATTCAATATGCAAAGCAAGCATGTGAAAGTAAATTACTTGTTACTTACCCGAGTCCGCAGCTCTCCAGGAGCATTCGCAGATTTGCCCCGCAGTGTGTCGGATGCCGCGAAATTTTACCAAGCCGAGGAGGGAAGCTCGACGGAGAAGCCGTTTTGATCTCAGTATACTAGGACCGAACATCCGATGCCTATGAGTGACCAGCTGAAGCAACTGGTCGAGCTGCACAGGGGGGCCGAACAGTCCATGAGGGGCCTTATAGTCCAGATGTGGCCTGGTGACTCCCTTACCAACAGCTACTTCGGCCTGGTGAGGCGGCTTGTGGATGCATGCCCATGGCTGGAGGCCCTAAAGCGGTTCGTCTGCATCGAAGGTGCATGCCGGGCCTTTTCCCGTGCGAAGGTGCACTGAGAAAAGATGGACTCCGAGAAACTGGTGAAGGAGGGGCCGCCGCAGGGCAAGGAGCATCGCCACCCTGAGATATATTATGGGGGTGTCCTGAAGGGTGCCCGTCTTGTGGCGGACGAGTGTGCGAAGGATGTAATTTTTGAATGAACTCGCTCGTGTGATCCTGTATTATGAAAACTTGTTCATATGCGCTATGCAACGCTTGTTTGAATTTAAAATATTACCTTCTGTGCGGCTGTTTATCAAATCTGAGAGATGGCCAGCCGTCGGCTTCTGCCCCCATGCCACGAGTGCTGGGGTGTTCGGGATAAACCTGAGCACTCTTTTTCCCATTGTTGGTTCCTTCGAGGGAGGTGCTCAGCACAATGAACAAGGCGACCGGACTATAATGCTTTATCACTCTCACTTAACCATAGAATTCTACAATTTTAAATTTTGGCGAAGCCCCTAGTATTTGGAAGGCCGAATTTGGGGCGTGATACACGCCTTAAGCCGGACAAAGCCGACTCCTCGCTCTAAGCGGCATAAGTCTTTAGGGACTCGAGACCTCTCGAACAGCGACCAGCTCTCGCCTTATCATGACAGTCAGTTTTAGCTTTCTCTACTGAGGTGCTTAGCCCAGCTGAACCAGGGCACAATCGCAGTAGTTCTCCCAGTGCTACCTTAGACGATATAGCGAAACGTAAGGTACCAAAACATGGGAGCCGAGCAAACCCAACTATTGACCCAAGACATGATTCGGAGCTGATGCATATAATGCTATCAGTTCGGGGTACCGCACTGTCGAAAGTGTTCGGACTTCTCACGCCGTATTATGGGGTATGCTTAAGCCCTTGGCATATTGGCCGTACCAAAGTGTACGGGTGCTGAATGTCATGAATGAACATATGTGTATATATAAAAAAAAGAATGAATAGAGAATGCGACAATAGTCTAGTGCTATGCATTGTTTATTCGAAAAGGTGCGTCGAAGCAGAATGATACAAGTAGTGTGATAAGCAAAAAGTAGGACTATTTGACATGTCCCCTCCAAGGGCAAGCTGAGGAATGGTATTTAAAGCAAGTATTTCACTCGTTATCAGAGACCACCTGGTAGTTCCATGGTGCGATGTAGCTTTCTGCCTCCTTGGTTGTTGCACCATGTGTCCGGCAATCATGCTGCCGGACAGGGTTTCCAGAGATTAAAATCCTGAAAGAGAGAAAAATAACAAAGCAGGAAGCCCTAGTGCGGTTGAGCCGCGTCTTGGGGCGTGCCGTAGTCGTGCCCCCCTCCCCACCTGTGCCCATGGTATTTTCAATGCGTAATTATGTACGCATGGCATGGATTTCGCCATTTGGCTAGTACTGGGGTGGGGCCCGCATTGCTATGCGAGCTCGGAACGTGCCAGGCGGTCTTGCTGCTGATTACTCCGGGCGTGCTTGAAGGTGTCCGGGTCTTTGATCGCCGAACTGGTAGATTGCCTTAAGAGGTTGCTTTGCACTTCTGCTGCAAGGGTCGCAGTGTGCTCCACCATGCGGAGAGAGCGCTCTGTGTTTCCATTGACTGTGATGACCCCCCGAGGTTCTGGCATCCTGAGCTTGAGATATGCATAGTGCGGTACTGCATTGAATCTCGCGAATGTGGTTCGCCCGAGCAGTGCATGATAGCCACTGTGGAACGGGACTATATCGAAGATTAACTCCTCGCTTCGGAAGTTATCCGGGGATCCGAAGACCACTTCCAGTGTGACTGAGCCTCTGCAATGGGCCTCTACACCTGGTATGACGCCTTAAAGGTCGTTCTTGTGGGTTTGATCCTTGAGGGGTCTATACCCATTTTGCGCACTATGTCCTGATAAAGCAGGTTCAGGCTGCTGCCACCGTCCATAAGGACTCGAGTGAGGTGAAATCCGTCGATGATTGGGTCTATGACTAGTGCGGCGAATCCGCCATGACGGATACTAGTGGGGTGGTCCCTGCAATCGAAGGTGATCGGACAGGAGGACCATGGGTTGAACTTTGGGGCGACTGGCTCCAACGCATATACGTCCCTTAACGCACGCTTCCGCTCCCTCTTGGGGATGTGGGTTGTGTATATCATGTTCACCGTCCGCACTTGCGGGGGGAACCTCTTCTGTCCTCCGGTGTTCGGCTGCTGGGGCTCTTCCTCGTCATCGCTATGTAGCCCCTTGTCTTTGTTTTCGGTGTTTAACATGCCGGCCTGCTTGAACACCCAACATTCCTTGTTGGTGTGGTTGGCTGGCATGTCAGGGGTGCCATGTATTTGGCATGATCAATCGGGTATGCTGTCCAAACTGGACGGGCCCGGAGTGCTTCTTTTGAATGGCTTTTTCCGTTGACGGGGTTTAGAGCCTCTGAATCCGGCATTGACTGTCGTATCTTCGGTATTGTCGCTATTGACGCGGTGCTTATGTTTGTTGCGACGTGACCTGCCATTGCTCTCCTTGGTATCTGAAGTACCGCGGTTCTTTGATATGTTATTGCTGCGAGCCAGCCAGCCGTCTTCTCCCGCGCAAAAGCGGGTCATGAGTGTTGTGAGGGTTGCCATGGATTTCGGCTTTTCCTGGCCAAGGTGCCGGGCGAGCCACTCATCGTGGATGTTGTGCTTGAAAGCTGGTAGGGCCTCTGCATCCGGATAGTCAATGATTTGATTTTTCTTTGTCAGGAAACGTGTCCAGAATTGCCTGGCCGATTCCTCTAGCTGCTAAATTATGTGGCTCAAGTCATCGGCATCTGGTGGTTGCACATAAGTGCCCTGGAAGTTGTCAAGGAATGCGGCTTCCAGATCTTCCCAACAGCCAATGGATTCTGCTGGCAGGTTGTTGAGCCAATGCCGAGCTGGTCCTTTGAGTTTAAGTGGGAGGTATTTGATGGCGTGTAGATCGTCACTGCGGGCCATGTGCATGTGCAGGACGAAGTCCTCGATCCATATCGCGGGATCTGTTGTGTCGTCGTATGATTCTATATTTGCGGGTTTGAAACCCTCTGGGATTTGATGATCCATTACTTCGTCTGTGAAGCATAGGGGGTGTGTGGCACCTCTGTACTGGGCTATGCCGCGACGCAGCTCAAATGAGTCTTGTCCGCTGTGTTCGGCCCGGTCGGATTTACTTTTATTGTATCCGACGTGACGGTTATCGTCCCACATGGTGGCGCGCCCTCGTGATCCGTCGATTGATCTTGCGTGTTTTGCTTTGTCCTCCAATACGTCTCGCAGGTCTAGCGTGTTTCCCCGTGCCTTGACATTTTTATTTGAGTGGCATCGGGGTGCGTGCTGAGCTTTTGGCTGAAATGCCTCTCTGTCGTGGCCACGAGGTGGCCGATCAGCCGCGTTATACGCTAGAGATGTAGGTTTTAATGCTTCCTCCTCCAGTCGGGGTAGCAACCTGTGCTTTGGGTAGCTCTTGGAGGGGCGTTCGAGTTCATATTCCTCGGCCGCAAGGACATCAGTCCATCTGTCAGCTAGCAAATCTTGATCATCTTGAAGCTACTGCTGCTTTTTCTTAAGGCTATTTTCCGTGGCTATAAGCCAGTGCTTGTAGCGCTCTTGCTCGACGGGATCCTCAGGCACAAAAAATTCGTCATCGTCGAGGCTTGCGTCGTCTTCGGAGGGAGTCATCTAATTATCGTCCTCCGCCTCTCCATCTGCCGCTCTCTCGGGAGGGCTGGCTTCTGCATCCTCCTGCTTTAAATCCTGCTGGAGGGGATTGTTATCGTCTTCGGCACTGTCCGGAGTGCTATTATCTCTGTCGGTGTCACCACTTTTTCTTTGGCGAGACTTAGAGCGGCGCCGCTGACGTTGGCGCTTGGGTTGTTTCTTGGAGGGGTCATCCTCCGCTCTCTCGTCGCCATTGCCTTCTTTGGGTGTGTCCACCATGTATATATCATATGATGAGGTGGTTGTCCAGTGCCCTATGGGCAGTGGTTCCTCTTCTTCTCTCGCATCGTCGTCCATACTGTTGATGTCTTCGGAGTCGAAGTCGAGCATGTCGGTCAAATTGTCGACAGAGGCAACTAAGTGGGTGGTGGGTGGGCGGCGAATTTCTTCGTCATCCGCATCCCAATCCTACCGAACATAGTTCGGCCAGGATGGCAGAGCTAAATCATGCTCATCGTGACCATGTGGCGCACTAGGCCGGGGCTCGAATCCGTCGAAGATCAAGTCTCCGCGGATATCGGTCGTGTAGTTTAAGCTTCCAAACCTAACCTGGTGGCCAGGGGTGTAACTCTCGATCTGCTCCAGATGGCCAAGCGAGTTGGCCCGCAGTGCGAAGCCGCCGAATACAAAGATCTATCCGGGGAGAAAAGTCTCACCCTGGACTGCATCGCTATGGATGATTGAAGGAGCCATCAAGCCTAACGATGACGACACAGACGAACTCTCAATGAAAGCGCCAATGTCAGTGTCAAAATCGGCGGATCTTGGGTAGGGGGTCCCGAACTGTGCATCTAAGGCGGATGGTAACAGGAGGCAGGGGACATGATGTTCTACCCAGGTTCGGGTCTGCTACGTCTTGAGCTTGCCTTGGTTTTCCTCGAAGAGGAAGGGATGATGCAGCAGAGTAGCATAAGTATTTCCCTCAGTTTTTGAGAACCAAGGTATCAATCCAGTAGGAACCCACGCTCAAGTCCCTCGTACCTGCACAAAGCGATAGCTACTCGCAACCAACGCGATTAGGGGTTGTCAATCCCTTCACAGTCACTTACGAGAGTGAGATCTCATAGATATAATATTTTTGGTATAAAGATGCAAAGTAAAAAGTAAAGGCAAAGTAAAAAAGCAAAGCAAGATTAAAGTGATGCAGATTGATATGATGAGAATAGACCCGGGGGCCATAGGTTTCACTAGTGGCTTCTCTCAAGAGCATAATTATTCTACGGTGGGTGAACAAATTACTGTTGAGCAATTGACAGAATTGAGCATAGTTATGAGAATATCTAGGCATGATCATGTATATAGGCATCACGTCCGTGACAAGTAGATCGAAACGATTCTGCATCTACTACTATTACTCCACTCATCGACCGCTATCCAGCATGCATCTAGAGTATTAAGTGAAAAACAGAGTAATGCCTTAAGCAAGATGACATGATGTAGAGAGATAAATTCATGCAATATGAAATAAACCCCATCTTGTTATCCTCGATGGCAACGATACAATACGTGCCTTGCTGCCCCTTCTGTCGCTGGGTAAGGACACCGCAAGATCGAACCAAAGCTAAGCACTTCTCCCATGGCAAGAACTACCAATCTAGTTGGCCAAACCAAACGGATAATTCGAAGAGACTTGCAAAGATAACCAATCATACATAAAAGAATTCAGAGAAGATTCAAATATTATTCATAGATAGACTTGATCATAAACCCACAATTCATCGGTCTCAACAAACACACCGCAAAAAGAAGATTACATTGAATAGATCTCCACAAGAGAGGGGGAGAACTTTGTATTGATTTTCAAAGAGAGAGAAGAAGCCATCTAGCTACTAACTATGGACCCGAAGGTCTGAGGTAAACTACTCACACTTCATCAGAGGGGCTAGGATGATGTAGAAGCCCTCCGTGATGACGGCCCACTTCCGGCGGAGCTCCGAAACAGGCCCCAAGATGGGATCTCATGGATACAGAAAGTTGCGGCGGTGGAATTAGGTTTTTGGCTCCTCTTTTGATCGTTTGGGGGTATGTGTGTATATATAGGAGGAAGAAGTACGCCGGAGGAGCAACGAGGGGCCCACGAGGCAGGGTGCGCGCCCTAGGCGGGCGCCCCCACCCTCGTGACCGCCTCTTTTGTTCCTTGGAGCAGCGTCCAAGTCTCCTGGATCACGTTCGGTGAGAATACCACGTTCCCGAAGATTTTATTCCGTTTGGACTCCGTTTGATATTCCGTTTCTTCGAAACACTAAAATAGGCAAAAAAAACAACAATTCTGGGCTGGGCCTCCGGTTAATAGGTTAGTCCCAAAAATAATATAAAAGTGGAAAATAGAGCCCAATATAGTCCAAAACAGTAGATAATATAGCATGGAGCAATCAAAAATTATAGATACGTTGGAGACGTATTAGGGTCCTCTTGATGGAGGTAAAACCCTATGTCCTGCTTGATTATTCTTGATAATATGGGTAATACAAGAGTTGATCTACCACGAGATCGGAGAGGCTAAACCCTAGAAGCTAGCCTATGGTATGATTGTATGTTGTCCTACGGACTAAAACCCTCCGGTTTATATAGACACCGGAGGGGGCTAGGGTTACACAAGGTCGGTTACAAAGGAGGAGATATACATATCCGTATTGCCTAGCTTGCCTTCCACGCCAAGTAGAGTCCCATCTGAACACGGGACGAAGTCTTCAATCTTGTATCTTCATAGTCCAACAGTCCGGCCAAAGAATATAGTCCGGCTGTCCGGAGACCCCCTAATCCAGGACTCCCTCAGTTCTGAGACACCAAACGGGCAACTCGATACACCATGCCACAGTGTATCTACCGCATCATAGCCCGCCCCTAGGGTCAGCGCTACGCACGGCCGCCAACACATATCCTATAAACACCAGAAACTAATTGCAACTCCTGGACAAAGGACTAGGGTGGTTAAGAAGCTGAGAGGGTCCATTGGTTTCGGGCCCAATGCATGGTAATAGCTGTTTCTTAAATCACACATACAGATCTCGGTGCTTAAGGACAGTTCCAATGAAACAACCCACCATGTACTCCTACATGGCCTCTCATCGATACCTTTACCAAATCATATTCAACACACTTAGCTCACACACAGTAGGACATGTTCACAACTTTCCAATTCATCCCCGATGAATCAGACCTGACACAACTCTAAGCAATAGCAGGCGTGACAAACAAGCATGAATGAGTAGGCACATCAGGGCTCAAACAACTCCTGCTCATGCTAGTGGGTTTCATCTATTTACTGTGGCAATGACAGGTCATGGAAAGGAAAGGGGTTCAACTACCGTAGCATGTAACAGTTGAATCGTTGTTGTCCTAATGCAGTAAAAGAGAGCAGGAGCGAGGGAGTGGGATTGTATCGGAATGAACAAGGGGGTTTTGCTTGTCTAGCACTTCTGAAGATAGTATAGCTCTTCATTGGTGTCATCGATCACATCATCGAAACCACGTCTACTGAGAGGGGACAAACACCAGCAAACAAGAGGGAACGCAATCAATGCAATGCAACAATATGATGCATGATCATGACATGGCAATATGTTGTGGTTTGAGCTAATGCAACTATAAACCATATTAAATGAAGTTGGTTTGAACCAAGGGTTCAAATTCAAACTCCATATGTGCTTATTTAATTGCCAAATATGCAAATTGCCATATACAGCAACCTTAGGTTGTTCAAACATGCATGAAAATGGTACAGATGGATAGATTGGATTTTTCTGATCATTTTTCATATATAAATTATTTCATTTGGAGTTATGGTTTATTTTCTATGATTTTTAGAAGTTTTAAACATTTTCTGAATATAAATAAATCATTTAGATTTATTTAAAATCCAGAAAACATTACTTTGTCAGCATGACGTCGGTGTGACGTCATCAGGTCAACAGGGGCTGACCAGGGTCAAACTTGACCCGTGGGTCCCACACGTCAGTCTCACAGTGCTGGCTCGAGTCACAAACAGGTGGGACCGGTCAAAAGCCACGTCAACAAAGTCAATACTGACAAGTGGGTCCCACTAGGTTATGAACTAATCTAAATAGAAAATTAGACTAAACTAAATAGGCACAGGGCCCACATGGCTGTGGCACTAAGAGTGTTTAGCCGGGTCATTAGTGCTAACTAATCCGGCGCCACGTCAGCAGTTGACGCCGGCGACCAAAGGCACGGCGGTGGCACGCCGGAGTTGTTGGGGCGGCGCTACAGGCGGTGATTTTCGGCGCGGTTTGGAGCTACGGCAAGCTGGCGTTTGCGCGCATCTAGTGGAGCAATCAGTTTCACTAGGGGCAACCTAAATCGACGGCGGCGAGCTCAAAGGCGGCAGTCGGAGTTCGGACATCGATGGAAACGGGGCTACGGAGCACCAGGGGAGGATCTGGTGAGTGCATCGTGCTCCTAGGGGTGCGCTGAGCGCGCTGATGAGCTCGGAAGCTGGTGGCAGCAACTGTGGCCGCGGCGGCGCCATGGACGGCGGCAGCGAGCTTCGGCTGAGGTGGAAAACATGGCTAGAGGACGAACGCGTCGACGGTGAGAGGGGCGAGGGGCGTAGGAGCTCACAGCAGTTCCGCAGGGTTGGCCAGTGGGCTTGGGGAGGGGCCGGAGCAAGCGGGGCGGCGATGGAGATCTCCGGCGTCGGGAGGTTGAAGAAAACGGCGTGGACGCGCTTGGGGGCCTAGGCACAGCTCGACGAGGAGGAAGAGGGGTACTAGGCGGAGCTCTTGGGCATCTCAGGGCGTCGCCGGGATGGCGGTGTCCGCGGTGGTGGCGAGCGGTGGCGACGGAGGCGTTCAGGCAGGAAGAACAGAGGAGGGGGAGAGCGTTCGAGGGAGAGAGAGGAGATTCCACGGGGTGCGTGGCGTCGTCTGGAGTCGTCCAGGGCGAAGCAGGAGGTGGCCGTCGGTGGCCGCGCGCGTGCTAGCGCTCCACGGGCACACGCCCGTGCCTACTGGCGCGAGGAGGAAGGCTACAGAGGGGGCTGCGGTGATGGACTGGGCCAGTTGACTGCGCCGCCAGCTGGGCCGGCCAGGTGGGCTTGGGTGGGAGCCAGGTAGGTCTCTTCTCTCTCTCTGCTTTCCTATTTTACTTTCTGTTTTCTATTATTCTCTAGTATTTAGGGCTTTACTAAAAATACTTAAGCAGATCCAAAAATCATGAAACTGCTCAATGCCACTGTTTGGAATATAACCAACAGCAAACATTTTAGTTTATGATTATTTGAGCATTTGAAATATTATATAGCATTTAAATGCCCAAATGCAAATAGAGTATGATTTAATTCAGTGCCCAAAGTTGTCCTAGAAAAATGTGAACCATTTTTGACAGAGGTTCTAGACCAAGGCAAAGATGATGAACATTTTAGAAGGGCATTTCAGGTTCATTGAAAAAGTATTTAGTAAACCTAGTTGGTTTAAGTGGGGGTTTCTATCATCCCCATTTCAACTTTCTAAGAAAATTTAACATGATGACATGATCATCATGCAAGGACAAGCAAAGGCTAAGCTAGGGCTGTGACAGTTAGCAATTGCCACATTTTATGAAATCTGGCAAATGGATGTCAAAACTGCATTCCTTAATGGATTTCTTAAGGAAGAGTTGTATATGATGCAACAAGAAGGTTTTGTCAATCCTAAAGGTGCTAACAAAGTGTGCAAGCTCCAACGATCCATCTATGGACTGGTGCAAGCATCTCGGAGTTGGAATATATACTTTGATAAAGTGATCAAAGCATATGGTTTTATACAGACTTGCGGTGAAGCCTGTATTTACAAGAAAGTGAGTGGGAGCACTACATCATATCTAATAAGTATATGTGAATGACATATTGTTGATCAGAAATAATGTAGAATTTTCTGGAAAGCATAAAGGAGTGTTTGAAAAGAGTTTTCCAAAGAAAGACCTCAATGAAGCTACTTACATATTGAGCATCAAGATCTATAGAGATAGATCAAGACGCTTGATATATTTTCAATGAGTACATACCTTGACAAGATTTTGAAGTAGTTCAAAATGGAAAAGTCAAAGAAGGAGTTCTTGCCTATGTTGCAAGGTGTGAAGTTGAGTAAAGACTCAAAACCCGACCACAGCAGAAAATAGAAAGAGAATGAAAAGTAATTCCCTATGCCTCAGTCATAGGTTCTATAAAGTATGCTATGCTGTGTACCAGTCCTATTGTATACCTTAGCATGATTGTGGCAAGGGAGTACAATAGTGATCTAGGAGTAGATCACTGGACAACGGTCAAAATTATACTTAGAGGACTAAGGAAATATTTCTCAGTTATAGAGGTGATAAAAGAGTTCGCCGTAAAGAGGTACATCGATGCAAGCTTTTTACATCGATCTAAATGACTCTAAGTCTCGATATAGATACATATTGAAAGTGGGAGCAATTAGCTAGAGTAGCTCCATGCAGAGTATTGTAGACATAGAAATTTGCAAAAATACATACGGATCTGAATGTCGCAGACCCGTAGACTAAACTTCTCTCACAAGCAAAACATGATCACTCTTTGGGTGTTAATCACATAGCGATGTGAACTAGATTATTGACTCTAGTAAACCCTTTGGGTATTAATCGCATGGAGATGTGAACTAATCACATAAAAATGTGAACTATTGGTGTTAAATCACATGACGATGTGAACTAGATTATTGACTCTAGTGCAAGTGGGAGACTGAAGGAAATATGCCCTAGAGGCAATAATAAAGTTATTGTTTTTTTCCTTATATCATGATAAATGTTTATTATTCATCCTAGAATTGTATTAACCAGAAACTTAGTACATGTGTGAATACATAGACAAACAGAGTGAAAGAACATGCGGTGCCCCCATGTTTGGTTTTGGTAATTGATGACAATCTCTATGGACTAATGGTTGCCTTGAGTTATATTTGAAGGTTTTGCCCATAGGCTTTTCTTGGAGTACATGTGTTGGTTTCAAGGAGAGTTTGTGTCGACCAAGGTGATATTCAAGGAATTATCCAAAGATTGGTCGCGTGAGTGTTGAGCTTATTGCAAGCATGTCTTGAAGAAGAAGATTGTGTGATCATTCATGTCTACCTTCAAGACATCATCCAAACGAAGAGAATTGGAAAGATTCAAGGTTGATCAAGATTAAGTCAAGAATGAATCAAGTTGATCAACACACAAAGCATACAAGATGTACTAAGGGATCAAGTGATCCCATGGTATGGTAAGCATTGTCCATTACACTTTGTTTGCTAACCCATGGTTTTCGTGAGAGTTCTTTGTGGGATTAGGTTGCGATGTGCAAGTTCAAGTGGAGCATCATGAAAGAGATCAAATGCTTGAAGCTTGTTGTCCATTATGGTAACAATGGATTTATGAAGATGTGCCGAAGACTGGCTCACCCATAATGGAGTATGGGGAGCAATAAACTAGTCTTCATCGAGCCAACGCAATCAAGAAAGGTGGTCCAACTTGAGGGAGTCAAGATCGTCATCATCTAGCTCAAGTGGACCATGTGCAAGCCAAAGGTTTGCCCTTGATAGGTTTTATATTTTTCCGGTCTCATGGTGGTAGTTGGGAGACTGGGTTATAGGATCAATTGTCGTACTATCAAGGGGGGATCTCGATGAGTAGCTTGATCGTATCGTTCGTAGAGAGCTCAAACCATTGCATCCTTACATCATCTTTTTTGGTTCTTGTTTGGTTCTTCTCCTTGTGAGATTTGGAGCTTATGGTCATTTTCATGACAAGCTCGTTTTCATCGAAAACGGAGTTCACGTGCATCTTCTATGATGTTTTCGATGTTGGAGGTTATGTCAGTTCTTCCTTTTTGGAGGTTTCACTCCTCTATTTGTTAGGCATACCTCCCCTGCCTCTTCTTACTATAAGCTTGAGTTTGCTCAATTCGGAGCTCATTTGCAGAAATTTTGGCAGTTCTGGTTTTCCTTGGAGTATACTTGTTTTCGTGGAAGTGGCATAAGGATGGCGCCAGCGGTAGTACCGCTGGGCCGGAGCGGCAGTACCGCGTATCGCCTCAAGCGGTAGTACCGTTGTCCCACAGCGGTAGTACCGCCTATGGCCATAAGCGGTAGTACGGCTCCGGTTCCGTGCTGGTACCGCCTCGACTCGAGACGTGGTTTTCTCGTGTCGGGTTCAGCGGCAGTAGGAGCGGCAGTACCGCTCGTGTGCGGTAGTACCGTGGCTACCACCATCCCTAGTGCCGCTCAATGGCCCTCCTCCCTGTTCCTTCTCCCTGTGCTTGTGGTAGGCGATGTGCGCGGTCCCAGCAGTAGTACCGCTGGGCCAAGCGGCAGTACCGCTGGCTCCAGCGATAGCGCCGCTCATACGGCTCTGGCTCACACTCTGTTTTGCTTCGATCTCCGTGTTCTACCGCACGGGCGGTAGTACCGCTCCCCTGAGTGGTAGTACCGCTCGTGCACGGACTGAGCACATAACGGTTGGATTCGGGAGCTCCTATAAAAGGGGGTCTTCTTCCCCATTCAACCTTATCCTTTGAGCTTCCCCCATTGTTGACCTTCTTCGAGCTTGCTAACTCTCAATCCCTCCATGGTTTCTTGCTAGTTTTTGAGGGAAAAGAGAGAGGAGATCTAGATCCACATTTCCACCAATCACTTTCTCCTCTATGTGAGGGTAACCCCTTGGATCTAGATCTTGGAGTTCTTGGTGTTCTCCTTCTTGTTCTTCCTCTCATTTTCCTCCCTAGCATTAGTTGCTTCAGTGGGATTTGAGAGAGAAGGACTTGGGCACTCCGTGTGCCCTTGCCATTGCATTTGGTGCATCGGTTTGAGTTCTCCACGGTGATACGTGGAAGTTACAAGTTGAGAAGCTTATTACTCTTGGGTGCTTGGTACCCTTGAGCTTGTTCCTCTTGGGTGCTTGGGCGCCCTAGACGGTTGGTGGTGTTCGGAGCTCAATCATTGTGATGTAAGGCTCCGGGCAAGCGTCGGGGTCTCCAATTAGGTTGTGGAGATCGCCCCGAGCAATTTGACGGGTTTCGGTGATCGCCCCTAAGGGTTGCCAAAGTGTACGGGTTCGGTGACCACCCCCAAGGGTTTCCATTTGTATGGGTTCGGTGACCGCCCTCAAGGGTCCCTTAGTGGAATCACGGCATCTTGCATTGTGCGAGGGCGTGAGGAGATTACGGTGGCCCTAGTGGCTTCTTGGGGAGCATTGTGCCTCCACACCGCTCCAAACGGAGATTAGCATCCGCAAGGGTGTGAACTTCGTGATACATCGTCGTCTCCCCGTGCCTCGGTTATCTCTTACACGAGCTCGTTACTTATGCACTTTACTTTGTGATACCCATATTGTTTCTTGTCATATATCTTGTTGTCACATAGTTGCTTATCTTGCTTAGCATAAGTTGTTGGTGCACATAGGTGAGCCTAGTTGTTTTAGGTTTTGTGCTTGACAAATTAACCGCTAGGTTTATTCCGCATTTGTTCAAGCCTAAACCGTAATTATTTTAAAACGCCTATTCACCCCCCCCCCCCCTCTAGGCGACATCCACGATCTTTCATAGAGTGTCACTAGTTTGCCTCTACTTGACTAGCTCATTGAATCAATGATGGTTATGTTTCCTAACCATAGACATGAGTTGTCATTTGATTAACGGGATCGCATCATTAGAGAATAATGTGATTGACTTGACCCATCCGTTAGCTTAGCACGATGATCGTTTAGTTTGTTGCTATTGTTTTCTCCATAACTATACATGTTCCTATGACTATGAGATCATGCAACTCCCGAATACCGGAGGAACACTTTGTGTGCTACCATACGTCACAACGTAATTGGGTGATTATAAAGGTGCTCTACAGGTGTCTCCGATGGTGTTTGTTGAGCTGGCATTGATCAAGATTAGGATTTGTACATCACTATAAGCCTTGCAAGCAATGTAGCTAATGAGTTAGTTAAGGGATGTAGCATTACGAAAACAAGTAAAGAGACTTGCTGGTAACGAGATTGAACTGGGTATTGAGATACCGACGGTCGAATCTCGGGCAAGTAACATACCGATGACAAAGGGAACAACGTATACCGTTACGCGGTTTGACCGATAAAGATCTTCGTAGAATATGTAGGAACCAATATGAGCATCCAGGTTCTGCTATTGGTTATTGACCGGAGACATGTCTCGGTCATGTCCACATAGTTCTCGAACCCGTAGGGTCCGCACGCTTAACGTTCGATGACAATCGGTATTACGAGTTTATGTGTTTTGATGTACCGAAGGTAGTTCAGAGTCTCGGATTTGATCACGGACATAACAAGGAGTCTCTAAATGGTCGAGACGTAAAGATCGATATATTGGAAGCCTATGTTTGGACATCAGAATGGTTCCGGGTAAAAACGGGAGTATACCGGAGCACCGGGAGGTTACCGGAACCCCCCGGGAGGTATATGGGCCTTATTGGTCTTAGTGGGAGAGAGTGGAAAGGTGCAAAGAAGGGGGCGCCCACCCCCCCCCCCCCCAAAGCCCAATCCGAATTGGGAGGCCCCCCTTCCTTCCTCCTCCCTCCTCCTTCCTTCTCTCCTAAATCCAACAAGGCAAGGAGGGGGGATCCTACTCCCGGTGGGAGTAGGACTCCCCTTGGGGCGCACCTAGGAGGCCGGCCCCCTCCCCCTCCTCCACTCCTTTATATACGGGGGAGGGGGCGCCCCATAGACACACAAGTTGATCATTGATCTTTAGCCGTGTGCGGTGCCCCCCTCCACCATAATCCACCTCGGTAATATCGTAGCGGTGCTTAGGCGAAGCCCTGTTCCGGTAGCAACATCATCACCGTCATCACGCCGTCCTGCTGACGGAGCTCTCCCTCGAAGCTCTACTGGATCGTGAGTTCGCGGGACGTCACCAAGCTGAACGTGTACAGATCGCGGAGGTGCCGTATCTTCGGTACTAGATTGGTCGATCGTGAAGACGTACGGCTACATCAACCGCGTTGTCATAACGCTTCCGCTTACTGTCTACGAGGGTACGTAGATGATACTCTCCCCTTTCGTTGCTATGCATCACCATGATCTTGCGTGTGCGTAGGATTTTTTTGACATTACTGCGCTCCCCGACAAGAATGAGGCGTCCCTATATCTCACCTTCAGCGAGTCCACACCTTCAGAACCACTGAAGAAGGGGCGACCGAGATGGGCCGACCGACGCTCGCGGCAGGCCACGGGATATTTTTCCTTTTTCCTTTATATTTTTGTTTTTTGTTTTAGTTTTTTCCTTTATTTTGTACTCTTGTTTATACTTAAACATATTTTAAATATGAATATTAGAAAAATCAATCTACAAAAAACATTTGAAAAATGTTGAATAAGTATTCATAAATGTTGAATGATTATTTGAAAAATGTTGAACAAGCATTTGAAAATGTTTAATAAATATTAAAAAATTAACAAGTATTCGAAAAATGTTGAACAAATGTTCGGACAAATGTTGAACGTATACACAAAAAATGTTGATCACTTATTAAAACAATGATGATATTTTTGATCATTTGTATAAAAATGTTTATTAAGCATTTGAAAAAATGTTGAACATGTATTTGAAAAACTTGAATCAAGTATTTGGGAAATTTTACGTGTGCATAGAAAAAATATTGACCATGTATTAAATAAATGATGAAAAAAATTGATCATGTATATATAAAAATGTTAGACAAGTGTGTGCAAAATGTTAATCAAACGTTTGGAAAATGTTAAATTGTATAGACAAAATGTTATTCAAAACATGTTAATTTTTTATTTGAAAAACTATTAATCAAGAATTTGAAAAAATGTTAAAACTTTATAAAAGAAATGTTGACCATGTATTATTATTTTTAAATGTATAGAAAAATGTTGACCATGTATTAGAAGAAAATGTTAATCTTGTATTAAAAATGTTAAAACTATGTATAGAAAAAATATTGACCATGTAATTCCAAAATGTATGATTTGTATTGGAAAGATGTTAGACATGTATTAGAAAAATGTTGGAATCATAAACAAAGAAAGCCAACACTAGGAACAAAAGAAATAAGAGAAAAAAAGAAACAAAATGCAAAACTGAAATAAAAATGAAGAAGAAAAAATAGAAAATAAAAAAAGGAAAAAATCCCGAAGAAAATGGCTGGAGTAGTCTCAAGTAGGACGCGCCCTAGTTCTTACCACGAAAGGAACTTGGGCGCAGTTGTTGGCATAGCGCGCGATCTCCTAGAGGCTAGGGATTGATCCCTCCTTGCATTTCCTCTGCTCTTTTTATGACTATGCGCGTGTGACTGGGGCGGCCCAATACGACACGAGGGGGGGGGGGGAGAGAAGCTTCAGCGAGAGCTGCTACTTATCTCACTTAATGCAATAAATAGTCATCGCGGTGCAAGACAGCCCCTTTCCCTCCACCTATTAGGCGACCTAATGTGGCATTATTTTTTCCCTTTAGATATATTTGTCGGTTTTGTTGTTGATTTTTTATGGGCCAACCCATGACTAGTTTTCCTTTCTGTTTATTTTTATCTTTGTTCATAAAAAAGTCTTTTTGTGCGTCTTCCTTTTTTGTTTTAATATTTTTACAACACATGGTATTATAAAACGCTTCCTGAATACTTCTGCTAGGAAAATCATGAACCTTTTTGAAAAATCTTGAAGATTTTCAAAGTTTGTTAACATTTTTAAAATCATGAAGATTGTTTATAATCTTTGTAAACAATTTGCAAAAAAATTCATATTTTTCCATTTCCTTCAATATATTAAATAGAAAAATATTGTAAAATTTAGTGTAACTCATTAGTGGGTCAGATTAGGATCTATCAAATAATTAATACAACAAATCGAAGATTAAATGGGCCAACCTATCACATCAGGGTGTGCTTGGTTCCTAGCCCATAAAGTAGGGCGTAGAATAAGTGGTGTCCAAGCGTTGCACATTAGCACCAGACACTGTCAATAACTAGATTGTATGTGCTTAAGCCGTCGTGGAGCCCAACACTCACTCTGGTCCTCCTCTTGGCACAAAACTCATAGGGCATGTACAATGGTTTTATCTTAAGAATGCCATGTAGGATAAATGATGAAATGGAGGAGCGAGAAATCATAACAAAAGGCATGTCTTATTATTTAAGAGAAGACAAGAGATGATCTCTTAGCACAATAGGTTTCACCACGTTTTTAGGAATAACTAGTTATTGAAGATAAGGCTAAGAGATGATCTATTGTAGACATGTTTTTATCATCTTTAAATTATATGCAAGACTTAAGATAAGACTATTTTATCAACCATTGTACATGCCCTTATGATGCGCTTGAAATCATGAGCTACTAAGGCCCTTCTCAGTGCTCCACCGTGGACAGGTGCTAAGTATGCCATATAAGCGAAAACATGACATGACACAATACTTAAGGAGGGGAGAGAGCACTTTGATAACACCAGAGACTAGCCACAGTGGGAGTAACTTGAGCAGTAACATCGAGTCCAACTCAGCAAATTTTCTTATGTGGCAAAATAAGGAGAGATGTAGTTACAGTAACTTAGCTAGTTACTGTAACATCACATGTCCCAATGCAATATGAGTCTATAACCTAATAAATGAACCTTTGCATGACACTACACTTATGTTACTACCCACTATGAATGTAGTAACATAGTCTAGGAATATGTGTATGTTACTAGTGTGTGTTACTTTCCATTGTGACTAGTAAGGGCATCTCCAATGGTTGTAAGATAGTTGTTGGTAGATTTTGCCACATAGGATTTTTGATGATGTGTCATATAATAAATGAGGGAAGAGAGAAATGTTGTATGTACATGAACCAACACCCTTTGCACAAGCTCCAATGTAGAATGAGAGAGCACCTTATTTATTATTCCACATCCTATTGGGCAAACTACATACATTCCATTGAAGTTGTTGTATGTTAAGGTGTTGGTTGATGACATGGCGTATTTTACCAACAAGCTAACATACAAACTGTTGGAAATGCCCTAAGAAAGAACCAATGACAAGCGCGAGAACCTAGGCAAACCACTTAAATGAAACAATTTTACCAATGCACGAAAGACTTTACTCCTATGTGTTAACTCATTAAATAAAGTGTGCTAGCAACAACAAGTTAAGCACCTATGCATTGGGAAATTGAGTTACTAAGGTTTTTAATGCACTTAAGCATCTTTGCATTGGAAGAGATCTAACAACTTACCTTTATATCTTTTGGGGATAAACACTATATCTACTCGGTTTAGATCTCCAAAGATTAGGCTAGTCATAGTGGGGGTAATTTAGGTAGTAACTTAACACATCCCAAGACAATTTTGCTTATGTGGCAAGTATTTAATGAGAAGAGAGGTATTTAGAGTTACATAATATGTTACTGTAACATAGCGCTTCCCGAGATAAAATGAGTCTATAAGGCAATAAATGAAACAATCTATAACACTACTACTAAGATACTTTGCACTATGAAGGTAGTAACTTAGACTAGTGTCGTATGCATGACACTAGTATAAGTTACTCCTCATTATGACCAGTCTCTACTCCTAATGAAGCAGTTGGTAGCCTGGTAATCCGGTTTTATTTTCGTCTGGTTTTATTTGCTCCCACCTCCCACCACCTCTCCCCACTGGTTTTCTTATCCATTGGTTTTTTTTAGTCCACTATTTTCTTTAAAAAATCAGCACTTTCCAAACATACAAAAGATCATGGATCTAACTTTCCTAACTTATCTCTACTCCTAATGGATGAATTGGTTGAATAGTCCCCCCCCCACTTTCAACCGGTTTATTTTCAACCGGTTTTTCTTCGTCCCACCTCCCACCAGCCCCTCCCACCGGTTTTTCTCTTTTCTCGTCTGACCGGCAATACCCAACGTATTTATGGTAATCAATCATAATTAATCCACGTATAGTAATAAATCAATCCAGATATGGTAAGGCCATAACTCAGGAAATTTTGAATATGATAATTATATGGTAATAACTTGGGTATGGTAAGGCCATAACTCAGGAAAATATCGAATATGGTAATAAATCAGCGATCCGTCCGCATTACTAGCTCATCCAATAAATCAGCGATCGAGTAATTAAACTATGCAGTAATTAGTACTCCCTCCGTATATGGAAGGAACCGCCGGAGTATTCCATAGATTAGCCACAGGATTTTGGCAATCTCGCTGTGGCAACTCCAATTTCGGAAATCACGCGCCCGTAGACGCCGCCGTGCCCCCCCCTGCAACCACCGCCGGAGTCGGAGGCGAACGCGATCGCAATCGCGACGTGTATATATATACAAGGACGTACTACGTGCACAAGGGCCTGCAAGCAAACCCCAGTGCTCCTGATCACCATGCATTTCTTCCAGGTCGTCATGGCGTGGATGTTCCCGTGCGCCGTGTGCGCGGCGATGGCGCCGGCCGTGGCGACGGCAGCGACCACGGACGGCGCTTCGAGCGTTGAGTAGGGCAGCTCCTCGTCGCCGGCGTTCGGCCCTGGCGACGCTAAGGTGGCCTCCGACCCGGGCTCCTCCCCGGCTTCGAGGTCGTCCACCTCCTCCTCCTTGCTCGGCGCCCGAAGCAGCTCGTCGAACAGCGCGCGCTCATCGGTGAGGGAGGGCGGTGACATGGCCGCACGGAAGGGCCACGCGCTAAGGCGGTGCCTGCGCAGGTTCGCCAGAAATCTGCAGCGCGCCGGTGCTGCGGACGAGTGGCCAGACGGGCGTAGGAGACGGAAGGGCCGGGCGACGAAGCCGGACGGGAGGGTCGCCGCCGGCGAGGACGGCACCGCCCGGGCGAGGGAGGAGGCCGTCGCGAGCGCGATCGCCTACTGCAAGGAGTCGAGCCGGCAGCGCTGCAGGCCGCCGTTGGCTCCCTCGCCCAGCTTGGACGGCTGGCTCCTCGTTCGTCCGGAGGAGGAGATCGGCACCAGCGCCACGAGCGCCGTCTCGCCCTGCGAATGCGAGGCGCAGGGCACCTCGAGCGCCGCCGCCCCCCACCACGGCCACGCGGCCTGCGACGGTATGTGTTGTCAACCGATCCGTCGGTCGATCTGCTCTGCTGCACCCGTGCACGTCTAAACCGTCGTTGATCTCCTTCGTGCAGCAGAATGCGGCGGCGGCAGGCCGTCGACGGTGGAAACTCGGTGAGGTCCAGCCGGGGAGATGGAAAAGGGTGACGCTGTCGACGGGCTTGACGGGGACGTCCTTAGGATAACGAGTTACTTCGCCGCCAAATATGTGCGCGCGGTGCGCCATTGAAGAATAGCTGGGGGTCCGTCTCACATGAGGCGAAGCAAACAGTTTTTCGTAATCTAGAGGACCTTGTCTTACGTACCTTCGATCTTGTATGATCTGTCCATATCAGTGTGCGAGTAGTAGTAATATGATTGTAGTAAGATCTGTCCATATGAATTGTCGATCTTATTCTTATATGATATGATGGCTTGCAGCGTTCCTAAGATCTAACAAGAATCTCCTAGACTTAACGACACAATCGTTCGATTGTTTCTGAATCAGACTGCAATTTTGAAGCTTAATTGGCAAAGGAGTTAAGATATAGACAATCCTATTTATTCGAACTAGCTTTGCTGAATAGAAAGAAAAGAGACAACTTGGATTCAATCAAAAGAAATTAGAAGATTTTAGTACTGGCATGGCCCAACTAGGTCACCACTATATGCTCTGTTTGTACTCTACACATGAGGAATATATTCACCTTTAACTTCTTTTTTTGCGGAAATAAGACTTTCATTCATCAACCACGGTCATTACACTCCAGATTTTACATAGAGCGTGAATTCCATCCGGTGCATGCCCATGCACGTTGAATTATCAAATGAGGATAAAGTTGGTCTTTTTTTAACTACTACACTCCAGATTCTCGAGCATGGAGATAGGCGAGTTGTAGACAAGAGCTGGTGGGCAGCAAGAAACGCACACTGGTAGAAAAAAGCCCTTTAGTCCCGGTTCGCAACAGCCTTTAGTCCCGGCTGTGCAACTGGGACTAAATAAGCGCGACTAAAGACCCCCCCCTTTAGCCGCGGCTCTTACGGACCGCGACAAAAGTCTTTAGTCCCGGTTCTTGTGGCTGACCGGGACCAAAGGCCCGCCACGTGGGCGCCCGTGGTCCGTCGGGGCCGAGGACCTTTAGTCCCGGCTCTCGTGGCCAACCGGGACTAAAGGCCTCTTCCTTTTTCTTTTTTCTTTCTTTCTTCTTCTTTCTTTCTTCTTCTTCCTTTCTTCTTCTTCCTTTCTATTCTTTCTTTTTGAAATTTTTTTATTTTCAAATTTCTGAATTATTTTAACCTCTAGTCTGTAATCACCACCCCTCATCACTTCTCAATTTATTCTTTTATCACCCCTCATCATTCCAAATCATCTAACTTCCCAACCGGTCACCCATCCCTCTCACTACTCCAGCCCAAGCACGCTTAACTTCCAGGTTCTATTCTCCCACGCTCCAAGTCTGCACTTGTTGTTTTCCTGACAATAATAAGATGTCAATCCTATTAACCTTCAGGAATTTTGCTTGAGCATGAAGTGACACATTTCACTGTTTGAGTTTGAAACTATTGTTTTAAAAAACAATAATTATTTAGTAACACTAATATTTCTTGAATAATTAGTTTGACCATTGTTTGACCACAGTTTGACCACAGTTGACCACAGTTTGACCACAGTTGACCACAGTTTGACCAGATTTGACCAAAATTGAAATAATTAAAATAATTATTTAGTAACACTAATATTCTAGAATAATTAGTTTGACCATTGTTTGACCATAGTTTGCCCACTGTTTGAATATTTTTCAATTTTTTCCACTCTAGATCTTAAAAGCCCCGTAACTTTTTTCTATTAGGTTTTTGAGGATTTTGCAAATGTTTAACGGGGTTCCCCCGGTTAAATTTGGATGTAACTTTTCGAGTAGATGATTTTTCATATAAAAAACTTTTTCATCCGAGTTAGTATGCAAAAGTTATGCCCATTTTTACAAATTTCAGAGAGATTTTGCAAATAAAGTCAAAATTCACATTTGCAAATTTTCCCAACAACTAGACCACATATCACATGAGAAACTTATTTTCTTTTATTTTTTTGACATTTCCATTATTTTCTTTTATTTTTTTTAAACTGAAAAGGCGATCCACGGGGGGGGGGGGGGGGTAGAGTTTGAAAATGGGACCTTTAGTACCGGTTCGTGGCACGAACCGGGACTAAAGGTCTCAACGCCCATTAGTTCCGGTTCGTGCCACAAACCGGGACTAAAGGGGAGGAGCTTTAGTCGCGGTTGGCCTGGCCAACCGCGACTAAAGGCCTTTGGGCACCTTTAGTCGCGGTTGGCCTGGCCAACCGCGACTAAAGCCCGCGAGCGCCCTGGGCCCAGGCATTTGGTCGCGGTTCGTCTGCCGAACCGCGACTAAAGACTTCATTAGTCGCGGTTCCTATAGTTTCGCGACTAATGGGGCTGGACGGAAGCCTCTTTTTCTACCAGTGGCATGCACACCAAAGAACAAATCTGAGTCACATGCCTACTTCTATTGGTTTCTACGAAGAGCGGCTAGCTTAGATTTTAGACCAGTCGGTCACTGTCGAGGTCGCCAAGGTGATCTTACAGCACCGCCGTGGGGATTTCTCATGATTTTATGTAGGCAAGCCGCAAGTGGTGGTGGTGATTGGCTGGGTGGTGTCGCTGCCTTGGGAAGAGACGAAGTGATGGTAAAAGTAAGCAGGATCCGATGATTCTTTCGTGGGGATAGCCAAAGTCAAGATGTCGACTACAGACTCGTCGCAGACTTGCAGTGAACCTGGATGCGGCGAGCCTGATTTGTGGATCGATGGCGGGTCTTGACTTTGTTAGGCTGGGATTGGATGGTTGCGGAGGGTGGTGTGCTTGGTTGGGTTCCCATGGAAGAATGTGGCCTCCTCGTAGATCTGGTCATGCCCATCCTAGAGAACATTGTGTCCCTAGCTCCCTCGAGGAGCAAGGACAGTGCAAGCGGCAGCAGGGAGTAGGGGTAGATGTGGGGAGGGATGTCGGCGGCTGCTCGAGGTCATCATGATGAAACCCTTGACGTCCCATCTTTATCAATGGAAGTGGAAGAGCACGAAGTCAAGATTGGATAGGAGTTTGAGTTCTTTTTGGCACCGATCGGTTCCCCACTTTAGAGATGTATTTTTTTTTGCGTGCGAGCAAACAGTGGGTTGATTCTAAAAGGGATAGGCACTTTTCAACAGAAGTGCATGACGGACCAAAAATATGACCTCATTTTATTCGTTTGATAGATATCGTATTATTCGTTGTTGTTCGTTCGGTGAAATTTTCTAATATTTGATTATTGTGTTTCTAATTAGAGCACCCCATAATCACCCAATATGAAGAGATGATAAATGAAAGATACTGATTATAAATTTTGAAGAGCCTATGGCAACGCACGGGCGTTATACTAGTCTTAGGTAGCGTCTCACCTGGATAAATGTAGGCACGAGCAGCCTGACGGTGGCTTAAACTTAAAGTCAGATGATTAAATTAGGCTCGGGCAGCTTGAACGGCTTAAACCTAAAGTCGGATGATTAGATTAGGCTTAGGCTCTAAATTTAGACACAACGGTCAAGCCCAAAAGCCAAAATACCTAAAAAAATACGATTATTTTTAAAAGAAATATAGTTATAATAATGCACATATATATACCCCGATATTGAAAAGGAAATAGGAAAAAACGCATTGTTATGTTATTCAGGTCAAGTCAGGTTGTGCTCGAGCTTCAATTTGGGGCCGGGCTCCGATAAATGCCCAAGTCTACACCTGATGGGCATGGCAACATGAAAAGAAAATAGGAAAAAACGCATTGTTATGTTATCCGGGTCAAGCCAGATTGTGCTCGAGCTTCAGTTTGGGGTCGGGCTCCGACAAATGCCCATGTCTGCACCTGACGGGCACGGCAACATGAAAAGAAGAAAAAAATGCATTGTTATTTTATTCGGGTCAAGCCAGGTTGTGCTCGAGCTTCAGTTTGGGGCCGGGCTCCGACAAATGCCCAAGTCTACACCTGACGGGCACGGCAACAGTTGACCATGTCAAACCTCGCCAATGATGCATTCAACAAAAAAAACATTATTGCAATAATATTACCTCTGCCCTGAATTACCCGTATTAGATTTTTCTAGATACAGATGTATCTAGAGACGAGTAATAAACAAGAACATAACTCTTGTTGCTTGTTGATGAGGAAAAAGAGTAGAGCTCGTGAACAGTACTACTGCAAGGATCTTGGTACGTGCTAGACCACATCCTCGCCCTTTATTTCTTGTTTGGACGGCTTAAGACGCGTATACGCATGCCGAACGTTTATTCTACATAAGCCATGCATGTTCTCTGCATGCCCATCTCGATCAGGCCCAAAGCACCTAGCAAGTGAGGCTGCTCCCCGGGTCGACGCCGAACTGCCTGCAGTAGGCCCTGTAGTAGCCCGCCCGGGCGTTCATGGCGGCGGCGTTCCCGCCGTTGCACTCGCCGCTGTTGATGGCCCTGGTCGTGGCGCCGAACCCCCGCGGCAGCACCTGCTTCACGTTGTTCATCCAGAACCAGAGCGCCGCCTTGAAGGCCACCTCCGGGTCCTGCGCCACCTTCTCCGGGTTGTTGAGCCCGTCGAACCCGACGCTCTTCCCCGCCGCCCCGTAGTTGTAGTTCCACGTCAGCTGCAGCGGCCCGCGCCCGTAGTACCCCTTCCCCGAGGCGCACGGCCACTGCGTGTACTTCCTGTCGCAGTAGTTCTGGCTCGCCCCGCCGATCTCCTCGATGTAGCACATGTCTGTACATAAGTTATACAATAGCCAGCTTAATTATGGAGGACTAATTCAAGATTAAATTCGTCTTAGTCGGTTAGTTGGAGTTGAACTTACGTCCGGTCTCGTGCGTGACGTGGGCGAAGAAGGCGGCTATCTCCCTCTTACCGTCGTCGGTCGTGCGGCCTTTCCCGAAGTTGGGGTTCGCCCGGGCGCCGGCCAGGAACGACCGGCGCGTGTAAAAGCTCTTGCCGGCGCACCCGTTGCCGGCCCGGGACTTGATCCCGTTGAAGAACGCCTCGGTGACGACGCTCTCCACGGAGACGCCGCTCCCGCCGCCGCCGCCACCGCTCGCCGTGCACGGGCCGGACTGGCATCCTTTTCCACAGTAGGCATCGGTAGTGCCGCAGTAGCCGTACTGGCTGCAGCACTCGTTCGCCCGGCAGCCGCAGTTCTGCGCGGCCACCATTCCCGCAGCGGATAGGACTAGTGCTGCTACCCCGAGTGCCAGGAAGGGGAGCATCGCCATGGGCGACCTCGCCATTTCGAAATAAGGTTAACGGTGGCCAAACTTGTTCCGCTCTAGCAAAGCTGCTTTGTTTACGAGCTGAGTGTACATGGCAAGATGGTCGCAGGCGGTTTATATAGGCAGTGGACGTCGATCATTGCCGACGACTTTCGGCGTCAAGGTTTGGACTAGATCAAACCGACCGTCGGTCAAAGAATCACGCGCGGCTCGTCGACTATCAAGACTTTTCTTTGCTCGCCGGTACACGAGAGATTGGAAGGTTGCTGCGTGCCCTGCACCTGCACGTCCTTGCACTACACGAGAGTTTGGAAGTTTGTGACCAATTGGTCGTTCGTCGGGATGATGGGGGATTAATCATTTAATCCCGGCGTGCTTCTCCCTCCAAGTTCGATCTTTTTTCCACTCTCCACGTCGGTACTCGGTAGTGCCCCTACCCGGGTGGTACGTGCACTATGAACAGTGGTCAATTTTCCTCCTTGCGCACTCAGTAGTCGATCAGTTATACATGCATGCATAATTTTCCTCTTTGCGCACTCAGTAGTTCGATCACTAATACATGTTGTTCCCCCTAAAAGAAACTTATACATGCATGTTTGGATTTAGAGCAAGACTCCGCAAAACGCCCCGGCCCGCAAAATAACCGTCAAATTGCGGGTCGGGGCCAGAAAATCTGCACGAGCAGACCTGGCATCTCGCCCCGGCCTGCAAATTTTTTTGCGGGGCGCGGCAAATCTTCTCCCCCAACCTTTATTTTTACGGGTCGGGAGGCCGACCCAAGCTCAACCTCTATCCCGCGCAAGATTTGGCGGGAGGGACATTTCCGCACGGCCCTTCCCGCTCCCCGCACCCTCCGCCACCATTGCCCCCATTCCGCAAGCTCCGCCTGCTCTTCCCCGGCCGTCCGTCGCCGCCATGGACGACCCCCTGATGTCCCCCGTCACCATCGAGGTCGACCACGCCCCTTCCGCTCGGGCAGATCTCGTCGCCGGCCAAGTTGGCCCCGCCGCCGTCGCCCAAGCCCAAGTCGGGCCTACCCGCAAGCGGCAGGGCAACATTGTCGTGCAGGGCGGGAATCCGGCCGACCCCACCGCGATGGCCCGCGCTCCAGGCGCGATCGCGGCTGGCGGCGGAGAAGGTCGGCAAGGTCGCGGGCGTAAAGCGGAGGAAGGTTCCGGCTTCAAAGAATCCACCTTCTTCAACCTCTCGCTCCATCCCGTCGCAAGGAGGTGCTCCGGCGATGCCGTTCAACGGTGCCGCTCCCCCCGCGAGCGAGGTGTTCGACGAAATGGCCATAAGGTATGCGCTTTCGGGTCTTGGCGGTTACCTTTCATTTTTCGCCATTATTCTCGATAGCGCGTGACTTGTTATCGTTTGCTACAGCGGTGGTTCGAATAATGGAACAACCGAGTTCATGAATGTCGGTGTCAAAACCGGCGGATCTCAGGTAGGGGGTCCCGAACTGTGCGTCTAGGCCGGATGGTAACAGGAGGCAAGGGACACGAAGTTTTACCCAGGTTCAGGCCCTCTTGATGGAGGTAAAACCCTACGTCCTGCTTGATTAATATTGATGATATGGGTAGTACAAGAGTAGATCTATCACGAGATCGGAGAGGCTAAACCCTAGAAGCTAGCCTATGGTATGATTGTTGTTCTGTATGTTGTCCTACGGACTAAAACCCTCCGGTTTATATAGACACCGGAGAGGTTAGGGTTACACAAAGTCGGTTACAATGGTAGGAGATCTACATATTTGTATCGCCAAGCTTGCCTTCCACGCCAAGGAAAGTCCCTTCCGGACACGGGACGAAGTCTTCAATCTTGTATCTTCATAGTCTAGGAGTCCGGCTGAAGGTATAGTCCGGCTATCCGAACACACCCTAATCCAGGACTCCCTCAGTAGCCCCCGAACCAGGCTTCAATGACGATGAGTCCGGCGCGCAGATTGTCTTCGGCATTGCAAGGAGGGTTCTCCTCCAAATTTCGTGTACCTGTTGAATAAAGTTCGGTTTCTTGTAAATGTTGCGCTCCTTGGCTTCTACGCCCAATAATGGCCGTCTCCCACGTGTCAAACGAATATGAAAAGTCTGAGTGTTTTTACATCCACACCCCTAGCCGCGTAAATGAGCCACCCATTTAAGGGGACGAGGATTTAGATCCAAACCACACCTTCTCCCCTTCGCGAGTGTTCATCAGAGCGCATCCGACAAAGGTCCATTCCACCATGGCCAGCCGTCGCAACTCCTCCTTTCGCCCTTCCAGCCCTCAGCCTGGATATTGGGAGAGATGCTCCATCCCGCATAGCAAGCTAGTGATGCTCCAGACCAAGGGATTTCTCCCCCGGGTCTATATGGTCCCGGTTCGAGCCGGTCTTGCCATCTATAATGGCGGAGAGCAAGCAGAGAGTGCCCCTAATCCCTCCAAAGGAGAGCGGGTATGCCTTGTCCCTTATTTAATAAGAGGGCTCGGATTTCCAATCCATCCATTTCTCCGGGGGCTCCTGGAGTTCTATGGCCTCCAGCTACACAATCTTACGCCTCCCTCCGTATTGCATATCGCGGGCTTCGTAGCCCTCTACGAGCTGTTTTTGGGTGTTGAGACTCATTTCGGGCTGTGGAAAGAGCTATTCTGCCTTGTGCCCCATTCTCAGAAGGGGTCAATATATCAAGTGGGCGGAGCCGAAGTGTGGCGCATCGCCGGGACCGGACATCTATCCGGAACTCCAAAGAAGGCGTCCGAGGACTGGCCTTCGGAATGGTTTTACATAGAGGACGTCCCGCTGCCGATCTTGTCCGGATCGGCCTCCCTGAGTTCGACAGTGCTCCACTAAAGAAGCGCCTAAGTTGGCATCCACGGAGCCCTCAGAGGGAAAGTGACAAGGACGTTCTTTACCTGATGGGCCGGATAATATTGTTAGCTCATTCCGGACTGACCATGATCGGGGTCATGGCCGCATGCATCATGCGAGGGGTGCAGCCGCTACAGTATAGGGGCCACCCCATGTGGGACTTCAACGGGGAGGACGACGCCACCCGCTACGGCCGTAAGGGGCCGGATTCGGCTGCGGCTCTAACAAAGACCTTGTCCGCTTTGTACAAGGGAGAAGAGAAGGAATTTCTCCGCGTCGACCCACAGGGTGGATTTTCTATGTATAATCCCCCAAGCTGGGTAAGTGGTCACATTTACTTGCCCATCCGTTTTATATTCCCATTGTTAAGTATTCAGTCTAACAACTTCAATGCAGGAACTGCGCCAGGCTGTTAAAGAAATAAACAGCCCTCCTCCACAACCCGAGGACCCAAGACGGTCCCTCGACCCGGCCTCTCAAGAGGATCCGGACTTATCTATGGAGCTGATTGATGGAGTGTTCCATCAATTGAGCAAGGACAAAGCCTTGGTGACCATTACGGCCGATTACCTAGGGCTAATCCCGGCCTCCTAGGTAACTGAGATCGAGGTCCCAGTACCCCGAATAGGGGTCCGCCCTCTCGTGTTTGCAGTTTCCTGATTACAACCGAGCTTTGCAGGGGAGGTTTCTGAGACGGGAGGCCGAACCTGCGGCGACAAGCCAACGAGGGGCCGCAGGGCCCCGTGGGCAGAAAAGAGGTGCAGTCCGGACCGAGGCATCAGCGCAAAGGTATGGCACGCCCCCTTATCCCAGGTGTTATACCTTCAAGGCATATTAACACTCGTGCTCTCTTCAGGACAAAGAGACATCGCCGGACTATATCCGGAGAGGCTGCTAAACGTGCCTCCACCAGCCAGGCTCCAAAGCCTGGTCCGGAGGCAAAGGCGAACACAAGGCGCGCACCGGGCTCTCCTCCGACGGAGGATGCAGACAGGTTGTCTGCCACCAACTCTGAGGTGGAGAGTGCCATGAACTACAGGCGTCGGCGGACAATTCTTCGCGACGCTTGTTTCTCCGAAGAGGCATTAGATGCCTTCAATTCGGGAGATGCGTACCTCCGTGCCGCTCAAAATGGTCTAGCCAGAGCCACGGAGCAATATGTAAAAGACATACAGGTAAGAAAATTTTGGTAATTATATATATATACAAGTAGCCCCCGAGACTTGAAACAGTTAGAATAATTGATTTAAGGATCATTTGTTATGCAGGTTCTTACAGAAAAGAATTCCCTACTGTCCCAGGAGCTGGAAGAGTGCAAAGCCCAACTTGAGGCCGCACTAGCCGCGGCAGGGGAGCCCAAGGAGATCCCCTCTGGTAATATACACTTCAAAAGATAAGTATTTTGCGAAGCACGGCATGGGTGCAAATCTGACAAATGAAATTGCAGATGGCACCGGATTGAATCCGGAAAGGCAACAACTCCTATGCCAGCTGAAGGCTGGCGAGAAGGTGCTGACAAAGGTGAGGCGGGAGAAGAACGATCTCCAAGATGCCAACACCAAGCTGGGCGTCGACCTGAAAGATGTTCGTGCCCAGCTGTCAGACTCCGTTAAGGAGAATCAGCGGCTTCGGCGCGGCATATTTAGTAAGTGCTTGAACGAACCTTTGAAAAAAAGTTCGGCGGGGAAGTCGACTAACAGAGTAATGTCTGTAGGTGTGCTAACAGGTCGTCCTGCAGAGGAGATGCCCGGTTCTACGGGTGACCTTCTTCCCGAGCTCTCGCAACTGCTCGAGCGAGTTCGGCAGGCGATGCAAGGCATCGCCCAGGCCTTGTGGCCATCCATCTCCATGCCCGAAGGTCTTGGAGAGCTTGCGGAGAAGCTAAAGGGAGCACGGCGGCGCTTCCGATTGTGGAACATATCGGCCTGCCGTCAAGGCGCTAGGGAGGCCTGGGCCATGGTGAAGACGCGGTACACAAAGGCTGACCCCAACCACATGGCCGAGGTCGGTCCTGTGGGGCCTGATGGGAAGGAGATCCCTGTAAGCTTAGTATACGGCCAAGTAGAATTGGCCGCAAAGTATTCCCAACAGTTGTTGGAAATATGCCCTAGAGGCAATAATAAATTGGTTATTATTATATTTCCTTGTTCATGATAATCGTTTATTATCCATGCAAGAATTGTATTGATAGGAAAATCAGATACATGTGTGGATACATAGACAACACCATGTCCCTAGTAAGCCTCTAGTTGACTAGCTCGTTGATCAATAGATGGTTACGGTTTCCTGACCATGGACATTGGATGTCATTGATAATGGGATCACATCATTAGGAGAATGATGTGATGCACAAGACCCAATCCTAAGCCTAGCACAAGATCGTGTAGTTCGTTTGCTAAAGCTTTTCTAATGTCAAGTATCATTTCCTTAGACCATGAGATTGTGCAACTCCCGGATACCGTAGGAGTGCTTTGGGTGTGCCAAACGTCACAACGTAACTTGGTGGCTATAAAGGTACACTACAGGTATCTCCGAAAGTGTCTGTTGGGTTGGCACGAATCGAGACTGGGATTTGTCACTCCGTGTAAACGGAGAGGTATCTCTGGGCCCACTCGGTAGGACATCATCATAATGTGCACAATGTGATCAAGGAGTTGATCACGGGATGATGTGTTACGGAACGAGTAAAGAGACTTGCCGGTAACGAGATTGAACAAGGTATCAGGATACCGACGATTGAATCTCGGGCAAGTATCGTACCGTTGGACAAAGGGAATTGTATACGGGATTGATTAAGTCCTTGACATCGTGGTTCATACGATGAGATCATTGTGGAGCATGTGGGAGCCAACATGGGTATCCAGATTCCGTTGTTGGTTATTGACCAGAGAACGTCTCGGTCATGTCTGCATGGTTCCCGAACCCGTAGGGTCTACACACTTAAGATTCGATGACGCTAGGGTTATAGGGAAAGTATGTACGCGGTTACCGAATGTTTTTTGGAGTCCCGGATGAGATCCCGGACGTCACGAGGGTTTCCGGAATGGTCCGGAGGTAAAGATTGATATATAGGAAGTATGGTTTTGGCCACCGGAAGTGTTCCGGGCATCACCGATAGTGTACCGGGACCACCGGAGGGGGTCGGTGGTCCACCGGGAGGGGCCACCAGCCCCGGAGGCTTGCGTGGGCCATAAGTGGGAAGGGACCAGCCCCTATGTGGGCTGGGGTGCCACCCACCAAGGCCCAAGGCGTCCTCAAGAGGAGAGGGGGCAAACCCTAGGCGCAGATGGGCCCTAAGGCCCACCCTAGGTGCGCCCCCCTCTCTCTCCCCCTTGGCCGCCTCCCAGATGGGATCTGGGGGCTGCCGGCACCCCTAGGGAGGGAACCCTAGGTGGGGGCGCAGCCCCTCCCCTCCCCCTATATATACTTGAGGTTTGGGGCTGCCCAACACATGTGATTTGCTCTCCCTATTGGCACAGCCCTACCCCTCTCCCTCCTCATCTCTCATAGTGCTTGGAGAAGCCCTGCTGGAGTCCCGCGCTCCTCCATCACCACCACGCCGTCGTGCTGCTGCTAGATGGAGTCTTCCTCAACCTCTCCTTCTCCCCTTGCTGGATCAAGGCGTAGGAGACGTCACCGGGCTGTACGTGTGTTGAACACGGAGGTGCCGTCCGTTCGGCACTAGGATCATCAGTGATTTGGATCACGACGAGTACGACTCCATCAACCCCGTTCACTTGAACGCTTCCGCTTAGCGATCTACAAGGGTATGTAGATGCACTCTCCTTCCCCTCGTTGCTAGATTACTCCATAGATTGATCTTGGTGATGCGTAGAAAATTGTGAATTTTGCTACGTTCCCCAACAGTGGCATCATGAGCTAGGTCTATGTGTATTTTCTATGCACGAGTAGAACACAAGTTGTTGTGGACATTGATTTTGTCAATTTACTTGCCGTTACTAGTCTTATCTTGATTCTGCGGCATCGTGGGATGAAGCGGCCCGGACCGACCTTACACGTACTCTTACGTGAGACTGGTTCCACTGACTGACATGCACTAGTTGCATAAGGTGGCTAGCGGGTGTCTGTCTCTCCCACTTTAGTCGGATCAGATTCGATGAAAAGGGTCCTTATGAAGGGTAAATAGAAATTGGCATATCACGTTGTGGTTTTTCTCGTAGGTAAGAAACGTTCTTGCTAGAAACCTATAGCAGCCACGTAAAAACTTGCAACAAACAATTAGAGGACGTCTAACTTGTTTTTGCAGCATATGCCTTGTGATGTGATATGGCCAAAAGGATGTGATGAATGATATATGTGATGTATGAGATTGATCACGTTCTTGTAATAGGAATCACGACTTGCATGTCGATGAGTATGACAACCGACAGGAGTTATAGGAGTTGTCTTAATTTATTTATGACCTGCGTGTCAACATGAACGTCATGTAATTACTTTACTTTATTGCTAAAGCGTTAGCCATAGTAGTAGAAGTAATAAATGACGAGACAACTTCAAGAAGACATGATGATGGAGATCATGATGATGGAGATCATGGTGTCATGCCGGTGACAACGATGATCATGGAGCCCCGAAGATCGAGATCAAAAGGAGCAAAATGATATTGGCCATATCATGTCACTATTTGATTGCATGTGATGTTTATCATGTTTTACATCTTATTTGCTTAGAACGACGGTAGCTTAAATAAGATGATCCCTCATTAAAATTTCAAGAAAAGTATTCCCCCTAACTGTGCACCGTTGCGAAGGTTCGTCGTTTCGAAGCACCACGTGATGATCGGGTGTGATAGATTCTAACATTCGAATACAACGGGTGTAAGCCAAATTTACACAGCAAAAACACTTTGGTTGACTTGACGAGCCTAGCATGTACATACATGGCCTCGGAACACAGAAGACCGAAAGGTCGAGCATGAGTCGTATAGAAGATACGATCAACATGAAGATGTTCACTGATGTTGACTAGTCCGTCTCACGTGATGATCGGACACGGCCTAGTTGACTCGGATCATGTTTCACTTAGATGACTAGAGGGATGTCTATCTGAGTGGGAGTTCATTAGATGAACTCAATTATCACGAACATAGTCTAAATTGTCTTTGCAAATATATTGTAGATAAATAGCACACGTTGTAGCTCCCTGTTTCAATACGTTCCTAGAGAAAGATTAAGTTGAAAGATATTGTAAGCAATGATGCGGACTGGGTCTGTAGTCCGAGGAGTGTCCTCACTGCTACACAGAAGGCTTACGTCTTTGATGCACCGCTCGATGTACAAACCCCTACAACGTCGTCTATGGATGTTGTGAACACCTGACAGACACATTCTGATGACTACTTGATAGTTTAGTGCACCATACTTTACGGCTTAGAATCGGGATTCCAATGACGTTTTGAACGCCATAGAACATATGAGATGTTCCAAGAGCTGAAATTGGGATTTCAGGCTCATGCCCGTGTTGAGAGGTGTGAGACCTCTGACAAGTTCTTTTGCCAACAAGATGGAGGAGAATAGCTCAGCTAATGAGCATGTGCTCAGAATGTCTGGGTGCTACAATCACTTAAATCAAGTGGGAGTTAAACTTCCAGATAAGATAGTGATTGATAGAGTTCTCTAGCCACTATCACTAAGCTACTAGATCTTCGTGATGAACTATGACATGCAAGGGATAGAGTTGATCCCGGAGCTGTTCGCGGTGCTTAAGACCGCAAAAGGTAGAAATCAAGAAGGAGCATCAAGTGTTGATGGTTTGACAAGACCACTGGTTTCAAGAAGGGCAAGGGCTAGAAGGGAAACTTCATGGATGGCGAACCAGTTGCCACTCCAGTGAAGGAACCCAAGGATGAACCCAAACCCGAGACTAAATGCTTCTATTGTAAGGGGAACGGTCACTGGTAGCGGAGTTACCCCAAATGCATGGTAGATAAGAAGGCTGACAACTTCAACAAAGTATATACGTGTTATTAATGTGTACCTCACTAGTACTCCTGGTAGCACTTGGGTATTGGATACCAGTTCAGTTACTATTATTGGTAACTTGAAGCAAAAGCTATGGACTAAACGGAGACTGGCTGAGGGCGAGGTGACGATTTGTGTTGGAAGTGTTTCCAAAGTTGATGAGATCACCATCGCCCGCTCCATCTGCCTTCGGGATTATTATTGAACCTAGATAAATGTTATCAGGTGTCTACATTGAGCATGAATATGATTAGATCATGTTCATTGCAATATGGTCATTCATTTAAGTTAGAGAATAATGGTTATTCTGTTTACATGAATGATACCTTTCATGGTCATGCACCCTATGTGAATGGTTCATTGAATCTCGGTCGTGGTAATACACATGTTCACGCCAAAGGATGTAGAGTTAATAATGATAGTACCACTTTCTCGTGGCACTGCCGCTTAGGTCATATTGGCGTAAGATGCATGAAGAAACTCCATGTCGATGGATGTTTGGGGTCACTTGATTTTGAATCGCTTGACACATGCGAGCCATGCCTCATCGGTAGATGACTAAGACCCCGTTTTCAGGTACAATGAAACGGGCAAGTGACTTGTTGGAAATCATGCATACCGATGCTTGTGATCCAATGAGAATTGAAGCGTGCGGTGGATATCGCTATTTTCTCATATTCACTGACGATTTGAGTAGATATAGGTATATTTACTTAATGAAGCACAAGTCTGAAACGTTTGAAAAGTTCAAGCGATTTCAGAGTGAAGTTAAGAATCATCATAACAAGAAGATCAAATTCCTACGATCTGATCAATGAGAATATCTGAGTTATGAGTTTGGCAAATACTTAAGACATTGTGGAATTGTTTCACAGTTGAAGCCACCTGGAACACCACAAGGTAATGGTGTGTCCGGACGTCGTAATCGAACCCTATGAGATATGGTGCGATCTATGATGTCTCTTACCGATCTACCGTTTCATTTTGAGGTTATGTGTTAGAGACAGTTGCATTCACTTTAGATAGGACACCATCTAAGTCCGTTGAGACGACGTCGTATGAACATTGGTTTGCCAAGAAACCAAAATTGTCGTTTCTTAATGTTTGGGGCTGCGATGCTTAAGGCTTCAGCCGGAGAAGCTCGAACCCAAAAGAGGACAAACACATCTTCATAGGATACCCAAAGGTGACAGTTGGGTATACCTTCTATCTCAGATCCGAGGGAAAATTGTTTGTCGCTAAGAACGGGTCCTTTCTTGAGAAGGAGTTTCTCTCTAAAGAATTGAGTGGGAGGAAGATAGAACTTGATGAGGTTGTCGAACCTTTATTTCAACCAAAGAGTGATGCAACACAGAAAGATGTTTTCTGTGGAGCCTACATCTGTTGAATAGGAAGTTAATGATAGTGATCATAAAGCTTTGGATCAAGTTGCTATTGAACCTCGAAGGTCGACAAGGATATGTACTACTCCTGAGTGGTACGGTGTAACGCCCTCGATGCTGCTGTATCTCCCACGTGTCGAGGCACGACTTAGAGGCATAACCGCATTGAAAGCAATGTCGCAAGTCGGGAAATCATCACACATCCCATGTACATAAATAATATAAAGGGGAGGAACATAGTTGGCTTACACTCGCCACGTCACATCAAAGTACATAAATAACATCCATCATACAAATCACTCATGGCCCGACTACGGCGCCAAAATAGAAAAGACCCCAACATGCGACAAGGCCCTGAATCTAACCCCGACTGGGCGCCACTACTGATCATCAGGAAAAGACACATAGTAACGCTGAGAGTCCTCGTCGTACTCCCACTTGAGCTCGAGCGCGCCATCTGGAGCTGTATCATCTGTCCCTGCATCTGGTGTAATAGTAATCTGTGAGCCACAGGGACTCAGCAATCTCGCACCCTCGCGATCAAGACTATTTAAGCTTAATAGGTAGGAAAGGGGTAATGTATAAGTGGAGCTGCAGCAAGCGACTAGCATATATGGTGGCTATCTTATTCGCAAAAGAGAGCGAGAAGAGGAGGCAAAGCACGAGCGAGAAACTAGAGAGCAACCTGCGCAAACATAACTCCAACACCGTGTCCGCTTCCCGGACTCCGCCGAGAAGAGGCCATCACGGCAACACACTCAGTTGATTCATTTTAATTAATTAATGTTCAAGTTATCTACAACCGGACATTAACAAATTCCCATCTGCCCATAACCGCGGGCACGGCTATCCAAAGATCAATCCCTGCAGGGGGGTCCCAACTTAGCCCATAACAAGCTCTCACGGTCAATAAAGGAATAGACCTCCACCCAAGACACACCGATTAGACTCGGTATCTCGGTACAACAAGATGATTCGACAGGTTAAAACAAGTCCAGCAACACCGCCCGAATGTGCCGACAAATCTCGATAGGAGCTGCACATATCTCTTTCTCAGGGCACACTCAGATGAACACTACGTACAACTAAAACCAACCCTCAAGTTGCCCCGAGGTGGCGCTGCAAGTGGCTCTGTTTGGACCAACACTCAGAGGAGCACTGGCCCGGGGGGGTTAAAATAAGATGACCCTCGGGCTCCGGAAACCCAAGGGAAAAGAGGCTAGGTGGCAAATGGTAAAACCAATGTTGGGCATTGCTGGAAAAGCTTTAATCAAGGCGAACTATCAAGGGGTTCCCATTATAGCCCAACCGCGTAAGGGATGCAACAATTCGGGAACATAACACCGATATGACGGAAACTAGGGCGGCAAGAGTGGAACAAAACACTAGGCGAGAGGCCGAGCCTTCCACCCTTTACCAAGTATATAGATGCATTAAGACAACATGGCAATATAATGATATCCCAACAACTAAATAAATGTTCCAACAAGGAACGGCTCCAATCTTCACCTGCAACTAACAACGCTATAAGAAGGGCTGAGCAAAGCGGTAACATAGCCAATCAACGGTTTGCTAGGACAATGGTGGGTTAGAGGCTCAATCATGGCAATTGGGAGGCTGACAAGCAAGTGGTAGGCATCGTAGCATTGGCATAGCAAAAGAGCGAGCAAACTAGCATAGCAAAGATAGTAGTGATTTCGAGGGTATGATCATCTTGCCTACACAGTTGTCAGAGTTGACTGGATCCTCAAAAGCAAACTCAATGGGCTCCTCGTTAGCGAACTCATCTCCCGGCTCTAGCCAACAACACAAACAAGTAATAAGGATACAATCAACCACGTGCAAGGACAACCAATAATATGCAAAGATGGTATGCTATGCGGGATGCGATGCGGGATGCAAAATGCAAGACGTGACAGGAAATGCATGAACCTGGCCTCAACTTGGAAAACCAAGTGTTCCACTGGATAGAGCGGAAGAAATCACCTGAAAACGATATAAAGATCATAGGAATCGGAGCTACGGTTTGGAAATGGCAAGCGTTTTACGAAACGAACCGATCTGCGATTTACAGCAAGTAGGCTCCTAAATGCAACAAAATGAACATGCTAAAGCCACCAAACATGCGAACAAAATACATGGAAGGGATTTACACAAGATGCTTAACAAATCACTAGGACTGAGGCCTAGCCAAATTCATCCATTATGAGGTTCAAACAAGCATGGCAAAAACGAATAAGCAAAACAGATTCCAGACTTAGTGAAATTAACACTAGTCTGAAATCTCAGACCATGATGCTCTCTTCGGAGCAGCAAAATAACATGATACATAACCTGAACATGGCAAGTAAGAACATGGCATGGAGCTACTCAACAAGCTTAACAAAACACCCAAAGTGACCTGGGGCCAAAAGGGTTCACAAAAATACTCTAACGAGCACACAAACATAGATGAAACACAATCAGTTTTCAGACTTAGTGAAAACTGAGACATGCTGAAATTATAACTCACGAAGGCATGTAAACGAGCTCGATGCTCTCACTACGTTGCAAGTCATGGAAAGGCAAGCATATATCCATAAATAAGGCACAAAATGCTAGCTAGACATGGCAAGAACAATGGCATAGCATGCACGGATCACTAGCAATAGCATCGGCAAAATCGCAAACAAGTTGACGATCTGCCCAGTTTTACCACGAAGCAAAAGTAGAGCTCGATTGACTCAAGCTTGAGCACTCCACATATGCAAACAAAGACATGGATGGATAGAGCATAACATAAATATCAAAACTCCCTTACTGATCATCCTCAAAAGAGGCACGGATCACTAGGAAACAAGCTGAACATATGGCATCATGAACTAAAATATCCCAGACTTAGTGAAATTCACAAAGTCCCTGAAAACAGAATTCTCAGGTGCCTCACTTTGCAAGCTAGCACAAGTCACCACACACATCCTAAAAATGCATGGGTGGCACCTCTGGAAAGAAGACAAAATGCTTAACAATTCATCCCAAAGACTCATAGGCATATCATGCACACAATAAACATGGCAAAAATGACAAAAGTCTATGATGAGCTAACGGATCTGCAATTTAACTCACGATGCCTCCTTCTAACAACATTTTGGGCATCAAGATGAACTCAAATGCAAATGGTGCAATGGAATGAAATGATGTACTCGTCGAGACGAAGATTTGATATATCATATGTCCAAAACGGAGCTACGGATGCGGAGATATGATCAGTCAAAGTAGGCACAAAAATTAGGGTTCGGGAGCGAAAAGTCAACCGAGTTCAATATCCCAGATCCGAGATCCAGATTTGCACGCGCTTCGAGGTTCGCCGGGGAGCACTGTAGCACGAGTCGCCGGAGAGGAGAGGGACGCCGGAGCTTGGGGAAGAGGCCGGGGCGCTGGATCCGTCCTCGGGCGTCGCGGTGGTGGCGGTGGTCCGCGACTGCGGTGCCGGTGCCGGCCAGCGACGAGGGCGGAGAGGCGCGGCGGGGTTGCCGGCGATGCGGCGGCCGCCGGAGTAGGTGCACGGCGGCGGGGCGCAACCGGACGCAGGGAAGAAGGCGCGGGCGCGGGCGAGGAGGCGGCGGCGTCTCGCGGGCCGGAGAGGGCCGGACGCGGGCTACGGCGGGCTGGCGGCGGCGATGTGGGCCTCGCCCACATGGCGGGAGGCGGTTGGCTGCGGCGGCGGGGCGGACACGTCCGGCCGGCGCGGAGAGAGATGGATCTCCTTTTTTTAGGGTTTTGGACGGGGAAGAGAGATCCGAAAATGGGGGGAGCTATATATAGGCATAGAGGGAGCTAGGAGAGTCCAAATGAGGTGCGGTTTTCGGCCACGCGATCGTGATCGAACGCTCTAGGACATGGAGCAGAGTTTGGTGGGTTTTGGGCCAAATTGGAGGGGTGTTGGGCTGCAACACACACGAGGCCTTTTCGGTCCCTCGGTTAACCGTTGGAGTATCAAACGAAGTCCAAATGGTACGAAACTTGACAGGCGGTCTACCGGTAGTAAACCAAGGCCGCATGGCAAGTCTCGGTCCAATCCGGAAATGTTTAATCCCCACACACGAAAGAAAGCTAGAAATGGCCACCGGAGGATAACGAAGCGCCGGAATGTAAAACGGACAACGGGGAAAATGCTCGAATGCATGAGATGAACATGTATGCAAATGCAATGCACGTGATGACATGATATGAGATGCATGAAAAAGAAAACAACACACGGAGACAAAGACCCGAACCCGAGGAATAAATATAACTTAATGCTGGAAACGGCAAGAGTTGGAGTACAAATTGGAAAAGTAATATCTGGGGCGTTACAAAACTCCACCACTACGAAAAGATCTCGTCCCGAGATCTAGGACTGAAAGAACTCCGGGTACTCAGAACGGAGGTGATCCTTGCGTTCCCAGGTAGCTTCATGGTCGGAATGGTGTGACCACTTGACTTTGAGAAATTTGATTGACTTGTTGCGAGTCCCGCGTTCAGTCTCTTCAAGGATTGCAACTGGGTGCTCACGATAAGAGAGATCTTCTTGGAGCTCAATGTCCTCGAAGTTGACGGTGCGTTCAGGCGTCTTGAAGCACTTTCGGAGTTGGGAGACATGGAACACATCATGAACATTTGCAAAGTTTGAAGGAAGCTCGAGTTGATAGGCGAGGTTGCCTCTCTTGCTGACAATCTTGAAAGGTCCGACGTATCTGGGGGCAAGCTTCCCTTTGATACCGAAGCGACGAGTCCCTTTCATAGGAGAGACGCGGAGGTAAACATGATCTCCGATCTCAAAAGCCAAATCACGGTGCTTACTATCATAGTAGCTCTTCTGGTGGGATTGGGCTGCTTTGAGGTTATCACGAATGACCTTGCACATTTCTTCTGCCTCTGTGATTAGGTCATTACCCAGCAGCTGACGTTCACCGGTTTCAGACTAGTTGAGAGGAGTACGACATTTCCTACCATATAGAATTTCAAATGGGGCCTTGCCCGAACTTGCTTGAAAGCTGTTGTTGTATGAGAATTCAGCATAAGGAAGACAATCCTCCCACTTCATGCTGAAGGAGATAACACAAGCCCTGAGCATATCTTCAAGAATCTGGTTGACACGCTCGACTTGACCGCTTGTTTGAGGATGGAAAGCAGTGCTGAAGCGAATGTTGGTGCCCATGGCCTTCTGAAAAGAATCCCAAAACTTGGAGGTAAAGATGCTGCCACGGTCTAAAGATATCACTTGAGGAATACCGTGCAGAGAGACAATTCGAGAGGTATAGAGTTCCGCCAATTGAGCTGCAGTGATTAACTCTTTGATAGGCAGAAAATGAGCCACTTTGGTGAGCTTGTCGATGACAACGAATATAGCATCATTGCCACGCTTGGACTTTGGAAACCCAGTGACGAAGTCCATTTCAATGTGGTCAAACTTCCATTCTGGAATGGCAAGAGGTTGGAGGAGACGTGCTGGCCTTTGGTGTTCTGCCTTCACTCTTCTACAGACATCACATTCATTCACGAATTGAGCGATCTCGCGCTTCATTCGAGTCCACCAATAAGTTTGCTTCAGATCCTAATACATCTTCGTGCTCCCAGGGTGGATGGAGAGGAGAGAGTTGTGAGCCTCGTTCATAATCACTTTACGAAGTTCACCTTTGGGCACAACAATTCGATCCTCGAAGAAGAGAGTGTCCATGTCATCAAGTCGGTTGCACTTGTACTTGGACTGACTCTTTGTGATACCAATCTTCACCTTTTTCACCATAGCATCAAGAAGCTGGGCTTGGCGAATCTGGTCTTCCAAGGTAGGAGAAACTTGAAGGTTGGCGAGGAAACCTTGAGGAACAATTTGCAGACTAAGTTTGCGGAAAGCTTCACAAAGCTCGGGTTGATAAGGCTTGAGAATCAGACTGTTGCAATATGCTTTCCTGCTCAAAGCGTCAGCAATCACATTGGCCTTGCCTGGAGTATACTCATTACTCGGATTGTACTCTTGAATCATTTCGACCCATCGAGTTTGCCTGAGGTTGAGATTAGGCTGAGTGAAGATGTACTTGAGACTCTTGTGATCAGTGAAAATGTCCACTTTCCTTCCCAATAGAAGATGTCTCCAAGTCAACAAAGCATGCACAACTGCCGCTAACTCGAGATCATGAGTGGGGTAGTTCTTCTCATTAGGCTTCAACTGGCGAGAGGTATAAGCAACAACTTTCTTCTCTTGCATCAGTACAACACCGAGACCTTGGAGAGAGGCATCACAAAAGACCTCGTACGGCTTGGTTTCATCAGGCGGAGTCAGAACTGGAGCAGTGATCAATTTCTCTTTCAAAGTGTTGAAAGCAATATCACACTCCGGAGACCAAACGTACTTGACATGCTTCTGAAGAAGATTTGAGAGAGGCTTAGCAATCTTAGAAAAGTTTTCAATGAATCTTCGGCAGTAGCTTGCGAGACCGAGGAAGCTATGGAGTTGCTTCACGTTCTGAGGAGGTTCCCAATTAACAATTGCAGACACCTTCTCAGGATTCACGGCAATGCCCTTGGCAGAGATGATATGGCCAAGATAAAGAACCTCATCGAGCCAAAATTCACACTTGGAGAACTTGGTGTAGAACTGATGTTCCCTGAGCTTGTCAAGAACCAAACGCAAGTGCTTGGCATGATCTTCCTTTTTCTTGGAGAAAACCAGAATGTCGTCGAGATAGACCAAAACGAAGTCATTGGTGTAGGGGTTGAAGATGAAGTTCATCATGCGAGAGAACGTCAGAGGAGCGTTGGCGAGGCCAAAAGACATGACAGTGTATTCATATGACCCATAGCTTGTCCTGAAGGCCGTCTTGGGAATATCTTGCTCACGGATGCGAATCTGATGATAACCCATACGGAGATCAAGCTTGGAGAATACTTGGGCACCCTTGAGTTGTTCGAACAGCTCATTGATGTTGGGAAGTGGATATTTGTTCTTGATGGTCTTCTTGTTCAATGGACGATAATCAACACAAAGTCGGTCCGTTCCATCCTTCTTCTTCACAAAAAGAACACCACAACCCCACGGAGAAGTACTAGGCCGAATGAGACCCATTCTTTCTTGAACATTGAGTTGTTTCTTCAACTCCTTCAACTCTTCAGGGCCGAGCTTGTAGGGACGTTTGCACACAGGTTCCGTACCGGGCTCAAGTTCAATAACAAATTCGACCGGCCGGTGCGGAGGCATTCCTGGGAGTTCTTCTGGGAAGACGTCTTGATACTCACAGACGACTAGGATCTGCGAAATAGCATCCAATTCACCCTTCTCATTGAGAGAAAACAACCGGATTGTATCATCACGAGCAGCAAAGACAATGACATCCTCAGACGAATGAGTCAGTTGAATCTGCCTGGCTGGACAATCAAGGTGAGCCTTGTGCTTAGAGAGCCAGTCCATCCCAAGAATAAGATCAATATCCGAATTACCAAGAACCACCGGAGAAGAGAGAAATTTGTAATCGCCCAACGTGATAGAGACATCCGGGACGCAATTGTGAAGTCATTTGCTTGCCCGGAGACATAATCTTCAACGGAACAGGAATCCTTTCGGTCACAAAATCATGCTTGGCCACAAATGGAGTTGAAATAAAAGAAAGCGATGCACCAGTATCGAAAAGTACTTTAGCGGGAACATCGTTAATAGGAAGGTTACCCATGATCACATCTGGCGAGTCCTCTGCCTGAGCTGCATTCAGCAAGTTGACCTTGGCGGACTTGGGGTTATGCTTGACCACTGCTGTACTTGCCGATCTGACAGGAGGAGGAGGAGGAAGACACCTCTGGTTGAAACACTTGTTGGCATAGTGACCCTTCTGTTGGCACTTGTTGCACGTGACCTCTGAAAGCGGACGGTGGTACGGAGCACTTGATCTTGGAGCTTGAGACGAAGTCTTGTTCTGAAAGCCTGGGTTGGGTGGGTGGGAAGAACCACTGCCACCTTTGCTCTTCTGCTGATACGGCTGATGCAACGGAGGAGGAGGAAGCCAATACTTCTGCTGCTTGGTCACTTGAGTAGAGGAAGAAGGCGTAGTGTCTCTGACTCGCTTCCTGGAAGCATCACACCTCAACTGAGCAGCCTCTTGCTTCAGTGCCATGTTGTAGAACTCATCGTATCTCCACGGCTCAAAAAGGACAAGAGCGAGCTGAATTTCTTCACGGAGACCACCCCTGAACTGATAGATCATGCTCTTCTCATCAGGAACATCCTGCTTGGCAAAACGGGCAAGCTTCTGGAACAACTTGTTGTAGTCATAGACAGACAAAGAGCCTTGCTTCAGATTGCGGAATTCCTCATGTTTGCTTTCAGTCACACTCTGAGGGATGTGATGAGCCCGGAAATCACGACGGAAATCATCCCAAGTGATCAAACGTCCACCTCTGGAATCCTTGTACTGCTGGAACCACTCTGCAGCCTGATCTTTGAGCTGGAAAGAAGCGAACTTGACAAAATCTTCAGGCCTGACGTTGCTGCATTCAAAATGCTTGCCCAGATCCACTAGCCAATCGTCAGTATCGGTAGCCTCAACACAATTGCTGAACATCTTTGGACCATTTGCGAGGAACTGGTTCAGAGTAGCAAAATGGTTCTGATTGTTGCCTTGATTCCCTTGACTGCCTTGATTGCGTTCTTGGAGGATTTGCATGATCAACTGTGTATTTGCATTGGTTGCGGCCATCACAGCTTGCCAAGCCTCCGGAGGAGGTGGAGGTGGTGGCGGATCAGGATTCGGAGTCGTGCGCGTTGGAGGAGCCATCCTGAAGAGGTTGACCACCATTAGCACACAAATAGACAAATATTGAAGGTGAATCCAACGGAATGAAAATTGCATCATAAAGTCTTCACATCCGAAAAAAATGAACGAATGCACTTCTCTTGAAGTGGTCACATATCCCTAAATTGCGAAGCCATGTAGAATCAGGTAGAAGAGGTACATCAACGAGGGATGGAATCAACATATGACGTCGAAGCAACTCGAATACCACAACTCGAAATAAAACCAAGGGTTGGCTGCGAAATAAGCCGGAACAAACATATGATAGAGATTTCGTCCGAAGTTTTCGTGGTGGGACCTACACGGGCTCGATCGTACAGCACCATCATGTACAAGGCAGTGCACATGACACACGAAGCGTCCCCGAGTCAGCATAGCCAAGGAATCTTTAAGACACAACGAGACCACTGTAAAATCGACCGTGAATAGGCGAACCACTAGACGTCGAACCCCAATTTCATATCATACATCCGTTGGAAAGATATCCTACGAGCTACTTGAATTCCCACCTATGAAACTCCCGAAACTTTCCGGTTATGCAATCAGGTGTTGGGGTTACAGGGGAAGCATAATATCTCACCCAAACTAGCAATACCTACATCCAGCTGTATCCATCCTTCAACACATAACCAAGAAACCTTCGGAAACCATCTACCTCAACCTTCAAAAAGCATCCGTTATACAAGTTATGGCGATACTCCCGAACTCCCGCCCCAGTACTGGGTGGCGTCGAGGTTATCTCACCAACGAACTGCTTAAAGGAGATTTTCAATGTCGCGAACATATCTCAAGTATTCCAGAATTGCAACGATAAAATTATGATGACAACACCTCAGAGCTCAACTCCCCGGGACACTTCCACTAAACCCCTGACAGGAGGCACCAAGACAGTGTTCTCATCATAAGCCATCGGAACAAATCCAAGATACTCGCGTGATCCTAAAATTTTTGTGAAATTTGAGAAGAGAAGAGTCAAAACTCTACGTCAAGATGCCTTACCAGAGCGATGAGGAGACTGGGAAGTAAAAAGAATTCCTAGGCTCTCCGATATATAATTCCTAAAGGACTCAAAACATTTTTCTAGACACAACTCGGCTGCTAAAAACGATCAAGCAATGGGGGCTCCTAAGGTCGGGGAAGGCTCTGATTACCAACTTGTAACGCCCTCGATGCGGCTATATCTCCCACGTGTCGAGGCACGACTTAGAGGCATAACCGCATTGAAAGCAATGTCGCAAGTCGGGAAATCATCACACATCCCATGTACATAAATAATATAAAGGGGAGGAACATAGTTGGCTTACACTCGCCACGTCACATCAAAGTACATAAATAACATCCATCATACAAATCACTCATGGCCCGACTACGACGCCAAAATAGAAAAGACCCCAACATGCGACAAGGCCCTGAATCTAACCCCGACTGGGCGCCACTACTGATCATCAGGAAAAGACACATAGTAACACTGAGAGTCCTCGTCGTACTCCCACTTGAGCTCGAGCGCGCCATCTGGAGCTGTATCATCTGTCCCTGCATCTGGTGTAATAGTAATCTGTGAGCCACAGGGACTCAGCAATCTCGCACCCTCGCGATCAAGACTATTTAAGCTTAATAGGTAGGAAAGGGGTAATGTATAAGTGGAGCTGCAGCAAGCGACTAGCATATATGGTGGCTATCTTATTCGTAAAAGAGAGCGAGAAGAGGAGGCAAAGCACGAGCGAGAAACTAGAGAGCAACCTGCGCAAACATAACTCCAACACCGTGTCCGCTTCCCGGACTCCGCCGAGAAGAGGCCATCACGGCAACACACTAAGTTGATTCATTTTAATTAATTAAGGTTCAAGTTATCTACAACCGGACATTAACAAATTCCCATCTGCCCATAACCGCGGGCACGGCTATCGAAAGATCAATCCCTGCAGGGGGTCCCAACTTAGCCCATAACAAGCTCTCACGGTCAACGAAGGAATAGACCTCCACCCAAGACACATCGATCAGACTCGGTATCTCGGTACAACAAGATGATTCGACAGGTTAAAACAAGTCCAGCAACACCGCCCGAATGTGCCGACAAATCCCGATAGGAGCTGCACATATCTCTTTCTCAGGGCACACTCAGATGAACACTACGTACAACTAAAACCAACCCTCGAGTTGCCCCGAGGTGGCGCCGCAAGTGGCTCTGTTTGGACCAACACTCAGAGGAGCACTGGCCCGGGGGGGTTAAAATAAGATGACCCTCGGGCTCCGGAAACCCAAGGAAAAAGAGGCTAGGTGGAAAATGGTAAAACCAATGTTGGGCATTGCTGGAGAAGCTTTAATCAAGGCGAACTATCAAGGGGTTCCCATTATAGCCCAACCGCGTAAGGGACGCAACAATCCGGGAACATAACACCGATATGACGGAAACTAGGGCGGCAAGAGTGGAACAAAACACTAGGCGAGAGGCCGAGCCTTCCACCCTTTACCAAGTATATAGATGCATTAAGATAACATGGCAATATAATGATATCCCAACAACGAAATAAATGTTCCAACAAGGAACGGCTCCAATCTTCACCTGCAACTAATAACGCTATAAGAAGGGCTGAGCAAAGCGGTAACATAGCCAATCAACGGTTTGCTAGGACAATGGTGGGTTAGAGGCTCAATCATGGCAATTGGGAGGCTGACAAGCAAGTGGTAGGCATCGTAGCATTGGCATAGCAAAAGAGCGAGCAAACTAGCATAGCAAAGATAGTAGTGATTTCGAGGGTATGATCATCTTGCCTGCACAGTTGTCAGAGTTGACTGGATCCTCAAAAGCAAACTCAACGGGCTCCTCGTTAGCGAACTCGTCTCTCGGATCTACCCAACAACACAAACAAGCAACAAGGATACAATCAACCACGTGCAAGGACAACCAATAATATGCAAAGATGGTATGCTATGCGGGATGCGATGCGGGATGCAAAATGCAAGACGTGACAGGAAATGCATGAACCTGGCCTCAGCTTGGAAAACCAAGTGTGCCACTGGATAGAGGGGAAGAAATCACCTGAAAACGATATAAAGATCATAGGAATCGGAGCTACGGTTTGGAAATGGCAAGCGTTTTACGAAACGAACCGATCTGCGATTTACAGCAAATAGGCTCCTAAATGCAACGAAATGAACATGCTACAGCCACCAAACATGAGAAAAAAATACATGGCAGGGATGTACACAATATGCTTAACAAATCACTGGGACTGAGCCATAGCCAAATTCATCTATTATGAGGTTCAAACAAGCATGGCAAAAACGAATAAGCAAAACAGATTTCAGACTTAGTGAAATTAACACTAGTCTGAAATCTCAGACCATGATGCTCTCTTCGGAGCAGCAAAACAACATGATACATAACCTGAACATGGCCAGTAAGAACATGGAATGGAGCTACTCAACAAGCTTAACAAAACACCCAAAGTGACCTGGGGCCAAAAGGGTTCACAAAAATACTCTAACGAGCACACGAACATAGATGAAACACAATCAGTTTTCAGACTTAGTGAAAACTGAGACATGCTGAAATTATAACTCACGAAGGCATGTAAACGAGCTTGATGCTCTCACTACGGTGCAAGTCATGGCAAGGCAAGAATATATCCATAAATAAGGCACAAAATGCTAGCTAGGCATGGCAAGAACAATGGCATAGCATGCATGGATCACTAGCAATAGCATCGGCAAAATCGCAAACAAGTTGACGATCTGCCCTGTTTTACCACGAAGCAAAAGTAGAGCTCGATTGACTCAAGCTAGAGCACTCCACATATGCAAACAAAGACATGGATGGATAGAGCATAACATAAGTATCAAAACTCCCTTACTGATCATCCTCAAAAGAGGAACGGATCACTAGGAAACAAGCTGAACATACGGCATCATGAACTAAAATATCCCAGACTTAGTGAAATTCACTAAGTCCCTGAAAACAGAATTCTCAGGTGCCTCACTTTGCAAGCTTGCACAAGTCACCACACACATCCTGAAAATGCATGGGTGGCACCTCTGGAAAGAAGACAAAATGCTTAACAATTCATCCTAAAGACTCACAGGCATATCATGCACACAATAAACATGGCAAAAATGACAAAAGTCTATGATGAGCTAACGGATCTGCAATTTAACTCACGATGCCTCCTTCTAACAGAAGTTTGGGCATCAAGATGAACTCAAATGCAAATGGTGCAATGGAATGAAATGATGTACTCGTCGAGACGGAGATTTTGATATATCATATGTCCAAAACGGAGCTACGGATGCCGAGATATGATCAGTCAAAGTAGGCACAAAAATTAGGGTTCGGGAGCGAAAAGTCAACCGAGTTCAAAATCCCAGATCTGAGATCCAGATTTGCACGCGCTTCGAGGTTCGCCGGGGAGCACTGTAGCACGAGTCGCCAGAGAGGAGAGGGACGCCGGAGCTCGGGGAAGAGGCCGGGGCGCCGGATCCGGCCTCGGCGTCTCGGTGGTGGCGGTGGTCTGCGGCGGCGGTGCCGGTGCCGGCCGGCGACGAGGGCGGAGAGGCGCGGAGGGGTTGCCGGTGATGCGGCGGCCGCCGGAGTCGGTGCACGGCGGCGGGGCGCAGCCGGACGCAGGGAAGAAGGCGCGGGCGCGGGCGAGGAGGCGGTGGCGTCTCGCGGGCCGGAGAGGGCCGTACGCGGGCTACGGCGGGCTGGCGGCGGCGATGTGGGCCTCGCCCACGTGGCGGGAGGCGGTTGGCTGCGGCGGCGGGGCGGACAAAGTCCGGCGCGGGCGGACACCTCCGGCCGGCGCGGAGAGAGATGGATCTCCTTTTTTTAGGGTTTTGGACGGGGAAGAGAGATCCGAAAATGGGGGGAGCTATATATAGGCATAGAGGGAGCTAGGAGAGTCCAAATGAGGTGCGGTTTTCGGCCACGCGATCGTGATCGAACGCTCTAGGACATGGAGCAGAGTTTGGTGAGTTTTGGGCCAAATTGGAGGGGTGTTGGGCTGCAACATACACGAGGCCTTTTCGGTCCCTCGGTTAACCGTTGGAGTATCAAACGAAGTCCAAATGGTATGAAACTTGACAGGCGGTCTACCGGTAGTAAACCAAGGCCGCATGGCAAGTCTCGGTCCAATCCGGAAATGTTTAATCCCCACACATGAATTAAAGCTAGAAATGGCCACTGGAGGAGAACGAAGCACCGGAATGCAAAACGGACAACGGGGAAAATGCTCGAATGCATGAGATGAACATGTATGCAAATGCAATGCACGTGATGACATGATATGAGATGCATGAAAAAGAAAACAACACACGGAGACAAAGACCCGAACCCGAGGAATAAATATAACTTAATGCCGGAAACGGCAAGAGTTGGAGTACAAATTGGGAAAGTAATATCTGGGGCGTTACATACGGTAATCCTGTCTTAGATATCATGTTGTTAGACAATAATGAACCTACGAGCTATGGAGAAGCGATGGTGGGCCCGTATTCCGACAAATGGTTAGAAGCCATGAAATCCGATATAGGATCCATATATCAGAACAACGTATGGACTTTGGTGGACTTGCCTGATGATCGGCAAGCCATTGAGATAAATGGATCTTTAAGAAGAAGACGGACGTGGGCGGTAATGTTACCGTCTATGAAGCTCGACTTGTGGGAAAGAATCTTTTCACAAGTTTAAGGAGTTGACTACGATGAGACTTTCTCACCCGTAGTGATGCTTAAGTCTGTCGGAATCATGTCAGCATTAGCTGTATTTTTCGATTATGAAATCTTATAGATGGATGTCAAAACAAGTTTTCTTACCAAGTTTTCATAAGAAAAGTTGTATGTGATACAATAAAAGGTTTTGTCGATCCTAAGGATGCTAAAAGGTATGCTGGCTCCAGCAATCCTTCTATGGACTAGAGCAAGCATCTCGGAATCGGAACATATGTTTTGATGGAGTGATCAAAGCTTTTAGGTTTATACAATGTTTGCTAGAAACTTGTATTTACAAGAAAGTGAGTGGGAGCACTACAACATTTCTGATAAGTATATGTGGATGACATATTGTTGATCCGAAATAATGTAGAATTTCTGGAAAGCATAAACGGTTGTTTGAAGAGTGTTTTTCAAAGGAAGACCTGGATAAAGCTGCTTACATATTGGGCATCAAGATCTATAGAGATAGATCAAGACGCCTGATGGTGCTTTCAAGGACGCACACCTTGACATGTTTTTGAAGGAGTTCAAAATAGATCAGTCAAAGAAGGGGTTCTTACCTAAGTTTTAAGGTGTGAAGTTGAGTAAGACTCAAAGCTTGGCCACGGCAAAAGAAAGAAGAAGGACGAAGGTCGTCCCCTATGCTCTTGTCATAGTCTCTATGCGGTATGCCATGCTGAAGTACCGCACCTGATGTGTGCCTTGCCACATGTCTGGCAAGAGGGTAAAAAGGTGATCTAGGAGTAGATCACCAGATAGCGGTCAAAAATTATCCTTAGAGGAATAAGGAAATGTTTCTCGGTTATGGAGGTGATAAATAGTTCGACATAAAGAGTTACGTCGATGCAAGCTTAACACCTATCGGGATAGCTCTGAGTAGAGATACCGGATACGTATAATGGAGCAATAATTTGGAATAGCGCCAAGTGGAACGTGGTAGCAGCATCTACGACATAAAGTTTTGAGGATCTGAATATGGCAAGACCCGTTGACTACAACCTCTCTCACAAGCATAACATGATCAAACCTAGAACTCATTGAGTATTAATCACATAGTGATGTGAACTAGATTAGTGACTCTAGTAACTCTTTGGATGTTGGACACATGGCGATGTGACCTGTGAGTGTTAATCACATGGCGATCTGAACTAGATTATTGACTCTAGTGCAAGTGGGAGACTGTTGGAAATATGCCCTAGAGGCAATAATAAATTGGTTATTATTATATTTCCTTGTTCATGATAATCGTTTATTATCCATGCGAGAATTTTATTGATAGGAAACTCAGATACATGTGTGGATACATAGACAACACCATGTCCCTAGTAAGCCTCTAGTTGACTAGCTCGTTGATCAATAGATGGTTACGGTTTCCTGACCATGGACATTGGATGTCGTTGATAACGGGATCACATCGTTAGGAGAATGATGTGATGGACAAGATCCAATCCTAAGCCTAGCACAAGATCGTGTAGTTCGTTTGCTAAAGCTTTTCTAATGTGAAGTATCATTTCCTTAGACCATGAGATTGTGCAACTCCCGGATACCGTAGGAGTGCTTTGGGTGCGCCAAACGTCACAACGTAACTAGGTGGCTATAAAGGTACACTACAGGTATCTCCGAAAGTGTCTGTTGGGTTGGCACGAATCGAGACTGGGATTTGTCACTCCGTGTAAACGGAGAGGTATCTCTGGGCCCACTCGGTAGGACATCATAATAATGTGCACAATGTGATCAAGGAGTTGATCACGGGATGATGTGTTACGGAACGAGTAAATAGACTTGCCGGTAACGAGATTGAACAAGGTATCGGGATACCGACGATCGAATCTCGGGCAAGTATCGTACCGTTAGACAAAGGGAATTGTATACGGGATTGATTAAGTCCTTGACATCGTGGTTCATCCGATGAGATCATCGTGGAGCATGTGGGAGCCAACATGGGTATCCAGATCCCGCTGTTGGTTATTGACCGGAGAACGTCTCGGTCATGTCTGCATGGTTCCCGAACCCGTAGGGTCTACACACTTAAGGTTCGATGATGCTAGGGTTATAGGGAAAGTATGTACGCGGTTACTAAATGTTGTTCGGAGTCCCGGATGAGATCCCGGACGTCACGAGGGTTTCCAGAATGGTCCGGAGGTAAAGATTGATATATAGGAAGTATGGTTTTGGCCACCGGAAGTGTTCCGGGCATCACCGGTAGTGTACCGGGACCACCGGAGGGGTCCGGTGGTCCATCGGGAGGGGCCACCAGCCCCGGAGGCTTGCGTGGGACATAAGTGGGAAGGGACCAGCCCCTATGTGGGCGGGGGCGCCTCCCACCAAGGCCCAAGGCATCCTCAAGAGGAGAGGGGGCAAACCCTAGGCGTAGATGGGCCCTAAGGCCCACCCTAGGTGCGCCCCCCTCTCTCTCCCCCTTGGCTGCCTCCTAGATGGGATCTGGGGGCTGCCGGCACCCCTAGGGAGGGAACCCTAGGTGGGGGCGCAGCCCCTCCCCTCCCCCTATATATACTTGAGGTTTGGGGCTGCCCAACACATGTGATTTGCTCCCCCTGTTGGCGCAGCCCTACCCCTCTCCCTCCTCGTCTCTCGTAGTGCTTGGCGAAGCCCTGCTGGAGTCCCGCGCTCCTCCACCACCACCACGCCGTCGTGCTGCTGCTGGATGGAGTCTTCCCCAACCTCTCCTTCTCCCCTTGCTGGATCAAGGCGTAGGAGACGTCACCGGGCTGTACGTGTATTGAAGACGGAGGTGCCGTCCGTTAGGCACTAGGATCATCGGTGATTTGGATCACGATGAGTACGAATCCATCAACCCCGTTTACTTGAACGCTTCCTCTTAGCGATCTACAAGGGTATGTAGATGAAGGAAATATGCCCTAGAGGCAATAATAAAGTTATTATTTATTTCCTTATATCATGATAAATGTTTATTATTCATGCTAGAATTGTATTAACCGGAAACATAATACATGTGTGAATACATAGACATGTGTGAATACATAACCGGAAACATAATACATGTCTCTACTTGGCTAGCTCGTTAATCAAAGATGGTTATGTTTCCTAACCATGAACAAAGAGTTGTTATTTGATTAACGGGATCACATCATTAGTTGAATGATCTGATTGACATGACCCATTCCATTAGCTTAGCACCCGATCGTTTAGTATGTTGCTATTGCTTTCTTCATGACTTATACATGTTCCTATGACTATGAGATTATGCAACTCCCGTTTGCCGGAGGAACACTTTGGGTGCTACCAAACGTCACAACGTAACTGGGTGATTATAAAGGAGTACTACAGGTGTCTCCAAAGGTAGATGTTGGGTTGGCGTATTTCGAGATTAGGATTTGTCACTCCGATTGTCGGAGAGGTATCTCTGGGCCCTCTCGGTAATGCACATCACATAAGCCTTGCAAGCACTGCAACTAATATGTTAGTTGTGAGATGATGTATTACGGAACGAGTAAAGAGACTTGCCCGTAACGAGATTGAACTAGGTATTGGATACCGACGATCGAATCTCGGGCAAGTAACATACCGATGACAAAGGGAACAACGTATGTTGTTATGCGGTCTGACCGATAAAGATCTTCGTAGAATATGTAGGAGTCAATATGGGCATCCAGGTCCTGCTATTGGTTATTGACCGGAGACGTGTCTCGGTCATGTCTACATTGTTCTCGAACCGTAGGGTCCACACGCTTAAGGTTTCGATGACAGTTATATTATGAGTTTATGAGTTTTGATGTACCGAAGGAGTTCAGAGTCCCGGATGAGATCGGGGACATGACGAGGAGTCTCGAAATGGTCGAGACGTAAAGATCGATATATTGGACGACTATATTCGGACTTAGGAAAGGTTCCGAGTGATTCGGGTATTTTTCGGAGTACCGGAGAGTTACGGGAATTCGCTGGGAGAAGTATTGGGCCTTGATGGGCTTTAGTGGGAAGAGGAGAAAAGGCCTACTGCGCCCCCCCTCCCCTCTAGTCCGAATTGGACTAGGGAAAAGGGGGCCGGCCACCTTTCCTACTCCTCCACTTCCTTCTCCCTTCCTCCCCTCTTGATGGACTCCTACTAGGACTTGGAGTCCTAGTAGGACTCCCATCCTGGCCGCACCAATGGCCTTGGCCGGCCTCCTCCTCCTCCATCCTTTATATACTGAGGCAAGGGGCACCCCATAGACACACAAATTGATCTTTTAGATCGTCCCTTAGCCGTGTGCGGTGCCCCTGCCACCATATTCCACCTCGGTCATACCGTTGTAGTGCTTAGGCGAAGCCCTGCGTCGGTAGAACATCAAGATCGTCACCACGCCGTCGTGCTGACGAAACTCTTCCCCGAAGCTTTGCTGGAACGGAGCCCGGGGAGCGTCATCGAGCTGTACGTGTGCCAAGAACTCGGAGGTGCCGGAGTAACGGTGCTTGGATCGGTCGGATCGGGAAGACGTACGACTACTTCCTCTATGTTGTGTGATCGCTTCCGCAGTCGGTCTGCGTTGGTACGTGGACAATACTCTCCCCTATCGTTGCTATGCATCACCATGATCTTGCGTGTGCGTAGGAATTTTTTTGAAATTACTACGTTCCCCAACAGTGGCATCCGAGCCTAGGTTTTATGGTTTGATGTTATATGCATGAGTAGAACACAAATGAGTTGTGGGCGATATAAGTTATACGGCCTACCAGCATGTCATACTTTGGTTCGGCGGTATTGTTGGATGAAGCGGCCCGGACCGACATTACGCGTACGCTTACGCGACACCGGTTTCCCCGACGTGCTTTGCACATAGGTGACTTGCGGGTGACTGTTTCTCCAACTTTAGTTGAACCGAGTGTGGCTACGCCCGGTCCTTGCGAAGGTTAAAACGGAGTCTATTTGACAAACTATCGTTGTGGTTTTGATGCGTAGGTAAGATTGGTTCTTGCTAAGCCCGTAGCAGCCACGTAAAATTTGCAACAACAAAGTAGAGGACGTCTAACTTGTTTTTGCAGGGCATGTTGTGATGTGATATGGTCAAAACGTTATGAGTTATAAGTTGTTGTATAAGATGATCATGTTTTGTTGAAGTTATCGGCAACTGGCAAAAGCCTTATGGTTGTCTGTCTATTGCATAAGATGCAAGCGCCCAATAATTGCTTTACTTTATCGCTATGCGATAGCAATAGTTGCAAGAGCAATAGTTGGCGAGACGACAATGTGACGACATATTGATATAGATCAAGATGATGGAGATCATGATGTCATGCCGGTGACGATGGAAATTATGACGATGCTTTGAAGATGGAGATCAAAGGCACAAGATGATGATGGCCATATCATGTCACATATTTTGATTGCATGTGATGTTTATCTTTTTATGCATCTTATCTTGCTTTGGTTGACGGTAGCATTATAAGATGATCTCTCACTAAATTATCAAGAAGTGTTCTCCCTGAGTATGCACCATTGCCAAAGTTCGTTGTGCCCAGACACCACGTGATGATCGGGTGTGATAAGCTCTACGTCCATCTACAACGGGTGCAAGCCAGTTTTGCACACGCAGAATACTCAGGTTAAACTTGACGAGCCTAGCATATGCAGATATGGCCTCGGAACACGGAGACCGAAAGGTCGAGCGTGAATCATATAGTAGATATGATCAACATAACGATGTTCACCATTGAAAACTACTCCATCTCACGTGATGATCGGTTATGGTTTAGTTGATTTGGATCACGTGATCACTTAGAGGATTAGAGGGATGTCTATCTAAGTGGGAGTTCTTAAGTAATATGATTAATTGAACTTTAATTTATCATGAACTTAGTCCTGGTAGTATTAGCATATCTATGTTGAAGATCAATAGCTCGCGTTGTTGCTTTCATATGTTTATTTTGATATGTTCCTAGAGAAAATTGTGTTGAAAGATGTTAGTAGCAATGATACGGATTGGATCCGTGATCTGAGGTTTGTCCTCATTGCTGCACAGAAAAATTATGTCCTTGATGCACCGCTAGGTGACAGACCTATTGCAGGAGCAGATGTAGACGTTATGAACGTTTGGCTAGCTCAATATGATGACTACTTGATAGTTTAGTGCACCATGCTTAATGGCTTAGAATCGGGACTTCAAAGACGTTTTGAACGTCATGGACCATATGAGATGTTCCAGGAGTTGAAGTTAATATTTCAAGCAAATACCCGAGTTGAGAGATATGAAGTCTCCAACAAGTTCTATAGCTAAAAGATGGAGGAGAATCGCTCAACTAGTGAGCATGTGCTCAGATTGTCTGGGTACTACAATCGCTTGAATCAAGTGGGAGTTAATCTTCCAGATAAGATAGTGATTGACAGAATTCTCTAGTCACCATCACCAAGTTAGTAGAACTTCATGATGAACTATGATATGCAAGGGATAACGGAAACGATTCCCAAGCTCTTCGTGATGCTGAAATCAACGAAGGTAGAAATCAAGAAAAACATCAAGTGTTGATGGTTGACAAGACCACTAGTTTCAAGAAAAGGGCAAAGGGAAGAAGGGGAACTTCAAGAAGAATGGCAAACAAGTTGCTGCTCAAGTGAAGAAGCCCAAGTCTGGTCCTAAGTCTGAGACTAAGTGCTTCTACTGCAAAAGGACTGGTCACTGGAAGCGGAACTACCCCAAGTGATTGGCGGATAAGTAGGATGGCAAAGTGAACATAAGTATATTTGATATACATGTTATTGATGTGTACTTTACTAGTGTTTATAGCAACCCCTCAGTATTTGATGCAAGTTCAGTTGCTAAGAGTAGTAACTCGAAACGGGAGTTGCAGAATGAAAAGAGACTAGTTAAGGGTGAGGTAACGATGTGTGTTGGAAGTGGTTCCAAGATTGATATGATCATCATCGCACACTCCCTATACTTTCGAGATTAGTGTTGAACCTAAATAAGTGTTATTTGGTGTTTGCGTTGAGCATGAATATGATTTGATCATGTTTATTGTAATACGGTTATTCATTTAAGTAAAGGAATAAATTGTTGTTCTGTTTACATGAATAAAACCTTATATGGTTACACACCCAGTGAAAATAGTTCATTGGATCTCGATCTTAGTGATACACATATTCATAATATTGAAACCAAAAGATGCGAAGTTAATAATGATAGTGCAACTTATTTGTGGCACTGCCATTTAGGTCATATTGGTGTAAAGCGCATGAAGAAACTCCATGCTGATGGGATTTTGGAATCACTTGATTATGAATCACTTGATGCTTGCGAACCATGCCTTATGGGAAAGATGACTAAAACGCCATTCTCCGGAACAATGAAGCAAGCAACAGATTTGTTGGAAATCATACATACTGATGTATGTGGTCCGATGAATATTAAGGCTTACAGCAGGTATCATTATTTTCTGACCTTCACAAGATGATTTGAGCAGATATGGGGATATCTACTTGATGAAACATAAGTTTGAAACACTTGAACAGTTCAAAGAATTTCAGAGTGAAGTGGAAAATCACCGTGACAAGAAAATAAAAGTTTCTACGATATGATCACAGAGGTAAAATATTTGAGTTACGAGTTTGGTCTTCAGTTAAAACAATGTGAAATAGTTTCACTACTCACACCACCTGGAACACCATAGTGTAATGGTGTGTCCGAATGTCATAACCGTACTTTATTAGATATAGTGCGATCTACGATATCTCTTACCGATCTACCACTGTCATTTTGGAGTTATACATTAGAGACAGCTGCATTCACGTTAAATAGGGCACCATCTAAATCCGTTGAGACGACACCGTGTGAACTATGGTTTGGCAAGAAACCTAAGCTGTCGTTTCTTAAAAGTTTGAGGTTGCAATGCTTATGTGAAAAAAAATTCCCTGATAAGCTCAAACCCAAATCGGAGAAGTGCGTCTTCATAGGATACCCAAAGGAAACAGTTGGGTACACCTTCTATCACAGATCCAAAGGCAAGACATTCGTTGCTGAAAATGGATACTTTCTAGAGAAGAAGTTTCTCTCGAAATAAGTGAGTGGGAGGAAAGTAGAAAACTTGACTAGGTAATTGTACCTTCTCCTTTATTGGAAAGTAGTTCATCACAGAAATTTGTTCCTGTGACTCCTACACCAATTAGTGAGGAAGCTAATGATGATGATCATGTAACTTCAGATCAAGTTACTACCGAACCTCGTAGGTAAACCAGATTAAGATCCGCACCAAAGTGGTACGGTAATACTGTTCTGGAGGTCATGTTACTTGACCATGACGAACCTACGAACTATGAGAAAGCGATGATGAGCCCAGATTCCGATAAATGGCTTGAGGCCATGAAACCTGAGATAGGATCCATGTATGAGAACAAAGTATGGACTTTGATGGATTTGCCCGATGATCGGCAAGCCATAAAAATAAATGGATCTTCAAGAGGAAGACGGACGCTGATAGTAGTGTTATTATCTACAAAGCTAGAATTGTCGCAAAAGGTTTTCGACAAGTTCAAGGTGTTGACTACGATGAGAGATTCTCACTCGTATCTATGCTTAAGTCTGTCCGAATCATGTTAGCAATTGCCGCATTTTATGAAATCTGGCAAACGAATAAACAAAACTGAATTCCTTAATGGATTTATTAAAGAAGAGTTGTATACGATACAACTAGAAGGTTTTGTCAATCCGAAAGGTGCTAACAAAATGTGCAAGCTCCAGCGATCTATCTGTGGACTGGTGCAAGCATCTCGGAATTGGAATATACGCTTTGATGAGTTGATCAAAGCATATAGTTTTATACAGACTTGCGGTGAAGCCTGTATTTACGAGAGAGTGAGTGGGAGCACTACAGCATTTCTGATAAGTATATGTGAATGACATATTGTTGATCGGAAATAATGTAGAATTGTTCTGTAAAGCATAAAGGAGTGTTTGAAAGGAGTTTTTCAAAGAAAGACTTCGATGAAGCCGCTTACATATTGAGCTTCAAGATCTATAGAGATAGATCAAGGCGCTTGATAAGTTTTTTCAATAAATACATACCTTGACAAGATTTTGAAGTAGTTCAAAATGGAACAGTCAAAGAAAGAGTTTCTTGCCTATGTTACAAGGTGTGAAATTGAGTAAGACTCAAAGCCCAACCACGGCAGAAGATAGAAAGAGAATGAAAGTCATTCCCTATGCCTTGGCCATAGGTTCTATAAAGTATGTCATGCTGTATACCAGATCTATTGTATACCCTACATTGATTTGGCAAGGGAGTACAATAGTGATCTAGGAGTAGATCACTGGACAGTGGTCAGAATTATCCTTAGTGAAATAAGGATATGTTTCTCGATTATGGACGTGACAAAAAGGTTCGTCGTAAAGGGTTACGTCGATGCAAGTTTTTGACACTGATCCAGATGATTCTAAGTCTCAATCTGGATACATATTGAAAGTGGGAGCAATTAGCTAGAGTAGCTCCGTGTAGAGCATTGTAGACATAGAACTTGCAAAATACTTACGGATCTGAATGTGACAGACCCGTTGACTAAAATTATCTCACAAGCAAAACATGACCACACCTTAGTACTCTTTGGGTGTTAATCACATAGAGATGTGAACTAGATTACTGACTCTAGTAAACCCTTTGAGTGTTGGTCACATGACGATGTGAACTATGGGTGTTAATCACATGGTGATGTGAACTATTGCTGTTAAATCATATGGCGATGTGAACTAGATTATTGACTCTAGTGCAAGTGGGAGACTGAAGGAAATATGCCCTAGAGGCAATAATAAAGTTATTATTTATTTCCTTATATCATGATAAATGTTTATTATTCATGCTAGAATTGTATTAACCGGAAACATAATACATGTGTGAATACATAGACAAACAGAGTGTCACTAGTATGCCTCTACTTGGCTAGCTCGTTAATCAATGATGGTTATGTTTCCTAACCATGAACAAAGAGTTGTTATTTGATTAACGGGATCACATCATTAGTTGAATGATCTAATTGAAATGACCCATTCCATTAGCTTAGCACCCGATCATTTAGTATGTTGCTATTGCTTTCTTCATGACTTATACATGTTCCTATGACTATGAGATTATGCAACTCCCGTTTGTCGGAGGAACACTTTGGGTGCTACCAAACGTCACAACGTAACTGGGTGATTATAAAGGAGTACTACAGGTGTCTCCAAAGGTAGATGTTGGGTTGGCGTATTTCGAGATTAGGATTTGTCACTCCGATTGTCGGAGAGGTATCTCTGGGCCCTCTCGGTAATGCACATCACATAAGCCTTGCAAGCACTGCAACTAATATGTTAGTTGTGAGATGATGTATTACGGAATGAGTAAAGAGACTTGCCGGTAACGAGATTGAACTAGGTATTGGATACCGATGATCGAATCTCGGGCAAGTAACATACCGATGACAAAGGGAACAACGTATGTTGTTATGCGGTCTGACCGATAAAGATCTTCGTAGAATATGTAGGAGCCAATATGGGCATCCAGGTCCCGCTATTGGTTATTGACCGGAGACGTGTCTCGGTCATGTCTACATTGTTCTCGAACCGTAGGGTCCGCACGCTTAAGGTTTCGATGACAGTTATATTATGAGTTTATGAGTTTTGATGTACCGAAGGAGTTCGGAGTCCCGGATGAGATCGGGGACATGACGAGGAGTCTCGAAATGGTCGAGACATAAAGATCGATATATTGGATGACTATACTCGGACTTCGGAAAGGTTCCGAGTGATTCGGGTATTTTTCGGAGTACCGGAGAGTTACGGGAATTCGCTGGGAGAAGTATTGGGCCTTGATGGGCTTTAGTGGGAAGAGGAGAAAAGGCCTGCTGCCCCCCCTCCCCTCTAGTCCGAATTGGACTAGGGAAAAGGGGGACGGCCACCTTTCCTACTCCTCCACTTCCTTCTCCCTTCCTCCCCTCTTGATGGACTCCTACTAGGACTTGGAGTCCTAGTAGGACTCCCAGCCTGGCCGCACCAATGTCCTTGGCCGGCCTCCTCCTCCTCCATCCTTTATATACTGAGGCAAGGGGCACCCCATAGACACACAAGTTGATCCTTGAGATCGTCCCTTAGCCGTGTGCGGTGCCCCCTGCCACCATATTCCACCTCGGTCATACCGTTGTAGTGCTTAGGCGAAGCACTGCGTTGGTAGAACATCAAGATCGTCACCACGCCGTCGTGCTGACGAAACTCTTCCCCGAAGCTTTGCTAGATCGGAGCCCGGGGAGCGTCATCGAGCTATATGTGTGCCAAGAACTCGGAGGTGCCGGAGTAACGGTGTTTGGATCGGTCGGATCGGGAAGACGTACGACTACTTCCTGTATGTTGTGTGATCGCTTCCGCAGTCGGTCTGCATTGGTACGTGGACAACACTCTCCCCTATCGTTGCTATGCATCACTATGATCTTGCGTGTGCGTAGGAATTTTTTTGAAATTACTACGTTCCCCAACAGTAGATGCACTCTCCTTCCCCTCGTTGCTAGATTACTCCATAGATTGATCTTGGTGATGCATAGAAAATTTTGAATTTCTGCTACGTTCCCCAACAGCAGGACTGTAAATTAGACAGCCTGTTAGATGGTATTGAAGAGGAATACAATCAGTCAGAATGACTATGTAATTTAATTGACATTTATAATGCCTTCTAGCCGGATTGTAGATCGTTTGTCATGGCCGACCTCTTCGCTTCAGCCTCGGGACCTGACGGTCCGGAGTGTGTCCGAATTCCCATGCGGTTAGATAAGAACCGGGAAATGCATGGAGACCAGTCGTAGGGGTCATTACTGCGTGAACAGACAAGTGCCCGACTAGTTATGTTATATTACATGGTTAGTAAGAAACATCTTCCAGGGAGAATAGTTCCGTTAGGGGTTCCTTTCCCTGGGAGGCATGCCCTAAAGTGTATGCCCATTCTGCGAAAAAGACGTGGGAAAAAGCATCTGGGGGCGCATAAATAAATAAGTGAAAAGATCATCTTTTAGGTCACCGACCGAATATTCCCTTAAGAACACTAGCTTTCGGCTTCACCCAGTCTGAGGTACACATCCGGCTGATCCGGCAGTAACAATCGCAGAGGTGCTCCCTTTACCGCCTAACCAAATAATCAGGAACGTAGGGGTAAGCACAGGAGCCAGGCAACCCATCTTGGCCAAAACTTAAGTCATATCGATGCATATAATGGTGAAATAAAAGGTATATGCGGAAGTGTAACACATGTGTTGGGCATGAAGCCCGTATAAATAAGCTTCTGTTAAAAGAAGCCCCCAGGTTTAATGAGTGCGAATAGCACATCATTTGATGAGCCTTTAAAGGCTATAAGAGAAAGGAAGGGGAGAATGAGAGAAATGTAAGACAGACAGTATATAAAAAATGGACAGTGGAAGGAGACGAACAGAGAGTCCAGCGCTAGGCATAGAATCTTCGGAGACGGGCTGCGTTCCATGGGTTCGGCTTGAGTCGGTTATCCGATGCATCTCACAGGCGGTACGCTCCACCAGTCAGGACTTGGTCAATTATGAAGGGACCTTCCCACTTGGGCTTGAGTTTGTCCTATTTCTTGTCCGGCAGGCGTAGAACTAATTCGCCAACGTTGTAATTTTTGGCTCGTACTTCTCTGCTTTGGTATCTTCGAGCCTGCTATTGATAGAATGCGGAACGGGCTTTTGCCACGTCACGCTCCTCCTCCAATGCGTCCAAACTGTCCTGCCGATCGAGCTTGGCTTCTCTTTCTTTTTACATGCGCACTCAAGGTGAGTCATGAATTATGTCGCAAGGCAAAACTGCCTCTGCGCCATACACCATAAAGAATGGTGTATATCCGGTGGTGCGATTTGGCATGGTCCGCAGCCCCCAGAGTACGGAGTCGAGCTCCTCTACCCAGTGCGTGTAAGATTCCTTGAGGGACCGCACTAATCTGGGTTTGATGCCGCTCATGATAAGACCATTTGCACGTTCGACCTGGCCATTAGTTTGTGGGTGATAGACGGAAGCATAATCGAGCTTGATGCCCATGTTTTTGCACCAGAGTTTTACCTCGTCGGCCGTAAAGTTCGTGCCGTTATCAGTGATGATGCTGTGGGGGACGCCGCAACGGTGTACAACCCCGGATATAAAGTCTATCACTGGTCCGGATTCGGCCGTCTTAACAGGCTTGGCTTCTATCCATTTGGTGAACTTATCCACCATGACCAGTAAGTATTTTTGCTTGTGGGTTCCGCCTTTAAGGGGTCCAACCATGTCAAGCCCCCAGACCGCGAAGGGCCAAGTGATGGGGATAGTTTGGAGAGCGGTGTGTGGCATATGGCTTTGGTTTGCAAAGAGCTGGCAACCGACGCATCGTTGGACTAAGTCCTGGGCGTCTGCCCGGGCCGTCGGCCAATAAAAGCATGTACGAAAGGCCTTGCTTACAAGGGACCGAGCTACAGCGTGATGACCGCCGAGTCCGGCATGAATTTCAGCCAAGAGGTTCCGCCCTTCCTATTCGGAGATGCACCTTTGAAGGACTCCGGTAGTGCTTTTCTTATAAAGCTCTCCCTCGTGGACTTTGTAGGCTTTGGATTGCTGCACTATGCAGCGTGCCTCATTTTGGTCCTCGGGGAGTTCCTGCCTAGTAAGGTAGGCGAGGAATGGTTCTGTCCATGGGGCGATGACGGCCATTATTACGTGGGTTAAAGGTGTTATTTCATTGGCAGAGCCTCCGATTGTGTCAGAATGTTCGGTGTCGGGCAGGGCGGTTGGGTCTGGGTTGTTATTGTTCGGCTCCCCTTCCCATACTACGGATGGCTTGAACAACCTTTCCAAGAAGATGTTGGGGGGGGGACTACATCGCGTTTTGCGCCAATGCGTGCCAGGACATCTGCTGCCTGATTATTTTCCCGGGCTATATGGTGAAATTCAAGCCCTTCGAACCGAGCTGACTTTTTTAGGACGGCGTTGCGGTAAGCTGCCATTTTTGGATCATTGGCACCGAAGTCTCCATTTATTTGGGATATTGCGAGGTTCGAGTCCCCGCGCACCTCTAGGCATTGAATGCCCATGGATACTGCCATCTGGAGACCATGTAAAAGGGCCTCATATTCGGCTGCATTGTTGGAGTATGTGTAAATAATCTGGAGTACGTATTGAACTGTGTCTCCTGTGGAGGACGTCAAAACGATGCCAGCCCCTAGTCCGGCCAACATCTTGGAGCCATCGAAATGCATGATCCAATTTGAATATGTGTCGTACTCTTTAGGGAGTTCGGCCTCCGTCCATTCTGCGACGAAGTCGGCCAAAACTTGCGACTTGATGGCTCGCCATGGCTTATAAGTTATGTCGAACGGGAGGAGCTCAATGGCCCATTTTGCAATCCGGCCCGTTGCGTCATGGTTGTTTATAATATCGTTAAGTGGTACTTCCGAGGCTACTGTTATTGAACACTCTTGAAAGTAGTGTCGTAGCTTCTGGGATGCCATGAATACCGCGTACGCAATCTTTTGATAATGAGGGTACCGTGATTTGCACAGAGTGACGACAGTGGACACATAATAGACCGACTTTTGAAGGGGGAATTTGTGTCCGTCCGTTTCTCGTTCGACGATGAGCATTGCGTTTCCAACCTGAAGTATTGCTGCAATGTACAATAGCATTGGTTCGCCAATGTTTGGCACGGCCAGGACTGGGTTTGTTGCCAATATGGCTTTTATTTCATCGAGTCCGGCCGTGGCTGCATCCGTCCATTCAAAGTGTTCGGTGCGCCGAAGGAGGCGGTAAAGGGGTAGGGCCTTTTCTCCCAAGCGGGAGATAAAGCGGCTTAGAGCCGCCACGCATCCGGTTAACTTTTGTATTTGTTTGAGGTCCTTTGGGATATCCAACTGTGACAGAGCTCGGATCTTGGCTGGATTTGCTTCAATTCCTCTACCGGATACAATGAAGCCCAAGAGCTTTCCGGCTGGAACGCCGAAACGCATTTTTCCGGGATGAGCTTGATGTCGTATGTTCGGAGGTTATCAAATGTGAGCCTTAAGTCGTCTACTAGAGATTCGACATGTATTGTTTTGACGACCACATCATCTACATGTGCCTCCACTGTTTTGCCGATCTGGTTTGCCAGACATGTCTGAATCATGCACTGATATGTTGCACCGGCGTTTTTGAGCCCGAAGGGCATTGTGTTGAAGCAGAATGGGCTGTATGGTGTGATAAATGCCGTTGCGGCTTGGTCTGATTCTGCCATCTTGATTTGATGGTAGCCGGAATATGCGTCGAGGAAACACAACGAATCGTGTCCTGCGATAGCATCGATAATTTGATCGATGCGGGGGAGGGGGAAGGGATCCTTTGGGCAAGCCTTGTTAAGGTCTTTAAAATCAACGCACAGGCGCCAGGATTTGTCTTTCTTTGGTACCATCACCAGGTTTGCTAGCCAGTCCGGAAGTTTTATATCTCTGATGAATCCGGCCTCCAATAGCTTTGCTAGCTCCTCTCCCATGGCCTGTCTCTTAGGTTCGGAAAAATGCCGAAGAGCTTGTTTGACAGGTTTGAATCCTTTTAGGATATTTAAGCTGTGCTCGGCCAGCCTGGGTGGGATTCCTGGCATGTCTGAAGGGTGCCAGGCGAAAATGTCCGAGTTCTCCCATAGGAACTCTTGCAGTGCGGCATCTACATCAGGCTTTAACTGTGCCCCGATGGAAGCTGTTTTATTGGGGTCCGCTGGATGGACCTGGAATTTGACTATTTTGTCTGCCGGTTTAAAGGAGGTGGACTTGGATCTTTTGTCGAGTACCACATCATCCCTATTCACCGTGGAGCGCAGCGCAGTCAGTTCCTCAGCCGCTAGGGCTTCGGATAGTGCCTCGAGGGCCAGTGCGGCTGTCTTGTTTTCGGTGCGGAGTGCTATGTCCGGATCACTAGCGAGAGTGATGATCCCGTTAGGCCCGGGCATCTTGAGCTTCATGTACCCGTAATGGGGTATTGCTTGTAAGATTGTAAACCCTTCCCGCCCTAGCAGAGCGTGATAACCGCTGCTGAACGGAGCCACATGGAACGTGACCTCTTCGGACCTGTAATTATTCGGCGTGCCGAACACCAATCTAGTGTGATTTTTCCTGTACAGCGCGCTTCCCGACTGGGGATTATTCCTCTAAAGGTTGTGCTGCTTCGCTCAATGCGGTTCCAGTCTATTTCCATTTTTTGAAGGGTTTCCTCATAAATGAGGTTCAATCCACTGCCACCGTCCATGAGTACCTTGGTAAGACGAAAGCCGTCGACTATTGGACTGAGGACCAATGCGGCTGGTGCTCGGGCTGTTCGGAATTTAGGTTCATCACTGGCGTTAAAGGTAATAGCCGTGTCACTCCATGGGTTTATTGTTGCTACTTGGTAGACTTCGGCAAGGCTGCGGAGTGTCCTTTTTCGCATATTATTTGATGTGAAAGTCTTGAAGACTGTTAATACCGTATTGGTGTCTCTAGGGTGGCTTTCTGTGGCCTCCGGAATTAGGAGGTCTTCGTCAATTTTGGCCACCTGCCGGAGTATCCAACATGCTCTAAGGCTGTGAGTTGGTGTGGCGTCCTCTGTACTGTGAATTTTACAGGGTCCATTAAGCCATCCTTCCAGTACGGTTCCATGCCCGGTAGAGGTTTTTGCTTTTCGGTTTTTGACCCGGGTGTCTGGCGATGATGCACCCTTTTATTTCGGACTGGGTTTGTATTCAGGGCCGGATCATTCCAAAATTTTATTTCGGTTTCCCAGGCGCTTTCCATCACACAGTACTTTCGTACAATGGATGCCAAGTTAGCGAAGCGTGTAATATCACGGCGACTTATGGCATTGAGGACACCCTTGTCCATGCAATTATTGCAGAAGATTGAGATTGCGTCTTCCTCGCGGCAGTCCCTTATCCTGTTCCTAACCAGGAGGAATCTGGCCCAGTAATGATGTACTGTTTCTTCGGTCTCTTGCCTGATTTGGGATAGATCGCTTACGTTCGGGTGGGTGGGTGGAATTAAATCCGAAGCCTCACCCAATCTGAGGCTCAAAGGCCGAGGAATTTCCGAACTCGAAAATTTGGATTCCTGGATGTTGTCCAATGAATCCAACCCGTCGCCTGACTCTAAGTTCAGGTCTTGTGTGATATCCTCCCCTCCGCGGGTATCCGGCTTGGAGGGATCGGGAATCCGGACGTAGCTAGTCCTTAATATAGATGAAGGGTCGCCACACTGTCCCTCTACCACGGCAACATGATGGGTGACTTGGGGAGAGTTAATCTCTCTTAGATCGGGTTTAGGCCCAACCTAGTCGTAATCCATAGCGACTCCCAGGGCGGTGATGCGATCCAAGAGCTCGTTTATGGAGGAGAGCTCCATTGGATTTAACTGCTCGGCGAGTTCCGAGCTGACATGAAGATTGTTTTCGATGGCTCGAGAGGTCATCGTCGGCGCAGAAGCCGAACATGCGATCATAAGGAAACCAGCTAGTCGGAGGGTTCGGCCGGCAGCCAAAGCTCCCTTAGCAATGGTGCCATCTTTAAAGACGGGGCGAGGCATCCTTCCTGATGGCGACGACACAGAGGAACTCTCAATGAAAGCACCAATGTCGGTGTCAAAACCGGCGGATCTCGGGTAGGGGGTCCCGAATTGTGCGTCTAGGCCGGATGGTAATAGGAGGCAAGGGACACGAAGTTTTACCCAAGTTCAGGCCCTCTTGATGGAGGTAAAACCCTACGTCCTGCTTGATTAATATTGATGATATGGGTAGTACAAGAGTAGATCTACCACGAGATCGGAGAGGCTAAACCCTAGAAGCTAGCCTATGGTATGATTGTTGTTTTGTATGTTGTCCTACGGACTAAAACCCTCCGGTTTATATAGACACCGGAGAGGGTTAGGGTTACACAAAGTCGGTTACAATGGTAGGAGATCTACATATCTGTATCGCCAAGCTTGCCTTCCACGCCAAGGAAAGTCCCTTCCGGACACGGGACGAAGTCTTCAATCTTGTATCTTCATAGTCCAGGAGTCCGGCTGAAGGTATAGTCCGGCTATCCGAACACCCCCTAATCCAGGACTCCCTCAATGAACTTGTTGGACACAAATGCGGTTGGCATTGATAAAGCCCCTTTCGAACCATTTGAGTACAATGAAACGGAGGCCGGCGTGCATGATCATGGTTGTGCGGACGAATTGGAGGAGATCAAAGCGGAAGTGTTTGAGCAATCGCAAGCAAAAACTGGGAAAAGCATAAGATCGAAGAACTACACGATATTGGAAGATCAAGCTTTGATTCAAGCATGGAGTGCGGTGTCTCTTGATGCATGCACAGGTACGTCTCAAACTTCCAAGAGGTATTGGCAAAGGATCAAAGATCAATACTTCCGCATTATGGCAAAGTTTCCCAATAGGACTCCACGCACATTTCGGTCGCTTCAAGGGCATTGGGAGAACATCAAGCCTATGCGGAGTCGTTGGGCAGCTTGCTTGGAGCAAGTACGCAATGCACCTCCAAGTGGCACCGTGGAGTCTGACTATGTGAGTTTGTTTTGCCTTTGTTCAAATTGTGCATCATCATATTGCATCATGAGAAGTGATTGGATCACTTTGTTCACATTATGTAGGAAAAGATTGCTCAACATACATACAAGGACATGGAAGCTTTGGAAGGCAAAATTTTCAAACTAGAGCATTGTTGGGAGTTGCTCCAAAAGTGCGAGAAGTGGAAGTTGATCGACAAAGAATCCCCACCAAAGAGAGGCTCACTTACAAACATGGATGAAGATGAGGATGATGATGGCCCATGAAATTTGCACAAGCCCAATGGTGACAAGAAGACCAAGAAGAAGATGAAGAGAGAGCAAGAAGCATCAAGCTTGAAGGAGAAGATTGATGCCATGTTGCAATCCAACGAGTCGATGTTGTTGAAATCACTGGAGATCAAGAAAGAGTTAGCCAAGAAGAAGGCGAAGGAGAAGCAAGAAAAGTGGCAGTTGCTCAAGGAAGAGGGGCTGCACAAAGCTGCCATCGAGGAGAGAAGAGCACGAGCCGCCGAAAACAAATCTATGTCCATGTTGCTCGCCGAAGAGAATAAGATCACGTCAATGAACCGCAATGACATGGACGACCTCACCAAAACATGGCATGATATGGCAAGGAGGGAAATCTTGAAGAGAAGAATCGTGGCGTCGGCCGGTTCGTGCTACAGTCCGGTGATGTTTTCTCCACTCCATATGGTGGCAATGTGGATGATTTCGGTGCGGGAGTTGGAACAAGCGCCAGAGGTGGATTCGGTGGCGCCGATGAACTCCAATGTGGACTCGATGGCGTGGAGTGAAGATCGATCAACATGATGCCGGACATGGGCGCAAAACTTTTGCAGGGCCCTCTTTTGCATTAGCCGTAATGAACTTGGTTTCTATTTACAAGTAAAACCATTTGTGTCATTTGAATTTGAACTTGTTTGTGAAATCCTATGTCAAATGCTAGATTTGCAATTTATCTGTTTGCGGGTCGTTACGGTGGTGTCCGGGCAGAACCCACATAGCTGACCCGTAGAAAAGAATATTCCGCGAATATACTTTTTTACGGATCCGTTTGCAGGGTCTGCATCTGTGCCAGCCTGCGCCGGCCCGGAAAAGTTGTTTTCCGCGAACTGCAAACACGTTTTGCGGGCTGGCATTTTGCGGGGTCTACTAGAGTTGCTCTTAGGGAAGCTTCACAGAATGTGGGAATTTATTGATACCCAGCGTACATGTGTGTTCCCCCTCGATCAGTCTAAAAAGGAAGACTTTCATGGCCACCCCACTATGAAAACGTTGGGTCGTTCCACGATAAATTAGTACTCATCCAAGGACATCTCCAACACCGACCCTTAAATCGCCCGCATATGTCCAGATCGTGATGTCTGGACAGCGAAATTCATCCAAAACGGGCATGTATCGCTCTGCAGGACGATTCAGACGTATTTTCTCACGCAAACCTAAGACAAGCATGCAGGGGGGGGGGGGGTTGCGGGCGTCCGAACAGCACCCACTCCCGGTTTTGACCGCCCTGGCCCACCCAAACCCCCTTCCTCGCCTGCGTGCGCTTCCCGCCTGAAACGGCCAGCGCCACTCCAGAGCGTCAGTGCCCGCATTCATGCTCGGCCAAAGTGGACACGACCGCTCACTTGCGTCGGCATTGAAGCGGTGCGCCAGCCGAAAGAGTGCTGTCTGTGCTGCTTCTCGGTGCAGGCAACTGTTGCACGTTCAAATGACACGACGACCGCCCGTTCGTCTGTCTGCCGCCCACATTAATGACACACGGTGCCAAGGTGGCTACTCCGGCACCACCCATCCGTCCCTCTGGCGCACACCATTTCTATATAAACTGCTGGCCCGGCCATAGCCGCAGTCATCCGCCCCCGATCCCTCTCTGCACCACTCCCATCCATGGATTCCTCCCCCACCAAATCTCTCTGTATGAGCTGACGCCGAACCATAAGAAGGATATGGCCTTCATTGCTGCGGGTGGCTAGCCGGCAGGCATTCGGAGGGCGACGACGTCCCAATGGAGGATGCGGTCGACAACGAGTCGGTGCTACCCTCCTCATCCGCGCCACCATCCTCCTCACCCTCATTGGTGCATGGCAACATGACCATCGGCGAGGCCTGTGCCCATTACATGGACATGGTGCGAGAGGAGCAGGAGGAACAATTCTAGGAGGCATAGGTCGACGCCACGTACAAACTCTTGCAGGAGCACCTGTAGGCGGAGGAACATCTTAACGCCGGCACGGCCATTGCGCCGAACACGGACCTGGCAGAGCAGGAGGTGATGTTCGAGTCCTATCACTCCGCCTCGCTCGCTGGCGGTACCGCCAACGGGTAGCGGAGGTGACGACCGCCTACAAGGAGTGCAACGAGAGGCGGACCCGATGTTGGTGAGACCGACGACAAGGACGACATGGTCGGCTACACAAAAGCAGTGCCCCGCCACAATGACCACGTAGCTGACACGTCTGCGAGCATCGCCGGCAGCGCGGAAGAATAGTGCACGGTAGGTCGCCACTGCTCTGGTCCCAGGAAGGCCACCTCTCCTCCCGTACCATTGACACCAAGCTTGATGGGCTGAGTATCGACGGCCGATTAGTCGCTTAGCGGCGACGTGAAGGTGGACAACTTCAGTTCCCGGGGCTCCGCAGGCGGACTGGAGAGCACCGAGGAAGAACTACAAAAGGCAAAGTTTCAGTTCTCGGGGCTCATGGCCGAACACAGAAAACGAGCGCCGACGATCATAGATTAGGTTAATTAATTTACCTCCAGAGTCGGACGATCACAGCTTGTAGTTGAAGTATGTTCGAAATGTAATGAATCCGACATGTTTATATGAAATTCGGACGTGTTTGAACGAATTTCATCCGGTTAGTTCGAAGTATTGTCAAAATGTATGCTTCTATGGTTGGATGACAACCTTCCGCATCCGTGTCCATGGATTGACACCCCCTAAATGTGTGTCGATGCGGGAGGAAATTTGCGGGTTGTCGTTGGAGATGCCCTAAGTAACCCTCGTCGTTGTTGTTCTAAAAAAAGGAAAACCTCTCATCTCACTAGCTATTGACTTGCTCTCACCCCCCTGCCCCCTAATGTTAGCTGGCTAGGGAAAATTCTTCCCTTCAGGCTTCACCGGTGAGCTCGCGGTTTTGCCTTCCCTCTACCCGCCATTCCAGCGGCCGGTGACGGGAAGGAGAATCTCGATGTCTCCGCTTCGGTTGGTAGTTTATATTAGAGTTTTTTAGTCCTCACAGGTGCGGCGTTCAGACGGATGGAAGCGTCTTCTTCGAGGTTGCCTTTCGGGATGTGGTCCTCCTCAACTCCGTCTGTGTGGACGTAGTCGACGAAGCTCCGATATAGATTTTTGTCTTCTCCTTGAGGCAGTGAGGTTAGGGTTTCTTGTCATGCAAAGGTTCAACGGCGACAACTGTGGATCCACGACGCTGGTTCTTAGGGGCACGTGCATGAAAACTTCTCGGTGGTTGACGACAAGGTCAGGCCAGCTCTAGTAGGGAGTGGGGTCGACGGCGCTTTGGTGGCTCATTCTGGTGACATGAGCATGGTTGTTCTATGGTGTGGTTGTTCGATGGTCTCAGAATCTTGATGTAACTTTTATTATTATGTTTGATATACTTTGTACTATGGACTTTTATAACAAATCTGATAGTTTCCAAAAAATAATATCAATATCTAGTCCCAGAGATCGCAGCATTGGTGTGGGCATCAATGGGTATATCCACATAACCCTATGACTGTAATATCAAAATTTTAAAGTTCTTGCTATATTTTTTGGGGACCTTGATAAGTGCATACATGTGGCGCGAAGCAATTCCGCCATAACGTTTTTTGATGGTAAGTTTAGTTACCCGAGGATAGCAATTTTAGCTATGAAGCATGACAATTTTCTATTTGGATGGCAAGTTTCAGATTTTTTAGGGTTTTTTTGGATGATAATTTTAGTTATAAAAACATGAGGGCGAGGTACTTCGTGCCATATGTGTGGCACTATCATTTGGGTTCTTTTGGCCTGGCTTCCATAAACAAAGGTCATCACTTACTCCATTGATTTTTTTAAAAGGCGATCATGTACTGCAATCGACAAAAAATAATACTAGTTATGTTAGTTATTGAGTGCTTCAGTCGAAGACAAGGATAGGCCCCCTATGGCGATGCGGCTGACTAATGATTGGTCGATGTAGTTATGAGAAGGGAGCTGCGGATTGCTGGCCGTTCATCTAGTTTTTTTCCTTTGTAGTAATAGAGTTTTCAGCTTTTTGTGTGCGCCCCAGTGATGGTGAGACTTCTTATTGGATGTCAAGGATGTGGTTTGTGAATGTTGGCTAATGCCACAATCTGGAAGGACGGTGAAACAATACTTTTGTGTCGAATACGTTGTTTTGTCAGTGTTCATGCGGGAAAAAAGAATTGAGGGCATCGGCTCCTTTTCTAAACAAAATTGGAGTAGAATCCCATGTACTCCCTCCCATTCATATTACTTGTTGCTGAAACAGATGTATTTAATACTGAAAAACACATCTACATATATCCGTTTGAGTGACAAGTAATATGGATCAGAGGAAATAAAAAAGATAAACTCAAAGGGAAGGCACAAGAGCAAAGAAGTCCAAGCCAAGAAAGAAGTCCAACAAGAGAAGCCCACCATGGTAGAGGGATAAGAAGGATTTTTCCACCATGAGGCATGAATTCACTCCCTTTCATAGTACGACATGGACGCATGGACCCAAGGTTACCAATCCTACCCACTCACCTACATCTCAATCTAAGGAAGATTGCATCTTCTCTAGATGTTGGCCGCTATGTTTGGTTTGACAATTCATTGGATATTGTTTGTATGCCTTAGAACATTTTGCATAAAAAGTGGACTTTGTTCCACTAAAAAAGACCTACCATCTCAAGGGTAATCTTGATCATTTGTCAAGAATCCCTAGCCCCTATAAAGCCCCCATAGGCATGTAACTCACTCACTCTTACTTGAATAAAATTAGAGGATGGTAGGGAGAGCACTAAAAAGCATCAAGCCTCGTTCAAAGAGCTCTAGGGTAGTTTTCGAGGAGCCACATTTGACTCAAACTGACATTGAGGAAGAGAAGTTTGGAGAGCGTGCCGAGTAGTCTCGTTCGACTCAGGCTTGCCACCAAACCTTCCTCGACGTCTTATTAATATAGGACTAGGTCAAGCTCTGTTGAGTCGACTGAACCTATCCAAAAAAAACATTGATGTCACAATCTTATCATGTAAGATAACTATCGTGGGATAAATCTGACAGTAAGAGAGGTAGGAGAAGAGTCTTGATCTAATGAGATGCAGGTGGGTGACTCGAGATATATACACATTCAGGACCGTCTGCGGTGGAGGTAAAAGCCCTAGTCTTGTATCACTGGGAGGTGTTCATAACTCCGGTGGAGGTAAATTAGCATGCACACTTCAATCACATCCCTTTACATTTCAAGCAATCATGGCAAGATTATGAGCATTGGAAAGAGTAAAGCATGCTAATTGCAAGAAAGTAAATGGATGTGATTGAAGTGTGCAAACGCAATGAAGACACATAGATTTTTAGCGTGGTTCCGATAGGTGGCGCTATCGTGCGTCCATGTTGATGGAGACTTCAACCCACAAAGGGTAACCGTTGCGTGAGTCCACGAAGGGCTCCACCGACGAAGGGTTCACGAAGAAGCAACCTTGTCTATCCCACCATGTCCATCGCCCATGAAGGACTTGCCTCACTCGGGTAGATCTTCACAAAGTAGGCGATCTCCTTGCCCTTACAAACTTCTCGGTTCAACTCCACAATCTTGTCGGAGGCTCCCAAGTGACACCTAAACAATCTAGGAGACACCACTCTCCAAAAGGTAATAGAGGGTGTGTTGATGATGAACTCCTTGCTCTTGTGCTTCAAATGATAGTCTCCCCAACACTCAACTCTCTCTCATGGATTTGGCTACGGTGGAAAGATGATTTGAGTGGAAAGCAACTTGGGGAAGGCTAGAGATCAAGATTTTTGTGGTTGGATTGGAATGTATTGGTATCAACACATGAGTAGGTGATTCTCTCTCAGAAAATGAGTAGTGGAAGTGTAGGCACGTTCTGATGGCTCTCTCTCAAATGGAGAAGGGGCTGGAGGGGTATATATAGCCTTCACAAAAAAAATCCAACCGTTACACACATTTGTGAAGGAAATATGCCCTAGAGGCAATAATAAAGTTGTTATTTTATATTTCCTTATATCATGATAAATGTTTATTATTCATGCTAGAATTGTATTAACCAGAAACTTGATACATGTGTGGATACATAGACAAAACACTGTGTCCCTAGTAAGCCTCTACTAGACTAGCTCGTTAATCAAAGATGGTTAAGTTTCCTAACCATAGACATGTGTTGTCATTTGATGAACAAGATCACATCATTAGGAGAATGATGTGATGGAAAAGACCCATCCGTTAGCTTAGCATTTTGATCATTCAGTTTTATTGCTATTGCTTTCTTCATGTCAAATACATATGTTGGGGAACGCAGTATTTCAAAAGTTTTCTTACGATTACGCAAGATTTATCTAGGAGATGCATAGCAACGAGAGGGGAGAGTGTGTCTACGTACCCTCATAGACCGAAAGCGGAAGCGTTGAATAAAGCGGTTAATGTAGTTGAATGTCTTTGCGATCCAATCGATCAAGTACCGAACACACGGCACTGATACGTCTCCAACGTATCTACTTTTCCAAACACTTTTGCCCTTGTTTTGGACTCTAACTTGCATGATTTGAATGGAACTAACCCGGTCTGACGCTGTATTCAGCAGAATTGCCATGGTGTTATTTTTGTGCGGAAATAAAAGTTCTAGGAATAACCTAAAAATTAATGGAGATTATTTTTTGAATATATAAAAAAACTGGCGAAAGAATCAACGTCAGGGGGCCCACACCCTGTCCACGAGGGTGGGGGCATGCCTACTGAAGGAAATATGCCCTAGAGGCAATAATAAAGTTATTATTTATTTCCTTATTTCATGATAAATGTTTATTATTCATGTTAGAATTGTATTAACCGGAAACATAATACATGTGTGAATACATAGACAAACAGAGTGTCACTAGTATGCCTCTACTTGACTAGCTCGTTAATCAAAGATGGTTATGTTTCCTAACCATGGACAAAGAGTTGTTATTTGATTAACAGGATCACATCATTAGGTGAATGATCTGATTGACATGACCCATTCCATTAGCTTAGCACCCGATCGTTTAGTATGTTGCTATTGCTTTCTTCATGACTTATACATGTTCCTATGACTATGAGACTATGCAACTCCCGTTTGCCGGAGGAACACTTTGTGTGCTACCAAACGTCACAACGTAAATGGGTGATTATAAAGGAGCTCTACAGGTGTCTCCAAAGGTAGATGTTGGGTTGGCGTATTCCGAGATTAGGATTTGTGACTCCGATTGTCGGAGAGGTATCTCTGGGCCCTCTCGGTAATGCACATCACATAAGCCTTGCAAGCATTGCAACTAATATGTTAGTTGTGAGATGATGTATTACGGAACGAGTAAAGAGACTTACCGGTAATGAGATTGAATTAGGTATTGGATACCGACGATCGAATCTCGGGCAAGTAACATACCGATGACAAAGGGAACAACGTATGTTGTTATGCGGTCTGACCGATAAAGATCTTCTTAGAATATGTAGGGGCCAATATGGGCATCCAGGTCCCGCTATTGGTTATTGACCGGAGATTTGGCTCAGTCATGTCTGCATTGTTCTCGAACCGTAGGGTCCGCACGCTTAACATTATGATGACAATTATTATGAGTTTATACATTTTGATGTACCGAAGTTAGTTCAGAGTCCCGGATGTGATCACGGACATGACGAGGAGTCTCGAAATGGTCGAGACATAAAGATTGATATATTGGACGGCTATATTCGGACACCGGAAGTGTTCCGGGTGATTTTGGAGAAAACCGGAGAGCTAGAGGGTTACCGGAACCCCCCCGGGAGAAGTAATGGGCCATATGGGCCTTAGTGGAGAGAGAGAGGGGCTGCCAGAGGTGGGCCGCGCGCCACCTCCTCCCTGGTCCGAATTGGACTAGGGGAGGGGGGCGGCGCCCCCCCTTTCCTTCTCCCTCTCCACCTCTTTCCCCCTCCTAGTAGGAGTCCTACTCCTACTAGGAGGAGGACTCCTCCTGGTGCGCCAAACAAGGGCCGGCCGGCCTCCCTGTAACGCCCCAGATATTACTTTCCCAATTTGTACTCCAACTCTTGCCGTTTCCGGCATTAAGTTATATTTATCTCGCGGGTTCGGGTCTTTGTCTCTGTGTGTTGTTTTCGTTTGCGTGCATCTCATATCATGTCATCACGTGCATTGCATTTGCATACATGTTCATCTCATGCATTCGAGCATTTTTCCCGTTGTCCGTTTTGCATTCCGGCGCTTCGTTCTCCTCCGGTGGCCATTTCTAGCTTTCTTTCGTGTATAGGGATTAAACATTTCCGGATTGGACCGAGACTTGCCATGCGGCCTTGGTTTACTACCGGTAGACCGCCTGTCAAGTTTCGTGTCATTTGGACTTCGTTTGATACTCCAACGGTTAACCGAGGGACCGAAAAGGCCTCGTGTGTGTTGCAGCCCAACACCCCTCCAATGTGGCCCCAAACCCACCAAACTCTGCTCCATCATCTCGGTCGTTCGATCACGATCGCGTGGGCGAAAACCGCATCCCCTTTGGACTCTCCTAGCTCCCTCTACCTCTATTTATACCCCCTCCATTCGGATCTCTCTCCCCCTCTCGAAACCCTAAAAAAACCCTCTCCGCCGCCGCCGGACGTGTCCGGACGAGCCGGACAACGTCCGGATCCGCCCGCAGCAAGTGGCCCGCTGCCACGTGGCGTCGCCGCCGCCGCCGCGGAGGCCCGCCGAGCCCACGCCCGGCCCCCGCGGCCCAGCCGCCTCGCCCCGCCGCCGTCTTCCTACGCGCCGGCCGCCCGAGCCACCGCGAGCGCCACCGCGGCGACCTTGCCATCGACTTCGGCCGACGCCGGAGCACGCGCCCCGACACCCTGCGCCTCGCCTGCCGCCGCCCAAGTACCACCTCGCCGCCTCTCCGGCTCCCCGCCGGCCGGATCCGGCGAGATCCGGCCCGGGAGCACCTCGCGTCGGCGAGCTTCTTCCGCTCCGGCGACCCCGCACGGCACTGTTCCGGTGACCTCGATCCGCGCGCTGCCCAGGATCCAGATCTGGAATCGGTTGACCTAATCTTGCCCTGATCCCAATATTTTTTTTGCATATTTCAACGCATCATATCTCCGCAACTGTGACTCCATTTTGGACATATGATATATCAAAATCTTCGTCTCGACGAGTACATCATTTCATTCCATTGCATCATTTGCATTTGGGTTCATCTTGATGCCCAAAATGCTGTTAGAAGGAGGCATCATGAGTTAATTTGCAGATCCGTTAGCTCATCATAGACTTTTGTCATTTTTTCCATGATTATTGTGTGCATGATATGCCTGTGCCCTTTGGGATGAATTGTTAAGCATTTTGTCTTCTTTCCAGAGGTGCCACCCATGCATTTTTAGGATGTGTGTGGTGACTTGTGCAAGCTTGGAAAGAGGGGCACCTGAGTAATCTGTTTTTAGGGACTTAGTGATTTTCACTAAGTCTGGGATATTTTAGTTCATGATGCCATATGTTCGGCTTGTTTCCTAGTGATCCGTGCCTCTTTTGAGCATGATCAGTAAGGGACATTTGTTAATCTTGTTGTGCTCTATACATCCATGTCTTTACTTGTTATTTTGGAGCACCCTAGGTTGAGTCAATCGAGCTCAACTTTTGCATCATTGTTATTTTGGGCAGATCGTGAACTCTTTTGCGATTTTGCCGGTGCTATTGCTAGTGATCCATGCATGCCATGCCATTGTTCTTGCCATGTATGGCTAGAATTTTGTGCCTTATTTATGGATATATGCTTGCCTTGCCATGACTTGCACCGTAGTGAGTGCATCGAGCTCGTTTACATGCCTCCGTGAGTTATAATTTCAGCATGTCTCAGTTTTCACTAAGTCTGAAAACTGATTGTGTTTCATCTATGTTCGTGTGCTCGTTAGTGTATTTTGTGAACCCTTTTGGCCCCAGGTCACTTTCGGTGTTTTGTTAAGCTTGTTGAGTAGCTCCATGCCATGCTCTTACATGTCATGTTCAGGTTATGCTTCATTTTGTTTTGCTACTCCGAAGAGGGCATCGTGGTCTGAAATTTCAGACTAGTGTTAATTTCACTAAGTCTGGAATCTGTTTTGCTTATTCGGTTTTGCCATGCTTGTTTGAACCTCTTAATGGATGAATTTGCCCTATGGCTCAGTCCTAGTGATTTGTTAAGCATCTTGTGTACATCCCTGCCATGCATTTTTTTTTCATGTTTGGTGGCGGTAGCATGTTCATTTCGTTGCATTTAGGAGCCTACTTGCTGTAAATCGCAGATCGGTTCGTTTCGTAAAACGCTTGCCATTTCCAAACCGTAGCTCCGATTCCTATGATCTTTATATCGTTTTCAGGTGACTTCTTCCCCTCTATCCAGTGACACACTTGGTTATCCAAGTTGAGGCCAGGTTCATGCATTTCCTTCCACGTCTTGCATTTTGCATCCCGCATAGCATACCATCTTTGCATATTATTGGTTGCCCTTGCACGTGGTTGATTGTATCCTTGTTGCTTGTTTGTGTTGTTGGGTAGAGCCGGGAGACGAGTTCGCTAACGAGGAGCCCGTTGAGTTTGCTTTTGAGGATCCAGTCAACTCTGAAAACTGTGCAGGCAAGATGATTATACCCTCGAAATCACTACTATCTTTGCTATGCTAGTTTGCTCGCTCTTTTGCTTTGCCAATGCTACGATGCCTACCACTTGCTTGTCAGCCTCCCAATTGCCATGATTGAGCCTCTAACCCACCATTGTCCTAGCAAACCGTTTATTGGCTATGTTACCGCTTTGCTCAACCCCTTCTTATGGCGTTGCTAGTTGCAGGTGAAGATTGGAGCCGTTCCTTGTAGGAACATTTATTTACTTGTTGCGATACCATTATATTGCCATGTTATCTTAATGCATCTATATAATTGGTAAGGGTGGAAGGCTCGGCCTCTCGCCTAGTGTTTTGTTCCACTCATGCCGCCCTAGTTTCCGTCATATCAGTGTTATGTTCCCGGATTGTTGCGTCCCTTACGCGGTTGGGCTATAATGGGAACCCCTTGATAGTTCGCCTTGATTAAAGCTTTCCCAGCAATGCCCAACATTGGTTTTACCATTTTCCACCTAGCCTCTTTTTCCCTTGGGTTTCCGGAGCCCGAGGGTCATCTTATTTTAAACCCCCCCGGGCCAGTGCTCCTCTGAGTGTTGGTCCAAACCGTCAGCCGCCAGTGGCTACTAGGGGCAACTCTAGGCTGGCCTACCGGAAGTTTAGACAATCTGAGTGTGCCCTGAGAAAGAGATATGTGCAGCTCCGATCGGGATTTGTCGGCACATTCGGGCGGTGTTGCTCGATTTGTTTTAACCTGTCGAATCATCTTGTTGTACCGAGATACCGAGTCTGATCGGTGTGTCTTGGGTGGAGGTCTATTCCTTCGTTGACCGTGAGAGCTTGTTATGGGCTAAGTTGGGACCCCCCTGCAGGGATTGATCTTTCGAAAGCCGTGCCCGCGGTTATGGGCAGATGGGAATTTGTTATTGTTCGGTTGTAGATAACTTGAACCTTAATTAATTAAAATGAATCAACTGAGTGTGTTGCCGTGATGGCCTCTTCTCGGCGGAGTCCAGGAAGTGGACACGGTGTTGGAGTTATGTTTGCGCAGGTTGCTCTCTAGATTCTCGCCCGTGCTTTGCCTCTCTCTTCTCACTCTCTTTTGCGAATAAGTTAGCCACCATATTTGCTAGTCGCTTGCTGCAGCTCCACTTATACATTACCCCTTTCCTACCTATTAAGCTTAAATAGTCTTGATCACGAGGGTGCGAGATTGCTGAGTCCCTGTGGCTCATAGATTACTATTACACCAGATGGCGCGCTTGAGCTCAAGTGGGAGTACGACGAGGACTCTCAGCGTTACTATGTGTCTTTTCCTGATGATCAGTAGTGGTGCCTATTCGGGGTTAGATTCAGGGCCTTGTCGCATGTTGGGGGTCTTTTCTATTTTGGCGCCGTAGTCGGGCCATGAGTGAATTGTATGATGGATGTTATTTATGTACTTCGATGTGACGTGGCGAGTGTAAGCCAACTATGTTCCTTCCCTTTATATTATTTATGTACATGGGATGTGTAATGATTTCCTAACTTGCGACATTGCTTTCAATGCGGCTATGCCTCTAAGTCGTGCCTCGACACGTGGGAGATATAGGCGCATCGAGGGCGTTACAAGTTGGTAATCAGAGCCTTCCCCGACCTTAGGAGCCCCCATTGCTTGATCGTTTTTAGCAGCCGAGTTGTGTCTAGAAAAATGTTTTGAGTCCTTAGGAATTATATATCGGAGAGCTTAGGAATTCTTTTTTACTTCCCAGTCTCCTCATCGCTCTGGTAAGGCATCCTGACGTAGAGTTTTGACTCTTCTCTTCTCAAATTTCATAAAAAAAATTTAGGATCACGCGAGTATCTTGGAGTTGTTTCGATGGCTTATGATGAGAATACTGTCTTGGTGCCTCCTGTCAGGGGTTTAGTGTTAGTGTCCCGGGGAGTTGAGCTCTGAGGTGTTGTCATCATAATTTTATCCTTGCAATTCTGGTATACTTGAGATATGTTCGCGACATCGAAAATCTCCTTTATGCAGTTCGTTGGTGAGATAACCTCGACGCCACCCAGACTGGGGCGGGAGTTCGGGAGTATCGCCATAACTTGTATAACGGATGCTTTTCGAAGGTTGAGGTAGATGGTTTCCGAAGGTTTCTTGGTTATGTGTTGAAGGATGGATACAGCTGGATGTAGGATTTGCTAGTTTTGGTGAGATATTATGCTTCCCCTGTATCCCCAACACCTGATTGCATAACCGGAAAGTTTCGGGAGTTTCTTAGGTGGGAATTCAAGTAGCTCTTAGGATATCTTTCCAACAGATGTATGGTATGAAATTGGGGTTCGGCGTCTAGTGGTTCTCCTATTCACGGTCGATTTTACAGTGGTCTCGTTGTGTCTTAAAGAGTCCTTGGCAATGCTGACTCGGGGACGCTTCATATGTCATGTGCACTGCCTTGTACATGATGGTGCTGTACGATCGAGCCCGTGTAGGTCCCACCACGAAAACTTCGGACGAAATTTCTATCATATGTTTGTTCCGGCTTATTCCGCAAGCCAATCCTTGGTTTTATTTCGAGTTGTGGTATTCGAGTTGCTTCGACGTCATACATTGATTCCACCCCTCGTTGATGTACCTCTTCTACCTGATTCTTCGTGGCTTCGCAATTTAGGAATATGTGATCACTTCAAGAGAAGTGCATTCGTTCATTTTGTTCGGATGTGAAGACTTTATGTTGCAATTTTCATTCCATTGGTTTCAGTTTCATTTATCTGCCTATGTGCTAACGGTGGTCAACCTCTTCAGGATGGCTCCTGCTAAGAGCACCAGTCAGAACCAGAATCAAGATCCGCCACCACCTCCGCCTCCTCCGGAAGCATGGCAAGCTGTGATGGCCGCTACTAATGCAAATACACAGTTGATCATGCAAATCCTCCAAGAGCGGAATCAAGGCAGTCAAGGGAATCAAGGCAACAATCAGAACCATTTTGCTACTCTGAACCAGTTCCTCGCAAATGGTCCAAAGACGTTCAGCAATTGTGTTGAGGCTACCGATGCTGACGATTGGCTAGTGGATCTGGGCAAGCATTTTGAATGCAGCAATGTGAGGCCTGAAGATTTCGTCAAGTTCGCTTCTTTCCAGCTCAAAGATCAGGCCGCAGGGTGGTTCCAGCAGTACCAGGATTCCAGAGGTGGACGTTTGATCACTTGGGATGATTTCCGTCGTGATTTCCGGGCTCATCACATCCCTTAGAGTGTGATTGAAAGAAAACGTGAAGAATTCCGCAATCTGAAGCAAGGCTCTTTGTCTGTCTATGACTACAACAAGTTGTTCCAGAAGCTCGCCCATTTTGCCAAGCAGGATGTTCCTGATGAGAAGAGCATGATCTATCAGTTCAGGGGTGGTCTCCGTGAAGAAATTCAGCTCGCTCTTGTCCTCTTTGAGCCGCTGAGATATGATGAGTTCTACAACATGGCACTGAAGCAAGAGGCTGCTCAGTTGAGGTGTGATGCTTCCAGGAAGCGAGTCAGAGACACTACGCCTTCTTCCTCTACTCAAGTGGCCAAGCAGCAGAAGTATTGGCTTCCTCCTCCTCCATTCCGTCAGCCGTATCAGCAGAAGAGCAAAGGTGGCAGTGGTTCTTCCCACCCACCCAACCCAGGCTTTCAGAACAAGACTTCGTCTCAAGCTCCAAGATCAAGTGCTCCGTACCACCGTCCGCTTTCAGAGGTCACGTGCAACAAGTGCCAACAGAAGGGTCACTACGCCAACAAGTGTTTCAACCAGAGGCGTCTTCCTCCTCCTCCTGTCAGATCGGCAAGTACAGCAGTCGTCAAGCATAATCCCAAGCACGCCAAGGTCAATATGGTGAATGCAGCTCAGGCAGAGGATTCGTCAGATGTGATCATGGGTAACCTTCCTGTTAACGATGTTCCCGCAAAAGTACTTTTTGATACTGGTGCATCACATTGTTTTATCTCGAGACTTTTCGCATCCAAGCACGGGTGGTTTTCTCAAGTTATGCATAAGCCATTAGAAGTTGTCTCTCCGAGTAAATGCTTGCTTGCTAACTATGAAGTTCCGGATATTTCTATCTCGCTGGGTGACTTCAAGTTTCTGGCTTCCCCGATGATTCTTGGTAATTCCGATATCGATCTTATTCTTGGGATGGATTGGCTCTCTAAACACAAGGCTCAGCTCGATTGTGCAGCCAAGTAGATTCAACTGACTCATTCGTCTGAGGATGTCATTGTGTTTGCCGCTCAGGATAATTCCATCCGATTGTTTTCTCTCAATGAGAAGGGTGAATTGGATGCTATTTCGCAGATTCCTATTGTTTGTGCGTATCAAGACGTCTTCCCAGAAGAACTCCCAGGAATGCCTCCGCACCGGCCGGTTGAATTTGTTATTGAACTTGAGCCCGGTACGGAACCTGTGTGCAAACGTCCTTACAAGATCGGCCCCGCAGAGTTGAAGGAGTTGAAGAAACAACTCGATGTTCAAGAAAGAATGGGTCTCATTCGGCCTAGTACTTCTCCGTGGGGTTGTGGTGTTCTTTTGTGAAGAAGAAGGATGGAACGGACCGACTTTGCGTTGATTATCGTCCATTGAACAAGAAGACCATCAAGAACAAATACCCACTTCCCAACATCAATGAGCTGTTCGAACAACTCAAGGGTGCCCAAGTATTCTCCAAGCTTGATCTTCGTATGGGTTATCATCAAATTCGCATTCGTGAGCAAGATATTCCCAAGACGGCCTTCAGGACAAGCTATGGGTCATATGAATACACCGTCATGTCTTTTGGCCTCGCCAACGCTCCTCCGACGTTCTCTCGCATGATGAACTTCATCTTCAACCCCTACACCAATGACTTCGTTTTGGTCTATCTCGACGACATTCTGGTTTTCTCGAAGAACAAGGAAGATCATGCCAAGCACTTGCGTTTGGTTCTTGACAAGCTCAGGGAACATCAGTTCTACGCCAAGTTCTCCAAGTGTGAATTTTGGCTCGATGAGGTGCTTTATCTTGGTCATATCATCTCCGCCAAGGGCATTTCCGTGGATCCTGAGAAGGTGTCTGCAATTGTTAATTGGGAACCTCCTCAGAATGTGAAGCAACTCCATAGCTTCCTCGGTCTCGCAAGCTACTGCCGAAGATTCGTTGAAATTTTTTCCAAGATCACGAAGCCTCTCTCAAATCTTCTTCAGAAACACGTCAAGTACGTTTGGTCTCCGGAGTGTGATATTGCTTTCAACTCTTTGAAAGAGAAGTTGATCACTGCTCCAGTTCTGACTCCGCCTGATGAAACCAAGCCGTACGAGGTCTTTTGTGATGCCTCTCTCCAAGGTCTAGGTGCTGTACTGATGCAAGAGAAGAAAGTTGTTGCTTATACCTCTCGCCAGTTGAAGCCTAATGAGAAGAACTACCCCACTCATGATCTCGAGTTGGCGGCAGTTGTGCATGCTTTGTTGACTTGGAGACATCTTCTATTGGGAAGAAAAGTGGATATTTTCACTGATCACAAGAGTCTCAAGTACATCTTCACCCAGCCTAATCTCAACCTCAGGCAGACTCGATGGGTCGAAATGATTCAAGAGTACAATCCGAGTATCGAGTATACTCCAGGCAAGGCCAATGTGATTGCTGACGCGTTGAGCAGAAAAGCATATTGCAACAGTCTGATTTTGAAGCCTTATCAACCCGAGCTTTGTGAAGCTTTCCGCAAACTTAATCTGCAAATTGTTCCTCAAGGTTTCCTCGCCAACCTTCAAGTCTCTCCTACCTTGGAAGACCAAATTCGCCAAGCCCAGCTTCTGGATGCTATGGTGAAAAAGGTGAAGATTGGTATTGCAAAGAGTCAGTCCAAGTACAAGTGCTACCGACTTGATGACAAGGACACTCTCTTCTTCGAGGATCGAATTGTTGTACCCAAAGGTGAACTTCGTAAAGTGATCATAAACGAGGCTCACAACTCTCTCCTCTCCATCCACCCTGGTAGCACGAAGATGTATCAGGATCTGAAGCAAACTTATTGGTGGACTCGAATGAAGCGCGAGATCGCTCAATTCGTGAATGAATGTGATGTCTGCAGAAGAGTGAAGGCAGAACACCAAAGGCCAGCAGGTCTCCTCCAACCTCTTGCCATTCCAGAATGGAAGTTTGACCACATTGAAATGGACTTCGTGACTGGGTTTCCAAAGTCCAAGCGTGGCAATAATGCTATATTCGTTGTCATCGACAAGCTCACCAAAGTGGCTCACTTTCTGCCTATCAAAGAGTCAATCACTACAGCTCAATTGGTGGAACTCTATACCTCTCGAATTGTCTCTTTGCACGGTATTCCTAAAGTGATATCTTCAGACCGTGGCAGCATTTTTACTTCCAAGTTTTGGGATTCTTTTCAGAAGGCCATGGGCACCAACATCCGCTTCAGCACTGCTTTCCATCCTCAAACAAGCGGTCAAGTCGAGTGTGTCAACCAGATTCTTGAAGATATGCTCAGGGCTTGTGTTATCTCCTTCGGCATGAAGTGGGAGGATTGTCTTCCTTATGCTGAATTCTCATACAACAACAGTTTTCAACCAAGTTCGGGCAAGGCCCCATTTGAAATTCTGTATGGTAGGAAATGCCGTACACCTCTGAACTGGTCTGAAACCAGTGAACGTCAGCGGCTGGGTAATGACTTAATCACAGAGGCAGAAGAAATGTGCAAGGTCATTCGTGATAACCTCAAAGTAGCCCAATCCTGCCAGAAGAGCTACTATGATAGCAAGCACCGTGATTTGGCTTTCGAGATCGGAGATCATGTTTACCTCCGCGTATCTCCTATGAAAGGGACTCGTCGCTTCAGTATCAAAGGGAAGCTTGCCCCCAGATACGTTGGACCTTTCAAGATTGTCAGCAAGAGAGGCGACCACGCCTATCAACTCGAGCTTCGTTCAAACTTCGTCAATGTTCATGATGTGTTCCATGTCTCCCAACTCCGAAAGTGCTTTAAGACGCTTGAACGCACAGTCAACTTCGAGGACATTGAGCTCCAAGAAGATCTCTCCTATCGTGAGCACCCAGTTGCAATCCTTGAAGAGACTGAACGCAGGACTCGCAACAAGTCAATCAAATTTCTCAAAGTCAAGTGGTCACACCATTCTGACCGTCAAGCTACCTGGGAACGCGAGGACCACCTCCGTTCTGAGTACCCGGAGTTCTTTCAGTCCTAGATCTCGGGACAAGATCTTTTCGTAGTGGTGGAGCGTTGTAACGCCCCAGATATTACTTTCCCAATTTGTACTCCAACTCTTGCCGTTTCCGGCATTAAGTTATATTTATCTCGCGGGTTCGGGTCTTTGTCTCCGTGTGTTGTTTTCGTTTGCGTGCATCTCATATCATGTCATCACATGCATTGCATTCGCATACATGTTCATCTCATGCATTCGAGCATTTTTCCCGTTGTCCGTTTTGCATTCCGGCGCTTCGTTCTCCTCCGGTGGCCATTTCTAGCTTTCTTTCGTGTATAGGGATTAAACATTTCCGGATTGGACCGAGACTTGCCATGCGGCCTTGGTTTACTACCGGTAGACCGCCTGTCAAGTTTCGTGTTATTTGGACTTCGTTTGATACTCCAACGGTTAACCGAGGGACCGAAAAGGCCTCGTGTGTGTTGCAGCCCAACACCCCTCCAATGTGGCCCAAAACCCACCAAACTCTGCTCCATCGTCTCGGTCGTTCGATCACGATCGCGTGGGCGAAAACCGCACCTCTTTTGGACTCTCCTAGCTCCCTCTACCTCTATTTATACCCCCTCCATTCGGATCTCTCTCCCCCTCTCGAAACCCTAAAAAAAACCCTCTCCGCCGCCGCCGGACGTGTCCGGACGAGCCGGACAACGTCCGGATCCGCCCGCAGCCAGTGGCCCGCTGCCACGTGGTGCTGCCGCCGCCGCCGCGGAGGCCCGCCGAGCCCACGCCCGGCCCCCGCGGCCCAGCCGCCTCGCCCCGCCGCCCGACTGCTACCGCCGCCGTCTTCCTACGCGCCGGCCGCCCGAGCCACCGCGAGCGCCACCGCGGCGACCTCGCCATCGACTCCGGCCGATGCCGGACCCCGCGCCCCGGCACCCTGCGCCTCGCCTGCCGCCGCCCAAGTACCACCTCGCCGCCTCTCCGGCTCCCCGCCGGCCGGATCCGGCGAGATCCGGCCCGGGAGCACCTCGCGCCGGCGAGCTTCTTCCGCTCCGGCGACCCCGCGCGGCACTGTTCCGGCGACCTCGATCCGCATGCTGCCCAGGATCCAGATCTGGAATCGGTTGACCTAATCTTGCCCTAATCTCAATATTTTTTTGCATATTTCAACGCATCATATCTCCGCAACCGTGACTCCGTTTTGGACATATGATATATCAAAATCTTCGCCTCGATGAGTACATCATTTCCTTCCATTGCTTCATTTGCATTTGGGTTCATCTTGATGCCCAAAATGCTGTTAGAAGGAGGCATCGTGAGTTAATTTGCAGATCCGTTAGCTCATCATAGACTTTTGTCATTTTTGCCATGATTATTGTGTGCATGATATGCCTGTGCCCCTTTGGGATGAATTGTTAAGCATTTTGTCTTCTTTCCAGAGGTGCCACCCATGCATTTTTAGGATGTGTGTGGTGACTTGTGCAAGCTTGCAAAGAGGGGCACCTGAGTAATCTGTTTTTAGGGACTTAGTGATTTTCACTAACTCTGGGATATTTTAGTTCATGATGCCATATGTTCGTCTTGTTTCCTAGTGATCCGTGCCTCTTTTGAGCATGATCAGTAAGGGACATTTGTTAATCTTGTTGTGCTCTATCCATCCATGTCTTTACTTGTTATGTTGGAGCAACCTAGGTTGAGTCAATCGAGCTCAACTTTTGCATCGTTGTTATTTTGGGCAGATCATGAACTCTTTTGCGATTTTGCCGCTGCTATTGCTAGTGATCCATGCATGCTATGCCATTGTTCTTGTCATGTCTAGCTAGCATTTTGTGCCTTATTTATGGATATATGCTTGCATTGCCATGACTTGCACCGTAGTGAGTGCATCGAGCTCGTTTACATGCCTCCGTGAGTTATAATTTCAGCATGTCTCAGTTTTCACTAAGTCTGAAAACTGATTGTGTTTCATCTATGTTCGTGTGCTCGTTAGAGTATTTTGTGAACCCTTTTGGCCCCAGGTCACTTTGGGTGTTTTGTTAAGCTTGTTGAGTAGCTCCATTCCATTCTCTTGCTTTTCATGTTCAGGTTATGTTTCATGTTGTTTTGCTGCTCCGAAGAGGGCATTGTGGTCTGAAATTTCAGACTAGTGTTAATTTCACTAAGTCTGAAATCTGTTTTGCTTATTCAGTTTTGCTATGCTTGTTTGAACCTCATAATGGATGAATTTGGCTATGGCTCAGTCCTAGTGATTTGTTGAGCATCTTGTGTACATCCCTTCCATGTATTTTGTTTTCATGTTTGGTGGCCGTAGCATGTTCATTTCGTTGCATCTAGGAGCCTACTTGCTGTAAACCGCAGATCGGTTCGTTTCGTAAAACGCTTGCCATTTCCAAACCGTAGCTCCGATTCCTATGATCTTTATATCGTTTTCAGGTGACTTCTTCCCCTATATCCAGTGGCACACTTGGTTATCCAAGTTGAGGCCAGGTTCATGCATTTCCTGCCACGTCTTGCATTTTGCATCCCGCATCGCATCCCGCATAGCATACCATCTTTGCATATTATTGGTTGCCCTTGCACGTGGTTGATTGTATCCTTGTTGCTTGTTTGTGTTGTTGGGTAGAGCTGGGAGGTGAGTTCACTAACGAGGAGCCCGTTGAGTTTGCTTTTGAGGATCCAGTCAACTCTGACAACTGTGCAGGCAAGATGATCATACCCTCGAAATCACTACTATCTTTGCTATGCTAGTTTGCTCGCTCTTTTGCTTTGCCAATGCTACGATGCCTACCACTTGCTTGTCAGCCTCCCAATTGCCATGATTGAGCCTCTAACCCACCATTGTCCTAGCAAACCGTTGATTGGCTATGTTACCGCTTTGCTCAGCCCCTTCTTATAGCGTTGCTAGTTGCAGGTGAAGATTGGAGCCGTTCCTTGTTGGAACATTTATTTACTTGTTGGGATACCATTATATTGCCATGTTATCTTAATGCATCTATATACTTGGTAAGGGTGGAAGGCTCGGCCTCTCGCCTAGTGTTTTGTTCCACTCTTGCCGCCCTAGTTTCCGTCATATCGGTGTTATTTTCCCGGATTGTTGCGTCCATTACGCGGTTGGGCTATAATGGGAACCCCTTGATAGTTCGCCTTGATTAAAGCTTTTCCAGCAATGCCAAACATTGGTTTTACCATTTGCCACCTAGCCTCTTTTTCCCTTGGGTTTTCGGAGCTCGAGGGTCATCTTATTTTAAACCCCCCCCCCGGGCCAGTGCTCCTCTGAGTGTTGGTCTAAACCGTCAGCCGCCGGTGGCTACCAGGGGCAACTCTGGGCTGGCCTACCGGAAGTTTAGACAATCTGAGTGTGCCCTGAGAAAGAGATATGTGCAGCTCCTATCGGGATTTGTCGGCACATTCGGGCGGTGTTGCTGGACTTGTTTTAACCTATCGAATCATCTTGTTGTACCGAGATACCGAGTCTGATCGGTGTGTCTTGGGTGGAGGTCTATAACTTCATTGACCGTGAGAGCTTGTTATGGGCTAAGTTGGGACCCCCCTGCAGGGATTGATCTTTCGAAAGCCGTGCCCGCGGTTATGGGCAGATGGTTATTTGTTAATGTTCGGTTGTAGATAACTTGAACCTTAATTAATTAAAATGAATCAACTGAGTGTGTTGCCGTGATGGCCTCTTCTCGGCGGAGTCCGGGAAGTGGACACGGTGTTGGAGTTATGTTTACGCAGGTTGCTCTCTAGATTTTCGCCCGTGCTTTTCCTCTCTCTTCTCGCTCTCTTTTGCGAATAAGTTAGCCACCATATTTGCTAGTCGCTTGCTGCAGCTCCACTTATACATTACCCCTTTCCTACCTATTAAGCTTAAATAGTCTTGATCGTGAGGGTGCGAGATTGCTGAGTCCCTGTGGCTCACAGATTACTATTACACCAGATGCAGGGACAGATGATACAGCTCCAGATGGCGCGCTTGAGCTCAAGTGGGAGTACGACGAGGACTCTCAGCGTTACTATGTGTCTTTTCCTGATGATCAGTAGTGGTGCCTATTCGGGGTTAGATTCAGGGCCTTGTCGCATGTTGGGGGTCTTTTCTATTTTGACGCCGTAGTCGGGCCATGAGTGAATTGTATGATGGATGTTATTTATGTACTTTGATGTGACGTGGCGAGTGTAAGCCAACTATGTTCCTCCCCTTTATATTATTTATGTACATGGGATGTGTAATGATTTCCTAACTTGCGACATTGCTTTCAATGCGGCAATGCCTCTAAGTCATGCCTCCACACGTGGGAGATATAGGCGCATCGAGGGCGTTGCACTCCCCCTTGCTCCTTTATATACGGGGGCAGGGGGCACCCTAGGACACACAAGTTGATCCACGTGATCGTTCCTTAGCCGTGTGCGGTGCCCCCTGCCACCATATTCCACCTCGGTCATATTGTAGCGGTGCATAGGCGAAGCCCTGCGACAGTAGAACATCAAGATCATCACCACGCCGTCGTGCTGACGGAACTCCTCCCCGAAACTTTGCTGGATCGGACCCCGGGGATCATCATCGAGCTATACGTGTGCTAAGAACTCAGAGGTGCCGGAGTAATGGTGCTTGGATCGGTCGGATCGGAAAGACGTACGACTACTTCCTCTATGTTGCGTCCACGCTTCCGCAGTCGGTCTGCGTGGGTACGTAGACAACACTCTCCCCTCTCGTTGCTATGCATCACCATGATCTTGAGTGTGCGTAGGAAATTTTTGAAATTACTACGTTCCCCAATAGTGGTATCAGAGCCTGGTATTATGGTTTGATGTTATTTGCACGAGTAGAACACAAGTGAGTTGTGGGCAATATGAGTCATACTGCCTACCAGCATGTCATACTTTGGTTCAGCGGTATTGTTGGACGAGACGACCCGGACCAACATTACGCGTACGCTTACGCGAGACCGGTTCCCTCGACGTGCTTTGCACATAGGTGGCTTGCGGGCGACTGTCTCTCCAACTTTAGTTGAACCGAGTGTGGCTACGCCCGGTCCTTGCGAAGGTTAAAATGGAGTCTATTTGACAAACTATCGTTGTGGTTTTGATGCGTAGGTGAGATTGGTTCTTGCTTAAGCCCATAGCAGCCACGTAAAACTTGCAACAACAAAGTAGAGGACGTCTAACTTGTTTTTGCAGGGCATGTTGTGATGTGATATGGTCAAGACATGATGCTAAATTTTATTGTATGAGATGATCATGTTTTGTAACCGAGTTATCGGCAACTGGCAGGAGCCATATGGTTGTCGCTTTATTGTATGCAATGCAATCGCGATGTAATGCTTTACTTTATCACTAAGCGGTAGAGATAGTCGTGGAAGCATAAGATTAGCGAGACGACAATGATGCTACGATGGAGATCAAGGTGTCGCGCCGGTGACGATGCTGATCATGACGGTGCTTCGGAGATGGAGATCACAAGCACAAGATGATGATGGCTATATCATGTCACTTATATTGATTGCATGTGATGTTTATCTTTTATGCATCTTATCTTGCTTTGATTGACGGTAGCATTATAAGATGATCTCTCACTAATTATCAAGAAGTGTTCTCCCTGAGTATGCACCGTTGCGAAAGTTCTTCGTGCTGAGACACCACGTGATGATCGGGTGTGATAGGCTCTACGTTCAAATACAACGGGTGCAAAACAGTTGCACATGCGGAATACTCAGGTTATACTTGACGAGCCAAGCATATACAGATATGGCCTCGGAACACGGAGACCGAAAGGTCGAGCGTGAATCATATAGTAGATATGATCAACATAGTGATGTTCACCAATGAAACTACTCCATCTCACGTGATGATCGGACATGGTTTAGTCGATTTGGATCACGTGATCACTTAGAGGATTAGAGGGATGTCTATCTAAGTGGGAGTTCTTAAGTAATATGATTAAATCGAACTTAAATTTATCATGAACTTAGTCCTGGTAGTATTTTGCAAATTATGTTGTAGATCAATAGCTCGTGTTGTTGCTTCCCTGTGTTTATTTTGATATATTCCTAGAGAAAATTGTGTTGAAAAATGTTAGTAGCAATGATGCGGATTGGATCCGTGATCTGAGGTTTATCCTCATTGCTGCACAGAAAAATTATGTCCTTGATGCACCGCTAGGTGACAGACCTATTGCAGGAGCAGATGCAGACGTTATGAACGTTTGGCTAGCTCAATATGATGACTACTTGATAGTTTAGTGCACCATGCTTAATGGCTTAGAATCGGGACTTCAAAGATGTTTTGAACGTCATGGACCATATGAGATGTTCCAGGAGTTGAAGTTAATATTTCAAGCAAATACCCGAGTTGGGAGATATGAAGTCTCCAACAAGTTCTATAGCTAAAAGATGGAGGAGAATCGCTCAACTAGTGAGCATGTGCTCAGATTGTCTGGGTACTACAATCGCTTGAATCAAGTGGGAGTTAATCTTCCAGATAAGATAGTGATTGACAGAATTCTCTAGTCACCATCACCAAGTTAGTAGAACTTCGTGATGAACTATAATATGCAAGGGATAACGGAAACAACTCCCAAGCTCTTCGTGATGCTGAAATCAACGAAGGTAGAAATCAAGAAAAACATCAAGTGTTGATGGTTGACAAGACCACTAGTTTCAAGAAAAGGGCAAAGAGAAGAAGGGGAACTTCAAGAAGAACGCTCAAGTGAAGAAGCCCATGTCTGATCCTAAGCCTGAGACTAAGTTCTTCTACTTCAAAGGGACTAGTCACTGGAAGCAGAACTACCCCAAGTGATTGGCGGATAAAAAGGATGGCAAAGTGAACATAAGTATATTCGATATACATGTTATTGATGTGTACTTTACTAGTGTTTATAGCAACCCCTTAGTATTTGATACTAGTTCAGTTGCTAAGATTAGTAACTCAAAACGGGAGTTGCAGAATAAACAGAGGCTAGTTAAGGGTAAAGTAATGATGTGTGTTGGAATTGGTTCCAAAATTGATATGATCATCATCGCACACTCCCTATACTTTTGGGATTAGTGTTGAACCTAAATAAGTGTTATTTGGTGTTTGCGTTGAGCATGAATATGATTTGATCATGTTTATTGTAATACGGTTATTCATTTAAGTAAAAGAATAAATTGTTGTTCTGTTTACATGAATAAAACCTTATATGGTTACACACCCAATGAAAATGGTTCATTGGATCTCGATCATAGTGATACACATATTCATAATATTGAAACCAAAAGATGCAAAGTTAATAATGATAGTGCAAATTATTTATGGCATTGCCATTTAGGTCATATTGGTGTAAAGCACATGAAGAAACTCCATGCTGATGGGCTTTTGGAATCACTTGATTATGAATCACTTGATGCTTGCGAACCATGCCTCATGGGCAGGATGACTAAGACTCTGTTCTCCGGAACAATAGAGCAAGCAACTAACTTATTAGAAATAATACATACTGATGTATGCGATCCGATGAGTGTTGAGGCTCGCGGCAAGTATCATTATTTTCTGACCTTCACAGATGATTTGAGCAGATATGGGTATATCTACTTGATGAAACATAGGTCTGAAAACATTTGAAAAGTTCAAATAATTTCAGAGTGAAGTGGAAAATCATCGTAACAAGAAAATAAAGTTTCTACGATCTGATCGTAGAGAAGAGTAGTTGAGTTACGAGTTTGGCCTTCAGTTAAAAACAATGTGAAATAGTTTCACTACTCACGCCACCTGGAACACCACAATGTAATGGTGTGTCCGAACGTCATAACCGTACTTTATTAGATATGGTGCGATCTATGATGTCTCTTACCGATCTACCACTATCGTTTTGGGGTTATGCATTTGAGACAGTTGCATTCACGTTAAATAGGGCACCATCTAAATCCGTTGAGACGACACTATATGAACTATGGTTTGGCAAGAAACCTAAGCTATCGTTTCTTAAAGTTTGAGGTTGCAATGCTTATGTGAAAAAGTTTCAACCTGATAAGCTCAAACCCAAATCGGAGAAATGTGTCTTCATAGGATATCCAAAGGAAACTATTGGATACACCATCTATCACAGATCCGAAGGCAAGACTTTTGTTGCTAAATTCGGAAGCTTTCTAGAGAAGGAGTTTCTCTCGAAAGAAGTGAGTGGGAGGAAAGTAGAAAACTTGATAAGGTAATTGTACCTTCTCCCTTATTGGAAAGTAGTTCATCACAGAAATCGGTTCTTGTGACTACTACACCAATTAGTGAGGAAGCTAATGATGATGATCATGTAACTTCAGATCAAGTTACTACCGAATCTCGTAGGTAAACCAGAGTAAGATCCGCACCAGAGTGGTATGGTAATCCTGTTCTGGAAGTCATGTTACTAGACCATGACGAACTTGCGAACTCTGAGGAAGCGATGATGAGCCCAGATTCCGCGAAATGGTTTGAGGCCATGAAATCTGAGATATGATCCATGTATGAGAACAAAGTATGGACTTTGATGGATTTGCCCGATGATCGGCAAGCCATAAAAATAAATGGATCTTCAAGAGGAAGACAGACGCTGATAGTAGTGTTATTATCTACAAAGCTAGAATTGTCACAAAAGTGTTTCGACAAGTTCAAGGTGTTGACTACGATGAGAGATTCTCACTCGTATCTATGCTTAAGTCTGTTCGAATCATGTTAGCAATTGCTGCATTTTATGAAATCTAGCTAATGGATAAACAAAACTGAATTCCTTAATGGATTTATTAAAGAAGAGTTGTATACGATGCAACTAGAAGGTTTTGTCAATCCGAAAGTTGCTAACGAAATGTGCAAGCTCCAGCAATCCATCTGTGGACTGGTGCAAGCATCTCGGAGTTGGAATATACGCTTTGATGAGTTGATCAAAGCATATAGTTTTATACAGACTTACGGTGAAGCCTGTATTTACAAGAAAAGTGAGCAGGAGCACTACGGCATTTCTGATAAGTATATGTGAATGACATATTGTTGATCGGAAATAATGTAGAATTATTCTGTAAAGCATAAAGGAGTGTTTGAAAGGAGTTTTTCAAAGAAAGACTTCAGTGAAGCTGCTTACATATTGAGCTCCAAGATCTATAGAAATAGATCAAGACGCTTGATAAGTTTTTTCAATGAGTACATACCTTGACAAGATTTTGAAGTAGTTCAAAATGGAGCAGTCAAAGAAAGAGTTCTTGCCTGTATTACAAGGTGTGAAGTTGAGTAAGACTCAAAGCCCGACCACGGCAGGAGATAGAAAGAGAATGAAAGTCATTCCCTATGCCTTGGCCATAGGTTCTATAAAGTATGTCATGTTATATACCAGATCTATTGTATACCCTACACTGATTTGGCAAGGGAGTACAATAGTGATCTAGGAGTAGATCACTGGACAGCGGTCAGAGTTATCCTTAGTGAAATAAGGATATGTTTCTCGATTATGGATGTGACAAAAAGGTTCGTCGTAAAGGGTTACGTCGATGCAAGTTTTTGACACTGATCCAGATGATTCTCAGTCTCAATCTGGATACATATTGAAAGTGGGAGCAATTAGCTAGAGTAGCTCCGTGCAGAGCATTGTAGACATAGGATTTTGCAAAATACATACGGATCTGAATTTGGCAGGCCCGTTGACTAAATTTCTCTCACAAGAAAAACATGATCACTCTTTGGGTGTTAATCACATAGCGATGTGAACTAGATTATTGAATCTAGTAAACCCTTTGGGTGTTAGTCACATGGAGTTGTGAACCAATCACATAAAGATGTGAACTATTGGTGTTAATCACATAGCGATGTGAACTAGATTATTGACTCTAGTGCAAGTGGGAGACTGAAGGAAATATGCCCTAGAGGCAATAATAAAGTTATTATTTATTTCCTTATTTCATGATAAATGTTTATTATTCATGTTAGAATTGTATTAACCGGAAACATAATACATGTGTGAATACATAGACAAACAGAGTGTCACTAGTATGCCTCTAGTTGACTAGCTCGTTAATCAAAGATGGTTATGTTTCCTAACCATGGACAAAGAGTTGTTATTTGATTAATGGGGTCACATCATTAGGTGAATGATCTGATTGACATTACCAATTCCATTAGTGTAGCACCCGATCGTTTAGTATGTTGCTATTGCTTTCTTCATGACTTATACATGTTCCTATGACTATGAGATTATGCAACTCCCGTTTGCCGGAGGAACACTTTGTGTGCTACCAAATGTCACAACGTAAATGGGTGATTATAAAGGAGCTCTACAGGTGTCTCCAAAGGTAGATGTTGGGTTGGCGTATTTCGAGATTAGGATTTGTCACTCCGATTGTCGGAGAGGTATCTCTGGGCCCTCTCGGTAATGCACATCACATAAGCCTTGCAAGCATTGCAACTAATATGTTAGTTGTGAGATGATGTATTACGGAATGAGTAAAGAGACTTGCCGGTAACGAGATTGAACTAGGTATTGGATACCGACGATCGAATCTCAGGCAAGTAACATACCGATGACAAAGGGAACAACGTATGTAGTTATGCGGTCTGACCGATAAAGATCTTCGTAGAATATGTCGGAGCCAATATGGGCATACAGGTCCCGCTATTGGTTATTGACCGGAGATTTGTCTCAGTCATGTCTGCATTGTTCTCGAACCATAGGGTCCGCACGCTTAACGTTACGATGACAGTTATTATGAGTTTATACATTTTGATGTACCGAAGTTAGTTTGGAGTCCCGGATGTGATCACGGACATGACGAGGAGTCTCGAAATGGTCGAGACATAAAGATTGATATATTGGACGGCTATATTCAGACACCGGAAGTGTTCCGGGTGATTTCGGAGAATACCGGAGAGCTAGAGGGTTACCGGAACCCCCCCCCCCCCGGAGAAGTAATGGGCCATATGGGCCTTAGTGGGGAGAGGGAGAGGGGCTGCCAGAGGTGGGCCGCGTGCCACCTCCTCCCTGGTCCGAATTGGACTAGGGGAGGGGGGCGACGCCCCCTTTTCCTTCTCCCTCTCCACCTCTTTCCCCCTCCTAGTAGGAGTCCTACTCCTACTAGGAGGAGGACTCCTCCTGGCGCGCCAAACAAGGGCCGGCCGGCCTCCCCCTTGCTCCTTTATATACGGGGGCAGGGGGGCACCCTAGGACACACAAGTTGATCCACGTGATCGTTCCTTAGCTGTGTGCGGTGCCCCCTGCCACCATATTCCACCTCGGTCATATTGTAGCGGTGCTTAGGCGAAGCCCTGCGACAGTAGAACATCAAGATCGTCACCACGCCGTCGTGCTGACAGAACTCCTCCCCGAAACTTTGCTGGATCGGAGCCCGGGGATCGTCATCGAGCTGTACGTGTGCTAAGAACTCGGAGGTGCTGGAGTAACGGTGCTTGGATCGGTCGTATCGGGAAGACGTACGACTACTTCCGCTATGTTGCGTCAACGCTTCCGCAGTCTTCGTGGGTACGTAGACAACGCTCTCCCCTCTCGTTGCTATGCATCACCATGATCTTGAGTGTGCGCAGGAAATTTTTGAAATTACTACGTTCCCCAACACCTACCCCCTGGGTGCGCCCCCTGCCTCATGGGCCCCCTAACGCTCCACCGACCTCAACTCCAACTTCATATATTCGTGTTCGGGGAGAAAAAATAGGAGAGAAGGATTCATCGGGTTTTACGATACGGAGCCACCGCCAAGCCCTAAACTCTCTCGGGAGGGCTGATCTGGAGTCCGTTCGGGGCTTCGAAGAGGGGAATCCGTTGCTATCATCATCAGCCTTCCTCCATCACCAATTTCATGATGCTCACCGCCGTGCCTGAGTAATTCCATCGTAGGCTTGCTGGACGGTGATGGGTTGGATGAGATTTATCATGTAATCGAGTTAGTTTTGTTAGGGTTTGATCCCTAGTATCCACTATGTTCTGAGATTGATGTTGCTATGACTTTGCTATGCTTAATGCTTGTCACTAGGGCCTGAGTGACATGATTTCAGATCAGAACCTATTATGTTTTCATGAATATATGTGAGTTCTTCATCCTATCTTGCAAGTCTATAGTCACCTATTATGTGTTATGATCCGTTAACCCCGAAGTGACAATAATCGGGATACTTACCGGTGATGACCATAGTTTGAGGAGTTCATGTATTCACTATGTGTTAATGCTTTGGTCCGGTACTCTATTGAAAGGAGGCCTTAATATCCCTTAGTTTCCAATAGGACCCCACTGCCACGGGAGGGTAGGACAAAAGATGCCATGCAAGTTCTTTTCCATAAGCACGTATGACTATATTTAGAATACATGCCTACATTACATTGATGAACTGGAGCTAGTTCTGTGTCACCCTATGTTATAACTGTTGCATGATTGATCACATCCGACATAATTACCCATCACTAATCCATTGCCTACGAGCTTTTCATATATTGCTCTTCGCTTACTTACTTTTCCGTTGCTACTGTTACAATCACTATAAAACCAAAACTGCTACCGTTACTTTTGCTACCGTTACCACTACTATCATATTACTTTGCTACTAAACACTTTGCTGCAGATATTAAGTTTTCCATGTGTGGTTGAATTGACAACTCAGCTGCTAATACTTGAGAATATTCGTTGGCTTCCCTTGTGTCGAATCAATAAATTTGGGTTGAATACTCTACCCTCGAAAACTATTGTGATCCCCTATACTTGTGGGTTATCAAGACTATTTTCTGGCTCCGTTGCCGGGGAGCATAGCTCTATTCTTTGAGTCACTTGGGATTTATATCTGTTGATCACTATGAAGAACTTGAAAGATCAAAGAACCAATATTTTTCCCTCAACTACGAGGGGAGGTAAGGAACTGCCATCTAGATGTGCACTTGATTCACCTTCTGTTTTGAGTAAACTTGTGAGACCTACACCTGCTATTCATTCTGATATGTCGCATGTTATTGATGATGCCACTTCTGCTTTGCATGATACTTATGATGAAACTACTTCTATGTTTGATAATATTGTGCCACTAGGTGAATTTCTTGATGGACAACTTGCTAGGGTTAGAGAGAATGAAATTATTGAAACTGATAATATTGATGAAAGTGATGATGAAGATTCTCCCCCTAGATATGAATTGCTTGTTGTGGCTGAGGGTTATGTTAGGGATGAAGAAACTGCTAGAGAGTTTCTTGCTTGCAATGATATATCCGATCTTAAGAAATTATTAGCTAAGCTTAAAGAAAAGTCTTTGAATGCTAGAATGAAATATGACCCTGCTTTTGCTACTTCACCTATCTTTATTACTGATAAGGATTATGATTTCTCTGTCGATCCCGAGTTAATTACTTTGGTTGAATCTGATCCTTTTTATGACTATGAATCTGAAACTGTTGTGGCACATCTTACTAAATTAAATGATATAGCCACCCTGTTTACTCATGATGAGAAAACTCACTATTACTTTATCCTAAAGTTGTTTCCGTTCTCATTAAAGGGTGATCTAAAACATGGTTTAATTCTCTTGATCCTGGTTGTGTGAGTAGTCCCTAGGATATGATTTATACTTCTCTGCTAAATATTTCCCCGCTCATAAGAAACAAGCTGATTTAAGGGAAATATATAATTTTGTGCAAATTGAAGAAGAGAGTCTCCCACAAGCTTGGGGGAGGCTTCTCTAATTACTTAATGCTTTGCCTGATCATCCTCTCAAGAAAAATGAAATACTTGATATCTTTTATAATGGACTAACCGATGCTTCCAGAGATTACCTAGATAGTTGTGCTGGTTGTGTTTTAAGGGAAAGAACTATTGATCAAGATGAAGTGTTATTGAATAATATGTTGACAAATGAAAATAATTGGACACTTCCTGAACCAACTTTTGTGGATCATAGCAGAAATTTAAGATTTTCTACGCATCACCAAGATCAATCTATGGAGTCATCTAGCAACGAGAGGGAGAGGAGTGCATCCACATACCCTTGTAGATCGTGAGCGGAAGCGTTCAAGAGAACGGGGTTGATGGAGTCGTACTCGTCGTGATCCAAATCACCGATGATCCTAGCGCCGAACAGACGGCACCTCCGGTTCAACACACGTACGGAGCGAGGATGTCTCCCGCGCCTTGATCCAGCAAGGAGGAGGGAGAGGTTGAGGAAGAGGGCTCCAACAGCAGCACGACGGCGTGGTGGTGGTGGAGCAGCCGTACTCCGGCAGGGCTTCGCCAAGGTCTTGCGGAGGAGAAGAGGTGTTGGGGAGGGGAGGGGTTGCGCCTTGGATGTGGTGTGCAGCCCTCCCCTTGCCCCTCTATTTATAGGGGAAGGAGGAAGGGGGCCGGCCCCCTCTAGATGAGATCTAGAGGGGGAAGGGCGGCCAAGGGGAGGGGGCTTGCCCCCCCCAAGCAAGGGGGCCGCCCCCCTTAGGGTTTCCCCCCAACCCTAGGTGCATGGGCCCAAGGGGGGGATTCACCCATCCCATGTAGGGCTGGTTCCCTTTCCTCTACGGCCCATTCGGCCCTCCGAGAGAGGTGGCCCCTCCCGGTGGACCCCCGGAACCCCTCCGGTGGCCCCGGTACAATACCGATATGCCCCCGAACCTTTCCGGTGACCGTATGACAACATCCTACATATAAATCTTCACCTCCGGATCATTCCGGAACTCCTCGTGACATCCGGGATCTCATCCGGGACTCCGAACAACATTCGGTAATCACATACAAGTCTTCCTAATAACCCTAGCGTCATCGAACCTTAAGTGTGTAGACCCTACGGGTTCGGGAACCATGCAGACATGACTGAGACAACTCTCCAGCCAATAACCAACAGCGGGATCTGGATACCCATGTTGGCTCCCACATGTTGCATGATGATCTCATTGGATGAACCACGATGTCGAGGATTCAAGCAATCCCGTATACAATTCCCTTTGTCAATCGGCACGTTACTTGCCCGAGATTCGATCGTCGGTATCCCAATACCTCGTTCAATCTCGTTACCAGCAAGTCACTTTACTCGTTCTGTAATGCATGATCCCGTGACCAACTAGTTAGTCACACTGCGCTCATTATGATGATGCATTACCGAGTGGGCCCAGAGATACCTCTCTGTCATACGGAGTGACAAATCCCAGTCTCGATTCATGCCAACCCAACAGACACTTTCGGAGATACCGGTAGTGCACCTTTATAGCCACCCAGTTACGTTATGACGTTTGGTACACCCAAAGCACTCCTACGGTATCCGGGAGTTGCACAATCTCATGGTCTAAGGAAATGATACTTGACATTCAGAAAAGCTCTAGCATACGAACTACACGATTCTAATGATGTGATCCCATTATCAATGACATCCAATGTCCATGGTCAGGAAACCATGACCATCTGTTGATCAATGAGCTAGTCAACTAGAGGCTCACTAGGGACATGTTGTGGTCTATGTATTCACAGATGTATTACTATTTCTGGATAACACAATTATAGCATGAACAATAGACAATTATCATGAACAAGGAAATATAATAATAACCATTTTATTATTGCCTCTAGGGCATATTTCCAACAGTGTCCCACTTGCACTAGAGTCAATAATCTAGTTACATTGTGATGAATCGGACACCCATAGAGTTCTGGTGTTGATCATGTTTTGCTCGAGGGAGAGGTTTAGTCAACGGATCTGCGACATTCAGGTCCGTATGCACTTTACAAATATCTATGTCTCCATTTTGAACATTTTCATGAATGGAGTTGAAGCGACGCTTGATATGCCTGGTCTTCCTGTGAAACCTGGGCACCTTGGCAAGGGCAATAGCTCCAGTGTTGTCACATAAGAGAGTCATCGGGCCCGACGCATTGGGAATTACTCCTAGGTCGGTAATGAACTCCTTCACCCAGATTGCTTCTTGTGCTGCCTCCGAGGCTGTCATGTACTCCACTTCACATGTAGATCCCGCCACGACGCTTTGCTTGCAACTGCACCAGCTGCCTGCCCCACCATTCAAAATATACACGTATCCGGTTTGTGACTTAGAGTCATCCAGATCTGTGTCGAAGCTAGCATCGACGTAACCCTTTACGACGAGCTCTTCGTCACCTCCATAAACAAGAAACATATCCTTAGTCCTTTTCAGGTACTTCAGGATATTCTTGACCGCTGTCCAGTGTCCCATGTCGGGATTACTTTGGTACCTTCCTACCAAACTTACGGCAAGGTTTACATTAGGACTGGTACACAGCATGGCATACATAATAGACCCTATGGCCGAGGCATAGGGGATGACACTCATCTTTTCTCTATCTTCTGTCGTGGTCGGGCATTGAGCCGTGCTCAATCTCGTACCTTGCAACACATGCAAGACCCCCTTATTGGACTAATCCATATTGAACGTCTTCAATATCTTGTCAAGATACGTACTCTGTGAAAGACCAATGAGGCGTCTCGATCTATCTCTATAGATCTTGATGCCTAATATATAAGCAACTTCTCCAAGATCCTTCATTGAAAAAGACTTGTTAAAGTAGGCCTTTATGCTTTCCAAGAATTCTATATCATTTCCCATCAATAGTATGTCATCCACATATAATATGAGAAATGCTACAGAGCTCCCACTCACTTTCTTGTAAACACAGGATTCTCCATAAGTCTGCGTAAACCCAAACGCTTTGATCATCTCATAAAATCGAATGTTCCAACTCTGAGATGCTTGCACCAGCCCATAGATTGAGCGTTGGAGCTTGCACACCTTGTCAGCATTCTTAGGATCGAAAGAACGTTCCGACTGCATCATATACAATTCTTCCTTAAGGAAACCATTAAGGAATGCTGTATTGATGTCCATTTGCCATATTTCATAATCATAGAATGCGGCAATTGCTAACATGATTCGGACGGACTTCAGCTTCTCTACGGGTGAGAAAGTCTCATCGTAGTCAACCCCTTGAACTTGTCGATAACCCTTAGCGACAAGCCGAGCCTTATAGATGGTCATATTACCATCCGCGTCTGTCTTCTTCTTAAAGATCCATTTATTTTCTATGGCTCGCCGATCAACGGGTAAGTCAATCAAATTCCATACTTCGTTTTCATACATGGATCCTATCTCGGATTTCATGGCTTCCAGCCATTTGTCGGAATCTGGGCCTGCCATCGCTTCTTCATAGTTCGAAGGTTCACCATTGTCCAACAACATGATTTCCAGGACAGGGTTGCCGTACCACTCTGGTGCGGAACGTGTCCTTGTGGACCTATGAAGTTTAGTAGCAACTTGATCTGAAGTTTCATGATCATCATCATTAACTTCCTCTCTAGTCGGTGCAGGCACCTCAGGAACATTTTCCTGAGCTGCGCCGCTCTCCGGTTCAAGAGGCAATACTTCATCAAGTTCTACTTTCCTCCCACTTACTTCTTTCGAGAGAAACTCTTTCTCTAGAAAGGATCCATTCTTGGCAACAAAGATCTTTCCTTCGAATCTGAGGTAGAAGGTATACCCAATAGTTTCTTTAGGGTATCCTATGAAGACGCATTTTTCCGATTTGGGTTCGAGCTTTTCAGGTTGAAGTTTCTTCACATAAGCATCGCATCCCCAAACTTTTAGAAACGACAGCTTAGGTTTCTTCTCAAACCATAATTCATACGGTGTCGTCTCAACGGATTTCGATGAAGCCCTATTTAAAGTGAATGCGGCAGTCTCTAAAGCATAGCCCCAAAATGACAGCGGTAGATCGGTAAGAGACATCTGTAGGATCGAAAGTATGTCTAGAGGGGGGGTGATTAGACTACTTGACCAAATAAAAACTTAACCATTTCCCAGTTTTAGTTCTTGGCAGATTTTAGCTACATTAGGACAAGTCAAGCAATCATCACACAATTCAAGCAAGCATGCAAAGAGAATATTGGCAGCGGAAAGTAAAGCATGCAACTTGCAAGAATGTAAAGGGAAGGGTTTGGAGAATTCAAACGCAATTGGAGACAAAGATGTTTTTCCCGTGGTTCGGATAGGTGGTGCTATCCTACATCCACGTTGATGGAGACTTCAACCCACGAAGGGTAACGGTTGTGCGAGTCCACGGAGGGCTCCACCCATGAAGGTTCCACGAAGAAGCAACCTTGTCTATCCCACCATGGCCATCGCCCACGAAGGACTTGCCTCACTAGCGATAGATCTTCACGAAGTAGGCGATCTCCTTGCCCTTACAAACTCCTTGGTTCAAATCCACAATCTTGTCGGAGGTGTAACATCCCAAATTTTCAATTTGGAATGTTATACACTAGATCATCCTGCATATCATATTTTCTTGCATTTTGGTTGATCCTAGAATTTCACGCAACTCAAGGACCCTCGGAGAGAGTTGGAGATTTCGTTATTTTCATATTTTAGTCTTCTCAAATTTTGAAAAGAGGATCATTGGATTTGTCGGAGTTTATTTGCCTCTTGTTTGGATAGGGAAAAATGCGCATTTTCAAAATTTGCATTTTAGGCCCGGAGAAAAGTTCATTTTGTTTGACTCAATTTTAGGAGTCGGGGAAATTTTACTTTAGCAGTTTTGGAGTTTGTTTAGATCTATTTTCTTTTTTTTTCTGCGCGCGTAACCGTTTAAAAAAATTCGTGCAGTGCCCCGCCGGGCCAAGGCCCAGCCGCAAGGCCAGGCCGGCCTTTCCCCTCGCGCGCGCGCGCCGCGCCAGGCGCCCAAGGCCGCCGCCGCCGTCCTCTAGGCAGGAGTCCTAGATGGACTCCGTTTCGTTTTTTTTTCTTTCCTCTCTTTTCTTTCTTTCCTTCTCCTACTCTTATTCCTTGTCCCCTACCCCAAGTAATCCCTCTCCTCAGCAATATAAATACCCAAGCACCCCCCCTCTAAATCATCAAACCCCAAGCTCCCTTGCCCCGCGCCGCCGCCGCACCTTGCCCGCGCCGCCGCCGCACCTTGCCCGCGCCGCCGCCGCCCCTTGCCACCGCCGCCGCCGCCCCTTGCCCACACCGCCGCCGCCCTACACCCACGCCGCTAGAGCCCCGTTCGCCGGAGACCTCGCCGGAGGTACCGCGCCACATCTATTTCTTTTCCTCGGATCGGTTTTCTTCTAAACCATTCCGATTCTTTTCTTCGCTAAACCGTTCCGGTTTTCTAGATCGGTTTTTCGTTCGGTCTTCTTTTCCGAAACCCTAGATCGGATTCATTTTCTTTTCCAGTTTAGTTGCCTAGAGACCGTTCGTCCTAACGAACGTGATCACCGGATTATTCTTCTAGGTTAAGGAACGTCCGTTCGTTCAACCGTTCTTCTTTTTCTTTTCGTCGGATTTATTCCGCGATCGCGATCTCAGATCCGATCTTCGTTCTAGTCTATTTTCTCGCTCGTTTATCGGAATCAGGTGATTCAAGCGCCTGGAGTTTCGTTTCGAAACCGCCGTTCCGACTAATCAACTTTAACTAAGTTTTTGCTACGGTAAAATTTGACCTAGTTTCAACTTGCTAGAAGCGAGTTGTTTCCTTCCGCCATTTGTTTTCGGTTTCTTTGTTCGGTTCTTTCTCTTTGTGCAACCGGAGTTCTAAAGTTGAACTTTCTGGTTCAATCTCTTGTTCGAGTTTTTACCTGTGCATTAGATGAGTACTTATTGTATGCTTGTTGTTTGGCTGCGATAGATTACCCGGATTGCGCCGCCTGTTACTTCGAATCTCTAGGACTCGCGGATCATCAGCAAGGCAAGTAACACTTTGATCATACCTTTTCTACAACCCAGTTTTATTGCATTAGATCCAGCCTCACACATTGCATGATTAGGATCTAATTAAATTGTGGGATGGGAAGTAGATGAGGTAGTACCTATTACATGTTTATTATGAAACCTTTGGGAGTTACTTCTACGTTGCTTATTATGCCATGCTATGCTAGTCGACGTGGATTGGGTGAGTGATATCCATGACAGATGTGAGACTGATAATTTTAATGGTTTATCTAAGGTGGCAACTTAAACACACATCTGGGTGGATTGAGGCACCTGATATCTATCAGGACTTGCCTGTTTTATTTTGGACCGCCACCCAGGCTCAAAGGGATCATAAGATCTTTCATGCTAAATACTTACGTGTGCAGCCACAAGCCATTATGGGCTCTGGCATAGTTGACTAAGTCGTGTGAACTCTTATAGGGGTAGACTAGCAGATGTAGGGGATGTAGGTGGTACGGTCTACTCCATTGTCAGGTGCTAGCGCTTCTGAAAGACTATGTCTCGGTCATCCGTTTCTCAAACACCAGTAGTGTGAGAAAACCAACGGAGGTGATCGAGTCTTGTGGGGAAAAGTGCGCAAACCTCTGCAGAGTGTAATAAACTAATCATGATTAGCCGTGTCCCCGGTTATGGACAATCTTGAGTATCTAGTACTTGAATATCATGTGAATCTCAACATGTTACTTCTAATTAATATTGTTGGGTTTTAATGATTACTTTTAATTGGGATTGAGAATGCTGTCAACCATTCTCAATGTTTAACAACCACCATGATAGTTAAATAAATTTATTCCTTCGCAGTAGGGAAAAATTGGCTTTACCCAAAACAGTAACCATAGAGCTTACCACCAGCCAAATATACATATAGTATAGCTGTTTCATTCCATTACTCTCTATGTGCTACCTTGCCAGCATATTCCATGTGCTGACCCATTTCGGGCTGCAACGTTAATGTTGCAGACTTTTCAGACGACGATTAAGGTGCTTTTAGGTCGTGGTTCTATACTCAGTGATGCCGTTGGAGTTGATGGACCCATTTATCTTTCGAGTCTTCCGCTGTTATCGATATTAGATGGCCTTAAGCCATATTATTGTAATAAGTTCTCTTCGGAGACATCGATGTAATAAGTGTGTGATTGCCACTCTGCTATAAATCCTTCGATGTACTGTGTGGTGTCAGCATTACTGATCCAGGGATGACACCGGAGCACAGTAGACTTGATCCTTTCGAGTCTGGTCGCTACAGAGATGGTATCAGAGCACACGCTGACTATAGGACACGACCACTAAGTTAAAGCCATAGATCACCATTCTCTCCTCATTTTCTAACTCCTCATCTTTTCTACTCTTTAGGATGAAGGACGCGAAGATTAAGTACGCTCAACCGGATGAAGGCACACCTTTTGGATTTCACTTGAAGGAAGTCACCAAGTACCTGAACATTGGATTACCAAGTTTCACGGGAACCTTCAACGCCACTCTGCTTGAAGAGGAGCGCTGGAAGATTCAAGCTCATGTCCCGGGAAGAACATTCGCGCCAATCACGAAGCCCATAGCTAGTGTTTTCAATGCACCAACTTGGAGTCTAGGAAGGAGCATGGCAGCCCATATCACCATAGGACGCATTGGAGAAGTTTATCAAGTAGACCTCAAGGACACTATCTACCAGATTTGCGAACGCCGAGATGAACAATGGGAGTTAATCATCACCAAGAAGGATAGATCCATTGCAGCTTTTATCCAGGAGTTAAACCAACACATTCGACGCCACGAGAACTAGATGTGCAATGATATGATAGAGTTGAAGAATGCAAAGACAAGGATCATCGAGCTAGAAGGAGAATTGAAGGCTACACGCAAGGACAACATGGACGAGATCGTAGCTCTAGCAAGACACAACGTCGATCTTAAGCAAGAGATTGAAGAACTCAAGAGGGAGTTAGCATCCATGAAGGAAGACGAGTACGTCGCATGTCTGGATAACTACATCATCATAGACGACACCGATTCGGATCCAAGTGAACCCGACTTTGACGACGAAGCTGGAGCGGACATCATGGAGTCTTCCATCGGTTCAAATTTTTAGTTGACCACCAACTATTAGTAGTATTCCCCCATGTAAACACTATAGTTCGAGCACTTTTGCGATAGCTAGATCGATTGTAAGCCCTTGTTTGATTGAATGAAGTGATTTTGTGTGCATTTGCTCATGTGCATTGGGGTAGTGTTCTCTCTTTAGACCTCATTCTATTCTTATCTCTCATCTTTTCTAAACCCTCAGATGCCTCCGAGACGTGACAATGGATTTCCACCGGAGCTCACTCAGTTGATCCAGCAGCAGAATCAACTGATGCAGATGTTAGTTCAGAATCAGCAGAACAACAACAACAACAACAACAACCCACCACCACCACCACCTGTTGACCACTTAGCCCGTTTCCTTAGGCTAAATCCGCTGGTGTTTTCTAGTAGCACCGAGCTGATAGTAGCAGACAATTGGCTCCGCAAGATAGGAAGGGAGTTGACCACTGCAGGATGCACAGATGGTGAGAAAGTGAAGTTTGCCGCACATCAGTTAGAAGGACCCGCGGCAGCATGGTGGGAGAATTTCACAGCCACTTTCCCAGTTGACACTATCACATGGGATCAGTTTCAGCAAGCTTTCCGCACTGCACATGTTTCAGCAGGAGCTATGGCCATGAAGAAGCGTGAGTTTCGCAACTTACGCCAAGGAGGAAGGACAGTTGGCTAGTATGTTGACGACTTCAGCAAGTTAGCACGTTATGCCCCAGATGACGTTGCTACGGATGCAACCCAGCAGGAGAAGTTCTTGGAAGGACTGAATGATGAGTTAAGCATGCAGCTGATGGTAGGAAGTTTCAGAAACTACCAGGAGTTGGTAGATCATGCCATCATGATTGAAGGGAAGCAACAGCAGATTGAGAACCGCAATAGGAAGTATGGACAGGGGAAGTATAACTCTGGAGCCCAGCAGAAGCCCCGTTTTACCCCTAAATCGGGATTTCAGTTTCAGCATACCCATGGAGGAGGTAATTCGCACAACCACAATGGCCACAAGAATGGTAATGGGAATGGAGGAAGCAATGGCCAGAACGGGACCACCCCATCAACCCCATCCAAGAGAGACCTGAGTCAAGTCACATGTTTCAAGTGTTCCAAGACCAGACATTATGCAAATGAATGTCCTGAAGGCCAGAATGGAAATGGCAATGGAAGCTCAGGGAAGAAGCCAAACCCTTTCAATAGGGGACGGGTGAACCACGTTAGCGTGGAGGAGGTTGAATATCAGCCTGATGCAGTGATCGGTAAGTTTTTGGTTAAGTCATTTACCGCACTCGTTCTTTTCGATACTGGTGCATCGCATTCATACATATCAAGGGGATTTGTGGATAAATATAACCTGCCAACCCAAGCCCTTAGGTCACCCATGTTAGTAAGCTCACCAGGAGCGGAGTTTATGGCTAGACGATGGTGTGATCGGTTACCATTAAGGATTGGTAACTATGTTTTTCCCTCAGACCTAATAGTATTGGAATCTCAAGGATTGGATGTGATATTAGGCATGGATTGGAGGGGCTGGAGGGGTATATATAGCCTTCACAAAAAAAATCCAACCGTTACACACATTTGTGAAGGAAATATGCCCTAGAGGCAATAATAAAGTTGTTATTTTATATTTCCTTATATCATGATAAATGTTTATTATTCATGCTAGAATTGTATTAACCAGAAACTTGATACATGTGTGGATACATAGACAAAACACTGTGTCCCTAGTAAGCCTCTACTAGACTAGCTCGTTAATCAAAGATGGTTAAGTTTCCTAACCATAGACATGTGTTGTCATTTGATGAACAAGATCACATCATTAGGAGAATGATGTGATGGAAAAGACCCATCCGTTAGCTTAGCATTTTGATCATTCAGTTTTATTGCTATTGCTTTCTTCATGTCAAATACATATGTTGGGGAACGCAGTATTTCAAAAGTTTTCTTACGATTACGCAAGATTTATCTAGGAGATGCATAGCAACGAGAGGGGAGAGTGTGTCTACGTACCCTCATAGACCGAAAGCGGAAGCGTTGAATAAAGCGGTTAATGTAGTTGAATGTCTTTGCGATCCAATCGATCAAGTACCGAACACACGGCACTGATACGTCTCCAACGTATCTACTTTTCCAAACACTTTTGCCCTTGTTTTGGACTCTAACTTGCATGATTTGAATGGAACTAACCCGGTCTGACGCTGTATTCAGCAGAATTGCCATGGTGTTATTTTTGTGCGGAAATAAAAGTTCTAGGAATAACCTAAAAATTAATGGAGATTATTTTTTGAATATATAAAAAAACTGGCGAAAGAATCAACGTCAGGGGGCCCACACCCTGTCCACGAGGGTGGGGGCATGCCTACTGAAGGAAATATGCCCTAGAGGCAATAATAAAGTTATTATTTATTTCCTTATTTCATGATAAATGTTTATTATTCATGTTAGAATTGTATTAACCGGAAACATAATACATGTGTGAATACATAGACAAACAGAGTGTCACTAGTATGCCTCTACTTGACTAGCTCGTTAATCAAAGATGGTTATGTTTCCTAACCATGGACAAAGAGTTGTTATTTGATTAACAGGATCACATCATTAGGTGAATGATCTGATTGACATGACCCATTCCATTAGCTTAGCACCCGATCGTTTAGTATGTTGCTATTGCTTTCTTCATGACTTATACATGTTCCTATGACTATGAGACTATGCAACTCCCGTTTGCCGGAGGAACACTTTGTGTGCTACCAAACGTCACAACGTAAATGGGTGATTATAAAGGAGCTCTACAGGTGTCTCCAAAGGTAGATGTTGGGTTGGCGTATTCCGAGATTAGGATTTGTGACTCCGATTGTCGGAGAGGTATCTCTGGGCCCTCTCGGTAATGCACATCACATAAGCCTTGCAAGCATTGCAACTAATATGTTAGTTGTGAGATGATGTATTACGGAACGAGTAAAGAGACTTACCGGTAATGAGATTGAATTAGGTATTGGATACCGACGATCGAATCTCGGGCAAGTAACATACCGATGACAAAGGGAACAACGTATGTTGTTATGCGGTCTGACCGATAAAGATCTTCTTAGAATATGTAGGGGCCAATATGGGCATCCAGGTCCCGCTATTGGTTATTGACCGGAGATTTGGCTCAGTCATGTCTGCATTGTTCTCGAACCGTAGGGTCCGCACGCTTAACATTATGATGACAATTATTATGAGTTTATACATTTTGATGTACCGAAGTTAGTTCAGAGTCCCGGATGTGATCACGGACATGACGAGGAGTCTCGAAATGGTCGAGACATAAAGATTGATATATTGGACGGCTATATTCGGACACCGGAAGTGTTCCGGGTGATTTTGGAGAAAACCGGAGAGCTAGAGGGTTACCGGAACCCCCCCGGGAGAAGTAATGGGCCATATGGGCCTTAGTGGAGAGAGAGAGGGGCTGCCAGAGGTGGGCCGCGCGCCACCTCCTCCCTGGTCCGAATTGGACTAGGGGAGGGGGGCGGCGCCCCCCCTTTCCTTCTCCCTCTCCACCTCTTTCCCCCTCCTAGTAGGAGTCCTACTCCTACTAGGAGGAGGACTCCTCCTGGTGCGCCAAACAAGGGCCGGCCGGCCTCCCTGTAACGCCCCAGATATTACTTTCCCAATTTGTACTCCAACTCTTGCCGTTTCCGGCATTAAGTTATATTTATCTCGCGGGTTCGGGTCTTTGTCTCTGTGTGTTGTTTTCGTTTGCGTGCATCTCATATCATGTCATCACGTGCATTGCATTTGCATACATGTTCATCTCATGCATTCGAGCATTTTTCCCGTTGTCCGTTTTGCATTCCGGCGCTTCGTTCTCCTCCGGTGGCCATTTCTAGCTTTCTTTCGTGTATAGGGATTAAACATTTCCGGATTGGACCGAGACTTGCCATGCGGCCTTGGTTTACTACCGGTAGACCGCCTGTCAAGTTTCGTGTCATTTGGACTTCGTTTGATACTCCAACGGTTAACCGAGGGACCGAAAAGGCCTCGTGTGTGTTGCAGCCCAACACCCCTCCAATGTGGCCCCAAACCCACCAAACTCTGCTCCATCATCTCGGTCGTTCGATCACGATCGCGTGGGCGAAAACCGCATCCCCTTTGGACTCTCCTAGCTCCCTCTACCTCTATTTATACCCCCTCCATTCGGATCTCTCTCCCCCTCTCGAAACCCTAAAAAAACCCTCTCCGCCGCCGCCGGACGTGTCCGGACGAGCCGGACAACGTCCGGATCCGCCCGCAGCAAGTGGCCCGCTGCCACGTGGCGTCGCCGCCGCCGCCGCGGAGGCCCGCCGAGCCCACGCCCGGCCCCCGCGGCCCAGCCGCCTCGCCCCGCCGCCGTCTTCCTACGCGCCGGCCGCCCGAGCCACCGCGAGCGCCACCGCGGCGACCTTGCCATCGACTTCGGCCGACGCCGGAGCACGCGCCCCGACACCCTGCGCCTCGCCTGCCGCCGCCCAAGTACCACCTCGCCGCCTCTCCGGCTCCCCGCCGGCCGGATCCGGCGAGATCCGGCCCGGGAGCACCTCGCGTCGGCGAGCTTCTTCCGCTCCGGCGACCCCGCACGGCACTGTTCCGGTGACCTCGATCCGCGCGCTGCCCAGGATCCAGATCTGGAATCGGTTGACCTAATCTTGCCCTGATCCCAATATTTTTTTTGCATATTTCAACGCATCATATCTCCGCAACTGTGACTCCATTTTGGACATATGATATATCAAAATCTTCGTCTCGACGAGTACATCATTTCATTCCATTGCATCATTTGCATTTGGGTTCATCTTGATGCCCAAAATGCTGTTAGAAGGAGGCATCATGAGTTAATTTGCAGATCCGTTAGCTCATCATAGACTTTTGTCATTTTTTCCATGATTATTGTGTGCATGATATGCCTGTGCCCTTTGGGATGAATTGTTAAGCATTTTGTCTTCTTTCCAGAGGTGCCACCCATGCATTTTTAGGATGTGTGTGGTGACTTGTGCAAGCTTGGAAAGAGGGGCACCTGAGTAATCTGTTTTTAGGGACTTAGTGATTTTCACTAAGTCTGGGATATTTTAGTTCATGATGCCATATGTTCGGCTTGTTTCCTAGTGATCCGTGCCTCTTTTGAGCATGATCAGTAAGGGACATTTGTTAATCTTGTTGTGCTCTATACATCCATGTCTTTACTTGTTATTTTGGAGCACCCTAGGTTGAGTCAATCGAGCTCAACTTTTGCATCATTGTTATTTTGGGCAGATCGTGAACTCTTTTGCGATTTTGCCGGTGCTATTGCTAGTGATCCATGCATGCCATGCCATTGTTCTTGCCATGTATGGCTAGAATTTTGTGCCTTATTTATGGATATATGCTTGCCTTGCCATGACTTGCACCGTAGTGAGTGCATCGAGCTCGTTTACATGCCTCCGTGAGTTATAATTTCAGCATGTCTCAGTTTTCACTAAGTCTGAAAACTGATTGTGTTTCATCTATGTTCGTGTGCTCGTTAGTGTATTTTGTGAACCCTTTTGGCCCCAGGTCACTTTCGGTGTTTTGTTAAGCTTGTTGAGTAGCTCCATGCCATGCTCTTACATGTCATGTTCAGGTTATGCTTCATTTTGTTTTGCTACTCCGAAGAGGGCATCGTGGTCTGAAATTTCAGACTAGTGTTAATTTCACTAAGTCTGGAATCTGTTTTGCTTATTCGGTTTTGCCATGCTTGTTTGAACCTCTTAATGGATGAATTTGCCCTATGGCTCAGTCCTAGTGATTTGTTAAGCATCTTGTGTACATCCCTGCCATGCATTTTTTTTTCATGTTTGGTGGCGGTAGCATGTTCATTTCGTTGCATTTAGGAGCCTACTTGCTGTAAATCGCAGATCGGTTCGTTTCGTAAAACGCTTGCCATTTCCAAACCGTAGCTCCGATTCCTATGATCTTTATATCGTTTTCAGGTGACTTCTTCCCCTCTATCCAGTGACACACTTGGTTATCCAAGTTGAGGCCAGGTTCATGCATTTCCTTCCACGTCTTGCATTTTGCATCCCGCATAGCATACCATCTTTGCATATTATTGGTTGCCCTTGCACGTGGTTGATTGTATCCTTGTTGCTTGTTTGTGTTGTTGGGTAGAGCCGGGAGACGAGTTCGCTAACGAGGAGCCCGTTGAGTTTGCTTTTGAGGATCCAGTCAACTCTGAAAACTGTGCAGGCAAGATGATTATACCCTCGAAATCACTACTATCTTTGCTATGCTAGTTTGCTCGCTCTTTTGCTTTGCCAATGCTACGATGCCTACCACTTGCTTGTCAGCCTCCCAATTGCCATGATTGAGCCTCTAACCCACCATTGTCCTAGCAAACCGTTTATTGGCTATGTTACCGCTTTGCTCAACCCCTTCTTATGGCGTTGCTAGTTGCAGGTGAAGATTGGAGCCGTTCCTTGTAGGAACATTTATTTACTTGTTGCGATACCATTATATTGCCATGTTATCTTAATGCATCTATATAATTGGTAAGGGTGGAAGGCTCGGCCTCTCGCCTAGTGTTTTGTTCCACTCATGCCGCCCTAGTTTCCGTCATATCAGTGTTATGTTCCCGGATTGTTGCGTCCCTTACGCGGTTGGGCTATAATGGGAACCCCTTGATAGTTCGCCTTGATTAAAGCTTTCCCAGCAATGCCCAACATTGGTTTTACCATTTTCCACCTAGCCTCTTTTTCCCTTGGGTTTCCGGAGCCCGAGGGTCATCTTATTTTAAACCCCCCCGGGCCAGTGCTCCTCTGAGTGTTGGTCCAAACCGTCAGCCGCCAGTGGCTACTAGGGGCAACTCTAGGCTGGCCTACCGGAAGTTTAGACAATCTGAGTGTGCCCTGAGAAAGAGATATGTGCAGCTCCGATCGGGATTTGTCGGCACATTCGGGCGGTGTTGCTCGATTTGTTTTAACCTGTCGAATCATCTTGTTGTACCGAGATACCGAGTCTGATCGGTGTGTCTTGGGTGGAGGTCTATTCCTTCGTTGACCGTGAGAGCTTGTTATGGGCTAAGTTGGGACCCCCCTGCAGGGATTGATCTTTCGAAAGCCGTGCCCGCGGTTATGGGCAGATGGGAATTTGTTATTGTTCGGTTGTAGATAACTTGAACCTTAATTAATTAAAATGAATCAACTGAGTGTGTTGCCGTGATGGCCTCTTCTCGGCGGAGTCCAGGAAGTGGACACGGTGTTGGAGTTATGTTTGCGCAGGTTGCTCTCTAGATTCTCGCCCGTGCTTTGCCTCTCTCTTCTCACTCTCTTTTGCGAATAAGTTAGCCACCATATTTGCTAGTCGCTTGCTGCAGCTCCACTTATACATTACCCCTTTCCTACCTATTAAGCTTAAATAGTCTTGATCACGAGGGTGCGAGATTGCTGAGTCCCTGTGGCTCATAGATTACTATTACACCAGATGGCGCGCTTGAGCTCAAGTGGGAGTACGACGAGGACTCTCAGCGTTACTATGTGTCTTTTCCTGATGATCAGTAGTGGTGCCTATTCGGGGTTAGATTCAGGGCCTTGTCGCATGTTGGGGGTCTTTTCTATTTTGGCGCCGTAGTCGGGCCATGAGTGAATTGTATGATGGATGTTATTTATGTACTTCGATGTGACGTGGCGAGTGTAAGCCAACTATGTTCCTTCCCTTTATATTATTTATGTACATGGGATGTGTAATGATTTCCTAACTTGCGACATTGCTTTCAATGCGGCTATGCCTCTAAGTCGTGCCTCGACACGTGGGAGATATAGGCGCATCGAGGGCGTTACAAGTTGGTAATCAGAGCCTTCCCCGACCTTAGGAGCCCCCATTGCTTGATCGTTTTTAGCAGCCGAGTTGTGTCTAGAAAAATGTTTTGAGTCCTTAGGAATTATATATCGGAGAGCTTAGGAATTCTTTTTTACTTCCCAGTCTCCTCATCGCTCTGGTAAGGCATCCTGACGTAGAGTTTTGACTCTTCTCTTCTCAAATTTCATTAAAAAAATTTAGGATCACGCGAGTATCTTGGAGTTGTTTCGATGGCTTATGATGAGAATACTGTCTTGGTGCCTCCTGTCAGGGGTTTAGTGTTAGTGTCCCGGGGAGTTGAGCTCTGAGGTGTTGTCATCATAATTTTATCCTTGCAATTCTGGTATACTTGAGATATGTTCGCGACATCGAAAATCTCCTTTATGCAGTTCGTTGGTGAGATAACCTCGACGCCACCCAGACTGGGGCGGGAGTTCGGGAGTATCGCCATAACTTGTATAACGGATGCTTTTCGAAGGTTGAGGTAGATGGTTTCCGAAGGTTTCTTGGTTATGTGTTGAAGGATGGATACAGCTGGATGTAGGATTTGCTAGTTTTGGTGAGATATTATGCTTCCCCTGTATCCCCAACACCTGATTGCATAACCGGAAAGTTTCGGGAGTTTCTTAGGTGGGAATTCAAGTAGCTCTTAGGATATCTTTCCAACAGATGTATGGTATGAAATTGGGGTTCGGCGTCTAGTGGTTCTCCTATTCACGGTCGATTTTACAGTGGTCTCGTTGTGTCTTAAAGAGTCCTTGGCAATGCTGACTCGGGGACGCTTCATATGTCATGTGCACTGCCTTGTACATGATGGTGCTGTACGATCGAGCCCGTGTAGGTCCCACCACGAAAACTTCGGACGAAATTTCTATCATATGTTTGTTCCGGCTTATTCCGCAAGCCAATCCTTGGTTTTATTTCGAGTTGTGGTATTCGAGTTGCTTCGACGTCATACATTGATTCCACCCCTCGTTGATGTACCTCTTCTACCTGATTCTTCGTGGCTTCGCAATTTAGGAATATGTGATCACTTCAAGAGAAGTGCATTCGTTCATTTTGTTCGGATGTGAAGACTTTATGTTGCAATTTTCATTCCATTGGTTTCAGTTTCATTTATCTGCCTATGTGCTAACGGTGGTCAACCTCTTCAGGATGGCTCCTGCTAAGAGCACCAGTCAGAACCAGAATCAAGATCCGCCACCACCTCCGCCTCCTCCGGAAGCATGGCAAGCTGTGATGGCCGCTACTAATGCAAATACACAGTTGATCATGCAAATCCTCCAAGAGCGGAATCAAGGCAGTCAAGGGAATCAAGGCAACAATCAGAACCATTTTGCTACTCTGAACCAGTTCCTCGCAAATGGTCCAAAGACGTTCAGCAATTGTGTTGAGGCTACCGATGCTGACGATTGGCTAGTGGATCTGGGCAAGCATTTTGAATGCAGCAATGTGAGGCCTGAAGATTTCGTCAAGTTCGCTTCTTTCCAGCTCAAAGATCAGGCCGCAGGGTGGTTCCAGCAGTACCAGGATTCCAGAGGTGGACGTTTGATCACTTGGGATGATTTCCGTCGTGATTTCCGGGCTCATCACATCCCTTAGAGTGTGATTGAAAGAAAACGTGAAGAATTCCGCAATCTGAAGCAAGGCTCTTTGTCTGTCTATGACTACAACAAGTTGTTCCAGAAGCTCGCCCATTTTGCCAAGCAGGATGTTCCTGATGAGAAGAGCATGATCTATCAGTTCAGGGGTGGTCTCCGTGAAGAAATTCAGCTCGCTCTTGTCCTCTTTGAGCCGCTGAGATATGATGAGTTCTACAACATGGCACTGAAGCAAGAGGCTGCTCAGTTGAGGTGTGATGCTTCCAGGAAGCGAGTCAGAGACACTACGCCTTCTTCCTCTACTCAAGTGGCCAAGCAGCAGAAGTATTGGCTTCCTCCTCCTCCATTCCGTCAGCCGTATCAGCAGAAGAGCAAAGGTGGCAGTGGTTCTTCCCACCCACCCAACCCAGGCTTTCAGAACAAGACTTCGTCTCAAGCTCCAAGATCAAGTGCTCCGTACCACCGTCCGCTTTCAGAGGTCACGTGCAACAAGTGCCAACAGAAGGGTCACTACGCCAACAAGTGTTTCAACCAGAGGCGTCTTCCTCCTCCTCCTGTCAGATCGGCAAGTACAGCAGTCGTCAAGCATAATCCCAAGCACGCCAAGGTCAATATGGTGAATGCAGCTCAGGCAGAGGATTCGTCAGATGTGATCATGGGTAACCTTCCTGTTAACGATGTTCCCGCAAAAGTACTTTTTGATACTGGTGCATCACATTGTTTTATCTCGAGACTTTTCGCATCCAAGCACGGGTGGTTTTCTCAAGTTATGCATAAGCCATTAGAAGTTGTCTCTCCGAGTAAATGCTTGCTTGCTAACTATGAAGTTCCGGATATTTCTATCTCGCTGGGTGACTTCAAGTTTCTGGCTTCCCCGATGATTCTTGGTAATTCCGATATCGATCTTATTCTTGGGATGGATTGGCTCTCTAAACACAAGGCTCAGCTCGATTGTGCAGCCAAGTAGATTCAACTGACTCATTCGTCTGAGGATGTCATTGTGTTTGCCGCTCAGGATAATTCCATCCGATTGTTTTCTCTCAATGAGAAGGGTGAATTGGATGCTATTTCGCAGATTCCTATTGTTTGTGCGTATCAAGACGTCTTCCCAGAAGAACTCCCAGGAATGCCTCCGCACCGGCCGGTTGAATTTGTTATTGAACTTGAGCCCGGTACGGAACCTGTGTGCAAACGTCCTTACAAGATCGGCCCCGCAGAGTTGAAGGAGTTGAAGAAACAACTCGATGTTCAAGAAAGAATGGGTCTCATTCGGCCTAGTACTTCTCCGTGGGGTTGTGGTGTTCTTTTGTGAAGAAGAAGGATGGAACGGACCGACTTTGCGTTGATTATCGTCCATTGAACAAGAAGACCATCAAGAACAAATACCCACTTCCCAACATCAATGAGCTGTTCGAACAACTCAAGGGTGCCCAAGTATTCTCCAAGCTTGATCTTCGTATGGGTTATCATCAAATTCGCATTCGTGAGCAAGATATTCCCAAGACGGCCTTCAGGACAAGCTATGGGTCATATGAATACACCGTCATGTCTTTTGGCCTCGCCAACGCTCCTCCGACGTTCTCTCGCATGATGAACTTCATCTTCAACCCCTACACCAATGACTTCGTTTTGGTCTATCTCGACGACATTCTGGTTTTCTCGAAGAACAAGGAAGATCATGCCAAGCACTTGCGTTTGGTTCTTGACAAGCTCAGGGAACATCAGTTCTACGCCAAGTTCTCCAAGTGTGAATTTTGGCTCGATGAGGTGCTTTATCTTGGTCATATCATCTCCGCCAAGGGCATTTCCGTGGATCCTGAGAAGGTGTCTGCAATTGTTAATTGGGAACCTCCTCAGAATGTGAAGCAACTCCATAGCTTCCTCGGTCTCGCAAGCTACTGCCGAAGATTCGTTGAAATTTTTTCCAAGATCACGAAGCCTCTCTCAAATCTTCTTCAGAAACACGTCAAGTACGTTTGGTCTCCGGAGTGTGATATTGCTTTCAACTCTTTGAAAGAGAAGTTGATCACTGCTCCAGTTCTGACTCCGCCTGATGAAACCAAGCCGTACGAGGTCTTTTGTGATGCCTCTCTCCAAGGTCTAGGTGCTGTACTGATGCAAGAGAAGAAAGTTGTTGCTTATACCTCTCGCCAGTTGAAGCCTAATGAGAAGAACTACCCCACTCATGATCTCGAGTTGGCGGCAGTTGTGCATGCTTTGTTGACTTGGAGACATCTTCTATTGGGAAGAAAAGTGGATATTTTCACTGATCACAAGAGTATCAAGTACATCTTCACCCAGCCTAATCTCAACCTCAGGCAGACTCGATGGGTCGAAATGATTCAAGAGTACAATCCGAGTATCGAGTATACTCCAGGCAAGGCCAATGTGATTGCTGACGCGTTGAGCAGAAAAGCATATTGCAACAGTCTGATTTTGAAGCCTTATCAACCCGAGCTTTGTGAAGCTTTCCGCAAACTTAATCTGCAAATTGTTCCTCAAGGTTTCCTCGCCAACCTTCAAGTCTCTCCTACCTTGGAAGACCAAATTCGCCAAGCCCAGCTTCTGGATGCTATGGTGAAAAAGGTGAAGATTGGTATTGCAAAGAGTCAGTCCAAGTACAAGTGCTACCGACTTGATGACAAGGACACTCTCTTCTTCGAGGATCGAATTGTTGTACCCAAAGGTGAACTTCGTAAAGTGATCATAAACGAGGCTCACAACTCTCTCCTCTCCATCCACCCTGGTAGCACGAAGATGTATCAGGATCTGAAGCAAACTTATTGGTGGACTCGAATGAAGCGCGAGATCGCTCAATTCGTGAATGAATGTGATGTCTGCAGAAGAGTGAAGGCAGAACACCAAAGGCCAGCAGGTCTCCTCCAACCTCTTGCCATTCCAGAATGGAAGTTTGACCACATTGAAATGGACTTCGTGACTGGGTTTCCAAAGTCCAAGCGTGGCAATAATGCTATATTCGTTGTCATCGACAAGCTCACCAAAGTGGCTCACTTTCTGCCTATCAAAGAGTCAATCACTACAGCTCAATTGGTGGAACTCTATACCTCTCGAATTGTCTCTTTGCACGGTATTCCTAAAGTGATATCTTCAGACCGTGGCAGCATTTTTACTTCCAAGTTTTGGGATTCTTTTCAGAAGGCCATGGGCACCAACATCCGCTTCAGCACTGCTTTCCATCCTCAAACAAGCGGTCAAGTCGAGTGTGTCAACCAGATTCTTGAAGATATGCTCAGGGCTTGTGTTATCTCCTTCGGCATGAAGTGGGAGGATTGTCTTCCTTATGCTGAATTCTCATACAACAACAGTTTTCAACCAAGTTCGGGCAAGGCCCCATTTGAAATTCTGTATGGTAGGAAATGCCGTACACCTCTGAACTGGTCTGAAACCAGTGAACGTCAGCGGCTGGGTAATGACTTAATCACAGAGGCAGAAGAAATGTGCAAGGTCATTCGTGATAACCTCAAAGTAGCCCAATCCTGCCAGAAGAGCTACTATGATAGCAAGCACCGTGATTTGGCTTTCGAGATCGGAGATCATGTTTACCTCCGCGTATCTCCTATGAAAGGGACTCGTCGCTTCAGTATCAAAGGGAAGCTTGCCCCCAGATACGTTGGACCTTTCAAGATTGTCAGCAAGAGAGGCGACCACGCCTATCAACTCGAGCTTCGTTCAAACTTCGTCAATGTTCATGATGTGTTCCATGTCTCCCAACTCCGAAAGTGCTTTAAGACGCTTGAACGCACAGTCAACTTCGAGGACATTGAGCTCCAAGAAGATCTCTCCTATCGTGAGCACCCAGTTGCAATCCTTGAAGAGACTGAACGCAGGACTCGCAACAAGTCAATCAAATTTCTCAAAGTCAAGTGGTCACACCATTCTGACCGTCAAGCTACCTGGGAACGCGAGGACCACCTCCGTTCTGAGTACCCGGAGTTCTTTCAGTCCTAGATCTCGGGACAAGATCTTTTCGTAGTGGTGGAGCGTTGTAACGCCCCAGATATTACTTTCCCAATTTGTACTCCAACTCTTGCCGTTTCCGGCATTAAGTTATATTTATCTCGCGGGTTCGGGTCTTTGTCTCCGTGTGTTGTTTTCGTTTGCGTGCATCTCATATCATGTCATCACATGCATTGCATTCGCATACATGTTCATCTCATGCATTCGAGCATTTTTCCCGTTGTCCGTTTTGCATTCCGGCGCTTCGTTCTCCTCCGGTGGCCATTTCTAGCTTTCTTTCGTGTATAGGGATTAAACATTTCCGGATTGGACCGAGACTTGCCATGCGGCCTTGGTTTACTACCGGTAGACCGCCTGTCAAGTTTCGTGTTATTTGGACTTCGTTTGATACTCCAACGGTTAACCGAGGGACCGAAAAGGCCTCGTGTGTGTTGCAGCCCAACACCCCTCCAATGTGGCCCAAAACCCACCAAACTCTGCTCCATCGTCTCGGTCGTTCGATCACGATCGCGTGGGCGAAAACCGCACCTCTTTTGGACTCTCCTAGCTCCCTCTACCTCTATTTATACCCCCTCCATTCGGATCTCTCTCCCCCTCTCGAAACCCTAAAAAAAACCCTCTCCGCCGCCGCCGGACGTGTCCGGACGAGCCGGACAACGTCCGGATCCGCCCGCAGCCAGTGGCCCGCTGCCACGTGGTGCTGCCGCCGCCGCCGCGGAGGCCCGCCGAGCCCACGCCCGGCCCCCGCGGCCCAGCCGCCTCGCCCCGCCGCCCGACTGCTACCGCCGCCGTCTTCCTACGCGCCGGCCGCCCGAGCCACCGCGAGCGCCACCGCGGCGACCTCGCCATCGACTCCGGCCGATGCCGGACCCCGCGCCCCGGCACCCTGCGCCTCGCCTGCCGCCGCCCAAGTACCACCTCGCCGCCTCTCCGGCTCCCCGCCGGCCGGATCCGGCGAGATCCGGCCCGGGAGCACCTCGCGCCGGCGAGCTTCTTCCGCTCCGGCGACCCCGCGCGGCACTGTTCCGGCGACCTCGATCCGCATGCTGCCCAGGATCCAGATCTGGAATCGGTTGACCTAATCTTGCCCTAATCTCAATATTTTTTTGCATATTTCAACGCATCATATCTCCGCAACCGTGACTCCGTTTTGGACATATGATATATCAAAATCTTCGCCTCGATGAGTACATCATTTCCTTCCATTGCTTCATTTGCATTTGGGTTCATCTTGATGCCCAAAATGCTGTTAGAAGGAGGCATCGTGAGTTAATTTGCAGATCCGTTAGCTCATCATAGACTTTTGTCATTTTTGCCATGATTATTGTGTGCATGATATGCCTGTGCCCCTTTGGGATGAATTGTTAAGCATTTTGTCTTCTTTCCAGAGGTGCCACCCATGCATTTTTAGGATGTGTGTGGTGACTTGTGCAAGCTTGCAAAGAGGGGCACCTGAGTAATCTGTTTTTAGGGACTTAGTGATTTTCACTAACTCTGGGATATTTTAGTTCATGATGCCATATGTTCGTCTTGTTTCCTAGTGATCCGTGCCTCTTTTGAGCATGATCAGTAAGGGACATTTGTTAATCTTGTTGTGCTCTATCCATCCATGTCTTTACTTGTTATGTTGGAGCAACCTAGGTTGAGTCAATCGAGCTCAACTTTTGCATCGTTGTTATTTTGGGCAGATCATGAACTCTTTTGCGATTTTGCCGCTGCTATTGCTAGTGATCCATGCATGCTATGACATTGTTCTTGTCATGTCTAGCTAGCATTTTGTGCCTTATTTATGGATATATGCTTGCATTGCCATGACTTGCACCGTAGTGAGTGCATCGAGCTCGTTTACATGCCTCCGTGAGTTATAATTTCAGCATGTCTCAGTTTTCACTAAGTCTGAAAACTGATTGTGTTTCATCTATGTTCGTGTGCTCGTTAGAGTATTTTGTGAACCCTTTTGGCCCCAGGTCACTTTGGGTGTTTTGTTAAGCTTGTTGAGTAGCTCCATTCCATTCTCTTGCTTTTCATGTTCAGGTTATGTTTCATGTTGTTTTGCTGCTCCGAAGAGGGCATTGTGGTCTGAAATTTCAGACTAGTGTTAATTTCACTAAGTCTGAAATCTGTTTTGCTTATTCAGTTTTGCTATGCTTGTTTGAACCTCATAATGGATGAATTTGGCTATGGCTCAGTCCTAGTGATTTGTTGAGCATCTTGTGTACATCCCTTCCATGTATTTTGTTTTCATGTTTGGTGGCCGTAGCATGTTCATTTCGTTGCATCTAGGAGCCTACTTGCTGTAAACCGCAGATCGGTTCGTTTCGTAAAACGCTTGCCATTTCCAAACCGTAGCTCCGATTCCTATGATCTTTATATCGTTTTCAGGTGACTTCTTCCCCTATATCCAGTGGCACACTTGGTTATCCAAGTTGAGGCCAGGTTCATGCATTTCCTGCCACGTCTTGCATTTTGCATCCCGCATCGCATCCCGCATAGCATACCATCTTTGCATATTATTGGTTGCCCTTGCACGTGGTTGATTGTATCCTTGTTGCTTGTTTGTGTTGTTGGGTAGAGCTGGGAGGTGAGTTCACTAACGAGGAGCCCGTTGAGTTTGCTTTTGAGGATCCAGTCAACTCTGACAACTGTGCAGGCAAGATGATCATACCCTCGAAATCACTACTATCTTTGCTATGCTAGTTTGCTCGCTCTTTTGCTTTGCCAATGCTACGATGCCTACCACTTGCTTGTCAGCCTCCCAATTGCCATGATTGAGCCTCTAACCCACCATTGTCCTAGCAAACCGTTGATTGGCTATGTTACCGCTTTGCTCAGCCCCTTCTTATAGCGTTGCTAGTTGCAGGTGAAGATTGGAGCCGTTCCTTGTTGGAACATTTATTTACTTGTTGGGATACCATTATATTGCCATGTTATCTTAATGCATCTATATACTTGGTAAGGGTGGAAGGCTCGGCCTCTCGCCTAGTGTTTTGTTCCACTCTTGCCGCCCTAGTTTCCGTCATATCGGTGTTATTTTCCCGGATTGTTGCGTCCATTACGCGGTTGGGCTATAATGGGAACCCCTTGATAGTTCGCCTTGATTAAAGCTTTTCCAGCAATGCCAAACATTGGTTTTACCATTTGCCACCTAGCCTCTTTTTCCCTTGGGTTTTCGGAGCTCGAGGGTCATCTTATTTTAAACCCCCCCCCGGGCCAGTGCTCCTCTGAGTGTTGGTCTAAACCGTCAGCCGCCGGTGGCTACCAGGGGCAACTCTGGGCTGGCCTACCGGAAGTTTAGACAATCTGAGTGTGCCCTGAGAAAGAGATATGTGCAGCTCCTATCGGGATTTGTCGGCACATTCGGGCGGTGTTGCTGGACTTGTTTTAACCTATCGAATCATCTTGTTGTACCGAGATACCGAGTCTGATCGGTGTGTCTTGGGTGGAGGTCTATAACTTCATTGACCGTGAGAGCTTGTTATGGGCTAAGTTGGGACCCCCCTGCAGGGATTGATCTTTCGAAAGCCGTGCCCGCGGTTATGGGCAGATGGTTATTTGTTAATGTTCGGTTGTAGATAACTTGAACCTTAATTAATTAAAATGAATCAACTGAGTGTGTTGCCGTGATGGCCTCTTCTCGGCGGAGTCCGGGAAGTGGACACGGTGTTGGAGTTATGTTTACGCAGGTTGCTCTCTAGATTTTCGCCCGTGCTTTTCCTCTCTCTTCTCGCTCTCTTTTGCGAATAAGTTAGCCACCATATTTGCTAGTCGCTTGCTGCAGCTCCACTTATACATTACCCCTTTCCTACCTATTAAGCTTAAATAGTCTTGATCGTGAGGGTGCGAGATTGCTGAGTCCCTGTGGCTCACAGATTACTATTACACCAGATGCAGGGACAGATGATACAGCTCCAGATGGCGCGCTTGAGCTCAAGTGGGAGTACGACGAGGACTCTCAGCGTTACTATGTGTCTTTTCCTGATGATCAGTAGTGGTGCCTATTCGGGGTTAGATTTAGGGCCTTGTCGCATGTTGGGGGTCTTTTCTATTTTGACGCCGTAGTCGGGCCATGAGTGAATTGTATGATGGATGTTATTTATGTACTTTGATGTGACGTGGCGAGTGTAAGCCAACTATGTTCCTCCCCTTTATATTATTTATGTACATGGGATGTGTAATGATTTCCTAACTTGCGACATTGCTTTCAATGCGGCAATGCCTCTAAGTCATGCCTCCACACGTGGGAGATATAGGCGCATCGAGGGCGTTGCACTCCCCCTTGCTCCTTTATATACGGGGGCAGGGGGCACCCTAGGACACACAAGTTGATCCACGTGATCGTTCCTTAGCCGTGTGCGGTGCCCCCTGCCACCATATTCCACCTCGGTCATATTGTAGCGGTGCATAGGCGAAGCCCTGCGACAGTAGAACATCAAGATCATCACCACGCCGTCGTGCTGACGGAACTCCTCCCCGAAACTTTGCTGGATCGGACCCCGGGGATCATCATCGAGCTATACGTGTGCTAAGAACTCAGAGGTGCCGGAGTAATGGTGCTTGGATCGGTCGGATCGGAAAGACGTACGACTACTTCCTCTATGTTGCGTCCACGCTTCCGCAGTCGGTCTGCGTGGGTACGTAGACAACACTCTCCCCTCTCGTTGCTATGCATCACCATGATCTTGAGTGTGCGTAGGAAATTTTTGAAATTACTACGTTCCCCAATAGTGGTATCAGAGCCTGGTATTATGGTTTGATGTTATTTGCACGAGTAGAACACAAGTGAGTTGTGGGCAATATGAGTCATACTGCCTACCAGCATGTCATACTTTGGTTCAGCGGTATTGTTGGACGAGACGACCCGGACCAACATTACGCGTACGCTTACGCGAGACCGGTTCCCTCGACGTGCTTTGCACATAGGTGGCTTGCGGGCGACTGTCTCTCCAACTTTAGTTGAACCGAGTGTGGCTACGCCCGGTCCTTGCGAAGGTTAAAATGGAGTCTATTTGACAAACTATCGTTGTGGTTTTGATGCGTAGGTGAGATTGGTTCTTGCTTAAGCCCATAGCAGCCACGTAAAACTTGCAACAACAAAGTAGAGGACGTCTAACTTGTTTTTGCAGGGCATGTTGTGATGTGATATGGTCAAGACATGATGCTAAATTTTATTGTATGAGATGATCATGTTTTGTAACCGAGTTATCGGCAACTGGCAGGAGCCATATGGTTGTCGCTTTATTGTATGCAATGCAATCGCGATGTAATGCTTTACTTTATCACTAAGCGGTAGAGATAGTCGTGGAAGCATAAGATTAGCGAGACGACAATGATGCTACGATGGAGATCAAGGTGTCGCGCCGGTGACGATGCTGATCATGACGGTGCTTCGGAGATGGAGATCACAAGCACAAGATGATGATGGCTATATCATGTCACTTATATTGATTGCATGTGATGTTTATCTTTTATGCATCTTATCTTGCTTTGATTGACGGTAGCATTATAAGATGATCTCTCACTAATTATCAAGAAGTGTTCTCCCTGAGTATGCACCGTTGCGAAAGTTCTTCGTGCTGAGACACCACGTGATGATCGGGTGTGATAGGCTCTACGTTCAAATACAACGGGTGCAAAACAGTTGCACATGCGGAATACTCAGGTTATACTTGACGAGCCAAGCATATACAGATATGGCCTCGGAACACGGAGACCGAAAGGTCGAGCGTGAATCATATAGTAGATATGATCAACATAGTGATGTTCACCAATGAAACTACTCCATCTCACGTGATGATCGGACATGGTTTAGTCGATTTGGATCACGTGATCACTTAGAGGATTAGAGGGATGTCTATCTAAGTGGGAGTTCTTAAGTAATATGATTAAATCGAACTTAAATTTATCATGAACTTAGTCCTGGTAGTATTTTGCAAATTATGTTGTAGATCAATAGCTCGTGTTGTTGCTTCCCTGTGTTTATTTTGATATATTCCTAGAGAAAATTGTGTTGAAAAATGTTAGTAGCAATGATGCGGATTGGATCCGTGATCTGAGGTTTATCCTCATTGCTGCACAGAAAAATTATGTCCTTGATGCACCGCTAGGTGACAGACCTATTGCAGGAGCAGATGCAGACGTTATGAACGTTTGGCTAGCTCAATATGATGACTACTTGATAGTTTAGTGCACCATGCTTAATGGCTTAGAATCGGGACTTCAAAGATGTTTTGAACGTCATGGACCATATGAGATGTTCCAGGAGTTGAAGTTAATATTTCAAGCAAATACCCGAGTTGGGAGATATGAAGTCTCCAACAAGTTCTATAGCTAAAAGATGGAGGAGAATCGCTCAACTAGTGAGCATGTGCTCAGATTGTCTGGGTACTACAATCGCTTGAATCAAGTGGGAGTTAATCTTCCAGATAAGATAGTGATTGACAGAATTCTCTAGTCACCATCACCAAGTTAGTAGAACTTCGTGATGAACTATAATATGCAAGGGATAACGGAAACAACTCCCAAGCTCTTCGTGATGCTGAAATCAACGAAGGTAGAAATCAAGAAAAACATCAAGTGTTGATGGTTGACAAGACCACTAGTTTCAAGAAAAGGGCAAAGAGAAGAAGGGGAACTTCAAGAAGAACGCTCAAGTGAAGAAGCCCATGTCTGATCCTAAGCCTGAGACTAAGTTCTTCTACTTCAAAGGGACTAGTCACTGGAAGCAGAACTACCCCAAGTGATTGGCGGATAAAAAGGATGGCAAAGTGAACATAAGTATATTCGATATACATGTTATTGATGTGTACTTTACTAGTGTTTATAGCAACCCCTTAGTATTTGATACTAGTTCAGTTGCTAAGATTAGTAACTCAAAACGGGAGTTGCAGAATAAACAGAGGCTAGTTAAGGGTAAAGTAATGATGTGTGTTGGAATTGGTTCCAAAATTGATATGATCATCATCGCACACTCCCTATACTTTTGGGATTAGTGTTGAACCTAAATAAGTGTTATTTGGTGTTTGCGTTGAGCATGAATATGATTTGATCATGTTTATTGTAATACGGTTATTCATTTAAGTAAAAGAATAAATTGTTGTTCTGTTTACATGAATAAAACCTTATATGGTTACACACCCAATGAAAATGGTTCATTGGATCTCGATCATAGTGATACACATATTCATAATATTGAAACCAAAAGATGCAAAGTTAATAATGATAGTGCAAATTATTTATGGCATTGCCATTTAGGTCATATTGGTGTAAAGCACATGAAGAAACTCCATGCTGATGGGCTTTTGGAATCACTTGATTATGAATCACTTGATGCTTGCGAACCATGCCTCATGGGCAGGATGACTAAGACTCTGTTCTCCGGAACAATAGAGCAAGCAACTAACTTATTAGAAATAATACATACTGATGTATGCGATCCGATGAGTGTTGAGGCTCGCGGCAAGTATCATTATTTTCTGACCTTCACAGATGATTTGAGCAGATATGGGTATATCTACTTGATGAAACATAGGTCTGAAAACATTTGAAAAGTTCAAATAATTTCAGAGTGAAGTGGAAAATCATCGTAACAAGAAAATAAAGTTTCTACGATCTGATCGTAGAGAAGAGTAGTTGAGTTACGAGTTTGGCCTTCAGTTAAAAACAATGTGAAATAGTTTCACTACTCACGCCACCTGGAACACCACAATGTAATGGTGTGTCCGAACGTCATAACCGTACTTTATTAGATATGGTGCGATCTATGATGTCTCTTACCGATCTACCACTATCGTTTTGGGGTTATGCATTTGAGACAGTTGCATTCACGTTAAATAGGGCACCATCTAAATCCGTTGAGACGACACTATATGAACTATGGTTTGGCAAGAAACCTAAGCTATCGTTTCTTAAAGTTTGAGGTTGCAATGCTTATGTGAAAAAGTTTCAACCTGATAAGCTCAAACCCAAATCGGAGAAATGTGTCTTCATAGGATATCCAAAGGAAACTATTGGATACACCATCTATCACAGATCCGAAGGCAAGACTTTTGTTGCTAAATTCGGAAGCTTTCTAGAGAAGGAGTTTCTCTCGAAAGAAGTGAGTGGGAGGAAAGTAGAAAACTTGATAAGGTAATTGTACCTTCTCCCTTATTGGAAAGTAGTTCATCACAGAAATCGGTTCTTGTGACTACTACACCAATTAGTGAGGAAGCTAATGATGATGATCATGTAACTTCAGATCAAGTTACTACCGAATCTCGTAGGTAAACCAGAGTAAGATCCGCACCAGAGTGGTATGGTAATCCTGTTCTGGAAGTCATGTTACTAGACCATGACGAACTTGCGAACTCTGAGGAAGCGATGATGAGCCCAGATTCCGCGAAATGGTTTGAGGCCATGAAATCTGAGATATGATCCATGTATGAGAACAAAGTATGGACTTTGATGGATTTGCCCGATGATCGGCAAGCCATAAAAATAAATGGATCTTCAAGAGGAAGACAGACGCTGATAGTAGTGTTATTATCTACAAAGCTAGAATTGTCACAAAAGTGTTTCGACAAGTTCAAGGTGTTGACTACGATGAGAGATTCTCACTCGTATCTATGCTTAAGTCTGTTCGAATCATGTTAGCAATTGCTGCATTTTATGAAATCTAGCTAATGGATAAACAAAACTGAATTCCTTAATGGATTTATTAAAGAAGAGTTGTATACGATGCAACTAGAAGGTTTTGTCAATCCGAAAGTTGCTAACGAAATGTGCAAGCTCCAGCAATCCATCTGTGGACTGGTGCAAGCATCTCGGAGTTGGAATATACGCTTTGATGAGTTGATCAAAGCATATAGTTTTATACAGACTTACGGTGAAGCCTGTATTTACAAGAAAAGTGAGCAGGAGCACTACGGCATTTCTGATAAGTATATGTGAATGACATATTGTTGATCGGAAATAATGTAGAATTATTCTGTAAAGCATAAAGGAGTGTTTGAAAGGAGTTTTTCAAAGAAAGACTTCAGTGAAGCTGCTTACATATTGAGCTCCAAGATCTATAGAAATAGATCAAGACGCTTGATAAGTTTTTTCAATGAGTACATACCTTGACAAGATTTTGAAGTAGTTCAAAATGGAGCAGTCAAAGAAAGAGTTCTTGCCTGTATTACAAGGTGTGAAGTTGAGTAAGACTCAAAGCCCGACCACGGCAGGAGATAGAAAGAGAATGAAAGTCATTCCCTATGCCTTGGCCATAGGTTCTATAAAGTATGTCATGTTATATACCAGATCTATTGTATACCCTACACTGATTTGGCAAGGGAGTACAATAGTGATCTAGGAGTAGATCACTGGACAGCGGTCAGAGTTATCCTTAGTGAAATAAGGATATGTTTCTCGATTATGGATGTGACAAAAAGGTTCGTCGTAAAGGGTTACGTCGATGCAAGTTTTTGACACTGATCCAGATGATTCTCAGTCTCAATCTGGATACATATTGAAAGTGGGAGCAATTAGCTAGAGTAGCTCCGTGCAGAGCATTGTAGACATAGGATTTTGCAAAATACATACGGATCTGAATTTGGCAGGCCCGTTGACTAAATTTCTCTCACAAGAAAAACATGATCACTCTTTGGGTGTTAATCACATAGCGATGTGAACTAGATTATTGAATCTAGTAAACCCTTTGGGTGTTAGTCACATGGAGTTGTGAACCAATCACATAAAGATGTGAACTATTGGTGTTAATCACATAGCGATGTGAACTAGATTATTGACTCTAGTGCAAGTGGGAGACTGAAGGAAATATGCCCTAGAGGCAATAATAAAGTTATTATTTATTTCCTTATTTCATGATAAATGTTTATTATTCATGTTAGAATTGTATTAACCGGAAACATAATACATGTGTGAATACATAGACAAACAGAGTGTCACTAGTATGCCTCTACTTGACTAGCTCGTTAATCAAAGATGGTTATGTTTCCTAACCATGGACAAAGAGTTGTTATTTGATTAATGGGGTCACATCATTAGGTGAATGATCTGATTGACATTACCAATTCCATTAGTGTAGCACCCGATCGTTTAGTATGTTGCTATTGCTTTCTTCATGACTTATACATGTTCCTATGACTATGAGATTATGCAACTCCCGTTTGCTGGAGGAACACTTTGTGTGCTACCAAATGTCACAACGTAAATGGGTGATTATAAAGGAGCTCTACAGGTGTCTCCAAAGGTAGATGTTGGGTTGGCGTATTTCGAGATTAGGATTTGTCACTCCGATTGTCGGAGAGGTATCTCTGGGCCCTCTCGGTAATGCACATCACATAAGCCTTGCAAGCATTGCAACTAATATGTTAGTTGTGAGATGATGTATTACGGAATGAGTAAAGAGACTTGCCGGTAACGAGATTGAACTAGGTATTGGATACCGACGATCGAATCTCAGGCAAGTAACATACCGATGACAAAGGGAACAACGTATGTAGTTATGCGGTCTGACCGATAAAGATCTTCGTAGAATATGTCGGAGCCAATATGGGCATACAGGTCCCGCTATTGGTTATTGACCGGAGATTTGTCTCAGTCATGTCTGCATTGTTCTCGAACCATAGGGTCCGCACGCTTAACGTTACGATGACAGTTATTATGAGTTTATACATTTTGATGTACCGAAGTTAGTTTGGAGTCCCGGATGTGATCACGGACATGACGAGGAGTCTCGAAATGGTCGAGACATAAAGATTGATATATTGGACGGCTATATTCAGACACCGGAAGTGTTCCGGGTGATTTCGGAGAATACCGGAGAGCTAGAGGGTTACCGGAACCCCCCCCCCCCCCCCGGAGAAGTAATGGGCCATATGGGCCTTAGTGGGGAGAGGGAGAGGGGCTGCCAGAGGTGGGCCGCGTGCCACCTCCTCCCTGGTCCGAATTGGACTAGGGGAGGGGGGCGACGCCCCCTTTTCCTTCTCCCTCTCCACCTCTTTCCCCCTCCTAGTAGGAGTCCTACTCCTACTAGGAGGAGGACTCCTCCTGGCGCGCCAAACAAGGGCCGGCCGGCCTCCCCCTTGCTCCTTTATATACGGGGGCAGGGGGGCACCCTAGGACACACAAGTTGATCCACGTGATCGTTCCTTAGCTGTGTGCGGTGCCCCCTGCCACCATATTCCACCTCGGTCATATTGTAGCGGTGCTTAGGCGAAGCCCTGCGACAGTAGAACATCAAGATCGTCACCACGCCGTCGTGCTGACAGAACTCCTCCCCGAAACTTTGCTGGATCGGAGCCCGGGGATCGTCATCGAGCTGTACGTGTGCTAAGAACTCGGAGGTGCTGGAGTAACGGTGCTTGGATCGGTCGTATCGGGAAGACGTACGACTACTTCCGCTATGTTGCGTCAACGCTTCCGCAGTCTTCGTGGGTACGTAGACAACGCTCTCCCCTCTCGTTGCTATGCATCACCATGATCTTGAGTGTGCGCAGGAAATTTTTGAAATTACTACGTTCCCCAACACCTACCCCCTGGGTGCGCCCCCTGCCTCATGGGCCCCCTAACGCTCCACCGACCTCAACTCCAACTTCATATATTCGTGTTCGGGGAGAAAAAATAGGAGAGAAGGATTCATCGGGTTTTACGATACGGAGCCACCGCCAAGCCCTAAACTCTCTCGGGAGGGCTGATCTGGAGTCCGTTCGGGGCTTCGAAGAGGGGAATCCGTTGCTATCATCATCAGCCTTCCTCCATCACCAATTTCATGATGCTCACCGCCGTGCCTGAGTAATTCCATCGTAGGCTTGCTGGACGGTGATGGGTTGGATGAGATTTATCATGTAATCGAGTTAGTTTTGTTAGGGTTTGATCCCTAGTATCCACTATGTTCTGAGATTGATGTTGCTATGACTTTGCTATGCTTAATGCTTGTCACTAGGGCCTGAGTGACATGATTTCAGATCAGAACCTATTATGTTTTCATGAATATATGTGAGTTCTTCATCCTATCTTGCAAGTCTATAGTCACCTATTATGTGTTATGATCCGTTAACCCCGAAGTGACAATAATCGGGATACTTACCGGTGATGACCATAGTTTGAGGAGTTCATGTATTCACTATGTGTTAATGCTTTGGTCCGGTACTCTATTGAAAGGAGGCCTTAATATCCCTTAGTTTCCAATAGGACCCCACTGCCACGGGAGGGTAGGACAAAAGATGCCATGCAAGTTCTTTTCCATAAGCACGTATGACTATATTTAGAATACATGCCTACATTACATTGATGAACTGGAGCTAGTTCTGTGTCACCCTATGTTATAACTGTTGCATGATTGATCACATCCGACATAATTACCCATCACTAATCCATTGCCTACGAGCTTTTCATATATTGCTCTTCGCTTACTTACTTTTCCGTTGCTACTGTTACAATCACTATAAAACCAAAACTGCTACCGTTACTTTTGCTACCGTTACCACTACTATCATATTACTTTGCTACTAAACACTTTGCTGCAGATATTAAGTTTTCCATGTGTGGTTGAATTGACAACTCAGCTGCTAATACTTGAGAATATTCGTTGGCTTCCCTTGTGTCGAATCAATAAATTTGGGTTGAATACTCTACCCTCGAAAACTATTGTGATCCCCTATACTTGTGGGTTATCAAGACTATTTTCTGGCTCCGTTGCCGGGGAGCATAGCTCTATTCTTTGAGTCACTTGGGATTTATATCTGTTGATCACTATGAAGAACTTGAAAGATCAAAGAACCAATATTTTTCCCTCAACTACGAGGGGAGGTAAGGAACTGCCATCTAGATGTGCACTTGATTCACCTTCTGTTTTGAGTAAACTTGTGAGACCTACACCTGCTATTCATTCTGATATGTCGCATGTTATTGATGATGCCACTTCTGCTTTGCATGATACTTATGATGAAACTACTTCTATGTTTGATAATATTGTGCCACTAGGTGAATTTCTTGATGGACAACTTGCTAGGGTTAGAGAGAATGAAATTATTGAAACTGATAATATTGATGAAAGTGATGATGAAGATTCTCCCCCTAGATATGAATTGCTTGTTGTGGCTGAGGGTTATGTTAGGGATGAAGAAACTGCTAGAGAGTTTCTTGCTTGCAATGATATATCCGATCTTAAGAAATTATTAGCTAAGCTTAAAGAAAAGTCTTTGAATGCTAGAATGAAATATGACCCTGCTTTTGCTACTTCACCTATCTTTATTACTGATAAGGATTATGATTTCTCTGTCGATCCCGAGTTAATTACTTTGGTTGAATCTGATCCTTTTTATGACTATGAATCTGAAACTGTTGTGGCACATCTTACTAAATTAAATGATATAGCCACCCTGTTTACTCATGATGAGAAAACTCACTATTACTTTATCCTAAAGTTGTTTCCGTTCTCATTAAAGGGTGATCTAAAACATGGTTTAATTCTCTTGATCCTGGTTGTGTGAGTAGTCCCTAGGATATGATTTATACTTCTCTGCTAAATATTTCCCCGCTCATAAGAAACAAGCTGATTTAAGGGAAATATATAATTTTGTGCAAATTGAAGAAGAGAGTCTCCCACAAGCTTGGGGGAGGCTTCTCTAATTACTTAATGCTTTGCCTGATCATCCTCTCAAGAAAAATGAAATACTTGATATCTTTTATAATGGACTAACCGATGCTTCCAGAGATTACCTAGATAGTTGTGCTGGTTGTGTTTTAAGGGAAAGAACTATTGATCAAGATGAAGTGTTATTGAATAATATGTTGACAAATGAAAATAATTGGACACTTCCTGAACCAACTTTTGTGGATCATAGCAGAAATTTAAGATTTTCTACGCATCACCAAGATCAATCTATGGAGTCATCTAGCAACGAGAGGGAGAGGAGTGCATCCACATACCCTTGTAGATCGTGAGCGGAAGCGTTCAAGAGAACGGGGTTGATGGAGTCGTACTCGTCGTGATCCAAATCACCGATGATCCTAGCGCCGAACAGACGGCACCTCCGGTTCAACACACGTACGGAGCGAGGATGTCTCCCGCGCCTTGATCCAGCAAGGAGGAGGGAGAGGTTGAGGAAGAGGGCTCCAACAGCAGCACGACGGCGTGGTGGTGGTGGAGCAGCCGTACTCCGGCAGGGCTTCGCCAAGGTCTTGCGGAGGAGAAGAGGTGTTGGGGAGGGGAGGGGTTGCGCCTTGGATGTGGTGTGCAGCCCTCCCCTTGCCCCTCTATTTATAGGGGAAGGAGGAAGGGGGCCGGCCCCCTCTAGATGAGATCTAGAGGGGGAAGGGCGGCCAAGGGGAGGGGGCTTGCCCCCCCAAGCAAGGGGGCCGCCCCCCTTAGGGTTTCCCCCCAACCCTAGGTGCATGGGCCCAAGGGGGGGATTCACCCATCCCATGTAGGGCTGGTTCCCTTTCCTCTACGGCCCATTCGGCCCTCCGAGAGAGGTGGCCCCTCCCGGTGGACCCCCGGAACCCCTCCGGTGGCCCCGGTACAATACCGATATGCCCCCGAACCTTTCCGGTGACCGTATGACAACATCCTACATATAAATCTTCACCTCCGGATCATTCCGGAACTCCTCGTGACATCCGGGATCTCATCCGGGACTCCGAACAACATTCGGTAATCACATACAAGTCTTCCTAATAACCCTAGCGTCATCGAACCTTAAGTGTGTAGACCCTACGGGTTCGGGAACCATGCAGACATGACTGAGACAACTCTCCAGCCAATAACCAACAGCGGGATCTGGATACCCATGTTGGCTCCCACATGTTGCATGATGATCTCATTGGATGAACCACGATGTCGAGGATTCAAGCAATCCCGTATACAATTCCCTTTGTCAATCGGCACGTTACTTGCCCGAGATTCGATCGTCGGTATCCCAATACCTCGTTCAATCTCGTTACCAGCAAGTCACTTTACTCGTTCTGTAATGCATGATCCCGTGACCAACTAGTTAGTCACACTGCGCTCATTATGATGATGCATTACCGAGTGGGCCCAGAGATACCTCTCTGTCATACGGAGTGACAAATCCCAGTCTCGATTCATGCCAACCCAACAGACACTTTCGGAGATACCGGTAGTGCACCTTTATAGCCACCCAGTTACGTTATGACGTTTGGTACACCCAAAGCACTCCTACGGTATCCGGGAGTTGCACAATCTCATGGTCTAAGGAAATGATACTTGACATTCAGAAAAGCTCTAGCATACGAACTACACGATTCTAATGATGTGATCCCATTATCAATGACATCCAATGTCCATGGTCAGGAAACCATGACCATCTGTTGATCAATGAGCTAGTCAACTAGAGGCTCACTAGGGACATGTTGTGGTCTATGTATTCACAGATGTATTACTATTTCTGGATAACACAATTATAGCATGAACAATAGACAATTATCATGAACAAGGAAATATAATAATAACCATTTTATTATTGCCTCTAGGGCATATTTCCAACAGTGTCCCACTTGCACTAGAGTCAATAATCTAGTTACATTGTGATGAATCGGACACCCATAGAGTTCTGGTGTTGATCATGTTTTGCTCGAGGGAGAGGTTTAGTCAACGGATCTGCGACATTCAGGTCCGTATGCACTTTACAAATATCTATGTCTCCATTTTGAACATTTTCATGAATGGAGTTGAAGCGACGCTTGATATGCCTGGTCTTCCTGTGAAACCTGGGCACCTTGGCAAGGGCAATAGCTCCAGTGTTGTCACATAAGAGAGTCATCGGGCCCGACGCATTGGGAATTACTCCTAGGTCGGTAATGAACTCCTTCACCCAGATTGCTTCTTGTGCTGCCTCCGAGGCTGTCATGTACTCCACTTCACATGTAGATCCCGCCACGACGCTTTGCTTGCAACTGCACCAGCTGCCTGCCCCACCATTCAAAATATACACGTATCCGGTTTGTGACTTTGAGTCATCCAGATCTGTGTCGAAGCTAGCATCGACGTAACCCTTTACGACGAGCTCTTCGTCACCTCCATAAACAAGAAACATATCCTTAGTCCTTTTCAGGTACTTCAGGATATTCTTGACCGCTGTCCAGTGTCCCATGTCGGGATTACTTTGGTACCTTCCTACCAAACTTACGGCAAGGTTTACATTAGGACTGGTACACAGCATGGCATACATAATAGACCCTATGGCCGAGGCATAGGGGATGACACTCATCTTTTCTCTATCTTCTGTCGTGGTCGGGCATTGAGCCGTGCTCAATCTCGTACCTTGCAACACATGCAAGACCCCCTTATTGGACTAATCCATATTGAACGTCTTCAATATCTTGTCAAGATACGTACTCTGTGAAAGACCAATGAGGCGTCTCGATCTATCTCTATAGATCTTGATGCCTAATATATAAGCAACTTCTCCAAGATCCTTCATTGAAAAAGACTTGTTAAAGTAGGCCTTTATGCTTTCCAAGAATTCTATATCATTTCCCATCAATAGTATGTCATCCACATATAATATGAGAAATGCTACAGAGCTCCCACTCACTTTCTTGTAAACACAGGATTCTCCATAAGTCTGCGTAAACCCAAACGCTTTGATCATCTCATAAAATCGAATGTTCCAACTCTGAGATGCTTGCACCAGCCCATAGATTGAGCGTTGGAGCTTGCACACCTTGTCAGCATTCTTAGGATCGAAAGAACGTTCCGACTGCATCATATACAATTCTTCCTTAAGGAAACCATTAAGGAATGCTGTATTGATGTCCATTTGCCATATTTCATAATCATAGAATGCGGCAATTGCTAACATGATTCGGACGGACTTCAGCTTCTCTACGGGTGAGAAAGTCTCATCGTAGTCAACCCCTTGAACTTGTCGATAACCCTTAGCGACAAGCCGAGCCTTATAGATGGTCATATTACCATCCGCGTCTGTCTTCTTCTTAAAGATCCATTTATTTTCTATGGCTCGCCGATCAACGGGTAAGTCAATCAAATTCCATACTTCGTTTTCATACATGGATCCTATCTCGGATTTCATGGCTTCCAGCCATTTGTCGGAATCTGGGCCTGCCATCGCTTCTTCATAGTTCGAAGGTTCACCATTGTCCAACAACATGATTTCCAGGACAGGGTTGCCGTACCACTCTGGTGCGGAACGTGTCCTTGTGGACCTATGAAGTTTAGTAGCAACTTGATCTGAAGTTTCATGATCATCATCATTAACTTCCTCTCTAGTCGGTGCAGGCACCTCAGGAACATTTTCCTGAGCTGCGCCGCTCTCCGGTTCAAGAGGCAATACTTCATCAAGTTCTACTTTCCTCCCACTTACTTCTTTCGAGAGAAACTCTTTCTCTAGAAAGGATCCATTCTTGGCAACAAAGATCTTTCCTTCGAATCTGAGGTAGAAGGTATACCCAATAGTTTCTTTAGGGTATCCTATGAAGACGCATTTTTCCGATTTGGGTTCGAGCTTTTCAGGTTGAAGTTTCTTCACATAAGCATCGCATCCCCAAACTTTTAGAAACGACAGCTTAGGTTTCTTCTCAAACCATAATTCATACGGTGTCGTCTCAACGGATTTCGATGAAGCCCTATTTAAAGTGAATGCGGCAGTCTCTAAAGCATAGCCCCAAAATGACAGCGGTAGATCGGTAAGAGACATCTGTAGGATCGAAAGTATGTCTAGAGGGGGGGTGATTAGACTACTTGACCAAATAAAAACTTAACCATTTCCCAGTTTTAGTTCTTGGCAGATTTTAGCTACATTAGGACAAGTCAAGCAATCATCACACAATTCAAGCAAGCATGCAAAGAGAATATTGGCAGCGGAAAGTAAAGCATGCAACTTGCAAGAATGTAAAGGGAAGGGTTTGGAGAATTCAAACGCAATTGGAGACAAAGATGTTTTTCCCGTGGTTCGGATAGGTGGTGCTATCCTACATCCACGTTGATGGAGACTTCAACCCACGAAGGGTAACGGTTGTGCGAGTCCACGGAGGGCTCCACCCATGAAGGTTCCACGAAGAAGCAACCTTGTCTATCCCACCATGGCCATCGCCCACGAAGGACTTGCCTCACTAGCGATAGATCTTCACGAAGTAGGCGATCTCCTTGCCCTTACAAACTCCTTGGTTCAAATCCACAATCTTGTCGGAGGTGTAACATCCCAAATTTTCAATTTGGAATGTTATACACTAGATCATCCTGCATATCATATTTTCTTGCATTTTGGTTGATCCTAGAATTTCACGCAACTCAAGGACCCTCGGAGAGAGTTGGAGATTTCGTTATTTTCATATTTTAGTCTTCTCAAATTTTGAAAAGAGGATCATTGGATTTGTCGGAGTTTATTTGCCTCTTGTTTGGATAGGGAAAAATGCGCATTTTCAAAATTTGCATTTTAGGCCCGGAGAAAAGTTCATTTTGTTTGACTCAATTTTAGGAGTCGGGGAAATTTTACTTTAGCAGTTTTGGAGTTTGTTTAGATCTATTTTCTTTTTTTTTCTGCGCGCGTAACCGTTTAAAAAAATTCGTGCAGTGCCCCGCCGGGCCAAGGCCCAGCCGCAAGGCCAGGCCGGCCTTTCCCCTCGCGCGCGCGCGCCGCGCCAGGCGCCCAAGGCCGCCGCCGCCGTCCTCTAGGCAGGAGTCCTAGATGGACTCCGTTTCGTTTTTTTTTCTTTCCTCTCTTTTCTTTCTTTCCTTCTCCTACTCTTATTCCTTGTCCCCTACCCCAAGTAATCCCTCTCCTCAGCAATATAAATACCCAAGCACCCCCCCTCTAAATCATCAAACCCCAAGCTCCCTTGCCCCGCGCCGCCGCCGCACCTTGCCCGCGCCGCCGCCGCACCTTGCCCGCGCCGCCGCCGCCCCTTGCCACCGCCGCCGCCGCCCCTTGCCCACACCGCCGCCGCCCTACACCCACGCCGCTAGAGCCCCGTTCGCCGGAGACCTCGCCGGAGGTACCGCGCCACATCTATTTCTTTTCCTCGGATCGGTTTTCTTCTAAACCATTCCGATTCTTTTCTTCGCTAAACCGTTCCGGTTTTCTAGATCGGTTTTTCGTTCGGTCTTCTTTTCCGAAACCCTAGATCGGATTCATTTTCTTTTCCAGTTTAGTTGCCTAGAGACCGTTCGTCCTAACGAACGTGATCACCGGATTATTCTTCTAGGTTAAGGAACGTCCGTTCGTTCAACCGTTCTTCTTTTTCTTTTCGTCGGATTTATTCCGCGATCGCGATCTCAGATCCGATCTTCGTTCTAGTCTATTTTCTCGCTCGTTTATCGGAATCAGGTGATTCAAGCGCCTGGAGTTTCGTTTCGAAACCGCCGTTCCGACTAATCAACTTTAACTAAGTTTTTGCTACGGTAAAATTTGACCTAGTTTCAACTTGCTAGAAGCGAGTTGTTTCCTTCCGCCATTTGTTTTCGGTTTCTTTGTTCGGTTCTTTCTCTTTGTGCAACCGGAGTTCTTAAGTTGAACTTTCTGGTTCAATCTCTTGTTCGAGTTTTTACCTGTGCATTAGATGAGTACTTATTGTATGCTTGTTGTTTGGCTGCGATAGATTACCCGGATTGCGCCGCCTGTTACTTCGAATCTCTAGGACTCGCGGATCATCAGCAAGGCAAGTAACACTTTGATCATACCTTTTCTACAACCCAGTTTTATTGCATTAGATCCAGCCTCACACATTGCATGATTAGGATCTAATTAAATTGTGGGATGGGAAGTAGATGAGGTAGTACCTATTACATGTTTATTATGAAACCTTTGGGAGTTACTTCTACGTTGCTTATTATGCCATGCTATGCTAGTCGACGTGGATTGGGTGAGTGATATCCATGACAGATGTGAGACTGATAATTTTAATGGTTTATCTAAGGTGGCAACTTAAACACACATCTGGGTGGATTGAGGCACCTGATATCTATCAGGACTTGCCTGTTTTATTTTGGACCGCCACCCAGGCTCAAAGGGATCATAAGATCTTTCATGCTAAATACTTACGTGTGCAGCCACAAGCCATTATGGGCTCTGGCATAGTTGACTAAGTCGTGTGAACTCTTATAGGGGTAGACTAGCAGATGTAGGGGATGTAGGTGGTACGGTCTACTCCATTGTCAGGTGCTAGCGCTTCTGAAAGACTATGTCTCGGTCATCCGTTTCTCAAACACCAGTAGTGTGAGAAAACCAACGGAGGTGATCGAGTCTTGTGGGGAAAAGTGCGCAAACCTCTGCAGAGTGTAATAAACTAATCATGATTAGCCGTGTCCCCGGTTATGGACAATCTTGAGTATCTAGTACTTGAATATCATGTGAATCTCAACATGTTACTTCTAATTAATATTGTTGGGTTTTAATGATTACTTTTAATTGGGATTGAGAATGCTGTCAACCATTCTCAATGTTTAACAACCACCATGATAGTTAAATAAATTTATTCCTTCGCAGTAGGGAAAAATTGGCTTTACCCAAAACAGTAACCATAGAGCTTACCACCAGCCAAATATACATATAGTATAGCTGTTTCATTCCATTACTCTCTATGTGCTACCTTGCCAGCATATTCCATGTGCTGACCCATTTCGGGCTGCAACGTTAATGTTGCAGACTTTTCAGACGACGATTAAGGTGCTTTTAGGTCGTGGTTCTATACTCAGTGATGCCGTTGGAGTTGATGGACCCATTTATCTTTCGAGTCTTCCGCTGTTATCGATATTAGATGGCCTTAAGCCATATTATTGTAATAAGTTCTCTTCGGAGACATCGATGTAATAAGTGTGTGATTGCCACTCTGCTATAAATCCTTCGATGTACTGTGTGGTGTCAGCATTACTGATCCAGGGATGACACCGGAGCACAGTAGACTTGATCCTTTCGAGTCTGGTCGCTACAGAGATGGTATCAGAGCACACGCTGACTATAGGACACGACCACTAAGTTAAAGCCATAGATCACCATTCTCTCCTCATTTTCTAACTCCTCATCTTTTCTACTCTTTAGGATGAAGGACGCGAAGATTAAGTACGCTCAACCGGATGAAGGCACACCTTTTGGATTTCACTTGAAGGAAGTCACCAAGTACCTGAACATTGGATTACCAAGTTTCACGGGAACCTTCAACGCCACTCTGCTTGAAGAGGAGCGCTGGAAGATTCAAGCTCATGTCCCGGGAAGAACATTCGCGCCAATCACGAAGCCCATAGCTAGTGTTTTCAATGCACCAACTTGGAGTCTAGGAAGGAGCATGGCAGCCCATATCACCATAGGACGCATTGGAGAAGTTTATCAAGTAGACCTCAAGGACACTATCTACCAGATTTGCGAACGCCGAGATGAACAATGGGAGTTAATCATCACCAAGAAGGATAGATCCATTGCAGCTTTTATCCAGGAGTTAAACCAACACATTCGACGCCACGAGAACTAGATGTGCAATGATATGATAGAGTTGAAGAATGCAAAGACAAGGATCATCGAGCTAGAAGGAGAATTGAAGGCTACACGCAAGGACAACATGGACGAGATCGTAGCTCTAGCAAGACACAACGTCGATCTTAAGCAAGAGATTGAAGAACTCAAGAGGGAGTTAGCATCCATGAAGGAAGACGAGTACGTCGCATGTCTGGATAACTACATCATCATAGACGACACCGATTCGGATCCAAGTGAACCCGACTTTGACGACGAAGCTGGAGCGGACATCATGGAGTCTTCCATCGGTTCAAATTTTTAGTTGACCACCAACTATTAGTAGTATTCCCCCATGTAAACACTATAGTTCGAGCACTTTTGCGATAGCTAGATCGATTGTAAGCCCTTGTTTGATTGAATGAAGTGATTTTGTGTGCATTTGCTCATGTGCATTGGGGTAGTGTTCTCTCTTTAGACCTCATTCTATTCTTATCTCTCATCTTTTCTAAACCCTCAGATGCCTCCGAGACGTGACAATGGATTTCCACCGGAGCTCACTCAGTTGATCCAGCAGCAGAATCAACTGATGCAGATGTTAGTTCAGAATCAGCAGAACAACAACAACAACAACAACAACCCACCACCACCACCACCTGTTGACCACTTAGCCCGTTTCCTTAGGCTAAATCCGCTGGTGTTTTCTAGTAGCACCGAGCTGATAGTAGCAGACAATTGGCTCCGCAAGATAGGAAGGGAGTTGACCACTGCAGGATGCACAGATGGTGAGAAAGTGAAGTTTGCCGCACATCAGTTAGAAGGACCCGCGGCAGCATGGTGGGAGAATTTCACAGCCACTTTCCCAGTTGACACTATCACATGGGATCAGTTTCAGCAAGCTTTCCGCACTGCACATGTTTCAGCAGGAGCTATGGCCATGAAGAAGCGTGAGTTTCGCAACTTACGCCAAGGAGGAAGGACAGTTGGCTAGTATGTTGACGACTTCAGCAAGTTAGCACGTTATGCCCCAGATGACGTTGCTACGGATGCAACCCAGCAGGAGAAGTTCTTGGAAGGACTGAATGATGAGTTAAGCATGCAGCTGATGGTAGGAAGTTTCAGAAACTACCAGGAGTTGGTAGATCATGCCATCATGATTGAAGGGAAGCAACAGCAGATTGAGAACCGCAATAGGAAGTATGGACAGGGGAAGTATAACTCTGGAGCCCAGCAGAAGCCCCGTTTTACCCCTAAATCGGGATTTCAGTTTCAGCATACCCATGGAGGAGGTAATTCGCACAACCACAATGGCCACAAGAATGGTAATGGGAATGGAGGAAGCAATGGCCAGAACGGGACCACCCCATCAACCCCATCCAAGAGAGACCTGAGTCAAGTCACATGTTTCAAGTGTTCCAAGACCAGACATTATGCAAATGAATGTCCTGAAGGCCAGAATGGAAATGGCAATGGAAGCTCAGGGAAGAAGCCAAACCCTTTCAATAGGGGACGGGTGAACCACGTTAGCGTGGAGGAGGTTGAATATCAGCCTGATGCAGTGATCGGTAAGTTTTTGGTTAAGTCATTTACCGCACTCGTTCTTTTCGATACTGGTGCATCGCATTCATACATATCAAGGGGATTTGTGGATAAATATAACCTGCCAACCCAAGCCCTTAGGTCACCCATGTTAGTAAGCTCACCAGGAGCGGAGTTTATGGCTAGACGATGGTGTGATCGGTTACCATTAAGGATTGGTAACTATGTTTTTCCCTCAGACCTAATAGTATTGGAATCTCAAGGATTGGATGTGATATTAGGCATGGATTGGTTATCAAAGTATGAAGGGAATATTGAATGCGCTAGTAAGTCAATTTTGCTTACCACACCAGAAGGAAGAAGGATCAAGTATGTATCCCAGCATGTGCCAAATAGGACCCAAGTAAATTGCCTAACACGAGTAGTGCAGGAAGAAGTACCAGTGGTAAAGGATTTTCCTGATGTATTTCCGGAAGAGTTACCAGGCATGCCACCGGATAGAGACATTGAGTTTTTGATTGAGTTGTTGCCAGGTACAGGCCCAATATCAAAGAGACCATACCGGATGCCAGCAAAGGATTTGGTAGAAATTAAGAATCAGGTTAAGGAGTTATTGGAGAACGGTTACATTCGCCCAAGTTCTTCGCCTTGGGGATCACCCGTACTTCTAGTGGAGAAGAAGGATGGATCATTAAGGATGGTTGTTGATTACCGTGGATTGAATGAAGTAACCATCAAGAACAAGTACCCACTACCAATGATTAATGATCTGTTTGATCGTTTGCAAGGAGCTAAAGTGTTTTCTAAGATCGATTTGCGATCAGGGTACCACCAGTTGAAGATTCGAGAGCAGGATATTCCGAAGACAGCTTTCACCACAAGATATGGATTGTATGAGTATACCGTTATGTCATTTGGATTGACTAACGCACCTGCCTATTTTATGAACCTGATGAACAAAGTGTTTATGGAGTTTTTGGATAAGTTTGTCATAGTGTTCATTGATGATATCCTGGTTTATTCGAAGAATGAAGAAGAGCATAAGGAACATTTGCGTTTGGTATTGGAGAAACTAAGGGAACATCAGTTATATGCCAAATTTAGCAAATGTGAGTTTTGATTGAAAGAAGTAGGATTCCTCGGACACGTTATATCCGGAGAAGGGATAGAAGTTGACCCCGCAAAGGTTGAGACCGTAACCGAATGGGAAGCACCAACGACAGTTGGAGAGATCCGGAGATTCATTGAGAACTTTTCAAAGATTGCAAAGCCTATGATAGAGTTGTTGAAGAAGGATACCAAGTTTAATTGGACTGAGGAGTGTGAGGCTAGTTTCCAGGAGTTGAAGAAACGATTGGTTACCTCACCAGCGTTGATTTTGCCAGATCAGACCAAGGATTATGAGGTGTATTGCGACACTTCACGTCGAGGACTTGGAGCAGTGCTTATGTAGGAAGGGAGAGTTGTTTCGTATGCTTCACGACAACTGAAGCCTCATGAGTTGAACTACGCCACACATGATTTGGAGTTAGCAGCCGTAGTGCATGCATTGAAGACATGGAGACATTTCCTCATTGGAAATCATTGTGAGGTGTACACAGATCATGAGAGTTTGAAGTACATTTTCACGCAGAAGGAGTTGAATCTCAGACAAAGGAGATGGTTGGAGCTCATCAAGGATTATGACATGAGATTGCATTACCATCCCGGTAAAGCTAATGTAGTAGCTGACGCATTGAGCCTTAAGAGCCATGTCAATACGCTAATGACAGGAGAAATACCCAAGGAGTTAGCAGAAAACCTTTGTGAACTAAGTTTAGAGATAGTTCCGAAAGGCTATGTGGCAGCATTGGAGATTCAGCCAACATTGATGGATAAAATCAGAGAGGCTCAGAAATCTGACAAGGAGATTGCTGCTATAAAGGAGAAACTAAGCAAAGGAAAAGCAAAGGGATTTCGTGAGGATGAGCACGATACCCTATGGTTTGAGGACCGTGTTTATGTGCCAAATGACTCGGAGATCAGGAGTTGATTCTACAAGAGGCACATGATTCACCATATTCGATTCACCCAGGAAATACCAAGATGTATTTGGATTTGAAGGAAACATTCTGGTGGACCGGAATGAAGAAGGATATTGCAGCATATGTAGCAGTTTGTGACGTATGTCATAGAGTAAAGGCAGAGCATCAGAAGCCAGCCAGATTGTTACAACCATTGCCGATACCCGAATGGAAGTGGGATAAGATAGGCATGGATTTTATCACAGGACTACCCAGGACGAAAGCAGGATATGACTCGATATGGGTAGTAGTTGATCGTTTGACGAAGGTAGCACATTTCATTCCAGTCAAGACCACTTACACCAGTGCTAAGTTGGCAAAGATATACATGACTAGGATCATTTGTTTCCATGGAGTTCCGAGGAGTATTGTATCAGATAGAGGAACCCAATTTACCTCAAAGTTTTGGAATCAGTTGCATGAGACTTTAGGAACCAGGCTAGAGTTCAGCACTGCTTTTCATCCACAGACAGATGGACAGACTGAGAGAGTCAATCAGATTTTGGAAGATATGCTGAGAGCTTGTGCCCTAGATATGGATCTAGTTGAGACGATAATTTGCCGTATGCAGAGTTTTCTTATAACAACAGTTACCAAACCAGTCTGAAGATGGCACCTTTCGAAGCCTTATACGGAAGGAGGTGTAGGACACCGTTGTCATGGGACGAAGTTGGAGACCGTCAGTTGTTTGGACTAGATCTGATTAAGGAGTCTGAACAGAAGGTGAAGTTGATTCGCGATAGGCTCAAGGTAGCCCAATCCAGGCAGAAGAGCTACACAGATTCTAAACACAAGGAGACAGTTTACGAAACCGGAGGCAGAGTGTATCTCCGAGTATCCCCACTTCGAGGAGTTAAGCGCTTTGGAGTTAAGGGAAAATTAGCACCGCGTTTCGTTGGACCATATAAGATCTTGCAACGTATGGGAGAAGTAGCATATAAGTTGGAATTACCAGAGGGACTATCAGGAGTTCATGATGTATTCCATGTGTCTCAGCTGAAAAAATGTAACGCCGAGATGGCGGAGGTACCGTTAAGAGATACCGTGCCATTGGAAGTGATTCAGTTGAAGGACGACTTAACGTATGAAGAGAAACCAGTCAATATTCTCGATTACGCCAGTAGAGTTACCCGCAGCAAGGTTATCAAGTTTTGCAAAGTTCAGTGGAACCACCACTCAGAAGATGAAGCTACCTGGGAGAGTGAAGAAGAATTGCTCAAGGACGACCCTCACCTATTTTCTAGCCAACCCGAATCTCGAGGGCGAGATTCATCTTAAGGGGGGTAGGTTTGTAACATCCCAAATTTTCAATTTGGAATGTTATACACTAGATCATCCTGCATATCATATTTTCTTGCATTTTGGTTGATCCTAGAAATTTCACGCAACTCAAGGACCCTCAGAGAGAGTTGGAGATTTCATTATTTTCATATTTGAGTCTTCTCAAATTTTGAAAAGAGGATCATTGGATTTGTTGGAGTTTATTTGCCTCTTGTTTGGATAGGGAAAACTGCGCGTTTTCAAAATTTGCATTTTAGGCCCGGAGAAAAGTTCATTTTGTTCGACTCAATTTTAGGAGTCGGGGAAAATTTACTTTAGCAGTTTTGGAGTTCGTTTAGATCTCCTTTCTTTTGTTTTTCTGCACATGTAACCGTTTTAAAAAAAATTCGCGTAGTGCCCCGCCGGGCCAAGGCCCAGCCGCAAGGCCAGGCCGGCCTCTCCGCTCGTGCGCGCGCGCCGCGCCAGGCGCCCAAGGCCGCCGCTGCCGCCCTCTAGGCAGGAGTCCTAGATGGACTCCGTTTTGTTTTTTTCTTTCCTCTCTTTTCTTTCTTTCCTTATCCTACTCTTATTCCTTGTCCCCTACCCCAAGTAATCCCTCTCCTCCCCAATATAAATACCCAAGCACCCCCCCCTCTAAATCATCAAACCCCAAGCTCCCTTGCCCCGCGCCGCCGCCGCACCTTGCCACCGCCGCCGCCGCCCCTTGCCCACACCGCCGCCGCCCTACGCCCACGCCGCCGGAGCCCCGTTCGCCGGAGACCTCGCCGGAGGTACCGCGCTGCATCTCTTTCTTTTCCTCGGATCGGTTTTCTTCTAAACCGTTCCGATTCTTTTCTTCCCTAAACCGTTCCGGTTTTCTAGATCGGTTTTTCGTTCGGTCTTCTTTTCCGAAACCCTAGATCGGATTCGTTTTCTTTTCCGGTTTAGTTGCCTAGAGACCGTTCGCCGGACCGTTCGTCCTAACGAACGTGATCACCGGATTATTATTCTAGGTTAACGAACGTCCGTTCGTTCAACCGTTCTTCTTTTTCTTTTCGTCGGATTTATTCCGCGATCGCGATCTCAGATCTGATCTTCGTTCTAGTCTATTTTCTCGCTCGTTTATCGAAATCAGGTGATTCAAGCGCCTGGAGTTTCTTTTCGAAACCGCCGTTCCGACTAATCAACTTTAACTAAGTTTTTGCTACGGTAAAATTTGACCTAGTTTCAACTTGCTAGAACTGAGATGTTTTCTTCCGCTGTTTGTTTTCGGTTTCTTTGTTCGGTTCTTTCTCTCTTTGCAACCGGAGTTCTTAAGTTGAACTTTCTGGTTCGATCTCTTGTTCGAGTTTTCCCTGTGCATTAGATGAGTACTTATTGTATGCTTGTTGTTTGTCTGCGATAGATTACCCGGATTGCGCCGCCTGTTACTTCGAATCTCTAGGACTCACGGATCATCAGCAAGGCAAGTAACACTTTGATCATACCTTTTCTACGACCCACTTTTATTGCATTAGATCCATCCTCACACATTGCATGATTAGGATCTAATTAAATTGTGGGATGGGAAGTAGATGAGGTAGTACCTATTACCTGTTTATTATGAAACCTTTGGGAGTTACTTCTACGTTGCTTATTATGCCATGCTATGCTAGTAGACGTGGATTGGGTGAGTGATATCCATGACAAATGTGATATTGATAATTTTAATGGTTTATCTAAGGTGGCAACTTAAACACACATCTGGGTGGACTGAGGCACCTGATGTCTATCAGGACTTGCCTGTTTTATTTTGGACCGCCACACAGGCTCAAAGGGATCATAAGATCTTTCATGCTAAATACTTACGTGTGCAGCCACAAGCCATTATGGGCTCTGGCATAGTTGACTAAGTCGTGCGAACTCTTATAGGGGTAGACTAGCAGATGTAGGGGATGTAGGTGGTACGGTCTACTCCATCGTAAGGTGCTAGCGCTTCTGAAAGACTATGTCTCGGTCATCCGTTTCTCAAACACCAGTAGTGCGAGAAAACCAACGGAGGCGATCGAGTCTTGTGGGGAAAAGTGCGCAAACCTCTGCAGAGTGTAATAAACTAATCATGATTAGCCGTGTCCCCGGTTATGGACAATCTTGAGTATCTAGTACTTGAATATCATGTGAATCTCAACATGTTACTTCTAATTAATATTGTTGGGTTTTAATGATTACTTTTAATTGGGATTGAGAATGCTGTCAACCATTCTCAATGTTTAACAACCACCATGATAGTTAAATAAATTTATTCCTTCGCAGTAGGGAAAAATTGGCTTTACGCAAAACAGTAACCATAGAGCTTACCACCAGCCAAATATACATATAGTATAGCTGTTTCATTCCATTACTCTCTATGTGCTACCTTGCCAGCATATTCCATGTGCTGACCCGTTTCGGGCTGCAACGTTAATGTTGCAGACTTTTCAGACGACGATTAAGGTGCTTTTAGGTCGTGGTTCTATACTCAGTGATGCCATTGGAGTTGACGGACCCATTTATCTTCCGAGTCTTCCGCTGTTATTGATATTAGATGGCCTTCAGCCATATTATTGTAATAAGTTCTCTTCAGAGACATCGATGTAATAAGTGTGTGATTGCCACTCTACTATAAATCCTTCGATGTACTGTGTGGTGTCAGCATTACTGATCCAGGGATGACACCGGAGCACAGTAGACTTGATCCTTTCGGGTCTGGTCGCTACAGCTCCCAAGTGACCCCTAGCCAATCTAGGAGACACCACTCTCCAAGAAGTAACAAATGGTGTGTTGATGATGAACTCCTTGCTCTTGTGCTTCAAATGATAGTCTCCCCAACACTCAACTCTCTCTCACAGGATTTGGATATGGTGGAAAGAAGATTTGAGTGGAAAGCAACTTGGGGTAGGCTAGAGATCAAGATTCATATGGTAGGAATGGAATATCTTGGCCGCAACACATGAGTAGGTGGTTCTCTCTCAAAACATAAGAGTTGAAAGTGTAGATGTGTTCTGATGGCTCTCTCCATGAGTGAAGAGGAGGTGGAGGGATATATATAGCCTCCACACAAAATCTAACTGTTACGCACAATTTACCAATCTCGGTGGGACCGAATCAACAAACTCGGTCAGACCGAAATAGTAAACCTAGTGACCGTTAGAGATTTTCGATGGGATTGACATGCAACTCGGTAGGACCGATATGGTTAGGGTTAGGGCATAACGTAAGATCGGTGAGACCGGTTACACAAACTCGGTGAGACCAATTTTGGTAATAAGCTAACCAGAGAGTTGGTCAGGTAAACTTGGTGGGACCGATTTGCTCTTTCGGTGAGACCGAAATTTTACAAAAAGGAAACAGAGAGTTTACATTGCAATCTCGGTGGGACCGATCCGCTCTTTCGGTGAGACCGAAAAGTTACGAAAGGGAAACAGAGAGTTTGCAATCCCATCTCGGTGAGACCGAGATCCCTATCGGTAGAACCGATTTGCTAGGGTTTGGCAATGGCTATGACAAGTGAAACTCGGTGGCGCCAGGTTGAAAGAATCAGTAGGGCCGAGTTTGGCTTAGGGTTTAGGTCAAATGTGGATATGGAAAAGTAGTTGAGGGTTTTGGAGCATATCACTAAGCACATGAAGCAAGAGGATCATTAAGCAACACCTCATCCCTCCTTGATAGTATTGGCTTTTCCTAAAGACTCAATGTGATCTTGGATCACTAAAATATAAAATGAAGAGTCTTGAGCTTTTGAGCTTGAGCCAATCCTTTGTCCTTAGCATTTTGAGGGTTCCACTTTCACCATCCATGCCATGCCAATCATTGAGCTTTCCTGAAATAATCATCTTGGAATAGCATTAATTAGTTCAATGAGCTATATGTTGTTATGAATTACCAAAACCACCTAGGGATAGTTGCACTTTCAATCTCCCCCTTTTTGGTAATTGATGACAACATATAGATCAAAGCTTCGACAAATGATAATAAGCATGAAATATATCGTTGCTTTGAGAAGTATGTGATAAGTAAGAGCTCCCCCTAAATTTGTGCATATTTAAAGTTTGCTTTGGACTGCAAATGCACAAAGAGTTAGACTCATGGGTTACTCTTCCATGTCACATACATCTTGGTGGAGCGCTTAAAATGATAAGAATGAAATACATGCACTCATCACCAAGAAAAGTGAATGATCACATAAGATAGATAAGATAATAGCACTCACCAAGCATTAAGTGTAGCTTATGATCAAACACATGATCATCAATGTCTCACAGATAACGGCATAGTATCTCAAGCACTCAAAAGCAAACAAAGTTTGAAAAACCACCAAATAAAACAAGAGAGAATAAAAGCAACACTCTCTCTCTCTCTCGAAGCCTATGATCTATACATTTTCTCCCCCTTTGGCAACAAGTTACCAAAAAGTTCCTAGAAAATGCATAGTTCTAGATCGACTCTCAGGCTTGATCTTCTGGTGGTGGTGGAGTCCGGAGCACTCCAAGGACAAAGCCTTCTGTAGACGTGGTTGGAGTTGAAGCTGAAGTGGATGCTGGAGCTGGTGGAACTGAAGCTGTAGCTAGTGCAGAAGTGGTGGCTCTGGTGTCAGCAACTGGCACTACATATGATCTCTGAGCTCTTGGCACTCTGGCAAATGCATCAGTTGTAGTCTTGCCCTTCCTCTCCTGCATATCATCCTGTAATTGTTCCACTGCAGACTGAATCTCTGTTACTTTGACATCCAAAGTCATAGAACTTTTGTTCCCTGATCCTCTCTAAGCTCTACTGATTCTGAGTGAGGGTGGCAAGTCCTTTCTCAATCCTCAGTGTGGATGCAATCAAGTAACCAAGCTGCTCTTGTTTGGTATTCAAGAAATACTCAGATGCCTCCGCTTGAGTTGGCATCTTGGCAGCTTTCTCCTTCCTTGCCTTCTCCTTCTTTGCTTGTGCTTGTGCAGATGATGGTTCATTCTCATTCATGACAACTTGATTGTCCTCAAGGTCTGGATGGATGGGCAGGTGTTCCTTGTCCAATAAGTATATGCCTGTGCCCATCTTTGAGTTGATTAACTCCTGAATTTGTGGGGCATATCCACAGCCCCGCTTCTGATCAGCTGTTGTCCTCTTAATTGTCTCTACCATGAGGATCATCACCTTGAACTTCTGTGGCACATCAAATACATGAAGCAAATTGATTGCATGGCCTCTGATCATCTTGTGATCACCTGACTTGGGCAACAGAGTGTGCCTAAGGATCCAGTTAATGGTTGGCAGCCCTGACAGAAGATAATGCACTGAGCCAAATTTGAAAGTTTCAAGAGCTTCATTTGGAATTTCCTTGTACATATTGGACATAGAGTTGTGGTCCATCTTCTTCTTGGCATAGATATCTAAGTCATCCTCATGCTCCTCTGGGGCATTGATGAGCTGTGCCCACTCAGCAATAGTAGATTGGTACCTCATACCTTTAGACATCCATGTGATCTTTCCATCTGGGTAGAAGTGTGCTGTGGAGTAGAATTGCATAATGAGTTCCTCGTTCCACTTTGTGAGCTTCTGCCCAACAAAGTCTGCAACTCCACAAGCACCAAAACTGTCAATCACACCAGGATAGTGTTCCTCATTGTCCTTAATGTACTCCCAATCAACCCATCTCATGTCACAAACTATGGGCTTCTTATCAAGAAGCACTGTCTCATAAAAATCTTGCTGTTCCTTGGTGTGAAACCTGTAATCAACAGCAGTTCTTCTCCTTGAAGCATACGGGTCTGCTTCTCTCCACTTCCTCAGCCCTGAGTCTCTTCTGAGCTTCATGTCCTCAGCCACAGGATGAGCATCATTGTGGTCTGGGATCTTGGGCTTGAGCTTTCTCAAAACATGCTCTTCATCATATTCTTCAGCAACTTCAGGCACTGGGGCCTTGTTCTTTTCAGTTGCAGGTATGCTCCTTGTATTCCTCTTGGGTGCTGACTTGGGCTTGGAGGCAGCTTTGGGTGCTTCTTTGGACTTAGACGTGGCAGCCCCTGATCTTATAGCATCACCCATAAGCTTAGGTGCCTTAGGTGCTGGTGAAGCAACCTCTTCTTCTTCCTCTTCTTCCATGATGGAAGCCTTTCCAAGCACTCTGGCTACGATCTTCTTGACCCTTTCCTTCCTTTTCTTTCCTTCAGCAGTAACTGGCTCTATGGGTGCAGGCTTTTCAGGAATCTGAGTTGAAGCTCTGGCCTTTGGCATAGGCTGCCTACCTGCTGGCCTTTTGATTTTCAATCCTGACTTTGTGCCTTGAGCTGAGCCATACTCCTTCTTGAGCACTACTTTCTTGGAAGTAGCTTCCTCTTCTGCCACATAGTCCTCATCCTCTGAGTCTGAGGTTCTCTTCTTCCTTTGTCTGGTGGCAGCTTTTGGCAGATTGCTTGGGGTGCTCCTGCTGCCTTCATGAGAAGAACTGGAGGGACTAGTTCCCTCACTCATGTGCACTTGCTGTTCTGACACATTCTGGCTGTCACTCTGATCTGACATGATGAACAAGCTGTCTGCTGACCCTGTGAATAGTTTATAGATGAGGTAGAATAGATGAGCATCACAAAATGCAGAGATTTTTGCAAAAGAATGACTCAAAATCTTAGTTTTAGTTTCCCACAGAAATCATCTCCGATCTACCAATTTTTAAACTCGGTGATACCGAAGCAGTTTTTGGAACCTAAACTAGTGAACTCGGTCAGACCGAGTCACAATTCGGTGGCACCGAGACTGCTAGGGTTTCACAAAGTTCCAAAATCGGTCACACCGATTAGTAATTCTCGGTCAGACTGAGTTTCACTTGTGCAATGGCATGAGCCAAATCGGTGGGACCGAGTTTTTCAACTCGGTGGGTCCAAGATGGTTTCGACGGAAACCTAACCCTAAATTTTTTGAATCAAAACTAATATACGAATGCATTGACTGGATAGGAGTGTTTCAATCGTGGCAAGAATCATTAAGAACACAATGTGCTAGGAATCGGACGGGGAATAGCACTGTGATCGAGTCCATACCCTAGTTCGGCGGAGACTCGCTACGGCGGCAACGGCGGGGTTGAATTCCGTTGACGGCGATGGAGACCAGCGACTGGAGGCGGCTGGCGGCGAGGAGACGATCCGGAGACCACGTTGGCAGAGCGAGCTATTGCACGGGCGAAGGGGTTCGGAGAAATTTCCAAATTTTTGCCCGTGACTATATATAGCCCGACCCTGTCGGTGTGACCGAGTGGAACAACTCGGTGGCACCGAGATGCAAAACTGTATACAGTTATTGCAACTCGGTGTGACCGAATGGTTCAAATCAGTTGCACCGAGATCGAAAATTCAAATCAACTTAATGATCTCAGTAGGACCGAAAGTAGGATATCGGTCAGACCGAGAATCATAAAGAGGTTTTGGAAGTTTAACTCTATGACGAATCAGGGACTCCGAGTGCTCCTCACACAGAGTGGTTCGAATCTGACTTGATCAAATTTTGTGATGTAGCATGAATAGAGTTTTAGACAAGAAAAGCATAGATAGCTAGAGGAGGTTCTTAGGCATTCTTGTCCATCCACTTGGAAAAAGGAAATAAAACCAAACAATCAAAACAACAAGTGGATGTCCTCGAATGAGTAAAATATGCAACCAACATGCTCACGCAATAAAATGGCAATTGAAATATGTGACAAAGCATGCACAACCAATTCTAGCATCTATCAAGCAATTGGCGATGACTAGGTCATCTATATATGAGTATATTGACTTAGGAGTCAAGTGAGAACACTTGATCATAGGTCATACTCATCGTTTAAGCTCAAGTGGGGTTACCACTTTTACATAAAGCATTGTTGTGTTCACATCTTCAGAGTTGCTTTAGCTCAAGTCTTAGAGTAAAGCTCCCCCTAGATGTGATATCCCCCCTAAGAGGGATGAACTAACCTTGGGTTTTGTCGATGATGACTTCATGTAGATGTTGAAGATGTGGATGCTCAACGTTGATGTAGATCACTTGGAGCTATCCATTTGAGTGAATTGCACTTTCAATACCTACTTGGTTAGTCCCACAAGGAACAAACAAGGATATCCATAGACATAGAGGGATGCACACACAAGATAATGTCCATGAAAACTTTTAGGTTACCTTGTCCCTTGTCTTACCAACAAGAGGGTTTGTGACTCCTTGAACTAGTGCAAGATGTGGAAGTTCATTGCACTTGTTCTTGCCAAAATGATAAGAGTGAAGTATGTTGGCAGAGTCACCCTCAAGAACTCTCTAGTTCTTCTTCTTTTGTATCCACACCATCTTGATGGGAATCCTTGGAGTTGTAGTCGTACTTGATGAAGTGGAACTTGGAGTGGTCTTGGGAATCCACTTGACTAAGGTCTTAGGAGCTTCTTCAAATGCATCAATTTCCTCTTGAAGCTTGTCCTTGCCTTTTTGCTTGTAGTCTTGTGGTGGAAGATCATCTTGAGCTTGTGTTCCCTTGAAGGAAGTGTCATACTTCTCTTGTTGAGGAACAAACTTTGTCTTGGGGTATTGATCTTCTTCCCACTCAACTCCATTGGCATTGAACTTTCGTTCAAAACCAACACCTTGATTCTTCCGGTGCATTCCTTGCTTGCGCACAATTTTCTGGAATTGCTTACTCCCGGCAAGGCTTTTGTACACTCCTTTCTCTATAATTCCCTTCAATAAGCTATTTTATTGCTCAAGTGTAACTTGGCTAAGAGAATCATTAGTGGAATCAAGAGAACTACTAGAAGCAACAATATTGGATTTAGCATGATCATTGTTACTACTAGAGGAAGAATCTTTCTTGTTCTTGTTACTAGACTTGACTTGAGGCATGTAAGTGGATAAGAGTAAACGTTTGGCAATGTAAGAAGAACTTTTCTTGCGGAGATCATCATTGATTGCCTTTAAAAACTCATGCTCTTGCTCAAGATTGAGCTTTTCAAAGCGTAACTTCTCATGAGCTCTTAAAAGTTCTCGATGATCTTCGAAGATAGTTTCATGAGCTAACTTAAGAGTGTTTAGTTCTTTAGTTAGAGCCTCAATCTTCTCCTTATCATTGTCATCTGTTTTATCTTGATTAGCATGATTAATTGATGTTTCATCATAGTATTCATCACTAGAGTTGTCAACAAGTAAATCATCATCACCTAATAAGTCATCTTCATCACTATTAAAATCAACATACTCGGGGTGTGTTACCTTAGGACCTTTGGCCATGAAGCATCTTCCAATTCCTTCATTTGGTGAGTCAAATATATCGTAGGAGTTGGTTGACACAAGTGCTAGACCGGCAACACCTTCATCTTGAGTATATTCGGAATCGGAGTGATATCTTCTCTCGGAGTTGTCGTCGGAGTCGGAGCCGGATACCCATTCACCAACATGAGCTTGATGTCTTCGTTTTATGTAGCTCCTTGATGATTTTTCCTTCCTTTCCGGATCCTTGCTTCTCCATGAGTATCTTCGTTCATAACGATCATCTCTACTCCTTCTCTCTCTTGGTGGTGATTCTTCTCTTTTGCTTCTTCTTTTTGGAGAGTCTTCTCTTCTCTTGTAGGGAGCCGTACACTCATTGGAATAGTGTCCGGGTCTTCGACAATTGTAGCAGTTTCGCTCTCGACTAGAAGATCTTTTGTCATTGTAGGACCTTGACTTGGAGCTTCTATCTTTGCTTCTACTCTTGTAGAATTTGTTGAAGTTCTTCACCATTAAGCTCAATTCTTCATTGAAGTTTTGTTTCTCACTTGATGATGAAGGGGCTTCACATGAGGCTTTGTAGGCACCACTTGATTTGTTGTGAAGTTCCTCTTTATCCTTAAGTGACATCTCATGAGCAACAATTCTTCCAATTACCTCCGTTGGCTTGAGATCTTTGTAATTGGGCATCATTTGGATCAATGTGCACACGGTATCATATTTTCCATCCAAGGCTCTTAGAATCTTCTTGATGATGAATCTATCGGTCATCTCTTCACTCCCTAAGCCGGCAATCTCATTTGTGATGAGAGCAAGCCTAGAGTACATTTCAGCGACACCTTCACCATCCTTCATTTTGAACTTGTCAAGTTGACTTTGAAGCACATCCAACTTGGATTCCTTGATGGAGTCAGTACCTTCGTGCATATCAATCAAAGTGTCCCAAATTTCCTTTGCATTCTCAAGACGGCTGATTTTGTTAAATTCTTCGGGGCACAATCCGTTGAAGAGAATATCACAAGCTTGAGCATTGTATTGCAACATCTTCAGCTCATCCGAGGTAGCTTCACGGTTTGGTTCTCTCCCATCAAAGAAGTCACCTTGCAAACCAACACACACAATAGCCCAAACGGGGGGGGGGGGTTATGTCCAAGAATATGCATTTTCATTTTATGCTTCCAACTAGCAAAATTTGTACCATCAAAGTAAGGACCTCTATGGTGATAATTTCCCTCGCTAGACGCCATACTCTCCTAGGTTGTGAAACCAAGGCTATGACCACCAAAAGCTATGGAAATCAAAGCAAATGGAGACCAAAGCTCTGATACCACTTGTAGGATCGAAAGTATGTCTAGAGGGGGGTGATTAGACTACTTGACCAAATAAAAACTTAACCTTTTCCCAATTTTAGTTCTTGGCAGATTTTAGCTACTTTAGGACAAGTCAAGCAATCATCACACAATTCAAGCAAGCATGCAAAGAGTATATTGGCAGCGGAAAGTAAAGCATGCAACTTGCAAGAATGTAAAGGGAAGGGTTTGGAGAATTCAAACGCAATTGGAGACACGGATGTTTTTCCCGTGGTTCGAATAGGTGGTGCTATCCTACATCCACATTGATGGAGACTTCAACCCACGAAGGGTAACGGTTGCGCAAGTCCACGGAGGGCTCCACCCATGAAGGGTCCACGAAGAAGCAACCTTGTCTGTCCCACCATGGCCATCGCCCACGAAGGACTTGCCTCACTAGCGGTAGATCTTCATGAAGTAGGCGATCTCCTTGCCCTTACAAACTCCTTGGTTCAACTCCACAATCTTGTCGGAGGCTCCCAAGTGACACCTAGCCAATCTAGGAGACACCACTCTCCAAGAAGTAATAAATGGTGTGTTGATGATGAACTCCTTGCTCTTGTGCTTCAAATGATAGTCTCCCCAACACTCAACTCTCTCTCACAGGATTTGGATATGGTGGAAAGAGGATTTGAGTGGAAAGCAACTTGGGGAAGGCTAGAGATCAAGATTCATATGGTAGGAATGGAATATCTTGGCCTCAACACATGAGTAGGTGGTTCTCTCTCAGAACATAAGAGTTGGAAGTGTAGATGTGTTCTGATGGCTCTCTCCACGAGTGAAGAGGAGGTGGAGGGGTATATATAGCCTCCACACAAAATCTAACCGTTACACACAATTTACCAATCTTGGTGGGACCTTATCAACAAACTCGGTCAGACCGAAATAGTAAACCTAGTGACCGTTAGAGATTTTCGGTGGGACTGACATGCAACTCGGTAGGACCGATATGGTTAGGGTTAGGGCATAACGTAATCTCGGTGAGACCGATTACACAAACTCGGTGAGACCGATTTTGGTAATAAGCTAACCAGAGAGTTGGTCAGGTAAACTCGGTGGGACCGATTTGCTCTTTCGGTGAGACCGAAATGTTACAAAAAGGAAACAGAGAGTTTACATTGCAATCTTGGTGGGACCGATCCGCTCTTTCGGTGAGACAGAAAAGTTACGAAAGGGAAACATAGAGTTTGCAATCCCATCTCGGTGAGACCGAGATCCCTATCGGTAGAACCGATTTGCTAGGGTTTGGCAATGGCTATGACAAGTGAAACTCGGTGGCGCCGGGTTGAAAGAATCGGTAGGGCCGAGTTTGGCTTAGGGTTTAGGTTAAATGTGGATATGGAAAAGTAGTTGAGGGTTTTGGAGCATATCACTAAGCACATGAAGCAAGAGCCTCATTAAGCAACACCTCATCCCTCCTTGATAGTATTGGCTTTTCCTAAAGACTCAATGTGATCTTGGATCACTAAAATATAAAATGAAGAGTCTTGAGCTTTTGAGCTTGAGTCAATCCTTTGTCCTTAGCATTTTGAGGGTTCCACTTTCACCATCCATGTCATGCCAATCATTGAGCTTTCCTGAAATAATCATCTTGGAATAGCATTAGCTCAGTGAGCTATATGTTGTTATGAATTACCAAAACCACCTAGGGATAGTTGCACTTTCAACATCATAGATCGCACCATATCTAATAGAGTGCGATTACGATGTTCGGACACACCATTACGCTGAGGTGTTCCAGGCGGCGTTAGTTGTGAAACTATTCCACATTTCCTTAAGTGCGTGCCAAATTCGTGCCCGAAATATTCTCCGCCACGATCTGATCGTAAGAACTTGATTTTCCTATCATGTTGATTCTCAACCTCACTCTAAAATTCTTTGAACTTTTCAAAGGTCTCAGACTTGTGTTTCATTAAGTAGACATAACGATAGCCACCGCGAGCCTCAACACTCATTGGACCGCACACATCAGTATGTATGATTTCCAATAAGTTGGTTGCTCGCTCCATTGTTCCGGAGAACGGAGTCTTTGTCATTTTGCCCATGAGGCATGGTTTGCACATGTCAAATGATTCATAATCAAGAGACTCCAAAAGTCCATCTGCATGGAGCTTCTTCATGCGTTTGACACCAATGTGACCAAGGCGGCAGTTCCACAAGTATGTGGGACTATCATTATCAACCTTACATCTTTTGGTACTCACACTATGAATATGTGTAACATCACATTCGAGATTAAATAAGAATAAACCATTGACCAGCGGGGCATGACCATAAAACATATCTCTCATATAAATAGAACAACCATTATTCTCGGATGTAAATGAGTAGCCATCTTGTATTAAACGAGATCCTGATACAATGTTCATGCTCAAAGCTGGCACTAAATAACAATTATTGAGGTTTAAAAATAATCCCGTAGGTAAATGTAGAGGTAGCGTGCCGACGGCGATCACATCGACCTTGGAACCATTCCCAACGCGCATCGTCACCTCGTCCTTCGCCAGTCTCCGCTTATTCCGCAGCTCCTGTTTTGAGTTACAAATATGAGCAACCGCACCGGTATCAAATACCCAGGAGCTACTATGAGTACTGGTAAGGTACACATCAATAACATGTATATCACATATACCTTTGGTGTTGCTGACCTTCTTGTCCGCTAAGTAATTGGGGCAGTTCCGCTTCCAGTGACCACTTCCCTTGCAATAAAAACACTCGGTCTCAGGCTTGGGTCCATTCTTTGGCTTCTTCCCGGTAGCTTGCTTATCGGGCGCGGCAACTCCCTTGCCGTCCTTCTTGAAGTTCTTTTTACCCTTGCCTTTCTTGAACTTAGTGGTTTTATTCACCATGAACACTTGATGTTCCTTTTTGATTTCCACCTCCGCTAATTTCAGCATTGAATATACCTCAGGAATGGTCTTTTCCATCCCCTGCATATTGAAGTTCATCAGAAAGCTCTTGTAGCTAGGTGGGAGCGACTGAAGGTTTCTGTCAATGACCGCATCATCCGGGAGATTAACTCCCAGCTGAGACAAGCGGTTGTGCAACCCAAACATTTTGAGTATGTGCTCGCTGACGGAACTATTTTCCTCCACCTTACAACTGTAGAACTTGTCGGAAACTTCATATCTCTCGACCCGGGCATGAGCTTGGAAAACCATTTTCAGCTCTTGGAACATCTCATATGCTCCGTGTTGCTCAAAACGCTTCTGGAGCCCCAGTTCTAAGCTGTAAAGCATGCTGCACTGAACCAGGGAGTAATCATCAACACGGGACTGCCAAGCGTTCATAACGTCTTGGTTTGCTGGGGGTGGTGCTTCACCTAGCGGTGCTTCAAGGACATATGCTTTCTTGGCAGCTATGAGGATGATCCTCAAGTTCTGGACCCAGTCCGTATAGTTGCTACCATCGTCTTTCAGCTTGGTTTTCTCTAGGAACGCGTTGAAGTTGAGGACAACATTAGCGTGGGCCATTTGATCTACAAGACATATTGTAAAGATTTTATACTAAGTTCATGATAATTAAGTTCATCTAATCAAATTATTTAATGAACTCCCACTTAGATAGACATCCCTCTAGTCATCTAAGTGATACATGATCCGATTCAACTAGGCTGTGTCCGAACATCACGTGAGACGGACTAGTCATCATCGGTGAACATCTTCATGTTGATCGTATCTTCTATACGACTCATGTTCGACCTTTCGGTCTTCCGTGTTCTGAGGACATGTTTGTACATGCTAGGCTCGTCAAGTCAACCTAAGTGTTTTGCGTGTGTAAATCTAGCTTACACCCGTTGTATGCGAACGTTAGAATCTATCACACCCGATCATCACGTGGTGCTTCGGAACAACGGACCTTAGCAACGGTGCACAGTTAGGGAGAACACTTTCTTGAAATTATTGCAAGGGATCATCTTATTTATGCTACCGTCGTTCTAAGCAAATAAGATGTAAAACATGATAAACATCACAGGCAATCAAATAGTGACATGATATGGCCAATATCATTTTGCTCCTTTTGATCTCCATCTTCGGGGCGCCATGATCATCGTCATCACCGGCATGACACCATGATCTCCATCATCGTGTCTTCATGAAGTTGTCTCGACAACTATTACTTCTACTAATATGCCTAACGGTTAGTGATAAAGTAAAGTAATTACATGACGTATAAGTTGACAAGCAGGTCATAAATAAATTAAGACAACTCCTATGACTCCTGCCGGTTGTCATACTCATCGACATGCAAGTCATGATTCCTATTACAAGAACATGATCAATCTCATACTTCACATATATCATTCATCACATCCTTTTGGCCATATCACATCACACGGCATATGCTGCAAAAACAAGTTAGACGTCCTCTAATTGTTGTTGCAAGTTTTTACGTGGCTGCTATAGGTTTCTAGCAACAATGTTTCTTACCTAAGCCAAAAACCACAATGTGATATGCCAATTTCTATTTACCCTTCATAAGGACCCTTTTCATCGAATCTGATTCGACTAAAGTGGGAGAGACAGACACCCGCTAGCCACCTTATGCAACTAGTGCATGTTAGTAGGTGGAACCAGTCTCACGTAAGCGTACGTGTAAGGTCGGTCCAGGCCGCTTCATCCCATGATGCCGTCGAATCAAGATAAGACTAATAACGGCAAGTAAATTGACAAAATCGACGCCCACAACAACTTGTGTTCTACTCGTGCATAGAAACTACGCATAGACCTAGCTCATGATGCCACTGTTGGGGATCGTAGCAGAAATTTAAAATTTTCTACGCATCACCAAGATCAATCTACGGAGTCATCTAGCAACGAGAGGGAGAGGAGTGCATCTACATACCCTTGTAGATCGTGAGCGGAAGCGTTCAAGAGAACGGGGTTGATGGAGTCGTACTCGTCGTGATCCAAATCACCGATGATCCTAGCGCCGAACGGACGGCACCTCCACGTTCTACACATGTATGGAGCGAGGATGTCTCCCGCGCCTTGATCCAGCAAGGAGTAGGGAGAGCTTGAGGAAGAGGGCTCCAACAGCAGCACGACGGCGTGGTGGTGGTGGAGCAGCAGTACTCCGGCAGGGCTTCGCCAAGCTCTTGTAGAGGAGGAGAGGTGTTGGGGAGGGGAGGGGCTGCGCCTTGGATGTGGTGTGCATCCCTCCCCTTGCCCCTCTATTTATAGGGTAAGGAGGAAGGGGGCCGGCCCCCTCTAGATGAGATCTAGAGGGGGGCGGCGGCCAAGGGGAGGGGGCTTGCCCCCCAAGCAAGGGGGGCGCCCCCCTTAGGGTTTCCCACCCAACCCTAGGCGCATGGGCCCAAGGGGGGATGCGCCCAGCCCATGTAGGGCTGGTTCCCTTTCCTCTATGGCCCATTAGGCCCTCCGAGAGAGGTGGCCCCTCCCGGTGGACCCCCGGAACCCCTCCGGTGGCCCCGGTACAATACCGATATGCCCCCGAACCTTTCCGGTGACCGTATGACAACTTCCTACATATAAATCTTCACCTCCGGACCATTCCAGAACTCCTCGTGATGTCTGGGATCTCATCCGGGACTCCGAACAACATTCGGTAATTACATACAAGTCTTCCTAATAACCCTAGCGTCATTGAACCTTAAGTGTGTAGACCCTACGGGTTCGGGAACCATGCAGACATGACCGAGAAAACTCTCCGGCCAATAACCAACAGCGGGATCTGGATACCCATGTTGGTTCCCACATGTTCCACGATGATCTCATCGGATGAACCACGATGTCGAGGATTCAAGCAACCCCGTATACAATTCCCTTTGTTAATCGGCACGTTACTTGCCCGAGATTCGATCGTCGGTATCCCAATACCTCGTTCAATCTCGTTACCGGCAAGTCACTTTACTCGTTCCGTAATGCATGATCCCGTGACCAACTACTTAGTCACACTGAGCTCATTATGATGATGCATTATCGAGTGGGCCCAGAGATACCTCTCCGTCATACGGAGTGACAAATCCCAGTCTCGATTCATGCCAACCCAACAGACACTTCCGGAGATACCTGTAGTGCACCTTTATAGCCACCCAGTTACGTTGTGACGTTTGGTACACCCAAAGCACTCCTACGGTATTCGGGAGTTGCACAATCTCTTGGTCTAAGGAAATGATACTTGACATTCAGAAAAGCTCTAGTAGATGAACTACACGATCTTGTGCTATGCTTAGGATTGGGTCTTGTCCATCACATCATTCTCCTAATGATGTGATCCCATTATCAATGACATCCAATGTCCATGGTCAGGAAACCGTGACCATCTATTGATCAACGAGCTAGTCAACTAGAGGCTCACTAGGGACATGTTGTGGTCTATGTATTCACACATGTATTACGATTTCCGGATAACACAATTATAGCATGAACAATAGACAATTATCATGAACAAGGAAATATAATAATAACCATTTTATTATTGCCTCTAGGGCATATTTCCAACACCAACTCCTAAGCCAACTCCAAAGAAAAGGGGTATTCTATTTCTCAGTCCTGAAGATATGCAAGAGACAAATAAATCTATGAAAGAAAAAGGTATTAAAGCTGAAGATGTTAAGAATTTACCACCTATTGAAGAGATACATGGTCTTGATAACCCGACACATGTAGTAAAGGTGAATTCTCTCTATGGATTTGATAAATGTGAAATTCCATTTACTAAGTTCGCTAGCCAATGCTTGGATGAGTTTGATGACTTTATGGTTAAACAAGAAAACTTCAATTCTTATGCTGGTAGACAATTGAAATACAATGCTGATATGCTTGAACACTTGAGTGATTATATGTCTAGAGTTAAAGGTGAACTTAAACTTATTAGTAAACATGCTTCTATGGTTACCACTCAAGTAGAACAAGTGCTTAAAGCTCAGAATGATTTGCTCAATGAATTAAATAATAAGAAGAATGATAATGTCGTTAGAGTTATGACTAGAGGAGGTAAAATGACTTAGGAACCTTTGTATCTTGAGGGCCACCCTAAGAGAATTGAGCAAGATTCTCAAAGAGCTAATGTTGATGCACCTAGTTCTTTTAAGAAGAAGAAAAAGTAAAATGATAGGACCTTGCATGCTTCTAGTGAACCTGTTACTGACACACCTAATAATCCCAATGATATTTCTATTTCTGACGCTGAAACACAATCTGGTAATGAACATGAACCTAGTGATAATGTTAATGATGATGTTCATTGTCGGTGTACTAGAGTAGGGGTACCCTAGTATCCCGAACTAGTGCACGGGCAGTCGCAGCGTCCCGCGGCAAGGCTTGCCGGGTGACCGCCAAGGTCCTCCGTGGTTCCTTTGGGGCCATTCAAGAACAAAGTATACAAGCCGAAGAGACAAGACCCCGGCAAGAGGAGCTTGCCGGGAAGGCCAACCAAGGCATCTCAAGGAACTTGCCGCAACGCTCCACGCGTCCCGGCAAGGCCCGGTGAGCGACAAGCTCCCGGACGCGACAAGACAACGACCGCGGCAAGGCGCTTGCCGCGGCAAGGCGCTTGCCGCGGCAAGCTTCCACTCTGTACCTGTGCTCTAGCACATCCACCAACATGTCACTCTGGGACCCTTCCAGGCGTACGTGGCGGGAGGCTGTGCAGCCAGCGGTACATGGTGGCAAGCGGCACTAACAAGATGGCCATCGTGGCGAGCGATGGCGTCCCTGGCGGTCCCTTTTGCACTATTTGGGCGACGCAGACGGGCATTTAATGCCCTTGTCCCCTGCCGTCAGGGTTAGGTATGATACACTGTAGTAGGCGGTTGTACCAACCGCAACGCCTTTCCATTTTTGCCCTTGTCTACGTTGCCACCTGTCGGTGACCCCTTGAGCATATAAAAGGAGGCCCATGCGCAATGTAGAGGGGGGAGGACACTCACGCTCGGTCTCATTAGCTGCTGGTGTGTACTGTAGCACTCGGCGCTCCCGAGCAAGAACTCAATACAAACCACAAAGCAGGAGTAGGGTTTTACGCATCCGTGCGGCCCGAACCTGGGTAAACTGCCCGCGTGCTTCGCCTCGATCTGCTCTTCGTGCGATCTCCGCCCCCCTGCCGAACCGAAAAGGGGCTCGGTCCGCCGGTCCCATAGGTGTTCATGGGTTAGTCCCCCGACATCTTTGGCGCGCCAGGTAGGGGGTGCGTCGAGGTTGTGTGAGCCTGATCCGGCGTTCGCACGAGCTAAACCTTCATCGTCTTCATCGACATGCCGCTGAAGAAGAAGGCTTCGGAGGCGGCTGCTCCGTCCACGCCGAACCCACCATCGCCGGAGCAAACGGTTGGTGGAGTAGACGCCGGCGGAAGAACGGGCGTCGACGAGGGAGCTCACGGTGCTGCCTGGTCCAAGGACAAGGCTGCGCTGCCCATCGGCGGTGCAGTCGGCTCCCACAATGATCGGGCGCACTCCAAGACCTCGGCATCCGTACATGCACCGCGTCCATCCCAGGAGGCGCGGGACCGGCAACGTTATGATACTCACGGTACCATATGTTTGCTGGACCAAGATCGAGCTGGTGGATCTCGGAGTGCTCAAGACCAGCATGCACGCCAACATGCTTGCGCGAGCGGGGCACGGTCGCCTGGATGAGATACTGCTCCTTCTAACATGGTTAGAAGTCCGAGCATATCCCGCTCCTCACACTGTTCGCCGCCGCCACCAGCCACTTCGGCGGAAGCTTTGGCGTGAGCTCAACTGCTCCTAGACTACCCTCCAGCGGCAGACAAGATCGACGACTCGAGGGCCACCATTCAGAGTCTCATCGGCTTTGCCAACGGTGACATTCCATGGCAGCCGAGTACCTCGCAGCCGCGGCAAGTCAGCCAGGCATGAACCGGTGGCGACAAGACCGGTGGGGGTGCAACCACTATGCACTCTCCGCCCTGAAGGCCAAGATCGCCGACTCGCCGGATCCACCACGGCAGCGACTCCACCGCGTCATCAGATCCACCACGTTCATCTTTGGCAGAGATACATGGAGGCATATGTGGTCACCACATTGGCGCAAGATCACTTGCCGGCAAAGCATTCCGGCAAGGTTTCTTTTGGCCGACAGCCCTCCAAGATGCAACTGCACAAGTAACCAAGTGTGAAGCGTGCCAGTTCCGTTCCAAGCAGATACACCAGCCAGCTCAAGCTCTCCAGACGATCCCTTTATCCTGGCCATTTTCGGTCTGGGGCCTCGACATCCTCGGCCCCTTTCCCCAAGCAGTCGGGGGCTTTGAGTACTTGTACGTCGCAATCGACAAGTTCACAAAGTGGCCGGAAGTGGAAACAGTGAGGAAGGTGACAGCACAGTCAGCAGTCAAGTTCTTCAGGTCGATTGTTTGCCGCTTCGGGATTCATAACAGGGTAATCACCGATAACAGTACGCAATTCACGAGCCGCACCTTCATGCAGTACGTCCAAGATCTTGGCGCCAAGGTCTGCTTCGCTTCTGTTGCTCACCCGAGAAGCAACGGTCAAGCGGAGAGGGCAAATGCTGAAGTGCTGCGTGGGCTCAAGACCAGGTGTAACGCCCCATATGTAACCTTCCGGAATTGTACTCCAACTCTTGCCGTTTCCGGCATTAAGTTATATTTAATTCTCGGGTTCGGGTCTTTGTCTCCGTGTGTTGTTTTGTTTTCATGCGTCTCATATCATGTCATCACGTGCATCGCATTTGCATACATATTCATCTCATGCGTTCGAGCATTTTTCCCGTTGTCCGTTTTGCATTCCGGCGCTTCGTTCTCCTCCGGTGGCCAATTCTAGCTTTCTTTCATGTGTGGGGATTAAACATTTCCGGATTGGACCGAGACTTGCCATGCGGCCTTGGTTTACTACCGGTAGACCGCCTGTCAAGTTTCGGGTCATTTGGACTTCGTTTGTTACTCCAACGGTTAACCGAGGGACCGAAAAGGCCTCGTGTGTGTTGCAGCCCAACACCTCTCCATTTTGGCCCAAAACCCACCAAACTCTGCTCCAACGTCTCGTTCGTTCAATCACGATCGTGTGGGCGAAAACCGCACCTCATTTGGACTCTCCTAGCTCCCTCTAGGTCTATAAATAGACCCCCCCCCCCCCGTTTTTCGGATCTCTTCCTCCCCCCGAACCCTAAAAATCCCCTCCGCGCTGCCGGACACGTCCGTCGCCGTCGGACAAAGCCGCCACCGCCCCCGCGCCAATCAGATCGTGCCACGTGGCACCTCCGCCGCCTCAGCCGCCGCGGCCCGGCGAGCCCGCAGCGGGCCCGCCCGGCCCATCCGCGCGCGCCGCCGCCTGCCTGTGTCTTCCCCGCGCCCGGCTACCTCCGCCGCCGCCCGCCGCCTTCTCCGGCTGCCCGGTCCACCGCAGGCGCCATTTCCGGCCGGGGCAAGGTCGCCCCGGAGCTTCCTCGTCGCCGGCGCCGACCACCGCCCGCGGCCGCCCCTCGCCGCCACCGCTCGCCGCCGCCTCGGGCGCCACCGGATCCGGCCGCCCCTCGCCGGCTCCGGCCTTCCCCCGTACTCCGGCGACCCTGGCGCGCTTCTTCCTCGCCGGTGTCGAGCGTGGAGGCCGGCCAGCTACAGTGTCGTGAACAGTAGATCTCAGATCCAACCCCCCCCCCCCCCCCCGTTAACTTTTGTCCAGAAACCCTAATTTTTTATGCTACCTTTGACCTGCCATATCTTTGCATCCGTGGCTCCGTTTTGGGCATATGATATATCAAAGTCTTCGCCTCGATGAGTACATCATTTCATTCCATTGCATCATTTGCATTTGAGGTCATCTTGGTGCCCAAAATGCTGTTGGAGGGAGGCATCATGAGTTAAATTGCAGATCCGTTAGTTCAACATGCACTTTTGTCATTTTTGCCATGTTTAATCCGTGCATGATATGCCTGTGCCCCTTTGGGATGAATTGTTAAGCATGTTGTCTTCTTTCCAGGGGTGCCTCCCATGCATTTTTAGGATGTGTGTGTTGTCTTGTGCAAGCTTGCGAAGAGGGCTACCTGAGTTTACTGATTTCAGGGACTTTGTGAAAATCACTAAGTCTGGGATGTTTTAGTTCACGATGCTATATGTCCAGCTTATTTCCTAGTGATCTGTGCCTCTTTTGAGGATGATCAGTAAGAGTGATTTGTTATGCTTGTTGTGCTTAATCCATCCATGTCTTTACTTGTTATGTTGGAGCATCCTAGGTTGACTCAATCGAGCTCAACTTTTGCATAGTTGTTGTTTTGGGCAGATCGTGAACTCTTTTGCGATTTTGCCGGAGCTATTGCTAGTGATCCATGCTTGCTATGCCATTGTTCTTGCCATGTCTAGCTAGAATTTTGTGCCTTCTTAATGGATATATGATTTCCTTGCCATGAATTGCACCGTAGTGAGTGCATCGAGCTCGTTTACATGCCTCCGTGAGTTATTATTTCAGCATGTCCCAGTTTTCACTAAGTCTGAAAACTGATTGTGTTTCATCGATGTTCGTGTGCTCGGTAGAGTATTTTGTGAACCCTTTTGGCCCCAGGTCATTTTGGGTGTTTTGTTAAGCTTGTTGAGTAGCTCCATGTCATGCTCTTACTTGCCATGTTCAAGTTTTGCTTCATGTTGTTTTGCTGCTCCGAAGAGAGCATCGTGGTCTGAAATTTCAGACTAGCGTTAATTTCGCTAAGTCTGAAATCTGTTTTGCTTATTCAGTTTTGCCATGCTTGTTTGAAGCCCTTAATGGATGAATTTGCCTATGCCTCAGTCCTGGTGATTTGTTAAGCTTCTTGAGTACATCACTGCCATGCAAAAAAAATCATGTTTGGTGGCTGTAGCGTGTTCATTTTGTTGCATTTAGGAGCCTACTTGCTGTAAATCGCAGATCGGTTCGTTTAGTAAATCGCTTGCCATTTCTAAACCGTAGCTCCGATTGCCATGATCTTTATATCGTTTTCAGGGGATTTCTTCCCCTCTACCCAGTGGCACACTTGGTTTTCCAGGTTGAGGCCAGGTTCATGCATTTCCTGTTACATCTTGCATTTTGCATCCCGCATCGCATCCCGCATAGCATATCATCTTTGCATGTTATTGGTTGCCCTTGCACGTGGTTGATTGTATCCTTGTTGCTTGTTTGTGTTGTTGGGTAGAGCCGGGAGACGAGTTCGCTAACGAGGAGCCCGTTGAGTTTGCTTTTGAGGATCCAGTCAATTCTGACAACTGTGCAGGCAAGATGATCACACCCTTGAAATCACTACTATCTTTGCTATGCTAGTTTGCTCGCTCTTTTGCTTTGCCAATGCTACGATGCCTACCACTTGCTTGTTAGCCTCCCAATTGCCATGATTGAGCCTCTAACCCACCTTTGTCCTAGCAAACCATTGATTGGCTATGTTACCGCTTTGATCAGCCCCTTCTTATAGCGTTGCTAGTTGCAGGTGAAGATTGGAGTTGTTCCTTGTTGGAACCTTTATTTACTTGTTGGGATATCATTATATTGCTATGCTATCTTTATTCATCTATATACTTGGTAAAGGGTGGAAGGCTCGGCCTCTCGCCTAGTGTTTTGTTCCACTCTTGCCGCCCTAGTTTCCGTCATATCGGTGTTATGTTCCCGGATTGTTGCGTCCCTTACGCGGTTCGGCTATAATGGGAACCCCTTGATAGTTCGCCTTGATTAAAGCTTTTCCAGCAATGCCCAACATTGGTTTTACCTAGCCTCTTTTTCCCTTGGGTTTACGGAGCCCGAGGGTCATCTTTATTTTAGCCCCCCACGGGCCAGTGCTCCTCTGAGTGTTGGTCCGAAATGAGCTGCCTGCGGGGCCACCTCGGGGAAACTTGAGGGTTGGTTTTACTCGTAGCTAGTCTCACCTGAGTGTGCCTTATGAAAGAGATATGTGCATCTCCTATCGGGATTTGTCGGCACATTCGGGCGGTGTTGCTGGACTAGTTTTGACCTGTCGAATCATCTTGTTGTACCGGGATACCGAGTCTGATCGATGGGTCCTGGGTGGAGGTCTATTCCTTCGTTGACCGGGAGAGCTTGTTATGGGCTAAGTTGGGACCCCCCCTGCAGGGTTTGATCTTTCGAAAGCCGTGCCCGTGGTTATGGGCAGATGGGAATTTGTTAATGTCCGGTTGTAGATAACTTGAACCTTAAATAATTAAAATGAATCAACTGCGTGTGTTGCCGTGATGACCTCTTCTCGGCGGAGTCCGGGAAGTGGACACGGCGTTGGAGTTATGTTTGCATAGGCTGCTCTATATTGTTTTCCGCTCGTGCTTTGCCTCCTCTTCCCGCTCTCCTTTGCGAATAAGTTAGCCACCATATATGCTAGTCGCCTGCTGCAGCTCCACTTTACATTACCCCTTTCCTACCTATTAAGCTTAAATAGTCTTGATCGCGAGGGTGCGAGATTGCTGAGTCCTTTGTGGCTCACAGATTACTATTACACCAGATGCAGGGACAGATGATACCTCTCCGGATGGCGCGCTCGAGCTGAAGTGGGAGTACGACGAGGACTCTCAGCGTTACTATGTGTCGTTTCCTGATGATCAGTAGGGATGCCTATTCGGGGTTAGATCCAGGACCTAGTCGCTTGTTGGGGGTCTTTTCTATTTTGGCGCCGTAGTCGGGCCATGAGTGATTGTATGATGGATGTTATTTATGTACCTTGATGTGACGTGGCGAGTGTAAGCCAACTATATAATTATTCCCCTTTTATATTATATATGTACATGGGTTGTGTAATGATTCCTGACTTGCGACATTGCTTTCCATGCGCCTATGTCTCTAAGTCGTGCCTCGACACGTGGGAGACATAGCCGCATCGAGGGCGTTACAAGTTGGTAATCAGAGCCTTCCCCGACCTTAGGAGCCCCATTGCTTGATCGTTTTTAGCAGCCGAGTTGTGTCTAGAAAAATGTTTTGAGTCCTTAGGAATTATATATCGGAGAGCTTAGGAATTCTTTTTACTTCCCAGTCTCCTCATCGCTCTAGTAAGGCATCCTGGCGTAGAGTTTTGACTCTTCTCTTCTCAAATTTCACTAAAAAAAATTTAGGATCACGCGAGTATCTTGGTTTTGTTCCGATGGCTTATGATGAGAATACTGTCTTGGTGCCTCCTATCAGGGGTTTAGTGGAAGTGTCCCGGGGAGTTGAGCTCTGAGGTGTTGTCATCATAATTCTATCGTTGCAATTCTGGTATACTTGAGATATGTGCGCGACATTGAAAATCTCCTTTATGCAGTTCGTTGGTGAGATAACCTCGACGCCACCCAGTACTAGGGCGGGAGTTCGGGAGTATCGCCATAACTTGTATAACGGATGCTTTTCGAAGGTTGAGATAGATGGTTTCCGAAGGTTTCTTGGTTATGTGTTGAAGGATGGATGCAGCTGGATGTAGGATTTGCTAGCTTGGGTGAGATATTATGCTTCCCCTGTATCCCCAACACCTGATTGCATAACCGGAAAGTTTCGGGAGTTTCATAGGTGGGAATTCAAGTAGCCTTAGGATTTCTTTCAACAGATGTGTGATATGAAATTGGGGTTCGACGTCTAGTGGTTCGCTTATTCACGGTCGATTTTACAGTGGCCTCGTTGTGTCTTAAAGACTCCTTGGCTATGCTGACTCGGGGACGCTTCGTATGTCATGTGCACTGCCTTGTACATGATGGTGCTGTACGGTCGAGCCCGTGTAGGCCCTACCACGAACACTTCGGACGAAATTTCTATCATGTGTTTGTTCCGGCTTATTCCGCAAGCCAACCCTTGGTTTTATTTCGAGTTGTGCTATTCATTCTACTTCGACGTCATATGTTGATTCCATCCCTCGTTGATGTACCTCTTCTACCTGATTCTTCGTGGCTTCGCAATTTAGGAATATGTGACCACTTCAAGAGAAGTGCATTCGTTCATTTTGTTCGGATGTGAAGACTTTATGTTGCAATTTTTCATTCCGTTGGATTCACCTTCAATATTTCTCTATTTGTGTGCTAATGGTGGTCAACATCTTCAGGATGGCTCCCGCTAAGAGCACCAGTCAGAACCAGAATCAAGATCCTCCGCCACCTCCGCCTCCTCCGGAAGCATGGCAAGCTGTGATGGCTGCTACTAATGCAAATACACAGCTCATCATGCAAATCATCCAAGAGCGGAATCAAAGCAGTCAAGGAAATCAAGGCAACAACCAGAACCAATTTGCAACTCTGAATCAGTTCCTCGCAAATGGTCCAAAGACGTTCAGCAACTGCGTTGAGGCTACCGATGCTGATGATTGGTTAGTCGATCTGGGCAAGCATTTTGAATGTAGCAACGTCAGACCTAAAGATTTCGTCAAGTTCGCGTCTTTCCAGCTCAAGGATCAGGCCGCGGAGTGGTTTCAGCAGTACCGGGATTCCAGAGGTGGACGTTTGATCACTTGGGATGATTTCCGTCGTGATTTCCGCGCTCATCACATTCCTCAAAGGGTGACTGAAAGCAAACGCGAAGAATTCCGCAATCTGAAGCAAGGCTCTTTGTCTGTCTATGACTACAACAAGTTGTTCCAGAAGCTCGCCCGTTTTGCCAAGCAGGATGTTCCTGATGAGAAGAGCATAATCTATCAGTTCAGGGGTGGTCTTCGTGAAGAAATTCAGCTCGCTCTTGTCCTTTTCGAGCCGCTGAGATACGATGAGTTCTACAACATGGCACTGAAGCAAGAGGCTGCTCAGCTAAGGTGTGATGCTTCCAGGAAGCGAGTCAGAGACACTATGCCTTCTTCCTCTACTCAAGTGGCCAAGCAGCAGAAGTATTGGCTTCCTCCTCCTCCGTTCCGTCAGCCGTATCAGTAGAAGAGCAAAGGTGGCAGTGGTTCGTCCCACCCACCCAACCCAGGCTTTCAGAACAAGACTTCGTCTCAAGCTTCAAGATCGAGTGCTCCGTACCACCGTCCGCTCTCAGAGGTCACGTGCAACAAGTGCCAACAGAAGGGTCACTACGCCAACAAGTGTTTCAACCAGAGGCGTCTTCCTCCTCCTCCTCCGGTCTGATCGGCAAGTACAGCTGTGGTCAAGCATAATCCCAAGCACGCCAAGGTCAATATGGTGAATGCAGCTCAGGCAGAGGATTCGTCAGATGTGATCATGGGTAACCTTCCTGTTAATGAGATTCCTGCAAAAGTTCTTTTTGACTCTGGTGCATCGCATTCCTTCATGTCATTCCCATTTGCATCGGAGAACAATTTTAGCACTAAGGCATTACCTAGAGCTATGCAAGTCGTCTCTCCAGCGAAGCGTCTGAGTTCCACTATGATGATTCCGGATATTTCTATCATGATGGGTGATTTCAAGTTCCTCGCTTCTCCAATAGTTCTTGGCAATTCTGATATCGATCTTATTCTTGGGATGGACTGGCTCTCTAAACATAAAGCTCACCTCGATTGCGCAGCCAAGCAGATTCAACTGACTCATTCGTCTGAGGAAGTAATTGTATTTGCTGCTCGGGATAATACCATCCGGTTGTTCTCTCTCAATGAAAAGGGTGAATTGGATGCTATTTCACATATTCCGGTTGTTTGTGAGTATCAAGATGTCTTCCCTGAAGAACTCCCAGGCATGCCTCCAAACCGGCCGGTTGAATTTGTTATTGAACTTGAGCCCGGTACGGAACCTGTGTGCAAACGTCCTTACAAGCTCGGCCCCGAAGAGTTGAAGGAGTTGAAGAAACAACTCGATGTTCAAGAAAGAATGGGTCTCATTCGGCCTAGTACTTCTCCGTGGGGTTGTGGTGTTCTTTTTGTGAAGAAGAAGGATGGAACGGACCGACTTTGTGTTGATTATCGTCCATTGAACAAGAAGACCATCAAGAACAAATATCCACTTCCCAACATTAATGAGCTGTTCGAACAACTCAAGGGTGCCCAATTATTCTCCAAGCTTGATCTCCGTATGGGTTATCATCAAATTCGCATTCGTGAGCAAGATATCCCAAAGACGGCGTTCAGAACAAGCTATGGGTCATATGAATACACTGTTATGTCTTTTGGCCTCGCCAACGCTCCTCCGACGTTCTCTTGCATGATGAACTTCATCTTCAACCCCTACACCAACGACTTTGTTTTGGTCTATCTCGACGATATCCTGGTTTTCTCGAAGAACAAGGAAGATCATGCCAAACACTTGCGTTTGGTTCTTGACAAGCTAAGGGAACATCAATTCTACGCCAAGTTCTCCAAGTGTGAGTTTTGGCTCGATGAGGTTCTTTATCTGGGTCATATTATCTCTGCCAAGGGCATTTCCGTGGATCCTGAGAAGGTGTCTGCAATTGTTAATTGGGAACCTCCTCAGAATGTGAAGCAACTCCGTAGCTTCCTCGGTCTTGCAAGTTATTGCCGAAGATTCGTTGAAAACTTCTCCAAGATCGCGAAGCCTCTCTCAAATCTTCTTCAGAAGCACGTCAAGTACGTTTGGTCTCCAGAGTGTGATATCGCTTTCAACGCTTTGAAAGAGAAATTGATCACTGCTCCAGTTCTAACTCCGCCTGATGAAGCCAAGCCGTACGAGGTCTTTTGTGATGCCTCTCTCCAAGGTCTCGGTGCAGTACTGATGCAAGAGAAGAAAGTTGTTGCTTATACCTCTCGCCAGTTGAAGCCTAATGAGAAGAACTACCCCACTCATGATCTCGAGCTGGCGGCAGTTGTGCACGCATTGTTGACTTGGAGACATCTTCTCTTGGGAAGGAAAGTGGACATTTTCACTGATCACAAGAGTCTCAAGTACATCTTCACTCAGCCTAATCTCAACCTCAGGCAGACTCGATGGGTCGAAATGATTCAAGAGTACAATTCGAGTATCGAGTATACTCCAGGCAAGGCTAATGTGATTGCTGACGCTTTGAGCAGAAAAGCATATTGCAACAGTCTGATTCTCAAGCCTTATCAACCCGAGCTTTGTGAAGCTTTCCGCAAACTTAATCTGCAAGTTGTTCCTCAAGGTTTCCTCGCCAACCTTCAAGTTTCTCCTACCTTGGAAGACCAGATTCGCCAAGCCCAGCTTCTTGATGCTATGGTGAAAAAGGTGAAGATTGGTATTGCAAAGAGTCAGTCCAAGTACAAGTGCTACCGACTTGATGACAAGGACACTCTCTTCTTCGAGGATCGAATTGTTGTGCCCAAAGGTGAACTTCATAAAGTGATCATGAATGAGGCTCACAACTCTCTCCTCTCCATCCACCCTGGGAGCACGAAGATGTATCAAGACCTGAAGCAAACTTATTGGTGGACTCGAAGGAAGCGCGAGATCGCTCAATTCGTGAATGAATGTGATGTCTGCAGAAGAGTGAAAGCAGAACACCAAAGGCCAGCGGGTCTCCTCCAACCTCTCGCCATTCCAGAATGGAAGTTTGACCACATTGAAATGGACTTCGTGACTGGGTTTCCAAAGTCCAAGCGTGGCAATGATGCTATATTCGTTGTCATCGACAAGCTCACCAAAGTGGCTCATTTCCTGCCTATCAAAGAGTCAATCACTGCAGCTCAATTGGCGGAGCTCTATACCTCTCGAATTGTCTCTCTGCACGGTATTCCTCAAGTGATATCTTCAGACCGTGGCAGCATCTTTACCTCCAAGTTCTGGGATTCTTTTCAGAAGGCCATGGGCACCAGCATTCGCTTCAGCACTGCTTTCCATCCTCAAACAAGCGGTCAAGTCGAGCGTGTCAACCAGATTCTTGAAGATATGCTCAGAGCTTGTGTTATCTCCTTCGGCATGAAGTGGGAGGATTGTCTTCCTTATGCTGAATTCTCGTACAACAACAGTTTCCAAGCAAGTTCCGGCAAGGGCCCGTTTGAAATTCTGTATGGTAGGAAGTGCCGTACACCTCTCAACCGGTATGAAACCGGTGAACGTCAGCTGCTGGGTAATGACCTAATCACAGAGGCAGAAGAAATGTGCAAGGTCATTCGTGATAACCTCAAAGCAGCCCAATCCCGCCAGAAGAGCTACTATGACAGCAAGCACCGTGATTTGGCCTTCGAGATCGGAGATCATGTCTACCTCCGCGTCTCTCCTATGAAAGGGACTCGTCACTTCGGTATCAAAGGGAAGCTTGCCCCCAGATACATCGGGCCTTTCAAGATCGTCAGCAAGAGAGGCGACCTCGCCTATCAACTCGAGCTTCCTGCAAACTTTGCCAATGTTCATGATGTGTTCCATGTCTCGCAACTCCGTAAGTGCTTCAAGACGCCTGAGCACACAGTTAACTTCGAGGACATTGAGCTCCAAGAAGATCTCTCCTACCGTGAGCACCCAGTTGCAATCCTGGAAGAGACTGAACGCAAAACTCGCAACAAGTCAATCAAGTTTCTCAAAGTCAAGTGGTCACACCATTCCGACCGTGAAGCTACCTGGGAACGCGAGGATCACCTCCGTTCTGAGTACCCGGAGTTCTTTCAGTCCTAGATCTCGGGACGAGATCTTTTCGTAGTGGTGGAGTGTTGTAACGCCCCATATGTAACCTTCCCGAATTGTACTCCAACTCTTGTCATTTCTGGCATTAAGTTATATTTAATTCTCGGGTTCGGGTCTTTGTCTCCGTGTGTTGTTTTGTTTTCGTGCGTCTCATATCATGTCATCACGTGCATCGCATTTGCATACATATTCATCTCATGCGTTCGAGCATTTTTCCCGTTGTCCGTTTTGCATTCCGGTGCTTCGTTCTCCTCCGGTGGCCAATTCTAGCTTTCTTTCGTATGTGGGGATTAAACATTTCCGGATTGGACCGACACTTGCCATGCGGCCTTGGTTTACTACCGGTAGACCGCCTGTCAAGTTTCGGGTCATTTGGACTTCGTTTGTTACTCCAACGGTTAACCGAGGGACCGAAAAGGCCTCGTGTGTGTTGCAGCCCAACACCTCTTCATTTTGGCCCAAAACCCACCAACCTCTACTCCAACGTCTCGGTCGTTCGATCACGATTGTGTGGGCGAAAACCGCACCTCATTTGGACTCTCCTAGCTCCCTCTAGGTCTATAAATAGACCCCCCCCCCCCCCCGTTTTTCGGATCTCTCCCTCCCCCCGAACCCTAAAAATCCCCTCCGCGCTGCCGGACACGTCCGTCGCCGCCGGACAAAGCCGCCGCCGCCCCCGCGCCAATCGGATTGTGCCACGTGGCACCTCCGCCGCCTCAGCCGCCGCGGCCCGGTGAGCCCGCAGCGGGCCCGCCTGGCCCATCCGCGCGCGCCGCCGCCTGCCCGTGTCTTCCCCGCGCCCGGCTACCTCCGCCGCCGCCCGCCGCCTTCTCCGGCTGCCCGGACCACCGCAGGCGCCATTTCCGGCCGGGGCAAGGTCACTACGGAGCTTCCTCGTCGCCGGCGCCGACCACCGCCCGCGGCCGCCCCTCGCCGCCACCGGATCCGGCCGCCCCTCGCCGGCTCCGGCCTTCCCCCGTACTCCGGCGACCCCGGCGCCCTTCTTCCTCGCCGGCGTCGAGCGTGGAGGTCGGCCAGCTACAGTGTCATGAACAGTAGATCTCAGATCCAAACCCCCCCCCCCCCCCGTTGACTTTTGTCCAGAAACCCTAATTTTTTATGCTACCTTTGACCTGCCATATCTTTGCATCCGTGGCTCCGTTTTGGGCATATGATATATCAAAATCTTCGTCTCGACGAGTACATCATTTCATTCCATTGCATCATTTGCATTTGAGGTCATCTTGGTGCCCAAAATGCTGTTGGAGGGAGGCATCATGAGTTAAATTGCAGATCCGTTAGTTCAACATGCACTTTTGTCATTTTTGCCATGTATAATCCTTGCATGATATGCCTGTGCCCCTTTGGGATGAATTGTTAAGCATGTTGTCTTCTTTCCAGGGGTGCCTCCCATGCATTTTTAGGATGTGTGTGTTGTCTTGTGCAAGCTTGCGAAGAGGGCTACCTGAGTTTACTGATTTCATGGACTTAGTGAAAATCACTAAGTCTGGGATGTTTTAGTTCACGATGCTATATGTCCAGCTTGTTTCCTAGTGATCCGTGCCTATTTTGAGTATCATCAGTAAGAGTGATTTGTTATTATTGTTGTGCTTAATCCATCCATGTCTTCACTTGTTATGTTGGAGCAACCTAGGTTGACTCAATCGAGCTCAACTTTTGCATAGTTATTGTTTTGGGCAGATCGTGAACTCTTTTGCGATTTTGCCGGAGCTATTGCTAGTGATCCATGCTTGCTATGCCATTGTTATTGCCATGTATCGCGAGCATTTTGTGCCTTCTTAATGGATATATGCTTGCCTTGCCATGAATTGCACCGTAGTGAGTGCATTGAGCTCGTTTACATGCCTCCGTGAGTTATTATTTCAGCATGTCCCAGTTTTCACTAAGTCTGAAAACTGATTGTGTTTCATCGATGTTCGTGTGCTCGGTAGAGTATTTTCTGAACCCTTTTGGCCCCAGGTCATTTTGGGTGTTTTGTTAAGCTTGTTGAGTAGCGCCATGCCATGCTCTTACTTGCCATGTTCAGGTTTAGCTTCATGTTGTTTTGCTGCTCCGAAGAGAGCATCATGGTCTGAAATTTCAGACTAGCGTTAATTTCGCAAAGTCTGAAATCTGTTTTGCTTATTCAGTTTTGCCATGCTTGTTTGAAGCCCTTAATGGATGAATTTGCCTATGCCTCAGTCCTGGTGATTTGTTAAGCTTCTTGAGTACATCACTGCCATGCAAAAAAAATTCATGTTTGGTGGCTGTAGCCTGTTCATTTTGTTGCATTTAGGATCCTACTTGCTGTAAATCGCAGATCGGTTCGTTTAGTAAATCGCTTGCCATTTCTAAACCGTAGCTCCGATTGCCATGATCTTTATATCGTTTTCAGGGGATTTCTTCCCCTCTACCCAGTGGCACACTTGGTTTTCTAGGTTGAGGCAAGGTTCATGCATTTCCTGTTACGTCTTGCATTTTGCATCCCGCATCGCATCCCGCATAGCATATTATCTTTGCATGTTATTGGTTGCCCTTGCACGTGGTTGATTGTATCCTTGTTGCTTGTTTATGTTGTTGGGTAGAGCCGGGAGACGAGTTCGCTAACGAGGAGCCCGTTGAGTTTGCTTTTGAGGATCCAGTCAATTCTGACAACTGTGCAGGCAAGATGATCACACCCTTGAAATCACTGCTATCTTTGTTATGCTAGTTTGCTCGCTCTTTTGCTTTGCCAATGCTACGATGCCTACCACTTGCTTGTCAGCCTCCCAATTGCCATGATTGAGCCTCTAACCCACCTTTGTCCTAGCAAACCATTGATTGACTATGTTACCGCTTTGCTCAGCCCCTTCTTATAGCGTTGCTAGTTGCAGGTGAAGATTGGAGCCGTTCCTTGTTGGAACCTTTATTTACTTGTTGGGATATCATTATATTGCTATGCTATCTTTATTCATCTATATACATGGTAAAGGGTGGAAGGCTCGGCCTCTCGCCTAGTGTTTTGTTCCACTCTTGCCGCCCTAGTTTCCGTCATATCGGTGTTATGTTCCCGGATTGTTGCGTCCCTTACGCGGTTGGGCTATAATGGGAACCCCTTGATAGTTCGCCTTGATTAAAGCTTTTCCAGCAATGCCCAACATTGGTTTTACCATTTGCCACCTAGCCTCTTTTTCCCTTAGGTTTCCGGAGCCCGAGGGTCATCTTTATTTTAGCCCCCCACGGGCCAGTGCTCCTCTGAGTGTTGGTCCGAAATGAGCTGCCTGCGGGGCCACCTCGGGGAAACTTGAGGGTTGGTTTTACTCGTAGCTAGTCTCACCTGAGTGTGCCCTGAGAAAGAGATATGTGCATCTCCTATCGGGATTTGTCGGCACATTCGGGCGGTGTTGCTGGACTAGTTTCGACCTGTCGAATCATCTTGTTGTACCGGGATACCGAGTCTGATCGGTGGGTCCTGGGTGGAGGTCTATTCCTTCGTTGACCGTGAGAGCTTGTTATGGGCTAAGTTGGGACCCCCCCTGCAGGGTTTGATCTTTCGAAAGCCGTGCCCGCGGTTATGGGCAGATGGGAATTTGTTAATGTCCGGTTGTAGATAACTTGAACCTTAAATAATTAAAATGAATCAACTGCGTGTGTTGCCGTGATGGCCTCTTCTCGGCGGAGTCCGGGAAGTGGACACGGCGTTGGAGTTATGTTTGTGTAGGCTACTCTATATAGTTTTCCGCTCGTGCTTTACCTCCTCTTCCCGCTCTCCTTTGCGAATAAGTTAGCCACCATATATGCTAGTCGCCTGCTGCAGCTCCACTTTACATTACCCCTTTCCTACCTATTAAGCTTAAATAGTCTTGATCGCGAGGGTGCGAGATTGCTGAGTCCTTTGTGGCTCACAGATTACTATTACACCAGATGCAGGGACAGATGATACCTCTCCGGATGGCGCGCTCGAGCTGAAGTGGGAGTACGACGAGGACTCTCAGCGTTACTATGTGTCGTTTCCTGATGATCAATAGGGATGCCTATTCGGGGTTAGATCTAGGACCTAGTCGCTTGTTGGGGGTCTTTTCTATTTTGGCGCCGTAGTCGGGCCATGAGTGATTGTATGATGGATGTTATTTATGTACCTTGATGTGACGTGGCGAGTGTAAGCCAACTATATAATTATTCCCCTTTTATATTATATATGTACATGGGTTGTGTAATGATTCCCGACTTGCGACATTGCTTTCCATGCGCCTATGTCTCTAAGTCGTGCCTCGACACGTGGGAGACATAGCCGCATCGAGGGCGTTACAAGTTGGTAATCAGAGCCTTCCCCGACCTTAGGAGCCCCATTGCTTGATCGTTTTTAGCAGCCGAGTTGTGTCTAGAAAAATGTTTTGAGTCCTTAGGAATTATATATCGGAGAGCTTAGGAATTCTTTTTACTTCCCAGTCGCCTCATCGCTCTGGTAAGGCATCCTGACGTAGAGTTTTGACTCTTCTCTTCTCAAATTTCACTAAAAAAAATTTAGGATCATGCGAGTATCTTGGTTTTGTTCCGATGGCTTATGATGAGAATACTGTCTTGGTGCCTCCTATGAGGGGTTTAGTGGAAGTGTCCCGGGGAGTTGAGCTCTAAGGTGTTGTCATCATAATTCTATCGTTGCAATTCTGGTATACTTGAGATATGTGCGCGACATCGAAAATCTCCTTTATGCAGTTCGTTGGTGAGATAACCTCGACGCCACCCAGTACTAGGGCGGGAGTTCGGGAGTATCGCCATAACTTGTATAAAGGATGCTTTTCGAAGGTTGAGATAGATGGTTTCCGAAGGTTTCTTGGTTATGTGTTGAAGGATGGATGCAGCTGGATGTAGGATTTTCTAGCTTGGGTGAGATATTATGCTTCCCCTGTATCCCCAACACCTGATTGCATAACCGGAAAGTTTCGGGAGTTTCATAGGTGGGAATTCAATTAGCCTTAGGATTTCTTTCAACAGATGTGTGATATGAAATTGGGGTTCGACGTCTAGTGGTTCGCCTATTCACGGTCGATTTTACAGTGGCCTCGTTGTGTCTTAAAGACTCCTTGGCTATGCTGACTCGGGGACGCTTCGTATGTCATGTGCACTGCCTTGTACATGATGGTGCTGTACGGTCGAGCCCGTGTAGGCCCTACCACGAACACTTCGGACGAAATTTCTATCATGTGTTTGTTCCGGCTTATTCCGCAAGCCAACCCTTGGTTTTATTTCGAGTTGTGGTATTCATTCTACTTCGACGTCATATGTTGATTCCATCCCTCGTTGATGTACCTCTTCTACCTGATTCTTCGTGGCTTCGCAATTTAGGAATATGTGACCACTTCAAGAGAAGTGCATTCGTTCATTTTGTTCGGATGTGAAGCCTTTATGTTGCAATTTTTCATTCCGTTGGATTCACCTTCAATATTTCTCTATTTGTGTGCTAATGGTGGTCAACATCTTCAGGATGGCTCCCGCTAAGAGCACCAGTCAGAACCAGAATCAAGATCCTCCACCACCTCCGCCTCCTCCGGAAGCATGGCAAGCTGTGATGGCTGCTACTAATGCAAATACATAGCTCATCATGCAAATCATCCAAGAGCGGAATCAAAGCAGTCAAGGAAATCAAGGCAACAACCAGAACCAATTTGCAACTCTGAATCAGTTCCTCGCAAATGGTCCAAAGACGTTCAGCAACTACGTTGAGGCTACCGATGCTGATGATTGGTTAGTCGATCTGGGCAAGCATTTTGAATGTAGCAACGTCAGACCTGAAGATTTCGTCAAGTTCGCGTCTTTCCAGCTCAAGGATCAGGCCGCGGAGTGGTTTCAGCAGTACCGGGATTCCAGAGGTGGACGTTTGATCACTTGGGATGATTTCCGTCGTGATTTCCGCGCTCATCACATTCCTCAAAGTGTGACTGAAAGCAAACACGAAGAATTCCGCAATCTGAAGCAAGGCTCTTTGTCTGTCTATGACTACAACAAGTTGTTCCAGAAGCTCGCCCGTTTTGCCAAGCAGGATGTTCCTGATGAGAAGAGCATAATCTATCAGTTCAGGGGTGGTCTTCGTGAAGAAATTCAGCTCGCTCTTGTCCTTTTCGAGCCGCTGAGATACGATGAGTTCTACAACATGGCACTGAAGCAAGAGGCTGCTCAGCTAAGGTGTGATGCTTCCAGGAAGCGAGTCAGAGACACTACGCCTTCTTCCTCTACTCAAGTGGCCAAGCAGCAGAAGTATTGGCTTCCTCCTCCTCCGTTCCGTCAGCCGTATCAGCAGAAGAGCAAAGGTGGCAGTGGTTCGTCCCACCCACCCAACCCAGGCTTTCAGAACAAGACTTCGTCTCAAGCTTCAAGATCGAGTGCTCCGTACCACCGTCCGCTCTCAGAGGTCACGTGCAACAAGTGCCAACAGAAGGGTCACTATGCCAACAAGTGTTTCAACCAGAGGCGTCTTCCTCCTCCTCCTCCGGTCAGATCGGCAAGTACAGCTGTGGTCAAGCATAATCCCAAGCACGCCAAGGTCAATATGGTGAATGCAGCTCGGGCAGAGGATTCGTCAGATGTGATCACGGGTAACCTTCCTGTTAATGAGATTCCTGCAAAAGTTCTTTTTGACTCTGGTGCATCGCATTCCTTCATCTCATTCCCATTTGCATCGGAGAACAATTTTAGCACTAAGGCATTACCTAGAGCTATGCAAGTCGTCTCTCCAGCGAAGCGTCTGAGTTCCACTATGATGATTCCGGATATTTCTATCATGATGGGTGATTTCAAGTTCCTCGCTTCTCCAATAGTTCTTGGCAATTCTGATATCGATCTTATTCTTGGGATGGACTGGCTCTCTAAACATAAAGCTCACCTCGATTGCGCAGCCAAGCAGATTCAACTGACTCATTCGTCTGAGGAAGTAATTGTATTTGCTGCTCGGGATAATACCATCCGGTTGTTCTCTCTCAATGAAAAGGGTGAATTGGATGCTATTTCACAGATTCCGGTTGTTTGTGAGTATCAAGATGTCTTCCCTGAAGAACTCCCAGGCATGCCTCCAAACCGGCCGGTTGAATTTGTTATTGAACTTGAGCCCGGTACGGAACCTGTGTGCAAACGTCCTTACAAGCTCGGCCCCGAAGAGTTGAAGGAGTTGAAGAAACAACTCGATGTTCAAGAAAGAATGGGTCTCATTCGGCCTAGTACTTCTCCGTGGGGTTGTGGTGTTCTTTTTGTGAAGAAGAAGGATGGAACGGACCGACTTTGTGTTGATTATCGTCCATTGAACAAGAAGACCATCAAGAACAAATATCCACTTCCCAACATTAATGAGCTGTTCGAACAACTCAAGGGTGCCCAATTATTCTCCAAGCTTGATCTCCGTATGGGTTATCATCAAATTCGCATTCGTGAGCAAGATATCCCAAAGACGGCGTTCAGAACAAGCTATGGGTCATATGAATACACTGTTATGTCTTTTGGCCTCGCCAACGCTCCTCCGACGTTCTCTCGCATGATGAACTTCATCTTCAACCCCTACACCAACGACTTTGTTTTGGTCTATCTCGACGATATCCTGGTTTTCTCGAAGAACAAGGAAGATCATGCCAAACACTTGCGTTTGGTTCTTGACAAGCTAAGGGAACATCAATTCTACGCCAAGTTCTCCAAGTGTGAGTTTTGGCTCGATGAGGTTCTTTATCTGGGTCATATTATCTCTGCCAAGGGCATTTCCGTGGATCCTGAGAAGGTGTCTGCAATTGTTAATTGGGAACCTCCTCAGAATGTGAAGCAACTCCGTAGCTTCCTCGGTCTTGCAAGTTATTGCCGAAGATTCGTTGAAAACTTCTCCAAGATCGCGAAGCCTCTCTCAAATCTTCTTCAGAAGCACGTCAAGTACGTTTGGTCTCCAGAGTGTGATATCGCTTTCAACGCTTTGAAAGAGAAATTGATCACTGCTCCAGTTCTAACTCCGCCTGATGAAGCCAAGCCGTACGAGGTCTTTTGTGATGCCTCTCTCCAAGGTCTCGGTGCAGTACTGATGCAAGAGAAGAAAGTTGTTGCTTATACCTCTCGCCAGTTGAAGCCTAATGAGAAGAACTACCCCACTCATGATCTCGAGCTGGCGGCAGTTGTGCACGCATTGTTGACTTGGAGACATCTTCTCTTGGGAAGGAAAGTGGACATTTTCACTGATCACAAGAGTCTCAAGTACATCTTCACTCAGCCTAATCTCAACCTCAGGCAGACTCGATGGGTCGAAATGATTCAAGAGTACAATCCGAGTATCGAGTATACTCCAGGCAAGGCTAATGTGATTGCTGACGCTTTGAGCAGAAAAGCATATTGCAACAGTCTGATTCTCAAGCCTTATCAACCCGAGCTTTGTGAAGCTTTCCGCAAACTTAATCTGCAAGTTGTTCCTCAAGGTTTCCTCGCCAACCTTCAAGTTTCTCCTACCTTGGAAGACCAGATTCGCCAAGCCCAGCTTCTTGATGCTATGGTGAAAAAGGTGAAGATTGGTATTGCAAAGAGTCAGTCCAAGTACAAGTGCTACCGACTTGATGACAAGGACACTCTCTTCTTCGAGGATCGAATTGTTGTGCCCAAAGGTGAACTTCATAAAGTGACCATGAATGAGGCTCACAACTCTCTCCTCTCCATCCACCCTGGGAGCACGAAGATGTATCAAGACCTGAAGCAAACTTATTGGTGGACTCGAATGAAGCGCGAGATCGCTCAATTCGTGAATGAATGTGATGTCTGCAGAAGAGTGAAAGCAGAACACCAAAGGCCAGCGGGTCTCCTCCAACCTCTCGCCATTCCAGAATGGAAGTTTGACCACATTGAAATGGACTTCGTGACTGGGTTTCGAAAGTCCAAGCGTGGCAATGATGCTATATTCGTTGTCATCGACAAGCTCACCAAAGTGGCTCATTTCCTGCCTATCAAAGAGTCAATCACTGCAGCTCAATTGGCGGAGCTCTATACCTCTCGAATTGTCTCTCTGCACGGTATTCCTCAAGTGATATCTTCAGACCGTGGCAGCATCTTTACCTCCAAGTTCTAGGATTCTTTTCAGAAGGCCATGGGCACCAGCATTCGCTTCAGCATTGCTTTCCATCCTCAAACAAGCGGTCAAGTCGAGCGTGTCAACCAGATTCTTGAAGATATGCTCAGAGCTTGTGTTATCTCCTTCGGCATGAAGTGGGAGGATTGTCTTCCTTATGCTGAATTCTTGTACAACAACAGTTTCCAAGCAAGTTCCGGCAAGGGCCCGTTTGAAATTCTGTATGGTAGGAAGTGCCGTACACCTCTCAACCGGTCTGAAACCGGTGAACGTCAGCTGCAGGGTAATGACCTAATCACAGAGGCAGAAGAAATGTGCAAGGTCATTCGTGATAACCTCAAAGCAGCCCAATCCTGCCAGAAGAGCTACTATGACAGCAAGCACCGTGATTTGGCCTTCGAGATCGGAGATCATGTCTACCTCCACGTCTCTCCTATGAAAGGGACTCGTCGCTTCGGTATCGAAGGGAAGCTTGCCCCCAGATACGTCGGGCCTTTCAAGATCGTCAGCAAGAGAGGCGACCTCGCCTATCAACTCGAGCTTCCTGCAAACTTTGCCAATGTTCATGATGTGTTCCATGTCTCGCAACTCCGTAAGTGCTTCAAGACGCCTGAGCGCACAGTTAACTTCGAGGACATTGAGCTCCAAGAAGATCTCTCCTACCATGAGCACCCACTTGCAATCCTGGAAGAGACTGAACGCAAAACTCGCAACAAGTCAATCAAGTTTCTCAAAGTCAAGTGGTCACACCATTCCGACCGTGAAGCTACCTGGGAACGCGAGGATCACCTCCGTTCTGAGTACCCGGAGTTCTTTCAGTCCTAGATCTCGGGACGAGATCTTTTCGTAGTGGTGGAGTGTTGTAACGCCCCATATGTAACCTTCCCGAATTGTACTCCAACTCTTGTCGTTTCCGGCATTAAGTTATATTTAATTCTCGGGTTCGGGTCTTTGTCTCCGTGTGTTGTTTTGTTTTCGTGCGTCTCATATCATGTCATCACGTGCATCGCATTTGCATACATATTCATCTCATGCGTTCGAGCATTTTTCCCGTTGTCCGTTTTGCATTCCGGCGCTTCGTTCTCCTTCGGTGGCCAATTCTAGCTTTCTTTCGTGTGTGGGGATTAAACATTTCCGGATTGGACCGAGACTTGCATGCGGCCTTGGTTTACTACCGGTAGACCGCCTGTCAAGTTTCGGGTCATTTGGACTTCGTTTGTTACTCCAACGGTTAACCGAGGGACCGAAAAGGCCTCGTGTGTGTTGCAGCCCAACACCTCTTCATTTTGGCCCAAAACCCACCAACCTCTGCTCCAACGTCTCGGTCGTTCGATCACGATCGTGTGGGCGAAAACCGCACCTCATTTGGACTCTCCTAGCTCCCTCTAGGTCTATAAATAGACCCCCCCCCCCATTTTTCGGATCTCTCCCTCCCCCCGAACCCTAAAAATCCCCTCCGCGCTGCCGGACACGTCCGTCGCCGCCGGACAAAGCCGCCACCGCCCCCGCGCCAATCGGATCGTGCCATGTGGCACCTCCGCCGCCTCAGCCGCCGCGGCCCGTCAGCCCGCAGCGGGCCCGCCTGGCCCATCCGCGCGCGCCGCCGCCTGCCCGTGTCTTCCCCGCGCCCGGCTACCTCCGCCGCCGCCCGGCGCCTTCTCCGGCTGCCCGGACCACCGCAGGCGCCATTTCCGGCCGGGGCAAGGTCACCCCGGAGCTTCCTCGTCGCCGGCGCCGACCACCGCCCGCGGCTGCCCCTCGCCGCCACCGGATCCGGCCGCCCCTCGCCGGCTCCGGCCTTCCCCCGTACTCCGGCGACCCCGGCGCCCTTCTTCCTCGCCGGCGTCGAGCGTGGAGGTCGGCCAGCTACAGTGTCGTGAACAGTAGATCTCAGATCCAAACCCCCCCCCCCCCCCGTTGACTTTTGTCCAGAAACCCTAATTTTTTATGCTACCTTTGACCTGCCATATCTTTGCATCCGTGGCTCCGTTTTGGGCATATGATATATCAAAATCTTCGTCTCGACGAGTACATCATTTCATTCCATTGCATCATTTGCATTTGAGGTCATCTTGGTGCCCAAAATGCTGTTGGAGGGAGGCATCATGAGTTAAATTGCAGATCCGTTAGTTCAACATGCACTTTTGTCATTTTTGCCATGTTTAATCCGTGCATGATATGCCTGTGCCCCTTTGGGATGAATTGTTAAGCATGTTGTCTTCTTTCCAGGGGTGCCTCCCATGCATTTTTAGGATGTGTGTGTTGTCTTGTGCAAGCTTGCGAAGAGGGCTACCTGAGTTTACTGATTTCAGGGACTTTGTGAAAATCACTAAGTCTGGGATGTTTTAGTTCACGATGCTATATGTCCAGCTTGTTTCCTAGTGATCTGTGCCTCTTTTGAGGATGATCAGTAAGAGTGATTTGTTATGCTTGTTGTGCTTAATCCATCCATGTCTTTACTTGTTATGTTGGAGCATCCTAGGTTGACTCAATCGAGCTCAACTTTTGCATAGTTGTTGTTTTGGGCAGATCGTGAACTCTTTTGCGATTTTGCCGGAGCTATTGCTAGTGATCCATGCTTGCTATGCCATTGTTCTTTCCATGTCTAGCTAGAATTTTGTGCCTTCTTAATGGATATATGCTTTCCTTGCCATGACTTGCACCGTAGTGAGTGCATCGAGCTCGTTTACATGCCTCCGTGAGTTATTATTTCAGCATGTCCCAGTTTTCACTAAGTCTGAAAACTGATTGTGTTTCATCGATGTTCGTGTGCTCGGTAGAGTATTTTGTGAACCCTTTTGGCCCCAGGTCATTTTGGGTGTTTTGTTAAGCTTGTTGAGTAACTCCATGCCATGTTCAAGTTTTGCTTCATGTTGTTTTGCTGCTCCGAAGAGAGCATCGTGGTCTGAAATTTCAGACTAGCGTTAATTTCGCTAAGTCTGAAATCTGTTTTGCTTATTCAGTTTTGCCATGCTTGTTTGAAGCCCTTAATGGATGAATTTGCCTATGCCTCAGTCCTTGTGATTTGTTAAGCTTCTTGAGTACATCACTGCCATGCAAAAAAAATTCTTGTTTGGTGGCTGTAGCGTGTTCATTTTGTTGCATTTAGGAGCCTACTTGCTGTAAATCGCAGATCGGTTCGTTTAGTAAATCGCTTGCCATTTCTAAACCGTAGCTCCGATTGCCATGATCTTTATATCGTTTTCAGGGGATTTCTTCCCCTCTACCCAGTGGCACACTTGGTTTTCCAGGTTGAGGCCAGGTTCATGCATTTCCTGTTACATCTTGCATTTTGCATCCCGCATCGCATCCTGCATAGCATATCATCTTTGCATGTTATTGTTGCCCTTGCACGTGGTTGATTGTATCCTTGTTGCTTGTTTGTGTTGTTGGGTAGAGCCGGGAGACGAGTTCGCTAACGAGGAGCCCGTTGAGTTTGCTTTTGAGGATCCAGTCAATTCTGACAACTGTGCAGGCAAGATGATCACACCCTTGAAATTACTACTATCTTTGCTATGCTAGTTTGCTCACTCTTTTGCTTTGCCAATGCTACGATGCCTACCACTTGCTTGTTAGCCTCCCAATTGCCATGATTGAGCCTCTAACCCACCTTTGCCCTAGCAAACCATTGATTGGCTATGTTACCGCTTTGCTCAGCCCCTTCTTATAGCGTTGCTAGTTGCAGGTGAAGATTGGAGCCGTTCCTTGTTGGAACCTTTATTTACTTGTTGGGATATCATTATATTGCTATGCTATCTTTATTCATCTATATACTTGGTAAAGGGTGGAAGGCTCGGCCTCTCGCCTAGTGTTTTGTTCCACTCTTGCCGCCCTAGTTTCCGTCATATCGGTGTTATGTTCCCGGATTGTTGCGTCCCTTACGCGGTTGGGCTATAATGGGAACCCCTTGATAGTTCGCCTTGATTAAAGCTTTTCCAGCAATGCCCAACATTGGTTTTACCATTTGCCACCTAGCCTCTTTTCCCCTTGGGTTTCCGGAGCCCGAGGGTCATCTTTATTTTAGCCCCCCACGGGCCAGTGCTCCTCTGAGTGTTGGTCCGAAATGAGCTGCCTGCGGGGCCACCTTGGGGAAACTTGAGGGTTGGTTTTACTCGTAGCTAGTCTCATCTGAGTGTGCCCTGAGAAAGAGATATGTGCAGCACCTATCGGTATTTGTCGGCACATTCGGACGGTGTTGCTAGACTAGTTTTGACCTGTCGAATCATCTTGTTGTACCGGGATACCGAGTCTGATCGGTGGGTCCTCGGTGGAGGTCTATTCCTTCGTTGACCGTGAGAGCTTGTTATGGGCTAAGTTGGGACCCCCCCTGCAGGGTTTGATCTTTCGAAAGCCGTGCCCGCGGTTATGGGCAGATGGGAATTTGTTAATGTCCGTTGTAGATAACTTGAACCTTAAATAATTAAAATGAATCAACTGCGTGTGTTGCCGTGATGGCCTCTTCTCGGCGGAGTCCGGGAAGTAGACACGGTGTTGGAGTTATGTTTGCGTAGGCTGCTCTATATAGTTTTCCACTCGTGCTTTGCCTCCTCTTCCCGCTCTCCTTTGCGAATAAGTTATCCACCATATATGCTAGTCGCCTGTTGCAGCTCCACTTTACATTACCCCTTTCCTACCTATTAAGCTTAAATAGTCTTGATCACGAGGGTGCGAGATTGCTGAGTCCTTTGTGGCTCACAGATTACTATTACACCAGATGCAGGGACAGATGATACCTCTCCGGATGGCGCGCTCAAGCTGAAGTGGGAGTACGACGAGGACTCTCAGCGTTACTATGTGTCGTTTCCTGATGATCAGTAGGGATGCCTATTCGGGGTTAGATCCAGGACCTAGTCGCTTGTTGGGGGTCTTTTCTATTTTGGCGCCGTAGTCGGGCCATGAGTGATTGTATGATGGATGTTATTTATGTACCTTGATGTGACGTGGCGAGTGTAAGCCAACTATATAATTATTCCCCTTTTATATTATATATGTACATGGGTTGTGTAATGATTCCCGACTTGCGACATTGCTTTCCATGCGCCTATGTCTCTAAGTCGTGCCTCGACACGTGGGAGACATAGCCGCATTGAGGGCGTTACACCAGGACTTTCGACAGGCTGCACAAGTGCGGAAGAAACTGGATCGAGGAGCTGCCGGTGGTTCTTTGGTCGATCAGGACGACGCCAAATCGAGCCACTGGCCAGACACCTTTCGCTCTAGTCTATGGAGCAGAGGCAGTTCTCCCCACGAAACTCGTATACGGGTCACCTCGAGTGCTCGCTTATGACGAGCTTGAGCAAGAGCAGCTGCGACAAGATGACGCGCTGCTCCTTGAGGAAGACCGTCTTCAGGCTGCTGTATGAGCTGCTCGCTACCAGCAAGCTTTGCGCCGCTATCATAGCCGCAAAGTTAACGCCAGAAGTCTCGAGGAAGGCGACCTTGTTCTTTGGCGTGTTCAGTCCGCCAAGAATTCCAACAAGTTGACGCTGAAGTGGGAAGGCCCTTACCGGGTGAAACGAGTCACTAGGCCTGGCGTTGTCCGCCTTGAGACCGAAGATGGCATTCCAGTGAGCAACTCCTGGAACATTGAGCATCTTCGTAAGTTTTACCCATAAGGCGCGGTTGCCGGAATCCGTTCCGGCAACCACCTTTTGTACAAGTTTTGCCGATGTTGCATGTAATCCTTTGTACAAAGCCGGGCGCAGACCCCGTGCATAAAGCTTATGTGCTCCGCGCATTTTGTCAATTTCATGCTTTCTGTTTTTCGCATGTGTTATCTGACACTTTGTGCAGCACTTACCCCCGGTAAGCAACAACGAGCCATAAGGCTCCATATCTTTATTTTTCTCCTCTTTCTTTTTTCTCAAGGAAAGGAAGGGTCCCTCGCCCACAAGTTGGCCGGGGGGGGGGGGGGGGGGGGGGGAAGGAGTGGAGAAGATATGGTATGGACCAGGCATCGTTCAAGAAAGTTTCGCCTTGCCGGGAAGCAAACGACAGAAAAGCTAAGTTGCCAAAGTTTGAGCAATCAGATTTTTTAAATTTTTAAGTTATTTTCCTTGAACGACCGTCCTTTGTATGGAAAACCTGTGCGCGGAGGAACCAACTCATAGCTAGTTGCGCCCTTACTTTGTTTCGAGTCCGCTCAACAACTTAAGTGAGCTGCGACTAGTTGCGACAAGGTTTCTTGTCGGTAGCGGCACCGCCAGCAGGCTGCTGACGTCCCGCACTCAGCGCTCGCGGCCAAGGTGCCTGAACCGGCAAGTTCCCTAAAAGCGTAGGGCAAAAACATACAAAGGAAGGAATCAAGTAAAGGAGATAACATTGCAATCATTACCCGAAATAAAGTTATATTACAAGGTAGCTTGTCGCGGCTCTAACAGATTGTTCTCGTGACATGACCAGCAGCGACAAGAAAAGAAGAAAACGGGCGGCCTAATCTACGCGGCCGCCCTCAACCCTCTTGATCCCGCTCACCTTGTCCACAATGGGTGTGACAAGGGTCTTGAGCGCCTCCAGATCGGCATCCGGCGGCAAGGTCCTGAGGACGTTGGTGAGGTTGAGGCCTGGGTTGCGGAAGGCCACCTTCACCAACACCTTTTGAAGAGCTCCCGCGCAGATCTTGCGCGACTCGTCGGCCAGCTGCTTTGGGATCCTCTCCCGGAGTCGCTGGAGGGCCGTCGCCCACCTTTGAAGAACGAGGTGAGCTTGGCGCTGGGTTGGAGGTTTTCGTCGGAGGGATACCCGAGATCCTCCATCCCCATCTGCGCCAGCTCCCTGTCAATGTCTGCGGCAACGTCCACGAGACCCTCCGTCCAGTGCTCCACATTCTCCTGGAAAGTGCTCTGGGCGACAGCAACACTCGCCAGCAGCGCCTTGCCGGCCTTGACCTCCTCCTTCAGGGCCGTCTCCTGCTCCTTGGCGCCGTCCAGCGTCTTGGTCAAAGTGGTCAGCTTCAACTCAAGATCTGCGTTGGAGTCCTTGGCGGCGCTAAGCTCCTAGCCCTTCTCGGCGAGACGGGCCTGCAGCTCCGAGTAGCTGTGGGCGTCCTTCTCCCGCTCAAGCTTGAGCGCGGCAAGCTCTTCACCGCTCGCCTTGAGATCGGCCTCCAGCTGCGCCACCTTCGTCTCGAGCTCCTTATTGGCGGCCTCGGCAGCTGCGGCAGCGTCCTCTGCTTGCTTGAGGGCTCCGCCAAATGTTCGCTCGCGCGCGGCAAGCTCCTCCTCGTGGCTGTCAAGGTTGACCTTCCGCTGCACCAGCTCGCCCTCCTGCGCAGACAGCTTTTCAGTGGCAAGTCGCTGTTGCTCTTCGGCTTCAGCCTTCTCGAGGAGGAAGGCCTTCTGCTCCTCGGCAAGTTGCGCCCGCTCCGCTGCCAGGGACCGGAGAGCTTCCTGGTTGTGACCCCAGAGCTCCTCCGCGCGCTTCTCGATGTCCACTCCCGCCTTCGCGACAAGCGCCTCGCGGGACTCCAGCTTGGCTTGCTGGGCGCGATAGAGCGACACCAGCTTCCGCAGCAACCGCTCCTCCTCAGGCTCGCCGCTGCTGCTGCTCGGCGCGTCAACCAGCACCAGCCCAGCGGAGGCAAGCACCTCTCCGTCAAAGCTCTCTCCTTCGACCGGCGCCCTGGAGCTTGACGCCCAGGGGAGGTTGATGAAGATGCCGTCGCCGGCCTTCAAGTAGACGCCTGGCTGGGGCTCTTCGGAGCCTGACGCTGCGGCAGCGGTGGAGGGATCGGCGGTCGGCGTAGCGCCTGGCGCTCCTGCGGCCTCAGGGTCGTCAGTGCGATCGCCAGATCCCCCGCCTTCTTCTGTGGCGGCAGCTTTGGCGGCCTCTGCGCCGGCAGGATCGTCAGTGCCGGCTGCTTCCTCGGCGGCAGCGGCATCGTCGGCGGCAACCTCGGTCTCCATCGGCTCCGCAGCAGATGGATCTGACAGCCGATAAAGGGAGAAGAGTCAAGCAAATATCCAAAAAAAAAGAAGATCAAAAGAAGAAGAACCCAAGGGAAGTTCTGAAGTGAGAAGATTACCTGTGCCGGGTTCTGCAGTCATGGTCTCCGCCGCCGGGGGGCCGCTGGTGTTGTCCCTTGCCGGAGAACCCTCCCTTGCCGGAGAGCTCCCCCTTGCCGGAGACCTCTCCCTTGCCGGAGGACTCTCCCTTGGCATTTGGGGGGCGGCCTCCGGGCGCTCCTGGTGGGGCTGCTCTGCTCCTACACAAACCAACAGTCAGATGTCAGCGAAGCAAGAGTATCCATGTGCGGCTAACAGCGGAAAGCAAGCCATATACTTACGCTAGGGGCTGCTCTGGAGAACAGTTGTCGGGTCCGGCAAGGTTGTCTCGGGCGCATCCCCTACTGTTGCGGTGGGTTCGTCCTCGATGATAATCACCGGGGCCTTAGCTCTCTTCGCTGCTCTCTGAGCCAGAGTCCTCAAAAGGAATAAGTTCAGAGTAAAGTGAATGAGATACAAGACAAAACAGCCAGACTTGAAGAACTGCAAGTACAACAAGAGAATCTTACTCTTCTTCTTCCTCGTCGGAGCTGAACGTGGAGAAGTCAAAATCCGGCTCACGTCCGTGAGAAGGTGGAGGAGTAGAGTCCCTTGGCCGCTTGGCGGGAACTATGGTGGTGGTCTGAGACGACCCCGCTCCGGCTGCCGCCGCGGCATGAGAAGCGGCAGGAACAGAAGCGGTGGTCCGGGTGGACCCCGCTCCGGTTGCCGCAGCAGCGTGAGGTGCTCCCGCGGCAATAGTGCTTGCCGCGGTGGAGCGTGTCGCGCGGCGCGGTGACTGTCGACTCGCCCGCCGCCTCGCTACATCCCCAGCCTTGCGGAGACGCCTTCTTGGTGGAGATGGGGGCTCTGCTTGCGGCGAGCTGTCTGAGGATGAAGAGGAAGAGGAGTTGATCTCCAATGAGCCGCTCGTATCCTCGGCGGGCTCGCTCGACTCGACGTCACGCCCGGCAAGCTCTTTCTTGCCGGCAAGCTCCTCTCGCCCGGCAAGCTCCTTCTTGCCGGCAAGCTCCTCTCGCTCGGCACGGCTTGCCGCCTCTGCTGCCTCTACCTCCTCCACGGTGAATCCAAACTCGCCCGCAGCTGCGGCTGCCGCCGCCTCTTCCAACCTGGTGGCGATGTGTTTCAACTCCTCATCGGTGGTGTCACGAGTGAGGCCATTCTTCTCGTCGGGGTGGACCGGCACTTCTACCAGGCCGTCAAAGAACTCATGCACGACATCGTCTGCAGGCTCTTGCCAAGTTGGGACAATTCCATGCGAGTCGCACAGCGGCATCATTGCACGGATGCGGTCGAGCGCTGAGTTGTTGCACAGCAGAACGACGCCCTGCGGCAACCTGAACACTTCGGGATGCTCAGGATCGTACTTGAACAGCTCCTGGAGCATCGCGTTGAGCTCCAGAACAGTGAAGTTGTAGTTGAGGCCCGGACACAGCCTCATGATATCCGCCGCATTCTTGAACTCCCAGGCGGGTCTCCTCCGTTCCTGCAAGGGGGCAATGCGGCGGCGAAGAAAATTTGCGCCAACAGCGCCTACGGTAAGCCCGGCAAGCCTGAGGCGTTGGATCCGGGTGATGGCAATCTTCAGCCTATCGTCTTCCGGGGCCACGTCGCTCCAATCCCTGCCGCGTGCTGCTGGGACTTGGCGCCGGGCGGTAAACGGCTGTGGGTTCTCCTCGACAATCCAACGCCAGTCTGCTCTCCATTCCTCCGACTTGCCGCGGAACTCTCCCTCTAGATAAGAATCCTTCTTGCCGGCCCTCGAGATCCAGGCGATTCCGCCGGATAAAGGCTCTCCTCTCTCTACTCGGGGCATAAAGAAGTGGCGAAAAAGGGCTACATTTGGATGGACTCCGACAAAGTTTTCGCAGAGATGTGCGAAAACTGCCATGGTCAGAACGGCATTGGGGGTGAAATCAAGGAGGCAGAACCCGTAGGTGTTCATGATATCGCAGAAAACTCCGAGAAAGGCGGGCAGAGCCCACAATAGAAGAACACGGCGAAGAAGGGATATCCATTTGGAGCCATTTTCCAAGCGGGGGCTGGAAGTACCTTCGTGCTCGGATGTGCTCGCGTCTCCGTCGACCAGAAGAGGTAGTAGTACTCCCTCAGCTCCTTCGCGGCGAGCTTCGGGGGGAAGATTGCCTGCTCCTTTCGCAGTGCCGCAAGCCGCTGCGCCTCGGTCGACTTCACAGCCTTCCCCTTGTCGGCTTTCGGAGCCATGGTGGAAGTGGTGGAGGAGGTCGACGGTGTTTGTGGTGCTGGTGGCGATGGGGGGCAGGGCGCTGCTCTCTTTCAGCTTTGAGAAGACGGAGGAGCGGCGGAGGTTTCCGAGATTGGAATGGAAAGGGGCGAATGGGCGCACTACCCCTGTTTCCCCTGCTTATAAAGAGGGAGGGGGCGGACGTTCCGCTTTTCCTAATAAAGAAACCACCCACGATCTCTCCCACGACGCCGCATTCAGCGCGTGCCGTTCGGGGAGGGCGCGGTGGATACGGAGAGAGATGCGGCGTGACCTAGGCCGCGCGTGCCCGTGCCCTGTTTTGGGCCTGGCCCAACAGCGCTCGGCACTGTGTATGGCCCAGGCCCGGGGGCTCCTGTCGGTGTACTAGAGTAGGGGTACCCTAGTATCCCAAACTAGTGCACGGGCAGTCGCAGCGTCCCGCGGCAAGGCTTGCCGGGTGACCGCCAAGGTCCTCCGTGGTTCCTTTGGGGCCATTCAAGAACAAAGTATCCAAGCCGAAGAGACAAGACCCTCGCAAGAGGAGCTTGCCGGGAAGGCCAACCAAGGCATCTCAAGGAACTTTCCGCAACGCTCCACGCGTCCCGGCAAGGCCAGTGAGCGACAAGCTCCCGGACGCGACAAGACAACGACCGCGGCAAGGCGCTTGCCACGGCAAGCTTCCACTCTGTACCTGCGCTCCAGCACATCCACCAACGTGTCACTCTGGGACCCTTCCAGGCGTACGTGGCGGGAGGCTGTGCAGCCAGCGGTACACGGTGGCAAGCGGCGCTGACAAGATGGCCATCATGGCGAGCGATGGCGTCCCTGGCGGTCCCTTTTGCACTATTTGGGCGACGTAGACGGGCATTTAATGCCCTTGTCCCCTGCCGTCAGGGTTAGGTATGATACACTGTAGTAGGCAGTTGTACCAACCGCAACGCCTTTCCATTTTTTGCCCTTGCCTACGTTGCCACCTGTCGGTGACCCCTTGAGCATATAAAAGGAGGCCCATGCGCAACGTAGAGTGGGGAGGACACTCACGCTCGGTCTTGTTAGCTGCTAGTGTGTACTGTAGCACTCGGCTCTCCCGAGCAAGAACTCAATACAAACCACAAAGCAGGAGTAGGGTTTTACGCATCCGTGCGGCCCGAACCTGGGTAAACTGCCCGCGTGCTTCGCCTCGATCTGCTCTTCGTGCGATCTCCGCCCCCCTGCCGAACCGAAAAGGGGCTCGGTCCGCCAGTCCCATAGGTGTTCGTGGGTTAGTCCCCCGACATTCATGTTGATGCTCAACCTAGCAATGATAATGATGTAGAGATTGAACCTGCTGTTGATCTTGATAACCCACAATCAAAGAATCAACGTTATGATAAGAGAGACTTTGTTGCTAGGAAGCACGGTAAAGAAAGAGAACCATGGGTTCAGAAACCCATGCCCTTTCCTCCTAAACCATCCAAGAAAAATTATGATGAGGATTTTGAGTGCTTTGCTGAAATGATTAGACCTATCTTTTTGCGTACGCATTTGACGGATATGCTTAAAATGAATCCTTATGCTAAGTACATGAAAGATATTGTTACAAACAAAAGAAAGATACTGGAAGCTGAAATTTCCACCATGCCTGCTAATTATACTTTTAAGGGTGGAGTACCAAAAAAACTAGGAGATCCAGGAGTACCAAGTATACCATGCTCCATTAAGAGAAACTATGTTAAAACTGCTTTATGTGATCTTGGGGCCGGTGTTAGTGTTATGCCTCTCTCTTTATATCGTAGACTTGATTTGAATAAGTTGACACCTACTAAAATATCTTTGCAAATGGCTGATAAATCAACTGCTATACCTGTCGATATTTGTGAGGATGTGCCTGTTGTGGCTGCAAACGTTACTATTTTAACGGACTTTGTTATTCTTGATATTCCCGAGGACGATAGTATGTATATTATTCTTGGTAGACCATTTATGAATACTGCAGGGGCTGTTATTGATTGCAACAAAGGCAATGTCACTTTTCATGTTAATGGTAATGAGCATATGGTACACTTTACGAGGAAACAACCTCAAGTCCACAGTATTAATTCTATTGGAAAAATCTCGACAATTACTATTGGAGGTTTCGAATTTCCTCTTCCTACTGTCAAGAAGAAATATGATATTCTTATTGTTGGGGATGTGCATATCCCCGTTGTGTTGGAAATATGCCCTAGAGGCAATAATAAATTGGTTATTATTATATTTCCTTGTTCATGATAATCGTTTATTATCCATGCGAGAATTGTATTGATAGGAAAATCAGATACATGTGTGGATACATAGACAACACCATGTCCCTAGTAAGCCTCTAGTTGACTAGCTCATTGATCAATAGATGGTTACGGTTTCCTGACCATGGACATTGGATGTCATTGATAACGGGATCACATCATTAGGAGAATGATGTGATGCACAAGACCCAATCCTAAGCCTAGCACAAGATCGTGTAGTTCGTTTGCTAAAGCTTTTCTAATGTCAAGTATCATTTCCTTAGACCATGAGATTGTGCAACTCCCGGATACTATAGGAGTGCTTTGGGTGTGCCAAACGTCACAACGTAACTGGGTGGCTATAAAGGTGCACTACGGGTATCTCCGAAAGTGTCTGTTGGGTTGGCACGAATCGAGACTGGGATTTGTCACTCCGTGTAAACGGAGAGGTATCTCTGGGCCCACTCGGTAGGACATCATCATAATGTGTACAATGTGACCAAGGAGTTGATCATGGGATGATGTGTTACAGAACGAGTAAAGAGACTTGCCGGTAACGAGATTGAACAAGGTACCGGGATACCGATGATCGAATCTCGGGCAAGTACTATACCGCTAGACAAAGGGAATTGTATACGGGATTGATTGAGTCCTTGACATCGTAGTTCATCCGATGAGATCATCGTGGAGCATGTGGGAGATAACATGGGTATCCAGATCATGCTGTTGGCTATTGACCGGAGAGTTCTCTCGGCCATGTCTGCATGACTCCCGAACCCGTAGGGTCTACAGACTTAAGGTTCGATGATGCTAGGGTTATAGGGAAAGTATGTACGCGGTTACCGAATGTTGTTCGGAGTCCCGGATGAGATCCCAAACGTCACGAGGAGTTTTGGAATGGTTCAGAGGTAAAGATTGATATATAGGAAGTATGGTTTTGGCCACCGGAAGTGTTCCGGGCATCACCGGTAGTGTACCGGGACCACTGGAGGGGTCCGGGGGTCCAGTGGAGGGGCCACGGGCCCCGGAGGCATACATGGGCCAAGTGTGAGAAGGGACCATCCCCTAGGTGGGCTGGGGCGCCCCCCCACCAAGGCCCATGCGCCTAGAGAGAAGAGGGGGCAAACCCTAAGGGCAGATGGGCCCTAAGGCCCATGCCTGGTGCGCCTCCCTCTCCCCTCCACTTGGCCGCCACCCTAGATGGGGATTGGGGCTGCCGCCACCCCTAGGGTGGATACCCTAGGTGGGGGCGCAGCCCTCCCTCTCCCCCTATATATAGTGGAGGCAAAGGGGCAGCCCAACACACGAAGTTCTTCCCCTGTTGGCGCAGCCCTACCCCTCTCCCTCCTCGTCTCTCGTAGTGCTTGGCAAAGCCCTACTGGAGTCCTGCGCTCCTCCACCACCACCACATCATCGTGCTGGTGCTGGACGGAGTCTTTCCCAACCTCTCCTTCTCCGCTTGCTGGATCAAGGCGTAGGAGACGTCACCGGGCTGCACGTGTATTGAACGTGGAGGTGCCGTGGTTCGGCGCTTAGATCGGAATCAACCGCGATCTGAATCGCTACGAGTACGACTCCTTCATCCGCGTTCTTGCAATGCTTCCGCTTAGCGATCTACAAGGGTATGTAGATGCACTCCCCTTCCCCTCGTTGCTAGAGTACTCCATAGATTGATCTTGGTGATGCGTACAAAATTTTAAATTTCTGCTACGATCCCTAACAATGGTATCAGAGCTAGGTCTATGTGTAGTTTCTATGCACGAGTAGAACACAAGTTCTTGTGGGCGTCGATTTTGTCAATTTACTTGCCGTTACTAGTCTTATCTTGATTCGGCGGCATCGTGGGATGAAGCGGCCCAGACCGACCTTACACGTACTCTTACGTGAGACTGGTTCCACCGACTGACATGCATTAGTTGCATAAGGTGGCTAGCGGGTGTCTGTCTCTCCCAGTTTAGTCGGATCGGATTCGATGAAAAGGGTCCTTATGAAGGGTAAATAGAAATTGGCATATCACGTTGTGGTTTTGGCGTAGGTAAGAAACGTTCTTGCTAGAAACCTATAGCAGCCACGTAAAAACTTGCAACAACAATTAGAGGACGTCTAACTTGTTTTTGCAGCATGTGCCGTGTGATGTGATATGGCCAAAAGGATGTGATGAATGATATATGTGATGTATGAGATTGATCATGTTCTTGTAATAGGAATCACGACTTGCATGTCGATGAGTATGACAACCGGCAGGAGCCATAGGAGTTGTCTTAATTTATTTATGACCTGCGTGTCAACATAAACGTCATGTAATTACTTTACTTTATTGCTAAAGCGTTAGCCAGAGTAGTAGAAGTAATAGATGATGAGACAACTTCAAGAAGACACGATGATGGAGATCATGATGATGGAGATCATGGTGTCATGCCGGTGACAACGATGATCATGGAGCCCCGAAGATGGAGATCATAAGGAGCAAAATGATATTGGCCATATCATGTCACTATTTGATTGCATGTGATGTTTATCATGTTTTACATCTTATTTTCTTAGAACGATGGTAGCTTAAATAAGATGATCCCTCGCAATAATTTCAAGAAAGTGTTCCCCCCTAACTGTGCACCGTTGCGAAGGTTCGTTGTTTCGAAGCACCACGCGATGATCGGGTGTGATAGATTCTAATGTTCGAATACAACGGGTGTAAGCCAGATTTACACACGCAATACACTTAGGTTGACTTGACGAGCCTAGCATGTACAGACATGGCCTCGGAACACGGAAGACCGAAAGGTCGAGCATGAGTCGTATAGAAGATACGATCAACATGAAGATGTTCACCGATGTTGACTAGTCCGTCTCACGTGATGATCAGACACGGCCTAGTTGACTTGGATCATGTTTCACTTAGATGACTAGAGGGATGTCTATCTGAGTGGGAGTTCATTGAATAATTTGATTAGATGAACTTAATTATCATGAACATAGTCTAAATTGTCTTTGCAAATATGTTTTAGATAAAATAGCTCACGTTGTAGCTCCCTGTTTCAATATGTTCCTAGAGAAAGACCAAGTTGAAAGATATTGTAAGCAATGATGCGGACTGGGTCCGTAGTCCGAGGAGTGTCCTCACTGCTCAGAAGGCTTACATCTTTGATGCACCGCTCAATGTGCAAACCCTTACAACGTCGTCTGTGAATGTTGTGAACACCTGACAGACACATCCTGATAACTACTTGATAGTTTAGTGCACCGTACTTCGCGGCTTAGAATCGGGATTCCAATGACGTTTTGAACGCCATAAGACATATGAGATGTTCCCAGAGCTGAAATTGGGATTTCAGGCTCATGCCCGTGTTGAGAGGTATGATACCTCTGACAAGTTCTTTTGCCAACAAGATGGAGGAGAATAGCTCAACTAGTGAGCATGTGCTCAGAATGTCCGGGTGCTACAATCACTTAAATCAAGTGGGAGTTAAAACTTCCAGATAAGATAGTGATTGATAGAGTTCTCTAGCCACTATCACTAGATCTTCGTGATGAACTATGACATGCAAGGGATGGGGTTGATCCCGGAGCTGTTCGCGGTGCTTAAGACCGCAAAAGGTAGAAATCAAGAAGGAGCATCAAGTGTTGATGGTTTAACAAGACCACTGGTTTCAAGAAGGGCAAGGGCTAGAAGGGAAACTTCATGGATGGCAAACCAGTTGCCGCTCTAGTGAAGGAACCCAAGGTTGAACCCAAAACCGAGACTAAGTGCTTCTATTGTAAGGGGAACGGTCACTGGTAGCGGAATTACCCCAAATGCATGGTAGATAAGAAGGCTGGCAACTTCAACAAAGTATATACGTGTTATTAGTGTGTACCTCGCTAGTACTCCTGGTAGCACCTGGGTCTTGGATACCGGTTCAGTTACTATTATGGGTGACTTGAAGCAAAAGATACGGACTAAACGAAGACTGGCTAAGGGCGAGGTGACGATGTGTGTTGGAAGTGTTTCAAAGTTGATGAGATCACCATCACACACTCCATCTGCCTTCGGGATTAGTATTGAACCTAGATAAATGTTGTCAGGTGTCTACGTTGAGCATGAATATGATTAGATCATGTTCATTGCAATACGGTTATTCATTTAAGTTAGAGCATAATGGTTATTCTGTTTACATGAATAATACCTTTCATGGTCATGCACCCTATGTGAATGGTTCAGTGAATATCGGTCGTGGTAATACACATGTTCACACCAAAAGATGTAGATAGTACCACTTTCTTGTGGCACTGCCGCTTAGGTCATATTGGCGTAAGATGCATGAAGAAACTCCGTGTCGATGGATGTTTGGAGTCACTTGATTTTGAATCGCACATGCGAGCCATGCCTCATGGGCAGGATGACTAAGACCCCGTTTTCAGGTACAATGAAACGGGCAAGTGACTTGTTGGAAATCATACATGCTGATGTGTGTGATGCAATGAGAATTGAAGCGTGCGGTGGATATCGCTATTTTCTCATCTTCACTGTTGATTTGGGTAGATATAGGTATATCTACTTAATGAAGCACAAGTTTGAAATGTTTGAAAGGTTCAAGCGATTTCATAGTGAAGTTAAGAATCATCATAACAATAAGATCATGTTCCTATGATCTGATCAAAAGGGGATTTTCTGAGTTATGAGTTTGGCAATCACTTAAGACATTGTGGAATTGTTTCGCAGTTGAAGCCACCTGGAACACCACAGTGTAATGGTGTGTCCGGACATCGTAATCGAACCTTATGAGGTATGGTGCGATCTATGATATCTCTTACCGATCTACCGCTATTATTTTGAGGTTATGCATTAGAGACAGCTGCATTCACTTTAGATAGGACACCATATAAGTCCGTTGAGACGACGTCGTATGAACATTGGTTTGGCAAGAAACCAAAGTTGTCGTTTCTTAATGTTTGGGGCTGCGATGCTTAAGGCTTCAGCCGGAGAAGCTCGAACCCAAAGCGGACAAACACATCTCCATAAGATACCCAAAGGTGACAGTTGGGTATACCTTCTATCTCAGATCCAAGGGCAAATTGTTTGTCGCTAAGAACGGGTCCTTTCTCGAGAAGGAGTTTCTCTCGAAAGAATTGAGTGGGAGGAAGATAGAACTTGATGAGGTTGTCGAACCTTTACTTCAACCAGAGAGTGATGCAACACAGAAAGATGTTTTCTGTGGCGCCTACGTCTGTCGAAGAGGAAGTTAATGCTAGTGATCATGAAGCTTCGGATCAAGTTGTTATCGAACCTCATAGGTCGACAAGGATATGTATTACTCCTGAGTGGTACGATAATCATGTCTTAGATATCATGTTGTTAGACAACAATGAACCTACGAGCTATGGAGAAGCGATGGTGGGCCCGTATTCCGACAAATGGTTAGAAGCCATGAAATCCGAGATAGGATCCATGTATCAGAACAAAGTATGGACTTTGGTGGACTTGCCCGATGATCGGCAAGCCATTGAGATAAATGGATCTTTAAGAAGAAGACGGACGTGGGCGGTAATGTTACCGTCTATGAAGCTCGACTTGTGGGAAAGAGTCTTTTCACAAGTTCAAGGAGTTGACTACGATGAGAATTTCTCACCCGTAGCGATGCTTAAGTCCGTCGGAATCATGTTAGCATTAGCTGTATTTTTTGATTATGAAATCTGATAGATGGATGTCAAAACAAGTTTTCTTACCAGTTTTTGTAGGAAAAGTTGTATGTGATACAATAAAAGGTTTTGTCGATCCTAAGGATGCTAAAAGGTATGCTGGCTCTAGCAATCCTTCTATGGACTAGAGCAAGCATCTCGGAGTCGGAATAGATGCTTTGATGGAGTGATCAAAGCTTTTAGGTTTATACAATGTTTGCTAGAAACTTGTATTTACAAGAAAGTGAGTGGGAGCACTACAACATTTCCGATAAGTATATGTGGATGACATATTATTGATCCGAAATAATGTAGAATTTCTGGAAAGCATAAACGGTTGTTTGAAGAGTGTTTTTCAATGGAAGACCTGGATAAAGCTGCTTACATATTGGGCATCAAGATCTATAGAGATAGGTCAAGACGCCTGATGATACCTTCAAAGAATGCACACCTTGACATGTTTTTGAAGGAGTTCAAAATAGACCAGTCAAAGAACGGGTTCTTACCTAAGTTGTAAGCTGTGAAGTTGAGTAAGACTCGAAGATTGACCACGACAGAAGAAAGAGGAAGGACGAAGGTCGTCCCCTATGCTTTTGTCATAGGCTCTATACGGTATGCCATGCTGAGTACCGCACCAGATGTGTGCCTTGCCACATGTCTGGCAAGAGGGTACAAAGGTGATCTAGGAGTGGATCACCGGATAGCGGTCAAAAATTATCCTTAGAGGAATAAGGAAATGTTTCTCGGTTATGGAGGTGATAAAGAGTTCGACATAAAGAGTTACGTCGATGCAAGCTTAACACCTATCCGGATAGCTCTGAGTAGAGATACCGGATACGTATAATGGAGCAACAATTTGGAATAGCTCCAAGTGGAACGTGGTAGCAGCATCAACGATATGACATAAAGTTTTGCGAAATACATAGGGATCTGAATATGCCAGGCCGGTTGACTACAACCTCTTTCACAAGCATAACATGATCAAACCCAGAACTCATTGAGTGTTAATCACATAGTGATGTGAACTAGATTAGTGACTAGTAAACTCTTTGGATGTTGGTCACATGGCGATGTGACCTGTGAGTGTTAATCTCATGGCGATGTGAACTAGATTATTGACTCTAGTGTACCAAACGTCACAACGTAACTGGGTGGCTATAAAGGTGCACTACGGGTATCTCCAAAAGTGTCTGTTGGGTTGGCACGAATCGAGACTGGGATTTGTCACTCCGTGTAAACGGAGAGGTATCTCTGGGCCCACTCGGTAGGACATCATCATAATGTGCACAATGTGAGCAAGGAGTTGATCACGGGATGATGTGTTACGGAACGAGTAAAGAGACTTGCCAGTAACGAGATTGAACAAGGTATTGGGATACCGACGATCGAATCTCGGGCAACTACTATACCGCTAGACAAAGGGAATTGTATACGGGATTGATTGAATCCTTAACATCGTGGTTCATCCGATGAGACCATCGTGGAGCATGTGGGAGAAAACATGGTATCCAGATCCTGCTGTTGGTTATTGACCGAAGAGTTGTCTCGGCCATGTCTGCATGACTCCTGAACCCGTACGGTCTACACACTTAAGGTTCGATGACGCTAGGGTTATAGGGAAAGTATGGACGCGGTTACCAAATTTTGTTTGGAGTCCCGGATGAGATCCCGGACATCACGAGGAGTTCTGGAATGGTCTGGTGGTAAAGATTGATATATATGACGTATGGTTTTGGCCACCGGAAGTGTTCCAGGCATCACCGGTAGTGTACCGGGACCACCTGAGGGGTCCGAGGGTCCACCGGGAGGGGCCACGGGCCCCGGAGGCATACATGGGCCAAGTGTGAGAAGGGACAAGCCCCTAGGTGGGTTGGGGCGCCTCCCCACCAAGGCCCATGCACCTAGAGAGAAGTGGGGGCAAACCCTAAGGGCAGATGGGCCCTAAGGCCCATGCCTGGTGCGCCTCCCTCTCCCCCCCACTTGGCCGCCACCCCAGATGGGGATTGGGGCTGCCGCCACCCCTAGGGTGGAAACCCTAGGTGGGGGCGCAGCCCTCCCTCTCCCCCTATATATAGTGGAGGCAAAGGGGCAGCCCAACACACGAAGTTCTTCCCCTGTTGGCGCAGCCCTACCCCTCTCCCTCCTCGTCTCTCATAGTGCTTGGCGAAGCCCTGCTGGAGTCCCGCGCTCCTCCACCACCACCATGCCGTCGTGCTGCTGCTGGACGGAGTCTTTCCCAACCTCTCCTTCTCCCCTTGCTGGATCAAGGCGTAGGAGACGTCACCGGGCTACACGTGTGTTGAACGCGGAGGCGCCGTGGTTCGGCGCTTAGATCGGAATCAACCGCGATCTGAATCACTACGAGTACGAATCCTTCATCCGCGTTCTTGCAACGCTTCCGCTTAGCGATCTACAAGGGTATGTAGATGCACTCCCCTTCCCCTCGTTGCTAGATTACTCCATAGATTGATCTTGGTGATGCGTAGAAAATTTTAAAATTCTGCTACGATCCCTAACACGTTGAGGTAACCTAGTGTTATTCAAAATCTCTTCGGTTTCATGCGATTCAGAATGAGTTTGTTAACAAGACTTGATCAACCTTGTTAGTGGATTCCTTTTGATGAGCATGAAATGGATGAAGTTAGAAAGCACAAACCTCTGTACCCTCTTTTTACTTTCTGTTATTTATATTAAATAAAGTAGAAATAGTATTTTCTGTCTGTTTTCTGAATTATCCTTGCATTAAAAAATACCCCGAAAATAAAAGTTCTCCAAATGCCCTGAAAATGAAATATGATTTTTTCCAGAATATTTAAGAATTTTTTACACTGAGAAGACACCAGGGGGACCCACCATGTGCCCACGAGGGTGGAGGGCGCGCCCACCCCCTGGGTGTGCCCCCTACCTCGTGGACCCCACGTGGGTCCCCTCCACTTATTCTTGCACCCACACACTTCGTCTTCCTCCAGAAAAAATCACCCACCAGCTCAAACCCGAGTTCTTGCTCATCTTGCTATCATTTTCGATCTCCTTGCTCAAAGCTCCATTCACAAAACTGCTTTGGGGGATTGTTCTTCGGTATGTGACTCCTCCAATGGTTAAATTAGTTTTTGTTCTAGTGCTTTATTTATTGCAAATTTTTGTTGCTTAGATGACCCTGTTCTTGAGCTTGCATGTCAAATTTATGTGGTCAAAAGTAGTTCTAATGCATGATATGGCCTTTAGGCACTTTAGGAGTTTGGTTCACTTTTATTTTAAGTTAGTAAAAATTTCAGAAATTTGCAGAAAAAGATGAAGAGATTTTTGAGGGGCTCATCGAGCCGAAGCTCGAAGGATAAGCAAAGTGAAGAGAACAAGAATCCCAAGTATAATCTCCCTCGTACTGCGGAGGTTCGGCCGTGTGAATGGCCTTGTGATGAGTTCTTGAGAGAAGCTGGGATTTATGAGGATTTTTATCATTTGGCTGAGAATGCAGGCCTCACCGCCTTCCTCCACGACCAGCGTGAATAGTATCTCTTACTCACCAATATCTTTGTGCAAACTTTTCATTTCCATGCTAGGAGATCATCACCTTCGATGGAATTTTATTTATATGATGAGCATAAGGAGATGTCACTTTATGATTTTTGCCGAGTCTGTTTGATACCCTTTGAGGGCAGCATAGAGGAACCACATCGTAATGATGTGGAGGGATTTATTGATATGATTGTTGTAGGGGAACGAGGAAGGTTTCCGATGCAAGAATCACTAGCATACATTTTCCTGTTCTACGTTACTTTGCAATATTTGCTAGTAGATGCTTAATTGGTCGCGGGAACTGTAGAAACCTTAGTGCTCCTGATATTGTTATCTTGCGCCATGCCTTGATTTAAATACCTAGCCGCTCCAACCAGACGTACAGTTGTCACAGCAACTGAAACTGGTCCAACAAATCATTGTCTTCAGCGTGTCACTGGTTTCATCTTCACTTCCCTTTACTTACCAGTACACACTGTGAAGCCATTGCATGCTTGCTTTATCTTCTGTCTTCACAACTTGACTGTATGATTTGTTTGGCTTCATAACTTCTTCCTACCTGATCCTCATTACACTGAAGCTGTTTGTCATTGTGCTTTCACTATATTGTATACTTGACTATGGCTTGCGTTGTGTAATCTAACTTCCGCTGCATAGTGATAGGCTTGTCCACTCTGTTTGTCTTCATAACTTCCACGTTTTGAAGACTTTCATAAAAATCGCCTATTCACCCCCCCTCTAGTCGATATAACGCACTTTCAATTGGTATCAGAGCAAGGTGCTCCCTTGTTCTGTGTGATTCGGTTTAACCACCTGGAGTTTTAGCTATGTCGACTGCAGGGATAATTAAAGTCTCCGTTGCATGCCCCGCCTTCGATGGAACTGAATATCCCTACTGGAAGAATAAGATGCGCATGCATCTTGAAGCCATTGACGTCGACCTATGGTATGTCGTCGAAAACGGCGTTCCCCAGGCTGGAGAAGGTGTCGCTGCTGCTGATGTCAAGAAGTTCACTCAACTGGACTCTACTGCCAAGAATATTATCTGTGGTCATCTGGCCAAGGGACAGTACGGCCGTGTGAGTGCCTTGAAGACATCCAAGCTAGTCTGGGACTGGCTCTCCAAAGTCAATGAAGGCATCTCAACCCAGAGAGATCAGAGAATCAGTGTTCTTCGCAACCTCTTCAACCGCTTCAAGCGAAATGACAATGAGAATGTCCAGCACAAATTTGACCGGCTCACTGACATCACAAATGAGCTTCAAGCCCTCGGCGCCACTGAGATCACCAAACATGAAATCGTCAAGACGCTGCTGAGATCACTTGACAGTTCGTTTGACATCCTAGCCCTAATGATTCAAGAACGTCCAGACTTCAAGACACTCGATCCGTCTGACATACTTGAGAGGCTCAACACACATGAGTTTCAGCTTTCCGAGAAAAGAGATATCTACGGTCCAAGCTATGGGCGAACTCGTGCCTTGAAGGCAAAAGCTGTGTCCTCATCTGAAGAAGAATCTGACAGCAGTTCTGATGATCATGAAGACATTGGAAGGGAACTTGCAATGCTAGTGAAGAAGTTCCAGAAATTCACCAAGAAGAAAGGCTTCAGAAAGTCTTCACGATCAAGCTCAAGAAATGATGAAGCTTCTGCTCATGACTACAAGAAGAAAACATGTCACAAGTGCAAGAAAACTGGACACTTCATCTCTGAGTGTCCACAATGGGACAATGAGAGCAAAAAGAAGAAGAAGAGCAAGGAATATGACTCTGACGATAAGAAGAAGAAGAAGAAATACTCAAAGTCTTCTTCCAAGTCTTCCTCAAAGTCTTCATCACACAAGAAGAGTTCATCTGGCAAGGCTCGTGCGTTTGTTGGCAAGGAAATGGATTCAGAGGAGGAGTCCGCTTCTGAGGAGGCAGAGGTGGAGTCTGAGGAGGAGTCTGATTCAGGCATTGCGAGTCTGGCTACAGCCTACGTCGCCAAGTCCATCTTCAACACTGAAGACAATGACTTCATCACCAACACCGATGCAAATGACAAGGATGACTCTACTCCTATCTACTGCTTCATGGCACATGGTGCCAAGGTAAACACACGCACTACTCACTATCAAACATCCAGTGACGATGACTCTGATTGTGATTCAAAACCTAGCTACAAAACACTTGCTAAAATTGCAACTGAACAACAAAAGGCTATGGAACATATTCAAATATTGTTAGACAGAAGCGATGATCTGTTGGGTGCTGAAATGACTCGTTCTGAATCCTTAATTGAAGACATAAAAAATCTTCATGTTAAGTATCAGGAACTCGAAGATCGTCTTGAGACTCTCTCAACTACTCATGCAAAGCTTTCCTATGATTATCTTCAAAAGAAGCAAGATCTTGAGAAGTTGAGAGCGGATCATGAAGATCTTCAAAAGGAAAACGAGTCACTTCGAGCCGAACAGATCAGTTCCGCTCAGGAAGGATTTGAACCACCATCCCTTAAATGCATTGAGCGCGATAATGCTACTTCTGTTGCTGAATGTTCCACTGCTACTGCTGTTGCAATATCTTCAACTGTTGAAGTGGTAACTAACCCCACTGCTATTGCTGATGAGAATGCTAGGTTGAAGACATTGCTCGAAACAGGGATGTACAAAAGTCTCAAAGGATATCAAACATTATGTGATGTCCTCAAGAAGCAGATTCTGAACCGAAACCCTAGGAAAGAGGGTGTTGGGTTCGTGAGGAAAATTAATGCAGATGGATCTTACTGGAAACCTGAGCAGTACCCCAAAACCACATGGGTTGCTGCAAAGGAATCCTCAGCAGATCCATCCAATCTATCTGGCTTCACTTGTGCTGATCCTATTATCATTGATGAATCCTTTGATGCAAACTATAAACTGGTAAAAAATCAGAATGGTGAAGTATTTGCCAGGTACATTCGTACTAACTGCAGGAATGGACCGCCTATGAAGAAGATCTGGGTTCCAAAAATGTGTCTGGAGAATCTTCCTGTGAATGTCCTCATGACACCTCACATGAAGAAGACAAACCTCAGACCAAAGGCTTCATATGGTCCAAAGGCTTCATACAGGCAGAGGACTCGCCTGAGTCGCACTAACGCAAATGTTTTGCAGGAAAACCATGCTCAGGCATATGAGAGCGGTTCTTCAAACCGTCATGCTCATATGACCAAGAACTATTCTGCCTATTCTTATGAGTACTATTGCCCACCCGCTAGACTGTTTGCTAGGGCTCCAAAGCCAAAATTCTCAGATGCTGCACTTAGACTTATTGCTTCTAAGCCACCCTTGAAGATGTGGGTGGTTAAGAAAGCTTAACTCTCTTTTGCAGGGAAAGGTCTCCAGCAGAAAACCAAAATCTTCTGACGCTATTGCTGGGGACCTTAAAAATCTTGTGGGGCGCAAGATCAAATGCCCGAATGGCATCACTATGTATTTCGTACCTGAATCGCATGCTACTCTCCCTATTAGTCCTAACCTGGATCTAAGTTTTCATAACCCACTGGTTCGTCAAATGTTTTTGCTTCACAATACTCTTCGTGAAGCCTATCCCCCTAACTGCACTGTAGGGTACGACACCAGCGACTTCAGAGTCTTCAGAATGGATTATTGACAGTGGGTGTACAAATCACATGACTAGCAAAATAAGTCTCTTTATGGACTCAACTTTACGTCCATCTGACAAGAGCCACATCACATTTGCTGACACTGGTAAAAGTAAGGTATTGGGTCTAGGTAGAGTTGCAATCTCAAAGGATCAACACATGGATAAAGTCATGTTTGTTGAATCCCTTGGCTTCAACTTAATGTCTGTCTCAATGCTTTGCGATTTAAACATGATTGTAATCTTTGGAAAATATCGTTGCCTGGTACTAATGGAATCTGACAAGTCTCTAGTGTTTGAAGGGTATCGGAAAGATGATTTGTACGTGGTAGATTTCTCAGCAGGACCACAGCTTGCAGTATGTCTTCTGGCAAAGGCCTCAGAATGTTGGCTTTGGCATCGGAGGCTTGGGCATGCTGGCATGAGGAACCTCCACACCCTTGCGAAGAAGAAGCATGTCATAGGCATCGAGGGCGTCAAGTTCAAGAAAGATCACTTATGCGGTGCCTGTGAAGCAGGGAAGATGACAAGGGCAAAACATCCTTCGAAGACAATCATGACCACTACTCAACCCTTCGAACTGCTTCACATGGATCTCTTTGGTCCCACTCACTACTCAACTTTGTCAACTACTGCTTGCCTCTACGGCTTCGTCATTGTTGATGATTACTCTAGATATACTTGGGTGCACATAATCCTTTACAAGACTGAAGTGCAGGATGTCTTCAAACGCTTCGCAAATCGGGCTATGAACAATTATGGCGCCAAGATAAAGCACATCAGAAGTGACAATGGCACTGAATTCAAGAACACTGGCCTTGACACATATCTTGATACATTGGGCATCACTCATGAATTCTCAGCTCCGTACACGCCACAGCAGAATGGCATCGTCGAACGCAAGAACAGAACACTCATTGAGATGGCCAGAACAATGTTAGATGAGTACAAGACTCCAAGAAAATTCTAGACTGAAGCCATTGACACTGCATGCCATACAATCAACCGTGTCTATCTTCACAAGCTTCTGAACAAGACATCTTATGAACTTCTAACTGGCAAAAAGCCAAATGTCAGTTACTTCAGAGTATTTAGCTCAAGATGCTGGATCAAGGACCCTCACCACACCTCAAAATTTGCTCCAAAATCTCATGAGGGCTTTATGCTTGGATATGGAAAGGATTCGCACTCCTACAGAGTCTTCAATCTCTTTCACTACAAAGTGGTTGAAACAGTGGATGTGCGGTTCGATGAGACCAATGGGTCACAAAGAGAGCAACTGCCAGATGTGCTAGATGAAGTTCCAGCCAGTGAATCAATCAAGCTAATGGGAACTGGAGAAATTATGCCTTCTGAAGCTCATCCTGAAGAAGAACTTATCATCTCAGCACCTGATCCACATGAAGACAATGCTCAGCCTGAAGATATTCCTCCCCACGACAACATAGATCAGCAAGAGCAAAGTCTTCGACCCATACATCCTCATGTTGCCAATGAAGTGCAGATTGACAGAATAATTGATAGCATCAATGCACCTGGTCCACTGACTCGTTCAAGGGAAACTCAACTAGCAAATTTCTGCGGACACTTCGCATTCGTTTCAATCACTGAACCCAAGAAAGTTGAAGAAGCTTTTATGGAACCTGAGTGGATTCAAGCTATGCAAGAAGAGCTTCAACAGTTTGAGCTGAACAATGTATGGGAGTTGGTTAAGCGTCCTGATCCAAGGAAGCATAACATAATAGGCACCAAATGGATATATCGCAACAAGCAAGATGAGCATGGTCAAGTCGTCAGAAACAAGGCTCGTCTTGTTGCTCAAGGATATACTCAAGTGGAAGGCATTGACTTCGATGAAACATTTGCTCCTGTTGCCAGACTTGAAGCCATCCGTATACTGCTGGCCTATGCAAATCATCACAACATAATTCTGTATCAAATGGATGTGAAGAGTGCCTTTCTCAATGGCAAAATTGAAGAAGAAGTGTATGTTGCACAACCACCTGGGTTTGAAGATCCAAAACATCCTGACATGGTTTACAAGCTCAATAAGGCACTATATGGCCTCAAACAAGCCCCTCGGGCCTGGTATGATACACTCAAATACTTCCTGAAGAGCAAAGGCTTCATACCTGGTTCCCTAGATCCCACTCTCTTCACGAAGACATATGATGGTGAACTGTTTGTGTGCCAAATATATGTGGATGACATTATCTTCGGCTGCACCAATCAGAAGTACAGTGAGGAATTCGGATATATGATGCAAGAGCAATATCAGATGTCTATGATGGGGGAGCTGAAATTCTTCCTCGGTCTTCAGATACGGCAACAACGCAATGGCATCTTCATATCTCAAGAAAAGTATCTCAAAGATTGCCTGAAGAAGTTCGGTATGCAAGACTGCAAAGGTTTCACAACACCAATGCCAGCCAAACATCATCTGGGTCCTGACGACAATGGTAAAGAGTTCGATCAAAAGGTATACCGCTCCATGATTGGTTCTTTGCTTTATTTATGTGCATCTAGGCCAGATATTATGCTTAGTGTTTGCATGTGTGCCCGATTCCTAGCGGCACCAAAGGAGTCGCATCACTTAGCTGTGAAGCGAATTCTTCGATATTTGGCTCACACCCCAACTCTAGGGTTATGGAATCCAAAGGGCTCAGAGTTTGATCTGGTTGGATTTTCGGATGCTGATTACGCTGGTGACAAGGTTGATCGGAAGTCCACATCAGGCACATGTCACTTTCTGGGCCGATCACTTGTATGTTGGTCTTCAAAGAAGCAGAACTGTGTATCTCTCTCCACTGCTGAATCTGAATACATTGCTGCTGGATCCTGCTGCGCTCAGCTTCTATGGATGAAGCAAACCCTCAAGGATTATGGCATTCATCTGAAGCAAATGCCACTTTACTGCGACAACAAAAGCGCCATCAAGATCGCCAATAACCCAGTTCAGCACGCGAAGACAAAGCACATTGAAATTCGTCATCATTTTCTCAGAGATCATGTTGCAAAGGAAGATATTGATATCATACACGTCAACACTGAAGAGCAATTGGCAGATATCTTCACCAAGCCCTTGGATGAGAAGAGATTTTGCAAGTTACGGTGTGAGCTAAATATCTTGGAATTCTCAAATGTCCTGTGATCAGGCACACATCCTAACACTTATGCATGTTGATGACTTAGATGTGCAACACACGAAGTAACGTATATCTTCAATCAATGAAGACATACATTCTAAGTGTGAATACATTAACATGGAATTTGACTTCGGAGCGCCACGATAATTGTGCACCGTGTCTGGGTCTAATACTTCCTATATGGTGGGTAACGCCACCACCAAAATTCCTGCTTGAAGTGTTTCACTCATGGCATTACATTTGCTATGTCTTCACATTTGGTTTGGCTTCAATCTCAATTTGTCTTCATGATTATCTTCACTATGTTGATTATATATATGTATTGGTGTTCTGTCCTCTACAGCATTCACTTATAGCTATGTCTTCTTGTTTGAATCTTTTGAACTAAGTGAATGTGATCGGACCCTAACCTCTCCATGCTTCCTACCTCAAACTCTATCTCTCCAAGTCATATGCATTCTATTGAAACTGTCGAATGTCTTCACTGCATCCTTGTCAGCTGAAGACACAGAGACAAACTTTAAAACCATTTTCAATGTTATTTCATCAACAAGAAATCCGGAGAAGTAGGAACGGCACCCGACAAACAAGGCGTGCGTGGGGTGTGAAACTGCCCCCACAATACCGCGTGATGGCCACGTGCTGATCAGATGCGAATCGCCAGGGGCACCTGAGTAATAGCGCAGTGCCGCCCATATCCCTATAAATACACGATTCACTGTGGTCATTATCTCTTCTTCCACCCTCGCACAAACCCAAGCGCCACCGCTAACTCTCAACGATGCCGGCGACGAAGTGCTTCACTGCCGCAACCTCTCTGACGCCGTTTTCACGCCGACTGCGGACATCGGTCTCTCCGCCGTCGTCATAGGTGTCTTCCGTCGCCAAGTTAGGGCACGGAGGATCGAACTGCTCGGCCTCAACTCTCACTTCGTCTAGCAGTTCCAAGTGTGGTAAATAAAACCCCTTTTTACAGCCTCTTTTGATCCTATAGCTTAGTCACTTTCTGCCATAAGAAGTTTCTATTCACACAAGTTACATCTCTCTCAATCTGCATCTCATAACTTGCCTAGTATATTCACTTGTGCTTCATGAAGTAGTTAGATTCCTCACTTGTACTGATCTATGGGTTCGTACAAATCTGGAACCAACTTCTTTTCTATAAAGTGAATGTCTTCGCATGATGAGGTCAATATCTTCTAAACTGATTTATCTTCAAAATCTTCTGAGAGTGCATATGACCTCTTCCCCTTCCCTCGCACCTTAATGCTGTCACAGGTACATGTCCGTGGGAGAATCTTTTGGTTCTCATAGTCTGCATTCATTTGCAGAGTTCTTACAGCGTCACATCAATTCTCCTGAAGCGAGTTCTTGTTGGTTAAGCAAAAGGAAGCCTTTGAAGACTTTGAACATCTTGAAGCCTTCCAAGTTAAGCTTCATGGCAGCAGAAAAACCAGCAAGGAAGGGAGGCAGACAGAGACGTGGTGAAACGTCTAAAGATCTGCCTGAAGACTTGGCAGAAATGTACCAAACTGATCCTGAAGAGAGCTATGGTTAGCGCAAGACACGAATCCAATGGATTCGAAGATATTGGGCAGAGCAGTGGTTCCAATACCGCTTCGTCACTAAGGAATATGCAGAAAAGTGCGCCATCAAGAGACCATGGGGAGACGCATTATACAAAAATCTCGTACCCCGGTCCAGAGACGAAGCCATTGCTCAAGGCTTCTTTCCATGCATGGTCAGAGGACCACAGCCAGCTGACGCACATCTGTCATCACTTCTCTGGTGTCGCGATGACACTCTGTTCAAGCGCAACTTCCAATTTGCTCAGAACTCTGTGAAGCAAAACAAGAAGGAGTGGGGGTTGGACTTCAACCCTGGTCCCTCTAAACCAAGGGCAGATGGCACACGCGACGCAAATCCCAATATCATCGGGTCATATGCCAATCTCAAAGGCCTCATCACTCGCATTATAATCCAAGGGACTGCTGTGAACGACCCTCCAACAGACACTGAGTCTGATGACGCTCCTGCTGCACCGAAGCCGAAGCAGACGAAGAAGCCAAAAGCTTCAAAGCCAGCCGCTTCTCCCAAAATCTCCAGAGCGAAGCCATTGGCAACTGCACCTCCTGAAGCAAGTGTGCAGTCTGAAGACTTATCACGAGTCTCCAAGCCCCAAGAAGCCAAGAAGCCTCAGCCACACACTGGCAAAGAGCTCACAGCTGCTGCCATTCTGCGCAGCGACGCCATTGATCTGTCCAGTGATGAAGATCTTGGCGATGACGCTCTTGAGAAGCTCATCAAGAGCAAGGAGGAGGCTGAAATCTTCAACAATCTGCCTCTGTTTGATGCAGCAATCCTCCACAACTTCATCGATGAGTGGTTTGATACACCCAACATCAGCTTCGATGATCTGCAGCTGCCCATTGGCCTCAGCGTCGCCTTCCAAGGCGCTATTGCTTCAGAACTTGCAATTGCCCAGCGCATTGTTGAACTGAAGCAGAAGATTGATTTTGAAAAGGCTCAGTTCAAGCAGAATATGGCCAAGCTCAGCGTCCAAGAAGTCAAGGACTTCAAAGTCATGTTGCACGAGTTGAAGGAAAACTTTTTGAAGAAATGTGCAGAAGCTCAAGGTTCGCGGGAGCGGATGAAGACTTTGGCTGATCTTTGTGTGCAGGCCTACAATGAGGCCGAGAAGCGCAAGGCACTTGGGTGTCTCGGCATCGACCCCAGGATGGCCGCGAAGAAAAAGAAGAAGCCCGCTGTGGCTGAACAAGAGGCACCAAGGGAAGAAGCTGTTCCGATCATCTTCCCCACTGCTAAGACTGGCTCGAAGCCAAAGCACCGCTCAACTGCTTCAGAGCTTAAGAAGACAAGGACAGCAGAAGCTGAAGCAAGGAAGAGGAAACACCCTGAAGCCTCTCCTTCTGACCCCACCATCAAGAAGCGCAAGACCAAGAAATCTCAGGCTGCTCCCACGGAGCCCTTGATAGTCGAACCCCTCTCCGTCCGCTATCCTGACGAAGATCGTCAGTTGACCGTGCACGAGCCTGCTTTCACATAGGCTCCGCACGCTGAAGACATTCCAACAGCCGACGCCAACGCTGCTGAAGACATTGGTCTCCAAGACAATGTACAAGGTGATGCAGTCCTTCCTCAGCTTGAAACAAGCGAAATGATCAACATTGGTCGTCCCTTGACGCCAATCACCCAAGATGCATCATGGGCAGATCGTCCGCAGGAGGAAGAGGATGAGCCCCAGCCCACTGCAACTCCACCAGCGTCGCCTACATTCCGTAGGCTTCACAAAGGGCCAAGGGCTCAGGCTGCTGACGACATTCCGGCTGCATCAGCCGAAGAACATGAAGAAGATCATGAAGAAGAACCTCAAGCTCCATCTCCCCCGCACCAACAAGAAGACGTTCTCGAGGAGAACGTACTTGAATCCATCCCTCTCACTACACGTGTTGAGGCTGAAAACATTGCGGCTGCCACAACCAACACTGAAGCAATTGTGGAGCCCGGCCAACCAACGGCTTCAAGAGACACTGAAGCTACTACATCTGAACCTTCTGTGCCTGAGTCTGCTGCCTATCCACAGTTCAACTATCATGTTGCGCATAGGCCCCAGGTCCAGAAGCCAATCCCACGACTGCCAAGGTTCCCAGGTCCTGCATCAGCTCTTGGCTCCTTTAATGTCAATAGCTTTAGGGCAGATAACACCTTCTTCAACAGCTCCAAGAACCCTTATTCAAGGGAACGGATTGCATCAGATAGGTTCTGGAGCTTCCCACAGCGCAGCTATTATTCATGTATCCTATACAACCAAGGCTGTATCTTTCCTCACCAGCGCCTTGAGGTTGAAGCTGTTGCTGGTCTGCCTGGTCTGGAAGAAGCACTGGATTGCTTCAAGCAAGTGGGTCTGTTGCCGTTTATCACCGATGAAGAGCACTAGAATGAAGAGCTTCTCCTCCAGTTCTATGCCACACTGCACATCAAAGTCTACAACAGAGATCCGAAGACTTGGGTCCTGGAGTGGATGACCGGCAATGTCCATCATGAAGCCAATGCATTCGATATCATTGAGCTTACTGGCCTACCCACTCCTGGCGAACTCTTCGAAGAAGGCTGCCAACTCCATGCTGAAGCAATTGAGAGCATATTCCAGCGACCTGAGCCAAATATGAGTCAGATGCTCTCAATGATGAAGCCATTGCCTCTTGATGCACCTTATCCAACTGAGTTCTTCGTTGAAGACTTAGAGTACCTGCCCAGAACTATATATCACATCGTCAGGCGGACTCTATGGCCCATTAAGGGGCACTCTCCATATGCCAAGGTTGAAGGTGCCATGAAGACTCTCATCTTCTGTATCCTGCATGGCAAATGCTTCAACGCCCAGGATCTCTTTATACGCCAACTTGCAGCATCTGGCTCAGATCTCTTTGGTTTGAAGATTTATGCTCCTTGGGTTATGAGGCTAATCAAGCTCCACTCTGCTATCTCCTATCAGCCCTCTGCCCGCAACCATAGAATCTTCTTACCTGATGTGGACACCTCTGCTGAAGCAATATATCCTGAGCCTGCCAAGCAACCACTCAGTCTTCAGAATGCAGAACACCAGAGCTTCACTCAGAATGATGAAGGTGTTGAAGCCATTTCAAGAGTGTATCCAATGGCTGGCACCACACGTGCCCCTGCATCAACTGAAGCCACTGACAGCACAGCTGCACAGAGACCCAAGAAACGCGCTCGTACACTCAATGATCGTGAACTTCTTGTGGCTCTTCACCAAAAAACAAGATAGGCATCACGACTGGCTCAAAAGGCAGATGAGAAGTATCATGCAAGACGTCAATCGCATCAGAAATCTGGCCACCAAGAATGCCTTCGTCGCTCATGAAACTTGTCGCCGCACTTGGAAAGGCCTCGCCATGATGTGCACTGAAGCTAAACTTCAAGAGGATGGCTTCAAAGAGCGATTCAAGTTTGACTCCACACCCCCCAGAAAAGCTGTGCTGCGCGGAACTCCGTCCCTTGAAGATTCAGAGTTCTCTTCCTCTGCTACCACCGTGACTGGAAGAATCATTGAGGACGAAGACGACGCTACATCACCGCCACCTTCTTTAGCGCGCGTCGACCCTGCACCAAGCTCTTCAGCACCACCAAACGCCTCCACCGACCCTGCTGCGCCTGGGAACGCGTAGAAAACTCTATGTCTTCAAACCTTTTTGGTCATCACTGACAAAAGGGGGAGAAGCATATGATGTTTATAGTCTTCAAGCGGGTCAATAATATGGGCGGGTGCTTTATATTTTGCATTTTGCTTCGTGCTTACAACTCTCGTTTTGATACATTTGGTTCTTTGAGTTGTAACACTTAAACTTGATGGTCGTCTGCTACTTGTTTGCCACTATGTTTGTGCGAAGATAAATTCCGCATGTACGACGATAATTTCCGCACTTATATCATTTCGCAGACGTCCGTTTTTCATTATGCATGTCATTCTCTTCATATACCTTTACATGCATGGTGGACTGTCATCATAAGTTGAAGTGGATTCCCACAAGTACAACCTGCCATGTGCATTTGCGTTCCAGAAGCAAACTACTTATATGCACATCTTCAGGGGGAGCCCTTGCAGCTTATGAAGACAATTCCTTTACAATTTCACAAATTATATTCCCCATTGAAAACTTCAACTAGTTTGTCATCAATCACCAAAAAGGGGGAGATTGTAAGTGCATCTAGTGCCACCCCTAGTTGGTTTTGGAGTATTGACGACAAACCTAGTTGAGGGACTAATGTGTCTGTGAGAATTGCAGGATAACACAGGTAGAAGTCCCTCATTGATTCGGTTTAGCTACCAGAGATGACCCCTAAAAATGTACGAAGGCATTGAAGACAATGGTACTTTATGAAGACATTCATGTCGAAGACAATGACATGTGAAGACTCCCCATGAAGCTTATGAAACTCGAAGACTTAGATCCTTCGTAGTTTTACTTCATTCATGTTGTGTCATAGGAACCACCGTACTATTAAGTGGGGTCCAAGAGAACCAGTCAGGATGACTGAAGTGATGCCTAATTCAAATCCTATGTCTTCGAGTGAAGACAATGAGAGAAAATCTTGTCCAGAGTCAGACAAGTCAGCTTTACTTGTAGCCCAAGTAAAGTTGCCGTGTGAGTTTGAAATCCGATCGTAGGTACACATGTCAGTTCCTTAGTGACCAAGGGTCATTTCGGACAAATCAGGTCGGCTTGCCCAGTGGCTATAAATAGTCCACCCCTACAACCATAAACGGTTGGCTGCTCAGATTTCAGTGCACGGCTTTTGTCGTTTGAGAGCAACCCACCTCAAAGCCTTTGAGAGAAAATCCCTAGCGAGGAGAAAAGCCCTAACCACCCAGAGCAAGAGTAATTGGGCATCACTTAATTCTTATTGTCTGAGTGATCTGAAGACTTATTACACTTGAGGACTGTGCATCCTCCAGCCGGTTAGGCGTCGCGTTCTGAGCATCCAAGAGAAATTGTGGATTGCCGGTGAACGAAGTCTGTGAAGGTTTGGGAGTCTACCTTGAAGACTTACCAGAGTGATTGGGCGAGGTCTGTGTGACCTTAGCTCAAGGAGAAAACGGTGAGGAATGGGTGTCCTGAGCTGCGTGTTCAGGACTGGGTGTCCGGGACTGTGTGTCCTTTGGTTTAAATACCTAGCCGCTCCAACCAGACGTACAGTTGTCACAGCAACTGGAACTGGTCCAACAAATCATTGTCTTCAGCGTGTCATTGGTTTCATCTTCACTTCCCTTTACTTACCAGTACACACTGTGAAGCCATTGCATGCTTGCTTTATCTTCTGTCTTCACAACTTGACTGTATGATTTGTTTGGCTTCATAACTTCTTCCTACCTGATCCTCATTACACTGAAGCTGTTTGTCACTGTGCTTTCACTATATTGTATACTTGACTATGGCTTGCGTTGTGTAATCTAACTTCCGCTGCATAGTGATAGGCTTGTCCACTCTGTTTGTCTTCATAACTTCCACGTTTTGAAGACTTTCATAAAATTCGCCTATTCACCCCCCCCCCCCTCTAGTCGATATAACGCACTTTCATGAACAGAATAATGCTATCACTACATGCATATATGGCTAGTGGAGGCTGTAAGGTTAATAGATTTTGCGAAAAGCCAATTTTTCCCTACTGCAAAGGAAAAATTTTATTTAACTATCATGGTAGTTGTTAAACATTAAGAATGGTGAACCCCATCTCAATCCCAATTAAAAGTAATTAATAACCCACTCAAATTATATTTAAGGGTGATGAGATCCACATGATAATCCAATAACTAGATACTCAAGATGTCCATAATCGGGGACACGGCTAACCATGATTAGTTTGTACACTCTGCAGAGGTTTGTGCACTTTTTCCCCACAAGACTCGATCTCCTCCGTTGGATTTCTCACACTACATAATGTTTGAGAAACGGATGACCGAGACACAGTCTTTCCGAAGAGGTCCCCTTAACCGATATATAGGCCGGTACACCTACAATCCCCTACATCTGCTAGCCCATCATAGAAAGGTTTCCCATAACTTACTCAACTATGCCAGAGACCATAATGGCATGTGGCTGCACACGGAAGTTTACAGCATGAATAATCTTATGATCCCTTTGAGCCTGGGTGGCGGTCCATAGGAAAATCACACGGTACCCCGGGATTTCCAAAAATATAGGCAATCACTAGAGACACGAGGTGCCTCAATCCACCCAGATATGTATTAAAGTTGCCACCTTAAGTTGAACAATTAATTAACAATCTCACATCTGTCATGAATACACTCAAACCCAATCCACGTCTACGAGCATCGCATGGCAATATAAGCATAACATAGAAGTAACTCCCAGGGTTTGATAATAAATAGGTGAATAGGTACTACCTCATCTACTTCCCAACCCACAATTTATTCAAATCCTAACCATGCAAGTGTTTGAGGGTTGAAGCTAATGCATAAAAACTGGGTAGTAAAGAGGTATGATCAAAGTGTTACTTGCCTTGCTGATGATCCGTGAAACCTAGAGACTTGATGTAGCACGCTTCGCACTCCGGGTACTCTATCGCAATCAAACAAGCATACAATAAATAATCAAGCAAGGGCACGGGTAAAACTCAAATAAGAGATCTAACCAGAAAGTTCAACTTAAGAACTCTGGTTGGCAAAAAGAATCAAATCAAACGAAGCAACAAAACTCAAACGGTGAAAGAAACAAGCTTCATTTACTAATCTGGTCTAAAGTCAAATTTTATAGTAGCAAAATCTTGTTCAAGTTGATTAAACAAAAAGAGGGTTTCGAGACGAAACTCTAGGCGCTTGAATTGCCTGATTCCGATAAACGAACGAAAAGTTACACTAAAACGAAAATCGGATCAGAAATCATGATAAAAAATAATCATGGAAAATTCAAGAAAAAGAAAAACTGACGAACAGGCTAACGAACGAACGTTCGCTGTCTGTGGCTAACGGACGAAAACTGTTCGTTAAAACGAACGTACGAACGGGCGTCCGCTATTTAACTAAACCGGGAAAGAAACTGAACTGGATCTAAAAAAGGATCTAGGGTTCTAAAAAAACGACGGTTTTCTAACAAAAACCATGGTGGAGGCTCCGGCTACCTCGACGACTCTGGCGAGGGCGGCAGCCGGTTCGGCGATGGTGGTCGGCGGCAACAGGTGGTGGGTGGCGGCGCGGGCGGTGGGGCGGCGGAAAGGCGCGGCGGCGGGGCGCAGTTAGGGTTAGGGTTTGGGCGGCGGTGGGCTTCGGCTGCGGTTGGGCCTCGGCGGCTCGGGTGGCGCGGCTTATAAAGCCCCCCCGGGCGGAGTCCCGCTCGGGTACGGCCCGGAGTCGGTTTGACATTTTTAAAAAAAAATCCAACATGCAGAAAAAGAAAGAAAAGAAATACTAAACAGACTCCAAAAATTTCGAAATAAATTTTCCCCATCCTATAAAAAATAAGCTGGACAAGGTGAACATTTATTTGGGCCTAAAATGCAATTTTGAAAAACGCATATTTTTCCTAATTCCAATAAAATAGCGATAAAACTTCGAATAAAAATCTTATTTGATTTTAATATTCAATCTTCGATATTTCTTTATTTTGAGGAAGTCATTTTATCCTCTCTCTTTTATTTTTTAAAAAGAAATATTCAAAGATAAAATAATTAAAATCAAATGAACCTCTTTTCAAAATTTGAGAAAAACTCAAATATGAAAATAACGAAATTCCCAACTCTCTTCGTGGGTCCTTGAGTTGCGTAGAATTTCTAGGATCTAGCCAAAATGCAATAAAATATGATATGCAATGATGATCTAATGTATAACATTCCAAATTAAAAATTTGGGATATTACAACATCTGCATAAGCTAGGCTCGTCAAGTTTAACCCGAATATTTCTGCATGTGCAAAACTAGCTTGCATCCGTTGTATGTGAACGTAGATCTTATCACACCCGATCATCACGTGGTGTATTGGCACGACAAACTTTGGCAACGGTGCATACTCAGGGAGAGCACTTGTACCTTGAAATTTAGTGAGAGATCATCTTATAATGCTACCGTCAATCAAGCAGAATAAGATGCATAAAGGATAAACATCACATGCAATCAATATAAGTGATATGATATGGCCATCATCATCTTGTGCCTTTGATCTCCATCTCCAAAGCACCGTCATGATCACCATCGTCACCTGTAAGTGCATCTAGTGCCACCCCTAGTTGGTTTTGGAGTATTGACGACAAACCTAGTTGAGGGACTAATGTGTTTGTGAGAATTGCAGGATAACACAGGTAGAAGTCCCTCATTGATTCGGTTTAGCTACCAGAGATGACCCCCAAAAATGTACGAAGACATTGAAGACAATGGTGGTTCATGAAGACATTCATGTCGAAGACAATGACATATGAAGACTCCCCATGAAGCCTTTGGAACTCGAAGACTTAGATCCTTCGTAGTTTTACTTTACTCATGTTGTGTCATAGGAACCACCGTACTGTTAAGTGGGGTCCAAGAGAACCAGTCAGGATGACTGAAGTGATGCCTAATTCAAATCCTATGTCTTCGAGTGAAGACAATGAGAGAAAATCTTGTCCAGAGTCAGACAAGTCAGCTTTACTTGCAGCCCAAGTAAAGTTGCCGTGAGAGTTCGAAATCCAACCGTTAGTACACGTGTCAGTTCCTTAGTGACCCAGGGTCATTTCGGACAAATCAGGTCGGGTTGCCAAGTGGCTATAAATAGTCCACCCCCACAACCATAAACGGTTGGCTGCTCAGATTTCAGTGCACGGCTTTTGTCGTTTGAGAGCAACCCACCTCGAAGCCTTTGAGAGAAAATCCTTAGTGAGGAGAAAAGCCCTAACCACCCAGAGCCAGAGTAATTGGGCATCACTTAAGTCTTCTTGTCTGAGTGATCTGAAGACTTATTACACTTGAGGATTGTGCATCCTCCAGACGGTTAGGCGTCGCGTTCTGAGCATCCAAGAGGAATTGTGGATTGCCGGTGAACGAAGTCTGTGAAGGTTTGGGAGTCTACCTTGAAGACTTACCAGAGTGATTGGGCGGGGTCTGTGTGACCTTAGCTCAAGGAGAAAACGGTGAGGATTGGGTGTCCTGAGCTGCGTGTTCAGGACTGGGTGTCCGGGACTGTGTGTCCTTTGGTTTAAATACCTAGCCGCTCCAACCAGACGTCCAGTTGTCACAGCAACTGGAACTGGTCCAACATATCATTGTCTTCATCGTGTCACTGGTTTCATCTTCACCTCCCTTTACTTACCAGTACACATTGTGAAGCTATTGCATGCTTGCTTTATCTTCTGTCTTCACAACCTGACTGTATGATCTATTTGGCTTCATAACTTCTTCCAACCTGATCCTCATTACACTGAAGCTATTTGTCTCTGTGCTTTCACTGTATTGTATATTTGACTACGGCTTGCGTTGTGTAATCTACCTTCCGCTGCATAGTGATAGGCTTGTTCACTCTGTTTGGCTTCATAACTTCCACGTTTTGAAGACTTTCATAAAAATCGCCTATTCACCCCCCCCCCTCTAGTCGATATAACGCACTTTCAATTGGTATCAGAGCAAGGTGCTCCCTTGTTCTGTGTGATTCGGTTTAACCACCTGGAGTTTTAGCTATGTCGACTACAGGGATAATTAAAGTCTCCGCTGCATGCCCCGTCTTCGATGGAACTGAATATCCCTACTGGAAGAATAAGATGCGCATGCCTCTTGAAGGCATTGACGTCGACCTATGGTATGTCGTCGAAAACGGCGTTCCCAAGGCTAGAGAAGGTGTCACTGCGGCTGATGTCAAGAAGTTCACTCAACTGGACTCCACTGCCAAGAATATTATCTGTGGTCATCTGACTAAGGGACAGTACGGCCGTGTGAGTGCCTTGAAGACATCCAAGCTGGTCTGGGACTGGCTCTCCAAGGTCAATGAAGGCATCTCAACCAAGAGAGATCAGAGAATCAGTGTTCTTCGCAATCTCTTCAACCGCTTCAAGCGAAATGACAATGAGAATGTCCAGCACACATTTGACCGGCTCACTGACATCACGAATGAGCTTCAAGCCCTCGGCGCCACTGAGATCACCAAACATGAAATCGTCAAGACGCTGCTAAGATCACTTGATAGTTCATTTGACATCCTAGCCCTGATGATTCAAGAACGTCCAGACTTCAAGACACTCGATCCGTCTGACATACTTGAGAGGCTCAACACACATGAGTTTCAGCTTTCTGAGAAAAGAGATATCTATGGTCCAAACTATGGGCGAACTCGTGCCTTGAAGGCAAAAGCTGTGTCATCATCTGAAGAAGAATCTGACAGCAGTTCTGATGATCCTGAAGACATTGGAAGGGAACTTGCTATGCTTGTGAAGAAGTTCCAGAAATTCACCAAGAAGAAAGGCTTCAGAAAGTCTTCACGATCAAGCTCAAGGAATGATGAAGCTTCTGCGCATGACTACAAGAGGAAAACTTGTCACAAATGCAAGAAAACTGGACACTTCATCTCTGAATGCCCTCAGTGGGACAATGAGAACAGAAAGAAGAAGAAGAGCAAGGAATACAACTCTGAAGATAAGAAGACAAAGAAATACTCAAAGTCTTCGTCCAAGTCTTCCTCCAAGTCTTCATTACACAAGAAGAGTTCATCTGGCAAGGCTCGTGCGTTTGTTGGCAAGGAAATGGATTCAGAGGAGGAGTCCGCTTCTGAGGAGGCAGAGGTGGAGTCTAAGGAGGAGTCTGATTCAGGCATTGCAAGTTTGGCTACAGCCTATGTCGCCAAGTCCATCTTCAACACTGAAGACAATGACTCCATCACCATCACCGATGCAAATGACAAGGACGACTCTACTCCCACCTACTGCTTCATGGCACGTGGTGCCAAGGTAAACACACGCACTACTCACTATCGAACATCGAGTGACGATGACTCTGATTGTGATTCAAAACCCAGTTACAAAACACTTGCTAAAATTGCAACTGAACAACAAAAGGCCATGGAACATATTCAAAAACTGTTAGACAGAAGCGATGATCTGTTGGGTGCTGAAATGACTCGTTCTGAATCCTTAATTGAAGACATAAAAAATCTTCATGTTAAGTATCAGGAACTCGAAGATCGTCTTGAGATTCTCTCAACTACTCATGAAAAGCTTTCCTATGATTATCTTCAGAAGAAGAAAGTTCTTGAGAAGTTGAGAGCGGATCATGAAGATCTTCAAAAGGAAAACGAGTCACTTCGAGCCGAACAGATCAGTTCTGCTCAGGAAGGATTTGAACCACCATGCCTTAAATGCATTGAGCGTGATAATGCTATTTCTGTTGCTGAATGTTCCACTGCTACTGCTGTTGCAATATCTTCAACTGTTGAAGTGGTAAGTAACCCCTCTGCTGAGGATACCACTGCTATTGCTGATGAAAATGCTAGGTTGAAGACATTGCTTGAAACAGGGATGTACAAAAGTCTCAAAGGACATCAGACACTATGTGATGTCCTCAAGAAGCAGATTCTGAACCGAAACCCTAGCAAAGAGGGTGTTGGGTTCGTGAGGAAAATTAATGCAGATGGCTCTTACTGGAAACCTGAGCAGTACCCCAAAACCACATGGGTTGCTGCAAAGGAATCCTCATCAGATCCATCCAATCTATCTGGCTTCACTTGTGCTAATCCAATTATCATTGATGAATCCTTTGATGCAAACTATAAACTGTTTAGGAATCAGAATGGTGAAGTATTTGCCATGTACATTGGTACTAACTGCAGGAATGGACCGCCTATGAAGAAGATCTGGGTTCCAAAAACGTGTCTTGAGAATCTTCCTGTGAATGTCCTCATGACACCTCACATGAAGAAGACAAACCTCAGACCAAAGGCTTCATATGGTCCAAAGGCTTCATACAGGCAGAGGACTCATCTGAGTCGCACTAACACAAATGTTTTGCAGGGAAACCATGCTCAGGCCTATGAGAGCGGTTCTTCAAACCGTCATTCTCATATGACCAAAAACTATTCTGCCTATTCTTATGAGTACTATTGCCCACCTGCTAGACTGTTTGCCAGGGCTCCAAAGCCAAAATTCTCAGATGCTGCACTTAGACTTATTGCTTCTAAGCCACCCTTGAAGATGTGGGTGGTTAAGAAAGCTTAACTCTCTTTTGCAGGGAAAGGTCTCCAGCACAAAACCAAAATCTTCTGATGCTATTGCTGGGGACCTCAGAAATCTTGTGGGGCGCAAGGTCAAATGCCCGAATGGCATCACTATGTATTTCGTACCTGAATCACATGCTACTCTCCCTACTTGTCCTAACCTGGATCTCAGTTTTCATAATCCACTAGTTCGTCAAATGTTTTTGCTTCACAACACCCTTGGTGAAGCCTATCCCCCTAACTTCACTGTAGGGTACGACACCAGTGACTTCAGAGTCTTCAGAATGGATTATTGACAGCGAGTGTACAAATCACATGATTGGCAAAAGAAGTCTCTTTATGGACTCAACCTTACGTCCATCTGACAAGAGCCACATCACATTCGCTGACACTGGTAAAAGTAAGGTACTGGGTCTAGGTAGAGTTGCAATCTCAAAGGATCAACACATGGATAAAGTCATGTTTGTTGAATCCCTTGGCTTCAACTTAATGTCTGTCTCAATGCTTTGCGATTTAAACATGATTGTAATCTTTGGAAAATATCGTTGTCTGGTACTAATGGAATCTGACAAGTCTCTAGTGTTTGAAGGGTATCGAAAAGATGATTTGTACGTGGTAGATTTCTCAGCAGGGCCACAGCTTGCAGTTTGTCTTCTCGCAAAGGCTTCAGAATGCTGGCTTTGGCATCGAAGACTTGGGCATGCTGGCATGAGGAACCTCCACACCCTTGCGAAGAAGAAGCATGTCATAGGCATCGAGGGCGTCAAGTTCAAGAAAGATCACTTATGCGGTGCCTGTGAAGCTGGGAAGATGACAAGGGCAAAACATCCTTCGAAGACAATCATGACCACTACTCAACCCTTCGAACTGCTTCACATGGATCTCTTCGGTCCTACCCACTACTCAACTTTCTCCACTACTGCTTGCCTCTATGGCTTCGTCATTGTTGATGATTACTCTAGATATATTTGGGTGCACATAATCCTTTACAAGACTGAAGTGGAGGATGTCTTCAGACGCTTCGCAAATCGTGCAATGAACAATTATGGCGCCAAGATAAAGCACATCAGAAGTGACAATGGCACAGAATTCAAGAACACCGGCCTTGACACATATCTTGATACATTGGGCATCACTCATGAATTCTCAGCTCCATACACGCCACAACAGAATGGCATCGTCGAACGCAAGAACAGAACACTCATTGAGATGGCCAGAACAATGTTAGATGAGTACAAGACACCAAGAAAATTCTGGACTGAAGCCATTGACATTGCATGCCATACTATCAACTGTGTATATCTTCACAAGCTGCTGAACAAGACATCTTATGAACTTCTGACTGGCAAGAAGCCAAATGTAAGTTACTTCAGAGTATTTGGATCAAGATGCTGGATCAAGGACCCTCACCACACCTCAAAATTTGCTACAAAAGCACATGAGGGCTTCATGCTTGGATATGGAAAGGATTCACACTCCTACAGAGTCTTCAATCTCATTCACTACAAAGTGGTTGAAACAGTGGATGTGCGGTTTGATGAGACCAATGGGTCACAAAGAGAGCAACTACCAGATGTACTAGATGAAGTTCCAGCCAGTGAATCAATCAAGCTAATGGGAACTGGAGAAATTATACCATCTGAAGCTCGTCCTGAAGAAGAACTTATCATCTCAGCACCTGATCCACATGAAGACAATGCTCAGCCTGAAGACATTCCTCCCCATGACAACGTAGATCAGCAAGAGCAAAGTCTTCGACCCCTACATCCTCGTGTTGCCAATGAAGTGCAAATTGATAGAATAATTGATAGCAACAATGCACCTGGTCCACTGACTCGTTCAAGGGCAACTCAACTGGCAAACTTTTGCGAACACTTCGCATTTGTTTCAATCACAGAACCCAAGAAAATTGATGAAGCCTTTATGGAACCTGAATGGATTCAAGCTATGCAAGAAGAGCTTCAACAATTTGAGCTGAACAATGTATGGGAGTTGGTTAAGCGTCCTGATCCACGGAAGCATAACATAATAGGCACCAAATGGGTATACCGCAACAAGCAAGATGAGCATGGCCAAGTCGTCAGAAACAAGGCTCGTCTCGTTGCTCAAGGATATACTCAAGTGGAAGGCATTGACTTCGATGAAACATTTGCTCCTGTTGCCAGACTTGAAGCCATCCGTATACTGCTGGCCTATGCAAATCATCACAACATAATCTTGTATCAAATGGATGTAAAAAGTGCCTTCCTCAATGGAAAAATTGAAGAAGAAGTGTATGTTGCACAACCACCTGGGTTTGAAGATCCAAAACATCCTGACATGGTGTACAAGCTCAAAAAGGCACTATATGGCCTCAAACAAGCCCCTCGGGCCTGGTATGATACGCTCAAATACTTCCTGAAGAGCAAAGGCTTCATACTTGGTTCCCTGGATCCCACTCTCTTCACAAAGACATATGATGGTGAACTGTTCGTATGCCAAATATATGTGGATGACATTATCTTTGGCTGCACCAATCAGAAGTACAGTGAGGAGTTCGGATATATGATGCAAGAGCAATATCAGATGTCTATGATGGGGGAGCTGAAGTTCTTCCTCGGTCTTCAGATACGGCAACAACGCAATGGCATCTTCATATCTCAAGAGAAATATCTCAAAGACTGCCTGAAGAAGTTTGGTATGCAAGACTGCAAAGGCTTCACAACACCAATGCCAGCCAAACATCATCTGGGTCCTGACGACAATGGTAAAGAGTTCGATCAAAAGGTATACCGCTCCATGATTGGTTCTTTGCTTTATTTATGTGCATCTAGGCCAGATATTATGCTTAGTGTTTTCATGTGTGCTCGGTTTCAAGCGGCACCAAAGGAGTCGCATCACTTAGCAGTGAAGCGAATTCTTCGATATTTGGCTCACACCCCAATTCTAGGGTTATGGTATCCAAAGGGCTCAGAGTTTGATCTGGTTGGATTTTCGGACGCTGATTACGCTGGTGACAAGGTTGATCGGAAGTCCACATCAGGCACATGTCACTTTCTGGGCCGGTCACTTGTCTGTTGGTCTTCAAAGAAGCAGAACTGTGTATCTCTCTCCACTGCTGAATCTGAATACATTGCTGCTGGATCCTGCTGTGCTCAGCTTCTATGGATGAAGCAAACCCTCAAGGATTATGGCATTCATCTGAAGCAAGTGCCACTTTACTGCGACAACGAAAGCGCCATCAAGATCGCCAACAACCCAGTTCAGCACTCGAAGACAAAGCACATTGAAATTCGTCATCATTTTCTCAGAGATCATGTTACAAAGGAAGACATTGATATCATACATGTCAACACTGAAGAGCAATTGGCAGATATCTTCACCAAGCCCTTGGATGAGAAGAGATTTTGCAAGTTACGGTGTGAGCTAAATATCTTGGAATCCTCAAATGTCCTGTGATCAGGCACACATCCTAACACTTATGCATGATGATGACTTAGATGTGCAACACACAAAGCAACGTATATCTTCAATCAATGAAGACATACATTCTAAGTGTGAATACATTAACGTGGAATTTGACCTTGGAGCGCCACGATAATTGTGTGCCGTGTCTGGGTCCAATACTTCCTATACGGTGGGTAGCGCCACCACCAAAAATTTTCTGCTTGAAGTGTTTTACTCATGGCATTACATTTGCTATGTCTTCACATTTGATTTGGCTTCAATCTCAACATTTCTTCATGATTATCTTCACTATGTTGATTATATATGCACTGGTGTTCTGTCCTCTACAGCATTCACTTATAGCTATGTCTTCTAGTTTGAATCTTTTGAACTAAGTGAATGTGATCGGACCCTAACCTCTCCATGCTTCCTACCTCAAACTCTCTCTCTCCAAGTCATATGCACTCTATTGAAACTGTCGAATGTCTTCACTGCATCCTTGTCAGAAGAAGACACAGAGACAAACTTTAAAACAGCTTTCAATGTTTATCCATCAACTAGAATTCCGGAGAAGTAGGAACGACTCCCGACAAACCAGGCGTGCGTGGGGTGAAACTGCCCCCACAATTCCGCATGCTGGCCACGTACTGATCAGATGCGGATTGCCAGGGGCACCTGAGTAATAGCGCAGTGCCGCCCATATCCCTATAAATACACGTTTCACTGCGGTCATTATCTCTTCTTCCTCCCTCGCACAAACCCTAGCGCCACCGCTAACTCTCAACGACGCCGGCGACGAAGTGCTTCACTGCCGCAACCTCTCCGACGCCGTTCTCACGCCGACAGCGGACATCAGTCTCTCCGCCGTCGCCCTAGGTGTCTTCCGTCGCCAAGTTAGGGCACGGAGGATCGAACTGCTCGGCCTCACCTCTCATCTCGTCTAGCAGTTCCAAGTCTGGTAAATAACAAGCCTTTTTACAGCCTCTTTTGATCCTATTGCTTCATCACTTTCTGCCAAAAGAGGTTTCCATTCACTCAAGTTTCATTCCTCTTGTCTGAATCTCATAACTTGCCTAGTATAATCGCTTGTTCTTCATGAAGTAGTTAGATTCCTCACTTGTACTGATCTACGGGTTCGTACAAATCTGGAACCAACTTCTTTTCTATAAAGTGAATGTCTTCGCATGATGAGGTCAATATCTTCCAAACTGATTTATCTTCAAAATCTTCTGAGAATGCATATGACCTCTTCCCCTTCCCTCGCACCTTAATGCTGTCACAGGTACATGTCCGTGGGAGAATCTTTTGGTTCTCATAGTCTGCATTCATTTGCAGAGTTCCTACAGCGTCACATCAATTCACCTGAAGCAAGTTCCTGTTGGTCAAGCAAAAGGAAGCCTTTGAAGCCTTTGAATCCTTTGAAGACTTTGAATCCCTTGAAGCCTGTCAAGTTAAACTTCATGGCAACCGAAAAACAATCTAAGAAGGGAGGCAGACAAAGGCGGGGTGACACATCTAAAGATCTGCCTGAAGATTTGGCAGAAATGTACCAAACAGATCCTGAAGAAAGCTATGGTCAGCGCAAGACACGAATCCAATGGATTCGAAGATATTGGGCAGAGCAGTGGTTCCAATACCGCTTCGTCACCAAGGAATATGTAGAGAAGTGCGCCATCAAGAGACCGTGGGGAGATGCCTTGTACAAGAATCTCGTACCCCGAACCAGAGACGAAGCCATTGCTCAAGGCTTCTTTCCATGCATGGTCAGGGGACAACAGCCAGCTGACGCACATCCGTCATCCCTTCTCTGGTGTCGCGATGACACTCTGTTCAAGCGCAACTTCCAATTTGCCCAGAACTCTGCGAAGCAAAACAAGAAGGAGTTTGGGTTGGACTTCAACCCTGGTCCCTCCAAACCAAGGGCAGATGGCACACGCGATGCTAATCCCAATGTCATCGGGCCATTTGCCAATCTCGAAGGCCTCATCACTCACATTATAGTCCAAGGGACTGCCGTGAACGACCCTCTGGCAGACACTGAGTCTGATGATGCTCCTGCTGCCCCGGAGCCGAAGCAGATGAAGAAGAAGCCAAAAGCTTCCAAGCCAGCCGCTTCTCCCAAGACCTCCAGAGCAAAGCCATTGGCCACTGCACCTCCTGAAGCCAGTGTGCAGTCTGAAGGCTTATCAAGAGTCTCCAAGCCTCAAGAAGCAAAGAAATCACAGCCACACACCAGCAAAGAACTCACTGCCGCTGCCGTTCTGCGCTGCGAAGCCATTGATCTGTCGAGTGACGACGATCTTGCCGATGACGCTCTTGAGCAGCTAATCAAGAGCAAGGAGGAGGCTGAAATCTTCAACAACCTACCACTATTTGATGCAGCAATCATCCACAAATTCATTGATGAGTGGTTTGAAACACCCAACATCAGCTTCGATGATCTGCAGCTGCCCATTGGCCTCAGCGTAGCCTTTCAAGGAGCTATTGCTTCAGAACTCGCAATTGCCCAGCGCATAGTGGAACTGAAGCAAAAGATAGATTTTGAAAAGGCTCAGTTCAAGCAGAACATGGCCACGCTCAGCGTCCAAGAAGTCAAAGACTTCAAAGTCATGCTGCATGAGTTGAAGGAAAACTTTATGCAGAAACGTGCAGAGGCTCAGGGTTCACGCGAGCACATGAAGAATTTGGCTGATCTCTGTGTGCAGGCCTACAATGAGGCCGAGAAGCGAAAGGCACTTGGGCGTCCCGGCATCGACCCCAGGATGGCCGCTAAGAAAAAGAAGACGCCCACTGTGGCTGAAGAAGAGGCCCCACGCCAAGAAGCTGTTCCGACTGTCTTCCCCACTGCCAAGCCTAGCTCGAAGCCAAAGCGCTCAACCGCTTTAGAGCTTAAGAAGACAAGGATAGCCGAAGCTAAAGCAAGGAAGAGGAAACACCCTGAAGCCTCTCCTTCAGACCCCACCATCAAGAAGCGCAAGACCAAGAAGTCTCGGGCTGCTCCCACAGAGCCCTTGATAGTCGAACCACTTTCCGTTCGCTTTCCTCATGAAGATCGTCAGATGACCGTGCATGAGCCTGCTCTCACAGAGGCTCCGCATGCTGAAGACATTCCAGCAGCCGACCCCACCGCTGCTGAAGACATTGGTCTCCAAGACAATGTACAAGATGATGTAGTCCTTCCTCAGCTCGAAACGAGTGAACTGCTCAGCATTGGTCGTCCCCTGACGCCAATCACACAAGATGCATCGTGGGCAGATCGCCCACAGGAGGAAGAGGATGAGCCCCAGCCCACTGCAACTCCACCGGCGTCGCCTGCATTCCGTAGGCTTCGCAAAGGACCAAGGGCTCAGACTGCTGACGACATTCCGGCTGCATCAGCCGAAGAACATGCAGAAGAGCATGAAGAACCTCAAGCTCCATCTCCCCCACACCAGCAAGAAGAAGTTCTCAAGGAGGCTGACACCACTGCGGCTGCCACACATAATACTGAAGCATCTGTGGAGCCCGACCAACCAACAGCTTCAAGAGATACTGAAGCCACTGCCTCTGACCCTTCTGTGCCTGTGTCTGCTGCCGGACCACAGTTCAATTATCATGTTGCGCACAGGCCCCAGGTACAGAAGCCAATCCCACGACTGCCAAGGTTCCCAGGTCCAGTCACTGCTCCTGGCTCCTTCAATATCAATAGCTTCAGGGCAGATAACACCTTCTTCAACCGCTCCAAGAACCCTTACTCAAGGGAAAAGATTGTGTCAGATAGGTTCTAGAGCTACCCACAGCGCAGCTACTACTCCTGCGTCCTCTACAACCAGAGCCGTATCTTTCCACATCAGCGCCTTGAAGTTGAAGCTTTTGCTGGTTTGCCTGGTCTGGAAGAAGCCCTGGACTGCTTCAAGCAAGTTGGCCTGCTGCCGTTTGTCACGGATGAAGAGCACTGGAACGAAGAGCTTCTGCTTCAGTTCTATGCCACATTGCACATCAAGGGCTACAACAGAGATCCGAAGACTTGGGTCCTGGAGTGGATGACCGGCAACGTCCATCATGAAGCCAATGCATTTGATATCATTGAGCTCACCGGCCTACCCACTCCAGGCGAACTCTTCGAAGAAGGCTGCCAACTCCATGCTGAAGCAGTTGAGAGCATATTTCAGCGACCTGAGCCAAATATGAGTCAGATGCTCTCAATGATGAAGCCATTGCCTTCTGACGCACCTTACCCGATGGAGTTCTTCGTTGAAGACTTAGAGTACCTGCCTAGAACTATCTATCACATCATCAGGCGGACTCTATGGCCCATTAAGGGGCACTCTCGATATGCCAAGGTTGAAGGTGCCATGAAGACTCTCATCTTCTGCATCCTGCACGGCAAATGCTTCAATGCCCAGGATCTCTTCATACGTCAACTTGCTGCGTCTGGCTCAGATCTCTTTGGTCTGAAGATTTATGCTCCATGGGTTATGAGGCTAATCAAGCTCCACTCTGCAATATCATATCAACCCTCAGCCCGCAACCATAGAATCTTCTTACCTGATGTGGACACCTCTGCTGAAGCGATTTATCCTGAGCCTGCCAAACAGCCACTAAGTCTTCAGAATGCAGAACACCAAAGCTTCACTCAACATGATGAAGGTGTTGAAGCCATTTCCAGAGTCTATCCAATGGCTGGCACCACACGTGCCCCTGCATCCACTGAAGCCACTGACAGCGAAGCTGCACAGAGACCCAAGAAATGCGCTCATGCACTCACTGATCGTGAACTTCTTGTGGCTCTGCATCAAAAGCAAGATAGGCATCACGACTGGCTCAAGAGGCAGATGCGCAGTATCATGCAAGACGTCAATCGCATCAGGAATCTGGCCACCAAGAACGCCTTCGTCGCACATGAAACCTGTCGCCGCACTTGGAAAGGCTTCACAATGATGTGCACTGAAGCTGAATTGCAAGAGGATGGCTTCAAGGAGCGATTCAAGTTTGACTCCACACCCCCCAGAAGAGCTGTGTTGCGTGGGACTCCGTCGCTTGAAGAATCCGAGTTCTCTTCCTCTGCTGCCACCATGACGGGAAAAATCATTGAGGAAGAAGACGACGCTACATCACCACCAATGTCTTCAGCGCACGTCGTCACTGCACCAAGCTCGCCTGCACCACCAAACGCCTCCACCGACCCTGCTGCGCCTGGGAACGCATAGAAAACTCTATGTCTTCAAACCTTTTTGGTCATCACTGACAAAAGGGGGAGAAGCATATGATGTTTATAGTCTTCAAGCGGGTCAATAATATGGGCGGGTGCTTTATATTTTGCATTTTGCTTCGTGCTTACAACTCTCGTTTTGCTACATTTGGTTCTTTGAGTTGTAACACTTAAACTTGATGGTCGTCTGCTACTATGTTTGCCACTGTGTTTTTGCGAAGATAAATTCCGCATGTACGACGATAATTTCCGCACTCTTATCATTTCACAGACGTCCATTTTTCATTATGCATATCATTATCTTCATATATCTTTACGTGCATGATGGATTGTCATCATAAGTTGAAGTGGATTCCCACAAATACAACCTGCTATGTGCATTTGCATTCCAGAAGCAAATCACTTATATGCACATCTTCAGGGGGAGCCCTTGCAGCTTATGAAGACAATTCATTTACAATTTCACAAATTATATTCCCCGTTGAAAACTTCGACTAGTTTGTCATCAATCACCAAAAAGGGGGAGATTGTAAGTGCATCTAGTGCCACCCCTAGTTGGTTTTGGAGTATTGACGACAAACCTAGTTGAGGGACTAATGTGTTTGTGAGAATTGCAGGATAACACAGGTAGAAGTCCCTCATTGATTCGGTTTAGCTACCAGAGATGACCCCCAAAAATGTACGAAGACATTGAAGACAATGCTGGTTCATGAAGACATTCATGTCGAAGACAATGACATATGAAGACTCCCCATGAAGCCTTTGGAACTCGAAGACTTAGATCCTTCGTAGTTTTACTTTACTCATGTTGTGTCATAGGAACCACCGTACTGTTAAGTGGGGTCCAAGAGAACCAGTCAGGATGACTGAAGTGATGCCTAATTCAAATCCTATGTCTTCGAGTGAAGACAATGAGAGAAAATCTTGTCCAGAGTCAGACAAGTCAGCTTTACTTGCAGCCCAAGTAAAGTTGCCGTGAGAGTTCGAAATCCAACCGTTAGTACACGTGTCAGTTCCTTAGTGACCCAGGGTCATTTCGGACAAATCAGGTCGGGTTGCCAAGTGGCTATAAATAGTCCACCCCCACAACCATAAACGGTTGGCTGCTCACATTTCAGTGCATGGCTTTTGTCGTTTGAGAGCAACCCACCTCGAAGCCTTTGAGAGAAAATCCTTAGTGAGGAGAAAATCCCTAACCACCCAGAGCCAGAGTAATTGGGCATCACTTAAGTCTTCTTGTCTGAGTGATCTGAAGACTTATTACACTTGAGGACTGTGCATCCTCCAGACGGTTAGGCGTCGCGTTCTGAGCATCCAAGAGGAATTGTGGATTGCCGGTGAACGAAGTCTGTGAAGGTTTGGGAGTCTACCTTGAAGACTTACTAGAGTGATTGGGCGGGGTCTGTGTGACCTTAGCTCAAGGAGAAAACGGTGAGGACTGGGTGTCCTGAGCTGCGTGTTCAGGACTGGGTGTTCGGGACTGTGTGTCCTTTGGTTTAAATACCTAGCCGCTCCAACCAGACGTACAGTTGTCACAGCAACTGGAACTGGCCCAACATATCATTGTCTTCATCGTGTCACTGGTTTCATCTTCACCTCCCTTTACTTACCAGTACACATTGTGAAGCTATTGCATGCTTGCTTTATCTTCTGTCTTCACAACCTGACTGTATGATCTGTTTGGCTTCATAACTTCTTCCAACCTGATCCTCATTACACTGAAGCTATTTGTCTCTGTGCTTTCACTGTATTGTATATTTGACTATGGCTTGCATTGTGTAATCTACCTTCCGCTGCATAGTGATAGGCTTGTTCACTCTGTTTGGCTTCATAACTTCCACGTTTTGAAGACTTTCATAAAAATCGCCTATTCACCCCCCCTCTAGTCGATATAACGCACTTTCATCACCGGCGCGACACCTTGATCTCCATCGTAGTATCATTGTCGTCTCGCCAACTATTGCTTCTACGACTATCGCTACCGCTTAGTGATAAAGTAAAGCAATTACAGGGCGATTGCATTGCATACAATAAAGCGACAACCATATGGCTCCTGCCAGTTGCCTATAACTCCGTTAGAAAACATGATCATCTCATACAATAAAATATAGCATCATGCCTTGACCATATCACATCACAACATACCCTGCAAAAACAACTTAGACGTCCTCTACTTTGTTGATGCAAGTTTTACATGGCTGCTACGGATTGAGAAAGAATTGTTCTTACCTACGCATCAAAACCACAATGATATTTCGTCAAGTTAGTGTTGTTTTAACCCTCAACAAGGACCGGGCGTAGTCACACACGGTTCAACTAAAGTTAGAGAAACTAACACCCGCCAGCCACCTGTGTGCAAAGCACGTCGGTATAACCAGTCTCGCGTAAGCGTACGCGTAATGTCGGTCCGGGCTGCTTCATCCAACAATACCGCAGAACCAAAGTATGACATCCTGGTAAGCAGTATGACTAGTATCGCCCACAACTCACTTGTGTTCTACTCGTGCATATAACATCTACCCATAAACCTGGCTCTGATACCACTGTTGGGGAACGTAGTAATTTCAAAAAAAATCCTACGCACACGCAAGATCATGCTCATGCATACAATAAAATATAGTATCATGCCTTGACCATATCACATCACAACATGCCCTGCAAAAACAACTTAGATGTCCTCTACTTTGTTGTTGCAAGTTTTATGTGGCTGCTACGGGCTGAGCAAGAACCGTTCGTACCTACGCATCAAAACCATAATGATATTTCATCAAGTTAGTGTTGTTTTAACCTTCAACAAGGACCGGGCGTAGTCACACTCGGTTCAACTAAAGTTGGAGAAACTAACACCCGCCAGCCACCTGTGTGCAAAGCACGTCGGTAGAACCAGTCTCACGTAAGCGTACGCGTAATGTCGGTCCGGGCCGCTTCATCCAACAATACCGCAGAACCGAAGTATGACATGCTGGTAAGCAGTATGACTAGTATCACCCACAACTCACTTGTGTTCTACTCGTGCATATAACATCTACCCATAAACCTGGGTCTGAAACCACTGTTAGGGAACGTAGTAATTTCAAAAAAAATCCTACGCACATGCAAGATCATGGTCATGCATAGCAACAATAGGGGAGAGTATCATCTACGTACCCTCGTAGACCGTAAGCGGAAGCGTTATGAGAACGCGGTTGATGTAGTCATACGTCTTCACGATCCGACTGATCCAAGTACCGAACGTACGGCACCTCCGAGTTCAGCACACGTTCAGCTCGGTGACGTCCCATAAAATCCGATCCAGCAGAGCTTCGAGGGAGAGTTCTGTCAGCACGACGGCGTGATGACGGTGATGATGATGCTACCGACGCAGGGCTTTGCCTAAGCACCGCTATGATATGACCGAGGTGGATTATGGTGGAGAGGGCACCGCACACGGCTAAAACATCAATTGATCAACTTGTGTGTCTATGGGGTGCCCCTTGCCAGAGTATATAAAGGAGGAGAGGAGGGGAGGCCGACTGGCACCAGAGGCGCGCCCAAGTGTGGAGTCCTACTAGGAATCAAAGTCCTAGTAGGAGTCCACCAAGAGGAAGGGAGGGAGAAGGAAGGAGAAGGAGGAGAGGAGGAAAGGGGGGACGCCCCCCAGTCCAATTCGGTTTGGGCTAGGGGGCCGTGCGCCCTGCCTTGTCCTGCCTCCTCCCTTCCACCACTTGGCCCATGAGGCCCAATACTTCTTCCCCATATTCCCGTAACTCTCCGGTACTCCGAAAAATACCCGAATCACTCGAAACCTTTCCGATGTCTGAATATAGTCGTCCAATATATCGATCTTTACGTCTCGGCCATTTAGAGACTCCTCGGCATGTCCCCAGTCTCATCCGGGACTCCTTACTACCATCGGTACATCAAAACACATAAACTCATAATACCGGTCGTCACCGAACGTTAAGCGTGCGGACCCTACGGGTTCGAGAACTATGTAAACATTGAAGGAAATATGCCCTAGAGGCAATAATAAAGTTATTATTTATTTCCTTATATCATGATAAATGTTTATTATTCATGCTAGAATTGTATTAACCGGTAACATAATACATGTGTGAATACATAGACAAACAAAGTGTCACTAGTATGCCTCTACTTGACTAGCTCGTTGAATCAAAGATGGTTAAGTTTCCTAGCCATAGACATAAGTTGTCATTTGATTAACGGGATCACATCATTAGGATAATGGTGTGATTGACTTGACCCATTCCGTTAGCATAGCACTTGATCGTTTAGTTTGTTGCTATTGTTTTCTTCATGACTTATACATGTTCCTATGACTATGAGATTATGCAACTCCCGTTTACCGGAGGAACACTTTGTGTGCTACCAAACATCACAACGTAACTGGGTGATTATAAAGATGCTCTATAGGTGTCTCTGAAGGTACTTGTTGGGTTGGCATATTTCGAGATTAGGATTTGTCACTCCGATTGTCGGAGAGGTATCTCTGGGCCCTCTCGGTAATGCACATCACCTAAGCCTTGCAAGCGTTGCAACTAATGAGTTAGTTGCGAGATGATGTATTACAGAACGAGTAAAGAGACTTGCCGGTAACAAGATTGAACTAGGTATTGAGATGCCAACGATCGAATCTCGGGCAAGTAACATACCGATGACAAAGGGAACAACATATGTTGTTATGCGGTCTGACCGATAAAGATCTTCGTAGAATATGTAGGAGCCAATATGAGCATCCAGGTTCCGCTATTGGTTATTGACCGGAGACGTGTCTCGGTCATGTCTACATTGTTCTCGAACCCGTAGGGTCCGCATGATTAATGCTACGATGACAGTTATATTATGAGTTTATATGTTTTGATGTACCGGAGGAGTTCGGAGTCCCGGATGAGATTGGGGACATGACAAGGAGTCTCTAAATGGTCGAGACATGAAGATCGATATATTGGAAGCCTATATTTGGATATCGGAAACGTTCCGGGTGAAATCGGGATTTTACCGGAGTACCTGGGGGTTACCGGAACCCCACCCCCCCCCCCCGGGGGGGGGTTATTGGGCCTACATGGGCCATAAGGGAGAAGAGGAGGGCCGGCCAGGGCAGGCCGCGTGCCCCCTCCCCCTAGTCCAAATAGGACAAGGAAGGGGGGCGGCGCCCCCCTTTCCTCTTTCTCCCTTCCCCCTTCCTTTTCCAACAAGGCAAGAGGGGGGAGTCCTACTCCCAGTGGGAGTAGGACTCCTCCAGGCGCACCCCTAGGGCCGGACGCACCTCCCCATCTCCCTCCTTTATATACAAGGGCAAGGGGGCACCCCATGACACACAAGTTGATCAAGTTGATCGTCTCTTAGCCGTGTGCGGTGCCCCCCTCCACCATAGTCTACCTCGATAATACTGTACCGGTGCTTAGGCAAAGCCCTGCGTCGGTAGAACATCAACATCGTCACCACGCCATCGTGCTGACGAAACTCTCCCTCAACACTCGGCTGGATCGGAGTTAGAGGGACGTCATCGGGCTGAACGTGTGCTGAACTCGGAGGTGTCGTGTGTTCGGTACTTGATAGATCGGATCGTGAAGACGTACGACTACATCAACCACGTTGTGCTAACGCTTCCGCTTTCATTCTACGAGGGTACGTGGACAACACTCTCCCCTCTCGTTGCTATGCATCACCATGATCTTGCGTGTGCGTAGGAAATTTTTTGAAATTACTACGTTCCACAACAGTGGCATCCGAGCCTAGGTTTTATGCGTTGATGTTGTGTACGAGTAGAACACAAGTGAGTTGTGGGTGATATAAGTCATACTGCTTACCAGCATATCATACTTTGGTTCGGCGGTATTGTTGGATGAAGCAGCCCGGACCGACATTACGCGTACGCTTACGCGAGACTGGTTCTACCGACGTGCTTTGCACACAGGTGGCTGGCAGGTGTCAGTTTCTCCAACTTTAGTTGAACCAAGTGTGGCTACGCCCGGTCCTTGCGAAGGTTAAAACAGCACCAACTTGAAAAACTATCGTTGTGGTTTTGATGCGTAGGTAAGAACGGTTCTTGCTCAGCCCGTAGCAGCCACGTAAAACTTGCAACAACAAAGTAGAGGACGTCTAACTTGTTTTTGCAGGGCATGTTGTGATGTGATATGGTCAAGACATGATGCTAAATTTATTGTATGAGATGATCATGTTTTGTAACCAAGTTATCGGCAACTGGCAGGAGCCATATGGTTGTCGCTTTATTGTATGCAATGCAATCGTGCTGTAATGCTTTACTTTATCACTAAGCGGTAGCGATAGTCGTGGAAGCATAAGTGTGGCGAGACGACAACGATGCTACGATGGAGATCAAGGTGTCGCGCCGGTGACGATGGTGATCATGACGGTACTTCAGAGATGGAGATCACAAGTACAAGATGATGATGGCCATATCATATCACTTATATTGATTGCATGTGATGTTTATCTTTTATGCATCTTATCTTGCTTTGATTGACGGTAGCATTATAAGATGATCCCTCACTAAATTATCAAAGTATAAGTGTTCTCCCTGAGTACGCACCGTTGCGAAAGTTCTTCGTGCTAAGACACCACGTGATGATCGGGTGTGATAGGCTCTACGTTCAAATACAACGGGTGCAAAACAGTTGCACACGCGGAATACTCAGGTTAAACTTGACGAGCCTAGCATATAACAGATATGGCCTCAGAACACGGAGACCGAAAGGTCGAGCGTGAATCATATAGTAGATATGATCAACATATTGATGTTCACCATTGATACTACTCCATCTCACGTGATGATCGGACATTTAGTTGATTTGGATCACGTGATCACTTAGAGGATTAGAGGGATATCTTTCTAAGTGGGAGTTCTTAAGTAATATGATTAATTGGAAATTAATTTATCATGAACTTAGTCCTGGTAGTATTAGCATATCTATGTTGTAGATCAATAGCTCGTGATGCTGCTCCTAGTTTATTGTGTTCCTAAAGAAAAATTATGTTGAAAAATGTTAGTAGCAATGATGCGGATTGGATTCGTGATCTGAGGATTATCCTCATTACTGCACAGAAGAATTATGTCTTTGATGCACCGCTAGGTGACAGACCTATTGCAGGAGTAGATGCAGACGTTATGAATGTTTGGCTGGCTCAATATAATGACTACTTGATAGTTTAGTGCACCATGCTTAAGGGCTTAGAATCGGGACTTCAAAGACGTTTTGAATGTCCTGGATCATGTGGATGTTCTAGGAGTTGAAGTTAATATTTCAAGCGAATACCCGAGTTGAGAGATATGAAGTCTCCAGCAAGTTCTATAGCTAAAAGATGGAGGAGAATAGCTCAAGCAGTGAGCATGTGCTCAGATTGTCTGGGTACTACAATCGCTTGAATCAAGTGGGAGTTAATCTTCCAGATAAGATAGTGATTGACAGAATTCTCTAGTCACCATCACCAAGTTAGTAGAACTTCGTGATGAACTATGATATGCAAGGGATAACGGAAATGATTCCCAAGTTCTTCGTAATGCTGAAATCAACGAAGGTAGAAATCAAGAAAAATATCAAGTGTTGATGGTAGACAAGACCACTAGTTTCAAGAAAAGGGCAAAGGGAAGAAGGGGAACTTCAAGAAGAACTGCAAGCAAGTTGCTTCTCAAGTGAAGAAGCCCAAGTCTGATCCTAAGCCTAAGACTAAGTGCTTCTACTGCAAAGGGACTGGTCACTGGAAACGGAACTGCCCCAAGTATTTGGCGGATAAGAAGGATGGCAAAGTGAACAAAGGTATATTTGATATACAGATTGTTGATGTGTATTTTACTAGTGTTCATAGCAACCCCTCGGTATTTGATACTGATTCAGTTGCTAAGAATAGTAACTCAAAACAGGAGTTGCAGAATGAACAGAGACTAGTTAAGGGTGAAGTGACGATGTGTATTGGAAATGGTTCCAAGATTGATATGATCATCATCGCACACTCCCTATATTTCCGGGATAAGTGTTAAACCTAAAATAAATGTTATTTAGTGTTTGCGTTGAGCATGAATATGATTGGATCATGTTTATTGCAATACGGTTATTCATGTAAGTTAGAGAATAATTGTTGTTCTGTTTACACGAATAAAACCTTCTATGGTCATACACCCAATGAAAATGGTTTGTTGGATCTCGATCGTGGTGATACACATTTTCATAATATTGAAGCCAAAAGATGCAAAGTTAATAATGATAGTGCAACTTATTTGTGGCACTGTCGTTTAGGTCATATTGGTGTAAAGCGCATGAAGAAAATCCATGATGATGGCCTTTTGGAATCACTTGATTATGAATCAGTTGATGCTTGTGAACCATGCCTCATGGGCAAGATGACTAAGACTCCGTTCTCCGAAACAATGGAGCGAGAAAAAATATTTGTTGGAAATCATACATACTGATGTATGTGGTCCGATGAATACTGAGACTCGCGGCAGGTATCATTATTTTCTGATCTTCACAGACGATTTGAGCAGATATGAGTATATCTACTTGATGAAACACAAGTCTGAAACATTTGAAAAGTTCAAAGTATTTCAGAGTAAAGTGGAGAATCATCGTAACAAGAAAATAAAAGTTTCTACGATATGATCGCAGAAGTAAAATATTTGAGTTAACGAGTTTGGCCTTCAATTAAAACAATGTGGAATAGTTTCACAAACTCATGCCACCTGGAACACCACAGCGTAATGGTGTGTCCGAACGTCATAACCGTACTTTATTTGATATAGTGCAATCTATGATGTCTCTTACCGATTTACCACTATCGTTTTGGGGTTATGCATTAGAGACAGCTGCATTCACGTTAAAAAGGCCACCATCTAAATCCGTTGAGACGACACTGTTTGAACTGTGGTTTAGCAAAACCTAAGCTGACATTTCTTAAAGTTTGGGGTTGCGATGCTTATGTGAAAAAGTTTCATCTTGATAAGCTCAAACCCAAGTCGGAGAAGTGTGTCTTCATAGGAGTGAGATCCGCACCAGAGTGGTACGGTAATCCTGTTCTGGAGGTCATGACCATGGCGAACCTATGAACTATGAGGAAGCGATGATGAGCCCAGATTCCGTGAAATGGCTTGAGGCCATAAAATCTGAGATGAGATCCATGTATGAGAACAAAGTATGGACTTTGATTGACTTGCCCAATGATCGGCGAGCCATTGAGATTAAATGGATCTTCAAGAGGAAGACGGACGCTGATAGTAGTGTTACTATCTACAAAGCGAGAATTTTTGCAAAAAGGTTTTCGACAAGTTCAAGGTGTTGACTACGATGAGAGTTTCTCACTCGTATCTATGCTTAAGTCTGTCCGAAACATATTAGCAATTGCCGCATTTTATGAAATCTGGCAAATGGATAAACAAAACTGCATTCCTTAATGGATTTATTAAAGAAGAGTTGTATATGATGCAACCAGAAGGTTTTGTCAATCCTAAAGGTACTAACAAAATATGCAAGCTCCGGCGATCCATCTGTGGACTGGTGCAAGCATCTCGGAGTTGGAATATACACTTTGATAAGTTGATCAAAGCATATAGTTTTATACAGACTTGAAGTGAAGCCTGTATTTACAAGAAAGTGAGTGGGAGCACTACAACATTTCTGATAAGTATATGTGAATGACATATTGTTGATCGGAGATAATGTAGAATTATTCTGCAAAGCATAAAGGAGTATTTGAAAAGAGTTTTTCAAAGAAAGACCTCGGCGAAGCTGCTTACATATTGAGCATCAAGATCTATGGAGATAGATCAAGACGCTTGATAAGATTTTCAATGAGTACATACCTTGACAAGATTTTGAAGTAGTTCAAAATGGAACAGTCAAAGAAAGAGTTCTTGCCGGTGTTACAAGGTGTGAAGTTGAGTAAGACTCAAAACCTGACCACGGCAGAAGATAGAGAGAGAATGAAAGGCATTCCATATGCCTTAGCCATAGGTTCTATAAAGTATGCCATGATGTGTACCAGACCTATTGTATACCCTGCCCTGAGTTTGGCAAGGGAGTACAATAGTGATCTAGGAGTAGATCACTGGACATTGGTCAAAATTATCCTTAGTGGAATAAGGATATGTTTCTCGATTATGGAGGTGACAAAAGGTTCGTCGTAAAGGGTTACGTCGATGCAAGTTTTGACACTGATCCAGATGACTCAAAGTCTCAATCCGGATACATATTTAAAGTGGGAGCAATTAGCTAGAATAGCTCCATGTAGAGCATTGTTGACATAGAAATTTGCAAAATACATACGGATCTGAATTTAGTAGACCCGTTGACTAAACTTCCCTCACAAGCAAAACATGATCACACCTTAGTAGTCTTTGGGTATTAATCACATAGCGATGTTAACTAGATTATTGACTCTAGTAAACCCTTTGGGTGTTGGTCACATTGACGATGTGAACTATGGGTGTTAATCACATGGTGATGTGAACTATTGATGTTAAATCACATGGCGATGTGAACTAGATTATTGACTCTAGTGCAAGTGGGAGACTGAAGGAAATATGCCCTAGAGGCAATAATAAAGTTATTATTTATTTCCTTATATCATGATAAATGTTTATTATTCATGCTAGAATTGTACTAACCGGAAACATAATACATGTGTGAATACATAGACAAACAGAGTGTCACTAGTATGCCTCTACTTGACTAGCTCGTTGAATCAAAGATGGTTAAGTTTCCTAGCCATAGACATGAGTTGTCATTTGATTAATGGGATGACATCATTAGGAGAATGATGTGATTGACTTGACCCATTCTGTTAGCATAGCACTTGATCGTTTAGTTTGCTGCTATTGCTTTCTTCATGACTTATACATGTTCCTATGACTATGAGATTATGCAACTCTCGTTTACCGGAGGAACACTTTGTGTGCTACCAAACGTCACAACGTAACTGGGTGATTATAAAGGTGCTCTACAGGTGTCTCCGAAGGTACTTGTTGGGTTGGCGTATTTCGAGATTAGGATTTGTCACTCCGATTGTCGGAGAGGTATCTCTGGGCCCTCTCGGTAATGCACATCACCTAAGCCTTGCAAGCATTGCAACTAATGAGTTAGTTGCGAGATGATGTATTATGGAACGAGTAAAGAGACTTGTCGGTAACGAGATTGAACTAGGTATTGAGATGCCAACGATCGAATCTCGGGCAAGTAACATATCGATGACAAAGGGAACAACGTATGTTGTTATGCGGTCTGACCTATAAAGATCTTCGTAGAATATGTAGGAGCCAATATGAGCATCCAGGTTCCGCTATTGGTTATTGACCGGAGACGTGTCTCGATCATGTCTACATTGTTCTCGAACCCGTAGGGTCCGCACGCTTAACGCTACGATGACAGTTATATTATGAGTTTATATGTTTTGATGTACCGAAGGAGTTCAGAGTCCCGGATGAGATCGGGGACATGACGAGGAGTCTCGAAATGGTCGAGATGTAAAGATCGATATATTGGAAGCCTATATTTGGATATCGGAAATGTTCCGGGTGAAATCGGGATTTTACCGGAGTACCGGAGGGTTACCGGAACCCCCCCCCCCGGGGGGGGGGGGGGTTATTGAGCCTACATGGGCCATAAGGGAGAAGAGGAGGGCCGGCCAGGGCAGGCCGCGCTCCCCCTCCCCCCTAGTGCGAATAGGACAAGGAAGGGGGGCGCGCCCCCCTTTCCTCTTTCTCCCTTCCCCCTTCCTTTTCCAACAATGCAAGAGGGGGGAGTCCTACTCCCAGTGGGAGTAGGACTCCTCCAGGCCGCACCTCCCCCTCTCCCTCCTTTATATACGGGGGCAAGGGGCACCCCATGACACAAAAGTTGATCAAGTTGATCGTCTCTTAGCCATGTGCGGTGCCCCCCTCCACCATAGTCCACCTCGATAATACTGTAGCGGTGCTTAGGCGAAGCCCTGCGTCGGTCTAACATCAACATCGTCACCACGTCGTCGTGCTGACAAAACTCTCCCTCAACACTCGGCTGGATCGGAGTTAGAGGGACGTCATCGGGCTGAACGTGTGCTGAACTCGGAGGTGCCGTGCGTTCGGTACTTGATCGATCGGATCGTGAAGACGTACGACTACATCAACCGCGTTGTGCTAACGCTTCCGCTTTCGGTCTACGAGGGTACGTGGACAACACTCTCCCCTCTCGTTGCTATGCATCACCATGATCTTGCGTGTGCGTAGGAAATTTTTTTGAAATTACTATGTTCCACAACATACATGACCGAGACTCATCTCTGGTCAATAACCAACAGCGGAACCTGGATGCTCATATTGGCTCCTACATATTCTATGAAGATCTTTATCGGTCAAACCGCATAACAACATACGTTGTTCCCTTTGTCATCAGTATGTTACTTACCCGAGATTCCGTCGTCGGTATCCTCATACCTAGTTCAATTTCGTTACCGGCAAGTCTCTTTACTCGTTCCGTAATGCATCATCCTGCAACTAACTCATTAGTCACAATGCTTGCAAGGCTTATAGTGATGTGCATTACCGAGAGGGCCCAGAGATACCTCTCCGACAATCGGAGTGACAAATCCTAATCTTGATCTCTACCAACCCAACAAGTACCTTCAGAGACACCTGTAGAGCACCTTTATAATCACCCCGTTACGTTGTGATGTTTGGTAGCACACAAAGTGTTCCTCTGGTATTCAGGAGTTGCATAATCTCATAGTCACAGGAACATGTATAAGTCATGAATAAAGCAATAGCAACAAACTAAATGATCATCGTGCTAAACTAACGGATGGGTCAAGTCAATCACATCATTCTCTAATGATGTGATCCTGCTAATCAAATGACAACTCATGTCTATGGCTAGGAAACTTAACGATCTTTGATTCAACGAGCTAGTCAAGTAGAGGCATACTAGTGACACTCTGTTTGTCTATGTATTCACACATGTACAAAGTTTCCGGTTAATACAATTCTAGCATGAATAATAAACATTTATCATGATATAGGAAATATAAATAACAACTTTATTATTGCCTCTAGGGCATATTTCCTTCAGGTATCTCAATACCTAGTTCAATCCAAGGTTGTCAAATCGTGATTTTGAATCAGATCGGAGCCTCAATGGTAGGATCGCAAATCATAGAATCTTCACTATCAGGATCGTAGAAACGTAGATTCTAAGAACTAAAATCGTAGAATCATAGGGGTAATTTGGATCGTAAAGTCGTAGAATCATATAACAGAATCGTGATTATGACAACCTTGGTTCAATCTCGTTACTGACAAGTCTCTTTACTCGTTCTGTAATGCATCATCCCGCAACTAACTCATTAATCACATTGCTTGCAAGGCTTATAGTGATGTGCATTACCGAGAGGGCCTAGAGATACATCTCCGACAATCGGAGTGACAAATCATAATCTCGATCTATGCCAACTCAACAAACACCATTGGAGACACATGTAGAGCATCTTTATAATCACCCAGTTACGTTGTGACGTTTGATTGCACACTAAGTGCTCCTCCGGTATTCGGGAGTTGCATAATCTCATAGTCATAGGAACGTGTATAAGTCATGAAGAAAGCAATAGCAATAAACTAAACAATCATAGTGCTAAGCTAACAGATGGGTCTTGTCCATCACATCATTCTCTAATGATGTGATCCCGTTCATCAAATGACAACACATGTCTATGGTCAGGAAACTTAACCATCTTTGATTAACGAGCTAGTAAAGTAGAGGCATACTAGGGACACTCTATTTTGTCTATGTATTCACACATGTACTAAGTTTCCGGTTAATACAATTCTAGCATGAATAATAAACATTTATCATGATATAAGGAAATATAAATAACAACTTTATTATTTCTTCTAGGGCATATTTCCTTCAACATATTCCTTCGACTATGAGATTATGCAACTCCCGGATACCGGAGGAATACCTTGTGTGCTATCAAACGTCGCAACGTAACTGGGTAATTATAAAGATGCTCTATAGGTATCTCTGAAGGTGTTTGTTGGGTTGGCATAGATCGAGATTAGGATTTGTCACTCCGAGTATCGGAGAGGTATCTCTGGGCCCTCTCGGTAATGCACATCATAATAAGCCTTACAAGCAATGTGACTAATGAGTTAGTTGTGGGATGATGCATTATGGAACGAGTAAAGAGACTTGCCAGTAACGAGATTGAACTAGGTATGGAGGTACCGACGATCGAATCTCGGGCAAGTAACATACCGATGACAAAGGGAATAACGTATGTTGTCATTACGGTATGACCGATAAAGATCTTCGTAGAATATGTGGGAACCAATATGAGCATCTAGGTTCCACTGTTGGTTATTGACGGGAGAGGTATCTCTGTCATGTCTACATAGTTCTCGAGCCCGTAAGGTCCGCACGATTAACGTTCGATGACGATTTTTTATTATATGAGTTACGTGATTTGGTGACCGAATATTGTTAGGAGTACTGGATGAGATCACATACATGACGAGGAGTCTCGAAATGGTCGAGAGGTAAAGATTGATATATAGTACGATGGTATTCAGACATCGGAAGTGTTCCGGAGGGTACCGGGTACATATCGGGTCACCAGAAGGGGTTCCGGGCACCCCCGGCAAAAGATATGGGCCTTATGGGCCAAGAGGGGAAACACACTAGTCACAAAGGGGCTGGTGCGCTCCCCATATGGGCTGTCCAAATTGGAGTAGAAAAGGGGAAGGAGGAAAGGAAAAAAGGGAATAGGATTCCCCCTTCCCCCTCTTCCCTTCCTACTCCGAATAGGAATAGGAAAGGGGGGAGGCCGAATTGCTTGGGGCGCCACCTTGTCTGCCTCTCCTCCCCTCCAACCTATATATATGAGGGAGGGCACCGCTAGAACACACAACAAACATTGTTAGCCGTGTGTAGCGCCCCCCTCCATAGTTTACGCCTCCGGTCATATTCACGTAGTGCTTAGGCGAAGCCCTGCGCGGCTCACTGAAGGAAATATGCCCTAGAGGCAATAATAAATTTGTTATTTATATTTCTTTATATCATGATAAATGTTTATTATTCATGCTAGAATTGTATTAACCGGAAACTTAGTACATGTGTGAATACATAGACGAAACTGAATGTCCCTAGTATGCCTTTACTTGACTAGCTCGTTAATCAAAGATGGTTAAGTTTCCTAACCATAGACATGTGTTGTCATTTGATGAAAGGGATCACATCAATAGAGAACTAGATGAAATCCCGCACGTTGTTGCAGGAATATTTTACAATATATTCTAATGAGATTTGCTTATATGGAACATGAAGATTTGGAATAATATGACAACTAAAATAAAAAATACAAATGTTTTATTGTCTAAAAGTATTGTATAATTATAAATATTTACTAAATATGAATAAAATGAAATTTCCATGCATGTTTGCATGTTGAGGTAGCATTTACTTATGCATGGGTGCATGCTAAGGTGGGCCTTTTTCCATCCTTGTTGAATGATGAGGTGGCATGCTTGCATGTTGAGAGAAATAGGTTAGTGGGGGCTAGCTATTTAGATATAGAAGGTGATGTGATGGACAAGACCCATCTGTTAGCTTAGCATAATGATCGTTTAGTTTTGTTGCTATTGCTTTCTTCATGACTTATACATGTTCCTCTGACTATGAGATTATGCAACTCCCAAATATCGGAGAAACACCTTGTGTGCTATCAAACGTCACAACGTAACTGGGTGATTATAAAGATGCTCTACGGGTGTCTCCGATGATGTTTGTTGAGTTGGCATAGATCGAGATTAGGATTTGTCACTCCGAGTATCAAAGAGGTATCTCTGGGCCCTCTTGGTAATGCACATCACTATAAGCCTTGCGAGCAATGTGACTAATGAGTTAGTTATGGGATGATGCATTACGGAACGAGTAAAGAGATTTGTCGGTGATGAGATTGAACTAGGTATGAAGATACCGACGATCGAATCTCAGGCAAGTAACATACCGATGACAAAGGGAACAACGTATGTTGTTATGCGGTTTGACCGATAAAGATCTTCGTAGAATATGTAGGAGCCAATATGAGCATCCAGGTTCCGCTATTGGTTATTGACCAGAGATGTGTCTCGGTCATGTCTACATAGTTCTCGAACCCGTAGGGTCTGGACGCTTAATGTTCGATGACGATTTGTATTATGAGTTATGTGATTTGATGACTGAAGTTTGTTCGGAGTCCCAGATGAGATCACGTACATGACGAGGAGTCTCGGCATGGTCGAGAGGTAAATATTCATATATTGGACGGTTACATTCGGACACGGGAATGGTACAGGTTGTTTCGGATAAGTTTCGGAGTACTGGGGGTTACCGGGACCCCCCAGGAGGTTAATGGGACACCATGGGCCTTAGTGGAGAAGAGAGAGGGCCGGCCAGGAGGTGGTGCCACCCCCCCCCCCCCCCCTTGCCAATCCGAATTGGATAAGGGGTGGGGGCGGCGCCCCCCTCGTTCCTTCTCTCCTCTTCCTCCTTCCCTCCTTTTCCTAGTTGGAATAGGAAGGGGGGGAATCCTACTTGGACCGGGAGTCCAAGTAGGACTCCTCCATATGGCGCGCCCCCTCACTACTAGAAAATCTATTATTAACGACCATACCAAAAAAAAGTCTTGGTCGTTAGACTCAGAGCAAGACTCCACGGGGCGCAAATCACACGACCGAACTATGAACTACCCTTAGCAATCACCACGTCACCCCTCAAAAAGGAAAAGGAAATACTATGTCATGTGTGTGGTTGTTATCGTTCCGATCTCGTCTCTCCGATGCCTAATTTAGTCCTCATATATAACAAAATATAGTATATTCTTGGCACAAATTATATTATTCATCGGATAACCCTCCAACGGAAAAACAGATCTGTTATGATCCCATCCCCTATGCTTCTTTTCCTCTGGCCATCTCCTCTGTTTACCCTTTGACCCGATCGTGATCTGTTTGTTTCTGCGAAGGTGGTTATGTGGGCAAGGAAGCTGCTGATGGGAGCCACCACCTTCGCCGCCGAGCACTGGCACGGGCGGACGTGCAGCAGGCAAGCGATGTTGCCCGTCGCAAGCACTCGTTGTGGGAGGAGCTGCCAACGAGACATGCACCGTCCGCCGCCAAGCACCACCGTGGGATGAGATACAGCGGGAAATCGACATCGTCCGCTGCCGGGACTCGCCTCAGGAGGAGCTACAGCGGTACGTTGAGGACCGGTTGGGCGAAGGAGACGCCTGGGCCCATGTGGTTGCCGGAGCCATGGGCGCATCACCGGCTGTCCTGGTCGCGGCGGCACGACTGTACTTTTTTTTAGGGAAGGCGGCACGGCCGTACTTCGTATGAGTCTGTAAAACCTTGAAGTGGGCTCCAATGCGTGGATGGGTTGCTGCTGGGCACACAATCCATTGTCACTTCGAAATTACACACATGAGGTTTGCCTTTTTTTTCCTTTCATTTTTTCTTGTGCTAAAATTTTAGATTGTTTCCATTTGTGTTGGCCAATGCAAAACAGAGTTAACATCGTTTATTTCAACTTTATATTAGAATCTGCACCAGTGTCGTTAGATCTACAAGCTTATCATCAAAGCCATCTTTTTAGATTTGGTAGATATAATGGAATATATTCGCCCGCTTGTTACCCATAGCCTGTGTGAAGAAATTTCTATTTTGAATGGGAGATTCATTCCTTCTTATGAGTTTGTTGTTTGATGATATATCTAAGCAATAAAAGTTTGATGTACACATATAAATGTATGTCCTGACTTTCTGTTCGTGTCTGTTTCAGGTTTAGAATCAGCGCATTGACTTGTTCCTTCACTAGCTGTGATGTCCAGGTTACGATGTATATCACTTACTCCCTCCGTCCCATAATATAGGACGTTTTTAACATTAGTGTAGTGTCAAAAAACATCTTACATTATGGGACGGAGGGAGTATTATCCAGCACAATAGTATTCTTTTTTAGTAGAGGAGAATAATGTTCAGTAATATTTGTTGGGTATATGCCAGCAACCAAGAAAGCTAAAAACTATTTGCCGAGAAATATTATAACTCAAGTCTTGGGCAAATTAGACAAGAGACACACCATTTAATCTTTCTTTAGAATACTTTGTCTTTGTCACATAAGGAGTAATAAAAAGAATTTGCATTGAGATGCGTCTAAGCTATGAGGCATAGTATACATTTTTATCTGGTCTAAACTTAATGCACGTGCAAACTTCTTCATATATGCTATTGTCCTTTGTGCGAATTCGTTTATATCTATTGACTTATAAATCATTATGTTTTCGCAAAGTTTCTTTGTGAAGAATGATATGCACTTGAATACAAAGACATATGATGGTGTGGCGTGGCTGAAGATAACGAAGAAAATGATATATTTATATTTTCCTGTTGTGTTTGTTTTTGAGTTACAGATGAACAAATACAATGGTTGTCTACAAAGTGTTGTTCGTTCATATTTTCTAAATGGTGTTTCAACTACAGCAATGTATGTGAGGATCTTGTTCAATATTTATGGTTCTTGTTCATAGGGTCACCGAGTAGCCGATAAACCAAAAAATCGTCTGATTAATTAATTAAATGGCCGATTAATTTGCCGATTAGCCAATTAATCCCCTACTCGCTAGCCAACCGAGCAGCTACCAGTTAACGATTTCCTCAACAATGGTTTTGGTTAATGAAAACATGTTATAACACTTTAACTGTTCGCATTTTTTGTGCATGATTGGTGTGCTCGCCAATCTTGAAAAGTTGCATGCAACATGAAGCCGTTGGTTGTACCAATTGAGATGGATCATTAAAGGAAATCAAAATTGTGAAATGGATGGTAAAATGCTTTTAACAATGACAAAAGTGGTTGTTAATACCAAAATTATGGTCGTTATTTTCTCAGAATTAAGGACGACACGTTGTCCCATCGTTACAAAATAACGACGGGAAAGGGTGGTCGTTATTACTTTTAACGACGGAGCCTATACCGACCACCATTTTGTGGTCGTTAATGACTTTTAGCGACCACAATCTATCTTTTAACGACCAAATATCCCATCGTTAAAAACCTTTTTCCTAGTAGTGCCTTGGGCCGGCTTCCTCTTCCCCCTCCTTTATATATGTGGGAGGGGGGCATCCCAAAGGCACATCAAGTCTTCTCTTAGCCGTGTGCGGTGCCCCCTCCATAGTTACACATCTCGGTCATATCGTTGTAGTGCTTAGGCAAAGCCCTGCACCGGTAACTTCATCATCATCATCAACACGTCGTCGTGCTGACGAAACTCTCCCTCGTCCTCAACTGGATCAAGAGCTCGAGGGACGTCGTCGAGATGAACGTGTGCTGAACACGGAGGTGCCGTACGTTCGGTGCTAGGATCGTTTGAATCACGAAGATGTTCGACTACATCAACCGCGTTACTAAACGCTTCCGCTTTCAGTCTACGAGGGTACGTAGACACACTCTCCCCTCTCGTTGCTATGCATCTCCTAGATAGATCTTGCGTGATCGTAGGAAAAAAAAATTAAATACGGTGTTCCCCAACAATCAGTTCACCATCACCGTCACCATGTTGTTGTGCCGGCGGAACTCTCCCTCGACACTTTGATGGATCAAGAGTTCGAGGGAAGTCATTGAGATGAACGTGTGCAGAACTCGGAGGTGCCGTACGCTCGGTGCTTGATTGGTCGGAATGAGAAGAAGTTCGACTACATCAACCGCATTGTCAAACGCTTCCGCTTTTGGTCTACGAGGGTACGTGGACACACTCTCCCCCTCTCGTTGCTATGCATCTTCTAGATAGATCTTGTGTGAGCGTAGGAAATTTTTGAAATTACATGCTACGTTCCCCAAAAATTTGACCCAACTCGGTCAGACCGAATAGAAGAACTCGGTGAGGCCGATTTAGTTCAAAATATGAGCGTTAGAAATCTCGGTGGGACCGACTGGAACAACTCAGCGGGACCGATGTGCTAGGGCTAGGGCAAAACCTCATCTCGGTGAGACCTATTGCTTGAACTCGGTGAGACCGATTTCAGCAAAGAGCAAACAGTGACTTGGTCAAGCAAACTCAGTGGAACCGATTGCACATTTCGGTGAGACCGAAATAATTGCAACAGGCAACAAAGAGTATGTAGGGCCATCTCGGTGAGACCGAGATCCGTATCGGTGTGACCGAATTGTCTAGGGTTTCTGGCAGTGGCTAGGTCAAATGAATTCGATGCCGCCGGATAGATCAAATCGGTGGGGCCAAGTTTGACTTTGAGTTTTGGACATATGTGGAAATGAGAAAGTAGCTGGGGGTTTTGGAACAATACCACGAAGCACTTTGAGTAAGTAGACCATTAAACAACACCTCATCCCCTTTTAATAGTATTAACTTTTCTATGGACTCAATGTGATCTTGAACCACTAAAAATAGAAATGAAGAGTCTTGAGCTTTTGCCAATCTTTGTCCTTAGCATTTTGAAGGGGTTCCACATCCTCTTGTCCTTGCCACACCATTGTTGAACTCATCTGAAATACATTAGGTAAAGATATTAATTCAATAAAAAATATGTTACATTAATTACCAAAATCACCCTGGGAGCACTTATGCTTTCAGTGGCCCGAGTGAAGTTTATCCGAGTGAGGGTTGCTTTGTGGACCGAGTGAGGTGATCCCTCCTACAAGTGCCCATGCCGATTGACAAAAAACCCTTGTTGCTGACATTATCTTGGGCCATATAGGACGTGAGCTTGGGCCTCCATGGTCTTTGTTGGGGTTTATATCTCCGTGGGCCTACCTAGTGGAGGATAACCTCATCCACAACCTTCGCTATAAGTTCTACATTATACATACCTCCAATTAAAATATTTGTTGCCCTCGCTAGTCTAACAACATCCGCAATAATCTCTATTTTGACCATGTTGCTAACACCCCTAATCACCGTGTTGTTTCATCACAACAACAGTGAAATATTGGAAAACATATTTGTGAAATCGTTCAAATCATTTTACTAAAGTAATCGCAATTTTGGAATAGTGAAATATTTTAAATCAGTTTAATTAAATATTTAAATTAACCTTTTTTAATAGTGCAAATCACTTTTCTGAAATAATTTAAATCTCTGGAATAATGAATATTCAATATCCAAATGATGCAAATCTCTGAAGTAAATGAAACATTACAAACCACTTGTCTGAAATAGTGGAAATAAATTCCTGAAAAGTTAAAATCACTTCTCCAAAATAATCAGATTTTCTGGAATAATGAAATATATTTGCATCATTTGGATATTTTGTCAAGAAATGTTTATTTAGTATGTTTACATTACCGACATATGAATACAGAAATCCAAATTTATTACATATACAGAATATATAGATATCCCAGAATACACAGGGAGGTAGAGCAGTAGGAGCATCGCTGCGCGTGGATCAATTCAGACCCAAGCACCTAGCAAGTGAGGCTGTTCCCCGGGTCGACGCCGAACTGCTGGCAGTAGTCCGTGTAGTAGCCCGCCCGCGCGCTCACCAAGTCTGGCCTCTTGCCGTCGCACTCCACGTCGCCGTTGATCTTCCTGGTGGTCTCGCCGAACCCCTGCGGCACGGCCTGGTGCACGTTGGTCATCCAGAACCAGAAGGCCGCCTTGAACGTTAGCGCCTGGTCCTGCGCCACCGTCTCCGGGCTGTTGAGCCCGTCGAACCCGGTGCTCTCCCCGGCCGCCCCGTAGTTGTAGTTCCACGACAGCTGCAGCGGCCCGCGCCCGTAGTACGCCTTCCCCGGGGTACACGGCCACTGCGTGTTCGTCTCGTCGCAGTAATCCTTGCTCGCCCCTTCGTTCTCCTCGATGGAGCACATGTCTGCACACAAGTTACATATATAGCCAGCTTAATTATGGAGAGGTAAATTCGTCCAGTTTTGGTAGTAGTTAGTTAGTCGGAGGAGAACTTACGTCCAGTCTCGTGGGTGAAGTGGGCGAAGAAGGCGGCTATCTCCCTCTTGCCGTCGTCGCTGGTGCTGCCTTTCCCGAAGTCGGGGTTCGCCTGGGCGCCGTCCAGGAAAAACTGGCGCGTGTAGAAGCTCTTGCCGGGGCACCCGTCGGCGGCCTGGGACTTGATCCCGTCGAAGAACGCGTCGGTGACGACGCTCTCCACGGGATCGCCGCTCCCGCCGCCGCTCGCCGTGCACGGGCCTGACCGACAATCTTGTCCGCAGTAGCTGGCATCGGTCCCGCAATAACCGTACTTGCTGCAGCACTCGTTCGGCTGGCAGCCGCAGTTCTGCGCGGCCACCAGCCCGGCGCCGGATAGGACTAGTGCTGCTAGCCCGAGAGCCAAGATCGCCATGGGCGACTTCGCCATGTCGAATCAAGGTTTGCTGGTTGAGGCCCCAGCAGCTGCTTGCTTACGAGGTGACTGTACGTACATGGCAAGGCGTGGTGGCAAGCGGTTTATATAGACACAGCAAGTTTGATCTTGTGGACGACTATGGCGTCAAGGTTGGACTAGATCAAACCGACCTTCGGTCACAGATTCACACGGCTCGTCTACTATCAAGACTTTTCTTTGCAGGGGTCTTGGTTCCAAGCTTAGTCTGATGCGTAGCCTGCACTTGCTGTCGCACTGTACGAGAGTTCGGCAGGTTCAGACCAAATGCTCGTCGTGTTGAACGGGGAACTAATCCCAGTCCCGGCGTGCTGCTCCCTCCAAGTTCCATCTTTTTTCCACGTCGGTGCTTGGTAGCTAGTGCCGTTACCCTTCTGGTACGTGTACTGTGCTCACTGCTCAGTGGTCATTTCTTCTCTCTGCGCGGCCAGGAGTGAGTTACGCATGCAATATCCGGGTTCACGGAAGCTTCAGAAGAAAGCGCGAATTTATTGATACCCAGCAAGACAGCAGAAAACAGCTTGATCAGTCTAGAAAGGAAGACTCTTCATGGTCAGTCCACTGCGGAAATGCTGGCTCATTCAACGGCTAAAGTAGGTGCTTGTTGCTGTCAAAGATTGCTAAGAGCATCTACACCCATAAATCGCAAAATCCCTCCCCGGACACGTCCACGGATAATGAACGATCAACACATAAAAAAGGCGACTACTACGAATCATCCGACTTATTTTCTAACCAAATTAGTCGGGTCGCCAGCCGTGCGATCCATTCTTTCCAACCCTTGATACGTCAACGCACGCCGAGTCGCTGACCCTTCCCTCTCGCGTCGCGTTCAACCAGCCCCCCCTGCTTCGATCTCACAGCACCGCATGTTGCCGCAGCACCGGAGAGCCGCCATGACCAGAGCTCCACAGCAACACCAAAACGCTACGTCTAGCGGCCGGCGAGCGCTCCGGCGGAGCTGCAATGGAGCCAACGGCGAGCGCTCCAGTGCAACACCAAAAGCTTCCCTCGAGAGCCGCCAGCGACGTTGCATCGAGCCATTGCGGCGCTGCACTGAGACGTCGGCGAAGCTCCAATGCAACCGCGGCGGAGCTCCAACGACCCCGGCGGCGCTCCATTGCAGCCCCGGCCGCGCTTCATTGCAGCGCCGGCGATAACAGCGGATGCTGCGATGCAGCACACGGCGGCCATGGCGGAAGTTGCGATGCAGCGCACGACAACGACGGCCCAGGCTGCTTCGCCGGAGCTGCAGTGGAGCAGCGGTGCAGCGACGCTAGGCGACGGCGGTTTGCAGCAGTGGCGAAGAGCATGGCGTGTAGGAGCAGGCATAGCAGAAACGCGAGTGGTGGCGGCACTGGTGCCGATGGCGCTGCCATGGCTGTGTTGTGCCGCAGGAAGAAGAAAAACGAGGAGAAGAAACGAGCGGCTTAACGCGTGCAGGAAAGAGATAAGGGAATGAAAGGATAAGGGAGAAGGAGAGATAAGCGGCTCGTTGGGCCCACCAGACACGTGGCAAGCGTTAAAGGCGACTTACGAAGCGCGTTGATCAGCCGGTTTATTTTAAACGATTCGTTTCCAAAATCAGATACCCCATTTACACATAATCAACTTCATACGATCACATGCAACATAAAACTATTTTGCCGGCGACTGTCCTTGTTGTTCCAGCCATGTCTATGTCCGGCAGCCGGTTGCGCCCCTCGGAATGAAGGGGCAGTCGCTGACGAGGTAGAGTAGGGAATGGGACACGACGTTTCGCATGCCCTACTCTTCCTCGTCGGATCTCGGAGCCTGCACATCGCTGGTGGGCGTGAGATTGACGATGGATCCGTCGTGGTTGGAGGCCGACACGTCCACCACGACAATTGTGGCGCGAGGGATCACCAGTCACCGTTGCGGCGCCAGAGAGGTGACTCTGCCTCGTCAGCGTCTGCCATGATGGCTGCCGCGGTCTCCCGCTCGCTGCCTCACACGACGCCGACGACAGGCACGCTGCGCTATATTTTCATCGGACATGAAGTGCTTGTGCACCTCCGCCTCGGTGCGTCAACGAAGCGGTTGTGCATCCGCCACGACGTTCGGACGCTAGACAGACCGCTCCGCCTCCGGCAAGGCAGCGACGACGCGCCTCACACCAGATCCATGCACCATTCGGGAGGACGCAATGGGTTCTCGCCAGATGGAGTCCATCACTGTTGGGCAGACTCCTCCGGGGGGCGGCGGAGCGCAATGCGGACAACCATCTTCTCCTCGGGGCCGTGTGGGACGAGTTCCTAGTCAACAGATCAGGAGGTGTAGGACTCACATTAGCTGACTGCCATGCCGGAGAAGGCCAGAGATCACTAGAAAAGGGAGCTTGGGGTGGAGGGGAGTGGAGGGGGAATGCGTCTAGGGTTTCGTCTGAAGTGTGGATCGGGTTCAATATATGTGGGGTCAGGTGGCCACAGTCGGACTGGTCCGAGGTGGTGGGTGCGTTTGTACAGGGCCGTACCAGTGAAATCGGAGGCCCTGTGCAAATCAAAATTAGGTATTATGTGCGAAAGAAAAAGAATCAATTTTTTTGTCAACCACTGCAATTTTTCTCAGGGAATTACACCAGTTGGAAGGACAAGCTCAAAAGACCTGATGATAGCATATAATGCATTGATGGATGGTGATTGTAGATAGTAGGTGGCTTGGCGTAAAATATTTCCAACTGTTATTTAGTAGTATTAGGGCCTCAGTTGAAACATTGATTAACAAACAATTTAGGGCCCTCCGATGCTGGGGGCCCTGTTCAGTCGCTCCTGTTGCACATGGGGACATACGGCTCTGCGTTTGTACGTCGCATATCCGTCCTAAATATTGGCTGGATATGAGGGTTGCCGGTTAGTCTGGGCGTTTGGAACGGATTTGCCATGTCCGGTTTTGTGGCAATTTTGCGTGCTACAAGAGTTCGGGCAGCCCACCTGGTCGTTTGGATTATATATGGGTCCGGATGTAGATGCTCTAACTACAAGAAGACATGTTTCTTATATTGCTATCATAAACAAGAGTGTTGTATTTTTTTTAAAACTAATCCATTATATTAATTAAAAGTAATAGTTTTAAAAAAAATTACAGGCTTACAACAGTCACCATGTAGGGTGGAACACGAATTATAAGTAAACCCGAGTTATAAAAGTTAGTCCATGAAAATTATATAAAAGTTATTTAAAAAATGCACCAAAATCATATAAAACTATTGTAAACATGGTATGAATACTTCAGAAATTATAGATACGTTGGAGACATATCAAGCCACACCCAGTGTGTGCAAAATCTTGACTCGCTTTTCTTTCTATCCTATCAAAAAGTTCAAGCAACCCAAGTGGATTTAAACAACGTTTCCTCTTTCCAACTTAGTCGCAGCCTGTCTGCCTAGATGGTCACAAGAGAGTTCGTTAACAAGATTCAATCGGACGAAGAGCCAATTATAAGAGAGTCAAAGAAAAGTAATCCAAAATAACAATTTAACTTGATCTGATTCAAAGTTTTTTAAGCAAAATAACTAAGGAGTTTTCGAGTCTCGCTGCTCAATCAGACTTAAAGTTTCTTACAAATTTCACTCAGCATTCCAAGGAAAATTTAACACCTAAGTTTTTCACTCGTTGCCTTTTCGGCCTCGGCCTTCAGGGTGTCTGGCACTCTGACTGGATCAATGAAAGTATCCAAATCAATGAAATCGGCAATCTGGCTTGCAGCTTCGATAAAGGTCTCCAAGTGGTCTTCAAAGTTTTGGCCCTCTGTATTCCCAGATCCAACTGCTTGAAAATTCTTCTCATTGATCTTAGGAATGTGAGAGTGAGAGCAAGGGCAACATCAGGTCCATGATGTGCAACGCATTTCTTCCATTGTGTCACTCGGTCGCACACTTGCGCAAGTTGGGATAGGCAGGCTTCTAGTTCTCCATCAAGTTCTTCCCCAGGGCGCATGTCTGCATTGATTTCCTTCATGGATTCCTTCACTCCGGCTACATGGTCCCTTGCCGCTTCAGCATGCTCCTCTAGCCAGATGAAAAACTCTGCTGCCGAGTGGATGCCCATGGGGTCTCCTTGATGTCCATCCCGTATGCTTCAAGTTCTGGGTGAACCTTATGCGCCTCCTCACTTGGATCAGAACAAAATTCTGCACAAGTGAAGGTTAGTGACAATGAGTAAAAAGAGGTCAGTTTGAATGTCACTCGGCAGGAAGACAATCATTACTTCAAGTTTCTGCTCAATTTTCTGGTTAACGTCATCTAGCTGGTTCACAAAGAAAGTTTAAGCTTCACCATTACGGTGACTGAGTTCACCAAGATCCTTCTCATACTGCATTCTATTCTTCTCCATGATATCCGACAGTTGCAAATATTTTATGTGCCAGTCTGCGTATGACCATCAAACTGTTTTTGCAGCTCATCAACCACTTTTCGGAGATGGTCATTGAGTTATTTGACTTCTTGGAATTCATTCAAACTCGCATATGCTTTTCTAATCTTTTCTCGGGCTTCTTCCCAAGATTTGGCATGCTCAACATATTTTTCCTCCAAGGCTTTCTTCACAGATTGTAGAGAGATGCAGTTCCTTAGTCGTTTAGTTAAAAGAACGTTTCAGACATACATTTATTGGAATGAGTCTTGTTCGGGATCAGGCGAAAGGAAAATAACAAGTTCACTTAGATAATAAAGATTACCTCCCATGGCAGTTTCTTTTTTTCTAGCAGCTTGGTATTGCCCTTCTCGTTCTCGGGTTCCTGGCGCACTTCTTCCATCTCCCTTTGCAGCTCACATACTTGGATCCTAACTTGCAAGATTTCTATTCAAAGTCAACAACCATTTAAGTTATTCCTCTCGGGTGACATATAATCTGAGTGAAGCCATGGATCTAAAGCAATTAATCTAGATCTATGAAAGCCTTAGAGGACAGAAATTTGAAATTGTGTGTTCTCTTTGATACTTATTCAGAATTGACTGGAATTTGAACAATAGACTACTATGAATAAACTTGATTTTCTGTAATGTTTTCAGATTTTTTTCGGGCATTACAAATTTTCGTCCAAAATTTAAACAAATCTGTACAGAAATTTGAAATCCCTTTTTCTCTTTGATCCTTGCTTGGAATTGGATTAAATTTGAACAGTAGACTTCTGTGAACGTACTCGATTTTCTGTAATTTTTTAAGATTTTTCTGGGCATGTTGATTTTTGAACAAAATTTGAATTTTTTGGGCATTCAAACAAGATTGCATGGGCTGCTAACATTTTGTTTTTTGTTTAGGGGTATTTTGGACTTTTCCACCCTCTTATTTCTATCATACCGTAAAGATACATCATCAAGTAAGTTTGGGGCATTTTATCTAGAGGCATAGCAAAGATGGGGCATTTTATCAATTGCAATATAAGATGGGGCATTTTGGCTGGGGCAGAGCAAAGGTAGGGCAAAATCTCAAGTAAAAATATAAACTCAATGGAATGGCACAAGAGCAAAAGCAGCCAGGTCAAGAAGGAAGCCCAACAAGAAAAGCCCATGATAATAGAGGGTAGACTGACTCACTCCCTCTCATAGTCCACCAGGGATCCATGGACCAAAGGTTACCAATCCTACCCCTCCCACCTACCATCTCAATCTAGAAGAGGTTGCATCTTTTGTGGATGCTGACCGCTATGTTTAGCTTGGTGATTTACTGTATTTTGTTTGTATGCCTTGAAACATTTTGCATGAATAAACATACTTTGTTCCACTAAAACAAACCTACCATCCCAAGGGAAGCCTTGGTCATTTGTCAAGAACCCATGTCCCCTATAAAGGCCACAAGGGCCTGTAACTCACTCACTATCACTTGAATAAAAATCAAGAGGGGGGGGGGGGGGGGGGGGGGACTGAAACTTCAAGCCTCGTTCAGAGAGCTCTAGGGTTGTGTCCGAGGAGCCTCATTCAACTCGGATCGACATTGAGAAAGAGAAGTTTAGAGAGCATGCATGTCGAGTAGCCTCGTTTGACTCGGGCCTACCACTGAACCTGCCTCGACGCCTTATTAACATAGGACCATGTCACGCTTCGTCGAGTCGACTGCACCTATTCATAAAACACTTATGACTTAATCTTATCATGTATGACAAACTCCACTATAAAGTCATCGTACAGACCCCCAATTAAAATATTCGTTGGGCTTGCTAGACTAATGATATCCGCAATAATCTTGATTTTGACCATGTTGATAACACACCCCTAATCACCATGTTGTTTTCCCTACAACAACAATGAAATATTGGAAATCATTTATATGAAATTGTTAAAATCATTGTACTAAAATAATTTGTGATTTCTGGAGTAGAATATTTTAAGCACTTTTATGAAATAGTTAAATTGATCTTTTTTAGTAGTGCAAAACACTTTTTTGAAATAATTTAAATTTCTGGAATAATGAAATATTTGATATCACTTTCTGAAGTAAAAATAATAATTCATGAATACACATGCATTTGTGTATCTTTGCATTGATAGGTAGAAAAGGTACAACAAATGGAGTACTACTCGGCGTGAACAATGAACTGCGCGGCTACCATGAGCAGAACAGAGCAAATGGGTTGCTCAGCCCCGAAACGAAGGGAAAACCAAGGAAAGAATCAAAAACTATGAATAGTTAAAGTAGTGAAAAATAACTTTGTTGAAATAAGTAGAATCACTTCTCCGAAATAATCAAAAACTCTGGGATAATGAAATATTGGCAACATTTGGATGCTGTCAAGAAATGTTTATTAATTACGTTTATATTACCGATATATGAATACAGAAATCCAAATTACATATACAGAATATATATAGAGGATCCCAGAATACACAGGGAGGTAGAGCAGTAAGTAGGAGCATCGTCTGAAATACTCCCTCCGTTCCTTGATATAAGGTGTATAGATTTTTGAGAAAAAATCCGAAATATAAAATTTATTGCGTTGCACCACTCGTTTGGATAATTTTTTTAGGGATTTGATTACATTTACTTATAGAGATCATGCAAGCTCCTCTATTTTCTCATGTCAATTAGTCAGGTGTAATCTTGCCCAAAACTTGTAAATTTTTTCCTTCACGTGTGTTCTTTTATTTCCGTGCCAAAAACTATACACACTATATTTAGAAACGGAACGAGTAATGTTTTTGCGCGTCGATCAAGAATCTAGCAAGTGAGGTTGTTCCCCGGGTCGACCCCGAACTGCTTGCAGTACTCCACGTAGTAGTTCGCCCGCGCGTTCATCGCCGGCGCGTTCCCGCCGTTGCACTCGCCACTGTTGATTTTCCTGGTCGTCTCGCCGAACCCCTGCGGCACGACCTGATGCACGTTGGTCATCCAGAACCAGAACGCCGCCTGGAACGTCAACGCCGGGTCCTGCGCCACCTTCTCCGGGTTGTCGAGCCCGTTGAAGCCGAGCTTCTGCCCCGCCGCCCCGTAGTTGTAGTTCCACGTCAGCTGCAGCGGCCCGCGCCCGTAGTACGCCCTCCCCGAGGTACACGGCCACAGCGGGTAATTCGTGTCGCAGTAGTTCTGGCTCGCCCCGTCCTTCTCCTCGATGTAGCACATGTCTGTACACAAGTAACAAGTTACATCGACAGCTTAATTATGGAGAGCTAATGAAAGCTTAAACTCGTCTAGTGTTGGTATATGAGTGCTTTCGTTTAGCTTACATCCAGTCTCGTGGGTGAAGTGGGCGAAGAAGGCGGCTATCTCCCTCTTGCCGTCGTCGCTGGTGCCGCCTTCCCCGAAGTCGGGGTTCGCCTGGGCGCCGTCCAGGAAAAACTGGCGCGTGTAAAAGCTCTTGCCGGTGCACCCGTCGGCGGCGGCATGGGACTTGATCCCGTCGAAGAACGCGTCGGTGACGACGCTCTCCACGGGATCGCCGCTCGCCAGTCCGGCGCCAGATAGGACTACTGCTGCTAGCCCGAGAGCCAGGATCGCCATGGGCGACTTCGCCATGTCGAATCAAGGTTTGCTTGTTGCGGTCCTAGCAGCTGCTTGCTTACGAGGTGACTGTGCATGGCAAGGCGCGGTGGCAAGCGGTTTATATAGGCAGCGGGCGTTGATCTTGTGGACGACTTCTGCGTCAAGGTTCGACTAGATCAAACCGCCCTTCGTTCAAAGAATTACGCGGCTCGTCGACTATCAAGACTTTTCTTTGCAGGGGTCATGTTTCAAAGCTTAGTCTGATGCGTAAACTGCACGCCCTTGCACTTGCTGTCGCGCTGTACGAGAGTTCGGCAGCTCAAGACCAAATGCTCGTCGTGTCGATCGGGGAATCAATCCCAGCCCCGGCGTGCTGCTCCCTCCAAAGTTCGATCTTTTTTCCACGTCGGTGCTTGGTAGCTAGTGCCGTTACCCTTCTGGTACGTGTACTGTGCTCGCTGCTCAGTGGTCATTTCTTCTCTCTGCGCGGCCAGGAGTGAGTTACGCATGCAATATCCGGGTTCACGGAATCTTCACAGAAAGCGCGAATTTATTGGTACCCAGCAAGGCAGCAGAAAACAGCTTGATCAGTCTAGAAAGGAAGACTCTTCATGGTCAGTCCACTGCGGAAATGCTGGCTCATTCAACGGCTAAAATGGGTGCTTGTTGCTTGATCAGTCTAGAAAGAGTAAATTGCAGAGAAGTTTCACAATTGGGGTATTGGAAACAGATTGACATCAAGTTTGGTAATTTTTACATGTCAGTATCAAGTCTGAGGCTAGACGTTACAAAAAAGTCTAAATCGCATATAAACGTGTATTGACGGTGTATCTGACCGGCGGGGCCCGCATGTCAGCTGCCGATGTGGCATTCTTTTTTGCAGAAACCCCCCGCACCTTCTTCGTCGTCACACACGGCGGGGCCCGATCTGGATCGAGGGGAGGAGCCCCTCGAGCCTGAGCTCCTTCGCCTCCCGTAACCCCCGCCCGGCCCTGGCCTCCTCCTCGCCGCGCCGCCGGCCGGCCACCGGAGCACCACCACTGGTGACAAGGACCAGGCCGTCCCCGCACCCTGCCTCTCTCCTTCTCTTCCTCCTTCCATTTTTTCTTCTGTCTTTCTCTCTCACCTGAAGCTCTCTCTCTTGACGCGCCGCCTTGGTTCCCGTCTTCTTGGAATCCGGCGGCCGCATAGCCTTCTCTGTTGGGGAACGTAGTAATTTCAAAAAAAAATTACGCACACGCAAGATCATGGTGATGCATAGCAACGAGGGGGAGAGTCTGATCTACGTACCCTTGTAGATCGCAACGGAAGCGTTGACACAACTAGAGGAAGTAGTCGTACGTCTTCTTCCCGATCCGACCGATCCAAGCACCGTTACTCCGGCACCTCCGAGTTCTTAGCACACGTACAGCTCGATGACGATCCCCGGGCTCCGATCCAGCAAAGCTTCGGGGAGGAGTTCCGTCAGCACGACGGCGTGGTGACGATCTTGATGTTCTACCGACGCAGGGCTTCGCCTAAGCTCTACAACAATATGATCGAGGTGGAATATGGTGGCAGGGGGCACCGCACACGGCTAAGGAACGATCTCAATGATTAACTTGTGTGTCTAGAGGTGCCCCCTGCCCCCGTATATAAAGGATCCAAGGGGGAGGGGCTGGCCGGCCAAGAGGAGGGCGCAGGAGGAGTCCTACTCCTATCTGGAGTAGGACTCCCCCCCCCCCCCAATCCTATTCCAAATAGGACTCCCAAGGGGGAAAGAGAGGAGAGAGGTGGCCGGCCACCTCTCGTAGTCCTAATAGGACTAGGGGAGGGGGGAGGCGCGCAGCCCACCATGGCAGCCCCTTTCAACTAAAGCCCAATAAGGCCCATATGGCTCCCGGGGGGTTCCGGTAACCTCCCGGTAATCCGGTAAAATCCCGATTTTACCCGGAACACTTCCGATATCCAAATATAGGCTTCCAATATATCAATCTTTATGTCTCGACCATTTCGAGACTCCTCGTCATGTCCGTGATCACATCCGGGACTCCGAACTACCTTCGGTACATCAAAATGCATAAACTCATAATAACTGTCATCGTAACGTTAAGCATGCGGACCTTACGGTTCGAGAACAATGTAGACATGGCCGAGACACGTCTCCGGTCAATAACCAATAGCGGGACCTGGATGCCCATATTGGCTCCTGCATATTCTACGAAGATCTTTATCGGTCAGACCGCATAACAACATACGTTGTTCCCTTTGTCATCGGTATGTTACTTGCCCGAGATTCGATCGTCGGTATCCAATACCTAGTTCAATCTCGTTACCGGCAAGTCTCTTTACTCGTTCTGTAATACATCATCCCGCAACTAACTCATTAGTTGCAATGCTTGCAAGGCTTGTGTAATGTGCATTACCGAGAGGGCCCAGAGATACCTCTCCGACAATCGGAGTGACAAATCCTATTCTCGAAATACGCCAACCCAACATCTACCATTGGAGACACCTGTAGAGCTCCTTTATAATCACCCAGTTACGTTGTGACGTTTGGTAGCACACAAAGTGTTCCTCCGGCAAACGGGAGTTGCATAATCTCATAGTCATAGGAACATGTATAAGTCATGAAGAAAGCAATAGCAACATACTAAACGATCGGGTGCTAAGCTAATGGAATGGGTCATGTCAATCAGATCATTCAACTAATGATGTGACCTTGTTAATCAAATAACAACTCTTTGTTTATGGTTAGGAAACTTAACCATCTTTGATTAACGAGCTAGTCTAGTAGAGGCATACCAGTGACACTCTGTTTGTCTATGTATTCACACATGTATTATGTTTCCGGTTAATACAATTCTAGCATGAATAATAAACATTTATCATGATATAAGGAAATAAATAATAACTTTATTATTGCCTTTAGGGCATATTTCCTTCAGTCTCCCACTTGCACTAGAGTCAATAATCTAGATTACACAGTAATGATTCTAACACCCATGGAGCCTTGGTGCTGATCATGTTTTGCTCGTGGAAGAGGCTTAGTCAACGGGTCTGCAACATTCAGATCCGTATGTATCTTGCAAATCTCTATGTCTCCCACCTGGACTAGATCCCGGATGGAATTGAAGCGTCTCTTGATGTGTTTGGTCCTTTTGTGAAATCTGGATTCCTTTGCCAAAGCAATTGCACCAGTATTGTCACAAAAGATTTTCATTGGACCCGATGCACTAGGTATGACACCTAGATCGGATATGAACTCCTTCATCCAGACTCCTTCGTTCGCTGCTTCCGAAGCAGCTATGTACTCCGCTTCACATGTAGATCCCGCTACGACGCTTTGTTTAGAACTGCACCAACTGACAGCTCACCGTTTAAAGTAAACACGTATCCGGTTTGCGATTTAGAATCGTCCGGATCAGTGTCAAAGCTTGCATCAACGTAACCTCTTACGGTGAGCTCTTTGTCACCTCCATATACGAGAAACATATCCTTAGTCCTTTTTAGGTATTTCAGGATGTTCTTGACCGATGTCCAGTGATCCACTCCTGGATTACTTTGGTACCTCCCTGCTAAACTTATAGCAAGGCACACATCAGGTCTGGTACACAGCATTGCATACATGATAGAGCCTATGGCTGAAGCATAGGGAACATCTTTCATTTTCTCTCTATCTTCTGCAGTGGTCGGGCATTGAGTCTGGCTCAACTTCACACCTTGTAACACAGGCAAGAACCCTTTCTTTGCTTGATCCATTTTGAACTTCTTCAAAATCTTGTCAAGGTATGTGCTTTGTGAAAGTCCAATTAAGTGTCTTGATCTATCTCTATAGATCTTTATGCCTAATATGTAAGCAGCTTCACCGAGGTCTTTCATTGAAAAACTCTTATTCAAGTATCCCTTTATGCTATCCAGAAATTCTATATCATTTCCAATCAGCAATATGTCATCCACATATAATATCAGAAATGCTACAGAGCTCCCACTCACTTTCTTGTAAATACAGGCTTCACCGAAAGTCTGTATAAAACCAAATGCTTTGATCACACTATCAAAGCATTTATTCCAACTCCGAGATGCTTGCACCAGTCCATAAATGGATCGCTGGAGCTTGCACACTTTGTTAGCTCCCTTTGGATCGACAAAACCTTCCGGTTGCATCATATACAACTCTTCTTCCAGAAATCCATTCAGGAATGCAGTTTTGACATCCATCTGCCATATTTCATAATCATAAAACGCGGCAATTGCTAACATGATTCGGACAGACTTAAGCATCGCTACGGGTGAGAAGGTCTCATCGTAGTCAACCCCTTGAACTTGTCGAAAACCTTTTGCGACAAGTCGAGCTTTATAGACAGTAACATTACCGTCAGCGTCAGTCTTTTTCTTGAAGATCCATTTATTCTCAATTGCTTGCCGATCATCGGGCAAGTCAACCAAAGTCCATACTTTGTTCTCATACATGGATCACATCTCAGATTTCATGGCTTCAAGCCACTTTACGGAATCTGGGCTCAGCATCTCTTCTTCATAGTTCGTAGGTTCATCATGATCTAGTAGCATGACTTCCAGAACTGGATTACCGTACCACTCTGGCGCGGATCTTGCTCTGGTTGATCTACGAGGTTCGGTAGTATCTTGTTCTGAAGTTTCATGATCATTATCATTAACTTCCTCACTTATTGGTGTAGGTGTCGCAAAAACAGTTTTCTGTGATGTACTACTTTCTAATAAGGGAGAAGGTACAATTACCTTATCAAGTTTTCTACTTTCCTCCCACTCACTTCTTTCGAGAGAAACTCCTTCTCTGGAAAGGATCCATTCTTAGCTACGAATGTCTTGCCTTCGGATCTGTGATAGAAGGTGTACCCAACAGTTTCCTTTGGGTATCCTATGAAGACGCACTTCTCCGATTTGGGTTTGAGCTTATCAGGTTGAAACTTTTTCACATAAGCATTGCAACCTCAAACTTTTTAAGAAACGACAGCTTAGGTTTCTTGCCAAACCATAGTTCACACGGTGTCGTCTCAACGGATTTAGATGGTGCCCTATTTAACGTGAATGCAGCTGTCTCTAATGCATAACCCCAAAACGATAGTGGTAGATCGGTAAGAGACATCATAGATCGCACTATATCTAATAAAGTACGGTTATGACGTTCGGACACACCATTACACTATGGTGTTCCAGGTGGCGTGAGTAGTGAAACTATTTCACATTGTTTTAATTGAAGGCCAAACTCGTAACTCAAATATTTTACCTCTGCGATCATATCGTAGAAACTTTTATTTTCTTGTCACGATGATTTTCTACTTCACTCTGAAATTCTTTGAACTGTACAAATGTTTCAGACTTATATTTCATCAAGTAGATATCCCCATATCTGCTCAAATCATCTGTAAAGGTCAGAAAATAATGATACCTGCTACAAGCCTTAATATTCATCGGACCACATACATCAGTATGTATGATTTCCAACAAATCTGTTGCTTGCTTCATTGTTCTAGAGAACAGCGTTTTAGTCATCTTGCCCATAAGGCATGGTTCGCAAGCATCAAGTGATTCCAAAAGCCCATCAGCATGGAGTTTCTTCATGCGCTTTACACCAATATGACTTAAACTGCAGTGCCACAAATAAGTTGTACTATCATTATTAACTTTGCATCTTTTGGTTTCAATATTATGAATATGTGTATTACTACGATCGAGATCCAACGAACTTGTTACATTGGGTGTATGACCATCGAAGGTTTTATTCATGTAAACAGAACAACAATTATTCTCTGACTTTAATGAATAACCGTATTGCAATAAACATGATCAAATCATATTCATGCTCAACGCAAAAACCAAATAACACTTATTTAGGTTCTACACTAATCCCGAAAGTATAGGGGAGTGTGCGATGATGATCATATCAATCTTGGAACTACTTCCAACACACATCGTCACTTCACCCTTAACTAGTCTCTGTTTATTCTGCAACTCCTATTTCGAGTTACTACTCTTAGCAACTGATCCAGTATCAAATACTGAGGGGTTGCTATAAACACTAGTAAAGTACACATCAATAACATGTATATCAAATATACTTTTGTTCACTTTGCCATCCTTCTTATCCGCCAATCACTTGGGGTAGTTCCGCTTCCAGTGACCAGTCCCTTTGCAGTAGAAGCATTTTAGTCTCAGGCTTAGGACCAGACTTGGGCTTCTTCACATGAGCAGCAACTTGCTTGCTGTTTTTCTTGAAGTTCCCCTTTTTCCCTTTGCCCTTTTCTTGAAACTAGTGATCTTGTCAACCATCAACACTTGATGCTCTTTCTTGATTTCTACCTTCATCGATTTCATCATCATGAAAAGCTCGGGATTCGTTTTCGTCATCCCTTGCATACTATAGTTCATCACGAAGTTCTACTAACTTGGTGATGGTGACTAGAGAATTCTGTCAATCACTATCTTATCTGAAAGATTAACTCCCACTTGATTCAAGCGATTGTAGTACCCAGACAATCTGAGCACATGCTCACTAGTTGAGCGATTCTCCTCCATCTTTTAGCTATAGAACTTGTTGGAGACTTCATATCTCTCAACTCGGGTATTTGCTTGAAATATTAACTTCAACTCCTGGAACATCTCATATGGTCCATGACGTTCAAAACGTCTTTGAAGTCCCGATTCTAAGCCATTAAGCATGGTGCACTAAACTATCAAGTAGTCATCATATTTAGCTAGCCAAACGTTCATAACGTCAGCATCTGCTCCTGCAATAGGTCTGTCACTTAGCGGTGCATCAAGGACATAATTCCTCTGTGCAGCAATGAGGATAAACCTTAGATCACGGATCCAATCCGCATCATTGCTACTAACATCTTTCAACACAATTTTCTCTAAGAACATATCAAAATAAACACAGGGAAGCAACAACGTGAGTTATTGATCTACAACATAATTTGCAAAATACTACCAGGACTAAGTTCATGATAAATTTAAGTTCAATTTAATCATATTACTTAAGAACTCCCACTTAGATAGACATCCCTCTAATCCTCTAAGTGATCACGTGATCCAAATCAACTAAACCATGTCCGATCATCACGTGAGATGGAGTAGTTTCAATGGTGAACATCACTATGTTGATCATATCTACTATATGATTCACGCTCGACCTTTCGGTCTCCGTGTTCCGAGGCCATATCTGTATATGCTTGGCTCGTCAAGTATAACCTGAGTATTCTGCGTGTGCAACTGTTTTGCACCCGTTGTATTTGAACGTAGAGCCTATCACACCCGATCATCATGTGGTGTCTCAGCACGAAGAACTTTCGCAACGGTGCATACTCAGGGAAAACACTTCTTGATAATTTAGTGAGAGATCATCTTATAATGCTACCGTCAATCAAAGCAAGATAAGACGCATAAAAGATAAACATCACATGCAATCAATATAAGTGATATGATATGGCCATCATCATTTTGTGCTTGTGATCTCCATCTCTGAAGCACCGTCATGATCACCATCGTCACCGGCGCGACACCTTGATCTCCATCGTAGCATCGTTGTCGTCTCGCCAATCTCATGCTTCCACGACTATCGCTACCGTTTAGTGATAAAGTAAAGCATTACATCGCGATTGCATTGCATACAATAAAGCGACAACCATATGGCTCCTGCCAGTTGCCGATAACTCGGTTACAAAACATGATCATCTCATACAATAAAATTTAGCATCATGTCTTGACCATATCACATCACAACATGCCCTGCAAAAACAAGTTAGACGTCCTCTACTTTGTTGTTGCAAGTTTTACGTGGCTGCTACGGGCTTTAAGTAAGAACCAATCTCACCTACGCATCAAAACCACAACGATAGTTTGTCAAATAGACTCCGTTTTAACCTTCTCAAGGACCGGGCGTAGCCACACTCGGTTCAACTAAAGTTGGAGAGACAGTCGCCCGCAAGCCATCTATGTGCAAAGCATGTCGAGGGAATTGGTCTCGCGTAAGCGTACGCGTAAGGTTGGTCCGGGTCGTCTCGTCCAACAATACCGCCGAACCAAAGTATGACATGCTCGTAGGCAGTATGACTTATATCGTCCACAACTCACTTGTGTTCTACTCATGCACATAACATCAAACCATAAAACCTAGGCTCGGATGCCACTGTTGGGGAACGTAGTAATTTCAAAATTTTCCTACGCACACGCAAGATCATGGTGATGCATAGCAACGAGGGGGAGAGTCTGATCTACGTACCCTTGTAGATCACAACGGAAGCGTTGACACAACGTAGAGGAAGTAGTCGTACGTCTTCTTCCCGATCCGACCGATCCAAGCACCGTTACTCCGGCACCTCCGAGTTCTTAGCACACGTACAGCTCAATGACGATCCCCGGGCTCCAATCCAGCAAAGCTTCGGGGAGGAGTTCCGTCAGCACGACGGCGTGGTGACGATCTTGATGTTCTACCGACGCAGGGCTTCGCCTAAGCTCTACAACGATATGATCGAGGTGGAATATGGTGGTAGGGGGCACCGCACACGGCTAAGGAACGATCTCAATGATTAACTTGTGTGTCTAGAGGTGCCCCCTGCCCCCGTATATAAAGGATCCAAGAGGGAGGGGCTGGCCGGCCAAGAGGAGGGCGCAGGAGGAGTCCTACTCCTACCGGGAGTAGGACTCCCCCCCCCCAATCCTATTCCAAATAGGACTCCCAAGGGGGAAAGAGAGAGAGAGGTGGCCGGCCACCTCTCCTAGTCCTAATAGGACTAGGGGAGGGGGGAGGCGTGCAGCCCACCATGGCAGCCCCTTTCACCTTTCCACTAAAGCCCAATAAGGCCCATATGGCTCCCGGGGGGTTCCGGTAACCTCCCGGTAATCCGGTAAAATCCCGATTTTACCCGGAACACTTCCGATATCCAAATATAGGCTTCCAATATATCAATCTTTATGTCTCGACCATTTCAAGACTCCTCGTCATGTCCGTGATCACATCCGGGACTCCGAACTACGTTCGATACATCAAAATGCATAAACTCATAATAACTGTCATCGTAACGTTAAGCGTGCGGACCCTACGGTTCGAGAACAATGTAGACATGACCGAGACACGTCTCCGGTCAATAACCAATAGCGGGACCTGGATGCCCATATTGGCTCCTGCATATTCTACGAAGATCTTTATCGGTCAGACCGCATAACAACATACGTTGTTCCCTTTGTCATCGGTATGTTACTTGCCCGAGATTCGATCGTCGGTATCCAATACCTAGTTCAATCTCGTTACCGGCAAGTCTCTTTACTCGTTCTGTAATACATCATCCCGCAACTAACTCATTAGTTGCAATGCTTGCAAGGCTTGTGTAATGTGCATTACCGAGAGGACCCAGAGATACCTATCCGACAATCGGAGTGACAAATCCTATTCTCGAAATACGCCAACCCAACATCTACCATTGGAGACACCTGTAGAGCTCCTTTATAATCACCCAGTTACGTTGTGACGTTTGGTAGCACACAAAGTGTTCCTCCGGCAAACGGGAGTTGCATAATCTCATAGTCATAGGAACATGTATAAGTCATGAAGAAAGCAATAGCAACATACTAAACGATCGGGTGCTAAGCTAATGAAATGGGTCATGTCAATCAGATCATTCAACTAATGATGTGACCTCGTTAATCAAATAACAACTCTTTGTTTATGGTTAGGAAACTTAACCATCTTTGATTAACGAGCTAGTCTAGTAGAGGCATACTAGTGACACTCTGTTTGTCTATGTATTCACACATGTATTATATTTCCGGTTAATACAATTCTAGCATGAATAATAAACATTTATCATGATATAAGGAAATAAATAATAACTTTATTATTGCCTCTAGGGCATATTTCCTTCATCCTCCAGCGCCCACGCCTCCTCGATCCTCGCGTCCTGCAGCATCGCATCCCGCACCGCCTCCTGCAGCTCCAGCGAGGGCAGAACCCCGTCGGAGGCCATCTCGCCGAGGGCGACGAGCGCGCTCCTGGGGTCCCCGAACCTCCAGAACCCGGCGACGGCGATGCCGTAGGTGGCGGCGTCGGGCCGGCGCGGGGAGTCGGGGCGGCAGAGCCAGCGGAGCACGGAGGCGGCCTCGCGAGCGCGGTGCATCGCGAGGAGGTGGCCGAGGAGTGGGGTGGCGAGCGGGAGCGGCGAGGGGCGTACGGGCTGGTGGCGGAGCGTGATGAGCAGGGCGAAGGCCGGGATGAGCGTGGGGAGGGAGGCGAGGTGCTCCGCGAGCGAGTGGGACGGGAGGCGCTCTGGGGAGCCGGGCAGGAGGAGCGCCGCGGAGAGGAGGCGGCCGGCGGCGGGGACCTGGCCCTCGGAGATGAGCCGCGGGGAGAGGGGAGGGAGGCGCTTCCGTTGTGTAGAGGCCCCGAAGGAGACGGTGGAGGCCACAAGCAGAGGCTGCGGCGGTGCGAGCAGGGGTAGCTCCGGCGCAAGCGGGGGCCGCGGTGATGCGATGGGAGCTCGGGCTCGATGGATCCTCCCCTCGATCCAGACCGGGCGCCGCCGTGCAGGATGTTTATGCAAAAATGCCACGTCAGCAGATGACATGCGGGCCTGCCGGTCAGATACACTGTCAATGCGCGATTATACGCGATTTAGATCTTTTTGTAATGTCTAGCCCCAGACTTGATACTACACGTAAAAATTACCAAACTTGGTACCAATTTGCTTCCAATGCCTCAATTGTGATACTTCTGTGCAATTTACTCGTCTAGAAAGGAAGACTCTTCATGGTCAGTCCACTGCGGAAATGCTGGCTCATTCAACGGCTAAAGTAGGCGCCTATTGATGTCAAAGATTGGTAAGAGCATCTGCCACCCTATTTGCAAATCATCACATTCGTACGATTACATGCAACGTAAAACTACTCTAATTTTTGCCAGGACGGTCCTTGTTGTTCCGGCTGTGTCCATGTATGGCGGCCGGCTGCGCCCATCGGATTGGAGGTGCTGTCTTTGGAAAGGTAGAGTAGGTACTCGGGGCGCCAAAGTCTTCCATGCCCTACTCTTCCTCATCGAAGCCCTGAGACTGCAGGTCGCCAGTGGATGTGAGATTGATGATGGATCCGATCCGTCATGGTCGGAGGCTGACACGTCCACTACGACGCGACTGCAGAGCCATGGTTGCCAATCACCCGTTGCGGCACCGGAGAGTGTGAGTCTGCCTCGCCGACGTCTGGCGCGGGGGTTGTCACGACCTCTCGCGCCTGCTAGCACTCTGTCATATTTGTGTCGGCATGAAGTGGTTGTGCACCTTCGCCTCGGTGCGCTAACGAAGCGGTTGCGTATCCGCCATGGCGCTCGTACGCCAAATGGACCGCACCACCTTAGGCGAGGCAGCGACGACACTCCTCGTGTCGGATCCATGCGCCATTTGCGTGAACACAATGGATTCTCCCGAATGGAGTTCGATCATTGTAAGCATACTCCTCCCAGGAGCGACAGAGTGCGATGCGGGCAACCATCTCCTCCTCGGGGCCGCATGGACGAGTTTCCAGTGAACGAATCAAAAGGTGTAGGACTCATATCCATTGCCCGCCATGCAAGAGAAGGATGGAGATCGCCAGAAATGAGCTTGGGGCGGAGGGGGGGGGGGAGGGGTGAGTAGAGAGTGGTGTGAAATGCGGCTAGGGTTTCCTCCCGAATGCTAATAGGGTTGAATATATGTGAGATCGGGTGGGGCGCAGTGGGCCGGACTAGACGTGGCGGGCATGCTCGCGCATCCCGTATCTGCTCCAGATATAGACTGAATATGGGGGTTGCTGGTCAGTTCGAGCGTTCGGACCGGATTTACCATGTCCAATTGAGTGCCAATTTTACGTCTGATCAGTGTCCGAGCAGCCCGCTCAAATGTTTGGGTCGGATATATCGGCCGGTTGTAAATGCTCTAACTAGAAGAAGACATGAGAAATGTGACTGTCATAGACAAGAACAAGAGTGATGTTTCTTTTTTATAAGAAATAATCTATAATATTAATTAAGAATAATAGTTTTACAATTGTTCGTTACAGGCTTACATCAGTCACCACAAAATGGTGGAACACGAATTACAAGTAAACCATCAGCACGAATATCAAAATAATACTATCTCTCTCCTGGTTTAATTTTGTGTCAAAATTTGACTAAAGATTTACATGACAAAATGTTAATGCATAATATAAAAGATTATATATTTGAATTCATATTTAACATAATTTTCAATGATACTATTTTTTGTAACATGCATTAACATTTTGTTAATTAAATCCATGGTCAAGATTTGGCACAAAATGCTTGTAGTCGTCGCTACGTGGTCCACGGACCTAGTTGTAATTTTTATTATCTCTGATGTTCTTTGTACCGTCATGATTAAAAATAAATAGATTGAAAGTTTTTTGGAATCTTTTTACACAAAATAATTTTTTGCATGATACTATGTGTCTTATTAATAAAATAAAGATTCAGTTACAAGGCACGTAAACATCGACATTACAAGACTAAAAAGATAGGATAATCCTATGCAAAAAAACAGTGCATGTCCCTCACCACTACGAAAAAGGAGACACATCACCACTTCGCCTGAGTTTGACGCGACTCCATCGTTGATCAGCAGCTTTACGAACCTCCAAAGTAGTTTACCTGGAGCAAAATCATTGTCGTTGAAACAATCAGACCGGGACAACGTGTCCCTAGACACGTCATCGAACTCCAGAACTGACGCCCCCACACAACTACAACGTCGGAGGAGTAAACCAGAACTGTCAGCCTTCAACCAGAAACCCAGCACAAGATGCACCATCTTCACGCGTGCTCCTGGACGACAAAGCCTGCCTGCTCCTGGACGACAAAGCCTGCCTGCTCCACCATGACGTCAGAGACAACGCCGTAGCAACGGGGACATAGTAAAAGAAGAGACACACCTGATGGAGTCGCCGCCACCGCCTCGCCGACACCATCCATGAACCATAACGCCACCGATCTAAAGGATCGGCAAACACCGATGCCATCAACTCTGAGATGACGAAATAGAGGGCACCACTGTGTGAGAGTGGAGTTGAGACAAATTGCCTTTTTACTTTAATAATCCCTCATCTTCAGAGTGATCAAGCACACTTCTAGCCACTCCGTCCAAGTACCTTTCGTGGTAAGTAGTAGGGGCACGCCCTACTTGAGGCCATTTGACCCAGTTTTCTCTTTTTTCTGCTTCTCCGTTTTTTCATTCTTTTTTCATTTTGTTTCTTCGGTTTTTGTTTTTCATTGGTTTATATTGTTTCTTTTTCAGTTTTTTTTGTTCTTTTGATTTTTATTCTACATTTTTTTATGTTAACAACATTTTTCTAATATAGGTCTAACATTTTTCCAATAAAAAATTAACATTTTGCATTACATGGTCAGCATTTTTTCTATACACATGTTAACATTTTTCAAATATCTGATTAAGATTTTTAAAAAACAAGACTAATATTTTTTGAATACATGGTCAACATTTTATATATAAACACTTTAAAACTTTAAAAATGCTTGATTAACATTTTTTAAATACAAGATTAATATTATACATGGTAAACATTTTTTCTATGCACATTTAATATTTTTTCCAATTCCTGGTTAAAATTTATTAAATTCAATATTAACATTTATTTAATACATGGTCAACATTTTTTTCTAAACACATTTAACATTTCCTGATTAACATTTTTCAAATACTTGTTCAACATTTTTTCAAATACCCGATTAATATTTTTATATATATAATCAAATTTCCCCTTCATTTTTCTAATACATGGTCAACATTTTTTATATACACATTTAAAACTTTCCAAATGCTTTATTAACATTTTCTCAAATGGTTGATTAATATTTTTATATACATGATCATATTTTTTCAATTTTTAATACATGTTTAACATTTTTCCTATATGCGTTTAACATTTTCCAAATGCTTGAATAATATTTTTAAATACTTGTTCAGTATTTTTTCAAATTCTTGATTAGTCATTTTTATATACATGATAAAAAATCTTCATTTTATGATATAAAAAGTTCATCATTTCATAATACATGTTCAACATTTTTCTCTATACACATTTAGCATTTTCCAAATGCTTGGTTATCATTTTTCAAATAATTTTTCATTTTTAGGTGCTTGATTAATTTCTTTATATACATGATAAAAAATTAGTCATTTTTAATACATGCTCAACATTTTTTCTATACACATTTAATAGTTTTTAAATGCCCGTTTATTGGTTTTCAAATACTTATTTATATGGTTTTTAAATGGTTGATTAATATTTTTTGAATACATGATCAATTATTTTATACGTGATAAACATTTATCTCTATACACATTTAACATTTTTCAAATGCTTCCTCAACATTTTAAATTGCCGTTGGGTGGATGTTTGTAGGCCAAACCTTCTTAGGGATTCACTTGTATTTCATAGCGCGTACCCCCAACCCGCTTCGCGCATGGGTGTCGTATGGGCGAGCCCATTTTTCTTTTTTTTCTTCCTTTTCTTTTCTTTTCTTTTTTTCTTTTTCTTTTTCTTTTTCTTTTTTCCTTTTTCCTTTTCCTTTTCCTTTTATGTTCCCATTTTTCTTTTCTCTTTTGTCTTCTTTAAGTTTTCACCTTTTTTCGCAAATTTCCTTTTCTAATCCACGAACACTTTTTTGTTCAACGAATTAGAAAAATGTTAATCGAATTTATATTTTGTTCATCGGATTTTAAAAATGTTCGTCAAATTAAAAAAATCATCGAATTAGAAATTGTGCATCAAATACGAAACTTGTTCATCGATTTAAAAATGTTCATCAAATTCAAAATTTGTTCGTCCACTTTTTTAAAATAATTTTCTTGAATAAAAATTTTGTTCATCAAGTTCAAAAAATGTTCATCAGATTCAAAATTTGTTCATCAAATATCAAATAATGTTCATCATTATTGAAAAATGCTCATAAAAAATGTTCATCAAAATAAAAATTATTCGTCAAAATTGAAAAAATGTCCATTATGTTGAAATTGCAATTTTTTATAATCTAAGAACTATTTTTGAATTCGGTGAACACTCTTTTGAATATGAGAATGTCTTTTGAAAATTAGATTTTATTCGAAATCTAAAAAAACAGGGGCATCTCGCGCCCCACATGGGGCAGCCTAGAGAGGGCAGGTAAGTGGGGGAGGGGGGTGCGCGCGCAGTCGATCCCTGGCGCGCACTACGCCAGGTAGGGGCTCCCTATCTCGCTAGCGGCCGAGCATCTCGGGTAGATCCCATAAAGACTCGAAACTGCAAAATATCTGTTTTTTACATTTAGGCGAAAAAAGATGCCCATTCTAGATCCTGCAAAATGGCCGGTCTTGTAAAAATGAATACAACTCCCCCCTCTAACCCCAAAAAAACCTTGTCCTAGCAAATTTTACAACTTCATCTATACCAGAAAGCCGTTGTCGGAAGGGAAGTTTCACGTCAACTGCCACTACCGTCGGCACTAGCTCTTGATTCCGGTTGTTCTCGTCGCTGGCGACCATCTGGTCGACGTCCCCCGTCCTTCCTCGCCTCATTCCTGACAGACATCACGCCCTTCGAGCTCTCGGGTGGCCGTGGCAGCTCCGCCATGGATGCAAGCTCGAGGTCGTCAATGGGGCCGACAACCATCGCGCCCCTGGAGCTCTCGGGTGGCCATGGCAGCTCCGCCATGGAGGCAGGCTCGAGGTCGCCGGCATCGCCCGGCAAACATCGCCCCCCCCCTCCCCCTCCCCAACTCTTGGGTGGCCGCGACCCGCCATGGATGCGGGCTCAAGGTCGCTACCGGGGGCCGACGACCATGGAGCGGCGGAAGCTGTCCCGATTTGGGGCGGCTACTTGTGTGAGTGATTTGGGGAACAAGATGACCCTAACGAACATAATATTTAATTCAGTTGTGCTAAAGCACATATAAATGTGCCCTAAGTATCACATATCTAAGTCCTATGTCACTGATTTTACACTAACATTTGTGTAAGCATTTTTTTTATTTTTTATTTAGTTTGATTGAGCTACTAGACGTGCAGTAATTAAGACACATCTATTTGATTTTACGGTAGAGATTTGTGGTGCAGCTTGTGCGATACCGTGAATCTGTTCTAGGGTTGCGGGACGGCCGAACACCGAACGAGCTCTCTCTCCGATCCAATCCCCCCACTCAGGTCACAGCTTCACACACAAACGACACACGACAGCGCGTCCACAGTTCCCCGCCCGGCGAGCGTCCTCCTTCACCGGCCTCTCTTTGCCGTCGACGCCTCGCCTTGCCTCTCCTTGCTCACCATCTCTCATCCGTGGAGCCACCTAAAGAGAACGAGCGGCCGCTCCGGCCAACGGCTAGATCTGCAGCACCATCACTCCACCAGCCCACCCCGTGATCTACCTGCTGTCGCCGGCCCTCTCTCCCTCTGCAGCACCACCGACTGAGGTGGAGTTCAACCGTGAGCACTTTCCCCCTCCATTCTTTTTCTGCAAGGTTGTATTCAAGAATTGTTCTTTGAAGTTTCTCCTGTAGCTGTAGTTCTCAGGATGATCTGCTAGTGCTACATTTAGCAAATCAAATGCAAGAAGACAGAACGAGAAAAATTGTAGGTTCCATGTCAGTGTATGTGTGTGTATCACAATTTTAGGATGGCATAACCTGCACTGCATGTCTGTTCTAGTGTTCTTACAAAGTGTTGCTGTTGTATTGTCAATTATAATTACTCGAAATTGTCAAGGAAGCAAATGTCTAGTGGTGATGAGGATTGAGGATAACCAAGTTTACCTTGCTTCCATTATTTACCCAGCTTGGTAAGCTAATTGCTTCAGTTAGTATGATTAGTAATGTCAAAACATATTTTTCATGAAAATGAATTGCATTGCTTCATGATGTTAAGTTTTTTTTTCCAGATTATCCTCAATTGAAAATGAATTGCATTGTTTTATGAAAATCATTGTACTATTAGTATCACAATTTTTCATGAAAATGAACTGCATTGCTTCCATTGAGGATAACCGAGTGTTTGCTGTTTATAATTTATCGACTGCGACCGATTTTGATATTACTTGCCACATAAAACATAATTAACATAAGCTGTAAACACCAAATTGGACTCGATTAACAAGTTTTACATGCGTATGTAAAAGCAAAGACAGAATACAAAACTTTCTTGGGCTGTAACAAGTTTTTATTATATAATCACAACTCAAAACAATACAAATCAAGTAAACAACTAGCCATGACTATAAGTTTGCAACTACCAACTAACCATGTTTTGATTTCACCGTAGGTCTGAAGACTCAAGTAGTACTCAAAGAGTATTTTCTACAACCACAGTGACACTAGTCAAGGTTCGCAACTCTGTGTACACTAGTTCCCTCAAGCTTGATGGATCAAGCTGATTCAGCCGTTTAGGTCTTCAGGAAGACACCGCTGCACCAAGTTCGGAGTTAGTCGCCGCCGCGCCACGGGCCGCTGCCGTGCAAGTGTGAGGAAGGGGGTGGGACCGGGTAGCAGAAGCAATGGGAGGTCGGGGGGGGGGGGGGGGGGGTTGCGTTGGCGGCGTTTGCCTCGACTGGAAAAGAGCACAACACGAGCGAGTAGCAACAGTGCACAGGCGACGGGCTCGTTCTTGGGCTGTAAGCCTGTAACTTAAGCATGGGACTTTTTCATTTTTTAATACTCCCTCTGTTCACTTTTATAAGTTGTTTCAGACAGCTGAAAATAAGCTACTTTGCACCCTTTCTGAAATGTCTTCAAGGCCTTATAAAAGTGAACAGAGGGAGTAAGTTACAGCCTAAGAAAATGTGATGGCCTGGGTAGCTGTTACATGGGACTTTTTCATTTTTTAATAAAATACAAAACTTGTCAATCGAGTCCAATTTGGTGCTTTCAGTCTATGTTAAGTATCTGTGGCAAGTAATATCGAAATCGATATTAATTATTATAAACAGCAAACACTTGGTATTCTAGACATTTACTTGTGAGTTCAGTCATGCGACTCAGTACCCAGCAGCCATCCCAAGCGGCATGACTTGCTTCCATAGACAGATGCACCTCATGGGCTATGCTAGCTCACCACCAGCTCGATTCCGCCCAAGCCCCAGCTCAGCCAAATCTCTTCTGTAGTTTACTGTCGCTGTGCCCTACAGATATTACAAACATTTGCTCCTCTATGTCAGTTGTCCATTCTTTTGCAAGTCTGCCTGGGCAAGGTATAGATCTTGTTTTATGACAGGATCTATAGTAGAGGTACTGTTACAGCAGAAATATAAGGTTGTGTTTGCTGGTATGTATCGATGTTATTAGGCGCCACTTCTAGTTTGTAGTGTCACAGTCTGTCATTTGTAGAAGAATCTACTTCGAGGATCAGATCTTGCTAACTTGGGCAACTTTCATGCAGGCTCACGTTCCTACATCTTTGGAAATGCATCCCCATCTAACCCTACACAGGCATCCTATGTGTGCTGAGGTAGCTTTGTACTGACCTTTGGTTCTAACTGATGCTTTGTCATTTTAAGTGTATATATTTTCACAGAAGTTCCTAGATTATAAAATTTAATGTCCTTGTTGCCCAGATTATTGAAGAATTCCAGAAGTGCCATGTGGATCACCCCATCAAAAAATTCTTTGGTGAATGCACAGATCTTAAGATTAAGCTTGATCGGTGCTTCCGGCAGGAGGTAAGCAACCTTTTGCCCTAAGTTAGTGTCGTCGCTAAAATTCATGTATTTTGTTCTGTATCATAAATTGTAGGAGTTCTTTGTCTCCCTAAATGTGCTACTCTCCTTGTGAAACAAACTCAGAAAGCTGTGAAGAGAAAGGCAAACTTTGAAGAGAGCAAGAAATTTAAAGAAAGATTGCAGGCTTATAAAAAGGAAATGGCTGAGAAAGAAAATGAATCATAGCTTTGAATGGAGGACAATGACCTTCACTGAATGCCTTTTTGCTGCAATCCTGTGGCTTCAACTTTGTGAAACAAAGTTCCGGACTTGTCTTTGCTTCATGTTTACACCACATATCTACTGTTATAACTTATAAGATTACAGTTGAGGTCATATAATTTATTTAAAAGTTTGAATTTCCTTCTGTGGCTGATGCTTTTCATGGTTAGTCTATTTCCATCATATCTCTATCTCTACTCCTATAAAAGAGCGAGTTGGTGATGATGATATGCCTGACTTCCGTCATCTGCGCCGTTTGATCTGGAATGTAAGGCTGGAGATTGAGACTGGGTCCCAACTTCCGTGAAACATAACGCCGCAGACTTTGAGTTGGGCAAGGATCCCTCCCCTTTGATTAACTAATGAAATGTTTTTCTCCCCGCAAAAAAAACATTTTCATATACATGACAAAGAAATCATCATTTTTTAATAATTGGTCAAACATTTTTATATACACATTTAACATTTCTCAAATGCTTGATTATTACTTGTTCAACATTTTTTTAAATGCTTAATTAACATTTTTATATACATGATCAACATTTTTACAAATACTTGTTGAACATTATTCAAATACTTGTTCAACATTTCTCAAATGCTTGAATAACATTTTTCAAATACTTATTCATTTCTCAAATACTCGCTGAAGGCAAGATATAGGGGCTCCTGACGATCAAACACGCTCACTTTTGGGCCGGTCGATGTGTAGGCTCGGCCTTCTGTTTTTAGTTTTTTTTTCTTTTTCCATTCTTTCGGTTTTTTAGTTCATTTACTTTCAGAACTGTTCACGAATCTCCAATATGAAAAATAATGTGTTTATGATTTAAAAAATGTTAATTAAAAAAATCATGAATTTGAAAATTGTTCAAAAATCCCAAAAATCTTCACGAAATTGGAAAAAAATCTGGCTTGCATAAACTGTTTGCAAATTCAAAAAATGTTCACAAAATTTTAAATATGACTGTGATTTTTAAAATTATGTTATACTCGCTCCGTCCCATAATGTAAGACATTTTTTAACACTAGTGTAGCGTCAAAAAGTGTCTTATATTATGGGAGAGAGGGAGTAGAGTTTAGAAAAATGTACATCAATCAATTATTGTTTCTGAATTTCCAAAAAATTGTTCACAAATTTCAAAAACTGCTTCTCGGTTCAAAAAGGTTCATAAGTTCCAAAAATATATTTTTGATACAAAACATGTTTGTGAATTTGAAAATTACTCCTGAATTTCAAAATATGTTTCCAAATTTGGGAAATGTTCATGAATTTGAAAAAGATCATGAATTAGAATGAGTTCATGAGTTTGAAAAAAGGTTCATGCTTTTCAAAAAAGAAAAAGTAGTAAAAACATAAAATAAAAGGAAGAAATGAAAAATCTGAAATAAAAATAGAAGAAAAACCCGGTACAAGGAAGGTACTAGAACCTTCCCATAACCAGTGGGTGAAAAGCGAAAAATGGGCTAACCTAGTTGAAGCAGCGCTCGCGTCGGGAGTACGCGTTACAATGCTATCACCTAACTTACGCGATAAATAGGAGGCGCGGATAGCACTCCTTCCACTTATTGGACCTGCCCAATGGGGCATATTTTTCTTTTTCCACTTTAGATATTTTTGTCGGGTTTGTTGTCGGTTTTATTCTCTTTTTTTTTTTCCGATGGGCAGTTGGTTTTCTTTTTTATCTTTGTTTTTGTTTTTGTCAGTTTTCTTTCTTCCTTTTCCTCTATAAAATTAATGTTTATTTTTAAAACACATGAAATTTTATAAAATAGTTTCTGAATATTTCTTCTATGAAAGTCATGAACCTGTTAAAAAATCTTGAATATTTTTAAAGTTTGCAAACATTTTAAAATCATGGACATTGTTTAGAATTTTATAAACATTTTTGCAAAATTTTCATATTTTTTGCATTTCCTTCAATAAATAAAATATTAAAAAAGTAATGCAAACTCATTAATGGGTTATATTAGGATCTATCAAATAATTAATACAAGAAATCGAACACTAAATGGGCCAACCTATCACAGTGGGGTGTATGTTTGGTTCCTAACCCACAAGTAGGGCATAGAATACGAGGTCTCCAAGCATCACACACTCGCACCAGTCGTTGTCAACAACTAGAGAGGTATGTATTTAAACTGTGGTGGGAGCCCAACATTCACTCAGGTCCTCCTCCTAGCACAAAACTCATTATGATGTGCTTGAAATCATGAGCTACTAATGACTTTCCTTTATATCTTTTGGGCTAAGAACTACGTCTACTTGGCTCAGAATCTCCAAGGATCTAGGTACTTACGGGTGGAGTGCAAAATTTTGGAGGCCGAGCTCCATGGAGCCCTTTTATAAAACAAATATAAAAAATTATAGATAAATATCTAAAAAAATAATCAATTTTTTGTCCATGGAACTTATGTGTTTTCTGCACAAACTTGTAAAAATTCGTTTAAAAGAATTATGATTCGTATGTTGTACAAAAAAGACAAAATTTTGGCACAACAAAAAGAAAAGTCGGCCTATTTTGAACATACATATTTGTAATTTTTTTGTATGCCACGTGTGAAGGTATAATGTTATGAAACTTTTCTCCGATGTGTCAGACATGCATTTCTATATGTGCTATGAAAATATATTTTTTAAATGAGCTCACTGGAGCCCGGCCACCATTAGTAATTTGCGCTCATGGGCGGCTCGGGCGTTCCCTATTTGGCGCTTCAGGCACATGTTATAGGTCATTTCACTTGCGGGCGCCTGAATCGTGCACACACTCCCTCGAGCTGGGCTGGCCCATCATTTTGTTCTTCTGGTTGTTAAATTGCAAAAAACCGTGAGCTAGGTGAGATTCGAACCAGTGACTTGGGCATATCCTATTCCATGCTTCAGGCGCCGGTTACAGTGTAAACTGTAAACTAGCGCACACGCCACTGAGAATCGAACCCACGACCTACTAGATCGTATAAGCTGTAGTAACCAACTAGGCTAGCACCCCACTTCGTGAGTCCATACATCTTTACTCGTCTCTCGAACTGTTTTTTTTCTTTTTCTTTTTCTTTCTTATTTTTCTTTCTTCTAGTTCCTTTTTTGTTATTTTTTTTCAAATTCGGTGAACTTATTTCAAAATTGATGAACTTTTGTTTGAATTGGATTAACTATTTTTCAAATTCAATGTACATTTTTCAAAATCGATGGAATTTTTTTAAATCTTTGATTAACATTTTTCACATTTGATGATTTTTTTAAAATCATTGATTTTTATTTTTATCTTTTTTTTGAATTCGATGAAATTTTTTCAAATACCTAAATGCTCTTATAATTCATGAACTTTTTTTGGAAAACATGTGAACTGTTTCAAGGAAGCGAGCAATCCTGTACCCAAAGAGCGATTTGTATGAGCGATCCTGTATGAAAAAACTTGTGAGCGAGGGAGGGAGCGAGCGACCCTTTTTTGAGGGAGCGAGCAAGTTTTGGGCCACGGCCCAGTAAGGTCTCGTGTGGGCGCCGGGAACCTGGGGGATGTATCTGGTGCACCGGGGCAATTTGTGCTACCGGTGCACCGGTCGCCCGTTTGCACATTCAAAAATGATCAAAAAAGCCGGAAAAAATTTAGTGCATTGATACAACATGAATGTATGTTGTCACAAAAATTTAGATCAATATTCGAAACATTGCTCGAGACACAAAAATAACAAATTTGACATGAATAGTGCATAACACAAGTTGGGCTTTAGTTTTGGCCCATTAGCACATTGACGTCAAATTTGTCATTTTTTAGCTTGACCATTGTTTTGATTTTTGATTTGAATTTTTGTGAAAAGATACATTAATATTGTATCGATACACTAAATTTTTTCCGGATTTTTTGAACATTTTTTAATATGCAATGGGGTCCGGTGCACCGGTAGCACCAATTGCTTTGGTGCACCAGATACGTTCCCCCGGGCGCTAACAGCGCCGAATAGGAGTTCCCAAAGAATCGTCCATTCCAACTCGCCCCCTAGATTGAAACTTTTGTTCCACTGGAAAAAAGATCAAAACTTTTTGTTTGATGATGGGACGACCGTCTGCTGGCGAACGGTTCGTTCGTTGCAACTTGCGAAGATGCCAAACATCTGACGTTTCCTACATATTTTCTCCGTCCCAAAATTCTTGTTTTAGATTTGTGTAGATACGGATGTATGTCACATTTTAGTGTCAGATACATCCGTTGTTCCCAAGGTTCGAGTGTTTGGAGAGTTCTTCGGGGGATCCTTCCTGACTCTATCAACTTGCAGCGTTGACACATTAAACCTCTCAGTCGGTGTGAGATCTACAAGGCTATGGACGAGTGTCAGTGTCAAAACCGGTGGATCTCGGGTAGGGGGTCCCGAACTGTGCGTCTAAGGCGGATGGTATCAGGAGGCAGGAGACACGATGTTTACCCAGGTTCGGGCCCTCTTGATGAAGGTAAAACCCTACGTCCTGCTTGATTGTTCTTGATGATATGAGTATTACAAGAGTTGATCTACCACGAGATCAGAGAGGCTAAACCCTAGAAACTAGCCTATGGTATGACTGTATGTTGTCCTACGGACTAAAACCCCTCTGGTTTATATAGACACCGGAGGGGGCTAGGGTTACACAAGGTCGGTTACAAAGAAGGAGATATGCATATCCGTATTGCCTAGCTTGCCTTCCATGCCAAGTAGAGTCCCATCCGGACACGGGACGAAGTCTTCAATCTTGTATCTTCATAGTCCAACAGTCCGGCCAAAGGATATAGTTCGGCTGTCCGGAGACCCCCTAGTCCAGGACTCCCTCAGTAGCCCCTGAACCAGGCTTCAATGATGATGAGTCCGGCATGCAGTGTTGTCTTCGGCATTGCAAGGCGGGTTCCTCCTCCGAATACACCACGGAAGAGTTTGAATACAAGGATAGTGTCCGACCCTGCAAAATAAGTTCCACATACCACCGTAGAGAGAATAATACTTCCACAAATCTAATCTGCTCACACGTTTCGATAGTATGACATCACTTCATGACCCGGTTATTATTCGAACCGCTTTTCTCAACCAGCTCCGCACATATCGCGAGACGGTTTTCTTGATACGTCTTGTCAAAGCAGAGATCATGTTCCCCTTATCACGGGATTCTCATCAATATGGATGTGGGTAACCCAACCGCGCCATCAATTACGGCGCCTGGGGAATAAGCGGTTTTGCCAGGCAAGTGGGGAGACTCATCGCTTCCTCCGCCCTTATAAAGGGACAAAGATTTACTTTTTTCACCCACGCCTTCTTCCTTCTCGCTTACCCATTCCCCCACACTCGAGCTCTAGCGCCCAAGCTCACATTCTTCTTCTCAAACCACTCCAAGCATGCCTGGAGCAGGAGGCAAGTGGATGGTTTTCTCCGTCACGGAGGAAAACATCAAAAAGTTACGGGAGGCCGGATACCTACCTGCGAATATCGTGCACCGGCTGCCGAATGCGGGGCAGATCGTCCCAACGCCCGAACCCCATGAGAGGGTAGTTTTTCTTACCCATTTCGTCCGCGGACTGGGATTTCCTCTCCACCCATTTGTCCGCGGGCTCAAGTTCTACTACGGGCTGGATTTTCATGATCTGGCCCCCAACTTCATCCTCAACATCTCGATGTTTATCGTCGTGTGCGAGGCCTTCCTCCGCATCAGGCCCCACTTCGGCTTATGGCTGAAAACCTTCAATGTCAACCCGAAGGTGGTGGGAGGCCAGCAAGCAGAATGCAGAGGCGCCATGGTGGGCAAGATGCCTAATGTCACCTGGCTCGAGGGTACCTACGTGGATACCATAAAGGGGTGGCAGTCGGGGTGGTTCTACATCACCGAGCCGCGCGACTCCAACTGGGCGGCGGCCCCCAAATTTCGATCCGGAATCCCCACGAGGCTCACCTCCTGGAAAAAGAAGGGTCTGTCCTGGGGTTCTTCGATAGAGTTGACCGGACTCCAAACCTGCATCCAGAACATGATGAACAAGAAAATCAAGCTCGTCAACGTGGTCCAGGTTATGCTCTTCCGCCGGATCCTTCCATGCCAACAACGGACATTTGTTTGTGGGAGTTCGACTCAGCCCAGCACCAGACGCTGCGAGAGCTCTACGACACGACGCACGAGGACGTTCGGAGGGTGTTGTTCAAGGGCGCCGAGATGCCTCCCTCCCTCACCGAGGACCGCGGACTCAGCGCAAAGCGCCGCGCCCATCCGGTAGGCTTTTATATCTCTCAGGGTATTTATGTGCCCTAGTTTAGTTATGTCCTAGAGCTAAGCTTTCATGACATTAACAGGACTGGATAAAGACAGCAGAGCAGCTAGATTGCCCAGCCCCCTGCCCGAAGATCCTGCAAACGCTCTTCTAACGAAGATCCTGACTCCGGCACCTTACGAGGTGCCGGAAAAGGCGGCCAAGAAGAAGGCCGCGGGGACCCGAAAGGGTCTCCGACGCAAGGTTCTATCGGACTCATCATCCGATGAGTCCGACGCACACTCCTCCCACGGAAATGGGGAGGAGGAGAAAAGTTCTCCCCCCCCCCAGCCGGGGAGACAAGAAAAGGAAGGCCGACCCATCCGGGGAGGCCGAAGGGTCCAAGAAGGGAAAGACCCTCCCTCCGGACTGTGCCACGACGGCCACTGACAGCGGCGACGAGTGGCTACCTAGGGACAAGCCCCTGGCAAAGTCGTAAGTGTTCGGACACCATAGTACTTCATGGTATGTTTTATTGTACTGCCTTTGCTCATGCCGAACCTGATTACGCAGTCCGGCCCGAGCTCGTCTCGACGTACCCTCGTCGAGCGGCTCTTTAGGCTCGTCGGATATGAACAACGGTTCTCCTCCGACGGCTTCCACCCCTCGCCCTACGGACAACGCCGAGGTGGTGTCTCAAAAGGCACCGACCCAAGGGGAGGCGATCGTGGGGGCGCCTCACGGCGACCTCCCGGACCCTGGGTTCCAAGGGAGCGAGGCTCCTACGGGCTTCGAGTTCGGGCCCCAGCCGGACACTGCGCCGGAACCTTCAATGGTTCCAGACTCCGGCATGCGGTCCCCCATTAAGGGGGGCCAACCATCCGTGCCGGTGTCCTCTGTACAACCAGAGGCACCGGACAACTTGCTGGAAGCGCTTCACAACGCTTCCATCGATGAAGAACACTGCACTATCATGAGTGCGGTGGTCAAGAAGGTTCAGTCCGCCAAAAACGGACTGACCGAAGCTTGCGCCAGCCTCCTAACAGGCCTTGAGGTAAGCATTCAAAATATAAAAATATTACCACATAGATAGTAGCCCCTGATGCTCTGTTCGGCGTTTGTGAAGAAAAGCCGAATAGAGTATCAAATGATAACTCAGGAGTCTAATTAGAGTATGTCTATGTGTATGTGCAGGCTTCCCTGCTGGCCACTGCCGCACGTACTGCGGAGGTCTCTGCACTGAAGCAGGCCCTGAAGCGGTCCGAGGACGAGCTCGGCCTTACCAAGGGGCAGCTCGAAGAGAGCAAAGGTAAGATATACCCCAGTTTATATAGTTAAAAAGAAGTTCGGTGTAAAGCAATAGGATCATCATGAATTTGTCAGGGCCCACGACTGAGGTGGAGACCCTAAGGAAGGCGTTGTCCGCGACCGAAGACAAAGCGGCCAAAGAACGCATTGAACGGGAGAAACAAGAAGCCCGAGTGGGCGAGGTGCAGCAAGAGCTCGAGGGTCTCACCAAAAAGCACGAGTCCTTGGAGCTTGACTCCAAGAGGCGAGAGTCTGAGTTCGCGCAGGCGCTTGAAAGCGTCCGGAGCGCCAAGGCTGAAGCCCACAAGGTCCTCCAGGAGATTGATGCAGCAAAGAAGATAGCAGCGGGTAAGGCATTCAATATGCAAAGCAAGCATGTGAAGGAGACTTTTCTTTTTCTTACTCGAGTTCGGAGCTCTCCAGGAGCGTTTGCAGATCTTCCTTGCAGTGTGCTGGATGCCACGGAGTTTTACCGGGCTGAGGAGGGGAGCTCAACGGAGAAGTTGTTCTGGTCTCAGTATACTGGGACCGAACACCCCGTGTCCTTGAGCGACCAGCTGAAGCAGTTGGTCGAACTTCACATGGCGGCCGAACAGGCCATGAGGGGCCTTATAGTCCGGATGTGTCCTGGCGAGCCCTTATCCGGCAGCTACTTCGATCTGGTGAGGCGGCTAGTGGAAGCCTGCCCATGGCTTGAAGTCATCAAGTGATCCATCTGCATCGAAGGTGCACGCAGAGCTTTTGCCCGGGCGAAGGTGCACTGGGTGAAGCTGGACGCCGTGAAGCTTGTGAAGGAGGGGCCACCGGAGGGCAAGGAGCACCGCTGCCCCGAGAATTACTACGAGAGCGTCCTGAAGGGTTCCCGCTTAGTGGCAGATGAGTGTGCCAAGGATGTAATATTTGAATGAACATGCCCATGTGAACCTGTAATATGAAACGAGTACTTTTGCGCCATGCGACGCTTTCTTAATTTAAAATATTACCTTCTGTGCGGCCGTTTATAAAATATGAGAGTTGGCCAGTCGTCGGCTTCTGCCCCCATGTAACTAGTACTGGGGTGTTCGGGGTAAATCTGAACACTCTTTACCCCAATTTTGGGTCCTTCAAGGGAGGTGTTCAGTGCAACGAACCAGGCAATCGGACTATAATGCTTTATCACTCTCACTTAGCCATAGAAGTCTATGATTTTAAATTTTTGGCGAAGCCCCTTGTATCCGGAGGGCCAAATTTGGGGCGCTATACATGCCTAAGCCGGACAAGGCCGACTCCTCGCCCGAAGCGGAAAAAGTCTTTAAGGACTTGAGACCTCTCGAACAGTGACCAGTCTCTCGCCTTATCATGACAGTCATTTTTTGGCTTTCTCTACTGAGGTGCTCGTCCGGAAGAACCGGGACACAATCGCAGTAGTTCTCCCACTGCTACCTTAGCTGATATAGCGGAACGTAAGGTACCAAAGCATGGGAGCCGGGCAACCCAACATTTGACCCAAGACATGATTCGGAGCTGATGCATATAATGCTATAAGTTCGGGGTGCTGCACTGTCGAAAGTGTTCGGACTTCTTGCGTCGTATTACGGGGTAAATGAGAGCCCCTGGCGTACTGACCGTACCCGAGCGTGCAGGTGCGGAATGTCGTAAATGGACATATAAGAGAAAGAGAAAAACTTAAATAATGCAATGACAGATTAATAATATGCATTGTTATTTGAATAATACGTCGAAACATACTGGTACAAGTAGTGCAATAAGCATAAAGTAGGACAATTCGAAATGTCCTATCCCAAGGCAAGCTACGCATAAAAAGTGAAAGCGGGTATATCAAGTATTACTAGAGACCACCTGGCGGTTCCCGTGTTCATCTTAGCTTCTTGCCGCCTTGGTTTTTGCTTCCGGAATGTGTCCGGCAATCGGACTGCCGAAAAGGGCTTCCGGAATGTGTCCGGCAATCGGACTGCCGAAAAGGGATTCCGAAGAGTTAGGCCCTGAAAGAGAAAATGAATGTCAAAGGTACATAGCCCCTGGTGTGGTTAAGCCACAATGATGGGCGTGTCCTGATTGTGCCCCGCCTATGTCCATGGTATTTTCAATGCGTAGTTATGTACGCGCGGCACGAATTTCGTCGCTACATTGGGACTGGGACGGGGGCCGGATTGCTAGGCGAGCGCTGATCGCGCTAGGCGATCCTGTTGCAGATTGTTCCGGACTCGCTTGAAGGTGTTCGGGGGCTGTAACGCCGAATGAGTGGTCTACCTGAACAGGCTGCTTTGTGCCTCTGCTGCAAGGGCCACAGTGTGCTCTTCCGTACGGAGTGAGCGTTCCGTGTTTCCATTTACTGTTATGACCCCGCGGGGTCCTGGTATCTTTAGCTTGAGGTATGCGTAATGCAGCACTGCATTGAATTTTGCAAATGTTGTTCGTCCGATCAGTGCATGATAGCCACTGCGAAACGGGATGATGTCGAAGATTAACTCTTCGCTTCGGAAGTTATCTGGTGATCCGAACACCACTTCCAGTGTGATTGAGCCTGTACAATGGGCATCTACACCTGGGATGACGCCCTTAAAGGTGGTTTTGATGGGTTTTATCCTTGAGGGATCGATACTCATTTTTCGCACTGTATCCTGATAAAGCAGGTTCAGGCTACTGCCGCCGTCCATAAGGACTCGATTGAGGTGAAATCCGTCAATGATGGGGTCTAGGACCAGTGCGGCGGATCCGCCATGATGGATGCTAGTGGGGTGGTCCCTGTGATCGAAGGTGATCGGACAAGTGGACCATGGGTTGAACTTCGGGGCGACGGGCTCCATCGCGTAGACGTCCCTTAGTGCATGCTTCCACTCCCTCTTGGGAATGTGGGTTGCATATATCATGTTCACTGTCTTCACTTGTGGGGGAAACCCCTTCTGTCCTCCTGGGTTTGGCGGCCGGGGCTCCTCCTCGTCATCGCTATGCAGCCTCTTGTCCATGTTTTCGGCATTTAACTTGCCAGCCTGCTTGAACACCCAGCATTCTCTGTTGGTGTGATTGGCTGGCTTGTCAGGGGTGCCGTGGATTTGACACGAGCGATCCAGTATGCGATCCAGACTGGACGGAGCTGGAGTATTTCTTTTAAATGGCTTTTTCCGCTGACCGGATCTAGAGCCTCTGAATCCGGCATTGACTGCCGTATCTTCGGTGTTATCGCCGTTATTACGGCGCTTTGGAATATTACGATGCTGCCTACCGTTAACGTCTTTGGTATCCGAGGTATCCAGATTCCTAGATGTGTTGTTGCTGCGAACCAGCCAGCTGTCCTCGCCCACGCAAAAGTGGGTCATGAGTGCTGTGAGGGCTTCCATAATTTCGGCTTCTCCTGGCCGAGGTGGCGGGCGAGCCACTCGTCACGGATGTTATGCTTGAATGTCGCTAGGGCTTCTGCATCCGGAAAGTCTACAATTTGATTTTTCTTAGTCAGGAACCGTGCCTAGAATTGTCTGGCTGATTCACCTGGCTGCTGGGTTATGTGGCTCAAGTCATCAGCATCCGGTGGCCGCACATAAGTGCCCTGGAAGTTGTCAAGAAATGCATCTTCCAAATCCTCCCAACTGCCAACGGAATCTGCTGGCAAGCTACTTAGCCAATGCCGAGCTGGTCCTTTGAGTTTTAGTGGGAGGTACTTGATGGCATGTAGATCGTCACCGCGAGCCATGTGGATGTGAAGGAGGAAATCCTCAATCCATACAGCGGGATCTGTTGTGCCGTCGTATGATTCGATATTTACGGGTTTGAAACCCTCCGGGAATTCATGATTCATAACTTCATCAGTGAAGCATAGGGGGTGTGCGGCGCCTCTGTGCCGGGCTATATCCCGACGTAGTTCGTATGAGTCTTGTCTACTGTATTCGGCCCGGCCGGATTTACTCTTGGTGTATCCTACGCGACGATCATCGTCCCGTGTGGGCGCACGTGCTCGTGTCCCGTATATTGACCTTGCGATTTTTGCCTTTGAAAGGACATGCGGTGCCCCCATGTGTGGTTTTGGTAATTAATGACATTCTCTATGGACTAAGGGTTGCATTGAGTTATATTTGAAGGATTTTTCCATAGGCATTTCTTGAAGTCCATGTGTTGGTTTCAAGGAGTTTATGGGTTGACCAAGGTGCTATTAAGGAATTATCTAAAGATTGGTGATGTGAGTGTTGAGCTTATTGCAAGCATGTCTTAAAGAAGAAGATTGTGTGATCATTCATGTTTACCTTCAAGACATCATCCAAATGAAGAGAGTTGGAAAGATTCAAGGTTGATCAAGACTAAGTCAAGAGTGAATCAAGTTGATCAACTCACAAAGAGTAGAAGATGTACCAAGAGGGATCAAGTGATCCCATGGTATGGTAAGTATTGTCCATTGCACTTTGTGTACTAACCCATGGTCTATGTGAGAGTCTATGTGGGGTTAGGTACGTGTCCATGGGCTTGCGTCAAGAGGATGATATCATACAACCCATGGGAAGGACGACATCAAGTGGTGATCGTCATCAAGATTGCCGTGTGCAAGTTCAAGTGGAGAATCACGAAGAGATCAAGTGCTTGAAGCTTGCCATCCGTTCTGGTGTCAATGGACTTGTGAAGATGTGCCGAAGAGTGGCTCACCCATAGTGAAGTATGGGGAGAAATCATCTAGTCTCCATCGACCCAACGCAGTCAAGAAAGGTGGTCCATCTTGAGGAGGACAAGATCGTCATCATCTAGCTCAAGTGGATCATGTGCAAGGCAAAGGCTTGCCCTTGATAGGTTTTCTATTTTACCGGTCTCATGGTGGTAGTTCGGAGACCGGGTTATAGGATCGATAGCCGTACTATCAAGGGCGGCTCTCAAGTGAGTAGTGTCGGTGTCAAAACCGACGGATCTCGGGTAGGGGGTCCCGAACTGTGCGTCTAGGCCGGATGGTAACAGGAGGCAGGGAACACGATGTTTTACCCAGGTTCAGGCCCTCTTGATGGAGGTAAAACCCTACGTCCTGCTTGATTAATATTGATGATATGGGTAGTACAAGAGTAGATCTACCACGAGATCAAGGAGGCTAAACCCTAGAAGCTAGCCTATGGTATGATTGTTGTCTATGGAGTTGATGAAATTGTCCTACGGACTAAAACCCTCCGGTTTATATAGACACCGGATAGGGTTAGGGTTACATAGAGTCGGTTACAATGGTAGGAGATCTTGAATATCCACATCGCCAAGCTTGCCTTCCACGCCAAGGAAGGTCCCATCCGGACACGGGACGAAGTCTTCAATCTTGTATCTTCATAGTCCAGGAGTCCGGCTGAAGGTATAGTCCGGCTACCCGAACACCCCCTAATCCAGGACTCCCTTAGTAGCCCCTGAACCAGGCTTCAATGACGACGAGTCCGGCGCGCGAATTGTCTTCGGCATTGCAAGGCGGGTTCCTCCTCCAAGTCCTTCATAGAAGATTGTAAACACCAAGAGTAGTGTCCGGCTCTGCAAAATAAGTTTCCACATATTGCCATAGAGAGAATAATATTAACACAAATCCAATCTGCAGACGTACTCCGCAGTGCGCCATCACACTACGGCCAAGTCCTGTACTCGAATAGTTTTTACTTTTTCACCTCAGCGTGTTTTACGAGGCGGTTTCCTTGGCACGTCTTGTCAAAGCAGAGATCGTGTACCCTCTTTACGGGATTCTCATCAATACGGACGTGGGTAACCCAACCGTGCCATTTATCACGGCGCTCGGGAGGCAAGTGAGTTTTATTAGGTAGGTGGGGATGCATAACCGCATCCGCCTATATAAGGGGATAAGGATCCACCCTTTTTTTACCTACGCCTTCTTCCTCCCTTGCCTATCCATCCCTCGCGCACCCGAGCTCCAGCGCCCAAGCCCGCACATCCCACCTCAACCTTCTCCAGCAATGTCCGGAGTGGGAGGCAAATGGATGGTCTCCTCCGCTACAGAGGGCAAAGTAAAAAAGCTAAGGAAGGCCGGATACCTGTCCAAGGACATCGCGCACCGGCTTCCCGAAGAGGGGCAGCTTATCCCCACCCCAAGGCCCCATGAGAGGGTCGTGTTTCTCCACCACTTCCTCCGCGGACTAGGTTTTCCACTCCACCCATTTGTCCGGGGGCTCATGTTCTACTACGGCCTGGATTTCCACGATCTGGCTCCAAACTTCATCCTCAACATCTCGGCGTTTATCGTCGTGTGCGAGGCCTTTCTCCGCGTCCGCCCCCATTTCGGCCTCTGGCTCAAGACCTTCAACGTCAAGCCCAAGGTGGTGCGCGGCAGCCAGGCGGAGTGCGGAGGCGCTATGGCGGGCAAGATGGCCAACGTCCTATGGTTCGAGGGCTCTTTAGTGGAGACCCTAAAGGGATGGCAAGCCGGGTGGTTTTATATCACTGAGCCACGCGATCCGGAATGGACCGCAGCCCCTGAGTTTCGATCCGGACCCCCCATGCGGCTTATGTCCTGGAAAGAGACGGGCCTGTCGTGGGGTGACGAAAAAGAGGTGACTAGATTGCAAACATGCATCCAGTCCCTGGTGAACAAGCCAGTCCGGCTTGTTAATATAATCCAGGTTATGCTCGTCCGCCGGATCCTCCCGTGCCAACAACGGGATTTTAATATGTGGGAGTTCGACCCGGCGCAGCACCAAACTCTCAACAGGCTCTTCGACACGACGTATGAAGACGCCTGGAAGGTGCTATTCAAGGGCGTCGAGGCTCCCACATCCGCTTCCGAGGACCGCAGATATAGCTCGCAGTGTCACGCTAGCAAGGTATGCCATCTACACCCTTCACAGGATGTTAAGCCTTTTTTCATAGTTTGACACTATGCGGGATCTAAACTCCCTTTCCTCTGACAGGCTTGACGGGTGATAGCCAATCCGATTAACTGTCCGGCTCCGCTGCCTGAAGATCCAGCCCCAGCTTTACTGGTGAAGCTGTTGGCCCCGGCGCCTTATGTGGTGCTGGAGAAGAAGGTCAAGAAGAAGAAGACCACGGGACTCGAAAGAGTGCCCGCAACGTGGTGGTGTCGGACTCGTCATCTGACAAGTCCGAGGCGCCCTCCTCCCGCGAGAACGAGGAGGAGGAAGAAGAAGACTCTCCCTCTCCAGTGGAGGGAGGAGAGAAGAGGAAGGTCGCCCCAACGGGGGAGGCCGAGGGGTCTAGAAAAAGGAAGACCCCTCCGCCGGACTACGCCCCTGACACCGAAGAGGGCGAGGAGGAATGGCCGGACAGGGCCAAGCGTCCGGCGAAATCGTAAGTGTTCAGATACCAGAGTAACTCATGATATTCCTTTTGTTGCACAGCTTCCCCTAATGTCAAATATAATCATGCAGCCCGCCCCGGGCCGCACTCAACGAGTCGTCGAGCGGCTCCCTGGATTCATCGGACGTGAACTCTGTTCCGCCCGCTGTCTCCCCCCGCACTGCAGATGACGCCGAAGTGGCGTCGCACCGAGCTTCGGGGCAGGAGGAGGTGGTCCTGGAGGAGCCGCAAGGCGACCTCCCGGACCCCAGGAGTGAAGGGGACAAGACCCCCCAGGGCTCCAAGTCCGGCCTTAAGCCGGACACCGTGCCGGAATCTTCAATGATTCCGGACCGCGGCAGGCGAACTCCTTTCAAGAGGAGCAAGCCTTCTGAGCCGGCAGCCTCCGTCCAACCGGAGGCGCCGGACAATCTACTGGAGGTGCTTGAAGGTGCCTCCATCGACGAGGAACACTGTACTATTATGAGTACGGTGATCCGGAAGGTTCAGTCCGCCAAGGGCGGGCTGAATGAAGCTTGCGCTGGCCTCCTAACAAGCTTCGAGGTAAGTAAATATATGTAAAAATATTACCGCATAGACAATAGCCCCTGATGCTCTGTTTGGCGTTCGGAAAGAAAAGCCGAATAGAGGATCTATGAAATTTCGCAGGAGTCTAATAAAGAAGTCAATATGCGTATGCAGGCTTCGCTGCTAGCCACCGCTGCACTGACTGCGGAGGTGGATACCCTAAAACGGGGACTCGAGCGGTCCGAGCAAGAGCTCGGCCATGCCAAGCAGCAGCTCAAGGAGAAAGAAGGTAAGAAATACCTTATAAAAAGGTGCCTATAGAGAGGCGTGATTGCAAAAAATAACAGGATTGTACTGCTTATTGTAGGGGCCACGACTGAGGTGGCGACCCTCAAGCAGGCGCTGTCCGAGGCCGAAAAGAAAATGGCCGCGGAGCGCACCGAGCGAGAGAAACTTGGGTCTCAGGTCGGCGAGGTGCAGCAAGAGCTTCAGGCTCTCATGAAGAAACATGAGAGTTTGGAGCTTGAGTCAAAGACCCAAGCGTCCGAGCTCGCGACGGCCCTTGAGACTGCCAAGTCTGCCAAGGCCGAAGCCCAAAAGGCTCTCCGAGAGTTGGAGGACATGAAGAAGATAGCAACGGGTAAGGCATTCTTTATGCAAAGCAGAAACATAAAAGTAAACTACTTGTTACTTACCCGAATCTGGAGTTCTCCAGGGGCCTTCGCAGATCTTCCCCGCAGCGTGTCCGATGCCGCTGCATTCTACCGAGCTGAAGAAGGCAGCTCGACGGAGAAGGTATTCTGGTCTCAGTATGCTGAGGCCGGACACCCTGTGCCCTTGAGCGACCAGCTGAAACAGCTGGTCGAACTCCACAAGGCGACCGAACAGGCCATGAAGGGCTTCATAGTTCGGCTGTGGCCCGGAGAGGCCTTGCCTAGGAGCTACTTCGGGCCGGTGCGGCGGCTGGTGGAGGCATGTCCAAGGCTCGAGGTCATCAAGCGCTCCGCCTGCATCGAAGGTGCCCGTAGGGCCCTTGCCCGTGTAAAGGTGCACTGGGGTAAGCTGGACGGTGAGAAGCTTGTGACGGACGGGCCGCCGCCGGGGAAGGAGCATCGCAAGCCGGAGAACTACTATAAGGATGTTCTTCCATGTGCCCGCCTTGTGGCAGATGAGTGCACCAAGGATGTAATTTTTGAATGAATTTGCTCGTGTTTATCCTGTGCGCTGAAAACTTGTTCATATGCGCTAAGCAATGCTTATTGAATTTAAAATATTATTTTCTGTGCGGCCATTTATCAAAAATTGAGAGATGGCCAGTCGTCGGCTTCTGCCCCCATGCCACTAGTGCTGGGGTGTTCGGTGATAATCCTGGGCGCTCTTTTTCCCATGGTTGGGTCCTTCGAGGGAGGCGCTCAGCACGACGAACCAGGCAATCGGACTATAATGCTTGAACACTCTCACTTAGCCATAGAACTTTATAATTTTAAATTTCGGCGAAGCCCCTAGTTCGGAGGACCAAGTTCGGGGCGCTATCCACGCCTTGGCTGGGGTTATCCAGCTCCTCGCTCGAAGCGGCATAAGCCTTTAGGGACTCGAAAAACCTCTCGAATAGCAACCGGTCTCTCACCTCATCATGACAGTCAGTTTTAGCTTTCTCCACTGAGGTGCTTAACCCAGCTCAACCGGGGCATAATCGCAGTGGTTCTCCTAGTGCTACCTTAGCCGATATAGCGGAACGTAAGGCACCAAAACATAGGAGCCGGGCAAACCCAACTATTGACCCAAATCATGATTCGGAGCCGATGCATATAGTGCTATAAGTTCGGGGTGTCGCACTTGTGAAAGTGTATGGACTTCTCACATCATATTAATGGGTACTAAAGCCCCTGGCGTATTTTGCCGTACCATAGTGTATGGGTGCAACATGTCATAAACATATATATGAAAAGATGATAATGCAAAAAATAGGCAGAAAGCTATGCATTGTTTATAAAGAGGCTATTTATCAAAGCCGAACGATACAAGTGGTGCGATAAGCAAAAAGATATTGGACTATTTAGTATGTCCTGGCCAGGGGCAGGCCGCGGAGTTGTATTTAAAACAGGTATACCGCTCGTAATAGAGACCACCTGGGAGTTCCATAATGCGGCATGGCTTGTCTGCCTCCTGGATCTTGCGTCGTTTGTGCGGCAGTCGAATTGCCGAACAGGTCGTCCGAAGTATGGAGTCCTGAAAGTAGGAAAAAGTTGAAAAAAGAATCCGGCAGCCCCTAGTACGTTTTAAGCCGTATTTTGGGCATGCCGTTATTGTGCCCCTTCCCCTGTGCCCATGGTATTTCAAGGGCGTAGTTATGTACGTGAGGTACTAGTTTCGCTAGGTCGCGAAGGCTGGGGTTGGGGCCGCATTGCTACGCTTGCTTGGAGTGTGCCAGGCGGTCTTGCTGTAGGTTACTCCGGGCGCGCTTGGCAGTGTCTGGCTTTTTAATGGCCGGACTGGAGAATTGCCGAAGAAGGCTACTTTGTACCTCCGCTGCGAGAGCCGGCGTATGCTCCTCCGTACGGAGGGAGCGTTTGGTGTTTCCGTTGACCGTGATTACTCCTCGAGGGCCTGGCATCTTGAGTTTGAGATATGCGTAGTGTGGCACCGCATTGAATTTTGCGAATGCGGTTCGTCCGAGCAGGGCGTGATAGCCACTGCGAAACGGGACTATATCGAAGATTAACTCTTCGCTTCGGAAATTATCCGGGGATCCGAAGACCACGTCAAGTGTTACTGAGCCTGTACAGTTGGCTTCTACACCTGGTATGACGCCTTTAAAGGTCGTTCTTGTGGGTTTGATCCTTGAGGGGTCTATGCCCATTTCCCGCACTGTGTCCTGATAAAGCAGGTTCAGGCTACTGCCGCCGTCCATGATGACTCTTGTGAGGTGAAATCCGTCGATGATTGGGTCAAGAACCAATGCGGCGAAGCCACCATGACGGATGCTAGTGGGATGGTCCCTCCGATCAAAAGTGATCGGGCAGGAGGACCATGGGTTGAACTCTGGGGCGACTGGCTCCATCGCGTATACGTCCCATAGTGCACGCTTCCGCTCCAGCTTGGGAATGTGGGTTGCGTATATCATGTTCACCGTCCGCACTTGTGGGGGAAAGCCCTTCTGTCCATTGTTGTTCGGCGGCTTGGGCTCCTTGTCGTCGCTGTGCAACCCCTTGTTGTTTTCGGCTCTTAACTTGCCTGCCTGCTTGAACACCCAACAATCCCTGTTAACTTGCCTGCCTGCTTGAACACCCAACAATTCGGGGGGGGGGGGGGCTATAAGTTGTTACTGCGAGCTAGCCAGCTGTCTTCACCCGCGCAAAAGCGGGTCATGAGTGTCATGAGGGCTGCCATGGATTTCGGCTTTTCCTGTCCCAGGTGCCGGGCGAGCCACTCGTCGCGGATGTTATGCTTGAAGGCTGCTAGGGCCTCTGCATCCGGACAGTCGACTATCTGGTTTTTCTTTGTTAGGAACCGTGTCCAGAATTGTCTGGCCGATTCCTCTGGCTGCTGAATTATGTGGCTTAAGTCGTCGGCATCCGGTGGTCGCACGTAAGTGCCCTGGTAGTTGTCGAGGAATGCGGCTTCCAGGTCCTCCCAAGAACCGATTGAGTCTGCTGGCAAGCTGTTAAGCCAATGCCGGGCCGGTCCTTTAAGTTTGAGCGGGAGGTATTTAATGGCGTGGATCATCGCCGCGTGCCATGTGGATGTGAAGGAGATAATCCTCGATCCATACCGCCGGATCTGTTGTGCCATCGTATGATTCGATGTTTACGGGTTTGAAACCCTCTGGGATTTTATGCTCCATTACTTCATTCGTGAAGCATAGCGGGTGTGTGGCGCCTCTATACTCGGCTATATCACGATGTAGCTTGGAAGAGCTATGTCTGTTGTGTTCGGCCCGGCTGGATTTGTTGTATCCGGAGTAAGGATCATCGTCACGTGTCGTAGGGCGCCTGCGCGATCCGTAAATCGATCTTGTTTGTCTTGCCTTGTCCTCCAGTACGTCTAGCAGGTCTGGCGCATTTTCCCGTGCCTTAGTTGAGTGGCGTCGGGGCATGGCTTGGATGGAGGGTCGAGAGACCTCTCTGTCACGGCCACGAGGTGGCCGGTCTGCCATGTCATGCGCTGGTGATGTAGGTGCTTCCTCCTCTGATCGGGGTAGCGGCCTGTGCTCTGGGTAACTCTTGGAGGGGCGTTCGAGTTCATACTCTTCGGCCGCAAGGACTTCAGTCCATCTGTCAGCTAGCAAATCTTGGGCAGCTCTAAGCTGCTGCTGCTTTTTCTTGAGGCTGCTTGCCGTGGCTAAAAGCCTGCGTCTAAAACGCTCTTGTTCGGCGGGGTTTGATGGTATGACGAATTCGTCGTCATCGAGGCTTGCCTCATCTTCGGAGGGAGGCATATAGTTATCATCCTCAACCTCTTGGTCTGCCGCTCTCTCATGAGGGCTGGCTTCTCCATCTTCCTGTGCCGAATCTTGCTGAGGTGGGTGTTCTTCGGCGCTGTCCGGGGTAGTATTATCTCCCGTGCCGGAATCACCGTTTTTGCTTTGGCGGGATTTAGAGCGGCGCCGCTAACGCCGGCGCTTTGGCTGTTTCTTGGGGGTGTCCTCCCCCACTGTTCCATCGCCATCTCCATCTTTTGGAGTATCCACCATATATATGTCATAAGACGAGGTGGCCTTCCAGCGCCCTATAGGTGCTGGTTCCTGTTCGTCTCCTACATCGTCGTCCATACTGTCGATGTCTTTGGAGCCGAAGTCGAGCATGTCGGTTAAATCGTCGACAGTGGCTACAAAGTGGGTGGTGGGTGGGCTTTGAATTTCTTCATCGTCCGTATCCCATCCTCGCTGACCGTAATCCGGCCATGGCTCTCCTAATAAAGAGAGAGACTTAAGAGAATTCAGGATGACGCCAAAAGACGAGTGCTGAAAGATGTCTGCGGTGGTGAACTCCATTATCGGCGCCCAATCGGATTCGATTGGCAGGGGCGCGGGGGGTTCAGAGTCCGGGGAAGAGTCTGGATCCTCGGAGTCACGGATCATGCAGAGTGCGGGGCTAGTGTTCGGCTCGATCGCCTTTAAGATCACAGCCCCCGAGGTGGCGTCCAACCGCTCGTCCTCCATTGGCGCAATAGGCTCCGAGTTAGAGGTCAGAACCGATGCGTGTGCGGCCTCCAGGACACTACCCGGAGGCAGAGCTAGATCATGCCCCTCGAGATAGTGCGGCGCGCTTGGCCGTGGCTCAAACCCATCGAAGATCAAGTCTCCGCGGATGTCAGCCGTGTAGTTTAAGCTTCCAAACCTGACTTGATGGCCAGGGGCGTAGCTCTCGATCTGCTCCAAGTGGCCAAGGGAATTGGCCCGTAGAGCGAAGCTGCCGAAGACGAAGATCTGTCCGGGGAGAAAAGTCTCACCCTGGACCGCATCGTTGTTGATGATCAAAGGAGCCATCGGACCTAACGGCGACGACATAGAGGAACTCTCAATGAAAGCACCAATGTCGGTGTCAAAACTGGCGGATCTCGGGTAGGGGGTCCCGAACTGTGCGTCTAGGCCAGATGGTAACAGGAGGCAGGGAACATGATGTTTTACCCAGGTTTGGGCCCTCTTGATGGAGGTAAAACCCTACGTCCTGCTTGATTAATATTGATGATATGGGTAGTACAAGAGTAGATCTACCACGAGATCAAGGAGGCTAAACCCTAGAAGCTAGCCTATGGTATGATTGTTGTCTATGGAGTTGATGAAGTTGTCCTACGGACTAAAACCCTCCGGTTTATATAGACACCGGATAGGGTTAGGGTTACATAGAGTCAGTTACAATGGTAGGAGATCTTGAATATCCGCATCGCCAAGCTTGCCTTCCACGTCAAGGAAAGTCCCATCCGGACACGGGACGAAGTCTTCAATCTTGTATCTTCATAGTCCAGGAGTCCGGCTGAAGGTATAGTCCGGCTACCCGAACACCCCCTAATCCAGGACTCCCTCAAGTAGCTTGATCGTATCGTTCGTTGAGAGCTCAAACCATTGCATCCTTGCATCATGTTTCTTGGTTCTTGTTTGGTTCTCTTTTTGAGTCTTATAACTTATGGTCATCTTGATGACAAGCTTGAGTTCATCGAAAATGGAGTTTGCATGCGTCTTCTATGATGTTTTCGATGTTGGAGGTTTTACTGGTCTTATCTGAGGAAGGGTTCTCACCATTTTCTTTTGGTCCTTTTCTCATTTGCTTCTTATTGGTATTTCTATCAAGATTGTGTTAGCCCTTGTCGCTAGCTTTCCAACAAACTTGGTTTCGTCGAATTCGGAGTCCGTTTGCAGAAGTTGTGTCAGTTTTGGTGTTCTGAAAAGGCTGCAGCGGTACTACCGCGGACAGGAGCGGATGTAATTTTTTACTGCCGGTCTTGGGAGCAGTACTACCGCTCTTGGGAGCGGTACTACCGCTTGGAGCAGTACTACCGCAGCTACTTCCGTGGCTACTTCCGCTCGGGACCAAAAACTCGTCACAAGTCCAACGGTGGTAGGCACGGATGTAATTTTTTAGTACCGCTTGCAAGCAGTAGTATCGCTACTCTTAGCAGTAGTACCGCTACCCCTAGCGGTAATACCGTGAGGTCAAGCGGTACTACCGCTCCGACCGTTCTTCTGGCTTTTTTGCCTCCTTGCTGTTGTGTTTCAAAGGGCTACTACCGCCCTAGCGGTAGTACCGCTCCTTGGAGCGGTAGTACCACTCGGTGCGGGCTGTGAGCATAACGGTTGGATTTTTCCCCACCTATAAAAGGGGGTATTCTTCCCCAATGAACCTTATCCTTTTAGCTCGTGTTCTTCCCCCATTGTTGACCTTCTTCGAGCTTGCTAACTCTCAATCCCTCCAATGATTCTTGCTAGTTCTTGAGGGAAAAGAGAGAGGAGATCTAGATCCACGTTTCCACCAATCACTTTCTCCTCTAAGCAAGGGGAACCCCTTGGATCTAGATCTTGGAGTTCTTCATGTTCTTCTTTCGTTCTTCCTCTCATTTTCTTCCCTAGCATTAGTTGCTTTGGTGGGATTGGGAGAGAAGGACTTGGGCACTCCGCGTGCCTTGCCATTGCATTTGGTGCATCGGTTTGAGTTCTCCACGGTGATACGTGGAAGTGAAGTTTGAGAAGCTTATTACTCTTGGGTGTTTGGGCACCCTAGAGCTTGTTCCTCTTGGGTGCCTTGGCGCCCTAGACGGTTGGTGGTGTTCGGAGCTCAATCATTATGGTGTAAAGCTTCGGGCAAGCGTCGGGGTCTCCAATTAGGTTGTGGAGATCGCCCCGAGCAATTTGAAGGGTTTCGGTGACCGCCCCCAAGGGTTGCCAACGTGTACGGGTTCGGTGACCGCCCCCAAGGGTTGCCATTTGTACGGGTTCGGTGACTGCCCTCAAGGGTCCCTTAGTGGAATCACGGCATCTTGCATTGTGCGAGGGCGTGAGGAGATTACGGTGGCCCTAGTGGCTTCTTGGGGAGCATTGTGCCTCCACACCGCTCCAAACAGAGATTAGCATCCGCAAGGGTGTGAACTTCGGGATACATCGTCGTCTCCGCGTGCCTCAGTTATCTCTTACCCGAGCCCTTTACTTATGCACTTTACTTTGTGATAGCCATATTGTTTCTTGACATATATCTTGCTATCACATAGTTGTTTATCTTGCTTAGTATAAGTTGTTGGGGCACATAGGTGAGCCTAGTTGTTGTAGGTTTTGTGTTTGACAAATTAACCGCTAGGTTTATTCCGCATTTGTTCAAGCCTAAACCGTAATTATTTTAAAGCGCCTATTCACCCCCCCTCTAGGCGACATCCACGATCTTTCAATTGGTATCAGAGCCTCATCTCTCTTTGTTAGGCTTAACCACCTAGAGAATAAAGATGTCGACTAGGGGATTAGGATTCTCTGACACTCTTAGTTTCGATGGCATAAATTTTGATGTTTGGGTAATTCGCATGCTTAATCTCTTTAGGTTCATGGACCCAAATTTAGAGCGAATTGTAGATATGGGTTTTTCTCCTCCAAAGGATCCCCTAAGATTATCTTTAGAGGATGATAAAAACTCTTATCTCAATGCTCAAGCTTCTAATGTGCTTTTCGATGCTTTGAGCAATGTAGTTATATTTCAACTCATGCAGTTCTGGGATGCTCATGAGTTGTGGACAAAGCTTCAAGATAAATATGGCGTGTCCAAGTTTTGTGGGAATGATTGTTCTCCCTCCACCTCCAGCCGTGTTCTGTTCTCAACTTCTTCTACTTCACCTACGTGTGGTTCGCCACAAGGTAATGACATGGTGAGTAGTGGTGTTCATTGCAATGATGATAGTGGGCTCATTGTTGATAATCATTCATCACTTTCTTATTGCAATGCTTCATCTTTGGACTTTAGCACTTCGAGCACTCCAAATGTTTCACATGCTTGTGTTGATAGTCCTTGCATATCACGTAGAAATTGCTTGACTAAATCTCATGATGATATGCTTGCCATATCTTGTTGCCATGCTGAAAATGCATGTATTTCCTCGAGTTGTTGTGCTAACAATGTAGAGGAAACCCAACACTCCATAGAACAAGATGTGGTCTTGGATGGTGCTTCAAGGGACCCTAAATCATCATCTATAGCATTTTGCCTTATTGAAAGAACATGCGGTGCCCCCATGTTTGGTTTTGGTAATTGATGACAATCTCTATGGACTAATGGTTGCCTTGAGTTATATTTGAAGGTTTTGTCCATAGGCTTTTCTTGGAGTACATGTGTTGGTTTCAAGGAGAGTTTATGTCGGCCAAGGTGCTATTCAAGGAATTACCTAAAGATTGGTCTTGTGAGAGGTTGATCAAGACTAAGTCAAAGAATGAATCAAGTTGATCAACCCACAAAGCGTAGAAGATATACCGAGAGGGATCAAGTGATCCCATGGTATGGTAAGCATTGTCAATTACGCTTTGTGTACTAACCCATGGTCTTCGTGAGGGTTCTTTGTGGGGTTAGGTTGCGGTGTGCAAGTTCAAGTGGAGCATCACGAAGAGATCAAATGCTTGAAGCTTGCCATCCTTTGTGGTGACAATGGACTTGTGAAGATGTGCGGAAGAGTGGCTCACCCATAGTGGAGTATGGGGGAGCAATCAACTAGTCTTCATCAAGTCAACACAATCAAGAAAGGTTGCGGTGTGCAAGTTAAAGTGGAGCATCACGAAGAGATCAAATGCTTGAAGCTTGCCGTCCTTTGTGGTGACAATGTACTTGTGAAGATGTGCGGAAGAGTGGCTCACCCATAGTGGAGTATGGGGGAGCAATCAACTAGTCTTCATCGAGTCAACCCAATCAAGAAAGGTGGTCCAACTTGAGGGAGTCAAGATCGTCATCATCTAGCTCAAGTGGACCATGTGCAAGGCAAAGGTTTTCCCTTGGTAGGTTTTCTATTTTACCGGTCTCATGGTGGTAGTTGGGAGACCGGGTTATAGGATCGATTGCCGTAATATCAAGGGGGGCTCTCGATGAGTAGCTTGATCGTATCGTTGTAGAGAGCTCAAACCATTGCATCCTTGCATCATCTTTATTGGTTCTTATTTGGTTCTTCTCTTTGTGAGTTTTGGAGCTTATGGTCATCTTGGTGACAAGCTCGAGTTCATCGAAAACGGAGTTCACATGCATCTTCTATGATGTCTTCGATGTTGGAGGTTTTGCCGGTTCTTCTCGGTTGGAGGTTTCACCCCTCTATTTGTTGGCATACCTTCCCTGCCTCTTCTTACTATAACCTGCATCTTCTATCAAGGGGGGCTCTTGATGAGTTTACTTGCTTTCATGGAAGTGGCTTAAGGATGGCGCCAACGGTAGTACCGCTGTCCCACAGTGGTAGTACCGCCCATGGCCATAAGCGGTAGTACGGCTCCGGTTCCGCGCTGGTACCGCCTCAACTCGAGACGTGGTTTTCTCGTGTTGGGTTCAGCGGCAGTAGGAGCGGTAGTACCGCTCATGTGCAGTAGTACCGCGGCTACCACCACCCCTAGTGCCGCTCAATGGCCCTCCTCTCTGTTCCTTCTCCCTGTGCTCGTGGTAGGCGTTGTGCGCGGTCCCAGCAGTAGTACCGCCGGGCCGGAGCGGCAGTACCGCTTATCGCCACAAGCGGTAGTACCGCTGCGGCCAACGGTAGTACCGCTGGCTCCAGCGGTAGTGCCGCTCATACAGCTCCGCCGCACACTCTGTTTCGCTCAGCTCTCCGTGTTCTACCTCCCGGGCGGTAGTACCGCTCCCCTGAGCAGTATTACCGCTCATGCGCGGACTGAGCACATAACAGTTGGATTCGGGTGCTCCTATAAAAGGGGGTCTTCTTCCCCATTCAACCTTATCCTTTGAGCTCGTGTTCTTCCCCCATTGTTGACCTTCTTCGAGCTTGCTAACTCTCAATCCCTCCATGGATTCTTGCTAGTTTTTGAGGGAAAAGATAGAGGAGATCTAGATCCACATTTCCACCAATCACTTTCTCCTCTATGTGAGGGGAACCCCTTGGATCTAGATCTTGGAGTTCTTTGTGTTCTCTTTCCTGTTCTTCCTCTCATTTTCCTCCCTAGCATTAGTTGCTTCGGTGGGATTTGAGAGAGAAGGACTTGGGCACTCTGTGTGCCCTTGCCATTGCATTTGATGCATCAGTTTGAGTTCTCCACGGTGATACGTGGAAGTTACAAGTTGAGAAGCTTATTACTCTTGGGTGCTTGGTACCCTTGAGCTTGTTCCTCTTGGGTGCTTGGGCACCCTAGACGGTTGGTGGTGTTCGGAGCTCAATCATTGTGGTGTAAAGCTCTGAGCAAGCGTCGGGGTCTCCAATTAGGTTGTGGAAATCGCCCCGAGAAATTTGACGGGTACCGGTGACCGCCCCCAAGGGTTTCCAAAGTGTACGGGTTCAGTGACCGCCCCCAAGGGTTGCCATTTGTACGGGTTCGGTGACCGCCCTCAAGGGTCCCTTAGTGGAATCACGGCATCTTGCATTGTGCGAGGGCGTGAGGAGATTACGGTGGCCCTAGTGGCTTCTTGGGGAGCATTGTGCCTCCACACCGCTCCAAACGGAGATTAGCATCCGCAAGGGTGTGAACTTCGGGATACATCTTCATCTCTGCATGCCTCGATTATATCTTACCCGAGCCCTTTACTTATGCACTTTACTTTGTGATAGCCATATTGTTCTTTGTCATATATCTTGCTATCACATAGTTGCTTATCTTGCTTAGCATAAGTTGTTGGTGCACATAGGTAAGCCTAGTTGTTTTAGGTTTTGTGCTTGGCAAATTAACCGCTAGGTTTCTTCCGCGTTTGTTCAGGCCTAAACCATAATTATTTTAAAGCGCCTATTCACCCCCTTCTAGGCGACATCCATGATCTTTCAATGGCCAAGGCTTCAAAGGTATCTCCCACTTTGAATCCCAATATATCTTGTGATGATATTGATGATGGCAAGAGTGATGATGATGTTGATTATGATGAAGAGAATGATGATGTTGCCTCCTTAAAAATTAAGGGGGAAATGATTTTTAAAGCTCTTCTTAAGAATAAAATTGCTCGTTCCAACTTCATGGAAATCATGTCTATTGCTACTGAGGGCAAGAAATATATTGATGAGTTGGAATCTCGTCTTGAGGAGCATGAGGTCACCATTGATAAAATGGAAGGTCATGAGCGTGATTACGCTAATGAGATTGTGGACCTCTCTCAAGCTCTTGAACTTGAACAAACCACCAAGGAATCTCTTGAGGAGACTGTTGCTCTAGAATTATCTAGAGTGAGGGAATCTCTTGATAGAGCTCTTGTGGTGGCCAATGATTTTGAAACTAAAAATGCTAAGCTTGAAGTTGCTCATGCTAGACTCCTTGAGGATTTTGAGCACCTCGAAAATGGCTCAAGGGTCATTAAGGGTGAGCTCATCAAACTCACCGAGTCTCATGCTCAACTTGAAGCTTCTTATTTAAAAGAGCTTTCCAAGTTGTCCTCTCCTCTTGTTGTTAATTATGATGCTTGTGCTACTAACTCTATTACTTGTGAAGCATCCATTTTGAAGGAGAATGTTGAGCTACGGGCTCAACTTGAGTTGCTATCTAGCAATTATGGGAAATTGGAAGAAAGTCATGAAAATCTCTCAAGCTCTCATGATGATCTTCTAGTATCCCATAATGTGCTAAAGATAGCTCATGAGGCCATGATTGCTAAGGTAACATCTAGTGAGCCTCATGTGGATACTAGCACTACTTCTAGTCAAAATGCTATGTTGCCATGTGCTAGTCCTTGTAATTCATCTACTCACAATGTTGGTACATCTTGTGATGAATTGCTTTCCTTTCCTTGTTGCTCTAACAATGAAGCTTATACTTCCTCTAGTACTTGTGTTGAGACTAACCATGTAGAGGAAATCAAGGAGCTCAAGGCCCAAGTCACTTCTTTGAAGAAAGACTTGGAAAAGAGTCATGAAGGGAAATTCACACTCAACAATATCTTGAGTGTGCAAAAATCCCCCAATGACAAAGGTGGACTTGGATTCAACTCCAAGAAGAAGAAGTCCAAGATGAACAAAAATAAGGGCCAAGAACAAGTCAAGAATTTGGCCAAGATTGTTTGCTTCAAGTGCAAAGTAGAAGGGCATCATGTTAGATCTTGCCCATTGAAGAAGAAGGCCATTAGTGACAAGCAACAAGGGAAGTGGCCACAAGTTCGATCTCATGCTCAACCACAAGTTGAAGAAAGTCCTCTTACCAAGAATCCTCAAGCTAATGCTTCTCAAGTTGAGAAATCAAGTGAGAAGAAAGTGAAGAGTAGACGTTGCTACTTATGTCGTGAGAAAGGTCACCTCGCCTCTTCATGCACTAGTGGTAACTTATCCAACCCAATTATTATTGATGATATCTATTCTCTTGGGAAGGATAAGGTTGGCAATGTGTTTGCCAAAGTTGTTGGTACTCAAAGTGGTGTCAAGAAGAGAACCATTTGGGTAGCCAAGCCTATTGTGACTAACCTCTTAGGACCCAACTTGGTTGGGGACTAACAAGATCAAACTTGATCAATAGGTGTTGTTGGAGGGCATTGGAGACTTGGCTACTTTATGAAGAATTAAGGGAACTTCATCATTCTAATTGTCTCAAGCCAAGTTATTCGAATTATCAAGTTTCTATCTTATATCCAATGTTTCTCCATGCGGTAACTCGTGCTTAAAGTGTTTACATTGATAGTTACTTACCCCTTTGCATGTTTGGTTTTGTTCCTTGCATGTGTTTGTATATGTTGTGCTTCCAACTTTATTATCTTGAGCAATCAAGTATGTGTGTGTTGGTTTGCACATCATGTACGTGTGTGTCATGCATTGAGCCTTTTGCATTTTGTTCTTTTCTTAGTTGGCTCTTATGAGAGATTAATGGAATATCCCATTATGGGGGAGTGATGTGCTTTGTGCACCTCACAATCCTATATATGTGTGTACATGAGTAATACCATCTAGTATTGATATTTCAAGATTATCTAGTCGCTATGTGGTATGTCTTCTCATGAGAAATTCAAATTCTATATTGTCCATTAATTATCTCATGTTGGATCGTTATTTTGCCTCTTGTTTATCTTTAATTGGTATCACATTACGGGGGAGTAATATGCTATGTGTATATTACTAGCCTAGAAAATGTGTACATTTGAGATATTTACACCTAGAATTGATATTGTAAATTATCTTGTTCCTAGGTGGCATGTTAGCTCTACAAGTTGCAGTTTGCTTTTTGTTTGGTGTGAAGATGATGTCGGATATCATTGTTATCTACCACCGGGAATTATTTCCAAATACTTCTTGTCTTTTGACAATTGGTACTCACTTATGTGTGGTAGAAATTATTGATCATGTTTACATTGGCCTTTGCTTTTATTTGCTTTATCTCTTGCCTAGGATTGTGTCAACTCCCATTGTATTCCATACCACTTGTGGATCTTGTTAATTTCTTGACCTTGTCTAGTGTTTTCTAGATATAGTGAAAGTGGTGATCCCACCTCATGCATTTTGTATTCAAATGCAAATTCTCTATAATGCACTAGTCTTGGGGGAGCTATCCTATTCTCTATAAAACACTCATCTTGTGATCCTTATCAAGTGTGTGTTTGTGGAAGGCAAGCCGTTTCTTTTTTGGTGCTTTGTGCCATCATGAAACTTTGTCGAGGGCTTGGTTTGTTTGGAACCATTCTCTATTTTGGGAGTTTGACATCTTTCTTTTTGAGTGTATCAATGGATATCTCATTCCTTGATGTATCTTTTATGGATATCCTCCAAGTGATGATTTATTCATTTGGTATCTTTTCTTTGCTTGGTATTTCTTTGTCTTTTGGTCTCGGTTCTTGAAAGTCTTGAGCATGCGTATTTACTTCTTGTAGTTTCTTTGGCATGTTTTCTTTCTTTGACCCAATATATAGGGGGAACTCCACCAAGTCTCAAATTGGATGAGATGTGCATGAAATTCATTTTCATATCTATATGCACATATTTATGTGGAGTTTGTCCTATGTGTTGTTGGTTCTCCAACTCTTTGGTCCCAATGAGTTTGGGTACCATTTTGTTTGTGTTGTTGTTCTAGGAACAAGTGGAGATGCATTGGATGATCGGCTCACTCACAAGGAAGGTGTTGTCACCATGTGCTTATTGGAGTCAAGCTAGGATGATCAATGAACTACTTTGTACCTTCAATTGGTATCTACTACATCCTTCCAATGTTATCTCGGTAACAAGTATCTTCATATACTTCATGCACACATTTCTTGCATCAACCTTGTGTAGGTTGTATCATGGCATGTTATCCATTCTTTCTTGTGATACTTGTTTCCTTTCTCAAAGCATCCCAACAATGATGTCTTGTTGCTAGTTGTGATGTCTTTGATGTCCGTGTGGTTGGAATTCATTTATATACAATAAGACCATACCTAGCCATGTGCTATGCTCTCAAGCAAATATCTTATTGGTATATGTATGACTTCCTTTTGGATATCTTGTTCCTTCGTGTTGTAACTATTTCGGGTGTACATCCTTCTTTGTAGATATATATATCATCATGATTTAGTCTACCTAGAATCTTATACACTTGAGAGAAGTTGCATATCTAGATGATATCCTTTCTTTCACGTCCACCTTGTCTTTCTTATGTTATTTCTTTGGTGGCTCCATGAAAGCTTTTGCCTTGAGTGTGTGTCTTCTATCGTTGCATCTTGATGCGCTCTTGTGTGGTGAAGATTATGTTCCTCATGCTTATCTTTACGAGGTTTTTGCCATCTTAATTGGCATCCCTCGTCTTGATGCGCCTTTCATCTTCTATCTTCACCGCAGGTTGTCACAAGCATAGGTTCTCTATATGCTTATTAGTAAGCTTGTGAACCCATTTGCTAGTTGTGTGTGGGAATGATAGGCCTTGCACCGTGTGCCTCATTCTTTGAAGACTTTATTGATGCTTAATGCTCTTCTGTACATTCATCTTCTCAAGTGCATTGCCTTGACTCACACACATCTTTTTGGTTGAGCCCACTCTTAAGTTGCCTCTCTTACTTGTTGCTCAACCATGTGTTTGTTGCAAGTACTAGGCTTAGTTTCCTATATGCTCTCTTGCACTTGTTGTAAGTTTCTATTGATTTTGGGGGAGCTATGATCCTATTTTGTGCACTTTGTATCCAAATACAAAAATTCTTGATGTGCACAAATCATGGGGAGCTTCTCTAGTTTCTTTAGAACACTACTCCGCTCTTATCATAATATCCTTTATTCATGTGGCTCGTAGGATCATTGGCCTAGTTGGTTCAATTGGTATCTTTTGATAGCTTGCTTCAATTGGTATCTTTTGATTGCTTGATTGCTTGTTTCTCTCTTTGATTATGTCTTTGTGGCATATCTTCCTTTTGCAATCTTTGGGCCTCAATATAGTTTGTCTTCCTCCAAGTATTTACCGTTGGATATGTGTATTGCATTCCACTCTCTTGTTGAGAGATACACAATTTATGGAGGAACACATTTTATATTGGCCTTCTAAGCTTTTAGCCCATTTTGGCAATCGATGCCAATGGGGGAGAAGTTTCAGAGAGTTTTGTGGAGAATTTTAGAGAGTTGTCTCTTCTGGCTTTGGTTTGTCCCTAAGCATACGCATCTCCTACACATGCATTATTGTGTAACATCCCAAATTTTCAATTTGGAATGTTATATATTAGATCATCATGCATATCATATTTTCTTGCATTTTTGTCGATCCTAGAAATTTCACGCAACTCAAGGACCTTCGGAGAGAGTTGGAGATTTCGTTATTTTCATATTTGAGCTTTCTCAAATTTTGAAAACAGGATCATTGGATTTGTCGGAGTTTATTTGCCTTTTATTTGGATAGGGAAAAATGCGCGTTTTCAAAATTTGCACTTTAGGCCCGGAGAAAAGTTCATTTTGTTCGACTCATTTTTAGGAGTCCGGGAAAATTTACTTTAGAAGTTTTGGAGTTCGTTTAGATTTATTTTCTTTTGTTTTTCTGCGCGCGAAACCGATTAAAAAAAATTCCAGCGCGCCTCGGCCAAGGCCCAAGCCGCCGGCCAGGCCAGGCTCCCCAAGCCGCGCCGCGCGCCTAGCGCAGGAGGCCGCCGCCGCCCTAGGAGTCCTAGTAGGATTCCGTTTGCTTTTTTAGGACTCCCTCTCCTACTCTTATTTCTTGCCCCCTCCCCCAAGTCTCCTCTCCTCTCCCCTCTTTATATACCCCACACCCCCCTCTAAACATCAAATCAAGCCCCAAACACCCCAAGCCCCTCACCCGCGCCGCGCCCAAGCCGCCGCCGCCGGAGCCCCGTTCGCCGGAGCCTCGCCGAGGTTGCCCCGCGTCTCTTTTTCTCCCCTCGGTTCGGTTTTTCTTCTAAACCGTTCCGATTATTTTCTTCTCTTCCGATTCGTTTTCTTTCCGGTTCTTCTCTAAACCGTTCCGGTTTTCTAGATCGGTTTTTCGTTCGGTTTTCTTCTCCGAAACCCTAGATCGGATTCGTTTTCTTTTCCGGTTTAGTTGCCTAGAGACCGTTCGCCGGACCGTTCGTCCTAACGAACGTGATCACCGGATTATTCTAGGTTAACGAACGTCCGTTCGTTTAACCGTTCTTCTTTTTCTTCTCGCCGGATTTATTCCGCGATCGCGATCACAAATCCGATCTTCGTTCTAGTTTATCTTCTCACTTGTTTATCGGAATCAGGTGATTCAAGCGCCTGGAGTTTCGTTTCGAAACCGCTGTTCCGACTAATCAACTTTAACTAAGTTTTTTCTACTGTAAAACTTGACCTAGTTTCAACTTGCTAGAACCGAGTTGTTTTCTTCCGCCGTTTGTTTTCGGTTTCTTTGTTCGGTTCTTTCTCTCTTTGCAACCGGAGTTCTTAAGTTGAACTTTCTGGTTCGATCTTTTGTTCGAGTTTTACCTATGCATTAGATGAGTACTTATTGTATGCTTGTTGTTTATCTGCGATAGATTACCCGGATTGCGCCGCTTGTTACTTCGAATCTCTAGGACTCGCGGATCATCAGCAAGGCAAGTACCACTTTGATCATACCTTTTCTACAACCCAGTTTTATTGCATTAGATCCATCCTCACACATTGCATGATTAGGATCTAATTAAATTGTGGGATGGGAAGTAGATGAGGTAGTACCTATTACCTGTTTATCATGAAACCTTTGGGAGTTACTTCTACGTTTGCTTATTATGCCATGCTATGCTAGTAGACGTGGATTGGGTGAGTGATATCCATGATAGATGTGAGATTGATAATTTTAATGGTTTATCTAAGGTGGTAACTTAAACACACATCTGGGTGGATTGAGGCACCTGATGTCTATGAGGACTTGCCTGTTTTATTTTGGACCGCCACCCAGGCTCAAAGGGATCATAAGATCTTTCATGCTAAATACTTACGTGTGCAGCCACAAGCCATTATGGGCTCTGGTATAGTTGACTAAGTCGTGCGAACTCTTATAGGGTAGACTAGCAGATGTAGGGAAAAGTAGGTGTACCGGTCTATCCATCGTAAGGTGCTAGCGCTTCTGAAAGACTGTGTCTCGGTCATCCGTTTCTCAAACACCAGTAGTGCGAGAAATCCAACGGAGGCGATCGAGTCTTGTGGGTAAAAGTGCGCAAACCTCTGCAGAGTGTAACAAACTAGTCATGATTAGCCGTGTCCCCGGTTATGGACATCTTGAGTATCTAGTACTTGAATATCATGTGAATCTCATCATGTTACTTCTAATTAATATTGTTGGGTTTTAATTGTTCACTTTTAATTGGGATTGAGAATGCTGTCAACCATTCTCAAAGTTTAACAACCACCATGATAGTTAAATAAATTATTCCTTTGCAGTAGGGAAAAACTGGCTTTACGCAAAACAGTAACCATAGAGCTTTCCACCAGCCAAATATGCATATAGTATAGCTGTTTCATTCCATTACTCTCTATGTGTTACCTTGCCAGCATATTCCATGTGCTGACCCGTTTCGGGCTGCAACGTTAATGTTGCAGACTTTTCAGACGATGATTAAGGTGCTTTTAGGTCGTGGTTCTATACTCAGTGATGCCGTTGGAGTTGATGGACTCATTTATCTTCCAAGTCTTCCGCTGTTATCGTCATTAGATGGCCTTAAGCCATATTATTGTAATAAGTTCTCTTTTGAGACACCGATGTAATAAGTGTGTGATTGCTACTCTGCTATAAATCCTTCGAAGTACTGTGTGGTGTCAGCATTACTGATCCAGGGATGACACCGGAGCACGGTAGACTTGATCCATTCGGGTCAGGTCGCTACAGAGATGGTATCAGAGCACACGCTGACTATAGGACATGACCACTAAGTTAAAGCCCTAGATCACTATTCCCTCCTCATTTTCTAACTCCTCATCTTTTCTACTCTTTAGGATGAAGGACGCAAAGATCAAGTACGCTCAACCGGATGAAGGCACACCTTTTGGATTTCACTTGAAGGAAGTCACCAAGTACCTAAACATTGGATTACCAAGTTTCACAGGAACCTTCAACGCCACTTTACCTGAAGAGGAGCACTGGAAGATTCAAGCTCACATTCCGGGAAGGACATTCGCGCCAATCACGAAGCCCATAGATAGTGTTTTCAATGCACCAACTTGGAGTCTAGGAAGGAGCATGGCAGCCCATATCACCATAGGACGCATTGGAGAAGTTTATCAAGAAGACATCAAGGACACTATCTACCAGATTTGCGGACGCCGAGATGAACAATGGGAGTTAGTCAGCACCAAGAAGGATAGATCCATTGCAGCATTTATCCAGGAGTTGAACCAGCACATTCGACGCCACGAGAACCAGATGTGCAATGATATGATAGAGTTGAAGAATGCGAAGACAAGGATCATCGAGCTAGAAGGAGAACTGAAGGCTACACGCAAGGACTACATGGACGAGATAGTAGCTCTAGCAAGACACAGCTGCGATCTTAAGCAAGAGACTGAAGAACTCAAGATGGAGTTAGCATCCAGGAAGGAAGACATGTACATCGCATGTCCAGACAACTACATCATCATCGACGACACCGATTCGGATCCAAGTGAACCCGACTTTGAAGACGAAGCTGGAGCGGACATCATGGAGTCTTCCACCGGTTCAAATTTCTAGATGACCACCAAATATTAGTAGTATTTCCCCCATGTATACACTATAGTTCGAGCACTTTTGCGATAGCTAGATCGATTGTATGCCCTTGTTTGAATTGAATGAAGTGATTTTGTGTGAATTTGCTCATGTGCATTGGGGTAGTGTTTTCTCTTTAGACCTCATTCTATTCTTATATCTCGTCTTTTCTAAAACCTCAGATGCCTCCGAGACGTGACAATGGATTTCCTTTGGAGCTCACTCAATTGATCCAGCAGCAGAATCAATTGATGCAGATGTTAGTTCAGAATCAGCAGAACAACAACAACAACAACCCACCACCACCACCACCACCACCACCTGTTGACCACTTAGCCCGTTTCCTTAGGCTGAATCCGCCGGTGTTTTCTAGTAGCATCGAGCCGATAGTAGCAGATGATTGGCTCCGCAAGATAGGAAGGGAGTTGACCACTGCTGGATGCACAGATGGTGAGAAAGTAAAGTTTGCCGCACATCAGCTTGAAGGACCCGTGGCAGCATGGTGGGACAATTTCACAGCCACCTTCCCAGTTGACACCGTCACATGGGATCAGTTCCAGCAAGCTTTCCGCGTTGCACATGTTTCAGCAGGAGCTATGGCCATGAAGAAGCGTGAGTTTCACAACTTACACCAAGGAGGAAGGACAGTTGGCCAGTATGTTGACGATTTCAGCAAGTTAGCACGTTATGCCCCAGATGACGTTGCTACAGATGCAACCAAGCAGGAGAAGTTTCTGGAAGGATTGAATGATGAGTTAAGCATGCAGTTGATGGTAGCAAGTTTCAACAACTACCAGGAGTTGGTAGATCGTGCCATCATGATTGAAGGGAAGCAACAGCAGATTGAGAACCGCAAGAGGAAGTATGGACAGGGGAAGTATAACTCTGGAGCCCAGCAGAAGCCCCGTTTTACCCCTAAATCGGGATTTTAGTTTCAGCATACCCATGGAGGAGGTAGTTCGCACAACTACAATGGCCACAAGAATGGTAATGGGAATGGAGGAAGCAACGGCCAGAATCGTACCATCCCATCAACCCCAACCAAGAGAGATCTGAGTCAAGTCACCTGTTTCAAGTGTTCCAAGACCGGACATTATGCCAATGAATGTCCTGAAGGCCAGAATGGAAATGGCAATGGAAGCTCAGGGAAGAAGCCGAACCCTTTCAATAGGGGACAGGTGAACCACGTTAACGTGGAGGAGGTTGAAGATCAGCCTGATGCAGTAATCGGTAAGTTTTTGGTTAAGTCATTTACCGCACTCGTTCTTTTCGATACTGGTGCATCACATTCATACATATCAAGGGGATTTGTGGAAAAATATAGCCTGCCCACTAGGATTCTTAAAACACCTATGCTAGTAAGTTCGCCAGGAGCAGAATACATGGCCAGTCAAGGATGCTTTCAAGTGCCATTAAGCATAGGAAGGCATGTTTTCCCAACAGATTTGATTATTCTGGAATCCCAAAGTCTGGATGTAATTCTCGGTATGGATTGGTTGTCGATGTATGGAGGAAACATCGATTGTGCTAGTAAGACAATTTTGCTAACAACGCAAGAAGGAAGAAGGATCAAGTATGTATCCCGGCATGTGCCAAATAGGGCACAAGTAAACTGCCTAACAGGAGTTGTGCAGGAGGAAGTACCAGTGGTAAAGGATTATCCTGATGTATTTCCTGAAGAGTTGCCAGGCATGCCACCAGATAGAGACATTGAGTTTTTGATTGAGTTATTGCCAGGTACAGGCCCAATATCAAAGAGACCATACTGGATGCCAGCAAAGGATTTGGTAGAAATTAAGAATCAGATTAAGGAGTTACTGGAAAAAGGTTACATACGCCCAAGTTTTTCGCCTTGGGGATCACCCGTACTTCTAGTGGAGAAGAAGGATGGATCATTACGGATGGTTGTTGATTACCGTGGATTGAACGAAGTAACCATCAAGAACAAGTACCCACTACCAATGATTAATGATCTGTTTGATCGTTTGCAAGGAGCTAAGGTGTTTTCCAAGATCGATTTACGATCAGGGTACCATCAGTTGAAGATTCGAGAACAGGATATTCCTAAGACAGCATTGACCACAAGATATGGACTGTATGAGTATACCGTTATGTCATTTGGATTGACTAACGCACCTGCCTATTTTATGAACCTGATGAACAAAGTGTTTATGGAGTTTTTGGATAAGTTCGTCGTAGTGTTCATTGATGATATCCTGGTTTATTCAAAGAATGACGAAGAGCATAAGGAACATTTGCGTTTGGTTTTGGAGAAACTAAGGGAACATCAGTTATATGCCAAATTTAGCAAATGTGAGTTTTGGTTGAAGGAAGTAGGATTCCTCGGACACGTTATATCCGAAGAAGGGATAGCAGTTGACCCCACAAAGGTAGAGACAGTAACCGAATGGGAGCACCAACGACAGTTGGAGAGATCCGGAGTTTTCTTGGACTCGCAGGATACTACCGGAGATTCATTGAGAACTTTTCAAAGATTGCAAAGCCTATGACGGAGTTGTTGAAGAAGGATACTAAGTTCAAATGGACTGAGGAGTGTGAGGCTAGTTTCCAGGAGTTGAAGAAACGATTGGTTACCTCACCAGTGTTGATTTTGCTAGATTAGACCAAGGATTATGAGGTGTATTGCGATGCTTCACGTCGAGGACTTGGCGCAGTGCTTATGCAGGAAGGTAGAGTTGTTTCTATGCTTCACGACAACTGAAACCTCATGAGTTGAATTACGCCACACATGATTTGGAGTTAGCAGCCGTAGTGCATGCATTGAAGACATGGAGACATTTTCTCATTAGAAATCATTGTGAGGTGTACACGGATCACAAGAGTTTGAAGTACATTTTCACGCAGAAGGAGTTGAATCTCAGGCAAAGGAGATGGTTGGAGCTCATCAAGGATTATGATATGAGATTGCATTACCATCCTGGTAAAGCTAATGTAGTAGCTGACGCATTGAGACGCAAGAGCCATGTCAATACGTTAATAATGGGAGAAATACCCAAGGAGTTAGCAGAAAACCTTCGTGAACTAAGTTTAGAGATAGTTCCGAAAGGCTATGTAGCAGCATTGGAGATTCAGTCAACATTGATGGATAAAATCAGAGAGGCTCAGAAATTTGACAAGGAGATTGCTGCTATAAAGGAGAAACTAAGCAAAGGAAAAGCAAAGGGATTTCGTGAGGATGAGCACGATACCCTATGGTTTGAGGACCATGTTTATGTGCCGAATGACCCGGAGATCAGAAAGTTGATTTTGCAAGAGGCACATGATTCACCATATTCGATTCACCCACGAAATACCAAGATGTATTTGGATTTGAAGGAGACATTCTGGTGGACTAGAATGAAGAAGGATATTGCAGCATATGTAGCAGTTTGTGACGTATGTCATAGAGTGAAGGCAGAGCATTAGAAGCCAGCCGGATTGTTACAACCATTGCCGATACCCGAATGGAAGTGGGATAAGATAGGCATGGATTTTATCACAGGACTACCCAGGACGAAAGCAGGATATGACTCGATATAGTTGATTGTTTGACGAAGGTAGCACATTTCATTCCAGTTAAGACCACTTACACCAGTGCTAAGTTGGCAAAGATATACATGACTAGGATCATTTGTTTGCATGGAGTTCCAAGGAGTATTGTATTAGACAGAGGAACCCAATTTACCTCAAAGTTTTGGAATCAGTTGCATGAAACTTTGGAAACTAGGCTAGAGTTCAGCACCGCTTTTCATCCGCAGACAGATGGACAGACCAAGAGAGTCAATCAGATTTTGGAAGATATGCTGAGAGCTTGTGCACTAGATTATGGATCTAGTTGGGACGATAATTTTCCATATGCGGAGTTTTCTTATAACAACAGTTACCAAACCAGTCTAAAGATGGCACCTTTCGAAGCTTTGTACGGAAGGAGGTGCAGGACACCGTTGTCATGGGACGAAGTTGGAGACCGTCAGTTCTTTGGACCAGATTTGATTAATGAGTCTGAACGGAAAGTTAAGTTGATTCACGATAGGCTCAATGTAGCCCAGTCCAGGCAGAAGAGCTACGCAGATTCTAAACGCAAGGAGACAGTTTACGAAACAGGAGACAGAGTGTATCTCCGAGTATCCCCACTACGAGGAGTTAAGCGCTTTGGAGTTAAGGGAAAATTAGCACCGCGTTTCGTTGGACCATATAAGATCTTGCAACGTATGGGAGAAGTCGCATATAAGTTGGAATTACCAGAGGGACTGTCAGGAGTTCATGATGTATTCCATGTTTCTCAGCTAAAGAAATGTCACGCCGAGATGGCGGAAGTACCGCTAAGAGATACAGTTCCATTGGAAGCAATTCAGTTGAAGGACGACTTAACGTATGAGGAGAAACCAGTCAAGATTCTCGAGTATGCCAGCAGAGTTACCCGCAGCAAGGTTATCAAGTTTTGCAAAGTTCAGTGGAACCACCACTCAGAGGATGAAGCCACCTGGGAGAGAGAAGAAGATTTGCTCAAGGACCACCCTCACCTATTTTCTAGCCAACCCGAATCTCGAGGGTGAGATTCATCTTAAGGGGGGTAGGTTTGTAACATCCCAAATTTTCAATTTGGAATGTTATATATTAGATCATCATGCATATCATATTTTCTTGCATTTTTGTCGATCCTAGAAATTTCACGCAACTCAAGGACCTTCGGAGAGAGTTGGAGATTTCGTTATTTTCATATTTGAGCTTTCTCAAATTTTGAAAAGAGGATCATTGGATTTGTCGGAGTTTATTTGCCTTTTATTTGGATAGGGAAAAATGCGCGTTTTCAAAATTTGCACTTTAGGCCCGGAGAAAAGTTCATTTTGTTCGACTCATTTTTAGGAGTCGGGGAAAATTTACTTTAGAAGTTTTGGAGTTCGTTTAGATTTCTTTTCTATTGTTTTTCTGCGTGCGAAACCGATTAAAAAAAATTCCAACGTGCCTGGGCCAAGGCCCAAGCCGCCGGCCAGGCCAGGCTCCCCAAGCCGCGCCGCGCGCCTAACGCAGGAGGCCGCCGCCGCCGCCCTAGGAGTCCTAGTAGGATTCCGTTTGCTTTTTTTTAGGACTCCCTCTCCTACTCTTATTTCTTGCCCCCTCCCCCAAGTCTCCTCTCCTCTCCCCTCTTTATATACCCCACACCCCCCTCTAAACATCAAATCAAGCCCCAAACACCCCAAGCCCCTCACCCGCGCCGCGCCCAAGCCGCCGCCGCCCCTAGCGCCGCGCCACCCTAGCGCCGCCGCCGCCCTGCGTCACCGCCGCCGCCGCCCGTGTGCATCGCCGCCGCCGCCCAACGCCGCCGCCACCGGAGCCCCGTTCGTCGGAGCCTCGCCGAGGTTGCCCCGCGTCTCTTTTTCTCCCCTCGGTTCGGTTTTTCTTCTAAACCGTTCCGATTCTTTTCTTCTCTTCCAATTCGTTTTCTTTCCGGTTCTTCTCTAAACCATTCCGGTTTTCTAGATCGGTTTTTCGTTCGGTTTTCTTCTCCGAAACCCTAGATCGGATTCGTTTTCTTTTCCGGTTTAGTTGCCTAGAGACCGTTCGCCGGACCGTTCGTCCTAATGAACGTGATCACGGGATTATTCTAGGTTAACGAACGTCCGTTTGTTTAACCGTTCTTCTTTTTCTTCTCACCGGATTTATTCCGCGATCGCCATCTCAGATCCGATCTTCGTTCTAGTTTATCTTCTCGCTCGTTTATCGGAATCAGGTGATTCAAGCGCCTGGAGTTTCGTTTCGAAACCTCCATTCCGACTAATCAACTTTAACTAAGTTTTTGCTACTGTAAAACTTGACCTAGTTTCAACTTGCTAGAACCGAGTTGTTTTCTTTCGCCGTTTGTTTTTGGTTTCTTTGGTCGGTTCTTTCTCTCTTTGCAACCGGAGTTCTTAAGTTGAACTTTCTGGTTCGACCTTTTGTTCGAGTTTTACCTATGCATTAGATGAGTACTTACTGTATGCTTGTTGTTTGTCTGCGATTGATTACCCGGATTACGCCGCTTGTTACTTCGAATCTCTAGGACTCGCGGATCATCAGCAAGGCAAGTAACACTTTGATCATACCTTTTCTATAACCCAGTTTTATTGCATTAGATCCATCCTCACACATTGCATGATTAGGATCTAATTAAATTGTGGGATGGGAAGTAGATGAGGTAGTACCTATTACCTGTTTATCATGAAACCTTTGGGAGTTACTTCTACGTTTGCTTATTATGCCATGCTATGCTAGTAGACGTGGATTGGGTGAGTGATATCCATGATAGATGTGAGATTGATAATTTTAATGGTTTATCTAAGGTGGTAACTTAAACACACATCTGGGTGGATTGAGGCACCTGATGTCTATGAGGACTTGCCTGTTTTATTTTGGACCGCCACCCAGGCTCAAAGGGATCATAAGATCTTTCATGCTAAATACTTACGTGTGCAGCCACAAGCCATTATGGGCTCTGGTATAGTTGACTAAGTCGTGCGAACTCTTATAGGGTAGACTAGCAGATGTAGGGAAAAGTAGGTGTACCGGTCTATCCATCGTAAGGTGCTAGCGCTTCTGAAAGACTGTGTCTCGGTCATCCGTTTCTCAAACACCAGTAGTGCGAGAAATCCAACGGAGGCGATCGAGTCTTGTGGGTAAAAGTGCGCAAACCTCTGCAGAGTGTAACAAACTAGTCATGATTAGCCGTGTCCCCGGTTATGGACATCTTGAGTATCTAGTACTTGAATATCATGTGAATCTCATCATGTTACTTCTAATTAATATTGTTGGGTTTTAATTGTTCACTTTTAATTGGGATTGAGAATGCTGTCAACCATTCTCAAAGTTTAACAACCACCATGATAGTTAAATAAATTATTCCTTTGCAGTAGGGAAAAACTGGCTTTACGCAAAACAGTAACCATAGAGCTTTCCACCAGCCAAATATGCATATAGTATAGCTGTTTCATTCCATTACTCTCTATGTGTTACCTTGCCAGCATATTCCATGTGCTGACCCGTTTCGGGCTGCAACGTTAATGTTGCAGACTTTTCAGACGATGATTAAGGTGCTTTTAGGTCGTGGTTCTATACTCAGTGATGCCGTTGGAGTTGATGGAATCATTTATCTTCCAAGTCTTCCGCTGTTATCGTCATTAGATGGCCTTAAGCCATATTATTGTAATAAGTTCTCTTTTGAGACACCGATGTAATAAGTGTGTGATTGCTACTCTGCTATAAATCCTTCGAAGTACTGTGTGGTGTCAGCATTACTGATCCAGGGATGACACCGGAGCACGGTAGACTTGATCCATTCGGGTCAGGTCGCTACAGAGATGGTATCAGAGCACACGCTGACTATAGGACATGACCACTAAGTTAAAGCCCTAGATCACTATTCCCTCCTCATTTTCTAACTCCTCATCTTTTCTACTCTTTAGGATGAAGGACGCAAAGATCAAGTACGCTCAACCGGATGAAGGCACACCTTTTGGATTTCACTTGAAGGAAGTCACCAAGTACCTAAACATTGGATTACCAAGTTTCACAGGAACCTTCAACGCCACTTTACCTGAAGAGGAGCACTGGAAGATTCAAGCTCACATTCCGGGAAGGACATTCGCGCCAATCACGAAGCCCATAGATAGTGTTTTCAATGCACCAACTTGGAGTCTAGGAAGGAGCATGGCAGCCCATATCACCATAGGACGCATTGGAGAAGTTTATCAAGAAGACATCAAGGACACTATCTACCAGATTTGCGGACGCCGAGATGAACAATGGGAGTTAGTCAGCACCAAGAAGGATAGATCCATTGCAGCATTTATCCAGGAGTTGAACCAGCACATTCGACGCCACGAGAACCAGATGTGCAATGATATGATAGAGTTGAAGAATGCGAAGACAAGGATCATCGAGCTAGAAGGAGAACTGAAGGCTACACGCAAGGACTACATGGACGAGATAGTAGCTCTAGCAAGACACATCTGCGATCTTAAGCAAGAGATTGAAGAACTCAAGATGGAGTTAGCATCCAGGAAGGAAGACATGTACATCGCATGTCCAGACAACTACATCATCATCGACGACACCGATTCGGATCCAAGTGAACCCGACTTTGAAGACGAAGCTGGAGCGGACATCATGGAGTCTTCCACCGGTTCAAATTTCTAGATGACCACCAAATATTAGTAGTATTTCCCCCATGTATACACTATAGTTCGAGCACTTTTGCGATAGCTAGATCGATTGTATGCCCTTGTTTGAATTGAATGAAGTGATTTTGTGTGAATTTGCTCATGTGCATTGGGGTAGTGTTTTCTCTTTAGACACTTATTACAGTAACCATAGAGCTTTCCACCAGCCAAATATGCATATAGTATAGCTGTTTCATTCCATTACTCTCTATGTGTTACCTTGCCAGCATATTCCATGTGCTGACCCGTTTCGGGCTGCAACGTTAATGTTGCAGACTTTTCAGACGACGATTAAGGTGCTTTTAGGTCGTGGTTCTATACTCAGTGATGTCGTTGGAGTTGATGGACCCATTTATCTTCCAAGTCTTCCGCTGTTATCGTCATTAGATGGCCTTAAGCCATATTATTGTAATAAGTTCTCTTTTGAGACACCGATGTAATAAGTGTGTGATTGCTACTCTGCTATAAATCCTTCGGAGTACTGTGTGGTGTCAGCATTACTGATACAGGGATGACACCGGAGCACAGTAGACTTGATCCATTCGGGTCGGGTCGCTACATATTGGTTGTTGAATTGCATGGTGATGCATAATTCCTTATATAAACTCTCTTGAAAGTGATTGTCATCAATTACCAAAATGGGGGAGATTGAAAGGACATGCGGTGCCCCCATGTGTGGTTTTGGTAATTGATGACATTCTCTATGGACTAAGGGTTGCATTGAGTTATATTTGAGGGATTTTTCCATAGGCATTTCTTGAAGTCCATGTGTTGGTTTCAAGGAATTTATGGGTTGACCAAGGTACTATTAAGGAATTATCCAAAGATTGGTCATGTGAGTGTTGAGCTTATTGCAAGCATGTCTTGAAGAAGAAGATTGTGTGATCATTCATGTTTACCTTCAAGACATCATCCAAACGAAGAGAGTTGGAAAGATTCAAGGTTGATCAAGACTAAGTCAAGAGTGAATCAAGTTGATCAACTCACAAAGAGTAGAAGATGTACCGAGAGGGATCAAGTGATCCCATGGTATGGTAAGCATTGTTCATTGCACTTTGTGTACTAACCCATGGTCTATGTGAGAGTCTATGTGGGGTTAGGTACGTGTCCATGGGCTTGCGTCAAGAGGATGATATCATACAACCCATGGGAAGGATGACATCAAGTGGTGATCGTCATCAAGATTGTCGTGTGCAAGTTCAAGTGGAGAATCACGAAGAGATCAAGTGCTTGAAGCTTGCCATCCTTTGTGGTGTCAGTGGACTTGTGAAGATGTGCCGAAGAGTGGCTCACCCATAGTGGAGTATGGGGGAGCAATCATCTAGTGTCCATCGACCCAACGCAGTCAAGAAAGGTGGTCCATCTTGATGAGGACAAGATCGTCATCATCTAGCTCAAGTGGATCATGTGCAAGGCAAAGGTTTGCCCTTGATAGGTTTTCTATTTTACCGGTCTCATGGTGGTAGTTGGGAGACCGGGTTATAGGATCGATAGCCGTACTATCAAGGGGGGCTCTCAAGTGAGTAGCTTGATCGTATCGTTCGTCTAGAGCTCAAACCATCGCATCCTTGCATCATGTTTCTTGGTTCTTGTTTGGTTCTATTTTTGAGTCTTAGAGCTTATGGTCATCTTGATGACAAGCTTGAGTTCATCGAAAACGGAGTTTGCATGCGTCTTCTATGATGTTTTCATTTTGGAGGTTTTACCTGTCTTATCCGAGGAAGGGTTCTCACCATTTTCTTTTGGGCCTTTTCTTATTTGCTTCTTATTGGTATTTCTATCAAGATTGTGTTAGCCCTTGTCGCTAGCTTTCCAACAAACTTGGTTTCATCGAATTCGGAGTCAGTTTGCAGAAGTTGTGTCAGTTTTGGTGTTCTGAAAAGGCTGCAGCGGTACTACCGCGGACAGGAGCGGATGTAATTTTTTAATACCGGTCTTGGGAGCGGTACTACCGCTCTTGGGAGCGGTACAACCGCTTGGAGAAGTACTACCGCGGCTACTTCCGTGGCTACTTCCGCTCGGGACCAAAAACTCGTCACAAGTCCAGCGGTGGTAGGCACGAATGTAATTTTTTAGTACTGCTCGCAAGCAGTAGTACCGCTACCCTTAGCAGTAGTACCGCTACCCCTAGCGGTAGTACCGTGAGGTCAAGCGGTACTATCGCTCCGACCGTTCTTCTGGCTTTTTTGCCTCCTCGCTGTTGTGTTTCAAAGGGCTACTACCGCCCTAGCGGTAGTACCGCTCCTTGGAGCGGTAGTGCCGCTCGGTGCGGGCTGTGAGCATAACGGTTGGATTTTTCCCCACCTATAAAAGGGGGTCTTCTTCCCCAATGAACCTTATCCTTTTAGCTCGTGTTCTTCCCCCATTGTTGACCTTCTTCGAGCTTGCTAACTCTCAATCCCTCCAATGATTCTTGCTAGTTCTTGAGGGAAAAGAGAGAGGAGATCTAGATCCACGTTTCCACCAATCACTTTCTCCTCTAAGCGAGGGGAACCCCTTGGATCTAGATCTTGGAGTTCTTCGTGTTCTTCTTTCGTTCTTCCTCTCATTTTCTTCCCTAGCATTAGTTGTTTTGGTGGGATTGGGAGAGAAGGACTTGGGCACTCCGTGTGCCCTTGCCATTGCATTTGTGCATCGGTTTGAGTTCTCCATGGTGATACGTGGAAGTGAAGTTTGAGAAGCTTATTACTCTTGGGTGTTTGGGCACCCTAGAGCTTGTTCCTCTTGGCTGCCTTGGCGCCATAGACGGTTGGTGGTGTTCGGAGCTCAATCATTGTGGTGTAAAGCTCTGGGCAAGCGTCGGGGTCTCCAATTAGGTTGTGGAGATCTCCCCGAGCAATTTGACGGGTTTCGGTGACCGCCCCCAAGGGTTGCCAACGTGTACGGGTTCGGTGACCGCCCCCAAGGGTTGCCATTTGTACGGGTTTGGTGACCGCCCTCAAGGGTCCTGAGGGAGTCCTGGATTAGGGGGTGTCCGGATGGCCGGACTATACCTTCAGCCGGACTCCTGGACTATGAAGATACATGATTGAAGACTTCGTCCCGTGTCCGAGAGGGACTTTCCTTGGCGTGGAGGGCAAGCTTGGCGATACGGATATGCATATCTCCTATCATTGTAACCGACTCTATGCAACCCTAACCCTACCCGGTGTCTATATAAACTGGAGGGTTTTAGTCCGTAGGACAACATACACATCAATGATCATACCATAGGCTAGCTTCTAGGGTTTAGCCTCCTCGATCTCGTGGTAGATCTACTCTTGTACTACCCATATCATCAATATTAATCAAGTAGGACGTAGGGTTTTATCGGTGTTCTGGGAACGGGGGTACCCAGACTTGCCTGCCTGTGGCCTGCGGCGTGGCTCGAGTGGGGGCCCAACATGGCCCATCTTCATCAAGCACAAGACTCAAGACCCTCGCAAGGGGCCAAGCCTCGCGAGGCGGGCGACACGGCGCATCCTCAGGCTGGCTCGCGAGGAGATGGAGATATCAAGGCGGGGTGCCTCGCGAGGTGCCCGTGACGCAAGCCATGACGATCGAGGGCACCAGGCGGGTGCCAGCGCGCGCAGCGTCCTTCTTTCCTCTTTGGTGCAAAGGGGGCAAGCGCAGCCGCGGAGTACCGAGGCATCAGGCAAAGGTTGCCATTTCGGTGCAACAAGACCAGGACCAAGCGGACTATGGAGCCCAGCGCGGCGTCACCGCAGAGCCTCTCGCAGGCGTAGACCACCTTTTGTCAGGATAGATGTACTTGCTGTCCCCCTTCAAATTAGCCCGCCATTGTTGGCTCCCTTCCTGCTCGATATTTGGGAAGAGGACCAGGGCCTCTATAAATAAGGACCAGCCGCCCACATAGCAAGGGGGTCCGGTTCGAACAGTTAGCGGATCGAAGATCGGAAATCAGAGAGAAAGAGAGAGAGAGAAGGGCGACTGAACTCCTCCTAGCAGTTCATCGCCCCAGCCAAGAACAGACCCTCGCGAGGCTGTTCTTCCCTGTATTGTTCATCATCACCAGCCCCAAGAGGCAATCCATCCACCACACACTGGAGTAGGGTATTACACCACAATGGTGGCCCGAACCAGTATAAATCTTGTGCCTCTTGTGTGATTCTTTTAGTAGTTTAGATCTTTGCGAGGCGGGGAGGTTGAGGACGTGATTTCCGCGCGCACCCCAGTGTTCGAACCTTAAGGGTCTGCCGGAACCCGAAATCCGACATTTGGCGCGCCAGGTAGGGGTGCGCCGGAATCTGTCTTCCACCACTCCGTTCTCCTCCGACCGTCGCATCCATGTCCGACGCTCGTCGGACCCGCGCCGAGCACCGGGCCGCCATCGCTTCTCGTGCCGCCCAGACGGCCCCCTTCGGTGTGTGTCCTCATCGTTCCCTGTCGCCCGCTGTCAACACCGCCACCGGCTCGGCGGGAAACGAGCTGCAAGCACCACCCCAGCATCCGCCTATGCGGCAGAGCAACTGCACCGCGACACCGACGCCTCCGGTCGTTGCGGCCCTCCTGGGCGGCTCGCAGGCGCCGCCCACAAGTCACCACGTCAAGCCTTTCGCCCGCCGGGTTAGCTCCGCTGCCGCGCGGCAGGGGGCTCCCCCGGATCGGGCAGCGAGCGAGGTCGATCTGACCTTTAGCTCGGAGGACCACCCCACCAACCAGGTCGGCTCAGGCGCGCTCCCCTTGTTGTGCACCCCCACCATCTGCCAGGTGGCCGTCACCCGAACCCTCATCGATGGCGGCGCGGGCCTCAGCGTGCTTTCGGTCGAGACTTTCGACCTCTTCTGCATACCCCGGGAGCGGCTGCGACCCAACCGATCCTTCTCGGGCGTCGGGGCGGATCATCCGACTCCCTAGGACAGATCCGGCTCCCGGTGACCTTCGGCACCTATGACAACTTCCGCACGGAGACGGTCGACTTCGACATCGCCCCCATCGGCCTTCCCTACAACGCCATCCTCGGCTACCCGGCACTGGCCCAGTTCATGGCCGCCACGCACCCGGCGTACAACCTCATGAAGATGCCCGGGAGCAATGGTACCCTCACCGTGCGCGGGGACACCGGGGACGCCCTGCGAGTACTCAAGCTCGCCTTCAAGATAGCGGCGTCGGCACGGCCCGCCAACGCAGAGGCCCCTGAGCCCAAGGGGGCTGCGCCCGCCAAGAAGAAGCAGTTATTCATCCAGGACAAGGCAGAGACCAAGCAGATACCCGTCGACGAGGACGGGTCCTCCAGTGCCACTTTCACCATAGGCGCCAACCTCGAGCCTGAGCAGGAGGAGGCCTTGGTCAAGTTCTTGCGCGCACATAAGAAGGTATTTGCTTGGGAGCCCGATCAGCTGGCGGGGATCCCCAGGAGTGTCATTGAGCATCACCTCAACGTGTGCCCAAATGTGCGCCCTGTGAAGCAGAAGGCCAGGCGGCAGTCCGTGGAGAAGCAGGCCTTCATTGTTCAAGAGACCCGCAAGCTAGAAGCCGCTGGGGTCATTCGCGAGGTCTGATACCCGGATTGGTTGGCCAACCCTGTTGTTGTGCCCAAGAAAGGGGGGAAGGAACGCATGTGTGTCGACTTCACCAACCTTAACAAGGCGTGCCCGCAAGATCCGTTTCTGCTCCCCCGCATCGACCAGATCGTCGACTCCACTGCGGAGTGCGACCTGCTATGCTTCCTGGACGCCTTCTCCGGGTATCACCAGATCAAGATGGCGGTAGAAGATGTCGAGAAGACCGCCTTCTTGATCCCGTGCGGGGTATACTGCTATACATGCATGCTGTTCGGGCTGCGCAACGCGGGAGCAACCTTTCAGCGGCTGATGCACATCGCCTTGGGCCTGCAACTCGGAAAGAATGTCGAGGCCTACGTAGATGACATTGTGGTAAAGTCTCGGGAGGCCAAGACCCTCATACAGGACCTGGAGGAGACCTTCGCGAGCCTCGACGCAGTAAACCTGCGGCTCAACCCGGAGAAATGTGTGTTTGGCGTCCCCTCGGGCAAGCTTTTGGGTTTCCTCATGTCCCATCGTGGCATCGAGGCCAACCCCGAGAAGGTCAAGGCGGTCGAGGACATGAGCCCGCCGAAGACCCTCAGAGAGATGCAGAAGCTTACCGAGCGCGTGACCGCGCTAGGGCGCTTCATCTCCAAATTGGGAGAACGAGCGTTGCCCTTCTTTCAGCTAATGAAGAAGAAGGGGCCCTTCGAATGGACTAAAGAGGTAGATAAGGCGTTTCAAGATCTCAAGAGGTATCTGACCAGTCCCCCAGTCATGGTGGCTCCGCGCCCTTAGGAGCCCCTGCTGCTTTACCTCGCCGCCACTCCTTACTCCGCCGGCGTAGCCCTGGTGGCGGTTAGGGAGGAGCGCCAGGTCAAGACCGCAGCGGTAGCCCGAGGCAAGGCAAGACGGGAACAAGGAGAGCCTGCGGAATCCGCGACCGCAGTGGAAGAGGGGCAGCTGCTGAAGAATGTATCAGAGGTAGGAGAGGCCGCACGCACAGATGGGCCGCCTCCCGAGGTCACTTCACCTCGCGAGGCGCCCCCACCTCCTGAGGGCATCGCGACCGCAGATGCTCTCAGCCTTGTTGAGCACCCGGTCTACTTTGTTAGCACGGTGTTACGGGACGCGAGGGCACGGTACCCAATGCCTCAGAAGCTCCTCCTCGCGCTACTGGTGGCCTCGCGCAAGCTGCGTCACTACTTCCAGGCCCATCCCATCAAAGTCGTCTCGTCGTACCCCTGGAGAGAGTGCTCAGGAGCCCTAACTCAGCCGGAAGGGTCGCTGAGTGGAACATAGAGCTGCAGGCGTTTTAGCTCGAGTTCAGCACAACCAGGGTCATCAAAGGAGCAGCGTTGGCGGATTTTGTGGCAAAATGGATGGAGGCACCAGGCCTCAAGGCCGACGAGGATCGGTCCCTCTCCCCGGGGAGCGAGGCACCAGAAGGCTGGGTCATGCACTTCGACGGGGCGTTCTCCAGACATGGTGCTGGGGCCGGGGCGGTGCTTATATCGCCCACTCAGGATAAGCTCTACTATGCCGTGCAGCTCTGTTTCCAGCAAGGTGAGAAGGTCTCCAACAATATTGCAGAATATGAGGGACTAATAGCCGGGTTGAAGGCCGCAGTAGCCCTGGGGGTGAAACGCCTCATCGTCAAGGGCGACTTGCAGCTCCTAGTCAACTTCTCCAACAAGGTGTACGAGCCAAAGGACGAGCATATGGAGGCCTACCTAGCAGAGGTCCGCAGGATGGAAAAGCAGTTTTGGGGGCTGGAACTGCAGCATGTGCCTCGCGACAGCAATCAGGAGGCCGACGATATCGCCAAGCGTGCGTCCAGGCGGTTACCCCAGGAGCCTGGCGTTTTCGAGGAGCGGCTCTTCAAACCCTCAGCTCTGCCGTCGCTGTCAAACGCGGCTCAGCCCTTGGAGGAGCTCCCCCAGCCACCTACCTTGGGAGCTCCGACCTGTGGCCCAGCCTCAGGGGTGTGCCTGCTCCTGGCGATGGAACCTCAGGAGGGTTGTTGGATCGCAGAGCTCCGGAGCTACCTAACACAAGGGACCTTGCCGGAGAAGGAGGAGGAAGCGGAGCGTGTGGCACGGCAGGCCACGGCGTACTGCATCAAGGATGGAGAGCTCTACCGGAAGCGACCAAACGATGTATCCCTGCGCTGCATCTCTAGGGAGCAAGGAAAGGAACTGCTGGAAGACATACATGGCGAAGACTGTGGACATCATTCATCATCACGGACCCTCGTCGGCAAGGCGTTCTACAGTGGGTTTTATTGGCCCACCGCACTCAATGACGTCGTCGAACTGGTGAAAGCTTGTGAGGCCTGCCAGTTCCACGCCAAGCAAATTCATCAGCCGGCGGGAGGCCTGCAGACTATACCCCTTTCGTGGCCATTCGTAGTTTGGGGGCTGGACATCCTGGGCCCGTTTCCTCGGGCGCCAGGGGGCTACCCCTACCTCTACGTCGCCGTGGACAAGTTCACCAAGTGGGCTGAAGTGGAGGCCGTTCGCACCATCCCCGCGGGCTCCGCAGTCAAGTTCATCAGGGGCATCGTGAGCCGGTTCGGGGTGCCGAACTGCATCATCACAGACAACGGTTCGTAGTTCACCAGTAACCTCTTCAAAACATACTGTGCTAACCTTGGAACGCAGATATGCTACGCCTCAGTAGCGCACCCCCGAAGCAACGGCCAGGCCGAGCGAGCCAACGCGGAGGTCCTGAGGGGCCTCAAGACTAGGACATTCAAGAAGAAGCTGGAGGCCTGCGGCAGGGGATGGTACGACGAGCTGCAGTCCGTGCTGTGGTCCATGCGCACCACTGCGACCAAACCGACTGGGGAGACCCCATTCTTCCTGGTCTACGGAGCGGAAGCAGTCCTCCCTCACGAGGTCAGACGTTGCTCCGCGCGGGTCCTGGCGTTCGACGAGGCGCAGCAGGACGCCATGCGGGGGATGGACCTCATACTGGGGGAGGAACGTCGCCGGGAGGCCGCGCTGCGAGCGGCGAGGTATCAATAGGCGCTGCGGCAATATCACTGCCGCAACATCCGCCCCAGGACTCTCGAGGTAGGAGACCTCGTGCTCATGCGGGTTCTCTCCAGGGAGGGGTTGCACAAGCTCTCTCCCATGTGGGAGGGCCCGTTCAAGGTTGTTCATGTTTCCAGGCCCGGCTCCGCGTGCTTGGAGACTCAGGAGGGAGTGCCAATCCAGAATGCATGGAACATCCAGCACCTCCGGAAGTTCTACCCCCGAAAAGGCCCGGAGCCTATGAAGCAAGGCGAATGCCTATGAAGATCATCGCTTTGGAAAAAGGCCCGGAGACTGTGAAGCAAGGCGAGTGCCTGTGAAGACCATCTCTTTTGGAAAGGCCCAGTGCCTGTGAAGCAAGGAGAATGCCTGTGAAGATCATCGCTTTCGAAAAAGGCCTGGAGCCTGTGAAGCAAGGCGAGTGCCTGTGAAGACCATCTCTTTTGGAAAGGCCCAGTGCCTGTGAAGCAAGGCGAATGCCTGTGAAGATCATCGTTTTGGAAAAAGGCCCGGAGCCTATGAAGCAAGGCGAGTGCCTGTGAAGATCATCTCTTTGAAAAGGCCTAGAGCCTGTGAAGCAAGGCGAGCGCCTGTGAAGCTATCGCTTGGGAAAAGGCCCGGAGACTGTGAAGCTTGCCGCCCCGTAACACTCTCACGTAATAATGAGTGGGGCTGTACACGCCCCGGAGTCTCAGGAGCGCCGGCCTCAGGCCCTGGGGCTCCCTCCCATGCCCAGTGGCAGCACTTAGCTCCGCGCTGGTGAGCAGACGTCGAAGACTAGACTAGGTGCCGGACGCGGCTTTTTCATTTGCTTTCCGTAGTTGACGTGTTTGTTTGCATTTGGAGTCTTATTGAAGTTGTCGTTGTTGCTGATTTGTGGTTCGTCGATTTTCGCCCCTCGCTTTGGTTTCTCTCGTAAACAACCTCGCGAGGGATAGTGCTCAGACGTCCTCGCGAGGGTTTCTGCCTTAGCCGCGGGAAGGTTCTCATGACCCTGGCACATTACAGGAGCACCCCTCCTAGTCCGTGCCCCTCGGGCACCGTGACGTGCACACAGGGCCTGGGTCGGTCACCCCACCCCCCGGCAGGGGTCAAAAACAATCTACGCACAGGCGAGAAATCAAGAGGTGCAAAAAATGAGATCAAGGTAATAGCCAAAATGGCAATGTTTCCCAACACGCCCCAAGGGGGCTCCATGCAGCTGTTCTGTCTTACACAGGTAACAAAAGAGAAAGGAAAAAGACGATCCTGGCGCAGCCCCCCCTCACACTGGCCCGCGGAGGCGACACGGGTTGCCTCAGGGCCTCAGGCGGACTCCCTCTCGCGCTTCACCGGGGCACGACGGCGGGCGGACGATGTTGGGGAACGTAGTAATTTCAAAAAAAATCCTACGCACACGCAAGATCATGGTGATGCATAGCAACGAGAGGGGAGAGTGTTGTCTACGTACCAACGCAGACCGACTATGGAAGCGATCACACAACGTAGAGGAAGTAGTCGTACGTCTTCCCGATCCGACCGATCCAAGCACCGTTACTCCGGCACCTCCGAGTTCTTAGCACACATTCAGCTCGATGATGATCCTCGGGCTCCGATCCAGCAAAGCGTCGAGGAAGAGTTCCGTCAGCACGATGGTGTGGTGACGATCTTGATGTACTACCGACGCAGGGCTTCGCCTAAGCACTACAACGGTATGATCGAGGTGGAATTTGGTGGCAGGGGGCACCGCACACGGCTAAGGAACGATCTCAAGGATCAACTTGTGTGTCTAGAGGTGCCCCCTGCCCCCGTATATAAAGGATGAAGGGGGGAGGCTGGCCGGCCAAGCTAGGAGGCGCAGGAGGAGTCCTACTCCTACCGGGAGTAGGACTCCCCCCCCCCCCAATCCTATTCCTAATAGGATTCCCCAAAGGGGAAGAGAAAGAGAAAGGTGGCCGGCCCCTCTCCTAGTCCTAATAGGACTAGGGAGAGGGGGGGAGGCGCAGCCCTATGTGGGCTGCCCTCTCACCTTTCCACTAAGGCCCATGTTGGCCCATTTGGCTCCCGGGGGGTTCCGGTAACCCTCCCGGTAATCCGGTAAAATCCCGATTTCACCCGGAACACTTCCGATGTCCAAACATAGGCTTCCAATATATCAATCTTTATGTATCGACCATTTCGAGACTCCTCGTTATGTCCGTGATCACATCCGGGACTCCGAACAACCTTCGGTACATCAAAATGCATAAACTCATAATAACTGTCATCGTAACGTTAAGCGTGCGGACCCTACGGTTCGAGAACAATGTAGACATGACCGGGACACGTCTCCGGTCAATAACCAATAGCGGGACCTGGATGCCCATATTGGCTCATACATATTCTACGAAGATCTTTATCGGTCAGACCGCATAACAACATACGTTGTTCCCTTTGTCATCGGTATGTTACTTGCCCGAGATTCGATCGTCGGTATCCAATACCTAGTTCAATCTCGTTACTGGCAAGTCTCTTTACTCGTTTCGTAATACATCATCTCACAACTAACATCTTAGTTATAATGCTTGCAAGGCTTATGTGATGTGTATTACCGAGAGGGCCCAGAGATACCTCTCCGACACTCGGAGTGACAAACCCTAATCTCGAAATACGCCAACCCAACATCTACCATTGGAGACACCTGTAGTACTCCTTTATAATCACCCAGTTACGTTGTGACGTTTGGTAGTACCCAAAGTGTTCCTCCGGTAAACGGGAGTTGCATAATCTCATAGTTATAGGAACATGTATAAGTCATGAAGAAAGCAATAGCAACATACTAAACGATCGGGTGCTAAGCTAATGGAATGGGTCATGTCAATCAGATCATTCAACTAATGATGTGACCTCGTTAATCAAATAACAACTCTTTGTTCATGGTTAGGAAACATAACCATCTTTGATTAACGAGCTAGCCAAGTAGAGGCATACTAGTGACACTCTGTTTGTCTATGTATTCACACATGTATTATGTTTCCGGTTAATACAATTCTAGCATGAATAATAAACATTTATCATGATATAAGGAAATAAATAATAACTTTATTATTGCCTCTAGGGCATATTTCCTTCAGTCTCCCACTTGCACTAGAGTCAATAATCTAGATTACAGAGTAATGATTCTAACACCCATGGAGCCTTGGTGTTGATCATGTTTTGCTCGTGGAAGAGGCTTAGTCAACGGGTCTGCAACGTTCATATCCGTATGTATCTTGCAAATCTCTATGTCTCCCACCTGGACTAGATCCCGGATGGAGTTGAAGCGTCTCTTGATGTGTTTGGTCCTTTTGTGAAATCTGGATTCCTTTGCCAAAGCAATTGCACCAGTATTGTCACAAAAGATTTTCATTGGACCCGATGCACTAGGTATGACACCTAGATCGGATATGAACTCCTTCATCCAGACTCCTTCGTTCGCTGCTTCCGAAGCAGCTATGTACTCCGCTTCACATGTAGATCCCGCTACGACGCTTTGTTTAGAACTGCACCAACTGACAGCTCCACCGTTTAAAGTAAACACGTATCCGGTTTGCGATTTAGAATCGTCCGGATCAGTGTCAAAGCTTGCATCAACGTAACCTCTTACGGTGAGTTCTTTGTCACCTCCATATACGAGAAACATATCCCTAGTCCTTTTCAGGTATTTCAGGATGTTCTTGACCGCTGTCCAGTGATCCACTCCTGGATTACTTTGGTACCTCCCTGCTAAACTTATAGCAAGGCACACATCAGGTCTGGTACACAGCATTGCATACATGATAGAGCCTATGGCTGAAGCATAGGGAACATCTTTCATTTTCTCTCTATCTTCTGCAGTGGTCGGGCATTGAGTCTGACTCAACTTCACACCTTGTAACACAGGCAAGAACCCTTTCTTTGCTTGATCCATTTTGAACTTCTTCAAAATCTTGTCAAGGTATGTGCTTTGTGAAAGTCCAATTAAGCGTCTTGATCTATCACTATAGATCTTTATGCCTAATATGTAAGCAGCTTCCCCAAGGTCTTTCATCGAAAAACTTTTATTCAAGTATCCCTTTATGCTATCCAAAAATTCTATATCATTTCCAATCAGCAATATGTCATCCACATATAATATCAGAAATGCTACAGAGCTCCCACTCACTTTCTTGTAAATACAGGCTTCTCCAAAAGTCTGTATAAAGCCAAATGCTTTGATCACACTATCAAAGCGTTTATTCCAACTCCGAGATGCTTGCACCAGTCCATAAATGGATCGCTGGAGTTTGCATACTTTGTTAGCTCCCTTTGGATCGACAAAACCTTCTGGTTGCATTATATACAACTCTTCTTCCAGAAATCCATTCAGGAATGCAGTTTTGACATCCATCTGCCATATTTCATAATCATAAAATGCGGCAATTGCTAACATGATTCTGACGGACTTAAGCATCGCTACGGGTGAGAAGGTCTCATCGTAGTCAACCCCTTGAACTTGTCGAAAACCTTTTGCGACTAGTCGGGCTTTATAGACAGTAATATTACCGTCAGCGTCAGTCTTTTTCTTGAAGATCCATTTATTCTCAATTGCTTGCCGATCATCGGGCAAGTCAACCAAAGTCCATACTTTGTTCTCATACATGGATCCCATCTCAGATTTCATGGCCTCAAGCCACTTTGCGGAATCTGGGCTCACCATCGCTTCTTCATAGTTCGTAGTTTCATCATGATCTAGTAGCATGACTTCCAGAATTGGATTGCCGTACCACTCTGGTGCGGATCTCACTTTGGTTGATCTACATGGTTCAGTAGTATCTTGTCCTGAAGTTTCATGATCATCATCATTAGCTTCCTCACTAATTGGTATAGGTGTCGCAGAAACAGTTTTCTGTGATGTACTATTTTCCAATAAGGGAACAGGTACAGTTACCTCGTCAAGTTCTACTTTCCTCCCACTCACTTCTTTCGAGAGAAACTCCTTCTCTAGAAATGATCCATTCTTAGCAACGAATGTCTTGCCTTCGGATCTGTGGTAGAAGGTATACCCAACAGTCTCCTTTGGGTATCCTATGAAGACACATTTCTCCGCTTTGGGTTCGAGCTTATCAGCTTGAAGCTTTTTCACATAAGCATCGCAGCCCCAAACTTTAAGAAACGACAACTTTGGTTTCTTGCCAAACCATAGTTCATAAGGTGTCGTCTCAACGGATTTTGATGGTGCCCTATTTAACGTGAATGCGGCCGTCTCTAAAGCATAACCCCAAAACGATAGCGGTAAATCAGTAAGAGACATCATAGATCGCACCATATCTAGTAAAGTACGATTAGGACGTTCGGACACACCATTACGCTGTGGTGTTCCGGGTGGCGTGAGTTGCGAAACTATTCCACAATTTTTCAAATGTACACCAAACTCGTAACTCAAATATTCTCCTCCACGATCAGATCGTAGAAACTTTATTTTCTTGTTACGATGATTTTCAACTTCACTCTGAAATTCCTTGAACTTTTCAAATGTTTCAGACTTATGTTTCATTAAGTAGATATACCCATATCTGCTTAAATCATCTGTGAAGGTGAGAAAATAACGATATCCGCCACGAGCCTCAATATTCATCGGACCACATACATCGGTATGTATGATTTCCAATAAATCTGTTGCTCTCTCCATAGTACCGGAGAACGGTGTTTTAGTCATCTTGCCTATAAGGCACGGTTCGCAAGTACCAAGTGATTCATAATCAAGTGGTTCCAAAAGCCCATCAGCATGGAGTTTCTTCATGCGCTTTACACCGATATGACCTAAACGGCAGTGCCACAAATAAGTTGCACTATCATTATCAACTCTGCATCTTTTGGCTTCTACATTATGAATATGTGTATCACTACTATCGAGATTCAACAAGAATAGACCACTCTTCAAAGGTGCATGACCATAAATGATATTACTCATATAAATAGAACAACCATTATTCTCTGATTTAAATGAATAACCGTCTCGCATCAAACAAGATCCAGATATAATGTTCATGCTTAACGCTGGCACCAAATAACAATTATTTAGGTCTAATATTAATCCCGAAGGTAGATGTAGAGGTAGCGTGCCGACCGCGATCACATCGACTTTGGAACCGTTTCCCACGCGCATCGTCACCTCGTCCTTTGCTAGCGTCCGCTTATTCCGTAGTCCCTATTTCGAGTTGCAAATATTAGCAACAGAACCAGTATCAAATACCCAGGTGCTACTGCGAGCTCTAGTAAGGTACACATCAATAACATGTATATCACATATACCTTTGTTCACCTTGCCATCCTTCTTATCCGCCAAATACTTGGGGCAGTTCCGCTTCCAGTGACCAGTCTGCTTGCAGTAGAAGCACTCAGTTTTAGGCTTAGGTCCAGACTTGGGTTTCTTCTCCTGAGCAGCAACTTGCTTGCTGTTCTTCTTGAAGTTCCTCTTCTTCTTCCCTTTGCCCTTTTTCTTGAAACTAGTGGTCTTGTTGACCATCAACACTTGATGCTCCTTCTTGATTTCTACCTCCACAGCTTTCAGCATTGCGAAGAGCTCGGGAATAGTCTTGTTCATCCCTTGCATATTATAGTTCATCACGAAGCTCTTGTAGCTTGGTGGCAGTGATTGGAGAATTCTGTCAATGACGCAATCATCTGGAAGATTAACTCCCATCCGAATCAAGTGATTATTATACCCAGACATTTTGAGTATATGCTCACTGACAGAACTGTTCTCCTCCATCTTGCAGCTATAGAACTTATTGGAGACTTCATATCTCTCAATTCGGGCATTTGCTTGAAATATTAACTTCAACTCCTGGAACATCTCATATGCTCCATGACGTTCAAAACGTCGTTGAAGTCCCGATTCTAAGCCGTAAAGCATGGCACACTGAACTATCGAGTAGTCATAAGCTTTGCTCTGCCAGACGTTCATAACATCTGGCGTTGCTCCAGCAGCAGGCCTGGCACCCAGCGGTGCTTCCAGGACGTAATTCTTCTATGCAGCAATGAGGATAATCCTCAGGTTACGGACCCAGTCCGTGTAATTGCTACCATCATCTTTCAACTTTGCTTTCTCAAGGAACGCATTAAAATTCAACGGACCAACAGCACGAGCCATCTATCTACAATCAACATAAACAAGCAAGATACTATCAGGTACTAAGTTCATGATAAGTTTAAGTTTAGTTAATCAAATTACTTAGGAACTCCCACTTAGATAGACATCCCTCTAATCCTCTAAGTGATCACGTGATCCAAATCAACTAAACCATAACCGATCATCACGTGAGATGGAGTAGTTTTCAATGGTGAACATCGTCATGTTGATCATATCTACTATATGATTCACGCTCGACCTTTCGGTCTCTGTGTTCCGAGGCCATATCTGCATATGCTAGGCTCGTCAAGTTTAACCTGAGTATTCTGCGTGTGCAAAACTGGCTTGCACCCGTTGTAGATGGACGTAGAGCTTATCACACCCGATCATCACGTGGTGTCTGGGCACGACGAACTTTGGCAACGGTGCATACTCAGGGAGAACACTTCTTGATAATTTAGTGAGAGATCATCTTATAATGCTACCGTCAATCAAAGCAAGATAAGATGCATAAAAGATAAACATCACATGCAATCAATATAAGGGATATGATATGGCCATCATCATCTTGTGCTTGTGATCTCCATCTCCGAAGCACCGTCATGATCACCATCGTCACCGGCGCGACACCTTGATCTCCATCGTAGCATCATTGTCGTCTCGCCAATCTTATGCTTCCACGACTATCACTACCGCTTAGTAATAAAGTAAAGCATTACATCACGATTGCATTGCATACAATAAAGCGACAACCATATGGCTCCTGCCAGTTGCCGATAACTTGGTTACAAAACATGATCATCTCATACAATAAAATCAGCATCATGCCTTGACCATATCACATCACAACATGCCCTGCAAAAACAAGTTAGACGTCCTCTACTTTGTTGTTGCAAGTTTTACGTGGCTGCTACGGGCTTAAGCAAGAACTCATCTCACCTACGCATCAAAACCACAATGATAGTTTGTCAAATAGACTCCGTTTTAACCTTCTCAAGGACCGAGCATAGCCACACTCGGTTCAACTAAAGTTGGAGAGACAGTCGCCCGCAAGCCATCTATGTGCAAAGCACGTCGAGGGAACCGGTCTCGCGTAACCGTACGCGTAAGGTTGGTCCGGGTCGTCTCGTCCAACAATACCGCCGAACCAAAGTATGACATGCTGGTAGGCAGTATGACTTGTATCGCCCACAACTCACTTGTGTTCTACTCGTGCAAATAACATCAAACCATAAAACCTAGGCTCGGATGCCATTGTTGGGGAACGTAGTAATTTCAAAAAAATTCCTACGCACACGCAAGATCATGGTGATGCATAGCAACGAGAGGGGAGAGTGTTGTCTACGTACCAATGCAGACCGACTGCGGAAGTGATCACACAACGTAGAGGAAGTAGTCGTACGTCTTCCCGATCCGACCGATCCAAGCACCGTTACTCCGGCACCTCCGAGTTCTTAGCACACGTTCAGCTCGATGACGATCCTCGGGCTCCGATCCAGCAAAGCGTCGAGGAAGAGTTCCGTCAGCACGATGGCGTGGTGACGATCTTGATGTACTACCGATGCAGGGCTTCGCCTAAGCACTACAACGGTATGATCGAGGTGGAATTTGGTGGCAGGGGGCACCGCACACGGCTAAGGAACGATCTCAAGGATCAACTTGTGTGTCTAGAGGTGCCCCCTGCCCCCGTATATAAAGGATGAAGGGGGGAGGCTGGCCGGCCAAGCTAGGAGGCGCAGGAGGAGTCCTACTCCTACCGGGAGTAGGACTCCCCCCCCCCCCAATCCTATTCCTAATAGGATTCCCCAAAGGGGAAGAGAAAGAGAGAGGTGGCCGGCCCCTCTCCTAGTCCTAATAGGACTAGGGAGAGGGGGGAGGCGCAGCCCTATGTGGGCTGCCCTCTCACCTTTCCACTAAGGCCCATGTTGGCCCATTTGGCTCCCGGGGGGTTCCGGTAACCCTCCCGGTAATCCGGTAAAATCCCGATTTCACCCGGAACACTTCCGATGTCCAAACATAGGCTTCCAATATATCAATCTTTACGTCTCGACCATTTCGAGACTCCTCGTTATGTCCGTGATCACATCCGGGACTCCGAACAACCTTCGGTACATCAAAATGCATAAACTCATAATAACTGTCATCGTAACGTTAAGCGTGCGGACCCTACGGTTCGAGAACAATGTAGACATGACCGGGACACGTCTCCGGTCAATAACCAATAGCGGGACCTGGATGCCCATATTGGCTCCTACATATTCTACGAAGATCTTTATCGGTCAGACCGCATAACAACATACGTTGTTCCCTTTGTCATCGGTATGTTACTTGCCCGAGATTCGATCGTCGGTATCCAATACCTAGTTCAATCTCGTTACTGGCAAGTCTCTTTACTCGTTCCGTAATACATCATCTCACAACTAACATCTTAGTTATAATGCTTGCAAGGCTTATGTGATGTGTATTACCGAGAGGGCCCAGAGATACCTCTCCGACACTCGGAGTGACAAACCCTAGTCTCGAAATACGCCAACCCAACATCTACCATTGGAGACACCTGTAGTACTCCTTTATAATCACCCAGTTACATTGTGACGTTTGGTAGTACCCAAAGTGTTCCTCCGGTAAATGGGAGTTGCATAATCTCATAGTTATAGGAACATGTATAAGTCATGAAGAAAGCAATAGCAACATACTAAACGATCGGGTGCTAAGCTAATGGAATGGGTCATGTCAATCAGATCATTCAACTAATGATGTGACCTTGTTAATCAAATAACAACTCTTTGTTCATGGTTAGGAAACATAACCATCTTTGATTAACGAGCTAGCCAAGTAGAGGCATACTAGTGACACTCTGTTTGTCTATGTATTCACACATGTATTATGTTTCTGGTTAATACAATTCTAGCATGAATAATAAACATTTATCATGATATAAGGAAATAAATAATAACTTTATTATTGCCTCTAGGGCATATTTCCTTCAGACGAACCACCACCTCCCAAGCAAGCTCGACGGCGCGGGGAAGGACTGCTGCCACCGCTGGAGGAGTCGCTTGAGGAGGAGCTGACGAAGCTTGGGGAGTCGCGGACGCTGCCATCCGCGCGGGCGCTATCTCCTCCGTTGCCATCGGAGCGGGGCCCGTGGACGCTGTCGTCGTCCTCAGGGCAGCACCCCGCGCAGCGACCATCTTCCCCAAACACCCTCACATAGAGGGTGGCGTCGCCGTCGAACCTGAAGTGTAGAGTGCACCGACGCTCCAGGCCGTGAGCACGGGCGAACGCCTGCCAGCCACGAGTGAAGGCCAAGCCCCCGCTGGCGGAGACCTCCAGCGCGACCCATGAGGATCTGCTGCGGCAGCCCTCTGCCTGGAGCTAGAGGCCGCCAGGAGCGCCGGCCGGGAGTTCACCAAGGAGGAAGCGAGGGAGCGGGAGCCCGGCGCGAGTCGGCTCCGCCGACCAGACGACGAACTCCGGCAGCGCCTGCACAGCGCAGAAGCGCGGCCTGGGAGAACGCGCGACCCAGGCGCGTCTTTCGGCTACGGCGGCTCGCCCGCCGCCGCGCTGGGAGCCGCCCCCATGGCCACCTAGCGCGGCCGGGGCAGCCACGTCCAATCAACCGCCACACGGCGCCCAAGGCCGCAGGCTGTTAGGGCCCATGGCGCTTCGCCCTTGCCCTTTCGCCTCTTGGCATGGCCAAGTCCGTGCGCGCCTTGGGCCTGGGGGCTACTGTCGGCGTTTTGGGAACGGGGGTCCCCAGACTTGCCTGCCTGCGGCCTGCGGCGTCGCTCGAGTGGGGGCCCAATATGGCCCATCTTCATCAAGCACAAGACTCGAGACCCTCGCGAGGGGCCAAGCCTCGCGAGGCGGGCGACACGGCGCATCCTCAGGCATAGCCTCCTCAGGCTGGCTCACGAGGAGACGGAGATATCAAGGCGGGGTGCCTCGCGAGGTGCCCATGATGCAAGCCATGACGATTGAGGGCACCAGGCGGGTGCCAGCGCGCGCAGCGTCCTTCTTTCCTCTTTGGTGCAAAGGGGCAAGCGCAGCCGCGGAGTACCGAGGCATCAGGCAAAGGTTGCCGTTTCGGTGCAACAAGACTAGGACCAAGCGGACTATGAGATGGAGGTCACCATGGAGCCCAGCGCGGCGTCACCGCAGAGCCTTTTGCAGGCGAAGACCACCTTTTGTCAGGATAGATGTACATGCTGTCCCCCTTCAAATTAGCCCACCATTGTTGGCTCCCTTCCCGCTCGATATTTGGGAAGAGGACCAGGGCCTCTATAAATAAGGACCAGCCGCCCACGTAGCAAGGGGGTCCGGTTCGAACAGTTAGCGGATTGAAGATCGGAAATCAGAGAGAAAGAGAAAGAGAGAGAGAGAGAGAGAGAGAGAGAGAGAGAGAGAGAGAGAGAGAGAGAGAGAGAGAGAGAGAGAAGGGCGACTGAACTCCTCCTAGCAGTTCATCGCCCCAGCCAAGAACAGACCCTTGCGAGGTTGTTCTTCCCTGTATTGTTCATCATCACCAGCCCCAAGAGGCAATCCATCCACCACACACTGGAGTAGGGTATTACACCAGAATGGTGGCCCGAACCAGTATAAATCTTGTGCCTCTTGTGTGATTCTTTTAGTAGTTTAGATCTTTCCGAGGCGGGGAGGTTGAGGACGTGATTTCCATGCGCACCCCAGTGTTCGAACCTTAAGGGTATGCCGGAACCCGAAATCCGACAGGTTTTACCTCCATCGAGAGGGCCCGAACCTGGGTAAAACTTTGTGTCCCTTGTCTCCTGTTACCATCCGACCTAGACGCACAGTTTGGGACCCCCTACCCGAGATCCGCCGGTTTTGACACCGACATTGGTGCTTTCATTGAGAGTTCCTCTGTGTCGTTGCCGTCAGGCTCGATGGCTCCTACGATCATCGATAGCGATGCAGTCCAGGGTAAGACCTTCCTCCCCGGACAGATCTTCGTCTTCGGCGGCTTTGCACTGCGGGCCAATTCGCTTGGCCGTCTGGAGCAGATCGAAAGCTACGCCCCTAGCCGTCAGGTCAGATTTGGAAGTTTAAACTACACGGCTGACATCCGCGGAGACTTGATGTCAGCGTTCTAGGAACGGGGGTCCCCAGTCTTGCCTGCCTGCGGCCTGCGGCGTGGCTCAAAAGGGGGCCCAACACGGCCCATCTTCACCAACACAAAACCAAGACCCTCGCGAGGGGCCAAGCCTCGCGGGGCCGACGACGCGGAGCCTCCTCAGGCACGGCCTCATCAGGCTGGCTCACGAGGAGGCGGAGAGATCAAGGCAGGGTACCTCACGAGGTGCTCGTGACGCAAGCCATGACGACTCAGGGTACCAGGCGGGTTCCAGCCCACGCAGCATCCTCCTTTCCTCTTTGGTGCAAAGGGGCAAGCGCAGCCGCGAAGTACCGAGGCATCAGGCAAAGATTGCCATTTCGGTGCAATGAGACCAGGACCAGGAGGACTACGAGACGGAGGTCATCGTGGAGCCCAAGACGGCGTCATCACCAGAGCTTTGCGCAGACGAAGACTACTTTTGTCAGGATAGCTGATACTTGCTGTCGCCCTTCAAATTAGCCCGCCATTGTTGGCTCCCTTCCCGCTCGATATTTGGGAAGAGGACCATGGCCTCTATAAATAGGACCAGCCACCCACAGAGCGAGGGAGGTCGGTCGGTCGATCAGTTGGAAGCAAAGAGAGAGAGAGAGAAAGAAAGGTGACTGAACTCCTCCCGGCAGTTCATCGCCCCAGCCAAGAACAGACCCTCACGAGGATGTTCTTCCTTGTATGGTTCATCATCATCAGCCCAAGAGGCAATCCACCACACCACACACTGGAGTAGGGTATTACACCACAACGGTGGCCCGAACCAGTATAAACCCTGTGTCTCTTGTGTTGTTCTTGCGATAGTTTAGATCCTAGCATGGCGGAGGGGTGCAGGTAGGTAGGAGGCGAAATCTCCGTGCGCACCCTAGTGTTCGAACCTCAAGGGTCTGCCGAAACCCGAAATCCGACATTTGGCGCGCCAGGTAGGAGTGCGCCGGAATCCACCTTCTACCGCTTCGTGCCCCGTCGCGTCGTCATCACCATGCCCGGCGACCAGGAGGGCAAGCCAGATCCATGGGCGGCGTGGCCCGCCCGCGCAGAGCTGCTCGCCTCGGGCGACCCCGCGCCCCAGGCAGCTCGCGGTCCGCAGGGTGCTGCGGGCCGCGGGCGACGCGGACAGGCTTCGACAGCTCTCACACCGCGGCAGGCACGGTCGGCAGCAAGGGCCTCAAATCACGCCGCGACCACGACACCGTACACCCGCCGGGAGCAGGCGAACTCGAGGGCCGCGCTCACGGTGGCCCGGGAGCTGCTGCAGTGCAGACTGCTGGAGGGCGGCCGCGACGTGCTGCTGGAGCGGGTGGTAGAGCTCCTGGGCTTCGCCGCCTCGGGGGCTCACCCCTTCTGCACCCGGCTCCCATCTCCAACCCAGGGCGGCCCGCGCGCGCCCGTGGGCTCCAAGGCTACTCCAACACCAGCGAGGCTGTCAGCACCGGACTGGCGGCGGCGCTGCCCCGCTCCTGGTCCATGAAGAAGAAGGACTCGACGCAACCCGCGGCCCCGATGGACGGCCGCGTTGCCACCCCACGGTAGGCGCGTCAGGCAGGACCGCGTGGCACGGAGAGCACTATGGCATGGCCTTTGGGATGACGGCGCTAGAGGAATACGTGCCCCTCATGATGGACCAAGGACACCCACACGAGGGCAAACAAGGCTCGCTCCTCAGCCCAAGCTGGGGGGACGAGGCGCCAGAAGCTAAGCCCTTCCAGGAGTCTCGGGACGGTCCCACTGGGCACGCTGGGGGCAATGATTATCGGGTACCACTAATTCTTCAGCAGGCATACGCTAACCATGGATCGCAGGAGGTGCAGGTTGCCACAGCGGGCAGCTGCCCCGCTCCCACAGTCTCCTACCCCTCGGGAGGAGGGTGCAGGGGGCTGCAGGAGAGGGGCAGGGATTCGACATCACCACCGCGGCGTTCGGAGCAAGGCTTCCTCAAGAGGTAGGCCCTCCGCTGGGAAGGTGCCTCAGGGCCTGCCCCCGGCGGAGGACCCGTGGTCGTCGGGGGAACTGCTGGCGACCGCTCTACCCCATCGACGGCGTCCTAGTTTCCGGTCGTTGTTGATGGCACTAGAGTGCGGTGCAAGGCGGGGCCCTCATCTGGCGATATGAAGCAAGGCCGGTACCTGTGAAGAAGGCCCAGTGCCTGTGAAGCTCGCCGCCCCGTGACACTCTCACGTAATAATGAGTGGGGTTGTACACGCCCCAGAGTCTCAGGGGTGCCGGCCTCAGGCCCTGGGGCTCCCTCCCACGCCCAGTGGCAGCACTTAGCTCCGCGCTGGTGAGAAGACGTCCAAGACTAGAGTAGGTGCCGGACGCGGCCTTTTGTTTGCTTTCGTTGCTCTTCCCTTTGGTTGTCGCTTTCCCCTGCTGGATTCAAGTTGGATTCGAATTTGAGATTTGCGTGTGTTTGGGGAAGGGGTGCTTAGTCTCGTTCGAGCAATTTCTCGCGTTTTGGTTACCACTTCGCCTCAGCTGCCTCCCCTCATGAGCCCCTCGCGAGCCGGTCAGGCCTAGCTTGCGCGCAGCCCAGACTGCCGCCGCCGCATCCTCTCAGGAGGGTGTTTACTGCAGATCCTACGGATTCAATCGGGGGACACTCAGGACACCATGGCCTCCCACGGGCTACCTAGGGGCCAGCACGGGACCAAGGTAAACTAGCCGACCAGCGTGTCGCTTAAGCCAGCCACTTGGCGCGGGCGCATGGGCAATGTAGCATCTACTGATACGCTAAACACAAGTTTTACATGAGGGGTTCCCCCTCCAAAATGCTCTCACAGCTATCAGGCCAAAACCTGAGTTCTATTCATGCAGGGTAAGGAAGCAGGAATGATGCACAATCAGTCGGATGAATCCCCCAATGCGTCCTCAGGAGCACCACCAGAGCCGTTGCTGGCGTCGCTGAACTCGCCATCGCTGTCCGCGTTGCCGCCAGCGGCGTCAGGGCCGTCCATCACGCCGCCCTCGTCGGCCGCCACGATCACGTCATCGTTGTCCGAGGCGAAGGCCCTGATAAGAGCATCCACATTGTCTTCCACCTAGCGCGCCAGCTCACCTCGGACGGCCTGGGGGACTGGGGCGATGGCGGTGTCAAAATCAAAGTGGGGATCCATGCTCCGGAGATGGCTGAAGAAGCGAGAAAAGGCTCGCCTGAGCAGGGCGCGGCTCCTCTCCTCCACCAACCTATCGGCCCTGATCGACCGCGCCTCCAGCTGTGTCACCACGTCAGTGAAGAACTGAATATTGCCAGCATAGTTGACTGCATGCGGCTCGCCGACGGCCTCCTCGCAGATGTTGCCCAAGGCCGCGTTGGCTCTCTCCCGGAGCGTGGTGAGCATGGGGCCGTGCTCGTGCTCCAGGATCCGCCGCTGACGTACCTCGTCCGCAATCTGGCGCGCGACGGCCTCAGCCTCCTCCACCCACTGGCGAAGAAGGAGCACCTCGGCCTGGGAGGTGGTTAACTCACCTTGCGCCACCTCAAGGGCGGCACGGGAAGCATCGGCCCGCCGCATCGCCTCCTCTAGCTTGGCCCTCAAGGCGGCAGTCCTGCCTTCAGCTTTGGCCCGGAACAACCCCAGCTTCTCTTCGAACTCGTGCTCGAGGTTCAAATGCGTCATTGCCACTCGACGTCCGACCTCCTCCAGGACGCGGGCTTCCTATGCAGCAACATCATCCTCCGCCTGCGTCACCAAGCGCTCCCTCGTCTCCAGACGCTCGTACTCACTGGTATGTTCGGCGGCCTCCAACGTCATCGCCTCCTCACGCTTCTGGAGCTCTGCTGAGTCACCGGAGGCCACCTTCATCGATGCGAGGGCTGCCTCGCGCAGCTCCACCTGCTCCTCCAGCGAGTTGCACCAGGCCAGAAGCTCTCGAGCCCGCTCCTTCGTAGTCGTTCGCCGCCGGTCAGCTTCCCGAGCCTCCTCAGTGGCCCGAGATCGGGCCTCCCAAGAGGCCACCAACAACGCCTTGGCCTCTGCTTCGTCAAGATCGCGCTGACGGCGCGCAAGGGCGATGGCGCCCTCCAGCTCGCGCCTCTCTGCAGCCAGGCGCAGGCCCTCGGCCTCAAGGCACGCGTCTTCGTCAGCAAGCTCCTCACCAAGCAGGCTCACCGCGTCGGCCATCCTTCGAAGGAATCCCTGGCGGAGAGTGCGACGCTCCCGAGCGCGCTCGAGCACGTCTTCCACACCATCATCTGCCCCAAGCAAGCGCCGGGGGCCGCGAGTCAGCACTCCCCCTCTAGGCTGGGGGCTGGGGGCTGACACCCTCGCGATGGCCGGGCACGCCGCGCCAGAAGCCCGGCCTAGATCCAGCCCATCCCCAGGTGAAGAGCGCAGGGAGCGCCTCAGCCAATCGCAGTCCACAGCCAGGTGAGAAGCCCACGGCAGGCTGGCTATGCCACGAGAAGGCCCGCGAAGGGGGATCGCGAGGTGCGCGGGGCCACGATACACCTCGGGACGGTTCGTCTCTCCGATCACCCTCACCACAAGGGCCCCGCTGCTCGGAGCGCCCGAGGACGGTGGAGGGGGCGAAGCCAAGGGGGACGGCTCCTCAGCCGTCTCCGCGAGCTCGGCTGGAAGGGGCATGCGGAGCAAGGGTCAGTAAAAGTAATAGAAGGATCGGGAGCTGGGAAAGAGAAGACTTACTCATCAGTGGCGAAGTACTTCCTACGCTTCAGCAGGCGACAAGGGTAATCGCCGCCCAGGGCCTCCCTTCTCTTTCGGAGAGCCACAAAGTCCACGCGGAAGCGGCCCAAGAGTTGGGCGCATGGATCAACCTGCGACGAAGAAGGAGCGGCAAGGCGATCTGCGGCAGGGGTGCCTGCTTGATGTGCACTGCCAATCGCCTCCTCAAGAGAAGCAGCTGGAGCCTCAGGGGCCCCAGTCGCAGGCGCAGAGGGCAACTGTTTGTCACCCTCAGCCTCAGCGGCACAAGCCCCGATAACTGCTTCCTCATGAGCCTCGCCCGGCGCTGTCACCATGCAGGGAGCCCCCTCGGCCTCTGGCGCCTCATGCCTCCCTGCTCCACCGCTTGAGGAAGAGTCGCCTTGGCCAACTGGAAGGGTAGTCACCATCACTGGGCTCTCGCGAGGTCCCTGGAGGCCAGCGGGGCGCGGCCCCCACTCATCAAAGACAGGCATCTGCTTCACAAAGTCGCCCCTGCTCTGGCAGAGGTACAGCAGGGCCCCTCCCTGCCGGACGCTGCCGGGGTTGGGGTCCCCAGCCAGGGTCAAGAGCGCCGTCCTCGGCACCTTAGGAGCCAGGTCCTCTTCCTGGAGCCTCATACGATCCTCGCGCCCACGGAAGGCCCACATCCGGCGAGAGTGGTGTTGGAGAGGAGCAATGCGGCATAGCAGGAACTCCTTCACCACCTTGGGCGCTGTCACGCCAAGCAACCTCAAGAGCGCGAAGCGGTGCCAGACGAAGACGAGCCGGGGGATCTCAAGCGTCTCCTGGCACCAGCCCGAATTGGGGACAGCAGGTGAGGTCGGCTCCGATAGCGGGGGGCTGGGCACCCCTGCGTCCACATACAGCCACCGCTCGCGGAACCCAACCGCGGGCAGGGGGAGCTTGAAGCCAATCCTAGAGGCCGCAGTCTCAGACGCGGCAACGAAGCTCACGCACGCCCAGCATTGGGTAGGGTCGACAAGGTGCAACGAGAAGAAGTGGCGCAGCAAGGCAACCGAAGGAGGGATGCCCACCATAGCTTCGCAAACAAAGGCAAAGACCGAGAGGAGGGTGATGGATTCAGGACTCAGATGCATCATGTGGATCTGATAGTGGGAAAGCACGGCGTTGAAGAAATCAGAAAAGGGAGGAACCAGACCCACCCACAGGGCGTCGGCAAAATACGGGACCTCGGTAACTATCCTGTCGATGGAGAAGTGGGACGCGGGCCAGGCCGTCGTCCTCCCGCATTCATTGAAGATGCTGGCCAGAGCCGAGCTGACCTTGCCCAAGCCCTCGGCAGGGGCCGCCAACGGCGGCGGGCAAGGCGGAGACACGGGTTTCTTCCCTCTCCCCTTCTTCGTCGGAGCCATGGCGATGGGAAGGGGGGAAGGTTCGAGATCAGGTTGAAAACAGAAGCCGGAGTTCGAGCGGAGGAAGGACAGAGGGCACTCGAGCAACAAAAAAGGGAACGGTTGTGTACGACTATGGGTCCGCCTAGCGTGGCACAAAATAAGGAGGGCGTGGGGGAACAGTGCCGCCCACGTCCAATCAACCGCCGCGCGGCGCCTAAGGCCGCAGGCTGTTAGGGCCCGCGGCGCTTCGCTCTTGCCCTTCCGCCTCCCAGCACGGCCAAATCCGGGCGCGCCTTGGGCCCCGGGGCTACTGTCGGCGTTCTGGGAATGAGGGTCCCCAGACTTGCCTACCTGCGGCCTGCGGCGTGGCTCAAAAGGGGGCCCAGCACGGCCCATCTTCACCAACACAAAACCAAGACCCTCGCGAGGGGCCAAGCCTCGCGGGGCGGACGACGCGGAGCCTCCTCAGGCACGGCCTCATCAGGCTGGCTCACGAGGAGGCGGGGAGATCAAGGCAGGGTACCTCACGAGGTTCCCGTGACGCAAGCCATGACGACTCAGGGCGCCAGGCGGGTGCCAGCCTGCGCAGCATCCTCCTTTCCTCTTTGGTGCAAAGGAGGCAAGCGCAGCCGCGGAGTACCGAGGCATTAGGCAAAGGTTGCCATTTTGGTGCAACGAGACCAGGACCAGGAGGACTACGAGATGGAGGTCATCATGGAGCCCAAGACGGCGTCACACCAGAGCTTTGCGGAGACGAAGACTACTTTTGTCAGGATAGCTGATACTTGCTGTCCCCCTTCAAATTAGCCCGCCATTGTTGGCTCCCTTCCCGCTCGATATTTGGGAAGAGGACCAGGGCCTCTATAAATAGGACCATCCACCCACAGAGCGAGGGAGGTCGGTCGGTCGATCAGTTGGAAGCAGAGAGAGAGAGAGAGAGAGAGAGAGAGAGAGAGAGAGAGAAAGGTGAATGAACTCCTCCCGGCAGTTCATCGCCCCAGCCAAGAACAGACCCTCGCGAGGCTGTTCTTCCTTGTATGGTTCATCATCATCAGCCCAAGAGGCAATCCACCACACCACACACTGGAGTAGGGTATTACACCACAACGGTGGCCCGAATCAGTATAAACCCTGTGTCTCTTGTGTTGTTCTTTCGATAGTTTATATCCTAGCATGGCGGAGGGGTGCAGGTAGGTAGGAGGCGAAATCTCCGCGCGCACCCCAGTGTTCGAACCTTAAGGGTCTGCCGGAACCTGAAATCCGACACTTGATCTTCGATGGATTCGAGCCACTGCCAAGCGCGGCGGACTGTCACGACGAGCATGATCTAGCTCTGCCACCAAACAGTGCCCAGGAGGCCGCACCCGCATCGGCTCTGACCCTTAATTCGGAGCCAACTGCGCCGATCAAGGATGGGCGGTTGGACGCCACCTCGGGGGCTGCGACCCCACCGGCGATTGAGCCAAGCACCAGCCCCGTACTCTATGAGACTCGTGACTCCAAGGAGCCGGACTCCTCTCCGGACTCCGAACCCTCTGCGCCCCTGCCAATCGAATCCGATTGGGCGCCGATCATGGAGTTCACTGCCGCGGACATCTTTCAGCACTCACCTTTCGACGATATCCTGAAGTCACTAAAGTCTCTCTCTTTATCTGGAGAGCCCTGGCCGGACTACGGTCAGCAAGGTTGGGATACAGATGATGAAGAAATTCAAAGCCCACCCACCACCCACTTTGTAGACACTATCGACGACTTAACCGACATGCTTGACTTCGACTCCGAAGATATCGACGGTATGGACGCTGATGAAGGAGATGATGAAGAACCAGCGCCTACTAGGCCCTGGAAAGCCACCTCGTCATATGACATATACATGGTGGACACCCCAAAAGAGGGAGATGGCGATGGAACAGCGGAGGATGACCCCTCCAAGAAACAGCCTAAGCGCCGGCGTCAACGGCGCCGCTCAAAATCCCGTCAAAACAAACACGGTGATTCCAGCACGGGAGATAATAATACTCCGGAAAGCGCCGAAGAAAACCCCCTCTAGCAAGATTTAGCACAGGAGGATGGAGAAACCAGCCCTCATGAGAGAGCGGCAGACAGAGAGGTCGAGGACGATAATTATATGCCTCCCTCCGAAGATGAGGCAAGCCTCAATGACGATGAATTCGTCGTGCCAGAGGATCCCGTCGAGCAAAAGCGTTTTCAACACAGGCTTATGGCCACGGCAAGAAGCCTCAGGAAAAAACAGCAACAGCTTAGAGCTGATCAAGATTTGCTAGTCGACAGATGGACTGAAGTCCTTGCGGCCAAAGAGCATAAACTCGAACGCCCCTCCAAGAGCTACCCAAAGCGCAGGCTACTACCCCGATTAGAGGAGGAAGCACTTGATGCGGCCGACCAGCCACCTCGTGGTCGCGACAGAGAGGCCTCTCGGCCCTCCACTCAAGCCGCACCCCGTACCAAGGCACGGGAATATGCGCCGGACATACGAGACATGCTGGAGGACAAGGCAAGGCAAACAAGATCGATCTACGGATCGCGTGGGCGCCCCACGGCTCGAGACGGTAACCGTCACGCCGGCCACAAATTCGGCGGGGCCGAACACAGTAGACAAGGCTCATTGGAGCTACGTCACGATATAGCCCAGTACAGAGGCGCCGCACACCCACTCTGCTTTACAGACAAAATAATGGATCATCAAATCCCCGAGGGTTTCAAACCCGTAAACATCGAATAATATGATGGCACAACAAATCCTGCGGTATGGATCGAGGATTATCTCCTTCATATCCACATGGCCCGCGGCGATGATTTTCACGCCATCAAATACCTCCCACTCAAGCTTAAAGGACCAGCTCGGCATTGGCTTAACAGCTTGCCAACAGGATCAATCAGTTGTTGGGAGGACCTGGAAGCTGCATTCCTCGACAATTTCCAGGGCACTTACGTGCGACCCCCAGACGTTGATGACCTAAGTCACGTAATTCAGCAGCCAGAGGAATCGGCCAGGCAATTCTAGACACGGTTCCTAACAAAGAAAAATCAAATAGTCGACTGTCCGGACGCTGAGGCCCTAGCAGCCTTCAAACACAATATCCGTGACGAGTGGCTGGCCCGGGACCTTGGACAAGAAAAGTCAAAATCTATGGCAGCACTCACGACACTCATGACCCGCTTTTGCGTGGGAGAAGACAGCTGGCTTGCTCGTAGCAACAATATGACCAAGAACCCAGGTAATTCGGACACCAGGGACAGTCATGGCAGGTCGCGTCGCAACAAGCAGAAGCGCCGCATTAACGGCGACAATACTGAGGATACGACAGTTAATGCCGGATTCAGAGGCTCTAAATCCGGTCAGCGGAAAAGGCCATTCAAAAGGAATCCTAGGGGCCCATCCAGTTTGGACCGAATACTCGACCGTTCGTGCCAGATACATGGCACCCCCGAAAAGCCAGCCAATCACACCAACAGGGATTGTTGGGTGTTCAAGCAGGCAGGCAAGTTAAACGCCGAAAATGAAGACAAGGGGCTGCATAGCGATGACGATGAGGAGCCCCGGTCGCCGAACAACAGTGGACAGAAGGGTTTTCCCCCACAAGTGCGGACGGTGAACATGATATACGCAACCCATGTCCCCAAAAGGGAGCGAAAGCGTGCGTTAAGGGACGTATATGTGGTAGAGCCAGTCGCCCCAAAGTTCAACCCATGGTCCTCCTGCCCGATCACCTTTGATCGAAGGGACCATCCCACTAGCATCTGTCATGGCGGATTCGCCGCATTGGTTCTAGACCCAATTATTAACGGATTTCATCTCACTAGAGTCCTTATGGACGGCGGTAGCAGCCTGAACCTGCTTTACCAGGATACAGTGCGGAAAATGGGCATAGATCCCTCGAGGATTAAGCCCATCAAAACGACCTTTAAAGGCATAATACCAGGTGTAGAGGCCAACTGTACAGTCTCAGTCACACTTGAAGTGGTCTTCGGATCTCCGGATAATTTCCGAAGCGAGGAGTTAATCTTCGACATAGTCCCGTTTCGCAGTGGCTATCACGCACTGCTCGGGGAATCGCATTCGCTAAGTTTAATGTGGTACCGCATTACACATACCTTAAGCTCAAGATGCCAGGCCCTCGAGGAGTAATTACGGTCAATGGAAACACCGAACGCTCCATCCGAACGGAGGAGCACACGGCGGCCCTTGCAGCGGAAGTTCAAAGCATCCTCTCCAGGCAGTTCTTCACTCCGGCCACTAAACGACCGGATACCGTCAAGCGCGCTCGGAGTAACCTACAACAAGATCGCCTGGCATGATCCGAGCAGGCGTAGCAATGCGGCCCCAACCCCAACCCTCGCAAAAAGGCGACGCCAGTACTTTGCGTACATAACTACGCTCTAGAGATACCATGGGCACAGGGGGAGGGGCACCATCACGGCATGCCCAAAACACGGCTTAAACCGTACCAGGGGCTACCGATTTTTTTAATTTTCTCTTACTTTCAGGACTTCATCCTTCGGAAGGCCTGTTCGGCAGTTCAATTGCCGCACAATACGATGCAAGAACCAGGGAAGCAGACAAGCCACGCCGCACTACGGAACTCCCAGGTGGTCTCTATCACGAGCAGTATACCCGTTCCGCATACTATTCCGCAGCTTGCCCCTGGAACGGACATGTTAACTAGTCCAACCTTCCACTTATCGCATTATTTGTATCGTTCTACTTTGATCGCAGCCCTTTTTAATAAACAATGCATAGCTTTCGTCTATTTTTGCACTACCTTTTTTTTCTTTATATATGTTCCTTAACGACATGTTGCACCCGTACACATTGGTACGGCCAAAATACGCCAGGGGCTTTAGTACCCCTCAATATGGTGTGAGAAGTCCGAACACTTTAACAAGTGCGGCACCCCGAACTTATAGCATTATATGCATCGGCTCCGAATCATGTCTTGGGTCAATAGTTGGGTTTGCCCGGCTCCTATGTTTTGGTGCCTTACGTTCCGCTATATCGGCTAAGGTAGCACTAGGAGAACCACTGTGATTGTGCCCCAGTTGAGCTGGGTCGAGCACCTTAGTGGAGAAAGCTAAAACTGACTGTCATGATGAAGCGAGAGCTGGTCGCTGTTCGAGAGGTTTTTTCGAGTCCCTAAAGACTTATGCCGCTTAGGGCGAGGAGCCGGCTCTGTCCGGCCAAGGCATGGATAGCGCCCCGAGCTCGGTCTTCCGAATACCAGGGGCCTCGCCGAAATTTAAAATTATAGAATTCTATGGCTAAGTGGGAGTGTTCATGCATTATAGTCCGATTGCCTTGTTCGTTGGGCTGAGCGCCTCCCTCGAAGGACCCAACCATGGGAAAAAGAGCGCTCAGGTTTATCCCCGAACACCCCAGCACTAGCGGCATGGGGGCAGAAGCCGACGACTCGCCATCTCTCAGAATTGATAAACAGCCGCACAGAAGGTAATTTTTAAATTCCAACAGCATTGCTTAGCGCATATAAACAAGTTTTCAGCGCACAGGACAAAACGAGCAAGTTTCACTCAAAAATTACATCCCCAGAACATTCATCCGCCACAAGGCGGGCACCCTTCAGAACATCCTTATAGTAATTCTCGGGCTTGCGATGCTCTTTCCCCGGCGGTGGCCCGTCCTTCACCAGCTTCTCAGCATCTAGCTTGCCCCAGTGCACCTTAGCACGGGCAAGGGCCCTACGGGCACCTTCAATGCAGATGGAGCGCTTGATGACTTCAAGCCTTGGACAGGCCTCCACCAACCGCCGCACCAGCCCGAAATAGCTCCCAGGCAGGACCCCTCTAGGCCACAGCCAAACAATGAGGCCCTTCATGGCTTGTTCGGCCGCCTTATGGAGCTCGACTAGTTGCTTCAGCTGGTCGCTCAGGGGCACGGGGTGTCCGGCCTCAGCGTACTGAGACCAGAACACCTTCTCCGTCGAGCTGCCCTCCTCGGCTCGATAGAATGCGGCGGCATTGGATACACTCCGGGGAAGATCTGCGAACGCTCCTGGAGAGCTCCAGATTCGGGTAAGTAACAAGTAACTCACGTTTATGTGTTTGCTTTGCATAAAGAATACCTTACCCGCCGCTATCTTCTTCACCTCATCCAACTCCTGGAGGGTCCTCTGGGATTCGGCCTTGGCAGACTTGGCATTTTCAATAGCCAACGCGAGCTCGGACGCTCGCATCTTTGAGTCAAGCTCCAAACTCTCTTGCTTTTCCATGAGAGCCTGGAGCTCTTGCCGCACCTTGCCAACTTTGGCCTCATACTTCTCCCACTCGGTGCGCTCCGAGGCTGCCCTCTTCTCGGCCTCGTCCAGCGCTTGCTTAAGGGTCGCCACCTCAGACGTGGCCCCTACAATAGCCGCGATAATCCTGTCATTTTTTGCAATTGCACCTTATATATATATATATATATTTAACAAGGTATTTCTTACCTTCATTGCCCTCAAGCTGCTTCTTGGCACGCTCGAGCTCTTGCTCGGGCCTTTCGAGGTCCTGCTTTAGCATGTCCACTTCCGCAGTCAGTGCGGCGGACGCAAGCAGGGTAGCCTGCACATGCATATTGACTCATTTTTGTTAGACTCCTGCGAATTCTATTTGATCCTCTATTCGGCTTTTCTTCCCGAACGCCAAACAGAGCATCAGGGGCTACTGTCTATGCGGTACTATTATTTACACTTTCTTTACTTACCTCAAAGCCAGTCAAAAGGCTAGTACAAGCTTCAGTCAGTCCGTTTTTGGCGGACTGAACCTTCTGGACCACCGCACTCATAATAGCGCGGTGCTCCTCGTCGATGGAGGCGCCTTGAAGCACCTCCAACATATTGTCTAGCGCCTCCGATTGGACGGAGGCCGCCGGCACGGTGGACTTGCTCCTCTTGGAAGGAGGTCCCCCGCTGGACTCTGGAACCTTTGAAGGTTCCGGAGCGGTGTCCGGCCTCGAGCCGGACTTGGGGCCCTGGGGGGTTTCATCCCCTTTACTCCTGGAGTCCGGGAGGTCGCTTTGCGGCGCCTCCAGGACCACCTCTTCCCGGCTTGGAACCTGTTGGGACAACACTTCGGTGTCGTCCGTAGGGCGGGGGGAGGAAGCCGTCGGAAGTGAGTTCACATCCGACGAGTCCGGTGAGCCGCTCGACGATGCGTCGAGCCGGTCTTTGGGTGGGGTGCATAAACATATTCGACGTGAGGGAAAACTGTGCAATAAACGAATATTATGAATTACTCTGGTATCCGGATACTTACGATTTGGCCAGGGGCTTGGCCCTAGGCGCCCACTCCTCTCCGCCACCGTCGGCGTCGGTGGAGCAATCCGGAGGAAAGGTTTTCCCCTCCTTGGACCCTTCGGCCTCCCAGTTGGGGCGGCCTTCCTTTTCTTCCCTTCCCCCGCTGGAGGGGGAGGGGTCTCTTCTTCTTCCTCCTCCTCGTCTTCGCAGGAGGAGTGCATCTTGGATTCGTCGGATGATGAATCTGACACCTCCGGGCGTCGGGCACTCTTTTGAGTCCTCGCGACCTTCTTCTTGACCTTCTTCTCTGGCACCACATAGGGTGCCGGAACCAGCAGCCTCGCCAAGCGAGCGTCCGCTGGGCCTTCGGGCAAAGGGGCCGGACAGTTGATCTGTCCGGACGTCACCTACCAATCCTGTTAGAGGAAACAGAGCTTAGGTCCCACATAGAGTCAAACTATGGAAAACTGATACCTTGTAAAAGGAAGAAACAGCTTACCGCGAGAGCGTGACGCTGCGCACTGAATCCGCGATCCTCAGTAGCGGATGCGGGAGCCTCGGCGCCCTTGAAAAGCACCTTCCACGCATCTTCGTACGTCGTGTCAAAGAGCCTGCTCAGAGTTTGGTGCCGCGCCGGGTCGAACTCCCACAGGTTGAAAGCCCGTTGTTGGCACGGGAGGATCAAGCGGATGAGCATAACCTGGACTACGTTGACAAGTTTGAGCTTCTTGTCCACCAGGGTTTTGACGCATGTTTGGAGTCCGGTCAGCTCTCCTTTTTTTACCCCACGACATGCCCGTCTCTTTCCAGGACGTGAGCCGCGTTGGGGGTCCGGACCAGAACTCGGGGGGTGCGACCCATTCGGCGTCGCGCAGCTCGGTGATGTAAAACCACCCCGATTGCCACCCCTTCAGGGTCTCCACAAAGGAGCCCTCGAGCCATAGGACGTTGGCCATCTTGCCCACCATGGCACCTCCGCACTCCGCCTGGCTGCCGCGCACCACCTTCGGCTTGACGTTGAAAGTCTTGAGCCATAGCCCGAAATGGGGGCGGATGCGGAGGAAGGCCTCGCACACGACGATAAACGCCGAGATGTTGAGGACGAAGTTCGGGGCCAGATCGTGGAAATCTAGGCCGTAGTAGAACATGAGCCCCCGGACAAATGGGTGGAGAGGGAAGCCAGTCTGCAGAGGAAATGGGGGAGATACACCACCCTCTCATGGGGCCTAGGGGTGGGGATGAGCTGCCCCTTCTCGGGGAGCTGGTACGCGATGTCGTTAGACAGGTATCCGGCCTTCCTCAGCTTTTTGATGTGTCCCTCCGTGACGGAGGAGACCATCCACTTGCCTCCCGCTTCGGACATGGCTGGAGAGGGTTGAGGTGGGGAGTGCGGACTTGGGCGCTGGAGCTCGAGTGCGCAAGAATGGATAGGCGAAGGAGGAAGAAGGCGTAGGTGAAAAGGTGGATCTTTATCCCCTTATATGGGTGGACGCAGCTACATGTCCCCGCTAGCCTGGTAAAACTCGCTTATCTCCAAGCGCCGTAATCGAAGGCGCGGTTGGGTTACCCACGCCCGTATTGATGAGAATCCCGGAATAAGGGGACACGATCTCTGCTTTAACAAGACGTGCCAAGGAAACCGCCTCGCATAACGCGCTGAGATGGCACAGTAAAACGGTTCGAATAAAAGCTTAGCCATGGTGTGATGTCACACTACGGAATACATCAGCAGATTAGATTTGTGTAAATATTATTCTCTCTATGGAAATATGTGGAAACTTATTTTGTAGAGTCGGACACTATCTTTGTGTTAAAAATATTCTATGAAGTACTTGGAGGAGGAACCCGCCTTGCAATGCCGAAGACAATATGCGCACCGGACTCGTCGTCATTGAAGCCTGGTTCAAGGGCTACTGAGGGAGTCCTGGATTAGGGGGTGTCCGGATGGCCGGACTATACCTTCAGTCGGACTCCTGGACTATGAAGATACAAGATTGAAGACTTCGTCCCGTGTCCGAGAGGGACTTTCCTTGGCGTGGAGGGCAAGCTTGGCGATACGGATATGTAGATCTCCTATCATTGTAACCGACTCTATGTAACCCTAACCCTACCCCGTGTCTATATAAACCGGAGGGTTTTAGTCCGTAGGACAACATACACATCAACGATCATACCATAGGCTAGCTTCTAGGGTTTAGCCTCCTCGATCTCATGGTAGATCTACTCTTGTACTACCCATATCATCAATATTAATCAAGCATGACGTAGGGTTTTACCTCCATCGAGAGGGCCCGAACCTGGGTAAAACTTCGTGTCCCTTGTCTCCTGTTACCATCCGGCCTAGACACACAGTTCGGGACCCCCTACCCAAGATCCGCCGGTTTTGACACCGACAGGTCCCTTAGTGGAATCACGGCATCTTGCATTGTGCGAGGGCGTGAGGAGATTACGGTGGCCCTAGTGGCTTCTTGGGGAGCATTGTGCCTCCACACCGCTCCAAACGAAGATTAGCATCCGCAAGGGTGTGAACTTCGGGATACATCGTCGTCTCCGCGTGCCTTGGTTATCTCTTACTCGAGCCCTTTACTTATGCACTTTACTTTGTGATAGCCATATTGTTTCTTGTCATATATCTTGCTATCACATAGTTGTTTATCTTGCTTAGTATAAGTTGTTGGTGCACATAGGTGAGCCTAGTTGTTGTAGGTTTTGTGTTTGACAAATTAACCGCTAGGTTTATTCCGTATTTGTTCAAGCCTAAACCGTAATTATTTTAAAGCGCCTATTCACCCCCCTCTAGGCGACATCCACGATCTTTCAGCCTTACTGTCCAAGATGTCTCACAGGTCCTCTGTGTTGCCCCAGGCCTTAGTATTTTTGACTGAGTGGCGACGGGGTGCGGTCTGAACTTTAGGCTGAAACGCCTCTCTGGCTCGGCCGCGTAGTGGTCGGCCAGCCACATCGTACACTGGTGAATGAGGTTTTAATGCTTCCTCCTCGAGGTGAGGTAGCAACTTGCGTTTTGGGTAACTTTTGGACGGGCACTCGAGTTCATGCTCCTTGGCCGCAAGGATTTCGGTCCATCTGTCTGCTAGCAAGTCTTGATCAGCTTGAAGCTGTTGTTGTTTCTTTTTTAGGCTACTTGTCGTGGCCATAAGCCGGCGCTTGAAGCGCTCTTGTTCGATGGGGTCCTCAGGCACGATAAACCCGTCGTCGTCGAGGCTCGCCTCGTCTTCATAGAGAGGCATGTAATTGTCCTCCTCCGGTTCTCCATCTGTTGCCTACTCTGGAGGGCTAGCTTGTTCGTCCTCTAGCTCTGCACCGTGCTGGAGGGGATTGTTATTGTCTTCGGCGCTATCCGGAGTGTTATTATCTCCTGTGCGGTATCACTGCTCTTGCTGTGGCAGGACTTAGAGCGGTGCCGCTGACGTCGGCGCTTGGGTTGCTTCTTGGAGGGGTCATCCTCCGCTGTCTTGTCGCCGTTCGCTTCTTTGGGGGTGTCCACCATGTATATATATCATATGATGAGGTGGCGGTCCAGTGCCCCGAGGGCGGTGGATCCTGTTCGTCTCCGGCTTCGTCGTCCATACCGTCGAAGTCTTCGGAGCCAAAGTCGACCATGTCGGTGAAGTCATCGACAGTGGCTACTAAGTGGGTGGTGGGTGGGCCGCGAATTTCTTCGTCATCCGCATCCCATTCTAGCCGGACATAGTTCGGCCAAGGTTCTCCTGACAGGGAGAGAGACCTTAATGAATTTAGCACATCCCCGAAGGGTGAGTGCTGAAAGATATTCGCGGAGGTGAACTCCATGATCGGCGCCTAGTCAGACTCGACGGGCACGGATATGAGCGGCTCGGAGTCCGTGGCCGGAGATGAATCCAGTGGTTCGGCGACACGGCTCTCGTAAGGGGTGAAGTCAGTATCCGACTCTATCTCCACTGAGAGTGTGGCCTCCATGGCGGGGTCCATCCCTCTGCTCTCGGATGGTGCGACTTGCTCCGGATTGATGGATGGAGTACCTGCGGACGCGATCTCCCGAACACTGTCCGACGACAGAGTTACGTCATGCTCGTCGGGACTGTACCACGTGTCCGACATGGGCCCGAATCCGTCGAAGATCAAGTCTCCGCGGATGTCGGCCATGTAGTTCAAGTTTTCAAATCTGACCTGATGGCCAGGGGCGTAGCTCTCAATCTGCTCCAGATGGCCAAGCGAATTGGCCCACAGTGCAAAGCTGCCGAATATGAAGATCTGTTTGGGGAGGAAAGCCTCACCCTGGACCCATCGCTAGCGATGATCGAAGGAGCCATCAAGCCTTATGGTGACGACACAGTGGAACTCTCAATGAAAGCACCAATGTCGGTGTCAAAACCGGCGGATCTCGAGTAGGGGGTCCCGAACTGTGCGTCTAAGGCGGATGGTAACAGGAGGCAGGGGACGCGATGTTTACCCAGGTTCGGGCCCTCTTGATAGAGGTAAAACCCTACGTCCTGCTTGATTGTTCTTGATGATATGAGTATTACAAGAGTTGATCTACCACGAGATCAGAGAGGCTAAACCCTAGAAGCTAGCCTATGGTATGATTGTATGTTGTCCTACGGACTAAAACCCTCCGGTTTATATAGACACCGGAGGGGGCTAGGGTTACACAAGCTCGGTTACAAAGGAGGAGATATGCATATCCGTATTGGCTAGCTTGCCTTCCACGCCAAGTAGAGTCCCATCCGGACACGGAACGAAGTCTTCAATCTTATATATTCATAGTCCAACAGTCCGGCCAAAGGATATAGTCCGGCTGTCCGGAGACCCCCTAATTCAGGACTCCCTCAACGAGAACATGCAACATGTGATGATACATTGCACTCATGCAAAAAAGTTTTGGATAGCAACAAGGGACATATTTTTGCTCCACTCGCCTCGTTTGCATCCAGATACATGGGCACGAGACATCTTGCTGGACTCTTTGTTAACAGAAGATGAGCGCTGCAAAGTTATCACGATCATGCACAACATTTGGACATCACGTAATTGTTGGACTCGCGATTGTGAAGGTTATGACCCAGCACAAGCTATAAAATGGGTTCATGAGACATTGGCGATTCTGGATCTTCCTCCATCGCACAAGATAGCAGCGGCTGCTAAGTGTTGGCGACCATGCGAAGTAGGTTGGGTAACTATAAACACTGATGGGGCCGTGAGTGTCGAAGCCATGAAAAGGAGGGGCCGGAGGTGTGGCTCGCTCACACTTGGCGTTCCTATGAGCCTGGAGTAAACAATCGCAGGGTGTTACTGATCCTTTTACTGCTGAACTTCTCGCCCTTCGGGAAGGAATGATCTTTGCTCAACTTCGTGGCTTCTCGCATGTGATCTTGGAGATTGACTGCTTGGAGTTAGTCAATCTATGAAAATCACACAATAATTCACGTTGAATTGAGGCGTTTGTCTTGAAGGAATTAGAGAAGATCAGTGCTAGTTTTGCTTCTCTCATGGTTACTCATGTTGGTAGGGATTCAAATGTTCCAGCCCATCAGTGTGCTCGCTTTGCTTGTTCACCTGATGGCACTGAGAGCTGGCTTGATGCAAGTCTAGATTTCCTTTTATCTAGGCTACGGGCAGACTGTAACCTTACGACACTTCACTAATAAAGCTTCCAATTCCATTGCAAAAAAGAAGATGCATTCATATTTAGGCAAATCTGAGTCCTCTAATTTTGGAACGGTGGTAATATTATTATGGTCCTTGTTTTTAAATGATACTAGTGGACCATCAGTGCGTACTGTTTGGATTCAGATATGCACGCGCCCTTCTGACAAGGGCCCAAAGTTGACTCCAGCGCCAAGCATCTTATAAGCTGTCCTTGGAGGGAGCTCAAGCTGCGACGACTCGTAAATGATGCCACTGCTGCAGATCAAAATCCACATGAACGCTACGTGATCGCCCGGATACCTGGCGCCCAGCCAATCGATCGATCGATCGAGGAGACAGCGGGATCCTTCCATTCCATCGGCCTGCAGATGCCGCACAAGTCCACGTGAACGCACGCCGTTGCGCCTGCAACCACACGTACTACGTCGTACCACCAACTGATAATAAGCGCCGGCCGGCGATCGAGGCCATTTTTCACCGCCCGTGGCCGCATCCGACGGATCGAATCAGTGGCCAGGTGGAGAGGAGGGCGGTGCCCTTCTCGTGGCCTCGTGCAGCGCGCGACGACCTCGGCGCGTTCCGCGGCGCCCAGCCGATCGATCGGCCCGTTATTATTCCTCCTCGTCGCGCCCCCTATAAGTGGACCGCAAGTGCAACGGTGACTTCCCAGATAAGCTCTCTCCCCGACACGTAGAAGCTCGAGAGAACTACTCCAAAGCGCGAGGAAGGAAGATTGCGAGGTACATTAGCCGATCTAGGAGGTGAAGAGCGGGAGAAGATGGCGATCAAGGGCGCGCTGCTGTTCTTGGTCGTCTGCGCGGCTGCTCGAGCTGCTTCTGCCGGCGATGGTGAGAACCACACGCACAAAAGTTACTTACTCATTGCATGTTCCATGCATGCTACTAGTAGCTTGGTTCATAATTTAGTGGAGTGGAATGGACTGCCGGATTCATACGGGGAGTCTAATTTGCTAACTTGTCATTGTTGTCGTCTTCTCGATGTTCTTAGTGAATACTAATGATCATGCCAGCCTGTTAGCTAGGTTGTCAATGAAACTAGTGTCGGTTAACTCACTGTAAGAAAGTTTAGTGTTAATTGTCGCGCGATTGCACAGGAGTAGTGTCACTATAATTTGTTACGTAGAAACGTGTAATCGCTCAGCTTAGATTTAGAGGGGCTACTAAGATTAGCGAACTTTTTAAGCATCAGCTACGCTAGAAGACAGAGCGTGGCTTCTCCCAAAATGCTGGCGTTGACTGTTTATGTTATATTAGTAGTTTCCTTACATGCAGCACAAGATTCTGTCTCTAACACTGTCATGTTACGCTACAGGCCCACTCCCGAACGGCAACTTCGAGGACTCGCCGGACAGGTTCCAAATGGACGGCTCGAGGGTGACGGGGGCGAACGCCATCCCACAGTGGAAGATCACCGGGCACGTTGAGTACATCGAGTCCGGGCAGACGCAGGGCGACATGATCCTGACGGTGCCGGAGGGCTCGCACGCCGTGCGGCTGGGCGAGGACGGCTCCATCCACCAGCAGCTCAGCGTGGCGCCGGGCACGCAGTACTCCGTCACCTTCAGCGCGGCGCGCACGTGCGCCCAGTACGAGAAGCTGACCGTGTCGGTCGTCCCCGGCGACGCGTCCGACGAGATCTCCATCCAGACGGTGTACACCAGCAGCGGCTGGGACTCCTACTGCTGGGCTTTCCAGGCCACGAACGACGTCATGACGCTCACCATCCACAACCCCGTCCACGAGGACGACCCCGCCTGCGGCCCCATGATCGACTCCGTCGCCATCAAGACGCTCTACCCTCCTCAGGCCACCGGCGGTAAGACACAATCTCATGCATGAACTTTCGAGATGTCAGATCAGCCATTTACCTGACTCTCTCTGTGCGATTTTGTCCAGATAACTTGCTGAGGAACGGGGACTTCGAGCAGGGGCCGTACATCGCGCCGGGGTCACCATTCGGGGTGCTGGTGCCCAACAGGGACGAGACCCACATCTCGCCGATCTCGGGGTGGATGATCATGTCCTACTCCAAGGTCATCAAGTACGTGGACTCGCCGCACTACGCGGTGCCGCACGGCTCCTACGCCGTGGAGCTGGTGTCCGGCGGGGAGGCCGCGCTGGTGCAGGAGGTGGAGACCGTGCCGGGGAGCGCGTGCAGGCTGGAGTTCTTGGTCGGGAACGCCGGCAACCGGTGCGAGTCGAGCGACGAACAGCCCATGCGCGTGCTGGTCTCCACGGCGGGCGGGAGCAAGACCGTGGTGCACCGCTCCGACGGCTACGGCGGGGGCACCACGCGCGCCTCGCTCGAGTTCACGGCGATCCATAGCCGGACCAAGGTCGTGTTCTCCGGCTCCAGCTACCACACCAAGTCCGACAGCAGCGGCACCCGCTGCGGGCCCGTCGTCGACGACGCCTCGCTCGTCTGCGTTCCGCCGACGCCTGCCCGCCGGTTGCTTCGCTGATGCGTTCGTTCGTCTGAAACACAGGGTATCCGTGGCCGTGCTGGCTTGGCAATTGTACCACTACACATTTTATTCGTTGCTTATTTTTTTAGGGACGGCTTTACTTATGCGGACTTGCTAAATTTCTGGCACCAGAACTTTATTTAGGAATTTGAACATCGCCGCCGTCATGGCTACTGGAAATGACCCTCTAGTTTAATCATGGAATGACGTACTGAAAAAAAAACATTCAGTTTGGTAAAACACAACTAGATGCGTCATAAGTATAGCACATCTAAGTCCTATGTCATTGTTTCGTGTGAGTATTTTTTACTTTTTCTATTTATGCTTGATTAAGTCCTTAAATGTGCAATACCTAGAGCACATCTAGATGTGGCCTAAACAGATCAAAAACGTTCTTCTACGCATGCCTTTGTCCGTAGCTAGATAAGACATTTTTAGTGTGTGAAAAGAATAGAATGCACTTACAAAACAGAAAAAGGAAAGAATAGAATGCAAAGTGATGCAAGATTCGGCTGTCACTAACCCAAATAAAAAATAAAATGAAATAAACTGAATAAAAAGGAATAGAATCGGAGCATCAATTGCATGTCACTCAACACGCGTACGGTGCTAGCGCACGCACCAGATCAACCAAGCCTTTTTCGTCCCGTTTACAGGATTTCTGTGTTACGCGACCCAAAATGATGGGGTCGACAGGCCGCATCGGCGAATCCAATACGCGTCCACGCTTTTCAAAAAAGCTCGCCACTATAAATAAACGAATTCCTCCAGCCCACCGCATCCCGTCGATACTATTCTGACCCCGCCGCACGCACCCATACCCAGCAAAGCAAGCCCACCGACCCGGCCCGGTCGCCGGCGCGGCGATGGAATCGGCGGGGAACGACCGGAGGGACGCGGCGCTGGGGGGCCTGGCGGTGCTCCCCGACGAGCTTCTCTGCGCCGTCGTCGACCTCCTTCGGCCCACCGACATCGGCCGCCTCGCATGCGTCAGCAGGTCGCCGCGTCTCTCTCTCTCCCTCTCTCTCTCTGTTCTGTTCATTTCTCCTCTGTTTTGCAGTTAGCTCCATGTCAGTATTAGTTAATGGTGGTAACTCAACTCGAGTGGAAATTGAATCTACTACCAGAGCATTGTCTCTGGGCCGAAGTAGATGTTAGCAAGTCGTTTTGTTTCTCAAATGCTTCCTTTTCTTATGCAACAACCCACCACATGTTTATGCTAAATGCTTATTGGTATTAGTAGTCGTACTAGACTGGTAGTAGTAGCAGTTAAAACATAACTATACAGCTAGATAGACAAAAATCATGAAGCACTGATTTCTTTCATGTTCTGTGTGCACGACACTAAACAGTCACCTATTTTAGACTGGACGAGTACAGAATCATACTCCCCCGGTCCTGTAAAAGCGGTGTTTTAGACAAAGGTAGAGCCATTTTTTTCGGAAATTTTTGGCTACCAATATCTTTACAAATATTTATATTAGATACCTGAAAATCACTGAATTAGTCTTGAGAAGTACTTCCATAATATATGATTCTTTTGGATTTTATGGATGTACTTTAAAGACACTAAAGGTTAAAACTGTATTCTGAAGACCGTGTCCTTGTCCGAAACAACAGGTTTTAGGGGACCAGAGGGTAGTTCCTGATGTTTGACATTGTCATTATCTAGAGATCATGAGCTAAGACGTCATGTCTGTGTTTCCACCCTAAAACAGTGGTAGGACGACACAGTATCTGAAATCATTTTGCACTTTGCAGTGTCATGTACATACTTTGCAACGAGGAACCTCTCTGGATGAGTAAATATCTTTCTGTTGGCGGTCATTTTGAGTACAAAGGTTCTTGGAAGAAAACAACGTTGTCTAGGTATATGACCATTCTATCTGTCGTGTAACCTTCTCTATTTTGAAAACAGTCCTAAGTTGACCAATGATTACCACTGAAAAGGTTGGGTTGCTTCATTTTCAGGCTTAATCTTTGCTCCGAAAATAGTGAGCTTGAGCAGAAGGCTCGTCATTTTGATGGTATGGTACATCTACTTTATGTTTGTAGTGTTTGCCTTTTTTATTTCCCTATTCATACTTATTTTCATGCAGGATTCAACTCCTTATACTTATACAGGAGATGGTATAGATGTTTTACTACTTTGAGCAGTTATTCCTTTGACAATGGCCATGTGGAAAGAAAAGATGATCTTTCTTTGGATCATTTCCGTTCTCAGTATGATGGAAAAGGCCCAGTAAGAATTGAGTTAGCTTTTGCTTTTAATTCAGATTTATAACATGTGAATTTTCTTCGTTATTGTTTTGCAATGATTTTTATCTGAAATCATATTGGTGGCATTGCACAACTAGGTTTTGCTTGGTAATCTGGCTGAATCCTGGCCAGCGAGGACGAAATGGTCAATGCAGCAGCTGGTACATGATTATGGTGAAGTTACATTTAGGATATCACAAAGAAGCCCTAAGAAGATAATAATGAAACTGAAAGACTACGTTTCTTACATGGAACTCCAGCATGATGAAGACCCTCTTTACATATTTGATGATAAGGTAATCATCACTTCATTTCATTTACTACTGAAGTTATGAAAATAAAGAAGAAACTTAGTTCAGAAAATTGTTACAGTTTGGAGAGTCAGCACCAGCACTATTGGAAGATTACAGAGTCCCTCATTTATTTCAAGAAGATCTTTTTGATGTCTTGGATTATGAACAAAGACCAGCTTTCAGATGGTTCATCATTGGACCAGAAAGATCAGGTGCCTCTTGGCATGTTGATCCAGGATTAACCAGTGCGTGGAATACTCTTCTTTGTGGCCGAAAAAGGTTGGACCATTTGTTTTATATACGTGTGCGTAGGTGTTACTCGATAGTGCACTCAAGCTGTGGTACTCACCACGTAGTTGTATATTTGAAATCTAGTAGCAGTTAAACAAATGTGCATGGATCTTGTGCAACATTTCTGGCCAATTGGATCCTTAAGGTCATTGCAGTGCTTCTATTTTGGTGCAGCTTGTGGGTGACTGGGTGTTGCTCTGTGTGTTGCTTATTTTAGAGTCAGATGTGAAAAAACAGTCGTGCAGAAATAATCAGCCAACTGGGCGAGTTGAATTAACGATTGACAAATTTAGTCAGGATGCCCATAGTTATGTCTTGGGAGTGAGAGAGAATCATGTCATATATGTTGAACAGAGACGGAAGATAACCAAGGGCAATAGAGAGATGTGATTCAACTTGGGTGCATGCTTTGTATTTTGAATTGGAACTTTAAAACCATAGACCTATACTGTGAACTGTGCGAGGATATGCTATACAACCTTAACTTGTACTCCTCTTGACTTGTTAAGCTGACTGTCCTATGTTGTACAATGCTGAAAATTTGGAAGGAGCAAGAATTTGTGTTTCCACTAATGATTTCCACCTTATTTCATAGATGGGCACTGTACCCTCCAGGAAGAGTGCCTGGTGGTGTCACGGTACATGTAAGTGCTGAAGATGGTGATGTTGACATTGAGACTCCAACATCTTTGCAGGTAATGAACTTATTACTGTTTTTGCTTTTCTCCAAACTTTACCCCATATCATTTCACATTATTTTGATCCTTTGCAGTGGTGGCTTGATATCTATCCTCATCTTGCCGAACATGAGAAGCCACTGGAATGCACACAATTGCCAGGAGAGACTATATTTGTTCCTAGTGGATGGTGGCATTGTGTTTTAAACCTTGAGACGACAGTTGCAGTTACACAGAATTTTGTCAATCAATCAAATTTTGAGCATGTATGTCTAGACATGGCACCTGGTCACTGTCACAAAGGAGTTTGTCGTGCTGGCTTACTTGCTGTTCCGGGAAAATCTGTTAGAGATATAGAAAATCATCCACCTGGAACAATTACATCGAACCACAATGACATGACCTGTACAGAAGAAAGACTGAAAGGTTCAGGGTCTGTAAGAGATTCAAACAGTGAAAGTCAGTGTTCTTCATTTGAATTCTCAGACGTCGACAAAAGTTTGGAGAACCAAGTTTTCTCATATGATATAGGTTTCTTATCTCAATTCCTTGAGAAAGAAAAAGATCACTATACTTCTGTCTGGAGTCCTACTAATCCAATTGGCCAGAGAGAAGCAAGAGAATGGCTGCGTAGGCTATGGGTTCTTAAACCTGAACTGAGAGGACTAATATGGAAGGTGAGCTTTGTTCCATCATTTACATAAAATTTTACTATGTCAATCTTTTTTATGAAATTACCATGTGGTTTATGTATCTATTTCTTGATAATGGTCTGTTCCTTCTGCCAATATATATGTTTATTTGTGTAGGGTGCATGCCTAGCAATAAATGTGGACAAATGGTATGCATGCTTAGAGGAAATAAGGGCATGCCATAGTTTACCGGCACCGTCAGAGGATGAGAAGCTTCCTGTTGGGACAGGTAGCAACCCAGTAAGTATACACTTACTTTTACTAGCTGTCTCAGATTTAGAACTGTCGATAAACAATTCTGGCATGTTAGTATCATGTAATTCGTGTTGGTTCGAAATACTTACTCCATAAATATCACTCACAGAAACTGATTCATACAGAATATCTTGGTTTACTTGTTACTGTATACATAATTGCTCACTGCTATGCGCCAATCCCCAAGACATTAAACATATCTGAGATTCTAAGATGTATTATGTGATGCCAGTTAGTGTCAAATTGCAGTTCATATACACTCATCGCTGCATGGTATGTGAATATAACATGTACCTCAATTTTCAGGTCTTCATTGTCTCTGACAATGTGATTAAAATCAATGCTGAAGGAGGCTTGGGTTATTCTGCCCATGGTTTAGGCACAGAGGTATTGTTGCATTGGTTCTGCAACTTAATAAAATTGAGTGCAACACTCACGATTTTGATCCCTTTCTTGATGCAGCTTGAGTTCTATGATCTTCTGCGAAAAGTTGGCTCGCCTTTGGTCAACCACATCCCTGAGATCATTGCAAGTGGCTTTCTTGTGTACGAAGATGGCGTCTACAGAACAGTCCCATGGAACGGGAAAGGAATGCCAGATGTTTTGGCTAAATACTATCCTCTGGAGCTTTCTTATGCAAACAGCTGTTTTCCTCTTGGGTTATGGAGCAAACAACAGTTTGGAATGGATGGTTCTGCTGAATCTTCAAACAGACCTATTTGGCCTTACATGGTTACCAGAAAATGCAAAGGGGATATCTTTGCTCACGTGTAAGTTTTATTCATTTCTCAAGTGAAAATGGGAATAATTACTTGATTAATTATGTAAATACGCTCTTACTCTACTCTTCATTTTTCTTAGCCGTGATACATTGTCCAAGGCTGACCTATTGAATCTTGCATCATCCTTGGGAGCTCAAATGCGAAATATCCATTTATTACCCCTTCCACATGGGGAATCATTACCCGAACCTGAGGACAATAATGTGAAAGACAGTGATCCACCTGAATGGAAACAAGTAATTTCTACTCTAAACAGAAGAAAGAATAATATAAAGAAGCACCTGGCTAACTGGTAAGTGAATTTTTTTCTAAAGCAGGTTTTTTTGGCATAGATTTTATAAGTTTTACTAAAACAAGACATTGTTGCTCAGTTTATTTTAACCAGAAACATTGCGGGTTTGCAAGTCAATTTTGTGTCCGCAATCATGTGAAGTGATTAAGAAGAATATTGTCTTATAGAATGCTTCAGTTGCAACTTAAAATCCTCTACAAAAGTGTACTTGAGTTCCAAAAACATTGTAGAGGCAGGCATTCAATAAATAACCATTACATTCTTTAATATTCTAACATTTCAACATAATCAAAATATAAATTGCAATGACTATGCAGTGATTTGGTATTGCCCTGTTCTATATTATATTGATACAAAATTCCATACACTGCCTGATACCTCAACATTGCTTGCATATTTGTGAAGGGGTGGTACCGTACCAACAGTTTTAATTGAGAAGGCTGAAGAATATCTCCCTCCTGATATGAGTTCTCTAATCAAGTTTGTTAAGGTAATTTTTCAATCTCATCTACTTTGTATGCATTTCGGTCGAGCATTGTGTTTAATGGTATGATTGAACAATTAGGATGGCGACGGTGACTCGGTGTACACATTCCCTTCTTGGATACATTCAGATATTATGGACGATAACATTCTTACTCAGAGGGCTCCCGAAATGGGTTCCCTCACTGATACCAAAAGCACTGGTGACGGAGATCTGGAGAAACTGAATGAAATCCATATTATTGACTTCAGTGATCTGTCCATTGGTAAGCAGCCAGTTTACTTTGTTTCCTGGAAATCTGACATTGTTCAAGTTATTGTCATGTGAACATTTAACGAAATACCAATTTTGTATGTATCACTGACATTTGAATCGGAGATGGGATAACTATCTTTAAAAATGCTTAAGTTGAGCTGCTCAAATCTACCAGTTTGCAGTCTTAGAAGCTATGTAAGATTGTTAGAAAGAGTTTATATCTATTTATTTGATTGCGATCAAATATTGTTTGTCGTGACAGGGGATCCTCTATGCGACTTAATTCCGCTGCACTTGGATGTTTTCCGTGGTGATATTGATCTTCTGAGGGAGTACCTTAGAAGCTATCAGCTTCCTTTCCTCAGAGGGAAATCAAACGACGACATCTACAAGTCGGTGCAAAATTCAAAGTTCAGCACAGCATCGTATCGCGCGATGTAAGTACATACATAAACAAACAATGATAAGCAATGCTTGTGCACTTGTGAGTTGTGATCGATCCTTGTGTCCAAGGGAGAAACATGTGTTGGTTCTGACGCGGGCTGCTTGCTTACAGGTGCTACTGCATATTACACGACGACAACGTCTTGGCGGCTATATTTGGCCTGTGGAAGGAGCTGAGGAATGCAACGTCGTGGGAGGAGGTCGAGCACTTGGTCTGGGATGACCTGAACCGATACCAGCAATCGTCGCCTACACTCTCTAGCTAGTTCAGTCGTCACGACTACCAATACATACGCTCAAAAGAAATAGTCCCTTTCACCCTTTGGCATATTGCCCAGCTTCGTTTATAAGAGCAAAATAATAATAAGGGGCAAAACATTTTGATTATTCTGGTGTGAAGCAGCTTTGCTGTTTTTTATTCTTGTGCAAAGATGACCACCTGACCGTTACGCCTAGTGCCCCCGTCGACGTGGTTGTGGTCAAAGCGCAACGTGGCCAGTCAGCACGGGTAAGGGGTCAATAGGAGAGAGATGCTAGACACACGGGCTAGTTTTTACTTACTTCACGGACCAGTACAGGTGGCGTCTTTTAACTGGGATTAGAGAGAGATAGGGGCCCACCCCCCTGAAAATCAGGGGGGGAGAGGCCAATTAGCATTAACCAATCCGTAAAACGCCCGTCACAGGCCCGTGAGTGTAGCATTATTGGTCAGTAGGACATCTAATGAATCACTTACAATGTACTCCCTCTGTCCCATAATGTTTTGACACTAGTGTAGTGTAAGAGAACGTCTTGCATTATGGGATGGAGGAAGTATTTCAGATTGGAATGTGCATTTTCATAGTATGAAAGAAATTTGACATTTCAGCAAATGATTTAGGACCTCCTTTGCATTTAACTCCTTTTTCTTTTGCGGAGAGCATTTAACTCCTTTTTAATGGTGTAAGATTCAAGATAGCATGTAACCTTGTACTCCCTCTATAAAAAATTATAAAAGCGTTTAGATTAGTTATATTTTTTTCTATACCAATCTCGCTAAAAGAGGAAGCAATCAAGGATAATGGTGGCACTATCCACCGGCCCGCCATTTTGAAGGAGAAATCAAGCATGAGCAAAGCTTGAAGGGTGGGCACTAAAAGGAAGGTGTTCCTCCCTACAGCTTTGGAGACCGCTTAGCAAGCGGCGTGACCGAGACGTCATCGACAACATCATTATGGGTCTTCGTTCTTCAGCTTCGGCGTTCGCCCCTCCTCCGCCACCTCCACCGCCACCCCCTGAGCCCGATTAGGGCATCTCCAACAGCTGTAAAATAGGTGTTGGTAAATTTGCCACCTAGGACAAAGTGATGATGTGGCATGTAATAAATGTGGAGAGAGAGCAAAGTTGTATGTAGAATAACCAACAACCTTTGCACAAGCTCCAAGGTGAAATAGAGAGCAATCACATTTATTTTCTTATCATCTATTGGATACCTTAGATACAACTCATTGGAGTAGTTGTATGATAGCTTGTTGGTTGATGACATGAACATTTTACCAACAAGACTAACATACAATCTATTGAAGATGCCCTTAGTTCTTTTGTTCCTTTATTTGGGGCTTGTCTCGTTGTGCCCCCAGCATCACTTTATGACTTTCTTGTACCATGTACTACTATGTTGGATGCTTGGATTGTTGCTTTATAATATAAAGCGGGGATACCCTTTTTTCTCAAAGGAAGGTGTTCGCAGTTACATGATGGATGCCTTCCAGCTTTCTGTGCGGCTTACATGGGTTCAGTTGTACCTTTTATCTTTGCCGATGTGTTTCCCTCAAGTTGCAGCCAACTGATGAGGTTACCTCTGCAATGTTGAGACCCATGTGTGCAAAGTTTCCAGGAGTAGCGTATTGGGAGCTTTCATCAATCTGTCGTATTGGGAGCTTTCGTCGGTTTGTATTCGTGGCCATGGGGCTTCTTGGTTTGTGAGCACTCCACATGCCTTGTAGGGATGTTGCTTGTTCTTCTTTCTAACACAATTTTGTAACGTCTTTGTCTGATTTTCTGCCAATAAATTAGACCTTTTTTTCTTAGTTAACGAACAAGGCAAATCTATGGCCTCCGTTTTGAAAATCTTTCTAGGGTCAGATAAGGCTGATCTCCAGATCATAATGTGGATCATTTGAATGTTGGATTCATGGGTAAAAGAAGACATTACTCAAAAAGCGGTTGGCGGCTGTCACCAGAATATAAAGTGTGTCTTATTTGGGACCGGGGCTATACATTAGTCGCTTAAATATTTTTTTTTTGGGTAAGCCAATTTTATGGGCCGTTGGATTAAGATTCAACAGACATCCTTCTTTCTTCTTCCTCCTCCAACTGCTGCTCCTCCCATTAAATCGACTTACCCAAATTGCAAACTTGGCCAACTTACATACGGCTATTGTAGTCTTGTACATGGTTATTTGTTTCATTTTCTTTGTAATAAATAATTTGAAAAAATGAGACCAACCCAATGGCTAATCCTCATTGGTCTTTTTTTATAGGAAAAACTCCGCAAGCACCATGCGTACAAGCCGGGACTCGAACTCGGGCGGGCTGAAAGCAACCTCAGCTGCCCAGCCAACAAGTTGACGCCCCATCCTTACATACAGCTATCGTAGCCTCCAGCCAGTTGAGCCTGATCTCCGGCCTACCCTGTCCGCCTCGCTATGCAGTTGCCATAGCCATCCCCTACACGCGCCACGGAGGAGCGTTGACAATGGAAAAGAGTGGCCATGTGAGCAGAGTCCACGCAGGTGTGCCCTCCCTAGTCACCACGGTTCCCAGTTGAGGCCCTACCCAGAACGAACTGCATCGGTCGCCCCATTTCGCCTCTGGCAAGATGCCCGCCGCAGCACCACTGACAGCCTCCTCGATCTTGCGCATGCGTGAGCCAGCGTGCACCGGCCGGCCGACCAAGCGAATAAACGGAACCTTCCGCTCCGACGTCCATATGCGGCAGTGATCGCGGCAACCAGAACATCACAGACACTGCTCAAGTCCACGTGGTCGCACGTAGGGGGAATGCTGAGATTTCACCACGCGCGCCGCCGACGGACCAGCGAGGCGAGGCGAAGCCCCCTCCGCTCGTGCTCCGCCGCATTTCGCGGCGCCAGCCCAACTGGCCGGAAGCCTCAACGGTCGGCCTATAAGTGGAGCCAGATGGCACCTTCCCGGTTAAGCAACTCCGTGATCGAGAGCACCTGCCCCGTAGCCGAGAAGAGAGCTGTACGCCAGTTAGGCTCGTAGCTGGAGAGATGGTGCTCAACGGCGTTCTGTTCTTGCTCGTCTGCGCGGCTGCTCGAGCTGCCGCTTCCGGCGGAGACGGTGAGAGCCATTGTTACTCCTTGATCTTCTTACGGATCTCGCTAGCTACTACATTGTCGTCTAACCTGACATACGTGCTGTCATGCAAGATGCAGGCCCGCTGCTGAACGGCAACTTCGAGCAGGCGCCGAACAGGTCCCAGATGAACGGCTCGAGGGTGACGGGGAAGTACGCGATCCCGCACTGGAAGGCCACCGGGTTCGTGGAGTACATCGAGTGCGGGACGAAGCAGGATCACATGGTCCTCGTGGTGCCGGAGGGCAGGCACGCCGTGCGGCTGGGCACCGACTCCTCCATCGAGCACCAGCTCAGCGTGACGCGGGGCAAGTACTACTCCGTCACCTTCAGCGCGGCGCGCACCTGCGCCCAGTCTGAGAGGCTGAGCGTGTCCATCGTCCCCGGCGACGCCTCCGGCGGCGAGCTCCCCGTCCAGACGGTGTACACCAGCAGCGGCTGGGACTCGTACGCCTGGGCCTTCAGGGCCCGGCAGGGCGTCGTGTCGCTCGTCATCCACCACGGCGACGACCAGGTGGACGACCCCGCCTGCGGCCCCATCGTGGACGCCGTCGCCATCAGGACGCTCAACCCTCCTCACGCCACCCACCGTAAGACATGCCACGATCTCGTCGTTAACCGCACCCACGTACGAAATCTCATCACGTTACGGAGTTCTTACTCCTGCATGGCATGTGCAGAGAACATGCTGATCAACGGGGACTTCGAGGAGGGGCCGTACATGACGCCGGGGTCGCCGTGGGGGGTGCTGGTGCCGCCCATGGACGAGGACGCCACGTCGCCGCTGCCGGGGTGGGCGATCATGTCCTACTCCAAGGTGGTCAAGTACATCGACGCGGCGCACTTCCGGGTGCCGCACGGCTCCCGCGCCGTGGAGCTGGTGGCCGGCGTGGAGGTGGCGCTGATGCAGGAGGTGGCCACCGTGCCCGGCAGGTCCTACAGGCTGCAGTTCTCGGTGGGCGACGCGGGAAACAGGTGCGCGGCGTCGCCCATGAGCGTGCAGGTGGCCACGGCGTACGGGGGCAAGCGCGTCTCGTACGAGTCCCGCGGCACGGGCGGGTTCGTGCGCGACAAGCTCGATTTCAAGGCCGAGGGGAACAGCACCCGCGTGGTGTTCTACAGCACGGGCTACCACACCACGTCCGACAGCAGCGGCACGCTCTGCGGGCCCGTCGTCGACGACGTCTCCCTCGTCAGCGTTTCGCACCCGCACGCTCGCCGGTTGCTCCGCTGATGCGCCTCGCAGGAGCCGGTACTTTTTTTTTATGAGTTGGGAGGCCGTAGTGGAAAATGACTGCTGAGAATGGCTCGGAAGTGGAAAATGACTGCTGAGAATGATAGTAGTTGCATGACAACAGACTTAACATTGCCTGAACAGATTGATCATGATTCACTGCAACAGTATCACCGTAATCAGCTGGAAACAACATCTACAGCTGCAATGTTACGTTTTTTCACTGTTCCTTTTCAAATCACTTCTCTGCGTATGAAATGCTGAGTATGTGCCCCTGTCAGTACATGTGTTCTGTAAATTCAGTTTGGCATGTCGTTGATGTAAGTTGTAACTCCAAATATTTCACTGTCGCCGCTGCACTGTAACAGCAAAATTGCACAATTCAAATTTCCCCGAGGGGCAAGTGGAGCAGTGATTTAGTTGAGGGGTTGTGGGGGTGAAGGAATTAGTGGGGATTGGGTGAGGGGTGGGGATCACCCAACCCCTGGGTGGGAGGAATGAATCCCCTAGGAGATTGGATTGCCACCAACCGAATAAGACCCGAGGAAAGCAGGAAATTCCACTATCCAGTGACGAGAGATTCTTGGAGCAGTAGCTTCAGGTCATCAAGCCTGTAAAGAATTAACAGATGTGGTTTACCTGATGAGAGAAAAAACTAAAAGAGGAAAAATCACTACCTACCTCACATTACTGAGATCAGGATAGGTTGCAATTGCATCCTTGAAATCCTACAGAAAATTCAGGAGATCAGCATGTGGACTGTTAGACTGAACAACAATTTGTAGCTAAGCTCGATCTTACTTGGTTAGAAGTTGAAGGTGTGTATGTTATTATACATGACATCCCTGCTCCTTTTGCTGCCTGTCAAAAGGAAAGGCATCTCTTGTGTTCAAAAGTGTAAGTTTACTTAATTAAATAAAAAACTTGGAAGACCTACTTGTAGTCCAATGACACTGTCTTCTACCACAAGGCAGTTCTTGCTTTCCAAACCTAATTTCTGCATTGAACAATTAAGTCTTTAACACGACCAATTTTAAAAACAAAATATAAAAAAAATCTCAAGTGAAGTTCGACATGATCTGCTCCAGTTGTGCTCACTACCTTTGCTGCCGTAATATATATTGATGGATCAGGTTTCTTCATTTTAACATCATCGCCTGCAAGATGAAACGACCAAGAATTTTGAATGTCGTGGAATTTCTTATCATAGCTTTCAGAGTATAACTACCTACCAAACAACAAATAATTGCAAGTGCATTTAAATAGGATCTGGCCTTAGCCGGGTGAAAAATGTAAGCTAAACACATCTCAACCTTTACTAGACTTTATATTATTCATTTCACTGTTTTCTTCTTTTTCTTGACCGTGTCACTGGCCATTGTAATATTTTATTTGAACTAATACAAAATTGTAAAACAAGAAAACAACTAGGATGACTGGTATGAAAACTTTGTAAAGACAATCCTGCACGCTGATTCACATTTTGGTGATCTTTGCTAGTTAACCTCAAAACAACAACCTGTTTTGAAATATATATGGTAGAACATAATCTACCTTCAATTAAAAAAAACCCTCAAAACAACCATGGTAAACATGATCAAAGAAGCAAAAACAACCAGAACTATACCGGCGAGGAAGCAGTCCAGACCATTGAATCTTTCCTATAAAACCATACAATGGTAAAGAAATGGAATCTCAACCGAGAAAATAAAATTCATGTCAGAAATATAAGAAACACAATCTTAAGTCAAATGCAACTTACAAGTCCAAGAAGGTTTTCAAGACACAACACCACTGAACTTTTAGTTGCCGCAGAGCAAACAGCAAGCTTGATGCCCTACACCAGTATACCGAAGTCACCTCATTTTTTTCAAAATAGCCCCATACTATTGTAATTCAATAGGAACGTTAAATAAGAATTCACCTAGTGTACATTACAGAAAGGATTAAATGAAATATACTATGTTGAAAGCAGTTTACAGTATGAGGAAAACACTAGCACGAAGCAGAATAGATCTTGCAATAAGTATTACCGCACCCTTAACTTCATCCATCAGCCGCAAAACACCAGGTCTAGGCTCCACCTAGCATACAGAGCTGAAAATCAGTATGAGATGATGAGTAAGAATTTCTCAACGTATAGATTTCACTTACAGTTCCAGATTTGATTATTGCTTTGTACCTCTCTGTTTTCCAGTCCTGCAAAAAAGTACTTCTGTAAAATTCATGGATTCTTAGACATGGTTCGAAGCATTTGTACCTCTTGAAAAAGGATAATAAGGAGCTAATGCATTTGATTTAGAACCAAGGACAAAGAATCTGACCTGAATAACGTCAACTAACTTCTCCTTGTCTTCGTCGCTTGAAGGTGCTGTCTCCAATATTTTTGAAGAAGGCCACCCATTTTCTCCAAAGTACCTGGAACAGATTCAAACCAATTCAGAACCAATATCCACACGCTAATCATCAACTACTTAAACAGCATGTGGACCCTATCATGCCCTGCCCTGCAACATCAGTTTCCCATTCGAATGGTCTTGCTACATTATTCAGGTCTCGAGCTCGCGGGCGTGGCGTACCATCGCATCTTGGGCTTCCCGCCGCCGATGCGGTTCTGGAGGTCGTCATAGAAGGCCTCGTCCCAGAACAGCGGCGCGTCGGCGTCGGCCGCGGGCGGGCAGCGGACCCCGAAGTGCGCGAAGGCGTCGTTGTAGGCCTGCCGGTGGAGGTGCTCCGACTCCAGTATGACGCCGTCGCAGTCGAAGATCAGGGCGTCGAGCGACCGCGGCGGGGAAGCCGAGGCGGAGACGACGAGCGAGGACGTGCGGGGGAGGCGGAGGCGGACCGCGGGGAGACTGGAAGGTGGGCCGCGGTGGCTGAAGAAGCTGCGGCGAGCCGTGCCGGCGACGGCGGCCGGGGCGAAGGAGGTGGGGGCGAGAAGGGAAGTGGACGCCATGCCCATGGGAGGCATCGGAGATGCGAACGGAGATCAGGAGATGGTAACGGAATAGGCGCGAATGGTTCGAGAATGGCTGCTTATCTACCTGCCACTTTTCCGCCGTGGTGGCTTTCTTATCGCGTATGAGAGGAGGGAAACAATTCCCAAACGGTTCCCTTCACTTGGGCCTGTAGACAATTGCCGCCCGATCTCAAGCAGCAAGCAGACAACGCAGAATCACTGTTCATATCACAGGTTAGGTGTATCTTAGATTTGGCAGAGATTCAGTTTAATCTTGTAAATTTAGCTTAACTTTAGGTTTTGAGAGCGTTCATATTTCCACCTTGAATTGTCATTCAAGTCTAAGAAACAAGCCCCAAACTTCAAAACCTTCCATTTTACAAACCCAAACTCACAAAACCAGACATATATCAATTTCCTCTCCGCAAGCCAGTTTTTTGGGCATGGGGCTGTTTTGATCGGTTTTGGAGAGTTGACCGCCTACAGCTAGTCAGCAACCAACTTGGTAGCCACGTCACCTTGGCATATACACCTAGCCCCCCTTCCTTCTGTGCTCATTTTCCCACCATCCTCCCTGAACCCTCACCTAGTCCCTTCCATCCCGACGCCTAACCAACCCCTCTTCCTCCCTGTACGACACCGACGACCAGGAACGGGTGGCGCCTTCACACGGCCTTCATGCGTGCTGGCCTCTGCTCCCCCGCCCCACCCCTGCCCAATCTGTTGCCGCGACGTCGCCTAGCGTGTTGCAACAAGCGCCGGAGTTCGGACCCAGTGTTAGGCACCCTCAAAGAGGAAGCAATGTTGCAACTGTAACAACAATGCACAGTGTCAGGGTTGAATTTCTTCCACCACAGAGCACCCCCAAAGGTCCCTGACCTTGAGCCCTCTCCAATTAGCCGACGAAGCTTGCCCGAAGAGCTCCAGTGAGGTCGCGTGGCCATCAGTTTCACGGCTTCCTCGGCATCACCATGAGGTATATCTACATCGACGAACGGAGGACTACATTCCGAGTCTTCAAGTTCGAGTTTGTGCTGTTAGCGGCCAACAGTCAACGAGTTGGATGGTCGGATGATGTTCCCGAGACGAGGCTGCTCCTGGCTGTAAAATTTATGATGGTGGAAGTGTTTGCTATTCCGGTAGCAGGGACTCATGCGTATATTTTTTGAATAGTTTGGACTATTTATCACATGTGTCACGTGATGAGACTCGCGCATGTATATATAATAGATGGGATTACAAGGGTCGGTTCGGGTTGTGTACAGTACTCGATCCCTAGGACGGCTATACAAGAGATAGGATCAAATATGTACAACTTCCTGACCAGATTATAACAATTGTCTTAACAAACGTTGTGGTACACACATGAAATGCACATGTATTTCAACATGCCCTTTCAACCACAACTTGTCTAAGTTAAGATTGTGCCGAAAAGCTTCTTGTCGTCGTAGTGTCAGGGGCTTAGTATGAAGGAAATATGCCCTAGAGGCAATAATAAAGTTGTTATTTATATTTCCTTATATCATGATAAATTTTTATTATTCATGCTAGAATTGTATTAACTGGAAACTTAGTACATGTGTGAATACATAGACAAACAGAATGTCACTAGTATGCCTCTACTTGACTAGCTCGTTGAATCAATGATGGTTATGTTTTCTAACAATAGACATGAGTTGTCATTTGATTAACAAGATCACATCATTAGAGAATGATGTGATTGACTTGACCCATCCATTAGCTTAGCATGATGATCGTTTAGTTTGTTGCTATTGCTTTCTCCATAACTTATACATGTTCCCATGACTATGAGATCATGCAACTCCCGAATACCGGAGGAACACTTTGTGTGCTACCAAATGTCACAACGTAACTGGGTGATTATAAAGGTGCTCTATAGGTGTCTCCGATGGTGTTTGTTGAGTTGGCATAGATCGAGATTAGGATTTGTCACTCCAATTGTCGGAGAGGTATCTCTGGGCCCTCTCGGTAATGCACATCAATATAAGCCTTGCAAGCAATGTGACTAATGAGTTAGTTGCGGGATGATGCATTACAGAATGAGTAAAGAGACTTGCCAGTAATGAGACTGAACTAGGTATTGAGATACCGACGATCGAATCTCGGGCAAGTAACATACCGATGACAAAGGGAACAACGCATATCGCTATGCGGTTTGACCGATAAAGATCTTCGTAGAATATGTGGGAGCCAATATGAACATTCAGGTTTCGCTATTGGTTATTGATCGGAGACATGTCTCGGTCATGTCTACATAGTTCTCGAACCCGTAGGGTCCGCACGCTTAACGTTCGGTGACGATCAGTATTATGAGTTTATGTGTTTTGATGTACCGAAGGTAGTTCGGAGTCCATGTTATGATCACAGACATGACGAGGAGTCTCGAAATGGTCGAGACATAAAGATCGATATATTGGATGACTATATTTGGACATCGGAATGGTTCCGGTTAAGTTCGGGCATTAACTGAAGTGCCCAGGGTTACCGGAACCCCCCCCGAAGTATATGGGCCCTATTGGGCTTTAGGGGAGAGAGGGAGGGGCTGCCTAGGGCAGGCCACGCAGCCCCCAAGGCCTAGTCCGAATTGGACTAGGGGGAGGGGCGGCGCCCCCTCCTTCCTTCTCTTCTCTCTTCCCTTTCCTTCTCTCCTACTCCTACTACATGGAAGGGGGGATCCTACTCCCGGTGGGAGTAGGACTCCCCAGGGCGCGCCATAGTAGAGGGCCGGCCCTCCCCTCCTCCACTCCTTTATATACGAGGGAGGGGGCACCCCATAGACACACAAGTTGATCACTGATCTCTTAGCCGTGTGCGGTGCCCTCCTCCACCATAATCCACCTCGGTCATATCGTAGCAGTGCTTAGGCGAAGCCCTGTTCCGGTAGCATCATCATGATCATCATCATCACGCCGTCGTGCTGACAAAGCTCTCCCTCAACACTCTACTGGATCGTGAGTTCGCGGGACGTCACCGAGCCGAACGTGTGCAGATCACAGAAGTGCCGTACTTTCGGTACTAGGATCGGTCGATCGTGAAGACGTACGACTACATCAACCATGTTGTCATAACGCTTCCGCTTACGGTCTACGAGGGCACATGGATAACACTCTTCCCCTCTCGTTGATATGCATCACCATGATCTTGCGTGTGCATAGGAATTTTTTGAAATTACTGTGTTCCCCAACAGTGGTATCAGAGCCAGGTTTATGCGTAGATGTTATATGAACGAGTAAAACACAAAGATGTTATATGCACATATTGCTTGCCGTCACTAGTTGTTTCTTGATTCGGCGGTATTGTTGGATGAAGCTGCCCAGACCGACATTACGCGTACGCTTATGCGAGACTGGTTCTACCGACGTGCTTCGCACACAGGTGGCTGGTGGGTGTCAATTTCTCCAACTTTAGTTGAATCGGATTCAATGAACATGGTTCTTTCTGAAGATCAAAAAGCAATCACTATACCGTGTTGTGGTTTTTGATGCGTAGGTAAGAACGGTTCTTCACTAGTAGAAAAAGGGGTCAAATGTGAAGCACATTAGTGCCAGTTTGGTTTTGAGCCGGCACTAATGTGTGCATTAGTGCCGGTTCCAACGGCTAGCTGGCCGCTCTCATTAGTACCGGTTTGGGGCGAACCTTTAGCACCAGTTCGTGCCACGAACCGATACTAAAGTGAGTTGTGGCAGGATGTTGTCAGTCCGGGGCCCCTCCAACACCTTTAGCACCGGGTCGTATCACGAACCGGTACTAAAGGTCGTCCTACATACACCCTTTGTCCACCCGAGCTCGCTCTGTTCTTCCCCTTTCCCCTCTCCTCTCTGTTCTTCCCCTCTTCCTCTCAAGCTCATCACACATTTTGTCCAAAATTTGTCAAGATTTGAAGGCCCCCATCCATTCAAATGATCACAAAGGTTAGCAACTTTGTCCTTTCATCTCTCATTGCTAGATTAGCTCTTGCAATACTTTATATAGTGATTGATTTTTGAGTTTAGTAATTTGGGAGGAATTATATATATGTGCTAGTATTTGATTTATATGCAATTTGAGGTCAAAAATAACACTTAGTTTGCATATGTAGGTGTGGTTTACTTAGTGCCTTCTAAATCTCCGTCGTAACCACCGTCGATCGCATATGTAGGTGAGCCTCTTGTTCATGAATGTTTTATATAAAAAATTGATGTTTGTGTGATTTGGATATATAGTTACTCGTATAATTATCTTACCCGTACGTTGTTTGTTGTACATAGTGCCATGGTTTTGATATCCGTCCCCGTCGGCCCTCGTCCGGGTTATGATTCGGATGTGGTATATTCTCTTTTAAAACTATTTGTTGCATTTCGTGTTTTTGACAAATTATGCCCATCAAATTGACATAGATATTTGTATGTAGGAGGTATGTGAACCGGAAATTCTAACCGACCCTATTGTCGAGAGGTTAAATTTAGTTGAAAGAGAAAACGAAGATTTGAAAGAAAAATTGAAAAGAATTGAGGGGGAGAAGATGGAATTGGAGTTGCATGTTGCCGATGTCATCGATGATCACAAGATTAAGATGGAGAAAATGCGCTTGAAAAATTAGAAAGATTAGAAAAATATGCCATTCATTGTGAGGCTCGGTATCATTATGCCGTTGGATCAATTGTTACCTTAGTTGCGATCTTGATCGCATTTGTTGTTGCATTTAAATTCTTTAGCTAGAGAGTTATTTGTTTGTTGCATTTAAGTGTTGTATGAACTTTATATATGTATGAACTTGTATTAATTTGTTCTTTTCGGTGTTGTGTAATTATGAAGATGAGACGACAATGGATGTACGGTGACCGATGCTCTCCCGAGTTCATTAATGGTGTGCAAACTTTTCTGCTTGCGGCTGAGGCAAACAAGCGGGCGGATGGTTTTATGCCTTGTCCATGTGCTGGCTGTAAGAATGATAACAATTACTCTAAGTCAAGAACCATTCACGCCCACCTGTTTGAGTCCGGTTTCATGCCCCACTATAATGTTTGGACCAAGCACAGAGAAAGAGGGGTTATGATGGAATACAATGAAGAAGAAGAAGAAGAGGACGACGACATCTATCCTGGCCATGATGGGTTCCCTGAATACGATGATACAACAATGGGGGAAGAAGCTGAGCCGGCAGTGCGGGAAGAAGCTGAAGAAGAGGCATCAGATGAGCCCGCTGATGATCTAGGTCGGGCCATTGCCGATGCAAAGAGAAACCGTGCAAGTGATTTGGAGAAGAAGAAGTTGCAGCGCATGTTAGAGGATCACAAGAAATTGTTGTACCCGAATTGCGAAGCTGACAAGAAAAAGTTGGGCACCACACTGGAATTGCCGCAATGGAAGGCAGAGAATGGTGTATCTGACAAGGGATTTGGAAAGTTGCTGGTAATGATAAAGAATATGCTTCCAAAGGACAACGAATTGCCCGAGAGTACGTACGAAGCAAAGAAGGCTGTCTGCCCTCTAGGGTTAGAGGTGCAGAAGATACATGCATGCCCTAATGACTGCATCCTCTACCGCGGTGATCAGTATGAGGATTTGAACGCTTGCCCGGTATGCGGTGCATTGCGCTATAAGATCAGCCGCGATGACCCTGGTGATGTCGAGGGCGAGCGCCCTAGGAAGAAGATTCCTACCAAGGTGATGTGGTATGCTCCTATAATACCACGGTTGAAACGTTTGTTCCAAAACAAAGAGCATGCCAAGGCGATGCGATGGCACAGAGAAGACCGTAAGAAAGACGGAAATTTGAGAGTATCCGCTGACCGGTCGCAGTGGAGAAAAATCGAGAGAAAGTACAGGAAGGAGTTTGCAGGTGACGCAAGGAATGTATTTTTTGGTCTAAGCGCAGATGGCATTAATCCTTTTGGGGAGCAGAGCAGCAACCATAGCACCTGGCCTGTGACTCTATGTTTGTATAACCTTCCTCCTTGATTGTGCATGAAGAGGAAGTTCATTATGATGCCAGTGCTCACCCAAGGCCCTAAGCAACCCGACAATGGCATTGATGTGTACCTAAGGCCATTAGTTGAAGAACTCTTACAGCTGTGGAATGGAACAGGTGTACGTGCATGGGATGAGCACATGGGGGAAGAATTTGACCTAAACGCGTTGCTGTTCGTGACCATCAATGATTGGCCTGCTCTCAGTAACCTTTCGGGACAGACAAACAAGGGATACCGCGCATGCACGCACTGTTTGGATGATACCAGCACTATATATTTGGATAATTGTAGGAAGAATGTGTACCTGGGACATCGTCGATTTCTTCCGAGCAGGCATCCTGTAAGAAAGAAAGGCAAGCATTTCAAAGGTGAGGCGGATCACCGGACGAAGCCTCGCCACCGTATTGGTGCTGATGTACATGATATGGTTAAGGATTTGAAGGTAGTCTTTGGAAAGGGTCCTGGCGGACAACCTGTTCTGAATGACGCTGACGAACGCGCACCCATGTGGAAGAAGAAATCTATATTCTGGGACCTGCCCTATTGGAAAGACTTAGAGGTCCGCTCCGCAATCGACGTGATGCACGTGACGAAGAATCTTTGCGTGACCCTGCTTGGCTTCTTGGGCGTGTATAGGAAGACAAAAGATACACCTGAGGCACGGGAGGACCAGCAACGTATGCACGGAAAAGATGGCATACATCAGGGTCATGCCAACTACGCTCTTACCAAAGAAGAGAAGGAAATCTTCTTTGAATGCCCGCTCAGTATTAAGGTACTGTCTAGCTTCTCGTCAAATATAAAGGGAATAATAAACATGGCAGAGAAAAAGTTCCAGAACCTAAAGTCTCATGACTGCCACATGATTATGATGCAACTGCTTTCGGTTGCATTGAGGGGGTTCTACCGGATAACGTTCGATTAGCCATTGTGGAGCTATGTGCATTCCTCAATGCAATCTCTCAGAAGATAATCGATCCAGAAATCATACCAAGGTTAGAGAATGATTTGTTGCAATGTCTTGTCAGTTTCGAGTTGGTGTTCCCACCATCCTTCTTCAACATCATGACGCACGTCCTAGTTCACCTATGCGAAGAGATTAACATTTTGGGTCATGTATTTCTACACAATATGTTCCCCTTTGAGAGGTTCATGGGAGTTGAGGGAGTCCTGGATTAGGGGGTATCCGGACAGCCGGACTATATCCTGTGGTCGGACTGTTGGACTATGAAGCTACAAGATTGAAGACTTCGTCCCGTGTCCGGATGGGACTCTCCTTGGCGTGGAAGGCAAGCTTGGCAATAAGGATATGTAGATCTCCTTCCTTGTAACCGACTCTATATAACCCTAGCCCCCTCCGATGTCTATATAAACCGGAGGGTTTAGTCCGTAGGACAACAATAATCATACCATAGGCTAGCTTCTAGGGTTTAGCCTCTCTGATCTCATGGTAGATCAACTATTGTATTACTCATATTATCAAGAACAATCAAGCAGGACGTAGGGTATTAGCTCCATCAAGAGGGCTCGAGACTGGGTAAACATCGTGTCTCCTGCCTTCTGTTACCATCCGCCCTAGACGCACAGTTCGGGACCCCCTACCCGAGATCCACCGGTTTTGACACCGACATTGGTGCTTTCATTGAGAGTTCCACTGTGCCGTCACCATAAGGAAGGATGCCTCGTCTCATTGTTAAAAACAACATTACCGCCGGGGGAGCCCTGGCTGTCGGCCAAACTCTCCGGCTAGGCAGTTTCATCATGACCGCCCGTTCGGCTGCTGCACCGACGATGACTTCTCGGGTCATCAAAAACAGCCTCCACGCCGGCTCAGAATTTGCCGAGTAGATGGATCCAATGGAGCTCTCTTCCCTAAACGAGCTCTTGGATCGCATCACCGCCTTGGGAGTCACTACGGACTATGATCGGATTGGGCCTAAACCCGATCAAAGGGAGATTAACTCTCCACCGGTCACCCATCATATTGCGGTGGTGGAGGAACAGTGCGGCGATTCTTCCTCTATCTTGAGGACTAACTATGTCCGGATTCCTGAGCTCTCCGAGTCGGATACCCGTTTACGGGAGGACATCACCCAAGCCCTGAACCTAGAGTCAGGCAGCGGACCAGACTTATCGGGCAACATCTCGGAATCCGAACTTCCAAGATCGGAAACTCCCCGGCCCCTAGGTCTCAGATCGGGTAAGGGTTCGGACTCAAATACACCCACCCACCCAAATATAAATGATCTTTCCCACATCAGGCAAGAGCCCCATGAAACAATATATCATTATTGGGCCAGATTCCTCCTTGTGATGAACAAGGTTAAGGACTGTCGTGAGGAAGACACAGTCTCATTTTTCTGCAATAATTGCATAGACAAGGGAATCCTTAACACCATAATTCGTCATGACATATCACGCTTCGCCGACTTGGCATCCATAGTACGAAAGTACTGTGCGATGGAAAGCGCCTGGAAAACCGAAACGAAATTTTGGGATAATCCGGCTCCGAATATACACCCAGTCTGAAGTAAAAGGGTGCACTATCATAAGACACTCGGGTTAATTACAAAGAAGCAAACACCCTCTACAGGGCATGGAACCGTATTGGAGGGATGGCTCAACGGACCCTGCAAAATTCATAGTACATCGGATACCATACCAACACACAGCCTTAGAGCATGTTGGGTACTCCGGCAGGTGGCCAAAAGTGGTGAGGATCTTCTCATCCCAGATGCCACAGAGCACCATCCCGGGGATAACAATACGGTATTAACAGTCTTTGAAACCTTCGCATCAAATAATAGGCGCAAGCGAACACTCCGCAGCCTTGCCGAAATCTGCCACGTGGCAGCAATAAATCCATGGAGTGACACGGCTATTATCTTCAATGCCAGGGACGAACCTAAATTCCGAACAGCCCAAGCACCAGCTGCACTGGTCCTCAGTCCAATTGTGGACGGCTTTCGACTCACCAAAGTACTCATGGACGGCGGCAGTGGATTAAACCTCATCTATGAGGAAACTCTTCAAAAAATGGAAATAGACTGGAACCGCATTGAGCAAAGCAGCACAACCTTCAGAGGAATCATCCCCAGTCGGGAACCACGCTGTGCTGGGAAAATCACACTAGATGTGGTATTCGGCATGCTGGAGAACTATAGGTCCGAAGAAATTACATTCCAAGTGGCCCCGTTCAGTAGCGGATACCACGCCCTTTTAGGGAGGGAGACGTTCACGATCTTCCAAGCCATACCCCATTACGGGTACATGAAGCTCAAAATGCCCGGGCCCAACGGAATCATCACTCTCGCTAGTGATCCAGACACAACACTCCGCGCCGAAAACAGAATAGCCGCATTGGCCCTCGAGGCATTATCCGAAGCCCTTTCGGCCGAGGACTTAACTGCGCTACGCTCCACAGTGGACAGGGACGGCGTGATACTTGACAAGAGATCCAAGTCCACCTCTTTTAAACCAGCGGATGAAATAGTCAAATTCCAAGTCCACCCAACGGACCCTACAAAAACAGCCTCCATCGGGGCACAGTTAAACCCCGCCGTGGACGCCGCACTACGAGAGTTCCTGCGCGAGAATTGGGACATATTCGCCTGGCACCCTGATACGTCTCCAACGTATCTATAATTTCTGATTGCTCCATGCTATATTATCTACTGTTTTGGACTATATTGGGCTTTATTTCCCGCTTTTATATTATTTTTGGGACTAACCTATTAACCGGAGGCCCAGCCTAGAATTGTTTTTTTTTGCCTATTTCAGTGTTTTGAAGAAACGAAATATCAAACGGAGTCCAAACGGAATAAAACCTTCGAGAACGTGATTTTCTCGCCGAACGTGATCCAGGAGACTTGGACCGTACTCCAAGGAGTCAAAGAGGAGGTCACGAGGGTGGGGGGCCCCCCTAGGGCGTGCCCCCTACCTCATGGGCCCCTCGGTGCTCCACTGACGTACTCCTTCCTCCTATATATACCTACGTACCCCCAAATGACCAGAACAGGAGCAAAAAACCTAATTCCACCGCCGCAACTTTCTGTATCCACGAGATCCCATCTTGGGGCCTGTCCCGGAGCTCCGCCAGAGAGGGCCGTCATCACGGAGGGCTTCTACATCATCATAGCCTCTCCGATGAAGTGTGAGTAGTTTACCTCAGACCTTCGGGTCCATAGTTAGTAGCTAGATGGCTTCTTCTCTCTTTTTGGATCTCAATACAAAGTTCTCCCCCTCTCTTGTGGAGATCTATTCGATGTAATCTTCTTTCTGCGGTGTGTTTGTTGAGACCGATGAATTGTGGGTTTATGATCAAGTCTATCTATGAATAATATTTGAATCTTCTCTGAATTCTTTTATGTATGATTGGTTATCTTTGCAAGTCTCTTCGAATTATCCGTTTGGTTTGGCCAACTAGATTGGTAGTTCTTGCCATGGGAGAAGTGCTTAGCTTTGGGTTCGATCTTGCGGTGTCCTTTCCCAATGATAGAAGGGGCAGCAAGGCACATATTGTATCGTTTCCATCAAGGATAACAAGATGGGGTTTATTTCATATTGCATGAATTTATCTCTCTACATCATGTCATCTTGCTTAAGGCGTTACTCTGTTTTTAACTTAATACTCTAGATGCATGCTGGATAGCGGTCGATGAGTGGAGTAATAGTAGTAGATGTAGAATCGTTTCTGTCTACTTGTCACGGACGTGATGCCTATATACATGATCATGCCTAGATATTCTCATAACTATGCTCAATTCTGTTAATTGCTCAACAGTAATTTGTTCACCCACCGTAGAATACTTATGCTCTTGAGAGAAGCCACTAGTGAAACTTCATAAAGATAATCTAGTGCACAAAACTCTTGAATAAAAAGTTTCTTTATGAAGCAGTTCTCATGAAGTTTACTATAAACAGTTCTCGTGAGCGCTAAAGTTTCTGTTTTTTACAGCAAGTTCTAGTGCACAAAACTCTTGAATAAAAAGTTTCTTCATAAAGCTAATCTTTACTTTATGAAGCGATTCACGATAGATCTTTGAATAAAAAGCATGATTGCAATGATTTTACTATAAATTCTCTTGATGTCAATTGTGCTAATAATATGCAAAACCCTAAGCTTGGGGATGCTAGTTTTGCCATGTCTACTACTTGTTGTAATGATCATGATTGGGGTGATTCTTCTTGTGATATTGAAATTTTATTTAAGCCCCATGATGAATATGAGATTGATAATAGTGTTTGCAATATTATTGAAAGTGGGTTTGTAAGAGTGTCAACTTTAGATCCCACATATTTGGAGAATGTTCAATCTTATGAAATTTTTGATAAAAGTGGGTTTGGAAAGGTCATGACTTTAGTTAATGTTAATCCCACTATTTTGGAAGAGTGTAAACTTTGCATGCATATGGATCGTGTTGAAAATATTTTGTGTGATAGCTATTTTGTTGAATTTTCTTATGATCCCTCATGCAGTTATTATGAGAGAGGAAAATATGGTGGTAGAAATTTTCATGTTACTAAATTACCTCTTGTTATGTTGAGATTGCTATTGTTTCTTTCCGCTTCCTTGCATATGCTAGTTTTTGCTTGCCTTGACAATTTGTTTGCCTATAAAATGCCTATGCATAGGAAGTATGTTAGACTTAGATGTGTTTGTCACCTGTTTTATGATGCTCTTTTTGTGCTTCAATTCTTGTCTTTCATGTGAGCATCATTAAAATTATCAATGCCTAGCTTTAAGGATTTAAAGAAAAGCGCTTGTTGGGAGACAACCCAATATTTATCCTTCCTATTATTCAATAAATAAATTATTTAGCCTCTGTTTTGGTTGTGTTTTTTGTGTTTAATTAGTGGTTCTGCCTGAAGGAAATATGCCCTAGAGGCAATAATAAAGTTATTATTTATTTCCTTATTTCATGATAAATGTTTATTATTCATGCTAGAATTGTATTAACCGGAAACATAATACATGTGTGAATACATAGACAAACTAAGTGTCACTAGTATGCCTCTACTTGACTAGCTCGTTAATCGAAGATGGTTATGTTTCCTAACCATAGACATGTGTTGTCATTTGATTAACGGGATCACATCATTAGGAGAATGATGTGATTGACATGACCCATTCCATTAGCTTAGCACCCGATCGTTTAGTATGTTGCTATTGCTTTCTTCATGACTTATACATGTTCCTATGACTATGAGATCATGCAACTCCCGAATACCGGAGGAACACTTTGTGTGCCACCAAACGTCACAACGTAACTGGGTGATTATAAAGGTGCTCTACAGGTGTCTCCGAAGGTACTTGTTGGGTTGGCATATTTCGAGATTAGGATTTGTCACTCCGATTGTCGAAGAGGTATCTCTGGGCCCTCTCGGTAATGCACATCACTTAAGCCTTGCAAGCATTGCAACTAATGAGTTAGTTGCAGGATGATGTATTACGGAACGAGTAAAGAGACTTGCCAGTAACGAGATTGAACTAGGTATTGAGATACCGACGATCGAATCTCGGGCAAGTAACATACCGATGACAAAGGGAACAACGTATGTTGTTATGCGGTCTGACCGATAAAGATCTTCAGAATATGTGGGAGCCAATATGAGCATCCAGGTTCCGCTATTGGTTATTGACCGGAGACGTGTCTCGGTCATGTCTACATTGTTCTCGAACCCGTAGGGTCCGCACGCTTAAGGTTTCGATGACCGTTATATTATGAGTTTATGAGTTTTGATGTACCGAAGTTAGTTCGGAGTCCTGGATGTGATCACGGACATGACGAGGAGTCTCGAAATGGTCGAGACATAAAGATTGATATATTGGACGGCTATATTCGGACACCGGAAGTGTTCCGAGTGATTTCGGAGAAAACCGGAGAGCCGGAGGGTTACCGGAACCCTACCGGGAGAAGTAATGGGCCATATGGGCCTTAGTGGAGAGAGAGAGGGGCAGCCAAAGGTGGGCCGCACGCCTCCTCCCCCCTGGTCCGAATTGGACTAGGAGAGGGGGCGGCGCCCCCCTTTCCTTCTTCCTCCCCACTTCTTTCCCCCTCCTAGTAGGAGTCCTACTCCTACTAGGAGGAGGACTCCTCCTTGGCGCGCCATAGTGGCCGGCCGGCCTGCTCCCCTTGATCCTTTATATACGGGGGCAGGGGGCACCCCTAGACACACAAGTTGATCCACGTGATCATATTCTTAGCCGTGTGCGGTGCCCCCTTCCACCATAATCCTCGATAATATTGTAGTGGTGCTTAGGCGAAGCCCTGCGACGGTAGTACATCAAGATCGTCACCATGCCGTCGTGCTGACGGAACTCTTCCCCGACACTTTGCTGGATCGGAGTCCGGGGATCGTCATCGAGCTGAACGTGTGCTAGAACTCGGAGGTGCCGTAGTTTCGGTGCTTGATCGGTCGGGCCGTGAAGACGTACGACTACATCAACCACGTTGTGCTAACGCTTCCGCTGTCGGTCTACAAGGGTACGTAGATCACACTCTCCCCTCTCGTTGCTATGCACCACCATGATCTTGCGTGTGCATAGGAAATTTGTGAAATTACTACATTCCCCAACAGTGGTATCAGAGCCTAGGTTTTATGTGTTGATGTTATATGCACGAGTAGAACACAAGTGAGTTGTGGGCGATATAAGTCATACTGCTTACCAGCATGTCATACTTTGGTTTGGCGGTATTGTTGGACGAAGCGGCCCGGACCGACATTACGTGTACGCTTACGCGAGACCGGTTCTCCAGATGTGCTTTGCACAAAGGTGGCTAGCGGGTGACAGTTTCTCCAACTTTAGTTGAACCGAGTGTGGCTACGCCCGGTCCTTGCGAAGGTTAAATCAACACCAACTTGACAAACTATCATTGTGGTTTTGATGCGTAGGTAAGATTGGTTCTTGCTTAAGCCCGTAGCAGCCACGTAAAACTTGCAACAACAAAGTAGAGGACGTCTAACTTGTTTTTGCAGGGCATGTTGTGATGTGATATGGTCAGGACATGATGCTCAATTTTATTGTATGAGATGATCATGTTTTGTAACCAAGTTATCGGCAACTGGCAGGAGCCATATGGTTGTCGCTTTATTGTATGCAATGCAATTGTGCTGTAATGCTTTACTTTATCACTAAACGGTAGCGATAGTCGTGGAAGCATAAGATTGGCGAGACGACAACGATGCTACGATGATGATCAAGGTGTCGCGCTGGTGACGATGGTGATCACGACGGTGCTTCGAAGATGGAGATCACAAGCACAAGATGATGATGGCAATATCATATCACTTATATTGATTGCATGTGATGTTTATCTTTTATGCATCTTATCTTGCTTTGATTGACAGTAGCATTTTAAGATGATCTCTCACTAATTATCAAGAAGTGTTCTCCCTGAGTATGCACCGTTGCGAAAGTTCTTCGTGCTGAGACACCACGTGATGATCGGGTGTGATAGGCTCTACGTTCAAATACAATGGGTGCAAAACAGTTGCACACGCGGAATACTCAGGTTATACTTGATGAGCCAAGCATATACAGATATGGCCTCGGAACACAAAGACCGAAAGGTCGAGCGTGAATCATATAGTAGATATGATCAACATAGTGATGTTCACCATTGAAACTACTTCATCTCACGTGATGATCGGACATGGTTTAGTTGATTTGGATCACGTGATCACTTAGAGGATTAGAGGGATGTCTTTCTAAGTGGGAGTTCTTTAGTAATATGATTAATTGAACTTTAAAATTTTCATGAACTTAGTCCTGGTAGTATTTTGCAAATTATGTTGTAGATCAATAGCTCGCGTTGTTGCTTCCCTGTGTTTATTTTGATATGTTCCTAGAGAAAATTGTGTTGAAAAATTTTAGTAGCAATGATGCGGATTGGATCCGTGATCTGAGGTTTACCCTCATTGCTGCACAGAAGAATTATGTCCTTGATGCAGCGCTAGGTGACAGACCTATTGCAAGAGCAGATGCAGACGTTATAAACGTTTGGCTAGCTCAATATGATGACTACTTGATAGTTTAGTGCACCATGCTTAACGGCTTAGAATCGGGACTTCAAAGACGTTTCGAATGTCGTAGACCATATGAGATGTTCCAGGAGTTGAAGTTAATATTTCAAGCAAATACCCGAGTTGAGAGATATGAAGTCTCCAACAAGTTCTATAGCTAAAAGATGGAGGAGAATCGCTCAACTAGTGAGCATGTGCTCAGATTGTCTGGGTACTACAATCGCTTGAATCAAGTGGGAGTTAATCTTCCAGATAAAATAGTGATTGACAGAATTCTCTAGTCACCATCACCAAGTTAGTAGAACTTCATGATGAACTATAATATGCAAGGGATGACGAAAGTAATTCCCAAGCTCTTCGTGATGCTGAAATCGACGAAGGTAGAAATCAAGAAAAACATCAAGTGTTGATGGTTAACAAGACCACTAGTTTCAAGAAAAGGGCAAAGGGAAGAAGGGGAACTTCAAGAAGAACGGCAAGCAAGTTGCTGCTCAAGTGAAGAAGCCCAAGTCTGGACCTAAGCCTGAGACTGAGTGCTTCTACTGCAAAGGGACTGGTCACTAGAAGCGGAACTACCCCAAGTAATTGGTGGATAAGAAGGATGGCAAAGTGAACAAAGGTATATTGGATATACATGTTATTGATGTGTACTTTACTAGTGTTTATAGCAAGCCCTCGGCATTTGATACTGGTTCAGTTACTAAGAGTAGTAACTCGAAACGGGAGTTGCAGAATAAATAGAAACTAGTAAAAGTCAAGGTGACGATGTGTGTTGGAAGTAGTTCCAAGATTGATATGATCATCATCGCACACTCCCTATACTTTCAGGATTAGTGTTGAACCTAAATAAGTGTTATTTGGTGTTTGCGTTGAGCATGAATATGATTTGATCATGTTTATTGTAATACGGTTATTCATTTAAGTAAGAGAATAAATTGTTGTTCTGTTTACATGAATAAAACCTTATATGGTTACACACCCAATGAAAAATAGTTTGTTGGATCTCGATTGTAGTGATACACATAATCATAATATTGAAACCAAAAGATGCAAAGTTAATAATGATAGTGCAACTTATTTGTGGCACTGCCGTTTAGGTCATATAGGTGTAAAGCGCATGAAGAAACTCCATGCTGATGGGCTTTTGGAATCACTTGATTATGAATCACTTGATGCTTGTGAACCATGCCTTATGGGCAAGATGACTAAGACTCCGTTCTCCGGAACAATGGAGCGAGCAACTGACTTATTGGAAATAATACATACTGATGTATGTGATCTGATGAGTGTTGAGGCTCGCGGCGGGTATCGTTATTTTGTAACCTTCACAGATGATTTGAGCAGATATGGGTATATCTACTTGATGAAACACAAGTCTGAAACATTTGAATAGTTCAAAGAATTTCAGAGTGAAGTGGAAAATCATCGTAACAAGAAAATAAAGTTTCTATGATCTGATCGTAGAGAAGAGTATTTGAGTTACGAGTTTGGCCTTCAGTTTAAAACAATGTGAAATAGTTTCACTACTCATGCCACCTGGAACACCACAGTGTAATGGTGTGTCCGAACGTCATAACTATACTTTATTGGATATAGTACAATCTATGATGTTTCTTACCGATTTACCAATATCGTTATGGGATCATGCATTAGAGACAGCTGCATTCACGTTAAAAAGGGGCACCATCTAAGTCCATTGAGACGACACAATCTGAACTGTGGTTTGGCAAGAAACCAAAGTTGTCGTTTCTTAAAGTTTGGATTGTGATGCTTATATGAAAAAGTTTCATCCTGATAAGCTCAAACCCAAATCGGAGAAATATGTCTTCATAGGATACCCAAAGGAGACTGTTGGGTACACCTTCTATCACAGATCCGAACGCAAGACATTCGTTGCTAAGAATGGATCCTTTCTAGAAAAAGAGTTTGTCTTGAAAGAAGTGAGTGGGAGGAAAGTAGAACTTGATAAGGTAATTGTACCTTCTCCCTTATTGGAAAGTAGTTCATCACAGAAATCTGTTCTTGTGACTACTACACCAATTAGTGAGGAAGCTAATGATGATGATCATATAACTTCAGATCAAGTTACTACCGAATCTCATAGGTAAACCAGAGTGAGATCCGCACCAGAGTGGTACGGTAATCCTGTTCTGGAAGTCATGTTACTAGACCATGATGAACTTGCGAACTATGAGGAAGCGATGATGAGCCCAGATTCCACGAAATGGTTTGAGGCCATGAAATCTAAGATATGATCCATGTATGAGAACAAAGTATGGACTTTGATGGATTTTCCCGATGATCGACAAGCCATAGAAAATAAATGGATCTTCAAGAGGAAGACGGACGCTGATAGTAGTGTTACTATCTACAAAGCTAGAATCGTCGCAAAAAGGTTTTCGACAAATTCAAGATGTTGACTACGATGAGAGTTTCTCACTCGTATCTATGCTTAAGTCTGTCCAAATCATGTTAGCAATTGCCGCATTTTATGAAATCTGGCAAATGGATAAACAAAGATGCATTCCTTAATGGATTTCTTAAAGAAGAGTTGTATATGATGCAACCAGAAGGTTTTGTCAATCCTAAAAGTGTTAACAAAATATGCAAGCTCCAGCGATCCATCTGTGGACTAGTGCAAGCATCTCGAAGTTGGAATATGCGCTTTGATGAGATGATCAAAGCATATAATTTTATACAGACTTGTGGTGAAGCCTGTATTTACAAGAAAGTGAGTGGGAGCACTACGGCATTTCTAACAAGTATATGTGAATGACATATTATTGATCGGAAATAATGTAGAATTATTCTGCAAAGCATAAAGGAGTGTTTGAAAGAAGTTTTTCAAAGAAAGACCTCGGCGAAGCTGCTTACATATTAAGCATCAAGATCTATAGAGATAGATCAAGACGCTTGATAAGTTTTTTCAATGAGTACATACCTTGACAGGATTTTGAAGTAGTTCAAAATAGAACAGTCAAAGAAAGAGTTCTTGCCTGTGTTACAAGGTGTGAAATTGAGTAAGACTCAAAGCCCGACCACGGCAGAAGATAGAAAGAGAATGAAAGTCATTCCCTATGCCTCAACCATAGGTTCTATAAAGTATGCCATGCTGTGTACCTATTGTATACCCTACACTATTTTTGTCAAGGGAGTACAATAGTGATCTAGGAGTAGATCACTGGACAGCGGTCAAAATTATCCTTAGTGGAATAAGGAAATATTTCTCAATTATGGTGGTGACAAAAGGTTCATCGTAAAGAGTTACGTCGATGCAAACTTTGACACTGATCCAGATGATTCTAAGTCTCAATCTGGATGCATATTGAAAGTGGGAGCAATTAGCTAGAGTAGCTCCATGCAGAGCATTGCTGACATAGATATTTGCAAAATACTTACGGATCTGAATATGACAGACCCGTTGACTAAAATTATCTCACAAGCAAAACATGATCACACCTTAGTACTCTTTGGGTGTTAATCACATAGCGATGTGAACTAGATTACTGACTCTAGTAAACCTTTTGGGTGTTGGTCACATATCAATGTGAACTATGGGTGTTAATCACATGGCGATGTGAACTAGATTATTGACTCTAGTGCAAGTGGGAGACTGAAGGAAATATGCCCTAGAGGCAATAATAAAGTTATTATTTATTTCCGTATTTCATGATAAATGTTTATTATTCATGCTAGAATTGTATTAACCGGAAACATAATACATGTGTGAATACATAGACAAACAAAGTGTCACTAGTATGCCTCTACTTGACTAGCTCGTTAATCGAAGATGGTTATGTTTCCTAACCATAGACATGTGTTGTCATTTGATTAACGGGATCACATCATTAGGAGAATGATGTGATTGACATGACCCATTCCATTAGCTTAGCACCCGATCGTTTAGTATGTTGCTATTGCTTTCTTCATGACTTATACATGTTCCTATGACTATGAGATTATGCAACTCCCGTTTACCGGAGGAACACTTTGTGTGCCACCAAACGTCACAACATAACTGGGTGATTATAAAGGTGCTCTACAGGTGTCTCCGAAGGTACTTGTTGGGTTGGCGTATTTCGAGATTAGGATTTGTCACTCCGATTGTCGGAGAGGTATCTCTGGGCCCTCTCGGTAATGCACATCACTTAAGCCTTGCAAGCATTGCAACTAATGAGTTAGTTATAGTATGATGTATTACGGAACGAGTAAAGAGACTTGCCAGTAACGAGATTGAACTAGGTATTGAGATACCGACGATCGAATCTCGGGCAAGTAACATACCGATGACAAAGGGAACAACGTATGTTGTTATGCGGTCTGACCGATAAAGATCTTCGTAGAATATGTGGGAGCCAATATGAGCATCCAGGTTCCGCTATTGGTTATTGACCGGAGACGTGTCTCGGTCATGTCTACATTGTTCTCGAACCCGTAGGGTCCGCACATTTAAGGTTTCGATGACAGTTATATTATGAGTTTATGAGTTTTGATGTACCGAAGTTAGTTCGGAGTCCCGGATGTGATCACGGACATGACGAGGAGTATAAAAATGGTCGAGACATAAAGATTGATATATTGGACGGCTATATTCGGACACCGGAAGTGTTCCGGGTGATTTCGGAGAAAACCGGAGAGCCGGAGGGTTACCGGAACCCTACCGGGAGAAGTAATGGGCCATATGGGCCTTAGTGGAGAGAGAGAGAGGGGCAGCCAAAGGTGGGCCGCGCGCCTCCTCCCCCTGGTCCGAATTGGACTAGGATAGGGGGGGGGCTTTCCTTCTCCCTCCCCACTTCTTTCCCCCTCCTAGTAGGAGTCCTACTCCTACTAGGAGGACTCCTCCTTGGCGCGCCATAGTGGCCGGCCGGCCTCCTCCCCTTGATCCTTTATATACGGGGGCAGGGGGCACCCCTAGACACACAAGTTGATCCACGTGATCATATTCTTAGCCGTGTGCGGTGCCCCCTTCCACCATAATCCTCGATAATATTGTAGCGGTGCTTAGGCGAAGCCCTACGATGGTAGTACATCAAGATCGTCACCACGCCGTCGTGCTGACGGAACTCTTCCCCGACACTTTGCTGGATCGGAGTCCGGGGATTGTCATCGAGCTGAACGTGTACTAGAACTCGGAGGTGACATAGTTTCGGTGCTTGACCGGTCGGGCTGTGAAGACGTACGACTACATCAACCACGTTGTGCTAACGCTTCCGCTGTCGGTCTACAAGGGTACGTAGATCACACTCTCCCTCTCGTTGCTATGCATCACCATGATCTTGCGTGTGCGTAGGAAATTTTTGAAATTACTACGTTCTCCAACAGTGCCAAGTAGAACCGTTGGGAAGACTTGGGGAAAGTCTTGTTGAACTTGCTGTAAAAAACAGAAACTTTAGCGCTCACGAGAACTGCTGTCATTTTTATTTGAAGGGTGATATTTAGTTAATTCTTTTTGAAGATGATTAATATATAAATTCCTCACGTCCAACAATTTATTTTATAATTTTTGGGTTCCAGATCTTGCGCTAGCTACAGATTACTACAGACTATTCTGTTTTTGACAGATTCTGTTTTTCGTGTGTTGTTTGCTTATTTTGATGAATCTATGGTTAGTAAAATAGTTTATAATACATAGAGAAGTTGGAATACAGTAGGTTTAACACCAATATAAATAAAGAATGAGTTCATTACAGTACCTTGAAGTGGTCTTTTGTTTTCTTTTGCTAATGGAGCTCACGAGTTTTCTACTTTAAGTTTTGTGTTGTGAAGTTTTCAAATTTTGGGTGAATTCTTTTGATGGATTATGGAACAAGTTGTGGCAAGAGCCTAAGCTTGGGATGCCCATGGCACCCCCAAGATAATCCAATGACACCAAGAAGTCAAAGCTTGGGGATGCCCCGGAAGTCAAAGCTAATTTTTTTAAATAACACATATTTTTTTTATTAAATTTCAGAAATATTACGCCATAATTGTATTTTTCAAAAATAATACTCAGTCGGCCTACTGCTGGCCGATTGGACCCTAGTCGGCCCACTGTAGGCCGATTGGATCCTGCCGGCCCACTGCTCGCCAATAGGCCCCAGTCGGCCCACTACTGGCCGATGGGCGCCCAGTCTGCTTCCTCTAGGCTGACAGGTGCATGCACCCATTTATCTTTGAAATGAGTATTTGAAAATTTTTTGATCATGCATATAAAAATGTTAGTCAAGCATTTGAAAAAATTGTTGAACAAGTATTTGAAAAATGTTAAAAAAATATATGAAAACTGTTGAATAGGTATTTGAAAAATATTAAAGAAGTATTTTAAAAAAATGTTGATCATGTATATAAAAATGTTAAACAAGTATTTAAAAAAATGTTGATCATGTATATAAAAATGTTAAGGAAGTATTTTAAAAAATGTTGATCATGTATATAAAAATGTTAAGGAAGTATTTTAAAAAATGTTGATCATGTATATAAAAATGTTGAACCAGTATTTGAGAAAAATGTTAAACAAGTATTTAAAAAAATTGAACAAGTATTTGAAACAATGTTTAACATGTGTGTAATATACATGATCAATATAAACATTTTTACAAATACTTTTTTCAACATTTTATATACATGATCAATATTTTTTCAAATACTTGTTTAGCCTTTTTTCAAAAAATTGTTTAATATTTTTTGCAAATGCTAGATTAATTTTTTTATACAGGATCAATATTTTTTTAAATACTTCTTCAACATTTTTCAAATACCTATTCAACAGTTTCAAATATTTTTTCAACATTTTTCAAAAACTTGTTCAGTATTGTTTTTTCAAATGCTTGATTAACATTTTTATATGCATGATCAACATTTTTTTAAATACTTCTTCAATATTTTTCAAATAGTCATTTCAAAGATAAATGGATGCATGCACCTGTCAGCCTAGAGAAAGCAGACTGGGCGCCAATCGGCCAGCAGTGGGCCAACTAGATTCAATCAGCCTACAATGGGCCGACTGGGGTCCAATCGGCCAGCAGCAGGCCGACTGGATCCACTCTATGTGCTTCACTTATATCTTTTGAGTTATATAGTTTTGCTCTAGTACTTCACTTATATCTTTTAGAGCACGATGGTGGATTTGTTTTATAGAAACTATTGATCTCCCATGCTTAACTTAGATTATTTTGAGAGTCTTAAATAGCATGGTAATTTGCTTAAATAATCCTAATATGCTAGGTATTCAAGATTAGTAAAAACTTTCTTATGAGTGTGTTGAATACTAAGAGAAGTTTGATGCTTAATGATTGTTTTGAGGCATGGAGGTAGTGATATTAAAGTTGTGCTAGTTGAGTAGCTGTGAATTTTAGAAGTACTTGTGTTGAAGTTTGCAAGTCCTGTCGCATGCACGTATGGTAAACGTTATGTAACAAATTTGAAACATGAGGTGTTCTTTGATTGTCTTCCTTATGAGTGGTGGTCGGGGACGAGCGATGGTCTTTTCCTACCAATCTATCCCCCTAGGAGCATGCGCGTAATACTTTGCTTTGATAACTTCTAGATTTTTGCAATAAGTATATGAGTTTTTTATGACTAATGTTGAGTCCATGGATCATACGCACTCTCACCCTTCCACCTTTGCTAGCCTCTCTAATACCGCGCATCTTTCGCCGGTATCATACACCTACCATATACCCTCCTCAAAACAGCCACCATACCTACCTATTATGGCATTTCCATAGCCATTCCGAGATATATTGCCATGCAACTTTCCACCATCTAGTTCGTCATGACACATTCATCATTGTCATATTGCCTAGCATGATCGTGTAGTTGACATAGTATTTGTGGCGAAGCCACAGTTCATAATTTTTTTCATACTTGTCACTCTTGATTCATTGCATATCCCGGTACACCGCCGGAGGCATCCATATAGAGTCATACTTTGTTTTAGAATCGAGTTGTAATCATTGAGTTGTAAATAAATAAAAGTGTGATGATCATCATTTAATAGAGCATTGTCCCAAAAAAGAGAAAGGCCAAAGAAAAAAAGAAGGCCCCAAAAAAATAAAAAAAATAAAAAAATAAAAAGGGGCAATGCTACTATCCTTTTACCACACTTGTGCTTCAAAGTAGCACCATGATCTTCATAGTAGAGAGTCTCTCATGTTATCACTTTCATATACTAGTGGGAATTTTACATTATAGAACTTGACTTGTATATTCCAATGATGGGCTTCCTCAAATTGCCCTAGGTCTTCATGAGCAAGCTAGTTGGATGCACACCCACTTAGTTTCTTTTTGAGTTTTCATATACTTATATCTCTAGTGCATCCGTTGCATGGCAATTCCTACTCACTCACATTGGTATCTATTGATGGGCATCTCCATAGCCCATTGATATGCCTAGTTGATGTGAGACTATATTCCCCTCCTTTTTGTCTTCTCCACAACCACCATTCTATTCCACCTATAGTGCTATATCCATGGCTCACGCTCATGTATTGCGTGAAGATTGAAAAAGTTTTGAAAAAGTTAGAGTATGAAACAATTGCTTGACTTGTCATCGGGGTTGTGCATGATTTAAATATTTTGTGTGGTGAAGATAGAGCATAGCCAGATGTATCTATAATTTTTGATTGCTCCATGCTATATTATCGACTATTTTGGACTATATTGGGCTTTATTTTCCAATTTAATATTATTTTTTGGACTAACCTATTAACCGGAGGCCCAACCCAAAATTGCTATTTTTATGACTATTTCAGTGTTTTGAAGAAACGAAATATCAAACGGAGTCCAAACGGAATAAAACCTTCAGGAACATGATTTTCTCGTCGAACGTGATCCATGAGACTTGGACCCTATTCCAGGGAGTCAAAGAGGAGGTCACGAGGGTGGGGGGCGCGCCCCCTGCCTCGTGGGCCCCTTGGTGCTCCACCGATGTACTCCTTCCTCCTATATATACCTACGTACCCCCAAACGATCAGAATAGGAGAAAAAAACCTAATTCCACCACCGCAACTTTCTGTATCCACGAGATCCCATCTTGGGGCCTGTCCCGGAGCTCCGCCGGAGAGGGCCGTCATCACGGAGGGCTTCTACATCATCTTAGCCTCTCCGATGAAGTGTGAGTAGTTTACCTCAGACCTTCGGGTCCATAGTTAGTAGCTAGATGGCTTCTTCTCTCTTTTTGGATCTCAATACAAGGTTCTCTGTGACACTCCAAAAAAAAATTTAAATTGGTTTTCATCAAAAACTTTGTCGAATTTTTAAAAGAGGGCTTTTAAAATTTCTTTTCCAGAAATCCTCCCTCTTAAAAACTTCCTTTCTTTGGCAAGGATTTTTTTATTTTTCTTCAAACTATGGTGTTTGATCATTTAAAAATTCTTCTCTGTTGGTTCCCTTCTCAAATTATATTTTTGGGAGTTTAATCTTTTCCTTTTAAAAAAGAAACTCTATGGGAATTGGGGATTTTCATATCTTGAAAACCACCCATGACTTTGTATTTTTCCCCATGTGGTAAAACCCCTCCAAAACCTCCCCTCCTCCTTGTAATCAACCTAAGTTCTCTGTCCCAACTAATCCAAACAAGTTTTGGATTTTATTCTAATTATTTTTCCTCTCAAATCATTTCTGTCAATTATTTGGAGCCTGAGAGTTTTTCAAAGCAAGTACCTTATTGCCTTTGAGTTTTGACCTCAAACCAACTCCTCTGGATTGTCCTTAGCATCCACAACCCAGAACCATCTTGATCCACTCCTCCTCTTTTCAAATTTTTCAAATTTCAGTCTCTGCAAGTTTGGACCAGATTTGCCAAATTTGGTGAAATTCATATCTACACTTCTCCAAAAATTTCACCAAAAATCAGGCAGCTTACTGGAGCAATGAGAAGCCACTCCACCAAAAATCAGCTCAAGGAAAAATCCCTACATGCCTAGATCATTCTGTCGAACACCTTGCATGCACGGTTTCCTTGCACTTTCAGTAAATTCAGTAAAAATTCAGAGTTCAGTGTCATTTTCTTCGTCAGAGATTCAGGCACATGCTCACAGTGCCCGTGGCACGTTCCTCGCCGCCTCTTCCACCTGTCTGGAGCACCACACGCGCGCTTGGCGCCTTCCTAGCGTCGGTGGCGCCCTAGCCCGCCTGCGCCGGCGTGTCTTGCGGCGGCCGAACCACCGTAGCGGCCGACAACGAGCAGAACGGCGGCTCAACGCCGTTCGGCGCCGCCCAACACTCACTGGCTCTCCGCGTGGCCATCTCATGACTTAGAAATGGCAGCAGTTATTCATGCACTCAAGGAATGGAGGCATTTCTTACTTGGGAATCGATGTGAAATATATACGGATCATAAAAGTCTCAAATATATTTTCACGTAGCGAGAACTAAATTTACGGCAACGACGCTGGTTGGAATTGGTAAAGGATTATGATGTTGGTATCCACTACCATCCAGGTAAAGCAAATGTAGTGGCCGATGCTCTTAGTCGGAACCCCAGCTCCGACGAAAACAGTCTGCAAAGCTTGAGGCCCGAATTCCAACAAGAATTTGCCAAACTCAACTTGATAATGGTAGCAGAAGGCACCACAACAAACCTGGAAATACAGCCCGACCTTGTGGAGAAGATTAAAGAAGCTCAGCCTGGTCACCCCAGCATCGAAGGCATCAAAAGAAAGGTGAGTATGGGCAAGGCCTCGGAATTCGTCATAGACGATGGAGGGATATTATGGTACGGAGAAAGACTCTGCGTGCCAAATATAGAGGACCTCAAACAGCAAATCCTAGCTGAAGCCCACACCACCCCGTAGTCGATCCACCCTGGAGGAACCAAAATGTATAAGGATATTCAGGAAAGATTTTGGTGGCACGGTATGAAGAGGGACATAGCCACCTTCATTGCATGTTGCGACTCATGTGAACGCATAAAAGCTGAGCATCAGAGACCAGCCGGACTACTGCAACCGAACAAAATACCTGAGTGGAAATGGGATGAAATAGGGATGGATTTCATTGTCGGACTACCTCGGTCACGACACGGGAATGATGCCATATGGGTCATCACTGACAGGTTAACCAAAGTGGCACACTTTATTCCAATAAAGACGACCCACACCACTCAGAGGCTTCCCAGGATTTATCTCTCCCGCATAGTTTGTCTGCATGGTATCCCGAAGACTATAATATCCGACAGAGGCACTCAGTTCATCTCGAGATTTTGGGAGCATTTACAACAGGCTCTGGGAACTCAACTAGCCTTCAGTATAGCATACCACCCACAGACTGATGGACAAACGGAACGCGTAAACCAGGTTTTAGAAGACATGCTGAGAGCATGTGTCCTCACATATGGAACCGGTTGGGAAGAAAGCCTGCCATACGCCGAGTTCGCGTACAACAATAGCTACTAGGCCAGCCTGCAAATGGCACCATTTGAGGCTTTATACGGACGGAGATGTCGTACCCCATTAAGTTGGTCAGAGACCGGAGACAGCCGCATCTTCGGACCAGACATGCTCAGAGAAGCCGAGGAAAAAGTCAAGCTAATCAGAGACCGACTTAAGACTGCTCAAAGTCGACAGAAGAGTTATTATGATCAGAAACATCGTGGGGTCAGCTTCGAACCCGGTGAGTTCGTATACCTGAGAGTATCTCCTATGAGAGGATTGCAACGATTCAAGATTAAAGGGAAACTAGCACCAAGGTTCATCGGACCATTCTGTATAATGGCGCGAAGAGGCACGGTAGCCTACCAGCTAGACTTACCCGAGGAATTATCCGATGTCCACGACGTGTTCCACGTCTCGTAGTTGAGGAAGTGCGTAAGCAACCCAGAGAAACAAGTATCCCATGAGAACATTGACGTGCAGCCAGACCTCACTTATCGGGAACGTCCAGTAAGAATTTTAGAGGAGTCTGAAAGGAGGACTCGACAGAAGACCATCAAGTTTTTCAGAGTCCAGTGGAGCAATCACACCGACAGTGAGGCAACTTGGGAAAAAGAGGATTTTCTTCGGACAGAACATCCACACTTATTTAAGGATCAGCTGAAATCTCGGGGACGAGATTTTTCCTAAGGGGGTAGGTGTTGTGACACTCCAAAAAAAAATTTAATCGGTTTTCATCAAAAACTTTGTCGAATTTTTAAAAGAGGGCTTTTAAAATTTCTTTTCCAGAAATCCTCCCTCTTAAAAACTTCCTTTCTTTGGCAAGGATTTTTTTATTTTTCTTCAAACTATGGTGTTTGATCATTTAAAACTTCTTCTCTGTTGGTTCCCTTCTCAAATTATATTTTTGGGAGTTTAATCTTTTTCTTTTAAAAAAGAAACTCTATGGGAATTGGGGATTTTCATATCTTGAAAACCACCCATGACTTTGTATTTTTGCCCATGTGGTAAAACCCCTCCAAAACCTCCCCTCCTCCTTGTAATCAACCTAAGTTCTTTGTCCCAACTAATCCAAACAAGTTTTGGATTTTATTCTAATTATTTTTCCTCTCAAATCATTTCTGTCAATTATTTGGAGCCTGAGAGTTTTTCAAAGCAAGTACCTTATTGCCTTTGAGTTTTGACCTCAAACCAACTCCTCTGGATTGTCCTTAGCATCCACAACCTAGAACCATCTTGATCCACTCCTCCTCTTTCCAAATTTTTCAAATTTCAGTCTCTGCAAGTTTGGACCAGATTTGCCAAATTTGGTGAAATTCATATCTACACTTCTCCAAAAATTTCACCAAAAATCAGGCAGCTTACTGGAGCAATGAGAAGCCACTCCACCAAAAATCAGCTCAAGGAAAAATCCCTACATGCCTAGATCATTCTGTCGAACACCTTGCATGCATGGTTTCCTTGCACTTTCAGTAAATTCAGTAAAAATTCAGAGTTCAGTGTCGTTTTCTTCGTCAGAGATTCAGGCACATGCTCACAGTGCCCTCGGCACGTTCCTCGCCGCCTCTTCCTCCTGTCTGGAGCACCACACGCGCGCTTGGCGCCTTCCTGGCGTCGGTGGCGCCCTGGCCCGCCTGCGCCGGCGTGTCTTGCAGCGGCCGAACCATCGTAGCGGCCGACAGGGAGCAGAACGGCGGCTCAACGCCGTTCGGTGCCGCCCAACGCTCCCTGGCTCTCCGCGTGGCCATCTCATTGCCAGTGCACGCATGCGGCACCGCTGCCGTGGCGCGACACGCACGGAGCATGCTCTTTGCCGCCGATGGGCCCGCGTCGCCCCGTTCCGTCGAGCTCCCCCTAAGCAACCAAATCTTGACGCGGTTAGCACCCAAACGGAACCAGGGAACACCCACGACGGCGCTCAACCTCTGAACCCTCCCGTGCAACCACTGCGCCGCCGTAATCACCTCGCCAGACTTATCCGTTCGCGGCAACCGACTCGGGCCGGCTATATATAGCGCCCCGAGCCTGCTCTCGCCCCCGCACACCTCCACCACCTCACTAGACCCTGCCTGGCCACTGGAGGAGCCTAGAGGAGCCCTTCTTCCTCGACTCCGGCTACCTCCGTCCGCCTCGGGCTTCGGCAACGTTCACTGCGGTGAGGCTACCTCCGGCGCCCAAACCCCGCCTGTGGCCTTCTTCCACACCTAGTGCTCTAACCCCCCTCATCAATTTGCACATTGCAGCCCTCTCCGGCATGCTCCATCCACGCCCGAACCGCCGTCCGCCGGAGCAGAAGCCACCGCCGACGTGGTGCTCGCCGACCAACACCACCACCACCAACCGACGCGGAAGGGCGCCCTGAACACGGAGGTACTCTCCGATCTCCCTGCCTCGCCGTGGATCGCCGCCGGCGACCACCGCGGCTCTCGGGCGCCGACGAGCTTCGCCCCCCGTTTGAAAATTCAAACCTGACGGTTGGGACCGGCCCGTCAGCCTCTCAGATCTTTTTAAATGAATCGTTTTCTGAAAACGCCTTCGGGCAAAATACACTTTCCCCTCTGGGCTGGCGCATTCAAGACTGGAGCGTTTTCTGTTTTTAGAAACTAGCCCCTGGAAATTTTCTGTTTCATTACAGACGAGTCCCTGGACAAAAACCTTTATAACTTTTAAACAGAAAAGTATTTTTGATTGATTCTTTTTCTGTCCTCTTTAAAATTTTGTCTAGTTTTTTATCAGATTTATTTGAAAAATATTTGGAATAATTTTTGTGCACCTCTCGGTATTTACGTTAGCACGTGTGTTTTTCTTTATACCGTAGATACCAAAGGAGGTGACGGAGCCGCGAACTTCACCGAGCTAGGCTCCGACTACTCTGAACCAGGAAAGCATGTTTGAACTTTTGATATGATGAGTGTCTTGGCATGTTTTGCATTTAGTTAGTTTCATGGCATGTTGATGAGCATACCGATGAACGTTATTTTCATGCATTGTTGAGGCAAGTGAGTTCGATGATCCATGTGTTGATGGATGTGAGTATGCATGGCCATGTGTTGGCATGAAGATGGGTAAGATGGCAGTGTCGTAGCATGCCAGTCTTACGCCATACAAATTGACTTCAGTGTCAAACCGTATTGGTCCAGTTCCTCCCATTTCCTTCCCTGTACTACCACATGTTTTCCGCAAGGAATATGGCTTAGTAAGTTGCAAACCGCTTTCCTGGTACACACCAAAAGGAGAGGCCATGATGATGGTTCCATGGCCCTGGATTAAAGCCAGTCATCCGGTCAGGGGGCATGGGTGTTTCCGGTTGGGACCGAGAGGGGGGGGGGCACCCCTTAGAGCGCGCGTATATAAATTTGATCCCATGCTATTCGAGATTGTGATCTCCCCGTCTCAAAATTTTTTCTTGGACGATGTCTAGCGTGAGTCCTGGCATCGAGAGGTAGGATGGGTGTGTACTAGTTAGCTGTGTTTTCTTCCGAAAAACCGTAAACGGAACTAGTCCTTCGCGACTACGGTAATCCGTTGGCTGTGGGAAAAATTTTGTACAAACTCTGCAGAGTCATACATTCCTTTGAATCATCTATTCCATGTCCAAATCCATATATTCTTGTCCTAACAGTGTCAGTTTGATGACAGAGACCCCGGTGAATCACATGAGTGCTAAGTCCGGTTGAATATTTATTCCTGTGGATGGACTAACCCGTTTATTATCATGAATTGAATATTTATTATGAGTATTATTTACTTGTGAATAAAAGCCCTTTCTGCGATGTCGCTCAGACGTCCGATTGCGGCATTCCTTTTAGAGCCCTTTATGTGGTGTCGCTAAGACGCCCGACTGTGGCATTTCTTTTAAAGCCCTTTATGTGGTGTCGCTAAGACGCCCGACTGTGGCATTTCTTTTAAAGCCCTTTATGTGGTGTCGCTAAGACGCCCGACTGTGGCATTTCTTTTAAATCCCTTTATGTGGTGTCGCTAAGACGCCCGACTGTGGCATTTCTTTTGAAGCCCTTTATGTGGTGTCGCTAAGACGCCCGACTGTGGCATTTCTTTTGAAGCCCTTTATGTGGTGTCGCTAAGACGCCCGACTGTGGCATTTCTTTTAAAGCCCTTTATGTGGTGTCGCTAAGACGCCCGACTGTGGCATTTCTTTTGAAGCCCTTTATGTGGTGTCGCTAAGACGCCCGACTGTGGCATGGTTTTCTTTTATTTATTTGTTCACCTTTCGAGGCGTCGCTTCAGACACCCGATCGGTTTTCATTTATATTTTGTTGGGATTTCAGGCGGACTACCGCCGTTTCCCTTTTACTTACTTCGTTATGCTAATTTTTGAATGTGCATTGGGAAAATTAATCATGACGCATTCATGCATGCATTTGTTATATCTTGCGTCCGAACTGTCTTGCGAGTACTTTCAAAGTACTCACTGGCTTGTTGATTTGGCCAGATGCTGACGAAGGCGATCTCATGGATGAAGAGTTCGATAGCGAGTCCGACGCCTAGAGGAATCCCAGTCAGTCTCGTGCGACCCTGGACTTGGTCACTGTATTATATCCGCTTCCGCAACCCGAATAAATTCATCGAGCCTCACCTCGACGCTCGATGAGATGCCAGTTTGAGAGTCATGTTATCACACTCCCCACTGTGTTATTCCACCATCACCTTATCCCCGAGTCAGTAGTATGCCACCACACCATTGTGTTATATCCGCCACTATGTATAACTAATGGCACGCTTGTAATTAGTTGTTGAGCAGCCTAGCTCGACCTTGTAATATATTCTACGCTACTGGCTTATTGTATCAAGAATTTGTCTACCAGTGAGGAGGATTTCTCTCATATTGGACTCAAAAGATTGGTTTCTCAATAAATATTGTTATTGAAACACCGGTCGTGACATTCTCCCCCTCTCTTGTGGAGATCTATTCGATGTAATCTTGTTTTTGAGCTGTGTTTATTGAGACCGATGAATTGTGGGTTTATGATCAAGTCTATCTATGAATAATATTTGAATCTTCTCTGAATTCTTTTATGTATGATTGGTTATCTTTGCAAGTCTCTTCGAATTATCCGTTTGGTTTGGTCAACTAGATTGGTAGTTCTTGCCATGGGAGAAGTGCTTAGCTTTGGGTTCGATCTTGCGGTGTCCTTTCCCAATGACAGAAGGGGCAGCAAGGCACGTATTGTATTGTTGCCATCGAGGATAACAAGATGGGGTTTATTTCATATTGCATGAATTTATCTCTCTACATCATGTCATCTTGCTTAAGGCATTACTCTGTTTTTAACTTAATACTCTAGATGCATGCTGGATAGCGGTCGATGAGTGGAGTAATAGTAGTAGATGCAGAATCGTTTCGGTCTACTTGTCACGGACGTGATGCCTATATACATGATCATGCCTAGATATTCTCATAACTATGCTCAATTTTGTCAATTGCTCAACAGTAATTTGTTCACCCACCATAGAATACTTATGCTCTTGAGAGTAGCCACTAGTGAAACCTATGGCCCCCGGGTCTATTCTCATCATATCAATCTCCATCACTTTAATCTTGTTTTGCTTTTTTACTTTGCCTTTACTTTTTACTTTGCATCTTTATACCCAAAAAACCAAAAATATTATATCTATCAGATCTCACTCTCGTAAGTGACCGTGAAGGGATTGACAACCCCTAATCGCGTTGGTTGCGAGTAGCTATCGTTTTGTGCAGGTACGAGGGACTTGAGCGTGGCCTCCTACTCGATTGATACCTTGGTTCTCAAAAACTGAGGGAAATACTTACGCTACTCTGCTGCATCATCCCTTCCTCTTCGGGGAAAACCAACGCAAGCTCAAGACATAGCACACCCCTCAGACATGCCAGGAATCCCACGCAGGCTCGCCGAGCACAGCCTTAATATTCTAAAGGGATTCAAGCCGGTCAAGCTGACTCTTCGGCGTTTCTCTGAACCTAAGACACACGTTATGGGAGAGAATCTAGCCAAGTTACTGGATGCCGGATTCATTAAAGAAAGAAAACACCCGGACTGGCTAGCAAACCTGGTGATGGTACCAAAGAAGGACAAATCCTAGCGCCTATGTGTCGATTTCAAGGACCTCAACAAGGCTTGCCCAAAGGATCCCTTCCCCTCCCCCGCATCGATCAAATTATCGATGCTACCGCAGGACACGATTCATTGTGTTTCCTCGACGCATACTCCGGCTACCACCAAATTAAGATGGCGGAGTCCGACCAAGCCGCAACGGCATTTATCACACCATACGGCCCCTTTTGTTTCAACACAATGCCTTTTGGGCTAAAAAACACCGCGCAACGTATCAGCGTATGATTCAGACATGTCTGGAGAAACAGATCGGCAAAACAGTAGAGGCATACGTAGATGATGTGGTCGTCAAAACCAAACACGTCGACTCTCTAATAGACAACTTGAGGCTCACATTCGACAACCTCCGAACATACGACATCAAGCTCAATCCGGAAAAATGCATTTTCGGTGTACCAGACGGAAAGCTCCTGGGTTTCATTGTCTCCAGTAGAGGAATTGAAGCAAATCCGGCCAAAATTCGAGCTCTGTCATAGTTGGCTATCCCAACAAACCTCAAACAAATCCAGAAATTAACCGGATGTGTGGCGGCTCTAAGCCGCTTTATCTCCCGCTTAGGAGAAAAGGCATTACCCCTTTATCGCCTCCTTCGGCACACCGAACACTTCGAGTGGACAGACGCTGCCATAGCCGGATTGGAAGAAATAAAAGCCATACTAGCAACCAACCCAATCCTAGCCGCGCCAAACATCGGCGAACCAATGTTGTTGTATATTGCGGCAACTCATCAGGTTGTAAGCGCAGTGCTCGTCGTCGAACGGGAAACGGACGGACATAAATCCCCCCTTCAAAAGCCGGTATATTATGTATCCACTGTCCTCACTCCATGCAAATCACGATACCCACATTATCAAAAGGTAGCCTATGCGGTATTCATGGCATCCCGGAAGCTGCGACACTACTTTCAAGAGTGTTCAATTACAGTAGCCTCGGAAGTGCCACTTAATGATATTATAAACAACCGCGACGCCATGGGCCAGATTGCCAAATGGGCCATTGAGCTCTTCCTGTTCGACATAACATACAAGCCCCGGCGAGCCATTAAATCGCAAGTATTGGCCGACTTTGTCGCCGAATGGATGGAAGCCGAACTCCCTAAAGAGTACGGCGCATACTCCAATTGGATCATGCACTTCGACAACTCCAAAATGCAGGTTGGTCTGGGAGCTGGTGTCTTCCCGACGTCCCCAACCGGAGATACAGTTCAATACATACTACAGATACTGTATACAGACTCCAACAACGCAGCCGAATACGAAGCCCTGTTACATGGTCTTCGGATGGCAGTTTCCATGGGCATTCAATGCCTGGAGGTGTGTGGGGATTCGAACCTCGCAATATCCCAAATAAATGGAGACTTCGATGCCAAGGATCCGAAGATGGCGGCCTATCGCAACGTCGTCCTAAAGATGTTAGCTCGGTTCGAGGGGCTCGAATTTCACCATGTGGCTCGGGAAAACAATCAGGCGGCGGATATCCTCGCCTGCATCAGCGCAAAACGCGAACTGGTCCCCCCCAACATCTTTTTGGAGAGGTTGTTTAAGCCATCCGTGGTATGGGAAGGGGACACCGGTAACAATAGTCCGGACCCGGCCAAAATGCCCGATACCGAACACTCTGACATAATCGAAGGCTCTGCCACCGAATAACACCTTCAGCCCATGTAATAATGGCCATCATCGCCCCATGGACAGAACCATTCCTGGCCTACCTAACTAGGCAAGAACTTCCCGAGGACCAAAATGAGGCACGCTGCATAGTGCGGCGATCTAAAGCCTACAGGGTCCATGAGGGAGAGCTGTATAAAAAAAGCACTACCAGAGTCCTTCAAAGGTGCATCTCTGAAGAGGAAGGGCGGAAGCTTTTGGCAGAAATTCACGCCGGACTCGGCGGCCACCACGCCGCAGCCTGGGCCCTTGTAAGCAAGGCCTTCCGTACATGTTTTTATTGGCCGACGGCCCGGGTAGATGCACAGTACTTGGTCCAACGCTGCGTCGGTTGCCAGCTTTTTGCAAACCAAAGCCACATGCCACTCACCGCCCTCCAAACAATCCCCATTACCTGGCCCTTCGCGGTCTGGGGGCTTGACATGGTTGGACCCCTTAAAGGGGGAACCCATAAGAAAAAATACTTACTGGTCCTGGTGGATAAATTCACCAAATGGATAGAAGCCAAACCTGTTAAAACGGCCGAATCCGAACCGGTGATAGACTTCATATCCGGGGTTGTACACCGTTATGGCGTCCCCCACAGCATCATCACTGACAATGGCACGAACTTCATGGCCGACGAGGTAAAACTCTGGTGCAGCAATATGGGCATTAAGCTCGATTATGCCTCTGTCTATCACCCACAAACTAACAGCCAGGTTGAGCGAGCAAATGGTCTTATCATGAGCGGCATCAAACCCAGATTAGTGCAGTCCTTAAAGGAGTCTAACACGCACTGGGTAGAGGAGCTCGACTCCGTACTCTGGGGGCTGCGGACCACGTCGAATCGTACTACCGGATACACACCCTTCTTTATGGTGTACGGCGCAGAGGCGATTCTGCCTTGCGACATAATTCATGACTCACCTCGAGTGCGCATGTACGAAGAAAGAGAAGCCGAACTCGATCGGCAGGACAGTCTGGACACCCTGGAGGAGGAGCGCGACGTGGCAAAAGCCTGTTCCGCATTCTATCAGCAACAGGCTCGCAGATACCAAAGCAGAGAAGTACGGGCAAAAACTTATAACGTTGGCGAGCTAGGTCTACGCCTGCTGGAGAAGAAAAAGACCAAGCTCGAGCCCAAATGGGAAGGTCCCTTCATTATTGACCAAGTTCTGACTGGTCGAGCGTACCGTCTGCGAGATGCATCGAATAATCGACTTGGGCCGAACCCATGGAACGCAGCCAGATTCTACGCCTAGTGCCGGACTCTATGTTCGTCTCCTTCCTCTATCCATTTTTTGCATATACATTATCTGTCTTTTTTTCCTCTTTCTTTCTTTTATTCTTTGTCAAGGCCTTCAAGGGCCAACTTGTGCCTTGCTTGCACACTATTGACGAGCTAACCGCGCTCATTATACCTGGGGGCTTCTTACACAGAAGCTTAATTATTTATCTGGGTTTCATGCCCCGCACATGTGTCATTCTTCCGCATGTACCTTTTCTTCGCCATTATATGCATCGATATGGCTTAAGTTTTGGCCAAGCTGGGTTGCCTGGCCCTTGTATTTAAGCCCTACGCTCCCGTTAATTCGGCTAGGGCATAAGGGGAGCACCTCTGTGCTTGTTACTGTCGGGTCAGCCGGATGTGTACCTCAGACTGGGTGAAGCCGAAAGCTAGCGTTCTTAAGGGAATATTCGGTCAGTGAACAAAAGATGATTTTTATTTATTTTCCATATGTGCCCCCAGATGTTTTTGCCCGCGTCTCCTCTCGCAGTCCGGATTTGCACTTTAGGGCATGCGTACCCAGGGAAAGGAACCCTTAACGGAACTATTCTCCCTAGAAGATGTTTCTTACTACCCATGTAATATAACATGACTAGTTGGTTACTTGTGTGTTCAAGCACTAATGACCCCTACGCCCGGTTCCCACGCATACCCCGGTTCTTATATAACTGAGCGGGTATTCGGATACACTCTGGACTATCGGTTCCCGAGGTTGAAGCGAAAAGATCCGCCATGACAAATGATTTACAATCCGGCTAGAAGGCATTATACATGTCACTTTAGTTACATAGTCATGTAGACTGACTAAATTCCTCTTCTATACCATCCAACAGGCTGTCTAGCCTACAATCCTGTTGGGAATACTTTGTGGCTAATTCCACTTGCCCATACACTAAGCTAACAGGGATCTCTTTCCCATCAGGCCCCACAGGTCCGACCTCAGCCATGTGGTTTGTGTCAGCCTTGGTATACCGCGTCTTCACCATGGCCCAGGCTTCCCTGGCACCTTGACGGCATGCCGATATCTTCCATAATCGGAAGCGCCTCCGTGCTCCCTTGAGCTTCTTCGCAAGCTCTCCAATGCCTGCTGGCAGGGAGACGGATGGCCACAAGGCCAGGGCAACACCTTGCATCACCGGTCGAACTTGTTTGCGCAGTTGTGAGAGATCGGGTGGAAGATCACCCGCAGACCCGGGCATCTCCTTCGCGGGACGACCCGTCAGCATACCTGCAGACATAACTCTGTTAGCCGGCTTCTCCGCCGTACTCTTTTAAGGGTTCATTCAAGCACTTACTGAAAATGCCGCGTCGAAGCCACTTATTCTCCTTCACAGAGTCCGCAAGCTGGGCTCGAACATCTTTCAGTTCCACGCTCAGCTTGGTATTGGCGTATTGGAGATTGTTTTTCTCCCGCATGACCTTAGTCAGCACGCGTTTGCCAGCCATTAGCTGTCGTACGACATGCTGGTCCTCCAGACTCTCTCCGGAGTCATCTGCAATATCTATTGTTAGACCTGCAGCCATGCCACACACTATATGGTACCTATCATCCTTTGAAACAAATGTTACTAGCTGGGGACTTTTCAGGTTCCTTCAATGCGGCAACAACGGCCCGAAGTTGGGTCTTGCATTCCTCCAGCTCCTGTGACAGTCGAGTATTCTTCTCTGTAAGAACCTGCACAATAAATGATCCTTAAATCAGTTATGCCGACTGTTTCAAGTCTCAGGGGCTACTGATATATATACTCATCAAATTTTCTTACCCGTACATCCTTTACATACTGGTCCGTGGCTCTGGCTAGACCATTTTGAGCAGCACAGATATACGCATCTCCTGAGTTGAATGCATCAAATGCCTCTCAAGGGAAACAAGCGTCACGGAGTACGGCTCGATGACGCCTGTGATTCATGGCGCTCTCCACTTCGGAATTCATAGAGGATATCTTATCCACATCCTCTGTAGAAGGAGTATCCGGCGTGTGCCTCGTGTTAGCTTCCGCCTCTGTGTTCGGCCCTGGAGCCCGACTGGTAGAGGCATGATTGGCGACCTCTCTGGATATTGTCCGGCGAGCGTTCTTCCTTCTAGGAAACACGGGTGTTATTATGTTTTAAAAACGACAACCACGGAGTGAGGTGTTGCATCATACCTCTGCGCCGGGATCTCCGTCCGGACCGCCTTCCTTTTTAGCCTGTCCGGCTTTGAAACCCCTTGTTGGCGAGTCGCCGTGGGCTCGGCATGGCGTCCCGAGGGCCTTCCCTATAAAACACCGTTTGTATATGGTAGGTGAAGCGCATAAAAGGAAATCCTTTTCAAAGGTTGGGATTCCAGTCTCATTTACCTGCGAGGCTGGGATTAGCCCAGGGTAGTCGGCTATAATGGCCACCATGGCGTCATCACAGCTTAGCTGATAGAAAATCCTATCAATCAGCTCCACGAATATGTCTGGATCCTCTTTGAGGCCGGGGTCGAGGACCCGTTCAGGATCCTCCGGTTGTGGAGGTGGGCTATTGATCTCCCCTACCGCCTTACGCAGTTCCTGCGATGAAACTGTTGGGGATAGTAGCAGAAATTTAAAATTTTCTACGCATCACCAAGATCAATCTATGGAGTAATCTAGAAACGAGGGGAAGGGGAGTGCATCTACATACCCTTGTAGATCGCTAAGCGGAAGCGTTGCAAGAACACGGATGAGGTAGTCGTACTCGTGGCAATTCAGATCGCGGTCGATTCCGATCTAAGCGCCGAACAATGGCGCCTCCGCGTTCAACACACGTGCAGCCCGGTGACGTCTCCCATGCCTTGATCCAGCAAGGAGAGAGGGAGAGGTTGGGGAAGACTCCGTCCAGCAGCAGCACGACGGCGTGGTGGTGGTGGTGGAGCGCGGGACTCTAGTAGGGCTTCGCCAAGCACTACGAGAAACGAGGAGGGAGAGAGGTAGGGCTGCGCCAAGAGGGAGATCAAATCATGTGTTGGGCAGCCCCAATACCTCAAGTATATATAGGGGGAGGGGAGGGGCTGCGCCCCCATCTAGGGTTCCATCCCTAGGGGTGGCGGCAGCCCCAAAAGCCATCTAGGGTGCGGCCAAGGGAGGGAAGAGAGGGGGGCGCCCTAGGGTGGGCCTTAAGGCCCATCTGGACCTAGGGTTTGCCCCCTTCCCACTCTCCATGCGCCTTGGGCCTTGGTGGGGGGGGGGCGTAGCAGCCTACCTGGGGCTGGTCCCCTCCCACACTTGGCCCACGCAGCCTTCTGGGGCTGGTAGCCCCACCTGGTGGACCCCCGGGACCCTCTCGGTGGTCCCGGTACGTTACCGATAGAACCCGAAACTTTTCCGGTGACCAAAACGGGACTTCCCATATATAAATCTTTACCTCCGAACCATTCCGGAACTCCTCGTGACGTCCGGGATCTCATCCGGGACTCCGAACAACATTCGGCAACCGCGTACATACTTTCCCTATAACCCTAGCGTCATCGAACCTTAAGTGTGTAGACCCTACGGGCTCGGGAGTCATGCAGACATGGCCAAGACAACTCTCCGGTCAATAACCAACAACGGGATCTGGATACCCATGTTGGCTCTCACATGCTCCACGATGATCTCATCGGATGAACCACGATGTCAAGGATTCAATCAATCCCGTATACAATTCCGTTTGTCTATCGGTACGATACTTGCCCGAGATTCGATCGTCGTTATCCCGATACCTCGTTCAATCTCGTTACCAGCAAGTCTCTTTACTCGTTCCGTAACACATCATCCCATGATCAACTCCTTGGTCACATTGTGCACATTATGATGATGTCCTACCGAGTGGGCCCAGAGATACCTCTCCGTTACACAGAGTGACAAATCCCAGTCTCGATTCGTGCCAACCCAACAGAAACTTTCGGAGATACCCGCAGTGCACCTTTATAGCCACCCAGTTATGTTGTGACATTTGGTACACCCAAAGCATTCCTACAGTATCCGGGAGTTGCACAATCTCATGGTCTAAGGAAATGATACTTGACATTAGAAAAGCTTTAGCATACGAACTATACGATCTTGTGCTAGGCTTAGGATTGGGTCTTGTCCATCACATCATTCTCCTAATGATGTGATCCCGTTATCAATGACATCCAATGTCCGTGGTCAGGAAACCATGACCATCTATTGATCAACGAGCTAGTCAACTAGAGGCTTACTAGGGACATGTTGTGGTATATGTATTCACACATGTATTACGGTTTTCGGTTAATACAATTATAGCATGAACAATAGACAATTATCATGAACAAGGAAACACAATAATAACCATTTTATTATTGCCTCTAGGGCATATTTCCAATAGAAACGGTAAGGTAAATATTTATCACGAAAACAAGGGTAGGATGGAAGTAAAAAGAGCGGAAGCTCACCCACCTTCGAGGGTTGTTCATGGAGAATCCATCCCGTGGCTTGATGCGGAGGAACTCCTCTTCTTCCCCTTATACAGATCAGATAGAATTTTTGCTAGAACAACAACTGAGTCCGGTCCCTTGCGCCCGCAGAGAGTGGCATCATCTTCCCCGTTGAAGTGCCACATGGGGTGGCCTCGATATTGAAGTGGCTGCACCCCCCGCATAATGCATATTGCCATAACCTCGGTTATGGTCAGTCCTGATTTGGCTAGCAACTTTATCTGGCCCATCAGATAAAATACGTCTCTATCATCTTCCTCCTGTGGGCTCTGTGGGCACCAGCTTAGGCGTTTCTTCAAAGGGGCATTTGAAGGAAATATGCCCTAGAGGCAATAATAAAGTTATTATTTATTTCCTTATATCATGATAAATGTTTATTATTCATGCTAGAATTGTATTAACCGGAAACATAATACATGTGTGAATACATAGACCAACACAGTGTCACTAGTATGCCTCTACTTGACTAGCTCGTTAATCAAAGATGGTTATGTTTCCTAACCATGAACAAAGAGTTGTTATTTGATTAACGAGGTCACATCATTAGTTAAATGATCTGATTGACATGACCCATTCCATTAGCTTAGCACCCGATCGTTTAGTATGTTGCTATTGCTTTTCTTCATGACTTATACATGTTCCTATGACTATGAGATTATGCAACTCCCGTTTGCCGGAGGAACACTTTGGGTACTACCAAACGTCACAACATAACTGGGTGATTATAAAGGAGTACTACAGGTGGCTCCAAAGGTAGATGTTGGGTTGGCGTATTTCGAGATTAGGATTTGTCACTCCGATTGTCGGAGAGGTATCTCTGGGCCCTCTCGGTAATACACATCACTTAAGCCTTGCAAGAATTGCAACTAATGAGTTAGTTGCGGAATGATGTATTACGGAACGAGTAAAGAGACTTGCCGGTAACGAGGTTGAACTAGGTATTGGATACCGACGATCGAGTCTCGGGCAAGTAACATACCGATGACAAAGGGAACAACGGATGTTGTTATGCGGTCTGACCGATAAAGATCTTCGTAGAATATGTAGGAGCCAATATGGGCATCCAGGTCCCGCTATTGGTTATTGACCGGAGATGTGTCTCGGTCATGTCTACATTGTTCTCGAACCGTAGGGTTCGCACGCTTAACGTTACGATGACAGTTATTATGAGTTTATGCATTTTGATGTACCGAAGGTTGTTTGGAGTCCCGGATGTGACCACGGACATGACGAGGAGTCTCGAAATGGTCGAGACGTAAAGATTGATATATTGGAAGCCTATGTTTGGACATCGGAAGTGTTCCGGGTGAAATCGGGATTTTACCGGATTACCGGGAGGGTTACCGGAACCCCCCGGGAGCCAAATGGGCCTACATGGGCCATTGTGGAAAGGTGAAAGGGGCTGCCAAGGAGGGCTGCGTGCCTTCCCCCCTCCCCTAGTCCTATTAGGACTAGGAGTGGTGGCCGGCCACCTCTCTCTCTTTCCCTCTCTCTTTTTCCCAAGGATTCCTAGTTGGAATAGGATTGGGGGGGGGGAGTCCTACTCCCGGTAGGAGTAGGACTCCTCTTGCGCCTCCCTCCTTTGGCCGGCCAGCCTCCCCCCTTCATCCTCTATATACGGGGGCAGGGGACACCCCAAGACACACAAGTTGATCCTTGAGATCGTTCCTTAGCCGTGTGCGGTGCCCCCTGCCACCAAATTCCACCTCGATCATACCGTTGTAGTGCTTAGGCGAAGCCCTGCGTCGGTAGTACATCAAGATCGTCACCACTCCGTCGTGCTGACGGAACTCTTCCTCGACGCTTTGCTGGATCGGAGCCCGAGGATCGTCATCGAGCTGAACGTGTGCTAAGAACTCGGAGGTGCCGGAGTAACGGTGCTTGGATCGGTCGGATCGGGAAGAGGTACGACTACTTCCTCTACGTTGTGTGATCGCTTCCGCAGTCGGTCTGCGTTGGTACGTAGACAACACTCTCCCCTCTCGTTGCTATGCATCACCATGATCTTGCGTGTGCGTAGGAATTTTTTTGAAATTACTACGTTCCCCAACAGTGGTATCAGAGCCTAGGTTTTTATGGTTTGATGTTATTTGCACGAGTAGAACACAAGTGAGTTGTGGGCGATACAAGTCATACTGCCTACCAGCATGTCATACTTTGGTTTGGCGGTATTGTTGGACGAGACGATCCGGACCAACCTTACGCGTACTCTTACGCGAGACCGGTTCCCTCGACGTGCTTTGCACATAGATGGCTTGCGGAAGACCGTCTCTCCAACTTTAGTTGAACCAAGTGTGGCTACGCCCGGTCCTTGAGAAGGTTAAAACGGAGTCTATTTGACGAACTATCGTTGTGGTTTTGATGCGTAGGTGAGATAAGTTCTTACTTAAGCCCGTAGCAGCCACGTAAAACTTGCAACAACAAAAGTAGAGGATGTCTAACTTGTTTTTGCAGGGCATGTTGTGATGTGATATGGTCAAGGCATGATGCTGATTTTATTGTATGAGATGATCATGTTTTGTAACTGAGTTATTGGCAACTGGCAGGAGCCATATGGTTGTCGCTTTATTGTATGCAATGCAATCGTGATGTAATGCTTTACTTTATTACTAAGCGGTAGTGATAGTCGTGGAAGCATAAGATTGGCAAGACGACAACGATGCTACGATGGAGATCAAGGTGTCGCGCCGGTGACGATGGTGATCATGACGGTGCTTCGGAGATGGAGATCACAAAGCACAAGATGATGATGGCCATATCATATCACTTATATTGATTGCATGTGATGTTTATCTTTTTATGCATCTTATCTTGCTTTGATTGACGGTAGCATTATAAGATGATCTCTCACTAAATTATCAAGAAGTGTTCTCCCTGAGTATGCACCGTTGCAAAAGTTCTCCGTGCTGAGACACCACGTGATGATCGGGTGTGATAGGCTCTACGTTCAAATACAACGGGTGCAAAACAGTTGCACACGCGGAATACTCAGGTTATACTTGATGAGCCAAGCATATACAGATATGGCCTCGGAACACGGAGACCGAAAGGTCGAGCGTGAATCATATAGTAGATATGATCAACATAATGATGTTCACCATTGAAAACTACTCCATCTCACGTGATGATCGGTTATGGTTTAGTTGATTTGGATCACGTGATCACTTAGAGGATTAGAGGGATTTCTATCTAAGTGGGAGTTCTTAAGTAATTTGATTAACTGAACTTAAAACTTATCATGAACTTAGTACCTGATAGTATCTTGCTTGTTTATGTTGATTGTAGATAGATGGCTCATGCTGTTGTTCCGTTGAATTTTAATGCGTTCCTTGAGAAAGCAAAGTTGAAAGATGATGGTAGCAATTACACGGACTGGGTCCGTAACTTGAGGATTATCCTCATTGCTGCACAGAAGAATTACGTCCTGGAAGCACCGCTGAGTGCCAGGCCTGCTGCTAGAGCAACACCAGAAGTTATGAACGTCTGGCAGAGCAAAGCTGATGACTACTCAATAGTTCAGTGTGCCATGCTTTACGGCTTAGAACCGGGACTTCAACGACGTTTTGAACGTCATGGAGCATATGAGATGTTCCAGGAGTTGAAGTTAATATTTCAAGCAAATGCCCGGATTGAGAGATATGAAGTCTCCAATAAGTTCTATAGCTGCAAGATGTAGGAGAACAGTTCTGTCAGTGAGCATATACTCAAAATGTCTGGGTATAATAATCACTTGATTCAATTGGGAGTTACACTTCCGGATGATTGCGTCATTGACAGAATTCTCCAATCACTGCCACCAAGCTACAAGAGCTTTGTGATGAACTATAATATGCAAGGGATGAACAAGACTATTCCCGAGCTCTTCGCAATGCTGAAAGCTGCGGAGGTAGAAATCAAGAAGGAGCATCAAGTGTTGATGGTTAACAAAACCACTAGTTTCAAGAAAAAGGGCAAAGGGAAGAAGAAGGGAAACTTCAAGAAGAACGGCAAGCAAGTTGCTGCTCAAGAGAAGAAACCCAAGTCTGGACCTAAGCCTGAAACTGAGTGCTTCTACTGCAAGCAGACTGGTCACTGGAAGCGGAACTGCCCCAAGTATTTGGCGGATAAGAAGGATGGCAAGGTGAACAAAGGTATATGTGATATACATGTTATTGATGTGTACCTTACTAATGCTCGCAGTAGAACCTGGGTATTTGATACTGGTTCCGTTGCTAATATTTGCAACTCGAAACAGGGACTACAGAATAAGCGGACACTAGCAAAGGACGAGGTGACGATGCGCGTGGGAAACGGTTCCAAAGTCGATGTGATCGCGGTCGGCACGCTACCTCTACATCTACCTTCGGGATTAATATTAGACCGAAATAATTGTTATTTGGTGCCAGCGTTGAGCATGAACATTATATCTGGATCTTGTTTGATGCGAGACGGTTATTCATTTAAATCAGAGAATAATGGTTGTTCTATTTATATGAGTAATATCTTTTATGGTCATGCACCTTTGAAAGTGGTCTATTTTTGATGAATCTCGATAGTAGTGATACACATATTCATAATGTTGAAGCCAAAAGATGCAGAGTTGATAATGATAGTGCAACTTATTTGTGGCACTGCCGTTTAGGTCATATCGGTGTAAAGCGCATGAAGAAACTCCATATTGATGGGCTTTTGGAACCACTTGATTATGAATCACTTGGTACTTGCGAACCGTGCCTCATGGGCAAGATGACTAAAACACCGTTCTCCGGTTGTAACGCCCCGAGACCGATGTGCCAGGTGTCGTGCAGTTATTCGCCGTCGTTGCCATGTCATGTGCTTGCGTGTTGCATCATGTCACGTCATCATGTGCATTGCATCATGTCATCATGCCATCATATCATTAATTGTTGCAAATCAACTAAATAAATCGTATGGATGTTCGGTCCATTTAAATTGAGGGAATTCACATGGTGAGTTCTCTTTATAACATATCATCCCAATATTAGGGAGCTATAATAAATATTCCATTCTTTTGGAATTAACCGGAACACACTTGCAAAAATCCCCACTCCCTTTCTACTTCAAGTTTGGTCCCCAAACTTTGCCAACATTTCTTTTCCCATTTATCGAGGCTCCTCTTAGATTCTCAACATTTTTTGGACTCTTCTAAATCCTAGTCCTTGTGCAAACCTTTTTTAATTAAATTCAAATGTCTTTGAATTTAATTCTTGCAATCTTGCCCACTTCATTTTTCTCGGAACAAGTGCATTTTTGTGAGTCCGGGAAAATTATCCGCGTGTCCACCTTCTTCCCCTAACCTCCTCTTTCTTTTCTTTCTCTTTAATCATTTTCTGCTAAAGAAAATAAGAGAAGGGAGGAGAGAGAAGCCTAGCCAGCCTCCAAGCCGGCCCATCCCTGCGGCCCACCTAGGCCTCCCGCAGCCCACTACCTAACCCTAGCCCAGTCCCCAGTGCTGCCCGATCCCCATCCCCCTCCTAGCGCTGCCGCCAGGGCACCACGCCCGATCCCGCGCGCCCCTCCTCGTAGCCTCGCTCCCTCTCGTCTTCGTTCCAGCGCCGCCAGAGACAGGGGCCCGATCCCCTCGACCTCCCACGCGCCTCCCTCTCCTCCGCCCAGGTCCTCTCCCGTCGCCACCCGCCGCCGTCGGCGACGATCCAGGGGGACCACCCCGCGCCGTGCCCCTGGCCGGAGCCACCCTGCCGCGCCTCCTCCTCACCTATCTCCGCGTCGCCCAGGCGCCCGAGGAGAGGAGTGCCCGCGCCCGCACCGGCAGCCGTCGTCCCCGCGCCGTGCTCCCGAGCTGCCTCCTGCCTCGTCCCCGCGCCGCAGACGTCGCCCGTCGCCGGCGTCCCAAGCCCTCGTCCGCTCGATTCCTGCGCCATGACCGCCATCGCGGAGCTCCCAGCCTCCGGTAGCGGTTGCTATAGTCCGGCGCCCCTGCTTCCTCCTTGTCACCAGTGAGTGTCGCGCCGTCTTCTTCTCCTCCTGCCCGAGTCCAAGCCACTGCCATGCTTCGCCGTTTTGCCTCACCGCCATGGACGCGTGGAGCTTCCTCTCTTCGGAGCCCCCATGCGCCAAGTTCGCCGGAGTTCCATCAGGCTGCTGCTCGCCTGGCCATCGCCTCCTTGCTGTTGGCATCCCGAGGCCCTGTGTTGTTGTTGTGTTGAACGTCAAGGACCGGCAAGATCGACTACAGCAAACGCCAAGTTCCACCACCGTCAAGACCGGACCAACAAGTACCCCGAGCACGTCTGTACCTCTACCGTCGACGTGTTTTCGTCAAGTTCCCCTACGAAAATGTGATCCGCTCGCGTCGCCAGAATCGGGACCGACAAGTCCGAAGACCCAAGTACCACGACGTCAAGTACCTCTACGCATGGATAACGCCAAGTACCACTATCGCCGAGAATGACTACTTCCACGTGATACGAGGACAACTACCGTCGCCCCCGGGAACCTTGGATTCGTCAAGTACCTCTCCGAAAACGAACGTGAACCACTACTTCCCTCGATGTCCGAGAACGCCTACTTCCCCTACGTCCCATCGAACCCGAGCCGTCTCCTTTGCATGCTCCGAAGGTATAACCTCGAGACGACATCCGTGAATGAATGCATGTGTGATGTATGAAATGCTCGTGTTTGCTCCGTGTCGGAGTTGTTCGGTGCATGTTGCCCCTCTTTTGCCTTGCCACCATCTTGTGGGAACCCGGTATCCGGGATCACCCCACCTTCTATCGCGTGTCACGCTCCCGTCACTTTTCCTTTTGCGCCAGTATCTCCGCGAGTTACCGGAACCGATATGTTGCCGTGGCATCACTTTCGGATTCGTTGTCATGGCACCCCTTTCATTTCCGCCACGACGACAAATGCTTCATAATGCTCTTATCAACATTTTTTTCATAAAATTGCATAAACTTGTTCATGTCATCCGCATCATGATAACAACAATTAAATTGTTTGAAATGATGTTTGTTTAAATTTGCCCCTATGCCATGTTAAAATGATTTAATTCATAACTATTTAACCGTAACTCCGATTTTAATAAACTTTATATGTAAATGGGGTAGAATTTTGCCTAGTTTAACGTGGTGGCCTCATCTTGCATGTTTAACAACTCTAAAATTGTGTTTAGGACAGATCAGGACCAAATCTAAAATATGCTATGAGGATTTTCCGGAATTGTTGTTCGTTGCTTCCGGCCTCATTTAACCTTGACTAGATAGGTAGTTTTCATTTGCTTCACCCTCTTGCCAAGTTAATCAACATTTAATATTGTTGGGTACATAAACGAGAGAGAACTAAATAATTGATGTGGTGTTTTGTCAATATGCATCCCGATGCATATTGAGCTCCATTTAATGTGTAGGATTGTTTGTGCACTTGCCATGCCATGCCTCTTTAAACCGGACATGCATCATACTTGATTGTGCATCATGCCATGTTTATGTCGTGGTTGTTTACTATGTTGTGTGCTTCTTTTCCGGTGATTGCTTCCTCGGGTTGGTTCCGGTAACGTCGTGTTGTGAAGATCCGTTCGTCTACGTCCGTTTGTCTTCTTCATGGACTCGTTCTTCTTCCTTGCGGGATTTCAGGCAAGATGATCTTACCCACGAAATCACTTCTATCTTTGCTTTGCTAGATGCTCGCTCTTTTGCTATGCCATTGCTACGATGCCTACCACTTGCTTGTCAGCCTCCCAAATTGCCATGTTCAGCCTCTAACCCACCAATGTCCTAGCAAACCGTTGATTGGCTATGTTACCGCTTTGCTCAGCCCCTCTTATAACATTGTTAGTTGCAGGTGAAGATTGAAGTTTGTTCCTTGTTGGAACATGGAGATCGTTCCTTATTGGAACATTTATTTACTTGTTGGGATATCACTATATATGTCGTATTTAATTAATGCATCTATATACTTGGTAAAGGGTGGAAGGCTCGGCCTTATGCCTGGTGTTTTGTTCCACTCTTGCCGCCCTAGTTTCCGTCATATCGGTGTTATGTTCCCGGATTTTTGCGTTCCTTACGCGGTTGGGCTATAATGGGAACCCCTTGACAGTTCGCCTTAAGTAAAGCTTTTCCAGCAATGCCCAACATTGGTTTTACCATTCGCCACCTAGCCTCTTTTTCCCCTGGGTTTCGCGGACTCAAGGGTCATCTTATTTTAACCCCCCCGGGCCGGTGCTTCTTTAAGTGTTGGTCCAACTGAGCGATGTCCGAGGCTACCAGGGGCAACTCTGGGCTGGCTTACCCGATGTCTTGCTCATCCGGTGTGCCCTGAGAAAGAGATATGTGCAGCTCCTATCGGGATTTGTCGGCACATCTGGGTGGTGTTGCTGGTTTAGTTTTACCTTGTCGAAATGTCTTGTTGTACTGGGATACCGAGTCTGATCGGAATATCTCGGGTGGAGGTCTATTCCTTCGTTGACCGTGAGAGCTTGTCATGGGCTAAGTTGGGACACCCTGCAGGGATTTGAACTTTCGAAAGCCATGCCCGCGGTTATGGGCAGATGGGAGTTTGTTAACGTCCGGTTGTAGAAAACCTGAACTTGGCCTTAATTAAAATGAATCAACCGCGTGTGTAACCGTGATGGTCTCTTTTCGGCGGAGTCCGGGAAGTGAACACAGTTGTTGGAGTTATGCTTGACGTAGGTAGTCCAGGATCACTTCTTGATCATACTTTTATCGACCGTGCTTTGCATTCTCTTCCCGCTCTCTTTTGCGAATAGGTTAGCCACCATATATGCTAGTCGCTTGCTGCAGCTCCACCTCATACCTTTACCTTACCCATAAGCTTAAATAGTCTTGATCGCGAGGGTGCGAGATTGCTGAGTCCTTGTGGCTCACAGATACTTCCAAAACCAGTTTGCAGGTGCCGATGAGTCCGTGCAGATGATGCAACCCAGCTCAGGAGGAGCTCGTTGAAGATCTTGTCCTTTATGTTGTTTCGTGCTAGTTGATCAGTAGTGGAGCCCAGTTGGGGTCGATCGGGGACCTTTGTCGCATTTGGGGTTCTTCTTTTATTTTGGTTGCGTAGTCGGACCATGAGTGTATTTGATTGATGTAATGTTTTATTCATGTAATTGTGTGAGGTGGCGAGTGTAAGCCAACTATGTATCTCTTTCCCTTATTATATTACATGGGTTGTGTGAAGATTACCTCACTTGCGACATATGCCTTCAATGCGATTATGCCTCTAAGTCATGCCTCGACACATGGGAGATATAGTCGCATCGAGGGTGTTACAGGTTGGTAATCAGAGCCTTCCCCGACCTTAGGAGCCCCATTGCTTGATCGTTTTTAGCAGCCGAGTTGTGTCTAGAAAAAAATGTTTTGACTCCTTAGGAATTATATATCGGAGAGCTTAGGAATTCTTTTTACTCCCCAGTTGTAACGCCCTCGATGCGGCTATGTCTCCCACGTGTCGAGGCACGACTTAAAGACATAGGCGCATGGAAAGCAATGTCGCAAGTCGGGAATCATTACACAACCCATGTACATATATAATATAAAGGGGAATAAATCATAGTCGGCTTACACTCGCCGCGTCACATCAAAGTACATAAATAACGTCCATCATACAAACACTCATGGCCCGACTACGGCGCCAAAATAGAAAAGACCCCCAACAAGCGACTAAACCCTGAATCGAACCCCGAATAGGCACCACTACTGATCATCAGGAAAAGACACATAGTATCGCTGAGAGTCCTCGTCGTACTCCCACCTCAGCTCGAGCGCGCCATCCGGAGAAGTATCATCGGTCCCTGCATCTGGTGTAATAGTAATCTGTGAGCCACAAAGGACTCAGCAATCTCGCACCCTCGCGATCAAAACTATTTAAGCTTAATAGGTAGGAAAGGGGGCAATGTGAGTGGAGCTGCAGCAAGCGACTAGCATATATGGTGGCTAACTTATTCGCAAAGGAGAGCGAGAAGAGGAGGCAAAGCACGAGCGAGAACTAAATAGAGCAGACTACGCAAACATAACTCCAACGCCGTGTCCACTTCCCGGACTCCGCCGAGAAGAGGCCATCACGGCAACACACACAGTTGATTCTTTTTAATTATTTAAGGTTCAAGTTATCTACAACCGGACATTAACAAATTCCCATCTGCCCATAACCGCGGGCATGGCTTTCGAAAGATCAATCCCTGCAGGGGGGTCCCAACTTAGCCCATAACAAGCTCTCACGGTCAACGAAGGAATAGACCTCCACCCAGGACCCACCGACCAGACTCGGTATCCCGGTACAACAAGATGATTCGACAGGTCAAAACTAGTCCAGCAACACCGCCCGAATGCGCCGACAAATCCCGATAGGAGCTGCACATATCTCTTTCTCAGGGCACACTCGGATGAGACTAGCTACAAGTAAAACCAACCCTCAAGTTACCCCGAGGTGGCCCCGCAGGCAGCTCATTTCGGACCAACACTCAGAGGAGCACTGGCCCGTGGGGGGCTAAAATAAAGATGACCCTCGGGCTCCGGAAACCCAAGGGAAAGAAAAGGGTAGGTGGCAAATGGTAAAACCAATGTTGGGCATTGCTGGAAAAGCTTTAATCAAGGCGAACTATCAAGGGGTTCCCATTATAGCCCAACCGCGTAAGGGACGCAACAATCCGGGAACATAACACCGATATGACGGAAACTAGGGCGGCAAGAGTGGAACAAAACACTAGGCGAGAGGCCGAGCCTTTCACCCTTTACCAAGTATATAGATGAGTAAAGATAACATACCAATATAATGATATCCCAACAAGTAAATAAAGGTTCCAACAAGGAATGGCTCCAATCTTCACCTGCAACTAGCAACGCTATAAGAAGGGGCTTGAGCAAAGCGGTAACATAGCCAATCAATGGTTTGCTAGGACAAAGGTGGGTTAGAGGCTCAATCATGGCAATTGGGAGGCTGACAAGCAAGTGGTAGGCATCGTAGCATTGGCAAAGCAAAAGAGCGAGCAAACTAGCATAGCAAAGATAGTAGTGATTTCAAGGGTGTGATCATCTTGCCTGCACAGTTGTCAGAATTGACTGGATCCTCAAAAGCAAACTCAACGGGCTCCTTGTTAGCGAACTCGTCTCCAGGCTCTACCCAACAACACAAACAAGCAACAAGGATACAATCAACCACGTGCAAGGGCAACCAATAATATGCAAAGATGATATGCTATGCGGGATGCGATGCGGGATGCAAAATGCAAGATGTAACAGGAAATGCATGAACCTGGCCTCAACTTGGAAAACCAAGTGTGCCATTGGATAGAGGGGAAGAAATCCCCTGAAAACAATATAAAGATCATGGCAATGGGAGCTACGGTTTAGAAATGGCAAGCGATTTACTAAACGAACCGATCTGCAAATTACAGCAAGTAGGTTCCTAAATGCAACAAAATGAACATGCTACAGCCACCCAACATGAAAACAAATTGCATGGAAGTGATGTACTCAAGAAGCTTAACAAATCACCAGGACTGAGGCATAGGCAAATTCATCCATTAACGGCTTCAAACAAGCATGGCAAAACTGAATAAGCAAAACAGATTTCAGACTTAGCGAAATTAACGCTAGTCTGGAATTTCAGACCACGATGCTCTCTTCGGAGCAGCAAAACAACATGAACCAAAACCTGAACATGGCAAGTAAGAGCATGGCATGGAGCTACTCAACAAGCTTAACAAATCACCCAAAATGACCTGGGGCCAAAAGGGTTCACAAAATACTCTACCGAGCACACGAACATCGATGAAACACAATCAGTTTTCAGACTTAGTGAAAACTGGGACATGCTGAAATAATAACTCACGGAGGCATGTAAACGAGCTCGATGCTCTCACTACGGTGCAAGTCATGGCAAGGCAAACATATATCCATTAAGAAGGCACAAAATGCTAGCTATACATGGCAAGAACAATGGCATAGCATGCATTGATCACTAGCAATAACTCCGGCAAAATCGCAAAAGAGTTCATGATCTGCCCAAAACAACAACTATCCAAAAGTTGATCTCGATTGAGTCAACCTAGGGTGCTCCAACATAACAAGTAAAGACATGGATGGATTAAGCACAACAAGCATAACAAACCACTCTTACTGATCATCCTCAAAAAAGGCACGGATCACTAGGAAACAAGCCGGACATATAGCATCGTGAACTAAAACATCCCAGACTTTGTGATTTTCACTAAGTCCCTGAAATCAGTAAACTCAGGCAGCCCTCTTCGCAAGCTTCCACAAGACAACACACACATCCTAAAAATACATGGAAGGCACCTCTGGAAAGAAGACAACATGCTTAACAATTCATCCCAAAGGGGCACAGGCATATCATGCATGGATTAAACATGGCAAAAATGACAAAAGTGCATGATGAACTAACAGATCTGCAATTTAACTCATGATGCCTCCTTCCAACAGCATTTTGGGCACCAAGATGACCTCAAATGCAAATGATGCAATCGAATGAAATGATGTACTCGTCGAGGCGAAGATTTTGACATATCATATGCCCAAATCGGAGCTACGGATGCAAAGTTATGGCAGGTCAAAGTAGCAAGAAAATTCTAGGGTTTCTGGACAAAAGTCAACAGGGGAAGTTGGATCTGAGATCTACTGTAGCTGCACGCGTCCCGAGGTACGACGGCCAGCAATGGCCGCGGTGGCCGGAGTGGAGGGCGAGGACGGAGGAGGCCGGCGACGGGGCCGCGGTGGCCGGCGTCGGAGGAGTGGTGGCCGGCGTCGGAGCGCGCGGCAACCGAGGCGGCGGCGTGGTGGCTCCGGCCACCGGAGTCGCTGGACGGGGCGGCAGGGTGCTCCGGTGGGCGAGGTCAGCGGCGGCGAGCACCCACGGCGGCGGCGGTGCACGGCCGGGCTCGGGGAAGAAGGGCACCGACCCGGGCGAGGGGGTGGCGGCGTCTCGCGGGCCGGGGAGGGCCGGCTCCGGGCTGAGCGGGCCCGCATGGCGGCGAAGTGGGCACCGGGCGGCGGCGAATGAGATGGCGACACATGGCGGAGGCGGGTGCAGCGGACACGTCCGGCGCCGGCGGACGTGTCCGGCGGCGGAGGAGATGGGTGGATCTAGGGTTTAAGACGAGGGGATCCGGGATTTCGAGGAGGGGGTCTATATATAGGCATAGAGGGAGCTAGGAGAGTCCAAATGAGGTGCGGTTTTCGCCCACACGATCGTGATCGAACGACCGAGACGATGGAGCAGAGTTTGGTGGGTTTTGGGCCAAAATGGAGGGGTGTTGGGCTGCACACACACGAGGCCTTTTCGGTCCCTCGGTTAACCGTTGGAGTATCAAACGAAGTCCAAATGACCCGAAACTTGACTGGCGGTCTACCGGTAGTAAACCAAGGCCGCATGGCAAGTCTCGGTCCAATCCGGAAATGTTTAATCCCCACACACGAAAGAAAGCTAGAAATGGCCACGGAGGAGAACGAAGCGCCGGAATGCAAAACGGACAACGGGGAAAATGCTCGAATGCATGAGATGAACATGTATGCAAATGCAATGCACGTGATGACATGATATGAGATGCACGAAAACAAAAACAACACATGGAGAAAAAGACCCGAACCTGAGAATTAAATATAACTTAATGCCGGAAACGGCAAGAGTTGGAGTACAATTCGGGAAGGTTACATATGGGGCGTTACAACACTCCACCACTACGAAAAGATCTCGTCCCGAGATCTAGGACTGAAAGAACTCCGGGTACTCAGAACGGAGGTGATCCTCGCGTTCCCAGGTAGCTTCACGGTCGGAATGGTGTGACCACTTGACTTTGAGAAACTTGATTGACTTGTTGCGAGTTTTGCGTTCAGTCTCTTCAAGGATTGCAACTGGGTGCTCACGGTAGGAGAGATCTTCTTGGAGCTCAATGTCCTCGAAGTTGACGGTGCGCTCAGGCGTCTTGAAGCACTTTAGGAGTTGGGAGACATGGAACACATCATGAACATTGGCGAAGTTTGCAGGAAGCTCGAGTTGATAGGCGAGGTCGCCTCTCTTGCTGACAATCTTGAAAGGCCCGACGTATCTGGGGGCAAGCTTCTCTTTGATACCGAAGCGACGAGTCCCTTTCATAGGAGAGACGCGGAGATAGACATGATCTCCGATCTCGAAAGCCAAATCACGGTGCTTGCTGTCATAGTAGCTCTTCTGACGAGATTGGGCTGCTTTGAGGTTATCACGAATGACCTTGCACATTTCTTCTGCCTCTGTGATCAGGTCATTACCCAGCAGCTGACGTTCTCCGGTTTCAGACCAGTTGAGAGGTGTACGACACTTCCTACCATACAGAATTTCAAACGGGGCCTTGCCGGAACTTACTTGGAAACTGTTGTTGTACGAGAATTCAGCATAAGGAAGACAATCCTCCCACTTCATGCCGAAGGAGATCACACAAGCCCTGAGCATATCTTCAAGAATCTGGTTGACACGCTCGACTTGACCGCTTGTTTGAGGATGGAAAGCAGTGCTGAAGCGAATGTTGGTGCCCATGGCCTTCTGAGAAGAATCCCAGAACTTGGAGGTAAAGATGCTGCCACGGTCTGAAGATATCACTTGAGGAATACCGTGCAGAGAGACAATACGAGAGGTGTAGAGCTCCGCCAATTGAGCTGCAGTGATTGACTCTTTGATAGGCAGGAAATGAGCCACTTTGGTGAGCTTGTCGATGACAACGAATATAGCATCATTGCCACGCTTGGACTTAGGAAACCCAGTCACGAAATCCATTTCAATGTGGTCAAACTTCCATTCTGGAATGGCGAGAGGTTGGAGGAGACCTGCTGGCCTTTGGTGTTCTGCTTTCACTCTTCTGCAGACATCACATTCATTCACGAATTGAGCGATCTCGCGCTTCATTCGAGTCCACCAATAAGTTTGCTTCAGATCTTGATACATCTTCGTGCTCCCAGGGTGGATGGAGAGGAGAGAGTTGTGAGCCTCATTCATGATCACTTTACGAAGTTCACCTTTGGGCACAACAATTCGATCCTCGAAGAAGAGAGTGTCCTTGTCATCAAGTCGGTAGCACTTGTACTTGGACTGACTCTTTGCAATACCAATCTTCACCTTTTTCACCATAGCATCAAGAAGCTGGGCTTGGCGAATCTGGTCTTCCAAGGTAGGAGAAACTTGAAGGTTGGCGAGGAAACCCTGAGGAACAACTTGCAGATTAAGTTTGCGGAAGGCTTCACAAAGCTCGGGTTGATAAGGCTTGAGAATCAGACTGTTGCAATATGCTTTTCTGCTCAAAGCGTCAGCAATCACATTAGCCTTGCCTGGAGTATACTCGATACTCGGATTGTACTCTTGAATCATTTCGACCCATCGAGTCTGCCTGAGGTTGAGATTAGGCTGAGTGAAGATGTACTTGAGACTCTTGTGATCAGTGAAGATGTCCACTTTCCTTCCCAAGAGAAGATGTCTCCAATTCAACAATGCGTGCACAACTGCCGCCAACTCGAGATCATGAGTGGGGTAGTTCTTCTCATTAGGCTTCAACTGGCGAGAGGTGTAAGCAACAACTTTCTTCTCTTGCATCAGTACTGCACCTAGACCTTGGAGAGAGGCATCACAAAAGACCTCGTACGGCTTGGTTTCATCAGGCGGAGTTAGAACTGGAGCAGTGATCAATTTCTCTTTCAAAGCGTTGAAAGCAACATCACACTCCGGAGACCAAACGTACTTGACGTGCTTCTGAAGAAGATTTGAGAGAGGCTTCGCGATCTTGGAGAAGTTTTCAACGAATCTTCGGCAATAACTTGCAAGACCGAGGAAGCTACGGAGTTGCTTCACATTCTGAGGAGGTTCCCAATTAACGATTGCAGACACCTTCTCAGGATCCATGGAAATGCCCTTGGCAGAGATAATATGGCCAAGATAAAGAACCTCATCGAGCCAAAACTCACACTTGGAGAACTTGGCGTAGAATTGATGTTCCCTTAGCTTGTCAAGAACCAAACGCAAGTGTTTGGCATGATCTTCCTTGTTCTTCGAGAAAACCAGGATATCGTCGAGATAGACCAAAACAAAGTCGTTGGTGTAGGGGTTGAAGATGAAGTTCATCATGCGAGAGAACGTCGGAGGAGCATTGGCGAGGCCAAAAGACATAACAGTGTATTCATATGACCCATAGCTTGTTCTGAATGCCGTCTTTGGAATATCTTGTTCACGAATGCGAATTTGATGATAACCCATACGGAGATCAAGCTTGGAGACTACTTGGGCACCCTTGAGTTGTTCGAACAGCTCATTAATGTTTGGAAGTGGATATTTGTTCTTGATGGTCTTCTTGTTCAATGGACGATAATCAACACAAAGTCGGTCCGTTCCATCCTTCTTCTTCACAAAAGAACACCACAACCCCACGGAGAAGTACTAGGCCGAATGAGACCCATTCTTTCTTGCACATCGAGTTGTTTCTTCAACTCCTTCAACTCTTCGGGGCCGAGCTTGTAAGGACGTTTGCACACCGGTTCCGTACCGGGCTCAAGTTCAATAACGAATTCAACCGGCCGGTTTGGAGGCATGCCTGGGAGTTCTTCAGGAAGACATCTTGATACTCACAAACAACTGGAATCTGCGAAATAGCATCCAATTCACCCTTTTCATTGAGAGAGAACAACCAGATGGTATTATCCCGAGCAGCAAAAACAATTACTTCCTCAGACGAATGAGTCAGTTGAATCTGCTTGGCTGCGCAATCGAGGTGAGCTTTATGTTTAGAGAGCCAGTCCATCCCAAGAATAAGATCGATATCGGAATTGCCAAGAACCATTGGAGAAGCCAGAAACTTGAAATCACCCATCATGATAGAAATATCCATAGTGGAACTCAGACGCTTCGCTGGAGAGACGACTTGCATAGCTCTAGGTAATGCCTTAGTGCTAAAATTGTTCTCCGATGCAAATGGGGATGACATGAAGGAATGCGATGCACCAGAGTCAAAAAGAACTTTTGCAGGAACATCGTTAACAGGAAGGTTACCCATGATCACATCTGACGAATCCTCTGCTTGAGCTGCATTCACCATATTGACCTTGGCGTGCTTGGGATTATGCTTGACCACAGCTGTACTTGCCGATCTGACAGGAGGAGGAGGAGGAAGACGCCTCTGGTTGAAACACTTGTTGGCATAGTGACCCTTCTGTTGGCACTTGTTGCACGTGACCTCTGAGAGCGGACGGTGGTACGGAGCACTCGATCTTGAAGCTTGAGACGAAGTCTTGTTCTGAAAGCCTGGGTTGGGTGGGTGGGAGGAACCACTGCCACCTTTGCTCTTCTGTTGATACGGCTGACGGAACGGAGGAGGAGGAAGCCAATACTTCTGCTGCTTGGTCACTTGAGTAGAGGACGAAGATGTAGTGTCTTTGACTCGCTTCCTGGAAGCATCACACCTGAGCTGAGCAGCCTCTTGCTTCAGTGCCATGTTGTAGAACTCATCGTATCTCAGCGGCTTGAAGAGGACAAGAGCGAGCTGAATTTCTTCACGAAGACCACCCCTGAACTGATAGATCATGCTCTTCTCATCAGGAACATCCTGCTTGGCAAAACGGACGAGCTTCTGGAACAACTTGTTGTAGTCATAGACAGACAAAGAGCCTTGCTTCAGATTGCGGAATTCTTCACATTTGCTTTCAGTCACACTTTGAGGAATGTGATGAGCTCGAAAATCACGATGGAAATCATCCCAAGTGATCAAACGTCCACCTCTGGAATCCCGGTACTGCTGAAACCACTCTGCGGCCTGATCCTTGAGCTGGAAAGACGCGAACTTGACGAAATCTTCAGGTCTGACGTTGCTACATTCAAAATGCTTGCCCAGATGGACTAACCAATCATCAGCATCGGCAGCCTCAACGCAGTTACTGAACGTCTTTGGACCATTTGCGAGGAACTGATTCAGAGTTGCAAATTGGTTCTGGTTGTTGCCTTGATTTCCTTGACTGCTTTGATTCCGCTCTTGGATGATTTGCATGATCAGCTGAGTATTTGCATTAGTAGCAGCCATCACAGCCGGCCATGCTTCCGGAGGAGGCGGAGGTGGCGGACGATCTTGATTCTGGTTCTGACTGGTGCTCTTAGCGGGAGCCATCCTGAAGAGGTTGACCACCATTAGCACACAAATATAGAAATATAGAAGGTGAATCCAACGGAATGAAAATTGCAACATAAAGTCTTCACATCCGAACAAAATGAACGAATGCACTTCTCTTGAAGTGGTCACATATTCCTAAATTGCGAAGCCACGAAGAATCAGGTAGAAGAGGTACATCAACAAGGGATGGAATCAACACATGACGTCGAAGAAATACGAATACCACAACTCGAAATAAAACCAAGGGTTGGCTTGCGGAATAAGCCGGAACAAACACATGATAGAAATTTCGTCCGAAGTGTTCGTGGTAGGACCTACACGGGCTCGACCGTACAGCACCATCATGTACAAGGCAGTGCACATGACATACGAAGCGTCCCCGAGTCAGCATAGCCAAGGACTCTTTAAGACACAACGAGGCCACTGTAAAATCGACAGTGAATAGGCGAACCACTAGACGTCGAACCCCAATTTCATATCACATATCTGTTGGAAAATATCCTAAGGCCACTTGAATTCCCACCTATGAAATTCCCGAAACTTTCCGGTTATGCAATCAGGTGTTGGGGATACAGGGGAAGCATAATATCTCACCCAAGCTAGCAAATCCTACATCCAGCGGCATCCATCCTTCAACACATAACCAAGAAACCTTCGGAAACCATCTATCTCAACCTTCGAAAAGCATCCGTTATACAAGTTATGGCGATACTCCCGAACTCCCGCCCCAGTACTGGGTGGCGTCGAGGTTATCTCACCAACAAACTGCATAAAAGAGATTTTCGATGTCGCGCACATATCTCAAGTATGCCAGAATTGCAACGATAGAATTATGATGACAACACCTCAGAACTCAACTCCCCGGGACACTTCCACTAAACCCCTGACAGGAGGCACCAAGACAGTATTCTCATCATAAGCCATCGGAACAAAACTAAGATACTCGCGTGATCCTAAATTTTTTTTAGTGAAATTGAGAAGAGAAGAGTCAAAACTCTACGTCAGGATGCCTTACCAGAGCGATGAGGAGACTGGGAAGTAAAAAGAATTCCTAAGCTCTCCGATATATAATTCCTAAGGACTCAAAACATTTTTCTAGACACAACTCGGCTGCTAAAAACGATCAAGCAATGGGGCTCCTAAGGTCGGGGAAGGCTCTGATTACCAACTTGTAACGCCCTCGATGCGGCTATGTCTCCCATGTGTCGAGGCACGACTTAAAGACATAAGCGCATGGAAAGCAATGTCGCAAGTCGGGAATCATTACACAACCCATGTACATATATAATATAAAGGGGAATAAATCATAGTCGGCTTACACTCGCCACGTCACATCAAAGTACATAAATAACATCCGTCATACAAACACTCATGGCCCGACTACGGCGCCAAAATAGAAAAGACCCCCAACAAGCGACTAAACCCTGAATCGAACCCCGAATAGGCACCACTACTGATCATCAGGAAAAGACACATAGTATCGCTGAGAGTCCTCGTCGTACTCCCACCTCAGCTCGAGCGCGCCATCCGGAGAAGTATCATCGGTCCCTGCATCTGGTGTAATAGTAATCTGTGAGCCACAAAGGACTCAGCAATCTCGCACCCTCGCGATCAAAACTATTTAAGCTTAATAGGTAGGAAAGGGGCAATGTGAGTGGAGCTGCAGCAAGCGACTAGCATATATGGTGGCTAACTTATTCGCAAAGGAGAGCGAGAAGAGGAGGCAAAGCACGAGCGGGAACTAAATAGAGCAGACTACGCAAACATAACTCCAACGCCGTGTCCACTTCCCGGACTCCGCCGAGAAGAGGCCATCACGGCAACACACACAGTTGATTCATTTTAATTATTTAAGGTTCAAGTTATCTACAACCGGACATTAACAAATTCCCATCTGCCCATAACCGCGGGCACGGCTTTCCAAAAGATCAATCCCTGCAGGGGGGGTCCCAACTTAGCCCATAACAAGCTCTCATGGTCAACGAAGGAATAGACCTCCACCCAGGACCCACCGATCAGACTCGGTATCCCGGTACAACAAGATGATTCGACAGGTCAAAACTAGTCCAGCAACACCGCCCGAATGCGCCGACAAATCCCGATAGGAGCTGCACATATCTCTTTCTCAGGGCACACTCGGATGAGACTAGCTACGAGTAAAACCAACCCTCAAGTTACCCCGAGGTGGCCCCGCAGGCAGCTCATTTCGGACCAACACTCAGAGGAGCACTGGCCCGTGGGGGGCTAAAATAAAGATGACCCTCGGGCTCCGGAAACCCAAGGGAAAGAAAAGGGTAGGTGGCAAATGGTAAAACCAATGTTGGGCATTGCTGGAAAAGCTTTAATCAAGGCGAACTATCAAGGGGTTCCCATTATAGCCCAACCGCGTAAGGGACGCAACAATCCGGGAACATAACACCGATATGACGGAAACTAGGGCGGCAAGAGTGGAACAAAACACTAGGCGAGAGGCCGAGCCTTCCACCCTTTACCAAGTATATAGATGAGTAAAGATAACATAGCAATATAATGATATCCCAACAAGTAAATAAAGGTTCCAACAAGGAACGGCTCCAATCTTCTCCTGCAACTGGCAACACTATAAGAAGGGGCTTGAGCAAAGCGGTAACATAGCCAATCAATGGTTTGCTAGGACAAAGGTGGGTTAGAGGCTCAATCATGGCAATTGGGAGGCTGACAAGCAAGTGGTAGGCATCGTAGCATTGGCAAAGCAAAAGAGCGAGCAAACTAGCATAGCAAAGATAGTAGTGATTTCAAGGGTGTGATCATCTTGCCTGCACAGTTGTCAGAATTGACTGGATCCTCAAAAGCAAACTCAACGGGCTCCTCGTTAGTGAACTCGTCTCCCGGCTCTACCCAACAACACAAACAAGCAACAAGGATACAATCAACCACGTGCAAGGGCAACCAATAATATGCAAAGATGATATGCTATGCGGGATGCGAAATGCAAGATGTAACAGGAAATGCATGAACCTGGCCTCAACTTGGAAAACCAAGTGTGCCACTGGATAGAGGGGAAGAAATCCCCTGAAAACGATATAAAGATCATGGCAATCGGAGCTACGGTTTAGAAATGGCAAGCGATTTACTAAACGAACCGATCTGCAAATTACAGCAAGTAGGCTCCTAACTGCAACAAAATGAACATGCTACAGCCACCCAACATGAAAACAAATTGCATGGCAGTGATGTACTCAAGAAGCTTAACAAATCACCAGGACTGAGACATAGGCAAATTCATCCATTAAGGGCTTCAAACAAGCATGGCAAAACTGAATAAGCAAAACAGATTTCAGACTTAGCGAAATTAACGCTAGTCTGGAATTTCAGACCACGATGCTCTCTTCGGAGCAGCAAAACAATATGAAGCAAAACCTGAACATGGCAAGTAAGAGCATGGCATGGAGATACTCAACAAGCTTAACAAATCACCCAAAATGATCTGGGGCCAAAAGGGTTCACAAAATACTCTACCGAGCACACGAACATCGATGAAACACAATCAGTTTTCAGACTTAGTGAAAACTGGGACATGCTGAAATAATAACTCACGGAGGCATGTAAACGAGCTCGATGCTCTCACTACGGTGCAAGTCATGGCAAGGCAAGCATATATCCATTAAGAAGGCACAAAATTCTAGCTAGACATGGCAAGAACAATGGCATAGCATGCATGGATCACTAGCAATAACTCCGGCAAAATCGCAAAAGAGTTCACGATCTGCCCAAAACAACAACTATCCAAAAGTTGAGCTCGATTGAGTCAACCTAGGATGCTCCAACATAACAAGTAAAGACATGGATGGATTAAGCACAACAAGCATAACAAACCACTCTTACTGATCATCCTCAAAAGAGGCACGGATCACTAGGAAACAAGCCGGACATATAGCATCGTGAACTAAAACATCCCAGACTTAGTGATTTTCACTAAGTCCCTGAAATCAGTAAACTCAGGCAGCCCTCTTCGCAAGCTTGCACAAGACAACACACACATCCTAAAAATACATGGAAGGCACCTCTGGAAAGAAGACAACATGCTTAACAATTCATCCCAAAGGGGCACAGGCATATCATGCACGGATTAAACATGGCAAAAATGACAAAAGTGCATGATGAACTAACGGATCTGCAATTTAACTCATGATGCCTCCTTCCAACAGCATTTTGGGCACCAAGATGACCTCAAATGCAAATGATGCAATGGAATGAAATGATGTACTCGTCGAGACGAAGATTTTGACATATCATATGCCCAAATCGGAGCTACGGATGCAAAGTTATGGCAGGTCAAAGTAGCAAGAAAATTCTAGGGTTTCTGGACAAAAGTCAACGGGGGAAGTTGGATCTGAGATCTACTGTAGCTGCACGCGTCCCGAGGTACGACGGCCGGCAATGGCCGCGGTGGCTGGAGTGGAGGGCGAGGACGGAGGAGGCCAGCGACGGGGCCGCGGTGGCCGGCGTCGAAGGAGCGGTGGCCGGCGTCGGAGGAGCGGTGGCTGGCGTCGGAGCGCGCGGCAACCGAGGCGGCGGCGTGGTGGCTCCGACCACCGGAGTCGCTGGACGGGGCGGCAGGGTGCTCCGGTGGGCGAGGTCGGCGGCGGCGAGCACCCACGGCGGCGGCGGCGCACGGCCGGGCTCGGGGAAGAAGGGCACCGACCCGGGCGAGGGGGCGGCGGCGTCTCGCGGGCCGGGGAGGGCCGGCTCCGGGCTGAGCGGGCCCGCGTGGCGGCGAAGTGGGCACCGGGCGGCGGCGAATGAGATGGCGACACGTGGCGGCGGCGGGTGCAGCGGACACGTCCGGCGCCGGCGGACGTGTCCGGCGGCGGAGGAGATGGGTGGATCTAGGGTTTGAGACGAGGGGATCCGGGATTTCGAGGAGGGGGTCTATATATAGGCATAGAGGGAGCTAGGAGAGTCCAAATGAGGTGCGGTTTTCGCCAACACGATCGTGATCGAACGACCGAGACGATGGAGCAGAGTTTGGTGGGTTTTGGGCCAAAATGGAGGGGTGTTGGGCTGCACACACACGAGGCCTTTTCGGTCCCTCGGTTAACCGTTGGAGTATCAAACGAAGTCCAAATGACCCGAAACTTGACAGGCGGTCTACCGGTAGTAAACCAAGGCCGCATGGCAAGTCTCGGTCCAATCCGGAAATGTTTAATCCCCACACACGAAAGAAAGCTAGAAATGGCCACCGGAGGAGAACGAAGCGCCGGAATGCAAAACGGACAACGGGAAAATGCTCGAATGCATGAGATGAACATGTATGCAAATGCAATGCACGTGATGACATGATATGAGATGCACGAAAACAAAAACAACACACGGAGACAAAGACCCGAACCCGAGAATTAAATATAACTTAATGCCGGAAACGGCAAGAGTTGGAGTACAATTCGGGAAGGTTACATATGGGGCGTTACACCAGTCTCCTCATCGCTCTGGTAAGGCATCCTGACGTAGAGGTTTGACTCTTCTCTTCTCAAATTTCACTAAAAAAAATTTAGGATCACGCGAGTATCTTGGATTTGTTCTGATGGCTTATGATGAGAACACTGTCTTCGTGCCTCCTGTCAGGGGTTTAGTGGAAGTGTCCCGGGGAGTTGAGCTCTGAGGTGTTGTCATCATAATTCTATCGTTGCAATTCTGGTATACTTGAGATATGTGCGCGACATCGAAAATCTCCTTTATGCAGTTCGTTGGTGAGATAACCTCGACGCCACCCAGTACTGGGGCGGAAGTTCGGGAGTATCGCCATAACTTGTATAACGGATGCTTTTCGAAGGTTGAGGTAGATGGTTTCCGAAGGTTTCTTGGTTATGTGTTGAAGGATGGATACAGCTGGATGTAGGATTTGCTAGTTTGGGTGAGATATTATACTTCCCCTGTATCCCCAACACCTGATTGCATAACCGGAAAGTTTTGGGAGTTTCATAGGTGGGAATTCAAGTAGCTCTTAGGATATCTTTTCCGACAGATGTATGATATGAAATTGGGGTTCGACATCTAGTGGTTCGCCTATTCACGATCGATTTTACAGTGGTCTCATTGTGTCTTAAAGAGTCCTTGGCTATGCTGACTCGGGGACGCTTTGTATGTCATGTGCATTGCCTTGCACATGATGGTGCTGTACGATCGAGCCCGTGTAGGTCCCACCACGAAAACTTCGGACGAAATATCTATCATATGTTTGTTCCGGCTTATTCTGCAAGCCAATCCTTTGTTTTTGTTTTGAGTTGTGGTATTCGAGTTGCTTCGTAGTCAAATGTTGATTCCATACCTTTTCTAAATGGTGTTCTCATATTCCGATGTGAATACCAATCCTTCATGATAATCGAGATTGTCATGTTAATTCTTTTCAACCGGTGTGTCTCTCCTCAAGTGGATCCGTTCACTTCAACATCCGCTAGATCAATTATCACTTCTTCTCAACGGTGTTTGTTTCATTCGTCTCCAAGTTGCCTTTGTTTTCCCGCCCTCCCTCCCTTGCTTTTCTCCGAGGACTCATATATCTTAATCAAGTATCATTTTATTGATGTGAAGTCTCTTCTTTCTTTCCTTTCAATATTCTTACCCGGTGTTGCTCGTGAAGTTTCTAATGGAGCTTCAAGTTCGTCACTCTTTACTCATTTTCCTTCTCCGGTGGATTCAAGTCAAGCCTTCGGTGTTGATCATATCCTTTTCCTCGTTTCAGAAGCTTATCATACCAGTGCTCATCATATTCATTTGTTTCTCGCTATTCATTTATTCCAGAGTGCTCAAGATATAACGAAGATTCGTGTTTCCACTCTTAATCAGTTCAAGCTATTTTGAGGATGTTATCTTATTCAAGCCTTTTTATTCAACCGGTGCAATCTCTCCTTCTAATCGTTCTACGGTGTTTCTTTTGAGTGGGCCCTAACCCACAGGTCTTTTTTCCAGGATCTTACCCGACTCTTCTTATTTTCCTGGAGCTTATCAATTCTTTTCCAAGTTTGACGTAAGAATGAATTTTTCATCAGTCATATGTGTTTCTCCAAGATCTTTCAAATTCTTTTCATCGTTGGCTCAACCTTTCCATTATTCATTCCGGTGTGCCTCAATAATTCATGGTGGTGTTTCTCGTCGTCATTCTCAGTTTGGAAGACCGAAGAAGATTCTTCTTTCAACCTTGCTCCATTCTCTTCAAGTTTCGTGATTCTAGCTTGTTGCCATCCTCTCATAATTGTTCGATTGTGAGAATTCTTTTTACCCATCTGGAGCATTCAGGAGCCTTTTCGGTTGTTATCTGGAGTCCGTCAATTCAGGTTTATTCATTCTCAGCTGTCAGTTATCAGTCTCCTATTTTACCGGTGCTTCGTTCAAGCGTTCTCTAATCAGTTCGTGATCTCCTCGTTCTCTTGTATCTAAATCCTCTCAAGCACCTTCGTTCATTTTATAATTCTTCCCGGTGTTTCTTTATCTTACTCTGTTCATTTTCAATTCTTATGGTGGGTCGTTCAAGATTTCTCTTCCTTTCTTATCATATCAATTTTATTCCTTGTTTCAACCCTTCCGGCGGTTCGTTCAATACCTTCCCAAGTCTGATGTTATATCTCTCTTAATCTTTTTCTACAAGAATAAGTAATATGCCAAATCCGTTGTTTGTCATCAATTTCAATTGGTGAAGGATATGCATAATGTAATTCTTATTCTTGTTTCATCGAGTTTATTCTATTCTTGTTTTTTCCCGGAGTGGCTCATCATACTAATTCTTGGGTTCAAGTGCTCATCTGTCTTTCCCGGAGTTCCAACCTCTTTCAATTATATTATCACGGAGATCCCTATCTAAATCATTGCGAGGCTTAAATCTTATTCTTTACATCATTCAACTATTTTGGATCTTTCTTTTATTACCGGAGTTCTTCATGGAGGCTCTACGTGATGGTTCTTAAGGATTTAACTCATTCTCTAAATGTTCATCAAGTTTCTTTTCACAGAAACTCAAGCTTTCTTCATATTGCAATCCGGAGTGCATTTCTTTCACGCATATCTTTTGAGGTGGTATTATGTCATTCTTGATAATTTGAGTTCATATTGTCATGATTCACATGTTGTCAAGATTGGGATATTTTAAATCCATCAATCTCTTCGTTGGAGTTATCTTGGGTTATATTTCACCTTAAGCCTTCCCTAAGGATGGTTGTTACTATGGTGCTTATATATGATCCAAGTTTCTTCATTTACCCTTCCGGTGATATAAGTTCTCGTCTCCTTGTTCATTCTAACCCAATTCTTTTCCCGCGAGTGGTAGGTTGTCACCTCATAATTTGAGATGTATTCCATAAGAACATATCAACCTATTCTTTTCGTTGGTGGTTTTTCCAACAACTCCGTTCTAGCTTCTGTTGTAACCGTGCTCTCTCAAGATATTGTTTTCCTTCGTTCACTCCATTCCATTCTTACTTTTGTTCCAGAGGTATGGTGATGTTGCCCTCTTCAACCCATCTTCTTGTTTTATCAGGACCATGTTCTTGTCATGCCTATCCTTTTAATTGGAGTGTTGTGTCCTCTTTTCAAGTATCCTCTCAGCTTGTCAAGTTTAATTCCTTCCATTTACAGACGGAGTGCTGTCCAAATTATATCACTCTTATTCCTTCCCTATCTTGCTTAACCGGAGTATTGTGCCCCTTTGTTCAAGTTCTTGTCGCCTTATCTAGTCTTGCATCCCTTTCTCAACCAGAGTGTCGTGTTTTTCATTTGAGCTCTCTCATATTATCAAATTTTGACTCCCTTCTCAACCGGAGTGCGGTCTGAGATCTTTCTTACCCCTTGTTCCATTCATTCAATAGTTCTGGTGGCAGTGTGTTGTCATTTCATCAAGTATCTTCTCATCTTATGAAGACCTTATTCAATTCTTTTTCTTTCCAACCGGAGTGCTGCCCGAATTTGGTCTTCCTTGATCCCCTTCCTTAACCGGAGTGTTCTCATTATATATCTTCCCTTCAACCTCAAGGTTTTCGCAATGCTCGTTGTCCCTCTTTTCTAACGGAGTGTTTTCGACTTTGTTCTCCTTCGATCTATTCTTTTCTAGAATTTGTTCAACCTCGCAAGACTCGTGGTTTCACTCGTTTGTCAAAGAAGCAACTTAGTTTTACCTCTCCTCTTTTCTCTTCCGTTGTTTCCCCGGTGCCATTCTAGATCTCGGGACGAGATCCTCTCGTAGTGGTGGAGTGTTGTAACGCCCCGAGACCGATGTGCCAGGTGTCGTGCAGTTATTCACCGTCGTTGCCATGTCATGTGCTTGCGTGTTGCATCATGTCACGTCATCATGTGCATTGCATCATGTCATCATGCCATCATATCATTAATTGTTGCAACTCAACTAAATAAATCGTATGGATGTTCGGTCCATTTAAATTGAGGGAATTCACATGGTGAGTTCTCTTTATAACATATCCTCCCAATATTAGGGAGCTATAATAAATATTCCATTCTTTTGGAATTAACCGGAACACACTTGCAAAAATCCCCACTCCCTTTCTACTTCAAGTTTGGTCCCCAAACTTTGCCAACATTTCTTTTCCCATTTATCGAGGCTCCTCCTAGATTCTCAACATTTTGTGGACTCTTATAAATCCTAGTCCTTGTGCAAACCTTTTTTAATTAAATTCAAATGTCTTTGAATTTAATTCTTGCAATCTTGCCCACTTCATTTTTCTCGGAACAAGTGCATTTTTGTGAGTCCGGGAAAATTATCCGCGTGAACACCTTCTTCCCCTAACCTCCTCTTTCTTTTCTTTCTCTTTAATCGTTTTCTGCTAAAGAAAATAAGAGAAGGGAGGAGAGAGAAGCCTAGCCAGCCTCCAAGCCGGCCCATCCCTGCGGCCCACCTAGGCCTCCCGCAGCCCACTACCTAACCCTAGCCCAGTCCCCAGCGCTGCCCGATCCCCATCCCCCTCCTAGCGCTGCCGCCAAGGCACCACGCCCGATCCCGCGCGCCCCTCCTCGCAGCCTCGCTCCCTCTCGTCTTCGTTCCAGCGCCGCCAGAGACAGGGGCCCGATCCCCTCGACCTCCCACGCGCCTCCCTCTCCTCCGCCCAGGTCCTCTCCCGTCGCCACCCGCCGCCGTCGGCGACGATCCAGGGGGACCACCCCGCGCCGTGCCCCTGGCCGGAGCCACCCTGCCGCGCCTCCTCCTCACCAATCTCCGCGTCGCCCAGGCGCCCGAGGAGAGGAGTGCCCGCGCCCGCGCCGGCAGCCGTCGTCCCCGCGCCGTGCTCCCGAGCTGCCTCCTGCCTCGTCCCCGCGCCGCAGACGTCGCCCGTCGCCGGCGTCCCAAGCCCTCGTCCGCTCGGTTCCTGCGCCATGACCGCCGTCGCGGAGCTCCCAGCCTCCGGTAGCGGTTGCTGTAGTCCGGCGCCCCTGCTTCCTCCTCATCACCAGTGAGCGCCGCGCCGTCTTCTTCTCCTCCTGCCCGAGTCCAAGCCACTGCCGTGCTCCGCCGTTTTGCCTCACCGCCATGGACGCGTGGAGCTTCCTCTCTTCGGAGCCCCCATGCGCCAAGTTCGCCGGAGTTCCATCAGGCTGCTGCTCGCCTGGCCATCGCCTCCTTGCTGTTGGCATCCCGAGGCCCTGTGTTGTTGTTGTGTTGAACGTCAAGGACCGGCAAGATCGACTACAGCAAACGCCAAGTTCCACCACCGTCAAGACCAGACCAACAAGTACCCCGAGCACGTCTGTACCTCTACCGTCGACGTGTTTTCGTCAAGTTCCCCTACGAAAACGTGATCCGCTGGCGTCGCCAGAATCAGGACCGACAAATCCGAAGACCCAAGTACCACGACGTCAAGTACCTCTACGCACGGATAACGCCAAGTACCACTATCGCCGAGAATGACTACTTCCACGTGATACGAGGACAACTACCATCGCCCCCGGGAACCTTGGATTCGTCAAGTACCTCTCCGAAAACGAACGTGAACCACTGCTTCCCTCGATGTCCGAGAACGCCTACTTCCCCTATGTCCCATCGAACCCGAGCCGTCTCCTTTGCATGCTCCGAAGGTATAACCTCGAGACGACATCCGTGAATGAATGCATGTGTGATGTATGAAATGCTCGTGTTTGCTCCGTGTCGGAGTTGTTCGGTGCACGTTGCCCCTCTTTTGCCTTGCCACCATCTTGTGGGAACCCGGTATCCGGGATCACCCCACCTTCTATCGCGTGTCACGCTCCCGTCACTTTTCCTTTTGCGCCGGTATCTCCGCAAGTTACCGGAACCGATATGTTGCTGTGGCATCACTTTCGGATTCGTTGTCATGGCACCCCTTTCGTTTCCGCCACGACGACAAATGCTTCATAATGCTCTTATCAACATTTTTTTCATAAAATTGCATAAACTTGTTCATGTCATCCGCATCATGATAACAACAATTAAATTGTTTGAAATGATGTTTGTTTAAATTTGCCCCTATGCCATGTTAAAATGATTTAATTCATAACTATTTAACCGTAACTCCGATTTTAATAAACTTTATATGTAAATGGGGTAGAATTTTGCCTAGTTTAACGTGGTGGCCTCATCTTGCATGTTTAACAACTCTAAAATTGTGTTTAGGACAGATCAGGACCAAATCTAAAATATGCGATGAGGATTTTCCGGAATTGTTGTTCGTTGCTTCCGGCCTCATTTAACCTTGACTAGATAGGTAGTTTTCATTTGCTTCACCCTCTTGCCATGTTAATCAACATTTAATATTGTTGGGTACATAAACGAGAGAGAACTAAATAATTGATGTGGTGTTTTGTCAATATGCATCCCGATGCATATTGAGCTCCATTTAATGTGTAGGATTGTTTGTGCACTTGCCATGCCATGCCTCTTTAAACCGGACATGCATCATACTTGATTGTGCATCATGCCATGTTTATGTCGTGGTTGTTTACTATGTTGTGTGCTTCTTTTCCGGTGATTGCTTCCTCAGGTTGTTTCTGGTAACGTCGTGTTGTGAGGATCCGTTCGTCTACGTCCGTTTGTCTTCTTCATGGACTCGTTCTTCTTCCTTGCGGGATTTCAGGCAAGATGATCTTACCCTCGAAATCACTTCTATCTTTGCTTTGCTAGATGCTCGCTCTTTTGCTATGCCATTGCTACGATGCCTACCACTTGCTTGTCAGCCTCCCAAATTGCCATGTTCAACCTCTAACCCACCAATGTCCTAGCAAACCGTTGATTGGCTATGTTACCGCTTTGCTCAGCCCCTCTTATAACGTTGTTAGTTGCAGGTGAAGATTGAAGTTTGTTCCTTGTTGGAACATGGAGATCGTTCCTTATTGGAACATTTATTTACTTGTTGGGATGTCACTATATATGTCGTATTTAATTAATGCATCTATATACTTGGTAAAGGGTGGAAGGCTCGGCCTTATGCCTGGTGTTTTGTTCCACTCTTGCCGCCCTAGTTTCCGTCATATCGGTGTTATGTTCCCGGATTTTTGCGTCCCTTACGCGGTTGGGCTATAATGGGAGCCCCTTGACAGTTCGCCTTAAGTAAAGCTTTTCCAGCAATGCCCAACATTGGTTTTACCATTCGCCACCTAGCCTATTTTTCCCTTGGGTTTCGCGGACTCAAGGGCCATCTTATTTTAACCCCCCCGGGCCAGTGCTTCTCTAAGTGTTGGTCCAACTGAGCGATGTCCGAGGCTACCAGGGGCAACTCTGGGCTGGCTTACCCGATGTCTTGCTCATCCGGTGTGCCCTGAGAAAGAGATATGTGCAGCTCCTATCGGGATTTGTCGGCACATCTGGGTGGTGTTGCTGGTTTAGTTTTACCCTGTCGAAATGTCTTGTTGTACTGGGATACCGAGTCTGATCGGAATATCTCGGGTGGAGGTCTATTCCTTCGTTGACTGTGAGAGCTTGTCATGGGCTAAGTTGGGACACCCTGCAGGGATTTGAACTTTCGAAAGCCGTGCCCGCGGTTATGGGCAGATGGGAGTTTGTTAACGTCCGGTTCTAGAAAACTTGAACTTGACCTTAATTAAAATGAATCAACCGCGTGTGTAACCGTGATGGTCTCTTTCCGGCGGAGTCCGGGAAGTGAACACGGTTGTTGGAGTTATGCTTGACGTAGGTAGTCCAGGATCACTTCTTGATCATACTTTTATCGACCGTGCTTTGCATTCTCTTCCCGCTCTCTTTTGCGAATAGGTTAGCCACCATATATGCTAGTCGCTTGCTGCAGCTCCACCTCATACCTTTACCTTACCCATAAGCTTAAATAGTCTTGATCGCGAGGGTGCGAGATTGCTGAGTCCTTGTGGCTCACAGATACTTCCAAAACCAGTTTGCAGGTGCCGATGAGTCCGTGCAGATGACGCAACCCAGCTCAGGAGGAGCTCGTTGAAGATCTTGTCCTTTATGTTGTTTCGTGCTAGTTGATCAGTAGTGGAGCCCAGTTGGGGTCGATCGGGGACCTTTGTCGCATTTGGGGTTCTTCTTTTATTTTGGTTCCGTAGTCGGACCATGAGTGTATTTGATTGATGTAATGTTTTATTCATGTAATTGTGTGAGGTGGCGAGTGTAAGCCAACTATGTATCTCTTTCCCTTATTATATGACATGGGTTGTGTGAAGATTACCTCACTTGCGACATATGCCTTCAATGCGATTATGCCTCTAAGTCGTGCCTCGACACATGGGAGATATAGTCGCATCGAGGGTGTTACACCGGTACTATGGAGAGAGCAACAGATTTGTTGGAAATCATACATACCGATGTATGTGGTCCGATGAATATTGAGGCTCGTGGCGGATATCGTTATTTTCTCACTTTCACAGATGATTTAAGTAGATATGGGTATATCTACTTAATGAAACACAAATCTGAAACATTTGAAAAGTTCAAAGAATTTCAGAGTGAAGTTGAAAATCATCGTAACAAGAAAATAAGGTTTCTACGATCTGATCGTGGATGAGAATATTTGAGTTACGAGTTTGGTGTATATTTGAAAAATTGTGGAATAGTTTCGCCACTCACGCCACCCGGAACACCACAGCGTAATGGTGTGTCCGAACGTCGTAATCGTACTTTACTAGATATGGTGCGATCTATGATGTCTCTTACTGATTTACCGCTATCGTTTTGGGGTTATGCTTTAGAGATGGCCACATTCACGTTAAATAGGGCACCATCAAAATCCGTTGAGACGACGCCTTATGAACTGTGGTTTGGCAAGAAACCAAAGTTGTCGTTTCTTAAAGTTTGGGGCTGCGATGCTTATGTGAAAAAGCTTCAACCTGATAAGCTCGAACCCAAATCGGAGAAATGTGTCTTCATAGGATATCCAAAGTAAACTATTGGATACACCTTCTATCACAGATCCGAAGGCAAGACTTTTGTTGCTAAATTCGGAAACTTTCTTGAGAAGGAGTTTCTCTCGAAAGAAGTGAGTGGGAGGAAAGTAGAACTTGACGAGGTAACTGTACCTGCTCCTTTATTGGGAAATAGTACATCACAGAAAATTGTTTCTGCGAGACCTACACCAATAAGAGAGGAAGCTAATGATGATGATCATGAAACTTTAGATCAAGATACTACTGAACCTCGTAGATCAACCAGAGTAAGATCCGCACCAGAGTGGTACGGTAATCCTGTTCTGGAGGTCATGCTACTAGATCATGATGAACCTACGAACTATGAAGAAGCGATGGTGAGCCCAGATTCCACAAAGTGGCTTGAAGCCATGAAATCTGAGATGGGATCCATGTATGAGAACAAAGTATGGACTTTGGTTGACTTGCCCGATGATCGGCAAGCAATTGAGAATAAATGGATCTTTAAGAAGAAGACTGACGCTGATGGTAATGTTACTGTCTACAAAGCTCGACTTGTCGCAAAAGGTTTTCGACAAGTTCAAGGAGTTGACTACGATGAGACTTTCTCACCCGTAGCGATGCTTAAGTCTGTCAGAATCATGTTAGCAATTGCCGCATTTTATGATTATGAAATTTGGCAAATGGATGTCAAAACTGCATTCCTGAATGGATTTCTGGAAGAAGAGTTGTATATGATGCAACCGGAAGGTTTTGTCGATCCAAAGGGAGCTAACAAAGTGTGCAAACTCCAGCGATCCATTTATGGACTGGTGCAAGCATCTCGGAGTTGGAATAAACGCTTTGATAGTGTGATCAAAGCATTTGGTTTTATACAGACTTTTGGAGAAGCCTGTATTTACAAGAAAGTGAGTGGGAGCTCTGTAGCATTTCTGATATTATATGTGGATGACATATTACTGATTGGAAATGATATAGAATTTCTGGATAGCATAAAGGGATACTTGAATAAAAGTTTTTCAATGAAAGACCTTGGTGAAGCTCCTTACATATTAGGCATAAAGATCTATAGAGATAGATCAAGACGCTTAATTGGACTTTCACAAAGCACATACCTTGACAAGATTTTGAAGAAGTTCAAAATGGATCAAGCAAAGAAAGGGTTCTTGCCTGTGTTACAAGGTGTGAAGTTGAGTCAGACTCAATGCCCGACCACTGCAGAAGATAGAGATAAAATGAAAGATGTTCCCTATGCTTCAGCCATAGGCTCTATCATGTATGCAATGCTGTGTACCAGACCTGATGTGTGTCTTGCTATAAGTATAGCAGGGAGGTACCAAAGTAATCCAGGAGTGGATCACTGGACAGCGGTCAAGAACATCCTGAAATACCTGAAAAGGACTAAGGATATGTTTCTCGTATATGGAGGTGACAAAGAGCTCACCGTAAGAGGTTACATTGATGCAAGCTTTGACACTGATCCGGACGATTCTAAATCGCAAACCGGATACGTGTTTACTTTAAACGGTGGAGTTGTCAGTTGGTGCAGTTCTAAACAAAGCGTCGTAGCGGGATCTACATGTGAAGCGGAATACATAGCTACTTCGGAAGCAGCGAACGAAGGAGTCTGGATGAAGGAGTTCATATCCGATCTAGGTGTCATACCTAGTGCATCGGGTCCAATGAAAATCTTTTGTGACAATACTGGTGCAATTGCTTTGGCAAAGGAATCCAGATTTCACAAAAGGACCAAACACATCAAGAGACGCTTCAATTCCATCCGGGATTTAGTCCAGGTGGGAGACATAGAGATTTGCAAGATACATACGGATCTGAATGTTGCAGACCCGCTGACTAAGCCTCTTCCACGAGCAAAACATGATTAGCACCAAGGCTCCATGGGTGTTAGAATCATTACTGTATAATCTAGATTATTGACTCTAGTGCAAGTGGGAGACTGAAGGAAATATGCCCTAGAGGCAATAATAAAGTTATTATTTATTTCCTTATATCATGATAAATGTTTATTATTCATGCTAGAATTGTATTAACCGGAAACATAATACATGTGTGAATACATAGACCAACACAGTGTCACTAGTATGCCTCTACTTGACTAGCTCGTTAATCAAAGATGGTTATGTTTCCTAACCATGAACAAAGAGTTGTTATTTGATTAACGAGGTCACATCATTAGTTGAATGATCTGATTGACATGACCCATTCCATTAGCTTAGCACCCGATCGTTTAGTATGTTGCTATTGCTTTTCTTCATGACTTATACATGTTCCTATGACTATGAGATTATGCAACTCTCGTTTGCCGGAGGAACACTTTGGGTACTACCAAACGTCACAACGTAACTGGGTGATTATAAAGGAGTACTACAGGTGGCTCCAAAGGTAGATGTTGGGTTGGCGTATTTCGAGATTAGGATTTGTCACTCCGATTGTCAGAGAGGTATCTCTGGGCCCTCTCGGTAATACACATCACTTAAGCCTTGCAAGCATTGCAACTAATGAGTTAGTTGCGGAATGATGTATTACGGAACGAGTAAAGAGACTTGCCGGTAACGAGGTTGAACTAGGTATTGGATACCGACGATCGAGTCTCGGGCAAGTAACATACCGATGACAAAGGGAACAACGTATGTTGTTATGCAGTCTGACCGATAAAGATCTTCGTAGAATATGTAGGAGCCAATATGGGCATCCAGGTCCCGCTATTGGTTATTGACCGGAGATGTGTCTCGGTCATGTCTACATTGTTCTCGAACCGTAGGGTCCGCACGCTTAACGTTACGATGACAGTTATTATGAGTTTATGCATTTTGATGTACCGAAGGTTGTTCGGAGTCCCGGATGTGATCACGGACATGACGAGGAGTCTCGAAATGGTCGAGACGTAAAGATTGATATATTGGAAGCCTATGTTTGGACATCGGAAGTGTTCCGGGTGAAATCGGGATTTTACCGGATTACCGGGAGGGTTACCGGAACCCCCCGGGAGCCAAATGGGCCTACATGGGCCATTGTGGAAAGGTGAAAGGGGCTGCCAAGGAGGGCTGCATGCCTTCCCCCCTCCCCTAGTGGAGAGGTGGCCGGCCACCTCTCTCTCTTTCCCTCTCTCTTTTTCCCAAGGATTCCTAGTTGGAATAGGATTGGGGGGGAGTCCTACTCCCGGTAGGACTAGGACTCCTCCTGCGCCTCCCTCCTTTGGCCGCCCAGCCTCCCCCCCCTTCATCCTTTATATACGGGGGCAGGGGACACCCCAAGACACACAAGTTGATCCTTGAGATCGTTCCTTAGCCGTGTGCGGTGCCCCCTGCCACCAAATTCCACCTCGATCATACCGTTGTAGTGCTTAGGCGAAGCCCTGCGTCGGTAGTACATCAAGATCGTCACCACGCCGTCGTGCTGACGGAACTCTTCCTCGACGCTTTGCTGGATCGGAGCCCGAGGATCGTCATCGAGCTGAACGTGTGCTAAGAACTCGGAGGTGCCGGAGTAACGGTGCTTGGATCGGTCGGATCGGGAAGACGTACGACTACTTCCTCTATGTTGTGTGATCGCTTCCGCAGTCGGTCTGCATTGGTACGTAGACAACACTCTCCCCTCTCGTTGCTATGCATCACCATGATCTTGCGTGTGCGTAGGAAATTTTTTGAAATTACTACGTTCCCCAACAGCATTGTCGAACTCAGGAAGACCAATCCAGATAGGATCCGGGAGAGGAACATCCTCCATATAAAACCACTCCGAAGGCCAGTCCTCGGACGTCTTCTTCGGGGTACCGGATAGGTATCCGGTCCCGGCGATGCGCCATACTTCGGCTCCGCCCACTTGATATATTGACCCCCTCTGTGTACGGGGAACAAGGCAGAACAACTTCTTCCAGAACGCGAAATGAGCTTTGCAACCCAGAAACAGCTCGCAAAGGGCTACGAAACCAGCGATGTGCAGTATAGAGGCAGGGGTGAGGTTGTGCAACTGGAGGCCGTAGAACTCCAGGAGCCCTCGGAGAAATGGATGGATTGGAAATCCGAGCCCCTTAACAAATAAGGGACAAGGCATACCCGCTCCCCCTTAGAAGGGTTGGGAAAGCTCTCCGCTTGCTCCCCGCCATTATAGGTGGCGAGCCCGGCTCGAACCGGGACCATATACGCTGGACGGAGGAATCCCTGGGTCTGTAGCTTCACTAATTGGCTGTACGGGACGGAACACTTCTCCCAATCTCCGGGCTTGGGGCTGCGGGAGCGAGAGGAGGAGCTGCGCTGGCCGGCCATGTTGGGATGGATTTTTTCGGGCGCGCTCCGATGAATGCTCGCTGAGGGAGGATGGTGTGGTTTGGATCTGAGGATCCCCATCTCTTTAATAGACAGTTCATTCACATAGATGGGGTGGTAAATGTAAAAACACCTGGTTCCTCACATTCGCTTGACACGTGGAAGGTGGCCATTATTGGACGCAGAAGCCAAGAACTGCAACATTTACGAGAAGCCGGACACTATTTAGCAGGTACTCAGAGTTTGAAGAAGAACCCGCCTTGCAATGCCGAAGACAATCTGCGCGCCGGACTCATCGTCATTGAAGCCTAGTTCGGGTGCTCCTGAGGGAGTCCTGGATTAGGGGGTATCCGGACAGCGGACTATATCCTTTGGCCGGACAGTTGGACTATGAAGATACAAGATTGAAGACTTCGTCCCGTGTCCGGATGAGACTCTCCTTGGCGTGGAAGGCAAGCTTGGCAATACGGATATGTAGATCTCCTTCCTTGTAACCGACTCTATGTAACCCTAGCCTCCTCCGGTGTCTATATAAACCGGAGGGTTTAGTCCGTAGGACAACAATAATCATACCATAGGCTAGCTTCTAGGGTTTAGCCTCTCTGATCTCGTGGTAGATCAACTCTTGTATTACTCATATTATCAAGAACAATCAAGCAGGACGTAGGGTATTACCTCCATCAAGAGGGCCCGAACCTGGGTAAACATCGTGTCCTCTGCCTCTTGTTACCATCCGCCCTAGACACACAGTTCGGGACCCCCTACCCGAGACCCACCGGTTTTGACACCGACAGGAGTCTTAAAGAAATATGTTCATAACCGTGCTAGGCCAGAAGGAAGCATCTCCAAGGGCCATGAAAATGAGGAGGTCATTGAGTTTTGTATTGACTTTATTCCTGACCATAAGCCGATTGGTGTTCCTGAATCACAGCATAAGGGCAGACTGGATGGAAAAGGCACGCTAGGAGGGAATCAAATAATATGTATGGACATACATTCTCTCACTGAAGCATACTACACGGTTCTATAGAATTCCGCCTTGGTGGCTCCGTATATGGACGAACACAAGAATTTTCTATGCTCCAAACACCCGGAGCGGTCTGATGACTGGATTACACGTGAACAAACCAAGAGTTTCGCCGGCTGGTTGCAGACACGTACCATGCATGACGCCTCTATTGAAGATGACTTGTACTCGCTGTCCCAGTTACCATCTTCGAATATAATGACTTTCAAAGGGTACGAGATAAATGGTAATACATTTTACACGATCGCCCAAGATAAGAAGAGCACCAACCAAAACAGTGGTGTCCGCTTTGATGCAACAACCAAGACGGGAAAGGAAACATAGTATGGTTACATAGAGGACATATGGGAACTTGACTATGGACGTGATTTGAAGGTCCCTTTGTTTCGGTGCAAATGGGTCAATATGACACGAGGCGGGTAACGGAAGACCCGCAGTATGGAATGACAATAGTGGATCTCAAAAATCTTGCATATGCAGACGAACCATTCGTCCTAGCCAATGATGTGGCACAGGTTTTCTATGTGAAGGACATGTCTACCAAGCCGAGAAAAAGAAAAGATAAGGAAGAAAATGCATCATACGATGAGCCAAAGCGCCACATAGTTCTTTCTGAAAAGAGAAACATCGTGGGAGTGGATGACAAGACAGACATGTCAGAAGATTATGGAAAGTTTGATGAAATTGCTCCATTCACAGTGAATATTCACCCGAGCATCCCGTTAAATGATGAAGATTTTCCATGGCTACGGCGCAAAGGGACACACGCGAAGAAAAAAGTTTCACACCTAACGATCTGGGATATGATCGGCTTCACTATCATCACTTTCTTCTGTGTTTCACACCCAGGAGGGAATCTCTGTAATAGTTAGGGCAGTTATGTGTTTTGGCATTTGAAACGCGAAGAAATTTTATGTGCAAACAAATTCTTTCATGCATTTACTGATTTTTTTAGCTAAATGACCCTGAAATTGAAAAGCACTTCAAATGAACTCAGAAAAGGTTGAAAGTTGGCATGGTATCATAATTTCACCCACATAGCATGTGCAAACAAGTAGAGAGGGTTACGCAAAAACTAAATGCACTTCGTGTACATCATGAACCTGAAGTTCATCCTGCTCTACTTCCAGCAGATGTCCGGCCTCAGGATCAACTTCGATAAGAGTGCAGTCATGGTCTTGGGATACCCCCAAGACGAACGCCAGAGCATCGCGTACCGACTCAACTGCCAGCTTGGGTGCTTCCCCATGATGTATTTGAGGATCCCCATTAGCGATACGAGGCTCACGGTGGCCAAGATGCGCCTCACGGAGGAGAAGCTTCAGCACCGCATCGAGCCTTGGCAGGGCCGCTGGCTATCTAAGGCCGCCCGGACGGTGCTCATTAACTCGTCCCTCTCCAGCTTGCTCCTATTCATCATGAGTTTCTACAGACCCCCTGAGACGCTGCACCATGAGATTGCCACAGTCTGGGACGCTTCTTCTGGGCTGGCGAGGGCAACAAGCAGAAGTACCACATGGTTCGGTGGTCGGAGATCTGTACGCCTCACGATTAGGGCGGACTTGGGATCATGTCCTCCAAACGCATGAACATAGCTCTCCCGACCAAGTGGCTGTGGCGGATTGCGAACGGAGAGGGGGGCTTGTGGCTCCGCATCATCCAGCAGAAATACCTCCGTGGTCAGCCACTCGCCTTCTGCCAGCGGTCCGGTAGGTCCCAGTTCTGGCAATCCACTATATAACTGCTTCCAGTTCTCCGCATCGGGACCTCGATTGCGGTTGGATCTGGCACCGCCATGCTGTTCTGGTTCAATAGATGGACTGGGGACATCCCCTTCGTGGCTCGCTTCCCTGACCTGTTCTCCATCGTGGTTGATCCGCGGATTTCTGTAGTGGTGGCCCTTATTGACTTAGGGCACCTAGTGTTCCGGCGACCATTTGGTCCAGTGGAAAATGATGCGTGGCAGGACCTGCTCGACTGCATTGCTGTGCACGAGCCGAATCTGGAGATAGGAGAAGACCGCACCAGGTGGCGGCTTGACCCATCTGGACAATTCTCCGCTAAGTCTCTCTACCAGGCCATAGCCCCCTCGCCGGGCATTGAAGCTCTCTCCTCCATCTAGGCGATCAAGCTTCCCTTGAAGATTAGGATAATCCTGTGGCAATAGATTCGCGGCCGCCTTCCGTCCGGTGTAGAGGTCCTGAAGCGCAACGGCCCTGGTGATGGGTGATGCCCGCTCTGCGGGCCTGGGGAGGATATGAACCATATCTTCTTCACCTGTGTGTCCGCGCAGTTCCTCTGGAGCTGTTTCCGCGAATTAGTGGGTGGAAGTTGGGACCACAACAACTTCACCGCTCTCTTCGCCGAACTTCAGGCAGTACCACCCGCTTCTCGCCACATTAGGTGGCTGACCATCGGTGTGCTAGCCTGGATGCTGGGGAGAAAAGAAGAAAGAAGGATTGATTTGCAGCAATAGATGTCGTTCACATACAACTAGAGGGCTGCTCGCCTTTCCTTTTGACGGCTTGGCTTCCTATCGCTCCTATGTAGTGGTCGGCCTTAAAAGGAGTCTTCCTACCATACCATCATGCATGCCTATGTTATAGTGCGTTAAGCTTCGCCAGAAGCAAGCAAGATGATGAAGCGAAGCTTCGTAGACAAGGCTCGTTCCATGCTTGACTTAAGAGCTCGTGTAGTAAGGCCTCACCCTACTTCAATAAGGGCTTATGCACTCCACTATTAGGAATAAGCTTGTGATTCAGCATGTCCCTCTTCGTCCCGCTACTGACGCTTTGTTCAAATGGTCTGGTTACTTGCAGCTTTGACGGCCGCTTAGCCGTCCCAGGAAGAGAGACGCCATCACCTCCATCATCACCCTGCTTCGCGCGATGGCTCTCCGGATGGCTCCTCCGCTTCCCCCTCCTCCACCAGAGGCGAACTAGATTCTCTCTTCCTCGTCGCCACCGCCGTGTTGTGTTGTGCGTGCCTCATGTTTGTGTTGGGCTTGTTGTGTTGTGCCCACAGCTGTATCTTGTGTAGTGTTTGTGTGCTTGTGTGTTGGACCTTGCCGTGGTGGCGTTGTGTGTGTGTGTTGTGCGGTTGGTACCTTGTTGACTTTGTGCTCGATGATTTGCTTTATTTATAAAGCGGGACGAAAGCCTTTTCGGTGAAATATTCTTAAGACATAAAGTACATGGGAAGATTTTTATCGCACACAACTCACCTTCTGATATCTTGCCCGATGGATAAGCCATCGCATACGTTACGCTTTCTGGCAAACAGTTCTGTTTTTCTACCGTGTGTAATGTTTCAATCACACATATAGATCTGTCTTCATAGCCCCATCCTGCAGTGAACGAAGGCAGGTTAATTTGACGGATTATTAGATGAACGCGGATCCTGCAGTGAACGAAGGCAGGTTAATTTGACGGATTATTAGATGAACGCGGGCAGAGCGGCCAGGAATCCAAAAGATGCTACCTGCTATCGTTGTCTCTCGATCCCGCCGGTGATACAGTGGTCAACTCTGAAATAACTCCTGCCTCGAGATCCTTAATCAGTGAGCAGGAAGTCTCCCCTATTAAGTGGACACACACCACTGAGCTAGTGCGTACCCTAAACTTGGATCACAGCCTACTCTAGTTCTCAAAGCACCACTACTTCACTCGCTGTGCCCTAAGACAGGAACGCAGATGATGAGGAGGGGAAGAGAGATGGTGCAAGGTTGCGTCGCGCTGTTGCTGCTCGTCTGCATGGCTGCTCTCGTGGCCTCGGACACCACTGATGGTAAGAGCTTTCAAGCTGTGTTACTTATGTGTTTTACTTTCATAGTGCGTGCATGGCATTTGTATGACGAGCTGATTAATCATGACGGGAGCTGTGCTATGTCCTTTTTTTCCATGTTGATCAGGCCTCCTGCCGAACGGCAACTTCGAGGAGGCGCCGGACAGGACGCAGATGGACGGGACGAGGGTGACGGGCCGGTACGCGATACCGCGGTGGGAGGCCTGCGGGTGCGTGGAGTACATCTGCTCGGGCCAGAAGCAGGGGGACATGGTGCTGCCGGTCCCGGAGGGCGCCCACGCCGTGCGGCTGGGCAACGACGCCTCCGTCCAGCAGCAGCTCAGCGTGACGCCGGGGACGCACTACGCGATCACCTTCAGCGCCGCGCGCACCTGCGCCCAGGCCGAGAAGCTGAACGTGACGGTCGGGGGGCAGTCCGGCGAGCTCCCCATCCAGACGGTGTACACCAGCAGCGGCTGGGACTCCTACTCCTGGGCGTTCGAGGCCAAGGACAGCGTCGTGACGCTCACCGTCCACAACCCCGGATACGACGAAGACGCCGCCTGCGGCCCCGTCGTCGACTCCTTCGCCATCAGGACCCTCCTGCCACCACAAAGCAACGACTGTACGTACTAGGATCATACATAACCTCTCATTTTCAATACAGCAGAGCTCCGTGATTTTTGCATGGATTCGCCGAAGATGACTGACTGAATACTTACACCGGCCGGCAGATAACATGCTGAAGAACGGGGACTTCGAGGAGGGCCCGTACATCTGCCCCAGCACGTCGTGTGGGGTGATGGTGCCGCCCATGGACGAGGACAGGTACTCCCCGCTGTTCCCGTGGGTGATCCTGTCGTCGACCAAGTCCGTCCGGTACGTGGACGCGGCGCACTACGCGGTGCCGCAGGGCGCCCGAGCCGTGCAGCTGGTGTTCGGCGCGGAGAGCGCGCTGGTGCAGGAGGTGTGCACCGTGCCGGGGGTGTCGTACAGGATGGAGTTCTCGGTCGGGGACGCGGCCGACGGGTGCACGGGCTCCCTCGCCGTGGAGGCGTACGCGGCGGGCGGGAGGGTGACGGTGCCGTACGAGTCCCAGGGCACGGGCGGGTTCACGCGCGGCGTGCTCGAGTTCACGGCGACGGAGGACCGGACGCGGGTGGTGTTCGTCAGCGCGAGCTACAACATGAAGTCCGACGGCACGGTCTGCGGGCCCGTCGTCGACGACGCCTCGCTCGTCTGCGCGCAGAGCCACGCTCGCCGGCTGCTTCTGTGATTGTGCTGTGCCGCAATGTACGGTCCGTTGGTTTGTGACACGAGCAATTTGACCTCTTCCGTTATGGAGTAGGATCTAAAAATCCGGACTCTCGGCAGTTGTAAACCAGGGTTCTGTAATGTATCGTGGATAATTTGCATTAGGGAACATCATTTTAACATTTCTTTACATGTTGTGGAGGTGAATTTTTATTTTTTTTACGAATCAAGAACTTTATAGTTTGCATTAGGGAACATCATTTAAAGCATTTTAAGCATCATTAGGGTTATAATGGGACTGCATACATCAATCCATAGACATAGACATCTCCTCCTCTCCTCTGTAGCTTGTTTTACACAGCGGTAGGCAAGTAACTTTTGAATGATAGAACACCAGCAAGTGCAAGACGCATAGTTCCGTGGCAGATTTACACGAGCGCATGACGCGGCATCGTGGCAGCCGAGCCGATAGATGCGGCGCCTGCAGCGCCGGGTGCCGGTAGAGGGAGTAGACCTCTTTTTCTACAGCAGAGCGAGTTGACAAATCTTGTTCCATTTTTTAGGGAAGAAGTGGGCAACCATGTGGCTAGGCCGTTCGGCGACATGGTAGCCCAGTACGCACTTGGGCTCGGCCTGGGCCCACCCAACATCATGCACCTGCGTCGTCATCGTTACGGCCCAGCCCACATAGCGGGCCGCTTTACCATTGACGCGTCGTCCCCGAACCCCGAGGACCGAGGCTGCTGCGCTGCATCGGGCGCTGCGGTCGTGCGGAGGAAACTGAAGCGTAGAGCAACCGGAAGCGAGTGAGACCCGAGGGATGCTTGGCTGTCCTTCTCGTGCCCTGGAACCCGGCCTCCTCTTGTCGCCTTCCATTGCCAGCCAGCATAGCCAAGTTGACATGACTGCTCCATCGACCCGTCCCCGTTTTAAAGCCCCATTGTTGACAGTGTAGGAGCAGAGAGCTCAGCACCACTTCGCCAGGCACGGGGAGAGATGGGCATGGCGGAGGGGATGCGGTGCCGGTGCATGACACTGCTCGTGCTCGTCGGCGTTGCTGCTCGGGCGGCTTCGGCCGTCACGGACGGTGAGATCTCGCAAACTGGTGCCCCCCGTATACGTTAGCAGGGATCCTTCCGCGAGTGGGCTTCCCAGCGCCATTTCATGTTGCAGAGCTTTCTGTTGTTCTTCTTGCTAGTTTCGGTGCCCTATTCATACCTTGATATGCGCATTCAAATTCAGACTTCAGTCAGAGAGGTGTCAGAACTCTGACGCTCTGACTCGTTGGTAATACGCCGTAGGTAAGCAGAAGTAACTAGCGTAATACTGATTTACGTTGGAAACTTTGTAGACGGAACAAGTAACTAGTGTATACTATGTACTCGTCGTTTTGATTATGCATCTTGTGGACGCCGGGATTGCCGGCGTTGACTGATTTTCGAGTGTAAAGGCACCTACGAAAAAGAGTATACAGCTCAAGATTTGCAAACTGGGCGATCAGATTGTGAAATTATTTTCTGGGTCGTGGAACTGAGAGGGGTTTCTGAACCTGTCGATATTTAATCATCTTGATAAGAATATAAATTGACGAATTGTTAGGGTTACTAGTATACTATTGAAACTCAATTTCCACTGTTGATCATTTTCATTTTTGTGCAAGTGAATCAATTAATGTGCACTGCAGTTTTAGATCACACTCAACTTAATCTTTTAACACAATAGATCTAGCTCATTTGCACGGCTCATGTGTCCCAGCTTTCTGTAGCCGCAAATGGATGAATACTTTTCCATGCTTGATATGGCTAATATGTTCGATCACCTTGTGTGCATAGGCCTACTACCGAACGGCAACTTCAAGGACGGGCCAGCCAAGTCCCAGCTGAACGGCACGGTGGTGATGGGGCGCCACTCCATACCCAACTGGGAGATCTCGGGTTTCGTCGAGTACATCCAGTCGGGGCACACGCAGGACGACATGATCGTGGCGGTGCCGGAGGGCGCCAGCGCCGTGCGCCTGGGCAACGACGCGTCGATCCGGCAGAACATCAGAGTCACGCGGCGCGCCTACTACTCCATCACCTTCAGCGCGGCGCGCACCTGCGCCCAAGCCGAGAAGCTCAACGTGTCCGTCGCCGCAGACTCCGGCGTGCTCCCCGTCCAGACCGTGTACAGCAGCGGCGGCTGGGATTCCTACTCATGGGCCTTCAGGGCCAAGCACAGCGCCGTGTGGCTCGCCATCCACAACCCCGGCGTCGAGGAGGACCCGGCGTGCGGCCCCGTCATCGACGCCATCGCCATCAAGACCCTCCAACCTCCCACCAAAACCAAAGGTAACATCGCTAGCTTCCCACATCGATCTGAAGGTTCAACTTGGTAGCGAATCCTAACGACCGAGTGATTCAACTCAAACTGCAGGCAATATGCTCAGGAATGGCGACTTTGAGGATGGGCCGTACATCTTCCCGGACTGCCCGTGGGGGGTTCTGGTGCCGCCGATGGACGAGGACAGCTGCTCGCCGTTGCCGGGATGGATGATTATGTCGAGCACCAAGGTCGTCAAGTACGTGGACGCGCCGAGGTACAGGGTGCCGCACGGCGCGCGGGCCGTCGAGCTGGTGGCTGGAAGGGAGACGGCGCTGGTGCAGGAGGTGGCGACCGTGGCCGGGCGATCGTACAGGCTGCAGTTCTACGTCGGGGACGCGGCCAACGGGTGCAAGGAGTCCATGGTCGTGGAGGCCTATGTGGCGGCGGCGAGCCTGAAGGTCCAATACCAGTCCCAGGGCACGGGAGGGTACAGGCGCGCCATGCTCGATTTCGTGGCGGTCGGGAACCTCACGCGTGTGGTGTTCCAGAGCCTTCACCACCACATGAAGGTCGACGGCACGCTCTGCGGGCCGGTCGTGGATGACATCTCTCTCGTCAGCGTGCGCAAGCGCGCGGCTCGCCGACTGTTCATGTGAACTCGATTAGTCGATGTACTAGTACGATGCAGAGGCAGGGCTGTCCTCCTTCTGAAAGAAAAAAAAAGTATGATTGCAGGCTACCACTAGAATTTTGCATAACTGCGAACCATAACCTATGGTTGCATGGTTAGAGGGACTGTGGTATCCCAGGTCAACAGGGTTTCAGTCCTGATGCTCGCATTTATTTTAAAATTTTCGGTGATGCACACTAAGTGAGAGGAGATGTTTCCGTCGAGGACGAGGTGCCGACGGCAACTTCGTAAATTTCAAGATGATATGCCGGCTTAGTCTTCGGAGGTGCTCATATGGGTAAAGGTGCGTGTGCGCACACGTTTATAGAGATGAGTATATGCGCGTGCATATGAGCGCTTGCGTCTGTACTGCATTCAAAAAAAAAGAATTTTCCATAACTTGATGTGTTTACCTTGTTCCTTTTGTGACAGATTTCAGACTACCACTAGAATTTTCCATAACTTTAATACTTTTCAAATTTCCCAATTGAAATTAACAGAACAAGCAAACTTCAAACATTTCAACACCATGCAAGAACAAGCTACGCATAGCATGACTAAACTGTTTTTACTCCATGAATCCACAAGAGGAGAACAAATGACGCTCAATCTGGAATGCAAAGTCTCAAAAGAGAAATCAAAGAACAGACTTTAGGCTGAACTTGTTCTCATAAGCGAGAACAAAGGACGCTACCAGCTGAACTTGTCAACTAAACCACGTCAATCTTTCCCCCTGCTTGGGGACGTAGCTTCGGTGACTTAAAGGCACCTGCCTTTAGGTCACTGACATGTGGGCCAGCCACCTGTTGGGCCCACATGTCATAGGCATAAAGGTAGGTGCCTTAAGGCACTGAAGCATCGTCCCCTCTTTGGACAGGATTGAGCTTTAGCCAATCATCACCATGGATGAAGTTGTAGCCCAGGAAGGGCTTCATCTCGTCCTCACTCAGTTTACGCATCCTGGTATAGCTGGCCTGAGCCTTTGAGCTCGTAGCCAGAGAAGAGGAATTCGGAGTCGTCTGCCCTGCTGCGTTGAGATCAACGGTGGAGCTATGTGTGTTACTGGGGGGCCATGCCCCCCCTCCTTAAGATTAGAAAAATTCCTGAAGAATTTTTTATTAGGTGTTAAGATTAAAGATAAATGTAGCCATCTGCCTCCCTCCCCCCTCCCCCCGCCCTTCCCCCCAAGCCATACTCGGCTAGCTCCGCCATTGGCTGAGATGCTGTGAAGGCGCCGTAGCTCTTTGCCACAGAGTCCAACATGCATTCCTGCAGTTCAAGTGAAAACATTAAGGTCAAATTGCAGGTGGGGCAAAGGAAATAGTAAAAAGACGATACAATCTTCATTACCTTGTACAAAGACTGCCCGCTCCCACAAAAAAGTCGATTGTCGCGCGGATGTAGTACTGATAAATGGAGGCCTAAGAAGAAATAAGAAGAAAATTTTCATACCTCAAATGTAAAATTGATAGCGTAGAAAAACATTGCTTTTATAGTCGTGGTCGCCGAGCTAAATGTGTCACCGGAAGTCCGTGCAGTTTGAATCCAAGTGATGATGATGGTCATTGACCTATCTACACTGATGAGGGAGGCAAAAGGCTTCGTGGTGTCCAGTGTAATTTTTTCAATGCATTGCATCAATATCAATGTCATCAATTAGTATCACTTGAATCAACAACATATAAGATAGCCTGGGTGTTTGGAAATTAGCATCTCCAGTATGGCCTAAGAACACACACAAGAACGAGCATGCTCACTACATCTCAGATTTACAATTTATATAATGGTAGAATTTGCAAGTGGTTAATGGCAGACATTTCACATTCTGCTAGTAAAGAGATGCAAGGCAGATACCAGAATGATTAGCTCAAACTGAACAACATAGTCACTAGTACATCTCAGATTTATAGTTTTATATAATGAAAGTGGTCCGAATTGAGCTTTAAGAGATTAAAGCCAGGTCTTTATTGAACAATCTCCCGAATAATGAAAACAAGAAAATGAAGCCATTGCGAGACTAATACTCCTTAAACAGACTGAGTGGCACTGATAGTACACAATAAACTAACAATGACTCCAACAATCAAGATATGCATACTGAAATAGTTTCAACAAATATAATTAAAGATCTTCTTGAGATTCCAGCAGCAAATGAGGTAAAATAACCAATTTTGTCTACCATGAACATCTCTTAAGAACGCTTATGAAGGTTGGGCTTATGGTTTGTGGTGAAGGGTGCAGAGTCTAAAACACCCAACAACAATATGTACTTGAATCTCATGCGCAAAAATATGAGTTGACGCATTTTTGCAGAGTAGCGACAACATATCAACCAAGACCTGGTGTGGCATTGTACTAGATCCATAAACGAAAAACAATTGAGATGTGAAATATGAAAGGGGGGGATGAAAAGAGGGTTTTAATATGCCGCCCTTCAATAGGCTTGGTTGCCGCCCCTCCAACACCCCCGCACGTCGTCGTCACCCTTCCGGCAGATGAGGTAGCTGCCTGTCAGAGATGGAGCATAGGAGATGAGGTAGCCGCCGTCCCCAGCCGCCGGTGAGAGACGAAGCAGAGAGAGAGAGAGAGAGAGAGAGAGAGAGAGAGAGACGAGAGGAGAGGAGTGGCGGCTGCGAGGGGAGAGAGATTCCAGAGAAGAGGAGAGCCAGGGAGAGAGACGCAGGGGATGCGCGGTCCCGCATGGTTCCTCTGATTTGGAGGAGAGAGCCAGGGGAGAAAGAGATGTTCGATTCTGGTTCAACGACCTATGGCCCACGGGTGCGGGTTGTGGAATGGACCTCTCAGAGCATCTACAGTTGCCGATAGAAAATTTGACCCCTCAAACTCCCGCGGACGCGTCCAGACATGTCCGCTGGCACTGACTAGTCACGTCTCAAATTTTCTTCTTCACATCCGTGTACCTCATATCCAGCATCCTATATCCATACTATGCATGCAGCATGATGAACTACTCTACGTGATCAAACAACAGACAAAGAAATCGACATCAAACGGACAACAAAATGCACATAAACCCACTTTACATCATCCAAAAGATCACCACAGTTCATCACCGAACAAGTTCAACAACTAAAAAACAAAAATAAAAATAAGAGGGAGCTTCTACGACTTCCTCGCTGGGCCTTTGCCCTTCTGGTCACCGGCGCAACTATAGGCGTCCGCGGCTAGTGGAGGATCCTGTCCGTCCTCCGAGGAGGTGGAACCATTGTCGTCGCCGTCGTCGGAGCTCCGGCGTCCGTGCTGCGCTGGCGCGGTAGCTGCAGCGACGCCGCAGATCCAAAGCTACCCCCGGTGTCCACCTTGGACCGCTTCAAGGCAATGCGGAGGGCCAGCTCCTTGTCGAAGTCGAGGCCGAAGCTGGAGTGGCTGCCAACGCTCGACATTGTGGATCGGAATGAGGGAGGGAAGACGATAGGAAAGAGCAATGTGCTGGAATTTTGTCTATTTTGGGCCTAGCCCAATAGCAGTTTCGGAAATTTCTAATAAATCCTACAGGCCCACGCAGCCCATTCGTGCAAGGCAAGAGTTGGAACTAAAGTTTAGTCCCATATTGCTAGTTTAGAGGGAGTTGGGCCTCTTTATAAGGGAGGCTCTTTCTCCACATGTATGAGGATGAGAATAAGAGGGACATCCACGTGCGCTCCTCCTCGCCACGCCACGCCTCGCCTCGTCACGACGCGACGCGGGTTGCCGGAATAAGCCGAGCTGATGTCTAAATTTTTGCCACACGCGACGGGTATACGAAAGGTCACGCGGAAGCTGAAACGTTTTGCTGTAGTGGAAATTGAATACGAACGGCGCATGAGGGAGTCCTGGATTAGGGGGTGTTCGGGTAGCCGGACTATACCTTCAGCCGGACTCCTGGACTATGAAGATACAAGATTGAAGACTTCGTCCCGTGTCCGGATGGGACTTTCCTTGGCGTGGAAGGCAAGCTTGGCGATGCGGATATTCAAGATCTCCTACCATTGTAACCGACTCTATGTAACCCTAACCCTATCCGGTGTCTATATAAACCGGAGGGTTGTAGTCCGTAGGCAATCAACTCCATATACAACAATCATACCATAGGCTAGCTTCTAGGGTTTAGCCTCCTTGATCTCGTGGTAGATCTACTCTTGTACTACCCATATCATCAATATTAATCAAGCAGGACATAGGGTTTTACCTCCATCAAGAGGGCCCGAACCTGGGTAAAACATCGTGTTCCCTGCCTCCTGTTACCATCCGGCCTAGACGCACAGTTCGGGACCCCTTACCCGAGATCCGCTGTTTTGGTGCCTTACGTTCCGCTCTATCGGCTAAGGTAGCACTAGGAGAACCACTGTGATTGTGCCCCGGTTCAGCTGGGTTAAGCACCTCAGTGGAGAAAGCTAAAACTGACTGTCATGATGTGGCGAGAGACCGGTCGCTGTTCAAGAGGTTTTTCGAGTCCCTAAAGGCTTATGCCGCTTCGAGCGAGGAGCTGACTTTGTCCGGCCAAGGCGTGGATAGCGCCCCGAACTCGGTCTTCCGAACTAGGGGCTTCGCCGAAATTTAAAATTATAGAGTTCTATGGCTAAGTGAGAGTGTTCAAGCATTATAGTCCGATTGCCTGGTTCGTTGTGCTGAGCGCCTCCCTCGAAGGACCCAACTATGGGAAAAAGAGCGCTCAGGTTTATCCCGAACACCCCAGCACTAGTGGCACGGGGGCAGAAGCCGACGACTGGCCATCTCTCAATTTTTGATAAACGGCCGCACAGAAAGTAATATTTTAAATTCAATAAGCATTGCTTAGCGCATATGAACAAGTTTTCAGCGCACAGGATAAACACAAGCGAGTTCATTCAAATATCACATCCTTGGTATATTCATCCGCCACAAAGGCGGGCACCTGCAAGAACATCCTTGTAGTAGTTCTCGGGCTTGCGATGCTCCTTCCCCGGCGGCGGCCCATCCTTCACAAGCTTCTCACCGTCCAGCTTACCCTAGTGCACCTTTGCATGGGCAAGGGCCCGACGGGCACCTTCGATGCAGACGGAGCGCTTGATGACCTCAAGCCTTGGACAGGCCCCCACAAGCCGCCGCACTATCCAGAAATAGCTCCCAGGCAGGGCCTCTCTGGGCCACAGCCGAACTATGAAGCCCTTCATGGCCTGCTCGGCCGCCTTGTGGAGCTCGACCAGCTGTTTCAGCTGGTCGCTCAAGGGCACAGGGTGTCCGGCCTCAGAATACTGAGACCAGAACACCTTCTCCGTCGAGCTACCCTCTTCAGCTCGGTAGAATGCGGCGGCGTCGGATACGCTGTGGGGAAGATCTGTGAATGCCCCTGGAGAGCTCCGGATTCGGGTAAGTAACAGGTAGTTCACTTTTATATTTTTGCTTTGCATAAAGAATGCCTTACCCGCTGCTATCTTCCTTATCTCCTCCAACTCTTGGAGGGCCTTTTGGGCTTCGGCCTTGGCAGACTTGGCAGCCTCTAGGGCCATTGCAAGCTCGGATGGTTGCGCCTTCGACTCCAGCTCCAAACTCTCATGTTTTTTCATGAGAGCCTGAAACTCTTGCTGCACCTCGCCGACCTGAGCCCCAAGTCTGTCTCGCTCGGTGCGCTCCGCGGCGGTTTTCTTTTCGGCCTCACACAGCGCCTGCTTAAGGGTCGCCACCTCAGTAATGGCCCCTACAATAAGTAGTACAATCATGTTACTCTTTTTGCAATCAAGCCTTTTTATAGGCACTTTTCCTGTAAGGTATTTCTTACCTTCTTCCTCCTCGAGCCGCCGCTTGGCCAAGCCGAGCTCTTGCTCGGTCCGGTCGAGGTCCTGCTTTAGGACACCCACCTCCGCAGTCAGTGCGGCAGTGGATAGCAGCGAAGCCTGCATACGCATATTGACTTTTTTTTAGACTCCTGCAAAATTTAATAGATCCTCTATTCGGCTTTTCTTTCCGAACGCCAAACAGAGCATCAGGGGCTACTGTCTATGCGGTAATACTTTTACATATTTTTACTTACCTCGAAGCCTGTTAGAAGGCTAGCGCAAGCTTCAGTCAGTCCGCTCTTGGCGGACCGAACCTTCTGGGTCACCATACTCATAATAGTACGGTGCCCCTCATCGATGGAGGCGTCGTCAAGCACGTCCAGCAGATTGTCCGGCACCTCCGGTTGGACGGAGGCCGCTGGCTCAGAAGGCTTGCTCCTCTTGGAAGGAGTTCGCCTACTGTGGTCCGGAACTGTGGAAGATTCCGGCGCGGTGTCCGGCACAAAGCCAGACTGAGAGCCCTGGGGAGCCTTATCCCCTTCACTCCCGGAGTCCAGGAGGTTGCCTTGCGGCTCCTCCGGGACCACCTCCTCCTGCCGCGGAGCTTGTCGCGATGCCACTTCGGCGTCGTCTGCAGTGCGGGGGGAGACAGCGGGTGGAACTGAGTTCACGTTCGATGAGTCCAGGGAGCCGCCCGACGATTCGTCAAATTCGGCCCGGGGCGGACTGCATAATTACATTCGACACTAGGGAAAGCTGTGCAATAAAGGAACATCATGAGTTACTCTGATATCCGAACTTACGATTTCGCCGGACGCTTGGCCCTGTTTGGCCACTCCTCTTTGCCCTCTTTGGCGTTGGGGGCGTAGTCCGGCGGAGGGGTCTTCCTTTTCCTAGACCCCTCGGCCTCCCCTGTTGGGGCGGCCTTCCTCTTCTCTCCTCCCTCCACTGGGGGGGGAGAGTTTTCTTCTTCCTCCTCGTTTTCACGGGAGGACGGCGTCTCGGACTCGTCAGATGACGAGTCCGACACCACCATGTTGCGGGCACTCTTTCGATTCCCCATGGTCTTCTTCTTCTTGGCCTTCTTCTCCGGCACCACATAAGGCGCCGGAACCAGCAGCTTTTCTAGTAGAGCTGGGGCTGGGTCTTCGGGCAGCGGAGCCGGACAGTTAATCGGTCCGGATATCGCCCGCCAAGCCTGTCAAAGGTAAGGGAGTTTAGATCCCGCATAGAGTCAAACTATGAAAAAAGCTTAAACATCCTGTAAAAGGTGTAGATGGCATACCTCGCTAGCATGACACTGCGAGCTGTATCCGTGGTCCTCGGAAGCGGATGCGGGAGCCTCGGTGCCCTTGAATAGCATCTTCCAGGCGTCTTCGTACGTTGTGTCGAAGAGCCTGCTGAGGGTTTGATGCTGCGCCGGGTCGAACTCCCACAGATTAAAATCCCATTGTTGGCACGGGAGGATCCGGCGGACGAGCATAACCTGGATTACATTAACAAGCCGGTCTGGCTTGTTCACCAGGGACTGGATGCATGTTTGCAATCCAGTCACCTCTTTTTCGTCACCCCACGACAGGCCCGTCTCTTTCCAGGACATAAGCCGCGTGGGGGGTCCGGATCGGAACTCGGGGGCTACAGTCCATTTCGGATCGCGTGGCTCGGTGATATAAAACCACCCGGATTGCCATCCCTTTAGGGTCTCCACGAAAGAGCCCTCGAACCATAGGACGTTGGCCATCTTGCCCGCCATGGCGCCTCCGCACTCCACCTGGCTGCCGCGCACCACCTTGGGCTTGACGTTGAAGGTCTTGAGCCAGAGGCCGAAATGAGGGCGGACGCGGAGAAAAGCCTCGCACACGACGATAAATGCCGAGATGTTGAGGATGAAGTTCGGAGCCAGATCGTGGAAATCCAGGCCATAGTAGAACATGAGCCCCCGGACAAATGGGTGGAGTGGAAAACCCAGTCCGCGGAGGAAGTGCGGGAGAAATACTACCCTATCATGGGGCCTTGGGGTGGGGAGAAGCTGCCCCTCTTCGGGAAGCCAGTGCGCGATGTCCTTGGACAGGTATCCGGCCTTCCTTAGCTTCTTGACTTTGCCCTCTGTGGCGGAGGAGACCATCCACTTGCCTCCCGCTCCGGACATTGCTGGAGAAGGTTGAGGTGGGAAGTGCGGGCTTGGGCGCTGGAGCTCGGGTGCGCAGGAGATGGATAGGCAAGGGAGGAAGAAGGCATAGGTAAAAAGGTGGATCCTTGTCCCCTTATATGGGCGGATGCGGTTGTGCGTCCCCACCTGCCTAGTAAAACTCGCTTGCCTCCCAAGCGCCGTGATAAGTGGCGCGGTTGGGTTACCCATGTCCGTATTGATGAGAATCCCGTAAAAGGGGGGTACACGATCTCTGCTTTGACAAGAGTGCCAAGGAAACCGCCTCGCAAAACACGCTGAGGTGGAAAAGTGAAAAAGATTCGAGTGAAGGACTTGGCTGTAGTGTGATGACGCACTGCGGAATACGTCAGCAGATTTGATTTGTGTTAATATTATTCTCTCTACGGCAATATGTGGAAGCTTATTTTGTAGAGCCGGACACTACTCTTGGTGTTTACAATCTTCTATGAAGGACTTAGAGGAGGAACCCGCCTTGCAATGCCGAAGACAATTTGCGCGCTGGACTCGTCGTCATTGAAGCCTGGTTCAGGGGCTACTCAGGGAGTCCTGGATTAGGAGGTGTTCGGGTAGCCGGACTATACCTTCAGCCGGACTCCTGGACTATGAAGATATAAGATTGAAGACTTCGTCCCGTGTCCGGATGGGACTTTCCTTGGCGTGGAAGGCAAGCTTGGCGATGCGGATATTCAAGATCTCCTACCATTGTAACCGACTCTATGTAACCCTAACCCTATCCGGTGTCTATATAAACCAGAGGGTTGTAGTCCGTAGGCAATCAACTCCATATACAACAATCATACCATAGGCTAGCTTCTAGGGTTTAGCCTCCTTGATCTCGTGGTAGATCTACTCTTGTACTACCCATATCATCAATATTAATCAAGCAGGACGTAGGGTTTTACCTCCATCAAGAGGGCCCGAACCTGGGTAAAACATCGTGTTCCCTCCCTCCTGTTACCATCCGGCCTAGACGCACAGTTCGGGACCCCCTACCCGAGATCCGCCGGTTTTGACACCAACAGCGCACCTCTTCGCCTGCTGCCTTTTCGTTTCGTCTCCCTCATTCTCTTTAGCTCCCAGCACAGCCTCTTGCCTCCTTCTCTTGCGCCTATAAAAGGGAGGTCGCTCCTCTCAGAGAGACGCACCAGAACCTCTTCTTCCTCTCGCCACAAGTTCCCGAGCACTGCACTGCTGCTACATTCTTCCCCATCCCGGCTTGCGGCGTGCACCGCAGGTCGGGACAGTAGGCCTCCGGAACCGCACCTTTTGAGTCATGTACGGGAGAAGGGTGATAAGGTTTTTGGGGAGCGCTCTGCGCGACTACTGGCTTCTTCATCACGGACTCCGACGACTACTTCCCCGACGACGACTTCTTCCCCGACGTCGACAACCTCATCAACAACATGGCTGGAGAGGATGTCGACCCCAAGTCCAGTGCTTCTGCTGCTGTTGTCCCGTACGTGTTCTTGCTCTTTCTGTTAGATGTCCTGCCATAGTTCTTTGCTCTAGTTTCTGCCCTACATATGTTAGGTTCTACTTCATATATGCAACTTTATCTAGTGTCTGTTCTAGATGTGTTTAGTTCGAGTTCATATATGCAGATGCTATTTACCTTCTCTATGTCAGATTGCATGACTTGCTTTATCTCTGCTATGTTAGTCATGCTTTACCTAGTATTTCTGTTAGCAAAGTTATTTGGTAAATTGCTCATGTATATTTCCAACAATCGAAAAACCTTATTATAGGCAATTTACCCCAAGTGGTTTTGCTGCTTCCATGAGACCTCCTATGTTTGAGGGTATCCACTATAAGAGATGGCGCGTGAGAGCAGTCTTATGGTTTCAAACCATGAGTTTCTATGACGCCACGCTTGGCAAGCCTGAAGGGGAGCTTGATGCCCAACAGGAACAAGCTTTTCAGAAAATGGATACTCTGCTTAAGGCTGCTCTCTTCAGTGTTCTTGGTGTGAATATAGTTGATGCTTATGCGTCAATTGATAATGGAAAAGATATGTGGGATGCACTCGAGGCCAAGTTTGGGGTATCGGATGCAGGCACTGAGTTGTACATCATGGAGCAATTGTATGATTACAGGATGACTGAAGAGCGCTCTGTGGTTGAGCAAGCTCATGAAATACAGTCATTTGCTAGAGAACTTGAGCACTTCAATTGTATGATACCGGACAAGTTTGTTGCCGGAGGTATCATCACTAAGCTTCCTCCTTCGTGGAGGAACTTTGCTACCTTACTGAAGCATAAGAGGTAGGAGTTTTCCGTTCTGGATCTCATTGGCACTCTTGATGTGGAAGAAAAGGCGAGAGAAAAGGACACACGTGCTCGAGGTATTGAGGGAGGATCTAGTGCCAATTTGGTACAGAAGAAGAACGTCCAGCCCCACAAGTTCAAGAACAAGGGCAAGTTTGATGGTAAAGCAAAGTGTGATGGGAAGAACAAGGTTGTGCAACACACAAACTTCAAGAAGAAGAATGACAAGAAGAAAGGGGTTTGTCATGTGTGTGGGGATCCTAATCATTGGGCTCCTAGTTGCCCTAATCGCTATGACAAGCGTCATCCTGGGAAAGGCGGCAAGACTGCTAATGTTGTCATTGGAGACATTGACATGAAGGATGCTGGGTATGGTATATTTCCCACTGTTCTTTTAGTATGTCATTCTCCTGATTGGTTGATTGACACGGGTGCTAATGTGCATGTATGCGGTGATATTTCCATGTTTTTGTCTTATCAGACCGCAGGGACTTCAACCGTGCTGATGGGCAACAGTTCAAGTGCTTCTATTCGTGGTGTTGGCACGGTCGATCTAAAGTTTACTTCGGGGAAGATTGTGCGGCTGAAGAACGTGCATTATGTCCCCTCCGTCAATACAAATCTTGTTAGCGGATCTCTTCTGTGTAGAGATGGCTATAAGCTTGTCTTTGAGTCGAATAAATTTGTAATATCCAAGTATGGAACCTTTGTTGGTAAAGGCTATGAGTCAGGAGGCCTGTTTCGTTTATCCTTATCAGACGTTTGCAATAAAGTTGTTAATCATGTTTGCAACAATAGTGAATCAAATGTGTGGCATTCACGTCTTTGTCATGTTAACTTTGGTTGCATGTCACGACTAGTGAAGTTGAACTTAATCCCTAGTTTCACCACTGCCAAGGGATCTAAGTGTCAAGTTTGTGTGCAAGCTAAGCAACCTCGTAAGTCTCACACGACTGCGGAAACGAGAAATCTTGCACCACTAGAGCTCATACATTCAGATCTATGTGAAATGAATGGTGTTTTGACAAAAGGTGGAAAGAAATATTTCATGACGTTAATTGACGACTCCACTAGATACTGCTATGTGTATCTTCTGAAATCTAAGGACGAGGCTTTGAACTTTTTCAAGATCTATAAAGCTGAAGTGGAAAACCAACTTGATCAAAAAATTAAGAGGCTTAGGTCCGACCGTGGTGGAGAGTATGTTTCCAATGAATTTGATGCTTTTTGTGTGGAACATGGTATAATCCATGAGAGGATGCCTCCCTATTCACCTCAGTCAAATGGGGTGGCCGAAAGAAAGAACCGTACTCTAACTGATTTGGTTAATGCCATGTTAGACACATCGGGTCTCTCCAAGGCATGGTGGGGGAGGCGATATTGACAACATGTCATGTCCTAAACCGAGTCCCCACAAAGAACAAAGAGATAACTCCATTCGAGGAATGGGAGAAGAAAAGGTTAAAGCTCTCTTATCTACGAACCTGGGGTTGTTTGGCGAAAGTCAATGTGCCAATTCCAAAGAAGTGCAAGCTTGGACCAAAGGCCGTGGATTGTGTTTTCCTGGGATATGCTTTTCATAGCATTGGTTATAGATTCTTGGTTGTAAATCTGAGTTACCTAACATGCATGTCGGTACGATCATGGAGTCGAATGATGCGACTTTCTTTGAAGATGTCTTTCCCATGAAGGATATGGCTATCTCATCTAATCAGGAGATGTCTAGTTCATCGAATCAGGAACCAGTTACAATTACCGAACCTGCCATTTCGATGGAACACTTTGAAAGTCCTGTGGAGGAGAACAATGAAGTTCCTACTAGGAGCAAGAGACAGAGGACTGCAAAGTCCTTTGGTGATGATTTTCTTGTGTATCTCATAGATGACACTCCCAGTTCTATTTCAGAGGCCTATGCATCTAAAGGTGCTGACTACTGGAAGGAAGCGGTTCGTAGCGAGATGGATTCCATCTTGGTAAATGAAACTTGAGAGATAACTGATCGTCCTTATGGGTGCAAACCTATAGGATGCAAATGGGTATTCAAGAAGAAGCTTAGGCCTGATGGTACTATTGAAAAGTACAAGGCTCGGCTCGTGGCCAAGGGTTATACCCAAAAGAAAGGTGAAGACTTCTTTGATACTTACTCACCTGTGGCTCGACTGACCACTATTCGAGATCTACTTTCACTAGCTGCCTCGCATGGTCTTCTTGTTCATCAAATGGATGTTAAGACTGCTTTCCTAAATGGAGAGTTGGACGAGGAAATTTATATGGAAAGACCAGATGGGTTTGTACTAGATGGTCAGGAAATCCTTCTTTGTATGGACTCAAGAAAGCACCCAAACAGTGGCATGAGAAGTTTGAAAGAACTTTAACAGCTGCAGGCTTTGTTGTAAATGAAGCTGAAAAATGTGTGTACTATCGCCATGGTGGGGGCGAGGGAGTTATCCTTTGCATGTATGTTGATGACATATTGATTTTTAGAACAATCTGAATGTTATTAAGGAGGTCAAGGATTTCCAATCTCGTTGTTTTGAGATGAAGGATTTAGGAGTGGCTGATGTCATTCTAAACATCAATTTGTTGAGAGACGATGATGGTGGGATTACATTGCTTCAATCTCACTATGTGGAAAAGATCTTGAGTCGCTTTGGCTATAGTGACCGCAAGCCCTCTCCAGCACCATATGATGCGAGTGTGTTACTTCGAAAGAATCGAAGAATTGCTAGAGATCAATTGAAATATTCTCAGATTATTGGCTCGCTTGTGTACTTAGCCAGTGCTACAAGACTTGACATCTCTTTTGCTGTTAGCAAACTGAGTCGGTTTGTCTCAAAATCAGGAGATGTGCATTGGAAAGCTCTAGAGAGAGTTTTGCGTTATTTGAAAGGCACTGCGAATTATGAAATTCACTACACCGGGCACCCAAAGGTGCTTGAAGGGTATAGTGACTCAAACTGGATCTCAGATGCTGATGAGATAAAGGCCATGAGCGGCTATGTATTCACTCATGGAGGTGACGCTATTTCTTGGAAGTCTTGCAAGCAGACCATCTTAACGAGGTCAACAATGGAAGCAGAACTCACAGCACTAGATACAGCTACGGTCGAAGCAGATTGGCTTCGCCGGCTCTTAAATGACTTACCAGTTGTTGAGAAACCTGTACCGGGTATCCTTATGAACCGCGACAATCAAACTGTGATCACGAAAGTGAACAGCTCAAAGGATAACATGAAGTAATCAAGACACGTTCAGAGAAGGTTAAAGTCTGTCAGGAAAATGAGAAACTCCGGAGTTATTGCATTGGATTATATCCAAACGTCTAAAAATCTGGTAGATCCTTTCACTAAGGGTCTATCACATAATGTGATATATAATGCATCGAGGGAGATGGGTATGAGACCCACAATATGAGTTGTTCACAGTGGTAACCTAGTCTATGTGATCAGAGATCCCCGTGAATTAGATGTGGAAGACAAGCTGTTGGTCAACTGAGAGGGGAGTATCCTTAATGTTAACAATACCACTCCATGAAGATGCAATACTCTCCTAAATCTACATGACAGGTTGATGTATATCTTAATGTGTTCTAAGTGGCTCATTTAAGCAGAGATGTTGTCCTGCAGAACATCTTTTGAAGAACACACATATATGAGTCTGATTGTCAAACGTCACAATCTATGAGAGTAGGGTTCTCTCTATTAACTCATGAAAGGTCTCGGAGTATGACGCATAAGCTCCACCCGCAGGGAAGACCCACAGTAGCCACGTATAGGTCAAGGCTTTATGTGAAGCTAGATTCGTAGAAAACTTGCAGTTTAAGGCCCAATCCACTGTTCAAGTTGCTTACTAGTGTAGCATAGAGTTCTTGGTGGAAGTTCAACTTAACAGTCTCCACTGCAGTACCGGTATATAAAACAGTGTTTTGGAACCAAAGGCAAATTTTGTGTGCCTCTAGGATCTGGTGGGGGATTGCTGGAATTTTGTCTATTTTGGGCCTAGCCCAATAGCAGTTTCGGAAATTCCTAATAAATCCTAGAGGGCCAATTCGTGCAAGGCAAGAGGTGGAACTAAATTTTAGTCCCACATTGCTAGTTTAGAGGGAGTTGGACCTCTTTATAAGGGAGGCTCTTTCTCCACATGTATGAGGATGAGAACAAGAGGGACATCCACGTGTGCACCTCCTCCGCCGCCCGCCATGCCTCGCCGCGCCGCGTCGTGGGTTGCGGGAATGAGCCGAGCCGATGTCTAAATTTTGCTGTAGTGGAAATTGAATACGAACGGCGCACCTCTTCGCCTATAAAAGGGAGGTCGCTCCTCTCAGAGAGACGCACCAAAACCTCTTCTTTCTCTCGCCACAAGTTCCTGAGCACTGCATTGCTGCTACGTTCTTCCCCATCCCGGCTTGCGGCATGCCCCGCAGGTCGGGACAGTAGGCCTTCAAAACCGCACCTTTTGAGTCCTGTACGGGAGAAGGGTGATAAGGTTCTCGGGGAGCGCTCTGCGTGACTACTGGCTTCTTCATCACAGACTCCGACGACTACTTCCCCGATGTCGACAACCTCATCAACAACATGGCTGGAGAGGATGTCGATCCCAAGTGCAGTGCTTCTGCTGCTGTTGTCCCGTACGTGTTCTTGCTCTTTCTTTTAGATGTCCTACCACAGTTCTTTGCTCTAGTTTCTGCCCTACATATGTTAGGTTCTACTTTATATATGCAACTTCATCTAGTGTCTATTCTAGATGTGTTTAGTTCAAGTTCATATATGCAGATGCTATTTACCTTCTCTATGTCAGATTGCATGACTTGCTTTATCTCTGCTATATTAGCCATGCTTTATCTAGTATTTCTGTTAGCAAAGTTATTTGGTAAATTGCTCATACTTCCAACACAGGAGACACGAGCGAAGTGAGCTAGGGTTTGGGAATACCGTGCCAACTGCCATGGACAATGCCACCATCCCAAAAGAGGTGCCTAGAAGTTTCCTCAATGCACTCATGGCAAAACACACAATCATAACAGTCCAGGTGAAATAGTTTTCTTTTTAGCAAATTCCTCGTATTAACTCTATCATGGAGTAGAAGCTAGAAAAACAACATGCCTCAGTCTGCAAGCACTCTTCCATAGCCATTTGAAAATTGGTGTTCCTCCTACTGTGAACAGAGATGGTGGTACATTATGATTGAAGAATACTTGCTCTTTGAACCCTTGCATTTCCATCTATCATGCACTTGAGAATTACTTTGATTCTGAAGAATACTCTTCACCTGAGTGAATTGATTGTAGGCTTGTGTGGAAGAGTTGGGTTGGGTCTTCAGTCTGATTCCAGATATCCACATATTGAATATCCATCTTTGCATAGGAATGCATCTCTGGGTGCTTGTGTTTGAGTGGTTGATCTAACCAAAAGCCATGCCAGAGGAGGATTGATTTGCCATTTACTAATGCAATTGGAGTTCCCCTTATATTCTTGTAGCAGTTTTAGATGATTTTCCACCAACTTGACCCTTCCATCATAAATCTAGGTAGAGAATCACAATAGTATTTCTCCCAAATTAGAGACACCTAGGGCAATGGATCTTTGTTGAGAATTTTTTGAATATTCATCATCATCAATGCTTTGGTATACACAGGGACACATCTATAATCCCCAACCCCCCTGATCTTTGGGTTTACACACTTTGTCTGAGGCAATTAGGGTAGGTCCAGCAATTTGTTGCCCAAACTTTCTTCATAAGAAATTCCCGAGATACCTATTTATCTTGCTGATAATGGAAGCATGTAGTGTTAGGGTGCTCATGAAGAATATTGCAAGGGCTGAAAAAACTGACTTAACTAGAAGAAACCTTCCATCATATGAAATCATAGTTGAGCACCCAGACAGTCTTCTAATTTGCTGGCAAGTGAGGACAAAATCTATGTTGGCACTGAGAGCTAACCCTAAATATGTGAATGGGAAGTTCCCTCCTTTGCATCCGAGAGCATTGAGGACCTGTGTGGAAATCACTTCTTGCACATAACAGGGATCATGACTGATTTGTCAAAATTTATTTTCAATTCAGTTTGAGTTGCATAGTATTCAATAAATTATTCATTTGTTCCACTTGGCTTTGAATGACAGGGATTAAAATGGCACATTCAAGTCCTGATTTTCGAGTAATACAATACAAAGATGTGATTTCAGTTTATTTCATGTCATCCTTACTTATTCCAAAGACAGTCGATACATTCCGCAGATACAAAATAAACACACGCAAGCACACCAACAGTCTAAAATGTGAGCTAGCTACAGAAGCAGCCAGCGAGCAGTGTGCGTGTGCGCAGCGACGAGCGAGATGTCATTAAAGACAGGACCACAGAGTGTGGCTTCAGACGTCATGTGGTGGTTCCAGCGTTGGAACACCACACACATCAGGTTGGAGATCGCCGTGAAGTGGAGCTCGGCGAGCTTGGACCCGCCCGTGCACTGGGACTCGTACGACACCTTCAGGGTCTCCTGCCCTGCATACGCGCCCACGACCAGTGACACGCTGCACCCGTTGCCCGCGTCGTCGATAGAGAAAGAGAGCCGATACGACCGCCCAGGCACGGTGCTCACCTCCTGCAGCAGCACGCACTCCAGACCGGCCACCAGCTCCACGGCGCGTGTGCCGTGCGGAACGACGTGGTGCGGCGCGTCGACGTACTTGACAACCTTCGATCCCGACATGATCATCCACCCTAGAAGAGGAGAATGCTCGTCGCCGCACGCGGGTTCTCCTCGATGCCGATGTTTTGGATGGACATGCATACATCGCTATGCTTTGCCTTGAAGGCCCAGGACTAGGAGTCCCAGCCGGTGTTGGTGTACACGATCTGGATGGGAAGCATGCCGGAGTTGGGGGCGACCGGCACGTTGAGCTTCTCTTCGTGGGCGCACAACCGAGCGGCGATTAAGGTGACGGACTAGTACATGTGACGGGTCCATACATCAGGATGCGAGCGCCCTCGCTCCTTCCTACTACGCCTGCGGACCCGCTGCCGGCGATGGCCGGGCCCTGCTCCGACCTCGCCTTCGCGGCGTGGTTCATGCCCCTCCCACCTCCCCCTGTCGGCGGCCCCGATGGCACCTCTGCCTCTGCCTGCCCCACGCTGCATGGAAGCCCCCGACACTTCGCATCGCCGGATCCAGGTTCAACACTGGCGGGGCATGGCGGATCTAGAGCCGCCGCCTTCGAGGAGTCCGTGCCCGATTCGCAACCAGACGCGTTGGCTCCAGGTCTGGCCCTGGCTGGGTTGGGGCATGGCGGCGCCGCCGCCTCATCCCCGCGCATTCAAGTGCAGGCTGGCGTTGGCATTAACTATGGAGTGGCGGGGCAACTGGCTTCCTCCTCCCTCTCTGCTTCTGGCGCGCCTTCAATGCCGGATGTGGGGTGCGAGGCAGAGGTGACCGGCGGCTGGCACCTCGTCACATCGCGTAATGGCCCGCGCCGCCTGGCTTTGGCCGCTCCAGCATTCAAGCCAGCGCCCATTGATGTCTACTACACAACCTTCTTCTTGTAGATGTTGTTGGGCCTCCAAGTGTAGAGGTTTGTAGGACAGTAGCAAGTTTCCCTCAAGTGGATGACCTAAGGTTTATCAATCCGTAGGAGGCGTAGGATGAAGATGGTCTCTCTCAAGCAACCCTGCAATCAAATAACAAAAAGTCTCTTGCGTCCCCAACACAGCCAATACAACGGTAAATTGTATAGGTGCACTAGTTCGACGAAGAGATGGTGAAACAAGTGGTATATGGAGAGTAGATAAAGGTATTTGTAATATGAAATTATAAAAACAGCAAGGTAGCAAGTGATAAAAGTGAGCGTAAACGGTATTGCAATGCTAGGAAACAAGGCCTAGGGTTCATACTTTTGCTAGTGTAAGTTCCCTCAACAATACTAACATAATTGGATCATATAACTATCCCTCAACATGCAACAAAGAGTCACTCCAAAGTCACTAATAGCGGAGAACGAACGAAGAGATTATGGTAGGGTACAAAACCACCTCAAAGTTATTCTTTCCAATCAATCCGTCGGGCTATTCCTATAAGTGTCACAAACAGCCCTAGAGTTCGTACTAGAATAACACCTTAAGACACAAATCAACCAAAACCCTAATGTCACCTAGATACTCCAATGTCACCTCAAGTATCCGTGGGTATGATTATACGATATGCATCACACAATCTCAGATTCATCTATTCAACCAACACAAAGGACCTCAAAGAGTGCCCCAAAGTTCTACCGGAGAATCACGACGAAAACGTGTGCCAACCCCTATGCATAGGTTCATGGGCGAAACCCGCAAGTTGATCACCAAAACATACATCAAGTGAATCACGTGATATCCCATTGTCACCACAGATATCCACAGCAAGACATACATCAAGTGTTCTCAAATCTTTAAAGACTCAATCCGATAAGATTGCTTCAAGGGGAAAACTCAATTCATTACAAGAGAGTAGAGGGGGGAAGAAACATCATAGGATCCAAATATAATAGCAAAGCTCGCAATACATCAAGATTGTATCATCTCAAGAACACAAGAGAGAGAGAGAGAGAGAGAGAGAGAGAGATCAAACACATAGCTACTGGTACATACCCTCAGCCCCGAGGGAGAACTACTCCCTCCTCATCATGGAGAGCACCGGGATGATGAAGATGGCCACCGGAGAAGGATTGCCCCCTCCGGCAAGGTGCCGGAATAGGTCAAGATTGGTTTTCGGTGGCTACGGAGGCTTCTGGCAATGGAACTCCCGATCTAATGTGTGTTCGGCAAGGTGCAGGAAGTACGTCGGAGGAGTCACGGGGGCCCCACGGGGCAGGGGGCGCGCCCTAGGGGGGGCGCCCCCTACCCTCGTGGGCAGCTCCCGTATCTTCTGACGTGGGGTCCAAGTCCATCAGGTGTGTTTCCTTCCAAAAATAACTTCTCCAGTTGATTTCGTTCCGTTTCGACTCCGTCTGATATTCCTTTTCTTCAAAACACTGAAATAGGCATAAAACAACAAATCTGGGCTGGGCCTCCGGTTAATAGGTTAGTCCCAAAAGTAATATAAAAGTGGATAATAAAGCCCAATATTGCCCAAAACAGTAGATAATATAGCATGGAGCAATCAAAAATTATAGATACGTTGGAGACATATCAAGCAGCCCAAGCTTAATTCCTGCTTGTCCTCGAGTAGGTAAATGATAAAAAAGATAATTTTTGATGTGGAATGCTAGTTGGCATAATTTCAATGTAATTCTTCTTACTTGTGATATGAATATTCAGATTCGAAAGATTCAAGACAAAATTTCATATTGACATAAAAATAATAATACTCCAAGCATACTAACAAAGCAATCATGTCTTCTCAAAATAACATGGCCAAAAAGAGCTATCCCTACAAAATCATATAGTCTGGCTATGCTCCATCTTCACCACACAAAATATTTAAATCATGCACAACCCCGATGACAAGCCAAGCAATTGTTTCATACTTTTGATGTTCTCAAACTTTTCCAATCTTACGCAATACATGAGCGTGAGCCATGGATATAGCACTATAGGTAGAATAGAATGGTGGTTGTGGAGAAGACAAAAAGGGAGAAGAAAGTCTCACATCGACTAGGCGTATCAACGGGCTATGGAGATGCCCATCAATAGATATCAATGTGAGTGAGTAGGGATTGCCATGCAACGGATGCACTAGAGCTATAAGTATATGAAAGCTCAAAAGAAACTAAGTGGGTGTGCATCCAACTTGCTTGCTCATGAAGACCTAGGGCATTTTGAGGAAGCACATCATTGGAATATACAAGACAAGTTCTATAATGAAAGATCCCCACTAGTATATGAAAGTGACAACATAGGAGACTCTCTATCATGAAGATCAGGGTGCTACTTTGAAGCACAAGTATGGTAAAAGGATAGTAGCATTGTCCCTTTTTATTTTTTTATATTTTTTATTTGGCCTTTCCTTTTTTATTTGGCCTTTCTTTTTTTATGGCCTTTCTCTTTTGGGGGGGGGGATAATGCTCTATTGAATGATGATCATCACACTTTTATTTATTTACAACTCAATGATTACAACTCGATACTAGAACAAAGTATGACTCTATATGAATGCCTCCGACGGTGTACTGGGATGTGCAATGATGCATGAGTGACATGTATGAAAGAATTATGAATGATGACTTTGCCACAAATACAATGTGAACTACATGATCATGCTAAGCAATATGACAATGATGAAGCGTGTCATAATAAACGGAACGGTGGAAAGTTGCATGGCAATATATCTCGGAATGGCTGTGGAAATGCCATAATAGGTAGGTATGGTGGCTGTTTTGAGGAAGGTATATGGTGGGTGTATGATACCGGCGAAAGGTGCACGGTATTAGAGAGGCTAGCAAAGGTGGAAGGGTGAGAGTGCGTATGATCCATGGACTCAACATTAGTCATAAAGAACTCATATGCTTATTGCAAAAATCTAGAAGTTATCGAAGCAAATTATTACGCGCATGCTCCTAGAGGGATGGATTGGTAGGAAAAGACCATCTCTCGTCCCCGACCGCCACTCATAAGGAAGGCAATCAATAAATAAATCATGCTCCGACTTCGTCACATAACAGTTCACCATACGTGCATGCTACGGGAATCACAAACTTCAACACAAGCATTTCTCAAATTCACAACTACTCAACTAGCACGACTCTAATATCACCATATCCATATCTCAAAAAAATTATCAAGTATCAAACTTCTCATAGTATTCAACACACTCATAAGAGAATTTTATTATACTTGAATACCTAGCATAATAGGATTTTAAGAAAATTACCATGCTATTTAAGACTCTCAAAATAATATAAGTGAAGCATGAGAGTTCATCTATTTCTTCAAAATAAAACTACCACCATGCTCTAAAAGATATAAGTGAAGCACTAAAGCAAATGACAAACTATTCCGAAAGATATAAGTGAAGATCAATGAGTAGTCGAATAATTATGCAACTATGTGAAGACTCTCTAACATTTAATAATTTCAGATCTTGGTACTCTATTCAAACAGCAAGCAAATCCTAACAAAATAAATTGACGCTCCAAGAAAAACACATATCATGTGGTAAATAAAAATATAGCTCCAAGTAAAATTACCGATGAATGAAGACAAAAGAGGGGATGCCTTCCGGGGCATCCCCAAGCTTAGGCTCTTGGCTATCCTTGAATATTACCTTGGGGTTCCTTGGGCATCCCCAAGCTTAGGCTCTTGCCACTCCTTATTCCATAATCCATCGAATTCTTACCCAAAACTTGAAAACTTCACAACACAAAACTTAACAGAAAACTCGTAAGCTCCGTTAGTATAAGAAAGTAAATCACCACTTAAAGGTACTGTAATGAAATCATTCTTTATTTATATTGGTGTTAAACTTACCGTATTCCAACTTCTCTATGGTTTATAAACTATTTTACTAGCCATAGATTCATCAAAATAAGTAAACAACACATGAAAAACAGAATCTGTCAAAAACAGAACAGTCTGTAGTAATCTGGATCAAACGCATACTTCTAGAACTCATAAAATTCTCAAATAAATTGCTGGACCTTAGGAATTTATCTATTAATCATCTGCAAAAATAATTAACTAAATATCACTCTCCAAATAAAAATGGCAGCAATTCTCGTGAGCGCTAAAGTTTCTGTTTTTTACAGCATGATCAACAAGACTTTCCCCAAGTCTTCCCAAAGGTTTTACTTGGCACAAACACTAATTAAAAGCATAAAACCACATCTAAACAGAGGTAGATGAATTATTTATTACTAAACAGGAGCAAAAAGCAAGGTACTAAAATAAAATTGGGTTGCCTCCCAACAAGCGCTGTCGTTTAACGCCCCTAGCTAGGCATGATGATTTCAATGATGCTCACATAAAGGATAAGAATTAAAACATAAAGAGAGCATCATGAAGAATATTAATAGCACATTTAAGTCTAACCCACTTCCTATGCATAGGGATTTTGTGAGCAAACAATTTATGGGAACAATAAGCAAAATTCTTCTGTTTCGGGATAGTGGGAGTATCATAAGAGACTTGAATATTATAAATTGTTTCCACATTAAAAGAGTAATGTTCAGAGAAGGGGTAATAATAATCATGATAAGTTTTATAAATATAATCCTCACTACTTTTTATAGCATATGTATCATCACAATAATCATCATAAGTAGGAGGCATGCTATCATCATTATAAACTTGCATATCAAAACATGGGAGACTAAAAATATCATCTTCATTAATCATAGCTTCCCCAAGCTTGGGAAAAACATTAATTGCAGCAAATATATTCTCAAATATGTCATCCTCATCAAACATAGCTTCCCCAAGCTTGGGCCTTTTCATATCATAAGCATAATCACTCTCATCATTAATAGTATAGATAGCACCGATAGTATAGCAGTTATTATATTCTTCCAAGCAAGTGCCAAAAAGATTTTCAAGATCATAAGAAGTATCATTATCTTCCACAATTATATTTTCATGAGGCACAATAGTAATAGGAGCAGCAATATTTGGGAGATATATCTTTTTACCTCTCTTCCTTTTTCTTTTCTTCTTCTTCTTCACCACATCATGCGTGGGTTCAATCCTCTTTTTGGAGCTCCTTATTAATGAGATTGGTTGAATAGAGGGCTCCTCTTCGTTACCTGATTCATCATAAGAAATAATAGGAGAATATTGGGAAGTCTCTTCCCTTTCGTTAGCATTCTCTTCATCTTCTATTTGTTTTCTTTTCTTTATGTAATTCGCAATATAAGGATTTTCAATGCAATTCACCGCACAATACATATAAATCTTCTCTAGATCAAAACCAAGAAGTTTATCGAGATTAAATTTTGGAATACCCTCAGTTATATGTTTCATTTCTTCATAACCCAAGAGCAAACTAAGTTCATTATGATGTGCAAGGGAAATCAAGTCATCGCAATTTTTGGACACGATACGGTCATGAAACAATTTGCATTTGATATTTAAATGACCATGTTCATTGCAAAGTTTGCAAGTATGGGTAAGATATCTTAAATTTTCAGCACATTCATCTAGCTCTTCTTGCAACAATTTGCTTTCTAAGTACTTATGCCTATTGCAATATCTATCTTCCCTATTTGGTGTGTACTTGCAAACCCAGTCTACTCCACAAAAATTGACATGTTTATAGGAGGTATTTTCATCATAGCTAGTGCAGTCATCATTAGCATCATGGATATTCAAAGAATTCGTACTAACCACATTGCAATCATGCTCATCATTCAAATATTTAGTGCCAACCATTTTATAGATTTCTTCTTCTAGCACTTGAGCACAATTATCCTTTCCATCATACTCACGAAAGATATTAAAAAGGTGAAGCGTATGAGACAAACTCAATTCCATTTTTTTTAGTTTTCTTTTATAAACTAAACTAGTGATAAAACAAGAAACTAAAAGACTCGATTGCAAGATCTAAAGATATACCTTCAAGCACTCACCTTCCCGGCAACGGCGCCAGAAAAGAGCTTGATGTCTACTACAGAACCTTCTTCTTGTAGACGTTGTTGGGCCTCCAAGTGCAGAGGTTTGTAGGACAGTAGCAAATTTCCCTCAAGTGGATGAACTAAGGTTTATGAATCCGTAGGAGGCGTAGGATGAAGATGGTCTCTCTCAAGCAACCCTGCAACCAAATAACAAAAAGTCTCTTGTGTCCCCAACACACCCAATACAACAGTAAATTGTATAGGTGCACTAGTTCGGCGAAGAGATGGTGAAACAAGTGGTATATGGATAGTAGATAAAGGTATTTGTAATATGAAATTATAAAAACAACAAGGTAGCAAGTGATAAAAGTGAGCGTAAACGGTATTGCAATGCTAGGAAACAAGGCCTAGGGTTCATACTTTCTCTAGTGTAAGTTCCCTCAACAATACTAACATAATTGGATCACATAACTATCCCTCAACATGCAACAAAGAGTCACTCCAAAGTCACTAATAGCGGAGAACGAACGAAGAGATTATGGTAGGGTACGAAACCACCTCAAAGTTATTCTTTCCAATCAATGCGTTGGGCTATTCCTATAAGTGTCACAAACAGCCCTAGAGTTCGTACTAGAATAACACCTTAAGACACAAATCAACCAAAACCCTAATGTCACCTAGATACTCCAATGTCACCTCAAGTATCCATGGGTATGATTATACGATATGCATCACACAATCTCAGATTCATCTATTCAACCAGCACAAAGGACCTCAAAGAGTGCCCCAAAGTTCTACCGGAGAATCACGACGAAAATGTGTGCCAACCCCTATGCATAGGTTCATGGGCGGAACCCGCAAGTTGATCACCAAAACATACATCAAGTGAATCACATGATATCCCATTGTCACCACAGATATCCACGGCAAGACATACATCAAGTGTTCTCAAATCTTTAAAGACTCAATCCGATAAGATTACTTCAAGGGGAAAACTCAATTCATTACAAGAGAGTTGAGGGGGGAAGAAACACCATAGGATCCAAATATAATAGCAAAGCTCGCGATACATCAAGATTGTATCATCTCAAGAACACGAGAGAGAGAGAGAGAGATCAAATACATAGCTACTGGTACATACCCTCAGCCTCGAGGGAGAACTACTCCCTCCTCATCATGGAGAGCACCGGGATGATGAAGATGGCCACCGGAGAAGGATTGCCCCTCCGGTAGGGTGCCGGAATGGGTCTAGATTGGTTTTCGGTAGCTACGCAGGCTTCTGGCGGCGGAACTCCCGATCTAATGTGTGTTCTGGAAGTTTTAGGGTACGACGATATATATGGGGGCATGAAGTACGTCGGAGGAGCCACGAAGGCCCCACGAGGCAGGGGGCGCGCCCTAGGGGGGCGCCCCCACCCTCGTGGGCAGCTCCCGTAACTTCTGACGTGGGGTCCAAGTCCATCAGGTGTGTTTCCTTCCAAAAATAACTTCTCCAGTTGATTTCGTTCCATTCGACTCCGTCTGATATTCCTTTTCTTCAAAACACTGAAATAGGCATAAAACAACAAATCTGGGCTGGGCCTCCGGTTAATAGGTTAGTCCCAAAAGTAATATAAAAGTGGATAATAAAGCCTAATATTGCCCAAAATAGTAGATAATATAGCATGGAGCAATCAAAAATTATAGATACGTTGGAGACGTATCACCCATCCCTCGCTGGCTTCAAGGGCGTTGATGTCGGTGCCTCCACCACGGGCACAGGGCTGAGAGTTGCCGTGACCCGATCCGCTGCTCCCTTGTCTACAAAATGGGCACAAATCGCACAGCTGCAAGAACAACTGGAAGCCTCTGAGCTCTCTCGACAGTCTCCGTGTGCCCCCACCACCGCTGCCTCGTCCCTCTGCTGCTCTTGCAAACTGCATGGCTCCGCCCCGTCTGGGCCGGGGCTGGGAGACCTCTACTCAGCGCCCCCTGCTGCAGTCCAACGCAATGGCTACCGTGATGCAGCGCATGGGCGACGTTGCGCTAAGGCCAGAGGAGGACTTCGTCGTCGTTCCAGCGACACCTGAGATGCAGGCGGAGGCAGCCATCCTCGCCTCCAACTGTGTTGTGGCCTGGCTGGAGGGGTCCAGGCAGGACATCCCCTGCCACCAGGTGGCTGCCGAGCTCGCGACAGCCCTGGGCGCGAGACCGGCCGACGTCGAGGTTTTCAAGGACTACCCCGAGCAATTTTGGGTGTGCTTCATGCATCAACACCACTGCGCCGACGCTTTGTCTCATGGTGATCTTCGTGGCAATGGCCACCGCATCTTCGTGCATGAGTGGAGGCTCGAGGCTCATGCTGACAACGAAGACCAACTCCATCATGTTCGTCTCTGCTTGGAAGGTGCCCCCCTGCACGGCTGGAACCACTACATCGCCACCTTCCTCATCGGCCGAGGTTGCTCCCTCGACTACATCGAGCCTCATTCGCTCCGCAAAGAGGACAAAAGGGACATGGCGCTTTGGGCTTGGACGTCCAACCCCAGTGCCATCCCCAAGGTCAAATGGCTCATTCTCCCGGCCCGTGGTCACCGCCGCCGCGGACGCCGAGGTCTCCGTCACCGCGTGCTCATCCACCTCGACCTCCACGAGGACCACTCCAAGGCCGGGGACGACGATGACAATCCGCTGCCATCGGACGTCCACGAGTTCACTTGGTACAGGAAGAAGGTGGACGACACGTACACGCCAAGGGAGCGCGGGCCTACCCAGGGATGTGCGAAACGACGCGGTGGCAGGCGTGAAGATGACGGCGACCGTGACGGGAGGCGTGGCCGTGACGAGGGTCGCGCACGGGAGGGCTGGGGTGCCAGGGTCCGGCGCTCGCTCTCCTGAAACGCTCGGGACCAGCATCAAGGGGAGGTCCAGAACCGTTCAAGGGACTACTCCGGTGGCCGCCGGCACGCTGGCAACAGCCAGACTGCTTCGCCCGCGCCTATGGATGGGCCTGGTGCTGCTCTGGTTCTCAGGGGCTCGGGCTCAGCCAGTGATGCGCCTGCTCGCGCCCTCGAGCTGGTGGTCGTCCGTGGGCGCAGCCCGACGCGTCTGACATCACCCCGCTCCTCCAGGCGCCGCTCGCAAGATGAAAGGACCCCCCCCCCCCCGGTGTCCCCTCCGCCCTCTCCGACAACCGTTCTGCCGCCAAGCCCGGTCTCCAAACGCGCTGAGGCCGCGGCTTACCGTCTTGCGAGCCCTGCGCCCAGCCAGGCCATGTTGGAGCTCTGCGCGCCCGCTTCGCTTGTGCTGCCTCTGCGGTCGCCCTCTAGGCCGCCGGAGTTTTAGTCATCCCCCACGCCGCCCCTGTCTAGCGCTGGCGCCTGCAGCGCACGCCTTCTCCTGCTCGAGGCCTTGCTGCAACCGACTTTGGTCATGCCATGGAGCATATCTTTGTGCAGCTCCAGGGGGGCATTCTTGCTATGCCCGACTCCCCCCCTCCCAGGCCTCCTACGGCTCGTCGGAAGACTATTGCTGGAGTGAGGATTTCCAACAAGGGGGGCCTCTCTCTGCAGAAAGTGAAGCGTGGGGGTCCCTGGGTGGTGGTTCCGGCAGCCAAGGCAGCGGAAAAGCTGGTCAGCCAGTCCCTGGGAATTACTAGGGACGGAGAGGACGTCACAGAGGCCACGCTTGCTGATTTCACAGCCAAGTTCAAAGAGCAGCTGGCCCCGGAAGTGATCATTGCCATGAGAGATTTCTTCCACCTTGACGATGCTGCTGTCAATGGCGTGGAGGATGTGCTGATCGAGCACGGCGGCGAAGGAACACTGGAGTTGATCCAAGAGGAAGGTGTGGCCCAACAGAGCATGGGAACACAGTAGGAAGCGACTAGTTTGCCTAGTTCGGCGTCTTAGTGCAATTTTAGTTGTCATGTTAGCTCTCCGCTTCCCTGTTGTGTGTGTTAGCCTGCTGGCTGTAGGAGGTTTTACTTTGGGTCTGTTTAGTGGCGCCTGGCTTGGCTTTGTGTTGTACCACTTCCAGTATGAGTGTGTCCCAGTGGGGCTTGTATCTCCCTTCATTTTAGTCGTGTTGTTGCTGCTAGTTGTTTCGCATCGTCAACTCTGGACTAGCCAATGTGTTTACCCTTGTGCTCAATGACATCACAACCAATAAATACCCTAAGTTGGAACGTGCGTGGGCTGAACTGCCCGACTAGGAGAGCTACAGTCAGTTCTACGATTGCTGACTCCTCTTGCCAAATTGTGTGTTTGCAAGAGACAAAGCTTGAGAACGTTGATAAATATGTGGCAGCCTTCCTTGGTGGTAAACGGCTGAGAAGTTTTGCGCAGCGCCCGGCTACAGGTACGAGGGGTGGCATCCTCTTGCTATGGGACGACAATACTGTTGAGGTGTCCGACATTTCTACTTCGGCCTTTTGCCTCTCCGCCAAGGTTCACATCCGGTCGACCAATGTGTGCTTCAAGTTAACATCTGTCTATGGACCCACCAATCACACCAGCAAAGATTCCTTCTTCGCCGAGCTTGTCTCCCACAAACCTTTACCGGGTGATGCTTGGTTGGCCCTTGGGGATTTTAATCAAATATACCGCGCAAGAGATAAAAACAAGAGAAGGGTAAACCAGAGTAGGATCAATCGTTTCCATGCTGCACTGCAATCTTGCGAGCTCAAAGAGATTCATCTCCAAAACAGGCGCTTCACTTGGAGCAACGAGAGGGAAAACCCCACCCTTTGCAAGGTCGACTCCTTTTTTTGCAATGCAGAGTGGGACATGGCTTTCAACACACACGTGTTACATGCTTTATCATCTTCCCTCTCGGATCATTGCCCCCTTCTACTCGCTGACGATAAGAGGCCAGATGGCCACGTTCTTTCAAATTCGAAAATTTCTGGGTATCTTTGCCTGGTTTCCGCGACGTGGTTCAGAAGGCATGGGATGAGCGTGTCAACCATACAGAGCCTTTCCAAATACTTCATCACAGGCTAAAGAAAACCGCGATTCGGCTTACTGAGTGGAGCAAGAAATTTTTCTCCAAGGCCAAGATCCAACTTCATGCGGCTCATCTTTTGATCCTCCATTTGGATATTGCACAAGAGAGTAGGACCCTTTCCTCGGAGGAATGGGACCTACGTGCTAGACTCAAGCGAAGAGTGGTTAGCTTGGCAGTCCTTGAGCGGGATCGAAAACACCAGTGTGCTAGGTTGACAAATCTGAGGGAGGGCGATGCCAACACCAAATTCTTCCACCGTTGCATCAATGCCCGTAGGCAAAAAAACCACATTCACCGGTTAAAGCATGCACAAGGTTGGGTGACCGAGCACAAGGAAAAGGAGAAGATCATCCACAACCACTTCCCCAAGGTCATGGGTCGGCCAAGAACGAGCAACAACGACTTCAACTGGGAGGAGCTGGGCATCGAGAGCCATGCTTTGCAAGACCTCGACTCTGCCATCACCGAGGAGGAGGTTTGGGAGGCTATAAAGGAGATGCCAAATGATAAGGCGCCGGGTCCGGATGGATTCACGGGGATGTTCTTCAAGAAGTGTTGGGGAATCATCAAGCATTCGATCATGAGGGTCATCCAATGCTTCGATTCATTGCACACCTCCAACCTTTAGTGGCTAAATTCTGCCAATGTGGTTCTACTGCCGAAAAAGGATGGCGCGGAAGACATCTCTGATTATAGACCCATTAGTCTCATCCACGCCGTCGCTAAAATCATTGCCAAGATTCTCTCACTTCGACTTGCCCCCCACATGGATGACCTTGTTTCCAACGCCCAGAGTGCATTCATCAAAAGGCGAAGTATCCACGACAACTTCATGTATGTTCGGAATTTCGCCCGACGTCTACACAAATGCAAAACGCCCGCTCTCCTCTTCAAGCTTGATATAAAGAAGGCATTCAGCTCAGTCAAGTGGGGATACTGCCTCGAGATTCTCCAATGGTTGGGATTCCCCCCAAAATTTCGGGCTTGGATTGCCGCGCTGTTATCATCTTCATCCTCCCGGATTATGTTAAATGGGTTGCCCGACCCACCGGTCAAGCATGGTCGCGGATTCCGTCAGGGAGACCCCATTTCCCCCCTCCTCTTCATCCTTGCGATTGACCCCTTGCATAAGATCCTTGACTTGGCGACGAGGAAAGGGCTCCTCCACAAGATCCGTGGTCGTGGGTCCATGGTGCGTACCTCCCTCTATGCGGACGATGCAGCGGTCTTTGTGGCTCCCATCAAACGGGACATTGACAATCTCGCCTCTATCCTGAGAGGTTTTGGGGATGTGACGGGCCTTTGCTCCAATTTCCAAAAAAGCTTGGTTGTGCCTATTCGTTGCAACCACCTTGACCTTGAGCAAATCCTTCAGAGCATGCCGGCAACACGGGCCACTTTTCCGATCAAATACCTAGGCCTCCCACTTTCAGTTTGGCAACTTAAGAAGATGGATTTCCAATACCTTGAGGATAAGGCGGCCGGAAAATTGGTTTCCTGGGAGGGCCAAAACATCACTACCATCAGTCGTACGACTCTTGTTAGGTCGGTCATCTCCTCCCAAGCGGTGTTCTCCATCACGCCCCTCGTCGTGCCTTAGGGCTGCCTCGATAGCCTTAACAAAATCGAGAGGGCTTTCCTTTGGTCCGGTGCGGACAAGACAACGGGAGCCAAATGCAAGGTCAACTGGAAGGTGGTTTGTAGACCAAAAGAATACGGTGGCCTGGGGGTGCTCAACACCGACAAATTCGCACGTGCTTTGCGGCTTTGATGGTTGTGGTATGAATGGAATGAGCCCCGCAAATTATGGGTTGGCCTGGGAAACCCCTGCACCGTCGAGGACTTCGAGTTTTTCTATACTTCTACGACTATCTTGGTGGGAGATGGTGCCAAAACGCCTTTTTGGACTCCCCGTGGCTCCTTGGTCGCAAACCTAAGGATATTGCACCGCTCATCTTCGAGGCCTCGAAAAGAAAGAGTTGGAAGGTCCGTGAGGCCCTCAAGGGGAACGCTTGGATACTCAAGATCAACCAAGTCGTGGTTGTAACCGCAGCCCATATTCGGGAATTTTCACTCTTTGGATGCTCCTGAATGATATCCACCTTCATGAACAAACTGAAGATACTATCATCTGGAAGCACGCAAACGACGGGATATACACGGCGACCACTGCGTACAAGGCTCAATTCCTAGGCTTGACTTTTTCCCCCTTGGACCATATGGTTTGGAAGGCATGGGCACCTCCAAAGGTTAAATTTTTTGCGTGGTTGGCAATACAAGATAGGATTTGGACAGTCGATCGTTTACAGCGACGAGGTTGGCCAAATTGTGGCCTCTGCAAACTTTGCAATAGGGAGCAAGAAACGGTTGCCCACATTTTTTTCAAGTGTCACTTTACAATTCGGATATGGAAGTCTCTTATTGAGATGCTTGGTCTCGCGCACATAGATACATCCGAGTGGCACACGGATGAATCCGTCTACGAATGGTGGGACAAGAGAACTGACAATCGCAACCCCAACCGGCAAGATTTGGCCTCTCTCATCATGCTTGTCTCCTGGACCATTTGGAATGAAAGAAATACACGGGTGTTTCGTCATAAGAGTGCGCCAACGACCATTCTTCTCACTGCCATTGTCCACGAGGCCAAGCTTTGGGTGACCGCGGGCGCAAATAAATTAGGAGATATTTTCATGGGCGAGTAATTGCCATGCCGTATTTGTGGGTGTTGTAAAACTCTAAACTCTATTTTCTTCTTATTTAATTGATGAGGCAAATCTTATGCCTCTGTTTTGAAAAAAAAAACTGCGTCCGGATGGTGGCGTCGTTTACCCAGACGCAAGGCGTTGGCTCCCTCGGGCACCGCCATGAGCCCATGATCATGTCCTCCTGCTTGTGCCCCGACTCAATGTACTCGATTGAACCCTGAAGTCTCCCAGTATGGCACCGAGTAGCTTCCCGTCACCACCGTGTCGTTCTTCAACTGTGACTTGTCTGGTCCTTTTTTGAAGTTTCAATTGGGTAGCAGGCCTACGCATTAAAGATGCATGGTTATTTTTGCCAAACATATTATGCAGTTAATAAATCTCTTAAACGACGTATACATACAGTTAAATAATTGGATTATCAGGGTGCAAATGAACAAATTTGTAAAAAAAAAAGATGGGCACCAAAAGTTCAATCCAATAAATCAAACGGGGTCTTGAGAAAAATCATATGGAATATAAATATATAATCCTCGAAGATTACTATGGATTTTCTTTGAATCAAATATGCCTTGACAGCAGTTCTTAAGGATACTGCACATGAGGTCCTGATGTCCAGCTAAATAAAAATCAGCACTAGGTATTGAATCTTCAACGATTTTGATCATACACTGATACGTCGATACATTATCATGTAGACCGCCAACAATAACTTGTCACATGATATTTCGTCAAGAAAGATCACTGACATGGCTAGTCTCATGCACTCCAGTTAGCTCGAATGTGAACAGATAATATTCTAAAGAAACAGATCAGTTGGGCGCCCAGGAAAAATTGTCTCCAATGACATTTTGTGAAAAACACCTCCCCTTTCTTCCGACAAACTACGCAGCCCTCTCTTGTTCACACACAAGTAGAAGAAGTGCAAAGTTCCTTTTCTCTTGTTCTCACTAGTACATACGCACACACATACTCATGCACAAACACTTAATTGATGTCGCAGTCAAAACCAGTCAACGTGACCCATTTCAATCAAAACGAGGTCCAAGTTACAGTAAACCCACCTTAAGCGTTATGAGGGATGAAAAGTATCTGGTTTGAATTGTTGAAGGACGAAAAGTATCCGATTTAAATAGTTCAGGGACTGACTTTTGATGGTTTTGAAGTTGAGGGACCATTTCTCAACTTTGAAAGAATCCGAGGACGAAAAATATACTTATCCCATTGAAAAAAGTTAAAAATAGACAGCCTCCTCCAGACATCAGTTTGTGCGCTCTTTGTGCAAAAGGTCACTGACAACAATAAAGGGCAAAAAAAATTGGAAAAATTCCACCATGCATAAATGCAAGATAGGGGAAAAAGAACATCTACATCTACTAACCGAAAAATCAGGTTCGAGCACTTCGCGCCACAACATGTACTTATTGATAGATTGTGAGCCCACATCAATCTGATGAAACCTCCTTAAAGCAAGTGCAGCTACCTCGTGATCAAGTGGATGCGCCCCGAGCATCTGCTGGTGAACACATACAACATTCACCTTCAGAAACCTCGGATGTGCGTGAATAAACCATACACTGCACAAGACCAAAAAAGAAAAACAACCACAATTCTGGTTTCAAAGAAAAAAATAACCACAATTCAGATATTGGTGTCGCCAAAATAGAAAAATGTATCATGCACCCAATGCCAGCTGCCTTGCTGTAACATTAACATGTAAAATAATTGAGACACTCCCTCTTAATAAATATGTTTTTTCAAAGCAGCATCAAACATGTTTCTCACAAAAAAAAAATTGTGACCTCTATGATTAGCTTCACTAGTTTCAATACCTGTCCATGTCAAAATCATTGTCTCCAGATATCCATGTGTGGAACCTATTCACCAATGGGATTGGTGGGGGCTGCGGGAGGCAACCACTTAACCATGGGTTGCCAGCGAAACTTGTTGACATGACATACTTTCTTTTAGGCAACTTAGCCTACAACATTTGGCTCTGGATCGCCATTGTCATACAGACAACAGACGGTGTCAAGCACTGCTTGGCCGTAAACTGTAATTCTGTCCAACATAATGTTGTTATCCTCAATGGCCACGTTTTGGATTGTTAGACACAGGGGCCGCATCATCAGGATTTAATGTCTCCAAATTAGAATCTGCATGAAAAAATATTTTGCAAAACCGCTAGGCTGCCCTTGATTCGGTTCTATGCTCTCGTGCTAGACTGAACTTTTTTACATCATTCAGTCCTGTGTTTGAAAAAAGGGAGGCCAACAAAAAGGACACAAAAACACACCTCTCATGCCAGATTGAACAACACGAGGCCTCTTCCCTGGATTCTGGTTGCTGCAATCCTTCGTATAGCTACCACCTGCATCACACAAGGTTCGCATCATAAACTACAAAAAGAAAAACTGTACACTTTCAGCTCCCTATGATATCCACACATTTTACTATGAGCGATTTACATAGCAACAATACCTTGGTCATCAGACATAACAAGACGACGGGCCACCATGGGCATAGTCCTCTGTTGTGCACCTTGCCCCCTGCATCACACAAAAAACACACGAAAACATGACAAAAAAACACAAAATCAGAGCACAAAAAAAAGGGATGCATGACTGACAACCTACATGACTAAAAAGGGATGCATGACTGTCACCCAGCTGGCCACGCCTTAGACACCATCCCACCATTTAATTAGCCTAATTACCAATTACTTTTTGCCTGGCCATTAATTGGATTAATTTGACAAATACATCTTGCCTCCAAACACCTGACGATTCTGTTTTTTTTTTAATATTTTTTTAAGATGAACATCAAATTTAACCTTTGCTTTTCATACATACTAAGCCAACAAACACACTTTCATACAAATATTAGTTGCACAAACCAAGGGTACACCACACACTTAACTTGGTCGCTACAAAAGGTACGCCATCAGGCTAGTCATAGTGGGAGTAACTTAGGTAGTAACATAGCGCACTTCAAGAATTTTTTGCTTATGTGACATATATTTAATGAGGAGAGAGATGTTTAGAGTAACATAATATGTTACTGTAACATAGCGCTTCCCGAGAAAGAATGAGTCTATAAGCTAATAAATGAAGTCATCTATGACACTACTACTATATTACTTTGCATTATGAAAATAGTAACTTAGACTAAAGTCATATGCATGACACTAGTATAAGTTACTCCCCACTATGACCAGCCTCAGCAAACACCCACTCCAGCTGCATGCACACGATTTCATACTTGACAGCTAACCTAGGATTCCCTTCATCGCAGCTAATGCGAAGCAAGCACACGCATGACCACATCGGCCGCCACCAACACAAGGATTGCAACGCCAATGACAAGGTTCGCCACAGAGACCACCAAACTGACGGATGCAGCGCCGACACCAGCGGTCCCCTGGCGCCCAGCAGGAGGGAGCGCGGCGAGAATGTATCCTGCAACTGCGCTGACTGAAGAAACGAACTGCGTGCCCTCCAGCACGCCATTCTGCTGCCCCTGTGGTGCGTGCGGCAGTTGTATATCTTGAACTCCTGGTCCTTATCCGCCTGTGGCTGGATTAGCGTCAATGGTGGTGCGCCAGGGCCAAGCGAAGCGAGATGGTTGGCGTAGCCTTGGTGCCACCGGTAGAAATCACATCCCCCGCGTGACGGCTGAATTTGACCGGCGAAAAAACCTAAGAAATGTGATATTCAACGGGATCAGACGAGAACGATGCAGAAACTAGATGCTTACGTTGTGATTCCAGGCAAGGCGCGATTGGCAGGGGCGCGGTGTTACCACCTTGATTCGCATCTGCCATCTCCTCTCGCACTGCTGTACCTTGCTCCCGATTTGGGGATCTGTCGCATATGCGCTTAGGGTTTGCTCTTCGATTTGGGGATCGATTGGTCCAGACTGACCCTCGTGGTAGATGGTAGCATTCTTAAATTGGGGGTGCCGGAGCGACCCTGAGCTGTTTTCAGTTCAACGCCTCGCGTATTACGAGCTCCGGCGTCCGTGCTGCGCCGGCGTGGTAGCTGCAGCGACGCCGCAGATCCAAAGCTACCCCCGGTGTCCATCTTGGACCGCTTCAAGGCAATGCGAAGGGCCAGCTCCTCGTCGAAGTCGAGGTCGGAGCTGGAGTGGCTGCCAGCGCTCGACATTGTGAATCGGAATGAGGGAGGGAAGACGATAGGACGAAGCAAGAGACACGAGCGGAGTGAGCTAGGGTTCGGAAATACCGTGCCAACTGCCATGGATAATGCCATCATCTCAAAAGAGGTGCCTAGAAGTTTCCTCAATGCACTCATGGCAAAACACGCAATCATAACAGTCCAGGTGAAATAGTTTTCTTTTTAGCAAATTCCTCGTATTAAATTTATCATGGAGTAGAAGCTAGAAAAACAACATGCCTCAATCTGCAAGCACTCTTCCATAGCCATTTAAAAATTGGTGTTCCTCCTACTGTGAACAGAGATGGTGGTACATTATGATTGAAGAATACTTGCTCTTTGAACCCTTGCATGTCCATCTATCACGCACTTAAGAATTACTTTGATTCTGAAGAATACTCTGCACCTGAGTGAATTGATTGTAGGCTTGTGTGAAAGAGTTGGGTTGGGTCTTCAGTCTGATTCCAGATATCCACATATTGAATATCCGTCTTTGTATAGGAATGCATCTCTGGGTGCTTGTGTTTGAGTGGTTGATCTAACCAAAAGCCATGCCAGAGGAGGATTGATTTTCCATTTCCTCATGCAATTGGAGTTCCCCTTATATTCTTGTAGCAGTTTTAGATGATTTCCCACCAACTTGACCCTTCCATCTTAAATCCAGGTAGAGAATCAGAATAGTATTTCTCCCAAATTAGAGACACCTAGGGCAATGGATCTTTGTTGAGAATTTTTTGAATATTCATCATCATCAATGCTTTGGTATGCGCAGGGACACGTCTATAATCCCCAACCCTCTTGATCTTTGGGTTTACACACATTGTCTGAGGCAATTGGGGTAGGTCCAGCAATTTGTTGCCCAAACTTTCTTCATAAGAAATTCCCGAGATACCTATTTATCTTGCTGATAATGGAAGCATGTAGTGTTAGGGTGCTCATGAATAATATTGCAAGGGCTGAAAAAACTGACTTAACTAGAAGAAACCTTCCATCATATAAAATCATAGTTGAGCACCCAGACAGTCTTTTAATTTGTTGGCAAGTGAGGATAAAATCTATGTTGGCACTGAGAGCTAACCCTAAATATGTGAATGGGAAGTTCCCTCCTTTGCATCCGAGAGCATTGAGGAGCTGTGTGGGAATCACTTCTTGCACATAACAGGGATCATGACTGATTTGTCATAATTTATTTTCAATTCAGTTTGAGCTGCATAGTGTTCAATAAATTATTCATTTGTTCCACTTGACTTTGAATGACAGAGATTAAAATGGCATATTCAAGTCCTGATTTCCGAGTAATACAATACAATGATGCGATTTCAGTTTATTTCATGTCATCTTTACTTATTCCAAAGACAGTCAATACATTCCTGCAGATACAAAATAAACACACGCAAGCACACCAACAGTCTAAAGTGTGAGCTAGCTACAGAAGTAGCCGGCGAGCAGTGTGCACATGCGCAGCGACGAGCGAGATGTCGTCAAAGACAGGACCACAGAGCGTGGCTTCGGACGTCATGTGGTGGTTCCAGCGTTGGAACACCACGTGCATCAGGTTGGAGATCGCCGTGAAGTGGAGCTCGATGAGCTTGGACCCGCCCGTGCCCTGGGACTCGTACGACACCTTCAGGGTCTCCTGCCCTGCGTACGCGCCCACGACCAGGGACCCGCTGCACCCGTTGCCCGTGTCGCCGTCAGAGAACGACCGTCCAGGCACAGTGCTCACCTCCTGGAGCAGCGTGCACTCCAGACGCGCGTGCCGTGCGGACCGACGTGGTGCGGCGCGTCGACGTACTTGACAACCTTCGATCCCGAGATGATCATCCACCCTAGAAGAGGAGAATGCTCGCCGCACTCGGGTTCTCCTCGATGCCGATGTTGTGGATGGACATGCATACATCGCTATGCTTTGCCTTGAAGGCCCAGGAGTAGGAGTCCCAGCCGGTGTTGGTGTACACGGTCTAGATGGGAAGCATGCCGGAGTTGGGGGAGACCGACACGTTGAGCTTCTCTTCCTGTGCGCACGACCGAGCGGCGATCAAGGTGACGGAGTAGTACATGTGACGGGTGACGTCGAACTGCGTCCGGATGTGGCGTCGTTTACCCAGACGCAAGGCGTTGGCTCCCTCGGGCACTGCCATGAGCCCATGATCATGTCCTCCTGCTTGTGCCCCGACTCAATGTACTCGATGAACCCTGAAGTCTCCCAGTATATATGGCACCGAGTAGCTTCCCGTCACCACCGTGTCGTTCTTCAATTGTGACTTGTCCAGTCCTTTTTGAAGTTTCAATTGGGTAGCAGGCCTACGCATTAAAGATGCATGGTTATTTTTGCCAAACATATTATGCAGTTAATAAATCTCTTAAACGACGTATACATACAGTTAAATAATTAGATTATCAGGGTGCAAATGAACAAATTTGTAAAAAAAAGATGGGCACCAAAAGTTCAATCCAATAAATCAAATGGGATCTTGAGAAAAATAATATGAAATATAAATATATAATCCTCTAAGATTACTATGGATTTTCTTTGAATCAAATATGCCTTGACAGCAGTTCTTAAGGATACTGCACATGAGCTCCTGATGTCCAGCTAAAAATCAGCACTAGGTATTGAATCTTCAACGATTTCGATCATACACTGAATACGTCGATACATTATCATGTAGACCGCCAACAATCACTTGTCACATGATATTTCGTCAAGAAAGATCACTGACATGGCTAGTCTGATGCACTCCAGTTAGCTCGAATGTGAACAGATAATATTCTGAAGAAACAGATCAGTTGGCCATGTTCATGTACATGTGTTAAACTACTGGACATCCCTCCTTTCACCAACATTAGACGGTTGTACGTCAATGCGGGTTACTATACGTGAACTGCCCGACCTGACATGGATCCGTTCCCCATTGGCCTGCTGAACACATTGTTCGCTACTACCGGAGGCCTGCTGTCATTTCTCCCGGTGCACGCTGAAAGAAGGGATGGAGAAGACTCGCTTGGCGACGCAATGATCTGAAACGGCGGTGAGAAACCATATGAAGCGGCGGCGGCTAGGGTAGACGTCTGCCTGAGTATATAGTGCGGGCCGGGTAGGTTGTGGGAGGAAACCCCATGTTCGAGTCATCACGATCCAAAAAAATCGAAAACGGTTCATTAATTAACGCGTCCGTTAATTATTAATTAATGACTCAGTAATTTTTCCCGAGCAGCAAAAATGTAGACAACGTGCATAGCTCTGTCCTCGGCTCGGCTCAATCCCGCAACCCGCGATGCGGCGCGGCGCGGCGCGCCGAGGCGAGCGAGGAGGAGGAGCGCGCGTGTAGGTATCCTCTTCTCATGCTCATACAAGTGGTAGAAGAGCTCACCTCATAAAGAGGTGCAACTCTCTCTCAACTTCCGGGGTGGGACTAAACTTTAGCCTCACTCACTCCACTCACATGTGTGCATGAATGAACCAAGAGAATTTCAGAATTTTAGTTGGGCTTTGGGCCAAAGGCCTACTAGCAAAATTCCAACAATCCCCCACAAAGTCTCATTGGCACATCTCATTATTTAGTTCCAAAACATTGTTTATATACCGGTGCTTAGTGGAGACTGTGAAGTTGAATTTCCACTTAGAGATTTATGCTACACTAGATCACAACTTGAATAGTGGACTATGCCTTGAACTACAAGTTTTCTGCGAGACTAGTTTCATACAAATTCTTGACCGATACTGGGCTGCCGCAAGGCTTCCCCGCGGGTGGAGCATATACGTCATACTTCAGGGCCTTTTCATAAATTTATTAGAGAGCACCCAATTCTCACAGACTGCGACATTAACAGTCAAATTCATATAGGTGTGTTTCTCAGAAGATGTTCTGCAGGACAACATCTCTGCTTACCCGAATAAGCCACTTGGAACACATTAAGATAAGTATCAACCTGCCATGCAGATCAGGAGAGTATTGCATCTTCATGGAGTGGGATAGGTAATATAGGGATACTCTCCTCCCAGCTGACCAACAACTTGTCTCCCACTTCTACTTCACGTGATCTCCGATCACATAGAGTGGGTTACCACTATGGACAACTCATGTGGTGGGTCTCAGACCCATCTCCATCGATGCATTATCTATCACATTACGTGATAGACCCTTTGTGAAGGGATCTGCCAAATTTTTCGACGTTTGGATATAATCCAACGTAATAACTCCGGAGTTCCTCAATTTTCTAACAGATTTCAGTCTCCTCTTCACATGCCTTGGGGACTTCATATTGTCCTTTGAACTGTTTATTTTGACGATCACAGTTCATCAGGATAGGGGGTATTGGTTTTTCAACCATAGGTAAGTCCATCAAGAGTTCACGAAGCCACTCTGCTTCAATAGTGGCAGTGTCTAATGATGTGAGTTCTGCTTCCATAGTAGACTTCGTTAAGATGGTCTGCTTGCAAGACTTCTAGGAAACAGCGCCACCATCAAGTGTGAAAACATAACCACTTGTGGCCTTAATCTCATCAGCATCAGATATCCAGTTTGAATCACTATAACCCTCCAGTACCCTTGAATACCCGGTGTAGTGAATCCCATAGCTCGCGGTGCCTTTCAAATAGCGCATAACTCTCTCAAGCGCATGCCAATGATCATCTCCCGGTTTTGACACAAACCGACTCAGCTTGCTCACAGCAAAAGAGATGTCAGGCCTCGTGGCACTCGCCAAATACATAAGCGAGCCAATAATCTGAGAATACCTCAGTTGATCTCTAGCAATCCATCGGTTCTTTCGAAGCAACACACTAGCATCATATGGAGTTGGAGAAGGCGTGCAGTCCAAAACGACTCAAGACCTTTTCCACATAGTGAGACTGAAGCAGTGTGATCCCACCATTATCATCTCTCAACAGCTTGATGTTTAAGATAACATCAGCTACTCCTAGATCCTTCATCTCAAAACAGCGAGATAAGAAATCCTTAACCTCCTTGATTAAATCAAGTTTGGTTCCAAAGATCAGTATGTCGTCGACATACAGACAAAGAATAACTCCTTCACCCCCACCATAGCGATAGTACACGCACTTGTCACCATCGTTTACTACAAAGCCGGCAGCAGTTAATGTTCTTTCGAACTTCTCATGCCACTCCATAGGAGCTTGTTTAAGGCCATATAAAGACTTTAATAACTTGCACACCTTTCCTTCCTGACCAGGTACTACAAAACCATCTGGCTGATCCATGTAAATTTCCTCCTTCAACTCTCCATTGAGGAAAGCTGTCTTAACGTCCATTTGATGAACGAGAAGACCATGTGAGGCAGCCAGTGATAGTAGCACCCGAATTGTGGTCAGTCTAGCCACATGTGAGTAAGTGTCAAAGAAGTCTTCACCTTCTTTCTGGGTACAACCCTTGGCCACAAGCCGTGCCTTGTACTTTTCAATCATACCATCAGATCCAAGCTTCTTCTTGAACACCCACTTACATCCTGCACCTGTATATAAAGAAGCAAGGGGGAGAGGCCGGCCGGCCCTTGGGGCGCGCCAAGGAGGGGGGAGTCCTCCTCCTAGTAGGAGTAGGACTCCCCTTTCCTAGTCCAACTAGGAAGAGAGAAGGGGGAAGGAAAGAGAGGGAGAGGGAGAGGGAAAGAGGGGCCGCTCCCCCTCCCCTAGTCCAATTCGGACTCCCCATGGGAGGGGGCGTGCCACCTCCTGGGCTGCTGCCCTCTCTCTCCCCTCAGGCCCACTAAGGCCCAATACTTCCCCGGGGGGTTCCGGTAACCCTTCCGGCACTCCGGTTTTCTCCGAAATCACCCGAAACACTTCCGGTGTCTGAATATAGCCGTCCAATATATCGATCTTTATGTCTCGACCATTTAGAGACTCCTCATCATGTCCGTGATCATATCCGGGACTCCGAACAACCTTCGGTACATCAAAATATATAAACTCATAATGAAACTGTCATCGTAATGTTAAGCGTGCGGACCCTACGGGTTCGAGAACAATGTAGACATGACCGAGACACGTCTCCGGTCAATAACCAATAGCGGAACCTGGATGCTCATATTGGCTCCTACATATTCTATGAAGATCTTTTATCGGTCAGACCGCATAACAACATATGTTGTTCCCTCTGTCATCGGTATGTTACTTGCCCGAGATTTGATCGTCAGTATCTCAATACCTAGTTCAATCTCGTTACCGACAAGTCTCTTTACTCGTTCCGTAATACATCATCCCGCAGCTAACTTATTAGTTGCAATGCTTGTAACGCTTATGTGATGTGCATTACCGAGTGGGCCCAGAGATACCTCTCAGACAATCGGAGTGACAAATCCTAATCTCGAAATACGCCAACCCAACAAGTAGCTTTGGAGACACCTGTAGAGCACCTTTATAATCACCCAGTTACGTTGTGACGTTTGGTAGCACACAAAGTGTTCCTCCGGTAAACGGGAGTTGCATAATCGCATAGTCATAGGAACATGTATAAGTCATGAAGAAAGCAATAGCAACAAACTAAACGATCAAGTGCTATGCTAACGGAATGGGTCAAGTCAATCACATCATTCTCCTACTGATGTGATCCCGTTAATCAAATGACAACTCATGTCTATGGTTAGGAAACATAACCATCTTTGATCAACGAGCTAGTCAAGTAGATGCATACTAGTGACACGCTGTTTGTCTATGTATTCACACATGTATAATGTTTCCGGTTAATATGATTCTAGTATGAATAATAAACATTTATCATGATACAAGGAAATAAATAATAACTTTATTATTGCCTCTAGGGCATATTTCCTTCAGTCTCCCACTTGCACTAGAGTCAATAATCTAGTTCACATTGCCATGTGATTTAACATCAATAGTTCACATCACCATGTGATTAACACCCATAGTTCACATCGACATGTGACCAACACCCAAAGGGTTTACTAGAGTCAATAATCTAGTTCACATCGCTATGTGATTAACACCCAAAAGAGTATTGAGGTGTGATCATGTTTTGCTTGTGAGAGAAGTTTAGTCAACGGGACTGCCACATTCAGATCCGTAAGTATTTTACAAATTTCTATGTCAACAATGCTCTGCATGGAGCTACTCTAGCTAATTGCTCCCACTTTCAATATGTATCCAGATTGAGACTTAGAGTCATCTGGATCAGTGTCAAAACTTGCATCGACGTAACCCTTTACGACGAACCTTTTGTCACCTCCATAATCGAGAAACATATCCTTATTCCACTAAGGATAATTTTGACCAATGTCCAGTGATCTACTCCTAGATCACTATTGTACTCCCTTGCCAAACTCAGGGCAGGGTATACAATAGGTCTGGTACACAGCATGGCATACCTTATAGAACCTATGGCTGAGGCATAGGGAATGACTTTCATTCTCTCTCTATCTTCTGCCGTGGTCGGGTTTTGAGTCTTACTCAACTTCACACCTTTGTAACACAGGTAAGAACTCCTTCTTTGACTGTTCCATTTTGAACTACTTCAAAATCTTGTCAAGGTATGTACTCATTGAAAAACTTATCAAGCGTCTTGATCTATCTCTATAGATCTTGATGCTCAATATGTAAGCAGCTTCACCAAGGTCTTTCTTTGAAAAACTCCTTTCAAACATTCCTTTATGCTTTGCCGAATAATTCTACATTATCTCCGATCAACAATATGTCTTTCACATATACTAATCAGAAATGTTGTAGTGCTCCCACTCACTTTCTTGTAAATACAGGCTTCACCGCAAGTCTGTATTAAACTATATGCTTTGATCAACTTATCGAAGCGTATATTCCAACTCCGAGATGCTTGCACCAGTCCATAGATGGATCGCTGGAGCTTGCATATTTTGTTAGTACCTTTAGAATTGACAAAACCTTCTGGTTGCATCATATACAACTCTTCTTTAATAAATCCATTTAGGAATGCAGTTTTGTTTATCCATTTGCCAGATTTCATAAAATGCGGCAATTGCTAACATGATTCAGTCAAACTTAAGCATAGATACGAGTGAAAAACTCTCATCGTAGTCAACACCTTGAACTTGTTGAAAACCTTTTTGCGACAATTCTAGCTTTGTAGATAGTAACACTACTATCAGCGTCCGTCTTCCTCTTGAAGATCCATTTAATCTCAATGGCTCGCTGATCATTGGGCAAGTCAATCAAAGTCCATACTTTGTTCTCATACATGGATCTCATCTCAGATTTCATGGCCTCAAGCCATTTCGCGGAATCTAGGCTCATCATCGCTTCCTCATAGTTCGTAGGCTCGTCATGGTCAAGTAACATGACCTCCAGAACAGGATTACCGTACCACTCTGGTGCGGATCTCACTCTGGTTTACCTACGAGGTTCGGTAGTAACTTGATCTGAAGTTACATGATCATCATCATTAGCTTCCTCACTAATCGGTGTAGTAGTCACAGGAACAGATTTCTGTGATGAACTACTTTCCAATAAGGGAGCAGGTATAGTTACCTCATCAAGTTCTACTTTCCTCCCACTCACTTCTTTCGAGAGAAACTCCTTTTCTAGAAAGGATCCATTCAAAGCAACGAATATATTGCCTTCGGATCTGTGATAGAAGGTGTACCCAACATTTTCTTTTGGGTATCCTATGAAGACGCACTTCTCCGATTTGGGTTAGAGCTTATCAGGTTGAAACTTTTTCACATAAGCATTGCAACCTCAAACTTTAAGAAACGACAGCTTAGGTTTCTTGCCAAACCATAGTTCATACGGTGTCATCTCAACGGATTTAGATGGTGCCCTATTTAACGTGAATGCAGCTGTCTCTAATGCATAACCCCAAAAAGATAGTGGTAGATCGGTAAGAGACATCATAGATCGCACCATATGTAATAAAGTACAGTTATGACGTTCGGACACACCATTATGCTGTGGTGTTCCAGGTGGCGTGAGTAGTAAAACTATTTCACATTCTTTTTAAGTGAAGGCCAAACTCGTAACTCAAATATTTTACTTCTGCGATCATATCGTAGAAACTTTCATTTTTGTTACGATGATTCTCCACTTCACTCTAAAATTCTTTGAACTTTTCAAATGTTTCAGACTTGTGTTTTATCAAGTAGATATACTCATATCTGCTCATATCATCTGTGAAGATCAGAAAATAATGATACCTGCCACGAGCCTCAATATTCATCGGACCAAATACATCAGTATGTATGATTTCCAACAAATCTGTTGCTCGCTCCATTGTTCTGGAAAATGTAGTCTTAGTCATCTTGCCCATGAGGCATGGTTCGCAAGCATCAACTGATTCATAATCAAGTGATTCCAAAATCCCATCAGCATGGATTTTCTTCATGCGCTTTACACCAATATGACCTAAACGGCTGTGCCACAAATAAATTGCACCATCATTATTAACTTTGCATATTTTGGTTTCAATATTATGAATATGTGTATCACTACGATCAAGATCCAACGAACCATTTTCATTGGGTGTGTAACCATATAAGGTTTTATTCATGTAAACAAAACAACAATTGATTCTCTTACTTAAATGAATAACCGTATTGCAATAAACATGATCAAATCATATTCATGCTCAACGCAAACACCAAATAATACTTATTTAGGTTCAACACTAATCCCAAAAGTATAGGGAGTGTGCGATGATGATCATATCAATCTTGGAACCACTTCCAACACACATCGTCACTTCACCCTTTACTAGTCTATGTTCATCCTACAACTCCCGTTTCTAGTTACTACTCTTAGCAACTGAACCAGTATCAAATACCAAGGGGTTGCTACGAACACTAGTAAAATACACATCAATAATCTGTATATCAAATATACCTTTTATTCACTTTGTCATCCTTCTTATCCGCCAAATACTTGGGGCAGTTCCGCTTCCAGTGACCAGTCCCTTTGCAGTAGAAGCACTTAGTCTCAGGCTTAGGACCGGACTTGGGCTTCTTCACTTGAGCAACAACTTGCTTGCCGTTCTTCTTGAAGTTCCCCTTCTTCCCTTTGCCCTTTTCTTGAAACTAGTGGTCTTGTCTACCATCAACACTTGATATTTTTCTTGATTTCTACCTTCGTCGATTTCAGCATTACGAAGAGCATGGGAATCGTTTCCGTTATCCCTTGCATATCATAGTTCATCACGAAGTTCTACTAACTTGGTGATGGTGACTAGAGAATTATGTCAATCACTATTTTATCTGGAAGATTAACTCCCACTTGATTCAAGCGATTGTAGTACCCAGACAATCTGAGCACATGCTCACTGCTTGAGCTATTCTCCTCCATCTTTTAGCTATAGAACTTGTTGGAGACTTCATATCTCTCAACTCAGGTATTTTCTTGAAATATTAACATCAACTCCTAGAACATCTCATATGGTCCATGACGTTCAAAACGTCTTTGAAGTCCCGATTCTAAGCCGTTTAAGCATGGTGCACTAAACTATCAAGTAGTCATCATATTGAGCTAGCCTGTAACGCCCCATATGTGACCTTCCCCAATTGTACTCCGACTCTTGCCGTTTCCGGCATTAAGTTATATTTAATTCTCGGGTTCGGGTCTTTGTCTCCGTGTGTTGTTTTTGTTTCTGTGCATCTCATATCATGTCATCACGTGCATTGCATTTGCATACATGTTCATCTCATGCATTCGAGCATTTTCCCCGTTGTCCGTTTTGCATTCCGGCGCTTCGTTCTCCTCCGGTGGCCATTTCTAGCTTTCTTTCGTGTGTGGGGATTAAACATTTCCGGATTGGGCCGAGACTTGCCATGCGGCCTTGGTTTACTACCGGTAGACCGCCTATCAAGTTTCGGGTCATTTGGACTTCGTTTGATACTCCAACGGTTAACCGAGGGACCGAAAAGGCCTCGTGTGTGTGTGTGTGCAGCCCAACACCCCTCCATTTTGGCCCAAAACCCACCAAACTCAGCTCCATCGTCTCGGTCATTCGATCACGATCATGTGGGCGAAAACCGCACCTCATTTGGACTCTCCTAGCTCCCTCTATGCCTATATATACACCCCCCCCGTTTTCGGATCTCTCTTCCTCCCCGAAACCCTAAAAATCGCCCCGCCGTCACCGGACACGTCCGGCTCTCACCGGACAGATCACCGCCGCCGCCCGCAGCCAGTGGCGTCGCGCCACGTGGCCGCCGCCACCCGCCTCTGTTCCGGCCCGCTCGGCCCGGGGAGAGCCCCCGCGGGCCCGAGCCGCTCCACCCCGCCGCCCGGCCTCGCGCCGCCTCCCTCCTCGACCCCGGCGACCGGCGCCGCCGCGGGCCGCCTCTCCGCCGCTGCGGGCCGCCTCTCCGCCACCGCGGGCCGCCTCACCGTCGCCGGCCCGGCCGCCCCTCGCCGCCCCCGCCGCCTCGCCGCCCTGTTCCGGCCGCCTCCGACGCCGGCGATCGCCGCGGCCACCCCGGGTGACTCCGCCAACGTCGCCGGCCTCCTCCCTCCTCCACGCCGGCCGCCGCCGTCGCCATTTCCGGCGAGCCAGAGCTCGTCCGCTACAGTGCCGGTTGCTAGATCTGGATCTGAGATTTTCCCTAGGTTGACTTTTGACCTAATTCCCTAATGTTTCATGCCATGTTTGACTGCCCATAAGTTTGCATCCGTAGCTCCGTTTTGGGCGTATGATATGTCAAAATCTTCGCCTCGAGGAGTACATCATTTCATTCCATTGCATCATTTGCATTTGAGTTCATCTTGTTGCCCAAAATGCTGTTGGAAGGAGGCATGTTGAGTCAAATTGCAGATCCGTTAGCCCTACATGCACTTTTGTCATTTTTGCCATGTTTAATCCGTGCATGATATGCCTGTGCCCCTTTGGGATGAATTGTTAAGCATGTTGTCTCCTTTCCAGAGGTGCCTTCCATGTAGTTTTAGGATGTGTGTGCTGTCTTGTGCAAGCTTGCGAAGAGGGCTACCTGAGTTTACTGATTTCAGGGACTTAGTGAAAATCACTAAGTCTGGGCCATTTTAGTTCACGATGCTATATGTCCGGCTTGTTTCCTAGTGATCCGTGCCTCTTTTGAGGATGATCAGTAAAAGTGATTTGTTATGCTTGTTGTGCTTAATCCATCCATATCTTTACTTGTTATGTTGGAGCACCCTAGGTTAACTCAATCGAGCTCAACTTTTGGATAGTTGCCGTTTTGGGCAGATCGTGAACTCTTTTGCGATTTTGCCGGAGTGATTGCTAGTGGTTCATGCATGCTATTCCATTGTTCTTGCCATGTCTAGCTAGCATTTTGTGCCTTCTTAATGGATGTATGCTTACTTGCCATGACTTGCACCGTAGTGAGAGCATCGAGCTCGTTTACACGCCTCCGTGAGTTATTATTTCAGCATGTCCCAGTTTTCACTAAGTCTGAAAACTGATTGTGTTTCATCGATGTTCGTGAGCTCGGTAGAGTATTTTTGTGAACCCTTTTGGCCCCAGGTCATTTTGGGTGTTTTGTTAAGCTTGTTGAGTAGCTCCATGCCATGCTCTTACTTGACATGTTCAGGTTTTTCTTCATGTTGTTTTGCTGCTCCGAAGAGAGCATCGTGGTCTGAAATTTCAGACTAGCGTTAATTTCGCTAAGTCTGAAATCTGTTTTGCTTATTCAGTTTTGCCATGCTTGTTTGAAGCCCTAAATAGATGAATTTGCCTATGCCTCAGTCCTGATGTTTTGTTAAGCTTGATGAGTACATCACTGCCATGCAATTTGTTTTCATGTTGGGTGGCTGTAGCATGTTCAGTTTGTTGCATTTAGGAGCCTACTTGCTGTAAATCGCAGATTGGTTCGTTTAGTAAAACGCTTGCCATTTCTAAACCGTAGTTCCGATTGCCATGATCTTTATATCGTTTTCAGGGGAGTTCTTCTCCTCTATCCAGTGGCACACTTGGTTTTCCAAGTTGAGGCCGGGTTCATGCATTTCGTGTTACATCTTACATTTTGCATCACGCATCGCATCCCGCATAGCATATCATCGTTGCATCTTATTGGTTGCCTTTGCACGTGGTTGATTGTATCCTTGTTGCTTGTTTGTGTTGTTGGGTAGAGCCGGGAGACGAGTTCGCTAACGAGGAGCCCGTTGAGTTTGCTTTTGAGGATCCAGTCAATTCTGACAACTGTGCAGGCAAGATGATCACACCCTTGAAATCACTACTATCTTTGCTATGCTAGTTTGCTCGCTCTTTTGCTTTGCCAATGCTAAGATGCCTACCACTTGCTTGTCAGCCTCCCAATTGCCATGATTGAGCCTCTAACCCACCTTTGTCCTAGCAAACCATTGATTGGCTATGTTACCGCTTTGCTCAAGCCCCTTCTTATAGCGTTGCTAGTTGCAGGTGAAGATTGGAGCCGTTCCTTGTTGGAACATTTATTTACTTGTTGGGCTATCATTATATTGCTATGTTATCTTTACTCATCTATATACTTGGTAAAGGGTGGAAGGCTCGGCCTCTCGCCTAGTGTTTTGTTCCACTCTTGCCGCCCTAGTTTTCCGTCATATCAGTGTTATGTTCCCGGATTGTTGCGTCCCTTACGCGGTTGGGCTATAATGGGAACCCCTTGATAGTTCGCCTTGATTAAAGCTTTTCCAGCAATGCCCAACATTGGTTTTACCATTTGCCACCTACTTCCTTTTTCCCCTGGGTTTCCGGAGCCCGAGGGTCATCTTTATTTTAGCCCCCCACGGGCCAGTGCTCCTCTGAGTGCTGGTCCGAACTAGAGCCCCTTGCAGCGCCACCTCGGGGGAACCCGAGGGCTGGTTTTAGTTGTACAGATTGCTTATCTGAGTGTGCCCTGAGAAAGAGATATGTGCAGCTCCTATCGGGATTTGTCGGCGCATTCGGGCGGTGTTGCTGGACTAGTTTTGACCTGTCGAACCATCTTGTTGTACCGGGATACCGAGTCTGATCGGTGGGTCCTGGGTGGAGGTCTATTCCTTCGTTGACCGTGAGAGCTTGTTATGGGCTAAGTTGGGATCCCCCTGCATGGATTGATCTTTCGAAAGCCATGCCCGCGGTTATGGGCAGATGGGAATTTGTTAATGTCCGGTTGTAGATAACTTGAACTTAATTAATCAAAATGAATCAACTGCGTGTGTTGCCGTGATGGCCTCTTCTCGGCGGAGTGCGGGAAGTGGACACGGCGCTGGAGTTATGTTTGCGGAGTCTGCTCTAATTAGTTTCCGCTCGTGCTTTGCCTTCTCTTCTCGCTCTCCTTTGCGAATAAGTTAGCCACCATATATGCTAGTCGCTTGCTGCAGCTCCACTTACATTACCCCTTTCCTACCTATTAAGCTTAAATAGTCTTGATCGCGAGGGTGCGAGATTGCTGAGTCCTTTGTGGCTCACAGATTACTATTACACCAGATGCAGGGACCGATGATACTCCTCCGGATGGCGCGTTCGAGCTGAAGTGGGAGTACGACGAGGACTCTCAGCGATACTATGTTTCTTTTCCTGATGATCAGTAGTGGTGCCTATTCGGGGTTCGATTCAGGGTTTAGTCGCTTGTTGGGGGTCTTTTCTATTTTGGCGCCGTAGTCGGGCCATGAGTGTTTGTATGATGGATGTTATTTATGTACTTTGATGTGACGTGGCGAGTGTAAGCCAACTATTATTATTATTCCCCCTTTATATTATATATGTACTTGGGTTGTGTAATGATTCCCGACTTGCGACATTGCTTTCAATGCGCCTATGTCTCTAAGTCGTGCCTCGACACATGGGAGACATAGCCGCATCGAGGGCGTTACATAGCCAAATGTTCATAACATCTGCATCTGCTCCTGCAATAGGTTTGTCACCTAGCGGTGCATCAAAGACATAATTCTTCTGTGCAGCAATGAGGATAAACCTTAGATCACGGATCCAATCCGCATCATTTCTACTAACATCTTTCAACTTAGTTTTCTCTAGGAACATATCAAAAAAAACAGGGGAGCTAAACGCGAGCTATTGATCTACAACATAGATATGCTAATACTACCAGGACTAAGTTCATGATAAATTAAAGTTCAATTAATCATATTACTTAAGAACTCCCACTTAGATAGACATCCCTCTAATTCTCTAAGTGATCACGTGATCCAAATCAACTAAACCATGTCCGATCATCACATGAGATGGAGTAGTTTCAATGGTGAAAATCACTATGTTGATCATATGTACTATATGATTCACGCTCGACCTTTCGGTCTCCGTGTTTCGAGGCCATATCTGTTATATGCTAGGCTCGTCAAGTTTAACCTAAGTATTCCGCGTGTGCAACTGTTTTGCACCCGTTGTATTTGAACATAGAGCCTATCACACCCGATCATCACGTGGTGTCTCAGCACGAAGAACTTTCGCAACAGTGCATACTCAGGGAGAACACTTATACTTTGATAATTTAGTGAGGGATCATCTTATAATGCTACCGTCAATCAAAGCAAGATAAGATGCATAAAAGATAAACATCACATGCAATCAATATAAGTGATATGATATGGCCATCATCATCTTGTACTTGTGATCTCCATCTCCGATGTACCGTCATGATCACCATCATCACCGGTGCGACACCTTGATCTCCATCGTAGCATCGTTGTCGTCTCGCCAATCTTATGCTTCCACGACTGTCGCTACCGCTTAGTGATAAAGTAAAGCATTACAGCGCGATTGCATTGCATACAATAAAGCGACAACCATATGGCTCCTCCCAATTGCCGATAACTCGGTTACAAAACATGATAATCTCATACAATAAAATTTAGCATCATGTCATGACCATATCACATCACAACATGCCCTGCAAAAACAAGTTAGACGTCCTCTACTTTGTTGTTGCAAGTTTTACGTGGCTGCTACGGGCTTAGCAAGAACCGTTCTTACCTACGCATCAAAACCACAATGATAGTTTGTCAAGTTGGTGCTGTTTTAACCTTCGCAAGGACCGGGCGTAGCCACACTTGGTTCAACTAAAGTTGGAGAAACTGACACCCGCCAGCCACCTGTGTGCAAAGCACGTTGGTAGAACCAGTCTCGCGTAAGCGTATGCGTAATGTCAGTCCGGGCCGCTTCATCCAACAATACCGCCGAAACAGAGTATGACATGCTGGTAAGCAGTATGACTTATATCGCCCACAACTCTCTTGTGTTCTACTCGTGCATAACATCAACGCATAAAACCTAGGCTCGGATGCCACTATTGGGGAACGTAGTAATTTCAAAAAAATTCCTACGCACACGCAAGATCATGGTGATGCTTAGCAACGAGAGGGGAGAGTGTTGTCTACGTACCCTCGTAGACCGGAAGCGGAAGTGTTAGCACAACACGGTTGATGTAGTCGTACGTCTTCACGGCCTGACCGATCAAGCATCGAAACTACGGCACCTCCGAGTTCTAGCACACGTTCAGCTCGATGATGATCCCCGGACTCCGATCCAGCAAAGTGTCGGGGAAGAGTTCCGTCAGCAGGACGGCGTGGTGACGATCTTGATGTTCTACCATCGCAGGGCTTCGTCTAAGCACCGCTACAATATTATCGAGGATTATGGTGGAGGGGGGCACCGCACACGGCTAAGAGAACGATCACGAAGATCAACTTGTGTGTCTAGAGGTGCCCCCTGCCACTTTAAATAAAGGAGCAAGGGGGAGAGGCCGGCCGGCCCTTGGGGCGCGCCAAGGAGGGGCGAGTCCTCCTCCTAGTAGGAGTAGGACTCCCCTTTCCTAGTCCAACTAGGAAGAGAGAAGGGGGAAGGAAAGAGAGGGGGAGGGAGAGGGAAAGAGGGGGCCGCTCCCCCCTCCCCTAGTCCAATTCGGACTCCCCATGGGAGGGGGCGCGCCACCTCCTGGGCTGCTGCCCTCTCTCTCCCCTCAGGCCCACTAAGGCCCAATACTTCCCCGGGGGGTTCCGGTAACCCTTCCGGCACTCCGGTTTTCTCCGAAATCACCCAAAACACTTCCGGTGTCCGAATATAGCCGTCCAATATATCGATCTTTATGTCTCGACCATTTAGAGACTCCTCGTCATGTCCGTGATCATATCTGGGACTCCGAACAACCTTCGGTACATCAAAATATATAAACTCATAATGAAACTGTCATCGTAACGTTAAGCATGCGGACCCTACGTGTTCGAGAACAATGTAGACATGACCGAGACACGTCTCTGGTCAATAACCAATAGCGGAACATGGATGCTCATATTGGCTCCTACATATTCTACATATTCTACGAAGATCTTTTATCGGTCAGACCGCATAACAACATATGTTGTTCCCTTTGTCATTGGTATGTTACATGCCTGAGATTTGATCGTCGGTATCTCAATACCTAGTTCAATCTCGTTACCGACAAGTCTCTTTACTCGTTCTGTAATACATCATCCCGTAGCTAACTTATTAGTTGCAAGGCTTATGTGATGTGCATTACCGAGTGGGCCCAGAGATACCTCTCCGACAATCGGAGTGACAAATCCTAATCTCGAAATACGCCAACCCAACAAGTACCTTCGGAGACACCTGTAGAGCACCTTTATAATCACCCCGTTACGTTGTGACGTTTGGTAGCACACAAAGTGTTCCTCCGGTAAACGGGAGTTGCATAATCGCATACTCATAGGAACATGTATAAGTCATGAAGAAAGCAATAGAAACAAACTAAACGATCAAGTGCTATGCTAACGGAATGGGTCAAGTCAATGACATCATTCTCCTAATGATGTGATCCCGTTAATAAAATGACAACTCATGTCTATGGTTAGGAAACATAACCATCTTTGATCAACGAGCTAGTCAAGTAGAGGCATACTAGTGACGCGCTGTTTGTCTATGTATTCACACATGTATAATGTTTCCGGTTAATACGATTCTAGCATGAATAATAAACATTTATCATGATATAAGGAAATAAATAATAACTTTATTATTGCCTCTAGGGCATATTTCCTTCAACGACTTCTTCCCTGACCTCTGCAACCTCATCCTCGACGACATGGGCAAAGTCCCTTCCCCTTCTTATGAGAATTCTTCTTGAAGTTGGTAGAATGTGATGGTTTGTTCTTTGTATCAAACTTGCCTTTGCCCTGAGTTTTGTTCTTATTGTTTTTGAACTTGTTGGGCTGGGAGTTCTTCTTCTATACCATGTGGGCACTAGAACCTCCCTCAGCAACTCGAGCACGTGTGTCCTTTGCTCTCGCCTTCTCTTCAACGTCAAGAGTACCAATGAGATCCGCAACGGAAAACTCCTGTCTCTTGTGTTTCAGGGAAGTAGCAAAATTGTTCCACGAAGGTGGAAGCTTGACAATGATGCCTCCGGCAACAAATTTTTCCGGCAACACACACTTGAAGTACTCAAGTTCTTTTGCGAGCGACTGTATCTCATGAGCCTACTGTACAACAGGGCGCTCATCAGTCATCTTGTAGTCATAGAATTGCTCCATGATGTACAACTCGCTGCCGGTGTCCGAGGCACCAAACTTGGCCTCGAGCGCAGCCCACATGTCCTTGTCGTTGTCAAACGACATATACGAATCCACAATGGAGTCATCAAGAACACTCAGAAGAGCGCCTTTAAAGAGGGTATCGATCTTCTCGAAAGCTTCCAGTTGTGCTGGATTAAGATCACCCTCAGGCTTGCCCTTGGTGGCGTCATAGCAGCCCATGGTCTGAAACCAGTAGACTGCTCTCGTGCGCCACCTCTTATATTGTGCCCCCTTAAAGGCAGGCGACTTCAGATGCACAGCAAAACCACTCGGAGTAAATTGCCTATAATCAGGTTTTTGGATTGTTGGAAATATGAGCAAGTTACTATGAGATTTAATCCGAATAATTAGAAGATAAATCATGACTACAGTAGCAGAGATTAAACTAATCATGCGAACTAGCATAGAAGATGAATAGATCACATCTAGGGCATATACTAGAAACATGAATTCTACCACGATCTCAAACAGGAAGGATAGAATCACATACGGTGCAGCGGGAGCAGCACCGCCGGCGTTGACGTTGTCGCCCATGTCGTCGAGGATGAGGTTGCCGAGGTCAGGGAAGAAGTCTTTGAAGGAAATATGCCCTAGAGGCAATAATAAAGTTATTATTTATTTCCTCATATATCATGATAAATGTTTATTATTCATGCTAGAATTGTATTAACCGGAAACATAATACATGTGTGAATACATAGACAAACAGAGTGTCAATAGTATGCCTCTACTTGACTAGCTCGTTAATCAAAGATGGTTATGTTTCCTAACCATGAACAAAGAGTTGTTACTTGATTAATGGGATCACATCGTTAGGTGAATGATCTGATTGACATGACCCATTCCATTAGCTTAGCACCCGATCGTTTAGTATGTTGCTATTGCTTTCTTCATGACTTATACATGTTCCTATGACTATGAGATTATGCAACTCCCGTTTGCCAGAGGAACACTTTGTGTGCTACCAAACATCACAACGTAAATGGGTGATTATAAAGGTGCTCTACAGGTGTCTCCAAAGGTAGATGTTGGGTTGGCATATTTCGAGATTAGGATTTGTCACTCCGATTGTCAGAGAGGTATCTCTGGGCCCTCTCGGTAATGCACATCACATAAGCCTTGCAAGCATTACAACTAATGAGTTAGTTGCGAGATGATGTATTACGGAACGAGTAAAGAGACTTGCCGGTAACGAGATTGAACTAGGTATTGGATACCGACGATCGAATCTCGGGCAAGTAACATACCGATGACAAAGGGAACAACGTATGTTGTTATGCGGTCTGACCGATAAAGATCTTCGTAGAATATGTAGGAGCCAATATGGGCATCCAGGTCCCGCTATTGGTTATTGACTGGAGATTTGTCTCAGTCATGTCTGCATTGTTCTCGAACCGTAGGGTCCGCACGCTTAACGTTACGATGACAGTTATTATGAGTTTATGCATTTTGATGTACCGAATTTAGTTCGGAGTCCCGTATGTGATCACGGACATGACGAGGAGTCTCGAAATGGTCGAGACATAAAGATTGATATATTGGATGACTATATTTGGACACCGGAAGCGTTCCGGGGAAGTTTCGGATAAAACCGGAGCACCGGGGGTTACCGGAACCCCCCGGGGGGTTAATGGGCCTCATGGGCCTAAAGTGGAGAAGAGGAAGGGGCTGCCAGGGCAGGCCGCGCGCCCCCTCTCCCCCTAGTCCGAATTGGACAAGGAGGGAGGGGCGGCGCCCCCCCTTTTTCCTTCTCTTCTTCCACCTCTCCTACTTGGACAAGGAAAGGGAGGGGAGTCCTACTCCCGGTAGGAGTAGGACTCCTCCTGCGCGCCTCCTCTAGGGCCGGCCGCACCCCCCCCTTGGATCCTTTATATACGTAGGTAGGGGGACACCCTAGGACACACAAGTTGATCATCGTGATCGTTCCTTAGCCGTGTGCGGTGCCCCCTTCCACCATATTCCACCTCGGTCATATTGTAGCAGCGCTTAGGCGAAGCCCTGCGACGGTAGAATATCAAGATCGTCACCACGCCGTCGTGCTGACGGAACTCATCCCCGAAGCTTTGCTGGATCGGAGCCCGGGGAGCGTCATCGAGCTGTACGTGTGCTAAGAACTCGGAGGTGCCGGAGTAACGGTGCTTGGATCGGTCGGATCGGGAAGACGTACGACTACTTCCTCAACGTTGCGGCAACGCTTCCGCTTCGGTCTACGAGGGTATGTAGACAACACTCTCCCCTCTCATTGCAATGCATCACCATGATCTTGCGTGTGCGTAGGAAAATTTTGAAATTACTACGTTCCCCAACAGTGGCATCCGAGCCTAGGTTTTATGTGTTGATGTTATATGCACGAGTAGAACACAAGTGAGTTGTGGGCGATATAAGTCATACTGCTTACCAGCATGTCATACTTTGGTTCGGCGGTATTGTTGGACAAAGCGGCCCGGACCGACATTACGTGTACGCTTACGCGAGACCGGTTCTCCCGACATGCTTTGCACATAGGTGGCTTGCGGGTGACAGTTTCTCCAACTTTAGTTGAACTGAGTATGGCTACGCCCGGTCCTTGTGAAGGTTAAAACAGCACCAACTTGACAAACTATCGTTGTGGTTTTGATGCGTAGGTAAGATTGGTTCTTGCTTAAGCCCGTAGCAGCCACGTAAAACTTGCAGCAACAAAGTAGAGGACGTCTAACTTGTTTTTGCAGGGCATGTTGTGATGTGATATGGTCAAGACATGATGCTGAATTTTATTGTATGAGATGATCATGTTTTGTAACCAAGTTATCGGCAACTGGCAGGAGCCATATGGTTGTCGCTTTATTGTATGCAATGCAATCACGCTGTAATGCTTTACTTTATCACTAAGCGGTAGCGATAGTTGTGGAAGCATAAGATTGGCGAGACGACAACGATGCTACGATGGAGATCAAGGTGTCGCGCCGGTGATGATGGTGATCATGACGGTGCTTCGGAGATGGAGATCATAGTCACAAGATGATGATGGCCATATCATATCACTTATATTGATTGCATGTGATGTTTATCTTTTATGCTTCTTATCTTGCTTTGATTGACGGTAGCATTATAAGATGATCTCTGACTAAAATTATCAAGAAGTGTTCTCCCTGAGTATGCACCGTTGCGAAAGTTCTTCGTGCTGAGACACCATGTGATGATCGGGTGTGATAGGCTCTACGTTCAAATACAACAGGTGCAAAACAGTTGCACACACGGAATACTCAGGTTATACTTGACGAGCCAAGCATATGCAGATATGGCCTCGGAACACGGAGACCGAAAGGTCGAGCGTGAATCATATAGGAGATATGATCAACATAGCGATGTTCGCCAATGAAACTACTCCATCTCACGTCATGATCGGACATGGTTTAGTTGATTTGGATCACGTTATCACTTAGAGGATTAGAGGGATGTCTATCTAAGTGGGAGTTCTTTAAGTAATTTGATTAATTGAACTTAAATTTATCATGAACTTAGTACCTGATAGTATCTTGCTTATGTATGTTTGATTGTAGATAGATGGCCCGTGTTGTTGTTCCGTTGAATTTTAATGCGTTCCTTGAGAAAGCAAAGTTGAAAGATGATGGTAGCAATTACACGGACTGGGTCCATAACTTGAGGATTATCCTCATTGCTGCATAGAAGAATGACGTCCTGGAAGCACCGCTGGGTGCCAGGCCTGCTGCTGGAGCAACACCAGATGTTATGAACGTCTGGCAGAGCAAAGCTGATGACTACTCGATAGTTCAGTGTGCCATGCTTTACGGCTTAGAATCGGGACTTCAACGACGTTTTGAACGTCATGGAGCATATGAGATGTTCCAAGAGTTGAAGTTAATATTTCAAGCAAATGCCCAGATTGAGAGATATGAAGTCTCCAATAAGTTCTATAGCTGCAAGATGGAGGAGAACAGTTCTGTCAGTGAGCATATACTCAAAATGTCTGGGTATAATAATCACTTGATTCAGATGGGAGTTTATCTTCTAGATGATTGCGTCATTGACAGAATTCTCCAATCACTGCCACCAAGCTACAAGAGCTTCGTGTTGAACTATAATATGCAAGGGATGAATAAGACTATTCCCGAGCTCTTCGCAATGCTGAAAGCTACGGAGGTAGAAATCAAAAAGGAGCATCAAGTGTTGATGGTCAACAAGACCACTAGTTTCAAGAAAAAAGGCAAAGGGAAGAAGAAGGGGAACTTCAAGAAGAACGGCAAGCAAGTTGCTGCTCAAGAGAAGAAACCCAAGTCTGGACCTAAGCCTGAAACTGAGTGCTTCTACTACAAGCAGACTGGTCACTGGAAGCGGAACTGCCCCAAGTATTTGGCGGATAAGAAAGATGGCAAGGTGAACAAAGGTATATGTGATATACATGTTATTGATGTGTACCTTACTAATGCTCGCGGTAGCTCCTGGGTATTTGATACTGGTTCTGTTGCTAATATTTGCATCTTGAAACAGGGACTACGGATTAAGCAAAGATTGGCTAAGGACGAGGTGACGATGCGCGTGGGAAACGGTTCCAAAGTCGATGTGATCGCGGTCGGCACGCTACCTCTACATCTACCTTCGGGATTAGTATTAGACCTAAATAATTATTATTTGGTGCCAGCGTTGAGCATGAACATTATATCTGGATCTTGTTTAATGCGAGACGGTTATTCATTTAAATCAGAGAATAATGGTTGTTCTATTTATATGAGTAATATCTTTTATGGTCATGCACCCTTGAAGAGTGGTCTATTCTTATTGAATCTCGATAGTAGTGATACACATAACCAAAAGATGCAGAGTTGATAATGATGGTGCAACTTATTTGTGGCACTGCCGTTTAGGTCATATCGGTGTAAAGCGCATGAAGAAACTCCATACTGATGGACTTTTGGAGCCACTTGATTATGAATCACTTGGTACTTGCGAACCGTGCCTCATGGGCAAGATGACTAAAACACCGTTCTCCGGTACAATGGAGAGAGCAACAGATTTATTGGAAATCATACATACAGATGTATGTGGTCCAATGAATATTGAGGCTCGTGGCGGATATCGTTATTTTCTCACCTTCACAGATGACTTAAGCAGATATGGGTATATCTACTTAATGAAACATAAGTCTGAAACATTTGAAAAGTTCAAAGAATTTCAGAGTGCAGTTGAAAATCATCGTAACAAGAAAATAAAGTTTCTACAATCTAATCGTGGAGGAGAATATTTGAGTTACGAGTTTGGTGTACATTTGAAGCAATGCGGAATAGTTTCGCAACTCACGCCACCTGGAACACCACAGCGTAATGGTGTGTCCGAACGTCGTAATCGTACTTTACTAGACATGGTGCGATCTATGATGTCTCTTACTGATTTACCGCTATTGTTTTGGGGTTATGCTTTAGAGACGGCCGCATTCACGTTGAATAGGGAACCATCGAAATCCGTTGAGACGATGCCTTATGAACTATGGTTTGGCAAGAAACCAAAGTTGTCATTTCTGAAAGTTTGGGGCTGCGATGCTTATGTGAAAAAGCTTCAACCTGATAAGCTCGAACCCAAATCGGAGAAATGTGTCTTCATAGGATATCCAAAGGAAACTATTGGATACACCTTCTATCACAGATCCGAAGGCAAGACTTTTGTTGCTAAATTCGGAAACTTTCTGGAGAAGGAGTTTCTCTCGAAAGATGTGAGTGGGAGGAAAGTAGAACTTGATGAGGTAACTGTACCTGCTCCCTTATTGGAAAGTAGTACATCACAGAAAACTGTTTCTGTGACACCTACACCAATTAGTGAGGAAGCTAATGATAATGATCATGAAACTTCAGGACAAGATACTACTGAACCTCGTAGGACAACTAGAGTGAGAACCGCGCCAGAGTGGTACGGTAATCCTGTTTTGGAAATCATGCTGCTAGATCATGATGAACCTACGAACTATGAAGAAGCGATGGTGAGCCCAGATTACGCAAAATGGCTTGAAGCCATGAAATCTGAGATGGGATCCATGTATGAGAACAAAGTATGGACTTTGGTTGACTTGCCCGATGTTCGGCAAGCAATTGAGAATAAATGGATCTTCAAGAAGAAGACTGACGCTGACGGTAATATTACTGTCTACAAAGCTCGACTTGTCGCAAAAGGTTTTCGACAAGTTCAAGGGGTTGACTACGATGAGACCTTCTCACCCGTAGCGATGCTCAAGTCTGTCTGAATCATGTTAGTAATTGCCGCATTTTATGATTATGAAATTTGGCAGATGGATGTCAAAACTGCATTCCTGAATGGATTTCTGGAAGAAGAGTTGTATATGATGCAACCGGAAGGTTTTGTCGATCCAAAGGGAGCTAACAAAGTGTGCAAGCTCCAGCGATCCATTTATGGACTGGTACAAGCCTCTCGGAGTTGGAATAAACGCTTTGATAGTATGATCAAAGCATTTGGTTTTATACAGACTTTTGGAGAAGCCTGTATTTACAAGAAAGTGAGTGGGAGCTCTGTAGCATTTCTGATATTATATGTGGATGACATATTACTGATTGGAAATGATATAGAATTTCTGGATAGCATAAAGGGATATTTGAATAAGAGTTTTTCAATGAAAGACCTCGGTGAAGCTGCTTACATATTAGGCATAAAGATCTATAGAGACAAATCAAGACGCTTAATTGGACTTTCACAAAGCACATACCTTGACAAGATTTTGAAGAAGTTCAAAATGGATCAAGCAAAGAAAGGGTTCTTGCCTGTGTTACAAGGTGTGAAGTTGAGTCAAACTCAATGCCCGACCACTGCAGAGGATAGAGAGAAAATGAAAGATGTTCCCTATGCTTCAGCCATAGGCTCTATCATGTATGCAATGCTGTGTACCAGACCTGATGTGTGCCTTGCTATAAGTTTAGCAGGGAGGTACCAAAGTAATCCAGGAGTGGATCACTGGACAGCGATCAAGAACATCCTGAAGTACCGGAAAAGGACTAAGGATATGTTTCTCGTATATGGAGGTGACAAAGAGCTCATTGTAAATGGTTACGTTGATGCAAGCTTTGACACTGATCCGGACGATTCTAAATCGCAAACCGGATACGTGTTTACATTAAACGGTGGAGGTGTCAGTTGGTGCAGTTCTAAACAAAGCATCGTGGCGGGATCTACATGTGAAGCGGAGTACATAGCTGCTTCGGAAGCAGCAAACGAAGGAGTCTGTATGAAGGAGTTCATATCCGATCTAGGTGTCATACCTAGTGCATCGGGTCCAATGAAAATCTTTTGTGACAATACTGGTGCAATTGCCTTGGCAAAGGAATCCAGATTTCACAAAAGAACCAAGCACATCAAGAGACGCTTCGATTCCATCCGGGATCTAGTCTAGGTGGGAGACATAGAGATTTGCAAGATACATACGGATCTGAATGCAGCAGACCCGTTGACTAAGCCTCTTCCACGAGCAAAACATGATCAGCACCAAGGCTCCATGGGTGTTAGAATCATTACTGTGTAATCTAGATTATTGACTCTAGTGCAAGTGGGAGACTGAAGGAAATATGCCCTAGAGGCAATAATAAAGTTATTATTTATTTCCTCATATATCATGATAAATGTTTATTATTCATGCTAGAATTGTATTAATCGGAAACATAATACATGTGTGAATACATAGACAAACAGAGTGTCACTACTATGCCTCTACTTGACTAGCTCGTTAATCAAAGATGGTTATGTTTCCTAACCATGAACAAAGAATTGTTATTTGATTAATGGGATCACATCATTAGGTGAATGATCTGATTGACATGACCCATTCCATTAGCTTAGCACCCGATCGTTTAGTATGTTGCTATTGCTTTCTTCATGACTTATACATGTTACTATGACTATGAGATTATGCAACTCCCGTTTGCCGGAGGAACACTTTGTGTGCTACCAAACATCACAACGTAAATGGGTGATTATAAAGGTGCTCTACAGGTGTCTCCAAAGGTAGATGTTGGGTTGGCGTATTTCAAGATTAGGATTTGTCACTCCGATTGTCGGAGAGGTATCTCTGGGCCCTCTCGGTAATGCACATCACATAAGCCTTGCAAGCATTACAACTAATGAGTTAGTTGCGAGATGATGTATTACGGAACGAGTAAAGAGACTTGCCGGTAACGAGATTGAACTAGGTATTGGATACCGACGATCGAATCTCGGGCAAGTAACATACCGATGACAAAGGGAACAACATATGTTGTTATGCGGTCTGACCGATAAAGATCTTCGTAGAATATGTAGGAGCCAATATGGGCATCCAGGTCCCTCTATTGGTTATTGACCGGAGATTTGTCTCAGTCATGTCTGCATTGTTCTCGAACCGTAGGGTCCGCACGCTTAACGTTACGATGACAGTTATTATGAGTTTATGCATTTTGATGTACCGAAGTTAGTTCGGAGTCCCGGATGTGATCACGGACATGACGAGGAGTCTCGAAATGGTCGAGACATAAAGATTGATATATTTGATGACTATATTCGGACACCGTAAGCGTTCCGGGGAAGCTTCGGATAAAACCGGAGCACCGGGGGGTTATCGGAACCCCCTGGGGGTTAATGGGCCTCATGGGACTAAAGTGGAGAAGAGGAAGGGGCTGCCAGGGTAGGCCGCGCGCCCCCTCTCCCCCTAGTCCGAATTGGACAAGGAGGGAGGGGCGGCGCCCCCCTTTTTCCTTCTCTTCTTCCACCTCTCCTACTTGGACAAGGAAAGGGAGGGGAGTCCTACTCCCGGTAGGAGTAGGACTCCTCCTACGCGGCTCCTCTAGGGCCGGCCGCCCCCCTTGGATCCTTTATATACGGAGGCAGGGGGACACCCTAGGACACACAAGTTGATCATTGTGATCGTTCCTTAGCCGTGTGCGGTGCCCCCTTCCACCATATTCCACCTCGGTTATATTGTAGCAGCGCTTAGGCGAAGCCCTGCGATGGTAGAACATCAAGATCGTCACCACGCCGTCGTGCTGACGGAACTCATCCCCGAAGCTTTGCCGGATCAGAGCCCGGGGAGCGTCATCGATCTGTACGTGTGCTAAGAACTCGGAGGTGCCGAAGTAACGGTGCTTGGATCGGTCGGATCAGGAAGACGTACGACTACTTCCTCTACGTTGCGTCGACGCTTCCGCTTCGGTCTACGAGGGTACGTAGACAACACTCTCCCCTCTCGTTGCAATGCATCACCATGATCTTGCGTGTGCGTAGGAAAATTTTGAAATTACTACATACCCCAATAGTCGTTGTTCGCGAAGTCGTTGCTGCTAGCAGTCGCGCGAGTGCGCTCCCCAAAAACTTGATCGCCCCTCTCCCGTACAGGATCACGAGAGGCGGGGTTCCGGAGGCCTGCTGTCCCTTCTCCCGATGCACGCTGAAAGGAGGGATGGAGAAGACTTGCTTGGCGATGCAATGATCTGGAACGGTGGTGAGAAACCATATGAAGCGGCGGCGGCTAGGGTAGACGTCTGCCTGACTATATAGTGTGGGCCGGGTAAGTCGTGGGAGGAAACCCCATGTCCGAGTCGTCACGATCCAAAAGAATCGGAAACGGTTCAGTAATTAACGCGTTCATTAATTATTAATTAATGACTCATTAATTTTTCCCGAGCAGCAAAAATATAGACAACGTGCATAGCTATGTCCTATGCTCGGCTCAATCCCGCAACCCGCGGCGCGGCGCGTCGTGACGAGGCGTGGCGTGGCGAGGCGGGCGAGGAGGAGGAGCGCGCGTGTAGGTCTCCTCTTCTCATGCTCATACAAGTGGTAGAAGAGCTCACCCTATAAGGAGGTGCAACTCTCTCTCAACTTCCGGGGTGGGACTAAACTTTAGCCTCACTCACTCCACTCACATGTGTGCATGAATGGGCCAAGAGAATTTCAGAATTTTAGTTGGGCTTTGGGCCAAAGGCCTACTAGCAAAATTCCAACATACACTTGGTCATATAATCAAACATGGCGCCTTTGATTGTCAACCCTCGCGGGCATAGTAAGAGAACAACGGCGTGACATCATAGACGCACGTGCATAGCCGTGCGTCTATAATGCCACACTAATAGATACCTTGAGTCATAGGACCATGCTAATAGATACCTTGAGCCATGGGCCTCCCCGCCGACGAGGCCAGCGATGATGATGATGAGGCATTGGCCCCGCAGTCGCCGTTAGCTGCCAATGGCTCACCCATGGTGGACACTCAACTGGCTCACATGAGCATGGGTGCGAAGGAGAAGAGGCAAACAGGAGATGGCAAGATGTGTTGCCTCGGCGTGGTCCACGCCATCCATCGTTGCCAGCACTAACATTTCCTCCTCACCCAATCCGCGCTTGGCTCTTTGGTATATGTTGCAGATGCCTCGCTCTTCGGCACCATGCAGCTATTTGTAGAGATCCGCTTCGGTGTTCCTGATGTTTAAAGAACGGTCACAGCGTATGCGAGTGCCACAATCCTTGGTGTCCGCTCAGCCTGCTGGCATGCCTTGTCACGCCGTCAGTGCACTGCCTCGGTGCTGAGCATCATCAAGCTCCAGATGCATGTGAGAGTCCGATGGGTTCCACGCTCCCCTCCAAGGTGCTTCACTGTGGGTCTTCGGCGTCGGTCGTTTCTACTCTCGTTGGCCCGACAACCTCATCTCATGTGGTGCTTCAGTCTGCTCTGCAACAAGGCTATCTAGCGCGGATTGAGAGATTGTTGGAGTAGGCGGAGACTGTTTTTAGCAGGTTTTCCCTTGTGTCGGCCATGTTACATACTACTCATATGTCGTGTCTTCTTGGTGGGGTCGGTGTTGGCCCCTCAGGGGATAAGGGTGTGGAGCTCTATGCTCGTTTCTCCCTCGTGTTGGGGACACTTCGTCGGCTCTGCCCTCCTTGCCCATTGTTTCATCCTCCACTGAGGGCCCGTCCATTGTTGCGGTCATGGCTCCAGCGTTGCAGATCCTACCAAAGCTTCGTGAGCTTCTGTGTTATCCCTGCATTGCCCCTCGTAGTGGAGCATACTTACGGAGTGAATTCCCGTCAGATCCCTCGGTAGGGTTCATGACAAGACCAGAAGTATCAGAATGGAGTTTGCACACACTATTTACCCAGGCTCGGGCCTCCAAAGAGTAATACCCTACATCCCGCTTTGTCTTGGTATTCATGGTGAGGAAATCCTCGTGTAGAGGATTACAATGGTGTTTGAGATGTCTACCAAGAATTGAGTTCCAGATAGGATCCCTAATGATAACCCTAGGTCGTAGATAGGAAAGGACTAGGGTTTACACGCGCCCGGGCCTCCTCATATCCATCCCAGATTTGGCCTAGATAAGAGGGGTGCCAATCAGCCTGGTTCTTTAGGGCCGGTATGAGGAGCCCGTCTGGGTCACATTTTTATGATCGGACCGTCCGTCCAGGTGTGTGACGTGGTTTTGATGCGCCCGACTGTAGATGCTCTTACTACACATTACACTACATATGGAGCATGAAATAAGTATTGTTTAGTAAACAAATGACAGCTCATCCTACCTACTACTTGCCCCGATCCAAAGTGTCGTGGTTTTAGGTTTAAACTGAAACCACGACACTTATTTTGGATTGGATGGAGTAACAAATTGCAATACAAATCAACAATCATATGTCTTAACAGGGGAATGTTCAATGGTGTTGAACTAGGGGTAAATCCATCCTCGTCTTCTTATTCTCCTGTTGTTGCTTCTTACTCTGCTTCTTCTTATTCTTCTTCTTCTTCGAATCCTTGTGTTACCTCTGTTTACGCACATTACCTTAGCCACTTCGACCTTTTGCTCTTCGAAGCTTCATTCTCATGTGCCTCCACACCATGGCCGGAGTCATCAACATCATTAGCCGACACATCTTTCTCCTCTAGCACAAGCTCATCACAACCCCATTCTTCTAGGGTCCAATTGTGAATAATGCAACATACAAGAAAAAGCTTAACTTGGGTGGGAAAAGGGAGGAATGTCATCTGATCCAGAATCTTAAATCTATTCTTTAGAGCTCCAAATACCCTCTCAACCATAACTCTAAGGCTAGAGTGTTTGATATTGAACAATTCTGCAACTGTCCTAGGATAGTTCCTAGAAGAGTGAAGGAAATATGCCCTAGAGGCAATAATAAAGTTGTTATTCATATTTCCTTATATCATGATAAATGTTTATTCTTCATGCTAGAACTGTATTAACCGGAAACTTAGTACATGTGTGAATACATAGACAAACAGAGTGTCCCTAGTATGCCTCTACTAGACTAGCTCGTTAATCAAAGATGGTTAAGTTTCCTAGACATAGACATGTGTTTTCATGTGATGAACGGGATCACATCATTAGAGAATGATGTGATGGACAAGACCCATCCGTTAGCTTAGCACTATGATCGTTTAGTTTATTGCTATTGCTTTTTTCATGACTTATGCATGTCCCTATGACTATGACATTATGCAACACCAGAATACCGGAGGAACACTTAGTGTACTATCAAACATCACAACGTAACTGGGTGATTATAAAGATGCTCTACAGGTGTCTCCGATGGTGTTTGTTTAGTTGGCATAGATCAAGATTAGGATTTGTCACTCCGATTGTCGGAGAGGTATCTCTGGGCCCTCTCGGTAATGCACATCACTATAAGCCTTGCAAGCAATGTGACTAATGAGTTAGTTGCGGGATGATGCATTACGGAACGAGTAAAGAAACTTGTTGGTAACGAGATTGAACTAGGTATGATGATATCAACGATCGAATCTCGGGCAAGTAACATACCATGACAAAGGGAACAACATATGTTGTTGTGCGGTTTGACCGATAAAGATCTTCGTAGAATATGTAGGAGCCAATATGAGCATCCAGGTTTTGCTACTGGTTATTGACCGGAGATGTGTCTCGGTCATGTCTGCATAGTTCTCGAACCCGTAGGGTCCGCACGCTTAACGTTCGATGACGATTCGTATTATCAGTTTATGTGAGTTGATGTACCGAAGGTTGTTCGGAGTCCCGGATGAGCTCACGGACATGATGAGGAGTCTCGAAATGGTTAAGACATAAAGATTCATATATTGGAAGGCTACATTCATACACCAGAATGGTTCGGGTCGTTTCGGATAAGTTTTAGAGTACCAGGGGTTACCGGAACCCCCCGGGGGATTAACGGGCCACAATGGGCCTTAGTGGAGAAGAGAGAGGGCCGGCCAAAGGTGGCGCCCCCCTTGCCCAGTCCTAATTGGACAAGGGGAGGGGGTGGCGTCCTCCTCCTTCCTTCTCTTCTCTCCTCTTTCCCTTCTTCTCCTACTTGGACTAGGAAAAGAGGGGACCGAATCCTACTTGGACTAGGAGTGCAAGTAGGACTTCCCCCATGGCGCGCCCCCTCCTAGGGCCAGCCTCCTCTCCTCCCCCCTTTATATACTTGGGGAGGGGGCACCCCAAAGACACACAAGTTGATCTTTTAGTTGTGTGCGGTGCCCCCCTCCACAATTACACACCCCGGTCATATCGTTGTAGTGCTTAGGTGAAGCCCTGCGTCGGTAACTTCATCATCACCGTCACCACACCGTCGTGCTGACGGAACTCTCCCTCGGCCTCAACTGGATCAAGAATCCGAGGGACGTCATCGAGCTGAACGTGTGGTGATCACGGAGGTGCCGTGCGTTCGGTACTTGGATCGGTTGGATCACGAAGATGTTCGACTACATCAATTGCGTTACTAAACGCTTCCGCTTTCAGTCTACGATGGTACGTAGACACACTCTCCCCTCTAGTTGCTATGCATCTCCTAGATAGATCTTGCGTGATCGTAGGTAATTTTTTTGAAATACTGTGTTCCCCAACAAAGAGAACTCGTTCAGATGGTACCTAGTTTTCCTAAAGTTTGGAAGAACACTAGGCCGACATACATATCCATCATCTCCTAGGTAGAACTTTTCAATGGGATATTGATCCCATCAGGTCTAGCCATGCTATGAACGAGAATGTTTGCATCATTGGATGATCCTTCCCAACCAGCTAACATTTAGATATATTAAAACTGAGCACTTTTCCAGCCCTCTCAGAGCATCAGCATTCACAGCCGTCCGATCGTCAATTTCAAGCATTTTCAGCCATCACATTAGGTGGGAATCGCACGTAATCTCGGTTCTTTTGCTAACTAGTAAGATTGCACGTGCAACACACGATAGCATAATAGAAAAAAAACTCATTAATCTAGTTAGACTTATGAACCAAGAAAACATCATATATAAACTTCCATATGCAAGATTTAACTTAATAGTTGCAGAGAAATTTTTTTGTAAGATTTTGAAACTCTCTAGTTGCAAGTTGCAATGCATAGACAAACATGTATCTAATCATTGTAAAAATTGCATGGTCATCCAAAAATCTAATAGCACCAATGAGCCGTAATCATCTCAAGCATCAGTACACTCACATTCCATCACAAACAAGCATATTATTTTTGAAAACTTGACAGCAACAATGTCGTATCTATTAGTAGGAGTAGACAGTTTTACAACCAGATCCATAGAGCTTGGCAAAGGCCCAAACAGCAGCCAAAATCATCCTCGACATCTCTAACAAAAGCATGTCCCCTTATCCTCACTAACCCTGATCATTCCCTCCTGAAAAAACTAACTCTGATCTCGGATGTGGCATCGCCGATTCCCCTGTAACTTATGAGATATCATGCCAATGTACAAGCTCCAAGAATATGTCCTAAAGCAACATCTTTTGGATGGCACGCATAAAAATCGAGAATTCCATTGTCTACATTGATTAAGTCTACTAAGTTTTCTATTTTTGCAATGAACTTCAGGAACTTGAGGCATCTGATTTCCGCTTGTCAATGTCAGCTTGCCACGATGTGTATGCTTTAGGACACTGAATATCTGTTGGATGACACGAGAGCAGCAAACTGAATATCCTTTTGCTCCTCCCTCACCTGAGCAAGTCCTTGGTAGACTGTGATGTGTGTGGATCAGACGGGAGAAGAAGAGAAGGACTGCAATGTGTGTGGATTGGAAGGAAGAAGAGACCCCCCCTCGCCCGCCTCTTCTATGGCCCTCCCGCCTGGGTAATGCATGGGCAGGGGCTGCTGGCCGGAGGAGGAATCGAAATCGGGGAGAGGGTTCTGGCCACAGGAGGCACAAGACACATCCACAACAATCTCGCAAGATCCAAGCCCAACCACAACACCAATCTAGCGCGCTGTGTGGCCTCGTCCGCTATCAGCGCTGCGGCAAGTTACCGACCCCGCGGTCGTCACACGGGATCGAGGAGCAGTTGCATGCCTGCACCACCATGCGGCAACCCTCGAGGTCCTCCTCGTTGATGTGATGAGCACCGTCATCATTGGCGATGGATGCGATGAGGGCGCGAGAGGAGTTGACGATCCGTGTTAGGGGCGCGGCCGAGTATCTGGAGCACTGAGCGGACGGGGGATGGAGCGGGCGGCCGAGCATCTGGAGCACTGAGCTCGCGGCAGTCTTGCTCCTCATCGGTGAGCGCCCGGTCGAGCACCAAGAGCAGCCTACTCCCCGCGGCGGTGGGTGAGTCCGAGCGGGGCGGGGGAGAGGAGATGGTGGTCGCCCTTTCAGTCCTCTGGCGCACGCTTATCGTGTGGGATGGGAGATCCCTGCCTGCGGCGCGTGGGGTGGCGGCGAAGAACCTACGGGCGACAGGGCCGTGGGAGAGGTAAGCGGGCAAGGGGAGGGAGCAGTTTTTTTTCGAGAAAGAGGTGGAGAGAAACAAGGAAGATTATATTCGGTTGTTTCCGCAATTAAGGGGGTCGTGGGAGGAAAATCAGACTAATTCGTTCCACAAATCAGGCAGGGTGGGCCGCGTGGATCGAAGGATGCGGAGCGCGAACGATTGACAGACATGTCTGCTTGGCAGAACATTTGATCTGATTGATCTGGTTGGCTGACCATTGGCGTAATATGGACAGCAGGATGTGTTTAACTTAATTTAATTGAAGGGTCCTGGTTATCTCGTGTACAATTTGTTGTGTGGCTTTAGGGGAATTTATGTTTGCTCTTTTAATAGTAGTATAGATGATCATTGGCGTAATATGGACAGTAGGATGTGTTTAACTTAATTTAATCAAAGGGTCCTGGTTATCTCGTGTACAATTTATTGTGTGGCTTTAGGGGAGTTTATGTTTGCTCTTTTAATAATAGTATAGATACCGATCGCACACCGTGTGGGCCGCTGCTCCGTTAGCATTTTTGGACGTTCCGGTTAAATTGGGCCCAATGGGCCAAGTCTCCTCTCCCCACCCGAACCAGATCGAGACGTCGTCTCGCACAACCCCCTCCTCTCCCCGACCTTTGTGCTCTTTCTCCCAATCTAGGCGGCTGGGCGTATCCTTCCCGGCAGCGCCGCCGACCATGACATCGACCTCGACCAGCGGCCCCCGCGCTCTTTCTCGATCTCTAGCGCCAGCGCGCATAGCGAAAGGGCGTCACACTCTCTGTTGATTTGCCTACCACGACGATGTGCTCGGAGCCGTCCTTTTATGGTGGAACGCAACCGCCGCTGTTGTCAACTCCTGATCCCGATCGAGGTCCACCTGCCCAATCCAGCGACCGGAGGAGAGGAGCAGCCGGTGCGGTCGAGGCTTCGAGGGGATTTAGTGGACGCCAGCCGCGCGTGGGATCCAGGATCAAGGGAGCCGACGCAACGCGCGCAAGGGAACCGGCGGTCCAGGGGAACCAGCCAAGGCGAGGCGCCCCGGCCGGTCGATGTGCTGCGGTTCGTCGCCTGGCTACGGGGCATGCTCCGCCACGCCGCCTTCCGAGAGAGAGCGGCTGCTGCCGGGCGCCGGCGCTGGCGTGCAGGACGGAGTCGCCGCTCCAAGCGCCAGTTGTGGTTCGCGCCGTCGGGAGCGCGTTCGTAGCGGGCCGTGCCAGCCGTCTCTCGCCGATGCCGTGCCTGAGGGCTTTGCTGGTTGGGTCGCTGGTGGAGGACGAGGCCAAGCTTGCTCCGCTCTTTTAGATCCAGGAGTGTAACAGAGTGTTGCGGCGAGATCTCAGCTTTCAGGCGCAAACACCCCAACCCGTGATCTGTTTTTACGACGGATCTAAAGTCCTCCGGCACGCTGCTGCCAGGTCTAGGAAGGTATGCGAACTTTGAGCAGGCAACGCTGGTTCGATCTCGGTGGAGGTACAGTGGGTCACTGGATAGTGGATACTGGATACAAATAGCAGCAGGTGGATGTGTACGTAATTGTACTTATCCTGTGCTTTCTTGTGATTGTAAACCTAATCACATTCTTGATCGATTGATTCATATTGCCTTTTATAATTAGAATAACTGGTGTTGTTTATGATGGTATGTATTATCTCCCCTCCAGTTTTATTCTAGCTGCTCAACTTGCATATTTTACAACAAGCCCAAAAGACACACACTATTTTATGGATATTTACATTAGCTTTTCATCCTTCAGTGGTGAAAACAGTTTCCCAAATTTTCTTTCCTTGTTCATTCTTATATTAATTTTGTTGTAATGATTTTCATGACAATCCCCCCCCCCCCCACACACACACACAAGATACAATATTTATTGAGTCTGATTTTTTGGTGGAAACAAACCGGAGGAAGTGATGTACAACTCAGCAAAAGGTAAGTGATGTGAAAATTCTAGGTGCATTGCTATTTACACTACCATGCAATGACATTCAAATACGTATTAAGAATGTCCTTAATAAAGTTTAACATGCCATTTTCTATTAGAGTACTCCGATCCAAGCTGGATATGTAGCTAGCCTCTCCTAATCTTCCTGTAAAAGACACTCTCCTAATCTTCCCATGCTTTCAGTTTCTTCGGTATCGGAGTTCTCATCTATTCTTTGAGATTTCCAAAAATTTGTGGTCTCCTTCCTGTTCAACTTGACACATGCAGGGCCACCTTAAGTGCTCAACTGCCATGTCTAGCGGGATATGGAGAGGGACACGAAGATTATATGCGTACCGATGGTTGCGGGTTGATGAAGACGGACCTGTTGGTGCAGTGGTAAGGACTATATACCCCATGTACTTTACCATGAACAATCCAAGGTTGAATAATAAAATATTGATAGGATCTACCATTTATTACTTTCTCTTTTTAAAATGTGAATATGTTTCTAGACATTGAATAAATCTTGATAGGATCTTCCATTTACGGCTTTTTCTTTTTAAAATGTGATTATGTTTATAGACTTTGAATAATAAAAACACCAATTTCTCAAGATTCTGAATAAAACTTTTTTATGTGGATTTCTGCTTTATTTATCTGCTGTGATCAGTGTTTTCTTCTTGCATGTGGCTTAGTAACACCAACCAATACATGTCTTTACGCATGTGATTTGTTTGTTCCTCTCATTCTATTATTAAACTTATTAATTTGATCTTTTTCGTTATAAAATCACTTCTGACATTGCCGGTTCCTGCACTCCTGGACTCCTCCTTTACCAACGACCCACATGCAAAATAACGTAAGCTGACAGGCTCCAACTTGATAATATAGATGACATGGTCACTATACTGAGAACTGTCTTCCTTCAAAAGTAGAAAAAAAATGTTGCTCAATCTGCTATTTACAGAACAATGAGTAGCTGGCACTTGCTTCTATTAAATAGACAGTCAATTTGTAGTATGCATAAGTACCACAAAAAGCCTTTTAGGTTGCCTGTCAGTTTAAATTATTTCTATAATGGTAAATAGACAGTCAATTTGTAGTATGCATCAGTACCACAAAAAGCCTTTTAGGTTGCCTGTCAGTTTAAATTAATTCTATAATGGTGATTGGATATTATGGCTCTGCCTGTCATTTTAGCATGCTACAGATTTCTGCCTAAGGTGATTATCAGCTTGAATTTGAGCAGAAGGCTAAAGCTGTTCTTGGAACTTACAACAGGGTTGTCTTTTCAAATGAGAAAAGATGACAAAACTCTGTTTTTTTAGAATGTTATCTTTTACTATGCCTGGTCAGAAACAAGCGAGTCCTCTCGAGTTTGTCGAGTTGTTTGCAGTGATCACCTGCCATTTTTTATTTGTATAATGTTTGAAGTTTGTATGAGTGGATTCAATGAAATTATAGGTGTCATACTACTTTTGTCGTGATTATGCTTCCAGATATTTATAGAAATCACTGTCATTCTATTGAAAATAGGGCGGGCGCAGCAACGCGCGCCATTCATGATCTAGTATATGTGAACTTTAGATCAAAGTAGTTGTGTAGTGCTTTCTATCCCTCTGACCTCGACACTAACAGTCCCATGAGTATCATCTTAGCATCATATAATGCACCAATAAAACTCTGTGATGGCATGAAAACATATTATTATGGCCCTAGCACAACAATCCAAGCATGTCATGACATGAACTATGTGTAAATGACTAATGTGAATTTCAGGATGAAAATTGTAAATGGAGGCTCAAGAAGAAATAAGAAGAAAAATTTCATAACTCAATGTAATATTGACGGTGTAGAAAAACTTCACTTTGTTGGTTATGGTGGTCGAGCGAAATGTGTCACTAGATTGAATTAATGTCATCAATTAGTAGTAACTAAGTGTGTGATACCTCACAGAAATAGAAAGCTCACGAACGCGCCCTGACACATCCCCTGACCACTTTTATTTACCTAAACACATACTCCCTCCATTCCGAATTGCTTGTCGCAAGTATGGATATATCTAGATGTATTTTAGTTCTAGATACATCCATTTCTGCGACGAGTAATTCAGAATGGAGGGAGTACTATTTAACATTATTCGAGCCAAATTAAACAAAATACAATATATTAGCCTCCTCAACTATATTTTAAACTTATTTCACCATCTCTCAAATCGTGTTGAAGCTTCGACACTACCAGTTTGGAGTGGCACATTCACATAGCATGATATTTTCTCCCATGTAACTCAAATATTGTAACTCCTTCGATCCATCGTGTTTCTCTGTTTATTCCTACATGCACCCCCTCCCTGTAATAAAACGAATCATTGTACTTCATTTTGTGTTGGTCAAAGAAATGTTCTGGCTAGCTTTGCCCTGTAGTTACAGTAAAAAAAATGGTGGATCATCAAGACATATAGGCTTTGTGGCTTGGCAGTGTATCCATTGCCTCGTTCCCTTCTCATGGACAATGAACAAAGGTTGCTTGGCGAATTCAGAAGCTAGCCACATACAGTCAACCTAATATAAATTAATTGGGTCATTTCAGTACCCCCAATCGAACATAGTTTTAAAAAGTCGTATGCACCGTACACAGACAAGACCGTGCGTAGAAGATGGGTAGTCAATTGCATATGGTTAGAAAAAATGTATGCACTATATTTGCGAAAAGGTATTTTTAAGAAAAAAAGTGGTTTGCAATGGAGAAGGCAATCGTACATGGGCTGCAAGCCCCGGGACCAGGGTGGTCTCGGCATCATGTCCTCCAAACACATGAACCTGGCCCTCCTCACTCGCTGGCTGTGGCGCATTGCAAACGGCGATGGTGGCTTGTGGCTGCAGATCATCCGCCGCAAGTACCTGCGCGACCAGCCCCTCGCTTTCTGCGTTAGGATGGGTGGTTCCCAGTTTTGGCAGTCTGTCGTTCAGCTCCTCCCGGTCCTTCGCATTGGGACCTCCATCGCGGTTGGCACTGGTTCGGCCATGCTTTTTTGGTTCGACCGCTGGGCCGGTGATCTCCCTTTCGTGGCCCGGTTCCCTGACCTCTTTTCCATAGCGGTCGAACCTAGGATCTCCGTCGAGTCGGCCCTTATTGACTTAGGGCGTCTCGCGTTTCGGAGGCCATTTGGGCCGCCGGAGGTTGCCGCTTGGCATGAGCTCCTTGACTCCGTGGCCCTCCATGAGCCTGACTTGTCGCAGCACCGCGACGACCGCCTGTCTTGGCGTCTCGAGCCCTCTGGCCGCTTCTCCACGAAGTCTCTCTCTACCGCGCCATCGCGCACTCTCCCGGACCAAGCATCCTCGACTCTATATGGTCTATCCGCGTGCCCCTCAAGATTAGAATCTTCATGTGGCAATGGATCCGTGGCCGGCTTCCCTCGGGCGTGGAGGCCCTGAAGCGCCAGGGTCCCGGTGATGGTATCTGCCCCCTATGTGGGACGGCGGAAACCTCGAATCACTTCTTCTTCTCGTGCGTGTCTGCCCAGTTTCTTTGGGGCTGCCTCCGAGAGGTCATCGGTGGCAACTGGTGTCACACTAACTTCCCTGATCTCCTCTCTGAGGTTCAGTCCTCCCCCTTGTCCGGCCACCACATTAGGTGGTTGCTCATTGGGGTGCTCGCCTGGATGCTGTGGACCGTACGAAATAAGCTTGTCATTCAACGGGTCCCCCTTCGACGTGCTATTGACGCTGTGTTCAAATTGTGTGGCTTCTTGCAGCTTTGGCGGCCGCTTAGCCGTCACCAGGATCGCGACGCCATCACCTCCATCATCGCCGACCTTCGCTCGATGGCTCTCCGCTTTGCTCCGCCGCTCCCTCCACCACCTCCCGAGCCGGATTAGATCCTTCGTTGCTGTCTCGAACGCTGCGGTTGTCCCGCCCCCTTTGTTTATTTTCAGGGCTTGTTGAGTTGTGCCCTCATCAGAACCCCTTGTACTTCGTGTTGTGGTACTTTGTGTGTGTGTGGGTGAACCTTGTTGTACTGTATGGCTCTGGTGGTTTGCTTTATCTATAAAGCGGGACGAAAGCCTTTTTCGATAAAAAATAAAAATTGTATGCGATGCTTCATATACAGCTTCATATAAAAAGGTGTCGCTAATGCACTCTAGAACAACATTATAGAAAATGAACCTACCAAAGTGTTCAGCTCGATGAGCTAAGATATTAATGTGGCAATAAGTCACCTATGCCACAGAGAATGAAAAGGCTTTGATTTGCTCCACAACGACACCAATCAGCGATTGGTCCCTAGTAAAGGAACTGATGCGCTCAACCACGGAGATACAATCAAAAACCAATATGATGTTGTTCATGCCTTCTCAATTGTCAATGCACACATCATGTACGGTAAATGCTTATGCAATTTGTGGCATCATAACCTCACGAAGTAATTTGCTACAGGCATCCAATCAATTGCCAATGTTGTCCTTGGTTCACCAAACCCCATCCGTGAAGAAGAGAATAATGTTGCATCAACATCAATATAGATTGTACCTTCTGGCGTTGAACTTGAGTATAATTAGGAAATATTCAAGTTTCTAGAATGAAACTTTCAAGATAAATCATGAAATGAAAAATCGAAGACAAAGTATAAGCGAACATAAGACCGTTAACATAACTCCCACGAAATGACGAAATGCATAGCTACTAATTATATGTGGCATTTTCCTAATGCATACTTCATAGACAACTTAAAAATGGCATCCGAATATATGGCGATGGTTTTCGAAAATAAAAATACCTCAAACACTTGAGAGAAGGATTTTTAATTCAATGAACAATTGGAAACTTGAATGAGACAATACATCTAATATGAAAACAGTGGGTATCACAACCCATCATTAATATTCATATAGCTTACGTTCAAGATCATAGACATATCAGTCTTGATATGTTTCACCTGATGATCATCTGCCTAAACCACCTCTGCAATAATTTCTCCCCAAGAAAGATCATTGTTGTCCCAACATGCACACATGGACAAGGTGTTAGAATTGCTTGGAAAAGTAGTTGGCAGGAAGAAAATAAGCTTTGGAGTTTCATTTTCCAACAAAATAATATAAGAGCACTGATTTTTGTCATTAATTTGAAAAAAAATTGATTACACTAGAGGGAAGCTTTAAAAATTTAAATCATTTTACGTATCAAATAGACTAGTTGGAGCCTAAATAATGTTACACCGAAATTTGGATATGGTTTCCATATTCTATTGCTTTAATTTGAGGCTAAATAATTTTACATTTTTCTTTCTTTTCATATGATCTGTTTTTCCTTTTTTTACTTATGGTGCAAACATCCTTGGTGGTAAAAGTACTTGATTTAATCTCCACCAAATGCTTCTTCCTAGCTCCTCAATTTCTCTTTCTCCTCCTCCATTATCCTCCATTGAGTTCCTCCTCTTTAGCACAATAAGACTGATTATCTTGAGAGGAAAAATTCTCATTCAAATTTAAGTACAAGGGAAATTTAAGTAGGTTCAGAGAAATTTAAGCACAAGGGAATTTCAGCATTGTTGCATCATAAGCCAGTGAAGGTGAGTTGCTACCGGACATACAATTTCTATCCAAACTAACTCATTAGATATTTCATTTGAGTGCCACAAATCACCTTAACAAAACAAATCTCCTTCTTTAGAGGCTCCCAAGTCTCATACATTTACAAGTATACCTTGTTTATATCAGGGGCCAATTCTTGTAGGGCACTCATCCTTTGTGATATTGCCTCTCTTCTTAACTTCATTGGAACAAATACGGTCCAAATATTGCTGGATAAACAAACACCTAGAAGGACCGTAAGAAAAAGCAACGAGAAAAATACCCAAGCCACTATATCTCGAAAAGTTTAAGCTTTCACGTTTGACCACTTGGTTGATTGCAACGTACGGGCGTATAGAGTGCAGGAGATGCGCAGCCTATACATGAATCCAAGCGGCGGGCGCCAACAGATGCGCAGACTCCGGCGACGACCACTGAGCCACAAAGGCTATGCATGAAGCACCAGCTCTGGCTGCAGGAGAGCCTTGTGGTTGTGAAAGAGTCGACGGACCGGGAGGATGATTTCCGGGCGAGCATGGTATAGATGATCGAGGCGAACGACGACGTTTGCCCTCAACGCCGCCGAGCACCACCACGCCATCGTCGCCGCGTTCCGGAACACCTAGCCCAAGTACCGGCCTGATAGGCCATTAGAGGCGGACCATTCCGACGAGGCGTCGTCGCGGATGCATGCGGTGCTGACGTTTCTGACCTCGACTTCGCGGACAGCGCAAGCTTACGCCTACCCAAACCACGGACACCCCACCGTCTTATGTCGCCCGGTGTACCTCGCGCTTGACGTGTAAGTTTCCCATGTCGCCGGTGCCTCAACCTAGTGCCCGCCTAGACCACCGGCGTATGCTACCGGAGCCGTCCGTCGTGCGTCGTCGTCAAGAGATGCGGGCTCAATTAGGTTACCGCCGAAGCGGATGCGAGAAGGCGCCCCCAGCTTCTGGCTGTGCGCCTCCGCATCAGATGCACGAAGGTAAGCCCAGGCTGACTGCCTCTAGTTCGCTCTTGGCTGCGCCTCCTCGCGCTGCCTCGCATGCGCGGCTTGCATTCTTCGCCTGCGTCGTGTGTGGTACGTGGGCTACATGTGCGTGCACTGGCTGGGTGCATGTGTTCCGTGTTTGTGATGTGCTCGGCAGCGGCAAAATACAGTCATATACAGCCGATGTTATCTCCTATTCCCGTGTCTATGCATCTCTTCCTCCATTCGGCTTCTACATCAGGCGGTACCGAGAGAGACCGAGATTTTCTACCTAAATCAGGGCTGTAAATATTCTCTACTAATCATGATTTTTTTAAACAAATTCTCAACCATGTAGTCACATCACCTTTCCTATTCTCATGCATGGATGTTATCAAGTCGTAGCCAACCACTGCATGCATCCGGAAGCGATCATCGGCAGCAACCAATCTGATACCAGTGACAGGCCAACACTCCGGGCTGACCAAGCAACAAATCAAAAAGGAAAGGGAAATGCTACGTACACACAAAGAGTGTACCATCCCATGTACCCAAATTTACCAATTGCAGGATCTCGAGCTTCACGAGGATTCTAAAAAGAAATAAAAAGAGATGAGAAAACTCAAACCCTTTGGTAGGCATGATGTAATGATTTTTCGGTGTACGAATATGTTCCATAGTGTAATAATATTTTTGTGTACTTTATCACAGACACTAATCTTGCTGGAGGCTACACTAGATGCTCTGATCTAGCAAGTAATCATCTATGCTTCTTCTATCTGGCTGCAGTATTGTCATCGTGTAATTTTTGTTCTCTAATCCGCACTGTGCGCAGTTTCAATAAGTAGATTTTATCAGATATGTATGGGTGTGCGTTCTCCTGTTTAGTATAGCATGTATCGTGCATGATGGAGATAAATGTACTTGCTTTCATCATATCACCCTACATTGGTATTTTATACATGTATCAACATCTGTTTCCACCTCATCTTATTTTTGTGTGATCCTATCAGCATGACCCTAAAAGTACTAACCATAAATAAACATCACACCGCATATAAATATGTTGTATCGATGGGCACGGCGTGCCGCCGTACAGGCTATGCTAGTATAACCTGAATTACAAACAACCAAATATAGTTCTCAGCTACAACTGCTAGAAACATGTACACGTTAAAAAAATGTTGCCCACCTTAAAGCAGTAATATAACATAGCTAGATAGTAATCACAGGACATGCATTGCCTTGGATAGGAATTTGCATGTAACACAACCACATGACAATTATGACTCTGTGAGCCTTCGAGAAAATGCCAAATGATATGGAATACCCATATCAACATATGTAATGCAGCACTATTTTTAATACATGTGCTGACTTGCCATTTCATATGAAAATATTGCCGCTCTTGTGCAAAGTTAGAGGCTTAAAGCATCTCTAGCAGATCCCGCAAAAGCGGTCAAACCCGTAAAATCCGCGTTTTCAGTTCCGTGGTGTCAAAAAACGTTCCGAATAGACCCCGCAAAAGCAGTCAAATCCGGAAAAAATTTGCAGGCTGATGAGAATCCATCCCATGACCCTTAATTTTGCAGATTTAGAGGCAAAATATAAGGTGAACTGTAAACCGGTCAACACTACGTGATAAGGAAATTCCGTCGTGCGCACACGTGCTCCGATGACCTTCCGCCACGGAACTCGTCGAATCTCACCGGAAACTCGCCGTTTACCGCTGCTGCGGCGTCGGCTTGCGGAGTAGATCGCAGGAGCAGTGGCTGGAGACTCGAGCAGCTACCCGGCCACGAACGAGCTAGCTAGCAAGCTCCTGATCCATCAGGTCCTCGATCCATCCGGCCTCGAACGTTGAGGGAGTAGCTACCAAGCTCCTCGATCCAGCCAGCCGTGGAATAGCTAGCTAGCTCTCGGATCCATCCGGCAACGGAGGAGCTTGCTCCTGGATCGATTCGGCGACTACCATGGACAATGAGAGCTGACTATGAACACAGGCGAGAGGAAGAAGAAAACACGGGAAAGAATATATACGAATATTCTTTTTTACGGGTCCGTTATGCGGGGTCTGCATCTGCGTCTGTCCACACCAGTCCGCAAAGCTGTTTTTTCGTGAAGTGCAAACGCATTTTACGGGCCAGCGGGATGAGGGGTCTGCTAGAGATGCTCTTAGAGATGATTGCTAAATCACGGACTCACACTATGCATGCCAAGGCATGAGACATATAGATCATTGCTTGTGCATATCAAACACGACTCTCAGGGGACACAAAGCCAATTCTAGAGTCGGAAGCATGTTATACTCCCCACAAAAACCGAGCACCTGATCGCTTCAAAAAAGGCATTTGAAAACGACATGGATGCACAGTAGTGACTTATGCAAACAACATGAAATATATCCAAAAAATGTCCTAAGCTATGCCAGTAAATGAATTTCATTACCATTAATTTTGCGCGATGCTATGGGAATCAGTCGCCTGCACACGACACGCTCGCACCTTCGGCCTCGACGCCAGCAGCTGCGGTCCACCGGATGACCATCATGCTTCAACTACTGATGCGCGTGGAACGTTTGAAATCCCTACAAAGCAACTAGATACAATACAATTAGCGCTCATTTCTCAAATGAAATGGAAGCCTCATTCAAACGCAATTGCACATGATTGTATTCTCCTCGTGTGGATTCCGTACAGTCATGGGATCGGAGCATGTCGTCGCTAGTACTCCCTCCGTTTCAAATTACTTATCTAAACAAATTCAAGACAAATAATTCAGAACGAAGAAAATACCATCTTTCTTTCTTGATGAAAGTTAACGGCGCTTTTCCGAATATATTGACTGTTGACTGCTCTGTTGCCGTCTAGTACACTTGATTCCTTTACGACATAGGAATACTAAGGCCAACTCTGCTGCACAACCCAATCAGACGTATGTTTTGCTTACATTTTATCTGTTGAAATAAGGCAATAGGGGCGCGTCCGACCATTTTTTGAATGCGCTGGCCGTGCGTTCAACGCGCAGACGCATCTGATCGGCCCTGACCGGCTGGTGCCCGTATCTATACATTTTTTTTTGCCATAAACGCATTTCTTTTATTCATCAATGACATTTTTATGCATCGAAGTACATTCATCAAATTTTACCTATGAGAACAAGATCAAATAAAACAAGACCATAATTAGACATTTTAAAGGATATCCAACTTTCATAACTGCTCTCACTAGTTGGACTAATATTTTCTGTATGTTTTTATTGTTTATCTGCAGTTTCTCGAGATTGCACACTTCTTTTTTCTTTGATTCTAAATAAATAGACGTTGCTTCGCACTAAGATCATCTCTAGTCTAATCTCTAGCCTATGTTCCGGCAGCGAGTGCACTGAGTATCTATCAATTTTCGTGCTATCAATACATCGATGTGTTTTTCTTTCCAATACCAAAACTTGCGTTCATCCTACACACAAATTTGAATATAAGCAATGAGCTACCGAGAATGCGCCGAATCCGAGAGCACAACTGAATCAAAAGAAGCACATACCCCATCTTTTTTGTACTTGAAGAACATCCATCTGGAATGTTCCAGCGTGGTAGAAATGCGGTGCACGACCTGTCGCGGACAGTTGTCACACTTTATGAGCGGCAATAGTGAGCCAATGAGGCGCTGGGCCAGCGCCGAGCCCGAGCAACGGCCGGCGTGTCTTTGCCAGCGAACCGCCAATGGGATAGATCCGAACTGTTAGAGGCGGGATTAATATCTACATGAGGAGCGGAGGCATTGCCGGGTTGTGCGCTTCGGTACCTGGCCAATCCATGGCAAGGTGTAGTCGCTAGCGGCCGGATGCGGCAAATCCTGCCACCGCCAATCTATCGGTTGGCCGCCATCGCCGGGGTGAGAAAGGCACAAATCTGGTGGTCGTGCTTTGGGAGGCCGGGCTAGATAGCAAGACAGCCTAAAAAATGGGTGGCAACGACTATAGTGGGGATAGGAGGTGGGAAGGGGTGTTTGTGTCCCTGATGGGTGGGCTAGGGAAGGACAAGGGCATGCGTCCCGCTCATTCATGCGTGTCCGTTTTGAAGCAAACGCGATTCAAATTTGAACTGAAAATGGGTTGAAACCGAACATTTTCGGACAGACCATTTGGGGTGAGTTCTTTTTTTTGAACTTCGACGACTATATTTAATTCATAATCATATCTTTTACAATAAGCGGAATCAGGAAATCGGGAGGTTTATCAAGCCACACCCTTGACTCCTGACCCAAGAAACTAAAACGAGCAATAGTATGAGCGCACTCGTTTACATCATGCACACAATGATTTATTGTCACCTTGCCAAAAGAACTCATCAACCTTCGACAATCGTCAGTAATTACCGCACCTGACGCCCGGTAGTCATCCGGATTCTGGATAGCTTGAACAATCTCCATAGAATCACTCTCAATGGACAAAGAAAAAAAATGCCTATCTCCTCAGCAAGTCGTAATCCCAATAATAGCGCAAACGCCTCCATCGTTGGAGCGTCCATTGCATTCGGTTTATATTTCATGGCCGCTGCAACAAAACCTCCCTTCGAATCTCGTAAAATAGCACCACTTGCCCCTGCACCTGAGTCAACATGATATGAAGCATCAACATTAAGCTTTATACATCCTGATGCTGGTCTAGATCATCTAGTCTGTCATGGAGAAACTAGCTTCTTTTCTGCTACCCAGTTAGCAACGATACCCCTAATCTGTAGAGACGATCGTGCTGGCGTACCAATCTCTTTATCATGGGACACTTGACGTCGTTCCCACCAGGTATACCAACACGCAACCATAGCCAATTTCACTGCATTTTCTCCCTGGAACGAGACACCACCAGCTAAATTGAAGCATATTATCTCATCAAGTATCAATGAACCAGACCTATGCTGCTCAGCAATTGCGGCCACATTCGCGCCTAGGCCGAGTTCCTCCCATACCTCTCTAGCTCTGCCACAGATAAAAAACATGTGCTTAAGGTCTTCAGGATCTACCTTGCACACCGGACAAGTCACTGGAGTTTTAATGTGTCTGTTCGCTAAATTACAGTAACATGGCACAATTCCGTGTAGAGCTCTCCAAATAAAAATATGGACTTTGGGGGATACTCAAATCCCAAAGTAATTTCCATACCGGATGTGACATACTTCTTCCCACACCAATATTAATACCCGCTCTAGTCCGATACTCCACTTTCCATTCCGCATGATATGCCGAACGGACAGTAAATCCCCCAGACTTGCATAATTGCCATGCTATGAAATCTGGCTGCTCTTGGATGGAAGCGAAATTTGCATAATCCTTGTAACTTCAATTGGCCAAAAATTGTCATGTACGAATTGTACATCCCACTCTCCCGTATGTGGATCAATAAGATCCTGTACCGTCTCAAGAAGGCAATGCCCATGTGGTGTCATCACACGCCTATCATGGGCAGTAGGGATCCAAAGATTAGACCAAATATTAATACTTGCCCCATTGCCTTGTCTCCAAATAGCACCTCTTTTTAGGGTCTTTTAATCTGGACATGATACTATGCCATATGAATGAGGCACCTTTTTTCAGAACCGCATTGAAAAGGTCCCCATCCGGATAATATTTTGCACGAAGTACCTGAGCACACAAAGACTCTGGTTCACTTAGTAGTCTCTAACACTGCTTAGCCAACATTGCTTGATTAAAACAGTGTAAATCTCGAAAACCCATCGCTCCTTCTTTCTTCGGAATACACATCTTCCATCATGCTTTCCAATGCAATTTTTTTTTTGGCTCTGTGAACCTCCCCACCAATACCTAGCAATTGCATCACATATACTCTTGCAGATGTTCTTTGACAAACTGAAAACTGACATAGCATAAACTGGAATGGACTGCGCAACTGATTTTAATAAAACTTCCTTCCCTCCTGCAGAGAGCATTCTCGCATTCCACCCATCAATTAGAGCCCAAACTCTATCAACCAAGTGTTTGAAACAACCACTACGCTCAATCCCCACATGAGAAGGTAATCCAAGATACTTATCCGTCATTACCTCAACCATTTGGGGTGAGTTGGCCTAACCATCTCCCATTGGTGGCTCGGAGTCTTGAACTATGCAGCGCCCGTCTCGGCCGCGTTGTGTGCAGTGCGGTGCGGGGGAGACGAGCACCACATGCATGAGTTTGAATCTGTTGTGGTGGACCAGCCCACGTCCACGACGCGCCATGGTGTACGGTTACGATGTACGAGTACGTGCTGTGCTTGGACCATCTTCTAGTAATTGGACCATCGAGCTGTCTTACTAGTACGCAGACACGACTCGAGCAGCAGCCAGAAGCTAGTGAGGCTCCATAGTTGCAGGCATGCACGGGACTCCGTTACGTCAGACTGGACAAACAGTAACCCGTGCAACCTGATTTGCTCTTCTCTTATATATGTAGCTTTTCAGATACGATTTTTACTCGAAAACAATCACTAAATTATATTAATTACGATGTTTTCTGGAAAATGATTGAGTACGTAATATCTGAGTGATCGCAAAAACCACATTTATTTTTTTTCAGACTTTGAGTGGTCTTTTTTTAATACAATACAAACGCAACCGCTCATATACACGCGCGTACACTCACTCCTATAACGCACACACGCACACATTACCCCTACTAGAAGAACGCCCGTGCGTTGCAACGGGACCACATTAACTTTAAGAGTTCAATATTAATCATGTTAATATTACATTTAATATTCTCATACATATCAAGTGACATTGGCGATCTTTTTATCATCAAATCCTCACACACACACTCTCTACCTCCCTCTTCCTCACTCTCTCTCTCCCCCTCTCCCTCCCTCTCCCCCTCTAACACACACATATCCATCTTATTGGGTATGGGATGTAGCGGTTAATTGTTTTCCTTATTTGGAGATTGATTACCATCCCTGAGTTAAGCTGGGTACTAAAGAAGAATCTGTTTGTGATCCGTGAATTGATTGTTGCCTTGTATGTTTGGTTTTGGTATTTGAAGATTGATTACCAGCCGTTAGTTGGGTTACCAAAGAAGAAATCAATCATCATCTGTGAATTCATTGTGTTACCAAATAAACGTTGGGTTTGTCCGGCCAGTGGAAGGAGGGCGAATAAAAAACCGACAAAAAAACCGATGAAAAAAACACGACGAAACTGGAAGGTGGGATCGTTACTGCGGGGAAATTGAAAGGTGGGAGGGAGGACGAAAAAAACCCAGGGGAGGTGGGTCAAAAATTAACCGCGGAGACTACCAACTGAGACATTAGGAGTAAAGATGAGCACCTTCGAAAGACTGAGCCTGCATCGACGGGAACGTATCCTCCCACTGAATGCGCGTCGCCGGAAATCCTGAAATAAATACAGAAATAAATGGGAGCACCAAGACTTGAACCTTGATGGGCTAGGAATACCATAATCCCTCCAACCATCCAATCATAGGTTGATTCACACTCTGAGTGGTCGTTGTATGGTTGCCCCACGTATTTCGAACGACCTAAGTGCTAATAGGACGCTTCCTTGGTATGATTTGGATCGTTTGAAAAGAGAGGAACCGAAAGATCTTCGACGGGCCGGGTTGAGGATAACCTACATCAAAGTGACGAATCTAACCCTAGAGGATATTCATCAGCTCGAGCTCGCTTTCGGAGCACGTGACCAAGGCCTTATAGTGGGTGGTTCACGTGTAATTCCTTTTTTCGTTTGGCTTTTGGGGTTTTGGCATGTTCGTCTTAAAAACATGTTGGCTCTTGTAAATACATGTTTCTCTCCCTTGTCTAAATAAAAAAGCAAAACTCCGGCCGATTGCTTAAAAGACCTTTTACATTTTCACTATTAATACAAAATCACCTACTAATGAACCCAAACAAATCCATTTATAGGCTTTTAGGCCTGTCACTACTATGTACAGGTCGATGGTACTAAAAGAGCCACTAACGGGTGTGACACCCGTCAATGGCAATACAACAGGGACACAAGCGGAATTTCACTACGGTGTCCATAAAGCTGTCATCATCGTCGTTTGTGCTGCAAGACATAGTCATTGCCCTTCACGTATGGTGTAGACATGGACGGTAGGATCTGACAGTGCTCAAGGTGCTACAGGAGCTCGCTACCATGCAATCCCAGGCCTTGGACGATGCCATTATGGATGACAACAAAGACAGGGCAACTGACATGAAAATCTGAATAAGTTTTTTTGTGAAGCGTACAATAGTGGTGGTGGCCCTGAAAGGCCTGTTAATTTAACCCGCCCTATGTTATTATTGACAGGTATCTGGCGCTCATCAGTTTTTTTTAAATGGAGGAGGACCTCCGGCTTCTGCATCTGGATAATGCATGCAGCCACTTTATTAATTGTTCACAGAAGACATTACAAAGTAATACAACAGCAAGACTAAAGGCACCGTCTAGGCAATATCTGTCGCTATTCCTATCCAAATGATGAAAGGATGCTGATAGTCTGGGCCTAATAACAAACAAACCTTGCAGTCAAACCTAACATCTAAGACCAGAGGTCCCATCTAGGACGTCTGCCGGGTATGGGGCACCCACCGATCCGGCGCAGTCCTCAACCAGGATGCCTGCCGAGTATGAGGCCGCCGCAACCACCCGCCATCAATCCATCTTTAGAGTTGTACTGTTGCATCTACCTTGCACGGTCTAGCTGCCGTCGACGCCACCACGACGCCAGATAGCTTCCACCTTCTGCGTGAGTCCATCTCGCGCATCGGATGCCGAGTCTCCACTTCGCCATGCTGCCGAGACCCACCGTCGATGATACCGTTGATGCCACACCACTCCACCTACATGCCATCTCGCGTCGACTCCGAACTACCAGCAACTCCACCACCCTGAGCAGTCCTCGACCGACGCCTTCAGGAAGGAACACGACACCAAAGTGCCATCGTCACCCAAACAGGGGAACAGAGGCTTTCGCCTGCGCTCATGGTAGAGGTGGGGGCGTAGGATCCACACCGAAGCCTCCAGGAAGGGAATCAGCGCTGAGGGCGTCGACTTTGGTGCGGCCGCCACGCAGGCCTAGAGTTTCCCCCGGATCCATGCCCACCCACCAGATCCGTCTAGACAACACCTGGTAGGTATTGGAACTAGCACGAACCGGAGCAGATCGAGTCGGAGATGATGCTACCGGGATTCACAGCCGGCCGCCGCCTGTCAGATTCCCATCGCCGCACGCGTCAGAGCCGACTCCGAACGATGCCGGCCCCACGCACACACCTCTGGCCACCCCAACCACGCCGGTGAGTGGGGGCAACCTCGGCGCACGCCCACAACCGCTCAGGGCCGCCAGGCGGGCACCCGAGCCCACACCATCTGGAGGGGAACCGATGGGGTGGGGCCCAGATCCACCGCCGCCAGCTGCCATGGCCTGCCCCATGCTGCCCCCACAGCCGTGGAGGCACAACCGCCGCCGGAATTCGATCGAGCCGCTGCCCCATCACGCCCACTCCGCCTCCACGCCGGGCGACCAGGTTCGCCATGACGTTTCGGCCAGAGGATCCCCTCGCGAGGAGAGGAGGAAGGTCCGCCGTCCGCCGGGCGAGCTTCGCTCGCCGGCCTCCTCCGGCGACGACGGGGAATCAAGGTGGGGAGGGAGGGCCTGGAGGCGGCGGCTGCTAGGGCGCCCGAGCCGCCCCCCTGGAGGCGACGTGAGTGCTAGGTCGTGCTCGATTCACAATCTTGTATCTGGATCATCTGGCGCTCATCAGTGTTAACTAGTAATGTTGATGGTGCCCGATGCACCTTGCCCCCAATCTATCGAGCCGTTCCAACACATCATTGTCAATCTTGACCGTACTTTTGCAATCGAGGTCTACGAATGCACAATAGAAGCTCCTCTCTACCTGCGTGGTGATCATTCGTACAACAAACTTGCGTATGCTCAACAGTAGTGTGGTTTTCTTTGGCCTTCGACCGACATAATTTCACACGATGGTACAATGATCTCGGTACCATTATTAGTCCTTCACGACACAAAAGATCCAAATAAACAACCTAATACGCTTCGTGAAGGTTTCTTTCGAAATCTAGTCGTGTTTTCTGCATATGCACATTTCGTTTAAATATTCTCTATACTTCTAGTTACGTATGAATGCAAATTTAGTGGCAAATTAAGTCACATAACATCTGGTCGTGAAGTAAATAACTCGTAGAGAGGGGGGAAATAGCAAACGACCATATCAGTTGATGAGCAACGTTTTTTTATTCTCGATCTCACGATAATTTAGATATTAAGACATCTTAGAAATCACATGCAAGTAAATGGTTGATATTTTCTAGGCCTTAAGTTGCACCATAATATTTTGTATAACTTGATGTTTGATGATTTAGCGCTTGATCAACATTTAAATAATATATTTTTATTGAAAAATCTAGCTGTGCAAAATGCACTTGTTACTCTGCTGGTTTTATTTTGTAAAAGTGAAATGTGACGAAGTACTGGATAATTTTTTGAGGCTAACTAGTAAGGAATCACACTTAAGCGTGTCTCTTAATTGTGTCTTGTTTCAAGACATTTCAGTATACAGGACGATGTGTTATTTACAAGCAAAACATGACCATTTGAAAAGTTTGAAGCAAAGTCTTAGAGGGCTGGCAACGGAGGGAATGATATAAACTGAGAAAGGTGAGTTTGGCCAACGGAACGCTTTCTTCAAGTGTACAGTTTTTTTGTTACTTACGTTAGACATGTTGCATTGATCATCAGTACGCACAAGAACAAATCTAATCGTTAGTGTTGATCTCGTGTGTCAACATTTAAGCATGGACATAATTTTTGTCAATTTCATCTGGTTATTCAAGTACCATCCATTGTTCTCATAATTAATGATCGCATCATGGTCAATAAACATACTTGCACCTTTTGCTCCTGTAGGGCGGATGGTCAAATTTGCATGATTGGCAGGGCCGGCCCATAGCCTGAGAGGGTGGCCGCCACGGACCCTGAGAAGAGGATTGCGCCAAATATTAAATATAGTAGTAACCACTATACCATTATCTACTAAGTCCAAAAATATTATTATATATGTGTACAATAAAATCTTAATTTTCAAGAAAAAAGTCTACACCATATCATAGTCACAACCAATCTGTTGGCAACAGTGAATCATGCGACAACGAGCTTAATTAACCTACTAGTCTCTCTTTGATAGACATTATGCATGATGTACAAAAATCTATATTAACTAGATTTCTATCCATATGGAAACTTTAATTTTAGAAACTAGCATGAGTTGTTGTATACACCAGATGGAACCAAACATCCAGATGAGCATACCAAATAAAAAATTCGTGTCTATGCATAACTGAATCAGTGATATGTTTACATTCATTGGTGATATGTTGAACTTATCAGCGAATCTAACTTGCCACACATTTGCAAACGGAATAATGTATACTCTACAAGGTTCTGTAAATATGTCCAGCAAATAATACACTAGCAATCACTACAAAAATATTATAGTTAGACATGATTCTTTAGAAACCTCTGACATGATACTTAATGAAACTAAAATATACGTGGACATATGCACATGCATACAAATATGTAAGTATGCACTATAAAATTTGTGGAATTGTCACACGAAAAATTGAAAGATAATTTCTATTGCAACCAATAATTTAAATTTACCATAAATAAAGTGATTAATGATATACTACATTACAACTAATAACAAAGAACATTGGTTAAATATTGCAACTGAATTATGTGGTTAGCTTTACCAACCAATTAATAAAATTGTACTCATTAATATTGCAGTGCGATAAGTAAGATTAAATAACTACAATATTTTGGTATAAAATTATTTATTTATTTTGCCAGACCCCAATTTTTTGGGATCGCGCATGGTGATATGTTGTATTGCCTGTAAGGAGATGTGCTGGAAAAAAATTGGATGTATTTATCTACTGAGTAATAGCGGAAGTGTAGCCAATTCTATCACGATAACAGACTCAACAGGGGTGGTGATAGATGGGGTGAAGTTCGTAGACAACTCGTTGTTTCACTATGTGGTCTCCCAAAGCGATAATATTGCGGGGAATTAATTATGGCTAATGCTTCAGCTGATGGTGTCAATACCGATGGCATTCACATACATATGTCAACGAATGTTCAAATATATCGCTCTAATATCAACACAGACGATGGGCATTGGTCCAGGGAGCTCGGATCTTTGGATCAAAGGCATCATGTGCGGCCCATCCCATGCCATAAGCTAAGAGGTTTATATGTTTTATTTTTCTCTCGCAAGGAACAATGAAGGATTTGTGGTACAAAAGGCTAACATATTAATCTATTTTTTATCTCAACTAGTATTGGGACGTGAAGAACGTGATGGTGTGTGTTCACGGGAACCACAAACGGTGTTAAGATCAAAAATTCTACCAATTTCAAGCCGGAATCGTTAAAGCAATTCACGTTCTTGCACTGCAACATGTCAAGCATGGACAATTCCATCCCGATTGACCAGCAATACTACCCCCACAACATTGACTGGCCCGACTAGGTAATGAGAACACATACGTGCATCCAATGTACTCCCTCCGGTCTTTTTTAGTCTGCATATTAGGTTTGACCGAAGTCAATCTCATTCAACTTTGACCAAGTTTATACAAAAAATTATAGACATTCACATAACAACACCAACATCATTAGATTCATCTTGGAATATATTTACATATTATATTTATTACATATTATATATGCTAATAATTTCTAATATAAATTTGGTCAAACTTAGCAAAGTTTGACTTTCGGCAAATCCAATGTGCAGAGTAAAAAGGACCGGAGGGAGTATATAAACGTTATCCTGATTCCAGTTTTTCTTATTGTGTTATTTGCGCATAGACTTCAGCCATGCACATCATCAACATGAGATACATCGGTATGTATGTCTCTTCGGTAACACTAGTAGCCATGACTTCAAATGCATCAGTAGGTACCCCTGTAGGAAGTGCTACTGGGCCACAACAACAATGAGCAAGCCATCACACCTTTATTGTGAGAATGTGCATGACACAACTACCGGTCTGATCGAGCCGTAGAACTGCTTCTGAGACCTCTACAACTTCCTACACTACAAGGCATGAAGCCAAATAGTTCGAGTGTTAAAAATGTAGCCACATCATAACACCTTTGGCGCTAATGGCAGGTTGAGATGTGTCAATCTTAAATCCGTGTCATCTTAGAAAGCATCCATAGAAGGAATTGAACATGGTGGGTGAAGCACCCAGGAGTACCTTAATACAATAATCCAATTTGTGTTGTTGTGAACCTAAGAAAACATATCAAAACATGTTACCCCACTTTATAGATAAAGCACAAACCAGAGTACATGGTCGAACAATACACGGTAGCAAGGAAGCCCTCTTACAAACCAAAACTGGGATAAGCGGACAACATAAACACACGCGGCTACATTGCCAAAAGATAAGACGGAGATGCCAGAATACAATGCCACGACATAAGGAACATCAATTTGTTTTTGAGCCATTATTCCCATTTGAGCTATCAACTTCATGAAGGAAATATGCCCTAGAGGCAATAATAAAGTTATTATTTATTTCCTCATATCATGATAAATGTTTATTATTCATGCTAGAATTGTATTAACCGGAAACTTATTACATGTGTGAATACACAAACAAATAGAATGTCACTAGTATGCCTCTACTTGACTAGCTCGTTAATCAAAGATGGTTATGTTTCCTAACCATAGACATGAGTTGTCATTTGATTAACGAGATCACATCATTAGGAGAATGATGTGCTTGACTTGACCCATTCCGTTAGCTTAGCACTTGATCGTTTAGTTTTCTTCTATTGCTTTCTTCATGACTTATACATGTTCCTATGACTATGAGATTATGCAACTCCCGATTACCGGAGGAATGCTTTGTGTCCTACCAAACGTCACAACGTAACTGGGTGATTATAAAGGTGCTCTACAAGTGTCTCTGATGGTACTTGTTGAGTTGGCATAGATCAAGATTAGGATTTGTCACTCCGATTGTCAGAGAGGTATCTCTGGACCCACTCGGTAATGCACATCACTATAAGCCTTGCAAGCATTGTAACTAATGAGTTAGTTGCGGGATGATGTATTACGGAGCGAGTAAAGAGACTTTCCGGTAACGAGATTGAACTAGGTATTGAGATACCGACGACCGAATCTCGGGCAAGTAACATACCGATGACAAAGGGAACAACGTATAGTGTTATGCGGTTTGACCGATAAAGATCTTCGTAGAATATGTGGGAGTCAATATGAACATCCAGGATCCACTATTGGTTATTGACTGGAGATGTGTCTCGGTCATGTCTACATAGTTCTCGAACCCGTAGGGTCCGCACGCTTAAAGTTTGGTGATGGTCGGTATTATGAGTTTTGTGTTTTGATGTACCGAAAGTAGTTCGGAGTCCCGGATATGATCACGGACATGACGAGCAGTCTTGAAATGGCCGAGACGTAAAGATCGATATATTGGAAGGTTATATTCTGACACCGGATGAGTTCCGGAGGTTATCGGATAAATACCGGAGAACCGGGAGGTTACCGGAACCTCGGGGGGGAGGGGGGGGGGGGGGGTTATTGGGCCTTATGGGCCCAAGTGGAGGAAGAGGAGAGGCGAACAACTAGGGACGCGCGGCCCCCCTAGCCCAAACCGAATTGGACTAGGGGGCCGACCCCCCTTTCCTTCTTCTTCTCCTCACCTTCCTTCCCCTCTCCTACTAGGACTAGGAAAGAGGGGGCAAACCTACTTGGAGTAGGACTGCCCCCCCTTGGGCGGGCCTCTCCCCTTGGCCTGCTCTCTCCTCCTCCCCCCTTTATATACGGGGGTAGGGGCCACCCCAAAGACACACAAGTTGATCATTGATCCCTTAGCCGTGTGCGGTGCCCCCCTCCACCATAATCCACCTCGATCATATCATAGCGGTGCTTAGGCGAAGCCCTGCGTCGGTAGCAACATCATCACCGTCAACACACCGTCGTGCTGACGGAACTCTCCCGTGAAGCTCTGTTGGATCGGAGTTCATGGGACGTCGCCGAGCTGAACGTGTGCTGAACTCGGAGGTACCGTGCGTTCGGTACTTGGACCGGTCGGATCATGAAGACGTTCGACCACATCAACCGCGTTCTCATAACGCTTCCGCTTATGGTCTACGAGGGTACGTGGACAATACTATTCCCTCTCGTTGCTATGCATCACCTTGATCTTGCGTGTGCGTAGGATTTTTTTTGAAATTACTACGTTCCCCAACACTTCATGCTACAACTAATTTGCTCTTCTACACATAGTTCCATGATATGCATGTAATATACCGTATTGTCGAATAAGTAGGAAAATATATGGAAGCAAACTATCCAACAGATGCTCATGGTGACCCTCGGCACAGTTTGCGATCTTGGTGCCACTGGAAGCATTGCATATTTTTCAGGTTGCAGTACTTGTTGAGATTGGCAATATGAAGGAGTCACTGTTCTAGGAGGATAGTTGGCTCAAACGACTGCATATTCAGGACATTGCCCTAAGATTATATAATTGCATCAACCCCGTGTTAGGGCTTCCAGGATGCTATGCCGGGCCAGTAGCCACGGGATGTCAGACCAGATCTTCAGGCGGAGGACAATGCAGAGTACCTCCATCCATGGTATACATATGTGGCGGACAAGGTTCGCCGGGCATGGGGAACCCTCTGGCATCTTCTCCGTTCGCTCAGTGTATTCTATTTGTTCCTATAGAAGGCAACATGATGTCGCAACAACCGTCCGTTGGGACAGTCATGCCACTCTCAGGCGCACGTTCTTCTCATGGCTTGCACTACAAAAAGGCGATGAACCTCCGATCGTCTGGCCAAGCGTGGCCTATCCCACCAGGCAGCCTGTCCACTCTATGATCAACCACCGGAAAACATAGATCATCTCATGGTGTCTTGCGTGTTTGCACGATCATTATGGTAATTGGTTCTGGTTGCATGCTTAAGGAGGAGTGGACTCCCACGGGTATGGAACAACCACTAACTTGAAGCACGTCCCATGTACCTCAACTAGACCAACGGAAGGAGTTTAACACACTCAAATTATTGTTGCTTTTGAAGATTTGGAAACACCGGAACACCATCGTATTCAACAATGTGTCACCGCTAGTTGGAAAACGACTCGTTTGTTCAAACATGACATGTGACCTTTCTTTGCGGAGTTGTACATGTAGGGGTGTAGTGAGTAGTGCATGTTTGGGTGAGGGACTTGTGCTAGATTGTAAACTGGTGGATGGGTTTCTTTACCTCTTTTTCTATCAATATATGACATGCATGCTTATGCATATTCTAAAAAAAATTCCAACGGGATAATATATTTAGAGAAAAGCAATTCTTCCGTGCACAGGAGGTCCGTGCATGCCTCAACCATCCATTTGGTTGGAGATTCCATGCATGCATGCTTATCTTCTTTGCATGCATGTAGCCATTGATTAATTTTTGGTGGGCCTTCACATGCAGCTTTTGGCGGAGATGGCATGCTCCACCCATCAGAAGCACTCATCATTTTCTATTTTAGCTTCCAAATTTGAATCTATTGTATCTTTTGAACCGAAAGTCCAAATTAAGTTTAGTTTGCTTATTTGTGTTCATTGTGAAAAAACCTTTAGAACAAGACCAATCTTGAATATATTCTGACAACTTCTAAATCTTTACTAAGTTTCAAGTATTAAAACTTAATACTCATAATATTAATTTTTTACCAAGTTTCATTTGCTTTTAGGGTTTAGAGCTTAGGGCTTAAGGTTCAGGGTTTAGAGATTTTAGTTTTAGTATTTAAAACTTGGTCATTTTATCCTTCGTTGTATCAAGTTTTAATACATGAATCTTGGTGAAATTTTGAAAGCTTGTCAAAATGTATTCAATGGTGATCTTATTTGAAAGCCCACTTCACAAGGAATGCAAATATGAAAACGAAACATAAATTGGGCTTTCAGTAACAATAGATTCAAATTCGAAAACTAAAATAAAAGGCATTAGAGGTTGGATGTGTGAAGCACCCCCATCTTTAACAAAGGTTGCATGCAGGACCGAAAATAATCAATGCACTAAACCATGCATGTGACCTCGTGGAGAAAGCCCACGCTACAACAAAAGACAAAGAACCAAATAGAGTATGATTTCAGTATTTACAAGTAAGAGAAGAATAAGAAAATAAGAAGAAAGAAAGTATGCCAACTATCCAATTACATTCCAATAAAACAAAAGTAAACTACCTTAATTGCCCAAACTATAAGTGTTCATCCTAGATGATTACTATTCCATCTTTATAAGGTGGTCAAGTGTTTTGCGTTAATTTTGTGTTCTAGCATGCTGAGATCTTCGTTGAGCCTAAATTTCCAACAATTGATGCTAGGGGCCTCCCTTCTGAAAATCATGCAATTTCTTTGTCCCAGATGCCACAACATCCCTGAATAATAACTTCCATTGCAATTTGTCTTGGTATAACTCAATGGCTAGAATAATGTCATAAAAACATAAAATCCCTAGTCTTTTATTAGGGATAATACTGTGCCAACAGTCATGGATAATACCATAGTCCCAAAAGAGGGCCTAGAAGTTTCCTCAATGCACTCATGGCAAAACACACAATCATAATAGTCCTGGTGAAATGTTTTTTTTTTGCAAATTCCTAGTATTAACTCTATCATGGAGTAGAAGCTAGAAAAACAATATGCTCAATCTACAAGCACTCTTCCATAGGCATTTGAAAATGTGGTGTTCCTCCCATTGTCAACAGAGATGGTGGTACATTATGATTGAAGAATACTTGCTCTTTTGACCCTTGCATCTCCATCTATATTGCACTTGAGAATTACTCCCATTCTGAAGAATACTCTACACCTGAGTAATTGATTATAGACTTGTGTGGCTAGGGGTGTGTGGAAGATCTGGGTTGGGCCTTCAGTTTGATTCCAGATATTTACATATTGAATATCCGTGTTTGCATAAAAATGCAGCTATGGGTACTTGTGTTTTGAGTGGTTGATCTAACCAACGATCATGCCAAAGGAGGATTGATTTGTCATTTCCTAATTTCCAATTGGAGTTCCCCTTATATTCTTCTAGCAGTTTCAGATGATTTTCCACCAATTTGACCCTTCCATCTTAAATCCAGGCATAGAATCAGAATAGTATATATTTCTCCCAAATTAGAGACACCCATGGCAATGGATCTTTGTTGAGAAATTTTTGAATATTCATCATCATCAATGCTTTGGTTTGCGCAGGGACACATCTAAAATTCCCAATGCCCTTGCTCTTTGGGCTTACATACTTTGTCCCAGGCAATTAGGGCAGGTCCAACAATTTGTTGCCCATACTTTCTTCACAATAAATTCCTAAGATACCTATTTATCTTCCTGATAATGGAAGAATGCAGTGTTAGGGTGCTTATGAAGAAAATTGGAAGGGCTGAAAAAACCGACTTAACTAGAAGAAATCTTCAATCATATGAAAGCATAGTTGAGCACTCAGATAGTCTTTTTTAATTTTCTGGCAAATGGGGATAAAATCTACCACCTTGAGTCTGTTGGCACTCAGAGGTAACCCTAAATATGTGAACGGGAAGTTCCCTCCTTTTCATCCGAGAGCATTGAGGAGCTGTGTGAAATCACTTCTTTCATATTTATATGGGTCATGGCTGATTTGTGATAATTTATTTTCAATCTAGTTTGACCTGCATAGTGTTTCAACAAATTATTCGCTTGTTCCACTTGGCTTTGAATGGCAGGGATTAAAATGGCACATTCAAGTCCTGATTTTCGAGTAATACAATATGCAGATGCAATTTCAATTTATTTCGTGTTATCCTTACTTGTTCCAAAGACAGTTACTACATTACGCAGATATAAAATAACCACACACAAGGGCACCGACACACCATTCATGCTCAAACCAAGTCCACATAAATCAGTCTAAATCATGGGCTAGCTACAGAAGCAGCCGGCGAGCAGCATGCGTGTGCACAGTGACGAGCGAGATGTCGTCCACCACAGGACCACATAGTGTGGCTTCAGACGTCATGTGGTGATTCCAGTTGTGGAACACCACGCACGTCAGGTTGGCAATCATCGTGAAATGAAGCTCGGCGAGCTTGGACCCGCCCGTGCCCTAGGACTCGCACATCACCTTCAGGGTCCCTGCCCCACGTACGCACCCACGGCTAGGGACCCGCTGCACCCATTGCCTGCATCGCCGATGGAGAACGAGAGAATGTACGACCGTCCAGGCATGGTGCTCACCTCCAGCAGTAGTGCGCACTCTAGACCGGCCACCAGCTCCATGGCACGCGTGTTGTGTGGAATGACGTGGTGCAGCGTGTCGACGTACTTGATGACCTTCGATCCCGACATGATCATCCACCATGGAAGAGGCGAGTGCTCGTCCTCGACGTTGGGCGGTACCAGCACCCCCCACGGCGTGTCCGGGAAGATGTACGGGCCCTCCTCGAAGTCCCCATTCCTCAGCAAATTGTTGAGGAACGTAGTATTTCAAAAAAATCCCTATGATCACACAAGATCTATCTAGGAGAGGCATAGCAATGAGCAGGGAGAGTGTGTCCACATACCTCGTAGACCGAAAGCAAAAGCATTAAGTAACGCAGTTGATGTAGTCGATCGTCTTCGTGATCCAACCGATCAAGTACCGGACGCATGGCACCTCCGCGATCTGCACATGTTCAGCTGGTGACGTCCCTCGAACTCTAGATCCAGCTGAGGCCGAGGGAGAGTTTCGTCAGCACGACGGCATGGTGACGGTGTTGATGAAGTTATCGACGCAGGGCTTCGCCTAAGCACTACGACAAAATGACCGAGGTGGAATTCTTTGGAGGGGGCACCACACATGGCTAAGAAATCAACTTGTGTGTCTATGGGGTGCCCCCTTCCCCCGTATAAAAAGGAGTGGAGGAGGGGGACGGCCGGCCTTACAAGGCGCGCCCCAAGGGGGGGGGGGATCCTACTCCTACTAGGAGTAGGTTCCCCCCTTTCCTAGTCCCACTAGGAGGGGAAGGAAAGGGAAGAGGGAGACAAGGAAAGGGGGGTCCGGCCCTCCCTCCCCAATTAGGGTTGGGCTTGGGGGGGGGGGGGGCGCCCCCTCCACTTGTCCGCCTCCTCCTCTCTTCCACTAAAGCCCATGAAGGCCCATTAACCCCCCAGGGGGTTTCGGTAACCCCCCGGTACTCCAGAAAATGCCCAAACCTATCTGAAACCTTCCCGGTGTCCAAACATAACCTTCCAATATAACAATCTTCATGTCTCGACCATTTTGAGACTCCTCGTCATGTCCGTGATCATATTCGGGACTCCGAACAACCTTTGGTACATCAAATCACATAACTCATAATACATATCATCATCGAATGTTAAGCGTGCGGACCCTATGGGTTCGAGAACTATGTAGACATGACCGATACTCATCTCCGGTCAATAACCAATAGCGAAACCTGGATGCTCATATTGGTTCCTACATATTCTATGAAGATCTTTACCGGTCAAACCGCATAACAACATACGTTGTTCCCTTTGTCATCGGTATGTTACTTGCCCGTGATTCGATCGTCGGTATCATCATACCTAGTTCAATCTTGTTACCGGCAAGTCTCTTTACTCATTCCGTAATGCATCATCCCTTAACTAACTCATTAGTCACATTGCTTGCAAGGCTTATAGTGATGTGCATTACCGAGAGGGCCCAGAGATACCTCTCCGACAATCGGAGTGACAAATCCTAATCTCGATCTATGCCAACTCAACAAACACAATCGAAGACACCTGTAGAGCATCTTTATAATCACCCGGTTATGTTGTGACATTTGATATCACACTAAGTGTTCCTCCGATATTCGGGAGTTGCATAATCTCATAGTTATAGGAACATGTATAAGTCATGAAGAAAGCAATAGCTATAAATGAAACGATCATAGTGCTAAGCTAATGGATGGGTCATGTCAATCACATCATTCTCTAATGATGTGATCCCGTTCATCGAATGATAACTCATGTCCATGGCTAGGAAACTTAACCATATTTGATTAACGAGCTAGTCAAGTAGAGGCATACTAGTGACACTCTGTTTGTCTATGTATTCACACATGTACTAAGTTTCCAGTTAGTGCAATTCTAGCATGAATAATACACATTTATCATGATATAAGGAAATATAAATAACAACTTTATTATTGCCTGTAGGGCATATTTCCTTTAGTCTCCCACTTGCACTAGAGTCAATAATCTAGATTACACTGTAATGATTCTAACACCCATGGAGTCTTGCTACTGATCATGTTTTTCTCGTGAGAGAGGCTTAGTCAATGGGTCTGCAACATTCAGATCCATATGTATTGTCTGCTACACAACCTTATTCTTGTAGACGTTGTTGGGCCTTCTAAGTGCAAAGGTTTGTAGGATAGTAGCAAATTTCCCTCAAGTGGATGACCTTAGGTTTATCAATCCGTGGGAGGCGTAGGATGAAGATGGTCTCTCTCAAACAACCCTACAACCAAATAACAAAGAGTCTCTTGTGTCCCCAACACACCCAATACAATGGTAAATTGTATAGGTGCACTAGTTCAGCGAAGAGATGGTGATACAAGTGCAATATGGATGGTAGACATAGGTTTTTGTAATCTGAAAATTTAAAAAACAGCAAGGTAACTAATGATAAAAGTAAGCACAAACGGTATTTCAATGTGTTGAAACAATGCCTAGGGTTCATACTTTCACTAGTGCAAGTTCTCTCAACAATAATAACATAGTTGGATCATATAATAGTCCCTCAACATGCAACAAAGAGTCACTCCAAAGTCACTAATAGCGGAGAAACAAACGAAGAGATTATTGTAGGGTACGAAACCACCTCAAAGTTATCCTTTCTGATCAATCTATTCAAGAGTCCGTAGTAAAATAACACGAAGCTATTCTTTCTGTTCAATCTATCCTAGAGTTCGTACTAGAATAACACCTTAAGACACAAATCAACCAAAATCCTAATGTCACATAGATACTCCAATGTCACCTCAAGTGTCCGTGAGTATGAGTATACGATATGCATCACACAATCTCAGATTCATCTATTCAACCAACACAAAGAACTTCAAAGAGTGCCCCAAAGTTTCTACCGGAGAGTCAAGACGAAAACGTGTGCAAACCCCTATGCATAAGTTCAAAGGTCACGGAACCCGCAAGTTGATCACCAAAACATACATCAAGTAGATCACATGAATATCCCATTGTCACCACAGATAAGCACATGCAAGACATACATCAAGTGTTCTCAAATCCTTCAAGACTCAATCCGATAAGATAACTTCAAAGGGAAAACTCAATTCATCACAAGGAGATAGAGGGGGAGAAACATCATAAGATCCAACTATAGTAGCAAAGCTCGCGGTACATCAAGATCGTGCCAAATCAAGAACACGAGAGAGAGAGAGAGAGAGATCAAACACATAGGTACTGGTACATACCCTCAGCCCCGAGGGTGAACTACTCCCTCCTCTTCATGGAGAGCGCCGGGATGATGAAGATGGCCACCGGAGAGGGATTCCCCCCTCCGGCAGGGTGCCGAAATGGGTCTAGATTGGTTTTCGGTAGCTACATAGGCTTGCGGCGGCGGAACTCCTGATCTAGGTTATGTTCTAGAAGTTTGGGTATATATAAGAGGTTTTGGTGTCGGGAACAAGTTAGGGGGTCTCCGAGGCGGCCACGAGGTAGGGGGGCGCGCCCCCACCCTCGTGGGTGCCTCGGGACTCTTCTGGCCCATCTCCGATACTCCGTGGGCTTCTTCTGGTCCAAAAATAATCTTCGTGAAATTTCAGGTCAATTGGACTCCGTTTGGTTTTCCTTTTCCACGATACTCAAAAACAAGGGGAAAAACAGAAATTGGCACTGGGCTCTAAGTTAATAGGTTAGTCCCAAAAATCATATAAAGAAGCATATAAATGCATGTAAAACATCCACGATTGATAATATAATAGCATGGAACAATCAAAAAATTTAGATACGTTGGAGACATATGAAGCATCCCCAAGCTTAATTCCTGCTCGTCCTCGAGTAGGTAAATGATAAAAACAGAATTTTTGATGTGGAATGCTACCTAACATATTCATCAATAATATTCTTTATTGTGGAAAGAATATTCAGATCCAAAAGATTCAAGACAAAAGTTTAATATTCACATAAAAACAATAATACTTCAAGCATACTAACCAAGCAATTATGTCTTCTCAAAATAACATAGCCAAAGAAAGCTCATCCCTACAAAATCATATAGTTTGGCCATGCTTCATTTTCGTCACACAAAATGCTCCCATCATGCACAACCCTGATGACAAGCCAAGCAATTGTTTCATACTTTAGTATTCTCAAACTTTTTCAACTTTCACGTAATACATGAGCGCGAGCTATGGACATAGCACTATGGGTGGAATAGAATATGATGATGGAGGTTGTGTGGAGAAGACAAAAAAAGATAAAGTCTCAGATTGACGCGGCTAATCAATGGGCTATGGAGATGGCCATCAATTGACGTCAATGCGAGGAGTAGGGATTGCCATGCAACGAATGCACTAGAGCTATAAATGTATGAAAGCTCAACAAAAGAAACTAAGCGGGTGTGCATCCAACATGCTTGCTCACGAAGACCTAGGGCATTTGAGGAAGCCCATTGTTGGAATATACAAGCCAAGTTCTATAATGAAATATTCCCACTAGTATATGAAAGTGACAAAATGAGAGACTCTCTATCATGAAGACTGATACGTCTCCAACGTATCTATAATTTTTGATTGCTCCATGCTATATTATCTACTGTTTTGGGCAATATTGGGCTTTATTTTCCACTTTTATATTATTTTTGGGAATAACCTATTAACCGGAGGCCCAGCCCAGATTTGTTGTTTTATGCCTATTTCAGTGTTTCGAAGAAAAGGAATATCAAACGGAGTCGAAACGGAACGAAATCAACTGGAGAAGTTATTTTTGGAACGGAAGCCACCGGATAGACTTGGACTCCACGTCAGGAGATACGGGAGGTGCTCATGAGGGTGGGGGGCGCGCGCCCCTTAGGGCACGCCCCCTGCTTCGTGGGGCCCCCGTAGCTCCTCCGACGTACCCCCTACACCCACATATACCTACGTATTGAAAAACTTCCAGAAGGCACAATAGATCGGGAGTTCTGCCGCCAGAAGCCTCCGTAGCCACCGAAAACCAATCTAGACCCGTTCCGGCACCCTGCCAGAGGGGCAATCCCTCTCCGGTGGCCATCTTCATCATCCTGGTGCTCTCCATGACGAGGAGGGAGTAGTTCTCCCTCGGGGCTGAGGGTATGTACTAGTAGCTATGTGTTTGATCCCTCTCTCTCTCGTGTTCTTGAGGTGATATGATCTTGATGTATTGCGAGCTTTGCTATTATATTTGGATCGTATGATGTTTCTTTCCCCCTCTACTCTCTTGTAATGGATTGAGTTTCCCCTTTGAAGTAATCTTATCGGATTGAGTCTTTAAAATTTGAGAACACTTGATGTATGTCTTGCCGTGCGTATCTGTGGTGACAATGGGATACCATGTGATTCACTTGATGTATGTTTTGGTGATCAACTTGCGGGTTCCGCCCATGAACCTATGCATAGGGGTTGGCACACGTTTTCGTCATGATTCTCCGGTAGAAACTTTGGGGCACTCTTTGAGGTCCTTTGTGTTGGTTGAATAGATGAATCTGAGATTGTGTGATGCATATCGTACAATCATGCCCACCGATACTTGAGGTGACATTGGAGTATCTAGGTGACATTAGGGTTTTGGTTGATTTGTATCTTAAGGTGTTATTCTAGTACGAACTCTAGGGCTGTTTGTGACACTTATAGGAATAGCCCAACGGATTGATTGGAAAGAATAACTTTGAGGTGGTTTCGTACCCTACCATAATCTCTTCGTTCATTCTCCGCTATTAGTGACTTTGGAGTGACTCTTTGTTGCATGTTGAGGGAAAGTTATGTGATCCAATTATGTTATCATTGTTGAGAGGACTTACACTAGTGAAAGTATGAACCCTAGGCCTTGTTTCAACGCATTGCAATACCGTTTATGCTCACTTTTATCATTAGTTACCTTGCTGTTTTTATAATTTCAGATTACAAATACCTTTATCTACCATCCATATACCACTTGTATCACCATCTCTTCGCCGAACTAGTGCACCTATACAATTTACCATTGTATTGGGTGTGTTGGGGACACAAGAGACTCTTTGTTATTTGGTTGCAGGGTTGCTTGAGAGAGACCATCTTCATCCTACGCTTCCTACAGATTGATAAACCTTAGGTCATCCACTTGAGGGAAATTTGCTACTGTCCTACAAACCTCTGCACTTGGAGGACCAACAACGTCTACAAGAAGAAGGTTGTGTAGTAGACATCAAGCTCTTTTCTGGCGCCGTTGCCGGGGAGGTTAGCGCTTGAAGGTATATCTTTAGATCTTGCAATTGAGTCTTTTAGTTTCTTGTTTTATCACTAGTTTAGTTTATAAAAGGAAACTATAAAAAAAGAATTGAGTTTGTCTCATACGCTTCACCTTTTTAATATCTTTCGTGAGTATGATGGAAAGGATAATTGTGCTCAAGTGCTAGAAGAAGAGATCTCTAAAATGTTTGGCACTAAATATTTGAATGATGAGCATGATTGCAATTTTGTTAGTATGAATTCTTTGAATATCCATGATGCTAATGATGATTGCACTAGTTATGATGAAAATGCCTCCTATAAACATGTCAATTTTTGTGGAGTAGACTGGGTTTGCAAGTACACAGCAAATAGGGAAGATAGATATTGCAAGAGGCATAAGTACTTAGAAACCAAATTGTTGCAAGAAGAGCTAGATGAATGTGCTGAAAATTTAAGATATCTTACCCATACTTGCGAACTTTGCAATGAACATGGTCATTTAAATATCAAATGCAAATTGTTCCATGACCGTATCGTGTCCAAAAATTGTGATGACTTGATTTCCCTTGCACATCATAATGAACTTAGTTTGCTCTTGGGTTATGAAGAAATGAAACGTATAACTGAGGGTATTCCAAAATTTAATCTCGATAAACTTCTTGTTTTTGATCTAGAGAAGATTTATATGTATTGTGCGGTGAATTGCATTGAAAATCCTTATATTGCCAATTACATAAAGAAAAGAAAACAAATAGAGTATGAAGAGAATACTAATGAAAGGGAAGAGACTTCCCAATATCCTCCTATTATTTCTTATGATGAATCAGGTAACAAGGAGGAGCTTTCTATCCAACCAATATCATTAATAAGGAGCTCCAAAAAGAGGATTGAACCCACACATGATGTGGTGAAGAAGAAGAAAAGAAAAAGGAAGAGAAGTAAAAAGGTATCTCTCCCAAATAAAGTTGCTCCTATTATTGATGTGCCTCATGAAAATGAAGACGATACACTTGATGATGATCTTGCTATGCCTATTGCTTGTTGTGATGATTATGATGGGGAAGATAATGATACTTTTTATGATCTTGAAAATCTTTTTGGTACTTGCTTGAAAGAATATAATAACTGCTACACTATCGGTGCTATCTATACTATTAATGATGAGAGTGATTATGCTTATGATATGAAAAGGCTCAAGCTTTGGGAAGCTATGTTTGATGAGGATGGCATATTTGAGAATATATTTGCTGCAATTAATGTTTGTCCCAATCTTGGGGAAGCTATGATTAATGAAGATGATATTTTTAGTCTCCCAAGTTTTGATATGCAAGTTTATAATGATGATAGCATGCCTCCTACTTGTGATGATTATTGTGATGATACTTATGCTATAAAAAGTAGTGATTATATTTATAAAACTTGTCACGATTATGATTACCCTTTTTCTGAACATTACTCTTTTAATGTGGAAACAATTTATAGTATTCAAGTCTCTTATGATACTCCCACTATTCCGATTAAGAAGACTTTTACTTATGTGGAGAGTAATAAAATTTCTATGCTTGTAGATCATGAAAAGAATGCTTTAGGTGCTGGTTATATTGTTGAATTCATTCATGATGCTATTGAATATTATTATGAGGGAGGAATATATGCTTGTAGGAATTGCAATAATATCATGTTTCCTCTCTATGTGCTTAAAGTTTTGAAGTTATGCTTGTTTTGCCCTCCTATGCTAGTTGATTATTATTCCCACAAGTTGTTTGCTCACAAAATCCCGATGCATAGGAAGCATTTTAGACTTAAATGTGCTAGTCATATTCTTCATGATGCTCTCTTTATGTTTCAATTCTTATCTTTTATGTGAGCATCATTGACATCATCATGCCTAGCTAAGGGCGTTAAACGATAGCGCTTGTTGGGAGGCAACCCAATTTTATTTTTGTTCCTGTTTAGTAATAAATAATTCATCTAGCCTCTGTTTAGATGTGGTTTTATGTCTTTAATTAGTGTTTGTGCCAAGTAGAACCTTTCGGAAGACTTGGGGAAAGTCTTGTTGATCATGCTGTAAAAAACAGAAACTTTAGCGCTCACGAGAATTGCTTCCACTTTTTGTTAGAGAGTGATATTTAGTTAGTTATTTTTGAAGATGATTAATAGATAAATTCCTCAGGTCCAGAAATTTATTTTAGAATTTTTGGGGTACCATAAGTATACGTTTGATCCAGATTACTACAAACTGTTCTGTTTTTGACAGATTCTGTTTTCTATGTGTTGTTTGCTTATTTTGATGAATCTATGAGTAGTATCGGAGGGTATGAACCATAGATAAGTTGGAATACAGTAGGTTTAACACCAATATAAATAAATAATGAGTTCATTACAGTACCTTGGAGTGGTGATTTATTTCCTTATACTAACGGAGCTCACGAGTTTTCTACTTTAAGTTTTGTGTTGTGAAATTTTCAAGTTTTGGGTAAGGATTCGATGGACTATGGAATAAGGAGTGGCAAGAGCCTAATCTTGGGGATTACCAAGGCACCCCAAGGTAATATTCAAGGACAACCAAGATCCTAAGCTTGGGGATGCCCCGGAAGGCATCCCCTCTTTCGTCTTCGTTCATCGGTAACTTTACTTGGAGTTATATTTTTATTCGCCACATGATATGTGTTTTGCTTGGAGCGTCAATTTATTTTGTTAGGATTTTCTTGCTGTTATTTATAACAATGTTTTTCATCTTTTATTTCAATAAAAGTGGCATTTATATCCTTTACTATGCCTATGTTACAAGTATACATGTTGCTGTTTGAAAACAGAAAGTTTACCGCTGTTGCAATAATTCCCTAGGAAAGTCAGAATGTGATAAAATGTTGAAACCTTTTGAATATTAAGATCTGATAAATTTACTACAGTGGGAATTTTCTTTCATAATTTTTGGAGCTAGGGAAGTATGGATGTTGCTCCATTCTTCACAGACTATCCTGTTTAGGCAGATTGCTGTTATGTTTGCATTGTTTGCATATGTTTGCTTCTTTAATGATTCTATTTGAGGATAGGACTATTAAATATGCATAGGCATTTAGTATGGAATGTTGAATAATAATTTTAGTGATTTGCTACAGTATAGTATGATAAGGTTTTTGCAATGGTTTATACTAACTTATCTCACGAGTCCTTGTTGAGTTTTGTGTGGATGATGCTTTTGAGATTTAGGGAGACCGTGATATGAGAGGAATTAAGGAGACACAAAAGCTCAAGCTTGGGGATGCCCAAGGAATCCCAAGATAATATTTCAAGAAGTCTCAAGCATCTAAGCTTGGGGATGCCCCAGTTGGCATCCCACCTTTCTTCTTCAACAACTATTGGTTAGTTTCGATTGATCCTAAGTTTTTGCTTCTTCACATAATGTTTGCCATTCTTAGAATGTCATTTTATTTTGCTTTGCTTGCTGTTTGAATAGAATACCAAGATCTGAAATTATTAAATGTTAGACAGTCTTCACTTAGTTGCATAATTATTCGACTACTCATTGATCTTCACTTATATCTTTCGGAGTAGTTTGTCATTTTCTCTAGTGCTTCACTTATATCTTTTAGAGCATGGTGGTAGTTTTATTTTGAAGAAATAGATGAACTCTCATGCTTCACTTATATTATTTTGAGAGTCTTAAATAGCATGGTAATTTGCTTAAAATCCTAATATGCTAGGTATTCAAGAATAATAAAATTCTCTTATGAGTGTGTTGAATACTATGATAAGTTTGATACTTGATAATTGTTTTGAGATATGGAGATGGTGATATTAGAGTCATGCTAGTTGAGTAGTTGTGAATTTGAGAAATACTCGTGTTGAAGTTTGTGATTCCCGTAGCATGCACGTATGGTGAACCATTATGTGATGAAGTCGGAGCATGATTTATTTATTGATTGTCTTCCTTATGAGTGGCGGTCGGGGACGAGCGATGGTCTTTTCCTACCAATCTATCCCCCTAGGAGCATGCGCGTAGTACTTTGTTTCGATACCTAATAGATTTTTGCAATAAGTATGTGAGTTCTTTATGACTAATGTTGAGTCCATGGATTATACGCACTCTCACCCTTCCACCATTGCTAGCCTCTCTAGTACCATGTAACTTTCGCCGGTACCATACACCCACCATATACCTTCCTCAAAACAGCCACCATACCTACCTATTATGGCATTTCCATAGCCATTCCGAGATATATTGCCATGCAACTTTCCACCGTTCCGTTATTATGACACGCTTCATCATTGTCATATTGCTTTGCACGATCATGTAGTTGACATCGTATTTGTGGCAAAGCCACCGTTCATAATTCTTTCATACATGTCACTCATGCATCATTGCACATCCCGGTACACCACCGGAGGCATTCATATAGAGTCATATATTGTTCTAAGTATCGAGTTGTAATTCTTGAGTTGTAAGTAAATAAAAGTGTGATGATCATCATTATTAGAGCATTGTCCCAGTGAGGAAAGGATGATGGAGACTATGATTCCCCCACAAGTCGGGATGAGACTCCGGACGAAAAAAAGAAATAAAAGAGGCCAAATAAGACCAAATAAAAAAAAGAAAAGAGGCCATAAAAAAGAGAAAAGGCCCAAATAAAAAATAAAAAATGAGAGAAAAAGAGAGAAGGGACAATGCTACTATCCTTTTACCACACTTGTGCTTCAAAGTAGCACCATGATCTTCATGATAGAGAGTCTCCTATGTTGTCACTTTCATATACTACTGGGAATCTTTCATTATAGAACTTGGCTTGTATATTCCAATGATGGGCTTCCTCAAAATGCCCTAGGTCTTCGTGAGAAAGTGAGTTGTATGCACACCCACTAGTTTCTTTTGTTGAGCTTTCATCTACTTATAGCTCTAGTGCATCCGTTGCATGGCAATCCCTACTCACTCACATTGATATCTATTGATGGGCATCTCCATAGCCCGTTGATATGCCTAGTTGATGTGGACTATCTTCTCCTTTTTTTGTCTTCTCCACAACCACCATTCTATTCCACCTATAGTGCTATGTCCATGGCTCACGCTCATGTATTGCGTGAAGATTGAAAAAGTTTGAGAACATCAAAAGTATGAAACAATTGCTTGGCTTGTCATCGGGGTTGTGCATGATTTAAATATTTTGTGTGGTGAAGATGGAGCATAGCCAGACTATATGATTTTGTAGGGATAACTTTCTTTGGCCATGTTATTTTGAGAAGACATAATTGCTTTGTTAGTATGCTTGAAGTATTATTATTTTTATGTCAATATTAAACTTTTGTCTTAAATCTTATGAATCTGAATATTCATACCACAATTAAGAAGAATTACATTGAAATTATGCCAACTAGCATTCCACATCAAAAATTATCTTTTTTATCATTTACCTACTTGAGGACGAGCAGGAATTAAGCTTGGGGATGCTTGATACGTCTCCAACGTATCTATAATTTTTGATTGCTCCATGCTATATTATCTACTATTTTGGGCAATATTGGGCTTTATTTTCCACTTTTATATTATTTTTGGGACTAACCTATTAACCGGAGGCCCAGCCCAGAATTGTTGTTTTATGCCTATTTTAGTGTTTCGAAGAAAAGGAATATCAAACGGAGTCGAAACGGAATGAAATCAACTGGAGAAGTTATTTTTGGAACGGAAGCCACCGGATAGACTTGGACTCCACGTCAGGAGATACAGGAGGTGCTCACGAGGGTGGGGGCGCCCCCCTAGGGCGCGCCCCCCTGCCTCGTGGGGCCCCCGTAGCTCCTCCGACGTACCCCCTGCACCCATATATACCTACGTATCGTAAAACTTCCAGAAGGCACAATAGATCGAGAGTTCCGCCGCCAGAAGCCTCCGTAGCCACCGAAAACCAATCTAGACCCGTTCTGGCACCCTGCCAGAGGGGGCAATTCCTCTCCGGTGGCCATCTTCATCATCCCGGTGCTCTCCATGACGAGGAGGGAGTAGTTCTCCCTTGGGGCTGAGGGTATGTACCAGTAGCTATGTGTTTGATCTCTCTCTCTCTCTCGTGTTCTTGAGGTGATACGATCTTGATGTATCGCGAGCTTTGCTATTATATTTGGATCCTATGATGTTTCTTTCCCCCTCTACTCTCTTGTAATGGATTGAGTTTCCCCTTTGAAGTAATCTTATCGGATTGAGTCTTTAAAGATTTGAGAACACTTTATGTATGTCTTGCCATGCGTATCCGTGGTGACAATGGGATACCACGTGATTCACTTGATGTATGTTTTGGTGATCAACTTGCGGGTTCCGCCCATGAACCTATGCATAGGGGTTGGCACACGTTTTCGTCGTGATTCTCCGGTAGAAACTTTGGGGCACTCTTTGAGGTCCTTTGTGTTGGTTGAATAGATGAATCTGAGATTGTGTGATGCATATCATACAATCATGCCCACGGATACTTGAGGTGACATTGGAGTATCTAGGTGACATTAGGGTTTTGGTTGATTTGTATCTTAAGGTGTTATTCTAGTACGAACTCTAGGGCTGTTTGTGACACTTATAGGAATAGCCCAACGGATTGATTGGAAAGAATAACTTTGAGGTGGTTTCGTACCCTACCATAATCTCTTCGTTCGTTCTCCGCTATTAGTGACTTTGGAGTGACTCTTTGTTGCATGTTGAGGGAAAGTTATGTGATCCAATTATGTTATCATTGTTGAGAGGACTTACACTAGTGAAAGTATGAACCCTAGGCCTTGTTTCAACGCATTGCAATACCGTTTACGCTCACTTTTATCATTAGTTACCTTGCTGTTTTTATAATTTCAGATTACAAATACCTTTATCTACCATCCATATACCACTTGTATCACCATCTCTTCGCCGAACTAGTGCACCTATACAATTTACCATTATATTGGGTGTGTTGAGGACACAAGAGACTCTTTGTTATTTGGTTGCAGGGTTGCTTGAGAGAGAGCATCTTCATCCTACGCCTCCTACGGATTGATAAACCTTAGGTCATCCACTTGAGGGAAATTTGCTACTGTCCTACAAACCTCTGCACTTGGAGGCCCAACAACGTCTACAAGAAGAAGGTTGTGTAGTAGACATCAAAGATCGTGGTGCTACTTTGAAGCACAAGTGTGGAAAAAGGATAGTACCATTGGCCCTTCTCCCGTTTTCTCTCATTTCTTTGTTTTTTTGTATTTTTGTATTTTTTTGTTTTTTGGGATTTTCTCTTTCTTTCTATCTTTTTCTCTTTTTTTATTTCCTCACACGGGACAATGCTCTAATAATGATGATCATCACACTTCTATTTATTTACAACTCAAGGATTACAACTCGATACTTAGAACAAATTATGACTCTATATGAATGCCTCCGGCGGTGTACTGGGATGTGCAATGAATCAAGAGTGACATGTATGAAAATATTATGAATGGTGGCTTTGCCACGAATACAATGTCAACTACATGATCATGCAAGGCAATATGACAATGATGAAGCGTGTCATAATAAACGTAACGGTGGAAAGTTGCATGGCAATATATCTCGGAATGGCTATGGAAATGCCATAATAGGTAGGTATGGTGGCTGTTTTGAGGAAGATATAAGGAGGTTTATGTGTGATAGAGCGTATCATATGACGGGGGTTGGTGATACGTCCATTTTGCATCATGCTTTTATATCGATATTTATTGCATTATGGGCTGTTATTACACATTACGTCACAATACTTATGCCTATTCTCTCTTATTTTACAAGGTTTACATAAAGAGGGAGAATGCCGGCAGCTGGGATTCTGGGCTGGAAAAGGAGCAAATATTAGAGACCTATTCTGCACAGCTCCAAAACTCCTGAAACTTCACGGAAGACGTTTTCAGAATATATAAAAAATACTCAGCGGAAGAGATTCACTAGGGGGGCCACACCGTGCCCACGAGGGTGGGGGCGCGCCCCCTACCTCGTGGGCCCCCTGGTGGCTCTCTGGTGGCCATCTTCTACTATATGAAGTCTTTCAATGGGAAAAAAATAACAAGCCATCTTCTCGGATGAAACTCCACCGCCAGGAGGCGGAACCTTGGCGGAACCAATCTAGGGCTGTGGCGGAGCTGTTCTGCCAGGGAAACTTCCCTCCCAGAGGGGTTAATCATCGCCATCGTCATCACCAATGCTCCTCTCATTGGGAGAGGGCAATCTCCATCAACATCTTCATCAGCACCATCTCATCTCAAAACCCTAGTTCATCTCTTGTATCCAATTTTTGTCTCCAAGTCCGGGATTGGTGCTAGTAGGTTGCTAGTAGTGTTAATTACTCCTTGTAGTTGATGCTAGTTGGTTTATTTGGTGGAAGATCATATGTTCAGATCCTATATGCATATTAATACCCCTCTGATTATGAACATGTTTATGCTTCGTGAGTAGTTATGTTTGTTCCTGAGGACATGGGAGAAGTCTTGCTATTAGTAGTCATGTGAATTTGGTATTCATTCGATATTTTGACAAGATGTATGTTGTCTCTCCTCTAGTGGTGTTATGTGAATGTCGACTACATGTCACTTCACCATTATTTGGGCCTAGAGGAAGGCATTGGGAAGTAATAAGTAGATGATGGCTTGCTAGAGTGACAGAAGCTTAAACCCTAGTTTATGCATTGCTTCGTAAGGGGCTGATTTGGATCCATATGTTTCATGCTATGGTTAGGTTTACCTTAATACATTTGTTGTAGTTGCGGATGCTTGCAATAGAGGTTAATCATAAATGGGATGCTTGTCCAAGTAAGGACAGTACCCAAGCACCGGTCCACCCACATACCAAATTATTAAAGTACCGAACGCGAATCATATGAGCGTGATGAAAACTAGCTTGATGATATTCCCATGTGTCCTCGGGAGCGCTTTTCTCTATATAAGAGTTTGTCCAGGCTTTTCCTTTGATACAAAAGGGATTGGGCCACCTTGCTGCACTTTATTTACTTTTTTTACTTGTTGCTCGTTAAAAATTATCCTATCACAAAACTATTTGTTACCACTTATTTCTGTACTTGCAGAGAATACCTTGCTAGAAACCGCTTATCATTTCCTTCTACTCCTCGTTGGGTTCGACACTCTTACTTATCAAAAGGACAACGATAGATCCCCTATACTTGTGGGTCACCAAGACTCTTTTCTGGTGTCGTTGCCGGAGAGTGAGGCGCCTTTGGTAGGTGGAATTTGGTAAGGAAAAATTTATATAGTGTGCTGAAATTTACTGTCACTTGTTACTATGGAAAGTAATCCTCTAAGGGGCTTGTTCGGGGTATCTTCACCCCGACCAGTAGAGCAAAGAGTTGGTCCTCAACCTACTGAACCTACTGAAAATGAAAATGTCTGCTTTGAAATTCCTTCGGGTATGATTGAAAAACTGCTAGCCAATCCCTTTTTAGGATATGGAACAAAACATCCTGATGAGCATCTAATATATGTGGATGAAGTTTGTGGATTATTTAAGCTTGCAGGTGTACTCGGAGATGTTGTTAAGAGTAAGGTCTTCCCTTTATCTTTGAAGGGAGATGCATCGACATGGTATAGGCTATGTGATGATATGGGGTCTTGGAATTACAAATGATTGAAATTGGAATTTCATCAGAAGTTTTATCCTATGCATCTTGTTCATCGTGATCGCAATTATATATATAATTTTTGGCCTCACGAAGGAGAAAGCATCGCTCAAGCTTGGGGGACGCTTAAATCAATGTTATATTCATGCCCCAATCATGAGCTCTCAAGAGAAATGATTATTCAAAACTTTTATGCTCGGCTTTCTGATAGCAGTCGCACCATGCTTGATACTTCTTGTGCTGGCTCTTTTATGATGAAGACTATTGAATTCAAATGGGATTTATTATAAAGAATTAAACGCAACTCTGAAGATTGGGACCTCGACAAAGGTAAGGAGTCAGGTATGACACCTAGGTTTGATTGTGTTAAATCTTTTATGGATACCGATGTTTTTTTGTAAATTTAGCACTAAATATGGACTTGACTCTGAGATAGTAGCTTCTTTCTGTGAATCTTTTGCTACTTATGTTGATCTCCCCAAGGAGAAGTGGTTCAAATATCATCCTCCCATAGAAATAAAAGTAGCTGCACCTATTAAAGTTGAAGAAAAGATTGTCACTTATAATGATCCTATTGTTCCTACTGCTTATGTTGAGAAACCACCTTTCCCTGTTAGGATAAAGGATCATTCTAAAGCTTCAACTGTGGTTCGTAAAAGCAATATTAAGACTTATACACCTCATGAGAAAATTAGTTGAACCTGATATTGCTATTGTTAAAGATCTCTTGTCTGATAATATTGATGGGCATGTTATTCATTTCCTTGATGAGACTGCTAGAAATGCTAAACCTTGTGCTAAAGTTAGAAACAGACCGGTGGTAGGCATGCCTCTTATTTCCGTTAAAATAGGAGATCATTGTTATCATGGCTTATGTGATATGGGTGCTAGTACTAGCGCAATACCTTATTCCTTATACAAAGAAATTATGCATGATATTGCACCTGCTGAGATAGAAGATATTGATGTCACAATTAAACTTGCCAATAGAGATACTATTTCACCAATGGGAATTGTTAGAGATGTTGAAATCTTGTGTGGGAAAACTAAATATCCTGCTGATTTTCTTGTTCTTGGTTCCCCACAAGATAGCTTTTGTCCCATTATATTTGGTAGACCCTTCCTGAACACTGTTAATGCTACCATAGATTGCAAAAGGGAAGTTGTTACTATTGCTTTCGATGATATGACTTATGAATTTAATTTCTCTAAATTTAGTAGACAACACCATAAGAAGAATTACCTAGTAAGGATGAAATTATTGGTCTTGCTTCTATTGCCGTACCTCCTAGTGATCCTTTAGAACAATATTTGCTAGACCAGGAAAATGATATGTTTATGAATGAAAGAAGGGAAATAGATGAAGTATTCTTTAAACAGGAACCTATTCTGAAACACAATTTGCCTGTTGAAATCCTAGGGGATCCTCCTCCACCCAAGGGTGATCCCGTGTTTGAGCTTAAACCATTACCTGATACTCTTAAATATGGTTATCTTGATGAGAAAAAGATATATCCTGTTATTATTAGTGCTAACCTTTCAGAGCATGAGGAAGAGAGATTACTGGAAACTCTAAAGAAGCACCGTGCTGCTATTGGGTATACTCTTGATGATCTTAAGGGTATTATTCCCACTCTATGTCAGCATAAAATTAATTTGGAAGAAGATGCTAAACCAGTTCATGATCATCAACAACGTCTGAATCCTAAAATGAAAGAAGTGGTAAGAAAGGAAATACTAAAGCTCCTTAAGGGAGGTATAATCTATCCCGTTGCTGATAGTCAGTGGGTAAGTCCTGTCCATTGTGTCCCTAAGAAGGGAGGTATTACTATTGTTCCTAATGATACAGATGAATTGATTCCTCAAAGAATTATTACAGGTTATAGGATGGTAGTTGATTTCCGCAAATTAAATAAGGCAACTAAAAAGGATCATTAACCCTTACCTTTTATCGACCAAATACTAGAAAGACTATCCAAACATACACATTTTTGCTTTCTAGATGGTTATTCTGGTTTCTCTCAAATACCTGTGTCAGCCAAAGATCAATCAAAGACTACTTTTACTTGCCCTTTTGGTACTTTTGCTTATAGACGTATGCCTTTTGGTCTATGTAATGCACCTGCTACCTTTCAAAGATGCATGATGGCTATATTCTCTGACTTTTGTGAAAAGATTTGTGAGGTTTTCATGGACGATTTCTCCATCTATGGATCTTCTTTTGATGATTGCTTGAGCAACCTTGATCGAGTTTTGCAGAGATGTGAAGAAACTAATCTTGTCTTGAATTGGGAAAAGTGCCACTTTATGGTTAATGAAGGTATTGTCTTGGGGCATAAAGTTTCTGAAAGAGGTATTGAAGTTGATAAAGCCAAGGTTGATGCTATTGAAAAGATGCCATGCCCCAAGGACATCAAAGGTATAAGAAGTTTCCTGGGTCACGCCGGATTTTATAGGAGGTTCATAAAGGACTTCTCAAAAATTTCTCGGCCTCTGACTAATGTATTACAAAAAGATATACCATTTGTTTTTGATGATGATTGTGTAGAAGCATTTGAAATTCTTAATAAAGCATTGATCTCTGCACCTATTGTTCAGCCACATGATTCGAATTTACCCTTTGAAATTATGTGTGATGCTAGTGATTATGCTGTAGGTGCTGTTCTAGGGCAAAGAGTTGATAAGAAATTAAACGTTATTCAATATGCCAGTAAAACCCTAGACAATGCTCAAAGAAATTATGCTACCACTGAAAAAGAATTCTTAGCAGTTGTATTTGCTTGTGATAAGTTCAGACCTTATATTGTTGATTCTAAAGTAACTATTCACACTGATCATGCTGCTATTAAATATCTCATGGAAAAGAAAGATGCTAAACCTAGACTTATTAGATGGGTTCTCTTGCTACAAGAATTTGACTTAAATATTGTTGATAGAAAGGGAGCTGAGAACCCCGTTGCAGACAACTTGTCTAGGTTAGAAAATGTGCTTGATGACCCACTTCCTATTGATGATAGCTTTCCTGATGAGCAATTAAATGTCATAAATGCTTCTCATACTGCTCCATGGTATGCTGATTATGCTAATTACATTGTTGCTAAGTTTATACCACCTAGTTTCACATACCACCGCAAAAGAAAAAGTTCTTCTATGATTTGAGGCATTACTTTTGGGATGACCCGCATCTTTATAAAGAAGGAGTAGATGGTGTACCTGAGCATGAATAGGAACAGATCCTACGCAAGTGTCACTCCGAAGCTTATGTAGGACACCATGCTGGAGATAGAACTGCACATAAGGTATTGCAATCTGGTTTTTATTGGCCTACTCTCTTCAAGGATGCCCGTAAGTTTGTCTTATCTTGTGATGAATGTCAAATAATTGGTAATATTAGTAGACGTCAACAAATGCCTACGAACTATTCACTCGTTATTGAACCATTTGATGTTTGGGGCTTTGACTATATGGGACCTTTTCCTTCCTCTAATGGATATACACATAGTTTAGTTGCTGTTGATTACGTTACTAAGTGGGTAGAAGCTATTCCAAGTAGTAGTGCTGATCATAACACCTTTATTAAAATGCTTAAAGAAGTTATTTTTCCAAGATTTGGAGTCCCTAGATATTTAATGACTGATGGTGGTTCACATTTTATTCATGGTGCTTTCCGTAAAATGCTTGCTAAATATGATGTTAATCATAGAATTGCATCTCCTTATCACCCTTAGTCTAGTGGTCAAGTAGAATTGAGTAATATAGAGCTCAAATTAATTTTGCAAAAGACTATTAATAGATCTAGAAAGAATTGGTCCAAGAAACTTGATGATGCATTATGGGCCTATAGAACTGCATATAAAAATCCTATGGGTATGCCTCTATATAAAATGGTTTATGGAAAAGCATGTCACTTACCTCTCGAACTAGAACACAAGGCATATTGGGCTATTAAAGAACTCAATTATGATTTCAAACTTGCCGGTGAGAAGAGGTTATTTGATATTAGCTCACTTGATGAATGGAGAACCCAAGCCTATGAAAATGCCAAGTTGTTTAAAGAAAAAGTTAAAAGATGGCAGGATAAAAGGATACAAAAGCGTGAGTTTAATGTAGGTGATTATGTATTGCTATACAACTCTCGTTTAAGATTTTTTGCAGGGAAACTTCTCCCTAAATGGGAAGGTCCTTACGTTATCGAGGAGGTCTATCGTTCCGGTGCCATAAAAATCAACAACTTCGAAGGCACAAATCCTAAGGTGGTGAACGGTCAAAGAATCAAACATTATATCTCAGGTAATCCCATAAATGTTGAAACCAATGTTATTGAAACCGTAACCCCGTAGGAATACATAAGGGACACTTTCCGGAACGTTTCGGAATCCGAAAAGGAATAGGTATGTGGTACGGTAAGTAAACCGACTCCAAAACAGTTTTTAAGGCAATATTTCTCCGTCTTGGAATATTTAGAAAAATAGAAAAATAAGAAGCAGTCCGGGAAGGACACGAGGGCTCCATGAGGGTGGAGGGCGCGCCCTCCTACCTCATGGGCACCTCGTGCGCTTTCCGGACTCCGTTTTCTTACACGACACGTATTTTGGTCGGTAAAAATTCATTATATAATCTCCCGGGGGTTTTGACTCCCGTATCACGCAAATATCTCTTGTTTTTGTTGTGAGCTATCATGCTGCAGACAGATCAACATGTCATCCCAGGATTCAGACGGAGGAAGCTATGTGGCAGATTACCTTGCAGATCCTAAGGATTATGGGGATGTGGAGCATTGCGGTTGGACTACAGAAGAAGAAGAGGACTATGAACCCAAGGGAAAGGAGGAATCGAGCTCAAATGAAGATGAAGTCCCACTACCTCAACCTGGGGACATGCATGTGGAGTTCAAAAAGTCAAGCCTCCTGGATAGGGTAAAGAAACCTAAGATTGAGTTTATCCCTTTTTGCCTCTTGCAGGAAAACAAGCAGGAACTATGCAAAAAGATACTGAGCCTGGAATAGGAGATCGAGGACCTAAGGGACAAAAATTCTGTCCTCAAGCGCAAACTAAGGAAGAAGCCTACGCCATCAACAAAACCATCACCTTCTCCACCAACAAAGAAGAATTGAGTATCTGGTATGGGCACTCCCCTTGGCAACTGCCAAGCTTGGGGGAGTGCCCCGGTATCGTATCACCATCACTTTTATGTTTACTGTTTTCTTTAGTTCGATCCTTTTGGTATTATCCTGATCTAGTAGAATAACGTTTATGGCATGATCTAGTTTTGAGTTTTGCTTTATAATTCCTCTATGTAATCGAGTCCGTGAGCTATATAATAAAGATTAGTGTTGAGTCAAGGGCTTGATTATTTTGCCATGATCCTAAGGGAATAAAAGAAAAGAAAAAGAAATAAAAAGAAACAAAGAGATCATGTGGATCTTGTGGAGAGTAATGAGCTCACATAGAAAAAGTATGATGAATAAAAGTTGTTGAGAGTTGACAAGCATAGTTTTGGTCATCGTTGCAATTAATAGGAAGTAATAAAGAAAGAGAGGTCTTCACATATAAATATACTATCTTGGACATCTTTTATGATTGTGATCACTCATTAAAATATGACATGCTAAAGAGTTATGTTTTCTTACATCTGAGATAAATTATATTATCATGGATCATCCAACATGGTTGAGCTTGCCTTTCCCCCTCGTGCTAGCCAAATTCATCGCACCAAGTAGAGATACTACTAGTGCTTACAAATACCCTTAAACCAGTTTTATCATGAGAGTCCACTATACCTACCTATGGATTGAGTAAGATCCTCTAAGTAAGTTGTCATCGGTGCAAGCAATAAAAATTGCTCTCTAAATATGTATGACTTATTAGCGTGGGAGAAAATAAGCTTTATACGATCATGTGATATGGAAGAAATAAAAGCGACAGACTGCATAATAAAGGTCCATATCACAAGTGGCAATATAAAGTGACGTTCTTTCGCATTAAGATTTTGTGCATCCAACCATTAAAGCGCATGACAAACTCTGCTTCCCTCTGCGAAGGGCCTATCTTCTACTTTTATCTCCTACCTTGCATAAGAGTCATGGTGATCTTCACCCTTCCTTTTTACATTTTATCCTTTGGCAAGCACAGTATGTTGGAAAGATCCTGGTATATATGGCTAATTGGATGTGAGTTTTCATGAACTATTATTGTTGACATTACCCTTGAGGTAAAACGTTGGGAGGCAAAACTATAAGCCCCTATCTTTCTCTGTGTCCGATTAAAACTCCGTACCCATAAGTATTGCATGAGTTTCAGCAATTGTGAAAGACTATATGATTGCTGAGTATGTGGACTTGCTGAAAAGCTCTTATATATTGACTTTTTCCTATGTTATGATAAATTGCAATTGCTCCAATGACTGAGATTATAGTTTGTTAGTTTTCAATGAAGTTTATGATTCATACTTGAAATTGTGATTGAATTATTACTCTAGCATAAGAAATCATATGACAAGAATTATGTAAGTTGCTGTTCTAAGAATGATCATGATGCCCTCATGTCCATATTTTGTTTTTATCGACACCTCTATCTCCAAACATGTGGACATATTTTTCGATTTCGGCTTTTCGCTTGAGGACAAGCGAGGTCTAAGCTTGGGGGAGTTGATACGTCCATTTTGCATCATGCTTTTATATCGATATTTATTGCATTATAGGCTGTTATTACACATTACGTCACAATACTTATGCCTATTCTCTCTTATTTTACAAGGTTTACATAAAGAGGTAGAATGCTTGCAGCTGGGATTCTGGGCTGGAAAAGGAGCAAATATTAGAGACCTATTCTGCACAGCTCCAAAAGTCCTGAAACTTCATGGAAGACGTTTTCAAAATATATAAAAAATACTCAGCAAAAGAGATTCACCAGGGGGGCACACCCTGCCCACGAGGGTGGGGGAGCGCCCTACTGATACGTCCATTTTGCATCATGCATTTATATTGATATTTATTGCATTATGGACTGTTATTTCACTTTATGTCACAATACTTATGGCTATTCTCTCTTATTTTACAAGGTTTACGTACGGAGGGAGAATGCCGGCAGCTGGAATTCTGGGTTGGAAAAGGAGCAAATATTAGAGACCTATTCTGCGCAACTCCAAAAGTCCTGAAACTCCACGGAACATCTTAAAATAAATAAAGAAAAATCCTCGCCAACGATGAAGTCCAGGGGGCCCACACCCTGCTCATGAGGGTGGGGGGCGCACCCCCTACCTCGTGGGCCCCCTGGTGGCTCTTCGACGTCCATCTTCTCCTATATGAAGTCTTTCGATGAGGAAAAATAAGAAGGAACTTTTCGGGACAAAAATCCACCGCCACGAGGCGGAACCTTGGCGGAACCAATCTAGAGCTCCGGCAGAGCTGTTCTGCCAGGGATACTTCCCTCCGGGAAGGGGAAATCATCACCATCGTCATCACCAACGCTCCTCTCATCGGGAGAGGGCAATCTCCATCAACATCTTCAGCAGCACCATCTCATCTCCAAACCCTAGTTCATCTCTTGTATCCAATTCTTGTCTCAAAGTCCGGGATTGGTGCTAGTAGGTTGCTAGTAGTGTTGATTACTCCTTGTAGTTGATGCTAGTTGGTTTATTTGGTGGAAGATCATATGTTCAGATCCTATATGCATATTATTACCCCTCTGATTATGAAAATGAATATGCTTTGTGAGTAATTATGTTTGTTCCTGAGGACAAGGGAGAAGTCTTGCTATTAGTAGTCATGTGAATTTGGTATTCGTTTTATATTTTGATAAGATGTATGTTGTCTAGCCTCTAGTGGTGTTATGTGAACGTCGACTACATAACACTTCACCATTATTTGGGCCTAGAGCAAGGCATTGGGGAGTGATACATCTCCGTCGTACCTACTTTCCAAACACTTTCGCCCTTGTTTTGGACTCTAACTTGTACGATTTGAATGGAACTAACCCGGACTGACGCTGTTTTCAGTAGAATTGCCATGGTGTTGTTTTTGTGCAGAAAACAAATATTCTCGGAATGACCTGAAACTCCATGGAACATCTTGGAAAAAATAATAAAAAATCCTCGCCAAAGATGAAGACCAGGGGGCCCACACCATTCTCACGAGGTTGGGGGCGCGCCCCCCTACCTCGTGGGCCCCCTGGATGCCCTCCGACGCCAACTCCAACTCTATATATTTGCTTTCGGAGAGAAAAAAATTAGAGAGAAGAAATCATCATGTTGATACGTCTCCATCGTATCTACTTTTCCAAACACTTTTGCCCTTGTTTTGGACTCTAACTTGTATGATTTGAATGGAACTAACCCGGACTAACGCTGTTTTCAGCAGAATTGCCATGGTGTTGTTTTATGTGCAGAAAACAAATATTCTCGGAATGACCTGAAACTCCACGGAACATCTTAGAAATAATAATAAAAAATCCTCGCCAAAGATGAAGACTAGGGGGCCCACACCCTGTCCACGAGGGTGGGGGGCACACCCCCTACCTCATGGGCCCCCTGGATGCCCTCCGACGCTAACTCCAACTCTATATATTTGCTTTCGGAGAGAAAAAAATCAGAGAGAAGAAATCATCGCGTTTTACAATATGGAGCCGCCGCCAAGCCCTAAAACCTCTCGGGAGGGCTGATCTGGAGTCCGTTCAGGGCTCCGGAGAGGGGGATTCGTCGCCGTTGTCATCATCAACCATCCTCCATCACCAATTTCATGATGCTCAACGCCATGCGTGAGTAATTCCATCGTAGGCTTGCTGGACGGTGATGGGTTGGATGAGATTTATCATGTAATCGAGTTAGTTTTGTTAGGGTTTGATCCCTAGTATCCATTATGTTTTGAGATTGATGTTGCTATGACTTTGCTATGCTTAATGCTTGTCACTGGGGTCCGAGTGCCATGATTTCAGATCTGAACCTATTATGTTTTCATGAATATATGTGAGTTCTTGATCCTATCTTGCAAGTCTATAGTCACCTACTATGTGTTATGATCCGGCAACCCCGAAGTGACAATAATCGGGACCACTCCCGGTGATGACCATAGTTTTAGGAGTTCATGTATTCAGTATGTGCTAATGCTTTGTTCCGGTTCTCTATTAAAAGGAGGCCTTAATATCCCTTAGTTTCCAATAGGACCTCGCTGCCACGGGAGGGTAGGACAAAAGATGTCATGCAAGTTCTTTTCCATAAGCACGTATGACTATATACGGAATACATGCCTACATTACATTGATGAATTGGAGCTAGTTCTGTGTCACCCTATGTTATGACTGTTACATGATGAACCGCATCCGGCATAATTATCCATCACTGATCCCGTGCCTATGAGTTTTCCATATACTGGTTCTCGCTTATTTACTTTCCCGCTGCTACTGTTACAATCACTACAAAATACCAAAAACATTACTTTTGCTGTCTTTACTTTTGTTGCTGCTACCACCACTATCATATTACTGTGCTACTAAACACTTTGCTGCAGATACTAAGTTTCCAGGTGTGGTTGAATTGACAACTCAGCTGCTAATACTTGAGAATATTCTTTGGCTCCCCTTGTGTCGAATCAATAAATTTGGGTTGAATACTCTACCCTCGAAAGCTGTTGCAATCCCCTATACTTGTGGGTTATCAAGACTAATTTCTGGCGCCGTTGCCGGGGAGCATAGCTCTATTCTTTGAGTCACTTGGGATTTATATCTGCTAGACACTATGAAGAACTTGAGAGATCCAAAAACCAAGATCTATCCCTCAACTACGAGGGGAGCTAAGGAACTGCCATCTAGCTCTGCACTTGATTCACCTTCTGTTATGAGTAAGTTAGCGACACCTACACCTGCTTCTGCTATTCGTTCTGATATGTCGCATGTTATTGATGATACCACTTCTGCTATGCATGATACTTATGATGAAACTGCTTCTATGCCTGATACTACTGTGCCCCTTGGTGAATTTCTTGAGGAACAAATTGCTAGGGCTAGAGAAAAGGAAATTATTGAATCTGAATACGATGATGATAGTGATGATGAAAATATGCCTGTTATTCCTGAGGGCTATCTTTTTGATATGGAATCTTTTGCCGCTATTTTGGCTTGCAAAGATAGATATGAGCTTAAGAGGTTATTAGTTAAATGGAACAAAGAATCACTTAGAGATAAAATGAAACCCGACCCTGCTTTTGCTACTTCACCTATTTGTGTTCCTGATAAGGATTATGAATTCTCTGTTGATCCTAATATAATTACTTTGGTTGAATCTGATCCATTTTATGGTTATGAATCTGAAACTGTTGTGGCACATCTTACTAAGTTAAATGATATAGCTGCCCTGTTTACTAATGATGAGAGATCGCGTTACCTCTATATACTCAAAATATTTCCGTTCTCATTAAAGGGTGATGCTAAGATATGGTTTAATTCTCTTGATCCTGGTTGTGTGCGTAGTCCCCAGGATATGATTTATTACTTCTCTGCTAAATATTTCCCTGCTCATAAGAAACAAGCTGCCTTGAGGGAAATATACAACTTTGTGCAAATTAAAGAAGAGAGTCTCCCACAAGCTGGGGGGAGGCTTCTCAAGTTACTTAATGCTTTGCCTGATCATCCTCTTAAGAAATCTGAAATACTCGATATCTTTTATAGTGGACTAACCGATGCTTCCAGAGATTACCTGGATAGTTGTGCTGGTTCTCTTTTCAGGGAAAGAATACTGGATGAAGCATAAATTTTATTGAATAATATGTTGACAAATGAAAATAATTGGGCACCTCCTGAGCCAGCTCCTGCTCCAATTACTGAGCCTATTCTTAAACCAACTCCGAAGAAGAGAGGTGTTCTATTCCTCAGCCCCGAAGATATGCAAGAGGCAAAGAAATCTATGAAAGAAAAAGGTATTAAAGCTGAAGACGTTAAGAATTTACCTCCTATTGAAGAAATACATGGACTTAATTCACCGCCTATTGAAGAAACTTATGATCTTAATTCTTTATTTACTGAAGAACCTCCTGATCCCGATATCCCGACACAGGTAGTAAAGGTAAATTCTCTCTATAGATATTATAAAGGTGAAATTCCTCCTACTAAAATTGCTAGTCAGTGCTTGGATGAGTTTGATAACTTTATATTTAAGCAAGACGACTTCAATGCTTATTTTGGTAGACAATTAAAAGAAAATGCTTATATGATTAGATGCTTGGGTGATTATATGGCTAATATTAAAGGTGAACTTAAACTTTTTAGCAAACATGCTTCTATGGTTACCACTCAAGTAGAACAAGTACTTAAGGCTCAAAAAGAAGTGCTTGATGAAATGAATAGTAAGAAAAATGATTATGCTGTTAGAGTGGCTACTAGAACTAGTAGAATGACTTAGGAACCTTTGTATCCTGAAGGCCACCCTAAGAGAATCGAGCAAGATTCTCAAAGAAATAATATTGATGTTCCTAGTTCTTCTAAAAAGAAGAAGAAAAATGATGGAACTATGCAAACTTCTAGTGAACCTATTGCTGAACCACCTGATAATCCAAATGATGTCTCTATGTCTGATGCTGAAACACAATCTGGTAATGAACATGAACCTAATGAAAATATTAATAATGATGTTCATGATGATGCTCAACCTAGTAATGATAATGATGTAGAAATTGAACCTGTTGTTGATCTTGATAACCCACAATCAAAGAATTAACTGTCGGGGGCGACTGATCCCACGGACACCTATGGGACCATGGCGGACCGAGGCCCCTTTCGGTTCGGCAGGGGGCGAAGAGAGCACGAAGAGCAGATCGAGGCGAAACGCACGAGCACACGATCAATTTACCCAGGTTCGGGCCGCACGGATGCGTAAAACCCTACTCCTGCTTTGATTTGTATTGTGTTCTTGCTCGGGAGCAATGAACGCTACAGTACCCTTGGATGGCTAGCAAGACCGAGCGTCAGAATGAATCGTCCCCCTCTCTCTGTTGCGCATGGGCCTCCTTTTATATGTCAAAGGGGTCACCGACAGGTGGCAACAGAGGTGAGGGTAAAAATGTAAAAGAGGTGGTGGTTGGCATCACCGCTTACTACAGTTGTATTATACCTAACCCTGACGGCAGGGGACAAAGGCATTAAATGCCTGTCTGTGTCGCGTAGACGGTGCGGAAAGGGGCCGTCAGGGGCGCCACCTTTTGCCATGATGGCTATCTTGTCAGCGCCTGCTTGCCACCGCATGCCCCTGGCTGCACAGCCTCCCGCCACGTACGCCAAGAACGGTCCCAGAGCGACACGTTAGTGGGTGAGCTCGAGCGCGGGCTGCGGAGTAGTAGCTTGCCGCGGCAAGCGCCTTGCTGTGGATGTTGTCTTGTCGCGTCCGGGAGCTCGTCGCTCACCGGGTCTTGTCGCGTCCGGGAGCTTGTCGCTCACCGGGTCTTGCCGGGACGCGCAGCGCGTCGCAGCAAGCTTCTCGAGACGCCTTGGTTGGTCTTCCCGGCAAGCTCCTCTTGCCGGGGTCTTTGTGCCTCGAGTGGCCTTCCCGGCAAGCTCCTCTTGCCGGGGCCTTGCGCCTTGGCTCGAATACTTTGTTCTTGAATGGCTCCAAAGGAACCACGGAGGACCTTGGCGGTCACCCGGCAAGCCTTGCCGCGGGGTGCTGCGACTGCATGTGCACAAGTTCGGGATACTAAGGTACCCCTACTTTAGTACACCGACAGGAGCCCCCGAGACTGGGCCATACACGGTGCCAAGCGCTGTTGGGCCAGGCCCAAAACAGTGCACGGGCACGCGCGGCCTGGGTCACGCCGTATCTGACTCCGCATTCACCGCGCCCTCCCCGAGCGGCACGCGTCGAACGCGGCGTCGTGCGTGACGTGGGCGGGGCTAAGCCCCACGTGCATGCGTCACGTCGTGGTTAAGGGGACGGTTCGCGCCCCCCCATAAACGGAGGTAGGCGTGGAGGCGTGGTTCATTTACTGGACGGGGCCGATGCGCGGTTTCTGAGGCGTCCACTCCCCACGATCGCGGGGTGGGGAGAGGTCGCCTCGGTTCTGCACGCCTGCCACGCGGCTCCCATGCGCTTGGGGTCGCGGACGGTGGAGGCGGGAAACTGGGCCGTCGCGGGTCGAGGCAGCGGGTCGGCCCCACCTCCCTGCTCTTCCCGTGTCTTGATTCGTTGAGCGGGGCGGCCGAGCCCCCACCTCGCTGCTTTATAAAGAGCGGGAGGGGAGGACGGAAGCCCGCATTCTCTCATCTCCTCCTCCCTTCAACTTCTGCTCCCCTTTCTCTCATTCGCCATGGAGAAAGGGAACCCTGGTCCTTCATCGGTGGCGGCGAGGATCGCCGCCAGACAGCGCATCCCTCCCTCTCCCGCACCCGCGGTGGCAGAGCCAGCCGTAAGGGGAAGAGGGAGGGGGCGAGGTCGTGGACGAGGTCGAGGCGCTCGGGGAAGAGGTGGACGGGGCGGCGCGCCGGCTTCGCCTCCGTCGGCGGTTCCTCTTCCCACGGCGGTCCATATTGGGGACGACCCTTGCGAGTTCTTCGTCAGGCTGCGCCGAGCGCCTCGTCGTCGCCTCCGACTCCTAGCTCCGTTTGCGAGCGCGATGGAGTTGGACCCGCCCGAGACACTGAGACTGCACATGAGGGGCTGTGGGATCAGCGGCATGCGAGTCCGCGTTGAATTCCTAGCCCCTAATGTGATGTATCTTGGTCAAGGGTGGAAGACATTCGCCCGTATCCACAGCCTGATGGAGGGGTTCACCCTCCATTTTAAGTTGATGGAGGGCGATCTCCTCTCCGTCAAGGTCTTCGGGTGCTTCGGCATTCGGGAAAAGTGCTGCGTGGACAACTCCTCCGATAGCGAAGGCTCCTCCTCGAGCGAGAGTGATGAGGAGGAGAGTGACAGCAACGACGAGGGTAGCGGGCGGCAGGATGACGGGTCCGACTAGGTGTCGGGCGCCACTCCGTGCGGCACCGGCGACCCCATCATCCGTGTCGCCGGCTCCTTGAACTCCCCGGGGTCGTCTCCTTGGGCGGCTGGCGTAGGGAGGCTGCGGAAGAGGAAGAGGGCTGGTGGCAAGGCCGTCAAGTCGAAGTACGAGGGCGTGGTGCCCTCGACAGCGTGCTGACGTCCTGCCGCCTCGTCTTCGAGCCCCGCTTCCGGCGCCGCCATCACCGTCCAGCCTTCGGACGGCCCCCGGGATGTTCTCTTGGTGTCTTCTGGCACCCGTAGCTCGCCTAGGCGCCCCTTTTGCCCTTTTCGCCTCCTTGACCTACCTCCTGAAGAGAGGGACAAGAAAGGGATTACGGGCATCTTATCTTTTTAATTTGTAAGCCTTCGGGCCCTAGTTGCATTTAAAACTTGTAATCCTCTCTTTCATGTTTTTCATCCTCTATGGACTGTACCTGAGTGGAATGTATTTTAATGAAATGGGGATGCTTGCCGGGTCATCTGTCTCGCGGGTAGAACCCACGTCAAGGAGCAAATCCTTGGTATCTTTCAGATAGACACTTCTTCTCCCGGCAACAGGCCCTGCCGTCTTCCCACGTCGCTCGACCTTTCTCACGCTTTTGACGGAGGCAGGGACGAGGAAGGTGCGGGCCCCTCGTTTCATCCCTTTGCTACCGCGACTACGACCAAACTTGGCCCCAGGAACGAGCCCCAGGGCCTAGAGTTAAGGGAGCACGGTAGTTTTTGGGAAGAAACGAGGTTTCGTATTCCCCAGTCCATAAGAGAATGCATGACGAGGGATGAAAGACTTATCTGAGATTACAGCCCCCGGCAACTCTGGCTTGCCGTGGGTGAATCTTGGTACTTGCAGCCCCCGGCAACACTGGCTTGCCGGGGTCCAGATGCCGGTACGTCCTTCTTCTCCTTTTCGTCCTCAAGCGGTCCGGCCAGGATATGCGAGCCCTGCGAACCAAGGGAAACAAAAGAAAGGCAAAGGGACGCACACTCGACCTCTAAGCTAGGGGTTAGCCGCTGTTAAGCACTATCAACCCTAACTAAGAATGAGACTCGATCTAGCATGCATGCTATAACTCAGGGCGCCAGCGCTTCATTTACTTGTGGCCCGGGTCTGCGCCTGGCTTTGTACAAAGGATTACATGCAACAGCGGCAAGACTTGTACAAAAGGGTGGTTGCCGGACAGGGTCCGACAACCGCGCCTTACGGGTAAAACTTACGAAGATGCTCAATATTCCAGGAGTTGCTCACCGGAATGCTATCTTCGGTCTCAAGGCGGACAACGCCCCGCCTAGTGACTCGTTTCAGCCGGTAAGGGCCTTCCCACTTTGGCGTCAACTTGTTGGAATTCTTGGCGGATTGAATGCGCCGAAGAACAAGGTCGCCTTCCTCGAGACTTCTGGCGTTAACTTTGCGGCTATGGTAGCGGCGCAAAGCTTGCTGGTAGCGAGCGGCTCGCACAGCAGCCTGAAGACGGTCTTCCTCAAGGAGCAGCGCGTCATCTTGCCGCAGCTGCTCTTGCTCAAGCTCATCGTAAGAGAGCACTCGAGGCGACCCGTATACGAGTTCCGTGGGGAGAACTGCCTCCGCTCCATAAACTAGAGTGAAGGGTGTCTGGCCAGTGGCTCGATTTGGCGTCGTTCTGATCGACCAAAGAACCACCGACAGCTCCTCGATCCAGTTTCTTCCGCACTTGTGCAGCCTGTCGAAAGTTCTGGTCTTGAGCCCACGCATGACTTCAGCATTTGCCCTCTCCGCTTGACCATTGCTTCTCGGGTGAGCAACGGAAGCGAAGCAGACCTTGGCGCCAAGATCTTGGACGTACTGCATGAAGGTGCGGCTCGTAAATTGTGTACCATTGTCGGTGATTATCCTGTTAGGGATCCCGAAACGGCAAACAATCAACCTGAAGAACTTGACTGCTGACTGTGCTGTCACCTTCCTCACTGGTTCCACTTCCGGCCACTTTGTGAACTTGTCGATTGCAACGTACAAGTACTCAAAACCCCCGACAGCTCGGGGAAAGGGGCCGAGGATATCGAGCCCCCAGACCAAAAATGGCCAGGATAAAGGGATCGTCTGGAGAGCTTGAGCTGGCTGGTGTATCTGCTTGGAATGGAACTGGCACGCTTCACACTTGGTTACTTGTGCAGTTGCATCCTGGAGGGCTGTCGGCCAGAAGAAGCCTTGCCGGAATGCTTTTCCGACAAGAGCTCTTGCGCCAATGTGGTGACCACATATGCCTCCATGTATCTCTGCCAACAGCTTTTTTCCATCTTCCCGGGGAATGCACTTCAATTTCACACCGTTGAGTCTTCTTCTGCACAGTGTGTCGTCGACAAACTGGTACATACTAGACTGCTGGGCTACTCTTTCTGCTTCTTCTTGCTCTTCGGGAAGTTCTCCTGTCTGAAGGAAACGGACAATCTGCTGCGCCCACGTTGGAGCCTGTGGCTCGACAACAAGGGCTAAAGGCACATCTGCTGCTGCGAGAACATCTGCTTCTACGGCAAGAGCCTGCGGCTCTGCCGGAGCTTGACGTTCCCCGGCAAGCTTGCCGGAGCAAAACTTGTCGGGAGCGTCTGCTTCAACGGAACAAACCCTGGGGCTTGCCGGAGCAAACTGCTCCTCAGCATTCTTGGTGTTGATCTTGGGGACTTTCTTGGCGGCGGCTTCGGGAAGCTCTGCCGGAAAATAGTCGCCAAAAACCAACTTCCTCTTCTTGCTCTGTCCAATTGGTGGTGTTACGGACGGCTGAGTCAGCTTGAGCACAAAAATCCCTGGTTCCACAGGTAATTTAAGTGCAGCGCACTTTGATAGGCCATCGGCAATATCATTCTGAGCTCTTGGGACGTGCTCCATCTGTAGGCCGTCAAAGTGCTCTTCTAGCTTTCTCACTTCGTCGACGTAAGCTTCCATTAATGGACTCTGATAATTCTTGTTCACTTGGCGGACGACAAGCTATGAGTCACCCCTGACTATGAGCTTCTTAATCCCAAGTTCTGCCGCGATCCTGAGACCGGCAAGCAAGCCTTCATACTCTACAGTGTTGTTTGTCGCTTGCTCCTTGGGAAAGTGCATCTGGACTATGTACTTGAGGTGCTCTCCGGTGGGTGCGACAAGCAGCACGCCAACACTAGCGCCTTGCAGCGAGAAGGCACCGTCAAAGTACATGAGCCACTCCTTGCTCGTTTCCTTGGCGGGGATGCTTGTCTCCGGAATTTCTTCATCTGGAGTTGGCGTCCACTCTGCTATGAACTCTGCCAATGCTCTGCTTTGGATTGTTGATATACTCTCAAATTTGAGGCCAAAGCTTGACAGTTCTAGTGCCCACTCGACAATCCTGCCTGTTGCTTATGGATTTTGCAATATCCTCTTCAGCGGAAAGCGAGTGACAACTGTGATCTCATGTGCTTGGAAGTAATGGCGCAGCTTTCTCGAGGCCATGAGAAGGCCGAAAAGCAACTTCTGCACACCAGAGTACCTCGACCTAGCCCCCTGCAAAAGGGAACTGACAAAGTAAACTGGTCGCTGCACCATCTTCTTCTGTATCTCCTCTTGCATCTGCGCAGATCCATGCTTGTCGGGACCAGAGCTTGTCGGGGAAGCCCCCTGCTTGTCGCTGGATGTGCTTGCCGCGGTCGCTGGCTCGTCATCTGCCTCCCTCTCCGCTACTAACGCAGCACTAACCACTTGATTGGTTGCCGCTATGTACAGCAGCAACTTCTCTTGTGGCTTAGGTGCGACAAGTGTTGGAGTGGAGGACAGGTATCTCTTCAAGTCTTGCAGCGCAGCCTCCGCTTCCGGAGTCCATTTCATTGGACTTGCATTTTTCAAAATTTTGAAAAACGGCAGGGCGCGCTCAGCAGACCGAGAAATAAACCTGCTGAGGATAGCCACGCAACCGGCAAGCTTCCGTACATCCTTGACGCGCTTTGGTGCTTTGATCTGCTCAATGGCCTTGATCTTGTCGGGATTGGCTTCGATTCCTCGCTGAGACACAAAGAACCCGAGAAGCTTGCCGGAAGGGACTCCAAACACACACTTCTCGGGGTTGAGCTTGAGATTGATCTTGCGCAGATTTGCAAAAGTCTCTTCTAAATCTTGGATCAGAGTTGCCCTGTCCTTGCTTTTGACCACTATATCATCCATGTAAGCTTCTACATTTCTGTGTATCTGTGGCTTCAAAGCGACATGGACTACTCTTGCAAATGTTGAACCAGCATTCTTTAATCCGAAAGGCATCCGTACGAAACAGTACGTGCCACATGGAGTACTGAAAGCGGTTTTCTCCTCATCCTCTTCTGCCATGAAGATCTGATGGTATCCTGAATATGCGTCAAGAAATGAAAGCAAATCACATCCGGCTGTGGAGTCAACAATCTGGTCAATGCGCGGCAAGGGAAATGGGTCTTTGGGACAAGCTTTATTAACATCAGTAAAGTCAATACAATGCCTCCATTTTCCATTCGCCTTGCGCACGACTACAGGATTGGCTAGCCACGTGGGATGGAGCACTCCTCTGACAAGGCCCGCTGCTTCCAATTTCTTGATTTCTTCTGCTATGAGCTCTTGGCGCTCCACTGCCTGTTTTCTGACCTTCTACTTGACGGGCCGCGCATGAGGACAAATAGCAAGATGGTGCTCAATTACTTTCCTGGGAACACCGGGGATGTCAGACGGCTGCCATGCAAACACGTCGACATTCGCCCGCAGGAAAGCAACGAGCGCGCTTTCCTATTTAGGGTCAAGCGTGGTACTGATGGTAAAAGTACCACCAGTGCCGCCCTCCTTGGCGGACACCTTCTTGGTATGTGGTGGAGCTGCCATAGCCTTCTTACACTTGCCGGTGGAGCTCGATGGTGCGTCCTCGACGGCAGCGCGGCACTCCGAGGAGGTGCGCTTGCCGGAGTGGGCATCAGAGCTCTTGCTGGACTTGGTCTTCTTCTTCCCCCCCGGGAGCTTCAGCGGCAAGTGTCTTGCGATCTGTTGCAGCTGCTGCTTCCCGGTAAATCTTATTGGCGCAGATAAGGGCATCCTTCTTGTCGCTAGGGACAGAGATGAGCTTATCGGGCCTGGCATCTTGAGCATGTTATATGCATAATGAGAGGCTGCCATGAACTTGGCGAGCGCTGGACGGCCAAGTATGCCATTGTAGGGGAATGGGAAATCGGCAACGTCAAAAGTGACCCTCTCAGTCCTAAAGTTCATCTCACTGCCAAACGTCACCGGCAATGTGACCTTCCCTTTCGGCTTGCTCCTTCCCGGGTTAATTCCTTGGAATGTACCGGTTTCTTCGAGCTCGCTGTCCGGGATCTGGAGTTTCTGGAGCACAGCGGAGGAGATCAGATTTAAGCTGGCCCCGCTGTCAACTAGCATCTTAGTGACTTTGAGGTTGCGGATTGTTGGCGAAACCAACAACGGCAAGCACCTGACCGCAGTTGTGCGATCAGGGTGGTCCTCAATGTCAAAGATGATAGGCGTGTTGGACCATTTCAGAAGCTTGCGCGATTCGACAGGTGGCTCTGCCACATTAACTTCCCGCAGCCACTGTTTGAGTTGGCGGTGGGAAGTGTGCAGAGAAGCACCGCCGTCAACACACTAGACTTCTGTAGCTTTCTAAAACTCCTGCTCGCTGTTCTCAACATCATCCATGTCTTCGTCGTCGTCTTCGTCTTCATCCTTGTCGCGGCCGCGGGGAGGTCTGTCTCCTTGCCGCTGCTTGGCTTTGCCGCGGCGTCCTCCGCGGCCAGCATGCTTCTTGCCGGCCTCTCCACCGCCTCCTTGGGCTCTCTCCTTGTCGCGCCGCTCGTACTCAGCTTTTTGTTGCTGGACAAGCTGCTCGACCTTCTTGCAGCTCTGAAGGTCATGGCCCTTGGTGCGGTGGATCTTGCAGTACTGCTTGTCGGAGCCGTCCTGCTTGTTGGTGGCCGCCACAGCTTGGCAGTTGGTGCATGCGGCAACCTCCTTGCCGGAGCCACCAACTTTGGTTTGCTTGGCGCCACCTTCGTTGCCGGACTGCTCAACGACCAGTACCTCTTTGCCTTTCTTCTTCCTGTTGCGCCTCCGGTTTTTCTTTGCCGGGGCGGCATCTTCGTGTCAGATCCTCCTGCCCCAGTATTCTCTCCGGGGAGTTTCCTCCCTTCTTCAGCGCGTGCACACTTGTCGGCTAGGGCGTACAGCTCGCTGATGTCTCTGATCCTGCTCATCGCCATCTCCTCCCGCATCCTGTGGTTACGCACGTTCTGATGGAACGCGCTGATAACCGCGGCAGGGTGGATGTCTGGGATGTTGCGCTGCACATGGCTGAATCTCTAAATGTACTTGCGCAGGGGCTCTCCTTCCTTCTGGGCAAGCAGGTGGAGATCACTCTCTTGGCCATGGGGTTTGTGGCCGCCTATAAAGGCGCCGACAAACTGGTGGCACAGGTCAGCCCAAGAAGATATGGAGTTGTCCGGCAAGTGCATGAGCCAGGACCTGACTTCGGGCTTGAGCACCAGCGGTAAGTAGTTGGCAAGGACCTTGTCGTCTCGCCCCCGGCAGCTTGCACCGCAATGGTGTAGATGCTGAGGAACTCTGACGGGTGCGACTTGCCATCGTACTTCTCCGGTACATCTGGCTTGAAGTTCTTCTGGCTGGGCCACTGGACTTGCCGCAGCTCACGGGTAAACGCAGGGCAACCTACCACGTACGGCAAGTCACCTGGTTGCCCTGGCGCATGCATACCAACAGAAGGCCCAACGCGCAGGTCTGATTGACGCCGCGCTTCTCTTCGGCACTCGATGCGAGTACGAGCGTCTTCTTGTTGTCGTTCGTGGAGAACTTGGCACTGATCGGGACGAGCTCGCGGATCTGATGACGCGGTGGAGTCGCTGTCGTGGTGGATCCGGCGAATCGGCGATCTTGGCCTTCGAGGCGGGGAGTGCACAGTGGTTGCACCCTCCCCGGTCTTGTCGCCACCGGCTCACGCCTGACTGGCTTGCCGCGGCTGCGATGTGCTGGGCTGCCATGGGTTGTCGCTGTTGGCGAAGCCGATGAGACTCTGGATAGTGACCCTCCAGTCGTTGATCTTGTCCACCGCTGGAGGGTAATCTAAGAGCAGTTGAGCTCGCGCCAAAGCTTCTGCCGGAGTGGCGGGCGGCGGCGGCGAACGGTGCAAGGAACGGGATATGCTCGGACTTCTAACTACGTTAGAAGGAGCAATATCTCGTCCAAGCGACTGCGCCACGCTCGCGCCAGCGTGTTGGCATGCATGTTGGTCTTGAGCACTCCGGGATCCGCCAGCTTGATCTTGGCCCAGCAGACGTATGGTACCGTGGGTACCATGACGCTACTGGTCCCACGCCTCCTGGGACGGGCGCGATGCGTGTACGGACGCCGAGGTCTTGGAGTGCGCCCAGTCGTTGTGGGAGCCGACCGCGCCGCCGATGTGCAGCGCAGCCTTGTCCTTCGACCTGGCAGCACCATGAGCCTCCTCGTCAGCGCCCGTTCTTCCGCCGGCGCCTACGCCACCAGCCGTTCGCTCCGGCGATGGTGGGCTCGGCGCAGACGGAGCAGCTTCCTCCGAAATCTTCTTCTTCGGTGGCATGTTGATGAAGATGACGAAGATTCGGCTCGTGCGAACGCCGGATCAGGTTCACACAGCCTCGACGCACCCCCTACCTGGCGCGCCAGAGATGTCGGGGGCGACTGATCCCACGGACACCTATGGGACCACGACGGACCGAGGCCCCTTTCGGTTCGGCAGGGGGCGGAGAGAGCACGAATAGCAGATCGAGGCGAAACGCACGAGCACACGATCAGTTTACCCAGGTTCGGGCCGCACGGATGCGTAAAACCCTACTCCTACTTTGATTTGTATTGTGTTCTTGCTCGGGAGCGATGAACGCTACAGTACCCTTGGATGGCTAGCAAGACCGAGCGTCAGAATGAATCGTCCCCCTCTCTCTGTTGCGCATGGGCTTCCTTTTATATGTCAAAGGGGTCACCGACAGGTGGCAACAGAGGTGAGGGTAAAAATGTAAAAGAGGTGGTGGTTGGCATCACCGCTTACTACAGTTGTATCATACCTAACCCTGACGCCAGGGGACAAAGGCATTAAATGCCTGTCTGTGTCGCGTAGACAATGCGGAAAGGGGCCGCTAGGGGCGCCACCGTTTGCCACGATGGCTATCTTGTCAGCGCCTGCTTGCCACCGCATGCCCCTGGCTGCACAGCCTCCCGCCACGTACGCCAGGAACGGTCCCAGAGCGACACGTTGGTGGGTGAGGTGGAGCGCGGGCTGCGGAGTAGTAGCTTGCCGTGGATGTTGTCTTGTCGCATCCGGGAGCTCGTCGCTCACCGGGTCTTGTCGCGTCCGGGAGCTTGTCGCTCACCGGGTCTTGCCGGGACGCGCAGCGCGTCGCAGCAAGCTTCTCGAGACGCCTTGGTTGGTCTTCCCGGCAAGCTCCTCTTGCCGGGGTCTTTGTGCCTCGAGTGGCCTTCCCGGCAAGCTCCTCTTGCCGGGGCCTTGCGCCTTGGCTCGAATACTTTGTTCTTGAATGGCTCCAAAGGAACCACGGAGGACCTTGGCGGTCACCCGGCAAGCCTTGCTGCGGGGTGCTGCGACTGCCCGTGCACAAGTTCGGGATACTGAGGTACCCCTACTTTAGTACACCGACATTAACGCTGTGATAAAAGAGACTTTGTTGCTAGGAAACATGGTAAAGAAAGGGAACCTTGGGTTCAGAAACCCATGCCTTTTCCTCCAAAACCATCCAAGAAAAAGGATGATGAGGATTTTGAGCGCTTTGCTGAAATGATTAGGCCTATCTTTTTGCGTATGAGATTAACTGATGTGCTCAAAACAAATCCTTATGCTAAATATATGAAGGATATCATTACTAATAAAAGAAAGATACCGAAAGCTGAAATTTCCACCATGCTTGCTAATTATACTTTTAAGGGTGGAATACCAAAGAAACTTGGAGACCCCGGAGTACCTACTATACCTTGCTCCATTAAAAGAAATTATATTAAAACTGCTTTATGTGATCTTGGAGCCGGTGTTAGTGTTATGCCTCTCTCTTTATATCGTAGACTTGACTTGAATAAGTTGACACCGACTGAAATATCTTTGCAAATGGCTGATAAATCAACTGCTATACCTGTCGGTATTTGTGAGGATGTGCCTGTTGTGGTTGCAAACGTTACTATTTTAACGGACTTTGTTATTCTTGATATTCCCGAGGATGAGAGTATGTTTATTATTCTCGGAAGACCTTTTCTTAATACTGCAGGGGCTGTTATTGATTGCAACAGAGGCAATGTCACTTTTCATGCTAATGGTAATGAGCATACGGTACACTTTCCGAGGAAACAACCTCAAGTTCATAGCATCAATTCTATTGTTAAAATTCCATCGATTATATTTGGAGGTTTTGAATTTCCTCTTCCTACTGTCAAAAAGAAATATGATATACTTATTATTGGGGATGTGCATATCCCCGTTGAGGTAACTTAGTGATATTCGAAATTTCTCCAGTTTCATGATTATCGAAATGAGTTTGCTAACAAGACTTGATCAACCTTGTTAGTGGATTCTTTTTGATGAGCATGAGATGGATGAAACTAGAAGCACAACCTTCTGTACCCTCTCTATACTTTCTGTTATTTATATTAAATAAAGTAAAAATAGTATTTTTCTGTCGGTTTCCTGACTTATCCGTGCAATATAAAAATATCCCGAAAATAAAAGTCCTGAGAATGACATGCCAATTTAATATGATTTTTTCGGGAATATTTAAGGATTTACTGCGCAAAAATTACCGCGGGAGGAGCTGCCACCTGGCCACGAGGGTGGTGGGCGCCCCCCTATAGGGCGCGCCCCCTGCCTCGTGGGCACACGGTGGCCCTCCTCCACTTATCCCAACACCCATCTTCTTCCTCTGTCTCACACAAACCCGAAAAACCAACTCAAGCACGAGTTCTAGCCACTTTTGCTGTGATTTTCGATCTCCTTGCTCAAAGCACCTCTCGCAAAACTGCTTGGGGAGATTGTTCCTTGGTATGTGACTCCTCCATTAGTCCAATTAGTTTTTGTTCTAGTGCTTTATTCTTTGCAGATTTTTGCTACATAGGTGACCATGTTCTTGAGCTTGCATGTCAAATTTATATGGTTCCAAGTAGTTCTAATGCTTGATATAGGCTATAGGCACTTGTAGGAGTAGTTGCTATCAATATTATTGAGTTTGGTTTACTTTTATTTTGAAGTTACTAAAAATTTCAGATTATTTTAGAAAAATAATCAGGAGATTTTTGAGGGGCTCATCGAGCCAAAGCTCGAAGGAAAAGGCACCGAAGCCTAAGTATAATTTGCCGCGCACCGCGGAGATTCGGGCGTGTGAATGGCCTTCTGATGATTTCTTGAGAGCAGCCGTTATCTATGAAGATTTTCATGAATTGGCTCACAATGCATGCCTCACCGCTTTCCTCCACGACCAATGCGATCAGTATCTCTTACTCACAAATACTTTTGTGCAAAACTTTCATTTTCATTCTAGGAACTCACCACCTACGGCGGAGTTTCATTTATATGATGAGCATAAGGAGATGCCACTTTATGATTTCTGTCGGATTTGTTTAGTCCCATTTGAGGGCAAGACAGAGGAACCACATTATGATGATGTGGCTGGGTTTATTGATACTATCACTGTAGGAGAAACTAGGAAGGTTTTCGATGCACGAATCACTAGCATACATTTTCCTGTTTTACATTACTTTGCATTATTTGCTAGTTGTTGTTTAATTGGACGTGGAAACTATGGAAACCTTAGTATACCTGATATAATTATTCCGCACCACGGTTTATACAGTGATAACACTTTTAGTATGGGCGGTATTATTGCTAGACGGTTAAGTATGAACCATACTAAGGGTCCCATCTTTGGAGGCATCTATGCTACACGCCTAGCTGCACAATTTAACATACCTATTAGGAATGCTAAGAAGGAAGAAAAGGTGCTGCCCCGTGTTTATCTAGATCATAAAAGTATGGGGGCACACGATTTTATTGTTAAGAATAGGGCAGGAGAGCTTAAATATCAATTGTTCTTTAACAAACATCATCCTGAGACTATTATCCTGCCTGCTCCTTCTTTGTTTGATTTGACTATAGGCACGTACCTTGTTCCGTTGACGGCTATTCACGCCTACCGGAACCCTGCACCAGCCGAGTGCTAGAACCGGAACCACAATTTGATCCTTCACGACAGTCTAACTATCAGTGGGATCCGGAGATGATTGCCAGCCAGTGGCAATCGGAGCATTCTTCTTCCTCATCACAGTACGACCCCAATAACTATTATTATGGATATCCGCCAGGCCAGCCGTGGCCATGGACCAACTTAGGCCAAAAGCCTAAGCTTGGGGGAGTATGTATTTCTCACTGACATTACATTTATGTTCACACACACTCATTGCTAGATGTCGGTGCTCATACTTTTTCACTGTAATATCCATGCTAGTTTATTTTCTTTTTCCTGCTTTCGTCTTGTGTGTTTAATAAACCTTAAGAAAAACCAAAAAAATTAGTAGTAGTTATTTTTTTGCTGTAGTGGTAATAATTAAAAAGAAAACCCAAAAATATTTCCCGTTCTTCTTTTGCTTGTTGGGAGCTTTCCCGTGTAAATAGTTTTATTTCTTTTCTTTTCTTTGGGGGTCATTAGGAGAAGATCATAATTAAATTGTTGAAGTGGCTCTTATATGCATTATTGTTGATTTAGCCCAGAGCCCATATTGCCTTGTCTTATCCTGTTTATTGAATCCTCGTAGATTCCAGCTTAGTCCAATGCACGTGCACTCTTATTATTATTCACACCATTCGGTCGTGCAAGTGAAAGGCAATTATGATGATATATGATGGACTGACTAAGATGAGAAAAGCTGGTATGAACTCGACCTCTTTTGTTTTTGTAAATATGATGAGTCCCTCGTTCTTGATTCATCTTATTTTGAATAAACATGTTTGCAATGACAATTAGAGATCATAGTTGCTTGTGCCATGCTTGATTAGCTATGGGTTATAATGATTTACCTTGTGTACCAACATGCTATTGAGATGATTATGATGTGGTATGATGGGGTGGTATCCTCCTTTGAATGATTTAAGTGACTTGACTTGGCACATGTTCACGCATGTAGTGAAACAAAATCAACATAGCATTCACGATATTTATGTTCATGGTGGATTATATCCTACTCATGCTTGCATCCAATGTTTATTAATTTTAATGCATGTACATGGCTGTTGTCGCTCTCTAGTTGGTCGCTTCCCAGTCTTTTGCTAGCCTTCACCTGTACTAAGCGGGAATACTGCTTGTGCATCCAATCCCTTAAACCCCAAAGTTATTCCAGATGAGTCCACCATACCTTCCTATATGCCAAACTCTAAACCTTCAAATAAACATTTTGTTTTGTATGCTCGAATAGCTCATGTATCAACCAAGGTTGTCCTTATCTTCCGTGTTAGGCGGGTTATTCTCAAGAGGAGTGGACTCCGCTCCTCACTCGCGAGAAAATGGCTGGTCACCGGGATGCCCAGTCCCATGCTTTATGCAAACTAAATCAAAATTAATGGCAAACAAAACTCCCCCTGGGACCTGATGTATGTTGGAGGCACTCGTTGTTTCGAGCAAGCCATGGATTGATGCCTGTTGGTGGAGGGGGAGTATAAAGTTTACCATTATGTTTGGGAACCGCCTATAATGTGTGTAGCATGGGAGATATCGCCATCTCTTAGTTGTTACATTGACAATGAAAGTATACAGCTCAAAATACAATTTATCTCTATTTCAAAACCAAGCTCTGGCACCTTACAAATCCCTGCTTCCCTCTGCGAAGGGCCTATCCATTTAATTTTATGTTGAGTCATCACCCTCTTATTAAAAATCACTAGCTAGAGAGCACAACTGTCATTTGCATTCATCACTGTTAATTTATATTGGGTGTGACTATGATTGGATCTCTTTTACCATGAATTACAATGTCTAGTCAGTCCTTGATCTTTAAAGGTGCTCTGCATTTATGTTTTGAGGTCTCAGAAAGGGCTAGCGACATACCATCTTGTTATATCATATTATGATTGTTTTGAGAAAGTGTTGTCATCTGAGATTTATTATTATGGCTTGCTAGTTTATTATGCTATTGATATGAGTAATTGTGAGACCTGAGAATTATTGCAAATGTGGTTAGTTATGATCTATGCTGAAAACTTGAATGCTGGCTTGACATAGTTACAACAACAAGAGAAAACAGAGTTTGTAAACGTTTTTCTTTCTTTCTTTCAGTTTGTCAACTGAATTGCTTGAGGACAAGCAAGGGTTTAAGCTTGGGGGAGTAGATACGTCTCCATCGTATCTACTTTTCCAAACACTTTTGCCCTTGTTTTGGACTCTAACTTGTATGATTTGAATGGAACTAACCCGGACTAATGCTGTTTTCAGCAGAATTGCCATGGTGTTGTTTTATGTGCAGAAAACAAATATTCTCGGAATGACCTGAAACTCCACGGAACATCTTAGAAAAAATAATAAAAAATCCTCGCCAACGATGAAGACTAGGGGGCCCACACCCTGTCCACGAGGGTGGGGGGCACGCCCCCTACCTCATGGGCCCCCTGGATGCCCTTCGACGCTAACTCCAACTCTATATATTTGCTTTCGGAGAGAAAAAAATCAGAGAGAAGAAATCATCGTGTTTTACGATATGGAGCCGCCGCCAAGCCCTAAAACCTCTCAGGAGGGCTGATCTGGAGTCCGTTCGGGGCTCCGGAGAGGGGGATTCGTCGCCGTCATCATCATCAACCTTCCTCCGTCACCAATGTCATGATGCTCACCTCCGTGCATGAGTAATTCCATCGTAGGCTTGCTGGACGGTAATGGGTTGGATGAGATTTATCATGTAATCGAGTTAGTTTTGTTAGGGTTTGATCCCTAGTATCCATTATGTTCTGAGATTGATGTTGCTATGACTTTGCTATGCTTAATGCTTGTCACTAGGGCCCGAGTGCCATGATTTCAGATCTGAACCTATTATGTTTTCATGAATATATGTGAGTTCTTGATCCTATCTTGCAAGTCTATAGTCACCTACTATGTGTTATGATCCGGCAATCCCGAAGTGACAATAATCGGGACCACTCCCGGTGATGACCATAGTTTGAGGAGTTCATGTATTCACTATGTGCTAATGCTTTGTTCCGGTTCTCTATTAAAAGGAGGCCTTAATATCCCTTAGTTTCCAATAGGACCCCGCTGCCACGGGGGGGTAGGACAAAAGATGTCATGCAAGTTCTTTTCCATAAGCATGTATGACTATATACGGAATACATGCCTACATTACATTGATGAATTGGAGCTAGTTCTGTGTCACCCTATGTTATGACTGTTACATGATGAACCGCATCCGTCATAATTATCCATCACTGATCTGGTGCCTATGAGTTTTCCATATACTGGTTCTCGCTTATTTACTTTCCCGCTGCTACTGTTACAATCACTAAAAAATACCAAAAACATTAATTTTGCTGTCTTTACTTTTGTTGCTGCTACCACCACTATCATATTACTGTCCTACTAAACACTTTGCTGCAGATACTAAGTTTCCAGGTGTGGTTGAATTGATAACTCAGCTACTAATACTTGAGAATATTCTTTGGCCCCCCTTGTGTCGAATCAATAAATTTGGGTTGAATACTCTACCCTCGAAAGCTGTTGCGATCCCCTATACTTGTGGGTTATCAGGGAGTACTAAGTAGATGATGGGTTGCTATTGTGACAGAAGCTTAAACCCCAGTTGATGCGTTGCTTCGTAAGGGCTGATTTGGATCCACATGTTTCATGCTATGGTTAGGTTTACCTTAATACTTTTGTTGTAGTTGCGGATGCTTGCAATAGAGGTTAATCATAAGTGGGATGCTTGTTCAAGTAAGAACAGCACCCAAGCACCGGTCCACCCACATATCAAATTATCAAAGTATCGAACGCGAATCATATGAACGTGATGAAAACTAGCTTGACGATATTCCCATGTGTCCTCGGGAGCGCTTTTCCTATTATAAGAATTTGTTCCGGCTTGTCCTTTGCTACAAAAAGGATTGGGCCACCTTGCTGCACTTTATTTACTTTTGTTACTTGTTGCTCATTACAATTTATCTTATCACAAAACTATCTGTTACCACTTATTTCAGTACTTGCAGAGAATACCTTGCTGAAAACCGCTTATCATTTCCTTGTGCTCCTCGTTGGGTTCGACACTCTTACTTATTGAAAGGTCTATGATAGATCCCCTATACTTGTGGGTCATCAAGACTCTTTTGTGGCGCTGTTGCCGGGGAGTGTAGCGCCTTTGGTAGGTGGAATTTGGTAAGGAAAAATTTATATAGTGTGCTGAAATTTACTATCACTTGCTACTATGGAAAGTAATTCTCTGAGGGGCTTGTTCGGGGTATCTTCACCCCATCCGGTAGAGTAAAGAGTTGCTCCTCAACCTACTGAACCTATTGAAGATAAAACTCCTTTTGAATTTCCTTCGGGTATGATGGAAAAATTGCTAGCTAACCCTTTTACAGGAGATGGAACAAAGCATCCTCATGAGCACTTAATATATGTGATGAAGTTTGTGGATTATTTAAGCTTGCAAGTATACCCGATGATGTTGCTAAGAAGAAGGTCTTCCCTTTATCTTTGAAGGGAGACACATTGATATAGTATAGGCTATGTGATGATATGAGATCATGGAACTATAAAAGATTGAAGTTGGAATTTCATCAAAAGTATTACCCTATGCATCTTGTCCATCGTGATCGCAACTATATATATAATTTCTGTCCTCGCGAAGGAGAAAGCATCACTCAAGCTTGGGGGAGGCTTAAATCAATGTTATATTCAGGCCCCAATCATGAGCTCTTGACGGAAATAATTATGCAAAGTTTTTATGCTCGGCTTTCTGAAAACAATCGCACCATGCTCGATACTTCTTGTGCTGGCTCTTTTATGATGAAGACTATTGAATTCAGATGGAATTTATTGGATAGAATTAAACGCAACTCTGAAGATTGGGACCTCGACGAAGGTAAGGAGTCAGGTATGACACCTAAGTTTGATTGTGTTAAATCTTTTATGGACACCGATATTTTCCGTAAGTTTAGCACTAAATATGGACTTGACTATGAGATAGTAGCTTCTTTCTGTGAATCTTTTTCTACTTATGTTGATCTCCCTAAGGAGAAGTGGTTTAAATATCATCCTCCCATAGAAGTAAAAGTAGCTGCACCTATTAAAGTTGAAGAAAAGACTGTCACTTATAATGATCCTATTGTTCCTACTTCTTATGTTGAGAAACCACCTTTCCCTGTTAGAGTAAAGGATCATGCTAAAGCTTCAACTGTTGTTCGTAAAAGCAATATTAGAACTTATACACCCCCTAAGCAAGTTAAAGTAGAACCTAATATTGCTATTTTTAAAGATCTCTTGTCTGATAATATTGATGGGCATGTTATTCAGTTCGAAGGTGAAACTGCTAGAAGTGCTAAACCTTGTGCTAAAGATAAACATAGACATGTGGTAGGCGTGCCTGTTATTTCTGTTAAAATAGGAGATCATTGTTATCATGGCTTATGTGATATGGGTGCGAGTGCTAGTGTTATACCGCATACTTTATACGAAGAAACTAAGAATGAAATTGCACCTGCTGAGTTAGAAGCTATTGATGTCACAATTAAACTTGCCAATAGAGATACTATTTCACCAATTGGAATTGTCAGAGATGTTGAAGTCTTGTGTGGGAAAACTAAATATCCTGCTGATTTTCTTGTTCTTACTTCTCCGCAAGATAGCTTTTGTCCCATTATATTTGGCAGACCCTTCTTGAACACTGTTAATGCTAGGATAGATTGCAAAAAGAATGTTGTTACTATTGGCTTGGATGATATGGTTCATGAGTTTAATTTCTCTAAATTTAGTAAACAACATCGTGAGGAAGAATTACCTAGTAAGGATGAAATTATTGGTCTTGCTTCTATTGCCGTACCTCCTAGTGATCCTTTAGAACACTATTTTCTAGACCATGAAAATGATATGTTCATGAATAAAAGAAGGGAAATAGATGAAGTATTCTTTAAACAGGAACCTATTCTGCATCACAATTTGCCTGTTGAAATCTTAGCGGATCCTCCTCCACCCAAGGGTGATCCCGTGTTTGAGCTTAAACCGTTGCATGATAATCTTAAATATGCTATCTTGATGAAAACAAGATATATCCTGTTATTATTAGTGCTAACCTTTCAGAGCATGAAGAAGAAAGATTATTGAAAACTCTGAAGAAGCATCGTGCTGCTATTGGATATACTCTTGATGATCTTAAGGGCATTAGTCCCACTCTATGTCAACATAAAATAAATTTGGAAGAAGATGCCAAACCAGTTTGTGATCCTCAACGACGTCTGAATCCTAAAATGAAAGAAGTGGTAAGAAAAGAAATACTAAAGCTTCTGGAGGCAGGTATAATCTATCCCGTTGCTGATAGTGAGTGGGTAAGTCCTGTCCATTGTGTCCCTAAGAAGGGAGGTATTACTGTTGTTCCTAATGATAAAGATGAATTGATTCCACAAAGAATTATCATAGGTTATAGGATGGTAATTGATTTCCGCAAATTAAATAAAGCTACTAAGAAATATCATTACCCCTTACCTTTAATTGATCAAATGCTAGAAAGATTATGCAAACATACACACTATTGCTTTCTAGATGGTTATTCTGGTTTCTCTCAAATACCCGTGTCGGCTAGAGATCAATCAAAGACTACTTTTACACGCCCTTTTGGTACTTTTGCTTATAGACGTATGCCTTTTGGTTTATGTAATGCACCTGGTACCTTTCAAAGATGCATGATGGCTATATTCTCTAACTTTTGTGAAAAGATTTGTGAGGTTTTCATGGATGACTTTTCCGTCTATGGTTCCTCTTTTGATGATTGCTTGAGCAATCTTGATCGAGTTTTGCAGAGATGTGAAGAAACTAATCTTGTCTTGAATCGGGAAAAGTGCCACTTTATGGTTAATGAAGTTATTGTCTTGGGGCACAAAGTTTCTGAAAGAGGTATTGACGTTGATAAAGCCAAGGTTGATGCTATTGAAAAGATGCCATGTCCCAAGGACATCAATGGTATAAGAAGTTTCATTGGTCACGACGGATTTTATAGGAGGTTCATTAAGGACTTCTCAAAAATTTCTCGGCCTCTGACTAATTTATTGCAAAAAGATATACCATTTCTCTTTGGTGATGATTGTGTAGAAGCGTTTGAAATACTTAAGAAAGCATTAGTCTCTACACTTGTTGTTCATTCACCTGATTGGAATTTACCCTTTGAAATTATGTGTCATGCTAGTGCTTATGCTGTAGGTGCTGTTCTAGGGCAAAGAGTTGATAAGAAATTAAATGTTATTCATTATGCTAGTAAGACTCTAGACAATGCTCAAAGAAATTATGCTACTACTGAAAAAGAGCTTTTAGCAGTTGTATTTGCTTGTGATAAGTTCAGACCTTATATTGTTGATTCTAAAGTAACTATTCAAACTGATCATGTTGCTATTAAATACCTTATGGAAAAGAAAGATGCTAAACCTAGACTTATTAGATGGGTTCTCTTGCTACAAGAATTTGATTTGCATATTGTTGATAGAAAGGGAGCTGAGAACCCCGTTGCAGACAACTTGTCTAGGTTAGCAAATATTCTTGATGACCCACTACCTATTAATGATAGCTTTCCTGATGAACAATTAAATGTTATAAGTACTCCTCGTAGTACTCCATGGTATGCTGATTATGCTAATTATATTGTTGCTAAGTTTATACCACCTAGCTTCACGTACCAGCAAAAGAAAAAGTTTTTCTATGATTTAAGACATTACTTTTGGGATGACCCACATCTTTATAAAGAAGGAGTAGATGATGTTATTAGACGTTGTGTACTTGAGCATGAACAGGAACAGATCCTACGCAAGTGTCATTCCGAGGCTTATGGAGGACACCACGCTGGAGATAGAACTGCACATAAGGTATTGCAATCTGGTTTTTATTGGCCTACTCTCTTCAAGGATGCCCGTAAGTTTGTCTTGTCTTGTGATGAATGTCAAAGAATTGGTAATATTAGTAGACGTCAAGAAATGCCTATGAATTATTCTCTTGTTATTGAACTGTTTGATGTTTGGGGCTTTGATTATATGGGACCTTTTCCTGCCTCTAATGGATACACACATATTCTAGTTGCTGTTGATTACGTTACTAAGTGGGTAGAAGCTATTCCAACTAGTAGTGCTGATCATAACACTTCTATTAAAATGCTTAAAGAAGTTATTTTTCCGAGGTTTGGAGTCCCTAGATATTTAATGACTGATGGTGGTTCACACTTTATTCATGGTGCTTTCCATAAAATGCTTGCTAAGTATGATGTTAATCATAGAATTGCATCTCCTTATCACCCATAGTCTAGTGGTCAAGTAGAGTTGAGCAATAGAGAGCTCAAACTAATTTTGCAAAAGACTGTTAATAGGTCTAGAAAGAATTGGTCCAAGAAACTTGATGATGCATTATGGGCTTATAGAACTGCATACAAAAATCCTATGGGTATGTCTCCGTATAAAATGGTTTATGGAAAAGCATGTCACTTACCTCTTGAACTAGAACATAAGGTGTATTGGGCTATTAAAGAGCTCAACTATGATTTTAAATTTGCCGGTGAGAAGAGGTTATTTGATATTAGCTCACGTGATGAATGGAGAACCCAAGCTTATGAAAATGCCAAGTTGTTTAAAGAAAAAGTTAAAAGATGGCATGACAAAAGGATACAAAAGCGTGAGTTTAATGTAGGTGATTATGTATTTCTATACAACTCTCATTTAAGATTTTTTGCAGGAAAACTTCTCTCTAAATGGGAAGGCCCCTATGTTATCGAAGAGGTCTATCATTCCGGTGCCATAAAAATCAACAACTTCGAGGGCACAAATCCGAAGGTGGTAAACGGTCAAAGAATTAAACATTATATCTCAGGTAATCCCATAAATGTTGAAACCAATATTATTGAAACCGTAACCCCGGAGGAATACATAAGGGACACTTTCTGGAACGTTTCAGACTCCGAAAAGGAATAGGTATGTGGTACGGTAAGTAAACTGACTCCAAAACAATTTTTAAGGCAATATTTCTCCATTTTGGAATATTTAGAAAAATAGAAAAATAAGTAGAAGTCCGGGAAGGACACAAGGGCCCCACTAGGGTGGTGGGCGCGCCCTACCCCCCTGGGCGCACGCCCTACCTCGTGAGCACCTCGTGTGCCTTCCGGACTCCGTTTTCTTGCACGATACATATTTTGGTTGGTAAAAATTCATTATATAACCTCCCGAAGGTTTTGACTCCCGTATCACGCAAACCTCCTATGTTCTTGTTTTGAGCTGTTTTTTCTCAGGGTTTTCCAGGCTAGGCATCATGTCGTCTCCCTCCTCCAACAATGGTGATAACGATGCTTGGCTAATGAAGATAGATCTGAAGAGGGAAGAACCCACGAGGGTCAACAAGGATGAAAGGATCAAGAAGGCTTCAGAGGATCAAGCTCTAGCAGCAAAAGACATCCTTCAACTTGATCATAACCTTCTTACCCCAACTGAGATCGAAGCTTTCAAGATGATTGAGTTAGCTCGTATACAAAACAAGTATCTCACACAAGAAAATATTTTGTTGAAGGAGCATATTGTCGCACTCAAGGGCATTATTCGCAAGCTAGAGGACCACTTACGCTCGATGTGCAATTATTCGTCACCTTCACGTTCTTCACTGACAAAGGAGATATAATCACATGGGTATGGGCACTCCCCTTGGCAACTGCCAAGCTTGGGGGAGGTGCCCCGGTATCGTATCACAATCACAACTCCTATCTTTACCTTTTTCTTAGTTTGATCCTATTAGTAGTATCTTGATCTAGTAGAATAAAGTTTATGGCATGATCTAGTTTTGAGTTTGCTTTATGATCTCTCTTTGTAATCGAGTCCGTGAGTTATATAATAAAGATTAGTGTTGAGTCAAGGGCTTGATTATTTTGCCATGATCTTGGGTGAATAAAAGAAAAGAGAAAAGAACAAAAAGAAACAAAAAGTTCATATTGATCTTATTAAGAGTAATGACTTCACATAGAAAGAGTATGATGATTAAAAGTTGTTGGGAGTTGGCAGACATAGCTTTGGTCATTGTTGCAATTAAAAGGAAGTAATAAGGAAAGAGAGGTTTTCACGTATAGATATATTATCATTGACATCTTTTATTATTGGGAGCACTCATTAAAATATGACATGCTAAATAGTTGATGTTGGACAAGGAAGACAACGTAATGAGTTATGTCTTTATTATATCTGAGATAAAGTATGTTGTCATGGATCCTCTAACTTGTTGAGCTTGCCTTTCCCCCTCTTGCTAGCCAAATTCTCAGCACCAAGTAGAAATACTACTTGTGCTTCCAAATACCCTTAAAATAGTTTTGCCATGAGAGTCCACCATATCTACCTATGGATTGAGTAAGATCCTTCAAGTAAGTTGTCATTGGTGCAAAGCAATAAAAAATGCTCTAAATATGTATGATTGATTGGTGTGGGAGAAATAAGCTTTATACGATCTTGTGATGTGGAAGTAATAAAAGCGACGGACTGCATAATAAAGGTTCATATCACAAGGGGCAATATAAAGTGACGTTCTTTCGCATTGATATTTTGTGCATCCAAGCATAAAAGCGCATGGCAACCTCTGCTTCCTTCTACGAAAGGGCCTATCCTTTATTATTATCTTCTATCTTATGCAAGAGTCATGGTGATCTTCACCTTTTCTTTTTCATTTTATCCTTTTGCAAGCTCAGCATGTTGGAAAGAACATGATATATCTAATTGGATGTAGGGGAGCATGAACCATTATTGTTGAAATTACCCTTGAGGTAAAAGGTTGTGGCGCAAAACTATAAGCCTCTATCTTTCTCTGTGTCTGATTAAAACTTCATAACCACAAGTATTGCATGAGTGTTAGCAATTATGAAGGAATAAATGATAGTTGAGTATGTGGACTTGCTTTTTAGCTCTGACATAGACTCTTTCCGATGTTATGATAAATTGCAATTGCTTCAATGATTGAGATTATAGTTTATCGGAGCCCAATAAGGTTTATGATTTATACTTTTGCATTGTGAATAGATCATCACTTGAACATAAGTAATCATATGACAAAATTTATATATGTTGCTGTTATGAGAATAATCATGATGCCTTCATGTCCGTATTTTATTTTTATCGACGCCTCTACCTCTAAATATGAGGACATATTTATTGTTATCGGCTTTTCGCTTGAGGACAAGCGAGGTCTAAGCTTGGGGGAGTTGATACATCCGTTTTGCATCGTGCTTTTATATTGATATTTATTGCATTATGGACTGTTATTTCACTTTATGTCACAATACTTATGGCTATTCTCTCTTATTTTACAAGGTTTACAAAAGGAGGGAGAATGCCGGCAGCTGGAATTCTGGGCTGGAAAAGGAGAAAATATTAGAGACCTATTCTGCGCAACTCCAAAAGTCCTAAAACTCCACGGAACATCTTAAAATAAATAAAGAAAAATCGTCGCCAAAGATGAAGGCCAGGGGGCCCACACCCTGCTCATGAGGGTGGGGGGCGCGCCCCCCCTCCTAGGGCGCGCCCCTACCTCGTGGGCCCCCTGGTGGCTCTCTGACGTCCATCTTCTCCTATATGAAGTCTTTTGATGAGAAAAAAATAAGAAGGAACTTTTCGGGACAAAACTCCGCCGCCACGAGGCGGAACCTTGGCGGAACCAATCTAGACCTCTGGCAGAGCTGTTCTGCTGGGGATACTTCCCTCCGGGAGGGGGAAATCATCACCATCGTCATCACCAACGCTCCTCTCATCGGGAGAGGGCAATCTCCATCAACATCCTCACCGGCACCATCTGATCTCCAAACCCTAGTTCATCTCTTGTATCCAATTCTTGTCTCAAAGTCCGGGATTGGTGCTAGTAGGTTGCTAGTAGTGTTGATTACTCCTTGTAGTTGATGCTAGTTGGTTTATTTGGTGGAAGATCATATGTTCAGATCCTATATGCATATTATTGCCCCTCTGATTATGAACATGAATATGCTTTGTGAGTAATTACGTTTGTTCCTGAGGACAAGGGAGAAGTCTTGCAATTAGTAGTCATGTGAATTTGGTATTCGTTTGATATTTTGATAAGATGTATGTTGTCTAGCCTCTAGTGGTGTTATGTGAACGTCGACTACATAACACTTCACCATTATTTGGGCCTAGTGGAAGGCAATGGGGAGTAATAAGTAGAAGATGGGTTGCTAGAGTGACAGAAGCTTAAACCCCAGTTTATGCGTTGCTTCGTAAGGGGCTGATTTTGATCCACATGTTTCATGCTATGGTTAGGTTTACCTTAATACTTTTGTTGTAGTTGCAGATGCTTGCAATAGAGGTCAATCATAAGTGGGATGCTTGTTCAAGTAAGAACATCACCCAAGCACTGGTCCAACTACATATCAAATTATCAAAGTATCGAATGCGAATCATATAAACGTGATGAAAACTAGCTTGACGACATTCCCATGTGTCCTCGGGAGCGCTTTTCCTATTATAAGAATTTGTTCCGGCTTGTCCTTTGCTACAAAAAGGATTGGGCCACCTTGCTGCACTTTATTTACCTTTGTTACGTGTTGCTCGTTACAATTTATCTTATCACAAAAATATCTGTTACCACTTATTTTAGTACTTGCAGAGAATACCTTGCTGATAACCGCTTATCATTTCCTTCTGCTCCTCGTTGGGTTCGACACTCTTACTTATCGAAAGGACTACGATAGATCCCCTATACTTGTGGGTCATCACCTACCCCCTGGGCGCGCCCCCTACCTCGTGGGCACCCTGGTGGCTCTCCGGTGGCCATCTTCTGCTATATGAAGTTTTTCGATGGGAAAAAAATAACAAGCCATCTTCTCGGATGAAACTCCGCCGCCATGAGGCGGAACCTTGGCGGAACCAATCTAGGGCTCCGGCGGAGCTGTTCTGCCGGGGAAACTTCCCCCCCGGAGGGGGAAATCATCACCATCGTCATCACCAATGCTCCTCTCATCGGGACAGGGCAATCTCCATCAACATTCTTCATCAGCACCATCTCCTCTCAAAACCCTAGTTCATCTCTTGTATCCAATTCTTGTCTCCAAGTCCGGGATTGGTGCTAGTAGTGTTAATTACTCCTTGTAGTTGATGCTAGTTGGTTTATTTGGTGGAATATCATATGCTCAAATCCTATATGCATATTAATACCCCTCTGATTATGAACATGTTTATGCTTTGTGAGTAGTTACGTTTGTTCCTGAGGACATGGGAGAAGTCTTGCTATTTGTAGTCATGTGAATTTGGTATTCGTTCGATATTTTGATGAGATGTATGTTGTCTCTCCTCTAGTGGTGTTATGTGAATGTCGACTACATGACACTTCACCATTATTTGGGCCTAGAGGAAGGCATTGGGAAGTAATAAGTAGATGATGGCTTGCTAGACTGACAGAAGCTTAAACCCTAGTTTATGCGTTGCTTCGTAAGGGGCTGATTTGGATCCATATGTTTCATGCTATGGTTAGGTTTACCCTAATACTTTTATTGTAGTTGCGTATTCTTGCAATAGAGGTTAATCATAAGTGGGATGCTTGTCCAAGTAAGGACAGTACCCAAGCACCGGTCCACCCACATACCAAATTATCAAAGTACCGAACGCGAATCATATGAGCGTCATGAAAACTAGCTTGATGATATTCCTATGTGTCCTCGGGAGCACTTTTATCTATATAAGAGTTTGTCCAGGCTTGTCCTTTGCTACGAAAGGGATTGGGCCACCTTGCTGCACTTTATTTACTTTTGTTACTTGTTGCTCGTTACAAATTATCCTATCACAAAACTATCTGTTACCACTTATTTCAGTACTTGCAGAGAATACCTTGCTGGAAACCGCTTATCATTTCCTTCTGCTCCTCGTTGGGTTTGACACTCTTACTTATCGAAAGGACTATGATAGATCCCCTATACTTGTGGGTCATCAGTTGGATGCACCAGCGAAGTTTGCACCAACTCTCAAGGTGAGGAAGGGCAATGCACGGTACCGAAGAGGCTAGCAATGATGGAAGGGTGAGAGTGTGTATAATCCATGGAATCAACATTAGTCATAAAGAACTCACATACTTATTGCAAAAATCTACAAGTCATCAATACCAAGCACTATGCGCATGCTCCTAGGGGGATATATTGGTAGAAAAAGACCATCGCTCGTCCCCGACCGCCACTCATAAGGAAGGCAATCAAAGAACACCTCATGCTTCAAATTTGTCACACAACGGTTACCATACGTGTATGCTACGGGACTTGCAAACCTCAACACAAGTATTTCTCAAATTCACAACTACTCAACTAGCATGACTCTGATATTATGATCTTCATATCTCAAAACAATCATCAAGTATCAAACTTCTCATAGTATTCAATGCACTCCATATGAAAGTTTTTATTATACCCGTCTTGGATACCCATCATATTATGACTAAATTCATAACCTAAGAAAATTACCATGCTTTTTAGATATTCTCAACATAATATAAGTGAAGCACGAGAGTTCATCTATTTCTCCAAAATAAAAATACTGTCGTGCTCTAAAAGGATATAAGTGAAGCACTAGAGCAAATGACAAACTACTCCAAAAGATATATCTAAAGATCAATGAGTAGTCAAATAATTATGTAACTATGTGAAGACTCTCTAACATTTAATAATTTCAGATCTTGGTATTTTATTCAAACAGCAAGCAAAACAAAACAAAATAAAATGACGCTCCAAGCAAAACACATGTCATGTGGTGAATAAAAATATAGCCTCAAGTAAAGTTACCGATGAACGAAGACGAAAGAGGGGATGCCATCCGGGGCATCCCCAAGTTTAGGCTCTTGGTTATCCTTGAGTATTACCTTGGGGTGCCTTGTGCATCCCCAATCTTAGGCTCTTGCCACTCCTTATTCCATAGTCCATCGAATCTTTACCCAAAACTTGAAAACTTCACAACACAAAACTCAGCAGAAAACTCGTAAGCTCCGTCAGTATAAGAAAGCAAATCACCACTTAGGTACTGTCAAGACAAGATTCATAATTTTTCCAACATGATTCCTACTTTACCATATCATTTCTACAATTTATATTAAGCAATATAAGCCATAGAAACTAGAAAACAAACAAACTATGCATCGAAAATAGAATCTGCCAAAAACAGAACAGTCTGTACTAATCTGTAACTCTCGAATACTTATGTAACTCCAAAAATCCTGAGATATTAGGAAGTCCTAGGAAATATGTATATTGATCTACTGCAGTTGGAATTGGTATTTTATCGCTCTCTGGTAAAAAAATGAAAATTATTTTCGTGAGCGCAGATTTTCTGTTTTTTACAGCAAGATCAAATAACAATCACCCAAGAAGATCCTAAAGGCTTTACTTGGCACGAACACTAATTAAAACATAAAACACACAATCATAACAGAGGATAAATGATTTATTTATTACTAATCAGGAATAAAAAGCAAGGAACACAAATAAAATTGGGTTGCCTCCCAACAAGCTCTATCGTTTAACGCCCCTAGCTAGGCATGATGATTTCAATGATGCTCACATAAAAGATAAGAATTGAAACATAAAGAAATCATCATGAAGAATATGACTAGCACATTTAAGTCTAACCCACTTCCTATGCATAGGGATTTTGTGAGCAAACAACTTATGGGAACAATAATCAACTAGCATGGGAAGGCAAACAAAGCATAACTTCAAAACTTTAAGCACATAGAGAGGAAACTTGGTATTATTGCAATTCCTACAAGCATATATTCCTCCCTCATAATAATTTTCAGTATCATCATGAATGAATTCAACAATATAACTATCACATAAAGCATTCTTTCATGATCTACAAGTATAGAAAATTTACTCTTCTCCACATAAGCAAAATTCTTCCCATTCAGAATAGTGGGAGTATCATAAGAAACCCGGATACTATAAATGGTTTCCACATTAAAAGAGTAGTGTTCAGAAAAAGGGTAATCACAATCATGACAAGTTTTATAAATATAATCATCACTACTTTTTATAGCATAAGTGTCATCACAATAATCATCATAAGTAGAAACTTTGTTTTCATCATAATCAATTGAAACCTCTTCCAAAATAGTGGAACCATTACTAAATAAAGTCATGACCTCTCCAAATCCACTCTCATAATTGTCACTATAAGATTCAACACACTCCAAAATAGTGGGATCATTACTTCCTAAAGTTGACACTTTTCCAAACCCACTTTCATCAATATAACTATCATAAATAGGAGGCATGCTATCATCATAATAAATTTGCATATCAAAACTTGGGAGGTTAAATATATCATATTCATGAAACATAGCATCCCCAAGCTTGGGACAAACATTAATTGCAGCAAATAAATTCTCAGACATGTCATTCTCATCAAACATAGCATTCCCAAGCTTGGGCCTTTTCATAGCATAAGCATAATCACTCTCATCATTAATAGTATGGATATCATCAATAGTATAACAATTATCATCATCACAATGAGTAATAGGAGCAACATCATTTTGGAGGGGTACCTTTTTACCTTTGCTTCTCCGTCTTTTCTTTTTCTTCTTCACATTAAGTATGGGTTTATTCCTCTTTTTGGAGCTCCTTATTAATGAGATTGGTTGAATAGAAGGCTCCTCCTCGTTACCTGATTCATCATAAGAAAGAATAGGAGGATATTGGGAAATCCCTTCCCTTCATTTGTATTCTCTTCATCTTCTATTTGTTTTCTTGTCTTTATGTAATTGGCAATATAAGGATTTTCAATGCAATTCACCGCACAATACATATAAATTTCCTCTAGATCAAAATCAAGAACTTTATGAAGGACAAATTCTAGAAGATCCTTAGTTATATGTTTCATTTCCTAATAACCCGCAAGCAAACTAAGTTCATTATGATGAGCAAGGGAAATCAAGTCATCACAATTTTTGGACATGATTCGATCATGAAACAATTTGCATTGGAGATTTAAATGATCACATTCATTGCAAAGTTCATAAGGATGGAAAAGAAATTTTAAATTTTTAGCACAAACATCTAGCCTTTCATGCAACCATTTAGTTTCTAAATACTTATGCCTCTTGCAAAAGCGATCTTCCCTATTTGGTGTGTACTTGCAAACTCTATGCACACCACAAAAATGGACATGCTTATAAGAGACATTTTCATCATAACTAGTTCAATCATCATTAGTACTATGGATATTCAAAGAGTTCATACTAACAACATTGCAATCATGATCATCATTCAAAGATTTAGTGCCAAATATTTTAATACATTCTTCTTCTAACACTTTGGCCCAATTACCGGAATCCTTATTTTCATGAAAGACATTAAAGAGATGAAGCATATGAGGCAACCTTAATTCCATTTTTTGTAGTTTTCGTTTATAGACTAAAACTAGTGATAAAACAAGAAATTAAAAGATTTGATTGCAAGATCTAAAGATATACCTTCAAGCTCTAACCTCCCCGGCAATGGTGCCATAAAAGAGTTTCATGTCTACTACACAACCTTCTTCTTGTAGACGTTGTTGGGCCTCCAAGTGCAGAGGTTTGTAGGACAGTAGCAAATTTCCCTCAAGTGGATGACCTAAGGTTTATCAATCCGTGGGAGGCGTAGGATGAAGATGGTCTCTTTCAAACAACCCTGCAACCAAATAACAAAGAGTCTCTTGTGTCCCCAACACACCAATACAATGGTAAATTGTATAGGTGCACTAGTTCGGCGAAGAGATGGTGATACAAGTGCAATATGGATGGTAGACATAGGTTTTTTAATCTTAAAATATAGAAAACAGCAAGGTTACTAATGATAAAAGTTAGCACAAATGGTATTGCAATGTGTTGAAACAAGGCCTAGGGTTCATACTTTCACTAGTGCAAGTTCTCTCAACAATAATAACATAATTGGATCATATAACAGTCCCTCAACATGCAACAAAGAGTCACTCCAAAGTCACTAATAGCGGAGAAACAAACGAAGAGATTATTGTAGGGTACGAAACCACCTCAAAGTTATCCTTTCTAATCGATCTATTCAAGAGTCCGTAGTAAAATAACACAAAGCTATTCTTTCCGTTCAATCTACCATAGAGTTCGTACTAGAATAACACCTTAAGATACAAATCAACCAAAACCCTAATGTCACCTAGATACTCCAATGTCACCTCAAGTATTCATGGGTATGATTATATGATATGCATCACACAATCTCAAATCCATCTATTCAACCAACACAAAGAACTTCAAAGAGTGCCCAAAGTTTCTACTGGAGAGTCAAGACGAAAACGTGTGCCAACCCCTATGCATAAGTTCACAAGGTCACGGAACCCGCAAGTTGATCACCAAAACATACATCATGTAGATCACGTGAATATCCCATTGTCACCACAGATAAGCACATGCAAGAAATACATCAAGTGTTCTCAAATCCTTAAAGACTCAATCCGATAAGATAACTTCAAAGGGAAAACTCAATTCATCACAAGGAGATAGAGGGGGGGACATCATTAGATCCAACTATAGTAGCAAAGCTCGCGGTACATCAAAATCGTGCCAAATATAGAACATGAGAGACAGACATCAAACACATAGCTACTGGTACATACCCTCAGCCCCGAGGGTGAAATACTATCTCCTCGTCATGGAGAGTGCCGGGATGATGAAGATGGCCACCGTAGAGGGATTCCCCCCTCCGGCAGGGTGGCAGAACGGGTCTAGATTGGTTTTCGGTGGCTACAGAGGCTTGTGGCGGCGGAACTCCCGATCTAGGTTATGTTCTGGAAGTTTGGGTATATATAAGAGGTTTTGGCATCGGGAACAAGTCACGGGGGTCTTCAAGGCGGCCACGAGGTAGGGGGCGCGGCCAGGGGGTAGGGTGCGCCCCCACCCTCGTGGGTGCCTCGGGACTCTTCTGGCCCCATTCTAGCTTAAAATCAGTCTTCTACACAATTCCTTATTTAGGAGCTTATCCCTTCTTCCCAAGCTCAAAACCATTACTAACGAAAATATATGCAGCACTCATAAATGAAGCTAGAACCGCATGCACCGCACCTAAAAAGCAAGTTCAACCAACCAACCAAGCAAGGAAGTGAGCTCCCTCCGATACTCCGTGGGCTTCTTCTGGTCCAAAAATAATCTCCGTGAAATTTCAGGTCAATTGGACTCCATTTGGTTTTCCTTTTCTGCGATACTCAAAAACAAGGAAAAATAGAAACTGGCACTGGGCTCTAGGTTAATAGGTTAGTCCCAAAAATCATATAAAATAGCATATAAATGCATATAAAACATCCACGATTGATAATATAATAGCATGGAACAATAAAAAATTATAGATACATTGGAGACGTATCATGTATCTTGCAAATCTCTATGTCTCCCTCCTTGACTTGATCGCGGATGGAATTGAAGCATCTCTTGATGTGCTTGGTTCTCTTGTAAAATATGGATTCCTTTGCCAAGGCAATTGCACCAATATTGTCACAAAAGGTTTTCATTGGACCCAATGCACTAGGTATGACACCTAGATCGGATATGAACTCATTCATCCAGATTCCTTCATTTGCTGTTTCCGAAGTAGCTATGTACTGCGCTTCACATGTAGGTCCAGCCACAATGCTTTGCTTGGAACTGCACCAACTGACAACTCCACCATTTAATATAAATACGTATCCGATTTGTGACTTAGAGTCATCCGGATCAGTCTCAAAGCTTGCATCGACGTAACCGTTTACGACGAGCTCTTTGTCACCTCCATAAAGAAGAAACATATCTTTAATCCTTTTCAGGTATTTCAGGATGTTCTTGACCGCTACCCAGTGATCCACTCCTAGATTACTTTTGTACCTCCCTGCTAAACTAATAGCAAGGCACACATCAGGTCTGGCACACATCATTGCATACACGATAGAACCTATGGCTAAAGCGTAGGGAATGACTTTCATTTTCTCTCTATCTTTTGCAGTGGTCGGGCATTGAGTCTGACTCAACTTCACACCTTGTAACACAAGCAAGAACCCTTTCTTTGCTTTATCCATTTTGAACTTCTTCAAAACTTTATCAAGGTATGTGCTTCGTGAAAGTCCAATTAAGCGTCTTGATCTATCTCTATAGATCTTGATGCCCAATATATAAGCAGCTTCACCGAGGTCTTTCATTGAAAATTTCTTATTCAATTATCCTTGTATGCTATTCATAAATTCAGTATCATTTCCGATCAACAATATGTCATCCACATATAATATCAGAAATGCTACAAAGCTCCCACTCACTTTCTTGTAAATACAAGCTTCTCCAAAAGTCTGTATAAGACCATATGCTTTGATCACACTATCAAAGCATATATTCCAACTTCGAGATGCTTGCACCAGTCCATAAATGGATCGATGGAGCTTATACACTTTGTTAGCACCTTTTGGATCGACAAAACCTTCTGGTTGCATCATACACAACTCTTCTTTAAGATATCCATTAAGGAATGCAGTTTTGACATCCATTTGCCAAATTTCATAATCATAAAATATGACAATTGCTAACATGATTCGGACGGACTTAACCATCGCTACGGGTGAGAAGGTCTCATCATAGTCAACTCCTTGAACTTGTCGAAAACCTTTCATAATAAGTCGAGCTTTGTCGTCAGCGTCAGTCTTCTTCTGGAAGATCCATTTATTCTCTATGGCTTTCCGATCATCGGGCAAGTCAACCAAAGTCCACACTTTGTTCTCATACATGGATCCCACCTCAGATTTCATGGCCTCAAGCCATTTTGCGTAATCTGGGCTCATCATCGCTTCCTCGTAGTTCGTAGGTTCGTCATGGTCAAGTAACATGACTTCCAAATCAGGATTACCGTACCACTCTGGTGCGGATCTTACTCTGGTTGACCTACGAGGTTCGGTAGTAACTTGATCAGAAGTTTCATGATCATCATCATTAGCTTCCTCACTTACTAGTGTAGGAATCACAGGAACTGATTTATGTGATGAACTACTTTCCAATAAGGGAGCAGGTCAATTACCTCATCAAGTTCTACTTTCCTCCCACTCACTTCTTTCGAGAGAAACTCCTTCTAAAGAAAGGATCCATTCTTAGCAACGGATATCTTGCCTTCGGATCTGTGATAGAAGGTGTACCCAACAGTATCCTTTGGGTATCCTATGAAGACACATTTATCCGATTTGGATTCGAGCTTATCAGGTTGAAGCTTTTTCACATAAGCATCGCAACCCCAAACTTTAAGAAACGACAACTTGAGTTTCTTGCCAAATCACAGTTCGTATGGTGTCGTCTCAACGGATTTATATGGTGCCCTATTTAACGTGAATGCAACCGTCTCTAAAGCATAACCCCAACGATAGTGGTGAATCAGTAAGAGACATCCACTTGTGCGCGTCGGTCCTAAACAAACGGTTTCTAACCCCTTTCCACGACGACATTTGGAACCGTCACCAAGTGAGTGTGGGCGATAGGGGGGTCCTTCCCACACGACCCAGAAACCATCGGGGATATGCCCTCCTGGCAGGCACGCTCGGCAAAATGAGAACGTGTGCGACCGGCGAGCGCTCAAATACGGAAATACATAGAGTAGAGCTAAAAATACAATTATACGGTGAAATTGTTTCCGGTCGCAAGTACATATCACACAATCAGTCCCCGCTAAACATTTTCGTTCGTATGTACATCCCACACAGTCGCTCAAAATAAAACGTTTCCGTTCGTAGGTACATCACACACAATTTTTCCTGTTAAATCGTTTGCGTTATTGAATGTATCACACACGGTCCGAAGAAGAAACTATGTGGCAAAGGATATCCATCGCACATAGTTTTTATGTGGTAAACGTTTGCGCAAGGTGGCTTAACACAAATATTTTTCAAGAGAGAGTCGCGTGTGATTGTTCATTGATCCAACACGGTTTATTCCTAGAAACTGTGTGCGTTGCCTGAGGTCATCGCCCACGGTATTTTTTCAACAACCGTTTGGAATAGCAAAACCCAATTAGCAAGCTAATTCGCCATTAGCAGGCTAATTATCCGATTATTCATAATCCATTTATTAATCTAATTGACATTGCATATTAAGCACACAATATATTTCATTTTCATATTAAGGAAGCATAATTTCATAATTGAAATACATCAGAGTACAACATGATATAGCTTTAGCATTCAGCTACCCCATTACACAACTGCACCTGCAGCAAGTTCCACATGCAACATGTAGAACCTTTCGAAATTAGCATCATAGACGGTATATAGACAGATGCATCTCATCTGGAAAACTGCTGACGCAAAAGGTGAATATTGAGCCTTCATTCATGTTGAAGGTCTTTGCAACTTTAGGCCAGTGCCTGTGGATGATTGACCGTCCGTCCTTCGTCCTCTTCAGGAACACTTCAATATTGAACCGTGGGTGTTGTATGAATACCTTGCTCGCCTCCTGACCATAGAGGTGGTTTGATAGGTAATCATCAGTGAACTGCTTTGGAAAATCCTAAAAACAAGGATGTGCATAAATATCTTCTCTATATTGGAAGTGGGGCAAAGGAATAAAAAAGGCAAGGTATAATAGTTAGTACCATCTTGTAGTGAACTGATGTCTTCTTCATTGTGCAGACAAAGATCTTGTTGCTTTTTGTCGCTAATTCTTTATCCTAATAATCTTTATGAGTTTCTTGATTTGATTGATATTCATGGACAACTCATTTCCCCATATGCAAAAAGGGTCGAACAGTGGGTCAAAACCTCTGACAGCAGGACCTACATGTGCAAGACCAAATTGTTAAAAACCAAAATATTAGAATGGTTCCTGCAATTGCATAGTAATGTGCTATTAGAGAACGGACCATGCAGGTGCTAACCTCGATTGCAAACCTCACCGCTTTCCATTGTTTCCCTACAACACATATAAGGTAGTTAGTCATCAAGTTAAGTAAGGGTTCGCATGCTATCAGTAAAATATGTTGATGAAAAATAAGCACATTACAGATTCATCAGATTAATTCAAGCCACACGGAAAACCCATTTACCCAAACCAAGCATGCTTAAGAACTAGGAAATATAGCACTTGTATATGTTTCTCATGTATTAAGTGCAGCCAAATTCGATTTATTCCTCACATGCAGAACAATACAAAATTCTACCCACGACAATTGGACATCCCATTGCAGAATTGAACCAAGTAGTTAACTAAACACCACTACAAATGAACCAAACATTAACTGAGCACCACATTGCACAATATAACATAATCCCAATAGAAGACCAGAAAGTTAACCAAACAGTTAACTACAGCCAATTGTAGCAATTGTATTTGTTTCTCATGTATTTACTACAGCCAAATTCAATTTATTCCTCACATGGTATACAATAACAGAATGCACCCACAACTATTGAACATCGCATTGCAGAATTGAACCAAACAGTGAACTAAACACCGCTACACAAAAGAACCAAACGTTAACTGAGCACCACATTGCACAATGTATAACCAAACCAAGCATGCTTGACAACTTGGAAATATAGCAATTGTATTCGTTTCTCATGTATTTTGTAAAGATAAATTCGATTTATTTCTCACATGGAAGACAATACAAAATTGCATCCTGAAGAATTGAAAATCACATTTGCAGAATTGAACCAAACAGTTAACTAAAGACGACAACTAATTAACAAATTAGTTGATAAGTGAGCACCACACTGCACGACATATAGAACATATACACTAGAGCACCATATTGCATGGTAAAATTAGATAGCACAATTCACTAGAATTTGTGAATGAAAGGCAGGAGTAGCAGACGCAACGGGTAAACCGAGCATGCTTAACCGGCGTAGCTAGAAAATGGCAAGGTGCTCCTCCAAGATGTGGGGGTCGGCACGAATGGCAGCCATCGTGACCTCATCCGCGCGTGTGGCCGTGATTTGCTTCTCCGCTGCCAAATGCTCCTTGAGATCCTGGCTATACTGTGTGCACCATGGGTTAGGGCGGCACTTATTTGGTGGAGGGGTCGATGATTTGGGTGGAAGGTGTCGCGCTCGCGCCGGCGGTCGGGGCATGTGAATTACCTGCCTGGATAGACGAGGCCGAGCAGCGTGAAGGAGGGTTGCCGATGAGGAGGCCGCGCTGCAAGCAATGAGTGAAGGTTTCAACTTGCGAAGGAAGGCGGAAAGAGGGGAAATGTGGCTTTTGGTAAGGGGGAGGGGGCGGGGAGGTAGATATTTCCGCGGAAGCTGAAAATTGGGAATCGCTTCAGCCAAACAACTGGCGCGCAAAGTGTCATCAGACACGGTCCCTTATTCAGAACTGTGTACACAAACGATTCAGATAGCTTCACCCGTGTGTGATGAGTTTGAACATCAAAAGTTTTGGTTCGAATTTCCATGGTTACAGTGGTCATCCATGTCATTGCATAATTTGGGTACACAAAGGAGACTACAACACACCTACACTTCTTAACCGAGCAAGTTTAGCAATTAAACAGAGCTAGCTGGCCTAAACATTACTCTAACAAATTAAAGACTGTCGCTCTTAATTAAACAAAACAAAGTGTACTACTACGGCTAGTGCTCGTCGATCTTCGCCATCGCCTCCATGTCCAGCTCGCTCCCAACAGTCTCCTGGGGAAGGGGCTCCATTGCATCCATCGCACCATACTCGGCAAGCATCTCGCCATCCGCATCGCCCATCTCTTTGGAAAAGGCCGCCATGAGTCAGGCTTGGGCGGACGCGATCTGGGCTTGGACGGGCTCCGTCGTGCAAGGTACGCGGCGGAGGAACGACGGCTGCTCGAACGCTCTCGGCGATTGCCAGCTCTTCCGCCATGGGTTGTCGACCATTGTCGGAGAAGCTTCGTTCGATTTTTGCAGTGACCGCCAGGAGCTGGGCATGGGCGGCCTCGACATGGTCGTGGCTGACCTCCATCAGGGCTAAGGCCACCGCTGCGGAACGGACAGTTGCTGTGCCGCTCTCGCCAGTTGCTATCCTCAGGCAGATGTTGCTGCTGCCACCTGAGAAGCAACAACGGCTGTTTGGGCTACCTTTGCCGCCCGGTCGCAGATTGTGGCCATGCTCATGCACCTTGTTAGCACGCGGATGGCGGCTGCGGCCGCGCTCTCGCAGGAGTGGGCTACCGAAGTTGCCCTCACGACGCGGGTCCACATGCCCATCTTTCATCGGCGATGAATGAACAGTGAAATGATATTTGGGGAGCGAGCTAGTGTACTTGAGACGCCGGCTATGGATTGTAGCTGACACACCTTCTCGCGTAACCCATAGGCATACTATACACCGACGGTGCTCCAAGATATTTTGTGTTGTAGCTCACACAGTTGCTGATAATAAACTGTGTGCGATCTACTTTATTTTTCATCTTGATTTGAATTACATAATGAGGTCATAGTGGCAATGGACGGTGTTTGAATTGCTAGACCTTTTACCTTGAGTGAACATGCAACTATATGTGTGTCGTAAAAGAATTGGAATTATTTAGGGTTCGTTTGAACATTTTATACATTAAATTTGTTTTCTAGCCATTTTAGGTTCTTAATTCAAATTTGAACTACATGCACATGCTCCAGTGCATATAAATTGGTTGAAAAATACAATCTGTGTCCTTGGGTGCATGCTTAGGTCCCATGCAATAAATGGGAATGAATTTCAAACACCATGGGCACCGTTGATTGCCGGCAAAACATTGAGATGCCTGGTTTTTAAATTCTAGTAAATCTAAAACCCGTCTGAAATTCATGAAACTTGGCATGCTATCATGGAGCGGCATCAACATGCCGGGGTAAAATTTTTATCCCATTTGGGGCAGGTTTGGGTATATGCTTCTCACAAACCAGAGCTTCTCACAACAAGCATGATGGTTTTCGGTAGGGAACGTCGCACCTTTGGGGACGAAACGATATCCATTGCCTCTTATTGCTTCCAATTTTTTTTTCTCGTGTCGACATAGAACAACAGGAGTGTTGTGTGAAGTTTTGTGATTTTTGGGGTTCTTTTGGACATTTTTATGCATTAACTGAGTTTTCAATGCATTTATGTGCATAATTCAAATTTGAACTACATGCACATGCTCCAGTGCATATAAATTGGTTGAAAAATCAAATCTGTATCCTTTGGTGCATGCTTAGGTCCCATGCAAGAAATGGGAATGAATTTCAAACACCATGGCACCGTTGAATGCTAGCAAAACATTGAGATGTCTAGTTTCTAAATTCTAGTAAATCCAAAACCCATCTGAAATTCATGAAACTTGGAATGCAATCATGGAGCGGCACCAACATGCCGTGGTAAAATTTTTGTCCCATTTGGGGCAGGTTCGGGTATATGCTTCTCACAAACCAGGGCTTCGCACAACAAGCATGATGGTTTTGGTAGGGAACGGCCCACCTTTGGGGACGAAACGATATCCATTGCCTCTTATTGCTTCCAAATTTTTTCTCATGTCAACATAGAACAACAGGAGTGTTGTGTGATTTTTTGTGATTTTCAGGGTTCATTTGGACATTTTTATGCATTAACTGAGTTTTCAATGCATTTATGTGCATAATTCAAATTTGAACTACATGCACATGCTCTGGTGCATATAAATTGGTTAAAAAAATCAAATATGTGTCCTTGGGTGCATGCTTAGGTCCCATGCAAGAAATGGGAATGAATTTCAAACACTAGGGCACCGTTGATTGCCGACAAAACATTGAGATGCCTCGTTTTTAAATTCTAGTAAATCGAAAACCCGTCTGAAATTCATGAAACTCGGCATGCTATCATGGAGCGGCATCAACATGCCGTGATAAAAAATTTGTGCCATTTGGGGCAGGTTTGGGTATATTCTTCTCACAAACGGGAGCTTCTCACAACAAGCATGATGGTTTTCGGTAGGGAACGTCCCACCTTTGGGGACGAAACGACATCCATTGCCTCTTATTGCTTCCAATTTTTTTTCTCATGTCAACACAGAACAACATGAGTGTTGTGTGATTTTTTTGGTGATTTTTCGGGGTTCGTTTGGACATTTTTATGCATTAACTGAGTTTTCAATGTATTTATGTGCATAATTCAAATCTGAACTACACACACATGCTCTAGTGCATATAAATTGGTTGAAAAATCAAATCTGTGTGCTTGGGTGCATGCTTAGGTGCCATGCAAGAAATGGGAATGAACTTCAAACACCAGCGCACTGTTGATTGCCGGCAAAACATTGAGATGCCTCCTTTTTAAATTCTAGTAAATCCAAAACGCGTCTGAATTCATGAAACTTGGCATGCTATCATGGAGCGGCATCAACATGCCATGGTAAAAAAATTGTCCCATTTGGGGCAAGTTTGGGTATATGCTTCTCACAAACCGGAGCTTCTCACAATAAGCATGATGGTTTTCGGTAGGGAACGTCCCACCTTTGGGGACGAAACGATATCCATTGCCTCTTATTGTTTTCAAATTTTTGTCTCATGTCAGCATAGAACAAAATGAGTGTTGTGTGATTTTTTGTGATTTTTCGGGGTTCATTTGGACATTTTTATGCATTAACTGAGTTTTCAATGCATTTATGTGCACAATTCAAATTTGAACTACATGCACATGCTCCAGTGCATATAAATTGGTTGAAAAATCAAATATGTGTCCTTGGGTGCATGCTGGGTCCCATGCAAGAAATGAGAATGAATTTCAAACACCAGGACATCATTGATTGCCGACAAAACATTGAGATGCTTGGTTTTTAAATTCTAGTAAATCGAAAACTCGTTTGAAATTCATGAAACTTGGCATGCTATCATGGAATGGCACCCGACATGCTGTGGTATTTTTCGTGTCCATTTTGAGAGGAGGCGCACTCGAATAATGACAGCCAACAAAGGCATTTTGACAAAATAGCTACCACTTTAATATCTCAAATGTTTGTATAATTCAAACCGTGTGTGTTCTATTAACCATTCACGTGATGCCATGTGTCTTGGTTTTAATGGCTATAGGAGGTGCCGTGTAGACAACTGCTTGACCTTTGATTGAATAGGAGGCGTGCGAGCGCTGTCCGGTGCGCAGGCTAACCGAGAGGCGTGCAAGCTATCCCCGAATGTGCAGGCTCACCGGGAAGTGTGCGAGCTGTATGCTGCACAGGCTCACTGGGAAGCGAGCCCTTTGACTTTCATGGCCGCCCGCCTTGCTTGCATCCTCTCCATTAATGGCGCGCAAGCCGAAGTTTAATTCGCTTTTTAAATATAAAACAATTATCGCAAACATTGTAGTTAGAACACCCATATGCAAACCAACAGCTTCCCCAGGAAGTCAAATGAAAATGTGCCGAGCAGGATTTCTGCTGCTCTTGATCGCAAATGTTTTAGATAGAACACCCGTACACAAAGTGAGAGCAACGCAGGATTTGTGCATCCCTTCAACACAAACGGTTGTTTTGTATGACCCATGTGCAACCATGTACAAAGAATTTGGTAAGATTTGTCAATCCTTGTAACACTGCGATTTGTCAAAATATGAAGCAAAAAATCACTAGCAGTATCTAAATTTTGCAACTAAAATTCAGTAATTAAACATAGATTTCATTCATAGATTAAGCAGTCGTTCTTAATTTATACAAACAGTTCAACTCGACAGCTGAACCGACCAAACTTTTCCCCAATTGTTGCCAACCACGTACTAAAATAGCTAGTCAACTATACATACTAGCTAATTTTAAGTACGTTGTACAGTTCCACCACATCTATAGTCAGATGAACTGAACAAAATAGCCCCTAAATACTACACTACTACTACTATGGAGGGGCTTTGTACTACTTCCGGATGACTCCCCTCTGCCGAGCACGCTCAGTAGGAGGCGAAGGAGGAGGAGCCTACCGATAAGCTGGGCGACCGCAATACGGTGCCTGCTGCTGTTGAAGCTTCAGCGATGCTCACCTCGAACGCCCTCTGCTGCTCCAGACGACCCCTCTCGAAGCGGTGGTTCTCCTCGTAGATCTCCTGATTCCTCGCCTCTGAGGCGGCGTGTGCCGCGGCCATGGCGGCGGTAAGGCTCTTTGCATGCTCGACGAGGCGCTCCTCCTCCTTCCGCAGGAACTCAGTGTAGCGCGCAAGGTCGCTGACGCATGTGCGGGCATCCACCTCTGCCTACCGCCTTCGGGCGGCGGTGGTGGAGCGGGTGATGACCCCGACGGTCGACGGTGGGTTGGCGGCCATAGCGGCCGACAATGGGGTGGCGGCCATGACCACGACCTCCCGCCTTTGGGCCGCGGCGGCAGAGCGGGTGATGGCCACAGTGGCCGGCAGTGGGGTAGAGGCCACGACGGCCACCTCCCGCCTTCGGGCCGTGGCGGCGAAGCACGTGATGTCCCTGGCTTTCGACGGTGGTGTGTCGGCAATGGCGGCCGGCAACAGCTGCTGACGGTCACTAGCGATGGAGCATGTGATGGGTGTTCCGCGCACACCCAACAGGGATGCCACGCACACTACGCTACGCCGGGGACTGCGGCGCTGCCACGGTGTAGCCTCCCAGCTAGAGCTGTCCTCTGATGACGGCAGAGTGGCTGAGCGACGACGACGGACCGGTGCCATTGGCGATTGTGGGAGAAGCAGACGAGATAAGCTACAGGGAGGGAGGGGAAATGCAACGCAGGACTCGCCGGCCGTAAGGGTTTATATAGCAGGCTGGTAAGCATTGGGATTTTGGGGGATTTCACCGAGTCGGGCGGGAAGCTTGCGCGGGAACCTGCGAGGTTGCGCGGGAACAGGCTCACTGACGATTCATTGGCGCCACCGTTTGCCCAAAAGAATGCCCCCGCGCGCTGCGCAAGCTTGCGCTGTAAGCCATCTTCGGTAGCGGGGTGACAAGACGTGCGAGAGGAGGACGAAAGGCCACGTACACATATGGTTAATAAAGAAACGTTTGCGATTTAATTACCTACTATACCACCGTCCTGGTTTATAAGTATGATTTAACTAATAAAATACGAATGTATGTCGCCAAAGATTATATAGTTGGATTTGTATTTGAACATAGTTTCCAATTATATAATTTTTAAAACATACATTAACATTTTGTTGGTTAAATTTGAGGACAAAGTATGGCACATAATATAAAGGAGACTATAGACTAGATGGAGGTGGTAGCACATGGCCGCTCTCTATGCAGCGACACAACTGTTGCCTGGCTTGTAGGCGACCATTTCCTGCCTATTCAACTGCTCTATGTGTGTGGTTGCTTGTGGTTCAGGCGGCCGCGGCACGCTCTGTTAATGTCCCGCCATGCGCGCTCTACTCTTGCATCCCTCCGGGTGCGTTGCCCTCGTCCCTCCACGCGCGCTGCTAGTGTTTGGGGCTGTCGCATGATCACGCATGTTTGGGTGCAAGCGGTTGCGCCGGGTGTGGTGCGATGATGCTGTTACCTGCTGGAAAAACTGCCATGCAGACGCGCCGAGAATCCACGCCACCCGGCCCCCTTTTATTCCTGCGACCATTTACCTTCATCTCTCATCTCACATGACACAATAAGCACACCCACGAGGACACATACAGAGAGGACATCCAATGGTTCCAATGGCGCTCCCCATGGCTCCAATGGCGCTCCCAACGGCCGACGATGACAACGGCGGGAAGTTCACCACGCATCACGTAGTGGACACCCACATGAGGGGGAAGGCCCTCTCGGTGGTGTACACGAACGATCCGGTCTCGGTGGAGAGCTCCATCCAAACTATGGAGTGGTTCCTTGCCGAGGACAAGTACCGAGTGGTCGGCTTTGACCTCGAGTACACCAGCGGTCGTGCCAGGCACGATCAGAAGGTTGCTGAGGGAGTCCTGGATTAGGGGGGATCCGGAAAGCAGGATTATATCCTTTGGCCAGACTGTTGGACTATGAAGATACAAGATTGAAGACTTCGTCCCGTGTCCGGATGTAACTCTCCTTGGCGTGGAAGGCAAGCTTGGCAATACGGATATGTAGATCTCCTTCCTTCTAACCGACTCTGTGTAACCCTAGCCCCCTCCGGTGTCTATATAAACCGAAGGGTTTTAGTCCGTAGGACAACAACAATCATACCATAGGCTAGCTTCTAGGGTTTAGCCTCTTCGATCTCGTGGCAGATCAACTCTTGTACTACTCATATTATCAAGAACAATCAAGCTGGACGTAGGGTATTACCTCCATCAAGAGGGCCCGAACCTGGGTAAACATCGTGTCCCCCGCCTCCTGATACCATCTGCCTTAGACGCACAGTTCGGGACCCCCTACCCGAGATCCGCCGGTTTTGACACTGACATTGGTGCTTTCATTGAGAGTTCCTCTGTGTCGTCACCATTAGGCTTGATGGCTCCTTCGATCATCGATAGCGATGCAGTCCAGGGTGAGACTTTTCTCCCTGGACAGATCTTTGTATTCGACGGCTTCACACTGCGGGCCAACTCGCTTGGCCATCTGGAGCAGATCGAGAGTTACGCCCCTGGCCACCAGGTCAGGTTTGGAAGCTTAAACTACACGGCTGACATTCGCAGAGACTTGATCTTCGACGGATTCGAGCCAGTGCCGCGTGCCGCACCAGCAACCGCTCCGACCCTCAATTCGGAGCCAATTGCACCATCCATGGACGGGTGGATAGACCCCGTCACAGAGGCCGTATTCTCAGCGGCAATCGAGCCGAGTATCGACCTTACCCTTCATGGGAGCCGTGACGTCGAACTGTCAGATTCTTCCCCGGCCACGAACTCCGAACCGCCTGCGCCCGTGCCTATCGAATCCGACTGGGCGCCGATCATGGAGTTCACCTCCGCGGATATCTTTCAGCACTCGCCCTTCAGCGACATACTGAACTCATTAAGGTCTCTCTCCTTGTCAGGAGAGTCCTGGCCGAACTATGTCCGGCAGCATTGGGATGCGGATGACGATGAAATTCGCCGCCCACCCACCACCCACTTAGTAGCCACTATCGACGATTTGACCGACATGCTCGACTTCAACTCCGAAGACATCGACGGTATGGACGACGATGCGGGAGACGAACAGGAACCACCGCCCATAGGGCACTGGACAGCCACCTCATCATATGATATATACATGGTGGACACACCCAAAGAAAACGACGACGAGGAACGGAAGGACGCAGTGAAGGATCGTTCCCTCGAGAAGCAGTCAAAGCGGCGGTGTAAGCACCACTCCAAATCCCGCCTCGGCAGAAACAGTGATCATATAGACCCAGCAATAGAGCAGGGTGAGCCAGCGGACGACAAACACGGCAGTGAACCACCGTCCGACCACAGCAACACGGAGAATCAAACCGAACAACCCGACTCCGGCGAAGATAACCGCCCGGATGACATCACACCAGACTGGCACCCGGAGTAATAGAATACCCAACAAAGGCTTGTCGCCACTGCAAGGAGTCTGAAAAAGCAGAAGCAAAGGCTCAGGGCTACACAAGACACGCTCAGAATTAGATGGAGTGAAGTACTCAACACTGCAGCAAAATACGGCGGTAGTTGCCACACAAAGAGCTACCCGAAGCGAAAGCTGCTACCTGAATTCGATGAGGAGGCCTTAGATCCCCCGCAATCAAAAAAGAAAACTGCCATCCGGTCGGATAGACGACCTCGTGGCCAACATAGAGCGGCAAACGACGCCGCACACAAGCTAGTACGCGATCCACGTGAGGGCTCGCATCAAAAGGACGGCGCAACCAGATCCATCTATGGGCCAAGCAAGCGCGCTCCAGCATGCAATGCAGCACAACAAAAATCCGAACACCACGGTTCAATCAAATATAGGGGTGCCGCACACCCCCTATGTTTCACCGATGAGGTGCTGGACCATGAGTTTCCAGAGGGATTAAAACCCATAAACATAGAGGCGTACGACGGAACAATAGACCCTGGGATCTGGATTGAGGACTACATCCTCCATATCCACATGGCTCGAGGCGACGATCTCCACGCCATCAAGTACTTACCCCTCAAACTCAAAGGGCCGGCTCGACACTGGCTTAAAAGCCTCCCCAAAATCTCCATTGGAAGCTGGGAAGAGCTCGAAGACGCTTTTCAAGAAAATTTTCAAGGGACCTATGTCCGACCACCGGACGCAGACGATTTAAGTCATATAACTCAACAGCCCGGAGAGTCCGCCTGAAAGCTTTAGAACAAGTTTCTCATTAAAAAGAACCAAATAGTCGACTGTCCGGACGCCGAAGCCTAAGCAGCTTTCAAGCACAGCGTTCAAGACGAATGGCTTGCCAAACACCTCGGCCAAGAAAAGCGGAGAACAATGGCAGCATTAACAAGCCTCATGACCCGCTTTTGCGCGGGCGAGGACATTTGGTTAGCCTGATGCAGCACCAGCGACCCAAGTACATCCAAAGTCAGGGACGGAAATGGGAAGCCATGACACAGCAAAAACAAGCGCCGGAATAAAGAACACATCTCGAAGAGCACGGCGGTAAACGCCGGATTCAGAAGCTCTCGGCCAGGTCAGCAAAAGCTGCCCTCCGAAGGCAACAGAGACGAACTGTCCAGCCTAAACAAGATTCTGGACAAAATATGTCAGATCCACAGCACCCCCCATAAACCTGAAAATCATACCCATAGAGAATGTTGGGTCTTCAAGCAGTCCGGCAAGCTCAACGCTGAACACAAGGGGCAGGATACACCAAGCAAAGACGAGGACCAGCCTCGCAAGGAAAGCATTGGGGAACAAAAGAAATTCCCACCAGAAGTCAAAACAGTAAACGTGTTACACGTGATAAAGGGGAGAAACAAAGCGGCACTCCTAGAGACACATGCCCCAGGGACTATCACCGGGGAGTTCTGCCACTGGTCATCCCAACCGATCACCTTTGACCATCGGGATTACTCGGCAAGTATCCGACATGCAGGATGGGCTGCCTTGGTGTTAGACCCGATAATTGAGGGATACCACTTCACACGAGTCCAGATGGACGGCGGCAGTAGTTTAAACCTGATATATCATGACACAGCCAGTGATTATTCTCCGTCGTATCTATAATTTTTGATTGTTCCATGCCAATATTATTCAACTTTCATATACTATTTGGCAACTTTTTATATTATTTTTGGGACGAACATATTGATCCAGTGCCCAGTGCCAGTTCCTGTCTGTTGCATGTTTTTGGTTTCGCAGAATATCCATATCAAACGGAGTCCAAACGGGATAAAAACGGATGGAGCTTGTTTTTGGAAAATATGGAAAATTCGGAAGGAAAATCAACGCGAACCAGTGCCCGAGGTGGTCACGAGGCAGGGGCGCCCCCCTTAGGGCGCGCCCCTACCCTCGTGAGCCCACCGTAAGGCGGTTGATGCTCTTCTATTGCCGCAAGAAAGCTAATATTCGGAAAAAAAATCATGGCGAAGGTTTCAGGCCAATCGGAGTTACGGATCTCCATATATATACAAAACGGTGAAACAGAGCCAGGGGAGAATGCAGAAACAAAGAGAGACAGATCCAATCTCGAGGGGCTCTCGCCCATCCGGTGCCATGGAGGCCATGGACCAGGGGGGAAACCCTTCTCCCATCTAGGGAGGAGGTCAAGGAAGAAGAAGAAGGAGGGGGGCTCTCTCCCCCTTGCTTTCGGTGGCACCGGAGTGCCACCGGGGCCATCATCATCACCGCGACCTACACCAACACCTCCGCCATCTTCATCAACATCTCCATCACCTTCCCCCCTCTATCTACAGCGGTCCACTCTCCCGCAACCCGCTGTACCCTCTACTTGAACATGGTGCTTTATGCTTCATATTATTATCCAATGATGTGTTGCCATCCTATGATGTCTGAGTAGATTTTCGTTGTCCTATCGGTGGTTGATAAATTGCTATGATTGATTTAATTTGCTTGTGGCTATGTTGATGTCCTTTGGTGCCCATCATATGATTACGCGTGTGGATCACACCCTAGGGTTAGTTTGTATGTTGATAGGACTATGTATTGGAGGGCAAGAGTGACAGAAGCTTCAACCTAGCATAGAAATTGATGCATACGAGATTGAAGGGGGGACCAATATATCTTAGTGCTATGCTTGGGTTTTACCTTAATGAACATTAGTACTTGCAGATGCTTGCTAATATTTCAAATCATAAGTGCATAGAATTCCATGTCAGGGATGACATGCTAGCAGTGGCCTCTCCACATAATACTTGCTATCAGTCTAGTAAAGTAGTCAATTGCTTAGGGGCAATTTCGCAACTCCTATCACCACTTTTCCACACTCGCTATATTTATTTTATCGCTTCTTTACTTACAACAGCCCCCACTTTTTATTTACTTGCTGTTTATTATCTTGCAAACCTATCCAACAATACCTACAAAGTACTTCTAGTTTCATACTTGTTCTAGGTAAAGCGAACGTCAAGCGTGTGTAGAGTTGTATCGGTGGTCGATAGAACTTGAGGGAATATTTGTTCTACCTTTAGCTCCTTTTTGGGTTCAACACTCTTACTTATCGAAAACTGTTGCGATCCCCTATACTTGTGGGTTATCAAGACCTTTTTCTGGCGCCGTTGCCGGGGAGCAATAGCGTGGGGTGAATATTCTCGTGTGTGCTTGTTTGCTTTATCACTAAGTAATTTTTATTTGCTGTTCTTAGTTGTTCTTTATATTTAGTTATGGATATGGAACACAAAATACCAAAAAAATTAGGTGTACTTGCTACTCATGGAGACGGGGAACCTCCTAAAACCCTCGATGCTGGTTATGTGAAAAATATTATGTACTACTTTAATAATCCTGAGAAAACCCCATTCAATTATGTAATGGGAGTAACGTTGCACCAACGTGAATACTATAGGGATTACCGCTTGACACAAAAAGGGAAACTATTATGGGATCAAATTCATATATTGAATTGGTATACTAGGCAACTATGCTTGAGATATGATTATACTTGTTGCTCTAAGGTGAAGGCTCCACACCTTCCCTTTTCATGTGAATTTAATGATAATGAAACCTTAGCTTCTTATGCTAACGGTACATATGATTACTATGATGTGGAACAAATAGAAGAATTTGTTGCTTTTATGGGTGCTTATGAAATTGAATCTACGTTTGAAGAGTTTGAAGATTTTGATGATGCTGTTTATAGACCTGAAAATTTAGCTATCCTGAAATATTGTTATGAGAATTATGAATACAATTACGAAAGTAATGCGCTTATTAAGAAAGTCTCCGCTGTCCAAGAAGAGACTAATATTTTGCAGGAATCTATGGAAGAAGAAGTTGATGAAACTATGAGCTCATTGGATGAAAAAGATGAGGAGGGGAGCGAAGAACAAAAGGAGGAAGAGCGGATTAGCTACCCGTGCCCACCTTCTAATGAGAGTAACTCTTCAACTCATACATTGTTTAATTTCCCTTCATGCTTACCGAAGGATGATTGCTATGATGATTGTTATGATCCCGTTGATTCTCTTGAAATATCCCTTTTTGATGATGCTTGTGGCCAAGATGCCAATATGAATTATGCTTATGGAGATGAACTTGCTATAGTTCCTTATGTTAAACATGAAATTGTTGCTATTGCACCCACACATGATAGTCCTATTATCTTTTTGAATTCTCCCAACTACACTATATCAGAGAAGTTTGCATTTATTAAGGATTATATTGATGGGTTGCCTTTTACCGTTGCACATGATGATTTTGATAGATATAATATGCATGTGCTTGCTGCTCCTACTTGCAATTATTATGAGAGATGAACTATATCTCCACCTCTCTATGTTTCCAACATGGTAAAATTGCAAGAAACTGTTTATACTATGCATTGGCCTTTACTTTGTGTGCATGAATTGTTCTTTTATGACATGCTGATGCATAGGAAGAGAGTTAGACTTCGTCATTACATGATTTATGTTACCTTGTGCTCACCACTAAATTACAAATCATTGTTAATTAAAATTGGCTTTGATATACCTTGGGATCTGGGTGGATCCATTACTTGAGCACTTTATGCCTAGCTTAATGGCTTTAAAGAAAGCGCTGCCAGGGAGACAACCCGGAAGTTCTAGAGAGTCATTTATTTCTGTTGAGTGCTTTCATATAGTTTAAAAACAACAAAAATAAAGATGGGAGCCCAAAACTTTTTCTAAAAGAAAAGTGAAAGTGAGAGAGACGAGCATTGTGAAAGTGGGGGACGTCCTTGAACTTTGTTCATGCCCATGGGAACTTTGTGAATCTTAATTACAGAAACCTTTCAACAAAAATAATTATCCCCTTGTACAATTCCATTGTATTATAAAAATAATGTGCCAAGGTTTGCCTTTAGGATGTTTACATTTGCTTGATGGTTGTACGGTGCAGGACAGAAACTTTGGCTGCCGTGCGCGATTTTATGTTTTTAGCTGGAACGTCAAATGGTTCTGATTCTTTTTGCAATGTCTTCCTATACAAATTGTTTATTGTTCCTAATTTTGGTAGAATTTTCAAGTATCATAAGTATGGTGAATGTTCAAATTATTACAGACTGTTCTGTTTTAGATAAATTCTGTTTTATAGTTTGCTTGTTTTGATGAAACTATCAATTCATATCAGTGGATTAAGCCATGAAAAAGTTATATTAAAGTAGACACAATGCAAAAACAAAATATGAATTGGTTTGCAACAGTACTTAGAGTAGTGATTTGCTTTATTATACTAACGGATCTTACCGAGTTTTCTGTTGAAGTTTTGTGTGGATGAAGTGTTCGATGATTGAGAAGGTCTCGATGTGAGAAGAAGGAAGAGAGGCAAGAGCTCAAGCTTGGGGATGCCCGAGGCACCCCAAGTAAATATTCAAGGAGACTCAGGCATCTAAGCTTGGGGATGCTGGGGAGGCATCCCCTCTTTCTTCAACAAGTATCGATATGTTTTCGGATTCGTTTCGTTCATGCGATATGTGCAAGTCTTGGAGTGTCTTTTGCATTTAGGTTTTTTTATTTTATGCACCATGCTGGTATGAGATAGTCCTTGGTTTATTTATAGAATTCTCATTGCACTTCACTTATATCTTTTGAGTATGGCTTTATAGAATGCTTCATGTGCTTCACTTATATCAATTGAAGTTTGGATTGCGTGTTTATCTTTACATAGACAACCGCCATTTGTAGAATGCTCTTTTGCTTCACTTATATTTTCTAGAGCACGGGCATATCTTTTGTAGAAATAACTAAACTCTCTTGCTTCACTTATATCTATTTGGAGAGATGACAGGAACTGGTCATTCACATGGTTAGTCATAAAATCCTACATAAAACTTGTAGATCACTGAATATGATATGTTTGATTCCTTGCAATAGTTTTGCGATATAAAGATGGTGATATTAGAGTCATGCTAGTGGGTAGTTATGGATTGTAGAAATACTTGTGTTGAGGTTTGTGATTCCCGTAGCATGCACGTATGGTGAACCGTTATGTGATGAAGTCGGAGCATGATTTATTTATTGATTGTCTTCCTTATGAGTGGCGGTCGGGGACGAGCGATGGTCTTTTCCTACCAATCTATCCCCCTAGGAGCATGCGCGTAGTACTTTTTTCGATAACTAATAGACTTTTGCAATAAGTATGTGAGTTCTTTATGACTAATGTTGAGTCCATGGATTATACGCACTCTCACCCTCCCATCATTGCTAGCCTCTCTAGTACCGCGCAACTTTCGTCGGTACCATAAACCCACCATATACCTTCCTCAAAACAGCCACCATATCTACCTATCATGGCATTTTCATAGCCATTCCGAGATATATTGCCATGCAACTTCCATCATCATCATATACATGACTTGAGCATTCATTATCATATTGCTTTGCATGATCATAAGATAGCTAGCATGATGTTTTCATGGCTTGTCCATTTTTTGATGTCATTGCTACGCTAGATCATTGCACATCCCGGTAAACCGCCGGAGGCATTCATATAGAGTCATATCTTTGTTCTAGATATCGAGTTGTAATATTGAGTTGTAAGTAAATAAAAGTGTGATGATCATCATTATTAGAGAATTTCCCAAAAAAAGAGAGGACAAAGAAGCCTAAATAAAAAAGGGGGCCAAAGAAGCCCGCAAAAAAGGGGGGGCAATGTTACTATCCTTTTACCACACTTGTGCTTCAAAGTAGCACCATGTTCTTCATATAGAGAGTCTCTTGAGTTAACACTTTCATATACTAGTGGGAATTTCCATTATAGAACTTGGCTTGTATATTCCGATGATGGGCTTCCTAAAATGCCCGAGGTCTTCATGAGCAAGCAAGTTCGATGCACACCCACTTAGTTTCAGCATGAGCTTTCATATACTTATAGCTCTAGTGCATCCGTTGCATGGCAATCCCTACTCACTCACATTGATATCTATTGATGGGCATCTCCATAGCCCGTTGATACGCCTAGTTGATGTGAGACTATCTTCTCCTTTTTTGTCTCCTCCACCATCATATTCTATTCCACCTATAGTGCTATGTCCATGGCTCACGCTCATGTATTGCGTGAAAGTTGAAAAGGTTTGAGAACGTCAAAAGTATGAAACAATTGCTTGGCTTGTCATCAGGGTTGTGCATGATTTGAATATTTTGTGTGGTGAAGATGGAGCATAGCCAGACTATATGATTTTGTAGGGATAACTTTCTTTGGCCATGTTATTTTGAAAATACATGATTGCTTTATTAGTATGCTTGAAGTATTATTGTCTTAATGTCAAAGGATAGACTATTGCTTTGAATCACTCGTGTCTTAATATTCATGCCAAGATTAGATATATGATCAAGATTATGTCAGGTAGCATTCCACATCAAAAATTATCTTTTTTATCATTTCCTACTCGAGGACGAGCAGGAATTAAGCTTGGGGATGCTGATACGTCTTCGTCGTATCTATAATTTTTGATTGTTCGATGCCAATATTATTCAACTTTCATATACTTTTTGGCAACTTTTTATATTATTTTTGGGACTAACATATTGATCTAGTGCCCAGTGCCAGTTCCTGTCTGTTGCATTTTTTTGGTTTCGCAGAATATCCATATCAAACGGAGTCCAAACGGGATAAAAATGGAAGGAGCTTATTTTTGGAAAATATGGAAAATTTGGAAGGAAAATCAACGCGAACCAGTGCCCGAGGTGGTCACGAGGCACGGGGGCGCCCCCCTTAGGGCGCGCCCTACCCTCGTGAGCCCACCGTAAGGTAGTTGACGCTCTTCTTTTGCCGCAAGAAAGCTAATATTCGGAAAAAATCATGGCGAAGGTTTCAGGCCAATCAGAGTTACGGATCTCCATATATATACGAAACGGTGAAATAGAGCCAGGGGAGAACGCAGAAACAGAGAGAGACAGATCCAATCTCGGAGGGGCTCTCGCCCCTCCCGTGCCATGGAGGCCATGGACCAGAGGGGAAACCCTTCTCCCATCTAGGGAGGGGGTCAAGGAAGAAGAAGAAGGAGGGGGTCTCTCTCTCCCCCTCGCTTTCGGTGGCACCGGAGTGCCACCGGGGGCCATCATCATCACCGCGACCTACACCAACACCTCCGCCATCTTCACCAACATCTCCATCACCTTCACCCCTCTATCTACAGCGGTCCACTCTCCCGCAACCCGCTGTACCCTCTACTTGAACATGGTGCTTTATGCTTCATATTATTATCCAATGATGTGTTGCCATCCTATGATGTCTGAGTAGATTTTCGTTGTCCTATCGGTGGTTGATGAATTGCTATGATTGATTTAATTTGCTTGTGGCTATGTTGCTGTCCTTTGGTGCCCATCATATGATTGCACACGTGGATCACACCCTAGGGTTAGTTTGTATGTTGATAGGACTATGTATTGGAGGGAAAGAGTGACAGAAACTTCAACCTAGCATAGAAATTGATGCATACGGGATTGAAGGGGTACCAATATATCTTAATGCTATGGTTGGGTTTAACTTAATGAACATTAGTAGTTGCGGATGCTTGCTAATAGTTCCAATCATAAGTGCATAGAATTCCAAGTCAGGGATGACATGCTAGTAGTGGCCTCTCCCACATAATACTTGCTATCGGTCTACTAAAGTAGTCAATTGCTTAGGGGCAATTTCGCAACTCTTATCACCACTTTTCCACACTCGCTATATTTAGTTTATTGCTTCTTTACTTACAACATCCCCTACTTTTTATTTACTTGCTGTTTATTATCTTGCAAACCTATCCAACAATACCTACAAAGTACTTCTAGTTTCATGCTTGTTCTAGGTAAAGCGAACGTCAAGCGTGCGTAGAGTTGTATCGGTGGTCGATAGAACTTGAGGGAATATTTGTTCTACCTTTAGCTCCTCGTTGGGTTCGACACTCTTACTTATCGAAAACTGTTGCGATCCCCTATACTTGTGGGTTATCAGCCCGCAAAATGAGGATAGACCCAACAACAATCAGCCATAGCAATACTACCTTTAAAGGAGTAACGCCATGCCCAGAAGCCCATTGCACGGGCTCCCTGCTACTGGAGGTTATATTCGGCTTTCCCGATAACTTCCGCAGCAAAAAGTTAACCTTCCACATCGCTCCGTTCCAAAGTGGCTATCAAGCACTACTCGGATGCGAAGCTTTCACTCGCTTTAACGCAATACCGCATTACGCTTCTCTCATGCTTAAGATGCCCGGTCCACGTGGCATCATTACAGCAAATGGAAATATTGAGCGCTCCTTGCGCGTGGAAGACCGTGCGGCCGCCTTGGCAGCCCCACACTAGACGGCCTCACCAACTAGAGCATATGACAGGTCGTTAAGACCACGGACACAGTTAGACGAGTCCGGTGCGGCTATATATAATTGATACAGGTTTGATGGCTATACCCCTATAACAATACAAGGGGCTCAACGCATGTAAACAAATGACGATCCTGCTACACCTGTCCAGGATACGGCACAACAGAGACACAGGCGCATACGTGCAGCAGGGACCCGTTCCAAGGATTTTTTTAGATTAAGACCATGCGTAAACCTTTTTTACTGTCTCTTGTTGATACACATCCCCCAGATTCTCAGTACAATTGAGAAGGATGCTGACGTATTGGCATGTGGCCACGTAATAATATTGCACGTACCTGGACACTAGGGGCTTATTACAAAGGGCACCATTTAGCTCGGTTTACATCATAAAGACCGAATACCTTAGGGAATGTTCGGCGTCGCGAGTTTGGCCTTATATGCATCAGCTCCGAATCATGTCTTTGGTCAAATGTTGGGTTTTCCCGGCTCCTGTGTTTTGCTGCCTTACGTTCCGCTCTATCGGCTAAGGCGACACCAGGAGAACTACTGCGATTGTGCCCTAGTTCATCCAGACGAGCACCTCAGTAGAGAAAGCCGAAAACTGACTGTCATGATATAGCGCGTGATTGGTCAACCACTCGATGACCTAGCGGAATCTTCGGGATTCCTCCACCTTAACAAAGGGCCGTTTCCCGGCCAGGCATGTACGCGCCCCGAATTCGGATGAACGCGGAGCCACTAGGGGCTATATAGTAGCCCCACTGTCAAACTCCTCTGGCTAAGTGAAAGTGTTAAAGCATTATAGTCCGATTGCCTAGTTCGCTGCGCTATCACCTCCTTAATGGACCAAGACGTTGGATCAAGTGTGAACATGCGTCTTCTGCGAACACCCCCACATTATATGCGTGGGGACTGAAGCCGATGACTGCCATCTTTTAGGTTATATACATATATACATAAACGGCCGCACAGGAGGCATCATAGTACTTTCGGGCAAAAGTATAAATATAGCCTTGATAAACTCAATAAAACATTGTTTTTACAATGGGAATACATGTCACTTAAACATAATATTCGTCGAGCACTGAGCCTCTATCAAACGAGCGCCTTCAAGAACTTCTTCAAAGTAGTGCTCGGCAGCCACTCGGCCTATGGTCGAACCCTGTGCCGCAACAGTGGTGGCATCCATCTCCGCCCAGTACGTTTTGACACGGGCAAGGGCCATTCGCAAGCCTTCTATGCACGCCGACCTCTTTACATCATCGATGCGTGGCACAACACCAAGGAATTGTTGCACTAAGCTAAATTAGCTATTCGGCCTTGGCCCTCCTGGCCACAGATGATCCACAACGGACCTCATGGCAAGTCCGGATAATCTATGGAGCTTGGGTCAACCGGTCAATCGCTCATTCAGCAACAGCGGACGGACTGGAGCGTGAAACTGTGACCAGAACAACTTCTCCACTTGAGGACCTTTCTGATCCTTGAAGTACTCGGCCGCATCAGCAGCACTTGCAGCCAAACCCATGTACTCGTCCGCAGAAATCCATAGTCGGTCTAGAGGAGCATATTTTGGATCTCCGAACTTAGTCCGCAACAAGAAGGGCTTCCCAGAAACGATATCCGTAGCTTGATTCAGCTCCTTCTTCGTCGCTCTAATTTTGGAGCGGGCTTCCTTGGCAGCCACCCGGGCCTTCTCCAGGCCCGTCGCCTTCACCCGGTTTTCTTCTTCAAGAAGCCGGTAATGGTCAGCAGCATCTTTTAACTCCACGGCCATCTTGGCAATTTTTTCTTTGCTCTCGCAATGTGCGGCCTGTTCGGCCCTTAACTGTTCGGCCGCCTTTAAAGAGGCCACATTGCTACTCCTTGCTTGCTCCTTGGCTCGGGCAAGGTCCGCTCGAAGGGTCTCCACGGTGGCAGCTCCATCTGCAGTCACAACATATAAAAGATACTGGCATCATGCTGCTCTTATTATGTGACAATCACCATAAAAATCACTTACCCCATGCGTCGTCAAGCCGCTTGTTAACAAGCACGATGTCGACATCTGCCGCATACAATTGCCGCCTTAGTTCGGCAAACATATCAGTCCGGCTAGCCACTAGAGCTTCAACCACCTGCACATAAAGGCGGTCTGGTTATTACCTGGGACTATGATCCTTTGTTTGCCACCATTTTCGAAGACAACCAGAGTCTCAGGGGCTACTATCTACACAGGGCACATCTAAAAATCTGTGGTACTATCAAAAATGTACATCATTTCGTCTACCTCAAAACCTGCCAGTAGACTCATAAAGGCTTAATGCAACCCGCTTTCGGCGGACGAAATCCTTTCAATCACGTACCCATCAATGTGTGGTGCTCTTCTGAGATAGCTGCGTGCTCTAGCAAATCCCTTAGTACATCCGACCGCACACCGGACGGTGCTGGACTCTTTTGATTGCTCTCTTCAAGAGCCGGATACTGAGGACTTCAGGTGGCCATAGGATTACCTTCTGGCCTTGCCGGATCAAGAGAAACCCTCCACGACGACACCTCGGGGTCGCCCGCCTCATGAGGCGGTATGGCAGGGGGAGGCGTTTCGCTCTCCATCATCTCTGGAAGAAGATCTCCTGAAGACGAGCTCTGTTGAGAAGGGCTAAGATCCGAACTACAAGATAAATGCCTCGGTTATTTTCCTCAGAGGTAAAGCGAGATATTTTCATTTGCCCTTTTACTTACAGCTCGGTGGAGGGCTGATCCCCTTGAGGGCATAGTATGGCTAGGGTATCCTCCAGGGCAGGACCCTCCGGCGGAGATTTCTTCCCCCGTTTGGAGACCGTTGTCTCCGGGTCCTCAGAGGCGGTTCTCTTCCGTCCCTGGGGAGAGGAAGTTTCAGTTCCCCCCCGACTAACCTCCTTCACGGAGGCCCTAGCCTCCTTGTTCCCCCCTTTATCTTCTCTTGAGGGCGCTTGATAAGGCGCGATCTCCAGCATCCCGGTTAGCACGAGATTTGGTGAGGTCTCAGGGAGGGGGGCCGAACACCTGATCAACTTTGCCTTCGCTATCCAATCCTGGGTCAAAGAGCGGCTTTTTTAGGGCAATGTTGCGATAAATAAACGGGCAGTGTGTTCGGATGCGGGGCTACTTACTTGGGTATCCGGGCGATTGCAGCTCAGACATGCATCCTCAGTGATGTTCGGACACATTATTCGTGTCATGCCGAGGAAATGTTGAATAGCTCGCGGTCCTTCCGCGTTGAATTCCGACATGCGAAGGGGCCGGCGTTTGCAAGGCTAGACTTGATGAACTAGCATGACTTGCACTACCACTACCATAACCAGACTGAAATCTCTCTCAAAGAGATCTCGGATACGGCTTTGCACTATTGGCACGTCCTTGGCTGGACCCCAGCTCAGCCCCCTGCTGATCCATGACATCAGTTGTGGTGGGGGGCCTGAGCGAAAGGCGGGGGCAGCTACCCACTTGGCACTTTGGGGAGTTGTGATGTAGAACCACTCCCGCTGCCACAATCCAGACACCTCTGGGAAGTAACCCTCAGGCCATGGAGCGTCAGCAATTTTGCTTATTGAAGCGCCTCCGCACACTGCATGCTGCCCCTCGATCATCTTCGGCTTCACATCGAAGGTCTTGAGCCACGGGCCGAATTGAGGGGTAATGCGGAGGAAGGCCTCACATAGGACAATAAATGTCGAGATGTGAAGAATGGGATCCGGGGCCAGATCGTGAAAATCTAGCCCGTAATAGAACATAAGACCCCTAACAAAGGGATCCAGAGGGAGGCCTAGTCCTCGGAGGAAGTGGGAGACGAACACGACGCTCTCGTTGGGTTCGGGAGTAGGGACGACTTGCCCTCGGGCAGGCAGCCAATGCGAAATTATGGCGGTCAGATATCTGGCCTCGCTCAACTTCTTGATGTACTCCTCCGTGACGGAGGAAGGCATCCACTGACCTTGAATGTTGGATCCGGACATAGTTGAAGGTTCGAAGTACCTAAACCAGAGCTTTGGGTGTTGGAACTCGAGGCGGGAGTCGGATTCAATTAAGATCGAGAGGAAAATGACTTGTCCCCTGAGGGAGTCCTGGATTAGGGGGTGTCCAGATAGCCGGACTATACCTTCGGCTGGACTCCTGGACTATGAAGATACAAGATTGAAGACTTCATCCCGTGTCCGGAAGGAGCTTTCCTTGGCGTGGAAGGCAAGCTTGGTGATACGGATATTGTCGGTGTAATGGGGCACGGATACCCCGAAGACGGCGAGATGATATTTCAAGACATCGGGGCTAGCAAAGCCCCTCAGTCCGACTGCCCGGCCGCTCCTGCCGGCTCCCTGTCCGACTACGCTACTCGGCCGGCTGCCGACTGCCGGCCGCCGACTACGCCAACCAGTCGGCTGCCGACTGCAGCCCGACCCGACATCGACGAGACAACCGTACCGCGACGACATCATGTAGAGTGTACCGTGTCCCCCGGGTACTGATTTATAAAGTACCCCAGGGGACAAGCATGACATGTGCCATGCCTCTAGCCATGCCTACATGGCTTGGCATGTAAGCTACCCAAGGTAGCTTACATCCAACGCCACCACCCACATAGCTTACATAGTAAGCTAGCCCACACTATATATATCACCACCCATCCATCCATCCGGGGGGATGGCCACTCACGCCCACACACAAGCTAGCAAGCAAGCTAGCTTTCCTTCCATCCATCACATAAGCCCACACATACGGCCATTAGCATGGCTGGCCATTAGACGCTTGGTATAAGCATTTACCAGATCAGATGCCTATGGCACTGATCCCAGATACAGCTCTAGGAGCACCTTGTACTGCCCGATGTACACCTCAGATATATACTCAGACATGCAGGAGTAGGGGCATTATCTCTCCGGAGAGCCCCGAACCTTGGTAAACCACCGCGTGCTACACGCATACCCGCTCCCGGTCCTATCAGCAGCAGTCCTACCCACACACTAAGCCCCTGTGGCATCTGTCGACTCGCAAGCACCCCGTGAGAAATACCACGACAGTTGGCGCCCACCGTGGGGCGGTACTATGCTACCGCGCTGCTGCTGGTTTCGCTGTCCGGGCGGGACCATCTTCGCCATCACCGCCGCCGCGTCGCGCCGTCTCTCCGGTAGCGCTCGGGGGCTCAACTTCGATCCGTCCCTGGAGCGGCCGTGCGGGACGGCGCGTCCTCGCCGTCGGTCTCGCCACCTTCATCATCACCGCGACGCCGCCACCTCTCCGGTGCCTGTCGAGGGCTCGACATAAGCATGCCCTCGGCGCGTCCGTTTCGGGCGGTGCATCTCCGTCACCGCCGTTGCGACGCCGGCCGTCCGTCCGTGCACGGCGGTGCCTCGCTTCGGTCGGCCGCATCCGTGCGCGCGCCGTGCCGCGCCCCTCACGTTTGCTCCTCTCCGCGCCGCGCCTTTCTTTGGCCGGAATGCGCTTTTGCTCCTTCATATTTCGCCTATACAAACTAGCTTGACGCTAGTCAAACGGTGGTCAAACCATTGGCCAAACACACATCCCAGATAATGACCATGGTTCGTTCAGACTATGGCCGGACGCTGCATGTACTCTGGCTTCATGCCCGTCGCGATTCGAGCCTCCTGCTCCACCGCATCCGCGCTCTCTTTTGCCCGCCACCCTCTGCTGCTCTCCTCCGCGGCCCTCCCCGGGCCGGCCCCGCGCCGGCTGCCCCGGGCCGGCTTTGCCCGCGCCGGCTGCCCCGCCTGCGCCGGCGTCCCCCGCGCCGGCCTCCCCGCGCCGGCTGCCCCGGGCCAGCTCCGCCCGTCGCCGGCTGCCCTGCGCCGCCCTCATCCCTGCACCTCGGGCTTCCGTGCCGCTCCAGCAACCACGTGGGTCGCCGCCGCCCTGGGCTTCCCTGCCGCTCCGCCGCAGTCCGCGCCCGGTGGGCGCCCCTGGCCCCTGTTCCAACTCCGCGCGCCAGCTGGCCGACTCCCGCGCCGCCTTTCCCGCGCTGCCCCGTCCGCGCGCCTTCGCCTGCCTGCCCTGCGGCTGGCTGCTTCGCGCCGTCGGAGGCCGGCCTCACCGCACGCACGATCGTGCACCCCCGCGCTGCCCGACTTCCTCCGTCGCGCGGCCTCGCCGCTGGCCGGCTTCGCTCCGCGTCCCCCCGCGCGGCTCCGCCCCATCTCGCGCCTCCAGGCGCCCGTGGCCGACTCCCCAGCCGGGTGGCCGGCTTCGCCGCCCGCCAACTTCGCCGCGGCCTCTTCATCCGGTCGTCCGACTCCCGCGCCTGGCCGGCTGCCGGTTGTCCAGCTCCACCCCGCATCGCCGTCTCCAGCTCGGCACCCGCCTGCCGGCTTCGGCTCCGACCCGGCTGGGTCCGGCTTCGCCCGCTCCGCGTGCCCGCTTGGCCGCCTGCTCCCCCGCCCTGCGCGAGCCCCGCGCGGGCCTGCGCCGCCTTCCACTGCTCCTGCGCCGGCTGCTGGCCGCCCCGCGCCGGCTGCTCGCTGCTCCCGCGCCGGCTGCCCGCCGCGCCTGGCTCCCGCGGCCGCCTGTCCACCGCGCCAGGTCCTCCCCGCCGTGTCTCCGGTTCCGCCTCCTTCGACCGCACGCGCTCAGGCTTCCCCCGCGGTCGTGCCCGCCTGTCGGTTGGCTGCTCCGGTCGGCTGCCGCCTCGCAATGGCTCCGCGCGCCCCCTGCCGGCTCCCTCCCGCATTGCCCTGCCGGCTGGCCGCATGGCCGGCTGCGCCGGCGCCCCGTCGCCACGCCCCTCTGCTCCGCCCCGGCCGCATGCCGGCCCCGGGTCGCCGACTCCCCGTCTGGCCGCCTGCCGCCGCCCCGGCTCCACGCGGTTGCTCCCCAGCCGGCTGCTCCATGCACACAAAAAAAAGAGAAAGCCGATTGACCAGGTCAACACCCGGCTTGAAGAGAAAAAGAAAAGGGGAGTGGGCGCCTGCTAAAAAGAAGAAGAAGGGGGGGCCAGGTGAGAGAGAAGTCAAGGGCCGGCTGCTCAGGCCGGCTGAAAAAAAAGAGAGCAGCCTATACGTCTGCCCGCTACAAGAGAAGAAATGAAAAAACATCCGTCTATCCGTCCGCCTACTTCGCCATTCGGATGGCTAGACGCGACCCGGCCTGCTTGCCTGCTTCAACATCAGGCCGGCAAGAGCGCCGGCACTGCTGCCCGTTCACCTACACCCAGCGGGTGCGCTGACGCGCCCTCGCGAGACAGAAGACAAGGTAGTTGCCGGAACATCCGGCCCGACCGCTCAGCAGTCGGCCCGAATCTCGGGGGCTACACCCAGTGGGTGCGCTGACGCGCCCCCGCGAGAGATAAAGACAAGGTAGTCGCCGGAAGATCCGGCCCGACTGCTCAGCAGTCGGCTCGAATCTCGTGGGCTACACCCAGCGGGTGCGCTGACGCGCCCCCGCGAGAGAAGAAGAACACAAGGTAGTTGCCGGAAGATCCGGCCCAACTGCTCAGCAGTCGGCCCGAATCTCGGGGGCTACACCCAGCGGGTGCGCTGGCGCGCCCCCGCGAGAAAGAAGACAAAATAGCTGCCGGAAGATCCAGCCCGACTGCTCAGCAGTCGGCCCTACACCCAGCGGGTGCGCCGGCGCACTCCGCGAGCGCCGAGTCACGCCGGCTATCTTCGACGATCGCGACTACACGAAAATCAGTGTGAGCTCCTCACCCGCATATTTATGCATTACGCAAGCACGGATAACCCCGAGCGTTGCTCGGGGGCTGCCTCCGCATTTTATTACAGTAGCATCACTGTTTGCCCCGGCGCCAGCCAGAGTTGGCCCGGGGGCTGGCCGCTTGGCCTGAGACGTTAGTTCCCGCAGACGGCTTAGTACCGTGCACGGTACCAAAGGCCCACTCTTAGTCACAGGCCGCAGAGCGGCTGCCGACTAGCAAGAGTGAACGCTGGAGGCCACCCACGCGAAAAACGTCCGGGAAGAAAAACGTTCGGGCGACCCGACCGTTTTCCTTTTACAAGTATCTACTCGGTTCAATCTGCTCCCAGACTCTGAGTACTGTACACTCCACTTCGCGGCCCACTCTCAGCCACAGACCGCAGAGCGGCTGTCCGGCAAGCAAGAGCACAAGCCAAAAAGCGGAGGGAACACGAAAAAGATTAAGGGGGCTCGGACGAAACCGAGTCGGCACCCTCCGCATAAAACTTGCAATGATAAAAGCTAGCATTCGATATATCTGCATGGACTAACTCTGTCCTTTTTTATGATTATTTTCATGAACATTTGCCAAAAAACCTCCGCCCAACTTTGCCAAGTTGCCCGGAGGCTCGGGGGCTACTCTCAGTGTAATGGGGCACGGATACCCCGAAGACGGCGAGATGATATTTCAAGACATCGGGGCTAGCAAAGCCCCTCAGTCCGACTGCCCGGCCGCTCCTGCCGGCTCCCCGTCCGACTGCGCTACCCGGCTGGCTGCCGACTGCCGGCCACCGACTACGCCAACCAGTCGGCTGCCGACTGCAGCCCGACCCGACATCGACGAGACAACCGTACCGCGACGATATCATGTACAGTGTACCGTGTCCCCTGGGTACTGATTTATAAAGTACCCCAGGGGACAAGCATGACATGTGCCATGCCTCTAGCCATGCCTACATGGCTTGGCATGTAAGCTACCCAAGGTAGCTTACATCCAGCGCCACCACCCACATAGCTTACATAGTAAGCTAGCCCACACTATATATACCACCACCCATCCATCCATCCCGGGGGATGGCCACTCACGCCCACACACAAGCTAGCAAGCAAGCTAGCTTTCCTTCCATCCATCAAATAAGCCCAAACATACGGCCATTAGCATGGCCGGCCATTAGACGCTTGGTATAAGCATTTACCAGATCAGATGCCTATGGCACTGATCCCAAATACAGCTCCAGGAGCACCTTGTACTGCCCGATGTACACCTCAGCTATATACTCAGACATGCAGGAGTAGGGGCATTATCTCTCCGGAGAGCCCCGAACCTGGGTAAACCACCGCGTGCTACACGCATACCCGCTCCCGGTCCTATCAGCAGCAGTCCTACCCACACACTAAGCCCCTGTGGCATCCGTCGACTCGCAAGCACCCTGTGAGAAATACACGACAGATATGTAGATCTCCTACCATTGTAACCGACTCTGTGTAACCCTAGCCCTCTCCGGTGTCTATATAAACCGGAGGGTTTTAGTCCATAGGACGAACAACAATCATACCATCGGCTAGCTTCTTGGGTTTAGCCTCCTTGATCTCATGGTAGATCTACTCTTGTACTACCCATATCATCAATATTAATCAAGCAGGACGTAGGGTTTTACCTCCATCAAGAGGGCCCGAACCTGGGTAAAACATTGTGTCCCCTGCCTCGTATTACCATCCGCCTAGACGCACAGTTCGGGACCCCCTACCCGAGATCCGCCGGTTTTGACACTGACATTGGTGCTTTCATTGAGAGTTCCTCTGTGTCATCACTTTTAGGCCCGATGGCTCCTCCGATCATCAACGACGATGCGATCCAGGGTGAGACTTTTCTCCCCGGATAGATCTTCGTATTTGGCGGCTTTGCAGTGCGGGCCAATTCGCTTGGCCATCTGGAGCAGATCAAAAGCTACGCCCCTGGCCGTCAGGTCAGATTTGGAAGTTTAAACTACACGGCGGACCTCCGCGGAGACTTGATCTTCGACGGATTCGAGCCGCAGCCGAGCGCGCCGCACTGTCATGATGGGCATGTTCTAGCTCTGCTGCCGGACAATGCCCTGGAGGCCGCACCCGCATCAGCTCCGACCCTTAATTCGGAACCAACTGCGCCAATCAAGGATGGGTGGTTGGACACCGCCTCGGGGACTGCAATCTCTATGGCGATCGAGCCAAACACCAGCCCTATTCTCTGCGAAGCCCGTGACTCCAAGGAGCCGAAATCCTCTCTAGACTCCGAGCCCTCCGCGCCCCTACCAAGCGAACCCGATTGGGCGCCGATCATGGAGTTCACCGCCGCGGACATGTTTCAGCACTCGCCCTTCAGCAATATTCTGAATTCACTAAAGTCTCTCTCTTTATCAGGAGAGCCCTGGACGGACTATGGTCAGCAAGGTTGGGATGCGGACGATGAAGAAATTCGAAGCCCACCCACCACCCACTTTGTAGCCACTGTCGATGATTTAACCGACTTGCTCGACTTTGACTCGGAAGACATCGATGGTATGGACGCCGATGCAGGAGAAGATCAAGAACCAGCGCCTATAGGGCACTGGAAAGCCACCTCCTCGTATGATATATACATGGTGGACACCCCAAAAGAAGGCAATGGCGATGGAACAGCGGAGGATGACCCCTCCAAGAGGCAGCCTAAGCGCCGACGTCAGCGGCGCCGCTCTAAATCCCGCCAAAGCGAAAATGTTGATTCCGGCACGGGAGATAATAACACCCCGGACAGAGCCGAAGACAACCACCTCCAGCAAGATTCAGCACAGGAGGACGGAGAAGCCAGCCCTCATGAGAGAGCGGCAGACAGAGAGGTCGAGGGCGATAATTATATGCCTCCCTCCGAAGACGAGGCAAGCCTCGACGACGACAAATTTGTCATGCCGGAGGATCCTGTCGAACTAGAGCGTTTCAAACACAGGCTTATGGCCACGGCGAGCAGCCTCAAGAAAAAGCAACAACAGCTTAGAGCTAATCAAGATTTGCTAGCCGACAGATGGACTGAGGTCCTTGCGGCTGAAGAGTATGAACTCGAATGCCCCTCCAAGAGCTACCCAAAGCGCAGGCTGCTACCCCGATTAGAGGAGGAAGCACCTAAACCTACATCACTAGCGCATGATGCGGCCGACCGACCACCCCGTGGCCGCGACAGAGAGGCCTCTTGGCCCTCCACTCAAGCCGCACCCCGGCGCCGCTCAAAAAATACCAAGGCATGGGAAAATGCGCCAGACCTGCGAGATATATTGGAGGAGAAGGCAAGGCAAACAAGATCGATCTATGGATCGTGTGGGCGCCCCATGGCACGAGACGGTAATCGTCACTCCGGAAATAGTCAATCCGGCCGGGCCGAACACAGTAGACAAAGCTCGTTTGAGCTGCGTCATGATATAGCCCAATACAGAGGCGCCGCACACACACTATGCTTCACAGATGAAGTAATGGATCATCAAATCCCTAAGGGTTTCAAACCCGTTAACATCGAATCATATGATGGCACAACAGATCCTGCGGTATGGATCAAGGACTATCTCCTTCATATCCACATGGCCCGTGGTGATGACCTATACGCCATCAAATACTTCCCACTCAAGCTTAAAGGACCAGCTCGGCATTGGCTTAACAGCTTGCCAGCAGAATCAATTGGTTGTTGGGAGGACCTGGAAGCCGCATTCCTAGACAATTTCCAGGGCACTTATGTGCGACCACCAGACGCCGATGACCTTAGCCACATAATTCAGCAACCAGAAGAATCAGGCAGACAATTCCGGACACGGTTCCTAACCAAGAAAAATCAAATCGTCGAATGTCCGGACGCAGAGGCCCTAGCAGCCTTCAAGCATAACATCTGCGACGAGTGGCTTGCATGACACCTAGGACATGAAAAGCCGAAATCTATGGCAGCCCTCACGACACTTATGACCCGCTTTTGCGTGGGAGAAGACAGCTGGCTAGCTCGCAGCAATAACATGACCAAGATCCCTGGTAATTCGGATACAAAGGATAGCAGTGGCAGGTCGCGTCGCAACAAGAAAAAGCACCGCATTAACGGCGACAATGATGAGGATACGACAGTTAATGCCGGATTCAGAGGCTCTAAACCTGGTCAGCGGAAAAAGCCATTCAAAAGAAATACTTCGGGCCCGTCCAGTTTGGACCGAATACTCGACTGCTCATGCCAGATACATGGCACCCCCGAAAAACCAGCCAATCACACCAACAGGGATTGTTGGGTGTTCAAGCAGGCAGGCAAGTTAAATGCTGAAAGCATTGACAAGGGGCTGCATAGCGATGGCGGGGAGGAGCCCCGGCCGTGGAACAACAGTGGACAGAAAGGTTTCCCCCCACAAGTGCGGACGGTGAACATGATATACGCAACCCACGTCCCCAAGAGGGAGCGGAAGCATGCACTAAGGGACGTATACATGATGGAGCCAGTCACCCGAAAGTTCAACCCATGGTCTTCCTGCCCGATCACTTTTGATCGAAGGGACCACCCCACTAGCACCCATCATGGCGGATTCGCCGCATTGGTTCTAGACCCAATTATTGACGGATTTCACCTCACTAGAGTCCTTATGGACGACGGCAGCAGCCTGAACCTGCTTTACCAGGATACAATGCGGAAAATGGGCATCGATCCCTCGAGGATTAAACACACTAAAACGACCTTTAAAGGCGTCATACCAGGTGTAGAGGCCAACTTTACAGGCTCAGTTACACTTGAAGTGGTCTTCGGATCTCCGGATAATTTCCGAAGCGAGGAGTTAATCTTCGACATAGTTCCATTCCGCAGTGGCTATCACGTACTGCTTGGGCGAACCGCATTTCCCAAGTTCAATGCGGTGCCGCACTATGCATACCTCAAGCTCAAGATGCCAGGCCCTCGAGGAGTCATCACGGTCAATGGAAACACCGAACGCTCTCTCCGAGCGGAGGAGCATACGGCGGCTATTGCAGCGGAAGTACAAAGCAGCCTCTCAAGGCTATTCTCCAGTCCGGCCATTAAACGTCTGTACACCGTCAAGCGCGCCCGGAGTAACCTACAACAAGACCGCCTGGCACTTTCCGAGCAAGCGTAGCAATGCGGCCCAAACCCCAGCCCTCGCGAACTTGCGAAACCAGTGTTGTGCATACATAACTACGCTCTGGAAATACCATGGGCACAGGGGTAGCGGCACCATCACGGCACGCCCGAAACGCGGCTTAAACCGCACTAGGGGCTGCCGATATCTTAATTTTCTCTTATTTTCAGGACTCTACTCTTCGGAAGGCCTGTCCGGCAATACAATTGCCGCACAAACGATATAACAACCAGGGGAGCAGAAAGCTACACCGCACTACGGAACTCTAAGGTGGTCTCTATAACGAGCAGTATACCTGTTTCGCATAACATTTCGCAACTCGCCCCTGGAAAGGACATATTTGATAGTCCCATCTTTTGCTTATCGCACTATTTGTATCGTCCTGCTTTGATTGTAGCCTTTTTAAATAAACAATGCATAGCTTCCGTCTATTATTACATTACTCTTTTTTATGAATATATGTTCATTAATGACATGTTGCACCTATACACTTTGGTACGGCCAATACGCCAGGGGCTTAAGTACCCCATAATACGGTGTGAGATGTCCGAACACTTTCACAAGTGCGGCACCCCGAACTTATAGCATTATATGCATCAGCTTCGAATCATGTCTTGGGTCAATAGTTGGGTTTGCCCTGCTCCTATGTTTTTGTAGTTTACGTTCCAATATATCGGCTAAGGTAGCACTAGGAGAACTACTGCGATTGTGCCCCAGTTGAGCTGGGCTAAGCACCTTAGTAGATAAAGCTAAAACTGACTGTCATGATGAGGCGAGAGCTGGTCGCTGTTCGAGAGGTTTTCGAGTCCCTAAAGACTTATGCCGCTTAGAGCGAGGAGTCGGCTTTGTCCGGCCTAGGCGTGGATAGCACCCCGAACTCGGTCTTCCGAACACTAGCACTAGTAGAAAACAGGGCTTTGGTACAGGCCGAGTCAGCCCATTAGTCCCGGTTCAGTCCTGAACCGGGACCAATGGGGGCATTGGTCCCGGTTCATGAGCCCAGGGGGCCGGCCGAGCCACGTGGGCCATTGGTCTCGGTTCATTTGGACCTTTTGGTCCCGGTTGGTGGGACGAACCGGGACCAATGGGCCTCACTCCTGGCCCACCACCATTGGTCCCGGTTGGTGGCTTGAACCGGGACCAAAGGCTCCCCTTTAGTCCCGGTTCATGCCACGAACCGGGACCAATGAGGTGCCTATATATACCCCCTCGCGTAAGAGCAGAGCACACTGCTTTGTTTTTTTTCTGGCCGAGGGGGAGAGGGCTTGGTGGTGCTCTAGCTCACCTCCTATGCACACAAGGTGTTCGATGGATTACCCGAGCCACACTACTTAAGCTTTCTCCTCTCCAAGCTCGACCTCCAAGCTCCATTTTCCACAATATTTGTCTAGGTTTAGCGGTCCGTCACGCCTCGTCCCCGTCTTCACCGCCGTCGATCACCCGCGCCGAGCTCATCGCCGACACCACCATGGTGAGCCTCTTGTTCTTATCTTCTTTCTGAAAGGAAAAACATTCTTACTTGTATGTTTACATAGATAGTTGTATTATTTTCTTACTTTTATTATTGCATCTTATATAGTGCGATGGTTTTGGTATCCGCCCCCGTCGGCCCTCGTCCTGTCTATGATTCGGATGTGGTATATATATATATTATCTTTATAACTATTGGTTCATTTATTATTTATGAAAATTATGCCGACCAATGTGACATAGATTTTATTTATGTAGGATGTATGTGAATCGGAAATGCTAACCGACCCTATTATCGAGAGGTTAAATTTAGTTGAAGAAGAAAACAATTTGTTGAAGGAAAAAATAAAAAAAATTGAGGAGGATAAGATGATATTGGAGTTGCATGTTGCGGATGTCACAAGATCAAGATGGATGCAATGTGCTTGAATATTAGAAAGATTAGAAAATATGCCATTCATACCGAGGCTTGGTATCATTATGCCATTGGATCAATTGTTACCTTGGTTGTGATTATGATCGCATTTGTTTTCGCATTGAAATGTTTTACATAGTTCCAATGTATGGTTTAATTAATTAGATGCTGTGGAGAGCTATATGTTGTTAGATGAGAACTATGTATGCACTTTGGCTTTAATGTGATGATGAACTTATATTAATTTGGACACTTAATTATATATAATGCACGCAGATGAACCGGCAATGGAGGTACGGTGAGAGACACACCTACGAGTACATTAAGGGCATGCATGAGTTTCTCGATGCGGCTGAGGCAAACAAGTAGAATGGTTTTATGTGTTGTCCATGCACTGAATGTGGGAATACGAGGTCTTACTCTAACCGGAAAATCCTTCACTCCCACCTGCTTTACAAGGGTTTCATGCCACACTATAATGTTTGGACGATGCACGGAGAAATAGGGGTTATGATGGAAGACGGTGAAGAAGAAGAGTACGATGACAACTATGTGCCCCCTGAATACGGTGATGCTGCAACGGGGGGAGCTGGTGAAGATCAAGAGGAACCAGACGATGTGCCCAATGATGCTACAATGGGTGAAGCTGCTGAAGAACAAGAGGAACCAGACGATGTGCAAGATGATGATGATCTCCGTCGGGTCATTGTTGATGCAAGGATGCAATGCGAAAGTCAAAAGGAGAAGCTGTAGTTCGATCACATGTTAGAGGATCACAAAAAAGGGTTGTACCCCAATTGCAAAGATGGCAACACAAAGCTCGATACCATACTAGAATTGCTGTAGTGGAAGGCAGCGAATGCTGTGGCTGACAAAGGATTTGAGAAGCTACTGAAAATATTGAAGATGAAGCTTCCAAAGGATAACAAATTGCCCGACAGTACATACGCAACAAAGAAGGTCGTATGCCCTCTAGGATTGTAGGTGGAGAAGATACATGCATGCCCTAATGACTGCATCCTCTACCGCGGTGCATACAAGGATCTGAACGCATGCCCGATATGCGGTGCATTGCGGTATAAGATCAGACGAGATGACCCTGGTGATGTTGACGGCGAGCCCCCCAGGAAGAGGGTTCCTGCGAAGGTGATGTGGTATGCTCCTATAATACCATGGTTGAAACGTCTCTTCAGAAACGAAGAGCATGCCAAGTTGATGCGATGGCACAGTGAGAACCGAAAGAAAGATGGGAAGTTGAGAGCACCCGCTGACGGGTCGCAGTGGAGAAAAATCGAGAGAAAGTACTGGGATGAGTTTGCAAAGGACCCAAGGAATATATGGTTTGCTTTAAGCGCGGATGGCATTAATCCTTTCGGGGAGCAGAGCAGCAATCACAGCACCTGGCCCGTGACTCTATGTATGTATAACCTTCCTCCTTGGATGTGCATGAAGCGGAAGTTCATTATGATGCCAGTTCTCATCCAAGGCCCTAAGCAACCCGGCAACGACATTGATGTGTACCTAAGGCCATTAGTTGAAGAACTTTTACAGCCGTGGAATGGAAACGGTGTACGTACGTGGGATGAGCACAGACAGGAGGAATTTAACCTAAAGGCGTTGCTGTTCGTGACCATCAACGATTGGCCCGCTCTCAGTAACCTTTCAGGACAGACAAACAAAGGATACCACGCATGCACGCACTGTTTAGATGACACTGAAAGTATATACCTGGACAAATGTAGGAAGAATGTGTACCTGGGCCATCGTCGATTTCTTCCGACCAACCATCAATGTCGAAAGAAAGGCAAGCATTTCAAAGGCGAGGCAGATCACCGGAAGAAGCCCACCATGCGTACCGGTGATCACGTACTTGCTATGGTCAATGATTTACACGTAATCTTTGGAAAGGGTCCCGGTGTACTAGCTGTTCCGAATGACGCTGAGGGACACGCACCCATGTGGAAGAAGAAATCTATATTTTGGGACCTACCCTACTGGAAAGACCTAGAGGTCCGCTCTTCAATCAACGTGATGCACATGACGAAGAACCTTTGCATGAACCTGCTAGGCTTCTTGGGCATGTATGGGAAGACAAAAGATACACCTGAGGCATGGGAGGACCTGCAACGTTTGCACGAAAAAGACGGCATGCCTCCGAAGTAGTATAAAGGTCCTGCCAGCTACGCTCTTATGAAAGAAGAGAAAGAAATCTTCTTTGAATGCCTGCTCAGTATGAAGGTCACGACTGGCTTATCGTCGAATATAAAGGGAATAATAAATATGCCAGAGAAAAAGTTTCAGAACCTAAAGTCTCATGACTTCCACGTGATTATGATGCATTTGCTTCCGGTTGCATTGAGGGGGCTTCTACCGGAAAACGTCCGATTACCATTGTGAAGCTATGTGCATTCCTCAATGCAATCTCTCAGAAGGTGATCGATCCAGAAATCGTACCAATGCTAAGGAGTGATGTGGCGCAATGTCTTGTTAGTTTCGAGCTAGTGTTCCCACCATCCTTCTTCAATATCATGACGCACGTCCTAGTTCATCTAGTCGACGAGATTGTCATCCTGGGCCCGTATTTCTACACAATATGTTCCCCTTTGAGAGGTTCATGGGATTCCTAAAGAAATATGTCCGTAACTGCGCTAGGCCAGAAGGAAGCATCTCCATGGGCCATCAAACAGAGGATGTTATCGGGTTTTGTGTTGACTTCATTCCTGGCCTTAAGAAGATAGGTCTCCCTAAATCGCGGTATGAGGGGAGACTGACTGGAAAAGGCACTCTTGGAAGTGACTCAATAATATGCAGGGACGGATATTCTTGGTCTCAAGCACACTACACAGTTCTACTGAACTCTACGTTGGTGACCCCGTATGTCGATGAACACAAGAACAGTCTGCGCTCCAAACACCTGGAGCAGCGCGACGACTGGATTACATGTGAACACATTAGGACTTTCAGCAGTTGGTTGGAAACACGTCTCAGAGGTGACAACACTGTTTGTGATGAGTTGTACTTGTTGTCCAGGGTACCATCTTTGACTGTATTAACTTACAAAGGATACGAGATAAATGGGAATACATTTTACACGATCGCCCAAGATCAAAAGAGCACCAACCAAAACAGCGGTGTCCGCTTTGATGCAGCAACCAAGAGCGGAAAGGACACATATTATGGTTACATAGTGGACATATGGGAACTTGACTACGGACCTGATTTTAAGTTCCCTTTGTTTAAGTGCAAATGGGTCAATCTGTCAGGCGGCGGGGTACAGGTAGACCCACAGTACGGAATGACAACAGTGGATCTGAAAAATCTTGGGTACACTGACGAACCGTTCGTCCTAGCCAATGATGTGGCACAGGTTATCTATGTGAAGGACATGTCTACCAAACTGAGAAAAAGAAAAGATAAGGAAGCGAATACATCATACGATGAGCCAAAGCGCCACATAGTTCTATCAGGAAAAAGGGACATCCTGGGACTGGACGGCAAGACAGACATGTCTCAAGATTATGAAAAGTTTCATGAAATTCCTCCCTTCAATGTCAAGGCTGGCCCAAGCATCCTGATAAACGATGAAGATTATCCATGGTTACGGTGCAATAAGAAAATGACACAAGCGAAGAAAAAGTGAAGACTTTCTCCCGCAACTATTATGATGATACCATGCCAACTTTGTAACACACGAGTATGCTACCATTGTCCGTTTTGTACATGCACATGCTATGTGGGTGAAATTATGATACCATGCCAACTTTCAACTTTTTCCGAGTTCATTTGAAATGCTTTAATGTCTTATGGTTCGGCCCTCGTAATACCATTATTCAAATTTTAACTATTCAAATTTGAAAACTAATGGCACTAACAAAAAGTTTATAATTTTTTCTAAAACTGATGGCACTAACAGAAAGTTTATAATTTTTCTGACCTAAAAGCAAAAATAATTAAAAAAAATAAAGCAAAAAACAAAAGAAAATAAATAATGCAAAAAACAAAACAAAAAACAGGAAAAAAAAAATATTTTATAGTAAAGTTAATCACAAACTTGTGATTCACACAAATTTCAAAGAATTCAAATTTTAACTATTCAAATTTGAAAACTAATGGCACTAACACAAAGTTTATAATTTTTCTAAAACTAATGGCACTAACACAAAGTTTATAATTTTGCTGACCTAAAAGCAAAAACAATTAAAAAAATGCAAAAAACAAAAGAAAATCAATAATGCAAAAAACAAAAAAAACTGGAAAAGTAAAGTTAATCATAAACTTGTGATTCAAAGAAATTTCAAAGAATTCACATTTTAACTATTCAAATTTGAAAACTAATGGCACTAAGAGAAAGTTTATAATTTTTCTAAAACTAATGGCACTAACAGAAAGTTTATAAATTTGCTCCTCGCCCCTGGCCCATGACCATTAGTCTCGGTTTGTGCCACAAACCGGGACTAAAGGGTTGGTCCTCGTTGCGGGCAGAGTTTAGTCCCACCTCGCCAACCGAAGGGGGCTCACACCGGTTTATAAGCCCTTCCCTCTCTGCCTTGTTGAGCTCCTCTCAAAGTGAAAATAGATGCCCTAATAGAGAAAAGTTTAACCTAAATTCAGAGTGAATTTCTCTGAAATTCATAGAAATTTACTATGAATTTAGGTTGAATTTTCTCTATAAGCGCATCTATTCTCATTTTTTAGTAAGTTAATCACAAACTTGTGATTCACACAAATTTCAAAGAATTCAAATTTTAACTATTCAAATTTGAAAACTAATGGCACTTACAGAAAGTTTATAATTTTTCTAAAACTAATGGCACTAACAGAAAGTTTATAATTTTGCTAACCTAAAAGCAAACAGAATTAAAAATTAAAGCAAAAAACAAAAGAAAATAAATAATGCAAAAAAACAAATCAAAAAAACAGGAAAAAAACTATTTTTATAGTAAAGTTAACCACAAAATAAAATAAATAAAGCAACAAAGAAAACAAAGAAACTAAAAAAGTATTTTCAAATTTGAAAACTAATGGCACTAACAGAAAGTTTATAATTTTTCTAAAACTAAAAGCAAAAAGAATAAAAAATAAAGCAAAAAACAAAAGAAAATAAATAATGCAGAAAACAAAACAAAAAAATTGGAAAAAATAGCAACAATAAGTATTTTGTTGTAAGTAGAAACAAAATAAAATAAATAAAGTAACAAAGAAAACAAAAAAACAAAAAAATGTTTTCAAATTTGAAAACTAATGGCATTAACAAAAGGTTTATAATTTTTCTAAAACTAAAAGCATAAAGAATTAAAAAATAAAGCAAAAAACAAAAGAAAATAAAATAAATAAAGCAACAAAAAACAAAAAAGTGCCACCTACTGGGCCCCCACGGCCTGAATACGACTAGAAACCCATCCAAGGGCCAGGATTCAGGCCCGCAGGAGGCCCAGTAGGCCCACATGCATAGCAGTGACAATTAGGCTCATAAGCCTGCAATGGAGAGAAGCTCGAGAGGGGTGCGGCAGTGGGGCTTATAAACCACTGCGCACCCCTCTCAACTAGCAAGGTGGGACTAAACTTTCGACGCCGCAGCAGCACAAGGCCTTTGGTCCCGGTTGGTGGCACCAACCGGGACTAAAGGAGGGCATTGGTCACGGTTCGTGGCACCAACCGTTACCAATGCCCCCCTTTAGTCTCGGTTGGTGCTACCAATCGGGACCAAAGGCCGCCGCTTCCCGCCCTTTGGGCTGCTAAAAAGAGGCCTTTGGTCCCGGTTGGTGGCACCAACCGGGACTAATGCCCACCTTTAGTCCCTGTTGCTGCCACGAACTGGGACTAAACGCTCTGCTATATAAGTCCACACTTAGGAAATTTTCACTCTCATCTTGCAGTTGCCGCCCCCGACGACGCCGACGCTACCCGCCCCGGCCCGCCCCCGTCGTCGCCGTCGCCCCTGCCCTGATGCGCGCCGCCCCGGCCCGCCCCCGTCGCCGTCGCCCGTGTCCCTGCCCCGACGTGCGCCGCCCTGGCCCGCCCTCGCCGTCGCCCGCGCCGGCCCCTTCCCTGACACGCGCCGCCCCGGCCCGCCGTCGCCGTCGCCCGCTCCCCTACCCCGAGCGCGCACCCACTGCCCCGTCACCATCCTCGCCGCCGACCCCGCGGTCCTCCTGGTCCGGCTGGCGCCCTCCCTAGCTAGCATTTTTTTCATATATATGCTTTTTTTTCATATATATGCTTATTTTTATATATATGTATATATGTTCTCTGTGTATATATATGTTCATGTATATATCCAAAATATAGTTTTTTAGAAAAATTAGGATTTTTTTTTCTGTTCATAGATTTTTTTGGTGATATTAATTATTGTAAATATGCAAATGTTTGTATATTCATATGAACAATGAATTAGGCAATACTACTTCATGTATTTTTAAGAAGGAAGAAGAAGAAAAAGAATGAGAGGAAAAATGAAATAAGAAGAGGAAGAAAGGAGGAGAAGAGGGGAGAGGAAGACGAGGAGAAATAAATAAGAAGAAGAAAAAAGAAGAAAAAGAAGAGGATAAGAAGAAAGGAATAGAGGAGAAGAAGAGAAAAATAGAATATATATTCTATTTTATCTTTTCTCCTCTATTCCTTTCTTCTTCTCCTCTTTTTTCTTCTTCTTTTTTTTCTTCGACACGTGGGGGGGGGGGTCGATATACCCCGTCCCGATAACTTCAATACGAGGGGGGGTCGATATACCCCCTCCCCGATAATATTATTTTCCGACACCGACGGCCACATGTATCTCACACCCACGATACTTGCTATTTAGGGTTTCCTCTACCGTTCGGCGACCCTCGACGACCCTTGTTCCCGATAAAATAAAGAGGAAGAAGAAGAAGAAGAAAAAAAGAAGAAGATTTCTTCTTCTCTTTTTTTCTTCTTCTTCTTCTTCCTCTTTATTTTATCGGGAACGAGGGTCGTCGTGGGTCAGGGTCGCCGAGCGGTAGAGGAAACCCTAAATAGCAAGTATCGTCGATGTGAGATACATGTGGCCGTCGGTGTCGGACACTACATCCACGTCCCACAAGTGACGCGGGCTTCGACGCCCACGTCACTTGTGGGACGTGGATGTACTGTCCGACACCGATGGCCACATGTATCTCACACCCATGATACTTGCTATTTAGGGTTTCCTCTACTGTTCGGCGACCCTCGACGACCCTCGTTTCCGATAAAAAAAAGAGGAAGAAGAAGAAAAAAAAGAGGAGAAGAAATATTTCTTCTTCTCTTTTTTTTCTTCTTCGTCTTCCTCTTTATTTTATCGGGAACGAGGGTCGTCGCGGGTCAGGGTCGCCGAGCGGTAGAGGAAACCCTAAATAGCAAGTATCGTCGATGTGAGATACATGTGGTCGTCGGTGTCAGACACTACATCCACGTCCCACAAGTGACGTGGGCGTCGAAGCCCGCGTCACTTGTGGGACGTGGATGTATAGTCCGACACCGACGACCGCATGTATCTCACACCCACGATACTTGCTGTTTAGGGTTTCCTCTACCGCTCAGTGACCCTCGACGACCCTCGTTCCCGATAAAAAAAAGAGGAAGAAGAAGAAAAAAAAGAGGAGAAGAAATAATAGAGGAGTTCTTACTCCTCTATTCTTTCTTCTCCTCTTTTTTTACTTCTTCCTCTTCTTTTTTTATCCTTGAAGCGTTGTCGAGGCCACCCCAAACCCTAGAGAAGCAGCGTCGAGGCCACCCCAAACCCTAGAGAAGTAGCGTCGAGGCCACTAATTAATATTAGTTCTATGTTTTCCACTAATATATCCATCTGTCATGTTTGAATAATAATTGCCATGTTGTCAATATTTGTAGAAACTATGGACACCGCCCGAGACGAAGTACAAGAAGAGTTGTTGGGGGACATAATCGCACGAGGAAATGATGCCGTCTGCTCATTGTTTCTCAACGACACCGATGGTCTGGAAGCAGCTGGCTATGATTATGATGGCTCCGGTGACCTAATGCCGGTGCAAGAAGGAGACCGTGAGGACGGCTCCGGTGATCCAATGCCGGTGCAAGAAGGAGACCGTGATGACGTCTCCGGTGACCGAACCGAGTCCGGCCAAGTATATATATTGGTTAAGCTTCTGCTGACTAGCTAATTGATGCATTCATTGTTTTGGTATGTACACATATTAATTAAGTCTTTGTTCTTTTTTCTAGCCCTCCGGATCGAGCACACCTTTGGTAAAGAGACGAGGCCCGAAGAAAAAGTTGAGCTCGGATGAAAAGTTTGAGATCATAGCAATCGCGCCTGACGGCCAACCGATTGAACCCCTCCGGACAAAGAGCGCATTTGTTGCTCAGTGCGGGGTTTTGGTTAGGGACAAGATCCCGATCAGCATCCAGCAATGGTTAAAGCCGGCTACAGAAGACCCTGAGGTGTCTTATGTCAATGATATGCAGAAAAATGATCTTTGGACTGAGCTGAAGTCAAATTTCACCCTACCGCCAGAGGATGATCCGGAGAAGCCAGTTAAAGAGCAACTAATCAAGTCTTTTGCTCTTAAGAGGATGGCAGAACTATTCAGGAGGTGGAAGAAAGAGCTGAATAGGTTTGTCAAAAATAAAGAGACACCATAATTCAAGGGCAGATATGAGAAGATCAGAGATCACTAGCCCGCATTTGTGGCCCACAAGACATCGGAAAAGAGTAAGAAGATGTCGGCGACAAACAAGCAAAATGCTGCGAAGAAAAAGCATCACCATCGCATGGGGTCAAGTGGCCACCTCGTAGCCCGGCCTAAGTGGGCCAAGACTGAGAATGATCTGGTTGATAAAGGGATCGAACCAAAGACAATTAACTGGCCAGACCGTTGCCGGACTTGGTTCTTCGGGGCTGGCGGAACCTTGGACCCTGTATCAGGGAAGTGCATTTGGACGAACAATCAAATGGACATACCAGTCAAGAAGCTTTAGCAGTATATCGAAGCAGCGCAGCAAGGGACGTTCTTTCCAGCTAGAGAGAACGACGAGCTCACAATGGCCCTCGGGAATCCTAAGCACCCTGGACGGACACGAGGCACACCAGGCTCCATTCCGTGGAAGGTTGGGTTTCCGGACGCAGGCGGTTACAAATACCAGGAGAGGAGGAAAAAAGTGCAGCAGACCCAAATGCAGGAACGAGAAGCAAATCGTAGCAAACGAACTGCCGAAGCTTCCCCCAAAGCTACCCCACCATCTTAGCGGACAAGCAGCGTGGCTTCCACCGAGCTGCTTCAGCCGGAGCATGCCTTGACGACTCCTGCCAGCTATCCCGTGGATGCTATCATGGAGTCTAAAAATTGCCACCTTATGACGCAATGGATGAATTTTAAGGTCAAGGCGGCTATTGGCTCTGTTTATCCTACTGAACCTGGCACAACTTTTCACTGTCGGCCGATTCTAAAAGGATATGCTAGGGTGATGGTGGATGAAATAACGGAGGGATTTGAGGACCTCCAGCTTGACCACCCTACCGGTGAAGGGGAGACTAGGCTGGGTTCTACTCTGAAGACTCCATGCCTATGGCGGAAGGAGCTCATCAACCTTCCGAACTGGACGCCTCCGCCTCCTCCTCCTCCTCCTCCGGCAAGTCAGGGCACTCCGCCTCCTCCTCCTCCTCCGGCAAGTCAGGGTACTTTGCCTCCTCCACCGCCTCCTCCTCCAGCGAGTCAGGGCACTCGGCCGGCTCCTTCTCCGATGCGTGGCGGCACTCTGCCTCCTTCTCCGCCTGCGCCGGCACGCCCGAGAAGCCAGCCTCCTCCTTCTCCACCTCGTCAGCAAGGGCAGAAGATACCTGCCGCCGCTTCGGTTGCTCCGGCGCGTCGTAGTCCTTCTCCTCCACCGCGTAAGCAAGTAAAGAAGACAACCGCTCCGCCTGCTATGCCGGCGTCTAGCAGTACAGCCAGAGGCGGGAGGACATATAGATTCGGTCCTTCTCTGAAGACTCCAGAGAAGTTACCATATGAGAGGACCCCGGAGGAGAATGTCGAGATCGCACGAGAAGAAGTGAGGAACTACTTTGAAGGGGTGAAAGCAAAGAAACATCCACCTCCGGAGGAGAAGGTAGATTCGGTGAAAGCAAAGCGCACTCTGGCTTCCCTAACAAAACCACCCAAGTCTCCGCCGAAAGGAAACTATGAGTGCATTATTGGAAAGGAATTTGCCAAAGCAGAGTGGTCGGGAAGTATTGTCAGTGATCAAAGGCTGAAAGAACGACGAGCTGGGAAACAAATTGCCCAGCTCGGCGAACAAGCGAAGCAATCGTGCCCCCCGCTCAAGGTGCCTAGCGACATCATCGCTAATGATCCGAGGATGGTGCCCGGTTATAGCAATCTTGGCGATTACCTGCCCGACGATGTACATTATGATTTCATGGAGGTGCAGATACAAAGATACGAGTACGGGAAGCCTCTAGTCAAAGATGAAAGATCTCTATCAACGATGATGCGAAGATTTCATGATTGGTACTTGAAAATCTGCAGAGAGTCTGGGGGGAGGAGTACTCTGTATGTGAGAGTTAAAAAGGAGCATGACCTCGTTGGAATTGAACTGTTGCCTGTTCCATTTGAGGAGTTCTTTCAGTTTTCAATCAATTGGCCCTCGATAAAGCAACGGTCACCTGCTACTGTCTGTAAGTAGTACTACTTCTGTCATTAAGTCTCTCTATATAGCTCAGCTCTTTCATTGCATGTATTTATAATCATCCTCACTATATTATGCAGATTGAAGATCGCCGAATTGAAGAAAAGACAAGTAGGTGATATTGGGTTCATTAACACATATCTCATAGATGCAACTGAGGTTAAATTTCATGCCGCAGATACCGAGGCCAACTTGCTATGATCGTTGGTAATAAATGAAAACAAAGATATAATACTCTTTCCTTACAACTTCAAGTGAGTGTTACTGTCTTGTGTGTATTCGGTTTCCCTTATATATTACTCAAGGTTATAGTAATGTAATTGATGAGTTATGCATGCGTGTGCAGTTTCCACTATATTCTCCTAGAGATTAAGCTTGAGCAGGGACTAGTAACCGTCTTAGTCTCAAGATGAAAAGATCCCCAGGACTATGCGGACATGACTCAAATGCTCGAGAAGTAAGTTAAATCGATCATTATCCACCATATCAGCAACTTTGTTCATTTCCTGATATATCAAGTAATTGTTTTCTTTGTCTGGCAGGGTTTGGAAAAAATTCACCAAAAAAGCTCCAGGACTCCCGAAGAAGCTGCAATTTAGACACCCGAAAGTAAGTACTATAGTAGCATGTTCCGCGCATCTCCTATTGATTCCAGTGCTAGTTTCATCAATACCATTTGGCATTCTAGCTTATCAGTTTGATTGACCTCTATTTCTTGTAAAGTGGTTGTGGCAGGAACAAGGGAATGATTTCTGTGGATATTACGTTTGCGAGTCCATCCGCCACACGACCTGTGAGCGGGGCTACACTGACGAACAATATGAAGTACATAAATAACAACATTCACAATTTTATTGTATTACCATCATTTGTGTTGAGTTTCATTCATTCATATATATATATGTATTGACCCCCTTCTTCAAATTAGATGTTTCGGAAGCGGGATGAACTCCTAGCACCAGCTCGCATGCGAGCAATTCAAGAGGAATTGGCGGCATTCTTTCTTGACCACGTGATCGCTGAAGACGGGGAATACTATGTGGACCATGAGTCCGTATGATTATATTTGTAGGAGATAATTATTGTATATATGTAGCCCGTAGTGTCGGATAGATATACGAGAACTTGTTGTTCGACCAATCTCTCGGAGAAGGAGAGGTGGTCGATATCACTTCTCTCTGTATGCATATATGTTCATGACGATCTTCTGTTTCCTTCGTTTGCTTACTAGCTAGCTAGCGTGTCTAGTCCTCTCTATATGTATGTATAGTACGTAGCGTCGACCAAGCACGGACATAAGAGAGGACACTTCTCTCTATTAATTATAGCTAGCTAACACAATATATGAAACACCTAAATTAACCCCCAAAACCCCACCCCCCCCCCCTTTAAAAAAACACAAAAACCCCAGCCACAGAAATGCTGACGCGTGGATGCCTATTGGTCCCGGTTGGTGCCACCAACCGGGACCAAAGGCCCTCCTGCCTGGGCTCCGCGCACAGGCCACGTGGAGGCCCATTTGTCCCGGTTCTGGATTGAACCGGGACTAAAAGGACAGGGCATTAGTACCGACCCTTAAGTCCCGGTTCAAGAACCGGGACAAAAGGCCCTTACAAACCAGGACAACAGGCCCTTTTTCTACCAGTGTAGGGGCTTCGCCGAAATTTAAAATTATAGAATTCTATGGCTAAGTGAGAGTGTGCAAGCATTATAGTCTGATTGCCTTGTTTGTTGTGTTGAGCGCCTCCCTCGAAGGACCCAAGAATAGGAAAAAGAGCGCTCATGTTTATCCCGAACACCCGAACACTCGTGCCATGGGGGCAGAAGCCGACGACTCGCCATCTCTCAAATTTGATAAACGGACGCACAGAAGGTAATATTTTAAATTCAAAAAAGCATTGCTTAGCGCACATGAACAAGTTTTCAGCACACAGGACAAAACGAGTGAGTTTACTGAAAAATTACATCCATGGAACATTCATCCGCCACAAGGCGGGCACCCTTCAGAACGCCCTCATAATACATCTCGGGCTTGCGATGCTCCTTGCCCGGCGGTGGCCCGTCCTTCACAAGCTTCTCAGCATCCAGCTTGCCCCAGTGCACCTTCGCACGGGCAAGCGCCCTACGGGCACCCTCGATGCATATGGAGCGCTTGATGACTTCGAGCCTTGGACAGGCCTCCACCAGCCGCCTCACCAGCCCGAAGTAGCTCCTAGGCATGGCCTCTCCAGGCCACAGCCGGACTATGAGGCCCTTCATGGCCTGTTCGGCCACCTTATGGAGCTCGACCAGCTGTTTCAGCCGGTCGCTTAAGGGCACCGGGTGTTCGGCCTCAGCATACTGAGACCAGAACACCTTCTACGTCGAGCTTCCCTCCTCGGCTCGGTAGAAGGCGGCGGCATCCGACACGCTATGGCGCAAGTCTGCGAATGCTCCTGGAGAGCTCCAGATTCGAGTAAGTAACAAGTAATTCACTTTTACGTGCTTGCTTTGCATAAAGAATGCCTTACCCGCCGTTATCCTTTTTATTGCCTCAACCTCTTGGAGGGCCTTCTGGGCTTCGGCCTTTGCAGACTTGGCATCTTCAATGGCCGCCGCGAGCTCAGACTCTCGCGTCTTCGAGTCAAGCTCCAAACTCTCATGTTTTTTCATGAGAGCCTGGAGCTCTTGCCGCACCTCGCCAACCTGCGTTTCATGCTTCTCTCGCTCAGTGCGCTCCATGGCCGCCCTCTTCTCGGCCTCGGACAGCGCTTGCTTAAGGGTCGCCACCTTAGTTGTGGCCCCTACAATAGCCGCGTTAATCCTGTCACTTTTTGCAATTGCACCTTTCACATATTTTTATAAGGTATTTCTTACCTTCCTTCTCCTCGAGCTGCTGCTTGGCTAGGCCGAGCTCTTGCTCGGACCGCTTAAGGTTCTGCTTCAGCGTGCCCACCTCCGCTGTCAGTGCGGCAGATGCTAGCAGCGAAGCCTGCATACGCATATTGACTTACTTTTGTTAGACTCCTGCGAATGTTATTAGATCCTCTATTCGGCTTTTCTTTCCGAACGCCGAACAGAGCATCAGGGGCTACTGTCTATGCGGTAATATTTTTACATATTCCTTACTTACCTCAAAGCCTGTTAGAAGGCTGGCACAAGCTTCAGCCAGTCCACTCTTGGCGGACTGGACCTTCTGGATCATCGCACTCATAATAGTGCGGTGCTCCTCGTCGATGGAGGCGCCGTTAAGCACCTCCAGCAAATTGTCCGGTGCCTCCGGTTGGACGGAGGTCACCGGCTCAGTAGGCTTGCCCCTCTTGGAAGGAGGCTGCCTGCCGGAGTCCGGAACCGTTCAAGGTTTCAGCGCGGTGTCCGGCTCAAAGCCGGACTTAGAGCCCTTGGGGGTTCTATCCCCTTCAAGCCTGGAGTCCGGGAGGTCGCCTTGCGGCGCCTCCAGGACCACCTCCTCTTGGCTTGGAACCTGTTGGGACGCCACCTCGGCATCGTCTATAGGGTTGGGGGAGGTAGCCGCCGAAAGCGAATTCACATCCGACGAATCCAGGGAACCGCTCGACGACTCGTCGAGTCCGGCCTTGGGCGGACTGCATAGACATGTTCGACATAAGGAAAAGCTGTGCAATGGGGGAATACTATGAATCACTCTGGTATCCGGATACTTACGATCTCGCCAGGGGCTTGGCCCTGTGCGGCCACTCCTCTTCACCATCGTCGGCGTTGGTGGAGTAGTCCGGAGGAGGGGTGTTCCCCCTCTTGGACCCTTCGGCCTCCCCAGTTGGGGCGGCATTCCTTTTCTTCCCTCCCCCCCCCCCCCCCCCGCTGGAGGGGGAGAGGTCTCTTCTTCCTCCTCCTCATCTTCATGGGAGGAGTGCGCCTTGGAGTCGTCAGATGATGAATCCGACACCTCCTGGCGCCGGGCACTCTTTCGAGTCCCCGTGGCCTTCTTCTCTGGCCCCACGTAGGGTGCCGGAACCAGCAGCTTCGCCAAGCGAGCGTCCGCTGGGCCTTCGGGCAAAGGAGTCGGACAGTTGATCCGTCCGGACGTCTCCTGCCAATCCTGTCAAAGGTAAGGGAGCTTAGATCCCGCATGGAGTCAAACTATGAAAGACTAATACCCTGTAAAAGGTAAAAACAGCTTACCGCACAAGCGTGACGCTGCGTGCTGAATCCGTGATCCTCGGTAGCAGATGCGGGGGCCTCGGCGCCCTTGAAAAGCACCTTCCAGGCATCTTCGTACGTCGTGTCGAAGAGCCTGCTCAGAGTTCGATGCCGCGCCGGGTCGAACTCCCACAGGTTGAAAGCCCATTGTTGACACGGGAGGATCTGGCGGATGAGCATAACCTGGACTACGTTGACAAGTTTGAGCTTCTTGTCCACCAGGGTTTGGACGCATGTTTGGAGTCCGGTTAGCTCTCCTTTTTTACCCCATGACAGGCCCGTCTCTTTCCAGGAGGCGAGCCACGTAGGCGGTCCGGATCGGAACTCGGGGGCTGCGACCCATTCAGTGTCGCGCGGCTCGGTGATGTAAAACCACCCGACTGCCACCCCTTTAGGGACTCCACGAAGGAGCCCTCGAGCCATAGGACATTGGGCATCTTGCCCACCATGGCGCCTCCGCACTCCGCTTGGGTGCCGTGCACCACCTTCGGCTTGACATTGAAAGTCTTGAGCCATGGGCCGAAATGGGGGCGGATGCAGAAGAAAGCCTCGCACATGACGATAAACGCCGAGATGTTGAGGACAAAGTTCGGGGCCAGATCATGGAAATCCAGGCCATAGTAGAACATGAGCCCCTGGACAAATGGGTGGAGAGGGAAGCCCAGTCTGCAGAGCAAATGGGGGAGGAACACCACCCTCTCATGGGGCCTAGGGGTGGGGATGAGCTGCCCCTCTTCGGGAAGCCGGTGCGCAATGTCATTAGACAAGTATCCGGCCTTCCTTAGTTTTTTGATGTGTCCCTCCGTAACGGAGGAGACCATCCACTTGCCTCCCGCTCCGGACATGGCTGGAGAAGGTTGAGGTGGGGTGTGCAGACTTGGGCGCTGGAGCTCGAGTGGGCGGAAATGGATAGGCAAAGGAGGAAGAAGGCATGGATGAAAAGGTGGATCCCTATCCCCTTATATGGGCGGACGCGACTATGCGTCCCCACCAGCCTGGTAAAACTCGCTTATCTCCCAAGCGCCGTAATCAATGGCGCAGTTGGGTTACCCACACCCGTATTGATGAGAATCCCGGAATAAGGGGACACGATCTCTGCTTTGACAAGACGTGCCACGGAAACCACCTCGCTAAATGCACTGAGGTAGAACGGTAAAACGATTCGAATAAAGACTTGGCCGTGGTGTGATGTCACGCTACGGAATACGTCAGCAGATTAGATTTTTGTAAATATTATTATCTCTATGGCAATATGTGGAAACTTATTTTGCAGAGCCGGACACTACCTTTGTGTTCAAAATCTTCTATGAAGTACTTGGAGGAGGAACCCGCCTTGCAATGCCAAAGACAATCTGCGCGCCGGACTTGTCGTCATTGAAGCCTGGTTCAGGGGCTACTGAGGGAGTCCTGGATTAGGGGGTGTCCGGATAGCCAGACTATACCTTTGGCCGGACTCCTGGAGTATGAAGATACAAGATTGAAGACTTCGCCCCGTGTTCGGAAGGGACTTTCCTTGGCGTGGAAGGCAAGCTTGGCAATACGGATATGTAGATCTCCTACCATTGTAACCGACTCTATGTAACCCTAGCCCTCTCCGGTGTCTGTATAAACCGGAGGGTTTTAGTCCATAGGACGAATAACAATCATACCACAGGCTAGTTTCTTGGGTTTAGCCTCCTTGATCTCGTGGTAGATCTACTCTTGTACTACCCATATCATCAATATTAATCAAGCAGGACGTAGGGTTTTACCTCCATCAAGAGGGCCCGAACCTGGGTAAAACATTGTGTCCCCTGCCTCCTATTACCATCCGCCTAGACGCACAATTCGGGACCCCCTACCCGAGATCCGCCGGTTTTGACACCGACATCCCCTTTATAAAGAGGGTGAATATCAAGCGTCCTCCTCGTGGCCGTTTGGGACTTGCCTAAGATCTAGGAGTCCTACCAATAGGCATGGTTGGATTACCCACGTCCGTATTGATGAGAATCCCATAATAAAGGGGACATGATCTCTGCTTCGACAAGACGCGATAAGGAAACTGCCTCGCGAAACACGCTGAGATTGCTTATGAAAAATGATCCGAATAAAGACCTGGCTGTGGTGTGATGTCACACTACGGGGTACGTCAGCAGATTAGATTTATGGAAATATTATTCTCTCTACGGTGGTATGTGGAACTTGTTTTGCAGAGCCATACACGATCCTCATGTTTAAAATCTTCTATGAAGTATTCGGAGGAGGAACCCGCCTTGCAATGCCGAAGACAATCTGCGCGCCGGACTCATCGTCATTGAAGCCTGGTTCAGGGGCTAGTGAGGGGGTCCTGGATTAGGGGGGTTCCGGATAGCTGGATTATATCCTTTGGCCGGACTATTGGACTATGAAGATACAAGATTGAAGACTTCGTCCCGTGTCCAGGTGGAACTCTCCTTGGCGTGGAAGGCAAGCTTGGCAATATGGATATGTAGATCTCCTTCCTTCTAACCGACTTTGTGTAACCCTAGCCCCCTCCGGTGTCTATATAAACCGGAGGGTTTTAGTCCGTAGGACAACAACAATCATACCATAGGCTAGCTTCTAGGGTTGAGCCTCTTCGAGCTCGTGGTAGATCAACTCTTGTACTACTCATATTATCAAGAACAATCAAGCAGGACGTAGGGTATTACCTCCATCAAGAGGGCCCGAACCTGGGTAAACATCGTGTCCCCCGCCTTCTGTTACCATCCGGCTTAGACGCATAGTTCGGGACCCCTACCCGAGATCCGCCGGTTTTGACACCGACAGTTGCTGTCGCCCAGTTGTGCGTGCGACATGACGTCCTTGTCTACCACTACCACCTTGCCACAAGGCCTTGTGAGCGTTTCTCCAGGTTTATCAACAGCTTTGACTACAGTTTCACTATTGTGGACACCACCAATGATCTAAAAGCGCTCAAGGTTTCCAACTTGAAATGCCCGAATCTTGTCAACATCCAAAGCCACTACAAGGTCTTGGGCAGCAACAAAAACAAACTGAACTCCCTGGTTGACCTCACCTCGGCCATCATCGACTCCTACTACATGAAGATGAAGAATGAGAGCAATAAGGACAGGAACGCCTGCCACAGTGTGTGGCATAAGAGACTGGATAAACAACATGTCAAGTACACGGCCATGGACGCATACACAAGCTACAAGATGTACAGATGGATCGTTGACATGAGGAACTGTCTTCTTCCTGACCTAGACGAGGGATCAAGCCACATAGCAGTGGCGGGAGCGTCACAATAAGTAGATGACTAGACGATCATTTCACCTACTTTAGAATGCACGCAATTGTTTACTGAGGTGTGTGCGAATGATATGAATAGTCACTTATGTAGTTGGATCTTTATTTCAGTTATACACACAGACACACACACACATGTTAATCTACTGTAGATAGAGCAAATCACACGGCTTATTAGCAGCAATCGTCTATGTTATTATTGGTCTTCACACACATTTCTGATTATGGACCTGTTTGCTGCGTATCACACACACCTTGATCTGGCTGACCATTTCTTTTGTGTTGCCTAATCACAAACAGTTCATCCGAGTGAATCGTATGCTCTATATCTCATACGCCTTCATCAGGCTGCTTGTTTCTTTTGTTCCTCCTCATCACAAAAAGGTCATTGAGCTGAACCGTATGCCCTACATCGCACACGCAACTAAAATCTGAACCGTGTTTGATAGGTCTACCATCGCAAACATTTTGCTCCTTTTTTGACGGTTCTTTTACACCACCGTTTGCGATTATAGCATCGCACACAATTTCGTCGAAGGGTCTCTGATCGTAGTGTAGCGTTTGGACCATCCTGTAGTAGTGATCATAGATCGCACCATATCTAATAAAGTACGATTACGATGGTCAGACACACCATTACGCTGTGGTGTTCCGGGTGGCATGAGTTGCGAAACTATTCTGCATTGTTTCAAATGAAGACCAAACTCGTAACTCAAATATTGTCCTCCACGATCAGATCGTAGAAACTTTATATTCTTGTTACAATGATTTTCCACTTCACTCTGAAATTCTTTGAACTTTTCAAATGTTTCAGACTTATGTTTCATCAAGTAGATATACCCATATCTGCTCAAATCATCTGTGAAGCTCAGAAAATAATGATACTTGCTGCGAGCATTGATAACCCACAAGTATAGGGGATCGCAACAGTTTTTGAGGGTACAGTATTCAACCCAAATTTATTTATTCGACACAAGGGAAGCCAAAGAATATTCTCAAGGATTAGCGGCTGAGTTGTCAATTCAAGCACACCTGGAAACTTAATATCTGCAACAAGGTATTTAGTAGCAAAGTAATATGATAGTAGCGGTCACGGTAGCAAAAGTAATAGCTTTGGTTTCATAGTGATTGTAACACTAGCAACGGAAAAGTAAATAAGCGAAGATCAATATGTGAAAAGCTCGTCGGCATTGGATCAGTGATGGATAATTATGTCGGATGCGATTCCTCATGCAATAGTTATAACATAGGGTGACACAGAACTAGCTCCAGTTCATCAATGTAATGTAGGCGTGCATTCTGAATATAGTTATACGTGCTTATGGAAAGAACTTGCATGCCATCTTTTGTCCTACCCTCCCGTGGCAGCGGGGTCCTATTGGAAACTAAGGGATATTAAGGCCTCCTTTTAATAGAGTACCGGACCAAAGCATTAACACATAGTGAATACATGAACTCCTCAAACTACGGTCATCACCGGTAAGTATCCTGATTATTGTCACTTCGAGGTTAACAGATCATAACACATAATAGGTGACTATAGACTTGCAAGATAGGATCAAGAACTCACATATATTCATGAAAACATAATAGGTTCAGATCTGAAATCATGGCACTCGGGTCCTAGTGACAAGCATTAAGCATAGCAAAGTCATAGCAACATCAATCTCAAAACATAGTGGATACTAGGGATCAAACCCTAACAAAACTAACTCGATTACATGATAAATCTCATCCAACCCATCACCGTCCAGCAAGCCTACAATGGAATTACTCACGCATGGCGGTGAGAATCTTGAAATTGGTGATGGAGGAAGGTTGATGATGATGATGGCGACGGATTCGCCTCTCCGGAGCCCCGAAAGGACTCCAGATCAGCCCTCCCGAGAGAGTTTAGGGCTTGGCGGCGGCTGCGTATCGTAAAATGCGATGAATCCTTCTTTGTGATTTTTTTCTCCCCGAACATGAATATATGGAGTTGGAGTTGAGGTCGGTGGAGCGTCAGGGGGCCCACGAGGCAAGGGGGCTCGCCCCCACCCTCGTGGACAAGGTGTGGGCCCCCTGACATTGATTCTTTCACTAGTATTTTTTATATATTCCAAAAATATTCTCCGTTGATTTTCAGGTCATTCCCAGAACTTTTATTTCTGCACAAAAACAACACCATGGCAATTCTGTTGAAAATAGTGTCAGTCCGGGTTAGTTCCATTCAAATCATGCAAGTTAGAGTCCAAAACAAGGGCAAAAGTGTTTGGAAAAGTAGATACGTTGGAGACGTATCAACTCCCCCAAGCTTAAACCTTTGCTTGTCCACAAGCAATTCAGTTGACAAACAGAAAGTGATAAAAAAACATTTACAAACTCTGTTTGCTCTTGTTGTTGTAAATATGTAAAGCCAGCATTCAAGTTTTCAGCAAACATTATGAACTAACCATATTCACAATAACATTTAGGTCTCATGTTTACTCATATAAATGGCATAATCAACTAGCGAGTGTAGCAACTAGACCTCAAACAGTATGATCTCTGTGCTCAGGTGTCATCCCTGGATCAGTAATGCTGACACCACACAATACTTGGAGGATTTATAACAGAGTAGCAATCACACACTTATTACATCGAGTGTCTCCATAGAGAACTTATTACAATAAATATGGCTTAAGGCCATCTAATAACGATAACAGCGGAAGGCTTGGAAGATAAGTGAGTCCATCAACTCCAACGGCATCACTGAGTATAGAACCACGACCTAAAAACTCCTTAATTGTCGTCTGAAAAGTCTGCAACATTAACGTTGCAGCCCGAAACGGGTCAGCACATGGAATAAGCTGGCAAGGTAACACATAGAGAGTAATGGAATGAAACAACTATACTATATGCATATTTGGCTGGTGGAAAGCTCTATGGTTACAGTTTTGCATAAAGCCAATTTTTCCCTACTTCAAAGGAATAAATTTTATTTAACTATCTTGGTGGTTGTTAAACATTGAGAATGGTTGACAGCATTCTTAATCCCAATTAAGCATCATCATTAAAAAAACCCAACAAAATTAATTTAGAGTAACATGTTGAGACTCACATGATAATCCAAGTACTAGATACTCAAGATGTCCATCACCGGGGACACAGCTACCCAGGATTATTTTATACACTCTGTAGAGGTTTGCGCACTTTTCCCCACAAGACACGATCACCTCCGTTTGGTTTCTCGCACTAAATTGTGTTTGAGAAGACGGATGACCGAGACATAGTCTTTCAGAAGCGCTAGCACCTTACGATGGATAGACCGTTACACCTACTTTCCCCTACATCTGCTAGTCTACCCTGTAAGAGTTCGCACGACTTAATCAACTATGCCAGGGCCAATAATAGCTTGTGGCTGCACACGGATGTTTCTAGTATGGAAAATCTCATGATCCCTTTGGGCCTAGGTGGCGGTCCATAAAGAAAAACAGGCAATCCTGGAATACCCAGGTACCTCAATCCACCCAGATGTGTGTTTAAGTTGCCACCTTAGATAAACCATTAATTAACAACTCACATCTGTCATGGATATCACTCACCCAATCCACGTCTACTAACATAGCATGACAATAGTAAGCAAACGTAGAAGTAACTCCCAAAGGTTGATAATATAACAGGTAATAGGTACTACCTCAACTAGTTCCCATCCCACAATTTAATTAGATCCTAATAATGCAATGTTTGACGATTTATCTAATGCAATAAAACTGGGTAGTAGGAGGTATGATCAAAGTGTTACTTGCCTTGCTGATGATCCGCGAAACCTAGAGATTCGAAGTAACATGCAGCGCACTCCGGATATTCTATCGCAGACAAACAAACAAGCATACAATAAGTATTCATCTAATGCACAGGTAAAACTCAAATAAGAGATCTAACCAGAAGGTTCAACTTAAGAACTTCGGTTTGCAAAAAGAATCAAATCAAACGAAGCAACGAAAGTCAAACGGCAAAAGAAACAAGCTTCGTTTACTATTCTGGATCTAGGGAAATTCTTACAGTGGCAAAAACTTGTTTAAGTTGGTTAAATGGATAGAGGGTTTTGAGACGAAACTCCAGGCGCTTAAATCGCCTGAATCCGATAAACGAGCGAAAAGTTATACTAAAACGAAAATCGGATCAGGAATCGCGATCAGAAAAATCGCGGATTAAATCTGAGAAAAAGAAAAACTACGAACATTCGCTAGAACGAACGAACGGACGAACGCTCGCTAATTAAATAAATCGAAAAAAACCGATCTATTTAAAAAACGAAAATAAAAAAATAAAAAAACCGACGAAAACCGACGATTTTTTTTCAAAAAAATAAATAAATACGGCGCGCGGATCGAGGCGACCTCGGGTGGTGGGTCGGCGGCGGCTCCGGCGCCGGCGGTGGTGGCAGCGGCTAGGGTTAGGGTTGGTGGCGGCGGGCTTTGGTGGGCTGGGGCGGCCCGGGCGGCGGCTAGTTAAAGGTTGCCGCCGGGCGGAGTCCCGCTCGGGTACGGCCCGGAGTCGGTTTGCGTTTTTTAAATAATTACGCGCAGAAAAACAAATAAAAGAAATACTAAACGGACTCCAAAAATTCCGAAATAAATTTTCCCGGGCTTCTAAAATCAAGCCGCACAAGGTGAACATTTATTTGGGGCCTAAATGCAATTTTGAAAAATGCACATTTTTCCTAAATTCAAATAAAATACCGAAAAATTCCGAAATAAAACTTTATATGATTTTATTATTAAATCCTCAATATTTCTTTATTTTGGGAAAGTCATTTTATTCCCTCTCTCATATTTTTGTAATAGAAATAATTGATGATAAAATAATTAAAATCAAATGATCCTAATTTCAAAATTTGAGAAAACTCAAATATGAAAATAATGAAATCCCCAACTCTCTCCGTGGGTCCTTGAGTTGCGTAGAATTTCTAGGATCAAAGCCAAAGGCAAATAAATTATGATATGCAATGATGAGCTAACGTATAACATTCCAAATTGAAAATTTGGGATGTTACAAACCTACCCCCCTTAAGATGAATCTCGCCCTCGAGATTTGGGTTGGCTAGAAAATAGGTGAGGGTGGTCCTTGAGCAAATCTTCCTCTCGCTCCAAGGTGGCTTCATCCTCCGTGTGGTGTCTCCACTGAACCTTGCAAAACTTGATAACATTGCTGCGGGTGGCTCGACTGGCATACTCTAGAATCTTAACTGGTTTCTCCTCATAGGTCAAATCACTGTCCAACCGAATTGCTTCCAGTGGTACCGTATCTCTCAGCGGTATGTCAGCCATCTCCGCATGGCACTTCTTTAACTGAGAAACATGGAACACATCATGAACTCCTCACAATCCTTCAGGCAATTCCAACTTGTAGGCCACTTCTCCCATACGTTCCAATACTTGGTATGGTCCTACGAATCGTGGCGCTAACTTTCCCTTAACACCAAAACGCTTCGTTCCCCGAAGTGGGGATACTCGAAGATAAACTCTGTCTCCAACTTCGTAAACTGTCTCCTTGCATTTAGAATCTGCATAACTCTTCTGCCGGGATTGAGCTACCTTGAGCCTATCGCGAATCAATTTCACCTTCTGTTCAGACTCCTTAATCAAATAAGGTCCAAACAACTAGCGGTCTCCAACTTCATCCCACAACAACGGTGTCCTGCACCTTCTTCCGTACAAGGCTTCGAAAGGGGCCATCTTTAAACTGGATTGATAGCTGTTGTTGTAAGAGAACTCAGCATACGGCAAATTCTCGTCCCAGCTAGATCCAAAATCTAGCGCACAAGCTCTCAGCATGTCCTCCAAAATCTGATTGACTCTCTCGGTCTGTCCATCTGTCTGTGGATGAAAAGCTGTGCTGAACTCTAGCCTGGTACCCAAAGTTTCGTGCAACTGATTCCAGAACTTTGAGGTAAACTGGGTTCCTCTATCTGATACTATACTCCTCAGAACTCCATGTAAGCATACAATCCTGGTCATGTATATCTTTGCCAACTTAGCACTGGTGTAAGTGGTCTTTATTGGGATGAAATGAGCTACTTTTGTCAACCGATCGACTACAACCCAAATCGAGTCATAGCCTGAACGAGTCCTGGGTAATCCCGTGATAAAGTCCATGCCTAACTTATCCCACTTCCATTCGGGTATCGGACATGGCTGTAGCAATCCTGCTGGCTTCTGATGCTCTGCCTTTACTCTCTGACACACATCACAAACTGCTACATACTCCACAATATCTTTCTTCATTCCGGTCCACTAGAAAATATCCTTCAAATCCAAACACATCTTGGTATTTCCTGGGTGAATCGAATACGGTGAATCGTGTGCCTCTTGTAGAATCAACTTCCTGATCTCTGGGTCATTGGGCACATAAACACGGTCTTCAAACCATAGCGTGTCGTGCTCATCCTCACGAAATCCTGTAGCCTTTCCTTCGCTCATTTTCTCCTTTATAGAGCCAATCTCCTTGTCAGTCTTCTGAGCTTCTCTGATTCTATCCATCAAAGGTGACTGAATCTCGAATGCTGCTACATATCCTCTCGGAACTATTTCCAAACATAGCTCACGAAGATCCTCAGCTAACTCCTTTGGTATTTCTCCCATCTTTAGTGTATTGGCATGGCTCTTACGGCTCAATGCGTCAGCTACTACATTAGCCTTTCCGGGATGGTAATGCAATCTCATATCATAATCCTTGATGAGCTCCAACCATCTCCTTTGTCTGAGGTTTAACTCCTTCTGTATGAAAATGTATTTCAAACTCTTGTGATCCGTATACACCTCACAATGATTTCCAATGAGGAAATGTCTCCATGTTTTTAATGCATGCACTATGGCTGCTAACTCCAAATCATGCGTAGCATAATTCAACTCATGAGGCTTAAGCTGTCTTGAGGCATATGAAACAACTCTCCCTTCCTGCATAAGCACTGCTCCAAGTCCTCGACGTGAAGCGTCGCAATACACCTCATAATCCTTGGTCTGGTCTGGCAAAATCAACACAGGTGAAGTAACCAAACGTTTCTTCAACTCCTGGAAACTAGCCTCACATTCCCCAGTCCATTTGAACTTGGTATCCTTCTTTAATAACTCAGTCATATGCTTCGCAATCTTTGAGAAATTCTCAATAAATCTCCGGTAGTATCCTGCGAGTCCAAGAAAACTCCGGATCTGTCCAACTGTTGTTGGCGCTTTCCAATTTGTCACAGTGTCAACCTTAGTGGGATCTACGGCTATACCTTCTCCGGATATAACATGTCCGAGGAATCCTGCTTCCTTCAACCAAAACTCACATTTGCTGAACTTGACATACAATTGATGTTCTCTGAGCGTCTCAAGTACCAATCGAAAATATTCCTTATGCTCCTCTTCATTCTTCGAGTAAACCAGGATATCATCAATGAACACCACGACGAACTTATCCAAGAACTCCATAAACACTTTGTTCATCATGTTCATAAAATATGCAGGTGCGTTAGTCAGACCAAATGACATAAAGGTATACTCGTACAGCCCATACCTGGTGGTAAAAGCTATCTTAGGTATATCCTGTTCTCGAATCTTCAACTGGTGGTATCCTGACCGCAGATCGATCTTGGAAAATACCTTAGCTCCTTGCAATCGATCAAACAGATCATTGATCATTGGTAGTGGGTACCTGTTCTTGATGGTTACTTCATTCAATCCTCGATAGTCAACAACCATCCTTAACGATCCATCCTTTTTCTCCACTAGAAGTACTGGTGATCCCCAAGGCGAAGAACTTGGGCGAATATATCCCTTATCCAATAACTCCTTAATCTGCTTCTTAATCTCCACCAAATCCTTTGCAGGCATCTTGTATGGTCTCTTTGATATTGGCCCTGTGCCTGGCAATAGCTCAATCAAAAACTCAATATCTCTATCCGGTGGCATGCCTAGCAACTCTTCTGGAAATACTTTAGGGAAATCCCTTACCGCTGGTACTTCCTCCTGCACAACTCCTGTTAAACAATTTACTCGAGTCCCTTTTGGCACATGTCGGGATACATACTTGATCCTTCTCCCTTCTGGGGTGTTAAGCAAAATTGTCTTACTGGCACAATTGATGTTTCCTCGGTACACCGACAGCCAATCCATACCCAGAATTACATCCAATCCTTGTGATTCCAAAATGAGTAAATCCGAGGGAAACACATGCCTACCTATACTCAATGGCACTTGAAAACATCCTTAACTGGCCATATACTCCGCTCCTGGTGAGCTTACTAGCATAGGTGTTCTAAGAACCTTAGTGGGAAGGTTATACTTATCCACAAATCCCCTTGATATGTATGAATGCGATGCACCAGTATCAAAAAGAACGAGTGCAGTAAATGACTTAACCAAAAACTTACCGATTACGGCATCCGGCTGCTCTTCAACCTCCACCACGTTAACGTGGTTCACCTATCCCCTGTTGAAAGGGTTCGGCTTCTTCCCAGAGCTTCCATTGCCATTCTGGCCTTCAGGACATTCATTGGCATAATGTTCAGTCTTCTGGCACTTAAAGCAAGTGACTTGGCTCAGGTCCTTCTTGGCTGGGTTGATGGGTTGGTGCGATTCTGGCCACTGTTTCCTCCATTCCCATTACCATTCTTGGTGCCATTGTGATTGTGCGAGCTACCTCCTCCATGGGTATGCTGAAAATGTCCTCCCAGTCTAGGGGTAAAACGTGGCTTCTGCTGAGCTCCTGAATTGTACTTCCCTTGTCCATACTTCCTCTTGCGGTTCTCAATTTGCTGCTGCTCGCCTTCAATCATAAGAGCACAGTCTACCAACTCCTGGTAGTTATTGAGGGTTGCTACCATCAACTGCATGCTCAACTCATCATTCAGTCCTTCCAGAAACTTCTCCTGCTTAGCTGCATCCGTAGCAACGTCATCTGGGGCATAACGTGCTAATTTACGAAACTGTCCGTCCTGCTTGGCGCAAGTTGCGAAACTCTCACTTCTTCATGGCCATAGCTCCTGCTGAAACATGGGCAGTATGAAAAGCCTGCTGAAACTGGTCCCATGTGACAGTGTCGACAGGGAAAGTCGCTGTGAAATTCTCCCACCATGATGCTGCGGGTCCTTCAAGCTGGTCAACTCTCTAGCTGTCTTGCGGAGCCAATCATCTGCTACTATCGGCTCGGTGCTACTAGAAAACACCGGCGGATTCAGCCTAAGAAAACAGGCTAAGTGATCAACAGGTGGTGGTGGTGGTGGTGGGCTATTGTTGTTGTTCCCCTGATTCTGATTCTGGACTAGCAACTGCATCGTGTTCTGCTGCTGGATCAACTGGGTGAGCTCCGATGGAAAGGTAAATCCGAGGTCACGTCTCGGAGGCATCTGAGGGTTTAGAAAAGATGAGATTTAAGAATAGAGGGGGTCTAAAGAGAAAACACTACCCATATGCACATGAGGCAAAAACAAACAATTCACTTCATTCAATCAAACAAGGGCATACAATCGATCTAACTATCGCAAAAGTGCTCGGACTACTATATTTACATGGTGGACTACTACTACTGCTGAGGTGGTCTACTAGAAATATTCTTCGGTTGCAGACTCCATGATATCTGCTCCGGCTTCATCAACATAGTCATCATCGCTGTCATCTGGGTCCGAGTCGGTGTCGTCGATGATGATGTAGTCTTCCGGGTGAATCCCCTTGGGTTCTTTGTCTTCATCTACTGGTGTAGGGCCTCCCATAAATATCCCGATCTTCTTGATCAGATCGTCATTCTTCTCCACCAATACTTCAAATTCTTCTTCATAATCTTCTCGTGTAGCCTTGAGTTCTTCCTCCAGTTCCTTGATTCTTGTCTTAGCCTTCTTCAGGTCTATCATGTCGGCGCACATCTGGTTCTCCTGTAGTCGAATGTGCTGGTTTAATTCCTGGATAAAAGCTGCAATTGATCTATCCTTTCTGGTGCTGATCATGTCCCAGTGCTCATCTCGGCGCCCACAAATCTGGTAGATAGTATCCTTTGAGATCATTGCGGTAGACTTCTCCAATGTGTCCCATGGCGATGTGAGCTGCCATGCTCTTTCCTAGACTCCAAGTTGGTGCATCAAAAGAAAACTCTATGGGCTCAGTGACTGGCATGAACGTCCTTCCTGGAACTTGAACTTGAATCATCCAGCGCTCTTCTTCAGGTAAAGTGGCGTTGTTGGTTCCGGTGAAGCTTGGTACTCCTATGTTCAGGTATCTAGTGACTTCCTTCAAGTGGCGTCCAAAGGGTGTATCTTCATCCGGTTGCGTGAACTTGTTCCTTGCATCCGCAATCCTAAAGAATAGAAAAGATGAGAGGTCAGAAGAGAAGAGTGTGAATAGTGTTCTAGGTCTTTAGCTTAGTGGCCGTGTCCTACAGTCAGCGTGTGCCCTGATACCATCTCTGTAGTGACCAGACCTCAAACAGTCTGATCTTTGTGCTCAGGTGTTATCCCTGGATCAGTAATGCTGACACCACACAGTACTTGGAGGATTTATAACAGAGTAGCAATCACACACTTATTACATCGAGTGTCTCCATAGAGAACTTATTACAATAAATATGGCTTAAGGCCATCTAATAACGATAACAGCGGAAGGCTTGGAAGATAAGTGAGTCCATCAACTCCAACGGCAACACTTATTATAGAACCACGACCTAAAAACTCCTTAATCATCGTCTGAAAAGTCTGCAACATTAACGTTGCAGCCCGAAACGGGCCAGCACATGGAATATGCTGGCAAGGTAACACATAGAGAGTAATGGAATGAAACAGCTATACTATATGCATATTTGGCTGGTGGAAAGCTCTATGGTTACAGTTTTGCGTAAAGCCAATTTTTCCCTACTGCAAAGGAAGAAATTTTATTTAACTATCTTGGTGGTTATTAAACATTGAGAATGGTTGTCAGCATTCTCAATCCCAATTAAGCATCATCATTAAACAATACCGAACAAAATTAATTTACAGTAACATGTTGAGATTCACATGATAATCCAAGTACTAGATACTCAAGATGTCCATAACCGGGGACACGGCTAACCATGATTAGTTTATACACTCTACAGAGGTTTGCGCACTTTTCCCACAAGACTCGATCGCCTCCATTTGGTTTCTCGCACTACATGGTGTTTGAGAAGGCGGATGACCGAGTCATAGTCTTTCAGAAGCGCTAGCACCTTACGATGGATAGACCATTACACCTACTTTCCCCTACATCTGCTAGTCTACCCTGTAAGAGTTCGCACGACTTAATCAACTATGCTAGAGCCCATAATAGCTTGTGGCTGCATACGGAAGTTTCTAGTATGAAAAATCTCATGATCCCTTTGGGCGTGGGTGGCGGTCCATAAAGAAAAACAGGCAATCTTGGAATACCCAGGCACCTCAATCCACCCAGATGTGTGTTTAAGTTGCCACCTTAGATAAACCATTAATTAACAACTCACGTCTGTCATGGATATCACTCACCCAATCCACGTCTACTAACATAGCATGACAATAGTAAGCAAACGTAGAAGTAACTCCCAAAGGTTGATAATATAACAGGTAATAGGTACTATCTCAACTACTTCCCATCCCACAATTTAATTAGATCCTAATCATGCAATGTTTGAGGATTTATCTAATGCAATAAAACTAGGTAGTAGGAGGTATGATCAAAGTGTTACTTGCCTTGCTGATGATCCGCGTAACCTAGAGATTCGAAGTAACAGGCGGCGCACTCCGGGTATTCTATCGCAGACAAACAAACAAGCATACAATAAGTATTCATCTAATGCACGGGTAAAACTCAAATAAGAGATCTAACCAGAAGGTTCAACTTAAGAACTCTGGTTTGCAAAAAGAATCAAATCAAACGAAGCAACGAAAGTCAAACGGCAAAAGAAACAGGCTTCATTTACTATTCTGGATCTAGGGCAATTTTTACAGTGGCAAAAACTTGTTTAAGTTGGTTAAACGGATAGAGGGTTTCGAGACGAAACTCTAGGCGCTTGAATCGCCTGAATCCGATAAACGAGCGAAAAGTTATACTAAAACGAAAATCGGATCAGGAATCGCGATCAGAAAAATCGCGGATTAAATCCGAGAAAGAGAAAAACGATGAACATTCGCTAGAACGAACGAACGAATGGACGAACGCTCGCTAATTAAATAAATCGGAAAAAACCGATCGATTTAAAAAATCGGAAATAAAAAAATAAAAAAACCGACGAAAACTGATGGGTTTTTTTTTCAAAAAATAATAATAAAAACGGCACGCGGATCGTGGCGACCTCGGGTGGCGGGTCGGCGGCGGCGGCGGCTCCGGCGGCGGCGGGCGGCGGGCAGAGCACCCCTGAAGATCAAGGGCTGACTGGAAATTGTAATTCATGGTAAAAGAGATCCAGTCAAGTCATACTTAATGTAAACTAATAGTAATACATGCAAATGATAGCGGTGCTCTCCAACTGGTGCTTTTTAATAAGAGGATGGTGACTCAACATAAAAGTAAATAGATAGGCCCTTCGTAGAGGGAAGCAAGGATTTGTAGAGGTACCAGAGCTCGATTTTGAAATAGAGATGAATAATATTTTGAGCGGTATACTTTCATTGTCAACATAACAATCGAGAGATCTCGATATCTTCCATGCTACACACATTATAGGCGGTTCCCAAGCAAAATGGTAAAGTTTATACTCCCCCACCACCAACAAGCATCAATCCATGGCTTGCCTGAAACAACGGGTGCCTCCAACTAACAATAATTCTGGGGGAGTTTTGGGTGCAATTATTTTGATTTGATTTGAGCATGGGACTGGGCAGCCCGGTGACCATACATTTTCTCGTGAGTGAGGAGCGGAGTCCACTCCTCTTGAGAATAACCCGCCTAACATGGAAGATACAAACAACCCTAGTTGATACATGAGCTATTCGAGCATACAAAACAGAATGTTTATTTGAAGGTTTAGAGTTTGGCACATAAATTTTACTTGGAACGGCAGGTAGATACCGTATATAGGAAGGTATGGTGGACTCATATGGAATAACTTTGGGGTTTATGGAGTTGGATGCACAAGCAGTATTCCCGCTTAGTACAAGTGAAGGCTAGAAATAGACTGGGAAGCGACCAGCTAGAGAGCAATAACAATCATGAACATGCATTAAAATTAATCAACACCGAATGCAAGCATGAGTAGGATATAATTAACCATGAACATAAATATCATGGAGGCTATGTTGATTTTGTTTCAACTACATGCGTGAACATGTGCCAAGTCAAGCCTCTCGAATCGTTCAAAGGAGGATAGCGCCCTATCATACCACATCACAACCATTTTAATAGCATGTTGGCACGCAAGGTAAACCATTATAAACTCCTATCAAATTAAGCATGGCATGAGCAACTCTAATCTCTAATTGTCATTGCAAGCATGTTACATTCATAATAGGCTGAATCAGGAACGATGAACTAATCATATTTACAAAAACAAGAGAGGTCGAGTTCATACCAAAATTTCTCATATCAATCAGTTCATCATATATCGTCATTATTGCCTTTCACTTGCATGACCAAATAGTGTGGATAATAATAATAGTGCACGTGCATTGGACTAAGCTGAAATCTGCAAGCATTCAACTTAGGAGAGAAGACAAAGTAATATGGGCTCTTTGTTAGATCAACAATAATGCATATGAGGGCCACTCAACATTTTCATCGTGGTCTTCTTGTCTCGACCCCCAAAGAAAAGAAAGGAACAAAACTATTTACACAGGAAAGCTCCCAACAAGCAGAAGAAGAACAAGAAATCTTTTTGGGTTTTCTTTTTAATTACTACTACAGGCATGAAAAGTAAACTATCTAAAAGCTACAACTAATTTTTTGGTTTTTCTTAAGGTTTTTCAAACACACAAGAAGAAACCTTAAAAAGAAAATAAACTAGCATGGATGATACAATGAAAAAGTATGAGCACCGACAACTGGCATGCGTGTGTGAACATAAATGTAATGTCGGCGAGAAATACGTACTCCCCCAAGCTTAGGCTTTTGGCCTAAGTTGGTCTATGCCCAAGGATCAAAGTTGTAGCTGGGGTCGTACTGAGAGGCAGCGGCAATTTCCTCTTGAGCTGCAGCTTGGAGGCGAGCTTCCTCCGTCCTCCTCTCGTACTCGCTCGCCACCTCCCTGGTTATAACATATCTCCCTTTTGTCTGAAAGTCAAAGAACGCAGGAGCAAGGAGAGCAACGTGGAAGGTGTGCCATCTGTCAAAGATTAGTCGGTACTAGAGGAACTGATCATTCCTCTCAAAAATTGATGACGAACCATAGCATTATAATCGACATAAGCACGAGGCAATTCAATATCATCCCCACGTATGGGTATACCAAGAAAGTTAGCTACACGAGTTGCATAAATTCCACCAAACAAATCTCCAGTTAAACCATTAAGATGCAACCTCCGTTCAACAATAGCCCCCAAGTTATGTTGTCTATCTCCTACTACAACACTCTTGAGAACACGAAGATCTGGAACACACATATGACAAGCCTCATCCTTACCATTAATGCATCTACCTATAAAGAGAGCAAAATAATGTATGTCAGGAAAATGAACGCTCCCTATGGTAGCTTGTGTTATTTCTCTAGATTCCGCCACAGTGATACTAGAAAGAAATTCTTTAAACTCATATTTGGGAGATTCACTAGCACTACCCCACTGCGGGAGTTTACAAGCAGTATTAAAATCTTCTAAGTCCATGGCATAAGATTTATCATAAAGATCAAATAGGACATTGTGAGAATTGCGCGAGGATGTAAATTTAAACCTTCTCACAAATGAATCAGTTAAATAGAGGTATTGTTAGCACTTATCTGACTCGAAGCTCTCAAGATCAGCGTTACGCGCATATGCGTCAAATTCTTCCTTGATGCCTGCCCGAACCCTGAAATCCTCTGACGGCCATTCACAAGGCCGCACTTGAGCCTCCATTGGTACTTCATTGTCCGGCTTGCAAATTGCGGGCCTTGGGCCTTGCTTCCTTGAGGAACCACCTTGGTACATTTTCCTAAACATATTTCTTCCTTTGAAAAATTTCTGGAATTTTTAGTGACTCAAAATAAAAGTGAACCAAACTCAACAAAATTGATAGCAACTACTCCTACAAGTGCGTAGATGCTATATCATGCATTAAAACTACTCTTAACCACATAAATTGGACATGCAAGCTCAAGAACTGGGTCACCTAAGCAGCACAAATTTGCAATAAAGAAAGCACTAGAACAAAAACTAATTGGACCATTGGAGGAGTCACATACAGAAGAACAATCCCCCAAAGCAGTTTTGCGAATGGAGCTTTGAGCAAGGAGATCGAAAATGGTAGCAAGATGAGCAAGAAGTCGGGTTTGAGCTGGTGGATGATTTTTTTCTGGAGCAAGACGAAGTGTGTGGGTGCAAGGATAAGTGGAGGGGACCCACATGGGGTCCACGAGGCAGGGGGCGCGCCCAGGGGGTGGATCCACCCTCCACCCTCGTGGGCACATGGTGGGTCCCCCTGGTGTGTTCTCAGTGCCAATAATTCTTAAATATTCTAGAAAAAATCATATTTCATTTTCAGGGCATTTGGAGAACTTTTATTTTCGGGGTAATTTTTATTGTAAGGATAATTCAGAAAACAGACAGAAAATACTATTTTTACTTTATTTAAGATAAATAACAGAAAGTAAAAAGAGTCTACAGAAGGTTGTGCTTTCTAACTTCATCCATCTCATGCTCATCAAAAGGAATCCACTAACAAGGTTGATCAAGTCTTGTGAACAAACTCATTTCGAATCGCATGAAACCGGAGAAATTTCGAATAACACTAGGTTACCTCAACGGGGATATGAACATCCCCAACAATAAGAATATCATACTTCTTCTTGGCAGTAGGAAGAGGAAATTCAAAACCTCCAATAGTAATTGTTGAAAATTTTCCAATAGAATTAATACCGTGGACTTGAGGTTGTTTCCTTGGAGAGTGTACCGTATGCTCATTACCATTAACATGAAAAGTGACATTGCCTTTGTTGCAATCAATAACAGCCCCTGCAGTATTCAAAAAGGCTCTACCAAGGATAATCGACATACTATCGTCCTCGGGAATATCAAGAATAACAAAGTCCTTTAAAATAGTAACGTTTGCAACCACAAGAGGCACATCCTCACAAATACCAACATGTATAGCAGTTGATTTATCAGGCATTTGCAAAGATATTTCTGTAGGTGTCAACTTATTCAAATCAAGTCTACGATGTAAAGAGAGAGGCATAACACCAACACCGGCTCCAAGATCACATAAGGCAGTTTTAACATAGTTTCTTTTAATGGAGCATGGTATAGTTGGTATTCCTGGATCTCCAAGTTTCTTTGGTATTCCACACTTAAAAGTTGTGACGCCCATATATTTAAACTACAATAATACCCTGCTAATGATGCCACGTCACCACAATTACTGTTGTTAATCCTGCGTAAGTTCAAAGCAATTCAAATTCAAATTTGAGTTAATGGCAAATGTCAAAAGTTTTCAAACATTAAAACTAAAATGTCCGGTTTGTGGAAAATATTCCGTACTAAATTTTGGTGAAGAAACCACACTTCTGTAAAGCATTTAAGTGCCCTATATTGAATAAAGCAGTAGCAAATATAAATGTTTAATTTTTTTATAATTAATAAAATGTAAAACTATTTTATCTGGGAGGTAAACTTTTTGTGGCAATGCGTTTAGTGGTAATACAAGTTTAGTGATCATTTTGTATTTTACAAAACTAAAATAAAATATAAAACAGTAAAAGAAAGATAAATAACAAGAAAAAAATAAATTAAAAAGAAAAAAGAACCCCCCCCACTGGGCAATGTGGCCCAGCTGGCCTCAGCCGCCCGAATGGGCCGGCCCACCCCGCTCTCCTTTTTCCCTATCACCCGGAACCCTAACCACCCCAATCCCCCACTCCCCCCGATCCCCCACTCTCTCCTCGCGCCCCTCCTCTCGGACCCGATCTGGATCGGGGGCAGGAGACCCCCGTCGCCCCGCTTCTACCTCGCCGGCGCCGCTTCCTCGTCGGACCGCCGTCGTCGTCACCTCCTCCCCGCTGGAACCGCCCTGAGCCCTCCGCCGAATGGCCTCGACACCACACCTTCCCGCACGGCGCTGCCCTCCGCCGCCCCCATCACCGGCGACACTACGGCCACCTCCCCGAGCCCACTGCCTCCCCTTGCATCGCCCGTGAGGCCTCCCCTTCTCCTTCCCTCTCCCCGCTGCACCACACCTCACCCTACTCACCACGCGCGCGCCCGACCACAGTCGCCTCTGCCCGCCGGTGACCTCGCCTCCGCGCGCGCCCGGGCATGGCCTCACCCTCCGCCGCCTCTCAGTCTAGTCCCGCTCTGCTGTGACGTCGGCTCGCCGCCCGCAAGCACCTACGGGCGCGCCTGTGCCGCTTGTCGCTGCTCTCGGTGCCTCCTTTGCCCCCTGCCAAGCGTACTGCTTCCCCCTGCACGCCACGACTCCGGCCGCCGCTCCCCGCGCCTATGTCCGACGTCGGTGTCCGCCACCGCCGCGCCTGACGAATTCCCACACCCATTGGACGCACATAACCATGCCCGTTAGCCCGACCTGCTAAGGCCTCCTGGCCAATGACGTGTGGGGCCGCCCCCTGAGAACGTTTTAAAAAATATAATAGGAAATTAATTTATTTATTAAATTAAAATGATAATTAACTTAATAACTTGTGTTAGTTAATCTAATAACCTAATTAGTCTATTTAATCGTTTAGGTTAGTAAAACAGTGTATGACAAGGGGGCCCCACCCCCTCTTGACCAGTCAAAGTTTGACTGGTCAACAGGGACCCCTTGGACCCACATGTCAGCCTCTCTGGTACATTTATGTGTACCCAGAGCTGGGTGCACCAAGCAATTAACATTTATTTTGAATTTAAATAATCTAATAATTCTAGAAAATGATTTAAAACTTTAAAAATTAATATAAAATAAACCGTAGCTCGGATGGAAAAACTTTGTACATGAAGCTCATAACGACGAGACGAATCCGGATACGTAGCCCGCTCGTCCGCCACGCATCCCCAGCATAGAAAACATTCAACTTTCCCCCTCCGGTTTATCCGTCCGAAAATGATAAACACCGGGGATATTTTCTCGGATGTTTCCCCCCTACACCGGTACCACCTCAAACCATGTTAGAGCACACCTAGGATCACGCTTTGTCATGTCATGCATCTTCATGCATTTGTTTGCATTATATTTATTGTTTCTTCCCGCTCTTCTCTCGCTAGAAACCGAGACCGACGCCGCTGCTATCCAGTACGACTACGGTGTTGATGACCCCTCTCTCTTGCCAGAGCAACCAGGCAAGACCCCCCCCCTTGATCACCAGATATCGCCTACTCTCCTCTATACTGCTTTGCGTTAATCCTATTCTGCTGCATAGCCTGTCATTGTTGCTACAACTGTTGATACCTTACCTGCAATCCTAAATGCTTAGTATAGGATGCTAGATTATCATCAGCGGCCCTACACTCTTGTCCGTCTGCCATGCTATACTACTGGGCCATGATCACTTTGGGAGGTGATCACAGGCATATGATATATACTTAGACTGTTACTTTACTTATGATACTGTTCGGAGATGGGGGTTGAAGGGGCAGGTGGCTCCATCCAGGTAGTTGTGGGCCTGGGTTCCCGACGGCCCCGACTATTACTTTGTGGCGGAGCGACAGGGCAGGTTGAGACCACCTAGGAGAGAGGTGGGCCTAGCCCTGGTCGGCGTCCGTGGTTATTTCAAAATAACATGCTTAACGAGATCTTGGTATTTGATCTGAGTCTGGCTACTGGCCTATACACACTAACCATCTATGCGGGGACAGTTATGGGCACTTGACATCGTGGTATGAGCCGAAGCCTTCGTGACGTCAGCGACTGAGCGGCGCGTGCCGGGTTGGACCGCGTAACGCAACTTCCTTTGAAATGGAGGTTGCTAGGTCTGCTCTCCGGCCGCGTACGCAACGTGCAGGTGTGCAATGGGAGATGGGCCATGTCGGTGTCAAAACCGGCGGATCTCGGGTAGGGGGTCCCGAACTGTGCATCTAGACGGATGGTAACAGGAGGTAGGGGATACGATATTTTACCCAGGTTCGGGCCCTCTTGATGGAGGTAAAACCCTACGTCCTGCTTGATTTATTCTTGATGATATGGGTATTACAAGAGTTGATCTACCACGAGATCGGAGAGGCTAAACCCTAGAAGCCAGCCTATGGTATGATTGTATGTTGTCCTAAGGTCGGTTACAAAGGGGGAGATATCCATATCCGTACTGCCTAGCTTGCCTTCCACGCCAAGTAGAGTCCCATCCTGACACGAGACGAAGTCTTCAATCTTGTATCTTCATAGTCTAACAGTCCGGCAAGAGGAAATAGTCCGGCTATTCAGAGACCCCCTAATCCAGGACTCCCTCAGTAGCCCCTGAACCAGGCTTCAATGATGATGAGTCCGGTGCGCAGTATTGTCTTCGGCATTGCAAGGTGGGTCCCTACTCTGAATACATCACGGAAGAATTTGAATACAAGGATAGTGTCCGACCCTCCAAAATAAGTTCCACATACCACCATAGAGAGAATAATATTTCCACAAATCTAATCTACTGACACGTTTTGGCAACATGACATTATGCCATGGCCCGGTAATTATTCGAACCGTTTCCCTTAACTAGCCCCGCACATAACGCGAGGCAGTTTCTTGACACGTCTTGACAAAGCAGAGATCGTGTTCCCCTTATTACGGGATTCTCATCAATACGGGCGTGGGTAACCCAACCGCGCCATCGATTACGACACTTGGGGGATAAGCGAGTTTTACCAGGCTAGTGGGGGCGCATAGTTTCGGCCGTCCTTATAAAGGGACAAGGTTTAACCTTTTTTTATACCCACGCCTTCTCCCTCCTTGCTCATCCACTCTTGCACACTCGAGCTCCAACACCCAAGTGCACATCCTTCCCCTCAACCTTCTCCAATCATGTCCGGAGCGGGAGGCAAATGGATGGCTTCCACTGTTACGGAGGGACACATCAAGAAGCTGCGTGGAGCCGGATACTTGGCCGCGAATATAGCGCATCGACTGCCTGCTGCGGGGCAGATCGTTCCTACCCCTGAACCTCATGAGAGGGTAGTTTTCCTCCACCACTTCCTCCGCGGACTGGGGTTTCCCCTCCATCCATTCGTCCGTGCTCTCATGTTCTACTACAGGCTGGACTTTCATGATCTGGCCCTGAACTTTGTCCTCAACATTACGGCGTTCATCGTCGTCTGTGAGGCTTTCCTCCGTGTCCGGCCCCACTTCGGCCTATGGCTGAAGAACTTAACATCAAACCGAAGGTGGTGGGAGGCCAACAAGCAAAATGCGGCAGAGCCATGGTGGGCAAGATGCCCAATGTCACATGGCTTGAGGGCTCCTTCATGGAGACCATAAAGGGGTGGCAATCGGCCTGGTTCTACATCACCGAGCCGCGCGACACCAAATGGGCGGCGGCCCCCGAGTTTTGATCCGGATTCCCTACACTGCTCACTTCCTGGAAAGAGAAGGGCTTGTCGTGGGGTTCATCGGTGGAGCTGGATGGACTCCAGAAATGTATCCGGAGTATGGCAAGCAAGAAGCTCAAGCTTGTCAACATAGTCTAGGTCATGCTCATCCGCCGGATCCTCCTGTGCCAACAACGGGGCTTCAACTTGTGGGAGGTCGACCCGGCCCAGCACCAGACTCTGAGCGAGCTCTTCGACATGATGCACAAGGACGTTTGGAAGGTGCTGTTCAAGGGCGCAGAGGTCCCTCCCTCTCTCGCCGAGGACCTTGGGCTAAGCGTGAAGCGCCGAGCACCGAGCGCATTCAGTGAGTTCTATACATCCGGTAGGATATTTAGTTCCCCTAGCTTAACCATGCGCGGGGTCTGATCTCCATGCCTTTGACAGGACTTGGTGGAGATGTCGGGGCAGATTAACTGTCCGGCCCCTCTGCCCGAAGACACTGCGGACGCTCTCCTGACGGTGATGCTGACTCCGGCTCCTTACAAGGTGCCGCAGAAGACCAAGAAGGCCAAGGGAACCCGAAAGAGCTCCCGGCGCCAGGTGTTATCGGACTCATCATCTGATAACTCCGCGACGCACTCCTCCCCCGAAGACGAGGAGGAAGATGAAGATGTTTCCCCTCCAGTCGGGGGAAACAAGAAAAGGAAGGCCGCCCCTACTGGGGGGCGAAGGTTCCAAGAAGGGAAGGACTCTCCTTCCGGACTACTCCACCACCACCGCCGAAGGCGAAGACGAGTGGCTACTCAGGGCCAAGCCCCTGGCGAAGTCATAAGTATTCGGATACCAGAGTAACTCATAGCATTCCTTTGTCGCACTGCTTCTCCTAACGCCGAATTATGATTGTGCAGACCGCCCCGAACCCGTATCGATGTATCCTCGTCGGACGGCTCCCTGGGCTCGTGGATATGGATAGCGATCCACTTTCGACCGCCACCTCCCCTTGCCCTACGGACAACGCCGAGGTGTTGTCTCAAGAGGCACTGGGTCGAGGGGAGACAGTCTCGGAGCTGCCTCAAAGCAACCTTCCGGACTCCGGGAGCAGGGGGAGCAAAGCCCCCGAGGGCTCCGTGTTCGGCCCTCAGCCGAACACCGCGCCGGAACCTCCAGTGGTTCCGGACTCGAGCAGGCGGCTCCTTCCAAGAGGCGCAAGACGCCCGTGCCGGTGACCTCTGCCCATCCAGAGGCACCGGACAATCTGCTGGGAGCGCTTCGCAGCGCTTCCATTGACGAAGAGCACCGCACTATTATGAGTGCGGTGGTCCAGAAGGTTCAGTCCGCCAAGAGCGGACTGACTGAAGCCTGTGCGAGCCTTCTAACAGGCTTTGAGGTAAGTTTTTGAAATATAGGAGAAATATTACCGCATAGACAGTAGCCCCTGATGCTCTGTTCGGTGTTCACAAAGAAAAGCTGAACAGAGGATCAAACAATATCGCAGGAGTCTAATATAAGTATGTCTATATGCGTATGCAGGCTTCGCTGCTGGCCTCTACCGCACTGACTGTAGAGGTCGCCACACTGAAACAGGACCTTAAAGGGTCCAAGGAAGAGTTCGGCCTTGCCATGAGGCAGCTCGACGAGAACAAAGGTAAGTAGTACCTAGTCTATTGATCTATAAAGGAAAGCGATTTCAAAATGACAGGATTATCGTAAATTTGCCAGGGCCACGACCGAGGTGGCGACCCTGAAGCAAGTGCTATCCGAGGCCGAAAACAAAGCGGCCAAGGAGCGCACCGAGCGGGAAAGGCAGGAGCTCGGGTGGGCGAGCTGCGGCAAGAGCTCCATGCTCTCGTGACAAAGCACGAGCCGTTTGAGCTTGACTTGAAGACGCGAGAGTCCGAGCTTGCCGCGGCCCTCGAGAGCGTAAAGAATGCCAAGGCCGAAGCCTAAAAGGCCCTCCAGGAGATTGATGCAATGAAGAAGATAGCGGTGGGTAAGCCATTCTATATGCAAAGCAAGGATGTGAAAGTAAATTACTTGTTACTTACCCGAATCTGGAGCTCTCCAGGAGCATTCACAGATTTGCCCCACAGCGTGTCGGATGCCGCAACATTTTACCAGGCCGAGGAGGGAAGCTCAACGGAGAGGTTGTTCTGGGCCCAATATATTGGGACCGAACACCCGGTGCCTATGAGCGACGAGCTAAAGTAGCTGGTCAAGCTACACAAAGCGGCCGAACAGGGCATGAAGGGCTTTATATTCTGGCCGTGGCCTGGCGACGCCCTTCCGAACAGCTACTTCGGCCTGGTGAGGCGGCTTGTGGATGCCTGCCCATGGCTTGAAGTCGTCAAGCGGTCCATCTACATCGAAGGTGCACGCCGGGATTTTGCCCATGTGAAGGTGCAATGGGCCAAGCTAGACTCCATGAAGCTGATCAAGGAAGGGCCGCCGGAGGGCAAGGAGGATCGCCACCCCGAGATGTACTATGAGGGTATTGTGAAGGGTGCCCGCCTTGTAGCAGACGAGTGTACCAAAGATACAATATTTGAGTAAACCCGCTCATGTAATCCTGTATTCATGAAAACTTTTTCATATGCGGTATGCAACGCTTGTTTGAATATAAAATATTACCTTCTGTTCGGCTGTTTATCAAATCTGAGAGATGGCTAGTCGTCGGCTTCTGCCCCCATGCCACAAGTGCTGGGGTGTTCGGGATAAACCAGAGCACTCTTGTTCCCATTTTTGGGTCCTTCGAGGGAGGTGCTCAGCACAACGAACAAGGCAATCAGACTATAATGCGTTATCACTCTCACTTAGCCATAGAATTCTATAATTTTAAATTTTGGCGAAGCCCCTAGTTTTTGGAAGGCCGAACTCGGGGCGCGATACACGCCTTAAGCCAGACAGGGCTGACTCCTCGCTCCAAGCGGCATAAGTCTTTAAGGACTCGAAAAACCTCTCGAACTGCGACCAGTCTCTCGCCTTATCATGATAGTCAGTTTTAGCTTTCTCTACCGAGGTTCTTAGCCCAGTAGAACCGGGGCACAATTGCAGTAGTTCTCCCAGTGCTACCTTAGCCGATATAGCGGAACGTAAGGTACCAAAACATGGGATCCGGGCAAACCCCACTATTGACCCAAGACATGAGTCGGAGCTGATGCATATAATGCTATAAGTTCGGGGTGCCGCACTGTTGAAAGTGTTCGGACTTCTCATGTCGTATTGTGGGGTATGCCTAAGCCCCTAGCATATTTGGCCGTACCAGAGTGTACGGGTGCTGGATGTCATGAATGAACATATATATATATATATATATATATAAAGAAGAATGCAATAATAGTCTTAATGCTATGCATTGTTTATTCAAAAAGGTTTGTTAAAGCAGAATGATACATGCAGTGCAATACGCAAAAAGTAGGACTATGTCCCCTCCAAGGGCAAGCTAAGGAATAATATTAAAGCAAGTATTTCACTCGTTATCATAATCCACCTGGGAGTTCCGCGGTGTGATGTAGCTTTCTGCCTCCTTGGTTGCTGCATCATGTGTTCGGCAATCATGCTGCCGGACAGGGTTTCCAGAGATTAATGTCCTGAAAGAGAGAAAAATAACAAAGTGTAAAGCCCCTAGTGCGGTTTAAGCCGCGTCTTGGGGCGTGCCTGCCCCCTTCCCCACCTGTGCCCATGGTATTTTTAATGCGTAATTATGTACGCGTGGCACGGGTTTCGCCGTTTGGCTGAGACCGGGGTGGGGGCCGCAGTGCTATGCGAGCCAGGAGGTCCAGTTGTTGATTAATCCGGGCGCGCTTGAAGTTTTCCGGGTCCCTAAATGCCGAACTAGTGGATTGCCTTAAGAGGCTGCTTTGCGCTTCCGCTGCGAGGGCCGCAGTGTGCTCCTCCTTTCGGAGAGAGTACTCTGTGTTTCCGTTAACTGTAATGACCCTCTGAGGTCCTGGCATCTTGAGCTTGAGGTATGCATAATGCGGTACCGCATTGAATCTCGCAAATGTGGTTCGCCCGAGCAGTGCATGATAACCACTGTGGAACAGGACTATATCAAAGATTAACTCTTCGCTCCGGAAGTTATTCGGGGATCCGATGACCACTTCCAGTGTGACTGAGCATGTGCAATGGGCTCTACACCTGGTATGACGCCTTTAAAGGTCGTTTTTGTGGGTTTGATCCTTGAGGGGTCTATACCCATTTTGCACACTGTGTCCTGGTAAAGCAGGTTCAGGCTGCTGCCGCCATCCGTAAGGACTCGAGTGAGTTGAAATCCGTCAATGATTGGGTCTAGGACCAGTGCGGCGAATCCGCCATGACAGATACTAGTGGGGTGGTCCCTGCGATCGAAGGTGATCAGACAGGAGGACCATGGGTTGAACTTTGGGGCGACTGGCTCCAACGCATATACATCCCTGAGCGCATGCTTCCGCTCCCTCTTGGGGATGTGGGTTGCGTATATCATGTTCACAGTCCGCACTTGTGGGGGGAACCTCTTCTGTCCTCCGGTGTTCGGCTGTCGAGGCTCTTCCTCGTCATTGCTATGTGGCCCCTTATGTTTGTTTTCTGCATTTAACTTGCCGGCCTGCTTGAATACCCAACAATCCCTATTGGTGTGGTTGTCTGGCTTGTCGGGGGTGCTATGTATTTGACACGAGCGATCGAGTATGCAGTCCAAACTGGACGGGCCCGGAGTGCTTCTTTTAAATGGCTTCTTCCGCTGACCGGGTTTAGAGCCTTTGAATCCGGCATTGACTGTCGTATCCTCGGTATTGTCACTGTTTAATGCGGCGCTTATGTTTGTTGCGACGTGACCTACCATTGCCGTCCTTGGTATCTGAGGTACCACGGTTCTTTGATATGTTATTACTGCGAGCCAGCCAGCTGTCTTCTCCCGCACAAAACGGGTCATGAGTGTCGTGAGGGCTGCCATAGATTGTGGCTTTTCCTGACCAAGGTGCCGGGCTAGCCACTTGTCGCAGATGTTGTGTTTAAAAGCTGCTAGGGCCTCTGCATCCGGACATTCGACGATTTGATTTTTCTTTGTTAGGAACCGTGTCCAGAATTGCTTGGCCGATTCCTCTGGCTGCTGGATTATATGGCTCAGGTCATCGGCGTCTGGTGGTCGCACATAAGTGCCCTCAAAGTTGTCGAGGAATGCGGCTTCCAGATCTTCCCAATAGCCAACGGACTCTGCTGGCAAGCTATTGAGCCAATGCCGAGCTGGTCCTTTGAGTTTGAGTGTGAGGTATTTAATGGCATGTAGATCATCACCGCGTGCCATGTGGATATGCCGAAGGAAATCCTCGATCCATACCGCAGGATCTGTTGTGCTGTCGTATGATTCTATATTTACGGGTTTGAAACCCTCTGGGATTTGATGAACCATTACTTCGACTGTGAAGCATAAGGGCTGTGCGGCGCCTCTGTACTGGGCCATATCGCGACGCAGCTCCAATGTGTCTTGCCCGCTGTGCTCGGCCCGGCAGGATTTACTTTTACTCTATCCGGCGTGACCATTATCGTCTCGCGTAGTGGCGCGCCCCCGCGATCCGTAGATCGATCTTGCGTGTTTTTCTTTTTCCTCCAATACGTCTCGCAGGTCTGGTGTATTTCCCCAAGCCTTTTTATTTGAATGGTGTTGGGGTGCAGGCTGAGCTTTTGGCAGGAACGCCTCTTTGTCGCGGCCACGAGGTGGCCGGTCCATCGCGGCATACGCTTCTTCCTCCAGTCGGTGTAGCAACCTGCATTTTGAGTAACTCTTGGAGGGGTGTTCGAGTTTATATTCCTCAGCCGCCAGCACTTCATTCCATCTGTCAGCTAGCAGATCTTGATCAGCTTAAAGCTATTGCTGCTTTTTACGAAGGCTATTTGCCGTGGCTATAAGCCGGTGCTTGAAGTGCTCTTGTTTGACGGGATCCTCTGGCACGACGAATTCGTCATCGTCGAGGCTTGCCTCGTCTTCGGAGGGAGGCATGTAATTATCCTCCTCCTCATCTGCCGCTCTCTTAGGAGGGCTGGCCTCTCCATCCTTCTGCCCTAAATCGTGCTGGAGGGGATTTTTGCCATCTTTGGCAGTATCTGGAGTGCTATTATCTCCTGTGCCAGTATCACCACTTTTGCTTTGGCGGGACTTAGAGCGGCGCCGCTAACATCAGCGCTTGGGTTGCTTCTTGGAGGGGTCATCCTCCGCTGTCTCGTTGCCATTGGCTTCTTTGGGTGTGTCCACCATGTATATATCGTATGATGAGGTGGCTGTCCAGTGCCCTGTGGGTAGTGGTTCCTCTTCGTATCCCGCATCGTCGTCCATACTGTCGATGTCTTTGGAGTCGAAGTCTAGCATGTCGGTTAAGTCATCGACAGTGGCTACTAAGTGGGTGGTGGGTGGGCAGCGAATTTCTTCGCCATCCGCATCCCAATCCTGCCGGACATAGTTCGGCTAGGATCCTCTTGATAAGGAGAGAGACCTTAATGAGTTCAGTATGTTGCCAAAGGGCGAGTGCTGAAAAATATCCGCGAAGGTAAACTCCATGATCGGCGCCCAATCGGATTCGCTAGGAACGGGCGCAGGCGGTTCGGAGTCCGTGGCCGGAGAAGGATCCGGTAGTTTGACAACGCGGCTCTCGTGCAGGGTAAGGTCGATGTTCGCCTCGATCGCCATTGAGGATAAGGCCTCCATGGCGGGGTCCATCCACCCGTCCATGGACGGCGCAACTGGCTCCGAATTGAGGGTCGGAGCGGCTGCCAGTGCGATCTCCTGAACTCTGTCCGATGGTAGATCTAAATCGTACTCATCGTGACCGTGTAATGCACAAGGCAGGTGCTCGAATCCGTCGAAGATCAAGTCTCCGCGGATATCGGCCATGTAGTTTAAGCTTCCAAACCTGACCTGGTGGCCACGGGCGTAACTTTCGATCTTCTCCAGATGGCCAGGCGAGTTGGCCCACAGTGCGAAGCCGCCAAACACAAAGATCTGTCCGGGGAGAAAAGTCTCACCCTGGACTGCATCGCTATCGATGATCGTAGGAGCCATCAAGCCTGATGATGACGACACACAGGAACTCTCAATGAAAGCACCAATGTCGGTGTCAAAACCCGCGGATCTCGGGTAGGGGGTCCCGAACTATGCGTCTAGGCGGATGGTAACAGGAGGCAGGGGCACGATGTTTTACCCAGGTTCGGGCCCTCTTGATGGTGGTAAAACCCTACGTTCTGCTTGATTTATTCTTGATGATATGGGTATTACAAGAGTTGATCTACCACGAGATCGGAGAGGCTAAACCCTAGAAGCTAGCCTATGGTATGATTGTATGTTGTCCTACGGACTAAACCCTCCGGTTTATATAGACACCGGAGGGGGCTAGGGTTACACAAGGTCAGTTACAAAGGGGGATATATCCATATCCGTACTGCCTAGCTTGCCTTCCACGCCAAGTAGAGTCCCATCCGGACACGAGATGAAGTCTTCAATCTTCTATCTTCATAGTCTAACAGTTCGGCAAGAGGATATAGTCCGGATGTCCGGAGACCCCCTAATCCAGGACTCCCTTAGGCCCAGACCCCTGCGCCATAGAATTTAGACCGGCGTGCTGACCTCTCTGTTGTGCCTAGGTAGGGCTGCGACGTGTTGATCTTTCGAGGCCGGGCATGACCCAGAAAAGTGTGTCCGAACAAAGGGGATCGAGCGTGTTGGGAAATGTGGTGCACCCCTATAGAGAAGTTTATCTATTCGAATAGCCGTGTCCCTCGGTAAAAGGATGACCTGGAGTTGTACCTTGACCTTATGACAACTAGAACCGGATACGTAACAAAACACACCCTTCCAAGTGCCTGATACAACTGATGATCGCTCTCTCACAGGGCGACGAGGGGAGGATCATCGGTTAGGATTATGCCGTGCGAGGCTACTTGGTGGACTTACCATCTACTCTCTTCTACATGCTGCAAGATGGAGGTGGCCAGAAGCGTAGTCTTTGATTGGACTAGCTATCCCCCTCTTATCCCGACATTCCGCAGTTCAGTCCACATATGATACCCTTATTCCATTTGATACCAATGCATACATATGTAGTGTAGCTCCTTGCTTGCGAGTACTTTGGATGAGTACTCACGGTTGCTTTGCTCCCCTTTTCCCCTTTCCTATACTCAATTGCTGTGACCAGATGATGGAGCCCAGGAGCCATACACCACCGTCGATGACGACTCCTACTACACTGGAGGTGCCTATTACTACGTGCAGCCCGCTGACGACGACCAGGAGTAGTTTAGGAGGATCCCAGGCAGGAGGCCTGTGCCTCTTTCGATCTGTATCCCAGTTTTTGCTAGCCTTCTTAAGGCAAACTTGTTTAACTTATGTCTGTACTCAGATATTGTTGCTTCCTCTGACTCGTCTATGAGCGAGCTCTTGTATTCGAGCCTTTGAGGCCCCTGACTTGTAATATGATGCTTGTATGGCTTATTTTATTTGTAGAGTTGTGTTGTGATATCTTCCCGTGAGTCCCTGATCTTGATCGTACACGTTTGTGTGTATGATTAGTGTACGATTGAATTGGGGGCGTCACAAGTTGGTATCAGAGCCGACTTCCAGTAGGAATCCCCCTTCCCAACTCCTTGACCGAAGTCGAGTCTAGTCATTGAAAAACTTTTACAAACATGGCCGTGTGGCTTACGGGCCAACGTCGCCATTGGGTAGTATTAGGATCTTTTACTCCTTGTCTATACTCTGGGACTCTGATCTCTCTTCTATTCCGGTTAAATGAATTTTGCTAAATCTAACATTAGGATCTCGTTATCACTTTCACCCGGAGAGCCCCTTATTACTGATGATCATCTGCTGCACGTGAAGACCCTGAAGATACTCTCCGTTGTTAACCCGAGAACTTGTGTTCATCGCGTTTGCCTTTCCCCTTCCACCGTCAACCCTTATGGATAACTACTTGCAGTTGTTATTCTTACACACATCCCTAGTTGGTCTTGTTATTACAATATACCCCTAAATACTCATCATTATTTCGATAATCCTTTGAGCTTACTGCCTTGCTGTTCTTTGTCATCTGAATACCCCTATGGATAATTCTCGCACTTATCGAGTATCCGCTCATCCCCCAGCTGTTCATGTGTTTCACAATGGTCTTCGAAATACTATTCGATCCTCCAAAAATCCTTAGTAGCTTATTCCTCTGCAATACTTGTCTGCTTGCATTATGGATGCTTTCCATATGTCTGGCAATATTCGTTAGTATCCTTAGACATCGTCATTTTGATCCTATTGATTCAACATGAGTGCGAATGCATGCAGTCATCAGTTGATCCTTTTAAATTATCTTTCTGGCTCAGACGTCATTTTTGAACATAAGCTTGTTCTCGACCAATCTGTTTGCCGTCAATTGTACCCTTAGGTCTATTGAACTTATCCACCCTTGATCAGAGCGTCCGCTTCTGATCATTCTATTTGGAAATCATAATTCCTTTGATATCTAAGCATCAAATCATTCAAGTGTCCTATAATCTGATGCCCTTGCATCCTTTCTTCAATTGACTATATGCCGGTGCTTACATCAGCTCCACTATGGACCGTCAGATCCTTTATTGGATTATTATTCGGCAGTGTCCTCCTTATTCAATAATCTTGTGAGCTTTTCCGCGGATATATAATGCTTTTGGTAAATTGTATCCTCTGTTTTCTCAACCATGCTCTGTTTTGGAGCTGGTGGTATTTACGATTGAAGCTTGTGGTATATGTTTCCACGATACCCTGACGGGTTGAACCTATGCCTTTCTTAATATGTGTGAACCCGAAAGTTTTCACGGGTCATACTCCTCTGGTAATTCACTAGGTAGGTTTTGACACTGAAATCATTTTTATCTAGAGCAGTGAATGAAAGGTTATGCATTGAAGAAGTGGGAGTCGACCTTGAACTTTGTGTTCATGCCCATGGACATGATGTAGATCTTATGATGGAAGCTTCTCTTAAATTAATTATCCCCTTGGTATGTTCATCTTATATCTGGGATTTGATCTTTTACAATCGTGGTTCCGAAAATATTGTTCTTCTTTGATCCCGTTTCTCGGACAAGTTAAAATACTTGTCTTCTTCACCTCATTTCAGCTGTCAAGCATCTATTCTACTCTACCTTCGAGTATTACCCCCTGGTATCTCAAGGATATCAACCCATTGCACTTCCTCTTATGAATTTCTGATGAAGTGATATGTTTCCCCGCCATAGTCACTCCACGGGTTCTGGGTTGTCGTCAACCGAGAACACCGATTTGTGAATCAAATCAACACTGTGATTCAGTACTTCCACTACTTTGTTGTTGAGAAGTTTAATACTCCATCACGTCATTCCTAGCCTAATTGACTATATCATTATTGTGCTAATTTTTAACTGTGCTACCTGGTCATTCTTCCCGGAGCACAGTTTTCAATGATGAGCAAATCATGCATCGATCTTCCTCGTCATATCGTTTGTCCTTGAACAGCAAGCTTGATTTCGAGTTTGTGTCGTACCCATGGTTCCAATAACTTTTTGCTTCATCATTCCGTTGACTCGATGTCATCGCCGATCAGTAACATCTTCTTGAAACCTCTCGACAAATGTGTCGTGATCATCACCAACATTCTGAGGTCTTCCAAGATATCTATCGAATTCTTGATGAGAAATAGCATCCTTTGCCCTTGATGATTTGGGTTATCATCCACAACATTATTGCATTCCCTCCAACACAAAACTTGTTCTTGTTTTGTGTTGTATCTTGAGTTCCTTGCATTCCAACTTATGTTATGATCTACCGCGGAGTATTACCATCTTTGATGTCAAGAATGTTGTGAGGATTGCTCCACCTCTTAAGAAATTCTTGCTATAATGATACTTCACACTATCACCATTCATTCTTGGTCCTTGTGTTGATTCTAACCGGGACACCAACAAGTTAATGGTGCTGCTTGGATTCTATACTTCTAGCAACCCTGTTACTTTGAAGCTAATGGTTGATTGTTCATTCTTAGACTATCGCTTATTGGATCACCATTCTAACAATTGATCAGGCTAGCTATGCCCATACTTCGGGCGCACCTGTCAACCAGTGTTTAATTCGAGTATCTTTTCCTCAAGTATACCTCATCATATCATTGATCTGACAAATGTTATCTCCTTGTTCACATAATTGTGGAAATCCATCTTTTGGAAATCTCGTTGAATTGTCACTGAGTTCATCAGCCACCTCCTCATCCTCTCCTTGGTTTACTGATGAACTCTGGTTTCGGAACTCGCTTCCATAGTTCATTTCTCGAGAATCATATAATGTCATCTCGTAAATTGTGTTGCACCTCTTCTTATCAGGCATCCAGAGTCTGAGATATCCTAACACCAATCAGATATGAATCCTGGGCAGATATGATGGTTGGGATGCATTTTCCAAGAGTTATAACGTTGGTCTTTATATGACCCAGTAAGGTGATGTCATGCCTAGCACACCTGGCTGGAGGGCCTATTGTTATAGTTCTTCCTTTTAGCAATGTTAACCATTCTTCCATGAGGAAATTGAAAGACTTATTCTATAAGTTGTCCTGGTGAATCCATTGAGTATCCAAAGTCTAACCTTTGCTTGAAGACCATGTAAATGATATCTCGAAGCATGTCTGTGGTACTTCGATTTTCAATAAGAACATTTGAAGCACAATGCTAAATGTTTCTTGCTCAATTATCCAAACAATGTTGCATGGGTAATGTCATGAAATTTCTCTCCCCTTACCTAAATGGTTTTCTACATTGTATCCTGTCATGGATATCATGCTCTGCTTGTCCTTGGGAAGGGTATACCCTCGAAATATGTGTTTAAACACATTTTCCTTTCGATTGTTTTTGTTTAACCATTCTTGTAATCTTACTCAACTGAGCAGTGATAATTCCTTGCTTAGGTAAGCACATTGTTGTATCGCTTTGTTAGTAAGACCCTATTGCTATTGTTGATGACAATCCGGTAACCACCGATGGACGGGAACTTTGCCTATTGGTCCGCCTCGTTTCAACGAGCAGGAAAATGGTTCTCTTCGTCCCTCGCCCTTGGTACCGATGTTGTTGCTGACATAACTGATAGGCTATCCTCTGACATGCCTTGCTTACATGATCGTGCAAGACTTCATCGCCCTTCCTACTTTTAACCCACATGATGGGCCCATAACCCATAGTTCCACATGATTGAAACCTAACTCTCCTGTACACCCCCTGTTTCCAAGGTTATTCCTCGCGCGTGACCTCGTAAGTAATTCACGAGCCACCTCCCGAGAGATCGTCAATTCTGGTATCAGACACATTACTTATTCCCGTTGATCTCAACCCCTTTCACGCCCTGTTGCAAGCATCAAACGATTGCCTGCCCACTCAAAACTTCCGATGATCCCTCCTTATTTTGCTCTCGATATATTCTTATGTTTCAACTCGAGAGTTACTTTATGCCACCTTCCCCGATGTTATCGACCAGATAGTCAAACTTACAGAGGTCCGTTCTTTCGAAATAACCACCCTTTATTCTTTTGTAAGTACGATGAAGATCCCGAAGAAATGATGCGTACTACATCATCATGACCTGAAGCAGAGAAATGAAGACATCAACATAATGGATCAACCGCTTCAAGAAGAGCAACCAAGATTGAGAACGCTCATTAGAATTTCGTAACCAAATCCCTTCCACCTCCCTTCCCCTCTTAAATCTCGGGACGAGATTTCTTGTAGTGGAGGAGAATTGTGACTCCCGGATATTTAAGCTACAGTAATACCCAGCTAATGATGCCACGTCACCACAATTACTGTTGTTAATCCCGCGTTAGTTCAAAGTGATTCAAATTCAAATTTGAGTTAATGGCATACATCAAAAGTATTCAAACATTGAAACTAAAATGTCCGGTTTGCGGCAAATATTCCGTACTAAATTTTGGTGAAGAAACCACACTTCTATAAAGCATTTAAGTGCCCTATATTGAATAAAGAAGTAGAAAATATAAATATTTAAATGTTTTTATAATTAATAAAATGTAAAACTATTTTATCTAGGAGGTAAACTTTTTGTGGCAGTGTGTTTAGTGGTAATACAAGTTTATGGATCATTTTGTATTTTACAAAACTAAAATAAAATATAAAATAGTAAAAGAAAGATAAATAACAAGAAAAAAATAAATTAAAAAGAAAAAAGAACCCTCCCCCCACTGGGCCATGTGGCCCAGCTGGCCTCAGCTGCCCGAATGGGCTGGCCCACCCCGCTCTCCTTTTTCCCTATCACCCGTAACCCTAACCACCCCAATCCCCCACTCCCCCCGATCCCCCACTCTCTCCTCGCGCCCCCTCCTCTTGGACCCGATCTGGATCGGGGGCAGGAGACCCCCGTCGCCCTGCTTCTACCTCGCCGGTGCCGCTTCCTCGTCGGACCGCAGTCGTCGTCACCTCCTCCCTGCTGGAACCGCCCCGAGTTGTCCGCCGCTCGGCCCCGACACCGCACCGTCCAGTACGGCGCCACCCTCCGCCGCCCCCATCACCGGCGACACTGCGGCCACCTCCCCGAGCCCACTGCCCCCCTGCATCACCCATGAGGCCTCCCCTTCTCCTCCCCTCTCCCCGCTGCACCACACCTCACCATGCTCACCACGCGCGCGCCCGACCACAGTCGCCTCTGCCCACCGGCGACCTCGCCTCCGTGCGCGCCCGGGCATGGCCTCACCCTCCGCTGCCGCTCTGTCTAGTACCGCTCTGCTGTGACGCCGGCTCGCCGCCCGCAAGCGCCTACGGGCGCGCCTGCGCCGCTTGTCGCTGCTCTCGGTGCCTCCTTCGCCCCCTGCCTCGCGTACTGCTTCCCCCTGCACGCCACGACTCCGGCCGCCGCTCCTCGCGCCTATGTCCGACGTCGGTGTCCGCCACAGCCGCGCCCGACGGATTCCCGCACCCCATTGGACGCACGTAACCACGCCCGTTAGCCCGACCTGCTAAGGCCTCCTGGCCAATGACGTGTGGGGCCGCCCCCTGAGAACGTTTTAACAAAATATAATAGGAAATTAATTAACTAATTAATTAATTAAAATGCTAATTAACATAATTAACTTGTGTTAGTTAATCTAATAACCTAATTAGTCTATTTAATCGTTTAGGTTAATAAAACAGTGTATGACAAGGGGGCCCCACCCCTTGTTGGCCAGTAAAAGTTTGACTGGTCAACTGGGACCCCTTGGACCCACATGTCAGCCTCTCTGGTACATTTATGTGTACCCAGAGTTGGGTGCACCTAGCAATTCACATTTATTTCGAATTAAAATAATCTGATAATTCTAGAAAATGATTTAAAACTTTAAAAATTAATATAAAATAAACCGTAGCACGGATGGAAAAACTTTATACATGAGAGTTGCTCAGAATGACGAGACGAATCCGGATACGTAGCCCGCTCGTCCGCCACACATCCCTAGCATAGAAAACATGCAACTTTCCCCCTCCGGTTTATCCGTCTGAAAACGATAAACACCGGCGATATTCTCCCGGATGTTTCCCCCCTTCACCGGTACCACCTCAAACCGTGTTAGAGCACACCTAGCATCACGCTTTGTCATGTCATGCATCGTCATGCATTTGTTTGCATTATATTTATTGTTTCTTCCCCCTCTTCTCTCGCTAGACACCGAGACCGACGCTGCTGCTACCAAGTATGACTACGGTGTTGATGACCCCTCTCTCTTGCCAGAGCAACCAGGCAAGCCCCCTGATCACGAGATATCGCCTACTCTCCTCTATACTGCTTGCATTACAGTAGTGTAGCATGTTACTGCTTTCCGTTAATCCTATTCTGATGCATAGCCTGTCATTGTTGCTACAACTGTTGATACCTTACCTGCAATCCTAAATGCTTAGTATAGGATGCTAGATTATCATCAGTGGCCCTACACTCTTGTCCGTCTGCCATGCTATACTACTGGGCCGTGATCACTTCGGAAGGTGATCACGGGCATATGATATATACTTATGCTGTTACTTTACTTATGATACTGTTCGGAGATGGGGGCTGAAGGGGCAGGTGGCTCCATCCAGGTAGTGGTGGGGCTGGGTTCCCGACGGCCCCCAACTGTTACTTTGTGGTCGAGCGACAGGGCAGGTTGAGACCACCTAGGAGAGAGGTGGGCCTGGCCCTGGTCGGCATCCGTGGTTATTTCAAAATAACACGCTTGACGAGATCTTGGTATTTGATCTGAGTCTGGCTACTGGCCTATACGCACTAACAATCTATGCGGGGACAGTTATGGGCACTCGACGTCGTGGTATCAGCCGAAGCCTTCGTGACATCAGCAACTGAGCGGCGTGTGCCGGGTTGGACCGTGTAACACAACTTCCTTTGTAATGGAGGTTGCTAGGTCTGCTCTCCGGCCGCGTACACAACGTGCAGGTGTGCAATGGGCGATGGGCCCAGACCCCTGCGCCATAGGATTTAGACCGGCGTGCTGGCCTCTCTGTTGTGCCTAGGTAGGGCTGCGACGTGTTGATCTTCCGAGGCCGGGCATGACCCATGAAAGTGTGTCCGGACAAAGGGGATCGAGCGTGTTGGGAAATGTGGTGCACCTCTGCAGGGATGTTTATCTATTCGAATAGCCGTGTCCCTCGGTAAAAGGACGACCCGGAGTTGTACCTTGACCTTATGACAACTAGAATCGGATACTTAATAAAACACACCCTTCCAAGTGCCAGATACAACCGGTGATCGCACTCTCACAGGGCGACGAGGGGAGGACCATCGATTAGGATTATGCCATGCGATGCTACTTGGTGGACTTACCATCTACTCTCTTCTACATGCTGCAAGATGGAGGTGGCCAGAAGCGTAGTCTTTGATAGGACTAGCTATCCCCCTCTTATCGCGGCATTCTACAGTTCAGTCCACATATGATACCCTTATTCCATTTGATACCAATTCATACATATGAAGTGTAGCTCCTTGCTTGCGAGTACTTTGGATGAGTACTCACGGTTGCTTTGCTCCCCCTTTTCCCCTTTCCTATACCCAATTGCTGCAACCAGACAATGGAGCCCAGGAACCAGACACCACCGTCGACGACGACTCCTACTACACTGGAGGTGCCTATTACTACGTGCAACCCGCTGAGAATGACCATGAGTAGTTTAGGAGGATCCTAGGCAGGAGGCCTGCGCCTCTTTCGATCTGTATCCCAGTTTGTGCTAGCCTTCTTAAGGCAAACTTGTTTAACTTATGTCTGTACTCAGGTATTGTTGCTTCCGCTGACTCGTCTATGAGCAAGCTCTTGTATTCGAGCCCTCGAGGCCCCTGGCTTGTAATATGATGCTTGTATGACTTATTTTATGTGTAGAGTTGTGTTGTGATATCTTCTCGTGAGTCCCTGATCTTGATCGTACACGTTTGTGTGTATGATTAATGTATGATTGAATCGGGGGCGTCACAAAAGTGTAATTAGCAAGCATGGTGGAAATTTCAGCTTCCGATATCTTTCTTTTATTAGTAACAATATCCTTCATGTATTTAGCATAAGGGTTCATTTTAAGCATATCAGTCAAACGCATACACAAAAAGATAGGTCTCATCATGTCAGCAAAGCGCTCAAAATCCTCATCATCCTTTTTCTTTAATGGTTTAGGAGGAAAAGGCATGGGTTTCTGAACCCATGGTTCTCTTTCCTTACCGTGCTTCCTAGCAACAAAGTCTCTCTTATCGTAACATTGATTCTTTGATTGTGGGTTATCAAGATCAATAGCAGGTTCGATCTCTACATCATTGTCATTGCTAGGTTGAGCATCAACATGAACATCATCATTAACATTATCACTAGTTTCATATTCATTACCAGATTGTGTTTCAGCATCAGAAATAGAAATATCATTGGGATTCTCTGGTGTGTCAACAACAGGTTCACTAGAAGCATGCAAAGTCCTATCATTTTTCTTCTTCTTCTTAGAAGAACTGGGTGCATCAATAGTAGTTCTCTAAGAATCTTGCTCAATTCTCTTAGGGTGGCCCTCAGGATACAAAGGTTCCTGAGTCATTTTGCCCCCTCTAGTCATAACGCTAACATCATTATCATTTTTCTTATTATTTAATTCATTGAGAAAATCATTCTGAGCCTTAAGTACTTGTCCTACTTGAGTGGTAACCATAGAAGCATGTTTACTAATAAGTTTAAGTTCACCTTTAACTCTAGACATATAATCACTCAAGTGTTCAAGCATATTAGCATTGCGTTTCAATTGTCTACCAACATAAGCATTGAAGTTTTCTTGTTTAATACTAGAATTATCAAACTCATCTAAGTATTAGCTAGCAGACTTATAACGAGGAATATCACCTTCCTCAAATATATAGAGAGAATTTACCTTTACTACCTGTGTCGGGTTATCAAGACCATGTATTTCTTCAATAGGTGGTAAATTCTTAACATCTTCAGCTTTAATACCTTTTTCTTTCATAGATTTCTTTGCCTCTTCCATATCTTCAGGACTAAGAAATAGAATACCCATTTTCTTTGGAGTTGCCTTAGGAGTTGGTTCAGGAAGTGTCCAATCATTTTCATTACTCAACATATTATTCAATAGCAATTTAGCTTGATCAACAGTTATTTCCCTGAAAACACAACCAACACAACTATCTAGGTAATCTCTGGAAGCATCGGTTAGTCCATTATAAAAGATATCAAGTACTTCATTTTTCTTGAGAGGATGATCAGGAAAAGCATTAAGTAATTGGAGAAGCCTCGCCCAAGCTTGTGGGAGACTCTCTTCTTACATTTGCATAAAATTATATATTTCCCTTAAGGCAGCTTGTTTCTTATGAGCGGGGAAACATTTAGCAGAGAAGTAATAAATCATATCCAGGGGACTACGCACACAACTAGGATCAAGAGAATTAAACCATGTTTTAGCATCACCCTTTAATGAGAAGGGAAACAACTTAAGGATAAAGTAATAGCGAGTTTTCTCATCATGAGTAAACAGGGTGGCTATATCATTTAATTTAGTAAGATGTGCCACAACAGTTTCAGATTCATAGCCATAAAAAGGATCAGATTCGACCAAAGTAATTAACTCAGGATCGAGAGAGAAATCATAATCCTTATCAGTAATAAAGATAGGTGAAGTAGCAAAAGCAGGGTCACATTTCATTCTAGCATTCAAAGACTTTTCTTTAATCATAGCTAATAATTTCTTAAGATGAGATCTATCATTGCAAGCAAGAAAGTCTCTAGCAATTTCTTCATCCATAACATAACCCTCAGGCACAACAGGCAATTCATATCTAGGGGGAGAATCTTCACCATCACTTTCATCAATATTATCAGTTTCAATAATTTAATTCTCTCTTACCCTAGCTAGTTGTTCATCAAAAAATTCACCTAGTTGCATCATATTATCAAGCTTAGAAGTAGTTTCATCATAAGTATCATGCAAAGCAGAAGTGGCATCATCAATAACATGCGACATATCAGAATGTATAGCAGGTTTAGGTGTCGCAAGTTTACTCAAAACAGAAGGTGAATCAAGTGCAGAGCTAGATGGCAGTTCCCTACCTCCCCTCGTAGTTGAGGGAAAACTCTTGGTTCTTTGATCTTTCAAGTTCTTCATAGTGACCAGTAGATATAAATCCCAAGTGACTCAAAGAATAGAGCTATGCTCCCTGGCAATGGAGCCAGAAAATAGTCTTGATAACCCACAAGTATAGGGGATCGCAACAGTTTTCGAGGGTAGAGTATTCAACCCAAATTTATTGATTCGACACAAGGGGAGCCAAAGAATATTCTCAAGTATTAGTGGCTGAGTTGTCAATTGAACCACACCTGGAAACTTAATATCTTCAACAAGGTATTTAGTAGCAAAGTAATATGATAGTAGCGGTAACGATAGAAAATTAATAGTTTTGGTTTTATAGTGATTGTAACAGTAGCAACGGAAGAGTAAATAAGCAAAGATCAATATGTGAAAAGCTCGTAGGCATTGGATCAGTGATGGATAATTATGTCGGATGCGATTCCTCATGCAATAGTTATGACATAGGGTGACACAGAACTAGCTCTAGTTTATCAATATAATGTAGGCATGTATTCCGAATATAGTCATACGTGCTTATGGAAAAGAACTTGCATGACATCTTTTGTCCTACCCTCCCGTGGCAGCGGGGTCCTATTGGAAACTAAGGGATATTAAGAACTCCTTTTAATAGAGTACCGGACCAAAGCATTAACACATAGTGAATACATGAACTCCTCAAACTACGGTCATCACCGGTAAGTATCCCGATTATTGTCACTTCGGGGTTAACGGATCATAACACATAATAGGTGACTATAGACTTGCAAGATAGGATCAAGAACTCACATATATTCATGAAAACTTAATAGGCTCAGATCTGAAATCATGGCACTCGGGTCCTAGTGACAAGCATTAAGCATAGCAATGTCATAGCAACATTAGTCTCAAAACATAGTGGATACTAGGGATCAAACCCTAACAAAACTAACTCGATTACATGATAAATCTCACCCAACCCATCACCGTCTAGCAAGTCTACAATGGAATTACTCACGCACGGCGGTGAGCATCATGAAATTGGTGATGGAAGAAGGTTGATGATGACGATGGCGACGGATTCCCCTCTCCGGAGCCCCGAACGGACTCCAGATCAGCCCTCCCGAGAGAGTTTAGGGCTTGGCGGCGGCTCTGTATCGTAAAAGACGATGAATCCTTCTCTGCGATTTTTTTCTCCCCGAACGTGAATATATGGAGTTCGATTTGAGGTCGGTGGAGCGACAGGGGGACCACGAGGCAAGGGGGCGCGCCCCCACCCTCGTGGACAGGGTGTGGGCCCCCTGACATTGATTCTTTTGCTAGTATTTTTTATATATTCCAGAAATATTCTCCGTTGATTTTCAGGTCATTCCGAGAACTTTTATTTTTGCACAAAAATAACACCATGGCAATTCTGCTGAAAACAACGTCAGTCCGGGTTAGTTCCATTCAAATCATGCAAGTTAGAGTCCAAAACAAGGGCAAAAGTGTTTGAAAAAGTAGATACATTGGAGACGTATCAAGCATCAACACTCATCGGACCGCATACATCTGTATGTATTATTTCCAACAAGTCTGTTGCTCGCTCCATTGTTCCGAAGAACGGAGTTTTAGTCATCTTGCCCATGAGGAATGGTTCGCAAGCATCAAGTGATTCCAAAAGCCCATCAGCATGGAGTTTCTTCATGTGCTTTACACCAATATGACCTAAACGACAGTGCCACAAATAAGTTGCACTATCATTATTAAACTTATATCTTTTGGCTTCAATACTATGAACATGTGTATCACTACTATCAAGATTTAGTGAAAATAGACCACTCACCAAGGGTGCATGATCATAAAAGATATTACTCATATAAATAGAACAACCATTATTCTCTGATTTAAATGAATAACTATCTCGAATCAAACAAGATCCAGATATAATGTTCATGCTTAATGCTGGCACCAAATAACAATTATTAAGGTCTAAAACTAATCCCGAAGGTAGATGTAGAGGTAGCGTGCCGATGGCGATCACATCGAGTTTGGAACCATTTCCCACGCGCATCGTCACCTCGTCCTTAGCCAATCTTGCTTAATCCGTAGCCCCTGTTTCGAGTTGCAAATATTAGCAACAAAACCAATATCAAATACACAGGCGCTACTGCAAGCATTAGTAAGGTAAACATCAATAACATGTATATCAAATATACCTTTCACTTTGCCATCCTTCTTTTCCGCCAAATACTTGGGGCAGTTCCGCTTCCAGTGACCAGTCCCTTTGTAGTAGAAGCACTCATTCTCGGGCTTAGGTCTAGACTTGGGCTTCTTCACTTGAGCAGCAACTTGTTTGCCGTTCTTCTTGAAGTTCCCCTTCTTATTGACCATCAACACTTGATGCTCCTTCTTGATTTCTACCTCCGCAACCTTTAGCATTGCGAAGAGCTCGGGAATTGTCTTATCCATCCCTTGCATATTATAGTTCATCACGAAGCTTTTGTAGCTTGGTGGCAGTGATTGAAGAACTCTGTCAATGACACTATCAACCAGAAGATTAACTCCCAGCTGAGTCAAGTGATTGTGGTACCCAGACATTCTGAGTGTATGCTCACTAACAAAACTATTCTCCTCCATTTTGTAGCTGTAGAACTTATTGGAAACTTCATATCTCTCAATCCAAGCATTTTCTTGAAATACTAACTTCAACTCCTGGAACATCTCATATGCTCCATGACGTTTAAAACGTCGTTGAAGGCCCGGTTCTAAGCCGTAAAGCATGGCACACTAACCTATCGAGTAGTCTTCCGCTTTGCTCTGCGAGGTGTTCATAACATCTGGAGTTGCTCCTACAACGGGTTTGGCACCTAGTGGTGCTTCCAGGACGTAATTCTTCTGTGCAGCAATGAGGATAATCCTCAAGTTACGGAACCAGTCCATGTAGTTGCTACCACCATCTTTCAACTTAGCTTTCTCTAGGAACACATTAAAATTCAATGGAACGGTAGCACGGGCCATTAATCTATGACAACGAAGACACGCAAAATACTATCAGGTACTAAGTTCATGATAAATTGAAGTTCAATTAATCATATTACTTAAGAACTCCCACTTAGACAGATATCCCTCTAATCATCTAAGTGATCACATGATCCATATCAACTAAACCATGTCCGATCATCATGTGAGATGGAGTAGTTTTCAATGGTGAACATCACTATGTTGATCATATCTACCATATGATTCACGCTTGACCTTTCGGTCTCAGTGTTCCGAGGCCATATCTGCATATGCTAGGCTCATCAAGTTCAACCTAAGTATTCTGCATGTGCAAAATTGGCTTGCACCCGTTGTATGTGAACGTAGAGCTTATCACACCCGATCATCACATGGTGTCTCGGCACGACGAACTGTAGCAATGGTGCATACTCAAGGAGAACACTTGTACCTTGAAATTTAGTGAGAGATCATCTTATAATCCTACTGACATACTAAGAAAAATAAGATGCATAAAAAGATAAACATCACATGCAATCAAATAAGTGATATGATATGGCCATCATCATCTTATGCCTTTGATCTCCATCTCCAAAGCACCATCGTGATCACCATCGTCACCGGCTTGATGCCTTGATCTCCATCGAAGCATCATTGTCATCTCGCCAACTTTTGCTTCTACGACTATCGCTACCGCTTAGTGATAAAGTAAAGCAATTACATGGCGATTGCATTTCATACAATAAAGCGGAAACCATATGGCTCCTGCCAGTTACCGATAACTGTTACAAGACATGATCATCTCATACAACAATTTATATATTATCACGTCTTGACCATATCACATCACAGCAAGCCCTGTAAAAATAAGTTAGACGTCCTCTACTTTGTTGTTGCAAGTTTTACGTGGCTGCTACGGGCTTCTAGCAAGAACCGTTCTTACCTACGTATCAAAACCACAACGCTTTTTCGTCAAGTTTGCTATTTTAACCTTCAACAAGGATCGGGCGTAGTCACACTCGATTCAACTAAAGTTGGAGAAACAGACACCCACGATCCACCTGTGTGCGAAGCATGGCGGTAGTACCAGTCTCATGAATGTGGTCATGTAATGTCGGTCTGGGCCACATCATGCAACAATACCGCCAAATCAAAGTATGACATGCTGGTAAGCAGTATGACTATTATCACCCACAACTCTGTGTGTTCTACTCATGCATATAACATCTACGCATAGACCTGGCTCTGATGCCATTGTTGGGGAACATAGTATTTCAAAAAAAAATCCTATGATCACGCAAGATCTATTTAGGAGAAGCATAGCAATGACCGGGGAGAGTGTATCCATGTACCCTCGTAGACCGAAAGCGGAAGCATTAAGTAACGCGGTTGATGTAGTCGAACGTCTTCGCAATCCAACCGATCAAGTACGAATGCACGACACCTCCGTGATCTGCACATGTTCAGCTCGGTGACATCTCTCGAACTCTAGATCCAGCTGAGGCCGAGGGAGAGTTTCGTCATCACGACGGTGTGGTGACGGTGATGATGAAGTTTCCGACGCAGGGCTTCGCCTAAGCACTACGACAAAATGACCGAGGTGGAAATCTGTGGAGGAGGGCACCGCACACGGCTAAGAAATCAACTTGTGTGTCTATGGGGTGCTCCCCTCCTCCGTATATAAAGGAGTGGAGAAGGGGGTCGGCCATCCTCATATGGTGCGCCCCAAGAGGGGAATCCTACTCCTACTAGGAGTAGGTCCCCCCCTTTCCTAGTCCAACTAGGCGGGGAAGGAAAGGGAAGAGGGAGAGAAGGAAAGGGGGGCCGGACCCCTCCCCAATTCGGATTGGGCTTGGGGGGCGTGCCCCTCCACTTGGCCGCCTCCTCCTCTCTTCCACTAAATCCCATGAAGGCCCATTAACCCCCCGGGGGTTCCGGTAGGCCCCCGGTACTCCGAAAAATGCTCGAATCTAGCCGAAACCTTTCTGGTGTCCAAACACAACCTTCCAATATATCAATCTTCATGTCTCGACCATTTCGAGACTCCTCGTCATGTCCATGATCACATCCAGGATTCCGAACAACCTTCAGTACATCAAATCACATAACTCACAATACATATCGTCATTGAAGGTTAAGCGTGCGTACCCTACGTGTGCGAGAACTATGTAGACATGACCGAGACTCATCTCCGGTCAATAACCAATAGCGAAACCTGGATGCTCATATTGGTTCCTAAATATTCTATGAAGATCTTTAACGGTCAAACCGCATAACAACATACGTTGTTCCCTTTGTCATCGGTATCTTACTTGCCCGAGATTCGATCGTCGGTATTGACGATCACATGTACCTAGGGTAGCGTAATAGGTCTGACCTAGACGCCCTTCCCAAGGACACTACCCAAAGATCAACAACATTCAAAGCATAGCAGTTTCCACCGTCTGGAATCTCCTCAGAGTGCAACCCACTCGACCAACAATTCCACTCGGATAACCCAATTCATTCGACCAGTATATCACCATTCGACCGTACAAGAAACCACTCAGAATACGGAAGACCTAAAGTCACTCAGGATGGCAATGGTCAGGCGTTCACTCCATAATGTTAATGATCATTTATATGTCTTTATTGCTGGCGTTACCAGTAGCGCCTCACCTTTATGTACATTGAACTCCTTGTAACGTGAGCTGGCCGGGGTCCCGGCGCACTCTATTTAAGCCAGCCCTCCACTGAGACAAGGGTTGACCCCCTGTAACTTCACACATAATCCAGTCGTCCGCCTCAGGGCACCGAGGTGTAGGGATATTACTTCCTCCGAGAAGGGCCTGAACTCGTAAATCTTGAGTGCACAACCTCATTGTAGCTAGGATCTTGCCTCCTCCTACGTACCTGATACGTCTCCAACGTATCTATAATTTTTGATTGTTCCATGCTATTATATTATCTGTTTTGGATGTTAATGGGCTTTATTTTACACTTTTATATTATTTTTGGGACTAACCTATTAACCGGAGGACCAACCCAAATTGTTGTTTTTGCCTATTTCAGTGTTTCGTAGAAAAGGAATATCAAATGGAGTCCAAACGGAATGGAACCTTTGGGAACATGATTTTTGGCGCAAACATGATCCACGGGACTTGGAGTGGACGTAAAGCAATCCACGAGGCGGCCACGAGGTAGGGGGCACGCCCTCCCCTCTCGTAGGCCCCTCGTTGCTCCACCGACCTACTTCTTCCTCCTATATATGTTCAAATACCCCGCAAACATCTAGGAGGACCACAAAACCCTATTTCCACCACTGCAACCTTTTGTACCCAAGAGATCCCATCTTGGGGCCTTTTCCGGAGCTCCGCCGGAGGGGGCATTGATCACGGAGGGCCTCTACATCAACTCCATGGCCCCTCCGATGATGTGTGAGTAGTTTACCTCAGACCTACGGGTCCATAGCTACCAGCTAGATGGCTTCTTCTCTCTCTTTGGATCTCAATACAAAGTTTTCCTCGATTCTCTTGGAGATCTATTCGATGTTTATCTCTTTTTGCGGTGTGTGTGTCGAGATCCGATGAATTGTGGGTTTATGATCCAGATTATCTATGAACAATATTTGAATCTTCTCTGAATTCTTTTATGTATGATTGGTTTATCTTTGCAAGTCTCTTCGAATTATCAGTTTCGTTTGGCCTAGTAGATTGACCTTTATTGCAATGGGAGAAGTGCTTAGCTTTGGGTTCAATCTTGCGGTGCTCGATCCCCGTGACAGAAAGGGAAACGACACGTATTGTATTGTTGCCATCGAGGATAAAAAGATGGGGTTTACATCATATTGCATGATTTTATCCCTCTACATCATGTCATCTTGCTTGAGGCGTTACTATGTTCTTATGAACTTAATACTCTAGATGCATGCTGGATAGCGGTCGATGTGTGGAGTAATAGTAGTAGATGCAAGCATGAGTCGGTCTACTTGTCGCGGGCGTGATGCCTATATACATGATCATGCCTAGATATTCTCATAATTATTCGCTTTTCTATCAATTGATCGACAGTAATGTCGGATTTCGGGTTCCGGCAGACCCTTAAGGTTCGAACACTAGGGTGCGCGCGGAAATCTCGCCTTCAACCTCTCCGTCTCGATGGGATCTAAACTACTAAAAGAACTGCAGGAAAGACACAAGATTTATACTGGTTCGGGCCACCGATGTGGTGTAATACCCTACTCAAGTGTGTGGTGGATGGATTGCCTCCTGGGGCTGGTGAGGACGAACAATACAAGGAAGAATAGCCTCGCGAGGGTCTGTTCTTGGTTGTGGTGATGAACTGTTGTGAAGAGTTCAGTCACCCTTTCTCTCTCTATGCTTTTTCTCTCACCCCTCGTCCCCTTGTCATGTGGGTGGCTGGTCCTATTTATAGAGGCCCTGGTCCTCTCCCCAAATATTGAGCGGGAAGGGATCCAACAATGGCGGGCTAATTTGAAGGGGGACAGCGAGTACATCTATCCTGACAAAAGCAGTCTTCGCCTGCCAAAGGCTCTGGTGATGACGCCGCGCTGGGCTCCATGGTGACCTCCGTCTCGTAGTCCTCCTGGCCTTGGTCTCGTTGCACCGAAGTGGCAACCTTTGCCTGTTGCCTCGGTACTCTGTTGATACGCTTGCTCCCTTTGCACCAAAGAGGAAAGAGGGACGCTGCGCGCGCTGGCACCCGCCTGGTGCCCCGTGTCGTCATGGCTTGCGTCATGGGCACCTCGCGAGGTACCCCGCCTTGAACTCTCCGCCTCCTCGCGAGCCAGGTTGACGAGGCTGTGCCTGAGGATGCGCCGTGTCGTCCGCCTCGCGAGGCTTGGCCCCTCGCGAGGGTCTTGAGCCTCGTGTTGACGAAGATGGGCCACGCTCGGCCCCCACTCGAGCCACGCCGCAGGCCGCAGGCAGGCAAGTCTGGGGACCCCTATTCCCAGAACGCCGACAGTAGCCCCCGGGCCCAAGGCGCGCATGGACTTGGCCGTGCCGAGATGCGAAAGGGCAAGGGCGAAGCGTCGCGGGCCCTAACAGCCTGCGGCCTCGGACGCCGCGTGGCGGTTGATTGGACGTGGCGCCTCCGCTTCCCCAGGACGCCTTGGCGATTGTGCGAGTTGGACAAGTCCCTGCATGTAGAACGTGTCATGATTACCTGTGATTGTGGAGACCGGCGGTTGGCCTTCGCTGGCTATAAGTACGGCTCCGCTCGTACCCGTCCAGCCCATCTCCTCTTGCTCTCTCCTTCGCCTCAGTTGTTGCTCCGTCTTGGTGTGATGGCTCCATCAAGGAGGAACTCGGCCGCAGAGAAGGGGAAGGCCCTCCAGATCGGTTCTGCCTCTCCCCCATCCAAGCGTGGTCGCGGGCGCCCTCGGAAGCACCCGGTGGCCGCCCCGGCAGCTCCCAGCGGCCGTGGGGGGGCTCCCAGCATGGCGGCGGGCAAGCCGCCGTAGCCGGAGGGTGCGCCTGGGTTGCGCGCTCCCCCAGGCCGTGCTTTCGTGCCCGGAAGGCGCCGCCGGAATTCGTCGTTTGCTCGGCGGAGCCGGCTCGCGCCCGGCTCCCGCTCCCTCGCTTCCTCCTCGATGAACTCCCGGCCGGCGCTCCTGGCGGCCTCTGGCTCTAGGCGGAGGGCTGCTGCAGCAGGTCATCATGGGGCGCGCTGGAGGTCTCCGCCAGCGGGGGCTTGGTCTTCACTCGCGGCTGGCAGGCGTTCGCCCGCACTCGCGGCCTGGAGCGTAAGTGCACTCTGCACTTCAGGTTCGATGGCGACGCCACCCTCTACGTGAGGGTGTTTGGGGAAAATGGTCGCCGCGCGGGGTGCTATCCCGAGGACGATGACCGCGTCTGCGGGCCCCGCTCCGATGGTGATGGGGGAGATAGCGCCTGAGCGGGCGGCGGCGTCAGCGACTCCCCCAGCTCCGTCAGCTCTTCCTCAAGCGACTCCTCCAGTGGTGGCAGCAGTCCTCCCTCGTGCCATCGGGTTTGCCTAGGTGGAGGTGGTTCGTCCGCCCGTCGTCGTGCACCGGCGCGGCGCGAGAGGGGGTCCGCCTGAGGCCCTGGGGCAGCCCGTGTCACCGCCGTGGGCTGATGCAGGAGGGGCGGCGCTAGGCTCGTCTTTTTTCCTTTCGCTTTTGTTCCCTGTGTAAAACAGAACAGATGCATGGAGCCTCCTTGGGGCGTGTTGGGAGATGTTGCCGCTTCAGCGATTACCTTGATCTTATTTTTGTACTTCCTGATTTCCTGCCTGTGTATAGATAGCTTTCGACCCCTGTCGGGGAGTGGGGCGACCGACCCAGGCCCTATGTGCGCGTCGCGGTACCCGTGGGGCACGGACTAGGAGGGGTGCTCCCGTAATGCGCCAGGGCCGTGAAACCCTCCTGAGGCTAGGGCAGAAATCCTCGCGAGGGCACCTGAGCACCATCCCTCGCGAGGTTGTTCGCGAGAGAAACCAAAGCGAGGGGCAAAAATCGACGAACCATAAATCAGCAACAGCGATAACTCCAATAAGAATCCAAATGCAAACGAACATGTCAACTGCGGAAAGCAAATGGGAAAGCCGCGTCCGGCACCTAATCTCGTCTTCGACGTCTTCTGATCAGCGCGGAGCTAAGTGCTGCCACTGGGCGTGGGAGGGACCCCCAGGGCCTGAGGCCGGCGCTCCTGAGACTCCGGGGCGTGTACAGCCGCACTCATTATTATGTGAGAGTGTCACGGGGCGGCGAGCTTCACAGGCATTGGCCTTCTTCACAGGCTCTGGGCCTTTTTCCAAAGCACGATAGCTTCACAGGCGCTCGCCTTGCTTCACAGGCTCTGGGCCTTTTTCCAAAACGTGATAGCTTCACAGGCACTCGCCTTGCTTCACAGGCTCCGGGCCTTTTTCCAAAGCGATGATCTTCACAGGCACTCGCCTTGCTTCACAGGCTCTGGGCCTTTTTCCAAAGCGATGATCTTCACAGGCACTCGCCTTGCCTCACAGGCTCTGGGCCTTTTTCCAAAGCGATGATCTTCATAGGCACTCGCCTTGCTTCACAGGCTCTGGGCCTTTTCAGGGGTAGAACCTTCGGACGTGCTGGATGTTCCACGCATTCTGGATTGGCACTCCCTCCTGAGTCTCCAAGCGCGCGGAGCCGGGCCTGGAAACATGAACAACCTTGAATGGGCCCTCCCACATGGGAGAGAGCTTGTGTAACCCCTCCCTAGAGAGAACATGCCTGAGCACGAGGTCTCCTACCTCGAGAGTCCAGGGGCAGATGTTGCGGCAGTGATATCACCGCAGCGCCTGCTGATACCTCGCCGCTCGCAGCGTGGCCTCCCGGCGATGTTCCTCCCCCAACACGAGGTCCATCCCCCGCATGGCGTCCTGCTGCGCCCCGTCGAACGCCAGGACCCGCGCGGAGTGACGTCTGACCTCGTGAGGGAGGACTGCTTCCGCTCCGTAGACCAGGAAGAACGGGGTCTCCATAGTCGGTTTGGTCGCGGTGGTGCGGATGGACCACAGCACGGACTGCAGCTCGTCGTACCATCCTCTGCCGCAGGCCTCCAGCTTCTTCTTGAATGTCCTGGTCTTGAGGCCCCTCAGGACCTCTGCGTTGGCCCGCTCGGCTTGGCCGTTGCTTCGAGGGTGCGCCACTGAACCATAGCATATCTGCGTTCCAAGGTTAGCACAGTATGTTTTGAAGAGGTTACTGGTGAGCTGTGAACCGTTGTCTGTGATGATGCGGTTCGGCACCCCGAACCGACTCACGATGCCCATGATGAACTTGACCGCAGAGCCCGCGGGGATGGTGCGGACGGCCTCCACTTCAGCCCACTTGGTGAACTTGTCCACGACGACGTAGAGGTAGCGGTAGCCCCCTGGCGCCCGAGGGAACGGGCCCAGGATGTCCAGGCCCCAGACTGTGAACGACCATGAAAGGGGTATAGTCTGCAGGCCTCCGGCCGGCTGATGTATTTGCTTGGCGTGGAACTGGCAGGCCTCACAAGCTTTCACGTGCTCTACGGCGTCATTGAGTGCGGTAGGCCAATAAAACCCACTGCGGAACGCCTTGCCGACGAGGGTCCGCGATGATGAGTGGTGCCCGCAGTCCCCGCCGTGTATGTCCTCCAGTAGTTCCTTTCCTTGCTCCCTGGAGATGCAGCGCAGGGATACATCGTTTGGTCGCTTCCGGTAGAGCTCTGCGTCCTTGATGCAGTACGCCGTGGCCTGCCGTGCCACACGCTCCGCTTCCTCCTCCTTCTCCGGCAGGGTCCCTTCTGTTAAGTAGCTCCGGAGCTCCGTGATCCAGCACCCCTCCTAAGGTTCCACCGTCAGGAACAGGCGTGCTCCCGAGGCCGGGCCACAGACCGGGGCTCCTGAGGCTGGTGGCTGGGGGAGCTCCTCCCGAGGTTGAGCCGTGTTTGACAACGACGGCAAGGCTGAGGGCTTGAAGAGCCGCTCCTCGAAGACACCAGGCCCTTGAGGCAGCCGCCTGGATGCCTGCTTGGCAATGTCGTCGGCCTCCTGATTGGTGCCACGGGGCACATGCTGCAACTCCAACCCCCAGAACCGCTTCTCCATCCTGCGGACCTCCGCAAGGTAAGCTTCCATGTGCTCGTCTTTCGGCTCGTACACCTTGTTGGAAAAGTTCATGAGGAGCTGTGAATCGCCCTTAATGGTAAGGCGCTTCACCCCCAGGGCTGCCGCGGCCTTTAGGCCCGCTATTAGACCCTCATATTCTGCTATGTTATTGGAGACCTTTTCACCTTGTTGGAAGCAGAGCTGTATGGCATAGTAGAGCTTGTCCTGAGTGGGCAATATAAGCACCGCTCCAGCCCCAACACCATGTCTGGAGAACGCCCCGTCAAAGTGCATGACCCAGCCTTTTGGCGCCTCGCTCCCTGGGAAGAGGGACCGATCCTCGTCGGCCTTGAGGCCCGGTGCCTCTGTCCATTCTGCCACGAAATCCGCCAATGCTGCTCCTTTGATGACCCTGGTTGTGCTGAATTCAAGCTGAAACGCCTGCAGCTCTATATTCCACTCGGCGACCCTTCCGGCTGAGTTAGGGCTCCTGAGCACCCTCTCCAGGGGGTATGACGAGACGACTTTGATGGGGTGAGCCTGGAAGTAGTGACGCAGCTTGCGTGAGGCTATCAGTAGCGCGAGGAGGAGCTTCTGAGGCATTGGGTACCATGCCCTCGCGTCCCGTAGTACCGTGCTGACAAAGTAAACTGGGTGCTCGACGAGGCTGGGAGCATCTGGGGTTGCCGCGCCCTCGGGAGGTGAGGGTGCCTCGCGACGCGTTGCGGCCTCGGGAGGTGGACTACGCGGCCGGGTGGCCTCTCCTGCCCCCGGTGCATTTCCCGGTTGCTGGCCCTCCTCAACTGTGGTTGGGCTCCCGCAGGCTTTCCTTGTTCCTGTTTTGTCCTGCCCTGGGCTGCCGCTGCGGCCTTGACTTTGCGTTCCTCCCTAACCGCCACCAGGGCTGCGCTGGCGGAGTAAGGTGTGGCGGCGAGGTACAGTAGCAGGGGCTCCTAAGGGCGTGGAGCCACCATGACTGGGGGACTGGTCAGGTACCTCTTGAGGTCTTGAAACGCCTTATCTGCTTCTTCAGTCCACTCAAAGGTCCCTTTCTTCTTCATCAGCTGGAAGAAGGGCAGCGCTCTCTCCCCTAGTTTGGAGATGAAGCGCCCTAGCGCGGTCACGCGCCCCATGAGCTTTTGCATTTCTTTGAGGGTCTTTGGCGGGCTCATGTCCTCGACTGCTTTGACCTTCTCGGTGTTGGCCTCGATGCCACGATGGGACACGAGGAACCCCAAGAGCTTGCCCGAGGGGACGCCAAACACACATTTCTCCGGGTTGAGCCGCAGGTTCACTGCGTCGAGGCTCGCGAAGGTCTCCTCCAGGTCTTGTATCAGGGTCTTGGCCTCCCAAGACTTTACCACTATGTCATCGACGTAACCCTCGACATACTTTCCGAGCTGCTGACCCAAGGTGATGTGCATCAGTCGCTGAAAGGTTGCCCCTGTGTTACGTAACCCGAATGGCATGCATGTATAGCAGTATACTCTGCACGGGGTAAAGAAAGCGGTCTTCTCGACATCTTCCACAGCCATCTTGATCTGGTGATACCCGGAGAAGGCATCCAGGAAGCATAGCAGGTCGCACTCCGCAGTGGAATCGACAATCTGGTCGATACGGGGGAGCAGGAACGGATCTTGCGGGCATGCCTTGTTGAGGTTGGTGAAGTCGACACACATGCGTTCTTTCCCCCCCTTCTTGGGCACAACGACAGGGTTGGCCAACCAGTCCGGGTATCGGACCTCGCGAATGACCCCTGCAGCCTCTAGCTTGCGGGTCTCTTGGGTGATGAGAGCCTCCTTCTCTGTTGACTGCCGACTGGCCTTCTGTTTCATGGGGCGCACATTTGGGCACACGTTGAGGTGATGCTCGATGACGCTCCTGGGGATCCCCGCCAACTGATCGGGCCCCCAAGCAAATACCTTCTTATTCGCGCGCAAGAACTTGACCAAGGCCTCCTCCTGCTCAGGCTCAAGGTTGGCGCCTATGGTGAAAGTGGCGCCGGAAGACCCGCCCTCGTCGATGGGTATCTGCTTGGTCTCTGCCTTGTCCTGGGTGAACAACTGCTTCTTCTTGGCGGGCGCAGCCCCCTTGGGCTCAGGGGCCTCCGCGTTGGCGGGCCGTGCCGACGCCGCTGTCTTGAAGGTGAGCTCGAGTACTCGCAGGGCGTCCCCGGTGTCCCCGCGCACCGTGAGGGTACCATTGCTCACGGGCATCTTCATGAGGTTGTACGCTGGATGCGTGGCGTCCATGAACTGGGCCGGTGCCAGGTAGCCGAGGATGGCATTGTAAGGAAGGCCGATGGGGGCGATGTCGAAGTCTACCGTCTCCGTGCGGAAGTTGTCGTAGGTGCCGAAGGTCACCGGGAGCCGGATCTGCCCCAGGGAGTCGGATGATCCACCCCCGACGCCCGAGAAGGATCGGCTGGGTCGCAGCCATTCCCGGGGTATGCGGAAGAGGTCGAAAGTCTCGACCGAAAGCAAGCTGAGGCCCGCGCCGCCGTCGACAAGGGTCCGGGTGACGGCCACCTGGCAGATGGTGGGGGTGCACAACAAGGGGAGCGCGCCTAAGCTGACCGGGTTGGCGGGGTGGTCCTCCGAGCTGAAGGTCAGATCGACCTCGCTCGCCGCCCGGTCCGGGGAGCCCCCTACCGCGCGGCAGCGGTGCTAACCCGGCGGGCAAAAGGCTTGATGTGGCGACTTGTGGGCGCCAGGAGGGCCGCAACGACCGGAGGCGTCGGCGCCGCGGTGCTGTCGCTCTGTCGCGTAGGCGGATGCTGGGGTGGTGCTTGTAGCTCATTCCCCGCCGAGCCGGTGGCGGTGTTGACGGCGGGTGGCGGGGGACGACGAGAGCGCCCACCGGCGAGGGCCGCCGGGGCGGCCCGAGCCCGGCTGGCGCCGCGCATGGTTGCGGCGGCCGAAGGAGGGCAGAGCGGTGGAAGACGGATCCCGGCGCACCCCTACCTGGCGCGCCAAATGTCGGATTTCGGGTTCCGGCAGACCCTTAAGGTTCGAACACTGGGGTGCGCGCGGAAATCTCGCCTTCAACCTCTCCGTCTCGATGGGATCTAAACTACTAAAAGAACTGCACGAAGGACACAAGATTTATACTGGTTCGGGCCACCGATGTGGTGTAATACCCTACTCCAGTGTGTGGTGGATGGATTGCCTCCTGGGGCTGGTGAGGACGAACAATACAAGGAAGAACAGCCTCGCGAGGGTCTGTTCTTGGCTGTGGTGATGAACTGTTGTGAAGAGTTCAGTCACCCTCTCTCTCTCTATGCTTTTTCTCTCACCCCTCGTCCCCTTGTCATGTGGGTGGCTGGTCCTATTTATAGAGGCCCTGGTCCTCTCCCCAAATATTGAGCGGGAAGGGATCCAATAATGGTGGGCTAATTTGAAGGGGGACAGCGAGTACATCTATCCTGACAAAAGCAGTCTTCGCCTGCCAAAGGCTCTAGTGATGACGCCGCGCTGGGCTCCATGGTGACCTCCATCTCATAGTCCTCCTGGCCTTGGTCTCGTTGCACTAAAGTGGCAACCTTTGCCCGATGCCTCGGTACTCTGCTGATACGCTTGCTACCTTTGCACCAAAGAGGAAAGAGGGACGCTGCGCGCGCTGGCACCCGCCTGGTGCCCCATGTCGTCATGGCTTGCGTCATGGGCACCTCACGAGGTACCCCGCCTTGAACTCTCCGCCTCCTCGCGAGCCAGCGTGACGAGGCTGTGCCTGAGGATGCGCCGTGTCGTCCGCCTCGCGAGGCTTGGCCCCTCGCGAGGTTCTTGAGCCTCGTGTTGACGAAGTTGGGCCGCGCTGGGCCCCCACTCGAGCCACGCCGCAGGCCGCAGGCAGGCAAGTCTGGGGACCCCCGTTCCCAGAACACCGACAAGTAATTTGTTCACCCACCGTAATACTTATGCTATCTTGAGAGAAGCCACTAGTGAAACTTATGGCCCCCGGGTCTATTTTCCATCATACAAGTTTCCAATCTATTTTATTTTGCAATCTTTACTTTCAATCTATATCATAAAAAATACCAAAAATATTTATCTTATTATTATCATCTCTATCAGATCTCACTCTTGCAAGTGGCCGTAAAGGGATTGACAACCCCTTCATCGCGTTGGTTGCGAGGTTATTATTTGTTTGTGTAGGTATGAGGTGACTCGCGCGTGGTCTCCTACTGGATTGATATCTTGGTTCTCAAAAGCTGAGGGCAATACTTACGCTGCATTACTGCATCACTCTTTCCTCTTCAAGGGAAAACCAACGCAGTGCTCAAGAGGTAGCAAGAAGGATTTCTGGCGCCATTGCCGGGGAGATCTACGCCAAGTTAAGACATACCAAGTACCCATCACAACTCTTATCCTTTGCATTACATTATTTGCCATTTGCCTCTCGTTTTCCTCTCCCCCACTTCACCCTTGCCGTTTTATTCGCCTCTTTTTCCTTCCTGCCTTCTGTGTGCTCATTCTTTTTGCAATCTATTTCCATCATGTCTGAAGCTGGGGAGATTATCATTGATAAGGATGATAGTATGGAAAACTTTGATGCTATTGATGATCCTTTTGAAAATCGTATTATTTTACACACTAAAAAGTTTTGGATTGGTAGCGGTAATATTATTGGGAAGGGAGTTATTCAAGATTTCTTTACTTGTGCTAGTGCTCTGCCTACCATGAGTGGATCTATCCTTCATAAAACTAGTAGTCTCGCAGATGCTATATCTTTGCTCATAGTTGAACTTGAACGACAATTTTTACATATGCATCCTTCCATACAAAGGATTTTCCTAGAATTTTCTAATATTGAACATTCTTCTGTTAAGTGGGCAACAACCATCTTTTTAGCTCATGAGTTTAGATTTATAATAAAAGAAGCCAATGAAATTTTTGCGCATTATAGGGTGGATGCTGGCCGTCCTCCCATAGAATTAATCCTTTTTATCAAGAAGACATTATGCGTTTACCATGTTTAGATCATGTTGCTTTTAATAAAAACCTTAGAAAAAAGGTTCCTACCGATGCTCTTGTTAATAGGATCTATGAACTTAATGATAATTTTGTGATTCAGAACAATGGGCTAGGTTTTTCCCTTGGACAAAGCCTGATGACTTTTTGCCAAAAGAATGCTTATAATGATGAATTGGTTGTTCAATATGAGGGGCCAAATGAGGAACCAACACCTCCCGAACATGATCTTGGGGACTTTTGTCCCATTAAATTTAGCCCCTTTGATTACTTTTGCTTGCCACAAAGAAAGCTTGCTGCTGAACGTAGGGAGTATGACATGAGTTTTCGTGATTTATCTTACCATTATCATGGTAATACCTAGATCTATTCTTGCTTTTATGCCTAGCTAGGGGCGTTAAACGATAGCGCTTGTCGGGAGGCAACCCAATTTTTTTATTCCTTGCTTTTTGCTCCTGTTTACTAATAAATAATTTATCTAGCCTCTGTTTTGGTTGCATTTTTTGTGTTTAATTAGTGTTTGTGCCAAGTAGAACCATTGGGAAGACTTGGGGAAAGTGTTTTTGATCCTGCTGTAAAAAATCGAAACTTTAGCGCTCGCGAGAATTGCTGCCATTTTTTTACTAGAGAGTGATATTTAGTTAATTATTTTTGAAGATGATTAATAGATAAATTCCTCACGTCCAGCAATTTATTTTAGAATTTTTGGGCTTCCAGAAGTATTCGAAACCTACAGATTACCACAGACTGTTCTGTTTTTGACAGATTTTGTTTTTCGTGTGTTGTTTGCTTATTTTGATGAATCTATGGCTAGTAATAGAGTTTATGAACCAGAAAAAAGTTGGAATACAGTAGGTTTCACACCAATATAAATCAATAATAAGTTCATTGCAGTACCTTGAAGTGGTGTTTTGTTTTCTTTTATTAACGGAGCTCACGAAGATTTTCTTTTAAGTTTTGTGTTGTGAAGTTTTCAAGTTTTGGGTAAAGACTTGATGGATTATGGAACAAGGAGTGGCAAGAGCCTAAGCTTGGGGATGCCCAAGGCACCCCAAGGTAAAATCCAAGGACACCAAAAATACTAAGCTTGGGGATGCCCCGGAAGGCATCCCCTCTTTCGTCTTCGTTCATCGGTAACTTTACTTGGAGCTATATTTTTATTCGCCACGTGATATGTGTTTTGCTTGGAGCATCTTGTATGATTTGAGTCTTTGCTTTTTAGTTTACCACAATCATCCTTGCTGTACACACCTTTTGGGAGAGACACACATGAATTGGAATTTACTAGAATACTCTATGTGCTTCACTTATATCATTTGAGCTATATAGTTTTTTGCTCTAGTGGTTCACTTATATCTTTTAGAGCGCGGCGGTGGTTCTACTTTATAGAAATAATTGACCTCTCATGCTTCACTTATATCATTTTTAGAGTCCTTTAGAACAGCATGGTAATTCACTTTGGTTATAAATTTTAAATGCTAAGAGAAGTTGGATGCTTGATAGATGGTTTTGAGGTATAAAGGTGGTAATATTAGAAGTGTGCTAGTTGCGTATTTGTGAAATTGATGAATACTTGTGTTGAAGTTGGCAAGTCCCGTAGCATGCACGTATGGTGAACGTTATGTGACAAATTTGAAGCATGGGGTGTTCTTTGATTGCTTTCCTTATGAGTGGCGGTCGGGTATGAGCGATGGTCTTTTCCTACCAATCTATCCCCCTAGGAGCATGCGCGTAGTGCTTGGTTTTGATGACCTATAGATGTTTGCAATAAGTATGTGAGTTCTTTATGACTAATCTTGAGTCCATGGATTATACACACTCTCACCCTTCCATCATTGCTAGCCTCTTCGGTACCGTGTGTTGCCCTTTCTCACCTTGAGAGTTGGTGCAAACTTCGTCGGTGCATCCAAACCTCGTGATATGATACGCTCTATCACACATAAGCCTCCTTATATCTTCCTCAAAACAGCCACCATACCTTCCTATTATGGCATTTCCATAGCCATTCCGAGATATATTGCCATGCAACTTTCCACCGTTCCATTTATTATGACACGCATCATCATTGTCATATTGCTTTGCATGATCATGAAGTTGACATCGTATTTGTGGCAAAACCACCGTTCATAATTTTTTCATACATGTCACTCTTGATTCATCACAATCCCGGTACACTGCCGGAGGCATTCACATAGAGTCATATTTTGTTCTAAGTATCGAGTTGTAATTTGAGTTGTAAGAAAATAAAAGTGTGATGGTCATCATTAGAGCATTGTCCCATGTGAGGAAAGGATGATGGAGACTATGATTCCCCCACAAGTTGGGATGAGACTCCAAATGAAAAAAAAGAAAAAGAGAAGAGGCCAAAAAAAGAAGGCCCAAATAAAAAAAGAAAAAAAGAAAAAATGAAAAAATGAGAGAAAAAAAGAGAAGGGACAATGTTACTATCCTTTTTCCACACTTGTGCTTTAAAGTAGCACCATGAAATTCATGATAGAGAATGTCTTATTTTGTCACTTTCATATACTAGTGGGAATTTTTCATCATAGAACTTGGCTTGTATATTCCAATGATGGGCTTCCTAAAATGCCCTAGGTCTTCGTGAGCAAGCGAGTTGGATGCACACCCACTTAGTTTCATTGATGAGCTTTCATATATTTGTAGCTCTAGTGCATCCGTTGCATTACAATCCCTACTCCTTGCATTGACATCAATCGGTGGGCATCTCCATAGCCCATTGATTAGTCGTGTCAATGTGAGACTTTCTCCCTTTTTGTCTTCTCACACAACCTCAATCATCATATTCTATTCCACCCATAGTGTTATGTCCATGGCTCGTGCTCATATATTGCGTAAAAGTTGAAAGAGTTTGAAAAAGCTAAGTATGAAACAATTGCTTGGCTTGTCATCGGGGTTGTGCATGATGAGAGCATTTTGTGTGACGAAAATGAAGCATGGCCAAACTATATGACTTTGTAGGGATAAGTTTTCTTTGGCTATGGTATTTTGATAAGACATAATTGCTTGATTAGCATACTTGGAGTATTACTATTTTTGATGTCAACAATAAACTTTTATCTTGAATCTTTCGGATCTGAACATCCATGCCACAATAGAGAAAAATACATTGAAGAATATTCTAGAAAGCATTCCACATCAAAAATTCAGTTTTTATCATTTACCTACTCGAGGACGAGCAGGAATTAAGCTTGGGGATGCTTGATACCTCTCCAACATATCTATAATTTTTGATTGTTCCATGCTATTATATTATCTGTTTTGGATGTTAATGGGCTTTATTTTACAATTTTATATTATTTTTGGGACTAACCTATTAACCGGAGGCCCAACCCAAATTGCTGTTTTTTTGCCTATTTCAGTGTTTTGTAGAAAAGGAATATCAAACAGAGTCCAAACATAATGAAACCTTTGGGAACATGATTTTTGGAACAAACGTGATCCAGAGGACTTGGAGTGGACGTCAAGCAATCAACAAGGCGGCCAAGAGGCAGGGGGCACGCCCTCCCCCCTCGTGGGCCCCTTGTTGCTCCACCGACCTACTTCTTCCTCCTATATATGTTCACATACCCCGCAAACATCCAGGAGCACCACGAAACCCTATTTCCACCGCCGCAACCTTCTGTACCCAAGAGATCCCATCTTGGGGCCTTTTCCGGAGCTCCGCCGGAGGGGGCATTGATCATAGAGGGCCTCTACATCAACAACATGGCCCCTCCGATGATGTGTGAGTAGTTTACCTCAGACCTACGGGTCCATAGCTAGTAGCTAGATGGCTTCTTCTCTCTCTTTGGATCTCAATACAAAGTTCTCCTCGATTCTCTTAGAGATCTATTCAATGTAATCTCTTTTTGCGGTGTGTTTGTCGAGATCCGATGAACTGTGGGTTTATGATCCAGATTATCTACGAAAAATATTTGAATCTTCTTTTAATTCTTTTATGTATGATTGGTTTATCTTTGCAAGTCTCTTCGAATTATCAGTTTGGTTTGGCCTACTAGATTGATCTTTCTTGCAATGGGAGAAGTGCTTAGCTTTGGGTTCAATCTTGCGGTGCTCGATTCCAGTGACAGAAAGGGAAGTGACACGTATTGTATTGTTGCCATCGAGGATAAAAAGATGGGGTTTACATCATATTGCATGAGTTTATCCCTCTACATCATGTCATCTTGCTTAAGGCGTTACTCTGTTCTTATGAACTTAATACTCTAGATGCATGCTGGATAGCGGTCGATGTGTGGAGTAATAGTAGTAGATGCAGGAAGGAGTCGGTCTACTTGTCGCGGACGTGATGCCTATATACATGATCATGCCTAGATATTCTCATAATTATTCGCTTTTCTATCAATTGCTTGACAGTAATTTGTTCACCCACCGTAATACTTATGCTATCTTGAGAGAAGCCACTAGTGAAACTTATGGCCCCCGGGTCTATTTTCCATCATACAAGTTTCCAATCTATTTTATTTTGCAATCTTTACTTTCAATCTATATCATAAAAAATACCAAGAATATTTATCTTATTATTATAATATGTATCAGATCTCACTCTTGCAAGTGGCCGTGAAGGGATTGACAGCCCCTTTATCGCGTTGGTTGCGAGGTTCTTATTTGTTTGTGTCGGTATGTGGTGACTCGCGCGTGGTATCCTACTGGATTGATACCTTGGTTCTCAAAAACTGAGGGAAATACTTAGGCTGCTTTACTGCATCACCCTTTCCTCTTCAAGGGAAAACCAACGCAATGCTGAAGAGGTACCAGTACCCCCTTTCTACTGTCAGACTACCACGAAAGTTGGCGCCCACTGTGGGGCAGGTGTCTTAGTGACTTCCGGTGAGGTTGCGATTTTTCCGGTTCCCATCATCATGGATTCCGGCGGAGATTGGCTGAGGGCCGCAAGACCCGTCTTGGCACGCTCGTTTTCATCACCGACGACTCCGCTTGGCTTCAAGAAGCTCCCCTCGACATCGAGGCGCTCCCCGTCCGCAGGGCGACCCACTTTCGAGCGTGCGTCCGCGGCGTCCTTCTGCGACAACCGTCGACTCAGTATCGGTCGGCTCCCGCAATGTCTTCGCTACCCGCTGCTCGTCGCCGCAAGCGATCTGGTCGATCACGGCTTCAGTAGTGGATTAAGCATGTGGTGGCTCGCTGGCCGGCCACCCCTCAAGTCACGGCAATCAAGACCGATGAATCTCTCTACGGGGTTGTTCGACCTGTCGACTGGCTCTATCGAGACCCTGTCCGAGTGTGATAGTACCCTGTGGCCGAAGTCCTGATGGTCGACACGCCGCGGAGCCCGCCTGGTTTTCGCCACAACGATGGCGGTAAATGGTGCGGGCGATCCGTCGCGTGTTCATGAAGAATATCTTCCTCAAGCCCTCACTTCGCAGCAGAGGGAGGAGCTGCATTGTCGCAACACGAAGGCTCTCCACACTTCCATCGTCAGGGAAACCTCTGAGGCTTGGGCCTTGGAGGCTGCATGCCTGGCCGCATTGGCTGAGCGCGCGCGACTAGACAACCTTCAGCATTCACTTGATGAACGCGCTCGGCGACTGATTCCAGAATCTAGTCGACGACAGCGGCAATTGTTCCCACCTGAACATCAGGTATACCGTACTCCAATTCAGAATCTTACTGCTGCGGCCCGCATAGCAGAGTCAATCCAGCCATCCCAATCATAGGCTGAAAAGGGTTTGATGCAGATCCGAGCGCTGCTCCGAGCAGCGGGAGAACAGAACACGACAGTTACCCAGTCGCGCAACAGGATCCATAGCAGATATGTGGTAGCGGACACTGTCCAGTCGGCCCACAGCCCAAGATCGGCTCTATGGCATGAGGGCCGAGGGCACCGTCAAGAGTAGTACATGGGTCGAAACCATGAGCAATATGATCATCGGTTTGACCATGAGGACCACCGCCGAGTGCCGACGCCCCCTCCGAGGGGCGGATCATACACCCTAGCGACCCGATGATAGGCGTCCATATGGTGATGAGCGAAGACATCCAGTTGACCCAGAGAACCCGGATTTGATGTAAGGTAAATTTTGGTACAAGGTCTAGTTGACCGGAACAAAGCTCACAGAGAAGGATAGGACAAAGATCATCCAACGAGCAATAGAGTAGATGTATCAGGACCTGAGTGATTCAGCAGTGCCATCAGGGCCGCAGAAATCCCTCCCAACTTCAGGTTGACGAGTGGGGTAAGTAAGTTTACCGATGAATCCAAACCTGACACTTGGTTAGAGGATTACTGAATGGCTGTACAGATTGGTGGCGGTAATCATGAGGTAGCCATGAAACATCTTCCTTTGATGTTGGAAGGGTTAGCCAGAGCTTGGTTGAATCAGTTGGCTCCTGGCAGCATATTCAGTTGGGAAGAATTGGCCCGAGTGTTTGTTAGGACGTTTGAGGGCACTTGCAAGCGCCCTGCAGGGCTGACATAATTGCAACATTGTTTTCAGAAACCGAATGAGACTTTGAGGGATTACATCCAGAGGTGGACTACTTTACACCACAAAGTGGAAAACGTGTCACCACACCAAGCAGTTTGCGCCTTCAAGGAGGGCGTTCAGTACAGAGAGCTTAACCTGAAATTCGGCCGGACAAGAGATATGACTCTGACCCGAATGATGGAAATAGCCACTCGGTATGCTAACCGTGAGGAAGAAGACCGACTCCGTAGTGGAAAGCGTAAACTAGTCGCCCAAGACGTCGGAGGGGGTAATTCCAATCGGAAACAGAAGCACAAAGACGAACCCGCCGCTCCTTGTGAGGTCGCAGTGGTGACCCATGGAAAATTCAGAGGAAAACCTAAAGGACCATGGGTCCCCAAAAAGGTGAAAGACTCAGCAGGAAATGATGTGCTAGATTTACCGTGTCACATACTCGCCAAGGTGGATGAAGAGGGAAACCTGATTTATCCCAAGCATACCACTCAATAGTGTTGACTCCTTATCCAGCAATTTCGAGGGGGCCAGCCCAACGAGAAAGAGAAGGAATTTGATAAGGATGAAGACAAAGAGGAGGATGATGGTTTCCCCAATATCAATGCCACTTTGAGGATTTTTGCTAAGGTTGAGAGCAAAAGCCGACTGAAAGTCATTAACAGAGAAGTAAACATGGTTGCCCCGGCCACACCAACGTATTTGAAGTGGTCTAAGACTCCCATTACATTCGACCAATCTGACCATCTGGCAGGTGTTGCTACCCTAGGGCGGCAAGCATTGGTGGTCGACCCAGTCGTTGGGGGCACTCGATTGACCAAGGTCCTGATGGATTGTGGCAGTGGCTTGAACATTTTGTATGCTGAGACTCTCCGGGAGATGGGCATCCTGATGTCCAAGCTCAATGGAAGAAATATGCGCTTCCACGGTTTCATCCCTGGGAAGAAAGCTGATTCACTCGGCCAGATACTCTTGACGTGGTTTTCAGTGATTTGAAGAATTATCGCAAGGAAAAGTTGACATTTGAAGTTGTGGATTTTCATAGTGCTTATCATGCTATTTTGGGTAGGCCTGCGTATGCCCGCTTCATGGCTCGACCATGTTACGTATACCTCAAGCTGAAGATGCCTGGTCCCAAGGGTGTGATCATGATCACTCGTAATCGGCAGAGAGCGGAGGAGTGTTTCCAGAAGGGATCAAAGATTGCCGATGAACAAATGACAGCAGTGGAATTGCAAGAGTACCAGAAGAACGCAGATCCGAGTGATTTGCTGCGTGCCAAGAAGCCTGCTTCAGAATCTGCATTTCAGTCGTCTGGTGAAATAAAGCAAGTTCATATTCATCCGACCGATCCTAATGCTGCTCCGACTCAAATCTCAACAACACTCGACAGCAAATAGAAAGAAGCGCTCATCCAGTTCCTCCATGAGAACTAGGACATCTTTGCATGGAAACCTTCTGACATACCAGGTGTACCCAGGGGACTGGCTGAGCACCGTTTGCGAGTCGATCCGAAAGCAAAACCTGTCAAAGAGCATCCCTGTCGGTCCGCCATGGAGAAGAGGAAGGCAATTGGTAAGGAGGTGACTCGGCTTCTGGCAGCTGAGTTCATCCGCGATATATACCACTCTGAGTGGCTCGCCAATGTTGTCATGGTCCCCAAGAAAGACGATTCACTTCGCATGTGCATCGACTTCAAGCATATCAATCAGGCCTGCCCAAAAGATCATTTTCCTCGGCCCTGCATCGATCAAATTGTTGACTCGACTGCGGGATGCGAGGATTTGTCCTTTTTGGACACTTATTCCGGGTACCATCAGATCCAACTGTATGGTCCTGATGAAATAAAAACAGCTTTTATCACCCCATTCGGGTGCGTTTTCTATGTTACCATGCCCTTTGGTCTCAAGAATGCTGATGCCACATTTCATGCACATGATTCAGAAGTGCTTGCTCACTCAAATCATTCGGAATGTGGAAGCATACATGGATGACATCGTGGTCAAGTCACGTAAAGGTTCCGACCTACTGACCGACCTCGCCGAAACCTTTGCCAATCTGAGAAGGTATGACATCAAGCTTAATCCATCAAAGTGTACTTTCGGGGTCCCAGGAGCAAAGTTACTCGGTTTTCTCATTTCCGAACGAGGGATCAATGCAAACCCAGAAAAAAGTTGGTGCAATCCTCCGAATGAAACGCCCTGTGCATGTGCATGATGTCCAGAAGCTTACTGCTTGCCTGGCCGCATTGAGCCAATTCATTTCTCGTCTCGGTGAAAAGGCATTGCCTCTTTACCGACTGATGAAGAAATCTCACAAGTTCGAGTGGACTCTTGAAGCTGGCGCGGCATTTGCAGAGCTCAAAACCCTACTTTCCACCCAACCGCTGCTTGCTGCTCCAATTAGCAAAGAGCCTTTACTGTTTTATATCACAGCCACTGGACAAGTTGTCAGTACGGTGCTCACGGTCGAGCGGGAAGAAGAAGGCAAAGCCTACAAAGTTTAGCGCCCATTGTATTATATTTCTGAAGTCTTAACTCTATCCAAGCAGAGATATCCTCATTATCAGAAGTTGTTTTATGGAATTTATTTGACGACAAAGAAAGTTGCACATTACTTCTCAGATCACTCAGTTTCAATTGTGAGTGATGCTCCATTATCAGAAATTCTGAACAACAGAGATGCAACTGGTCGAGTGGCAAAGTGGGCGATTGAACTCCTTCTGTTAGATATCAAGTTTGAGGCAAAGAAAGCAATCAAGTCCCTACCAATAGCAGATTTCCTCGCCGAGTGGAGTGAGTAGCAACAACCGACTCAGGTTCACTCGAAACATTGGACTATGTTCCTTGATTGGTCCATCATACTTCAGATATGGAGTCCCTCACAGTATTATCATGGATAATGGCTCCAACTTTTATTCTGATGAGTTCAAAGCATTCTGCGCCTCCCAAGGAACTCGGGTCGACTATGTGTCTGTCGCGCATCCGCGGCCGAATGGGCATGAAGAGAGAGCAAATGGTTTGATCCTCCAAGGGCTGAAACCCCGGTTGATGCATGACCTCAAGAATGCAGCAGGCGCTTGGGTAGATGAGTTGCCATCCATCCTTTGGGGGTTGAGAACAATGCCAAATCAGACGACCGGTCGGACTCCCTTCTTCCTGGTCTATGGGGCCGAAGCCATGCTGCGAAGCGATTTGCTTCACAACGCGCCCGAGTGAAACTTTTCTCAGAGGCTGAAGAAGAACAGGCACGACAAGATGTTGTTGACCCCCTGGAAGAAGAGAGAGATGGCCTTGATTCGATCGACCATTTATCAGGAAGACCTCCGTCGATTCCATGCCAGAAACGTGAGAGGTCAGGCATTTCAGGAAGGAGACCTGATGCTCCGAGTGGATCAGCAACGGCCTCACAGGCTGCCTCCTGCTTGGGAAGGTCCCTTCATCATCACCAAGGTGCTCCACAACGGAGCATATCACCTTTACAATGTGGAACACAAGAAAGACGAGCCACACGCTTGGAATGCGGATCTGCTCCACCATTTTAACACTTAGGCACTCGAGTCAATGAGTTGTAATAAGAATCGTTTAGTTTGCTTACCAAACACAAAAATTTTGTAGTGCCTTAATACTTGTTATATGTCAAGTTATATGTTCAAATCCCCCAGTGGTGGCTTAGCCGCGAACCTGATTCACCTATGTGCCAAAAACTACTCCGAGTGGAGAGCAATCCTCCCACTCAAGGGCTTAGCTGCGAACCTGATTCGCCTAAGTTTCTAAAATCCTACCGAGTGGAGAGCAATCCTTCCACTCGGGAGCTTAGCTGCAAACCTGATTCGCCTAAGTTTCTAAAATCCTACCGAGTGGAGAGCAATCCTTCCACTCGGGGGCTTAGCTGCAGTCCCGTACTCGCCTAAGTTTCCAAAAACTACTTCGAGTGGAGAGCATTCCTCCCACTTGGGGGCTTAGCTGCGAACCTGATTCGCCTAAGTTTCTAAAATCCTACCGAGTGGAGAACAATCCTTCCACTCGGGGGCTTAGCTGCGAACCTGATTTGCCTAAGTTTCTATAATCCTACCGAGTGGAGGGCAATCCTTCCACTCGGGGCCTTAGCTTCAGTCACGTACTCGCCTAAGTTTCCCAAAAACTACCTCGAGTGGAGAGCAATCCTCCCACTTGGGGGCTTAACTGCGAACCTGATTCGGCTAAGTTTCTAAAATCCTACCAAGTGGAGAGCAATCCTTCCACTCGGGGGCTTAGCTGCGAACCTGATTCGCCTAAGTTTCTAAAATCCTACTGAGTGGAGAGCAATCCTTCCACACGGGGGCTTAGATGCAGTCCTGTACTCGCCTAAGTTTCTAAAAATCCTACCGAGTGGAGAGCAATCCTTCCACTCGGGGGCTTAGCTGCAGTCCCATACTCGCCTAAGTTTCTAAAAATCCTACCGGGTGGAGAGCAATCCTTCCACTCGGGGGCTTAGCTGCAGTTACATACTCACCTAAGTTTCTAAAATCCTATCGAGTGGAGAGCAATCCTCCCACTCAAAGGCTTAGCTATAGTCATGTACTCGCCTAAGTTTCTAAAATCCTACCAAGTGGAGAGCAATCCTCTCAGTCGGAGGCTTAGCTGCAGTCACGTACTCGCGTAAGTCTCTAAAATCCTACCAAGTAGAGAGCAATCCTCCCACTCGGAGGCTTCGCTGCAGTCTCGTACTCGCCTAAGTTAAAAACCATCCCAATCCACAAGGATGACGAAGTGCAGGACATGCACAACACCTAGTGCTCTTGTCCATGACCCACTCGACGGAGCTGCGCCACAAGTACAACGTCCGCTCCATCCCGATCCACAAGGCAACGAAGTGCAAGTCATGCACAACGCCTAGTGTTCTTGTCCATGACGCACTCGACGGAGCTGCGCCACAAGTACAACGTCTGCTCCATCCCGATACACAAGGACGACGAAGTGTGGGATGTGCACAGCACCAAGTGCCCTTGTCCATGATCCACTCGACAGAGCTGCATCACAAAGTCAGTGACAATTCTGGCTGAAGAATCAAGTTTCACTCGAAGTCAAGAGATTCAAAAGCAGCAAAGGTGAAGAAAAACATATTCAAAGAAAAACAAAGTTCAGATAAATATAGCAGGGTTGAGAACCGTAGATAAAAGTGCTCGGGCATCAGGCCCGAAGGAGTTTTAACGGTTAGAAAATCACTCGGCATTCCGAGGCAAATTTAATTAAGGCTTAAAGTTTGTTCACTCCTCTAGAGGAGGACTGGCTAGCTCGACGAACTCGTCCAGGTCGATTCCGTCCGCGATGCGAGTGGTTGCTTCAATGAAAGTCTCCATGAAGGTCTGAAACTAATGATGTTTGGTGTTGGTGACCTTGAGCGCTGCTAGCTTCTCTTCCTTGGCCTCTTTGTAGTGGACACGAACCAGACACAGAGCCACATCAGCACCACATCGGGCGGAGGACTTCTTCCATGCTTGCACTCGGTCAGGGATTTCATTGACTCGATTCATTAGAGACTCGAGGTCATTCTGGAACCTCTCCTTCGGCCAGAGCTCCGTGTCGACTCGGGAAACCGCTAGCTTCAGTCGAGCCAGATAATCCACGACGCTGGCAAGACGAGATTCTAGTCGGAGTATGTTCATGGCGGCTTCATCCTTAACAGGAGAGTTGATGGGGTCCAAATTTGTTTCGATCCGCCCAGTCTCTTCTTTGAAGTTTTGGTAAAATTTTGCATAGCACAGCAAAATAATGAGTCGAAGTGCCGTCCGAAGAATCAACAACTATCAAGAGAAACTAGTCGACCAAGAGAAAATACCTTCAAGCATGAGGAATAACTTCTTGGCGAGCCCCCCCCCCCAGATAAGCCTCCGGCTCATTCCTCTTCTGAGAGAGATCTTCAATCCTGTCGTTTAGGGCTACCTTGTCCTTCTTCACACATGTCACTTCCTTGTTAGCTTCGGCAAGAGTAGTCTTCAGCTTGGCGTTGTCTTCCTCTAACGTCCCAACTGAAGTCAACTTCTCGTCGACAAGTGTTGTTTTCTCTTGGGCTTCTTTCTGTGCCGCTGCATGATCAAGGTCCTTCTGTGCCAGAGGCTGCCTCATTTTTCTCTAAAAAATAATAAACATCATTCAGTTTAGAACAAAGAACGGAAATATGACTCGGGAGACAGTCCAATCTCACAGTCAGCAAGTTTTTACCTTCCATACCAACTGTTTCGTCCTTAGCCTTCTTGAAGTTCTGCTTGGCCAAGTCCAAGTCAAGATTGAGCTGGATCTGCTTCCTCTTGAATTCAGCAAATTGGGATATGAGCTCACAGGATTTCTGAAGTCAGTAAATAAGATATATTAGTTGATAGAATCGAAGATTATTTGCTCCCGAGTGATGAAGTACAAATTCAGGATATTATGACAAAAAGAGTTCTGAGACTACTGCAGAATCAAACATTCAACAGTAGTCTCGGGGACTACACCAAGTGGGTGCACTTGGCATGCCCCCACTGGTTTGGTTCGGTACTCGACTTGATCAGTCCCGTCGCCCAGAAAAAAGAGAAAAGCAACAACAATATTGGATCTCAGACCACCACCGACTGCCCGCAGTCGATCGTGGTCTCGGGGACTACACCCAATGGGTGCACTTGGCGTGCCCCACCTTGTTTAAGAGTTCACTCGACATTATCCGTTCGAGACTGAGTGGATTTATGATCAACAAAGATCTAAGACCCCCGCCAAATCAAACATTCGACGATGGTCTCGGGGACTACACCCAGTGGGTCCACTCTGCGTGCCCCGCCCGATTCAAAAGTTCACTCGATATCGACTCAAGCGAAGAAGATTGCAAAGTAAAAGAATGCACCCAGTGGGTGAAAAGATGCAAAAGAATGCACCCAGTGGGTGAATAGATGCACACGAAGTTTGAAAAAGTTTGAAAACGCTCATCCACGGACATCTTACGAGTAATAAAGCATCAGTTCTCAAGTATCAAGTTAGAAGATCAGTCGGAAATAAACTAACCTGGACGTTGGCTCAGAGAGCTGCACTGGCGTCATAGGCGGCTTGGCTGGTCTCACGCACCGTCTTCATCCGTTCCATCATAAGGCCTGCTTGGAGTATCCACTACAACAAGAACCCCCCCTATAGCAACACATGATCTACAACGCATTAAGGATGCGTTGTAAAGTATCTACCTACCCACGCATATATGCGTTGCGACCTCTATGCGTTGCTTGTTGTGTGAACGACAATGAATACATTGTGATGTAGGTTGTGCGTTGCATTTTTAATAAATAGAGCAATAATATTTTTATAAGATAATATTATCATTTAAACATCATCTAGAGTTGCACTGGTGTCATATGCGGCTTGGCTGGTCTCACGCACCGTCTTCATCCATTCCATCATAAGGCCTGCTTGGAGCGCTTCTTTAGCAGCACTGGTCTGATCCTCTGGGACATGATGGGTAACGAACGGCGGAGATGGTGGAACAGTCACAGAAATCTGAGATTCTGAAGTATTGAGTTGAACAGATGAAGCAGAATCTTGAGCAGTCGACGCTGATGGACGTTCAGTCGACACAGGATCGGCAAAAGTGACAGAGGCCCGACTGAGGTCTCCAGTTTGCTGGATCACCAGTTCTGGCATTGATGTCGTCTAAGTTGTCTTGCCGGTCAACGACTTCCTGCCCGAGCTCCTACCTCTCCTTCCCATAGGCCTCAGAGGCACATCTTCATCGTCGTCTGGAAGTTCAATCACATGCTGCGGCGCTGCAAAAGATTCGACCGTAATATATCAGTCTACCTGCAAATCAATTGACAAAGTGGAGGCAAGATGGAAGAGTCACACCTGCTTTGGAGGTGTTCGCATCTTCCATTTCCGCATCATCTTCATTCCTGTAAATATACACAAAAGTCCCAGAAGTAGCAGCACTGCAAGTTCCCGAACTCACTCCGTCAAGCAAGAAAGCGAGTCGACGGCTACTTAAGAAGTTCTTGAATAAAATGAGAAAACAGAACACTTACCGGGAGGCGATGGGAACATCAATATTGATCTTAGGCAGGGTCTTCCGAGGCTTAGGAGCCGCAATCTTGGGTTTCTTCGGTGCCTTCTTAGTCGGAACGGGGGAGGAAGTCTGAGTGCGCTTCGAGGTCTGCGCGACTGCCTTGCCGCGGATGCTCGCGGGGTCATGGGTCTACTCGGAACGCCTTTCACTGCGGGGTGGAGAGTCAACCTCCTTGGCGTCGCTTGAGTCCTCACTCTCCTCCTCGTCCTCGTCATTGGATTTCCAGTCGCCACTTTTGCCCCCACTCGCCTCTCCGTCCTAGTTCTGCTCTCCATTGGGCATCGAGTATGTCTCAGTGTAAATATGCAAGGCAAAGAATAACGTAGACATTAGTCGGACACGAAGACAGCTGCAAATCAGAATGAAGAAACACTCGACAGTAAAGGACAGACCTTTTCAGGTTCATGCCCAGTGCAGAATGGTTGGACTCTTCTGGACCCCCGGGGGTTATCTTTGTTTCCATTGATGCCCTGCAACCACAACACCACCATCTCTTCGGTGACCTCCTCCGGGTGGATCCGAGTGGTGTCCCCAATGCCCGAGTACATCCATATAGGGTGGTCGCGGGCCTGGAGTGGCTGGACGCGTCGACTGAGAAACACTTCCAGCAAGTCCATACCGGTCATGTAGTCTCGAAAAAATTGGACCACTCGCTCCATCAGCATGTTCACCTCTGGTCTCTCTGCTGGAGTTACTTTCAATGAAGTGGGTTGTTGGACTCGCTCCATGGAGAAGGGTGGGAGACCGGTCGACTGACCAGGAGTCAGTTGGTCCTTGTAGTAGAAACAGGTAAACTGCCACCCTCTAACTGACCCGGGATGGATCAAAGCTGGAAAAACACTTTTGCTTCTCATCTGAATACCTAGAACTCCACACATCTAGATCACATGAGTCTTCTCATCATTTGGATTATCCTTTTCACAGACTGAGAGCGACAAGTGAAGATGTGTTTGAAGAGACCCCAATGCGGTCGATAGCCCAAGAAATTTTCACACACGGAAACAAACACAGTGAGGTACGTGATGGTGTTGGGGGTAAAGTGATGAAGTTGGGCTCCAAAGATGTTCAGAAAACCCCGAAAGAAAGGATGGGGGCAGAGAGAAACCACGGTCAACGTGAGTCATGATAACCCACAAGTATAGGGGATCGCAACAGTTTTCGAGGGTAGAGTATTCAACCCAAATTTATTGATTCGACACAAGGGGGGCCAAAGAATATTCTCAAGTATTAGCAGTTGAGTTGTCAATTCAACCACACCTGGAAACTTAATATCTGCAGCAAAGTGTTTAGTAGCAAAGTAATATGATAGTAGTGGTAACGGTAGCAAAAAGTAACAATAGTAAAAGTAATGTTTTTGGTATTTTGTAGTGATGATAGCAATAGCAACGGAAAAGTAAATAAGCGGAGAACAATATGTGGAAAGCTCGTAGGCAATCGATCGGTGATGGAGAATTATGTCGGATGCAGTTCATCATGTAACAGTCATAACCTAGGGTGACACAGAACTAGCTCTAGTTCATCAATGTAATGTAGGCATGTATTCCGAATATAGTCATACGTGCTCATGGAAAAGAACTTGCATGACATCTTTTGTCCTACCCTCCCGTGGCAGCGGGGTCCTTACGAAAACTAAGGGATATGAAGGCCTCCTTTTAATAGACAACCGGAACAAAGCATTAACACATAGTGAATACATGAACTCCTCAAACTACGGTCATCACTGGTAAGTATCCCGATTATTGTCACTTCGGGGTTAACGGATCATAACACATAATAGGTGACTATAGACTTGCAAGATAGGATCAAGAACACTCATATATTGCTGAAAACATAATAGGTTTAGATCTGAAATCATGGCACTTGGGCCCTAGTGACAAGCATTAAGCATAGCAAAGTCATAGCAACATCAATCTCAGAACATAGTGGACACTAGGGATCAAACCCTAACAAATCTAACTCGATTACATGATAGATCCCATCCAACCCATCACCATCCGGCCAGTCTACGATGGAATTACTCACGCACGGCGGTGAGCATCATGAAATTGGTGATGGAGGATTGTTGATGATGACGATGGCGAAGGATTCCCCTCTCCGGAGCACCGAACGGACTCCAGATCAGCCCTCCCGAGAGTTTTTAGGGCCTGCCGGCGGCTCCGTATCATAAAACGCGATGATTTCTTCTCTCTGATTTTTTTCTCCCCAAAACACAATATATGGAGTTGGAGTCGGAGAGGCAATAGGGGGCCCACGAGGTAGGGGGCGCGCCCCCACCCTTGTGGAGAGGTGGTGGGCCCCTAGCCTTCATCTTTTGCAAGTATTTTTCATATTTTCTGAAAAGTTGCTCCGTGAAGTTTTAGATCATTCCGAGAATGTTTGTTTCTGCACATAAATAACACCATGGTAATTCTGCTGAATACAGCGTCATTCCGGGTTAGTTTCATTCAAATCATGCAAGTTAGATTCCAAAACAAGGGCAAAAGTATTTGGAAAAGTAGATACGACGGAGACGTATCAACTCCCCCAAGCTTAAACCTTTGCTTGTCCTCAAGCAATTCAGTTGATAAACTAAAAGTGATAAAGAACAAAATTTTACAAACTCTATTTGCTTTTGTTGTTGTAAATATGTAAAGCCAACATTCAAGTTTTCAGCAAAGATTATAACTAACCACATTCACAATAATGCATAGGTCTCAAGTTTACTCATATCAATGGCATAATCAACTAGCGAGCAATAATAATAAATCTTGGATGAAAACACTTTCTCAAAACAATCATAATATGATATAACAAGGTGGTATCTCGCTAACCCTTTCTGAGACCACAAAACATAAATGCAGAGAACCTACCAAGGACTGACTAGACATTGTAATTCATGGTAAAAGAGATCCAGTCAAGTCATACTCAATGTAAACTAACAGTAATGAATGCAAATGACAGCGGTGCTCTCCAACTAGTGCTTTTTAATAAGAGGATGATGACTCGGCATAAAAGTAAATAGATAGGCCCTTCGCAGAGGGAAGCAGGGATTTGTAGAGGTGCCATAGCTCGGTATTGAAACAGAGGTGAATAATATTTTGAGCGGTATACTTTCATTGTCAACATAACAACCAAGAGATGGCGATATCTTCCATGCTACACACATTATAGGCGGTTTCCAAACAGAATGGTAAAGTTTATACCCCCCCTTCCACCAACAAGCATCAATCCATGGCTTGCTTGAAACAACGAGTGCCTCCAACTAACAAGAGTCCCAGGGGGAGTTTTGTTTGCAATTATTTTGATTTAGTTTGCATAAAGCATGGGACTGGGCATCCCGGTGACCAGCCATTTATCTCGTGAGTGAGGAGCGGAGTCCACTCCTCTTGAGAATAACCCGCCTAACATGGAAGATACAGACATCCCTAGTTGATACATGAGCTATTCGAGCATACAAAATAGGATATTTATTTGAAGGTTTATAGTTTGGCACATACAAATTTACTTGGAATGGCAGGTAGAAACCGTATATAGGTAGGTATAGTGGACTCATGTGGAATAACTTTGGGGTTTAAGGGATTGGATGCACAAGCAGTATTCCCACTTAGTACAAGTGAAGGCTAGCAAAAGACTGGGAAGCGACCAGCTATAGACCGACAACAGTCATGGACATGCATTAAAATTAATCAACACCGAATGCAAGCATGAGTAGGATATAATCCACCATGAACATAAATATCGTGAAGGCTATGTTGATATTGTTTCAACGACATGCGTGAACATGCGCCAAGTCAAGTCACTTAAATCATTTAGAGGAGGATACCACCCTATCATACCACATCATAACCATTTTAATAGCATGTTGGCACGCAAGGTAAACCATTATAAGCTCCTAGCCAATCAAGCATGGCACAAGAAACTATGATCTCTAGTTGTCATTGCAAACATGTTTATTCATAATAGGCTGAATCGGGAACGATGAACTAATCATATTTACGAAAAACAAAGGAGGTCGAGTTCATACCAACTTTTCTCATCTCAGCCAGTCCATCATATATCATCATAATTGCCTTTCACTTGCACGATCGAATGATGTGAATAATAATAATAATGCACGTGCATTGGACTAAGCTGGAATCTGCAGGCATTCAATAAACAGGAGACGACAAGGCAATATGGGATCTTTTGTTAGATAAACAATAATGCATATAAGAGCCACTTCAACAATTTAATTATGGTCTTCTCCTATTGACCCCCAAAGAAAAGAAATAAAACTATTTACATGGGAGAGCTCCCAACAAGTAAAAGAAGAACAGGAAATCTTTTTGGGTTTCTTTTTAATTACTACTACAAGCATGGAAATTAAACTGATTAAAAGCTACAACTATTTTTTTGTTTTTCTTAAGGTTTATTAAACACACAAGAAGAAATCATAAAAAAGGAAATAAACTAGCATGGATGATACAATGAAAAAGTATGGGCACCGACATCTAACAATGAGTGTGTGAACATAAATGTAATGTCGGTGGGAAATACAGACTCCCCCAAGCTTAGGCTTTTGGCCTAAGTTGGTCTATGGCCACGACTGGCTTGACGGATATCCATAATAGTAGTTGGGGTCATACTGAGATGCAGCGGCTATCGCCTGCTGAGCTGCAGCATGGCGACGAGCGGCCTCTGTTCTCCTCTTGTACTCATCTGCCTCCTCTCTGGTAATGGTATATCTTCCTCTTGCCTAATAATCAAAGAAGGCAGGAGCAGGGAGAGTAATATGGACAGCACGACGTCTGTCAAAGATTAGTCGATACTGGAGAGGCGATTCATTCCTCTCGACAAACTAAGTGTGAACCATAGCATTAAAGTCTATGTAAGTAGGAGGTAATTCAATATCATCTTCGCGTATGGCTACACCAAGAAAATTAGCTATCCGGGTTGCATAAATTCCACCAAAGAAATCTCCATTAAATCTATTAAGATGCAACCTACGTGCAACAATGGCTCCCAAATTATAAGATTTATCTCCTAACACAGCACTCCTAAGAATACTGAGATCGGGGACACACATGTGACATGCCTCATCTTTACCATTGATGCATCTACCTATGAAGAGAGCAAAATAATGTATAGCATGAAAGTGAATGCTCCCTATGGTGGCTTGTGTTATATCTCTAGATTCTCCCACAGTTATACTAGAAGGAAAATCTCTAAATTCAGATTTGTGAGGATCCCTTATACTACCCCATTGTGGAAGTTTGCAAGCAGTGGTAAAATCCTCTAAGTCCATAGTATAAGAATTTTCATAAAGATCAAACAGGACAGTTGGAGAATTACGTGAAGTTGAAAATTCAAAGCTCCTCACAAAGGTACTGGTGAGGTTGTGATACTGGCTGCACTTCTCTTCCTCGAAGCTCACAAGATCAGCGTTACGCAAATATGCGTTAAATTCTTCCTTAATTCCCGCTCGATCCATAAAGTTCTCAGAAGTCCATTCACAAGGACGCATTGGAGCGTCTCTTGGTGGCTCATCATCAGCATCACGCATTGCAAGCCTAGGTCCTTTCTTCATTGAAGAACCACCTTGGAACATTTTCCTAAGCATATTTCTTCCTCTGAAAAATTCTGAAAAAATTGTGTAACTTCAAAATAAAGGTAAACCAAACTCAATAATACTGATAGCAACTACTCCTACAAGTGCCTAGGGCCTATATCATGCATCAAAACTACTTGGAACCATATAAATTTGACATGCAAGCTCAAGAACAGGGTCACCTAATAAGCAAAAAATTGCAATGAATAAAGCACTAGAACAAAAACTAATTGGACCAATGGAGGAGTCACATACCAAGGAACAATCTCACCAAGCAGTTTTGGGAGAGGTGCTTTGAGCAAGGAAATCGAAAATGGCAGCAAAGTGAGCTAGAACTCGAGCTTGAGCTGGATATTCATGTTTGGGGGAAGGAAGGAGTGTATGGGTGAAAGGATAAGTGGAGGAGGGCCACTGTGGGCCCACGAGGCAGGGGGCGCGCCCTCCACCCTCGTGGGTAGGTGGTTGACCCCCCTATTGTGTTCTTAGTGCCAGATATTCTCAAATACTCTCGAAAAAATCATATTTAAATTTCAGGGCATTTGGAGAACTTTTATTTTCAAGGTATTTTTATATTGCACGGATAATCAGATAACAGACAGAAAAATATTTATTTTCATTTTATTTAATATAAGTAACAGAAAGTAAAATTGGGGTACAGAAGGTTGTGCCTTCTAGTTTCATCCATCTCATGATCATCAAAAGGAATCCACTAACAAGGTTGATCAAGTCTTGTTAACGAACTCATTCCGAATAACATGAAACCGGAGAAATTTTGAATAACACTATGTTACCTCAAGGGGGATATGCACATCCCCAATAATAAGAATATCATATTTCTTCTTGACAATAGGAAGAGGAAATTCAAAACCTCCAAATATAATCGATGGAATTTTTCCAATAGAATTGATACTGTGAACTTGAGGTTGTTTCCTCGGAAAGTGTACCGTATGCTCATTACCATTTACATGAAAAGTGACATTGCCTTTAGTGCAATCAATAACAGCCCCTGCAGTATTCAAAAAGGTCTTCCAAGAATAATAGACGTACTATCGTCCTCGGGAATATCAAGAATAACAAAGTCCGTTAAAACAGTAACGTTTGCAACTACAACAGGCACATCCTCACAAATACCGACAGGTATAACAGTTGATTTATCAGCCATTTGCAAAGATATTTCAGTAGGTGTCAACTTATTCAAATCAAGTCTACGATATAAAGAGAGAAGCATAACACTAACACAGGCTCCAAGATCACATAAAGAAGTTTTAACATAGTTTCTTTTAATGGAGCATGGTATAGTTGGTACACCGGGATCTCCAAGTTTCTTTGGTATTCCACCCTTAAAAGTATAATTAGCAAGCATGGTGGAATTTTCAGCTTCTGGTATCTTTCTTTTATTTGTAATTATATCTTGCATGTACTTAGCATAAGGATTGGTTTTGAGCATATCAGTTAATCTCATACACAAAAAGATAGGTCTAATCATTTCAGCAAAGCGCTCAAAATCCTCATCATCCTTTTTCTTGGATGGTTTGGGAGGAAAAGGCATGGGTTTCTGAACCCAAGGCTCTCTTTCTTTACCATGTTTCCTAGCAACAAAGTCTTTCTCATCATAACGTTGATTCTTTGATTGTGTCTTATCAAGATCAACAACAGGTTCAATTTCTATATCATTATCATTACTAGGTTGAGCATCATTATGAACATTATTATTAACATTACTACTAGTTTCAGGTTCATTACCAGATTGAGTTTCAGCATCAAAAATAGGAATATCATTTGGATTCTCAGGTGTTTCAACAATAGGATCACTAGAAGCATGCAAAGTCCTATCATTTTTCTTTTTCTTCTTTTTAGACGAACTAGGTGCATCTGTATTATTTCTCTGAGAATCTTGCTCAATTCTCTTAGGATGGCCTTCAGGATACAAAGGTTCCTAAGTCATTTTACCACCTCTAGTCATAACTCTAACTTCATTATCATTATCTTTACTATTCAATTCATTGAGCAAATCATTTTGAGCTTTAAGTACTTGTTCTACTTGAGTGGTAACCATAGAAGCATATTTGAATTGTATTTCAATTGTCTATCAAAATAAGCATTACAATCTTCTTGCTTAGCCATAAATTTATCAAACTCATCTAAGCATGGGCTAGCAAATTTAGTAAATGGGATTTCAGCTTTATCATATCTGTAGAGAGAATTTACCTTTACTACCTGTGTTGGGTTATCAAGACCATGGGTTTCTTCAATAGGTAATGGATTAAGATTATATGTTTCTTCAATGGGCGGTAAATTAAGACCATGTATTTCTTCAATAGGAGGTAAATTCTTAACATCTTCAGCTTTAATACATTTTTCTTTCATAGATTTCTTTGCCTTTTGCATATCTTCAGGACTGAGAAATAGAATACCCCTCTTCTTCGGAGTTGGTTTAGGAATAGGCTCAGGAATTGGCTCCGGAGGTTTCCAATTATTTTCATTTGTCAACATATTATTCAATAGAATTTTAGCTTCATCTGGTGGTCTTTCCCTGAAAACAGAACCAACACAACTATCCAGGTAATCTCTAGAGGCATCGGTTAGTCGATTATAAAAGATATCAAGTATTTCATTTTTCTTAAGAGGATGATCAGGCAAAGCATTAAGTAATTGGAGAAGCCTCCCCCAAGCTTGTGGGAGACTCTCTTCTTCAATTTGCACAAAATTATATATATCCCTTAAAGCAACTTGTTTCTTATGAGTAGTGAAATATTTAGCAGAGAAGTAATAAATCATATCCTGGGGACTACGCACACAACCAGGATCAAGAGAATTAAACCATATCTTGGCATCACCCTTTAATGAGAACAGAAATATTTTAAGGATATAAAAGTAACGAGTTCTCTCATCTTTAGTGAACAGGGTGGCTATATCATTCAGTTTATTCAGATGTGCCACAACAGTTTCAGATTCATAACCATGCAAAGGATCATATTCATCCAAAGTAATTATATCAGGATCAACAGAGAATTCATAATCCTTATCAGTAACAATGATAGGTGAAGTAGCAAAAGCTGGGTCAGGTTTCATTCTAGCATTTAGAGATTGCTTACTCCATTTAGCTAATAACCTTTGAGTTCATTTCTATTTTTGCAAGCTAAAATAGCTAAAGAAGCTTCTTGATCAAAAACATAACCCTTAGGAATAACAAGTGATTCTTCATCATCACTTTCATCAGTATCACCAGATTCAATATTTTCAATCTCTCTAGCCCTAGCAAGTTGTTCATCAAGAAAATCACTAAGTGCCACAGTAGTATCATGCATAGAGGTAGTTTTATCATAAGTATCATGCATAGCAGAAGTGGCATCATGAATAACATGCGACATATCAGAACGAATAGCAGAAGCAGGTGTAGGTGTCGCAAGCTTACACAAAACAGAAGGTCAATCAAGTGCAGAGCTAGATGGCAGTTCCTTACCTCCCCTCGTAGTTGAGGGATAAATCTTGGTTTTTCGATCTCTCAAGTTCTTCATAATGATAAGCAGATATATATCCAAAGTGACTCAAAGAATAGAGCTATGCTCCCCGGCAACGGCGCCAAAAAATACTCTTGATAACCCACAAGTATAGGGGATCGCAACAGTTTTCGAGGGTAGAGTATTCAACCCAAATTTACTGATTCGACACAAGGGGAGCCAAAGAATATTCTCAAGTATTAGCAGCTGAGTTGTCAATTCAACCAAACCTGGAAACTTAATATCTGCAGCAAAGTGTTTAGTAGCAGAGTAATATGATAGTAGTGGTAATGGTAGCAAAAGGTAACAGTAGTAAAAGTAACGTTTTTGGCTTTTTGTAGTGATGATAGCAATAGCAACGGAAAAGTAAATAAGCTGAGAACAATATGTGAAAAGCTCGTAGGCAATGGATCGGTGATGGAGAATTATGCCGGATGCGGTTCATCATGTAACAGTCATAACCTAGGGTGACACATAACTAGATCCAGTTCATCAATGTAATGTAGACATGTGTTCCGAATATAGTCATACGTGCTTATGGAAAAAAAACTTGCATGCCATCTTTTGTCCTACCCTCCCGTGGCAGCGGGGTCCTTACAGAAACTAAGGGATATTAAGGCCTCCTTTTAACAGAGAACCGGAACAAAGCATTAACACATAGTGAATACATGAACTCCTCAAACTACGCTCATCACCGGTAAGTATCCCGATTATTGTCACTTCGGGGTTAATGGATCATAACACATAATAGGTGACTATAGACTTGCAAGATAGGATCAAGAACACTCATATATTGATGAAAACATAATAGGTTCAGATCTGAAATCATGGCACTCGGGCCCTAGTGACAAGCATTAGGCATAGCAAAGTCATAGCAACATCAATCACAGAACATAGTGGACACTAGGGGTCAAACCCTAACAAAACTAACTCGATAACATGATAGATCCCATCCAACCCATCACCGTCCACCAAGCCTACGATGGAATTACTCACGCACGGTGGTGAGCATCATGAAATTGGTGATGGAGGATGGTTGATGATGACGATGTCGACGGATTCCCCTCTCCGGAGCCCCGAACGGACTCCAGATCAGCCCTCCCGAGAGGTTTTAGGGCTTGGCGGCGGCTCCGTATCGTAAAAGGCGATGATTTCTTCTCTCTGATTTTTTTCTCCCCGAAACACAATATATGGAGTTGGAGTTGGAGTCGGAGAGGCAACAGGGGGCCCACGAGGTAGGGGGGCGCGCCCCCTACCCTCGTGGAGACGTGGTGGGCCCCCTGGCCTTCATCTTTTGCAGGTATTTTTCATATTTTCTGAAAAGTAGCTCCGTGAAGTTTTAGGTCATTCCGAAAATGTTTGTTTCTGCACATAAATAACACCATGGTAATTCTGCTGAAAACAGCGTCAGTCCGGGTTAGTTCCATTCAAATGATGCAAGTTAGAGTCCAAAACGAGGGCAAAAGTGTTTGGAAAAGTAGATACGACGGAGACGTATCAATTCGCAAGGAGGACGCACTCACCCTCCTGCGATTGCGGCTCGGTCTCGTTGCCAGGAAGCCTCCAAGATTCGTGGGAAATCTAGCCCCCTGTGGCCAAAACCTCCACATCCTCCAGCTGAATCGTGGAGCGAATCCAGTTGCCCTGGGTCTAGTCGGGCGGCAGGCCAGACCTCGAGAAAGATCCCCCTGACTCGTCTTCTTGCCCTTCGGCTTCTCCGCCGCCATCGGCGTCACCTTCTTGGCACGCTCCAGAGCCGCCGTCTTGTCCTTGCCCATCGTCGCAGGCTGCTCACGGGTAGTGTGGAGGTGTCGAGAGTGGCAGAGGACGAGGTGAAGAAACATAGGAAGGAGAAGGAGAATGGGATGCGCTGTGCAAACACACCGGCCGCGGAGCCTTTTATTTGTCCGTTTCTGAGTGGCTGACATGCGGGCCCGAGAAATCCTGTCAGATCCAGCAATAGTCGCACGCTCGGTATGTGGCGAAAAAGGCGGCGTGGTGATCGAGGCGCCCCTGCCTAAGTCGTCCCGATTACTGCAACACTCTCCATCCCGTGCGCTTCCCCAAATTTCGAATCCCGTGAGATCTAGGAATGGCAGCGCAATCAGTCACGCCAAAGATTTCATTCTACTCCAACACTTGAAGCATTCCAGAATGAGTTCACACGACAAATTCTAAATGGATCAAGGCACCTGTAAATAAAGTTCAAGTTCCAACGTGGTTCGCCAACCCAGGCAAGATGCCCCCGAAGTGTAAAAATTGGGTCAAAACCATCTCCAACCTCTTCTCCCCTCGGACCTCGATCCATTCGGGGGCTAATGACGATAACATGTACCTAGGGTAGGGTAATGGCTCTGACCTAGATGCCCTTCCCAAGGACACTACCCAAAGATCAACAGGATTCAAAACACAATAGTTTCCACTGACTGGAATCTACTCAGAGTGCAACCCACTTGACCAATAATTCCACACGCATAACCCAATTCCATTCGACCAGTATATCACCATTCAACCGTACAAGAAACCACTCGGAATACAGAAGACCTAAAGTCACTCGGGATGGCAACGGTCAGGCGTTCACTCCGTAGTGTTAATGATCATTTATGTGTCTTTATTACTGGCGTTACCAGTAACGCGTCACCTTTATGTACATTGAACTCCTTGTAACGTGGGTTGCCTGGGGTCCTGGCGCACTCTATATAAGCCACCCCCTCCACTGAGATAAGGGTTCGCACCCCCTGTAACTTCACACATAATCTAGCCGGCCGCCTCAAGGCACCGAGGCGTAGGGCTATTACTTCCTCCGAGAAGGGCCTGAACTCGTAAATCTTGCGTGCACAACCTCATCATAGCTAGGATCTTGCCTCCTCCTACGTACCCCCTTTCTACTGTCAGACTTAGAACCACGACAGGTATCATCATATATACCTAGTTCAATCTCGTTACCGGCAAGTCTCTTTACTCGTTCTGTAATGCATCATCCCACAAGTAACTCATTAATCACATTTCTTGCAAGGCTTATAGTGATGTGCATTACCGAGAGGACCCAGAGATACCTCTCTGACAATCGGAGTGACAAATCCTAATCTCGATCTATGCTAACTCAAGAAACACCATCAGAGACACCTGTAGAGCATCTTTATAATCACTTAGTTATGTTGTGAAGTTTGATAGCACACTAAGTGTTCCTTCGGTATTCGGGAGTTGCATAATCTCATAGTTATAGGAACATGTATAAGTCGTGAAGAAAGCAATAGCAATGAATTAAACGATCATAGTGCTAAGCTAATGGATGGGTCATGTCAATCACATCATTCTCTAATGATGTGATCACGTTCATCAAATGATAACTCATGTCCATGGCTAGGAAACTTAACCATCTTTGATTAACGAGCTAGTCAAGTAGAGGCATACTAGTGACACTCTGTTTGTCTATGTATGCACACATATACTAAGTTTCCAGTTAATACAATTGTAGCATGAATAATAAATATTTATCATGATATAAGAAAATATAAATAACAACTTTATTGCCTCTAGGGTATATTTCCTTCACAAATTACCTGCTATTTCGAGTTAGATTTCTCAGCTGATCACTTATACTCCAGTAGCTCCTTTTGACATGCTAAACATTATAATCGTACGTGTACGTACCACTAGAATGATTGTGATGTGGAGGGTGGAGTGCCTTGATGGCGACTGCGATGATGAGAGGGCCGCACGCCGGGTTCTCCTCGATGCCGGTGTTGTTGATGTAGAGACACATCACTATGCTTTGCCTTGAAGGCCCAGGCGTAGGAGTCCCAGGCGGTGTTGGTATAGACGGTTTCGATGGGAAGCATGCCGGAGTCGGGGGCGACCGACACGTTAAGCTTCTCTTCCTGGGCGCACGACCGAGCGACGATCAAGGTGATGGAGTAGTACATCTGACGGGTGACATTGAACTGCATCCGGATGGTGGCGTCGTTGCCCAGATGCAAGGCGTTGGCTCCCTCGGGCACCGCCATGATCATGTCATCCTGCTTGTGCCCCGACTAGTTGTACTCGATGAACCCCGAAATCTCCCAGTATGGTACCGAGTAGCTTCTGTCGTGTTTCTAAGACTGACACTAGAATAGGGGGGTAGGAATGTAGAGGCAAGATCCTAGCTATGGAGGAGTTGTACACACGAGTTTTACGAATTCAGGCCCTTCTCGGAGGAAGTAACAGCCCTACGTCTCGGAGCCCAGAGGTGGTCAACTAAATATATGTGTGTGAATTACATTAAGTGCGAACTCTTGTCCCAGAGGAGGGGTGGCTTATATAGAGTACGCCAGGACCCCAGCTCCCCTCCGTTATACAAGGTTCAATGCTCATAAAGAGGGGTGTTACTGGTAACGTCTGAAATAAAGTGTTGTAAATGCCCATAAAGCTATGGTTTAAGTCTTGACCATTGCAGAGTGGAGGGTTTCTCGTCTTCTGGTGGTCGAGTGTCTTCAAGGTGGTCGAGTGAGCACATCTTCATGGTCGAGTGGATGATGGTTTCTCTTCGACTGCTTCCGATTCTTTGTAGAGATGTCCTCGGGGAGGGTATGTTGGACATATCCATGACCCTACCCTAGGTACATAGCTTCATCATTAGCGCCCGAATGGATCAGGGTTTGAGTGAGGAAGGAGTTGGGAACATTTCCGACCCATTCTTTGTGTTATGAGTATATCTTGTTCTGGAACAATGAGTTGAGGTGATGATGTCAACTCCTTTCTCAGTCGCCTTGGTCCATTCTTGGTTTTTGTCGAGTGAATTTTCACAGTAGAATTCCGAATGATGATGTAGAGGATATTTGTCTTCAGTCTGACAAGTTGCTCTGCTCTCCGCAGATTTCGCGGGATTCGAATTTTGGGAAGTGCGCCAGACGGACGGAATCGAGGTTATCGGGACGGATTAGGCAAGTCTCCTCGATCCCTGTGCCACCTTCATCGTCCTTGCGGATAGGGATGGAGTGGACGTTGTACTTGTGTCGTAGCTCCGAAGGAGAAGGTTGCAGTCGACCTGCACCTCGTCGTCCTTGCGGATAGGGATGGAGCGGGCGTTGTACTTGTGTCATAGCTCAGAAGGAGAAGGTTGCAGTCGACCTGCACCTCATCGTCCTTGCGGATAGGGGTATGTTTTGGACTTAGGCGAGCACTGGACTGCAGCTATGACTCCCGAGTGAGAGGACTGCTCTCCACTCGGTCGGATTTTTTCAAACTTAGGCGAGTACTGGACTGCAGCTAGGTTTCCTAGTGAGAGAACTTAGGCGAGTACTGGACTGCAGCTAAGCCCCCGAGTGGGAGGATTGCTCTCCACTCGATAGGATTTTTTCAAACTTAGGCGAGTACTGGACTGCAGCTAAGTCTCCTAGTGAGAGAACTTAGGCGAGTACTGGACTGCAGCTAAGCCCCCGAGTGGGAGGATTGCTCTCCACTCGGTAGGATTTTTTCAAACTTAGGCGAGTACTGGACTGCAGCTAAGTCTCCTATTGAGAGAACTTAGGCGAGTACTGGACTGCAGCTAAGCCCCCGAGTGGGAGGATTGCTCTCCAGTCGGTAGGATTTTTTCAAACTTAGGCGAGTACTGGACTGTAGCTAAGCCTCCTAGTGAGAGAACTTAGGCGAGTACTGGACTACAGCTAAGCCCCCGAGTGGGAGGATTGCCCTCCACTCGGTAGGACTTTTTCAAAGTTAGGCGAGTACTGGACTACTGCTAAGTCTCCTAGTGAGAGAACTTAGGCGAGTACTGGACTACAGCTAAGCCTCCAACTGGGAGGGTTGCTCTCCACTCGGTAGAATTTTTTCAAACTTAGGTGAGTACTGTACTGCAGCTAAGTCTCCTAGTGAGAGAACCTAAGTGAGTACTGGACTGTAGCTAAGCTCCCGAGTGGGAGGATTGCTCTCCACTCGGTAGAATTTTTTCAAACTTAGGCGAGTACTAGACTGCAGCTAAGTCTCCTAGTGAGAGAACTTAGGCGAGTACTGGACTGCAGCTGAGCCCCCGAGTGGAGGATTGCTCTCCACTCGGTAGGATTGTTTCAAACTTAGGCGAGTGCTGGACTGCAACTAAGTCTCCTAGTGAGAGAACTTAGGCGAGTACTGGACTGCAGCTAAGCCCCCGAGTGGAGGATTGCTCTCCACTCGGTAGGATTTTTTCAAACCTAGGCGAGTACTAGACTGCAGCTAAGTCTCCTAGTGAGAGAACTTAGGCGAGTACTGGACTGCAGCTAAGCCCCCGAGTGGAGGATTGCTCTCCACTCGGTAGGATTTTTTCAAAGTTAGGCGAGTATTGGACTGCAGCTAAGTCTCCTTGTGAGAGAACTTAGGCGAGTACTGGACTGCAGCTAAGCCCCCGAGTGGAGGATTGCTCTCCACTCGGTAGGATTTTATCAAACTTAGGCGAGTACTGTACTGCAGCTAAGTCTCCTAGTGAGAGAACTTAGGCGAGTACTGGACTGCAGCTAAGCCCTCGAGTGGGAGGATTGCTCTCCACTCGGTAGGATTTTTTCAAACTTAGGCGAGTACTTGACTGCAGCTAAGCCTTCTAGTGAGAGAACTTAGGCGAGTACTGGACTACAGCTAAGCCCCCGAGTGGGAGGATTGCTCTCCACTCGGTAGGATTTTTTCAAACTTAGGCGAGTACTGGACTACTGCTAAGTCTCCTAGTGAGAGAACTTAGGCGAGTACTGGACTGCAGCTAAGCCTCCGACTGGGAGGGTTGCTCTCCACTCGGTAGAATTTTTTCAAACTTAGGTGAGTATTGTACTGCAGCTAAGTCTCCTAGTGAGAGAACCTAAGCGAGTACTGGACTGTAGCTAAGCTCCCGAGTGGGAGGGTTGCTCTCCACTCGGTAGAATTTTTTCAAACTTAGGCGAGTACTAGACTGCAGCTAAGTCTCCTAGTGAGAGAACTTAGGCGAGTACTGGACTACAGCTAAGCCCCCGAGTGGAGGATTGCTCTCCACTTAGTAGGATTTTTTTAAACTTAGGCGAGTGCTGGACTGCAACTAAGTCTCCTAGTGAGAGAACTTAGGCGAGTACTGGACTGCAGCTAAGCCCCCGAGTGGAGGATTGCTCTCCACTCGGTAGGATTTTTTCAAACTTAGGCGAGTACTGGACTGCAGCTAAGTCTCCTAGTGAGAGAACTTAGGCGAGTACTGGACTGCAGCTAAGCCCCCGAGTGGAGGATTGCTCTCCACTCGGTAGGATTTTTTCAAACTTAGGCGAGTACTGGACTGCAGCTAAGTCTCCTTGTGAGAGAACTTAGGCGAGTACTGGACTGCAGCTAAGCCCCCGAGTGGAGGATTGCTCTCCACTCGGTAGGATTTTTTTAAACTTAGGCGAGTACTGGACTGCAGCTAAGTCTCCTAGTGAGAGAACTTAGGCGAGTACTGGACTGCAGCTAAGCCCCCGAGTGGAGGATTTCTCTCCACTCGGTAGGATTTTTTCAAACTTAGGCAAGTAGTAGACTGCAGCTAAGTCTCCTAGTGAGAGAACTTAGGCGAGTACTGGACTGTAGCTAAGCCCCCGAGTGGGAGGATTGCTCTCCACTCGGTAGGATTTTCTTTTGAACTTAGGTGAAACAGATTCGCGACTAAGCCCACCCACTAGGGGATTTTAGAAGCAAATAAGAACACAACAATCGAATGATAGGACCATAAGCTCTTGTCTTTGATAAACAAATTACAAAGGTGTTTCTTATTACATTTTATTGGAACGAGTGCTTAAGTATAAAAGGGGCGGAGCAGCTCCGCATTCCAAGCTCATGGCTCGTCTTTCTGATGCTCAATACTGTAAAGATGGTATGCTCCGTTGTGGAGAACTTTGGTGATGATGAAGGGGCCCTCCCAAGTCGGGTCAAGCTTGTGTGGTTTCTATTGATCCACTCGAAGAACCAACTCTCCTTCTTGAAAGGCTCGACCCCTCACATTTCTGGCATGGAATCGACACAAGTCTTGCTGATAAATGCTCGAGCGGATCAAGGCCATCTCTCTTTCCTCCTCTAATAGATCGACTGAATCTTGTCGGGCCTGCTCTGCTTCCTCTTCGGAGAAGAGCTCAACTCGGGGTGCATTGTGGAGAAGATCACTTGGCAGAACAGCTTCGGCTCCATAGACTAAGAAGAAAGGAGTTCGTCCGGTCGACCGATTAGGAGTTGCCCTCAAACCCCACAGAACTGACAGAAGTTCATTAACCCAAGCGCCTGCTGTGTGTTTGAGATCAGTATCAGTCGGGGTTTCAATCCTTTGAGAATTAGGCCATTGGATCTTTCCGCTTGTCCGTTCGACTGCGGGTGAGCGACAGAAGCATAGTCGACTCGAGTGCCCTAAGAGGCGCAGAAAGCTCTGAACTCATCGGAATCGAAATTTGATCCGTTGTCCGTGATGATGCTGTGTGGGACTCCATATTTGAATGTCAATTCTCTGATAAAACTGACAGTGGTGCTAGCATCAAGGTTCTTGATAGGTTTGGCTTCGATCCATTTGGTAAACTTGTCGACAGCAACGAGCACATGAGTGAAGCCGCTCCTGCCAGTTCTTAGTGGTCCAACCATATCCAGTCCCCAAACAGCAAAGGGCCAGATGAGGGGGATGGTCTTTAGGGCTGACGCTGGCTTGTGAGACATGTCGGAGTAAAACTGGCAGCCTTCACATCTGTCGACTATATCTTTCGCCATTTCATTTGCGCGTGGCCAATAGAATCCAGCTCGGTATGCTTTAGCCACGATGGCCCGAGAGGACGCATGATGACCACAGGTCCTCGAGTGGATGTCATTGAGGATCATTCGACCTTCTTCTGGTGTTATGCATTTCTGACCGACTCCAGTCACGCTTTCCCTGAACAGCTGCCCTCTTATCACAGTAAAGGCCTTGGATCGATGGACGATCTGTCGAGCCTCTTCTTCATCCTCTGGGAGTTCTTTCCTGAGGATGTACGCAATGTAGGGCACAGTCCAGTCGGGAGTAATGGCCAGAACCTCCATGATTAGGTCGACCACGGTTGGGACCTCGGCTTCAGTCGGATCTGTGGCGCTCTTAGGTTGTGGGGGCTCTTCAGTAAAAGGATCTTCCTGAACTGTCGGCGAGTGAATATGCTCCAAAAACACATTGCTGGGAATGGCTTCTCTCTTGGAACCTATCTTTGCCAAATCGTTGGGTGCTTGATTTTTCAGTCGGGGTATGTGGTGGAGTTCTAACCCCTCAAACTTCTTCTCAAGCTTTCTCCCTGCATTGCAGTAACCAGTCATGGCTGGGCTTCTGAGGTCCCACTCCTTCATCACTTGATTAACTACCAAATCTGAGTCGCCATAGACCATGAGGCGACGGACGCCGAGTGAGATGGCCATGCGCAACCCATACAAGAGTGCTTCATATTCTACTTCATTGTTGGAGGAATCAAAGTGAATCTGGAGGACATATCTGAGCTTGTCTCCTCGGGGGGATACCAGAACTACTCTAGCACTAGAAATGAATCGACTTAGGGCGGCCAAGCAACCAGTAAGCTTCTGGACATCATGCACACACACAGGGCGTTTCATTCGGAGTATAGCGCCTACTTTCTCTATGTTAGCATCGATTCCTCGTTCGGAAACAAGAAAACTGAGTAACTTTCCGCTTGGAACTCCAAACGTGCACTTTGATGGATTGAGCTTGATATCATACCTTCTGAGGTTGGCAAAGGTTTCAGCAAGGTCAGTCAGTAGGTCGGAACCTTTACGTTACTTGACCACAATGTCATCCATGTATGCTTCCACATTCCGACTGATCTGAGTGAGCAGACACTTCTGAATCATCCGCATGAATGTGGCTCCGCCGTTCTTCAAACCGAATGGCATTGTGACATAACAGAAGCACCCAAATAGGGTGATAAAAGTTGTCTTTATTTTGTTGGGTCCATACAGACGGATCTGGTGGTACCCGGAGTAGGCGTCCAAAAAGAACAAATGCTCGCGCCCTGAAGTCGAGTCGACTATCTGATCAATACGAGGGAGAGGGAAGTGATCTTTCGGGCAGGCCCGATTGGTATGCTAGAAATCAATACACATGCGAAGTGAGTCGTCTTTCTTTGGGACCATGACAACATTGGCTAACCACTCGGAGTGATAAATCTCTCGGATAAACTCAGCCGCCAAAAGCCGAGCCACCTCTTCACCGATTGCCTTTCTTTTCTGGATGGCAGACCGTCGAAGATGCTCTTTGACTGGTTTCACCTTCGGGTCGACTCGCAAACGATGCTCAGCCAGTCCCCTGGGAACACCCGGCATGTCAGAAGGCTTCCATGCAAAGATGTCCCAGTTCTCACGGAGGAACTGGATGAGCGCTTCTTCCTATTTGGACTCGAGTGTGGTTGAAATGTGAGTCGGAGCTGCATTGGGATCCGTCGGGTGGATGTGAATCGACGTCGTTTCACCAAACGACTGGAATGTTGAATCTGTGGCTGGCTTCTTGGCTCGCAGCAAGTCACTCGGATCTGCATTTTTCTGTTATACTTGCAATTCTACCACGGCCATCTGGGCATCGGCGATCTTTGAGCCCTTCTGGAAGCATTCTTCTGCCTTCTTCCGGTTACCAGAGATAGTGATCACTCCTCTGGGACCAAGCATCTTCAGTTTGAGGTACACGTAACATGGTCGAGCCATAAATCGTGCATAAGCTGGCCTAGCTAGAATTGCATGATAATCACTCTAGAAATCCACAACTTCAAACGTCAACTTTTCTTTGCGGTAATTTTTGGAATCACCGAAACACACGTCGAGTGCAATCTGACCGAGGGATGCAGCCTTCTTGCCTGGAATGACCCTATGGAAACCCATATTGCTTTCACTGAGTCTAGACATCGGAATGCCCATTCCTTTCAACGTTTCTGCATACAGTATGTTCAGGCCAGTGCCACCATCCATCAGGACCTTTGTCAGTCGAGTGCCTTCGACCATCGGGTCGACCACCAGTGCTTGCCTCCCCGGGGGTGGCGATGTGCGCTGGATGATCAGACTGGTCGAATGTAATGGCAGTCTGCGACCACTTGAAGTAACTGGGTGTCACTGGAGCGACCATGTTCACTTCCCTGTTGATGACTTTCAATTGACTTTTGCTCTCAACATCAGCAAAAATCATCAGTGTGGAGTTCACGTGGGGATAACCATCATCATCATCCTCAGCCTTGTCTGCCTCCTTCTCCTTTTCCTTGGACTGTTTCTCTCGGAACTACTGGATTAGGAGCCGACACTGTCGAGTGGTGTGCTTCGGGTAAATGAAATTATCTTCTTCATCTTTTTTGGTGTGGATATGGCACGGCAAATCCAACATGTCATTTCCATCTTGATCTTTTACTTTCTTGGAGTTCCACGGCCCTTTGGGCTTCCCCTTGAACTTTCCTTGAACCACAGCCAAGGCTTCACCCGGAGCAGCTGGCTCGGCCTTGCGCTTCTGTTTTCGACCGGAGTTTCCTCCTCCGGCCTCGTGGGCGACTGCTTTGTGCTTGCCACTCCAGAGTCGCTCTTCTTCTTCACCATTGGCATACTTGGTGGCAATTTCCATCATCCGAGCCAGAGTCATATTTCCTATTCGGCCGAATTTCATATTCAACTCCCGATACCTAATGCCTTCCTTAAACGCACAAATTGCCTAATGATCTGACACATCTTCTACCGTGTGGTGTAGGGTGATCTATCTCTGGATATAATCCCTCAAAGTTTCATTCGGTTTCTGAACACAACACTGTAATTCTGTCAAACCTGCCGGCCGTTTGCAAGTGCCCTTGAATGTTCTAACAAACACTCGCGCGGGATCTTCCCAAGTATAGATGCTGCCAGGCGCTAACTGATTCAGCCATGCTCTAGCCGAGCCCTCCAACATCAGAGGAAGGTGTTTCATGGCCACTTCATCATTGCCGCCACCAATCTGGATAGCCACTTGGCAGTCTTCAAGCCAAGTGTCAGGCTTGGACACTCCGGTGAACTTACTAACTCCAAACGCCAACCTGAAGTTGGGGGGAATCACCGCAGCTCTGATAGCTCTACTGAAGCACTCTGGACCAGAGACATGCACCCTGTTGCTGGTTTGCGGATCTCTGTCATGGCCCTCTTGGTGAGCTCTGTTTCTGTCAACCAAGCACTACACGAGAATAGATCTCGCATCAAAGCCTGGCTCCCTGGGGTCGACTGGAATACCTCTTCCGACACTGTGAGGGCGTCTGTCTTCATGTGGCCGAGGCACGTATGACCCACTCCTTGGAGGAGGCGTGGGCACTCGACGGCGATCATCGCGATCGGCATGGTGATCATACCGCTCTCGGTTTCTATACTGATCACGCCGATCTCCATGTCCCTCGCGCCTCGGGGGCGATCTAGGGCTATGGGCCAACTGAACTGTGTCAGTGACCACGGATCTACTATGGATCCTATCCGGCGATTGAGACACGATCGTATTCTGCTCTCCCGCTGCCTGGAGCAAGGCTCTGATCTGCACCAGACCTCGGCCAGCTTCTGATTGGGAAGGTTGGATCGACTTTGCTATCCGGGAAGCAGCTGCTAGATTTTGGATCGGTGTTCGGTATACCTGAGTCGGAGGTGGAAAAAGATGGCGTCGGCTGGACTCAGGAGCATGTTGTCGAGCGCGATCGTCGAGTGCGCGCTGGAGGTTCTCCAGTCGAGTGCGCTCACCCAGGTTGGCCAAGCGCTCCTGCTCCAAGGCCTGGGCCTCAGGGGTTTCTCCAATTATAGGAGTATGCAATGCATCCATGTTCCGGTGGCGAAGAACCTCCCTCTGCTCCGAGGATAGGGGTTCTGGGCGGTACTCCTCGTGAACGCGCGACGGATCGCCGTTCCCGTCGCCTCCGTCTTTGCGGTTGAAGCCAGGAGAGCTGCGTGGTCCGTTGACCATCAAAACTTCCGCCGCCGGGTCGCTGCTGTCGCACACGGATGCGGTCTCTACGGAGCCAATCAACAGATCGAACAGGCCGTAGAGAGTTTCGTCGGGCTCGATCGCCGCGACTTGAGGGGTGGCCGACTGGCGGGCCACCGCATGCTTCACCCACCGCTGAAGCCTCGACCGACCGGTGCGCTTGCTCCAGCGGGTCGCAAGGAGGGGGAAAGCTGCTGGAGTCGACTGGTATTGGGTCGACGGTTGCCGCAGGAGGACGCCGCGGACGCACGCGCGAAAGTGCGTCGCCCCGCGGGTGGGGAGTGCGTCGGCGTCGATTGGTGCCTCCTAAAGCCAAGCGGAGTCGTCGGCGATAAACACGAGCGCGTCAAGACGGATCTTGCGGCCCTCAGCCAAACCTCCGCCCGAAACCATGATGAAGGGGATCGGAAAAATTGCAACTTCTCCAACAAGTCGCTAAGACACCTGCCCCACGGTGGGCGCCAACTGTCGTGGTTCTAAAACTGACAGTAGAATAGGGGGGTAGGAATGTAGAGGCAAGATCCTAGCTATGGAGGAGTTGTACACAGGAGTTTTACGAGTTCAGGCCCTTCTCGGAGGAAATAACAGCCCTACGTCTCTGAGCCCGGAGGCGGTCGACTGAATATATGTGTGTGAATTACAGAAAGTGCGAACCTTTGTCCCAGAGGAGGGGGTGGCTTATATAGAATACTCCAGGACCCCAGCTCCCTTCCGTTATACAAGGTTCAATGCTCATAAAGGAGGGGCATTACTGGTAACGTCTACAATAAAGTGTTGTAAATGCCCATAAAGCTATGGTTTAAGTCTTGACCGTTGCAGAGTGAAGGGTTTCTCGTCTTCTGGTGGTCGAGTGTCTTCAAGGTGGTCGAGTGAGCATATCTTCATGGTCGAGTGCATGATGGTTTCTCTTCGACTGCTTCTGATTCTTTGTAGAGATGTCCTCGGGGAGGGTATGTTGGACAGATCCATGACCCTATCTTAGGTACATAGCTTCATCAGCTTCCTGTTACCATCGTGCCGTTCGTCAACTGTGACTTGTCCGGTCCATTTTTGAAGTTTCCTGTGGGTAACAGGCCTACGCAGGAAAATCGATGGTTATTCTTTTTCAAACAGATTAGACAGCTAATAAATCTCCTAAACGACGTATACATACAGTTAAAAATAATTGGGATAAACCCCTCAAGAAATAATAATTGGATAATCAGGGCACAAATGAACAAATTTGTAAAATATGGGCACCAAAAGTTCAATCCAATAAATCAATAGAAAAATCGTATGAACTCTAACATTCGGATGGATTTTCTTTCAATCAAATATGCCTTGACAGGTATTCTTGAAGATACTGCACATGAACTCCTAATGTCCAGCTAACAGTCAGCACTTGGTATTGAGCTAAGGAAATCATAATATCCTTGGAGCTTTGATCGAATCTTCAACGTTTTCGACCATACACTGATATGTCTATGCATTATCATGCAGACCACCAACAAAAAACTTGTCGTCACATGATATTTCGTCCAGAAAGATCACTGACATGGCTGGCCTGATACACTCCAGTTAGATCGAATGTGAACAGACAATATTCTGAAGAAACAGATCAGTTGGCCATGTTCATGTACATGTCAACCTAACACAAATCTCAAGTCCGATGACTGGTATATGAACAATGCACGTGTATACCATGTGACGGGGAAGGCGAAACCTGTGTATACACACGTGTATGCCTGGCCTGTGAACAATGCACATGCCCATCCATGATCAACATAGTACTGTAACATCCATACAAAGTGAGACAAATAACATATTCCCTCGGTCCAGAATTAAGTCCATACAAAGTGAGACAAACAACATACTCCATCCATCCAGAATTAACTGTCGCTTAAATGAATATATCAACAACGGTTGTACATGAGTACTACTTGTTCGTCCCATAATGTGTAAGATGTTTTTTAATACTACACTAGAATCAAAAAACGTTTTATTTTATGGGACGAAGGGAGTAGTTCTTACCATCGGTGACGACATAAGCCGCTCGAGCAGCCACGGCAATGAGCAAGAAGAGCGCCGTATAAAGAGTGCTCTTCTTCTTTCTTTTTTTTGCGGGGAGTATAAAGAGTGCTCTTCTTCTTTCTTTCTTTTGCGGGGAGTATAAAGAGTGCTCTTCGTCATGGCCTCCAACAGTAACCCTTCACATGATGGTCTATGTGGTTCCTTAGGTTGCACTTGTACCCCTTGTCTTTCTCGAGCTCTATATGTGGGTAGAGATGAACCAACAAATCAAGCTACCGCAGTACGTGTCCGCCGGCCGTGTGGTTTCAGCACTCGGTTTTGGAGTAAACCATCCTAGACCAGTGCAAGGGCTTATATTAAGCCCTGTGGCGCTTATTAGCGGCCGGCCTGAGCCTGACACACCGACGATCAAGCATACCCCGCGTAGCGAAGGGCGGCCACCGCCCACCTGACCGATCACGGTGAGATGCGTCGGTTGGCGCAAGCGAACGACTTCAGGCATCTCTGGTTTGCTCTGGTTTCGAGGGTCGCGGCTCGAGAAGACGAAGATTGCCGTACACGTTGGGTAGTGGTGATCTGCAGACCGGCCGGCCGGCTAGCTGCAGCTGCGGCAGGGGGAGACTCTGCGTGCGTTCACGTGGCTGCACGACACGTCGGTGTGGCTAGTAGAGTAGAAGTTTCCACCTGAGTTTCCACGCGCACGCAGTGTCCGATTTGTCGGCTCTCGTGGCATTTATTTGGTCCAGACTCCATAGGACAGCCGGCTGTGGCGGAGCAAGCAGAACTGTTTTATAAACCAGAGGTAGTACAGCCTAGTGTTTTTTTCGCGGCCCGAGAACCGGCACATTGGGCGCCGCAATTGTCTAGTGGAAGCTAGAGATGAATATTCTCTCCATTTTTCGCTATTTTTCTGCTAATACGATGAATCTTCTCCTAGCCTTGTAGTACTCCCTTCGTTTTCTTTTACTTTGCATATAAAATTTGATCAGTTAAACTAAACAAGATTTGACCAAATTTATATCAAATTATCGACATCTACAATACTAAAGTTATATGGTAAATGAAAGTTGATTTCATGATGAATCTAACATTATTGATTTCATATTGTGAATACTGATATTTTTTCTAGTTGAAAATTACAAAGTTTGACATTTACCAAATTTTATATGCAAACTCAAAAAAACGGAGGGAGTATAATTTGTTCTAAAACGCGTTCGTTTGGGTTTAGTTAACCTTTTGACCTCTTTCAAAACTTATTTCATCTTCTGATCTTTGATGATAGCTCCATTTATATTAGCACCACCAATAAACGTGGCTGTACTATCATCATCATACATGGTGTCTTTCATTGTCACACTCCTCGCAATAAAAAACTCTCCCAGGCGTAGAAAGAGAGCGCCACCATGGCATATAGGGGCCCGCGCGTATGGCGGAGTAGTGATGTTGGAGGCTTGTTGTCGATAATAAGTGCAAATATCCCATGTCTAAACCTGTGGGCCCTAGATTTGGAGTGATGGATAGCGACGTTCGTTGGCAAGTCTCCTTCGCACCGGGCCACGCCACGGCACGCACCATCACCCTCACCGACGGGGAGATCCTTCTCCGACGAGGGGCTCTTCGGCTCGTGCTGATTGACCAGAGGGGAGTCACGGTGGACGCGCGTTATCTCCGCGAGGGGGAATGTGTTGACATCGGGCAGATCGTGTCCTTCCCGTGCCATTTCGCTAGGGTTCGGGATCGGATCCCAGCGAACGCGGCGGTACACGGGAGCGCGACACGTCTCGGTGGGGGCGGAGTGCATGCGCCGGGTAGGCACGATGCGGGTAGGATTTCTCAGGCCCCAGGCATCCTAGGCCTGCGCCCGGGCGTGGTGGCGCCGCCCGCCGCGGATGCTGGCCACGTGGACGGAGATCGGGGGATCCATGGCGCCGATGCTGGCCGCGCGAGGGGTACAAAAGCTCAAGACCGAGCGGCTCGTCCCATTCTTGACCTGGACGCTGCCCTTTCCCACCTCTGGGTGGCGCCGCGAAACCCTAGGTAAAAAATCTCGTCTTCATTCCGGTGGTGGGAGGGAAAGATTGGCGGTGATCCTAGATCGTTTGCGGAGGTGGTGTCCTCCTCCCCGAGTGAGCCCAAGGTGATGGAGGGGTTCGGCGACCGGAGTTTTCATGGAGGAAGGCGCGAGGGGTTCGGATCTGGTCGAATGGGGCACGGGGCCGGTCGCTTCGATCGTGGCCGGGGACGCGGGCGCTTCTCCTGGTTCAGGGAAGCGAACGGCGATGACATCTCCACCAACAAGAAGACGGTGTCAGCCTCCGACGACATCGAGCGCTAGGACGAGGCGGTGGAACGCACCAAGAGGGCGAGATTTGGGGGGGGGGGGGGGGGGGGGGTTGGGTGGAGAAGAACCCTAACACCTCCGGATCTGAAGCGGCGCTCGCATTCAAGAAGAAGCCGATGCCTGATGCTACATCTCGTGTGATCCCTCCCAAGTAGGTGCCCCCTTCCAAGGCTTATGATCCATGTCCTATTTGCAAAGCTACTAGCCATCCTCCTGCTAGTTGTCCGCAAGCCTTTTGTGAAAGATGCAATAAAATGGGTCATCTGGCATCGGTGTGTGTTACTTTCCTACCTTGGGAGTGCGTTGCTCCCATGTGTGCCTTCCAGGACAAAGGGCGGGGCTTCTTTTACATCACTGATTCATGCACTACTAAGCAGCTTAAGGAAAGATCTACCAGTGTAGTGATTACTGTCATAGAAGGGGAGGCTAGTGTTAAGGAATTAGAAGAGGCCTTCTCTGATTACATTGGGACCAAGTGGCACTGCACTGCTCGTACTATTGGTCCTAATACATATGTGATGAGGTTTCCCAATCAAAGAGATGTGAAAAAAGCATGCTATAATGATAGAATGACCCTTAAATCTTGTGGTGTGGTAGTTAAGATTGTTTCCTGGTCGGCCAACATTGGGGCTAAGGGAGTCATGGAGATGGAATGGGTGAAAGTTGCTAATATTCCCCTGGAAAGAAGGAATGAGAGGAATGTTGCTTATGTCTCTTCCCTGGTGGGCGTCCCGCTCGAGATCGACATGGCCACCCTGCACAAAACCTGAATTTGTCAGGGTTCGGCTGGGCTGTCGCAATGTGGACGAGCTCCCTAGGGTTGCTGAGGCAGTGTTGGGCACACACTTCTTTGATTTTTTCTACGAAATCGAGAAGGTGCTGGTGCGTGATCCAGAGAAGGAAAAAAGTCTGTGCAGATGGAGGCAAATGCTAAAAAATCCCCTTATGCGAGAACATCTACCTGGGGCAAACTTGACCCTAAGTCTGGATACAAAGGGAAAAATAGGGGATGCAGCAAGAGCGGTGGTGATAGGGATGATGACCCTGTCGATGCAAAGGAGGAAGAAAGTGTGGAATCTGATGAATCAGAAGATAATACGTTGCTTATTGAAACTATGGCCGTCGAGGCTTATAACAAAGAAAAAACACAGAGATCTCGGGCAATGCTGGGTATTGATGATATCAAGCATAATGCTGATGAGATTCAGGTAGATAAAAATGATGATACATGTTCACTTGTTACTGTTCCACCTCATGATAATATAGCTCGTTTAAATGTGGCTGTGGATTATGAGCAGGTGGTGGAAATTGAGGGAGAGGACATTTCCATGTTGGGGAAACCAGAATATCTGGTACAATATCCTACCTCTTCTTCTGAGGATATGGGAGAGGTGATTCCTACCCCTCCCCTTTTGGCTGAAGAGTCTCAGAGATTTAGCTTGAGGAACTTGCAGAATATGGAAGGAACAATGCAGGAGAAAGCTATTGCCATCTCCAGAAAAGAAATCTAGAAGGTAACTCAACAAATCATAATTCCTTTGATGCTCTATCTAATCCTGGACTTATGATTCAAGCTATGAAAATGGGGGTAGCGTTCCCTGACAGTAACTTCTCTAATGTGGACATTATTAGAGAAATTGAGATAGTAAGGGGGAAATTCCAAAAAAGAGGGGGAACAGAATGTGAGGATTGAGGAGGAGGTGATGTATATCACTAATGGAAAGGGAGACCAAACCCCTGTTAGCACTGAGTGGGGAGAGGGGGATGAGGACATGAAAGAACAATTTACCATGGTCCGATCTAGGAAAAGAAAAGGCCCTAAAGTACAAGTGGCTATCTTCAGACCCACTACTAGAAGCCAAAAAAATCTTGTTGAAAAAGAACAAGCTGGCAGCCCAGTCCATAATACCAGGGCCACCAGAGGGGGGAGGAAAGGGAAGAGATATACATGATAGGTCTATTTTGGAACTGTAGGGGGCAGGGAAAAAAGGTATGAAAACCTGCCTATCCCATATAATTAGAGACCACTCCCTTGACTTTATCTGTTTGCAAGAAACTTTAAAAAAGAACTTCCTGGATAGCTACTTTAGGAAGCTTGACCCACACAATTTTTTTGAGTGGGAATGGATCCCCTTAATTGGTAAGGCCGGGGGCATTTTATGTGGGGTTAGAAAGGAGAAGTTTGAAGTAATTGCTTGGAGGAAAGGCAGATTCATTCTTCAGGTATCTCTTTATGATATCAACATGAAGAAAATTTGGACTCTGCGTACTGTTTATGGAGCGGCCCATGAGTGTGAAAAAAGTGAATTCCTTAGTGAATTGGCTGATTTTTGCTGCCATATTCAAACACCTTTATTGATCGGAGGTGACTTCAATATACTCAGGCATAGTGGGGAGAAAAATAAGAGATTGTGCCGCTCAGCACACTCTGACTTGTTTAACTCGATCATCAGTACTATGTGTTTGAATGAGATCCATATGAGTGGGGGGGGCTTATACTTGGTCTAATAACCAAGCTCATCCTACCTTGGAAAAATTGGACCGTGTGCTTATGAGCAATGATTGGGAGGACATGTTTCCTCTTGTTAATATGAAAAAGCTCGCTAGGGAGGTCTCTGACCACAATGCTCTCTTATTGTACTCTGATAATCATGTTATTAGAGCTCCACAAAAAAGAGAGTTTAGGTTTGAGCTGAGCTGGTTAAAATCTAAGGATTTTATTCCTCTAGTTAGCAAGATTTGGAATCAAAGCATGAATGCTACCGATCCTATTGATATTCTAAATATCAAACTAAAAAGATTTAAGAGGTTTTTTAAAGGCAAGGGATCGAATAAATTTGGTCATGAGAAGAAAAGAAAGCTGGAGATTAGAGACGAGCTTGCTTTTATTGAAAAGTTAGAAGAGGAAGGAGAAATAGACCATAAATTGTTTTGTAGAAAAACTGATCTCCTTGTGGAGATGAATGAAATACTTGTCAATGAGGAACTTTTTCTGTTGCAACAATCGAATAAGAGATGGTTGCTTGGGGGGGATCGTAACACCGCTTATTACCAAAGAATAGCTAATGGTAATAAGAGGAAAAATACAATTCACTCTCTTAATGTTGGGAGTACGGTGATTGAGGGGACCGAGAAGCTCTTGGAGCATGCTACTGACTTTTATAAAAACCTTTTTGGGCCAGCCCAGGGGAACATGTTTCATCTTGACCCTAGTGTCTGGGGGGAAGATGAGAAGCTTGATGAGCTGGATAATGAGATCCTTAATAGACCTTTCACACAGGAAGAAGTGAAGAAAGCTCTATTTTCCATGAAAAGCAACAGGGCCCCGGGCCCGGATAATATCCCTGCTGAGTTTTACCAGCATTGCTGGGATATAGTAAAAAAGGATATTATGAGACTGTTTGCTGCTTTTCATGTAGGAGAGCTTGATGTTAGTAGATTGAATTATGGCATCATAACTTTACTGCTAAAAATTAATCGGGCCAATAAGATCCAATAGTTTAGGCCAATCTGCTTGCTCAAATGTCCCTACAAACTGATCACTAAGGTGCTTGATAACAGGGTGGCCCCCCTTGCTGACAAACTGTTTAGTAGGCACCAGAATGCATTTATTAAACACAGAAGTATCATGGATGGAGTGATGTCTTTTCATGAGATTTTGCATCATACCTCCGTCAAAAAAAGGGTGGGCGTTGTTATTAAGCTCGATTTCGAGAAGGCTTATGATAAGGTGAACTGGGACTTTCTGTGGGAATGTCTCGAGATGAGAGGGTTCGGTACCACTTGGTGTGAGTGGATTAAAAGTGTCCTGGTGGATGGCACAGTGAGTGTTAAGTTGAACAATACCATCGGGCCGTATTTCAAAAGTTTTAAGGGGGTCACACAAGGGGACCGTGTGTCGCCATTCCTTTTTAACATAGCAGTCAAGTGCCTGTGTAAAATGGTGATACAGGCTCAGAAAAACAATGTAATTCTCGGGCTTGCACCGGATCTTGTTGAAAATGGAGTGGCCATTCTGCAATATGTAGATGATACGGTCTTGTGCATAGACCATGACCTGGATAAAGCTGTGAACATGAAATTGTTATTGTACATCTTCGAGCTCATGTCTGGGCTCAAGATCAATTTTCAGAAAAGTAAAATCCTGTGTGTAGGGGGGATGATGATATCCTTAAAGCATATGCTGATGTTTTTGATTGCCAAATAGGGCACTTTCCCATGAAGTATCGGGGGGTGCCAGTGACCTTTTCCTCCTTGCGAGTAGCTGACTGGGACTTTTTGGAGTCCAGATACATCAAAAGGTGTGATTCTGGACTGGGGGGCAATGCTTCCTCCGGAGGACGCCTGGCGTTGCTTAATGCTAATATTTCTAGCATTGCTTTTTATTATATGTCCATGTTTCTTCTGTCCAAAACTATACTTGCTAGGATTGACAAGTGTAGAAGGAGATTCTTTTGGAATGTGACTCTGAATAAAAAGCGCTATTATCTTGTTAAGTGGACGAGAATATGCAGATCTAAGAATAAAGGAGGGCTAGGTGTGAAAGATTTACACAAACAGAACCTCAGTTTGCTTACTAAGTGGTGGTGGAAATTAGAGACTAAATATGGCTTGTGGCAGGATATTGTGAAGGCTAAATACTTTAGTAGGGCTACTGTGGCCGACATTAAGATGAAGAGCAATGACTCTCCATGCTGGAAAGCCATTATGAAGGTGAAATATCTTTATATGGCAGGAAGGAGAGTGAGCATACAATCTGGTGACACTGCTAGGCTATGGATTGACCCCATTGGGAACAATATCCCTCTGGCTGAACAATCCCCTCGTTTATTCTCTATTTCCAATTACCCTGAGTGCATAGTTGATAAATGCTTAAATACTGATCCCTCTTCTTTCTTTAGAAGGAGATTGAATAATGAGCTCAATGAACAGTGGATAGCTGTGGGTAATATGGCTAGAGAAGCATGTGTATCAGAGGCCACTGATGTGATCAAATGGGGCCTGGGAGGGAAATCCTCGTTTACTACTAAATTGTGTACTCGTTCCTGGAAAGGAACATTGCTGGGTGCGACTACAGATGTATCTGGGGTGCCAGGATACCTCTTAAAATTCAAATCTTCTTGTGGCAGTTATTTCAGGATGCTGTCTTAACTAGAGATGTGATGAAACATCGAGGGTGGAAGGGGAATCCCAAATGTTCCTTTTGTGATGGGCGAGAGACTGCACAACACTTGTTCTTTACTTGCCCCATTGCTAGGGTGACCTGGAGGACAGTGGCATGTATGTTTGGCATTGCTTTGTGCCCCGATAACATTTGGCAAGCTTATGTGTGGTGCTATACAGTATTCCCTAGTGGGGAAAAGTTTTACACAGCGGGGATTGTGGTTGTGTGTTGGGCCATTTGGTCCTGTCGCAATAGAGCTACCTTCGAGTTCAAACCACTTACAAATCCTTTTGAATGTATTTTTTCTGCTTGTGCTCTAATGTGCTACTCGGTAGGACTGCTGAAGCAAGATGACGTGACCACCATGAGGGACGGGGCAAAGATTCTGAAAGAGAATGCGTCGATGATGATGAGAATCTGTGCGGCGAACCACGAAGAATTGGCATGCTGATCTGCTGAAGATGCTACCTCTGTGGTTTAGCTAGATGTTTGAGTTGTTTTCCCCCTGCGCGGGCTTGAAACTTTGTTGCTCAGCTGTTGCGAGCTTTTGTCTTGTGTTCTTTTGGGGCTATAGGCTCTGGATTCTAGTCACTGAAAATTGGTGTCATCGCGTTTTCGCCCCACAATGAGTAATCTCGATGGCGAGTGCTCACAGTGGGTTTCCCAGTGATGTGATGGACTCGCTTCCCCTTTTCTCCTTTCTTTGGACTGTTGTATTCCGTTATGTTGCAGTAATAGAAAGGGGTAATGCCCGGTTCAAAAAAATGTCTAAACATGTTAATGTTGTATCCGTTGACACCTCTAGTCCAAGGCAAAGGCTATCACCCCGCATGGAAGCATCATTGACCATGAATGAGACTTCTATACTACACGAGACAAACGATGGAACTATTACTCACACGTAGGGTTGATTAAACATATTCGGTACCAATACCGGTCCGGACACTGCCCCTATACGGTTGACGCAACAATGTTGAGGTCTACATACCATTTGTAAAGGCGTAGTATGGACACAGTAGAAGTAGACTCCACTTTTCACAAAGTCTGGAGCCTTTAACCCACGTAGAGATCTCGATGCTTCTTGGCTTCTTGCTGAGGCCTACTTCATCTTGTCGAGTTCCTAACTCGTCTAGTACACCCCCTCCCCCCCCCCCCCTCGGGCCCTCGCCGCGGATACTTACTCTTCACATAGGTAAGGCGAACAGCAAGGCCAAAAGTAGGGCTTTTACTCATATCGGGTGCCTGAACAAGGGTAATTCATGTGTCTCTTTTTTTCTATGTTCTACATTCATTCGTATTCTAACATGACGTTTCCACAAATACAAATCCACATACTCGTTTTATTACCACTCTTATAACCAAAAAGTCCCTCAACACTTGGCATCATCATAGACTTTCTCATAGTAGACTATGCACTCTAGGTGCTTTGACATTCGTTGACAACTCTATCGATATACGGGGACTCTGATTTATACAGCAGAGATAATGGCCTACTATACTTGGGGCTTCAACGTCAAGTATGCAAGATGCTAACATGCACCATTTTATGAAGGAAAGGTGTGGGTATACAAGAGCCTCCTGAACAGGTTGGCGGATCTACAGGATGATTATAGCACAAGGAAAAACTTAGTGCCATAATCATTGAGCCAACAGAGGTTCCCACCAAGGAAAAGCCCACCACTGGCTATACGTGATATGCATTATCACTCTGAGTAAAACAATGGCAAGGATTCACCCGAGAGGGCGGTGAAACAATGAATGCAAAACTCTACGTAGGGCCACAACAAAGAAATCAAGCGAACACGACACTGGTGTCGGCTGGGAAAGAAGCATGCGATGTTCACCACCACCGAAGGCAAAGACCAAAAGGAAGATGGATGGAGAATGAACTAGGTCGCTCAGCCATGTCGACAAGAGATGACCTGGACGACGTCCTCCGTGTGGGCCCTCCGATGGAAGTAGCGATGACCAATGGAAGGATGGATCTTCGGCACCAAGGAGACCATGGCATAGACCCAAGGGAAAAAGGCATGCGTCTCAGTTGTCGCCGATAGATCTCCAACTTGGAGACGACCTCACAGGGTGTCAGTCCCTCTCTCGTGTGATCACCAGTATGAAAAGTAGCATGTCAAGTGTGAATCCATAGTTATGAAAGCTACGATGGTATCATCGCCCTTGTTGCCTTCCTAATGGAGTTCTCGCAAGTGATACAAGTCTTGGGAGGAGATACCTACGAGGCTATGAGATGGTAACATATTACCCACCTCCTTGCAAGCCAATGCCCTCGCATGAAGGAGATGTCGGATCACGGGTTCCGGCAGACCCTTAAGGTTCGAACACTGGGGTGCGCGCGGAGATTACGCCCTCTACCTCCCCGTCTCGCAAGGATCTAAACTACTAAAAGAACTGCACAAAGGACACAAGATTTATGCTGGTTCGGGCCACCGTTGTGGTGTAATACCCTACTCCAGTGTGTGGTTGGTGGATTGCCTCTTCGGGCTGGTGATGATGAACAATACAAGGAAGAATAGCCTTGCGAGGGTCTATTCTTGGCTGGGGCGATGAACTGCTAGGAGGAGTTCAGTCACCCTTCTCTCTCTCTCACTCACTCTCTCCCTGCTTTTCTCTAACTTTGCCGACCTTCTCTCCCCCACCCCTTTGCTATGTGGGTGGCTGGTCCTATTTATAGAGGCCCTGGTCCTCTTCCCAAATATTGAGAGGGAAGGGAGCCAACAATGGCGGGCTAATTTGAGGGGAACATCTAGTACACTTATCCTGACTAAAGTTGGTCTTCGCCTGCCAAAGGCTCTGGTGATGACGCCGCGCTGGGCTCCATGGTGACCTCCTTCTCGTAGTCCTCATGGTCTTGGTCTCGTTGCACTGAAATGGCAACCTTTGCCTGATGCCTCGGTACTCCGTAGCTGCGCTTGCCCCCTTTGCACCAAAGGGGGAAGAAGGACGCTGCGCGCTGGCGCCCGCCTGACGCCCTGAGTCGTCATGGCTTACGTCATCGGCACCTCGCGAGGTGCCCCGTCTTGATATCTCCACCTCCTCGCAAGCCAGCCTAATGAGGCTGCGCCTGAGGATGCGCCGTGTCATCCACCCCGCGACGCTTGGCCCCTCGCGAGGGTCTTGAGTCTTGTGTTGATGAAGACGGGCCATGTTGGGCCCCCATTTGAGCCACGCCGCAGGCAGGCAAGTCTGGGGACCCCCGTTCCCAGAACGCCGACAGTAGCCCCCGGGCCCAAGGCGCGCATGGACTTGGTCGTGCCGAGAGGCGAAAGGGCAAGGGCGAAGCGCCGCGGGCCCCAACAGCCGGCGGCCTTGGGCGCCGCGTGGCGGTTGATTGGACGTGGGCGTCTCCACTTCCCAACGACACCTCTGTGATCGCGCGAGTTGGACAAGTCCCTGCATGCAGATCGTGTCATGATTACCAGTGATCGGGGAGGCCGGCGGTTGGCCTTCGCCGGCTATAAGTACGGTACGGCGCGTGCCCTTCCAGTCCATCTCTCCTTGTTTTCTCCCTTGCCTCAATTCTTGCTTCGCCTTGGTGGGATGGCTCCATCGAGGAGGTACTCGGCTGCGGAGAAGGGGAAGGCCCTTCAGGGCGGTCCTGCCTCTGCCCCGCCCAAGTGCGGTCGTGGGCGCCCTCGAAAGCACCCGGTGCCCGCCCCGGTAGCGTTTGGCGGTCATGGGGACGGCTCCCAGCGCGGTGGCGGGCGAGCCGCCGTGGCCGAGGGACGTGCCTGGGTTGCGCGCTCCCCTAGGCCACGCTTTCGCACTGTGCAGGCACTGCCGGAGTTCGTCGTCTGGTCGGCGGAGCCGACTTGCGCCCGGCTCCCACTCCCTCGCTTCCTCCTTGGTGAACTCCCGGCCGGTGCTCCTGGTGGCCTCTGGCTCCAGGCGGAGGGCTGCTGCAGCAGGTCCTCATGGATCGCGCTGGAGGTCTCCGCCAGCGGGGGCTTATCCTTAACTCGTGGCTGGCAGGCATTCGCCCGCGCTCGCGGCCTAGAGCGCCGGTGTACTCTGCACTTCAGGTTCGACGGCGACGCCACCCTCTATGTGAGGGTGTTTGGGGAAGATGGTCGCCGCGCGGGGTGTTGCCCTGAGGACGACGACCGCGTCCGGGGGCCCCGCTCCGATGGCGATGGAGGAGATAGCGCCCGCGCGGATGGCGGCGTCCGCGACTCCCCAAGCTTCGTCAACTCTTCCTCAAGCGACTCCTCCAGCGGTGGCAGCAGCCCACCCCCGCGCCGTCAAGCTTGCTTGGGAGGTGGTGGTTCGTCCGCCCGCCGTCGTGCCCCGGTGAAGTGCGAGAGGGAGTCCGCCTGAGGCCCGGAGGCAGCCCGTGTCGCCTCCGCGGGCCGGTGTAAGGAGGGCCGCGCTGGGCTCGTCCTTTCCTTTTCCTTTTGTTTCCTGTGTAAGACAAAACAGCTGCATGGAGCCCCGCTGGGGCATGTTAGGAATTATCGCCGTTTTAGCCATTACCTTGATCTTATTTTTGCGCCTCTTAACCACACGCCTGTGCGTAGATAGTTTTTGACCCCTGTCGGGGGGGGGGGGCGACCGACCCAGGCCCTGTGTGCGGGTCGTGGTGCCCGAGGGGCACGGACTAGAGGGGTGCTCCTGTAACATGCCCGGGCCATGAAATCTTCCAGCGGCTAGAGCGGAAACACTCGCGAGGGCGCTTGGGTGCCATCCCTCGAGAGGTCGTTTACGAGAGAAACCAAAGCGAGGAGCGAAAATCGATGAACCGCAAACCAGCAACAGTGATAACTTCAATAAGACCTCAAATGCAAGTAAACACGTCAACTGCGGAAAGCAAATGAAAAAGCCGCGTCCGACACCTAATCTAGTCTTCGACGTCTTCTCACCAGCGCGGAGCTAAGTGCTGCCACTAGGCGTGGGAGGGAGCCCCAGGGCCTGAGGCCGGCGCTCCTGAGACTCCGTGGCGTGTACAGCCCCACTCATTATTACGTGAGAGTGTCACGGGGCGGCGAGCTTCACAGGCATTGGCCTTCTTCACAGGCTCCGGGCCTTTCTTCTTAGAGGTGATCAACTTCACAGGCACTTGCCTTCTTCACAGGCTCCGGGCCTTTTCCAAGAAGGGAAGGTCTTCACAGGCGTTCGCCTTCTTCACAGGCTCTGGGCCTTTTCCAAGAAGGGAAGGTCTTCACAGGCGTTCGCCTTCTTCACAGGCTCTGGGCCTTTTCCAAGAAGGGAAGGTCTTCACAGGCGTTCCCCTTCTTCACAGGCTCTGGGCCTTTTCCAAAAAGATATGGTCTTCATAGGCACTTGCCTTGGTTCACAGGCTCTGGGCCTTTTCCAAGAAGAGATGATCTTCACAGGCACTCGCCTTGCTTCACAGGCTCTGGGCCTTTTCCAAGAAGAGATGATCTTCACAGGCACTCGCCTTGCTTCACAGGCTCTGGGCCTTTTCCAAGAAGAGATGACCTTCACAGGCACTCCCCTTGCTTCACAGGCTCTGGGCCTTTTCCAAGAAGAGATGATCTTCACAGGCACTCGCCTTGCTTCACAGGCTCTGGGCCTTTTCAGAGGTAGAACCTCCGGAGGTGCTGGATGTTCCATGCATTCTGGACTGGCATTCCCTCCTGAGTCTCCAAGCGCGCGGAGCTGGGCCTGGAAACATGAACAACCTTGAACGGGCCCTCCCACATAGGAGAGAGCTTGTGCAATCCCTCCCCGAAGAGGACCCGCTTGAGCACAAGGTCTCCTACCTCAAGAGTCCTGGGGCGGATGTTGCGGTAGTGATATCGCCGCAGCGCCTGCTGATACCTCACCGCTCGTAGCGCGGCCTCCCGGCGACGTTCCTCCCCCAGCACGAGGTCCATCCCCCGCATGGTGTCCTGCTGCGCCTCGTCGAACGCCAGGACCCGCGCGGGGCGACGTTTGACCTTGTGAGGGAGGACTGCTTCCGCTCCGTAGACCAGGAAGAATGGGGTCTCCCCAGTTGGTTTGGTCGCGGTGGTGCAGATGGACCACAGCACGGACTAAAGCTCGTCGTACCAACCTCTGCCACAGGCCTCCAGCTTCTTTTTGAACGTCTTGGTCTTGAGGCCCCTCAGGACCTCCGCGTTGGCTCGCTCGGCCTGGCCGTTGCTTTGGGGATGCGCCACTGAGGCGTAGCATATCTGCGTTCCAAGGTTAGCACAGTATGTTTTGAAGAGGTTACTGATGAACTGCGAACCGTTGTCCATGATGATGCGATTCGGCACCCCGAAACGGCTTACGATGCACTTGATGAACTTGACCGCGGAGCCCACAGGGATGGCGGGGACAGCCTCCACTTCAGCCCACTTGGTGAATTTGTGCACGGCAATGTAGAGGTAGCAATAGCCCCCCTGGCGCCCGAGGAAACGGGCCCAAAATGTCCAGCCCCTAGACCGCGAATGGCCACGAAAGGGGGATAGTCTGCAAGCCTCCTGCTGGCTGATGGATCTGCTTGGCGTGGAACTGGCAGGCTTCACAAGCTTTCACTAGTTCCACGGCGTCATTGAGTGCGGTAGGCCAATAAAACCCACTGTGGAACGCCTTGCCGACGAGGGTCCGCATGGACGAATGATGTCCGCAGTCTCCGCCATGTATATCTTCCAGTAGCCCCTTTCCTTGCTCCCTGGAGATGCAACGCAGAAGTACATCGTTTGGTCGCTTTCGGTAAAGTTCTCCATCTCTGATGCAGTATGCCGTGGCCTGCCGCGCCACTCGATCCGCTTCCTCTTCCCTCTCCGGCAAGGTCCCTTGCGTCAGGTAGCTCCGGAGCTCTGTGAATCAACAACCCTCCTGAGGTTCTATCACCAGGAGTAGGCGCGCTCCTGAGGCCGGGCCACAGGTCGGAGCTCCCGAGGCAGGTGGCTGGGGGAGCTCCTCCAAGGGCTGAGTCGTGTTTGACAGCGATGGCAGAGCTGAGGGCTTGAAGAGCCGCTCCTCGAAAACGCTAGGCTCCTGGGGTAACCGCCTGGACGCGCGCTTGGCGATATCGTCGGCCTCCTGATTGGTGCCACGAGGCACATGCTGCAGCTCCAACCCCCAGAACTGCTTTTCCATCCTGCGGACCTCCGCTAGGTAGGCCTCCATATGCTCGTCCTTCGGCTCGTACACCTTGTTGGAGAAGTTGACTAGGAGATGCGAGTCGCCCTTGACAGTGAGGCGTTTTACTCCCAGGGCTACTGCGGCCTTCAACCTGGCTATCAGTCCCTCATATTCTGCTATGTTGTTGGAGACCTTTTCACCTTGCTGGAAACAAAGCTGTACGGCATAGTAGAGCTTATCCAGAGTGGGTGATACCAGCACCGCACCAGCCACCGCGCCGTGCCTGGAGAACGCCCCATCGAAGTACATGACCCAGCCTTCCGGCGCCTCACTCCCTAGAGAGAGGGACCGATCCTTATTGTCCCTGAGGCCTGGTGCCTCCGCCCATTCCGCCACCAAATCCGCCAATGCTGTCCCTTTGATGTCCCTGGTTGTGCTGAACTCGAGCTGAAACACCTGCAGCTCTATGTTCCACTCGGCGACCCTTCCGGTTGAGTTAGGGCTCCTGAGCACTCTCTCCAGGGGGTACGATGAGACGACTTTGATGGGATGAGCCTGGAAGTAGTGACGCAGCTTGCGCGAGGCTATCAGCAGCGCGAGGAGGAGCTTCTGAGGCATTGGGTACCGTGCCCTAGCATCCCGTAACACCGTGCTAACAAAGTAGACCGGGTGCTCAACAAGGCTGAGAGCATCTGTGGTCACGGCGCCCTCGGGAGGTAAGGGCGCCTCACGAGATGAAGTGACCTCGGGAGGTGGACCATCCGGGCATGCGGCCTCTCCTACCTTCGGTGCATTCTTCGGCAGCTGACCCTCCTCAACTGCGGTTGTGGCTTCCGGAGGCTCTCCTTGTTCCCGTTTTGCCTTGCCTCGGGCTGCCGCTGCGGTCTTGACTTGGCGCTCCTCCCTAACAGCCACCAGGGCTGCGCTGGTGGAGTAGGGAGTGGCGGCAAGGTAAAGCAGCAGGGGCTCTTGAGGGTGCAGAGCCACCATGACTGGGGGGCTGGTCAGGTACATCTTGAGATCCTGAAACGCCTTATCTGCCTCTTCAGTCCACTCAAAGGGCCCCTTTTTCTTCATCAGCTGAAAGAAAGGCGGCGCTCGCTCCCCCAACTTGGAGATGAAGCGCCCTAGCGTGGTCACGCGCTCAGTGAGCTTCTGCATTTCTTTGAGGGTCTTTGGCGGACTCATGTCCTCGACTGCCTTGACCTTCTCGGGGTTGGCCTCGATGCCTCGATGGGACACGAGGAATCCCAAAAGCTTGCCCGAGGGGACGCCAAACACACATTTCTCCGGGTTGAGCCGCAGGTTTACTGCATCGAGGCTCGTGAAGGTCTTCTCTAGGTCTTGTATCAGGGTCTTGGCCTCCCGAGATTTTACTACAATGTCATCAACGTAGGCTTCGACATTCTTTCCGAGTTGCGGGCCCAAGGTGATGTGCATCAGCCGCTGAAAGGTCGCCCCTGCGTTACGCAGTCCGGACGGCATGCATGTATAGCAGTATACCCCGCACGGGGTCAAGAAGGCGGTCTTCTCAACGTCCTCCACCGCCATCTTGATCTGGTGGTACCCGGAGAAGGCGTCCAGGAAGCATAGCAGGTCGCACTCCGCAGTGGAATCGACGATCTGGTCGATGCGGGGGAGCGGAAACGGATCTTGTGGGCATGCCTTGTTAAGGTTGGTGAAGTCGACACACATGCGTTTCTTCCCCCCTTTCTTGGGCACAACAACAGGGTTGGCCAACCAATCCGGGTATCGGACCTCGCGAATGACCCCAGCGGCTTCTAGCTTGCGGGTCTCTTGGACGATGAAGGCCTGCTTTTTTGTGGACTGCCGCCTGGCCTTCTGCTTCACAGGGCGCACATTGGGGCACACGTTGAGGTGGTGCTCGATGACACTCCTGGGGATCCCCACCAGCTGATCGGACTCCCAAGCAAATACCTTCTTATTCGCGCGCAGGAACTTGACCAAGGCCTCCTCCTGCTCAGGCTCAAGGCGGGCGCCTATGGTGAAAGTGGCACTGGAGGACCCGTCCTCATCGACGGGTACCTGATTGGTTTCTGCCTTGTCCTGGGTGCACAACTGCTTCTTCTTGGTGGGTGCAGCCCCCTTGGGCTCAGGGGTCTCCGCGTTGACGGGCCGTGCCGATGCCGCTGTCTTTAAGGCGAGCTCGAGTACTCGCAGGGCATCCCCGGTGTCCCCGTGCATGGCGAGGGTACCGTTGCTCCCGGGCATCTTCATGAGGTTGTACGCCGGGTGCGTGGCGGCCATGAACTGGGCCAGTGCCGGGTAGCCGAGGATGGCGTTGTAAGGGAGGATGACGGGGCGATGTCGAAATCGACCGTCTCGGTGCGGAAGTTGTCGTAGGTGCCGAAGGTTACCGGGAGCTGGATCTGTCCCAAGGAGTCGGATGATCCGCCTCCGACGCCCGAGAAAGATCGGCTGGGTCACAGCCGCTCCCGGGGTATGCAGAGGAGGTTGAATGTCTCGACCGAAAGCATGCTGAGGCCCGCGCCGCCATCAATGAGGGTTCTGGTGATGGCCACCTGGCAGATGGTGGGGGTGCACAACAAGGGGAGCGCGCCTGAGCCGACCGGGTTGGTGGGGTGGTCCTCCGAGCTGAAGGTCAGACCGACCTCGCACGCCGCTCGGTCCGGGGGAGCCCCCTGCCGTGCGGAAACGGTGCTAACTCGGCGAGCAAAAGGCTTGACATGGCGACTCGTGGGCGGCGCCTGCGAGCCGCCCAGGAGGGCCGCAACGACCGGAGGCGTCGATGTTGCGGTGCAGTTACTCTGGCGCGTAGGCGGATGCTGGGGTGGTGCTTGCCACTCATTTCCCGCCGGGCCGGTGGCGGTGTTGACGGCGGGCGATGGGGGACAACGAGAACGCCCACCGGCGAGGGCCGCCGGGGCGGCGCGAGCCCGACTAACGCCGCACATGGATGCGGCGGCCGGAGGAGGGCGGAGCGGTGGAAGACGGATTCCGGCGCACCCCTACCTGGCGCGCCAAATGTCGGATCACGGGTTCCGGCAGACCCTTAAGGTTTGAACACTGGGGTGCGCGAGGAGATTACGCCCTCTACCTCCCCGTCTCGCAAGGATCTAAACTACTAAAAGAACTGCACAAAGGACACAAGATTTATACTGGTTCGGGCCACCGTTGTGGTGTAATACCCTACTCCAGTGTGTGGTTGGTGGATTGCCTCTTCGGGCTGGTGATGATGAACAATACAAGGAAGAACAGCCTCGCGAGGGTCTGTTCTTGGCTGGGGCGATGAACTTCTAGGTGGAGTTCAGTCACCCTTCTCTCTCTCACTCACTCTCTCTGCTTTTCTCTCACTTTGCCGACCTTCTCTCCCCAACCCCTTTGCTATGTGGGTGGCTGGTCCTATTTATAAAGGCCCTGGTCCTCTTCCCAAATATTGAGCGGGAAGGGAGCCAACAATGGCTGGCTAATTTGAAGGGGAACACCTAGTACACTTATCCTGACTAAAGTTGGTCTTCGCCTGCCAAAGGCTCTGGTGATGACGCCGCGCTGGGCTCCATGGTGACCTCCGTCTCGTAGTCCTCATGGTCTTGGTCTCGTTGCACCAAAATGGCAACCTTTGCCTGATGCCTCGATACTCCGCGGCTGCGCTTGCCCCCTTTGCACCAAAGGGGGAAGAAGGACGCTGCGCGCTGGCGCCCGCCTGACGCCCTGAGTCGTCATGGCTTACGTCATGGGCACCTCGCGAGGTGCCCCGCCTTGATATCTCCACCTCCTCGCGAGCCAGCCTGATGAGGCTGCGCCTGAGGATGCGCCGTGTCGTCCGCCCCGCGAGGCTTGGCCCCTCGCGAGGGTCTTGAGTCTTGTGTTGATGAAGATGGGTCATGTTGGGCCCCCATTTGAGTCACGCCGCAGGCCGCAGGTAGGCAAGTCTGGGGACCCCCGTTCCCAGAACGCCGACAGGAGAAACCTGCTTTCTCAGTCCATCGACTATGGGAATACCTTCGTGAACCTCTTTGTCAAAAGATTCTCCATGACACAGGGTGAAAAACAAATAAAACGAGACTTCAAACTCATCCGGATGGTAGAAGACAAAAGCTTCGAGGCTTCCTTCGCTCATTCAAGCTAGAATGGAACAATGGGTCATAGTCCCTAGAAAAGTGACGTAATCAACATGTTCATAATTGCGGTATGTAATGACAGATGCATTTCCACTCTTTATGAAGGCAACCCAACCACTGTTAGTGAACTGTTGAAAACCATAAAAAACACAAGATCTATAGAAGACGCCAACACGTAGAAAGCCAAAGAGAGGAAAGGGATAAAATCCAAGCGGCCTTAAATCCGTGAAAGAGAACCAGTAGAGATAGGAAAGGGATGACTCCAATGTCATGACTAAAAGCGATGTGTTTGACCAGCAGGGCAAACCACACAAGCAACAAAAGATGTGACCAAAGAAATGCCAACTACTAGACAGGAAGTCCAGATTCTTGGTTCCATAAGACAAGCACACTTTCCATAACTAGTGTGAGTTCCACATATTGGGATCACCTTACAAAGCCTAGTGTTGAATCGTCATGAACAATAAGGAGGTGGAAGCCGACATCAGGAGCCACCCGATGATAAGCGTGAAGGAAATATGCCCTAGAGGCAATAATAAAGTTGTTATTTACATTTCCTTATATCATTGTAAATGTTTATTATTCATGCTAGAATTGTATTAACCGGAAACTTAGTACATGTGTGGATACATAGACAAACAAAGTGTCCCTAGTATGCCTCTACTTGACTAGCTCGTTAATCCAAGATGGTTAAGTTTCCTAGCCATAGACTTGTGTTGTCATTTGATGAACGGGACCACATAATTAGAGAATGATGTGATGGACAAGACCGATCCGTTAGCTTAGCACTATGGTCGTTTAGTTTATTGCTATTGCTTTCTTCATGACTTATTCATGTTCCTATGACTATGAGATTATGCAACTCCCGAATACCGGAGGAACACTTAATGTGCTATCAAACGTCACAACGTAACTGGGTGATTATAAATATGCTCTACAGGTGTCTTTGATGGTGTTTGTTGAGTTGGCATAGATCGAGATTAGGATTTGTCACTCCGTGTATCGGAGAGGTATCTCTGGGCCCTCTGGTAATGCACATCACTATGAGTGATGTAGGGTAGGAACCCTAATCGGTCGATCTTTCATGAAAGGAGAGGATCCTGCGATGAACACGAAGAACACGAGGAGGGAAACGAGGGGAAAATCACAAGGGGAACATAAGAGAACACTCAAACCAACAAGTATGATGACACATGCGCTAGATCCATGAACACAAAGGGAGATACAAGATCCAAAGTCAACAATGTACTATACAAGAGGTAACCGGTCTTTTCCGTGAGGAGGTCTTGAATCCACGAGGGGATCTTCTCCACAAGGAGGTCTTGAATCCAAAGGGATCTTCTCCGAAGAGGGGTCGCGGTCTCTCTCGTCGAGTAGATCCGATGTGGATGAGCAATGCTCTATCTCTAAATATGAGCTAAACCAATGCTAATCCTCAAATGGTGGAGGTGGAGGAGTATATGTACTCTAGGGCCACGAAGGGGAAAGTGAGGGGCGAAGGGGTACATGGGCCACAGGCCCGAACACTGTGCGCAGACAGGTATCGGACGCCCGCTGAGGACCAGTCGTCCGGTGGCTCATGGGAGGACGGACGTCAGGTAGACATCGGACGTCCGCTCGATCTGGCTCGGACACCGGAGTGCCGGATTTCTGGAGGTGGCCGGTCGTTCGGTCGCCGGTCGTCCGCTGGCGTCGGACGTCCGCTCGTTTGGCTCGGGTGCGGGATCACCGGTCGTCCAGTGGGTCTTCAGGCGTCGGACGTCCGGTCCAACCGGTTGTCCGGTGGCTGGAGCTTCTTCCGAAGCTCTTGTTCTTGCTCCACGCGCTTGGTGTCATCACCTTCTTGTCCATGGGCTTCCTCTTGGTTCCTGGTCATGTGTAGCACACATGTTTGAGGTAGTAGCCATCTATCACATGTGGAAAGTGACGATTCGGAGAGGAGCGAGTTCACCTTGTGTCCAATGGCGTATACTTGAGATCTCGTCTTATTGTTCACTTGGGGCTTGTAGAGTAGTCGTAGTGTACATGGGGATGAACGTGGGATTCTCCACATCATCTCCCCTCCCCTTGGGAAAGATCCGACCTCGGATCGTGATCCTCATCACCATGGAAATGGTAGTCGTGGACGGACTTGTAGTTGGACGGAGTGGAAGACGTTGCGCAATCCCAATACTCCAATGTGTCGCCGGAGTGGTATACATGCAAAAATACCAAACGCAAACGACACTCGAAAATACAATGGTTAGAGCACACGAAGTGTCCATCATGTAAGAATGAGTCCGTTCAGCAATATTGTTTGTGACAGAGTGCATGAAGCTTATCAAGATGACATAGGATGATATGCAAAGCATTCATGGGAACAATATGATTTGTAGTATGCACAAAGGTGTCGTGAATGTGATCAATGCAACCATTGTGCAAAATGATGTCATAATGGGACGGTTTATCAAAAGCATGAACATGATAATGGGTGCACAATATGAGTATGTGATCATGCAATTGATGATGTGCAATATGATCATGATGTATGAATATGCCATCAAGGTATATCACAACAAATTTTCTAAGGAAATGCAAAAGCTCATATATCATGGATGACATGGGAATACAAGATGCAACAAGGCAATCATAATGTGACTCAATCCATGCATAAGATGAAAATTTGTCATGTGTGTGAGATGTCCAATGAGCATGACATGTGTGAGCACAATCAACAAACATGTAGGTGTTGGTGTACCAATGCTCAATGTCGTGGCATGAGTGGTGGTTCGAAAGTGCTTCCAATAAGTTCGAGCGATCCTCAATGTGAAGGTCCATAGAGCCAATCTTCAATGTTGCTCCTCCATTCGCGAGATGTACCATGTGACAACAAGAAGGAAACAAAAATGAAAGAGTGACCCATCCAATATGCATATTTGAGGATGCCTCAAAGGGAAGGAGTTCACCTTTAGGAGATTCTCGCAAATGTTGGTGTTTCACATCGTGTATGCCTTCACATGACCAAATTGTCTCATGATGGTATCCCTTTTGAATCCTTCGAAATGAAAGAACATGACAAACACTCGGAAAAACAAATGAGGTTAGCGGAGATGCAAAACCTATCATTCGTGTGGTAAAATACCCAACAAGTGGATGCATCATGCTCATCATAAGAAAGGACAAGGGAGCATTTCATAGTATGGAGGCATATGATGCGAGAACAACCAAATACCAAATAAAATAGGCTCAAACAAGCAAGCATGCATCACAAGTAAAGTGTCCAAGTCTCCACGGTCAATAAGCATAGATGCAACAATTGGAGGCAAGCGACAATGAACAAAATATATCATGTGAGAGGCATGAACATATACGTCATCAACCCAAGAAGGCAACTAATAATGGAACATGGGTGATGCGACAAAGAAAGCAATCATAGCAATCAAGTGGTGTGAGTTAGTAGTGCGAAGATGCAACATACTAGAGGGAATCATAGCAGGCATGTCATGGGTGCAAATAGTGTGCATGAATAATTCAGATGACATAGCACAAGCATGAAAGGATGATATGAGCAAAATAGCATCAATAGCATGAGGCACATGATAAACATGGCAATAGCAACAAGGATCTCCACCAAGCATGCAAATATACATAGGAGTAGCATAATGGTGAATCATGGGTTGATGCACGCAAGGGTCACAATTACATGGTAAAGGCATAGAAGTAAGCATAGCATGCAAAGTGAACACGGTAAAATGAGCATGAAGCGACAAGTGGTATATAGTCCATATCCGCATGAGAGCCAAGTAAAAGAGATGTGCATAGTCATTGCGCGAAGAGAGCGGTGGGAAGGATAGTTCACGGGATCACAAGTCATCTTTGCTCTCAAGAGCTCATTTCGTCAACTCTTGGGATTGAGAGGTTGACGAGTATACGTGGGTACCTACAAAAAACAAAGACAAAGGGAAAATTGTGTGTGCGTGGTATATGTAAACATCATCCATCATGATGCGCACGTGCAAGTGTTGGTTAGCACAAAATAGCCAATGCTCAAAATGAGATGCGTGATATAGAAACATGTCATCCGTCATGATAGGTTTGTTGTTATGTATAGCATAATGGAGACTCAAATTGTGTAATGCATCACAAGAAATATGTAGAGCATTGTTATGCGTGGAATGCATATGGTGCAAGCAATTATGAGAATCATGCAAAGTATGGAATGCATCAAAATCTCCTAATATGTATGAGGAAACTATGGGGGTCTCCTCATGATCATTAGTAGAAACATCACACAGAGAATATTGACAACATCCAAAACAATGCATATTTGGAACATTGTGCTCATGGCATGGTATATTAGATGAATTGCGCAAATCATGTAAAGGAAGCATGGCAATATCATCACATGAAAAACAAAAGCCAATGACCATCATCTCGTCATCTATGCCATAAGTGCAAATGGGGTTGATTTTAATGGGGCATGCATAGATACTATGTTGAGATTGAAATGATGCAATATGGGAGATCTCACTCATAGCATATGACAAGTTTAATGGATTGTCAAACATGATGTGACCAATAGAATTTCCACATGATATCCTATGGATCATAGCATCATAACTAGGCAACTCAACATGCTCGTCATCATATTCATCATAAATAGGTAAGTCATGACATGAAGAAGTCGCACTAGCATGAAGCATAGGAATAGGTGGATCAACATCATGCAAGCAATCATTGGTGAGATAGTCCACTAGTGGGACAAGAGAAGCACCATCACCTATGTTACCTTTGTAGCATCGCTCATGTGTTGTAGGTGAGGTGTCGAAGACCAAGGCGTGGACATCTTCGTCTTGATGGAACCATGTGGGGGGTGCGTCTTCTTCCACCATGGCCATCCTCGTCTCTGTTGGAGGTATGGACTCGTGAAGGATAAGCGTGTCTTCATGTAGAAGACCTAGCACCAATGAAGAAAACACACTCGGAGTAGAGGTTAAGTCGTTAGAAATCATAGTGGCCTCACATGCCATCTCAACTACCTCACTCACTAAGTGTTGTGGCTCACTCACTCCCTCGTGGATGCTCTCACTCATACGGTTGGTGGAGTCACTCAAATGGATCTCAATCTCACATAGGATGTGTGGCATGCTCTCAAGTGTGGGGCTAGTGGTGGTCACACTCATCCTCTCATAGGAAATACTCTCAATGTCATGTATGCTGGAGTCACTCATGTGGTGGTGGCTCTCCTCACATGACAAATGGGGCATCTCGGCACATGTCGGTGTCGGAGAGATGTTGGTGCAAATGTCTCCATGCTCAATCATGTCATAGTCATAGCTGTGGATGAAGGCCGAAGATGGCACATCATCACTCTCCTCTAAGACCAAAGATAAGGTCTCATGTGAGGTCTCGTAGCTTGACTCGGAGTATGAGTCCAATATGGGCGCCGTCTTCATGTTGTTGAAGAGGTTCGTGCTTGTCGACTTGGTCGAAGGGGATGGCCCTTGCTCGACCTTCTTGTCGCCGTCTTGTTGTAGGAGACCCATATTATGTGACACCTTGTAGCTCATCTTCATGACCGAAGGGAATGTCCCATGGTCGGTGATACGTCCATTTTGTATCATGCTTTTATATCGATATTTATCGCATTATGGACTGTTATTTCACTTTATATCACAGTACTTATGGCTATTCTCTCTTATTTTACAAGGTTTACATAAAGAGGGAGAATGCCGGCAGTTGGAATTCTGGTCTGGATAAGGAGCAAATATTAGAGACCTATTCTGCGCAACTCCAAAGGTCCTGAAACTCCACGGAACGTCTTAGAAGAAATAAAGAAAAATCCACACCAAAGATGAAGGCCAGGGGGCCCACACCCTGCTCACGAGGGTGGGCCCCCCCTAGGGCGCGCCCCCTACCTCATGGGCCCCCTGGTGGCTCTTTGATGCCCATCTTCTCCTATATGAGGTCTTTCGATGAGAAAAAAATAAGAAGGAACTTTTCGGGACGAGACTCCGCCGCCACGAGGCGGAACCTTGGTGGATCCAATCTAGAGCTCTGGCAGAGCTGTTCTGCCGGGGATACTTCCCTCCCGGAGGGGGAAATCATCACAATCGTCATCACCAACGCTCCTCTCATCGGGAGAGGGCAATCTCCATCAACATCTTCACCAGCACCATCTCATCTCCAAACCCTAGTTCATCTCTTGTATCCAATTCTTGTCTCAAAGTCCGGGATTGGTGCTAGTAGGTTGCTAGTAGTGTTGATTACTCCTTGTTGTTGATGCTAGTTGGTTTCACTGGTGGAAGATTATATGTTCAAATCCTATATGCATATTATTACCCCTCTGATTATGAACATGAATATGCTTTGTGAGTAATTATGTTCGTTCCTGAGGACAAGGGAGAAGTCTTGCTATGAGTAGTCATGTGAATTTGGTATTCGTTTGATAAGATGTATATTGTCCAGCCCCTAGTGGTGTTGTGTGAACGTCGACTACATAACAGTTCACCATTATTTGGGCCTAGAGGAAGGCATTGGGAAGTAATAAGTAGATGATGGGTTGCTAGAGTGACAGAAGCTTAAACCCTAGTTTATGCGTTGCTTCGTAAGGGGCTGATTTGGATCCATATGTTTCATGCCATGGTTAGGTTTACCTTAATACTTTTGTTGTAGTTGCGGATTCTTGCAATAGAGGTTAATCATAAGTGGGATGCTTGTTCAAGTAAGAACAACACCCAAGCACCGGTCCACCCACATATCAAATTATCAAAGTATCGAACGCGAATCATATGAAGGTGATGAAAACTAGCTTGACGATATTCCCATGTGTCCTCGGGAGCGCTTTTCCTATTATAAGAGTTTGTTCCGGCTTGTCCTTTGCTACAAAAGGATTGGGCCGCCTTGCTGCACTTTATTTACTTTTGTTACTTGTTGCTCGTTACAATTTATCCTATCACAAAACTATCTGTTACCACTTATTTCAGTACTTGCAGTGAATACCTTGCTGAAAACCGCTTATCATTTCCTTCTGCTCCTCGTTGGGTTCGACACTCTTACTTATCGAAAGGACTACGATAGATCCCCTATACTTGTGGGTCATCAAGACTCTTTTCTGGCATCGTTGCCGGGGAGTGTAGCGCCTTTGGTAGGTGGAATTTGGTAAGGAAAAATTTATATAGTGTGCTGAAATTTATTTTCACTTGTTACTATGGAAAGTAATTCTCTGAGGGGCTTGTTCGGGGTATCTTCACCCCGTCCAGTAGAGCAAAGAGTTGCTCCTCAACCTACTGAACCTATTGAAAATGAAACTCCTTTTAAATTTCCTGCGGCTATGATGGAAAAACTGCTAGCTAACCCTTTTACAGGAGATGGAACAAAGCATCCCGGTGAGCACTTAATATATGTGGATGAAGTTTGTGGATTATTTAAGCTTGCAGGTATACCCGATGATGTTGCTCAGAAGAAGGTCTTCCCTTTATCTTTGAAGGGAAACGCATTGATATGGTATAGGCTATGTGATGATATGAGATTCTGGGACTATAAAAGATTGAAGTTGGAATTTCATCAAAAGTATTACCCTATGCATCTTGTTCATCGTGATCGCAATTACATATCTAATTTCTGGCCTCGCGAAGGAGAAAGCATCGCTCAAGCTTGGGGGAGGCTTAAATCAATGTTATATTGATGCCCCAATCATGAGCTCCCGAGAGAAATAATTATGCAAAGTTTTTATGCTCGGCTTTCTGAAAACAATCGCAACATGCTCGATACTTCTTGTGCTGGCTCTTTTATGATGAAGACTATTGAATTCAGATGGAATTTATTGGATAGAATTAAACGCAATTCTGAAGATTGGGACATCGACGAAGGTAAGGAGTCAGGTATGACACCTAAGTTTGATTGTGTTAAATCTTTCATGGATACCGATATTTTCTGTAAGTTTAGCACTAAATATGGACTTGACTCTGAGATAGTAGCTTATTTTTGTGAATCTTTTGCTACTTATGTTGATCTCCCTAAGGAGAAGTGGTTTAAATATCATCCTCCCATAGAAGTAAAAGTAGCTGCACCTATTAAAGTTGAAGAAAAGACTGTCACTTATAATGATCCTATTGTTCCTACTTCTTATATTGAGAAACCACCTTTCCCTGTTAGAATAAAGGATCATGCTAAAGCTTCAACTGTTGTTCGTAAAAGCAATATTAGAACTTATACACCTCCTGAACAAGTTAAAGTAGAAACTAATATTGCTATTGTTAAAGATCTCTTGTCTAATAATATTGATGGGCATGTTATTCAGTTCGAAGGTGAAACTACTAGAATTGCTAAACCTTGTGCTAAAGATAAACATAGACCCGTGGTAGGCGTGCCTGTTATTTCCGTTAAAATAGGGGATCATTGTTATCATGGCTTATGTGATATGGGTGCTAGTGCTAGTGTTATACCGCATACTTTATATGAAGTAATTAAGAATGAAATTGCACCTGCTGAATTAGAAGATATTGATGTCACAATTAGACTTGCCAATAGAGATACTATTTCAGCAATGGGAATTGTCAGAGATGTTGAAGTCTTGTGTGGGAAAACTAAATATCCTGCTGATTTTCTTGTTCCTGGTTCCCCACAAGATAGTTTTTGTCCCATTATATTTGGTAGACCCTTCTTAAATACTGTCAATGCTACCATAGATTGCACAAAGAATGTTGTTACTATTGGCTTGGATGGTATGGTTCATGAGTTTAATTTCTCTAAATTTAGTAAACAACATCGTGAGAAAGAATTACCTAGTAAGGATGAAATTATTGGTCTTGCTTCTATTGCAGTACCTCCTAGTGATCCTTTAGAACACTATTTGCTAGACCATGAAAATGATATGTTCACGAATGAAAGAAGGGAAATAGATGAAGTATTCTTTAAACAGGAACCTATTCTGAAACACAACTTGCCTGTTGAAATCTTAGGGGATCCTCCTCCACCCAAGGGTGATTCGTGTTCGAGCTTAAACCTTTGCCTGATAATCTTAAATATGTTTATCTTGATGAAAAGAAGATATATCCTGTTATTATTAGTGCTAACTTTTCAGAGCATGAAGAAGAAAGATTATTGGATATACTCTTGATGATCTTAAGGGCATTAGTGTTGGGGAACGTAGTAATTTCAAAAAAAATCCTACGCACACGCAAGATCATGGTGAAGCATAGCAACGAGGGGAGAGTGTGATCTACGTACCCTAGTAGATCGACAACGGAAGCGTTTGGTTGATGTAGTCATACGTCTTCATGGCCCGACCGATCAAGCACCAAAACTACGGCACCTCCAAGTTTTAGCACACGTTCAGCTCGATGACGATCCCTGGACTCCGATCCAGCAAAGTGTCGGGGAAGAGTTCCGTCAGCATGACGGCGTGGTGACGATCTTGATGTACTACTGTCGCTGGGCTTCGCCTAAGAACCGCTACAATATTATCGAGGACTATGTTGGCAGGGGGCGCCGCACACGGCTAAGAATAAGATCACGTGGATCAACTTGTGTTTCTCTGGGGTTCCCCTACCTCCGTATATAAAGGATCAAGGGGGGGTGCGGCCGGCCAAGGGGAGGCGTGCCAGGAGGAGTCCTACTCTCTCTGGGAGTAGGATTCCCCCCCCCCCCAATCCTAGTTGGAATAGGATTCGCAGAGGGGGGAAAAGAGAGAGGGGGGCCGGCCCCCTCTCCCTGTCCTATTCGGACTAGGGGAGGGGAGGGGCGCGCTGCCCATCTTGGGCTGCCCCTTCTCTTTTTCCACTAAAGCCCACTAAGGCCCATATAGCTCCCGGAGGGTTCCGGTAACCTCCCGGTACTCCGGTAAAATCCCGATTTCACCCGGAACACTTCCGATATCCAAACATAGGCTTCCAATATATCAATCTTTATGTCTCGACCATTTCGAGACTCCTCGGCATGTCCGTGATCACATCCGGGACTCCGAACAACCTTCGGTACATCAAAACGTATAAACTCATAATATAACTCCCATCGAAACCTTAAGCGTGCGGACCCTACGGGTTCGAGAACAATGTAGACATGACCGAGACACGTCTCCGGTCAATAACCAATAGCGGGACCTAGATGCCCATATTGGCTCCTACATATTCTACGAAGATCTTTATTGGTCAGACCGCATAACAACATACGTTGTTCCCTTTGTCATTGGTATGTTACTTGCCCGAGATTCGATCGTCGGTATCCAATACCTAGTTCAATCTCGTTACTGGCAAGTCTCTTTACTCGTTCCATAATACATCATCTCGCAACTAACTCATTAGTTGTAATGCTTGCAAGGCTTATGCGATGTGCATTACCGAGAGGGCCCAGAGATACCTCTCCGACAATCGGAGCGACAAATCCTAATCTCGAAATACGCCAACCCAACATCTACCTTTGGAGACACCTGTAGAGCACCTTTATAATCACCCATTTACGTTGTGACGTTTGGTAGCACACAAAGTGTTCCTCCGGTAAACGGGAGTTGCATAATCTCATAGTCATAGGAACATGTATAAGTCATGAAGAAAGCAATAGCAACATACTAAACGATCGGGTGCTAAGCTAATGGAATGGGTCATGTCAATCAGATCATTCATCTAATGATGTGATCCCGTTAATCAAATAACAACTCTTTGTCCATGGTTGGGAAACATAACCATCTTTGATTAACGAGCTAGTCATGTAGAGGCATACTAGTGACACTCTGTTTGTCTATGTATTCACACATGTATTATGTTTTTGGTTAATACAATTCTAGCATGAATAATAAACATTTATCATGAAATAAGGAAATAAATAATAACTTTATTATTGCCTCTAGGGCATATTTCCTTCAGTCTCCCACTTGCACTAGATTCAATAATCTAGTTCACATCGTCATGTGATTTAACAGCAATAGTTCACATCACCATGTGATTAACACCCATAGTTCACATCGCCATGTGACCAACACCCAAAGGGTTTACTGGATTCAGTAATCTAGTTCACATCGCTATGTGATTAACACCCAAAGAGTACTAAGGTGTGATCATGTTTTGCTTGTGAGAGAATCTTAGTCAACGGGTCTGCCACATTCAGATCCGTATGTATTTTGCAAATTTCTATGTCAACAATGCTCTGCATGGAGCTACTCTAGCTAATTCCTCCCACTTTCAATATGTATCTAGACCGAGACTTAGAGTCATCTAGATTAGTGTCAAAACTTGCATTGGCGTAACCCTTTACGATGAACCTTTTTTCACTTCCATAATCGAGAAACATATCCTTATTCCACTAAGGATAATTTTGACTGCTCTCCAGTGATCTACTCCTAGATCACTATTGTACTCCCTTGCCAAACTCAGTGGTAGGTTATACAATAGATCTGGTACACAACATGGCATACTTTATAGAACCTATGACCAAGGCATAGGGAATGATATTCATTCTCTTTCTATCTTCTGCCATGGTCGGGCTTTGAGTCTTACTCAATTTCACACCTTGTAACATAGGCAAGAAACTCTTTCTTTGACTGTTCCATTTTGAACTATTTCAAAATCTTGTCAAGGTATGTATTTATTGAAAAAACTTATCAAGCGTCTTTATCTATCTCTATAGATCTTGATGCTCAATATGTAAGCAGCTTCACCGAAGTCTTTCTTTGAAAAACTCCTTTCAAACACTCCTTTATGCTTTATAGAATAATTCTACATTATTTCCGATCAACAATATGTCATTCACATATACTTATCAGAAATGTTGTAGTGCTCCCACTCACTTTCCTGTAAATACAGGCTTCACCGCAAGTCTGTATAAAATTATATGCTTTGATCAACTTATCAAAGCGTGTATTCCAACTCTGAGATGCTTGCACCAGTCCATAGATGAATCGCTGGAGCTTGCATATTTTGTTAGCACCTTTAGGATTGACAAAACCTACTGGTTGCATCATATACAACTCTTCTTTAAGAAATCCATTAAGGAATGCAGTTTTGTTTATCCATTTGCCAGATTTCATAAAATGCGGCAATTGCTAACATGATTCGGACAGACTTAAGCATAGATACGAGTGAGAAACTCTCATCGTAGTCAACACTTTGAACTTGTTGAAAACCTTTTGCGACAATTCTAGCTTTGTAGATAGTAACACTACTATCAACGTCCGTCTTACTCTTGAAGATCCATTTATTTTCTATGGCTTGCCGATCATCGGGCAAGTCAACCAAAGTCCATACTTTGTTTTCATACATGAATCCCATCTCAGATTTCATGGCCTCAAGCCATTTTGCGGAATCTGGGCTCATCATCGCTTCTTCATAGTTTGCAAGTTCATCATGGTCTAGTAACATGACTTCCAGAACAGGATTACTATACCACTCTGGTGCGTATCTCACTCTGGTTTACCTACGAGATTCGGTAGTAACTTGATCTGAAGTTTTATGATCATCATCATTAGGTTCCTCACTAATTGGTGTAGTAGTCATAGGAACATATTTCTGTGATGAACTACTTTCCAATAAGGGAGAAGGTACAATTACCTTATCAAGTTCTACTTTCCTCCCACTCACTTCTTTCGAGAGAAACTCCTTCTCTAGAAAGGATCCATTATAAGCAACGAATGTCTTGCCTTAGGATCTGTGATAGAAGGTGTACCCAACAGTCTCCTTTTGGGTATCCCATGAAGACATATTTCTCCGATTTTTGGTTTTGAGCTTATCAGGATGAAACTTTTTCACATAAGCATCACAACCCCAAACTTTAAGAAACGACAACTTTGGTTTCTTGCAAAACCACAGTTCAGATTGTGTCGTCTCAACGGACTTAGATGGTGCCCCTTTTTTAACATGAATGCAGCTGTCTTTAATGCATAACCTCAAAAACGATAGTGGTAAATCGGTAAGAAACATTGTAGATTTGCACTATATCTAATAAAGTACGGCTATGACGTTCGGACACACCATTATGCTGTGGTGTTCCGGGTGGCACGAATTTGTGAAACTATTCCACATTGTTTTAATTGAAGACCAAACTCCTAACTCAAATATTTGTCTCCGCGATCAGATCGTAGAAGCCTTATTTTCTTGTTACGATGATTCTCCACTTCACTCTGAAATTCTTTGAACTTTTCAAATGTTTCAAAATTATGTTTCATCAAGTAGATATACTCATATCTGCTCAAATCATCTGTGAAGATCAGAAAATAATGATACCTATCGCGAGCCTCAATATTCATCGGACCACATACATCAGTATGTATGATTTCCAACAAATCTGTTGCTCGCTCCATCGTTCTGAAGAACAGAGTCTTAGTCATCTTGCCCATGAGGCATGGTTCGCAAGCATCAACTGATTCATAATCAAGTGATTCCAAAAGCCCATCAGCATGGAGTTTCTTCATGCGCTTTACACCAATATGACCTAAACGGCAGTGCTACAAATAAGTTGCACTACCATTATTAACTTTGCATCTTTAGGTTTCAATATTATGATTATGTGTATCACTATGATCGAGATCCAACGAACTATTTTCATTGGGTGTGTAACCATATAAGGTTTTATTCATGTAAACAGAACAACAATTTATTCTCTTACATAAATGAATAACCGTATTACAATAAACATGATCAAATCATATTCATGCTCAACATAAACACCAAATAACACTTATTTAGGTTCAACACTAATCCCGAATTTATAGGGAGTGTGCGATGATGATCATATCAATCTTGGAACCACTTCCAACACACATCGTCACTTCACCCTTAACTAGTCTCTGTTTATTCTGCAACTCCCGTTTCGAGTTACTAATCTTAGCAACTGAACTAGTATCAAATACTGAGGGGTTGCTATAAACACTAGTAAAGTACACACCAATAACATGTATATCAAATATACTTATGTTCACCTTGCCATCCTTCTTATCTGCCAATCACTTGGGGTAGTTCCGCTTCCAATGACCAGTCCCTTTGCAGTAGAAGCACTCAGTCTCTGGCTTAGGTCCAGACTTGGGCTTCTTCACTTGAGCAGCAACTTGCTTGTTGTTCTTTTTGAAGTTCCCCTTCTTCCCTCTGCCCTTTTCTTTAAACTAGTGGTCTTGTCTACCATCAACACTTGATGTTTTTCTTGATTTCTACCTTCATCGATTTCATCATCATGAAAAGCTCGGGAGTCGTTTTTGTCATCCCTTTCATACTATAGTTCATCATGAAGTTCTACTAACTTGGTCATGGTGACTAGAGAATTCTGTCAATCACTATCTTATCCGGAAGATTAACTCCCACTTGATTCAAGCGATTATAGTACCCAGACAATCTGAGCACATGCTCACTAGTTGAGCGATTCTCCTCCATCTTTTAGCTATAGAACTTGTTGGAGACTTCATATCTCTCAACTCGGGTATTTGCTTGAAATATTAACTTCAACTCCTGGAACATCTCATATGGTCCATGACATTCAAAACGTCTTTGAAGTCCCGATTCTAAGCCGTTAAGCATGGTGCACTAAACTATCAAGTAGTCATCATATTGAGCTAGCCAAACGTTCATAACGTCTGCATCTGCTCCTGCAATAGGTCTGTCACCTAGCGGTGCATCAAGGACATAATTTTTCTGTGCAGCAATGAGGATAAACCTCAGATCACGGATCCAATCCGCCTCATTGCTACTAACATCTTTCAACACAGTTTTCTCTAGGAACATATCAAAATAAACACAGGGAAGAAACAACGCGAGCTATTGATCTACAACATGATTTACAAAATACTACCAGGACTAAGTTCAGGATAAATTTATGTTCAATTAATCATATTACTTAAGAACTCCCACTTAGATAGACATCCCTTTAATCCTCTAAGTGCTCATGTGATCCAAATCAACTAAACCATGTCCGATCATCACGTGAAATGGAGTAGTTTCATTGGTGAACATCACTATGTTGATCATATCTACTATATGATTCACGCTCGACCTTTCAGTCTCCGTGTTCCGAGGCCATATCTGTATATGCTTGGCTCGTCAAGTATAACCTGAGTATTCCGCGTGTGCAACTGTTTTGCACCCGTTGTATTTGAACGTAGAGCCTATCACACCCGACATCACGTGGTGTCTCAGCACGAAGAACTTTCGCAACGGTGCATACTCAGGGAGAACACTTCTTGATAATTTAGTGAGAGATCATCTTATAATGCTACTGTCAATCAAAGCAAGATAAGATGCATAAAAGATAAACATCACATGCAATCAATATAAGTAATATGATATGGCCATCATCATCTTGTGCCTGTGATCTCCATCTCCGAAGCACCGTCATGATCACCATCGTCACCGGCGCGACACCTTGATCGCCATCGTAGCATCGTTGTCGTCTCGCCAATCTTATGCTTCCACGACTATCGTTACCGCTTAGTGATAAAGTAAAGCATTACAGCGCGATTGCATTGCATACAATAAAGCGACAACCATATGGCTCCTGCCAGTTGCCGATAACTCGGTTACAAAACATGATCATCTCATACAATAAAATTTAGCATCATGTCTTGACCATATCACATCACAACATGCCCTGCAAAAACAAGTTAGACGTCCTCTACTTTGTTTGTTGCAAGTTTTACGTGGCTGCTACGGGCTTAAGCAAGAACCAATCTTACCTACGCATCAAAACCACAACGATAGTTTGTCAAGTTGATGCCATTTTAACCTTCGCAAGGATCGGGCGTAGCCACACTCGGTTCAACTAAAGTTGGAGAAACTGTCACCCGCAAGCCACCTATGTGCAAAGCACGTCGGGAGAACCGGTCTCGCGTAAGCGTAGGCGTAATGTCGGTCCGGCCGCTTCATCCAACAATACCGCCAAACCAAAGTATAACATGCTGGTAGGCAGTATGACTTATATCGCCCACAACCCACTTGTGTTCTACTCGTGCACATAACATCAAACCATAAAACCTAGGCTCGGATGCCACTGTTGGGGAACGTAGTAATTTCAAAAAAATTCCTACGCACACGCAAGATCATGGTGATGCATAGCAACGAGGGGAGAGTGTGATCTACGTACCCTAGTAGATCGACAACGGAAGCGTTTGGTTGATGTAGTCATACGTCTTCATGGCCCGACCGATCAAGCACCGAAACTACGGCACCTCCGAGTTTTAGCACACGTTCAGCTCGATGACGATCCCCGGACTCCGATCCAGCAAAGTGTCGGGGAAGAGTTCCGTCAGCACGACGGCGTGGTGACGATCTTGATGTACTACTGTCGCAGGGCTTCGCCTAAGCACCGCTACAATATTATCGAGGACTATCGGGGCAGGGGGCGCCGCACACGGCTAAGAATAAGATCACGTGGATCAACTTGTGTCTCTCTGAGGTTCCCCTGCCTCCGTATATAAAGGATCAAGGGGGGGGGTGCGGCCGGCCAAGGGGAGGCACGCCACGAGGAGTCCTACTCCCTCTGGGAGTAGGATTCCCCCCCCCATCCTAGTTGGAATAGGATTCGCGGAGGGGGGAAAGGAGAGAGGGGGGGCGGCCCCCTCTCCTTGTCCTATTCGGACTAGGGGAGGGGAGGGGCGCGCGGCCCATCTTCGGCTGCCCCTTCTCTTTTCCACTAAAAGCCCACTAAGGCCCATATAGCTCCCGGGGGGTTCCGGTAACCTCCCGTTACTCCGGTAAAATCCCGATTTCACCCGGAACACTTCCGATATCCAAACATAGGCTTCCAATATATCAATCTTTATGTCTCGACCATTTTGAGACTCCTCGTCATGTCCGTGATCACATCCGGGACTCCGAACAACCTTCGGTACATCAAAACGTATAAACTCATAATATAACTATCATCGAAACCTTAAGCGTGCGGACCCTACGGGTTCGAGAACAATGTAGACATGACCGAGACACGTCTCCGGTCAATAACCAATAGCGGGACCTGGATGCCCATATTGGCTCCTACATATTCTACGAAGATCTTTATCGGTCAGACCGCATAACAACATACGTTGTTCCCTTTGTCATCGGTATGTTACTTGCCCGAGATTCGATCGTAGGTATCCAATACCTAGTTCAATCTCGTTACCGGCAAGTCTCTTTACTCGTTCCGTAATACATCATCTCGCAACTAACTCATTAGTTGTAATGCTTGCAAGGCTTATGTGATGTGCATTACCGAGAGGGCCCAGAGATACCTCTCCGACAATCGGAGCGACAAATCCTAATCTCGAAATACGCCAACCCAACATCTACCTTTGGAGACACCTGTAGAGCACCTTTATAATCGCCCATTTACGTTGTGATGTTTGGTAGCACACAAAGTGTTCCTCCGGTAAACGGGAGTTGCATAATCTCATAGTCATAGGAACATGTATAAGTCATGAAGAAAGCAATAGCAACATACTAAACGATCGGGTGCTAAGCTAATGGAATGGGTCATGTCAATCAGATCATTCATCTAATGATGTGATCCCGTTAATCAAATAACAACTCTTTGTCCATGGTTGGGAAACATAACCATCTTTGATTAACGAGCTAGTCAAGTAGAGGCATACTAGTGACACTCTGTTTGTCTATGTATTCACACATGTATTATGTTTCCGGTTAATACAATTCTAGCATGAATAATAAACATTTATCATGAAATAAGGAAATAAATAATAACTTTATTATTGCCTCTAGGGCATATTTCCTTCAATTAGTCCCACTCTATGCCAACATAAAATAAATTTGGAAGCAGATGCCAAACCAGTTCGTGATCCTCAACGATGTCTGAATCCTAAAATGAAAGAAGTGGTAAGAAAAGAAATACTAAAGCTTCTGGAGGAAGGTATAATCTACCCCGTTGCTGATAGTGAGTGGGTAAGTCATGTCCATTGTGTCCCTAAGAAGGGAGGTATTACTGTTGTTTCTAATGATAAAGATGAATTGATTCTACAAAGAATTATCATAGGTTATAGGATGGTAATTGATTTCCGCAAATTAAATAAAGCTACTAAGAAAGATCATTACCCCTTACCTTTTATTGATCAAATGCTAGAAATATTATGCAAACACACACACTATTGCTTTCTAGATGGTTATTCTGGTTTCTCTCAAATACCTGTGTCGGCTAAAGATCAATCAAAGACTACTTTTATATGCCCTTTTGTTACTTTTGCTTATAGACGTATGCCTTTTGGTTTATGTAATGCACCTGCTACCTTTCAAAGATGCATGATGGCTATATTCTCTAACTTTTGTGAAAAGATTTGTGAGGTTTTCATGGACGACTTTTCTGTCTATGGTTCCTCTTTTGACGATTGCTTGAGCAATCTTGATCGAGTTTTGCAGAGATGTGAAGAAACTAATCTTGTCTTGAATTGGGAAAAGTGCCACTTTATGGTTAATGAAGGTATTGTTTTGGGGCACAAAGTTTCTGAAAGAGGTATTGAAGTTGATAAAGCCAAGGTTGATGCTATTGAAAAGATGCCATGTCCCAAGGACATCAAAGGTATAAGAAGTTTCCTTGATCATGCCGGGTTTTATAGGAGGCTCATTAAGGACTTCTCAAAAATTTCTTGGCCTCTGACTAATTTATTGCAAAAAGATATACCATTTGTCTTTGATGATGATTGTGTAGAAGCATTTGAAATACTTAAGAAAGCATTAGTCTCTGCACCTATTGTTCAGCCACCTGATTGGAATTTACCCTTTGAAATTATGTGTGATGCTAGTGATTATGATGTAGGTGCTGTTCTAGGGCAAAGAGTCGATAAGAAATTAAATGTTATTCATTATGCTAGTAAGACTCTAGACAATGCTCAAAGAAATTATGCTACTACTGAAAAAGAACTTTTAGCAGTTGTATTTGCTTGTGATAAGTTCAGATCTTATATTGTTGATTCTAAAGTAACTATTCAAACAGATCATGCTGCTATTAAATATCTTATGGAAAAGAAAGATGCTAGACCTAGACTTATTAGATGGGTTCTCTTGCTACAAGAATTTGATTTGCATATTGTTGATAGAAAGGGAGCTGAGAACCCCGTTGCAGACAACTTGTCTAGGTTAGAAAATATTCTTGATGACCCACTACCTATTAATGATGACTTTCCTGATGAGCAATTAAATGTTATAAGTACTTCTCGTAGTAATCCATGGTATGCTGATTATGCTAATTATATTGTTGCTAAGTTTATACCACCTAGCTTCACATACCAACAAAAGAAAAAGTTCTTCTATGATTTGAGACATTACTTTTGGGGTGACCCACATCTTTATAAAAAAGGAGTAGATGGTGTTATTAGGCATTGTGTACCTGAGCATGAACAGGAACAGATCCTACACAAGTGTCATTCCGAGTCTTATGGAGGACACCACGCTGGAGATAGAACTGCACATAAGGTATTGCAATCTGGTTTTTATTGGCCTACTCTCTTCAAGGATGCCCCTAAGTTTGTATTGTCTTGTGATGAATGTCAAAGAATTGGTAATATTAGTAGATGTCGGTGTCAAAACCGGTGGATCTCGGGTAGGGTGTCCCGAACTGTGCGTCTAGGCGGATGGTAACAGGAGACAAGGGCACGATGTTTTTACCCAGGTTCGGGCCCTCTCGATGGAGGTAAAACCCTACGTCCCGCTTGATTAATATTAATGATATGGGTAGTACAAGAGTAGATCTACCACGAGATCAAGGAGGCTAAACCCTAGAAGCTAGCCTATGGTATGATTGTTTTTCATCCTATGGACTAAAACCCTCCGGTTTATATAGACACCGGAGAGGGCTAGGGTTACACAGAGTCGGTTACAATGGTAAGAGATCTACATATCCGTATCGCCAAGCTTGCCTTCCACGCCAAGGAAAGTCCCTTCCGGACATGGGACGAAGTCTTCAATCTTGTATCTTCATAGTCCAGGAGTCCGGCCGAAGGTATAGTCCGGCTATCTGACACCCCCTAATCCAGGACTCCCTCAGTGGACGTCAAGAAATGCCTATGAATTATTCACTTGTTATTGAACCGTTTGATGTTTGGGGCTTTGATTATATGGGACCTTTTCCTGCCTCTAATGGATACACACATATTTTAGTTGCTGTTGATTACGTTACTAAGTGGGTAGAAGCTATTCCAACTAGTAGTGCTGATCATAACACTTCTATTAAAATGCTTAAAGAAGTTATTTTCCCGAGGTTTGGAGTCCCTAGATATTTAATGACTGATGGTCGTTCACACTTTATTCATGGTGCTTTCCGTAAAATGCTTGCTAAATATGATTAATCATAGAATTGCATCCCCTTATCACCCACGGTCTAGTGGTCAAGTAGAGTTGAGCAATAGAGAGCTCAAATTAATTTTGCAAAAGACTGTTAATAGGTCTAGAAAGAATTGGTCTAAGAAACTTGATGATGCATTATGGGCTTATAGAACTGCATACAAAAATCCTATGGGTATGTCCCCGTATAAAATGGTCTATGGAAAAGCATGTCACTTACCTCTCGAACTAGAACATAAGGCATACTGGACTATTAAAGAACTCAACTATGATTTTAAACTTGCTGGTGAGAAGAGGTTATTTGATATTAGCTCACTTGATGAATGGAGAACCCAAGCTTATGAAAATGCCAAGTTGTTTAAAGAATAAGTTAAAAGATGGCATGACAAAAGGATACAAAAGCGTGAGTTTAATGTAGGTGATTATGTATTGCTATACAACTCCCGTTTAAGATTTTTTGCAGGAAAACTTCTCTCTAAGTGGGAAGGCCCCTACGTCATCGAAGAGGTCTATCGTTCCGGTGCCATAAAAATCAACAACTTCAAGGGCACAAATCCAAAGGTGGTAAACGGTCAATGAATTAAACATTATATCTCAGGTAATCCCATAAATGTTGAAACCAACATTATTGAAACCATAACCCCGTAGGAATACATAAGGGACACTTTCCGAAACATTTCAGACTCCGAAAAGGAATAGGTATGTGGTACGGTAAGTAAACCGACTCCAAAACAATTTTTAAGGCAATATTTCTCTGTTTGGAATATTTTGAAAAATAAGTAGCAATCCGGGAAGGACACAAGGGCCCCACGAGGGTGGTGGGCGCGCCCTACCCCCCTGGGCGCCCCCCCCCTACCTCGTGAGCGCCTCGTGTGCCCTCCGGACTCCGTTTTCTTGCACGATACATATTTTGGTCGGTAAAAATTCGTTATATATTCTCCCGAAGGTTTTGACTCCCGTATCACGTAAACCTCCTCTATTCTTGTTTCCAGCTGTTTTCTGTCAGGGTTTCTCAGGCTAGGCATCATGTCGTCTCCCTCCTCCAACAATGGTGACAACAATGCTTGGCTAATGAAGATAGATTTGAAGAGGGAAGAACCAACGAGGGTCAACAAGGATGAAAGGATCAAGAAGGCCACGGAGGATCAAGCTCCAGCAGCAAAAGACACCCTTCAAATTGATCATAACCTTCTTACCCCAACTGAGATCGAAGCTTTCAAGATGATTGAGATAGCTCGGGTTCAAAACAAGTATCTCACACAAGAAAATATTTTGTTGAAGGAGCATATTGTTGCACTCAAGGGCATTATTCGCAAGCTGGAGGACCTCTTACGCTCGATGTGCGATTATCCGTCACCGCCACCTTCTTCACCAACAAAGAAGGAGACATGATCACATGGGTATGGGCACCCCCCTTGGCAACTGCCAAGCTTGGGGGAGGTGCCCCGGTATAGTATCACCATCACAACTCCTATCTTTACCGTTTTCTTAGTTCGATCCTATTAGTAGTATCTTGATCTAGTAGAATAAAGTTTATGGCATGATCTAGTTTTGATTTTTGCTTTATGATCCCTCTATGTAATCGAGTCCATGAGTTATATATAATAAAGATTAGTGTCGAGTCAAGGGCTTGATTATTTTGCCATGATCTTGGGTGAATAAAAGAAAGAAGAAAAGAATAAAAGAAACAAAAAGTTCATATTGATCTTATTGAGAGTAATGACTTCACATAGAAAGAGTATGATGATTAAAAGTTGTTGGGAGTTGGCAGACATAGCTTTGGTCATTGTTGCAATTAATAAGAAGTAATAAGGAAAGCGAGGTCTTCACATATAAATATATTATCATTGACATATTTTATGATTGGGAGCACTCATTAAAATATGACATGCTAAAGAGTTGATGTTGGACAAGTAAGACAACGTAATGAGTTATGTCTTTCTTATATCTGAGATAAAGTATGTTGTCATGGTCCCTCTAACTTGTTGAGCTTGCCTTTCCCCCTCATGCTAGCCAAATTCTCAGCACCAAGTAGAAATACTACTTGTGCTTCCAAAATCCCTAAACCAGTTTTGCCATGAGAGTCCACCATATCTACATGTTGGAAAGAACATGATATATATATATATAATTGGATGTAGGGGAGCATGAACCATTATTGTTGACATTACCCTTGACGTAAAAGGTTGTGGGGCAAAACTATAAGCCCCTATCTTTCTCTGTGTCCGATTAAAGCTCCGTAACCACAAGTATTGCATGAGTGTTATCAATTATGGGAGGACTAAATGATAGTTGAGTATGTGGACTTGCTTTTTAGCTCTGACAAGGACTCTTTCCGATGTTATGATAAATTGCAATTGCTTCTGTGACTGAGATTATAGTTTATTGGAGCCCAATAAGGTTTATGATTTATATTTTGCATTGTGAATAGATCATATCTTGAACATAAGTAAACATATGACAAAATCTATATATGTTGTTGTTATAAGAATAATCATGATGCCTTCATGTCCGTATTTTATTTTTATCGACGCCTCTACCTCTAAACATGAGGACATATTTATTGTTATCGGCTTTTCGCTTGAGGACAAGCGAGGTCTAAGCTTGGGGGAGTTGATACGTCCATTTTGCATCATGCTTTTATATCGATATTTATCGCATTATGGACTGTTATTTCACTTTATATCACAATACTTATGGCTATTCTCTCTTATTTTACAAGGTTTACATAAAGAGGGAGAATGCCGGCAGCTGGAATTCTGGTCTGGATAAGGAGCAAATATTAGAGACCTATTCCGTGCAACTCCAAAAGTCCTGAAACTCCACGGAACGTCTTAGAAGAAATAAATAAAAATCCACGCCAAAGATGAAGGCTAGGGGGCCCACACCCAGCTCACGAGGGTGGGGGGAGCCCCCCCCTAGGGCGCGCCCCACTACCTCGTGGGCCCCCTGGTGGCTCTCCGATGCCCATCTTCTCCTATATGAGGTCTTTCGATGAGAAAAAAATAAGAAGGAACTTTTTGGGACGAGACTCCGCCGCCACAAGGCGAAACCTTGGCGGATCGAATCAAGAGCTCCGGCAGAGCTGTTCTGCCGGGGATACTTCCCTCCCGGAGGGGGAAATCATCACCATCGTCATCACCAACGCTCCTCTCATCGGGAGAGGGCAATCTCCATCAACATCTTCACCAGCACCATCTCATCTCCAAACCCTAATTCATCTCTTGTATCCAATTCTTGTCTCAAAGTCCGGGATTGGTGCTAGTAGGTTGCTAGTAGTGTTGATTACTCCTTGTAGTTGATGCTAGTTGGTTTAATTGGTGGAAGATTATATGTTCAGATCCTATATGCATATTATTAACCCTCTGATTATGAACATGAATATGCTTTGTGAGTAATTACGTTCGTTCCTGAGGACAAGGGAGAAGTCTTGCTATGAGTAGTCATGTGAATCTGGTATTCGTTTGATATTTTGATAAGATGTATGTTGTCTAGCCTCTAGTGGTGTTATGTGAACGTTGACTACATAACACTTCACCACTATTTGGGCCTAGAGGAAGGAATTGGGAAGTAATAAGTAGATGATGGGTTACTAGAGTGACAGAAGCTTAAACCCTAGTTTATGCGTTGCTTCGTAAGGGGTTGATTTGGATCCATATGTTTCATGCTATGGTTAGGTTTACGTTAATACTTTTGTTGTAGTTGCGGATGCTTGCAATAGAGTTTAATCATAAGTGGGATGCTTGTTCAAGTAAGAACAGCACCCAAGCACCGGTCCACCCACATATCAAATTATCAAAGTATCGAACGCGAATCATATGAACATGATGAAAACTAGCTTGACGATATTCCTATGTGTCCTCGGGAGCGCTTTTCCTATTATAAGAGTTTGTTCCTGCTTGTCCTTTGCTACAAAAGGATTGGGCCACCTTGCTGCACTTTATTTACTTTTGTTACTTGTTGCTTGTTACAATTTATCCTATCACAAAACTATATGTTACCACTTATTTCAGTACTTGCAGAGAATACCTTGCTGAAAGCCGCTTATCATTTCCTTCTGCTCCTCGTTGGGTTCGACACTCTTACTTATCGAAAGGACTACAATAGATCCCTTATACTTGTGGGTCATCACTCGGCCATCTTCCTTGGGGGGCTTCTGAAGATGGAAGTCTCACCCTCGCTCGTAGGTGGTCGCCTGTACTTGATGATGTCGATGTAGGCGAACTCACGGGAAGTAGGCGAAGATGCCGAACATCCAAAGGCGAAGATGCCTTGATAGCACTTGGTGAAGATGCCGAAGTGGTTGTTCTAGCAGTAGCTCTGTCTTGGTGGTGCTCGTCTCGCGGTCTTCTCTTATGCTCATTGTCGTGGGTTTGTCACGGCAGATGTCCTCGTGAAAGGACTTAGTCGTGGAGCCATCGCAACGGGTTAGCTTAAAGGGGTTAAACCGGACAAGGGGATATGGGAGTTTATACTAGTTCGGCCCCTTCGATGAAGGTTGTAAGTGCATCTAGTGCCACCCCTAGTTGGTTTTGGAGTATTGACGACAAACCTAGTTGAGGGACTAATGTGTTTGTCAGAATTGCAGGATAACACAGGTAGAAGTCCCTCATTGATTCGGTTTAGCTACCAGAGATGACCCCCAAAAATGTACGAAGACATTAAAGACAATGGTGGTTCATGAAGACATTCATGTCGAAGACAAGGACATGTGAAGACTCCCCATGAAGCCTATGGAACTCGAAGACTTAGATACTTCGTTGTTTTACTTCATTCATGTTGTGTCATAGGAACCACCGTACTGTTAAGTGGGGTCCAAGAGAACCAGTCTGGATGACTGAAGTGATGCCTAATTCAAATCCTATGTCTTCGAGTGAAGACAATGAGAGAAAATCTTGTCCAGAGTAAGACAAGTTAGCTTTACTTGCAGCCCAAGTAAAGTTGTCGTGAGAGTTCGAAATCTGACCGTTAGTACACGTGTCAGTTCCTTAGTGACCCAGGGTCATTTCGGACAAATCAGGTCAGGGTTGCCAAGTGGCTATAAATAGTCCACCCCTACAACCATAAACGGTTGGCTGCTCAGATTTCAGTGCACGACTTTTGTCGTTTGAGAGCAACCCACCTCGAAGCCTTTGAGAGAAAATCCCTAGCGAGGAGAAAAGCCCTAACCACCCAGAGCCAGAGTAATTGGGCATCACTTAAGTCTTCTTGTCTGAGTGATCTGAAGACTTATTACACTTGAGGACTGTGCATCCTCCAGACGGTTAGGCGTCGCGTTCTGAGCATCCAAGAGAAATTGTGGATTGCCGGTGAACGAAGTCTGTGAAGGTTTCGAAGTCTACCTTGAAGACTTACCAGAGTGATTGGGCGAGGTCTGTGTGACCTTAGCTCAAGGAGAAAACGGTGAGGACGGGGTGTCCTGAGCTGCGTGTTCAGGACTGGGTGTCCGGGACTGTGTGTCCTTTGGTTTAAATACCTAGCCGCTCCAACCATACGTACAGTTGTCACAGCAACTGGAACTGGTCCAACATATCATTGTCTTCAATGTGTCACTAGTTTCATCTTCACCTCCCTTTACTTACCAGTACACATTGTGAAGCCATTGCATGCTTGCTTTATCTTCTGTCTTCACAACTTGACTATATGATTTGTTTGGCTTCATAACTTCTTCCAACCTGATCCTCATTACACTGAAGTTGTTTGTCACTGTGCTTTCACTATATTGTATACTTGACTATGGCTTGTGCTGTGTAATCTAACTTCCGCTGCATAGTGATAGGCTTGTCCACTCTGTTTGTCTTCATAACTTCCACGTTTTGAAGACTTTCATAAAAATCGCCTATTCACCTCCCCCCCTCTAGTCGATATAACGCACTTTCAATTGGTATCAGAGCAAGGTGCTCCCTTGTTCTGTGTGATTCGGTTTAACCACCTGGAGTTTTAGCTATGTCGACTGCAGGGATAATTAAAGTCTCCGCTGTGTGCCCCGTCTTCGATGGAACTGAATATCCCTACTGGAAGAATAAGATGTGCATGCCTCTTGAAGCCATTGACGTCGACCTATGGTATGTCGTCGAAAACGGCGTTCCCAAGGCTGGAGAAGGTGTCACTGCTGCTGATGTCAAGAAGTTCACTCAACTGGACTCCACTGCCAAGAATATTATCTGTGGTCATCTGACCAAGGGACAGTACGGCCGTGTGAGTGCCTTGAAGACATCCAAGCTGGTTTGGGACTGGCTCTCCAAGGTCAATGAAGGCATCTCAACCTAGAGAGATCAGAGAATCAGTGTTCTTCGCAACCTCTTCAACCGCTTCAAACGAAATGAAAATGAGAATGTCCAGCACACATTTGACCGGCTCACTGACATCACAAATGAGCTTCAAGCCCTCGGCGCCACTGAGATCACCAAGCATGAAATCGTCAAGACGCTGCTGAGATCACTTGACAGTTCATTTGACATCCTAGCCCTGATGATTCAAGAACGTCCAGACTTCAAGACACTCGATCCGTCTGACATACTTGAGAGGCTCAACACACATGAGTTTCAGCTTTCTGAGAAAAGAGATATCTACGGTCCAAACTATGGGCGAACTCGTGCCTTGAAGGCAAAAGCTGTGTCCTCATCTGAAGAAGAATCTGACAGCAGTTCTGATGATCCTGAAGACATTGGAAGGGAACTTGCAATGCTAGTGAAGAAGTTCCAGAAATTCACCAAGAAGAAAGGCTTCAGAAAGTCTTCACGATCAAGCTCAAGGAGTGATGAAGCTTCTGCTCATGACTACAAGAAGAAAACATGTCACAAGTGCAAGAAAACTGGACACTTCATCTCTGAGTGTCCACAGTGGGACAATGAGAACAGAAAGAAGAAGAAGAGCAAGGAATATGACTCTGACGATAAGAAGACGAAGAAATACTCAAAGTCTTCGTCCAAGTCTTCCTCAAAGTCTTCATCACACAAGAAGAGTTCATCTGGCAAGGCTCGTGCGTTTGTTGTCAAGGAAATGGATTCAGAGTAGGAGTCCGCTTCTGAGGAGGCAGAGGTGGAGTCTGAGGAGGAGTCTAATTCAGGCATTGCGAGTCTGGCTATAGCCTACGTCGCCAAGTCCATCTTCAACACTGAAGACAATGACTCCATCACCAACACCGATGCAAATGACAAGGACGACTCTACTCCTACCTACTGCTTCATGGCACGTGGTGCCAAGGTAAACCCACGCACTACTCACTATCAAACATCTAGTGACGATGACTCTGATTGTGATTCAAAACCCAGCTACAAAACACTTGCTAAAATTGCAAATGAACAACAAAAGGCCATGGAACATATTCAAAAACTATTAGACAGAAGCGATGACCTGTTGGGTGCTGAAATGACTCGTTCTGAATCCTTAATTGAAGACATAAAAAATCTTCATGTTAAGTATCAGGAACTCGAAGATCGTCTTGAGACTCTCTCAACTACTCATGAAAAGCTTTCCTATGATTATCTTCAAAAGAAGCAAGATCTTGAGAAGTTGAGAGCGGATCATGAAGATCTTCAAAAGGAAAACGAGTCACTTCAAGCCGAACAGATCAGTTCTGCTCAAGAAGGATTTGAACCACCATGCCTTAAATGCATTGAGCGTGATAATGCTACTTCTGTTGTTGAATGTTCCACTGCTACTGCTGTTGCAATATCTTCAACTATTGAAGTGGTAACTAACCCCTCTGCTGAGGATACCACTGCTATTGCTGATGAGAATGCTAGGTTGAAGACATTGCTTGAAACAGGGATGTACAAAAGTCTCAAAGGACATCAGACATTATGTGATGTCCTCAAGAAGCAGATTCTGAACCGAAACCCTAGGAAAGAGGGTATTGGGTTCGTGAGGAAAATTAATGCAGATGGCTCTTTCTGGAAACCTGAGCAGTACCCCAAAACCACATGGGTTGCTGCAAAGGAATCCTCAGCAGATCCATCCAATCTATCTGGCTTCACTTGTGCTAATCCTATTATCATTGATGAATCCTTTGATGCAAACTATAAAATGTTTAAGAATCAGAATGGTGAAGTATTTGCCAGGTACATTGGTACTAACTGCAGGAATGGACCGCCTATGAAGAAGATCTGGGTTCCAAAAACGTGTCTTGAGAATCTTCCTGTGAATGTCTTCATGACACCTCACATGAAGAAGAAAAATCTCAGACCAAAGGCTTCATATGGTCCAAAGGCTTCATACAGGCAGAGGACTCACTTGAGTCGCACTAACACAAATGTTTTGCAGGGAAACCATGCTCAGGCATATGAGAGTGGTTCTTCAAACCGTCATTCTCATATGACCAAGAACTATTCTGCCTATTCTTATGAGTACTATTGCCCACCTGCTAGACTGTTTGCTAGGGCTCCAAAGCCAAAATTCTCAGATGCTGCACTTAGACTTATTGCTTCTAAGCCACCCTTGAAGATGTGGGTGGTTATGAAAACTTAACTCTCTTTGCAGGGAAAGGTCTCCAGCAGAAAACCAAAATCTTCTGACGCTATTGCTGGGGACCTTAAAAATCTTGTGGGGCGCAAGATCAAATGCCCGAATGGCATCACTATGTATTTCATACCTGAATCGCATGCTACTCTCCCTACTTACCCTAACCTGGATTTAAGTTTTCATAACCCACTGGTTCGTCAAATGTTTTTGCTTCACAATACTCTTGGTGAAGCCTATCCCCCTAACTACACTGTAGGGTACGACACCAGCGACTTCAGAGTCTTCAGAATGGATTATTGACAGTCGGTGTACAAATCACATGACTGGCAAAAGAAGTCTCTTTATGGACTCAACCTTACGTCCATCTGACAAGAGCCACATCACATTCGCTGACACTGGTAAAAGTAAGGTACTGGGTTTAGGTAGAGTTGCAATCTCAAAGGATCAGCACATGGACAAAGTCATGTTTGTTGAATCCCTTGGCTTCAACTTAATGTCTGTCTCAATGCTTTGCGATTTGAACATGATTGTAATTTTGGAAAATATCGTTGCCTGGTTCTAATGGAATCTGACAAGTCTCTAGTGTTTGAAGGGTATCGGAAAGATGATTTGTACGTGGTAGATTTCTCAGCAGGGCCACAGCTTGCAGTATGTCTTCTCGCAAAGGCTTTAGAATGCTGGCTTTGGCATCGAAGACTTGGGCATGCTGGCATGAGGAACCTCCACACCCTTGCAAAGAAGAAGCATGTCATAGGCATCGAGGGCGTCAAGTTCAAGAAAGATCACTTATGCGGTGCCTGTGAAGCTGGGAAGATGACAAGGGCAAAACACCCTTCGAACTGCTTCACATGGATCTCTTCGGTCCCACTCACTACTCGACTTTTTCAACTACTGCTTGCCTCTATGGCTTCGTCATTGTTGATGATTACTCTAGATATACTTGGGTGCACATAATCCTTTACAAGACTGAAGTGCAGGATGTCTTCAGACGCTTCGCAAATCGGGCTATGAACAATTATGGCGCCAAGATAAAGCACATCAGAAGTGACAATGGCACAAAATTCAAGAACACTGGCCTTGACACATATCTTGATACATTGGGCATCACTCATGAATTCTCAGCTCCATACACGCCACAATAGAATGGCATCGTCGAACGCAAGAACAGAACACTCATTGAGACGGCCAGAACAATGTTAGATGAGTACAAGACACCAAGAAAATTCTGGACTGAAGCCATTGACACTGCATGCCATACTATCAACCGTGTATATCTTCACAAGCTGCTGAACAAGACATCTTATGAACTTCTGACTGGCAAGAAGCCAAATGTCAGTTACTTCAGAGTATTTGGATCAAGATGCTGGATCAAGGACCCTCACCACACCTCAAAATTTGCTCCAAAAGCACATGAGGGCTTCATGCTTGGATATGGAAAGGATTCGCACTCCTACAGAGTCTTCAATCTCCTTCACTACAAAGTGGTTGAAACAGTGGATGTGCGGTTCGATGAGACCAATGGGTCACAAAGAGAGCAACTACCAGATGTGCTAGATGAAGTTCCAGCCAGTGAATCAATCAAGCTAATGGGAACTGGAGAAATTATACCTTCTGAAGCTCATCCTGAAGAAGAACTTATCATCTCAGCACCTGATCCACATGAAGACAATGCTCAGCCTGAAGACATTCCTCCCCATGTCAACGTAGATCAGCAAGAGCAAAGTCTTCGGCCCCTACATCCTCGTGTTGCCAATGAAGTGCAGATTGACAGAATAATTGATAGCATCAATGCACCTGGTCCACTGACTCGTTCAAGGGCAACTCAACTGGCAAATTTCTGCGGACACTTCGCATTCGTTTCAATCACTGAACCCAAGAAAATTGATGAAGCCTTTATGGAACCTGAATGGATTCAAGCTATGCAGGAAGAGCTTCAACAGTTTGAGCTGAACAAGGTATGGGAGTTGGTTAAGCGTCCCGATCCACGGAAGCATAACATAATAGGCACCAAATGGATATACCGCAACAAGCAAGATGAACATGGCCAAGTCGTCCGAAACAAGGCTCGTCTTGTTGCTCAAGGATATACTCAAGTGGAAGGCATTGACTTCGATGAAACATTTGCTCCTGTTGCCAGACTTGAAGCCATCCGTATACTGCTGGCCTACGCAAATCATCACAACATCGTTCTGTATCAAATGGATGAAAAGAGTGCCTTCCTCAATGGAAAAATTGAAGAAGAAGTGTATGTTGCACAACCACCTGGGTTTGAAGATCCAAAACATCCTGACATGGTTTACAAGCTCAATAAGGCACTATATGGCCTCAAACAAGCCCCTCGGGCCTGGTATGATACACTCAAATACTTCCTGAAGAGCAAAGGCTTCATACCTGGTTCCCTAGATCCCACTCTCTTCACGAAGACATACGATGGTGAACTGTTTGTGTGCCAAATATATGTGGATGACATCATCTTCGGCTGCACCAATCAGAAGTACAGTGAGGAGTTCGGATATATGATGCAAGAGCAATATCAGATGTCTATGATGGGGGAGCTGAAATTCTTCCTCGGTCTTCAGATACGGCAACAACGCAATGGCATCTTCATATCTCAAGAGAAATATCTCAAAGATTGCCTAAAGAAGTTCGGTATGCAAGACTGCAAAGGCTTCACAACACCAATGCCAGCCAAACATCATCTGGGTCCTGACGACAATGGTAAAGAGTTTGATCAAAAGGTATACCGCTCCATGATTGGTTCCTTGCTTTATTTATGTGCATCTAGGCCAGATATTATGCTTAGTGTTTGCATGTGTGCTCGGTTCCAAGCGGCACCAAAGGAGTCGCATCACTTAGCTGTGAAGCGAATTCTTCGATATTTGGCTCACACCCCAACTCTAGGATTATGGTATCCAAAGGGCTCAGAGTTTGATCTGGTCGGATTTTCGGATGCTGATTACGCTGGTGACAAGGTTGATCGGAAGTCCACATCAGGCACATGTCACTTTCTGGGCCGATCACTTGTCTGTTGGTCTTCAAAGAAGCAGAACTGTGTATCTCTCTCCACTGCTGAATCTGAATACATTGCTGTTGGATCCTGCTGCACTCAGCTTCTATGGATGAAGCAAACCCTCAAGGATTATGGCATTCATCTAAAGCAAGTGCCACTCTACTGCGACAACGAAAGCACCATCAAGATCGCCAACAACCCAGTTCAGCACTCGAAGACAAAGCACATTGAAATTCGTCATCATTTTCTCAGAGATCATGTTGCAAAGGAAGACATTGATATCATACACGTCAACACTGAAGAGCAATTGGCAGATATCTTCACCAAGCCCTTGGATGAGAAGAGATTTTGCAAGTTACGGTGTGAGCTAAATATCTTGGAATCCTCAAATGTCCTGTGATCAGGCACACATCCTAACACTTATGCATGATGATGACTTAGATGTGCAACACACGAAGTAACGTATATCTTCAATCAATGAAGACATACATTCTAAGTGTGAATACATTAACGTGGAATTTGACTTTGGAGCGCCACGATAATTGTGCGCCGTGTCTGGGTCTAATACTTCCTATACGGTGGGTAGCGCCACCACCAAATTTTTCTGCTTGAAGTGTTTCACTCATGGCATTACATTTGCTATGTCTTCACATTTGGTTTGGCTTCAATCTCAACATGTCTTCATGATTATCTTCACTATGTTGATTATATATGTACTGGTGTTCTGTCCTCTACAGCATTCACTTATAGCTATGTCTTCTTGTTTGAATCTTTTGAACTAAGTGAATGTGATCAGACCCTAACCTCTCCATGCTTCCTACCTCAAACTCTATCTCTCCAAGTCATATGCATTCTATTGAAACTGTCGAATGTCTCCACTGCATCCTGTCAGAAGAAGACACAGAGACAAACTTTAAAACAGCTTTCAATGTTTTTCCATCAACAAGAAATCCGGAGAAGTAGCAACGGCTCCCGACAAACAAGGCGTGCGTGGGGTGAAACTGCCCCCACAATTCCGCATGCTGGCCACGTACTGATCAGATGCGAATCGCCAGGGGCACCTGAGTAATAGCGCAGTGCCGCCCATATCCCTATAAATACACGTTTCACTGTGGTCATTATCTCTTCTTCCACCCTCGCACGAACCCTAGCGCCACCGCTAACTCTCAACGACGCCGGCGACGAAGTGCTTCACTGCCGCAACCTCTCCGACGCCGTTCTCACGCCGACAGCGGACATCAGTCTCTCCGCCGTCGCCGTAGGTGTCTTCCGTCGCCAAGTTAGGGCACGGAGGATCGAACTGCTCGGCCTCAACTCTCACCTCGTCTAGCAGTTCCAAGTCTGGTAAATGACAAGTCTTTTTAACAGCCTCTTTTGATCCTATAGCTTCATCACTTTCTGCCAATTCCATTCACACAAGTTACATCTCTCTCATCTGCAACTCATAACTTGCCTAGTATATTCACTTGTTCTTCATGAAGTAGTTAGATTCCTCACTTGTACTGATCTATAGGTTAGTACAAATCTGGAACCAACTTCTTTCTTATAAAGTGAATGTCTTCGCATGATAAGGTCAATATCTTCTAAACTGATTTGTCTTCAAAATCTTCTGAGAATGCATATGACCTCTTCCCCTTCCCTCGCACCTTAATGCTGTCACAGGTACATGTCCGTGGGAGAATCTTTTGGTTCTCATAGTCTGCATTCATTTGCAGAGTTCCTACAGCGTCACATCAATTCACCCGAAGCAAGTTCCTGTTGGTCAAGCAAAAGGAAGCCTTTGAAGACTTTGAATCTCTTGAAGCCTTCCAAGTTAAGCTTCATGGCAACAGAAAAACCAGCAAGGAAGGGAGGCAGACAGAGACGTGGTGAAACGTCTAAAGATCTGCCTGAAGATTTGGCAGAAATGTACCAAACTGATCCTGAAGTGAGCTATGGTCAGCGCAAGACACGAATCCAATGGATTCGAAGATATTGGGCAGAGCAGTGGTTCCAATACCGCTTCGTCACCAAGGAATATGCAGAGAAGTGCGCCATTAAGAGGCCACGGGGAGATGTGTTATACAAAAATCTCGTACCCCGGTCCAGAGACGAAGCCATTGCTCAAGGCTTCTATCCATGCATGGTCAGAGGACCACAGCCAGCTGAAGGACATCCGTCATCACTTCTCTGGTGTCGCGATGACAATCTCTTCAAGCGCAACTTCCAATTTGCTCAGAACTCTGCGAAGCAAAACAAGAAGGAGTTTGGACTGGACTTCAACCCTGGTCCCTCTAAGCCAAGGGCGGATGGCACACGCGGCGCAAATCCCAATGTCATCGGGCCGTATGCCAATCTCGAAGGCCTCATCACTCGCATTCTAGTCCAAGGGACTGCCGTGAACGACCCTCCAGCAGACACTGAGTCTGATGACGCTCCTGCTGCCCCGGAGCCGAAGCAGATGAAGAAGAAGCCAAAAGCTTCCAAGCCAGCCGCTTCTCCCAAGATCTCCAGAGTGAAGCCATTGGCCACTGCACCTCCTGAAGCAAGTGTGCAGTCTGAAGACTTATCACGAGTCTCCAAGCCCCAAGAAGCCAAGAAGCCTCAGCCACATACTAGCAAAGAGCTCACTGCCGCTGCCGTTCTGCGCTGCGAGGCCATTGATCTGTCAAGTGATGACGATCTTGCCGATGACGCTCTTGAGCAGCTAATCAAGAGCAAGGAGGAGGCTGAAATATTCAACAATCTGCCTCTGTTCGATGCAGCAATCATCCACAACTACATTGATGAGTGGTTTGATACACCCAACATCAGCTTCGATGATCTGCAGCTGCCCATTGGCCTCAGCGTAGCCTTCCAAGGAGCTATTGCTTCAGAACTCGCAATTGCCCAGCGCATAGTGGAACTGAAGCAGAAGATAGATTTTGAAAAGGCTCAGTTCAAGCAGAACATGGCCACGCTCAGCGTCCAAGAAGTCAAAGACTTCAAAGTCATGCTGCACGAGTTGAAGGAAAACTTTATGCAGAAACATGCAGAGGCTCAGGGTTCACGTGAGCGCATGAAGAATTTGGCTGATCTCTGTGTGCAGGCCTACAATCAGGCCGAGAAGCGAAAGGCACTTGGGCGTCCCGGCATCGACCCCAGGATGGCCGCGAAGAAAAAGAAGAAGCCCACTGTGGCTGAACAAGAGGCCCCACGGCAAGAAGCTGTTCCGATTGTCTTCCCCACTGCCAAGCCTGGCTCGAAGCCAAAGCACCGCTCAACCGCTTCAGAGCTTAAGAAGACAAGGACAGCCGAAGCTGAAGCAAGGAAGAGGAAACACCCTGAAGCCTCTCCTTCAGACCCCACCATCAAGAAGCGCAAGACCAATAAGTCTCGGGCTGCTCCCATAGAGCCCTTGATAGTCGAACCCCTCTCCGTTCGCTTTCCTCACGAAGATCGTCAACTGACCGTGCATGAGCCTGCTTTCACAGAGGCTCCGCACGCTGAAGACACTCCAGCAGCCGACCCCAACGTAGCTGAAGACATTGGTCTCCAAGACAATGTGCAAGGTGATGCAGTCCTTCCTCAGCTCGAAACGAGCGAAATGATCAGCATTGGTCGTCCCTTGACACCAATCACCCAAGATGCATCGTGGGCAGATCGCTCGCAGGAGGAAGAGGATGAGCCCCAGCCCACTGCAACTCCACCGGCGTCGCCTGCATTCCGTAGGCTTCGCAAAGGGCCAAGGGCTCAGACTGCTGACGACATTCCGGCTGCATCAGCCGAAGACCATGAAGAAGAGCATGAAGAACCTCAAGCTCCATCTCCCCCGCACCAACAAGAAGAAGTTCTCAAGGAGAACGTACCTGAATCCATCCCTCTCACTACACGTGATGAGGCTGACACCATTGCGGCTGCCACACCCAATACTGAAGCATTTGTGGAGCCCGACCAACCAACAGCTTCAAGAGATACTGAAGCTACTGCCTCTGACCCTTCTGTGCCTGAGTCTGCTGCCGGTCCACAGTTCAACTATCATGTTGCGCACAGGCCCCAGGTCCAGAAGCCAATCCCACGACTGCCAAGGTTCCCAGGTCCTGCAACAGCTCCTGGCACCTTCAATGTCAATAGCTTCAAGGCAGACAACACTTTCTTCAACCGCTCCAAGAACCCTTATTCAAGGGAACGGATCGTATCAGATAGGTTCTGGAGCTACCCACAGCGCAGCTACTACTCATGCGTCCTCTACAACCAAGGCCGTATCTTTCCACACCAGCACCTTGAGGTTGAAGCTATTGCTGGTCTGCCTGGTCTGGAAGAAGCACTGGACTGCTTCAAGCAAGTTGGCCTGCTGCCGTTTGTCACGGATGAAGAGCACTGGAATGAAGTGCTTCTGCTCCAGTTCTATGCCACACTGCACATCAAAGGCTACAACAGAGATCCGAAGACTTGGGTCCTGGAGTGGATGACCGGCAACGTCCATCATGAAGCCAATGCATTTGATATCATTGAGCTCACCGGCCTACCCACTCCAGGCGAACTCTTCGAAGAAGGCTGCCAACTCCATGCTGAAGCAGTTGAGAGCATATTTCAGCGACCTGAGCCAAATATGAGTCAGATTCTCTCAATGATGAAGCCATTGCTTCCTGACGCACCTTACCCAACCGAGTTCTTCGTTGAAGACTTAGAGTACCTTCCCAGAACTATCTATCACATCATCAGGCGGACTCTATGGCCCATTAAGGGGCACTCTCGATATGCCAAGGTTGAAGGTGCCATGAAGACTCTCATCTTCTGCATCCTGCATGGCAAATGCTTCAATGCCCAGGATCTCTTTATACGCCAACTTGCAGCGTCTGGCTTAGATCTCTTTGGTCTGAAGATTTATGCTCCATGGGTTATGAGGCTCATCAAGCTCCACTCTGCAATATCCTATCAACCCTCTGCCCGCAACCACAGAATCTTCTTACCTGATGTGGACACCTCTGCTGAAGCAATTTATCCTGAGCCTGCCAAGCAGCCATTAAGTCTTCAGAATGCAGAACACCAGAGCTTCACTCAGCATGATGAAGGTGTTGAAGCCATTTCCAGAGTCTATCCAATGGCTGGCACCACACGTGCCCCTGCATCAACTGAAGCCACTGACAGCACAGCTGCACAGAGACCCAAGAAACGCGCTCGTACACTCACTGACCGTGAACTTCTTGTGGCTCTGCACCAAAAGCAAGATAGGCATCACGACTGGCTCAAAAGGCAGATGCGCAGTATCATGCAAGACGTCAATCGCATCAGGAATCTGGCCACCAAGAATGCCTTTGTCGCACATGAAACCTGTCGCCGCACTTGGAAAGGCCTCACAATGATGTGCAGTGAAGCTGAACTGCAAGAGGATGGCTTCAAAGAGAGATTCAAGTTTGACTCCACACCCCCCAGAAGAGCTGTGTTGCGTGGAACTCCGTCGCTTGAAGAATCAGAGTTCTCTTCCTCTGCTGCCACAGTGACTGGAAAAATCATTGAGGAAGAAGACGACGCTACATCACCACCACCTTCTTCAGCGCGCGTCGTCACTGCACCAAGCTCGCCAGCTCCACCAAACGCCTCCACCGACCCTGCTGCGCCTGGGAATGCGTAGAAAAAACTCTATGTCTTCAAACCTTTTTGGTCATCACTGACAAAAGGGGGAGAAGCATATGATGTTCATAGTCTTCAAGCGGGTCAATAATAAGGGCGGGTGCTTTATTATATTTTGCTTCGTGCTTACAACTCGTTTTGCTACATTTGGTTCTTTGAGTTGTAACACTTAAACTTGATGGTCGTCTGCTACTATGTTTGCCACGACGATAATTTCCGCACTTATATCATTTCGCAGACGTCCATTTTTCATTATGCATATCATTATCTTCATATATCTTTACATGCATGATGGATTGTCATCATAAGTTGAAGTGGATTCCCACAAATACAACCTGCTATGTGCATTCGTGTTCCAGAAGCAAATCACTTATATGCACATCTTCAGGGGGAGCCCTTGCAGCTTATGAAGACAATTCCTTTACAATTTCACAAATTATATTCCCCGTTGAAAACTTCAACTAGTTTGTCATCAATCACCAAAAAGGGGGAGATTGTAAGTGCATCTAGTGCCACCCCTAGTTGGTTTTGGAGTATTGACGACAAACCTAGTTGAGGGACTAATGTGTTTGTGAGAATTGTAGGATAACACAGGTAGAAGTCCCTCATTGATTCGGTTTAGCTACCAGAGATGACCCCCTAAAATGTACGAAGACATTGAAGACAATGGTGGTTCATGAAGACATTCATGTCGAAGACAATGACATATGAAGACTCCCCATGAAGCCTATGGAACTCGAAGACTTAGATACTTCGTTGTTTTACTTCATTCATGTTGTGTCATAGGAACCACCGTACTGTTAAGTGGGGTCCAAGAGAACCAGTCTGGATGACTGAAGTGATGCCTAATTCAAATCCTATGTCTTCTAGTGAAGACAATGAGAGAAAATCTTGTCCAGAGTCAGACAAGTCAGCTTTACTTGCAGCCCAAGTAAAGTTGCCGTGAGAGTTTGAAATCCGACCGTTAGTACACGTGTCAGTTCCTTAGTGACCCAGGGTCATTTCGGACAAATCAGGTCAGGGTTGCCAAGTGGCTATAAATAGTCCACCCCTACAACCATAAACGGTTGGCTGCTCAGATTTCAGTGCACGGCTTTTGTGGTTTGAGAGCAACCCACCTCGAAGCCTTTGAGAGAAAATCCCTAGCGAGGAGAAAAGCCCTAACCACCCAGAGCCAGAGTAATTGGGCATCACTTAAGTCTTCTTGTCTGAGTGATCTGAAGACTTATTACACTTGAGGACTGTGCATCCTCCAGACGGTTAGGCATCGCGTTATGAGCATCCAAGAGAAATTGTGGATTGCCGGTGAACGAAGTCTGTGAAGGTTTCGAAGTCTACCTTGAAGACTTACCAGAGTGATTGGGCGAGGTCTGTGTGACCTTAGCTCAAGGAGAAAACGGTGAGGACTGGGTGTCCTGAGCTGCGTGTTCAGGACTGGGTGTCCGGGACTGTGTGTCCTTTGGTTTAAATACCTAGCCGCTCCAACCAGACGTACAGTTGTCACAGCAACTGGAACTGGTCCAACATATCATTGTCTTCAACGTGTCACTGGTTTCATCTTCACCTCCCTTTACTTACCAGTACACATTGTGAAGCCATTGCATGCTTGCTTTATCTTCTGTCTTCACAACTTGACTATATGATTTGTTTGGCTTCATAACTTCTTCCAATCTGATCCTCATTACACTGAAGTTGTTTGTCACTGTGCTTTCACTATATTGTATACTTGACTATGGCTTGCGCTGTGTAATCTAACTTCCGCTGCATAGTGATAGGCTTGTCCACTCTGTTTGTCTTCATAACTTCCACGTTTTGAAGACTTTCATAAAAATCGCCTATTCACCCCCCCTCTAGTCGATATAACGCACTTTCAAAGGTAAAAGCCTACGTCTAGTTATGATTGGTATTGCTAGGGTTTCAAAGGCCAGGGAGCAAATCCGCTTTGTCTCGCTCTCGAGTTGTTGTTGTCTGTCTCTAAACCGCGGCCGGGTCGTCCCTTTATATACATAGGTTGACGCCCGCTGGGCTACAGAGTCCTGAAGCCGGTTTATAAACGTATCCGGTTCGGCCTCTCTCTTTCTATCTTACTATACAAGTTACATGACTAGGCCGGTTTACATTTACATACTGTAACTCGCCTTTGGGCCCTCCGTAAAGCGCCAACATCTTTACATCTTCATGGGCTTCTAATCTTCAAAGAGTCAACCCGGCTACATAAGGCTGGTTTACCTCCAGTAGTAATATCCCCAACATTAGGCCCCAGATTGGTTTGAACGTGTTCATGTCAATCTTCCACACTTTAGAAAAAATCTTCTCTCTTGTCTTCATTTTTGATCTTGTAAACCGCCGTGACGTCATACTTCAAAATTACGATAAACTGTCCTGACATCATCCATCCGTTGATATCGGAGATTTCCTTCATTTAATATATATCCAGTTATCGAGGCGACACCTTTATTAACTTATCCATTTTTTGGACTCCTCGATTCCCGTACTTGCCATTTTTCACTTCGCCTTATAAATAGGACCGAGGGGTCATTTTCACTGTTTCCCCCCGTGCCTCTTCGCATCGTCTTCCTTGCGCCGCTCAGCCTCTGGAACTCCGCCGCCACCGTCGACCGTCGTCTCTGCTCCGACCTCGGCCGCTGCATCGCCCTGAACGCACTAGAGAACTGCGGCGCCCTTCCGCTTCCTCACCAGCTCCGGTAAGTTCTCTCCTTTTTTCACCATAGATCTGTTCTAGGGTTTTGATATTCCTCGCAGTTCTTCCGAAGTTCATCATTGCTATTCTTCCCTGTTCTTCCTTTAATAGATGGACACTTCATGCTTGATGCATCTCTTACCGTAGCTTACCTACCATGGTCATCACAAATCTTTATGCGCAAAAAACTGATCTGTCTGTCAAAAATTGCTTCAGTTCTGCACCCCTTCAAGCTCGAATTATTTTTGCTTTTCTGTCTTATCTCTAGATCCGAAAGTTTTATACATCACTGTGAGATCTGTTTCTCCTTGCAACAATATAAGCGATTTGACATTGGATAAATAGTCTATGCCATTAGCCCTTTGATAAACCGGAAGAGCATGTTACCTTCATAATTATGCTCTGGTTTAACAGTGTCTGATCAATCCTGCGCTAGCATTACCTTTCTTTCTCACTATACTAGTCTCTGGGTTGTACCATTTATTATATCAGTATGTTTCTTACTCCCTTGTCTCTTGTGTATGATCATGCAGAATTTATAAACCGGCCTTTCATTTTCAGTTTGTTCGCTTTGCAATGGCCAAACAATTCACTGCCTGCAACTGGGCTCATTCCCGGGTTACTGAGGCTCAATTGAATGAGATGGTTAGCATCGGCTCTCTGCCTAAGAAAACTGAGATCAAATGGCAAGTTCCAGGAACTGAGAATCCTCCAACCCCAAGACAAGGCGAGGTGGTAATCTTTGTTGACCATATAGGTCGTGGTTTCAAACCGCCAGGGTCAAATTTTTATCGAGATGGGCTTGGCAGCTTCCAACTGCATCCACAAGATATTGGTCCCAACTCAGTCTCCAACTTATGCAATTTCCAAGTCTTTTGTGAAGTCTATTTACAAGAAGAACCAACTGCAGAACTGTTCCGGGATTTCTTCCACTTAAACCGGCGCACAAAGTCTGTGAACGGCCCGAACACAGAGCTTGGTGGTGTCTCGATTCAAAAGCGGAAAGAAGTGGAATTTCCTCATGCCAAACATCATAGCCACCCAAAGGAATGGAACCAAACATGGTTCTATTGCAGAGACACTTCGCCTGAGGATGAAAATCCCCTCCCCGGCTTCCGTGATCATAGATTACCCAATACTCACCCAATGCCACAACGCCTGAGCTCTTCAGAAAGGGAAAAATACGCTCCTCAAATCGCCAAGCTCCGAGCCTTTATGGCAAACGGTTTAACATGTGTGGATTTTGTGCGCTGTTGGATATCCTAGAGTATCTTGCCGCTAAGCCGGCGTCCCGGTTTAATGTGCGAATATACCGGTGAAGTTGACGATCCTCAACGCCACTGCAACATCCAATTATCTGAGGAATAAATTACTGAAGGTGTAAAGAAAATTCTGAATGAATCGGAACTGGTCTGTAGTCAACCCGGTCTGAATCCCTTCTACACCAAGAACAAACCGCCTGTTGTAAGCATTACACTTCCTCTTCATCTCTAATATCCTTGACTTATACAAGCTGTAACCCTTCTTCTTTATATGTATAAGGTGATGACCCTTTCTGGAAACGGAAATTCATAGAGAAAGAGGCAGAACCAATTGGAGTAAAGTAGTCAAACCAACCCGCCCGAAGACCAAAGCCGTAAAACGGACATCAAAGCGGAAAACGGCTGACCGGATCACTATGGAACTTGATGATGATACTGATGACCCAGAAGTTGAGGTAGAACTTGACTCACTTGGCTCTCTTTTTATGCATCTTGTTAACAATGATCTTCCTCAGGAGGAGGCAGAAGCTAGTCAGGCTGAGGACGTAGAGGTAATTACCCTTTCCTCTGGTTCAGACACTATGCCAACACAAAAAACTCGCCAAACAATCCGGAAAGTAAGCTTTTCTCATCCTCTTGCTCACTTGGATCCAACATTTATTTTGAAGACTCAACAGCATGAAGCTTGCCGGACAACCCAGCACAGTGGCCAACATGTCACCTCTACCGGTTTACCTGATACTCCAGTTCGGAAGCGCCGGTCTAAGGTCTCTCCTACTTCTGACCATTCTTACCCCAAGGCAGGTTATTTCAGACAGCCTCTTAATCCGTTCGATTCAAATTATCAGGTGACACCTCCTTCCTCTTCTGGTGAATCGACAGCAACTCAACTCCCCCCTTTGAAAACTATGGCTAGGTGAGTTGCGAAAAACCTTTCCTTTCAATGCGCCCTACATCTTTTGAATAGGATATTAATCCATTTTTATTCTGTTTGCAGGGCCAAAGCCAGACCCAGCAAGAAAGCTCAGGTCACCAATCCGCCAGAAGACCCTGTTGCCGCTCGACAATCACCCAGGACGACCTCGACGACATGGTTGAAGGGGGACTGATCCCCCACAAGTCGGCGCGGCTCCCGGGGAACGAAACTGAGCCGCATCCAAGGGAGGGTGAGTGTGTTCTCCTCGCCACCCACGTAGATCGCGGATTCTCACTGCCTCCCCATCCTTTGTTCAGGGGTTTTTTGAACTTCTTTGGGGCTCAACTTCACCATTTCACTCCAAACACCATAGTCTATCTGGCCGCTTTCGTGTCGATGTGTGAAAATTTCTTGGGCTATCGACCGCACTGGGGCCTTTTCAAACACATCTTCACCTGCCGCTCCTAGTCGGTCAAAAAGGCCAAATCGAGTGACGAGAGGACACAAGTGATCCAAATGTGCGGGGGTCTGGGGATCCAGATGAGGAGCATGAGTACCTTCCTAGCCATGATCCTTCCCGACTCAGTCCGAGGCTCGCAGTCGACTTGGTTCTACTGCAAGGATCAGCTGACCCCGGGTCAGTCGACTGGACTTCCTCCTTTTTCTTTGGCTCAAGTGGAGAAGCCCGCCCCTCTGAAGGTAGTTCTAGAAGAGAAGGCGCAGGTCAAGGTGCTAGTCGAGCGGGTCGTCCAACTCGTCCGCGACGGGGTGACCGGGATGGACCTGCTGGAGGTCTTTCTCGGTCGACGCATCCATCCGCTCCAGGCGCGTGATCATCAGATGTGGATGTACTCTGGGCTCGAGGATTCCACTCGGATCCACCCAGAGGATGTCAGCGAGGATACCTTGGAGAAGTGGTTGATGGGGATCACCAGCAACAAAGACAACCCTCGGGGGTCTAGGAGGGTGATTCCATTGGACAACTCGCACCAGCCGGAGCAGGTATAATTCTGTTTTATCAAGTATCTTTCCGGTTCACCGTGTGATATCTTGTTTATGGTTGACTGAATCTCTTTTGATCGTTGTCCTTTCAGGCCCTCATCGACATGTACTCAATGCCCAACAGAGTGCAGGACCAAGACGTCGAGGAAGAAGCGAGCGGGGGCGAGAGGGGCGAGGAGCATTCGGAGGCCGAGGAGGACGAGGAGAGCGACGAATCGACCGATGATGAAGAAGTCAACTCGCCTCCTCGCAGGGAGAGGAGATCCAAACACGCTCACGACTCGGCGAGCGCTCCAGACTTGGTGGCTGTGCCGACTGGTCAGTCTTCGAAGCGTCCTAGGACGTCTTCCCCAACGCCGACTGAAAAGGCTCCAAAGTAGTCCAAAGTTGTGCCACCTCCAGCATCGAAAGCTACCTCCTCCAAACTGCCAAAAGCTTTGCCCGGGATCAAAGTGACCATTCCTACAATCTCCGGGTAACCATCTGACTTGTCCTTTTCGTCGACTCAATTAACCGGACGTAACCGATTGAATGCGGGTCTTTGAAGTGCTGTTACGTCAGGAACCTCTTCACTCCAGTACCGGGACGAGGAAATGGAAGATGCGGTAACCTCCAACCCAGGTATAAACTCTTGCGATTTTGTTCTTGATTCTTTGGTCGATTGTGTTCGAGTGATTCACTTGGGGTCGAATGATGTGCCTTGCAGCTCCACCCAACGTCATCGATCTTCCAGATGATGATGAAGATGTGGCTCTTAAGCCCAGGAAGAGCAAGAAGGTAGCAGCTCGTAGGATGTCTCGGCAAGAAACCACTACGACACCTCCCATCTGTCAACCTGAAGACGCGGGCAGGGCTTCTGTGACCTTCGCTGCACCCTTGTCGAGTGAGCACCCCACACCGCCGACTGCACCTGTGATACCTTCAGTCGTCCAACTCCACACCACGGAGCTCCAAGCTACCGCACCTGGGTCGACTGCTCACTTTTTCACCAGCTACCCCATCCCGGACAACTAGTCAGAAGCGGCTGCGGAAGCCATCCAACAGGCTGATATGATGATGGAGCGGGTGAAGATGGTGCATGAGAACAGCCAGGCTGCCTACGACACCAGTGCTGCCCTTCGGGCCAATGTCCAGGTGAGTAGACTTTCCGACTGTTTTTGCTCTGTGAGGAAGTGTTACTCGAAAAACTCTTCTTCTACATAATCTGTTGTTGTTTGCGTCGAATTAGAGCACCCACTGGGTGTTTTGTTGTTTTTGGTAGTTTCGATCATCCACTCGGTCTGGGCGAGTGGGATCTGAACCGGTGGGGGCACGCTAAGTGCACCCACTAGGTGTAGTCCCCGAGACCGCGGTCGACTGCTGGCAGTCGACTTGAGTCTGAGTTCTCCTTTCTTTTATTTTTTACTACTTACACTCGACTCAGGCGGGCCGGTCGAGTGGGATCCAAACCGGTGGGGGCATGCCAAGTGCACCCACTAGGTGTAGTCCCCGAGACCGCAGTCGACTGCTGGCAGTCAACTGGGGTCTGAACAACTTTTTTTGCGTCTTAGTCAGCGGGGGCACACCAAGTGCACCCGCTGGGTGTAGCCCCTAAGACCACAGTCGACTGTGTGCAGTCGGCTGGGGTCTAAGCAAACTTCTTTAGGTTTTATTCACTCGGAAGTAAACAACCTTTGATCTTATCGACTGATCCGTCTTTTGCCTTCTGTAGAAGTCTTGTACTCTTATTTCTAAGTTTGCTGAACTTGAGGAGAAGCAGAGGCAACTCAACCTCAACATGGAATTAGCTCAGCAGAATCTGAAGAAAGGTCAAGATGAAGCCGCTAGTATGGACGGTAACTGACTGTCGACTGACTTTCAATATATTTCTTTGATCTCTTCTTTGATTCGATTGTTTCTTTTGCAAAGAAAATGAAGTTGGCTCTGGAGAATAAGGACTCGGACCTCTCCGCCGCGCAAAAAGCAGCCCAAGACAAAAGTGCTCTCGCAGACCAGAAGCTTGCCTCAATCGGAACGCTGGAAGGAGAGGTGAACAAACTGAAATCTTGTCTTAATGAAGCTAACCGCGAGGTGACCAGTCTGAAGAAGGACAAGGTCGTCCTGAATGAAAAGTTGGAGTCTGCGATCCGCAAGAGGAATGACACTGAAGCTTATCTGAGGACTCTTGCCAAGAAGCTTTATCTCACGCTAGAAGGTATTTCTTTTAATCCGACTGTGTTGATGCTTGCGATCGGATCTTGCTCGGTCGATTGACTAATTTTTTGGCTATAGAATTCTGCCAAGACTTCGACGAGGAAACTAGAAGGGTCGAGACGGGTCTGGACCCTATCGCTTCTCCAGTCTGCGACGAAACTGCGATGAACATGCTCCGACAGGATTCCCGTATCGCCAGCGCCACAAGCTACCTCATGCGCCTGAAGGAAGTAGTCTCCCGAATCAACTCATCGCTTTGGCCAGAGGCGATGCTTCAGAATGACCTAGAATCCTTGATGACTCGACTGAATGAGATCCCTGATCGAGTGAAAGAATGGAATAAATCCTCCGCCCGGTGTGGTGCTGATGTGGCGCTGTCTTTGGTGCGAGTCCATTGCAAGGAGGCTCGTGAAGACAAGCTGGCTGCGATCAAAGTCGCTAACACCAAAAAGCATGACTTCCAGTCCTTCATGGAGACTTTCATTGCTGCCGCCACTCGGATCACCGATGGGATCGACCTGGTTTCATTCGTGGAGCTTGACAGCCCTCCTCCGACCAAGTGAACAAACTTATGAAACTTGAATCTGCTTTAAATTTGCCTCGGAATGCCGAGTGATTGTTGTAACCGTTGAACTCCTTCGGGCTTGATGCCTGAGTACTTTTGATTTGCTGCTTGGAATTTTTAGGATTTATCTGAATTTGGTTTATTTTCGAATGTGCTTGCGTTTTCCTTCGAATGGACTTTGCTCACTGCTTGGAATAGTCTTTGCGCTAGAGACGCAGCTCTGAGGTGGTGGCTCCAGTCGACCTGCGCTTCATCGTCCTTGCGGATAGGGATGGAGCGGACGTTGTACTTGTGTCGTAGCTCCGAAGGAGAAGGTTGCAGTCGATCTGCACCTCATCGTCCTTGCGGATAGGGATGGAGCGGGCGTTGTACTTGTGTCATAGCTCAGAAGGAGAAGGTTGCAGTCGACGTGCACCTCATCGTCCTTGCGGATAGGGGTATGTTTCAGACCTAGGCGAGCACTGGACTGCAGCTAAGACTCCCGAGTGAGAGGACTGCTCTCCACTCGGTAGGATTTTTTCAAACTTAGGCGAGTACTGGACTGCAGCTAGGTCTCCTAGTGAGAGAACTTAGGCGAGTACTGGACTGCAGCTAAGCCCCCGGGTGGGAGGATTGCTCTCCACTCGGTAGGATTTTTTCAAACTTAGGCGAGTACTGGACTGCAGCTAAGTCTCCTAGTGAGAGAACTTAGGCGAGTACTGGACTGCAGCTAAGCCCCCGAGTGGGAGGATTGCTCTCCACTCGGTAGGATTTTTTCAAACTTAGGTGAGTACTGGACTGCAGCTAAGTCTCCTAGTGAGAGAACTTAGGCGAGTACTGGACTGCAGCTAAGCCCCCGAGTGGGAGGATTGCTCTCCACTCGGTAGGATTTTTTCAAACTTAGGCGAGTACTGGACTGCAGCTAAGCCTCCTAGTGAGAGAACTTAGGCGAGTACTGGACTACAGCTAAGCCCCCGAATGGGAGGATTGCTCTCCACTCGGTAGGATATTTTCAACTTAGGCGAGTACTGGACTGCTGCTAAGTCTCCTAGTGAGAGAACTTAGGCGAGTACTGGACTGCAGCTAAGCCTCCGACTGGGAGGGTTGCTCTCCACTCGGTAGAATTTTTTCAAACTTAGGTGAGTACTGTACTGCAGCTAAGTCTCCTAGTGAGAGAACCTAAGCGAGTACTGGACTGTAGCTAAGCTCCCGAGTGGGAGGGTTGCTCTCCACTCGGTAGAATTTTTTCAAACTTAGGCAAGTACTAGACTGCAGCTAAGTCTCCTAGTGAGAGAACTTAGGCGAGTACTGGACTGCAACTAAGCCCCCGAGTGGAGGATTGCTCTCCACTCGGTAGGATTTTTTCAAACTTAGGCGAGTGCTGGACTGCAACTAAGTCTCCTAGTGAGAGAACTTAGGCGAGTACTGGACTGCAGCTAAGCCCCCGAGTGGAGGATTGCTCTCCACTCGGTAGGATTTTTTTCAAACTGAGGCGAGTACTGGACTGCAACTAAGTCTCCTAGTGAGAGAACTTAGGCGAGTACTGGACTGCAGCTAAGCCCCCGAGTGGAGGATTGCTCTCCACTCAGTAGGATTTTTTCAAACTTAGGCGAGTACTAGACTGTAGCTAAGTCTCCTTGTGAGAGAAGTTAGGCGAGTACTGGACTGCAGCTAAGCCCCCGAGTGGAGGATTGCTCTCCACTCGGTAGGATTTTTTCAAACTTAGGCGAGTACTGGACTGCAGCTAAGTCTCCTAGTGAGAGAACTTAGGCGAGTACTGGACTGCAGCTAAGCCCCCGAGTGGAGGATTGCTCTCCACTCGGTAGGATTTTTTCAAACTTAGGCAAGTACTAGACTGCAGCTAAGTCTCCTAGTGAGAGAACTTAGGCGAGTACTGGACTGTAGCTAAAGCCCTGAGTGGGAGGATTGCTCTCCACTCTGTAGGATTTTCTTTTGAACTTAGGCGAAACGGATTCGCGACTAAGCCCACCCACTAGGAGATTTTAGAAGCAAATAAGAACACAACAATCGAATGATAGGACCATAAGCTCTTGTCTTTGATAAACAAATTACAAAGGTGTTTCTTATTACATTTTATTCGAATGAGTGCTTAAGTATAAAAGGGGCGGAGCAGCTCCGTGTTACAAGCTCGTGGCTCGTCTTTCTGATGCTCAATACTGTAAACATGGTATGCTCCGTTGTGGAGAACTTTTGTGATGATGAAGGGGCCCTCCCAAGTCGGGGCAAGCTTGTGTGGTTTCTATTGATCCACTCGAAGAACCAACTCTCCTTCTTGAAACACTCGACCCCTCAGATTTCTGGCATGGAATCGACACAAGTCTTGCTGATAAATGGTCGAGCGGATCAAGGCCATCTCTCTTTCCTCCTCTAAGAGATCGACTGAATCTTGCCGGGCCTGCTCTGCTTCCTCTTCAGAGAAGAGCTCAACTCGGGGTGCCTTGTGGAGTAGATCACTTGGCAGAACAGCTTCGGCTCCATAGACTAAGAAGAAAGGAGTTCGTCCGGCCGACCGATTAGGAGTTGTCCTCAAACCCCACAGAACTGACAGAAGTTCATCAACCCAAGCGCCTGCCGTGTGTTTGAGATCACACATCAGTCGGGGTTTCAATCCTTTGAGAATTAGGCCATTGGATCTTTCCGCTTGTCCGTTCGACTGCGGGTGAGCGACAGAAGCATAGTCGACTCGAGTGCCCTAAGAGGCGCAGAAAGCTCTGAACTCATCGGAATCGAAATTCGATCCATTGTCCGTGATGATGCTGTGTGGGACTCCATATCTGAATGCCAATTCTCTGATAAAACTGACAGCGGTGCTAGCATCAAGGTTCTTGATAGGTTTGGCTTTGATCCATTTGGTAAACTTGTCGACTGCAATGAGCACATGAGTGAAGCCGCTCTTGCCAGTTCTTAGCGGTCCAACCATATCCAGTCCCCAAACAGCAAAGGGCCAGATGAGTGGGATGGTCTTCAGGGCTGACGCTGGCTTGTGAGACATGTCAGAGTAAAACTGGCAGCCTTCACATCTGTCGACTATATCTTTCGCCATTTCATTTGCGCGTGGCCAATAGAATCCAGCTCGGTATGCTTTAGCCACGATGGCCCGAGAGGACGCATGATGACCACAGGTCCTCGAGTGGATGTCATTGAGGATCATTCGACCTTCTTCTGGTGTTATGCATTTTTGACCGACTCCAGTCACGCTTTCCCTGAACAGCTGCCCTCTTATCACAGTAAAGGCCTTGGATCGACGGACGATCTGTCGAGCCTCTTCTTCATCCTCTGGGAGTTCTTTCCTGAGGATGTACGCAATGTAGGGCACAGTCCAGTTGGGAGTAATGGCCAGAACCTCCATGATCAGGTCGACCACGGTTGGGACCTCGACTTCAGTCGGATCTGTGGCGCTCTTAGGTTGTGGGGGCTCTTCAGTAAAAGGATCTTCCTGAACTGTCGGCGAGTGAATATGCTCCAAAAACACATTGCTGGGAATGGCTTCTCTCTTGGAACCTATCTTTGCCAAATCGTTGGCTGCTTGATTTTTCAGTCGGGGTATGTGGTGGAGTTCTAACCCCTCAAACTTCTTCTCAAGCATTCTCACCGCGTTGCAGTAACCAGTCATGGCTGGGCTTCTGAGATCCCACTCCTTCATCACTTGATTAACTACCAAATCTCAGTCGCCATAGACCATGAGGCGACGGACGCCGAGTGAGATGGCCATGCGCAACCCATACAAGAGTGCTTCATATTCTGCTTCATTGTTGGAGGAATCAAAGTGAATCTGGAGGACATATCTGAGCTTGTCTCCTTGGGGGGATACCAGAACTACTCCAGCACCAGAACCGTTCAACATCTTGGATCCGTCAAAGAACATGGTCCAGTGCTCAGAGTGAACTTGAGTCGGCAGTTGCTGTTCGATCCACTCGGCGAGGAAATCTGCTATTGCTTGGGACTTGATAGCTTTCTTTGCCTCAAACTTGATATCCAAGGGAAGGAGTTCAATCGCCCATTTGGCCACTCGACCAGTTGCATCTCTGTTGTGCAGAATCTCTGACAATGGAGCGTCGCTGACGACTGTAACAGAGTGATCCGCGAAATAGTGTGCAACCTTCTTCTTGATCATGTAAATCCCATAGACAAACTTCTGATAATGAGGATATCTCTGCTTTGACGGGGTCAGGACTTCGGAAATATAATAAACTGGGCGTTGAACCTTATAAGCTTTTCCTTCTTCTTCCCGCTCGACCGTAAGTACAGTACTGACGACTTGTCCAGTGGCTGCTATATAAAGCAGTAGAGGCTCTTTGCTGATTGGAGCAGCAAGCACCGGCTGGGTGGAAAGCAGGGCTTTTAGCTCTGCAAACGCTGCATCAGCTTCTAGGGTCCACTCGAACTTGTCTGATTTCTTCATCAGTCGGTAAAGAGGCAGCGCCTTTTCACCGAGGCGAGAAATGAATCGACTTAGGGCGGCCAAGCAACCAGTAAGCTTCTAGACATCATGCACACACACAGGGTGTTTCATTCGGAGTATAGCGCCTACTTTCTCTGTGTTAGCATCGATTCCTCGTTCGGAAACAAGAAAACTGAGTAACTTTCCGCTTGGAACTCCAAACGTGCACTTTGATGGATTGAGCTTGATATCATACCTTCTGAGGTTGGCAAAGGTTTCAGCAAGGTCAGTCAGTAGGTTGGAACCTTTACGTTACTTGACCACAATGTCATCCATGTATGCTTCCACATTCTGACTGATCTAAGTGAGTAGACACTTATGAATCATCCGCATGAATGTGGCTCCGCCGTTCTTCAAACCGAATGGCATTGTGACATAACAGAAGCACCCAAACAGGGTGATAAAAGTTGTCTTTATTTCCTCGGGTCCGTACAGACGGATCTGGTGGTACCCGGAGTAGGCGTCCAAAAAGAACAAACGCTCGCACCCTGCAGTCGAGTCGACTATCTGATCGATACGAGGGAGAGGGAAGTGATCTTTCGGGCAGGCCCGATTGGTATGCTTGAAATCAATACACATGCGAAGTGAGTCGTCTTTCTTTGGGACCATGACAACATTGGCTAACCACTCGGAGTGATAAATCTCTCGGATAAACTCAGCCGCCAAAAGCCGAGCCACCTCTTCACCGATTGCCTTTCTTTTCTGGACGGCAGACCGTCGAAGATGCTCTTTGACTGGTTTCACCTTCAGGTCGACTCGCAAACGATGCTCAGCCAGTCCCCTGGGAACACCCGGCATGTCAGAAGGCTTCCATGCAAAGATGTCCCAGTTCTCACGGAGGAACTGGATGAGCGCTTCTTCCTATTTGGAGTCGAGTGTGGTTGAAATGTGAGTCGGAGCTGCATTGGGATCCGTCGGGTGGATGTGAATCGACTTCATTTCACCAAACGACTAGAATGCTGAATCTGTGGCTGGCTTCTTGGCTCGCAGCAAGTCACTCGGATCTGCATTTTTCTGTTATTCTTGCAATTCTACCACGGCCATCTGGGCATCGGCGATCTTTGACCCCTTCTGGAAGCATTCTTCTGGCTTCTTCTGGTTACCAGAGATAGTGATCACTCCTCTGGGACCAAGCATCTTCAGTTTGAGGTACATGTAACATGGTCGAGCCATAAATCGTGCATAAGCTGGCCTGTCTAGAATTGCATGATAAGCACTCTAGAAATCCACAACTTCAAACGTCAACTTTTCTTTGCGGTAATTTTTGGAATCACCGAAACACACGTCGAGTGCAATCTGACCGAAGGATGCAGCCTTCTTGCCTGGAATGACCCTATGGAAACTCATATTGCTTTCACCGAGTCTAGACATCGGAATGCCCATTCCTTTCAACGTTTCTGCATACAGTATGTTCAGGCCACTGCCACCATCCATCAGGACCTTTGTCAGTCGAGTGCCTTCGACCATCGGGTCGACCACCAGTGCTTGCCTCCCAGGGGTGGCGATGTGTGCTGGATGATCAGACTGGTCGAATGTAATGGCAGTCTGCGACCACTTGAAGTAACTGGGTGTCACCGGAGCGACCATGTTCACTTCCCTGTTGATGACTTTCAATCGACTTTTGCTCTCAACGTCAGCAAAAATCATCAGAGTGGAGTTCATGTGGGAATAACCATCATCATCATCCTCTCCCTCATCCTCAGCCTTGTCTGCCTCCTTCTCCTTTTCCTTGGACTGTTTCTCTCGGAACTACTGGATTAGGAGCCGACACTGTCGAGTGGTGTGCTTCGGGTAAATGAAATTATCTTCTTCATCTTTTTTGGTGTGGATATGGCACGGCAAATCCAACACGTCATTTCCATCTTGATCTTTTACTTTCTTGGAGTTCCACGACCCTTTGGGCTTCCCCTTGAACTTTCCTTGAACCACAGCCAAGGCTTCACCCGGAGCAGCTGGCTCGGCCTTGCGCTTCTGTTTCCGACCGGAGTTTCCTCCTCCGGCTTCGTGGGCGACTGCTTTGTGCTTGCCACTCCGGAGTCGCTCTTCTTCTTCACCATTGGCATACTTGGTGGAAATTTCCATCATCCGAGCCAGAGTCATATTTCCTATCCGGCCAAATTTCATATTCAACTCCCGATACCTAACGCCTTCCTTAAAGGCACAAATTGCCTAATGATCTGACACATCTTCTACCGTGTGGTGTAGGGTGATCCATCTCTGGATATAATCCCTCAAAGTTTCATTCGGTTCCGAACACAACACTGTAATTCTGTCAAACCTGCCGGCCGTTTGCAAGTGCCCTCGAATGTTCTAACAAACACTCGCGCGGGATCTTCCCAAGTATAGATGCTGCCAAGCGCTAACTGATTCAGCCATGCTCTAGCCGAGCCCTGCAGCATCAGAGGAAGGGGTTTCATGGCCACTTCATCATTGCTGCCACCAATCTGGATAGCCACTCGGTAGTCTTCAAGCCAAGTGTCAGGCTTGGACTCTCCGGTGAACTTACTAACTCCAAACGCCAACCTGAAGTTGGGGGGAATCACCGCAGCTCTGATAGCTCCGCTGAAGCACTCTGGACCAGAGACATGCACCCTGTTGCTGGTTTGCGGATCTCTGTCATGGCCCTCTTGGTGAGCTCTGTTTCTGTCGACCAAGCACTACACGAGAATAGATCTCGCATCGAAGCCTGGCTCCCTGGGGTCGACCGGAACACCTCTTCCGACATTGTGAGGGCGTCTGTCTTCATGTGGTCGAGGCACGTATGACCCACTCCTTGGAGGAGGCGTGGGCACTCGACGGCGATCATCGCGATCGGCATGGCGATCATACCGCTCTCGGTTTCTATACTGATCACGCCGATCTCCATGTCCCTCGCGCCTCGGGGGCGATCTAGGGCTATGGGCCGACTGAACTGTGTCAGTGACCACGGATCTACTATGGATCCTATCCGGCGATTGAGACACGATCGTATTCTGCTCTCCCGCTGCCCGGAGCAAGGCTCTGATCTGCACCAGACCTCGGCCAGCTTCTGATCGGGAAGGTTGGATCGACTTTGCTATCCGGGAAGCAGCTGCTAGATTTTGGATCGGTGTTCGGTATACCTGAGTCGGAGGTGGAAAAAGATGGCGTCGGCTGGACTCAGGAGCATGCTGTCGAGCGCGATCGTCGAGTGCGCGCTGGAGGTTCTCCAGTCGAGTGTGCTCATCCAGGTTGGCCAAGCGCTCCTGCTCCAAGGCCTGGGCCTCAGGGGTTTCTCCAATTATAGGAGTATGCAATGCATCCATGTTCCGGTGGCGAAGTTCCTCCCTCTGCTGCGAGGATAGGGGTTCTGGGCGGTACTCCTCGTGAACGCGCGACGGATCGCCGTTCCCGTCGCCTCCGTCTTTGCGGTTGAAGCCAGGAGGGCTGCGTGGTCCGTTGACCATCAAAACTTCTGCCGCCGGGTCGCTGCTGTCGCACTCGGATGCGGTCTCTACGGAGCCAGTCAACAGATCGAACAGGCCGTAGAGAGTTTCGTCGGGCTCGATTGCCGCGACTTGAGGGGTGGCCGATTGGCGGGCCACCGCATGCTTCACCCACCGCTGAAGCCTCGACCGACCGGTGCGCTTGCTCCGGCGGGTCGCAGGGAGGGGGAAAGGTGCTGGAGTCGACTGTTATTGGGTCGACGGTTGAGGACGCCGCGGACGCACGCGCGAAAGTGCGTCGCCCCGTGGGCGGGGAGCGCGTCGGCGTCGAGTGGTGCCTCCTAAAGCCAAGCGGAGTCGTCGGCGATAAACACGAGCGCGTCAAGACGGATCTTGCGGCCCTCAGCCAAACCTCCGCCCGGAACCATGATGAAGGGGATCGGAAAAATTGCAACTTCTCCAACAAGTCGCTAAGACACCTGCCCCACGGTGGGCGCCAACTGTCGTGGTTCTAAGACTGACAGTAGAATAGGGGGGTAGGAATGTAGAGGCAAGATCCTAGCTATGGAGGAGTTGTACACAGGAGTTTTACGAGTTCAGGCCCATCTCGGAGGAAATAACAGCCCTACGTCTCGGAGCCCGGAGGCGGTCGACTGAATATATGTGTGTGAATTATAGAAAGTGCGAACCTTTGTCCCAGAGGAGGGGGGTGGCTTATATAGAGTACTCCAGGACCCCAGCTCCCTTCCGTTATACAAGGTTCAATGCTCATAAAGGAGGGGCATTACTGGTAACGTCTACAATAAAGTGTTGTAAATGCCCATAAAGATATGGTTTAAGTCTTGACCGTTGCAGAGTGAAGGGTTTCTCGTCTTCTGGTGGTCGAGTGTCTTCAAGGTGGTCGAGTGAGCACATCTTCATGGTCGAGTGGATGATGGTTTCTCTTCGACTGCTTCTGATTCTTTGTAGAGATGTTCTCGGGGAGGGTATGTTGGACAGATCCATGACCCTACCTTAGGTACATAGCTTCATCAGCTTCCTGTTACCATCTTGCCATTCGTCAACTGTGACTTGTCCGGTCCATTTTTGAAGTTTCCTGTGGGTAACAGCCCTACGCAGGAAAATCGATGGTTATTCTTTTTCAAACAGATTAGACAGCTAATAAATCTCCTAAACGACGTATACATATAGTTAAAAATAATTTGGATAAACCCCTCAAGAAATAATAATTGGATAATCAGGGCGCAAATGAACAAATTTGTAAAATATGGGCACCAAAAGTTCAATCCAATAAATCAATAGAAAAATCGTATGAACTCTAACATTCGTATGGATTTTCTTTCAATCAAATATGCCTTGACAGGTATTCTTGAAGATACTGCACATGAACTCCTAATGTCCAGCTAACAGTCAGCACTTGGTATTGAGCTAAGGAAATCATAATATCCTTGGAGCTTTGATCGAATCTTCAACGTTTTCGACCATACACTGATATGTCTATGCATTATCATGCAGACCACCAACAAATAACTTGTCGTCACATGATATTTCGTCCAGAAAGATCACTGACATGGCTGGCCTGATACACTCCAGTTAGATCGAATGTGAACAGACAATATTCTGAAGAAACAGATCGGTTGGCCATGTTCATGTACATGTCAACCTAACACAAATCTCAAGTCCGATGACTGGTATATGAACAATGCACGTGTATACCATGTGACGGGGAAGGCGAAACCTGTTTATACACACGTGTATGCCTGGCCTGTGAACAATGCACATGCCCATCCATGATCAAAATAGTACTGTAACTTCCATACAAAGTGAGACAAATAACATATTCCCTCGGTCCAGAATTAACTCCATACAAAGTGAGACAAATAACATACTCCATCCATCCGGAATTAACTGTCGCTTAAATGAATGTATCAACAACGGTTGTACATGAGTACTACTTGTTCGTCCCATAATGTGTAAGATGTTTTTTGACACTACACTAGAATCAAAAAACATTTTATATTATGGGACGAAGGAAGTAGTTCTTACCATCGGTGACGACATAAGCCGCTCGAGCAGCCATGGCAACGAGCAAGAAGAGCGCCATATAAAGAGTGCTCTTCTTCTTTCTTTTTTTTGCGGGGAGTATAAAGAGTGGTCTTCGTCATGGCCTCCAACAGTAACCCTTCACATGATGGTCTATGTGGTTCCTTAGGTTGCACTTGTACCCCTTGTCTTTCTCGAGCTTTATATGTGGGTAGAGATGAACCAACAAATCAAGCTACCGCAGTACGTGTCCGCCGGCCGTGTGGTTTCAGCACTCGGTTTTGGAGTAAACCATCCTAGACCAGTGCAAGGGCTTATATTAAGCCCTGTAGCGCTTATTAGCGGCCGGCCTGAGCCTGACACACCGACGATCAAGCATACCCCGCGTAGCGAAGGGCGGCCACCGCCCACCTGACCGATCACGGTGAGATGCGTCGGTTGGCGCAAGCGAACGACTTCAGGCATCTCTGATTTGCTCTGGTTTCGAGGGTCGCGGCTCGAGACGACGAAGATTGCCGTACGCGTTGGGTAGTGGTAATCTGCAGACCGGCCGGCTAGCTGCAGCCGCGGCAGGGGGAGACTCTGCGTGCGTTCACGTGGCTGCACGACACGTCGGTGTGGCCAGCAGAGTAGAAGTTTCCACCTGAGTTTCCACGCACACGCAGTGTCCGATTTGTCGGCTCTAGTGGCATTTATTTGGTCCAGACCCCATAGGGCAGCCGGCTGTGGCGGAGCAAGCAGAACTGTTTTATAAACTAGAGGTAGTACAGCCTAGTGTTTTTTTCGCGGCCCGAGAACCGGCACATTGGGCGCCGCAATTGTCAAGTGGAAGCTGGAGATGAATATTCTCGCTATTTTTCTGCTAATACGATGAATCTTCTCCTAGCCTTGTAGTACTCCCTCCGTTTTCTTTTACTTTGCATATAAAATTTGATCAGTTAAAACTAAACAAGATTTGATCAAATTTATATCAAATTATCGACATCTACAATACTAAAGTTATATGGTAAATGAAAGTTGATTTCATGATGAATCTAACATTATTGATTTCATATTGTGAATACTGATATTTTTTCTAGTCGAAAATTACAAAGTTTGACATTTACCAAATTTTATATGCAAACTAAAAAAACGGAGGGAGTATAATTTGTTCTAAAACGCGTTTGTTTGGGTTTAGTTAACCTGTTGACCTCTTTCAAAACTTATTTCATCTTCTGATCTTTGATGATAGCTCCATTTATATTAGCACCACCAATAAACGTGGCTGTACAATCATCATCATACATGGTGTCTTTCATTGTCACACTCCTCGCAATAAAAAACTCTCCCAGGCGCAGGAAGAGAGCGCCACCATGGCATATAGGGGCCCGCGCGTATGGCGAAGTAGTGATGTTGGAGGCTTGTTGTCGATAATAAGTGAAAATATCCCATGTCTAAACCTGTGGGCCCTAGATTTGGAGTGATGGATAGCGATGTTCGTTGGCACGTCTCCTTCGCACCGGACCACGCCACGGCACGCACCATCACCCTCACCGACGGGGAGATCCTTCTCCGATAAGGGGCTCTTCGGCTCGTGCTGATTTACCAGAGGGGAGTCACGGGGGACGCGTGTTATCTCCGCGAGGGGGAATGTGTTGACATCGGGCAGATCGTGTCCTTCCCGTGCCATTTCGCTAGGGTTCGGGATCGGATCCCGGCGAACGCGGCGGTACACGGGAGCGCGACACGTCTCGGTGGGGGCGGAGTGCATGCGCCGGGTAGGCACGATGCGGGTAGGATTTCTCGGGGCCCAGGCATCCTAGGCCTGCGCCCGGGCGTGGTGGCGCCGCCCGCCGCGGATGCTGGCCACGTGGACGGAGATCGGGGGATCCATGGCGCCGATGCTGGCCGCACGAGGGGTACAAAAGCTCAAGACCGAGCGGCTCGTCAAATTCTTGACCTGGACGCTGCCCTTTCCCACCTCTGGGTGGCGCCGCGAAACCCTAGGTAAAAAATCTCGTCTTCATTCCGGTGGTGGGAGGGAAAGATTGGCGGTGATCCTAGATCGTTTGCGGAGGTGGTGTCCTCCTCCCCGAGCGAGCCCAAGGTGATGGAGGGGTTCGGCGACCGGAGTTTTCGTGGAGGAAGGCGCGAGGGGTTCGGATCTAGTGGAATGGGGCACGGGGCCGGTCGCTTCGATCGTGGCCGGGGACGCGGGCGCTTCTCCTGGTTCAGGGAAGCGGACGGCGACGACATCTCCACCAACAAGAAGACGGCGTCAGCCTCCGACGACATCGAGCGCTAGGACGAGGCGGTGGAACGCACCAAGAGGGCGAGATTTGGGGGGGGGGGTTTGGGTGGAGAAGAACCCTAACACCTCCGGATCTGAAGTGGCGCTCGCATTCAAGAAGAAGCCGATGCCTGATGCTACATCTCGTGTGATCCCTCCCAATCAGGTGCCCCCTTCCAAGGCTTATGATCCATGTCCTATTTGCAAAGCTACTAGCCATTGTCCTGCTAGTTGTCCGCAAGCCTTTTGTGAAAGATGCAATAAAATGGGTCATCTGGCATCGGTGTGTGTTACTTTCCTACCTTGGGAGTGCGTTGCTCCCATGTGTGCCTTCCAGGACAAAGGGCGGGGCTTCTTTTACATTCCTGATTCATGTACTGCTAAGCAGCTTAAGGAAAGATCTACCAGTGTAGTGATTACTGTTATAGAAGGGGAAGCTAGTGTTAAGGAATTAGAAGAGGCCTTCTCTGATTACATTGGGACCAAGTGGCACTGCACTGCTCGTACTATTGGTCCTAATACATATGTGATGAGGTTTCCCAATCAAAGAGATGTGAAAAAAGCATGCTATAATGATAGGATGACCCTAAAATGTTGTGGTGTGGTAGTTAAGATTGTTCCCTGGTCGGCCAACATTGGGGCTAAGGGAGTCATGGAGATGGAATGGGTGAAAGTTGCTAATATTCCCCTGGAAAGAAGGAATGAGAGGAATGTTTCTTATGTCTCTTCCCTGGTGGGCGTCCTGCTCGAGATCGACATGGCCACCCTGCACAAACCTGAATTTGTCAGGGTCCGGCTGGGCTGTCGCAATGTGGACGAGCTCCCTAGGGTTGCTGAGGCAGTGTTGGGCACACACTTCTTTGATTTTTTCTACGAAATCGAGAAGGTGCTGGTGCGTGATCCAGAGAAGGAAAAAAGTCTGTGCAGATGGAGGCAAATGCTAAAAAATCCCCTTATGCGAGAACATCTACCTGGGGCAAACTTGACCCTAAGTCTGGATACAAAGGGAAAAACAGGGGATGCAGCAAGAGCGGTGGTGATAGGGATGATGACCCTGTCGATGCAAAGGAGGAAGAAAGTGTGGAATCTGATGAATCAGAAGATAATATGTTGCTTATTGAAACTATGGCCGTGGAGGCTTATAACAAAGAAAAAACACAGAGATCTCGGGCAATGTTGGGTATTGATGATATCAAGCATAATGCTGATGAGATTCAGGTAGATAAAAATGATGATACATGTTCACTTGTTACTGTTCCACCTCATGATAATATAGCTCGTTTAAATGTGGCTGTGGATTATGAGCAGGTGGTGGAAATTGAGGGAGAGGACATTTCCATGTTGGGGAAATCAGAATATCTGGTACAATATCCTACCTCTTCTTCTGAGGATATGGGAGAGGTGATTCCTACCCCTCCCCTTTTGGCTGAAGAGTCTCAAAGATTTAGCTTGAGGAACTGCAGAATATGGAAGGAACAATGCAAGAGAAAGCTATTGCCATCTCCAAGAAAAGAAATCTAAAAGGTAACTCAACAAATCATAATTCCTTTGATGCTCTATCTAATCCTGGACTTATGATTCAAGCTATGAAAATGGGGGTAGCGTTCCCTGACAGTAACTTCTCTAATGTGGACATTATTAGGGAAATTGAGATAGTAAGGGGGAAATTCCAAAAAAGAGGGGGAACAGAATGTGAGGATTGAGGAGGAGGTGATGTATATCACTAATGTAAAGGGAGACCAAACCCCTGTTAGCACTGAGTGGGGAGAGGGGGATGAGGACATGAAAGAACAATTTACCATGGTCCGATCTAGGAAAAGAAAAGGCCCTAAAGTACAAGTGGCTATCTTCAGACCCACTACTAGAAGCCAAAAAAATCTTGTTGAAAAAGAACAAGCTGGCAGCCCAGTCCATAATACCAGGGCCACCAGAGGGGGGAGGAAAGGGAAGAGATATACATGATAGGTCTATTTTGGAACTGTAGGGGGCAGGGAAAAAAGGGATGAAAACCTGCCTATCCCATATAATTAGAGACCACTCCTTTGACTTTATCTGTTTGCAAGAAAATTTAAAAAAGAACTTCCTGGATAGCCACTTTAGGAAGCTTGACCCACACAATTTGTTTGAGTGGGAATGGATCCCCTTAATTGGTAAGGCCCGGGGCATTTTATGTGGGGTTAGAAAGTAGAAGTTTGAAGTAATTGCTTGGAGGAAAGGAAGATTCATTCTTCAGGTATCTCTTTATGATATCAACATGAAGAAAATTTGGACTCTGCGTACTATTTATGGAGCGGCCCATGAGTGTGAAAAAAGTGAATTCCTTAGTGAATTGGCTGATTTTTGCTGCCATATTCAAACACCTTTATTGATCGGAGGTGACTTCAATATACTCAGGCATAGTGGGGAGAAAAATAAGAGATTTTGCCGCTCAGCACACTCTGACTTGTTTAACTCGATCATCAGTACTATGTGTTTGAATGAGATCCATATGAGTGGGGGGGGCTTATACTTGGTCTAATAACCAAGCTCATCCTCCATTGGAAAAATTGGGCCGTGTGCTTATGAGCAATGATTGGGAGGACATGTTTCCTCTTGTTAATATGAAAAAACTCGCTAGGGAGGTCTCTGACCACAATGCTCTCTTATTGTACTCTGATAATCATGTTATTAGAGCTCCAAAAAAAGAGAGTTTAGGTTTGAGCTGAGCTGGTTAAAATCTAAGGATTTTATTCCTCTAGTTAGCAAGATTTGGAATCAAAGCATGAATGCTACCGATCCTATTGATATTCTAAATATCAAACTAAAAATATTTAAGAGGTTTTTTAAAGGCAAGGGATCGAATAAATTTGGTCGTGAGAAGAAAAGAAAGCTGGAGATTAGAGACGAGCTTGCTTTTATTGAAAAGTTGGAAGAGGAAGGAGAAATAGACCATAAATTGTTTTGTAGAAAAACTGGTCTCCTTGTGGAGATGAATGAAATACTTGTCAATGAGGAACTTTTTCTGTTGCAACAATCTAATAAGAGATGGTTGCTTGGGGGGATCGTAACACCGCTTATTACCAAAGAATAGCTAATGGTAATAAGCGGAGAAATACAATTCACTCTCTTAATGTTGGGAGTACGGTGATTGAGGGGACCGATAAGCTCTTGGAGCATGCTACTGACTTTTATAAAAACCTTTTTGGGCTAGCCTAGGGGAACATGTTTCATCTTGACCCTAGTGTCTGGGGGGAAGATGAGAAGCTTGATGAGCTGGATAATGAGATCCTTAATAGACCTTTCACGGAGGAAGAAGTGAAGAAAGATTTATTTTCCATGAAAAGCAACAGGGCCCCGGGCCCGAATAATATCCCTGCTGAGTTTTACCAGCATTGCTGGGATATAGTAAAAAAGGATATTATGAGACTGTTTACTGCTTTTTATGTAGGAGAGCTTGATGTTAGTAGATTGAATTATGGCATCATAACTTTACTGCTAAAAATTAATGGGGCCAATAAGATCCAATAGTTTAGGCCAATCTGCTTGCTCAGATGTCCCTACAAACTGATCACTAAGGTGCTTGATAACAGGGTGGGCCCCCTTGCTGACAAACTGTTTAGTAGGCACCAGAATGCATTTATTAAACACAGAAGTATCATGGATGGAGTGATGTCTTTGCATGAGATTTTGCATCATACCTCCGTCAAAAAAAGGGTGCGCGTTGTTATTAAGCTCGATTTCAAGAAGGCTTACGATAAGGTGAACTGGGACTTTCTGTGGGAATGTCTCGAGATGAGAGGGTTCGGTACCACTTGGTGTGAGTGGATTAAAAGTGTCCTGGTGGATGGCACAGTGAGTGTTAAGTTGAACAATACCATCGGGCCGTATTTCAAAAGTTTTAAGGGGGTCACACAAGGGGACGGTGTGTCGCCATTCCTTTTTAACATAGCAGTCAAGTGCCTGTGTAAAATGGTGATATAGGCACAGAAAAACAATGTAATTCTCGGGCTTGCACCAGATCTAGTTGAAAATGGAGTGGCCATTCTGCAATATGCAGATGATACGGTCTTGTGCATAGACCATGACCTGGATAAAGCTGTGAACATGAAATTGTTATTGTACATCTTCGAGCTCATGTCTGGGCTCAAGATCAATTTTCAGAAAAGTAAAATCCTGTGTGTAGGGGGGATGATGATATCCTTAAAGCATATGCTGATGTTTTTGATTGCCAAATAGGGCACTTTCCCATGAAGTATCTGGGGGTGCCAGTGACCTTTTCCTCCTTGCGAGTAGCTGACTGGGACTTTTTGGAGTCCAGATACATCAAAAGGTGTGATTCTGGACTGGGGGGCAATGCTTCCTCTGGAGGACGCCTGGCGTTGCTTAATGCTAATATTTCTAGCATTGCTTTTTATTATATGTCCATGTTTCTTCTGTCCAAAACTATACTTGCTAGGATTGACAAGTGTAGAAGGAGATTCTTTTGGAATGTGACTCTGAATAAAAAGCGCTATTATCTTGTTAAGTGGACGAGAATATGCAGATCTAAGAATAAAGGAGGGCTAGGTGTGAAAGATTTACACAAACAGAACCTCAGTTTGCTTACTAAGTGGTGGTAGAAATTAGAGACTAAATATGGCTTGTGGCAGGATATTGTGAAGGCTAAATACTTTAGTAGGGCTACTGTGGCCGACATTAAGATGAAGAGAAATGACTCTCCATGCTGGAAAGCCATTATGAAGGTGAAATATCTTTATATGGCAGGAAGGAGAGTGAGCATACAATCTGGTGACACTGCTAGGCTATGGATTGACCCCATTGGGAACAATATCCCTCTGGCTGAACAATTCCCTCGTTTATTCTCTATTTGCAATTACCCTGAGTGCACAATTGATAAATGCTTAAATACTGATCCCTCTTCTTTCTTTAGAAGGAGACTGAATAATGAGCTCAATGAACAATGGATAGCTGTGGGTAATATGGCTAGAGAAGCCTGTGTATCAGAGGCCACTGATGTGATTAAATGGGGCCTGAGAGGGAAATCCTCGTTTACTACTAAATTGTGTACTCGTTCCTGGAAAGGAACATTGCTGGGTGCGACTACAGATGTATCTGGGGTGCCAGGATACCTCTTAAAATTCAAATCTTCTTGTGGCAGTTATTTCAGGATGCTGTCTTAACTAGAGATGTGATGAAACATCGAGGGTGGAAGGGGAATCCCAAATGTTCCTTTTGTGATGGGCGAGAGACTGCACAACACTTGTTCTTTACTTGCCCCGTTGCTAGGGTGGCCTGGAGGACAGTGGCATGTATGTTTGGCATTGCTTTGTGCCCCGATAACATTTGGCAAGCTTATGTGTGGTGCTATACATTATTCCCTGGTGGGGAAAAGTTTTACACAGCGGGGATTGTGGTTGTGTGTTGGGCGATTTGGTCCTGTCGCAATAGAGCTACCTTCGAGTTCAAACCACTTACAAATCCTTTTGAATGTATTTTTTCTGCTTGTGCTCTAATGTGCTACTTGGCACGATTGCTGAAGCAAGATGACGTGACCACCATGAGGGACGGGGCAAAGATTCTGAAAGAGAACGCATCGATGATGATGAGAATCTGTGCGGCGAACCACGAAGAATCGGCATGCTGATCTGCTGAAGGTGCTACCTCTGTGGTTTAGCTAGATGTTTGAGTTGTTTTCCCCCTGCGCGGGCTTGAAACTTTGTTGCTCAGCTGTTGCGAGCTTTTGTCTTGTGTTCTTTTGGGGCTATAGGCTCTGGATTCTAGTCACTGAAAATTGGTGTCGTCGGGTTTTCGCCCCACAGTGAGTAATCTCGATGGCGAGTGCTCACAGTGGGTTTCCCGGTGATGTGTTGGACTCGCTTCCCCTTTTCTCCTTTCTTTGGACTGCTGTATTCCGTTATGTTGCAGTAATGGGAAGTGGTAATGCCCGGTTCAAAAAAATGTCTAAACATGTTAATGTTGTATCCGTTGACACCTCTAGTCCAAGGCAAAGGCTATCACCCCGCATGGAAGCATCATTGACCATGAATGAGACTTCTATACTACACGAGACAAACGATGGAACTATTACTCACACGTAGGGTTGATTAAACATATTCCGTACCAATATTGGTCCGGACACTGCCCCTATACGGTTGACGCAACAATGTTGAGATCTACATACCATTTGTAAAAGCGTAGTATGGACACACTAGAAGCAGACTCCACTTTTCACAAAGTCTGGAGCCTTTAAACCACGTAGAGATCTCGATGCTTCTTGGCTTCTTGCTGAGGCCTACTTCATCTTGTCGAGTTCCTAACTCGTCTAGTACACCCCCTCCCCCCCCCCCCCGGCCCTCGCCGCGGATACTTACTCTTCACATAGGTAAGGCAAACGGCAAGGCCAAAAGTAGGGCTTTTACTCATATCGGGAGCCTGAACTTGGGTAATTCATGTGTCTCTTTTTTTCTATGTTCTACATTCATTCGTATTCTAACATGACGTTTCCACAAATACGAATCCACATACTCGTTTTATTACCGCTCTTATAACCAAAAAGTCCCTCAACACTTGGCATCATCATAGACTTTCTCATAGTAGACTATGCACTCTAGGTGCTTTGACATTCGTTGACAACTCTATCGATATACGGGGACTCTGATTTATACAGCAGAGATAATGACCTACTATACGTGGGGCTTCAACGTCAAGTATGCAACATGCTAACATGCACCAGTTTATGAAGGAAAGGTGTGGGTATACAAGAGCCTCCTGAACAGGTTGACGACTCTACAGGATGATTATAGCACAAGGAAAAACTTAGTGCCATAATCATTGAGCCAACAGAGGTTCCCACCAAGGAAAAGCCCACCACTGGCTATACGTCATATGCATTATCACTCTGAGTAAAACAATGGCAAGGATTCACCCGAGAGGGCGGTGAAACAATGAATGCAAAACTCTACGTAGGGCCACAACAAAGAAATCAAGCGAACACGACACTGGTGTCGGCTGGGAAAGAAGCATGCGATGTTCACCACCACCGAAGGCAAAGACCAAAAGGAAGATGGATGGAGAATGAACTAGGTCGCTCAGCCATGTCGACAAGAGATGACCTGGACGACGTCCTCCATGTGGGCCCTCCGATGGCAGTAGCGATGACCAATGGAAGGATGGATCTTCGGCACCAAGGAGACCATGGCATAGACCCAAGGGAAAAAAGGGATGCGTCTCAGTTGTCGCCGAATGATCTCCAACTTGGAGACGACCTCACAGGGTGTCGGTCCCTCTCTCGTGTGATCACCAGTATGAAAAGTAGCATGTCAAGTGTGAATCCACAGTTATGAAAGCTACGATGGTATCATCGCCCTCGTTGCCTTCCTAATGGAGTCCTCTTAAGCGGTAGAAGTCTTGGGAGGAGATACCTACGAGGCTATGAGATGGTAACATATTGCCCACCTCCTTGCAAGCCAATGCCCTCGCATGAAGGAGATGTCGGATCATGGGTTCCGGCAGACCCTTAAGGTTCGAACACTGGGGTGCGCGCGGAGATTACGCCCTCTACCTCCCCGTCTCGCAAGGATCTAAACTACTAAAAGAACTGCACAAAGGACACAAGATTTATACTGGTTCGGGCCACCGTTGTGGTGTAATACCCTACTCCAGTGTGTGGTTGGTGGATTGCCTCTTCGGGCTGGTGATGATGAACAATACAAGGAAGAATAGCCTCGCGAGGGTCTGTTCTTGGCTGGGGCGATGAACTGCTAGGAGGAGTTCAGTCACCCTTCTCTCTCTCTCTCACTCACTCTCTCTGCTTTTCTCTCACTTTGCCGACCTTCTCTCCCCCACCCCTTTGCTATGTGGGTGGCTGGTCCTATTTATAGAGGCCCTGGTCCTCTTCCCAAATATTGAGCGTGAAGGGAGCCAACAATGGCGGGCTAATTTGAAGGGGAACATCTAGTACACTTATCCTGACTAAAGTTGGTCTTCGCCTGCCAAAGGCTCTGGTGATGACGCCGCGCTGGGCTCCATGGTGATCTCCTTCTTGTAGTCCTCATGGTCTTGGTCTCGTTGCACCGAAATGCAACCATTGCCTGATGCCTCGGTACTCCGCGGCTGCGCTTGCCCCCTTTGCACCAAAGGGGGAAGAAGGACGCTGCGCGCTGGCGCCCGCCTGACGCCCTGAGTCGTCATGGCTTACGTCATGGGCACCTCGCGAGGTGCCCCGCCTTGATATCTCCACCTCCTGGCAAGCCAGCCTAATGAGGCTGCGCCTGAGGATGCGCCATGTCATCCGCCCCGCGAGGCTTGGCCCCTCGCAAGGGTCTTGAGTCTTGTGTTGATGAAGATGGGCCATGTTGGGCCCCCATTTGAGCCACGCCGCAGGCCGCGGGCAGGCAAGTCTGGGGACCCCCGTTCCCAGAACGCCGACAGTAGCCCCCGGGCCCAAGGCGTGCATGGACTTGGCCGTGCCGAGAGGCGAAAGGGCAAGGGCGAAGCGCCGCGGGCCCCAACAGCCTGCGGCCTTGGGCGCCGCGTGGCGGTTGATTGGACGTGGGCGTCTCTACTTCCCCACGATGCCTCGGTGATCGTGCGAGTTGGACAAGTCCCTGCATGCAGATCGTGTCATGATTACCTCTGATCGGGGAGGCCGGCGGTTGGCCTTCGCCGGCTATAACTACGGTACAGGCGCGTGCCCTTCCAGTCCATCTCTCCTTGTTTTCTCCCTTGCCTCAATTCTTGCTTCGCCTTGGTGGGATGGCTCCATCGAGGAGGTACTCGGCTGCGGAGAAGGGGAAGGCCCTTCAGGGCGGTCCTGCCTCTGCCCCGCCCAAGCGCAGTCGTGGGCGCCCTCGAAAGCACCCGGTGCCCACCCCGGTAGCGTTTGGCGGTCATGGGGACGGCTCCCAGCACAGCGGCGGGCGAACCGCCGTGGCCGAGGGACGTGCCTGGGTTGCGCGCTCCCCCAGGCTGCGCTTTCGCACTGTGCAGGTGCTGCCGGAGTTCGTCGTCTGGTCGGCGGAGCCGACTAGCACCCGGCTCCCACTCCCTCGCTTCCTCCTTGGTGAACTCCCGGCCGGTGCTCCTAGTGGCCTTTGGCTCCAGGCGGAGGGCTGCAGCAGCAGGTCCTCATGGGTCGCGCTGGAGGTCTCCGCCAGCGGGGGCTTGGCCTTAACTCGTGGCTGGCAGGCACTCACCCGTGCTCGCGGCCTAGAGCGCCAGTGTAGTCTACACTTCAGGTTCGACGGCGACGCCACCCTCTATGTGAGGGTGTTTGGGGAAGATGGTCGCCGCGCGGGGTGTTGCCTTGAGGACGACGACCGCGTCCGGGGGCCCCGCTCCGATGGCGATGGAGGAGATAGCGCCCGCGCGGATGGCGGCGTCCGCGACTCCCCAAGCTTCGTCAACTCTTCCTCAAGCGACTCCTCCAGCGGTGGCAGCAGCCCACCCCCGCGCCGTCGAGCTTGCTTGGGAGGTGGTGGTTCGTCCGCCCGCCGTCGTGCCCCGGTGAAGTATGAGAGGGAGTACGCCTGAGGCCCGGAGGCAGCCCGTGTTGCCTCCGCGGGCCGGTGTAAGGAGGGCCGCGCCGGGCTCGTCCTTTCCTTTTCCTCTTGTTTCCTGTGTAAGACAAAACAGCTGCATGGAGCCCCGCTGGGGCGTGTTAGGAATTATCGCCGTTTTAGCCATTACCTTGATCTTATTTTTGCGCCTCTTAACCACACGCCTGTGCATAGATAGTTTTTGACCCATATCAGGGGGGCGACCGACCCAGGCCCTGTGTGCACGTCGCGGTGCCCGAGGGGTACGGACTAGAGGGGTGCTCCTGTAACGTGCCCGGGCCATGAAACCTTCCAGCGGCTAGAGCGGAAACACTCGCGAGGGCGCTTGGGTGCCATCCCTCGCGAGGTCGTTTACGAGAGAAACCAAAGCGAGGAGCGAAAATCGATGAACCGCAAACCAGCAACAGCGATAACTTCAATAAGACCTCAAATGCAAATAAACACGTCAACTGCGGAAAGCAAATGAAAAAGCCGCGTCCGGCACCTAATATAGTCTTCGACGTCTTCTCACCAGCGTGGAGCTAAGTGCTGCCACTGGGCGTGGGAGGGAGCCCCAGGGCCTGAGGCCGGCGCTCCTGAGACTCCGGGGCGTGTACAGCCCCACTCATTATTATGTGAGAGTGTCACGGGGCGGCGAGCTTCACAGGCATTGGCCTTCTTCACAGGCTCCGGGCCTTTCTTCTTAGAGGTGATCAACTTCACAGGCACTTGCCTTCTTCACAGGCTCCGGGCCTTTTCCAAGAAGGGAAGGTCTTCATAGGCATTCGCCTTCTTCACAGGCTCTAGGCCTTTTCCAAGAAGGGAAGGTCTTCACGGGCGTTCGCCTTCTTCACAGGCTCTGGGCCTTTTCCAAGAAGGGAAGGTCTTCACAGGCGTTCGCCTTCTTCACAGGCTCTGGGCCTTTTCCAAAAAGAGATGGTCTTCACAGGCACTTGCCTTGCTTCACAGGCTCTGGGCCTTTTCCAAGAAGAGATGATCTTCACAGGCACTCGCCTTTCTTCACAGGCTCTGGGCCTTTTCCAAGAAGAGATGATCTTCACAGGCACTCGCCTTGCTTCACAGGCTCTGGGCCTTTTCCAAGAAGAGATGATCTTCACAGGCACTCGCCTTGCTTCACAGGCTCTGGGCCTTTTCAGAGGTAGAACCTCCGTAGGTGCTGGATGTTCCATGCATTCTGGACCGGCATTCCCTCCTGAGTCTCCAAGCGCGCGGAGCCGGGCCTGGAAACATGAACAACCTTGAACGGGCCCTCAAACATTGGAGAGAGCTTGTGCAATCCCTCCCTGGAGAGGACCCGCTTGAGCACAAGGTCTCCTACCTCAAGAGTCCTGGGGCGGATGTTGCGGCAGTGATATCGCCGCAGCGCCTGCTGATACCTCGCTGCTCGCAGCGCGGCCTCCCGGCGACTTTCCTCCCCCAGCACAAGGTCCATCCCCCGCATGGTGTCCTGCTGCGCCTCGTAGAACGCCAGGACCCGCGCGGGGCGACGTCTAACCTTGTGAGGGAGGACTGCTTCCGCTCCGTAGACCAGGAAGAATGGGGTCTCCCCAGTTGGTTTGGTCGCGGTGGTGCAGATGGACCACAACACGGACTAAAGCTCATCGTACCAACCTCTGCCACGGGCCTCCAGCTTCTTATTGAACGTCCTTGTCTTGAGGCCCCTCAGGACCTCCGCGTTGGCTCGCTCGACCTGGCCGTTGCTTCGGGGGTGCGCCACTGAGGCATAGCATATCTGCGTTCCAAGGTTAGCACAGTATGTTTTGAAGAGGTTACTGATGAACTGCGAACCGTTGTCCATGATGGTGCGATTCGGCACCCCGAACCGGCTTACAATGCCCTTGATGAACTTGACCGCGGAGCCCGCAGGGATGGCGGGGACAGCCTCCACTTCAGCCCACTTGGTGAATTTGTGCACGTCAACGTAGAGGTAGCGATAGCCCCCTGGCGCCCGAGGAAACGGGCCCAAAATGTCCAGCCCCCAGACCGCGAATGGCCACGAAAGGGGGATAGTCTGCAAGCCTCCTGCTGGCTAATGGATCTGCTTGGCGTGGAACTGGCAGGCTTCACAAGCTTTCACTAGTTCCACGACGTCATTGAGCGCGGTAGGCCAATAAAACCCACTGCAGAACGCCTTGCCGACGAGGGTCCGCGTGGACGAATGATGTCCGCAGTCTCCGCCGTGTATATCTTCCAGTAGCTCCTTTCCTTGCTCCCTGGAGATGCAACGCAGAAGTACATCGTTTGGTCGCTTTCGGTAAAGTTCTCCATCTCTGATGCAGTATGCCGTGGCCTGCCGCGCCACTCGCTCCGCTTCCTCTTCCCTCTCTGGCAAGGTCCCTTGCGTCAGGTAGCTCCGGAGCTCTGTGATCCAACAACCCTCCTGAGGTTCCATCGCCAGGAGCAGGCACGCTCCTGAGGCCGGGCCACAGGTCAGAGCTCCCGAGGCAGGTGGCTGGGGGAGCTCTTCCAAGGGCTGAGTCGTGTTTGACAGTGACGGCAGAGCTGAGGGCTTGAAGAGCCGCTCCTCGAAAACGCCAGGCTCCTGGGGTAACCGCCTGGACGCGTGCTTGGCGATATCGTCGGCCTCCTGATTGGTGCCACAAGGCACATGCTGCAGCTCCAACCCCCAGAACTGCTTTTCCATCCTGCGGACCTCCGCTAGGTAGGCCTCCATATGCTCGTCCTTCGGCTCGTACACCTTGTTGGAGAAGTTGACTAGGAGATGCGAGTCGCCCTTAACAGTGAGGCGTTTTACTCCCAGGGCTACTGCGGCCTTCAACCCGGCTATCAGTCCCTCATATTCTGCTATGTTGTTGGAGACCTTTTCACCTTGCTGGAAACAAAGTTGTACGGCATAGTAGAGCTTATCTAGAGTGGGTGATACCAGCACCGCACCAGCCCCCGTGCCGTGCCTGGAGAACGCCCCATCGAAGTACATGACCCAGCCTTCCGGCGCCACACTCCCTAGAGAGAGGGACCGATCCTTGTTCTCCCTGAGGCCTGGTGCCTCCGCCCATTCCGCCACCAAATCCGCCAATGCTGCCCCTTTGATGACCCTGGTTGTGCTGAACTCGAGCTGAAATGCCTGCAGCTCTATGTTCCACTCGGCGACCCTTCCGGCTGAGTTAGGGCTCCTGAGCACTCTCTCCAGGGGGTATGATGAGACGACTTTGATGGGATGAGCCTGGAAGTAGTGATGCAGCTTGCGCGAGGCTACCAGCAGCGCGAGGAGGAGCTTCTGAGGCATTGGGTACCATGCCCTCGCATCCCATAACACCGTGCTAACAAAGTAGACCGGGTGCTCAACAAGGCTGAGAGGATCTGTGGTCGCGGCGCCCTCGGGAGGTAAGGGCGCCTCACAAGATGAAGTGACCTCGGGAGGTGGACCATCCGGGCGTGCGGCCTCTCCTGCCTCTGGTGCATTCTTCGGCAGCTGACCCTCCTCAACTGCGGTTGTGGCTTCTGCAGGCTCTCCTTGTTCCCGTTTTGCCTTGCCTCGGGCTGCCGCTGCGGTCTTGACTTGGCGCTCCTCCCTAACAGCCACCAGGGCTGCGCTGGCGGAGTAGGGAGTGGCGGCAAGGTAAAGCAGCAGGGGCTCTTGAGGGCGCGGAGCCACCATGACTGGGGGACTGGTCAGGTACCTCTTGAGATCCTGAAACGCCTTATCTGCCTCTTCAGTCCATTCAAAGGGCCCCTTTTTCTTCATCAGCTGAAAGAAAGGTAGCGCTCGCTCCCCCAACTTGGAGATGAAGCGCCCTAGCGCGGTCACGCGCCCAGTGAGCTTCTGCATTTCTCTGAGGGTCTTTGGCCGACTCATGTCCTCCACCGCCTTGACCTTCTCGGGGTTGGCCTCGATGCCTCGATGGGACATGAGGAATCCCAAAAGCTTACCCGAGGGGACGCCAAACACACATTTCTCCGGGTTGAGCCGCAGGTTTACTGCGTCGAGGCTCGCGAAGGTCTTCTTCAGGTCTTGTATCAGGGTCTTGGCCTCCCGAGATTTTACTACAATGTCATCAACGTAGGCTTCGACATTCTTTCCGAGTTGCAGGCCCAAGGGGATGTGCATCAGCCGCTGAAAGGTCGCCCCTGCGTTACGCAGTCCGAACGGCATGCATGTATAGCAGTATACCCCGCACGGGGTCAAGAAGGTGGTCTTCTCAACGTCCTCCACCGCCATCTTGATCTGGTGGTACCCGGAGAAGGCGTCCAGGAAGCATAGCAGGTCGCACTTCGTAGTGGAATCGACGATCTGGTCGATGCGGGGGAGCGGAAACGGATCTTGTGGGCATGCCTTGTTAAGGTTGGTGAAGTCGACACACATGCGTTCCTTCCCCCCTTTCTTGGGCACAACAACAGGGTTGGCCAACCAATCTGGGTATCGGACCTCGCGAATGACCCTAGTGGCTTCTAGCTTGCGGGTCTCTTGGACGATGAAGGCCTGCTTTTCTGTGGACTGCCGCCTGGCCTTCTGCTTCACAGGGCGCACGTTGGGGCACACGTTGAGGTGGTGCTCGATGAAACTCCTGGGGATCCCCGCCAGCTGATCGGGCTCCCAAGCAAATACCTTCTTATTCGCGCGCAGGAACTTGACCAAGGCCTCCTCCTGCTTAGGCTCAAGGTGGGCACCTATGGTGAAAGTGGCACTGGAGGACCCGTCCTCGTCGATGGGTACCTGCTTGGTTTCTGCCTTGTCCTGGGTGCACAACTGCTTCTTCTTGGCGGGCGCAGCCCCCTTGGGCTCAGGGGTCTCCGCGTTGACGGGCCATGCCGATGCCGCTGTCTTGAAGGCAAGCTCGAGTACTCGCAGGGCGTCCCCGGTGTCCCCGTGCACGGCGAGGGTACCGTTGCTCCCGGGCATCTTCATGAGGTTGTACGCCGGGTGCGTGGCGGCCATGAACTGGGCCAGTGCCGGGTAGCCGAGGATGGCGTTGTAAGGGAGGCCGACGAGGGCGATGTCGAAGTCGGCCGTCTCCGTGTGGAAGTTGTTGTAGGTGCCGAAGGTTACCGGGAGCCGGATCTGTCCCAAGGAGTCGGATGATCCACCTCCGACGCCCAAGAAAGATCGACTGGGTCGCAGCCGCTCCCGGGGTATGCAGAGGAGGTTGAAAGTCTCGACCGAAAGCATGCTGAGGCCCGCGCCGCCGTCAATGAGGGTTCTGGTGACGGCCACCTGGCAGATGGTGGGGGTGCACAACAAGGGGAGCGCGCCTGAGCCGACCGGGTTGGTGGGGTGGTCCTCCAAGCTGAAGGTCAGACCGACCTCGCGCGCCGCCCGCTCCGGGGGAGCCCCCTGCCGTGCGGAAACGGTGCTAACTCGGTGGGTAAAAGGCTTGACGTGGCGACTCGTGGGCGGCGCCTGCGAGCCGCCCAGGAGGGCCACAACGACCGGAGGCGTCGATGTTGCGGTGCAGTTACTCTGTCGTGTAGGCGGATGCTGGGGTGGCGCTTGCCGCTCGTTTCCCGCCGGGCCGGTGGCGGTGTTGACGGCGGGCGATAGGGGACAACGAGAACGCCCACCAGCGAGGGCCGCCGGGGCGGCGCGAGCCCGACTGGCGCCGCACATGGATGCGGCGGCCGAAGGAGGGCGGAGTGGTGGAAGACGGATTCCGGCGCACCCCTACCTGGCGCGCCAAATGTCGGATCACGGGTTCCGGCAGACCCTTAAGGTTCGAACACTGGGGTGCGCGCGGAGATTACGCCCTCTACCTCCCCGTCTCGCAAGGATCTAAACTACTAAAAGAACTGCACAAAGGACACAAGATTTATACTTGTTCGGGCCACCGTTGTGGTGTAATACCCTACTCCAGTGTGTGGTTGGTGGATTGCCTCTTCGGGCTGGTGATGATGAACAATACAAGGAAGAACAGCCTCGCGAGGGTCTGTTCTTGGCTGGGGCGATGAACTGCTAGGAGGAGTTCAGTCACCCTTCTCTCTCTCTCACTCACTCTCTCTGCTTTTCTCTCACTTTGCCGACCTTCTCTCCCCCACCCCGTTGCTATGTGGGTGGCTGGTCCTATTTATAGAGGCCCTGGTCCTCTTCCCCAATATTGAGCGGGAAGAGAGCCAACAATGGCGGGCTAATTTGAAGGGAACATCTAGTACACTTATCCTGACTAAAGTTGGTCTTCGCCTGCCAAAGGCTCTGGTGATGACGCCGCGCTGGGCTCCATGGTGACCTCCGTCTCGTAGTCCTCATGGTCTTGGTCTCGTTGCACCGAAATGGCAACCTTTGCCTGATGCCTCGGTACTCCGCGGCTGCGCTTGCCCCCTTTGCACCAAAGGGGGAAGAAGGACGCTGCGCGCTGGCGCCCGCCTGACGCCCTGAGTCGTCATGGCTTACGTCATGGGCACCTCGCGAGGTGCCCCGCCTTGATATCTCCACCTCCTCGCGAGCCAGCCTGATGAGGCTGCGCCTGAGGATGCGCCGCGTGATCCGCCCCGCGAGGCTTGGCCCCTCGTGAGGGTCTTGAGTCTTGTGTTGATGAAGATGGGCCATGTTGGGCCCCCATTTGAGCCACGCCGCAGGCCGCAGGCAGGCAAGTCTGGGGACCCCCGTTCCCAGAACGCCGACAGGAGAAACCTGCTTTCTTAGTCCATCGACTATGGGAATAAATTCGTGAACCTCTTTGTCGAAAGATTCTCCTTGACACAGGGTGAAAAACAAATAAAATGACACTTCAAACTCATCCGGATGGTAGAAGACAAAAGCTTCGAGGCTTCCTTCGCTCATTCAAGCTAGAATGGAACAATGGGTCATAGTCCCTAGAAAAGTGACGTAATCAACATGTTCATAGTTGCGGTATGTAATGACAGATGCATTTCCACTCTTTATGAAGGCAACCCAACCACTGTTAGTGAACTGTTGAAAACCATAAAAAACACAAGATCTATAGAAGACGCCAACACGTAGAAAGCCAAAGAGAGGAAAGGGATAAAATCCAAGCGGCCTTAAATCCGTGAAAGAGAACCAGTAGAGATAGGAAAGGGATGACTCCAATGTCATGACTAAAAGCGATGTGTTTGACCAGCAGGGTGAACCACACAAGCAACAAAAGATGTGTCCAAAGAAATGCCAACTACTAGACAGGAAGTCCAGATTCTTGGTTCCATAAGACAAGCACACTTTCCAGAACTAGTGTGAGTTCCACATATTGGGATCACCTTAAAAAGCCTAGTGTTGAATCGTCATGAACAATAAGGAGGTGGAAGCCGACATCAGGAGCCACCCGACGATAAGCGTGAAGGAAATATGCCCTAGAGGCAATAATAAAGTTGTTATTTACATTTCCTTATATCATTGTAAATGTTTATTATTCATGCTAGAATTGTATTAACTGGAAACTTAGTACATGTGTGGATACATAGACATACAAAGTGTCCCTAGTATGCCTCTACTTGACTAGCTCGTTAATCCAAGATGGTTAAGTTTCCTAGCCATAGACTTGTGTTGTCATTTGATGAACGGGATCACATCATTAGAGAATGATGTGATGGACAAGACCGATCCGTTAGCTTAGCACTATGGTCGTTTAGTTTATTGCTATTGCTTTCTTCATGACTTATACATGTTCCTATGACTATGAGATTGTGCAACTCCCGAATACCGGAGGAACACTTAATGTGCTATCAAACATCACAACGTAACTGGGTGATTATAAATATGCTCTACAGGTGTCTCTGATGGTGTTTGTTGAGTTGGCATAGATCGAGATTAGGATTTGTCACTCCGTGTATCGGAGAGGTATCTCTGGGCCCTCTGGTAATGCACATCACTATGAGTGATGTAGGGTAGGAACCCTAATCGGCCGATCTTTCATGAAAGGAGAGGATCCCGCGATGAACACGAAGAACACGAGGAGGGAAACGAGGGGAAAATCACAAGGGGAACATAAGAGAACACTCAAACCAACAAGTATGATGACACATGCGCTAGATCCATGAACACAAAGGGAGATACAAGATCCAAAGTCAACAATGTACTATACAAGAGGTAACCGGTCTTTTCCGTGAGGAGGTCTTGAATCCACGAGGGGATCTTCTCCGCAAGGAGGTCTTGAATCCAAAGGGATCTTCTCCGAAGAGGGGTCGCGGTCTCTCTCGTGGAGTAGATCCGATGTGGATGAGCAATGCTCTATCTCTAAATATGAGCTAAACGAATGCTAATCCTCAAATGGTGGAGGTGGAGGAGTATATATAGTCTAGGGCCACGAAGGGGAAAGTGAGGGGTGAAGGGGTACATGGGCCACAGGCCCGAACACTGTGCGCAGACAGGTATCGGACGCCCGCTGAGGACCGGTCGTCCGGTGGCTCACGGGAGGACGGACGTCCGGTAGACGTCGGACGTCCGCTCGATCTGGCTTGGACACTGGAGTGCCGGATTTCTGGAGGTGGCCGGTCGTTCGGTCGCCGGTCGTCCGCTGGCATCGGACGTCCGCTCGTTTGGCTCGGGTCCGGGATCACCGGTCGTCCGGTTCGGTCCGGTCGTCCAGTGGGTCTTCAGGCGTCGGACGTCCGGCCCGACCGGTTGTCCGGTGGCTGGAGCTTCTTCCGCAGCTCTTGTTCTTGCTCCACGCGCTTGGTGTCATCGCCTTCTTGTCCATGGGCTTCCTCTTGGTTCCTGGTCATGTGTAGCACACATGTTTGAGGTAGTAGCCATCTATCACATGTGGAAAGTGACGATTCGGAGAGGAGCGAGTTCACCTTGTGTCCAATGGCGTATACTTGAGATCTCGTCTTATGTTCACTTGGGGCTTGTAGAGTAGTCGTAGTGTACATGGGGATGAACGTGGGATTCTCCGCATCATCTCCCCTCCCCTTGGGAAAGATCCGACCTCGGATCGTGATCCTCATCACCATGGAAATGGTAGTCGTGGACGGACTTGTAGTTGGACGGAGTGGAACACGTTGCGCTATCCCAGTACTCCAATGTGTCGCCGGAGTGGTATACATGCAAAAATACCAAACACAAATGACACTCGAAAATACAATGGTTAGAGCACACAAAGTGTCCATCATGTAAGAATGAGTCCGTTCAGCAATATTGTTTGTGACAGAGTGCATGAAGCTTATCAAGATGATATAGGATGATATGCAAAGCATTCATGGGAACAATATGATTTGTAGTATGCACAAAGGTGTGGTGAATGTGATCAATGCAACCATTGTGCAAAATGATGTCATAATGGGACGGTTTATCAAAAGCATGAACATGGTAATGGGTGCGCAATATGAGTATGTGATCATGCAATTGATGATGTGCAATATGATCATGATGTATGAATATGCCATCAAGGTATATCACAACAAATTTTCTAAGGAAATGCAAAAGCTCATATATCATGGACGACATGGGAATACAAGATGCAACAAGGCAATCATAATGTGAGTCAATCCATGCATAAGATGCAAATTTGTCATGTGTGTGAGATGTCCAATGAGCATGACATGTGTGAGCACAATCAACAAACATGTAGGTGTTGGTGTACCAATGCTCAATGTCGTGACATGAGTGGAGGTTCGAAAGTGCTTCCAATAAGTCTGAGCGCTCCTCAATGTGAAGGTCCATAGAGCCAATCTTCAATGTTGCTCCTCCATTCGCGAGATGTACCATGTGACAACAAGAAGGAAACAAAAATGAAAGAGTGACCCATCCAATATGCATATTTGAGGATGCCTCAAAGGGAAGGAGTTCACCTTTAGGAGATTCTCGCAAATGTTAGTGTTGCACATCATGTATGCCTTCACATGACCAAATTGTCTCATGACGGTATCCCTTTTGAATCCTTCGAAATGAAAGAACATGAAAAACACTCGGAAAAACAAATGAGGTTAGCGGAGATGCAAAACCTATCATTCGTGTGGTAAAATACCCAACAAGTGGATGCATGATGCTCATCATAAGAAAGGACAAGGGAGCATTTCATAGTATGGAGGCATATGATGCGAGAACAACCAAATACCAAATAAAATAGGCTCAAACAAGCAAGCATGCATCACAAGTAAAGTGTCCAAGTCTCCACGATCAATAAGCATAGATGCAACAATTGGAGGCAAGCGACAATGAACAAAATATATCATGTGAGAGGCATGAACATATACATCATCAACCCAAGAAGGCAACTAATAATGGAACATGGGTGATGCGACAAAGAAAGCAATCATAGCAATCAAGTGGTGTGAGTTAGTAGTGCGAAGATGCAACATACTAGAGGGAATCATAGCAGGCATGTCATGGGTGCAAATAGTGTGCATGAATAATTCACATGACATAGCACAAGCATGAAAGAATGATATGAGCAAAATAGCATCAATAGCATGAGGCACATGATAAACATGGCAATAGCAACAAGGATCTCCACCAAGAATGCAAATATACATAGGAGTAGCATAATGGTGAATCATGGGTTGATGCACGCAAGGGTCACAATTACATGGTAAAGGCATAGAAGTAAGCATAGCATGCAAAGTGAACACGGTAAAATGAGCATGAAGCGACAAGTGGTATATAGTCCATATCCGCATGAGAGCCAAGTAAAAGAGATGTGCATAGTCGTTGCGCGAAGAGAGCGGTGGGAAGGATAGTTCACGGGATCACAAGTCATCTTTGCTCTCAAGAGCTCATTTTGTCAACTCTTGGGATTGAGAGGTTGACGAGTATACGTGAGTACCTACAAAAAACAAAGACAAAGGGAAAATTGTGTGTGCGTGGTATATGTACACATCATCCATCATGATGCGCACGTGCAAGTGTTGGTTAGCACAAAATAGCCAATGCTCAAATAAATGAGATGCGTGATATAGAAACATGTCATCCATCATGATAGGGTTGTTGTTATGTATAGAATAATGGAGACTCAAATTGTGTAATGCATCACAAGAAATATGTAGAGCATTGTTATGCGTGGAATGCATATGGTGCAAGCAATTATGAGAATCATGCAAAGTATGGAATGCATCAAAATCTCCTAATATGTATGAGGAAACTATGGGGGTCTCCTCATGATCATTAGTGGAAGCTTCACACAGAGAATATTGACAACATCCAAAACAATGCAAATTTGGAACATTGTGATCATGGCATGGTATATTAGATGAATTGCGCAAATCATGTAAAGGAAGCATGGCAATATCATCACATGAAAAACAAAAGCCAATGACCATCATCTCGTCATCTATGCCATAAGTGCAAATGGGGTTGATTTTAATGGGGCATGCATAGATACTATGTTGAGATTGAAATGATGCAATATGGGAGATCTCACTCATAGCATATGACAAGTTTAATGGATTGTCAAACATGATGTGACCAATAGAATTTCCACATGATATCCTATGGATCATAGCATCATAACTAGGCAACTCGACATGCTCGTCATCATATTCATCATAAATAGGTAAGGCATGACATGAAGAAGTCGCACTAGCATGAAGCATAGGAATAGGTGGATCAACATCATGCAAGCAATCATTGGTGAGATAGTCCACTAGTGGGACAAGAGAAGCACCATCACCTATGTTACCTTTGTAGCATTGCTCATGTGTTGTAGGTGAGGTGTCGAAGACCAAGGCGTGGACATCTTGGTCTTGATGGAACCATGTGGGGGTGCGTCTTCTTCCACCATGGCCATCGTTGTCTCTGTTGGAGGTATGGACTCGTGAAGGATAGGCGTGTCTTCATGTAGAAGACCTAGCACCAAAGAAGAAAACGCACTCGGAGTAGAGGTTAAGTCGTTAGAAATCATAGTGGCCTCACATGCCGTCTCAACTACCTCACTCACTAAGTGTTGTGGCTCACTCACTCCCTCGTGGATGCTCTCACTCATATGGTTGGTGGAGTCACTCAAATGGATCTCAACCTCACATAGGATGTGTGGCATGCTCTCAAGTGTGGGGCTAGTGGTGGTCACACTCATCCTCTCATAGGAAATACTCTCAATGTCATGTATGGTGGAGTCACTCATGTGGTGGTGGCTCTCCTCACATGACAAATGGGGCATCTCGGCACATGTCGGTGTCGGAGAGATGTTGGTGCAAATGTCTCCAGGCTCAATCATGTCATAGTCATAGCTGTGGATGAAGGCCGAAGATGGCACATCATCACTCTCCTCTAAGACCAAAGATAAGGTCTCATGTGAGGTCTTGTAGCTTGACTCTGAGTATGAGTCCAATATGGGCGCCGTCTTCATGTTGTTGAAGAGGTTCGTGCTTGTCGACATGGTCGAAGGGGATGGCCCTTGCTCGACCTTCTTGTCGCCGTCTTGTTGTAGGAGACGCATATTATGTGGCACCTCGTAGCTCGTCTTCATGACCGAAGGGAATGTCCCATGCTCGGTGATACGTCCATTTTGTATCATGCTTTTATATCGATATTTATCGCATTATGGACTGTTATTTCACTTTATATCACAATACTTATGGCTATTCTCTCTTATTTTACAAGGTTTACATAAAGAGGGAGAATGCCGGCAGCTGGAATTCTGGTCTGGATAAGGAGCAAATATTAGAGACCTATTCTGCGCAACTCCAAAAGTCCTGAAACTCCACGGAACGTCTTAGAAGAAATAAAGAAAAATCCACACCAAAGATGAAGGCCAGGGGGGGCGCACCCTGCTCACGAGGGTGGGGCCCCCCTAGGGTGCGCCCCCTACCTCGTGGGCCCCCTAGTGGCTCTCCGATGCCCATCTTCTCCTATATGAGGTCTTTCGATGAGAAAAAAAATAAGAAGGAACTTTTCGGGACGAGACTCCGCCGCCACGAGGCGGAACCTTGGTGGATCCAATCTAGAGCTCCGGCAGAGCTGTTCTGCCGGGGATACTTCCCTCCCGGAGGGGGAAATCATCACAATCATCATCACCAACGCTCCTCTCATCGGGAGAGGGCAATCTCCATCAACATTTTCACCAGCACCATCTCATCTCCAAACCCTAGTTCATCTCTTGTATCCAATTCTTGTCTCAAAGTCCGGGATTGGTGCTAGTAGGTTGCTAGTAGTGTTGATTACTCCTTGTTGTTGATGCTAGTTGGTTTCACTGGTGGAAGATTATATGTTCAAATCCTATATGCATATTATTACCCCTCTGATTATGAACATGAATATGCTTTGTGAGTAATTACGTTCGTTCCTGAGGACAAGGGAGAAGTCTTGCTATGAGTAGTCATGTGAATTTGGTATTCGTTTGATATTTTGATAAGATGTATGTTGTTCAGCCTCTAGTGGTGTTGTGTGAACGTCGACTACATAACAGTTCACCATTATTTGGGCCTAGAGGAAGGCATTGGGAAGTAATAAGTAGATGATGGGTTGCTAGAGTGACAGAAGCTTAAACCCTAGTTTATGCGTTGCTTCGTAAGGGGCTGATTTGGATCCATATGTTTCATGCTATGGTTAGGTTTACCTTAATACTTTTGTTGTAGTTGCGGATTCTTGCAATAGAGGTTAATCATAAGTGGGATGCTTGTTCAAGTAAGAACAACACCCAAGCACCGGTCCACCCACATATCAAATTATCAAAGTATCGAACGCGAATCATATGAACGTGATGAAAACTAGCTTGACGATATTCCCATGTGTCCTCGGGAGCGCTTTTCCTATTATAAGAGTTTGTTCCGGCTTCTCCTTTGCTACAAAAGGATTGGGCCACCTTGCTGCACTTTATTTACTTTTGTTACTTGTTGCTCGTTACAATGTATCCTATCACAAAACTATCTGTTACCAGTTATTTCAGTACTTGCAGAGAATACCTTGCTGAAAACCGCTTATCATTTCCTTTTGCTCCTCGTTGGGTTTGACACTCTTACTTATCGAAAGGACTACGATAGATCCCCTATACTTGTGGGTCATCAAGACTCTTTTCTGGCGTCGTTGCCGGGTAGTCTAGCGCCTTTGGTAGGTGGAATTTGGTAAGGAAAAATTTATATAGTGTGCTGAAATTTATTTTCACTTGTTACTATGAAAAGTAATTCTCTGAGGGGCTTGTTCGGGGTATCTTCACCCCGTCCAGTAGAGCAAAGAGTTGCTCCTCAACCTACTGAACCTATCTAAAATGAAACTCCTTTTGAATTTCCTGCGGCTATGATGGAAAAACTGCTAGCTAACCCTTTTACAGGAGATGGAACAAAGCATCCCGATGAGCACTTAATATATGTGGATGAAGTTTGTGGATTATTTAAGCTTGCAGGTATACCCGATGATGTAGCTAAGAAGAAGGTCTTCCCTTTATCTTTGAAGGGAAACGCATTGATATGGTATAGGCTATGTGATGATATGAGATTCTGGGACTATAAAAGATTGAAGTTGGAATTTCATCAAAAGTATTACCCTATGCATCTTGTTCATCGTGATCGCAATTACATGTCTAATTTCTGGCCTCGTGAAGGAGAAAGCATCGCTCAAGCTTGGTGGAGGCTTAAATCAATGTTATATTGATGCCCCAATCATGAGCTCCCAAGATAAATAATTATGCAAAGTTTTTATGCTCGGCTTTCTGAAAACAATCGCAACATGCTCGATACTTCTTATGATGGCTCTTTTATGATGAAGACTATTGAATTCAGATGGAATTTATTGGATAGAATTAAACGCAACTCTGAAGATTGGGACATCGACGAAGGTAAGGAGTCAGGTATGACACCTAAGTTTGATTGTGTTAAATCTTTCATGGATACCGATATTTTCCGTAAGTTTAGCACTAAATATGGACTTGACTCTGAGATAGTAGCTTATTTTTGTGAATCTTTTGCTACTTATGTTGATCTCCCTAAGGAGAAGTGGTTTAAATATCATCCTCCCATAGAAGTAAAAGTAGCTACACCTATTAAAGTTGAAGAAAAGACTGTCACTTATAATGATCCTATTGTTCCTACTTCTTATATTGAGAAACCACCTTTCCCTGTTAGAATAAAGGATCATGCTAAAGCTTCAACTGTTGTTCGTAAAAGCAATATTAGAACTTATACACCCCCTGAACAAGTTAAAGTAGAACCTAATATTTCTATTGTTAAAGATCTCTTGTCTAATAATATTGATGGGCATGTTATTCAGTTCGAAGGTGAAACTGCTAGAATTGCTAAACCTTGTGCTAAAGATAAACATAGACCCGTGGTAGGCGTGCCTGTTATTTCCGTTAAAATAGGGGATCATTGTTATCATGGCTTATGTGATATGGGTGCTAGTGCTAGTGTTATACCGCATACTTTATATGAAGAAATTAAGAATGAAATTGCACCTGCTGAATTAGAAGATATTGATGTCACAATTAGACTTGCCAATAGAGATACTATTTCAGCAATGGGAATTGTCAGAGATGTTGAAGTCTTGTGTGGGAAAACTAAATATCTTGCTGATTTTCTTGTTCCTGGTTCCCCACAAGATAGTTTTTGTCCCATTATATTTGGTAGACCCTTCTTAAATACTGTCAGTGCTACCATAGATTGCACAAAAAATGTTGTTACTATTGGCTTGGATGATATGGTTCATGAGTTTAATTTCTCTAAATTTAGTAAACAACATCATGAGAAAGAATTACCTAGTAAGGATGAAATTATTGGTCTTGCTTCTATTGCAGTACCTCCTAGTGATCCTTTAGAACACTATTTGCTAGACCATGAAAATGATATGTTCATGAATGAAAGAAGGGAAATAGATGAAGTATTCTTTAAACAGGAACCTGTTCTGAAACACAACTTGCCTGTTGAAATCTTAGGGGATCCTCCTCCACCCAAGGGTGATTCGTGTTCGAGCTTAAACCTTTGCCTGATAAACTTAAATATGTTTATCTTGATGAAAAGAAGATATATCCTGTTATTATTAGTGCTAACCTTTCAGAGCATGAAGAAGAAAGATTATTGAAAACTCTGAAGAAGCATCGTGCTGCTATTGGATATACTCTTGATGATCTTAAGGGCATTAGTGTTGGGGAACGTAGTAATTTCAAAAAAATTCCTCCGCACACGCAAGATCATGGTGATGCATAGCAATGAGGGGAGAGTGTGATCTACGTACCCTAGTAGATCGACAACGGAAGCGTTTGGTTGATGTAGTCATACGTCTTCACGGCCCGACCGATCAAGCACCGAAACTACGGCACCTCCGAGTTTTAGCACACGTTCAGCTCGATGACGATCCCCGGACTCCGATCCAGCAAAGTGTCGGGGAAGAGTTCCGTCAGCATGACGGCGTGGTGACGATCTTGATGTACTACTGTCGCAGGGCTTTGCCTAAGCACCGCTACAATATTATCGAGGACTATGGTGGCAGGGGGCACCGCACACGGCTAAGAATAAGATCACGTGGATCAACTTGTGTCTCTCTAAGGTTCCCCTGCCTCCGTATATAAAGGATCAAGGGGGGGGGGGTGCGGCCGGCCAAGGGGAGGCGCGCCACGAGGAGTCCTACTCCCTCTGGGAGTAGGATTCCCCACCCAATCCTAGTTGGAATAGGATTCGCGGAGGGGGGAAAGGAGAGAGGGGGGCCGGCCCCCTCTCCTTGTCCTATTCGGACTAGGGGAGGGGAGCGGCGCGCGGCCCATCTTGGGCTGCCCCTTCTCTTTTCCACTAAAGCCCACTAAGGCCCATATAGCTCCCGGGGGGTTCCAGTAACCTCCCGGTACTCCGGTAAAATCCTGATTTCACCCGGAACACTTTCGATATCCAAACATAGGCTTCCAATATATCAATCTTTATGTCTGGACCATTTCGAGACTCCTCGTCATGTCCGTGATCACATCCGGGACTCCGAACAACCTTCAGTACATCAAAACATATAAACTCATAATATAACTGTCATCGAAACCTTAAGCGCGCGGACCCTACGGGTTCGAGAACAATGTAGACATGACTGAGACACGTCTGCGGTCAATAACCAATAGCGGGACCTGGATGCCCATATTGGCTCCTACATATTCTACGAAGATCTTTATTGGTCAGACCGCATAACAACATACATTGTTCCCTTTGTCATCGGTATGTTACTTGCCCGAGATTCGATCGTCGGTATCCAATACCTAGCTCAATCTTGTTACCGGCAAGTCTCTTTACTCGTTCCGTAATACATCATCTCGCAACTAACTCATTAGTTGTAATGCTTGCAAGGCTTATGTGATGTGCATTACCGAGAGGGCCCAGAGATACCTCTCCGACAATCGGAGCGACAAATCCTAATCTCGAAATACGCCAACCCAACATCTACCTTTGGAGACACCTGTAGAGCACCTTTATAATCACCCATTTACGTTGTGACGTTTGGTAGCACACAAAGTGTTCCTCCGGTAAACGGGAGTTGCATAATCTCATAGTCATAGGAACATGTATAAGTCATGAAGAAAGCAATAGCAACATACTAAACGATCGGGTGCTAAGCTAATGGAATGGGTCATGTCAACCAAATCATTCATCCAATGATGTGATCCCGTTAATCAAATAACAACTCTTTGTCCATTGTTGGGAAACATAACCATCTTTGATTAACGAGCTAGTCAAGTAGAGGCATACTAGTGACACTCTGTTTGTCTATGTATTCACACATGTATTATGTTTCTGGTTAATACAATTCTAGCATGAATAATAAACATTTATCATGAAATAAGGAAATAAATAATAACTTTATTATTGCCTCTAGGGCATATTTCCTTCAGTCTCCCACTTGCACTAGAGTCAATAATCTAGTTCACATCGTCATGTGATTTAACGGCAATAGTTCACATCACCATGTGATTAACACCCATAGTTCACATCGCCATGTGACCAACACCCAAATAGTTTACTGGATTCAGTAATCTAGTTCACATTGCTATGTGATTAACACCCAAAGAGTACTAAGGTGTGATCATGTTTTGCTTGTGAGAGAATCTTAGTCAACGGGTCTGCCACATACAGATCCGTATGTATTTTGCAAATTTCTATGTCAACAATGCTCTGCATGGAGCTACTCTAGCTAATTTCTCCCACTTTCAATATGTATCTAGACCGAGACTTAGAGTCATCTAGATTAGTGTCAAAACTTGCATTGGTGTAACCCTTTACGACGAACCTTTTTTCACTTCCATAATCGAGAAACATATCCTTATTCCACTAAGGATAATTTTGACCGCTGTCCAGTGATCTACTCCTAGATCACTATTGTACTCCCTTGCCAAACTCAGTGGTAGGGTATACAATAGATCTGGTACACAGCATGGCATACTTTATAGAACCTATGACCAAGGCATAGGGAATGATATTCATTCTCTTTCTATCTTCTGTCGTGGTCGGGCTTTGAGTCTTACTCAATTTCACACCTTGTAACATAGGCAAGAAACTCTTTCTTTGACTGTTCCATTTTGAACTACTTAAAAATCTTGTCAAGGTATGTATTTATTGAAAAAACTTATCAAGCGTCTTGATCTATCTCTATAGATCTTGATGCTCAATATGTAAGCAGCTTCACCGAAGTCTTTCTTTGAAAAACTCCTTTCAAACACTCCTTTATGCTTTACAGAATAATTCTACATTATTTCCGATCAACAATATGTCATTCACATATACTTATCAGAAATGTTGTAGTGCTCCCACTCACTTTCTTGTAAATACAGGCTTCACCGCAAGTCTGTATAAAACTATATGCTTTGATCAAATTATCAAAGCGTGTATTCCAACTCTGAGATGCTTGCACCTGTCCATAGATGAATCGCTGGAGCTTGCATATTTTGTTAGCACCTTTAGGATTGACAAAACCTACTGGTTGCATCATATACAACTCTTCTTTAAGAAATCCATTAAGGAATGCAGTTTTGTTTATCCATTTGCCAGATTTCATAAAATGCGACAATTGCTAACATGATTCGGACAGACTTAAGCATAGATACGAGTGAGAAACTCTCATCGTAGTCAACACTTTGAACTTGTTGAAAACCTTTTGCGACAATTCTAGCTTTGCAGATAGTAACACTACTATCAACGTCCGTCTTCCTCTTGAAGATCCATTCATTTTCTATGGCTTGCCAATCATCGGGCAAGTCAACCAAAGTCCATACTTTGTTTTCATACATGAATCCCATCTCAGATTTCATGGCCTCAAGCCATTTTGCGGAATCTGGGATCATCATCGCTTCCTCATAGTTTGCAAGTTCGTCATGGTCTAGTAACATGACTTCCAGAACAGGATTACTGTACCACTCTGGTGCGTATCTCACTCTGGTTTAATTACAAGATTCGGTAGTAACTTGATCTGAAGTTTTATGATCATCATCATTAGGTTCCTCACTAATTGGTGTAGTAGTCACAGGAACATATTTGTGTGATGAACTACTTTCCAATAAGGGAGAAGGTACAATTACCTTATCAAGTTCTACTTTCCTCCCACTCACTTCTTTCGAGAGAAACTCCTTCTCTAGAAAGGATCCATTATAAGCAACGAATGTCTTGCCTTAGAATTTGTGATAGAAGGTGTACCCAACAGTCTCCTTTTGGGTATCCTATGAAGACATATTTCTCCGATTTTTGGTTTTGAGCTTATCAGGATGAAACTTTTTCACATAAGCATCACAACCCCAAGCTTTAAGAAACGACAACTTTGGTTTCTTGCTAAACCACAGTTCAGATTGTGTCGTCTCAACGGACTTAGATGGTGCCCCTTTTTTAACGTGAATGCAGCTGTCTTTAATGCATAACCTCAAAAACGATAGTGGTAAATCGGTAAGAAACATCATAGATTTGCACTATATCTAATAAAGTACGTCTATGACGTTCGGACACACCATTATGTTGTGGTGTTCCGGGTGGCACGAATTTGTGAAACTATTCCACATTGTTTTAATTGAAGACCAAACTCGTAACTCAAATATTTGTCTCCGCGATCAGATCGTAGAAGCCTTATTTTCTTGTTACGATGATTCTCCACTTCACTCTGAAATTCTTTGAACTTTTCAAATGTTTCAAACTTATGTTTCATCAAGTAGATATACTCATATCTGCTCAAATCATCTGTGAAGATCAGAAAATAATGATACCTATCGCGAGCCTCAATATTCATCGGACCACATACATCAGTATGTATGATTTCCAAAAAATCTGTTGCTCGCTCCATTGTTCCGAAGAACAGAGTCTTAGTCATCTTGCCCATGAGGCATGGTTTGCAAGCATCAAATGATTCATAATCAAGTGATTCCAAAAGCCCATCAGCATGGAGTTTCTTCATGCGCTTTACACCAATATGACCTAAACGGCAGTGCTACAAATAAGTTGCACTATCATTATTAACTTTGCATCTTTTGGTTTCAATATTATGATTATGTGTATCACTATGATCGATATCCAACGAACTATTTTCATTGGGTGTGTAACCATATAAGGTTTTATTCATGTAAACAGAACAACAATTTATTCTCTTACTTAAATGAATAACCGTATTACAATAAACATGATCAAATCATATTCATGCTCAACATAAACACCAAATAATACTTATTTAGGTTCAACACTAATCCTGAATTTATAGGGAGTGTGCGATGATGATCATATCAATCTTGGAACCACTTCCAACACACATCGTCACTTCACCCTTAACTAGTCTCTGTTTATTCTGCAACTCCCGTTTCGAGTTACTAATCTTAGCAACTGAACTAGTATCAAATACTGAGGGGTTGCTATAAACACTAGTAAAGTACACATGAATAACATGTATATCAAATATACTTATGTTCACCTTGCCATCCTTCTTATCTGCCAATCACTTGGGGTAGTTCCGCTTCCAATGACCAGTCCCTTTGCAGTAGAAGCACTCAGTCTCCGGCTTAGGTCCAGACTTGGGCTTCTTCACTTGAGCAGCAACTTGCTTGCTGTTCTTTTTGAAGTTCCCCTTCTTCCCTCTGCCCTTTTCTTGAAACTAGTGGTCTTGTCTACCATCAATACTTGATGTTTTTCTTGATTTCTACCTTCATCGATTTCATCATCATGAAAAGCTCGGGAGTCGTTTTCGTCATCCCTTGCATACTATAGTTCATCACGAAGTTCTACTAACTTGGTCATGGTGACTAGAGAATTCTGTCAATCACTATCTGGAAGATTAACTCCCACTTGATTCAAGCGATTATAGTACCCAGACAATCTGAGCACATGCTCACTAGTTGAGCGATTCTCCTCCATCTTTTAGCTATAGAACTTGTTGGAGACTTCATATCTCTCAACTCGGGTATTTGCTTGAAATATTAACTTCAACTCCTGGAACATCTCATATGGTCCATGACGTTCAAAACGTCTTTGAAGTCCCGATTCTAAGCCGTTAAGCATGGTGCACTAAACTATCAAGTAGTCATCATATTGAGCTAGCCAAACATTCATAACATCTGCATCTGCTCCTGCAATAGGTCTGTCACCTAGCAGTGCATCAAGGACATAATTTCTCTGTGCAGCAATGAGGATAAACCTCAGATCACGGATCCAATCCGCATCATTGCTACTAACATCTTTAAACACAGTTTTCTCTAGGAACATATCAAAATAAACACAGGGAAGCAACAAAGCGAGCTATTGATCTACAACATGATTTACAAAATACTACCAGGACTAAGTTCATGATAAATTTAAGTTGAATTAATCATATTACTTAAGAACTCCCACTTAGATAGACATCCCTCTAATCCTCTAAGTGATCACATGATCCAAATCAACTAAACCATGTCCGATCATCACGTGAGATGGAGTAGTTTCATTGGTGAACATCACTATGTTGATCATATCTACTATATGATTCACGCTCGACCTTTCAGTCTCCGTGTTCCGAGGCCATATCTGTATATGCTTGGCTCGTCAAGTATAACCTGAGTATTCCGTGTGTGCAACTGTTTTGCACCCGTTGTATTTGAACATAGAGCCTATCACACCCGATCATCACGTGGTCTCTCAGCACGAAGAACTTTCGCAACGGTGCATACTCAGGGAGAACACTTCTTGATAATTTAGTGAGAGATCATCTTATAATGCTACCATCAATCAAAGCAAGATAAGATGCATAACAGATAAACATCACATGCAATCAATATAAGTGATATGATATGGCCATCATCATCTTGTGCCTGTGATCTCCATCTCCGAAGCACCGTCATGATCACCGTCGTCACCGGCGCGACACCTTGATCTCCATCGTAGCATCGTTGTCGTCTCGCCAATCTTATGCTTCCACGACTATCGTTACCGCTTAGTGATAAAGTAAAGCATTACAGCGCAATTGCATTGCATCCAATAAAGCGACAACCATATGGCTCCTGCCAGTTGCCGATAACTCGGTTACAAAACATGATCATCTCATACAATAAAATTTAGCATCATGTCTTGACCATATCACATCACAACATGCCCTGCAAAAACAAGTTAGATGTCCTCTACTTTGTTTGTTGCAAGTTTTACGTGGCTGCTACGGGCTTAAGCAAGAACCAATCTTACCTACGCATCAAAACCACAACGATAGTTTGTCAAGTTGATGCCATTTAAACCTTCGCAAGGACCGGGCGTAGCCACACTCGGTTCAACTAAAGTTGGAGAAACTGTCACCCGCAAGCCACCTCTGTGCAAAGCACGGCGGGAAAACCGGTCTCGCGTAAGCATACGCGTAATGTCGGTACGGCCGCTTCGTCCAACAATACCGCCGAACCAAAGTATAACATGCTGGTAGGCAGTATGACTTATATCGCCCACAACTCACTTGTGTTCTACTCGTGCACATAACATCAAACCATAAAACCTAGGCTCGGATGCAACTGTTGGGGAACGTAGTAATTTCAAAAAAATTCCTACGCAACGAGGGGAGAGTGTGATCTACGTACCCTAGTAGATCGACAACGGAAGCATTTGGTTGATGTAGTCGTACGTCTTCACGGCCCGACCGATCAAGCACCGAAACTACGGCACCTCCGAGTTTTAGCACACGTTCAGCTCGATGACGATCCCCGGACTCCGATCCAGCAAAGTGTCGGGGAAGAGTTCCGTCAGCACGACGGCGTCGTGACGATCTTGATGTACTACTGTCGCAGGGCTTCTCCTAAGCACCGCTACAATATTATCAAGGACTATGGTGGCAGGGGGCGCCGCACACGGCTAAGAATAAGATCACGTGGATCAACTTGTGTCTCTCTGAGGTTCCCCTGCCTCCGTATATAAAGGATCAAGGGGGGGGGGGTGCGGCCGGCCAAGGGGAGGCGCGCCACGAGGAGTCCTACTCCCTCTGGGAGTAGGATCCCCCCCCCCCAATCCTAGTTGGAATAGGATTCGCGGAGGGGGGAAAGGAGAGAGGGGGGCCGGCCCCCTCTCCTTGTCCTATTCGGACTAGGGGAGGGGAGTGGCGCGTGGCCCATCTTGGGCTGCCCCTTCTCTTTTCCACTAAAGCCCACTAAGGCCCATATAGCTCCCGGGGGGTTCCGGTAACCTCCCGGTACTCCGGTAAAATCCCGATTTCACCCGGAACACTTTCGATATCCAAACATAGGCTTCCAATATATCAATCTTTATGTCTGGACCATTTCGAGACTCCTCGTCATGTCCGTGATCACATCTGGGACTCCGAACAACCTTCGGTACATCAAAACGTATAAACTTATAATATAACTGTCATCGAAACCTTAAGCGTGCGGACCCTACGGGTTCGAGAACAATGTAGACATGACCGAGACACGTCTCCGGTCAATAACCAATAGCGGGACCTGGATGCCCATATTGGCTCCTACATATTCTACGAAGATCTTTATCGGTCAGACCGCATAACAACATACGTTGTTCCCTTTGTCATCGGTATGTTACTTGCCCGAGATTCGATCGTCAGTATCCAATACCTAGTTCAATCTCGTTACCGGCAAGTCTCTTTACTCGTTCCGTAATACATCATCTCGCAACTAACTCATTAGTTGTAATGCTTGCAAGGCTTATGTGATGTGCATTACCGAGAGGGCCCAGAGATACCTCTCTGACAATCGGAGCGACAAATCCTAATCTCGAAATACGCCAACCCAACATCTACCTTTGGAGACACCTGTAGAGCACCTTTATAATCACCCATTTACGTTGTGACGTTTGGTAGCACACAAAGTGTTCCTCCGGTAAACGGGAGTTGCATAATCTCATAGTCATAGGAACATGTATAAGTCATGAAGAAAGCAATAGCAACATACTAAACGATCGGGTGCTAAGCTAATGGAATGGGTCATGTCAATCAGATCATTCATCTAATGATGTGATCCCGTTAATCAAATAACAACTCTTTGTCCATGGTTGGGAAACATAACCATCTTTCATTAACGAGCTAGTCAAGTAGAGGCATACTAGTGACACCCTGTTTGTCTATGTATTCACACATGTATTATGTTTCTGTTTAATACAATTCTAGCATGAATAATAAACATTTATCATGAAATAAGGAAATAAATAATAACTTTATTATTGCCTCTAGGGCATACTTCCTTCAATTAGTCCCACTCTATGCCAACATAAAATAAATTTGGAAGCAGATGCCAAACCAGTTCGTGATCCTCAACGATGTCTGAATCCTAAAATGAAAGAAGTGGTAAGAAAAGAAATACTAAAGCTTCTGGAGGAAGGTATAATCTACCCCATTGCTGATAGTGAGTGGGTAAGTCCTGTCCATTGTGTCCCTAAGAAGGGAGGTATTACTGTTGTTCCTAATGATAAAGATGAATTGATTCTACAAAGAATTATCACAGGTTATAGGATGGTAATTTATTTCTGCAAATTAAATAAAGCTACTAAGAAAGATCATTACCCCTTACCTTTTATTGATCAAATGCTAGAAAGATTATGCAAACACACACACTATTGCTTTCTAGATGGTTATTCTAGTTTCTCTCAAGTACCTGTGTCGGCTAAAGATCAATCAAAGACTACTTTTACATGCCCTTTTGGTACTTTTGCTTATAGACGTATGACTTTTGGTTTATGCAATGCACCTGCTACCTTTCAAAGATGCATGATGGCTATATTCTCTGACTTTTGTGAAAAGATTTGTGAGGTTTTCATGGACAACTTTTCTGTCTATGGTTCCTCTTTTGACGATTGCTTGAGCAATCTTGATCGAGTTTTGCAGAGATGTGAAGAAACTAATCTTGTCTTGAATTGGGAAAAGTGCCACTTTATGGTTAATGAAGGTATTGTTTTGGGGCACAAAGTTTCTGAAAGAGGTATTGAAGTTGATAAAGCCAAGGTTGATGCTATTGAAAAGATGCCATGTCCCAAGGACATCAAAGGTATAAGAAGTTTCCTTGATCATGCCGGGTTTTATAGGAGGTTCATTAAGGACTTCTCAAAAATTTCTCGGCCTCTGACTAATTTATTGCAAAAAGATATACCATTTGTCTTTGATGATGATTGTGTAGAAGCATTTGAAATACTTAAGAAAGCATTAGTCTCTGCACCTATTGTTCAGCCACCTGATTGGAATTTACCCTTTGAAATTATGTGTGATGCTAGTGATTATGCTGTAGGTGTTGTTCTAGGGCAAAGAGTCGATAAGAAATTAAATGTTATTCATTATGCTAGTAAGACTCTAGACAATGCTCAAAGAAATTATGCTACTACTGAAAAAGAACTTTTAGCAGTTGTATTTGCTTGTGATAAGTTCAGATCTTATATTGTTGATTCTAAAGTAACTATTCAAACAGATCATGCTGCAATTAAATATCTTACGGAAAAGAAAGATGCTAAACCAAGACTTATTAGATGGGTTCTCTTGCTACAAGAATTTGATTTACATATTGTTGATAGAAAGGGAGCTGAGAACCCCGTTGCAGACAACTTGTCTAGGTTAGAAAATATTCTTGATGACCCACTACCTATTAATGATGACTTTCCTGATGAGCAATTAAATGTTATAAGTACTTCTCGTAGTACTCCATGGTATGCTGATTATGCTAATTATATTGTTGCTAAGTTTATACCACCTAGCTTCACATACCAACAAAAGAAAAAGTTCTTCTATGATTTGAGACATTACTTTTGGGATGACCCACATCTTTATAAAAAAGGAGTAGATGGTGTTATTAGGAATTGTGTACCTGAGCATGAACAGGAACAGATCCTACACAAGTGTCATTCCGAGTCTTATGGAGGACACCACGCTGGAGATAGAACTGCACATAAGGTACTGCAATCTGGTTTTTATTGGCCTACTCTCTTCAAGGATGCCCGTAAGTTTGTATTGTCTTGTGATGAATGTCAAAGAATTGGTAATATTAGTAGATGTTGGTGTCAAAACCGGTGGATCTCGGGTAGGGGGTCCCGAACTGTGCGTCTAGGCGGATGGTAACAGGAGACAAGGGCACGATGTTTTTACCCAGGTTCGGGCCCTCTCGATGGAGGTAAAACCCTACGTCCCGCTTGATTAATATTGATGATATGGGTAGTACAAGAGTAGATCGACCACGAGATCAAGGAGGCTTAACCCTACAAGCTAGCCTATGGTATGATTGTTTTTCATCCTACGGACTAAAACCCTTCGGTTTATATAGACACCGGAGAGGGCTAGGGTTACACAGAGTCGGTTACAATGGTAAGAGATCTACATATACGTATTGCCAAGCTTGCCTTCCATGCCAAGGAAAGTCCCTTCCGGACACGGGACGAAGTCTTCAATCTTGTATCTTCATAGTCCAGGAGTCCGGCCGAAGGTATAGTCCGGCTATCCGACACCCCCTAATCCAGGACTCCCTCAGTAGACGTCAAGAAATGCCTATGAATTATTCACTTGTTATTGAACCGTTTGATGCTTGGGGCTTTGATTATATGGGACCTTTTCCTGCCTCTAATGGATACACACATATTTTAGTTGTTGTTGATTACGTTACTAAGTGGGTAGAAGCTATTCCAACTAGTAGTGCTGATCATAACACTTCTATTAAAATGCTTAAAGAATTTATTTTCCCGAGGTTTGAAGTCCCTAGATATTTAATGAGTGATGGTGGTTCACACTTTATTCATGGTGCTTTCCGTAAAATGCTTGCTAAATATGATTAATCATAGAATTGCATCCCCTTATCACCCACAGTCTAGTGGTCAAGTAGAGTTGAGCAATAGAGAGCTCAAATTAATTTTGCAAAAGACTGTTAATAGGTCTAGAAAGAATTGGTCTAAGAAACTTGATGATGCATTATGGGCTTATAGAACTGCATACAAAAATCCTATGGGTATGTCCCCGTATAAAATGGTCTATGGAAAAGCATGTCACTTACCTCTCGAACTAGAACATAAGGCATACTGGACTATTAAAGAACTCAACTATGATTTTAAACTTGCCGGTGAGAAGAGGTTATTTGATATTAGCTCACTTGATGAATGGAGAACCCAAGCTTATGAAAATGCCAAGTTGTTTAAAGAATAAGTTAAAAGATGGCATGACAAAAGGATACAAAAGCGTGAGTTTAATGTAGGTGATTATGTATTGCTATACAACTCTCGTTTAAGATTTTTTGTAGGACTTGCTTTTTAGCTCTGACAAGGTCTCGTTCCGATGTTATGATAAATTGCAATTGCTTCTGTGACTGAGATTATAGTTTGTTGGAGCCCAATAAGGTTTCTGATTTATATTTTTTCATTGTGAATAGATCATCACTTGAACATAAGTAATCATATGACAAAATCTATATATGTTGTTGTTATAAGAATAATCATGATGCCTTCATGTCCGTATTTTATTTTTATCGACGCCTCTACCTCTAAACATGAGGACATATTTATTGTTATCGGCTTTTCGCTTGAGGACAAGCGAGGTCTAAGCTTGGGGGAGTTGATACGTCCATTTTGCATCATGCTTTTATATCGATATTTATCGCATTATGGACTGTTATTTCACTTTATATCACAATACTTATGGCTATTCTCTCTTATTTTATAAGGTTTACATAAAGAGGGAGAATGCCGGTAGCTGGAATTCTGGTCTAGATAAGGAGCAAATATTAGAGACCTATTCTGCGCAACTCCAAAAGTCCTGAAACTCCACGAAACATCTTAGAAGAAATAAAGAAAAATGCACGCCAAAGATGAAGGCTAGGGGGCCCACACCCAGCTCACGAGGGTGGGGGGCGCCCCCCCCCTAGGGCGCGTCCCGCTACCTCATGGGCCCCCTGGTGGCTCTCCGATGCCCATCTTCTCCTATATGAGGTCTTTCGATGAGAAAAAAATAAGAAGGAACTTTTTGGGACGAGACTCCGCCGCCACAAGGCGGAACCTTGGCGGATCGAATCTAGAGCTCCAGCACAGCTGTTCTGCCGGGGATACTTCCCTCCCGGAGGGGGAAATCATCACCATCGTCATCACCAATGCTCCTCTCATCGGGAGAGGGCAATCTCCATCAAAATCTTCACCAGCACCATCTCATCTCCAAACCCTAGTTCATCTCTTGTATCCAATTCTTGTCTCAAAGTCCGGGATTGGTCATGTAGGTTGCTAGTAGTGTTGATTACTCCTTTTAGTTGATGCTAGTTGGTTTAATTGGTGGAAGATTATATGTTCAGATCCTATATGCATATTATTAACCCTCTGATTATGAACATGAATATGCTTTGTGAGTAATTACGTTCGTTCCTGAGGACAAGGGAGAAGTCTTGCTATGAGTAGTCATGTGAATTTGGTATTCGTTTGATATTTTGATAAGATGTATGTTGTCTAGCCTCTAGTGGTGTTATGTGAACGTTGACTACATAACACTTCACCATTATTTGGGCCTAGAGGAAGGAATTGGGAAGTAATAAGTAGATGATGGGTTGCTAGAGTGACAGAAGCTTAAACCCTAGTTTATGCGTTGCTTCGTAAGGGGTTGACTTGGATCCATATGTTTCATGCTATGGTTAGGTTTACGTTAATACTTTTGCTGTAGTTGCGGATGCTTGCAATAGAGGTTAATCATAAGTGGGATGCTTGTTCAAGTAAGAACAACACCCAAGCATCGGTCCACCCACATATCAAATTATCAAAGTATCGAACGCGAATCATATGAACGTGATGAAAACTAGCTTGACGATATTCCTATGTGTCCTCGGGAGCGCTTTTCCTATTATAAGAGTTTGTTCCGCCCTGTCCTTTGCTACAAAAGGATTGGGCCCCCTTGCTGCACTTTATTTACTTTTGTTACTTGTTGCTTGTTACAATTTATCCTATCACAAAACTATCTATTACCACTTATTTCAGTACTTGCAGAGAATACCTTGCTGAAAACCACTTATCATTTCCTTCTGCTCCTCGTTGGGTTCGACACTCTTACTTATCGAAAGGACTACGATAGATCCCCTATACTTGTGGGTCATCACTCGGCCATCTTTCTTGGGGGGCTTCTGAAGATGGAAGTGTCACCCTCGCTCGTAGGTGGTCGCCTGTACTTGATGATGTCGATGTAGGCGAACTCACGGGAAGTAGGCGAAGATGCCAAACGTCCAAAGGCGAAGATGCCTTGATAGCACTTGGTGAAGATGCCGAAGTGGTTGTTCTAGCAGTAGCTCCATCTTGGTGGTGCTCGTCTTGTGGTCTTCTCTTATGCTCATTGTCGTGGGTTTGTCATGGCAGATGTCCTCGTGAAAGGACTTAGTCGTGGAGCCATTGCAACGGGTTAGCTTAAAGGGGTTAAACCGGACAAGGGGACATGGGAGTTTATACTAGTTCGGCCCCTTCTATGAAGGTAAAAGCCTACGTCTAGTTGTGATTCGTATTGCTAGGGTTTCGAAGGCCAGGGAGCGAATCCGCTTTGTCTCGCTCTCAAGTTGTTGTTGTCTGTCTCTAAACCGCGGCCAGGTCGTCCCTTTATATACATAGGTTGACGCCCGCCGGGCTACAGAGTCCCGAAGCCGGTTTATAAACGTATCCGGTTCGGCCTCTCTCTTTCTATCTTACTATACAAGTTACATGACTAGGCCGGTTTACATTTACATACTGTAACTAGCCTTTGGGCCCTCCGTAAAGCGCCAACATCTTTACATCTTCATGGGCTTCTAATCTTCAAAGAGTCAACCCGGCTACATAAGGTTGGTTTACCTCTAGTAGTAATATCCCCAACATTAGGCCCCAGATTGGTTTGAACTTGTTCATGTCAATCTTCCACACTTTAGAAAAAATCTTCTCTCTTGTCTTCATTTTTGATCTTGTAAACCGCCGTGACGTCATACTTCAAAATTACGATAAACCGTCCTAACGTCATCCATCCGTTGATATCGGAGATTTCCTTCATTTAATATATATCCAGTTATCGAGGCGACACCTTTATTAACTTATCCATTTTTTGGACTCCTCGATTCCCATACTTGCCATTTTCACTTCGCCTTATAAATAGGACCGAGGGGTCATTTTCACTGTTCCCCCCCGTGCCTCTTCGCATCGTCTTCCTCGCGCCGCTCAGCCTTTGGAACTCCGCCGCCACCGTCGACCATCGTCTCTGCTCCGACCTCGGCCGCTGCATCGCCCTGAACGCACCAGAGAACTGCGGCGCCCTTCCGCTACCTCACCAGCTCCGGTAAGTTCTTTGCTTTTTTCACCATAGATCTGTTCTAGGGTTTCGATATTCCTCGCAGTTCTTCCGAGGTTCATCAGTGCTATTCTTCCTTGTTATTCCTTTAATAGATGGACACTTCATGCTTGATGCATCTCTTACCGTAGCTTACCTACCATGGTCATCACAAATCTTTATGCGCAAAAAACTGATTTGTCTATCAAAAATTGCTTCAGTTCTGCACCCCTTCAAGCTCCAATTATTTTTGCTTTTCTGTCTTATCTCTAGATCCGAAAGTTTTATATATCACTGTGAGATCTGTTTCTCCTCGCAACAATATAAGCGATTTGACATTGGATAAATAGTCTATGCCATTATCCCTCTGATAAACCGGAAGAGCATGTTACCTTCATAATTACGCTCTGGTTTAACAATGTCTGATCAATCCTACGCTAGCATTACCTTTCTTTCTCATTATACTAGTCTCTGGGTTGTACCATTTATTATATCAGTACGTTTCTTACTCCCTTGTCTCTTGTGTGTGATCATGTAGAATTTATAAACCGGCCTTTCATTTTCAGTTTGTTCACTTTGCAATGGCCAAACAATTCACTGCCTGCAACTTGGCTCATTCCCGGGTTACTAAGGCTCAATTGAATGAGATGGTTAGCATCGGCTCTCTGCCTAAGAAAACTGAGATCAAATGGCGAGTTCTAGGAACTGAGAATCCTCCAACCGCAAGACAAGGCGAGGTGGTAATCTTTGTTGACCATATAGGTCGTGGTTTCAAACCACCAGGGTCAAAATTTTATCGAGATGTGCTTGCCAGCTTCCAACTGCATCCCCAAGATATTGGTCCCAACTCAGTCTCCAACTTATGCAATTTCCAAGTCTTTTGTGAAGTCTATTTACAAGAAGAACCAACTGCAGAACTGTTCCAGGATTTCTTCCACTTAAACCGGCGCACAGAGTTTGTGAACGGCCTGAACACAGAGCTTGGTGGTGTCTCGATTCAAAAGCGGAAAGAAGTGGAATTTCCTCATGCCAAACATCATAGCCACCCAAAGGAATGGAACCAAACATGGTTCTATTGCAGAGACACTTCGCCTGAGGATGAAAATCCCCTCCCCGGCTTCCGTGATCATAGATTACCCAATGCCACAACGCCTGAGCTCTTCAGAAAGGGAAAAATACGCTCCTCGAATCGCCAAGCTCCGAGCCTTTATGGCAAACGGTTTAACAGGTGTGGATTTTGCGCGCTGTTGGATATCCTGGAGTATCTTGCCGCTAAGCCGGCGTCCCAGTTTAATGTGCGAATATACCAGTGAAGTTGACAATCCTCAACGCCACTGCAACATCCAATTATCTGAGGAAGAAATTACTGAAGGTGTAAAGAAAATTCTGAATGAATCGGAACTGGTCTGTAGTCAACCCGGTCTGAATCCCTTCTACACCAAGAACAAACAGCCTGTTGTAAGCATTACACATCCTCTTCATCTCTAATATCCTTGACTTATACAAGCTGTAACCCTTCTTCTTTATATGTATAGGGTGATGACCCTTTCTGGAAACGGAAATTCATAGAGAAAGAGGCAAAACCAATTGGAGTAAAGTAGTCAAACCAACCCGCCCGAAGACCAAAGCCGTAAAACGGACATCAAAGCGGAAAACGGCTGACCGGATCACTATGGAACTTGATGATGATACTGATGACCCAGAAGTTGAGGTAGAACTTGACTCACTTGGCTCTCTTTTTATGCATCTTGTTAACAATGATCTTCCTCAGGAGGAGGCAGAAGCTAGTCAGGCTGAGGATGTAGAGGTAATTACCCTTTCCTCCGGTTCAGACACTATGCCAACACAAAAAACTCGCCAAACAATCCGGAAAGTAAGCTTTTCTCATCCTCTTGCTCACTTGGATCCAACATTTATTTTGAAGACTCAACAGCATGAAGCTTGCCGGACAACCCGGCACAGTGGCCAACATGTCACCTCTACCGGTTTACCTGATACTCCAGTTCGGAAGCGCCGGTCTAAGGTCTCTCCTACTTCTGACCATTCTTACCCCAAGGCAGGTTATTTCAGACAGCCTCTTAATCCGCCCGATTCAAATTATCAGGTGACACCTCCTTCCTCTTCTGGTGAATCGACAGCAACTCAACTCCCCCCTTTGAAAACTGTGGCTGGGTGAGTTACGAAAAACCTTTCCTTTCAATGCGCCCTACATCTTTTGAATAGGATATTAATCCATTTTTATTCTGTTTGCAGGGCCAAAGCCAGACCCAGCAAGAAAGCTCAGGTCACCAATCTGCCAGAAGACCCTGTTGCCGAAGAAGAAGAACCAAGAGGTGAACCGGAGCAAACAGGTGAACCGGAAGGCCTCCATCCTGAAACAACTTTTGATGATCCGCTCCTTGATGGCCAACATACTGACGAACTAACAGATGCTGAGCCTGCCGCCCCTGATACTGAACCGGCAGAACCAAACCGGGCTAATCCAATGAAAGACACTGAAATTCCATCATCATCTGCCCAAAATCCTGAAGGCCAAGGTGATGATGTTATTATTACTGGAGCAGGCCACAGCTCTCCTGGTCATCCTATCATTTTGGCTCAGCATAGTGCCAAAGAAGAGCAAATTGTCAGGGATAAAGGTAAATGGAGCAGCGACTTATCAAACTATGCTCATCTTAACGCTGATGAGCTTCATTCCAGCTTCTTGAACCGTCTGCACTCAAACCGGGATTATGAAGCCGGTTTGGTGAATTTGATGAAAGAACGATATGAGGTAAATTCTTCTCCCTTGCACATTGATTTATAGCTGAAATACTATTCCAAGTAGCCCCCAAGAGCCGTTTAATGATTGTCAATCATAAACCGGGTCTTTGTAACACTTTAAGCATCCCATCATTAATCCTTGCCAAGGCGTGTCTTCAATCATAGATAAGACTCATGTTTGAAAAATTAGATAACGTTCTGTAGCATAGCCCCCAAAGGCCGGTTTAACTTGGCAAGTTAATCCGGTTTTTAATCCACACCGCCGGTTTACAACAAACGTACATTAGCCCCCAAGTGTCAAGGATAATGCTTGCATTGTTCTGGAGACTTGCATAGAAGGTAGTATTTGAGAGAAAATAAGCATTAGCCCCCAAGTATGAAGTGGATAACTTGTTATATGCTTTATACTTAGTGCATATATATGTTGTTTTGTTGAAGATACCTTCAATGTTGCAGGCTGAACTGAGAAGCAAAGATGCCCAAAACTCTGACTTGCAAGAAAATGTGAAGTCGCAACAAGTCGAAGCTGCAAAAGCCAAAGAGGAGCTGACCCAGGCCATAGCCGGAATGGAAAAATTGAAAGAATCCTTCAATCAAGATCGTGCTGCATGGGAAACCGAAAATGCCAGTTTGACCAAAAGAGCTGTAGATGCCGAGGAAGCCCTGAAATTGGTGGTTGAAGAACTAGCTGGTTTGAAGCGCCAAATCAACGCTATGACCTCTGCTATCTTTGGTAAGTATTTTCTTATGTATGTTGCATCAGTCAATGAATCTTAAAACTGACCAAAATGTTGATAAAATCTTTGGCAGGAACTCGGATCACTCATCTTGGCGCAGATATGCGGATGAAGCTCAAAGCGGCATATACATTGGTTGAGCAGCTATACTGTAGATCTCAACGAGCCATTAGTACAGCAGCTTATAACAAACTGGCGCCAATGTTGATTAAGGAAACCCTTGAGAAGCTAGGCATGTTACTGGCGCGTATTGCCGAGTTGAAAAGAGCCGCTGCAAGAGCCGGAGCATTAACTGCCCTTATTCGAGCCAAGGCCTGGATTTTAGATCTTGAAGCGGAGGATATCATTAAAGGGTATCCAGGCGTTAAACAAGACGGTTCAAACTTTGACAATGATGATCTTCGGTGGTTGACCAAACAGATGCGGCCAGCGGCCAGCAAATTGGCTGAGGACACCGATTTGTCACATTTTCAACCGTTTTATGATGCAGAAGGGAAAAGACAGCCGGCCGAGATCCATGAAGTCGAAGAACTTGTGCCTCCGATTCGTAAGCACACTTATGCCCCTAATATTAACCCTTCTGATCTTATCCATGAGGAAGCAGCATTCCAAGCTTTAACCGGAATCAATTGGTCAACGGCTGATTTCCAGCGGCTGGGGAGGGATCAAGAAGTGCCTACACCAACTGATCTGCAACCATCAAACCGTCGTGATGAAGAGTCCTGATCCGGTCTCCGGTTTATATGGCTACTATGAAAAACAATGGCACTGTTGAGCCGCTTTAAAGCTTCATGTAATAGGATAGCTGAAACTTTGTTTATCTGCCATGCCATCGAGCATGTTTCATAATGCTTTGTGACAATCTGTGCCGTCCTTCAGGATATATTTTATGCATAGCCTATGATGACTTGCCTTCCTGGGTCCAAAAAACTTAAAAGTGTCTAGCGGTTTACCGCTAAACATGTCATAATATCCAAGAAGTATATAGTATTTTTAGCTGAATAATCAAGTGTTTGTACAAAAAACAATGTACTGAATATACCTCCTTGATTGACCAAACATGTATATAGCAAAGGTGTTTAACACCAACCCGATACGTTTGATAATTGCATCTTCATAATGCTGGTCTATCTATTAAACCGGACCGGTATAACTACCGGATTTTCTTTATAACACTGGTGATTTAGTCAAACCAGACCGGGTTAATGACCACCGGTTGATAATTTATCATGTGCCAACAACTGGTGGTTGGAAAGCAAGCCGGGTCAAGGACGCCGGTTTATCAAAAAATACTTATGATTGTCAACAAACAAAATCCAAATAGGAAAATATGCAAGGCTTTTTATGAGCTGCCAGGCTCCAAATCAAGGCTTTTCATGGGCTGCCAGGCCTCTGAGTTAAACCATTTAAGAAAGCCTTTTAAGATGGTCCTCCAATTAACCAATCACCGTTTTAACTATGACAAGTTCAGGGTCTGTAAAAGATTGACTTGTCAAACGTTTGATGGGTCATGCCAGGATTACCTGGATAGGAGTGGCTTACTTGATGAAGGCAGGTTAACCTGGGGTTTTAGGTGAATACACTAGGCTTCCAAGCCGTGGCTTGATAGCCAATTACGAGGGTCCTTTCAAACTCTTTGTTGCTTTCCAAAAAAGAGCCCCCAAGTAACTTTGTGAGCGATGCTCAGCGTGTGCCTATGTTTGAGTTTGTACGGTGTACAATACTCTCTTTGGCTCCACAATTTTTTCCTTGTGTGGCTGAAATGCCTATCAAGAGGTGTAGTTGTGGTTCAAACATGACCAAGCCCCCTAGTGATTTTCTTTATCTTTATGCAGCTGCTAAATCCGGTTTAACAAAGACTTTGCTTTGACCGTTAACTTGTAAAAGCACACATATGATATAAGAAAGAACAGATACCCCGCTTATAACGGAGGCCCCGGTTTATTATATGGTATATACACTGTCATAAATATGTACAGGTGAAAAGCCTATGGCTTCAAGTATAGTAAGGCCGATGGAGAGCTATGTTCCATGGCCGCTTTGTCTCCTCCTCCGATTGACATGAGTCTTCATGCTCTCGAACATCAATGAGGTAGTAGAATCCATTGTGCAGATTTTTGCTGACCACAAAGGGTCCTTCCCAAGGGGAGGATAACTTGTGCATATCAGTCTGATCCTGGATGAGCCGGAGCACCAAATCACCTTCTTGAAAGGTTCTAGTTTTAACCCGGCGGCTGTGATAACGTCGAAGATCTTGTTGATAAATCGCCGAACGCGCTGCTGCAAGATCCCGCTCTTCATCCAACAGGTCCAAAGAATCCTAACGTGCCTTCTCATTATCAGCTTCAACATAAGCTGCCACACGGGGCGAATCGTGACGGATGTCACTAGGAAGAACTGCCTCTACTCCATAAACCATGAAGAAAGGCGTGTAACCCGTAGACCTATTGGGTGTGGTGTTGATGCTCCATAACACAGAAGGTAGCTCCTCGACCCAACAACCCGGTGTCTGCTTTAAGGGAACCATAAGCCTTGGTTTGATACCCCGCAAAATTTCTTGATTTGCCCTTTCCACTTGACCATTAGATTGGGGGTGAGCCACTGATGCTAGATCAAGCCGGATGTGCTCACGTTGACAGAATTCTTCCATCTCTCCTTTTGAAAAGTTAGTGCCATTATCTGTTGTAATGCTATGTGGAAAGCCAAACCGGAATATCACCTTTTGATGAATTGAACCGCCGTGGCTACATCACACTTGCTGACTGGCTCTGCCTCTACTCATTTAGTGAATTTATCAACTGCTACTAACAGATGGGTCTTCTTGTCCTTGGAGCGCTTGAAGGGTCCAACCATATCCAGCCCCAAGTGGCAAACGGCCATGTAATTGGAATCATCCGCAACTCTTGAGCCGGAACGTGCGCACGGCGGGAAAACTTTTGACATCCATCACATCTTTTGACTAAATCCTTCGCATCAGCATGCGCCGTCAACTAGTAAAAACCGTGGCGAAAGGCTTTAGCAACCAATGACTTTGAACCGGTGTGGTGACGCAATCCCCTTCATGAATTTCTCGCAAAATCTCACAACCTTCTTGAGGAGAAACGCATCGTTGAATTGCTCCTGAAACGTTGTAACTCCCCGTTGAGTATGGTCATGGACTCTGTCGAGCCAACGTTTCCTCGGCTGGTAACTCGCCCCGGTTCATGTAATCCAGATATGGGATCGTCCAATCCGGTATGGCATGCAGAGCTGCCACCAACTGAGCCTCTAGATCAGGAATAGCCAAATCTTCTTCGGTTGGTATTTTGACTGACGGATTGTGCAATACATCAAGAAAGACATTGGGCGGAACCGGTTTACGTTGGGAACCAAGACGACTTAAAGCGTCTACTGTTTCATTCTTCCGCCGGTCTATATGGTCCACCTGATAACCTTTAAAGTGACCAGCCACTGCGTCCACCTCTCGCCGATATGCAGCCATGAGTGGGTCCTTAGAATCCCAAGTGCCAGACACTTGCTGAGCCACTAGATCTGAATCGCCGAAGCACTTAACCTGGCTCAAATTCATCTCTTTAGCCATCCGAAGACCATGGAGTAAAGCCTCATACTCAGCTGCATTGTTAGTGCAAGGGAACATTAAACGGAGGACATAACAAAATTTATCACCTCATGGGGAAGTTACTACGACTCCAGCCCCCGAACCCTCTAACTGTCTAGACCCATCAAATTGAATAGTCCAATATCTATTATCTGGTTTCTCCTCAGGTGCCTCTAACTCCGTCCAATCATTGATGAAATCTACGAGTGCCTGGGACTTGATCGCCGTGCGGGGTATGTATTTGAGCCCGTGGGGTCCAAGCTCAATGGCCCACTTGGCAATCCGGCCAGTTGCCTCTCTGTTTTGAATGATGTCGCCCAGAGGAGCTGAACTGACCACTGTGATACGATGGCCCTGAAAATAGTGTTTGAGCTTCCAGCTTGCCATAAACACCCCATACACCAGTTTCTGCCAATGCGGATACCTCTGCTTTGACTCAATGAGCACCTCATTGATATAATAAACCGGCCGTTGAACCGGATACTCTTTGCCAGGCTCCTTGCGCTCTACCACAATGGCTACGCTGACAGCCCGGGCATTAGCAGCCACATATAATAATAATGGCTCTTTATCGATCAGTGCTGCCAGCACGGGCGGTTCCACGAGTTGTTACTTCAGATCTTCAAACGCCTTATCAGCTGCTTCACTCTAGACAAAGTTATCCGTTTTCTTGAGCATCTGATATAAGGGGATGGCCTTCTCTCCAAGGCGGCTGATAAACTGGCTCAAGGCTGTAATCCGGCTGGCCAGATGTTGCACATCGTTAATACACGCCGGTTTAGCCAAGGACGTAATCGCTGCAATCTTTTCCGGATTAGCCTCAATGCCTCTATTTGAAACCAGAAAGCCTAAGAGCTTGCCTGTCGGGACACCGAAAACACACTTCTCCAGATTGAGCATCATCTTGTAAACCCGGAGATTGTCAAAAGTTTCCCATAGATCATCTATCAAAGTCTCCTCCTTTCTGGATTTGACCACAATATCATCTACATACGCATGAACATTGTGCCCAATTTGCTTATGAAGGCAATTTTGAACACATCGCTGGTAAGTTGCCTGGGCACTCTTGAGTCCAAAGGGCATGGAAACATAGCAGAAGGCTCCAAAGGGAGTTATAAAGGCTGTCCTCTCCTGGTCCTTAACTGCCATTTTGATCTGATGATAACCAGAGTAAGCATCCAAAAAACACAAACGGTCACAACCCGCCATAGCATCAATTATCTGATCAATGCGAGGGAGAGCAAAGGGGTCTGCAGGGCAAGCCTTGTTTAAATCTGTGTAGTCCACACACATGCGCCAAGTGCCATTTTTCTTAAGAACCAGCACCGGATTGGCTAACCACTCTGGATGAAAAACTTCAACAATAAACCCACCAGCCAACAAACGGGCGACCTCTTCACCTATAGCCTTGCACCTTTCCTCGTTGAAGCGGCGGAGGAACTGTCACACCGGTTTGAATTTTGGATCAATGTTGAGTGTGTGCTCAGCGAGTTCTCTCGGTACACCTGGCATGTCATAAGGTTTCCATGCAAAGATGTCCCGATTCTCACGGATGAACTCGATGAGCGCGCTTTCCTATTTGGGATCCAGGTTAGCGCTGATGCTGAACTATTTGGATGACTCGCCAGGGACAACGTCAACCATCTTAGTGTCTGTAGCTGATTTGAACTTCAATGCTGGATCATGTTCCGTGGTTGGCTTTTTTAAGGAGGTCATGTCTGCCGGATCAACTTGCTCCTTATAGAATTTTAACTCCTCCGTGGCACAAACCGACTCAGCATAAGCCGCATCGCCTTCTTCACACTCCAAAGCAATCTTTTTACTTCCATGTACTGTGATAGTCCCCTTATGACCTGGCATTTTAAGCTGTAAGTAAACATAACATGGCCTTGCCATAAACTTAGCATAAACCGGCCGTCCAAATAAGGCGTGGTACGGACTTTTGATCTTCACCACCTCAAATGTTAATGTTTCTGACCTTGAATCGTAGTCATCTCCAAAAGCTACCTCCAAAGCTATCTTACCAACGGGATATCCAGACTTACCAGGCACCACACCATGAAATACCGTATTCGATGGTTTAAGATCCTTATCTGTCAACCCCATACGGCGGAATGTATCATAATACAAAATATTGATACTACTTCCCCCATCCATGAGCACTTTAGTGAACTTGTATCCCCCAACTTGAGGGGCTACCACCAAGGCCAAATGACCTGGATTATCAACCCGGGGCGGGTGATCCTCTCTGCTCCACAGAATAGATTGCTCCGACTAGCGTAAATACTGAGGTACTGCCGGCTCAACGGAGTTGACTGCCCTTTTATGAAGCTTCAGATCATGTTTGCACAAACTAGTAGTGAAGACATGATATTGCCCGTTGTTCAGCTGTTTGGGATTGCTCTGATAACCCGACTGCTGCTGCTGCTGCTGCTGACCCCCTGATGGTTGTAACCTCCCTGGTTGCCTTGGTGTCCTTGATTGACGTGTCCGGTTTGATTGCCTGGAAACCCTGAACCGGAACCACCACCTCCGTAACCCGACCCATGGAAACCTCCTCCTGAACTGCCGGGCGGGCCGCTGTCATATTGGAACATATTGGAATTCTTGAAATCCCGCATGATATAATAATCTTTCTAGAGATGTGATGCCGGTTTCTCCTTCGATCCATGCTTTGGATAGGGCTGATTTAACAAACGCTCCAAATTGTTGCCTGGACCTCCACCCCTCTGGGGCTGCTTGCCTTTACGGCGCTGGCCATTCTCCTGCGCATTGGTATTTGCGACAAAGTCCAAACCACTGTCGGCCTTGCGCTTACCAGCGTTTCCATGGCCTGCCGGATTGTGTTGCTGGCTTTTGGCATTGCCGATCTTCTTACCCTTCTCCGGTTTGTCCTCCTCTGAATCCAGATCCTTGGTATTATCTGAATCGACATATTTAACCAAAGCGGCCATGAGTGTTGACATGTCGTTGCAGTGACGTTTGAGCCATCCCAACTTCTGTTTCAACGGTTTAAAACGGCAATTGCCCTCTAATGTTAACACCGCTGTGTCTGCATTGATATGATCTGATGAATGCAAAATCACCGAGACCCGTTTGACCCAATGGGTTGTGGACTTCCCTTCCTCTTGGACGCAAGCAGCCAGATCTACAATTGACATCGGCTGCTTACATGTATCCTTGAAGTTCTGGATAAACCGGTGCTTCAGTTCGGCCCATGATCCAATAGAGTTGGTCGGCAAGCTCTTAAACCAAGTGCGAGTTGTTCCTTCCAACATCATGGTGAAATATTTAGCACACAACGCCTCATCCACATCTAGAATCTCCATTGCCATCTAATAGCTCTCCACCCACGCCTCTGGCTGCAAATCGGCGGTATAATTTGGTACCTTACGAGGTCCCTTGAAATCCTTGGGTAGTCGCACATTACGCAAAGCAGGAGATAAACACGGTACCCCTAAGGAACTGAACATCGCCCCTTGCTCCACGGAGGCAGTGGGGTGAACCGGAGTATGCTGTCATGCCTCGTGTCGAGCTGTCAACTCGGCCTCTCGACGTGCGCGGCCATGGTCCACAACATCTTGCGCATTAGCACCTCCCCCAGCCGGGTTGTTCCCTCGTGGCGAATTTCGGCGGCGTGCACTACTGGACACGGCCGGTTCGTCTTCCACGTGTCTGCTATAACTCCGGCTTGGACGGGGAGTGGAGTGAATCCTCTCATGGCTGTGTGAATATGATTGTTGTTGATTTAGTGTTGTCTGAAGGAGATCCCTGGCCCGATGTGCTTCCACTACAACTGGTGACTCGCCGTCGGTTGGGAGGGCCGCCAGGTGTGAAGCGGCGGCCACAATGTTGTCCAACGGGTTGGACTAATGCCCGGGCGGCGTTGATGGTACAATGTTGTTCTCGCGAGGCAGGTCCGTCGTGCGCGGCTAAACCGGCGCTCCTGCTCCCAGCGCCCCCGCCCGGTTTAGTGTGGGTTGGTTACCATCTCCTGCACCTGGCGTGTTGAAAAGATTCTGCGGCTCATAAACCCGATGGGAGACGTGATCGGTACCTTCTTCTCATGACTTCCTCTGAAGCATTCTGATCCAGTCTAATCTGGTAAGCCTGTGCTTCCAACTTGGCCCGCTCTGTAGCCATCCTGGCGTTCTCTGCTGCCAAGTCTGCTTTGGCCTGGGCTATATGATCTTTCACTTTTGCAATCTCCGCATCGTGCTGATCCCTGGCTGCTGCGTCTACCTCCGCGGACATCAATGTTGCGAGAGCGTCGAACAAATCAGACAAGACTTGGGCCGGAGGTGGCGCCGAGCTGCCTGCCCCTGCTGGTGTGGCCGTTGTTGAACCGGAGAGCATTGCTGCGGCGGTAGATGAATGAGGCGCTGATTGTGTGCCGGCCATGAAGATGGCGGCCCGGTTTGGCAGACCGGGGGAATCCGGAATACTGTTGCCCTCGGATCCTCCCTCAATCCGGCCGTCCTACAACTAGCAAAGCGATTCGATTTCTCCAGAAGACTCGTCATCAGAGCAGACTACGGTTTCTCCATCGGACACCGGTCTGTCCTCGTACCCTGATCCATGGACGACACCTACGAAAACATGCCTGGCCTAGGGCTGAACCAGTGAAGAACTTGCACGCCGAGCCGTTCCGATGATGTCGGTGCAGATGTCCGGCTCGGGGGCCGGTTCGCCGATCTTGCCGATGAAGACGTGAATCCCACCGAAGGGGACCCGGTACCCGTATTCGATTGAATCAGCCTCGGGACCCCATCCTGCATTGTCGATGTGGAGCTTGTCGCGGCGACTCTTCGTCATCCGGCCCACAGCGTATCCCTTGAGTCCGTCTAAGCTGCCCTTCAAGAACTCAAAACCATCGTGCGATAGCCCCACGGTGGGTGCCAACTGTCGTGGGTTTGTCACGGCAGATGTCCTCGTGAAAGGACTTAGTCGTGGAGCCATCGCAACGGGTTAGCTTAAAGGGGTTAAACCGGACAAGGGGACACGGGAGTTTATACTAGTTCGGCCCCTTCGATGAAGGTAAAAGCCTACGTCTAGTTGTGATTGGTATTGCTAGGGTTTCGAAGGCCAGGGAGCGAATCCGCTTTGTCTGGCTCTTGAGTTGTTGTTGTCTGTCTCTAAACCGCGGCCGGGTCGTCCCTTTATATACATAGGTTGACGCCCGCCGGGCTACAGAGTCCCGAAGCCGGTTTATAAACATATCCGGTTCGGCCTCTCTCTTTCTATCTTACTATACAAGTTACATGACTAGGCCGGTTTACATTTACATACTGCAACTCGCCGTTGGGCCCTCCGTAAAGCGCCAGCATCTTTACATCTTCATGGGCTTATAATCTTCAAAGATTCAACCTGGCTACATAAGGCTGGTTTACCTCCAGTAGTAATATCCCCAACACTCATGAAGGTTGGCCTTAGCGTGAAGTAGGGCTTGTTGGGACTTGTGTCTTTGTGCTTGGTGAGCATCGTCATAATGATGTTGGCGTTGTCGCACTTGAGCTTGTAGTAGATGCCGTTCATCATCGTCGTGCACATGTTGTTTGGAGGTGACTTTCCCTTCATGACGAGGTGGATCACGAACGTGATGGTGGTCGCCATGGAGATGTGGACGTGGATGACTTGCGCTTGCGTCGCTTGGGTTCTCCGAATATGATTGACTTGCTCGCTGCCATCTTGAGGATGATGAAGGGGAAGAAAGTTTGGCCAACAAAGTCTGAATATCCTCCATCCTTGCATCTTGCTCCTCCTTGTGCGCGGAAAGCTTGTTGTCGATGTAGTCCCTTTTCCTTGCTTCGGAGTGACGAATGTCGATGGAAAGGTTCTCGATGCGCTCTCTCAATCTTGATTGTGTGCCTTTCATTTGTCATTGCAGATCGAAGATGGACGCTTTGGTGATGTAGGTGTTCACGCCGTCATTGTTGTCGAAGACCGGAGATAAAATGCCTTGCCTATCCATCATAATACTCGAGCAAATATGAGTGGAGAAAGGAGAAGAACTATACCAAATGTACCTTGACCGATGTTGAAGATGGATCAATGATCACTCAATGATGTAACTAGGAAATAGCACAATTGGTACCAATTTTTGTCGGTTTCTCACACCTACACAAAATAAGGCTTATGGTGGAGCTCGGTGAGGATAGTGGCACAAAAATTTGATGCAAAATGTTAGAAAGAGTCAATAATGTTGAAAGAGATTCACAAATTCGTAAGTGAAACAAGTAGACCAATAGCAATATGTGGCACACGGAAACACACACACGGATAGATAAATGGGGTCGTGCAACCAAGGAATGAGCACAAAATGTGGAATCCACGGAAAACGCTCGTGTTGCACAACTCAAGAGAGACGCTAGCATGATTGCTCAATAGGCGGATACGACACTTGTGCACAACCTATAAGATGCAAAATGGATAACTTTCTATCCCAAGTATGCTATGTATGTATGGTTCCCGGTGTTTCTCACAAGGTGATCCAAGATGATCTTATATGCAATGTGGTATGATGCTATGGCTATTGCTTAGGAGCTCTTTGTTCACTCTTTTTCTTAAAAGCTTATTCTTTTGTTTCTTTTCTTTTTTTCTTTTTTTGTGTGGCCACTTTTGCACGATGCACAAACCAAGATAGCAATTCTATATATGCGGGAACAAACTTGACGCACAAGAGATGATATGATGATACCAATATGATATGGTATGTATGCAATGTATGGTGTAGATCACTAATGTGCACAAGTAACATTGCCGGTAATACTCAAATGTCTAGTCTCGATAGGAAAGTGACACAAAATGGGCTAGGGTTTAACAAGGCAATGGCAAGGGAGTATACAATGGAGGGATACCACGATACCAAGATGATATGGAGGATACCGTCCATGTCGATGATGAGTGGCAGTGATCTTGATGGAGATACCAAGATGATGGAGACTCGTCCCTAAGTAGCCGAAACACCTTAGGGAACGGAAAAAACCACGAACTCAAAATCTCAAACGTCAAATGTCAAAATGGTGGTAGCGGGAAAGCCGTGGTGGTTTTGTGGAAGCTCAATGGAATTGTGGAATGGCAATGATGGGCTGTGGAGTACGCAATGCGGAAATGGAGGATAAGGTGGTGGACTATACACGGTGTCCCTAAGTAGCCGAGACACCTTAGGAGACACAACTCACAACACAAACAAAATTGGGTTAAGTTAGGGTGGCGGGAGTGTGAGGTCGGCAAAACTATGCGGAAGTTATGGTGGTGGTTGATGAAGAAGCAATCGTCCCTAAGTAGCCTAGACACCTTAGAAGACTCAAATCACTCCTCAAGCACCCACTAATGCGATGGGGAACAAAATTGGTTAGGTTGCGGACGTTGATGGTGGTGTAGCGGATGATGTGGTGGAGGCCCTAGGCAAAGATGCCAAAGTTTCGAAATTTTGATGGAGTCAAATGATGTTGGTGGTATTTTTGTGGGAAGGAGGATGTCAAGAGCTTTTCAATGAGCTAAAGAACGCGAAAATCAGATTCCGGATGAATTAGTTATGGCCGAAACAAAAATCAGCCGAAGTTGATATCTACAGGTAGCGGACATCCGGAAATGGACGGATGTCCGGTCGCCGGACGTTCGGTCGGGTCGGAAATCCGCTAATTTCATCTCGGTAGTTCCGGTCGTCCGGTGCTTCCTGGGTGTCCGGACGTCTGGTAAAATGACGGTCGTTCGGTGGGTCTGGGTCAACGTGAGATGCGAGTTTCGGGACGCGATTTTGGGCGGAATTTGGGGATTTTGGGGTCAAAATAGAGGGGATTTCGTGGATGAAAGATGGGGAAACTTGGGGAGATGCTAGATCCACTTGAAACCAAGCAAATCTATGGATCAAATCCAACAAAACTTCGTCAAACCAACAAATCACAAAAAAAAATTGGGGCTATTTTTGGTGGAGATTTTCGAATTTAGGGAAGAACACAAAAAATTAGGCTAGAAAACAACGAGGGTAGGCTCCGAAATTGTGATCAACGTGGCTCATGATATCAATATGATGTAGGGTAGGAACCCTAATCGGCTGATATTTCACGAAAGGAGCAGATCCCGCGACGAACACGAAGAACACGAGGAGGGAAACGAGGGGAAAATCACAAGGGAAACACAAGAGAACACTCAAACCAACAAGTATGATGACACATGCGCTAGATCCATGAACACAAAGGGAGATACAAGATCCAAAGTCAACAACAGACGATACAAGAGGTACCGGTCTTCTCCGTGAGGAGGTCTTGAATCCACGAGGGGATCTTCTCCGCAAGGAGGTCTTGAATCCAAAGGGATCTTCTTTGAAGAGGGGTCGCGGTCTATCTCGTGGAGTTGATCCGATGTGGATGAGTAATGCTCTATCTCTAAATATGAGATAAACCAATGCTAATCCTCAAATGGTGGAGGTGGAGGAGTATATATAGTCTAGGGCCACGAAGGGGAAAGTGAGGGGCGAAGGGGTATATGGGCCTCGGGCCCGAACACTGTGCGTAGACAGGTACCAGACGTCCGCTAAGGACCGGTCGTCCGGTGGCTCACGGGCGGCCAGACCTCCGGTAGACGTCGGACGTCCGCTCGATCTGGCTCGTACGCTGGAGTGCTGGATTTCCGGAGGTGCCCGGTTGTCCGGTCGCCGGTTCTCCGCTGGCATCGGACGTCCGCTCATTTGGCTCGGGTGCCGGATCACCGATCGTCCGGTCCGGGCCGGTCGTCCGGTCCGGGCCGGTCGCCCGGTGGGTCTTCAGGCATCGGACGTTCGGTCCCGACCGGTCATCCGGTGGCTGGAGCTTCTTCCGCAGCTCTTGTTCTTGCTCCTCGCGCTTGGTGTCCTCGCCTTCTTGTCCATGGGCTTCCTCTTGGTTCCTGGTCATGCATAGCACACATGTTTGAGGTAGTAGCTGAAGGAAATATGCCCTAGAGGCAATAATAAAGTTATTATTTATTTCCTTATATCATGATAAATGTTTATTATTCATGCTAGAATTGTATTAACCAGAAACATAATACATGTGTGAATACATAGACAAACTTAGTGTCACTAGTATGCCTCTACTTGAATAGCTCGTTAATCAAAGATGGTTATGTTTCCTAACCATGAACAAGGTCTTGTTATTTGATTAACGAGGTCACATCATTGGTTGAATGATCTGATTGACATGACCCATTCCATTAGCTTAGCACCCGATCGTTTAGTATGTTGCTATTGCTTTCTTCATGACTTATACATGTTCCTATGACTATGAGATTATGCAACTCCCGTTTGCCAGAGGAACACTTTGGGTGCTACCAAACGTCACAACGTAACTGGGTGATTATAAAGGAGCATTACAGGTGTCTCCAAAGGTAGATGTTGGGTTGGCGTATTTCGAGATTAGGATTTGTCACTCCGATTGTCGGAGAGGTATCTCTGGGCCCTCTCAGTAATGCACATCACATAAGCCTTGCAAGCATTACAACTAATGAGTTAGTTGCAAGATGATGTATTACGGAACGAGTAAAGAGACTTGCCGGTAACGAGATTGAACTAGGTATTGGATACCGACGATCGAATCTCGGGCAAGTAACATACCGATGACAAAGGGAACAACGTATGTTGTTATGCGGTCTGACCGATAAAGATCTTCGTAGAATATGTAGGAGCCAATATGGGCATCCAGGTCCCGCTATTGGTTATTGACCAGAGAGGTGTCTCGGTCATGTCTACATAGTTCTCGAACCCGTAGGGTCCGCACGCTTAACGTTCGTTGACGATATAGTACTATGTGAGTTATGTATGTTGGTGACCGAATGTTGTTCGGAGTCCCGGATGAGATCACGGACATGACGAGGAGCTCCGGAATGGTCCGGAGGTAAAGATTCATATATTGGATGGTATGGTTAGGCCAAGGGGCCAAGCCCACAGGGCTATAAGTCGGTGCAAAAGGAGTTTTGCGGAGGCCAGGGGGCCAAACGCCGGAGACCCTGGCGTCTGGCCCTGGGCCAGACGCCGAGGCCCATGGCGTCTGGGCCAGACGCCAAGGTTTGTGGCGTTTGGTCCTGGAGTCCGAGTGGGACTCTTGCCTTTCGGGCAAAACCGACTTTGAGGAGGCTTTTGCTCCAAGTTTCGACCCCAGGGCTCAACATATAAATAGAGGGGCAGGGCTAGCACCAAAGACACATCAAGAAACACCAAGCCATGTGCCGGCAACCCTGTTCCCTCTAGTTTATCCTCCGTCATAGTTTTCCTAGTGCTTAGGCGAAGCCCTGCGGAGATTGTTCTTCACCAACACCGTCACCACGCCGTCGTGCTGCCGGAACTCATCTACTACTTCGCCTCTCTTGCTGGATCGAGAAGGCGAGGACGTCACCGAGCCGTACGTGTGCATAACTCGGAGGTGCCGTGCTTTCGGTACTTGGATCGGTCGGATTGTGAAGACGCTTGACTACATCAACCGCGTTGATATAACGCTTCCGCTTGCGATCTACAAGGGTACGTAGATCAGAGTCTCCCCCTCGTTGCTATGCATCACCATGATCTTGCGTGTGCGTAGGAATTTTTTTGAAATTACTACATTCCCCAACAGTGGCATCCGAGCCTAGGTTTTATGGTTTGATGTTATATGCACGAGTAGAACACAAGTGAGTTGTGGGCGATACAAGTCATACTGCCTACCAGCATGTCATACTTTGGTTCGGCGGTATTGTTGGACGAGACGACCCGGACCAACCTTACGCGTACGCTTACGCGAGACCGGTTCCCTCGACGTGCTTTGCACATAGATGCCTTGCGGGCGACTGTCTCTCCAACATTAGTTGAACCGAGTGTGGCTACGCCCGGTCCTTGAGAAGGTTAAAACGGAGATGAGATTGGTTTTGATGCGTAGGTGAGATTGGTTCTTGCTTAAGCCCATAGCAGCCACGTAAAAATTGCAACAACAAAGTAGAGGACGTCTAACTTGTTTTTGCAGGGCATGTTATGATGTGATATGGTCAAGACATGATGCTAAATTTTATTGTATGAGATGATCATGCTTTGTAACCGAGTTATAGGCAACTGGCAGGAGCCATATGGTTGTCGCTTTATTGTATGCAATGCAATCGCGATGTAATGCTTTACTTTATCACTAAACGGTAGCGATAGTCATGGAAGCATAAGATTGGCGAGACGACAACGATGCTACGATGGAGATCAAGGTGTCGCGCCGGTGACGATGGTGATCATGACGGTGCTTCGAAGATGGAGATCACAAGCACAAGATGATGATGGCCATATCATATCACTTATATTGATTGCATGTGATGTTTATCTTTTATGCATCTTATCTTGCTTTGATTGACGGTAGCATTATAAGATGATCTCTCACTAATTATCAAGAAGTGTTCTCCCTGAGTATGCACCGTTGCGAAAGTTCTTCGTGTTGAGACACCACGTGATGATCGGGTGTGATAGGCTCTACGTTCAAATACAACGGGTGCAAAACAGTTGCACACGCGGAATACTCAGGTTATACTTGATGAGCCAAGCATATACAGATATGGCCTCGGAACACGGAGACCGAAAGGTCGAGCGTGAATCATATAGTAGATATGATCAACATAATGATGTTCACCAATGAAACTACTCCATCTCACGTGATGATCGGACATGGTTTAGTTGATTTGGATCACGTAATCACTTAGAGGATTAGAGGGATGTCTATCTAAGTGGGAGTTCTTAAGTAATATGATTAATTGAACTTAAATTTATCATGAACTTAGTCCTGGTAGTATTTTGCAAATTATGTTGTAGATCAATAGCTCGCGTTATTGCTTCCCTGTGTTTATTTTGATATGTTCCTAGAGAAAATTGTGTTGAAATATGTTAGTAGCAATGATGCGGATTGGATCCGTGATCTGAGGTTTATCCTCATTGCTGCACACAGAGAAATTATGTCCTTGATGCACCGCTAGGTGACAGACCTATTGCAGGAGCAGATGCAGACGTTATGAATGTTTGGATAGCTCAATATGATGACTACTTGATAGTTTAGTGCACCATGCTTAATGGCTTAGAATCGGGACTTCAAAGACGTTTTGAACATCATGGACCATAAGAGATGTTCCAGGAGTTGAAGTTAATATTTCAAGCAAATACCCGAGTTGAGAGATATGAAGTCTCCAACAAAGTTCTATAGCTAAAAGATGGAGGAGAATCACTCAACTAGTGAGCATGTGCTCAGATTGTCTGGGTACTACAATCGCTTGAATCAAGTGGGAGTTAATCTTCCAGATAAGATAGTGATTGACAGAATTCTCTAGTCACCATCACCAAGTTAGTAGAACTTCGTGATGAACTATAATATGCAAGGGATAACGAAAACGACTCCCGAGCTTTTCATGATGCTGAAATCGATGAAGGTAGAAATCAAGAAAAACATCAAGTGTTGATGCTAGACAAGACCACTAGTTTCAAGAAAAGGGCAGAGGGAAGAAGGGGAACTTCAAAAAGAACAGCAAGCAAGTTGCTGCTCAAGTGAAGAAGCCCAAGTCTGGACCTAAGCCTGAGACTGAGTGCTTCTACTGCAAAGGGACTGGTCACTGGAAGCGGAACTACCCCAAGTGATTGGAGGATAAGAAGGATGGCAAAGTGAACATAAGTATATTTGATATACATGTTATTGATGTGTACTTTACTAGTGTTTATAGCAAACCCTCGGTATTTGATACTAGTTCAGTTGCTAAGATTAGTAACTCGAAACGGGAGTTGCAGAATAAATAGAGACTAGTTAAGGGTGAAGTGACGATGTGTGTTGGAAGTGGTTCCAAGATTGATATGATCATCATCGCACACTCCCCATAATTTCGGGATTAGTGTTGAACCTAAATAAGTGTTATTTGGTGTTTGCGTTGAGAATGAATATGATTTGATCATGTTTATTGTAATACGGTTATTCATTTAAGTAAAAGAATAAATTGTTGTTCTGTTTACATGAATAAAACCTTATATGGTTACACACCCAATGAAAATAGTTCATTGGATCTCGATCTTAGTGATACACATATTCATAATATTGAAACCAAAAGATGCGAAGTTAATAATGATAGTGCAACTTATTTGTGGCACTGCCGTTTAGGTCATATTGGTGTAAAGCGCATGAAGAAACTCCATGCTGATGGGACTTTGGAATCACTTGATTATGAATCACTTGATGCTTGCGAACCATGCCTTATGGGCAAGATGACTAAAACGTCGTTCTCCAGAACAATGAAGCAAGCAACAGATTTGTTGGAAATCATACATACTGATGTATGTGGTCCAATGAATATTAAGGCTCGCGACAGGTATCATTATTTTCTGATCTTCATAGATGATTTGAGCAGATATGAGTATATCTACTTGATGAAACATAAGTCTGAAACATTTGAAAAGTTCAAAGAATTTTAGAGTGAAGTGGAAAATCATCGTAACAAGAAAAATAAAGTTTCTATGATCTGATCATAGAGAAGAGTATTTGAGTTACGAGTTTGGCCTTCAGTTAAAAACAATGTGAAATAGTTTCACTACTCACGCCACATGGAACACCATAGTGTAATGGTGTGTCCGAACATCATAACCGAACTTTATTAGATATAGTGCGATCTATGATGTCTCTTACCGATCTACCACTATCGTTTTGGGGTTATGCATTAGAGACAGCTGCATTCACGTTAAAAAGGGGCACCATCTAAGTCCGTTGAGACGACACAATCTGAACTATGGTTTAGCAAGAAATCAAAGTAGTCGTTTCTTAAAGTTTGGGGTTGTGATGCTTATGTGAAAAAGTTTCATCCTGATAAGCTCAAAACCAAATCGGAGAAATATGTCTTCATATGATACCCAAAAGGAGACTGTTGGGTACACCCTCTATCACAGATCCTAAGGCAAGACATTCGTTGCTTATAATGGATACTTTCTAGAGAAGGAGTTTCTCTCGAAAGAAGTGAGTGGGAGGAAAGTAGAACTTGATAAGGTAATTGTACCTTCTCCTTTATTGGAAAGTAGTTCATCACAGAAATCTGTTCTTGTGACTCCTACACCAATTAGTGAGGAAGCTAATGATAATGATCATGAAACTTCAGATCAAGTTACTACCGAATCTCGTAGGTAAACCAGAGTGAGATCCGCACCAGAGTGGTACGGTAATCCTATTCTGGAAGTCATGTTACTAGACCATGACGAACTTGCAAACTATGAGGAAGCGTTGATGAGCCCAGATTCCGCAAAATGGTTTGTGGCCATGAAATCTGAGATATGATCCATTTATGAGAACAAAGTATGGACTTTGATGGATTTTCCCGATGATCGGCAAGCCATAGAAAATAAATGGATCTTCAAGAGGAAGACGGACGCTGATAGTAGTGTTACTATCTACAAAGCTAGAATTGTCGCAAAGGGTTTTCGACAAGTTCAAAGTGTTGACTACGATGAGAGTTTCTCGCTCATATCTATGCTTAAGTCTGTCCGAATCATGTGAGCAATTGCCGCATTTTATGAAATCTGGCAAATGGATAAACAAAACTGCATTCCTTGATGGATTTCTTAAAGAAGAGTTGTATATGATGCAACCAGTAGGTTTTGTCAATCCTAAAGGTGCTAACAAAATATGCAAGCTCCAGCGATTCATCTCAGAGTTGGAATACACGCTTTGATAAGTTGATCAAAGCATATAGTTTTATACAGACTTGCGGTGAAGCCTGTATTTACAAGAAAGTGAGTGGGAGCACTACAACATTTCTGATAAAGTATATGTGAATGACATATTGTTGATCGGAAATAGTGTAGAATTATTCTGTAAAGCATAAAGGAGTGTTTTAAAGGAGTTTTTCAAAGAAAGACTTCGGTGAAGCTGCTTACATATTGATCATCAAGATCTATAGAGATAGATCAAGATGCTTGATAAGTTTTTTCAATAAATACATACCTTGACAAGCTTTTGACGTAGTTCAAAATGGAGCAGTCAAAGAAAGAGTTCTTGCCTGTATTACAAGGTGTGAAGTTGAGTAAGACTCAAAGCCCGACCACGGCAGAAGATAGAAAGAGAATGAAAGTCATTCCCTATGCCTTGGCCATAGGTTCTATAAAGTATGCCATGCCGTGTACCAGATCTATTGTATACCCTACACTGATTTTGGCAAGGGAGTACAATAGTGATCTAGGAGTAGATCAATGGACAGCGGTCAAAATTATCCTTAGTGGAATAAGGATATGTTTCTCGATTATGGAAGTGAAAAAAAGGTTCGTCGTAAAGGGTTACGCCGATGCAAGTTTTTGACACTAATCCAGATGACTATAAGTCTCAATCAGGATACATATTGAAAGTGGGAGAAATTAGCTAGAGTAGCTCCATGCAGAGCATTGTTGACATAGAAATTTGCAAGATACATGCGGATCTGAATGTGGCAGGCCCGTTGATTAAGATTCTCTCACAAGCAAAACATGATCACACCTTAGTACTCTTTGGGTGTTAATCACATAGCGATGTGAACTAGATTACTGAATCTAGTAAACCCTTTGGGTGTTGGTCGCATGGCGATGTGAACTGTGGGTGTTAATCACATGATGATGTGAACTATCGATGTTAATCACATGGTGATGTGATCTAGATTATTGACTCTAGTGCAAGTGGGAGACTGAAGGAAATATGCCCTAGAGGCAATAATAAAGTTATTATTTATTTCCTTATATCATGATAAATGTTTATTATTCATGCTAGAATTGTATTAACCAGAAACATAATACATGTGTGAATACATAGACAAACTTAGTGTCACTAGTATGCCTCTACTTGACTAGCTCGTTAATCAAAGATGGTTATGTTTCCTAACCATGAACAAGGTCTTGTTATTTGATTAACGAGGTCACATCATTGGTTGAATGATCTGATTGACATGACCCATTCCATTAGCTTAGCACCCGATCATTTAGTATGTTGCTATTGCTTTCTTCATGACTTATACATGTTCCTATGACTATGAGATTATGCAACTCCCGTTTGCCGGAGGAACACTTTGGGTGCTACCAAACGTCACAACGTAACTGGGTGATTATAAAGGAGCATTACAGGTGTCTCCAAAGGTAGATGTTGGGTTGGCGTATTTCGAGATTAGGATTTGTCACTCCGATTGTCGGAGAGGTATCTCTGGGCCCTCTCGGTAATGCACATCACATAAGCCTTGCAAGCATTACAACTAATGAGTTAGTTGCAAGATGATGTATTACGGAATGAGTAAAGAGACTTGCCGGTAACGAGATTGAACTAGGTATTGGATACCGACGATCGAATCTCGGGCAAGTAACATACCGATGACAAAGGGAACAACATATGTTGTTATGCGGTCTGACCGATAAAGATCTTCGTAGAATATGTAGGAGCCAGTATGAGCATCCAGGTCCCGCTATTGGTTATTGACCAGAGAGGTGTCTCGGTCATGTCTACATAGTTCTCGAACCCGTAGGGCCGCACGCTTAACGTTCGTTGACGATATAGTACTATGTGAGTTATGTATGTTGGTGACCGAATGTTGTTCAGAGTCCCGGATGAGATCACGGACATGACGGGGAGCTCCGGAATGGTCCGGAGGTAAAGATTCATATATTGGATGATATGGTTAGGCCAAGGGGTAAAGCCCACAGGGCTATAAGTCGGTGCAAAAGGAGTTTTGCGGAGGCCATGGGGCCAAACGCCGGAGACCCTGGCGTCTGGCCCTGGGCCAGAGGCCGTGGCCCATGGCGTCTGGGCCAGACGCCAAGGTTTGTGGCGTTTGGTCCTTGAGTCCGAGTGGGACTCTTGCCTTTCGGGCAAAACCGACTTTGAGGAGGCTTTTGCTCCAAATTTCGACCCCAGGGCTCAACATATAAATAGAGGGGCAGGGCTAGCACCAAAGACACATCAAGAAACACCAAGCCGTGTGCCGGCAACCCTGTTCCCTCTAGTTTATCCTCCGTCATAGTTTTCGTAGTGCTTAGGCGAAGCCCTGCGGAGATTGTTCTTCACCAACACCGTCACCACGCCGTCGTGCTGCCGAAACTCATCTACTACTTCGCCCCTCTTGCTGGATCGAGAAGGCGAGGACGTCACCGAGCCGTACGTGTGCAGAACTCGGAGGTGCCGTGCTTTCGGTACTTGGATCGGTCGGATCGTGAAGACGTTCGACTACATCAACCGCGTTGATATAACGCTTCCGCTTGCGATCTACAAGGGTACGTAGATCAGACTCTCCCCCTCGTTGCTATGCATCACCATGATCTTGCGTGTGCGTAGGAAATTTTTTGAAATTACTACGTTCCCCAACAGTAGCCATGTCTCACATGCAGAAAGTAACGATTCGGAGAGGAGTGAGTTCACCTTTTGTCCAATGGAGAATACTTGAGGTCTCGTCTTATGTTCACTTGGGGCTTGTAGAGTAGTCGGAGTGTACATGGGGATGAACATGGGATGCTCCGCATCAATGAGCCTTACAAGCAATGTGACTAATGAGTTAGTCACGAGATGATGCATTACGGAATGAGTAAAGAGACTTGTCGGTGACGAGATTGAACTAGGTATGACGATACCGATGATCGAATCTCGGGCAAGTAACAAACCGATGACAAAGGGAACAAGGTATGTTGTTATGCGATTTGACCGATAAAGATCTTCATAGAATATGTAGGGGCCAATATGAGCATCCAGGTTCCGCTATTAGTTATTGACCGGAGATGTGTCTCGGTCATGTCTACATAGTTCTCGAACCCGTAGGGTCCGCACGCTTAACGTTCGATGACGATTTGTAATATGAGTTTCGTATTTTGATGAATCGAAGTTTGTTCAGAGTTCCAGATGAGATCACGGACATGAGGAGGAGTCTCGAAATGGTCGAGATATAAAGATTGATATCTTGGACCATGTTATTCGGACACCGGAAGTGTTCCAGATAGTTTCGGGTAAAAACAAAGTGCCGGAGGGGTTACCGGAACCACTCGGAGGAACTAATGGGCCACCATGGGCCTTATTGGAGAGAGAGAGAGAGGAGGGCTGCCAGGATAGGCCACCCCCCCCCTTAGCAGTCCGAATTGGACAAGGGAGGGGGCGCCCCCTTTCCTACTCCCTCTCCTTCATTCCCCCTCTCTTCCTTTTGGTGGAACCCTACTAGGACTAGGAGCCCTAGTAGGACTCCCCTCTTGGCTGTGCCCTAGGGGCCGACCGGCCATCCCCTCCTCCCTCCTTTGTATACGTGGGGAGGGGGGCACCCTAGGTGTAGCGACCCGACCTCAAACGGTCAAGTCTCTGTGTTTCTGTGTTATCCCTGGATCGGTAATGTTGACACACACAATACTCGAGGATTTATAACAGAGTAGCAATCACACACTTATTACATCTAATGTATCAAAAGAGAACTTATTACAATAAATATGGCTTAAGTCCATCTAATGCGATAACAGCGAAAGGCTTGGAAGATAAAGTGAGTCCATCAACTCCAACGGCATAGCTGAGCTGCACGACAATGACATAACGAACCTTACTCCTTGTCTGAAAAGTCTGGAACATAATACGTTGCAGCCTGAAAACGGGTCAGCACATGGAATATGCTGGCAATATAACACAGTAGAGTAAGAACAGAATAATGCTATCACTACATGCATATTTGGCTGGTGGAAAGCTCTATGGTTATAGTTTTGCGAAAAGCCAATTTTTCCCTACAACAAAGGAATAGATTTTATTTTAACTATCATGGTAGTTGAAACATCATTGAGAAGGTTCCTCCAACTCAATCCCAATTAAAGTAATTAACAACCCAACAATATTAATTTAAGAGTGATGAGATACTTAAGAAACTCCAAGTACTAGATACTCAAGATTGTCCATCACCAGGGACACGGCTAATCATGATTATTTTGTACACTCTGCAGAGGTTTGCACACTTTTTCCCACAAGACCTGATCTCCTCCGTTGGATTTCTCGCACTACATGGTGTTTGAGAAACGGATGACCGAGACACAGTCTTTCAGAAACATTAACTCTCTACTCCGGGCAGACCATACCAAACCTACAACCCACTATCTGCCGATCCACCTCTTCGAGAGCTTCACGTAACTAACTCAACTATGCTAGAGCCCATAATAGCTTGTGGCTGCACAGGGAAGTTTCTAGCATGAATCATCTCGATTCCCTTTGAGCCTGGGTGGCGGTCCATAGGAGAATCACACGGGAACCCGGGATTTCCAAAAAAATATAGGCAACACTAGATTCTCCAGGTGCCTCAATCCACCCAGATGTGTATTTAAGTTGCCACCTTAAGTTGAACCATTAATTAAAAATCTCACATCTGTCATGGATTTCACTCACCCAAACAACGTCTACGAGTATAGCATAGCATATAAGCAACACGTAGAAGTAACTCCCAAGGGTTTGAATATAATAGGGCAATAGGTTCTACCTCATCAACTACTTCCCAACCCACATGTTAATGACATCCTAATCATGCAATGTTTGAGGATTGGAACTAATGCATAAAAACTGGGTATGGAAAGAGTATGATCAATGTGTTACTTGCCTTGCTGATGATCCGCAAAACCTAGGGATTCGTAGTAGCACGCTTCGTACTCCGGGTGTTCTATCGCAAACAAACAATAGCATACATAAGCAATCAAGCGAAGATGCACGGGAAAAACTCAAATAAGAAGAATTGACCAGAAAGTTCAACTTAAGAACTCCGGTTTGCAAAAAGAATCAAATCAAACGGAGCAACGGAACTCAAACGGCGAAAGAAACAAGATCCGTTTACTAATCTACACTAAAGTCAAATCTTACAGTACCAAAATCTTGTTTAAGTTGATTAAACAGAAAGACGGTCTTGAGACGAAGATCTAGGCGCTTGAATCGCCTGATTCTGACAAACGAGCGAAAAGATAAACTGAAACGAAAATCGGATCAGAAATCGCGATCGAAAATAATCGCGGAAAAATCCGAGAAAAAGAAAACTAACGAATAGGCTAATGAACAAGCATTCATTGTTTGTAACTAACGAGCAAAAACCATTCGTTAAAACTAACGTACGGATGAACATTCGCTAAAAAGAAGAACCGGGAAAACCGGCGAACCGATCTAAAAAAACGAACTAGGGTTTTTCTTAAAAAACGAATCGGTTTTCTTAAAAAAACCGGCGGCGGCGAACAGCGCGTTACCTCTCCAGTGAGACTCCGGCGAGGTGGGGCTCGGGCGGCGGGGCGACGGGCTAGCGGGGCGGCGGGGCGAGGGGCGGCGGCGGCGAGGCGCGGGAGGCAGCGGTGAGGCACTGGAGGCGGCAGCGCGGCTCGGGAGAAGGGCTGCGGCGGCGGGGTTTGGCGGCGGTGGCGGGGCTCCGGGGGCGGGGTATTTAAGGAGGGGGAGGGGGTGGCCTGGAGGAGGGGGCAAGGCGGCGGGGAGGAGGAGTCCGGCTCGGACTCCGATCCGATTTGGCGGCGGCGGCGCGCGGCGTCCTGGCGGGAGACGGCGGCGCGGGGAAGACGGGCCGACTCGGCTGGGCCTTGGCCCAGTCGGGCGCTGGAATTTTTTTAAGCAATTCCACCCAGCAGAAAAAACTCCTAAAAATAAAATAAAAATCTAAAAATGCCAAAACAAATTTTCACCGTCTAAATAAAATATTTAGAACGAAATGAACATTTTCTTGGCCCTAAAATGCAAGTTTGAAAAACGTGCAATTTTTCTAATGCAAATAAAATCCAAATAAAATCAAATATTTGATTTTAATATTTTTCCTCCAATATTTCAACTATTTTGGAGAAGTCATATTTTCTCGTCTCATATATTTTAATATGAAATATTTTCGGAGAGAAAAATAATTAAAACCAAAATCCTCGTTTCATTATTTGATAAAAATCAAATATGAAAACTGGGAAATCCCCAACTCTCTCCGAGGGTCCTTGAGTTGCTTAGGGTTTCAAGGATCGAGAAACGAAAATGTAATAAAATATGATATGCAAGAATGATCTATATATAACATTCCAAATTGAAAATTTGGGATGTTACACTTGGAAACACAAGTTGATCTTTTAGCCATGTGCGGTGCCCCCCTCCGCAGATACACACCTTGGTCATATCATCGTAGTGCTTAGGCAAATCCCTGTACCGGTAACTTCATCATCACCATCGCCACGCCGTCATGTTGACGGAACTCTCCCTCGTCCTCAACAAGATCAAGAGATCGAGGGACGTCATCAAGCTGAACGTGTGCTGAAGTGGAGGTGCCGTACGTTCGGTGCTTGGATCAGTTGGATCGCGAAGACGTTCGACTACATCAACCGTGTTACTAAATGCTTCCACTTTTGGTCTACGAGGGTACGTAGACACACTCTCCCCTCTCATTGCTATGCTTCTCCTAGATAGATCTTGCTGATCGTAGGATTTTTTTTGAAATATTGTGTTCCCCAACATTGGCATCCGAGCCAGGTCTATGTGTAGATGTTATATGCATGAGTAGAACACAATGAGTTGTGGGCGATAATAGTCATACTGCTTACTAGCAGCATCTTACTTTGATTCGATGGTATTGTTGGATGAAGCGGCCCAGACCGACATTACATGATCGCGTTCATGAAACTGGTTCTACTGACGTGCTTTGCACATAGGTGGCTAGCGGGTGTCTGTTTCTCCAGATTTAGTTGAATCGAGTTTGACTACGACCGGTCCTTGTTGAAGGTTAAAATAGTAAACTTGACAAAAAATCGTCGTGGTTTTGATGCGTAGGTAAGAACAGTTCTTGCTAGAAGCCCGTAGCAGCCACGTAAAACTTGCAACAACAAGGTAGAGGATGTCTAACTTGTTTTTGCAGGGCTTGCTGTGATGTGATATGGTCAAGACGTGATTATATATAAATTGTTGTATGAGATGATCATGTTTTGTAACAGTTATCGGCAACTGGCAGGAGCCATATGGTTGTCGCTTTATTGTAGGAAATGCAATCGTCGTGTAATTGTTTACTTTATCACTAAGTGGTAGCGATAGTCGTAGAAGCAATAGTTGGCGAGACGACAACGATGCTACGATGGAGATCAAGGTGTCAAGCCGGTGACGATGGTGATCATGACGGTGCTTTGGAGATGGAGATCAAAGGCACAAGATGATGATGACCATATCATATCACTTATATTGATTGCATGTGATGTTTATCCTTTATGCATCGTATTTTTCTTAGAACAGCGGTAGCGTTATAAGACGATCTCTCACTAAATTTCAAGGTACAAGTGTTCTCCCTGAGTATTCACCGTTGCTACAGTTCGTCGTGCTGAGACACCACGTGATGATCGGGTGTATAAGCTCTACATTCACATACAACGGGTGCAAGCCAGTTTTGTACACGCATAATACTGATGTCTACTACACAACCTTCTTCTCGTAGACGTTGTTGGGCCTCCAAGTGCAGAGGTTTGTAGGACAGTAGAAAATTTCCCTCAAGTGGATGACCTAAGACTTATCAATCCGTAGGAGGCATAGTATGAAGATGGTCTCTCTCAAGCAACCCTGCAGCCAAATAACAAAGAGTCTCTTGTGTTCCCAACACACCCAATACAATGGTAAATTGTATAGGTGCACTAGTTCGGCGAAGAGATGGTGATACAAGTGGTATATGGATAGTAGATATGGGTATTTGTAATCTGAAATTATAAAAACAGCACGGTAACTAATGATAAAAGTGAGCGTAAACGGTATTGCAATGCTAGGAAACAAGGCCTAGGGTTCATACTTTCGCTAGTGTAAGTTCTCTCAACAATAATGACATAATTGGATCACATAACTATCCCTCAACATGCAACAAAGAGTCACTCCAAAGTCACTAATAGCGGAGAACTAACGAAGATATTATGGTAGGGTACGAAACCACCACAAAGTTATTCTTTCCAATCAATCCGGTGGGCTATTCCTATAAGTGTCACAAACAGCCCTAGAGTTCGTACTAGAATAACACCTTAAGACAAAAATCAACCAAAACCCTAATGTCACCTAGATACTCCAATGTCTCCTCAAGTATCCATGGGTATGATTATACGATATGTGTCACACAATCTCAGATTCATCTATTCAACCAACACAAAGGACCTCAAAGAGTGCCCCTAAGTTCTACCGGAGAATCACGACAAAAACGTGTGCCAACCCCTATGCATAGGTTCATGGGCGGAACCCGCAAGTTGATCACCAAAACATACATCAAGTGAATCACGTGGCATCCCATTGTCACCACAGATACGCACGGCAAGACATACGTCAAGTGTTCTCAAATCTTTAAAGACTCAATACAATAAGATAACTTCAAAGGGGAAACTCAATTCATTACAAGAGAGAAGAGGGGGAGGAGAAACATAAGATCCAACTATAATAGCAAAGCTCGCGATACATCAAGATCGTGCCAAATCAAGAACACGAGAGAGAGAGAGAGAGAGAGAGATCAAACACATAGCTACTGGTACGTACCCTCAGCCCCGAGGGAGAACTACTCCCTCATCATCATGGAGAGCACCGGGATGATGAAGATGGCCACCGGAGAGGGATTGCCCCCTCCGGCAGGGTGCCAGAACGGGTCTAGATTGGCTTTCAGTGGCTACGGAGGCTTCTGACGGCGGAACTCTCGATCTATTCTGCTCCCGGATGTTTTTAGGGTATATGGAGATATATAGGCGGAAGAAGTACGTCAGGGGGGGGCCACGAGGGGCCCACGAGGGTGGAGGGCGCGCCCAGGGGGGTGGGCGCGCCCCCCTGCCTCGTGACCTCCTCGTAGAGCCCCCGACGTGCACTCCAAGTCTTTTGGGCTTCTTTCCTTCCAAAAATGAGTTCCGTGAAGTTTCAGGTCAATTGGACTCCATTTGGTTTTCCTTTTCTTCGAAACCCCAAAACAGGGTAAAAACCGAAACTGGCACTGGGCTCTGGGTTAATAGGTTAGTCCAAAAAATGATATAAAAGTGTATAATAAAGCCCATAAACATTCAAAACAGTAAATAATATAGCATAGAGCAATAAAACATTATAGATACGTTGGAGACATATCAGCATCCCCAAGCTTAACTCCTGCTCGTCCTCGAGTAGGTAAATGATAAAAACAGAATTTTTGATGCGGAGTGCTACTTTGCATAATTTCAATGTAATTCTTCTTAATTGTGGCATGAATATTCAGATCCGAAAGATTCAAGACAAAAGTTCATATTGACATAAAAATGATAATACTTCAAGCATACAAACTAAGAAATTATGTCTTCTCAAAATGACATGGCCAAAGAAAGTTCATCCCGACAAAATCATATAGTTTAGTCATGTTTCATTTCCGTCACACAAGAATGCTCTCATCATGCACAACCCCGATGACAAGCCAAGCAATTGTTTCATACTTTAGTAATCTCAAACTCATAAACTTTCACGCAATACATGAGCGCGAGCCAGGGACATAGCACTATGGGTGGAATAGAATATAATGAGGGGGGTTATGTGGAGAAGAAAAAAAGGAGAAAGTCTCACATCCACGAGGCTAATCAATGGGCTATGGAGATGCCCACCGACTGATGTTAATGCAAGGAGTAGGGTTCCCATGCAATGGATGCAGTAGAGCTATAAATGTATGAAAGCTCAACAAAAGAAACTAGTGGGTGTGCATCCAACTTGCTTGCTCATGAAGACCTAGGGCACTTGAGGAGGCCCATTGTTGGAATATACAAGCCAAGTTCTATAATGAAAATTCCCACTAGTATATGAAAGTGATAACTCAAGAGACTCTCTATATGAAGAACATGGTGCTACTTTGAAGCACAAGTGTGGAAAAAAGGATAGTAGCATTGCCCCTTTTTATTTATTTTCTCTTTTTTTGGGCCTTTTTTTCTTTGGCCTTTCTCTTTTTTTTGGGACAATGCTCTATTGAATGATGATCATCACACTTCTATTTATTTACAACTCAATGATTACAACTCGATACTAGAACAAAGTATGACTCTATATGGATGCCTCCGGCGGTGTACCGGGACATGCAATGAATCAAGAGTGACAAGTATGAAAAAATTATGAACGGTGGCTTTGCCACAAATACTATGTCAACTACATGATCATGCTAAGCAATATGACAATGATGAATGTGTCATGATGAACGGAATGATGGAAAGTTGCATGGCAATATATCTCGGAATGGCTATGGAAATGCCATAGTAGGTAGGTATGGTGGCTGTTTTGAGGAAGATATAAGGAGGTTTATGTGTTACAGAGCGTATCATATCACGGGGTTTGGATGCACCGGCGAACTTTGCACCAACTCTCAATGTCAGAAAGGGAAATGCACGGTACCGAAGAGGCTAGCAAGGATGGAAGGGTGAGAGCGTGTATAATCCATGGACTCAACATTAGTCATAAAGAACTCACATACTTATTGCAAAAATCTACAAGTCATCAAAAACCTCGGCACTACGCGCATGCTCCTAGGGGGATAGATTGGTAGGAAAAGACCATCGCTCGTCCCCGACCGCCACTCATAAGGAGGACAATCAGATAACACCTCATGTTTCAAATTTGTTACACAACGTTTACCATACGTGCATGCTACGGGATTTGCAAACTTCAACACAAGCATTTCTCAATTTCACAACTACTCAACTAGCACGACTTTGATATTATTACCTCCATATCTCAAAACAATCATCAAGCATCAAACTTCTCTTAGTATTCAAAACACTCATAAGAGAATTTTATTATTAATCTTGTATACCTAGCATATTAGGATTTTAAGAAAATTACCATGCTATTAAGACTCTCAAAATAATCTAAGTGAAGCATGAGAGATCAATAGTTTCTATAAAACAAATCCACCATGCTCTAAAAGATATAAGTGAAGCACTAGAGCAAATGACAAACTACTCTGAAAGATATAAGTGAAGATCAATGAGTAGTCGAATAATTATGCAACTATGTGAAGACTCTCTAACATTTAATAATTTCAGATCTTGGTATTCTATTCAAACATCAAGCAAAGCAAAATAAAATGACATTCTAATAATGTCAAACATCATGTGAAGAAGCAAAAACTTAGGATCAACTGAAACTAACCGATAATTGTTGAAGAAGAAAGGTGGGATGCCAACCGGGGCATCCCCAAGCTTAGATGCTTGAGACTTCTTAAAATATTATCTTGGGGTGCCTTGGGCATCCCCAAGCTTGAGCTTTTGTGTCTCCTTAATTCCTCTCATATCATGGTCTCCCTAAATCTCAAAGGCTTCATCCACACAAAACTCAACCAGGACTCGTGAGATAAGTTAGTATAAACCATTGCAAAAACCTTATCATACTCTACTGTAGAAAATCACTAAAATTATTATTCAACATTTCATACTAAATTCCTATGCATATTTAATAGTCCTATCCTCAAATAGAATCATTAAAGAAGCAAACATATGCAAACAATGCAAACATAACAGCAATCTGCCTAAACAGGATAGTCTGTAAAGAATGATGCAACATCCATACTTAACTAGCTCCAAAAATTATGAAAGAAAATTCCCACTGTAGTAAATTCATCATATCTTAATATTCAAATGGTTTCAACATTTTATCACATTCTGACTTTTCTAGGGAATTATTGCAACAGTGGTAAACTTTCTGTTTTCAAACAGCAACATGTATACTTGTAACATAGGCATAGTAAAGGCTATCAATGCCACTTTTATTGAAATAAAAGATGCAAAACATTATTGTAAATAACAGCAAGAAAATCCTAACAAAATAAATTGACGCTCCAAGCAAAACCCATATCATGTGGTGAATAAAAATATAGCTCCAAGTAAAGTTACCGATGAACGAAGACGAAAGAGGGGATGCCTTCCGGGGCATCCCCAAGCTTAGGCTCTTGGATATCCTTGAATATTACCTTGGGGTGCCTCGGTCATCCCTAAGCTTAGGCTCTTGCCACTCCTTATTCCATAGTCCATCGAATCCTTACCCAAAACTTGAAAACTTCACAACACAAAACTTAACAGAAAACTCGTAAGCTCCGTTAGTGTAAGAAAATAAATCACCACTCCAAGTTACTGTAATGAACTCATTCTTAATTCATATTGGTGTAATATCTACTGTATTAAAACTTATCTATGGTTTATAAACTCTATTATTAGCCATAGATTCATGAAAATAAGCAAACAACACACGAAAAAACAGAATCTGTGAAAAACAGAACAGTCTGTAGTAATCTGGATCAAACGTATACTTCTGTAACTCATAAAATTCTAAAATAAATTTCTGGACGTGAGGAATTTATCTATTAATCACCTTCAAAAAGAATTAACTAAATATCACTCTCCAAATGAAAATGGCAGCAATTCTCGTGAGCGCTAAAGTTTCTGTTTTTTACAGCATGATCAACAAGACTTTCCCCAAGCCTTCCCAAAGGTTCTACTTGGCACAAACACTAATTAAAAGAATAAAACCACATCTAAACAGAGTATAGATGAATTATTTATTACTAAAAAGTAACAATAAGCAAGGAACTAAAATAAAATTGGGTTGCCTCTCAACAAGCGCTATCGTTTAACGCCCCTAGCTAGGCATGATGATTTCAATGATGCTCACATCAAAGATAAGAATTGTAATATAAAGAGAGCATCATGAAGAATATGACTAGCACATTTAAGCTTAAACCACTTCCTATGCATAGGGATTTTGTAAGCAAACAACTTGTGGGAAGAAGAATCAACTTGCATAGGAAGGTAAAACAAGCATAACTTCAAAATTTTAAGCACATAGAGAGGAAACATGATATTATTGCAATTCCTACAAGCATATGTTCCTCCCTCATAATAATTTTCAGTAGCATCATGAATTAATTCAACAATATAACCATCACCTAAAGCATTCCTTTCATGATCTACAAGTATAGAAAATTTACTACTCTCCGCATAAGCAAATTTCTTCTCATGAATAATAGTGGGAGCAAACTCAACAAAATAACTATCATGTGATTGAAAATTAAGATCAAGATGACAAGTTTCATGGTTATCATTATTCTTTAAAGCATACGTGTCATCACAATAATCATCATAGATAGGAGGCATGCTTTCATCATAATAAATTTGCTCATCAAAACTTGGGGGACAAAAAATATCATCTTCATCAAACATAGCTTCCCCAAGCTTGTGGCTTTGCATATCATTAGCATCATAGATATTCAAGGAATTCATACTAACAGCATTGCAATCATGCTCATCATTCAAAGATTTAATGCCAAACATTCTAATGCATTCTTCTTCTAACACTTTGGCACAATTTTCCTTTCCATCATACTCATGAAAGATATTAAAAAGATGAACCGTATGAGGCAAACTCAATTCCATTTTTTTGTAGTTTTCTTTTATAAACTAAACTAGTGATAAAACAAGAAACTAAAGCAAGATCGAAAGATATACCTTCAAGCGCTAACCTCCCCGGCAACAGCGCCAGAAAAGAGCTTCATGTCTACTACACAACTTTCTTCTTGTAGACGTTGTTGGGCCTCCAAGTGCAGAGGTTTGTAGGACAGTAGCAAATTTCCCTCAAGTGGATGACCTAAGGTTTATCAATCCGTAGGAGGCATAGGATGAAGATGGTCTCTCTCAAGCAACCCTGCAACCAAATAACAAAGAGTCTCTTGTGTCCCCAACACACCCAATACAATGGTAAATTGTATAGGTGCACTAGTTCGGCGAAGAGATGGTGATACAAGTGGTATATGGATAGTAGATATGGGTATTTGTAATCTGAAATTATAAAAACAGCAAGGTAACTAATGATAAAAGTGAGCGCAAACGGTATTGCAATGCTAGGAAACAAGACCTAGGGTTCATACTTTCGCTAGTGTAAGTTCTCTCAACAATAATAACATAATTGGATCACATAACTATCCCTCAACATGCAACAAAGAGTCACTCCAAAGTCACTAATAGCAGAGAACGAACGAAGAGATTATGGTAGGGTACGAAACCACCTCAAAGTTATTCTTTCCAAACAATCCGGTGGGCTATTCCTATAAGTGTCACAAACAGCCCTAGAGCTCGTACTAGAATAACACCTTAAGACACAAATCAACCAAAACCCTAATGTCACCTAGATACTCCAATGTCACCTCAAGTATCCGTGGGTATGATTATACGATATGGGTCACACAATCTCAGATTCATCTATTCAACCAACACAAAGGACCTCAAAGAGTGCCCCAAAGTTCTACCGGAGAATCACGACGAAAATGTGTGCCAACCCCTATGCATAGGTTCATGGGCGGAACCCGCAAGTTGATCACCAAAACATACATCAAGTGAATCACGTGGCATCCCATTGTCACCATAGATACGCATGGCAAGACATACATCAAGTGTTCTCAAATCTTTAAAGACTCAATCCAATAAGATAACTTCAAAGGAGAAACTCAATTCATTACAAGAGAGAAGAGGGGGAGGAGAAACATAGGATCCAACTATAATAGCAAAGCTTGCGATACATCAAGATCGTGCCAAATCAAGAACACGAGAGAGAGAGAGAGAGGAGAGATCAAACACATAGCTACTGGTACATACCCTTATCCCCGAGGGAGAACTACTCCCTCCTCGTCATGGAGGGCACCGGGATGATGAAGATGGCCACTAGAGAGGGATTGTCCCCTCCGGTAGGGTGCCGGAACGGGTCTAGATTGGCTTTCGGTGGCTACGGAGGCTTCTGGCGGCGGAACTCCCGATCTATTCTGCTCCCGGATGTTTTTAGGGTATATGGAGATATATAGGCGGAAGAAGTACGTCAGGGGGGCCATGATGGGCCCACGAGGGTGGAGGGCGCGCCCAGGGGGTGGGCGCGCCCCCTTGCCTCGTGACCTCCTCGTAGAGCCCCCGATGTGCACTCCAAGTCTTCTGGGCTTCTTTCCTTCCAAAAATGAGTTCTGTGAAGTTTCAGGTCAATTGGAATCCGTTTGGTTTTCCTTTTCTTCGAAACCCTAAAACAGGGTAAAAACAGAAACTGGCACTGGGCTCTGGGTTAATAGGTTAGTCCCAAAAATGATATAAAAGTGTATAATAAAGTCCATAAACATTCAAAACAGTAAATAATATAGCATGGAGCAATCAAAAATTATAGATACGTTGGAGACGTATCAAATACTCAGGTTAAACTTGATGAGCCTAGCATATGAAGGTATGGCCTCGGAACACTGAGACCGAAATTTCGAGCGTGAATCATATAGTAGATATGATCTACATAGTGATGTTCACCATTGAAAGCTACTCTATCTCACATGATGATCGGACATGGTTTAGTTGATATGGATCACGTTATCATTTAGATGACCAGAGGGATGTCTATCTAAGTGAGAGTTCTTAAGTAATATGATTAATTGAACTTTAATTTATCATGAACTTAGTACCTGATAGTATTTTGCATGTCTATATTGTTGTAGATAAATGGCTCGTGCTACTGTTCCTTTGATTTTTAATGCATTCCTAGAGAAAGCTAAGTTGAAATATGATGGTAGCAACTACATGGACTAGGTCCGTAACTTGAGGATTATCCTCATTGCTGCACAGAAGAATTACGTCCTAGAAGCACCGCTAGGTGTACCACCCGTGCCAGCAACTACAGACATTGTGAATGCTTGGCAGACGCGTGTTGATGACTACTCGATAGTTCAGTGTGCCATACTTTACTGCTTAGAACCGTGACTTCAACGATGTTTTGAACGTCATGGAGCATATGAGATGCTCTAGGGGTTGAAGTTAATATTTCAAGCAAATGCCCAGATTAAGAGATACGAGGTGACGATGCGCGTGGGAAATGGTTCCAAAGTCGATGTGATCGCCGTCGGCACGCTACCTCTACCTCTACCTTTGGGATTAGTTTTAGACCTGAATAATTGTTATTTGGTGCCAGCGTTAAGCATGAACATTATATCTGGATCTTGTTTGATGCGAGACGGTTATTTACTTAAATCAGAGAATAATGGTTGTTCTATTTATATGAGTAATATTTTTTATGGTCATGCACCCTTGATGAGTGGTCTATTTTTATTAAATCTCGATAGTACTGATACACATATTCATAGTATTGAAGCCAAAAGATACAAGTTTAATAATGACAGTGCAACTTATTGGTGGCACTGCCGTTTAGGTCATATTGGTGTAAAGCGCATGAAGAAACTCCATGCTGATGGGCTTTTGGAATCACTTAATTATGAATCACTTGGTGCTTGAGAACCATGCCTCATGGGCAAGATGACTAAGACTCTATTCTCTGGAACAATGGAGTGAGCAACAAACTTATTGGAAATAATACATACTGTTGTATGCGGTCCGATGAGTGTTGATGCTCGCGGTGGGTATCGTTATTTTCTAACCTTCACAGATGATTTGAGCAGATATGGGTATATCTACTTCATGAAACATAAGTCTGAAACATTTGAAAAGTTCAAAGAATTTTAAAGTGAAGTGGAAAATCATTGTAACAAGAAAATAAAGTTTCTACGATCTGACCGTGGAGGTGAATATTTGAGTTATGAGTGTGGGCCTTCATTTGAAACAATGTGGAATAGTTTCACAACTCATGCCACCTGGAACACCACAGCGTAATGGTGTGTCCGAACGTCGTAACCGCACTTTATTAGGTATGGTGCGATCTATGATGTCTCTTACTGATTTACCGCTATCGTTTTGGGGTTATGCTTTAGAGACGGTTGCATTCACGTAAAATAGGGCACCATCGAAATTCGTTGAGACGACACCATATGAACTGTGGTTTGGCAAGAAACCCAAGTTGTCGTTTCTTAAAGTTTGGGGCTGCGATGCTTATGTGAAAAAGCTTCAACCTGATAAGCTCGAACCCAAATCGGAGAAATGTGTCTTCATAGGATACCCAAAGGAGACTGTTGGGTACACCTTCTATCACAAATCCGAAGGCAAGATATTCGTTGCTAAGAATGGATCCTTTCTCGAGAAGGAGTTTATCTCGAAAGAAGTGAGTGGGAGGAAAGTAGAACTTGATGAGGTAACTATACTTTCTCCCTTATTGGAAAGTAGTTCATCACAGAAACAGTTCCAGTGATTCCTACACCAATTAGTGAGGAAGCTAATGACGATGATCATGAAACTTCCGATCAAGTTACTACCGAACCTCTTAGGTCAACCAGAGTAAGATCCACACCAGAGTGGTATGGTAATCCTGTTCTGGAGGTCATGTTACTTGACCATGACGAACCTACGAACTATGAGGAAGCGATGATGAGCCCAGATTCCGCAAAATGGCTTGAGGCCATGAAATCTGATATGGGAAACATGTATGAGAACAAAGTATGGACTTTGGTTGAGTTGGCCGATGATCAGCAAGCAATAGAGAATAAATGGATCTTAAAGAAGAAGACTTACACTAACGGTAATGATACTGTCTACAAAGCTCGACTGGTTGCGAAAGGTTTTCGACAAGTTTAAGGAGTTGACTACGATGATACATTCGCACCCGTAGTGATGCTTAAGTCTGTCCGAATCATGTTAGCAATTGCCGCATTTTATGATTATGAAATTTGGCAAATGGATGTCCAAACTGTATTCCTTAATGGATATCTTAAAGAAGAGTTGTATATGATGCAACCAGAAGGTTTTGTTGATCCATTTATGGGCTGGTGCAAACCTCTTGGAGTTGGAATATATGCTTTGATAGTGTGATCAAAGCATATGGTTTTATACAGACTTTTGGAGAAGCCTGTATTTATAAGAAAGTGAGTGGGAGCTCTCTAGCATTTCTGATATTATATGTGGATGACATATTATTGATTGGAAATGATACGGAATTTCTGAATAGCATAAAAAGATACTTGAATAAGATTTTTTTCAATGAAAGACCTCGGTGAAGCTGCTTATATATTGGGCATCAAGATCTATAGAGATAGATCAAGACGCTTAATTAGAATTTCACAAAACACATACCTTGATAAAGTTTTGAAGAAGTTCAAAATGGATCAGTCAAAGAAAGGGTTCTTGCCTGTGTTACAAGGTGTGAAGTTGAGTCAGACTTAGTGCCTGACAACTGCAGAAGATAGAGAGAAAATGGAAGTCATTCCCTATGCCTCAGCCATAGGTTCTATCATGTATGGAATGATGTGTACCAGACATGATGTGCGCCTTGCTATTAGTTTAGCAGGGAGGTACCAAAGTAATCCAGGAGCGGATCACTGGACAGCGGTCAAGAACATCCTGAAATACCTGAAAAGGACTAAGGATATGTTTCTTGTTTATGGAGGTGAAAAATAGCTTGTCGTAAATGGTTACGTCGATGCAAGCTTTGACACTGATCCGGATGACTCTAAGTCGCAAACCGGATACGTACTTATATTGAATGGTGGAGCTGTCAGTTGGTGCAATTCCAAGCAGAGCGTCGTGGCGCGATCTACGTGTGAAGCGGAGTACATAGTGAAGGAAATATGCCCTAAAGGCAATAATAAAGTTGTTATTTATATTTCCTTATATCATGATAAATGTTTATTATTCATGCTAGAATTGTATTAACCGGAAACTTAGTACATGTGTGAATACATAGACAAACAGAGTGTCACTAGTTTGCCTCTACTTGACTAGATCGTTGAATCAATGATGGTTATGTTTCCTAACAATAGACATGAGTTGTTATTTGATTAACGGGATCACATCATTAGAGAATGATGTGATTGACTTGACCCATCCGTTAGCTTAGCATGATGATCGTTTAGTTTGTTGCTATTGCTTTCTCCATAACTATACATGTTCCTATGACTATGATATCATGCAACTCCCGAATACCGGTGTGCTACCAAACGTCACAACGTAACTAGGTGATTATAAAGGTGCTCTACAGGTGTCCCTGATGGCGTTTGTTGAGTTGGCATGGATCAAGATCGGGATTTGTCACTCCGATTGTCGGAGAGGTATCTCTGGGCCCTCTCGGTAATGTACATCATTATAAGGCTTGCAAGCAATGTAGCTAATGAGTTAGTTACGGGATGTAGCATTAAGGAACAAGTAAAGAGACTTGCCAGTAACGAGATTGAACTAGGTATTGAGATACCGACGATCGAATCTCGGGCAAGTAACATACCGATGACAAAGGGAACAACGTATACCGTTATGCGGTTTGACCGATAAAGATCTTCGTCGAATATGTAGGAACCAATATGAGCATTCAGGTTCCGCTATTGGTTAGTGACCAGAGACATGTCTCGGTCATGTCTACATAGTTCTCGAACCCGTAGGGTCCGCACGCTTAATGATCGGTATTACGAGTTTATGTGTTTCGATGCACCGAAGGTAGTTCGGAGTCCCAGATTTGATCAGGGACATAATGAGGAGTCTCGAAATGGTCGAGACGTAAAGATCGATATATTGGAAGCCTCTGTTTGGACATCAGAATGGTTCCGGGTTAAAACGGGAGTATACCGGAGCACCGGGAGGTTACCGGAACCCCCCGGGAGGTATATGGGCCTTATTGGGACTTTGTGGGAGAGAGGGAAATGGAGCAAAGGAGCCCCCCCCCAAACCCAATCCGAATTGGGAGGCCCCCCCCCCTTTCCTTCCACCTCCCTCCTCCTTCCTTCTCGCCTAAATCCAACAAGGCAAGGGGGAATGCTACTCCCGGTGGGAGTAAGACTCCCCTTGGGCGCGCCTAGGAGGCCGGCCCCTCCCCCTCCTCCACTCCTTTATATACGGGGGAGGGGGCACCCCATGGACACACAAGTTGATCATTGATATTTAGCCGTGTGCGGTGCCCCCCACCACCATAATCCACCTCGGTAATATCGTAGCGGTGCTTAGGCGAAGCCCTGTTCCGATAGCAACATCATCACCGTCATCACGCCATCGTGCTGACGAAGCTCTCCCTCGAAGCTCTACTGGATCGTGAGTTCGTGAAGACGTACGACTACATTAACCGTGTTGTCATAACGCTTTCGCTTACGGTCTACGAGGGTACGTAGACGATACTCTCCCCTCTCGTTTCCATGCATCACCATGATCTTGCGTGTGCGTAGGAAAATTTTGAAATTACTGCGTTACCCAACACATAGCTGCTTCGGAAGTAGCAAATGATGGAGTCTAGATGAAGGAGTTCGTATCCAATCTAGGTGTAATACCTAGTGCATCGGGTCCAATGAAAATCTTTTGTGACAATACTAGTGCAATTGCCTTGGTAAAGGAATCCAGATTTCCCAAGAGAACCAAGCACATCAAGAGACGCTTCCATTCCATCCATGATCAAGTCAAGGAGGGAGACATAGAGACTTGCAAGATACATATGGATCTGAATGTTACAGACCCGTTAACTAAGCCTCTCTCACGAGCAAAACATGATCAGCACCAAGACTCCATGGGTGTTAGAATCATTACTTTGTAATCTAGATTATTGACTCCAGTGCAAGTGGGAGACTGAAGGAAATATGCCCTAGAGGCAATAATAAAGTTGTTGTTTATATTTCCTTATATCATGATAAATGTTTATTATTCATGCTAGAATTGTATTAACCGGAAACTTAGTACATGTGTGGATACATAGACAAACAGTGTCCCTAGTATGCCTCTACTTGACTAGCTCGTTAATCAAAGAGGGTTAAGTTTCCTAGCCATAGACATGTGTTGTCATTTGATGAATGGGATCACATCATTTGAGAATGATGTGATGGACAAGACCCATCCGTTAGCTTAGCACTGTGATCGTTTAGTTTATTGCTATTGCTTTCTTCATGACTTATACATGTTCCTATGACTATGAGATTATGCAACTCCTGAATACCGAAGGAACACTTAGTGTGCTATCAAACATCACAATGTAACTGGGTGATTATAAAGATGCTCTACATGTGTCTCTAATGGTGTTTGTTGAGTTGGCATAGATCGAAATTAGGATTTGTCACTCCGTGTATCAGAGAGGTATCTCTGGGCCCTCTCGGTAATGCACATCACTATGAGCCTTGCAAGGAATGTGACTAATGAGTTAGTCATGAGATTATGCATTACAGAACGAGTAATGAGACTTGTCGGTGACGAGATTGAACTAGGTATGATGATACCGACGATTGAATCTTGGGCAAGTAACATACCGATGACAAAGGAACACCGTATGTTGTTATGCGGTTTGACCGATAAAGATCTTCATAGAATATGTAGGAGCCAATATGAGCATCCAGGTTCCGCTATTGGTTATTGACTGGAGATGTGTCTTGGTCATGTCTACATAGTTCTCAAACCCGTAGTGTCCGCATGCTTAACGTTCGATGATGATTTGTATTATGAGTTTCGTGTTTTGATGAACCGAAGTTTGTTCGGAGTCCCGGATGAGACCACAAACATGACAAGGAGTCTCGAAATGGTCGAGACATAAATATTGATATATTGGACCATGTTATTTGTACACCGGAAGTGTTCCGGATAGTTTCGGTTAAAAACGGAGTACCGGAACCCCCCAGGGGACTAATGGGCCACCATGGGACTTATTGGAGAGGGAGGAGGGCTGCCAGGGCAGGCCGCACCCCCCCTTAGCGGTCCGAATTGGACAAGGGAAAGGGGGGCGGTGCCCCCTTTCTTACTCCCTCCCCCTCTCCTTCCTTCCCCCTCTCTCCCTTTTGGTGGAATCCTATTAGGACTAGGAGTCCTAGTAGGACTCCCCTCTTGGGCGCGCCCTAGGGGCCGGCCGGCCCTCCCCTCCTCCCTCCTTTATATGCGTGGGGAGGGGGCACCCTAGGACACACAAGTTGATCTTTTAGCCGTGTGCGGTGCCCCCCTCCACAGATACACACCTCGGTCATATCGTCGTAGTGCTTAGGCAAAGCCCTGTGCCGGTAACTTCATCATCACCATCGCCACGCCGTCGTGCTGAAGGAACTCTCCGTCGTCCTCAACTGGATCAAGAGATCGAGGGACGTCACCAAGCTGAATGTGTGCTGAACACGGAGGTGTCGTACTTTCGGTGCTTGGATCAGTTGGATCGCGAAAATGTTTGACTACATCAATTGCGTTACTAAACGCTTCTGCTTTCGGTCTACGAGGGTACATAGACACACTCTCCCCTCTCATTGCTATGCATCTCCTAGATAGATCTTGAATGATCGTAGGAATTTTTTTGAAATACTGCGTTCCCCAACAAAGCGGCAGCCCGCAATGTGATGAAGCAAGTGAACCACCTATGGGCGGGATCAGGAACCTACATGTCACATGCTGAGTCTAAGAGGGTTGCGAGGGAAGGTTCTCTCATCCTACAACTCAAGATTCAGTCGCAGAATGAAATAGGCATAAATCCAAATCACATTTTGCGAGGAAGACTACCCACCTGAGTACCCGCACCCAGGACGACTCCCTCTGTTCATTTCGCAAATCATAGGGAGTGCACGAGTCCATCGAATTTTGATTGACATTGGCAGGTCCATTAGCATGACATCCCTAACGACACTAGAGCATATGCAAATTTCCTATGTAGAAATAGAACATGACTCCTGAGAATTTGACGGACTAGTCTCGGGAATGTCACATATACTACTAGGGCATATTGCCCTTATCATTATCCCTGAAGAAGAGGAAAACTTTAGAAGAGAGCTATGCACTTTTGAGGTCATTGACTTTGATATAGTCTACAACGTCTTGAAAGGACGACTACACCTCATGTTGTTCATGGTGATACCCATCTAGACGTACATGATGCTTAAGTTGTCGGTACCTCATGGTGCCATCATAGTGAAAGGTTCACTCAAACGTGTGATCGAATGTAGTCGGCTAAACTACGAGATGACCACAACTTTGTAAGTATCCATCTCGAGAGAAACCCTCGAAGCCTTCCAACATATACTCCTAGACTACCAAGGATGTGAAGTAGGTCAACACCACCAATAACCATGGAGGAGTGTGTCTCCAATGGGAGCAAAACCGGGACTTCGGCAGCACAACTTGCCAAGCAACCAAGGGAGTCACATCAATACTAGACGTACCTAAATGTACTTACGAACAACGTGCAGTCAGAATGACTACCATCACGAAGTCCTGATGGCTTAACTTAGGTCACTAGATATATGTTCCTTGTTCCCGATGAATTAAATAGACACAAAATTTTAAAATCATTGTGTGTGTTTCAACATATGAGTCGTTTGGATATTATTTTCCTCAAAAGTGAGATTTTCCTATTTGGTGAAGCTACTAATAAAGAGAAAACTTATAGAGAGAGATATACCTATGAGGTGGGGGTTCTACCTATGAAATATTTGGGTATCCCACTAAACATAATTATGATTATAAACAACAATGGAAGTATTCTGAAGATAAAATTGAAAAGAGATGTGCATGTTGGCAAGGTAAAATGTTGGATATTGCTAGTAGGCTTGCTCTCATGTAGTCTTATCTTAGTAATATTCCTATGTTTATGATGTCTTTCCATCCCATCCAAGTAGGGGTGAGAAAAAGATTTGACTTCTTCAGGGCTAGAATCACTTGGTAAGGAGATAAAGACAAAAAGAAATATCACTTTGTTTGATGGGCTGAGGTCTTTCAACCTAAAAACAATTGTGTGTGTGGGGGGGGGGGGCTTGGTATTCTTATCTTGAATTTGATGGACAAAGATATCCTTGCCAATTGGCTATAGAAACCAGAAATTGAAGAAGGTTTTTGGCAATCTATGCTTTAAAAATAGGTATTTCGAGAATGATTGTCTCTCTGGGGTAAAACGTAAGGTGGGAGACTCCCAATTTTGGGCCGAAATCCTATCTATGAAGGATTTTTTTTCTCCAAATATGTTAAGAACATGGGTGATGGTAGAAATATTAGATTTTGGGAAGAAAGGTGGGTGGTTGACAAACCATTGAATCAATGTTACCCTAGATTGTATGATCTCTGCTTTACTAAGAACATTAGATTGGGAGATGTGATAGAGAAAGGTTGGGATCATTTCACTTTTAGGAGAACCCTTGAGGGGTTATACACTGATTCAATGGAAAAATGAAAAAGATTCTTTGGTTCGGCCTCTTACTGTTGATGGTAAATATACTATCAAGTTATTTTATAATCAACTTAGTCTTAACAATTTATAGTTTCCCTTGAAGTTTCTTTGGAAGGTTAAATTCCCTCCAAAGATCAAGGTATTTATTTGTCTCATTGTGCGCAATAAATGTGCTTCCAAAGAGAAACTTGCTAAAATGGGTGGACTAGGAGTTCCAAATGTGTGTTATGTGGTGTAGATGAGATTGTTGACCACTTATTTCTTCACCGCTCTGTAGCAAAATTCATATATAGTCTTCTATAGTGCACTTTTAATTTAAATTCAATGCCAACTGATATTAAAAGTCTTATTTTCCACTTGGCTTCCTCGGTTTGGGAAGGAAAACAAAAGATGAAACTTGTGAAGGAAAAAAAGATGAAACTTGTGTGGGTATATCTGCATTGACATGATCTATTTGTAGTTGCAGAAATGACATATCCTTTGAATGCAAAGGGGGATTGATCCTTTTGTAACTCTACATAATATTTGTTCCCTCATAAACTGGTGGTCAATTTTGCAGAAAAACCAAGAAGTTCAAACTGAGATGATGTGGGGGTAAAGTTACTGAACGGGTACCAAGTGAGGTGTTCAATACGCCGCAAGGATGGCACCATGGATTTATGTGGATTATTAGTGGTTGATGATGGGTGAAGAAAATCTCTCGCGGTTTGTAATCCTGATGTTCCTCTTTCATATGTCTTATAGGGTTTGGGCTGGGTCCGGGGTATGCTTGTAAGTTATAAGTGGATGTGATGTAGTTTTGTAGTTTCTTATAGGTGCTATGTTGCTAGGCTGTAAGAACTACTATATGGTTTCTACTAATGAAAATATAGGCAAACCCTTTTTGCTAAAACAAGATGTATCTTTCATTTCTTCTTCTTTTTTCAAAAAGAATGTTGAACCCTCAACCTCTGCATCATCGTGATGCACACAATGATTCTGATTAGTTCTTAAGAGAGTACTTCCTTCGTTCCAAAATTCTTCGCATGGTTTTTGTCTAAAATTTTAACTAAAAGCACGACAAGAATTATGGAACTGAAGGATTTTGAACTAAAAGCACGACAAAAATTATGAAACGGAGGGAGTACAATACAATAGCAACCACGGGTGAGCCGTTATAAGACATGAAGTAATCACCCATTATTAAATTAACTTCTTTTCGCATCAACACCTTCAAGAAGTAATAAGTGCCCTTGCACCCGTTTTCATGTCCAACCGAAGATGGTCAAGGCAAGCACATCAGTAAGGAGACAGTGCTTTCAACAAGATAATAACGTAAGTGCGTCGCTACTAAACCCATGCAATCAAGTCAAGAACAAGAGTTTTTACCCTGAAATGAGGTGTTATTTCAATCATCATTCTGAAAACGGGTCTTCTAGAGATCGCGCCAACCTGTACTCCATGCTAGGCCAGAAAGGCACCAGCGGATGACTAAGATATGTTCCCACCATAGACTACCACCCCACCTGTCGCGGGGAGGGCGGGCTTCCATGGCACGGTGTCGACCTGATTGGAACCACTCCATACCTGCGCAAGCCGGCTTGTAACAACCGCCATGACGTTAGGGCCGCTGGCCCAGTGTCCCTCGCGTGAGTTGCCTCCACAGCATCATGCACCATCTGACTTACCACTCCGCTGCCCTAGTTCCTCATTCGAGTGACATGCGGCATTTTGATTTGCAGAAATGAGCACATCTTCAACAAAAAAGTTCCTAATCTCTACAAATATAACAAGAGCTTGAAAGATGGACTGGAGCTACTGCTACATGGAGTCAATCAGTCAAAAGAGCTGCTTATGCTAGCACGTGGCCTGTTGTAACTTTATTGTAAACTGTTACTCATATTCTCTTACAAATTTTACAGTAGGTAAATCACCTGCTGTCTTCAGTAAAAAGCAAAAACAAATTGCACTCTAATCTCCTGAATTGAGAATCTTCTTCGACGGACGTCGAATGCCACGTGCGCGCACGGAGGAGCCCGATCACCGAGTACATCTGCACTCTACAGCGCCTCAAAAGTCAAAGCTGATGAGATGCTCGCTGTCTTTCTCATGCTCCCGGCAGTGGCCGGCGCGTCTCGCGGCACCCCGTCCGTCGGCCTCCGCTGAGCCCACCCCTACCAGTGCGTGCTAATATGGAGCAGTCCTATATATAAGGCCGCTGGGTACTCCACGCCTGTGGGCTGAAGCCACAAAGCCCGGTGTAGCTTCCAGTAAAGCTCGAGAGGCGACGGCCACAGAGGGCTCGTCGACCATTGCCACTGCGAGAGAATGGCGACAAGCATGCGTTGGATAGCGCTCTTCTTGCTGGTCGCCGTGTCTGCTCTGGCCGTTTCTGCCATCATCGAGGATGGTAAGAACCGGAAACTGACTACTAAGTTTTTCCTTAATTGTCTCTTATGTAAAAGTTTCTTTCAGTTGCAAACTATTGGGGCCACTAGGGCATGTATAGTGGTCAGAAATAACCGCATCGTTCTCTGAGGCTGTTTAGATATTTCAATATGAACTATATATAGATATGTATAGACATATTTTAGAGTGTAGATTTGCTCATTTTGCTCTATATGTATTTCATATTAAAATTTCTAAAAAGACTTATATTTAGAAACAAAGGAAGTAAACATGAAATTTGAAATGCAACCGTATATTTACCATTTATTGTTAATTTTAGGTCCATCGGCATTCTCTTATCTTTTCTTTAGGTTCATCAGTCTCTGCGTATCTATTGTTGTCTGATTTTATTTTCTTTTTTGCGGTGAGTTTGATCATATTTTCCTTGTGTTTAGTAACTTTTTTTGTAAGGTACTCCCTCCATAAACTAATATAAGAACGTTTAGATCATTACTTTAGTGATCTAAACGCTCTTATGTTAGTTTACAGAGGAAGTATATTATAAAATAAGTTCAGGATACACTGTACTTCAACTACCTTAAACTGAGGTTAGTCAATCTCATGCATCGAAAATCAAGCTATGAACCAGCTTGATCTCGACAATGGAGATCTGATCTTAAGAATTGAAGTGAAGTTGACTTTACAAAATTACAATTACAATATCTTAACTGACAGTGGTATCCCATCCAGGATTTCAGAAGGATATTTTGTTCTGCTTAGTCACATGGCATACACATGCTTTGTTCATGTCAGGCTCTTCTATCGCGTGAGATGTCTCAGTTGTAATATATGAACATGGTTCTACGATATGTTTCCTTTGTCATTTTTCAGTTCTTTATGAAATTAGCTGCACCACCAATCCTTTTTATATGAAAAGAAAGGTTAGCTGTGGCCTGCATACGTGGTTTAAATGAAGTACCCATCAGTGTCAACACCCTTATATTATGGGACGGAGGGAGTAAGTAACAAGTAGAGTAGCACATAACGAGTTATCAGTGCGTCTTCGATAAACCAATCATGTGTAACTTGTTCTGCACCCATTTACTGAATTAGCAAAACACTTTGTCTCAACTTTTTGAACGACTGGTTTGTGGGTGCGCAGGCCTGTTACCCAACGGGGACTTCAGAAACGGGCCAGACAAGTCCCAGATGAAGGGCCCGGTGGTGACGGGGAAGCACGCGATACCCAACTGGGAGCTCTCGGGGTTCGTGGAGTATATCGAGTCGGGGCACACGCAGGCCGACATGATGCTGCCGGTTCCGGTGGGCGCGAACGCCGTGCGGCTGGGCAACGACGCCACCATCCGGCAGCAGCTCAAGGTCGCCCGCCACACCTACTACTCCATCTCCTTCATCGCCGCGCGGTCATGCGCCCAGGAGGAGAAGCTCAACGTGTCGGTCGACCCGGAGTTCGGCCTGCTCCCGATCCAGACCGTGTACACCAACACCGGCTGGGACACCTACTCCTGGGCGTTCAAGCCCAGGCACACCACCGTGTGGCTCTCCATCCACAACACCGGCATCGAGGAGAACCCGGCGTGCGGCCCTCTCATCATCGCCGTCGCCATCAAGACCCTCTACCCTCAGCTGTACAACAAGGGTACGTATCGACCGAAATCCCCAAAGTTCACCTCGCCCCGTGACTCGTGAGACAGCGTAACTGATGAGTGCACGAATCCTACGTGAACAGGCAACATGGTGAAGAATGGGGACTTCGAGCAGGGGCCGTACATCTTCCCGAACACGCCGTGGGGCGTGCTGGTGCCGCCGATCTTCGAGGACGTGCACTCGCCGCTCCCGGGGTGGATGATCATGTCGGACACCAAGGTGGTCAAGTACATCGACGCGCAGCACCACGCGGTGCCCAAGGGCGTGCGCGCCGTGGAGCTGGTGGCCGGCGTGGAGGTCGCGCTGGTGCAAGAGGTGCTGGGCACCGTGCCCGGGCGGTCGTACAGGCTCACGTTCTCCGTCGGGGACGCGCGCAACGGATGCGTCGGGTCCCTGGGCGTGGACGTGTACGCGGCGCGGGAGAGGCTGAGGGTCTCGTACGTGTCCCGCGGCACCGGCGGGCACAAGTGCGGCAAGCTCGAGTTCACGGCGATCGCGGACAAGACGCGCGTGGTGTTCCAGAGCTCGAACCACCACACCGTCAACGCCACGCTGTGCGGGCCCGTCGTTGACGACGTCTGGCTCGTCAGGCTCAAGTAGCTAGCTTCGAGCGTACGTACTACGTCTACGTGTTAGCATGTTACCTACGAGCTGTGTGCGCGCTGCCAGTATGGGGCTGCCTCGCCATTTTCTTCGATCGATCGTAAAGGTTTCTGGGCTTACCATCTTGCCTACTGCCTTAATTTGAAGGACGATGCTTGGTTTGTGTGGTTGAACTGAGACTTGAGCTAGACATTGAGGAAGTGTATGACGGGATAAAAGTAGTAACAATTGCATTTCCTACAATCCCCTTCTTTTATTGATGGATTTAATTTTGAAGTTACGCACATTCATGTGGATGATAATATGTGTACGTAGCGGATCTGTTGGATGAAATGTCATACTCAGTCTGAGACTAAAAATTATTGCGGTTGTGTCTCCATTATGTATAGATTTTTTTGAAAAGTCAAACCTTATAAAATTTCGATCAAATTTGTGGAGAAAAGTATTTACATCTAGAATGCCAAACATATATCGTTAAATTCATCATAAGATGTAGTGTTATATTTTCTATATTTGCTATTGTAGATTTAAACAGTTTTCTCTATTGTCAAAAGTTTAACTTTACCATAAACTTATACGCATTACATTATAGAATAGAGAGGGTACCTTTTATCAGCCAATAAAGCTTCTTCATTGCATAAACGAAGATTTTTTAGGTTGCTCCATTTGGGCATCTCCAACGCCGACCCATAAACCTCATGCATGCATCCGGAACGCGCTGTCCGGACCGCGGAACACATCCAATGCGGTTCTGTATCGGTCACAGGGCGGTCCGAACGCATTTTCTCCCGCAAATTGGAGACAAAGTAGGTTTGCGGGAGTCTGGACAACAGACACGTAGGACGTTCCCTTGGGCCACCCAATCCCCCTCCGGGTCCCATTTACTTCCACTCCTCTCCTTCTCCTCATTGCTTTGCATCCGCACCCCCACCTCCGCCGCCGCTGCTGTATGTCTTCGGCCATCACAGAGCCATTGGCGGACGTCTGCAACTAGCAATGACGCGCCCACTCGCCTTCACGATGGAGTTGTCCACCCTGGAACCATTTGTATCCAGGTACACTCCCCCCCCCCCCCTCCCCCGTCGACGACTTCCATGGCGGACACCACGCCCGACAAGTGTTCGGTCAAATGTCGTTGAGCTTATTTTCAAACGCTTTGTCGTTTTTAGAGTACGAAGGATGGTGAGCTACTCAACCATGGAGGATGGGTTGTTGTGAGATGCGTGGTTGGCCGTATCCGCGGATTTCGTAGGCAGGAGCAGAGGGGCGACCTTCTGGGAGCAAGTGCATGAAAAATTTCACGCATGAAAGCACATTGTGTCCTGCGGCATGTACAACATTCAACAAGGGAACGTGAGATTATTATCATATTGCTGGTACGCCATCCAGAACAGCGCCAACAAGTTTTGTGACGTGGTTCGTCAGCTCGAGGTAAGGTGGCCATTGCACGCAGCAGATGACGAGATCGCAAGTTTTGCTTTCTCTGGCTCAACTTATTGATTGATTCTTTCACTCAATGTTGGTCTACAAATTATATGTAGCCCGCACGCTCTGCAGTGGTGTACTACAGGACAGAGGGACAATCATTTACGTGCATACATTGTTGGATGAAGCTGAAGGGAGAGTATGTGTGGAACGACATGATCCGTTGATGAAAAACTTATTGGACATCTGATTAATCTAGTCAAATTTGAGACATTATTGTACTAGACTTAATTTGCATGCTATGTATGGATGATTTCTACCATTTGTCTATCCGAACTTTGATGAATATCGGCAGGTTTGCATGAATTTTGTCTGGTTAGTTAAAATGACGGTTGAAATGTATGCAGCTACGGTTGGATGTTGGCCTCCCGCATCCGTGTCCACGGACTGCCCCCCCCCCCCCCCCCCCCCCCTGTCTGCGGACGGATGCGGGAGAAAATTTGCGGCTTGCCATTGGAGATGCTTTTATAACGCAACCATGTAATTTTTTTGGAAATGATTGAAAAATATATCTTTTTGAAACTGATGTAACAGATTATCATACTGCAAAATGCAAACCACATCGTCACGAAGGATGTGAATTTTTTCCTTTTAAAAAGTAAAGATGTTGTAATTCCACCATGGCATTTTGCATCATGTAGCCCGTGCACGTGCCTCTTATTAAACAATAGGTAAAAATGAAAAATCTTGATTTGTAAATTTGGAAAAAAAAATGCAGAGCAACGATACGCATTAAGTGAATGGTGAAGCTAGCAGCGAGTTACGAGTAGGGCAGAGCTAGCTTGAACGATAAATTCTTGAAATTTTTAATACTTTGTAGGAAGAAAATAGAAGGGATATTGATACTAGGGTTAGGGCTATAAGTGTAGTTGCCCTAGGCTTGTCTCGGCCATTGGTGAACCATGTACTATGATCGTATTCTTGTACTGAACTATATATGTAGACACTCTCCTATACGCCTCCACCTCTAGGGAGAAAAGGGTGGTAAGGTTTCCTCCTAGGGCTTCCATCGCCGCCAGTTCTCATCGCCTTCGGGTGCTGGTTAGGTGGGGACGACCACAGTTCAGGGTGGTTGTGTCGTCTCTGGTTGCACTAGCTATAGTTTCGCCTTAAGTCTAGGTGTTTGACCAGCGGTGGTAAGGCGATGGCGCCATAGGCACTGAGAAATAAGATCACCATCTCCTGGCCTCGTTTCCAACGATGTTGTTTGTCATCGTATGAGGACGTGTGGTGTCTTGGCCTCTATATGGCCAGAGTTATGATTATTTTCTGCACATCCTCAGTGCTAGCTACCCCGGGACGTGATATACTCAGATCGTTATCATTGGCGTCTTTTGGTCTACATCAGCGATTTTTCGGCCGGTGTTTGTTTAAGCTTATGAGTTTAAACAAGGTTTTTTCAGTGAGACGGAGGGCCAAAGGCAGCAACAAGATTTGCTTACGCCGCCCTCCGGTGGATGCAGGAGGAATGTGGTTCTAATATCATCAAGGACTTCAATTTGATAACAGAAAAAAGTAGTTAAAATTTGTCGGACGGTCGGGTAGAATGTGGCAAACAAATTTAAATAGGGTGAAAGCTGTCATAAAATCACCAGGGTATAAAGTAAAATATACTCAACTTCATTACATCTACTATCAAGAATTCAAGATTAGACTGAGAAGCAATCGACCTTATATTGATCGTGCAATTACGCCGGGCGACGTTGCGGAAAAGATCATCACATGACCGCCGTGTGGAGGCGTGGAAGCTAGCCTCCGTATTATTGTTCGTACACATGTACCGATCAAAAGAGTAACATGTAGGAACGTACGTAACACTACACATGGTAATGCAAGGGAAAGGTACAAACTTAAGTATAGGAATACTCTCTCTCGGGTTGTTTCTTGCACCTCGGTCTCATTAGTGCCCAGGGCCTCTAGGGCTCGGCCCTGCCGTGAGCTGCGCCATCCACGTCGTGATCAGCGACCTCGCCCTCTCGTGAAGCCTCGCCGACGTCGCGGGGACGGTCGCGCTGTACTGCTCCTCCGGCTCAAGCCCCAGCCTCCTTGCGGCGTCGACGGAAGTCAGCACGGTGGTCGACATAGCCACCAGGAGCAAGAACGCGACGAGGATCGTCTTTCTTGGCGACATCTCCGCCGGGGCCGCCGCGGTGAGGAGGTTGAAGACGCGCACGGTTACGTACTTACGCAGGGCTAGCTACTAGAAAGCTCGTGCTAAGTAGTGTACGTGTGTGGTTATTGTAGGGTGGTGGGACTCCGCCGGTTCAGTTGGCTCTATATATAAGCCCGCTGCACGCGTGCACCGCCCTAGCTTGCACACGTACGAGACGAGAGGCCAAGAGGGAATTAGTTTGTCTGTTGTGCATGCGGTCAAGAAGCCTCCTGCTGCTCCGCGCGCGGTGTGCTTTTGATTGCGTGCATGCAACGAATCTTTGAAACCGTGAGTTTGCCCTTAATTGCGGGAATGAAAACGAGGCAGATCGCTCGACTTTTCATGCATCGGGGGACAGTATGCATCACTAGGCCTCGAGTTTTAGTGTAGGTTGCTAGCTAGGGCTGTAAGTTCGTTGTGCATCCAGGACAAAGTTCACGTGGCAAGTGCACGTTAAACTGTACTTGAACTCTATAAGATTATAACACAGACATGTCCAAGATGTAGTCAAAAGTCAGTTAGGTTAGACCTAGATGTATTACCTGAGCTTCAAAGAGTAGACTACATACTCTAAAAGTCGATCGGTTCGTCCTTGCAAATCTTCTTGTTTGCCGTTTGGTTCCTCTATTAATTTTGTTCTCCAAATTCCTTCAAGCAAATACTAGCTAGCTTGACTCAAGCTTGAGTTGATCAAATTAAGCCTCCCACGGACGCACTCACATTGTAAAACTTCCGCAACCAGCAAAGCTAGATACCCGGCCGTTGGCCGTTGCATTCAGAGCTCTCGGAAATTGAGGCGGTGGCCGGAAGTTTCGTCTGGACGCATGAGCATATGACTAGTTTACTTCCCCAATGCCCACCGTCGTGGGCGCTCATGGTTTCCGGCCCATGCAGCGGGCGCCGGCGCCAAGCACAAGAGCCCGTGATCTCGCGCCTCCTGCCGCAGCTACGACATGGAGTACCGGAGTTAACTGACCTACGTGCGTACCGTATCACATGCACAGATGGCCTTGATCACGAGCCGTCCGTTGACCCTATGCCTTTCTAAACGATCAAGCTACTACATGCCGGTCGGTGATGTGCTAGTTCGATGAACTACCCTGTACAACGTACTTTTTTATAAAGCTATTGTGTTGCCTGCGTCGCTTCCTCTGCATGCATGTGTCGAACTATGTTGAGACATCCCTCATAAAGAAAATGTATGTATTGAACCATCATGTTGTACTTTTGTACCCGTAACCACGGTGTGTCTTAATCGATTCTCAATTATTGATGTCTCTAATTCCTCAAAAGAAAGAAAAAGGATTGAGGCCACTTCGGATTAAAAGACTCCTAAGAATGTTAGAGAATTCTAATTCATAAATTTGTTTTTTCCACGGAAGCACTTTGCATCATAGGTTTGTGGTTGCCATATTCCTAGGCCATCATTCCATAGAATCTCAACATAACCTTGAACCCTTTTTTTGTTTTTTATTTTATTTTATTTCTTTGAGTCTAATGCAGTTCTTTTCTTTTATGTGGAGAAATTTCCAATCTATTCATAATAAATCATGGCAGTACAATGAGCACGAGAGGTAACTCTACCTCTCATCAGTCCTCAACCCGTTCATTTCCCGCGAATCATCCAAAATAAACTCTTACAGAATTATTGTGTTTCGAAATTGGAAGTGCATCTAATCCCCAGGTGGTTTTGGTAATTAATAACAATATATATGTTATTGAACTAATGCCCACTCAAAGAATATTTCAAGAAAGTTCAATATAGGTATAGCAATGAGATGTGAATGTGGACCCCTCAAAATGCAAAGGACATATGTTGACAAAGCTTCAAGGCTCTTCATATTTAGTTAAGTGATCCAAGATCACATTGAGTCTATAGGAAAGCCAATACTATTAAAAGGGGATGAGGTTTTGATAATGGTCTAACTGCTCAAGTGCTGAGAGATATTGCTCCAAAACCCTCAGCCACACTCTCACATTCATCTATGTCCAAAACCCTTAAGTTCATCTCGGTCTCACCGAAACTCATTCTACCGGACTCACCGAGATATACTTGATATAGCCACTACATAAACCCTAGCCTCTCGGCCTCACTGAGTTGACCCTTCGGTCCCACCGAAGAGCACTTGTCAACCTTTTGTTACCAACTGAAATCAATTCAGAATTTCCGACCAGTTTCAATAGGTGACACCGAATGCTTAGGTCAGCTTCGCTCGGTCCCACCGAGAGGTTTCATCCAGTCTCACCGAAAAGCCTAAATTTCAAACTTTGTTACTGTTCAGTCTCAGCCACTGTTCTCACCCGGTCCCATCAAGTAGTGCATAAAGGTGTGTAACTGTTGGATTTTTGGTGATGGCTATATATTGCCCCACCCATTCCACCAAAACTCAGAGAACAACCAGTTCAAAAGCTTACACTTCCCATATCTATTTTCTAAGAGAGAACCACCTACACTTATGTTGAGATCAAGAGGATTTCACTCCAACCTTTAATCTTTGATCTCTCGCCTCCCCAAGTTGCTTTCCACTCCAATCCCTATCCTACCACATAGTCAAATATATGAGAGTTTTTGAGTGTTGAGGAGACTATCTTTTGAAGCACAAGAGTAAGGAGTTCATCATCAACAACATCTATATTACCTTTTGGAGTGTGGTGTCTCCTAGATTGTTTAGGTGTCACTTAGCAGCCTCCAAGCTCGTGGAGTTGAACCAAGGAGTTTGTAGGCAAGCAGATCACCTACATGGTGATGATATACCCCGAGTGAGGCTAGTCCTTCGTGAGGGTAAGCCGTGATGACATAGACGAAGTTGCTTCTTCTGGACCTTTCATGGGTGGAGCCCTCAGTAGACTCGCGCAGCCGTTACCCTCCATGGGCTGAAGTCTCCATCAAGTTGAACGTATGATAGCACCACCTATTACAATCACACGAAAAATCACAGTGTCTCATTTGATTATCTCCAAACCATTCCAGTATAATTCCATGTGCAAAAGTCTTTACTTTTTGTTGCTACTCTATTAGACTTGCATGTGTACGGTGTTGCTACCTCTTGAGCTTGCGTTGGTTTTCCCTTGAAGAGGAAAGGGTGATGCAGCACAGTAGCGTAAGTATTTCCCTCGGTTTTTGAGAACCAAGGTATCAATCCAGTAGGAGACTACACGCAAGTCCCTCGTACCTGCACAAACAAACACGGACCTCGCAACCAACGCAATAAAGGGGTTGTGAATCCCTTCACGATCACTTACGAAAGTGAGATCTGATAAAAATAATAAGATAAATATTTTTTGTATTTTTGGTTGTATAGATTGGAAAATAAAGATTGCAAAATAAAAATAGCAAGTTGATAGGAAAATAATATGATGGAAGATAGACCCAGGGGCCATAGGTTTCACTAGTGGCTTCTCTCAAGATAGCAAATTCTACGGTGAGTGAACAAATTACTGTCGAGCAATTGATAGAAAAGCGCATAGTTATGAGAATATCTAGGGATGATCATGTATATAGGCATCACATCCGCGACAAGTAGACCGAAACGATTCTGCATATACTACTATTACTCCACACATCAACCGCTATCCAGCATGCATCTAGAGTATTAAGTTCATAAGAACAGAGTAACACATTAGGAAACATGACATGATATAGAGGGATAAACTCAAGCAATATGATATAAACCCCATCTTTTTATCCTTGATGGCAACAATACAATACGTGCCTTGCCGCCCCTGCTGTCACTGGGAAAGGACACCGCAAGATGGAACCCAAGGCTAAGCACTTCTCCCATTGCAAGAAAGATCAATCTAGTAAGCCAAACCAAACTGATAATTCGAAGAGACTAGCAAAGATATTTAAATCATGCTTAAAAGATTTCAAAGAAGAATCAAATATTGTTCATAGATAATCTTGATCATAAACCCACAATTCATGAGATCTCGTCAAACACACCGCAAAAAGAATTACATCGGATAGATCTCCAAGAGAATCGAGGAGAACTTTGTATTGAGATCCAAAGAGAGAGAAGAAGTCATCTAGATAATAACTATGGACCCGAAGGTCTGTGGTAAACTACTCACACATTATCGGAGAGGCTATGGTGTTGATGTAGAAGCCCTCCGTGATCGATTCCCCCTCCGGCAGAGCGCAGGAAAAGGTGCCAAGATGGGATCTCACAGGTACAGAAGGTTGCGGCGGTGGAGATAGGGTTTTGTGGTGCTCCTGGATGTTTTCGGGGTATATGGGTATATAAAGGAGGAAGAAGTACGTCGGTGGAGCTGCGAGGGGCCCACGAGGGTGGGGGGGCCGCCTCCCTGCCTCGTGGCCTCCTTGCTTCTTTCTTGACGTCCACTTCAAGTCTCCTGGATCACGTTTGTTCCAAAAATAACTCTCCCGAAGGTTTCATTCCGTTTGGATTCCGTTTGATATTCCTTTTCTGCGAAACACTAAAACAGGCAAAAAACAACAATTTGCACTGGGCCTTTGGTTAGTAGGTTAGTCCCAAAAATAATATAAAAAGGTATATTAGATCCCATTAAACATCCAAAACAGATAATATAATAGCATGGAACAATCAAAAATTATAGATACGTTGGAGACGTATCAAGCATCCCCAAATTTGATTCCTGCTCGTCCTCGAGTAGGTAAATGATAAAAACTGAATTTTTGAGGTGAAATGCTACCTAGCATAATTCTCAATGTAATTTTCTTTATTATGGCATGAATGTTCAGATCCTAAAGATTAAAGACAAAAGTTTAATATTGACATAAAAATAATAATACTTCAAGCATACTAGCAAAGCAATCATGTCTTCTCAAAATAACATGGCCAAAGAGAGTTATCCCTACAAAATCATATAGTCTGGCTATGCTCCATCTTCACCACACAAAATATTTAAATCATGCACAACCCCGATGACAAGCCAAGCAATTGCTTCGTACTTTTGATGTTCTCATACTTTTTCAATCTTCACGCAATACATGAGTGTGAGCCATGGACATAGCACTATAGGTGGAATAGAATGGTGGTTGTGGAGAAGACAAAAAGGAGAAGATAGTCTCACATCAACCAGGCGTGTCAATGGGCTATGGAGATGCCCATCAATAGATATCAATGTGAGTGAGTAGGGATTGCCATGCAACGGATGCACTAGAGCTATAAGTGTATGAAAGCTCAACAAAAGAACTAAGTGGGTGTGCATCCAACTTGCTTGCTCACGAAGTCCTAGGGCATTTTGAGGAAGCCCATCATTGGAATATACAAGCCAAGTTCTATAATGTAAAATTCCCACTAGTATATGAAAGTGACAACATAGGAGACTCTCTATCATGAAGATCCTGGTGCTACTTTGAAGCACAAGTGTGGTAAAAGGATAGTAACATTGTCCCTTCTCTCTTTTTCTCTCATTTTTTCTTTTTTTGGGCCTTCTCTTTTTTTATCGCCTTTCTCTTTTTCTTTTTTTTCATCCGAAGTCTCATCCCGACTTGTGGGGGAATCATAGTCTCCATCATCCTTTCCATACATGGGACAATGCTCTAATAATGATGATCATCACATTTTTATTTACTTACAATTCAAAAAATTACAACTCGATACTTAGAACAAAATATGACTCTATGTGAATGCCTCCGGCGGTGTACCGGGATGTGCAATGACTCATGAGTGACATGTATGAAAGAATTATAAAGGTGTCTTTACCACAAATACGATGTCAACTACATGATCATGCAAAGCAATATGACAATGATGAAGCGTGTCATAAAAAACGAAACGGTGGTAAGTTGCATGGCAATATATCTCGGAATGGCTATGGAAATGTCAGAATAGGTAGGTATGGTGGCTGTTTTGAGGAAGGTATATGGTGGGTTTATGGTACCGGCGAAAGTTGCGCGGTACTAGAGAGCCTAGCAATAGTGGAGGGGTGAGAGTGAGTATAATCCATGGACTCAACATTAGTCATAAAGAACTCACATACTTATTGCAAGAATCTATTATTTATCGAAAAAAGTACTACGTGCATGCTCCTAGGGGGATAGGTTGGTAGGAAAATACCATCGCTCGTCCCCGACCGCCACTCATAAGGAGGACAATCAATAAATTAATCATGCTCCGACTTCTTCACATAACGGTTCACCATACGTGCATGCTACGGGAATAACAAACTTTAGAACAAGTATTTATCAAATTCACAACTACTCAACAAGCACGACTCTAATATCACCATATTCATATATCAAAACAATCATCAAGTATCAAACTTCTCATAGTATTCAATACACTTTTTATGATAGTTTTTATTATACCCATCCTGGATGCCTATCATATTAGGACTAATTTTATAGCGAAAGAAAATTACCATGCTGTTCTAAAGGACTCTCAAAATGATATAAGTGAAGCATGAAATATCAATAATTTCTATAAAATAAAACCACCACCGTGCTCTTAAAGATATAAATGAAGCACTAGAGCAAAATTTTCTAGCTCAAAAGATATAAGGGAAGCACATAGAGTATTCTAATAAATTCCGATTCATGTGTGTCTCTTCAAAAGGTGTGTAAAGCAAGGATTATTGTGGTAAACTAAAAAGAAAAGAATCAAATTATACAAGACGCTCCAAGCAAAACACATATCATGTGGTGAATAAAAATATAGCCTCAAGTAAAGTTACTGATAGACGAAGACGAAAGAGGGGATGCCTTCCGGGGCATCCCCAAGCATAGGCTTTTGGTTGTCCTTAAATTTTACCTTGGGGTGCCTTGGGAATCCCCAAGCTTAGGCTCTTGCCACTCCTTATTCCAAAATCTAGCAAATCTTTACCCAAAACTTGAAAACTTCACAACACAAAACTCAACAGAAAATCTCATGAGCTCCGTTAGTATAAGAAAACAAACCAGCACTTCAAGGTACTGTAATGAACTCATTCCTTATTTATATTGGTGTTAAACCTACTGTATTACAACTTTTCTATGGTTTATAAACTCTATTATTAGCCATAGATTCATGAAAATAAGCAAACAACACATGAAAAACAGAATCTGTCAAAAACAGAACAGTCTGTAGTAATCTGCAGGTTTTGAATACTTCTGTAACCCAAACAATTCTGAACTAAATAGGTGGAGGTGATTAATTTTTCTATTAATCATCTGCAAAAAGAATCAACCTAATCGCACTCTCCAGTAAAACATGGCAGCAAATCTCGTGAGCGCTTAAGTTTCTGTTTTTACAGCAAGATCGCAAAAACTTCCCCCAAGTCTTCCCAAAGGTTCTACTTGGCACAAACACTAATTAAAAGCATAAAACCACATATAAACATAATCTAGATGAATTATTTATTACTAAACAGAACAAAAAAGAAAGAAACAAAAATAAAATTGGGTTGCCTCTCAACAAGCGCTATCGTTTAACGCCCCTAGCTAGGCATAAAAACAAGAATAGATCTAGGTATTGTCATCTTTGGTAGGCAATTCTTCAATAGAACACTTATATCCCTTAGGAGTTTCCTTCTTTTTATTAATGATCAAAATCCTAGGCAAGAAATCAAGAAAATCATTTGTAGCACTTATTGCTTTGAGGTCCGCATTTTCCTTACTAGACGATTCACCCTTTTTATTTTTAGGCACATACATAAACTTGGAAACTCTAGTAGTAGGAGGATTTGGAGTATTTTTCACGGAAGAAAGGCAGACCCTAAGTTGGTAATAATATCCTCAAGTTTATCAATCCTTGTGGAATCTTGATCTATCTTTTCGCTAACTATGGGTTCTTTTTCTTTAAAAAAATTCAGAGTAACTCCTACCTTAGATCCATATTGGGTAATCTAGTTGTGGATATTTTTATCCAAATTCTCAATCAACTCTACAGTGGAAACTTTATTTTCAATAATTTCAAGCCTTTGCATCACATGTTCCAAAGTTAAAATAGTTCCATTAACCAAGAGAGGTGGTGACCCAAACAAATCTATCATAGCATTATAAGAATCAAAAGTATGGCTACCCAAGAAATTCCCTCCGGTAATGGTATCAAGAATATATATATTCCAAGGGGTGATGCCTACATAAAAATTGCGAAGGAGAACGAAAGTGGATTGCTTCCTAGTGGATCTATTCTGAGCATTGCAAATTCTATACCAAGCATCTTTTAAATTTTCTCCCTCCCTTTGTTTAAAATTGAGAACTTCATGATCGGGAGTACTAACAATGATAGAAGGACTAGCCATGACAGCAAAACCAACGATCTAACACACGGACACACAAGAAGCAAGAAAAGGGCGAACGGAAAAGAGGCGTACGGAAAAGAAGGCGAATAAAACGACAAGGGTTAAGTGGGGGAGGGGAAAACGAGAGGCAAATGGCAAATAATGTAATGAAAGGGATAAGAGTTTGTGATGGGTACTTGGTATGTCTTGACTTGTGCGTTGATCTCCCCGGCAACGGTGCCAGAAATCCTTCTTGGTACCTCTTGAGCTTGCATTGGTTTTCCCTTGAAGAGGAAAGGGTGATGCCGCACAGTAGCGTAAGTATTTCCCTCAGTTTTTGAGAACCAAGGTATAAATCCAGTAGGAGACTACACGCAAGAACCGCGTACCTACACATGCAAACAATAACCTCGCAACCAACACAATAAAGGGGTTGTCAATCCCTTCACGGTCACTTACGAAAGTGAGATCTGATAAAAATAATAAGATAAATATTTTTGGTATTTTTGGTTGTATAGATTGGAAAATAAAGATTGCAAAATAAAAATAGCAAGTTGATAGGAAAATAATATGATGGAAAATAGACCCGGGGGCCATAGGTTTCACTAGTGGCTTCTCTCAAGATAGCAAATTCTATGGTGGGTGAACAAATTACCGCGAGAAATTGATAGAAAAGCGCGTAGTTATGAGAATATCCAGGCATGATCATGTATATAGGCATCACGTCCACGACAAGTAGACCGAAACGATTCTGCATCTACTACTATTACTCCACACATCGACTGCTATCCAGCATGAATCTAGAGTATTAAGTTCATAAGAACAGAGTAACGCATTAGGCAAGATGACATGATGTAGAGGGATAAACTCAAGCAATATGATATAAACCCCATCTTTTTATCCTCGATGGCAACCATACAATACGTGCCTTACTACCCCTGCTGTCACTAGGAAAGTACACCGCAAGATTGAACCCAAAGCTAAGCACTTCTCCCATTGCAAGAAAGATCAATCTAGTAGGCCAAACCAAACTGATAATTCGAAGAGACTTGCAAAGATATTTAAATCACGCATAAAAGATTTCAGAGAATAATCAAATATTGTTCATAGATAATGTTGATCATAAACCCACAATTCATCGGATCTCGACAAACACACCGCAAAAAGAATTACATCGAATAGATCTTCAAGAGAATCGAGGAGAACTTTGTGTTGAGATCCAAAGAGAGAGAAGAAGCCATCTAGCTAATAACTATGGACCCGAAGGTCTATGGTAAACTACTCACACATCATCAGAGAGGCTATGGTGTTGATGTAGAAGCCCTCCCTGATCGATTCCCCCTCTGGCACAGTGCCAAAAAAGGCCCCAAGATGGGATCTCACGGGTACAGAAGGTTGCGGCGGTGGAAATAGGGTTTCGTGGTGCTCTTGGATGTTTTCGGGGTATATGGGTATATATAGGAGGAAGAAGTACGTCGGCGAAGCTGCGAGGGGCCCACGAGGGTGGGGGCACGCCTACCCCCTGGGCGCGCCTCGCTGCCTCGTGGCCTCCTTGCTTCATTCTTGATGTCCACTCCAAGTCTCCCGGATCACGTTTTCTCCAAAAATAACTCTCTTGAAGGTTTCATTCCGTTTGGATTCCGTTTGATTTTCCTTTTCTGTGAAACATTGAAATGGGCAAAAAACATCAATTTGCACTGGGCCTTTGGTTAGTAGGTTAGTCCCATAAATAATATAAAAAGGTATATTAAATCCCATTAAACATCCAAAACAGATAATATAATAGCATGGAACAATAAAAAATTATAGATACATTGGAGACGTATGAGGTGTTAGTAGACTTGCTAGAATTGCTAAAGTCTGCCAAGAACTAAAATTGGGAAAAGACTAGGTTTTATTAGTAAAGTAGTTTAATAACCCCCCTCTAGACCTACTTTCGATCCTATAGAAATTCACATTATGTGCAATTTCAATCGTTTTTTCTTCTATTTCTATGTGTTTCAATTTCCTATAATCCAAAAAGGAATTTCTTTTTTGCAATCCAAAAGGGACTTTCTTTTTGCACAATCCAAAAATAAATTATTTTTTAGCAATCCAAAAAGGACTTGAGTTTTTTTCATAAAGAGGGGGTTTCCCTTCGATTTCATTTAATTGGACCTATCAAGTCTTACAACTACTAGAAGAAACAAACACCACCTACATCATAACCTAAGGCCCTAATGAAGGAAATATGCCCTAGAGGCAATAATAAAGTTGTTATTTATGTTTCCTTATATCATGAAAAATGTTTATTATTCATGCTAGAATTGTATTAACCGGAAACTTGATACACGTGTGAATACATAGACAAAACATAGTGTCCCTAGTATGCCTCAACTTGACTAGCTCGTTAATCAAAGATGGTTAAGTTTCCTGACCCTAGACATGTCTTGTCATTTGATGAATGGGATCACATCATTAGGATAATGATGTGATGGACAAGAACCATCTGTTAGCTTAGCATAATGATCGTTAAGTTTTATTGCTATTGCTTTCTTCATGACTTATACATATTCCTCTGACTATGAGATTATGCAACTCCCGAATACCGGAGGACCTTGTGTGCTATCAAACATCACAACATAACTGGGTGATTATAAAGATGCTCTACGGGTGTCTCTGAAGGTGTTTGTTGAATTGGCATAGATCAAGACTAGGATTTGTCACTTCGAGTATCGGAGAGGTATCTCTGGGCCCTCTCGGTAATGCACATCACTATAAGCCTTGCAAGCAATGTGACTAATGAGTTAGTTACAGGATGATGCATTATGGAACGAGTAAAGAGACTTGCTGGTAACGAGATTGAACTAGGTACAAGTATACCGACGATCGAATCTCGGGCAAGTAACATACCGATGACAAAGGGAATAACATATGTTGTTATTGCGGTTTGACTGATAAAGATCTTCGTAGAATATGTAGGAACCAATATGAGCATACAAGTTCCGCTATTGGATATTGATCGAAGATGTGTCTCGGTCATGTCTACATAGTTCTCGAACCCGTAGGGTCTGCATGCTTAACGTTGAATGACGATTTGTATTATGAGTTATGTGTTTTGGTGACCAAAGATTTTTCGGAGTCCCGTATGAGATCACGGACATGATGAGGAGTCTCAAAATAGTTGAGAGGTAAAGATTGATATATTGGATGATAGTATTTGGACACCAGAATGGTTTCGGGATGTTTCAGATATTTATCGAAGTACCGAGGGGTTACCGGTACCTCCCATGGAAAGTAATGGGCCTACATGGGCCATAGGGAGAGGGGAGACAACCCACAAGGGGTGGCCGCGCCCCCCCTGCCATAGGGAGTCCTGATTGCTCCCTAACTATAGCACCAGAAAACTCATGTCTGCTAGGACTACGTCGGTAATTCCCCAAAGAGGAAGGGATGTGTCGGGGGTGACTGATCCCTCGGACACCTATGGGACCACGGCGGAGCGAGGCCCCTTTCGGTTCGGCAGGGGGCGGAGAGAGCACGAAGAGCAGATCGAGGCGAAACGCACGAGCACGCGATCGGTTTACCCAGGTTCGGGCCGCACGGATACGTAAAACCCTACTCCTACTTGTGGTTTGTATTGTGTTCTTGCTCGGGAGCGATGAATGCTACAGTACGCTCAAGTGGCTAGCGAGACCGAGCGTGAGAATGATCGTCCCCCCCACTCCCTGTTGCACATGGGCCTCCTTTTATATGTCAAAGGGGTCACCGACAGGTGGCAACATAGATGAGGGTAAAAATGGAAAAGAAGTGGTGGTTGGCACCACCGCCTACTACAGTTGTATCATACCTAACCTAAGCGGCAGGGGACAAAGGCATTAAATGTCTGTCTGTGTCGCCTAGACGGTGCAGAAAGGGACCGCTAGGGACGCCATTGCTTGCCACGATGGCGATCTTGTCAGCGCTGCTCGCCACCGTGTACCTCTGGCTGCACAGCCTTCCGCCACGTACGCCTGGAAGCGTCCCAGAGCGACACGTTGGTGGATGCGCTGGAGCGCAGGTACAGAATGGAGGTTTGCCGCGACAAGTGCCTTGCCGCGGTCGTTGCCTTGTCGCATCCGTGAGCTTGTCGCTCACCGGGCCTTGGTTAGCCTTCCCGGCAAGCTCCTCTTGCCGGGGTCTTGTCTTGTCCTTGGATACTTTGTTCTTGAATGGCTTCAGAGGATCCATGGAGAACCTTGGCGGTCACCCGGCAGGCCTTGCCGCGGGATGCTGCGACTGCCCGTGCCCAAGTTCGGGATACTAAGGTACCCCTACTTTAGTACACCGACAGGAGCCCCCGGGCCTGGGCCATACACGGTGCCGAGCGCTGTTGGGCCAGGCCCAAAACAGGGCACGGGCACGCGCGGCCTGGGTTACGCCGTTTATTACTCTGCATCCATCACGCCCTCCCCGAAGGGCACGCGTCGAACGCGGCGTCGTGGGAGGAATCATGGGTGGTTGCTTTATTTGGAAAGGCGGAACGTCCGCCCCTTCCCCATTTATAAGCAAGGGGAAACGGGGGTAGTGCGCCCACTCGCCCCATTCCAATCTCAGAAAACTCCGCCCCGCCTCCGTCTTCTCAAAGCAGCAAGAGAGCAGCGTCCTGCCCCCCCCCATCGCCACCAGCACCACCAACACCGTCGGCCTCCTCCACCACATTCGCCATGGCTCCGAAAACCTACAAGGGGAAGGCCGTGAAGTCTACCGAGGCGCAGCGGCTTGCGGCGCTGCGGAAGGAGCGAGCCATCTCCCCCCCCCAAGCTCGGCGCGAAGGAGCTGCGGGAGTACTATTACCTCTTCTGGTCGACGGAAACGCGAGCTCACCCGCGGACCAAGCTGCTCCCGGCCACTGGTCACAAGACGGCTCCAGACGGGTATCCCTTCTTTGCCGTATTCTTCTACTGCGGGCTCTGCCCGCCCTTTTCCGAATTCTTCTGTGACATCATGAACACCTATGGCCTTTGCCTCCTTGATTTCAGCCCCAACGCCGTCCTCACCATGGCAGTTTTCGCACACCTTTGCGAAAATTTTGTCGGAGTCCACCCAAACGTAGCTCTATTCCGTCATTTCTTTATTCCCCGGGTAGAGAGAGGAGAGCCCTTATCCGGCGGAATCGCTTGGGTCTCAAGGACCGGCAAGAAAGATTCGTATCTGGAGGGCGAGTTCCGCGGCAAGTGGGAGGAGTGGAGGGCAGATTGGTGCTGGATTGTCGAGGAGAGCCCGCAGCCATTCACCGCACGGTGCCAAGCAGCAGCAGTACGCGGCAGCGACTGGAGTGACGTGGCCCCGGAAGACAGCAGGCTGAAGATTGCCGTCACCAGGATCCAGCGCCTCAGGCTTGCCGGACTCATTGTAGGAGCCGTTGGTGCAGACTTTCTTCGCCGCCGCATCGCCCCCCTGTAGGAACGGAGGAGGCCTGCCTGGGAGTTCAAGAACGCAGCAGATATCATGAGGCTGCGCTCGGGCCTCAACTACAATTTCACTGTCCTTGAGCTCAACGGAATGCTGCAGGAGCTCTTCAAGTATGATCCAGATCACCCCGAAGTCTTTAGGTTGCCGCAGGGCGTCGTCCCGTTGTGCAACAATTCTGCGCTCGACCGCATTAGGGCAATGATGCCGCTGTGCCACTCGCACGGACTCGTGCCCACTTGGCAAGAGCCCGAAGACGAGGTCGTGCAGCAGTTCTTCGACAACCTGGTAGAGGTGCCAATCCGCGCTGACGAGAAGGACGGCCTCATCCGCGACACCACCGAGGCGGAGTTGGCGTACATCGCCACCAAGTTGGAAGAGGCGGTGGCAGCCGCAGCGGCAGGCGAGTTCAGGTTTACTTTGGAGGAGGCAGCGGCAGCAGAGGCAGAAAACCGTGCCGAGCGAGAGGAGTTCACCGGCAAGAAAGAGCTTGCCCGACAAGAGGAGCTTGCCGGCAAGGAAGATCTTGCCGGGCGTGACGCCGAGCCGAGCGAGCCCGCCGAGGATGCGAGCGGCTCGTTGGAGATCGACTCCTTCTCCACTTCGTCCCCAGGCAGCACGCCGCCAGCAGCGCCTCCATCTCCACCAAAAAGGCGTCTCCGCAAGGCCGGGGATGTAGCGAGGCGGCAGGCGGGCTGGCAGTCGCCGCGCCGCACGACGCGCTCTACCGCGGCAAGCACCGTTGCCGCGGGAGCGCCCCATGCTGCCGCTGCAACTGGAGCGGGGTCTTCTCGGACTGCCGCTTCTGCTCCCGCCAAGCGACCAAGGGAGCCTACTCCTCCACCTTCCCGCGCCGGACGCGAGCCGGATTTCGACTTCTCCGCGTTCAGCTCCGACGAGGAAGAAGAAGAAGAGTAAGTTTTTCTTATTTTACTTGCCGTTCTTCAATCTTTGCTGTTTCTTGTCTTGTATCTCATTTGCTTCGATCCGAACTCATTCCTTCTTAGGACTCTGGCTCAGAGAGCGGCAAAGAGAGCCAAGGCCCCGGTGATTGTCATCGAGGACGAGCCCACCGCATCAGCAGGGGACGTGCCCGAGATAACCTTGCCGGACCCGACGACTGATCTCCAGAGCAGCCCCCAGCGTAAGTATCTTGCTTGCTTTCCGCTGTCGGACGCGCATGGAGATTCTTGCTTTGCTGATATCTGTTTGCTGACTTGTACAAGAGCGGAGCAGCCTCAACAGGAGCGCCCGGAGGCCGCCCCCGAAGCGCCAAGGGAGAGTCCTCCGGCAAGGGAGAGCTCTCCGGCGAGGGAGGAGGCTCCGACAAGGGAGGAGCCCCCGGCAAGGGAGGGGTCTCCGGCAAAGGGCAGCGCCAGCGACCCCCCGGCGACGGAGACCACTACTGCCGAGCCTGGCACAGGTAATTTCCTTGCTTCATACTCCCCTTGGGCTCTTTTTCTTTTGCTCTCCTTCTTGGATTTTGCTTGAATCTTCTCCCCTCTTCCGGCTGTCAGATCCATCTGGTGTAGAGCCGATGGAGACTAAAGTCGCCGCCGACGACGCTGTTGCCGCCGAGGAAGCGGCCGGTGCCGGCGAGCCCGCCGGCGAGGAGGCCGCCAGGGCTGCTGCCGCGGAAGCGGGCGGGGAGTTTGGCGGTCGTACTGACGACCCGGAGGCCGCAGGAGCACCGGGCGCTGCTCCGACCGCCGACTCCTCCGCCGCTGCTGCCGCGCCAGGCTCCGAAGAGCCCCAGCCCGGCGTCTACCTGAAGGCCGGCGACGATGTCTTCATCAACCTCCCCTGGGCGTCGAGCTCCAGGGCGCCGGTCGAAGGAGAAATGCTTGACGGAGAAGTGCTTGCCTCCGCCGAGCTGAAGCTGGTCGACGCGCCAAGCAGCAGCAGCAGCGAACTTGAAGAGGAGCGTCTGCTGCGGAAGTTGTTGGCGCTCTACCGCGCCCGGCAGGCCAAGCTGGAGTCCCGCGAAGCACTCGTCGCGAAGGCGGGGGCTGACATCAAGAAACGTGCGGAGGAGCTCCGGGGCGCCAACCAGGAAGCTCTCCGCTCCCTGGCAAAGGAGCGGGAGCAACTTGCCGAAGCGCAGCAAGCCTTCCTTCTCGAGAAGGCTGACGTCGAAGAATGCCAACGACTTGCCGCGGAGAAGTTGTCTTCGTAGGAGGGTGACTTGGCGCAGCGGAAGGTCAACCTCGACAGCCACGAGGAAGAGCTCGCCGCGCGCGAGCGAGCCGTCGGCGGAGCCCTCAAGCAAGCCGAAGACGCCGCCGCTACTGCCGAGGCCGCCAAGACTGAGCTGGAGCTGAAGGTGGTGCAGCTGGAGGCGGGTCTCAAGGCGAGCGGCGATGAGCTTGCCGCGCTCAAGCTTGAGTGGGAGAAGGACGCCAACAGCTATTCGGAGCTGCAGGCCCTTCTCGCCGAGAAGGGCAAGGAACTGGACGCCGCCAAGAACTCCAACGCTGATCTCGAAGTGAAGCTGGCGGCTCTGACTAAATCTCTGAACGGTGCCAAGGAGCAGGAGACGGCCCTAAAGGAGGAAGTCAAGGCCGGCAAGGTGCTGCTGGCGAATGCTGCTGCCGCCCAGACGACTCTGTCGGAGAATGTGGAGCACTGGACGGAGGGTCTGGTGAACGTCGCCGCCGACATCGACAAGGAGTTGGCGCAGCTGGGGATGGTGGATCTCGGGTATCCATCCGACGAGAACCTCCAACCCAGCGCCAAGCTCACCTTGTTCTTCAAGGGCGTGGCGACGGCACTCCGGCGACTCCGGGAAGGGATCCCGAAGCAACTTGCCGACGAGTCGCGCAAGATATGCGCGGGAGCTCTTCAGAAGGTGCTGATGAAGGCGGCGTTCCGCAATTCGGGTCTCCGCCTCACCAACGTCCTTAGGAGGTTGCCGCCGGATGCTGATCTGGAGGAGCTCAAGGCCCTTGTCGCACCTATAGTGGACAGGGTGAGCGGAATCAAGAGGGTCGAGGGTGACCACGTAGACTAGGCCATCCATCTTCTTCTTTCCTTGTCGCTGTTAATTATGTTATGAAAAACAGTCTGTTAGAGCTGCGACAAGTTATTTTGTAATATACTCTATCCTGGGTAGTAATTGCTATGTTATTTCCTTTACTTGATTCCTTCCTTTGTATGCTTTTACCCTACGCTTTTAGGGAACTTGCCGGCGTAGGCACCTTTGCCGCGAGCGCTGAGTGCGGAACGTCAGCAGCCTGCTGGCGGTGTCGCAGCCGACAAGAAACCTTGTCGCGGCTAGTCGCAGCTCACTTAAGTTGTTGAGCGGACTCGAAACAACAGTAAGGGCGCAACTAGCTACGAGTTGGTTCCTCCGCGCACAGGTTTTCCATACAAAGAACGGTCTTTCAAGGAAAATAACTTAAAAATTTAAAGGAAATCTGATTGCTCAGACTTTGGCAACTTATCTTTTTTGTTACATGCTTCCCGGCAAGGCGAAACCTTCTTGAACGACGCCTGGTCCATACCGTATCTTCTCCCTTCCCCCCGGCAAACTTGTGCGCGAGGGAACCTCCTTTTCCTTGCGAAAAAGAAAGAGGACGAAATAACAATATGGAGCTTTATGGCTCGTTATTGCTTACCGGGGGTAAGTGCTGCACAAAATGTCAGATAATACATGCAAAATTTAAAAAGCATGAAATCGACAAGGTGTGCTGAGCACATGATATTTATGCACAGGATCTGCGCCCGGCTTTGTACAAAGGATTACGTGCGACAGCGGCAAGACTTGTACAAAAGGTGGTTGCCGGAACGGGTTCCGGCAACCGCGCCCTACGGGTAAAACTTGCGAAGATGCTCAATATTCCAGGAGTTGCTCATTGGGATGCCATCTTCGGTCTCCAGGCGGACAACGCCAGGCCTAGTGACTCGTTTCACCCAGTAAGGGCCTTCCCACTTTGGCGTCAACTTGTTTGAATTCTTGGCGGACTGAACGCGCCGAAGAACAAGGTCGCCTTCCTCGAGACTTCTGGCGTTAACTTTGCGGCTATGGTAGCGGTGCAAAGCTTGCTGGTAGCGAGCAGCTCGTACAGCAGCCTGAAGATGGTCTTCCTTAAGGAGCAGCGCGTCGTCTTGTCGCAGCTGCTCTTGCTCGAGCTCATCGTAAGCGAGCACTCGAGGCGACCCGTATACGAGTTCCGTGGGGAGAACTGCCTCTGCTCCATAGACTAGAGCGAAAGGTGTCTGGCCAATGGCTCGATTTGGCGTCGTCCTGATCGACCAAAGAACCACCGGTAGTTCCTCGATCCAGTTTCTTCTGCACTTGTGCAGCCTGTCGAAAGTTCTGGTCTTGAGCCCGCGCAGCACTTCAGCATTTGCCCTCTCCGCTTGACCGTTGCTTCTCGGGTGAGCAACAGAAGCGAAGCAGACCTTGGCACCAAGGTCTTGGACGTACGGCATGAAGGTGCGGCTCGTAAATTGCATACCGTTGTCGGTGATTATCCTGTTAGGGATCCCGAAACGGCAAACAATCGACCTGATGAACTTGACTGCTGACTGTGCTGTCACCTTCCTCACTGGTTCCACTTCCGGCCACTTTGTGAACTTGTTGATCGCAACGTACAAGTACTCAAAGCCCCCGACTGCTCGTGGAAAAGGGCCGAGGATGTCGAGCCCCCAGACCGAAAATGGCCAGGATAAAGGGATTGTCTGGAGAGCTTGAGCTGGCTGGTGTATCTGCTTGGAATGGAACTGGCACGCTTCACACTTGGTTACTTGTGCAGTCGCATCCTGGAGGGCTGTCGGCCAGAAGAAGCCTTGCCGGAACGCTTTGCCGACAAGTGCTCTTGCGCCAATGTGGTGACCACATATGCCTCCATGTATCTCTGCCAATAGCTTTTGTCCATCTCCCGGTGAATGCACTTCAATTTCACGCTGTTGAGTCTTCTTCTGTACAGTGTGCTGTCGACAAACTGGTACATACTTGACTGCCGGGCTACTCTTTCCGCTTCTTCTTGCTCTTCGGGAAGTTCTCCTGTCTGAAGGAAATGGACAATCTGCTGCACCCATGTTGGAGCCTGTGGCTCGACAACAAGGACTAAAGGCACATCTGCTGCTGCGGGAACATCCGCTTCTATGGCAAGAGCCTGCGGCTCTGCCGGAGCTTGACGTTCCCCGGCAAGCTTGCCAGAGCAGAACTTGTTGGGAGTGTCTGCTTCAACGGTACAAACCCTAGGGCTTGCCGGAGCAGACTGCTCCTCAGCATTCTTGGTGTTGATCTTGGGGACCTTCTTGGCGGTGGCTTCGGGAAGCTCTGCCGGAAAATAGTCGCCAGAAATCAACTTCCTCTTCTTGCTCTATCCAGTTGGTGTTACGGACGGCTGAGTTAGTTTGAGCACAAAAATCCCTGGTTCCACAGGTAACTTGAGTGCGGCGCACTTTGACAGGCCATCGGCAATATCATTCTGAGCTCTTGGGACATGCTCCATCTGTAGGCCGTCAAAGTGCTCTTCTAGCTTTCTCACTTCGTCAACGTAAGCTTCCATTAATGGACTTTGATAATTCTTGTTCACTTGGCGGACGACAAGCTACGAGTCACCCTGACAATGAGCTTCTTAATCCCAAGGTCTGCCGCGATCCTGAGACCAGCAAGCAAGCCTTCATACTCTGCAGTATTGTTTGTCGCTTGCTCCTTGGGAAAGTGCATCTGAATTATGTACTTGAGGTGCTCTCCTGTAGGTGCGACAAGCAGCACACCAGCACCGGCGCCTTGTAGCGAGAAGGCACCGTCAAAGTACATGAGCCACTCTTCGCTTGTTTCCTTGACGGGGATGCTCGTCTCTGGAATTTCTTCATCTTTAGTTGGCGTCCACTCTGCTATGAACTCTGCCAATGCTCTGCTTTGGGTAGTTGAAGTACTCTCAAACTTGAGACCAAAACTTGACAGTTCCAGTGCCCACTCGACGATCCTGCCTGTCGCTTCTGGATTCTGCAGTATCCTTTTCAGCGGAAAGCGAGTGACAACCGTGATCTCATGTGCTTGGAAGTAATGGTGCAGCTTTCTCGAGGCCATAAGAAGGCCGAAAAGCAGCTTCTGCACACCAGAGTACCTTGACCTAGCCCCCTACAGAAGGGAACTGACAAAGTAGACTGGGCGCTGCACCATTCTCTTTTGCACCTCTTCGCGCACCTGCGCAGTTCCATCCTTGTCGGGACCAGAGCTTGTCGGGGAAGCCCCCTGCTTGTCGCTGGATGCGCTTGCCGCGGTTGCTGGCTCGTCATCTGCCTCCCTCTCCGCTACTAACGCAGCACTAACCACTTGATTGGTTGCCGCTATGTACAACAGCAACTTCTCTTGCGGCTTAGGTGCGACAAGTGTTGGAGTGGAGGACAGGTATCTCTTCAAGTCCTGCAGCGCAGCCTCCGCTTCCGGAGTCCATTTCATTGGACCTGCCTTTTTCAAAATTTTGAAAAATGGCAGGGCGCGCTTAGCAGACCGAGAGATAAACCTGCTGAGAGCAGCCACGCAACCGGCAAGCTTTCGTACATCCTTGACGCGTTTTGGTGCTTCGATCTGCTCGATGGCCTTGATCTTGTCGGGATTGGCTTCAATTCCTCGCTGAGACACAAAGAACCCGAGAAGCTTGCCGGAAGGGACTCCAAACACACACTTCTCGGGGTTGAGCTTGAGGTTGATCTTGCGCAGATTTGCAAAAGTCTCTTCTAAATCTTGGATCAGAGTTGCCCTGTCCTTGCTCTTGACCACTATATCATCCATGTAGGCCTCCACATTTCTGTGTATTTGCGGCTTCAGAGCGACATGGACTACTCTGGCAAATGTTGAGACAACATTCTTTAATCCGAAAGGCATCCGTATGAAATAGTACGTGCCACATGGAGTAATGAATGCGGTTTTCTCCTCATCCTCTTCTGCCATGAAGATCTGATGGTATCCTGAATATGTGTCAAGAAATGAAAGCAAATCACATCCGGCTGTGGAGTCAACAATCTGGTCAATGCGCGGCAAGGGAAATGGATCTTTGGGACAAGCTTTATTAACATCAGTAAAGTCAATACAAAGCCTCCATTTTCCATTCGCCTTGCGCACGACTACAGGATTGGCCAACCACGTGGGATGGAGCACTCCTCTGACAAGGCATGTTGCTTCCAATTTCTTGATTTCTTCTGCTATGAACTCTTGGTGCTCCACTACTTGTTTCCTGACCTTCTGCTTGACGGGCCGCGCATGAGGACAAACGGCAAGATGGTGCTCAATTACTTTCCTGGGAACACCGGGGATGTCAGACGGTTGCCACGCAAACACGTCGACGTTCGCCCGTAGGAAAGCAATGAGCGCTCTTTTCTATTTAGGGTCAAGTGTGGCACTGATGGTGAAGGTACCACCAGTGCCGTCCTCCTTGGCGGACACCTTCTTGGTATGTGGTGGAGCTGCCATTGCCTTCTTACACTTGCCGGTGGAGCTCGATGGTGCTTCCTCGACGGCAGCGCAGCACTCCGAGGAGGTGCGCTTGCCGGAGTGGGCATCAGAGCTCTTGCCGGACTTGGTCTTCTTCTTCCCCCCGGGAGCTTCAGCGGTAAGTGTCTTGCGATCTGTCGCAGCAGCTGCTTCCCGGTAGATCTTGTCGGTGCAGATAAGGACATCCTTCTTGTGGCCAGGGACAGAGATGACGCTTATCGGGCCTGGCATCTTAAGCATGTTGTATGCATAGTGAGAGGCCGCCATGAACTTGGCGAGTGCTGGACGGCCTAGTATTCCATTATAAGGTAATGGAAAATCGGCAACGTCAAAAGTAACCCTCTCAGTTCTGAAGTTCATTTCGCTGCCAAATGTTACCGGCAACGTGACCTTCCCCTTCGGCTTGCTCCTTCCCGGGTTAATTCCTTGGAATGTGTCGGTCTCTTCGAGCTCGCTGTCAGGGATCTGGAGTTTCTGGAGTATAGCGGAGGAGATCAGATTTAAGCCGGCCCCGCCGTCAACTAACATCTTAGTGACCTTGAGGTTGCGTATAGTTGGTGAAACCAACAGTGGCAAGCACCCGACCGCGGTGCTGGACCATTTCAGAAGCTTGCGCGATTCGACAGGTGGTTCTGCCGCATTAACTTCCCACACCCACTGTTTGAGCTGGCGGTGTGAAGTATGCAGAGAAGCACCGCCGTCAACGCACAAAACCTCTGTGGCTTTCTGGAACTCCTGCTCACTGGTCTCGGCATCATCCATGTCTTCATCGTCGTCGCCGTCTTCATCCTTGTCGTGGCCACGGGGAGGTCTGTCTCCTTGCCGCTGCTTGGCCTTGCCGTGGCGTCCTCCCCGGCCAGCGCGCTTCTTGCCGGCCTCTCCACCGCCTCCTTGGGCTCTCTCCTTGTCGCGCCGCTCATACTCAGCTTTTTGTTGCTGGACAAGCTGCTCGACCTTTTTGCAGCTCTGGAGATCATGGCCCTTGGTGCGGTGGATCTTGCAGTACTGCTTGTCAGAGCTGTCTTGCTTGTCGGCGGCCGCCACAGCTTGGCAGTTGGTGCATGTGGTAATCTCCTTGCCGGAGCTGCCAACTTTGGCTTGCTTGGTGCCACCGTCGTTGCCGGACTGCTCAACGACTAGTACCTCTTTGCCTTTCTTCTTCCTGTTGCGCCTCCGGTTTTTCTTTGCCGGGGCAGCATCTTCGCTGTCAGATCCTCCTGCTCCAGTATTCTCTCCGGGGAGTTTCCTCCCTTCTTCAGCATGTGCACACTTGTCGGCCAGGGCGTACAGCTCGCTGACGTCTCTGATCCCGCTCATCACCATCTCCTCCCGCATCCTACGATTACGCACGTTCTGATGGAACGCGCTGATAACCGCGGCAGGGTGGATGTCTGGGATGTTGTGCTGTACACGGCTGAATCTCTGAATATACTTGCGCAGGGGCTCTCCTTCCTTCTGGGCAAGCAGGTGAAGGTCACTCTCTTGGCCATGGGGTTTGTGGCCGCCCGTAAAGCCGCCGACAAACTGATGGCACAAGTCCGCCCAAGAGGATATGGAGTTGTTCGGCAAGTGCATGAGCCAGGACCTGACGTCGGGCTTGAGCACCAGCGGGAAGTAGTTGGCAAGGACCTTGTCGTCTCGCCCCCCGGCAGCTTGCACCGCGATGGTGTAGATGCTGAGGAACTCCGACGGGTGCGACTTGCCGTCGTACTTCTCCGGTACGTCTGGCTTGAAATTCTTCTGGCTGGGCCACTGGACTTTCCGCAGCTCATGGGTAAACGCAGGGCAACCTACCGCGTACGGCAAGTCACCTGGTTCCCCTGGCGCATGCATATCGACAGAAAGGCCCAGTGCGTAGGTCTGATTGATGCAGCGCTTCTCTTCGGCGCTCAATGCGGGTACGAGCGTCTTCTTGTTGTCTTTTGTGAAGAACTTGGCGCTGATCGCGACGAGCTCGTGGATCTAATGACGCGGTGGAGTCGCTGTCGTGGTGGATCCGGCGAGTCGGCGATCTTGGCCTTCGAGGCGGAGAGTGCACAGTGGTTGCACCCCCCCGGTCTTGTCGCCACTGGCTCGCGCCTGACTGACTTGCCGCGGCTGTGAAGTACTTGGCTGCCGTGGGATGTCGCCGTTGGCGAAGCCGATGAGACTCTGGATGGTGGCCCTCCAGTCGTCGATCTTGTCCGCCGCTGGAGGGTAGTCTAGGAGCAGTTGAGCTCGCGCCAAAGCTTCTGCTGGAGTGGCGGGCGGCGGCGGCGAACGGTGCGAGGAGCGAGATATGCTCGGACTTCTAACCATGTTAGAAGGAGCAGTATCTCGTCCAGGCGACCGTGCCCCCGCTCGCGCCAGCATGTTGGCGTGCATGCTGGTCTTGAGCACTCCGAGATCCGCCAGCTCGGTCTTGATCCAGCAAGCGTATGGTACCGTGATGTTCATGACGCTGCCGGTCCCACGCCTCCTGGGATGGGCGCAGTGCGTGCACGGATGCCGAGGTCTTGGAGTGCGCTCGGTCGTTGTGGGAGCCGACCGCGCCGCCGATGTGCAGCGCAGTCTTGTCCTTGGACCTGGCAGCACCATGAGCCCCCTCGTCGGCGCCCGTTCTTCCCCCGGCGTCTACTCCACCAGCCGTTCGCTCCGGCGATGGTGGGCTCGGCGCAGACGGAGCTGCTGCCTCCGAAGCCTTCTTCTTCGGCAGCATGTTGATGAAGATGATGAAGATTTGGGTCGTGCGAACGCCGGATCAGATTCACACAGCCTCGACGCGCCCCCTACCTGGCGCGCCAAAGATGTCGGGGGTGACTGATCCCTCGGACACCTATGGGACCACGGCGGAGCGAGGCCCCTTTCGATTCGGCAGGGGGCGAAGAGAGCACGAAGAGCAGATCGAGGCGAAACGCACGAGCACGCGATCGGTTTACCCAGGTTCGGGCCACACGGATGCGTAAAACCCTACTCCTACTTGTGGTTTGTATTGTGTTCTTGCTCGGGAGCGATTAATGCTACAGTACGCTCAAGTGGCTAGCGAGACCGAGCGTGAGAATGATCGTCCCCCACCACTCCGTGTTGCGCATGGGCCTCCTTTTATATGTCAAAGGGGTCACTGACAGGTGGCAACATAGATGAGGGTAAAAATGGAAAAGAAGTGGTGGTTGGCACCACCGCCTACTACAGTTGTATCATACCTAACCTAAGCGGCAGGGGACAAAGGCATTAAATGTCTGTCTGTGTCGCCTAGACGGTGCAGAAAGGGACCGCTAGGGACGCCATTGCTTGCCACGATGGCGATCTTGTCAGCGCTGCTCTCCACCGTGTACCTCTGGCTGCACAGCCTTCCGCCACGTACGCCTGGAAGGGTCCCAGAGCGACACGTTGATGGATGCGCTGGAGCGCAGGTACAGAATGGAGGTTTGCCGCGACAAGTGCCTTGCCGCGGTCGTTGCCTTGTCGCATCCGGGAGCTTGTCGCTCACCGGGCCTTGGTTAGCCTTCCCGGCAAGCTCCTCTTGCCGGGGTCTTGTCTTGTCCTTGGATACTTTGTTCTTGAATGGCTTCAGAGGATCCATGGAGAACCTTGGCGGTCGCCCGGCAAGCCTTGCCGCGGGATGCTGCGACTGCCCATGCCCAAGTTCGGGATACTAAGGTACCCCTACTTTAGTACACCGACAGGATGGTGTAGCACAGCGAAGGTAGGCATTTCCCTCAGTGATGAAACCAAGGTTATCGAACCAGTAGGAGAACCAAGCAACACAACGTAAACAACACCTGCACACAAATAACAACACCTAGCAACCCGCCGTGTTAAAGGGGTTGTCAATCCCTTTCGGGTAACGATGCCAAAAATTTGTAGTAGACTAAAATAATAGATCATAAATAAAATAAAGTGCAGCAAAGTATTTTTGTATTTTTGGTTTAACAGATCTGAATAAAAATGCAAAGGAAAAGTAGATCACAAGCAAATATATGAGAAAGAAGACCCGGGGGCTGTAGGTTTCACTAGTGGCTTTTCTCGAGAAAGATAGCAAACGGTGGGTAAACAAATTACTGTTGGGCAATTGATAGAACCTCAAATAATTATGACAATATCCAGGCAATGATCATTACATAGGCATCACGTCCAAGATTAGTAGACCGACTCTTGCCTGCATCTACTACTATTACTCCACACATCGACCGCTATCCAGCTTACATCTAGTGTATTAAGTTCATGGAAAAACGGAGTAATGCAATAAGAACGATGACATGATGTAGACGAGATCCGTTTATCTATTGTGTAGATATAGATCCCATCTTTTAATCCTTAGTAGCAACGATACATATGTGTTGTTTCCCTTTCTGTCACTAGAATCAAACACCGTAGAATCGAACCCACTACCGGGCACCTCTTCCCATTGCAAGATAAATAGATCAAGTTGGCCAAACAAAACCCAAATATCGGAGAAGAAATACGAGGCTATAAGAGAGCATGCATATAAGAGATCAAAGAAACTCAAATAACTTTCATGGATATAAAAAGATATAACTAATCATAAACTCAAAGTTCATCAGATCCCAACAAACACACCGCAAAAAGAGTTACATCATATGGATCTCCAAGAGACCATTGTATTGAGAATTCAGCGAGAGAGAGAAAGCCATCTAGCTACTAACTACGGACCCGAAGGTCTACAAAGAACTACTCACGCATCATCGGAGAGGCACCAATGGAGGTGGTGAACCCCATCCTAGATGGTGTCTAGATTGGATCTGGTGGTTCTGGACTCTGCAGCGGCTGGATGAATATTTCATCGACACTTCTAGGGTTCTGGTATTTTTGGGGTATTTATAGAACAAAGAGGCGGTCCGGGGGGCACCTGAGGTGGGCACAGCCCAGCAGGGCGCGCCTGGGCCTCCTAGCGCGCCCTGGTGGGTTGTCCCCTCCTCGGGACTCCCCTCAGGTGCAACTAGGGCCCAACATGTTCCTTCTGGTCCATAAAAAATCTCCGTCAAGTTTTGTGGCATTTGGATTCCGTCTTATATTGATTTTCTGCGATGTAAAAAACACGAAAAAAACAGGAACTGACACTTGGCACTATGTCAATAGGTTAGTACCAAAAACTGATATAAAATGATTATAAAACATCCAAGATTGATAATATAACAACATGGAACAATCAAAAATTATAGATAAGTTGGAGACGTATCAGCATCCCCAAGGTTAACTCCTACTCGTCCTCGAGTAGGTGAGTGATAAAAACAGAATTTTTGATGTGGAGTGTTGTTTAACATGTCATATCATGTTCTTTTCTTTATGGCATGGACATTTGGACTTTTTATGTGATTCAAAGCAATAGTCTAGTTTTGACATAATAATTTAGATAGTCAAGCATATCAACAAGCAACTATGTCTTTCAAAATATCAACGCTAAAATAAGTTATCCCTAGCCCATCATGCTCAAACATTGATCCATTCATGAAACACATTTGAATATTAGCTACACCCAATACTAAAGTACGATCGTATTGCCTCCTAGTTGGTGCTTTTTATAATAGAAGATGGAGACCCAAATTTCAAAATAAAAATTGCATAAAGTAAAAGAAAGGCCCTTCGAAGAGGGAAGTAGGGATTTGTAGAGGTGACAGAGCTCAAAGTGAAAAACTTAGAGATAAAAACATTTTGGGAGGTGTATCCATCCCACCAATGAAAACGACTTAGAGTACCCAACATTTTCCATGCATAGATATATCATAGGTGGTTCCCAAACATAAAATAAAGTTTATTCCTTTTTCCACCATGACTTTCACTTTCCATGGCTAACCGTATCCACAGGTGCCCTCCATACCAACACTTTCCAAGGAATTTATTATTTGACAACATAAAGTAAATTCATTTTTGCATTTCGGGACTGGGCATCCCAAATACCTTTGCCTTACTCTCGTGCAATGACAAGTGAATAAACACTCATCTTGAGAATAACACATCTAGCATGGAAAATATTAGCCACCCCTCACCGCTCCGCAAGTGAAACAAACACACAAAAGATAAGTTTATTTCCGAAAATTAGAGATGGCACATGCAAATTTGCTTAGAACGGCAAAAGAATTCCGCATATAGGTAGATATAGTGGACTCATGTGGCAAAACTGGGTTAAAGGTTTTTGAATGCACAAGTAGTGATCATACTTAGTGCAAAATGAAGGCTAGCAAAAGATTGGGAAGCGACCAACTAAGAAAGAATAATTTCATTGCACGACTATTGACTTTTGTACTTGCATAGGGAATCACAAACCTTAACACCAATATTCTTACTAAAGGATAATTACTCATCAAGATGAATCACATATCACATCATCATATCTCAAAACTATTACTAAGAATCAATTTTATTTTGTCCAATGATCTTCATGACACATTTTTTTCTTTATCCTTCTTGGATATCTATCACTTTGGGACTAATTTTCATATCCCCAAGCTTAGTTGGTTGCTCATTTTTGGATAATAGCTTGGGATGCCGAGGCATTCCCAATCTTAGGCTTTTACATCCTTCCTTCATCCACCGTAAGATAACCAAAAACTACATAGTCAAAAAAAAGATAACCAAAAACTTGAAAACTTCGATCACACAAAACTCAAAAAAACCTTCGTGAGATCCGTTAGTATAAGAATAATAAATCTGTACTATAAGTGTTGTATCAAACCAACTCATATTTTGTTTTTGTATTATATATACTGTATTCTAACTTCTCTATGTCAAAAACTCATTAAAGAAAACCATAGAGCCATCAAAATAAGCACACAACACAAAGAAAACAAATCTGTCAAAAAATAATAGTCTGTAACAATCTGACAATTTCGAATACTACTTTAACTCAAAAGATCTGAAAAATTAGGACGACCTGAGCAATTTGTATATTGATCTACTTCAAGTGGAATAGGTATTTTATCGCTCTCTTGTAAAATATGGAAATTAATCTCGTGAGCATAAAAGTTTCTGTTTTTCAGCAAGATCAAACAACTATCACCCAAGAAGATCCTAAATGCTTTACTTGGCACAAACACTAATTAAACCATAAAAAACACAATCATAACAGTAGCCTAATTGTGCTAGCAGACAAGAATAGAAAGCAAAAAAATAAAAAATAAAATTTATTCAGTGGGTTTCCTCCTAACAAGCGCTATAGTTTTACGCCCTTAGCTAGGCATAAAGCAAGGATCTAAGTTTTGTCATCTTTGGTTCGTGATCTATAAGATGCCCTCATGATTGATTCATAAAGTGGCTTAATTCTAGTTCTAGGAAAGTGTTTCATACCCTTCCTTAAAGGAAATTGGAACTCAATATTGCCTTCATTCATATCAATCACGGCTCCGATAGTGCGTAAAAACGGTCTACCAAGAATAATTGGACAAGACGGATTGCAATCAATATCAAGAACAATAAAATCTATGGGCACATAATTTCTATTTGCAAGAATAAAAACATCATTAATTCTTCCCATAGGCTTTTTAATAATAGAATCCGCCTAGTGCAAATTCAAAGAACTTTATTCAAGATTAGTAAGACCAAGCACATCACATAAAGATTTCGGAATTGTAGAAACAATAGCACCCAAGTCACACAAAGCAAAACACTCATAATTTTTTATCTTGACTTTGATAGTAGGTTCCCATTCATCATGCAATTTTCTAGGAATCGAAATGTCTAATTCCAATTTTTCTTCAAGAGCTTTCATCATAGCATCAACAATATGTTTAGTAAATTCTTTATTTTGTTCATAAGCATGGGGTGAATTTATCATGGATTGCAACAAAGAAATACAATAAATCAAAGAGCAACTATCATAATTAAAGTCTTTGTAGTCCAAAAGAGTGGGTACATCACTAGCTAAAGTTTTGACCTCTCCAAACCCACTTTCATCAATTTTCTCAACAAGATTTTCACCCTCCGAAATATTGGGACGCCTTCTACCTAAAGTTGACTCTTGTCCAGTGCCTTTTTCATCAATATTAACTTTACTAAACAAGGAATCACTAGAATAAACACCAATCATTTTAAGATCTTCATCACTTTTGCGAAAGAAATCACTAGAAAACGCTTTTTCTAAAAATACTCTTTTAGCTCTAAGCATAGCGGTTCTTTTCTTAATTTCATACATAGAACATAAAGATCTTTAATTGATTCATCAACCATAGGCACAAAAATGTTCATCTTGAGATTTTCCACATCATGAGCAATTCTATCAACACTTCTAGACAAATCATCAATCTTACTCAACTTTTCTTCTATGGAAGTGTTGAAAACTTTTTGTGTATTGATAAATTCTTTAATATTATTCTCAAGGTCAGAGGTGTTCCTATTATTATTATAAGATTTATTTCCATAGGAATTACCATAATTATTAGAGGAATTACTAGGGAAAGGCCTAGGATTAAAATTACCTCTATAAGCATTGTTGTTGAAATTATTTCGAGAGATAGAATTCACATCTATGGCATCACTATTTTGCTCAATCGAAGTAGACAAAGGCATATCATTAAGATCAATAGGAGCACTTCTATTAGCAACCAATGTCACATCCCTAGTTCTGGTATGACCTAGGCTAGCCTTCATGTTTGCATCATGTTTAAATTTCATTGAAATTTGAAATGGGGATTTGTGAAACCCTCAGAATCATTCTGGAAATGACCCAAATAAAAAATTGCTCCAAAAAGGTCCAAGAAAATGCTCATGTTGCTCTCTGAAAATATTGGACAGAGATAAAAATCAAACCAACAGTTTGAGGAGCTCATAAGTATTTATTTTGGGCATTTGGAATTAATCCAATAATTAATTGCTTTGGATATATATTTTCTATAATAATAATATATGTCCAAAAAATCTGAATTTTGGTGAGGGGCTTTGGATTAAATCCTTAGGTCCTTGCAAAATTTGGCAGAAGTAAATAAAATGGTTTAGTATTTTTATTAAACCAAACAAATTACAAAAAATAGAAAACATCACTAAATAGAAAACCAGAGAGATGGAGATACTTACCTGGCGCCTCTAGCCGGCCCGTTCCTGTTCTAGCCCAGCCCACCAGGGACAGAGCCATCTTCCTCCTCTTGCCAGTAGGCAGAGGGGAAGCGGTGCCCGGTGCCGTGCACGCCGGCACGCAGCTGCCTGCCTGGCTCCTTCTCCTCACGCCAGACGTCGCCACGCGCCCCCAAGCCTCTCTCGCTCTGTCCCGTGCCATTCTCTCCTCCCCCTTGCTCCCTCTCTCGCGGCCGAAATCGCCGTCGCCGCCGTCCATAGCCACCGTGGCCTCGGCCACTGCCGCACCTCCCCGACACGCTCCCCAGCCCCGCCGCGACCCCCTCTCCCTCCTCACCGAGCAAGCAACCCGGGCGAGCTCCGCTTCGTCCTCACCGCCGTCTTCTTCATCGCCGGCCTCCGGAGATCGCCGTCGCCATTCTGCTGCGTTGGACCTTCTCGAGCTCGCTGACGCCTCCGCAGGATCCGCTGTGAGCCCCGCCGTCGAACCCCCCCTCTCCCCTGCTCTTCTGGCGCCCTCTAGCCTCGTCCGCCACCACGGCCGTAGCACCTCTGTAGGATCGAAAGTATGTCTAGAGGGGGGGTGATTAGACTACTTGACCAAATAAAAATTTAACCTTTTCCCAATTTTAGTTCTTGGCAGTTTTTTGCTATCTTAGGAAAAGTCAAGCAATCATTACACAATTCTAGCAAGCATGCAAAGAGTGTTTTGGCAGCGGAAAGTAAAGCATGCAACTTGCAAGAATATAAAGGGAAGGGTTTGGAGAGTTCAAACGCTATTGGAGACACGAATGTTTTTCCCGTGGTTCGGATAGGTGGTGCTATCCTACATCCACGTTGATGGAGACTTCAACCCACGAAGGGTAACGGTTGCGCGAGTCCACAGAGGGCTCCACCCACGAAGGGTCCACGAAGAAGCAACCTTGTCTATTCCACCATGGCCATCGCCCACGAAGGACTTGCCTCACTAGCGGTACATCTTGACGAAGTAGGCGATCTCCTTGCCCTTACAAACTCCTTGGTTCAACTCCACAATCTTGTCGGAGGATCCCAAGTGACACCTAGCCAATCTAGGAGACACCACTCTCCAAGAAGTAACAAATGGTGTGTTGATGATGAACTCCTTGCTCTTGTGCTTCAAATGATAGTCTCCCCAACACTCAACTCTCTCTCATATGATTTGAATCTGGTGGAAAGAAGATTTGAGTGGAAAGCAACTTGGGAAAGGCTAGAGATCAAGATTCATATGGTTTGAATGGAATATCTCGGTCTCAACACATGAGTAGGTGGTTCTCTCTCAGAAAATATGAGTTGGAATTGTGTATGTGTTCTGATGGCTCTCTCTCTAAGTGAAGAGGAGGTGGAGGGGTATTTATAGCCTCCACACAAAATCTAACCGTTACACACAATTTACCAATCTCGGTGGGACCGAATCAAAAAACTCGGTTGGACCGAATGGTAAACCTAGTGACCGTTAGGAATTTCGGTGGGATTGACATGCAACTCGGTAGGACCGATTCGGTTAGGCTTTGGGCATAACGTAATCTCGGTGAGACCGATTGCACAAACTCGGTGAGACCAAGTTTGGCAATAAGCTAACCAGAGAGTTGGTCAGGCAAACTCGGTGGGACCGACTTGCTCTTTCGGTGAGACCGAAAAGTTACAAGAAGGAAACATAGAGTTTACCTTGCATTCTCGGTGGGACCGATTCGCTCTTTCGGTGAGACCGAAAAGTTACGAAAGGGAAATAGAGAGTTTGCAAGCCCATCTCGGTGAGAGCGAGATCCTTATCGGTAGGACCGAATTGCTAGGGTTTGGCAGTGGCAAATGACAAGTGAAACTCGGTGGCGCCGGAATGAAAGAATCGGTATGACCGAGTTTGGCTTAGGGTTTAGGTCATTTGTGGATATGGGAAAGTAGCTGAGGATTTTGGAGCATATCATTAAGCACATAAAGCAAGAGGCTCATTAAGCAACACCTCATCCCTCCTTGATAGTATTGGCTTTTCCTAAAGACTCAATGTGATCTTGGATCACTAAAACATAAAATGAAGAGTCTTGAACTTTCGAGCTTGAGCCAATTCTTTGTCCTTAGCGTTTTGAGGGTTCCACTTTCACATCCATGCCATGCCAATCATTGAGCTTTCCTGAAATAATCATCTTGAAATAGCATTAGCTCAACGAACTATATAAACCACCTAGGGATAGTTGCACTTTCAATCTCCCCCTTTTTGGTAATTGATGACAACATATAGATCAAAGCTTCGACAAATGATAATAAGCATGAAATATATCGTCGCTTTGAGAAGTATGTGACAAATAAGAGCTCCCCCTAAATTTGTGCATATTTAAAATTTTCTTTGGACTGCAAATGCACAAGGAGTTAGAATCATGGGTTACTCTTCTGTCACATCCCTAGTTCTGGTATGGTCCTAGGCTTGCTTTGTGCATCATGTTTATATTTCAAATGAAATTGAAATGGGGAAGTTGCAAACCCTAGCACCAAAGCAATTCAAATAGGTTCAAACTAAAAGTGGAATTTCAATGAACCCAAAATGCTTTTCAAAAATGTTCATGGTCTTTGGAAAATGTTGGGAACAACAACCAGAGGTGATGCACATTTTTCCTTCCCATTTTGGATTTTTGAATCAATGCTTAAATATTTGAATTGGAGCTGTTTAAATTATATAAATATTTTTAATAGCTCCAAAAATGTTGAGAATTGGTGAGGGCCTCTAGAATATTATATCTAGATGCCACAATTATTTTCAACATTTATGGAAATGTTTTAAAATTTCTTTTAAATACAAAACAAATGTCAGAAATAGAAAAAGAAAAACAGAAGAGGAAAAAAAGGCTTACCTGCCCTTACCTGGCGGCCCAGCTGGCCAGCCACCTGACGGCCCAGCCCACCAGGGGCAGCCCCGTCTTCTACCTCTTGCCAGTAGGCAGAGGAGAAGCCGGGCACGACGCCGCGCGCCGGCCACGTCGCCCCGCCACCTCCTGCTTCCCTCGTCGTCGCCCTGGCCCTTCCCTCGCGACGCCACGCATCCCCCTCGCCCTCTCTTTGAGTCCAGAAGCTCCGCCACCTCGCCCTGAAGCTCTCCGTCGAGCCACGCGCCTCGGGAGGCCCTGGAGCGCCTTCATCGCCGCCGTCTTCATCTCCAGTCGCCGTGGATCCCCATCGCCGCCTCGCCGTCTTCAGTGCATGCCCGAGCTCGCCGTCAAGCCCACCGAAACCGCGGTGAGCTGCTGCTTCTCCTCCCTCTCTCCATTTAGCCGCCTGCACGCCGTAGCCCCTTTTTCCCGCCATGGCCATAGCTCCTCGCCGCCGGCCACGGAGCCAACATGGCCAGGGGCCGAGCCAGCCGCACCCGTGCGCCTCACCGTGCTCCTGGTGACGCCAGGAGCCCGTAGCGCCTCTCCGCTCGCCTCCCCGTGCACCGCAACCACGCGCCCGCACCCACCCGAACTCCGGCCGCCGCACTCGTCATCGTCGGCGCCACTCCGGCCACTCCCCGACCGCGCCACCACCACAGTTGGATGCGGACGAGCGCCCGCATCCCGTAGCTGCACTCCGCGCGCCAAATGACCCCCTGTAGGCAAAACCCGCAGCGCCTCCGCCGCGTTCTGCCTCGCCGGCGGCTAAACGCCGGCGGGTTGACCGGTCTGACCCCCACAGCCGTTGACCTCTCCCCTCCCTGTCAATGACATGTGGGCCCGGCCCTGTTAAGTTCAAATTAGGATTAGCGTAACGACTAATTAATCCCTATTTTAACTAATCCCTGACGCTGACAGTGGGCCCTGGCATCCTAATCCTTTAATTAGATTAGTTTAATAACCCCTGTCAACTAACTAAGTCACTGACGTGTGGACCCCACACGTCAGGTTTGACCTGGTCAGCCCGTTGACTCGCTTACGTCATGCTGACGTAGAGCTGACGCAATAATTGATTTCTGGTATTAATATAAATCAGGAAATTCCAGAAAATAGTTAAAACTTCAAAAATTCATAGTAATTCAACCGTAACTCCAAATCAAATAAATTATATATGAAAAATTATCAGAAAAATGCAAGGAATCCATTTATGCCAGTTTCATGCATGAAAAACCAACTTATACCTACTGTATAAGTGAAAACGTAATAATGGCATGTTATATATCTAAATTAGGGTTTGCATATGAACCCTTGGTTCATATGGACTTCAACCAAATTAATGCTAGATGCATTAGGGCAAATCATAGCATTTTTGAATGTCATCTTCATGCATCATATTGTTGCATATGGTTGTTTATTGATTGCCGGCACCGTTCCCTCTCGATAGGTTCTACTCCGGAAGGTGTCCCGAGTACCTGTCTGAGGAGCAGTGCTTCTTCGTGGATCTATCAGGCAAGCAAACCACCTTGAGCATCCCGATAAAGTCCCACTCTCTCGCTCCTGCTCCTTTTACTGCATTAGGACAACAACGATTCAAACTGCTACTTTCTGCTGCGGTAGCTGAACCCATTCCTCTGCATGACCTGTCATTGCCACAGTAAATAGTTGAAACCCACTAGCATGAGTAGGAGTTGCTTGAGCCTTGATGTGCCTGCTCATCCATGCTTGTTTTCTTTATGCCAGCTATGCTTAGAGTTGTGTCAGGTCTGATTCATCGGGAATGAATCGGAGTGGTGAACATGTCCTACCGGTAAAGGCTAAGTGTGTGAACACGTTTTGGTAAAGGTAGCGATGAGAGGCCATGTAGGAGTACATGGTGGGTTGTCTCATTGGAACCGTCCGTAAGCACTGAGTTCTGTGTATGTTATCCAAGTCCAGTTACTACCACACATTGGGTTCCGGTTATCCGGCCCCTCTCGACTTATTAACCCACTTGATCTCTGTCCAGGAGTTGCAACTAGTTTCTGGCGTTTGTAGGTAGTGCTACTTGTCTACCAGGTGGTGTCCGACGGGACGGGCTTGGGACAGACTAGGCACTGTGGCACGGTGTACCAAGTGGCACCCGGGTGGTGGGCTTGGGAACCCTGCACACATCGTTTGGGGCCGTGAGCGACACCCCGGCCGGATCTCCTTGCGGATGGAACCCGAATAGGCGATAAACCTGGATGAGAGACTTGTGTGGTTAGTCAGGTCGTGGCCGACACCCTCGCCCGGCTTCCGCTTGAAGGTTGCCGAGGTACATGACGTGTACGGGGCTATAAGTGGCGAGAGCGTGTGTGAAGAAGTACACCCCTGGAGGGTCAATAATATCTATTCGAATAGCCGTTTTCCTCGGATATGGAAACTTGGAGAACTTATATAGTACATAGACAAATTGAAGTGGATACTCTAAAATACGCAAGATAAGCGTGGGTGCTATGGATGGCTTTCTCATAGGGAGACGGGAACGGATCCATAGTGGAGTATTGATATGGTGAAGTTGTGGACTCGTGTGCGTCTTCTCACCTCAAAGAAGTTTCTGATACCCGTAGTATAGATTAGCCATTGAGTCAAAGCTGGCTTGCTGCTGTTAAACTCCACCCCCCTTTGTTGATAATGATGCACATGTAGATAGTTCTGAAGTAAGACTTGCTGAGTACCTTTGTACTCACGTTTGCTTATTTATGTTTTGCAGTTGGTTACACTAGTGGCTTCGACGAGTAGCTTGTATCCCAGCTACGATCTTGTACCCTTGGGAGGGTCGTGTTAGTCAGGCTTCTTAGTCTTTTTCTTTGGTAGTTGTCTGTACTCAGACATGTAATGCTTCCGCTTGTTGCTTGTATGCTCTGAATGATGGGTCATGTGACCCCTGTTTGTATTTATGCTATGTGGCTCTTCGGGGCCCTTACCTATATGAGTTTGAGTTATGTTGTGATGCCATGATGTACCGCACATACATGCATGTTATGCGTACGTGTAACGTGTATTGCTATGTGTGGGATCCGACAATCTAGTTGTTTATCCTTCGCAGTCTTTCTTATGGGGAAATGTAGTCTAGTGTTCCTCGAGCCATAGTAGTCCGCTACAGCCCGGTTCACCGGAGTCCTGCTAGCCCAGTACTACTGTTCAGGACACTTGACTGGCCGGCATGTGTTTCACTTCGTCCCTATGTCTGTCCCTTCGGGGAAATGTCACATGGTGATCTCCGGAGCCCTGCCTAGCCTGCTACAGCCCGGGATCCCCGGAGTCCTGTTAGCCCAGTGCTACAGCCCGGAATCACTCGTTGATGACCGACATGTTCGATGCGATTCATGTATGCCTGTCTCCATAGGTCCGTGCCGCTTTGGGTTCACGACTAGCCATGTCGGCCCGGGTTCCTGTCATATGGATGCTAGCGACACTATCATATACGTGAGCCAAAATGCGCAAACGGTCCCGGGCCAGGTAAGGTGGCACCCGTGGGGATACCGTGCGTGAGGCCGCAAAGTGATATGAAGTGTTACATGCTAGATCGGTGTGACTTGGGATCGGGGTCCCGACAGACTTGGTATCAGAGCCTGACTGACTGTAGGATTACCAAGCCAACTGGTCGAAGTTGAGTCTAGAAATGCTTTAGTTACATAAGGGAATTGATTGTGGAAGGGAACGTAAGGCTCTTTTTACTCCTTTATCTCATGTCATTCTTTCTGAGTCAGCCTCTTCTTTTCTACGAGGGTTAAGGCCTAGGCTTCTCCTCTATCTCTCAGGATGACGTGTTACTAAACCGTAAAGTCTTAGGATTGTTGGGTTGTGTCTCAATACAGTTCTACTACTTCTGTGTGTCCTCAGTTTGACCCAGAACCTTGATATTATGATGCTGATGGATTATACTATTCCTTTGATGAATGTCTCAAAAATCCTTTTGAGCATTTACAGCCGTTATGCTGCCGAAATTGTCCCAAGATTTCAAGACTTTCCAATGCTTTTGCATTACTTTCCGCATCCCTAGGTCGATGCTAATTCCACCCTTGTTTCTTTGGTTTCTGTGTCAGGATGTCGTCTGCTAACCGAGCTCCAGTTGATCATAGCAAGAACCATGGAGATGGTAGGGACGAGGATCCTCCTGACCAACCTTTGGTGGCAGAGTTCTTGTTAGCTTCCGAGAGGAACAAGCGTGAGACTAACCGCTTGCTGGCACAGATTGAGCAGAACACCGCACATCAGCGTAAGAAGTTGGTTTCCATCACCGACTTCATTGGTCTGAAACCACCCACCTTCCATCATTCCATTGAGCCACTCGATGCGGATGACTGGCTCCGAAGCATCACTCACAAGTTGCATTCTGCGAACGTCGTTGAAAGTGACAAGGTCACCTATGCTACTTATCACTTGGAAGGACCTGCTAGTATTTGGTGGCAGAGCTTTGAAGCTATGCTTCCAGCTGGTCAGATTCCTACCTGGAGAGATTTCACCGAGGCTTTTCGTGAGCACCACATTCCTCAGGCTCTCTTTGACCGCAAGAGGGAAGAGTTCTGTAATTTTACCCAGGGTAAGCTGCCTGTTGATGCTTACAGTAGGGAGTTTGGAAACCTCGCCCGCTATGCTACAGAAGAAGTGTCCACGGACGCTAAGAAGCAGGCTAGGTTCCGGAAGGGTCTCCACCCTAAGTTGCGTCGTGATCTCCACCTGCATCATTGTGATACTTTCCAGGCTCTTGTGAACAAGGCCATTAATGCAGAGACAGCTCAACTCACTTACGAGGAGTCTCGTAAGCACAACCGTGATCTAGGTTCTTCCTCCCGCTCTGGCTCTCAGAAGCGACGGATATGGATTCCGAACTCGGCTCTTCCACCTCGATATGCACCGGGGCCATCCTATGTGGCGCCTCACCCAACTCAGCAACATGCTCCACTCAGGCCTACTAGTGGACCACTTGCCAACGTAGGTCCACGTCCTACCTCAGGAACTTGCTTTACCTGCGGAGAACCAGGACACTATGCACGTGACTGCCCTCAGTCCAGTTATGCTCCACCCCAGTCTGGGAGGCCTGTTGGCCGTGAAAAGTCATCAGTCAAGATGATCAGTACCAAGCCAGCCTCCATTGAACGAGCATGTGTGCACCATGTCTCCGTTTCAGAAGTTCAAGATGATCCCGATGTCGTACTGGGTACACTTCTTGTCAATTGTCACCCAGCTTCAGTTCTGTTTGATACCGGAGCATCCCACTCCTTCATATCTGAAGGTTACGCTCGGATGCACGACATGTCATTTTGTGATATGCCAACTCCACTAATAATCCAGACTCCTGGTTCCAAATGGCAAACCTCCAAGGTAAGCCATGGTAATGAAATCCTTGTTGATAGACTGGTTTTCCTTGCTTCTTTGATATCTCTCAAGTCCTCAGATATTAACGTCATCTTGGGTATGGACTGGATGACAGCTCATCATGCCAAGATTGATTGTTACACCAGATCTGTTCAACTTACACACCCATCTGGCAAAATAGTCACTGTCTCCACTAGAGTTGCAAGGCGTCAACTCTATTCTCTTAATGCCAGCCCTCTTCCAGACCTTGAAGATATTCCGGTAGTCCGTGACTTCCCGGATGTCTTTCCAGAAGAACTGCCAGGTGTCCCACCTGACAGAGATGTAGAGTTTGTCATAGAACTTATCCCAGGAACTGTTCCAATCTCTAGAAGACCATACAAGATGGCACCTTTGGAGTTAGCCGAGCTTAAGGAACAACTTGATGAGTCCTTGCAAAAGGGTTTCATCCGTCCCAGTTCTTCTCCCTGGGCTTGCCCCGTTCTCTTCGTCAAGAAGAAGGATGGTACGGACCGGATGGTTGTAGATTATCGTCCCGTTAATTTGGTCACGATAAAGAACAAGTATCCGCTCCCCAGGATCAATGACCTGTATGATCATCTCGCTGGATCCTCAGTCTTTTCCAAGATGGATTTGAGGTTAGGCTACCACCAAATCAAGATAAAAAACAGGGACATCCCCAAAACGGCCTTTGTCACTCGTTATGGTCAATACGAGTACACCATGATGTCTTTCGGCCTAACCAATGCTCCAGCTACTTTCTCCCGCTTGATGAACTCGGTCTTTATGGAGTACTTAGATAAGTTCGTCGTGGTTTATCTCGATGATATTCTTATTTACTCGAAGAACGAGGAAGAGCATGCCGAACATCTTAGGCTTGTGTTAGAAAAACTCAGAGAGCATCGCCTTTATGCCAAGTTCTCCAAGTGTGAATTTTGGTTGCCAGAAGTAACCTATTTAGGCCACGTGATCTCCGGTAAGGGCATTGCTGTAAATCCCGAGAGAGTCAAAGTCGTTCTCGATTGGACTCCACCCAAAACAGTCAAACAAGTTAGGAGTTTCCTCGGTCTAGCCAGTTATTGTCGCCGCTTCGTTGAAAACTTCTCCAAAGTAGCCAAACCCCTCACGGAGCATCTCAAGAAAGATAAAAGGTTTGAGTGGACCCCACAGTGTGCGCACAGTTTTCAGGAACTGAAAAGACGCCTGACTTCTGCGCCCATACTCGTGCCACCGGATTTCACTAAAGACTTTGTTATCTATTGCGATGCTTCGCGTCAAGGACTAGGTTGCATTCTTATGCAGGATCGTCATGTGATTGCCTATGCATCTCGACAGTTGCATCCACATGAGGAAAATTATCCTACACATGATCTGGAGCTTGCAGCCGTAGTCTATGCACTTAAGACCTGGCGACATTACCTTCTTGGTAACCGTTGCGAAATCTACACCGACCATCAGAGTCTCAAGTATATCTTCACCCAACCGGATCTGAATCTCAGACAGAGACGTTGGTTGGAGTTGATCTCGGATTACGACTTAGGAATCACCTACACCCCAGGCAAAGCCAATGTCATGGCTGATGCTTTAAGCCGTAAATCCTATTGCAACAACCTCATGTTGCAACATTGTCAACCGCCCCTCCATGAGGAATTCTGTAAGCTTAACCTTCACATAGCTCCTCGTGGTTTCCTTTCTACCTTGGTGGCGAAACCTACCCTTACGGATCAGATCGTAGAGGCTCAAAAGCATGATAGGGGAATCTCCCGGATCAAGAAGAATATTTCCAAGGGAGTTGCTGGTTGTTTCTCTATGGATGAACGAGGTGTTGTTTACTTTGGTAACCGTTTGGTGGTTCCCAAATGTCAACAGATGCAGCAACTGATCCTTAAGGAGGCCCATGAATCCCCTCTCACGATTCATCCCGGTAGTACAAAGATGTATCAGGACCTACGCCAGAGGTTCTGGTGGACTAGGATGAAGAGAGAAATCGCTCAGTATATTACCAACTGTGACGTTTGTCGTCGCATTAAGGCAGAGCATCAAAGACCTGCTGGCACCCTTCAACCTTTAGCTATTCCCGAGTGGAAATGGGACAAAGTTGGTGTGGACTTCATCACCGGCTTTCCCAGGACCAAGAAAGGAAATAATGCTATCTTCATAGTCATTGATCGTCTTTCCAAAGTGGCTCACTTCCTACCTGTTCGAGAGAGTATCACTGCTAGTCAGCTCGCTGACTTATATATCTCCCAAATAGTGTCACTCCATGGTGTTCCACTAGAGATCAATTCAGACCGTGGCAGTCTTTTCACCTCTCATTTCTGGGAAAGTTTCCAAACTGCCATGGGCACCCATCTTTCTTTCAGTACCGCTTTCCACCCTCAATCAAGTGGTCAGGTGGAAAGGGTCAACCAAATTCTCGAAGACATGCTTAGAGCTTGCGTTATCTCATTCGGTATGGATTGGGAGAAATGTCTTCCCTTTGCCGAGTTTGCTTATAACAATAGCTACCAATCCAGTCTTAAGAAAGCACCCTTTGAGATCCTGTGTGGACGAAGATGTCGAACACCTTTGAACTGGTCAGAAACCGGCGAAAGACAATTCTTTGGACCGGATATGATCCAGGAGGCCGAAGAGCAAGTTCGCATCATTCGTGAGAATTTGAAAATAGCCCAATCTCGTCAAAAGAGCCAGTATGACCGTCGTCATAAGGAAGTGGCTTATGAAGTTGGCGAAAAGGCTTACCTTCGGGTTACCCCTTTGAAGGGTACCCATCGTTTCGGTATCAAGGGCAAGTTGGCTCCTCGTTACATCGGTCCTTTTCGCATTCTCGCTAAACGAGGAGAGGTTGCCTACCAGTTGGAACTACCCCCACATCTTTCTCGAGTTCATGATGTTTTCCACGTCTCTCAACTTAGGCGTTGCTTCTCGGATCCCATCCGTGGAGTGGACCACGAAACGCTTGATCTCCAAGATAACCTCACTTATCGAGAGTACCCCATTCACATTCTGGATCAAGCAGAGCGTGTCACTCGACGTCATAACATCAAGTTTCTCAAGGTTCAGTGGTCTCATCATACCGAGAGAGAAGCTACTTGGGAGCGAGAAGATCGTCTTCGACTTGAGTACCCCGCTTTCTTTCCGCCAACTCCTGAATCTCGGGACGAGATTTCTTCGAGTGGGGGCGAGTTGTCACATCCCTAGTTCTGGTATGGTCCTAGGCTTGCTTTGTGCATCATGTTTATATTTCAAATGAAATTGAAATGGGGAAGTTGCAAACCCTAGCACCAAAGCAATTCAAATAGGTTCAAACTAAAAGTGGAATTTCAATGAACCCAAAATGCTTTTCAAAAATGTTCATGGTCTTTGGAAAATGTTGGGAACAACAACCAGAGGTGATGCACATTTTTCCTTCCCATTTTGGATTTTTGAATCAATGCTTAAATATTTGAATTGGAGCTGTTTAAATTATATAAATATTTTTAATAGCTCCAAAAATGTTGGGAATTGGTGAGGGCCTCTAGAATATTATATCTAGATGCCACAATTATTTTCAACATTTATGGAAATGTTTTAACATTTCTTTTAAATACAAAACAAATGTCAGAAATAGAAAAAGAAAAACAGAAGAGGAAAAAAAGGCTTACCTGCCCTTACCTGGCGGCCCAGCTGGCCAGCCACCTGGCAGCCCAGCCCACCAGGGGCAGCCCCGTCTTCTACCTCTTGCCAGTAGGCAGAGGAGAAGCCGGGCACGACGCCGCGCGCCGGCCACGTCGCCCCGCCAGCTCCTGCTTCCCTCGTCGTCGCCCTGGCCCTTCCCTCGCGACGCCACGCATCCCCCTCGCCCTCTCTTTGAGTCCAGAAGCTCCGCCACCTCGCCCTGAAGCTCTCCGTCGAGCCACGCACCTCGGGAGGCCCTGGAGCGCCTTCATTGCTGCCGCCTTCATCTCCGGTCGCCGTGGATCCCCATCGCCGCCTCACCGTCTTCAGTGCATGCCCGAGCTCGCCGTCAAGCCCACCAAAACCGCGGTGAGCTGCTGCTTCTCCTCCCTCTCTCCATTTAGCCGCCTGCTCGCCGTAGCCCCTTTTTCCCGCCATGGCCGTAGCTCCTCGCCGCCGGCCACGGAGCCACCGTGGCCAAGGGCCGAGCCAGCCGCACCCGTGCGCCTCACCGTGCTCCTGGTGACGCCAGGAGCCCGTAGCGCCTCTCCGCTCGCCTCCCCGTGCACCGCAACCACGCGCCCGCACCCACCCGAACTCCGGTCGCCGCACTCGTCATCGCCGGCGCCACTCCGGCCACTCCCCGGCCGCGCCACCACCACAGTTGGATGCGGACGAGCACCCGCATCCCGTAGCTGCACTCCGCGCGCCAAATGACCCCCTGTAGGCAAAACCCGCAGCGCCTCCGCCGCGTTCTGCCTCGCCGGCGGCTAAACGCCGGCGGGTTGACCGGTCTGACCCCCACAGCCGTTGACCTCTCCCCTCCCTGTCAATGACATGTGGGCCCGGCCCTGTTAAGTTCTAATTAGGATTAGCGTAATGACTAATTAATCCCTGTTTTAACTAATCCCTGACGCTGATAGTGGGCCCTGGCATCCTAATCCTTTAATTAGATTAGTTTAATAACCCCTATCAACTAACTAAGTCACTGACGTGTGGACCCCACACTTCAGGTTTGACCTGGTCAGCCCGTTGACTCGCTTACGTCATGCTGACGTAGAGCTGACGCAATAATTGATTTCTGGTATTAATATAAATCAGGAAATTCCAGAAAATAGTTAAAACTTCAAAAATTCATAGTAATTCAACCGTAACTCCAAATCAAATAAATTATATATGAAAAATTATCAGAAAAATGCAAGGAATCCATTTATGCCAGATTCATGCATGAAAAACCAACTTATACCTACTGTATAAGTGAAAACGTAATAATGGCATGTTATATATCTAAATTAGGGTTTGCATATGAACCCTTGGTTCATATGGACTTCAACCAAATTGATGCTAGATGCATTAGGGCAAATCATAGCATTTTTGAATGTCATCTTCATGCATCATATTGTTGCATATGGTTGTTTATTGATTGCCGGCACCGTTCCCTCTCGATAGGTTCTACTCCGGAAGGTGTCCCGAGTACCTGTCTGAGGAGCAGTGCTTCTTCGTGGATCTATCAGGCAAGCAAACCCCCTTGAGCATCCCGATAAAGTCCCACTCTCTCGCTCCTGCTCCTTTTACTGCATTAGGACAACAACGATTCAAACTGCTACTTTCTGCTGCGGTAGCTGAACCCATTCCTCTGCATGACCTGTCATTGCCACAGTAAATAGTTGAAACCCACTAGCATGAGTAGGAGTTGCTTGAGCCTTGATGTGCCTGCTCATCCATGCTTGTTTTCTTTATGCCAGCTATGCTTAGAGTTGTGTCAGGTTTGATTCATCGGGAATGAATCGGAGTGGTGAACATGTCCTACCGGTAAAGGCTAAGTGTGTGAACACGTTTTGGTAAAGGTAGTGATGAGAGGCCATGTAGGAGTACATGGTGGGTTGTCTCATTGGAACCGTCCGTAAGCACTGAGTTCTGTGTATGTTATCCAAGTCCAGTTACTACCACACATTGGGTTCCGGTTATCCGGCCCCTCTCGACTTATTAACCCACTTGATCTCTGTCCAGGAGTTGCAACTAGTTTCTAGCGTTTGTAGGTAGTGCTACTTGTCTACCAGGTGGTGTCCGACGGGACGGGCTTGGGACAGACTAGGCACTGTGGCACGGTGTACCAAGTGGCACCCGGGTGGTGGGCTTGGGAACCCTGCACACATCATTTGGGGCCGTGAGCGACACCCCGGCCGGATCTCCTTGCGGATGGAACCCGAATAGGTGATAAACCTGGACGAGAGACTTGTGTGGTTAGTCAGGTCATGGCCGACACCCTCGCCCGGCTTCCGCTTGAAGGTTGCCGAGGTACATGACGTGTACGGGGCTATAAGTGGCGAGAGCGTGTGTGAAGAAGTACACCCCTGCAGGGTCAATAATATCTATTCGAATAGCCGTTTTCCTCGGATATGGAAACTTGGAGAACTTATATAGTACATAGACAAATTGAAGTGGATACTCTAAAATACGCAAGATAAGCGTGGGTGCTATGGATGGCTTTCTCGTAGGGAGACGGGAACGGATCCATAGTGGAGTATTGATATGGTGAAGTTGTGGACTCGTGTGCGTCTTCTCACCTCAAAGAAGTTTCTGATACCCGTAGTATAGATTAGCCATTGAGTCAAAGCTGGCTTGCTGCTGTTAAACTCCACCCCCCCCCCCTTTGTTGATAATGATGCATATGTAGATAGTTCTGAAGTAAGACTTGCTGAGTACCTTTGTACTCACGTTTGCTTATTTATGTTTTGCAGTTGGTTACACTAGTGGCTTTGACGAGTAGCTTGTATCCCAGCTACGATCTTGTACCCTTGGGAGGGTCGTGTTAGTCAGGCTTCTTAGTCTTTTTCTTTGGTAGTTGTCTGTACTCAGACATGTAATGCTTCCGCTTGTTGCTTGTATGCTCTGAATGATGGGTCATGTGACCCCTGTTTGTATTTATGCTATGTGGCTCTTCGGGGCCCTTACCTATATGAGTTTGAGTTATGTTGTGATGCCATGATGTACCGCACATACATGCATGTTATGCGTACGTGTAACGTGTATTGCTATGTGTGGGATCCGACAATCTAGTTGTTTATCCTTCGCAGCCTTTCTTATGGGGAAATGTAGTCTAGTGTTCCTCGAGCCATAGTAGTCCGCTACAGCCCGGTTCACCGGAGTCCTGCTAGCCCAGTACTACTGTTCAGGACACTTGACTGGCCGGCATGTGTTTCACTTCGTCCCTATGTCTGTCCCTTCGGGGAAATGTCACATGGTGATCTCCGGAGCCCTGCCTAGCCTGCTACAGCCCGGGATCCCCGGAGTCCTGTTAGCCCAGTGCTACAGCCCGGAATCACTCGTTGATGACCGACATGTTCGATGCGATTCATGTATGCCTGTCTCCATAGGTCCGTGCCGCTTTGGGTTCACGACTAGCCATGTCGGCCCGGGTTCCTGTCATATGGATGCTAGCGACACTATCATATACGTGAGCCAAAATGCGCAAACGGTCCCGGGCCAGGTAAGGTGGCACCCGTGGGGATACCGTGCGTGAGGCCGCAAAGTGATATGAAGTGTTACATGCTAGATCGGTGTGACTTGGGATCGGGGTCCCGACATCTTCCATGTCACATACATCTTGGTGGAGCGCTAAAAAATGATAAGATTGAAATACATGCACTCATCACCAAGAATTGTGAATGATCACAAACGATAGATAGAATGATAATATTTAAGCAAGCATTAAGCAAACATTAAGTGTAGCTTATGATCAAACACATGATCATCGATGTCTCACAAATATAAGGACGTAGTATCTCACACACAAGCAAACAAAGTTCGAAAAACCACCAAATAAACAAGAGAGAATAAAAGCAACACTCTCTCTCGAAGCCTATGATCTACACATTTTCTCCCCCTTTGGCAACAAGTTACCAAAAAGTTCCTAGAAAATGCATAGTGCTAAGTCGACGCTCAGGCTTGATCTTCAGGTGGCGGTGGAGTCCGGAGCACTCCGAGGACGAAGCCTTCGGTAGACGTGGTCGGAGTCGAGGTTGAAGTGGATGCTGGAGCTGGTGGAACTGAGGCTATGGCTGGCGCAGACGTTGTGGCTCTGGTGTCAGCAACTAGCAGTGCAGACAACCTCGGACCTCGTGGCACCCTCGCAAAAGCATCAGTCGTGGTCCTGCCTCTCCTCTCATTCATGTCCTCCTGAAGCTGCTCCACGGCGGTCTGTATCTCTGTCACCTTGATGTCCATGTCATAGAACCTCTGTTCCATGATCCTCTCTAGGCTTGCGTGGTTCTGAGTCAGGGTGGCAAGTCCTTGCTCAATACGCAGGGTGCACGCAATCAGGTAACCAAGCTGCTCTTGTTTGGTTTTCAGGAAGTAATCAGATGCCTCCGCTTGACTAGGCATCCTGGCAGCTTTCTCCTTCTTCGCCTTCTCCTTCTGAGCTTGTGCATGGACAGATGATGGCTCATTCTCAGTCATGACCACTTGGTTATCCTCGAAATCTGGACGGATGGGCAGATGTTCCTTATCCAAGAGGTATATGCCCGTGCGCATCTTGGAGTTGATGAGCTCCTGAATCTGTGGGGCATATCCACAGCTCCTCTTCTGGTCTGCTGCTGTCCTCTTGATTGTTTCCACTATGAGACTCATGACTTTGAATTACTGAGGCACGTCAAAAACATGAAGCAAATTGATCGCGTGACCTCTGATCATCTTGTGATCTCCAGACTTGGGCAGAAGAGTGTGTCTAAGGATCCAGTTGATCGTAGGCAATCCTGACAGAAGATAGTGCACTGAGCCAAACTTGAACGTGTCAAGTGCTTCATTCGGAATCTCCTTGTACATGTTGGACATGGTGTTGTGGTCCATCTTCTTCTTGGCATAAATGTCCAAGTCATCTGCTTGCTCCTCTGGGGCATTGATCAACCTCGCCCATTCCTCAACAGTGGATTGGTACCTTGTACCCTCTGACATCCAAGTGATCCTGCCATCTGGATAAAAGTGTGCCGTGGAGTAGAATTGCATGATTAGCTCCTCGTTCCACTTTGTGAGCTTCTGCCCAACAAAGTCTGCCACTCCACACGCACTGAAACTGTCATGTACTCCAGGGTAGTGTTCCTCATTCTCCTTTATGTAGGTCCAGTCGACCCATCTCATGTCACACACAATTGGCTTCTTGTCAAGCAAAACAGTCTCATAGAAATCCTGCTGCTCCTTGGTATGAAATCGGTAGTCCACTGCAGTCCTTCTCCTAGAAGCATATGGATCTGCTTCTCTCCACTTCCTCAGCCCTGAATCTCTCCTGAGCTTCATATCCTCAGCCACAGGATGAGCATCGTTGTGGTCTGGGATCTTGGACTTGAGCTTCCTAAGGACATGCTCTTCTTCTTCTTCCTCTGCAACTTCAGGCACTGGGGCTTGTTCTTCTTAGTGGCTGGGATGCTTCTGGTGTTTCTCTTGGGTGCACTCTTAGGCTTAGATGCAGCCTTGGGCTTGGATGCAGCTGTCCCTGACCTTATGGCATCTCCCATAAGTTTGGCTGCCTTGGGTGCTGGTGCAGCAACCTCTTCTTCTTCCTCCTCCTCATCTACCATGATGGAGGCCTTCCCAAGCACTCTGGCCATAGTCTTCTTCACTCATTCTTTCCTCTTTTTGCCCTCAGTAGCAATGGGCTCAATGGGAGCAGGCTTCACAGTTGAAGCCCTAGCCTTTGACATGGGTTGACTGCCTGTTGGCCTTTTGATTTTCAGGCCTGGCTTTGTGCCTACTGCTGGCTCAGCTCTCTTTGATGTGGCCTCTTCCTCTACCACATAGTCCTCATCTTCAGAATCTGAGGTTCTCTTCTTCCTTTGACGTGTAGTAGCTTTAGGCAGGTTGCTGGGTGTGCTCCTGCTGCCATCATCTGAGAACCTTGAGGGGCTAGTGCCCTCACTCAACTGTACTTGCTGCTCTGACAAGTTCTGGCTGTCACTCTGGTCTGACATGATGCAAACTGACTGCTGACCCTGTGAATAGATTATAGATGAGATAGAGTGGATGAGCATCACAAAATGCAGAGATTTTTGCAAAAGAATAATTCAAAAACTTAGTTTTAGTTTCCCACTGAGATCATCTCGGATCTACCGATTTTCAAACTCTGTGACACCGAAGCAGTGTTGGCACCAGAACTAGTGAACTCGGTCAGACCGAGTCATAGTTCGGTGGCACCGAGACTGCTAGGGTTTCACAGAGTTCCAAAATCGGTCACACCGATAAGTAATTCTCGGTCAGACCGAGTTTTACTTGTGCAATGGCATAAGCCAAATCGGTGGGACCGAGTTTTTCAACTCGGTGGGTCCGAGATGGTTTTGGCGGAAACCTAACCCTAAAATTTTCAAATTAAACCTAATCTACAAGTTCATTAACTGGATAGGAGTTTATCAAACGTGGCAAGAATCATGATGATCACAATGTGCTAGGAATCGGATTGAAGAATAGCACAAAGATCGAGTCCATACCCTAGTTCGGCGGAGACTCGCTACGGCGGCAACGGCGGGGCAGAAATTCCGTTGACGGTGATGGAGACCAGCGACTTGAGGCTGCTGGCGGCGAGGAGGACGATCCGGAGACCCAGGAGGCAGAGCGAGCTATGCGCGGGCGAAGAGGTTTTGGAGAAATTTCCAAAATTCTGCCTGTCACTATATATAGCCCGACCCTGTCGGTGTGACCGAGTGGAACAACTCGGTGGCACCGAGATGCAAAACTGTATACAGTTATTGCAACTCGGTGTGACCGAGTGGTTCAAATCGGTTGCACCGAGATTGAAAACCTAGATCAACTCAATGATCTCGGTAGGACCGAAAGTATGGTATCGGTCAGACCGAGAATCACAAAGAGGTTTTGGAAGTTTAAGTCTATGAAGAATCAGGGACTCCGAGCGCTCCTCACACAGAGTGGTTCGAATCTGACTTGATCAAGTTTTGTGATGCAGCATGAATAGAGTTTGAGACGAGAAAAGCATAGATAGCTAGAGGAGGTTCTTAGGCATTCTTGTCCATCCACTTGGCAAAAGAAGATAAAGCCAAACAATCAAAACAACAAGTGGATGTCCACAAATGAGTAAAATATGCACAAACATGCTCACACAATAAGATGGCAAATGAAATATGTGGCAAAGCATGCACAAACAATTCTAGCATCTATCAAGCAATTTGCGATGACTGGGTCATCTATATATGAGTATATTGACTTAGGAGTCAAGTGAGAGCACTTGATCGTAGGTCATACTCATCGTTTAAGCTCAAGTGGGGTTACCACTTTTACATAAAGCATTGTCGTATTCACATCTTTAGAGTTGCTTTAGCTCAAGTCTTAGAGTAAAGCTCCCCCTAGATGTGATATCCCCCCTAAGAGGGATGAACTAACCTTGGGTTTTGTCGATGATGACTTCATGTAGATGTTGAAGATGTGGATGCTCAATATTGATGTAGATCACTTGGAGCTATCCATTTGAGTGAATTGCACTTTCAATACCTACATGGGTTAGTCCCACAAGGAACAAACAAGGATATCCATAGACATAGAGTGATGCATATACAAGATGATGTCCATGAAAACTTTAGGTTACCTAGTCCCTTGTCTTACCAACAAGAGGGTTTGTGACTCCTTGAACTAGTGCATGATGTGGAAGTTGATTGCACTTGTTCTTGCCAAAATGATGAGAATGAAATATGTTGGCGGAGTCACCCTCAAGAACTCTCTAGTTCTTCTTCTTTTGGATCCACACCATCTTGATGGGAATCCTTGGAGTTTTAGTCATACTTGATGAAGTGGAACTTGACGTGGTATTGGGAATCCACTTGACTAAGGTCTTCGGAGCTTCTTCAAATGCATCAATCTCCTCTTGAAGCTTGTCCTTGCCTTTTTGCTTGTAGTCTTGTGGTGGAAGATCATCTTGAGCTTGTGTCCCCTTGAAAGAAGTGTCATACTTCTCTTGTTGAGGAACAAACTTTGTCTTGGGGTATTGATCTTCTTCCCATTCAACTCCATTGGCATTGAACTTTCGTTCAAAACCAACACCTTGATTCTTCCGGTGCATTCCTTGCTTGAGCACAATTTCCTCGAATTGCTTACTCCCGGCAAGGCTCTTGTACACTCCTTTCTCTATGATTCCCTTCAATAAGCTATTTTCTTGCTCAAGTGTAACTTGGCTAAGAGAATCATTAGTGGAATCAAGAGAACTACTAGAAGCAACAATATTGGATTTAGCATGATCATTGTTACTACTAGAGGAAGAATCTTTCTTGTTCTTGTTACTAGACTTGACTTGAGGCATGTAAGTGGATAATAGTAAACGCTTGGCAATGTAAGAAGAACTTTTCTTGCGGAGATCATCATTGATTGCCTTTAAGAACTCATGCTCTTGCTCAAGATTGAGCTTTTCAAAGCGTAATTTCTCATGAGCTCTTAAAAGTTCTCGATGATCTTCGAAGATAGTTTCATGAGCTAACTTAAGAGTGTTTAGTTCTTTAGTTAGAGCCTCAATCTTCTCCTTATCATTGTCATTCGTTTTAGCATGATTAATTGATGTTTCATCATAGTACTCATCACTAGAGTTGTCAACAAGCAAGTCATCATCACCTAACAAGTCATCTTCATCACTATTAAAGTCAACGTACTCGGGGTGTGTTACCTTAGGACCTTTGGCCATGAGGCATCTTCCAATTCCTTCATTTGGTGAGTCGAATATGTCGTAGGAGTTGGTTGACACAAGTGCTAGACCGGCAACACCTTCATCTTGAGTATCTTCGGAGTCGGAGTGATAACTTCTCTCGGAGTGGCTGTCGGAGTCGGAGCCGGATACCCATTCACCAACATGAGCTTGATGTCTTCGTTTTGTGTAGCTCCTTGATGATTTTTCCTTCCTTTCCAAATCCTTGCTTCCCCGTGAGTATCTCCGTTCATAACGATCATTTCTACTCCTTCTCTCTCTTGATGGTGATTCTTTGCTTCTTCTTTTTGGAGAATCTTCTCTTCTCTTGTAGGGAGCCGTACACTCATTGGAATAGTGTCCGGGTCTTCCACAATTGTAGCAGTTTCGCTCTCGACTAGAAGATCTCTTGTCATTGTAGGACCTTGACTTGAAGCTTCTATCTTTGCTTCTACTCTTGTAGAACTTGTTGAAGTTCTTCACCATTAAGCTCAATTCTTCATTGAAGGTTTGTTTTTCACTTGATGATGTGGGGACTTCACATGAGGCTTTGTAGGCACCACTTGATTTGTTGTGAAGTTCCTCTTTATCCTTGAGTGACATCTCATGCGCAACAATCCTTCCAATCACTTCCGTTGGCTCGAGATCTTTGTAATTGGGCATCATTTGAATCAACGTGCACACGGTATCATATTTCCCATCCAAGGCTCTTAGGATCTTCTTGATGATGAATCTACCGGTCATCTCTTCACTTCCTAAGCCGGCAATCTCATTTGTGATGAGAGCAAGCCTAGAGTAAATTTCAGCGACACCTTCACCATCCTTCATCTTGAACTTGTCAAGTTGACTTTGGAGCACATCCAACTTGGATTCCTTGACAGAGTCGGTACCTTTGTGCATATCAATCAAAGTGTCCCAAATTTCCTTTGCATTCTCAAGGCGGCTGATCTTGTTGAATTCTTCGGGGCACAATCCGTTGAAGAGAATATCACAAGCGTGAGCATTGTATTGCAACATCTTCAACTCATCCGCGGTAGCTTCACGGTTTGGTTCCCTCCCATCGAAGAACTCACCTTGCAAGCCAACACAAACAATAGCCCATACGGCGGGGTTATGTCCAAGAATATGCATTTTCATTTTATGCTTCCAACTAGCAAAATTAGTACCATCAAAGTAAGGACCTCTATGGTGATAGTTTCCCTCGCTAGACGCCATACTCTCCAAGGTTGTGAAACCAAGGCTATGACCACCAAAAGCTATGGAGATCAAGGAAAATGGAGACCAAAGCTCTGATACCACTTGTAGGATCGAAAGTATGTCTAGAGCGGGGGTGATTAGACTACTTGACCAAATAAAAACTTAACCTTTTCCCAATTTTAGTTCTTGGCAGTTTTTAGCTATCTTAGGACAAGTCAAGCAATCATTACACAATTCTAGCAAGCATGCAAAGAGTGTATTGGCAGCGGAAAGTAAAGCATGCAACTTGCAAGAATATAAAGGGAAGGGTTTGGAGAGTTCAAATGCTATTGGAGACACGGATGTTTTCCCGTGGTTCGGATAGGTGGTGCTATCCTACATCCACGTTGATGGAGACTTCAACCCACGAAGGGTAACGGTTGCCCGAGTCCACGGAGGGCTCCACCCACGAAGGGTCCACGAAGAAGCAACCTTGTCTATTCCACCATGGCCATCGCCCATGAAGGACTTGCCTCACTAGCGGTAGATCTTCACGAAGTAGGCGATCTCCTTACCCTTACAAACTCCTTGGTTCAACTCCACAATCTTGTCGGAGGCTCCCAAGTGACACCTAGCCAATCTAGGAGACACCACTCTCCAAGAAGTAACAAATGGTGTGTTGATGATGAACTCCTTGCTCTTGTGCTTCAAATGATAGTCTCCCCAACACTCAACTCTCTCTCATATGATTTGAATCTGGTGGAAAGAAGATTTGAGTGGAAAGCAACTTGGGAAAGGCTAGAGATCAAGATTCATATGGTTTGAATGGAATATCTCGGTCTCATCACATGAGTAGGTGGTTCTCTCTCAGAACATATGAGTTGGAATTGTGTATGTGTTCTGATGCCTCTCTCTCTAAGTGAAGAGGAGGTGGAGGGGTATTTATAGCCTCCACACAAAATCCAACCGTTACACACAATTTACCAATCTCGGTGGGACCGAATCAGAAAACTCAGTTGGACCGAAATGGTAAACCTAGTGACCGTTAGGATTTCGGTGGGACTGACATGCAACTCGGTAGGACCGATTCGGTTAGGGTTTGGGCATAACGTAATCTCGGTGAGACCGGTTGCACAAACTCGGTGAGACTGAATTTGGCAATAAGCTAACCAGAGAGTTGGTCAGGCAAACTCGGTGGGACCGACTTGCTCTTTCGGTGAGACCGAAAAGTTACAAGAAGGAAACATAGAGTTTACCTTGCATTCTCGGTGGGACCGATTCGCTCTTTCGGTGAGACCGAAAAGTTACGAAAGGGAAACAGAGAGTTTGCAAGCCCATCTCGGTGAGACCGAGATCCTTATCGGTAGGACCGAATTGCTAGGGTTTGGCAGTGGCAAATGACAAGTGAAACTCGGCGGCGCCGGAATGAAAGAATCGGTATGACCGAGTTTGGCTTAGGGTTTAGGTCATTTGTGGATATGGGAAAGTAGCTGAGGATTTTGGAGCATATCATTAAGCACATAAAGCAAGAGGCTCATTAAGCAACACCTCATCCCTCATTGATAGTATTGGCTTTTCCTAAAGACTCAATGTGATCTTGGATCACTGAAACATAAAATGAAGAGTCTTGGACTTTTGAGCTTGAGCCAATTCTTTGTCCTTAGCATTTTGAGGGTTCCACTTTCACATCCATGCCATGCCAATCATTGAGCTTTCCTGAAATAATCATCTTGAAATAGCATTAGCTCAATGAGCTATATGTTGTTATAAATTACCAAAACCACCTAGGGATAGTTGCAGTTTCAACCTCGCCGTCGGCCATGGCGCCACCGTGGCCAGAGGCCGAGCCAGCCGCTTCCGCATGCGTCACCGTGCTCCTGGTGACGCCAGGAGGCCGTAGAGGCCTTCCGCAGCCTCTGCCGTGCCCTGCAACCACTTCCCGCCCGGAGCCATGCTCCGGCCGCTGCTGCGAGCTCCGCTCTAGTGAGCTCCGGCCACCCCGCGTCCTCCCTTGGATGCGCGAGAGCCCGGGCTACGCCCCGGTGCCCTTAGCCGCCGCCCCCGTGGCCTAAATCACGGACACCGCTGCGTCTAGAGGTCGCTGACGACGACCTCGCCGGCCTGATGTGCGGGCCCGACCTGCCAGGTGGTTAGCTTAAGGCTAATCACCATTTTGCTAACCCCCTAAGACTAACAGTGGGCCCAGCGCCACTAATTTTAATTAGATTAGTAAAAAAAACCTCCGTTTAACACTGTGACACTGATCTGTGGACCCCACACGTCAGGTTTGACCTGGTCAGCCGCCTTTGACCTGCTGACGCAATGCTGCTGTCATGCTGACGCAATATATCATTTTTGTGGTTTTAAAATAAATCAGGAAATTCCAGAATTTGTTATAAACTTCAAAAATTCATAAAAATTCAACCGTAGCTCAGATTGAAATAATTTATATATGAAAAATGATCAGAAAAATTCAATCTATCCATCTGTACCATTTTCATGCATGACAAACCAAGTTATACATACTGTATATGAGGAAACATATAAATGGCATATTTACGAGCTTAATTTGGAGTTGCATTTGAACCCTTGGTTCAAATGGACTTCAACCAAATAAATGCTAGTTGCATTAACTCAAACAACATCACATCTTCATGCCATGTTCATGCATCATATTGTTGCATATGCTTGTGTATTGATTTCCGACCCCTCTCGATAGGTCCCGCTCCGGAGAGTGCTCCAGAGTACCTGTCTGAGGAGCAGTGCCCCCTGTTAATCTACCAAGGAAGCAAACCCCCTTGTTCATTCCGATACAATCCTACTCTCTCGCTCCTGCTCTCATTTATTGCATTAGGACAACAATGATTCAACTGCTACTTTATGCTGCGGTAGTTGAACCCATTCCTCTGCATGACCTGTCATTGCCACAGTAAATAGTTAAAACCCACTAGCATGTGTAGGAGTTGATTGAGCCATGTTCTGTTCCTACCATGCCATGCCTGCTATTGTTTAGAGTTGTGTCAGGTCTGATTCATCGAGAATGCGTTGGAGTGTTACGGTATGTTCCGGTGCTGAGAGTTAAGCGGGTGAACACGATTTGGTAAAGGTAGCGGTGAGAGGCCATGTAGGAGTACATGGTGGGTTGTCTCATTGGGACCGTCCTTAAGAACTGAGTTCTGTGTAAGTTGTCCAATGATTAGCTACTACCACACATTGGGCTCCGGGCGCTCCAAGCCCTCTCGACTTATTAACCGCCTTGATCTCTGTCCAGGAGTTGCAAATAGTTTCTGGTGTTTGTAGGTAGTGCTATTTTTCTACCGAGTGGCACCCGGATGGTGGGCTTGGGAACCCTGTACACATCGTTTGGGGCCGTGAGCGAAACCCCGGCCGGATCTCCTTGCGGATGGAACCCGAATAGGCGATAAACCTGGACTAGAGTCTTGTGTGGTTAGTCAGGTCATGGCCGACACCCTCGCCAGGTTTCCGCTTGAAGGTTGCCGAGATACATGACGTGTATATGGTGATAAGTGGTGAGAGCATGTGTGAAGAAGTACACACCTGCAGGGTTATCATGATCTATTCGAATAGCCATGTCCTCGGTTATGGACTTCTTGGATGCTTACGTGGTACATAGACAACTTAAAGTGGATACTCTAAAATGCTCAAGACAAGTGTGAGTGCTATGGATAGCCTTCTCATAGAGAGACGGGGATGAATCCATAGTAGTGTGTTGATGTGGTGATTAGTGGACTCGTGTGCGCTGCCTCACCTCAAAGAAGTTTCTCGTTGTCGTAGAAGAGGATAGCCACTGAGTCAAAGCTGGCTTGCAGCAACTAAACCCCACATTACCTTCTTGATACAAATTCATGTATGATAGGATCTGATGTAAGTCTTGCTAAGTACCTTTGTACTCACGTTTTCTTTATTTATGTTTTGTAGGTGAGACATCTGTCTCACTAGTAGTACCACTTGGACTTCGACGAGTAGCTTGTTACCTCAGCTACGATCTTATACCCTTGGGAGGGACTTGTAGATAGTCAGGCTTTTCGGCCTTTTTCTTTTGTAGTTGTCTGTACTCAGACATGTAATGCTTTCGTTGCTTGTATGCTCTGAATGATGGGTCATGTGACCCCTGTTTGTATTTAATGCTATGTGGCTCTTCTGGGCCTTTATCTCTATGAGTTTGCGTTATGTTGTCATGCCATGTTGTACAACACATACTTGCATGTTATGCGTACGTGTGACATGTATTGCTATGTGTGGGATCCGACAACCTAGTTGTGTATCCTTGGTAGCCTCTCTTATGGGGAAATGTAGTCTAGTGCTTCCACTGAGCCATGGTAGTCCGCTACAGCCCGGTTTACCCGAAGTCCTGCTAGCCCAGCACTACTGCTCCGGAACACTTAGACTGGCCGGCATGTGGTTCACTTTGTTCCTGTGTCTGTCCCTTCGGGGAAATGTCACGCGGTGACATCCGGAGTCCTGCCTAGCCTGCTACAGCCCGGTTCACCAGATTCCTGTTAGCCCAGTGCTACAGCCCGGATTCGCACGCTGCTAACCGACATGCTCGATGTTGATTCATGTATGCCTGTCCCTGTAAGTTAGTGCCACTTTGGGTTCACGACTAGTCATGTCGGCCGGGGTTCTCTTTCATATGGATGCTAGCGACACTATCATATATGTGAGCCAAAAGGCGCAAACTGTCCCGGGCCATGGTAAGGCGACACCCGTGGGAATACCGTGCGTGAGGCCGCAAAGTGATATGAGGTGTTACATGCTAGATCGATGTGACTTAGAATCAGGGTCCCGACAACTTTGGTATCAGAGCCTGACTGCCTGTAGGATTACCAAGCCAACCTGATCGAAGTTGAGTCTAAAAATTCTTTAACTATATAGGGGAATTGATTGTGGAAGGGAACGTAAGGCTCTTTTACTCCTTATACCTCATGTCTTCTGATCTGAGTCATCCTATCTTTCCTGCGGGGTTAATGAACTAGGATTTCTCTTCCGTCTATTAGGATCACGTGTTACTACTCCATAGTCTCTAAGGTTTGGTTGATCTGAGTCTTATCCCAGTTTGAGTACCTCCGGTGTAGCATGTTTAGTGATATCTCAGAACCTTGAGTGATGATGTTGAGTATGGTGCTACCCCGTCTTTTGCAGAATGTCTCATTTCGAGCATTTTACTGCCGTTATGTTGCCGGAATTGTCCTAGGAGTTCAAGAGATAGTATTTTCCTCGTACTGTATTCTACGTCATTATGATGATGCTGAATCCATCCTTTGTTTCCTTGGTTGGTTCTTCAGGATGTTGTCAGATAACCGAAGTTCTATTGCTCGTAGCCGGAACCACGGAGATGGTAGGGATGAGGATCCTCCTGACCCGGCTTCGTTGGCAGAGTTCATGTTAGATTGGAGAAGAACAAGCGAGAGTCAAACTGCTTGTTAGCACGTATTGAGGAGAACACCTCCCATCAGCACAAAGAGTCAGCATCCATCTATGATTTCATTGGTCTGAAACCACCTACCTTCCATCATTCCATTGAACCACTTGATGCAGATGACTGGCTGCATAGTATCACAGACAAGCTGCATTCTGCAAAACGTAGTTGAAAGTGACAAGGTCACCTACGCTGCTTATCATCTGGAAGGTCCTGCTAGTATTTGGTGCCAGAACTATGAGGCCATGCTTCCAGCTGGCCAGATAACCACCTAGAGAGATTTCACCGAGGCTTTTCGCGAGCATCACATTCCTCAGGCTCTCATCGACCACAAGAGAGAAGAGTTCTGTAGTTTCACCCAGAGTAAGATGGCTGTTGATGCTTACAGTAGAGAGTTTGAGAACCTTGCCCGCTATGCTACAGAAGAGGTGTCCACGAACGCCAAGAAACATGCTAGGTTCCGGAAGGGTCTCAACCCCAAGTTGCGTCGTGATCTCCACTTGCATCATTGCAATACATTCCAGGCCCTTGTGAACAAGGCCATTAACGCAGAGACGGCTCAGCTTACTTACGAGGAGTCTCGTAAGCACACCCGTGATTTGGTTTCTTCCTCCGGTTCTAGTTCTCAGAAGCGCCGGATTTGGGTTCCGAACTCCGCTCTTCCACCCGGTTATACACCAAGGCCATCTTGTGTGGCACCTCACCCAGTTCAGCAGTATGCTCCACCCAAGCCTGTTGGTAGACCGCCTTCCAATGCGGGTCCATGTCCTACTTCAGGGACTTGTTTCACATGCGGAGAGCTAGGACACTATGCACATGACTGCTCTCAAACCAACTATGCTCCACCCCTGCCTGAGAAGTCTGTTGGCCGTGGTAAGCCACCATGCAAGATGATTAGTGTCAAGTCAGCTCCCGCTGAATGTGGATGTGTGCATCACGTCTCATCTAAAGACGCTCATGATGATCTGGATGTCGTTATTGGTAGACTCCCTGTCAACTATCATCCAGCTTCGGTTATGTTCGATACCAGAGCATCTCACTCCTTCATTTCTGAAGGCTATGCTCGTTTGCACGACATGTCATTTTTTGATATGCCAACTCCACTTGAAATCCAAACTCTAGGGTCTAGATGGCAAACTACGAGAATAAGCCATGGTAATGAAATCCTTGTTGATAGACTTGTATTCCTTGCATCACTTATAGCCCTCAAGTCTACAGATATTAACATCATCTTGGGTATGGACTGGATGAAAGCTCATTATGCCAAGATTGATTGTTACACCAGGTCTATTTAGCTCACACATCCATCAGGCAAGATAGTCACTGTCTCCACCAGAGTTGCAAAGCGTCAACTCTATTCTCTTAATGCCAGCCCTCTTCCAGACCTTGAAGATATCCCGGTAGTCCGTGACTTTCCGGATGTCTTTCTAGAGGAACTGCCAGGTATTCCACCTGACAGAGATGTAGAGTTTGTCATAGATCTTATCCCAGGAACCGCTCCAATCTCTAGGAGACCTTACAAGATGGCACCCTTAAAACTAGCTGAGCTTAAGAAACAACTCGATGTATCCTTCAAAAGGGTTTCATCCGTCCTAGTTCTTCTCCCTGGGCTTGCCCCGTCCTCTTCGTCAAGAATAAGGATGGTACGGAGCGGATGGTTGTAGATTATCGTCCCGTTAATTTGGTCACGATTAAGAACTAGTATCCGCTCCCCAGGATCAACGATCTGTATGATCAGCTCACTGGATCCTCAGTCTTTTCCAAGATGGATTTGAGGTTAGGCTACCACCAAATCAAGATCAGAAATGGGGACACTCCTAAGATGGCTTTTGTCACTCGTTATGGTCAGTACGAGTACACTGTCATGTCCTTTGGTCTAACCAATGATCCAGCTACATTCTCTTGCTTGATGAACTCGATCTTCATGGAGTACTTAGATAAGTTCGTCGTGGTTTACCTCGTTGATATTCTTATTTACTCGAAGAACGAGGAAGAGCAAGCCGAACATCTTAGACTTGTGTTAGAGAAACTCAGAGAGCACCGCCTTTATGCCAAGTTCTCAAAGTGCGAATTTTGGTTGCCAGAAGTGATCTACCTAGGCTACGTGATCTCTGGTAAGGGCATTGCTGTCAATCCCGAGAGAGTTCAAGCCGTTCTTGATTGGACTCCGCCTGAAACGGTTAAGCAAGTTAGGAGTTTCCTTGGCCTAGCCAGTTATTGTTGCCGCTTCGTTGAGAACTTCTCCAAAGTGGCCAAACCTCTCTCGGAACTTCTCAAGAAAGATAAAAAGTTTGAGTGGTCCCCACAATGTGAGTATAGTTTTCAGGAACTGAAAAGACGCCTCACTTTTGCTCCCATACTTGTGCCACCGGATTTCACTAAAGACTTTGTTATCTACTACGACGCCTCACGACATGGACTAGGTTGCATTCTTATGCAAGATCGCCATGTGATTGCCTATGCATCTTGATAGTTGCATCCACATGAGGAGAATTATCCTACACATGATCTAGAGCTTGCAGCCGTAGTCTATGCACTTAAGACCTGGCGACATTACCTTCTTGGTAAGCGTTGCGAGATTTACACCGACCACCAGAGTCTCAAGTATATCTTCACCCAACCAGATTTGAACCTTAGGCAAAGACGTTGGCTGGATTTCATCTCAGATTACGACTTAGGGATTACCTACACCCCAGGCAAGGGAAATGTTATGGCTGATGCACTAAGCCGTAAGTCTTATTGCAACAATCTCATGTTGCAACAGGGCCAACCACTTCTCCATGAGGAATTCTGTAAGCTAAACCTCCACATCGCTCCTCACGGATTCCTTTCTACCTTGGTGGTGAAACCTACTCTTGTGGATCAGATCATCTCCTCTCAGAAGCAGGATACGGGAATTTCCCGGATCAAGAGAAACTTTAACAAGGGAGTTGGTGGTAGCTTCTCTATAGATGATCGTGGTGTTGTTTTCTTTGTGAGTCGCCTGGTGGTTCCTAAGAATCAACATCTTCGACAATTAATCCTTAAGGAGGTGCATGAATCTCCTCTCACGATTCATCCCGGTAGTACTAAGATGTATCAGGACCTACGCCAGAGGTTCTGGTGGACTAGGATGAAGAGAGAAATTGCTCAGTTTATTGCTAACTGCGACGTTTGTCGTCGCGTTAAGGCAGAGCATCAAAGACCTGCTGGCACCCTTCAGCCTTTAGCTATTCCTGAGTGGAAATGGTATAAAGTTGGTATGGACTTCATCACCGGCTTTCCCAGGACCAAGAAAGGGAATAATGCTATCTTTGTAGTCATTGATCGTCTTTCCAAAGTGGCTCACTTCCTACCTGTTCGAGAGAGTATCACTGCTAGTCAGCTCGCTGACTTATATATTTCTCGAATAGTGTCACTTCATGGTGTTCCAGTAGAGATCAATTCAGACCGTGGCAGCCTTTTCACTTCTCATTTCTGGGAGAGTTTCCAAACTGCCATGGGCACCCATCTTTCCTTCAGTACCGCTTTCCTCCCTCAATCAAGTGGTCAGGTGGAAAGGGTTAACCAAATTCTCGAAGACATGCTTAGAGCTAGTGTTATCTCATTCGGCATGGATTGGGAGAAGTGTCTTCCCTTCGCCTAGTTTGCTTATAACAATAGCTACCAATCCAGCCTCAAGAAAGCTCCTGTGAGGTTCTGTATGGAAGAAGATGTCGAACACCTTTGAACTGGTCAGAAACCGGTGAAAGACAATTCTTTGGACCGGATATGATCCAGGAGGTAGAAGAGCAAGTTCCCATCATTCGTGAGAATTTGAAAACAACCCAATCTCGTCAAAAGAGCCAGTATGACTGTAGTCATAAGGAAGTGGCTTATGAAGTTGGCGACAAAGCTTACCTTCGGGTTACCCCTGTGAAGGGTACCCATCATTTCGGTATCAAGGGCAAGTTGGCTCCTCGTTACATTGGTCCTTTTCGCATTCTCGCTAAACGAGGAGAGGTTGCCTACCAATTGGAACTACCCCCACATCTTTCCCGAGTACATGATGTCTTCCACGTCTCTCAACTCAGGCGTTGCTTCTCGGATCCCATCTGCGGAGTGGACCACAAAACGCTTGATCTCCAAGATAACCTCACATATCGAGAGTACCCTGTTCGCATCATTGATCAAGTAGAGCGTGTCACTTGACGTCATAACATCAAGTTTCTCAAGGTTCAGTGGTCTCATCATTCCGAGAGAGAAGCTACCTGGGAGCATGAAGATCATCTTCAACTTGAGTACCCCACTTTCTTTCCGCCAACTCCTGAATCTTGGGACGAGATTCTTCCGAGTGGGGGCGAGTTGTCACATCCCTAGTTTTGGTATGACCTAGGCTAGCCTTCCTGTTTGCATCATGTTTAAATTTCATTGAAATTTGAAATGGGGATTTGTGAAACCCTTAGAATCATTCTGGAAATGACCCAAATAAAAAATTGCTCCAAAAGGTCCAAGAAAATGCTCATGTTGCTCTCTGAAAATATTGGACAGAGATAAAAATCAAACCAACATTTTCAGGAGCTCATAAGTATTTATTTTGGGCATTTGGAGTTAATCCAATAATTAATTGTTTGGATATATATTTGCTATAATAATAATATATGTCCAAAAATTCTGAATTTTGGTGAGGGGCTTTGGATTAAATCCTTAAGTCCCTTCAAAATTTGACAGAAGTAAATAAAATGGTTTAGTATTTTTATTAAACCAAACAAATTACAGAAAATAGAAAACATCAATAAATAGAAAACCAGAGAGATGGAGATACTTATCTGGCGCCTCTGGCTGGCCCGTTCCTGTTCTGGCCCAGCCTACCAGGGGCAGAGCCGTCTTCCTCCTCTTGCTAGTAGGCAGAAGGGAAGCGGTGCCCGACGCCATGCACGCCGGCACGCAGCTGCCTGCCTGGCTCCTTCTCCTCACGCCAGAAGTTGCCGCGCGCCCCCCATGCCTCTCTCGCTCTCTCCCGTGCCATTCTCTCCTCCCCCTTGCTCCCTCTCTCGCGACCGAAATCGCCGTCACCGCCGTCCACAGCCACCGTGGCCTCGGCCACTGCCGCACCTCCCGACATGCTCCCCAGCTCCGCCGCGACCCCCTCTCCCTCCTCACCGAGCAAGCAACCTGGGCGAGCTCTGCTTCGTCCTCACCGCTGTCTTCTTCATCGCCAGCCGCCGAGGATCGCCGTCGCCATTCCACCGCGTTGGACCTTCCCGAGCTCGCCGACGCCTCCGCAAGATCCGCTGTGAGCCCCGCCGTTGAACCCCCTTCTCCCCTGCTCTTCTGGCGCCCTCTAGCCCCGTTTGCCACCACAGCCGTAGCACCTCGCCGCCGGCCATGGCGCCACCATGGCCAGAGGCCGAGCCAGCCGCTTCCGCGCGCGTCACCGTGCTCCTGGTGACACCGTGAGGCCATAGAGGCCCTCTGCAGCCTCTGTCGTGCCCTGCAGCCACTTCCCGCCCGGAGCCATGCTCCGGCCGCCGCTGCGAGCTCCGCTCCGGCAAGCTCCAACCACCCCACGTCCTCCCGTGGCCTCCCATGGATGCGCGAGAGCCCAGGCTACGCCCCGGTGCCCTTAGCCGCCGCCCCCGTGGCCTGAATCGCGGACACCGTCACGTCCAGAGGTCGCCGGCGATGACCTCGCCGGCCTGACGTGCGGGCCCGACTTGCCAGGTGATTAGCTTAAGGCTAATCACCATTTTGCTAACCCCCTGACACTGACAGTGGGCCCATCGCCACTAAATTCAATTAGATTAGTAAAAAAACCTCCGTTCAACACTGTGACACTGACGTGTGGATCCCACACGTCAGGTTTGACCTGGTCAGCCGCCTTTGATCTGCTGACGCGATGCTGCCGTCATGCTGACGCAATATATCATTTTTCTAGTTTTAAAATAAATCTGGAAATTCCAGAAATTGTTATAAACTTAAAAAATTCATAGAAATTCAACCGTAGCTCAGATTGAAATAATTTATATATAAAAAATGAACGGAAAAATTCAATCTGTCCATCTGTACCATTTTCATGCATGACAAACCAACTTATACATACTGTATGTGAGGAAACATATAAATGGCATATTTAAGAGCTTAATTTGGAGTTGCATTTGAACCCTTGGTTCAAATGGACTTCAACCAAATAAATGCTAGTTGCATTAACTCAAACAACATCACATCTTCATGCCATGTTCATGCATCACATTGTTGCATATGCTTGTGTATTGATTTTCGACACTGTTCCCTCTCGATAGGTCCCGCTCCGGAGAGTGCTCCAGAGTACTTGTTTGAGGAGCAGTGCCCCTCTGTTGATATACCAGGCAAGCAAACCCCCTTGTTCATTCTGATACAATCCTACTCTCTCGCTCCTACTCTCATTTATTGCATTAGGACAACAACGATTCAACTGCTACTTTATGCTGCGGTAGTTGAACCCATTCCTCTGCATGACCTGTCATTGCCACAGTAAATAGTTAAAACCCACTAGCATGTGTAGGAGTTGATTGAGCCATGTTGTGTTCCTACCATGCCATGCCTCCTATTGCTTGGAGTTGTGTCAGGTATGATTCATCGGGAATGCGTTGGAGTGTTACGATATGTTCCGGTGCTGAGAGTTAAGAGTGTGAACACGATTTGGTAAAGGTAGCGGTGAGAGGCCATGTAGGAGTACATGGTGGGTTGTCTCATTGGGGTCGTCCTTAAGAACTGAGTTCTGTGTAAGTTTTCCAATGACTAGCTACTACCACACATTGGGATCTGGGCGCTCCAAGCTCTCTCGACTTATTAACCGCCTTGATCTCTGTCCAGGAGTTGCAAATAATTTCTGGTGTTTGTAGGTAGTGCTATTTTTCTACCGAGTGGCACCCGGCAGGGTGGACTTGGGACAGACTAGGCACACTTGCCCATTGTACCGAGTGGCATCCGGATGGTGGGCTCGGGAGCCCTGTACACATCGTTTGGGGCCGTGAGCGAAACCCCGGCCGGATCTCCTTGCGGATGGAACCCGAATAGGGGATAAACCTGGACTAGAGTCTTGTTTGGTTAGTCAGGTCGTGGCCGACACCCTCGCCAGGCTTCCGCTTAAAGGTTGCCGAGATACATGACGTGTATATGGTGATAAGTGGTGAGAGCGTGTGTGAAGAAGTACACCCCTGCAGGGTTATCATGATCTATTCGAATAGCCGTGTCCTCGGTTATGGACTTCTTGGATGCTAACGTGGTACATAGACAACTTAAAGTGGATACTCTAAAATGCTCAAGACAAGTGTGAGTGCTATGGATGGCCTTCTCATAGAGAGACGGGGATGAATCCATAGTAGTGTGTTGATGTGGTGATTAGTGGACTCGTGTGCGCTGCCTCACCTCAAAGAAGTTTCTCGTTGTCGTAGAACAGGATAGCCATTGAGTCAAAGCTGGCTTGCTGCAACTAAACCCCACATTACCTTCTTGATACAAATGCATGTATGATAGGATCTGATGTAAGTCTTGCTGAGTACCTTTGTACTCACATTTGCTTTATTTATGTTTTGCAGGTGAGACATCTGTCTCACTAGTAGTACCACTTGGACTTCGACGAGTAGCTTGTTACCTCAGCTATGATCTTATACCCTTGGGAGGGACTTGTAGATAGTCAGGCTTCTCAGCCTTTTTCTTTTGTAGTTGTCTGTACTCAGACATGTAATGCTTCCGTTGCTTGTATGCTCTGAATGATGGGTCATGTGACCCATGTTTGTATTTAATGGTATGTGGCTCTTCTGGGCCTTTATCTATATGAGTTTGGGTTATGTTGTCATGCCATGTTGTACATCACATACTTGCATGTTATGCGTACGTGTGACGTGTATTGCTATGTGTGGGATCTGACAACCTAGTTGTTTATCCTTGGTAGCCTCTCTTATGGGGAAATGTAGTCTAGTGCTTCCACTGAGCCATGGTAGTCCGCTACAGCCCGGTTTACCCGGAGTTCTGCTAGCCCAACACTACTGCTCCGGAACACTTAGACTGGCCGGCATGTGATTCACTTCATTCCTGTGTCTGTCCCTTCGGGGAAATGTCACGCGGTGACATCCGGAGTCCTGCCTAGCCTGCTACAGCCCGGTTCACCGGGTTCCTGTTAGCCCGGTGCTACAGCCCGGATTCGCACGCTGCTGACCGACATGCTCGATGTTGATTCATGTATGCCTGTCCCTGTAAGTTAGTGCCACTTTGGGTTCACGACTAGTCATGTCGGCCCGGGTTCTCTGTCATATTGATGCTAGTGACACTATCATATACGTGAGCCAAAAGGCGCAAACTGTCCCGGGCCATGGTAAGGCGACACCCGTGGGAATACCATGCGTGAGGCCGCAAAGTGATATGAGGTGTTACATGCTAGATCGGTGTGACATAGAATCGGGGTCCCGACAACCAATTTCAGAATAGCATCAACCTTTTCACTCAAAGAGGAAATTTCTTCAACTTAATTAACTTTTTTACTGGTAGGAGCTCTTTCGGTATGCCATTGCGAATAATTTGCCATGATATTATCAAGAAATTTGGTGGCTTCACCCAAAGTAATTTTCATAAAAGTACCACCCGCAGCGGAATCTAAAGGATTACGAGAGACAAAATTCAGCCCCGCATAAAATTTTTGTATGGTCATCCAAAGATTTAACCCATGAGTTGGGAAATTCCTTAGCATCATTTTCATCCTTTCCCAAAATTGTGCAACATGCTCATGTTCAAGTTGCTTGAAATTCATGATCTGGGTTCTAAGGGAAATAATTTTTGCGGGAGGAAAATACTTAGTGATAAAAGCATCTTTGCATTTATTCCAAGAATCAATACTATTGCGAGGCAAAGATGAGAACCAATTTTTTTGCAGAATCACGCAAAGAAAATGGAAATAATTTTATCTTGACACTACAAAAAAAGGCACATTCGTGACATTTTGGGCCGAACGAAATTTTTTTCTGTCATACATATGACACTTCTATGACGATAATTGTGACAAAACCCGGTATCATCATAGATGTGGTGGGATCCTACTTCTATGACAAAAAATCATGACAGAAAATGGGCTTTTCGCCCTGGGCGGGCCGGAGACGTAGTTGCATGACATTCTTTGGGCCATCCATGACGGAAAAAAACCATGGTAGAAGCAAGGGGGAGGAAAATTTCGGGGAGTTCCCGGTTATGGTGGGAGGTCGGGGGCCGAGCGATGCGCGTTTCTCTCATACACGTACGCGCGTGTGTGCGAGGCGTTGGCTCTAACTGAACCTGAGCGAGGCGTTGGGCTCTAACTGAACCCGAGCGATTGCACTGTAGGCTACGCGTTACTGAACCCGAGCGACCGATGATGGCTGTTAACTAAAGCCGATCGATTGGATGAACAGTGAGCGTTGCGGGAGGGGGGGGGTGGATGAACAGTGAGCGGTGGCGTTGCCTCTGGATGAACAGGACCCTGTGGTGTGGTGGAGGGCTAGATGAACAATAGACGGTGGAGGGGTGCCCGTGGAGGGGTGGTTGAACAAGACCCCATGGTGTGGAGGGCTGGATGAATAGTAGACGGTGGAGGGGTGCCTGTGGAGGGGTGGTTGAATAGTAGCCGGTGGAGTAGCGCACGGTGGAGGCTGGATGAACAGGAGCCCGTGGAGGCTGGAGGAGGTCGACGGTGGAGATGAACAGTGCCCCGTGGAGTCCCGTTTTGCGGTATGCCACACCCCTCCCGACGAACAGGACCCTCGTTTCGACCGTAGCGCTCCAACACAAGTCCGTTTCCTCCATTTTGCGGTATGCCACACCCCTCCCGATCAACAGGACCCCTGTTTCGACCGTAGGAGGTCCGTTTCGTCCGTTTTGCGGTACACCACACCCCTCCCGATCAACAGGACCCCCGATTCGACTGTAGGAGGTCCGTTTCCTCCGTTTTGCGGTATGCCAGACCCCTCCCGATCAACAGGACCCCATTCCGAACGTAGGAGGTCCGTTTCCTCCGTTGTGCGGTACGCCAGGCCTCGTTTCCATCGCCTATTCCGTCCAAGCCCTACCGATGAACACGACCACGCATTCCGTTCCGATCCAGCCGGTTGGCTCCCACGCGTTTCGATGCCTCCCGATGAACACGACGCATTCCATTGCCTCCCCATGAACGCGACGCATTCCGTTGCCTCCCCATGAACACGACGACGACGTTGTTTCACCGTTCTGACCCAACCATGTACACGAGCCCTGGCCGTACGTATGCGCGAGTAGGTGTTCAAGACCCGCCCGTATGTACACATACGTGGCCGTATTTTCTTTCTTGCACCCTGGCCGCTGTACGTACGTGTACATGCTACGTGCGCGCCTCTACAACGACACGTACGCGCCTTTACTACAACATGTGCGTGCCTCTACATCCACCAGTATATATGTACGTACACGTTCGTGACCAGAATGACAATGCTATGTATGCTTCGACCAAGTGGGTCCCGACTGTCAGGCACTTCCTTCCCTGCGAAGACGTAGCTGGTGGGTCCCAGTAGTTAGGGGCGAATTTGTTTTTTGCCCGGGTGCACTTCCTTGCATGCGAAGATGTAGCTGGTGGGTCCCAACAGTCAGGGGGGCGAATCGTTTTTTTCGGACGCACTTCCTTGCGTGCGAAGATGTAGTTGGTGGGTCCCAGCAGTCAGGGGAATATTTTTTTCGCGAAATACGGTGGCCCGTCCGATGGGTCCCCACTGTCAGGTGGAGGAATAATTATTTTGCACGTAATAAGGAGGCACTTCCTTGCTACGGCCGTGGACCCAGCTGTCAGCCTCTCCTCGTATAGTCCACGTCCGATGGAAGCCGTTCCTTGACCATGTTGACCATGCCACGCCGAGAGCACCAGGGTGGTGGACGACGGCGAGGCCTAGGAAGGGGACAACATGGAGCCAGGGAAGACGCGGAAGTGGATGCCCACGCGTAGAGGAGTACGAGGGTTCACTGGTTCGCTGCGGTGTGAGGCTACCGTCGCCGCAGAATAACAGGGGGTGTGGGTGAGTAGAGGGATGGCCTGGCCAGCGGCGGGAGTAGTAGGGGGCGCTGAGGCCTCCGCCGCATTGCGGCCGGCCACGGGAGGCAGGAGCACGAGGCACGACCGGCGTTGGTTTGGGCGCCTGGAGCAAGAAGACAGAGGTTGAAGAAGCACTACGGCCGTTGGATGGACATCGTACGGTCACTGGAGCTAGAATCATGCATATTGACTAAGTTGACAACGCCCTTCATCCCCGTCAACTTAGTAGGCCCACAACTCAGCCTGCCACTATACTGGATCCCAGCTAACAGGGGGAGTATTCATTTTTTGTGCGTAATAAGGAGGCACTTCCTTGCGTGCGAAGATATAGCTGGTGGGTCCGAGCTGTCAGCGGCGGTAACGTTTTTTTCACGAAATACAGAGGCCCTTTTGGTGGGTCCCTGATGTCAGGTGGAGGAATCACTATTTTGCACATAATAAGGAGGCATTTCCTTGCGTGCGGCCGTGGACCCAGCTGTCGGCCTCTCCACGTACAGTCCACTTCAGATGCATGTCGGTCGTTGACCACGTTGACCAGGCCGCGCTAAGAGCACCAGGGCGATGGACGACGGCGACGCCTAAGAAGGGAACGACATGGAGGCAGGGAAGACTCAGCAGTTGTTTCCCACGTGGAGGGGAGTATGACTGTACGAGGGTTTACTGGTTTGTCTGCCGTCGCCGGAGAATAACAACAGGTGTGGGTGAGTAGAGGGATGGCTAGGCCAGCGACGGGAGTACAATGGGGCGGTGAGGCCTGTGCGGCAGCAGAGCCGGCTGCGCGGAGGAGGGAGCAGGCAGTCCTGCCGACGCTTGTTTGAGCGGCTGGAGCAGGAAGAGCAGAGATTGAAGAAGCACGATGACCGTTGCATGGCCATCCAACAGTCACTGCTTGTGCGTCAACCTTTTTTTAGGAAAGCCTCAAATCTATGGAAAACAACATACAATCCATCTGCCATTGTTTCTAATAATTTACAGCCCATTTGCTAATTATTAAGGTTTTTTTGGAGCCCATATTCTTTTTGTTAGCATTACAACCCATATTGTGGCCACGGTTAAACAATTATACGAAATTTTGCATATTTCGGTGCGGTCCGAACTGTTTTTAATCCCGAAATTTTGACTCACATTCAAACAGATTTTAAAAATAAATGTATATCAATATAAAATCCAACAAATTCTCCACGCATAATAATTAATGTAATTTAAATTCTCAAAATGAAAAAAAAAGATATTTGAATCTAATTGCCGGTTTGATGTGTTACTGATGTGCCATTTTCTTATTACTGATGTGCCATTTTCTCGGCCAGCCGAATGAAAGCTCTCCTCGTCTTGAAAGATTTGCAACCCAACAGGCCTGACAAAGCGACTTACTTGGCAAATCACAAAAGAAATGGGTTGTGGCCGTGGACCTAGCTGTTAGCCTCTCCACATACAGTACTCTTCCGATGGAATGTCGTTGACCACGCCGCGTCGAGAGCACCAAGGCGGTCGACGACGCGGAGCCGGGGAAGATGCGGCAGTGGATGCCCACGCGGAGAGGAGTACGAGGGTTCACTGGTTCGGCTGCGGTGTGAGGCTGCCGTCGCCGCAGGGCCTGGCTAATGGTGGGAGTAGTAGGGGGCGATGAGGCCTCAACGGCAACACAACTGGCCACTGGAGGCAGGAGCAGGCGGTCTCCCCGGCGCTAGTTTGGGCGGCTGGTGCAAGAAAAGCAGCGACTGAAGAAGCAGCAGGACCGTTCGATTCAAATCCAACGGTTACTGCTGCTAGAATCGCTTGTTGACTAAGTTGACAAGTCCTGCGTACGCGTCAACTTAGTAGGCCCATAGGTCAGCCTCCCAACCGATGCACCCCAGATGTCAGTGGGAGGAATCATTTTTTTTGCGTAATAAGGAGGTAGTTGATTGCGTGCGGCCAGGCCAGCAGAGGGAGTAGGGTGGGCCAGGGAAGCCTGCGCGGCATCATAGCGGGCCACAAGAGGAGGGAGCAGGTAGTCCCGTCGACGCTAGTTTAGGCGGTTGGAGCAAGAAGATCACAGATTGAAGAAGCACGTCGGCCGTTGGATGGACATCCAACAGTCACTGCTGCTAGAATCGTGTGTTCACTAACAAAGCCTTACGTAAATAAATCAGCCTCGAAATCTGTGGCATGTACAACCCGTTTGCTATTATTTTTATAGTTTTTACTCATTTTCTAATTCATATAGAATTTATTGCAGCCCGTTTTCCATTTTTAGAATTGCTAGCCATTTACTGGTCAGTACCAGGGTCAAAAAATTAACTAAATATGTGGGAAATTTGAAAATTCGCAAATTTTTGCTGGGGGACGAAATATTCTTAATCCAAAAATTAATATCCATACTAAAACAAATTTAAAAAATTAGTACCATGTCATGTTAAATCCAATGAAATACGTATAAGATATCAGTGAAGAACAAAAAAAGAAACTTATATCCCATTTGCTATATTTTTTTTGGAATTTTCAACCCCTTTTGATATTACTTTTAACAGACATTGACCATACTCTTAAGCCAGGCAGGAATGCATCCCTCCTCGTCTTGAAAGATTTGCAGCCCACTAATTCGGAGAAAACAAATAGGCCTAGCTTGGGTATTCTTCAAAAAGAAATACGGGGCTACCTATTTTCCCAAAGAACTGCTGCATGAGCATTTAGCTTTATTTATTTACTTATTTATGTTTAGGGGACCATGAGAATGTACCTGGGCCGGATTCATGTGAGAGCCTCCATTCCAGTTAATTATGGGCTTCTCTATTGGACCTTCATCAGTGGGTTGCATGTTATCAACAAGTGGAAAATGTGTTCCGTACAAAAAATAGTATGCGCTACGTACGGTACGGGGCACTAAAGGATCGAACCATGCAACGACTTCCAAAACATTGTGTTGGTCATTCTAACAACACATTTATTCAACCAACAAACGAAATATACTACTGATTGTACATTGAAAACAGCAGCAGCAGCAACTAGGGCTGGGGTGCAACAGAAGCAGTAAGCAGGCCAGAAGAGTGAAGATGCAGGTCTCTCTTCCAAACCAAACATCAGCCATCATTACAAAAGGGCTACCAAAAAAGAACAAGTGTATGCTTCAAACTAAATAAAGATCCTACTACACCAAGTGTACGCATCTAACTAACTGGCTAAGTTAGACGTTACTATTTATTAAGCTATGGAGATTGGCTGACGGCTTGAACTAGATGGATGCCTGACGGGGGAAACTCCAGCCATCAGGTCGAAGTCTGATACTTGCGACCCTCTCTCCTACTTTGGGTTGCAGAGCATGGCGGCACATATCAGGGTATGGTGCATGCAGAGACGCATGGTACGTTGTGTACACACAGTTTTGCCTGATGAACGAAACTGCACTGCCATCATGATCCTTGCCATCGGTTATCTCTTGGTTAATCGGATAATCCAGTCCAACAAATAGAGAACACATACCAAGGCTACTTACCAGCCTCCAGTCAAAAAATCTTGAAGGCCCAGAGAAGCTGGGATCCTGCTCAAAGACCTTGCAGTGACTGTGATTGTATTCCGCAAAACAACACGTCCGGTACGTGCGAACGATCATCAATCTTTCGCCGCCGCCTGATTGAGCTAGGAACCACCTGCAACTGCCATGCCGCTTTTCTTTGAAAGGTTCTGGGATTAGGAAGGGTAGGGACACCAGGCGGGCTACAACATCCTATCAAGTTGGAGTCAAATAAAAAAGGGCTCTTGATTTAGTCAATCTTAAGAACAACATGTTATGAGCATGAATATTTTTTCAGCAAATGTTGACAGTAATATAAGCAAGCCATCATAATATCATAGGAAACTAACATACTGCTGTAACATCCGTTTGTAGCGATGACTGGAGTAGGCCAGCAATACATCCAGCCATAGAAGGAGTCGACAGCGTAAATGAAGCCCTTGTGTTCAATGGCATCAGAGAACCATGGAGGATGTATGATCCTGCGATGGACATGCAGATTTATCCACTTACCGTAGTGACCTGTCAGATAGGTGAGACCGCAGTTGAAGAACGCAATTAGCCTGAAGTCTTTATAATTCGCAGATCTTGTGGGCACTTGGCAGATTACAACCTTGAGCCAATCAAACTTGGTATCATGTTGGATACTATAAGATTCCGAGTATTCTGGGCCGCGGTGCCAAAGCAGTGCAGTGTTAATCGAAGCAAGGGGGACCAATCGCCGGGTGTAGACCTCCACGAGCATCCAGCTGCCGCGACCGTCGACGAGCACCATCCAAGACGTGTTCATGCCGACCCAGTACATATTGTTAATGTAGTTGAGGCTGACGGGGATCGGATCACAGTCAAGGGGGTTGATGCTCGCCACCCTACAATCATTATGCTGCGTGACATGTCGTTTCTGAAGATCATGCGGCATCAGCAAGCAAGGAGCTAGCTTAAAAAGCTCCGGCCTGAGGGCTTTGAGTAAACGGTACAGCCCCGACGAGCACGCGACGAGCGGCATGGTACTGAGATTGTCCACACGCGAAACAACGACCTTGATTACCTCGCTACTCTTTCGGTGGATGCTGCTCGGTTCTACCATTGTTAGTGCTTGGGTTTCGGACGAGGGGGGAGGCGCCTTAGCGGGGATGGAAGATTGGACGAGATTATGTGCGGACAAGGATGGAGAAGTGAATATGTGTTGTGGGAAGTGGATAGGTGATGATGACTACAGCACGCCGCTTGACTTACGAGACACATACCAGCAGCGTAGGGTCATGTCGATGCCAGACAACTTGCTTGAGTGATCACAGTACTGGTACTCCCTACAGTGCTATGCCCTAACTTGCTTGAGTAGAGTAGTAGAGTAGGACTCTGCTCTACTACTAGCACTGGAGGAGTAGTATATTCTAATCTAAAATAGTTACAAACTTCATTGCCCGAGCATGGAACGACTATGAACCGTGCTCAAAGACCGTGTCTACGTGGTGTTTGGACATGGGCGACAATCTCAACGCCAACGGTGCTGCTCCCGTTGCACCGTATGTGTTTCTGTTCTTCTTGTTCGAAATCCAAGTAGGTTCACCTGGACATACGCATTATCAAGTTAAATTTTGATCATTAGTCTTCGCTCAATGTAATCCGCTGTCTAAGCATGTGGAGACTTCCATGTAGGATCTTGCTCTATTGGAGTATCGCGCATGAATAAAAGTGTATCCGTTTATGGTTTAGTCTAGAATCTTCCATCTATGATTTTTTACTACAGTACTGGTGAAAGACTTACGAGGAACCATTTCTTACATCTCCTTTGCCAGCTTGCAAGTCATCCTGATTTAATCCCTCTGTCTAGGTGTATAAGGGCATGGTTAATATTACTTAATAGTATAGCCAACTGTTGACTATAAGAAAGTGCCATGTCATCTGTAGCCGACATGTATAACAATCGATACTCAAAAACTAATTCTTAAAGATCATTTCTTGCAAAGCACAATAAGTGTTATTTCTTCACAAGTTTTGGATGCAGGTTGAACAGTTGAACGCTTTTGTTTGCAAAAGATACCTTTTTATCTATTTCACCTGGATGTTTGTGAGCTCTAGAGATGAAATAATATCCGAAGAAACCTATCGATACCCATTACACATGAGATGACCCCCACATCCTTTGTCAAAATAAACAACTCCCTGATCAATGCATTTTCACTCTTCGGTGCAACGCACGGGCACCCTACTACTCCCTCCGGTCCTTTTTAGTCTGCGTTGAAGAAAAATACATTTTTCCCGCAATGCTCTGCGTATTAGCGTGTTGGGGCTATTCTTTCCAATTTTACCCCTCCTTTATGTTCGCTCACACGCATGCCTGCAGTTACTCCCATCTCTCTCTCCCATGCATGTCCTTCGCGCCTTCCCAAGGCAGCCAGCCGCCTACCTCTTACTCTCCTCCCCAGTCCCCACCGGTCCCATCTCACCTTCCCATTCTCCCATCTCTACTACATCCCGTACATCTCCATGGATGAAATGCACCCATCGTGGTTGTGGTAGGATAGCCAACCCTAGTGAGACCATGGATGAAAGCTTGCTTGACGTGGACGACATCGAGCTCGTGTACCGAAGCATGCTCCTGCTCATGGACGACGACGCACTTGTGGAAGATGGGGTGCTAACTAAAGACAACGTGTTGCAGCTAGGCGATGTGTTCCAGGTGTGCAGTGCGCCCGCGGACGGCAACGCACTCGTGCAAGGCGGCGCACTCGCAGACTGCAGCACGCACCTGGATGACGGTGGCGTCCACGCACTTGAGCATGTCGTACGGGTGCTGGTCGAGCTGCTAATCTATGGCGGGTTGTTCAGTTTAGGAGGGAGTTGAAAATTTTGGCAGAAAGATTTCATCTGCCAAAATTAAACGAATTGGTTTGGCTCCAATTCCACCAGTATCAAGCGACGATGTCATTCTTCTTGCCTCGGCGTTCTTCACGCTCAAACGCCATGCAATGGGTGAGAGATTGGCGCGGATGCTGAGAAGATTTTGCACAGAGAGAGAGAGACGCATGTGCCTGCATGCAGAGATTGAGCGGAGAGAGAGAACCCGCATGCATGCAGAGAGGTGGACAAAGGAGAACGTGGGTGCGAGAATACAGGGTGTCGAGCCAATCATTGCATGCACACAATAACTACCCAACGTCCCTTCTGTAGCAAACCAGGGGCAAAACAGTCTGATTTTTGCTGCTCTCTCCTCTCCTTGGTATGCTGGCTGAGCATAGAACGCAAAGGAAAAAGGACCGGAGGGAGTACTACAGATTAGTACGACCAAAAATTGAACTAACATTATATATAGTACGATAAATGCTGATGCATGCCACCTAAAATTATATCATTCAAAACTATGTTCAAATATGAATCCAACGATATAGTTTTTGTTGACATGCACTATCATTTTGTCAGTTAAATCATCAGTCAAATTCAATGGGGGACTAATAAACCATGACCGATGTAATACAAGTGTAGAGGGCAGCGCTGCACGGGAGTCTCACCTCTCACCCCGCTCGTGGCGCGGCAGTAAAGCCGTCATATCACAAAACCCAACCACTCCCAGTAATAAGTGGCCTGGTAAAATAAACGGACAAGCAACCACCACATCCCTCTGTCTTTTTTGCATTTCATCTCTCTACATTTACTTTCTCCGGTTCATCTCGCACACTCGATCCCTAGCTACTACTCCTAGGGCCAGTTCTTTTGGCGGCTTCCCCAGCTTTTCCCACAAGGCGCCTCACTCATTTATTTGGGCTTCTAAACTACTACTCTATCCTGGTTTATTCCTCACCATTGTAATTTGTGCTAAATTTTGACCAAAGATTTAACTGGTTTATTCCTCACCATTGTAATCCCTCCGTCTAGGTGTGTAAGTCATCTTACGAAAACCAAATAATCACAAGCTTGAATAGTGCTGTTTTTCTACTTTTACAAAAACCGCATCATAATGTTAAAACGTGCATTTGAACGTACATAAGTAATAGTAGTACTCCCTCCGTCTAGGTGTATAAGTCTTCCCTCCTTCTTGGTCACGGTGCACAACCAAAGATGACTTATTGACCTGGACGGAGGGAGTAGCATAGTCTGCAAGCATATATTGAGAGAGACGTGTAGTGCGATAGTATATAGTAAAGTTTGTGCTATATGCACGTACTTGCAAAATGCGTACGAATACACAAGGTTTCCAAACTTTCCCTTTTACATACTTAATTAAGGACGCTAAAAATTCCTGAACATTCGAGATTTATCAATTGCGTCCCAAAACTAATGAGATCGCCTTACAAAACAAAAATTATACTCCTCCTAAAAGCCACAATGCTTGCAGGAGTGCTTGCGGCGCGCCACGAGTGCCCTGGTGCGCGGCCGTTTCCCAACTCGTCGACACAACGCCTCTTCCTCAGCCTCGCAACTCGCGAGGTGCTGATTGGCGGCTTGACGGCGGGCGAGCGTGATCTCACCGGTGTGGTGATCCAGCACCAACAGGTACTCCTCCTTGCTGGAAGCATGCACCCGGTCCACGTACCGCCAAGCGTAGATGAGGCGCTTGGGCCCGACTGCACTCAGGGCGTCGGTACCGGCGTCCTCTGCCACCCTCACGGCTCTCGCACGAGCCTTCTGCCAAAGAGTCAATCGCCTGACTCTCTCGGATGCAACATAGGCCTCCCATGCAGCTTGTTCCGCGGTGCGCTTCTCTTCCTCGACCTTCTTCTCCGCCTCTATTTTGGTGCGCTCTGCTGGAGGCAAAGCCTCCCACAAGGCGACATCCATTTCTTTCCAAATCTGCTCAAGGCTGGGGGGGCTCGGTGGGTGGCGCGGCGTTCTCCTCGTGGAGGGGAGCCGACGCGTCCTCCGGTGTGCGTGCTTGCGAGATTGGGAACGCCGACGCATCCACCTCGACGCGTCGCGACAAGGAGCGGAATGCCGACGCGTCCTCCTCGACTAGTGGCGGTGAGGAATGGAACGGCGACGTGTCACGTCGCGGCTAGGGGCGGAACATCAACGCGTCCTCCTCGACTAGTGGTGGCAAGGAACGGAACGGCGACACGTCGTGTAGCGGCGAGGAGCGGAGCACCAATGCGTCCTCCTCGACTAGTGGTAGCGAGGAATGGAACGGCGACGCGTGACCGTCTGCGCGGTGCAGCGAGGGGCTCCTAGGGCTTGGGAGGGGCGATGCCATGGTGGTCAACGTGAGAGGGAGGGGGAGGAGATAGTGATGAACGTGAACGTGAGGGGGAGGAGATAGTGATGTTGTGGGAGGCGCAGTATTTATAGCGAGCAATGGCACACCTACGTAAGATATGGACTGAGCTGCACTGACTTAACTATAGGTCCAGTTGCGTCACTGACATGTGGGCCAGACCCCTGTTAGGCCCATATGTCAGTGACCCAATGCACTTACAGTTAAGTAACAGCTATGTGGGCATATTTGTTGGAGTAAATTACGGGGGAGCGAAGGGGTGGAAATATTGCTGGTCACAACGGATTGGACAAGCGTGGGGGGAGGAGAGAAATGCATGCAAATTTTTTCACACGGGGTGGAGTGGTGGGACCGCCGGAGGGAGAAGGAGAGTTTGGCAGGCATATTGTTTCCACACATGGAGAGGAAAAGATTTGGAGACGAACGGGCTTCCTGCAGGTATGGGGAACGGTGCATAATAAGTCATCTTGCATGCCGGGCTATGTATAGTCTCAAGTCATTAAAAACATACACACCCCACACATATTCATATTTCAAGGTGCAATAAATTATTGCATGCGATGATTAAGGCTAGCCATAATGGTGGTATCTTAGCTGGTATCATGCACACGGGAATAGCAAACATGCTGATGTGGCAAAGAATTAAAGAAGAGAGGGGGTTAGAGTAACTAGTGTTCATGCATGCATCTCGTTTTCCATTCACATTTTACAAGTAAAATTTGTGGACAAACTTTGACCCAAAGTACGATGGGGACTAGTAAACCAGAATGGAGGTAGTAGTTTTTTTAATCAAAGAAGGGTTTCCCCTTCCGATTTTCATTACTGAAAACCAGCATCTAAATCTAAACCATAGTATTTGCCCTAGAACTACAAGGTTCAACATCTCGCAACATAAACCCATACAACCTCCATCGCAAAAAAAAACCATACAACCATACGCCAAGGAGGTACGTAGTCCTATGAATTCCATTTTCGCTCCATACCGATCGTTCTAAAAACTACTTACTACTTATAACGCGCCATTGAAAATCGGAACTCTTAACCCCGCTAAAAATGATATTTTAAACATGGCTACTCGATCTATGGCAACTGGCGAGCCACCGCGCTCCAAGTCGTTCACCTATGGTCCCGACCATCAACTCCAACGGATCAAATTATCATGCGAGCTGACTATTCCTACAAAGGGGCTCCACCACGTACCCCGTACCCGCGAATGGAGCAATCATGCACCTAGGGTTTTAGGGTTTATTTGTTAACGTCGCCTTTATGTAACACTCATGTGTGCGAGACAGCGAGAGGCCGACTACGTGCATGTGCCTCTTCTCTTCGTATATGTACTCCACCGTTTGTCTGGTGTCCAAAAAATTATAATAACTACTAGCAATGTGCCAATGCGTTGCCACACGGTCAATGTAGATTAATACATATTCACCGATTTGATAGAAAAAAAAGTCTAGTTTTGAAATACGTATATCACTAAAAATATGTTATGTTTCACTAAAAATATATTCCTTTGGTGGTTTTGATGAGATAAGGGAGGAATGTTGTTGGTTTCAAGATTTGAGAAGTGGTATATGTCTAATTTCTACTCTTACTAGCAAGATGCCCATGCGTTGCACGGAACATCAAGATCTTGTGGGAGAAAAGGATGAACGAGGGAAGGCCTTATCTACAAATGTGGTGAAGAGTGCGGGTAAATTGCCATATTTTCCTTCCTTCCGTCAGATATAAATCGGACGACCTACATTGCAGGATGGCAGGCCTACTGTGGGTGTCAAAACCGGCGGATCTCGGGTAGGGGGTCCCGAACTGTGCGTCTAAGGCGGATGGTAACAGCAAGCAGGGGACACGATGTTTTACCCAGGTTCGGGCCCTCTTGATGGAGGTAGAACCCTACGTCTTGCTTGATTTATTCTTGATGATATGAGTATTACAAGAGTTGATCTACCATGAGATCGGAGAGGCTAAACCCTAGAAGCTAGCCTACGGTATGATTGTATGTTGTCCTACGGACTAAAAACCCTCCAGTTTATATAGACACCAGAGGGGGCTAGGGTTAGACAAGGTCGGTTACAAAGGAGGAGATATACATATCCGTATTGCCTAGCTTTCCTTCCACGCCAAGTAGAGTCCCATCCGGACATGAGACGAAGTCTTCAATCTTGTATTTCATAGTCTAAAAGTCCGGCCAAAGGATATAGTCCGGCTGTCCGGAGACCCCCTAATCCAGGACTCCCTCAGTAGCCCCTGAACAAGGCTTCAATGAAGACAAGTCTGGCGCGCAGTATTGTCTTCGGCATTGCAAGGCGGGTTCCTCCTCTGAATACACCATGGAAGAATTTTAAATACAAGGATAGTGTCCGACCCTGTAAAATAAGTTCCATATACCACCGTAGAGAGAATAATATTTCCACAAATCTAATCTGCTGACACGTGTTGGCAACATGACATTATGCCATGGCCCGATGATTATTCGAACCGTTTCCTTTAACTAGCCCTACACATAACGCGAGGCAGTTTTTTGACATGTCTTGTCAAAGCAGAGATCGTGTTCCCCTTATTACGGGATTCTCATCAATACGGGCGTGGGTAACGCAACCGCGCCATCGATTATGGCGCTTGGGGGATAAGCGAGTTTTACCAGGCTAGTGGGGGCCCATAGTTTCGGCCGCCCTTATAAAGGGACAAGGTTTAATCTTTTTCTACCCACGCCTTCTTCGTCCTTGCTCATCCATTCTTGCGCACTCGAGCTCCAACGCCCAAGTCCACATCCTTCCCCTCAACCTCCTCCAATCATGTCCGGAGCGGGAGGAAAATGGATGGCTTCCTCCGTTACGGAGGGACACATCAAGAAGCTGCGCGGAGCCGAATACTTAGCCGCAAATATGACGCATCGGCTGCCCGCTGCGGGGTAGATTGTTCCTACCCCTGAACCTCACGAGAGGGTAGTTTTACTCCACCACTTCCTCCGCAGACTGGGGTTTCCCCTCCAGCCATTCGTCTGTGGTCGCATGTTCTACTACGGGCTGGATTTTCACGATCTGGCCCCGAACTACATCCTCAACATTTCGGCGTTCATAGTCGTGTGTGAGGCTTTCCTCCGCATCCGGCCCCACTTTGGCCTGTGGCTAAAGACCTTCAATATCAAGCTGAAGGTGGTGGGAGGCCAACAAGCAGAATGTGGCAGAGCCATGGTGGGCAAGATGCCCAATGTTATATGGCTTGAAGGCTCCTTCGTGGAGACGATAAAGGGGTGACAATCGGCGTGGTTCTACATCACCGAGCCATGCGACACCAACTGGGTGGCTGCCCCTGAGTTTCGATCCGGAATCCCCACGCGGCTCACCTCCTGGAAAGAGAAGGGCCTGTCCTGGGGTTCATCGGTGGAGCTGGACGGACTCCAGAAATGTATCCAGAATATGGTGAGCAAGAAGCTCAAGCTTGTCAACATAGTCCAGGTCATGCTCATCCGCCGGATCCTCCCGTGTCAACAGCGGGATTTCAACTTGTGGGAGTTCGACCCAGCCCAGGACCAGACTCTGAGTGAGCTCTTCGATACGTCGCACAATGACGTCTGGAGGGTGTTGTTTAAGGGCGCCGAGGTCCCTCCCTCTCTCACTGAGGACCGCAGGCTAAACGCGAAGCACCGAGCACATTCGGTGAGTTCAATACATCTGGTAGGATATTTTATTTCCCCTAGCTTAATCATGTGCGGGGTCTGAGCTCCATGCCTTTGACAGGACTGGGTGGAGACGTTGGGGCAGATTAACTGTCCGGCCCCTCTGCCCGAAGACACTACGGACGCTCTCCCGACGGAGATGCTGACTCCGGCTCCTAACAAGGTGCCGGAGAAGACCAAGAAGGCCAAGGGAACCCGAAAGAGTTCCCGACGCCAGGTGTTATTGGATTCATCGTCTGGTAACTCCGCGATGCACTCCTCCCCCGAAGACGAGGAGGAAGATGAAGATGCTCCCCTTCCAGCCAGGGGAGACAAGAAAAGGAGGGCCGCGCCAACCGGGGGGGGGGGGGGGGGGCAAAGGGTCCAAGAAGGGAAGGACCCTCCTTCCGGACTACTCCACCACCGCCACCGAAGGCGAAGACGAGTGGCTGCTCAGGGCCAAGCCCCTGGCGAAGTCGTAACTATTCGGATGCCAGAGTAATTCATAGCATACCTTTGTCACACTGCTTCTCCTAACGCCAAATTATGATTATGCAAACTTCCACGAGCCCGTATCGATGTATCATCGGACAGCTCCCTCGGCTCGTCAGATATGGATAGCGATCCACTTCCGACAGCCACCTCCCCTTGCCCTACGGACAACACCGAGGTATTGTCTCAAGAGGCACCGGGTCAGGGGGAGACAGTCCCGGAGGCGCCTCGAGGCGACCTCCCAGATTCCGGGAGCAGAGGGAGCAAGGCTCCTGAGGGCTCCGAGTTCGGTCCTCAGCCGAACACCGCGCCGGAACCTCCAGTGCTTCCGGACTCAGGCAGGCCGCCTCCTTCCAAAAGGGGCAAGACAACTGTGCTGGTGACCTCTGGCCATCCAGAGGCACCAGACAGTCTGCTGGGAGCGCTTCGCAGCGCTTCCATCGACGAAGAGCACCGCACTATTATGAGTGCGGTGGTCCAGAAGGTTCAGTCCGGCAAGAGCGGACTGACTGAAGCATGTACCAGCCTTCTAACAGGCTTTGAGGTAAGTTTTTGAAATATGAGGAAAAATATTACCGCATAGACAGTAGCCCCTGATGCTTTGTTCGGTGTTCACAAAGAAAAGCCGAACGGAGGATCAAACCATATCAGAGGAGTCTAATATAAGTATGTCAATATGCGTATGCAGGCTTCGTTGCTGGCCTCTGCCGCACTAACTGCGGAGGTCGCCGCACTAAAGCAGGACCTTAAAGGGTCCAAGGACGAGCTCGGCCTTGCCAAGAGGCAGCTCGAGGAGAACAAAGGTAAGTAGTACCTAGTCTATGTATATGTATAAAAAGAATGCGATTGCAAAATGACAGGATCATCGTAAATTTGCCAGGGGCCACGACCAAGGTGGCGACCCTGAAGCAAGCGCTATACGAGGCCGAAAACAAAGCGTCCAAGGAGTGCACCGAGCGGGAAAGGCATGAGGTACGGGTGGGCGAGGTGCAGCAAGAGCTCCACGCTCTCGTGACGAAGCACGAGGCGTTGGAGCTTGACTTGAAGACGCGAGACTCCGAGCTTGCCGCGGCCCTGGAGAGCGCAAAGAATGCCAAGGCAGAAGCCCAAAAGGCTCTCCAGGAGATCGATGCAATGAAGAAGATAGCGGCGGGTAAGGCATTCTATATGCAAAGCAAGCATGTGAAAGTAAATTACCTGATACTTACCCGAATCCGGAGCTCTCCAGGAGCATTCACAGATTTGCCCCGCAGCGTGTCGGATGCCGCATAGTTTTACCAGGCCGAGGAGGGAAGCTCAATGGAGAAGCTGTTCTGGTCTCAGTATACTGGGACCGAACACCCGATGCCTCTGAGCGACCAGCTGAAGCAACTGGTCGACCTGCACAAGGCGGCTGAACAGGCCATGAAGGGCTTTATAGTCCGGATGTGGCCTGGCGACGCCCTTCCCAACAGCTACTTCGGCCCGGCGAGGCGGCTTGTGAATGCCTGCCCACAGCTTGAAGTCATCAAGTGGTCCGTCTGCATCGAAGGTGCACGCCGGGCTTTCCCCCGTGTGAAGGTGCAATGGGCCAAGATGGACACTGTAAAGCTGGTGAAGGAAGGGTCGCCGCAGGGCAAGGAGCATCGCCACCCCAAGATGTACTATGAGGGTGTCCTGAAGGGTGCCTGTCTCGTAGCGGACGAGTGTACGAAAGATGTAATATTTGAGTAAACTTGCTCGTGTGATCCTGTATTATGAAAACTTGTTCATATGCACTATGAAACGCTTGTCTGAATTTAAAATATTACCTTCTGTTCGGCTGTTTATCAAATCTGAGAGATGGCTAGTCGTCGGCTTCTGCCCCTATGCCACGAGTGCTGGGGTGTTCGGGATAAACCTGAGCACTCTTGTTCCCATTGTTGGGTCCTTCGAGGGAGGTGCTGAGCACAATGAACAAGGCAATCGGACCATAATGCGTTATCACTCTCACTTAGCCATAGAATTCCATAATTTTAAATTTCGGCGAAGGCCCTAGAATTCGGAAGGCCGAATTTGGGGCGCGATACATGCCTTAAGCCGGACAGGGCCGACTCCTCGCTCTAAGCAGCATAAGTCTTTAGGGACTTGAAACCTCTCGAACAGCGACCAGTCTCTCGCCTTATCATGACAGTCAGTTTTAGCTTTCTCTACTGAGGTGCTTAGCCCAGCAGAACCGGGGCACAATCGCAGTAGTTCTCCCAGTGCTACCTTAGCCGATATAGCGGAACGTAAGGTACCAAAACATGGGAGCCGGGCAAACCCAACTATTGACCCAAGACATGATTCGGAGCTGATGCATATAATGCTATAAGTTCGGGGTGCCGCACTGTTGAAAGTGTTCGGACTTCTCACGCCGTATTGTGGGGTATGCTTAAGCCCCTAGCGTATTGGTCATACTAGAGTGTATGGGTGCTAGATGTCGTGAATGAACATATATATAAAAAGGAGGAATGCAATAATAGTCTTAATGCTATGCATTGTTTATTCAAAAAGGTGTGTTAAAGCAGAATGATACAAGTAGTGCGATAAGAAAAAAGTAGGACTGTTTGGCATGTCCCTTCCAAGGGCAAGCTGAGGAATAGTATTAAAACAAATATTTCACTCGTTATCGTAATCCACCTGGGAGTTCCGTGGTGTGACATAGCTTTCTGCCTCCTTGGTTGCTGCATCATGTGTTCGGCAATCACGCTGCCGGACAGGGTTTCCAGATATTAAAGTCCTGAAAGAGAAAAATAACAAAGCGGGAAGCCCTTAGTGCGGTTTAAGCCGTGTATTGGGGCGTGCCGTAGTTGTGCCCCTCCCCGCCTGTGCCCATGGTATTTTTAATGCGTAATTATGTACGCGTGGCACGAATTTTGCCGTTTGGCTGGGGCCGGGGTGGGGGCCACATTGCTATGCAAGCTCGGGACGTGCCAGGCGGTCCAGTTGCCGATTACTCTGGGCGTGCGTGAAGTTGTTCGGGTCCTTAATCGCCGAACTTGTGGATTGCCTTAAGAGGCTGCTTTGCGCTTCTGCTGCGAGGGCCGCAGTGTGCTCCTCCGTGGGGAGAGAGCGCTCTGTGTTTCCATTGACTGTGATGACCCCTCGAGGTCCTGGCATCTTGAGCTTGAGATATGCATAATGCGGTACCGCATTGAATCTTGCAAATGCGGTTCGCCCGAGCGGTGCATGGTAGCCACTGCAGAACGGGCCTATGTCGAAGATTAACTCTTCGCTTAGGAAGTTATCCGGAGATCCGAAGACCACTTCTAGTGTGACTGAGCCTGTGCAATGGGCCTCTACACCTGGTATGACGCCTTTAAAGGTCGTTTTAGTGGGTTTGATCCTTGAGGGGTCTATACCCATTTTGCGCACTTTGTCCTGATAGAGCAGGTTCAGGCTGCTGCCGCCGTCCATTAGGACTCCAGTGAGGTGAAATCCGTCAATGATTGGGTCTAGGACCAGTGCGGCGAATCTGCCATGATGGATGCTAGTGGGGTGGTCCCTGCGATCGAAGGTGATCGGATAGGAGGACCATGGGTTGAACTTGGGGGCGACTGGCTCCAACGCATATACGTCCCTGAGCGCACGCTTCCGCTCCCTCTTGGGGATGTGGGTCACGTATATCATGTTCACCGTCCACACTTGTGGGGGGAACCTCTTCTGTCCTCCGGTGCTCGGCTGCCGGGGCTCCTCCTTGTCATTGCTATGTGACCCCTTATCTTTGTTTTTGGCATTTAATTTGCCGGCCTGCTTGAACACCCAACAGTCCCTGTTGGTGTGGTTGGCTGGCTTGTCGGGGGTGCCATGTATTTGACACGAGCGATTGAATATACGGTCCAAACTGGACGGGCCCGGAGTGCTTCTCTTGAATGGCTTTTTCCGCTGACCGGGCTTAGAGCCTTTGAATCCGGCATTGACTGCCGTATCCTCGGTATTGTCACTGTTAATGCGGCGCTTATGCTTGTTGTGCCGTGACCTGCCATTGCCATCCTTGGTATCCGAAGTACCATGGTTCTTTGATATGTTATTACTGCGAGCCAGCCAGCTGTCTTCTCCCGCGCAAAAGTGGGTCATGAGTGTCGTGAGGGTTGCCATAGATTTCGGCTTTTCCTGACCAAGGTGCCGGGCTAGCCACTCGTCGCGGATGTTGTGCTTGAAAGCTGCTAGGGCCTCTGCATCCAGACAGTCGACGATTTGATTTTTCTTTGTTAGGAAACGTGTCCAGAATTGCCTGGCCGATTCCTCTGGCTGCTGAATTATGTGGCTCAAGTCATCAGCATCTGGTGGTCGCACGTAAGTGCCCTGAAAGTTGTCGAGGAATGCGGCTTCCAGATCTTCCCAACAACCAATGGACTCTGCTGGCAAGCTATTGAGCCAATGCCGAGCTGGTCCTTTGAGTTTGAGTGGGAGGTATTTGATGGCGTGTAGGTCATCACCACGGGCCATGTGGATGTGCAGGAGGAAATCCTCGATCCATACCGCAGGATCTGTTGTGTCGTCGTATGATTCTATATTTACGGGTTTGAAACCCTCTGGGATTTGATGATCCATTTCTTCGTCTGTGAAGCATAAGGGGTGTGCGGCGCCTCTGTACTGGGCTATATCGCAACGCAGCTCGAATGAGTCTTGCCCGCTGTGTTCGGCATAGCTGGACTTACTTTTATTGTATCCGGTGTGATGATTATCGTCTCGCATAGTGGCATGCCCTCGTGATCCGTAGATCGATGTTTTGCTTTGTCCTCCAATATATCTCGCAGTTCTGGCGTATTTCCCCATGCCTATTTATTTGAATGACGTCGGGGTGCGGGTTGAGCTTTTGGCTGGAATGTCTCTCTGTCGCGGCCACGAGGTGGCCGATCAGCCACGTCATACATCGGGGCTGTAGGTTTTGGTGCTTCCTCCTTCAGTCGGGGTAGCAACCTACATTTTGGGTAACTCTTGGAGGGGCGTTCGAGTTTATACTCTTCGGCCGCCAGGACTTCAGTCCATCTATCAGCTAGCAGATCTTGAGGCTGCTGCTGCTTTTTCTTAAGGCTATTTGCCTGCGCTTGAAGCGCTCTTGTTCGACGGGATCCTCTGGCATGGCGAATTCATCATCGCCGAGCCTTGCCTCGTCTTCGGAGGGTGGCATGTAATTTTTCATCCTCCGCCTCTCCATCTGCCGCTCTCTCAGGAGGGCTGGCTCCTCCATCCTCCTGCTCTAAATCTTGCTGGAGGGGATTGTTGTTGTCTTCGGCACTGTCCGGAGTGCTATTATCTCCGGTGCCAGTATCACCACTTTTGCCTTGGCGGAACTTAGAGCGGCGCCGCTGATGCCGGCGCTTGGGTTGCTTCTAGGAGGGGTCATCCTCCATTGTCTCGTCGCCATTGCCTTCTTTGGGTGTGTCCACCATGTATATATCGTATGATGAGGTGGCTGTCCAGCGCCCTGTGGGCAGTGGTTCCTCTTCGACTCCCGCATCGTCGTCCATACCGTCGATGTCTTCGGAGCCGAAGTCGAGCATGTCGGTTAAGTCATTGATAGTGGCTACTAAGTGGGTGGTGGGTGGGCGGCGAATTTCTTCGTCATCCGCATCCCAATCCTGCCGGACGTAGTTCGGCCAGGATCCTCCTGACAAGGAAAGAGACCTTAATGAGTTCAGTATGTCGCCGAAGGGCGAGTGCTGAAAAATATCCGCGGAGGTAAACTCCATGAACGGCGCCCAATCGGATTCGATGGGAACGGGCGCAGGCGGTTCAGAGTCCGTGGCCGGAGAAGGATCCGGTAGTTTGGCAACACGGCTCTCGTGAAGGTTAAGGTCGATATTTGGCTCGATCGCCGCAGAGGTTACGGCCTCCGTGATGGGGTCTATCCACCCGTCTACGGATGGCGAAACTAGCTCCGAATTGAGGGTCGGAGCGGCTGCCCGTGCGATCTCCTGAATACGGTCCGATGGTAGAGGTAAATCGTACTCATCGTGACCGCGTGGCGCACAAGGCAGGGGCTCGGATTCGTCGAAGATCAAATCTCCGCGGATATCGGCCGTGTAGTTTAAGCTTCCAAACCTGACCTGGTGGCCAGGGGCGTAACTTTTGATCTGCTCCAGATGGCCAAGCGAGTTGGCCCGCAGTGCGAAGCCGCCAAACACAAAGATCTGTCCGGGGAGAAAAGTCTCACCCTGGACCGCATCGCCATCGATGATCGTAGGAGCCATCAAGCCTAACGGCGATGACACAGAGGAACTCTCAATGAAAGCACCAATGTCGGTGTCAAAACCAGCGGATCTCAGGTAGGGGGTCCCGAACTGTGCATCTAAGGCGGATGGTAACAGGAAGCAGGGGACACGATGTTTTACCCAGGTTCAGGCCCTCTTGATGGAGGTAGAACCCTACATCCTGCTTGATTTATTCTTGATGATATGAGTATTACAAGAGTTGATCTACCACGAGATCGGAGAGGCTAAACCCTAGAAGCTAGCCTATGGTATGATTGTATGTTGTCCTACGGACTAAAAACCCTCCAGTTTATATAGACACCAGAGGGGGCTAGGGTTACACAAGGTCGGTTACAAAGGAGGAGATATACATATCCATATTGCCTAGCTTGCCTTCCACGCCAAGTAGAGTCCCATCCGGACACGAGACGAAGTCTTCAATCTTATATCTTCATAGTCTAACAGTCCGGCCAAAGGATATAGTCCGCCTGTCCGGAGACCCCCTAATCCAGGACTCCCTCACCCACCATCATCACCAACTCTATCTTTTATCCCTACTCTTATAAAAAGCATTGTCGGTGGCGATCGTGTGCCTGCCATCCTGCAATATAGGCCGTCCGATCTATATCTGACAGATAGGAAGGAAACTATGGCAATTTTGCAAAAAGATACCCACACCCCTCTCCACATTTGCAAATAAGGCCTTCCCTCATTCATCCTTTTCCCCCACAAGATAAACTACTCATACAAATGCATCTTGATGTTCCGTGCAACGCATGGGCATCTTGCTAGTTGTTGCAAAAAGCCCATGTGAGAGAGAGAGAGGGAGAGTGCAGGAGGACGGAGTGCATGTGTGACAAAGACACAAGGAGTGTGTGTGCGATAGGTATCAGCTTAAAATGAGGCGATAGTGTGTGTGTGCATGATCGAGAGGGTGTGTCTCAAGAAGGGAAGAAAAATCTACATAGATACAAGGAGCGGGAGAGAGACATGTATGCGATGGTGGAAGCACGAGTGTGCGGGTGTATAAACCTATCTAGAGGCTAGCTAGTCAATGAATGTTTGTGAGAGAAATACGAGTCAGGGTGCGAAAGCGAGAGTTTTGTGTGTGTGTGTGTGTGTGTGTGTGTGTGTGTGGCGGTAGTCGGGAAGGGGAGTGGAAGCAGGAGTTGTGAGTGTGTGTCTGTGTGAGAGAGAGAGGAGATGGTAGTCGGGGTTGTCTGATCGGTAAACAAATGAATAATGTCAGTCCGGGATGGAGACGAAAAGGAGACCGCAACAAATGTTGTGTCTACAGGAGAGAGAGAGAGAGAGTAATTTTAGTGGTATGAGTCATATGTAGAGACATATAGGGTCTGTGAGAGAATCCCATAGAGAGAAAGACAAAGTGAAAGACGAGTGGAGACTGTGTGTGTGGCGGTGAAAAAGAAAGCTTAGGTACCGAGTGATACCAGAGAATAGTATAGACGTGAGAGATAATGAAAACCGTGTAATGTATAATGATAGGGAGAGTGTGACACTTCTCAAGGGAGACGTCGAGAGACCATGTTTCCGAGGATAGGAGAAACATGAAGTGAGCATGCGGGTGAGCTGGAGAAAAGAGAGTGATAGCTACCTGACGGAGCATGCATGCGAGAGAGATGGGCGTGAAAGGAGTGAACAAAAAAGGGATTCAAATATTTGAATTCGAGATGATGATACATGTAATCCATACTCGAACCAAAGTTGATCTATCAAACATGCATACTCATATGTGTTCACGCACATCTATGTTATTTAATATGTAGATATTACTGATCCATACATTTTAGTAGAACATAATTTGGTTAATTTTTTTTGAATTCAACCTTAAGATTTCGAGATCGTTGTATTTGTAAATCATATTATACATATAAAGGAGAAGAATTCTTTGTTGTGCTTTTGGAAGTATATATAAAAGATGATGTATATAGAATGTAATTCCAATTGAAAATGGATCCCGCCCAAAAAAATAGAATACAAACGGGATTCGAATTGAGTTGGCACAGTAAACGTGCACTCTGCAAAATTTGAACGAAGCGGGGAAATTCGCAGTAACCGCCTGAAACCAAAATCTGCGAGATCGAAATCACTACTGCCTATCCCTGCCACACAAAGCCTATCTGCTGGATTTCTATAGGTTTTGATAGGGGTAGGTTTGTAGTTTCACCCAAACATGACGTAACCGCCTCTCACCCGGATTCATACACGGTGGGTGCCAAAACACAGTGTGTCCTCGGTCGAAATCGACTGCCACCCCGATTCATATTCATACACGGTGGGCACCAAAAACAAACTCTCGCCGGCAAATATTCGGTGTATGCGAGATTACCGTCCTATCCCCAACCGACTAATGTTGTTGTGATGTAGTAGAAATTTGAAACGGGGGCTAAGTTTGTAAATTTCCTCGCATTTGAGACAAGCGCGCCCTGAATACATGGTTCCCCCTTCCTCTCTACCTCCCTTTTCCCCATTCGTACTCCGTGGGCGCCAAAACACCCTCTCCACCCCACCCTCCTCTGTTCACCGCCGTTCGCCACCCCATCCACTGCCGTCCTCCTCCACCATGCCAGAGCTGATACCCCGATGCTGCTGTCCATTACAAGAGATCGACCTCTCTCATCCACGGCTTCGGACCAGGATCCTTGCATCCCGTCCTCTCACTTCATCCCCGCCGTCGTCCACCTTGCCGGTGCCGCTCCTACGACCGTCTCGTCCACCGTGTCCCGCCGCCACCGCCTACCCTCGTAGATCTGCTTCCATGCCGCCGACAGCCATCGCTACCGCAGCACCATCAAATTCTCAGGAGATGCATACACGGCGCCGCACCAGAGGCGGTACTCTTTCATATCTGCTCAACTTATTTATCGTAGCAAGAAAATAGATTGCCACTGCTTTACTCTGATTTCTTATCTTGGTTGCGAAGTTGCCTTTGTCCGGTTTGCACCTTCAGATCCGCCATGGCACGCTCAACACTATACTCCCAATGCTTATGGTTTTCCCCTTTTATATTCCACACTAGTTAAATCACAGTAGACTAAATTTCAAAATTGGGTCAGTCGATTTTTCAGAGCTCGCCGGCGTTCGCCGGTGCGATCGAAGGTGCTCGGGTGGTTGTGGGGCCTCGCCGAATGAAGAAAATTCAACACGGGTGGGGGTGGGGGCGGGTGTGGGGGTGGGGGTGGCGGGGGAACACAGGCGGTCGGGGGCGGTGGCTCGTGCGGTGTTCTGTATGGGAAGAATCAAAGACAAGGAAGAAGAAGGGTTAGGAGACGTAGGATCTTCATCCAACCGCCTGAAATGGTCGAGAGACAGCTGGGAGTTGCATTCTGAATGCGCTCTAGTTCATCATGTGTGGGCAGTGCACAACCAACATTTTATTATCCAAAATCTGCTTGCTCTTCTTTACCATGTTCCTCTTCTGTTCTTCTTTAATTTGTACTCTCTCCGTTCCTAAATACAAGTCTTTGTATAGATTCCACCATGGACTACATATGGACAAAAATGAGTGACTCTAAAATGTATCTGGATACATCTGTATGTGATCCATAGTGGAAATCTCTACCAAGACTTATATTTCAGAACGGAAGGAGTATGATAGTAGTACAGTATGTTCCTTGTACTGAGGATGAGCAGGGACATTTGCAGTGTAGAGGTCTATACGGTCGGTTGTGATGGACACTTTGAGCCTCTATGATTCGTAGGATCTTGTAAACATAGGAATAGGATTTGTAGTGGCCTGCCCACTTGAATCCTATAAGAATAGCAAGGAAATGCGGGGAGCTGTGTCGCCTTTGAGAGTTACACCGATATTAACAGTACCGCACCTTCACTTGAAGAGAGCTGGTATCCGAAGCCTTTCTAGACGCACTGGCAATACTAGCACATATATTCCAGCAAGTTCCACTTTGCTGATTTTACTCTGATGCTTAAGGTTTTCCCGTTATATCTACACTATGATCTATGTAGCTGCTTTCTTTCGCACTAGCAGCAGTCCACTCTTGAAGCTAAACACTGCAATGACTTACAAAATTGGCACCAAGGCATTGAGTGCCATTCTGGATGCAATGAAACTCATACGCTCCCCACCTGTTGATTCTTGTTCAGAATATGATCCTAATGACTATCCTGTCATGTTCATCCATCAAGGTGCCTGTTCTAATTTGGCAATGTTTTATTGATTGTGGGTATCTTGCATATGTTGTCTTGCATTTCTTCTACTTTGTTGCACCGCCATCTGCTTAGTTTACTCATCATATATGTCGAGATGCCATGACCATCCATTATCAATACATATTCCATCTGTCATCATACCATGTTTTTTCACTCAAATGTTGTTCTTGTGCATCAGACATCAAAAAGGAAGAGGGTGATTGCCGAACCTGAAGGAGCACCAGCAAAGTCCTTGAAAAACATGGTGGTGCCGGAGAAATCAGATAGCACCCCACTTATATTGGCTGTACAACTAGTGACACAAAATGTAGGACCGACTCCAGCAGACTGTACCCATACTTCACTGGCCACACCACTAGCCCCACCACACAGGACCTGCACTCCAGCAAAAGGTATACCGATTTCATTTGCCATAGCACCAGCTGTACCACAGAAAAATCCCACTCGAGCAAAAAGTATAGCAAGTCCACTGGCCGAAGAACTATCCCAACTACAGAAACGGCCAATTCTTGCAGATTGGAACCCCATTCCATTTATTCCCAGTTTAAAAGACAATGCTTTCAATGTTGTTAGGGACTACGTGCATATATTCCCATAATGGGAAGATTATTATGAAGACAAACACCATTTTCACATCTTCCTGTCCAACTTACGTGTAAGTGCTATTATTCATGGTTATTATTTTCCTATTTTCTGCTGATTGAACACATCAATGATTTACATTACATTGTTGTAACTAGGCGAGGGTCAATCTGGATAGTCATGACGAGCAAAGCTTGCTTGTGCTTTTCAAGGACGCATTGCAGCAGTATCAGTGTTATCTGAGGAAACCACACTTTGATGGCAAGTCTATAACCGAATTTCTGGTGAAGTCTCTTGTGCTAAATTTAGAAGACATTGAATGGAAAAACCTTGTTATGCACTGGTCTCGTTCCCAGGATGAGGTATTGTCTGTGAAATCACATGACAATTTGAACTTATACGTTTCTGCATGTGCCTTACGGATCTTTTTTGCAGGAAATCTGCTCGAAGAAGAATTCCGGTTTGACAAGAATGATAGGATATCGCAAATATGCTGCCCTCTGCTTTGCTCTTGTTAGTACATGTTGTCCTATATCACTGTACTTGCATACATACCTGGTTCATTATATGACAGCAGTATGCATGATAGCTTGCTTATCAATTGTTCGCTCCAAATTATCTGATCTGTATGAATGGTTACATTAGTGTAGAATATATCCAATGCCAATGATTTTTTAGCTCTGCATTGTTCTTGTAAGTACATGTTGTCCTTTATCAGTGTACTTATAATGACAGGTAGTTGTTCATGTACCATCACTCTGCAGCTTATTTTCCTTTGGCCTCCATTTTCTACACATCAGATCTATATTTACTCTTACCATAAGGTTGGTACTGACGAAGTTTAGCTGTGCATTGCTCTTGGCTGTACCTTTTGCCTGTATCGCTGCACTTACATTTACAGCTACTTGGTTATGTAGCATCACTCTTCATCTTATATTAAATATTCTCCATTTTTTCGTATATTATCACATCTATATTTACTCATAACAAAATGTAGAATAAAGGCAATTCTTTTGAAGTAGATTCTGTGGTAAACTTCTTGAATTGCCCCCCCCCCCATCAGCATGGACAAGGCCTTTATAGAGCATGTCTTCACCAATAATGTAAGTTTGTCCATCTCAAGCCTTCAAACTTTGTTGTATATATTTGGTTAGGCATGACTGCAACAACTGTTTATGTTTTGTGTTTACATCAAATTGCTTGTTTAAAGTTTATTATGTAGTTCATAAACAAAAATTTTTCCTTTCTCAATTTAAGTTTTCAGTTGTACAACCAAGGTCCTTCTTCATACCATGTAAATTAAAATATACAGAGCAAGTGATCTTCTTTTGCACTACATGTATGCTTTTGTTCTTCATCCGTAATCCAGTGGTGTGGTGAACCTACCCACTACAGCACAATGTCATATTCTGCAATGTCTTAACTATGAACAACGTCATATCATTCTACTATTATTTAAACCGTCTCTTTATTTGCCAATCTGAAATGGTATAAATTGACCACACACTAACCATTGATACTTATGAGTTCTTGATCTGTAATCCAGTGGTGTCGTGAAGCTGCCAACTGCTTCACAATGTCATTTCCTGCCATGTCTTGACCTGAATAATACCATATAGTGTTAATGCAACTTTAAACTGTGTCACTTTATTCGTCAGTAAGAAATGTGATGAATTGTCAGCACTAATACTTTTATGTGCAAAACCTGTCATCTGTCTGCTTGTTTATCTTTCAGAGTGAGGAAGATATAAGTGTTGAACAAGCGCAGTCTCATCATCTTTTTTTTGACCATGAAGACTGCAGGGCTTGCACCCCACAACATTTTATTAATTAAGCCCAAGTAAATACAAGGTATGCATCCTCAAGATGAGGACAAAGGAAAAAACCTAAAAGAAGCTATACAGGGAAAGGAAGACTATACCTAAAAAAATTACAGAGGGAAGAAAAGCAACAACAGCTCTCCTCAAGGAGGAAGAAAATCAATCCACTTAAGAAGGGTTTCCCTGTATTTCCGTTTGATCCGGTGAGAGAGCAGAATAAGGTCATGAATGAAACCATTCCTCCAGGCCCTGAAAGTTGGTTGGATGTTCCGGAAAGCTTTATCATTCCTGACCTTCCAAATATTCCACCATGCCGTAAACACCACCTCCCCAAAGAAAGGCTTGTTGAACTCCCTCCTAGCGCGATAAGCAATATCCGCCATATCATTACCATTGGTCCATTCAATTTGCAGATAGTTCCACACTCGAGTGCTATAATTTCACTGGAAGAAAAGATGGTTTCTGTCTTCCAGAATTCCAGTGGGACAAAGCACACATTCTGGTCCTTCATTAATCTTCCAATGCCTTCGCTGAATCATGTCTTTAGTGTTAACCCTGTCCATAATTAGAAGCCATGCAAACATCTTGATCGACATGGTGCAGCAACTCTTCCATATCCACCCCAGAATAGGGTTTGATACCATTGGCTGATATACAAAATCATAAAACCTCTTTGCAGTAAAAACTGCTTTCTTGCCATGCCTCCAGCTCCAGCTATCCTTGGAGGTATTATCAAACTGAAAAGTCCTCATTAGGGAAGAAAGTTGCTGCAATTCCTGAAAGGCTTGTGCAGTGAGAGGTAAGTAGAGTAGGTCTTGGAAACTACTAGCCGCAAAGACTTCCTTGACTGAGAGATTTTTGTCAAGACAGAAGGAGTAGAGCCTAGGAAATCGATCTTGCAGTGGGACTGAACTGCCCCCAATTTGCCAGTAGTCAGACCAAAACAAAACCGTATCACCCGTAGCAACATCCACCGACGTAACTGACCGAAAGTTATCCATCTGCTTACATACATCTCTCCACCAAAAGGAGCCACAGAGAACAGTGTCATGTGGAATCCTCTGAAAGTAGTAAGAATCCCAGACTAACTGCACCCATGGCACGTCCATCTTGTTATAAAATTTATTGAGATGTTTCATCAGCAGGGCATCATTCTGTAAACCTAAGTTCAACATTCCAAGCCCTCTCTTGGACTTAGGTCGACAGACGAGTTGCCAAGCCGCCAGGGAGTGTCCCCTTTCCTGGCCATACTTCCTCCATAAACACTGCCTCTGAATTCTTTCCAGTTGTTTCAAAATGTCCTGAGGAAGTGACAAACTGGAAAGGAAGAAGATAGGCAATGAAGAGATGACAGAATTAACTAACTGGAATCTGCTCCCTTGAGGTAAAAACCAAGAGCTTGCAGTCAATCTTCTCTCCATGCAATCCACCAGGGGAAGAAGATCCACAATTTTTGGCCTGGTACTCCCCACTGGCAGACCCAGGTAAGTAAAAGGCATCTTGCCTAAATTACAACCGAAATAGGTAGCCAGATCTGAAGCATCTGAGTCTGTCACATTGATGGGATACATTGAGGATTTATGAAAATTAATCTGAAGTACAGTTGCCTGAGAGAAAGAGTGTAAAACTCGTTTCAAAGCACTCAATTGATCTATGTCAGCATTGAAGAAAAGCAACGTGTCATCAGCATATTGGATCACAGGGAAATCTGGGTCATGTGTTGGCAGAGGTCTGCTAATAAGACCTTGATGAAGCAGATCATTTATCAATGTTTGCAAGAGATCCGCCGCAATCACAAAGAGCAAGGGAGAGATGGGGTCCCCCTGCTTCACGCCGCATTTGCATTTGAAGTGATTCCCAGGAACTCCGTTCAAAAGAACCGAAGAAGTGCCAGAGGACAGCAACTGTTTAATCCAAGTGATCCATCTATCGTCAAAACCTTTTGCAATTAGGATCTTTATGATAGCCTCATGCTGGATAGAATCAAAAGCCTTTTCGAAATCCAGTTTAAGCAAAAAGATGGGCCTCTTAGATTGATTACACTGGTGAATGTACTCAAAAGTCCAAGCCAGACAATCCTGGATTGTTCTTGATTTTATGAAACCATATTGGTTTTTATGCACACATTTGATGATTTCCTGTTGGAATCTGTTAGCTGCGAGTTTGGTAAGAAACTTCAAACCCACAGAGGTAAGGGAGATCGGCCTGAAGTCCCCTACACCCTCCGGTGACTGCTTCTTAGGGATCAGGGTGATATACGCGTCATTCAAGTTCTCCAACTGGACTGTTCCAGCATGAAACTACTTAACCAACTTGATGAAATCAGCAGAAATTATGTGCCAACACTTTTTAAAAAAAAGTCCATTAAAGCCATCAGGCCCTGGGGCCTTGTCAATGGGCATTTCCTTGATAACCTGCTCAATTTCTTTCATATCAAATTGGTTCGTGAGTGCCGCCAGGCCCTGGACCCTGGGAATAAGGGACAATATGTTTTCATCCAGACAAATTGGCCTTACTGTCCCCATTCTGCTTCGGAAGGTTGTCAAGAATTCCTTGGCCATTACGTCATGGTTTGACGTTATTGATCCATCCGACAACAAAAGACTGGCAATAGAGTTTTTTCTATATCTCTCAGTTGCCATAGCCTAGAAAAATTTTGAGTTCTCCTCCCCCACTTTAATATACCTGATTGTACATCTCTTCTTCCAATAGAGATATTGCATGTGCAGCAGTCGTTCATGGTGCAGTTTTGTGATTTTCCTGAAATTAAACTCAGGCCTGGACAGAGATCTTCTGTCCTCAAGATTGTCCAACCAAAGGATTACCCAGTTACACTTCTCAAGCAACCGTTTGATATGGGATAACCCCTTTTGCCATTTTTTAGTGCATACCTCAACGCCTTTAGTTTGTTCACAATTATAGCTGCAATTTGAGTTTTGCGAGAGGGTCTATTCCAAACCTCCTGAACACACTCCATAAAACCAGCCTGATGGATCCAAAAGTTTTCAAACCGAAAAATGTGTGCTTTAGGAATTGATGTGCTGATGGTAACCAAACAAGGCACATGATCCGACGCAGTTTTGGCCAAGGGGGTCAGTTGTGTCATTGGGTAAATGTGTATCCAACTCGCTGATGTGAAAACCCAATCTAACTGCTCCAGAAGAGGTCTGTCCTGCATATTAGACCAAGTAAATTTTCTTCCTTTCAAGGCAAGTTCCAGCAATCCCAAATGGCCAATTATCTCATTGAATATGAACATGTCATTTATATCACCCCCAGGTAAGTTTCTATTATCCATTGAACGGATGAAGTTGAAATCTCCCATCAACATCCATAACTGGTCCGGATCAATATCTAAATTGTACATCCAAGAAACAAACTCATCACGTAACTCACCCTGACAAGGGCCATACACATTGACCATGAACCACTTTTCATTATTGTGAACCGAGGTAAACTGCATGACTATAGCGTAAGGTTTAACTTCAAGTAATGTGCCATGAAACACATCTGAACGCCACACTGTTAATAGGCCCCCCGATGATCCACTAGAGGGAGACTCCACAAATTGATCAAAGCCATGGGGGCAAATGCTTTTAATGTCTGAACGCGAGCAAGTGGAAAGCTTCATTTCCTGCAAGCAAAGAACTGAACATTGACTCTCTATCACCTTTTCCCTGACAGAGCGTTGTCTCGCTCCCGAATTGAGACCGCGAACATTCCAACATAACACTTTCCAGCTACGCGTTGTAACACGATTCATTAAAAACCATCGCGTCTAGTAGCAAAAGAAATATGGCACCTAATGCCATACCATCCATGATGAACATAAGTTCAGAATCCCAAAATGTCTCGTCGCAGACTGGACACAGTTCAACAGAAAAGAAAACAAGCATAACCAGCACCTTCAACATAGAGAATAACATAAGAAACTACGCTGTGGATGCAGACGAGTCCTCCTGTGGATTAGCCATAAGCTTATCCACCGAAATGAGCACAGGATCAATCTCTAATGCCTCTCCCACAGCTTGCAGAACCTGAATCGGAGTGTGAGGCGGTGCCGCAGGTAAAGCCTCTTCAAAATCTTCAACTGGAGTGGGCTGGGCCTTGTCTTCCATGGGCTTTGCACGAGGACGCTTCTTGGATGGCTGCAGTGAGAGCTGTTCAAAAACTACGTTCTTGTAGCCATCCAATTTTGCCGCGCTCCTTGTACATCGCCTGAGAGATGTGTCAACCACCGGAGTATTCTTCTTTTGTCGCCGTTTACGCATAGTTGACTGCTCAACAGAAAAAACCATGCTAGATTGAGCTGAGACAGGAACAGCAGAACTCTCCGTCTCTCCTTCTTCAGAAACAGAGTCTTGGACATTGACAACCGGCAACTCCTAAAATAAGGCTCTAGCCACTGGGCGCTTCGCCAAGACAGACTGCCTGGCGACAGGCACCACAGGCAAAGAGGCAGCTAAAGAAGAGATCATCCTTTCTTCATCGAAGGCAATGGACCAAGATCTCTTGGAGTAAATGACTGTGCCCAGTGGCTTGAAGAAAATGGTCCTGGGGACATCCTTAACAGAGAAATCAACCATCAGATTCTCAAAAGATCTTTTCCAAATCATCTCCGGAGGAAGAGGAGGACCAGCCACAATGCGTGCCATTCCAATAAATATTTCATGCTGCTGGATCACCGGGGGCTGATAAGGCACAATGGCAAGCTGGTTCTCATTAAAAACCGGATGCTGAGCTTCGGGGGGTGGTAAATCATGGTGCTGCTGGATATCATCCTCTGGTTAAAGCTGCTCGACAGAGGCAGACCCTTCCGGCTGATCAATTACTATTGAGACTTGATCCTGTTCTGGGGCCGCAGGGTGTGGGGCCTGCTCAATCTCTGCATCCTCTCCCCACATGGAATTTCCCCAAGCAGGAACAGACGGAGGGGGTGGAGCAAGGGGAGGATCGTTCCAACCAAGCATTGGGTATGGGGGCAAGGCAAACATTAGATTATCCTGCACCAGATTGCCAGGTAAAGGATGAGGATTTCCATCCAAGGGCATGGGATCTTCGTCATGTGGCATCTGGTCGGCAAAATCTGCACCTAGGACATAGCAAGCAGCAGTCCAAGATACTTGTGCATCTCCATACTCCGCATAATCACGAAAGACAACATCCCTTGGAACCAGCGGTGTATCCGGAAAATAAGCTTCCACTACGGTCCTGAGCAGATAAGGATCCTCACTGTCCCAAGAGATAAATTTTCCAAAACTGCCTACCGCCTGAGAGATATATTCAGTGGTGCGATAATCAAGAGGAATCCCAATAAACATTAACCAGCCCTTGCGAAAACCCTGTATCCCTCTATAATTTTGTCCATCATCATGCTTCATAAATATGATAGAGCGATCATGACCAAAAGGAAACGGTGCATGCTGGATCAATGTGTATCTGACTGACGGATCCCTGACTTGAAAGAGCCCTACCCCATGAAACCATGGCTGTGCAGATCGAACAAAAATACCTCTGTTGTGCAGAAACTGAACCACTTCTTCCCGTACTGGGCCAAACGGTCCCTCCGGCTCCGGCATGACCTCTGCCACCATGAAGTCCTTGTGGCGACGAGCCAGCCACGCAGCAGGCGTGAAGAAGGAGCGGGGTAGCCGACGATCGCCCCCATCAATGATGTGATGACCCGGGGGCACAAAGCATTGGGGATCAAGCTCATAGTTCGCCATGGAATCTTCAGTAGCGGGTCGGGGGTTTTCTTTGGCTTGCGGGGAGGGAAGATGTAATGTGGGCGGCGGCGATGGGACTGGACAGTCTATCCCAATAACGCCGGCTCTGTTCCCATGAGTAGCAGCAGATTCCGATAAACTCGTTTTTTGTTGCACCAAAATTGGCCTCCAAACCAGACCCTTGGAGCGCGCGAAATCATTACAGTCACGTCTAGAGTGACCAGGGCGAGAGCAACTCATGCAGACCGCTCGCATTCCACAAGTGGCTGACAGGTGGCCCCTTTGAGAGCAAATTGTACAGGTAATCACGCGGTCCACCATGTCATCGACCATGGCCTCAAACTGCCTTGCAGCCTCTTGAGATGAAGGTATATCTAGACAGTGGCCCAAATGAGTTGGGGTCGCAGACGTAGGTGGCCCAGAGACATATGGGATGGGCCTTGAAAGTGGGCTAGCTGGCAGGCGGGCCTCCATGGGAACTGGGTCGGAAGGCAGACAACTCATTTGAATAGGCGGCAATCCCGCCCCTGCGAAACGTGCGGACGAAATCCCCGCATGCACAGGTGATCGGTCCTCCAAAACCGGATCAGACACCGGTGGAGGTGAGTCCGGCCGGCTGAACGCCGGCAACGGAGTGACTGTACCAAAAACTATGGGCGGACGTGCCACCGTCCAACGTAAGTCCGCTTGTGGCGATGGATGAATGACCACACGTTCATGAGCAGAAAGATCATAACCCGCATCACACATAGTATCAATGCATTCCTGCGTTGCCGGATATCTATATCCCTTGCAAGCCGAGTATCGCTCAAAAGTGGCAAAAGAAAGCTTTTTCTGTGCCGAAGAAACAGATTTTAAAGCTGATTTAGCCGAAGGTTTGTTCATGGCTAAACGGCCTAAAGTTGATCGACGCTTGGTAGGACTAACTAGAATCCATGCAGCATCACATTCCTTCCTCCATATACGGAGTTCTCTAGTCCAATTAGGTCCCCCATTACCCCACAGATGAAAATAGCACTTGAACAGATCACATGCATATGAACGAAGATCCATAATAAGAAAACCAACTTGTTGGCAAGAAACATGGAAGGAAAAAAACCTTATCCTTGATATGTTCAACATGGAGCTCAATTGCCGAACCACCAGTCGCTGCTTCTAGAGCCGCCGCCACAGAATCCTCCGTGAGACGAAAGACATGGCGGCTAAATGAAACTACTAATTTGAATGACCTCCTGTGCCCTGAAGGATGGATCGTAAGGCTAGTAGATCTGAAAACCTCCTCTGCAAAAACCCTACCCTTGGAGAAATCCAAGCCAAGGGTAGATCCACCAGATGAACCCATAGGAGATGGGTATTTCCAGGAACCAGAGAGGACGCCGGAACCGATGAGCGGTGGGAATCCACAGATTAGTGGAGAGAAAGGGAGATCGCCGGAGAGGGTGGGAGCGCCGTGGGTGGGAGCGCCATCCTGATTCATCATCTTGCTCAGCTGCTTGCATTGCAGCTCCTCAGCAAGGCTAACCTTTCTTGAGCTCTATTGAAGTGCTGTCGGTTTTGTATATTATTTTGTCGGCCTGTTTATTTGCACTGGTGGCGATCTTTGATGCCCAGTTTATGTAATCTGCTGTCTGCTTGTGCTTTATTATCATAGTGGCGAACTTTGATGCCCAGTGGATGTAATATGCCATAATTTCTTTATTGTATAGTCTAGGTTTTTTCTTATTCACGATGCTGCAGTTATTTTACTGTATATATATATATATATATATCCTATCTTCGCAGTAAACTGGTCAAACCGTAAAATTACGGTACATAATAGGGCCGTCATGCAATCACGATGTAGGTTGGGCCTAAAACGTGCTGAACAGCTCACGGGCCGGCTGCAGCCGAAATGAACCCCGGCCTATGATTGTGCGAATCAAATCACGGGCTTTTAATAGGCCAAAATTGTCTCGGTCCTTGTTTGGCCCAATCAGATATCGGCTACGAGCAGGCCGGATGCAAACCGGGCCATAGTTAGGCCCAACTATATGACAGGCTTTTAACAGGCTGAAATTAATATAGGGCCGAAATGTTAAACGGGTCCTTAACAGGCCAAAACTAATATTAGGCCGAATTACTAAGTGGGCCTTTAGCAAGTGGGCCCAAAAGCATAGTGTCCAGTTGACGGGCCGAATCTGATATGGGACACAATTGAGCCCAAAGCCTCTTAAAGGGTCAGACCTAATATGGGTCGTAATTTGGCCCAAAACATGGTAGGCTTTTAACGGGCCGGATCTCATATAGGCCACTATTAGGCCCAGAGCGTGGCAGGCCATTAATGGACCGGATCAAATATGGGCCGACATTTGGCCCAAAACATGGCAGCCAGTTAATGGGCCGGCCTACTAGGGTCCTCAAAATCTTGTGGGCCTACAGCTGGGCTGACCCATTAATGTCGGCGAAATCTCATGGGCCTTTAGCTGGGCCGGCCCATTATGATCCGAAAGAATCTTGCGGGACTTTACCTGGGCCGGCCCATTATGACGCACAAAAATCTTGTGGGCCTTTACCTGGGCCGGCCCATTATGGCCCGTCTTGTGGGCCTTTAGCTGGGCCAGCCCATTATGGTCCGCAAAATCTTGTGGGCCTTTAGCTGGGCCGGCCCATTATGGTCCGCAAAATCTTGTGGGCCTTCAGTTGGGCCGGCCCATTTAAACTTGGTGGGCCGGTCCACGTGTCAACATATCATAGGCGCGTCTCGCCCATTGGATGAGTGACACATGTGCCAACGCGGACCTGACACGTGTCTCCTCCAGCCAATGATGAATTTACACGTGGAAAATCCCCATTGGTCGGGGCTGTTAACGGGTTATCGGATCCAAAACCTAACCCGATAGCTTAATGGCGTTCCGTTATGGTGGATGCCACGTGTCGGTCACCCTTGACGAAAGCACTTCTGTGATGCGTGATTTATCGTCATGGAAGTGGACACTTCCATGATGATAATTTTGGTAATGTCATGGAACACTTCTACGATAGCATAGGTATGACTATCTTGATTCTGTCATAAATTTGTCATGGATGTACATGCTTGACAAAAACACGACCTACTATGATAAACACGTATCATCATGGAAGTGTATTTTTTTTGTAGTGTGACCACATCATTGTCCACATCTTTTTTCTTTTGCATATCGCATAATTCCATGAAGGTATTAAGAAGGTATGCGGCATCCTCATTAGGAGTATCAAAAAATTGGGCTTTCATAACAAGATTCAACAAAGTAGTATTAATATCACAAGACTCCGCACTAGCGGCGGGAGGAGCAATAGGAGTGCCAATAAAATCATTGTTGTTGGTATTTGAGAAATCACATAACTTGGTGTTCTCTTGAGTCATGATGACCACACAACAAGACTACACTCAAAAACAGATCCGGCAAGAAAACGGCGAACAGAAAAGAGAGGCGAATAAAACGGCAAATTTTCATGAAGTGGGGGAGAGGAAAATGAGAGGCAAATGGCAAATAATGTAAATTACGAGGAGATGAGATTTGTGATTAGGAACCTGGTTATGTTGAAGATCCTCCCCAGCAAAGGCACCAGAAATTCCTTTTGATTGTTCCTTGACTATAGCGCCAGAAAACTCCTGTCTGCTAGGACTACGTTGGTATTTCCCCAAAGAGGAAGGGATGGTGTAGCACAGCGAAGGTAGGTATTTCCCTCAGTGATGAAACCAAGGTTATCAAACCAGTAGGAGAACCAAGCAACACAACGTAAACAACACCTGCGCACAAATAACAACACCTCGCAACCCGACGTGTTAAAGGGGCTGTCAACCCCTTTCGGGTAACGATGCCAAAAATTTGTAGTAGGTTGAAATAATAGATCGTAAATAAAACAAAGTGCAGCAAAGTATTTTTGTATTTTTGGTTTAATGGATCTGAATAAAATGTAAAGGAAAAGTAGATCGCAAGCAAATATTTCAGAAAGTAGACCTGGGGGCTGTAGGTTTCACTAGTGGCTTCTCACGAGAAAGATAGCAAACGGTGGGTAAACAAATTACTGTTGGGAAATTGATAGAACCTCAAATAATTATGATGATATCCACGCAATGATAATTACATAGGCATCACGTCCAAGATAGACCGACTCCTGCATGCATCTACAACTATTACTCCACACATCGACCGCTATCCAGCATGCATCTAGTGTATTAAGTTCATGGAAAAACGGAGTAATGCAATAAGAACGATGAAATGATGTAGACAAGATCCGTTTATCTATTGCGTAGATATAGATCCCATCCTTTTATCCTTAGTAGCAACGATACATACGTGTTGTTTCCCTTTCTATCACTAGGATCAAGCACCGTAAGATCGAACCCACTACCGGGCACCTCTTCCCATTGCAATATAAATAGATCAAGTAGGCCAAACAAAACCCAAATATTGGAGAAGAAATACGAGGCTATAAGAGATCATGCATATAAGAGATCAAAGAAACTCAAATAACTTTCATGGATATAAAAAGATATGACTGATCATAAACTCAAAGTTTATCAGATCCCAACAAACACACCACAAAAAGAGTTACATCATATGGATCTCCAAGATTCCATTGTATTGAGAATTCAGTGAGAGAGAGAAAGCCATCTAGCTACTAACTACGGACCTGAGGGTCTACAAAGAACTACTCACGCTTCATCGGAGAGGCACCAATGGAATTGGTGAACCCCATCCAAGATGTTGTCTAGATTGGATCTGGTGGTTCTGGACTCTACGGCGGCTGGATGAATATTTCGTCGACGCTTCTAGGGTTCTGGTATTTTTGGGGTACTTATAGAGCAAAGAGGTGGTTCGGGGGGCACCCGAGGTGGGCACAACCCACCAGGTCGCGTTTGGGCCTCCTGGCGCGCCACGGTGAGTTGTCCCCTCCTCGGGACTTCCCCCCAGGAGCAACCAGGGCCCAACATGTTCCTTCTGGTCCATAAAAAATCTCCATAAAGTTTCGTGGCATTTGGACTCCGTATGATATTGATTTTCTGTGATGTAGAAAACACGAAAAAAGGAACTGGCACTTGGCACTGTGTCAATAGGTTAGTACCAAAAAATGATAGAAAATGACTATAAAATGATAATAAAACATCCAAGATTGATAATATAAGATCATGGAACAATCAAAAATTATAGATACGTTGGAGATGTGTCAAGTCCGAATTGGACTAGGGGCGAGGGCGTGCCCCCTTTCCTTCTACTCTTCCTTCTTGCCCCCTCCATGAGAAGGAAAAGAACGAGGGGCGAATTCTACTAGGACTAGAGTCCTAGTAGGACTCCCCTCTCTTTGGCGCGCCCCTGGTGGCCGGCCTCCTCCTCTCCTCCTTTATATACGGGTGCAGGGGGCACCCCAAAGCACAACAGTTATTCTCTTAGTCGTGTGCGGTGCCCCCCTCCATAGTTTACTCCTCCGGTCATAGTGTCGTAGTGCTTAGGCGAAGCCCTGCGTGGATCACATCACCATCACCATCACCACACTGTTGTGCTGATGAAACTCTCCCTCAACCCTCCGCTGGATCAAGAGTTCAAGGGACATCATCGAGCTGAACGTGTGTTGAACTCGGAGGTACCGTACGTTCGGTACTAGATTGGTTGGATCGCGAAGACGTTCGACTACATCAACCGCATTATACTAACGCTTCCACTTTCGTTCTATGATGGTACGTGGACGCACTCTCCCCCTCTCGTTGCTATGCATCACCTAGATAGATCTTGCGTGATCGTAGGAAATATTTGAAATTGCATGGTACATCCCCAACAATGGTATCCGAGTCAGGTCTATGAGTAGATGATATGCACGAGTAGAACACAAAGAGTTGTGGATGATAATATTCATACTGCTTACCACCAACGTCTTATTTTGTTTCGGCGGTATTGTTGGATGAAGCAGCCCGGACCAACCTTACATGACCACATTCATGCGACCGGTTCCACCGACAGACATGCAACTTGTTTTGCATAAAGGTGGCTGGCGGTGTCTGTTTCTCCAACTCTAGTTGAATCAAATTTCACTACGACCGGTCCTTGTTGAAGGTTAAAATAGCACACTTGACGAAAAATTGGTGTGATTTTGATGTGTAGGTAAGAACGGTTCTTGGTAGATGCCCGTAGTAGCCACGTAAAACTTGCAACAACAAAGTAGAGGATGTCTAACTTGTTTTTGCAGGGCATGTTGTAATGTGATATGGTCAACACATGATGTGATATAAGTTATTTTATGAGATGATCATGTTTTGTAAAAGTTATCGGCAACTGGCGGGAGCCTTATGGTTGTCGCTTTATTGTATGAAATGCAATCGCCATGCAATTGCTTTAGTTTATCACTATGCGGTAGCGATAGTTGTAGAATAAATAGTTGGCGAGACGACAATGATGCTATGATGGAGATCAAGGTGTCAAGCCGGTGACAATGGAGATCATGACGGTGCTTTGGAGATGGAGATCAAAGGCACAAGATAATGATGGCCATATCATGTCACATATTTTGATTGCATGTGATATTTATCTTTTATGCATCTTATTTTGCTTAGTACGGTGGTAGCATTATCAGATGATCCCTCACTAAATTTCAAGGAATAAGTGTTCTCCCTGAGTATGCACCGTTGCTACAGTTCGTCGTGCCGAGACACCACGTGATGATCGGGTGTCATAAGCTCTACGTTCACATACAACGGGTGTAAGACAGTTTTTCATGTGCAGAATACTCAAGTTAAACTTGACGAGCCTAGCATGTACAGACATGGCCTCGTAACACTAAGACTGAAAGGTCGAACGTGAATCATATAGTAGATATGATCAACATAGAGATGTTCACCATCGAAAATTACTCCATCTCATGTGATGATCGGACATGGTTTAGTTGATATGGATCACGTGATCAATTAGATGACTAGAGGGATGTCTATCTAAGTGGGAGTTCTTTAGTAATACGATTAATTGAACTTAAATTTATCATGAACTTAGTCCTGATAGTTTTTGCATATCTATGTTGTTGTAGATCAATGGCCCGTGCTACCGTTCCCTTGAATTTTAATGCGTACCTAGAGAAAGATAAGTTGAAAGTTGATGGTAGCAACTACACGAACTGGGTCCGTAACTTGAGGATTATCTTCATTGCTGCACAGAAGAATTACGTCCTAGAAGCACCGCTAGGTGCAAGGCCTGCCGCAGGAGCAACTCCAGACGTTATGAACGTCTAGCAAGCTAAATCTGATGACTACTCGATAGTTCAGTGTGCCATGCTTTACGACTTAGAATCGGGACTTCAAAGACGTTTTGAACGTCATGGAGCATATGAGATGTTCCAAGAATTGAAGTTAATATTTCAAGAAAATGCCCAAGTTGAGAGATATGAAGTCTCCAACAAGTTCTATAGCTGCAAGATGGAGGAGAACAGTTCTGTCAGTGAACACATACTCAGAATGTCTGGGTACTATAACCACTTGACTCAGCTGGGAGTTAATCTTCCGGATGATAGTGTCATTGACAGAGTTCTTCAATCACTGCCACCAAGCTATAAAGGCTTCATGAGGAACTATAATATGCAATGGATGGAAAGAAAATTCCCGAGCTCTTCGCAATCCTGAAAGCTGCGGAGGTAGAAATCCAGAAGGAGAATCAAGTGTTGATGGTTAACCAGACCACTAGTTTCAAGAAAAAGGGCCAAGGAAGAAGGGGAACTTCAAGAAGAATAGCAAGCAAGTTGCTACTCCCGGGAAGAAGCCCAAGTCTAGACCTAAGCCTAAAACTGAATGCTTCTACTGCAAAGGGATTGGTCACTAGAAGCGGAACTTCCCCAATTATTTGGCGGATAAGAAGGATGGCAAAGTGAAAGGTATATTTGATATACATGTTATTGTTGTGTACCTTACTAATTCTCGTAGTAGCGCCTGGGTATTTGGTACTAGTTCTGTTGCTCATATTTGCAACTTGAAATAGGGGCTATGGATTAAACGATGATTGGCTAAGGACGAGGTGACGATGCGTGTCAGAAATGGTTCCAAGGTCGATGTGATCATCGTCGGCACCCTACCTCTACATCTACCTTCGGGATTAGTTTTAGACCTGAATAATTGTTATTTGGTGCTAGCGTTGAGCATGAACATTATATCTGGATCTTGTTTGATGCGAGAAGGTTATTCATTTAAATCAGAGAATAATGGTTGTTCTATTTATATGAGTAATATCTTTTATGGGCATGCACCCTTGATGAGTGGTCTATTTTTGTTGAATCTCGATCGTAGTGATACACATATTCATAATATTGAAGCCAAAAGATTCAAAGTTAATAATGATAGTGCAACTTATTTGTGGCACTGCCTTGTAGGTCATATTGGTGTAAAATGCATGAAGAAACTCCATGCTGATGGGCTTTTGGAATCACTTGATGCTTGCGAACCATGCCTCATGGGCAAGAATACTAAGACTCCGTTCTCCGGAACAATGGAGCGAGCCATTGACTTATTGGAAATAATACATGCCTACTAATGTATGCGGTCCTATGAGTGTTGAGACTCACGGCGAGTATCATTATTTTCTGACCTTCACAGATGATTTGAGCAGATATGGGTATATCTACTTAATGAAACATAAGTCTGAAACATTTCAAAAGTTCAAAGAATTTCAAAGTGAAGTGGAAAATCATCGAAACGAGGAAATAAAGTTTCTATGATCTAATCGCAGAGGCGAATATTTGAGTTACGAGCTTGGTCTTCATTTGAAACAATGTGGAATAGTTTCACAACTCACGCCACCTGGAATAACACAGCGCCCTGTTCAAGAATTCATCCGATTAACCAGTTAACTTGCCGATTAATCCATACTCATAGGGTCCCCGAGTAGTCGATTACCCGATAAATCGTCCAATTAATTGATTAAATGGCCGATTAACTTGCCGATTAGCCTATTAATCCCCTAATCACCAGCCGACCGAGCAGCTACCAGTTAACGATTTCCTCAATGTAAGCTGTTGTTAGATCGTACTTTATTAGATATCGTGCGATCTATGATGTCTCTTACCGATTTACCACTATCATTTTGGGGTTATGCTTTAGAGACAGCTGCATTCATGTTAAATAGGGCACCACCTAAATCTGTTGAGACGACACCATATGAACTATGGTTTGGTAAGAAACCTAAGCTGTTGTTTCTTAAAGTTTGGGGTTGTGATGCTTATGTGAAAAAGCTTCAGCCTAGTAAGCTCGAATCCAAATCGGAGAAATGTGTCTTCATAGGATACCCAAAGGAAACTGTTGGGTACACCTTCTATCACAGATCCAAAGGCAAGATATTCGTTGCTAAGAATGGATCCTTTCTAGAGAAGGAGTTTCTCTCGAAAAAAGTGAGTGGGAGGAAAGTAGAACTTGATGAGGTAGTTGTACCTTCTCTCAAATTGGAAATTAGTTCATCACAGAAATCAGTTCCAGCGATGCCTACACCAATTAGTGAGGAAGTTTTTCTATGTGAAATAATTAGGGAGGAAGTTAATGATGATGATCATGAAACTTTAGATCAAGTTACTACCGAACCTCGTAGGTTAACCAAAGTACATTCCACACCAGAGTGGTACGGTAATCCTGTTTTAGAAGTCATGTTACTAGACCATGACAAACCTACGAACTATGAGGAAGCGATGATGAGCCCAGATTCCACGAAATGGGTTGAGGCCATGAAATCTGAGATGGGATCCATGTATGAGAACAAAGTGTGGACTTTGGTTGACTTGCCTGATGATCGGCCATAGAAAATAAATGGATCTTCAAGAAGAAGACTGACGCTGATGGTAATGTTACTATCTACAAAGCTCGACTTGTTGCGAAAGGTTTTCGACAAGTTCAAGGAGTTGACTACGATGAGACCTTCTCACCCGTAGCGATGCTTAAGTATGTTCGAATCATGTTAGCAATTGCTGCATTTTATGATTATGAAATTTAGCAAATGGATGTCAAAACTGCATTCCTTAATGGATTTCTTAAAGAAGAGTTATATATGATGCAACCAGAAGGTTTTGTCGATCCTAAAGGTGCTAACAAAGTGTGCAAGCTCCAGCGATCCATTTATGGACTGATGCAAGCCTCTCGGAGTTGGAATATACGCTTTGATAGTGTGATCAAAGCATATGGTTTTATACAGACTTTTGGAGAAGCCTGTATTTACAAGAAAGTGAGTGGGAGCTCTGTAGCATTTCTAATATTATATGTGGATGCCATATTGTTGATTGGAAATGATATAGAATTTTTGGAGCATAAAAGGATACTTGAATAAGAATTTTTCAATGAAAGACCTCGGGGAAGTAGCTTATATATTGGGCATCAAGATCTATAGAGATTGATCAAGACGCTTAATTGGACTTTCACAAAGCACATACCTTGATAAAGTTTTGAAGAAGTTCAAAATGGATCAGTCAAAGAAAGCGTTCTTGCCTGTGTTACAAGGTGTGAAGTTGAGTCAGACTCAATGCCCGACCACTGTAGAAGATTGAGAGAAAATGAAAGTCATTCCTTGTGCCTCAGCCATAGGTTCTATCATGTATGCAATGATGTGTACCAGACCTGATGTGTGCCTTGCTATAAGTTTAGCAGGGAGGTACCAAAGTAGTCCAGGAGTGGATCACTGGACAGCGGTCAAGAACATCCTGAAATACCTGAAAAGGACTAAGGATATGTTTCTCGTTTATGGAGGTGACAAAGAGCTTGTCGTAAATGGTTACATTGATGCTAGCTTTGACACTGATCCGGATGACTCTAAGTCGCATACCGGATACGAATTTATATTGAATTGTGGAGCTGTCAGTTGGTGCAGTTCCAAGCATAGCTCGTCGCGGGATCTACGTGTGAAGTGGAGTACATAGTTGCTTCGGAAGCAGCAAATGGAGGAGTCTGGATGAAGGAGTTCATTGATACATCTCGAACGTATCTATAATTTTTTGATTGCTCCATGCTATATTATCTACTGTTTTGGACATTATTGGGCTTTATTGTCCACTTTTATACTATTTTTGGGACTAACCTATTAACCAGAGGCCCAGCCCAGTATTGCTGTTTTTTTGCCTATTTTAGGGTTTCGAAGAAAAGGGATATCAAACGGAGTCCAAACGGAATGAAACCTTTGGGAACGTGATTTTCTCACCGAACATGATCCAGGAGACTTGGACCCTACGTCAAGAAAGAAAGGAGGAGGCCACGAGGTAGGGGGTGTGCCTACCCCCCCCCCCCAAGCGCGCCCTCCACCCTCACTACTAGAAAAAGGGCTATAGATGGGATTGACACTAATGGCGCACCAGACAAGCGGTGCGCCATTAGTATATACTAATGGCGGACCACATTCTGATACGCCATTAGCGTTGGAACTACTAATGGCGCATCTGGCCCAAGGTGCGCCATTAGTATCAAAATTTTTTTTTGAACTAGTGCGCCTGTCCAAACATACTAATGGCGCATCCAGACACAGTGCACCATTACTAGTTGTAACTAGTAATGGCGCACCAGTCGTGAAGTGCGCCACTAATGTTATTTTTTTATTATATTTTTTATTCCTTTTTTTGCAAAACTACTAATGGCGCACTGTCCCGCAGTGCGCCCTTACTAGTTTAAGCTAGTAATGGCGCACTGTGGGATAGTGCGCCATTAGTATTTTTTTTGCAAAACTACTAATGGCGCACCACCAGATGGTGCGCCATTAGTAATCCCTCCCCTGCCTCGTCTCACCCCGGCCGTGCTCGCTTCCCCCGCCGCACCCGTCCACCTCCCTCACCGTCCCCCCTCCGCCTCTACCTCAGCTCAGCCAGGCCACGCGACGCCGAGCCGAGTGACGCCTCCCTCGCCGACGCCGAGCCGAGCGACGCCTCCCTCGCCGCCCCCCTCCGCCCGCGCCCGCACACTCGACGTCCTCCCGCCCAAGCCCCTCCGCCCGTGCCCGCACCCCCGACGTCTTCCCTCCCCCAGGTGATTCCTCCCTTCTCCTCTACCCCCTCCCCTGCAAACCCTAGGGCCACCTAGAGCTAGTAGCTAGATTGACGGTGATGGTTAGGAAGGATGGATCATGCCTTGATCGAGGGCAAACATTTTTTGGGGATTTGGTTTACTTGGTGCTGCCTATGGACACTTTGGTGCCCTAATGCTTTGCAAAAGTGAGTGAAATGGGCCGCTAGTGAAATGGAGCACTCCCAATCAAATTTCTACTATTGGTCTCCTATAAAATTATGAATCATGCAATATACATTGTTACTAAGTGCATAATCAAGTGCCCTTTAGTTATTTACTATTTCAGAATGTCTTAAGCTGACATCTACTCTCAGCATATGACTCTAGCAGCTACTTGTTGTACCTATTTTGTTTCATGCAGTACTGAATTTGTATGCCTATGCTTGATAATTTTGTTTCATATAGCTTTCTAGCTCCTTAGGGGGGTTGTTCCTCTTTACAGGTGTGTTAAACAGGGCTTTGTGTGGTCGTATGGAGTTTATTAGGTAGAGAAAGTACCTTGTGATTTTTCTAATTTTGGACATATATCAAGTCTCACCAAGACATCTTCATTACAACACTCAGCTTATCCAAGACATCTTCATTACATTCTAGACAGGATAGAAGCCTACTTTGTTTAGAAACAGAGTCAGAATTTGAAAAGGAAAACCCTTAAGCCAAACATACAACAAGCATTGACAATATAAGTGGAGACACTAATTTTCTCTGACTTGTGGAGGCTCTAATCCTCAGGGATCATGGCTAAAATAATTTTCCATGCCTGATTAGTGATTATCTTAATTAGTTTGTAAACTGTAGAGGTGGTTAGGCTCTGGTTAAAAATAAAAACAATAACAGAAGTTTTGTATTTTCTAAGTAAAAAATCCCAGTCAAGGACAAACTGTAGAGGTGGTTAGGCTCTGCATTAGTTGTTTTGTGCTTCAAGTGTCCCAGTCAAGGACAAACTGAGTGGTTGCAAAATAATATTATGTGGTCAATGTGGATTTACTATTTTCTGGTGATAGTTCTGAACTGGTAAATAAGTTAACATGTGTAAGTGAGACTTGGCATTTTAAAGCTTAGGGTCTTCAACTTCAACCATGAATTGGGATGATAATGTTATTTTGCCTTCTTAACAGAATGGTGTCATAATCAGAACAAAGCTGCTGCAAATGCATACCTTTTTTTACAAGTGCATCTGCACCTTCTGATCCATTTAGAGTTATCATAAATATATTTCCAAGGTTTTTTTCATTTCACTGTATAGTCTTTGCTTCTGGACTCAATGCACATTCATCAGTCATAAGAGATAAATACTAGTAAGTCAAGGGCACCAGAATTTGATAATGCCTCTTTTGAGAAGTATGTCTATTGATTCAAAATTGATGATCATCTTGGTCTATGTCGGTGAGCTTGTGTTATGCACTTCTGCGTTTGACAAGTAATGACTTGCAAAGATGATGATCATCTTGCTAGTTTGCTGGGATTTGTCTCCGACCATTGTGTCGTGATGAATTTGCAGGTACCCCGAGAGGCCCTTGAGTTTGCCGGAATGTCGATTAACTTCCGTTCCGGCAAATTTGGGTACTCCATGTGTCCTATTTTCAGCAAAGGTCATGCTGAAATTTTCCATGAATTTTAGCATGATTTTGCTAAAAATAGGACATATGGGGTACTTGCGACTAATGCATGGGCCGGGGTATCTTAGTACTTAATTAAGTAGGATCAACTGCCCCTTTATTCATGCTGCATTACCATAGGTTTTAGGGTGCCTCGGTGTCGATAAGAACCTAAACGATGAAAGCTTAGGCTTTTAGGGTGCCTCGGCGTCGACAAACCCTAAATGATAAAACCTTGGCTTTTAGGGTGCCTCGGTGTCGATAAGAACCTAAATGATGAAAGCTTAGGCTTTTAGGGTGCCTCGGCGTCGACAAACCCTAAATGATAAAAGCTTAGCTTTTAGGATGCCTCGGTGTCGACAAACCCTAAATGATGTAGTTTTGAATTATGAACGTAGGATATGTCGTCATCGGACGACAAAAGTCTCCCGGCGGCGTGCGACTGGTGCCACGACGATCAAGGTCTGTGCGACATGCCTCACCTGGATGATGATCGGTGCTTCAGCATTAAGCTTGAGGAGACCTTCGAAGTTGAAACGGTACACAACGACGACAAGTGTTATTTTCATAATTAAGCATGACTTCAACTATTTCAATGTGTAATTTTCATCTTTTACAATTCGAGTATAGCTTATCCCATGCCATGCAAGACGCTATGTCTTGGAGAGGATGGATTTTGAAGACCATGAAATTTCTGAAACAAAGAAAATTCACCTAAGGACTCATCACGATGTGGACTTTGAAGTAACTCTATATAATTCTGAGAGCGTAACCCATTTTGGTTGCAAAAATTGGGAAGCATTTTGCAAGATGTATGGTTTTGATGAGGGTATGCTTATCACCATGGATCTTGGTAATCCTGACATCAACCAAGACAATATGGACATTTGGGTCCTTGTTGATACGCCTCCAGTTCTACCGCTATGTGAGTTTCTCAAACATAGTTATTAGCTAATTTATATTGTTTATTTCAAAATAGTTGACAGCTTATTTCCATTGACGGCTTATTTTTATTGTTCAAAGAATGTGCGGGAGATGGTAGACAAAACCCACTACACCGATGGCTCCGAATTAACAACTTACAAGGAGAAAAATCATCTGGTCGGATTTTGTACTGACATTGAAAATTACATTATCCACAAACAAATTCCTCAACATTATGGTAAATACATGCCACTAGTGCATGTGTTCAACTACGGTAACTACCATGGAGATACCCTGGTAAGATTTTTACTATTACGACATCCGTGCATCTTTTGCATACTTCTAAAACTAGTACATCATTGCTAACTATGAAGTTATTACTATGTTTTTCAACAGATAATCCCGAAGAATTGTGTGCCTCATATGATGTATCTGAAAGGTAGTGTTAATGTTTTGAACATACAGCCAGATCATCCTACGAATCTCAACTGTCCATACCAGATTTCTAAAAGAAGTGGAGACATGAAAATCAAAGGATGGAAAAAAATGTATGGACAGTCGTAAGGAGCTTCTTGGAAGCAAAAGGAAGCGAAGCGCAAGAATTGGAGACATGATGTTCTCCATTCTCCATAATGGAGAGTCAGGGTCTATATTGTTTTATGCTATTTTAGCTTAAATAGGGTATTTAGGTCCTGCCTAATACTGATGATCATGTGCTGATGAATAATTAAGTAGGGTTGGTTCGAAGACTATCAAGATGATGATCGTATGACTTGTTATGAATAACGAGTAGAAGTTGTATGATGATGATTAGTAGGACTTGTTAGGATTAGTATTACTTCCGACAAACTCGATACTCGCGGTCTTGAGACTTGTAATGTTTTATCTTTGTTCGGTCTTTTCAATTCGGACACTAATATGATGAATTGTATTCGGAGACTAATATGATGAATTGTATTCAGAGACTAATCTTTTATTGTATTCGATGAATCTGTTGTTGATGTGTGATGTCTATATTTTGGTCAATTATACATTTTGTAACCTGTGCAAAAAACAGAAAATAAAAAAAATAAAAAAACCTAATATTCATACTAATGGCGCATCACATCATAGTGCGCCATTAGTATGCCGAAGTTACTAATGGCGCATCCTGTTGTCGTGCGCCATTAGTATGCCAAAGCACCTGGGTATACATGGCCCCTGGGAGGCATACTAATGGCGCACCGTGGACTATACTAATGGCGCACCGTGGACTATACTAATGGCGCACCGCGTGGTGCGCCATTAGTAAAATATACTAATGGCGTGCTACTAATGGCGCACCACTAATGCGCCATTAATGGCCAAATTAGGTGCGCCATTAGTAGGCCTTTTCCTAGTAGTGCCTCGTGGGCCCCTGTTGCTCCACTGACGTACTCCTTCCTCCTATATATACCTACGTACCCCCAAACGATTAGATACAGAGCCAAAACCCTAATTCCACCGCCGTAACTTTCTGTATCCATGAGATCTCATCTTGGGGCCTGTTCCGGAGCTCCGCCGGAGGGGGTATCCATCATGGAGGGCTTCTACATCAACACCATAGCCTCTCCGATGAAGTGTGAGTAGTTTACCTCAGACCTTCGGGTCCATAGTTATTAGCTAGATGGATTCTTCTCTCTTTTTGGATATCAATACAATGTTATCCCTCTCTCTTGTGGAGATCTATTTGATGTAATCTTCTTTTTGTGGTGTGTTTGTTGAGACCGATGAATTGTGGGTTTATGATCAAGATTATCTATGAACAATATTTGAATCTTCTCTGAATTCTTTTATGTATGATTGGTTATCTTTACAAGTCTCTTCGAATTATCAGTTTGGTTTGGCCTACTAGATTGATCTTTCCTGCAATTGGAGAAGTGCTTAGCTTTAGGTTCAATCTTGCGATGTCCTTTCCCAGTGACAATAGGGGCAGCAAGGCATGTATTGTATTGTTGCCATCAAGGATAACAATATGTTTTTTATCATATTGCATGAATTTATCCCTCTACGTCATGTCATCTTGCTTAAGGCATTACTCTGTTTTCATGAACTTAATACTCTAGATGCATGCTGGATAGCGTTTGATGAGTGGAGTAATAGTAGTAGATGCAGGCAGGAGTCGGTCTACTTGTCTTGGACGTGATTCCTATATACATGATCATACCTATATATTCTCATAACTATGCTCAATTCTGTCGATTGCTCAACAGTAATTCGTTCACCCACCATAAAATACTTATGCTCTTGAGAGAAGCCACTAGTGAAACCTATGGCCCCCGGGTCTATATTCATCATATTAATCTTCCAACACTTAGTTATTTCCTTTGCTTTTTTACTTTGCTTTTATTTTACTTTGGATCTTTATCACAAAAATACCAAAAATATTATCTTATCATATCTATCAGCTCTCACTCTCGTAAGTGACCGTGAAGGGATTGGCAACCCCTTATTGTGTTGGTTGCGAGGAGTTATTTGTCTTGTGCAGGTACTAGGGGACGCGCGCGCAACCTCCTACTGGATTGATACCTTGGTTCTCAAAAACTGAGGGAAATACTTACACTACTTTGTTGCACCATCCTTTCCTCTTCGCGGAAATCCAACGCAGTGCTCAAGAGGTAGCAAGAAGAATTTCTGGCACCGTTGCCGGGGAGGTTCGTGCAAGTCAAGATTTGACTCCCGACAACGAGCCATTTTTTTGGCTCCATTGAGTCAACATACCAAGTACCCATCACATACCCTTATTTCTTGCATTACATTATTTGCCATTTGCCTCTCGTTTTCCTCCTCCCCACTTCACCCTTGCCGTTTTGTTCGCCCTCTCTCTCTCTCTATCCTCCCTCTCTTTCTCTATTTGCCTCTTTTTGCCCGCTTGCTTTTTGTTTGCTTGTGTGTTGGATTGCTTGCTTGTCACGATGGCTCAAGATAACACTAAATTGTGTGACTTTACCAATACCAACAACAATGATTTTATTAGCACTCCGATTGCTCCTCTTACCAATGCTGAATCTTGTGAAATTAATGTCGCTTTGCTGAATCTTGTTATGAAAGATCCGTTTTCCGGCCTTCCTAGTGAAGATGTCGCCACCCATCTAAATAGCTTCGTTGATTTGTGTGATATGCAAAAGAAGAAAGATGTGGATAATGATATTGTTAAATTGAAGCTATTTCCCTTTTCCTTAGAGATCGTGCTAAAGCTTGGTTTTCGTCTTTGCCTAAAAATAGTATTGATTCGTGGAATAAGTGCAAAGATGCTTTCATCTCCAAGTATTTTCCTCCCGCTAAGATCATCTCCCTTAGAAATGATATTATGAATTTTAAGCAACTTGATCATGAACATGTTGCACAAGCTTGGGAGAGGATGAAATTAATGATACGTAATTGCCCTACTCATGGTTCGAAATTGTGGATGATTATAAAAAAAATTTATGCCGGATTGAATTTTGCTTCTAGAAATATTTTAGATACGGCCGCGGGAGGCACTTTTATGGAAATCACTTTAGGATAAGCTACTAAACTCCTAGATAATATTATGGTTAATTATTCTCAATGGCATACTGAAATATCTACTAATAAAAGGGTGCATGCAATAGAAGAAATTAATGTTTTGAGTGGAAAGATGGATGAACTTATGAAATTATTTGCTAGTAAGAGTGTTTCTTATGATCCTAATGATATGCCTTTGTCTACTTTGATTGAGAATAATAATGAATCTATGGATGTGAATTTTGTTGGTAGGAATAATTTGGGTAACAATGCGTATAGAGGAATTTTTAATCCTAGGCTTTATCCTAGTAATCCCTCTGATAATTATGGTAATTCCTACAACAATTCTTGTGGAAATTATAATAAGATGCCCTCTGATTTTGAATCTAATATTAAAGAATTTATTACTTCACAAAAGAATTCCAATGCTTTGATTGAAGAAAAATTGCTTAAGATTGATGATTTGGCTAGGAACGTTGATAGAATTTCCCTTGATGTTGATTCTTTGAAACTTAGATATATTACACCTAAGCATGATATCAATGAGTCTCTCAAAGCCATGAGAATTTCCATTGATGATTGCAAAGAAAGAACCGCTAGGATGCGTGCTAAGAAAGATGCCTTTATAAGAGCGTGTTCTTCTAGTTCCTATGAAAATAAAGATGAATATCTAAAAGTTATTGATGTGTCCCCTATTAAATCTTTGTTTTGCAATATGAATCTTGATAATGATGGGACTGAATATGATCCACCTTGACCTAGAAGGCGTTCCAAAAATTCAGAGTTCTTAAATCTTGATGCTAAATTTGATGAAAGTGGGATCGAAGAAATTAAAACCCTAGATGTTGCTAAACCCACTATTTTGGATTTCAAAGAATTTAAGTATGAAAATTTCTCTTTGATTGATTGTATTTCCTTGTTGCAATCCGTGCTAAATTCTCCTCGTGCTTATAGTCAAAATAAATCATTTACTAAACATATCGTTGATGCCTTGATGCAATCTTATGAAGAAAAACTTGAATTGGAAGTTTCTATCCATAGAAAACTTTATGATGAGTGGGAACCAACTATTAAAATTAAGATTAAATATCATGAGCTCTATGCTTTATGTGATTTGGGTGCTAGTGTTTCCACGATTCCAAAGACTTTGTGTGATTTGTTAGGTTTCCGTGATTTTGATTATTGCTCTTTAAACTTGCATCTTGAGGATTCCACTATTAAAGAAACCTATGGGAAGAATTAATCATGTTCTTATTGTTGCAAATAGGAATTATTGGCCCGTAGATTTTATTGTTCTTGACATAGATTGCAATCCTTCATGTCCTATTATTCTTGGTAGACCATTCCTTAGAACGATTGGTGCAATTCTTGATATGAAGGAAGGAAATATTAGATTCCAATTTCCGTTAAGGAAAGGCATGGAACACTTTCCTAGAAAGAAAGTTAAATTACCTTATGAATCTATTATGAGATCCACTTATGGATTTCCTACCAAAGATGGCAATACCTAGATCTATCCTTGCTTTTTATGCCTAGCTAGGGGCGTTAAACGGTAGCGCTTGTTGGGAGGCAACCCAAATTTTATTTGTATTCCTTGCTTTTTGCTCCTGTTTAGTAATAAATAATTTACCTAGCCTCTGTTTTGGTTGTGTTTTTTGTGTTTAATTAGTGTTTGTGCCAAGTAGAACCGTTGGGAAGACTTGGGGAAAGTCTTGATATCTTGCTGTAAAAAACAGAAACTTTAGCGCTCGCAAGAACTGCTGCCATTTTTATTTGGAAAGTGCTATTTAGTTAATTATGTTTGAAGATGATTAATAGATAAACTCCTCACGTCCATAAATTTATTTTAGAATTTTTGGGGTTCTAGATCTTGCGCTAGCTACAGATTACTACAGGCTGTTCTGTTTTTGACAGATTCTGTTTTTCGTGTGTTGTTTGCTTATTTTGATGAATCTATGGCTAGTAAAATAGTTTATAAACCATAGATAAGTTGGAATACAGTAGGTTTAACACCAATATAAATAAAGAATGAGTTCATTACAGTACCTTGAAGTGGTCTTTTGTTTTCTTTCGCTAACGGAGCTCATGAGATTTTCTACTTTGAGTTTTGTGTTGTGAAGTTTTCAAGTTTTGGGTAAAGATTCGATGGATTATGGAACAAGGAGTTGCAAGAGCCTAAGCTTGGGGATGACCATGGCACCCCCAAGATAATCTAAGGACACATAAAATCCAAAGCTTGGGGATGCCCCGGAAGGCATCCCCTCTTTCGTCTACTTCTATCGGTAACTTTACTTGGAGCTATATTTTTATTCACCACATGATATGTGTTTTGCTTGGAGCGTCTTGTATGATTTGAGTCTTTGATTTTTAGTTTACCACAATCATCCTTGCTGTACACACCTTTTGAGAGAGCCATACATGATTTAGAATTTGTTAGAATACTCTATGTGCTTCGCTTATATCTTTTAAGTTATATAGTTTTGCTCTAGTACTTCACTTATATCTTTTAGAGCACGGTGGTGGATTTGCTTTATAGAAACTATTGATCTCTCATGCTTCACTTAGATTATTTTGAGAGTCTTAACTAGCATGGTAATTTGCTTAAATAATCCTAATATGCTAGGTATTCAAGATTAGTAAAAAAAATCCTATGAGTGTTTTGAATACTAAGAGAAGTTTGATGCTTGATGATTTTTTTGAGATATGGAGGTAATAATATCAAAGTCGTGCTAGTTGAGTAGTTGTGAATTTGAGAAGTGCTTGTGTTGAAGTTTGCAAGTCCCATAGGATGCACGTATGGTAAACGTTATGTAACAAATTTGAAACATGAGGTGTTCTTTGATTGTCTTCCTTATGAGCGGCGGTCGGGGACGAGCGATGGTCTTTTCCTACCAATCTATCCCCCTAGGAGCATGTGCGTAGTGCTTGGTTTTTGATGACTTGTAGATTTTTGCAATAAGTATGTGAGTTCTTTATGACTAATGTTGAGTCCATGGATTATACGCACTCTCACCCTTCCATCATTGCTAGCCTCTTCGGTACCGTGCATTGCCCTTTCTCACATTGAGAGTTGGTGCAAACTTCGCCGGTGCATCCAAACCCCATGATATGATACGCTATTTCACACATAAACCTCCTTATATCTTCCTCAAAACAACCATCATACCTACCTATTATGGCATTTCCATAGCCATTCCGAGATATATTGCCATGCAACTTTCCACCATTCTGTTTATCATGACACGTTCATCATTGTCATATTGCTTAGCATGATCATGTAGTTGACATAGTATTTGTGGCAAAGCCACCGTTCATAATTTTCATACATGTCGCTCTTGATTCATTGCATATCCCGGTACATCACCGGAGGCATTCATATAGAGTCATCGTTTATTCTAGCATCGTGTTGTAATCATTGAGTTGTAAATAAATAGAAGTGTGATGATCATCATTTTCTAGAGCATTATCCCAAGTGATGAATAAAAAAAGGGAAAGAAAGGCCATAAAAAGAGAAGGCCCAAAAAAAGAGAGAAAAAGAGAGAAGGGACAATGCTACTATCCTTTGCCACACTTGTGCTTCAAAGTAGCACCATAATCTTCATGATAGAGAGTCTTTTGTTTTGTCACTTTCATATACTAGTGGGGATTTTTCATTATAGAACTTGGCTTGTATATTATAACAATGGGCCTCCTCAAGTGCCCTAGGTCTTCATGAGCAAGCAAGTTGGATGCACACCCACTTAATTTCTTTTGTTGAGCTGTAACATCCCAAATTTTCAAATTTGGAATGTTATACATTAGATCATAAATGCATATCATATTTTATTTTGCATTTTGGTTGATCCTAGAAATTTCTACGCAACTCAAGGACCCACGGAGAGAGTTGGGGAATTCTTTATTTTCATATTTGAGTTTTCTCAAATTTTGAGAATAGGATCATTTGAATTTTATTATTTTATCATCAATTATTTCTATTACAAAAATATGAGAGAGGAAATAAAATGACTTTCCCAAAATAAAGAAATGTTGACGATTTAATAATATAATTTTATTTCGGAGTTTTTTGTTATTTTATTTGAATTTAGGAAAAATATGTGTTTTTCAAACTAGCATTTAGGCCCCAAATAAATGTTCACCTTGTGTGGCTTGATTTTAGAAACCCGAGAAAATTTATTTCGGGATTTTTGGAGTCCGTTTAGTATTTCTTTTTATTTTTCTTCTGCACGTAATTATTTAAAAAATCGAACCGACCTACGGGCCGTGTCTGACTGGGACTCTGGCCCGCTAGCCTTTATAAGCCGGGGGGGGAGCCCAGCCAAACCCTAGCCGCCCCATCCCCCAGCCCCGCCGCCGCCGCACGCCGCCCGAGGTTCGTCGCACCTCGTAATCCGCGCCGTTTTTTTTTCGAAAAACCATTCGGTTTTTCTGTCGGTTTTTTTAGTTTCGGTTTTTTTAAATAGGTCGGTTTTTCCGGTTTATTTAATTTAGCGAGCGTTCGTCGTTTTTCTTTTTCTCGGATTAAATCCGCAATTTTCTGATCGCGATTCCTGATCAGATTTTCGTTTTAGTATAACTTTTCGCTCATTTATTGGAATCAGGCAATTCAAGCGCCTAGAGTTTCGTCTCGAAACCCTCTATCCGTTTAACCAACTTAAACAAGTTTTTGCTATTGTAAAAATTTCCCTAGATCCAGATTACTAGAACGAAGTTGTTTTCTTTCGCCGTTTGACTTTCGTTGCTTCGTTCGATTTGATTCTTTTTGCAAAACGGAGTTCTTAAGTTGAACCTTCTGGTTAGATCTCTTATTTGACTTTTACCTGTGCATTAGATGAGTACTTATTGTATGCTTGTTTGTTTGTCTGTGATAGAATATCCAGAGTGCGCCGCCTGTTACTTCAAATCTCTAGGTTTCACGGATCATCAGCAAGGCAAGTAACACTTTGATCATACCTTTTCTACTACCCAGTTTTATTGCATTAGATCAATCCTCAAACATTGCATGATTAGGATCTAATTAAACTGTGGGATGGGAAGTAGTTGAGGTAGTACCTATTTCCTGTTATATTATCAAACCTTTGGGGAGTTACTTCTACGCTTGCTTACTATTATTGCTATGCTATGCTAGTAGACGTGGATTGGGTGAGTGATATCCATGACAGATGTGAGTTTGTTAATTAATGGTTTATGTAAGGTGGCAACTTAAATACACATCTGGGTGGATTGAGGTACCTTGGTATTTCAGGATTGCCTGTTTTCTTTTGGACCGCCACCCAGGCCCAAAGGGATCATGAGATTTTTCATACTAGAAACTTCCATGTGCAGCCACAAGCCATTATGGGCTCTGGCGTAGTTGATTAAGTCATGCGAACTCTTAGAGGGTAGACTACCAGATGTAGGGGAAAGTAGGTGTAACAGTCTATCCATCGTAAGGTGCTAGCGCTTCTGAAAGACTATGTCTCGGTCATCCGTCTTCTCAAACACCATGTAGTGCGAGAAACCAAACGGAGGCGATCGAGTCTTGTGGGGAAAAGTGCGCAAACCTCTGCAGAGTGTAATAAACTAATCATGATTAGCCGTGTCCCTTGTTATGGACGTTTTGAGTATCTAGTACCTAGATTATCATCTGAATCTCAACATGTTACTCTAAATTAATTTTGTTGGGTTTTTGATTAATGATGATGCTTAATTGGGATTAAGAATGCTGTCAACCATTCTCAATGTTTAACAACTACCATGATAGTTAAATAAATTTATTCCTTTGCAGTAGGGAAAAATTGGCTTTACGCAAAAATGTAACCATAGAGCTTTCCACCAGCCAAATATGCATATAGTATAGCTGTTTCATTCCATTACTCTCTATGTCTTACATTGCCAGCATATTCCATGTGCTGACCCGCTTCGGGCTGCAACGTTAATGTTGTAGACTTTTTAAACGACGATTAAGGAGTTTTACGTCGTGGTTCTATACTCAATGATGCCGTTGGAGTTGATGGACTCACTTATCTTCCAAGCCTTCCGCTATTATCGTTATTAGATGGCCTTAAGCCATATTTTATTGTAATAAGGTCTCTATGGAGACACTCGATGTAATAAGTGTGTGATTGCTACTCTGTTATAAATCCTCCGAGTACTGTGTGGTGTCAGCATTACTGATCCAGGGATGACACCGGAGCACAGAGATCAGACTGTTTGAGGTCTGGTCACTACATGAGCTTTCATACATTTATAGCTCTTGTGCATCCGTTGCATGGCAATCCCTACTCCTCGCATTAACATCAATTGATGGGCATCTCCATAGCCCATTGATCAGCCTCGTTAATGTGAGACTATCTCCTTTTTGTCTTCTCCACATAACCCCCATCATCATATTCTATTCCACCCATAGTGCTATGTCCATGGCTTGCGCTCATATATTGCGTGAAAGTTTATAGGTTTGAGATTACTAAAGTATGAAACAATTGCTTGGCTTGTCATCGGGGTTGTGCATGATGAGAGCATTCTTGTATGAAGAAAATGGAGCATGACTAAACTATATGATTTTGTAGGGATGAACTTTCTTTGGCCATGTTATTTTGAGAAGACATAATTGCTTTGTTAGTATGAACTTTTATCTTGAATCTTTCGGATCTGAATATTCATGCCACAATTAAGAAGAATTACATTAAATTATGCCTAGTAGCATTCCACATCAAATATTCTGTTTTTATCATTTACCTACTCGAGGACGAGGAGGAATTAAGCTTGGGGATGCTTGATACGTCTCCAACGTATCTATAATTTTTTATTGCTCCATGCTATATTATCTACTGTTTTGGACATTATTGGGATTTATTATCCACTTTTATATTAATTTTGGGGACTAACCTATTAACCAGAGGCCCAACCCAGAATTGTTGTTTTTTTGCCTACTTTAGGGTTTTGAAGAAAAGGAATATCAAACGGAGTCCAAACGGAATGAAACCTTCGGGAATGTGATTTTCTCACCGAACATGATCCAGGAGGCTTGGACCCTACGTCAAGAAACAAAGGAGGAGGCCACAAGGTAGGGGGCGCGCCCTCCACCCTTGTGGGCCCCCTATTGCTCCACCGACGTACTCCTTCCTCCTATATATACCTACGTACCCCCAAACGATCAGATACAGAGCCAAAACCGTAATTCCACCGCCGTAACTTTCTGTATCCACGAGATCCCATCTTGGGGCCTGTTCCGGAGCTTCGCCGGAGGGGTTATCCATCATGGAGGGCTTCTACATCAACACCATAGCCTCTCCGATGAAGTGTGAGTTGTTTACCTCAGACCTTCGGGTCCATAGTTATTAGCTAGATGGCTTCTTCTCTCTTTTTGGATCTCAATACAATGTTCTCCCCCTCTCTTGTGGAGATCTATTCGATGTAATCTTCCTTTTGCGGTGTGTTTGTTGAGACTGATGAATTGTGGGTTTATGATCAAGATTATCTATGAACAATATTTGAATCTTCTATGAATTCTTTTATGTATGATTGGTTATCTTTGCAAGTCTCTTCAAATTATCAGTTTGGTTTGGCCTACTAGATTGATCTTTCTTGCAATGGGAGAAGTGCTTAGCTTTGGGTTCAATCTTGCGGTGTCCTTTCCCGGTGACAGTAGGGGCAGCAAGGCACGTATTGTATTGTTGCCATCGAGGATAACAAGATGGTTTTTTTTATCATATTGCATGAATTTATCCCTCTACATCATGTCATCTTGCTTAAGGCATTACTATGTTTTCATGAACTTAATACTCTAGATGCATGCTGGATAGCGGTCGATGAGTGGAGTAATAGTAGTAGATGCAGGCAGGAGTCGGTCTACTTGTCTTGGACGTGATGCCTATATACATGATCATACCTAGATATTCTCATAACTATGCTCAATTCTGTCAATTGCTCAACAGTAATTCGTTCACCCACCGTAAAATACTTATGCTCTTGAGAGAAGCCACTAGTGAAACCTATGGCCTCCGGTTTATTAATCTTCCAATACTTAGTTATTTCCTTTGCTTTTATTTTACTTTGCATCTTTATCACAAAAATACCAAAAATATTATCTTATCATATCTATCAGATCTCACTCTCGTAAGTGACCGGGAAGGGATTGACAACCCCTTATCGCGTTGGTTGCGAGGAGTTATTTGTCTTGTGCAGGTACTAGGGGACGCGCGCAACCACCTACTGGATTGATACCTTGGTTCTCAAAAACTGAGGGAAATACTTACACTACTTTGCTGCATCATCCTTTCCTCTTCGGGGAAATCCAACGCAGTGCTCAAGAGGTAGCATTCATATCCGATCTAGGTGTAATACCTAGTGCATCGGGTCCAGTGAAAATCTTTTGTGAGAATACTGGAGCAATTGCCTTAGCAAAGAAATCCAGATTTCACAAGAGAACCAAACACATCAAGAGACACTTCCACTCCATCCATGATAAAGTCAAGGAGGAAGACATAACGATTTGCAAAATACATACGGATCTGACTGTTGCAGACCCGTTGACTAAGCCCCTTCCATGAGCAAAACATGATCAGCACCAAGATTCCATGGGTGTTAGAACCATTACAATGTAATCTAGATTATTGACTCTAGTTCCAATTGGGGACTGAAGGAAATATGCCCTACATGTAATAATAAAGTTTTTGTTTATGTTTCCTTATATCATGATAAATATTTATTATTCATGCTAGAATTGTATTAACCAGAAACTTGATACATGTGTTAATACATAGACAAAACATAGTGTCCCTAGTATGCCTCTACTTGACTAGCTCGTTAGTCAAAGATGGTTAAGTTTCCTAACCATAGACATGTGTTGTCATTTGATGAATGGGATCACATCATTAGGAGAATGATGTGATGGACAAGACCCATCCATTAGATTAGCATAATGATCGTTGAGTTTTATTGTTATTGCTTTCTTCATTACATATACATATTCCTCTGACTATGAGATTATGCAACTCCCGAATACCAGAGGAACACCTTGTGTGCAATCAAGCGTCACAACGTAACTGGGTGATTATAAAGATGCTCTACAGGTGTCTCCGAAGGTGTTTGTTAGGTTGGCATAAATCAAGATTAGGATTTGTCACTCCGAGTATCGGAGAGGTATCTCTGGGCCCTCTCGGTAATGCACATCACTATAAGCCTTGCAAGCAATATGAATAATGAGTTAGTTACGGAATAATGCATTACAGAACAAGTAAAGAGACTTGTCGGTAACGAGAATGAACTAGGTATAAGGATACCGACGATCGAATCTCGGGCAAGTAACATACCGATGACAAAGGGAATAACGTATGTTGTTATTGAAGTTTGATCGATAAAGATCTTCGTAGAATATGTAGGAACCAATATCAGCATCCAGGTTCCGCCATTGGTTATTGATCGGAGATGTGTCTCGGTCATGTCTACATAATTCTTGAACCTTAGGGTCCGCACGCTTAATGTTCGATGGCGATTTGTATTATGAGTTATGTGTTTTGGTGACCGGAGATTGTTTAGAGTCCCCGATGAGATCACGGACATGATGAGGAGTCTCAAAATAGTCGAGAGGTAAAGATTTATATATTGGACGATAGTATTTGGAAACCAGAATGGTTTCGGGACGTTTCGGATATTTATCGGAGTATCGATGGGTTACCGGAACCTCCCGGTGAAAGTAATGGGCTTATATGGGCCATAGGGGAGAGGGGATCCAGCCCACAAGGGGTGGCCGCGCCCCCTCCCAAGGGGGGTCGAATCCTACACGGACTGGAGTCCTAGTAGGACTCCCCTCTCCTTGGCGCGCCCGTAGTGGTCGGCCTCCTACTTTCCTCCTTTATATACGGGGGCAGGGGGCACCCCAAAGCACAACAGTTATTCTCTTAGCCGTGTGTGGTGCCCACTCCATAGTTTACTCCTCCGGTCATAGCGTCGTAGTGCTTAGGCAAAGCCCTGCGCGGATCACATCACCATCACCGTCACCACACCGTCATGCTGACGAAACTCTCCCTCGACCCTCTGCTGGATCAAGAGTTCGAGGGACGTCATCGAGCTGAATGTGTGCTGAACTCGGAGGTGTCATACGTTCGGTACTAGATCGGTTGGGTCGCAAAGACATTCCACTACATCAACCGTGTTATACTAACGCTTCCGCTTTCGGTCTACGAGGATACATGGACACACTCTCCCCCTCTCGTTGATATGCATCTCCTAGATAGATCTTGCATGATCGTAGGAAAATTTTGAAATTGCATGCTATATTCCCCAACACCTAAAGCATATCCAGCTAGCCAAGACCTAACAACACCACAAGGATGTCTTCAGATCATAGGCAGTAGGTGCCTAGGAAGACTGAAAGCAACAGTTGAGACATTGCTTATAAGATCTACTACATATAGCAACAACACATAAAACTCCAAAGTCTAGCAGAGATATTACAAACTAAAAAACATGTGCAAACTAGAGCAGACGAAAGGCCCAAAAGGAGCTTCTCCAAGCATCATTTTATTGGTCTTCACTGCAGTCGAAGAATACCAAAACGCCAACCCCTAGAACGCCTTTAACACTACATTTACTATTTGTTCTATCATTTTTTGCCACCCACTTCAGATTTCTTAGGTCTTCCTGTTTTTTCCGCAAGACAACACAGTCATTAATACAATTAGCAACTAAATTTATAGGGACACAAGGGATAGTAATTTCAACATTCTCAAATATATCACTATTTCTTAGCTTTAAAATGGTCCAAAACAACACAGAAACAACAGTGAACACCAAATGCTTATCAGTAGCTTAAATTTTTTTATCCAGATATTGAGCAAATCATTAATATTATCAAGGATGTCAAATAGTTAGAAAGCACACCTAATAATGTTCCAGAGAGCATTTCATAAACAGATGATCAATAGATTCATCAGAGCTACAAAGGGGCAAGTCCTACTATCAATCCACTCCCTTCTAATTAAATTATCTTTACTTAAAATACTTTTCTAAGAACCAACCACATGAAAAAATACTCTATGTGGAATTTTTGTTTTCCACATAAAATTGTGTGGGACGTTATTACCTTGCCCAATCAAATGTCTACAATAAGATCTAACAGAGTGAACACCAATTTTAGTTAAAGTCAACTTAATGACATCTCTGTCATTAGTGAGAACAATATCAACACAAACATCTTTAATAAGATTCACAATTCTAGTGATTCCCCAAGAATGGTCCTCCTAAAATGTATTTCATCAAGCCCTTTCCTTAATGCATCAGCAACAGACAAGTACTCCCTCGGTTCCTTTATATAATGTGTATTTGTTTTTTGATCCGCAATGTAAGGTGCATTTCTTTGAATTCCTCATAATCCATTTTTATCCCTGCAGAAAAAAGGAAAGTATCTCTCTCTGATTTTTTGTATGTCTTTATAGAAAAAGAAGGAAAGTATCTCTCCCCTAATTGCCTGTATCTGTGTCTGTCAAAGCCTAATTGATTTACTTGCTAGTAACCAACAAATTTGACAAGGGTTATTTTGTACCAATGTATCTATAATTTGTTGCCTTGGTCACCGTGCCCAAAAATATACACCTTAGATAAAGGAATGGAGGGAGTACTTCTCAAGAGAGATATTGTAGTGTATAGGGGAATTGTGTTGGAGTGGTTTATCTCCTAACCACCAATCTTCCCAAAATCTAACATTTTTTCATCCCCCACAGTGAATCTACACAAGGAGTGGTGATTCTTAAAATAGAGTGAAAGGACTTGAGTTGGTTATTTAATGTATGTTCTACTTCACGATAAAATTCTTTAGTGTGGTTCCTATCCATGTTATTTCGAATTTCAGAATAAAAACATGAATATGAAAGACCGATATGAATCTGTGATTCTAGTTTTACCAATTTACACTTTATGCATGTAAACATCTAAAGTGGAAAAAACTTTGCACCTCTTGATTATGTCGGGAGCTCCTATTCCCTGCCTTTAGCGGGCAATTGTTGCTATAATGTATGAATGGCAATTTTATGGCCCGACCCATTTAGCTTTCTAATGACTAGGTCGTGTGCTCATCGGCGAAATTAGACATTCATGTATGTTCCCTTTGAGACATAGAATCGGCTTATAGTACATGTTTGCTTGCCTCCTAAAAAACCAATTATCATTTTTGACATATTAAAAAGTATTTTTGTATTCATAAATTCTTCACGAATTGAAAAAAGTTAAATGATATAATATTCAAAAAATCACCAAATAAAAACAATTCATGAAATATGAAAAATGTTTACGAATACGAATATAGAAAATGTTCATGAATATGAAAAATGTTCACCCATTCTAAACATACACATAAGTTTTAAATGTTCATGAATTTTAGATTTTTTTCTATATTTTTAAAATCATAAACTAATCTTGTTTGAAAAAAATCATGAAGTTAGAATAAAAAGTAAATAAAGAATACCAAAAGCAAAAAAATAGGGATATAAAAAATGCTTGAAAGAAAATTTGGTTAAACTAGCGAAGAGAACACACAAAACAAAAATGAAACAAAAAATCGAGCAGAACTGTCGGTGCTGTGAAGACCAGTTGCACAGACCCGTCAAGTGTGGGTTGTGGTAGTGTTCTTGGCGGAGTCTAACGGTGGCATGCAAATCTTTGTCAAGATCCAAGATAGAGATAACCTACCTCAAAAGACGGTGTGGTCGCCTCCTTACAGGCAAGCAGCTCGAGGATGGTTGCACTCTTGCTAGTTACAACATCCAGAAGGACTCCATACCTTCGTACTTCCTCCCGACAACGTGGTGGTATGTAGACCTTAGTCAAGACTTCACTTCAAGATGGATATCTTTGTGAAAAACGCTCACCAACAAGATCACCACACTTGAGGAAGAATCCCCTGATACCATTGACAACGTTAAGGCCAGGATTAACCTGGAATAAGGTTGCCTCCGGGCAATGGTTCCCTCAGTGTTGGTGCCCCACCAACGGTTTTCTCCCATCGGCTACCAGTGTGTCAGTTGACTGGTAGAGGGCTATGGCGGTGCAGCTAAATATAGGCATACGACGGCCTGCATCGGCGCATGGTGAGCTGTCAAGCAGAGCGCGCACCTCCATCAGGATTAGGTGGCACTCAAGGTGAATCATCACATTTTTTACAGTGCACGTGACACCTTGTCGGCAATGTGTCATGGTAACAAGTATGTGAGTAAAACCTGCCACTACAAGACACACGTTCAACCCTGACAACGGGATATGAAGACATACCCCCGCATTTAATGCGGTAGGTATTCCACTATACAAGTACTGGGTGTACACTGTTGTGGTCACTTTGGTGTCTCCTTGTGAGTATAAAAGGAGCCCAGGTTATGTAGATAAGGGTTCAACTCCTATACAGTTTCATTTTCCGACACACAAGAGCACTTTCCAAAGCCTGACAAGCCCCGACAAGGAAAGTTCATCACTGTAATCATCAATTTCATCACATCCAATATTCAATTTGGTGATATGTGGGGTTTTACACTTTCCAGCGGCCCAAACCTAGTAAAAAACACCATGTCGTAGATAGTTGATTCGAGTGTCTTAGTCCCTGAACGCCGAATTGTAAAGGGGGCATCTCTCGTTCCTGATGTCGTGTCTTGCACACACGAAATCTGGCACGCAACGTAGGGGCCATTGACATTTGGATTTTCATCATCTACATCATCTACGCCACAAGCAACGTTGAGCATGATTCAGTCCAAGCGGTCACTCTTGTCGTAGAGCCCGCAAACTACTCATGACGAGCAGGAGCACCGATCCGTGAGTAGGAGCAGCACCAGCATCAGTCGCCGTAGGCAGCAGAGAACTCCAACCATGACCGGATCTCGAACCGGAAGCGAGGTTCACGCGATGTCGAGGGAGGTGAGAACTCTCATGCCTGGTCGGCTGGCGTGTGTCGTGGTTCTCATGATGCTACAACTGGCAACCATTCTCATAGAACCCCCCTTATCTGCACTGAAACTCAAGTGGTGCAGCGGATGTCGGCCCTCCTCCATGTCTGTCTGCAGGCCCCCGCATCCTTCTGGCTCTTGCCATCCTTCTCGCAAGGCTGGACGCGAGGTGCAATCCTTGCAGAGGTGAGGAAGAAAGCCTGGAAAGAAAATAAGAAGGAGAAACAGAATGAAGGCTGGAACAGCAGGGGTAATGCCAAGCAAAGTGGCATCCATAGAGGTTGTAGTGGCGGTTGTGACCGCCCCGCTCGAGGTTGTGACAAAGAACAAGATGGTGGAGATGAAGAAGAGGATGGGGAAGTAGACATTGGCGAATAACAGGCGGCCCACAACGTGACGTTCATTCACGGTGGAAGCATATTTGCTCTCCTCTCAACTGGAAGTGAATTAACATTCCTAAGAGGTGAACACAGTCCAGCTACTATGGAAGCCCAACGGTTGCTCAAATGGTTTCATGTCCCACTCACATTTGATGCCGGTGATCACCCAAATGTGTGCCTTTTTCCATTATTGGTATCCCCCAAGATCAACAACATCAAGGTTACCAAGATGGCTCGTTGACGAATGATCTAGTCTCAACCTCCTCTCCACCGAGGTGTACAAGAAGATGCAGATCCCCCCGACAAGTTTCCCCCACGGGAACATTCCATGGAATCAATCCTAGATCAGCTCAACCACTGGTCAAGTCACGCCACCCGCCATAGTTGGTACTCAAGTGAATGCCCGCATGGAGAACATCACTTTTCATATAGTTGATGTCCCACTGCCCTACAACAGCTTATTAGGCCATCTTGCGTTGGCCAAGTACATGGCCTTGTCCAACTACATGTAAAACACCCTAAATATGCCAGGGCCCTAGGAGGTTATCATCTTCATTTCTAACAAGAAGGATGTTATTTTCTGTGTGGAAAAGATGTACAAGATGGCAATAGCGGTGACCCCGGGAATAGCGATGAGCCAAGCACCTTGACCGCTGCCTTAGCAAAGAAGCTGAACTTGTAGCCCATCAAGCAAAGATGTATGTCCCGATAGATGGGGATCTCTATCGCTGGCTGATGTCGGCTAGACTGCGTTGGTATTTCCCCAAAGAGGAAGGGATGATGCAACACAACGCTGGTAGGTATTTCCCTCAGTTATGAGTCCAAGGTTATCGAACTAGTAGGAGAACCAAGAAACACTATGTAAATAGCACATGCACACAAACAATAATACTCACAACCAGACGTGTTAAAGGGGTTGTCAACCCCTTTCGGGTAACGGCGCCACAAAGTGGAAAACGGACATGAGAAAGTTGTAATAATTTGATAGATCGAACGCCAAATAAAATGAAGTGCAGCATGGTATTTTTGTATTTTTGGTTTAATATATCTCAAAATAAAAGCAAAGGAAAATAGATCACAAAGGCAAATATATTAAAGAAGAGACCCGGGGGCCGTAGTTTCACTAGTGCCTTCTCTCGAGAAAAATAGCAAACAGTGGATAAACAAATTACTGTTGGCAATTGATAGAACTTCAAATAATCATGATGATATCCAGGAAATGATCATTATATAGGCATCACGTCCAAGATTACTAGACCGACTCCTGCCTGCATCTACTTCTATTACTCCACACATCGACCACTATCCAACATGCATCTAGTATATTAAATTCATGGAGAGATGAAGTAATGCAACAAGAATGATGACATGATGTAGAAAAGATCTATTTATGTAGAAATAGACCCCTTCTTGTTATCCTTGATGGCAATGATACATATGTGTCGTTTCCCCTTCTGTCACTGGGATCAAGCATCGTAAGATCGAGCCCATCACAAAGCACCTCTTCCCATTGCAAGATAAATAGATCAATTTGGCCAAACAAAACCCAAATATCGGAGAAGAAATATGAGGCTATAAGCAATCATGCATATAAGAGATCAAAGAAGACTCAAATAACTTCCATGGATAAAAACAAAGATCTGATCATAAAGTCAAAGTTCATCCGATCCCAGCAAACACACCGCAAAAAGAGTTACATCATATGGCTCTCCAAGATACCATTGTACTGAGGATCAAACGAGAGAGAGAGAGAGAGAGAGGAAGCCATCTAGCTACTAACTATGGACCTGAAGGTCTACAAAAGACTGCTCACGCATCATTGGAGAGGCACCAATGGACATGATGAACCCCTCCATGATGGTGTCTAGATTGGATCTGGTGGTTCTGGAACTTGCGGCGGCTGGAATTGATTTTCATCGACTCCCCTAGGGTTTCCAGAATGTTGGGGTATTTATAGAGTAAAGAGGCAGTCCAGGGGGCACCCAAGGTGGGCACAACCCACTAGGGCGTGCCTGGGCCTTCGGGCGCGCCCTGGTGGGTTGTGCTCCCCTCAGAGCACTCCCCAGGCGCTTCTCCTGCCCACTAGATGTCTTCTGGTCCAAAAAATCCACAAAAAGTTTCGCTGCGTTTGGACTCCGTTTGGTATTGATTTCCTGTGATGTAAAAAAACATGCAAAAAACAGCAACCGGCACTTGGCACTATGTCAATAGGTTAGTACCAAAAAATGATATAAAATGATTATAAAACATCCAAGAATGATAATATAACAACATGGAACAATAATAAATTATAGATACTTTGGAGACGTATCAGCATCCCCAAGATTAATTCCTACTCGTCCTCGAGTAGGTAAATGATAAAAACATAATTTTTGATGTGGAATGTTGCCTAACATGTCATCTCATATTCTTTTCTTTGTAGCATGGACATTTGGACTTTTATATGGTTCAAAGCAATAGTCTAGTTTTGACATGAGGACTTAAATACTCAAGCATACCAACAAGCAACCATGTCTTTCAAAATATCAATGCTAAAATAAGTTATCCCTAGCCCATTATGCTCAATCATTGATCCATTCATGAAACACACGCGCATATTAACTACACCCAATGCTCAAGTACGATCATAGTGCCCCCTAGTTGGTGCTTTATAAGAGAATATGGAGACTCGAATTAAAAATAAAAATTGCATAAAGTAAAAGAAAGGCCCTTCGTGGAGGGAAGAAGGGATTTGTAGAGGTGCCAGAGCTTAAAGCAAAAATTGAGAGATAAAAACATTTTGAGAGACATACTTTTCCCACCAACAAAAATGACTTAGAGCTCCCAACACTTTCCATGCTAGATATATCATAGGCGGTTCGCAAACAGAAATTAAAGTTTATTCCTTTTTCCACCATACTTTCACTTTCCATGGCTAACCATATCCACGGGTGCCTTCCATACCAACACTTTCCAAGGAATTTATTATTTAATAACATAAAGTAAATTCATTTTTCATTTTGGGACTGGGCATCCATAATACCTTTGCCTTACTCTCATGTAATGACAAGTGAAAAACACTCATCTTGAGAATAACACATCTAGCATGGTAAATATTCGCCACCCTCACCGCCTCGCGAGCGGTACGAGCACACAAAAGAGTAATTTATTTTGAAAATTAGAGATGGCACATACAAATTTGCTTAATTAGAACGGCAATAAAATACCGCATATAGGTAGGTATAGTGGACTCATGTGGCAAAACTGGTTTAAAGGATTTTGGATGCACAAGTAGTGATCATACTTTGTGCAAAATGAAGGCTAGCAAAAGATTGAGAAGCGACCAACCAAGGAACGAAAAATCTCATAAGCGGGGATTAAGCATAATTAACACCTAATAATGCACCACAAGTAGGATTTAATTTCATTGCATAACTATTAACTTTCGTGCTTGCATAGGGAATCACAAACCTTAACACCAATATTCTTACTAAAGCATAATTACTCATCAACATGACTCACATATTTCATCATCATATCTCAAAACTATTACAAGGAATCAAGTTTATTTTGTCCAATGATCTTCATGAAAGTTATATTATATCCTTCTTGGATATATATCACTTTGGGACTAATTTTTATGTGTTGCTTTTGATAAGCTCAAACAAATATAAGTGAAGATCGTGAGCATAATATTTCTTTCTCTCAAATTAATTTAAGTGATGCAAGAGGGAATTTCTCGAAAATTTTACTAACTCTCAAATAGATCTAAGTGAAGCAAGAGAGCATTTCTTCAGAAATACTAAAGCACACCGTGCTCAAAAAGATATAGATGAAGCACTAGAGCAATTCCATAGCTCATAAAAAATTTAAGTGAAGCATAGAGAGCAATTCTAACAAGTCGTGGCATAATTTTGGCTCTCTCAAATAGGTGTTTCTAGCAAGGATTCAAGACTTAAAAAAAGCAGAACAAGCAAAGACTCATATCATACAAGACGCTCCAAGCAAAACTCATAGTATGTGACAAATAAAAATATAGCTTCGAGTAAAATACCACTCGGGGCATCCCCAAGCTTAGTTGCGTGCTTCTCTTTGGATAATAGCTTGGGATTCCATGGGTATCCCCAAGCTTAGGCTCTTCTTACTCCTTATTCCTTCATCCTTGGTAATATCACCCAAAACTTGAAAACTTCAATCACACAAAACTCAACAAAACCTTCGTGAGATATGTTAGTATAAGAAAACAAATCACTACTATAAGTACTGTTCCAACCCATTCATATTTTATTCTTGCATTATATCTACTGTATTCCAACTTTTCTATGGCAAAAAGTCTTCAAAGAAAACCATAGAATCATCAAAACAGGCACGCAACGCAAAGAAAACATAATCTGTCAAAAACAGAATAGTCTGTAGAAATCCGAATATTTTGAATACTTCTGAAACTCCACAAATTCTGAAAAATTAGGAAGACATGATAAATTTGTATACTAATATTCTGCCAAAAAAATGGTATTTTATCGCACTTCTGTTAAAAATGAAAATTATTTTTGTGAGCACGAAAGTTTCTGTTTTTCAGCAAGATCAAACAACTATCACCCAAGAAGACCCTAAAGGCTTTACTTGGAACAAACACTAAAAACACAAAAAGACACAATCATAACAGTAGCATAATTGTGCAAACAGTCAAGAACAGAAAGCAAAAGGCAAAAATAAATTTTATTCATTAGGCTGCCTCCAAACAAGCGCTGTCGTTTTACGCCCCTAGCTAGGCATAAAGCACGGATCTAAGTTTTGTCATCTTTGTTTCTAGATCAATAGGATGCCCTCGTGATTGATTCATTTGGTGGCCTAATTCTTGTTCTAGGGAAGTGTTCCATACCCTTCCTTAGTGGAAATTGAAATTTAATATTGCCTTCTTTCGTATCAATCACGTCACCAATAGTGCGTAAAAATGGTTTACCAAAAATAATTGGACAAGACGGATTGCAATCAATATCAAGAACAATAAAGTCTATGGGCACATAATTACTATTTGCAAGAATAAGAACATCATTAATTCTTCCCATAGGCTTTTTAATAGTAGAATCCGCCAAATGCAAATTTAAAGAACATTCTTCAATATCGGTAAGACCGAGCACTTCAAATAAAGATTTCGGAATTGTAGAAACACTAGCACCCAAGTCACACAAAGCAAAACACTCATAATTTTTAATCTTGACTTTAATAGTAGGTTTCCACTCATCATGTAATTTTCTAGGAAGTGAAACTGCTAATTCCAACTTTTCTTCTAAAGCTTTCATCATAGCATCAAAAATGTGTTTAGCAAAAGATTTATTTTGTTCATAAGCATGGGGTGAATTTATCATGGATTGAAAAAAATAAAATTAATCAAAGAGCAACTATCATAATTAAAGTCTTTGTAATACAAAAGAGTGGGCACACCACTAGTTAAAGTCTTGACATCTTCAAACCCACTTTTATCAATTTCCTCAACAAGATTTTCACCCTCCAAATTATCGGGACACCTTCTTGCTAAAGTTGACTCTTCTTCAATCCATTTTTCATTAATCTTAATTTTACTAAACAAGGAATAAATAGAAGATACACCAATCATTTTAAGATCTTCATCAATTTTATGAAAGCAATCACTAGAAAACGCTTTTTCTAAAATTTCTCTTCTAGCTCTAAGCATAGAGGTTCTTTTCTTAATTTCATCCATAGAAACATAAAGAGCTTTAATTGATTCCTCAACTTTAGGCACAAAAATTTTCATCTTGACATTTTCTATATCATGAGAAATTCTATCAACACTTCTAGATGAATCATCAATCTTATTCAACTTCTCTTCCATTGTAGCGTCGAAAACATTTTGCATGTTGACAAATTCTTTAATATTATTCTCAAGATCAGAGGTGTTCCTACTATTATTGTAAGAAGGATTTCCATATAAATTACCATAATTATTAGAGGAATTACTAGGAAAAGGCCTAGGATTAAAATTACCTCTATAAGCATTTTTATTGAAATTGTTTCGCGAGATAAAATTCACATCTACGGCATCACTATTTTTCTGAATCAAAGTAGACAAAGGTATATCATTAAAATCAATAGGAGCACTTTTAATAGCAACCAATTTCATAAGAGCATCAACTTTTTCACTAAAGAAGAAATTTCTTCATCCGAATTAACTTTTTTACTAGTAGGACCTCTTTCGGTATGCCATTGTGAATAATTTGCCATAATATTATCCAGCAATTTGGTGGCTTCACCAAAAGTAATTTACATAAAAGTACCACCCGCGGCGGAATCTAGAAGATTACGAGAAACAAAATTCAATCCCGAGTAAATTTTTTGTATGATCATCCAAAGATTTAACCCATGAGTTGGGCAATTCCTTAGCATAATTTTCATCCTTTACCAAGATTGTGCAACATGCTCATGTTCAAGTTGCTTGAAATTCATGATTTGGGTTCTAAGGGAAATAATTTTTGCTGGCAAAAAATACTTAGTGATAAAAGCATCTTTGCACTTATTCCAAGAATCGATACTATTGCGAGGCAAAGAAGAAAACCAAATTTTTGCATCATCTTGCAAAGAAAATGGAAATAATTTCATCTTCACAACATCATTGTCCATATATTTTTTTCTTTTGCATATCGCATAATTCCACGAATGTGTTAACATGGGACGTGGCATCCTCATTAGGAGTACCAAAAATGATCTTTCATGACAAGATTCAGCAAAGCGGTATTAATATCACAAGATTCCGCACTAGTGGCGGGAGCAATCGGAGTGCCAATGAAATCATTGTTGTTGGTATTTGAGAAATCACACAACTTGGTGTTCTCTTGAGTCATTGTGACTACGCAACAAGATTTCACTCAAAAACATATCTGGTAAGAAAACAACGAACGAAAAAGAGGGTGAATAAAATGGCAAATTTTTGTGAAGTGGGGGGGAGGAAAACGTGAGGCAAATGGCAAATAATGTAAATTGCGAGGAGATGAGATTTGTGATTACGAACCTGGTAGATGTTGATGATGTCTCCCCGGCAACGGCGGCAGAAATTCCTTTCGATGTCTGCTAGACTATGTAGGTATTTCCCCAAAAAGGGAGGGATGATGCAGCATAGCGACGGTAGGTATTTCCCCCAGTGATGAGATCAAGATTATCGAACCAGTAGGAGAACCAAGAAACACTACATAAACAACACCTGCACACAAATAAAAAATACTCACAACCCGATGGATTAAAGGGGTTGTCAATCCCTTTCAGGTAACGGCGCCACACATTGGCAAACGGACGTGAGAAAGTTGTAATAATTTGATAGATCGAATGCCAAATAAAATAAAGTGCAGCAAGGTACTTTTGGTTTAATAGATCTGAATATAAAAGCAAAGGAAAATAGATCGCAAAGGCAAATATATTAAAGAAGAGACCCGGGGGCCGTAGGTTTCACTAGTTTCTTATCTCGAGAAAAATAGCAAATGGTGGGTAAACAAATTACTGTTGGGAAATTGATAGAACTTCAAATAATCATGACGATATATATAGGCAATGACCATTATATAGGCATCATGTCCAAGATTACTAGACCGACTGCTGCCTGCATCTACTACTATTACTCCACACATCGACCGCTATCCAGCATGCAGCTAGTGTATTAAGTTCATGGAGAAACGGAGTAATGCAGTAAGAACGATGACATGATGTAGACAAGATCTATTTATGTAGAAATAGATCCCTTGTTATCCTTAATGGCAACGATACATACGTATCAGTTCCCCTTCTGTCACTGGGATCAAGCACCGTAAGAGCGAACCCATCATAAAACACCTCTTCCCATTGCAAGATAAATAGATCAAGTTGGCCAAACAAAACCAAATATCGGAGAAGAAATACGAGGGTATAAGAAATCATGCATATAAAATATCAAAGAAGACTCAAATAACTTTCATGGATAAAAAGATAGATCTGATCATCAACTCAAAGTTCACCCGATCCCAACAAACACACCGCAAAAAGATTTACATCATTTGGATGTCCAAGAGACTATTGTATTGAGGATCAAACGAGAGAAAGGAAGCCATCTAGCTACTAACTACGGACCTAAAGGTCTATAAAAGACTACTCACGCATCATCGAAGAGGCACCAATGGACATGATGAACCCCTCCATGATGGTGTCTAGATTGGATCTGGTGGTTCTGGAACTTGCGGCGGCTGGAATTGATTTTCATTGACTCCCCTTGGGTTTCTGGAATATTAGGGGTATTTATAGAGTAAAGAGGCAGTCCCATGGGCACCCGAGGTGGGCACAACCGACCAAGGAGCGCCTGGGCCTCCAGGCGCGCCCTGGTGAGTTGTGCTCCCCTCGGAGCACTCCCTAGGCACTTCTTCGGCCCACTGGATGGCTTCTGGTCCAAAAAATCCACAAAAAGTTTCACTGCGTTTGGACTCCGTTTGGTATTGATTTCCTACGATGTAAAAAACATGCGAATATAGCAACTGGCACTTTGCACTATGTCAATTGGTTAGTACCCGAAAATGATATAAAATGACTATAAAATGATTATAAAACATCCAAGAATGATAATATAACAGCATGGAACAATAAAAAATTATAGATACGTTGGAGATATATCAGTGGCGTGAATGCATGGTGAAGCTTTGATTCATTTATCAGGAGGAAGGATGCAAGCTGTTGATGGAGATTCACAAAGGATTGTGTGCCTGTCACCTAGCTTCCCAGGCCCTGGTAGGCAAAGCATCTTTTCAAGACTTTTACTGGCCCACGATCCTTAGTGATGCAATTGAGTTGGTCAAAACATGTGAAGCGGGCCAGTTTCATGCCAAGGAGATCCCCCAGCCAGCACGAGCACTTCGGACCATCCCCCTCTTGTGGCCATTCGCGGCGTGGGGGCTATACATTCTCACGCCTTTCCCTCATGTCGCTAGGGGTTTGAGTTCCTCTATGTTGTCGTGGACAAATTCACGAAGTGCCCCGAGGTGAAACTAGTGCACAAAGTAACAACCGAGTCAGCTATCAAGTTTGTTAGAGATCTTGTCTGCCGTTTTGGAGTGCCCAATCACATCATTATTGACAATGGTACTTAGGTCACAAGCGGTGTCTTCACCTCATACTATGAAGATATTGGCACCCATATATGCTTTGCTTTAGTTACGCATCCATGCAGCAACGGGAAAATAGGGCATGCCAATGCTAAAGTAATGTAGGGCCTCAAAACCAAGATGTTTGACAAACTGAAGACTTGCCGCAAGAACTGGATCAACGAAGTGCCTTTTGTCATGTGGTTGCTATAACACACTAGATTTTCAGTTCTAAAAATTTCTTTTCCATAATTGGCTTCTGTCTTCTTTCCTTTGGTGTTCTTAGATTTTATTTGCACTCTTGTGTTTATTTAATAGTAGGACTTGCGTAGTTACTTCGGATTAAGGTTTTTCCCCCAAACCCTAATTGCCACTTCCGCTAACTCAAACCGTAGGACCCAGTTTCACTGGACCACCCTTCTCCCTTGCACATTAATTTACCAAAGTAATTGGGCAGCCTCTCCTATACATATCTTCACTATTTCCATCATCACACACCCACACTTAAGTCAAAGTTTCACCAGAACAATTCATCCAAGTTTCTGCCAGATCGGTCAGGTTGTAAAGCGAGTCCATTGTAGCTTCATCCTATGAAGCTCAATTTTTTCATACATCAACATCCACCCATAGCATGACTATCCACAAATTTTGAGCATCATAAACCTTCTACAACTTCCTTCACATTTTTCCAAAGTTTGCATCCACTTGGCCACCTTGTGAAAGAAGTATTTTTCATCCACCCATTTGAGCCTAAACGGGTCATAGTGATCAACCGCGAAAAAACATCCCTGCCCCCCAAATTTCATCCAATTCCATCGCTCCATTTGACCATAGTGAATTTCCAAAGAAATGGACCAGAGGACAAGTTTCTACATAAGTGCATTTTCCACTATTCCATTTGATCATAAAATTTGCATACATGAGCACCCTCATATAAAACCTAGATACACCAAAATTCAGACCAAATGGACAAGCCATTTGACATCAATATATTTGCAAAGTCTCTGATAAACTAAAACATGATGCTACACTTAAAACTAACCCATCCCAGACCCTTGCCTAAGCTTGTTTAGACCCTACTAACCTTGCCCTAGCTACTAGACACATTGGGGCCAGCCAGACGCCACCCAGGTTTCTAGAAGCCATCACTACAAAAAATACACATCCGTGACATTTTGGGCCGAACGAAAAAAAAAATTGTCATACATATGACACTTCTATGACGATAATTGTGACAAAACCCGGTATCATCATAGATGTGGTGGGCTCCTACTTCTATGACAAAAAATTATGAAAGAAAATGGGCTTTTCGTCCTGGGCGGGCCGGAGACGCAACTGCATGGCATACTTTGGGCCGTCCATGATGGAAAAAAACCGTGGTAGAAGCGGGGGCGAGGAAAATTTCAGGGAGTTCCCCGTTACGGTGGGAGGTCGGGGGCCGAGCGATGCGTGTTTCTCTCGTACACGTACGCGCGTGTATGCGAGGCGTTGGCTCTAACTGAACCCGAGCGAGGCGTTGGACTCTAACTGAACCCGAGCGATTGCACTGCGGGCTACGCGTTACTGAACCCGATCGATCAATCGATGGCTATTAACTGAACCCGATCAAGCGATTCCTTCACTACTGCTGCTAACTAAAGCCGATCGATGCTGCCTCTGGATGAATAGTGAGCGTTGCGGAGGGGGGGGGGGTGGATGAACAGTTCCCGGTGGGGTGGATGAACAGGACCCCGTGGTGTTGCCTCTGTATGAACAGGACCCCGATCGATCGAGCCGGTTGGGGCAGGATGAACAGGACCCCGTGGAGGGCTGGATGAATAGGACCACCCCGTGGAGGGCAGGATGAACAGTAGACGGTGGAGGGCAGGATGAACAGTAGCCCGTGGATGAACAGTCGCAGGTGGAGGCTGGAGGAGGTCGACGGTGGATGAATAGTAGCTCGTGGAGGCTGGAGGGGGTCGACGATGGAGATGAACAGTATCCCGTGGAGTCCTGTTTTGCGGTACGGCACACCATTCCCGATGAACAGGACCCCCGTTTCGACCGTAGCGCTCCAACACAAGTCCGTTTCGTCCGTTTTGCGGTACGCCACACCCCTCCCGATCAACAGGACCCCCCTTTCGATCGTAGGAGGTCCGTTTCCTCCGTTTTGCAGTACGCCAAACCCCTCCCGATGAACAGGATCCTGTTTCGAACGTGGCCGGTCGAACACAAGGTCGTTTCCTCCGTTCTGCGGTACGCCAGGCCCCGTTTCCATCGCCTGTTCTGTCCAAGCCCTCCCAATGAACACGACGATGACGATGTTTCTCCGTTCCGACCCAGCCATGTACACGAGCCCTGGTCGTACGTATGCGCGAGTAGGCGTTCGAGACCCCGCCCATATATACACATATGTCGCCGTATTTTCTTTCTTGCACCCTGGCCGATGTACGTACGTGTACATGCTACGTGTGCGCCTCTACTACGACACGTGCACGCCTCTACATCGACCAGTATGTATGTACACGTTCGTGACCAGAATGAAAACGCTACGTACGCTTCGACCAGGTGGGTCCCGACTGTCAGGCACTTCCTTGCCTGCGAAGATGTAGCTGGTCGGTCCCAGCAGTTAGGGGGCGAATCGTTTTTTTTTTTGCCCGGACGCACTTCCTTGCGTGCAAAGATGTAGCTGGTGGGTCCCAGTAGTCGGGGCCTGGTGGGTCCCAGCAGTCAGGGGGGCGAATCCTTTTTTTCCGGACGCACTTCCTTGCGTGCAAAGATGTAGCTCGTGGGTCCCAGCAGTCAGGGGGCGAATCATTTTTTTCGCGAAATACGGTGGCCCATCCGGTGGGTCCTCGCTGTCAGGTGGAGGAATAATTTTTTGCGCGTAATAAGGAGGCACTTCCTTGCGGCTGCCGTGGACCCAGCTGTCAGCCTCTCCATGTACAGTACTCTTCCGATGGAAGTCGGTCGTTGACCATGTTGACCACGCCGCGCCGAGAGCACCAGGGCGGTGGTCTGGACGACGGCGAGGCCTAGGAAGGGGACGACGCGGAGCCGGGGAAGACGCAGTAGTGGAAGCCCGCGCAGAGAGGAGTACGAGGGTTCACTGGTTCGGCTGCGGTGTGAGGCTGCCATCGCCGTAGAATAACAGGGGGTGTGGGTGAGTAGAGGGATGGCCTGGCTAGCGGTGGGAGTAGTACGGGGCGGTGAGGCCTCCGCGGCATCACAGCCGGCCACGGGAGGTAGGAGCACGCAACACGACCATCGCTGCTTTGGGCGGCTGGAGCAAGAAGACCAGAGGTTGAAGAAGCACTACGGCCGTTGGATGGACATCATACAATCACTGCAGCTAGAATTGTTTATATTGACAATGTTGACAAAGCCTTTGGGACGCGTTAACTTAGTAGGCCCACAGCTCGGATTTGGCAGAGAACATATAGCCCATTTGCGATTTGTAAGAATGTACAGCCCATTTTTTAATTCTAATCGAATTTACTACAGCCCATTTACAGTTTGTTAAAAGTACAACCCAACTTCTAGCTAGGACAACGATTAATAATTTCAAACAACCGCTCAAAACAGAATTCAAAAAAAAATTCCCACATTTTGATGGGATCCGAAATATTTGCATCCGAAATTTCTAGTCAGGTTAAATATAATTTCAAAATAAAGTTGTATTATGTTAAAATCCAACGAAATATTACCCGCGCGACAAGTAATGAAATTAAAATTTTCAAATTCCAAAAATAATATATTTTTCAAACTAATTACATGTTTGGTGCATAGTAACTGTCGAGTTATTATAATTACATCCCATTTATTATTTCTTAAAGTTCATTTTCTTGTTAAGCCTAATGCATACCTCCTAGGAAAGTTTGCAGCCCAGCGGGGTGAAGAATAACAAGTTGACCCGGATATTGTGTACAACTGTCGGCCCAGTTGCATTGCTGGTGTTGAAAAAAAGCTATTTTTATACACATATTAAAAAAATTGTATAGATAAGGAACATTTTTTATACACACATTTAACAATTTTTAAATACATGATTAACACTTTTTAAAACATATTTTTAGTTAACAGTGGGCCCACAGCGAGCGGAGGAGGTCACAATACACATATTTTTTAAATACATGATTAACACTTTTGCAAAAACAATTAGCCCACAACGAGCCAATTAGCTCCAGTCGGCCCACAGTGGGCCGACAGGGGCTAGTCGGCCAGCTGTAGGCCGACTGGAATCCAATCGGCCTGCTATGGGCCGACTAGGCCCAGTCGGCCTGTAGCGGGCGGACGGTGTATTATTTTTGAAAAAAAATTACCCAGCGAAATATTTATGAAAATTAATAAAAAATTTATTATTTAAGAAAAAATAGCGAAAATAAGGCCTGTGTAGTACAGTACAACCTAACATGGTTACTCAGCCCACATTCAGCGACGCCGGAAAGGCCCAAACAAGGCTTCTGTACAACTTTTTGAAGTCACTGAGCTCAATTAATAACTTAAGAAAAAAGTTAGATTAGAGTGGAACCTAATTAAAAGCTGTCACGAGCAAATAAATAATTCAACGGGTCCCACTTGTGTGTGTGTGCGTGTGTGTGTGTGAGAGAGAGAGAGAGACCCATCGGCCGATGCTCGTAAATACATCTTTCAGCCATATGCATTGCTGATGCTCAGTAAAAACTTACATAGTTGACACAATCATATAGAACATCATAGCACACTGAACTTGCATACAAAAATTTCATGCAGGCGGCACAATCAAGATGGAAGCAGTGGATCGCTACGGGAAGGGCTATGTTGAAACCAACGAAGTCGTACATAATGATTCATCGTCTTTATCAATGACAGGGAAATATCTTGAATGTTGTGCAAGGAAAACAGACAGACAACACAATAAGTTCTCTTAGCACATTAAGTTGATGTACGGCCCTTTCTAAAAAAAGTTCAGGTACAAAATTAGAACAGGTAACAATCAAATGTACTGGCATATCAGTGCTTCACACCCATAGCTCGGATTTAACTAGTATCTGACAAGATTCAGTTGTTACCTCAAATTAGAGCACATCCAGGCAGCCAGCCCTGCCTCTTCTCCCAAAGAAGCAGTGGCCTCCGCCGCGGAATGGAGTAGGCCCTATGCCATCCATCGTTCCGAGCAACACGGGGAAAGTCTGACGTTGACTCCTCTAATGGACGTCGTCGGCGGACCCTGGCACCAGCAGCGACGACAGGACTTCGATTGATGGATTGACCACTTCTTCGACATGCACGAACACTCGATATAGGTACATCCCTAACATGGTCCGCGGCGGCCTTGGTGGCGACAAATAGTACAACCCCGGTTCCTGCACCGGTATCTCAACACCAATCACCTTCGGTATGGTGGACGGCTTCTTCATCCATGCCATAAACGTCAGAGCCCAGCTGTCTGGAGGAACAAACATACTTACGAGCTCACCTCCAAGGTCATTGATAAGCTCGTTCATGGACTCGTTGTTCCAAGCACGTCGAGGCACGCAGTGGAAGGTAAGCTCTGTTAAAAACTCAAGCTCAAAGGGCACCGAGCCCCATCCTGGGTGCCACCGATCAAATCTCACCAGCGCACCATCGCAGAACAAACACCAGGAAGGTTCGAACACACGACTGTAGTCGAAAGTTGTCCGGAAGCCGACGAAGAAATCAGCCGGTGGCGGACAGACTTCGACGAGCAAGTCACTTATTTGGATGTCGTGCGCAATGCCAAGAGCTTTGACAAGGTCATCCGGTGATACGGGAGGCCGGTCACTATTGATGGTTACCATTAGCACTTTGTCGGCAAACTGGTCGTCAAGCGCCGCCATGCCACTGTTGAGCGACAGCACACAGCGACCAAAGGCAGGACGGACCTCAGGATCTCCGGCTCGGAGATCCGCGTTGACCGGCGACATGATAGTGCGCTTGAGTACAGGGAGTACAGGAGGGGGATTTGGGGGAACTAGAGTAGGAATCGAGATTCCAGAGGTAGGGGAGGGGCGGGAGACTACGGATGAAAAGGTAGCATGAATTTCGAGCACGCGCCAATATGCTCTCGGCGCGCAAGTGCACGAAAACACCGGTGGCGCCCACATGTCGGCCTAAGAGTCCTTATTCATTCTTTTTTGGAGAGCCCGGCCTTTTTTCAGAATCTTTTGAGAGCCCGGCCTGAGAGTCATAATTGACCTGTTTGGCATTGTGTTACTACTCGGCCCATATTCAATGACACCTCACTGGCCCAAACAAGTGTACATCATCGAAAAGACACTGAGCTCAAATTATATAACTTGAAAAAAGGAGATATACTCTGAACACTGGAGAATGGTGATGCCCTCATTTAGCCCACTAGTAGTTCGAGACAATAAACAGTTCCAAACAACGATATATACAACATTCAAACACTGACTAGTGACTACTACTGACATAAACAGCAAGACATGATAGTTCATAAGAAGTCTTGCTACACCACCAAAACGCACCCATCTGCAGTGCTCAAACTCTCGTGATCCAGACGAGAATGACATTCTAAACAGAAGCAACTATTACATAGTAAGAGTGACATAGACGAGGATGACCAAATGACAAGGAATATGCATAACAAAAGAAAGAACTACCCATCCAGAACCAACAACAAAGACAACAAATTCATTCGAAGAGATGATCCAACACCATCATAATTTGGAGCTGCGCTTCAGCGACTAGTGATCCGGAGACACCAGTACTCCACCCTTTCGATGCAACAGCCCAAGTACCTATCAGCCTGAAGGCTCGAACCACATCACTGCCTGTCGTAATTGAGACATCCAAGGATCAAAGTTAATCTGGATGCCTTTGTCATTCTCACCTTCTTTTGGCTGCAGGCTGTATCATTGACAATCAGGGGAGTTTGCTCCCGAACTCCTAGGGCTCGCCGTGTAGACACAGTTTTCCATAGCAAACAGAGCCTCTCTGCCATCAAGGTCCTTGCCAACGGTGATCTCCTGGTTAATCAGATAATTGAGTCCGAGAAACAGAGAGTGTGAACCAAGGCTATTTACCCGCCTCCAACTAAAAAATCCTAAAGGCCCCAACAAGCTGGTATCCTACTCATAGACGTAACAGCCACTGTCCGGATACTCACGTATTACACGGTGCTTGTATACAGTGGGGTTTTTGCAATATAACTTTTCCGGCTCATGTGTCCGAATGATCATCAGTCTTTTGTCGTCGTCTGATCGAGCGAGGAACCAGTTGTGCTTCCCTGTTTTTAGCAAAGGTGGTGTGATTACAAAGGGCAGTAACTATAGGGACACTGCATCATATCAAAAAGGACAGGCATTGTTAATGTAAGATCAGCATTGTTCAGAGTATGAGTAGGATAATGCAAGAAATAGCATTGATATGTCCCTGTTGGAACTGGGAGGAAAATACAGGGAAATGTATATTGGGTTCGAAAATATAGAAGTGCCATGCATGGTTATACTCATGTTATCTCGCAATCGATTATTCATAGGAAACTACCATGTCATGGATGTTATGTAATCATGTTCTGTCCTCACAAACAAATTCTTCAAGGTAACTAACAGACCATGCATTGTTATATACTCGTGTTCTGTGGGCAAAATTTTTGTGAGGATATTATTCTAGCCATTGATTGCTGAAGGGCGAATATAGGTATGTACACATGGTAAGCATTGCAGGATTTCACTTCTTCCAAATATAGAGTTCTCCATATGCACATTTACTTCCCTAATGTATGGTTAGATGAAACCAACAGTGTGGTGCATGTTTCTACATCATGAAAATGAGGAAAGTAACATGGCCATTGATACACACATTTACTTCCCTAATGAGAGGAAGAAGAGGAAGAGGAAGAAGAGGAAGAGGAACCAGCAGGAGGGCATTATGGATGGATGAACTATTTCCTCTCTTGTAAAAAAAATTATTCCCTCTCGATGTATATTGATATAGATGGACTATTTCGATGGTGTGCATGTCTTTGGAATAGAGTAGTAGTGTGGGTCCGCTTGACTATAAGGAACTATTTATCCACATATATAGCTTTCTCTGCTACTTCTTCCAGTGATCGGTATGCAGTGCATGTGTCCGTAGACATGACAGCTTGTCCATGGAAGTTCAACTACGGGGACCATCACGTTTCATCTCGTGATTCCCACGATGCCTCTCCAACCCACGGCACCACGCCCCCCGACGTGCGCCTCACCCCTCTCAGCCGCACCGCCCTCTGCCTTTGTGTGCATGACATGTGGGCCACCTAAAATGTGGCGAGCATCAAGTTTCTACCACAGCCACCCGTGATTCCCACGGCACCGCTCGAACCCATGAAACCACACGTCCCCCGACCTGCGGCTCACCCCTTTTGGCCCCACTGCCCCTCTGCCTATGGGAGAATTACATGTGGACCAGTCACCTATCGGGTCCACATGTTATTGACTCAAAGGTAGGTGTAGTAAGGCGCTGAAGCTCAGTCCCGACGGCCCTGAGAGGGAAATGTAACTCCTGCGCCAGGGCTTGTGGTGCTCCCGCAGCATGAACTCATGCCAAACTCGAGATTTGTTTCTATACTATACATGCACGCAATGATTTAATGGACATTGTAATCTCAACATGTGATGGGGAGCTCTAAATTTGAATTTGAAACTTATAAAACGAAAAGATTCAAAACAAATAAACTAGGAGAGAGGGAGTATATCATAGGATGTGTCCCATACAAAATAAGTCCCCTGGTTTGTCACCACGTAGATGCGGTTAGAAAGGAGCACAGCGTCTTCCTACACGTACGGCAACAAATCGGCCGCAGACAGCATGGTCCACCTTTGACCGCCATGTGCAAGGTTCGTGCTATCTTATTCAATCTCACTGTGGTTCCATCGTACCAACTCATGTGGTGGCCCATTGCATGGCTGATCCCAATGTTGGACAAAGGTTCTACGGGAACAGTTTCACCATTGTAAATGTTGTGCAAATTGATGTTGGCACCCTCCCGTACATATGCAAGCCAATCTCCACTCACACCGAGCCTAACCTGTGAAAAAGTGGGCGGGGGGAGAATTAGGAAATGGACACGGAAGTAGTCTTAAGAATGCATTTACTACGTGATCAAACTCATCTTACCTGCTCATCGGAGGAAATCCGAGTGCCCCTCAACGTCGGCATCTCAAGGGGCGTCAACTTGCAACTATGGCCATGCGACGCTGGAGAGACCCCCAAGGAAACATCCTCGTGCATTCCATGGAAAATCAAGATGCATTTGTATGAGTAGTTTATCTTGTGAAAGAAAAGGATGAACGAGGGAAGGCCTCTAGTGATAGAGATGGACACTACTACTACCAATGTGTTGGCCCGTGCGTTGCAATGGATCCAAAGTAGTAGAATAATACTTGTTCACATGCTTGAAATATAAACACTCTAGTTTTGATATACATGTGTCCGCAGACATGACAGCTTGTCCATGGAAGTTGAACCACGGCGACCATCACGTTTCTTGTTTCTACCACTAAGCCACTGAAGTTCGGTCCCGTGGGCCCCGAGAGGGAAATGTAACTCCTGCGGCAGGCCTTGTGGTGCTCCCGCAGTACGAGCTCGTGCCAAAACTAGAATTTGTTTCTTACTACTACCAACTAGTACTAGTAAGGTACACGTGCATTGCATGCATGAGATTCTGGTGGTTTGTGCATTATGCTTATACATGTGGAGCTTTCTAGATTTTAACATGTGGCAAAATCTGGTGGAATGTAAGGTTAGGCAAGTTTGATTAACTTAGGCGAGTGTTTGATTCAAGCCACACCTTAGGCAAGCCATACTAAGGCCCCACATGACATACACACAAAAAATGTCGCAAGATTCCCTTAGGCTTGCCAACTTGTTTCTCTCATTTTGAAGAACTGATAACTTTGCCTAAGCTTAGTTGTGGAAAAGTTAGGGTCTGTTTGATTCAAAGGATTTTCATAGGATCTTTGAAGGATTCAAATCCTTAGGAGTTTTTCCTACGTTGGTCGTTTGATTCGTAGGATTGGATCATGTGGAATATTTTCCTAAGGATTCATTTGTACTATGTTTCACAGGAATTCTAACATGCACTCCAACCTCTTGAAAGAAATCCTTTGTTTTTCATGTGACATAATCAAACAAACTCAAATCCTATAGGGATCCAATGAACATGCCATTCCAATCCTACTTTTTTCCTATTCCTGTGTTTCTGCAATCCTAAGAATCAAAGAGGCCCTTAGTCATGAATTAAGTTCAACCATGGAGTCTTCTACATTATACATGTGGCAGAATCTGGTGGATGATATCCAGCGGCCAGTAGTGCTCGGATTTGCCATCTTTGTACCGTTGGATTGGCTTCATCCAACGACCAACTTTCAAAGTTTTTCACACACTATATAGGGGGTATAGATATAGATGTTCCGGTCCGTTGCAATGGATCCAAAGTATATATATCTATTTAGTGGAGTGCACTCTAAACACATTATCTATTTATTTTTCTCTAACCTTCCGTAGCCATGCAACCAAGCCACATAAGCTTCATGGGTGCCCCCCATATCATATTATTCATACTACGTTGATTGAAAAATAGATAAATCACCCAAAACAAGATCTTCTCGTTTTTTGTTCCTACGGTGTTGTGCCGTGCACGTACCTACTAGTTGTATAGTGGTAGTACTAGTAATATAGTATTAGGAGTACAAACTTGGTACTAGTAGGAGTAGTACTAGTACGGAATGCTCCTACTCTATCAACGAGCCCCGTCTGACACCAAATTTCTTGGCTTCCATGCTACAGCTAGATCTTCCCCTTGTTTCTTTTTTCCAACCCGGCGGCGGGCGGCTGTCGGTTTGCTCAACGACGGTCCCACATGAAAGTGAAAATGCTAGGAAATACGCCATCCCTAAGCCATGTGTCGTGCCGGACGGGACGTGTTGTACTCCCGATTCCCGGGCGTGTGGGGGTGCGACGCGAACGCGGCAGGCCTTTTCCTTTTACCAGCAATGTGCTCGTGTGTTGCGACGGATCCAAAGTAGTAGAATTGTAGTATTTGTTCACAAATTTGAAAGAAATCACTATTGTTTTGATATACTCCTAATATATTACTCCCTCCATACCTAAATATTTGTCTTTTTGTGATTTGAAATGGACTATCACATACGGATTATGTAGACATATTCTGGTGTTTCTAGAAAGATGCCCGCGCGTTGCACGAAGTTGATGGAAAAGGTAAGCACAACTTATAAATTAACGAATGGAGTACTAGTTACAGTGATGCATATAATTAAGCAAAGGGATTGCACATGTCGGTATTGACTGGAACGAGAATGCAACAGCACAGAATTAAGGCCACGATGATGCGATCGCGGTGGTGGTTACATAAGGCAAGAAGAAAGATGGATCCACGAACGTACGACCTCCTCCTCCTCAACTTAGTGCGTCGGGCCACCGACCGGCGGCTAAGGAGCGGCGGCTTTTGTGGCGAGGTCGAGGTGCTTCTCAGTAAAGGCATCCAAGGCTTCTAGCCGGTTGAGGAAGGCCAACGTCGTAGCATCCTCACTGGCCTTGTAGATACCTATGTACACGATTTCCTCATACATGTGGATGTGTAGGTCGACGAATTCTTGCAAGGCGAGGCGCCTCACGGCGAGCGCGACCTCCAGGTGGACATTCTTCGTGGTGTCAGCGGGCAGTCGCACGGCCACCAGTGCTTGAAAGAGGTTCCGGCCATGGACGCCGATTAGGGTGGCAGGCAATGAGGAGCCCGGGCGCGCGGGCTGGAGGAGTATGGCGATGTCGTCCGCGAGCTTCTTGAGGATGGTGAACTTGTTGCTGGTGGCAACGATCATCTGGTCCAACTGAGAGTCGTAGTTGGTGTCGAAGGCGGCCATCCACCAGCCGGTCTCCAACACCGTCTGGAGACGATCCTCGGCGCCATGCCGCAGGCCGGCGTCGTGGACCGTCTGGCGCAGCCATTGGCCGCTCACAAGCATCACCGCCATGGGTCTGGAGTGAGCTCTTTTGCGCTTAGTGTAGGTTCTTAGGGAAATGCTTAGGTGCGTACGATGTGGTAGATGCATTGGAATGGAGGGGCGCCTTTATATGAGGGCAAACTGCGTTGCATTCACATCGTGCAGCCTCTTTTCCCGGACCTCCTCCCATTACTTCCCTCATGCATTAATTGAAGGAGGATGCATTGGTCGTTCAACATATCGGGAACCGTTACTCCCTCCCTTGTCTGCATTAAAGCCGTATCGGGAACTGCGCCGCCCGCTGTCAAATCGAATACTCCCTCCGTCTAGGTGAGTATTAAGTCATCTTACGAAAACCAAATAGTAAACACATAGGCGTGGTGCATTAACTCTCATGTTGTTTCTTATTTTTTGACATAAATAGAGGAATCAACCAAGAAGAGATGTGGGGCTTGTATGCTTTTAATGACTTGAGACTATCAAACATGACATGCAGTGGTCAGTTCGTTGCACAAGAACAAATACAACCCACGTCAGCACACATGCATCTTATATAGCATCACATCCAATGGCTATAAAAGATGAATGAGACCAAATTATATCTCATCTAGATGAGTTCTAGCAAAACTGTATTAATAATACTTAGTACTCCTGCGCCATGTATCATATATTAGTATCATGTAGTACTTTATTTATTTATGAGGTATCCAGATGACACTGCACCACCAAGAAAAGAAGGTAACATCAAAATTATGGACTACTTTTTTGAGTATGTTGGTAAGGTCCAGTCATAGTCACTTGTTGAAATCTCTAAAAAGACAAATACTCCCTCCGTCCGGAAATACTTGTCATCAAAATGGATATAAGGAAATGTATCTAGACGTATTTTAGTTTTAGATACATCTCTTTTTATCCATTTTGATGACAAGTATTTTTGGACGGAGGGAGTGGAAAACAGAGTTGGTGATGATGGTGTGCGTGCCATCCTGCAATATACGCCGTCGAATTTATATCTAACGAATAGGAAAGAAACTATGGCAATTTTGCAAAAATATACCCAGACGTCTCTCCACATTCGCAAATAAGGCCTTCCCTCGTTCAACCTCTTCTCTCACAAGATAAACTACTCATACAAATGCATCTTGATGTTCCGTGCAACGCATGGGCAACTAGCTTATTTCTTTTAAAATAGTTGCTGCGATAATTGGGTTGAAGTGATATATTTTATGTCTGCCCCGAATGATTTCAGATTCACTGGTAGTAACAAAGAAAAGGTTGCCTTGTTAATTAACAGAAAACAGGGTGAAAACTATCACATGAGGCCGGTAAAAACAAGGCACACTGGGTTCACCGTCATCGTCACTACAGCTGTGCGCGCGCGAGAAGTCTACATATCGAGGGGGCTACCGAGCGAGGCACCGAGACACAATGTTTGAGAGAGAAACCAATTGACAGATTATGATCAGATCGAGTTGTCACCCTTCTGCTGTCATTGTTGGGGGGAGGGAGAGAAAGACGTATCGAGAGTGTGCGCGGTAGGCACAGAGGCACAACTAGCGAGTGTGTATGTGTGTGTGTGTTTGAAAGAGGAGTAGATAGATTATTATCAAGATCAATGTGCCACCCTACTAGCTCCTTCGGTGCCGAGTAGTGTGTGCGTGTGTGTGTTGTGTGTATGTTTGACAGAGAAGCCAGTCGATAGATTAGTATCAAGATCGAGGTGTCACCCTACTCCTTCGGTGTTGGGAAATGTGGGTGTGTGGGGAGGGGGGCAGTGACACTCACATATCTCTACTCTTATAAAAAACAGAGTTGGTGATGATGGTGTTCCTGCCATCCTGCAATATAGGCCATCCAGTTTATATCCGACGGACAGGAAGGAAACTATGGCAATTTTGCAAAAAGATACCCACACCCCTCTCCGCATTTGCAAATAAGGCATTCCCTCATTCATCCTTTTCTCCCACAAGATAAACTTCTCATACAAATGCATATTGATGTTCCGTGCAACGCATGGGCATCTTGCTAGTAGGGAGAAGAAGTTTGTGTGACACATATCTAGCTATATTAAGGGATAGGTAGATAGCATATGTGTGAGAGACATTAGTGGTTGTGGGTGGGCGTAATTAAAGGGGTGGACGTGTTAGACATAGAGAGCGTGTGTGTTTCTGTGTGAGAGACTTGTAGGACGGGGTAGAAAGATGAATTTAACCCTGATGGAGGGAGAGAAATACACGAAGTGCGCGTGTGTGATTCCGATGCCCACAGGGAAATGAGATATGTATGCTTGTGAGAGAGAGATTGCACAATTCATTCACGTATCACTATCTACCGATCATGGACGTGCATTGCTTGAACATAAGTCAATATCTACTTCGTATCGTGGCCAAAGGTACAATGTCGATTCAACGCTATAAAGACTGGACACTCACACATCACATTTTTTTCTATTTAAATAAGCCTTTTTAGTTGTGCATGCCAAAGTTACAGTGATGTTTCTTCAAACAACCAATGTAGCTATCATGAACATGCACCATTGTTACTCTTGCATTCAAATTCATTAGTCTTGGATGATTTAAGTTTCTATTTTGAAGTAATATATGTAATATATATGAATTCAACGGGTACGCAATTTATGAAATGGAGGCTATGTAATCATATGAGGTAACACTTTTAAGTAGCTGACTACAATATCCATTTCTTTTTGTGCGCCTCTACACTAACACGTCAATGCATTATGTTTAAAGTAAATAACCAATGGCACTAAATTATCTATTTACACGAGAAATACATAGGCTGAGCGTTTGATCCCTTTTTTGTGAACGCGCCACTACACCCGTACGATTGGCTGCGCCCGTGTGAGAGTCCAAGTTATCGGCGCATCATCCTGAGTTATTTTCTTTTTTCTGGGGTGGACTTCACACCAGTTATTAACTGCTGACGCGTGCCCCGTGTACACAGTCTAGCATGACCTTCCCGCTAGCACGGTCCAAAATTAGTTGAAACTGGATACGAACGATCCCGCGGGCGGCAAAATATCCCGCCTCCTTCTAAAATTTCCGCCACCTTAGTCTTTAGCATGCGAAATCCCCCTTTTGTCCTTGGTGCACAGAGACCAATAGTTACAATACCGCCCTCATCTACATGATAGGTCGGGGCTGCTTTGGTAACTTCCGGTTCCCCCACTACACGGCACCCCCATTTCCTCTCCCCCTCCCGCAAAAACGACTAATTCCATAGCACCAGAGCATCTTACATCATGCCATCCGTACTTCATCGCCCTTTCTCCCCTCCCTTCTCGAAACCCTAGACTGCTCGTCCACCGGCGTACCATAGCCCATTCACTGCCAGCGGCGTGCACCTCGCCGGATCTGCTTCTGCGGCCGCATCTACCCCTCCCACCTCCCCTAGAAACAAGTAGACTGCTCATCCACCACTGTATCACAGCCCATTCAGTGCCGGCCTTGTCCATGGCTCCGAATCTGCTTCGCCGGTACTCTCGTCAACTGCCGCGCATCTGCAGCGGCTCATTCGTACTCCCCACCGGAGACGCTTTGTCCACACCCCCCGGAGCCACCCCACCGACGCCCCCGTCGACGGCCTCTGATCCTCTTCGTCGACACCTTCCTCAACCCTACCGGAGCCGCTTCGCTAACACCTTCCTCAACCCGATCGGAGTAGCTTCGCCTATATAATTCTCAACCCTACCGGGGCCGCTTTGCCAACTCACAAGTCCACGGCCTCAGATCCGCTTCCTCGCACCCTCATCCAACCTACCGGAGCAGCTTCTGACGCCCCATCCACGGCCGCAGATCCGCATCATTGACACCACCCTTAACCCAACCACCGGAGCAGCTTCTGACGCCCCGTCCACGGCCGCAAATCCGCATCGTGGACACCATCCTTAACCCAACCACCGGAGCAGCTTCACCTACACCCTCATCCACGGCCATAGATCCGCTTCGCCCACACCGTAGTCCACCCTACCGGAGCCGCTCCACAAACACCCTACTCGGCGATTCTAGATCTCCTTACTGTACGCTGACAGCCAGTGCAGCGTCATCACCCTCGACGTTTATAACCTGATTCCCACAGTCTGGAGAGATGCCAAGCACCCGCCACGGCCTAGGTACTTGTCACCTTTAAACCCGTCCAGCATCACCTGCCCGATGTACTTCAAATATACTAACCGGTCGCTGTTACCTGTTATGTAGCTGGCAAAAACTACAAGGACGATGTTTCTTCTGGATCTAACAGCTTGGCCAACCAAGATCCTGGACTGAGGCATTGCTATGATCTTGTAAGAGCGTATCTCTTTCTTGTATTGTTCTGTGCCTGCCAGCGTGCTTTGCTAGGATTTTCGACCAGTAATCCCTTTGTGCAGACAATGATTTCTACTACTGGCTGCTAAATTAGATATGTAGATGTCATACATGATACTACCTCGTACCTCCGTTCCTATATATAGGTCTTTCTAGAGATTCCACTATAGGCTAAATACGGAGCAAAATGAGTGAATCTACACTCAAAAATGCATCTATATACATCTGTATGTGGTCCATACTGGAATTTCTACAAAGACATGTATTTAGGAACAGGGGCAGTACATTACACAAAATCGTAGGTGGCATGTAGGAATTCCAGTGCACTACATTAGGCTCCCTTAGAGTGCCTGCTAGTCTAGCATACAGAGTCATGGCTAGTTTATGGTACGCACACAATTGTTAATTGGTGGTTTAAATATGCGCAAGGGATATGCAACATAGTATCATGTAGAGATGTCTGAAATTAGCCGTGTCAACTTACAGATAGGGTTACACAATGAAAAAGTATAGGATGTATGTGGCAATTTCATGGAACATCGCAAAAAAGGAGAGGCAGCGGTGAGCCTATACAGTGTGCCATGGTATGTCACTCCTCCATTGCAATCATCATGACATATTATTTGTATGCCAGTTCTATTAGCCAAGTTTCTTAGGGACAATTATTACGAGTTATCCTAAGAGAATAAGCACCTGTGAATATAAGCTCCATGTAATAAGCCAACCAGTTATTTTCATTGCGATTTCAGCTTATCTTTGGTATGATCAGTGGAAAGTCTAGATTGCATTATATTTTTTTTCATTTTTCTGCCCATATGGAAATTAATTTGACTTGCAAACATCACAAATTGAACCCAGTGCAGTAATTAATATGATAGGAAAACAGACCATCACTATTTGATCAAAATGCAAATACAAAGATACCATCTACTTGGCACAATCTACTTTGGTCAATGTTTTCCATAGAGATCACATTGCCTAATTTAAACGAAGAACGCATGACCCACATTTAAATGAAGAACAATTATTTATTGAAATTCGATGGTCCAAGTGGCTGGTTATTATCGTATAGCGGCACCACATGAAAGCATCATATAGCAGCAGCAGCTGATAGCAAGTCATCATACAGCAGCAACAGTCTGCAATTCATCATATACCAGCAGCAGCTCATAGCAATTCATCATATAGCAGCAGCAGCAGCTCATAGCAACTCATCATATAGCAGCAGCAGCTCATAGCAATTCATCATATAGCAGTAGCAGGAGCAGCTCATAGCAATTCATCATATAGCAGCAGCAGAAGCAGCTCATAGCAATTCATCGTATAGTGGAAAGGGGAGAGGAGATGCAAGCGGGCAGGGCAATGAATGCTTGCGTGTTTGTTTTTACTTGAGGGTCAGGTGTGACACAGGCGTCACCAGTTGCATTTTGAGTGTAATATAGGCAGGCAACAGATTCATTTCACTATTCCCCTTCCCTTCAATTTTTAGTGAGGTTCTACCCGAAACACCCCCCTCCAAAGCGAAATTAGTTAAGCCCAAGCCCGTAACTCAAAAATGACTTCTTTACATCTTTTATGGCTTATTTTGACAATATGCCCTAAAAAGGCGGAATCAAACTGGCCCTTAACCTGCAATTCAATTGTGCGTGCAATGATGAATCACTCCTGCCTGCTATCTGTACATTTAGGCATCATCATACATGGCATAACCTAATACATGTGCATTCCATTGTAGAATCTGGAAATATGCAATTTATGTTAGTTCATACGTTGCACATGACGTTTAAATGCCCCTTAAGTCTGGTCAGTCAAGTGATGGTCTTTAAGCCTCCTTCTTTGCTTCTTTTCTTGATATGTAAGATTTGCTCACACATCTGTTCAATTGCTTGTTTGCATCAGCCATCCATACTAGGACTGTTTGCTTTGATTACTTGATGTTCTTGACATAACACTCTAACAGATCTTGTCAACGATTTAAACACTAAGGGCTGCTGTAGTGGGGCCTTGTCTAACTCATAGGTGACATAAAGGTTTGGCTGTGCACTACAGTAGGCTCTCCAAGAGTACCTGGAGATCCACTTCGAAGGTATGCCTAGTTTTTACATAGTGCAGACATAGTAAATGCTCATTTCATTGTGTGCAAATGCAAGAGATGCGGCATGTTTCATTATGTGGTGTTGTTTTGTTATGATCTCATTCTTTTGTGTTCACAGACTGGAAAGTATGCATATTTATCTTCCAAGGAGATGAGTAACTAGTTTGTGTCACCTTGCAGAGGGGGTGCAATGAAGATAAGATTGAGGATTTCCAAGTACAAGATGTTAGGAAGGAGCCTTGCAAGAGAAGTAGGAGCTACGCTGAGCCTCTTCAACATGCTAAGGTAAGTCACTGTATGCAACTCAACAGTTCAATTCCTTGTTTGTTTCAGGCATAGTTAATTTTCTCTTTTCAATTGCTTTATTTGTCCTCAGTTAATGAGATGCCCAAATAATCATGCCTGATGTTCGGTACTTGTATCACTATTAGTTGACATAATTAAAGGCCTTACCATTTAATTACTCTGCCGAAGTGTGCCTGAAGCTTTGAAGTCTATTAACCAACTATTATTGCATGAGGCTCACAATCTAGTTTATACTACGCTAATGATTGCATAGTTTTGCCTGTTGTAGTATGTTTGTATGAAACCCTCTGCTGTTCATTATACTCCCTAAGACTTTAATTGAGGCACAGAATGGCCAACTGTTTGCTTACTTATACGCAACGTGCTGTCTAATTTTGTAACTTGTCTGTGTTTTTGATTGGGCCCCAACATCATGCTCCTCTGGTGAGCTAAGAGGGATTTTTGTATGCAGGCTGCACAGACTATCTTTTTTATAATTTTTAAAATATCACTTGCTTATGCTTCATGACGTGTAACTTTTTTTTTTGAAAGTGACGTGTAACATTATTGTTAGTCCTGTTTTGCCATGTAGTACAAAATAGTGTCTTGTTCGCTTCACTGTTGTAACTATATTTTTGCCCTAGTCATGTGTACTTACAGAAACATTTCAGGATGAAGTGACATCAACACAAAGATCTGCGAGTAGTGCGGCATGGCCGTTACCGAATGATTATGGATTGGAATTGGAATGTGCTGATGTTCTCGAGCATCAACTAGAGGTGGCAAGACAACGTGTACATGATTGTCAACGTATAATCAACAAGTTGAGACTGGACATGCAGGTATTAGATGCAGGAGTCAAAAAAATGAAACAAGACACTGAGGTAACCATGAAGGAATTGGAGATTTTGCAGACTGAAATTTGTGCTATCTAAATCCGACCAATCCTATTTTCTGAAGAGATTATAGTTCAATTGGAGTTAATTTGATGCGCGTCCATGATGTATGAGCTGTATTTGCCCAGTGTATGTAATTTGCTGTTTGTGTATGCTTTATTATCACCTGTGCTGAACCATAATGCCCAGTGGGTATAATCAGCTGTAATTTATTTATTGTATAGTGTAGGATTATTCTACCTTTCTATGCCTTGATCTCTTTGTTGTAATAGTGTAGGCTTTTTAGAGGTGATAGTATTGAGTAGGATAATTCTTTGAATATGCTATATCGTTCAAACGGGGGCCAATTCGCCCGACCATGGCCCGTCACGGGCTGTCGGATCCATGGGCCTTCTACGTCTCGTAGGATCCATGGGCCTTCTACATCTCGTAGGATCCATGGTCCTTCTAGGTATCGTAGGATCCATGGGCCTTGTACGTCTCATTGGATCCATGGGCCGCCGAGTCATTTATGGGTCTTGTACGGTCCTTTAATGGGCCGTAGATGGGCCTTTACTGGAAATCGTACGTTTTATGGGCTGACCATAATGGGCCGTTAATAGGCCATATTTGGTGATGCTATGAAAATGGCCCAACAGACTAACGGTCCGCAAACGGGCCGACCGTAACGATGGGCTAAATTTGGCCCACAAACAGAAAATGAAAGTAACGGGCCGTAAGTAACCGAATGCTGCAAATGAGCCCAAGAAGAAATGGGCCCTCAGAAGGCCGAAAGTTAACTTGGGCTGGAAACGGCCCAACGGAATAACGGACCGTTAATGGGTATAAAGTGATACACTGTTCATTACGGGCCAGTTTCACCATGGGCCGTTAATGGGTGTAAAGTAATACGCTGTTCATTACGGGCCAGTTTCAGCACGGGCCGCTAATGGGCCAAGAGTTACAAAGGGCCTCATATGGGCCGAAAGACGTCATGGGCTATACATGGGCCAGAAGTGAAAACGGGCTGGAATCATATTGGACAACCCAGATGACACTACTGGGCCTAATTCGGATAGGGCGTAACGGGCCTTGGATTAGCGGGCTGTAAATGGGCTATATGCGAATAGGCCGTTAACAGGCTTTCCATGGGCCGGCCCGCCAGCTTTTGACCAAGTCAAATGGGCCGGTCTTTTCACAGGAATGGGCCACTGTTGGGCCATGCCACGTGTCGACGTATCATAGGCGCCTTCTGTCCAGTGAGTGGATAACATCTGTCCCAACGATGAGCCGACACGTGTTTCCTCTAGCCAATGATGATTTTACACGTGGAAAATCCCCATTGGTCGGGGCTGTTAACGGGTTATCGGATCCAAAACCCCGACCCGATAGCTTAATGGTGTTCCGTTACGGTGGATGCCACGTGTCGGTCACCCTTGACAAAAGCACTTCTGTGACGCATGATTTATCGTCATGGAAGTGGACACTTCCGTGATGATAATTTTGGTAATGTCATGGAACACTTCTACGACAGCACAGGTATGACTATCTTGATTCTGTCATAAATTTGTCATGGATGTACATGCATGACAAAAAAAGCAACCTACTGTGACAAACACGTATCATCACGGAAGTGTATTTTTTTTGTAGTGCATGGTGACCACGGCATGGACATGGCGTGCACGCATCTTGTAGGGCATAGTGCGCGTTCCTCGTTGTCCACCGCCCATGACCGATCGCCAAGCATCCTGTCTGCAGCACGCCGCATGGATCCAGACCCCCCCTCCAGCGCTCTCCCCCTCGCTTGCTTTGCCCCCAAGGCCACTACACCACGCCAACACCGCCACTGCTCACCTGTGGCCACGGCCAGACCACTCCTTCTCCCCTCATCCCTTTGTGCCACCCACGGTCTCACTATGCGCCTGTGGCACTCCAAGAGGCACTGCCCTAAGGCCCTAGCCCTAGCCTATAGTAGCCAACCGGGCGCGCTTAGACCCCAGCACTGGCCGCCCGTGGCCATGCTCATCCTCTCACCCTCCCCGGCAATAAATAGAGGGCCCTGAGCCCCTTTGAGCCTCGCACCACTCCTCTTCCTGCTCCTAGACTCTGCCACTCAAAGCTCATGAGTCGGAGCACTCCAATTCCATCCCATGGTCGAAGCTTTGCTGCCCGGCCTCCGCTTAAATTATAGACACCCCGTCCTCTATGGTCCCACCCACCCACACCACGGGATACCGATACCACCACGAAGCTAACCCCGCCACTAGAAGGAATCAATCTTCAAAGTTCGAGCAACTCACGATCAACTCACAGAATGAGACGTAAACACACATCAAGAGGGATGGAAAGAAACAAATTACGAAGTTTCAATTTGGTAGGCAAAAATTCCACGCTTAAGAAGATGGTGAATAAATGTCAAAGTAGCGAGGAAATAGATTGCCATAATACCATAACGGGGCACCTTAGGGGCGGTGGCTCATAGGATTATTCTTGTAAGTGGCAAAAGGAATTACTTTTGGTACAAGGAGCACTGAAACTCTTCATACCAGGCTAAGTAAATTCGCAAACGATCATTTGAAGGAATTTTAAGAAATGGAATACTCAGTTTGGACAGGAATCTATGGTTATTGAACAACTCGGCAAATGGAAGGCACATTCTAGTTGATACCAAGGATATAACCTAGTGTCTGGGTGTGCTTTCAAGAACTTGAGCATTTCCATATTCATCAGGGTTTTACCAACATCCACGCCAAAGATCTTGGTGACACATCATACTACCATGATCAATAACGAAGGAGGATGCAGATGCAAAGGAAGCCACAAGTTTCTCGGATTTTTACCTTAGACATGACAAGGAGACGAAATCAGGATGATCGACCGAGAGACATTTAACACTCTGCTTCTAATGTTCTCCTTGATGTACTAGATACCATGATCATGTTTAGAAGCATCATCAATATGGTCAGCAAGTAAAGGTCAGACTTCAATAGCAAAAATGATCCATAAGGAACAACTTATAGAATAAGTCGCATGAGATCCTCATGGAGAAGATGATCAAATTTCTCAATCAAGATACTACAATAATAGATATTCCGGCTAGGTGTGTCGGCCAAAACATCAACCTTGCCGGAACCTACGTCATAGATCTTGAAAAGTTCGAACCATGATATCTGCCTAAGATTCAGATCTGGTGGGTAGTAGCATAGTTCAGACTCGGCATGTCTGAAAAGGAAAGTTTCCAACACAAATTGATGATATGGCATTGCAATATTCTCAGGAAATGAACTACGATAGCAAGCTCCAAAACATGAGATGGATTGTAAGATACACATGAACACACTGTCCAAGACAAGCGTGACCAAGCAAAACACCACCGAGTTCTGGTTGGGAGCCATCATCAAGGATATCGAAGTCCTTGCATAAGGCATGCTCTTAAGAAGGAACTTCTTCTCCTTGAACAAATCAGTCAGTGGCTTGGTGTTCTAGGGATACATATAAAATGAAGGTTGCAAGTCTCCAAACCACATAATACTTCGCACATATGCATGACTGACTTGGGAGATTCCAGAGGAAGCAAAACTAACTTTCTCTAATTCACGGCGTTAACTTGCACCAAATGCACGTGTGTTAGAGGAAGTCACTTCTTTCATCAAACATATACTTCATGAGCTAGCACGAAGAAAATGCTTTCAAAAGTTTCCAACACTAGCTTAATGTTCAACACAAATTATGGAGAAGATAAGGATGTTGCCGATGGGCTCAATGGGAATTGATCAAAATTCCAATAAAGACGGAATTCCACAACTATGTGAACAAGGTGATAGTATTGGTCAGACCAAAAGATATAATGGGGTATCCTCGAGGAACATCCACAAGTAAGATGACATTGCAAACATCGTTGGTTCTGATTTGGTATGACGATAGCCCACACTCAAATCAAAGATTGTATAAGACAATAGCTCCAACAATTGATCACAATCGAGGATCAATCGATGAAGATATCATCTTTCTTCAATACACAGTAAATTGAAGATATCATCTTTTATCTTCCAACTCTCCAAGTTGTTGTTTAGCTTAACAAACTAGTTCAGGGGTATCTGATACGTCCATTTTGCATCATGTTTACCTACTATTATTTATAATGTTTTTTATGCATAATAATGCTTTTTGGAGCAATTCTAATGCCTTTTCTCTCATAATATGCAAATAACCACTGCAGGGGGGGCCACCTGGTGAGCACAAGACACCAGGGCGCGCCTGGCCCACCAGGCACGCCTTGGTGGGTTGTGCTCAGCCCAGCACACCTTCGGTGCCCATCCTCTGGTATATAAGTCATTTTGACCTAGGACAAAAATAAGGAGAGGACTATCGGGATAGAGCGCCGCCGTATCAAGGCAGAACTTGGGCAGGAGCACTTTTGCCCTCCGGTGGAGTGATTCCGCCGAGGGAACTTCCCTCCCAGAGGGGGAAATCATCGTCATCATCATCACCAACAACTCTCCCATCTTGGGGAGGGCAATCTACATCAACATCTTCAACAACACCATCTCCTCTCAAAACCTAGTTCATCTCCTGTGTTCAATATGTGTACCAGAACTATAGATTGGTGCTTGTGGGTGACTAGTAGTGTTGATTACATCTTGTAGTTGATTACTGTATGGTTTATTTGGTGGAAGATTATATGTTCAAATCCAATATGCTATTTAATACCCCTCTGATGTTGAGCATGATTATCACTTGTGAGTAGTTACTTTTGTTCTTGAGGTCATGGGAGAAATCTTGTTGCAAGTTATCATGTGAACTTGATATGTGTTAGATATTTTGATAGTGTGTATGTTGTGATTCCCTTAGTGGTGTCATGTGAATGTCGACTACATGACACTTCACCATATTTGGGCCTAAGGGAATGCATTGTGGAGTAGTAATTAGATGATGGGTTGCAAGAGTGACAGAAGCTTAAACCCTAGTTTATGCGCTATTCCGTAAGGGAACGATTGGATCTAAAAGTTTAATGCTATGGTTAGAATTTATTCTTAATACTTTTCTCGTAGTTGCGGATGCTTGCGAGGGGGTTAATCATAAGTAGGAGGTTTGTTCAAGTAAGAACAACACCTAAGGACCGGTCCACCCATATACCAACTTAGCGGACATGAATCGAATCAACATGATGAATGTGACTAGATGAAATTCCCGTGTACCCTCAAGAGCGCTTTGCTTATTATAAGAGACTGTTTTGGCATGTCCTTTGCCCCCGAAGGATTGGGCTACCTTGCTGAACTTTTGTTACTATTCTCGTTACTTGCTCGTTACAAATTATCTTGCTATAAAACTACTTTGTTACTTACAATTTCAGCACTTGCAGACATTACCTTGCTGAAAACCGTTTGTCATTTCCTTCTGCTCCTCGTTGGGTTCGACACTCTTACTTATCAAAAAGCCTATAATTGATCCCATATACTTGTCTCCCTTCTACTCCGCTCCCGTCTCCCTAGGAGAAGGCCATCCATAGGACTCACGCTTATCTTGCGCAATTTAGAGTATCCACTTCTAGTTATCTACGAACAATGTAAGCTTTCCAAGTAGTCCATATCCACGGATGCGGCTATTCGAATAGATCATTTATAACCCTACAGGGGTGTACTTCTTCCCACACACTCTCACCGCTAATCGTTGTTTACACGACATGTACTTGACAACCTTCAAGCGGAAGCCCAGCGAGGGTGTCGGCTATGACCTGACTAACCACACAAGACTCTAGTCCAGGTTTATCGCCTATTTGAGTTCCATCCGCAAGGAAGTCTGGGTGGGGTTTCCACTATGGCCGCAAATGATGTGTGCAGGGTTCCCAAGCCCACAAAATGGGTGCCTCGGTACACCGTGCCATAGTGTCTATACCGCATCATAGACCACCCCTAGGGTCAGCGCCACGTACGGCCTCCAACACATATCCTAGAAACACCAGAAAATAGTTGCAACTCCTGGACTTAGATCAAGGAGATTAATAAGTCAAGAGAGTCAATTAAGGATCCCAATGTGTGGTAGTAACTGTCTTGGATCACAAACACAGAACTCAGTTCCTGGGGACGGTTTCAATGAGACAACCCACCATGTACTCCGACATGGCCTCCCATTGCTACCTTTACCAAATTATGTTCACACACTTAGCTCTCAATAGTAGGACATGTTCACGACTGATATGTCTCCATCGTATCTATAATTTTTTATTGTTCCATGCCAATATTATACAACTTCTATATACTTTTGGAAACATTTTATATTACTTTTAGTACTAACATATCGATCCAGTGCCCAGTGCCAGTTCATGTTTGTTGCATGTTTTTGTTTTGCAGAATATCCATATCAAGCAAAGTCCAAACGCGATAACAATTTACAGAGAATTATTTTGGGATATATGTGATTTTTGGGAGGTGGAATCAACGCAAACGGAGGCCCAGGGCCTCCACTAACCACCAGTGCGCGCCTGCCCCCCTGGCGCACGATGGTGCCTAGTGGCACCCCATAAGTTGGTTGGGGCTCTTCTTCGGGCGCAAGAAACCTTATATCTGGAAAAAATCGTGTTAAATTTCAGCGCAATCGGAGTTACGGATCTTCCGATATTTAAGAGACGGTGAAAGGCCAGAAAAGAGGAATGCGAAACAGAAGATAATAGAGATATAGATCCAATCTAGGAGGGGCTCCTGCCCCTCCTCCGCCATGGAGGCCATGGACCAAAGGGAGGACGACTCTCCTCCCATCCAGGGGGGGAGTCCAAGGAAGAAGAAGAAGGAGGGGGCTCTCTCCCCCTATCTCCTGATGGCGCCGGAGCGCCGCCGGGGCAAGGATTGTGACGGCAATCTACACCAACAAGTTCGCCGTCGTCAACACCAACTCTCTCCCCCTCTATGCAGTGGTGTAACCTATCTATTCCCGCTTCAATTCTCTACTTAAATATGGTGCTCAACACTATATATTATTATCCAATGATATGTGGTTATCCTATGATGTTTGCATAGATCTATTTTGTCCTATGGGTTGACTGATGATCATGATTGGTTTGAGTTGTATATATTTTATTTTGGTGTTCTCCTATGGTGCCCTCCATGTCACGCAAATGTGAGGGATCCCCTCTATATGGTGTTGCAATACGTTCATGATTCGCTTATGGTGGGTGGCTAGAGTGACAGAAGCTTACGCTCGAGTAAGGGGGTTGTTGCGTATGGGATAAAGATGACTTGATACTTAATGATATGGTTGGGTTTTACCTTAATGATCTTTGGTTGTGGAAGATGCTTGCTAGAGTTCCAATCATAAGTGCATATGATCCAAGTATGGAAAGTATGTTAGCTCATGCCTCTCCCTCATATAAAATTGCAATAATGATTACCGGTCTAGTTATCAATTGCCTAGGGACAAATCTTTCTCTTGTGTTACAAAAAGATTTCAACTAAACTACTAAATTTTATTATCTTGCAATTCATTTGTAGTTTTATTCTTGCAAAGTACTTCTAGTTTTATTCTTGTCCTAGGTAAAGCAAACATTAAGTGCGCGTAGAGTTACATCAGTGGTCGATAGAACATGAGGGGATATTTGTTCTACCTTTAGCTCCTCATTGGGTTAGACACACTTATTTATCGAAAAAGTCTACAAATGACCCCCTATATCGGTGGGTTATCAACCACCATCCCAATCCATCCCAGATGAATTAGACCTGGCACATCTCTAAGCATAGCAGGCGTAACAATCAAGCATGAACGAGTAGGCACATCATGGATCAAACAACTCCTACGCATGCTAGTGGGTTTCAACTATTTACTGTGGCAAAGACAGGTCATGCAGAGGAATGGATTCAACTACCGCAACATGTAACAGTTGAATCATTGTTGTCCTAATGCAGTAAAAAGAGAGCAGGAGTGAGAGAGTGGGATTGTATCATAGTGATCAAGGGGGTTTGCTTGCCTGGCACTTCTGAAGATGAAATTGCACTTCATCAGTGTCAACGAATACATCGTCGGAACAATGTCTACCGAGAGGGAACAACCACCAGCAAACAAGAAGGAACACAATCAATGCAATGCAACAATATGATGCATGATTATGTCATGGCAATATGTTGTATTTTGGGCTAATGCAAAATACTACCATGTTAGTTGAAGTTCATTTGAATCACATATTCAAATTCAAACTCTAAAAGAAGCATTTAAAATGTCCTTTAATTGATTTGACATGACCAGTAGGTATAAGTTGATTTATCATGTATGAAAACGGCGTAAACAGATTCTTCATATTTTCCTAATAATTTTTCATATAAAAATTATTTGATTTGGAGTTACGGTTGAATTTCTATGAATTTTCATAGTTTAAAGTATTTTTCTAATTAATAAATCATTACTAATTTATATAAAATCCAGAAAATATTTACTGCGTCAGCACTACGTCAGCAGGTCAGTCGTGGTAAAAGTGGGCAAACCTGACTAGTGGGACCCACGTGTCAGTGTAATAGAGTCAGTTACAAAGGCTGGCCGGTGGGGCCAGGTCAATGCTGATATGGCAAGGTCAACACAGATGTCTGGGTGGATAACTCGGTGACACAGGGAGTTAAACAGTATTAATTAAATCTAATGATTTACTTATCTAATTAATTAACTGAAGGTCGCCCACCTATGAGTGGCTGGGGGTTTATTTTAACAGGGTCATTAGTGCTAATTAGGTGTGCCACATCGACGACTGAATGCCGGCGACCAAACCCGGCGGGTGGAGGATCATCAGAGTTGCTTGGGCTCGTGCCACAAGGGTGGCTGGACGCGTTGAACGCACCAGGAGGGATCACTTGCTCGCCCGCATCCAGGGAAGGCAACGGCTGGTTGCGGGGTGGTCTATAGCGGCAGTGGCGGCAAGTTGGGCGGCGGCTAGAGCCTCAGTCATGAAGAAGACGACGCTGCGGTGCATGGGGAGCCCAACAAAGGGTTTCTACGGTTTCCTCGGGACTTGGCGAGCATTCGGGTGCTACGGGAGTGGGCGGAAGAGCTCGGGAGCACGAGGCTCACCGGCCATGGCGATGGCCGGAGCTCGGTGCTCACAGGGCAATGGCTAGAGGACGCGAGGAACAACTGGGAAAGGAGGAAACACATCAACAGCTCACAGCGCATCGGACGGAGGGCTCGACATCTCGGGGACGACCGGTAGGTGGTGAATCAATGGTGGAGATCTCCGGAGGCCAACGGTGAAGAAGACAACGGTGGCGACGATGAGCGTCGTCTGTGCTTGTTCTCGTCGGTGAGGACTTGTAGCAGAGGGCGGCGAAGCTGCTGGACAGCTCGAGGAGGCGAGGAGATGGCGGTGGGCATGTTGGTACGCGCCAACGCTCTCAGACGCATATGGGGACGAGTGGGGAGAGAGGCAGAGGAGAGGATGAGGACGAGGGGGCAGGGGGTCGAGAGGGTTGCGTGGTGACATCCAAGGCGAACAAGGCATCGAGGGGGTGCAGGCATGTAGGATAGAGGGGGCGAGTAAAGTTTAGTGTGAGTTTTTGCTTTCTTTACTTTCTTGTTGAAATTAAAAGAAAGGAAATAAATAAAAGGAAAGGATATAAATAAAAGGAAAGGATATAAATAAAAAGAAAGGAAATAAATCAAGAAGATCATATACTAATCTTATGGTAGGTGATGGCAACACATAAGGAAAAGCATAAGTAGAAAATTTTATTAGAGATTGACAAACATAGCATTAGTCAATGATGCAACTCATGAAAGAATTAATAAGGGAAGAGAAGATTCACATATAAATATACTATCCTATAAATCTTTTGTGATTCTGAGCCCCCATCAAAATATTATATGCCAAAATTGTTGACGTTGGACAAGGAAGACAACTTAATAATTTATGTTTGTTCATATTCACATAGAAGTCATATTGTCATAGATCCTTTAACGTGTGGTGATTTCCCCTATCTTGCTAGCCAAAAATTCCGCACTAAGTAGAGATGCTACTTGTGCATCCAAAAACCCTTAAACCCAAATCTTATTTTCAAGTGTCCACCATACGTACCTAGGGATTGAGCAAGATCCCTCAAGTAAGTTTTCATTGGTGCAAAAAGGCAATAAAAATTGCTTCTAAATGTGTGAGATCATTTAGTGTAAGAGAAAATTGAGCGTTGCACAAACTTGTGATGGTGAAGAATAAAAGCGACAGACTACATAATAAAGGTCGCTATCACAAGGGCAATGCAACATGACCTTCTTTTGCACTAAGGGGTTGAGCATACAAACAAATAAACGCATGGCAACCTCTGCTTCCCTCTCTGAAGGGCCTATCTTTTACTTTTATGAATTTTCTTTTATGCAAAGAGTCAAAGTTTTCTCTATATTCCTTTTTATTTTCCCCTTTGGCAAGCATCATGTGGTGAGGAAAGATCTAGGCACACGTGTCCAATTGAATATGGGTAGCATGAGTTGTTATTGTTCACATCACCCTTGAGGTGAATACGTTGGGAGGCGAAACTATAAGCCCCCATCTTCTTATTTGTCCGGTTGAAATGTTTTGCTCATGAGTATGCAGTGAGTGTTAGCAATCATAGAAGACTATATGATGGTTGAGTATGTGGACTTGTCTAAAGGCTCCGATACGTGACCCTTCCTGAAAAGATGATGAATTGTAGTTGCAAAGTTGACTAAGAACATAGTTTGTTGGTTTTTAATAGAGTTTTTTGCTTTATACTTCGATGTGTGATGAACTGTTACTTATTCATGAGAAGTATATGATAAAAGTTCTATGATAAAAGTCTTATGTTTAATTTTGTTGAAGTTATAATAATCTACATGATGCTTCTATGTCCGTATTTTGTTTTTATCGACACCTCTCGCTCTAAGCATTTGGAGATGTTTTTTTATTTCGGTTATCGCTTGAGGACAAGCGAGGTCTAAGCTTGGGGGAGTTGATACGTCCATTTTGCATCATATTTTCTTACTGTTATTTATGATGTTTTTATCCATAATAATGCTTTTTGGAGTAATTCTAATGCCTTTTCTCTCATAATATGCTAGGTATACACAAACAGGGAGAATTCCGGCAGCTGGAAATCTGGACCTGGAAAAGCTACGTCAGGCCACCTATTCTACACAACTCCAAACAAGCTAAAACTTCATGGAGATCTTTTATCAAATATATGAGGGATATTGGAGTAAATAACTACCAGAGGGGGCCCATCAGGTGGGCACAACCCACCTGGGTGCGCCAGGGAGCTCAGGCGCGCCCTCGAGGCGTGTGCTCACCCAGGCCCACCTCTGATGCCCATTATCTGGTATATAAGTCATTTTGACCTAGAAAAAATTAGGAGAGGCCTTTTGGGATGGAGCACCACCGTCTCGAGGCGGAACTTGGGCAGGAGCACTTTTGCCCTCCAGTGGAGCGATTCCGCCGGGGAACTTCTCTCCCGGAGGGGGGAATCATCATCCTCATCATCACCAACAAATATCCCATCTTGCGGAGGGCAATCTCCATCAACATCTTCAACGACACCATCTCATCTCAAACCCTAGTTCATCTCTTGTGTTCAATCTTGTTACTGGAACTATAGATTGCTGCTTGTGGGTGACTAGTAGTGTTGATTACATCTTGTAGTTGATTACTATATGGTTTATTTTGTGGAAGATTATATGTTCAGATCAAATTTTCTATTTAATACCCCTCTGATGTTGAGCATCATTATCATTTGTGAGTAGTTACTTCCGTTCTTGAGGTCACGAGAGAAATCATGTTGCGAGTAATCATGTGAACTTGATATGTGTTCAATATTTTGATAGTATGTATGTTGTGATTCCCTTAGTGGTGTCATGTCAACGTCGACTATAGGACACTTCACCATATTTGGGCCTAAGGGAATGCGTTGTGGAGTAGCAATTATATGATGGGTTGCGAGAGTGACAGAAGCTCAAACCCCAGTTTATGCGCTATCCCGTAAGGGACCGATTGGATCCAAAAGTTTAATGCTATGGTTAGAATTTATTCTTAATACTTTTCTCGTAGTTGCGGATGCTTGCGGGAGGTTTAATCATAAGTAGGAGTTTTGTTCAAGTAAGAACAACACCTAAGCACCGGTCCACCCACATATCAAATTATCAAAGTACCGAACACGAATCAAACCAACATGGTGAAAGTGACTAGATGAAATTCCTATGTACCCTCATGAACGCTTTGCTTATCATAAGAGACCGTTTTGGCCTGTCCTTTGCCTCAAAAGGATTGATCTACCTTTCTGCACTTCTGCTACTATTATTGTTACTTAGTTGTTACAAATTATCTTGCTATCAAACTACTCTGTTACTTACAATTTCAGCACTTGCAGACATTACCTTGCTGAAAACCACTTGTCATTTCCTTCTGCTCCTCGTTGAGTTCAACACTCTTACTTATCGAAAAGAGCTACAATTGATCCCATACACTTGTGGGTCAACAAGGCAATTTTCTAGCGCCCTTGCCGGGGAGTGAAACGCCTTTGGTAAGAGGAATTTGGTAAGGAAACATTTATATACTATGCTGAAATTTATCGTCACTTGTTACTATGGAAAACAATCCTTTGAGGGGTTTTTCGGGGTATCTTCACCTCAACCGGAACCACAATTAGCTACCCCTCAACCTACTGTACCTACTGAAAATATTGAATATGAAATTCCTTCGGGTATGATAGAACAACTGCTAGCTAATCCTTATGCAGGAGACGGAACCGAACATCCTCATATGCACTTGATATATGTAGAACAAATTTGTGGATTGTTCAAGCTTGTAAGTTGACCTGGAGATGAAGTTATGAACAAGGTTTCCCTTTATCTTTGAAGGGAAAAGCATTGGCATGGTATAGGATATGTGATGATATTGGATCTTGGAATTGGAGTTCCATCAAAAAAATTATCCTATGCATCTAGTTCATCGTGATCAGAATTATATATATAATTTTTGGCCTCATGAAGGAGAAAGTATCGCTCTAGCTTGGGGGAGGCTTAAGTCAATGCTATATTCATGCCCCAATCATGAGCTCTCGAGAGAAATTATTATCTAGAATTTTTATGCTTGGCTTTCTTGTAATGATCAAACCATGCTTGATACTTCTTGTGCTGGTTCTTTTATGAAGAAGACTATTGAATTTCGGCGGGATCTTTTGGAAAGAATTAAATTTAACTCTGAAGATTGGGAACTCGATGAAGGTAAAGAGTCAGGTATTAAACTTAAGTATGATTGTGTTAAATCTTTTATGAATACCGATGCTTTTCAAAAGTTTAGCACTAAATATGGACATGACTCTGAGATAGTAGCCTCCTTTTGTGAATCATTTGCTACTCATGTTGATATCCCTAAAGAAAAGTGGTCTAAATATCACCCACCTATTAAAGAAGAAATTAAAGAATAGGTACCAGTTAAACAAGAAACTATGCTTTACAATGTTGATCCAGTTGTTCCTACTGATTATATTGAGAAACCACCTTTCCCTGTTAGGACAAAGGAACATGCTAAAGTTTCAACTATGGTTAACAAAATCTATATTAGAGCACCTAAACCCGATGAACAAATCAAATTAGAGCCTAGTATTACTATGGTTAAAGATCTCTTGGAAGAATATATGGATGGCCATGTTATTTACTTCTGTGAAGAAGCTGCTAGAATTGCCAAACCTGATAAAAAGGATAAACATAGACCTGTTGTTGGCATGCCCGTTATCTCAGTTAAAATAGGAGATCACTGATATCATGGTTTATGTGACATAGGTGCTAGTGTGAGTGTTATTCCTTACACCTTATATCAAGAAATTATGAATGACATAGCACCCGCAGAGATAGAAGACATAGATGTTACTATTAAACTTGCTAATAGAGACACTATTTCACCAATTGGGATTGTTAGAGAGGTTGAAGTCTTGTGTGGGAAAATAAAATACCCTACTATTTTTCTTGTTCTTGGTTCCGCACAAGATGACTTTTGTCCCATTACCTTCGGTAGACCTTTCTTGAACACTGATACATCTCCAACGTATCTATAATTTTTGATTGTTCCATGCTATTATATTATATGTTTTGGATGTTTAATGGGCTTTACTAAAAACTTTTATATTATTTTTGGGACTAACCTACTAACCCAAGGCCCAGTGCAAATTGTTGTTTTTTTTTCCTATTTCAGTGTTTCGTAGAAAAGGAATATCAAACGGAATCCAAAATGAATGAAACCTTCGGGAGAGTTATTTTTGGGAGAAACGTGATCCAGAAGACTTGGAGTGGACGTCAAGAAATCAACGAGGTGGCCACGAGGCAGGGGCGCGCCTACCCCCCCTGGGCGCGCCCTCCACCCTCGTGGGCCCCTCGTAGCTCCACTGACCTACTTCTTCCTCCCATATATACCCATATACCCCAAAAACATCTAGGACCACCACAAAACCCTATTTCCACCGCCGCAACCTTCTGTACCCATGAGATCCCATCTTGGGGCCTTTTCCGGAGCTCCGCCGGAGGGGGAATCGATCATGGAGGGCTTCTAGATCAACACCATAGCCTCTCCGATGATGAGTGAGTAGTTTACCTCAGACCTTCAGGTCCATAGTTATTAGCTATATGGCTTCTTCTCTCTCTTTGGATCTCAATACAAAGTTCTCCTCGATCTTCTTGGAGATCTATTCGATGTAACTCTTTTTGTGGTGTGTTTGTCAAGATTCGATGAATTATGGGTTTATGATCAAGATTATCTATGAACAATATTTGGTTCTTCTCTGAATTCTTATATGTATGATTTAATTATCTTTGCAAGTCTCATCGAATTATCAATTTGGTTTGGCCTACTAGATTGATCTTCCTTGCAATGGGAGAAGTGCTTAGCTTTGGGTTCAATCTTGAGGTGTCCTTTCCCAGTGACAGCAGGGGCAGCAAGGCACGTATTGTATTGTTGCCATCGAGGATAAAACGATGGGGTTTATATCATAATGCTTGAGTTTATCCCTCTACATCATGTTATCTTGCTTAATGCGTTACTCTGTTCTTATGAACTTAATACTCTAGATGCATGTTGGATAGCGGTCAATGTGTGGAGTAATAGTAGTAGATGCAGAATCATTTCGGTCTACTTGTCATAGACGTGATGCCTATATACATGATCATGCCTAGATATTCCCATAATTATGCACTTTTCTATCAATTGCTTGGCAGTAATTTGTTCACCCACCCTAATACTTATGCTATCTTGAGAGAAGCCACTAGTGAAACCTATGGCCCCCAGGTCTATCTTTTATCATATAAGTTTCCAATCTATTTTATTTTGCAATCTTTACTTTGAATGTATATCATAAAGTTACCAAAAATATTTATCTTATTATTATTATCTCTATCAGATCTCACTCTCGTAAGTGATCGTGAAGGGATTGACAACCCCTTTATCGCGTTGGTTGCGAGGTTCTTATTTGTTTGTGTAGGTACGAGGGACTTGCGTGTAGTCTCCTACTGGATTGATACCTTAGTTCTCAAAAACTGAGGGAAATTCTTACGCTACTTTACTACATCACCCTTTCCTCTTCAAGGGAAAACCAACGCAGTGCTCAAGAGATAGCAAGAAGGATTTCTGGCGCCGTTGCCGGGGAGGTTGCACCAAGTCAAGTCAAGACATACCAAGTACCCATCACAAACTCTTATCCCTCACATTACATTATTTTCCATTTGCCTCTCGTTTTCCTCTCCCCCACTTCACCCTTGTCGTTTTATTCGCCCTCTTTTTCCGTTCCCCTTCTCTTTTCTAGTCCGTCTCTTTTCGCTTGCTTCTTGTGTTCTCGTGTGTTGGATTGTTTGTCATGATGGCTCAAGATAATACTAAATTGTGTGAATTTTTTCTAATACCAACAATAATGATTTTATTAGCACTCTGATTGCTCCTCTTACCGATGTTGAATCTTGTGAAATTAATACTACTTTGCTGAATCTTGTCATGAAAGATCCGTTTTCCGGCCTTCCTAGTGAAGATGTCGCTACCCATCTAAACAACTTTGTTGATTTGTTTGATATGCAAAAGAAGAAAGATGTGGATAATGATATTTTTAAATTTAAGTTATTCCCGTTTTCGCTTAGAGATCGTGCTAAAACTTGGTTTTCGTCTTTGCCTAAAAATAGTATTGATTCATGGAATAAGTACAAAGATGCTTTTATCTCTAAGTATTTTCCTCCCGCTAAGATCATCACTCTTAGAAACGATATTATGAATTTTAAGAAACTTGATCATGAACATGTTACACAAGCCTGGGAGAGGATGCAATTAATGATACGTAATTGTCCTACACATGGTTTGAATCTTTGGATGATTATACAAAAAAAATTATGCCAGATTGAATTTTGCTTCTAGAAGTCTTTTAGATTCGGCCGCGGGAGGCACTTTTATAGAAATCACTTTAGGAGAAGCTACTAAACTCCTAGATAATATTATGGTTAATTATTCTCAATGGCACACTGAAAGATCTACTAGTAAAAAGGTGCATGCAATAGAAGAAATTAATGTTTTGAGTGGAAAGATGGATGAACTTATGAAATTGTTTGCTAATAAGAGTGTTTCTTCTGATCCTAATGATATGCCTTTGTCTACTTTGATTGAGAATAATAATGAATCTATGGATATGAATTTTGTTGGTAGGAACAATTTTGGTAATAACGGGTATAGAGGTAATTTTAATCCTAGGCCATTTGCTAGTAATTCCTCTAATAATTATGGTAATTCCTACAACAATTCTTATGGAAATTATAATAAGATGCCCTCTGATTCTGAACCTAATATTAAATAATTTATTAGTTCACAAAAGAGTTTCAATGCTTTGATTGAAGAAAAACTGTCTAAGATTGATGAGTTGGCTAGGAACGTGGATGGAATTTCTCTTGATATTGATTCTTTGAAACTTAGATCTATTCCACCTAAGCATGATATCAATGAGTCTCTCAAGCTATGATAATTTCCATTGATGAGTGCAAAGAAAGAACCGCTAGGATGCGTGCTAAAAAAGATTGCTTTGTGAAAGCGTGTTCTTCTAGTTTTCATGATAATAAGGATGAAGATCTAAAAGTGATTGATGTGTCCCCTATTAAATCTTTGTTTTGCAATATGAATCTTGATAATGATGGGACGGGAGATGAGTCAACTTTAGTTAAAAGGCGTCCCAAGGATTCGTAGTTTTTAGATTTTAATGCTAAAATTGGTTAAAGTGGGATTGAAGAGGTCAAAAATTTACATAGCAATGAACCCACTATTTTGGATTTCAAGGAATTTAATTGTGATAATTGTTCTTTAATATATTGTATTTCCTTGTTGCAATCTGTGCTAAACTCTCCGCATGCTTATAATCAAAATAAAGCTTTTACTAAACATATCGTTGATGCTTTAATGCAATCTTATGAAGAAAGGCTTGAATTGGAAGTTTCTATCCCTAAAAAACTTTATGATGAGTGGGAACCCACTATTAAAATTAAAATTAAAGATCATGAATGCTATGCTTTATGTGATTTGGGTGCTAGCGTTTCCATGATTCCAAAAACTTTGTGTGATTTGTTAGGTTTCCGTGAATTTGATGATTGTTCTTTAAATTTGCATCTCACGGATTCCACTATTAAGAAACCTATGGGAATAATTAATGATGTTCTTATTGTTGCAAATAGGAATTATGTGCGCGTATATTTCATTGTTCTTGATATAGATTGCAATCCTACATGTCCCATTATTCTTGGTAGGCCTTTCCTTAGAACGATCGGTGCAATTATTGATATGAAAGAAGGGAATATTAGATTCCAATTTCCATTAAGGAAAGGCATGGAACACTTTCCTAGAAAGAAAATTAAATTACCTTATGAATCTATTATGAGAGCCACTTATGGATTGCATACCAAAGATGACAATACATAGGTCTATCCTTGCTTTTATGCCTAGCTAAGGGCGTTAAACGATAGCGCTTGTTGGGAGGCAGCCCAATTTTATTTTATTTTCTTGCTTTTTGGTTATGTTTATTAATAAATAATTCATCTAGCCTCTGTTTAGATGTGGTTTTATGCTTTAAATTAGTGTTTGTGCCAAGTAGAACCTTCGGGAAGACTTGGGGAAAGTCTTTACGATCTTGCTGTAAAAAAACAGAAACTTTAGCGCTCACGAGATTTGCTGCCATTTTTTACTGGAGAGTGCGATTAGGTTGATTATTTTTCTAGATGATGAATTTATAAATTCCTCGCGTACATAAATTTAGTGTATAATTTTTGGGGTTACAGAATTATTCGAAACCTACAGATTACAACAGACTGTTTTGTTTTTGACAGATTCTGTTTTTCGCGTGTTGTTTGCTTATTTTGATGAATCTATGGCTAGTATCGGAGGTTATGAACCATAGAGAAGTTGGAATATACTAGGTTGAACACCAATATAAATAAAGAATGATTTCATTACAGTACCTTAAGTGGTGGTTTATTTTCTTATACTAACGGAGCTCATGAGATTTTCTGTTTAAGTTTTGTGTTGTGAAGTTTTCAAGTTTTGGGTAAAGATTTGATCGATTATGGAATAAGGAGTGGCAAGAGCCTAAGCTTGGGGATGCGCAAGTCACCCCAACGTAAAATTCAAGGAAAACCAAAAGCCTAAGCTTGGGGATGCCCCGGAAGGCATCCCCTCTTTCGTCTTCTTCTATCGGTAACTTTACTTGAGGCTATATATTTATTCACCACATGATATGTGTTTTGCTAGGAGCGTCTTGTATGATTTAAGTATTTTCTTTTTTGTTTACCACAATCATCCTTGCTGTACACACATTTTGTGAGAGACACACATGAATTGGAATTTATTAGAATACTCTATGTGCTTCACTTATATATTTTGAGCTAGATAATTTTGCTCTAGTGCTTCACTTATATCTTTTAGAGCATGGTGGTGGTTTTATTTTATAGAAATTATTGATCTCTCATGCTTAACTTATATTATTTTGAGAGTCCTTTAGAACAGCATGGTAATTTGTTTTGGTTATAAATTAGTCCTAATACGATAGGCAGCCAAGATGGGTATAATAAAAACTATCATAAAAAGTGCATTGAATACTATGAGAAGTTTGATACTTGATGATTGTTTTCAGATATGAGGATGGTGATATTAGAGTCATGCTAGTTGAGTAGTTGTGAATTTGAGAAATGCTTGTGTTGAAGTTTGTGATTCCCGTAGCATGCACGTATGGTGAACCGTTATGGGATGAAGTCGGAGCATGATTTATTTATTGATTGTCTTCCTTATGTGTGGCGGTCGGGGACGAGCGATGGTCTTTTCCTACAATCTATCCCCCTAGGAGCATGCGCGTAGTACTTTGTTTCGATAACAAATAAATTTTTGCAATAAGTATGTGAGTTCTTTATGACTAATGTTGAGTCCATGGATTATACGCACTCTCACCTTTCCACCATTTCTAGCCTCTCTAGTACCACGCAACTTTCGCCGGTACGTTAAACCCACCATATACCTTCCTCAAAACAGCCACCACCCTACCTATTATGGCATTTCCATAGCCATTCCGAGATATATTGCCATGCAACCTTCCACCGTTCTGTTATTATGACACGCTTCATCATTGTCATATTGCTTTGCATGATCATGTAGTTGACATCGTATTTGTGGCTAAGCCACCGTTCATAATTCTTTCATACATGTCACTCTTGATTCATTGCATATCCCAGTACACCGCCGGAGGCATTCACATAGAGTCATATTTTGTTCTAAGTATTGAGTTGTAATCTTTGAGTTGTAAGTAAATAAAAGTGTGATGATCATCATTATTAGAGCATTGTCCCAAGTGAGGAAAGTATGAAGGAGACAATGATTCCCCCACAAGTCAGGATGAGACTAGGGACAAAAAGAAAAGAAAAATAAAAAAAGAGGCCATAAAAAAGGCCCAAATAAAAAATGAAAAAATGAGAGAAAAAGAGAGAAGGGACAATGTTACTATCCTTTTTCCACACCTGTGCTTCAAAGTAGCACCATGATCTTCATGATAGAGAGTCTCCTATGTTGTCACCTTCATATACTAGTGGGAATTTTACATTATAGAACTTGGCTTATATATTCCAATGATGGGCTTCCTCAAAATTCCCTAGGTCTTCGGGAGCAAGCGAGTTGGATGCACACCCACTTAGTTTCTTTTGAGCTTTCATACACTTATAGCTCTAGTGCATCCATTGCATGGCAATCCCTACTCACTCACATTGATATATATTGATGGGCATCTTCATAGCCCGTTGATACGCCTAGTTGATGTGAGACTATCTTCTCTTTTTGTCTTCTCCACAACCACCATTCTATTCCACCTATAGTGTTATGTCCATGGCTCATGCTCATGTATTGCGTGAAGATTGAAAAAGTTTGAGAACACAAAAAGTATAAAACAATTGATTGGCTTGTCATCAGGGTTGTGCATGATTAAATACTTTGTGTGATGAAGATAGAGCATAGCCAGATTATATGATCTTGTAGGGATAACTTTGTTTAGCCATGTTATTTTGAGAAGACATGATTGCTTTGTTAGTATGCTTCAAGTATTACTATTTTTATGTCAATATTAAACTTTTATTTTGAATCTTTCGGATCTGAACATTCATGCCACAATAAAGAAAATTACATTCAAAAATATGCTAGGTAGCATTCCACATCAAAAATTCTGTTTTTATCATTTACCTACTCGAGGACGAGTAGGAATTAAGCTTGGGGATGCTTGATACGTCTCCAATGTATCTATAATTTTTTATTGTTCCATGCTATTATATTATCTGTTTTGGATGTTTAATGGGCTTTACTAAGCACTTTTATATTATTTTTGGGACAAACCTACTAACCCAATGCCTGGTGCAAATTGCTGTTTTTTTGCCTATTTCAGTGTTTCGTAGAAAAGGAATATCAAACGGAATCCAAATGGAATGAAACCTTCGGGAGAGTTATTTTTGGAACAAACATGATCCATAGGACTTGGAGTGGACGTCAAGAAATCAACGAGGCAGCCACGAGGCAGGGGGCGCACCTACCCCCTGGGCGCGCCCTCCACCCTCATGGGCCCCTGGTAACTCCACCGACCTACTTCTTCCACCTATACATACCCATATACCCCAAAAACAACTAGGAGCACCACGAAACCCTATTTCCACCGCCGCAACCTTCTGTACCCAAGAGATCCCATCTTGGGGCCTTTTTTGGAGCTCCGCCGGAGGGGGAATCGATCACGAAGGGCTTCTACATCAACACCATAGCCTCTCCGATGATGAGTGAGTAGTTTACCTCAGACCTTCGGGTCCATAGTTATTAGCTAGATGGCTTCTTCTCTCTCTTTGGATCTCAATACAAAGTTCTTCTCGGTCTTCTTGGAGATCTATTCGATGTAACTCTTTTTTGCGATGTGTTTGTCGAGATCCGACGAATTGTGGGTTTATGATCAAGATTATCCATGAACAATATTTGGTTCTTCTCTGAATTCTTATATGTATGATTTAATTATCTTTGCAAGTCTCTTCGAATTATCAGTTTGGTTTGGCCTACTAGATTGATCTTTCTTGCAATGGGGGGACTGCTTAGCTTTGGGTTCAATCTTGCGGTGTCCTTTCCCAGTGACAGCAGGGGCAGCAAGGCACGTATTGTATTGTTGCCATCGAGGATAAAAAGATGGGGTTTATATCGTATTGCTTGAGTTTATCCCTCTACATCATGTCCTCTTGCTTAATGCGTTACTTTGTTCTTATGAACTTAATACTCTAGATGCATGCTGGATAGCGGTCGATGTGTGGAGTAATAGTAGTAGATGCAGAATCGGTTCGGTCTACTTGTCGCGGACGTGATGCCTATATACATGATCATGCCTAGATATTCTCATAATTATGCACTTTTCTATCAATTGCTCGACAGTAATTTGTTCACCCACTGTAATACTTATGCTATCTTGAGAGAAGCCACTAGTGAAATCTATGGCCCCGGGTCTATCTTTTATCATATAAGTTTCCAATCTATTTTATTTTGCAATCTTTACTTTCAATGTATATCATAAAAATACCAAAAATATTTATCTTGTTATTATCTCTATCAGATCTCACTCTCGTAAGTGACCATGAAGGGATTGACAACCCCTTTATCGCGTTGGTTGCGAGGTTCTTATTTGTTTGTGTAGGTACAAGGGACTTGCGTGTAGTGAGAAACAAACTGTCAGTGCTAGTTTTGGCAATGAGTCTCATGAGTTTAATTTTTCCAAGTTGAGTAGAAACCTTCATGAAAAAGAATTTCCTAGTAAGGATTAAATAACTGGTCTTACTTCTGTTGATGTACCACCTACTGATCCTTTAGAACGGTATTTGCTAGACCATGAAAATGATTTTCGTATGCATGAAAGAAATGAAATAGATAAGATTTTCTTTTAACAACGTCCTCTGCTTAAACACAATTTGCCTATCGAAACTTTAGGAGGTCCTCCTCCACCTAAAGGTGCTCCTGTGTTTGAATTAAAACAATTGCCATACACTTTCAAATATGCTTATCTTGATGAAAAGAAGATATATCATGTTATTATTAGTGCTAGCATTTCATAACATGAAGAAGAAAGACTACTGAAAGTTCTGAGAGAAGCACCGGGCTGCTATTGGATATACTCTTGATGATTTAAAGGGCATTAGTCCCACTCTGTGTTAGCACAAAATTAATATGGGACTAAACCCCTTGTTGATCACTAACGTCAGCTAAATCCAAAAATGAAGGAAGTGGTTAGAACGGTGTAACATCCCAAATTTTCAATTTGGAATGTTATACACTAGATCATCATGCATATCATATTTCTTGCATTTTGGTCGATCCTAGAAATTTCACGCAACTCAAGGACCCTCGGAGAGAGTTGGAGATTTCGTCATTTTTCATATTTGAGTTTTCTCAAATTTTGAATAGAGGATCATTTGATTTATTTATTTCATCTTCAATTATTTTCCAACATCAAAATAAGAGAGAGGGAAATAATATGACTTTTCCCAAATTTAGGAAAAAGAAGATTTGATAAATAAATCAAATTTTGTTTTCCGGTGTTTATTTGCATTTCATTAGGATTAGGGAAAAATGCGTGTTTTCAAAATTTGCACCTAAGCCCCAAGAAAAGTTCATTTTGTTCGACTCATTTTTAGGAGTCGGGGAAAATTTACTTTGGGAATTTTGGAGTTCGTTTAGACTTTCTTTTCTTTGTTTTTCTGCGCGCGAAACCTTTTAAAAAATCCACGTCGCGCCCGCCTGGGCCAAGGCCCAGCCGCCCCTCGCGCGCGCCCGCGCGCAGCACCGCCGCCGCCCCAGGCCGAGTCCTAGAAGGACTCTAGGCCGCCGCCCCTCCCCCTCTTTCTTGCCCCCTCCCCCAAGCAACCCCCCCCCCCCCTCCTATTTATACCCAACACCCCCCCTCTCTTCCCCACACCAAGCCGCCGCCGCCTCTAGCCCGCCGCCTGCCAGCCGCGCCCCCGAGCCGCGCCGCCGCCCGCGCGCCGCCCCGCCGCCTCCCTGCCGCCGCCGCCCTTGCACCCCGCCGCCGCCGGAACTCCCTCGTTGGAGCCTCACCGGAGGTAGCCGCGCCGCGCCTCTCTTTTTCCCCGGTTTGGTTTTTCTTATAAACTGTTCCGGTTTTTCTTTTGGTTCTTTGTTTCGGTTTTTTTTTCGAAACCCTAGATCGGTTTTTGTTCCGGATTAGTTGCTTAGAGACCGTTCGCCGGACCGTTCTTCTTAACGAACGTGATCACCGGTTATTCTCGGTTAACAAATGTCCGTTCGTTTAACCGTTCTTCTTTTTCTTTTCGTCGAATTTATTCCGCGATCGCGATTTCCGATCCGATCTTCGTTCTAGTCTATCTTCTCGCTCGTTTATCGGAATCAGGTGATTCAAGCGCTGGAGTTTCGTTTCGAAACCGCCGTTCCGACTAATCAACTTAAATAAGTTTTTGCTACTGTAAAACTTGACCTAGTTTCAACTTGCTAGAACCGAGCTGTTTTCTTCCGCCGTTTGTTTTCCGTTGCTTTGTTCGGTTCGTTCTTTCTTTGCAACCGGAGTTCTTAAGTTGAACTTTCTGGTTCAATCTCTTGTTCGAGTTTTACCTGTGCATTAGATGAGTACTTATTGTATGCTTGTTGTTTGTCTGTGATAGATTACCCGGAGTGCGTCGCCTGTTACTTCGAATCTCTAGGTCTCGCGGATCATCAGCAAGGCAAGTAACACTTTGATCATACCTTTTCTACAACCCAGTTTTATTGCATTAGATCAATCCTCACACATTGCATGATTAGGGTCTAATTAAATTGTGGGATGGGAAGTAGATGAGGTAGTACCTATTACCTGTTTATTATGAAACCTTTGGGAGTTACTTCTACGTTTGCTTATTATGCCATGCTATGCTAGTAGACGTGGATTGGGTGAGTGTTATCCATGACAGATGTGAGTTTGATAATTTTAAGGGTTTATCTAAGGTGGCAACTTAAACACACATCTAGGTGGATTGAGGCACCTGGTTTCTATCAGGACTTGCCTGTTTTTTTGGACCGCCACCCAGGCTCAAAGGGATCATAAGATCTTTCATGCTAGAAACTTCCGTGTGCAGCCACAAGCCATTATGGGCTCTGGCATAGTTGATTAAGTCGTGCGAACTCTTACAGGGCAGACTAGCAGATGTACTGGAAAGTAGGTGTACCGGTCTATCCATCGTAAGGTGCTAGCGCTTCTGAAAGACTGTGTCTCGGTCATCCGTTTCTCAAACACCGTGTAGTGTGAGAAACCCAACGGAGGCGATCGAGTCTTGTGGGGAAAAGTGCGCAAACCTCTGCAGATTGTAATAAACTAATCATGATTAGTCGTGTCCCCGGTTATGGACATCTTGAGTATCTAGTACTTGAATATCATGTGAATCTCATCATGTTACTTATAATTAATATTGTTGGGTTTTAATTGTTCACTTAATTGGGATCGGAATGCTGTCAACCATTCTCGATGTTCAACTACCATGATAGTTAAATAAATCTATTCCTTTGCAGTAGGGAAAAACTGGCTTTACACAAAACAGTAACCATAGAGCTTTCCACCAGCCAAATATGCATATAGTATAGCTATTACATTCCATTACTCTCTGTGGGTCACTTTGCCAGCATATTCCATGTGCTGACCCGTTTTCAGGCTGCAACTTTCATGTTGCAGACTTTTCAGACGACGAGTAAGGTGCTTTTAGGTCATGGTTCTATACTCAGTGGTGCCGTTGGAGTTGATGGACCCATTTATCTTCCAAGTCTTCCACTGTTATCGTTATTAGATGGCCTTAAGCCATATTTTATTGTAATAAGTTCTCTTTTGAGACATCAATGTAATAAGTGTGTGATTGCTACTCTGCTATAAATCCTTCGAAGTACTGTGTGGTGTCAGCATTACTGATCCAGGGATGACACCGGAGCACAGAGACTTGATCCATTCGGGTCGGGTCGCTACAGAGATGGTATCAGAGCACACGCTGACTGTAGGACACGACCACTAAGTTAAAGCCGTAGATCACTATTCTCTCCTCATTTTCTAACTCCTCCTCTTTTCTACTCTTTTAGGATGAAGGACGCGAAGATTAAGTATGCTCAACCGGATGAAGGCACACCTTTTGGATTTCACTTGAAGGAAGTCACCAAATACCTGAACATTGGACTACCAAGCTTCACCGGGACTTTCAACGCCACTCTGCCTGAAGAGGAGCGCTGGAAGATTCAAGCTCACGTTCCGGGAAGGACATTCGCACCAATCACAAAGCCCATAGATAGTGTTTTCAATGCACCAACTTGGAGTCTAGGAAAGAGCATGGCAGCCCATATCACCATAGGACGCATTGGAGAAGTATATCAAGAAGACCTCAAGGACACTATCTACCAGATTTGCGGATGCCGAGATGAACAATGGGAGTTAGTCAGCACCAAGAACGATAGATCCATTGCAGCTTTCATCCAGGAGTTAAACCAGCACATTCGACGTCACGAGAACCAGATGGGCAACGATATGATAGAGTTGAAGAATGTGAAGGCAAGGATCATCGAGCTAGAAGGAGAACTGAAGGCTACACGCAAGGACTACATGGACGAAATCGTAGCTCTAGAAGGACACAATGGCGATCTTAAGCAAGAGATTGAAGAACTCAAGAGGGAGTTAGCATCCAGGAAGGAAGACATGTATGTCGCATGTCCGGACAACTACATCATCATCGACGACACCGATTCGGATCCAAGTGAACCCGACTTTGAAGACGAAGCTGGAGCAGACATCATGGAGTCTTCCACCGATTCAAATTTCTAGATGACCACCAAATATTAGTAGTATTTTCCCCATGTATACACTATAGTTCGAGCACTTCTACGGTAGCTAGATTGATTGTATGCCCTTGTTTGAATTGAGTGAAGTGATTTTGTGTGCATTTGCTCATGTGCATTGGGGTAGTGTTTTCTCTTTAGACCTCACTCTATTCTTAAATCTCATCTTTTCTAAACCCTCAGATGCCTCCGAGACGTGACAATGGATTTCCACCGGAGCTCACTCAGTTGATCCAGCAACAGAATCAATTGATGCAGATGTTAGTCCAGAAACAGCAGAACAACAACAACCCACCACCACCGCCGCCACCTGTTGACCACTTAGCCCATTTCCTTAGGCTAAATCCACCGGTGTTTTCTAGTAGCACCAAGCCAATAGTAGCAGACGATTGGCTCCGCAAGATAGGAAGGGAGTTGACCACTGCAGGATGCACAGATGGTGAGAAAGTGAAGTTTGCCGCACATCAGCTTGACGGACCCGCGGCAGCATGGTGGGAGAATTTCACAGCCACTTACCCAGTTGACACTGTCACATGGGATCAGTTCCAGCAAGCTTTCCGCACTGCACATGTTTCAGCAGGAGCCATGGCCATGAAGAAGCGTGAGTTTCGCAACTTACGCCAAGGAGGAAGGACAGTTGGCCAGTATGTTGACGACTTCAACAAGTTAGCACGTTATGCCCTAGATGACGTTGCTACGGATGCAACTAAGCAGGAGAAGTTTCTGGAAGGACTGAATGATGAGTTAAGCATGCAGTTGATGGTAGCAAGTTTCAACAACTACCAGGAGTTGGTAGATCGTGCCATCATGATTGAAGGGAAGCAGCAGCAAATTGAGAACCGCAAGAGGAAGTATGGACAGGGGAAGTATAACTTTGGAGCCCAGCAGAAGCCCCGTTTTACCCCTAAATCGGGATTTCAGTTTCAGCATACCCATGGAGGAGGTAGTTCGCACAACCATAATGGCCACAAAAATGGTAATGGGAATGGAGGAAGCAACGGCCAAAACCGGACCACCCCAACAACCCCAGCCAAGAGAGATCTGAGTCAAGTCACCTGTTTCAAGTGTTCCAAGACCGGACATTATGCAAATGAATGTCCTGAAGGCCAGAATGGAAATGGCAATGGAAGCTCAAGGAAGAAGCCGAACCCTTTCAATAGGGGACAGGTGAACCACGTTAACGTGGAGGAGGTTGAAGATTAGCCTGATGCAGTAATCGGTAAGTTTTTGGTTAAGTCATTTACCGCACTCGTTCTTTTCGATACCGGTGCATCGCATTCATACATATCAAGGGGATTTGTGGAAAAATATAGCCTGCCCACTAGGATTCTTAAAACTCCTATGCTAGTAAGCTCGCCAGGAGCAGAGTACATGGCCAGACAAGGGTGTTTTCAAGTGCCATTAAGCATAGGAAGGCATGATTTCCCAACAGATTTAATTATTCTGGAATCCCAGGGTCTGGATGTAATTCTCGGTATGGATTGGCTGTCGATGTATGCAGGAAACATTGATTGCGCCAGTAAGACAATTTTGCTCACAACGCCATAAGGAAGAAGGATCAAGTATGTATCCTGGCATGTGCCAAATAGGACAAAAGTAAATTGCCTAACAGGAGTTGTGCAGGAAGAAGTACCAGTGGTAAAGGATTTTCCTGATGTATTTCCAGAAGAGTTGCCAGGCATGCCCCCGGACAGAGACATTGAGTTTTTGATTGAGTTATTTCTAGGTACAGGCCCAATATCGAAGCGGCCATACCGGATGCCTGCAAAGGATTTGGTAGAAATTAAGAATCAGATTAAGGAGTTACTGGAGAAAGGTTACATACGCCCAAAGTTCTTCGCCTTGGGGATCACCCGTACTTCTAGTGGAGAAGAAGGATGGATCATTACGGATGGTTGTCGATTACCGTGGATTAAATGAAGTAACCATCAAGAACAAGTACCCACTGCCAATGATCAATGATCTGTTTGATCGTTTTCAAGGAGCTAAAGTGTTTTCCAAGATCGACTTGTGATCAGGGTACCATCAGTTGAAGATTCGAGAGCAGGACATACCTAAGACAGCATTCACCACAAGATACGGACTGTATGAGTATACCGTTATGTCATTTGGATTGACTAACGCGCCTGCCTATTTTATGAACCTGATGAACAAGGTCTTTATGGAGTTTTTGGATAAGTTCGTCGTAGTGTTCATCGATGATATCCTAGTTTATTCAAAGAATGAAGAAGAGCATAAGGAACATTTGCGTTTGGTTTTGGAGAAACTAAGGGAACATCAGTTATATGCCAAATTCAGCAAATGCGAGTTTTGGTTGACGGAAGTAGGATTCCTCGAACACGTTATATCTGGAGAAGGGATAGCAGTTGACCCCACAAAGGTTGAGACCGTAACCGAATGGGAAGCACCAATGACAGTTGGAGAGATCCGGAGTTTTCTTGGACTCGCAGGATACTACCGGAGATTTATTGAGAACTTTTCAAACATTGCAAAGCCTATGACGGAGTTGTTGAAGAAGGATACCAAGTTCAAATGGACTGAGGAGTGTGAGGCTAGTTTTCAGGACTTGAAGAAATGATTGGTTACCTCACCAGTGTTGATTTTGCCAGATCAGACCAAGGATTATGAGGTGTATTGCGACGCTTCACGTCGAGGACTTGGAGCAGTGCTTATGCAGGAAGGGAGAGTTGTTTCGTATGCTTCACGACAAGTGAAGCCTCATGAGTTGAATTACGCCACACATGATTTGGAGTTAGCAGCCGTAGTGCATGCATTGAAGACATGGAGACATTTTCTCATTGGAAATCATTGTGAGGTGTACACGGATCACAAGAGTTTGAAGTACATTTTCACGCAGAAGGAGTTGAATCTCAGACAAAGGAGATGGTTGGAGCTCATCAAGGATTATGATATGAGATTGCATTACCATCCCGGTAAAGCTAATGTAGTAGCTGACGCATTGAGCCGCAAGAGCCACGTCAATACGTTGATAACGGAGGGAATACCCAAGGAGTTATTAGAAAACCTTCGTGAACTAAGTTTAGAGACAGTTCCGAAAGGCTATGTAGCAGCATTGGAGATTCAATCAACATTGATGGATAAAATCAGAGAGGCTCAGAAATCTGACAAGGAAATTGCTGCTATAAAGGAGAAACTAAGCAAAGGAAAAGCAAAGGGATTTCGTGAGGATGAGCACGATACCCTATGGTTTGAGGACCGTGTTTATGTGCCCAATGACCCGGAGATCAGGAAGTTGATTCTGCAAGAGGCACATGATTCACCATATTCGATTCACCAAGGAAATACCAAGATGTATTTGGATTTAAAGGAAACATTCTGGTGGACCGGAATGAAGAAGGATATTGCAGCATATGTAGCAGTTTGTGACGTATGTCATAGAGTAAAGGCAGAGCATCAGAAGCCAGCTGGATTGTTACAACCATTGCCGATACCCGAATGGAAGTGGGATAAGATAGGCATGGATTTTATCACAGGACTACCCAGGACGAAGGCAGGATATGACTCGATATGGGTAGTAGTAGATCGTTTGACGAAGGTAACACATTTCATTCCAGTTAAGACCACTTACACCAGTGCTAAGTTGGCGAAGATATACATGACCAGGATCATTTGTTTGCATGGAGTTCCAAGGAGTATTGTATCAGACAGAGGAACCCAATTTACCTCAAAGTTTTGGAATCAGTTGCATGAAACTTTGGGAACCAGGCTAGAGTTCAGCACCGCTTTTCATCCGCAGACAGATGGACAGACCGAGAGAGTCAATCAGATTTTGGAAGATATGCTGAGAGCTTGTGCACTAGATTATGGATCTAGTTGGGACGATAACTTGCCGTATGCGGAGTTTTCTTATAACAACAGTTACCAAACCAGTTTGAAGATGGCACCTTTCGAAGCTTTGTACGGAAGGAGGTGCAGGACACCGTTGTCATGGGACGAAGTTGGAGATCGCCAGTTCTTTGGACCGGATTTGATTAAGGAGTCCAGTCCAGGCAGAAGAGCTACGCAGATTCTAAACGCAAGGAGACAGTTTACGAAACCGGAGACAGAGTGTATCTCCGAGTATCCCCACTTCAAGGAGTTAAGCGCTTTGGAGTTAAGGGAAAATTAGCACCGCATTTCGTTGGACCATATAAGATCTTGCAACGTATGGGAGAAGTCGCTTATAAGTTGGAATTACCAGAGGGACTGTCAGGAGTTCATGATGTATTCCATGTTTCTCAGCTGAAGAAATGTCACGCCTAGATGGCAGAGGTACCGCTAAGAGATACTGTGCCACTTGAAGCAATTCAGTTGAAGGACGACTTAACGTATGAGGAAAAACCAGTCAAGATTCTCGAGTATGCCAGCAGAGTTACCCGCAGCAAGGTTATCAAGTTTTGTAAAGTTCAGTGGAACCACCACTTAGAGGATGAAGCCACCTGGGAGAGAGAAGAAGATTTGCTCAAGGACCACCTTCACCTATTTTCTAGCCAATCCGAATCTCGAGGGCGAGATTCATCTTAAGGGGGGTAGGTTTGTAACATCCCAAATTTTCAATTTGGAATGTTATACACTAGATCATCATGCATATCATATTTCTTGCATTTTGGTCGATCCTAGAAATTTCACGCAACTCAAGGACCCTCGGAGAGAGTTGGAGATTTCGTCATTTTTCATATTTCAGTTTTCTCAAATTTTGAATAGAGGATCATTTGATTTATTTATTTCATCTTCAATCATTTTCCAACATCAAAATAAGAGAGAGGGAAATAATATGACTTTTCCCAAATTTAGGAAAAAGAAGATTTAATAAATAAATCAAATTTTGTTTTTCGGTGTTTATTTGCATTTTATTTGGATTAGGGAAAAATGCGTGTTTTCAAAATTTGCACCTAGGCCCCGAGAAAAGTTCATTTTGTTCGACTCATTTTTAGGAGTCGGGGAAAATTTACTTTGGGAATTTTGGAGTTCGTTTAGACTTTCTTTTCTTTGTTTTTCTGCGCACGAAACCTTTTAAAAAAATCCGCGTTGCGCCCGCCTGGGCCAAGGCCCAGCCGCCCCTCGCCCGCGCCCGCGCGCAGCACCGCCGCCGCCCCAGGCCGAGTCCTAGAAGGACTCTAGGCCGCCGCCCCTCCCCCTCTTTCTTGCCCCCTCCCCCAAGCAACCCCCCCCCCTCCTATTTATACCCAACACCCCCCTTTCTTCCCCACACCAAGCCGCCGCCGCCTCTAGCCGCGCCGCCGCCCGCGCCTTGCGCCGCCGCCACCCGCGCGCAGCCCCGCCGCCTCCCTGCCGCCGCCGCCCTTGCAGCCTGCCGCCGCCGGAACTCCCTGGCCGGAGCCTCACCGGAGGTAGCCGCTCCGCGCCTCTCTTTTTCCCCGGTTCGGTTTTTCTTATAAACCGTTCCGGTTTTTCTTTTGGTTCTTTGTTTCGGTTTTTTTTCGAAACCCTAGATCGGTTTTTGTTCCGGATTAGTTGCTTAGAGACCGTTCGCCGGACCGTTCGTCTTAACGAACGTGATCACCGGTTATTCTCGGTTAACGAGCGTCCGTTCGTTTAACCGTTCTTCTTTTTCTTTTTGTCGGATTTATTCCGCGATCGCAATTTCCGATCCGATCTTCGTTCTAGTCTATCTTCTCGCTCGTTTATCAGAATCAGGTGATTCAAGCGCTGGAGTTTTGTTTCGAAACCGCCGTTCCGACTAATCAACTTAAATAAGTTTTTGCTACTGTAAAACTTGACCTAGTTTCAACTTGCTAGAACCGAGCTGTTTTCTTCCGTCGTTTGTTTTCCGTTGCTTTGTTCGGTTCGTTCTTTCTTTGCAACCGGAGTTCTTAAGTTGAACTTTCTGGTTCGATCTCCTGTTCGAGTTTTACCTGTGCATTAGATGAGTACTTATTGTATGCTTGTTGTTTGTCTGCGATAGATTACCCGGAGTGCGCCGCCTGTTACTTCGAATCTCTAGGTCTCGCGGATCATCAGCAAGGCAAGTAACACTTTGATCATACCTTTTCTACAACCCAGTTTTATTGCATTAGATCAATCCTCACACATTGCATGATTAGAGTCTAATTAAATTGTGGGATGGGAAGTAGATGAGGTAGTACCTATTACCTATTTATTATGAAACCTTTGGGAGTTACTTCTACGTTTGCTTATTATGCCATGCTATGCTAGTAGACGTGGATTGGGTGAGTGTTATCCATGACAGATGTGAGTTTGATAATTTTAAGGGTTTATCTAAGGTGGCAAATTAAACACACATCTGGGAGGATTGAGGCACCTGGTTTCTATCAGGACTTGCCTGTTTTTTTTGGACCGCCACCCAGGCTCAAAGGGATCATAAGATCTTTCATGCTAGAAACTTCCGTGTGCAGCCACAAGCCATTATGGGCTCTGGCATAGTTGATTAAGTCGTGCGAACTCTTACAGGGTAGACTAGTAGATGTAGGGGAAAGTAGGTGTACCGGTCTATCCATCGTAAGGTGCTAGCGCTTGTGAAAGACTGTGTCTCGGTCATCCATTTCTCAAACACCGTGTAGTGTGAGAAACCCAACGGAGGCGATCGAGTCTTGTGGGGAAAAGTGCGCAAACCTCTGCATATTGTAATAAACTAATCATGATTAGCCGTGTCCCCGGTTATGGACATCTTGAGTATCTAGTACTTGAATATCATGTGAATCTCATCATGTTACTTATAATTAATATTGTTGGGTTTTAATTGTTCACTTAATTGGGATCGAAATGTTGTCAACCATTCTCGATGTTCAACTACCATGATAGTTAAATAAATTTATTCCTTTGTAGTAGGGAAAAACTGGCTTTACGCAAAACAGTAACCATAGAGCTTTCCACCAGCCAAATATGCATATAGTATAGCTGTTACATTCCATTACTCTCTGTGTGTCACTTTGCCAGCATATTCCATGTGCTGACCCGTTTTCGGGCTGCAACTTTCATGTTGTAGACTTTTCAGACGATGAGTAAGGTGCTTTTAGGTCGTGGTTCCATACTCAGTGATGCCGTTGGAGTTGATGGACCCATTTATCTTCCAAGTCTTCCGCTGTTATCGTTATTAGATGGCCTTAAGCCATATTTTATTGTAATAAGTTCTCTTTTGAGACACCGATGTAATAAGTGTGTGATTGCTACTCTGCTATAAATCCTTCGAAGTACTGTGTGGTGTTAGCATTACTGATCCAGGGATGACACCGGAGCACAGAGACTTGATCCATTCGGGTCAGGTCGCTACAAACGGAGATCTTAAAACTTCTGGAAGCAGGTATAATCTATCCTATAGCTGACAGTAGAGGGTAAGTCCTATTCATTGTGTCCATAAGAAAGGAGGTATTACTGTTGTTCCTAATGATAAGAATGAACTTTTTCCACAAAGAATTGTTATAGGATAATGGTAATTGATTTTAGAAAACTAAACAAAGCAACTATAGAAAAGATCATTACCCTTTGCCTTTTATTGATTAAATGCTAGAAAGATTATCTAAGCACACAATTTTTTCTTGCTTGATGGATGTTCTGGTTTTTCACAAATACCTGTTTCTCAACCTGATCAAGAAAGACCACTTTTACTTGTCCCTTTGGAACTTATACTTATAGACGTATGCCTTTTTGGTTTATGTAATGCACCTTCTACCTTTCAAAGATGTATAACTGCTATATTCTCTGAATTTTGTGAAAATATTGTTGAGGTTTTCATGGATGATTTCTCTGTTTATGGGAAGTCTTTTGATGATTTTTTAAGCAATCTCGGTCGAGTTTTGCAGAGATGTGAACAAACAAATCTTGTCTTGAATTGGTAGAAGTGTCACTTTATGGTTAATGAAGGTATTGTCTTGGGTCATAAAGTTTCTGAAAGAGGTATTGAAGTGGACAAAGAAAAGGTTGATGCAATTGATAAAATGCCATGTCCTAAAAATATCAAAGGTATGTAGTTTCCTAGGTCATGTGCTAGTTTCTATAGGAGATTTATCAAAGACTTTTCAAAAATTTCTAGGCCTCTTACAAGTCTTTTGCAAAAGGATATTCCTTTTGTTTTTGATGATGATTGTTTAGAAGCCTTTGAAACACTCAAGAAAGACTTAATTTCTGCACCTATTATTCAACCACCTGATTGGAACTTGCCTTTTGAAATTATGTGTGATGCTCGTGATTATGTTGTTGGTGCTGTTCTAGGACAAAGAGTTGATAAGAAACTGAATGTTATTCATTATGCTAGTAAAACTCTAGAAACTTCTCAAAGAAACTATGCAACTACTGAAAAAGAATTCTTAGCAGTGGTGTTTGCTTGTGATAAATGTATACCTTCTATTGTTGATTCAAAAGTAATTGTTCACACAGACCATGCTACTATTAAATATCCTATGGAAAATAAATATGCTAAACCTAGACTTATTCGATGGGTTCTCTTACTACAAGAATTTGATTTACATATCACTGATAGAAAGGGAGCTGAGAATCCCGTAGCTGAGAATCTGTCTAGGCTTGAAAATGTGCGTGATGACCCACTACCTATTGATGATAGTTTTCCTGATGAGCAGTTAGCTACAATAAATGTTGCTCATAATACTCCTTGGTATGCTGACTATGCTAATTACATTGTTGCTAAATATTTACCACCTAGCTTTACTTATCAACAAAAGAAGAAATTCTTCTATGATTTAAGACACTACTTTTGGGATGACCCACATCTTTATAAAGAAGGAGTAGATATTATTATTAGACGTTGTGTACCTGAGCATGAACAGGGACAAATCCTACGGAAATGTCACTCCGAAGCTTACGAAGGGCATCATGCTGGAGATAGAACTGCTCACAAGGTATTTCAAATTGTATTTTATTGGCCTACTCTCTTCAAGGATGCACGTAAGTTCGTCTTATCTTATGATGAATGCCAAAGAATAGGTAATATCGGTAAGCATCAAGAAATGCCTGTGAATTATTCACTTGCTGTTGAACCATTTGATGTTTGGGTATTTGATTACATGGGACCTTTTCCTCCCTCTAATGGGTATACACATATTTTGGTTGATGTTGATTATGTTACTAAATGGGTAGATGCTATTCCAACCAGTAGTGCTGATCACACCACCTCTATTAAAATGCTTAAGGAAGTTATTTTCCCTAGGTTGGAGTCCCTAGATATTTAATGACTGATGGTGGTTCACACTTTATTCATGGTGCTTTCCGTAAAATGCTTGCCAAGTATGATGTTAACCATAGAATTGCATCACCTTATCATCCTCAGCCTAGTGGTCAAGTTGAACTTAGCAATAGAGAAATAAAATTAACCTTGCAAAAGACTTTCAATAGGTCCCGGAAGAATTGGTCTAAGAAATTAGATCATGCACTTTGGGCTTATAGAACAGCATATAAAAATCCTATGGGTATGTCTCCTTATAAAATGGTTTATGGAAAAGTTTGTCATTTGCCTCTTGAGTTAGAACATAAAGCATATTGGGCAATCAAAGAACTCAATTATGATTTCAAACTTGCCGGTGAAAAGAGGTTATTTTATATTAGTTCATTAGATGAATGGAGAACCCAAGCTTATGAAAATGCAAAATTATTCAAAGAAAAAGTTAAAAGATGGCATGACAAAAGAATCCAAAAGCGTGAGTTTAAAGTCGGAGAAGATGTTCTTTTGCACAAATCTCGTTTTAGATTCTTTGTAGGAAAACTCCTCTCAAAATGGGAAGGCCCCTATGTTATCGATGAGGTTTATCAGTCTGGAGCCATCAAAATAAATAATGTTGAAGGTACTAATGCGAAGGTTGTCAATGGGCAACGAATAAAACATTATATCTCAGGTATGCCTATTAATGTTAAAAGCAATATTATCCAAACTTTAACATCGGAACAACACATAAAAGAGTCCTTCCGGAACACTCCGGAATCATGAAAATAAGGAGGTACGTGATACGGTAAGTAAATGGACTCCGAAAAATCTGCAAAATATTTTTTTGTCAGTTTTGGAATATTTAGAAAATTAGGAAAATAAGAAACTTCCAGGAAGCGTACCCTGGTGGGCACAAGGGTTGTGCCCACCTGGGGTACCTTCTGGACTTCGTTTTTTCTTCTGTTTGCTTGCTTCCCAAGATAAAAAAATCTTTATATACCCCCTGAACCTATTAACCACCGTATCGCAGAGAAATCCTCTATTTTCTTTTACTTGTTGTTTTCTGTCAGATCCCATCTACCATGGCTGCTTCAACATCCTCCAGGGACAAGTTCCTCAAGAACGTCATGAACCCATATCCGTGGGAGGTGGTGCAGCACCCTCAGGTCATACAGATGCATGAGGGGGTGTTTCACCTTCACGATGTGCCATGTCCCAAGGGGACGGGAACCATGGAGGCTAGGCTTGAAGCTATGGAACAGGATGTCTTCCGGTGCAAGGGGATGGTGGAGCGTGGACTCAATGCCAATGACCTCATGACCACGGACCTCTCTCGTGATCTCAAGGTGGATGGCAAGCCCATGAACGACATTGTCTTCACCCTCAACAAGCAAATCAACTTCCTCCAAAGCTAGATCTATGACCTCCAAAACCAAGTCTTTGAATATGAGGCAAGGTTTAAAGGTATGAGTTTGGCTGCTAGTTGCAGGTCCCGTGAGACTCACTCCTCCTCTTATGATGGTGGACCACTTCCATGGAAATCCGAGGACAAGATCTCTTCTTCATCACCACCCACCCTTCTTCCTCACCACTAAAAGAGAATTGAGTATTGGGTATGGGCACTCCCCTTGGCTTTCGCCAAGCTTGGGGGAGGTGCCCCGGTATCGTATCATCCCCACTATATTTTGCCTTTACTTATTTTAGTTCGATCTTTTGCTTTAGATGAATAAAAGTTTAGTTTGATCCTTTCTTTGAGAGTATGCTTAGTGATCTATCCTTGTAATCGTGTGCAAGATATATAATAAATTTTAGTGTGAGTTTTTGCTTTCTTTACTTTCTTGTTCAAATTAAAAGAAAGGAAATAAATAAAAGGAAAGGATATAAATAAAAAGAAAGGAAATAAATCAAGAAGATCATATGCTAATATTATGGTAGGTGATGGCACCACATAAGGAAAAGTATAAGTAGAAAATCTTATTAGAGATTGACAAACATAGCATTGGTCAATGATGCAACTCATGAAAGAATTAATAATGGAAGAGAAGATTCACATATAAATATATTATCCTAGAAATCTTTTGTGATTGTGAGCCCCCATCAAAATATTATATGCCAAAATTGTTGACGTTGGACAAGGAAGGAAACTTAATGATTTATGTTTGTTCATATTCACATAGAAGTCATATTGTTGTAGATCCTTTAACATGTGGTGATTGCCCCTATCTTGCTAGCCAAAAATTCCGCACTAAGTAGAGATACTAATTGTACATCCAAAAACCCTTAAACACAAATCTTATTTTCAAGTGTCCACCATACCTACCTAGGGATTGAGCAAGATCCCTCAAGTAAGTTGTCATCGGTGCAAAAAGGTAATAAAAATTGCTTCTAAATGTGTGAGATCATTTAGTGTAAGAGAAAATTGAGCGTTGCACGAACTTGTGATGGTGAAGAATAAAAGCGTCAGACTACATAATAAAGGTCGCTATCACAAGGGGCAATGCAATGTGACATTCTTTTGCACTAAGGGGTTGAGCATACAAACAAATAAGTGCATGGCAACCTCTATATCCCTCTGCGAAGGGCCTATCTTTTACTTTTATGCAAAGAGCCAAAGTTTTCTCTCTATTCCTTTTTATTTTCTCCTTTGGCAAGCATCATGTGGTGAGGAAAGATCTAGGCACATATGTCGAGTTGAATATGGGTAGCATGAGTTATTATTGTTGACATCACCCTTGAGGTGAATACATTGGGAGGCGAAACTATAAGCCCTCATCTTCTTATGCCTCCGGTTGAAACGTTTTGCTCATGAGTATGCGGTGAGTGTTAGCAATAATAGAAGACTATATGATGGTTGAGTATGTTGACTTGCCTAAAGGCTCCGATGTGTAACCCTTCCTGAAAAGATGATGAATTGTAGTTGCAAAGTTGACTGAGAACATAGTTTGTTGGTTTTTAATAGAGTTTTTGCTTTATACTTCGATTTTGTAATGAGATGTTACTTATTCATGAGACGTATATGATAAAAGTTCTATATTAGAAGTCTTATGTTTAATTTTGTTCCTGTTATATCTACATGATGGTTCTATGTCCGTATTTTATTTTTATCGACACCTCTCTCTCTAAGCATGTGGACATGTTTTTCAATTTCGGTTTTCGCTTGAGGACAAGCAAGGTCCAAGCTTGGGGGAGTTGATAAGTCCATTTTTGCATCATATTTTCTTACTGTTATGTATGATGTTTTTATCCTTAATAATGCTTTTTGGAGTAATTCTAATGCCTTTTCTCTCATAATATGCTAGGTATACACAAACAGGGAGAATTCCGGCAGCTCGAAATCTGGACCTGGAAAAGCTACGTCAGGCCACCTATTCTGCACAACTCCAAACAAGCTAAAACTTAAAGGAGATTTTTTTATCAAATATATGAGGAATATTGGAGAAAATAACTACCAGAGTGGGCCCACGAGGTGGGCACAACCCACCTGGACGCGCCAGGGAGCCCAGGCGCGCCCTGGTGGGTTGTGATCACCCAGGCCCACCTCCGGTGCCCATCTTCTGGTATATAAGTCATTTTGACCTAGAAAAAATAAGGAGAGGACTTTTGGAATGGAGCGCCGCCGTCTTGAGGCGGAACTTGGGCAGCAGCACTTTTGCCCTCCGGCAGAGCGATTCCGCCGGGGGAACTTCCCTCCCGGAGGGGGGGGGTCGTCATCCTCATCATCACCAAAAACTCTCCCATCTTGGGTGGGCAATATCCATCAACATCTTCAACAGCACCATCTCATCTCAAATCCTAGTTCATCTCTTGTGTTCAATCTTGTTACCGGAACTATAGATTGCTGCTTGTGGGTGACTAGTAGTGTTGATTACATCTTGTAGTTGATTACAATATGGTTTATTTGGTGGAAGATTATAAGTTCAGATCCAATATGCTATTTAATACCCCTCTGATCTTGAGCATGATTATCATTTGTGATTAGTTACTTTTGTTCTTGAGGTCACAGGAGAAATCATGTTGCAAGTAATCATGTGAACTTGATATATGTTTGATATTTTGATAGTATGTATGTTGTGATTCCCTTAGTGGTGTCATGTGAACATCGACTACATGTCACTTCACCATATTTTGGCCTAAGGGAATGCATTTTGGAGTAGCAATTAGATGATGGGTTGCGAGAGTGGCAGAAGCTTAAACCCTAGTTTATGCGCTATTCCGTAAGGGACCGATTGGATCCAAAAGTTTAATGCTATGGTTAGAATTTATTCTTAATACTTTTCTCATAGTTGCGGATGCTTGCAGGAGGGTTAATCATAAGTAGGAGGTTTTTTCAAGTAAGAACAATACCTAAGCACCGGTCCACCCACATATCAAATTATCAAAGTACCGAAAACGAATCAAACCAACATGGTGAAAGTGACTAGATGAAATTCCCGTGTACCCTCAAGAACGCTTTGCTTATCATAAGAGACGTTTTGGCCTATCCTTTGCCTCAAAAGGATTGGGCTACCTTGCTGCACTTTTGCTACTATTATTCTTACTTGCTCGTTACAAATTATCTAGCTATCAAACTACTCTGTTACTTACAATTTCTACACTTGCACACATTACCTTGCTGAAAACCATTTGTCATTTCCTTCTGCTCCTCGTTGGGTTCGACACTCTTACTTATTCTGAAGAGCTACAAGTGATCCCATATACTTGTGGGTCATCGTCCATCCAGAGAGCCCACACATTATCAACTATGGCATGGGCATCATAAATTGTTGTTTGGTTTTATTGCGGCTGATGTGCCTTGTCACGTAGCACGCTGCTCGAAACTGCAGGGGACTCGCCATGTCAGTTCCTACTACAACTATGATGAGGCATGGAATGAAGTCAGTTTGAGCTATGAGAATAATTTACCTGCTGCACGACGGCTATCTTTAGCATCTCGATGGCATTCCTTGCTTCGATCACCATCGAACTATTTCCGTCAATTGGGATTGTAGCGAGATTATGAGTCGCTGTGAGCATGTTGTCAACTGGGTTTGAGTAATGACCAGCGGCTGTCTGAAAACGCCGGGGCTGATACTTGACCGGCAACTGCTGACGAGACGGCGGCTGCAACTAGGTATCATTTGGAAGGATTCTCTCAGTCAATTGGGGTGTAACGGGTGATACGTCTCTGTCGTATCTACTTTTCCTAACACTTTTCCTCTTGTTCTGGACTCTAATTTGCATGATTTGAATGAAACTAACCCAGACTAATGCTATTTTCAGTAGAACTACCATGGTGTTGTTTTTGTGCAGAAATAAAAGTTCTTAGAATGAAACGAAACTCTGCAAGGATTTTTTATATAATAAAAGAGAATTTCTAGAGCCAAGAACCACCGGAGTGGGCACCTGGGTGGGCACAACCCACCAGGGCGTGCCTGCCCCCCAAACGCACCTTGGTGGGTTGTCCCCACCTGATGGCCACGCAGACCCTAAAACCGATGCTATAAAATCCTATTTTTCCAGAAAAATCGGGGAGAAAGAATTATCGTGTTCCACGAGACGGAGCCGCCGCCGTCTCCTGTTCTTCTTTGGGAGGCCAGATCTGGAGTCTGTTTGGGGCTCCGGAGAGGGGAATCTCTGATCTTCGTCATCACCAATCTTTCTCCATCGCAAATTCCATGATGCTCCCCACCAGAAGTGAGTAATTCCTTCGTAGGCTCAATGGTCGGTGAGGAGTTGGATGAGATTCATCATGTAATCGAGTTAGTTTTGTCAGGGCCTAATCCCTAGTATCCACTATGTTCTGAGATTGATGATGCTATGACTTTGCCATGCTTAATGCTTGTCACTTTGGGCTTGGGTACCATGATTTCAGATCTGAACAATTTATGTTATCACCATTATATCCATGTTCTAGATCTGATCTTGCAAGTTATAGTCACCTACTACGTGTTATGATCCGGCATCGCCGGAGTGACAATAGTCAGGACTACTCCCGGTGATGACCGTAGTTTGAGGAGTTCATGTATTCACTGTGTTTTAATGCTTTGTTCTGGTTCTCTATTGAAAGGAGGCCTTAATATCCCTTAGTTTCCAATAGGACCCCGCTGCCATGGGAGGGTGGGACAAAAGATGTGATGCAAGTTCTTTCCATAAGCACGTATGACTATTTATGGAATACATGCCTACATTATATTTATGAACTGGAGCTAGTGTTGTATCGCCCTAGGTTATGATTGTCACATGATGAATATCATCCAACAAATTACCGATCCAATGCATGCGATTTTCCTATATATTGATCTTGCTAAGTTACTACTGCTATTGTTACTGTTGCACTTGCTACAAAACTAGTGCTATCACTATTGTTGTTACTACTACTATCAAAACTATCACACTACTTTGCTACTGATCACTTTGCTGCAGATAATTAATCTCTAGGTGTGGTTGAATTGACAACTCAGCTGCTAATAGTTGCAAGTATTCTTTGGCTCCCCTTGTGTCGAATCTATATATTTGGGTTGAATACTCTACCCTCGAAAACTGTTGCGATCCCATATAGTTATGGGTTATCAAGACCTTTTTCTGGCGCCGTTGGTGGGGAGCATAGCTATATTTGTTGATTCACTTGGGATTATTATCAATTTATCACTATGAGGAATCTGAAGGATGCTAAGACTAAGATTTTTCCCTCTAAGACGAGGGGTGGTAAGGAACTGTCATCTAGCTCTGCTTTAGATTCAGCTTCTGTTATAAGTAAACTTGCAACACCAGCACATGTTATCAATCTTGATATGTCACAAGTTATTGATGATGCTACTTCTGCTATGAATGATACTTATGATGATGCTAGTACCTTGCTTGATGATGATGTGCCACTAGGTGAATTTCTTGATGAACAAATTGCTAGAGTAAGACAACATGATATTGTTGAAACTGATGATGAGCTTGAAACTGAAAATATTGAAACACCTACTAGAACTAGCCCTCCTAGATATGAATTGCCAAAGGTACTAGAAGGTTATGTTATGAATGAGGAGACTACTAGAGATATTCTCGCTTGTAATGATAGAGATGATCTAGAGAAATTATTATGCAAGTATAAAGAAAAATCCTTGAATGCTAGAATGAAATGTGATCCTAAGTTTGCTACTTCACCTATCTTTATTGATGACAACGATTATGAATTCTGACCCAGAGTTAATTACTTTGGTTGAATTTGATCCTTTCCATGGTTATGAAACTGAAACTGTTGTGGCACATCTTACTAAGTTGAATGACATAGCCACCCTTTTTGCTCATTATGAGAACACTCGCTATTACTATATTCTCAAATTATTTCCATTCTCGTTAAAGGGTGATGCTAAATCTTGCTACAATACTCTTGCTCTATGTTGTGTGCATAGTCCCCAGGACATGATTTATTACTTCTCTAAAAAATATTTCCCTGCTCATAAGAAAAAAGCTGTGTTACAGGAAATATTTAACTTTGTGCAAATTGAAGAAGAGAGTCTCCCACAAGCTTGGGGGAGGCTTCTCCAATTGCTTAATTCTTTGCCTGATCATCCTCTTAAGAAAAATAAAATAGTTGATATCTTCTATAATGGACTAACCGATGCTTCTAGGGATTTCCTAGGTAGTTGTGTTGGTTGTGTTTCCAGGGAACGAACTATTGGGCATGCTGAAGAATTATTGAATAACATATTGAAAAATTATGATGATTGGACTCTTCCTGAACCACCGCTTAAACCCACTCCGAAGAAGAGGGGTATCTTATATCTCAGTCCTGAAGATATGCAAGAGGCAAAGAAATCTATGAAGGAAAAAGGTATTAAAGCTGAGGATGTCAAAAATTTACCTCCTATTGAACAAATACATGGGCTTGATACACCACCACCTAAGGTGGTAGAGGAAAAGGATGAGTATGTTTAGGAAGTTTGCTTCCAAGAAGAACTCCAAGGGAGTTATCGGGGAGTCATCTGATAGTGATGTACGCACCCAAAGAATGGCGGAGCTATGGCCGTGCGAATGGCCGCATAATCCGTTCATGGAAGGAGTCGGAATCCTTCAGGAGTTCACACAATATGCTGCTAATGTCGGCCTCACCGACTTCATCGTAGCTGAATGTGAACAGTATCATCTCCTCCCAAACTCCTTTGTGAAAAGTTTTAATTTCCTTCCTAGGAATAATCCCCCTGAAGTGCAGTTTAATTTATACAGTGAACCCCATCAGATATCGCTTACTGAATTTTGTGACATATGCTTACTCCCTTCCGATGGGAGTTTAGTAGAGCCTAGTCCTGCAAACTTCGAAGGCTTTTATCGCACCCTATCTGTAGGGGATGAGAGATGAGTGTCAAGTGTCACCGCCACTAGCTTGCATTTTCCTGCCGTGCATTATTTTGCTCTTTTCATTACAAAGTGCTTGCTTTCTAGAGAGAAGGTGGGTGCACTCAGTACCCCAAACCTTGTTGTTTTACGCCGTGCACTCCAAGGTGACACCACTTATAGCTTGTTGGGAGCTATTGTGGCACGCCGCCGCCATATTAATAAATCCAAGGGCAGAATACATGGTGGTATTTACTCTACTCGCTTGGCTAGTCGCTTTAACATTCATATGCATCAGCATGATTATCCTTTGCCCAAGGTTTACCTAGATCGCGCAGCCATGGAACACCACTAGTTTATTGCACGCGATTACCCTAACATTCCTATTCTTTATAACCTGGTTTTCAGTGTGAGCACTCATGATATTATTTCATTGCATGCACCTGCTTTGTTTGATCCTATTGCCAGGGGTGGATACAGGATATGCCTGCGGACATCGTCGCCTACTGGAACAACCTAGCTGCAACACAGGATGAGCCTCAGCAGTGGGATCCACATGTGCCCACTCCTCAGTATTTCGACATGGGACCCCATGGTTTCTTCGACTACTTATTAGCAAGTTAGGCCAAAAGCCTAAGCTTGGGGGAGTATGTATTTCCACCGACATTACATTCATGTTCACACTTTTTCATTGTATTATCCATGCTAAATTTATTTTCTCACTTTCTTCTTGTGTGTTTGGAAAACTTTGAGAAAATACAAAAATATTTCCTGCTTCTTTTTTATGTTTTGTTCTAGAGTAGTTAGACGTAGCACTAAAAAGAAAACCCAAAAAGATTTCATTGTTCTTATTTTGCTTGTTGGGAGCTTTCCCGTGTAAATAGTTTTTCTCGTCTTTGCTTTTTCCTTTCATTTTTTCTTGTTCAAGAAAACCAAAAACTCCAAAAATATTTCAGTGTGTTTCTCTGAATTTCTTTTCTTTTTATTTGAGTCATACCGAGGAGAGGACCACGATGAAAATGTTGAGTGGCTCTCATTTTCATAACTGTTGATCTAACAAAGATCCCATTTTACCTTGTCTTCTCCTGTTGAATAAAATGTTTGCAGATTCCAGCTTAGTCCACGGCACTCTTGCACTATTATTATTTTCATATTGTTAGGTCGTGCAAGTGAAAGGCAATAATGACGATATTTGATAAACTGGTCGTGGTAGAGAGAAACAGGTAACTCGACTTGTTCTGTTTTTGTAAATATGTTTAACCTAGTATCCATGATTCAGCTCATTATGATTAAACATGTTTGCAATGACAATTAGATATTATAGTTTCTCATGCCATGCATAAGTAGCTAGGAGTGGATAATGATTTATCTTGGATGTCAACATTGCGTTAAAATGATTGTGATATAGTACGATGATATGGTATCCTCCTCTAAATGTTTGAGTGGCTTGACTTGGCACATGTTCATGCATGTAGTTGAATCAAAACCAACATAGCCTCCATGATATTTATGTTCATGGTGTTCATATTCTACTCATGCTAGTGTCCAATGTTACTTATGCATAATGCATGTTCATGACCGCCGTTGCTCTCTAGCTGGCCGCTTCTCAACCTATTTACTAGCCTTCGCATGTACTAAGTGGGAATTCTGCTTGTACATCAAAAACCCTTGAACCCAAATTATTCCAGATTAGTCCACCATACCTACCTCTATGCGGTATTACCCTGCTATCCTAAGTAAATTTGCACGTGCCATCTCTAAAAACTTCAAATAAACATCATTTTTGTGTGCCTGGATTGTTCATAGAACGACAGGAGGTAGTTAGTATCTTCCATGCTACTCAGGACGAGTGTTTATTCACTCTCCATGGCACGAGAAAGGGGCGGTAATAGGGATTCCTAGTCCCAGATTGCAAACAGAGAAGAGCTTACAAATAATCAAACAAAAACTCCTACGAAGTCATAACCTTTACTTTATCGCTTGGGAACCGCCACTACGGGAATCAGGATCTTTGCCGTCAGCCGTCTCTTTGTCGTCCGCTAGTTGATGGAAAAGATGGTCTTTGCCATCGCTTACAGAAAAATGACGGCAAATAAGGAGCGGATGGCAAAGATATTGTTTGTCGCCAGCCGTCTCTTTGCCATCAGCTAGCGGACGGCATAGAAGCTTTGTCGTCAGCTAGCAGATGGCAAAGAGGGAGGGTGGCCCACTAGCGAGAGCCACCTAAGGCCACTTTCTTTGCCATCCGCTAGCAGACGGCAAAGAAACTGGCCAAACTAACGCCCATTAGCTAGGCTCTTTGTCGTCTGCTAGCAGACGGCAAAGAACCGTGCCCTAACTAAGAAGCCAATGCCCGCGCCCCACCCCTCTCTCTGTCCCCTCTCTCTCCACCACGTGCCCGAGCCGTCGCCACCCCGCGCCACCCCCATCGCTGGCCGCCCCGCCCCCGTCCCCCATGCCGCCGCCGCCCCGCACCACCCCCGTCGCCGCGTCGCCCCTGCCACCCGGCGACCCCCTCCTCCGCCCCTGCCCCGCCCCCGCCGCCCCACCGACCCCCTTCCCCACCCCGCACCACCCCCATCGCCGCGTTGTGCCGCCCCGCCCCCATGCCCGAGCCGCCGCCGCCCCGCGCCACCCCCGTCACTACGTCGCCCCCTCCTCCACCCCGGCGGCCATGGCGCCCCTCTCCTCTACCACCGCGTCCGCCCCGCCGCTCCGACGCCCCCTCCTCCACCCTAGGCACCCCGGCGCCCCTCTCCTCCAGCCCCACAGCCGCCGCGCCGCTCCGGTGACCCCTGCTCCGGTGAGACCTTGTATTTTTTCTGTTTTTAGATTTAGTTTAATTTAGGCTTGGTTTAGTTTAGGTTTACTTTAGGTTTTGTTTCTGTTTTTTAAGTTTTGGTTTACATTTAGTTAACTTTAGGTTTAGTTTAGGTATAAGAAAGATGAAAAAGGAAGAAGAAGAAGAAGAAGAAGAAGAGGAATAAATCCCTAGTTTTTCTCTTTTGCTATTGTAGTTGGGTGTTGTGTTGCATGCGCTAGAGTTTTTCACTTGTCGATGTGCTGGGCAATGTGTATGCTAGTTGTAGTTGGTGCTTGGTGAATCTTCAGGCTGATGGTTGGACTGTTTTGTCTGTGTGATGTGTGAGTTGTGTAGCTCCAAAACAGAACATGCAAATATATTCCCCTTTTGTGCTAAGCTGTGGAAGTTCATACATCCAAATATATTTTCCTTTTGATAGTTATTATTGATCAATGTGTACTTGAGCATGTACAACTGTGTTTCTTTGTTTTTTAGAACACCTTATGTATTCTTTGTCATGCTTTGATAGAATTTGAATTATAAAAATACATAGCAAATAACATTATGTGGGGAGATGTTTTCATACTGCCTCTATATATAAGAGACATTATGGGCACCTCCGAGATACCTAGCCAGCATATATATCAATTTAATTTATGAAATAGGGAGAAAATCCTATGCATAGGTTTTGTCAGGAGTGTTTGTTGAATCTCTAGATTTTCATGTTTTATACAAATATTATAATAACATTTAATGGTCAAAAACAGCAATTCTTATGTGATATGGAGTGAGGAATTGATCATTCAATGATATTTTTTACCCCTATGTGAACTGTTGTCCATTTTAATTCCGCAACGTAATTGTCACTTGGCAAAAAATATTATTAAATGAATTATGATAAATGTGTTGAGTCTGGGTCTTCGGTTGCATCGTATATTTGGGGAAGTCCACCATCCTAACAGGAGTGTCGAAGGGTCCTCACAAACTCATGCATCAATACATGTGTCAGCCCAGCCTTTTTCACTTGTGTGGAAAAGAGGGTTAAGTTGGCTGCCTGCTAACTTTGATAAAGGCATCTAGAACCTTCAATTTCTTATTGGGGGAGAGATGAGCTTGTATGGTTGGGTGCTATGTCGATGGTTCATTGGTGTGGCTTGCATGCCCTACGGTCTAGGTGTGCCATCACTTTCCCTTGCATCCATCGCATGCATCGAACTTTGGTCGTATGGTTGCATGTCCCAGTTGCTTATGGATCTGTTATGCAGAAGGGGCTCGTGTGCACTGTCACGGGATAATTTTGCACTGCTCAAGAGGTCCAAGTTGGACATGTCCCTCACGAGCTGGTAGCATGTTTTTTCTTTTTCGAGAGTATGTAGCTTGTTTATTTCATGTTTCCTTTTTCATACTTGCATTGTGATGCATCCATTATCAGATTGTTTTGTAAGGGTTCCTTGTGGTCAGAACTTCGACGACTTGCCGTTGTGCAAGACCCTGCATGCGTCGGTTTATTTCCAGGTGTTGTGGGTCGAGCCCTTTTCTCTTGTTATCCTTGCTGCTTCTCCATTTGAGTTTTGATTGAGGATGTGTGCTGGCGGGTTGAACAAGAACTGTCATTGGTTTCAGGGTGGTTTTATTTTGGGGCAGCTGTGGAGTTGGATTTTTTATTTACGGGAATTGTATAATTGGGTGGAACTCCGCTGCCTCCTATCTCATGTGTCAGCATCATTCGCTGTGTATACAAGGATATGATCATGAACCTTCTGTTATCTTTGAATATCACCATCAATATCGTTGGTAGTGGTAATGTTTTCTTATTGGTATCACCATCAATTTGGTTTACATTTTCAGTTTTCTTTCATGTCTAAAGAAATCCCTAGTTTTGAAGGGTGCCAATTGCCATTGCGAACTAACCTACCAAATCAATTAAGTGTTGTTGATGTTGTCAGAGATGGGGGGAGGCCGCTGAGGGAGTCCTGGATTAGGGGGTCTCCGGACAGCCGGACTATATCCTCTGGTCGGGCTGTTGGACTATGAAGATACAAGATTGAAGACTCCGTCCCGTGTCCAGATGGGACTCTACTTGGCGTGGAAGGCAAGCTAGGCAATACGGATATGTATATCTCCTCCTTTGTAACCGACCTTGTGTAACCCTAGCCCCCTCTGGTGTCTATATAAACCGGAGGGTTTTAGTCCGTAGGACAAGAGACAATCATCCATAGGCTAGCTTCTAGGGTTTAGCCTCTTTGATCTCGTGGTAGATCAACTCTTGTAATACTCATATCATCAAGAACAATCAAGCAGGGCGTAGGGTATTACCTCCATCAAGAGGGCCCGAACCTGGGTAAACATCGTGTCCCCTGCCTCCTGTTACCATCCGCCTTAGACGCACAGTTCGGGACCCCCTACCCGAGATCCGCCGGTTTTGACACCGACATTGGTGCTTTCATTGAGAGTTCCACTATGTCGTCCCCATAAGGCTTGATGGCTCCTTCGATCATCGCTAGCAATGCGGTCCAGGGTGAGGCTTTCCTCCCCAGATAGAACTTCATATTCGGCGGCTTTGCACTGCGGGCCAATTCGCATGGCCATCTGGAGCAGATCGTGAGCTACGCCCCTGGCCATCAGGTCAGATTTGGAAACTTGAACTTCGACGGATTCGAGCCCATGTCGGACGTGCCGCATAGTCGCGATGAGCATGACGTAACTCTGCCGTCGGACAATGTTCGGGAGATCGCATCCGCAACTACTCCGTCCATCAATCTGGAGCAAGTCGCGCCATCCGAGAGCGGAGGGATGGACCCCGCCATGGAGGCCGCACTCTCAGTGGCGATAGAGCCGGATACTGACTACACCCCTTACGAGAGACGTGTTGCCGAACCACTGGATTCATCTTTGGCCACGGACTCCGAGCGGCTCACATTCGTGCCCGTCGAGTCCGACGAGGCGCCGATCATGGATTTCACCTCCGCGGATATCTTTCAGCACTCACCTTTCGGAGATGTGCTAAATTTATTAAGGTCTCTCTCCCTGTCAGGAGAACGTTGGCCGAACTATGTCCGGCTAGAATGCGATGCGGATGACAAAGAAATTCGCTGCCCACCCACCACCCACTTATTAGCCATTGTCGACGACTTAACCGACATGCTCGACTTCGACTCCGAAGACTTCGACGGTATGGACGACAAAGCCGAAGACGAACAGGAACCACCGCCCTCAGGGCGCTGGACCGCCACCTCATCATACAATATATACATGGTGGACACCCCCAAAGAAGGCAATGGCGACGAGACAACAGAGGAGGACCCCTCCAAGAAGCAACCCAAGCACCGACGTCAGCGGGGCCGCTCTAAGTCCCGCCACAGCAAGAGCAGTGATACCGGCATAGGAGATAATAACACTCCGAATAGCGTCGAAGACAACAACAATCCCCTCCAGCATGGTGTAGAGCTAGAGGACGAACAAGCTAGCCCTCCAGAGCAGGCAGCAGACGGAGAACCGGAGGAGGACAATTACATGCCTCTCTCCGAAGACGAGGCGAGCCTCAGCGACGACGAGTTTATCGTGCCTGAGGACCCCGTCGAGCAAGAGCGCTTCAAGCGCCGGCTTATGGCCATGGCAAATAGCCTGAAGAAAAAACAGCAACAGCTTCAAGCCGATCAAGACTTGCTAGCAGACAGGTGGACCGAAGTCCTTGCGGCCGGGGAGCATGAACTCGAGCGCCCATCCAAAAGTTACCCAAAATGCAGGTTGCTGCCTCACCTCGAGGAGGAAGCACTGAAACCTCATTCACTAGTGTAGGATGTGGCTGACCGGCCACTACACGGCCGAGCCAGAGAGGTGTTTCAGCCTAAAGTTCAGACCGCACCCCGTCGCCACTCAGTCAAAAATACTAAGGCCCAGGGTAACACAGAGGACATGCGAGACATCTTGGACAGTAAGGCAAAAAATCGCAAGGTCAATATACGGGACACATGCACGTGCGCCCACACGGGACGATGATCGTCACGTCAGATACACCAAGAGTAAATCCGGCCGGGCCGAATAGAGCAGACAAGACTCATATGAACTACGTTGGGATATAGCCCGGCACAAAGGTGCCGCACACCCCATATGCTTCACTGATGGAGTTATGAATCTTGAATTCCCGTAGGGTTTCAAACCCATAAATATCGAATCATACGATGGCACAATAGATCCCGCTGTATGGATTGAGGATTTCCTCCTTCACATCCACATGGCTCGCGGTGATGATCTATATGCCATCAAGTACCTCCCATTAAAACTCAAAGGACCAGCTCGGCATTGGCTGAACAGTTTGCCAGCAGATTCAGTCAGCGGTTGGGAGGATCTGGAAGACACATTTCTTGACAACTTCCAGGGCACTTATGTGCGGCCACCGGATGCTGATGACTTGAGCCACATAACCCAGCAACCAGGGGAATCGGCTAGACAATTCTGGACACGGTTCCTGACAAAGAAAAATCAAATTGTAGAATGTCCGGATGCAGAGGCCCTAGAAGCATTCAAGCATAACATCTGCGACGAGTGGCTCGCCCGCCACCTCGGTCGGGAGAAGCCGAATTCTATGGCAGCCCTCATGACACTCATGACCCGCTTTTGCGCGGGCGAGGACAGCTGGCTGGCTCGCAGCAACAACACATCGAGGATTCCGGATACCTCGGATACCAAAGATGTCAACAGTAGGCAGCATCGTAATAGACCAAAGCGCCGCAATAACGGCGATAACACCGAAGATATGGCAGTCAATGCCGGATTCAGAGGCTCTAGATCCGGTCAGCGGAAAAAGGCGTTTAAAAGAAATACTGCGGCTCCGTCCAGTCTGGATCGCATACTGGATCGCTCGTGTCAAATCCACGGCACCCCCGACAAGCCAGCCAATCACACCAATAGAGAATGCTGGGTGTTCAAGCAGGCCAGCAAGTTAAATGCCGAGAACAAGGACAAGGGGCTGCATAGCGATGACGAGGAGGAGCCCCGGCCACCGAACACAGGAGGACAGAAGGGGTTTCCCCCACAAGTGAAGACGGTGAACTTGATATACGCAACCCACATTCCCAAAAGGGAGCGGAAGCGTGCACTAAGGGACGTCTATGCGATGGAGCCTGTCGCCCCAAAGCTCTACCCATGGTCTTCTTGTATGATCACCTTTGATCGCAGGGACCACCCCACTAGCATCTGTCATGGCGGATCCGCCGCACTAGTCCTAGACCCCATCATTGACGGACTTCACCTCACTCAAGTCCTTATGGACGGCGGCAGTAGCCTGAACCTGCTTTATCAGGATACAGTGCGAAAAATGGGTATCGATCCCTCGAGGATCAAACCCAGCAAAACCACCTTTAAAGGCGTCATCCCAGGTGTAGAGGCCCATTGCACATGCTCAATCACACTGGAAGTGGTCTTCGGATCACCGGATAACTTCCGAAGCGAAGAGTTAGTCTTCGACATCGTCCCGTTTCGCAGTGGCTATCATGCACTGCTCGAACGGACAGCATTTGCAAAATTCAATGCAGTGCCGCATTACGCGTACCTCAAGCTCAAGATGCTAGGACCTCGCAGGGTCATAACAGTAAATGGAAACACAGAGCGCTCGCTTTGTATGGAAGAGCACACTATGGCCCTTGCAGCAGAGGCACAAAGCAGCCTGTTCAGGCAGACCACTCATTCGGTGTCACAGCCCCCGGACACCTTCAAATGAGTCCGGAACAAGCTGCAACAGGATCGCCTGGCACGATCAGAGCTCGCCTAGCAATTCGGCCCCCGTCCTAGTCCCGATGAAGAAAAAAAATCCGTGCCGCACATACATAACTACGCATTGAAAATACCATGGACATTGGCGGGGGCACAATCAGGACACGCCCCGCATTGTGGCTTAACCACACTAGGGGTTGTATACCTTTGACATTCCTTTTCTCTTTCAGGGCCTAACTCTTTGGAAGCCCTTTCCGGCAGTACGATTGCTGGACACATTCCGGAAGCAACAACCAAGGCGGCAAGAAGCTAAGATGAACACGGGAACCGCCAGGTGGTCTCTAGTAATACTTGATATACCCGCTTTTCACTATTTTATGTGCAACTTGCCCTGGGATAGGATATTTCGAATTGTCCTACTTTATGCTTATTGCACTACTTGTACCAAGTATGCTTCAACGTATCATTTAAATAACAATGCATATCATTAATCTGTCATTGCATTATTTAAGTTTTTCTCTTTCTCTTATATATGTCCATTTACGACAATCTGCACCCGCACGTGCGGGTACGGTCAGTCCGCCAGGGGTCCTCGTTTACCCCCATAATACGGTGCAAGAAGTCCGAACACTTTCGACAATGCGGCACCCCGAACTTATAGCATTATATGCATCAGCTCCGAATCATGTCTTTGGTCAAATGTTGGGTTGCCCGGCTCCCATGCTTTGGTACCTTACGTTCCGCTATATCGGCTAAGGTAGCGGTGGGAGAACTACTGCGATTGTGTCCCGGTTCTTTCAGACGAGCACCTCAGTAGAGAAAGCCAAAAACTAACTGTCATGATAAGGCGAGAGACCGGTCGCTGTTTGAGAGGTCTCAAGTCCTTAAAGACTATTCCCGCTTTAGGCGAGGAGTCAGCCTTGTCCGGCTTAGGCGTGTATAGCGCCCCAAATTCGGCCCTCCGGATACCAAGGGCTTCGCCAAAAATTTAAAATCATAGACTTCTATGGCTAAGTGAGAGTGATAAAGCATTATAGTCCGATTGCCTGGTTCGTTGCACTGAACACCTCCCTTGAAGGACCCAAAATTGGGGTAAAGAGTGTTCGGATTTATCCCGAACACCCCAGTACTAGTTACATGGGGGTAGAAGCCGACGACTGGCCAACTCTCAGATTTTATAAACGGCCGCACAGAAGGTAATATTTTAAATTAAGAAAGCATCGCTTGGCGCAAACGAACTCGTTTCATATTACATGATCACATGGGCATGTTCATTCAAAAATTGCATCCTTGGCACACTCATCTGCCACCAAGCAGGAATCCTTCAGGACACTCTCATAATAACTCTCGGGGCAGCGATGCTCCTTGCCCTCCAGCGGCCCCTCCTTCACTATCTTCATGGCGTCCAGCTTCGCCCAGTGCACCTTCACCCGGGCAAAAGCCCTGCGTGCACCCTCGATGCAGACGGACCGCTTGATGACTTCAAGCCATGGGCAGGCTTCCACTAGCCGCCTCACCAGGCCGAAGTAGCTGCCGGACAGGGGCTCGCTAGGCCACATCCGGACTATAAGGCCCCTCATGGCCTGTTTGGCCACCTTGTGAAGCTCGAACAACTGCTTCAGTTGGTCGCTCAAGGGCACGGGGTGTTCGGTCCCAGTATACTGAGACCAGAATAACTTCTCCGTTGAGCTCCCCTCCTCAGCCCGATAAAACTCCACGGCATCCCGTACACTGCGGGGAAGATCTGCAAATGCTCCTGGAGAGCTCTGAACTCGGGTAAGAAAAAGGAAAGTCTCCTTCACGTGCTTGCTTTGCATAATGAATGCCTTACCCTCTGCTATCTTCTTCACCGCATCAATTTCCTGGAGGGCCTTGTGGGCTTCAGCCTTGGCGCTCTAGACGCTTTCAAGCGCCTGCGCGAGCTCGGACTCTCGCGTCTTGGAGTCAAGCTCCAAGGACTCGTGCTTTTTGGCGAGAGCCTCGAGCTCTTGATGCACCTCGCCTACTCGGGCTTCTTGTTTCTCCTGTTCAATGCATTCTTTGGCCGCTTTGTCTTCAGCCTCGGACAACGCCTTCCTTAGGGTCTCCACCTCGGTCGTGGCCCTTGACAAATTCATGATGATCCTATTACTTTACAACCAAACTTCTTCTTTACTATATAGACAGGGGTCTATCTTACCTTTGCTCTCTTCGAGCTGCCTCTTGGTAAGGCCGAGCTCGTCCTCGGACCGCTTCAGGGACTGCTTCAGTGCAGAGACCTCCGTAGTACGTGCGGCAGCGGCCAGCAATGAAGCATGCACATACACATAGACATACTCTAATTAGACTCCTGAGTTATCATTTGATCCTCTATTCGGCTTTTCTTCACGAATACCGAACAGAGCATCAGGGGCTACTATCTATGCGGTAATATTTTCTTATATTTTGATTGCTTACCTCAAAGCCTATTAGGAGGCTGGCGCAAGCTTTGGTCAGTCCGTTTTTGGCGGACTGGACCTTCTCGACCACCGCACTCATAATAGTGCGGTGCTCTTCATCGATGGAAGCACTGTGAAGCACTTCCAGCAAGTTGTCCGGTGCCTCTGGTTGGACAGAGGACACCGGCACGGATGGTTGCCCCCCCTTAATGGGGGACCGCCTGCCGGAGTCTGAAACCATCGAAGGTTCCGGCGCAGTGTTCGACTGGGGCCCGAACTCAAAGCCCGTAGGAGCCTCGCTCCCTTGGTACCCGGGGTCCGGGAAGTCGCCGCGAGGCACCCCCAGGACCACCTCACCTTGGCTCGGTGCCTTTTGAGACAGCACCTCGGCGTTGTCCGTAGGGCGAGGGGTAAGCGGTCGGAGGTGAACCGCTGTTCACATCCGCCGAGTCCAAAGAGCCGCTCAACGAGGGTACGTCGAGATGAGCTCGGGACGGACTGCATAATCATGTTCGGCATGAGGAAAGGTGGTACAATAAAACATACCATGAAGTACTATGGTGACCGGACACTTACGACTTCGCTAGGGGCTTATCCTTGGGTAGCCACTCATCGCCGCTGTCGGCAGCCGTCGTGGCACAGTACGAAGGGAGGGTCTTTCCCTTCTTGGACCCTTCGGCCTCCCCAGATGGGTCGGCCTTCCTTTTCTTGTCTCCCCGGCTGGGGGGGAGAACTCTTCTCCTCCTCCTCGTTTCCGTGGGACGAGTGCGCTTCGGAGCCATCGTCCAGTGACTCCGATACAACCTTGCACCGGAGACCCTTTTGTGTCCCCGCGGCCTTCTTCTTGGTCTTCTTTTCCAGCACCTCGTAGGGTGCCGAAGTCAGCATCTTCGTCAGAAGAGCGTCTGCAGGATCTTCGGGCAGCGGGGCTGGGCTATCAAGCTGCTCCGTCGTCTCTATCTAGTCCTGATTAATGACATGGAAGTTCAGATCCTGCACACAACTAAACCGGGGCAAAATAAATAACCTGAGAGATATAAAAGCCTACCGGATGGGCGCGGCGCTTTGCGCTGAGTCCGCGGTCCTCGGTGAGGGAGGGAGGCATCTCAGCGCTCTTGAACAACACCCTCCAGACGTCCTCGTGCATCATGTCGTGGAGCTCTCGTAGCGTCTGGTGCTTGGCCGAGTCGAACTCCCACAAAACAAATGTCCGTCGTTGACACGGAAGGATCCGGCGGAAGAGCATAACCTGGACCACGTTGACGAGCTTGATTTTCTTGTTCGTCATGTTCTGGATGCAGGTCTGGAGTCCGGTCAGCTCTACGAAAGAACCCCAGGATAGGCCCTTCTTCTTCCAGGAGGTGAGTCGCGTGGGTATTCCGGATCGAAATTTGGGGGCCGCCACCCAGTTGGAGTCGCGTGGCTCGGTGATGTAGAACCACCCCGATTGCCATCCCTTTATGGTATCCACATAGGTGCCCTCGAGCCATGTGACATTAGGCATCTTGCCCACCATGGCGCCTCCACACTCTGCTTGCTGTCCTCCCACCACCTTCGGTTTGACATTGAAGGTTTTTAGCCATAGGCCGAAGTGGGGCCTGATGCGGAGGAAGGCCTCGCACACGACGATAAACGCCGATATGTTGAGGATGAAATTGGGGGCCAGATCATGAAAGTCTAGCCCATAGTAGAACATGAGCCTGCGGACAAACGGGTGGAGAGGAAATCCCAGTCCACGGACGAAATGGGTAAGAAAAACTACCCTCTTGTGGGGTTCGGGCGTTGGGACGATCTGCCCCACATTCGGCAACCGGTGCGCGATATTCGCAGCTAGGTATCCGGCTTCCCGTAACTTTTTAATGTTCTCCTCCATGACGGAGGAAACCATCCACTTGCCTCCTGCTCTAGACATGCTTGGAGTGGTTCGAGAAGAAGAACGCGAGCTTGGGCGCTAGAGCTCGAGTGTGCGGGAATGGGTAAGCGAGGAGGAAGAAGGTGTGGGTGAGAAAAGTAAATCTTTGTCCCTTTTGTAAGGGCGAAAGAGCGATGTGCCTCCCCACTTGCCTAGCAAAACCGCTTATTCCCCAGGCGCCGTAATTGATGGCACGGTTGGGTTATCCACGTCTGTATTGATGAGAATCCCGTGATAAGGGGAACGCGATCTCTGCTTTGACAAGACGTGTCAAGAAAACCGCCTCGTGTTGTGTGCGGAGCTGGTTGAGAGAAACGTTTGAATAATGACCGGGTCATGGCATGACTTCATGCTATCAAAACGTGTCAGCAGATTAGATTTGTGAACATATTATTCTTTCTACGGTAGTATGTGGGACTTATTTTGCAGGGTCGGACACTATCCTTGTATTCAAACTCTTCCATGGTGTATTCGGAGGAGGAACCTGCCTTGCAATGCCGAAGACAACATTGCGCGCCGGACTCATCGTCATTGAAGCCTGGTTCAGGGGCTACTGAGGGAGTCCTGGATTAGGGGGTCTCCGGACAGCCAGACTATATCCTTTGGTCGGGCTGTTGGACTATGAAGATACAAGATTGAAGACTTCGTCCCGTGTCTGGATGGGACTCAAATTGGCGTGGAAGGCAAGCTAGGCAATACGGATATGTATATCTCCTCCTTTGTAACTGACCTTGTGTAACCCTAGCCCCCTCCGTTGTCTATATAAACCGGAGGGTTTTAGTCCGTAGGACAAGAGACAATCATACCATAGGCTAGCTTCTAGGGTTTACCCTCTTTGATCTCGTGGTAGATCAACTCTTGTAATACTCATATCATCAAGAACAATCAAGCAGGATGTAGGGTATTACCTCCATCAAGAGGGCCCCAACCTGGGTAAACATCGTTTCCCCTGCCTCCTGTTACCATCCGCCTTAGACGCATAGTCCGGGACCCCCTACCCGAGATCCACCGGTTTTGACACTGGCAGCCGCCATCGCAGGCTGCGCTCTGCCACACCGCAGTATGACTTGGAAGGTTTTGAGTTCTTCACGATCATACTTGAGAATTCCTCCAGGAGGCAGGTATATAAAATTAGAGATCTCTCCTTCACCCATCTCTTTATCATAACTTTGTTGTTTGACACATCACTGCTTGACCCCCGCTACAGAGGTTGCCTAACACTTTTATGAAGATGTTGGATGACCATTGGCCAAAGAATGTGAAGCTGCAATAGGCCGGGAACGGGCTTCGCAGGCTGTGGGACGTGGAGGTGGTGTTAAGGTACGACCACATGTACTTGTGTCGTGTCTGGGAGTAGTTCGTCCGTGCCTACGACCTGCGGCACTGGTACTTCCTTGTCCTCGGGTACGATGGCAATGCCACGCTCACGGGCAAGGTGTTCAACACGACTATGTGCCGCATGCGCTACCAGGACGACGACGATTCTAGTATGCTCTGCCTATTCTTCCTCTTCATTTGGCTTTTGCCTTTGTCTCATGCCGATTGTTAAAAAAACTTTGTTGCATTTGGTCAGGCAATGGGAGCAAAGCAGCGACTCTGGAAACAACAAAAGCAACAGCAACTCTGGCTATAGCAAAAGCAGCAGTGAGGATGAGGAGGAATGGAGTGGGCAAGAAGAGGAGCAGAGTGGGGATGAGGAGGTGCAGCCTATTCTGTCTGACGATGACCTCGCGATGGTGGTGGCTGACGATGGGCAAGCGATGGTAGTGGCGGACGATGGGCAAGCGATGGTGGTGGCTGACGATGACCTAGAAATGGTGGTGGTGCCTGAAGATGTCCTCGCGATGGTGGTGGTGCCTGACAATGACCTCACGATGGTGGTGGCGCCGGCGATCCCACAGCTGGGCGATAGGACCATGCCAATTGTGGTAGAAGAGTACATCCCACTGCCTCGCCGCTCTAAGCGCATCAGGATGATGAAGGAGAAGGAGGAGTGGAGATCTTTAGTTTAATCTTTTCAGTGTAAACCTTTTAAGTATGATACTATTGAACTTTCTTAATTATGTGTGTCCATCTCCATTACCTTCCAAACTCAGTTTGGTAATTGATGGAATTGACATTTTGTGCATACTCATGGATGCTCATGAATTGAAATTATGTGTTTTTGTGCTTGCTCATGGATGCTCATTCATTGAATAGTTTCTAATAAAATTATATATCTATGAAATTCTGTGAAATTGAATGAATTTAAGAAAAAACTGAAAAACATGGGCTATACAGGCACTTTGCCCTCAGCCAGCGGACGGCAAAGCTGCCACGTGGCAGTCACCTGTGCAACCTGGGGTGCACTCGGCTGGCCTATTTTGCAGGAATGTGTTGACCTTATAATTAAGTAGTAAACATTTTTACATGATATGAAATAATGCACACATCTAGAATTAAAGCTCATTCATTATATTGTATTGCAATCAACTTATAATTTAGCTTATCCACTTATCCGATAAAACAAATTCTCAAGACCTGAATGTTCTAGAGGTTTGCACTAAGTGCTTATTACTTCTTTTTTCCATGTAGGATCAATGCAGTCATGTTTGGCTGTTGTTTACACTCTTAAAAAGAAAGAAAGAAAGAAAGAAAGAAAGAGCTGAGCTGCTATGAAGCAGGTGTCATGAATCCTGCAAAAAACAGTAAGCGACAATGGCACACCAAACAACTTGAGGGATAAGCTTTTCTAAACCCACATATCATTTATTTCAAAAGATTAGTGCATTTCCATACAAAAACTGCTGGAGGATTTGCTGCCGCTATTAGAGGTCCCATCGTATTATGACCTTGTTGAAAAACTGAACATATTTATTCGATTAACCTTACGGGACTAAACATGTTAATTATGTTCCTATAGGCATGTTTGTTTTTGCTAACACTTGTGTTACATGAATGCATCAAAATTATGTATGAGTTTTTTTGAGGTTTTGATCAAGTAAATATATCTATTTGTGTTATAGTTTTTTGGCAAGGAGTATATCCATGTAATAGCACTTAAGGTAGATATTTTGACATGTATATCTTGTGATCAATTTCATTGTTCGTACTTGCAAAGTTGTATGAAGGTGTTACATCACACAATATACTTTGAAAGATTTTAATGGTTACCTTATAGATAAAACTAGGATTATTTTTTAAGGGAGATAAACATACGCACATTTTCAGTTATGTGCTTTTCACACTTCTGTGCACTTTTGTTGAATTCAGTGCTTGTATGAAGGTACGATCAGATTAGAAACTCACATATCAAATCACTTCTCTACTCTGTGAGATAATTTTTTATGCATATGTGTGTGATTTTTTTACTGTATGTTGTGCCATTGCTTATAACTCGTATTAATATTCATGTGTGCATGCTGACCTCTTTTGATTCATTATTTTCTTCTAATGTTTGTGTTATTTCCTCATGCAGGTCACGATGTATGGTGAAATGGTAGCAAGTTGATGTATTTTGAAGAAGCCTATTTCTGAAGCTTAGTTTGAAGACATCGCAATCTTATTATGTTTCTCAAGATAATGCATACTATGTAACTAGAAACTAGTTATATTCTCATGTACTTGTTCCATAATCTCAAAATTTCGAATGTATTAGTGACCTTTTCCAATTTGTTTGTGTTATTTGTTGGATTTTATATGATTATCTTAATTCAATAAAATCTTAAGACAAGTCTTGAGGAGTGTGAACTTAAAAAAAGCGGCATCCTGAAAATGAGCATTAGGTGGTAAACTTGAGTTATGTCATGCATTGCCTGGAAAAATAATATGTGTTGTGTTCTGGTTTATAGTATGGTGCACTTCCAGGTACATAATACGTCGATGAAGAAGACCGTCGTTGAATTTACAAATTGATGATGTTGGCATTTCTCTCGGTTAATGGAATCTCTGAAGGGCGTATGCACAATCGGCTAACACAATAATTGATGGTGTAATTCTCCTCTCGGTTATTAGAACTTCCGACGAGTCAAATATACCGTCAACTATTAGAACTACCGAGTGGTCGAATATACCGTCAAATATTACAACAAATGACGGGAAACAATAACTGTCAGCAAAATAAATACTTGATGGGGAACCATCGGCAATTAGCATCGTCGGGCTGGCTAGTGGACAACATATATCCGAGGGTGCACCGTCGGTTTAATACCGTAGGGCAAGATATTACCCAACGGTACCGTCGGCTAATAGCATAATGGCCGACCAAGCATAACCGACGGGAAATGGCCGATGGTTCACCGTTAGTTATTATATTACTTGAGGGTGAACTAACATATCCGACGGTAAGTTCACCGTCGGAAATAAGGGGATTTCTAGTAGTGGTTGTTTGCCATCTGCCAGCTGACGACAAAGCACGCCATTAATCCCCTTAACAGACCAAAGGTGCCATGTGTGTCGTCCAGGCTCTTTGTCGTCTGCCTGCAGACGGCAAAGGCCTTTGCATCTTTACCATCTTCCAGCTGATGGCAAAGAGGGCTTTGCCATAGCTTATTCAGCCGGACATGTTGCCGTCTGCTGGCAGACGGCAAAGGCATTTGCCGTCCGCCAGGCATGTCTTTGTCATCACCATGGCGGACGGCAAAGTTCCTGATTCATGTAGTGCGCTACTAATGTGTTTAGCATGGAAGATATTCATAACTGATGGTCGTGAAGTAAACAAGAAGGGTGCATTTCTCAAAATATAAATTACCTCTATTTTAAAAACTTGAGGTCTGGCACCGCTGCAAATCACTGCTTCCCTCTATGAAGGGCCTTTCTATTTACTTTTATGTTGTGTCATCACCTTCTAAAATAAGCACCAGAACATGGGAGCACTGTTGTCATGCTTATGCATTGTGTGTAGCCAATGTTGGGTACATCATGACTGGATCTTTTCTACCATGAATTACATTGTTTAGTCGCTGCTTGAACTTTGGAGGTGCTCTGCATTTATGTTTTGTGTTCTAAGAAAGGGCTAGCGAGATACCACTATTGTCATATTATATCATTGTTGTTTTGACAACGTGTTGCTATTTGAGATATATTATTATTGCTCGCAGGCTGATTATGTTATAGATATGAGTTAACATAATTTTTAAGAGTTACTGTCGACATGGTTAGTTATAATCTTGTCTGAAAACCTCGGTGATGTTTAAGCTTATTTATGCAAACAAGAGCAAAAGAGTTCGTAAAAGTTTTCTTTTTCACTTTCAGTTTATCAACTGAATTGCTTGAGGACAAGCAAAGGTTTAAGCTTCGGGGAGTTGATACGTCTTTGTAATATCTACTTTTCCTAATGCTTTTCCTCTTGTTTTGGACTTTAATTTGCATGATTTGAATGAAACTAACCCGGACTGACGTTGTTTTTAGCAGAACTACCATGGTGTTGTTTTTGTGCAGAAATAAAAGTTCTCGGAATGGAACAAACCTTTGCGAGGATTTTTTTATATAATAAAAGAGAATTTCTGGAGCCAAGAACCACCAGAGGGGCACCTGGGTGGGCACAACCCACCAAGGCGCGCCTGCCCCCCCCCCCCCCCCCAGGCACGCCCAGGTGGGTTGTCCCCACCTGGTGGCCTCGCAGACCCTGAAACTGACGCTATAAAATCCTATTTTTCCAGAAAAAAATCAGGGAGAAAGAATTATCATGTTCCACGAGACGGAGCCACCATCGTCTCATGTTCTTCATCGGGAGGCCAGATCTGGAGTCCGTTTGGGGCTCCGAAGAGGGGGGTCTTCGATCTTCATCATCACCAACCTTTCTCCATCGCCAATTCCATGATACTCCCCACCGTGAGTGAGTAATTCCTTCGTAGGCTCACTAGTCGATGAGGAGTTGGATGAGATTCATCATGCAATCTAGTTAGTTTTGTTAGGGCCTGATCCCTAGTATCCACTATGTTTTGAGATTGATGTTGCTATGAATTTTCCATGCTTAATGCTTGTCACTTTGGTCCCGGGTGCCATGATTTCAGATCTGAACCGTTTATGTTATCACCATTATATCCATGTTCTAGATCTGATCTTGCAAGTTATAGTCACCTACTATGTGTTATGATCCGACAACCCCGGAGTGGCAATAGTTGGGACCACTCCCGGTGATGACCGTAGTTTGAGGAGTTCATGTATTCATCGTGTGTTAATGCTTTGTTCCAGTTCTCTATTAAAAGGAGGCCTTAATACCCCTTAGTTTCCAATAGGACCCCGCTGCCACAGGAGGGTAAGACAAAAGATGCCATGTAAGTTCTTTCCATAAGCACGTATGACTATTTACGGAATACATGGCTACATTATATTTATGAACTGGAGCTAGTGCCGCATCACCCTAGGTTATGACTGTCACATGATGAATATCATCCAACAAATTACTGATCCAATGCCTACAATTTTCCTATATATTAGTCTTGCTAAGTTAGTACTGCTATTGTTATTGTTGCACTTGCTACAAAACTAGTGCTATCATGGTTACCGTTACTATTGATGTTACTACTACTATCAAAACTATCACACTACTTTGCTACTGATCACTTTGCTGCAGATAATTAATCTCCACGTGTGGTTGAATTGACAACTCAGCTGCTAATACTTGCAAGTATTCTTTGGCTCCCCTTGTGTCGAATCTATAAATTTTGGTTGAATACTCTACCCTCGAAAACTGTTGCAATCCCATATACTTGTGGGTTATCAACAGGTCCTGCACCCGGTGTGTCGGGTGCCTCCTTGTATTTTTGGGGCGGGCAAGTCATGTGGTGTCTCGAACAACTGTGTCGGCTCCATACTTACCAGAAGTCGGCTTTGAAACCTCCTCCGGTGTACCACAGACATCTCATTCTCACGAAAACTGAGGTGAACTGCTTCCACCTCCAGACATTTAGCCTCATGAAGGATTTTAGCCCGTGCATCAACCACACGTGTGTTCTCTGCATTGATATCATCTTGAATCTTGGCCAGCTGCTCGTGATACTTTGTGATCTTCACGTTGCCCACGCCCGCATTCTCAGGGGTCACTGGATAAATAAGGAGCGTGCCCAGAGTGGTCATCATCTCGGTTAAAGCCTGAGCCCCAGATCGACCAGAGTCGACGGCCGCTAGTGCAGCCGTTGCGTCGCCGCCACATTGATCGGTTGACCCAACGTGGTGTCACCCGGGTTTCGGCAATCTGATGGATCCATGACCAAACATCTTTGTGCATCGTATTGAGGCTAGTTCTAACTCCCAGTGATGTAGACCACTGCATGACAAACCGTCTCGTAAGATTCTGGGTAGGTATCATCATCAAAGTAACCTCCCAACTTCTCATTGAAGAGCGGCAGAACTGACTCGGTGTCTCCATCCGAGGACTCATTATAAGAGTTGACGAGCCTATCGCCACCGAACACCAAATTGGTGATCGGGTCACTCTGCTACGTGCCTTTGCCGATGAAAACAATGAAAGCATGAGTCCGGCCAGGTCTTGCCTGACCGGGTTTGGTATGGCGAGCAGATTCAATGAGACCGATGATGACGTCCGTCTCTGGGTCAGGCCCACCGATTATGCCGATGAAGGCATGGATCTTGCCAAGGGGGACCCAAAATCCAAACTCGATTGAGTCGGCCTTGGGGGCCCAACCGGAATCATCAATGTAGAGCTTCCCACGCTGGCTCTTCATCATCCAGCCAATCGCGTATCCCTCAATCCCTGGAAGAGCTCCCTCCAAGAACTCAACACCACCATGTGTTGGCCCCACGGTGGGCGTCAACTGTCGTGGTTTTGTCACGGCGCATGTCCTCGTGAAAGGACTAAGCCTTGAAGCCATCGTAACCAGGTGGTAGCTTGAACAGGGTTGATCAAAAATGAAGGACATGAGTTTACCCAAGTTCGGCCCCTCATGGTGGAGGTAAAAGCCTACCCCTTCTTCATTGCTATTGATCATGATCTCGATTACAAGGATTTGCTTTTTCTACCTAGCTTTCGAGCAATTGTAACTTGTCCTTTTACGTCCGAGGAACTCCCCTTTATATAATAGGTTGAGTCCCTAGTTTTACAGGAGACTCCGTGTCGTATTATCTAACCCGTCTCATACTCTAAATCGTGATTATCTTCCTCTCCAAGAAGGGAAAACCTTTCCCTTGGGCCTCCTTATGAACCGGCTCACAGGACTCATACAAGAGCTGGCAGCCATGGGCGGGTTTCGTTCAGGCCCTTAGTCCTTCTAGATTAACTCCTTTCGAGGCCCAGAAGTAATGTGATTCGCAAGCATGTTTATGGATACCAGGCTCGGGGTCGGGTCTCGCCCGTTGACATGCTGCTCGCCTCAATGCTAGGCATTCAGCCTCACCATCAAGGGTCGTTGCCCCATATTCCAAAATAGACCACCAACACTAACGAAGAAACAAAGTGCCCGAGAACCTAGCACCAAGACACAGACAATGCTAGAGTGGCACTATCGTCCGTCCGGACGAGACATCAACGATGTCGGTCCACGCACGGAGAGCCCAACCATGGTCAGGGGTGCGGGTCCAAGAGGTCAGCTAGCATCATTGCTAAGGCAGCCCTAGAAGACAGGCCAATGGAGCGGTGGCCCTCCATGGGCCAAATTTGGTCCAGCCCTCGAGGCATACGACAAATTAACACTAGATCTAGGATGCCACCGATCGATGGCTGCCCTGCACACCACCACCACCGTTGTTGGCCTTGGCCTAGCGCAAGCTTCTCCTGTCCTATGCAATGAGGAGACCCCCTCACTCTGCCCTAGGAAACCGACGTGTGGAAGTGCCAGAGCGCCACCACCCTGAGCATGCCAGCCCACCGCCACCCACCATGCACCGGCACCTCCCGCAAAACCACCTGTTAGACTATTTCTTGGAACACAAGTTTCCTAGTCCAAGTCGGTTTATAATACCTAGTCTATGTTGGTTTGTACCAACATATATATACAACCATGTATCCTGTACTAAACATAATACAAGCAATAGTTCTATTCATCTATCATGGTATCAGTTTTCGATCCTAGAGTTTAGGGTATGGCTCCACCCACCCACCATCGCCACCTGGCTACTTTGAGCGTCGGGCTACTATCATCGCCAAAGCACCTCTCATGCCAGCTCATGCCGCCACGGCGCCATCCATGCAGCCACATCCAGGCTGGCGCCCTAGTCCCAACTACCGTGGCAAAAACCCCATCTACGGGCCGCCCTCAACGCGCTCGGCGCCTCCTTAGACACCGCCGCCTTCAAACCCTGCGGCAGCTTCGAGTGCTCCACTTGCGGCTCCATCATGGAGTCCTCCGCATGATCCATGGACCGGGCTTGTCCAGGCATGACCTATGCCCTGGTCTTCCCCGTCCCCCCTTGGCACTCCACCCGCCTACACCGGTCCTTGGCAACCCGGCCTTCGTCCGCATACTGGTGCCCCTAGGTTGCTTACCCCTCGACAGCCGGTGAACGCATATAATGCGGTCCATCGTATGCTCCTTACGGTGCTCCCTCACCCTCTCCTGCTGATGAAAGTCTCTACTACATGCCCTCGTCGGCTCTCCTGCCTTCATCGGCATATCTACTGGCGCTGCTGCCCACACCAACCTCACCTACACCACCGAGCTGGGATCAAGTTTCCTTTCTCCAGGCCATGAACAACTTTGTTGCCCAAGGAAACTCATGTATGGATTGGATTTTTGATTCTGGTGCCTCTAGTCATATGTCTGCATCAAGTAAATTCTTTTATTCTTGCACTCCTTCCCCGTTTCCTTCCATTACTCTTGGTGATGGTTCATCTATTTTGATATACTGTGTAGGCCAGGCTCAACTTCCCTCTCCCACTAAACCACTTCTTCTTCAAGATGTTCTTGTTGCACCCGCTCTTATTAAAAACCTAATTTCTATTCACCAATTTACTCGCGACAATCTAGTTTCTGTTGAGTTTGACCCTTTTGGACTGTCTGTCAAGGATTACCAGACCAAGGATGAGATCGCCCACTTTAATAGCTCCGGTGAACTCTACTCTCTTCATGGTGTCCCTACCGCCGCTCCTCCTACATCCATGGTGGCCTCTATCGACCTTTGGCATCGTCGTCTGGGTCATCCCAACCATGTTGTTTTAGCATCTATGCTTAGTGAATTTTCCATACCATGTAATCGTGATTCCCACAATTCTTTTTTTTGCGAGTCTTGTCAGTTAGGCAAACATGTGTATCTTCCCTTTAGCTCATCTAGCTCTTCTAGTACTTATCCTTTTGAATCAATACATTGTGATTTATGGACATCACCAGTTGTAGGTATTTCTGGTTTTAAATACTATCTTCTCATGCTAGACGATTTTACTCACTTTGTATGGACCTTTCCTCTCCGCAACAAATCCGATGTTTACCCTCTTTTTCTACATTTTTAGCGTTATGTTTCTATCCACTTCTTCCTGCCTATTCGTTTCATTCAGTGTGACAATGGCCGTGAGTTTGACAACATTCAAAATTGTACCTTCTTTTTAAAACATGGCACCCTTCTTCGATTCTCTTGTCCCTACACTTCTCCTCAAAAGGTAAAGCCAAGCATTCTCTTCACACATCAATGACATTGTTCGTACACTTCTCTTTCAGTCCTCCATGCCATCAAAATTCCGGGCAGAAGCTCTCTGCACGACCACCTTTCTTCTCAATATTCACCCCTCCAGAACCAATCCAAATATCACTCCCTATTACTCTCTTTTCCTTTGCCATCCCAATTACTCCGAGGTTCGTGTTTTTGGATGTCTTTCCTTTCCAAATGCCCATGCCACCTCTGAAAACAAACTTCCTCCACAATCTATCCCATGTGTCCTTCTTGGTTTTTCCAACGAACACAAAGGTTACCGCTGCCTTAACTTACACACTAGGCGGTGTAACACCCACAATGCGGCTATATCTCCCACGTGTCGGGGCACGACTTAGAGGCATAGCCACATGGTAAGTTTGTCGCAAGAGGGGTAATCTTCACACAATCCCATGTACTGAATAAGAAAGGGATAAAGAGTTGGCTTACAATCGCCACTTCACACAAATAACAAGTTAAACATACATCATCCAGAATACAATCAAGGTCCGACTGCGGAACCAAAATAAAAGAAGATAACCCCAAATGCTAGATCCCCGATCATCCCAACTGGGCCCCACTACTGATCAACAGGAAAATGAAACAAAACGATGATCAAGATCTTCATCGAGCTCCCACTTGAGCTGGGTTGCGTCACCTGTACTGGTATCATCGGCACCTGCTACTGTTTGGAAGTATCTGTGAGTCACGAGGACTCAGCAATCTCACACCCGCGAGATCAAGACTATTTAAGCTTATGGGTAGGAAAGGGTAGTGAGGTGGAGCGGCAGCAAGCACTAAGCATGTATGGTGGCTAACTTACACAAATAAGAGCGAGAAGACAAGCAATGCAACGGTCGTGAAACTAGAAGTGGTCAAGAAGTGATCCTGAAACTACGTATGTCCAAGCATAACACAAGAACCGTGTTCACTTCCCAGACTCCGCCGAGAAGAGACCATCACGGCTACACACGCGGTTGATGCATTTTAATTAAGTTAAGTGTCAAGTTATCTACAACCGAACATTAACAAATTCCCATCTGCCACATAACCGCGGGCATGGCTTTCGGAAGTTCAAACCCTGCAAGGGTGTCCCAACTTAGCCCATCACAAGCTCTCATGGTCAACGAAGGATATTCCTTCTCCCAGGAAGACCCGATCAGCCTCGGAATCCCAGTTACAAGACATTTCAACAATGGTAAAATAAGACCAGCAAGACCACCCGATGTGTCGACAATCCCGATAGGAGCTACACATATCTCATTCTCAGGGCAACACCGAATGAGACATCCTACGAGTAAAACCAAACCTCAAGTTTCCCCGAGGTGGCCCCGTGGTCTACTCGGTTCGGACCAACACTTAGAGAAGCACTAGCCCGGGGGGTTAATTAAAGATGACCCTCGGGTTGGCCGACCCAACGTGTAGCACTCCAAATGTAAAACTTCCAAATTTGGCAATGTATCCAGCCTTGGCATGTTCAATACCATGTGGTTTTTCCTCTTGGTGGGTTTAATTTTGGGTTTTCTTTGTTTCCCTTCGCTTTGTCTTGTCTTTACTTGTCATATTTCGTTTGCCATCTTATGTTGCATTTGATCATATCTAGTATAGCTTTGTGCTTGCCATGTTGCATTTGGTCATTCATGTTGTAGCCATGAGCATCATGTGCATTACCCTTGTCACCCTCTCAAACCTTTGCACCATCACCGCCTCTCCTTCCCTTCCTTTTCTTGTCTTGCAAGTGCCATATTGCACTACTCCATTAATGTTCATCTACTCCCTTTAAATCTTGCACCATGCCTACATCCTCTCCACCAATTTTTCAACTCATTTGAATATGTTTTGGTTAGGTTAAAAATTGACTCAAGTTCAAATTTAATTAAAACTTGATTTAATTTTCTTCCTTTAAAATTCCCCAAAGCAATTTATTCAAATGGCCCATAATTCCAGGAGTCTGAGTATATCTCTACTTCTTCCATATTCTTCCCCAAACCTCCTAGACTTTTCCTTTGGTGACTGTTTATTTATTTTTTAAACAGTAAGTTAGGTGAGGAATATACCTGGGCCGGCCTCCCAGCGCCTGTAGCCCAATCCCCGCAGCAGCAGCCCATCCAGCCCGCTAGCGATAGGAGCATCGTCTCCCCTGTACAGCAGATCATCCAGACGCGCCACGTCGACGTCCGGTTGATTTGACGGCCGGAGAAGCTCCCTAGAACCCCTATAAAGTTGTCCCCGGTGCCCTAGGGTCTCGCCTCGACCGATCCCCCGCCTCTCCTTCCTTTGCCGCCGCCAGGTAAGGCTAGCCACGCCTCGCCCTCGCCCTGCCCGCCATGACCCGGTCGAGCTCGAGCTTCAGCTCGGGATAGACGCTCGTCGCGCCTCCCATCACCTCGGACGCCGCAGAGAAGACCGACAAGTTCCCCTACGCATCCTACTTTGACGCACGCACCTCTACGGCCTCTGGATCTTCCTCCCCTTCGTCCTCTTCCTCCCCTGCTTCTCGGGCCCGAAGCCTCACCAAGTTCAGAGCTCGTCCGCGTCGCCGCAGGCTCGACTCCGTTGCTGTATTCTTGTCCTTGGGTAAGGAGGTATACCCAACTTCCTCCCTATTTCTTCCTGTCGTCAATAGATCACCGTAGGCGCTGCTTCGATTCAATATTTCCCGTGCTCTCGGTGCTCCGGCGATCTCTGTAGTTTTAGTTGCACTTGTTTTGCTGCAGCTCGTGCACACGCGCTCTCCCCTGTTCCCGCATGCATGCACCGCACCCGCACGCCATTCCCGCATGCCACAGCCACCCTGGCAGCACGCGAGCTCGTGCATCGCCTCTGCCCGCTCTCGTCCACATACACATGCCGCTTGTGTTCCGCGAGCTCGTGCTCGAGCGTTTGCTCGCGCACCCCCGCACCTGCACTCCCTTGCACATCCCGCATGCTCGCCGCCGCAACCCATGCCCCGCCGTCGCCGTTGCTACCGCCGACGTTGTCTTCATTTTCTTCTCTGTTTTGGAGAAGAAGAAGTCAGGGCCATGGGGCTTGTTCAAGAAGGCCAGAGCCCCTCCCTAACCAACAGCCTGTCCTAGTCGAGCTGGTTTGCACCCCGCACACCCACTGCAGTGACCTGGGTTCGAATCCCAGGCGTCAGTCTCTCAGCGCCTTCCTCTTTTTTCCTTATCCCCACGCTTTCCATTTCTGGAAAGTCCTCTTTCTCCATTTCAGACAATTCCACATCTGGATGTTTCCAAATAAGGACAATGCCATTTCTGTCATATTCCATTTAGGGCAGTTTCCAACTTATTGCACTTGTGATGATTTCTCTACAGCAACCCCAACATATTATATATGTTTTTGGGGTAGAAAAATCCCACCAATCCAGTGATGGCATTATTTTCTGCATTTAAGCAAGTTTGCATACATGCCATTTAAATCATATTGTTGTTTTGGCATTTTTGTGATTTATTTGATACATGCTATGAGGTGGTTTGGCACATGGTTAGCTTCATTTTCATGTCTACTTCATGCTAGAGTTTGTTCCATGCCATGGCATGCCTTGTAGCGAGTTAATAAAGCTTGTAAAGATGCCATGTTGAATCTGTTTTTGTCATGTCCTGTAAATTCACTAAGTCCTGGGATTGTTTAGTTCACGATGCCATATGTTCATGTTGTTTCCTAGTGATCCGTGCCTCTTTTGAGGATGATCAGTAAAGGAGTTTTGTTAATCTTGTTGTGCTCTATCCATACATGTCTTTGTTTGCATATGTGGAGCACCCTAGCTTGAGTCAATCGAGCTCTACTTTTGCTTCGTTGTGAAATCTGGGCAGATCGTCAACTTGTTTGCGATTTTGCCGATGTTATTGTAGTTGATCCAAGCATGCTATGCCATTGTTCTTGCCATGTCTAGCTAGCATTTTGTGTCTTCTTAATGGATATATGCTTGCCTTGCCATGACTTGCACCGTAGTGAGTGCATTGAGCTAGTTTACATGCCTTCGTGAGTTATATTTCAGCATGTCTCAGTTTTCACTAAGTCTGAAAACCGATTGTGTTTTAGCTATGTTCGTGTGCTTGTTAGTATATGTTGCGAACCCTTTTGGCCCCAGGTCACTTTGGGACTTTTGTTAAACTTGTTGAGTAGCTCCATGCCATGTCTTTATTTGTCATGTTCAGATCATGTAGCATGTTGTTCTGCTGCTCCGAAGAGGGCTTCATGATCTGAAATTCCAGACAAGTGTTAATTTCACTAAGTCTGAAATCTGTTTTGCATTTGCGTTTTTGCCATGCTTGTTTGAACCTCTTAATGGATGAATTGGCCGTGGCTCAGTGCTAGTGTTTTGTTAAGTATCTTGAATGCTTCCCTGCCATGTATTTTGATGCCATGTTTGAGTGCTGTAGCATGTTCATCTCATTGCATTTAGATGACTACTTGCTGTAAATCGCAGACCGGTGTCATATTTGAATCGCTTGCCATTTCCAAACCGTAACTCCGATTCCAGCGTTCTTTATATCGCTTTCAAGCGATTTCATCCCATCTTTCCAGTGGCACACTTGGTTTTCAAAGTTGAGGCCAGGTTCATGCATTTCCTATCACATCTTGCATTTTGCATCCCGCATCGCATCCCGCATAGCATACCATCTTTGCATCTTATTGTTTGAGTTTGCACGTGGTTTATTGTATCCTTGTTGCTTGTTTGTCTTGTTTGGGTAGAGCCGGGAGACGAGTTCGCTAACGAGGAGCCCGTTGAGTTTGCTTTTGAGGATCCAGTCAACTCTGACAACTTTGCAGGCAAGATGATCATACCCTCGAAATCACTACTATCTTTGTTATGCTAGTTTGCTCGCTCTTTTGCTATGCCAATGCTATGATGCCTACTACTTGCTTGTCAGCCTCCCAAATTGCCATGTTCAGCCTCTAACTCGCCATTGTCCTAGCAAACCGTTGATTGGCTATGTTACCGCCTTGCTCGGCCCCTCTTATAGCGTTGTTAGTTGCAGGTGAAGATTGGAGACCGTTCCTTGTTGGAACATTTATTTACTTGTTGGGATACCATTATATTGCCATGTTATCTTAATGCATCTATATACTTGGTAAAGGGTGGAAGGCTCGGCCTCTCGCCTAGTGTTTTGTTCCACTCTTGCCGCCCTAGTTTTCCGTCATATCGGTGTTATGTTCCCGGATTTTGCGTTCCTTACGCGGTTGGGTGATAATGGGAACCCCTTGATAGTTCGCCTTGATTAAAGCTTTTCCAGCAACGCCCAACATTGGTTTTACCATTTTCCACCTAGCCTCTTTTTCCCTTGGGTTTCCGGAGCCCGAGGGTCATCTTTATTTTAGCCCCCCCCCCCCCCCCCGGGCCAGTGCTCCTCTGAGTGTTGGTCCGAACTAGAGTCCTGTGCAGCGCCCCCTCGGGGAAACTCGAGGTTTGGTTTTAGTTGTATGGAGAGCTCATCTGAGTGTGCCCTGAGAACGAGATATGTGCAGCTCCTATCGGGATTTGTCGGCACATTCGGGCGGTGTTGCTGGTCTTGTTTTAACCTGTCGAAATGTCTTGTTGTACCGGGATACCGAGTCTGATCGGAATGTCTCGGGTGGAGGTCTATTCCTTCATTGACCGTGAGAGCTTGTTATGGGCTAATTGGGACCCCCCTACAGGGATTGAACTTTCGAAAGCCGTGCCCGCGGTTATGGGCAGATGGGAATTTGTTAATGTCCAGTTGTAGATAACTTGAACCTTAATTTAATTAAAATGAATCAACCGAGTGTGTTACCGTGATGGCCTCTTCTCGGCGGAGTCTGGGAAGTGGACACAGTGTTGGAGTAATGTTTGCGCAGGTTGCTCTCTAGTTTCTTGAAAGTGCAACTATCCCTAGGTGGTTTTGGTAATTCATAACAACATATAGCTCATTGAGCTAATGTTATTTCAAGATGATTATTTCAGGAAAGCTCAATGATTGGCATGGCATGGATGTGAAAGTGGAACCCTCAAAATGCTAAGGACAAAGAATTGGCTCAAGCTCAAAAGTTCAAGACTCTTCATTTTATATTTTAGTGATCCAAGATCACATTGAGTCTTTAGGAAAAGCCAATACTGTCAAGGAGGGATGAGGTGTTGCTTAATGAGCCTCTTGCTCTATGTGCTCAATGATATGCTCCAAAATCCTCAGCTACTTTCCCATATCCACAAATGACCTAAACCCTAAGCCAAACTCGGTCATACCGATTCTTTCAATCCGACGCCACTGAGTTTCACTTGTCATTTGCCACTGCCAAACCCTAGCAATTCGGTCCTACCGATAAGGAACTCGGTCTCACCGAGATGGGCTTGCAAACTCTCTGTTTCCCTTTCGTAACTTTTCGGTCTCACCGAAAGACCGAATCGGTCCCACCGAGAATGCAAGCTAAACTCTATGTTTCCTTCTTGTAACTTTTCGGTCTCACCGAAAGAGCGAGTCGGTCCCACCGAGTTTGCCTGACCAACTCTCTGGTTAGCTTATTGCCAAACTCGGTCTCACCGAGTTTGTGCAATCGGTCTCACCGAGATTACGTTATGCCCAAACCCTAACCGAATTGGTCCTACCGAGTTGCATGTCAGTCCCACCGAAATTCCTAATGGTCACTAGGCTTACTATTTCGGTCTGACCGAGTTTTCTGATTCGGTCCCACCGAGATTGGTAAATTGTGTGTAACGGTTGGATTTTCTGTGGAGGCTATAAATACCCCTCCACCTCCTCTTCACTCGTAGAGAGAGCGATCAGAACACATACATCATTCCAACTCATATGTTCTGAGAGAGAACCACCTACTCATGTGTTGAGACCAAGATATTCCATTCAAACCATATGAATCTTGATCTCTAGCCTTCCCCAAGTTGCTTTCCACTCAAATCTTCTTTCCACCAAACCCTTCCCTTTATATTATTGCAAGTTGCATGCTTTACTTTCCGCTGCCAATATACTCTTTGCATGCTTGCTTGAATTGTGTAATGATTGCTTGACTTGTCCTAAGATAGCTAAAAACTGCCAAGAACTAAAACTGGGAAAAGGTTAAGTTTTTATGTTGTCAAGTAGTCTAATCACCCCCTGTGATAGCCTGGCTTATTAGGGATCATAGACTACTCATATCAATAAGGAATTCCTTCTTTTCCGGAAGCCCATTCGAACAGAACTGCAAAGTTAAGCGTGCTTAGCTTGAAGTAGTGTCAGGATGGGTGACCGACCGGGAAGTTGCTCCCGGGTGCGCACGAGTGAGGACAAAGTGCGCAGAAAAGACTAGTATTGATCTGTGGGGCCAGTCTAGATCCGCCAGGAGTAACGACCACTGGCGGGTGTGTCCGGGGCGTTACAAGTTGGTATCAGAGCCGACCCTCGCGGTTACACGGATGGTTGCGGACAGGTGCGTGGTCATGTTGTTCATGACGTTTGTGACCCGTCGTGGCACCCGGCATGGCACATGTATCAGACTGAAAGCACAGACGTTTGTGCCAAGAGGGAACGTTCCTGTGGCCCGACGAGGACGTCGGTTCCTCTGAGTGGGGGTGTATGTGATAGCCTGGCTTATTAGGGATCATAGACTACTCATATCAATAAGGAATTCCTTCTTTTCCGGAAGCCCATTCGAACAGAACTGCAAAGTTAAGCGTGCTTAGCTTGAAGTAGTGTCAGGATGGGTGACCGACCGGGAAGTTGCTCCCGGGTGCGCACGAGTGAGGACAAAGTGCGCAGAAAAGACTAGTATTGATCTGTGGGGCCAGTCTAGATCCGCCAGGAGTAACGACCACCGGCGGGTGTGTCCGGGGCGTTACACCCCCCCCCCCCCCCTCTAGACATACTTTTGATCCTACAAGTGGTATCAGAGCTTTGGTCTCCATTTGCCTTGATCTCCATAGCTTTTGGTGGTCATAGCCTTGGTTTCACAACCTAGGAGAGTATGGCGTCTAGCGAGGGAAATTATCACCGTAGAGGTCCTTACTTTGATGGTACTAATTTTGCTAGTTGGAAGCATAAAATGAAAATGCATATTCTTGGACATAACCCCGTCGTATGGGCTATTGTTTGTGTTGGCTTGCAAGGTGAGTTCTTCGATGGGAGGGAACCAAACCGTGAAGCTACCGCGGATGAGTTGAAGATGTTGCAATACAATGCTCAAGCTTGTGATATTCTCTTCAACGGATTATGCCCCGAAGAATTCAACAAAATCAGCCGTCTTGAGAATGCAAAGGAAATTTGGGACACTTTGATTGATATGCATGAAGGTACCGACTCCGTCAAGGAATCCAAGTTGGATGTGCTCCAAAGTCAACTTGACAAGTTCAAGATGAAGGATGGTGAAGGTGTCGCCGAAATGTACTCTAGGCTTGTTCTCAACACAAATGAGATTGCCAGCTTAGGAAGTGAAGAGATGACCGATAGATTCATCATCAAGAAGATCCTAAGAGCCTTGGATGGGAAATATGATACCGTGTGCACATTGGTTCAAATGATGCCCAATTACAAAGATCTCAAGCCAACGGAAGTGATTGGAAGGATTGTTGCTCATGAGATGTCACTCAAGGATAAAGAGGAACTTAACAACAAATCAAGTGGTGCCTACAAAGCCTCATGTGAAGTCCCCACATCATCAAGTGAGAAACAAACCTTCAATGAAGAATTGAGCTTAATGGTGAAGAACTTCAACAAGTTCTACAAGAGTAGAAGCAAAGAAAGAACCTTCAAGTCAAGGTCATACAATGACAAAAGATCTTCTAGTCGAGAGCGAAACTGCTATAATTGTGGAAGACCCGGACACTATTCCAATGAGTGTACGGCTCCCTACAAGAGAAGAGAAGATTCTCCAAAAGGAAGAAGCAAAGAATCACCACCAAGAGAGAGAAGGAGTAGAGATGATCGTTATGAACGGAGATACTCACGGAGAAGCAAGGATTCGGAAAGGAAGGAAAAATCATCAAGGAGCTACACAAAACGAAGACATCAAGCTCATGTTGGTGAATGGGTATCCGGCTCCGACTCCGACAGCCACTCCGAGAGAAGTTATCACTCCGACTCCGAAGATACTCAAGATGAAGGTGTTGCCGGTCTAGCACTTGTGTCAACCAACTCCTACGACATATTTGACTCACCAAATGAAGGAATTGGAAGATGCTTCATGGCCAAAGGTCCTAAGGTAACACACCCCGAGTACGTTGATTTTAATAGTGATGAAGATGACTTGTTAGGTGATGATGACTTGCTTGTTGACAACTCTAGTGATGAGTACTATGATGAAACATCAATTAATCATGCTAAAACGAATGAAAATGATAAGGAGAAGATTGAGGCTCTAACTAAAGAACTAAACACTCTTAAGTTAGCTCATGAAACTATCTTCGAAGATCATCGAGAACTTTTAAGAGCTCATGAGAAATTACGCTTTGAAAAGCTCAATCTTGAGCAAGAGCATGAGTTCTTAAAAGCAATCAATGATGATCTCCGCAAGAAAAGTTCTTCTTACATTGCCAAGCGTTTACTATTATCCACTTACATGCCTCAAGTCAAGTCTAGTAACAAGAACAAGAAAGATTCTTCCTCTAGTCGTAGCAATGATCATGCTAAATCCAATATTGTTGCTTCTAGTAGTTCTCTTGATTCCACTAATGATTCTCTTAGCCAAGTTACACTCGAGCAAGAAAATAGCTTATTGAAGGGAATCATAGAGAAAGGAGTGTACAAGAGCCTTGCTGGGAGTAAGCAATTCGAGGAAATTGTGCGCAAGCAAGGAATGCACCGGAAGAATCAAGGTGTTAGTTTTGAACGAAAGTTCAATGCCAATGGAGTTGAATGGGAAGAAGATCAATACCCCAAGACAAAGTTTGTTCCACAACAAGAGTAGTATGATACTTCTTTCAAGAGGACACAAGCTCAAGATGATCTTCCACCACAAGACTACAAGCAAAAGGGCAAGGACAAGCTTCAAGAGGAGATTGATGCATTTGAAGAAGCTCCTAAGACCTTAGTCAAGTGGATTCCCAAGACCACGTCAAGTTCCACTTCATCAAGTACGACTACAACTCCAAGGATTCCCATCAAGATGGTGTGGATCCAAAAGAAGAAGAACTAGAGAGTTCTTGAGGGTGACTCCGCCAACATATTTCACTCTCATCATTTTGGCAAGAACAAGTGCAATCAACTTCCACATCATGCACTAGTTCAAGGAGTCACAAACCCTCTTGTTGGTAAGACAAGGGACAAGGTAACCTAAAGTTTTCATGGACATCATCTTGTGTATGCATCACTCTATGTCTATGGATATCCTTGTTTGTTCCTTGTGGGACTAACCCATGTAGGTATTGAAAGTGCAATTCACTCAAATGGATAGCTCCAAGTGATCTACATCAACATTGAGCATCCACATCTTCAACATCTACATGAAGTCATCATCGACAAAACCCAAGGTTAGTTCATCCCTCTTAGGGGGGATATCACATCTAGGGGGAGCTTTACTCTAAGACTTGAGCTAAAGCAACTCTAAAGATGTGAATACAACAATGCTTTATGTAAAAGTGGTAACCCCACTTGAGCTTAAACTATGAGTATGACCTACGATCAAGTGTTCTCACTTGACTCCTAAGTCAATATACTCATATATAGATGACGTAGTCATCGCAAATTGCTTGATAGATGCTAGAATTGTTTGTGCATGCTTTGCCACATATTTCATTTGCCATCTTATTGTGTGAGCATGTTGGTTGCATATTTTACTCATTCGAGGACATCCACTTGTTGTTTTGATTGTTTGGCTTTATCTTCTTTTGCCAAGTGGATGGACAAGAATGCCTAAGAACCTCCTCTAGCTATCTATGCTTTTCTCGTCTCAAACTCTATTCATGCTGCATCACAAAACTTGATCAAGTCAGATTCGAACCACTCTGTGTGAGGAGCGCTCGGAGTCCCCGATTCGTCATAGACTTAAACTTCCAAAACCTCTTTGTGATTCTCGGTCTGACCGATACCACATTTTCGGTCCTACCGAGATCATTAAGTTGATTGAGGTTTTCAATCTCGGTGCAACCGATTTGAACCACTCGGTCACACCGAGTTGCAATAACTGTATACAGTTTTGCATCTCGGTGCCACCGAGTTGTTCCGCTCGGTCACACCGACAGGGTCGGGCTATATATAGTGACGGGCAGAATTTTGGAAATTTCTCCGAAACCTTTTCGCCCGCGCATAGCTCGCTCTGCCTCCTGGGTCTCCGGATTGTCCTCCTTGCCGCCAGCACCTCAAGTCGCTGGTCTCCGTCGCTGTCAACGGGATTTCTGCCCCGTCGTTGCCGCCGTAGCGAGTCTCCGCCGAACTAGGGTATGGACTCGATCTTTGTGCTATTCTTCAATCCGATTCCTAGCACATTGTGATCGTCATGATTCTTCCCACGTTTGATAAACTCCTATCCAGTCAATGAACTCGTAGATTAGGTTTAATTCGGAAATTTTAGGGTTAGGTTTCCACCGAAACCATCTCGGACCCACCGAGTAGAAAAAATCGGTCCCACCGATTTGGCTTATGCCATTGCACAAGTAAAACTCGGTCTGACCGAGAATTACTTATTGGTGTGACCGATTTTGGAATTCTGTGAAACCCTAGCAGTCTTGGTGCCACCGAACTGTGACTCGGTCTGACCGAGTTCACTAGTTCTGGTGCCAAAACTGCTTCGGTGTCACCGAGTTTGAAAATCGGTAGATCCGAGATGATCTCAATGGGAAACTAAAACTAAGTTTTTGAATTATTCTTTTGCAAAAATCTCTGCATTTTGTGATGCTCATCCACTCTATCTCATCTATAATCTATTCACAGGGTCAGCAGTCAGTTTGCATCATGTCAGACCAGAGTGACAGCCAAAACTTGTCAGAGCAGCAAGTACAGTTGAGTGAGGGCACTAGCCCCTCAAGTTCCTCAGATGATGGCAGCAGGAGCACACCCAGCAACCTGCCTAAAGCTGCCACTAGACAAAGGAAGAAGAAAACCTCAGATTCTGAAGATGAAGACTATGTGGCACAGGAAGAGGCCACATCAAAGAGAGTTGAGCCAGCTCAAGGCACAAAGCCAGGCCTGAAAATCAAAAGGCCAGCAGGCAGGCAGCCCATGTCAAAGGCTAGAGCTTCAACTGTGAAGCCTGCTCCCATTGAGCCCGTTGCTGCTGAGGGCAAGAAGAGGAAAGAACGAGTGAAGAAGACTGTGGCCAGAGTGCTTGGGAAGGCCTCCATCATGGTAGATGAGGAGGAGGAAGAAGAGGTTGCTGCACCAGCACCCAAGGCTCCCAAGCTAATGGGAGATGCCATAAAGTCAGGGGGAGCTGCTTCCAAGGCCAAGTCAGCTCCAAAGCCAAAGCCGAAGAGAAACACCAGAAGCATCCCAGCCACTGAGAAGAACAAGGCCCCAGTGCCTGAAGTTGCAGAGGAAGAAAAAGAAGAAGAACATGTCCTTAGGAAGCTCAAGCCCAAGATCCCAGACCACAACGATGTTCATCCTGTGGCTGAGGATATGAAGCTCAAGAGAGATTCAGGGCTAAGGAAGTGGAGAGAAGCAGATCCGTATGCTTCTAGGAGAAGGACTGCAGTGGACTAAAGGTTTCATACCAAGGAGCAGCAGGATTTCTATGAGACTGTTTTTCTTGACAAGAAGCCAATTGTGTATGACATGAGATGGGTCGACTGGACCTACATGAAGGAGAATGAGGAACACTACCCTGGAGTATATGACAGCTTTAGTGCGTGTGGAGTGGCAGACTTTGTTGGGCAGAAGCTCACAAAGTGGAACGAGGAGCTAATCATGCAATTCTACTCCACAGCACACTTTTATCCGGATGGCAGGATCACTTGGATGTCAGAGGGTACAAGGTACCAATCCACTGTTGAGGAATGGGCGAAGTTGATCAATGCCCCAGAGGAGCAAGCAGATGACTTGGACATTTATGCCAAGAAGAAGATGGACCACAACACCATGTCCAACATGTACAAGGAGATTCCGAATGAAGCACTTGACACGTTCAAGTTTGGCTCAGTGCACTATCTTCTGTCAGGATTGCCTACGATCAACTGGATCCTTAGGCACACTCTTCTGCCCAAGTCTGGAGATCACAAGATGATCAGAGGTCACGCGATCAATTTGCTTCATGTCTTTGACGTGCCTCAGAAATTCAAAGTCATGAGTCTCATAGTGGAAACAATCAAGAGGACAGCGGCAGACCAGAAGAGGAGCTGTGGATATGCCCCACAGATTCAGGAGCTCGTCAACTCCAAGATGGGCACGGGCATATACCTCTTGGATAAGGAACATCTGCCCATCCGTCCAGATTTTGAGGATAACCAAGTGGTCATGACTGAGAATGAGCCATCATCTGTTCATGCACAAGCTCAAAAGGAGAAGGCGAAGAAGGAGAAAGCTGCCAGGATGCCTACTTAAGAGGAGGCATCTGATTACTTCCTGAAAACCAAACAAGAGCAGCTTGGTTACCTGATTGCGTCCACCCTGCGGATTGAGCAAGGACTTGCCACCCTGACTCAGAACCAGGCAAGCCTAGAGAGGATCATGGAACAAAAGTTCTATGACTTGGATGTCAAAGTAACAGAGATTCAGTCTGCAGTGGAACAACTTCAGGATGACATGCAGGAGAGGAGAGGCAAGACTACAACTGATGCATTTGCCGGAGTGCCAAGAGCTCAGAGATCACATGCAGTGCCAGTTGCTGACACCAGAACCACCACTTCTGCACCAGCTACAGCTTCAGTTCCACCAGCTCCAGCATCTACTTCAGCCTCGACTCCGACCACGTCTACCGAAGGCTTCGTCCTTGGAGTGCTCCGGACTCCACCACCACCTGAAGATCAAGCCTGAGCGTCGACTTAGCACTATGCATTTTCTAGGAACTTTTTGGTAACTTGTTGCCAAAGGGGGAGAAAATGTATAGATCATAGGCTTCGAGAGAGAGTGTTGCTTTTATTCTCTCTTGTCTTATTTGGGCTTCGAGAGAGAGTGTTGCTTTTATTCTCGCTTGTCTTATTTGGTGGTTTTTTGAACTTTGTTTGCTTGTGTGTGAGATACTATGTCCTTATGTTTGTGAGACATCGATGATCATGTGGTTGATCATAAGCTACACTTAATGTTTGCTTAATGCTTGCTTAAATATTATCATTCTATCTATCATTTGTGATCATTCACTATTCTTGGTGATGAGTGCATGTATTTCAATCTTATCATTTTTGAGCGCTCCACCAAGATGTATGTGACATGGAAGAGTAACCCATGATTCTAACTCCTTGTGCATTTGCACTCCAAAGCAAATTTTAAAATATGCACAAATTTAGGGGGAGCTCTTATTTGTCACATACTTCTCAAAGCGACGATATATTTCATGCTTATTATCATTTGTCGAAGCTTTGATCTATATGTTGTCATCAATTACCAAAAAGGGGGAGATTGAAAGTGCAACTATCCCTAGGTGGTTTTGGTAATTCATAACAACATATAGCTCATTGAGCTAATGCTATTTCAAGATGATTATTTCAGGAAAGCTCAATGATTGGCATGGCATGGATGTGAAAGTGGAACCCTCAAAATGCTAAGGACAAAGAATTGGCTCAAGCTCAAAAGTTCAAGACTCTTCATTTTATATTTTAGTGATCCAAGATCACATTGAGTCTTTAGGAAAAGCCAATACTATCAAGGAGGGATGAGGTGTTTCTTAATGAGCCTCTTGCTTCATGTGCTTAGTGATATGCTCCAAAACCCTCAACTACTTTCCCATATCCACATTTGACCTAAACCCTAAGCCAAACTCGGCCCTACCGATTCTTTCAACCCGGCATCACCGAGTTTCACTTGTCATAGCCATTGCCAAACCCTAGCAAATCGGTTCTACCGATAGGGATCTCGGTCTCACCGAGATGGGATTGCAAACTCTCTGTTTCCCTTTCGTAACTTTTCGGTCTCACCGAAAGAGCGGATCGGTCCGACCGAGATTGCAATGTAAATTCAGTGTTTCCTTTTTGTAACTTTTCGGTCTCACCGAAAGAGCAAATCGGTCCCACCGAGTTTACCTGACCAACTCTCTTGTTAGATTATTACCAAAATCGGTCTCACCGAGTTTGTGTAATCGGTCTCACCGAGATTACGTTATGCCCTAACCCTAACAAAATCGGTCCTACCGAGTTGCATGTCAGTCCCACCGAAAATCTCTAACGGTCACTAGGTTTACTATTTCGGTCTGACCGAGTTTGTTGGTTCGGTCCCACCGAGATTGGTAAATTGTGTGTAACGGTTGGATTTTGTGTGGAGGCTATATATACCCCTCCACCTCCTCTTCACTCGTGGAGAGAGCCATCAGAACACATCTACACTTCCAACTCATATGTTCTGAGAGAGAACCACCTACTCATGTGTTGAGACCAAGATATTCCATTCCTACCATATGAATCTTGATCTCTAGCCTTCCCCAAGTTGCTTTCCACTCAAATCTTCTTTCCACCAGATCCAAATCCTATGAGAGAGAGTTGAGTGTTGGGGAGACTATCATTTGAAGCACAAGAGCAAGGAGTTCATCATCAACACACCATTTGTTACTTCTTAGAGAGTGGTGTCTCCTAGATTGGCTTGGTGTCACTTGGGAGCCTCCGACAAGATTGTGGAGTTGAACTAAGGAGTTTGTAAGGGTAAGGAGATCGCCTACTTCGTGAAGATCTACCGCTAGTGAGGCAAGTCCTTCGTGGGCGATGGCCATGGTGGGATAGACAAGGTTGCTTCTTCGTGGACCCTTCATGGGTGGAGCCCTCCGTGGACTCGCGCAACCGTTACCCTTCGTGGGTTGAAGTCTCCATCAACGTGGATGTAGGATAGCACCACCTATCCTAACCACGGGAAAAACATCTGTGTCTCCAATTGCGTTTGAATTCTCCAAACCCTTCCCTTTACATTCTTGCAAGTTGCATGCTTTACTTTCCGCTGCCAATATACTCTTTGCATGCTTGCTTGAATTGTGTAATGATTGCTTGACTTGTCCTAAGATAGCTAAAAACTGCCAAGAACTAAAACTGGGAAAAGGTTAAGTTTTTATTTGGTCAAGTAGTCTAATCACCCCCCCTCTAGACATACTTTCGATCCTACATTTCTCGCTCGCGCTTTGCCTCCTCTTCTCGCTCTCTTTTGCGAATAAGTTAGCCACCATACATGCTAGTCACGTGCTGTAGCTCCACATATATTTGCCTTACCCCCTTCCTATAAGCTTAAATAGTCTTGATCGCATGGGTGCGAGATTGCTGAGTCCCTGTGGCTCACAGATTACTATTACACCAGATGCAGGGACAGATGATATAGCTCCAGATGGCGCGCTTGATCTCAAGTGGGAGTACGACGAGGATTCTCAGCGTTACTATGTGTCTTTTCCTGATGATCAGTAGTGGTGCCCAATTGGGGTGATCGGGACCTTTGTCGCTTGTTGGGTTGTCTTTTATTTTGGCGCCGTAGTCGGGCCATGAGTGTTTGGATGATGTATGTTATTTATGCACTTTGATGTGACGTGGCGAGTGTAAGCCAACTATGTATCTCCCCTTTTATCTTATATATTACATGGGATGTTGTGATGATTGCCTAACTTGCGACATTGCTTTCAATGCGGTTATGTCTCTAAGTCGTGCCTCGACACGTGGGAGCTATTGCCGCATCGAGGGCGTTACACAAGGGAAGGGTAATAGGTTGTTAGGCAAATGTAAAACCAAGGTTGGGCCTTGCTGGAGGAGTTTTATTCAAAGCGAACTGTCAAGGGGTTCCCATAACACCCAACCGCGTAAGGGACGCAAAATCAAGGAACATAACACCGGTATGAGGGAAACTAGGGCGGCAAGAGTGGAACAAAACACCAGGCATAAGGCTGAGCCTTCCACCCTTTACCAAGTATATAGGTGCATTAAAGTAAAATAATAAATATTGTGATATCCCAACATATCCATGTTCTAACATGGAACAAACTTCAACTTCACCTGCAACTAGCAACGCTATAAAAGGGGCTGAGCAAAAGCGGCAACATAGCCAAACAACGGTTTGCTAGGAAAGGTGGGTTAGAGGCTTGACATGGCAATATGGGAGGCATGATATAACAAGTGGTAGGTAGCGTGAGATAGCGATAGAGCGAACAACTAGCAAGCAAAGATAGAAGTGATTTCGAGGGTATGGTCATCTTGCCTGAAATCCCGCAAGGAAGAAGGAGTCCATGAAGAAGACAAATGGATGAATTCGAACGAATCCTCACAACGCGACGTTATCGGAACTAACCCGAAGAAGCAACACCGGAAAGAAGCAAACAACATGGTAAACAACCATCACATAAACATGGCATGATGCACAACCAAGTATGATGCATGTCCGGTTTAAGAGGCATAGCATGGCAAAATGCACAAACAATCCTACAAATTAAGTGGAGCTCAATATGCAACTCCGTTGCATATTGACGAAACACCACGTGACTTATTTAGTCCTCTCTCGTTTAGGTACCCATCAATATTAAATGTTGATTAACATGGCAAGAGGTGAAGCATATGAAAACTACCTATCTAGGCAAGTTTAAATGAGGCCGGAACAACAAACAACAATTCCGAAAAATCCCCATGTACATATTATGAATTTGGTATTGTTCTGCCCTAAACACAATTTTAGAGTTGTTAAACATGCAAGACAAATGCACCATGTTAAACTATGCATTTTTCTTTACATATAAAGTTTATTAAATTTGGAGCTATGGTTATTAAGTTATGAAATAAAGCATTTTAGCATGGCATAGGAGCAAATTTCACCAAACAATATTTTAAACATGCATGAAAGTTGGATATTATGAAACTAGACAAAATTCTAGTCATCTTACATATATAATGTTGTTACAAATTATGCATGGTTTTTAAGTTATTATATGCATGAAGCTCAAGGGGTTTTCTGCAAAACTAGAAACTCTAGATAAAAGGACAAATCGCAGAACAGGAAAAAAATATGTCATGGGCCGAATCTGGTGGAACTAGCTGCTCACATAGGGCTCCATGGAGCTGGCAGATCTGGGCCTCGGCCCGGTCGATGGATGGATGAGGTGCGGCTGGGCCATGGCACTGGAACAGAGCTCCGACAACGGGCGAAGGGGCGGCAAGGCGAGGGACTTGGCGCAGAGCGGCGACGGAACTTGCGGTGGCAGACGTGCAGGGAAGGCCGGCGAGGAGCAACTTCCGACGGAGCCGCAAGGGACTTGGGAGCGAGACAGACGAAGCAGAAGCAGCAGCGGCGGGGCTTGGAGCTTCAACGGGCAGGTGAGGTGGAGGCCGCCGTGAACGGAGCTAGATGGATCAGGCAAGGAGCTTGATGAATGGTGGCCAGAGGCGGCAGCGGTGGTGGAGGTCCGGGCGGGGGCGCCATGGACTCCACCTGCGAGAGAGAGAGAGAGAGAGAGAGAGAGAGAGAGAGAGAGAGAGCAAGGTGAGTGAGAGCAAGAAGAACCAGAGGAGGAAGGGAAGGGAGAGGTGGCCCGACGGGGCCGGCCTGAGGTTGAGGTCGCTGGCAGGCAGGCTCGCCAGGCGGCGCGGTGACAAGGGCCTCGTGCTCCCTGAACTCAGGCGAGGAAGCTCGGGCACGCTGGCTCCTCGACCACCGGTTGGTCTCGGGATGAAAACGAGGGGAGGTGCTGCGGCTCGCTGCTACGCGTGGGATTTGGTGGGGGTTCGATATGGTTCGGCGTGGTTTGTCTCGGTGGTTTTTGGATCGGGGAGAACACGAGGAAGATGGCGATGAAGGAAATATGCCCTAGAGGCAATAATAAAGTTATTATTTATTTCCTTATATCATGATAAATGTTTATTATTCATGCTAGAATTGTATTAACCGGAAACATAATACATGTGTGAATACATAGACAAACAGAGTGTCACTAGTATGCCTCTACTTGACTAGCTCGTTAATCAAAGATGGTTATGTTTCCTAACCATGAACAAAGAGTTGTTATTTGATTAACAAGGTCACATCATTAGTTGAATGATCTGATTGACATGACCCATTCCATTAGCTTAGCACCCGATCGTTTAGTATGTTGCTATTGCTTTCTTCATGACTTATACATGTTCCTATAACTATGAGATTATGCAACTCCCGTTTACCGGAGGAACACTTTGGGTACTACCAAACGTCACAACATAACTGGGTGATTATAAAGGAGTACTACAGGTGTCTCCAATGGTGGATGTTGGGTTGGCGTATTTCGAGATTAGGGTTTGTCACTCCGATTGTCGGAGAGGTATCTCTGGGCCCTCTCGGTAATACACATCACATAAGCCTTGCAAGCATAATAACTAAGATGTTAGTTATGAGATGATGTATTACGGAACGAGTAAAGAGACTTGCCAGTAACGAGATTGAACTAGGTATTGGATACCGACGATCGAATCTCGGGCAAGTAACATACCGATGACAAAGGGAACAATGTATGTTGTTATGCGGTCTGACCGATAAAGATCTTCGTAGAATATGTAGGAGCCAATATGGGCATCCAGGTCCCGCTATTGGTTATTGACCAGAGACATGTCTCGGTCATGTCTACATTGTTCTCGAACCGTAGGGTCCGCACGCTTAACGTTACGATGACAGTTATTATGAGTTTATGCATTTTGATGTACCGAAGGTTGTTCGGAGTCCCGGATGTGATCACGGACGTGACGAGGAGTCTCGAAATGGTCGAGACGTAAAGATTGATATATTGGAAGCCTATGTTTGGACACCGGAAGTGTTCCGGGTGAAATCGGGATTTTACCGGAATACCGGGAGGGTTACCGGAACCCCCCGGGAGGCAAATGGGCCTATTGGGCCTTAGTGGAAAAGAGAAAAGGGGCAGCCCACAGCTGGCCGCCCCCCCCCCCCCTTCCCCAAGTCCTAGTAGGACTAGGAGAAGGGGCCGGCCCCCCTCTCTCTCCTTTCCCCCTTGAAGTCCTAGTTGGAATAGGATTGAGGGGGGGAGTCCTACTCCCGGTGGGAGTAGGACTCCTCCCGCGCCCTCCCCTAGCCGGCCGAACCCCCTCCCCCTGCTCCTTTATATACGGGGGCAGGGGGCACCCCATAGACACACAAGTTGATCATTGTTGATCGTTCCTTAGCCGTGTGCGGTGCCCCCTGCCACCAAATTCCACCTCGATCATATCGTTGTAGAGCTTAGGCGAAGCCCTGCGTCGGTAGTACATCAAGATCGTCACCACGCCGTTGTGCTGACGGAACTCTTCCTCGACGCTTTGCTGGATCGGAGCCCGAGGATCGTCATCGAGCTGAACGTGTGCTAAGAACTCGGAGGTGCCGGAGTAACGGTGCTTGGATCGGTCGGATCGGGAAGAAGATGTACGACTACTTCCTCTACGTTGTGAGATCGCTTCCGCAGTCGGTCTGCGTTGGTACGTAGACAATACTCTCCCCCTCGTTGCTATGCATCACCATGATCTTGCGTGTGCGTAGGAAAATTTTCGAAATTACTGTGTTCCCCAACAGTGGCATCCGAGCCTAGGTTTTATGGTTTGATGTTATTTGCACGAGTAGAACACAAGTGAGTTGTGGGCGATACAAGTCATACTGCCTACCAGCATGTCATACTTTGGTTCGGCGGTATTGTTGGACAAGACGATCCGGACCAACCTTATGCGTACTCTTACGCGAGACCGGTTCCCTCGACGTGCTATGCACACAGATGGCTTGCGGAAGACTGTCTCTCCAACTTTAGTTGAACCAAGTGTGGCTACGCCCGGTCCTTGAGAAGGTTAAAACTGAGTCTATTTGACAAACTGTCGTTGTGGTTTTGATGCATAGGTGAGATGTGTTCTTACTTAAGCCCGTAGCAGCCATGTAAAACATGCAACAACAAAGTAGAGGACGTCTAACTTGTTTTTGCAGGGCATGTTGTGATGTGATATGGTCAAGGCATGATGCTAATTTTATTGTATGAGATGATCATGTTTTGTAACCAAGTTATCGGCAACTGGCAGGAGCCATATGGTTGTCGCTTTATTGTATGCAATGCAATCGCAATGTAATGCTTTACTTTATTACTAAGCGGTAGTGATAGTCGTGGAAGCATAAGATTGGCGAGACGACAACGATGCTACGATGGAGATCAAGGTGTCGCGCCGGTGACGATGGTGATCATGACGGTGCTTCGGAGATGGAGATCACAAGCACAAGATGATGATGGCCATATCATATCACTTATATTGATTGCATGTGATGTTTATCCTTTTATGCATCTTATCTTGCTTTGATTGACGGTAGCATTATAAGATGATCTCTCACTAAATTATCAAGAAGTGTTCTCCCTGAGTATGCACCGTTGCCAAAGTTCGTCGTGCCCAGACACCACGTGATGATCGGGTGTGATAAGCTCTACGTCCATCTACAACGGGTGCAAGCCAGTTTTGCACACGCAGAATACTCAGGTTAAACTTGACGAGCCTAGCATATGCAGATATGGCCTCGGAACACAGAGACCGAAAGGTCAAGCGTGAATCATATAGTAGATATGATCAACATGACGATGTTCACCATTGAAAACTACTCCATCTCACGTGATGATCGGTTATGGTTTAGTTGATTTGGATCACGTGATCACTTAGAGGATTAGAGGGATGTCTATCTAAGTGGGAGTTCCTAAGTAATTTGATTAACAGAACTTAAACTTATCATGAACTTAGTACCTGATAGTATCTTGCTTGTTTATGTTGATTGTAGATAGATGGCTCGTGCTGTTGTTCCGTTGAATTTTAATGCGTTCCTTGAGAAAGCAAAGTTGAAAGATGATGGTAGCAATTACACGGACTGGGTCCGTAACCTGAGGATTATCCTCATTGCTGCACAGAAGAATTACGTCCTGGAAGCACCACTGGGTGCCAGGCCTGCTGCTGGAGCAACGCCAGATGTTATGAACGTCTGGCAGAGCAAAGCTGATGACTACTCGATAGTTCAGTGTGCCATGCTTTACGGCTTAGAATCGGGACTTCAACGACGTTTTGAACGTCATGGAGCATATGAGATGTTCCAGGAGTTGAAGTTAATATTTCAAGCAAATGCCCGAATTGAGAGATATGAAGTCTCCAATAAGTTCTATAGCTGCAAGATGGAGGAGAACAGTTCTGTCAGTGAGCATATACTCAAAATGTCTGGGTATAATAATCACTTGATTCAGATGGGAGTTAATCTTCCAGATGATTGTGTCATTGACAGAATTCTCCAATCACTGCCACCAAGCTACAAGAGCTTCGTGATGAACTATAATATGCAAGGGATGAACAAGACTATTCCCGAGCTCTTCGCAATGCTGAAAGCTGCGGAGGTAGAAATCAAGAAGGAGCATCAAGTGTTGATGGTTAACAAAACCACTGGTTTCAAGAAAAAGGGCAAAGGGAAGAAGAAGGGGAACTTCAAGAAGAACAGCAAGCTAGTTGCTGCTCAGGAGAAGAAACCCAAGTCTGGACCTAAGCCTGAAACTGAGTGCTTCTACTGCAAGCAGACTGGTCACTGGAAGCGGAACTGCCCCAAGTATTTGGCGGATAAGAAGGATGGCAAGGTGAACAAAGGTATATGTGATATACATGTTATTGATGTGTACCTTACTAGAGCTCGCAGTAGCACCTGGGTATTTGATACTGGTTCTGTTGCTAATATTTGCAACTCGAAACAGGGACTACGGAATAAGCGGATGCTAGCAAAGGACGAGGTGACGATGCGCGTGGGAAACGGTTCCAAAGTCGATGTGATCGCGGTCGGCACGCTACCTCTACATCTACCTTCGGGATTAATATTAGACCTAAATAATTGTTATTTGGTGCCAGCGTTGAGCATGAACATTATATCTGGATCTTGTTTGATGCGAGACGGTTATTCATTTAAATCAGAGAATAATGGTTGTTCTATTTATATGAGTAATATCTTTTATGGTCATGCACCTTTGAAGAGTGCTCTATTCTTATTGAATCTCGATAGTAGTGATACACATATTCATAATGTAGAAGCCAAAAGATGCAGAGTTGATAATGATAGTGCAACTTATTTGTGGCACTACCGTTTAGGTCATATCGGTGTAAAGCGCATGAAGAAACTCCATACTGATGGGCTTTTGGAACCACTTGATTATGAATCACTTGGTACTTGCGAATCGTGCCTCATAGGCAAGATGACTAAAACACCGTTCTCCGGTACTATGGAGAGAGCAATAGATTTATTGGAAATCATACATACCGATGTATGTGGTCCGATGAATATTGAGGCTCGTGGCGGATATCGTTATTTTCTCACCTTCGCAGATGATTTAAGCAGATATGGGTATATCTACTTAATGAAACATAAGTTTGAAACATTTGAAAAGTTCAAGGAATTTCAGAGTGAAGTTGAAAATCATCGTAACAAGAAAATAAAGTTTCTACGATCTGATCGTGGAGGAGAATATTTGAGTTACGAGTTTGGTATACATTTGAAAAATTGTGGAATAGTTTCGCAACTCACGCCACCCGGAACACCACAGCGTAATGGTGTGTCCGAACGTCGTAATCGTACTTTACTAGATATGGTGTGATCTATGATGTCTCTTACTGATTTACCGCTGTCGTTTTGGGGTTATGCTTTAGAGACGGCCGCATTCACGTTAAATAGGGCACCATCAAAATCCGTTGAGACGACGCCTTATGAACTATGGTTTGGCAAGAAACCAAAGTTGTCGTTTCTTAAAGTTTGGGGCTGCGATGCTTATGTGAAAAAGCTTCAACCTGATAAGCTCGAACCCAAAGCGGAGAAATGTGTCTTCATAGGATACCCAAAGGAAACTGTTGGGTATACCTTCTATCACAGATCCGAGGGCAAGACATTCGTTGCTAAGAATGGATCATTTCTAGAAAAGGAGTTTCTCTCGAAAGAAGTGAGTGGGAGGAAAGTAGAACTTGACGAGGTAACTGTACCTGCTCCCTTATTGGAAAATAGTACATCACAGAAAACTGTTTCTGCGACACCTATACCAATTAGTGAGGAAGCTAATGATGATGATCATGAGACTTCAGGGCAAGATACTACTGAACCACGTAGATCAACCAGAGTGAGATCCGCACCAGAGTGGTACGGTAATCCAGTTCTGGAAGTCATGCTGCTAGATCATGATGAACCTACGAACTATGAAGAAGCGATGGTGAGCCCAGATTCCGCAAAGTGGCTTGAAGCCATGAAATCTGAGATGGGATCCATGTATGAGAACAAAGTATGGACTTTGGTTGACTTGCCCGATGATCGGCAAGCAATTGAGAATAAATGGATCTTCAAGAAAAAGACTGACGCTGACGGTAATATTACTGTCTATAAAGCTCGACTTGTCGCAAAAGGTTTTCGACAAGTTCAAGGGGTTGACTACGATGAGACTTTCTCACCCGTAGCGATGCTTAAATCCGTCAGAATCATGTTAGCAATTGCCGCATTTTATGATTATGAAATATGGCAAATGGATGTCAAAACTGCATTCCTGAATGGATTTCTGGAAGAAGAGTTGTATATGATGCAACCAAAAGGTTTTGTCGATCCAAAGGGAGCTAACAAAGTATGCAAACTCCAGCGATCCATTTATGGACTGGTGCAAGCATCTCGGAGTTGGAATAAACGCTTTGATAGTGTGATCAAAGCATTTGGTTTTATACAGACTCTTGGAGAAGCCTGTATTTACAAGAAAGTGAGTGGGAGCTCTGTAGCATTTCTGATATTATATGTGGATGACATATTGCTGATTGGAAATGATATAGAATTTCTGGATAGCATAAAGGGATACTTGAATAAAAGTTTTTCGATGAAAGACCTCGGGGAAGCTACTTACATATTAGGCATAAAGATCTATAGAGATAGATCAAGACGCTTAATTGGACTTTCACAAAGCACATACCTTGACAAGATTTTGAAGAAGTTCAAAATGGATCAAGCAAAGAAAGGGTTCTTGCCTGTGTTACAAGGTGTGAAGTTGAGTCAGACTCAATGCCCGACCACTGCAGAAGATAGAGAGAAAATGAAAGATGTTCCCTATGCTTCAGCCATAGGCTCTATCATGTATGCAATGCTATGTACCAGACCTGATGTGTGCCTTGCTATAAGTTTAGCAGGGAGGTACCAAAGTAATCCAGGAGTGGATCACTGGACAGCGGTCAAGAACATCCTGAAATACCTGAAAAGGACTAAGGATATGTTTCTCGTATATGGAGGTGACAAAGAGCTCACCGTAAGAGGTTACGTTGATGCAAGCTTTGACACTGATCCGGACGATTCTAAATCGCAAACCGGATACGTGTTTACTTTAAACGGTGGAGCTGTCAGTTGGTGCAGTTCTAAACAAAGCGTCGTAGCGGGATCTACATGTGAAGCAGAGTACATAGCTGCTTCGGAAGCAGCAAACGAAGGAGTCTGGATGAAGGAGTTCATATCCGATCTAGGTGTCATACCTAGTGCATCGGGTCCAATGAAAATCTTTTGTGACAATACTGGTGCAATTGCTTTGGCAAAGGAATCCAGATTTCACAAAAGGATCAAACACATCAAGAGACGCTTCAACTCCATCCGGGATTTAGTCCAGGTGGGAGACATAGAGATTTGCAAGATACATACGGATCTGAATATTGCAGACCTGTTGACTAAGCCTCTTCCACGAGCAAAACATGATCAGCACCAAGGCTCCATGGGTGTTAGAATCATTACTGTGTAATCTAGATTATTGACTCTAGTGCAAGTAGGAGACTGAAGGAAATATGCCCTAGAGGCAATAATAAAGTTATTATTTATTTCCTTATATCATGATAAATGTTTATTATTCATGCTAGAATTGTATTAACCGGAAACATAATACATGTGTGAATACATAGACAAACAGAGTGTCACTAGTATGCCTCTACTTGACTAGCTCGTTAATCAAAGATGGTTATGTTTCCTAACCATGAACAAAGAGTTGTTATTTGATTAACGAGGTCACATCATTAGTTGAATGATCTGATTGACATGACCCATTCCATTAGCTTAGCACCCGATCGTTTAGTATGTTGCTATTGCTTTCTTCATGACTTATACATGTTCCTATAACTATGAGATTATGCAACTCCCATTTACCGGAGGAACACTTTGGGTACTACCAAACATCACAACATAACTGGGTGATTATAAAGGAGTACTACAGGTGTCTCCAATGGTGGATGTTGGGTTGGCGTATTTCGATATTAGGGTTTGTCACTCCGATTGTCGGAGAGGTATCTCTGGGCCCTCTCGGTAATACACATCACATAAGCCTTGCAAGCATAATAACTAAGATGTTAGTTATGAGATGATGTATTACGGAACGAGTAAAGAGACTTGCCAGTAACGAGATTGAACTAGGTATTGGATACCGACGATCGAATCTCGGGCAAGTAACATACCGATGACAAAGGGAACAACGTATGTTGTTATGCGGTCTGACCGATAAAGATCTTCGTAGAATATGTAGGAGCCAATATGGGCATCCAGGTCCCGCTATTGGTTATTGACCGGAGACATGTCTCGGTCATGTCTACATTGTTCTCGAACCGTAGGGTCCGCACGCTTAACGTTACGATGACAGTTATTATGAGTTTATGCATTTTGATGTACCGAAGGTTGTTCGGAGTCCCAGATGTGATCACGGACGTGACGAGGAGTCTCGAAATGGTCGAGACGTAAAGATTGATATATTGGAAGCCTATGTTTGGACACTGGAAGTGTTCCGGGTGAAATCGGGATTTTACCGGAATACCGGGAGGGTTACCGGAACCCCCCGGGAGGCAAATGGGCCTATTGGGCCTTAGTGGAAAAGAGAAAAGGGGCAGCCCACAGCTGGCCGCCCCCCCCTTCCCCAAGTCCTAGTAGGACTAGGAGAAGGGGCCGGCCCCCCTCTCTCTCCTTTCCCCCTTGAAGTCCTAGTTGGAATAGGATTGAGGGGGGGAGTCCTACTCCCGGTGGGAGTAGGACTCCTCCCGCGCCCTCCCCTAGCCGGCCGAACCCCCTCCCCCTGCTCCTTTATATACGGGGGCAGGGGGCACCCCATAGACACACAAGTTGATCATTGTTGATCGTTCCTTAGCCGTGTGCGGTGCCCCCTGCCACCAAATTCCACCTCGATCATATCGTTGTAGAGCTTAGGCGAAGCCCTGCGTCGGTAGTACATCAAGATCGTCACCACGCCGTTGTGCTGACGGAACTCTTCCTCGACGCTTTGCTGGATCGGAGCCCGAGGATCGTCATCGAGCTGAACGTGTGCTAAGAACTCGGAGGTGCCAGAGTAACGGTGCTTGGATCGGTCGGATCGGGAAGAAGACGTACGACTACTTCCTCTACGTTGTGAGATCGCTTCCGCAGTCGGTCTGCGTTGGTACGTAGACAATACTCTCCCCCTCGTTGCTATGCATCACCATGATCTTGCGTGTGCGTAGGAAAATTTTCGAAATTACTGCGTTCCCCAACAGGCGATTGGGTGGAGATGGATCCCGAGGTGGGAGAAAGACGGTGGCGGCGGCGGAGGAGGATTTGATGGATGGGACAGACTGCCTAAAGTCTAGGGTTACACTGTTATATATATGGCACGTGGGTTAGAGATTAGGGGCGACCTCGTCCCTCCGATCGAAATCTGAGGGTCGATAAAAGAAAAAAAAATAGGTAGGGAGTCCAAATAATAAAACAGAGATATTTTAGGGATGTTTGGGGATGATCCAGATCCAACGGTGACGACTGTCCGGGTCGGGTTCGGGACAACTTTCAGACGCGCACTCGAGGGGTTCGATGCACCGTGCAAAGAGGGGTTTCGGGGCCTGGCGGTTGGTAGTGGACTGTGTAGATAGTCTAGGGAGGAAATAGAGGGAAAGCCCGACACATATTTCCGGATACCAGAAACGTCCGACGTATGACCGGCTATAATGCCGCTATATGTTTAACGGTTGGGCTATCAAATGAACTCCGAATGCGATAAAATTTGGCAGGCGGCCTACTGACAACATAACAACATTGCATGCCAACTTTCAACACATTCCGAGAACATTTTTCGGCCACTTATAAAATAATATTTCAGAGGTGTCGCGGGCGCGTACAAGTGTGTCTGGACTCAGAACGGACAACGGAGAGAACTGGGGAACCCGGACGGATGCAAGTTATGAAAACATGATGACGCAATGCGGATGATGACATGGCAAGATGCAGCATGCAAGCGAAAGACAAGGCAACAACAAGGAATAACTGGGAGACACCTGGCGCATCGGTCTCGGGGCGTTACAGAAGGGTACACGTGTCTCGCCATGTTACATTCGCCGAACATATTACCTCTACACTCATGTCACAGCAGCCCAACCTGCCGCACCTATTGTCACGGCAGCACCACCCAACCCGCCATCAAACACCCCGACACCACCCAACCCGCAACCAAACAACTCACCACCACCCAACCCGGAACCACACATACCAACACCCAACCCACAACCACACATCCCAACACCACCCAACCCGCCACCACCCCACCCATCGTCTGCATCTTCTCCTACACCAGAAACCCCCGTTTCCATCCTACCAGCTAAAGTTGTTCCTACTGTCACCCCTATCAATGATCATGGCATGCATACTTGCGCCAAATCAGGTTTTCGTCAGCCCACAGATCGCCTCGACCTACATGCTACCACATCTCTCTCTTCCATTCCCAGAACTTACAAAACTACTCTTCTTGATCCGAATTGGGCTGCTGTCATGCAACAAGAATACTATGCTTTAATTGAAAACAATACTTGGCAGTTAGTTCCTCGCCCTTCCAATACAAATATCGTTTCTGGCAAATGGGTCTTTCGCCAAAAATTCCACTCTGACGGGAGCCTCTCCCGCTATAAAGCCCGTTGGGTCTATCGCGGTTACTCTCAATGACATGGCATTGATTATGATGAAACATTCTCTCATGTTGTCAAGCTCAGCACCATTCATACTGCCCTTAGCATCGTTGTTTCCTCCGCATGGCCCATCCATCAACTAGATGTAAAAAATGCTTTCCTCCATGGTTCTCTTCAAGAGACCGTCTATTGCAAGCAACCTCTGGGTTTTGAAAATCCTTCCTATCCAAATCATGTATGTCTTCTCCAGAAATCTCTTTATGGTCTCAAACAAGCTCCATGAACCTAGTTTCAACGTTTCTCTTCTTTCATCCAAACGATAGGTTTCACTTCTTCACTTTCTGACACTTCTCTCTTTGTGTACCACCACAATTTCGAAACTTCCTACCTCCTTCTTTATGTAGATGACATCATTCTCTCCGCATCTTCTCAAACCTTTTTAGATCACATTATTACCCTTCTTCATTCTGAATTCTCTATGACTGATCTTGGTACTCTTCATCACTTATTGGGCGTTGGGTTCTTCATGATTCTTCTGGCCTTTTTTATTTCCCAACGTCAGTATACTCTTGATCTTCTTAATCTTGCTGGTATGCTTGACTGCCGGTCCTCTCGCACCCATGTTGATACCAGTTTCAAATTATCAGCTGATGGTGAACCTTTCCATGATCCTACTCTGCACCGTAGTCTAACCGAGGCTCTCCAATATCTCACTATCACTCGTCCTGAAATTCCCTTTGCTGTTCAACAAGCATGTCTTCATATGCATGATCCATGGCTTCCGCATTTTAATCATGTCAAATGTGTTCTTACGTATTTAAAAGGTACTCTTGATCATGGTCTTCACATCAATAAGTCCACTCCTCATTCTCTCACCGCATACTCTGATGCAGACTGGGCTGGTTGTCCAGATACTCAACGATCCACAACCGTCTTTTGTGTTTTTCTCAGTAACAATTTGATTTCTTGGTCCTCGAAAAGACAGGTTACGGTCTCCCGCTCGTCCGCTGAAGCTGAGTACCGTGTTGTGGCACATGCTGTCACTGATACTATTTGGGTTTGTCAGTTGCTCTCTGAACTGCATCGACGATTGAGCAGGCTACTATTGTATATTGTGATGAGATTTTAGCTATTTACATGTATGGGAATCCTGTTCAGCATCGCCAAACCAAACACATTGAAATTGATATTCATTTTGTTCGAGAGAAGGTGGCTCTTGGACAAATTCGGGTGCTCCATGTTCCTACTATGGCTCAATTTGCTTACATCTTCACCAAATGACTTGCTACTAAGCCATTTCAAGAAATACGTTCCAGTCTCAACGTCATCGAGCCCCCCGTTGATACTGCGGGGGGATGTTGGACTATTTCTTGGATCACAAGTTTCCTAGTCCAAGTCGGTTTGTAATACCAAGTCTAAGTTGGTTTGTACTAATATTATATAAAGCCATGTACCCTGTACTAAACATAATACAAGCAATAGTTTTATTCATCTATCACCACCGACCCCCGCCACCTGCCTGCTAGAGAGCACCACGGCCCCACCACTGTAGTCCCCGCAGATCCAACTGGTGACGCCCGCAGGCCACAGCCATAGACGGGAACGAGAACATGAGAGAGGGATGACGTCGCAGGGAAATGCCCCACCGCAGGCGTCCCCGGCCCCGCCCGGACTTCGCTGGTAGGACATCAGGCAGCGATGAGACAACGAGCACAAGAGTACTGGAGATCGTGACGGTGTGAATGGATCACTCCCTGTCACTAGAGCAGGTTGACACGATGGGGGTGTTTTTGCAACAACAAAAAAATGTTTGATGACTCACATATCCATCATCTGGACAGTCTCAACCAGATTAGGTTCTGCCTTTCTACCAAACTTAGCTAAAATCAATATTTGCTCAACGTGTGCCTCCATGCTACTGAGTTCTTTCTTCTAAATCATGCACATTGTTAGTTAATCCAACAATTTTACCATCACCCTAAATGAGTTTTTTTGGGCCCATCGCATGGCATGCCTAGAGCCGTCGGTTGATCCAGTGCGCAACAGATTTGGGTTGGCTCTAGACAGCATCTTGCCGGATCAGATGGCCCTTGGGCCTTGGCCATCACCTGTGTGCTGTAAGCACCATATATTTGTTTTCTCTTTTTTTAGGTTGATGTGTATAATATTAATCATGTCATAATTATGTTTTTTCTAATAAATGGTCAAGATTTTCCATGGGCAACAATATTAATATCGTATATATACTCAATGCTCACATGATATTCGACAGGTAACAGTGATATGTCCATATGTTCATCATGTAATGCTACCAGCTATACGAATAAATGGCACCAATTTATTTCCTTCCTATGTAGTGATTTCGATGATCAGGAACGAAACAATCGAAATCGCATTTTTATAGTAAGCATTAAAGTGCGATATTGAATACTTACCACCCACTCCCCTCTTCCAAATACACATGCTCAACACTATATATAAACGCGCTCCCCGACTGTCACAACCACAGCAACAATACCACCACCACCACCACTCCCAAAGCTTCTTACCATGGCGACTCCTCTCTCGCCAACCATCGTAGTGATGGCTCTATTGTTGGCCCCGCTAGCCCTACTCTCCTCGGCTCACGAGGACCACCACCACGCGCCGAATCAAGCACCGAGCCCCACTCACCATCATGGCCATTCTGCCCCAGCGCCAAGCCCTCATCACCATCATGGTCCGGCGTCCGCGCCTGCTCCCGCCCACGGGCGGCACAGCCATCATCACCATGCTCCGGCCCCATCACCGAGCCACCACCATCATCACAAAGCTCCGGCGCCATCGCCGAGCCACCACCATCATCACCATGCTTTGGCACCATCGCCGACCCACCACCATCATCACCATGCTCCGGTGCCGTCGCCGATCCACCAGCATCATCACCATGCTCCGGCGTCGTCGCCGATCCACCACCATCATCACCATGCTCCGGCGCCGTCACCGATCCATCACCATCACCACACCCCGGCACCATCGCCGGTCCACCACCATCGTCACCACGCTCCAGCGCCGTCCCCGGTGCACCTCGACGCCGACAAGGTGGACACTTAGAGTGATATCGTCTCCTATGTATATCTTCATCTTATTTTTCCCAGGGAAGTGTTTAATAAAAGGATCATTTGATGGAATATCAAATCTCACATTTCCTACAAAAATGTTAATGGCATCTTTAATAGTCCTTAAGAACAACCTACCTGGTAGGATTGGTGCAATGGGATGCTCAGTCATATCAATAACCAGATGATATCCTGTGCATTGCTGCAGGACAGAAATGCGGAGATATGTATATATGGAATTAGAGACAAAACAATTATAGAATATTGAGCAACATGGAAATATAAAGAAAAACATTTTCCAGAAGCCTTTGATGTGGACACAAAATAATGAATCTCATACATAGGTCTTAGATACAAAGGATGCATAAGAAATGTGAGGTACAATTAGTCCAGACCCCTAGCATTCCTGGTGCAACATGCAGGAAAAATGTGTCGACAAATGCAAAATCAGGAATAGTTAGGGCAATTAACAATACTATTTCTCACTATTATCAGAAAAATTGGTGCACATATATGTATTGTGCAAGTAATGTATTTCGCTACCTCGGTTCATTTCATGAGCCACTTCATAAGTAAAGAATAGCATATATTCAATTCTGATGCTTCTATATCTATCATAATATCCGCAAATACATATTAATCGATGGCTTAAAGTTTTAGTTATTTATAATGAACTATTGGGAAGAACACTAGTACAGTGACCCGTTGGATGGAGAAAACTACAAACTTTATACTAATAGGACAATTAACAATAATATAAACTATTAACAGAGCATGGAAGCACACATACGTACTGTACCAAAGTAATGTATTTTTGTCCCCTCGGTTCATTGCATGAGCCAGTTAGAAAGCAAAGAAAAATAGCATATATTAAATTTTGTTGGTTCTATATATTGGGAAGAGGAGTATTATATAATGATGACTTATTGGGAAGAACACTTGTACAGTACCCTGTTTGACGGAACAAACTGCAAACCTTTATAGTAATTACTCTCAGAGCCAACATAATTCCAAATTTGTAGGAAAAGGGGCTGCACCTCAATGGGTACAACGTATCATAAGCTGCAACAAGATGGTAAAGTGAAAGCTTAATTGGGGTGTAACAAAATTCAGACTACCACCAAAATCAATTATATCCAGGTGCAAGAAAAGAGGCATTATCAAGACACGTACTCCCTCCGTAAACTAATATAAGAGTTTTTAGATCACTACTTTAGTAATCTAAATGCTTTTATATTAGTTTACAGAGGGAGTATAACACAACCTACTTGCTATTTTGGCAACCCCTTGATAGGAATGATGTCATTAGACATCAATACTATTGCTTAGAAGGAATGACAAATTCAGGAGACACATGTTAGCAATCAAGCACTTATGTAAAACAAATGATTTTTTTTCTTTCAAAATCACACTGTATAATCTAAAATGAGATATATTGCCTCTTGTCCAAGTGAACGGGCATCTCCATATCTGAAAAGGCATCAGAAATTCAGAGACATATATAGGTAATCTAACAATTGTGTGAGACAAATGGGAAACAATAAATCAAAAATCACATTATATAATCTAGAGTGATATATGTTACCTTATGTCTAAGTGAACAGAGCATCTCCATGAAGTCTATGTGGGAGCACATGGAGCTGATAGCCTGGACCCGAGAGTGTTGCGGACTGCGAAATAGGGACTGGAAAGTGACAGGAAAGCCAAAATCATAATGACCGACCACAAAAAAATAGAATTAAGAGCGGAGGTGCTCACCTGATAATCTGATGCGCTTAGCCCCAAAGACCGAGTCCAGTCCCTTTGGAAGTCCTCTTTGTTGATTGAGACGGATTCCCCGCCTCTCATCACTGTGGATGGCGGCCGCAGGAGCATAGCAACGTCGCGCGGAGACCTCAGCGGTTGTGCCTTCTTCGGCGATCTGGGATTATGGGTGTGCAGCACCGGAACGCCCGTCCTATCTTCCCACAATCAGATAGGCATCGGAGGCGAGTCGAGGTAGACCGGCTGGCGTGAGGGAAGCGATCCAAAGCAGAACAACGATGTGCCTTCCTTGATGATGCGGGTGCTTGGCAACGGAACCGCGCCCTGACCCGTGCTTGGAGTAGCATTGGAACAGAGGCAGACAACCGACGGTACAGGAGGATGGTAGCACATACAGGTTCTGTAGACGCGAAGGTGGTGGGTGCGCAGTTTAGGCCTTGTTCGGCAGCTCTCCATCTCCGTATAATACGGGAGCGGACGGAGCGTCAATTTTCCAACTTCGGAAAAATGCACTGCACGCCGCTCTGCTCCGGCCGCTCCAAGAGCAGAGCCGCGGAGGGGAGGGCTGCCGAACAAGGCCTTAATCTCGCTTTTTTCTTCGCGTAACGGAGGGTGAGGTAATGAGGGGCGATGAATCTTGCGGTTTCATGAGCATTTGCGTTTGGAAGATGCTCGGCAGCAGCGAAAGAGATTGCGGCGGCGATTGAGATCTCAATGAAGAAGATTTTTTTTTCACCGTCATCTCAATGGAGAAGATGGCAGTGATTCCTCTGTCATAGGTAAATTTACAAACGGGCGCCCTGCAGCGCCCCACGGTGGGCCGGCCCATTACTGTGTATTTTGATACGAAAAAACGGGCGCTCTCACTGAGAATTGAATCGACTACCTCACTCGTGGAGCTTCGTTCGTACAACCACCGCGCCAAGAAGGTCTGCTAAGCTTCAACTCCTTCTCTCTTTCACTCCTTGCTTCTCTTTTTTTCCTTTTTTCTTTTTTCTATTTTTCTTTTCTGTTTTTTCTTTCTTCTTCTTCATGGTTTATTCCCTCATCGACTTGTTTTGTTTTTTCTTTTCTTAAATGCGTGAACTTTTTTCAAATCGATGATGTTTTTTCTCAAATTTGTTGAGAGTTTGTTTTCAAAATCAATGAACTTTTTTCCCATTTTTAGTGAACTATTTTACTAGCCTTAAATGTTTTTCCGCGCAATAATACAATTTTTACTGCATGCACATTCGTGAGCCGGCCCACCAGAAGCTGCTGTAGGCGCTCCGAGGCGTGAGCGACCTGCGTCCATTGACACCAATGATACAGCCCACATACCATATTGACTTAGCAAACACCCACGAGCTACACAGCCCGCGTATTTGGCGCGGGCAGCCCACGTGCACACATTAGGTAGCTTTGTAGTAGTTCGTAGTACTATACATCCCAAGCGCTGGAAGTTGATTTCCTCAAAAAAAAAAAAGCGCTGGAAGTTGATACACGCAGCGAGAGTTTAACGCACGAACAACAACGGATTGCATTCAGGCTGGTCATAGTACGAAGTAACTTAGACTAGTGTCATGCATCATTAGTCTAAGTTACCATCTTCATAATGCAAAATAACATACTAGTAATATTATAGATGACTTCATTTATTAGCTCGTAGACTCATTTTGTTTTGGAAAACGTTATGTTACAGTAACATATTATGTTACCACCTCTCATTAATTACTTGCCACATAAGCAAAATTTTCTCGAAGTACGTTATGTTACTAGCTAACTTACTCCCACTATGACTAGCCTCATAGGTGATCCAATGGCTAATAATAATGTGGCTGCGTAAGAGGTCAAGAAAATCAGCTATTGGGGCTCCTATTTAAATATAAAAGATGACAGGGCAATCATTAATTTGAATTAGTACACCATGCTTAATCCCTACTGCTTGTGTAAAGGTAAAATCGGCCATTAATTTCACTAGTAACAAATGGACCAAGATTGTGATCATAAACGGATATGGGGAATGCAGAAACACTAGCACCTAGGTCATATAAAGCATTGAACTTATCCAACCCAATCTAAGTTTTACTAGTTGGCTCAAATATATCCTCTTGTTTGGCTGGAAGCTTACCATATATTCCCTCCGTCTCAAAATAAGTGTCTCAATCTTAGTACAATTTCATATTAAAATTAGTACAAAGATGAGACACTTATTTTGAGACGGAGGGAGTAGCTTTTTATTGCATCCAATTCACGCACCTTATGTGCAGCCTGATCAACAAAGCGTTTATATGTGTTGTCATTTGATACCTCGGGTTGTAGATGCTTGAGAGTCAACATCTTCCTGAAGTCTGCAACAGAATGTGAAGGTTCTGCTATATGGTTCTATCGAGCTCCTCTAAAGATTCTTCGCTACATCTCATCATCTTGACACTCTTAACCGGATTAGGTTTCAGCTTTCCAGCAAACTTGTGTTTGGCTCTCTGCATTTTTAGCGACGTGTTCTTCCATGCTACGAGTTCTTTCTTCTATAGCATGCACATCATTAGTGAGTCCGGCAATCTTATCGGCCATTTGATTGAGTAAGCCATTGTGATTCTTTAATATTTCAGTAAAAAAATCTACTCAGTTTAAGCAGTTGTAAGTGTTTTAAGAGTTTCATCAAAAGTACTTCTACTACTGTTGTTCGTTCCATTAAAATTATTAGGTGCTCCATTATTAGTTGGATACGGGGGCTTTGGAGCATACAGTTGATTTTTTTCAATTAGGATTGTAGTTGTTGCGAACAATAAAGTTAACATTGTTAACATCGGCAATGGAATTCACATTTACCTCTTATGGTGTCGATTAATTCATTGATATTAGCGACGAGATCTTATTTTTTTTCTCTTCGGATAGAATTAACCTTTCTTGTGGTACACCACTCCACATGCCATTAGGCATGATTCTCTTGCATATCATATTTTCTTGGCCTCCATGATCGATCTTTCCATAATGATTTCTCCTGCAACTGTATCAAGCATGTTTTTACATGGGATTAAGAGCATTATAAAACATGAAGAATCAACCATTCCGGCATCCCGTGGATGGGACAATTTCTTATAGCCTCCTTCATACTGTCCCATGCAAGCACTAGTGGCTCATGGTCTTCCTACTTAAAACATGTGGTCTGAGATCAAAATTGCATAATTTTCCCGGCTTAGATAAACACATGCTACAACATAAAGTCCATGAAGTTATAGTTCCTCTAGGAAAAGCTAGAAGCCATTCTTTTGCTTTTTCTCTCAAGGAGAAAGGAAATAGACACAACTTCAAAGTGTATGGTTTATAGTATTTGATACGTGTCATATCGCACAGTTCAGTAAAAGTGTGTAAAAGCATGTTGGCATCCACTGATGTAGAGCCTCCAAATTGGTTTTGTTGAACCATACGGACTAAGTGGGGTTGAATTTAAAATTTTCTGGCAGCAACATTAGCTGGTACGATTGGTGCACATAAAGTTCTCATTTGGAGCAACAAAGTCTCCAAGTTTTTTGCCATGATAATTTTTGGGGGTTTTCGGTAACAACACAACTAGGAAAACCAATGCAGATAAGAACAAACACAAAAACAAAAAATTGAAATAAGAACTTGAACAATAAAAAAAGATGGTTGATGCCTTTTGAGGTCCATTTTGTATAGTAGAAGGTTCTTGTACCTTTTCTGAAAAGAGTGACCCTGGGTATCGAACCCACAAGAACATGTGCATTACGACAAAGAGTCAAACAAGTGATTGTTATCAAATTAAATTCTAGTTTTTAAATCGGAGCTTTAACAACCTTTTTTATGTAAACACTAATATGAAAATAGGAATGGTTATGAGGTATTACTCTCACAACCTTATACTTGTGCTTGGGTTATCATCTTGATAATAAACGTAGTTCCGGAATACAAGATGTGCTTACAATGCGATGAAGTGAAGAATGTGTCCGAAGTACGTCATGACTGGTTCACAACCTACATCAAGAGTCGGTTGTCCAACCAATGGTCCTTACCATCGCATGGGGTTACATAGACTATTAGGAATTACTTCAGACAAAACATTGGGTATTTAATGACAACACCTCATTTATCCCCAAAGAATTTCTTTTTGCTACCGTACTAATCCTTTGTCTCACTATTGTTCAGAATAATGTTCTATGCATCCTCATTTCTTACTTCCTCCTTCATCAATCTACGGTATCCTGGGTACTTGCAGGGCCTTAGAATGAGAAGAAGACAACAGACAACTTTGTTGCAATCAGACATATACAAATAACGTCAATTACGCAAACTCATTCCAATGATCCCATGCACAAATACATGGGGTTGCAAGGCCTTGCCTAAACCCATTGACCGACCAAATTACTCTCACATGGAGACCGAATTGCAAGATGAACTCAAGACGACATAAATATGAAGGCGAGAGGGAGGAACTGCCCTACCTTGCTTTTATAAGCAAGCAGGCAAGGCCACTCCTTCCCCCTCTTGCGCTCTGCATTCAATGCGTCATTTTGCCTCTTCACTGTCTTGCGTGAATTGAGGCGACGTCATTTCATTCCAAAGAACTCGTGCAAATCAATTGCTATTACTGCACACAAATGAATCGACTGTGACGTTGCATGGAGAATGCTTTCCACGTGCAACACTGAGAAGAGCTGACAAGTGCCAGCACCTTAGTTCAGAGTGGACCAACCCTCAGCAACCGAGAAGTCTCTTTTCGGGTGCAGGATGCTACTTTTGGAGCTTGCGTTAGTTTTTCCTTGAAGAGAAAAGGGATATGAAACAAAGTAGAGTAAATATTTCCCTCAGTTTGAGAAGCAAGGTATCAATCCAGTAGGAGACAACGAACAAGTCACCGAATAGGCGAATACCTGCACAAACAATCAACAACATGCACCCAACGCGATAAAGGGGTTGTCAATCCCTTCACGGTTACTTGCCAAAGTGAGATCTGATAGAGATAGATAAACAGTAAAGTAAATATTTTTGGTATTTATGGTTTATAGATCGGAAAGTAAAAGATTGCAAAAAGAGTAGATCGGAAACTTATATGATGGAAAATAGACCCGGGGGGCATAGGTTTCACTAGAGGCTTCTCTCAAGATAGAAAAGATTACGGTGGGTGAACAAATTACTGTCGAGCAATTGATAGAAGAGCGCAAAGTTATGACAATATCTAAGGCGATGATCATGAATATAGGCATCACGTTTGTGTCAAGTAGACCGAAATGATTCTTCATCTACTACTATTACTCCACACATCGACCGACTCCTGCCTGCATCTAGAGTATTAAGTTCATAAAGAACAGAGTAACGCATTTAGTAAGATGACATGATGTAGAGGAATTAGCTCAAGCAATATGATGAAAACCCCATCTTTTTATCCTCGATGGCAACAATACAATACGTGCCTTGCTGCCCCTACTGTCACTGGGAAATGACACCGCTAGATTGAACCCAAAGCTAAGCACTTCTCCCATTGCAAGAAAAACCAATCTAGTTGGCCAAACCAAATCGATAGTTCTAAGATACTTACAAAGATATCAAATCATGCATATAAGAATTCAGAGAAGATTCAAATAATATTCATAGATAAGCTGATCATAAATCCACAATTCATTGGATCTCGGCAAACACACCGCAAAAAAGTATTACATCGAATAGATCTCCAAGAACATCGAGGAGAACATGGTAGTGAGAATCAAAGAGAGAGAAGAAGCCATCTAGCTACTAGCTATGGACCCGTAGGTCTGTGGTAAACTACCCACGCTTCATCAGAAGGGCAATGGTGTTGATGTACAAGCCCTCCATGATCGAATCCCCCTCCGTCAGGACGCCGGAAAAGGCCCCTAGATGGGATCTCACGGGTACAGAAGGTTGCGGCGGTGGAAAAGTGTTTTTGTGTCTCTCTTTGTTGGTTATGGGATATATGAGAATATATAGGCGGAAGAAATAGATTGGTGGAGTCACGAGGGGCCCATAAGGGTCGAGGCGCATCCTACCCCCTGGGCGCGCCCTCCGTCCTTGTGGTCGCCCCGTGGCTTCTCTGACTTGCACTCCAAGTCCTCTGGATGTCTTCTGGTCCAAGAAAAATCATCGCGAAAATTTTATTCTGTTTGGTATTCCTTTTCTGCGAAACTCTAAAACAAGGAAAAAAACATAAACTGGCACTAGGCTCTAGTTTAATAGGTTAGTCCCAAAAATAATATAAAATAGCATATTAATGCATATAAAACATCCAAAATAGATAATATAATAGCATGTAACAATCAAAATTTATAGATACGTTGGAGCGTATCACAGGACCGGGGACTACTATCAGTCCCGTGAAGATTAGGGTCTCACAGACTCGTCAAGTGCGGGTCGTGGCAGTGTTTCTTGGCGGGGCAGTGTCGACGCTCATCCATGCACCTTCTAAGGTGGCATGTAGATCTTCGTCAAGATCCAGTATAGAAGAAACCTACCTCAAAAGAGGGTGTGGGTTCCACCCTGCAGGCAAGCAGCTCGAGGATGGCCACACTCTTATTGATTACAACATCCAGAAGCAGTCCATACCTTCACATTGCCTCCCGGTAATGTGTTGGTATGCAGATTTAGTTAAGACTTCACTTTAAGATGAAGATCTTTGTGAGACACTCACCGATAAGATCATCACACTTGAGGAAGGGTCCCCTCACATCATTGCCAACGTCAAAGGCCGAGATTACCCTAGAATAAGGTTCCCACCCGGTAACGGTTCCCTCAGCACTAACGCCCTGCCAACGGTTTCCGCCTGTTGATGCCCAGTGTGTCAGTTGACTAGCACAGGGCTATGGCGACGCAGCTAAATATAGGCAAGCGACGACCTACATCAGTGAAGGAAATATGCCCTAGAGGCAATAATAAAGTTATTATTTATTTCCTCATATCATGATAAATGTTTATTATTCATGCTAGAATTGTATTAACCGGAAACATAATACATGTGTGAGTACATAGACAAACAAAGTGTCACTAGTATGCCTCTACTTGACTAGCTCGTTGATCAAAGATGGTTGAGTTTCCTAGCCATAGACATGAGTTGTCATTTGATCAATGGGGTCGCATCATTAGGAGAATGATGTGATTGACTTGACCCATTCCGTTAGCTTAGCACTTGATCGTTTAGTTTACTGCTATTGCTTTCTTCATGACTTATACATGTTCCTATGACTATGAGGTTATGCAACTCCCGAATACCGGAGGAACACTTTGTGTGCTACCAATTCCCAAATAACTGAGTGATTATAAAGGTGATCTACAGGTGTCTCCGATGGTGTTCATGGAGTTGACATAGATCAAGAATAGGATTTGTCACTCCGATTGTCGGAGAGGTATCTCTGGGCCCTCTCGGTAATGCACATCACTATAAGCCTTGCAAGCAATGTGACTAATGAGTTAGTTGCATGATGATGCATTACGGAATGAGTAAAGAGACTTGCCGGTAACGAGATTGAGCTAGGTATTGAGATACCGACGATCGAATCTCGGGCAAGTAACATACCGATAACAAAGGGAACAACGTATGTTATTATGCGGTTTGACCGATAAAGATCTTCGTAGAATATGTAGGAACCAATATGAGCATCCATGTTCCGCTATTGGTTGTTGACCGGAGACATGTCTCGGTCATGTCTACATAGTTCTCGAACCCGTAGGGTCCGCACGCTTAAAGTTCTGTGACGATCGGTATTATGAGTTTATATGTTTTGATGTACCGAAGGTAGTTCGGAGTCCCAGATATGATCACGGACATGACGAGGAGTCTCGAAATTGTCGAGACATAAAGATTGATATATTGGAAGCCTACATTTGGACATCGAAAGAGTTCAAGGTGAAATCGGGATTTTACCGGAGTGCCGGAGGGGTTACCGGAACCCCCCCCCCCCCCCCGGGGGGGGGGGGGGGTTAATGGGCCTTGTTGGGCCCTAGTGGAGAGAGAGGGGCTGGACAGGGCAGGTCGCGCGTCCCCTCTCCCTCTAGTCTGAATTGGACTAGGAAGGGGGGCGGCGCCCCCCTTTCCTTCTCCATCTCCCCCTTCCTTTCCCCCTCCTAGTAGGAGTAGGAAAGAGGGGAGTCCTACTCCTACTAGGCGGAGGATGACTCCTCCTGGCGCACCCTACAGGGTCGGCCAGCCTCCCCCCTTTGCTCCTTTATATACGGGGGCAGGGAGCACCCTAGAACAGACAAGTTGATCATTGATCTCTCCCAGCCGTGTGCGGTGCCCCCTCCACCATAATCCACCTCGGTCATACTATAGCGGTGCTTAGGCAAAGCCCTGCGACGGTAGCTTCATCAACATCGTCACCACACCGTCATGCTGACGAAACTCTCCCTCGAGCTCTACTGGATCGTGAGTTCGCGGGACGTCACCGAGCTGAATGTGTGCTGAACGCGGAGGTGCTATACGTTCGGTACTGAGGATCGGTCGATCGTGAAGATGTACGACTACATCAACTGCGTTGTCATAACGCTTCCGCTTAACGGTCTACGAGGGTACGTGGACGACACTCTCCCCTCTCGTTGCTATGCATCACCGTGACCTTGCGTGTGCGTAGGGATTTTTTTGAAATTACTACGTTCCCCAACAGTGGCATCCGAGCCAGGTTTATGCGTAGATGTTATATGCACGAGTAGAACACAAGTGAGTTGTGGGCGATACAAGTCATACTGCTTACCAGCATGTCATACTTTGGTTCGGTGGTATTGTTGGATGAAGCGGCCCGGGCCGACATTACGCGTACGCTTACGCGAGACTGGTTCTACCGACGTGCTTTGCACACAGGTGGTTGGCGGGTGTCAGTTTCTCCAACTTTAGTTGAACCAACTATGGCTACGCCCGGTCCTTGAGAAGGTTAAAAAACACTAACTTGACGAACTATCGTTGTGGTTTTGATGCATAGGTAAGAACGGTTCTTGCTCAGCCCATAGCAGCCACGTAAAACTTGCAACAACAAAGTAGAGGACGTCCAACTTATTTTGGAGGGCATGTTGTGATGTGATATGGTCAAGACATGATGCTATATTTATTGTATGAGATGATCATGTTTTGTAACAGAGTTATCGGCAACTAGCAGGAGCCATATGGTTGTCGTTTTATTGTATGCAATGCAATCGCCCTGTAATTGCTTTACTTTATCACTAAGCGGTAGCGATAGTCGTAGAAGCAATAGATGGCGAGACGACAACGATGCTATGATGGAGATCAAGGTGTCACGCCGGTGACGATGGTGATCATGACGGTGCTTTGGAGATGGAGATCAAAGGCACAAGATGATGATGGCCATATCATATCACTTATATTGATTGCATGTGATGTTTATCCTTTATGCATCTTATTCTGCTTTGTTTGACGGTAGAATTATAAGATGATCTCTCACTAAATTTCAAGATAAAAGTGTTCTCCCTGAGTATGCACCGTTGCCAAAGTTCGTCGTGCCGAGACACCACGTGATGATCGGGTGTGATAAGCTCAACGTTCATCTACAACGGGTGTAAGATAGTTTTACACACGCAGAATACTCGGGTTAAACTTGACGAGCCTGGCATATGCAGATATGGCCTCGGAACACAGAGACCGAAAGGTCGAGCGTGAATCATATAGTAGATATGATCAACATAGTGATGTTCACCATTGAAAACTACTCCATCTCACGTGATGATCGGTTATGTTTTAGTTGATATGGATCACGTGATCACTTAGATGATTAGAGGGGTGTCTATCTAAGTGAGAGTTCTTAAGTAATATGATTAATTGAACTTAAATTTATCATGAACTTAGTACCTGATAGTATTTTGCTTGTCTATGTTATTGTAGATAGATGGCCCGTGTTGTTGTTTCGTTGAATTTTAATGCGTTCCTTGAGAAAGCAAAGTTGAAAGATGATGGTAGCAATTACACAGACTGGGTCCATAACTTGAGGATTATCCTCATTGCTGCACAGAAGAATTACGTCCTGGAAGCACCGCTAGGTGCCAGGCCTGCTGCAGATGTTGCTGATGACGTTAAGAACATCTGGCAGAGTAAAGCTGATGACTACTCGATAGTTCAGTGTGCCATGCTTTACGGCTTAGAACCAGGACTTCAACAACGTTTTGAACGTCATGGAGCATATGAGATGTTCTAGGAGTTGAAGTTAATATTTCAAGCAAATGCCCGGATTGAGAGATATGAAGTCTCCAATAAGTTCTACAGTTGTAAGATGGAGGAGAATAGTTTTGTCAGTGAACATGTACTCAGAATGTCCGGGTATCATAACCACTTGACTCAACTCGGAGTTAATCTTCCTATTGATAGTGTCATTGACAGAGTTCTTCAATCACTGCCACCAAGCTACAAGAGCTTCGTGATGAACTATAACATGCAAGGGATGAACAAGACAATTCCCAAGCTCTTCGCAATGCTAAAAGCAGCGGAGATAGAAATCAAGAAGGAGCATCAAGTGTTGATGGTCAACAAGACCACCAGTTTCAAGAAAAAGGTAAAGGGAAGAAGAAGGGGAACTTTAAAAAGAATGGCAAACAAGTTGCTGCTCGGGAGAAGAAACCCAAGTCTGGACCTAAGCCTGAGACTGAGTGCTTCTACTGCAAACAGACTGGTCACTGGAAGCGGAACTGCCCCAAGTATTTGGCGGATAAGAAGGATGGCAAGGTGAACAAAGGTATATGTGATATACATGTTATTGATGTGTACCTTACTAGAGCTCGAAGTAGAACCTGGGTATTTGATACTGGTTCTGTTGCTAATATTTGCAACTCGAAACAGGGACTACGAATTAAGCGAAGACTGGCTAAGGACGAGGTGACGATGCGTGTGGGAAATGGTTCCAAAGTCTATGTGATCGCCGTCGGCACGCTACCTCTACATCTACCTTCGGGATTAGTTTTAGACCCGAATAATTGTTATTTGGTGCCAGCGTTAAGCATGAACATTATATCTGGATCTTGTTTGATGCGAGACGGTTATTCATTTAAATATGAGAATAATGGTTGTTCTATTTATATGAGTAATATCTTTTATGGTCATGCACCCTTGAAGAGTGGTCTATTTGTGTTGAATCTCGATAATAGTGATACACATATTCATAATGTTAAAGCCAAAAGATGCAGAGTTGATAATGATAGTGCAACTTATTTGTGGCACTGCCGTTTGGGTCATATTGGTGTAAATCGCATGAAGAAACTCCATACTGATGCACTTCTGGAATCACTTGATTATGAATCACTTGGTACTTGCGAACCATGCCTCATGGGCAAGATGACTAAAACGCCGTTCTCCAGAACAATGGAGCGAGCAACAGATTTATTGAAAATCATACATACTGATGTATGTGGTCCGATGAATATTGAGGCTCGCGGCGGCTATCGTTATTTTCTCACCTTCACAGATGATTTGAGCAGATATGAGTATATCTACTTAATGAAGCATAAATCTAAAACATTTGAAAAGTTCAAAGAATTTCAAAGTGAAGTGGAAAATCATCATAACAAGAAAAATAAGTTTCTACGATCTGATCGTGGAGGAGAATATTTGAGTTACGAGTTTGGTCAACATTTGAAACAATGCGGAATAGTTTCGCAACTCACGCCACTCGGAACACCACAACGTAATGGTGTATCCGAACGTCGTAATTGTACTTTACTGGATATGGTCCGATCTATGATGTCTCTTACTGATTTACCGCTATCATTTTGGGGTTATACTTTAGAGACAGCTGCATTCAAGTTAAATAAGGCACCATCGAAATCTATTGAGACGACGCCTTATGAACTGTGGTTTGGCAAGAAACCAAAGTTGTCATTTCTTAAAGTTTGGGGCTGCGATGCTTATGTGAAAAAGCTTCAACCTGATAAGCTTGAACCCAAATCGGAGAAATGTGTCTTCATAGGATACCCAAAGGAGACTGTTGGGTACACCTTCTATCACAAATCCGAAGGCAAGACATTCGTTGCTAAGAATGGATCCTTTCTAGAGAAGGAGTTTCTCTCGAAATAAGTGAGTGGGAGGAAAGTAGAACTTGATGAGGTAACTGTACCTGCTCCCTTATTGGAAAGTAGTTCATCACAGAAACCGGTTCCTGTGACACCTACACCAATTAGTGAGGAAGCTAATGATAATGATCATGTAACTTCAGATCAAGTTACTACTGAACCTCGTAGGTCAACCAGAGTAAGATCCGCACCAGAGTGGTACGGTAATCCTGTTCTGGAAGTCATGTTACTTGACCATGATGAACCTACGAACTATGAAGAAGCGATGGTGAGCCCAGATTCCGCAAAATGGCTTGAGGCCATGAAATCTGAGATGGGATCCATGTATGAGAACAAAGTATGTACTTTGGTTGACTTGCCCGAGGATCAGCAAGCCATCGAGAATAAATGGATCTTCAAGAAGAAGACTGACGCTGACGGTAATGTTACTGTCTACAAAGCTCGACTTGTTGTGAAAGGTTTTCGACAAGTTCAAGGAGTTGACTATGATGAGACTTTCTCACCGTAGCGATGCTTAAGTCTATACGAATCATGTTAGCAATTGCCGCATTTTATGATTATGAAATTTGGCAAATGGATGTCAAAACTGCATTCCTGAATGGATTTCTGGAAGAAAAGTTGTATATGATGCAACCAGAAGGTTTTGTCGATCCAAAGGGAGCTAACAAAGTGTGCAAGCTCCAGCGATCCATTTATGGACTGGTGCAAGCCTCTCGGAGTTGGAATAAACGTTTTGATAGTGTGATCAAAGCATATGGTTTTATACAGACTTTTGGAGAAGCCTGTATTTACAAGAAAGTGAGTGGGAGCTCTGTAGCATTTCTAATATTACATGTGGATGACATATTACTGATTGGAAATGACATAGAATTTCTGGATAGCATAAAAGGATACTTGAATAAGAGTTTTTCAATGAAAGACCTCGGAGAAGCTGCTTATATATTGGGCATCAAGATCTATAGAGATAGCTCAAGATGCTTAATTGTACTTTCACAAAGCACATACCTTGATAAGGTTTTGAAAAGGTTCAAAATGGATCAAGCAAATAAAGGGTTCTTGCCTGTGTTACTGAAAGTGCAACTATCCCTAGGTGGTTTTGGTAATTCATAACAACATATAGCTCATTGAGCTGATGCTATTCCAAGATGATTATTTCAGGAAAGCTCAATGATTGGCATGGCATGGATGGTGAAAGTGGAACTCTCAAAATGCTAAGGACAAAGGATTGGCTCAAGCTCAAAAGCTCAAGACTCTTCATTTTATATTTTAGTGATCCAAGATCACATTGAGTCTTTAGGAAAAGCCAATACTATCAAGGAGGGATGAGGTGTTGCTTAATGAGCCTCTTGCTTCATGTGCTTAGTGATATGCTCCAAAACCCTCAACTACTTTCCCATATCCACAATTGACCTAAACCCTAAGCCAAACTCGGCCCTACCGATTCTTTCAACCCGGCATCACCGAGTTTCACTTGTCATAGCCATTGCCAAACCCTAGCAAATCGGTTCTGCCGATAGGGATCTCGGTCTCACCGAGATGGGATTGCAAACTCTCTGTTCCCTTTCGTAACTTTTCGGTCTCACCGAAAGAGCGGATCGGTCCCACCGAATTGCAATGTAAATTCAGTGTTTCCTTTTTGTAACTTTTCAGTCTCACAGAAAGAGAAAATCGGTCCCACCGAGTTTACCTGACCAACTCTCTGGTTAGATTATTACCAAAATCGGTCTCACCGAGTTTGTGTAATCGGTCTCACTGATATTACGTTATGCCCTAACCCTAACAAAATCGGTCCTACCGAGTTGCATGTCAGTCCCACCAAAAATCTCTAACGGTCACTAGGTTTACTATTTCGGTCTGACCAAGTTTGTTGATTCGGTCCCACCGAGATTGGTAAATTGTGTGTAACGGTTGGATTTTGTGTGGAGGCTATATATACCCCTCCACCTCCTCTTCACTCGTGGAGAGAGCCATCAGAACACATCTACACTTCCAACTCATATGTTCTGAGAGAGAACCACCTACTCATGTGTTGAGACCAAGATATTCCATTCCTACCATATGAATCTTGATCTCTAGCCTTCCCCAAGTTGCTTTTCACTCAAATCTTCTTTCCACGAGATCCAAATCCTATGAGAGAGAGTTGAGTGTTGGGGAGACTATCATTTGAAGCACAAGAGCAAGGAGTTCATCATCAACACACCATTTGTTACTTCTTGGAGAGTGGTGTCTCCTAGATTGGCTAGGTGTCACTCGGGAGCCTCCGACAAGATTGTGGAGTTTAACCAAGGAGTTTGTAAGGGCAAGGAGATCGCCTACTTCGTGAAGATCTACCGCTAGTGAGGCAAGTCCTTCGTGAGCGATGGCCATGGTGGGATAGACAAGGTTGCTTCTTCGTGGACCCTTCGTGGGTGGAGCCCTCCGTGGACTCGCGCAACCGTTACCCTTCGTGGGTTGAAGTCTCCATCAACGTGGATGTAGGATAGCACCACCTATCCGAACCACGGGAAAAACATCCGTGTCTCCAATTGCGTTTGAATTCTCCAAACCCTTCCCTTTACATTCTTGCAAGTTGCATGCTTTACTTTCCGCTGCCAATATACTCTTTGCATGCTTGCTTGAATTGTGTGATGACTGCTTGACTTGTCCTAAAATAGCTAAAATCTGCCAAGAACTAAAATTGGGAAAAGGTTAAGTTTTTATTTGGTCAAGTAGTCTAATCACCCCCCTCTAGACATACTTTCGATCCTACAAGTGGTATCAAAGCCTTGGTCTCCATTTGCTTTGATTTCCATAGCTTTTGGTGGTCATAGCCTTGGTTTCAAAACCTAGGAGAGTATGGCGTCTAGCGAGGGAAATTATCACCGTAGAGGTCCTTACTTTGATGGTACTTATTTTGCTAGTTGGAAGCATAAAATGAAAATGCATATTCTTGGACATAACCCCGCCGTTTGGGCTATTGTGTGTGTTGGTTTGCAAGGTGACTTCTTTGATGGGAGAGAACCAAACCGTGAAGCTACCGCGGATGAGTTGAAGATGTTGCAATACAATGCTCAAGCTTGTGATATTCTCTTCAACGGATTGTGCCCCGAAGAATTCAACAAAATCAGCCGTCTTGAGAATGCAAAGGAAATTTGGGACACTTTGATTGATATGCACGAAGGTACCGGCTCCGTCAAGGAATCCAAATTGGATGTGCTTCAAAGTCAACTTGACAAGTTCAAAATGAAGGATGGTGAAGGTGCCGCTGAAATGTACTCTAGGCTTGCTCTCATCACAAATGAGATTGCCAGCTTAGGAAGTGAAGAGATGACCTGTAGATTCATCATCAAGAAGATTCTAAGAGCCTTGGATGGAAAATATGATACCGTGTGCACATTGATCCAAATTATGCCCAATTACAAAGATCTCAAGCCAACGGAGGTAATTGGAAGAATTGTTGCTCATGAGATGTCACTTAAGGATAAAGAGGGACTTCACAACAAATCAAGTGGTGCCTACAAAGTCTCATGTGAAGCCCCTACATCATCAAGTGAGAAACAAAACTTCAATGAAGAACTGAGCTTAATGGTGAAGAACTTCAACAAGTTCTACAAGAGTAGAAGCAAAGATAGAAGCTCCAAGTCAAGGTCCTGCAATGACAAAAGATCTTCTAGTCGAGAGCGAAACTGCTACAATTGTGGAAGACCCGGACACTATTCCAATGAGTGTATGGCTCCCTACAAGAGAAGAGAAGACTCTCCAAAAAGAAGAAGCAAAAGAGAAGAATCACCACCAAGAGAGAGAAGGAGTAGAGATGATCGTTATGAACGAAGATACTCACGGAGAAGCAAGGATTCGGAAAGGAAGGAAAAATCATCAAGGAGCTACACAAAATGAAGACATCAAGCTCATGTTGGTGAATGGGTATCCAGCTCCGACTCCGACAACCACTCCGAGAGAAGTTATCACTCCGATTCCGAATATACTCAAGATGAAGGTGTTGCCGGTCTAGCACTTGTGTCAACCAACTCCTACGACATATTTGAATCACCAAATTAAGGAATTGGAAGATGCTTCATGGCCAAAGGTCCTAAGGTAACACACCCCGAGTATGTTGATTTTAATAGTGATGAAGATGACTTGTTAGGTGATGATGATTTACTTGTTGACAACTCTAGTGATGAATACTATGATGAAACGTCAATTAATCATGCTAATCAAGATAAAACGAATGACAATGATAAGGAGAAGATTGAGGCTCTAACTAAAGAACTAAACACTCTTAAGTTAGCTCATGAAACTATCTTCGAAGATCATCAAGAACTTTTAAGAGCTCATGAGAAGTTACGCTTTGAAAAGCTCAATCTTGAGCAAGAGCATGAGTTTTTAAAGGCAATCAATGATGATCTCCGCAAGAAAAGTTCTTCTTACATTGCCAAGCGTTTACTCTTATCCACTTACATGCCTCAAGTCAAGTCTAGTAACAAGAACAAGAAAGATTCTTCCTCTAGTAGTAACAATGATCATGCTAAATCCAATATTGTTGCTTCTAGTAGTTCTCTTGATTCCACTAATGATTCTCTTAGCCAAGTTACACTTGAGCAAGAAAATAGCTTATTGAAGGGAATTATAGAGAAAGGAGTGTACAAAAGCCTTGCCGGGAGTAAGCAATTCGAGGAAATTGTGCGCAAGCAAGGAAGGCACCAGAAGAATCAAGGTGTTGGTTTTGAACGAAAGTTCAATGCCAATGGAGTTGAGTGGGAAGAAGATCAATACCCCAAGACAAAGTTTGTTCCTCAACAAGAGAAGTATGATACTTCCTTCAAGGGGACACAAGCTCAAGATGATCTTCCACCACAAGACTACAAGCAAAAAGGCAAGGACAAGCTTCAAGAGGAAATTGATGCATTTGAAGAAGCTCCTAAGACCTTAGTCAAGTGGATTCCCAAGACCACTTCAAGTTCCACTTCATCAAGTACGACTACAACTCCAAGGATTCCCATCAAGATGGTGTGGATCCAAAAGAAGAAGAACTAGAGAGTTCTTCAGGGTGACTCCGCCAACATACTTCACTCTTATCATTTTGGCAAGAACAAGTGCAATCAACTTCCACATCTTGCACTAGTTCAAGGAGTCACAAACCCTCTTGTTGGTAAGACAAGGGACAAGGTAACCTAAAAGTTTTCATGGACATCATCTTGTGTGTGCATCACTCTATGTCTATGGATATCCTTGTTTGTTCCTTGTGGGACTAACCCATGTAGGTATTGAAAGTGCAATTCACTCAAATGGATAGCTCCAAGTGATCTACATCAACACTGAGCATCGACATCTTCAACATCTACATGAAGTCATCATCGACAAAACCCAAGGTTAGTTCATCCCTCTTAGGGGGGCATATCACATCTAGGGGGAGCTTTACTCTAAGACTTGAGCTAAAGCAACTCTAAAGATGTGAACACAACAATGCTTTATGTAAAAGTGGTAACCCCACTTGAGCTTAAACGATGAGTATGACCTATGATCAAGTGTTCTCACTTGACTCCTAAGTCAATATACTCATATATAGATGACCTAGTCATCGCAAATTGCTTGATAGATGCTAGAATTGGTTATGCATGCTTTGTCACATATTTCAATTGCCATCTTATTGTGTGAGCATGTTGGTTGCATATTTTACTCATTCAAGGACATCCACTTGTTGTTTTGATTGTTTGGTTTTATTTCCTTTTGCCAAGTGGATGGACAAGAATGCCTAAGAACCTCCTCTAGCTATCTATGTTTTTCTCGTCTCAAACTCTATTCATGCTACATCACAAAATTTGATCAAGTCAGATTCGAACCACTCTGTGTGAGGAGCACTCGGAGTCCCCGATTCGTCATAGACTTAATCTTCCAAAACCTCTTTGTGATTCTCGGTCTGACCGATATCCTACTTTCGATCCTACCGAGATCATTAAGTTGATCGAGGTTTTCAATCTCGGTGCAACCGATTTGAACCACTCGGTCACACCGAGTTGCAATAACTGTATACAGTTTTGCATCTCGGTGCCACCGAGTTATTCCACTCGGTCACACCGACAGGGTCAGGCTATATATAGTCACGGGCAAAAATTTGGAAATTTCTCCGAACCCCTTCGCCCGCGCGATAGCTCGCTCTGCCAACGTGGTCTCCGGATCATCTCCTCGCCGCCAGCCGCCTCCAGTCGCTAGTCTCCATCGCCGTCAACGGAATTCAACCCCGCCGTTGCCGCCGTAGCGAGTCTCCGCCGAACTAGGGTATGGACTCAATCTTTGTGCTATCCCTAATCTGATTCCTAGCACATTGTGTTCTTAATGATTCTTGCCACGATTGAAGCACTCTTATCCAGTCAATGCGTTCGTAGAATAGGATTGATTCGAAAATTTTAGGGTTAGGTTTCCGCCGAAACCATCTCGGACCCACCGAGTTGAAAAACTCGGTCCCACCGATTTGGCTCATGGCATTGCACAAGTGAGGCTCGGTCTGACCGAGAATTACTTATCGGTGTGACCGATTTTGGAACTTTGTGAAACCCTAGCAGTCTCAGTGCCACCGAACTGTGACTCGGTCTGACCGAGTTCACTAGTTTAGGTTCCAAAACTGCTTCGGTATCACCGAGTTTAAAAATCAGTAGATCCGAGATGATTTCAGTGGGAAACTAAAACTAAGTTTTTGAATCGTTCTTTTGCAAAAATCTCTGCATTTTGTGATGCTCATCCACTCTACCTCATCTATAAACTCTTCACAGGGTCAGTAGTCAGCTTTTACATCATGTCTGATTAGAGTGACAGCCAGAACAGATTAGAAGAGCAGGTGCTCATGAGTGAGGGCACTAGTCCCTCCAGCTCTTCAGATGATGGCAGAAGAAGTACCCCAAGCAATTTGCCAAAAGCAGCCACCAGACCGAGGAAGAAGAGAACTTCAGATTCTGAGGATGAAGATTATGTGGCAGAGGAAGAGGAAGCCACATCAAAGAGAGTTATGCTCAAGAAGGAATATGGCTCAGCTCAAGGCACAAAGCCAGGCTTAAAAATCAAAAGGCCAGTAGGTAGGCAGCCTATGCCAAAGGCCAGAGCTTCAACTTAGATTCCTGAAAAGCCTGCAACCATAGAGCCAGTTGCTGCTGAAGGAAAGAAAAGGAAGGAAAGGGTCAAGAAGATCGTAGCCAGAGTGCTTGGAAAGGCTTCCATCATGGAAGAAGAGGAAGAAGAAGAGGTTGCTGCACCAGCACCTAAGGCACCTAAGCTTATGGGTGATGCTATCAGGACAGGGGCTGCTGCATCCAAGCCCAAAGAAGCACCCAAAGCTGCCTCCAAGCCCAAGTCTGCCCCAAAGAGAAATATGAGGAGCATACCTGCAACTGAGAAGAACAAGGCCCTAGTGCCTAAAGCTGCTGAAGAAGATGATGAAGAGCATGTTCTGAGAAAGCTCAAGCCCAAGATCCCAGACCACAATGATGCTCATCCTGTGGCTGAGGACATGAAGCTCAGAAGAGACTCAGGGCTGAGGAAGTGGAGAGAAGCAGATCCATATGCTTCAAGGAGAAGAACTGATGTTGATTATAGGTTCCACACTAAGGAACAGCAGGACTTCTATGAGACAGTTTTGTTGGACAAGAAGCCCATAGTTTGTGACATGAGATGGAACAATTGGGAGTACATCAAGGAAAATGAAGAACACTACCCTGGAGTGTATGACAGCTTCAATGCTTGTGGAGTAGCAGACTTTGTTGGGCAGAATCTCATAAAGTGGAACGAGGAACTCATTATGCAATTCTACTCCACAGCACATTTCTACCCAGATGGAAATATCACATGGATGTCTGAAGGTACGAGGTACCAATCTACTGTTGCTGAGTGGGCACAGCTCATCAATGCCCCAGAGGAGCATGAGGATAACTTGGATATCTATGCCAAGAAGAAGATGGACCACAACTCTATGTCCAATATGTAGAAGGAAATTCCAAACGAGGCACTTGATACTTCCAAGTTTGGGTCTGTGCATTATCTTCTGTCAGGGCTGCCAACCATTAACTGGATCCTTAGGCACACTCTATTGCCCAAGTTAGGTGATCACAAGATGATCAGAGGCCATGCAATCAATTTTCTTCATGTATTTGATGTGCCTCAGAAATTCAAGGTCATGAGCCTCATAGTAGAAACTATCAAGAGGACTGCAGCAGATCAGAAGAGGAGCTGTGGTTATGCCCCTCAGATTCAGGAGTTAATCAACTCAAAGATGGGCAGAGGCATATACTTGTTGGACAAGGAACACTTGCCTATTCATCCAGACTTTGAGGACAACCAAGTTGTGATGAATGAGAATGAACCATCATCAGTTCAAGCACAAGCAAAGAAGGAGCAGGCAAGGAAGGAGAAAGCTGCCAAGATGCCAACTCAAGAGGAGGCATCTGAGTATTTCTTGAAAACCAAACAAGAGCAGCTTGGTTACTTGATTGCATCCACACTGAGGATTGAGCAAAGACTGGCCACCCTCACTCAGAATCAGCAGAGCTTAGAGAGGATCATGGAACAAAAGTTCTATGACTTGGATGTCAAAGTAACAGAGATTCAGTCTGCAGTGGAACAACTTCAGGATGACATGCAGGAGAGGAGAGGCAAGACTACAACTAATGCATTTGCCGGAGTGCCAAGAGCTCAGAGATCACATGCAGTGCCAGTTGCTGACACCAGAACCACCACTTCTGCACGAGCTACAGCTTCAGTTCCACCAGCTCCAGCATCTACTTCAGCCTCAATTCCAACCACGTCTACAGAAGGCTTCGTCCTTGGAGTGCTCCGGACTCCACCACCACCAGAAGATCAAGCCTGAGAGTCGATCTAGCACTATGCATTTTCTAGGAACTTTTTGGTAACTTGTTGCCAAAGGGGGAGAAAAATGTATAGATCATAGGCTTCGAGAGAGAGAGAGTGTTGCTTTTATTCTCTCCTGCTTTATTTGGTGGTTCTTCGAACTTTGTTTGCTTTTGAGTGCTTGAGATACTATGCCATTATCTGTGAGACATTGATGATCATGTGTTTGATCATAAGCTACACTTAATGCTTGGTGAATGCTATTATCTTATCTATCTTATGTGATCATTCACTTTTCTTGGTGATGAGTGCATGTATTTCATTCTTATCATTTTAAGCGCTCCACCAAGATGTATGTGACATGGAAGAGTAACCCATGACTCTAACTCTTTGTGCATTTGCAGTCCAAAGCAAATCTTAAATATGCACAAATTTAGGGGGAGCTCTTACTTATCACATACTTCTCAAAGCGACGTTATTTTTCATGCTTATTATCATTTGTCGAAGCTTTGATCTATATGTTGTCATCAATTACCAAAAAGGGGGAGATTGAAAGTGCAACTATCCCTAGGTGGTTTTGGTAATTCATAACAACATATAGCTCATTGAGCTAATGCTATTCCAAGATGATTATTTCAGGAAAGCTCAATGATTGGCATGGCATGGATGGTGAAAGTGGAACTCTCAAAATGCTAAGGACAAAGGATTGGCTCAAGCTCAAAAGCTCAAGACTCTTCATTTTATATTTTAGTGATCCAAGATCACATTGAGTCTTTAGAAAAAGCATATACTATCAAGGAGGGATGAGGTGTTTCTTAATGAGCCTCTTGCTTCATGTGCTTAGTGATATGCTCCAAAACCCTCAACTACTTTCCCATATCCACATTTGACCTAAACCCTAAGACAAACTCGGCCCTACCGATTCTTTCAACCCGGCATCACCGAGTTTCACTTGTCATAGCCATTGCCAAACCCTAGCAAATCGGTTCTACCGATAGGGATCTCGGTCTCACCGAGATGGGATTGCAAACTCTCTGTTTCCCTTTCGTAACTTTTCGGTCTCACCGAAAGAGATCGGTCCGACCGAGATTGCAATGTAAATTCAGTGTTTCCTTTTTGTAACTTTTCGGTCTCACCGAAAGAGCAAATCGGTCCCACCGAGTTTACCTGACCAACTCTCTTGTTAGATTATTACCAAAATCGGTCTCACCGAGTTTGTGTAATCGGTCTCACCGAGATTACGTTATGCCCTAACCCTAACAAAATCGGTCCTACCGAGTTGCATGTCAGTCCCACCGAAAATCTCTAACGGTCACTAGGTTTACTATTTCGATCTGACCGATTTTGTTGGTTCGGTCCCACCGAGATTGGTAAATTGTGTGTAACGGTTGGATTTTGTGTGGAGGCTATATATACCCCTCCACCTCCTCTTCACTCGTGGAGAGAGCCATCAGAACACATCTACACTTCCAACTCATATGTTCTGAGAGAGAACCACCTACTCATGTGTTGAGACCAAGATATTCCATTCCTACCATATGAATCTTGATCTCTAGCCTTCCCCAAGTTGCTTTCCACTCAAATCTTCTTTCCACCAGATCCAAATCCTATGAGAGAGAGTTGAGTGTTGGGGAGACTATCATTTGAAGCACAAGAGCAAGGAGTTCATCATCAACACACCATTTGTTACTTCTTAGAGAGTGGTGTCTCCTAGATTGGCTTGGTGTCACTTGGGAGCCTCCGACAAGATTGTGGAGTTGAACTAAGCAGTTTGTAAGCGTAAGGAGATCGCCTACTTCGTGAAGATCTACCGCTAGTGAGGCAAGTCCTTCATGGGCGATGGCCATGGTGGGATAGACAAGGTTGCTTCTTCGTGGACCCTTCATGGGTGGAGCCCTCCGTGGACTCGCGCAACCGTTACCCTTCGTGGGCTGAAGTCTCCATCAACGTGGATGTAGGATAGCACCACCTATCCTAACCACGGGAAAAACATCCGTGTCTCCAATTGCGTTTGAATTCTCCAAACCCTTCCCTTTACATTCTTGCAAGTTGCATGCTTTACTTTCCGCTGCCAATATACTGTTTGCATGCTTGCTTGAATTGTGTGATGATTGCTTGACTTGTCCTAAAATAGCTAAAATCTGCCGAGAACTAAAATTGGGAAAAGGTTGAGTTTTTATTCATACTTTCGATCGTACAGTTAGAAGGTGTGAAGTTGAGTAAGACTCAATGCCCGACCACTTCAGAAGATAGAGAGAAAATAAAAGTGTTCCCTATGCTTCAGCCATAGGCTCTATCATGTATGCAATGCTGTGTACCAGACCTGATGTGTGCCTTGCTATTAGTTTAGGAGGAAGGTACCAAAGTAATCCAGGAGTGGATCACTGGACAGCGGTCAAGAAGATCCTGAAATACCTGAAAAGGACTAAGGATATGTTTCTTGTTTATGGAGGTGACAAAGAGCTCGTCGTAAATGGTTACGTCGATGCAAGCTTTGACACTGATCCGGAGGATTCTAAATCGCAAACCGGATACGTGTTTATATTGAACGGTGGAGCTGTCAGTTGGTGCAGTTCTAAACAAAGCGTCGTGGCGGGATCTACGTGTGAAGCGGAGTATATAGCTACTTCGGAAGCAGCAAATGAAGGAGTCTGGATGAAGCAGTTCATATCCGATCTAGGTGTCATACCTAGTGCATCGGGTCCAATGAAAATCTTTTGTGACAATACTGGTGCAATTGCCTTGGCAAAGAATCCAGCTTTCACAAAAGAACCAAGCACATCAAGAGACGCTTCAATTCCATCTGGGATCAAGTCCAGGTGGGAGACATAGAGATTTGCAAGATACATACGGATCTGAATGTTGCAGACCCGTTGACTAAGACTCTTCCACGAGCAAAACATGATCAGCACCAAGACTCCATGGGTGTTAGAATCATTACTGTGTAATCTAGATTATTGACTCTAGTGCAAGTGGGAGATTGAAGGAAATATGCCCTAGAGGCAATAATAAAGTTATTATTTATTTCCTCATATCATGATAAATGTTTATTATTCATGCTAGAATTGTATTAACCGGAAACATAATACATGTGTGAATGCATAGACAAACAAAGTGTCACTAGTATGCCTCTACTTGACTAGCTCGTTGATCAAAGATGGTTGAGTTTCCTAGCCATAGACATGAGTTGTCATTTGATCAACGGGATCACATCATTAGGAGAATGATGTGATTGACTTGACCCATTCCGTTAGCTTAGCACTTGATCGTTTAGTTTATTGATATTGCTTTCTTCATGACTTATACATGTTCCTATGACTATGAGATTATGCAACTCCCGAATACTGGAGGAACACTTTGTGTGCTACCAAACGTCACAACGTAACTGGGAGATTATAAAGGTGCTCTACAGGTGTCTCCGATGGTGTTCGTGGAGTTGACATAGATCAAGAATAGGACTTGTCACTTCGATTGTCAGAGAGGTATCTCTGGGCCCTCTCTGTAATGCACATCACTATAAGCCTTGCAAGCAATGTGACTAATGAGTAAGTTGCAGGATGATGCATTACGGAATGAGTAAAGAGACTTGTCGGTAACGAGGTTTAGCTAGGTATTGAGATACCGACAATCGAATCTCGGGCAAGTAACATACCGATGGCAAAGGGAACAACGTATGTTATTATGCGGTTTGACCGATAAAGATCTTCGTAGAATATGTAGGAACCAATATGAGCATCCAGGTTCCGCTATTGGTTATTGACTGGAGACATGTCTACATAGTTGTCGAACCCATAGGGTCCGCACGCTTAAAGTTCTGTGACGATCGGTATTATGAGTTTATATGTTTTGATGTACCGAAGGTAGTTCGAAGTCCCAGATATGATCACGGACATGACGAGGAGTCTCGAAATGACCGAGACATAAAGATTGATATATTGGAAGCCTACATTTGGACATCGAAAGAGTTCCGGGTGAAATCGGAATTTTACCGGAGTGCTGGAGGGGTTACCGGAACCCCCCGAGGGTTAATGGGCCTTGTTGGGCCCTAGTGGAGAGAGAGAGGGGCCGGCCAGGGCAAGCCGCGCGCCCCCTCCCCCTCTGGTCCGAATTGGACTAGGAAGGGGGGGGCGACGCCCCCCTTTCCTTCTCCGTCTCCCCCTTCCTTTCCCCCTCCTAGTAGGAGTAGGAAAGAGGGGAGTCCTACTCCTACTAGGAGGAGGACTCCTCCTCCTAGCATGCCCTACAGGGCCGACCGGCCTCCCCCCTTTGCTCCTTTGTATACGGGGGCAGGGGGCACCCTAGAACAGACAAGTTGATCATTGATCTCTCCCAGCCGTGTGCGGTGCCCCCCTCCACCATAATCCACCTCGGTCATACTATAGAGGTGCTTAGGTGAAGCCCTGTGATGGTAGCTTGATCAAGATCGTCACCACGCCGTCGTGCTGACGAAACTCTCCCTCGAGCTCTACTGGATCGTGAGCTCGCGGGACGTCACCGAGCTGAACGTGTGCTGAACGCGGAAGTGTCGTACGTTCGGTACTAAGGATCGGTCGATCGTGAAGATGTACGACTACATCAACCGCGTTTTCATAACGCTTCCGCTTAACGGTCTACGAGGGTACGTGGACGACACTATCCCCTCTCATTGCTATGTATCACCATGATCTTGCGTGTGCGTAGGATTTTTTTTTAAATTACTACGTTCCCCAACAATCGGCGTGTGGTGAGCTATCAAGTGGAGTGTGCACCTCCATCGGGATTAGGTGGCACTGAAGGTGAATCATCGCCCATTTTTACCTTGCACGCGACACCTCGTCGGCAACATGTCACGGTAACAAGGCTCTGCCAGTAAAGCCTACCACGATAAGACAGGCGTTCAACCCCAGCAACGGGATATGAAGACACATGCCCCATCATTTAATGTGGTAGGTATTCCACTGTACATGTACCGTATGCACACTATTGTAGCCACTGGGTGACCCCTTGTGAGTATAAAAGGAGGCTTGGGCTACGTAGATAAGGGTTCGACTCCTGGAGAGTTTCATCACATGCGCGAGAGCACTTTCCAAAGCCCGACAAGCACCGGCAAGGAAAGTTTATCGTTGTAATGATCCATTTCATCACATCCATCAATACAATCTAGGATGACGTATGGTTTTAGACTTTCCAACGGCCTGAACCTGGGTAAAAACCACCATGTCATAGATAATTGATTTGAGTGCCTTAGCGCCCCCAACACCTAACCAAAAAGGGGACGTCTCTCGTTCCCGAAGTCGTGTCTTGGACATGTGACAAGAACCTTTCGAAGACCGGGAAAAGTAGTCATGTACATGGGCCGGCCCATTACCACTAAGGGGTGTATGATTTTCTATGGAAGCGTGCTATCCTAGGAAGTATTTCTTGGGGTGACTATGTCTCGCTTCTAGCTTTTTTCAGTCTAAACACACTATTTAAATATCATGGTCCAAATACATTGGGAGACAATTTAGGTCTAGAGGTTCGAGGAGCCACAAATGGCATCCTAAAGAAAAGGCCTAGAGTGTGCTTAGCGAGACTATGTGCCACAATATTAGTCTCACCTTCCTCGATGAAAGGACATGACATGAACTGAGCTGAACTTGCTTTGAACTCCTTGATGATGCCACCATATAGACCTCCTGCACTATTCTTGATATATGTAACAACCTCTTGGCAGTCTGATGCTATTATCAGATGTGTTAGAGAGAGACAGAGCATCGGCTCGCATGAAGCAACGTTGTAATGGGCCAACCCAGTGACATTGTTTATTCGTTTTTGGTTTTTGTTCATTTGCTTCCTTAGTTCATTCCTTGATTTCATTTTTATTTTTTTAACTTTTTGTTATATTTTCAATACATATACTTAAAAAACTTAAGTTTGAAACAATGTTTGGGCAATGTTAAAATACTGTTGGTGCAACTTTAAAAACATTTGTTAGCATTTGGAAAAAGTTTTCAAGACGTATTTGAAAAATATATTTAACATTTATTCGAACAACAATGTTCAAAAACATGTGTTTGAAAAAATTTAATCATGCATTTGAAAAATATTAACGTGTATAAAATGTTTCAAATGTATATGAAAAATGCACAACATGTATGAAAAACAACAGACATCAAAGGATACATATGAACAAATGTTAATCAAGTATTTACAAAATGATAAACGTGCATAAAAATGTACAAGGTTTATGGAAACAAGTAGACATCAAAAATTATATATTCAAATAATGTTAATCACACATTTGAAAATGTTAACCGTGTACATAAAGATATTCCTGCTGTATAAGAAAAATGTACAACATGTATGAATAGTTGAACACAAATTAATGTAAAAAATATATTTGAAAAAATACTAATCGTATGTTTCAAATAGGTTAAATATATATAGAAAATGTATGATGTGTATGAGAAAGGAAATAGGCATCAATATGTTTGTAGAAATGTTAATCATGATATGTTTGTATAAATTTAATAATGTATTTAAAAATATTAAATGTATATTTAAAAATATACCTGATGTATACGAAAAATGAGGACTTATGTACTTCAAAAAATGTTTACTATGTATTCAAAATAGTGTTCTAAACATGTATTAAAATAAAAATGTATGTCATGTATTTTAAAAATATTCACCATGTATCAAATAAATGTTTTACATGTACACTAAAAATGTATGTTGTGTACTGAAAAAAGTAGATGTGTGTTAAAACATAAAACCAATAAAACAAGACAAAGAAACATAAAGTAAAAAAAGAAAGAAAACAAATGTAAAACAATAGAAAAATCAGTGAAAACAAAGAAAAAAGGAAAGGAAAAAACAATAAAAACCAAGAAAAAAAACTAATGAAAAAATAATAAAAAAATAGAAAACCAGAGTAAACTAGTGAAGAAACAGATAAAAACGGAAGAAGAAAGAAACCAGCAATCTCGACCTGGACCAGCATATGAGAAAAAATTGATAAAAATGGGCCGGCCCAGTACTGCACAACTACTCGAAAAAGATCAGGCCAGGCAGAATTACTCCCACTATAAGCGAGATATAGCTCTTGCGGTATTTTTTTATTTGACATTTATTGGAGAGCAACTATACCCCTTGCAACGGACCTCCAGGTGTCACTTTTGATGCCCTACGAGTACGCCATGTGGTGCGTCCAGCTGCCCCCACATGTTGTCTGCGGGGCCACTATAGTTTTTTTTGTTTTCCCTAAGGTTTTGGAGGAAAAATCACAGATTTTTTTCATAGAAAAAAATTATGCTTCCACAAGAAGCACATATTTTTTCTCGCAGAGGCACAAATTTACTTTCGCGAGAAGCATAGATGTGCTTCCCGTGGAAGCACAGATTTGGTTTCGTGAGAAGCACAATTATGCTTCTTGAAAGGGGAAAAGCTGAGAAAAAACGTCAAGATCCAATGCGACGTTTATAGGGATCATTACAATGTCATATGGAATGCCAGGTGCAACATAGCGGCCTATAGCCAGGAGAATATCTGGTGGATCGGTGCTTATGGTGTTATCAGTGCACCAAACTCACGTCCCACATTTTAAAATGTTCAAAATACTTCTGAAAATAATTAGCACATTCACATAACATTAACGTAGGTTGTCACAAAATGTCAAGTCAAAATTCGAACCATAGCTCGAAAAACAAAAATGACAAATTCAACACTGAATAGTACGTGGGCATTAGATTTGGCCCATTATTACAGGGATGCCAAATTTTTTATTTTTGTATCTCAGGAAATGTGTCAAATTTTGATAGAAATTATGTGGCAACATGTATTAATGTTGTGTCATTATGCTAGAATTTTTTTTCTTCAGATTTTTAAACATTCTATGGCATCCAGTGCACTGGTACCACCACAAGCGTGTGCATCACATTCCCGCCTACACCTAGAGAGAGAGAGAGAGAGAAATAGGGAGAGAGAGAGAGAGAGAGAGAGAGTTTAGCTAGATAATGAGCTTCAAAATTCACATAAACTAGTGATTTCACATTTATTGTGCAAAGTGTCGAGCAAATGCATAAAGCGCTAGCGACTTGGCCAACTAATTGCAAGGGTCCACTATTACGAGCAGATTTATCAAAGCCCCCTTGCGATACATGCCTTTGTGCAGTCTTGCCTGGGAGAAATGAATACCATTCAGACTCAGTCACCCAACCCGACAAGATCTTCTGTTGTGCGCCCAATGCATTGGATCACACCTCCAGCAGGTTCAGCAAAGATCAATGTCGATGCTGCAGTTGGGAGAGGAGGACATTATGGAGCAGTAGGTGGGATTTGCCGAGACCAAACAAACTATTTCTTGGTGCATCAGCCATTGTTTATTGACGTGTTTCAGATCCGGCAACACTTGAATGTATGGCGATCAGGGAGGCCCCAACCCTAGCGGATGATATTTATGAGATGAGAATACAAGTAGCATCGGATTGCAAAGTGGTGGTCAAGGACATTCGAGACAAAAGCCCCACAGTGTACGGAGCAATCATATATGAAATCATAGAACATAAGTCTACTTTCTAGTCTTGTAATATTAGCCACGAATTTAGGAGCTTAAACATCGAGGCTCACAAGCTCGCGAAGCACGCTTTATCCCTATCGGTTGGCCGGCATGTTTGGCTGGGTCAACTGAAAGGACTTTTTTTCGTCCATGTAAACATCGTGATGAGTTAATAAAAAGCTTCAGAATTTGTCTAAAAAAACAATGGGGTGGTTTTTGGTCTTCCTTTCCGGTTTTTCTTTTCACTTGTTTCCAATGTTCTCTTGTAGTTTTATTTTCTTCTTTTATCCTTTTTTCATTTTCTCTTTTACCATTTCAAAATTCATGAACATTTTTTAATTCACTAATATTTCTCCAAATTTAAGAGCATTTTCTAAATACATGAATATTTATTAAATTCATAATGTGTTTTTAATACGAACACTTCTAAATTTCGGAATTTTTTGAAAATTTTAATGTGATTAAAATTTTCAAAATTTTAAATTCGTGATCATTTTCTCAAATATACATTTAGAAAACAAGACATTTTACATCTGATAACTTTTTACAAGTTTGTGGTCAAATTGAATCCATGTACATTTTAAAAAATTATGAAGATTTTTAATTGACATAGACGTTTGTCTACTTTCTAATTTTTTAAAATCAAACAATTTCTAGTATTGAGCAATATGGGGTTTTCAGGAAATCCAGCTGAAAGACAAAAGAAGAGGAACCAAGGAAGACAATCGAGGGTTTTTTTTTTTAAGAAAACGAAGAACTACAAGAGGAACGAACAAAGGAAAAATGTGAAAGTGGCCTGGCCCAGACCGAGCTATGTGCGTCTGATTGAGGCTTTGATGCAGGGGCCAAGCTATGTCTCGGGACTCACTAGCTGGCGGGTACCCCCTCCAGTTGTCTCCTAGCGGGTCACGCGGGGCGCACGGGCAACTGCCACGTGGTGCGCCCAACCACCGCCACGTGTCACGCTGGCCATACATCGTGGGAGCACAAATTTTTTACTTTCTGTACACATTTTCGGGAACTTTTTTTTTTGGCTTTTCATCTTTTGCCTAGTTTTTTCCCAGGTTTTGGTGAAACCTTTTTTTTTCAAAGTGCATACCTCTCTGTATCGTGGAAGCATAGATATGCTTTCACATGAAGTACAATCGTGCTTTTCATGAAAGCACGGGTTGTGCTTCTCAAAAAAGAAAAAAAGTATAGTGTTGCTTTCGCGAGAAGCACATCTTCTTCTTTCACAAAAAAGTGAAAAGGCAGTCTTTTTTTTGTGAGAAGCACTACCTGTGCTTCCTCGAAAAAGCGAAAAGCACAACACAGGCTTCCCAAAAAGAGTAAAAACCACAAATTGTGCTTATAGCTCTGGTTTTTCCTTCCTTTTTGGGGAATTCAATTTTGTTTTGTTGCGTTTTTTTATTTTTGGTTTTTATAGAAGTTTTTTTTTTGGTTTTTTCACGATGTCTCATTTTTTTGTGAAACAAAAATTCATCGAAACTTATTAACATGGGATCTAGTTTCGAAGATATCAAACAGTCGTTATTTGAACACATGATTCAGGAGATAAACTGTTTTGAATAAAGGAATCTATAAAAAAATAGAGAACTCCGCGATTGCGACAAGTGAGCACATGCAGTGTGTCATTTGTCTACACCTGAGAAGGTGGGGAGTGACTTTTGCAAGGGTTAACCCTTAACTATTGATTTCAAAACAAATGTGATTATTTAAAATGGATTATTCACACTGTTTTCCAGAGACCCTGCATGCCTCCTCGCCGTCGTCGGGTGCCCCGCCAGGCAATGTCCCGCCATGGGTGGCGGCGGGGCGGCGGTCCCGCATCATCCTCACCCTCTCCGCCCCCTTTCTCTCTCCCTCTCCCCCATGTCTTCCCCTAACCCCAACTTAGGTCGCCGCCAGTGGGTGCTTTCCTGCCATGCCGCCGAGTGAGGGTCTTCTTGAACGAGGTAGAAGCAACTAGGTGGGCCGACACCTTACCTCTCCTCACCCTGGGGCTCTTCATGCAGGAGCCTTTTTCGGCTCAGATCTAGGTCAGGCGGGGCTCTTCGGCCAGGGTTGGTGGTCGCAGCTCGGGGGGGGGGGGGGAGGGCTATGGCTGCCACCTACCTCATGAGGTGGTCACGCCCAGGGGCGCCAGTGGACGCCTCGACTAGCCTTGCGTTGGTGGCTTGTTGCCCCGTTCTTGGTCAAAGTGGGGTTGCGAGCCGTATGGGCGGCCATGACCAGGGGTCAGGGACATCGACGTCCGCTCGTGCGTCGGTGGTCCCGTCACCGGTTTGGGGTCGCGCCGGCTTTGGTCGGTTGGCTTGGCAGGGTACGGTGGTCTTCTCAGGAAGAGCAACAGTGTTGTCTTCACATATGCTCTTCCTTGTGATGGCGGTCACGTAGTAGTGCCTAGGGAGGATGGTGGAGCGAAAGCTACACAAGGCACTGGCTGTTGCAGGCGAGGATGATATGTACGGACGTTGCTCTCCTCCTTAGAGGCGCCAGTTCCAGTCCATCCTCCCTAGGCCATCCGACACTCTCGGCGGCCACCCGTCCTTAGCGTCTTCTTCGGCAGTGTCCATCTATTATTTCGATACTAAGCTTGCTCTAGGGGCCTCCTGTCGTCGGCATTGTACCTCGATGTTCCCTTGGCCTCTTTTAGATGGTAGTCTTCTTGGGGTGCGATGTCATCCCAGGACCAGGGGGTTGCTGGGATTGGTGTCATGCTGGCAGGCTGTTGGGTTCATTGGGTGTAGTTGTCGGTTGCCAGTGATGCCCTCTCAGGTTGGTTGGTGGGGCGCTAGCAAATGTCACGCTTGACCTTGTCAGGCCTCCGCCGACGTCGGTCTCCTCCTTGTAGGTGTCCTTTATTTGGCATGTCCTCCTTTATTTGGCATGTCCTCCCTCAAATTGATGGTATCTTATTTCGCCTCACCCGTCTACTGGAGTGTATCTTGGAGTAGTCAGATGTATCGAGGCGCTCTGGGAAGACTTGTGCTTATTGTGAGGAACTAGCAAGCTCCCTTAGTTCTAGTGCTTATCTTATCTTACCTTGTCCCTGTTATAGTTGTTTGTGCTTCTCTTGTATAGCTGGTACACCTAATAGGGCTGGTCACTCCCATCTTCTTTGGTGATGACAAGTTGTCGCAATCTAGGAGTTATGTTTTTTTTTATAAATTTGATTTTTCAAAATATTGTATCTCTTGAACCGTGCGTCCGAATCACGAATCGTTTTCACCGTTGCGTTTTTTGTATCAAGATTTTTAGACCAAGATCCCATGTTAATAAGTCTGAATGAAATTTTTCTTTCAAAAAAGCCGAGAACAAAAAAATAAAAATAATACATCCGAAAACAAAAAGGAACACAAACTAAAAACCAAAAGCACATTTTGTGTGTTTTTTTTGCTTTTTGGGAAGCACGGTTGTGCTTCACGTGAAAACACAGATACGTTTCATAGTGAATGACAACTGCATTTTTCACTTTTCAGAAAGCACGGATGCGAGCACGATTCTGTTTCATCGTAAAGCACAGTGCGGTTCACTTTTTAGAAAAAACAATTCAACGTGAAGCACAACTATGCTTTCATTGTTCGGGAAGCACAGTTGTGCTTGTGCCTATCACTTTTTAGGAAGCACACTTTACCGTGAAGCTTTACGTGAAAGCACAATCGTGCTTTTCCAGACGGTGCATTTCATAAGAGGAATTTCTTTTGGATAAAAGCTAGAAACCCCAAGCACAAATAGAAAAACCTAAATAAATTAAAAATAAATAAATAAATAAAAACACATGATACAAATGCTTCCATAAATGCGCCCAATATGTAACACGTGGTGGTACCTACACGCAGCACGCCCACTCCCGTGGTGCGCGCTATGCCACCGCCGCATGGCCCAGTCGATTTTATTTTTTTGAGCAGTGACTGGCCCGATTAAATTTTTATTTTGAGCGATGACCTGGAGAGCAACTATTTAACGAGCGCTCCATCGGAAGCATCGTAACGATCAGTGTCACTTGACGCGCTCTCAGCCATTTGCCACGTGTCGCGTTTTGGGTGCTCCCTCCGGATTTTTATTTTATTTTTCACATGTGTTTTTGGCTTTTTAAATGGTTTTTTGGGTTTTTTCGACGTTTTAGTTTTTCATCGGTCTTCTTTAGCTTTTCGATCAAAAGAAAATTTGAAAAAAATTGTCCGAAAAAATGCGTTTTCTTTTTTTCCCTTTCGCGAGAGTCACGGTTTTGCTTCCGTGAGAGGCACGGTTTTGCTTTCCCGAGAGTCAGGGCCATGCCTCTCGGAAACGAAAAAAACGTATTTTCTGTTTTTTTCCTTTCGCGAGAGTCACGGTTTTGCTTCCGTGAAAAGCACGGTTGTGCTTTAGCGAGAGTCACGGGCGTGCCTCTTAAAAACGAAAAAATGCGTTTTAATTTTTCTTCCTTTCGCGCGAGTCACCGTTTTGCTTCTGCAAGAGGCACTGGTGTGCTTTCATGAGAGTCACTGCTGTGCCTCTCGGAAATGAAAAAAAACATATTTTCTATTTTTTCTTTCTTCCGCAAGAGTCACGGTTGTGCTTTCGCGAGAGTCACGACCATGCCTCCTTGGAAACGAAAAACGCATTTTCTCTTTTTTTTCCTTCCGTGAGAGTCATAGTTTTGCTTATGTGAGAGGCACGGTTGTGATTTCATGAGAGGCACGGACGTGCCTTTTTCGGAAAGGAAAAAAATACATGCTCTCGGTTCGGTTTTTACGTACGGTTTTTTTCGTGAAAAAAAGTTCGTCAAAACCTATCAACATGGAATCTAGTTTTGAATATCTCAACGTGAGAAATTCAATTGTGAAAGCGGTTCAAGATTTAGATGCAACGAGTATTCCTCAACTAGTGATTTCGGATGACCTGCCATGTTGATGTGAAAGGAATTTGAAAATTACTACAACGTTATGGGCTAATAGGCCTTTACATACACTGACCCAGCAAGCGGAGGAGGCCTGGCAAATAAGCAGCTGCAAAATCTCTGAAGTAATCACTGCGAAGCCCATACTCTCGTCACGTCAACCAAATCCAATCAACCAAAGATGGGCCTCAGCCCCTCGAAGCGCGTGGACGCGGCGCTCCGGCGGGCGCCGGCGTTCGCCGCGGCCTGCGACGCCGCCTTCGACCGCTGCCTCGCCGACGCCCAGCACGCCTTCTCCGGCGTCCGCCTCTACCAGCTCGCGGACGCGTCCGAGCACCTCCACTCGGCCCTGCGGGGCTCCCTCCCTATCGTCCGCCGCTGGGTGCCCTCGCCGCCGCCGCGCGTGCGGGTAGACTCTGCGCTGCGCGCCTCTGGCTTGGAAGGCGCTGCTGAGCTCTCGCGGGATCAGTTCGGGGAGTTCGCGGCCGAGCTGTTCAGGGAGGCCGTGCTCGCCGGCGCGGCAGAGGCGGCGCTCGTCCGTGCCCCGGCCGGCGCGGCCGGGATCCTCGGGGTGGCCATCGTGTCCCGCGCCGGCGCCGGGGCGGCTGGGAAGTTGGTCGCTGTCTACACCGCCGGCGTCGCCGCTGCTGTTTACCTCAGCTTGGGCTAGGCCTTTGTTAAGTTGTAAATCAGCACAATAAACTGCTTGTACTACTCCGATGTAATCTGAAGAGATGTTTCTTGCGTAGTATGGTCAGTATAAATACAAGAGAGATTAGCAACAACAGGAGTGCCTAGGCTTGAAGGGAGGTGATCAAGGTTTCAAGTAGGGTTTGGTTTTCAGGTTTAGCCCTAAACTTCAGAATCTCCAGGTCTTAAGTTAGTCCTCTCTTCCAGCTCAACAAAGTGAGTGCCACCGTATCAAAGTGACGTCTGTTTCTCTGCTTTCATATGTTCCAGGCCGCCAGGATCGCAACTTCTTTGAACATGGCCTCATGCCAGCTTCTAGTCGCCATGGCCATCACTCCTGCATACCTCTGGAGGTGTCCCAATGAATATTCAAGATCCCCCAGCATGAAGCACTGAGCTCACATTCGGAGAATAAGTGAGTGTTAGTTTCAACAGGTTAGTTGGAGCATAGCAAGCATGAGTGATCATCACCAATGTTGAAGTGCCTCCTGCAGAGAAGATCCCTTGTTTTAACTCCATCCATGAACATCAACCAGGCAAAAACCTTGTGCTTCATCGTACACTTGGATTTCGAGATGGCAGGGACGTGTGTTGGAGGGTTTTGATTTCTGAAGAAAAATTTGTTGGATTTTTTTGGCATCCCGCCAACAGATAATCCATTCATCAGCCCTTAGAGGATAAAGCGAGATATTGCTTAGCTTTTCGGTCAGCACCTCCAGTTCTTCTCTAGCTTGAATATAAACAGTGGCAATTGAAAATTCTGATCAGGTTCAGGGTTAACCATGAACTGGGCAAAGAAATGTCTTCTTCTCCAGCAAACCAAAAGAGACAATGATATGGGTCTTGCATTAGTCCATCGGTGTCCCACAGATCTTTACAGAGAAGGATGGTGTCCCCGGCCCCAGGCACGCAGGTGGTAATTCCTCTGTAAACGTCCATCAAGGAGAAGATGTCGCGCCACCAGAAGGAACCACACGTGGGTTTTGAATGGGGTGGCGTGTCTTAATAGTATTTATGCCAGATTGACCCACGGCACATCCGCCTTATGTATGAACTTGTGGACATATTTCAAGAGAAGGGCTTGGTTTTGAATTGTAAGAGAGGCACTCCAAGGTGTAACGCCCCGCCAGGTGTCTTCCAGTTATTCGCTATTGTTGCCATGTCATTCGTTTGCATGTTGCATTCTTTTCATGTCATCATCCGCATTGCATCATCATGTTTTTGAAACTTGCATCCGTTCGGGTTTCCCCAGTTCTTTCCGTTGTCCGTTCTGAACCCGTCCACACTTGCACGCGCCCGCGGCACCTCCGAAATATTATTTTGTAAGTGGCCGAAAAATGTTCTCGGAATGAGTTGAAAGTTGGCATGCGGTGTTGTTATGTTGTCAGTAGGCCGCCTGTCAAGTTTCACTGCATTCGGAGTTCGTTTGACGCCCCAACGAATAACTATAGCGACAATATAGTCGGTCAAACGTCTGACATTTTCAGTCTCCGAAAACTGTTGCGGGCTTTCCCTCTCTTTCCCTCTCATCTCAGTCCAACCTCCTCTTCATAGCCCACAAGGCCAAACCTATCCCCCCTCTTTGCACAGTGCATCGACCCCTCGCGCGTGTCCGAAACTTCCCCGAACCCGACCCGCTCTGTTGTTACCATTGGATCCGGATCATCGCCAAACATCTACAAAACGTCACCGTTTTCTTATTTGGGCTCCCTAACCTATTTTTTGAACCGCCCGATTATAATCGAAGAGACCTAGATAACCCCAACCCTTATCTCCCTACCTACTTTTCTCTCTCGACCGTCCGATTTCGATCAGACGGACCTGATTAGGCCCTACCCATAAATCCTATTGCTATATAAAGAGAGCAACCCTAAATTTCAGGGGAGCTGTCCCATCCTCCACTCGTCGCCGCCGCCACTTCAAATCCTCTCGGGATCATTGCCAGACCCACCTCGTTTTCCCCATCCACCCAAATGGCAGCCTCCTCTGCCTTCTCGATCCACCCCCCACCGAGCTCCTCTGCTCGAACCCCAGACCCAGCGTCACCTCCAGCCGCCTCTCCGATGACCCAGCACCACCACCAGGCTGCACCTCTCCTTCCTTTCTCCCCTACTGTTTTTCTCTCCTTCCCTTCTCTCTCCCTCACGATCTCCCTCTTTCTTTGTACTTCATCGCTGCAGAAACGACCGCCGCTCGCGGAAGCCGCCAACGTCCGCCTCTGGCCCAGATCCGGCCATCTCCTACGCCTCCTCGTCGGATCCCGCCGTCAAGTCTCCGTCCCCGTCGCTCGCGCGTGCTCCATCGCCGGGTCAAGTCGCCGACGCCCTGCTTCCTGTCCCGCTCATGCATGACCGCGCCAAGGCCAGCGCCCATCCTCGGCTTCGTCTCGACCAGGAGCACCATGCCGCCTGATGCTCAGGACACCACCGGGAGACGGCTTCATCGCCACGGGTTCCGGCGTTCAGGTCCTCCCCCGCAGCCAACCTGCCCATTCCCGGCCTCTGCGCTATGCTCTGTCGTCCTCTCTCGGGCGACCAACACAGCAGCAACCGCCATGGCGTCCCCTGCCCGCGCCATGGACCCGTGGCCAGCCGTCCTTCCATGCGTCGTTCCTCGCACGCCGGACCTCCCCAATCTTGCCGGAGCCCCGCGTCCAAGCCCCGGCGACCCCTCCGGGACCTGCTGCTGCCGCCAAGTCCGCCTATTGCGGCCTCTGCTTCCTCTACCCCGTGCGCTGCCCGAGTCTCCCCTGCTTCGCCAAGCCATCGTCTCCGGCCAAAGCTTATTCCTCGCGTCGAATCTCGCCGCCCCGCCATGTTCCTGGAGCCACGACGCCCGCTCATCCTCAAGTTCACCGGCGTGAGCATCCCACGTCGTCGTTGCCGTTCCGGGTGCCGAGGCCTGTTCGTCTGCACTCTGCAGCGAGCGCGCCCGTGCGCGTTGACCCTCTCCTGGTCGAGCTGGGCTGCCAGATCCATCGGTCCAGCACCCCCTTGCCTTGCCAGGCCCATTGTGAGGAAGCCCATCTTCCGGTTGTCCCTGCGCATTGTTGGGCTAGTCAGTTTTGGCCCGTGTTGTTTTTTTGCTGACCTGTGATTTTACTATTTATTCCCGAGACTGCAGTTTTTCAGAAAACCCCTCCATGTTCATGCATATAATAACTTCAGAACCGTGCATCGGTTTAAAATAAATTATATATGAAACTTGCTTGGAATTTTGTGTAGATTAATAATTTGCAACTTTCATCCATGTTAAAAATGTTTAAAATGATGTTTGCTTATAATTTACCTAATGCCATGTTAAAATGCTTTATTTCATAACTAAATAACCGTAGCTCCAAACTTAATAAACTTTATATGTAAATGGGGTAGAAAAATGCCTAGTTTAACATGGTGGCATCACTTTGCATGTTTAACAACTCTAAAATATCGTTTAGGGCAGAACAGTACCAAATCCACAATTATGCACATGAGGTTTTTCCGGACTTGTTGCTTGTTGTTCCGGCCTCATTTAAACTTGCCTAGATAGGTAGTTTACTATGCTTCACCTCTTGCCATGTTTAACAACATTTAATATTGATGGATACCTAAACGAGAGAGAACTAAATAAGTCCCGTGGTGCTTCGTCAATATGCAACTCGTTGCATATTGAGCTCCACTTAATTTGTAGATTCTTGTGCACTTTGCCATGCCATGCCATGTATCATTAAACCGGACATGCATCATACTTGGTTGTGCATCATGCCATGATTATGTGATGGTTGTTTACCATGTTGTTTGCTTCTTTCCGGTGTTGCTTCTTCGGGTCGGTTCCGATAACGTTGCGTTTGTGAGGAATCCGTTCGACTACGTCCGTTTGTCTTCTTCATGGACTCGTTCTTCTTCCTTGCGGGATCTCAGGCAAGATGACCATACCCTCGAAATCACTTCTATCTTCGCTTGCTAGTTGCTCGCTCTATTGCTATGCCTATGCCTCGATACCTACCATTTGCTATATCATGCCTCCCACATTGCCATGTCAAACCTCTAACCCACCTTGTCCTAGCAAACCATTGTTTGGCTAGGTTACCGCTTTGCTCAGCCCCTCTTATAGCGTTGTTAGTTGCAGGTGAAGATGGAGTTTGTTTCATGTTGGAACATGGATTTGTTGGGATATCACAATATCTCTTATTTTAATTAATGCACCTATATACTTGGTAAATGGTGCAGGGCTTGGCCTTATGCCTAGTGTTTTGTTCCACTCTTGCCGCCCTAGTTTCCGTCATACCGGTGTTATGTTCCTTGATTTTGCGTTCCTTACGCGGTTGGATTATAATGGGAACCCCTTGACAGTTCGCCTTGAATAAAACTCCTCCAGCAAGGCCCAACCTTGGTTTTACTTTTGCACTAACAACCTAGCCTTTTCCCTTTGGTTTCTGAAGCCCGAGGGTCATCTTTATTTTAAGCCCCCCGGGCTAGTGCTCCTCTGAGTGTTGGTCCGAAACGAGTAGACTGCGGGGCCACCTCGGGGCAACTTGAGGGTTGGTTTTACTCGTAGGATGTCTCATCCGGTATGCCCTAAGAACGAGATACGTGCGACTCCTATCGGGATTTGTCCGCACATCGGGCGGCTTTGCTGGTTTAGTTTTACCATTGTCGAGATGTCTTGTAACCGGGATTCCGAGTCTGACCAGGCCATCCTGGGAGAAGGAATATCCTTCGTTGACCGTGAGAGCTTGTGATGGGCTAAGTTGGGACACCCCTGTAGGGTTTTGAACTTTCGAAAGCCGTGCCTGCGGTTATGGGCAGATGGGAATTTGTTAATGTCCGGTTGTAGAGAACTTGACACATAACTTAATTAAAATGCATCAACCGCGTGTGTAGCTGTGATGGTCTCTTCTCGGCGGGGTCCGAGAAGTGAACACGGTGTTGGAGTTATGCTTGAACGTAAGTAGTTCAGGATCACTTCTTGATCACTTCTAGTTCACGATCGTGCTTTGCCTTCTCTTCTCGCTCTCTTTTGCGTAAGTTAGTGTAACGCCCTCGATGCGGCTATAGCTCCCACATGTCGAGGCACGACTTAGAGACATAACCGCATTGAAAGCAATGTCGCAAGTTAGGCAATCATCACAACATCCCATGTAATATAAATAATAAAAGCGGAGATACATAGTTGGCTTACACTCGCCACATCAATCAAAGTACATAAATAACATACATCACCCAAACACTCATGGCCCGACTACGGCGCCAAAATAGAAGAAAACCCAACATGCGACATGGTCCCAATCACCCCCAACTGGGCACCACTACTGATCATCAGGAAAAGAGACATAGTAACGCTGAGAGTCCTCGCCGAACTCCCACTTGAGCTCGTACGCGTCACCTGGAGCGGAATCACCTGGACCTGCATCTGGTGTAATAGGAATCTGTGAGCCACAGGGACTCAGCAATCTCGCACCCTCGCGATCAGGACTATTTAAGCTTATAGGAAGGGGTAAGGCAAATATATGTGGAGCTGCGGCAAGCGACTAGCATATATGGTGGCTAAACTTATTCGCAAAAGAGAGCGAGAAGAGAAGGCAAAGCGCGAACGCATAACTAAAGAGGGCAACCTGCGCAAACATTACTCCAACACCGTGTCCACTTCCCGGACTCCGCCGAGAAGGGGCCATCACGGTAACACACTCGGTTGATTCATTTTAATTAAGTTAAAGTTCAAGTTATCTACAACCGGACATTAACAAATTCCCATCTGCCCATAACCGCGGGCACGGCTTTTGAAAGTTCAATCCCTGCAGGGGAGTCCCAACTTAGCCCATGACAAGCTCTCACGGTCAACGAAGGAATAGACCTCCACCCGAGACATTCCGATCAGACTCGGTATCCCGGTACAACAATACATTTCGACAGGTTAAAACAAGACCAGCAACACCGCCCGAATGTGCCGACAAATCCCGATAGGAGCTGCACATATCTCGTTCTCAGGGCACACTCAGATGAGCCAGAAGTCGGGTAAGCCAGCCCAGAGTTGCCCCTGGTAGCCTCGGACATCGCTCAGTGGGACCAACACTCAGAGGAGCACTGGCCCGGGGGGGGGGGGTTAAAATAAGATGACCCTTGAGTCTGCAGAACCCAAAGGGAAAGAAAAGGCTAGGTGGCAAATGGTAAAACCAAGGTTGGGCATTGCTGGAAAAGCTTTAATCAAGGCAAACTATCAAGGGGTTCCCATTATAACCCAACCGCGTAAGGAACGCAAAAATCCGGGAACATAACACCGATATGACGTAAACTAGGGCGGCAAGAGTGGAACAAAACACTAGGCGAGAGGCCGAGCCTTCCACCCTTTACCAAGTGTATAGATGCATTAAGATAACAAGGCAATATAATGATATCCCAACAAGTAAATAAATGTTCCAACAAGGAACGGTCTCCAATCTTCACCTGCAACTAGCAACGCTATAAGAAGGGCTGAGCAAAGCGGTAACATAGCCAATCAACGGTTTGCTAGGACATGGTGGGTTAGAGGTTTGACATGGCAATTGGGAGGCTGACGAGCAAATGATAGGCATCGTAGCATTGGCATAGCAAAGAGCGAGCAAACTAGCATAGCAAAGATAGTAGTGATTTCGAGGGTAAGATCATCTTGCCTGCAAAGCTGTCAGAGTTGACTGGATCCTCAAAAGCAAACTCAACGGGCTCCTCGTTAGCGAACTCGTCTCCCGGCTCTACCCAAACAAGACAAACAAGCAACAAGGATACAATCAACCACGTGCAAGCACAAACAAGAAGATGCAATGATGATATGCTATGCGGGACGCGATGCGGGATGCAAAATGCAAGATATGACAGGAAATGCATGAACCTGGCCTCAACTTGGAAATCCAAGGGTGCCACTGGAAAGATGAGATGAAATCGCTTGAAAACGATACAAAGATCATTGGAATCGGAGTTACAGTTTGGAAATGGCAAGCGATTCAAATATGACACCGGTGTGCGATTTACAGCAAGTAGGCATCTAAATGCAATGAAATGAACATGCTACAACACTCAATCATGACAAAAAAAATACATGGCAGGGAAGCATTCAAGATGCTTAACAAAAGACTAGCACTGAGCCACGGCCAATTCATCCATTAACAGGTTCAAACAAGCATGGCAAAAACGCAAATGGTAAACAGATCTCAAACTTAGTGAAATTAACACTTGTCTAAAATTTCAGATCATGAAGCCCTCTTCGGAGCAACAAAACAACATGCTTCAGAACCTGATTAAGACAAAGAAGAACATGGCATGGAGCTACTCAACAAGCTTAACAAAAGTCCCTTAGTGACCTTGAGCCAAAAGGGATCACAAAATATACTAACAAGCACACGAACATAGCTAAAACATAATCAGTTTTCAGACTTAGTGAAAACTGGCACATGCTGAAACATAACTCACGAAGGCATGTTAACGAGCTCGATGCACTCCCTACGGTGCAAGTCATGGCAAGGCAAGCATACATCCATTAAGAAGGCACAAAATGCAAGCTAGACATGGCAAGAACAATGGCATAGCATGCACGGATCAACTACAATAACATCGGCAAAATCGCAAACAAGTTGACGATCTGCCCAGATTCACAATGAAGCAAAAGTAGAGCTCGATTGACTCAATCTAGGGTTCTCCATAATTGCAAACAAGGACATGGATGGATAGAGCACTACAATATTAACAAAACTCCTTTACTGATCATCCTCAAAAGAGGCACGGGTCACTAGGAAACAGCATGAACATATGGCATCATGAACTAAACAATCCCAGGACTTAGTGAAAATACTAAGTCACTGAAAACAGAGTTACCGTGTGCCTCACTTTGCAAGCTTGCACTAGTCACCACACACATCACAAAAATACATGGGTTGCACCTCTGGAAAGATGACAAAACCCTTAACAAAACATATGTAGGACTCACGGGCATATCATGCACACAACAATCATGGCAAAAATGACAAAAGTCTAAGATGAACTAGCAGATCTGATAATTAACTCACGAAGCCCTCTTCTAGCAGCATTTCGGGCATCAAGATGAACTCAAAAGAAAATGATGCAATGGAATGAAATGATGTACTCATCGAGACAAACATTTTGATATGCTATATATCCAAATCGGAGCTACGGATGCGGAGATATCACAGGTCAAAGATAGCACAAAAAATCAGGAGGAGAGGGGAAAAAGTCAACCGAGTGGATTGGATCCAGATCTAGGGTTCGGTAGGCACGCGGCCCGAGGCAAGTCCGGCGATCCTCCTCGGCTCCAGCGAACTTGATGGAGCGGCAGGGAGGCGAGGGGAAGGTCGCTTCGGCCTCTCCCGGCCGGATCCGGCGGCGGGGAGGCGAGGCGGCGTGGGGAGGCGGCTTCGGCGAGCTCCCGTGGCGGCGGCAAGGTCCGGTGGCGGCGGCTGGCGACGCGAGGCGGCAGCAGTGGCGGCGCGGGGCGGCAGCGGCGCGCGAGGCGGCGGCGCGGCGCGAGACAGGAGGAGGGCGCGGGCGGCGCGGCGATGGGCCGGGGAGGGCCTCGCCTGGGTCGGGCGGGCCGGCGGCGGTGGTAGGTGGTGGCTGCCATGTGTCGACTGCGGACTGGCTGAGGCGGCGGCGGCGATTTCGTCCGCTAGGAGGCGGACATGTCCGGCGGCGGTGCGAGTGGTTTTTTTTAGGGTTAGGGGAAGGGGATCTGCAAATTTTTGGAGGGGGTGTATATATAGGCATAGGGGGAGCTAGGAGAGTCCAAATGAGGTGCGGTTTTCGGCCACACAATCGTGATCGAATGCTCTAGGTGATGGAGCAGAGTTTGGTGGGTTTTGGGCCAAATTGGAGGGGTGTTGGGCTGCAACATACATGAGGCCTTTTCGGTCCCTCGGTTAACCATTGGAGTATCAAACGAAGTCCAAATGGTATGAAACTTGACAGGCGGTCTACGGGTAGTAAACCGAGGCCGCTTGGCAAGTCTCGGTCTAATCCGGAAATCTTTAATCCCCACACACGAAAGAAAGGTAGAATTGACCACCGGAGGAGAACGAAGCGCCGGAATGCAAAACGGACAACGGGGAAAATGCTCGAATGCATGAGATGAACACATATGCAAATGCAATGCATGATGACATGATATGAGATGCATGACAACAAAAACAACACACGGAGACAAAGACCCGAACCCGAGAAATAAATATAACTTAACGCCGGAAACGACAAGAGTTGGAGTACAAATTTGGAAAGTTATATCCGGGGTGTTACAGTTAGCCACCATATATGCTAGTGCTTGCTGCAGCTCCACCTCATACCTTTACCCTACCCATATGCTTAAATAGTCTTGATCGCGAGGGTGTGAGATTGCTGAGTCCCCGTGACTCACAGATTACTTCCAACAGTTGCAGGTGCTAATGATAACCGTGAAGGTGACGTAACCGAGCTCAAGGAGGAGCTCGATGAAGATCTTGTTCATTGTGTTGTTTCGTTCCAATTGATCAGTAGTGGAGCCCAGTCGGGGCGATCGGGGATCTTTCGCATTAGGGGTGGTCTTCTTTTATTTTGGTTCCGTAGTCGGACCTTAATTGTATTCTGGTTGATGTAATGCTATATTCATGTATTGTGTGAAGTGGCGATTGTAAGCTAACTATGTACCTCTTCCTTATTTAGTACATGGGATGTGTAAAGATTACCCCTCTTGTGACATGCCTACAATGCGGTTATGCCTCTAAGTCATGCTCCGACACGTGGGAGATACAGCCACATCGTGGGTGTTACAAGTTGGTATCAAAGCCTTCCCCGACTTAGGAGCCCCCTGCTTGATCGAATCGCTGGCGTTGTTGAGTCTAGAAAAAAATGTTTTGAGTCTTATAGGATTATATATATCGGAGAGTAGGATTATTTTTACTTCTCAGTTCCTTCATCGCTCTGGTGAGGCATCCTGACGTAGAGTTTTGACTCTTCTCTTCTCAAATTTCACTAAAAAATTTTTAGGATCACGCGGGTATCTTGGAATCATTTCGATGGTTTTGTGACGAGAACATTGTTCTTGGTGCCTCCTGACATTTAGGGTTGTGGCAGTGTCCCGGGGAGTTGAGCTCTGAGGTGTTGTCGTCACAATTTTATCGTTGCAGTTCTGGAATACCTGAGTTTTGCCGACATCGAAAATCTCTTTTATGCAGTTGTTGGTGAGATAACCTCGATGCCACCCAGTACTGGGGCGGGAGTTCAGGAGTATTGCCATAACTCGTATAACTAATGCTTTTCGAAGGTTGAGGTAAACGATTTCCGAAGGTTTTTGGTTATGTGTGGAAGGATGGATACAACTGCATGTAGGATTTGCTAGTTTTGGGTGAGATATTATGCTTCCCCTGTATCCCCAACATCTGATTGCATAACCGGAAAGTTTCGGGAGTTTATAAGTGGGAATTCAAGTAGATCTTAGGATATCTTTCCGACAGATGTATGATATGAAATTGGGGTTCGACGTCTAGTGGTCCGCCTATCCACGGTTGGTTTTACAGTGGTCTTGTTGTGTCTTAAAGAGTCCTTGGCTATGCTAACCCGGGGACGCTTCGTATGTCATGTGCACTACCTTGTACATGATGGTGCTGTACGATCGAGCCCGTGTGGGCCCTACCATGAAAACTTCGGATGAAATCTCTACCATATGTTTGTTCCGGCTTATTTTGCAAGCCAATCCTTTGTTTTGTTTGAGTTGTGGTATTCGAGTTGCTTCGAAGTCAAATGTTGATTCCATACCTTTCCTAAGTGGTGTTCTCATACTTCTATGTGAAGACTAATCCTTCTTGATCATCGAGTTCGTCATCTCAATTTCTTTTTCAATCGACGTGTTTCTCTTCAAGTGGATCCGATCATTGTCAACATCCACAGGATCTATTCTAAGCTCCCTCAACGTTGTTTGTTTCATCCGTCCCAAGTTTCCTTTGTTTTCCCGCCCACCCACCCCCTTTTTTTCAAGGACTAAGATTTCTTGATCAAGTGTCCATCTTATTCATGTGAAGTCTTTTCATTCTTTTCTTTCAATGTTCTTATTCGGTGATTCTCATGAAGATTCTAACGGAGCTTCAACTTCATCATTCTTCGTTCTTTTCCTTCTCCGGTGGATTCAATTCAAGCTTTGTATTGAGCATAGTCCTTTGATTTTGCCCAATGCTTTTCTTATGCCGGTGCACCTCTTAATCATTCCCTGCTTACTATGCAATTGTTCCGGAGTGCTCAAGAGATCTCAAAGATTCGTGTTTCCACTCTTCATTCGTTCAAGATCTTTCGAGAATGTTATCTCATTCAAGCCTTTTAATTCAATCGGTGCATTCTATCTCTTAAATCGTTCAACGGTGTTTTTCTCTTGAGTGGGCCCTAACCCACAGGTCTTTGCCCAGGATCTTACCTGACTCTTCTATTCTCCTGGAGCTTTTCAAATTCATCTCAAAGTTTGACGTAAGAATGAGTTATCATCAGTCAGTTGGTTTCTTCAAGATATTTCTAATTCTTATCACCATTGGCTCAACCTTTCTATTCTTCATCACGGAGTGCCTCAACAATTCATGGTGGTGTTTCTCATCGGCTTTTTCAACATTTGAAGACCAAAGAAGATTTTTCCTCTAAATCTTGCTTCTTTCTCTTCAAGATTCATGGTTCTAGCTCATTGCCTCATCATTGTATTCGATTGTCAGAATTCTTTCCACCTATCTGGAGCAATTCAGGAGTCTTTTCAGTTTGATTTCCCGGAGCCCATCATTTCAGAAGATTTATTCATTCTCAGCTTGCAGCTCTCGCTCTCCAAATCTTACCGGTGCATCATTCAAGTTTTCTATAATCAGCTTGTGATCTCTTCGTTCTCATGGATCTAAATTCACTCAAGTATCTTCGTCTCATTTTCTAATTCTTTTTGGTGAACTGTGCTTTGCTACTTCCATTTCCAATTCTTACGGTGGTTCTTCCAAGATTCTTCTTCCTTCATTTATCATATCAATGCATTCCTGCTTTCCAAATTCTACCGGTGGTTCGTTGAAGACCTTCCCAAGTTTGCGCTATATCTCGCTTAATCCTTTCTATGTGAATAAGTAGTATGCCAAATCCGTTGCTTGTCATCAATTTAAATTGATGAAGGATAAGCATAATGTAATTCTTATTCTTGTTTCATCCAAGTGATTAATTCCTTATTCTGGAGGTTCATCAAATTCTTGATTTCAATTGTTTCATCTTTTCTTTTCCGGAGTTCCAAGCTCTCGCAATTATATCTGCACGAAGCTCCATCTAAATCATTGCAAGGCTTCAACCTTACTCTTTTCATCTTTCATTTCGTTTGTTCATTCTTTTCTTACCGGAGTTCTTCATGGAGGCTCTACATGATGGTTAATAAAGGATTTAATTCCTTCTCGAAGTGTTCATCGAGATTCTTTTCAGAGGAGCTCAAACATTCTTCATCTTGCCATCCAGAGTGCAATTGTTCTCCCTTATCTTTTGAGGTGGCAATATATCATTCTTCATTCAAAAGAATGAGATATTTAAATCCATCATTCTCTTCGTTGGAGTTATCTGGTGTCATATTTCACCTAAAGCCTTCCATCGGGAATGTTGCTCTTTGTGGTATTTATCTATGATCCAAATTTTATCCTTATCACCCCGGTGGAAGAAGATTTCTATCTTTTTCTAGCTTCCAATCAAATCTTTTCCGTTAGTGGCAAGTTGTCACCTCATAATTTTGAGATGTTTTCTATAAGTCCATATCAAGCTTATCCTTTTCGTTGTTGGTAATCCAACAACTCCGTTCTAGCATATGTTGTAAGTGTGCTCTCTCAAGATCTTGTTTTCTCCTCCGTTCATTCCATTCCATTCTTACTTTTGTTCCGGAGGTATTGTGATGTTGCTCTTTTCTCGAATGGTGAGGATCATGTTCTTTCCTTGCTTATCCTTTTATTCGGAGTGTTGTGTCCTCTACTCAAGTTCTTTTCGCCTTATCAAGTCTTGCATCTCTTTTCAACCGGAGTGTTGTCTGAAATCCTTCTTACCCCTTGTGCCATTTTTTTCAATAGTTCCATAGGCAGTGTGTTGTTGATTTCATCAAGTATCTTCTCATCTTGTCAAGCTCTTGTTCACTTCTTTCCATTTACAGTCGGAGTGCTGTCCAAATTATATCATTCTTTTTCCTCCTCTATCTTGTTTTAACCGGAGTGTTGTCGTAATTGACCTTTATCGTTCCTTGTACATCTCGTTTCAACCGGAGTGCTTGCATGTACTTCTTGTCCATTGCAACCCTTTTTCTTATGTATTTCAACCTACAAGGTTCTAGTAATGTTCCTTGTTCCTCTTTTCTAACGGAGTGTTTTCAACTTTGTTCATCTTTGTTGTATTCTTTCTTTCAATTTGTTCAACCTCTCAAAGTTCGTGGTTTCACTCATTTGTCAAAGAAGCAATTAGTTTTACCTCTTCTCTTCCTCTTCCGTTTACCCTTCGGTGCCATCCTAGATCTCGGGACGAGATCCTCTCGTACTGGTGGAGTGTTGTAACGCCCCGAGACCGTCGCGCTAGGTGTCTTCCAGTTATTCGTTGTTGTTGCCATGTCATTCGTTTGCGTGTTGCATTCTTTCCATGTCATCATCCGCATTGCATCATCATGTTTTTGAAACTTGCATCCGTCCGGGTTTCCCCAGTTCTTTCCGTTGTCCGTTCTGAGCCCGTCCACACTTGCACGCGCCCGCGGCACCTCCGAAATATTATTTTGTAAGTGGCCGAAAAATGTTCTCGGAATGAGTTGAAAGTTGGCGTGCGGTGTTGTTATGTTGTCAGTAAGCCGCCTGTCAAGTTTCACTGCATTCGGAGTTCGTTTGACGCCCCAACGAATAACTATAGCGACAATATAGTCGGTCAAACGTCGGACGTTTTCGGTCTCCGAAAACTGTTGCCGGGCTTTCCTTCTCTTTCCCTCTCATCTTAGCCCAACCTCCTCTTCAGAGCCCACAAGGCCAAACCTACCCCCCCTCTTTACACAGTGCATCGACCCCTCGCGCGTGTCCGAAACTTCTCCGAACCTGACCCGCTCTGTTGTTACCGTTGGATCCGGATCATCCCCAAACATCTACAAAACGTCACCGTTTTCTTAATTGGGCTCCCTAACCTATTTTTCGAACCGTCCGATTATGATCGGAGGGACCTAGATAACCCCAACCCTTATCTCCCTACCTATTTTTCTCTCTCGACCGTCTGATTTCGATCAGACGGACCAGATTAGGCCCTACCCATAAATCCTATTGCTATATAAAGAGGGCAACCCTAAATTTTAGGGGAGCTGTCCCATCCTCCACTCGTCGTCGCCGCCACTTCAAATACTCTCGGGATCATCACCAGATCCACCTCGTTTTCCCCATCCACCCAAATGGCAGCCTCCTCTGCCTTCTCGATCCACCCCCCACTGAGCTCCTCTGCTCGAACCCCAGACCCATCGTCACCTCCAGCCGCCTCTTCGATGACCCAGCACCACCACCAGGCTGCACCTGTCCTTCCTTTCTCCCTACTGTTTTTATCTCCTTCCCTTATCTCTCCCTCACGATCTCCCTCTTTCTTTGTACTTCACCGCTGCAGAAACGACCGCCACTCGCGGAAGCCGCCAACGTCCGCCTCTGGCCCAGATCCGGCCATCTCCGACGCCTCCTCGTCGGATCCCGCCATCAAGTCTCCGTCCCCGTCGCTCGCGCGTGCTCCATCGCCGGGTCAAGTCGCCAATGCCCTGCTTCCTGTCCCGCTCACGCATGACTGCGCCAAGGCCAGCGCCCATCCTCGGCTTCGTCTCGACCAGGAGCACCATGCCGCCTGATGCTCAGGACACCACCGGGAGACGGCTTCATCGCCATGGGTTCCGGCATTCAGGTCCTCCCCCGCAGCCAACCTGCCCATTCCCGGCCTCTTCGCTGTGCTCTGCCATCCTCTGCCGGGCGACCAACACAGCAGCAACCGCCATGGCGTCCCCTGCCGGCGCCATGGACCCGTGCCCAGCCGTCCTTCCATGCGCCGTTCCTCGCGCGCCGGACCTCCCCAACCTTGCTGGAGCCCCGCGTCCAAGCCCCGGCGACCCCTCTAGGACCTGCTGCTGCCGCCAAGTCCGCCTATTGCGGCCTCTGCTTCCTCTACCCCGTGCGCTGCCCGAGTCTCCCCTGCTTCGCCAAGCCATCATCTCCGACCAAAGCTTATTCCTCGCGTCGAATCTTGCCGCCCCGCCATGTTCCTGGAGCCGCGGTGCCCGCTCGTCCTCAAGTTCACCGACGTGAGCATCCCACATCGCCGTTGTCGTCCCGGGTGCCGAGGCTTGTTCGTCTGCACTCTACAGCGAGCGCGCCCGTGCGCGTTGACCCTCTCCTGGTCGAGCTGGGCTGCTAGATCCATCGGTCCAGCACCCCCTTGCCTTGCCAGGCCCAATGTGAGGAAGCCCATCTTCCGGTTGTCCCTGCGCATTGTTGGGCTAGTCAGTTTTGGCCCGTGTTGTTTTTTTTGTTGACCTGTGATTGTACTATTTATTCCTGAGACTGCAGTTTTTCAGAAAACCCCTCCATGTTCATGCATATAATAACTTCAGAACCGTGCATCGGTTTAAAATAAATTATATATGAGACTTGCTTGGAATTTCGTGTATATTAATAATTTGCAACTTTCATCCATGTTAAAAATGTTTAAAATGATGTTTGCTTATAATTTACCTAATGCCATGTTAAAATGCTTTATTTCATAACTAAATAACCGTAGCTCCAAACTTAATAAACTTTATATGTAAATGGGGTAGAAAAATGCCTAGTTTAACATGGTGGCATCACTTTGCATGTTTAACAACTCTAAAATATAGTTTAGGGCAGAACAGTACCAAATCCATAATTATGCACATGAGGTTTTTCCGGACTTGTTGCTTGTTGTTCCGGCCTTATTTAAACTTGCCTAGATAGGTAGTTTACTATGCTTCACCTCTTGCCATGTTTAACAACATTTAATATTGATGGGTACCTAAACGAGAGAGAACTAAATAAGTCCCGTGGTGTTTCGTCAATATGCAACTCGTTGCATATTGAGCTCCACTTAATTTGTAGATTTGCTTGTGCACTTTGCCATGCCATGCCATGTATCATTAAACTGGACATGCATCATACTTGGTTGTGCATTATGCCATGATTATGTGATGGTTCTTTACCATGTTGTTTGCTTCTTTCCGGTGTTGCTTCTTCGGGTTGGTTCCGATAACGTCGCGTTTGTGAGGAATCCGTTCGACTACGTCCATTTGTCTTCTTCATGGACTCGTTCTTCTTCCTTGCGGGATCTCAGGCAAGATGACCATACCCTCGAAATCACTTCTATCTTTGCTTGCTAGTTGCTCGCTCTATTCTTATGCCTATGCCTCGACACCTACCACTTGCTATATCATGCCTCCCACATTTCCATGTCAAACCTCTAACCTACCTTGTCCTAGCAAACCGTTGTTTGGCTAGGTTACCGCTTTGCTCAGCCCCTCTTGTAGCGTTGTTAGTTGCAGGTGAAGATGGAGTTTGTTCCATGTTGGGACATGGATTTGTTGGGATATCACAATATATCTTATTTTAATTAATGCACCTATATACTTGGTAAAGGGTGGAAGGCTCGGCCTTATGCCTAGTGTTTTGTTCCACTCTTGCCACCCTAGTTTCCGTCATACCGGCGTCATGTTCCTTGATTTTGCGTTCCTTACGCTGTTGGGTTATAATGGGAACCCCTTGATAGTTTGCCTTGAATAAAACTCCTCCAGCAAGGCCCAACCTTGGTTTTACTTTTGCAGTAACAACCTAGCCTTTTCCCTTGGGTTTCCGGAGCCCGAGGGTCATCTTTATTTTAAGCCCCCCGGGCCAGTGCTCCTTTGAGTGTTGGTCCGAAACAAGTAGACTGCGGGGCCACCTTGGGGTAACTTGAGGGTTGGTTTTACTCGTAGGATGTCTCATCCGGTGTGCCCTGAGAATGAGATACGTGCGACTCCTATCGGGATTTGTCGGCACATCGGGCGGCTTTGCTTGTTTAGTTTTACCATTGTCGAGATGTCTTGTAGTCGGGATTCCGAGTCTGACCGGGCCGTCCTAGGAGAAGGAATATCCTTCGTTGACCATGAGAGCTTGTGATGGTCTAAGTTGGGATACCCCTGCAGGGTTTTGAACTTTTGAAAGCCGTGCCTGCGGTTATGGGCAGATGGGAATTTGTTAATGTCTGGTTGTAGAGAACTTGACACTTAACTTAATTAAAATGCATCAACCGCGTGTGTAGCCGTGATGGTCTCTTCTCGGCGGGGTCCGGGAAGTGAACACGGTGTTCGAGTTATGCTTGAACGTAAGTAGTTTCAGGATCACTTCTTGATCACTTATAGTTCACGACCGTGCTTTGCCTTCTCTTCTCGCTCTCTTTTGCGTAAGTTAGCCACCATATATGCTAGTGCTTGCTGCAGCTCCACCTCATACCTTTACCCTACCCATAAGCTTAAATAGTCTTGATCGCGAGGGTGTGAGATTGCTGAGTCCCCATGACTCACAGATTACTTCCAACAGTTGCAGGTGCCGATGATAACCGTGAAGGTGACGTAACCGAGCTCAAGGAGGAGCTCGATGAAGATCTTGTTCATTGTGTTGTTTCGTTCCAGTTGATCAGTAGTGGAGCCCAGTCGGGGGGATCGGGGATCTTTCGCATTAGGGGTGGTCTTCTTTTATTTTGGTTCCGTAGTCGGACCTTGATTGTATTCTGGTTGATGTAATGCTATATTCATGTATTGTGTGAAGTGGCGATTGTAAGCCAACTGTGTACCTCTTTCTTATTCAGTACATGGGATGTGTAAAGATTACCCCTCTTGTGACATGCCTACAATGCGGTTATGCCTCTAAGTCGTGCTCCGACACGTGGGAGATATAGCCGCATCGTGGGTGTTACAAAGGCCACCTTTCTTTTCTGGTCGGCAAACGAAGTGCCAGAGATGATTCGATCTAGCACGATAAAGAAGATCAAACAGTTTATCCGGTAGCTTAAGAACACATCTCGCAAACGAGAGCAGAGAGGAGAGTGCTGAGTTGATATGCTGAACTATGCCACCATAAGAGCTACTCCAATGGGGCGACCCAAACGGACGGCGCATTTGTCCGCTTTTTGTCCGTTTGGGTCGGCTTCCCGCCCACCGTCAGCCCAGTTTTGCATTTGGGTCGGCAATTCGCCCAACGCGTCAAACCATTTCATGTCCGCATTCAACTTTTAAATAAAAAAGGCCCGCGGCCGATCATGCCAGCGGCCATGTCTCATGCCAGCACCATGCCAGTGCCGGCATAGGATGCCGGCTTCAGAAAACACCACAGTTCATGCTGGCGCACTTGCCAGCCGACCGGCACACATGCCAGCACACAAAAAATGGTGGGACTTGAGTTCGACCACGCCATCGCGGCTCCCGTGGTCATGCCGGCACACCTGCCGGCATACAAAAAAGATGCCCCCTCGACGCCATAGATCACTCTTCGCTGAACTTGAGCATGTCGGCCTACATCTTCTCGAACCACGGCCTCTTCCTTGGCGACAAGGAGTTGAGATCCACCTTCATGATCTCCATCCGGTCATCATGCTTGCAAGATCCACTTCTTTCGCCTTTGTCTTGGCGTTGGCGGCCTCGACCTCTAGCATCTTGGCTTGCTTCTCCGCCTCGAGCTCGAACATCTTGGCTTGCTTCTCGGCGTCAAGATCAAGCCTCCTCCTTTGGATCTCCATGAAAGCATCCATTTGCTCCGCCTTGAAATGCCAGCGCTCCTCCTCTCTTGAGTCCTTCTTATTCATCATGCCGTCCACGCTTGCGATCAAGGCGTTGGTGGCCGCATCTCGCTTGTCCTCCTTCTTGGAGTTGGTCTTCCCCCGCAGCCGTGCCGGCTCGCCCTCCCCAACATCCTCCACGGCGCCCTTCCCCCCACATGCCTTGAGCGTGGCATATTGTGCCTTGAACTTCTCTTCGTCCTTGATGACCCGATAGCAATGGGAGAGGTTGAAGAACTTGCCATTGTGTTGAACCTTTAATGCCTCCAAAGCTTGAAATGCCTATAAAATGTTTCCATGCAAGCATATGGGCAAGTGATAGCAAAATGAAGACGTAAAGGATGATCTTGATGGCACAAAAGAGGGCGACTTGCTTGCTATCATACCATGTCTTGCACGTCGATGCCGCTCACGGGGCGGACCTTGACGCTCTCAAGGGTGGCGCAAAATTTATTGCACTCTTGTTGAATCACCCTTCACTGCTTGGAAATGGAGACCCACCTGCGCGTGCTCACAAATTGGTAGGGTGGAAACTTCTTGCGCTCATGAAACTCGCGGTGCACACGAGTCCAAAAGGTTGAATGCTTTTGCTCGGCGCCCGTATTTCGGTCTTGTCCAATGTCTCGCCAACACTCGCAAATAAGCTTGTCCTCGGCAGCTGTGTACGCCTTCGTGCGCTTGCTCTTGCGCTTCGGCTTAGGACCGGCGGTTTGGTTGGCGAGCTCGTCCTCGAACAAAGGCTCCACTTCAATGTCGCACTCGTCCTCTCCCTCTAGCGCATAGTCATCCGGAAACTCGTGGTCGAGGGGGAAGCCGTCCATGTCGATGTCGACCTGATCACGCATGAAGGCCGCCTGATCGGGATCATAGCCAGCGGCCGGCGTGAACGCCCCGCGGCCGTCCTGGCTTTGCGTCTCCTCGGGATCATAGCTAGTGCCCGGCGCACCACCCTTGAAGATGAGGTGTTGCATGTAGTCCTCATCGACGGCGGACGACATTTCCTCGAACAGGTTACACGCGTTTCCTCGTGCCGCCGGACGACGAGCCACCGACCACCGGGGTGTTGTTGAGGTCGATGGGTGCGAGCGCGGGCGTGGAAGGCGCGACTCACGTCGGGTGAGCACTCACGGGATAGGCGGGAGGCCTGCGGATAGACGTGGAAGCCGGGGACCGGGTTGCAAGCCGATGCGTGGGGTGAGTTGGGCATCACCATCCGAGGAAACGCCGACGAGCCGGTGCTGGCCGCGGCGACGGCGGCTTGGACGAGGTTGTGCTGGCTAGGTTTACCCCAAGCATGTAGAGCGCCTCCCTCGTTGCCGCGGCGACGCCGGCGTTGGTGAACTCCTGCTGCGTGGCGGCGGCGGCCTGCGCAGCGGCCTCATCCCTCGCGTCCGCGGCGTGCCTCCAGCCCTTCCTCTTGGCCGACTCCCTTGCCCGATGTTCGGGCGTCAGCGCCTTCTTCGGCTTGGTCGCCGCGTCGGTCTTGCGCGGGGCACGAGGCATGCCTTTCCCGGAGGGGGCGACGATGCCGGACGAGGCAAGGGAGGCGAGGCCGGCGGCGGCGTTGAGGTCGAGGTCGATGGTGTCCTCCATGACTGGTTGGGGGGCGGGGGCGCGCGCGGGCGGGAGCGTTTTTGGGGAAAATGGGGGAAATGGTGGCGGCTGCCACCGACAAGCGGGCCCGGAGAGAGAAGTAGACGCGTGTGCGTGTCCGTCTCGTACCAGTGCCGACGCAAATCCAGCTCAAAATTGAGCCTGGAATGGGTCGCCCGCGGACAAAAAACGGACGCATGTCCGTTTGGGTCGGCACGTTGGGCCGCTACTTTTGTCCGCGCCGACCCAAACGAACACGGACGGACGAAATGGTTCGCCCCATTGAAGTTGCTCTAAGACATCGAGAGGCCCATCCCAGAGAACCTACGTTCAATGTTGTCCACAAGAGGCATCAAATCTCTCACTGTGGATTTAGTTGTTCCTAGGGGTAACCCTAGGTAAGTGAAGGGCATGGTTCCCACCTGACAGCCCAGGGCCGCAGCCATCTCTGAAATCCTCTGATCTGACACATTAATAGGCATCATTTGTGGCTTGGTGTAATTAATCTTTAGTCCAGTGGCCTTAGCATAGGAGTCTAGCAAGCCTTTGATCGTTGTGATTATCGCAAAATCAGCAGGGAGGATCAAGATGGTGTCGTCCGCATACTGCATGACAGTGAAATCTTCCGATCCAGGCTGAGGAATTGGTAGCTGAATAAGGCCCTCACGCCAAGCTTTGTTAACCATCGACTGTAGCAAATCAGCCGCAAGAACAAATAGCAATGGCGAGAGAGGATCGCCTGGCGGAACACCCCCCCCCCCCCCCTACATTTAAATTCTTTCCCGGGAACACCATTTAGGATCAGACCGGGTTGTAATGGACCAAGATGAGGCTCTGAAATGTTATTGATTAGCAATATGCAGTCAACAGTAGTTCCTCAAAAAAAAAATATGCAGTCAACAGTACGATGGCACTAGCCCTGGGCAGTGGGCACCATGTCAACAGTATTGAGGAGGGCATATGTAGCTGTAGCTGTAGGCGTGTGGCATATGTAGAGTAGATTTCTACTCGTGAGCAACCACGGTAGTATTAACGTCGTAAAAAGTTGAGAGTCTCAGATGTAAACAAGCGAAGTCCATAATGCGCTCCCAGCCGCCGCCTGGAATCTGAAGCCGTAACATGTTCTTGGTCCAAGTTTGTAGTACTATGCTCTTTAACACTTGGCTATGGGCCGAGCCTAGTAGGCTCTGCTAAGTGCATGCTTGAATCCTTGTTGCAGACTGCAGTTAGGGAAGCAGGGAGAGAAGAGCTCTGTCCAAGCAGAAGCGAACAGCTTACCTCGTTCCAGAGCAAAGAAAACACATGCTTCCAACAAAGCTTTCAGAGAAACGGGCCTTATCAGAAGTTGCCGCCACCGTTGATGAATCATGAGCACACAAACCTTTGCAGCTAAATGAGGAATCAAGGCATGTGCCACGCTCCACCTGGCAAGACCGCAAGATAATGATAATCATCTACAGTATCGTCTATGCAATCTGCTTGTATGCAATGCACGCCGACTTGCCGAGTGTGGAGCTGGAGGAATATATGGCCTCTTCTGTTCCAGCTAATTCGCCGTGGTGGTTGTTGTTGGTGGTGCAGTGGCAGTGGACTGCTAGTGCACCGTAGGGCCGCGCCTCACATGGCCGTAGTAATTCCTTCACTCCTTCCCGCCACTTGTGACACCGATGGCCTTGTCGCTCGCCTCTTCTCTTCTCTTGTACCACCGCCTCCACATGCTACGGCTCCCCTGCTGTCTCCACCGTCCGTAACAGCCGTCTCGCCCTTTCTCTGTCCCTGCCTCTGTCTGCCGCCCTCGCTAATTAACTAGCCGCCCTCGACGGATACGCTAACACAATTTTGTTTAGTGGGTGCTGCGTCCTCCTACTGATTGATGTTAGCAGTTAGCACGATGGAATCTGTTGCTTCTCTCCCTGGTGTTGCGTGCTATCATTTGGTGATTCTCTCTGTCTCCTCAAGATTGCTCTACACTTCAGCTCAAAGTGTGTCATGACTTCGTTGTCGTTGGCGATCTAGTTATGGCGGTAAACGGCAATGCCACCGGACTGGCGGCGTGTGGCCACCGCGAGCTGAACTAATTTGCACGGTTGGGGTAAGAATCTTGGGTAACCTACGAGGGAGGCCACACCCAAGTACCCAAGGAGGCAGTGTGAAAACTGAAAACTGACAAAGTGATGGCCTCCGTCCCTTTTCAGCTGATGACCTCCTTTCGTTCACCTTGGTCGATCAGAGCAAGTGCGTCTTTCTGCGGGCTTTCAGCTTGCCCCACCCAAGACGAATGACAGGGGCACTATCACCATGCATAGTTCTGATCTCTGAATGTAGAAGAGAAAAACCTATTAACATGCCAACTTCTGGAGAATTATCAGGTTCCAAGATAGCATCCCGGTTTTATTCGGTCAGTATATTTTTATCATTTTATGTGCGGTGGCATACCTTTTAATCAGATTCGTTTTGCCATTTTCCATGTGCGTATCACGACTGGTCGTTTAGGTGGTACCGACAGACTTGAAGGGAAAAAGCTTTGCTTATGTTATGAGCCTCTTACATTATTATTTGTTTTTGTACTGTACTGTACCTTCCTTACGATATCAGTCACGATCCAATCATTTGATGAATGCACTGGCAGCACTAACACTCTAAAAGAATAAGCACCGACAAAATCGATTGAGTCAGAGCCCGACCCGACGGAAACTCTGATTGAACCATTGCAAACAACTGTGCCAGTTCCAAGCAGGGTTTTTTTGGAGCAACTTGTGGAGGGTTAAGCAAGATAAACATAATTTAACAGTGAAAACGTACAACTACGCACGAAGAGCTGAGCGCTCGTCGGTGATGCCAAGCTGTAATGCTACAAACTTTGTAAGTCTTTCGCTTTACAACTTCACCATTCACCTTCAGTGGTGACATTGTCATGACCTGCTCGTGAATGAGCTGAAAACTTCCAGAAAAAGGACTCGAAGCTGTATGATGAAAGCTAGTCGTGGGAACGACAATGACGCGATTGACACGAGTTAAGCGAGTGAAAGCGGCTTGGCATCCGAAGCACACCTCTCCCTTACAGATCTTGTTGTTGCACATAGCATTACTTTTGAAAAAAAATAGCTTGTGGAAGAGAATTTATGCACCATATATAGGTAGGTGGCACGTCGGAATTAACTTTTGAAAAATGCGTACAGCTGATATATATATATAGCTATGGTTAGTGTATCACAAAGTTAAGACACGCAATGGTTGGCTAGTTTTACTGATTAGGCGTCTTTCTAAGAGCATCTCCAATTACATCACAAAAAAATATTGGAGTAAAATTTACATCATCAAAAACGCCTTTTCCATCATAAAAAACAGCCAACTCCAACAAATGACGTAAAATAGGACACTAGTGCTCCAATAAATGATGTAAAATAGGACACTAGATCATTTCAAACATGAATACCAAGTTCATTTGTAGCAAAACATAGTTCATAAAACATAATAAAAACTCCAAACTTTGAATACGTTTTGAAGAATGTTGAAAATAAATGTTAAGTTTCAACTCTTGAAACTTAGTACGAACGACCGATACAATTAGGATTTTTGTGCCTACTACCGACAAAAAAACTTTTTAAAATTTTATCTATGAAAGTTGGTAAATACAGGCAACAAAAATGCAAGTTTCAGATGAAAAAACGCAAGTTTTAACAACAATAACTTTAAACTTATTGTGGCATCGCGCGGGTCCAACTACTTTGCAAATCGCGAGGCAATCGAGCGGCCGGGTAGGGCTTGGCAGGTCAGTGCTCCTATAAATTTCCGACACCCTACTTACTGGTTTGTTGTATTTATTTTGAGGGGGTAGAGAATACAGGTTGATCTACCACGAATCGTGTGGATGAGTTTATCTCCGATGAATATCATCTATCGACTAGTCTAACCTCAGTTTATATAATGTACCGGAGGCCTAGGATAACAGGAGTCCTAGTTGGCTACATCGGGAGAGAGGAGTCCTCCATGGATTAGGAGGCCTTGTCTTGAATAGTAAGGCTTCTTAATTCTTCCTTGTATGTGTCATGAGCTGCCTGAAGTGGCCCAGGACAGAACCGACAAAGGGGGTCCTCAGCCTGGCCCACCAGGCCGGGAGTCGACATGGTGAGAGCCCCCCTACCCGGGACAACATCACCATGCGCAAGTTATAACCGCTGACATGTTGACAATCAACATTGATGGCGACCTCACCGCCCACACGACACGAGGTCGAAGCCCTTGAAGCCGCGAGTCTCTCTTGGGGCTACTGCCTCGACATACACTGTTCCGCCGCGACCACGTAGTCAACCGATACCGCCTTGGGGGGCCACTGCCTCGATATACCACTGCTCACCTCGAGCTGTAACGCCGCACGACCCAGTGCTTGTAGCCCAAACTACTCAAACAATTGCCGGTAGACCACGACCATTGTAGCAAATCCAGGACTGTCATCCCGATGCACCGTCCAACCGTCCCCACTAGAACACGTAGACCAAGCCGACGATCATGCAGCCCCTGTCGCCCAAGATCGCCCCCAAGCCATGAAAAGCCGCAGGCATGCTTGCTAGAGCTATCATCGCCCCGCTGACCAAGGGTTGACCTAATAAAATCCACCATTCGTTGAAAAACCTACATTTAGGTCCCGTTCGGAAGCTTGTTGGCTTCCCAAATGAGCCAGCTTCTCGTGGAGCTAGCGAGCGTCCCGCACGCTCGGGCCGAGCTGTAGCGAGAGAAAACAGTGTGTACCGACTGTAGCAAGAGAAAATGATTCGTTTGTGGCACTTAGGAAGGGTATTCCCATGTAATTTTGAGCAACTCCTACTTCTCGGTTTCATGAAGCTAGGCTTCTGCTACTCCAAAAAATTGTACTGCAACACTCTTGTTTTCCCAGAGCTGGAACGTTCGGTTGTCTCACTCGGCTATTTCGAGAAGCTGGTTCTTGGAGAGCTTCCGAACGAGGCTTAGAGCAAGTACAATAGTGGACTTATAGCTCGTTTACATGGCACTTTTGTCTATGTGGAGAATAGAGATGTGAGAAAGTAAGAGCATGGTTAATAGTATAGCCAACAACAAGTTATATGGAGTTGCCATGTCACATATAGTCAACCTAATAGCCAACATGCATAGTAGCTAGTTGCTAAAAGCAAGATTAATAATATAGCCGGCTGCTAGCTCTATCTTTATGCCACCTCACTTATAGCCAACCTAAAAGTCCATGCATATAGTAGTTGTTGGCTCTATACACTATGTAGTTAATGCTTGAACCCACCTTCTTCTCTCACAAAGTGTTTTGGAGCTCGTGTTCCAGCTGGCTACAAATTTATAGCCCACTCCTCTCCTCTCTCCTCCACATCATCATAAATCTGAGATGACAACCTTTATAGCCCTCTTATGTCAACCTATTTTACTTGCCACAAATAGTAGTACTTTATTAATGCATATCCCACCGTACACTCTCAAATTATTTCTTGGAGTTCGTGTTCTCTCCTATTCTCTCCCATCCAACTCGGCACAAATATAATAGTTTAATTATTATAAACGGCTGAATGTACCTTATTATACTTGCTCTAAAGGGGAGTGGGCTCTTTATGCAAGAGCCTAGCTATACACACATTCTTAGGTAAATGTGACAAAAGAGATAGGGAGAAGATGGGAAAAGGTAGTAATGTAATAGTCAACCTTATAGCCCACATTATTGTATAAGTGCTTTTAGATGATGGCTATGGATGGGTGTTTGGTTCACAGGAATTGGAAGAGCAGAGGAATGCAAAGAAACACGACCAAATTAAAGTGAAACCATATGAAAGTGTGTACAGTTAGAATGTTATTCTACCACTAATGCACTTGGTCTTGTCTTCATGCATAGGATTTTGAGAAGTAGGTCCAGGTGGATGCTTTGCTCCATTCTTTTCAACAAAATGCATGAATAATTGAATAGTAGAGTGCCATAGGAAAATTTCCTATCGCTATGTTTTCCTCCAGTTTTTCCTTTGAACCAAAATAGCCCTAATGGATTGACATGAATGTAGAGTAATAAGTGATGTGACAAGTGTACAACCTCTTTGCCATAGCCTTGTCGACCTCAGCATCATTGGGTTGGTCGCTGAAGAAGTTGAGGCGGATGTGACTGTCGGAGGTGTGGAGGAAGATCTGAGAAATCTGTAGAGGGCGTCCAGGGCACTGATCTGTTGTGATGGATGGTTCCATCATTGGAGCAGCTCTGGCGAGCCGTAAGACGTTGAGGCTGAAGCAGTATAAGACAGACATCGTTAATCTCAAGTGGGATTCTAATAACATCTCCAATAGATGATGTAAATACATTACCAAAAAGTGATAGATGTAAAATTTACATCACCAAAAAACACCTGACTACAACAAATGAGGTAAAAACTATTGACTCTGAACTTAACTGTTGAAACTGAAATTTATTGTGGAATCTGAATGTTACTGTCGAAACCGAATGCACTGGTAGCAGAGAGGCACTTCACATGTAGTTTAGACCACTCGAGCACTAGTAGTAGAGAAACAATGATCTAAATCAGCATGCGATCGACGGGGAACAACAGCAACAGATAGTAGCCGGAGCAGCAACGCTTGGAGGAGTAGCGCGAACTAGAGCCAGAGTAGCAACTTGTGTAGCTGCAGCAGCCCGTGTACCAGCATCAGCAACACGAGCGAGAGCAAGAGCAGAGCGGCAGCACGAGCGAGGGGGGAGCATAGAAGCAGCGTGAGCGAGCGAGCGAGAGCCGGAGCAGCAGCAGATCCGGCTGGTATGGACGCGGCCGCCGAAGGAGCTCGCACTGGGGGAGAGCCGTCATGGAGATGTCGCCCGCAGCACCGGCTTAGAGGTAGCCGCGCCATGGGGGTGCGAGATGGAGCACCGTCAGTGCCGGGAGGCCGAGTTAAGGAGAAGGTGCGATGCGATGAGTGTACAACCTCTTTGGTGGCATCGAGTAGGCCTCGGCTTTGTCCGAGGAGTCGGTGAGGATGATGTGGTTCCAGTGGAGCAGGTTAAGGTGGCGCTGTGGGGATGGAGCGACCGTGATAGACGAGGCGATCGTGGGAGCAGCACCTTGGAGGTGGAGGACGGGGTGGCTGAATCGGCAGGATGACAAGATCGACGATGGATCATCATTCGGGGAGGTGGATGAGGGACGTCGAGCTGTTGTGGTGGACGACATCGTCGGGGAAGAGGCTCCGGCTGGACAGCGGTGAGGTGGCAGACGAAGGAGGGTGGGGTTTCGCAGCTGGAGTAGCGAGGTTATGGTGGTCTGGGATTTCGAATGGCGAAAAGGAGGTGATGGGAGGGGGGAACCATGACTTAGGGACGCACTTGTCCAAAAAGTAGGGTATGTTATAAAAGTACCCCCACCAACTTGAACTAGCGGCCTCAGGGTTAGTAGGGGGATTTCGCGTGTCGGGATTTGACACATGTAGGGAGTTTTTGCGCGCGTTGTAATTTTGGTATAATAAGGCGCGGGTAGAATTTTAGGGACAAGCCTAACGTGTAATATTGTACGTACCAAATCAATTCGCACTTCCCTCGACGAAAAAATGAAAAAAATAAAACTATTCACACCATACAAAAAGAGAGTCTTGTCCCGTTTTATTGTACAAATGCTATTCAAAGCTATGAATCCATGTTATGTCCAATTAAATTTTTTCGCTGGCTGATAATGCATGTAACCTACTCACACTACTGCAGAATGCTGCTAACGCGACACTACGATCAGAGACCATTCGACGAAACTGTGTGCGATGCAATAATCGCAAACCGTGGTGTAAAAGAATCGTCAAAAGGTGCAAAACGTTTGCGATGGAGGATGCATCAAACACGGTTCAGATTTTAGTTGCGTGTGCGATGCAGGGCATACGATTCAGTTCAATGAACTGTTTGCGATGAGGCGGAACAAAAGAAACGGGTAGCTAGATGAAGGCGTGTGTGATATATATTATATGGTTCACTCAGATGAACTGTTTGTGATTAGGCAACACAAAAGAAATGGTCAGCCATATCAAGGTGTGTGCGATATACGGCATACGGTCCACTCGGATGAACTGTTTGTGTTGAGACAACAGAAATGGTTCAATATAACAAGATGTGTTTGATACGCGGCAAATAGGTCAGTAATCACAAATGTGTGCGAAGATCGATAATAACACAGACGGTTGCTGCTAATAAGACGTGTGTGTTGTGTGATGGGATTGCATATAGAACAATCTGTATGCAATCCCATTGCACAACACACACACACACAAACAAACACACACACACACACACACACACACACACACATACAAACACACTTATAAGGACATGGTTGCATAACCAAATTAAACATCCACTTACATAGGTGGCTACTACAACCATGGCATTTGCACACATCAAAGTAAACTATTACATGTATAATTACATAGGTGGCTACTACACACATGATATTTCCACACACCAATAAAGTAAACTATATATTACATGCATGATTAACTAGCATAAACGATCATCTGATCATCATCTACTTCTTGTGACGCTTTCTCTGCTTGTGGCTCGATCCAGGCTTGTCAATTTAGGTAATGAGGCACTTCCTCATGTCAACGATCCGCCTATACATCTCGTAGCATGTGTACACGCTCTTGGCCGCGAACCTGAGGTGCGGTTCATCCAGTTGCCGCATCTAGGCCCTGTGCCAGGATACATGACTTGTTCTCTAGGCATCCCGCTTCATCTTTTCGTAGTAGGGGTCGATGATGGCCGAGGCGAGTTTGACCAGGGAGTCCATCGTGCTGCCCCAGGCCATGTAGTGGTCACGGATTTCGACAAGGTTCTTGCAGGCCATGCCCGTAATACTGAGCACTTTTACATCGTCGGTGGTTCCCACCGTGGCGAACTTGTAGTCGGTGCTGTTGACAAACCTGTTGAAACGGTCGCAAGGCTCTATGGCCATGCAGTAGTGGTAGATGAGGACATGATGGCGCACGCACAACTGGGCAATGACAACCTTCTGATCTATATCGGGACGACCAGCGGTGTACTGGAGGTCGGTGCCGACCACCTTGTACTTGTCTCGAGCAAGCAACTGCTCAACGCTGTTGATGTAGTGGTCCACCACGGCCGGGTCGCGGTGTACACCACCGAGAGATCCTTCTCCCTCGCGTGGGTCTCCACTGTATGCTCGCCGAACTCCATTGGAGCGCTGCTAGACATCCCCTCTCTATGCATCGTCGCGGGTGTGCTTGTTGTGTTATGGGGCGCGATCGAAAGGTTGAAGAGACTAAGGTTATAATGGCCGCCGGAATTAAAGGGGAAGCCGGACGACCAGGAATATCGGCAGTCCCTGATGGCAGTTCTAATTTGCAGCGCGTAACTCCATCGTGTCGCACGTAACTGCATCATGTGGCAACGCGCGCGGCGCAACCGCATGCATATGGGTCCCCTGACGTGATCGTGTGCACGCCCAACCGTTCGCAGAGCCTGCGCAGAGGGACGCGAGCAGAGTGCTCCGCAGTCGCCTCAACGGCGAGCAACCATATATATATATATATATATGCATATAGCAGTTGAACATTCATGGAAAAGCTGTCCACAAGCCGAGCGCGCCGCGGCGCCTAATGGCGAGCACAGCGCGCTGCGGCGCCTAACGGAAAGCAGAGCTTGCCGAGGGACACGAGCAGAGGCCGGCACAGTTATATGTGGCAAATAAGACGAACTGCACGAGCAATGTCGGAGACATCAAGCACGAATTAGATTAGAGTTACGTGTGCGATGCGTGGCATACAATTCTATCTAAAACATTTGCGATCAAGAGCTGCAGAAATCCTGCTCGGCACATTTTCTCTTGGCTTCCTGGGGAAGCTGTCGGTTTGCATACGGGTGTTCTACCTAAAACATTTGCGATTAAGAGCTGCACAAATCCTACTAGGCACATTTTCCCTTGCCTTCTTGGGGAAGTTGTCGGTTTTGCATACGGGTGTTCTAACTAAAACGTTTGCGATGAGTGTTTTATATTTAAAAACTGTATTAAACTGCGGTTTGGGCGCCATTAATGGGGACTATGCGAGCAAGGCGGGCGGTCATGAAAGTCAAAGGCTCGCTTCCCGGTGAGCCTGCGTGGCGTACAGCTCGCATGCTTCCCGGTGATCCTCTGCATTGGAGTACAGCTTGCACGCCTCCCGTTTAGTCAAGCACTCAAGCACCTCTCCGCACGGCACCTCCTAGCCATTAAAAGAGTGAGGCGTGGCGTCACGTGAATGGTTAACAAAACGCACACAATTTAAATTATACAAAACGTTTGAGATGTTACAGTGGCAGCTATTTGTTTCAAAATGCCTTTGTTGGTTGTTATTCGAGTGCGCCTTCTCTCAAAATGGACATGAAAAATATCACAGCATGTCGGGTGCCATTCCATTATAGTGTCACACCCTAGCTAGTTCATGCATTAGTGTGTTGCATCATGTTTAAATTTTCCAGAAAACTGAAATGGGGATGGCAGAACCCCCAGCACCCCCTTGGAACAACTAGGGTTACTAAAAAACTTTTTCAATGAACCTGAAATGCCCTTCTAAAAAGTCCACCCTTTTTGTTTTGGGTTAAAACCTTTGACAAAAACAGTGCACATTTTTCTAGGACATCCTAAGGTCATTGGATTAATCCATATAGTATTTGCATTTGGGCATTTAAATGCTATAAAATAATTTAAATGCCCAAATAATTCTAAAAGTAATTTTAGGCTGTTGAGAATATTTTCAAATGTGCCTCTGATTATTTTCAGGGTTTTTCTAAATGAAATAGTATTTTTACTATTCCAAAACACAAGACAGAATAAATAAAAACAAAAAAGAGAGAGAAAGGGACTAACCTGGCCAAACCCCCCAGCCGGCCCACCTAGCGGCCCAGCACTGTGTTGGCCCATGGCCAGTCAGCTGCTTCCTCTCGCCAGGCAGACAGGCAGGGAGGTGAGCGCCGACGTGCCTGGGCTCGCCATGGCTCCACCTGCTTGCCGCCCGCGCACCTGGATGCCTGGACGACCTCCACGTCGTCGCCCCGACACCGCAGACCTCTCCATTCACCCCCAACGCCTCTTCCTCGCCCTCTCCCACCATGGATGATGCCTCTGCCGCCGCACCGTCGCTGTAGCCGCACCCTCCGTCATCCTCGCGCCGCGCCGCCGTGTCCACGAGCTCCGCCGACGTCGACTATGTCGAGCACGCCGAGCCCCGAGCGCTCGCCCACTCTAGAACCGCCCCGACCTCGTCTTCCCCAACTCTGGCCGCCGGAGATCCCCTTCGCCGTCCCCGCCGCCTCAACTCGCCCGGACCTCGCTGACTGCCTCGTCATGAGCCCCGTGAGCTCAGCCATCTCCCCATCCTCTTTGTTACCTCTTTTGCACTCCGTAGCGACTTCGCCATGCTCACCCGCACGCGCCACCGCCCGCGCTCGTCGCCGGCGATGCTCCGGTGACCATTTGGTCCCGGGCATGCCCCCAACGCGCTCCCCGCATCACGTAGAACCCCCGTAGCACCTCGCCACACTCGTTTGCGCACCACAGCCTCATCCCCACCTGCACCCGAGCTTCGGCCGCCGCCAAGCTTGTCGCCGGCGCCACTCCGGCCACTCCCCGGCCGTGCCACCACCCTAGTTGGATGCGGACGAGCGTCCGCGTCCCGTAGCTATGCTCCACGTGCCGAACGGCGCCTTGTAGGTGAAACCCGCGCTGCTCCACCGCGTCTGGCCTCGCCGGCGGCTAAACGCCGGCGAGTTTGACCCCATGTGGGCCCAGGTTGACCTCCCCTGAGTCGCTGACATGTGGGCCATGCCCCTGTCTAATTAGAATTAGTTTAGTTAACACTAATTATTTTATTTATCAGTTTGACTCACTGACATGTGGACCCAGAGCCTAACTAACCTAGTTTAGTGCTAACGAAACACTAACTAACTATGTTAGTTAGTTGTGACACTGACAGATGGGGCCCACCAGTTAGGTTTGACCTGGGCTGGCGCCTTTGACCCGCTGACGTCACACTGACGCTAGGCTGATGCAGTAAATCCTTTTCTGGATTTATTCTTATATAGGAAATTCCAGAAAATAACCAAAACTTCTAAAATTCATAACCTTTAATCTATAACTCCAAATGCAAAGATTTATATATGAAATTTGATCTGAAAAATTCAATCTTTCCATCTGTAATGGTTTCATGCATGACAAAACACTTTAACCTTGCTGTTTAGGTGAAACAAGATAATACACTTACAATGCTTAATAACATAATCTTCCATTTGAATCTTTGATTCAAATGGACCCAATTCAACTTGTTTCACATTGCATTAGGCAGGACACCTCATTTTGCCATGTCATAGCATGCATCATATTGTTGCATATTGCCATGTGATGATTGTATTCTATGGTGTCTTTCGTGGTAGGTTCTGCCTCCAAGGATATCTCCGAGTATCCAACTGAAGGGCAGTACCCTACTACTACTCCATCAGGCAAGCAGCCCCATTGATCATATCGATACAATCCCATGTTCTCGCTTCTGCTCTCACTTACTGCATTAAGACTACAACGTTTCAAACTGCTGTGTGCTGCGGTAGTTGAACCCTTATCCTCTGCATGACCCATCATTGCCACAGTAACTAGATGAAACCCACTAGCATGTGTAGGAGTTGATTGAGCCATGTATGTGTTTCCTACCTTGCTATGACTGCTATGCTTAGAGTTGTGTCAGGTCTGGTTCATCTGGGTGATGGGCTAGAGTGAAATGATCATGTCGGTAATGTGAGGGATGTGTTGAACATGTTTTGGTAAAGGTATCGATGAGAGGCTAGTACATGGTGGGTTGTTTCATTGAGGCCGTCCATAAGAACTAAGATCTGTATGCGTGATTTAAGATTCAGCTACTACCACACATTGGGCCCTGAAATATGACCCCGCTCGACTTACTGACCCCTCTCGTCCTCTGTCCAGGAGTTGCAACTAGTTTCTGGTGTTTGTAGGTCATGTGTTGGCGGCCGTGCGTAACGCTGACCCTACGGGTGGGCTATGATGCGGTAGATACACCGTGGCATGGTGTACCGACTCGCTCGTTTGGTGTCTCGGGAACCCTGCACACATCGTTTGGGGCCGTCGAGGACACCCCGGCCGGATTTCCTTGCGGATGGAACCCGAATAGGCGATAAACCTGGACTAGAGACTTGTGCGGTTAGTCAGGTCGTGGTCTACATCCACGTCGGCTTTCGCTTGAAGTCTGCCGAGCACATGTCGTGTGTAGACGCTAAGTGGTGGAAACATGTGTGACGGAGTACACCCCTGCAGGGTATAAAACTATTCGAATAGCCGCGTCCGCGGTGAAGGACTACTTGGTTGCCTATACAGTTCATAGACAAGTTAATGGTTACTACTAAAAGACTCAAGATAAGTGTGAGTATCGAGGATGGCCCTCTCCTAGGATGACGAGGGAGGGTCCCCGGTGGAGTATTGTGTTGGTGATTAGTGGACTCGTGTGCGGAAACTATTTTATAGTGGTGTCTCGTAGGATAGCTTAGCCAAGAGTCAAAGCTGGCTTGCTGCAATAACTCCACCACCTTCTTGAGAATGAGCATGTATAGTAGGTTCGGTTGTAAGACTTGCTGAGTACCTTTGTACTCATGTTGTTTTAATTACTGTTTTCAGACGACAACACCGCCCCCTCCGATGGGTTTTATGTAGACCTCGACGTCGATGAGTAACTTGCCACCCAGGTGGTGATTCTGGCCATGGAAGGCCCTATGTAGATAGTCAGGCTTCGACAAGCCTTCTTTCTTTCTAGTGTCTGTACTCAGACTATTTGCTTCCGCATGTGCTTGTATGCTTGTATGCTTGTATGACTTGAGTGTCGGGTCATGTGACCCCTACCTGTATGAACATGTTATGTATGGCTCTTCGGAGCCTTTAAATAAAGTACCCGAGTTATAGAGTTTTGTTGTGATGCCATGTTGTATTTGCACATATCGAGCATATTGTGTGTATGATTGAAATGCTTGGTATGTGTGGGATCCGACAATCTAGTTGTTTATCCTTGGCAGCCTCTCTTATGGGGAAATGTAGTCTAGTGCTCCTTGAGCCATAGTAGTCTGCTACAGCCCGGTTCACCGGAGTCCTGCTAGCCCAGCACTACTGCTCATGACACTTGACTGGCTAGCATGTGTTTCACTTCGTTCCTATGTCTGTCCCTTCGGGGAAATGTCACGCGATGACATCCGGAGTCCTGCCTAGCCTGCTATAGCCCGGGTTCCCCAGAGTCCTGTTAGCCCAGTGCTACAGCCCGGATTCACTCGCTGATGACCGACATGCTCGATGTGATTCATGTATGCCTGTCCCTATAGGTGAGTGCCGCTTTGGATTCACGACTAGCCATGTCGGCCCGGGTTCTTTGTCATATGGATGCTAGAGACACTATCATATACGTGAGCCAAAAGGCGCAAACGGTCCCGGGCCATGGTAAGGCGACACCCGTGGGGATACCGTGCGTGAGGCCGCAAAGTGATATGAGGTGTTACCGGCTAGATCGATGTGACTTGGAATCGGGGTCCTGACAGCGTTGGCATCAGAGCCGGACTGCATGTAGGTTCGTTGAGCCAAACTGGTCGATGTCGAGTCTAGAAATGCTTTAGTTATATGTAGGGGAATTGATTGTGGGAGGGAACATAAGGCTCTTTTTACTCCTTTACCTTATGCCCTCTGATCTGAGTCATTCTCTTCTCATTCAACGTGGGTTAAGGACTAGGCTCTCTTCTTCTATCAGGTTCACATGTTACTAATCCGTAGTAGCTTATAGGATTGTTGTTACAAGCCTCAGTATAGTTTCTACTACTTTTAGTATGTTGTCAGTTGAATCAGAACCTTGATTTGATGTTGTTGAGTGGTAATGCAAACTGTTGTGGATGTCTCAAAACTTTTTCTGAGCATTTACAGCCGTTATGATGTCCGATTTCTCATAGGAAATTCTAATGCCCTTGCATTATTCTGTGCTTTCAGATAGCCACCCGTTCCCAGAACCAAGTGGTTCGTCTGACCCGGTGCCTCGATGTACCCGGTCACACGACCATGTTGGTTTGAGTGATGGTCGAGTCAGGCTATCGGTGGTATCCGGAATATACCGTCGAGGAGTAGTTCCGAGACTTCAACCAGAGCCAGTACCTTTGTACCGTCAGGATATATCCCTCTTATCCTGGAGCCACTGAGCCCCTTCACTGTTCCTATGGACTTGGGGTCACTATTGAGATGTCTGTGCAGGATGCAGCTTACTCAATGATGACTATCATTCGAGCCAGGACTGCCTTGCTTCAGAACACCGATTTCCGCTACATGCGAGCCTCACTTCCTGGAGCACAGGGGTACTATCAGGCTTTGTACTATGACTCTACACATGAGGAGTCACGACTCCGCACCTATCAGGACCCCGATCCTAAGTCACACCGATCTAGCATGTAACACATCATATCACTTTGCGGCCTCACGCACGGTATTCCCACGGGTGCCACCTTACCTGGCCCGGGACCGTTTGCGCGTTTTGGCTCACGTATATGATAGTGTCACTAGCATCCATATGACAGAGAACCCGGGCCGACATGGCTAGTCGTGAAACCAAAGCGGCACTAACCTATGGGGACAGGCATACATGAATCATATCGAGAATGTCAGTTAGCAGCGTGTGAATCCGGGCTGTAGCACTGGGCTAACAGGACTCCGGGAACCCGGGCTGTAGCAGGCTAGGCAGGACTCCGGATGTCACCGCGTGACATTTCCCCGAAGGGACAGACACAGAAACGAATGCCGGCCAGTCAAGTGCCGTGAGCATTAGTGCTGGGCTAGCAGGACTCCCGTGAACCGGGCTGTAGCGGACTACTATGGCTCATGGAAGCACTAGACTACATTTCCCCATAAGAGAGGCTGCCAAGGATAACAACTAGATTGTCGGATCGCACACATACCAAGCATTTCAATCATAAACAAAATATGCTTGATATGTGTAAATACAACATGACATCACAACATAACTCTACAACTCAAGTATTTATTCATTAGGCTCCGAGGAGCCAAGATATTACAAACATGGGTCTCATGACCCAATATTCAGAGCATACAATTCAAGCACATGCGGAAGCTTAACATATCTGAGTACAGACATCTACAAATGAAAAAGGCTAAGAAGCCTGACTATCTACCAGATCCTGCCGAGGGCACAAGATCGTAGCTGAGGTATCAAGCTAAACGTCGAAGTCCACGCGGAACTACTAGCGAGACTGAAATCTCTCTGCAAAACATAAATTAAGCAAACGTGAGTACAAAGGTACTCAGCAAGACTTAGATCAGATCTAAACTACATTTGCATCGGTATCAACATGGGGGGGGTGGAGTTTAACTGCAGCAAGCCAGCTTTGACTCAGTGGCTAACCTGAACTACGATTGCAAGCAACTTTTTTGAGGTGGCGCACATGAGTTCACATATTCACCATTCAATACACCACTATGGATCCGCTCCCGTCTCCCTACGAGAAGGCCATCCATAGCACTCACACTTATCTTGCGAGTTTTAGAGTATCCACTTTCACTTGTCTATGAACCATGCAAGGGGTCCAAGTTTCCATATCCGAGGAATCCGGCTATTCGAATAGATATTGATAACCCTGCAGAGGTGTACTTCTTCACACACGCTCCCACCACTTACCACCATATACACGTCATGTATCTCGGCAACCTTCAAGCGGAAGCCTGGCGAGGGTGTCGGCCACAGCCTACCTAAACACTTAAGTCTCTAGTCCAGGTTTATCGCCTATCTAGGTTCCATCCGCAGGGATTCCGGCCGAGGTTTCCACATACGGCCCCGAACGATGTGTACAGGGTTCCGAGACACCAAACGGGCGCCCGGCATGCCCGACCACGGTGTATCTACTGCAACATAGCCCACCCCTGGGGTTAGCGCTACGCACGGCCGCCAACACATATCCTACAAACACCAGAAACTAGTTGCAACTCCTGGACAGAGGACTAGGGTGATCAAGAAGCCGAGAGGGTCAATTAAGGATCCCAATGAGTGGTAGTAGCTGTTCATGGATCACAGACACAGAACTCAGTTCCTGAGGACGGCTGCAATGAGACAACCCACCATGTACTCCTACATGGCCTCTCACCGCCACCTTTACCAAATCGTGTTCACACACTTAGCTCACACGCAGTAGGACATGTTCAACACCATTCCGATTCACTCCCGATGAATCAGACCCGACTCAACTCTAAGTAGTAGCAGGCATGACAAACAAACATGAATGAGTAGGCACATCAGGGCTCAAACAACTCCTAGTCATGCTAGTGGGTTTCATCTATTTACTGTGGCAATGAAAGGTCATGCAGAGGAAAGGGGTTCAACTACCGCAGCATGTAATAGTTGAATCGTTGTTGTCCTAATGCAGTAAAAGAGAGCAGGAGCGAGAGAGTGGGTTTGTATCAGAATGAACAAGGGGGTTTTGCTTGCCTGGCACTTCTGAAGATAATATAGTTCTTCATCGGTGTCATCGAACAATCGTCGGAGCCACGTCTATCGAGAGGGGACAATTACCGGCAAACAAAGAGAACATAATCAATGTAATGCAAAAATTATGATGCATGATGATGTCATGGCAATATGCTGTTGATTGAGCTAATGCAGCTAGCAACCATATTAAATGAAGTTGGTTTGAACCAAGGGTTCAAATTCAAACTCCATATGTGCTTATTTAAATGCCAATCATGCAAATTGTTCTGTACAGCAACCCTAGGTTGTTCAAACATTCATGAAAATGCCATAAACAGATTCCTTGAATTTTTCTGATAATTTTTCATATATAACTTGTTTGATTTGGAGCTACGGTTGAATTTCTATGATTTTTAGAAGTTTAGGCAATTTTCTGGATTTTCTAATTATTTAGAATTAACTAATTGCAGAAAATCAAATTATTGCGTCAGCGTGACATCAGCAGGTCAAAAGCGTCAGCCCAGGTCAAACCTGACGGCTCGGACCCACACGTCAGTGTCTCAGACTGGTTTGGGTGGATGACAAGTGGGACCGGCCAACGTTGACTTGACCAAAGTCAAAGCTAACACGTGGGGTCCATAGGGTTAGCACTAATCTAAACAGGAAACTAAACCCGGGGTTAATTAGGTGTGGGGTCCATTCGTTAGTGAGCTAGTTAGTTTAGTGGCGTCATTAGCGACTAATGATGGTGCCACGTCGACACGGCCGGAGTTAAGCCGCCGGCGACCAAAACCGTGGCGGCAACTCACCGGAGTTGCTCGGGTTTCGTGTACAGGCCGCGGTTTGAGCCGCTGTTGGGCTCTACGGGTAGCTGGCGTTGCAGTGCGTCGCCTGGTGGCAGTAGCCGGGCCTGGGGTGGCCGGAAAAGACGCCGACGACGATGTTGGCGGCTGCCGGAGCTCGGGCGAGCTCGAGGTCGTCGCTAGGAGGCACAGCAGGAGGTGCGGAGGGTGCTGCGGGCTCCTGGGGACACAATGAGTGCGGTGAAGTGCTCGGTTGCGAGCTTGCTCGGCTGTGGCCATGGCTACGCCATGGCCGGCGGCGAGATGCTCTCGGGCTCGAAGAGGGCAGCAACTACACGGCGCAAACGAGCAAGGGGGAAGTGGGGATCGAAGGAGAAGCTCACGGGGAGTGCAGCGGTGGTCTTGGGGAGCTCGGGGAAGCAACGGAGCGGGCGCACGGTCGCCGGCGATCTCGGTGGACCGAGGTTGAAGAAGACGGCGATGGCGGTGCTGCGGTGCGTCCCGCGTCGAGCGAGTCTACGAGGAGGACGAGGGCGTCGAGGTGGAGGTCATGGACACGTCGACGAGGCACGGTAGGGCCGGTGGCTGCGGCGTTACGACGGCGCGGCCGTGGCTGTGCTTGGGCTAGGGAGGGAGAGGAAGCAGAGGAGGGGGAAGAGGTCGGGAGAGAGTGAGAGAGGACGAGGGGGTCGGGGGGGGGGGGGGGTGTGGCGTTGCGGAGGAAGGCCAGGGCGATGAGGGGGTAGCCAGGCAGGCAGCTGCCGGCGTGGCACGCCGCGGCGCCGTGGCTGTCTTCTCCCCTGCCTTCTGGCAGGAGGAAGAGGACGCCCGTGCCCTCGGTGGGCTGGCTAGCTGGCTGGGCCGCCAGCTGGGCCAGCCAGATAAGTGGCCTAGGTAGGCCAGGTGGGGTTCTCTCTCTCCATTTCTATTTTATTTCTCTTTTCTATTTTGTTATTTTGTTCTGGGCTTTATTAAAAATACTTAGGCACACTCAAAAATCTCCAAACTGCTCATGGCCACTGTTTGGAATATATCCAACATGGAACATTTCAGTTTAGGATTATTTGGACATTTTAATTATTTTATAGTATTTAAATGCCCAAATTCAAATACTATATGATTTAGTTCAGAGCCCAAATATGTCATGGAAAAATGTGCAACACCTTTGGTTATTGTTTCCAGCATTTCCCAGAAATGATGAACATTTTTGAAAGCCATTTGGTAACACTGGAAATATTTTAGTTGAACCTAGTGAATTCCTTTGATGCTAGGGTTTGGCAATCCCCATTTCAAGATTAATTGAAAATGAAAATGATGCATGGATGCAATGCCACTAATTACAAAAGATTTCTAGGGCTGTGACAACTCACCCCCACTAAACAAGAATCTCGTCCCGAGATTCAAGATGTGAGGTAAGAAGACATAGGGGGCACAAGACCAACACAATCTTCACGATCCAGGTTGCACCTCTTAGGGTTGTTGATTCATTGCATATGTTGACTCTGACATCCTTGCTTTTGAGATCTTCATCCATGAGATGACGAGAAGAAAAGAAACTCTCGAAGAATCGATCTTCTTGAAGATCAAGCAACCGACGATCAACTCACGGAACGAGACATAGCGACATCTGTCGAGATGAGACACGATACACACATCAAGAATGATGGAAATGAGCATATGACAAGGTTTAAGTAAGTAGCAGAATTCCCACACCTAGGAGGGTGGTGAACGGTGTCAACGTAGCGAGGGGTTGGGTTGCCATGATACCATAGCGAGACATCTTAAGGAAGGCGACTCGCAAAAATATTCCCTTAAGTGGCAAAAAGAATTACTTTTGATTCAGAGATCATTGAAACTCTTTATACCAGTCTAAGGCAAATCACAACAATCGCTTAGAGGAGTACAAAGGGATGGCATACTCAGACTAGAATGGATGATGTGAACTATCTTGTTGAAGGCAAACAATGGATGATTTTTGCTTATCATCGGAAATGGATGGAACCCATGGTAGTACCACTGTTGAAGATGATCCTGACCAGGAATTACCGGGAAGGTAGTCCAAGATAGAATGGCACAATGGCGGTGCAAGCTGGGAACAAAATGCAAATGTGGGAATGATTCTAGTAACCGGGGATAAACTCAACAGTAGAGAGTGATTCCACTGTTTGAATGGTTCTAGCATAATCGAGGGAACCGAGAGCACAACGACCCTTGAGGAACAACTTCTAGAATAAGTTGCACTAAATCCTCATGGAGAATATGGGCAAATAGCTCAATCAAGATTCTACAACGATAGATCTTCCGGCTAGGTGTGTCGGCCAGAACAACAACCTTGTCGGGCCTACATCATAAATCTTGGAATAGCTCCAACCATCATATCTGCCTGAGATTCAGATCTGGTTGGTAACGGGATATTTCAGACAACATGTCCGGAAAGAAAGTTTGCAACACAAACCGATGAGACGACATTGCGAGATTCTCAGGAAAATGAACTACGATAGCAAGCTCCAAAACATGAGCTGGTTCTGCTCCACACCTGTGAACATGTTGTCCAAGACAAGCATGACCACGTAGAAGTCTTATAATAAAACACTACCGAGTTCAGGTGGGGAACCATCATCGAGGATATCGAAGTCCTTGCATAAGTCTAGCTTTTAATAAGAAACTTCTTCTACTTGAACAAATCAATCAGTGGCTTGGTGTGCTAGGAACACATACAGAATGGAGGCGGCCAACCTATCAAACCATAGAGTACTTCACACATATGCGTGACTAACTTGGGATGATTCCAGAGGAAACAAAAACAATCTTTCTCGAACTCACGGCGGCAACTTACACCAAATGCACGTGAATCGGAGAAGGTCACTTCTTTCATCCAACATATGCTTCATGAACGGGACATGAAGGCATTGCTTACAAATTTTTCAACACTAGGTTGATGTTCAACATGAATCATGGGGGAGACAAAATGCTGCTGATGGACTCAACAACTCATCGGAATTTCCACATCACTGGACTTCCACCATCATGTGAACACGGTGCTAACATTGGTCAGACCAAGATGTAATGGTGTATGCTCGAGGGATGAAACACGAGTAAGACAACATTACGAACATCGTTGGTTCTGATTTGACTTGACGATAGCCCATAGTCAAGTCAAAGTTTTGACAAGACAATAGATCCAACAACTGATCACGAGGACCAATTGGTGAAGATATCATCTTTCTTCAACACACGCACAAACACAAGGATATCCCTTAACATGAACTAAGTCAGACAAGCTTTTATCTTCCAACTCTCCAAGTTGTGTTAAGCTTAACCAACTAGCTCAGGGGTATCCAACACAGATTCTTGGAGAATGGGTGGTTGGAGGAAAACCAACATGATCACGAACTCAACATAGCGGTCAGGTGACAACCAGGTAATACTTCCGAGAAGATAATCAGAACATCACGAACCACTGATATGATACTAAGCTCGAGATCAATCTTGCTTTTCAGGGCAAGACGATATGATCAATAGAGCAAGGGTTTGGCAAAATCCTAACTCGTTGATTGAACAGTGCACCAGGAAATAAGGACTAGGTAGCACAATCTATCTTAGAATGATGATTCAATAACCAACACGCTAAGAATGAGAATATTGTCCATTAACTACCAGGCAACGAAGTTGCTAGGAGTATTGATTTCACACATCACGACTCACTTGCCGGCATTCTGATTACAATAACACAGAAACCGAGGAATGAACAATGATGGCAAGAAGTATCACTGCGTCAAGAATTCATAGGAGAAGGTGCAATTCTCACGACGCTCTTGCCATAAAGTGGGTAATACTCCAGGGTAGAACAGAACCAAAAGCTGGGTTGCATTTTGATCTGCGGAATACAACTGCTTTGACCCAATCCTGGATATGGATGAGGTACTGGAGTTTGTTTCTCCTAGTCATTCTCAAATAGAACGGCTGGACGAACCACAAGAATACTAGGCATCGACGAACACGAATGCATACATACTCCTCACTATCAATTGATAGACGGAGATCGGAATATAACGGAAGGGGGACAACTCAAAGGAACATATAACTTTCTGAGTTGTGAATGCATAGATTAGTATGTCGAACGAGTTCAACATATTTCGTCCGGATAACCCATGTAGAAAGGTAGAACTGGCAGAGTCACAATGCAGAATGGAGAACTCATCAAGAGCACTCTGGTTGTGATCTTTTGATCCAACAAACTTCTGCCATAAGTGGTTCATAGTATTTGGAAGAAGGAAATACCATGGACCTCGAGGACTAAGGCAAGGTTACTAATATCCTAAAGGAACTAGCAACACTATCAACATGAGGTAAGTAGGGTGAATCTCGGGTTCAAGAACCCATGAATAGAGTACCTACTACTACATGGCATCACGGGATGCTTTCGGGAATAATGGCCAGAATCACACACTGGGAATAAAAACATGGCTAGATCACTAGGTGACTCCCTAAAACACCTAGGTCATAGTAATAGCTCCAACATATATGTCAAGGCAATGGAGTACCTCAACAGACCGTTTAGTGTGCTTAATCTGGCCCAAAAGGACATCAGAAACGGGAAGAAGGAACTTGCAAATGCATCAGATTATCTAGAAACCTGGGATGACTCGGACAGCATAACGGCTGTAAATGCTCAAAAATATTTGAGACATCCTGCAAAATGGTGGCATAACCACTCAACAACATCATATCAAAGTTCTGAGGCCAGCTATGACATATGGAAGTAGTAGGAACTGAACTGAGGCTTGAACTCAACAATCCTGGGCAACTACGGTTTAGTAACACGTCATCCTGAGAGATAGAAGAGAAACCTAGTTCTTAATCCCGTAGAAAGGATAAGATGACTCAGATCAGAAGGTCATGAGGATAAGGAGTAAAAAGAGCCTTACGTTCCCTTCCACAATCAATTCCCTTACATAGCTAAAGCATTTCTAGACTCGACTTCGACCAGTTTGGCTTGGTAATCCTACAGGCAGTCAGGCTCTGATACCAGAGCTATCAGGACCCCGTCATATCACTTTGCGGCCTCACGCACGGTATTCCCACGGGTGCCACCTTACCTGGCCCGGGACCGTCTGCGCCTTTTGGCTCACGTATATGATAGTGTCACTAGCATCCATATGACAGAGAACCCGGGCCGACATGGCTAGTCGTGAAACCTAAGCGGCACTAACCTATGGGGACAGGCATACATGAATCATATCGAGAATGTCGGTCAGCGGCGTGTGAATCCGGGCTGTAGCACTGGGCTAACAGGACTCCGAGAACCCGGGCTGTAGCAGGCTAGGCAGGACTCCGGATGTCACCGTGTGACATTTCCCCGAAGGGACAGACACAGAAACGAAGTGAAACACATGCCGGCCAGTCAAGTGTCGTGAGCAGTAGTGCTGGGCTAGCAGGACTCCGGTGAACCGGGCTGTAGCGGACTACTATGGCTCATGGAAGCACTAGACTACATTTCCCCATAAGAGAGGCTGCCAAGGATAACAACTAGATTGTCGGATCGCACACATACCAAGCATTTCAATCATACACAAAATATGCTTGATATGTGTAAATACAACATGACATCACAACATAACTCTACAACTCAAGTATTTATTCATTAGGCTCCGAGGAGCCAAGATATTACAAACATGGGTCTCATGACCCAACATTCAGAGCATACAATTCAAGCACATGCGGAAGCTTAACATATCTGAGTACAGACATCTACAAATGAAAAAGGCTAAGAAGCCTGACTATCTACCAGATCCTGCCGAGGGCACAAGATCGTAGCTGAGGTATCAAGCTAAACGTCGAAGTCCACGCGGAACTACTAGCGAGACTGAAATCTCTCTGCAAAACATAAATTAAGCAAACGTGAGTACAAAGGTACTCAGCAAGACTTACATCAGATCTAAACTACATTTGCATCGGTATCAACATGGGGGGGGGGGGGTGGAGTTTAACTGCAGCAAGCCAGCTTTGACTCAGTGGCTAACCTGAACTACGATTGCAAGCAACTCTTTTGAGGTGGCGCACATGAGTCCACATATTCACCATTCAATACACCACTATGGATCCGCTCCCGTCTCCCTACGAGAAGGCCATCCATAGCACTCACACTTATCTTGCGAGTTTTAGAGTATCCACTTTCACTTGTCTATGAACCATGCAAGGGGTCCAAGTTTCCATATCCGAGGAATCCGGCTATTCGAATAGATATTGATAACCCTGTAGAGGTGTACTTCTTCACACACGCTCCCACCACTTACCACCATATACACGTCATGTATCTTGGCAACCTTCAAGCGGAAGCCTGGCGAGGGTGTCGGCCATGGCCTACCTAAACACTTAAGTCTCTAGTCCAGGTTTATCGCCTATCTAGGTTCCATCCGCAGGGAGTCCGGCCGAGGTTTCCACATACGGCCCCGAACGATGTGTACAGGGTTCCGAGACACCAAAGAGGCGCCCGGCATGCCCGACCACGGTGTATCTACCGCAACATAGACCACCCCTGGGGTCAGCGCTACGCACGGCCGCCAACACATATCCTACAAACACCAGAAACTAGTTGCAACTCCTGGACAGAGGACTAGGGTGATCAAGAAGCCGAGAGGGTCAATTAAGGATCCCAATGAGTGGTAGTAGCTGTTCATGGATCACAGACACAGAACTCAGTTCCTGAGGACGGCTGCAATGAGACAACCCACCATGTACTCCTACATGGCCTCTCACCGCTACCTTTACCAAATCGTGTTCACACACTTAGCTCACACACAGTAGGACATGTTCAACACCATTCTGATTCACTCCCGATGAATCAGACCCGACTCAACTCTAAGTAGTAGCAGGCATGACAAACAAACATGAATGAGTAGGCACATTAGGGCTCAAACAACTCCTACTCATGCTAGTGGGTTTCATCTATTTACTGTGGCAATGACAGGTCATGCAGAGGAAACGGGTTCAACTACCGCAGCATGTAACAGTTGAATCGTTGTTGTCCTAATGCAGTAAAAGAGAGCAGGAGCGAGAGAGTGGGTTTGTATCAGAATGAACAAGGGGGTTTTGCTTGCCTGGCACTTCTGAAGATAATATAGTTCTTCATCGGTGTCATCGAACAATCGTCGGAGCCACGTCTATCGAGAGGGGACAATTACGGGCAAACAAAGAGAACACAATCAATGTAATGCAAAAATTATGATGCATGATGATGTCATGGCAATATGCTGTTGATTGAGCTAATGCAGCTAGCAACCATATTAAATGAAGTTGGTTTGAACCAAGGGTTCAAATTCAAACTCCATATGTGCTTATTTAAATGCCAATCATGCAAATTGTTCTTTACAGCAACCCTACGTTGTTCAAACATGCATGAAAATGCCATAAACAGATTTCTTGAATTTTTTTAATAATTTTTCATATATAACTTGTTTGATTTGGAGCTATGGTTGAATTTCTATGATTTTTAGAAGTTTAGGCAATTTTCTGGATTTTCTAATTATTTAGAATTAACTAATTCCAAAAAATGAATTATTGCGTCAGCATTACATCACCGTGACATCAGCAGGTCAAAAGCGTCAGCCCAGGTCAAACCTGACGGCTGGGACCCACACATCAGTATCTCAGGCTGGTTTGGGTGGATGACAAGTGGGACCGGCCAACGTTGACTTGACCAAAGTCAAAGCTGACACGTGGGGTCCATAGGGTTAGCACTAATCTAAACAGGAAACTAAACCCGGGGTTAATTAGGTGTGGGGTCCATCCGTCAGTGAGCTAGGGGTTAGTTTAGTGGCGTCATTAGGCACTAATGATGGTGCCACGTCGGCACGGCCGGAGTTAAGCCGCCGGCGACCAAAACCGTGGTGGCAACTCGCCGGAGTTGCTCGGGTTTCATGTACAGGCCGCGGTTTGAGACGCGGTTGGGCTCTACGGGTAGCTGGCGTTGCAGCGCGTCGCCTGGTGGTAGTAGCCGGGCCTGGGGTGGCCGGAAAAGACGCCGACGACGACGTTGGCGGCTGCCGGAGCTCGGGCAAGCTCGAGGTCGTCGCTAGGAGGCACAACAAGAGGTGCGGAGGGGTGCTGCGGGCTCCTGGGGACACAACGAGTGTGGTGAAGTGCTCAGTTGCGAGCTTGCGCGGCTGTGGCCACGGCTACGCCATGGCCGGCGGCGAGATGCTCTCGGGCTCGAAGAGGCGGCGACTACACGACGCAAACGAGCAAGGGGGAAGTGGGAATCGAAGGAGAAGCTCACGGGGAGTGCAGCGGTGGTCTTGGGGAGCTCGGGGAAGCAACGGAGCGGGCGCACGGTCGCCAGCGATCTCGGTGGACCGAGGTTGAAGAAGACGGCAATGGCGGTGCCGCGGTGCGTCCCGCGTCGAGCGAGTCTACGAGGAGGACGAGGGCGTCGAGGCGGAGGTCATGGACACATCGACGAGGCACGGTAGGGCCGGTGGCTGCGACGTTACGACGGCGTGGCCGTGGCTGTGCTCGGGCTAGGGAGGGAGAGGAAGCAGAGGAGGGGGAAGAGGTCGGGAGAGAGTGAGAAAGGACGAGGGGGTTGGGGGGGGGGTGTGCGTGGCATTGCGGAGGAAGGCCAGGGCGATGAGGGGGCAGCCAGGCAGGCAGCTGTCGGCGTGGCACGCTGCGGCGCCGTGGCTGTCTTCTCCCCTGCCTTCTGGCAGGAGGAAGAGGACGCCCGTGCCCTCGGTGGGCTGGCCAGCTGGCTGGGCCGCCAGCTGGGCCGGCCAGATAAGTGGCCTAGGTAGGCCAGGTGGGGTTCTCTCTCTCCATTTCTATTTTATTTCTCTTTTCTATTTTGTTATTTTGTTCTGGGCTTTATTAAAAATACTTAGGCACACTCAAAAATCTCCAAACTGCTCGTGGCCACTGTTTGGAATATATCCAACATGGAACATTTCAGTTTAGGATTATTTGGACATTTTAATTATTTTATAGTATTTAAATGCCCAAATTCAAATACTATATGATTTAGTTCAGAGCCCAAATATGTCATGGAAAAATGTGCAACACCTCTGGTTATTGTTTCCAGCATTTCCCAGAAATGATGAACATTTTTGAAAGCCATTTGGAAACACTGGAAATATTTTAGTTGAACCTAGTGAATTCCTTTGATGCTAGGGTTTGGCAATCCCCATTTCAAGATTAATTGAAAATGAAAATGATGCATGGATGCAATGCCACTAATTACAAAAGATTTCTAGGGCTGTGACAGCACCACTGCCGAGATGCTCGAGGATAAGGACCGCGAAAATCGGGCCTTGCGTATGGAGCTTTTCAACTCTCATGCTGATCACTGGGCCACTTTGACTCGGTTTGCACCTGTGGTAAAGGCAAGATACATGGACCTGAGGGACCTGTACCCTGTGCAGTCTGGATTGCCAGATTGTATGGAGTGGCGTGATGTAGGAGGCATCACCCCTCCTCGTGGTCCCCGTCTGCCACCTTCTGTGGGACCAAGGCCACATCCGAGTCCCTATGCTCCGCAAGCTCTGCAGGACCTAGTGTTCCCAGATGATCATGTTCCACTTCCAGGCTTTGGTGGTGACTTTTATGAGGATTACTACGGAGCCGTCTGAGCTAGTAGTAGTTTCACTAGTAATGTAATAGTTGTATCCTCCACAGTCCTGCGTGACCGTGGGATACGACTTGGTGTGTATCACGCTTCGGAGGTGTAGAAAAATAATGTATAGGAGCTTGGAATGCCTACGATGAGATGTAATGTCTTTCACCGTAGTTGTACTCTAGCCTGGGCTGGTACTAAACTATGTACGGTGTGTATGATCAATGGTATATATATGGCTGTTTCTATATTACCATGGCATGCAATGAACATCTTAGCATTCCATGTTATCCATTACATTCTGCACTTCCTTGCCAAGTTTGTGCCATCCTTGTCTAAACCGTTGTCTTATTTTTCCTAGGATGGTCAACACCCGCAGCAACCCTGCTGCCCCGGAGCAGGGAGAAGCCAGTGCAGCTAGGGGTGAAAATCTGCCTCACCCGCCTTCTCTGGCCGAAGTTATGCTGGAGGCGGAAAGAAACAAGCGTGAGACTAACCGCTTGCTGGAGCGGATTGAGCAGAACACTGCACGTCAACAGCGAATTGACTTGGTGTCAATCAACGACTTTATCAAGTTGTACCCACCAAAGTTTAATCATTCCGTCGAGCCCCTCGACGCGGATGACTGGCTTCGCAGCATCACCCACAAGCTACGTTCTGCTAACGTAGCCAAAGCTGATAAGGTTACCTATGCTGCCTATCACCTCGAAGGCCCTGCTAGCCTTTGGTGGGAAAACTTTGAGGCTATGCGCCCGGTCGGTCAAATCACTACTTGGGCTGAATTCGGTGAGGCTTTCCATGAGCACCACATCCCAGAAGGTCTCATAGATCGCAAGAGGGAAGAGTTCTGCAATTTCACCCAAGATAGACTGACGGTGGATGCATATAGTCGTGAATTTGGGAATCTGGCACGTTATGCTCCTGAAGAGGTATCCACCGACGCTAAGAAGCAGGCAAGGTTCCGCAAGGGACTTAGCCCCGAGCTTCGCCGCGATCTTCGTCTGCACGAGTGCACCTCCTTCGAGAAGTTGGTCAATAAAGCCATCAGTGCTGAGACATGCCAGTCTGACTATGACGCTTCACGCAAGCACTCTCGTGATTTTGGCTCTTCATCCGGCTCTGGATCTCAGAAGCGCCGGGTGTGGATTCCAAGCACAGCGCTGCCACCCAGGTTCATTCCGAGGCCATCCTTTGAGGCGCCTCGCCCCAACCAGCAGTTTGCACCGCCTAAACCCTATGGTGGCCCCGCTGCTAATGCTGCTCCACGCCCCAATGTTGTGACATGTTTCAAGTGTGGAGAGCCGGGTCACTACAGTCGGGAGTGTCCCCAAAACAACAACCCCAATCAGTCTGGAAAGTCCGTTGCCCGTGGTAAGCCAGCGGGAAAGACATTCCACGCCAAGCCAGCCACCACTGCACGTGGCCATGTCAACTATGTCTCAGCTAAGGAGGCTCATGAGGATCCTAACGTCGTCCTTGGTACGCTCCTTGTTAATTGCCATCCGACATATGTTCTTTTCGATACTGGAGCATCTCATTCATTCATATCTGAGAACTATGCTCGATTGCATAACACGACATTCTGTGACATGCCCACTTCCATGGTAATTCAAACTCTGGGTTCCAAATGGCAAACTTCTAGAGTAAGCCATGGGAATGAAATTCTTGTCGATAGACTTGTCTTCCTTGCATCTTTAATAGCTCTCAAGTCCTCGGACATAAACATCATCTTGGGTATGGACTGGATGTCAGCTCATTATGCTAAGATTGATTGTGCCACTAGAACCGTTCAACTTACTCACCCATCGGGCAAGACAGTCAATGTCTTAACTCGAGCGGCCAAGCGCCAGCTTTACTCCCTAAATGCCAACCCCCTTCTAGACCTTGAAGATATTCCGGTAGTCCGAGACTTTCCGGATGTCTTTCCAGAAGAACTGCCAGGTGTTCCACCTGACAGGGATGTCGAGTTCGTGATAGACCTTGTTCCAGGAATCGTCCCAATTTCTAGGAGACCCTATAAGATGGCACCCTTAGAACTAGCCGAGCTTAAGAACCAACTTGATGAGTCCTTGAAAAAGGGTTTCATCCGTCCTAGGGTTGGGCTACCATCAAATCAAAATCAGAAATGGGGACATTCCCAAAATGGCCTTTGTTACTCGCTATGGCCAATACGAGTACACCATCATGTCCTTCGGTTTAACCAATGCCCCAGCCACCTTCTCTCGGTTAATGAACTCTGTCTTCATGGAGTATTTGGATAAATTCGTCGCAGTATACCTCGATGATATACTCATCTACTCCAAGAGTGAGGAGGAACATGCCGAACATCTAAGGCTGGTATTGATGAAGCTTCGAGAGCATCGCCTTTATGCCAAACTCTCCAAGTGTGAATTTTGGTTGCCAGAAGTGACCTATCTAGGCCATGTAATCTCTGGTAAGGGTATTGCTGTCAATCCCGAGCGAGTTCAAGCCGTCCTTGATTGGACTCCACCTGAAACGGTCAAGCAAGTTCGGAGCTTCCTTGGCTTAGCGAGCTATTGTCGCCGCTTCGTTGAGAATTTCTCCAAGGTTGCTAAACCTCTAACTGAACTCCTCAAGAAAGATAAAAAGTTCGAGTGGACCCCACAGTGCGAGTTCAGCTTTCAGGAACTGAAAAAATGCCTAACATCTGCTCCCGTACTGGTACCACCAGATTTCTCCAAGGACTTTATTATCTATTGCGGTGCCTTGCGACAAGGACTAGGTTGCATACTCATGCAAGATCGTCAGGTAATTGCCTATGCCTCACGGAAATTGCACCCCCATGAGGAAAACTATCCCACACATGATCTAGAGCTTGCAGCTGTAGTCCATGCACTTAAAACTTGGCGACATTACCTTCTCGGTAATCGTTGCGAGATCTTCACCGATCACCAAAGTTTAAAATATATCTTCACCCAACCAGATTTGAATCTCAAGCAAAGACGTTGGGTCGAGTTGATCTCGGATTATGACTTAGGAATAACTTACACCCCGGGCAAAGCCAATGTTATGGCTGATGCGCTAAGTCGTAAATCTTATTGTAACAACCTGATGTTACAACAAAGTCAACCACTTCTCCACGAGGAATTTTGTAAGCTTAATCTTCACATTGTTCCTCGAGGATTCCTATCCACCCTGGTGGCGAAGCCTAACCTTACGGATCAAATCATAGCTGCCCAGAAGCGTGATAAGGTCATATCCCGGATTAAGTAAAACATTGCTAGCGGAGTTGCTAAATGTTTTTCCATGGATGAGCAAGGTGTTGTTTTCTTTGAGAACCGCTTGGTGGTTCCCAAGAAACAACATCTACGCCAATTGATTCTTAAGGAAGCTCATGATTCCCCTCTCACCATTCATCCCGGTAGTACTAAAATGTATCAAGACCTACGCCAGAGGTTTTGTTGGACTAGGATGAAGAGAGAAATTGCTCAATATATTGCTAGTTGCGACGTCTGTCGTCGTGTTAAAGCAGAGCATCAATGGCTTGCTGGCACCCTTCAACCTTTGGCTATTCCTGAGTGGAAGTGGGATAAAATCAGTATGGATTTCATTACTGGGTTTCCCAGGACCAAGAGAGGGAATAATGCCATCTTCATCGTGATCGACCATGTTTCCAAGGTGGCCCACTTTCTACTTGTTCGTGAGAGTATCACCGCTAGCCAGCTAGCTGACTTATACATCTTCCGAATAGTGTCTCTTCATGGTGTCCCATTGGAAATTAACTCATACCGTGGGAGTCTCTTCACCTCTCGATTTTGGGAAAGTTTCCAAAATACTATGGGAACTTGTCTCTCTTTTAGCACAGCCTTCCACCCCCAATCAAGTGGTCAAGTAGAGCGAGTCAATCAAATTCTAGAGGATATGCTCCGAGCTTCTGTCATCTCTTTCGGAATGGGTTGGGAGAAATGCCTTCCATTCGTGGAGTTTGCTTATAACAATAGTTATCAAGCTAGCTTGGGCAAAGCTCCTTTCGAAGTTCTCTATGGACGAAAATGTCGAACGCCTCTTAACTGGTCAGAAACCGGGGAAAGACAACTCTTTAGCCCGGATATGATTTAGGAAGCAGAAGAGCAGGTTCGCATTATCCGTGAGAAATTGAAAACAGCCCAATCTCGTCAAAAGAGCCAATATGACCATAACCATAAGCTCATGACTTATGAAGTCGGCGAGAAGGCTTACCTTCGGGTCACTCCGTTAAAGGGAACCCATCGTTTCGGTATCAAAGGCAAATTGGCTCCTTGTTACATTGGACCCTTTCGCATTCTTGCCAAACGAGGAGAAGTTGCCTACCAATTGGAACTACCTCCGCATCTTTCCAGAGTTCATGATGCCTTCCACGTTCTCAACTCAGACGTTGCTTCACGGATCCTATCCGTGGAGTGGACCACGAAATGCTTGATCTACAAGATAATTTCTCTTATCGGGAATATCCCGTTCGTATCCTTGATCAAGCCGAGCATACCACTCAACGCCATAACATCAAGTTTCTCAAGGTTCAATGTCACACCATTCCGAAAAGGAAGCCACTTGGGAAAGGGAGGATCGTCTTCGACTCGAGTACCCCACCTTCTTCCCAATGGATCCTAAATCTCGGGACGAGATTCTTTTGAGTGGGGGTGAGTTGTCACACCCTAGCTAGTTCATGCATTAGAGTGTTGCATCATGTTTAAATTTTCTAGAAAACTGAAATGGGGATGGCAGAACCCCCAGCACCCCCCTGGAACAACTAGGGTTACTAAAAAACTTTTCCAATGAACCTGAAATGCCCTTCTAAAAAGTCTACCCTTTTTGTTTTGGGTTAAAACCTTTGACAAAAATAGTGCACATTTTTCTAGGACATCCTAAGGTCATTGGATTAATCCATACAGTATTTGTATTTGGGCATTTAAATGCTATAAAATAATTTAAATGCCCAAATAATTCTGAAAGTAATTTCAGGCTGTTGAGAATATTTTCAAATGTGCCTCTGATTATTTCCAGGGTTTTTCTAAATGAAATAGTATTTTTACTATTCCAAAACACAAGACAGAATAAATAAAAACAGAAAAGAGAGAGAAAGGGACTAACCTGGCCAAACCCCCCAGCCGGCCCACCTAGCAACCCAGCACTGTGCTGGCCCATGGCCAGTCAGCTGCTTCCTCTCACCAGGCAGGCAGGCAGGGAGGTGAGCGCCGGCGTGCCTGGGCTCGCCACGACGCCACCTGCTTGCCGCCCGCGCCCCTGGATGCCTGGACGACCTCCACGTCGTCGCCCCGACCTCGCAGACCTCTCCATTTGCCGCCAACGCCTCTCCCTCGCCCTCTCCCACCATGGCCGACGCCTCTGCCGCCGCACCGTCGCCGTAGCCGCGCCCTCCGTCATCCTCGCGTCGCGCCGTCGTGTCCATGAGCTCCGCCGACGTCGACTACGTCGAGCAGGCTGAGCCCCGAGCGCTCGCCCGCTCTATAACCGCCCCGACCTCGTCTTCCCCAACTCCGGCCACCGGAGATCCCCTTCAGCGTCCCCGCCGCATCAGCTCGCCCCCGACCTCGCTGACTGCCTCGTCGTGACCCCCGTGAGCTCATCCATCTCCCCATCCTCCCCGTTTCCTCTTTTGCACTCCGTAGCGACTTCACCATGCTCACCCGCACGCGCCAACGCCTGTGCTCGTCGTCGGCGATGCTCCGGTGACCATTTGGTCTCGAGCATGCCCCCAATGCGCTCCCCGCATCACATAGAACCCTCGTAGCACCTCGCCGTGCTCATTTGCGCACCACAGCCTCATCCCCACCTGCACCCGAGCTTCGGCCGCCGCCAAGCTCGTCGCCGGGGCCACTCCGGCCACTCCCCGGCCGCGCCACCACCCTGGTTGGATGCGGACGAGCATCCGCGTCCCGTAGCTGTGCTCCACGCGCTGAATGGCGCCTTGTAGGTGAAACCCGTGCTGCTCCACCGCGTTTGGCCTCGCCGGCGGCTAAACGCCAGCGAGTTTGACCCTGTTTGACCCCGTGTGGGCCCAGGTTGACCTCCCCTGAGTCGCTGACGTGTGGTCCATGCCCCTGTCTAATTAGAATTAGTTTAGTTAACACTAATTATTTTAGTTATCAGTTTGACTCACTGACATGTGGGCACAGGGCCTAACTAACCTAGTTTAGTGCTAACGAAACACTAACTAACTCTGTTAGTTAGTTGTGACACTGACATATGGGGCCCACCAGTCAGGTTTGACCTGGGCTGGCGCCTTTGACCCACTGACGTCACACTGACGCCAGGCTGACGCAGTAAATCCTTTTCTGGATTTATTCTTATATAGGAAATTCCAGAAAATAACCAAAACTTCTAAAATTCATAACTTTTAATATATAACTCCAAATGCAAAGATTTATATATGAAATTTGATCAGAAAAATTCAATCTTTCCATCTGTAATGGTTTCATGCATGACAAAACACTTTAACCTTGCTGTTTAGGTGAAACAAGATAATACACTTATAATGCTTAATAACATAAGCTTCCATTTGAATCTTTGATTCAAATGGACCCAATTCAACTTGTTTCACATTGCATTAGGCAGGACACCTCATTTTGCCATGTCATAGCATGCATCATATTGTTGCATATTGCCATGTGATGATTGTATTCTGTGGTGTCTTTCGTGGTAGGTTCTGCCTCCGAGGATATCTCCGAGTATCCAACTAAAGGGTAGTACCCTACTACTACTCCATCAGGCAAGCAGCCCCATTGATCATATCGATACAATCCCATGTTCTCGCTTCTGGTCTCACTTACTGCATTAAGACAAGAACGTTTCAAACTGCTGTGTGCTGCGGTAGTTGAATCCTTATCCTCTGCATGACCTGTCATTGCCACAGTAATTATATGAAACCCACTAGCATGTGTAGGAGTTGATTGAGCCATGTATGTGTTTCCTACCTTGCTATGCCCGCTATGCTTAGAGTTGTGTCAGGTCTGGTTCATCTGGGTGATGGGCTAGAGTGAAATGATTATGTCGGTAATGTGAGGGATGTGTTGAACATGTTTTGGTAAAGGTATCGATGAGAGGCCAGTACATGGTGGGTTGTTTCATTGAGGCCGTCCATAAGAACTGAGATCTGTATGCGTGATTTAAGATTCAGCTACTACCACACATTGGGCCCTAAAATATGACCCCGCTCGACTTACTGACCCCTCTCATCCTCTGTCCAGGAGTTGCAACTAGTTTCTGGTGTTTGTAGGTTATGTGTTGGCGGCCGTGCATAGCGCTGACCCTAGGGGTGGGCTATGATGCGGTAGATACACCATGGCACGGTGTACCGAGTCGCCCGTTTGGTGTCTCGGGAACCCTGCACACATCGTTTGGGGCTGTTGAGGACACCCCGGCCGGATTTCCTTGCGGATGGAACCCGAATAGGCGATAAACCTAGACTAGAGACTTGTGCGGTTAGTCAGGTCGTGGTCTACACCCACATCAACTTTCGCTTGAAGTCTGCCGAGCACATGTCATGTGTAGACTCTAAGTGGTGGAAACATGTGTGATGGAGTACACCCCTGCAGGGTATAAAACTATTCGAATAGCCGCGTCCGCGGTGAAGGACTACTTGGTTGCCTATACAGTTCATAGACAAGTTATTGGTTACTACTAAAAGACTCAAGATAAGTGTGAGTATCGAGGATGGCCCTCTCGTAGGATGACGAGGGAGGATCCCCGATGGAGTATTGTGTTGGTGATTAGTGGACTCGTGTGCGGAAACTATTTTACAGTGGTGTCTCGTAGGATAGCTTAGCCAAGAGTCAAAGCTGGCTTGCTGCAATAACTCCACCACCTTCTTGAGTATGAGCATGTATAGTAGGTTCTGTTGTAAGACTTGCTGAGTACCTTTGTACTCATGTTGCTTTAATTACTGTTTTCAGACGACAACACCGCCCCCTCCGATGGGTTTTATGTAGACCTCGACGTCGATGAGTAACTTGCCACCCAGGTGGTGATTCTGGCCATGGAAGGCCCTATGTAGATAGTCAGGCTTCGACAAGCATTCTTTCTTTCTAGTGTCTGTACTCAGACTATTTGCTTCCGCATGTGCTTGTATGCTTGTATGACTTGAGTGTCGGGTCATGTGACCCCTACCTATATGAACATGTTATGTATGGCTCTCCGGAGCCTTTAAATACTGTACCTGAGTTATAGAGTTTTGTTGTGATGCCATGTTGTATTTGCACATATCGAGCATATTGCGTGTATGATTGAAATGCTTGGTATGTGTGGGATCCGACAATCTAGTTGTTTATCCTTGGCAGCCTCTCTTATAGGGAAATGTAGTCTAGTGCTCCTTGAGCCATAGTAGTCCGCTATAGCCCGGTTCACCGGAGTCCTGCTAGCCCAGCACTACTGCTTAGGACACTTGACTGGCCGACATGTGTTTCACTTCGTTCCTATGTCTGTCCCTTCAGGGAAATGTCACGCGTTGACATCCGGAGTCTTGCCTAGCCTGCTACAGCCCGAGTTCCCCGGAGTCCTGTTAGCCCAGTGCTACAGCCCGGATGCACTCGCTGATGACCGACATGCTCGATGTGATTCATGTATGCTTGTCCCCATAGGTGAGTGCCGCTTTGGATTCATGACTAGCCATGTCGGCCCGGGTTCTCTGTCATATGGATGCTAGCGACACTATCATATACGTGAGCCAAAAGGCGCAAACGGTCCCGGGCCATGGTAAGGCGACACCTATGGGGATACCGTGCGTGAGGCCGCAAAGTGATATGAGGTGTTACCGGCTAGATCGATGTGACTTGGAATCGGGATCCTGACATACAGCATGCCAAGTTTCATGAATTTCAGACGAGTTTTGGATTTACTAGAATTTAAAAACCAGGCATCTCAATGTTTTGCCGACAATCAACGGTGCCCTGGGTTTTGAAATTCATTCCCATTTCTTGCATGGGACCTAACCATGCACCTAAGGACATAGATTTTATTTTTCAACCAATTTATATGAACTAGAGCATGTGCATGTAGTTCAAATTTGAATTATGCACATAAAATGCCTAGAAAACCCAGTTAAGTATAAAAATGTCCAAACGAACCCTAAAAAATTCCAAAATTAAACACAACACTCCTGTTGTTCTATGTTGACACTAGAATTTTTTTGAAAGCAATAAGAGGCAACAAATATCATTTCATCCCCAAAGGTGGCACGCTCCCTACCGAAACCATCACGCTTATTGTGAGAAGCTCTGGTTTGTGAGAAACTTATACCCAAACCTGTCCCAAATGGGACAAAAAATTTACCACAGCATGTTCACGTCGATCCATGACAGCGTGCCAAGTTTCATGAATTTCAGACGAGTTTTCAATTTACTAGAATTTAAAAACAAAGTATCTCAATGTTTGCGGCCGAGTGACGGAGGTAGGGTGTTTGAAATTCATTCTCATTTCTTGCATGGGATCTAAGCATGCAACCAAGGATACGGATTTGATTTTTCAACCAGTTTATATGCACTGGAGCATGTGCATGTAGTTCAAATTTGAATTATGCACCAGAAATGCCTACAAAACCAAGTTAATGTATAAAAATGTCCAAACGAACCCCGAAAAATTCCAAAATTAAACACAACACTCCTGTTGTTCTATGTTGACACTGTGTTGGTGTACTAGAGTAGGGGTACCCTAGTATCCCGAACTTGTGCACGGGCAGTCGCAGCATCCCGCGGCAAGGCTTGCCGGGTGACCGCCAAGGTCCTCCGTGGTTCCTTTGGAGCCATTCAAGAACAAAGTATCCAAGCCAAGGAGACAAGACCCTGGCAAGAGGAGCTTGCTGGGAAGGCCAACCAAGGCATCTCAAGGAACTTGCCGCGACGCGCCACGCGTCCCGGCAAGGCACGGTGAGCGACAAGCTCCCGGACGCGACAAGACAACGATCGCGGCAAGGCGCTTGCCACGGCAAGCCTCCACTCTGTACCTACGCTCCAGCACATCCACCAACGTGTCGCTCTGGGACCCTTCCAGGCATACGTGGCGGGAGGCTGTGCAGCCAGCGGTACACGGTGGCAAGCGGCGCTGACAAGATTGCCATCGTGGCGAGCGGTGGCGCCCCTGACGGTCCCTTTTGCACTATCTGGGTGACACAGACAGGCATTTAATGCCCTTGTCCCCTGCCGTCAGGGTTAGGTATGATACATTGTAGCAGGCGGCGGTGCCAACCGCAACGCCTTTCCATTTTTACCCTTGTCTATGTTGCCACCTGTCGGTGACCCCTTGAGCATATAAAAGGAGGCCCATGCACAACATAGAGGGGAGGAGGAAGATGAAAGCACAAGTGCTCCCTAGGTGGTTTTGGTAATTGATGACAACATATCTCTTGTTGGACTAATACCTTTACCTAGTATATTTCAGATAAGTTCAACAATGGAGTGGCATGGATTAAAGGTTGTGGGAACCTCTTCAAGATGCTAAGGACAAAGGATTGGCTAAAGCTTCAAGCTCAAGACTCTTCATTTTATATATTTTAGTGATCCAAGATCACATTGAGTCTTTAGGAAAAGCCAATACTATCAAGAAGGGATGAGGTGTTGCTTAATGAGCCTCTTGCTTTATGTGCTTAATGATATGCTCCAAAATCCTCAGCTACTTTCCCACTTCCACAAATGACCTAAACCCTAAGCCAAACTTGATCATACCGATTCTGTCAATCCGGCGCCACCGAGTTTCACTTGTCATTTGCCACTGCCAAACCCTAGCAATTCGGTCCTACCGATACGGATCTCGGTCTCACCGAGATGGGCTTGCAAACTCTCTGTTACCTGTTGCAATATCTTCGGTCCCACCGAGATATGCAATCGGTCCCACCGAGTTTGCTTGGCCAACTCTCTGTTTCACTTATTACCAAAATCGGTCCCACCGAGTTTGAGTAATCGGTCAAACCGAGTTTTGGATTTTCCCTAACCCTAGCACATCGGTCCCACCGAGTTGTTCCAGTCGGTCCCACCGAAATCTCTAACGGTCACTAGGTTTACCATTTCGGTCCGACCAAGTTTGATGATTCGGTCCCACCGAGATTGGAAAACTGTGTGTAACGGTTAGATTTTGTGTGGAGGCTATATATACCCCTCCACCACCTCTTCATTCGTAGAGAGAGCCATCAGAACACATACACCATTCCTACTCATATGTTCTGAGAAAGAACCACCTACTCATGTGTTGAGACCAAGATATTCCATTCCTACCATATGAATCTTGATCTCTAGCCTTCCCCAAGTTGCTTTCCACTCAAATCTTCTTTCCACCGGATCCAAATCCTATGAGAGAGAGTTGAGTGTTGGGGAGACTATCATTTGAAGCACAAGAGCAAGGAGTTCATCATCAACACACCATTTGTTACTTCTTGGAGAGTGGCGTCTCCTAGATTGGCTAGGTGTCACTTGGGAGCCTCCGACAAGATTGTGGAGTTGAACCAAGGAGTTTGTAAGGGCAAGGAGGTCGCCTACTTCGTGAAGATCTACCGCTAGTGTGGCAAGTCCTTCGTGGGCGATGGCCATGGTGGAATAGACAAGGTTACTTCTTCGTGGACCCTTCGTGGGTGGAGCCCTCCGTGGACTCGTGCAACCGTTACCCTTCGTGGGTTGAAGTCTCCATCAACGTGGATGTAGGATAGCACCACCTATCCGAACCACGGGAAAAACATCCGTGTCTCCAATTGCATTTGAATCCTCCAAACCCTTCCCGTTACATTCTTGCAAGGTGCATGCTTTACTTTCCGCTGCCTATATACTCTTTGCATGCTTGCTTGATATGTATTGTGTATGTTAAAATTGTGCCCGAACTCCACTTAAACCGAAAAAGCTTAAAAAGTGCAACTTTAGCATTGAGTGTCTATTCACCCCCCTCTAGACACTCCTTCTTCTAGATCCTACAAGTGGTATCAGAGCTTTGGTCTCCATTGCCTTGGTTTAATCATCATTGGAGGAAGATGGATGTGTCTACTTTAGGGAGTCTTAGACATAGAGTGCCTATTCTTGATGGAGAGTACTTTCATGAGTGGAAAAATGAGATGCTTGTAATCTTCAATCAACATCATTTAAACAAGTATATTGCTGGACCTTGTGCACCTCATATTGATCCTTTGCATCCTACCCTAGATGAAGATATTGACATGATTCGCAATCTTAGAACCATTGAGATCATCATTAGAGGATTGCCCAAAAATTTGATTGCTAGTTTGCCTACTCTTAATTGTGCCTATACTATATGGAAATTTCTTGAGGAACGATTTCCCGATCATTCCTTGAAAAATTTGGATAAAATTCTCCATAAATCTATTGCCTTGAGTAAGATGAACTCTAGTGATACTAAGTTTGGCGATTGTCTATTTGAGCTTACCAATCTCAAGCATGCTAAAGGAGATGTTGGAATCATTAGTGATATTATATTTGAAGCTATAAGAATTCATAAAAGTGACCACTTTGATGACCATTTATCTAATGAATTACCCTCTATAGGAAATGATGAGTCACAAGATCATGATGAACATGGATACTATGATGATGATGATAGTGACTTCGATCTTGATGATGCAATGAGACATTTTGGTCTTACGGAAAATCTTCGGGGATATGCGTCAGGTGGAAAGGAATGGGTTCTTGATAGTGGATGTACTGATCATATGACCGGAGATGAAGAGATGTTCCACGAGCTTGCTGAAAATGACGGCCCTCGAAAATATGTCACCTTTGGTGATAATTCGAAGGGTAAAGTAGTTGGCCTTGGTAAGGTGGCCATCTCACATGATAGTTCCATTCAAAATGTCATGCTCGTTGAATCTCTCGGCTACAATTTACTTTCAGTATCTAGACTTGCTGATTTTGGCCTAAATGTTCTATTTACTGAGGTAGATTACCAAGTGTTTCATCGAGACAATCATAAAATGGTCTTTACCGGTATGCGTAGAGGTGATCTTTACATTGTCGATTTCTCTAAAAAGGCACAACTTAAAACTTGCTTCATTGCTAAATCCTCAAAAGGTTGGTTGTGGCATAGACGACTAGGTCACGTTGGCATGAGAAATCTTGACAAGCTTATCAAAGGAAATCATATCCTTGGAGTTAACGATGTCATATTTGATAAGGATAGACTTTGCAGTGCTTGTCAAGCAGGTAAACAGGTTGGAGGAAGGCATCCTGTGAAGAACATCATGACCACAAGGAGGCCACTCGAGCTACTTCATATGGATCTTTTTGGTCCCAACGCCTACAAAAGTCTCGGTGGAAATTCTTTTGGTCTAGTTATAGTTGATGATTTTTCAAGATTTACGTGGGTGTTCTTTCTTAATGACAAGTCGCAGGTCCAGAAGATCTTCAAAAACTTCGCTAGGAAAGCCCAAAATCAGTTTGAAGTGAAGATCAAGAAGGTTCGGAGTGACAACGGAACGGAGTTCAAGAACGCAAATGTGGACACCTTTCTTGACGAAGAAGGGATTTCACATGAGTTCTCGGCTACGTACACACCTCAACAAAATGGAGTTGTTGAGAGGAAGAACCGGACGCTCATCGAAATGGCAAGAACGATGCTTGATGAATACAAGACGCCAAAGCACTTTTGGGCCGAAGCGGTTGAGACAGCTTGTCACGCAACAAATCGCTTGTATCTTCACAAGCTACTCGGCAAGACAGCATACGAGCTCCTCACCGGTAACAAACCCCAAGTTGGATACTTTCGAGTATTCGGCTCAAAGTTCTACATTCTTGATAAGCATCGTCGTTCAAAGTTTGCTCCTAAATCTCATGAAGGCTTCCTACTCGGTTATGGCTCAAACTCTCACACTTACCGTGTCTACAACAATTTCACCCAAAAGGTTGAAGAGACGGTAGATGTGAAGTTTGATGAATCTAATAGCTCGCAAGTAGAGCAATTGCCAATTGATGTAGGAGACAAAGACCCTTCAGAAGCGATCCAAGACTTGTCCATTGGCAAAGTTCGTCCAACGGAGGTGAAGGAGAGTACGTCATCCGTCCCAGTGGAAGCTTCTACTTCACGACAAGGTGAACCAAGAATCGACACGGAAGCATCCACAAGTGGGACACACCAAGATGAAGAAGACGAGGAAGTACATCAAGACGAACATCAACAACCTCCTTCCCCACCACGACAAGAGAATGACAACGTCAACAATGAAGAAGGCCAAGAAGAAGAACAAGATGAAGAAGATGCTCAATGAAGACCCAAGCAAAATCTCTCACGAGTTCGAGCAAGAATTGCCAAAGATCATCCCATCGAGCAAATCCTCAATGATATACAAACCAGGAGAATCACTCGCTCAAAAACTCGTTTAGCTAACTTTTGTGAAAACTATTCATTCATCTCTAGCATTGAACCTATGAAGATTGAAGAAGCATTGGAAGATCCGGTTTGGATAAACACTATGCATGAAGAGCTACACAATTTTGAGAGAAACCAAGTTTGGACATTGGTTGAGAAGCCCGACAACAACCACAACATCATTGGTACCAAATGGGTGTTTCGCAACAAGCAAGATGAAGATGGACAAGTGGTCCGCAATAAAGCACATCTCGTCGCCCAAGGGTACACACAAGTCGAAGGTATGGACTATGGTGAGACATATGCTCCCGTTGCTAGACTTGAGTCCATTCGCATCTTACTTGCCTATGCTAATCACCATAATATCACCTTGTACCAAATGGACATTAAGAGTGCTTTTCTAAATGGTGAAATAGAGGAGGAAGTTTATGTCAAACAACCTCCCGGCTTTGTCAATCCTAAGAAACCTAATCATGTTTACAAACTTCACAAAGCTCTTTATGGTCTTAAACAAGCTCCTAGAGCATGGTATAAATGCTTGACCAAGTTCCTTATTGCAAGTGGTTTTGAAATTGGTAAAATTGATTCTACTCTCTTCACTAAAAGGGTTAATGGAGAACTATTTATATGTCAAATCTATGTCGATGATATCATATTTGGTTCAACTAACCCTCTCTTTAGTGAAAAGTTTGGAAAGCTAATGTCAGAGAAGTATGAGATGTCTATGATGAGTGAACTCAAATTCTTTCTTGGTTTGCAAATCAAGCAAACTAAGAAAGGTATATTTGTCTCTCAAACGAAGTACACCAAGGACTTATTCAAGAAGTTCAATATGCAAGAGTGCAAAGGTGTGTCTACACCCATGCCCACAAGTGGACATAATGATTTGACCAAAGGTGGTGAACCGGTTGATCAAAAGGTTTATCATTCTATGATTGGTTCATTACTATACCTATGTGCTTCACGTCCCGATATTATGCTAAGTGTATGCATGTGTGCACAATATCAAGCTGCTCCTAAAGAATGTCATCTTAAGGCTGTGAAAAGGATAGTGAGATACTTAATTCACACACCAAACTTTGGCATTTGGTATCCTAAGAGGTCTTCTTTTGATCTTGTTGGCTATTCTGACTCGGATTATGCCGGAGACAAGGTTGATAGGAAGTCCATTCGGGTACCTGTCAATTTCTTGGCAGATCTCTTGTGTCTTGGCCCTCCAAGAAACAAAACTCGGTATCCTTATCCACCGCCGAAGCGGAATACATTGCCGCTGGTTCATGTTGTGCTCAATTACTTTGGATGACCCAAACTCTTAAGGATTATGGAATTTATGTGAAACATGTTCCACTGCTTTGTGACAATGAAAGTGCTATCAAAATTGGTCATAATCCCGTACAACATTCTCAAACTAAGCATATTGAAGTTCGTCATCATTTCATTCGAGATCATGTTGCTAAGGGTGACATTAATCTTAAGCATGTTCGCACTGACAAGCAATTAGCGGATATATTCACTAAACCACTTGATGAGAAAGTATTTTGCAGGCTAAGAGGAGAATTGAACATCATTGATGCTTCAAACGTGGAGTAGGAACTCCATTGGACACATGCAAGACATGAGCTTATGACTAATCCATGATATATCTCTTATGATGACTATCTTATATCTTGGATATATTTGTACCTTGCATGTTGTCTAACCCATGTAGGTACTTGGTTGAAACTAATTCCATGGGATTGCGACTCAATCACATCTTGAGCAATCTTTACATCAACAAGTCTCTACACAATGGTGGTTGAAGACAAGGAAGCACAAAACCATTCAAACATATCCTTTGACAAATTCTATGTTGAGCTTCATGATTGTCATTTTTGGATACACAAGTGCTCTTCCTTGCAAGAACTAACCCATGTAGGTAGATGAACTCAAACTCCAAGTGGTGCTCCAAATTCTTGATGGACTACATCAACCTTGAGCACCCACACAAGTTCAACTACATCAGCAAGAACCACTCCACCACCCAAGGTATGTTATCCCATCTTAGAGAAGCTTTACTCCAAGACATGAGTCAAAGCAACTCAACAAGATGTGAATACATCAAGATACTTAAACCGAAAAAGCTTAAAAAGTGCAACTTTAGCATTAAGTGTCTATTCACCCCCCCTCTAGACACTCCTTCTTCTAGATCCTACAGAAGAACTCTCACGCTCGGTCTCATTAGCTACTGGTGTGTACTGTAGCACTCAGCGCTCCCGAGCAAGAAATCAATACAAACCACAAAGCAGGAGTAGGGTTTTACGCATCCGTGCGGCCCGAACTTGGGTAAACTGCTCGCGTGCTTCGCCTCGATCTGCTCTTCGTGCGATCTCCGCCCCCCTGCCGAACCGAAAAGGGGCTCGGTCCGCCGGTCCCATAGGTGTTCGTGGATTAGCACCCCCGACATCTTTGGCGCACCAGGTAGGGGCGCGTCGAGGTTGTGTGGACCTGATCCGGCGTTCGCACAAGCTAAATCTTCATCGTCTTCATCGATATGCTGCCAAAGAAGAAGGCTTCGGAGGCGGCTGCTCCGTCCGCGCCGAACCCACCATCGCCGGAGCAAATGGCTGGTGGGGTAGACGCCGGCGGAAGAACGGGCGTCGACGAGGGAGCTCACGGTGCTGCTAGGTCCAAGGACAAGGCTGCGCTGCCCATCGGCGGCGCAGTCGGCTCCCACAACGACCGGGCGCACTCCAAGACCTCGGCGTCCGTACATGCACCGCGCCCATCCCAGGAGGCGCGGGACCGGCAGCGTCATGATACTCACGGTACCATACGTTTGCTGGACCAAGATCGAGCTGGTGGATCTCGGAGTGCTCAAGACCAGCATGCACGCCAACATGCTGGCGCGAGCGGGGCTCGGTCGCCTGGACGAGATACTGCTCCTTCTAACATGGTTAGAAGTCCGAGCATATCCCGTTCCTCGCACCGTTCGCCGCCGCCGCCCGCCACTTCAGCAGAAGCTTTGGCGCGAGCTCAACTGCTCCTAGACTACCCTCCAGCGGCGGACAAGATCGACGACTGGAGGGCCACCATTCAGAGTCTCATCGGCTTTGCCAACGGCGACATTCCACGACAGCCGACTACTTCGCAGCCGCGGCAAGTCAGCCAGGCACGAGCCGGTGGCGACAGGACCGGTGGGGGTGCAACCACCGTGCACTCTCCGCCCAGAAGGCCAAGATCGCCGACTCACCGGATCCACCTTGACAGCGACTCCACCGCGTCGTCAGATCCACGAGCTCATCGCGATCAGCACCAAGTTCTTCACGAACGACAGCAAGAAGACGCTCGTACTCGCATCGAGCGCCGAAGAGAAGCGCGGCGTCAATCAGACCAGCGCGCTGGGCCCTCTGTCGACATGCATGCGCTAGGGGAACCAGGCGAATTGCCGTACGCGGTAGGTTGCCCCGCGTTTACCCGTGAGCTGCGGCAAGTCCAGTGGCCCAGCAGGAAGAATTTCAAGCCAGACGTACCGGAGAAGTACGACGGCAAGTCACATCCGTCGGAGTTCCTCAGCATCTACACCATCGCGGTGCAAGCTGCCGGGGGGCGGGATGACAAGATCCTTGCCAACTACTTCCCGCTGGTGCTCAAGCCCAACGTCAGGTCCTGGCTCATGCATTTGCCGGACAACTCCATATCCTCCTGGGCAGACCTATGCCATCAGTTTGTCGGCGCCTTTATAGGCGGCCACAAACCTCATGGCCAAGAGAGTGACCTTCACCTGCTCGCCCAGAAGGAAGGAGAGCCCCTGCGCAAGTACATTCAGAGATTCAGCCGTGTACAGCACAACATCCCAGATGTCCACCCTGCCACGGTCCTCAGCGCGTTCCATCAGAACGTGCGTAACCGCAGGATGCGGGAGGAGATGGCGATGTGCAAGATCAGAGACGTCAGTGAGCTGTATGCCCTGGCCGACAAGTGTGCACGTGCTGAGGAAGGGAGGAAACTCCCCAGAGAGAATACAGGAGCAGGAGGATCTGACAGCGAGGATGCTGCCCCAGCAAAGAAAAATCGGCGGCGGAACAACAGGAAGAAGAAAGGCAAAGATGTGCTAGTCATTGAGCAGTCCGGCAACGAAGGTGGCGCCAAGAAAGCCAAAGCTGGTAGCTCCGGCAAGGAGATTGCCACATGCACCAACTGCCAGGCTGTGGCGGTCGCTGACAAGCAGGACGGCACCGACAAGCAGTACTGCAAGATCCACCGCACCAAGGGCCATGACCTCCAGAGCTGCAAGAAAGTCGAGCAGCTTGTCCAGCAGCAAAAAGCTGAATATGAGCGGCGCGACAAGGAGAGGGCCCAAGGAGGCGCTGGAGAATCCGGCAAGAAGCGCGCCGGCCAGGGAGGACGCCGCGGCAAGGCCAAGCAGCGGCAAGGAGACGGACCTCCCCACGGCCGCGACAAGGATGAAGATGACGACGACGACGAAGACATGGATGATGTCGAGACCAGTGAGCAGGAGTTCCAGAAAGCCACAGAGGTCTTGTGCGTTGACGGCGGTGCTTCTCTGCATACTTCGCACCGCCAACTCAAGCAGTGGGTGCGGGAAGTCAATGTGGCGGAACCACCTGTCGAGTCACGCAAACTTCTGAAATGGTCCAGCATGCCTATCATCTTTGATATTGAGGACCACCCTGATCGCACAACTGCGGTCGGGTGCTTGCCGATGTTGGTTTCACAAACTATCCGCAACCTCAAGGTCACTAAGATGCTAGTTGACGGCGGGCCCAGCTTGAACCTGATCTCCTCCGCTGTACTCTAGAAACTCCAGATCCCTGACAGCGAGCTCGAAGAGACCGGCACATTCCAAGGAATCAACCTGGGAAGGAGCAAGCCGAAGGGGAAGGTCATGTTGCCGGTAACATTTGGCAGCGAGTTGAACTTCAGGACTGAGAGGGTCACTTTTGACGTTGCCGATTTTCCATTGCCTTACAATGGGATACTCGGTCGTCCAGCACTCGCCAAGTTCATGGCCGCCTCTCACTACGCATACAACATGCTCAAGATGCTAGGCCCGATAAGCGTCATCTATGTCCCTGGCGACAAGAAGGATGCTCTTATCTACGCCGACAAGATCTACCGAGAAGTGGCAGCCACAACAGATCGCGAGTCACCTGCCGTTGAAGCTCCCGGGGGGAAGAAGAAGACCAAGTCCGGCAAGAGTTCTGATGCCCACTCCGGCAAGCGCACCTCTTCAGAGTGCTGCGCTACCGTCGAGGACGCACCATCGGGCTCCACCGGCAAGTGTAAGAAGGCAATGGCGGCTCCGCCAGAGACCAAGAAAGTGTCCGCCAAGGAGGACGGCACTGGTGGTACCTTCACCATCAGTGCCACTCTTGACCCTAAATAGGAAAGCGCGCTCATTGCTTTCCTGCGGGCGAACGTCGACGTGTTTGCGTGGCAACCGTCTGACATCCCCGGTGTTCCTAGGAAAGTAATTGAGCACCATCTTGCCGTTTGTCCTCATGCGCGGCCCGTCAAGCAGAAGGTCAGGAAGCAAGCCGTGGAGCGCCAAGAATTCATCGCAGAAGAGATCAAGAAATTGGAAGCAGCAGGCCTTGTCAGAGGAGTGCTCCATCCTACGTGGTTGGCCAATCCTGTAGTCGTGCGCGAGGCAAACGGGAAATGGAGGCTTTGTATCGACTTTACCGATGTTAATAAAGCTTGTCCCAAAGACCCATTTCCCTTGCCGTGCATTGACCAGATTGTTGACTCCACGGCCGGATGTGACTTGCTTTCATTTCTTGATGTGTACTCAGGATACCATCAAATCTTCATGGCAGAAGAGGATGAGGAGAAGACCGCATTCATCACTCCATGTGGCACGTACTGTTTCATACGGATGCCTTTCGGTTTAAAGAATGCTGGTTCAACATTTGCAAGGGTAGTCCATGTCGCTCTTGAGCCACAAATACACAGAAATGTGGAAGCCTACATGGATGACATAGTGGTCAAGAGCAAGGACAGGGCAACTCTGATTCAAGATTTAGACGAGACCTTTGCAAATCTGCGCAAGATCAACCTCAAGCTCAACCCCGAGAAGTGTGTGTTCGGAGTCCCCTCCAGCAAGCTTCTCGGGTTCTTCGTGTCTCAGCGGGGAATTGAAGCCAATCCCGACAAGATCAAGGCCATTGAGCAGATTGAAGCACCAAAGCGCGTCAAGGATGTACGAAGACTTGCCGGTTGCGTAGCTGCTCTCAGCAGGTTTATCTCTAGGTCTGCTGAGCGCGCCCTGCCGTTTTTCAAAATTTTGAAAAAGGCAGGTCCAATGAAATGGACTCCGGAAGCGTAGCCTGCACTGCAAGACTTGAAGAGATACCTGTCCTCCACTCCAACACTTGTCGCACCTAAGCCACAAGAGAAGTTGCTGCTGTATATAGCGGCAACAAATCAAGTGGTTAGTGCTGCGTTAGTGGCAGAGAGGGAGGCAGATGACGAGCCAGCAACCATGGCAGGCACATCCAGCGACAAGTAGGGGGCTTCCCCGACAAGCTCTGGTCCCGACAAAGATGGATCTGCGCAGGTGCGCGAGGAGATACAGAAGAGAACGGTGCAGCGCCCAGTTTACTTTGTCAGTTCCCTTCTGCAGGGGGCTAGGTCAAGGTACTCTGGTGTGCAGAAATTGCTTTTCAGCCTGCTCATGGCCTCGAGAAAGCTGCGCCATTACTTCCAAGCACATGAGATCACAGTTATCACTCGCTTTCCGCTGAAGAGGATTCTACAGAATCCAGAAGCGATAGGCATGATTGTTGAGTGGGCACTGGAACTGTCGAGCTTTGGCCTCAAGTTTGAGAGTACTTCAACTATCCAAAGCAGAGCATTGGCAGAATTCATAGCAGAGTGGACGCCAACACCAGATGAAGAAATTCCAGAAATGAGCATCCCCGTCAAGGAAGCAAGCAAAGAGTGGCTCATGTACTTTGACGGTGCCTTCTCGCTGCAAGGCGCCGGCGCTGGCATGCTGCTTGTCGCACCCACCGGAGAGCACCTCAAGTACGTAGTCCAGATGCACTTTCCCAAGGAGCAAGCAACAAACAATACTGCAGAATATGAAGGCTTGCTTGCCGGTCTCAGGATCGCGGCAGACCTTGGGATCAAGAAGCTCATTGTCAGGGGTGACTCGCAGCTTGTCGTCCGCCAAGTGAACAAGAGTTATCAGAGTCCGTTGATGGAAGCCTACGTTGACGAAGTGAGAAAGCTAGAAGAGCACTTTGACGGCCTACAGATGGAGCATGTTCCAAGAGCTCACAACGACATTGCCGATGGCGACGACGCCAAATCGAGCCACTGGCCAGACACCTTTCGCTCCAGTCTATGGAGCAGAGGCAGTTCTCCCCACGGAATTCGTATACGGGTCACCTCGAGTGCTCACTTATGATGAGTTTGAGCAAGAGCAGCTGCGACAAGATGACGCGTTGCTCCTTGAGGAAGACCGTCTTCAGGCTGCTGTACGAGCTGCTCGCTACCAGCAAGCTTTGCGCCGCTACCATAGCCGCAAAGTTAACGCCAGAAGTCTTGAGGAAGGCGACCTTGTTCTTCGGCGTGTTCAGTCCGCCAAGAATTCCAACAAGTTGACGCCGAAGTGGGAAGGCCCTTACCGGGTGAAACGAGTCACTAGGCCTGGCGCTGTCCGCCTTGAGACCGAAGATGGCATTCCAGTGAGCAACTCCTGGAACATTGAGCATCTTCGTAAGTTTTACCCGTAAGGCGCGGTTGCCGGAACCCGTTCCGGCAACCACCATTTGTACAAGTCTTGCCGCTGTTGCATGTAATCCTTTGTACAAAGCCGGGCGCAGATCCCGTGCATAAAGATCATGTGCTCCGCACATCTTGTCAATTTCATGCTTTTTATTTTTTGCATGTGTTATCTAACACTTTGTGCAGCACCTACCCCCGGTAAGCAACAACGAGCCATAAGGCTCCCTATCTTTACTTTCTCCTCTTTCTTTTTTCTCAAGGAAAGGAAGGTTCCCTCGCCCACAAGTTTGCCGGGGGGGGGGGAGGGAGAAGATAATGATATAGACCAGGTGTCGTTCAAGAAAGTTTCGCCTTGCCGGGAAGCAAACGACAGAAAAGCTAAGTTGCCAAAGTTTGAGCGATCAGATTTTTAAAATTTTTAAGTTATCTTCCTTGAACGACCGTTCTTTGTATGGAAAACCTGTGCGCGGAGGAACCAACTCATAGCTAGTTGCGCCCTTACTTTGTTTCGAGTCCGCTCAACAACTTAAGTGAGCTGCGACTAGTTGCGACAAGGTTTCTTGCCGGTAGCGGCACCGCCAGCAGGCTGCTGACGTCCCGCACTCAGCGCTCGCGGCCAAGGTGCCTGCGCCGACAAGTTCCCTAAAAGCGTAGGGCAAAAACATACAAAGGAAGGAATCAAGTAAAGGAAATAACATTGCAATCATTACCCGCAATAGAGTTATATTACAAAGTAGCTTGTCACGGCTCTAACAGATTGTTCTCATAACATGACCAGCGGCGACAAGAAAAGAAGAAAATGGGTGGCCTAGTCTACGCGATCGCCCTCAACCCTCTTGATCCCGCTCACCTTGTCCACAATGGGTGCGACAAGGGTCTTGAGCGCCTCCAGATCGGCATCCGGCGGCAAGGTCCTGAGGACGTTGGTGAGGTTGAGGCCCGGGTTGCGGAAGGCCACCTTCACCAACACCTTTTGAAGAGCTCCCGCGCAGATCTTGCGCGACTCGTCGGCCAGCTGCTTTGGGATCCTCTCCCGGAGTCGCTGGAGGGCCGTCGCCATGCCTTTGAAGAACAAGGTGAGCCTGCCGCTGGGTTGGAGGTTCTCGTCGGAGGGATACCCGAGATCCTCCATTCCTAGCTGTGCCAGCTCCTTGTCAATGTCTGCGGCAACATTCACAAGACCCTCCGTCCAGTGCTCCACATTCTCCCTAAAAGCATTCTGGGCGGCAGCAGCACTCGCCAGCAGCGCCTTGCCGGCCTTGACCTCCTCCTTCAAGGCCATCTCCTGCTCCTTGGCTCCGTCCAGCGTCTTGGTCAAAGTGATCAGCTTCAAGTCAAGATCTGTGTTGGAGTCCTTGGCGGCGCTAAGCTCTTGGCCCTTCTCGGCGAGGCGGGCCTGCAGCTCCGAGTGGCTGTGGGCGTCCTTCTCCCGCTCACGCTTGAGCGTGGCAAGCTCTTCACCGCTCGCCTTGAGATCGGCCTCCAGCTGCGCCACCTTCGTCTCCAGCTCCTTCTTGGCGGCCTCGGCAGCTGCGGCAGCATCCTCTGCTTGCTTGAGGGCTCCGCCAAATTTTTGCCCGCGCGCGGCAAGCTCCTCCTCGTGGCTGTCAAGATTGACCTTCCGCTGCACCAGCTCGCCTTCCTGCGCAGACAGCTTTTCAGCGGCAAGCCACTGTTGCTCTTTGACTTCAGCCCGCTCGAGGAAGAAGGCCTTCTGCTCCTCGGCAAGTCGCGCCCGCTCCTCTGCCAGGGAACGGAGAGCTTCCTGATTGTCACCCCGGAGCTCCTCCGCGCGCTTCTCGATGTCCACTCCCGCCTTCGCGACAAGCGCCTCGTGGGATTCCAGCTTGGCTTGCCGGGCGCAGTAGAGCGACACCAGCTTCCGCAGCAGCCGCTCCTCCTCAGGCTCGCTGCTTCTGTTGCTCGGCGCGTCAACCAGCACCAGCCCGGCGGAGGCGAGCACCTCTCCGTCAAAGCTCTCTCCTTCAACCGGCTTCCTGGAGCTTGACGCCCAGGGGAGGTTGATGAAGATGCCGTCGCCGGCCTTCAAGTAGAAGCCTGGCTGGGGCTCTTCGGAGCCCGACGCAGCAGCAGCGGCGGAGGGATCGGCGGTCGACACAGCGCCTGGCGCTCCTGCGGCCTCAGGGCCGTCAGTGCGATCGCCAGATCCCCCGCCTGCTTCTGCGGCGGCAGCCTTGGCGGCCTCTGCGCCGGCGGGATCGTCAGCGCCGGCTCCTTCCTCGGCGGCAACCCCGATCTCCATCGGCTCCGCAGCAGATGGATCTGACAGCCGAAAAAGGGAGAAGAGTCAAGCGAATATCCAAAAAAGAAGATCAAAAGAAGAAGAACCCAAGGGAAGTTCTGAAGCGAGAAGATTACCTGTGCCAGGTTCTGCAGTCGTGGTCTCCGCCGCCGGGGGGCCGCTGGTGCTGTCCCTTGCCGGAGAGCCCTCCCTTGCCGGAGACTTCTCCCTTGCCGGGGACCTCTCCCTTGCCGGAGGACTCTCCCTTGGCGTTTCGGGGGCGACCTCCGGGCGCTCCTGGTGGGGCTGCTTTGCTCCTGCACAAACTAACAGTCAGACATCAGCAAAGAAAGAGTATCCATGCACGCCTAACAGCAGAAAGCAAGCCATATACTTACGCTGGGGGCTACTCTAGAGAACAGTTGCTGGGTCCGGCAAGGTTGTCTCGGACGTCCCCCCTGCTGTCGCGGTGGGTTCGTCCTTGATGATAATCACCGGGACCTTGGCTCTCTTCGCTGCTCTCTGGTCCAGAGTCCTAAAAAGGGATAAGTTCAGAGTAAAGCAAATGAGATACAAGACAAAACAGCAAGAATTGAAGCACTACAAGTACAACAAGAGAATCTTACTCTTCTTCTTCCTCGTCGGAGCTGAATGCGGAGAAGTCGAAGTCCGGCTCACGTCCGGCGCGAGAAGGCGGAGGAGTAGGTTCCCTTGGCCGCTTGGCGGGAACGGTGGTGGTGGTCTGAGACGACCCCGCTCCGGCTGCCGCCACGGTATGAGAAGCGGCAGGAGAAGAAGCGGTGGTCCGGGTGGACCTCGCTCCAGTTGCCGCAGCAGCGTGAGGTGCTCCCGCGGCAACAGTGCTTGCCGCGGTGGAGCGTGTCGCGCGGCGCGGCGACTGTCGACTCACCCGCTGCCTCGCTACATCCCCGGCCTTGCGGAGACGCCTTCTTGGTGGAGATGGGGGATCTGCTTGCGGCGAGCTGTCTAAGGATGAAGAGGAAGAGGAGTTGATCTCCAACGAGCCGCTCGTATCCTCGGCGGGCTCGCTCGACTCGACGTCACGCCCGGCAAGCTCTTTCTTGCCGGCAAGCTCCTCTCGCCCGGCAAGCTCTTTCTTGCCGGCAAGCTCCTCTCGCTCGGCACGGCTTGCCGCCTCTGCTGCCTCTGCCTCCTCCATGGTGAATCCAAACTCGCCCGCAGCTGCGGCTGCCGCCGCCTCTTCCAGCCTGGCGGCGATGCGTTTCAACTCCGCATCGGTGGTGTCGCGAGTGAGGCCATTCTTTTCATCAGAGCGGACCGGCACTTCTACCAAGCCGTCGAAGAACTCCTGCACGATGTCGTCTGCAGGCTCTTGCCAAGTTGGGACAATTCCATGCAAATCGCACAGCGGCATCATTGCACGGATGCGGTCGAGCACGGAGTTGTTGCACAGCGGAACGACGCCCTGCGGCAACCTGAACACTTCGGGATGCTCAGGGTCGTACTTGAACAGCTCCTGGAGCATCGCGTTGAGCTCCAGAACAGTGAAGTTGTAGTTGAGGCCCGGACGCCGCATTCTTGAACTCCCAGGCGGGTCTCCTCCGTTCCTGCAGGGGGGCGATGTGGTGGCGAAGAAAATCTGCGCCAACGGCGCCTACAGTGAGCCCGGCAAGCCTGAGGCGTTGGATCCGGGTGACGGCAATCTTCAGCCTATCGTCTTCCGGGGCCACATTGCTCCAATCGCTGCCGCGTGCTGCTGGGGTTTGGCGCCGGGCGGTAAACGGCTGCGGGTTCTCCTCGACAATCCAGCACCAGTCTGCTCTCCATTCCTCCCACTTGCCGCGGAACTCTCCCTCCAGATAAGAGTCCTTCTTGCCGGCCCTCGAGATCCAGGCGATTCCGCCAGATAAAGGCTCTCCTCTCTCTACTCGGGGCATAAAGAAGTGGCGGAAAAGGGCTACATTTGGATGGACTCCGACAAAGTTTTCGCAGAGATGTGCGAAAACTGCCATGGTCAGAACGGCATTGGGGGTGAAATCAAGGAGGCAGAACCCGTAGGTGTTCATAATATCGCAGAAAAACTCCGAGAAAGGCGGGCAGAGCCCGCAGTAGAAGAACACGGCGAAGAAGGGATATCCATTTGGAGCCATTTTCCAAGCAGAGGCTGGAAGTACCTTCATGCACGGATGCGCTCGCGTCTCCGTCGACCAGAAGAGGTAGTAGTACTCCCTCAGCTCCTTCGCGGCGAGCTTGGGGGGGAAGATTGCCCGCTCCTTTCGCAGCGCCGCAAGCCGCTGCGCCTCGGTCGACTTCACAGCCTTCCCCTTGTCGGCTTTCGGAGCCATGGCGGAAGTGGTGGAGGAGGTCGACGGTGTTGGTGGTGCTGGTGGCGATGGGGGGCAGGGCGCTGCTCTCTTTCAGCTTCGAGAAGACGGAGGAGCAGCGGAGGTTTCCGAGATTGGAATGGAAAGGGGCGAATGGGCGCACTACCCCTGTTTCCCCTGCTTATAAAGAGGGAGGGGGCGGACGTTCTGCCTTTCCGAATAAAGATACCACCCACGATCTCTCCCATGATGCCGCATTCGACGCGTGCCGTTCGGGGAGGGCACGGTGGATACGGGGAGAGATACGGCGTAACCCAGGCCGCGCGTGCCCGTGCCCTGTTTTGGGCCTGGCCCAACAGCGCTTGGCACCGTGTATGGCCCAGGCCCGGGGGCTCCTGTCGGTGTACTAGAGTAGGGGTACCCTAGTATCCCAAACTTGTGCACGGGCAGTCGCAGCATCCCGCGGCAAGGCTTGGCGGTTGAGCGCCAAGGTCCTCCGTGGTTCCTTTGGAGCCATTCAAGAACAAAGTATCCAAGCCAAGGAGACAAGACCCCGGCAAGAGGAGCTTGCCGGGAAGGCCAACCAAGGCATCTCAAGGAACTTGCCGCGACGCGCCACGCGTCCCGGCAAGGCACGGTGAGCGACAAGCTCCCGGACGCGACAAGACAACGACCGCGGCAAGGCGCTTGCCGCGGCAAGCCTCCACTTTGTACCTACGCTCCAGCACATCCACCAACGTGTCGCTCTGGGACCCTTCCAGGCGTACGTGGCGGGAGGCTGTGCAGCCAGCGGTACACGGTGGCAAGCGGCGCTGACAAGATTGCCATCGTGGTGAGCGGTGGCGCCCCTGACGGTCCCTTTTGCACTATTTGGGTGACACAGACAGGCATTTAATGCCCTTATCCCCTGCCGTTAGGGTTAGGTATGATACACTGTAGCAGGCGGCAGTGCCAACCGCAACGCCTTTCCATTTTTACCCTTGTCTATGTTGCCACCTGTCGGTGACCCCTTGAGCATATAAAAGGAGGCCCATGCGCAACATAGAGGGGAGGAGGAAGAACTCTCACGCTCGGTCTCGTTAACTGCTGGTGTGTAGTGTAGCACTCAGCGCTCCCGAGCAAGAAATCAATACAAACCACAAAGCAGGAGTAGGGTTTTACGCATCCGTGCGGCCCGGACCTGGGTAAACTGCTCGCGTGCTTTGCCTCGATCTGCTCTTCATGCGATCTCCGCCCCCCTGCCGAACCGAAAAGGGGCTCGGTCCGCCGGTCCCATAGGTGTTCGTGGATTAGCACCCCCGACACACTGGAAATTTTTTGAAAGCAATAAGAGGCAAACTATATCCTTTCATCCCCAAAGGTGGCACGTTCCCTACCGAAACCATCATGCTTGTTGTGAGAAGCTATGGTTTGTGAGAAGCTTATACCCAAACCTGCCCCAAATGGGACAAAAATTTTATCAGGGCATGTTGATGCCGCTCCATGATAGCATGCCAAGTTTCATGAATTTCAGATGAGTTTTGTATTTACTAGAATTTTAAAACCAAGTATCTCAATGTTTGCGGCCGAGTGACGGTGGCAGCGTGTTTGAAATTCATTCCCATTTCTTCCATGGGACCTAAGCATGCACTAAAGGACACAAATTTGATTTTTCAACCAATTTATATGCACTGGAGCATGTGCATGTAGTTCAAATTTAAATTATGCACCAGAAATGCCTGGAAAACCAAGTTAATATATAAAAATGTCCAAATGAACCCTGAAAAATTCCAAAATTAAACACAACACTCCTGTTGTTCTATGTTGACACTAGAAATTTTTTGAAAGTAATAAGAGTTAACGGATATCGTTTCGTCCCCAAAAGTGGCACTTTCCCTACCGAAACCATCACGCTTGTTGTGAGAAGCTTGTAACAAACCTTCCCCAAATGGGACAAAAAATTTATCACGGCATGTTGATGTCACTCCATGTAGCATGCCGATACGTCTCCGTCGTATCTACTTTTCCAAACACTTTTGCCCTTGTTTTGGACTCTAACTTGCATGATTTGAATGCAACTAACCCGGACTGACGCTGTTTTCAGCAGAATTGCCATGGTGTTATTTTTGTGCACAAATAAAAGTTCTCGAAATGACCTGAAAATCAACGGAGAATTATTTTGGAATATATAAAAAATACTGGAAGGAGGATCCACGTCAGGGGGCCTCCACCTGTCCACGAGTGTGGGGGCGCGCCCTACCCCCTAGGCGTGCCCCTTGCCTCGTGGGCCCCCTGACGCTCCACCGACCTCAACCCTGACTCCATATATTCACTTTCGGGGAGAAAAAAACCAAGGAGAAGGATTCATCGCATTTTAGAGCCGCCGCCAAGCCCTAAACTCTCTCGAGGGGGGGGGGGCTGATCTGGAGTCTGTTTGGGGCTCCGGAGAGGGGTCTGTTTGGGGCTCCGTCGCCATCATCATCAACCATCCTCCATCACCAATTTCATGATGCTCACCGCCGTGCGTGAGTAATTCCATTGTAGGCTTGCTAGACGGTGATGGGTTGGATGAGATTTATCATGTAATCGAGTTAGTTTTGTTAGGGTTTGATCCCTAGTATCCACTATGTTCTCAGATTGATGTTGCTATGACTTTGCTATGCTTAATGCTTGTCACTAGGGCCCGAGTGCCATGATTTCAGATTTGAACCTATTATGTTTTCGTCAATATATGAGAGTTATTGATCCTATCTTGCAAGTCAATAGTCACCTACTATGTGTTATGATCAGGCAACCCCGAAGTGACAATAATCGGGACCACTCTCGGTGATGACCGTAGTTTGAGGAGTTCATGTATTCACTATGTGTTAATGCTTTGGCCCAGTACTCTATTAAAAGGAGGCCTTAATATCCCTTAGTTTCCGCTAGGACCCTGCTGCCACGGGAGGGTAGGACAAAAGATGTCATGCAAGTTCTTTTCCATAAGCACGGATGACTATATTCGGAATACAAGCCTACATTACATTGATGAATTGGAGCTAGTTCTATGTCACACTAGGTTATGACTGTTACATGATCGATCGCATCCGGCATAATTCTCGATCACCGATCCATTGCCTACGAGCTTTCCATATATTGTTCTTCGCTTATTGACTTTTCGTTGCTATTGTTATCATCACTACAAAACACCAAAAATATTACTTTTGCTAGCGTTACCACTACTATCATATTACTTTGCTACTAAATACTTTGCTGCAGATATTAAGTTATCCAGGTGTGGTTGAATTGACAACTCAGCTGCTAATACTTGAGAATGTTCTTTGGCTCCCCTTGTGTCGAATCAATAAATTTGGGTTGAATACTCTACCCTCGAAAACTGTTGCGATCCCCTAGACTTGTGGGTTATCAAGACTATTTTCTGGCGCCGTTGCCGGGGAGCATAGCTCTATTCTTTGAGTCACTTGGGATTTATATCTGCTTATCATTATGAAGAACTCAAAAGATACAAGAACCAAGATTTATCCCTCAACTACGAGGGGAGGTAAGGAACTGCCATCTAGCTCTACACTCGATTCACCTTCTATTTTGAGTAAGCTTGCGACACCTAAACCTGCTTCTGTTATTAATTCTGATATGTCACATGCTATTGATGATGCCACTTCTGCTATGCATGATACTTATGATGAAACTACTTCTATGCTTGATACTACTGTGCCACTTGGTGAATTTCTTGATGAACAACTTGCTAGGACTAGAGAGAATGAAATTATTGAAACTGATAAGATTGATGAAAGTGATGATGAAGATTCTCCCCTAGATATGAATTACTTGTTGTGCCTGAGGGCTATGTTATGGATGAAGAAACTGCTAGAGATTTTCTTGCTTGCAATGATAGGAGTGATCTTAAGAAATTATTAGCTAAGCTAAAACAAAAAACTCTGAATGCTAGAATGAAATATGATCCTGCTTATGCTACTTCACCTATCTTAGTTACTGATAAGGATTATGATTTCTTTGTTGACCCTGAGATAATTACTTTAGTTGAATCTGATCCTTTCTATGGCTATGAATCTGAAACTATTGTGGCACATCTTACTAAATTAAATGATATAGCCACCCTGTTCACTAATGATGGGAAAACTCGCTATTATTATATCCTTAATCCGTTCTCATTAATGGGTGATGCTAAGACATGGTTTAATTCTCTTGATCCTGGTTGTGTGCGTAATCCCCAGGATATGATTTATTACTTCTCTGCTAAATATTTCCCCGCTCATAAGAAACAAGCTGCTTTAAGGGAAATATATAATTTTGTGCAAACTGAAGAAGAGAGTTTCCCACAAGCTTGGGGGAGGCTTCTCCAATTAATTAATCCTTTGCCTGATCATCCTCTTAAGAAAAATGAAATACTTCATATATTTTATAATGGACTAACCGATGCTTCCAGAGACCACCTGGATAGTTGTGATGGTTGTGTTTTCAGGGAAAGAACACTAGATGAAGCTGAAATTTTATTGAATAATATGTTGACTAATGAAAATAATTGGACACTTCCTGATCCAATTCCTAAACCAACTCCTAATCCAACTCCGAAGAAAAGGGGTGTTCTATTTCTCAGTCCTGAAGATATGCAAGAGGCAAAGAAATCGATGAAAGAAAAAGGTATTAAAGCTGAAGATGTTAAGAATTTACCTCCCATTGAAGAAATACATGGTCTTAATTTGCCGCATGTTGAAGAAATACATGGTCTTGATAACCCGACATAGGTAGTAAAGGTAAATTCTCTCTATAGATGTGATAAAGCTGAAATCCCTCCTACTAAGTTTGCTAGCCAATGTTTGGATGAGTTTGATAACTTTACGGTTAAGCAAGAAGACTTCAATGCTTATTTTGGTAGAGAATTAAGACACAATGCTTACATGATTGAACACTTGAGTGATTATATGGCTAATGTTAAAGGTGAACTAAAACTTATTAGTAAACATGCTTCTATGGTTACCACTCAAGTAGAACAAGTACTTAAAGCTCAGAATGATTTGCTCAATGAATTGAATAGTAAAAATAATGATTTTGCTATTAGAGTGGCTACTAGAACTGGTAAGATGACTCAGGAACCTTTGTATCCTGAGGGCCATCCTAAGAGAATTGAGCAAGATTCTCAGAGAAATAATATTGATGCACCTAGTCCTTCTAAGAGGAAGAAAAAGAAAAATGATAGGACTTTGCATGCTTCTAGTGAACCTGTCATTGACACACCTAAGAATCCTAATGATATTTCTATTTCTGATGCTGAAACACAATCTGGTAAATGAACCTAGTGAAAATGTTAATAATGATGCTCATGTTGATGCTAATGACAATGAAGTGGAGATTGAACCTGTTGTTGATCTTGATAACCCACAATCAAAGAATCAACGTTTTGATAAGAGAGACTTTGTTGCTAGGAAGCACGGTAAAGAAAGAGAACCATGGGTTCAGAAACCCATGCCTTTTCCTCCTAAACCATCCAAGAAAAAGGATGATGAGAATTTTGAGCGCTTTGCTGAAATGATTAGACCTATCTTCTTGCGTATGCGTTTGACTGATATGCTCAAAATGAATCCTTATGCTAAGTATATGAAAGAAATTGTTACAGATAAAAGAAAGATACCGGAAGCTGAAATTTCCACCATGCTTGCTAATTATACTTTTAAGGGTGGAATACCAGAGAAACTAGGAGATCCCGGAGTACCAACTATACCATGCTCCATTAAAAGAAACTATGTTAAAACTGCTTTATGTGATCTTGGAGCCGGTGTTAGTGTTATGCCCCTCTCTTTATATCGTAGACTTGATTCGAATAGGTTGACACCTACTGAAATATCTTTGCAAATGGCTGATAAATCAACTGCTATACCTATCGGTATTTGTGAGGATGTGCCTGTTGTGGTTGCAAACGTTACTATTTTAACGGACTTTGTTATTCTTGATATTCCCGAGGACGATAGTATGTATATTATTCTTGGAAGACCCTTTTTGAATACAACAGGGGCTGTTATTGATTGCCCCAAAGGCAATATCACTTTTCATGTTAATGGTAATGAGCATACGGTACACTTTCCGAGGAAACAACCTCAAGTCCACAGTATCAACTCTATTTGAAAAATTCCATCGATTATTTTTGGAGGTTTTGAATTTCCTCTTCCTACTGTCAAGAAGAAATATGATATTCTTATTGTTGGGGACATGCATATCCCCGTTGAGGTAACCTAGTGTTATTCGAGAATTCTCCGGTTCCATGTTATTCGGAACGAGTTTGTTAACAAGACCTGATCAACCTTGTTAGTGGATTCCTTTTGATGAGCATGAGATGGATGAATTTGGAAAACACAACTCTCTGTACCCTCTTTTTACCTTATGTTATTTATATTAAATAATGGAAAAATAGTAATTTCTGTCTGTTTTCTGAATTATCAATGCAATAAAAATATGTCGAAAATAAAAGTTCTCTAAATGCCTTGAAAATTAAATATGATTTTTTCTAGAATATTTGAGAATATGTGGCACGGAAAACACAGCAGGGGGAGCAAGCACCTGGCCATGAGGGTGGAGGGCGCCCCCACCCCCTGGATGCGCCCCCTGCCTCATGGGCCCACGGTGGCTCCCCTCCACTTATTCCAGCTACCACACATTCCTTCTTCCTCCCACAAACACCACTAGCCAGCTCAAACCCGAGCCCAAGCTCATCTTGCTGCCATTTTCGATCTCCTCGCTCAAAGCTCCATTCAAAAAACTGCTTTGGGGGGTTGTTCTTTGGTATGTGACTCCTCCAATGGTTCAATTAGTTTTTGTTCTAGTGATTTATTCATTTCATATATTTGCTGCTTAGGTGACCCTGTTCTTGAGCTTGCATGTCAAATTTATATGGTCAAAAGTAGTTTTAATGCATGATATATCCTCTAGGCACTTGTGGGAGTAGTTGCTATCAATTTTGTTGAGTTTGGTTCACTTTTATTTTGAAGTTACTAAAATTTCAGAAATTTTTCAGAGGAAGAAATATGTTTAGGAAAATGTACCAAGGTGGTCCTTCAAGGAAGCAAGGACCCAGGCTCGCAATACGCGATGCCGATGATGAACCACCGAGGGAAGCTCAAGTGCGGGCTTGTGAATGGCCTTCAGAGGACTTTATGGATCGACCAGGAATCAAGGAAGAATTTAACGCATATGTGCGTAATGCTGGTCTTGAGAGCTTCGAGGCAGATAAGTGCCACCAGTACCACTATCTCACTGATTCCTTTGTGAGAAGGTTTGAATTTTTATCATCACGCAATTCTCAAACTGTCCTGTTTGATCTTTATGAAAAAAATTATACTATGGACTTAGAGGATTTTAACACTGCTTGCAAACTTCCACAATGGGGTAGTCGTAATGAACCTCGCAAATCTGAATTTAGTGATTTTCTTGCTAGTATAACTGTGGGGGAATCTAGAGACATAAGACAAGCTACCATAGGGAGCATTCATTTTCCTGCTATACATTATTTTGCTCTCTTCATAGGTAGGTGCATAAATGGTAAGGATGAAGCATGTCACATGTGTGTCCCTGACCTCAGTGTTCTCATGAGTGTTGTATTAGGAGATAAACATTATAATTTGGGAGCCATTGTTGCATGTAGGTTGCATAATAATAGATTTAATGGAGATTTCTTTGGTGGAATCTATGCAACCCGTCTAGCTAATTTGCTTGATATACCCATACGAGGGTATGAGATTGAGTTGCCTCCTGTTTATTTAGATTATGAGGCCATGGTTCGTCATCAGTTTGTTGAGAGGAACGTTCAGTTCCTCCAGTATCGACTAATCTTTGATAGACGACGTACATATCATGTCGCTCTCCCTGCTCTTGCTTTCTTTGACTCTCAGGCAAAAGGGAGATATGCTATAACCAGGGAGGAGGCGGACGAGTATAAGAGGAGGACGGAGACTGCCCGTCTCCAAGCGGCAGCTCATGAGGCAATAGCTGCTGCATCTCAGTATGACCCCAGCTATAACTTTGGATATCCACCAGGCCAGCCGTAGCCATAGACCAACTTAGGCCAAAAGCCTAAGCTTGGGGGAGTACGTATTTCTCACCGACATTACATTCATGTTCACACACTCATTGCTAGTTGTCGGTGCTCATACTTTTTCACTGTATCATCCATGCTAGTTTATTTTCCTTTTTATGCTTTCTTCTTGTGTGTTTAATAAACCTTAAGAAAAACAAAAAAATTAGTTGTAGCTTTTAATTAGTCTACTTTCCATGCTTGTAGTAGTAACTAAAAAGAAAACCCAAAAAGATCTCTCGCTCTTCTTTTGCTTGTTGGGAGCTTTCTCGTGTAAATAGTTTTATTTCTTTTCTTGTTCTTTGGGGCTCGATAGGAGAAGACCATAATGAAAATGTTGAGTGGCTCTCATATGCATTATTGTTGATCTAACAATGAGCCCATATTACCTTGTCTTCTCTCTTGAATTGAATGCCTGCAGATTCCAGCTTAGTCCAATGCACGTGCACCATTAATATTATGCACACTATTCGGTCGTGCAAGTGAAAGGCAATAATGATGATTATATGATGAACTTATTGAGATGAGAAAAGCTGGTATGAACTCTACCTCTCTTTTTTGTAAATATGATTAGTTCATCGTTCCTGATTCAGCCTATTATGAATAAACATGTTTGCAATGACAATTAGAGATTATAGTTGCTTATGCCATGCTTAATTAGCTAGGAGCTTATAATGGTTTACCTTGCATGCCAAATGCTATTAAAATGGTTGTTGTGTGGTATGATAGGGTGGTATCCTCTTTTGAACAATTCGAGTGGCTTGACTTGGCACATGTTCACGCATGTAGTTGAAACAAGATCAACATAGCCTCTACGATATTTATGTTCATGGTGCATTATATCCTACTCATGCTTGCATTCGGTGTCGCTCTCTAGCTGGTCGCTTCCCAGTCTTTTGCTAGCCTTCACTTGTACTAAGTGGGAATACTGCTTGTGCATCCAACTCCATAAACCCCAAAGTTGTTCCATATGAGTCCACCATACCTACCTATATACGGTATCTACCTGCCGTTACAAGTAAATTTGTATGTGCCAAACTCTAAACCTTCAAATAAACATTATGTTTTGTATGCTCGAATAGCTCATGTATCAACTAGGGCTGTCCGTATCTTCCATGTTAGGCGGGTTATTCTCAAAAGGAGTGGACTGCGCTCCTCACTCACGAGAAAATGGCTGGTCACCGGGATGCCCAGTCCCATGCTTTATGCAAATCAAATCAAAATAATTGCAAACAAAACTCCCCTGGGACTGTTGTTAATTGGAGGCACTCGTTGTTTCGAGCAAGCCATGGATTGATGCTTGTTGGCGGAGGGGGGGGGGGGGTATAAACTTTACCATTCTGTTTGGGAACCGCCTATAATGTGTGTAGCATGGAAGATATCGCCATCTCTCAGTTGTTATGTTGACAATGAAAGTATACCGCTCAAAATATTATTTATATCTATTTCAAAACCGAGCTCTCGCACCTCTACAAATCCCTGCTTCCCTCTGTGAAGGGCCTATCCATTTACTTTTATGTTGAGGTATCATCCTCTTATTAAAAAGCACCAGTTGGAGAGCACCACTGTCATTTGCATTCATTACTGTTAGTTTACATTGAGTATGACCTGACTGGATCTCTTTTACCATGAATTACAATGTCTAGTCAGTCCTTGACCTTAAAAGGTGCTCTGCATTTATGTTTTGCGGTCTCATAAAGGGCTAGCGAGATACCATCTTGTTATATCATATCATGATTGTTTTGAGAAAGTGTTGTCATTTGAGATTTATTATTATTGCTCGCTAGTTGATTATTCCATTGATATGAGTAAACATGATACCTAAATGTTATTGTGAATATGGTTAGTTCATAATCTTTGCTGAAAACTTGAATGCTGGCTTTACATAATTACAACAACAAGAGCAAACCGAGTTTGTAAAAGTTTTTCTTTACCACTTTCAGTTTATCAACTGAATTGCCTGAGGACAAGCAAAGGTTTAAGCTTGGGGGAGTTGATACGTCTCCGTCGTATCTACTTTTCCAAACACTTTTGCCCTTGTTTTGGACTCTAACTTGCATGATTTGGATGGAACTAACCCGGACTGACGCTGTTTTCAGCAGAATTGCCATGGTGTTATTTTTGTGCAGAAATAAAAGTTCTCGGAATGACCTAAAAATCAATGGAGAATTATTTTGGAATATATTAAAAATACTGGAAGGAAGATCCACGTCGGCGGGGCCTCCACCCGTCCACGAGGGTGGGGGCGTGCCCTACACCCCTGGGCACGCCCCCTGCCTCGTGGGCCCTCTGACGCTCCACCGACCTCAACCCTGACTCCATATATTCACTTTCAGGGAGAAAAAACCAGGGAGAAGGATTCATCGCGTTTTACGATACGAAGCCGCCGCCAAGCCCTAAACTCTCTCGGGAGGGCTGATCTAGAGTCCGTTCGGGGCTCCGGAGAGGGGAATCCGTCGCCATCGTCATCATCAACCATCCTCCATCACCAATTTCATGATGCTCACCGCCGTGCGCGAGTAACTCCATCGTAGGCTTGCTGGATGATGATGGGTTGGATGAGATTTATCATGTAATCGAGTTAGTTTTGTTAGGGTTTGATCCATAGTATCCACTATGTTCTCAGATTGATGTTGCTATGACTTTGCTATGCTTAATGCTTGTCACTAGGGCCCGAGTGCCATGATTTTAGATTTGAACCTATTATGTTTTCGTCAATATATGAGAGTTATTGATCCTATCTTGCAAGTCAATAGTCACCTACTATGTGTTATGATCAGGCAACCCCGAAGTGACAATAATCGGGACCACTCCCGGTGATGACCGTAGTTTGAGGAGTTCATGTATTCACTATGTGTTAATGCTTTGGCCCGGTACTCTATTAAAAGGAGGCCTTAATATCCCTTAGTTTCCGCTAGGACCCCGCTGCCACGGGAGGGTAGGACAAAAGATGTCATGCAAGTTCTTTTTCATAAGCACGTATGACTATATTCAGAATACAAGCCTACATTACATTGATGAATTGGAGCTAGTTCTGTGTCATCCTAGGTTATGACTGTTACATGATCGATCGCATCCGGCATAATTCTCGATCATCGATCCGGAAAACCAACACAGTGCTCAAGAGGTAGCACTCACCACCGTGCGTGAGTAATTCCATCGTAGGCTTGCTGGACGGTGATGGGTTGGATGAGATTTATCATGTAATCGAGTTAGTTTTGTTAGGGTTTGATCCCTAGTATCCACTATGTTCTCAGATTGATGTTGCTATGACTTTGCTATGCTTAATGCTTGTCACTAGGGCCCGAGTGCCATGATTTCAGATGTGAACCTATTATGTTTTCGTCAATATATGAGAGTTATTGATCCTATCTTGCAAGTCAATAGTCACCTACTATGTGTTATGATCAGGCAACCCCGAAGTGACAATAATCGGGACCACTCCCGGTGATGACCGTAGTTTGAGGAGTTCACGTATTCACTATGTGTTAATGCTTTGGCCCGGTACTCTATTAAAAGGAGGCCTTAATATCCCTTAGTTTCCGCTAGGACCCCGCTGCCACGGGAGGGTAGGACAAAAGATGTCATGCAAGTTCTTTTCCATAAGCACGTATGACTATATTCGGAATACAAGCCTACATTACATTGATGAATTGGAGCTAGTTCTGTGTCACCCTAGGTTATGACTGTTACATGATCGATCGCATCCGGCATAATTCTCTATCACCGTTCCATTGCCTACGAGTTTTCCATATATTGTTCTTCGCATATTTACTTTTCCGTTGCTATTGTTATCATCGCTACAAAACACCAAAAACATTACTTTTGATACCGTTACTTTTGCTATCGTTACCACTACTATCATATTACTTTGCTACTAAATACTTTAATGTTGATATTAAGTTATCCAGGTGTGGTTTAATTGACAACTCAGCCGCTAATACTTGAGAATATTCTTTGGCTCCCCTTGTGTTGGATCAATAAATTTGGGTTGAATACTCTACCCTCAAAAACTGTTGCGATCCCCTATACTTGTGGGTTATCATATGCCAAGTTTCATGAATTTCAGACGAGTTTTGGATTTACTAGAATTTAAAAACCAAGTATCTCAATGTTTGTGGCCGAGTGACGGCGGCAGGGTGTTTGAAATTCATTGTCATTTCTTGCATGGGACATATGCATGCACCAAAGGACACAAATTTGATTTTTCAACCAATTTATATGCACTGGAGCATGTGCATGTAGTTCAAATCTGAATTATGCACCAGAAATGCCTGGAAAACCAAGTTAATATATAAAAATGTACGAACGAACCCTGAAAAATTACAAAATTAAACACACCACTCATGTTGTTCTATGTTGACACTAGAAATTTTTTGAAAGCAATAAGAGGCAACGGATATCGTTTTGTCCCCAAAGGTGGCACGTTCCCGACCGAAAGCACCACGCTTGTTGTGAGAAGCTTGTACCCAAACCTGCCCCAAATGGGACAAAATTTTTACCACGACATGTTGATGCCGCTCCATGATAGCATGCCAAGTTTCATGAATTACAGACGAGTTTTGGATTTACTAGAATTTAAAAACCAAGTATCTCAATGTTTCGACCGAGTGATGGTGGAAATGTGTTTGAAATTCATTCCCATTTCTTGCATGGGACCTAAGCATGCACCAAAGGACACAAATTTGATTTTGTTAACCAATTTATATGCATTGGAGCATGTGCATGTAGTTCAAATTTGAATTATGCACCTGAAATGCTTGGAAAACCCAGTTAATGTATAAAAATGTCCAAACAAACCCCGAAAAATTCCAAAATTAAACACAACACTCCTATTGTTCTATGTTGACACTACAATTTTTTGAAAGCAGTAAGAGGCAACGGATACCATTTCTTCCCCAAAGGTGGCATGTTCCCTACCGAAACCATCACGCTTGTTGTGAGAAGCTCTGGTTTGGGAGAAGCTTACACCCAAACCTGCCCAAAATGGGACAAATTTTTTACCACGACATGTTGATGCCGCTCCATGATAGCATGCCAAGTTTCATGAAATTCAAACAAGTTTTTAAAAAACCAAGCATCTCAATGTTTGCGGCCGAGTGACGGTGACAGGGTGTTTGAAATTCATTGTCATTTCTTGCATGGGACCTAAGCATGCACCGAAGGACACAAATTTGATTTTTCAACCAATTTATATGCATGGGGCATGTGCATGCAGTTCAAATTTGAATTATGCACCTGGAATGCCTGGAAAGCCAAGTTAATGTATAAAAATGTCCAAACACACCCCAAAAATTCCAAAATTAAACACAACACTCCTGTTGTTCTATGTTGACACAAGAATTTTTTTGAAAGCAATAAGAGGCAACGGATATCGTTTCGTCCCCAATGGTGGCACGTTCCGTACCGAAACCATCAAGCTTGTTGTGAGAAGCTCTGGTTTGTGAGAAACTTATACCCAAACCTGCCCCAAATGGGACAAAAATTCTACCACGGCATGTTGATTCCACTCCATGATAGCATGCCAAGTTTCATGAATTTCAGATGAGTTTTGGATTTACTACATTTTTAAAATCAAGTATCTCAATGTTTGCGCCTGAGTGGCGGTGGCAGGGTGTTTGAAATTCATTCGCATTTCTTGCACGGGACCTTAGCGTCCACCGAAGGACACAAATTTGGTTTTTCAAACAATTTATATGAACTGGATCATGTGCATGTAGTTCAAATATGAATTATGCACCTGAAATGCCTGGAAAACCAAGTTAATGTATAAAAATGTCCAAACAAACACCAAAAAATTCCAAAATTAAACACAACCCTCCTGTTGTTCTATGTTGACACTAGAAAATTTTTGAAAGCAATAAGAGGCAACTGATATCGTTTCGTCCCCAAAGGTGCCATGTTCCCTACCGAAACCATCACATTTGTTGTGAGAAGCTCTGGTTTGGGAGAAGTTTATACCCAAACCTGCCCCAAATGGGACAGAATTTTTACCATGGCATGTTGATGGCGCTCCATGATAGCATGCCAAGTTTCATGAATTTCAAACGAGTTTTGGATTTACTAGACTTTTAAAACCAAGTATCTCAATGTTTGCATCCGAGTGACAGTGGCAGGGTGTTTGAAATTCATTCCCATTTCTTGCAGGGGACCTAAGCATGCACGGAAGGACACAAATTTGATTTTTCAACCAATTTACATGCACTGGAGCATGTGCATGTAGTTCAAATTTGAATTATGCACATAAAATGCCTAGAAAACCCAGCTAATGTATAAAAATGTCCAGACGAACCCCGCAAATTTCCAAAATTAAACACAACACTCATGTTGTTCTATGTTGACACTAGAAAAGTTTTTAAAGCAATAAGAGGCAACGGTTATAGTTTCGTCCCCAAAGGTGGCACGTTCACTACCGAAACCATCACGCTTGTTGTGAGAAGCTTTGGTTTGGGAGAAGCTTATACCCAAACCTGCCCCAAATGGGACAAATTTTTTACCACGGCATGTTGATGCCAAGTTTCACCTATTTCAGACGAGTTTTGGATTTACTAGAATTTAAAAACCAGGTATCTCAATGTTTGCAGCCGAGTGACGATGGCAGGGTGTTTGACATTCATTCCGATTTCTTGCATGGGACCTAAGCATGCAACCAAGGACACTGATTTGATTTTTAAACCCGTTTATATGCACTAGAGCATGTGCATGTAGTTTAAATTTGAATTATGCACCTCAAATGCCTACAAAACCAAGTTAATGTATAAAAACGTCCAAACAAACCCTGAATAATTCCAGTTTTTTTGACGAGACACCTATAGTAGCATGTTCACTGTAGATAAAAGTTCTACAAATTCAAACACCATCCTTTGCAGCTTTGACCCCATTACGTAATTCAAATCAAGACGAAAAATCAAGTAGATTCAACACAAAATATCTTGGAGCACCGTCGGAGTGTCAAGCACACTAGCCCGCTCCTCAAGTATCATTTCACTTTTCAATCATCGCCGGTGAAAGATGGGGACATGGACCCGCGTCGTGAGGGCAACTTCAGCGGCCCACTCCAATGAGACGCGGCCGCAGCCGCCAGGCGCGTGCTAACAAGCTTCGTGAGGGCGACTGATACGTCTCCAATGTATCTATAATTTACGAAGTATTCATGCTGTTGTTTTATCATTCTTGATGTTTTACAATCATTTTATAGCAACTTTATATCATTTTTTGGGACTAACCTCTTGACCCAGTGCCCAGTGACAGTTGTTGTTTTTTGCTTGTTTTTACATCGCAAAAAATCAATATCAAACGCAGTCCAAACACCGCGAAACATTTTGGAGAATTTTTATGGACCAGAACACCCAGGATGGGCCAGAGCAGCACCTAGGGGTGCCCTGAGGGGGGCACAACCCACCAGGGCGTTCCTGGGGGCCCAGGCGCGCCCAGGTGGGTTGTGCCCACCTCGGTGGCCTCCCGCACCCCCTCTTTACCCTATAAATTCCCAAAAATTCTAGAAACCCTCTGGGTTAACCTAGATCAGAAGTTCCACTGTCGCAAGGCTCTGTAGCCACCAAAAACCAATCTAGACCCTTTCCAGCACCCTGCTGGAGGGGGGAATCATCTCCGGTGGCCATCTTTATCATCCTGGTGGGCACCACGATGAGGCGAGAGTAGTCCACCCTCAGGGCTGAGGGTTTGTACTAGTAGCTATGTGTTTAATCTCTCTCTATCTCTCTCTCTCTCGTGTTCTTGAGATGTCACAATCTTGATGTATCGCGGGCTTTGTTAGTAAAGTCGGATATATGGTGTTTTCCCCTCTCTATCTTGTTGTGATGAATTGAGTTTTTCCCTTTGAGATTTCGTGGTTATCAGATTGAATACTTTTATGGATTTTAGAACACTTGATATATGTCTTGCAATTGAATACTCATGGTGACAATGGGGTATCGTATTGATTCACTTGATATATGTTTTGGCACTCAACTCGCGGATTCCCGAGGTGACATTGGGGTAATCTATGCATAGGGGTTGATGCACGTCTTGTCTTTGTTTCTCCGGTAGAAATCTTGGGGCACTCTTTGAAGTTCTTTGTGTTGGATTGAATATTATGAATCTGAATTTGCTTCGGTGTTATTTTAGTACGAACTCTTGGTTAGATCGACCAGAAAGAATAATTTCGTGTTATTTTAGTACGAACTCTAGGATAGATTGATCGGAAAGAATAGATTTGAGGTGTTTTCGTACCCTACAAACAATTCCGTATTTTGTTATCCACTAGATAGGAACTTTGGAGTGACTCTTCGTTCCACGTTGATTGATGGTTATACGATCTAATTATATTAGCACTGTTGAGAGATTGCACTAGCGAAAGTACGGACCCTAGGCCTCATTTTAAAGCATTGCAATACCATTTGTGCTCCGTTTTACCAATTACTACCTTGTTGTTGTTTTTATTTTCAGATTATAAAAATATATTTCTACCATCCATATTACTTTTATCACCATCTCTTTGCCGAACTAGTGCACCTATACTATTTGCCATTGTATTAGGTGTGTTGGGGACACAAGAAATTTCTTTTATTTGGTTGTAGGGTTGTTTGAGAGAGACTATCTTCATCCTACACCTCCCACTGGTTGATAAACTTTAGGTCATCCACTTGAGGGAAAATTGCTACTGTCCTACAAAACTCTACGCTTGGAGGCCCAACACGTGTCTACAAGAATAAAGTTGCGTAGTAGACATCAAGCTCTTTTCTGGCGCCGTTGCCGGGGACGTGAGTGCATGAAGGTATATCTTTAGATCTTGCAATCAAATCTTTTAGTTTCTTGTTTTACCACTAGTTTGGTTTATAAAAATAAATATACAGGAAAATGGAATTGAGGTTGTCTCATATTATTCATCTCTATAATATCTTTCGTGAAAATGATGGAAAGGAAAATTGTGCTCAATTCATAGAAGAAGGATTCGATAGAATGTTTGGTATAAATGATGAGCATTATTGCAATGTTGTTAGTATGAATTCTTTGGATATCCATGATGCTAATGATATGCAAATCCATAAGCTTGGGGATGCTATGTTTGATGAAGATGATATTTTTAGTCCCCCAAGATTTGATGTGCAAATTTTTTATAATTATTGCATGCCTCCTATTTATGATGATTATAATGATGAAAGTGGAATTGGAGAGGTCATGACTTTATTTAGTGATGAATCACTATTTTGGATGAGGCTTCAATTGACTAAGAAAACAAGGTTGCTATCTATGATGATTATGGTGATGACATGTATGCTATAAAGAATAATGATAACCATGAAACCAGTCATCATGATTTTAATTTCAATCCCATGATAGTTACTTCGTTGAGTTTGCTCCCACTACTATGCATGAGAATAAATTTGATTATGTGGAGAGTAATAAAATTTATATGCTTGTGGATCATGAAAATAATGCTTTACATGATAGTTATATTGTTGAATTCATTCATGATGCTACTGAAAATTATTATGAGGTAGGAACTTTTGCTTGTAGGAATTGCAATAATATCAAGTTTCCTCTCTATGTGTTTAAAGTTTTGAAGTTATGCTTGTTTTGCCTTCCTATGCTAGTTGATTCTTGTTCCCATAAGTTGTTTTCTCACAAAATCCCTATGCATAGGAAGTGGGTTAGACTTAAATGTGCTAGTCATATGCTTCATGATGCTCTTTTCATGTTTCATTTCTTATATTTTATGCGAGCATCATTGAAATCATCATGCCTAGCTTAAAAGGCATAAAAGAAAAACGTTTGTTGGGAGACAACCCAACACTTTTACCTACTGCTTTTGTGTGTTCACATGATTATGCTACTGTAGTAATCATGTTTTATTGCTTGTGTTTCAATAAAGTGCCAAGTAAGACCTTTGGGATGGCTTACGGTGATAGTTGATTTGATCTTGTTGAAAAACAGAAACTTTTGCGCCCAGGAAAATAATTCTCATTTTTAAAAGAAGCATGATAAAATGCTGATTATTTTTTAAGAAGATCAATAGACAAATTTACCAGGCTTTCCAAAATTTTCAGAATTTTTGGAGTAGCAAAAGTATGGTTGTATTACAGATTACTACAAACTGTTCTGTTTTTGACAGATTCTGTTTTCAATGGATAGTTTGCTTGTTTTCTAGTTTCTATGGCTTATATTGCTCACTATAAATTGTGGAAATGATGTGCTATAGTAGGCATTGTGTGGAAATAATTATGGATCTTTTCTTTGACAGTACCAAAGTGAAATAGTTTCCTCTTTATCATACTAACCTATCTCATGAAGTTCCATTAAGTTTTGTGTGATTGAAGTTTCAAGTTTTGGGTGAGATGTCGATATGAGGAGAATAAGCACTAACAAGACCCTAAGCTTGGGGATTACCAAGGCACCCCAAGTTAATATTCAAGGAATATCCAAGCAACTAAGCTGGGGATGCCCCGGAAGGCATCCCCTTATTTGTCTCCAACATTATCGGTAACCTCACTTCGAGCTATGTTTTCATTCATCACATAATATGTGTTTTGCTTGGAGCGTCAATTTATTTTGTTAGGATTTGCTTGCTGTTATTTAGAATAATTTTTTGCATCTTTTATTTAAATAAAAATGTCAAGTATAACCTTTGCCATGCTTATTTTGCAAGTATACATGTTGTTGTTTGAAAACAGAAAGTTTACCGCTGTTGCAAAAATTCCTTAGAAAAGTCAGAATGTGATAAAGTGTTTAAACTTTTTGCATAGTAAGCTCTCATAAATTTATGTTTTTCATAATTTTTGGAGTTAAGAAGTATTGATACTCTTGCATTCTTTACAGACTGTACTGTTTTGGCAGATTGTTGTTATGTTTGCATTGTTTGCATATGTTTTTAGATAAAATAGAGTCCTCAAATAGTAAGCGGCATTCACATCCTGTCAACGAAGCTCTTTTCTATGGAATTGCTCTAGTGCTTCACTTATATCTTTTTGAGAACGGTGTGCTTTAGTATTTTTGAAGAAATTCTCTCTTTCTTCACTTAATTTAATTTGAGAGAAAGAAATATTATGATCATGATCTTCATTTATATCTTTTTGGAGTAGCTTGTCATTTACTCTTGTGCTTCACTTATATCCTATGAGTAAATTGTTGATTAAATTTAATGTCATGAAGTTGAAATCATATCATGCCTAGTGGTAGCTTCACATTGGGTTTAGAAAGTGAAATCTTTTGAGGCTTGACAATCACAATATTGGTCATACAAGCAATTCACGAATAATTAGTATAAGGAAGAGAACTTTCACATAGAAATACACTATCTTGGAAATCTTTTGTGATTGTGAGATCCCATCAAAATATTATATGCCAAAATTGTTGACGTTGGACAAGGAAGACAACGTAATGGTTTTTGTTTGTTCATATTCACATAGAAGTTATATCGTCATAGATCCTTCAACATGTGGTGCTTGCCCCCCATCTTTGCTAGCCAAAAATTCCGCACCAAGTAGAGATACTACTTGTGCATCCAAAAACCCTTAAACCCAAATCTTATTTTCAAGAGTCCACCATACGTACCTAAGGATTGAGCAAGATCCTTCAAGTAAGTTGTCATCGGTGAAATAAGGAAATAAAAATTGCTTCTAAAAGTGTTAGATCATTTAGTGTAAGGGAAAATGGAGTGTTGTATGAACTTGTGATGGCAAAGAATAAAAGCGACAGACTGCATAATAAAGGTTGCTATCATAAGGGGTAATATAACGTGACGTTCTTTTGCACTAAGGGGTTGAGCATACAAACAAATAAGTGCATGGAAACCTATGCTTCCCTCTACGAAGGGCCTATCTTTTACTTTTATGTATTTAATTTTATGCAAAGAGTCAAAGTTTTCTCTATATTCCCTTTTTATTTTTCTCTTTTGGCAAGCATCATGTGGTGAGGAAAGATCTAGGCACATATATCCTGTTGGATATGGGTAGCATGAGTTATTATTGTTGACATCACCCTTGAGGTGAATATGTTTGGAGACGAAAGAATAATCCCCTGCCTTTCTATGTGTCTGGTTGAAATGTTTTGCTCATGTGTATGTAGTGAGTGTTAGCAATCATAGAAGACTATATGATGGTTGAGTATGTGGAGCTCTTACTTTACTTTGTTGAATAAGTTGAATTACAATTTCTTGATGACTGAGAACATAGATTGTTGAGTTTTAAGAGAATTCATTGTTTGAACCTTAACATGTGAATTGGTTGCTACTTTAACATGAGAAAAATTTCTGAGAAAAGAATTGACGTCATGATGCTAGGAAAAGTGATTGAAATTTTCACTAATCAAACTTGTGCACCTTGCTAGCATTCACACTTCATAAATTATTTCTTTTATCATTTACCTACTAGAGGACGAGTAGGAATTAAGCTTGGGGATGTTGATACGTCTCCAACGTATCTATAATTTATGAAGTATTCATGCTGTTATTTTATCATTCTTGGATATTTTACAATCATTTTATAGCAACTTTATATAATTTTTTGGGACTAACCTATTGACCTAGTGCCCAGTGCCAGTTGCTATTTTTGCTTGTTTTTTACATCATAGAAAATCAATATCAAACGGAGTCCAAACACTGCGAAACTTTTTGGAGAATTTTTATGGACCAGAACACCCAGGATGGGCCAGAGCAGCACCTGGAGGGTGCCCCGAGGGGGGCACAACCCACCAGGGCGCACCTGGGGGCTCAGGCGCGCCCAGGTGGGTTGTGCCCACCTCGGTGGCCTCCCGCACCCCGTCTTTACCCTATAAATTCCCGAAAATTCCAGAAACCCTCGGGGTTAACCTAGATCAGAAGTTCCGCCGCCGCAACCAATCTAGACCCTTTCCGGTACCTTGCCGAAGGGGGGTAATCATCTCCGGTGGCCATCTTCATCATACCGGCGGCCACCACGATGAGGAGGGAGTGATACGTCTCCAACGTATCTATAATTTTTGATTGCTCCATGCTATTATATTATCTGTTTTGGATGTTTAATGGGCTTTATTATACACTTTTATATTATTTTTGGGACTAAGCTACTAACCAAAGGCCTAGTGCAAATTGTTGTTTTTTTCCTATTTCAGTGTTTCGCAGAAAAGGAATATCAAGCGGAATCCAAACGGAATGAAACCTTCAGGAGAGTGATTTTTGGAACAAACACAATCCAGGAGACTTGGAGTGGACGTCAAGGAAGCGTCGAGGAGGCCATGAGGCAGGGAGGTGCGCCCCCACCCTCGTGGCTCCCCTGAACGAGTTCTTTCGCCTATATATACTCATATACCCCAAAACATCTGAGAGCACGACGAAACCCTATTTCCACCATTGCAACCTTCTGTACCCAAGAGATCCCATCTTGGGGCCTTTTCCGGAGCTCTGCCGGAGGGGGAATCGATCACGGAGGGCTTCTACATCAACACCATAGCCTCTCCAATGATGTGTGAGTAGTTTACCACAGACCTTCGGGTCCATAGTTATTAGCTAGATGGCTTCTTCTCTCTCTTTGGATCTCAATACAAAGATCTCCTCGATCTTCTTGGAGATCTATTCGATGTAATTCTTTTTACGGTGTGTTTGTCGAGATCCGATGAATTGTGGGTTTATGATCAAGATTATCTATGAACAATATTTGATTCTTCTCTAAAATCTTTTATGCATGATTTAATATCTTTGCAAGACTCTTCGAATTATCAGTTTGGTTTGGCCTACTAGATTGATCTTTCATGCAATGGGAGAAGTGCTTAGCTTTAGGTTCAATCTTGCATGTCCTTTCCCAATGACAGCAGGGGCAGCAAGGCACGTATTGTATTGTTGCCATCGAGGATAAAAAGATGGGGCTTATATTATATTGCTTGAGTTTATCCCTCTACATCATGTCATCTTGCCTAATGTGTTACTCTGTTCTTATGAACTTAATACTCTAGATGCATGCTGGATAGCGGTCGATGTGTGGAGTAATAGTAGTAGATGCAGAATCGTTTCGGTCTACTTGTCGCGGACGTGATGCCTATATACATGATCATGCCTAGATATTCTCATAACTATTTTCTTTTCTATCAATTGCTCAACAGTAATTTGTTCACCCACCATAGAATTTTCTATCTTGAGAGTAGCCACTAGTGAAACCTATGGCCCCGGGTCTATCTTCCATCATATTATTTTCATATCAACTTGCTATTTCTATTACCATTTATTTTGCAATCTTTATTTTCCAATCTATATCATAAAAATACCAAAAATATTTATCTTATTATCTCTATCAGATCTCACTTTCGTAAGTGACTGTGAAGGGATTGACAACCCCTTTATCGCGTTGGTTGCGAGGTTCTTGTTTGTTTGTGCAGGTACGAGGGACTTGCGTGTAATCTCCTACTGGATTGATACCTTGGTTCTAAAAAACCGAGGGAAATACTTACGCTACTTTGCTGCATTACCCTTTCCTCTTCAAGGCAAAACCAACGCGTGCTCAAGAGGTAGCAGGGAGTAGTCCACCCTCGGTGATGAGGGTTTGTACGAGTAGCTATGTGTTTAATCTTTCTTTCTCTCTCTCGTGTTCTTGAGATGTCACGATCTTGATGTATCGCAGGCTTTGTTAATATAGTTAGATAATATGATGTTTTCCCCTCCCTATCTTGTTGTGATGAATTGAGTTTTTCCCTTTGAGATTTTGTGGTTATCGGATTGAATACTTTTATGGATTTGAGAACACTTGATATATGTATTGCAATTGGATACTCGTGGTGACAATGGGCTATCGTGATGATTCACTTGATAAATGTTTTGGCACTCAACTCGTAGATTCCAGAGGTGAGCTTGGGGTAATCTATGAATAGGGGTTGTCGGTGTTCTGGGAACGGGGGTCCCCAGACTTGCCTGCTTGCAGCCTGCGGCGTGGCTCAAAGGGGGGCCCAGCATGGCCCATCTTCATCAACACAAGACTCAAGACCCTTGCGAGGGGCCAAGCCTCGCGAGGCGGACGACACGGAGCTTCCTCAGGCACGGCCTCGTCAGGCTGGCTCGCGAGGAGGTCGAGAGATCAAGGCGGGGTACCTCGCGAGGTGCCCGCGACGCAAGCCATGACGACTCAGGGCGCCAGGCGGGTGCCAGCCCGCGCAGCGTCCTCCTTTCCTCTTTGGTGCAAAGGGGGCAAGCGCAGCCGCGGAGTACCGAGGTATCAGGCAAAGGTTGCCATTTCGGTGCAACGAGACCAAGACCAGGAGGACTACGAGACGGGGGTCACCGTGGAGCCCAAGACGGCGTCATCACCAGAGCTTTGCGCAAGTGAAGACTGCTTTTGTCAGGATAGTTGATACTTTCTTTCCCCCTTCAAATTAGCCCGCCATTGTTGGATCCCTTCCCGCTCGATATTTGGGAAGAGGACCAGTGCCTCTATAAATAGGACCAGCCGCCCACAGAGCAAGGGGGTTGGTTCGTTCGGTTGGCGTGTAAGTGAGAGCAAGACAGCAGAGAGAGAGAAAGGGTGGCTGAACTCCTCCTAGCAGTTCATCACCCCAGCCAAGAACAGACCCTTGCGAGGCTGTTCTTCCTTGTATTGTTCATCATCATCAGCCCCAAGAGAAAATCCACCCACCACACACTGGAGTAGGGTATTACACCACAACGGTGGCCCAAACCAGTATAAATCTTGTGACTCTCGTGCAGTTCTTTCCGTAGTCTAGATCTTTGCGAGATGGCGAGGTAGAAGGCGTAATCTCCGCGCGCACCCCGGTGTTCGAACCTTAAGGGTCTGCCGGAACCCGAAATCCGACATTTGGCACGCCAGGTAGGGGTGCACCGGAATTCGTCGTCCACCGCCCCGTTCTCCTCCGACCGTCGCATCCATGTCCGATTCTCGTCGGGCCCGCGCCGAGCAGCGGGCCGCCATCGCTTCCCGCGTCGCCCAGACGGCGCCCGTCGGCGGACGTCCTCGTCGTTCCCAGTCACCCGCCATCAACGCCACCACCGGCCCAGCAGGGGGCGAGCTGCAAGCGTCGTCTCAGCATCCATCCATGCGGCAAGACGGCCGCACCGCTACTCCATCGCTCGCACCAGCTGGATCTTCGCCCCCCGCGCTTAGCGCGCCCATGGAGGCTCGGGCCGGACTCATCGCGGCAGACGAGCTCTTGCACTGCCGCCCCGCCGACGACGTTTACGGGGAATGGCTCGACCGCGTCGCCGAGCTCGTCCGCACCGCAGGGGGATCTCCTGCGCCGTCCCATTGCGCTACACCAACACCCCTGGTCGTCGCGGCCCTCCTGGGTGGCTCGCGGGCGCCGCCCACAAGTCACCACGTCAAGTCGTTCGTCTGCCGGGTCAGCGCCGCTTCCACGCGGCAGGGGGCTCCCCCGGATCGGACGGCGCCCGAGGCCGGCCTGACCTTCAGTTCGTTGGACCACCCCTCCAACTCGGGCTGCTCGGGCGCGCTCCCCATGTTGTGCACCCCCACCATCTGCCAGGTGGCCGTCACTAGAACCCTCGTTGATGGCGGCGCGGGCCTCAGCGTGCTCTCGGTCGAGGCCTTCAACCTCCTCCGCATACCCCTGGAACGACTGCAACCCAGCCGGCCCTTCTCAGGCGTCGGAGGCAAGTCGTTCAGTTCCTTGGGGCAGATCCGGCTCCCAGTGACCTTCGGCACCTACGACAACTTCCGCATGGAGCTGATTGACTTCGACATCGCCCCCATCGGCCTCCCCTACAACGCCATCCTCGGCTACCCAGTGCTGGCCCAATTCATGGCCGCAACGCACCCGACATACAACCTCATGAAGATGCCCGAGAGCAGCGGTGTCCTCACTGTGCACAGGGACACTGGGGACGCGCTGCGGGCGCTCAAGCTCGCCTTCAAGACGGCGGCGTCGGCACAGCCCGCTGACTTGGAGACCCCCGGGCCCAAGGGGGCTGCACCCGCCAAGAAGAAGCAGTTGTTCACCCAAGACAAGGCAGAAACCAAGCAGATACCCGTCGATGAGGACGGGTCCACCAACGCCACTTTCACCATAGGCGCCCACCCCAAACACGAGCAGGAGGAGGCCCTGGTCGGGTTCCTGCGCGCAAACAAGAAGGTATTCGCTTGGGAGCCGGACCAGTTGGCAGGGATCCCCAGGAGTGTAATCGAGCATCACCTCAACATGTGCCCCAACGTGCGCCCTGTGAAGCAGAAGGCCAGGCGGCAGTCCATAGAAAAGCAGGCCTTCATCGTCCAGGAGACCCGCAAATTAGAGGCCGCTGGGGTCATCCGCGAGGTCCGATACCCAGATTGGTTGGCCAACCCTGTCGTTGTGCCAAAGAAGGGAGGGAAGGAGCGTATGTGTGTCGACTTCACCAACCTCAACAAAGCATGCCCGCAAGATCCGTTCCCGCTCCCCCGCATCGACCAGATCGTCGATTCCACTGCGGAATGTGACCTGTTATGCTTCCTGGATACCTTCTCTGGGTATCACCAAATCAAGATGGCGGTAGAAGACGTCGAGAAGATGGCCTTCCTAACCCCGTGTGGGGTATATTGCTACACGTGCATGCCATTCGGGCTGCGTAACGCAGGGGCGACCTTTCAGCGGCTGATGCACATCACCTTGGGCCCGCAACTCGGGAAGAATGTTGAAGCTTACGTCGATGACATTGTGGTAAAGTCTCGGGAGGCCGGGACCTTGATACAGGACTTGGAGGAAACCTTCGCGAGCCTCAATGCAGTGAACCTGTGGCTCAACCGAGAGAAGTGTGTGTTCGGAGTCCCCTCGGGCAAGCTCTTGGGTTTCCTCGTGTCCCACCGAGGCATCGAGGCTAACCCAGAGAAGGTCAAGGCGGTGGAAGACATGAGCCTGCCAAAGACCCTCAGAGAAATGCAGACGCTCACAGGGCACGTGACCGTGCTAGGGCGCTTCATCTCCAAGTTGGGAGAACGAGCCCTGCCCTTCTTCCAGCTAATGAAGAAAAAGGGGCCCTTCGAGTGGACTGAAGAGGCCGACAAAGCGTTCCAGGATCTCAAGAGATACCTGACCAGCCCACCGGTCATGGTGGCACCGCGCCCTCAGGAGCCCCTGGTGCTTTACCTCGCCGCCACTCCCTACTCCGCCGGCGCAGCCTTGGTGGCAGTCCGAGAGGAGCGCCGGATCAAAACCATGGCAGCAGCCCAGGACAAGGCAGAACAGGGACAAGGAAGGCCTACAGAAACCACCACCGCGGCTGAGGAGGATCAGCCGCCGCAGAGGGGCGCACCAGAGGCGGAAGAGGCCCCTCTTCCAGATGGCCAGTCTCAGGAGGCCTCATTGCCTCAAGAGGCGCCACGGCCTCCGGAAGGAGCAACCAGCACTGACGCACTCCGCCTCATTGAGCACCCAATGAACTTCGTCAGCACAGTGCTGCGGGATGCAAGAGCACGATATCCCATGCCTCAGAAACTCCTCCTCGCGCTACTGGTGGCGTCGCGCAAGTTGCAGCACTATTTTCAGGGTCACCCCATCAAGGTCGTCTTGTCATACCCCCTGGAGAGAGTGCTCAGGAGCCCTAATTCAGCTGGAAGGGTCGCTGAGTGGAACATAGAACTGCAAGCGTTTCAGCTCGAATTCAGCACGACCAGGGTCATCAAGGGAGCAGCGTTGGTGGATTTTGTGGTAGAGTGGACGGAGGCGCCAGGCCTCAAGGCCGATGAGGATCGGTCCCTATCCCCAGGAAGCGAGGCGCCAGAAGGCTGGGTCATGTACTTCGATGGGGCGTTCTCCAAGCATGGCGCTGGAGCTGGGGCGGTGCTCATATCACCCACACATGACAAGCTCTATTACGCCGTGCAACTCTATTTCCAGCAAGGCGAAAAGGTTTCCAACAACATAGCGGAGTATGAAGGTTTAATAGCAGGCTTGAAGGCCGCGGCCGCCCTGGGAGTGAAACGCCTCACCATCAATTTCTCCAACAAGGTGTACGAGCCGAAGGATGAGCACATGGAAGCCTACCTTGCGGAAGTCCGCAAGATGGAGAAGCAATTCTGGGGGTTGGAGTTGCAGCATGTGCCCCGTGGCACCAATCAGGAGGCCGACGATACCGCCAAACGCGCGTCCAGACGGTTACCCCAGGAGCCTGGCATTTTCGAGGAGCGGCTCTTCAAGCCCTCAGCTCTGTCGTCACTATCAAGCACGGCTCAGCCCTCGGAGGAGCTCCCCTAGCCGCCTGCCTTAGGAGCTCCGACCTGTGGCCCGGCCTCAGGAGCGCGCCTGCTCCTGACGATGGAACCTCAGGAGGGATGTTGGATCACAGAGCTCCGGAGCTACTTAGCGCAAGGGACCTTGCCGGAGGAGGAGGAGGAAGCGGAGCGAGTGGCATGCCAGGCCACGGCGTACTGCATTAGAGACGGAGAGCTCTACCGGAAGCGACCAAACGATGTATCCCCGCGCTGCATCTCCAGGGAGCAAGGGAAGGAACTACTAGAAGATATACACGGCAGAGACTGCGGACACCATTCATCATCGCGGACCCTCGTCGGTAAGGCGTTCCGCAGTGGGTTTTATTGGCCCACCGCGCTCAATGACGCCGTGGAACTAGTGAAAGCTTGTGAAGCCTGCCAGTTCCACACCAAGCAGATCGATCAGCCAGCAGGAGGCTTGCAGACTATCCCCCTTTCATGGCCATTCACGGTCTGGGGGCTAGACATCTTGGGCCCGTTTCCTCGGGCGCCAGGGGGCTACCGCTACCTCTACGTTGCCGTGGACAAATTCACCAAGTGGGCTGAAGTAGAGGCTGTCCGCACCATTCCCGCGGGTTCCGCGGTCAAGTTCATCAAGGGCATCGTAAGCCGGTTCACGGTGCCGAATCACATCATCACGGACAACGGTTCGCAGTTCACCAGTAACCTCTTCAAAACATATTGTGCTAACCTTGGAACGCAGATATGCTACGCCTCAGTGGTGCACCCCCGAAGCAACGGCCAGGCCGAGCGAGCCAACATGGAGGTCCTGAGGGGCCTCAAGACCAGGACGTTCAAGAAGAAGCTGGAGGCCTGTGGCAGAGGTTGGTACGACGAGCTTCAGTCCGTGCTATGGTTCATTCGCACCACCGCGACCAAACCGACTGGAGAGACCCCGTTCTTCTTGGTCTACAGAGCGGAAGCGGTCCTCCCTCACGAGGTTAGACGTCGCTCTGCACGGGTCCTGTTGTTCGACGAGGCACAGCAGGACGCCATGCGGGGGATGGACCTCGTGCTAGGGGAGGAACGTCGCCGAGAAGCCGCGCTGCGAGCGGCAAGGTACCAGCAAGCGCTGCGGCGATATCACTGCCGCAACATCCATCCGAGGACACTTGAGGTAAGAGACCTCGTGCTCAGGCAGGTTCTCTCCAGGGAGGGACTGCACAAGCTCTCTCCCACGTGGGAGGGCCCGTTCAAGGTTGTTCATGTTTCCAGGCCCGGCTCCGCGCGCTTGGAGACTCAGGAGGGAGTGCCGGTCCAGAACGCATGGAACATCCAGCACCTCCGGAGGTTCTACCCCTGAAAAGGCCCAGAGCCTGTGAAGCAAGGTGAGTGCCTGTGAAGCTATCGCATTTTGGAAAAGGCCCAGAGCCTGTGAAGCAAGGTGAGTGCCTGTGATGCTATCGCGTTTTGGAAAAGGCCCAGAGCCTGTGAAGCAAGGCGAGTGCCTGTGAAGCTATCGCGTTTTGGAAAAGGCCCAGAGCCTGTGAAGCAAGGCGAGTGCCTGTGAAGCTATCGCGTTTTGGAAAAGGCCCAGAGCCTGTGAAGCAGGGCGAGTGCCTGTGAAGCTATCGCGTTTTGGAAAAGGCCTAGAGCCTGTGAAGCAGGGCGAGTGCCTATGAAGCTATCACATTTTGGAAAAGGCCCAGAGCCTGTGAAGCAAGGCGAGTGCCTGTGAAGCTACCGTGTTTTGGAAAAGGCCCGGAGCCTGTGAAGAAGGCCAATGCCTGTGAAGCTCGCCGCCTATGACACTCTCACGTAATAATGAATTCGGGCTGTACACGCCCCGGAGTCTCAGGAGCGCCGGCCTCAGGCCCTGGGGCTCCCTCCCACGCCCAGTGGCAGCACTTAGCTCCGCGCTGGCGAGAAGACGTCGAAGACTAGATTAGGTGCCGGACGCGGCTTTTCATTTGCTTTCCGCAGTTGGCTTGTTCCTTCTCATTTGAAGTTTTATCGAAGTTGTTGCCATCTTTGGCTTGCGGTTCTTCGGTGTCGACCGCGTCTACGGGGAATGGCTCGACCGCGTCGCCGAGCTCGTCCGCACCGCAGGGGGCTCTCCTGCGCCATCCCATCGCGCTACACCAACACCCCCGGTCGTCGCGGCCCTCCCGGGCGGCTCGCGGGCGCCGCCCACAAGTCACCACATCAAGCCGTTCGTCCGCCGGGTCAGCGCCGCTTCCACGCGGCAGGGGGCTCCCTGGATCGGACGGCGCCCGAGGCCGGCCTGACCTTCAGTTTGGAGGACCACCCCTCCAACTCGGCTTGCTCGGGCGCGCTCCCCATGTTGTGCACCCCCACCATCTACCAGGTGGCCGTCACCAGAACCCTTGTTGATGGCGGCGTGGGCCTTAGTGTGCTCTCGGTCGAGGCCTTCAACCTCCTCCGCATACCCCTGGAACGACTGCAACCCAGCCGGCCCTTCTCAGGCGTCGGAGGCAAGTCATCCAGTTCCTTGGGGCAGATCCGGCTCCCAGTGACCTTTGGCACCTACGACAACTTCCGCACGGAGCTGGTTGACTTCGACATCGCCCCCATCGGCCTCCCCTACAACGCCATCCTCGGCTACCCAGCGCTGGCCCAATTCATGGCCGCAACGCACCCGACGTACAACCTCATGAAGATGCCCGGGAGCAGCGGTGTCCTCACTATGCACGGGGACACCGGGGACGCGCTGCGGGCGCTCAAGCTCGCCTTCAAGACGGCGGCATCAGCACAGCCCGCTGACTTGGAGACCCCCGGGCCCAAGGGGGCTGCACCCGCCAAGAAGAAGCAGTTGTTCACCCAAGACAAGGCAGAAACCAAGCAGATACCCGTCGATGAGGACGGGTCCACCAACGCCACTTTCACTAGTATGCCTCTACTTGACTACCTTGTTGATCAAAGATGGTTTAGTTTCCTAACCATAGACATCAGTTGTCATTCGATTAACAAGATCACATCATTAGGAGAATGATGTGATTGACTTGACCCATTCCGTTAGCTTAGCACTTGATCGTTTAGTTTGTTGCTATTGCTTTCTTCATGACTTATACATGTTCCTATGACTATGAGATTATGCAACTCCCATTTACCGGAGGAACACTTTGTGTGCCACCAAACGTCACAACGTAACTGGGTGATTATAAAGGTTCTCCACAGGTGTCTCCGAAGGTACTTTTTCGTATTTCGAGATTAGGATTTGTCACTCCGATTGTCGGAGAGGTATCTCTGGGCCCACTCGGTAATGCACATCACTATAAGCCTTTCAAGCATTGCAACTAATGAGTTAGTTGCGGTTGCAGGATGATGTATTACAGAACGAGTAAAGAGACTTTCTGGTAACGAGATTGAACTAGGTATTGAGATACCGATGATCGAATCTCGGGCAAGTAACATACCGGTGAGAAAGGGAACAACGTATGTTGTTATGCGGTCTGAGCGATAAAGATCTTCGTAGAATATGTAGGAGCCAATATGGGCATCCAGGTCCCGCTATTGGTTATTGACCAGAGAGGTGTCTCGGTCATGTCTACATAGTTCTTGAACCCATAGGGCCCGCACGCTTAACGTTCGTTGACGATATAGTACTATATGAGTTATGTATGTTGGTGACCGAATGTTGTTTGGAGTCCAGGATGAGATCACGGACATGACGAGGAACTCCGGAATGGTCCGGAGATAAAGTTTGATATATGAGATAATAGTGTTTGGTCACCGTAAGGGGTTCCGGATGTTTCCCGAAATGTTTGGGTACGAGAACACTTTATTTGGGCCAAAGGGGAAAGCCCACAAGGTTTTTGGAAAGCGCAAAAGGAAGTTTTGCGGAGTCCAAGGGCCAGACGCCAGGGTCCCTGGCGTCTGGGTCCAGACGCCGGGAACCCTGGCGTCTGGCCCTGGAGTCCGAGAAGGATTCTTGCCTTTCGGGTGAAACCGACCTTGTGCAGGCTTTTACTCCAAGTTTCGACCCCAAGGCTCAACATATAAATAGAGGGGTAGGGCTAGCACCCAATACAGATCAAGAAACACCAAGCTGTGTGCCGGCAACCTCGTCCCCTCTAGTTTGTCCTCCGTCATAGTTTTCGTAGTGCTTAGGCGAAGCCCTGCGGAGATTGTTCTTCACCAACACCATCACCACGCCGCCGTGCTGCCGGAACTCATCTACTACTTCGCCCCTCTTGGTGGATCGAGAAGGCGAGAACGTCACCGAGCCGAACGTGTGTAGAACTCGGAGGTGCCGTGCTTTCGGTACTTGGATCGGTCGGATCGTGAAGACGTTTGACTACATCAACCGCGTTGATATAATGCTTCCGCGAACGGTCTACGAGGGTACATAGACAACACTCTCCCCTCTCGTTGCTATGCATCACCATGATCCTGCGTGTGCGTAGGAATTTTTTTTGAAATTACTATGTTTCCCAACAGTGGCATCCGAGCCAGGTTTTTTGTGTTGATGTTATATGCACGAGTAGAACACAAGTGAGTTGTGGGCGATGCAAGTCATACTGCTTACCAGCATGTCATACTTTGGTTCGGCGGTATTGTTGGATGAAGCGGCTCGGACCGGCATTACGCGTACGCTTACACGAGACTGGTTCTACCGACGTGCTTTGCACACAGGTGGCTGGCAGGTGTCAGTTTCTCCAACTTTAGTTGAACCGAGTGTGACTACGCCCGGTCCTTGAGAAGGTTAAAACAACACCAACTTGACGAACTATCGTTGCGGTCTTGATGCGTAGGTAAGAACGGTTCTTACTAAGCCCAGTAGCAACCACGTAAAACATGCAACAACAAAGTAGAGGACATCTAACTTGTTTTTGCAGGGCATGTTGTGATGTGATATGGTCAAGACATGATGCTAAATTTTATTGTAGGAGATGATCATGTTTTGTAACCGAGTTATCGGCAACTGGCAGGAGCCATATGGTTGCCGCTTTATTGTATGCAATGCAATCGCCCTGTAATGCTTTACTTTATCACTAAGTGGTAGCGATAGTCGTAGAAGCATAAGATTAGCGAGACGACAACGATGCTATGATGGAAATCAAGGTGTCGCGCCGGTGACAATGGTGATCATGACGGTGCTTCGGATATAGAGATCACAAGCATGAGATGATGATGACTATATCATATCACTTATATTGATTGCATGTGATGTTTATCTTTTATGCATCTTATCTTGCTTTGATTGACAGTAGCATTATAAGATGATCTCTCACTAAATTTCAAGATAAAAGTGTTCTCCCTGAGTATGCACCGTTGCCAAAGTTCGTCGTGCCCAGACACCACATGATGATCGGGTGTGATAAGCTCTGTGTCCATCTACAACGGGTGCAAGCCAGTTTTGCACACACAGAATACTCAGGTTAAAATTGACGAGCCTAGCATATGCAGATATGGGCTCGGAACACTAAGACCGAAAGGTCAAGCGTGAATCATATAGTAGATATGATCAACATAGTGATGTTCACCATTGAAATCCATTTCACGTGATGATCGGTTATGGTTTAGTTGATATGGATCACGTGATCACTTAGAGGATTAGAGGGATGTCTATCTATGTGGGAGTTCTTAAGTAATATGATTAATTGAACTTAAATTTATCATGAACTTAGTACCTGATAGTATCTTACTTGCAGGCTATTGTTCCGTTGAATTTTAATGCGTTCCTTGAGAAAGCAAAGTTGAAAGATGATGGTAGAAATTACACGGACTAGGTCCGTAACTTGAGGATTATCCTCATTGCTGCATAGAAAAGTTACATCCTGGAAGCACCGCTAGGTGTACCACCTGCGCCGGCAACTGCAGACATTGTGAATGCCTGGCAGTCACGTGTTGATGACTACTTGATAGTTCAGTGTGCCATGCTTTACGGCTTAGAACCGGGACTTCAACGGCGTTTTGAACGTCATGAAGCATATGAGATGTTCCAGAAATTGAAGTTAATATTGCAAAAGAATGCCCGGATTGAGAGATATGAAGTCTCCAATAAGTTCTACAGCTGCAAGATGGAGGAGAATAGTTCTGTCAGTGAGCACATACTCAAGATGTATGGGTACTGCAATCACTTGATTCAACTGGGAGTTAATCTTCCGGATGATAGCGTGACAGAATTCTTCAATCACTGCCACCAAGCTACAAAAGCTTCGTGATGAACTATAACATGCAAGGGATGGACAAGACGATTCCCGAGCTCTTTGCAATGCTAAAGGCTGCGGAGGTAGAAATCAAGAAGGAGCATCAAGTGTTGATGGTCAATAAGACCACCAGTTTCAAGAAAAATGGAAAAGGGAAGAAGAAGAAGGGGAACTTCAAGAAGAACAACAAGCAAGTTGCTGCTCAAGAGAAGAAACCCAAGTCTGGACCTCAGCCTGAGACTGAGTGCTTCTACTGCAAGCAGACTGGTCACTAGAAGCGAAACTGCCCCAAATATTTGGCGGATAAGAAGGATGGCAAGGTGAACAAAGGTATATGTGATATACATGTTATTGATGTGTACCTTACTAGAGCTCGCAGTAGCACCTGGGTATTTGACACTGGTTCTGTTGCTAATATTTGCAACTCGAAACAGGGACTACGGATTAAGCGAACACTGGCCAAGGATGAGGTGATGATGCGCGTGGGAAACGGTTCCAAAGTCGATGTGATCACCGTCGGCACACTACCTCTACATCTACCTTTGGGATTAGTATTAAACCTAAATAATTGTTATTTGGTGCCAGCGTTGAGCATGAACATTATATCTGGATCTTGTTTGATGCGAGACGGTTATTCATTTAAATCAGAGAATAATGGTTGTTCTATTTATATGAGTTATATCTTTTATGGTCATGCACCCTTGAAGAGTGATCTATTTTTGATGAATCTCGATAGTAGTGATACACATATTCATAATGTTGAAGCCAAAAGATGCAGAGTTGATAATGATAGTGCAACTTATTTGTGGCACTGCCGTTTAGGTCATATCGGTCTAAAGCGCATGAAGAAACTCCATACTAATGGACTTTTGGAACCACTTTATTATGAATCACTTGGTACTTGCGAACCGTGCCTCATGGGCAAGATGACTAAAACGCCGTTCTCCGGAACTATGGAGAGAGCAACAGATTTGTTGGAAATCATACATACAGATGTATGTGGTCCAATGAATATTGAAGCTCATGGCGGATGTCGGTGTCAAAACCGGTAGATCTCGGGTAGGGGGTCCCGAACTGTGCGTCTAGGCCGGATGGTAACAGGAGGCAAGGGACACGAAGTTTTACCCAGGTTCGGGCCCTCTCGATGGAGGTAAAACCCTACCTGCTGCTTGATTAATATTGATGATATGGGTAGTACAAGAGTAGATCTACCACGAGATCAGAGAGGCTAAACCTGAGAAGCTAGCCTATGGTATGATTGTTGATGTGTATGTTGTCCTACGGACTAAAACCCTCCGGTTTATATAGACACCAGAGAGGGTTAGGGTTACATAGAGTCGGTTACAATGGTAGGATATCTGAACATCCGTATCGCCAAGCTTGCCTTCCACACCAAGGAAAGTCCCTTCCGGACATGGGACGGAGTCTTCAATCTTGTATCTTCATAGTCCAGGAGTCCGGCTGAAGGTATAGTTCGGCTATCCGAACACCCCCTAATCCAGGACTCCCTCAGTAGCCCCTGAACCAGGCTTCAATGACGACGAGTCCGGCGCGCAAATTGTCTTCGGCATTGCAAGGCGGGTTCCTCCTCCAAGTACTTCATAGAAGATTTTGAACACAAAGGTAGTGTCTGGCTCTGCAAAATAAGTTTCCACATATTGCCATAGAGAGAATAATATTTACACAAATCTAATCTGCTGACGCACTCCGTAGTGTGACATCACACCACGGCCAAGCATTTATTCGAACCGTTTTACTGTCCCATCTCAGCGCGTTATGCAAGGCGGTTTCCTTGGCACGTCTTGTTAAAGCAGAGATCGTGTCCCCTTATTCCGGGATTCTCATCAATACGGGCGTGGGTAACCCAACCGCGGCTTTGATTACGGTGCTTGGGAGATAAGCGAGTTTTTCCAGGCTGGTGGGGACATGTAGTTGCGTCCACCCATATAAGGGGATAAGGATCCACCTTTTCACCTACGCCTTCTTCCTCCTTCGCCTATCCATTCTTGCGCACTCGAGCTCCAGCGCCCAAGTCCGCACTCCTCACCTCAACCTTCTCCAGCCATGTCCAGAGCGGGAGGCAAGTGGATGGTCTCCTCCGTCACGGAAGGACATATCAAAAAGCTGAGGAAGGCCGGATACCTGTCTAACGACATCGCGTACCGGCTCCCCGAAAAGGGGCAGCTCATCCCCACCCCTAGGCCCCATGAGAGGGTGGTGTTCCTCCCCCATTTCCTCCGCGGACTGGGCTTCCCTCTCCACCCATTTGTCCGAGGGCTCATGTTCTACTACGGCCTGGATTTTCACGATCTGGCCCCGAATTTTTTCCTCAACATCTCGGCGTTTATCGTCATGTGCGAGGCTTTCCTCCGCATCCGCCCCCATTTCGGCCTATGGCTCAAGACTTTTAACGTCAAGCCGAAGGTGGTGCACGGCAACCAGGCGGAGTGCGGAGGAGCCATGGTGGGCAAGATGGCCAACGTCCTATGGCTCGAGGGCTCCTTTGTGGAGACTCTGAAGGGGTGGCAATCGGGGTGGTTTTACATCACCGAGCCGTGCGACCCTAAGTGGGTCGCAGCCCCTGAGTTCCGGTTCGGACCCCCAATGCGGCTCACGTCCTGGAAAGAGACAGGCCTGTCGTGGGGCAGCCAAAAGGAGGTGACCGAACTACAAACATGCATCCAATCCCTGGTGAACAAGCAGCTCAGGCTTGTCAACGTAGTCCAGGTTATGCTCATCCGCTTGATCCTCCCATGTCAACAATGGGCTTTCAACCTGTGGGAGTTCGATCCGGTGCGGCACCAAACTCTGAGCAGGCTCTTCGACACAATGTACGAAGATGCCTGGAAGGTGCTTTTCAAAGGCGTCGAGGCTCCCGCATCCGTTACCGAGGATCGCGGATTCAGCGCACAGCGTCACGCTAGCGCGGTGAGCTTTTTGTACTTTTTATAGGGCACTAGTTTTTCATAGTTTAACTCTGTGCGGGATCTAAGCTCCCTTACCTTTGACAGGATTGGCAGGCGAAGTCCGGACAGATCGACTGTCCGGCACCTTTGCCCGAAGACCCAGCCGATGCCCACTTGGCGAAGCTGCTGGTTCTGCCACCCTATGTGGTGCCGGAGAAGAAGGCCGCGAAAAAGGCCGCGGGGACTCGAAAGAGTGCCCGGCGCCAGGAGGCGTCGGATCCATCATCCGACGGTTCCGAGGCGCATTCCTCCCGTGAAGACGAGGAGGAGGAAGAAGAAACCCCTCCCCCTCCAGCGGGGGAAGGGAAGAAAAGGAAGGCCGCCCCAACTAGGGAGGCCGAAGGGTCCAAGAAGGGAAAAACCCATCCTCCGGACTACTCCACCAACGCCGACGACGGTGAAGAGGAGTGGTCGCCCATGGCCAAGCCCCCGGCGAAATCGTAAGTATCCGGATACCGGAGTGATTTCATAGTATTCGTTTATTGCACAGCTTTCCGTTATGTCGAATATGTTTATGCAGCCCACCCAAAGACCGGCTCGACTCATCATCAAGCGGCTCATTGGACTCGTCGGACGTGAACTCGCTGCCGACGGCTTCCTCCCCCTGCCCTACGGACGACACCGAAGTGTTGTCCCAACAGGTTCCAATCCGGGAGGAGGTGGTCCTAGAGGCGCCGCAAGGCGACCTCCCAGACTCCAGGAGTAAAGGGGACGAAACCACCCAGGGCTCCAAGTCCGGCCCTAGGCCGGACACCGCTCCGGAACCTTTAATGGTTCCAGAGTCCGGCGGGGGACCTCCTTCCAAGAGGAGCAAGCCCACCGCACCGGCAAACTCCGTCCAACCGGAGGCGCCGGACAATCTGTTGGAGGCGCTCCAAGGCGCCTCCTTTGACGAGGGGCATCACACCATTATGAGTGCGGTGGTCCAGAAGGTTCAGTCCGCCAAGAGCGGACTGACTGAAGCTTGTACAAGCCTTTTAACAGGCTTTGAGGTAAGTAAGGAATGTGTAAATAACATTACCGCATAGACAGTAGCCCCTGATGCTCTGTTTGGCGTTCGAGAAGAAAAGCCGAATAGAGGATCAAATAAAATTCGCAGGAGTCTAACAAAAAGAAGTCTATATGTGTGTGCAGGCTTCCCTGCTGGCGTCCACCGCACTGATTGCGGAAGTGGACGTGCTAAAGCAGGACCTCAAGCGGTCCGAGCAAGAGCTCGGACGTGCCAAGAAGCAGCTCGAGGACAGTGAAGGTAAGAAATACCTTGTATAAATGTGTATAAAAAGGTGAAATTGCGAAAAATGACAGGAGTATCGTGGCTATTGTAGGGGCCACGTCTGAGGTGGCGACCCTGAAGCAAGCGCTGCTCGAGGCCGAAAAGAGGTCGGCCGCGGAGCGCACTGAGCAAGAAAAGTATGAGGCCGAGGTTGGCAAGGTGCGGCAAGAGCTCCAGGCTCTCATGGAAAAACATGAGAGTTTGGAGCGTGACTCAAGGACGCGAGCGTCCGAGCTCGCGGCGGCTACTGAAAGTGCCAAGTCTGCCAAGGCCGAATCCCACAAGACCCTCCAGGAGTTGGATGAGGTGAAGAAGATAGCGGCGGGTAAGGCATTCTTTATGCAAAGTAAACACATAAGCGTGAGTTACTTGTTACTTACCCGAATCCGGAGTTCTCCAGGCGCATTCGCAGATCTTCCCCGGAGTATATCTGATGCCGCCGCATTCTATCGAGCCGAGGAGGGCAGCTCGACAGAGAAGGTGTTCTGGTCTCAATACATCGAGGCCGGACACCCTGTGCCCCTGAGAGACCAGTTGAAGCAACTGGTCAAGCTCCACAAGGCGGCCGAACAGGCCATGAAGGGCCTCACAGTTCGGCTGTGGCCTGGAGAGGCTCAGCCTGGGAGCTATTTCGGGCTGGTGCGGCGGCTGGTGGAGGCCTGTCCAAGGCTCGAAGTCATCAAGCGCTCTGTCTGCATTGAAGGTGCCCGTAGGGCCCTTGCCCGTGCGAAGGTGCGCTGGGGCAAGCTAGGTGCTGAGAAGCTTGTGAAGGACGGGCCACTGCCGGGGAAAGAGCATCGCAAGCCCGAAAATTATTATAAGGATGTTCTGAAAGGTGCCCGCCTTGTGGCGGATGAATGTTCTATGGATGTAATTGTTGAATAAAACTCGCTCATTTTGTCCTATGCGCTGAAAACTTGCTCATATGCGCTTAAGCAATGCTGTTTGAATTTTAAAATATTACCTTCTGTGCGGTTGTTTATCAATTCTGAGAGATGGCGAGTCGTCGACTTCTGCCCCCGTGCCGCTAGTGCTGGGGTGTTCGGGGATAAACCTGAGGGCTCTTTTTCCCATGTTTGGGTCCTTCGAGGGAGGCGCTCAGCCCAACGAACAAGGCAATCGGACTAAAATGCGTGAACACTCTCACTTAGCCATAGAATTCTATAATTTCAAATTTTGGCGAAGCCCCTGGTATTTGGAAGACCGAGTTCGGGGCGCTATCCACGCCTTGGCCGGACAGAGCCGGCTCCTCGCCTAAGCGGCATAAGTCTTTAAGGACTCGAAAAGACCTCTCGAACAGCGACCAGCTCTCGCCTCATCATGGCGGTCAGTTTTAGCTTTCTCCACTGAGGTGCTCGACCCAGCTCAACCGGGGCACAATCATAGTGGTTCTCCTAGTGCTACCTTAGCCGATATAGCGGAACGTAAGGCACCAAAACATAGGAGCCGGGCAAACCCATCTATTAACCCAAGACATGATTCGGAGCCGATGCATATAATGCTATAAGTTCGGGGTGCCGCACTTGTTAAAGTGTTCGGACTTCTCACACCATGTTGAGGGGTACTGAAGCCCTTGGCGTATTTTGGCCGTACCAAAGTGTACGAGTGCAACATGTCGTTAAGGAACATATATAAATATAAAAAAAAGAGTAATGCAAAAATAGACAAAAGCTATGCATTGTTTATTAAAAAGAGCTGCGATCAAAGCTGAACGATACAAATAATGCGATAAGCAAAAGGTTGGACTATGTAACATGTCCGCTCCAGGGGCAAGCTGCGGAATAATATGCGAAACAGGTATACTGCTCGTGATAGAGACCACCTGGGAGTTCCGTAATGCGGCGTGGCTTGTCTGCTTCCCTGGTTCTTGCATCGTTTGTGCGGCAATTGAACTGCCGAACAGGCCGTCCGAAGAATGGAGTCCTGAAAGTAAAAAAAAAATTAAAAAAAATCGGCAGCCCCTGGTACGGTTTAAGCCGTGTTTTGGGTGTGTCGCGATGGTGCCCCTCCCCCTATGCTCATGGTATCTCTAGAGCGTAGTTATGTACGCGATGTACTGACGTCGCCTTTTTGCGAGGGTTGGGTTTGGGGCCGCATTGGTACGCCTTTTCGGATCATGCTAGGCGGTCTTGTTGTAGGTTACTCTGGGCACGCTTGACGGTGTCCGGTTGTTTAGTGGCCGGACTGGAGAAATGCCTGGAGAGGCTGCTTTGTACTTCCGCTGCAAGGGCCGCCGTGTGCTCCTCCGTTCGGAGGGAGCGTTCGGTGTTTCCATTGACCGTAATTACTCCTCGAGGGCCTGGCATCTTGAGCTTAAGGTATGCGTAATGCGGTACCGCATTGAACTCAGCGAATGCAGTTCGCCCGAGCAGTGCGTGATAACCGCTGCGAAACGGGACTATGTCGAAGATTAACTCCTCGCTTCAGAAATTATCCAGAGATCCGAAGACCACTTCAAGTGTGACTGAGCCTGTATAGTTGGCCTCTACACCTGGTATTACGCCTTTAAAGGTCGTTTTGGTGGGCTTAATCCTCGAGGGATCTATGCCCATTTTCCGCACTGTATCCTGGTAAAGCAGGTTCAGGCTGCTCCGGCTGTCCATAAGGACTCTAGTGAGATGAAATCCATCAATAATTGGGTCTAGAACCAATGCGGCGAAGCCGCCGTGATGGGTGCTAGTGGGGTGGTCCCTTCGATCAAAGGTGATCAGGCAGGAGGACCATGGGTTGAACTTTGGGGCGACTGGCTCTATCGCGTATACGTCCCTTAACGCGCGCTTCTGCTCCCTCTTGGGGATCTGGGTTGCGTATATCATGTTCACCGTCCGCACTTGTGGGGGAAAACCCTTCTATCCCCTGTTGTTCGGCGGCCGGGGCTCCTCGTCGTCGTAGCTATGCAACCCCTTGTCTTCGTTTTCGGTGTTTAACTTGCCTGCCTGCTTGAACACCCAACAATCCCTGTTGGTGTGATTGTCTAGCTTTTCGGGGGTGCCATGTATCTGGCATAAGCGGTCGAGTATTCGGTCCAAACTGGACGGGCCCCTAGGATTCCTTTTGAATGGCTTTTTTCCGCTGACTGGATTTAGAGCCTCTGAATCTGGCATTAACTGTCGTATCCTCAGCATTGTCGCCGTTAATGCGGCGCTTCTGCTTTGTTCGACGCGACCTGCCACTACTGTCCCTGGTGTCCGAATTACTAGGGTTCTTGGTTATATTGTTGCTACAAGCAAGCCAGCTGTCTTCTCCCGCGCAAAAGCGGGCCATGAGTGTCGTGAGTGCTTTCATAGATTTCGGCTTTTTCTGTCCAAGGTGCCGGGCCAGCCACTCGTCACGGATATTGTGCTTGAAGGCTGCTAGGGCCTCAGTGTCCGGACAGTCAACTATTTGATTTTTCTTTGTTAGGAACCGTGTCCAGAATTGCCTGGCCGATTCATCTGGCTGCTGAATTACGTGACTTAGGTCATCGGCGTCTGCGGGTCGCACATAAGTGCCTTGGAAATTGTGGAGGAATGCAGCTTCCAGGTCCTCCCAACAGCTGATTGATCCTATTGGCAAGCTATTAAGCCAATGCCAAGCTAGTCCTTTAAGCTTGAGTGGGAGGTATTTAATGGCGTGGAAATCATCGCCGCGGGCCATGTGGATATGAAGGAGATAATCCTCAATCCATACCGCAGGATCTGTTGTGCCATCATATGATTCGATGTTTACGGGTTTGAAAGCCTCGGGGATTTGATGATCCATTATTTCGTCTGTGAAGCAGAGTGGGTGTGCGGCGCCTCTGTACTGGGCTATATTATGACGTAGCTCCAGTGAGCCTTGTCTACTATGTTCGGCCCTGCCGAATTTGTGGCCGGCGTGACGGATGCCGTCTCGAGCCGTGGGGCGCCCACGCGATCCGTAGATCGATCTTGTTTGTCTAGTCTTGTCCTCCAACATATCTCGTAAGTCCGGCGCATATTCCCGTGCCTTGGTACGGGGTGCGGCTTGAGTGGAGGGCCGAGAGGCCTCTCTGTCGCGGCCACGAGGTGGCCGGTCGGCCGCATCAAGTGCCTCCTCCCCTAATTGGGGTAGCAACCTGCGCTTCGGGTAGCTCTTGGAGGGGCATTCGAGTTTATGCTCTTCGGCCGCAAGGACTTCAGTCCATCTGTCGACTAGCAAATCTTGATCAGCTCTAAGTTGTTGCTGTTTTTTCTTGAGGCTTCTTGCCGTGGCCATAAGCCTGCGTTGAAAATGCTTTTGCTCGACGGGATCCTCTGGCACGACGAATTCGTCGTCGTCGAGGCTTGCCTCGTCTTCAGAGGGAGGCACGTAATTATCGTCCTCGACCTCTCTGTCTGCCGCTCTCTCATGAGGGCTGGTTTCTCCATCCTCCTATTCCCGAGTATTATTATCTCCCGTGCTGGAATCATTGTGTTTGTTTTGGCGGGATTTTGAGCGGCGCCGCTGACGTCGGCGCTTAGGCTGTTTCTTGGAGGGGTCATCCTCCGTTGTTCCATCGCCATCTCCCTCTTTTGGGGTGTCCACCATTCATACGACGAGGTGGCTTTCCAAGGCCCAGTAGGCACTGGTTCTTCATCATCTCCTTCATCGGCGTCCATACCATCGACGTCTTTGTAGTCGAAGTCGAGCATGTCGGTTAAGTCGTCAACATTGGCTACAAAGTGGGTGGTGGGTGGGCTTTGAATTTCTTCATTGTTCGAATCCCAACCTTGCTGGCCGTAGTCCGGCCAGGGCTCTCCTGATAAAGAGAGAGACTTCAGTGTCTTCAGAATATCGCCAAAAGGCGACTACTGAAAGATGTCCGCGGCAGTGAACTCCATGATCGGCGCCCACTCGGATTCGATTGGCAGGGGCGTGGAGTGTTCGGAGTCTGGAGAGGAGTCCGGCTCCTTGGAGTCACGAGTCTCGCAGAGTATGGGGCTGGTGTTCGGCTCAATCGCCGTTGGGATCGCAGCCCTCGAGGCGGCGTCCAACCGCCCATCCTCGATCAGCGCAGTTGGCTCCGAATTAAGGACCGGAGCCGATGCGGGTGCGGCCTCTAGGGCACTGTTCGGCGGCAGAGCTAGATCATGCTCGTCGGGATTGTGCGGCGCGCTCGGCAGTGGCTCGAATCCGTCAAAGATCAAGTCCCCGCGGATGTCAGCCGTGTAGTTTAAACTTCTGAATCTGACCTGATGGCCAGGGGCGTAGCTTTCGATCTGCTCCAGATGGCCAAGTGAATTGGCCCGCAGTAAGAAGCCGCCGAAGATGAAGATCTGTCCGGGGAGGAAGGTCTCACCCTGGACTGCAACGCTGTTGAAGATCGTCGGAGCCATCGAGCCTGATGGCGACGACACAGAGGAACTCTCAATGAAAGCACCAATGTCGGTGTCAAAACCGGCGGATCTCGGGTAGGGGGTCCTGAACTGTGCGTCTAGGCCGGATGGTAATAGGAGGCGAGGGACACGAAGTTTTACCCAGGTTCGGGCCCTCTCGATGGAGGTAAAACCCTACGTCCTGCTTGATTAATATTGATGATATGGGTAGTACAAGAGTAGATCTACCACGAGATCAGAGAGGCTAAACCCTAGAAGCTAGTCTATAGTATGATTGTTGATGTGTATGTTGTCCTACGGACTAAAACCCTCCGGTTTATATAGACACCGGAGAGGGTTAGGGTGACATAGAGTCGGTTACAATGGTAGGAGATCTGAACATCCGTATCGCCAAGCTTGCCTTGCACGCCAAGGAAAGTCCCTTCCGGACATGGGACGGAGTCTTCAATCTTGTATCTTCATAGTCCAGGAGTCCGGCTGAAGGTATAGCTCGGCTATCCGAACACCCGCTAACCCAGGACTCCCTCAGCGGATATTGTTATTTTCTCACCTTCACAGATGATTTGAGCAGATATGGGTATATCTACTTAATGAAACATAAGTCTGAAACATTTGGAAAGTTCAAAGAATTTCAGAGTGAAGTTGAAAATCATCGTAACAAGAAAATAAAGTTTCTACGATCAGATCGTGGAGGAGAATATTTGAGTTACAAGTTTGGTCTACATTTGAAACAATGCGGAATAGTTTCGCAACTCACGCCACCTGGAACACCACAGCGTAATGGTGTGTCCGAACGTCATAATCGTACTTTACTTGATATGCTGCGATCTATGATGTCGCTTACTGATTTATCGCTATCGTTTTGGGGTTATGCTTTCGAGACGGCTGCATTTACGTTAAATAGGGCACCATCGAAATCCATTGAGACGACGCCTTATGAATTGTGGTTTGGCAAGAAACCAAAGTTGTCGTTTCTTAAAGTTTGGGGTTGCGAAGCTTATGTGAAAAAGCTTCATCCTGATAAGCTCGAACCCAAATCGGAAAAATGTGTCTTCATAGGATACCCAAAGGAGACTGCTGGGTACACCTTCTATAATAGATCCGGAGGCAAGACATTCGTTGCTAAGAATGGATCCTTTCTTGAGAATGAGTTTCTCTCGAAAGAAGTGAGTGGGGGGAAAGTAGAACTTGATGAGGTAATTGTACCTGCTCCCTTATTGGAAAGTAGTTCATCACAGAAACCTGTTCCTGTGACGCTTACACCAATTAGTGAGGAAGTTAATGATGATGATCATGAAACTTCAGACCAAGTTATTACTGAACCTCGTAGATCAACCAGAGTAAGATCCGCACCAGAGTGGTACGGTAATCCTGTTCTGGAAGTCATGTTACTAGACCATGATGAACCTACGAACTATGAAGAAGCGATGGTGAGCCCAGATTCCGCAAAATGGCTTGAAGCCATGAAATCTGAGATGGGATCCATGTATGAGAACAAAGTGTGGACTTTGGTTGACTTGCCCGTTGATCGGAAAGCCATTGAGAATAAATGGATCTTCAAGAAGAAGACTGACGCTGACGGTAATCTTACTGTCTATAAAGCTTGACTTGTTGCAAAAGGTTTTCGACAAGTTCAAGGGATTGACTATGATGAGACCTTCTCACCCATAGCGATGCTTAAGTCTGTCCGAATCATGTTAGCAATTGCCGCATTTTATGATTATGAAATTTGGCAAATGGATGTAAAAACTGCATTCCTGAATGGATTTCTGGAAGAAGAGTTGTATATGATGCAACTAGAAGGTTTTGTCGATCCAAAGGGAGCTAACAAAGTATGCAAGCTCTAGTGATCCATTTATGGACTGGTGCAAGCCTCTCGGAGTTGGAATAAACGCTTTGATAGTTTGATCAAAGCATTTGGTTTTGTACAGACTTTTGGAGAAGCCTGTATTTACAAGAAAATGAGTGGGAGCTCTGTAGCATTTCTGATATTATATGTGGATGACATATTGTTGATTGGAAATGATATAGAATTTCTGGATAGCATAAAGGGATACTTGAATAAGAGTTTTTCAATGAAAGACCTCGGTGAAGCTGCTTATATATTGGGCATCAAGATCTATAGAGATAGATCAAGACGCTTAATTGGACTTTCACAAAGCACATACCTTGACAAAGTTTTGAAGAAGTTCAAAATTGATCAAGCAAAGAAAGGGTTCTTGCCTGTGCTGTAAGGTGTGAAGTTGAGTAAGACTCAATGCCCGACCACTGCAGAAGATAGAGAGAAGATGAAAGATGTTCCCTATGCTTCAACCATAGGCTCTATCATGTATGCAATGTTGTGTACTAGACCTGATGTGTGCCTTGCTATAAGTCTAGCAGGGAGGTACCAAAGTAATCCAGGAGTGGATCACTGGACAGCGGTCAAGAACATCCTGAAATACCTGAAAAGGACTAAGGATATGTTTCTCATTTATGGAGGTGACAAAGAGCTAGTCGTAAATGGTTACGTCGATGCAAGCTTTGACACTGATCCGAATGATTCTAAATCGCAAACCGGATACGTGTTTACATTGAACAGTGGAGCTGTCAGTTGGTGCAGTTCTAAACAAAGCGTCGTGGCGGGATCTACATGTGAAGCGGAGTACATAGCTGCTTCGGAAGCAGCGAATGAAGGAGTCTGGATGAAGGAGTTCATATCCGATCTAGGTGTCATACCTACTGCATCGGGTCTAATGAAAATCTTTTGTGACAATACTGGTGCAATTGCCTTGGCTAAGGAATCCATATTTCATAAGAGAACCAACCACATCAAGAGATGCTTCAATTCCATCTGGGATCTAGTCCAGGTGGGAGACATAGAAATTTGCAAGATACATACGGATCTGAATGTTGCAGACCCGTTGACTCAGCCTCTTCCACGAGCAAAACATGATCAGCACCAAGACTCCATGGGTGTTAGAATCATTACTGTGTAATCTAGATTATTGACTCTAGTGCAAGTGGGAGACAGAAGGAAATATGCCCTAGAGGCAATAATAAAGTTATTATTTATTTCCTTATATCATGATAAATGTTTATTATTGATGCTAGAATTGTATTAACCGGAAACATAATACTTGTGTGAATACATAGACAAACAGAATGTCACTAGTATGCCTCTACTTGACTAGCTCGTTGATCAAAGATGGTTAAGTTTCCTAACCATAGACATGAGTTGTCATTTGATTAATGGGATCACATCATTAGGAGAATGATGTGATTGACTTGGCCCATTCCATTAGCTTAGCACTTGATCGTTTAGTTTGTTGCTATTGCTTTCTTCATGACTTATACATGTTCCTATGACTATGAGATTATGCAACTCCCGTTTACCGGAGGAACACTTTGTGTGCCACCAAATGTCACAACGTAACTGGGTGATTATAAAGGTGCTCTATAGGTGTCTCCGAAGGTACTTGTTGGGTTGGCGTATTTCGAGATTAGGATTTGTCACTCCGATTGTCGGAGAGGTATCTCTAGGCCCACTCGGTAATGTGCATCACTATAAGCCTTGCAAGCATTGCAACTAATGAGTTAGTTGTGGGATGATGTATTACGGAATGAGTAAAGAGACTTGCCGGTAACGAGATTGAACTAAGTATTGAGATAGCAACGATCGAATCTCGGGCAAGTAACATACCGATGACAAAGGGAACAACATATGTTGTTATGCCGTCTGACCAATAAAGATCTGCGTAGAATATGTAGGAGCCAATATGGGCATCCAGGTCCCGCTATTGTATACACTCTCCCCTCTCGTTGCTATGCATCACCATGATCCTGCATGTGTGTAGGATTTTTTTTCAAATTACTATGTTTCCCAACAGTTTGAGAGAGACTATCTTCATCCTACGCCTCTGTCGGTGTCAAAACCGGCGGATCTCGGGTAGGGGGTCCCGAACTGTGCGTGTAAGGCGGATGGTAACAGGAGGCAGGGGACACAATGTTTTACCCAGGTTCAGGCCCTCTTGATGGAGGTAAAACCCTACGTCCTGCTTGATTTATTCTTGATGATATGGGTATTACAAGAGTTGATCTACCACGAGATCGGAGAGGCTAAACCCTAGAAGCTAGCCTATGGTATGATTGTATGTTATTGTCCCGTCATACGGACTAAAACCCTCCGGTTTATATAGACACCGGAGAGGGTTAGGGTTACACAAGGTCGGTTACAAAGGAGGAGATATACATATATGTACTGCCTAGCTTGCCTTCCACGCCAAGTAGAGTCCCATCCGGACACGAGACGAAGTCTTCAATCTTGTATCTTCGTAGTCCAACAGTCCGGCCAAAGGATATAATCCGGCTGTCCAAAGACCCCCTAATCCAGGACTCCCTCAGTAGCCACTGAACCAGGCTTTCAATGATGATGAGTCCGGCGCGCAGTGTTGTCTTCGGCGTTGCAAGGCGGGTTCCTCCTCCGAACATATCACAGAAGAGTTTGAATACAAGGATAGTGTCCGACCCTGCAAAATAAGTTCCACATACCACTGTAGAGAGAATAATATTTTCACAAATCTTAATCTGCTGACACGTTTTGGCAACATGACATCATGCCATGGCATGGTGATTATTCGAACCGTTTTTCTTTAACCAGCTCCACACATAATGCGAGGCGGTTTCTCGACACATCTTGTCAAAGCAGAGATCGTGTTCCCCTAATTACGGGATTCTCATCAATACGGTCGTGGGTAACCCAACCGTGTCTAGGACTCCTAGATAATAGGCAAGTCCCAAACGGCTACGGAGAGGACGCTTGATATTCACCCTCTTTATAAAGGGACAAGGCTTTTACTTTTTCCCCTCCCGTGCTCAATCGAATCCTTCCCCCGCCTCGAGTTCTAACACCCAAAGCCCAGGTCAGGTGCTTCGGACCTTCAACTATGTCTGGATCTAGCCTTCAAGGCCGGTGGATGCCCTCCTCCGTTACGGAAGAGGATATCAAGAAGTTGAGGGAGGCCAGATACCTGACCGCCGAGGTTTCGCATCGGCTGCCTGCCCGAGGGCAGGTCGTCCCTACTCCTGAACCCAACGAGAACGTTGTGTTCATCTCCCACTTCCTCCGAGGTCTAGGCCTTACTCTGGATCCCTTCGTTAGGGGTTTGATGTTCTATTATGGGCTAGATTTCCACGATCTAGCCCCGGACTCCTTTCTCCACATCTCGGCATTTATTGTCATATGCGAGGCCTTCCTCCGCATTACCCCTCACTTCGGTCTGTGGCTCAAGACTTTCGACGTGAAGCCGAGGATGGTCGAGGGGCAGCACGCAGCGTGCGGAGGCGCATTAATAAGCAAGATCGCTGGAGCTTCATGGCCAAAGGGTTCCTTTCCAGAGGTGTCCGGATTATGGCAACGGGAGTAGTTTTACATCACAGCTCCCAGAAGTGCCAAGTGGGTGGCTGCCCCTGCTTTCCGCTCGGGCCCTCCACCACAACTAATGTCATGGATTAGCAGAGGGCTGAGCTGGGGTCCAGCCAAAGACGTGCCTATACTGCGGAGCCGCATTCAAGATCTCTTTGAAGGAGATTTCAGTCTGGTTATGGTGGTGCAAGTCATGCTGGTTCGTCGAGTCCAGCCTTGCAAACGCCGGCCCCTCCGCATGTGGGACTTCAACCCAGAAGGGCCGCGCACTATTCAGAATTTCCTCGGCCTGATGCATGAGGAGATGTACAAATCATTCTTCGAACCCAAAATAGATTGTCCGGATACTACCGAGGACGTGGGCCTGAGCAGCAACCGTACCGCCGACTAAGTAAGTAATCTTTTAGCCAAACACACCGTCTTTCATTTACCATGATGCCATTCTGAGAAATCGCTCTTTGACCAGGACTGGCTAACAAGGGCGAAGATGATTCGGTGTTCGGCCCCCCTTCCTGATGGTTTGGAGAATCCGGTACTGGAAAAGATGCTCGAGCTAGCACCTGGCCCGGAGCCCTCAAAGGAAGATAAAGGGGGAATAATGAGGTCGAAAGCGAGCCCCCATCGCTACCAATTCCAACCGAGGGAATGAGCGCCTCCGTGAAGTAGGATAACCAAGGGGAAGAATCTGACCTTCTCTCGCTTCGGGAAAGGAAGAGGACTACCTCTGAAGATCCAGAAACCAAGGCTTCCAAACGGGAGAAGAAGTCTCCACCAGAGGGTCCTACCTTGGAGGGTGCTCTTGCCGCACAAAGTCCGTGCGAGGATCAGCCCTCCAACGAGCTGTAAGTAATCAAAAAGTAATTTAATAGTGGAGATATACTACCTTACCTCTGAGGAAAATAACCGAAGCGTTTATCTTGCAGTTCAGATCTGAGCCCTTCTTACCAGAGCTCATCTTCGGGGGATCTTCTTCCGGAGATGATGGAGAATGAAACGCCTCCCCCGGACTCCCCCGCTCAAGAAGCGGGCGACCTTGAAGTGTCATCACGGAGGGCCTATCCGGATCCGGTGAGGCCAGAAGAAAATCCTATAGTCACCCGAATTCCCAGTGTCCGACTCTTGAAGAGAGCAAACAAAAGAGTTCGGCACCGTCTGGTATGCGGTCGCACGTAATGAGGGAGCTATTGGAGCGAGCGGCCATCTCAGAAGAACACCATACGTTGATGGGTACAATGATGGAAAGAATTTTGTCCATGGAAAGCGGATTGCATGAAGCTTTTATGAGTCTACTGACGGGCTTTGAGGTACGTGAAATGATATACTTTTTGATAGTACCGCACATTTTTAGGTGTGCCTTGTGTAGATAGTAGCCCCTGAGACTCTGGTTATCGTCGAGAACGGCGGCGAACAGGGGATCGTAATCCCAGGTAATAACCAAACTGCCTTTATGTGCAGGTGGTGGAAGCTCCGATGGCTAGCTGGACTAATGAGTTTGCCGAGCTAAAGCGACAACTGGATGCAGCAGATGCCGACATCGAGCTTGTTAACAAGCGGCTTGACGAGGCACAAGGTAAGTAATGTTTTCTGGTGAATGTCCCATAGTAGGAGTCGAGAAGGCGGCTGCTTTGAAGGCGGCCGAAGAGTTAAGAGCCGAGAAGGCCGCACATTGCGAGAGCAAAGAGAAAATGGCCAAGATGGCTGTAAAGTTAAAATACACTGCCGACCGTTGCCAGTTCCTTGAGGAAGAAAACCGAGCGAAGGCGACGAACCTTGAAAAGGCCACGATGGCGACCAAAGACACCCGTTCTGCCATGAGGGCGAAGGAGGAGCTGCGTGAAGCATGTGACATTGTGGCTGGGAATCCCTTTTTTATAAGGAGGAAGTTCGGAGATCCGCAGTATGCCCCTCTGGATCGGCTGTGGAGTTCGGCAGACGCATATCTGGACTTGGTGGCGAGCGCTGTCGATGTGGCCGAATACTTCCGAGATCAAACAGATCGTTAAGTGGACAAGTTGTTCTGGTCGCAGTTTAACATTCCAGAGCGTCCGCTTCCATTGACCGATCAGCTAGTCGAATGGGCCGAACTCAATAGATTGTCCGGGCTTGCCATGAGGTCCGTCGTAGATCATCTATGGCCGGAAAAGCCGAAGCCGAACAGCTATTTCAGCTTAGTGCAGCAGTTCCTTGGTGCGGTGCCGTGCATCAATGCGATGAAGAGGTCGGCGTGCATAGAAGCCTCGCGAATGGCCGTTGCCCATGTCAAAGTATACTGGGCGGAGATGGATGCTACTACTGTCGCGGCGCAGGGTTCGGCCATAGGCCGAGTGGCCGCCGAGCACTATTTCGAAGAAGTTCTTGATGGCGCTCGTTTGATAGAGGCCCAGTGCTCGAAGAATATTATGTTTGAGTGACATGTATTCCCATTGTAAACACAATGTTTTTATGAAATTTATTAAGGTTGTGTTTATACTTCTGCCCGAAAGTAATATGATGCCTCCTGTGCGGCCGTTTATGTATACATGTGTATAACCTGAAAGATTCCAGTCGTCGGCTTCAGCCCCCACGCATATAATGCGGGGGTGTTCGCAGAAGACGTGTATTCACACTTAATCCAACGTCTTGGTCCTAATAAGGAGGTGATGGCGCAGCGAACTAGGCAACCGGACTATAATGCTTTAATACTTTCACTTAGCCATAGGAGTTTGACGGTGGGGCTACTATATAGCCGCTGGTGGCTCCGCACTCTCCCGAATTCGTGGTGCGTACATGCCTGGCCGAGAAACGGCCCTTCGTTGAGGTGGAGGAATTCTAACATTCCGATAGGTTATCGAGTGGTTGACCAGTCTCACGCTATATCATGACAGTCAGTTTTCGGCTTTCTCTACTGAGGTGCCTGTCCGGATGAACCGCGGCACAATAGCAGTAGTTCTCCTGGTGTCGCCTTAGCCGATAGAGCGGAACGTAAGGCAGCAAAACACAGGGGTCGGGCAAACCCAACATTTGACCAAAGACATGATTCGGAGCTGATGCATATAAGGCCAAACTCGCGACGCCGAACACTCCCTAAGGTATTCGGTCTTTATGGTATAAACCGGGCCTAAACAGTGCCCTTTGTAAGAAGCCCCTGGTGTCCAAGTACATGCATTATTCTGACGTGGCCACATGCCAAGACGTCAGCATCCTTCTCAATTGTACTAAGAATCCGAGGGATGTGTATCAACAAGAGACAATAAAAAAGGTTTATGCAGGGTCTTAATCTAAAAAGAATCCTTGCAACAAGTCCCTGCTGCACGTCTGCGCCTGTGTCTCTGTTGTGCCGTATCCTGGATGGGTGTAGCATGATGGTCATCTGTAAAAGAGAGAAACTTAGTTGAAAAGCCATTGTGCAAAAAGGTAGGTTTGAAGAAACCATGTACAATTCAAGATGAGTAAAAATTGCCACTTGTCTGCGCGCGTTGAGCCCCTTGTATTTGTAATAGGGGTGTGGCCATCAAACTCGTCTAACCGTGTCCATGGTCTTGACGACCTATCAAATGCTTTAGTTGGTGAGGCCGTTTTTAGTGTGCGGCTGCCAAGGAAGTCACACTCTCTTCGGCGCGCCAGGATCGCTCAATATTTCCATTCACTGTAATGATGCCACGTGGACCAGGCATCTTAAGCGTGAGGGAAGCGTAATGCGGTATTGCGTTAAAGCGAGCGAAAGCTTCGGGTCCAAGTAGTGCTTGATAGCCACTTTGGAAAGGAGCAATGTGGAAGGTTAAATTTTCGCTACGGAGGTTATCAGGGACGCCGAATATAACCTCTAGTAGCAGGGAGCCCGTGCAATGAGCCCCTGGGCCTGGCGTTACTCCTTTAAAGGTAGTATTGCTATGGCGAATTTTCGTTGGGTCTATCCCCATTTTGCAGATTGTGTCCTGATATATCAGGTTAAGACTGCTACTACCGTCCATCAGGACTCGTGTGAAGTGGTATCCGTCAATTATCGACTCTAATACCAAGGCAGCCCATCCTGCACACCGGATACTTGCTAAGAAATCCCGATGGTCAAAAGTGATCGGCTGAGACGACCAGTGGCAGGACTCCGTGGTGATAGGCCCTTGGGCATATTTCTCTAGGAGTGCCGCTTTGTTTCTCCCCTTGATCATGTGTAACACGTTTACTATTTTGATTTCGAGTGGAAATTTCTTTTGTTCCCCAGTGTCTTGCTTGAGAGGCTCATCCTCGTCTTTGCTTGGTGTATCCTCCCCCTTGTGTATGGTGTTGAGCTTGCCGGACTGCTTGAAGACCCAACAGTCTCTGTGGGTATGGTTAGCGGGTTTACCAAGGGTGCTATGGATCTGACATATTTGGTCTAGAATTTTGTTTAGGCTGGACAGTTCATCTCTGGCGCCTTTAGAGGGCGGCTTTTGCTGACCTGACCGAGAGCTTCTGAATCCGACGTTTACTGTCGTGCTCTTCGGGCTGTCTTCTTTATTCCAGCGCTTATTATTTTTACTGCGCCACGATTTCCCGTTTCCATCTCTAACTTCGGATGTACTGGGGTCGCTGGTGCTGCATCTGGCTAGCCAGCTATCCTCACCCGTGCAAAAGCGAGTCATGAGGCTTGTTAATGCTGCCATTGTTCTCGGCTTTTCTTGGCCGAGGTGTCTGGCAAGCCATTCGTCGCGGATGCTATGCTTAAAAGTTGCCAAGGCTTCGGCGTCCGGACAGTCGACTATTTGGTTCTTTTTAGTAAGAAACCTGTTCCAAAGCTTTCGAGCTGACTCTCTGGGCTGTTGAGTTATATGACTCAACTTGTCCGCATCCGGAGGTCGGACATAAGTCCCTTGAAAATTTGCCCGAAAAGCGTCTTCGAGCTCTTCCCAGCTTCCAATGGAGCTTTTAGGGAGGCTTTTAAGCCAGTGCCTAGCTGGCCCTTTGAGTTTGAGGGCTAAATACTTGATGGCGTGGAGATCATCTCCTCGAGCCATATGGATATGGAGGATATAGTCCTCAATCTAGACCCCAGGTGTCGGGACCCCGATCCTAAGTCACACCGATCTAGCATGTAACACTTCATATCACTTTGCGGCCTCACGCACGGTATTCCCACGGGTGCCACCTTACCTGGCCCGGGACCGTTTGTGCCTTTTGATTCACGTATATGATAGTGTCGCTAGCATCCATATGACAGAGAACCCGGGCCGACATGACTAGTCATGAACCCAAAGTGGCACTAACTTACAGGGACAGGCATACATGAATCAACCACGAGCATGTCGGTCAACAGCATATGAATCCGGGTTGTAGCACTGAGCTAACAGGACTCCGGGAACCCGGGCTGTAGCAGGCTAGGTAGGACTCCGGATGTCACCGCGTGACATTTCCCCGAAGGGATAGACACAAGAACGAAGTGAATCACATGCCAGCCAGTCAACTGTTCCAAGCAGTAGTGCTGGGCTAGCAGGACTACAATGGCTCATGGAAGCACAAGACTACATTTCCCCATAAGAGAGGCTACCAGAGGTGAACAACTAGGTTGTCGGATCCCACACATAGCAATACAAGTTACACGTACGCATAACATGCAAGTATGTGATGTACAACATGGCATCACAACATAACTCGAACTCATATGGATAAAGGCCTAGAAGAGCCACATAGCATTCAATACACATAGGGGTCTCATGACCCATCATTCATAGCATACAAGCAACAGAAGCATTACATGTCTGAGTATAGACAACTACAAAGGAAAAGACTAAGAAGCCTAACTAAACACGACCCTCCCAAGGGTACAAGATCGTAGCTGGGATACAAGCTACTCGTCGAAGTCACTAGTGTAACCAACTGCAAAACATAAATAAGCAAACGTGAGTACAAAGGTACTCAGCAAGTCTTACATCAGAACTATCTACATATGCAACATTATCAACAAAGGGGGTGGGGGAGCTTAAGAGCAGCAAGCCAGCTTTGACTCCGTGGCTAATCTATACCACGAGTATCAGAAACTTCTTTGAGGTGAGAAGACGCACACGAGTCCACATATTCACCATATCAATACTCCACTATGGATCCGTTCCCGTCTCCCTACGAGAAGGCCATCCATAGCACTCACCCTTATCTTGCGGATTTTAGGGTATCCACTTCAAGTTGTCTATGTACTACATAAGTCCTCCAAGTTTCCATATCCGAGGAAAACGGCTATTCGAATAGATAATATTTACCCTGCAGGGGTGTACTTCGTCACACACGCTCTCGCCACTTATAGCCCTGTACACGTCATGTACCTCGGCAACCTTCAAGCGGAAGCCGGGCGAGGGTGTCGGCCACGACCTGACTAACCACACAAGTCTCTCGTCCAGGTTTATTGCCTATTCGGGTTCCATCCGCAAGGAGATCCGTCCGGGGTGTCGCTCACGGCCCCAAACGATGTGTGCAGGGTTCCCAAGCCCACCATCCGGGTGCCACATGGTACACCGTGCCATGATGCCTAGTCTGTCCCAAGCCCGTCCCGTCGGACACCACCTGGTAGACAAATAGCACTACCTACAAACGCCAGAAACTAGTTGCAACTCCTAGACAGAGATCAAGCGGATTAATAAGCCGAGAGGGGCCGGATAACCGGAACCCAATGTGTGGTAGTAACTGGACTTGGATAACATACACAGAACTCAGTGCTTAAGGACGGTTCCAATGAGACAACCCACCATGTACTCCTACATGGCCTCTCATCGCTACCTTTACCAAAACATGTTCACACACTTAGCCTTTACCGGTAGGACATATTCACCACTCCGATTCATTCCCGATGAATCAGACCTGACACAACTCTAAGCATAGCCGGCATAAAGAAAACAAGCATGGATGAGCAGGCACATCAGGGCTCAAGCAACTCCTACTCATGCTAGTGGGTTTCAGCTATTTACTGTGGAAATGGCAGGTCATGCAAAGGAATGGGTTCAGCTACCGCAGCAGAAAGTAGCAGTTTGAATCGTTGTTGTCCTAATGCAGTAAAAGGAGCAAGAGCGAGAGGGTGGGATTTTATCGAGATGCTCAAGGGGGTTTGCTTGCCTGATAGATCCATGAAGAAGCACTGCTCCTCAGACAGGTACTCGGGACACCTTCCGGAGTAGAACCTTTCGAGAGGGAACTGTGCCGGCAATCAATAAACAACCATATGCAACAATATGATGCATGAAGATGACATTTCCAAGATGCTATGATTTGCCCTAATGCATCTAGCATCAATTTGGTTGAAGTCCATATGAACCAAGGGTTCATATGCAAACCCCAAATTAAGTATACAACATGCCATTATTACATTTTCACTTATACAGCAAGTATAAGTTGGTTTTTCATTCATGAAACTGGCATAAATGGATTCCTTGCATTTTTCTGATAATTTTTCATATATAATTTATTTGATTTGGAGTTACGGTTGAATTACTATGATTTTTAGAAGTTTTAACTATTTTTTGGAATTTCCTGATTTAAATTAATTCCAGAAATTAATTATTACATCAGCTCTACGTCAGCATGACGTAAGCGAGTCAACGGGGCTGACCAGGTCAAACCTGACCAGTGGGTCCCACTGGTCAGTGACCTGGTCAACTAACTATGTTAGTTAGTCCTAACAAACTGGGCAGGGCCCACTAGTCAGCGAGAGAGAGGGGGGAGGTCAACTGGGCTGTGGGGGTCAACCCACGCCGGTCAAAGGTCAGCGGTCGCCGGCGTTGGGCTAGAGCAGGTGGGCCGCCAGGTGAGGACAGGTACGATTCCCTCTCTCTCTTTTATTTTGTTTTTGTTTTCTATTTTCTGACATTTGTTTTGTATCTAAAAGAAATGTAAAAACATTTCCATAAATGCTGAAAATAATTGTGGCATCTAGATATAATATTCTAGAGGCCCTCACCAATTCCCAACATTTTTGGAGCCATTAAAATATTTATATAATTTAAACAGCTCCAAATCAAATATTTATGCATTGATTCAAAAATCCAAAATGTGTAGCAAAAATGTGCATCACCTCTGGTTGTTGTTCCCAACATTAACCAAAGAGCATGAACATTTTTGAATAGCATTTTGGGTTTATTGAAAATCCATTTTAAAGTTGAACCTATTTGAATTTGCTTTGGTGCTAGGGTTTGAAACATCCCCATTTCAATTTCATTTGAAATTTAAACATGATGCACCAAGCAAGCCTAGGACCATACCAGAACTAGGGATGTGACAACTCACCCCCACTCGAAAAAATCTCGTCCTGAGATTCAGGAGTTGGCAGAAAGAAAGTGGGGTACTCAAGTCGAAGACGATCTTCTCGCTCCCAAGTAGCTTCTCTCTCGGCATGATGAGACCACTGAACCTTGAGAAACTTGATGTTATGACGTCGAGTGACACGCTCTGCTTGGTCCAGAATGCGAACGGGGTACTCTCGATAAGTGAGGTTATCTTGGAGATCAAGCGTTTCATGGTCCACTCTGCGGATGGGATCCGAGAAGCAACGCCTGAGTTGAGAGACGTGGAAGCCATCATGAACTCGAGAAAGATGTGGGGGTAGTTCCAACTAGTAGGCAACCTCTCCTCATTTAGCGAGAATGCGAAAAGGACCGATGTAACGAGGAGCCAACTTGCCCTTGATACCGAAACGATGGGTACCCTTCAAAGGAGTAACCCGAAGGTAAACCTTGTCGCCAACTTCATAAGCCACTTCCTTATGAGGACGGTCATACTGGCTCTTTTGACGAGATTGGGTTGTTTTCAAATTCTCACGAATGATGCGAACTTGCTCTTCTGCCTCCTGGATCATATCCGGTCCAAAGAATTGTCTTTCACCGGTTTCTGACCAGTTCAAAGGTGTTCGACATCTTCGTCCATACAGAATCTCGAAGGGTGCTTTCTTAAGACTGGATTGGTAGCTATTGTTATAAGCAAACTCGGCAAAGGGAAGACATTTCTCCCAATCCACGCCGAATGAGATAACGCAAGCTCTAAGAATGTCTTCGAGAATTTGGTTGAGCCTTTCCACCTGACCACTTGATTGAGGGTGGAAAGCAGTACTAAAAGAAAGATGAGTTCCCATGGCATTCTGGAAACTTTCCCAAAAATGAGAGGTGAAAAGACTGCCACGGTCTGAATTGATCTCTAGTGGAACACCATGGAGTGACACTATTCAGGAGATATATAAGTCAGTGGGCTGACTAGCAGTGATACTCTCTCGAACAGGTAGGAAGTGAGCCACTTTGGAGAGACGATCAATGACTACGAAGATAGCATTATTTCCTTTCTTGGTCCTGGGAAAGCCGATGATGAAGTCCATACCAACTTTGTCAAATTTCCACTCGGGAATAGCTAAAGGTTGAAGGGTGCCAGCAGGTCTTTGATGCTCTGCCTTAACGCGACGACAAACATCACAGTTGGCAATATACTTAGCGATTCGTCTCTTCATCCTAGTCCACCAAAACCTCTGGCGTAGGTCCTGATACATCTTTGTACTACCGGGATGAATCATGAGAGGGGATTCATGGGCCTCCTTAAGGATCAGTTGCTGCATCTGTTGACATTTGGGAACCACCAAACGGTTACCAAAGTAAACAACACCTCGTTCATCCATAGAGAAACAGCCAGAAACTCCCTTGGAAATATTTGTCTTGATCCGGGAGATTCCCGTATCATGCTTCTGAGCCTCTATGATCTGATCCGTAAGGGTAGGTTTCGCCACCAAGGTAGAAAGGGAACCATGAGGATCTATGTGAAGGTTAAGCTTACAGAATTCCTCATGGAGGGGTGGTTGACATTGTTGCAATATGAGGTTGTTGCAATAGGATTTACGACTTAAAGCATCAGCCATGACATTGGCTTTGCCTGGGGTGTAGGTGATTCCTAAGTCATAATCCGAGATCAACTCCAACCAACGTCTCTGTCTAAGATTCAGATCCGGTTGGGTGAAGATATACTTGAGACTCTGATGGTCAGTGTAGATTTCGCAACGGTTACCAAGAAGGTAATGTCGCCAAGTCTTAAGTGCATAGACTACGGCTGCAAGCTCTAGATCATGTGTAGGATAATTTTCCTCATGTGGATGCAACTGTCGAGATGCATAGGCAATCACATGACGATCCTGCATAAGAATGCAACCTAGTCCTTGACGCGAAGCGTCGCAGTAGATAACAAAGTCTTTAGTGAAATCCGGTGGCACGAGTATGGGCGCAGAAGTCAGACGTCTTTTTAGTTCCTGAAAACTGTGCTCACACTGTGGGGTCCACTCAAACCTTTTATCTTTCTTGAGAAGCTCCGTGAGGGGTTTGGCCACTTTGGAGAAGTTTTCAACGAAGCGGCGACAATAACTGGCTAGACCAAGGAAACTCCTAACTTGTTTGACCATTTCGGGTGGAGTCCAATCGAGAACGGCTTTAACTCTCTTGGGATTGACAGCAATGCCCTTACTAGAGATCACATGGCCCAGATAGGTCACTTCTGGCAACCAAAATTCACACTTGGAGAACTTGGCATAAAGGCGATGCTCTCTGAGTTTTCCTAACACAAGCCTAAGATGTTCAGCATGCTCTTCCTCGTTCTTCGAGTAAATAAGAATATCATCGATATAAACCACGACGAACTTATCTAAGTACTCCATAAAGATCGAGTTCATCAAGCGGGAGAAAGTAGCTGGAGCATTGGCTAGGCCAAAAGACATCACGGTGTACTCATATTGACCATAACGAGTGACAAAGGCCGTTTTGGGGATGTCCCCGTTTCTGATCTTGATTTGGTGGTAGCCTAACCTAAAATCCATCTTGGAAAAGACTGAGGATCCAGCGAGCTGATCATACAGGTCGTTGATCCTGGGGAGCGGATACTTGTTCTTTATCATGACCAAATTAACGGGATGATAATCTACAACCATCCGATCCATACCATCCTTCTTCTTGACGAAGAGGACAGGACAAACCCAAGGAGAAGAACTGGGACGGATGAAACCCTTTTGCAAGGACTCATCAAGTTGTTTCTTAAGCTCGGCTAACTCTAAAGGTGCCATCTTGTATGGTCTCTTAGAGATTGGAACAGTTCCTGGGATAAGTTCTATGACAAACTCTACATCTCTGTCAGGTGGGACACCTGGCAGTTCTTCTGGAAAGACATCCGGGAAGTCACGGACTACTAGAATATCTTCAAGGTCTGGAAGAGGGCTGACATTAAGAGAATAGAGTTGACGCCTTGCAACTCTAGTGGAGACAGTGACTATTTTGCTAGATGGATGTGTAAGTTCAACAGATCTGGTGTAACAATCGATCTTGGCATGATGAGCTGTCATCCAGTCCATACCCAAGATGATGTTAATATCTGGGGACTTGAGAGATATCAAAGAAGCAAGGAATACCAGTCTGTCAACAAGGATTTCATTACCATGGCTTACCTTGGAGGTTTGCCATTTGGAACCAGGAGTCTGGATTATTAGTGGAGTCGGCATATCACAAAATGACATATCATGCAACCGAGCGTAACCTTCGGATATGAAAGAGTGGGATGCTCCAGTATCGAACAGAACTGAAGCTGGGTGACAATTGGCAAGAAGCGTACCCAGTACGACGTCGGGATCATCTTGAGCTTCTGTAGTTGAGACATGGTGCACACATGCTTGTTCAATGGAGGTTGGCTTGGTACTGATCATCTTGACTGATGGCTTTTCACGGCCAACAGACCTCCCAGACTGGGGTGGAGTATAACTGGACTGAGGGCAGTCACGTGCATAGTGCCCTGGTTCTCCGCAAGTGAAGCAAGTTCCTGAGGTAGGACGTGGACCTACATTGGCAAGTGGTCCACTAATAGGCCTGGGTGGAGCACGTTGCTGAGTTGGTTGAGGCGCCACAACGGATGGCCTTGGTGCATATCCAGGTGGAAGAGCCAAGTTCGGAATCCAAATCCGTCGCTTCTGAGAGCCAGAGCGGGAGGAAGAACCCAGATCACGGTTGTGCTTACGAGACTCCTCGTAAGTGAGTTGAGCTGTCTCTGCATTAATGGCCTTGTTCACAAGAGCCTGGAAAGTATCACAATGATGCAGGTGGAGATCATGACGCAACTTAGGGTTGAGACCCTTCCGGAACCTAGCCTGCTTCTTAGCGTCCATGGACACTTCGTCTGTAGCATAGCGGGCGACGCTTCCAAACTCTCTACTATAAGCATCAACAGGCAGCTTACCCTGGGTAAAACTACAGAACTCTTCCCTCTTGCGGTCAATGAGAGCCTGAGGAATGTGGTGCTCACGAAAAGCCTTGGTGAAATCTTTCCATGTAGGAAACTGGCCAGCTGGAAGCATAGCCTCATAGCCCTGCCACCAAATACTAGCAGGACCTTCCAGGTGATAGATAGCATAGGTGACCTTGTCACCTTCAGCTACGCTCGCAGAATGCAACTTGTGAGTGATGCTTCGAAGCCAGTCATTTGCATCGAATGGCTCAATGGAGTGATGGAAGGTGGGTGTTTCAGACCAATGAAGTCGGTGATGGAAACCAACTTCTTACACTGATGTGCGGTGTTCTGCTCAATCTGTGCCAGCAAGCGGTTAGTCTCACACTTGTTCCTCTTGGATGCTAACAAAAAATCTGCCATCAAAGGCTGGTCAGGAGGATCCTCATCCATACCATCTCCGTGGTTCTTGCTATGAGCAACTGAACCTCGATTAGCAGACGGCATCCTGGCACAGAAACCAAGGAAACAAGGATGGATTTAGTATCGACATAAGGATGCGGAATGTAATGCAAAAGCATTGGAAACTCTTGAAATCCTGGGACAATTTCGGCAGCATAACGGCTATAAATGCTCAAAAGGATTTTTGAGACATTCATCAAAGGAATAGCATAATAAATCAGCATCATAATATCAAGGTTCTGGGTCAAACTGAGGACACACGGAAGTAGTAGAACTGTACAGAGACACAACCCAACAATCCTAAGACCTTACGGTTTAGTAACACGTCATCCTGAGAGATAAAGGAGAAGCCTAGGCCTTAACCCTCGTAGAAAAGAAGAGGCTGACTCAGAAAGAATGACATGAGGTAAAGGAGTAAAATGAGCCTTACGTTCCCTTCCACAATCAATTCCCTTATATAACTAAAGCATTTCTAGACTCAACTTCGACCAGTTTGGCTTGGCAATCCTACAGTCAGTCAGGCTCTGATACCAACGCTGTCGGGACCCCGATCCTAAGTCACACTGATCTAGCATGTAACACTTCATATCACTTTGCGGCCTCACGCATGGTATTCCCACGGGTGCCACCTTACCTGGCCCGGGACCGTTTGTGCCTTTTGACTCACATATATGATAGTGTCGCTAGCATCCATATGACAGAGAACCCGGGCCGACATGACTAGTCGTGAACACAAAGTGGCACTAACTTACAGGGACAGGCATACATGAATCAACCACGAGCATGTCGGTCAACAGCGTATGAATCCGGGCTGTAACACTGGGCTAACAGGACTCCGGGAACCCGGGCTGTAGCAGGCTATGCAGGACTCCGGATGTCACCGCGTGACATTTCCTCGAAGGGACAGACACGGGAACGAAGTGAATCACATGCCGGCCAGTCAAGTGTTCCGAAGCAGTAGTGCTGGGCTAGCAAGACTACTATGGCTCATGGAAGCACAAGACTACATTTCCCCATAAGAGAGGCTACCAGAGGTGAACAACTAGGTTGTCGGATCCCACACATAGCAGTACACGTTACACGTATGCATAACATGCAAGTATGTGTTGTACAACATGGCATCACAACATAACTCAAACTCATATGGATAAAGGCCCAGAAGAGCCACATAGCATTCAATACACATAGGGGTCTCATGACCCATCATTCAGAGCATACAAGCAACGGAAGCATTACATGTCTGAGTACATACAACTACAAAGGAAAAGACTAAGAAGCCTGACTAAACACGACCCTCCCAAGGGTACAAGATCGTAGCTGGGATACAAGCTACTCGTCGAAGTCACTAGTGTAAGCAACTGCAAAACATAAATAAGCAAACATGAGTACAAAGGTACTCAGCAAGTCTTACATCAGAACTATCTACATATGCAACATTATCAACAAAGGGGGTGGTGGAGCTTAACAGCAGCAAGCCAGCTTTGACTCAGTGGCTAATCTATACCACGAGTATCAAAAACTTCTTTGAGGTGAGAAGACGCACACGAGTCCACATATTCACCATATCAATACTCCACTATGGATCCGTTCCCGTCTCCCTACGAGAAGGCCATCCATAGCACTCACGCTTATCTTGCGGATTTTAGGGTATCCACTTCAAGTTGTCTATGTACTACACAAGTCCTCCAAGTTTCCATATCCGAGGAAAACGGCTTTTCGAATAGATAATATTGACCCTGCAGGGGTGTACTTCGTCACACATGCTTTCGCCACTTATAGCCCTGTACACATCATGTACCTCGGCAACCTTCAAGCGGAAGTCGGGCGAGGGTGTCGGCCACGACCTGACTAACCACACAAGTCTCTCGTCGAGGTTTATCGCCCATTCGGGTTCCATCCGCAAGGAGATCCGACCGGGGTGTCGCTCACGGCCCCAAACGATGTGTGCAGGGTTCCCAAGCCCACCATTCGGGTGCCACTTGGTACACCGTGCCATGGTGCCTACTCTGTCCCAAGCCCGTCCTGTCGGACACCACCTGGTAGACAAATAGCACTACCTACAAACGCCAGAAACTAGTTGCAACTCCTGGACAGAGATCAAGCGGATTAATAAGCCGAGAGGGGCCGGATAACCGGAACCCAATGTGTGGTAGTAACTGGACTTGGATAACATACACAGAACTCAGTGCTTAAGGACGGTTCCAATGAGACAACCCACCATGTACTCCTACATGGCCTCTCATCGCTACCTTTACCAAAACGTGTTCACACACTTTGCCTTTACCGGTAGGACATGTTCACCACTCCGATTCATTCCCTATGAATCAGACCTGACACAACTCTAAGCATAGTTGGCATAAAGAAAACCAGCATGGATGAGCAGGCACATCAGGGCTCAAGCAACTCCTACTCATGCTAGTGGGTTTCGGCTATTTACTGTGGAAAGGACAGGTCATGCAAAGGAATGGGTTCAGCTACCGCACCAGAAAGTAGCAGTTTGAATCGTTGTTGTCCTAATGCAGTAAAAGGAGCAGGAGCGAGAGGGTAGGATTTTATCGAGATGCTCAAGGGGGTTTGCTTGCCTGATAGATTCACGAAGAAGCACTGCTCCTCAGACAGGTACTCGGGACACCTTCTGGAGTAGAACCTATCGAGAGGGAACGGTGCCGGCAATCAATAAACAACCATATGCAACAATATGATGCATGAAGATGACATTTCAAAGATGCTATGATTTGCCCTAATGCATCTAGCATCAATTTGGTTGAAGTCCATATGAACCAAGGGTTCATATGCAAACCCCAAATTAAGTATACAACATGCCATTATTACATTTTCACTTATACAGCAAGTATAAGTTGGTTTTTCATGCATGAAACTGGCATAAATGGATTCCTTGCATTTTCTGATGATTTTTCATATATATAATTTATTTGATTTGGAGTTACGGTTGAATTTCTATGATTTTTAGAAGTTTTAACTATTTTCTGGAATTTCCTGATTTAAATTAATTCCAGAAATCAATTATTACATCAGCTCTACGTCAGCATGACGTAAGCGAGTCAACGGGGCTGACCAGGTCAAACCTGACCAGTGGGTCCCACTGGTCAGTGACCTAGTCAACTAACTAAGTTAGTTAGTCCTAACTAACTAGGCAGGGCCCACTAGTCAGCGAGAGGGAGGGGGGAGGTCAACTGGGCTGTGGGGGTTAACCCACACCGGTCAAAGGTCAGCGGTCGCCGGTGTTGGGCTAGAGCAGGTGGGCCGCCAGGTGAGGCCAGGTACGATTCCCTCTCTCTCTTTTATTTTGTTTTTGTTTTCTATTTTCTGACATTTGTTTTGTATCTAAAAGAAATGTAAAAACATTTCCATAAATGCTGAAAATAATTGTGGCATCTAGATATAATATTCTAGAGGCCCTCACCAATTCCCAACATTTTTGGAGCCATTAAAATATTTATATAATTTAAACAGCTCCAAATCAAATATTTATGCATTGATTCAAAAATCCAAAATGTGTAGCAAAAATGTGCATCACCTCTGGTTGTTGTTCCCAACATTATCCAAAGAGCATGAACATTTTTGAATAGCATTTTGGGTTCATTGAAAATCCATTTTAAAGTTGAACCTATTTGAATTTGCTTTGGTGCTAGGGTTTGAAACATCCCCATTTCAATTTCATTTGAAATTTAAACATGATGCACAAAGCAAGCCTAGGACCATAACAGAACTAGGGATGTGTCACCAGGGTCTGTTGTTCCGTCGTATGCCTCTATGTTTACGGGTTTGAATCCCTCTAGAAATTCATGGTCCAGCACCTCGTCGGTGAAACATAGGGGGTGTGCGGCACCCCTGTATCTGGGTGTACCGCGTTGTTCGGATGTTTTTTGTGTTGCATCGTTTGCTGGAGTGCATTTGCGTGGTCCATAGATGGATATGGTTGCGCCGTCCTTTTGATGTGAGCCCTCGCGTGGATCGCGTATTGGCTTATGTAGATAATAAAGCCCAATATAGTCCAAAATAGTAGATAATATAGCATGGAGCAATCAAAAATTATAGATATGTTGGAGACGTATCAAGCATCCCCAAGCTTAATTCCTGCTCGTCCTCGAGTAGGTAAATGATAAAAAGAGAAGTTATGATGCGGAGTGTTACTTGGCATAATTGTAGTGTAATTCTTCTTAATTGTGGTATGAATATTCAGATCTGAAAGATTCAAGACAAAAGTTCATATTGACATAAAAATGATCATACTTCAAGCATACCAACTAAGAAATTATGTCTTCTCAAAATAACATGGCCAAAGAAATTTCATCGCTACAAAATCATATAGTTTAGTCATGTTTCATTTTAGTCACACAAGAATGCTCCCATCATGCACAACCCCGATGACAAGCCAAGCAATTGTTTCATACTTTAGTAATCTCAAACCTATAATCTTTCACGCACTATATAAGCGCGAGCCATGGACATAGCACTATGCGTGGAATAGAATATAATGAGGGGGTTATGTGGAGAACACAAAAAAGGAGAAAGTCTCACATCAACGAGGCTAATCAATGGGCTATGGAGATGCCCACTGATTGATGTTAATGCAAGGAGTAGGGATTGCCATGCAACAGTTGCACTAGAGCTATAAATGTATGGAAGCTCAACAAAAGAACCTAGTGGGTGTGCATCCAACTTGCTTGCTCATGAAGACCTAGGGCACTTGAGGAGTCCCATTGTTGGAATATACAAGCCAAGTTCTATAATGAAAAATTCCCACTAGTATATGAAAGTGATAACATGAGAGACTCTCTACTATGAAGATCATGGTGCTACTTTGAAGCACAAGTGTGGTAAAAGGATAGTAACATTGTCGCTTCTCTCTTTTTCTGTCATTTTTTTGGGCCTTTTCTTTTTTTATGGCCTTTCTCTTTTTTGGGCCTTCTCTTTTTTATGGCCTTTCTCTTTTTTATTCCTCATTAGGGACAATGCTCTAATGATGATCATCACACTTCTATTTATTTACAACTCAATGATTACAACTCGATACCAGAACAAATATGACTCTATATGAATGCCTCCGGCGGTGTACCGGGATATGCAATGAACCAAGAGTGACATGTATGAAAGAATTATGAACGGTGGCTTTGCCACAAATACTATGTCAACTACATGATCATGCTAAGCAATATGACAATGGTGAATGTGTCATGATGAATGGAAAGATGGAAAGTTGCATGGCAATATATCTCGGAATGGCTATGGAAATGCCATAATAGTTAGGTATGGTGGCTATTTTGAGGAAGATATAAGGAGGTTTATGTGTGAAAGAGTGTATCATATCATGGTGTTTGGATGCACCGGCGAAGTTTGCGCCAACTCTCAATGTGAGAAAGGGCAATGCACGGTACCGAAGAGGCTAGCAAGGATGGAAGGGTGAGAGTGCGTATAATCCATGGACTCAACATTAGTCATAAAGAACTCACATATTTATTGCAAAAATATACAAGTCATCAAAAACCTCGGCACTACGCGCATGCTCCTAGGGGGATAGATTGGTAGGAAAAGACCATCGCTCGTCCCCGACCGCCACTCATAAGGAAGACAATCAAATAACACCTCATGTTTCAAATTTGTTGCATAATGTTTACCATATGTGCATGCTACGGGACTTGCAAACTTCAACACAAGTATTTCTCAATTTCACAACTACTCAACTAGCATGACTTTGATATTATCACCTCCATATCTCAAAACAATCATCAAGCATCAAACTTTTCTTAGTATTCAACACACTCATTAGAAAGTTTTATTATCAATCTTGCATACCAAGCATATTAGGATTTTAAGAAAATTACCATGCTATTAAGACTCTCAAAATAATCTAAGTGAAGCATGAGAGATCAATAGTTTCTATAAAACAAATCCACCACAGTGCTCTAAAAGATATAAGTGAAGCACATAGAGTATTCTATAAAATTCCAAATCATGTATGGCTCTCTCAAAAGGTGTGTACAGCAAGGATGATTGTGGTAGACTAACAAGCAAAGACTCAAATCATAAAAGACGCTCCAAGCAAAACACATATCATGTGGTGAATAAAAATATAGCTCCAAGTAAAGTTACCGATAGAAGTAGACGAAAGAGGAGATGCCTTCTGGGGCATCCCCAAGCTTTTTCTTTTAGGTGTCCTTAGATTATCTTGGGGGTGCCATGGGCATCCCCAAGCTTAGGCTCTTGCCACTCCTTGTTCCATAATCCAGAAAATATTTACCCAAAACTTGAAAACTTCACAACACAAAACTTAAAGTAGAAAATCTCATGAGCTCCGTTAGCGAAGGAAAACAAAAGACCACTTCAAGGTACTGTAATGAACTCATTCTTTATTTATATTGGTGTTAAACCTACTGTATTCCAACTTCTTTATGGATTATAAACTATTTTACTAGCCATAGATTCATCAAAATAAGCAAACAACACACGAAATACAGAATCTGTCAAAAACAGAACAGTCTGTAGTAATCTGTAGCTAGCGCAAGATCTGGAACCCAAAAATTCTAAAATAATTTGCTGGACGTGAGAAATTTATCTATTAATCATCTGCAAAAAGAATTAACTAAATAGTACTTTCCAAATAAAAATTACAGCAGTTCTCGTGAGCGCTAAAGTTTCTGTTTTTTACAGCAAGCTCAACAAGACTTTCCCCAAGTCTTCCCAATGGTTCTACTTGGCACAAACACTAATTAAACACAAAAAACACAACCAAAACAGAGGCTAGATAATTTATTTATTACTAAACAGGAGCAAAAAGCAAGGAATAAAAACAAAATTGGGTTGCCTCCCAACAAGCGCTATCGTTTAACGCCCCTAGCTAGGCATAACAAGCAAGAATAGATCTAGGTATTGCCATCTTTGGTAGGCAATCCATAAGTGGATCTCATGGTAGATTAATATGGTAATTTAATTTTCTTTCTAGGAAAGTGTTCCATGCCCTTTTTTTAATGGAAATTGATATCTAATATTCCCTTCCTTCATATCAATAATTGCACCAACCGTTCTAAGGAAAGGTCTACCGAGAATAATAGGGCAAGAAGGATTGCAATCTATATCAAGAACGATAAAATCTACGGGCACATAATTCCTATTTTCAACAATAAGAAAATCATTAATTCTTCCCATAGGTTTCTTAATAGTGCAATCCGCAAGATGCAAGTTTAGAGAGCAATCATCAAAATCACGGAAATCTAGCAAATCACACAAAGTTTTGGGAATGGTAGAGACACTAGCACCCAAATCACACAAAGCATAAAACTCATAATTTTTAATTTTAATTTTAATAGTAGGTTCCCACTCATCATAAAGTTTTCTAGGGATAGAACCTTTCAACTCAAGTTTTTCTTCATAAGATTGCATCAAGGCATCAACGATATGTTTAGTAAACGCTTTATTTTGACTATAAGTGTGAGGAGATTTTAGCACGGATTGCAACAAGGAAATACAATCAATTAAAGAGCAATTTTAATAATTAAATTCCTTGAAATCCAATATAGTGGGTTTAGCAACATCTAGGGTTTTAATTTCTTCAATCCCACTTTTATCAAATTTAGCATCAAGATCAAAAGATTCAGAATTATTGGGACACCTTCTAGGTAAAGGTGGATCATATTCAGTCCCATCATTATCAAGATTCATATTGCAAAACAAATATTTAATAGGGGACACATCAATAACTTTTCATAGGAACTAGAAGAACATGCTTTAATAAAGGCATCTTTCATAGCATGCGTCCTAGCGGTTCTTTCCTTGCACTCATCAATGGAAATTCTCATGGATTTGAGAGACTCATTGATATCATGCTTAGGAGGAATAGATCTAAGCTTTAAAGAATCAACATCAAGAGAAATTCTATCAACGTTCCTAGCCAAATCATCAATCTTAAGCAATTTTTCTTCAATCATAGCATTAAAATTCTTTTGCGAAGAAATAAATTCTTTAATATTAGATTCAAAATAAGAGGGAATCTTATTATAATTTCCATAAGAATTGTTGTAGGAATTGCCATAATTATTAGAGGGATTACTAGGATAAGGCCTAGGATTGAAATTTCCTCTATACACGTTGTTACCAAAATTGTTCCTACCAAAAAAATTCACATCCATAGATTCATTGTTATTCTCAATCAAAGTAGACAAGGGCATATCATTAGGATCAAAAGAAACACTCTTATTAGCAAATAATTTCATAATTTCATCCATCTTTCCACTCAAAACATTAATTTCTTCTATCGCATGCACCTTTTTATTAGTGGATCTTTCAATGTGCCATTAAGAATAATTAACCATAATATTATCTAGGAGTTTAGTAGCATCTCCTAAAGTGATTTCCATAAAAGTGCCTCCTGCGGCCGAATCTAAAAGATTTCTAGAAGAAAAATTCAATCCGGCATAAAATCTATGTATAATCATCCACAAATTCAAACCATGAGTAGGGCAATTACGTATCATTAATTTCATTCTCTCCCAAGCTTGTGCAACATGTTCATGATGAAGTTGTTTAAAATTCATAATATCGTTTCTAAGAGAGATGATCTTAGCGGGAGGAAAATACTTAGTGATAAAAGCATCTTTGCACTTGTTCCATGAATCAATACTATTTTTAGGCAAAGATGAAAACCAAGGTTTAGCACGATCTCTAAGCGAAAAAGGAAATAGCTTCAATTTAACAATATCATTATCGACATCTTTCTTCTTTTGCATGTCACACAACTCAATGAAGCTATTAAGATGGGTAGCGGCATCTTCACTAGGAAGGCCGGAGAACGGATCTTTCATGACAAGATTCAGCAAAGCAGCATTAATTTCACTAGATTCAGCATCAGTAAGAGGAGCAATCGAAGTGCTAATAAAATCATTGTTGTTGGTATTGGTGAAGTCACACCATTTAGTATTATCTTGAGCCATCGCGACAAACAAGCAATCCAACACACGATCAAACAAAAAGCAAACGGGCAAAAAGAGGCAAATAGAGAGGGAGGATAGAGAGAGAGAGGGTGAATAAAACGGCAAGGGTGAATTGGGGGGAGAGGAAAACGACAGGCAAATGGAAAATAATTTAATGCGGGAGATAGGGATTGTGATGTGTACTTGGTATGTTGACTTTTGCGCAGACTCCCCGGCAACGGCACCAGAAATCCTTCTTGCTACCTCTTGAGCACTGCGTTGGATTTCCCCAAAGAGGAGAGGATGATGCAGCAAAGTAGCGTAAGTATTTCCCTCAGTTTTTGAGAACCAAGGTATCAATCCAGTAGGTGGCTACGCGCGAGTCCCTAGTACCTACACAAAAACAATAGCTCAACACAACCAACGCGCTTAGGGGTTGTCAATCCCTTCACGGTCACTTACGAAAGTGAGATCTGATAGAGATGATAAATAATATTTTTGGTATTTTTGGTATAGAGATGCAAAGTAAAAAGTAAAAGCAAAGCAATAATAAAGTGATGGAGATTGTATGATGAGAAAGAGACCCGGGGGCCATAGGTTTCACTAGTGGCATCTCTCAAGAGCATAAGTATTCTACGGTGGGTGAACAAATTACTGTTGAGCAAGTGACAGAATTGAGCATAGTTATGAGAATATCTAGGTATGATCATGTATATAGGCATCACATTCGAGACAAGTAGACCGACTCCTGCCTGCATCTACTACTATTACTCCACTCATCGACCGCTATCCAGCATGCATCTAGAGTATTAAGTTAAAGAAAGAGTAACGCCTTAAGCAAGATGACATGATGTAGAGGGATAGTTTCATGCAATATGATAAAAAAACCATCTTGTTATCCTCGATGGCGACAATACAAGACGTGCCTTGCTTCCCCTTCTACACAGGGAAAGGACACCGCAAGATCGAACCCAAAGCTAAGCACTTCTCCCATGGCAAGAACAACCAATCTAGTAGGCCAAACCAAACTGATAATTCGAAGAGACTTGCAAAGATAACCAATCATACATAAAAGAATTCAGAGAAGATTCTAATATTATTATATAGCGACCAGACCTCAAACAGTCTGATCTCTGTGCTCAGGTGTCATCCCTGGATCAATAATGCTGACACCACACAGTACTTGAAGGATTTATAACAGAGTAGCAATCACACACTTATTACATCGAGTGTCTCAATAGAGAACTTACTACAATAAATATGGCTTAAGGCCATCTAATAACGATAACAACGGAAGGCTTGGAAGATAAGTGAGTCCATCAACTCCAATGACATCATTGAGTATAGAACCATGACCTAAAAACTCCTTAATCGTCGTCTGAAAGGTCTGCAACATTAACGTTGCAGCCCGAAACGGGTCAGCACATGGAATATGCTGGCAAGGTAACACATAGAGAGTAATTGAATGAAACAACTATACTATATGCATATTTGGCTGGTGGAAAGCTCTATGGTTACATTTTTGCGTAAAGCTAATTTTTCCCTACTGCAAAGGAATAAATTTTATTTAACTATCATGGTAGTTGTTAAACATTGAGAATGGTTGACAGCATTCTCAATCCCAATTAAGCATCATCATTAAACAAAACCCAACAAAATCAATTCTTAGGGTAACATGTTGAGATTCAGATGATAATCCAGGTACTAGATACTCAAGATGTCCATAACCGGGGACACGGCTAACCATGATTACTTTATACACTCTGCAGTGGTTTGCGCACGTTTCCCCACAAGACTCGATCGCCTCCGTTTGGTTTCTCGCACTACGATGGATAGACCGTTACACCTACTTTCCCCTACATCTGCTAGTCTACCCTGTAAGAGTTCGCACGACTTAATCAACTATGCTAGAGCCCATAATAGCTTGTGGTTGCACACGGAAGTTTCTAGTATGAAAAATCTCTTGATCCCTTTGGGCCTGGGTGGCGGTTCATAAAGAAAAACAGGCAATCCTGGAATAGCCAGGTACCTCAATCCACCCAGATGTGTGTTTAAGTTGCCACCTTAGATAAACCATTAATTTAACAAACTCACATCTGTCATGGATATCACTCACCCAATCCACGTCTACTAGCATAGCATAGCAATAGTAAGCAAACGTAGAAGTAACTCCCAAAGGTTTGATAATACAACAGGTAATAGGTACTACCTCAACTACTTCCCAAACCCACAATTTAATTAGATCCTAATCATGCAATGTTTGAGTATTGATCTAATGCAATAAAACTGGGTAGTAGGAGGCATGATCAAAGTGTTACTTGCCTTGCTGATGATCCGCGAAACCTAGAGATTCGAAGTAACAGGCGGCACACTCCGGGTATTCTATCATAGACGAACAACAAGTATACAATAAGTATTCATCTAATGCACAGGTAAAACTCAAATAAGAGATCTAACCAGAAGATTCAAATTAAGAACTCCGGTTTGCAAAAAGAATCAAATCAAACGAAGCAACGAAAGTCAAACGGCAAAAGAAACAGGCTTCGTTTACTATTCTGGATGTAGGGCAATTTTTACAGTGGCAAAAACTTGTTTAAGTAGGTTAAGCGGATAGAGGGTTTCGAGACGAAACTCCAGGCGCTTGAATTGCCTGATTCCGATAAACGAGCGAAAAGTTATACTACAACAAAAATCGGATCAGAAATCACGATCATAAATAATCGCAGAAAATCCGAGAAAAAGAAAAACGACGGACAAGTTAATGAATGAATGTTCATTATCTGGATCTAAACTATGAACGCGTTCGTTAAAACGAACGAACGGGCGAACGCTCGCTAATTAAACTCAACCGGAAGAGAAAAAACCGATCTAATAAAAAACGGATGTAAAAAATCGCGGTTAATAAAGAAACCGGGCGGTTTTTCTGAGGAAAACCGCTGGCGACGGCGGCTACCTCGGCCGGCGGGACGGCGGGGTCGGTGCCGGGCTCCGGTGCGGGGTGGTCGGGCGGCGGGGCGGCGCGGCGCTGGCGGGGGGCGGCAGCGGGATCCGGCGGCGAGGCGACTGGGCGGCGACGGTGGTGGGATCCGGCGGCGAGGCGGCGGCGGCGGTGCGGGCGGCGCTAGGGTTCGGGGTGGCGAGGCGGCTCGGTGGGCTGCGGGATCGGGCGCCCCGGCTTTAAAGGCCGGCCCCGGATGAGTCCGGGCCTAACACGGTCCGTAGGTCGGTTTCGTTTTTTTACTATTCCGCGCAGAAAACAGAGAAAAGAAATACTAAACCGACTCCAAAAATCCTGAAATAAATTTTCCTGGGCTTCTAAAATCAAGCCGCACAAGGTGAACATTTATTTGGGGCGTAAATGCAATTTTGAAAAACGCACATTTTCTTAAATTCAAATAAAATAACGAAAAACTCCGAAATAAAATCTTATTTGATTTTATTATTAAATCCTCAATATTTCTTTATTTTGGGAAAGTCATTTTATTCCCTCTCTCATATTTTTGTAATAGAAATAGTTGATGATAAAATAATTAAAATCAAATGATCCTATTCTCAGAATTTGAGAAAACTCAAATATGAAAATAATGAATTCCCCAACTCTCTCCGTGGGTCCTTGAGTTGCGTAGAATTTCTAGGATCAAAACCAAAAGCAAAAAAATATGATATGCCATGATGATCTAGTGTATAACATTCCAAATTGAAAATTTGGGATGTTACAAACCTATCCCCCTTAAGATGAATCTCGCCCTCGAGATTCGGGTTGGCTGGAAAATAGGTGAGGGTGGTCCTTGAGCAAATCTTCCTCTCGCTCCCAGGTGGCTTCATCCTCCATGTGGTGGCTCCACTGAACCTTACAAAACTTGATAACCTTGCTGCGGGTGACTCGACTGGCATATTCTAGGATCTTAACTGGTTTCTCCTCATAGGTTGAATCACTGTCCAACTGAATTGCTTCCAATGGCACTGTGTCTCTCAAGGGTATGTCAGCCATCTCCGCGTGGCACTTCTTCAGCTGAGAAACGTGGAACACATCATGAACTCCTGACAATCCTTCGGGCAATTTCAACTTGTAGGCCACTTCTCCCATACGTTCCAATACTCGGTATGGTCCTACAAACCGTGGCGCTAACTTTCCCTTAACACCAAAATGCTTTATTTCTCGAAGTGGGGATACTCGAAGATAAATTATGTCTCCGACTTCGTAAGCTATCTCCTTGCGTTTAGAATCTGCATAGCTCTTCTGCCTAGATTGAGCTACCTTGAGTCTATCGTGAGCAATTTCACCTTCTGTTCAGTCTCCTTAATCAAATCAGGTCCAAACAACTGGCAGTCTCGAACTTCATCCCATGACAATGGTGTCCTGCACCTCCTTCTGTACAAGGCTTCGAAAGGGGCCATCTTTAAACTGGATTGATAGCTGTTGTTGTAAGAGAATTCTGCATATGGCAAATTGTCGTCCCAACTAGATCCATAATCTAGCGCACAAGCTCTCAGCATGTCCTCCAAAATCTGATTGACTCTCTCGGTCTGTCCATCTGTCTATGGATGAAAAGTTGTGCTAAACTCTAGCCTGGTACCCAAAGTTTCATGCAACTGATTCCAGAACTTTGAGGTAAACTGGGTTCCTCTATATGATACTATACTCCTCGGAACTCCATGTAAGCATACAATCCTGGTCATGTATATCTTTGCCAACTTAGCACTTGTGTAAGTGGTTTTTACCGGGATGAAATGAGCTACCTTCGTCAACCGATCGACTACAACCCAAATCAAGTCATAGCCCGAACGAGTCCTGGGTAATCCCGTGATAAAATCCATGCCTAACTTATCCCACTTCCATTCGGGTATCGGCAATGGCTGTAGCAATCCTGTTGGCTTCTGATGCTCTGCCTTTACTCTCTGACATACATCACAAACTGCTACATACACCGCAATATCTTTCTTCATTCCGGTCCACCAGAAAGTATCCTTCAAATCCAAATACATCTTGGTATTTCCTGGGTGAATCGAATATGGTGAGTCGTGTGCCTCTTGCAAAATCAACTTCCTGATCTCCGGGTCATTGGGCACATAAACACGGTCTTCAAACCATAGGGTGTCGTGCTCATCCTCACGAAATCCTTTAGCCTTTCCTTCGCTCATTTTCTCCTTTATAGAGGCAATCTCCTTGTCTGTCTTCTGAGCTTCTCTGATTCTATCCATCAAAGTTGACTGAATCTCCAATGCTGCTACATAGCCTCTCGGAACTATTTCCAAACATAGCTCATGAAGATCCTCGGCTAACTCCTTTGGTATTTCTCCCGTCATTAGTGTATTTACATGGCTCTTACGGCTCAATGCATCAGCTACTACATTAGCCTTTCCGGGATGGTAATGCAATCTCACAATGATTTCCAATGAGGAAATGTCTCCATGTTTTCAATGCATGCACTACAGCTGCTAACTCCAAATCATGCGTGGCATAATTCGATTCGTGGGGTTTCAGTTGTCGTGAGGCATATGAAACAACTCTCCCTTCCTGCATAAGTACTGCTCCAAGTCCTCTTCATGAAGTGTCGCAATACACCTCATAATCCTTGGTCTGATTTGGCAGAATCAACACTGGTGAGGTAACCAAACGTTTCTTCAACTCCTGGAAACTAGCCTCACACTCCTCAGTCCATATGAACATGGTATCCTTCTTCAAGAACTCCATCATAGGCTTTGCAATCTTCGAGAAGTTCTCAATAAATCTCTGGTAGTATCCTGCGAGTCCAAGAAAACTCCGGATCTCTCCAACGGTTGTGGGTGCTTCCCACTTGGTCACGGTATCAACTTTAGTGGGATCTACTGATATACCTTCTCCGGATATAACATGTCCTAGGAATCCTACTTCCTTCAACCAAAACTCACATTTGCTGAACTTGGCATACAACTGATGTTCTCTGAGCTTCTCAAGTACCAAATGCAAATGTTCCTTATGCTCCTCTTCATTCTTCGAGTAAACCAGGATATCATCAATGAACACCACGACGAACTTATCCAAGAACTCCATAAACACTTTGTTCATCATGTTCATAAAATAAGCAGGTGCGTTAGTCAGACCAAATGACATAACGGTATACTCGTACAGCCCATACCTGGTGGTAAAAGCTATCTTAGGTATATCCTGTTCTCGAATCTTCAGCTGCTGTTTTCCTGATCGCAGATCGATCTTGGAAAATACCTTAGCTCCTTGCAATTGATCAAACAGATCATTGATCATTGGTAGTGGGTACTTGTTCTTGATGGTTACTTCATTCAAACCTTGATAATCAACAACCATCCTTAACGATCCATCCTTCTTTTCCACTAGAAGTACTGGCGATCCCCAAGGCGACGAACTTGGGCGAATGTAGCCTTTATCCAGTAACTCCTTAATCTGCTTCTTAATCTCCACCAAATCCTTTGTGGGCATCTTGTATGGTCTGTTTGATATTGGCCCTGTGTCTGGCAATAGCTCAATCAAAAACTCAATATCTCTATCCGGTGGCATGCTTGGCAACTCTTCTAGAAATACTTCAGGGAAATCCCTTACCACTAGTACTTCCTCCTGCACAACTCATGTTAAACAATTTACTTGAGTCCCTTTTGGCACATGTCGGGATACATACTTGATCCTTCTCCCTTATGGGGTGGTAAGCAAGATCGACTTACTGGCGCAATCGATGTTTCCTCCATACATCGACAGCCAACCCATACCTAGAATTACATCCAATCCTTGTGATTCCAAAATGATTAAATCCGAGGGAAACGCATGCCTACATATACTCAATGGCACTTGAAAACATCCTTGACTGGCCATATGCTCCGCTCCTGGTGAGCTTACTAGCATAGGTGTTCTAAGAACCTTAGTGGGCAGGTTATACTTATCCACAAATCCCCTTGATATGTATGAATGCGATGCACCAGTATCAAAAAGAACGAGTGCAGTAAATGACTTAACCAAAAACTTACCGATTACTGCATCCGGCTGCTCTTCAACCTCCTCCACGTTAACGTGGTTCACCTGTCCCCTGTTGAAAGGGTTCGGCTTCTTCCCAAAGCTTCCATTGCCATTCTAGCCTTCAGGACATTCATTGGCATAATGTCCGGTCTTCTGACACTTAAAGCAAGTGACTTGGCTCAGGTCTTTCTTGGCTAGGGTTGGTACGGTTCTGGCCATTGCTTCCTCCATTACCATTACCATTCTTGGTGCCATTGTGGTTGTGCGAGGTACCTCCTCCATGGTATGCTGAAAATGTCCTCCCGATCTAGGGGTAAATCGTGGCTTGTGCTGAGCTCCTGAATTGTACTTTCCTTGTGCATACTTACTCTTGTGATTTTCAATTTGTTGTTGCTTCCCTTCAATCATAAGAGCACGATCTACCAACTCCTGGTAGTTGTTGAAGGTTGCTATCATCAACTGCATGCTCAATTCATCATTTAGTCCTTCCAGAAACTTCTCCTGCTTAGCTGCATCCGTAGCAACGTCATCTGGGGCATAACGTGCTAATTTACTAAAGTCCTCCACATACTGTCCAACTGTCTGTCCTCCTTGGTGCAAGTTGCGAAACTCACGCTTCTTCATGGCCATAGCTCCTATTGAAACATGGGCAGTTCAAAAAGCCTGCTGAAACCGGTCCCAAGTGACAGTGTCGACAGGGAAAGTGGATGTGAAATTCTCCCACCATGATGTTGCGGGTCCTTCAAGCTGATGTGTGGCAAACTTCACCTTCTCCGCATCTATGCATCCTGCTGTGGTCAACTCTCTAGCTATCTTGCGGAGCCAATCATCTGCTACCATCGGCTCGGTGCTACTGGAAAACACCGGCGGATTCAGCCTAAGAAAACGGGCTAAGTGATCAACAGGTGGTGGTGGTGGTGGTGGTGGTGGTGGGTTGTTGTTATTGTTCCCCTGATTCTGATTCTGGACTAGCAACAGCATCAATGTGTTCTGCTGCTGGATCAATTGGGTGAGCTCCGGTGGAAAGGTAAATCCGGGGTCACGTCTCGGAGGCATCTGAGGGTTTAGAAAAGATGAGATTTAAGAATAGAGGGGGTCTAAAGAGAAAACACTACTCATATGCACATGAGGCAAAAGCAAACAATTCATTTCATTCAATCAAACAAGGGCATACAATCGATCTAGCTATCGCAAAAGTGCTTCGCACTACTGTATTTACATGGTGGACTACTACTACTGATGGGGTGGTCTACTAGAAATATTCTTCGGTTGCAGACTCCATGATATCTGATCCGGCTTCATCAATATAGTCATCATCGCTATCATCTGGGTCCGAGTCGGTGTCGTCGATGATGATGTAGTCTTCCGGGCGAATCTCCTTGGGTTCTTCGTCTTCATCTACTGGTGTAGGGCCTCCCATAAATATCCCTATCTTCATTGTTAGGTCGACATTCTTATCCACCAATACTTCGATTTCCTCTTCGTAATCTTCACGTGTAGCCTTGAGTTCTTCCTCCAGTTCTTTGATTCTTGTCCTAGCCTTCTTCAGGTCTATCATGTCGGTGCACATCTGGTTCTCCTGTCGTCGAATGTGCTGGTTTAATTCATGGATAAAAGCTGCAATTGATCTACCCTTTTTGGTGCCGATCATCTCCCAGTGCTCATCTCGGCGCCCACAAATCTGGTAGATAGTATCCTTGAGATCATTGCGGTAGACTTCTCCAATGCGTCCCATGGTGATGTGAGCTGCCATGCTCTTTCCTAGACTCCAAGTTGGTGCATCAAAAGAAAACTCCATGGGCTCAGTAACTGGCATGAACGTCCTTCCTGGAACTTGAACTTGAATCATCCAGCGCTCTTATTCAGGTAAAGTGGCATTGTAGGTTCCGGTGAAGCTTGGTACTCCTATGTTTAGGTATCTAGTGACTTCCTTCAGGTGACGTCCAAAGGGTGTATCTTCATCTGGTTGCGTGAACTTGTTCCTTGCATCCGCCATCCTAAAGAGTAGAAAAGATGAGAGGTCAGAAAAGAAGAGAGTGAATAGTGATCTAGGTCTTTAGCTTAGTGGTCGTGTCCTACAGTCAGTGTGTGCTCTGATACCATCTTTGTAGTGACCAGGCCTCAAACAGTCTGATCTCTGTGCTCATGTGTCATCCCTGGATCAGTAATGCTGACACCACACAGTACTTGAAGGATTTATAACAGAGTGGCAATCACACACTTATTACATCAAGTGTCTCAATAGAGAACTTATTACAATAAATATGGCTTAAGGCCATCTAATAACGATAACAGCGGAAGGCTTGGAAGATAAGTGAGTCCATCAACTCCAACGGCATCACTGAGTATAGAACCACGACCTAAAAACTCCTTAATCGTCGTCTGAAAAGTCTGCAACATTAATGTTGCAGCCCGAAACGGGTCAGCACATGGAATATTCTGGCAAGGTAACACATAGAGAGTAATGGAATGAAACAACTATACTATATGCATATTTGGCTGGTGGAAAGCTCTATGGTTACATTTTTGCATAAAGCTAATTTTTCCCTACCGCAAAGGAATAAATTTTATTTAACTATCATGGTAGTTGTTAAACATTGAGAATGGTTGACAGCGTTCTCAATACCAATTAAGCATCATCATTAAACAAAACCCAACAAAATTAATTCTTAGGGTAACATGTTGAGATTCACATGATAATCCAGGTACTAGATACTCAAGATGTCCATAACCGGGGACATGGCTAACCATGATTAGTTTATACACTCTGCAAAGGTTTGCGCACCTTGCCCCACAAGACTCGATCGCCTCCGTTTGGTTTCTCGCACTACATGGTGTTTGAGAAGACGGATGACCGAGACATAGTCTTTCAGAAGCGCTAGCACCTTACGATGGATAGACCGTTACACCTACTTTCCCCTACATCTGCTACTCTACCCTGTAAGAGTTCGCACGACTTAATCAACTATGCTAGAGCCCATAATAGCTTGTGGATGCACACGGAAGTTTCTAGTATGAAAAATCTCATGATCCCTTTGGGCCTGGGTGGCGGTCCATAAAGAAAAACAGATAATCCTGGAATACCCAGGTACCTCAATCCACCTAGATGTGTGTTTAAGTTGCCACCTTAGATAAACCATTAATTTAACAAACTCACATCTGTCATGGATATCACTCACCCAATCGACGTCAACTAGCATGGCATAGCAATAGTAAGCAAACGTAGAAGTAACTCCCAAAGGTTTGATAATACAACAGGTAATAGGTACTACCTCAACTACTTCCCAAACCCACAATTTAATTAGATCCTAATCATGCAATGTTTGAGGATTCATCTAAGGCAATAAAACTGGGTTGTAGGAGGTATGATCAAAGTGTTACTTGCCTTGCTGATGATCTGCGAAACCTAGAGATTCGAAGTAACAGGCGGCGCACTTTGGGTATTCTATCGCAGACAAACAAACAAGAATACAATAAGTATTCATCTAATGCACATCTAAAACTCAAATAAGAGATCTAACCAGAAGATTCAAATTAAGAACTCCGGTTTGCAAAAAGAATCAAATCAAACGAAGCAACGAAAGTCAAACAGCAAAAGAAACAGGCTTCGTTTACTCTTCTGGATCTAGGGAAATTTTTACGGTGGCAAAAACTTGTTTAAGTTGGTTAAATGGATAGAGGGTTTCGAGATGAAACTCCAGGCGCTTGAATCGCCTGATTCCGATAAACGAGCGAAAAGTTATACTACAACGAAAATCGGATCAGAAATCGCGATCAAAAATAATCGCGGAAAATCCGAGAAAAAGAAAAACGATGAACAGATTAACGAACGAACGTTCGTTATCTGGATCTAAACTACAAACGCGTTTGTCAAAACGAACGAACGGGCGAACGCTCGCTAATTAAACTAAACGGGAAGAGAAAAAAACCGGGCGGTTTTTCTGAGGAAAACCGCCGAAGACGGCGGCTACCTCGGCCGACGGGACGGCGGGGTCGGCGGCGGGCTCCGGTGTGGGGTGGTCGGGCGGCGGGGCGGCGTCGGCGGCGGGATCCGGCGGCGAGGTGGCTGGGCGGCGCGGCACGGGCGGCAGCGGCGGCGGGATCCGGCGGCGGCGCGGGCGGCGCAAGGGTTCGGGGCGGCAGGGCGGCTCGGTGGGCTGCGGGATCGGGCGCCCCGACTTTAAAGGCCGGCCCCAGAGGAGTCCGGGCCTAACACGGCCCGTAGGACGGTTTCGTTTTTTTTAAATTATTCCGCACAGAAAAACAGATAAAAAGAACTAAACGGACTCCAAAAATCCCGAAATAAATTTTCCCGGGCTTCTAAAATCAAGCTGCACAAGGTGATCATTTATTTGGGGCCTAAATGCAATTTTGAAAAACGCACATTTTTCCTAAATTCAAATAAAATAATGAAAAACTCCAAAATAAAATCTTATTTGATTTTATTATTAAATCCTCAATATTTCTTTATTTTGGGAAAGTCATTTTATTCCCTCTCTCATATTTTTGTAATAGAAATAGTTGATGATAAAATAATTAAAATCAATTGATCCTATTCTCAGAATTTGAGAAAACTCAAATATGAAAATAATGAAATCCCCAACTCTCTCCGTGGATCCTTCAGTTGCGTAGAATTTCTAGGATCAAAACCAAAAGCAAAAAAATATGATATGCCATGATGATCTAGTGTATAACATTCCAAATTGAAAATTTGGGAGGTTACATATCCATAGATAGACTTGATCATAAACCCACAATTCATCGGTCTCAACAAACACACCGCAAAAAGAAGATTACATCGAATAGATCTCCACAAGAGAGGGGGAGAGCATTGTATTGAGATCCAAAAAGAGAGAAGAAGCCATCTAGCTACTAACTATGGACCCATAGGTCTGAAATAAACTACTCACACTTCATCGGAGGGGCTTGGATGATGATGTAGAAGCCCTCCATGATCGATGCCCCCTCCGGTGGAGTTCCGGAACAGGCCCCAAGATGGGATCTCGTGGATACAGAAAGTTGCGGCGGTGGAATTAGGTTTTTGGCTGTGTCCCCGATCATTTGGGGGTACGTAGGTATATATAGGAGGAAGAAGTACGTCGGTGGAGCTTCGAGGGGCCCACGAGGCAGGGGGCGCGCCCTAGGAGGGGGCACGCCCTCCACCCTCGTGGCCGCCTCGTGGCTTTCTTGACGGAGGGTCCAAGTCTCTTGGATCTTATCTGATGAGAAAATCACGTTTCCGAATGTTTCATTCCGTTTGGACTCCGTTTGATATTCTGTTTCTCCGAAACATTGAAATAGGCAAAAAACAACAATTCTAGGCTGGGCCTCCCGTTAATAGGTTAGTCCCAAAAATAATATAAAAGTGGAAAATAAAGCCCAATATAGTCCAAAACAGTAGATAATATAGCATGGAGCAATAAAAAATTATATATACGTTGGAGACGTATCAAAACCTTCACTCCTTGCTTGCAGCGCCGCCTCCTCGTCGGCGACCCTCCTTCACGCTGCTCGGCCTCGCCTATCCAGGCAGGTAATCCACACCCGATCCCCATCCTCCTCCTTTCACATCCCACATGCCCCGACCGCCGGTGTGACCCCTTCCACCCAAATCACCGACCCCTCCACCAAATAAGCGCCGCCATAAGCCATGGTGCACGTAGTATAGCCAGGATCTCAAGGAGCATTTGGCAACGAAGAAGAAAATTGCGGTTGCACGCGCGGATGAGGTCGCGATGGCTGCCATTCGTGTCGACTCCCAGATCTTGGAGGAGCACCTCGCCGTCGAGGCCACTATCAACGCCTCGCGCGCTGACAACGCGACGCGGTTGGCTGTTCGGTTCAATTCTGCAATGCGATGTTCAATTATTTTGGGTGCATTCTGTTATTGTATCCCATGTGAGAAATAAATCGAATTTGGCTATACTAAATACATGAGAAACAAATACAATTGCTATATTTCCAAGTTGTTAAGCATGCTTGGTTTGGTTAGCTATCTGATCTTCTATTACGAGTATGTCATATTGTGCAATGCGGTGCTCAGTTAACATTTGGTTCATTTGTTGTGGTGTTTAGTTAACTGTTTTGTTTGGTCCAATTCTGCAATGCGATGTTCAATTGTTGTGGGTGCATTCCGTTATTGTTTACAATGTGAGGAGTAAATTGAATTTTGCTGTACTAAATACATGAGAAACAAATACAATTGCTATATTTCCAAGTTGTGAAGCATGCTTGGTTTGGTTAACTGTGTGATCTTCTATTAGGAGTATGTTATATTGTGTAGTGTGGTGCTCAGTTAATGTTTGTTTCATTTGTTGTGGTGTTTAGTTAACTACGTGGTTCAATTCTACAATGCGATGTCCAATCACTACTAGGAAAAGAGCTATAGATAGGATTGACACTAATGGCGCACCAGGAAAGTAGTGCGCCACTACTATATACTAATGGCGCACCAGTTGGCGATGCGCCATTAGTGTGGAAGACACTAATGGCGCACCAGAAAACAGGTGCGCCACTAGTGATAATTTTTTTTATTTTTACATACATACTAATGGCGCACCAGAAAACAGGTGCGCCACTAGTGATAATTTTTTTTATTTTTACATACATACTAATGGCGCATCCTATGTGTGGTGCGCCATTACTAGTTCTAACTAGTAATGGCGCACCAGACAAGGAGTGCGCCAGTACTGAATTTTTTTTTATTCTTTTTTTGGCAAAACTACTAATGGCGCACCACCTGCAGGTGCGCCATTAGTAACCAGGGTTACTAATGGTGCATGTGCAGGTGGTGCGCCATTAGTAACCTGGGACCCCAACAAGATATTTTGGACAGCCCCACACCTACCCACTCGCTTTCCCCACTTCATTCCCTCCACCTCCTTCTCCAAGCTTTCGGCTGCCTCCTCCTCCTCACCTTATTTCCACCATAGATTCATCAAAATTAAGTGGTGAAATTACCTTTTTTGATAGGTAAGTAAGGGGAAAGCTATCTTCATGATGTAGATCTACTTTTTTTCTCCCTAGCTCGCTCCAACAACGTGCACATGCACTTTTTGTGGCCTAGCTAGATCTATGTATGTTTGTGGTGTTGCATGTGTTTGGTGTTGCATATATGTTTGTGTTTGCAGGTACCGGTATTTGAAATGCGATAGTTGCCAATATTTTGCCGGAATGTTGATTCATTTCCGTTTCGGCGAGAATTTTGGCACTATGCATTCTTTTTGGTCCTATTTTTAGGGAAGGTCATGCCAAATTTTTTCTTGGTTCTAAAATATCATTTTGCTCTACCCCGTAGGCGACCATGGTCCGCACGATGACCGAAGGCATCGTGAATAGGTTTTTGAGCTCCGCGAAGGCCGAGATGCTTCAAAAGAATGAGACGAAGATAAGATGTCCGTGTCGAAGATGCAAGCTGAAGAGCCTTATTGTGGACCCGGATTCCGGGCAGGTGCGGAACCACCTGCTCTTGCGTGGTTTCATGGATGGCTATCGGTGGCAAGGTGATGAAGATGACTATGAAGTCGTCCATGGGGGCCAGGCAAGAAATGAGGAAGGGCAACAAGACAAGTACCACCGCGGCGAGGGCGGGCGAGAAGACGAAGAATCTCCAGGACATGATCACGATGGTGATGCTGTACACAGTCATCATGTAGAAGATGTCGTACATGATGATGAGGAAGATAAAGACGAAGGGCGTGATCATGAAGATGAAGATGCCGGAGCAGACGACGATGGAGGCTGGGTGCAGGACCCTCATATTCAAGAGCTGCTTCTCAAGCAGACGGATAACGCAAGAGCTGCCGCCAGAGAGAAAGCCAAGCTAGATCAACTGGAGATAGATGCGGTTACTCCATTGTATGAAGGATGCAGACCCGAGGATACCCGCTTGAAAGTAACGCTCATGGCCTTGGAGATGAAGGTAAAACACAAACTGATCGACGCATGCTTCGACGAGAACATCTCATTCTGGCACGAACGGCTTCCCAAGGGGAACAAGTGCCCGACCAGTTTCGAGGAGGTGAAGAAAATCGTGTGTCCTCTGGATTTACCGCACGTGAAATACCATGTGTGCATGACAATTGCATCATTTATCGGGACGAGCACGCAGAGTCTACCATATGTTCGGTGTGCGGCGTCACTCGATACAAGAAGAGGAAGAAAGCTCCTCGAAAATCGGTGTGGTACTTTCCGATCACTCCTCGTCTACAGCGGTATTTCACAGACCCTAAGGTAGCAAAGCTCCTGCGTTGGCATGCGGATAGGGAGGAGAAGAAGCGGGAAGATGACGGAAATGATCGGGAGATAAATAAAAAAAGACAAGATGCTGAGTCACCCTAAGGATGCGAGCCAGTGGCAAGCGTTGAACTTCAAATACCCAGAATTTGGGAAGGATCCAAGGAACATCGTGCTGGGCACGAGCACCGATGGAGTCAATCCGTTTGGCAGCCAGAGAAGCACACATAGCACGTGGCCTGTGTTTGTGTGGATGTACAACCTTCCCCCTGGTTGTGCATGAAGAGGAAGTACATTCACATGAGTATGCGAATTGAAGGGCCGAAACAACCAGGGAACGACATCAATCTGTATCTGGGGCTGCTGAAAGAGGAGCTAGACACGCTGTGGAAAACGCCAGCCAATACGTGGGACACCGCAGAGAAAGAATATTTCCCTATGAGAGCTGCACTGCTCACGACGGTGCACGACTATCTCGCTTACGGATATCTCGCGGGGCAGGTAGTCCACGGATTTTCTGGATGCGTAAGGTGCATGGATGACACAACGTATCGCCAGCTAGATAGAGATCCTGGATCTTTGAAAACCGTGTTCATGGGACATCGAAGGTGGCTTCGCGACGATGACCCATGGAGGAAACGCAAGGATTAGTTCGATGGTGAAACCGAACCCCGAAAACACCTATGTACAAGGAGCGGCGAGGAAATAGACGAGCTGTTGAAAAATGGGAAAGATTGCCCACTGCCGGGAAAGAAGCAAAAGGCGCCAGAGCCAGGAAAGAAGCGAAAGGCGCCAGAGCCGCTGCTGAAGGTATGGAAAACGAGGTCTGTTTTCTGGGACTTGCCGTACTGGAATATACACCATGTGCCTGACAGCCTTGATGCCATGCATATCACGAAGAACGTGTGTGAGAGTCTACTTGGTACCCTGCTCAACATGCCAGAGAGGACCAAAGATGGGCTGAAAGCAAGGGCAGACTTGAAATCAATGGGCATCAGGCAAGAGCTTCACGCTAATGATGATGATGATGATGATGATGATGATGATGATGAGGCAAAGCAGGACACAGAAACTCGTCGCAAAGGCAAAAAGGCCAAGAAGACCGGAAGTGACTACCCTCCCGCATGCTTCACTCTAAGTCAGGAGGAGATCGAGCAGTTTTTCACCTTCCTCGTAGGAGTAAAACTTCCTTACGGTTACGCGGGGAAGATAAGCAGATACCTAGACCCATTGAAGCAGAAGTTCAGCGGGATGAAGTCTCACGACTGTCACGTGCTGATGACGCAGATACTTCCAGTTGCAATCCGTGGGATCATGGACGCGCACGTCCGTGAAATGCTATTTGGCCTATGCAACTTTTTCGACGTCATCTCTCGGAAGTCGATTGGCGTGAGGCAACTCAGAAGGCTACAGGAAGAGATCGTGGTGATACTATGCGAGCTTGAGATGTACTTCCCGCCCGCATTCTTCGACGTTATGGTGCATCTGCTGGTCCATATCGTGGAGGATATCATCCAACTCGGGCCGACATTCCTTCACAGCATGATGCCGTTCGAAAGGATGAATGGTGTCATCAAAGGATACGTTCACAACATGTCACGTCCAGAGGGAAGTATAGCCAGGGGCTTTCTGACCGAAGAGTGCATCTCCTACTGCACGAATTATCTAGGCATCGAGAACCCCGTTGGTCTGCCTGTCAATAGGCACCTTGGCAGGCTCGCTGGATGGGGTCACCATGAGGGTCGCCGCGAAATGCATGTTGACTTTGAGGGTCGACTCGCCGACTTTGAAAGAGCAAACCTAGTCGCACTACAACACATAGACGTGGTCGATCCTTGGGTGGTAGAGCACAAAACCTTTATTGAGAAGACGTACAATGACCGAGGCCAACAGAGGACGGACGGAGATATAATCAAAGAGCACAACTCATGTTTCACGCGTTGGTTCAAGCAGAAGCTTCTGTCGTATGCTTTACATGAGGATTCTTCCGCGGAAGAACAACTCATATTCGCCTTGTCACAGGGCGCCGAGCACAACCTGATGACCTATGAGGTGTACGATATCAACGGCTACACATTCTACACCGAGAACAAGGACATGAAGAGCGATGGTTATCAGAACTCCGGGGTAACGATGGAATCCTACACCGGTAACGACAAGGACATATACTATGGAAGGGTCAAGGAGATCTGGGAGCTGAGCTACACTGGAGAGAAGGTCCCGATGTTCCGTGTCAGATGGGCCAAGAGCGTCCTAAAAGAAGACCGGTATTTCACCAGGTTATACCCGAAGCCAAATCCATGACCGCGGGTGCAAACGTCACCGCGAAAAATGAGCCATGGGTACTGGCTTCCCAAGTGGACCAATGCTTCTTCATTACCGACCCGTCAAAGCCCAGTCGTGTTGTCGTGAGGAGAGGCAAAAACAAGATCATCGGAATGGATGGAGTAGCCAATGAGCAAGACTTCGACAAGTACGGCGACCCGAAGATCGAACATGACGACGACGATGAAGTAGCAGCACACACCACAAGAAGAAGCAGGACCACCCTACCTAAAGGACGTTCGTTCCACATAAGAACTCCATTTGCGAAAAAGAAGGGCAAGAAGATTGCGAACAGATAGCTAGCTAAGATCGATTGTATTTAAATCATAGTCTTCATTTCTCGATTGTATTTCATGGGCACTTTTTGATATCATGAATATTTTTAAATTTCACGGGCACTTTTTGAATTCATGAGGACACTCGATCTCGATCCCCCTCCACCACCGCCGATGAGCACCCGGCCCCCCGCACCCTCCCCCGCTCCACCACCGCCAATGGGCACCCCCCGCACCCTCCCCCGCTCCACCGCCACCGTTGATGATATTTTCAAGTAACAAATTTGAATATATTTTTTAAAAAATATTACTATTTTTATAAAAAAAATATTACTGTTATGATTTAAACAAGTTTGAACATATTTAAACACAAATAAATATCAAACAGCATTTAAAATGCAAAAAAAATATTGCAGAGCCTGGGAATTGAACCCAGGAGCTCCTGGTGTGTGTGCTGCGTGCTGACCAGTCGGGCTAGTGGGCGGGTTCTAATGTGGATTGGGTTAGGTGCAATATAACCTGTGCTCGAACTGTAATATAAAAAATTCTAATGGCGCACCGCTGCGGGGTGCGCCATTGCTATCTTAAAAAAAGATTTCTAATGGCGCACCGCTGCGGGGTGCGCCATTGCTATCTAAAAAAAGATTTCTAATGGCGCACCGAGATGTGGTGCGCCATTAGTAAGCTTCCCCCTAGCTATCTCCCTCCCACTCGCTGGATCCCCTTCGACCCTCTCTCCCTCGCCAACCCCAACCCAACCCCCCAACCCAACCCCAGAAGCGAGCGAGCGACCGCCTAGGGTTTGGACCGCCGCCGTCCGCCGCGCCTCATCCTCCTGTCCGCCGCGCCTCATCCTCCCGTCCGCTGCCTTCGCCGCTCCGTCGCCCCGTCGCCCTCGCCGCTCCGTCGCCCTGTCGCCCTCGCCGCTCCGCCCCAACCAAGATGCTCCCTCCCTCCGCTTCACCTCTCCCCGCCCACCCCAAGGTTTCTCTACAAATCTTCCCTTCCATCTGGTAGCTAGGTCTAGGTCTAGGTCTAGCTGCCACCCGACCCGACCCGACCCCAGTACGTAGTGGTGAAGGAAATGGGGTAGCTCGTGCTAGGGATTCTGTGATTATCTTCTGCTAGGGATTGTTTATTAGATGCAAATCTGTCAGTGCTCTGCTAGGGATTGTTTTAATTATCTTGAATAATCAACCCAATAGATGCCCTGCAAATACATTTTAGATTAGTGGTTTCATGTCTTGGTCTCATTGTTCTTTATATGTCCCTATTAAATTGGACATGGCTTGCTGTGTTCTACTTACTATTGAATCAGATCTTATTCCAATTCAATCAATTAGGAATAGACATGTTCATATTTTTCAGTTTAATATATTTGGTAGCAGTCACATCGTTATGTGATTGAGCTATAGGGCAGTCGGGAGTGCTAATCTTCACATCCTAAACGGGGACTGCAGGATATTGATCAGTGACGAAACCAGTCTTAATTAGTAACACGGGATCCAATTTACGCATTGTATTATTTTTTGAATTATTTCTTCATGCAATCAAGCAGTAATCATGGAAACTAGAATTCTGGAGCTTAACTTATCCTGCTTTTGGTGTCATATGCTTTGATAATGGACTAACAAATTGGGCTCACTATCCTCCTGTTCATTCAGTAGCCAGATTTTTATTTAGTCTGACTGCATATAAAGAACCAGCTATGTATATCTCTGTTCCAGTAGTTATGACAAATGCTTCATGTAAAGAAGTGTTTAAAGTAAAGTGTCAAGATAATCCGGAAGGGAAACTTTCATCTTATTAGTGTATGTTTCAAAAAAAGAGTTGCAGTGCATTTTTGTGATCTTTGGGAACACATTTATTGAGTTGTTTTGATGGACATTAACATTTTTTATGGACAGTGGGTCATATATTGTATAAAAATATATTGAACTATTGACCAGAAACACTGAAGTCGGAGATTACAAGACTGCTTTGTAGTTTCTAAAGAGATGAAATCTGCACATTTGTATGCTGCCCTGACTAGGTCGTTTCTCTATGTTGGGTTGGAAGGGTGGCTCAGATGCAAACTTTTTATTATTTAAGATTTATTTTCTTTTAGGACTAGGTTTTTATTATTTTTCTATTGTGATTGTTTTTTGAGCTCTTTCTTTTTCATTTCCTACTATCCTTATCCTAATTATCTTAAATTGTTATGATGTGTGTAACAAGATTAGATCTTGGATTTGCTAGTGGACTTTGGGAGTTTCTTAGCCAACTTGGTGACTCCATATTTTTCACTATTTCAGCAAGTCTTTTGTAAGCATTAAACTTTCAACACTACATTTCTATCTTATGTGTACAAAAAAATTGTATAGAAATATGCTGAATTTTCTGCTCCAATTGTTGCTCAAAAAAATTTAGCAAAAAAATGGGGTCCTGGGAGACGCCGCCGCTGCTTGTGGCCCTTGAGAGGCCTTTCGTGTCGTCATGATTTTGCAGGTACCCCGAGAGGCCCTTGAGTTTGCCTGAATGTCGATTAACTTCCGTTCTGGCAAATTTGGGTACTACATATGTCCTATTTTCAGCAAAGGTCATGCTGAAATTTTCCGTGAATTTTAGCATGACTTTGCTAAAAATCGGACATATGAGGTACTTGCTACTAATGCATGGGCCGGGGTATCTTAGTACTTAATTAAGTAGGATCAACTGCCCCTTTATTCTTGCTGCAATAAACCATAGGTGGCAATAGAGCCAAGTGATTAGGCCCAACTTAGAAATTCTCCTCAGCATCGATAAACCCTAGATGATAAACCCAACATAGGTGGCAATAGAGCCAACTGATTAGTGCCAAGTGATTAGGCCGAACCTAGGGTGCCTCGGCATCGATAAACCCTAAATGATGAAAACTTAGCATTTAGGGTGCCTCGGCGTCGACAAACCCTAAATGATGAAACCTTGGCTTTTAGGGTGCCTCGGTGTCGATGAGAACCTAAATGATGTGCGCTTAGGCTTTTAGGGTGCCTCGGCGTCGACAAACCCTAAATGATAAAAGCTTAGCTTTTAGGATGCCTCGGCGTCGACAAACCCTAAATGATGAGACCATGATCTTGTTCCTTGACAATAACCAACTTTTTGACCAAACGTTTTTCCTATTTAGAGCAAAAAATGGCCCACAACAATGAGGCCGGCGGTTTGGGCGGCAAGCAATTCTGCGAGCTGTCCCAAGAGTTGGAGGAAGAACCTCACCGCTATGAGGACGCCGCGGAAGACACCGACCCTGACTACACAACCCATAGTGGCATCGGGGATGACACCGCTGATGATGGCGCCGTGGATGCCACCACTGATGATGGCGACGCACGCACAGATGGCAGCCAACTGAAGAGGCAATGGAAGGACCGGCGCCCGAACGTGCTCGGCACCGTCAGGGAGGAATTTACTGAAGTGAACTCCGACGGGCATCCGACGGCGCCCAAACACGTAGTCAAGGGGTACTCGATTCAGCTCGGCTGCATTCTCCGGAGCACCGCCTCGATCAACACCGAGAACCTAAGGCATAAGGACCGAGGGAATTTGCGCAACCTCCTCTTCACGAAGCTGCACGAACGATACAAGTTCCCCGCTGAGTTCGCAAACACACGCCTCTTGGGTAATAAAGTGAACGGTGCCGCCCTCATGACGATGAGCACGACCCTATCTACTTGGAAAAGCACGGTGAAGGCAATGATTGACAAAGGTGATAGTTATGAGAAGAACAAGGTGAAATATCCTTTGATGAGCGAAGATGACTACAAGGAGTTCAAGATCAAGTGCGAGAGCCCCGCAACCTCCGAATCAAGTAAGTGGGGGAAAGAAATGCGGCAGTTGAACATAGGGGTCCACCAACTCGGTCCCGGCGGTTACAGAGTGGCGGAGCCTATATGGGACAAGGAGGACGCGGAGCGTGCCGAGCAAGGCCTACCGCCCCGCTTCGAGAAATACAGTGACAAGCAGACCAGGAACTTTCTTAGGGCCCGGTATAAGGAGGACCCGGTAACAAATGAGCTTACCACGGATCCAAAGACCAAGGAGCTTGAGCTTGTTCTGGTAAGGAATACACCCCCGCGTAATTAGCTCCATATGGTTGCATTCTAATTAATCCCCAATATTTCTAAATGGTTCATGTTCCTTCCGCAGGACAAAGAAAGCAGTAGCGCGGGGTCATCTCAGAGCTCCCCTTTCGACACCCCTTTGAATAGGGCGTTGAACGTAATGAAAAACAAGGATAAGCTCAGTAAGCCAACGTCAGCTGGTCGTGTGGCCGGCAAAGGCTTGTCCACAAAATGGTCGTCATACTATACCGCTGGTGGGCGAAAGGAGAAAAAGACCAGCTCGGAAAGCCAGTCGCGCGAGGTTGAAGCACTCAAGGCGCAAGTGGCGCAGATTCCGGAGATGGTCCAAGAGCAAGTGCAACAACAACTAGGATCGACGCTCACCGGCATTATGCCTACCTTGTTTCATGGGATAACGACATGGATTGCGGGTGGCCAACAGGGGCCGCCCCTGATTCCTAGCTTCACGGCTAGCAACTCGCACAACGCGCACGCGGCGCCATTGGTGTCTCTGGCGGCGGCGGTATTGGTGTCTACGGCGGAGGTGCCATTGGTGTCTCCGGCGGCGGCAGTATTGGTGTCTCCGACGCCGGCATGGGAGCTTAATGCACCTGGGTGTACTTCGGCCGGCACCTCGCCAGCAAGCGGCCCCTCCGTCAGTTGCACGCCCGCCATTGGTGGTGCCTCGACATTAGCCGAGCTCGACGGCACCACGGTAACTAAGCCTCTCGGCCGAGGACTTCATCTCCTTGCCGTTGACTAGGCATCCCTGACGCCTTACATGTTTTTGCAGGGCGCCGCCGACGTTCCTTGCACTCTCCCGCACTTCATGGGCGGCGAGTTGGTCGATGTCGCCAAGGGAAGAATCTTTCAACCGGGCAACCCCGTGTTCCACGGTAATCCGATGCCACCCACAATGTATAGGGTTGAAGTGGTTCGGGTGCTGCCAGGCTGCGACGAGCTGTTACCTCCGATTCGACCCGCTGGGGCTGACGAAGAAGATGAGATGACCCTCAGCGCCTGCATAAGCTGGCCCCTGCTTTGGCCGAAGAGCCAGATTCGTTTGGGGGCGGGGGACACCACCCCACAGACAAGACTGCCAGTCATGCCGGCGCCAAGCCATGGCAAGAATGCCGCAACGCTACCGGACATGCCGGACATCCCTATGGCACAGGATCCGAACATGCATATGGCACAGGATCCAGACGACGACAACGACGATGGTACATTTACCAACGTCGATAAGTACTTTGCCGAACATGGGTACGGTGACGAGTTCTGCGGGCCTCCTTCTCAAGAACACAAACAAGACGACCGTGATCTAGCTGGTACGGCGGAGAAACCCAATTGCAACAGGCGTTGTCTGGCATTCAGTTCTCAGGAGACGCCTCCAGCTGCCGCCTTCACCGAGCCTCAGATAGCTGAGGTGCCAAATATTATTAGCCCCAACACGCTCAAGAAGGCGGTCTGTGAGCAGAACTCGGTCCCATTACAGCAGATCAAGAAGAAGGGCCGGAAACGGCCGACTAAAAAGGGCGCCGGTGTGAGCCAGCCGGCACCGAGTACGATCCGTGCTCAGGACGGGCCACCTTCACCTAAGGATATCTCGAGGAGGGTGCATGTGGCGGGTAGGGCGATGCTACCGACAAATATGCTCAATGTTGCAACCGGTGCTATGCGGAGTCTGCACGACAGTGTTCTTTCTTTGGAGAAGCGGCGTCTCAGAGAGAATGATGTGGCATACCCGGTTTTCATGGCCAAGGTCCCAGAGGGCAAGGGCTTTGTGGATGGCGACATCGGGGGTACGATCGTCCTGCGGTTTGATGACATCTTTGCTATGTTCAACCTTCATCCGCTGCACTACACCTTTGTTCGGCTGTTTTCGCTAAGTATGGAGATGCGGGTCATTAGAGACAAGACCCCGGACATCGTGATCGTCGACCCCTTCTACATGCGTGCCAAGCTCTTGAGCAGCGCTGGGGACCACAAAGTCGCGAGTTCACACCTCGAAGACATCATTCTAGCAAACCCAGATAAGGATAACTTCCTTGTGCCTTACTTTCCCGAGTAAGTCATCCCTTAACCGCCCCGTAACATATGATTTCTTAGATTTCGATTGTTCTTTTTTTTCTAACATTCCGTGTTCTGTGCAGTGACACACATTGCACACTCATCCTCTTAAGCCCAAAATATTCCATGGCCACGTATTTCGACCCGAACCGTAACTCCAGGATAGACTACACAAATATTAAGAAAGTTCTTGATGATGTTCTCCCCGGCTACGCCAAATCTGGAGGCACCTTCACCAGGGCAGTTCGTAAGTACGGCAAGCACGTGTTCGCCCACAATACGACGTTCTGCTGCATCAAGCAGCCGCCTGGCGGGCAGAAGGATGCCTACTACGCCCTCCATCACATGCAGGCGATCGTAAGGGACCATCATCACCTTCTGCTACCAAATAATCTCAAAGATTGGGCCGCGAGCTTGTCGGCAATCCAGGACGCGGACATCAGACAAGAATTCTTTCGCATCCAGTCAGAGTTTGCGGACATCATCCATCAAGATGTCCTTCATACCTCGGGGCAGTTCTTCCTCAGATATCAACCGTCCAACATTGAGATAGATGGAATGCTACAAATGCAAGCTGACAACGCCCGCGATTTCATGACCATCACGACAGACGGTGGCTTCATCCACGCTCTTGTCCATGAGTCGAGTCGAAAGTAGTGATGTGTAGTTCTGAAACATTGATTGGCTCATGTTGTAATTAAACTTTAATGAATTGTATGTCTCTTTGGTTTGGACAGTCGTTCAACTTAGATGTAATCGATGCTATTTATTAGTAGGACCATGAATCGTGCTATTAATGTCTTGCTTTTCTCTTCCGATCCTTTTCTTGCATACTTATATATTGCTTATGTATGTATTGTCTGTTGTTTGGCTTGTGCATAGAGATGCCGTCGTATGTCGTCTACAAGGGTAAGGTTCCCAGAGTCTACGACGACTGGGAGGAGTGTCGGAGACAGGTTCACCGTTTCAGCGGTAACAGTTACAAAGGGTACACCACTAGGGCGGAGGCCGAATCTAGATACGCCCGCTATCTAGCGGGAGAGAGGAGGGAGCGTTGGAGGAACCGGATGAAGACCAGTTTGATCGCGATGATGCTCATCGTGATGACCACAGCTCTCTTCTATGTGATGGTAGTTTAGATGATTGATATCGACTTGTAATGTGAAGACAAACTCGATACTCGCGGTCTCGAGACTTGTAATGTTTTATCTTTGTTTGGTCTTTTGAATTCGGAGACTAATATGATGAATTGTATTCGGAGACTAATCTTCTATTGTATTCGATGAATCTGCTATTGCTGTGTGCTACTGTCTATATTCTCTCAAATAATATATTTTGTAACCTGTGCAAAAATCAGAAAAGTAAAAAAAACAAATATTCATACTAATGGCGCATCACCACAAGGTGCGCCATTAGTATGCCAAAGGATACTAATGGCGCATCAAGACAGAGTGCGCCATTAGTATGCCAAGTATACTAATGGTGCATCTATCCGCAGTGCGCCATTAGTGTGCCAAAGCACATGGTTAAATATGGCCCCTGGGAGGCACACTAATGGCGCATGGCGTTATATACTAATGTCACACTTGGTGGTGCGCCATTAGTATACCAGATACTAATGGCGCACCAGTGGTGCGCCATTAGTAAAAATTACTAGTGGCATGCTAGTAATGGCACACCAGTGATGCGCCATTAGTAGGCAAAACTGGTGCGCCATTAGTTCGTCTTTTCCTAGTAGTGAATTGTCGTGGGTAGAATTTTGTATTGTTGTGCATCTGAGGAATAAATCGAATTTGGTTGCACTTAATACATGAGAAACATATACAGGTGCTATCTTTCCTAGTTCTTAATCATGCTAGGTTTGGATAAATGGGTTTTCCATGTGGCTTGAACTAATCTGATGAATATGCAATTTGGTTATGTTTCATCAACATATTTTACTGATAGCATGCGAACCCTTACTTAACCTGATGACTAACTACCTTATATGTGTTGCAGGGAAACAATGGGAAGCACTGAGATTTAAAATCAAGGTTAGCACAAGCATGGTCCGTTGTCTAATAGCACATTATTGTGCAATTGTAGGAACCTTTCTAATATTTAGGTTTTTAACAATTTGGTCTTGCACATGTAGGTCCTGCTATCATAGGTTTTGACCCACTGTTCGGCCATTTTAGCATATGGGGAAATGAGTTGTCCATGAATATCAGTCAAGTCAAGAAACTCAGAAAAATTGTTAGGATAAAGAAATTAGCAACAAAAAACAAGAAGATATTTTTCTGCACAATGAAGAAGACAATAGTTCACTACAGGATGGTACTAACTATTATACCTTACCTTTTTTATTCCTTTGCCCCATTTCCAATATAGAGAAGATATTTATGCACATCCTTGTTTTCAAGCCTTTCCAAAGCAGTTCACTGATGATTACCTCTCAAACCACCTGTATGGTTAGGAGGCGAGGAAGGTATTCATACAACATCCACGGTTCAATATTGAAGTGTTCCTGAAGAGGACGAAGGATGGACGATCAATCATCCACATGCACTGGCCTAAAGTTACAAAGAGCTTCAACATCAATGAAGGCTCAATATTCGCCTTCTGCTTCAGCAGTTTTCCAGATGAGATACATATGTCTATGTATTGTCTATGATGCTAATTTCGAAAGGTGGTAGATGTTGCTTGTGAAACTTGGTGCCAGTGTAGTTGTGTAATGGGGTAGCTGTGTGCTGAAGCTATATGATGTTGTACTCAGATGTATTTCAATTATGAAAATGAAATATATTGTGTGCTTAATATGAAATGTCAATTAGATTAATAAATGGATTATTAATAATCAAATAATTAGCCTGTTAATTGGGTTTTTTATTGTAAACGGTTATTGAGAGAAGACCGTGTGTGATGCATTCAATAATGCACACAGTTTCTAGGAATAAACCGTGTTAGATTAATGAACAATCACACACCACATCTCTTGAAAACTGTATACCATGTGAGAAATAAATCAAATTTGGTTTTACTAAATACATGAGAAACAAATACAATTGCTATATTTCCAAGTTGTTAAGCATGCTTGGTTTGGTTAACTGTCTGATCTTCTATTAGAGGTATGTTATATTATGCAATGTGGTGCTCAGTTAACATTTGGTTCATTTGTTGTGGTGTTTAGTTAATTGCTTGGTTCAATTTTACTAAGGCAAAGGTATTAGGGATGCCCAGTCCCAAAATGAAAAATGATTTTACTTTATGTTGTCAAATAATAAATTCCTTGGAAAGTGTTGGTATGGAAGGCACCCGTGGATACGGCTAGCCATGGAAAGTGAAAGTATGGTTGAAAAAGGAATAAATTTAATTTCTGTTTGGGAACCGCCTATGATATATCTAGCATGGAAAGTTTTGGGAACTACTCGATCATTCTCGTTGACAAGAAAAGCATGCCTCCCAAAATGTTTTTATCTCTATCTTTTTCTCTTTGAGCTCTGGCACCTCTACAAATCCCTACTTCCCTCTACGAAGGGCCTTTCTTTTACTTTATGCAGTTTTTGTTTTAATTTGAGTCTCCACCTTCTCCTATAAAGCACCAACTAAGGGGCACTATGATTGTACTTGAGCATTGGGTGTAGCTAATATGCGAGCGTGTTTCATGAATGGATTAATGATTGAGCATAATGGGCTAGGGATAACTTATTATAGCATTGATATTTTGAAAGACATGGTTGCTTGTTGATATGCTTGAGTATTTAAGTCTCATGTCCAAACTAGACTATTGCTTTGAACTATATAAAAGTCCAAATGTCCATGCTACAAAGAAAAGAATATGTGATGAGCATGTTAGGCAGCATTCCACATAAAAAATTATGTTTCTATCATTTACCTACTCCAGGACGAGCAGAAATTAAGCTTGGGGATGCTGATACGTACCAATGTATCTATAATTTTTAATATTTCCATGCTGTTATATTATCATTCTTGGATGTTTTATAATCATTTTATATCATTTTTTGGTACTAAACTATTAACATAGTGCCAAGTGCGAGTTAATGTTTTTGCTTGTCTTTTACATCGCTGGAAATCAATACCAAACAGAATCCAAACGTAGCAAAACTTTTTGTGGATTTTTCATGGACCAGAAGACACTCAATGGGTCGGAGAAGCACCTGGGGGGTGCCCCGAGGGTGGCACAAGCCACCAGGGCGCCCAGGTGCACCTAGGTGGGTTGTGCCCACCTCGGTGGCCTCCTGAACCGCCTCTTTGCTCTATAAATACCCCAATATTCTAGAAACCCTAGGGGAGTCAACGGAAATCAATTCTAGATGTCGGAAGTTCTAGAACCACCAGATCTAATCTAGACATCATCACGAAGGGGTTCATCCTATCCATTGGTGCCTCTCCGATGATGCGTGAGTAGTTCTTTGTAGACCTATGGGTACGTAGTTAGTAGCTAGATGGCTTCCTCTCTCTCTCTCTCTCTTTTTGATTCTCAATACAATGGTCTCTTGGAGATCCATATGATGTAACTCTTTTGCAGTGTGTTTGTTGGGATCCGATGAATTTTGAGTTTATGATCAGATCTATCTCTTTTTATCAATGAAAGTTATTTGAGCCTTCTTTGATCTCTTATATGCATGATTTCTTATAGCCTCATATTTCTTCTCCGGTATTTGGGTTTTGTTTGTCCAACTTGATCTATTTATCTTGCAATGGGAAGAGGTGCTTTGTGATGGGTTCGATCTTACGGTGCTTGATCCCAGTGATAGAAGGGGAACCGACACATATGTATCATTGCCATTAAGGATAACAAGATGGGGTCTATTTCTACAGATCTTGTCTACATCATGTCATCGTTCTTATTGCATTACTCCATTTCTCCATGAACTTAATACACTAGATGCATGCTGGATAGCGGTCGATGTGCGGAGTAATAGTAGTAAATGTAGGCAGGAGTCGGTCTACTAATCTTGGACGTGATGCCTATATAATGTTCTTTGCCTGGATATCGTCCTGATTATTTTAAGTTCTATCAATTTTCCAATAGTAATTCTTTTACCCATAGTTTGCTATTTTTCTCGAGAGAAGCCACTAGTGAAACCTACAGCCCCCGGGTCTCTTCTTTATTATATTTGCCTTCACGATCTAATTTTATTTGCTTTTATTTTCAGATCTATTAAACCAAAAATACAAAAATACCTTGCCGCACTTTATTTTATTTGGCGATCTATCTATCATATTATTACAACTTTCTCACATGCACTTGCCAATTTTTGTTGACGTTGCCCGAAAGGGATTGATAACCCCTTTAATACGTTGGGTTGCGAGTATTTGCTATATGTCGGCAGGTGTTGTTCACGTAGTGTTGCGTGGTTCTCCTACTTGTTCGATAACCTTGGTCTCATCACTGAGGGAAATACCTACCATTGATGTGTTTCATCATCCCTTCCTCTTTGGGGAAATACTGACGTAGTTCAAGCAAACATCACTCCACTGCCTCGAGGCTGGCCTCCATGCTTCCCGTCTTCTTAGGGCCCTGAACGTCCTGGATGTGGAGCACCCCCTCACGCATCTCAATGGCTTGAGGGTGCTTCAACACCTCCGATAGGTAGGGGCTGATGACCTTCTCGAAGAACTTGTCCTTGGAGGAGCTTGGGGTAGCCATAGCGGTCTAGATCTGGCAAAAACAGCATGAAACATGGACAAAGGATTTCTCCATGATACGGTGATCAAATTGTCCGGAGGTATATATAAATATTTTTTATCTTGGGAAACAAGCATATGGAAGGAAAACAGAGTCAAGAAGGTGCCCGAGGGGCCCACCACTCACTAGGCATGCTGTGGTGTCTTGTCGCATGTGGGTTGCCTTCCCGGTTGTTTCTTATGTTTATATTTTTCCTAATATTCCAAAACTGACAAAAAATATTTTTGCGGGTTTTTTGGAGTTCGTTTTCTTACGTATCACCTACCTCTTCCTTTTCAGGGCTCTGGAGTGTATTCGAAGGTTTCTTTTATGTGTTCCTCCGGTGTCATGGTTTGGATAATGTTAGTTTCAGTATTAATGTGTGTAACTAAGATATATTGCTTAATTATTTGTTTATTGACTTCCTTCGGATTGGTACCTTCGGCATTATTAATCTTGATAGCCCCAGAGTGATAGAATTCTCTAATGATATATGGTCCTTCCCATTTGGAAAGAAGTTTTCCTGCAAAAAAATATAAAACGAGAATTAAACAATAGAACATATTCACCAACTTTAAATTCCCACTTTTGGATTCTTTTGTCATGCCATCTTTTAACTTTTTCTTTAAATAGTTTGGCATTTTCATAAGCTTGGGTTCTCCATTCATCTTGTGAGCTGATATCAAATAACCTCTTTTCACCAGCAAGTTTGAAATCATAATTGAGTTCTTTAATTAATTGCCAGTATGTTTTAGGTTCTAACTCAAGAGGCAAATGACAAGCTTTTCCATAAACCATTTTATATGGAGACATACCCATAGGATTTTTATAAGTTGTTCTATAGGCCCAAAGTGCATCATCAAGTTTCTTCGACCAATTCTTTCGCGACCTATTGATAGTTTTTCGTAATATTAATTTTATTTCTCTATTACTAAGTTCAACTTGACCACTAGATTGAGGATGATAGGGTGATGCAATTATATGGTTAACATCATATTTATCAAGCATTTTTTGGAAAGCACCATGAATAAAGTGTGAACCACCATCAGTCATTAAATATCTAGGGACTCCAAACCTTGGGAAAATAACTTCTTTAAGCATTTCAATGGAGGTGTTATGATTAGCACCGCTAGTTGGAATAGCTTCTACCCACTTAGTGACATAATCAATAGAATCCAAAATTTGTGTATACCCATTAGAGGAAGGAAAGGTCCCGTATAATCAAATCCCCAAACACCAAAAGGTTCAACAACAAGTGAATAATTCATAGGCATTTCCTGATGATTACTGATATTACCTATTCTTTGACATTCATCACAACATAAGACAAACTTACGGGCATCCTTGAAAGGAGTAGGCCAATAAAAACCAGAATGTAATACCTTATGAGCAGTTCTATCTCCTGCATGATGTCCTCCGTAGGCTTTGGAGTGACACTTCCTTAGGATATGTTCCTGTTCATGCTTAGGTACATAGCGTCTAATAATACCATCTACTCCCTCTTTATAAAGATGTGGGTCATCCCAAAAGTAATGTCTTAAGTCATGGAAGATTTTTTTCTTTTGTTGGTATGTGAAACTAGGTGGTATAAATTTATCAACGATATAATTAGTACAGTCAGCATACCAAGGAGTGTTATGAGAAGCATTTATTATAGCTAGTTGTTCATCAGGAAAACTATCATCAATAGGTAGTGTAGCGACCTGACCTCAAACGGTCAGATCACTGTGCATAAGTGTCATCCCTGGATCAGTAATGCCGACACACACAGTACTTGAAGGGTTTATAACAGAGTGGCAATCACACACTTATTACATCGAATGTCTCAAAAGAGACCTTATTACAATAAATATGGCTTAAGGCCATATAAATAATATAACACCGGAAGACTTGGAAGATAAAGTGAGTCCATCAACTCCAACGACATAGCTGAGTGCACGACAACGACCTAGCACACCTTACTCTTTGTCTGAAAAGTCTGCAACAAGATATGTTGCAGCCCAGAACGGGTCAGCACATGGAATATGCTAGCAAGATAACACAGTAGAGCAATAAACAAGTAAATTCTATCACTACATGCATATATGGCTGGTGGAGGCTCTATGGTTATAATGTTTTTGCGAAAAGCCATTTTTTCTACAACAAAGGAATATATTTTATTTAACTATCATGGTAGTTGAAAAACATTGAGAATGGTAAGTCCCCATCTCAATCCCAATTAAAAAGTAATTAACAACCCAACAACTTAATTTAGACTGATGAGATCAACATGATAATTCAAGAACCAGATACTCAAGATGTCCATAACCGGGGACACAACTAACCATGATTAGTTTATACACTCTGTAGAGGTTTGCGCATTTTTCCCCACAAGACTCAATCTCCTTCGTTGGATTTCTCGCACTACATGGTGTTTGAGAAACGGATGACCGGGACACTGTTTTTCAGAAGCATTAACTCTAACCCCGGGTAGACCGTACCAACCTAAATCTGCTAGCCTACCACTAGAAGAGATCATGCAACTTACTCCACTATGCTAGAGCCCATAATAGCTTGTGGCTGCACACGGAAGTTTCTAGCATGAATAATCTTATGATCCCTTTGAGCCTGGGTGGCGAACCAAAAATGACATCACTGGTATATCCCCAGGTGCCCGCAACCAATCCACCCAGATGTGTATTTAAGTAGCCACCTTAAGTTAACCATCAATTAACAATCTCACATCTGTCATGGATACACTCAAACCCAATGCATGTCTACGAGCATAGCATGGTGATATAAGCATAACGTAGAAGTAACTCCCAGGGGTTTGATAATAAAAAGGGTAATAGGTTCTACCTCATCATCTACTTCCCAAAACCCACATCTTAAGAGATCCTACTCATGCAATGTTTGAGGGTGCTAACTAATGCATAAAACTGGGTAATAAAAGGGGTATGATCAAGGTGTTATTTGCCTTGCTGATGTTCCGCAAAACCTAGTGACTCGTAGTAGCACGCTGCGCACTCTAGGAATTCTAGCACAAACAAACAATAGCATACATAAGCACTCAAGCAAAGATGCAAGGGGAAAACTTCGAATAATAAGATCCAAACTGAAAGTTCAACTGAAGAGGTTCGATTTGCAAAAAGAATCGATCAAAACGGAGATACAGAACTGAAACTATGGTCAAAAGAACTTTGAATTCAAATCTGCTTGAAACCAAATTTTAGTTTGTCAAAACCTTGTTCAAGTTGATTAAGCATAAAGAGGGTTTCGAAACGAAGATTTTGGCGTTGGTTTCACTGGATTTGGACAAATAGTTAAGAAACAACGAGGGTTTGAAGATCAGGGGCTAATCTGCGATAAATATAAGCACGTATAGGTCCCTGCCAAAAATAAAATAAAAAGTAAAGACTGACAAACTAACATTCGCTGTCTGAACCTAACCAGCGAACAACATTCGTTAAAACGGACGAACGGACCAAATGTCCGCTAAATAAAATAAACCGATGAAAACCGATCCAAGAAAATAAACCGCGAAACTAAAAAAACTGGGGTTAACCGAAGAAAAACTGACCGGTCAACTGGCGGTCAACGGCAGCGGTTTCCGGCGAGATCCGGCGGGCGGGCGGCGGCTCCGGCGTGGCTCGACGGGGGGCGGCACCGCGGCGCGGCGGAGCTGCGGCGGCGGCTCGATGGCGCGGTAGCGGGCGGCCACGGCAGGCGGCGCCGGGTGGTGGGGCCGAGCGGTGTGGGGGCGAGGCGGCGGCGGCCTGGCCTTATAAAGGCCTAGGGGTGCGGTGGCGTGCGGGAGGGGCCACACCGGCGGCGGCTCGGGGTCGGACTCCCCCAGTCCGTCGCGAGCACGACGACGAGGGCGGCGCGGGAGTGGGCCGGCTGGGCTTCGGCCCAGTCGGTCCGGAACCTTTTGTTTTTTTAAACAATTCTGCCGAACGAAAAAATCCTAAATAAATAAAAATAAAAATCTAAAAATGCCAAAACAAATTTTCACCGTCTAAATAAAATATTTAGAACTTAGTGCACATTTTCTTGGCCTAAAATGCAATTTTGAAAAATGCATATTTTTCTAATTCGAATAAAATAGCAATAAAATCCAAATAAAATAATTTATTTGTTTTTAATAATTTTCCTCCAATATTTCATTTATTTTTGAGAAGTCATATTATCTCCTCTTATATATTTTTAATATTGGAAATATTATTTGGAGAGAAAATTAATTAAAACCAAACTGATCCCTTTTTCAATATTTGAGAAAATTCAAATATGAAAGCAACACAATCCCCAACTCTCTCCGTGGGTCCTTGAGTTGCTTAGGATTTTTAGGATCACAAAGCCAAAGTGCAAATAAAATATGACATGCATATGATGCCTTATGTATAACATTCCAAATTGGAAATTTGGGATGTTACAAACCTACCCCCTTAAGGTGAATCTCGCCCTCGAGATTTGGGTTGGCTAGAAAATAGGTGTGGGTGGTCTTTCCTTAGATCATCCTCTCGTTCCCAGGTAGCTTCATCCTCGGTATGGTGGCTCCACTGAACTTTGCAGAACTTGATAACCTTACTACGTGTGACTCGGCTGGCAAACTCGAGAATCTTCACTGGTTTCTCCTCATAGGTCAGATCACTATCCAACTGAATTGCTTCTAGGGGCACTGTATCTCTCAGAGGAATATCGACCATCTCAGCATGACACTTCTTCAACTGGGAAACGTGAAACACATCATGAACTCCTGACAGTCCTTCGGGTAACTCCAACTTGTATGCCACTTCTCCCATACGTTCCAAAACTACGTATGGTCCTACAAATCTTGGGGCTAACTTCCCTTAACTCCAAAACATTTAACTCCTCACAGGGGTGAGACCCGAAGATATGCCCTATCTCCGATTTCATAGACTACCTCCTTGCGTTTTGAGTCTGCATAACACTTCTGCCTGGAGTGAGCTACCTTCAGTCTATCTCGAATCAACTTAACCATCTCTTCGGACTCTTTGATCAAATCTGGTCCAAACAACTGGCGGTCTCCAACTTCATCCCACATCAATGGTGTTCTGCACCTTCTTCCATACAAAGCTTCGAAAGGTGCCATCTTCAGACTAGCTTGATAACTGTTGTTGTAAGAGAACTCTGCGTAGGGCAAATTATCATCCCAACTAGATCCGTAATCGAGCGCACAAGTTCTCAACATATCCTCCAGAATCTGATTGACTCTCTTGGTTTGTCCATCTGTCTGCGGATGAAAGGATGTACTGAACTCTAGCCTGGTACCCAAGGTCTGGTGCAAGTGGTTCCAAAACTTTGAAGTAAACTGTGTTCCTCTATCTGATACGATAGTCTTTGGAACTCCATGCAAACATATGATTCTGGTCATATAAATCTTAGCCAACTTCGCACTTGTATAGGTGGTCTTCACTGGGATAAAGTGAGCCACTTTGGTCAAGCGATCCACTACTACCCAAATAGAATCGTATCCCGATCGGGTCCTCGGTAATCCGGTGATAAAATCCATGCCAAGCTTATCCCACTTCCATTCGGGTATCGGCATAGGCTGCAGTAATCTTGCTGGCTTCTGATGTTCTGCATTCACTCTCGGACATACATCACATACGGCTACATACTCAGCAATATCTTTCTTCATACCAGTCCACCAAAAACGCTCCTTCAAATCCAAATACATCTTGGTGTTTCTGGGGTGTATCGAGTATGGCGAGTCATGAGCTTCCTAAAGTATCAACTTCCAGATCTCTGCATTATTGGGTACATAAACACAGTCCTCAAACCACAACGGGTCATGCTCATCCTCACGAAAACCCTTGGCTTTTCCTTTGCTCATCTTCTCCTTTATCTCAGCAATTTCCTTATCATCCTTCTGAGCTTCTCAAATTTTTCCCAATAATGTTGACTGAATTTCCAATGCAGCAACAAATCCTCTAGGGACTATCTCCAAGCGTAGCTCCCTGAGATCTTCAGATAACTCCTTTGGCAATCCTCCACTTATGAGGGTATTTGCGTAACTCTTCGGCTCAAAGCGTCTGCTACGACATTGGCCTTGCCTGGATGATAGTGCAACTTCATATCATAGTCCTTTATAAGCTCCAACCACTCCTTTCCCTGAGATTCAACTCCTTCTGTGTGATAATGTACTTCAAACTCTTAAGATCTATGTACACGTCACAATGATTTCCAATAAGAAAATGTCTCCAGGTCTTGAGTGCATGCACTAGAGCTGCTAACTCCAAATCATGTGTGGCATAATTTAACTCATGCAGTCGAAGCTGACGTGAGGCATATGAAACAACTCTTCCGTCTTGCATAAGCACGCCTCCAAGTCCTAGGCGAGACGCGTCGCAATACACTTGGAAATCCTTGCGTATATCCGCCAGAATCAGCACTAGGGCTGTAACCAGACGTTTCTTCAACTCCTGGAAAACTTGTCTCACATTCATCTGTCCATTTGAACTTGGTGTCCTTTTTCAACAACTCCGTCATAGGCTTCGCAATCTTAGAGAAATTCTCAATGAATCTCCGATAATATCCCGCGAGTCCAAGAAAACCGCGGATCTCTCCAACTGAGGTGGGTGCCAACCACTCAGTGACTGACTGAACCTTAGTAGGGTCTACTGCTATACCGTCTCCTGATATAACATGTCCAAGGAATCCAACTTCCTTCAACCAAATCTCACATTTGCTGAACTTGGCATATTTGATGTTCCCTGAGCTTCTCGAGATCTAAACGCAAATGCACCTTGTGTTCCTCTTCATTCTTCGAGTATACCAAAATGTCATCAATGAACGCCATGACGAATTTATCCAAGAACTCCACGAACACCTTATTCATCATACTCATGAAATAGGCTGGGGTGTTTGTCAGTCCAATTGACATAACCGTGTACTCATATAGCCAATACCTTGTGGTGAAGGTTGTATTAGGTATATCCTGTTCTCGGATCTTCAGCTAGTGGTATCCTGATCGAAGATCGATCTTGGAAAATACTTTAGCTCCTTGTAGCTGGTCAAACAAATCATTGATCATCGGCAGTGGGTACTTGTTCTTGATCGTCACTTTATTCAATGCACGATAATTGACTATCATTCTCAGAGACTTATCTTTCTTCTCAACCAAGAGCACTAGGGCTCCCCATGGTGACGAACTTTGGCGAATGTAACCTTTCTCCAATAACTCCTTAATCTGCTTCTTAATCTCCTCCAGATCATTTGCGAGCATCCGGTATGGTCTCTTTGATATTGGTCCGGTGTCTGGCAATAGATCTATCAAAAACTCAATGTCTCGATCCGGTGGCATGCCTAGTAGTTCCTCTTGAAATACATCCAGGTAATACTTCACTACAGGCACCTCCTCTTGAACAACGCCCGTAAGGGAGTTTACGTGAGTCCTCTTTGGGTTATGCCTGGATACATACTTAATCCTTTTTCCCTCCGTGGTGGTGAGTAGAATTGACCTACTGGAACAATCAATGTTTCCTCCATACTTCGATAGCCAATCCATACCCAGTATCACGTCCAATCCTTGTGACTCCGGAATTATTAGGCTTGAGGGGAAAACATGGCTACCAATGGTTAAGTGTATCTGATCGCACCATCGACTCGCCATATACTCTGCTCCTAGTGAGCTTACTAACAAGGGTGTCCTAAGGGCTAAGGTGGGTAACTTAAACTTGCCCACAAATCCCCTTGAAATGTATGAATGCAATGCACCAGTATCAAAAAGGACGAGAGCGGTAAATGACTTAACCAAAAACTTACCGATAACTGCATCTGGCTGCTCTTCAAACTCCTCCACGTTCACGTGGTTCACTTGTCCCTTGTTGAAAGGGTTGGGCTTCTTCCCAGAGCTTCCATTGCCATTTCCATTCTTGAGTTCAGGACACTCATTGGCATAGTGTCCAGTCTTCCCGCACTTGAAACAAGTGACATGACTTTGGTCCTTCTTGGCGGGTGTGGCTGAGTTAGAGCGGTTCTGACTGCTTGCTCCATTCCCATGCCCATTCTTAGGGCCACTTGGTTATGCAAACTTCCTCCATTGTGGGTATGGCCTCCATGGTTATGGGCATATCCTCCCGAGTTCGGGGTGAAACGGAGTTTCTGCTGAGCTCCTGAATTGTACTTCCCTTGTCCATTCTTCCTTTTGCGGCTCTCAATCTGTTGCTGCTTCCCTTCAATCATGAGAGCCTTATCTACCAATTCCTGGTAGTTGTTAAATGTCGCCACCATTAACTGCATACTCATCTCATCATTCAGCCCTTCCATAAACTTCTCTTGCTTTGCGGCATCTGTGGCCACATCATCTAGGGCATAACGAGCTAACTTGCTAAACTCATCCATGTACTGCCCCACAGTACGGTTGCCCTGGCGTAAGTTGCGAAACTCACGCTGCTTCATGCTCATAGCTCTAGTTGAGACATGAGCATTGCGGAACGCCTGCTGAAACTGCTCCCAAGTAACATTGGCTATAGGGAAAGTGGCTGTGTAATTCTCCCACCATGAGGTTGCGGGTCCATCCAATTGATGTGCGACAAAATGCACCTTCTCAGCATCTGTGCAACCTGCGGTGGTCAACTCCCTTCCAATGCATAGCCAATCATCAACAACTATGGGCTCGGTGCTACTGGAAAACACCGGCGGTTGTAACCTAAGAAAAGAGGATAAGTTGTCAACTTGAGGGGGTGGCGGTGGGTTGTTGTTATTGTTGCCTTGATTCTAAACTAGCAACTGCATCAGTGTATTCTGCTGTTGAATCTACTAAGTGAGCTCTGGTGGGAAGACAAATCCGGGGTCACATCTCGGAGGCATCTGATGGGTTTAGTGGGGAGAGATTAGAATAGAATGAGGTCTAGTGAGAAAGCACTACCCATATGCACATGAGACAAACACAATCATATCACACCAAAACAATTTCAAGCAAGGGCATACAATTGATCTAACTATCATTACAGTGCTCGGACTACTACTATATACATGGGGGAAATACAACTAATAATGTGGTAGTCTACTAAAAAAATTGATCGGTAGAAGACTCCATGATATCTACTCAGCTTCGTCTTCATAATCATCATCACTGCTGTCGGGGTTGGATTCGGTGTCGTCGATGATGGTGTATTCCTTGGGATGGTCGTTATCTCCTCCGGATGCAGGGTCTCCCATGAATACTCCTAGCTTCCTTGTCGGGTCGTCATTCTTCTCCACTAGTATGGTGATTTCCTCCTCATATCCGTCACTTGTAGACTTGAGTTCCTCTTCCAGCTCCATGTTCCTAGTCATCAACTTCTTCAGATCTATCTTGCTTGCGCACATTTGGTTCTCCTAACGATGAATGTGCTGGTTTAACTCTTGGATGAAAGCCGCAATGGACCTGTCCCTCCTGGTGCTGATCATCTCCCATTGCTCATCTCGACGCCCACATATCTGGTATATGGTGTCCTTAAGATCCTTGTGATAGACTTCGCCGACGCGTCCTATGGCGATGTGGGCTGCCATGCTCTTTCCTAGACTCCATGTTGGTGCATCAAAGGAAAACTCTATGGGCTCACTTACTGGCTTGAATGTCCTTCCTAGAACTTGAACTCGAATCATCCAACGCTCCTCTTCTGGTAAAGTGGCGGTGTAGGTCCTGGTGAAGCTTGGTATTCCAAAGTTCAGGTACCTAGTGACTTCCTTCAAGTGTCGTCCAAAAGGTGTGTCTTCATATGGCTGTGTAAACTTGTTCCTTGTGTCCGCCATCCTATAGAGTAGAAGATGGAGAGAAGTCAGAAATGGGTAGAGAAGAGTGACCTAGGGCTCATCTTAGTGGTCGTGTCCTACATTCAGTGTGTGCTCTGATACCAACTTGTAGCGATCCGACATCAAACGGTCAAATCTCTATGCATAAGTGTCATCCCTGGATCGGTAATGCTGACACACACAGTACTTGAAGGATTTATAACAGAGTGGCAATCACACACTTATTACATCGAATGTCTCAAAAGAGATCTTATTACAATAAATATGGCTTAAGGCCATCCAAATAAGATAACAGCGGAAGAGTTGGAAGATAAAGCGAGTCCATCAACTCCAACGGCATAGCTGAGTGCACGACAACGACCTAGCGCACCTTACTCTTCGTCTGAAAAGTCTGCAACATGATATGTTGCAGCCCGAAATGGGTCAGCACATGGAATATGCTGGCAAGATAACACAGTAGAGCAATGAACAAGTAAATGCTATCACTACATGCATATATGGCTGGTGGAGGCTCTATGGTTATAATGTTTTTGCGAAAAGCCAATTTTTCCCTACAACAAAGGAATATATTTTATTTAACTATCATGGTAGTTGAAAAACATTGAGAATGGTAAGTCCCCATCTCAATCCTAATTAAAAAGTAATTAACAACCCAACAACTTAATTTAGAGTGATGAGATCAACATGATAATTCAAGAACCAGATACTCAAGATGTCCATAACCGGGGACACGACTAACCATGATTAGTTTATACACTCTATAGAGGTTTGCGCACTTCTCTCCACAAGACTCGATCTCCTCCGTTGGATTTCTCGCACCACATGGTGTTCGAGAAACGGATGACTGGGACATAGTTTTTTAGAAGCATTAACTCTAACCCCGGGTAGACCGTACCAACCTACATCCCCTACATCTGCTAGCCTACCACTAGAAGAGGTCATGCAACTTACTCCACTATGCTAGAGCCCATAATATCTTGTGGCTGCACATGGAAGTTTCTAGCATGAATAATCTTATGATCCCTTTGAACCTGGGTGGCGAACCAAAAAGGACAGCACTGGTATATCCCCAGGTGCCCGCAACCAATCCACCCAGATGTGTATTTAAGTAGTCACCTTAAGTTAACCATTAATTAACAATCTCACATCTATCATGGATACACTCAAACCCAATCCACGTCTACGAGCATAGCATGGCGATATAAGCATAATGTACAAGTAACTCCGAGGGGTTTGATAATAAAAAGGGTAATAGGTTCTACCTCATCATCTACTTCCCAAAACCCACATGTTAAGAGATCCTACTCATGCAATGTTTGAGGGTGGTAACTAATGCATAAAAATTGGGTAATAAAAGGGGTATGATCAATATGTTACTTGCCTTGCTGATGATCCGCAAAACATAGTGACTCGTAGTAGCACGCCGTGCACTCTGGGAATTCTAGCGCAAACAAACAATAGCATATATAAGCACTCAAGCAAAGATGTAAGGGGAAATCTTCAAATAAGAAGATCCAAACTGAAAGTTCAACTGAAGAGGTTTTATTTGCAAAAAGAATCGATCAAAACGGAGATACGAAACTGAAAGTACGGTCAAAAGAACTTTGAATTCAAATTTGCTTGAAACCAAATTTTAATTTGTCAAAACCTTATTCAAGTTGATTAAGCATAAAGAGGGTTTCGAAACAAAGATTTTGGCGTTGGTTTCACTGGATTTGGATAAATGGTTAAGAAACGACGAGGGTTTGAAGATCAGGGGCTAATCTGCGATAAATATAATCGCAGATAGGTCCTTGGCCGAAAATGAAATAAAAAGAAAAGACTAACGAATGAACGTTCGCTGTCTGAACCTAAGCGGTGAACAATGTTCGTTAAAATGAACGAATGGACGAACGTCCGCTAAATAAAATAAACCGACGAAAACCGATCTAAGAAAATAAACCGTGAAACTAAAAAACCAAGGTTAACCAAAGAAAAACCGACCGGTCAACGGGCGTTCAACGACGGCGGTTTTTGGCGAGATCCGGCGGGCGAGCGACAGTTCCAACGTGGCTCGGCGGCAAGGCGGCAGCGCGGCAGCGGCGGAGCTGCGGCGGCGGCTCGGTGGCGCGGAAGCGGGTGGTGGCGGCAGGCGGCGCGGGCGGTGGCTACGGCGGCCCTGGGTGGCGGGGCGGTGTGGGGGTGAGGCAGCGGCGGCCTGGCCTTATAAAGGCCCGGGGGGTGCGGTGGCGTGTGGGAGGGGCAACGCCGGCGGCGGCTCGGGGTCGGACTCCCCGAGTCTGTCGTGAGCACGACGACAATGGCGGCGCGGGAGTGGGCTGGTTGGGCTTCGGCCTAGTCGGTCCGGAACCTTTTGTTTTTTTAACAATTCCGTTGAAGGAAAAAATCCTAAATAAATAAAAATAAAAATCTAAAAATGCCAAAACAAATTTTCACCGAATAAATAAAATATTTAGAACTAAGTGAACATTTTCTTGGCCTAAAGTGCAATTTTGAAAAATGCATATTTTTGTAATTCAAATAAAATAGCAATAAAATCCAAATAAAATAATTTATTTGATTTTAATAATTTGCCTCCAATATTTCATTTATTTTAGAGAAGTCATATTATCTCCTCTCATATATTTTTAATATTGGAAATATTATTTGGAGAGAAAATTAATTAAAACCAAAGTGATCCCTTTTTCAATATTTGAGAAAATTCAAATATGAAAATAACACAATCCCCAACTCTCTCCGTGGGTCCTTGAGTTGCTTAGGACTTTTATGATCACAAAGCCAAAATGCAAATAAAATATGACATGCATATGATGCCATATGTATAACATTTCAAATTGGAAATTTGGGATGTTACAGGTAGTGGGTCATCAAGAATATTTTCTAACCTAGACAAGTTAACAGCTACTGGGTTCTCAACTCCCTTCCTACTAGTGATGTGCAAGTCAAATTCTTGTAGCAAGAGAACCCACCTAATGAGTCTTGGTTTAGCATCTTTCTTTTCCATAAGATATTTAATAGCAGCATGATCGGTGTGAACAATTACTTTGGAATCAACAATGTAAGATCTCAATTTGTCACAAGCAAACATGACTGCTAAAAATTCCTTTTTAGTAGTAGCATAATTTCTTTGGGCACTATCTCGAGTTTTGCTAGCATAATAGATAACATTTAATTTCTTATCAACTCTTTGTCCTAGAACAACACCAACAGCACAATCACTACCATCACACATAATTTCAAAAGGCAAGTTCCAATCAGGTGGTTGAACAATAGGTTCAGAAGTTAAGGCTTTCTTAAGCGTTTCAAAGGCTTCTGCACAATCATCATCAAAAACAAATGGAACATCCTTTTGTAAAATATTAGTAAGAGGCCTAGAAATTTTAGAGAAGTCTTTAATGAACCTCCTATAGAAACCAACATGACCGAGGAAACTACAAATACCTTCAATATCTTTAGGACATGGCATTTTCTCAACTGCATCAACTTTAGCTTTATCCACCTCAATACTATGTTCAGAAATTTTATGCCCCAAGACAATGCCTTCATTAGCCATAAAGTGGCACTTCTTCCAATTCAAGACAAGATTACTTTGTTCACATCTCTACAAAACTCGAACAAGGTCGCTTAAGCAATCGTCAAAAGAAGTTCTGTAAACTGAAAAATCATCCATCAAAACCTCAACAATCTTTTCACAAATATCAGAGAATATATCAGTCATACATCTTTGAAAAGTAGCAAGTGCATTACATAAACCAAAGGGCATACGTCTATAAGCATAAGTTCCAAAAAGGCAAGTGAAAGTGGTTTTCTCTTGATCAGGTTGTGAAACAGGTATTCGAGAGAAACCAGAATATCCATCAAGAAAGCAGAAGTGTGTGTGCTTAGATAGTCTTTCTAGGATTTGATTAATGAAAGGTAGAGGGTAATGATCTTTTTTAGTGGCTTTATTTGATTTCCTAAAATAAATTACCATTCTATAGCCAGTAACAATTCTTTGTGGGATAAGTTCATTTTTATCATTAGGAACAACGGTAATACCTCCTTTCTTAGGGACACAATGAACATGACTTACCCATCTACTATCAGCTATGGGATAGATTATACCTGCTTCCAGAAGCGTTAGTATTTCAGTTCTTACCACTTCTTTCATCTTAGGATGCAATAGTCGTTGGTGATCAACAACAGGTTTAGCATCAGGTTCCATATTAATCTTGTGCTGACAGAGAGTGGGACTAATGCCATTAAGATCATCAAGAGTATATCTAATAGCAACATGGTGCTTCCTCAGAATTTTTAATAATATCTCTTGTTCGTGTTTTGAAAGGTTGTCACTAATAATAACAAGATATATCGTTTTCTCAACAAGATAAGCATACTTCAAAGTGTCTGGCAATTGTTTTAATTCAAACACAGGATCAACTTTAGGTGGAATAGGACCTCCTAGAGTTTCAATAGGCAAATTATGTTTAAGGATGGGCTGATGTTCAAAGAATATTTTATCTATTTCATTTCTTTCATGAAAGTCCATATCGTTCTCATTGTCTAGCAAGTATTGTTCTAAAGGATTAGTAGGAGGTATGACAATAGAAGCAAGACCAATTATTTCATCCTTACTAGGTAATTCTTTATAATGAGGTTGTCTATGAAACTTAAAGAAATTAAACTCATGAGACACACCACCAAAATTAACACTGACAGTTTCTTTAAGGCAGTCTATTTTAGCATTAACAGTGTTCAAGAAAGGTCTACCAAAAATTATGGGACCAAGGACTCGAAAATCATTAGGGTATTTTATTTTCCCACACAAGACTTCAACATATCTAACAATCCCAGGTGATTTGATGGTACCTCTATTAGCAAATTTAATAGTAACATATATGTCTTCTGTTTCAGCAGGTGCTATATCATTCATAATTTCTTGGTAGATAATAAAAGGAATAGCACTCACACTAGCACCTAAATCACATAGGCCATGATAACAATGATCTCCTATTTTAACTGAGACAACAGGCATGCCAACAACAGGTCTATGTTTATCTTTTTCATCGGGTTTGGCAATTCTAGTTGCTTCATCATCGAAATAAATAACATGCCCATCAATATTATCGACCAAGAGATCTTTAACCATAGAAACACTAGGTTCTACTTTAATTTTTTCAGAAGGTTTAGGTTGTTTAATATTACTTTTTTGAACAACTGTTGATACCTTAGCATGTTCCTTTATCCTAACAGGAAAGGGTGGTTTTTCAATATAAGCAGTAAGAACTACTGGATCAACATTGTAAATGATAGTTTCATCTTTAGCTATAACCGGCTATTTAATTTCTTCTTTAATAGGGGGTGATATTTAAACCATTTCTCCTTAGGGAGATCAATAGGAGTAGAAAACGATTCACAAAAATAGGATACTATCTCAGAGTCAAGTCCATATTTAGTGCAAAACTTGTGAAAAGCATTGGTATTCATAAAAGATTTAACACAATCAAACTCAAGCTTAATACCTGACTCTTTACCTCTGTCGAGTTCCCAATCTTCAGAGTTGCGTTTAATTCTTTCTAAAAGATCCCACGTGAATTCAATAGTCTTCTTCATAAAAGAACCAACACAAGAAGTATCGAGCATGGATTGATCATTACGAGAAAGCCAAGCATAAAAATTCTGAATGATAATTTCTCTTGAGAGCTCATGATTGGGGCATGAATATAACATTGACTTAAGCCTCCCCCAATCTAGAGCGATACTTTCTCCTTCACGAGGCCAAAAAATTTATATATATATATATATATAATTTCAATCACGATGAACTAGATGCATAGGATAAAAAATTGGTGAAATTCCAATTTCAATCGATTCCAGTTCCAAGATCCCAATATCATCGCATAGCCTATACCATGCCAATGCTTTTTCCCCAGAGATAAAGGCAAAACCTTCTTCTTAACTTCATCTTCGGGTAAACCTGCAAGCTTAAACAATCCACAAATTTCATCCACATGTATCAAATGCATATCGGGATGCTTTATTCCGTCTCCTGCATAAGGATTAGCTAGCAATTGTTCTATCATACCCGAAGGAATTTCATAACTAGTATTTTCAGTAGGTGTAGTAGGTTGAGGGGTAACTCTTAGTGTTTCAGGTCGAGGTGAAGAAACCCCGAACAAACCCATCAAAGGATTGTTTTCCATAGTAACAAGTGACAATAAATTTTAGCACGTAATATAAATTTTTCCCTTACCGATTTCCACTTACCAAGAGCGCTTCACTCCCCGGCAACGGCACCAGAAAAGAGTCTTGATGACCCACAAGTATAGGGGATCAATCATAGTCCTTTCGATAATTAAGAGTGTCAAACCCAATGAGGAGCAGAAGGAGCTAACATGTGGTTTTCAGCAAGGTAGTTCCTGTAAGCACTAAAATTATCGATAACGGGTAGTTTGATAGTAAGATAATTTGTAACGAGCAAGTAATGGTAACAGTAAATAAAGTGCATCAAGGTATCCCAATCCTTTTTGTAGCAAAGGACATGCCAAAACGATCTCTTATAATAAGCAAAGCGTTCTTGAGGGCACACGGGAACTTCATCTAGTCACTTTCATCATGTTGGTTCGATTCACATTCGCTACTTTGATAATTTCATATGTTGGTGGACCAATGCTTGGGTAGTGTTCTTACTTCAACAAGCCTCCCACTTATGATTAACCCCCTCACAAGCATCTGTAACTACGAAAGAAGAATTAAGATAACAATCTAACCATAGCATGACACATATGGATCCGAATCAGCCCCTTACAGAGTAGCGCATAAACTTGGGTTTAAGCTTCTGTCACTCTAGCAACTCATCATCTAATAACTACTCCACAATGCATTCCCTTAGGACCAAAGATGGTGAAGTTTCATGTATTCGACATTCACATAACACCACTAAGGTAATCACAAAATAAATATCATCAAAATATCGAACGAATATCAAATTCACATGATTACTTGCAACATGACTTCTCCCGTAGCCTCAAGAACAAAGGCAGCTACTCACAAATAATATTCATGCTCAAGATCATAGGGATATTAAATAGCATAATGGATCTAAACATATAATCTTCCACCAAATAAACCATCTAGCATCAACTACAAGATGTAATCAACACTACTAGCCACACACAGGTACCAATCTGAGGTTCCGGTACAAAGATTGAACACAAGAGATGAACTAGGGTTTTGAGATGAAATGGTGTTGTTGAAGATGTTGATGAAGATTGGCCTCCCAAAGATAAGAGGGTTGTTGGTGATGACGATGGCTTCGATTTCCCCCTCCGGGAGGGAAGTTTCCCCGACGGAATCACTCCGCTGAAGGGCAAAAGTGCTCCTGCCCAAGTTCCGCCTCGAGACGGCGGCGCTCCATTCCCAAAGTCCTCTCTTTTTTTCGAGGTCAAAAGACCTTATATACCAGAAGATGGGCACCGGAGATAGGCCAGAGTGACCACCACCCACTAGGACACACCTGGAGGGTCTGGCACCCCCTGTGTCTTGTGGCCACCTGGCGCCCCCCTCTGGTATTTCTTTTCTCCAATATTTATACATTCCAAAATAATTCTTCGTAAAATTTTAGCTCATTTGGAGATGTGCATAATAGGTATCTCTGACATAGCTTTTTCAGGTCCAGAATTCCGGTTGCCCGTATTCTCTCTCTTTGCGTAAACCTTGCATATTATGAGAGAAAAGGCATTCGAATTATTCCATAAAGTGTTGTAAGGCATAAAAACAATATAAATAACAGTAAGAAAACATGATGCAAAACGGACATATCATACAGTGCTTTAACTATCACGGGAAAGCTCTGCAAGGAAATTATGGATCTTAAGCAGCAAATTAATAAGCTCGAAGAGGAGAATCACATTCTGAGAGGCATCATTGGCAAGAATATTGCACCACCACCTTCGAAGAAGGAGACTTGAGTACACGGGTATGGACACTCCCCTTTGCATGTGCCAAGCTTGGGGGAGGTGCCTTGGTATCGTTTCACCATCACATCTTTATCATTATCATCTATTTTAGTTTGATCCTTTTGGTTAAATCGATCTAGTAGAATAAAAGTTTTAGTATGATTTAGTCTTTGAGTTTTTGCTTCATGATACATCTATGTAATCGAGTATGGGAGTTATATAATAAAGATTAGTTTTTAGTTGAATGTTTTGCTTTCTTGCTTTGACCTTAGAGATGAAAAAGAATAAAGAAAATAAAATATTATATAATAATCTTATGGAGAGTGATGACTTCACATACAAGAAGTATAATGCATGAAATTTGTTGAAAGTTGACAAACATAGTTTTGGTCATTGTTGCAATTAATAAGAAGTAATAAAGAAAGAGAGGTTTCACATATAAATACACTATCTTGGACAACTTTTATGATTGTGAGCATTCATTAAAATATTATATGCTAATAAGTTGATGTTAGACAAGGAAGACAATGTAATGAGTTATGTTTTCTTATATCGGAATAGAAGTTATATTGTTTTGGACCCTCCAACATGTGGAGCTTGCTTTCCATCCCATGCTAGACAAAAATTCCACACCAAGTAGAGATACTACTTGTGCATCCAAAATCTTTAAACTCAGTTTTGTCATAACAGTCCACTATACCTACCTATGGATTGAGTAAGATCCTTCAAGTAAGTTGTCATCGGTGCAAAGCAATAAAAAATGCTCTCTAAATATGTATGATCTTTTAATGTGAGGACAATAAGCTTTGGACGAACTTGTGATGGGAAGAAATAAAAGCGACGAATGGCATAATAATGGTCGCTCTCTGATACGTCCATTTTGCATCATGCTTTTATATCCATATTTATTGCATTATGGACTGTTATTTCAGTTTATGTCACAATACTTATGGCTATTCTCTCTTATTTTACAAGGTTTACATAAGGAGGGAGAATGCCGGCAGCTGGAATTCTGGGCTGGAAAAGGACCAAATATTAGAGACCTATTCTGCGCAACTCCAAAAGTCCTGAAACTCCATGGAACATCTTAAAATAAATAAAGAAAAATCCTCGCCAAAGATGAAGGCCAGGGGGCCCACACCTTGCTCACGAGGGTGGGGGCGCCCCCCCTAGGGCGCGCCCCCTACCTCGTGGGCCCCCTGGTGGCTCTCCGACGTCCATCTTCTCCTATATGAAGTCTTTCGATGAGAAAAAAATAAGGAGGAACTTTTCGGGATGAGACTCCGCCGCCACGAGGCGGAACCTTGGTGGAACCAATCTAGAGCTCCGGCAGAGCTGTTCTGCCAGGGAAACTTCCCTCCGGGAGAGGGAAATCATCACCATCGTCATCACCAACGCTCCTCTCATCGGGAGAGGGCAATCTCCATCAACATCTTCACTAGCACCATCTCATCTCCAAACCCTAGTTCATCTCTTGTATCCAATTCTTGTCTCAAAGTGCGAGATTGGTGCTAGTAGGTTGCTAGTAGTGTTGATTACTCCTTGTAGTTGATGCTAGTTGGTTTATTTGGTGGAAGATCATATGTTCAGATCCTATATGCATATTTTACCCCTTTGATTATGAACATGAATATGCTTTGTGAGTAATTACATTTGTTACTGAGGACAAGGGAGAAGTCTGGCTATTAGTAGTCATGTGAATTTGATATTCGTTTGATATTTTGATAAGATGTATGTTGTCTAGCCTCTAGAGGTGTTATGTGAACGTCGACTACATAACATGTCACCATTATTTGGTCCTAGAGGAAGGCATTGGGAAGTAATAAGTAGATGATGGGTTGCTAGAGTGACAGAATCTTAAACCCTAGTTTATGCGTTGCTTCGTAAGGGGCTGATTTGGATCCACATGTTTCATGCTATGGTTAGGTTTACCTTAATACTTTTGTTGTAGTTGCGGATGCTTGCAATAGAGGTTAATCATAAGTGGGATGCTTGTTCAAGTAAGAACAGAACCCAAGCACCAGTCCACCCACATATCAAATTATCAAAGTTTCGAACATGAATCATATGGACGTGATGAAAACTAGCTTGACAATATTCCCATGTGTCCTCGGGAGCGCTTTTCCTATTATAAGAGTTTGTTCCGGCTTGTCCTTTTCTACAAAAGGATTGGGACACCTTGCTGCACTTTATTTACTTTTGTTACTTGTTGCCCGTTTCAATTTCTCCTATCATAAAACTATCTGTTACCACTTATTTCAGTACTTGCAGAGAACACCTTGCTGAAAACCGCTTATCATTTCCTTCTGCTCCTCGTTGGGTTCGACACTCTTACTTATAGAAAGGACTACGATAGATCCCCTATACTTGTGGGTCATCAAGACTCTTTTCTGGCGCCGTTGCCGGGGAGTGTAGCACCTTTGGTAGGTGGAATTTGGTAAGGAAAAATTTATATAGTGTGCTGAAATTTACTATCACTTGTTACTATGGAAAGTAATTCTCTGAGGGGCTTGTTCGTGGTATCTTCACCCCGTCCAGTAGAGCAAAGAGTTGCTCCTCAACCTACTGAACCTATTGAAAATGAAACTCCTTTTGAATTTCCTTCGGGTATGATGGTAAAACTGCTAGCTAACCCTTTTACAGGAGATGGAAAAAAGCATCCTGATGAGCACTTAATATATGTGGATGAAGTTTGTGGATTATTTAAGCTTGCAGATATACCCGATGATGTTGCTAAGAAGAAGCTATTCCGTTTATCTTTGAAGGGAGACGCATTGATGTGGTATAGGCTATGTGATGATATGAGATTCTTGGACTATAATAGATTGAAGTTGGAATTTCATCAAAAGTACTACCCTATGCATCTTGTTCATCGTGATCGCAATTATATACCTAATTTCTGGCCTCACGAAGGAGAAAGCATCGCTCAAGCTTGGGGGAGGCTTAAATCAATGTTATATTCATGCCCCAATCATGAGCTCTCAAGAGAAATGATTATTCAAAATCTATATGCTCGGCTTTCTGATAACAATCGCACCATGGTCGATACTTCTTGTGCTGGCTCTTTTATTATGAAGACTATTGAATTCAGATGGAATTCATTGGATATAATTAAACACAACTCTAAAGATTGGGACCTTGACGAAGGTAAGGAGTCAGGTATGACACCTAAGTTTGATTGTGTTAAATCTTTTATGGATACCGATATTTTCCATAAGTTTAGCACTAAATATGGACTTGACTCTGAGATAGTAGCTTCTTTCTATGAATCTTTTGCTACTTATGTTGATCTCCCTAAGGAGAAGTGGTTTAAATATCATCCTCCCATAGAAGTAAAAGTAGCTGCACGTATTAAAGTTGAAGAAAAGACTGTCACTTATAATGATCCTATTGTTCCTACTTCTTATATTGAGAAACCACCTTTCCCTGTTAGAATAAAGGATCATGCTAAAGCTTCAACTATTGTTCGTAAAAGCAATATTAGAACTTATACACCTCCTGAGCAAGTTAAAGTAGAACCTAATATTGCTATTGTTAAAGATCTCTTGTCTGATAATATTGATGTGCATGTTATTCAGTTCGAAGGTGAAACTGCTAGAATTGCTAAACCTTGTGATAAAGATAAACATAGACCTGCGGTAGGCGTGCTGTTATTTCTGTTAAAATAGGAGATCATTGCTATCATGGCTTATGTGACATGGGTGCGAGTGCTAGTGTTATACTGCATACTTTATACGAAGAAGTTAAGAATGAAATTTCACCTGCTGAGTTAGAAGGTATTGATGTCACAATTAAACTTGCCAATAGAGATACTATTTCACCAATTGGAATTGTTAGAGATGTTGAAGTCTTGTGTGGGAAACTAAATATCCTGCTGATTTTCTTGTTCTTACTTCTTCGCAAGATAGCTTTTGTCCCATTATATTTGGTAGACCCTTCTTAAACACTGTCAATGCTACCATAGATTGCACAAAGAATGTTGTTACTGTTGGCTTGGATGATATGGTTCATGAGTTTAATTTCTCTAAATTTAGTAAACAACATCATGAGGAAGAATTACCTAGTAAGGATGAAATTATTGGTCTTGCTTCTATTGCCGTACCTCCTAGTGATCCTTTAGAACACTATTTGCTAGACCATGAAAATGATATGTTCATGAATGAAAGAAGGGAAATAGATGAAGTATTCTTTAAACAGGAACCTATTCTACAACATAATTTGCCTATTGAAATGTTAGGGCATCCTCCTCCACCCAAGGGTGATCCCGTGTTTGAGCTTAAACCGTTGCCTGCTAATCTTAAATATGCTTATCTTGATGAAAAGAAGATATATCCTGTTATTATTAGTGCTAACCTTTCAGAGCATGAAGAAGAAAGATTATTGAAAACTCTGAAGAAGCATCGTGCTGCTATTGGATATACTCTTGATGATCTTAAGGGCATTAGTCCCACTCTATGTCAACATAAAATAAATTTGGAAGCAGATGCCAAACCAGTTCGTGATCCTCAACGATGTCTGAATCCTAAAATGAAAGAAGTGGTAAGAAAAGAAATAGTAAAGCTTCTGGAGGCAGGTATAATCTATCCCGTTGCTGATAGTGAGTGGGTAAGTCATGTCCATTGTGTCCCTAAGAAGGGAGGTATTACTGTTGTTCCTAATGATAAAGATGAATTGATTCCACAAAGAATTATCACAGGTTATAGGATGGTAATTGATTTCCGCAAATTAAATAAAGCTACTAAGAAAGATCATTACTCCTTACCTTTTATTGATCAAATTCTAGAAAGATTATGCAAACATACACACTATTGCTTTCTAGATGGTTATTCTGGTTTCTCTCAAATACCTATGTCAGCTAGAGATCAATCAAAGACTACTTTTACATGCCCTTTTGGTACTTTTGCTTATAGACGTATGCCTTTTGCTTTATGTAATGCACCTGCTACCTTTCAAAGATGCATGATGGCTATATTCTCTGACTTTTGTGAAAAGATTTGTGAGGTTTTCATGGACGACTTTTCCGTCTATGGTTCCTCTTTTGATGATTGCTTGAGCAATATTGATCGAGTTTTGCAGAGATGTGAAGAAACTAATCTTGTCTTGAATTGGGAAAAGTGCCACTTTATGGTTAATGAAGGTATTGTCTTGGGGCACAAAGTTTCTGAAAGAGGTATTGAAGTTGATAAAGCCAAGGTTGATGTTATTGAAAAGATGCCATGTCCCAATGACATCAAAGGTATAAGAAGTTTCCTTGGTCACGTCGGATTTTACAGGAGGTTCATTAAGGACTTCTTAAAAATTTCTCGGCCTCTGACTAATTTATTGCAAAAAGATATACCATTTGTCTTTGATGATGATTGTGTAGAAGCATTTGAAGTACTTAAGAAAGCATTAGTCTCTGCACCTATTGTTCAGCCACCTGATTGGAATTTACCCTTTGAAATTATGTGTGATGCTAGTGATTATGATGTAGGTGTTGTTCTAGGGCAAAGAGTTGATAAGAAATTAAATGTTATTCATTATGCTAGTAAGACTCTAGACAATGCTCAAAGAAATTATGCTACTACTGAAAAAGAGCTTTTAGCAGTTGTATTTGCTTGTGATAAGTTCAGACCTTATATTGTTGATTCTAAAGTAACTATTCAAACTGATCATGCTGCTATTAAATATCTTATGGAAAAGAAAGATGATAAACCTAGAATTATTAGATGGGTTCTTTTGCTACAAGAATTTGATTTGCATATTGTTGATAGAAAGGGAGCTGAGAACCCTGTTGCAGACAACTTGTCTAGGTTAGAAAATATTCTTGATGACCCACTACCTATTAATGATAGCTTTCCTGATGAACAATTAAATGTTAGAAGTACCTCTCATAGTACTCCATGGTATGCTGATTATGCTAATTATATTGTTGCTAAGTTTATACCACCTAGCTTCACATACCAGGAAAAGAAAAAGTTTTCTATGATTTAAGGCATTACTTTTGGGATGACCCACATCTTTATAAAGAAGGAGTAGATGGTGTTATTAGACGTTGTGTACTTGAGCATGAACAGGAACAGATCCTACGCAAGTGTCATTCCGAGTCTTATGGAGGACACCACGCTGGAGATAGAACTGCACATAAGGTATTGCAATCTGGTTTTTAGTGGCCTACTCTCTTCAAGGATGCCCGTAAGTTTGTCTTGTCTTGTGATGAATGTCAAAGAATTGGTAATATTAGTAGACGTCAAGAAATGCCTATGAATTATTCACTTATTATTGAACTGTTTGATGTTTGGGGCTTTGATTATATGGGACCTTTTCCTGCCTCTAATGGATACACACATATTCTAGTTGCTGTTGATTACGTTACTAAGTGGGTAGAAGCTATTCCAACTAGTTGTGATGATCATAACACTTCTATTAAAATGCTTAAGGAAGTTATTTTCCCGAGGTTGGAGTCCCTAGATATTTAATGACTGATGGTGGTTCACACTTTATTCATGGTGCTTTCCGTAAAATGCTTGCTAAATATGATGTGAATCATAGAATTGCATCTCCTTATCACCCTCAGTATAGTGGTCAAGTAGAGTTGAGCAATAGAGAGATCAAATTAATTTTGCAAAAGACTGTTAATAGGTCTAGAAAGAATTGGTCCAAAAAACATGATGATGCATTGTGGGCTTATAGAACTGCATATAAAAATCCTATGGGTATGTCTCCGTATAAAATGGTTTATGGAAAAGCATGTCACTTACCTCTCGAACTAGAACATAAGGAATATTGGGCTATTAAAGAGATCAACTATGATTTTAAACTTGCCGATGAGAAGAGGTTATTTGATATTAGCTCACTTGATGAATGAAGAACCCAAGCTTATGAAAATGCCAAGTTGTTTAAAGAAAAAGTTAAAAGATGGCATGACAAAAGGATACAAAAGCGTGAGTTTAATGTAGGTGATTATGTATTGCTATACAACTCTCGTTTAAGATTTTTTTGCTGGAAAACTTCTCTCTAAATGGGAAGGCCCCTATGTTATCGAAGAGGTCTATCGTTCCGGTGCCATAAAGATCAACAACTTCGAGGGCACAAATCCGAAGGTGGTAAACGGTCAAAGAATCAAACATTATATCTCAGGTAATCCCATAAATGTTGAAACCAATATTATCAAAACCGTAACCCCGGAGGAATACATAAGGGACACTTTCCGAAGCGTTTCAGACCCCAAAAAGGAATAGGTATGTGGTACGGTAAGTAAACCGACTCCAAAACAATATTTAAGGCAATATTTCTCCGTTTTGGAATATTTAGAAAAATAGAATAATAAGTAGCAGTCCGGGAAGGACACGACGGCCCCACGAGGGTGGTGGGCGCGCCCTACCCCCCTGGGCGCGCCCCCTACCTCGTGAGCACCTCGTGTGCCCTCCGGACTCCGTTTTCTTGCACGATACGTATTTTGCTCGGTAAAAATTCATTATATACTCTCCCGGAGGTTTTGACTACCGTATCAAGCAAATATCCTCTGTTTTCGTTTCGAGTTGTCCCATTGCAGATTAAATCAACATGTCTTCCCAGGATTCGGAAGGAGAAAGCTATGTGGATGATTACTTAGCAAATCCAAAGGTCTATGGAGATGTGGAACACGGTGGGTGGACCACGGAGGAAGAAGAGGACTATGAACCCAAGGGGAAGGAGGAGACGAGCTCAGATGAAGATGAAGCTCCATTACCTCAACTTGGGGACATGCACGTGGAGTTCAAAAAGTCAAGTCTCCCTGATAGGGTAAAGAAACCCAAGTTCGAGTTTATCCCTTTTCGTCTCTTGCAGGAAAATAAGCATGACCTATGCAAAAAGATATTAACCCTGGAGTGGGAGATTGATGATCTGAGGGACCAAAATGCCATCCTCAAGCGCAAATTAAGGGAGAAGCCTAAGCCATCAACTAAGCCACCATCACCACCACCTTCTACACCAACAACAAAGAAGGAGACATAATCACATGGGTATGGGCACTCCCCTTGGCAACTGCCAAGCTTGGGGGAGGTGCCCCGGTATCGTATCACAATCACAACTCCTATCTTTATCGTTTTTCTTAGTTCTATCCTATTAGTAGTATCTCGATTTAGTAGAATAAACTTTATGGCATGATCTAGTTTTGAGTTTGCTTTATGGTCTCTCTTTGTAATCGAGTCCGTGAGCTATATATAATAAAGATTAGTGTTGAGTCAAGGGCTTGATTATTTTTCCATGATCTTGGATGAATAAAAGAAAAGAGAAAAAGAATAAAAAGAAATAGAGAGTTCATATTGATATTATTGAGAGTAATGACTTCACATAGAAAGAGTATGATGATTAAAAGTTGTTGGGAGTTGGCAGACATAGCTTTGGTCATTGTTGCAATTAATAGGAATTAATAAGGAAAGAGAGGTTTTCACATATAGATATATTATCATTGACATCTTTTATGATTGGGAGCACTCATTAAAATATGACATGCTAAAGAGTTGATGTTGGACAAGGAAGATAACATAATGAGTTATGTCTTTCTTATATCTAAGATAAAGTATGTTGTCATGGATCCTCTAACTTGTTGATCTTGCCTTTCCCCCTCATGCTAGCCAAATTCTCAGCACCAAGTAGAAATACTACTTGAGCTTCCAAATACCCTTAAACCAGTTTTGCCATGAGAGTCCACCATATCTACCTATGGATTGAGTAAGATCCTTCAAGTAAGTTGTCATCGGTGGAAAGCAATAAAAATTGCTCTAAATATGTACGATTGATTGGTGTGGGAGAAATAAGCTTTATACGATCTTGTGATGTGGAAGTAATAAAAGCGACGGACTACATAATAAAGGTTCATATCACAAGGGGCAATATAAAGTGACGTTCTTTCGCATTGAGATTTTGTGCATCCAACCATAAAAGCGCATGGCAACCTCTGCTTCCCTCTGTGAAGGGCCTATCCTTTATTATTATCTTCTACCTTATGCAAGAGTCATGGTGATCTTCACCTTTTCTTTTTGATTTTATCCTTTGGCAAGCTCAGCATGTTGGAAAGGACATGATATATATATATATATATATATATATATATCTAATTGGATGTAGGGGAGCATGAACAATTATTGTTGACATTACCCTTGAGGTAAAAGGTTGTGGGACAAAACTATAAGCCCCTATCTTTCTCTATGTGTGATTAAAACTCCGTAACCACAAGTATTGCGTGAGTGTTAGCAATTATGGAGGACTAAATGATAGTTGAGTATGTGGACTTGCTTTTTAGCTCTGACATAGACTCTTTCCGATGTTATGATAAATTGCAATTGCTTCAATGACTGAGATTATAGTTTGTCGGAGCCCAATAAGGTTTATGATTTATACTTTTACATTGTGAATAGATCATCACTTGACAAAATCTATATATGTTGCTGTTATGAGAATAATCATGATGCCTTCATGTCCGTATTTTATTTTTATCGACGCCTCTACCTCTAAACATGAGGACACATTTATTGTTATCGGCTTTTCGCTTGAGGACAAGCGAGGTCTAAGCTTGGGGGAGTTGATACGTCCATTTTGCATCATGCTTTTATATCCATATTTATTGCATTATGGAATGTTATTTCACTTTATGTCATAATACTTATGGCTATTCTCTCTTATTTTACAAGGTTTACATAACGAGGGAGAATGCCGACAGCTGGAATTCTGGGCTGGAAAAGGAGAAAATATTAGAGACCTATTCTGTGCAACTCCAAAAGTCCTGAAACTCCACGGAACATCTTAAAATAAATAAATAAAAATCCTCGCCAAAGATGAAGGCCAGGGGGCCCACACCCTGCTCACGAGGGTGGGGGCGCCCCCCCCCCCCCCCCCCCTAGGGCGCGCCCCCTACATCGTGGGCCCCCTGGTGGCTCTCCGACGTCCATCTTCTCCTATATGAAGTCTTTCGATGAGAAAAAATAAGGAGGAACTTTTCGGGACGAGACTCCGCCGCCACGAGGCGGAACCTTGGCGGAACCAATCTAGAGCTCCGGCAGAGCTGTTCTGCCGGGGAAACTTCCCTCCGGGAGGGGGAAATCATCACCATCGTCATCACCAACGCTCCTCTCATCGGGAGAGGGAAATCTCCATCAACATCTTCACCAGCACCATCTCATCTCCAAACCCTAGTTCATTTCTAGTACCAATTCTTGTCTCAAAGTCTGGGATTAGTGCTAGTAGGTTGTTAATAGTGTTGATTACTCCTTGTAGTTGATGCTAGTTGGTTTATTTGGTGGAAGATCATATGTTCAGATCCTATATGCATATTATTACCCCTCTGATTATGAACATGAATATGCTTTGTGAGTAATTACGTTTTTTCCTGAGGACAAGGGAGCAGTCTAGCTATTAGTAGTCATGTGAATTTGATATTCGTTTGATATTTTGATAAGATGTATGTTGTCTAGCCTCTAGTGGTGTTATGTGAACGTCGACTACATAACACTTCACCATTATTTGGGCCTAGATGAAGGCATTGGGAAGTAATAAGTAGATGATGGGTTGCTAGAGTGACAGAAGCTTAAACCCTAGTTTATGCGTTGCTTCGTAAGGGGCTGATTTGGATCCACATGTTTGATGCTATGGTTAGGTTTACCTTAATACTTTTGTTGTAGTTGCAGATGCTTGCAATAGAGGTTAATCATAAGTAGGATGCTTGTTCAAGTAAGAACATCACCCAAGCACCGGTCCACCCACATATCAAATTATCAAAGTATCAAACGCGAATCATATGAACATGATGAAAACTAGCTTGACGATATTCCCATGTGTCCTCGGGAGCGCTTTTCCTATTATAAGAGTTTGTTCCGGCTTGTCCTTTGCTACAAAAGGATTGGGCCACCTTGCTGCACTTTATTTACTTTTGTTACTTGTTGCCCGTTACAATTTATCCTATCACAAAACTATCTGTTACCACTTATTTCAGTACTTGCAGAGAACACCTTGCTAAAAACTGCTTATCATTTCCTTCTGCTCCTCGTTGGGTTCAACACTCTTACTTATCGAAAGGACTATGATAGATCACCTATACTTGTGGGTCATCACTCTCACAAGTGGCAATATAAAGTGACGTTCCTTCGTATTAAAATTTTGTGCATCCAAATAAAAAGGGACTGACAACCTCTGCTTCCCTCCGCGAAGGGCCTATATTTTATTTTAATTACCTACCTTTTTGCAAGAGTCATGGTGATCTTCACCATTCCCTTTTATTTTTCTCTTTTTTTGGCAAGCATCATGTGTTGGGAAAGATCTAGACACACATATCCGAGTCGGGTGTAGGTGATCATGATTTATTATTGTTGACATTACCCTTGAGGTAAATGGTTGGGAGGAGAAATTATAAGCCCCTATCTTTCTATGTGTCTGACTGAAGCTTTGATCTCATAAATATCGCATGAGTGTTAGCAATTGTGAAAGACTAAATGATGGTTGAGTATGTGAACTTGCTAAATAAAAGCTCTTACATCGACTCTTTCTGACATTATGACAAACTGCAATTGCATCAATGACTGAGATCATAGTTTGTTAGTTTTGAATGAAGTTTATGGTTCATACTTTACCTTGTGAATGAATTATCACTTTAGCATGAGAAGTTATATGACAATATATTGCTATTCTAAAGATGATCATGATGCCCTCATGTCTGTATTTTCTTTTATCGACACCTCTGTCTCTAAACATGTGGTCATGATTATCGATTTTGGCTTTCACTTGAGGACAAGCGGGGTCTAAGCTTGGGGGGGTTGATATGATCATTTTGCATCATATTTTTATGTTGATATTTATTGCATTATGGACAATTATTACACTTTATGATAAAATTCTCATGCCTTTTCTCCCTTATTTTGCAAGATTCACATGAAGAGGGAGAATGTCGGCAGTTGGAATTCTGGACCAGAAATGAGTAAATCTGAGATCCCTATTCTGCACACTCCAAATGTCCTAAAACTTTACGGAGAATTGTTTTGGAATATATAAAAAAATATTGGGCGAAGAACTACCAGGAGGGGACCCACCAGGTGGCCACAAGCCTAGGGGCGCACCCCTTGAGCTTGTGGGCCCCCTGGTCAGCCTTCGGTGCCCATCTTCTGCTATATGAAGGGTTTTGACCTAGAAAAAATAAATAGAAGACTTTTGGGACGAAGCGCCACCATCTCAAGGCAGAACCTGGGCTGAAGCAATCTAGGTCTCTGATGGAGCTATTCCACCGGGGAAACTTCCCTCCGGGAGGGGAAATCGAAGCCATCATCATCACCAACGATCCTCTCATCATGGGAGTTCATCAACATCTTCACCAGCACCATCTCATCTCAAACCCTAGTTCATCTCTTGTATTCAATCTTTGTCTCAAAACCTTAGATTGGTACCTATTGGTTGCTAGTAGTGTTGATTACTCCTTGTAGTTGATGCTAGTTGGTTTATTTGGTGGAAGATCATATGTTCAGATCCTTAACGATATTCAATACAACTCTGATCATGAACCTGAACATGCTTTGTGAGTAGTTACTATTGTTCTCGAGGACATGGGAGAAGTCTTGTTATAACTAATCATGTGAATTTGGTATTTGTTCGATATTTTGATGAGATGTATGTTGTCTTTACTCTAGTGTTGTTATGTGAACGTCGACTACATGACACTTCACCATGATTTGGGCCTAGGGGAAGGCATTGGGAGGTATCAAGTAGATGATGGGTTGTTAGAGTGAAAGAACTTAAACCCTAGTTTATGTGTTGCTTCGTAAGGGCCTGATTTGGATCCACATGTTTAATGCTATGGTTAGATTTATCTTAATTCTTCTTTCATAGTTGCGGATGCTTGCAAGACGGGTTAATCATAAGTGGGAGGCTTGTCCAACTAAGGCCAGCACCCATGCACTGGTCCACCCACATATCAAATTATCAAAGTAGCGGACGCGAATCATATGAGCATGATGAAAACTAACTTGATGATAATTCCCATGTGTCCTCGGGAGAGCTTTTCTTTATATAAGAGTTCGTCCAGGCTTGTCCTTTGCTATAAAAAGGATTGGGCCACCTTGTTGCGCCTTTGTTTACACTTGTTACTTGTTACCCGTTACGAATTACCTTGCTACCAAACTATCTGTTACCGATAATTTCAATGCTTGCAGAAAATACCTTGCTGAAAACCACTTGTCATTTCCTTCTGCACCTCGTTGGCTTCGACACTCTTATCGTAAGGACTACGATTGATCCGCTATACTTGTGGGTCATCAGTGTCCATAACACCAAGGGGAAATCCGAGGAATCACCCTTGATGGATTCCACTTGATGTAACCGTCAAGGTGAACTTGGAGTAATCACCCTCGAGGGTTTACTCTTGATGTTTTGCATGCTACCTCTTGAGCATGCGTTGGTTTTCCTTTGAAGAGGAAAGGGTGATGCAGCAAAGTAGCGTAAGTATTTCCCTTAGTTTTGAGAACCAAGGTATCAATCCAGTAGGAGACAACACACAAGTCACCTAGTACCTGCACATATAATCAAGAACCTCGCATCCAACGCGATAAAGGGGTTGTCAATCCCTTCACGGTCACTTGCGAAAGTGAGATGTGATAAAGATAGTAAGATACATATTTTTGGTATTTTTGTTGTATAGATTGGAAAGTAAAGATTGCAAAATAGTAAACGAGATGCAATGTAAATAAAAAGAGATGCAATATAATAAGAAAGAGACCCGGGGGGCCATAGGTTTCACTAGTGGCTTCTCTCAAGATAGTATGTATTACGATGGGTGAACAAATTACTGCCGAGCACTTGATAGAAGAGCGCATAGTTATGAGAATATCTAGGCAATGATCATGAATATAGGCATCACGTCTGTGTTAATTAGACCGAAACAATTCTGCATCTACTACTATTACTCCACACATCAACCGCTATCCAGCATGCATCTAGAGTATTAAGTTCATAAGAACAGAGTAATGCATTAAGCAAGATGACATGATGTAGAGGGATAAACTCAAGCAATATGATATAAACCCCATCTTTTTATCCTCGATGGCAACAATACAATACGTGCCTTGCTGCCCCTACTATCACTGGGAAAGGACACCGCAAGATTGAACCCAAAGCTAAGCACTTCTCCCATTACAAGAAAGATCAATCTAGTAGGCCAAACTAAACCGATAATTCGAAGAGACTTGCAAAGATATCAAATCATGCATATAAGAATTCAGAGAAGAACCAAATATATTCATAGATAAACTTGATCATAAATCCACAATTCATCGGATCTCGGCAAACACACCGCAAAAAGTATTACATGGAATAGATCTCGAAGTACATGGAGGAGACCTTTGTATTGAGAACCAAAGAGAGAGAAGAAGCCATCTAGCTAATAACTATCGACCCGAAGGTCTGTGGTAAACTACTCACACATCATCAGAGAGGCTATGGTGTTGATGTAGAAGCCCTCTGTGATCGATTCCCCCCTCCAGCAGATCGCCATAAAAGGCCCCAGATGGGATCTCACAGGTACAAAAGGTTGCGGCGGTGGAAAAGTGGTTTCATGGCTCCCCCTGATCTTTTTAGGGTATAAAATTATATATAGGTGAAAGAAGTACGTCGGTGGAGCTCCGTGGGGCCCACGAGGGTGGGGGCGCGCCTACCCCCTGGGCGCGCCCTCCTGCCTCGTGGCCGCCTCGCGGACTTCCAGACTTTCACTCCAAGTCTCCTGGATTGTGTTTGTTCCGAGAAAGATCCTCGCAAAGGTTTCATTCCGTTTGGATTCCGTTTGATATTCCTTTTCTGCAAAACACTAAAATAGGCAAAAAGACAGAAACTGGCACTGGGCCTTCGGTTAATAGGTTAGTCCAAAAAATAATATAAAAGAGTATATTAAAGCCCATTAAACATCCAAAACAGATAATATAATAGCATGGAACAATTAAAATTTATAGATATGTTGGAGACTTATCAAGCATCCCCAAGCTTAATTCCTGGTCGTCCTTGAGTAGTAAATGATAAAAACAGAATTTGTCATGTGGAATGCTACCTAACATAATTTTCAATGTAATTTTCTTTATTGTGGCATGAATGTTCAGATCCGAAAGATTCCAGACAAAAGTTTAATATTGACATAAAAATAATAATACTTCAAGCATACTAACCAAGAAATTATGTCTTCTCAAAATAGCATAGCCAAAGAAAGCTCATCCCTAAAAAATCATATAGTTTGGCTATGCTTCATTTTCGTCACACAAAATGCTCCAATCATGCACAACCCTGATGACAATCCAAGCAATTATTTCATACTTTAGTATTCTCAAACTTTTTCAATTTTCACGCAATATATGAGCACGAGCCATGGACATAGCACTATAGGTGGAATAGAATGGTGCTTGTGGAGAAAACAAAAAAAGAGGAAGATAGTCTCACATCAACTAGGCGTATCAATGGGCTATGGAAATGCCCATCAATAGATATCAATGTGAGTGAGTAGGGATTGCCATGCAACGGATGCACTAGAGCTATTAGTGTATGAAAGCTCAACAAAAGTAACCAAGTGGGTGTGCATCCAACTTGCTTGCTCACGAAGACCTAGGGCAATTTGAGGAAGCCCATCATTGGAATATACAAGCCAAGTTCTATAATGAAAAATTCCCACTAGTATATGAAAGTGACAACATAAGAGACTCTCTATCATGAAGATCATGGTGCTACTTTGAAGCACAAGTGTGGAAAAAGGATAGTAACATTGCCCCTTCTCTCTTTTTCTCTCATTTTTTGTTTGGGCCTTCTCTTTTTTATGTCCTCTTTTTTTCGTCCGGAGTCTCATCCCGACTTGTGGGGGAACCATAGTATCCGTCATCCTTTCCTCACATGGGACAATGATCTAATAATGAATATCATCACACTTTTATTTACTTACAACTCAAGAATTACAACTCGATACTTAGAACAAAATATGACTCTATGTAGATGCCTCCGGTGGTGTACCGGGATGTGCAATGAATCAAGAGTGACATGTATGAAAAATTATGAATAGAAGCCATGCCACAAATACGATGTCAATTACATGATCATGCAAAGCAATATGACTACGATGAAGCGTGTCATAATAAATGGAACGGTGGAAAGTTTCATGGCAATATATCTCGGAATGGCTGTGGAAAGGCCATAATAGGTAGGTATGGTGCCTGTTTTGAGGAAGGTAAATGATGGGTTTATGGTACCGGCGAAAGTTGTGCGGTACAAGAGATGATAGCAATGGTGGAAAGGTGAGAGTGCGTATAATCCATGGACTCAACATTAGTCCTAAAGAACTCACATACTTATTGCAAAAATCTACAAGTCATCAAAACCAAGCACTACGCGCATGCTCCTAGGGGGGTCGATTGGTAGGAAAAGACCATCGCTCGTCCCCGACCGCCACTCATAAGGAAGGCAATCAAAGAAACACCTCATGCTTCAAATTTGTCACACAACGGTTACCATACGTGCATGCTGCGGGACTTGCAAACCTCAACACAAGTATTTCTCAATTTCACAATTACTCAACTAGCATGACTCTAATATCACCATCTTTATATCTCAAAACAATCATCAAGTATCAAACTTCTCATAGTATTCGATGCACTCTATATGAAAGTTTTTATTATACCCATCTTGAATGCCCATCATATTAGGACTAATTTTATAACCAAAGATAATTACAATGTTGTTCTAAAAGACTCTCAAAATAATATAAGTGAAGCATGCGAGATCAATAATTTATATAAAATAAAACCACCACCGTGCTCTAAAAAGATATAAGTGAAGTACTAGAGCAAAATTATCTAGCTCAAAAGATATAAGTGAAGCACATAGAGAATTCTAATAAATTCCTATTCATGTGTGTCTCTCCCAAAAGGTGTGTACAGCAAGGATGATTGTGGTAAACTAAAAAGCAAATACTCAAATCATACAAGATGCTCCAAACAAAACACATATCATGTGGTGAATAAAAATATAGCCTCAAGTAAAGTTACCGATAGACGAAGACGAAAGTGGGGATGCCTTCTGGGGCATCCCCAAGCTTAGGATTTTGGTTGTCCTTGAATTTTACCTTGGGGTGCCTTGGGCATCCCCAATATTAGGCTATTGCCACTCCTTATTCCAAAATCCATCAAATCTTTACCCAAAAACTTGAAAACTTCACAACACAAAACTTAATAGAAAATCTCATGAGCTCCGTTAGTATAAGAAAACAAACCACCACTTTAATGTACTGTAATTAACTCATTCTTTATTTATATTGTTGTTAAAACTACTATATTCCAACTTCTCTATGGTTCATACCCCCCCCCCCCCGATACTACCCATAGATTCATCAAAATAAGTAAACAACACACGAAAAACAGAATCTGTCAGAACAGAACAGTCTGTAGCAATCTGGAGGTTTCGAATACTTCTATAACTCCAAAATTCTGAAAAATTAGAGGACCTAAAATTTTTTAATATTGATCTACTTCAGTTGGAATTGGCATTTTATCGCTCTTTGGTAAGAAACTAAAATTATTTTCGTGAGCGCATACTTTCTGTTTTAATCAGCAATATCAAACAACAATCACCCAAGAAGATCCTAAAGGCTTTACTTGGCACAAACACTAATTAAAACATAAAAAACACAATCATAACAGAGGCTACATAAATTATTTATTACTAAATAGGAAAAAAAGTAAAGAACAAAAATAAAATTGGTTGCCTCCCAACAAGCGCTATCATTTAACGCCCCTAGCTAGGCATAAAAGTAAGAATAGTTCTAGGTATTGTCATGTTTTCCCTTTTGGTGATAAAGAGAGACTTTCTTATCTAAAGCGCTTATCTTCCCATTTTGTGAAAGCACGTGGCCATTAATGGTATAAGAAAGATTAAGCATACTACAAAAATTTGCATCTAAGCTAGCCTTCATTTCTTTGCTAATTTCATTCTGATAAAAACACAAAACAGAGGCGGATTCAACTTTTTCACTCATGGGGTGCCCAAATATAGCTTTCATCTTTTCATATGTATCGATGGCATCCCCCTCAAGAAAACCTTCTAAAAAGTAGAATCTAAAACTTGCTTGAAAGAAGAGGGTAAGCCAACATAAAAGCTTTTTAAGTATATCTCAATTTGATATTGGGGTACATAGCGGGTTCAGATCCTTAACAGCCTATCCCAAGCATCTTTCAAAGATTCATCTAGCAAATAACGAAAAATTCCGGGGTCATCTTCATCAAAATTATTTAAACTCTCATTGATAACCCCGGTAGGTCTTTCCATAGCATCATTATTTATGAGCTTAGAAATGATAGAGGGATTATCCAAGGTATTAAACCCGGGAAACCCTTAGCCCCTTTTGGTTCAGCCATAGCAATAGAAAGGCAAGCTTAAGCAAACAAGAGGACAACGAGAGAAGGCAAATGGTTTTCGAAAATCGTTTTAGAAGTGGGGGAGAGGAAAACAAGAGGCGAATGACAAATAATGTAATGCGACGGGGAAGAGTTTATGATGGGTACTTGGTATGTCTTGACTTGAGCGTAGATCTCCCCGGCAACGGCGCCAGAAATCCTTCTTGATACCTCTTGAGCATGCGTTGGTTTTCCCTTGAAGAGGAAAGGGTGATGCAGCAAAGTAGCGTAAGTATTTCCCTCAGTTTTTGAGAACCAAGGTATCAATCCAGTAGGAGACAACACACGAGTCACCTAGTACCTGCACAAACAATCAAGAACCTCGCAACCAATGCGATAAAGGGGTTGTCAATCCCTTCACAGTCACTTGCGAAAGTGAGATCTGATAACGATAGTAAGATAAATATTTTTGGTATTTTTGTTGTATAGATTGGAAAGTAAAGATTGCAAAATAGTAAACGAGATGCGATGTAAATAAAAAGAGATGCAATATAATAAGAAAGAGACCCGGGGGCCATAGGTTTCACTAGTGGCTTCTCTCATGATAGCATGTATTACGGTGGGTGAACAAATTACTGCCAAGCAATTGATAGAAGAGTGCATAGTTATGAGAATATCTAGGCAATGATCATGAATATAGGCATCACGTCCATGTTAAGTAGACCGAAATGATTCTGCATCTACTACTATTACTCCACACATCGACCGCTATCCAGCATGCATCTAGAGTATTAAGTTCATAAGAACAGAGTAATGCATTAAGCAGGATGACATGATGTAGAGGGATAAACTCAAGCAATATGATATAAACCCCATCTTTTTATCCTCGATGGCAACAATACAATACGAGCCTTGCTGCCCCTACTGTCACTGGGAAAGGACACCGCAAGATTGAACCCAAAGCTAAGCACTTCTCCCATTGCAAGAAAGATCAATCTAGTAGGCCAAACTAAACCGATAATTCGAAGAGACTTGCAAAGATATCAAATCATGCATATAAGAATTCAGAGAAGAACCAAATATTATTCATAGATAAACTTGATCATAAATCTATAATTCATTGGATCTCAACAAACACACCGCAAAAAGTATTACATCGAATAAATGTCCAAGAACATCACGGAGAACTTTGTATTGAGAACCAAAGAGAGAGAAGAAGCAACTAGCTAATAATTATCGACCCGAAGGTCTATGGTAAACTACTCACACATCATCGAAGAGGCTATGGCGTTGATGTAGAAGCCCTTCGTGATCGATTCCCCCTCCGGCAGAATGCCAGAAAAGGCCCCAGATAGGATCTCACGGGTACAGAAGGTTGCGGCGGTGGAAAAGTGGTTTTGTGGCTGAGGGAGTCCTGGACTAAGGGGTCCTCGGGCGTCCGGCCTGTTAGCCATGGGCCGGACTGATGGGCTGTGAAGATACGAAGACCGAAGACTGCACCCTTGTCCGGATGAGACTCTCCTTGGTGTGGAAGGCAAGCTTGGAGACCAAATATGTGGATTCCTTTATTTGTAAGCGACCTTGTGTAACCCTAGATCCTCCCGATGTCTATATAAACTGGAGGACTTAGTCCGGAGGACTGACATTATCATAGCCATACAAGCTAGACCGCTAGGGTTTGGCCATTACGATCTCGTGGTAGATCAACTCTTGTAATACTCATATTCATCAAGATCAATCAAGCAGGACGTAGGGTATTACCTCCATAGAGAGGGCCTGAACCTAGGGAAAACATCGTGTCCCCGGTCTCATGTTACCATCAACCTTAGACGCACAGTTCGGGACCCCCTACCCGTGATCCGTCGGTTTTGACACCGAAATTGGTGCTTTCATTGAGAGTTCCATTGTGTTGTCGCCAAAAGGTTTGATGGCTCCTTCAATCGTCAATAATGACGTTGTCCAAGGAGAAACTTTCCTCCCCGAAAAAATCTTTGTGTTCGGCGGCTTTGCACTGCGGGCCAATTCGTTTGGACATCTGGAGCAGATCGAAAGCTATGCCCCTAGCCATCAGGTTAGATTTGGGAGCTTGAACTACGTTGCAGACATCCGTGGAGACTTGATCTTCACCAGATATGATATCGCGGCAACCACTCCTGGTCACCCCGAGAGACATGGCCTAAATCTTTCATCGGACTGCACCCAGGAGACAGCTCCCGTAACCGCTCTGGCCTTAGATCCGGAGCATACTGCGCCATCCAAGGACGGGAAGCTCAACCCTGCCACGGAGGCCACAGATTCCCCGGCGTTGGAGCCGCACAAAAACTTGATCTCACATGATACATGTGGCACCGGAACTCCAGAATCGTCTCTGACCATAAGTTCCGAACCATGTGAGCCCGCGGACGCCGAACTAGATCGTTTATCGATCTTCGAATTCAGTGGCGCAGACATCTTTCGGCACTCGCCTTTGGGCGACATGCTAAACTCATTAAAAAACCTCTCCTGGACGGAGGACTCATAGCCAAACTCTATCCGGTCTGAACCAGGGGCTGACGGTGGAGAATTTCGCTTCCCACCCGCCACCCACTTCATAGCCACGGTCGAGGATTTGACCGACACACTTGATTATGACTCCGAGGACATCGATGGTATGGACGACGATGCCGGAGAAGAAGAGGCCCAGAACCCACTGTTCATCAGACGTTGGACGGTCACTTCCTCGTATGATGTATACATGGTGGATGCACCAAAGGAGAACAGCGGCGATGACAAGGAAGATCCAGCTGAGGATAAACCTTCCGAGATACAATCCAAGTTCCGGCGTCAGCAGCGCCGCTTTAAGTCACGCCGCTGTAAAGACAGCAACACCGGCACAGGAGTAGATACCACTCCAGAAGGTGCCGAAGACAACAAAGACCCCGTTGAAACAGCTAATGAACAAGATGAACATGAAGATGGGCAGGTTAGCCCTGGTAAACAGGCCATGCACGAAGACTCAGAGGACAAAAGTTATCTTCCGCTCTCCGAGGATGAGGTGAGCCTCGACACCGACGATTTCATCATCCCTGAGGAACCACTTGAGAAGGAGCGCTTCAAGCGACAGCTAATAGCCACTGCAAGGAGCCTGAAAAAGAAGCAGCAGCAGCTTCAAGCTGACCAAGATCTGCTCAATGATAAATGGACCGATGTCCTAGCAGCTGAAGAATAGGGCCTCACGCGCCCAACCAAAAGTTACCCAAAGCGCAAATTGCTACCTCAGTTTGACGAGGAGGAGCCGGAATACATACCACCATCGTACAATGCGGCTGACCGACCACCACGTGATCGGGACAAAACGACAACCCACGCGGAACACCAGCCCGCCCCGCCTCATCGCACAGGTAGGGGTAAATTAGCCCACGGCCATACATATGACCTCCGGCAAAACCTAAAAGATAAAGCAGGACATACCAGATCAATCTACGGATCACGGGGACGTGCCTCGACACGCGAGGACGGCCACCTATTCAGACGTGACAAAATTAGTCATGCACAGGCTGAAAACTGCAGACGGACTCCATCAGAGCTACGTCGCGATACGGCCCGATACAGAGGCGCCGCACACCCTCATTGCTCCACTGATGAGGTCATGGATCATGAACTCCTGGAAGGGTTCAAACCCATGAATATAGAATCATACGATGGAACCACAGACCCCGCGGTGTTGATAGAAGACTTCATTCTCCACATTCATATGGCCCGCGACGATGACCTCCATGCCATCAAATACCTCCCTTTAAAACTCAAGGGGCCAGCTCGGCACTGGTTAAACAGCCTGCCTAAAAATTCTATTGGCAGCTGGGAGGACTTGAAACAAGCCTTCCTCGATAACTTCCAAGGTACATATGTTCAACCTCCAGACGCTGATGACTTAAACCATATAGTTCAACAGCCTGAAGAGTCTGCCAGGAAATTCTGGACTAGGTTCTTAACTAAAAAGAACCAAATCGTCGATTGTCCGGATGCCGAAGCCCTAGCAGCCTTCAAACACAGCATCCGCGACGAATGGCTCGCTCGCCACCTTGGCCAAGAAAAGCCAAAATCCATGGCGGCCCTCATGGCACTCATGACCCGCTTTTGTGCTGGCGAGGACAGTTGGTTGGCCCGTAGCAAAAACAATGCAAGCGACGCTGGCACCCCTAAAGTTAAAAATAACAAAGACAAGTCTCGACGCAACAAATACAAGCGTTGAAACAATAGTGATAACACCGAGGATACAGCGGTCAATGCCGGATTCAGTGGCTCTAAGTCCGGTCAGCGGAAGAAGCCGTTCCAAAAGAACAATTCTGGCCCATCCAGCTTGACCGCATACTTGATCGTCCGTGCCAGATTCATGGCACCCCGGACAAACAACCCAATCATACAAATAGAGATTGCTGGGTTTTTAAACAGGCCGGCAAATTAAATGCCGAGAACAGGGAAAAGGGATCGCAAAGTGAGGACGATGATGAAGAGCCCCGGCAACCGAACAAAGGGGGACAGAAGAAATTTCCCCCTCAGGTCAAAACGGTGAACATGATATACGCTACCCACATCCCCAAGAGGGAGCGCAAGCGTGCGCTCAGGGACGTCTACGCGATAGAGCCAGTCGCCCCAAAATTTAATCCATGGTCGTCGTGCCTGATCACTTTTGATCGCCGAGATCATCCGACCAATACCTGTCACGGTGGATCAGCCGCACTGGTCTTAGACCCAATAATTGATGGGTTCCACCTGACTCGCGTCCTTATGGACGGAGGTAGCAGCCTCAATCTGCTCTATCAGGATACAGCGTGAAAAATGAGCATTAACCCATCACGGATCAAGCCCACCAGGACTACCTTCAAAGGAGTCATACCAGGTGTAGAGGCCCGCTGTACGGTCTCAATTACACTAGAGGTTGTCTTCGGATCTCCGGACAACTTCCGAAGCGAGGAGTTAATCCTCGATATCGTTCCCTTCCGCAGCATCTATCACGCACTGCTCGGACGAACTAGGTTTGCTCGATTCAACGCAGTACCAGACTATGCTTATCTCAAGCTCAAGATGCCCGGTCCACGCGGCATCATAATGGTCAATGGAAATATGGAACGCTCCCTCTGTACATAAGAGCACACAGCTTCCTTAGCAGCAGAAATACAGAGCGGCCTTCCCAAGAAGAACCTTAATTCGGTTGCCGAGCCCACGGACACCGTTAAGAGGGTCCAAACTACTCTGCAGCAGGAGAGCTCGGCTCGTCAGGAGCTTGACCAGCAAACCGGCCTCTGTCTCAGTCCCGATAAAGTGGTGGCATTCGTGCCGTGCGTACATAACTACGCACTCAAAATCCCATGGGCATCGACGGAGGCATAGCTAGCTTGTAGTCCATAGTACGGCTCAACCGACATCGCATACACACATACTTTCACTTTTACTTGTTTCCTTTGCAGGTCTCAATCCCACAGGCCCCATCTGGTGGTCTGGTCATCGGTCCTCTGAAGGATAAACACACCAAGACGGCGAGAAATGCAGACATATGGGGGAGTTTTTAGGTGATTCCGTTAATGATAACTCTACCTATTTTTCAGGACCCACATGCAGCTCTCCCTTGGTTTCGGCATGTCAAATAGCATGTTGCTTATCGCACTACCTATATCAATGTGCCTTGATGTAATAATTAAATTATAATGAGAACATTTTGCGGCTGGAGCTTTAGGACCCCAACTTTTTACATTTGCACTTTTTATGTTTTATTTCTCCTTTTTCTCCCCTTTCGTTCCCTTCTGTGGGTAATGTTGTCAGATAGCACCCGTACACTCTGGTATGTTTCATGTTCGCCAGGGGCTGCACAGCACCCCACACTACGGCAAAAAAAAGTCCAAACACTTTTAATAAGTATAGTTCGGCACCCCGAATTTAGCATTATATGCATTGGCTCTAAATCATGTCTTTGGTCAATAGTTGGGTTGCCTAGCTCCTGTGCTTGCTACCTTACGTTCCGCTACATCGGCTAAGGTAGTAAAGGGAGAACTACTATGATTGTGCCTTGGTTTATCCAAAGGAGCACCTCAGTAGAGAAAGCCAAAAACTGACTATCATGATGCGGCGAGAGTCGGTCAGCTGTTCGGAGGCTGCAAATCGTTGGAGATTTCTTCCGCATTACGCGAAGGATCAGTACTTCCCAATCAGATGCTTATAGAACTCTAGTTTGGATACTAGGGGCTGCGCCCATGTTTTTATTATAAAACTCCTATGGCTAAGTGAGGGCGTTCAAGCCGCATAGTCTGGTTGCCTGGTTCGTTGCGCTAAACAACTCCTTCAAGGACCATATAATTGGATCAAGATTGTTTAGATTCCATCTCGAACACCCCCGTACTACCTACATGGGGGTAGAAGCCGATGACTGGCCAACCCTCAGATTTCATACAACACGGCCGCATAGGAGGAAAAAATTAAAACATAACAAGCATTATATTGCATAACATCATTGTTTCATGTTACAGGACAGGATAATACAAATGTTTCCATGGGAATATAACATCCTTCACACATTGCTCCGCCACAAGGCGGGATCCCTCCAGGACACCATCAAAATATAACTCGGGTCGGCAGTGCTCCTTGCCCTCAGGCGGCCCCTCGGTCATCAGCTTCTTGGCATCCATCTTCGCCCAGTGCATCTTGACACGGGCAAAGGCCATCCGTGCACCTTCAATACAGACTGACCACTTTATGACCTCAAGTGGTGGGTAGGCACTAACAAGTCGCTTCACAAGTCCGAAGTAGCTGCTGGGTATCGGCGCGGCAGGTCATAGTCGGACTATCAGGTCCTTCATGGCTAGCTCGGTCGCCTTGTGCAGCTCGACCAGCTGTTTCAGCTGGTCGCTGAAGGGCAACGGATGTTCTGGTCCAAGATATTGAGACCAGAACAACTTCTCCATAGAACTCCCTTCTTCGGCTCGATAGAACTCAGCAGCATCTGATACGCTACGCGGCAAATTCATAAACGTCCCCGGAGAGCTCCAAATTCGGGTAAGTAAAAGGAATGCTTCATTCACAGACTTGCTTTGCATAATGAAAGCCTTACCCACCGCGATCTTCTTGGCTGCCTGGATTTCCTGAAGGGCACTCTGGGCCTCAGCTCGAGCCTCTTGTGCGCTCTGGCGGGCCTTCGCAAGTTCAGACGCTTGCGTCTTAGAATCACGCTCCAAGGACTCGTACTTCTTAACAGCGTCCTGGAGCTCTTGCTGGACCTCGCTGACCCGGGCCTCGTGTTTCTCGCACGTTGCGCACTCCTTGGCCGCTTTGTCCTCGGCCTCGACTAACGCCTTCTTGAGGGCCGCCACCTTGGTCGTGGTCCCTAATAAAATTCATGACACTTTAGTCAGCACGAAACATTCATCCTTCCTAAATATACACGCAGGTCACTTCATACCTTGGTTGTCCTCCAGTTGCTTCTTCATGAGACCGAGCTCTTCTTCAACCCGCTCCAGGCTCTGCTTCAGGCCGGAGACCTCCGCAGTATGAGCAGCAGCAGCCAGCAACGACGCCTGCTTATTCACATAGACATGTTATGTTAGACTCCTGCGAAAATTCTTTTGATCCTCTGTTCGGGTTTTTTTCCGAACACCAAACAGAGCATCAGGGGCTACTATCTACATTGTCATATCCTTTCTACAATTACATTACTTACCTCAAAGCATGTTAAAAGGCTAGCACAGGCTTTGGTCAGTCCGCTTTTGGCAGACTGAACCTTCTCGATTACCGTGTCCATAAGGACACGGTGCTCATCCACAATGGAAGCGCCTCGCAGCGCTTCCAGCAGATTATCCGGTGCCCCGGGTTGGACATGGGTCACCGGCGGAATATGCATACCCCCTTCTTTTGAAGGAGGTTGCATGCCAGATTCGGGAGCCACATCGGTCTCTGGAATCGAGTTCGGCAAAGGGTCGGACTGAACACGGCCCTCCTCACCACCACTCTCCATGGGGATCGACTCCCGCTGGTGTCCGGCAACGGAGGCATCACCTTTTGGCGCCTCCTGAGCCTCTCCCCGGCCCAGGAAAGTCCTTCGGGACAACACCTCCGCGTCGTCCTTGGCCTTGGGGGAGTGAGCGGGCGGCGGTGACACGCTGGCCATCTCCTTTGAATCTAGCGAACCCTCTGTCGAGGATCGTAGGGAGCTGTCGCGGGCCGGACTGCGATGGCATAATTTAAACATATTAATATTACAAAATGGAAAGGCTGGGCATTTGGACGTGCATAAGGTTTTTGGTAGTTATGAGGTGGCCTGAGGCTTGGTCTGGGGCATTCTCTCCGGACTGCTATCGACATCCCACGCGGAGTTATCCGCAAGGGAGCCATTCCCCCTCTTGGGTGCCTTCGCCTCCAAATTTTGGGAGGCCCCCCTTTTCTTCCTTCCCCCTCAGGGGGGAGTCGCTTTCTTCCTCCTCCTCGTCGTTGTCTTCGGTAGCCGAAGAGTGAGTCTCGTCTTCGGACGTCAGGTCCGAAGCACCTTTTTGGCGAAGGCCCTTCTGGGCCCCCCTTGGCTGTTTTCTTGGCCTTCTTCTCTGGCACATCATAAGGCACCAAAAACAACATCTTCGTCAGAAGTGGGGTTTCTTGGTCTTCGGGTAGCGGAGCCGGACAGTTAATTCGCCCTGCTACGTCGATCCAGGCCTAAAAAATTGATAGGAAGGCTTAGACTCCTTCCCCAAATATGCCAGTAAAGGCTATACCTTGAAAACATGAAAGAACTTACCGAATTAGCCTGGCGTTTTAAGCTAAGCCCGTGATCCTCAGTCGTAGGCGGTGGTGTCTCGCCGGCCTTGAAGAGCACTTTCAGATGTCTTCGTGCATCGTGCCGAAGAGCTCTAGCAGCGTCTAGTGCTTGGCCGGATCGAACTCCCACAAATAGCAAGTCCGGCGTTGGCACGGAAGGATCCAACGAATGAGCATAACCCGGATCACGTTGACAAGTTTGATTCTCTTGGTTATCATGTTCTGGACGCACATCTGGAGCCCAGCTAGCTCGTTCGAAGAACCCCGGGATAGGCCCTTCTCTTGCCAGGAGCTGAGCCGCATCGGAACTCCAGATCAGAATTCGGGGGCCGCCGCCCAGTTGGTGTCGCATGGCTCGGTGATTCATAACCCACAAGTATAGGGGATCGCAAAAGTTTTCGATAAGTAAGAGTTTCGAACCCAACGAGGAGCTAAAGGCAGAACAAATATTCCCTCAAGTTCTATCGACCACTGATACACCTCTACGCACGCTTGACGTTCGCTTTACCTAGAACAAGTATGAAACTAGAAGTACTTTGTAGGTGTTGTTGGATAGGTTTGCAAGGTAATAAAGAGCATGTAAATAAAAAGTAGGGGCTGTTTAGGTAAAGACACAACTAAATTAGTTTTAGTAGAGAGCTTTTTGTTAAGAGAAAGTTATTTGTCCCTAGGCAACCGACAACTAGACCGGTAATCATTGTTGCAATTTTATATGAGCGAGAGGATAAGCTAACATACTTTCTCTACTTGGATCATATGCAGTTATGATTGGAACTCTAGCAAGCATCCGCAACTACTAAATATCATTAAGGTAAAATCCAACCATAGCATTAAAGTATCAAGTCCTCTTTATCCCATACGCAAACAACCAACTTACTCGGGTCTGTGCTTCTGTCACTCGCGCCACCCACCATAAGCAAATCATGAACATATTGCAAACCCTAAAGTGGGAATACCTCACGCTTGTGCGACACAGAGAGCACCATAGGATAGCACCAATAATAAAACATGCAACTCAAACCAATCACGATCATCAAATCACCCATAGGACAAAACGGATCTACTCAAACAACATAGGATAGCCATACATCATTGGGAAATAATATATAGAGTTGAGCACCATGTTTAAGTAGAGATTACAGCGGGTAAAAGAGGGGTTACACCGCTGCATAGAGGGGGGAAGAGTTGGTGATGATGGCGGTGAAGTTGTTGGTGAAGATTGCGGTGATGATGATGGCCCCCGGTGGCACTCCGGTGCCACCGGAAGCGAGGGGGAGAGCTCCCCACCTTCTTCTTCTTCCTTGACCTTCCCCCTAGATGGGAGAAGGGTTTCCCCTCTGGTCCATGGCCTCCATGGCATGGGAGGGGCAAGAGCCCCTCCTAGATTGGATCTGTCTCTCTGTCTCTCTCTATTTCTGCGTTCTCAGATTCTACCCTTTCACCGTTTCTTATATTCCCGGAGATCCGTAACTCCGATTGGGCTGAAATTTGAACACAATCTCTATCCAGATATTAGCTTTCTTGCGGCGAAAGAAGGGCACCAACCGCCTTATGGGGTGGCCACGAGGGTCTGGGGCGCGCCCCCTGCCTCGTGGCCCCTCGGGCATCATCTTGCGTGGATTTTTCTTCCCAAAAATCACATAGATTCCAAAAAAAATCTCCATCAGTTTTTATCCCGTTTGGACTCCGTTTGATATGGGTTTACTGTGAAACAAAAAACATGCAACAAACAGGAGCTGGCACAAGGCACAGGATCAATATGTTAGTCCCAAAAAATAGTATAAAAAGTTGCCAAAAGTATATGAAAGTTGTATAATATTGGCATGGAACAATCAAAAATTATAGATACGACGGAGAAGTATCAGCATCCCCAAGCTTAATTCCTGCTTGTCCTCGAGTAGGTAAATGATAAAAAAAGATAATTTTTGATGTGGAATGCTACCTAGCATAATCTTGATCATGTAATCTAATCATGGCATGAATATTAAGACACGAGTGATTCAAAGCAATAGTATATCTTTTGACATTAAGACAATAATACTTCAGGCATACTAATAAAGCAATCATGTCTTTTCAAAATAACATGGCCAAAGAAAGTTATCCCTACAAAATCATATGGTCTGGCTATGCTCCATCTTCACCACACAAAATATTCAAATCATGCACAACCCCGATGACAAGCCAAGCAATGGTTTCATACTTTTGACGTTCTCAAACCTTTTCAACTTTCACGTAATACATGAGCGTGAGCCATGGACATAGCACTATAGGTGGAATAGAATATGATGGTGGAGGTTGTGTGGAGAAGAAAAAAAGGAAGAAAGTCTCACATCGACGCGGCTAATCAATGGGCTATAGAGATGCCCATCAATTGATGTCAATGCGAGGAGTAGGGATTGCCATGCAACGGATGCACTAGAGCTATAAGTGTATGAAAGCTCAAACTGAAACTAAGTGGGTGTGCATCCAACTTGCTTGCTCATGAAGACCTCGGGCATTTGAGGAAGCCCATCATCGGAATATACAAGCCAAGTTCTATAATGCAAATTCCCACTAGTATATGAAAGTGATAACTCAAGAGACTCTCTATATGAAGAACATGGTGCTACTCTGAAGCAAAAGTGTGGTAAGAGGATAGTAACATTGCCCCTTCTCTCTTTTTCTCTCAGTTTTCTTTGTTTTCTCTTTTCTTTTCTTTTTTTGGTGGGCTTCTTTGGCCTCTTTTTTTATTTGGGCTTCTTTGGCCTCTTTTATTTTGATAACCTCACATGGGACAATGTTCTAATAATGATGATCATCACACTTTTATTTACTTACAACTCGATGTCTAGAACAAAGTATGACTCTATATGAATGCCTCCGGCGGTGTACCGGGATGTGCAATGATCTAGCGTAGCAATGACATAAAAACGGACAAGCCATGAAAACATCATGCTAGCTATCTTACGATCATGCAAAGCAATATGACAATAAATGCTCAAGTCATGTATATGATGATGATGGAAGTTGCATGGCAATATATCTCGGAATGGCTATGGAAATGCCACGATAGGTAGGTATGGTGGCTATTTTGAGGAAGATATAAGGAGTCTTATGTGTGATAGAGTGTATCCTATCACGGGGTTTGGATGCACCTGCGAAGTTTGCACCAACTCTCGAGGTGAGAGAGGGCAATGCACGGTACCGAAGAGGCTAGCAATGATGGAAGGGTGAGAGTGCGTATAATCCATGGACTCAACATTAGTTATAAAGAACTCACATACTTATTGCAAAAGTCTATTAGATATCGAAACAAAGTACTACGCGCATGCTCCTAGGGGGATAGATTGGTACGAAAAGACCATCGCTCGTCCCCGACCGCCACTCATAAGGAAGACAATCAATAAATATATCATGCTCCGACTTCATCACATAACGGTTCACCATACGTGCATGCTACGGAAATCACAAACCTCAACACAAGTATTTCTACAATCCAAAACTACCCACTAGCATGACTCTAATATCACCATCTTTATATCGCAAAACTATTGCAAGGAATCAAACATATCATATTCAGTGATCTACAAGTTTTATGTAGGATTTTATGACTAACCATGTGAATGACCAGTTCCTGTTATCTCTCTAAATAGATATAAGTGAAGCAAGAGAGTTTAATTCTTTCTTCAAAAGATATGCCCACGCTCTAACAAATATAAGTGAAGCAAAAGAGCATTCTACAAATGGCGTTTTTCTATGTAAAGAGAAACAGGCAATCCAAACTTCAAATGATATAAGTGAAGCACATGAAGCATTCTATAAAGCCATACTCAAAAGATATAAGTGAAGTGCATAGAGCATTCTATAAATCAACCAAGGACTATCTCATACCAGCATGGTGCATAAAAGAAAAGTGAAAACTAAATGCAAAGACGCTCCAAGATTGCACATATCGCATGAATGAAACGAATCCGAAAACATACCGATACTTGTTGAAGAAAGAGGGGATGCCTTTCGGGGCATCCCCAAGCTTAGACTCTTGAGTCTCCTTGAATATTTACTTGGCGTGCCTCGGGCATCCCCAAGCTTGAGCTCTTGCCTCTCTTCCTTCTTCTCACATCGAGACCTTCTCGATCATCGAACACTTCATCCACACAAAACTTCAACAGAAAATTCGGTAAGATCCGTTAGTATAATAAAGCAAATCACTACTCTAAGTACTGTTGCAAACCAATTAATATTTTGTTTTTGAATTATAGCTACTATAATATAACTTTTTCATGGCTTAATCTACTGATTTAAATCGATAGATTCATCAAAACAAGCAAACTATGCATCAAAAACAGAATCTGTCTAAAAAAGAACAGCCTGTAATAATCTGAACATTCACCATACCTCTGGTACTCCAAGAATTCTACCAAAATTAGGAACAATAAAAAATTTGTATAGAAAGACAGTGCAAAAGTTTCAGAGCCGTTTGACGTTCTAGTAAAAAATGTAAAATCGCGCACTACACCCAAAGTTTCTGTCATGCATCATACAAACCAACAGGCAAAGTAAACATCCTAAAGGCAAATATTGGCACATTATTTTTAGTTTTAAACCTTATAAAAGCACACAACATAAATAAATGACTCTCTAAAACTTCCGGGTTGTCTCCCTGGCAGCGCTTTCTTTAAAGCCATTAAGCTAGGCATATAGTGCTCAAGTAATGAATCCACCCAGATCCCAAGGTATATCAAAGCCAATTTTAATTAACAATGATTTGTAATTTAGTAGTGAGCACAAAGTAACATATATCATGCAACAATGAAGTCTAACTCTCTTCCTATGCATTGGCATGTCATAAAAGAACAATTCATGCACACATAGTAAAGGCCAATGCATAGTATAAACAGTTTCTTGCAATTTTTTCGTGTTGGAAACATAGAGAGGTGGAGATATAGTTCCTCTCTCATAATAATTGCAAGTAGGAGCAACAAGCACATGCATATTATATTCATCAAAATCATCATGTGTAATAGTAAAAAAAACCCATCAATATAATCCTTACTAAGTGCAAACTTCTCCGATATAGTGTAGTCGGGAGAATTCAAAAAGATAATAGGACTATCATGCGTGGGTGCAATAGCAACAATTTCATGTTTAACATAAGGAACTATAGCAAGTTCATCTCCATAAGCATAATTCATATTGGCATCTTGGCCAAAAGCATAGCAAGCATCATCAAAAAGGGATATTCCAAGAGAATCAACAGGATCATAACAATCATCATAGCAATCATCCTTCGGTAAGCACAAAGGTAAATTAAACAATGTATGAGTTGAAGAGTTACTCTCATTAGAAGGTGGGCACGGCTAGCTACTCCGCTCTTCCTCCTTTTGTTCTTCGCTCTCCTCATCATCTTTTTCATCCAATGAGCTCACAGTTTCATTAATTTCTTCTTCCATAGACTCCTGCAAAATATTAGTCTCTCCTTGGACAGCGGAGGAGACCTCGATATATGGTTTAACATAGTCATTAGAAGCATAATTATCATAACAATATTCAAGTATGGCAATATTTTCATACTTGTAGAGAGTAGCATCAAACTTTCAATCAAAGAAGCAATTTCATAAGCACCCTTAAAAGCAACAAATTCTTCAATTTGTTGAACATCATAGTAAATATAAACACCCTTAGCATAAGAAGATACGATTCCATTATCACTAAACAAACATTGGTAGGGAAGGTGTTTCTTAGGGTCTTCAGAACAACAAGTATAATCATATATTTCGCATAAATTCCAAGCATAGCATTGCAAATGATGAATTTGATCCAGTAAACATTTCCCTTTTTCATATATACGGTGTCGCACATAACAAGCATGCTCATCTAAGGATTTGCCCTCAACTAAGCTAGTTGCGGTTTCAGCACGAGCACATAGGGATCAAAGATTATCCAAGTAATAAGCTTCAGGAGTGTGATAGATTTTGAGTGGTTCTTCAACCATTGGTTCAGTAGGTACAACTAATTTTTTTGGTATTTTGCGTTTCCTACCCATAACTAAAGATAGAAAACAACTAAGAACAGCAAATAAAAATTACTTAGTGATAAAGCAAACAAGCACACACGAGAATATTCACCCCACGCTATGACTCCCCGGCAACGGCGCCAGAAAAAGGTCTTGATAACCCACAAGTATAGGGGATAGCAACAGTTTTCGATAAGTAAGAGTGTCGAACCCAACGAGGAGCTAAAGGCAGAACAAATATTCCCTCAAGTTCTATCGACCACCGATACAACTCTACGCACGCTTGACGTTCGCTTTACCTATAACAAGTATGAAACTAGAAGTACTTTGTAGGTGTTGTTGGATAGGTTTGCAAGGTAATAGAGAGCATGTAAATAAAAAGTAGGGGCTGTTTAGATAAAGACACAACTAAATTAGTTTTAGTAGAGAGCTTTTTGTTACGAGAAAGTTATTTGTCTCTAGGCAACCAACAACTCGACCGGTAATCATTGTTGCAATTTTATATGAGGGAGAAGCATAAGCTAACATACTTTCTCTACTTGGATCATATGCACTTATGATTAGAACTCTAGCAAGCATCCGCAACTACTAAAGATCATTAAGGTAAAACCCAACCATAGCATTAAAGTATCAAGTCCTCTTTATCCCATACGCAAACAACCTACTTACTCGGGTCTGTGCTTCTGTCACTCACGCCACCCACCATAAGCAAATCATGAACATATTGCAAACCCTACAGCGGGAATCCCTCACTCTTGCGCGACACGAATAGCACCATAGGACAGCACCAATAATAAAACATGCAACTCAAACCAATCACGATCATCAAATAACCCATAGGACAAAATGGATCTACTCAAACATCATAGGATAGCCATACATCATTGGGAAATAATATATAGCGTTGAGCACCATGTTTAAGTAGAGATTACAGCAGGTAAAAGAGGGGTTACACCGCTGCATAGAGGGGGAAGAGTTGGTGATGATGGCGGTGAAGTTGTTGGTGAAGATTGCAGTGATGATGATGGCCCCCGGTGGCACTTCAGTGCCACCGGAAGCGAGGGGGGAGAACCCCCCACCCCCCTCTTATTCTTCCTTGATCTTGCCCCTATATGGGAGAAGGGTTTCCCCTCTGGTCCATGGCCTCCATGGCATGGGAGGGGCAAGAGCCCCTCCGAGATTGGATTTGTCTCTCTGTCTCTCTCTGTTTCTGCATTCTCAGATTCTACCCTTTCACCGTTTCATATATTCCCGGAGATCCGTAACTCCGATTGGGCTGAAATTTTAACATGATCTCTATCCGGATATTAGCTTTCTTGCGGAGAAATAAGGGCACCAACCACCTTATGGGGTGGCCACGAGGGTCAGGGGCATGCCTGCCCCCTAGGGCGCGCCCCCCTGCCTCGTGGCCCCCTCGGGCATCGTCTCGCATGGATTTTTCTTCCCAAAAATCACATATATTCCAAAAAAAATCTCCGTCAGTTTTTATCCCGTTTGGACTCCGTTTGATATGGATTACTGCGAAACAAAAAACATGCAACAAACAGGAACTGGCACTAGGCACTGGATCAATATGTTAGTACCAAAAAATAGTATAAAAAGTTGTTAAAAGTATATGAAAGTTGTATAATATTGGCATGGAACAATCAAAAATTATAGATATGACGAAGACGTGTTAGTGATGTAGAACCACCCCGACTGCCACCCCTTCACCGTCTCCACAAAGGAACCTTCGGGCCATGTGACATTGGGCATCTTGCCCTACATGGCACCTCGGCACTCTGCTTGTTGGCCTCTCACCACCTTTGGCTTTACATTGAAGGTATTCGGCCATAGGCCGAAGTGAGGTGGGATACGGAGAAAGGCCTCGCAAACGACTATAAATGCCGAGATGTTGAGGATAAAGTTGGGGCAGATCATGGAAATCCAGCCCGTAGTAAAACATCAGTCCGCGAACAAATGGGTGGAGAGGGAATCCCAGCCCGCGGACGAAATGTGTGAGAAACACAACCCTCTCATGAGGCTCTGGGGTAGGGACGATCTGTCCCTCGGCCGGGAGATGGTGAACTATCTCCTTGGCCAGGTATCTGGCCTCTCGGAGCTCCTTGATGTCTTTCTTCTTAACAGAGGAGGCCATCCACTTGCCTCCATCTCCGGATCCGGACATGGTTGGAGTGCTTTCTCTGGCGGGGGAAGCTAGAGCTTGGGTGCTGGAGCTCAAGAATGGATGGGCAGAGGAAGGAGAAGGCGTGGGTGGATGAGGACGGATCCGTCTACCCTTTTAGAGGCCGCGGATGTCAAACGCCTTCCTACTCGCCTTAAAGCTCGCCTACTCCCAAGGGTTGTATAAACGGCACGGTTGGGTTACCCACGCCCGTATTGATGAGGATCCCGCAATAAGGGGACACAATCTCTGCTTTGACAAGACGTGCCAATGGAAATTGCATCTCGAAACACGGGATGGCAGGCAAAACGGTTTGATATAGTGACCGGGCAGACATGATGTCATGTTGTAAAAAAGTTGTCAGCGGATGGGACTCATGGAATATTATATTCTCTCTACGATTGTGTGTCGTGTTGTGTTACAGGTCCGGACACGTTCAAATACGTCTGAAGACTATCTTGGAGTTCAGAGGGAGGAACCCGCCTTGCAATGCCGAAGACAGATCTACGTGTCGGATACATTGTCATTGAAGCCAGGTTCAGGGGCTACTAAGGGAGTCCTGGACTAAGGGGTCCTCGGGCATCCGGCCTGTTAGCCATGGGCCGGACTGATGGGCTATGAAGATAGGAAGACCGAAGACTGCACCCACGTCAGGATGGGACTCTCCTTGGCGTGGAAGGCAAGTTTGGCGACCAAATATGTGGATTCCTTTCTTTGTAACCGACCTTGTGTAGCCCTAGATCCTCCCGATGTCTATATAAACCAGAGGACTTAGTCCGGAGGACAGACATTTTCATAGCCATACAAGCTAGACCTCTAGGGTTTAGCCATTATGATCTCGTGGTAGATCAACTCTTGTAATACTCATATTCATCAAGATCAATCAAGCAGGACGTAGGGTATTACCTCCATAGAGAGGGCCCGAACCTGGGTAAAACATCATGTCCCCTGTCTCGTGTTACCATCGACCTTAGACGCACAGTTCAGGACCCCCTACCCGAGATTCGCTGGTTTTGACACCGACAGTGGCTCCCCCTGATGTTTTTAGGGTATAAGAGTATATATAGGTGAAAGAAGTGCGTCGGTGGAGCTCCGTGGGGCCCACGAGGGTGGGGGCGTGCCTACCCCCCTAGGCGCGCCCTCCTGCCTCGTGGCCGCCTCGTGGACTTCCAGACTTCCACTCCAAGTCTCCTGGATTGTGTTTGTTCCAAGAATGATCCTCACAAAGGTTTCATTCCGTTTGATATTCCTTTTCTGCGAAACACTAAAATAGGCAAAAAAACAGAAACTGGCACCGGGCCTTCGGTTAATAGGTTAGTCCCAAAAATAATCTAAAAGAGCATATTAAAGCCCATTAAACATCCAAAATAGATAATATAATAGCATGGAACGATCAAAAATTATAGATACGTTGGATACATATCATTGCACGACAAAGTCGTTATCGAGAGTGGTGAAGGAGGAATCACCCACCGTAGACCAGGACCAATTAACTACACTACAGAGGTCTCATCAGAAGTGCTATACGAGGTATCACCCTCGGCACTCGATAGTAACTCCGTAGAGTCACACAAGTAAGGGGGAGTGCAGTGATGTGTCGGGCTCTGGACGTCGATCACATTGATCGAGTCATCGAAGGTAAAGCGGGGGCAACTGGGACAAGGTGAGGGGTCACTAGTGGATCACTAACCAACTTATAATAAGCATATAGGATACGAGGTAAGGTAACAATAGCAGGTTACAAAATCAGGCTATGCATCATAATAGGTACAAACGAACAATAGTAGCAAAATCTAATGCAAGCATGAGAGAGAAGGAAATGGGCGATATAGGAATTGTCAAGGGGGTTTTTCTAGCCTGGAAGCTCTGCTGAGAGTGGCTGAGCGTCAAGGGTGTAGTCGTTGCATCATGACACCCCGTGATAAATATTCCCAGATGTTTTCCCGCTTCATCTGTATCGTGAAGGGACTACCCACTAGCCTGCTCAGTGTCACATTTACCCTATGGTACAACGAACCATCCAGCAGAAGAATGAAGCAATGAAAGAAGCCCACAGGGAAAGTTTTGAGGAACCTGTGAAGAAGGAAGTCGTTGAAGACCCTGATGGAGAAGGCCTAAACAGATTTTACTCCCATGCTTGTTATTCATGTGGGGAAGAAGGACATTTATCACGGTATTGCACAAAGAAAAGCCAAGAGTACCTGGAGGACTTCCCGATGGAAGAAGTGGAGTTTGATCCATAGGAAATGGAAGTATTGATCGGAACAAAGAAATCCAGGAGGAAGAGAAAGTTTACCGGGAAGAACCAAATCTCTGCAGAGGACCTGAGTTACATCACCTGTTTCAAGTGCAAAACCTTGGGTCACTATGCCAATATGTGCCCAGGAAAGGATCCAAGAAACCAAGGAGTAGGCACAATCACAAATAAGCCCCGAGAGTTGTCGAAAGTCATTTGTTTACGTTGCAAAGAAGTAGGACATGGTGCTAGGGAATGTCCAGAACGCAAGGAAGCATGAGCAGAGTACTTCAGAATTTTGATACTGGAGTGAGGAATGTAATAAATAGAGTAGTACACACCCTTATTTTCAGGAGAAGTTAAATTATGTAATGGAAATGCAGGAGATTGTAATAATTTGAGAATCAATAAAGTTATCATCGTTGGTACTGATTTGGATTTTTATGAGTGTTACTCTATGAAGAAAGATTTTCACCATTTTCGAGGATATGAGAAATATGGTCTATGGATGAGTTTGTGCATTTCAAGGGTGGTAGTAACTGTGAGGACCCTTGATCCCTGGAAAAGATAACGATATTCCATGGAGTAGATTTCGGACAAAATAAGTATGAGTTTTGTCTCGATATGTGGGATACCCCAAGAGTATGACGGGATGAAGTACTATTGGATATAAAGGAGGTTGAATGTTGGTAATATGGAGCAATATTAACCCCGTGATGAGTCTGAGTAATCACGTCTTAGTTTGGTACCAAATAGAAGGAAGAAAGATAATAGAATCAGATGGATCTAAGAATGCTGGGAAGCTGGATATTGGAATAATGACCAGTTGCCCCAATGATGAGTTCAAGGTTTACAAGTGATGAGATGGGCCATAAACCACAGGCCCCAGGACCTGCCAAGAAGCAAGCACACTCTTGCTGAAGGAAAAAACCTTGGAAGAAGTTATGTTTTTTATCGACAGACCATCTTATAGGAGTAATGCAAAACCTGAGAGTTGTGAAGGAACGATAGATGTTTGTTTGGCTTGCAAAAACAATGGATTTTCCGAACTTAGTTCGTCGACAAGAGAAATTCTGCAATGCTTGAGGATGACCGAGTGTTAGAATGCGAGATTCGCTAAACCATATACAGGGTAATGATTTGGGTGCGGGATGGATTGATCACCATACCGACTTACTCTTATTATTCGCCTCTGCTATATGAGATGGTAAATCTAAGTGAATACCCATAGTAGAGAGACGACGATCAAAACCTTGTTTAAACCTTAGAATGGTATGGCAATTTTTTTTCTTGGTACAAGGCAGTTGCTGCCAATCATAGGTTATATGGTGAGGTTCAGCCCAGACCCATTTTCCTGCAAGAGAAACCATAAATTGTTGACCTCCATGAGATATTGATAGTTGATTAGTAATGGCGCCAGACCCGTCAGCTAAGAAGACCCAGTCTCGGAATAACCTTACCAAGATGAAAGGATAGAAGAATTGAGGAAAAGGTTATGCCGCTGCCGGAAGAGCCAGATAAGGAATTATACTGAAGATCTGAGAAGACCGGCCCTGTCAAGAATAAGGATGGAGTATATGAGTATTGATGGGACCGTAACGATGCTTCTAAGGGTGGTAGCACCCCAGACCCCCTGTGATGATCGATGGATTTTGAGAAAAACCCCGAACTTAACCTATTTCTCGCTAGCCTCTCCAAATCTCGAGGACGAGATTCATTTTAAGGGTGGTAGGTTTGTAACATCCCAAAATTCTAAATTTTGGAATGTTATATTAAATAGATAGTTTGTTTAATTTTTGTCTGATTGATTGACTGAAAGTGATTGAATTTGAAACTTTTTGAAAGTTAAATGAGAGGGAATAAAAGGACTTTCCCAAACTTTCATTTTCTTTTATGATCTCCGTGAAATCAGATTCTTTTCAAATACAAAACCCTAGAGAGCAGATGACATGACTTCTTCCATTTAATTAAATGAAAAGGGTATTTGAAAATATTTGAATTCCATTTGGAACTATTTTAAAATTCAGAAACTTTAAGCAACTCAATGATTTTCATGAGAGAAGATAAAATGACTTCTTCAAATCATATGAAATATGAGTTGGAAGTTTCAAAGAATCAAATTTAAAATCCCATTGGAATTATTTTCAATTTGGGGTTATTTAGTTTTTATTCAAATTATTTTTCTCCAAAAATAAAATATACGGAAAATAGGGTAAAATGATTCCCTACAATAGAAAATTGGAGAGAAATAAATTTGAATTTATTTTGGTATTTTTAAAATGATTTTTATTGGATTTTATTGCAACATTAGCGCTCTTTGCTTTATTTAAATTTGTGTGAATTTTATTTGATGCTAGAAAAATGTTCAAGTCGTAGAAAATCTTTTTCTAAACTTTTTGATATATAATATGTCTATATTATATTTTCTTTTTATCTCTTTTGTTTTATTTCTTTATCTCTCTGTATAAAAAAACTCCCTCCGCCGACTGGGCTGGCCCAGCGCCCGAGCCAGGCCGCGGCCCAACAGCCCATCCCGCTCGTCCCCGAGCTCCGCTCGGAGACTTCGCCGCCAGCACACCATCGCCACTGCCATGACCTTCACGGACTCCGCGCCCCGCCGCCTTTGGCCCCTGCCCCTCCTCCACGCAACCCCCCCCCCCTCTATATAAGCTCGCGTCGCCGCCGCCCTCTCTCTCCTCGCATCGCGCCGCATCTCGCAACCGACGTCGTGCCGTCGACCTCGCCGCTGCTGCCGCCGAACGCCGTCGCCGCTTGCACTGGTCGTCGCTGCCCCGCGCCAAACCACCGCCTCCTCCCGCCGCAATCCGCCGCCGTCTCCGCCGCCGTCGCCATTGCCATCGAACTCTGCCGCCGTCAACGAACCGCCGGTAACCGCCGTGAATCGCCGGTTTATCTCGTTTTATTTTTCGGTCCGGTTTTCCATTTAAAACTAAACGATTTTTTTTCTTTTTAGGTTAGTTTATTTTGCGACCGTTCATTAGACAGGGTTCGGTAGCGAACGGTTTTCTTTGTTAGCGTTCGGTAGAATTTTTCTTTTTCTTTTTAATTTCCGCCAGGGACCTATCTGTGATTAATTTTCTTTATAGTTTTGCCCCTGAATTTCAAACCTTCGCTACTTTTTACTCGTTTGTCCAAATCCAACGAAACCAACGCCTACTTCTTCGTCATGATCTCCTCTATCTATATAATCAACTTGAACATGTTTTTGAAAATTTGAAATATGATTTCAAACAGATTTGTATTTGAACTTCGTTTGATCGTAACTTGAGTTTTATAACTCTGATTTAGTTGATTCTTTTTGCAAATCGAAACTCTTGACTTAAAATTTCTGATAAGGCCAAATTCACATAATTTTCGTATGTTATAAATTGTTTTATGTTGCAAGAGTTATTTGCTTGGTTTTGATGTTTTCTGAATTGTCTTCTTCGTTCTTTCCGATCTTTTGAGTGATTGCTTATGTGTGGTTACTATTGTTTGCTTACGATAGATTGACCGGAGTGTCAAGAGTAGAGCTATCAGGAGTTATGAGTGTGAATCATCTTCATCAACTGTACAAGGCAAGTTCACATTTTGATCATATCCCTTTCATACCCAGTTTTTATGCATTAGTTTCAACCCTCGAACACTGCATGGTTAGGACTTGATAACATGTGGGTATTGGGAAGTAGTTGATGAGGTAGGAACCTATTGTCCTACATCCAAACCTTGGGAGTTACTTCTATGTTATGCTCGTATTGCTCTGCTAAGCTCGTAGACGTGGATTGGTTGAGTGATTCATGACAGATGTGAGAGTTATTATTTAATGGTTAACTTAAGGTGGCTACTTTAATACACATCTGGGTGGAATGATATGGGCACCCTGGAGCACCCAGTGCTCTGCCCGGGCACCTGGAGAACCCAGTGCTTGCCCAAGGGGATACCAGAGGACCCGTGTGATCACCCTATGGAATTCCACCCAGGCTCAAAGGGATCATAAGATTATTCATGCTAGAAACTTCCGTGTGCAGCCACAAGCTATTATGGGCTCTAGCATAGTGGAGTAAGTTGCATGACCTCTTCCAGTGGTAGGCTAGCAGATGTAGGGGATGTAGGTTGGTACGGTCTACCCGGGGTTAGAGTTAATGCTTCTGAAAAATTGTGTCTCGGTCATCCGTTTCTCAAACACCATGTAGTGCGAGAAATCCAACGGAGGAGATCGAGTCTTGTGGGGAAAAGTGCGCAAACCTCTGCAGAGTGTACAAACTAATCATGATTAGCCGTGTCCCCGATTATGGACATCTTGAGTATCTAGTTCTTGGATTATCATATTGATCTCATCACTTTACTTAATTGATTTGTTGGGTTGTTAACTTTTAATTGGGATTGAGTTGGAGGAACCTTCTCAATGTTTCAACTACCATGATAGTTAAATAAAATATACTCCTTTGTTGTAGGGAAAAATTGGCTTTTCGCAAAAACATTATAACCATAGAGCCTCCACCAGCCATATATGCATGTAGTGATAGTTATTATTCATCATTGCTCTATGGTGTGAATTTGTCGGTACATTCAATGTACTGACCCTTGTGGCTGCAACGTCTCATGTTGCAGGAATCTTACGACGAGTAAGTGATACGTTAGGGCTACGATTTCTAGACTCACTTTGCCGTTAGTGTTGCTGGGAATCCACAACCTTGTTGTTACTTCCGCTATTTGGATTGAGATAATAGTATTTACATTACTCTCTACATGTCATTTACCTCTATTATAAATCCTCGAGTACTGTGTGTGTCAGCATACCGATCCAGGGATGACACTTAAGTACAGAGACTTGACCGTTTGAGGTCGGGTAGGTACAGAAAGAAGGGGTCATGGCGGTGCTGCGGGGTCTTCCCAATTCGCGTGTCTGCGGGGAGGATGAGGAGTGTCAAGAGTAGAGCTATCAGGAGTTATGAGGGGAATGGGGGCGATCATCGCCGCGGTGGTGGCTGGCGGCAGCGACCTAGGAGCGGTCGGGCGCGACAGATCTAAGGGGGAGAGGGCAAAAGGGAGAGCGAGGTGGAAAGTGGTGAGTGAACACTACAAAAAAAGACGCATTCGTGACATTTTGGGCCGAACGAAATTTTTTTCTGTCATACATATGACACTTCTATGATGATAATTGTGACAAAACCCGGTATCATCATATATGTGGTGGGCTCCTACTTCTATGACAAAAAATCATGACAGAAAATGGGCTTTTCGTCCTGGGCGGGCCGGAGACGCAGTTGCATGACATTCTTTGGGTCGTCGATGACGAAAAAATCGTGGTAGAAGCGAGGGGGAGGAAAATTTCGGGGAGTTCCCGGTTACGGTGGGAGGTCGGGGCCGAGCGATGCGCGCTTCTCTCGTACACATACGCGCGCGTGTGTGAGGCGTTGGCTCTAACTGAACCCGAGCGAGGCGTTGGGCTCTAACTGAACCCGAGCGATTGCACTGCAGGCTACACGTTACTGAACCCGAGCGATTGATCGATGGCTGTTACCTGAACCCGATCGAGTGATTCCTTCGCTACTGCTGATAACTGAAGCCGATCGAGGCTGCCTCTGGATGAACAGCGAGCGTTGTGGGGGGTGGATGAACAGTTCCCGGTGGGGGTGGATGGACAGGACCCCAATCGATCGAGCCGGTTGGGGCTGGATGAACAGGACCCCGTGGAGGGCTGGATGAACAGGACCACCCCATGGAGGGCAGGATGAACAGTAGACGGTGGAGGGCAGGATGAACAGTAGTCCGTGGAGGGGTGGTTGAATAGGAGCCCGTGGAGAGGGCTGGTTGAACAATATCCGGTGCAGTAGTGCGCGGTGGAGGCTGGATGAACAGTCGCAGGTGGAGGCTGGAGGAGGTTGACGGTGGATGAACAGTAGCTTGTGGAGGCTGGAGGGGGTCGACGGTGGAGATGTACAGTATCCCGTGGAGTCCCGTTTTGCGGTACGCCACACCCCTCCCGATGAACAGGACCCCCGTTTCGACCGTAGCGCTCCAACACAAGTCCATTTCGTCCGTTTTGCGGTACGCCACACCCCTCCCAATCAACAGGACCCCCGTTTCAACCGTAGGAGGTCCATTTCCTCCGTTTTGCGGTACGCCAGACCCCTCCCGATGAACAGGATCCCGTTTCGAACATGGCCGGTCGAACACAAGGACGTTTCCTCCGTTTTGCGGTACGCCGGGCCTTGTTTCCATCGCCTGTTCCGTCCAAGCCCTCCCGATAAACACGACCACGCATTCCGTTCCGACCCAGCTGGTTGGCTCCCACGTGTTCCATTGCCTCCCCATGAACAGGACGCATTCCGTTGCCTCCCCATGAACACAATGCATTCCGTTGCCTCCCCATGAACATGACGGCGACGTTGTTTCTCCGTTCCGACCCAGCCATGTACACGAGCCCTGGCCGTACGTATGCGCGAGTAGGCGTTCGAGACCCCGCCTATATGTACACATACGTGGCCGTATTTTCTTTCTTGCACCCTGGCCGCTGTACGTACGTGTACATGCTACGTGCGCGCCTCTACTACGACACGTGCGCGCCTCTACTACGACACGTGTGCGCCTCTACATCGACCAGTATATACGTACACATTCGCGACCAGAATGACAACGCTACGTACGCTTCGACCAGGTGGGTCCCGACTGTCAGGCACTTCCTTGCGTGCGAAGATGTAGCTGGTGGGTCCCAGCAGTCAGGGGCAAATGTTTTTTCACGAAATACGGTGGCTGATGTGTACTACGAAACCTTCTTCTTGTAGACGTTGTTGGGCCTCCAAGTGCAGAGGTTTGTAGGACAGTAGCAAATTTCCCTCAAGTGGATGACCTAAGGTTTATCAATCCGTAGGAGGCGTAGGATGAAGATGGTCTCTCTCAAGCAATGCTGCAACCAAATAACAAAGAGTCTCTTGTGTCCCCAACACACCCAATACAATGGTAAATTGTATAGGTGCACTAGTTCGGCGAAGAGATGGTGATACAAGTGGTATATGGATAGTAGATAAAGGTATTTGTAATCTGAAATTATAAAAACAGCAAGGTACCAAGTGATAAAAGTGAGCGTAAACGGTATTGCAATGCTAGGAAACAAGGCCTAGGGTTCATACTTTCACTAGTGTAAGTCCTCTCAACAATACTAACATAATTGGATCATAAAACTATCCCACAACATGCAAGAGTCACTCCAAAGTCACTAATAGCGGAGATCAAACGAAGAGATTATGGTAGGGTACGAGACCACCTCAAAGTTATTCTTTCCAATCAATCCGTTGGGCTATTCCTATAAGTGTCACAAACAGCCCTAGAGTTCATACTAGAATAACACCTTAAGACACAAATCAATCAAAACCCTAATGTCACCTAGATACTCCAATGTCACCTCAAGTATCCGTGGGTATGATTATACGATATGCGTCACACAATCTCAGATTCATCTATTCAACCAACACATAGAACCTCAAAGAGTGCCCCAAAGTTCCTACCGGAGAATCACGATTAAAATGTGTGCCAACCCCTATGCATAGGTTCATGGGCGGAACCCGCAAGTTGATCACCAAAACATACATCAAGTGAATCACGTGGTATCCCATTGTCACCACAGATACGCACAGCAAGACATACATCAAGTGTTCTCAAATCTTTAAAGACTCAATCCGATAAGATTACTTCAAAGGGGAAACTCAATTCATTACAAGAGAGAAGAGGGGGAGGAGAAACATAAGATCCAACTATAATAGCAAAGCTCACGATACATCAAGATCGTGCCAAATCAAGAACACGAGAGAGAGAGAGAGAGAGATCAAACACATAGCTACTGGTACATACCCTCAGCCCCGAGGGATAACTACTCCCTCCTCGTCATGGAGAGCACCGGGATGATGAAGATGGCCATCGGAGAAGGATTGCCCCCCCCCCCCCCCCGGCAGGGTGCCGGAACGGGTCTAGATTGGCTTTCGGTGGCTACGAAGGCTTCTGGCGGCGGAACACCCGATCTATTGTGCTCACGGAAGTTTTTAGGGTATATGGAGATATATAGGCAGAAGAAATACATCAGGGGGGCCACGAGGGGCTCACGAGGGTGGAGGGCGCACCCCCTTGCCTCATGACCTCCTCGCAGATCCCCCGACGTGCACTCCAAGTCTTCTGGGCTTCTTTCCTTCCAAAAATAAGTTCCGTGAAGTTTCAGGTCAATTGGACTCCGTTTGGTTTTCCTTTTCTTCGAAACCCAAAAACAGGGTAAAAACAGAAACTGGCACTGGGCTCTGGGTTAATAGGTTAGTCCCACAAATGATATAAAAGTGTATAATAAAGCCCATAAACATTCAAAACAGTAAATAATATAGCATGGAGCAATCAAAAATTATAGATACATTGGAGACGTATCAGCATCCCCAAGCTTAATTCCTGCTCGTCCTCGAGTAGGTAAATGATAAAAACAGAATTTTTGATGCGGAGTGCTACTTGGCATAATTTCAATGCGATTCTTCTTAATTGTGGTATGAATATTCAGATCCATAAGATTCAAGACAAAAGTTCATATTGACATAGAAATAATAATACTTCAAGCATACTAACTAAGCAATTATGTCTTCTCAAAATAACATGGCCAAATAAAGCTATCCCTACAAAATCATATAGTCTGCCTATGCTCTATCTTCACCACACAAAATAATTAAATCATGCACAACCCCGATGACAAGCCAAGCAATTGTTTCATACTTTTGATGTTCTCAAACTTTTTCAATCTTCACACAATATATGAGCGTGGGCCATGGACATAGCACTATACGTGGAATAGAATGGTGGTTATGGAGAAGACAAAAAGGGAGAAGATAGTCTCACATCAACTAGGCGTATCAACGGGCTATGGAGATGCCCATTAATAGATATCAATGTGAGTGAGTGGGGATTGCCATGCAACGGATGCACTAGAGCTATAAATTTATGAAAGCTCAAAAGAAACTAAGTGAGTGTGCATCCAACTTGCTTGCTCACGAAGACCTAGGGCATTTTGAGGAAGCCCATCATCGGAATATACAAGCCAAGCTCTATAATGAAAGATTCCCACTAGTATATGAAAGTAACAACATAGGAGACTCTCTATCATGAAGATCATGGTGCTACTTTGAAGCACAAGTGTGGTAAAAGGATAGTAGCATTTCCCCTTCTCTATTTTTCTCTATTTTTATTTTTTTATTTGGGCCTTCTCTTTTTTTTATTTTGGCTTCTTTGGCCTCTTTTATTTATTTTCGTCCGGAGTCTCATCCCGACTTCTGGGGGAGTCATAGTCTCCATCATCCTTTCCTCACTGGGATAATGCTCTAATAATGATGATCATCACACTTTTATTTACTTACAACTCAAGAATTACAACTCGATACTTAGAACAAGATATGACTCTATATGAATGCCTCCGGCGGTGTACCGGGATGTGCAATGATGCAGGAGTGACATGTATGAAAGAATTATGAACAGTCGCTTTGCCACAGATACTATGTCAACTACATGATCATGCTAAGCATATGACAATGATGGAGTGTGTCATAATAAACGGAACGGTGGAAAGTTGCATGGCAATATATCTCGGAATGGCTATGGAAATGCCATAATAGGTAGGTATGGTGGCTGTTTTGAGGAAGGTATATGGTGGGTTTATGGTACCGGCGAAAGTTGCGCGGTACTAGAGAGGCTAGCAATGGTGGAAGGGTGAGAGTGTGTATAATCCATGGACTCAACATTAGTCATAAAGAACTCATATACTTATTGCAAAAATCTACAAGTTATCAAAGCAAAGTATTACGCGCATGCTCCTAGGGGGATAGATTGGTAGGAAAAGACCATCGCTCGTCCCCGGCCGCCACTCATAAGGAAGACAATCAATAAACAAATCATGCTCCGACTTCATCACATAACGGTTCACCATACGTGCATGCTATGGGAATCACAAACTTCAACACAAGTATTTCTCAAATTCACAACTACTCAACTAGCATGACTCTAATATCACCATCTCCATATCTCAAAACAATCATCAAGCATCAAACTTCTCTTATTATCCAATACTCTATATGAAAGTTTTTACTAATCTTGTATGCCTAGCATATTAGGATTATTTAAGCAAATTACCATGCTATTTAAAACTCTCAAAATAATCTAAGTGAAGCATGAGAGATCAATAGTTTCTATAAAACAAATCCACCACCGTGCTCTAAAATATATAAGTGAAGCACTAGAGCCACAACAAACTACTCCGAAAGATATAAGTGAAGATCAATGAGTAGTCGAATAATTATGCAGCTATGTGAAGACTCTCTAACATTTAATAATTTCAGACCTTGGTATTTTATTCAAACAGCAAGCAAAGCAAAATAAAATGACATTCTAATAATTGCAAACATCATGTGAAGAAGCAAAAACTTAGGATCAACCGATACTAACCGATAGTTGTTGAAGAAGAAAGGTGGGATGCCAACCGGGGCATCCCCAAGCTTAGATGCTTGAGACTTCTTGAAATATTATCTTGGGGTGCCTTAGGCATCCCCAAGCTTGAGCTTTTGTGTCTCCTTAATTTCTCTCATATCATGGTCTCCCTAAATCTCAAAAGCTTCATCCACACAAAACTCAACAAGGACTCGTGAGATAAGTTAGTATAAACCATTGCAAAAACCTTATCATACTCTACTGTAGCAAATCACTAAAATTATTATTCAACATTGCATACCAAATGCCTCTGCATATTTAATAGTCCTATCCTCAAATAGAATCATTAAAGAAGCAAACATATGCAAACAATGCAATCATAACAGCAATCTGCCTAAACAGGATAGTCTGTAAAGAATGCTGCAACATCCATACTTCCCTAGCTCCAGAAATTATGAAAGAAAGTTCCCATTGTAGTAAATTTATCAGAGCTTAATATTCAAAAGGTTTCAACATTTTATCACATTCTGACTTTTCTAGGGAATTATTGCAACAGCGGTAAACTTTCTGTTTTCAAACAGCAACATGTATACTTGTAACATAGGCATAGTAAAGGCTATCAATGCCACTTTTATTGAAATAAAAGATTAAAAACATTGTTCTAAATAACAGGAAGCAAATCCTAACAAAATAAATTGACGCTCCAAGCAAAACACATATCATGTGGTGAATAAAAATATAGCTCCAAGTAAAGTTACCGATAGAAGTAGACGAAAGAGGGGATGCCTTCCAGGGCATCCCCAAGCTTAGGCTCTTGGCTATCCTTGAATATTACCTTGGGGTGACTTGGGCATCCCCAAGATTAGGCTCTTGCCACTCCTTATTCCATAGTCCATCGAATACTTACCCAAAACTTGAAAACTTCACAACACAAAACTTAACAGAAAACTCGTAAGCTCCGTTAGTATAAGAAAATAAATCACCACTTCAAGGTACTGTAATGAACTCATTATTTATTTATATTGGTGTTAAACCTACTGTATTCCAACTTATCTATGGTTTATAAACTATTTTACTAGCCATAGATTCATCAAAATAAGTAAACAACACATGAAAAACAGAATCTGTCAAAAACAGAACAGTCTGTAGTAATATGGATCAAACGTATACTTCTGGAACTCATAAAATTCTCAAATAAATTGCTGGACCTGAGGAATTCATCTAGTAATAATCTTAAAAAAATTAACTAAATATCACTCTCCAAATAAAAATTGCAGCAATTCTCGTGAGCGCTAAAGTTTCTGTTTTTTACAGCATGATCAACAAGACTTCTCCCAAGTCTTCCCAAAGGTTCTACTTGGCACAAACACTAATTAAAAGCATAAAACCACATCTAAACAGAGGCCAGATGAATTATTTATTACTAAACAGGAACAAAAAGAAAGGAACAAAAATAAAATTGGGTTGCCTCCCAACAAGCGTTGTCGTTTAACGCCCCTAGCTAGGCATGATGATTTCAACGATGCTCACATAAAAGATAAGAATTGAAACATAAAGAGAGCATCATGAAGAATATGACTAGCACATTTAAGTCTAACATGCTTCCTATGCATAGGGATTTTGTGAGCAAACAACTTGTGGGAACAATAATCAACTAGCATAGGAGGGTAAAACAAGCATAACTTCAAAGCTTTAAGCACATAAAGAGGAAACTTGGTATTATTGCAATTCCTACAAGCATATGTTCCTCCCTCATAATAATTTTCAGTAGAATCATGAATGAATTCAAAAATATAACCAGCACCTAAAGCATTCTTTTCATGATCTACAAGCATAGAAATTTTATACTCTCCACATAAGCAAATTTCTTCTCATGAATAATAGTGGGAGCAAACTCAACAAAATAACTATCATGTGATTGAAAATTAAGATCAAGATGACAAGTTTCATGGTTATCATTATTCTTTAAAGCATACGTGTCATCACAATAATCATCATAGATAGGAGGCATGCTTTCATCATAGTAAATTTGCTCATCAAAGCTTGGGGGGCAAAAATTATCATCTTCATCAAACATGGCTTCCCCAAGCTTGTGGCTTTGCATATCATTAGCATCATGGATATTCAAGGAATTCATACTAACAACATTGCAATCATGCTTATCATTCAAATATTTAGTGCCAAACATTTTAATGCATTCTTCTTCTAGCGCTTGAGCACAATTTTCCTTTCCATCATACTCACGAAAGATATTAAAAAGATGAAGCGTATGAGATAAACTCAATTCCATTTTTTATAGTTTTATTTTATAAACTAAACTAGTGATAAAACAAGAAACTAAAAGACTCGATTGCAAGATCTAAAGATATACCTTCAAGTGCTAACCTCCCCGGCAACGGCGCCAGAAAAGAGCTTGATGTCTACTACGAAACCTTCTTGTAGACGTTGTTGGGCCTCCAAGTGCAAAGGTTTGTAGGACAGTAGCAAATTTCCCTCAAGTGGATGACCAAAGGTTTATCAATCCGTAGGAGGCGTAGGATGAAGATGGTCTCTCTCAAGCAACCCTGCAACCAAATAACAAAGAGTCTCTTGTGTCCCCAACACACCCAATACAATGGTAAATTGTATAGGTGCACTAGTTCGGTGAAGAGATGGTGATACAAGTGGTATATGGATAGTAGATAAAGGTATTTGTAATCTGAAATTATAAAAACAGCAAGGTAACAAGTGATAAAAGTGAGCGTAAACGGTATTGCAATGCTAGGAAACAAGGCCTAGGGTTCATACTTTCACTAGTGTAAGTCCTCTCAACAATACTAACATAATTGGATCATAAAACTATCCCACAACATGCAACAAAGAGTCACTCCAAAGTCACTAATAGCGGAGAACAAACGAAGAGATTATGGTAGGGTACGAGACCACCTCAAAGTTATTCTTTCCAATCAATCCGTTGGGCTATTCCTATAAGTGTCACAAACAGCCCTAGAGTCCATACTACAATAACACCTTAAGACACAAATCAATCAAAACCCTAATGTCACCTAGATACTCCAATGTCACCTCAAGTATCCGTGGGTATGATTATACGATATGCATCACACAATTTCAGATTCATCTATTCAACCAACACATAGAACCTCAAAGAGTGCCCCAAAGTCGACGAAAACGTGTGCCAACCCCTATGCATAGGTTCATGGGCGAAACCCGCAAGTTGATCACCAAAACATACATCAAGTGAATGACGTGGTATCCCATTGTCACCACAGATACGCACGGCAAGACATACATCAAGTGTTCTCAAATCTTTAAAGACTCAATCCGATAAGATTACTTCAAAGCGGAAACTCAATTTATTAAAAGAGAGAAGAGGGGGAGGAGAAACATAAGATCCAACTATAATAGCAAAGCTCGCGATACATCAAGATCGTGCCAAATCAAGAACACGAGAGAGAGAGAGAGATCAAACACATAGCTACTGGTACATACCCTCAGCCTTGAGGGAGAACTACTCCCTCCTCGTCATGGAGAGCACCGGGATGATGAAGATGGCCACCGGAGAAGGATTGCCCCCTCCGGTAGGGTGCCAGAACGAGTCTAGATTGGCTTTCGGTGGCTACGGAGGCTTCTGGCATCGGAACTCCTGATCTATTGTGCTCACGGATGTTTTTAGGGTATATGGATATATATAGGCGGAAGAAATATGTCAGGGGGGCACGAGGGGGGAGGGTGCGCCCAGGGGGGTGGGCGCGCCCCCTGCCTCGAGACCTCCTCGCAGATCCCCCGACGTGCACTCCAAGTCTTCTGAGCTTCTTTCCTTCCAAAAATGAGTTCCATGAAGTTTCGGGTCAATTGGACTCCGTTTGGTTTTCCTTTTCTTCGAAACCCTAAAACAGGGTAAAAACAGAAACTGGCACTGGGCTCTGGGTTAATAGGTTAGTCCCAAAAATGATATAAAAGTGTATAATAAAGCCCATAAACATTCAAAACAATAAATAATATAGCATGGAGCAATCAAAAATTACAGATACGTTGGAGACATATCAGTGGCCCGTCTGGTGGGTCCCCGCTGTCAAGTGGAGGAATAATGATTTTGCACGTAATAAGGAGGCACTTCCTTGCTGCGGCCGTGGACCCAGCTGTCAGCATCTCCACGTACAGTCCACGTCCGATGGAAGCCGTTCCTTGACCACGTTGACCACGCCACGCCGAGAGCACCAGGGTAGTGGACGACGTGTGGCCTAGGAAGGAGACGACGCGGAGCTGGGGAAGACGCGGCAGTGGATGCCCATGCATAGAGGAGTACGAGGTTTCACTGGTTTGTTGTGGTGTGAGGCTGGCGTCGCCGCAGAATAACAAGGGGTGTGGGTGAGTAGAGGGATGGCCTTGGCAGTGGTGGGAGTAGTAGGGGGCGGTGAGGCCTCCGTCGCATCGCAGTCGGCCACGGGAGGCACGAGCACGAGGCACGACCGGCGCTGGTTTGGGCGGCTGGAGCAAGAAGGCCAGAGGTTGAAGAAGCACTACGGCCGTTGGATGGACATCGTACGGTCACTGGAGCTAGAATCATGCATATTGACTAAGTTGACAAAGCCCTTCGTCCCCATCAACTTAGTAGGCCCACAAGTCAGCCTCCCACCAAGGTGGGTCCCAGCTAGCAGGGGGTATTCATTTTTTATGCGTAATAAGGAGGCACTTCCGGTGGGTCCGAGCAAACAGCAGGGGGAATGTTTTTTTCGCGAAATACGGTGGCCCGTTGGGTGGGTCCCAGCAGTCAGGGGCAAACTTTTTTTTCGCGATATATTGGTGGGCGTCCGGTGGGTCCCTGCTGTCAGGTGGAGGAATAATTATTTTCTGCGTAATAAGGAGGCACTTCCTTGCGGCTATCGTGGACCCAGCTGTCAGCCTCTCCACGTATAGTATTCTTCCGATGGAATTCGGTCGTTGACCACATTGACCACGCCGCGCCGACAGCACCACGGCGGTGGACGACGGCGAGGCCTAGGAAGGGGACGACGCGGAGCCGGGGAAGACGCGGCAGTGGATGCCAACGCGGAGAGGAGTACGAGGGTTCACTGGTTCGGCTGCGCTGTCGTTGCCACAGAATAACACGGGGTGTGGTGAGTGGAGTGGATGGATGGCCTGGCCAGCGGTGGGAGTAGTATGGGGGCGGTGAGGCCTCCGCGGCAGCACAGCCGGCCACGGGAGGCAGGAGCAGGGGCACGACCGGTGCTGCTTTGGGCGGCTGGAGCAAAAAGACCAGAGGTTGAAGAAGCACTACGGCCATTGGATGGACATCGTACGGTCAGTCAAGCTAGAATCATGCATATTGACTAAGTTGACAAAGCCCTTCGTCCCCGTCAACTTAGTAGGCCCACTATACTGGGTCCCAGCTAGCAAGGGGAGTATTCATTTTTTTGTGCATAACAAGGAGGCACTTCCTTGCGTGCGAAGATATAGCTGGTGGGTCCGAGCTGTCAGCAGCGGTAACATTTTTTTCACGAAATACAGAGGCCGTTTCGGTGGGTCCCAGATGTCAGGTGGAGAAAATCATTAGTTTGCGCGGGATAAGGAGGCATTTCCTTGCGTGCGGCCGTGGACCCAGCTGTCAGCCTCTCCACGTACAGTCCACTTCAGATGCATGTCGGTCGTTGACCACGCTGACCATGCCACGCCGAGAGCACCAGGGCGGTGGACAACGGCGAGGCCTAGGAAGGGAACGACACGGAGGCAAGGAAGACTCGGCCGTTGTTTTTGTTTCCCATGCTGAGGGGAGTACGACTGTACGAGGGTTTACTGGTTCGTCTACCGTCGCCGGAGAATAACAACATGTGTGGGTGAGTAGAGGGATGGCTAGGCCAGCGATGGGAGTACGGTGGGGCGGTGAGGCCTGCGCGGCAGCACAGCCGGCCGCGGGGAGGAGGGAGCAGGCAGTCCCGCCGGCGCTTGTTTGAGCGGCTGAAGCAGGAAGAGCAGAGATTGAAGAAGCATGACGGCCGTTGGATGGACATCCAACAGTATACAGGCCATGTGTGGAAAGCCTCAAATCTGTGGAAAACAGCATACATCCCGTCTGCCATTATTTCAAATAATTTACAGCCCATTTGTTAATTCTTACGGGGTTTTTTGGAGCCCATATTCTTTATGTTAGCATTACAGCCCATATTGTGGCCACGGTTAAACAATTATACGAAATTTTGCATATGTCGGTGCGGTCTGAACTATTTTTAATCCTGAAATTTCGAGTCACATTCAGACTGATTTTAAAAATAAATGTATATCAATATAAAATCCAATAAATTGTCCACGCATAAAAATCAATGCAACTTAAAATCTCAAAATGAAAAAAAAGATATTTGAAAATAATTGCCGGTTTGATGTGTTTTAAAAATGTATAGCTCATTTCTCATTACTGATAGGCCATTTTCTCGGCCATCCGAATGAAGCTCTCCTCGTCTTGAAAGATTTGCAGCCCAACAGGCCTGATAAAGCGACTTAATTGACAAATCACAAAAGAACTGGGCTAGCCATTTTCAGAAAGAAAAAAAACTACTGGGCTGGTCTGTGGTAAACATAAAGAAAAGGCTGTCTAGACAGGCCAGAGTGTCCCGCACAGCCCAGTTGACACCCTGCTTCCGTCTCAAAAACAAATTAGATAAATGCCACTCCAATTATGGCAATTCATAAAAATGCCACTGCAATTTCCAAACTTTGAGAAATGCCACTGCAATTTTTGCAAATTTTGAAAAATGCCACTGCAGTTTGCAAACTTTGAAAAATGCCACTAGAAATGGCATGAAATGGCATTTTTCAAAGTTTGGAAATTGCAGTGGCATTTCTCAGATACACCAGATTTGGAGTGGCATTTATCAAATTAACCCAAAACAAAAATAACTGGGCGAGCTGTTGGGTCCCTGGTGTCAGCCACTCGTTGTGCAATTCTCTCATTTATTGACTACGTTGACAATGGCATGGGACCCAGATGTCAGAAATCCACTAGGAGGAGCCATTTTTTATTGGCTTGAAATAAGGAGGCACTTGCTTGCGTACTGCCATGACCTTGGCGGGTCCCTGCTGTCATCCTCTCCACGTATGATCATCTCCTGATTGTGTACGCGTCAACTTGCTAGGCCCACAAGTCAGCCTCTAAACCGTGGAGGACAAATACAACCCATTTTCTCTATGTACAGTACCAGTTAGTCGTGCTTCAAAACTGATCGACACGCCATTAAAAAATAAAGGTCGATAACTAATGCGGCACCTCGGGCCAACGCGGCCAGATCGCATTTTCCATGAGAAATTACACACCATGTTTCGTTGACATGTGCTCCTGTTCCAACATATCAGTGAGACGACGACGAGTAGTAGGAGTATTTCAGAACGGACGTGTAGGCCGGGGCGCCTCTTCGTGAACCGTGGCAAACTCGCAACCATCCACCGACTCTTCGCCTTTCCCTCTCGATTTGGAACTGTTGTCGCACGCTCTTCCTCTCCCTCCTCCATTTTCCTTCAGCCCTTCACCCTTTCTTCTGCCATTGTTCGATCGTCTTCTCCATGGAGGGAATAGGCCAGAAACGACCCTGTTATTCTTGCCCCGATCGGAAAGATGACGTGGTGGAGGAACTCATTGATCGGTGCGACGTCATCACCTCGGCTAGCATGGCAGGTTCGTTCAAGCCCATTCTCGACTCAACTAATAACATCATTACAAAGAACCCAAGAGTCAAGGAGCGGTTTGATCTCCCCTATCTTCTTCGCCGTGACCCTGATGACTAGCACCGGCACGACGGAGGCCTCGCCCTGTGCCAGTTGATACCGCTTGATAATGATACGTATGATGTTAAGATGCCAACGCTTGAGGGCAAGGCTTGGGCGGGCGCAAATGGAGATTGGGTTGTTTACATTGGGTCCAACTGCGAGTGGGAACTTGTGAATGTGTACACTCGTCACCGGGTTCCACTTCCAAAAATCTCAGCACACTGCCCAGAGGTTGAGCACACCGGTAATGTACGCATGTTCAAATACGATCATGGTGACTGTCTTCTACGGCAGATAGCAATTTGTCGAGTTCCCAACCGCTCTTGGAATTACAACAACTATCAAATTATTGCTATCTTCGACAAGCTTGTTGCCGTCCTTCGTGGTTCGACTCGATGGATATTGCTTAAAAATCAGTTTCTGTACACGGATGAGTACTGTGATGCAATTCAATGCGAGGGCCTTATGTTTGCTGCCACCACTCGTGGCACTGTTTTTGCATGGCATCCTAGTAGTTTCGGTATGTTTGTCTTCCACCGTAATTATAATTGTTTCATCCACATGCATGCGGGTCAGCAAGTTTCCCTTTACTAATTAACCTTCTTCTTGTGTTTCCAAGGTCCTGTGAACATCCCACCATCTATACTTGAAATTTTTTATAACCAAGGGGGAGATGCCGATGGTGATGATCACGAGCAGCGCCCATATACTCTGTGGCGCCTGGCAACTAATTCCGATGGATCATCTCTTCTTGTGTGTATACAGCCCACTGATGATGTTACTGCTAAGGAAGCAGGTGTCTCCCATGGGCGCACTCTCCGGACCTATTCCAACACCCGTTGCATGGTATTTAGGATGGATACTAGTGTGCTAGCGCCAACTCCTTCTCCCTGGCACAGAATTGATAGTCTTGGAGAAAACTTGCTCTTCCTTGGACAAAACTATCCGATGATGGTGAAAGGCGATCCAACTGATGTTGACACATTTATGAGAAGCAACTGTGTCTATACCTCGGACATTTGGGTGGTTCCCTACCCTGGTACTGATATAGTAGGCCGCTTCAGCCTGGATGATCAGTCCTGCGTTGGTCTCCAGATCGACAACGGATGGTCCGTCCCAGAGAATCACTTGTGGTTCAAAGCAAGCATTTCCAACACCGCGGAATGGTTGAGTTGAAGTTCATTTCATGGCTTGTTATTTGTTGTGTGGTGAAAACTTTAGTATTTATAATGTATCCTCGTTGTCGATGTGGGTTGATGACCTGTTGTATGTAATAAAATGATATGCCTGTGATAAACTTACTAAATTTATGAATGGCTTTCGAGTCGCTTCTCTGAGTGAGTGGTGCGACGAGGCAAAAAAATATTTTTCGAATACATAATTGTATGTGCATTCCAACAGGTTATCGGATGAGGCCAATCAACAATAGTAGTACACTATTTGTACTAGCTTCACATGCATCGCGCATCGGGCGGGTGTTTTTACTGTTGCCATATGTTAATGTGTTCGTTGTACGTAACCAGCACCTCGAATCCTCGATACTAGTATACTATATAGTAGTAGGAGTAAGTAGTAGGAGTAGTAGGAGTAGTAGGGTGGCATGGGCCAGAACAAGCATTCACGTCTAGGAGTACGGCACACGACACCACCACGACATCCATCTGACACCATATTATTTCTTGGAGTCTGTGCTAGAGCAATCTCTTCAACCTCGTCGTTTCTCTAACTTCAGCCATCGGGCGGCGGGCGAGGTGGGGGTTTGTCGATAGTCGGTTTCCTTAACTGCGGTCCCACTTGTAAGGCCAACTCCAACGCACGACCCCAAACGCACCTCCGTTTTGCACGAACTCCAACGATAATTTTGACAAGAAAAGCAAGACCAAAGAAAACAAGAACCACAAGAATACATTTTACTACTCCTGTAAGTTGGATTAGTGCCTTCTTGATGCATTCATTGTTGATCTGCGGAGGCTCGATCTTGCGTCTGTGCTAGCTAAAAGTGATAGAACATCTACTAAATTGCGGTCTATCAATATATGGATGTACTCTTCTTCCCAATACAAAAACTTGCATCCATTCTACTCCCTCCGTTGCACAATACATGCCTTCTATTTGTCAAAATATATATGTATCTAGACATGTCTTAGTATATAGGTACATCCATTTTTGGACAAATGGAAGTCAAGTATTTTGGAACGGAGGGAGTACACAATAAAATTTTTAAGTTAGCACAACTAGTCTAATCTGAGAGCAGAACCAAAGATTTGGTCGGGTTCTTCCTCCTTTTGCCAACACATGGGACATCCAGCATCCAGGTCGTGTCATGAAAGAAAATAGAGTGGTAGTTGAAGCCACGAGATGTGCATCTTGGGTTAAACTGTAAATAGAATCTTACTACTCTTGAGTAACTCCAAAAGCGGCCACCGAAGATCTTTATTGGATTTGTTTTTCATCACCAGCACGTCGAGGTGAAAGATGTGCAGGTTCAGTGGGTCATCTTGCGTTTTCACTGACATGTGGGGCCGCATGTGAGCAAACAGACGATGGGCTCCGCGCGTCCGCTGGCTGGCTGAGAAGAGAGATAGAGGAGGGCTGAGCACGGACTGCAGGAAATTTGTTCTACGTACCTCGATATAGAGGGGTGTCATGGGCCATAACTAGCATTCACGTCTAGCAGTACGGCACACGCCACCCACACGAATCCCATCCGACACCAATTTTCTTGGAGTCCGTGCTACAACCATCTCTTCTCCCTCCTGTTTTCTCAGCCATCGCGCGGTGGGCGGGGTGGGGGTTTGCCGTTAGTCGGTTTGCTCAACTATGGTCCCACTTGTAAGTGAAAATGCAACACCGCACACATTCCCGCTTGAGCGGCATGCTGGACCAACCGTGTGGGGGTGCGACACGAACACGGCAGGCTTTTCCTTTTGAACTTGTAACTTGTAAAATTTGGTTCTGCTCCATGGCGCGACCAATAGATAGAAAATAACGATTTTGCCTAGAGTAATGAGAAGTTTGGTTCTGGCGCCGTTCATGCATGGAGTACGTACGAAAATTATGAAGTTGATGCGAAAGGTAAGATAATTGTTGTACTATCATATACTACTACATGGATTTGACGGAAAGATAAAAATACATATGGATCCATCAACGTTCAACGACATCCTCACGCCCTAGTGCGCCGGGTCACCAACCGACATGTGAGGAGTAGCGGCGTTGGCGGCGAGCTCAACATGCTTCTGAACAGTGCCATCCAAGGTTGCCCTGCGCTCCAAGAAGGCCAGCGTCCTATCGTCTTCCTCTTGCATGTAGTAGTCCTTGTGGACGATTTGCGCGTAGACGTGGGTGATTATGTCGATGGTGTCTTGCTTTTCTACATGTACTGTACTACTACGGAGTGCATGCATGTGTGTACCCAGGGTGGAAGCACTGCATGCATGTGTGTACGCATTATTCCCTCTAGTAATAGACGCCGTGCTATAACTACCAATGCTATTTTTTAGGCTGATCGCTAGTCGCCTTGGTCCCATAGATTTTTTTTCTTTTTTCTGAAGCGCGCTGTATAAACAGTGACGGATGGAGTAGTATGAGCGGATTCAAAGAAGAGTGTATTGATGGTTGCTTCTTCAGAGCAACTTACAGCGGGAAAGGTGGGGCTTATGATTTGACTGCTCATTACTCAGTATTAATGCGGCGCAACGACCGGGCTGAGTCTCCCATGTGGTTGTGCACTACCCCCTCGGTTCTTAAATATACTCCGGAGTATTTGTCTTTCTAGAGATTTCAACGCGTGACTACTCAAATATTTGTCTTTTTAGAGATTTCAAATGGACTGGCACATACGGATGTATATAGACATATTTTAGAGTGTAGATTCACTCATTTTGCTCCATATGTAGTCACTTGTTGAAATCTCTGTTAAGACGAATAGAATATTTAGGAACGGAGGGAGTACACATACGAAGCAAAATGAGTGAATCTACACTCTAAAATATGCCCGTTTGAAATTTGTAAAAAGACAAATATTTAGGAACGAAGGAGTATAATTTTGTGCATGGCACATGGACCCGGATGATGAAGAGGCTTCTGGCAATGCTATCAAGCTTCCATCATTTGTTTACATAATTGACGTACTATACAAATAATTTTCCAGCGACATGAAATTGTACAATGGTGTGAGCTTTCAGCTTTGGTTTCACGTATCTTGCCATCGATGCTCTTTCGGAAACAATAAAAAACTAACTTCCTTGCTAATGCATGTCAATTATTAGCAGATCAGAGCTAATAATTACATCACAACTGAAGACAAAGTTGTGAGAAGGTGTTAAATTAAAATTGATCCATGCTTTCATTGGCAGCAACGTCCCCCCAATTAACTATAGAGGTACAATGGCTGGTATATGTGTGGAGGAGGAGAGAGGCCTACCTCATGTATTAGGAGATCGATCTGCCTCGTGTATTAAGGGAGATCGATCGGCATCCATGCATATGTGCAGGAGATGAATAAGGTTGGGAGAGAGACAGGGCTAGAGTGTTGGAGGGGGTGGTAGTGGAGTTGCTTCTAACAAATGGTGGGATAGGCTTGCTAGACAAACGGAGGGCACACCCGCAATATCAATAAGAGAGGAGATGGCTGCTTGTTGTCTGTGCACGTGCATGTGAGAGACGGGTCAGGAGGCATGCACGAATGATGAGGGGGGACAATGTGGCTGTGGTAAGAAGACGTAACTACATAGGAATATCAATCACCCTTTGTAAGAGAAAGGAGAGACATAACTTGTGAGGTACGTCGATCGATGGGGGGGTAGTTAAAGTCGATCTAGGTATATGTTGGGAGATCAATCGGTATACATGCATGTGTGTGTTAGAACAAATGAGGCACGAGGAGAAGGATAGAGAGAGAGGGATGCATGTAGGAGGTGGTACGAGAGGCATACTATATCGAGGGGGAGTGTGCGAGTACGAGAACGATGAAAAGAGTGGTGGGAGTGAGGCATGGACGGTGACAAGAGAAGAGGGGAAGCTTGTGTTTGTGCTAGGCACACCTGGCTAGAGAGGCATATCGATCGATGTGTGCCGTAAAGAAGGAGCTGGGGGGCCTACACACACCGTGGGTGAACGACCTAAAGTGAAAAGACGAATTTGTGTGATGGAGCTAGAGAATGCTGAGGGAGGGTGAGAGGGATGCGGGCGTGTGCACACACAAGAGAAAGTTAGCGCTAGCTACAAAGATAAGAGGGTTGTGTGGGTGTAAAAGACGAACATAGATCATATATACTTCATTATAAAAAGCTAATTCGGATATTTGAAGAATTTATCATAGTGTTTCAAACTGACGGATGTGTGAATATATATAACGGTGATACACATGGTGTGGTTATGAACATGGTATACTACATTTAATATATTTTATCTCTACTCTTATAAAAAACAGAGTTGTTGATAATGGTGTGCCTGCCATCCTGCATTATAGGTCGTCTGATTTATATCTGGCGGATAGCAAGGAAACTGATGGTTGAAGCTGGCAACAATCATGATTGTAGATTCTTATTGAAATAGAGAAACGAATTCAAATTTAGTTCGAATTGCAGCGGTAGTATAGACATTTGGAATGCACTAAAATGTTGGTATGAGTAGGTTACATGCATTATACAGCAAGCGAAAAAATTTAATCGGACATAACATGGATTCATACTCCCTCCTTCCATCTATATAGGGCGTAATGAGATTTTTAAGACCGCCTTTGACTATTGACAAGATTAATAGTACATGACATGCACAATGTGAAAATTATATCATTGAAAGAACCTTTCACAGATGAATTTAACGGTGTGCTTTGTGTAAGTTGCATGTCATATATAATTGCTCTAATATTTGGTCAAAGTTAGCATCAAAAACGCATTAGGCCCTATATAGATGGAAGGACGGAGTAGCTTTGAATAGCATTTGTATAGTAAAACAGGGCAAGACTCTCTCTTTGTGTGGTGTGAATAGTTTTATTTTTTTCGTTTTCTTTTTGGTTGAGGGAACTGCGAATTGATTTGGTACGTACAAGTACAATATTACTACACGTTAGGCTTCTCCATAAAATTCAACCCGCATCTTGTTATATCCAGAAAATTCAGATATCGTGCTCCCAAATGGGGCGCCTTCACAACCCACGCCTTGCTATCCCGAAATTACAACGTGCGCAAAAACTCCCTCCAGCTACCAAATCCCGACACATGAAATCCCCCTTCTAACCCTGAGCCGAAAGGGCCGCTAGTTCAAATCGGTGGGGGGTACTTTTGTAACACACCCTACATTTTGGACAAGCGCGTTCCTAAGTCATGCTTCACCCCCTCCCATCGCCCCCTTTTCGCCATTCGAAATCCCAGGCCGCCATAACCTCTCCGCTTCAGCCGCGAAACCCCACCCTCCTCCGTCCGCCACGTCACCGCTGCCCAGCCGGAGCCTCTTCCCCGACGATGTCGTCCACCGCAACAGCTCGACGTCCCTCGTCCACCTCCCCGGATGAGGATCCGTCGTCCATCTTGTCGTCCCGCCGGTTCAGCCGCCTCGTCCTCCACCTCCAAGGAGCTGCTCCGACGATCACCTCGTCTATCGTGGTTGCTCCATCCCCATGGTGCCACCTTAACCTGCTCCACCAGAACCGCAGCATCCTCACCGACTCCTCGGACGAAGCCGAGGCCTACTCGGCGCCACCAAAGAGGTTGTACACTCATCGCATCGCACCTTCTCCTTAACTCGACCTCCCGGCGCCGACGGTGCTCCATCCTGCACCACCATGGAGCGGCTACCTTGAAGCCGGCACCGCGGGCGACATCTCTACGGCGGCTCTCCCCCAGTGCGAGGCCCCTTCGGCGGCGGCGTCCATACCAATCGGATCTGCTGCTGCTGCTCTGGCTCTCGCTCGATCGCTCGCTCGCCCAGCTGCTGTTGCTGCTCTCCTCCTCGCTCGTGCTGCTGCTCTGCTCTGATTAAGCCACACTTCAGTCGACTGAATCCACTTTTGGGTCAGTCGATTTTTAGGGGTTGGGGGGGGGGGCTCGCCGGAGTTAAGGAAGAACCACCCGCAGCGGGGACGGGGGCTCGCCGGAGAGGTACCCCACTATCTATCTTAGGGTTCAGGGTGGGGGCGGGGGCCTAGAGGGCTGGCTGGGGTGGCGGTGGCGAGTTATTTCAGGGCGGCGAGGCGGCGCTGGGGCCGGCGGTTCGGCCGGTGGTGGCTGGCGGCTCGGGGGGTGCAGGTTGAAGATGAACTGCAGGCCCTCCCTAAACTACATGTCAAGTGCCTCTCTGCTACCATTGCGTTCAGTTTCGACAGTAGCATTCAGATTCCATAGTAAATTTCAGTTTCGACAGTCAAGTTCAGAGTCAACAGTTTTTACCTCATCTGTTGTAGTCAGGTGGTCTTTGGTGATGTTAATTTTACATCTATTTTACATCATCTATTGGAGATGCTATTAGAATCCCACTTGAGATTGATGATGTCTGTCTTGTGCTGCTTCAGCCTTGACGTCTTACGGCTCACCGGAGGTGCTCCAACGACAGAATGATCCATCACAACAGAGCAGTGCCCTAGACGCCGTCTACAGATTCCTCAGATCTTCCTCCACACCTCCGATAGCCACCTCTACCTCAACTGCTTCAGCGACCAACCCAATGATGCTGAGGTCGACACGGCTACGACAAAGAGGTTGTACACTTGTTGCATCACTTATTACTATACATTCACGTCGATCCATTCGGGCTATTTTGGTTCAACGGAAAACATCGATCCACTGGTTGTTACCATCACTCTAAATTTCGGCATGCTCTCCTTACATAATCTCACCATATTTTTTTCGTATGCATGTCCGATATTGTACACAGTCATGCTGAACATGTAGAGAAAAAGAGAAGAGTTTTGCGCGGCAATACAATGCCATGCAGACATCGCTCCATGGTGGGTTCAATGGCAAACCCTCCCCACCCCTCTCCAGATTGTAATCCAGAGGAAGATATCTGTTCTGAGGCGGATTCGGACGCCGCTGACCACTCCTATTTACCCCCCAAGGTGTTTTCTCTACCTTGGCATGATGATGTTAGTCATATCATGCATATGTTGCCTTGCAGTGCCTACTTTTGACATCATATATGTCATCAGGTTAGACATGTTCTGTAATGCCACATGTTTAGTTTCTATATCATATATGGGAATTATGCAGTCTCATGTCTTTTAGCCAGCCATAATATATGTGAAATGTGCAATGCCATCCTGTTTAACTAGGCATCATATATTTGAATGATAGCTTGCCCATCCTTTTCTTCATTACATTTCCATTCGTCGACCATGTTTGTGCATTAAACTACTCTTCCTGTGAATCAGCCATTTGGGTGGGAGATGGAAAAATCTGGAGTGAAAACAAGGCCTTCAGAGCAGACAGTGCTACCTGTCGAAACAGATCTCTTGTTGGGTCCCGATAGCTCCTCAGAGATGGATTCAGAGACAGATTACCAGTCCTATTCCCCCACTGAGGTGTATGCTCTAACTTGGCACAGTTATACTGCTCATATCATGCATACGGTGTCTTGCATTGCATAGTTTAGACATCATATATACAATATTCAACACCATGTTCTTAGTTCAGACATCATATCGAATTCCCTCTGTTTAGCATATAAATCACATATGTGAATTAAATGATGCGATCCTGATTACTTAGATAACATGTAGGTGAATTATGTCATGCGATCCTGTTTAGTTATTCATCATATCTTTGAATTATGTTATGCTATGTTATCCAGTTTAGATAGACATCATATATGTGAAATTATGTCATGCTATCCGTTTTAGTTAAACAATATACATGTCAACTATTTCATGCCCTCTTTTTTCCACACTATCTATTGCATCTGTCTCTCATACAATGTCTGTACATTCAACTATGTTTCCTGTTTATCAGCCATTTGAATTGGAGCGGGTGATGCCAGTATCTAGCGGACTAAAAACACGGTCTTCAAATAAAATAGTGCTACCTCTTGGTGGAGATAGCACCCCGGTTGTACATGCACAATAACCAGCCCTACCACACATAACCCAAACTCTCACAGATTGTACCCCTACTACGATGGACAGAGAACCAGCTTCACCCAATCTAACCCCAACCCCAGCCGATAGTAACCCAGTTCCTGTTGACACAACACCATCTCCACCATAGAGCTCCCAAACAAGAGTAGTTAGTAAGGCAGCTCCAGTGCCCAAAGGGCCAGTACTATCACGGTGAACCCCAACTCCACCAGTTAGTACGCCTATTCCTGTGGAGGAAGCACAACCAGCTAGTCGTAGTTTAGCATCTATCGCATTTGATGTTGTTAAATCGTATGTGCGTATCTTCCCATCTTGGAAATATTATACTGAAGATGAAGGAAAATGTCAGTTGTAGGTGTTTGTCCAGGAGTTATATGTAAGTAATGTTATTCATGGCAATTACTTTGCTTCGTGCCATACATCCTACCTCCATGATGGTTATAATACAACAAATTTTCCCATTTTTCTCTATAGAGAAGGACCGATTTGGAAACTCAGGATGAGGTAACCTGTGCTAATACCTCTGCTATCTTCAAGAATGCTTGGTGGCAGTATCGGAATTACCTGAAGAAAACGTACTTCACCGGCAAAGAAACTCATCAAATTCCCTTACGTTCTCCTGAGACACATTTACTGGACGATGACTGGGAACGCCTTGTTCTGTACTGGTCCCGAACCAAGAATGTGGTAAGGTCTATGAGCTCATTTTCTATTTTTAAGTATTATATTCTTGCGTCTTACTGTACTCTGTTCATGTAGAACAAGTGCCTAAACCTGAAGAACAACTATTCTAATTTAAGATTCCATTGCTACCATAGGACATAGATATATGTTTGTTTGATGCTTTTATTATGTACTAGTACTTGGCAATAGAAGACTTGGTAGTTTAATCCTGTCCACCTTACTAATGAACTGGTTCATCGAAATGAGTTTCATATACTAGTGCATGCTAAACTTGTTATGTGTCTGCTTGTTTCTTCTTTTAGAATGCTGACAGGATATTGGGGAAGAGTGCCTTATTAAGCAACGGTAAAGGAAGTAATGCATATAAGGTTCAGGATAGTGACACATCCTGTCTTGGTTTAGTGTTGGAGTTACTGGCCACTAGCGCTTGCACAAGCTATTCAAACTCACTATCTGAATCAGTTCGGTTTCTTGAGTCTCAACTACAAGCTGAAAGACATCGATCAACTCTGCTGCGACAAGAAGCGGAAGGACTGCGGAAGTTCCTGGAGCATTCAGATGCATACTTTCTGGTGCAACAGCAAGAGTTGGAGGATTTTAGCGCCAAACATGACAAAGCTAATCAGCTTGCTAGGCTTATTGCCAGCATGGTGGATACCCAGGATAACGTTTCTTGAGCTCTTCTGAAGTTGTTTCAGTTATGCTCTTGTTTTGCTGCCGCGTTTATTTGCACTGGTGGCCAATTTTGATGACCAGTGTATATGATATGCTGCTTTGTTCCCTATATTTGCACTGGTGGCGAACTTTGATGCCCAGTGGATGTAATATGTGTAATAGCCGTGATAGCCTAGCGTTAGTTGCTTGCTTATTTATTTCCTTGTTGTCTTGTTTTATTTGTTTGCTTGTAGTCATTGCAGTTCTTTTTCCGCGGTTAACTAGTGGCTGCAATAACCTTTTTTTAACTAGTCCACAATAACCATGGGCTAATATTTAGTGTAGTGACATTGGGCCTCCTACGGGCTGTAGAAACAGTGGGCCTTCTACGAGCCGTAGAAACAGTAGGCCTTCTACGGGCCGTAGAAACAATGGGCCTTCTACGGGCCGTATCATCAATGGGCCTTATACGGGCCGTATGATCGATTGGCCAAACATGGGCCAATAACAGGCCGCATTATGGTCGTAAACGGGCTAGAGTTGGAATCGTCCGTTCATGGGCCAACCGTAACGGGCCATCGTTAATAGGTCGTATTTGATGACGCTATGAAAATGGCCCAACATATTAACGGACCACAAATGGGCCGACTGTAACCACGGGCTGAATTTGGCCCACAAGCAAAAAATGACAGTAACGGGCCGTAAGTAAATGAATGCTGGAAATGAGCCCAAGAATAAATGGGCTCTGAGAAGGCCGAAAGATAACATGAGCTGGAAACGGCCCAACGGAATAATGGGCCGTTAATGGGTATAAAGTGATACACAGTTCATTACGGGCCAATTTCACCACAGGCCGTTAATGGGTGTAAAGTGATACACTGTTCATTACGGGTCAGTTTCACAATGGGTCGTTAATAGGCCAAGAGTTACATAGGGCCTCATATGGGCCGAAAGACGTCATGGGCCATACATGGGCCAGAAGTGAAAACGGGCTGGAATCATATTTGATGGCCCAGATGACACTACTGGGCCTAATTCGGATAGGGCATAACGGGCCTTGGGTTAGCGGGCTGTAAATGGGCTATATGCGAACATGTCGTTAACATGCTTTCCATGGGCCGGCCCGCCACCTTTTGACCAAGTCAAACGGGCCGGCCTTTTCACAGGAATGGGCCTCTGTTGGGCCGTGCCACGTGTCGACGTATCATAGGCGCCTATCTAACCCACTGACGAGCTGACACGTGTTTCGTCCGGCCAATAAGAATTTTACACGTGGAAATTTCCCATTGGTCGGGGCTGTTAACGGGTTATCGGATCCAAAACCCGACCCGATAGCTTAACGATGTTCCGTTATGGTGGATGCCATGTGTCGTTCACCCTTGACGAAAGCACTTCTGTGACGCGCGATTTATCGTCATGGAAGTGGACACTTCCGTGATGATAATTTTGGTAATGTCATGGAACACTTCTACGACAGCACAGGTATGACTATCTTGATTCTGTCATAAATTTGTCATGGATGTACATGCATGACAAAAAAAGCGACCTACTTTGACAAACACGTATCATCACGGAAGTGTATTTTTTGTGTAGTGGAAGGGGAGGAGCTCGAGGCATCGGGGGGGGGGGGGGTGCCCTTATCCTCTCCCGGCGAGGTGGTCGGTGATACATCTCCAACGTATATATAATTTTTTATTATTATTCCATGTTGTTATATTATCATTCTTGGATGTTTTACAATCATTTTATAGTCATTTTATATCATTTTTTGGTACTAACCTATTGACATAGTGCCACGGTTGCTGTTTTTTGCATGTTTTTTACATCGCATGTAATCAATATCAAACGGAGTCCAAACGCAGCGAAACTTTTTGTGGATTTTTTGGACCAGAAGACATCCAATGGGCTGGAGAAGCGCCTGGGGGTGCCCCGAGGGAAGGACAACCAACCAGGGCACGCCTGGAGGCCCAGGCGCGCCCTGGAGGGTCGTGTCCACCTCGGGTGCCCCCGGACCGCCTCTTTACTATATAAATACCCCAATATTCCAGAAACCCTAGGGGACTCGACGAAAATCAATTCCAGCCGCCGCAAGTTCTAGAACCACCAGATCCAATCTAGACACCATCACAGAGGGTATCATCATGTCCATTGGTGCCTCTCCGATGATGTGTGAGTAGTTCTTTGTAGACCTTCGGGTCCGTAGTTAGTATCTAGATGGCTTCCTTTGTCTCGTTTGATTCTCAATACAATGGTCTCTTGCAGATCCATATGATGTAATTCTTTTTGCGGTGTGTTTGTTGGGATCCGGTGAACTTTGAGTTTATGATCAGATCTATCTCCTTTTATCCATGAAAGTTATTTGAGTCTTCTTTGATATCTTATATGCATGATTGACTATAGCCTCGTATTTCTTATCCAATATTTGGGTTTTGTTTGGCCAACTTGATCTGTTTATCTTGCAATGGGAAGAGGTGCTTTGTGATGTGTTCGATCTTACGGTGCTTGATCCCAGTGACAGAAGGGAAACCGACACGTATGTATCATTGCTATTAAGGATAACAAGATGGGGTATATTTCTACATAAATAGATCTTGTCTACATCATGTCATCATTCTTATTGCATTACTTCGTTTCTCCATGAACTTAATACACTAGATGCATGCTAGATAGCGGTTGATGTGTGGAGTAATGGTAGTAGATGCAGGCAGGAGTCGGTCTACTAATCTTGGACGTCATGCCTATGTAATGATCATTGCCCGAATATCGTCATGATTATTTGAAGTTCTATCAATTTCCCAACAGTAATCCGTTTACTCACCGTTTTCTATTTTTCTCGAGAGAAGCCACTAGTGAAACCTACGGCCTCCGGGTCTCTTTTTTAATATATCTGCCTTTGCGACCTATTTTTCCTTTGCTTTTTATTTTTAGATCTATTAAACCAAAAATACAAAAATACCTTGCTGCAATTTATTTTATTCGAGATCTATTTATCCCATCTATCATATTTTTATCATGTTCGTTTGCCAATTTCTGGCGCCGTTACCCGAAAGGGATTGACAACCCCTTTAACACGTCGGGTTGCGAGTATTTGTTATCTGTGTGCAGGTGTTGTTTACGTAGTGTTGCTTGGTTCTTCTACTGGTTCGATAACCTTGGTCTCATCACTGAGGGAAATACCTACTGTTGCTATGATGCATGATCCCTTCTTCTTTGGGGAAATACCGATGTAGTCTAGTAGACATCAAAAGGAATTCCTGGCGCCGTTGCCGGGGAGACATCATCAACATCTACCAGGTTCCTAATCAAAAATCTCATCTCCTCTCATTTATATTATTTGCCATTTTCCTCTCCCCCACTTCACAAAAATTTGTCGTTTTATTCGCCCTCTTTTTCGTTCGCCGTTTTGCCGGATCTGTTTTGTGTGCAATCTTGTTTGCTACTTTTGTCATTATGGATAGTTCTTCCTCTATTGCTTGCACTCCCAAGAATGAGGTTCTCAACTTTAAACAAAGGGGAGGAGATAATTTAAAGGATGCTTGGTATAGGATTTGCAATGCTCATAATAGATCTATCTGTAAGCAATCTACTGTTGTTCTTCTTCGCTGTTTTATGTGGGCATCACCACTTGGTATAGGTTCGTCCTTGATACGATTACCGGTGGAAATAGCTTGATGTGTCCTTCTATTTATGCTTTTAATGCTATGGGAAATTTAGTGGGTTCACCACCTCTTAAGATTAATGAAACAACTTTGACTCTTGAGCATGTTATGGAAAGATTGGATGCTATTGAAAAGAAAATGCTTAGTGAAGAGCATATTGAAAACTTGGATAAACAAATACATGATTTTTCTACTAAAATTGGGTCAAAAGCGGGAGAAGTTTTTAAGTTGCTAAAATAAAAGGGGACCGTAATTCATGAAAGAATTGAAGAAAGCCCGTCTCAGATTGATAAACTAGAAGAAATCTTTAATAATCTAACTACGGTTTTTGCTTCTGCTAAAACTATTGAAAAAACTCCCGTAAAGATTGGCAAGATTACTCAAGTTACTAAGAACATGGGTGCAACTTCTAGTAATAATAGTAGAGAGGATCTTAACATGATTAGTATTCACCCGAATTTCGTTGAAGTTATAAGAGATCCCTTGGGCAAGAATGACTTCTTTAAATTTGTTCCTAGGAGTATTATCATTAAAAATTTATATGCTAAATTTCTGAAAAATTCTAAGTGCTTGATTGAAGAGTTGGATAACAAAGATAACAAAACTTAGATCCTTGTTTTATGCCTAGTTAGGGGCGTGAGACAATAGCGCTTGTTGGGAGGCAACCCAATGAATAAAATTTATTTTTGCTTTTTGCCTTTTGCTTCCTGTTCTTGAATGTTTGCACAATTATTCCATTGTTATGATTGTGTTTTTTGTTTTTTAATTAGTGTTTGTGCCAAGTAATGCCTTTAGGGTCTTCTTGGGTGATAGTTGACTTGATCTTGCTGAAAACAGAAACTTTCGCGTTCACGCAAATAATTTTCATTTTTAACCAGAGCATGATAAAATATAAATTCTTTTTGAGGAATATTAATATACAAATTTATCAGGTCACCCTAATTTTTCAGAATTTTTGGATTTACATAAGTATTCAAAACACCCAGATTGCTACAGACTGCTTTGTTTTTGACAAATTTTGTTTTCTTTATGTTGTGTGCTTGTTTTGATGATTCTATGGTTTTCTTTGAAGAGTTTTTGCCATAGAAAAGTTGGAGTACAATAGATATAATGCAAGAATAAAATATGAATTGGTTTGCAACAGCACTTATAGTAGTGATTTATTTTCTTATACTAACGGATCTCACGAAGGTTTTGTTGAGTTTTGTGTGATTTAAGTTTTCAAGTTTTGGGTTATCTTATGATGGATGAAGGAATAAGGAGTAAGAAGAACCTAAGCTTGGGGATTCCCATGGCATACCAAGCTATTTATCCAAAGAGAAGCAAGCAACTAAGCTTGGGGATGCCCCGAGTGGCATCCTCTCTTTCTTCTAACGACCATCGGTATATTACTCGAAGCTATATTTTTATTCGTCACATACTATGAGTTTTGCTTGGAGCGTCTTGTATGATATGAGTCTTTGCTTGTTTTGCTTTGTGTTCTTAGTCATGATTCCTTGCTGGGCACACCTATTTGAGAGAGCCAAAATTATGCCATGACTTGTTAGAATTGCTCTCTATGCTTCACTTAAATTTGTATGAGCTATGGAATTGTTCTAGTGCTTCACTTATATCTTTTTTTAGCATGGTGTGCTTTAGTATTTTTGAAGAAATGCTCTCTTGCTTCACTTAGATCTATTTGAGAGTTAGTAAAATTTTGAAGAAATTCTCTCTTGCTTCACTTAAATTAATTTGAGAGAAAGAAATATTATGCTCATGATCTTCACTTATATTTGTTTGATCTTATCAAAAGCAACACATAATAATTAGTCCCAAAGTGATAGATATCCAAGAAGGATATAATAAAAACTTTCATGAAGATCATTGGACAAAATAAACTTGATTCCTTGTAATAGTTTTGAGATATGATGATGTGATATGTGAGTCATGTTGATGAGTAATTATGCTTTAGTAAGAATATTGGTGTTAAGGTTTGTGATTCCCTATGCAAGCATGAAAGTTAATAGTTGTGCAATGAAATTACATCCTACTTGTGGTGCATTATTCGGTGTTAATTATGTTCAATGCTCTCTTATGAGATTATTCGTTTCTTGGTTGGTCGCTTCTCAATCTTTTGCTAGCCTTCATTTTGCACTAAGTATGATCACTACTTGTGCATTCAAAATCCTTTAAACCAGTTTTGCCACATAAGTCCACTATACCTACCTATATGCGGTATTCTTTTGCCGTTCTAAGCAAATTTGTATGTGCCATATCTAATTTTCAAAATAAATTTCTGTTTTGTGTGCTTGTACCGCTCGCGAGGCAGTGAGGGGTGGCCGATGTTTTCCATGCTAGATGTGTTATTTCTCACGATGAGTGTTTAATCACTTGTCATTGCACGAGAGTAAGGCAAAGGTATTAGGAATGCCCAGTCCCGAAATGAAAAATTAAATTACTTTATGTTGTCAAATAATAAATTCCTTGGAAAGTGTTGGTATGGAAGGCACCCGTGGATACGGCTAGCCATGGAAGGTGAAAGTATGGTGGAAAAAGGAATAAACTTTAATTTCTGTTCGGGAACCGCCTATGATATATCTAGCATGGAAAGTGTGGGGAACTCTTAGTCGTTTTCGTTGGTAGGAAAAGTATGCCTCTCAAAATGTTTTTATCTCTCAATTTTCGCTTTGAGCTCTGGCACCTCTACAAATCCCTACTTCCCTCGGTGAAGGGCTTTTCTTTTACTTTATGCAATTTTTATTTTTTTACTTGAGTCTCCATCTTCTCTTATAAAGCACCAACTAGGGGGCACTATGATCGTACTTGAGCATTGGATGTTGGTAATACGCGAGTGTGTTTCATGAATGGATAACTTATTTTAGCATTGATATTTTGAAAGACATTGTTGCTTGTTGATATGCTTGAGTATTTAAGTCTCATGTCAAAACTAGACTATTGCTTTGAATCATATAAAAGTCCAAATGTCCATGCTATAAAGAAAATGAGACGACATGTTAGGCAGCATTCCACATCAAAAATTCTGTTTTTATCATTTACCTACTTGAGGACGAGTAGGAATTAAGCTTTGGGATGCTGATACTTCTCCAACGTATCTATAATTTTTTATTGTTCCATGCTATTGTATTATCATTCTTAGATGTTTTACATTCATTCTATAGTCAGTTTATATCATTTTTTGGTACTAACCTATTGACATAGTGCCAAGTGCCAGTTGTTGTTTTTTTGCATGTTTTTTACATCGCATGTAATCAATATCAAATGGAGTCCAAACGCAGCGAAACTTTTTGTGGATTTTTTTGGGACTAGAAACATCCAATGGGTCGGAGAAGCGCCTGGGGGTGCTCTGAGGGGAGCACAACCCACCAGGGCGCGCCTGGAGGCCCATGCGCGCCCTGGTGGGTTGTGCCCCCCTCGGGTGTCCTCCGGACTACCTCTTTACTCTATAAATACCCCAATATTAAAGAAACCCTAGGGGACTCAACGAAAATCAATTCCAGCCGCCGCAAGTTCCAGAACCACCAAATCCAATCTAGACACCATCACAGAGGGGTTCATCATGTCCATTGGTGCCTCTTCGATGATGCGTGAGTAGTTCTTTGTAGACCTTCGGGTCCGTAGTTAGTAGCTAGATGGCTTCCTCTCTCTCTCTCTCTCTCTCTCTCTCTCGTTTAATTCTCAATACAATGGTCTCTTGGAGATCCATATGATGTAATTCTTTTTGTGGTGTGTTTGTTGGGATCCGATGAACTTTGAGTTTATGATCAGATCTATCTCTTTTTATCCATGAAAGTTATTTCAGTCTTCTTTGATTTCTTATATTCATGATTGATTATAGCCTCATATTTCTTCTTCGATATTTGGGTTTTGTTTGGCCAACTTGTTCTATTTATCTTGCAATGCAAAGAGGTGCTTTGTGATGGATTTGATCTTACGGTGCTTGATCCCAGTGACAGAAGGGGAACCGGCACGTATGTATCGTTGTTTTACGGATAACAAGATGGGGTCTATTTCTACATAAATAGATCTTGTCTACATCATGTCATCGTTCTTATTGCATTACTCCATTTCTCAATGAACTTAATACACTAGATGCATGCTGGATAGCGGTCGATGTGTGGAGTAATAATTGTAGATGCGGGCAGGAGTCGGTCTACTAATCTTGGATGTCATGCCTATATAATGATCATTGCCTGGATAGCGTTATGATTATTTGAAGTTCTATCAATTGCCCAACTGTAATTCGTTTACCCACCGTTTGCTATTTTTCTCGAGAGAAGCCACTAGTGAAACCTACGGCCCCTGGGTCTCTTCTTTAATATATTTGCCTTTGCGATCTATTTTTCTTTGTTTTTATTTTCAGATCTATTAAACCAAAAATACAAAAATACCTTGCTGCAATTTATTTTATTCGAGATTTATTTATCTCATCTATCATATTTTTATCACGTCCGTTTGCCAATTTCTGGCGCCTTTAACCGAAAGGGATTGACGACCCCTTTAACCCGTCGGGTTGCGACTATTTGTTATCTGTGTGCAGGTGTTGTTTACGTAGTGTTGCTTGGTTCTCCTACTGGTTCAATAAACTTGGTCTTATCACTAAGGGAAATACCTACCGTCGCTGTCTTGCATCATCCCTTCCTCTTTGGGGAAATACCGACGTAGTCTAGCAGACATCAGTCGGGGGGCCGACCGCGGGCTTGGTTAGACGAACAATGAAGGAGGGGAGGAAGACGACAACGGGGGAGGTGCTGGGTGATACGTCAATTTTGCATCATGCTTTTATATTGATATTTATTGCATTATGGGTTGTTATTACACATTATATCACAATACTTTTGCATATTCTCTCTTATTTTACAAGGTTTACATGAAGAGGGAGAATGCCGACACCTGGAATTCTGGGCTCGAAAATGAGCAAATATTAGAGACCTATTCTGCACAACTCCAAAAGTCCTGAAACTTCACAGAGCATGTTTTTGGAATAAATAAAAATATTGGGCAAAGAAATTACAAGAGGGGGGCCACCAGCCAGCCACAAGGGTGGAGGGCACGCCCCCCGACCTTGTGGGCCCCCTGGCAGGCCTCCGGTGCCCATCTTTTTCTATATGGTGTCTTTTACCCTAGAAAAAAATCAAGAAGGAAGCCTTCGGAACGAAGCGCCGCCGTCTCGAGGCGGAACCTGGGTAGAACCAATCTAGGGCTCCAGCGGAGCTGTTCTGCTGGGGAAACATCCCTCTGGGAGAGGCAAATCGAACCCATCGCCATCACCAACGATCCTCTCATCGAGATGGGGTCAATCTCCATCAACATCTTCACCAGCACCATCTCCTCTCAAACCCTAGTTCATCTCTTGTATTCGATCTTGGTCCCAAAACCTCAGATTGGTACCTGTGGGTTGCTAGTGGTGTTGATTACTTCTTGTAGTTGATGCTAGTTGGTTTATCCGGTGGAAAATTATATTTTTAGATCCTTAATGATAATTAATACTCCTCTGATCTTGATCATAAATATGTTTTGTGAGTCGTTATGTTTGTTCCTAAGGACATGGGAGAAGTCTTGTTATAAGTAATCATGTGAATTTGGTATCGTTCGATATTTTCATGAGATGTATGTTGTCTTTTCTCTAGTGGTGTTATGTGAACGTCGACTACATGACACTTCACCATTATTTGGGCCTAGGGGAAGGCATTGGGAAGTAATAAGTAAATGATGGGTTGCTAGAGTGGCAGAAGCTTAAATCCTAGTTTATGCGTTGCTTTGTAAGGGACTGATTTGGATCCATATGTTTCATGCTATAATTAGGTTTACCTTAATTCTTCTTTCGTAGTTGCGGATGCTTGCAAGAGGGATTAATCATAAGTGGGAGGCTTGTCCAAGGAAAGGCAGCGCCCAAGCACCAGTCCACCCACGTATCAAATTATCAAAGTACGAACGCGAATCATATGAGCATAATGAAAACTAGTTTAACAACAATTTACATGTGTCCTCGGGAGTGCTTTGCTTTATATAAGAGTCCATTCAGGCTTGTTCTTTGGTACAAAAAAGAATTGTGCCACTTTGCTGCACCTTAGTTACTTTATTTACTTGTTACCTGTTACAATTTATCTTATCACAAAACTATCTGTTACCGATAATTTCAGTGCTTGCAGAGAATATCTTGCTGAAAACCGCTTGTCATTTCCTTCTGCTCCTCGTTGGGTTCGACACTCTTACTTACCGAAAGGACTATGATAGATCCCCTATACTTGTGGGTCATCACTGGGCCTGTCCCTATGGCCTAAGGCCCAGGGGCAGGGTTTTTCCTTTTTCTTTTTTTCTTTTCATTTCCTATTCTTTTTTATTTTAGCTTATGTTTTCTATTTCCTTTTAAAATAAATTAGTTTTATAAAATATAAAACTTGCACCACTATTAGTGTTTTAAAATAAGCCACTGCCACAAAAAGTTTGGTACTTAAATAAATTAGTTTACAAATTTTATAATTTAAAAGTATGTAAATTATTGTTTTAGCCCATGCTTTAATTATTTTAGGGCATTTAAACACTTTATAAAATGTTATTTTCTTCACCATAATTATCTATGGATTATTTGCCACATTATGAACATTTTAGTTTTCATGTTTGTGATTTTTTTTATTTCACTTATAATTTGAATTTGAATTCAAAGTGGAATTTGAAATGTGATATGGATCAAGATGATTAAGCATTGTTTAACATAATGACTTAGCTTAATCGAAGAGGTTAATGTAGCTCAGGACACAGGGGTGTTACACTCATATTGGCAACCAGTAAATGTATTTTTTTTTAAATGTATTTGGGACAATTTTTTTTAATTCAGGTTGTAAGCTATGATATATTTATTTGTGTTGTGGACCTATGCTATTTTTTGTTTGCTTGCGAAACTATGCAAAATATATGTATATTTGTTGAAAAACGGCGGCAGGCCGGCCACGCGGGCAGATATGGGTTGGCGTGTTGGCCGCACCGCCGACTCAAATTAAAAAGGGGGCGGACGCCGAGCGGGCGGACAACCTAAACGGACAAAAAAAAACCAAACAAAGCGCACGTTCGTTTGAGTCGGCGCGTTGGAGTTGCTCTTAGATGATTGGTTCACCATGCATTCGGTTCCACTGACCAATCAACCCGTGTATGTGAATGTATGTATTCACCTCCTCTTTCATGGGAGAAACCACAGCACTCAAATACACAAAATACAAACCCTAACCAAATCAATGCCATGAAGATCCCTCCAGGATCAAAGCATTGAGGCCAGGTTCGGAGTTGCACACCACTACGGCCGGTCTGCCGCCACGGACGGTTCGGCAAGCGAGGGACGCGCCGTTCGAAACCGACGGATCGGTGTGCGCCACACTGGCAAAGGAGCCGCATGTGCACCCGGCATCTCCTCATCCCCGTTCTTTAATCAGCCCGTGCAGCTAGCCAGAGCATGAGCTGTGCCCGGACGCAATAACCATCTGGACCAGCCTGCCCCCGCCCGCCCTTCCTTTCCCCCTCCCCTCCCCGTGCCACAGCGCCGCACCGCGGGGCCCCATCCCCGGTGGTCGGATCGCGCCCGGCTTTCCCCTTCCTCGCTGTGCAAGCTCACCGCCCGCTTTGCTTGGCTACCGGCTGGCTAGCCCACTGATTGGACGCGCGCCGGAACACATGCATACACGTACGCGGCGTCGTTGCGTGGCGCTCCCGGTTTGTCCCTGCTCGTGTAACCCACCTCTACAGGACAAGCGACATGCTGGCGCCCGCCGATGGATTGGCTTCTATTTTGGCCGTTTTTCATCATTGGTGCCGCGGTCACAAGCAACGGCATTCTCATCGGGTTAACTGCGAGCGTGGTAGTAGGTGCCGTCGGCGTGGCCATGCTCGACTTACTACTACTACTGCAGAACCGTGTACCAATGACAGTGTCTATGTACGGAGATGGGCCAAGTAAAGACTTTATCAGAGTGGAGCCAGCGTAGCTTTGGTGTTGGTGGTAAACAAACATGTACATGGGTCTCCATTCTCTTTTCTGCAATCACATCAAGCGGAAAACCCCGCTGCAAACGGCGGTGCAAGGATTGGCTGCCATGGAAAAATGCATGTGCGCCCCCTGTAGCTGTAGGTGAACCTTAACCACCAGCCAATAGCCATCCCAACACAGCACGATATATATCCATGTACACACAAGGACACCGCAACTTGAGGGAGGGAGTCAGGGAGGGAGGGAGGATATATGTACATACTGGCACAAGGCAACGCCATTCGATTGGAGGGCAGCAGCATCCTCTGACCTGCCAAACTGCCCCCAGCACCGGCAGCGGAGCCTTGGCCATTTCCTCCCTTCCAAGCACCGCCAATCTTGTCCGACCTCCCTCCGCGTCCGCCGCGGTGCCAAACCCAAGAAAGGCACAGCACCGCCAATCTGTGCAGCGGGAAGCTCGGGGAGAGAGAGAGGATTAGACTGACTGACGCGACAATGGGGGCTTCTTCTTGTTCCTCCGTGCGGCGGCTGCTGCCGCTGCTCTGCCTGCTGGGCTTCTGCTTCGCGGCGAGCCACCAGAAGTCGGACTCGTGCGACGGGGACCTGCAGGTGGCGCGCCTCGTGCCCTTCGACACCGACGCCTTCCACTGCATCACGCTCTGGAAGGACGAGGACTTCATCCTCAGGGTACGCCTTCTCTCACCGCATTGCTGCGGATTTCTGGTCTGTGTTTTCCAGCAATCAAGCCGTGGCCGCCTGATCTGATCCGGAACGCTTCTTGTGCCGCCGCTCGCCAGTACAAGAACACGGGGACGAGCCAGTGGAGCTTCGTGCTGTCGGCGCCGGAGAAGAGATCCTACGTGGCGGTGGGGTTCTCGGGCAAGGGGGGCATGGTGGGCAGCAGCGCCATGGTCGGCTGGTCGTCGGGCGGCAAGGGCGTCGCCAAGCAGTACTACCTGCAGGGCAGGAGCCCGGAGGCCGTGACCCCGGACGACGGCCGGCTCACCCTGGTCAGGAACCGGACCGTCGCCGTGTCCAAGTCCGGCCGGCTCTACCTGGCCTTCGAGCTCAGCACCGACCGCCCGCAGCCGTACCTGATCTACTCCGTGGGCTACGAGGGCAGCCTCCCTTCCTCCTCCGACTACACGATCCAGATGCACCGCGACATGGGCTCCCGCTCCTTCAAGTTCGCCTCCGGTACGTACATCCGTCCATTATTAATTCCACCGCTAATTCATTTTCTTTTCTCCGGTACATACACATTTTTTTACTAACCGAGGAGGATCTGTGGTTTGGTTTATGTTCAGCGTCGCCGTCTAGCGCCGGCGGCGAGTCGGGCGAGGAGGGGTTCCCGGCGAAGAGGTGGCACGGGCTGCTGTCCATGATGGGGTGGGGCGTGCTGCTGCCGATGGGCATGATGGTGGCGCGCTACTTCCGGCGGCAGGACCCGTACTGGTTCTACGGCCACATCGCCGTGCAGGGGCTCGGCTTCCTCATCGGCATCGCGGCGGTGGTCCTCGGCTTCCGGCTCAACGGGGACGGGCTCAAGAACATCGTGGTGCACAAGGTCATCGGCATCTCCATCCTGTCCATGGCATGCCTCCAGGTGCGTACGCAGCACCGAATTCTTCTTGAGTTCGAGCCTCATTAGACCAGCCTTAAAAAACAATTACTGAATTAACCTTAATCTTGAGAGCATGGGGCGGTGGTTGTGTGGAAATTGCTGACTAATCTGAGTCCACTTTTGGTTCCTTGGCTGGCTGGATACATGTGCTGTGGTATCTAATCATTTGAGTTGCCAGAATGGCATGTGCTGTGTGTTGGATGGGAACACAAGCCTGGAACAGCAAGAAATTTCACCAGCTTATTCATTTCTAGTAGTGCTGTAGTAGATGTTGACTGTGAATCCGACTTGCTAGTTAAGTGTAATTTCCACACGCCCCGTGATTTGTTGCCATCAGAATAGATAGATGCTTCCGTCCGTTGACTCCCAGAATAGTACACACTGTCGTTCGTGTTGAAGAACATTCTCCCGAGAGAGTTGAAACCACCATGATGATCTGCTTACGCTGCTGCTTGTGTTGGTTGATGGGCACGCAGGTGACGGCGGTGCTGGCGCGGCCGGACAAGACGTCCAAGGTGCGGCGGTTCTGGAACTGGTACCACCACAACATCGGGCGCGTGGCCATCCTGCTCGCCATGGCCAACGTCTTCCTCGGCCTCACCATCGCCAGGGAGGTGAGCGCCTACATCGTCTCCTACGGCGTCTTCGTCGCCGTCTGGATCATGGCCGTCGCCGCCTTCGAGTTCAAGCGCTACTACGAGGACGACGACTGATGACCCATCTATCATCACCCAACATCCTACATGGAGGCGGCGATTCGCATAGAGAGAATTCATTTGGAGCGGCTACTACCGAACGGCGTTGTTTGTGGTAGCTCACTTCGCAGCTTGGGCGGATGGCGAATTTGAGGATTCTGTTGAAAAAAAATATTCTTTTGCGGTATAGGATACGGGACAGGAGTGACTCATGTCGCTGAGCCTAATTAGCCGGACGCTCTGATTCATATTTGTACATTTGGTACATGGTGTTATTATTCTTGTACCCTCCCTGCCTTTTGGTTGCTTGGTAGATTGCTCGAGTTTTCTTCCTCCTTTTACCTGTACATCGATCGATTTTATTCCATTCCATGATGGATTCACATCGCTTTCATCTTCACGTCTGAGCTTTTCCCCACCGAGAGCAATCGCAACATGTAGTACTGGAAGGCTGCAAATGTTGGTCAGCAATCATTCGATCTTGCTGAAAGAGAGATCTGCCAAGTCCATAACAGGACATGAAACACAGGAGCAAAATTTAGGCTATCCTATTAGTAAAGAAACAAAAAAAAGGTGCACCCAGAATAGGAGTTATCTTTCCACCAAGCATTTTATTTGCTCTGGCTGGCACAGACGCCAAGCCGCCATGGTTCGGCTTCAACTATCAGTCTCTCACGATATTCGAGAAAGGTTTGAGACACCAACTTTTTATGGTTAAATCCAGATGGAACACTCCGCCTGGTAAGAAGTACTCACACTCTGCTTTCATCAGTTCTGCAACAAGCTTGCGACTGAATGGGGTCGACATTCTAGAGGACTGCTGCAGACATCTAGGCACCTACCTACACACTGCACTAGCCTACGCATGAGCCACTCGACTCGACTCAGGCACGAGTACAACGCAAGTCTATTATTACTGGCAACTTGACATGTACCCTACCTGCGCCGCTTCTCACGGCTCGCTCCTTGCGCGGCCATCGAAAGGGGACGGGCCCGCATTCTGCACATGGGTTGTCATGGCAATTCCTTTCATCTTGAGGTCTCCCGGAAATGGCAGTGCTTCCGGACGCAGCTGCGACTGCTGCTGCTGCTGCTGCTGCCGGACACTGCCAAGGCGTTGCTGCTGCAGGTGCATCTGGGGCTGCTGGTGCTGGGAGTGGATCTGGAGCTGCTGAAGCTGCTGAGCAGCCAGAAGAGATTGTTGTTGTATCTGGCTTCGCTGGTAGCTCTGTGGATTGACTCCGTATGAGGACAGACCGCCGAAATTCCCCAGGCTTCCATTGTTGGCGTTAAGCTGTCCTGTTGCGATCTTCAGCTGCTGAACCTCGTCCCTCAGTCTGTCGTTCAGTGCTACATGTAACCAAAGAAACAGTTACCAAAGATGGTAGGGAACATTGGAACAAAGTTAACATAGCCAAAAATGAAACATAAGTAAACTCTGGCGTGTAGATTGAATAGGAAAAGACCGAAAATGGCTGTTCAGTCTCTAGATGATCAAGAAAAATCAGGACTCAAAATCCAAGCGAATACTCCCTCCGTTCCAAAATAGATGACTCAACTTTGTACTAACTTTAGTATAAAGTTAGTACAAAGTTGAGTCATCTATTTTGGAATGGAGGGAGTACTATCAAACTCGGAGTTTTCTGTGTTGAGAGCAAGTAGACATGTAGAATTCAGAACATCGAGTTATTTGCAGTTATGGAAGAACATGGCGTCAAATGAGCATGGCATCAACAAAATATCTTTGTATTAATTTCGAATTTGCCGTACAAAGAAAACCTTACCATCTTGCAGCCTGACCTGCTGCTCCATTGTTTGCACTTGCAGCTTCAAATCACCATTTTCATTTGTTAAACCACTGGTATCTCTCTGTATCATACAGACAAATAGGGAATAGACTCATTACTCATGGAAATCAAAGAGCAAGTACTGTGAGTAACTACAAATTCTGCAGTCCGTTGACAATATGTATCTGTAGAATACAAGACCTGACACTCAAGGAAAACCAAAGAGGAAGTACTTCGAATAACTACAAAATCTGCAGTATATTAACAATACGTATCTGTAGAAGACAAAACTCGTCACTCATGGAAAATCTAAGGGGGAGTTCTTTGAAAAACTACAAAATCTGCAGTGTAGTAACAATATGCATCTGTAGACTACAAAACTCATCACTCACGGAAAACCAAAAAGAGGAAGTTCTTTGAGTAACTACAAAATCTGCAGTATATTAACAATATGTATCTGTAGAATTCAAATAGTGAGTTCTTGGTGGCCTTTGTTGCTTTTTACCTTTTTATCACTTTTTTTAAACAAAGACTTACTGAAATATGCATCTGTAGAATATAAAAACCCATCACTCATGGAAAACCGAAGAGGGAATTCTTTGAACAACTAGAAAATCTACAGGATATTAACAATAAGTACCGGTAGAATACAAATAGTATAAGTCTCAAGCTGTTGGCGCTTATTGCTTTTTTCTCTTTTTTTAAAAGAAGACTTGTTCAACATCGTAATAATGGGCTGTGTGCACTTCCAGGTGCAGAGGCAGGAGAATATTCTTCCATTATCTAAAAAAATTACATGGCTATGTGCATCAATCGATGCAGAGGCCGGGGGTAGAACCTCCTTTTCAATAATTATTTACAGCTGGTAATAATATGTTAGACATAAACAATTTGCAGAACTAAAATAAATAATGACCGCTCAAACAAACAGATACAGAAATACAAGCTGGTGATATAGGGGCTGCACCATATCCAACTTCACTAGTTAGACGTCCATATGGCATGCCAGGGGATTTGGTACTTTTGAGAATGGCCTATGTCAAGGTGATCCTGTCTCTCCCTGTTTGTTGATTCTAGTCGCGGATGTGCTTTCATGGACTCCCCAGCGGCCCAACCAAGCTCCATCTCTCTACTTTCACTCCACTGACCTCTAACGCGGAATGCTACCTCGCTAGCAGGAGCAGTCTCCTTTCCTTTGGTCATCGTCAAGACTCAAGACTGTACTGATGGCCATTTGCTGATCTTAATATTTGGAACATAGATTCAAGATGGATAAGCGCGTGCGGCCACGTTACCGCTTAAGGGCTCATATTCTCTTACACCCCCTACCTTGTAATTTCCTTTTTCTACTTCTCACCTTCGCTCAGAACCTTGTGTATGATATATTGATAATGCCTGTCATTTTCGGGTTTATTTAACAAGTTGTTGGAGTTAACATGCCAAAAAACCCACAAATTTAGTAACCATACGCAGATGTAAAAGGTATTTCATAAAATTGGAAAAACATTCAATAACTGAACAAACAAACGGTGTCAGCAGTTGGAAATTCTAATTAAATGCTAAAAATAGCATAGGCAATTAGGCACGCATTCATTTGAATACCTAAGCATTTTCTATTTCTGGCGACCATTCCTGAGATTTAGTAGCAATTTTCAGCCAAACCCAGGTTTAAACCATCTAACACATATCAATGTGCAAGAACTTAAATTAAGGTAAAGCCCAATAACTAACCTGTAACAGGGACAACTGAGCTGATAGTGTAGTTGCTTCTGTTTGAAGACACTGTACTTTCCTCTCAAGCTCAGCAATGTAGCGCATCTTTCTTTCTTTTGACCTAGCAGCTGACTGGCGATTGGCCATGATCCTAGAATGTTTCAACAAGGTAGACGTTAAGAAAAATCAATCTAAGAAATAAGCACTAACCCCTAAAGGCACACACAATGAATAACACCAAATAATTGGAACAAATAACTGGAGTCAAATCAAATCACATGACAAAGACACATCCAGATTGTTCTAGCAAAGAAACACACTGAGAAGTTACTCCCATAATATTAACAGACTAACTAACTTGCATAGACTGCAATGCTTGTACTAAATTACCATCGGTAAAAAAGGCTATACTAAATTACAATGGTGAAACTCTGTGCTCTGATGTGACCTCCCTCCAACAAAAGGTAATGCAATAAAATCAGATACAAGATTTCCACTGACAATTAATCACACATAACATATATTCACATATAGAGATACTTGATTAAAAAAGGAACAAATTATAAGGATTATGTCGTTTTTATTGCCTGAAAATGATGTACTCACATACATCACCAATTCACCAACATATTTTAAAATGCGCATCACACCAAGGAAGATTAATATATGTTTAGTAGTAAGCTATATACTGGAACTATAGACGGTCTCGTTATCGTCAAAATTGTACATAGACAGTCCCCGGTACCATGTTTTGTTTCAATCAATCAGGCCAAAAAAAGAGCAGCAAGATCACATATGATTACTGACTGTTCTGGAAAAACATATGATTCGAGATTCCACAACTTTCGCCCCTTTCACACTTTGTACTACCTGTGAGTCGCTCCTTTTCAAAGAGGCAGAATCCTTGCAACCTGTCCCTGTCAACCGCCGCAATTCGGTATCCTATATTGCGCGAATCCCTAAAGACCAAAAATAGCAACGAAGCAACGGAAGTGGGTTCTCAGACTGAGACTGGCGTCTCACCTCTTGGCGCGCTTGGGGTCAACGAGAGCGAGCTCGGCGAGCTTGGCGTCGGAGATGGCCTTCTTGGCGTCCGCGCCGTGCCTGCCCGACACCCCGGAGGAGGCGGACCCGAACGACGTAGACCCGTCCATCGACATGCTGTGCTGGTGCCGCGGCCGCGCGGGCGGCGGCGGCTGCGGGTACGGCGACGGGTCCAGCGGCTCGGAGAGCCTGCCGCCGGCCTGGAGGAACATCTCGAACATCCGGCTTCCCCCGCTTCCGCCGCCACCGACTTCCTCGTCCTCCTCGTACTCGTCCTCGTCATCTTCGTCGCCGCCGCCGCCGCTACCCCCGCCCTCGCCGACGACGCCGAGGTCGGCGTCGAAGGTGAGGTCGTCCGGGAGCGCGCAGGCCCCAAGGAGGATCTCCGACTGCGCGCGGCGGTGCCCCGCCGGGCGGCGGGGCGCGGCCTCGGCGGCGGCGTCCGACGCCGATCCCGCGGCGGAGGCGGAGGTGGAGGCGGGCGGGGCGTCCATGGCGGGGTTGGGTGAGGAGATCTGCGGCGGGGGAAGGGAGGGGAATGCGGGTGCCTGCGCCGGCGGGGGGAGGGAAGGGGGCGGAAGCTTAGGAGGGGCAGGAGGAAGACATGCTCGGGCGGAGGTTTGACCAGGGCATTGACTCTGCAGGGAAACAAAGGAAGGAGGAGGCGATGGGGTGGGGCACCAGCGCCCAATGCGGCGGCGTGCCGCATGCCCGGTTCGGCTCGGCCGCTGCGCCGCCCGTCCCGTCCGTCCGTGGCCTGGGCCTCGTCCCTCGTGGGCTTTCGCACTTTGCCTCCGATGATTCTAGACCGACCGACCGACCCTCGGTTAGGTGCGTCGCGGCTCGCACCGTGCGGCGGCAGCAAATTCGTCGGGTGCTGGGGAAAGGACGGCTTTGGCTGAGCCGCCACCACCCACCTCTCCACGTACTCTACTCTGTGTATTCATGTGAACCGTATCTTACACAGGTCGAGTGTTTGATAGACTATAATCTACTAGTCCTGCTTTAGCTAAGTACTCCTCGTTAAAGAATGGCTTAACAAATTCCGCAAAAAAATGGTTTAACAATATAAGCTTGATTAATTAGTTGATGTGTGATTTAAAGCCTTCAATGAAATGTGTTGGATTGTGTAAAGATACGATTTTATCATCTCTCTTCGTTTACTCCGTCACATAGAAAAAAAGGAAAAAAAAACTAAGCTAGCGCATTGAGGGCATATTTATTTCAGTTTTTATTGGCTTCAAATCATCTATGGATTTGCTTCACGGGCAAAGTTGTTTCGCAAAATCAGCATTGTCATTAAGGAAAACTTGAACATGCTTCGGCCAATTGAAATGAAAATGGCTTGGATGCAGATTGAGCTTCAGCGGCTAAGGTGGTTTCGAAAAGGCTACAAGAATATGCTGCCTAAAGTTGAAACAAATAGGCCCTTGATGACACACAAGCATAGGAGATTTATCGTAGTCCTTTTGATAAGTAAGAGTGTCGAACCCGACGAGGAGCAGAAGAAAATGACAAGCGGTTTTCAGTAAAGTATTCTCTGCAAGCACTGAAATTATCGATAACAAATAGTTTAATGATAAGATAATTCGTAATGGATAACAAGTAACAAACGTAACTAAGGTGCAGCAAGGTGGCACAATCCTTTTTGCAGCAAAGGACAAGCCTGGACAAACTCTTATATAAAGCAAAGTGCTCCCGAGGACACATGGGAATTATTGTCAAGTTAGTTTTCATCATGCTCATATATTCGCATTCGTTAATTTGATAATTTGATATGTGGGTGGATCAGTGCTTGCGTGTTATCCTTACTTGGACAAGTCTCCCACGTATGATTAACCACTCTCTCAAGCATCCGCAACTACGAAAGAAGAATTAAGAGTAATCTAACCATAGCATGAAACATGTGGATCCAAATCAACCCCTTACGAAGCAACGCATAAACTAGGGTTTAAGCTTATATCACTCTAGCAACCCATCATCTACTTATTACTTCCCAATGCCTTCCCCTAGGCCCAAATCATGGTGAAGTGTCATGTAGTCGACGTTCACACAACATCACCAGAGAAAAAACAACATACATCTCATCAAAATATCGAACGAATGACAACTTTAGATGATTACTTATAATAAGACTTCTGCCATGTCCTCGGAAACAAACGTAACTACTCACAAAGCATATTCATGTCTATAATCAGAGGGGTATTGAATATCATTAAGGACCTGAACATATGATCTTCCACCGAATAAACCAACTAGCATCAACTGCGATGAGTAATCAACACTACTAGCAACCCACAAGTATCAATACGAGGTTTTGAGATAAAGATCGGATACAAGAGATGAACTAGGGTTTGAGAGAGGATGGTGCTGGTGAAGATGTTGATGGAGATTGACCCCCTCTCGATGAGAGGATCATTGGTGATGACAATGACGATGATTTCCCCCTCCGGGAGGGAAGTTTCCCCGACAGAACAGTTCTGCCGAAGCCCTAGATTGCTTTTGCCCAAGTTCCACCTCGAGACGGCGGCGCTTCATCCCGAAAGCTTCCTTATGATTTTTTTTCTAGGTCAAAAGACATCATATAGCATAGGATGGGCACCGTAGGCCTACCAGGGGGCCCACAGGCCATAGGGGCGCGCCCGAGGGGTGGGGGTAGGGCACGCTCCCAAGCTTGTGGCCTCCTGGTGGGTCCCCTCTGGTATTTTCTTCGCCTAATATTTTTTATATATTCCAAAATAATTTTTTGTAAATTTTCAGGAATTTTGGAGTTGTGTAGAATAGGTCTCTCAGATTTGCTCCTTTTCCAGTCCAGAATTCCAGTTGTCGGCATTCTCCCTCTTCATGTAAACCTTGTAAAATAAGATAGCAAAGGCATAAGTATTGTACTAAAATAGGTAATAATAGCCCATAATGCAATAAATATCAATGTAAAAGCATGATGCAAAGTGGACGTATCAACTCCCCCAAACTTAGACCTCGCTTGTCCTCAAGCGAAAGCCAAAATAGATAATTGATATGTCTTCGTCGTATTTATAATTTTTGATTGTTCCATGCCAATATTCTACAACTTTTATATACTTTTGGAAACTTTTTATACTATTTTTGGGACTAACATATTGATCCAGTGCCCAGTTCCTGTTTGTTGCATGTTTTTGGTTTCGCAGAAAATCCATATTAAACGGAGTCCAAACGGGATAAAAACTTACGGAGGTTTTTTTGGAATATATGTGAATTTTGGGAAGTGGAATCAACGCGAGACGATGCCCGAGGGGCCCACGAGGGTGAGGGGGGCACCCCAGGGGGTAGGGCACGACCTGGGCCATCGTGGCCACTCCGTAAGGCGGGTGGTGCCCTTCTTTCGCCACAAGAAAGCCAATATCCAGATAAAAATCGTATCAAAATTTCAGCCCAATCGGAGTTACGGATCTCCGGGAATTTAAGAAATGGTGAAAGGGCAGAATCAGAGAGCGCAGAAACAGAAGGAAACAGAGAGAGAGAGAGAGAGAGAGAGAGAGAGAGAGATCCAATCTCGGAGGGGCTTTCGCCCCTCCGCTACCATGGAGGCCACGGACCAGAGGGGAAACCCTTCTCCCATCTATGGGGAAGGTCAAGAAAGAAGAAGAAGGGGGCTCTCTCCCCCTCTCTCCCGGTGGCGCGGGAACGCCGCCGGGGCCATCATCGCGATAACGATCTACACCAACAACTTCACCGCCGTCATCACCAACTCTTCCCCCCTCTATGAAGCGGTGTAACCCATTTTTTACCCGCTGAAATCTCTACTTAAACATGGTGCTCAATGCTATATATTATTTCCCAATGATGTATGGCTATCCTATGATGTTGAGTAGATCCGTTTTGTCCTATGGGTTAATTGATGATCGTGATTGGTTTGAGTTGCATGTTTTATTATTGGTGCTATCCTATGGTGCTCTCTGTGTTGCGCAAGCGTGAGGGATCCCCGCTGTAGGGCTTGCAATATGTTCATGATTTTCTTATGGTGGGTGGCGTGAGTGACAGAAGCATAGACCCGAGTAAGTAGGTTGTTTGCGTATGGGAGTAAAGAGGACTTGATGCCTTATAATGCTATGGTTGGGTTTTACCTTAATGATCTTTGGTAGTTGCGGATGCTTGCTAGAGTTCCTATCATAAGTGCATATGATCCAAGAATATAAAGTATGTTAGCTTATGCCTCTCCCTCAAATAAAATTGTAGTAACGATTACCGGTCTAGTTATCAATTGTCTAGGGACAAATAACTTTCTCGTGACAAAAAGCTCTCTATTGAAACTAATTTAGTTGTGTCTTTATCTAAACAATCCCTAGCTTTTATTTACATGCTCTTTATTATCTTTCAAACCTAGCCTACAACACCTACAAAGTACTTCTAGTTTCATACTTGTTCTAGGTAAGGCGGACATTAAGCATGCGTAGAGTTGTTTCGGTGGTTAATAGAACTTGAGGGAATATTTGTTCTACCTTTAGCTCCTCATTGGGTTCGACACTCTTACTTATCGAAAGAGGCTACAATTGATCCCCTATACTTGTGGGTTATCAAGACCTTTTTCTGGCGCCATTGCCGGGGAGCAATAGCGTGGGGTGAATATTCTCGTGTGTGCTTGTTTGATTTATCACTAAGTGGGTGTTATTTGTTGTTCTAAGTTGTTCTCTATCTTTAGTTATGGATATGGAACACGAAATACCCAAAAAATTAGGTTTACTTGCTACTCATGGAGATGGGGAACCTCCTAAAATCCTCGATACTCATTATATGAAAGATATTGTGCACTACTTTAATAATCCTGAGAAAATCCCATTCAATTATATAATGGGAGACACGTTGGATCAACGTGAATACTTTAGGGATTATCGCTTGACTAAAAAAGGGAAGCTATTATGGGATCAAATTTATATGTTGCATTGGTATGCTCGGCAAATATGCTTAAGATATGATTATACTTGTTGCTCTAGGATGAAGTCTCCACACCTCCCCTTTTCATGCAAATTTAATGATAATGAAACCTTAGCTTCTTATGCTAATGGTATATATGATTACTATGATGTGGAACGAATAGAAGAATTTGTTGCTTTTAAGGGTGCTTGTGAAATTGAATCTTTGTTTAAAGAGTTTGAAGATTTTGATGATTCAGTTTATAGACCTGAAAATTTAGCTATCTTTAAATATTGCTATGAGAATTATAAATACAATTATGATATTGATGAATTTATTGAGACAGTCTCCGATGTCCGAGAAGAGACTATTATTTTGCAGGAGTCTATGGAAGAAGAAATTGATGAAACTATGAGCTCATTGGATGAAAAAGATGATGAGGAGAGCGAAGAACAAAAGGAGGAAGATCGGATTAGCTACCTGTGCCCACCTTCTAATGAGAGTAACTCTCCAACTCATACATTATTTAATGTCCCTTCGTTCTTACCGAAGGATGAATGCCATGATAATTGATATGATCCCGTTGATTCGTTTGAAATATCCCTTTTTGATGAACTTGATGCTTGCTATTCTTGTGGCCAAGATGACAATATGAATTATTGATACGTCTCTGTCGTATCTATAATTTTTTATTGTTCCATGCCAATATTCTACAACTTTTACATACTTTTGGCAACTTTTTATACTATTTTTTGGGACTAACATATTGATCCAGTGCCCGGTGCCAGTTCTTGTTTGTTACATGTTTTTTGTTTCGCAGAAAATCCATATCAAACGGAGTCCAAACGGGATAAAAACTAATGGAGATTTTTTGGAATATATGTGATTTTTGGAAAGAAGAATCAACGCGAGATGATGCCCGACGGGGCCATGAGGCAGGGGGCGCGCCACAGGGCGTCAGGCGCGCCATGTGCCCTCGTGGCCACCCCGTTAGGCGGTTGGTGCCCTTCTTTCGCCGCAAGAAAGCCAATATCTGGATAGAAATCGTGTTAAACTTTCAGCCCAATTGGAGTTACGGATCTCGTTGAATATAAGAAATGGTGAAAGGCCAGAATCTAAAACGTAAAAATAGAGAGAGACAGAGAGACAGATCCAATCTCGGAGGGGCTCTCGCCCCTCCCATGCCATGGAGGCCATGGACTAGAGGGGAAACCCTTCTCCCATTTAAGGAGAAGGTCAAGGAAGAAGAAGAAGAAGAAGAGGGGGGCTCTCTCCCCCTCTCTCCCGGTGGCGCCGGAACGCCGCCGGGGCCATCATCGTGTGACGGCGATCTACACCAACACCTTCGTCATCTTCACCAACATCTTCATCACCTTCCCCCATCTATCTACAGTGGTCCACTCTCCCGCAACCCGCTGTACCATCTACTTGAACATGGTGCTTTATGCTTCATATTATTATCCAATGATGTGTTGCCATCATATGATGTCTGAGTAGATTTTCGTTGTCCTATCGGTAATTGGTGAATTGCTATGATGGGTTTATTTTGCATGTGGTTATGTTGTTGTCCTTTGGTGGCCATCATATGAGCGCGTGTGCGGATCACACCATAGGGTTAGTTGTATGTTGATAGGCCTATGTATTAGAGGGCAAGAGTGACAGAAGCTTCAACCTAGCATAGAAATTGATGCATACGGGATTGAAGGGGGACCAATATATCTTAATGCTATGGTTGGGTTTTACCTTAATGAACATTAGTAGTTGCGGATGGTTGCTAATAGTTCCAATCATAAGTGCATAGAATTCCAAGTCAAGGATGACATGCTAGTAGTGGCATCTCCCACATAAAACTTGCTATCGGTCTAGTAAAGTAGTCAATTTCTTAGGGACAATTTCGCAACTCCTACCACCACTTCTCCACACTCGCTATACTAACTTTATTGCTTCTTTACCTAAAACAGCCCCTAGTTTTTATTTACGTGCTCTTTATATTCTTGCAAACCTATCCCGTTACACCTACAAAGTACTTCTAGTTTTATACTTGTTCTAGGTAAAGCGAACGTCAAGTGTGCGTAGAGTTGTATCGGTGGTCGATAAAACTTGAGGGAATATTTGTTCTACCTTTAGCTCCTCGTTGGGTTCGACACTCTTACTTATCGAAATAGGATACAATTGATCCCCTATACTTGTGGGTTATCAAGACCTTTTTCTGGCGCCGTTGCCGGGGAGTTATAGCGTGGGGTGAATATTCTCGTGTGTGCTTGTTTGCTTTATCACTAAGTAATTTTTATTTGTTGTTCTAAGTTGTTCTCTATCTTTAGTTATGGATATGGAACACAAAATACCAAAAAAATAGATTTACTTGCTACTCATGGAGATGGGGAACCTCCTAAAACCCTTGATGCTCATTATGTGAAAGATATTATGCACTACTTCAATAATCCTGAGAAAACCCCATTCAACTTTATAATGGGAGTAACGTTGGATCAACGTGAATACTTTAGGGATTATCGCTTGACTAAAAAAGGGAAACTATTATGGGATCAAATTCATATGTTGCATTGGTATGCTCGGCAACTATGCTTTGCTCTAGGATGAAGGCTCCACACCTTCCCTTTTCATGCAAATTTAATGATATTGAAACCTTAGCTTCTTATGCTAATGGTATATATGATTACTATGATGTGGAACGAATAGAAGAATTTGTTGCATTTAAGGGTGCATGTGAAATTCAATCTTTGTTTAAAGAGTTTGAAGATTTTAATGATTCAGTTTATGGGCCTGAAAATTTAGATATCCTTAAATATTGCTATGAGAATTATAAATACAATTATGATATTGATGAATTTATTGAGAAAGTCTCCACTGTCTGAGAAGAGATTAATATTTTGCAGGAGTCTATGGAAGAAGAAATTGATGAAACTATGAGCTCATTGGATGAAAAAGATGATAAGGAAAGCGAAGAACAAAAGGAGGAAGAGCGGATTAGCTACCCGTGCCCACCTTCTAACGAGAGTAACTCTTCAACTCATACATTGTTTAGTTTCCCTTCAAATTTACCAAAGGATGAATGCTATGACGATTGTTATGATCCCGTTGATTCTTTTGAAATATCCCTTTTTGATGATGCTTGCTATGCTTGTGGCCAAGATGCCAATATGAATTATGCTTATGGAGATGAACTTGTTATAGTTCCTTATGTTAAACATGAAATTGTTGCTATTGCACCCATGCATGATAGTCCTATTATCTTTTTGAATTCTCCCGACAATACTATATCGGAGAACTTTGCCCTTATTAAGGATTATATTGATGGGTTGCGTTTTACTACTACACATGATGATTTTGATAAATATAATATGCATGTGCTTGCTGCTCCTACTTGCAATTATTATGAGAGAGGAACTACATCTCCGCCTCTCCATGTTTCCAATATGATAAAATTGCAAGAAACTCTTTATACTATGCATTGGCCTTTACTATGTGTGCATGAATTGGCTTTGATATACCTTGGGATTCGGGTGGATCCATTACTTGAGCACTATATGCCTAGCTTAATGGCTTTAAAGAAAGTGTTGCCACGGAGACAACCCGGAAGGTTTAGAGAGTCATTTATTTCTGTTGTGTGCATTTATAAATTTTAAAAATAAAAATAATGTGCCAAGATTTGCCTTTAGGATGTTTACATTGCTTGTTGGTTTGTGCGGTGCAAGACAGAAACTTTGGCTGTAGTGAGCGATTTTATAATTTTTACTAGAATGTCAAATGGTTCTGAAACATTTTGCACTGTCTTTCTATGCAAATTTTTTATTTTTCCTAATTTTTTCAGAATTTTTGGAGTACCAGAGGTATGGTGAATGTTTAGATTACTACAGACTATCATGTTTAAGACAGATTCTGTTTTTGATGCATAGTTTGCTTGTTTTGATGAAACTATCGATTTCTATCAGTGAATTAAGCCATGGAAAAGTTATATTGCAGTATCTACAATGCAAAAACAAAGTATGAATTGGTTTGCAACGGTACTTAGAGTAGTGATTTGCTTTATTATACTAACAGATCTTACCGAGCTTTCTGTTGAGTTTTGTGTGGATGAAGTGTTCGAAGATCGAGGATGTCTCGATGTGAGGAGAAGGAGGAGAGACAAGAGCTCAAGCTTGGGGATGCCAAGGCACCCCAAGTAAATATTCAAGGATACTCAAGCGTCTAAGCTTGGGGAAGCCCCGGAAGGCATCCCATCTTTCTTGAACAAAGTATCGGTATGTTTTCGGATTCGTTTCGTTCATGTAATATGTGCAAATCTTGGAGCGTCTTTTGCATTTAGTTTTCACTTTTATTTTATGCACCATGTTGGTATGAGATAATCCTTGGTTGATTTATAGAATGGTGTTTGCACTTCACTTATATCTTTTGAGTATGGCTTTATAGAATGCTTCAGGTGCTCCACTTATATCATTTGAAGTTTGGATTGCCTGTTTCTCTTCACATAGAAAACCGCCATTTGTAGAATGATCTTTTGCTTCACTTATATTGTTAGAGCATGGGCATATCTTTTGTAGAAAGAATTAAACTCTCTTGCTTCACTTATATCTATTTAGAGAGATGACAGGAATTGTTCATTCACATGGGTAGTCATAAAATCCTACATAAAACTTGTAGATCACTGAATATGATATGTTTGATTCCTTGCAGTAGTTTTGCGATATAAAGGTGGTGATATTAGAGTCGTGCTAGTTGAGTAATTGTGAAATTGAGAAATACTTGTTTTGAGGTTTGCAAGTCCCGTAGCATGCACGTATGGTAACCGTTGTGTGAGAAATTTGAAGCATGAGGTGTTTCTTTGATTGCCTTCCTTATGAGTGGCGGTCGGGGATGAGCGATGGTCTTTTCCTACCAATCTATCCCCCTAGGAGCATGCGCTTAGTGCTTGGTTTTGATGACTTGTAGATTTTTGCAATAAGTATGTGAGTTCTTTATGACTAATGTCGAGTCCATGGATTATACGCACTCTCACCCTTCCATCATTGCTAGCCTCTTCGGTACCGTGCATTTCCCTTTCTCACCTCGAGAGTTGGTGCAAACTTCACCGGTGCATCCAAACCCCGTGATATGATACACTCTATCACACATAAGCCTCCTTATATCTTCCTCAAAACAGCCACCATACCTACCTATTATGGCATTTCCATAACCATTCCTAGATATATTGCCAGACAACTTCCATCATAATCATATACATGACTTGAGCATTCATTGTCATATTGCTTTGCATGATCGTAAGATAGCTAGCATGATGTTTTCATGGCTTGTCCGTTTTTTGATGTCATTGCTACGCTAGATCATTGCACATCCCGTTACACCGCCGGAGGCATTCATATAGAGTCACACTTTGTTCTAGACATCGAGTTGTAATATTGAGTTGTAAGTAAATAAAAGTGTGATGATCATCATTATTAGAGCATTACCCTAGTGAGGAAAGGATGATAGAGACTATGATTCCCCCACAAGTCGGGATGAGACCCCGGACTTAAAAAAAATAAAAGAGGCCAAAGAAGCCCAAATAAAAAAGAGGCCAAAGAAGCCCACCAAAACAAAAAAACAAAAAACGAGAGAAAAAGATAGAAGGGGCAATGATACGTCTCCAATGTATCTATAATTTTTTTATTGTTCCATGCTATTATATTATCTGTTTTTGATGTTTATGGGCTTTACTATACACTTTTATATTATTTGTGGGACTAACCTATTAACCGAAGGCCCATCCCAAATTGCTGTTTTCTTGCCTATTTCAGTGTTTCGAAGAAAAGGAATATCAAACGGAGTCCAAACGGAATGAAACCTTCGGGAGAGTTATTTTTGGAACGGAAGCAATCCAGGAGACTTGGAGTATACGTCAGGGAAGCTTCGAGGTGGCCACGAGGCAGGGAGGCGCGCCTGCCCCTGGGTGCGCCCCCACCCTCGTGGGCCCCTCGTGGCTCCGCTGACCGACTTCTTTCGCCTATATATGTCCATATATCCTAAAAACATCGAGGAACAGAATAGATCGGGAGTTCCACCGCCAGAAGCCTCCGTAGCCACGGAAAACCAATCTAGACCCGTTCCGGCACCCTGCCGGAGGGGGGGAATCCCTCTTCGGTGGCCATCTTCATCACCCTGGCGCTCTCCATGACGAGGAGGGAGTAGTTCACCCTCGGGGCTGAGGGTATGTACCAGTAGTTATGTGTTTGATCTCTCTCTCTCTCTCTCTCTCTTTCTCTCTCTCTCGTGTTCTTGAGGTGGTACGATCTTGACGTATCGCGAGCTTTGCTATTATAGTTGGATCTTATGATGTTTCTCCCCCTCTACTCTATTGTAATGGATTGAGTTTTCCCTTTGAAGTTATCTTATCGGATTGAGTCTTTAAGGATTTGAGAACACTTGATGTATGTCTTGCACGTGCTTATCTGTGGTGACAATGGGATATCATGTGATCCACTTGATGTATGTTTTGGTGATCAACTTGTGAGTTCCGTGACCTCGTGAACTTATGCATAGGGGTTGGCACACGTTTTCGTCTTGACTCTCCAGTAGAAACTTTGGGGCACTCTTTGAAGTTCTTTGTGTTGGTTGAATAGATGAATCTGACATTGTGTGATGCATATCGTATAATCATACCCACGGATACTTGAGGTGACATTGGAGTATCTAGGTGACATTAGGGTTTTGGTTGATTTGTATCTTAAGGTGTTATTCTAGTATGAACTCTATGATAGATCGATCAGAAAGGATAACTTTGAGGTGGTTTCGTACCCTACAATAATCTCTTCATTTGTTCTCCCCTATTAGTGACTTTGGAGTGACTCTTTGTTGCATGTGAGGGATAGTTATATGATCCAATTATGTTATTATTGTTGAGAGGACTTGCACTAGTGAAAGTATGAACCATAGGCCTTGTTTCCTAGCATTGCAATACCGTTTGTGCTCACTTTTATCATTAGTTACCTTGCTGTTTTTATATTTTCAGATTACAAAAACCTATATCTATCATCCATATTTCACTTGTATCACCATCTCTTCGCCGACCTAGTGCACCTATACAATTTACCATTGTATTGGGTGTGTTGGGGACACAAGAGACTCTTTGTTATTTGGTTGCAGGGTTGCTTGAGAGAGACCATCTTCATCCTACGCCTCCCACGGATTGATAAACCTTAGGTCATCCACTTGAGGGAAATTTGCTACTGTCCTACAAACCTCTGCACTTGGAGGCCCAACAACGTCTACAAGAAGAAGGTTGTGTAGTAGACATCAAGCTCTTTTCTGGCGCTGTTGCCGGGGAGGTTAGCGCTTGAAGGTATGTCTTTAGATCTTGCAATCGAATCTTTTTGTTTCTTGTTTTATCACTAGTTTAGTTTATAAAAGAAAATTAAAAAAATGGAATTGAGTTTGGCTCATACGCTTCATCTTTTTAATTTTTTCTTGAGAATGATGGAAAGGAAAATTGTGCTCAAGTGCTAGAAGAAGAAGTCTATAAAATGTTTGGCACTAAATCTTTAAATGATAAGCACGATTGCAATGTTGTTAGCATGAACTCCTTGAATATCCATAGTACTAATGATGATTGCACTAGTCATGATGAAAATGCCTCTTATAAGCATGTCAACTTTTGTGGAGTGCATAGAGTTTGCAAGTATACACCAAATAGGGAAGATAGATTTTGCAAGAGGCATAAGTATTTGGAAACTAAGTGGTTGCAAGAGAGGCTAGATGTTTGTGCTGAAAATTTAAAATTTCTTCACCATACTTGTGAAATTTGCAATGAACATGGTCATTTAAATCTCCGAGGCAAATTGTTCCATGATCGTATCGTATCCAAAAATTGTGATGATTTGATTTCCCTTGCACATCATAATGAACTTAGTTTGCTTTTGGGTTATGAACAAATGAAACGTATAACTAAGCATATTCCAGAATATAACCTTGAGAAATTCCTTGATATATATCTAGAAGAATTTTTTATGTATTGTGCGGTGAATTGCATTGAAAATCCTTATATTGCCAATTAAATAAAGAAAAGAAAACAAATAGAGGATGAAGAGAATACTAATGAAAGGGAAGATGCTTCCCAATATCCTCCTATTATTTTTTATGATGAATCAGGTAACGAGGAGGAGCCTTCTACTCAACCAATCTCATCAATAAAGAGCTCCAAAAAGAGGAATAAATCCACACATGATGTGAAGAAGAAAAAGAAAAGATGGAGAAGCAAAGGTAAAAAGGCATTTGTCGGTGTCAAAACCGGTGGATCTCGGGTAGGGGGTCCCAAACTGTGCGTCTAGGCCGGATGGTAACATGAGGCAAGGGACACGAAGTTTTACCCAGGTTCGGGCCCTCTCGATGGAGGTAAAACCCTACGTCCTGCTTTATTAATATTGATGATATGGGTAGTACAAGAGTAGATCTACCACGAGATCAAGGAGGCTAAACCCTAGAAGCTAGCCTATGGTATGATTGTTGATGTGTATGTTGTCCTACGGACTAAAACCCTCCGGTTTATATAGACACCGGATAGGGTTAGGGTTACATAGAGTCGGTTACAATGGTAGGAGATTTGTATATCCGTATCGCCAAGCTTGCCTTCCACGCCAAGGAAAGTCCCTTCCGAACACGGGACGAAGTCTTCAATCTTGTATCTTCATAGTCCAGGAGTCCGGCTGAAGGTATAGTCCGGCCATTCGGACACCCCCTAATCCAGGACTCCCTCAGTAGCCCCTGAACCAGGCTTCAATGACGACGAGTCCGGCGCGCAGATTGTCTTCGTCATTGCAAGGCGGGGTCCTCCTCCAAGTACTTCATAGAAGATTTTGAACACAAAGATAGTGTCCGGCTCTACAAAATAAGTTTCCACATATTGCCACAGAGAGAATAATATTTACACAAATCTAATATGCTGACGTATTCCGTAGCGCGACACATCACGGCCAAGCCTTTATCCGAGTCGTTTCATTATCCCACCTCAGCGCGTCATGCGAGGCGGTTTCCTTGGCACGTCTTGTTAAAGCAGAGATCGTGTCCCCTTATTCCGGGATTCTCATCAATACGGACGTGGGTAACCCAACCGCGCCATTGATTACGGCGCTTGGGAGATAAGCAAGTTTTACCAGGCCGGTGGGGACACGTAGTTGCATCCACCCATATAAGGGGATAAGGATCCACCTTTTTACCTATGCCTTCTTCCTCCTTTGCTTATCCATTCTCGCGCACTCGAGCTCCAGCGCCCAAGTCCGCACTCCCCACCTCAACCTTCTCCAGCCATGTCCGGAGTGGGAGGCAAGTGGATGGTCTCCTCCGTCACGGAGGGGCACATCAAAAGACTAAGGAAGGCCGGATACTTATCTAACGACATTGCGCACCGGCTTCCGGAAAAGGGGCAGCTCATCCCCACCCCTAGGCCCCATGAGAGGGTGGTGTTCCTCCCCCATTTCCTCCACGGACTGGGTTTCCCTCTCCATCCATTTGTCCGGGGGCTCATGTTTTACTACGGCCTGGATTTCCATGATCTGGCCCTGAATTTTGTCCTCAACATCTCGGCGCTTATCATCGTGTGCGAGGCTTTCATCCGCATCCGCCCCCATTTTGGCCTATGGCTCAAGACTTTCAACGTTAAGCCGAAGGTGGTGCGCGGCAACCAGGCGGAGTGCGGAGGCGCCATGGTGGGCAAGATGGCCAACGTCTTATGGCTTGAGGGCTCCTTTGTGGAGACCCTGAAGGGGTGGCAATCGGGGTGGTTTTACATCATCGAGCCGCGTGACCCCGAATGGATCGCAGCCCCCGAGTTTCTGTCCGGACCCCCTACGCAGCTCACCTCCTAGAAGGAGACCGGCCTGTCGTGGGGTAAAAAAAGGAGAGCTGACCGGACTCCAAACATGTGTCCAAACCCTGGTGGACAAGAAGCTCAAACTTGTCAACATAGTCCAGGTTATGCTCATCCGCCGGATCCTCCCGTGTCAACAATGGGCTTTCAACCTGTGGGAGTTCGACCCGGCGCGGCACCAAACTCTGAACAGGCTCTTCGACACGATGTACGAAGATGCCTGGAAGGTGCTTTTCAACGGCGCCGAGGCTCCCGCATCCGCTACCGAGGATCGCGGATTTAGTGCGCAGTGTCACGCTCTTGCGGTAAGCTGTTTTTTCCTTTTATAGGATATCAGTTTTTCATAGTTTGACTCTATGCGGGATCTAAGCTCCCTTACCTTTGACAGGATTGGTAGGTGACGTCCGGATAGGTCAACTGTCCAGCTCCTTTGCCCGAAGGCCCAGCGGACGCTCACTTGGCGAAGCTGCTGGTTCCGGCACCCCATGTGGTGCCGGATAAGAGGGCCAAGAAGAAGGCCACGGGGACTCGAAAGAGTGCCCGACGCCCGAAGGTGTCGGATTCACCATCCGACGAATCCAAGACGCACTCCTCCCATGAAGATGAGGAGGAGGAAGAAGAGACCCCTCCCCCTCCAGCGGGGGAAGGGAAGAAAAGGAAGGCCGCCCCAACTGGGGAGGCCGAAGGGTCCAAGAAGGGGAAAACCCGTTCTTTGGACTACTTTATCGACGCCGATGACGGTAGAGAGGAGTGGGCGCCCAGGGCTAAGCCCCTGGCCAAATCGTAAGTATCCGGATACCAGAGGGATTCATAGTATTCGTTTATTGTGCAGCTTTCCCTTATGTCAAATATGTTTATGCAGCCCACCCAAAGACCGGCTCGACGCGTCGTCGAGCGGCTCACTGGACTCGTCAGACATGAACTCGCTTTCGACGGCTTCCTCCCCCCGCCCTACGGACGACACCGAAGTGTTGTCCCAACAGGTTCCAATCCGGGAGGAGGTGGTCCTGGAGGCGCCGCGAGGCGACCTCCCGGATTCCAGGAGTAAAGGGGATGAAATCCCCCAGGGCTCCAAGTCCGGCCCTAGGCCGGACACCGCTCCGGAACCTTCAAAGGTTCCAGAGTCCGGTAGGGGACCTCCTTCCAAGAGGAGCAAGCCCACCGCGCCGGTGACCTCCGTCCAACCGGGGGCGCCGGACAATCTGTTGGAGGCGCTCCAAGGCGCCTCCATCAACGAGGGGCACCGCACTATTATGAGTGCGATGGTCCAGAAGGTTCAGTCCGCCAAGAGCGGACTGACAGAAGCTTGTACTAGCCTTTTAACAGGCTTTGAGGTAAGTAAAGAATGTGTAAATAATATTACCGCATAGACAGTAGCCCCTGATGCTCTGTTTGGCGTTCGGGAAGAAAAGCCGAATAGAGGATCAAATAAAATTCGCAGGAGTCTAACAAAAAGGAGTCAATATGCGTGTGCAGGCTTCCCTGCTGGCGTCCACCGCACTGACTGCGGAAGTGGACACGCTAAAGCAGAACCTCGAGCGGTCTGAGCAAGAGCTCGGGCGTGCCAAGAAGCAGCTCGAGGACAATGAAAGCACCAATGTTGGTGTCAAAACCGGCGGATCTCGGGTAGGGGGTCCCGAACTGTGCGTCTAGGCCGGATGGTAACAGGAGGCAAGGGACACGAAGTTTTACCCAGGTTCGGGCCCTCTCGATGGAGGTAAAACCCTACGTCATGCTTGATTAATATTGATGATATGGGTAGTACAAGAGTAGATCTACCACGAGATCAAGGAGGCTAAACCCTAGAAGCTAGCCTATGGTATGATTGTTGATGTGTATGTTGTCCTACGGACTAAAACCCTCCGGTTTATATAGACACCGAATAGGGTTAGGGTTACATAGAGTCGGTTACAATGGTAGGAGATCTGTATATCCGTATCGCCAAGCTTGCCTTCCACGCCAAGGAAAGTCCCTTCCGGACACGGGACGAAGTCTTCAATCTTGTATCTTCATAGTCCAGGAGTCCGGCTGAAGGTATAGTCCGGCCATCCGGACACCCCCTAATCCAGGACTCCCTCAGCATCCCTCCCAAATGATGTTGCTTCTACTACTCATTGTGATGATGATAATTGCTATACTACTATTGGTGCTATCCATACTATTAATGATGAGAGTGATTATGCTTATGATATGAAAAGGCCCAAGCTTGGGGATGCTATTTTTGATGTGAATGACATGTTCGAGAATGTATTTGCTGCAATTAATGTTTTTCCCAAGCTTGGGGATGCTACGTTTGATGAAGATGATATCTTTAGTCTCCCAAGTTTTGATGAGCAAATTTATTATGATGATAGCATGCCTCCTATGTATGATGGTTATATTGATGAAAGTGGGTTTGGAAGAGTGTCAACTTTAGGAAGTAATGATCCCACTATTTTGGAGAATATTGAATCTTATTTTGACAATTATGAAAGTGGATTTGGAGAGGTCATGACTTTATTTAGTAATGATTCCACTATCTTGGAAGAGGTTTCAATCGATTATGATGAGAACAAAGTTGCTAATTATGATGATTATTGTGATGATACTTATGCTATCAAAAGTAGAGATGAATATATTTATAAAACTTGTCATGATTATGATTACCCTTTTTCCGAGCATTACTCCTTTAATGTGGAAACAATTTATAGTATTCGAGTTTCTTATGATGCTCCCACTATTCCGAATGAGAAGAATTTTGCTTATGTGGAGAGTAGTAAATTTTCTACGCTTGTAGATCATGGAAAGAATGCTTTATGTGATAGTTATATTGTTGAATTCATTCATGATGCTACTGAAAATTATTATGAGGGAGGAATATATGCTTGTAGGAGTTGCAATAATATCAAGTTTCCTCTCTATGTGTTGAAAATCTTGAGGCTATGCTTGTTTTACCTTCCTATGCAAGTTGATTCTTGTTCCCACAAGTTGTTTGCTCAAAAAATCCCTATGCATAGGAAGTGGGTTAGACTTACATGCGCTAGTCATATTCTTCATGATGCTCTCTTTATATTTCAATTCTTACCTTTTATGTGAACGTCATTGAAATCATCATGCCTAGCTAGGGGCGTTAAACGATGGCGCTTGTTGGGAGGCAACCCAACTTCATTTTTGTTCTTTGCTTTTTGCTCCTGTTTAGTAATAAATAATTTATATATCCTCTGTTATGATTGAGTTTTTGTGTTTTATTTAGTGTTTGTGCCAAGTAGAACCTTTGGGAAGACTTGGGGAAAGTCTTTGCGATCATGCTGTAAAAAACAGAAACTTTAGTGCTCACGAGATTTGTTGCCATTTTTATTGGAGAGTGCTATTTAGTTAATTCTTTTCGCAAATGATTAATAGATAAATTCCTCACGTCCAGAAATTTATTTTAGAATTTTGGGGTTCCAGAAGTTTGCTTTAGCTACATATTACTACAGATTGTTCTGTTTTTGATAGATTCTGTTTTTCGTGTGTTGTTTGCTTATTTTGATGAATCTATGGCTAGTAAAGGAGTTTATAAACCATAGAGAAGTTGGAATACAGTAGGTTTAACACCAATATAAATCAAGAATTACTTCATTACAGTACCTTGAAGTGGTGTTTTGTTTTCTTTCGCTAACGGAGCTCACGAGATTTTCTATTTAAGTTTTATGTTGTGAAGTTTTCAAGTTTTGGGTAAAGATTTGATGGATTATGGAACAAGGAGTGGCAAGAGCCTAAGCTTGGGGATGCCCATGGCACCCCAAGGTAAAATTAAAGGACACCAAAAAGCCTAAGCTTGGGGATGCCCCAGAAGGCATCCCCTCTTTCGTCTTCGTCTATCGGTAACTTTACTTGGAGCTATATTTTTATTCACCACATGATATGTGTTTTGCTTGGAGCGTCTTGTATGATTTGAGTCTTTGATTTTTAGTTTACCACAATCATACTTGATGTACACACCTTTTGAGAGAGACTCACATGATTTGAAATTTATTAGAATACTCTATGTGCTTCACTTATATCTTTTGAGCTATATAGTTTTTGCTCTAGTGCTTCACTTATATCTTTTAGAGCACGGCGGTGGTTTTATTTTATAGAAATAATTGATCTCTCATGCTTCACTTATATTATTTTTAGAGTCCTTTAGAACAACATGGAAATTTGCTTTTAGGAATAATATAAAAACTTTCATAGAAGTGCATTGAATACTATGAGAAGTTTGATACTTGATAATTGTTTTGAGATATGGAGATGGTGATATTAGAGTCATGCTAGTTGAGTACTTGTGAATTTGAGAAATACTTGTGTTGAAGTTTGTGATTCCCGTAGCATGCACGTATGGTGAACCGTTATGTGATGAAGTCGGAGCATGATTTATTTATTGATTGTCTTCCTTATGAGTGGCGACCGGGGACGAGCGATGGTCTTTTCCTACCAATCTATCCCCCTAGGAGCATGCGTGTAATACTTTGTTTCGATAACTAATAGATTTTTGCAATAAGTATGTGAGTTCTTTATGACTAATGTTGAGTCCATGGATTATACGCACTCTCACCCTTCCACCATTGCTAGCCTCTCTAGTACCGCACAACTTTCGCCGGTACCATAAACCCACCATATACCTTCCTCAAAACAGCCACCATACCTACCTATTATGGCATTTCCATAGCCATTCTGAGATATATTGCCATGCAACTTTCCACCGTTCCGTTTATTATGACACGCTTTATCATTGTCATATTGCTTTGCATGATCATGTAGTTGACATCGTATTTGTGGCAAAGCCACCGTTCATAATTCTTTCATACATGTCACTCTTGATTCATTGCATATCCCGGTACACCACCGGAGGCATTCATATAAAGTCATATTTTGTTCTAAGTATTGAGTTGTAATTCTTGAGTTGTAAGTAAATTAAAGTGTGATGATCATCATTATTAGAGCATTGTCCCAGTGAGGAAAGGATGATGGAGACTATGATTCCCCCACAAGTCGGGATGAGACTCCGGATGAAAAATAAAAAAAGGAGAAAAAAAAAGAAAAGAGGCCAAAAAGAAAAAAATAAAGAAGGCCCAAATAAAAAAATGAGAGAAAAAGAGAGAAGGGACAATGTTACTATCCTTTTCCACACTTGTGCTTCAAAGTAGCACCATGATCTTCATGATAGAGAGTCCCCTATGTTATCACTTTTATATACTAGTGGTAATTTTACATTATAGAACATGGCTTGTATATTCCAATGATGGTGAAATATCGTGGATGTCGCCTAGAGGGGGGGGGGGTGAATAGGCGCTTTAAAATAATTACGGTTTAGGCTTAAACAAATGCGGAATAAACCTAGCGGTTAATTTGCCAAGCACAAAACCTAAAACAACTAGGCTCACCTATGTGCACCAACAACTTATGCTAAGCAAGATAAGCAACTATGTGATAGCAAGATATACGACAAAGAACAATATGGCTATCACAAAGTAAAGTGCATAAGTAAAGGGCTCGGGTAAGAGATAACTGAGGCACGCGGAGACAACGATGTATCCCGAAGTTCACACCCTTGCGGATGCTAATCTCCATTTGGAGCGGTGTGGAGGCACAATGCTCCCCAAGAAGCCACTAGGGCCACCGTAATCTCCTCACGCCCTTGCACAATGCAAGATGCTGTGATTCCACTAAGGGGCCCTTGAGGGCGGTCACCGAACCCGTACAAATGGCAACCCTTGGGGGCGGTCACCGAACCCGTACACTTTGGCAACCCTTGGGGGCAGTCACCAGTACCCATTAAATTGCTCGGGGCAATCTCCACAACCTAATTGGAGACCCCGACGCTTGCCCGGAGCTTTACACCACAATGTTTGAGCTCCGAACACCACAAGGGTTGGGGTTAGCTCCCCAACAACACCACGAAGCTTCACCACAATGGAATATGGCTCTGAGGTGACCTCAACCGTCTAGGGCGCCCAAGCACCCAAGAGGAACAAGCTCAAGGGTACCAAGCACCCAAGAGTAATAAGTTTCTCAACTTGTAACTTCCACATATCACCGTGGAGAACTCAAACCGATGCACCAAATGCAATGGCAAGGGCACACGGAGTGCCCAAGTCCTTCTCCCTCAAATCCCACCGAAGCAACTAATGCTACGGAGGAAAATGAGAGGAAGAACAAGAAGGAGAACACCAAGAACTCCAAGATCTAGATCCAAGGGGTTCCCCTCACATAGAAGAGAAAGTGATTGGTGGAAATGTGGATCTAGATCTCCTCTCTCTTTTCCCTCAAAAACTAGCAAGAATCCATGGAGGGATTGAGAGTTAGCAAGCTCGAAGAAGGTCAACAATGGGGGAAGAACACGAGCTCAAGAGATAAGGTTCATTGGGGAAGAAGAACCCTTTTATAGGAGGGGGAAATCCAACCGTTATGTGCTCAGCCCGCACACAAGCGGTACTACCGCTCCACGAGCGGTACTACCGCTCGGGCGGAAGAAGCAGGGAAAAGGAGCAACAAAACATGAACCTTGGGGCAGTAGTACCGCATATAAGCGGTACTACCGCTCACCCCAGTGGTACTACCGCTGGAGGAGCAGAACACGGGACCAAAAGAGGCAGGGTAGAGCAGAGTACAACGGTAGTAATGCAGTAGTGGTACTACCGCCCGACCAGAGCGGTACTACCGTGCCTTACTGCCGTGCAACTACTGCTAAACCCGACAAGAAAAGTGCAGGACCCAAAATTGAGGTGGTAGTAGAGCGGTACTGGAGCGGTACTACCGCTTGATGCTATAAGTGGTACTACCGCTGCCGACCGCGGTACAACCGCAGGGAGAAAATCAGAACTGCCATAACTTCTTCATACGAGCTCCGAATTGAGCAAACTCAAGCTTGTTGGATACAAGACGGCGAGTAGCATCAAAACAGCGGAGTAAAGCCTCCAACCGAATAGTAATAAGAGGCAGGGGAGGTATGCCAACAAATAGAGGAGTGAAACCTCCAACCGAGAAGAACCGGCATAACCTCCAACATCGAAAACATCATAGAAGATGCGAGTGAACTCCATTTTCGATGAACTCGAGCTTATCACCAAGATGACCATAAGCTCCAAAACTCACAAAGAGAAGAACCAAACAAGAACCAATAAAGATGATGCAAGTATGCAATGGTTTGAGCTCTCTACGAACGATACGATCAAGCTACTCATCGAGAGCCCCCCTTGATAGTACGACAATCGATCCTATAACCCAGTCTACCAACTACCACTATGAGACCGGTAAAATAGAAAACCTATCAATGGCAAACCTTTGTCTTGCACATAGTCCACTTGAGGTAGATGCTGTCGATCTTGACTTCCTCAAGTTGGACCACCTTTCTTGATTGCGTTGGCTTGGTGAAGACTAGTAGATTGCTCCCCCATACTCCACTATGGGTGAGCCACTCTTCGGCACATCTTCATAAATCGATTGTTACCATAATGGACGGTAAGCTTCAAGCCTTTGATCTCTTTGTGATGCTCCACTTGAACTGCACATCGCAACCATTCCATGGGATCACCCTCTCGGTACATCTCTGCGCTTTGTGAGTTGATCAACTTGATTCACTCTTGACTTGTGACGCCCGGATAATCAAGCTACAGTAAACCTCTGCTAATGATGCCACATCACCCCAATTACTGTTGCTAATCTCGCGTTAGGTCGAAACCAGTACGAATTCAAATTCAAAATCAAGCAAACGATAAAAGTTTTCAAATATTAAAACTAAAATGTTCGGAGTGAACCAAATATTGCATAGATAATTATGATGGGAAAACCGCATGTTTATAAAATGTTTAAATACTATGAGATAAATAAAACAGTAGCAAAATGATTAATTAAATACCTCTTATAATTAATAAAATGTCAAACTAAGTTATTTGGGTTCTAGATTTTTTTTGTGACTATGGACTAAGTTGAAATACTAAGTTAGATACTAAGTGTATATTTTACTAAATTAAAATGCAACTAAAATAAATAAAGAAAGAAATAATAAAAGAAAACAGAAAACAAACAAAAGAAAAAAAGGAAAAGAGAGAAAGGCCCCCCACTGGGCTTCGGCCCAGCAGGCCGGCCCGTTCGGCCACCGGCCCAACCGGCCACACCCCTCACTCCCATAACCCCCCACCCCTGGTCAAACCCTAACCCGACCACCCGCACTCCCCCCCCACGTCGTTCCCACCCCCCTTCCCGATCCAGATTGGATCGGGGACGAAACCCCCGCTCCCCCTCGCTCCTCGCCCCCCCTCTGCCCGATCTGGGCCGGGCACGGCGCCCCGCCCCCGCCGCCGCTCGGATCGCCCGTCGCCTCCTCGCCCTCCTCTCCCTCGCGCGACGCCACGAGAAGCCGTGGCCACGCCTCATCGCCGCCCCGACGCTGCCGCCCGAGGACCTCGCCGGAGCTCCCTCGCCGGCCTGCCTCCTCCTCCCCACCGGTCTGCCTCCTCCTCCCCATCGGCCACCTCGTGCCTCCCATCGCCGCTGTAGCCGAGCGCCGCACGACGACGATGGCCTTCCCCGACGTCGTTTGCCTCGCCGTCGCGGACTCCGGTCACCCCAAGCTGCCCGACGCCGTCGCTCGCCGATCCGGAGTCACCTCGCCTACGCTGTCGCTACCCCGACCCTGTCGCCCTCGTCTGCCGTCTCCAACTCGACCCCGACGTGCCACCTCGCCGCTCACCGGGATGCCCCGCCCCGCCTCTCCGTCGCCGGACCGCCCCTGCACCTCCTCGAGCTCGCACGCGACCCTCCCCGTGAGCCCCGTCTGCCCTTCTCTCTCCCCGTTGCCGGATCTGGCCTGCGCCCGCACCACCGCCGCCCTAGCGCCTGCGCACCGCCACCCTGAGTCGCCTCTGCCTGTCGCGGCCGGCCGGCGAGCCGTGCCGCCGACCATGCTCCCGACGCCGGTGCCCCGTGCATGCACACGCCCATGCTTCGTTCGGGCGGGCGCCCACATCCCCCCCGCCCGCACCCGCAACGCCCACACGCCCGCTAAGGCCCCTTCGGGCCACTGACCAGAGGGGCCCAGCCCACAGAACGTTTTAAAAGAAAATGAAAAATAAAATAAAATGAATTAATTAATTTAATAATTAATTAGTGAATTAATTAAGTTAATTAGTCCTATTTAATTAATCTAATTAATTAGTTAGTTTAATTAAACAGTAACTCGATTAGCTAAACCCCAACTAACCTAAACAGAGGATGACAGGTGGGCCCCGCTGGACCCACGGGCCAGGTTTGACTTTGGTCAGCTGGGTTTGACCTGCTGACGTCATGGTGATGTCATGCTGACATCACCTTTCACTATTCTGGATAATGTTGATTAAATTAATTAAATAAATCCTAAAATGATTTAAATCTTTTAAAATTAATATAAAATAAACCGTAGCTCGGATGAAAAAACTTTGTACATGAAAGTTACTCAGAACGACGAGACGATTACAGATACGCAACCCGTTCGTCCGCCACACCCCCCTAACCTATCGAACACGTAACTTTCCCCCTCTGGCTCCTCTGCCCGAAAACTCGAAACACCGGGGATACTTTCCCGGATGTTTCCCCCCTTCACCGGTATCACCTCATACCGCGTTAAGGCACCCCTAGCACCGATACTTATCATGTCATGCATCGCTATGCATCTGTTTGCTTAAATATTTATTGTTTCTTCCCCCTCTTCTCTCGCTAGACACCGAGACCGACACCGCTGCTACCCAGTACGACTACGGAGTTGACGACCCCTCTCTCTTGCCAGAGCAACCAGGCAAGCCCCCCCTTTGATCACCAGATATCGCCTACTCTTCTCTATACTGCTTGCATTAGAGTAGTGTAGCATGTTACTGCTTTCCGTTATTCCTATCCTGATGCATAGCCTGTCCTTGTTATTACTGTTGTTACCTTTACCTGCAATCCTACATGCCTAGTATAGGATGCTAGTGTTCCATCAGTGGCCCTACACTCTTGTCCGTCTGCCATGCTATACTACTCGGCCGTGATCACTTCGGGAGGTGATCACGGGCATATACTATATACTTTACACTGTTACATTACCGGAGAAACTGTTCGGAGATGGGGGCTGAAGGGACAGGTGGCCCCATCCCGGTAGAGGTGGGCCTGGGTTCCCGATGGCCCCCGTCTGTTACTTTGTGGCGGAGCGACAGGGCAGGTTAGGACCACCTAGGAGAGAGGTGGGCCTGGCCCTGGTCGGAGTTTGCGGATACTTAACATGCTTAACGAGATCTGGGTATTTGATCTGAGTCTGGCCATTTGGTCTATACGCACTAACCATCTACGCGGGAGTAGTTATGGGTATCCCGGCGTTGTGGTATCAGCCGAAGCCTTCGTGACGTCAGCGACTAAGTGGCGCGCGCCGGATTGGACCGTAAGCGTGCTCTTGTATTAAGGGGGCTAGTTCTGCTTCCGGCCGCGTTCGCAACGTGCAGGTGTGCAAAGGGCGATGGGCCCAGACCCCTGCGCCATAGGGTTTAGACCGGCGTGCTGACCTCTCTGTTGTGCCTAGGTAGGGCTGCGACGTGTTGATCTTCCGAGGCCGGGCATGACACAGAAAAGTGTGTCCGGCCAAATGGGATCGAGCGTGTTGGGTTATGTAGTGCACCCTTGCAGGGAAGTTAATCTATTCGAATAGCCGTGTCCCTCGGTAAAAGGACGACCCGGAGTTGTACCTTGACCTTATGACAACTAGAACCGGATACTTAATAAAACACACCCTTCCAAGTGCCAGATACAACCGGTGATCGCTCTCTCACAGGGCGACGAGGAGAGGATCATCGGTTAGGATTATGATATACGATGCTACTTGGAGGATTTCAGTCTACTCTCTTCTACATGCTGCAAGACGGAGGCTGCCAGAAGCGTAGTCTTCAAAAGGACTAGCTATCCCCCTCTTATTCCGGCTTTCTGCAGTTCAGTCCACATATAATAGCCTTACTCCAGTTGATACCAATACATACATATGTAGTGTAGCTCCTTGCTTGCGAGTACTTTGGATGAGTACTCACGGTTGCTTTCTCCTTCTTTTCCCTCTATTCCTTCTACCTGGTTGTCGCAACCAGATGTTGGAGCCCAGGAGCCAGACGCCACCGTCGACGATGACTCCTACTACACCGGAGGTGCCTACTACTACGTGCTGCCCGCTGACGATGACCAGGAGTAGTTTGGGAGGATCCCAGGCAGGAGGCCTGCGCCTCTTTCGATCTGTATCTCAGTTTGTGCTAGCCTTCTTAAGGCAAACTTGTTTAACTTATGTCTGTACTCAGATATTGTTGCTTCCGCTGACTCGTCTATGATCGAGCTCTTGTATTCGAGCCCTCGAGGCCCCTGGCTTGTAATATGAGTCCCTGATCTTGATCGTACACGTTTCTGTGTATGATTGAATCGGGGGCGTCACAAGTTGGTATCAGAGCCGACTGCCTGTAGGAATCCCCCTTCCACACTTCTTGGCCGAAGTCGAGTCTAGACATTACAAAACTTTTACTAACATGGCTGTGCGGCTTACGGGCACACGTCGCCATCTGGGTGGTATTAGGATCTTTTACTCCTTGTCTATACTCTGGGACTCTGATCTCTCTTCTATTCGGGTTAAATGTATTTTGCTAAATCTAACATTAGGGTATTGTTATCACTTTCACCCGGAGAGCCCCTTATTACTGGTGATCGTCTGCTGCACGTGAAGACCCTAAAGATACTCTCAGTTGTTAACCCGAGAACTTGGGTTCATCGCGTTTGCAATTCCCCTTCCACCGTCAACACTTATGGATAAATACTGGCAGTTGTTATGCTTACATACATCCCTAGTTGGTCTTGTTATTACAAGATACTTCAAAATACTTGTCGTTGTTTCGATAATCCTTTGAGCTTACCGCCTTGCTGTTCTTTGTCACCTGAATACCCCTACGGATAATTCTCGCACTTATCGAGTATCCGCTCATCCCCCAGTTGTTCTTGTGTTTCACAATGGTCTTTGAAATACTATTCGACCTTTCAAAAATCCTTAGTAGCTTATTGCTCTGCAATACTTGCCTGCTTGCATTATGGATGCTTTCCATATGTCTGGCAATATTCGTTAGTATCCTTAGGCATCGTCTTTTTGATCCTATTGATTCAACATGAGTGCGAATGCACGCAATCATCAGTTGATCCTTTCAAATTATCTTTCCGGCTCAGACGTTATTTTAAAACATGAGCTGGATCTCGACCAATCAAATTGCTGTCGATTGTACCCTTAAGGCTATCCAACTTATCCATCCCTGATCAGAGCATTGCTTCTGATCCCTTGTCTTGGAATTGATAATTCCTTTGCATTTGGGCCTTGAATTAGTCAGTTGTTTCTAAAGTCTGATCTCCTTGCATTGTTTCTCCCTCTGGTTGAGTACCGATGCTCGCACCAGATCCCTTGAGGACCACCAGATCATTTGCTGGATTTTATCCAACAGCATCCTTCATATTCAATAAGTCTGTGAGCCTTTCCTCGGATACATAATACCTTTGGTAAATTTTATCCTCTGCTTTCTCAAACATGCTCTACTATCGAGCTTGTGTTATTTATTCTTGAAATTTGTGGTATATACTCCTAAGATGCCTTGATGGGTTGAACCTATGCCTTCTCTAAACTGTGTGAACTCGAAAGTTTTCACGAGCCATACACTTCTGGTAATTTGCCAAATAAAATTTCAACACTACAACTTCTTCGAAAGTGAGAAGTGAATGAAAGGTTATGCATTGGAGAAGTGGGAGTCGACCTTGAACTTGTGTTCATGCCCATGGACACGATGTAGATCTTATCGTTAAAGCTTCTCTTAAATTAAATTATTCCTTTGGTATAAGTTCATCTTATATCTGGGATCTGACCTTTTGCAATCGTGGTTCCGACCATGTTCTCCTTTAAATACCATTTCGCGTGCAAGTTTAAGCGCTTGTCTTTTGTAGAGCCATACCCCAGGCTAACCTCTACTTGACCTGTCATCGAGTATTACCCCCCTCTGGTATCTCGAGATTATCACGGAACTGCATAACTTCTTATGAGTTCTTCTTCAGGTATTATTTGACTTTCGCTGCATCATCATTTGACTTGATGTCATCGCCAACCGATTACATCTTCATGAAATTTCTCGACAAATGTGTCGTGGTCATCATCAACATCCTGAGCTCTTCCAAGATATATATCGAATTCTTGTTGAGAAATACCATCCTCGCCCCTCAATGGTTTGTATTATCACCGACCACTTTATTGCCTTCCATTCAACACAAACTTATTCGTGTTTTGTGTTATACCTTGAGACCCTTGCTATCCAGCATTTGTTCTTCTTTACCTTGGAATGTTACCACCTTTTATGTCAAGAATGTCGTGGTAATTTTACCACCTCTTGAGAATTCTTGATATAGTAATATCTCTCGCCTTTTGCGTTCATTTCTTGGTCTCCGTGTTGTTTCTAACCGGAATACCGATAAATGGTCTGTGATGTGTAAATTCTAAACTTCTAGCAACCCTATTGCTTGAAGTTATTGGTCTACAGTTTCATTCTAAGTCTATTGGTTATTGAATCATCATTCAAACATTGATCGTGCTACCTAGTCCAGATTCCTGGGTGCACCCTTCTATCATTGTGCAGTTGTGTATGTTTCCCTCGAGCATACATCCTTATATCATTTGACCCGACAAATGTTATCTCCTTGTTCACACAAGTGTGGAAATCCATCTTTTGAAAATCTCAATGATTTGTTGCTGAGCCTATCAGCCACCTCCTCATCCTCTCCTTGGTTTACTGATGACCTCTCGTTTCAGAGCTCACTTACATAGATCACTTCTGAGATTCTCACAATGTCATCTCGTCAATTGTGTTGCACCTTTTCTTCTTAGGCATCCTGAGTCTGAGGTATCCTGACACCAATCAGATCTGGATCTTGGTCAGATATGATGGTTGGGACATACTTCCAAAAGTTATAACATTGGTCTTTATATGACCCGGTAAGGTGATGTCATGCCTAGCACACCTGACTGGAGGACCTATTGTTATAGTTTCCTTTTGGCAAGGTTAGTCGTTCTTCCGTGAGGGAATTGTAAGACTTATTCTATAAGTTGTTCCTGATGGATCCTTTTTGTCTCCAAAGTCTGATCTTCACCTATTGACCATGTCAATGCTATCTCAAAGCATGTCTATGGTATTCCGATTTTCAACAAGAACATTGAAGCTAATGCTAAATGTTTCCTGCTCCATTTTCCAAACACCGTTGTATGTGCAATATCATGAGCTTCCTCCCCCTCACTTTAGTGGTTTTCTACCTTCTATCCGGTCTTGGTTATCTTACTCTGCTTGTTCTTGGGAAGGATATACCCCTGAAATATGTGTTTAAACACATTTTCCTTTCCATTGTTCTGTTTAATCTGATAATCACATTTTCCTTTCCATTGTTCTGTTTAACATTCTTGAGGTTTATATGATCTAAGCAGTAATACGCCACTGCTTTTATAAGCACCTCGGTGTACATTTCTGTCAGCAAGACCCTATTACTATTGTTGATGACATTCTGGTAACCCCCGATGGACGAGAACTTTGCCTATTGGTCCGCCTCGTTCAACAAGCAGGAAAATGGTTCTCTTCGTCCCTCGCCCTTGGTACCGATGTTGTTGCCGACATAACTGATAGGCTGATCCTCTGACATGCCTTACTATCATGACCATGCAAGATGTCAACGCCCATCCCTATTTTAACCCACATGGTGGGCCCATAACCCACAGTTCCACAGGATCGAAACCTGACTCTACTGTACACCTATGTGGCCAAAGCTATTCCTCACGCGTGGCTTCGTAAGTACTTCACGAGCCACCTTTCGAAAGATCATCAATTCTGGTATCAGACACAATACTTATTCCCATTGCTCTGAACCCCTTTCACACAATGTTTCAGGCAATGAACGATTGCCTATCCGCTCAAAACTTCTTATTGCACTGTCCTACTTTGCTCTCGATGTGTATCATTTGTTCAACTCGAGAGATACTCATATGTTCGTTCTTGGGATACCCCATATGATTTTCCCTTATAACATCCTAACGTTGTAGGGCTGCCCCTTACCTATTCGTAAGTACGATGGAGTTCCTCGAAGAAAGGACGACAACTTCATCATGATGCATTGGAATAAAGAACTGAAGACATCAACGAAGGGAATTAACTTCTTCGAGAAGATCCATTAGCATATCGTAACCAGAACTTTCCCCTTACTCCCCTCTTAAATCTCGGGACGAGATTTCTTGTAGTGGAGGAGAATTGTGACGCCCGGATAATCAAGCTACAGTAAACCTCTGCTAATGATGCCACGTCACCCCAATTAATGTTGCTAATCTCGCGTTAGGTCGAAACCAGTTCGAATTCAAATTCAAAATCAAGCAAACGATAAAAGTTTTCAAATATTAAAACTAAAATGTTCGGAGTGAACCAAATATTGCATAGATAATTATGATGGGAAAACCGCACGTTTATAAAATGTTTAAATACTATGAGATAAATAAAACAGTAGCAAAATGATTAATTAAATACCTCTTATAATTAATAAAATGTCAAACTAAGTTATTTGGGTTCTAGATTTTTTTTGTGTGACTATGGACTAAGTTGAAATACTAAGTTAGATACTAAGTGTATATTTTACTAAATTAAAATGCAACTAAAATAAATAAAGAAAGAAATAATAAAAGAAAACAGAAAACAAACAAAAGAAAAAAAAGGAAAAGAGAGAAAGGCCCCCCCACTGGGCTTCGGCCCAGCAGGCCGGCCCGTTCGGCCACCGGCCCTACCGGCCACACCCCTCACTCCCATAACCCCCCACCCCTGGTCAAACCCTAACCCGACCACCCGCACTCCCCCCCCCATGTCGTTCCCACCCCCCTTCCCGATCCAGATTGGATCGGGGACGAAACCCCCGCTCCCCCCTCGCTCCTCGCCCCCCCCTCTGCCCGATCTGGGCCGGGCACGGCGCCCCGCCCCCGCCGCCGCTCGGATCGCCCGTCGCCTCCTCGCCCTCCTCTCCCTCGCGTGACGCCACGAGAAGCGGTGGCCACGCCTCATCGCCGCCCCGACGCTGCCGCCCGAGGACCTCGCCGGAGCTCCCTCGCCGGCCTGCCTCCTCCTCCCCACCGGTCTGCCTCCTCCTCCCCATCAGCCACCTCGTGCCTCCCATCGCCGCTGTAGCCCAGCGCCGCACGACGGTGATGGCCTTCCCCGACGTCGTTTGCCTCGCCGTCGCGGACTCCGGTCACCCCAAGCCGCCCGACGCCGTCGCTCGCCGATCCGGAGTCACCTCGCCTACGCTGTCGCTACCCCGACGCTGTCGCCCTTGTCTGCCGTCTCCAACTCGACCCCGACGTGCCACCTCGCCGCTCACCGGGATGCCCCGCCCCGCCTCTCCGTCGCCGGACCGCCCCTGCACCTCCTCGAGCTCGCACGCGACCCTCCCCGTGAGCCCCGTCTGCCCTTCTCTCTCCTCGTTGCCGGATCTGGCTTGCGCCCGCACCACCGCCGCCCTAGCGCCTGCGCACCGCCACCCTGAGTCGCCTCTGCCTGCCGCGGCCGGCCGGCGAGCCGCGCCGCCGACCATGCTCCCGACGCCGGCGCCCCGTGCACGCACGCGCCCATGCTTCGTTCGGGCGGGCGCCCACATCCCCCCCGCCCGCACCCGCAACGCCCACACGCCCGCTAAGGCCCCAATGAAAAATAAAATAAAATAAAATGAATGAATGAATTTATTAATTAATTAAATTAATTAATTAGTGAATTAATTAAGTTAATTAATCCTATTTAATTAATCTAATTAATTAGTTAGTTTAATTAAACAGTAACTGGATTAGCTAAACCCCAACTAACCTAAACAGAGGATGACAGGTGGGCCCCGCTGGACCCACGGGCCAGGTTTGACTTTGGTCAGCTGGGTTTGACCTGCTGACGTCATGGTGATGTCATGCTGACATCACCTTTCACTATTCTGGATAATGTTGATTAAATTAATTAAATAAATCCTAAAATGATTTAAATCTTTTAAAATTAATATAAAATAAACCATAGCTCGGATGAAAAAACTTTGTACATGAAAGTTACTCAGAACGACGAGACGATTACAGATACGCAACCCGTTCGTCCGCCACACCCCCCTAACCTATCGAACACGTAACTTTCCCCCTCTGGCTCCTCTGCCTGAAAACTCGAAACACCGGGGATACTTTCACGGATGTTTCCCCCCTTCACCGGTATCACCTCATACCGCGTTAAGGCACCCCTAGCACCGATACTTATCATGTCATGCATTGCTATGCATCTGTTTGCTTAAATATTTATTGTTTCTTCCCCCTCTTCTCTTGCTAGACACCGAGACCGACACCGCTGCTACCCAGTACGACTACGGAGTTGACGACCCCTCTCTCTTGCCAGAGCAACCAGGCAAGCCCCCCCTTTGATCACCAGATATCGCCTACTCTTCTCTATACTGCTTGCATTAGAGTAGTGTAGCATGTTACTGCTTTCCGTTATTCCTATCCTGATGCATAGCCTGTCCTTGTTATTACTGTTGTTACCTTTACCTGCAATCCTACATGCCTAGTATAGGATGCTAGTGTTCCATCAGTGGCCCTACACTCTTGTCCGTCTGCCATGCTATACTACTGGGCCGTGATCACTTCGGGAGGTGATCACGGGCATATACTATATACTTTACACTGTTACATTACCGGAGAAACTGTTCGGAGATGGGGGCTGAAGGGACAGGTGGCCCCATCCCGGTAGAGGTGGGCCTGGGTTCCCGACGGCCCCCGTCTGTTACTTTGTGGCGGAGCGACAGGGCAGGTTCAGACCACCTAGGAGAGAGGTGGGCCTGGCCCTGGTCGGCGTTCACGGATACTTAACATGCTTAACGAGATCTGGGTATTTGATCTGAGTCTGGCCATTTGGTTTATACGCACTAACCATCTACGCGGGAGTAGTTATGGGTATCCCGGCGTCGTGGTATCAGCCGAAGCCTTTGTGACGTCAGCGACTGAGTGGCGCGCGCCGAATTGGACCGTAAGCCTGCTCTTGTATTAAGGGGGCTAGTTCTGCTTCCGGCCGCGTTCGCAACATGCAGGTGTGCAAAGGGCGATGGGCCCAGACCCCTGCGCCATAGGGTTTAGACCGGCGTGCTGACCTCTCTGTTGTGCCTAGGTAGGGCTGCGACGTGTTGATCTTCCGAGGCCGGGCATGACACAGAAAAGTGTGTCCGGCCAAATGGGATCGAGCGTGTTGGGGTATGTGGTGCACCCCTGCAGGGAAGTTAATCTATTCGAATAGCCGTGTCCCTCGGTAAAAGGACGACCCGGAGTTGTACCTTGACCTTATGACAACTAGAACCGGATACTTAATAAAACACACCCTTCCAAGTGCCAGATACAACCGGTGATCGCTCTCTCACAGGGCGACGAGGAGAGGATCATCGGTTAGGATTATGCTATACGATGCTACTTGGAGGATTTCAGTCTACTCTCTTCTACATGCCGCAAGACGGAGGCTGCCAGAAGCGTAGTCTTCGAAAGGACTAGCTATCCCCTCTTATTCCGGCTTTCTGTAGTTCAGTCCACATATAATAGCCTTACTCCAGTTGATACCAATACATACATATGTAGTGTAGCTCCTTGCTTGCGAGTACTTTGGATGAGTACTCACGGTTGCTTTCTCCTTCTTTTCCCTCTATTCCTTCTACCTGGTTGTCGCAACCAGATGTTGGAGCCCAGGAGCCAAACGCCACCGTCGACGACGACTCCTACTACACCGGAGGTGCCTACTACTACGTGCTGCCCACTGACGACGACCAGGAGTAGTTTGGGAGGATCCCAGGTAGGAGGCCTGCGCCTCTTTCGATCTGTATCTCAGTTTGTGCTAGCCTTCTTAAGGCAAACTTGTTTAACTTATGTCTGTACTCAGATATTGTTGCTTCCGCTGACTCGTCTATGATCGAGCTCTTGTATTCGAGCCCTCGAGGCCCCTGGCTTGTAATATGATGCTTGTATGACTTATTTTATTTGTAGAGTTGTGTTGTGATATCTTCCCGTGAGTCCCTGATCTTGATCGTACACGTTTGCGTGTATGATTAGTGTATGATTGAATCGGGGGCGTCACATGACTTAGTCTTGATCAACCTTGAACCTTTCCAATTCTCTCCATTTGGATGATGTCTTGAAGGTAGACATGAATGATCACACAATCTTCTTCTTCAAGACATGCTTGCAATAAGCTCAACTCTCACATGACCAATCTTTGGATAATTCCTTAAATAACACCTTGGTCGACACAAACTCTCCTTGAAACCAACACATGTACTCTAAGAAAAGCCTATGGACAAAACCTTCAAATATAACTCAAGGCAACCATTAGCTACCCGTGCCCACCTTCTAACGAGAGTAACTCTTCAACTCATACACTGTTTAATTTCCCTTCAAATCTACCGAAGGATGAATGCTATGATGATTGTTATGATCCCGTTGATTCTTTTGAAATATCCCTTTTTGATGATGCTTGCTATGCTTGTGGACAAGATGCCAATAGGAATTATGCTTATGGAGATGAACTTGCTATAGTTACTTATGTTAAACATGAAATTGTTGCTATTGCACCCCCGCATGATAGTCCTATTATCTTTTTGAATTCCCCCGACTACACTATATCGGAGAACTTTGCCCTTATTAAGGATTATATTGATGGGTTGCGTTTTACTACTACACATGATGATTTTGATAAATATAATATGCATGTGATTGCTTCTCCTACTTGCAATTATTATGAGAGAGGAACTACATCTCCGCCTCTCCATGTTTCCAATATGATAAAATTGCAAGAAACTGTTTATACTATGCATTGGCCTTTACTATGTGTGCATGAATTGTTGTTTTATGACATTCCGATGCATAGGAATAGAGTTAGACTTTGTCATTACATGATATATGTTACTTTGTGCTCACTACTAAATCACAAATCATTGTGAATTAAAATTGGCTTTGATATACCTTGGGATTCGGGTGGATCCATTACTTGAGCACTATATGCCTAGCTTAATGGCTTTAAAGAAAGTGTTGCCACGGAGACAACCCGGAAGGTTTAAAGAGTCATTTATTTCTGTTGTGTGCATTTATAAATTTTAAAAATAAAATAATGTGCCAAGATTTGCCTTTAGGATGTTTACATTGCTTGTTGGTTTGTGCGGTGCAAGACAAAAACTTTGGCTGTAGTGAGCGATTTTACATTTTTTTACTGGAACGTCAAATGGTTATGAAACATTATGCACTGTCTTTCTATACAAATTTTTTATTTTTCCTAATTTTTTCAGAATTTTGGGAGTACCAAATGTATGGTGAATGTTTCGATTACTACAGACTATCATGTTTAAGACAGATTCTGTTTTTGATGCATAGTTTGCTTGTTTTGATGAAACCATCGATTTCTATCAGTGGATTAAGCCATGGAAAAGTTATATTACAGTAGCTACAATGCAAAAAACAAAATATGAATTGGTTTGCAATAGTACTTAGAGTAGTGATTTGCTTTATTGTACTAATAGATCTTACCGAGCTTTCTGTTGAGTTTTGTGTGGATGAAGTGTTCGAAGATCGAGGATGTCTCGATGTGAGGAGAAGGAGGAGAGACAAGAGCTCAATCTTGGGGATGCACAAGGCACCCCAAGTAAATATTCAAGGAGACTCAAGCGTCTAAGCTTAGGGATGCCCTGGAAGGCATCCCATCTTTCTTCAACAAAGTATCGGTATGTTTTCGGATTCATTTCGTTCATGTGATATGTGCAAATCTTGGAGCGTCTTTTGCATTTAGTTTTCACTTTTCTTTTATGCACCATGATGGTATGAGATAGTCCTTGGCTGATTTATAGAATGGTCTTTGCACTTCACTTATATCTTTTGAGTATGGCTTTATAGAATGCTTCATGTGCTCCACTTATATCATTTGAAGTTTGGATTGCCTGTTTCTCTTCACATAGAAAACCGCCACTTGTAGAATGATCTTTTGCTTCACTTATATTGTTAGTGCATGGGAATATCTTTTGTAGAAAGAATTAAACTCTCTTGCTTCACTTATATCTATTTAGAGAGATGACAAGAATTGGCCATTCACATGGTTAGTCATAAAATCCTACATAAAACATGTAGATCACTAAATATGATATGTTTGATTCCTTACTGTAGTTTTGCGATATAAAGGTGGTGATATTAGAGTCGTGCTAGTTGAATAATTGTGAAATTGAGAAATACTTGTGTTGAGGTTTGCAAGTCCCGTACCATGCACGTATGGTAACCGTTGTGTGACAAATTTGAAGCATGAGGTGTTTCTTTGATTGCCTTCCTTATGAGTGGCGGTCGGGGACGAGCGATGGTCTTTTCCTACCAATCTATTCCCCTAGGAGCATGCGCGTAGTGCTTGTTTTTGATGACTTGTAGATTTTTGCAATAAGTATGTGAGTTCTTTATGACTAATGTCGAGTCCATGGATTATACGCACTCTCACCCTTCCATCATTGCTAGCCTCTTCGGTACCGTGCATTGCCCTTTCTCACCTCGAGAGTTGGTGCAAACTTCGCTGGTGCATCCAAACCCCGTGATATGATATGCTCTATCATACATAAGCCTCCTTATCTCTTCCTCAAAACAGCCACCATACCTACCTATTATGGCATTTCCATAGCCATTCCGAGATATATTGCCATGCAACTTCCATCATCATCATATACATGACTTGAGCATTCATTGTCATATTGCTTTGCATGATCATAAGATAGCTAGCATGATGTTTTCATGGCTTGTCCGTTTTTTGATGTCATTGCTACGCTAGATCATTGCACATCCCGGTACACCGCCGGAGGCATTCATATAGAGTCACACTTTGTTCTAGACATGCTGTGAGAAGTTTGATGCTTGATAATTGTTTTGAGATATGAAGATGGTGATATTAAAGTTGTGCTAGTTGAGTAGTTGTGAATTTGAGAAATACTTGCGTTAAAGTTTGTGATTCCCGTAGCATGCACGTATGGTGAACCGTTGTGTGATGAATTCGGAGCATGATTTATTTTTTGATTGTCTTCCTTATGAGTGGCGGTCGGGGATGAGCGATGGTCTTTTCCTACCAATCTATCCCCCTAGGAGCATGCATGTAGTACTTTATTTCGATAACTAATAGATTTTTGCAATAAGTATGTGAGTTCTTTATGACTAATGTTGAGTCCATGGATTATATGCACTCTCACCCTTCCACCATTGCTAGCCTCTCTAGTATCGCGCAACTTTCGCCGGTACCTTAAACCCACCTTATACCTTCCTCAAAACAACCACCATACCTACCTATTATGGCATTTCCATAGCCATTCCGAGATATATTGCCATGCAACTTTCCACCGTTCCGTTATTATGACACGCTTCATCATTGTCATATTGCTTTGCATGATCATGTAGTTGACATCGTATTTGTGGCAAAGCCATCATTCATAATTCTTTCATACATGTCACTCTTGATTCATTGCATATCCCGGTACACCGCCGGAGGCATTCATATAGAGTCATATTTATTTCTAAGTATCGAGTTGTAATTGTTGAGTTGTAAGAAAATAAAAGTGTGATGATCATCATTATTAGAGCATTGTCCCAGTGAGGAAAGGATGATGGAGACTATGATTCCCCCACAAGTCGGGATGAGACTCTGGACGAAAAAAAGGAAGAAAGAAAAGAGGCCATAAAAAGGAGAAAAGGCCCAAATGAAAAAAATGAGAGAAAAAGAGAGAAGGGACAATGTTACTATCCTTTTACCACACTTGTGCTTCAAAATAGCACCATGATATTCATGATAGAGAGTCTCCTATGTTATCACTTTCATATACTAGTGGGAATTTTTCATTATAGAACTTGGCTTGTATATTCGAATGATGGGCTTCCTCAAAATGCCCTAGGGCTTCATGAGCAAGCAAGTTGGATGCACACCCACTTAGTTTCTTTTGTTGAGCTTTCATATACTTATAGCTCTAGTGCATCCGTTGCATGGCAATCCCTACTCACTCACATTGATATATATTGATGGGCATCTCCATAGCCCGTTGATACGCCTAGTTGATGTGAGACTATCTTCTCCCTTTTTGTTTTCTCCACAACCACCATTCTATTCCACTTATAGTGCTATATCCATGGCTCACGCTCATGTATTGCGTGAAGATTGAAAAAGTTTGAGAATGTCAAAAGTATGAAAATAATTGCTTGGCTTGTCATCAGGGTTGTGCATGATTTAAATACTTTGTGTGATGAAGATAGAGCATAGCCATACTATATGATTTTTGTAGGAATAACTTTCTTTGGCCATGTTATTTTGAGAAGACATGATTGCTTTGTTAGTATGCTTGAAGTATTATCATTTTTATGTCAATATTAAACTTTTACCTTGAACCTTTTGGATCTAAATGTTCATACCACAATTAAGAAGAATTACATTAAAATTATGCCAAGTAGCACTCCGCATCAAAAATTCTGCTTTTATCATTTACCTACTCGAGGACGAGCAGGAATTAAGCTTGGGGATGCTTGATACGTCTCCAACGTATCTATAATTTTTCATTGCTCCATGCTATATTATCTACTATTTTGGACATTATTGGGCTTTATTATCCACTTCTATATTATTTTTGGGACTAACCTATTAACCGGAGGCCCAGCCCATAATTGCTGTTTTTGCCTATTTTAGGGTTTCGAAGAAAAGGAATATCAAATGGAGTCCAAACGGAATGAAACCTTCGGCACGTGATTTTCTCACCGAACATGATCCAGGAGACTTGGACCCTGCGTCAAGAAATAAAGGAGGAGGCCACGAGCTCGTGGGCCCCCTATTGCTCCACCGACATACTCCTTCCTCCTATATATATACCTACGTACCCCCAAACGATCAGATACGGATCCAAAACCCAAATTCCACTACCGTAACTTTCTGTATCCACGAGATCCCATCTTGGGGCTTGTTCCGGAGCTCCGCCGGAGGGGGCATCGATCATGGAGGGCTTCTACATCAACACCATAGCCTCTCTGATGAAGTGTGAGTAGTTTACCTCAGACCTTCGGGTCCATAGTTATTAGCTAGATGGCTTCTTCTCTCTTTTTGGATCTCAATACAATGTTCTCCCCCTCTCTTGTGGAGATCTATTCGATGTAATCTTGTTTTTGAGGTGTGTTTGTTGAGACCGATGAATTGTGGGTTTATGATCAAGATTATCTATGAACAATATTTGAATCTTCTCTGAATTCTTTTATGTATGATTGGTTATCTTTGCAAGTCTCTTCGAATTATCAGTTTGGTTTGGCCTACTAGATTGATCTTTCTTGCAATGGGAGAAGTGCTTAGCTTTGGGTTCAATCTTGCGGTGTCCTTTCCCAGTGACAGTAGGGGCAGCAAGGCACATATTGTATTGTTGCCATCGAGGATAACAAGATGGGGTTTTCATCATATTGCATGAGTTTATCCCTCTACATCATGTCATCTTGCTTAAGGCGTTACTTTGTTTTCATGAACTTAATACTCTGGATGCATGCTGGATAGCGGTCAATGAGTGGAGTAATAGTAGTAGATGCAGGCGGGAGTCAGTCTACTTGTCTCGGACGTGATGCCTATATACATGATCATACCTAGATATTCTCATAACTATGCTCAATTCTGTCAATTGCTCAACAGTAATTCGTTCACCCACCATAAAATACTTATGCTCTTGAGAGAAGCCACTAGTGAAACATATGCCCCCCGGGTCTATCTTCATCATATTAATCTTCCAATACTTAGTTATTTCCTTTGCTTCTTTACTTTGCTTTTATTTTACTTTGCATCTTTATCATAAAAATTCCAAAAATATTATCTTATCACATCTATCAGATCTCACTCTCGTAAGTGACTGTGAAGGGATTGACAACCCCTTATCATGTTGGTTGCGAGGAGTTATTTGCTTTGTGCAGGTACGAGGGACTCGCGCGTAGCCTCCTACTGTATTGATACCTTGGTTCTCAAAAACTGAGGGAAATACTTACGCTACTTTGCTGCATCATCCTTTCCTCTTCAAGGAAATCCAACGCAGTGCTCAAGAGGTAGCAAGAATAAGTTTTGGCGCCGTTGCCGGGGAGTCTACGCAAAAGTCAACATACCAAGTACCCATCACAACCCTTATCTCCCGCATTACATTATTTGCCATTTGCCTCTTGTTTTCCTCTCCCCCACTTCACCCTTGATGTTTTATTCGCCCTCTCTCTCCCTATCCTCCCTTTCTTTTCCATTTGCTTGTCATTATGGCGAGTCCTCTATCTTCTCCGTTATCTCCCGAGAATGAAGTTCTAAATTTTAAGAAAAGGGAGGGAGAAAATCTAAAAGACGCTTGGTACAGAATTTGCAATGCTCAAAATAGATCTACCAGGAAGCAATCTACTTCCGTTCTTCTTCGCAATTTTTATGTTGGCGTTGCTCCTTGGTATAGATATGTCCTTGATACCATTACCGGAGGGAATTTCTAGGGTAGCCACACTTTTGATTCTTATAATGCTATGATAGATTTATTTGGCTCACCACCTCTCTTGGTTAATGGAACTATGTTAACTTTGGAGCATGTAATGCAAAAGCTTGAAATTATTGAAAATAAAGTTGCTACCATTGAGTTGATTGAAAATTTCGATAAAAAGATCCCAAAACAAAAAAATAAGGAGGGGAACCCAAAAATTTTAAAAAAGGAAAGTGAAAGTGAGAGAGACAAGCATTGTTGAAGTGAGGGAGCTCCTTAAACTTTGTTCATACTCACGGAAACTTTGTGAATCTTGATTACAAAAACTTTTCAAAAAAATAATTATGCCCTTGTACAATTCCATTGTATTGTAAAAATAATGTGCCAATATTTGCCTTTAGGATGTTTACATTGCTTGTTGGTTTGTGCGGTGCAAAATAGAAACTTTGGTTGTAGTGCACGATTTTACATTTACTGGAACATCAAACGGTTCTCAAACTTTTTTTTACTATCTTTATATACAAATTTCTTATTTTTCCTATTTTTCAGAATTTTTGGAGTACCAGAAGTATGGTGAATGTTCATATTACTACAGACTGTCCTGTTTAAGACATATTCTGTTTTTGATGCATTGTTTGCTTGTTTTGATGAAACTATCGATTTCTATCAGTTGATTAAGCCATGGAAAAGTTATATTATAGTAGCTACAATGCAAAAACAAAATTTGAATTGGTTTGCAATAGTACTTAGAGTACTGATTTGCTTTATTGTACTAACGGATCTTACCGAATTTTGTGTTGAGTTTTGTGTGGATGAAGTGATCAAGGATCGAGGATGTCTCGATATGAGGAGAAGGTGGAGAGGCAAGGGCTCAAGCTTGGGGATGCTCAAGGCACCCCAAGTAAATATTCAAGGAGACTCAAGCGTCTAAGCTTGGGGATGCCCCGGAAGGCATACCATCTTTCTTCAACAAGTATCGGTATGTTTTCGGTTTCGTTTCGTTCATGTGATATGTGCAAATCTTGGAGCGTCTTTTGCATTCATTTTCACTTTTCTTTGATGCACCATGCTGGTATGAGATAGTCCATGGTTGATTTATAGAATGCTCATTGCACTTCACTTATATATCTTTAGTATGGCTTTATAGAATGCTTCATGCGCATCACATATATCATTTGAAGTTTGGATTGCCTGTTTCCCTACACATAGAAAACTGCCATTTGTAGAATGCTCTTTTGCTTCACTTATATCTGTTAGAGCGTGGGAATATATTTTGTAGAAAGAATTAAACTCTCTTGCTTCACTTATATCTATTTAGATAGATGACATGAATTGGTCATTCACATGGTTAGTCATTAAATCCTACATAAAACATGTAGATCACTGAATATGATATGTTTGATTGCTTGCAATAGTTTTGCGATATAAATATGGTGATATTAGAGTCATGCTAGTGGGTAGTTGTGGATTGTAGAAATACTTGTGTTGAAGTTTGTGATTCCTGTAGCATACACGTATGGTGAACCGTTATGTAAGGAAGTTGGAGCATGAGGTATTTATTGATTGTCTTCCTTATGAGTTGCGGTCGGGGACGAGCGATGGTCTTTTCCTACCAATATATCCCCCTAGGAGCATGCGCGTAGTACTTTGCTTCGATGCCTAATAGATTTTTGCAATAAGTATGTGAGTTCTTTATGACTAATGTTGAGTCCATAGATTATACGCACTCTCACCCTTCCATCATTGATAGCCTCTTCGGTACCGTGCATTGCCCTTTCTCACCTTGAGAGTCGGTGCAAACTTTGCCGGTGCATCCAAACCCTGTGATATGATACGCTCTATCACATATAAGCCTCCTTATATCTTCCTCAAAACAGCCACTATACCTACCTATCATGGCATTTCCATAGCCATTCCGAGATATATTGTCATGCAACTTCCATCATCATCATCATCATATACATGACTTGATCATTTATTGTCATATTGCTTTGCATGATCGTAAGATAGCTAGCATGATGTTTTAATGGCTTGTTTGTTTGTTTGATTTCATTGCCACGCTAGATCATTGCACATCTCGGTACACCGCCGGAGGCATTCATACAGAGTCATATGTTTGTTCTAGTATCGAGTTGTAATATTGAGTTGTAAGTAAATAAAAGTGTGATGATCATCATTATTAGAACATTGTCCCATGTGAGGTTATCAAAATAAAAGTGGCCAGAGAAGCCCCCCCCCCCAAAAGAAGGAGAGAGAGAGGCCAAAGAAGCCTATAAAAAGAGAAAAAAAATAAAAATAAAAATGGGAGAAAAGAGAGAAGGGACAATGTTACTGTCCTTTACCAGACTTGTGCTTCAGAGTAGCACCATGTTCTTCATATTGAGAGTCTCTTGGGTTTTCACTTTCATATACTAATGGGAATTTTCATTATAGAACTTGGCTTGTATAATCCGACAATGGGCTTCCTCAAGTGCCCTAGGTCTTTATGAGCAAGCAAGTTGGATGCACACCCACTTAGTTTCAGTTTTGAGCTTTCATACACTTATAGCTCTAATGCATCTATTGCATGGCAATCCCTACTCCTCGCATTGACATCAATTGATGGGCATCTCCATAGCCCGTTGATTAGCCGCGTCGATGTGAGACTTTCTCCCTTTTTTATCTTCTCCACACAACCTCCATCACCATATTCTATTCCACCTATAGTGCTATATCCATGTCTCATGCTCATGTATTGCGCGAACGTTGAAAATGTTTGAGAACATCAAAAGTATGAAACAATTGCTTGGCTTGTCATCGGGGTTGTGCATGATTTGAATATTTTGTGTGATGAAGATGGAGCATAGTCAGACCATATGATTTTGTAGGGATAACTTTCTTTGGCCATGTTATTTTGAAAAGACATGATTGCTTTATTAGTATGCTTGAAGTATTATTGTCTTAATGTCAAATGATAGACTATTGCTTTGAATCACTCGTGTCTTAATATTCATGCCATGTTTAGATTACATGATCAAGATTATGCTAGGCAGCATTCCACATCAAAATTATCTTTTTTATCATTTACCTACTCGAGGACGAGCATGAATTAAGCTTGGGGATGCTGATACGTCTCCGTCGTATCTATAATTTTTGATTGTTCCATGCCAATATTCTACAACTTTTACATACTTTTGGCAAATTTTTATACTATTTTTGGGACTAACATATTGATCCAGTGCCCAGTGCCAGTTCCTGTTTGTTGCATGTTTTTTGTTTTGCAGAAAATCCATATCAAATGGAGTCCAAACGGGATAAAAACTTACGGAGATTTTTTTGGAATATATATGAATTTTGGGAAGTGGAATCAATGCGAGACGATGCCCGAGGGGCCCATGAGGGTGAGGGGCGCGCCCCAGGGGGCAGGGCACGCCCTGGGCCCTCATGGCCACTCCGTAAGGCGGTTGGTGCCCTTATTTCGCCGCAAGAAAGCCAATATCCAGATAAAAATCGTGTCAAAATTTCAGCCCAATCGGAGTTATGGATCTCCGGGAATTTAAGAAACGGTGAAAGGGCAGAATCAGGGAGGACAGAAATAGAAGGAAACACACATAGAGAGAGAGAGAGATCCAATCTCGGAGGGGCTCTCACCCCTCCGCCGCCATGGAGGCCATGGACCATAGGGGAAACCCTTCTCCCATCTAGGGGGAAGGTCAAGGAAGAAGAAGAAGAAGAAGAAGAAGGGGGGCTCTCTCCCCCTCTCTCCCGGTGGCGCCGGAACACCGCTGGGGCCATCATCGCGACAACGATCTGCACCAACAACTTCACCGACGTCATCACCAACTCTTCCCCCTCTATGCAGCGGTGTAACCCCTTTTTTACCAGCTGTAATCTCTACTTAAACATGGTGCTCAACGCTATATATTATTTCCCAATGATGTATGGCTATCCTATGATGTTTGAGTAGATCTGTTTTGTCCTATAGGTTAATTGTTGATCGTAATTGGTTTGAGTTGCATGTTTTATTATTGGTGCTGCCCTATGGTGATCTCCATGTCGCACAAGGGTGAGGGATCCCCGCTGTTGGGTTTGCAATATGTTCATGATTTTCTTATGGTGGGTGGCGTGAGTGACAGAAGCACACACCCGAGTAAGTAGGTTGTTTGCGTATGGGAGTAAAGAGGACTTGATGCCTTATACTGCTATGGTTGGGTTTGACCTTAATGATCTTTAGAAGTTGCGGATGCTTGCTAGAGTTCCAATCATAAGTGCATATGATACAAGAAGATAAAGTATGTTATCTTATGCCTCTCCCTCAAATAAAATTGCAGTAATGATTACCGGTCTAGTTATCAATTGTCTAGGGACAAATAACTTTCTCGTGACAAAAAGCTCTCTATTGAAACTAATTTAGTTGTGTCTTTATCTAAACAGTCCCTAGCTTTTATTTACATGCTCTTTATTATCTTGCAAACCTAGCCTACAACACCTACAAAGTACTTCTAGTTTCATACTTGTTCTAGGTAAGGCGAATGTTAAGCGTGCGTATAGTTCACCAAAAAAAAGACACATCCGTGACATTTTGGGCCGAACGAAAATCTTTTCTGTCATACTTATGACACTTCTATGATGATAATTGTGACAAAACCCGGTATCATCATAGATGTGGTGGGGTCCTACTTCTATGAAAAAAAATCATGACAAAAAATGAGCTTTTCGTCCTGGGTGGGCCGGAGACGCAGCTGCATGACATTCTTTGGGCCGTCCATGACGAAAAAAACCGCGGTAGAAGCGAGGGCATGGAAAATATCGGTGAGTCCCCGCTTACGGTGGGTGGTCGGGGGCTGAGCGATGCGCGTTTCTCTCGTACGTATGCGCGTGTGTGCAAGGCATTGGGCTCTAACTGAACCCGAGCGATTGCACTGCAGGCTATGCGTTAATGAACCCGAGCGATCGATCGATGGCTGTTAACTGAACCCGATCGAGCGATTCCTTCGCTATTGCTGCTAACTGAAGCCGATCGATGTTGCCTCTAGATGAACAGTGAGCGTTGCGGGGGAGGGGGGGTTGGATGATCATTTCCCGGTGGGGTGGATGAACAGGACCCCGCGGTGTTGCCTCTGGATGAACAGTACCCCGATCGATCGAGCGGGTTGGGGCTGGATGAACATGACCCCGTGGAGGGTAGGATGAATAGTAGACGGTCGAGGGCAGGATGAACAGTAGCCCATGGATGGGTGGTTGAACAAGAGCCCGTGAAGAGGGCTGGTTGAACAGTAGCTGGTGGAGGCTGGATGAACAGGAGCCCGTGGATGAACAGTCGCAGGTGGAGGCTGGAGGAGGTCGACGGTGGATGAACAATAGCCCGTGGAGGCCGGAGGGGGTCGACGATGGAGATGAACAGTATCCCATGGATTCCCGTTTTGCAGTACGCCACACCCCTCCCGATGAACAGGACCCCCGTTTCGACCGTAGCGCTCCAACACAAGTCTGTTTCCTCCGTTTTGCGGTACGCCACACCCCTTCCGATCAACATGACCCCCGTTTCAACCGTAGTATGTCCGTTTCCTCCGTTTTGCGGTATGCTAGACCCATTCCGATGAACAGGATCCCGTTTCGAACATGGCCGATCGAACACAAGGTCATTTCCTCCGTTCTGCGGTACGCCAGGCCTCGTTTCCATCGGTTGTTCCATCCAAGCCCTCCCGATGAACACGACGACGCATTCCGTTCCGACCCAGCCGGTTGGCTCCCCATGAACACGACGACGACGCTGTTTCTCCGTTCTGACCCAGCCATGTATACGAGCCCTGGTAGTACGTACGCGCGAGTAGGCGTTCGAGACCCTGCTCATATGTACGTACATGGCCGTATTTACTTTCTTGCACCCTGGCGGTTGTATGTATGTGTACATGCTACGTGCGCGCCTCTGGTACGACACGTGCACGCCTCTACATCAACCGGTATGTACGTACACGTTCGCGACCAGAATAACAACGCTACGTACGCTTCGACCAGGTGGGTTGAAAGGATCGAGAAGGGGTGTCTAGAGGGGGGGGGGGGTGATTAGACACTAAGTGCGAAAAGTTGCAGTTTTTAAAATTCTTAAGTTTAAGTGGAGTTTAACCACAAGTTTAAGAAACACAATACATATCAATCAAGCATGCAATGAGTATATGAGCAGCGGAAAGTAAAGCATGCAACTTGCAAGAATGTAAAGAGAAGGGTTTGGAGAATTCAAACGCAATTGGAGACACGGATGTTTTTGTCGTGGTTCCGATAGGTGGTGCTATCGTACATCCACGTTGATGGATACTTCAACCCACGGAGGGTAACGGTTGCGTGAGTCCACGGAGGGCTCCACCCATGAAGGGTCCACGAAGAAGCAACCTTGTCTATTCCATCACGGCCATCGCCCACGAAGGACTTGCCTCACTAGCGGTAGATCTTCACGAAGTAGGTGATCTCCTTGCCCTTACAAACTCCTTGGTTCAACTCCACAATCTTGTTGGAGGCTCCCAAGTGACACCTAGCCAATCTAGGAGACACCACTCTCCAAGAAGTAACAAATGGTGTGTTGATGATGAACTCCTTGCTCTTGTGCTTCAAATGATAGTCTCCCCCAACACTCAACTCTCTCTCACAGGATTTGGATTTGGTGGAAAGAAGATTTGAGTGGAAAGCAACTTGGGGAAGGCTAGAGATCAAGATTCATATGGTTGGAATGGAATATCTTGACCTCAACACAAGTGTAGGTGGTTCTCTCTCAGAAAATGTGTATTGGAAGTGTAGGTATGTTCTGATGGCTCTCTCCACGAATGAAGAGTGGGTGGAGGGGTATATATAGCCTCCACACAAAATCTAACCGTTACACACAATTTGCCAAACTCGGTGGGACCAAATGGTTAAACTCGGTCGGACCGATTCAGCAAACCTAGTGACCGTTAGGATTTTCGGTGGGACTGAGATGCAACTCGGTAGGACCGATATGGTTAGGGTTAGGGCATAACGTAATCTCGGTCTGACCGATTACACAAACTCGGTGGGACCGATTTTGGTAATAAGCTAACCAGAGAGTTGGTCAGGCAAACTCGGTGAGACCGATTACACAAACTCGGTGGGACGATTTTTGTAATAAGCTAACCAGAGAGTTTGCATTGTAATCTCGGTAGTACCGATTGCTCAAACTCGGTGAGACCGATTTTGGTAATGGACATACATAGAGAGATTACAGTCCCATCTTGGTGAGACCGAGATCCCTATCGGTGAAACCGATTTGCTAGGGTTTGTGGCAGTGGCTATGACATTTGAAACTCGGTGGCGCCGGATAGATAGAATCGATGGGGCCGAGTTTGACTTTTGGTTTAGGTCATATGTGGATGTGGGAAGGTAGTTGAGGGTTTTGGAGCATATCACTAAGCACGTTGAGCAAGCAAGCCATTAAGCAACACCTCATCCCCTCTTGATAGTATTGGCTTTTCCTATAGACTCAATGTGATCTTGGATCACTAAAATAGAAAATGTAGACTCTTGATCTTGAAGCTTGAGCCAATCCTTTGTCCTTAGCATCTTGAAGGGGTTCCACATCCTCTAGTCCATGCCACTCCATTTTTGAACTTATCTGAAACATACTAGGTAAAAGTGTTAGTCCAACAAGAGATATGTTGACATTAATTACCAAAACCACCCAGGGAGCACTTGTGCTTTCAATCTCCCCCTTTTTGGTAATTGATGACAACATACATCAAAGCTTTAGATAAAGATATAGAGAATAGCAAGTAAATCTTTGGAAAGACATGTAACATGCATAAGCTCCCCCTACATGTATGCAATCATGTGAATATTGAATATAGGAGCATGTGAATGTGTAAACATGACAGAGTAAGAAATGTGTTACATGTATCTTGGCTATATGCATCAGAGCAAATGATGTGAATGTGAGAAATGTACCTTCATGCTCATGAGTCCTTCTTGCAAACTATATGTACATCAGCAAGAACTTCTCATTCACATGACTGTGATGCATATACTTATCTTGTGGTCTTGAGTTGGCTTAGGATGGGATGAACCTGCGCAAACAAGGTTAAATAACACAGATACACCTACTGACCAGAGCAAGCAAGAGAAACCACAAGAGAACCAAGACTGAGATGACATGTAGAGTGAGTACTAAGTACCACATTGGATATAGACATGTCCCCAAAGGTAAAGATATGCAATAAAATCAGAGATTTCCTTCCCTTAGAAGTCTTGCTCCCCCTGAATCTGCATGGGATATTGGGAGAAGATAGGGAACAGAAAATCAGAGCAACAACAAAAGGAAACAACAGAGCTTGAGCTAAAGCAACCAACCAAACATGTCTTTCCCCTCTTAAAGACATGTGACATCTCTCCTCTTGAACACCAAGCATCTGGGGTCTTTGATGATATTACTTTCTCCTAGTTGAGAAACTCTCCCCCCTGAGTATTCTCTCTTTCTCCCCCTATAGGAAGGATCAAGCTTTGATGTGATCTCTCTCTCCCCCTTTGACATCAATTTCCAAGAAGGGCTCTTCTGGACATGTGATACAAATAGGTTGGTCCTCGAGTCACAGAGCAAAGCAGCATGTCTAATATGATGCTGGTAGAGGACAAGAATCATTGAGTGGAGCTGGAGCAAACAGAAATCAGGAATAAGTGGCAAGTTGGTTTTCCCGTGGTGGAATCGGTGACTCCGAGTTGTGTGCTTCAGTTGCACCGAAAGATTTCGGTTGAGCCGAAGAGAACAAACCGGTTTGACCGAGTTCATTAGAGTGAAACCACTTCTCAGCTCAGCTCACTAGACAAGTAAAATCTCACAAGGATATGCAAGGAATTTACTGAAAGATTTGCAATGAATTGGATGAAGAAAATGCAGAACAAAAAGGAAAGAAAAGAAACTAAAAGTTCTAGATGAAGTTTTTTTTGAAAGGGGAAACAAATATGCAAATGCAAAAGCACGGAGAAACACTAGAGAACTTCATCTAGAAATGGTCGGTGACAAAGTCACCTATGTTAGAGTATATTGACTTAGGAGTCAAGTGAGAGCACTTGATCATAGGTCATACTCATTGTTTAAGCTCAAAATGGGGTTACCATTTTTCGTTTAAGCATTTTGATGTATTCACATCTTGTCGAGTTGCTTTGACTCATGACTTGGAGTAAAGCTTCTCTAAGATGGAATAACATACCTTGGGTGGTGGTGTTGATCTTGCTCATGTGGTTGAACTTGTGCGGGTTGCTCAAGGTTGATGTAGTTCATCAAGGGTTGGGAGCACCACTTGGAGTTTGAGTTCATCTACCTACATGTGTTAGCTTTGCAAGGAAGAGCACTTGTGTATCCAAAATGACAATCATGAGACTCAACATAGAATTTGCCAAAGGATATGTTTGAATGGTTTCGTGCTTCCTTGTCTTCAACCACCATTGTGTAGAGACTTGGTGATGTAGAGATTGCTCAAGATGTGAGTGAGTTGCAATCTCATAGATTCAGATTCAACCAAGTACCTACACGGGTTAGATAACATGCAAGGTACAAATATATCCAAGACATATGAATAGCATCATAAGAGAAATATTGAGGATTAGTCATAGGCTCATGCCCCGCATGTATCAAATGGAGTTCCTACTCCAAGTTTGAAGCATCAATGATGTTCAATTCACCTCTCAACCTGCAAAACACTTTCTCATCAAGTGGTTTAGTGAATATATCCGCCAATTGCTTATCGGTGCGAACATGCTTAAGGTTAATGTCCCCTTTTGCAACATGATCTCGAATGAAATGATGACGAACTTCAATATGCTTAGTTCGAGAATGTTGCACGGGATTGTGAGCAATCTTAATAGCACTTTCATTGTCACATAGCAATGGAACATGTTTCACATATATCCCATAATCTTTAATAGTTTGGGTCATCCAAAGTAATTGAGCACAACATGAACCAGCGGCAATGTATTCCGCTTCGGCGGTGGATAAGGATACCAAGTTTTGTTTCTTGGAAGACCAAGACACAAGAGATCTACCAAGGAATTGACAAGTACCCGAAGTGGATTTTCTATCAACCTTGTTTCCGGCATAGTCCGAATCGGAGTAGCCAACAAGATTAAAAGAGGACCTCTTAGGATACCAAATGCCAAAATTTGGTGTATGGATTAGGTATCTCACTATCCTTTTCATAGCCTTAAGATGACACTCTTTAGGAGCAGCTTGATATCGTGCACACATGCACACACTTAGCATAATATCGGGATGAGAGGCACATAGATATAACAATGAACCAATCATAGAGCGATAAACCTTTTGATCAACCGGTTCACCATCTTTGGTCAAATCAAGATGTCCACTAGTAGGCATGGGTGTAGTCATACCTTTGCATTCTTGCATATTGAACTTCTTGAATAAGTCCTTGGTGTACTTCGTTTGAGAGACAAAGGTACCTTCCTTAGTTTGCTTGATTTGCAAACCGAGAAATAATTTGAGTTCACTCATCATAGACATCTCAAACTTCTCCGACATTAGCTTTCCAAACTTCTCACTAAAATGAGGGTTAGTTGAACCAAATATGATATCATCAACATAAATTTGGCACACAAATAGTTCTCCATTAACCCTTTTAGTAAAAAGAGTAGAATCAATTTTACCAATTTCAAAGCCTTTTTCAATAAGGAACTTGGTCAAGCATTTATACCATGCTCTAGGAGCTTGTTTAAGACCATGAAGGGCTTTGTGAAGTTTGTAAACATGATTAGGTTTCTTAGGATTGACGAAGCCGGGAGGTTTCTTAACATAAATGTCCTCCTCGATTTTGCCATTTAGAAAAGCACTTTTAATGTCCATTTGGTACAAGGTGATATCATGGTGATTAGCATAAGCAAGTAAGATGCGAATGGACTCAAGTCTAGCAATGGGAGCATATGTTTCACCGTAGTCCATACCTTCAACTTGTGTGTAGCCTTGGGCGACGAGACGTGCTTTGTTGCGAACCACTTGTCCATCTTCATCTTTCTTGTTGCGAAACACCCATTTGGTACCAATGATGTTGTGGTTGTTGTCGGGCTTCTCGACCAATGTCCACAATTGATTTCTCTCAAAGTTGTGTAGTTCTTCATGCATAGCGTTTATCCAGTCCGGATCCTCCAATGCTTCTTCAACCTTCATAGGTTCAATGCTAGAGATGAATGAGTAATGTTCACAAAAGTTAGCTAAACAAGTTTTAGAGCGAGTGATTCTCCCGGTTTGTATATCATTGTAGATTTGCTCGACGGGATGATCCTTAGCAATTCTTGCTCGAACTCGTGAAAGCTTTTGCTTGGGTCAGGGTGGAACATCCTCTTCATCTTGTGCTTCTTCTCGGCCTTCTTCATTGTTGACATTGTCGTTCTCTTGTCGTGGTGGAGAAGGAGGTTGTTGATGTTCATCTTGGTGCACTTCCTCGTTTTCTTCATCGTGGCGTGTCCCACTTGTGGATGCTTCCGTATCAACTCTTGGTTCACCTTGTCGTGAGGTAGAAGCGTCCACTTGGACGGATGAGGTACTCTCCTTCACTTCTGTTGGACGAATCTTGCCAATGGACAAGTCTTGAATTGCTTCCGAAGGGTCTTTGTCTCCTACATCAATTGGTAATTGCTCTACTTGCGAGCCGTTAGATTCATCAAACTTCACATCTACCGTCTCTTCAACCTTTCGGGTGAAATTGTTGTAGACACGGTAAGTGTGAGAGTTTGAGCCATAACCAAGTAGGAAACCTTCATGAGATTTAGGAGCAAATTTAGAATGACGATGCTTATCAAGAATGTAGCACTTTGAGCCGAATACTCGAAAGTATCCAACTTGGGGTTTGTTACCGGCGAGGAGCTCGTATGCCGTCTTGCCGAGTAGCTTGTGAAGATACAAGCGATTTGTTGCATGACAAGCTGTCTCAACCGCTTCTGCCCAAAAGTTCTTTGGCGTTTTGTACTCATCAAGCATCGTTCTTGCCATCTCGATAAGAGTCCGGTTCTTCCTTTCAACAACTCCATTTTGTTGAGGTGTGTACGTAGCCGAGAACTCGTGTGAAATCCCTTCTTCGTCAAGAAAGGTGTCCACATTTGTGTTCTCGAACTCCGTTCCGTTGTCGCTCCGAACCTTCTTGATCTTCACGTCAAACTGATTTTGGGCCTTCCTAGCGAAGTTTTTGAAGATCTTTTGGACCTGTGATTTGTCATCAAGAAAGAACACCCACGTAAATCTTGAAAAATCATCAACTATGACTAGACCAAATGAGTTACCACCGAGACTCTTGTAGGCATTTGGACCAAAGAGATCCATGTGAAGTAGCTCGAGTGGTCTTCTTATGGTCATGATGTTCTTCGCGCGGTGACTTCCTCCAACTTGTTTCCCTGCTTGACAAGCACTACAGAGTCTATCCTTGTCAAATATGACATCTTTTATTCCAAGGATATGATCACCTTTAATAAGCTTATCAAGATTTCGCATACCAACATGACCTAGTTTTCTATGCCACAACCAGTCTTTAGAAGATTTGGTAATTAAGCAAGTTCTAGGTTGAGCGCTTTTAGTGAAATCAACACTGTAAAGATCTCCTCTACGTATACTGGTAAAGACCATTTTATGATTGTCTCTACGAAACACTTGGCAATCTACTTAAGTGAATAAGACATTGAAACCAAAATCCGCAAGTCTAGAAACTGAAAGTAAATTGTATCCAAGGGATTCAATGAGCATGACATTTTGTATGGAGCTATCATGTGAGATGGCCACCTTACCAAGGCCAACCACCTTACCCTTTGAATTATCACCAAAAGTGACATATTTTCGAGGGCCGTCGTTTTCAGCAAGCTCATGGAACATATCTTTATCTCCGGTCATATGATCAGTACATCCACTATCAAGGACCCATTCCTTTCCTCCAGCCATGTAGTCGCGAAGATTTGCCATAAGACCAAAATGCCTCATTGCATCGTCAAGATCATAGTCACTATCATCATCTTCATCATAGTATCCATGTTCAACATCATCTTGTGATTGATCAATTCCTAGAGAGGGTAATTCATTAGATAAATGATCATCACAATGTTTACCTTTATGAATTCTAATAGCTTCGGATATGATATCGCTAATGATTCCAACATTTCCTTTAGCACGCATGAGATTGGTAAGCTCAAATAGACAATCACCAAAGCTAGGATCACTAGAGTTCATCTTACTCAAGGCAATAGACTTATGGAGAATTTCGTCTAAATTTTTCAAGGAATAATCTGGAAATCGTTCCTCAAGAAATCTCCATATGGTGTAGGCACACTTGAGAGTAGGCAAACATCTAATCAAGTTTCTAGGAAAGCCTCTAATGATGAGCTCAATAGTTCTAAGATTGCGAATCATGTCAATATCTTCATCTAGGGTAGGGTGCAAAGGATCAACATGAGGTGCGCAAGGGCTAGTAATGTACTTATTCAAATGATATTCATTGAAAATCTCAAGCATTTCATTTTTCCACTCATGAAAATACTCTCCATCAAGAATATGCACTCTATGTCTAAGACTCCCCAAAGTAGACACATCCATCTTCCTCCAATGGTGTTTAAACCAAGGCAATGGAGACCAAAGCTTTGATACCAATTGAAAGGATCGAGAAGGGGTGTCTAGAGGGGGGGGGGTGATTAGACACTAAGTGCCAAAAGTTGTAGTTTTTAAAATTCTTAAGTTTAAGTGGAGTTTAACCACAAGTTTAAGAAACACAATACATATCAAGCAAGCGTGCAATGAGTATATGAGCAGCGGAAAGTAAAGCATGCAACTTGCAAGAATGTAAAGAGAAGGGTTTGGAGAATTCAAACGCAATTGGAGACACGGATGTTTTTGTCATGGTTCCGATAGGTGGTGCTATTGTACATCCACATTGATGGAGACTTCAACCCATGGAGGGTAACGGTTGCGCGAGTCCACGGAGGGCTCCACCCATGAAGGGTCCACAAAGAAGCAACCTTGTCTATTCCATCACGGCCGTCGCCCACGAAGGACTTGCCTCACTAGCGGTAGATCTTCACGAAGTAGGCGATCTACTTGCCCTTACAAACTCCTTGGTTCAACTCCACAATCTTGTTGGAGGCTCCCAAGTGACACCTAGCCAATCTAGGAGACACCACTCTCCAAGAAGTAACAAATGGTGTGTTGATGATGAACTCCTTGCTCTTGTGCTTCAAATGATAGTCTCCCCAACACTCAACTCTCTCTCACAGGATTTGGATTTGGTGGAAAGAAGATTTGAGTGGAAAGCAACTTGGGGAAGGCTAGAGATCAAGATTCATATGGTTGGAATGGAATATCTTGACCTCAACACAAGTGTAGGTGGTTCTCTCTCAGAAAATGTGTATTGGAAGTGTAGGTATGTTCTGATGGTTCTCTCCACGAATGAAGAGTGGATGGAGGGGTATATATAGCCTCCACACAAAATCTAACCGTTACACACAATTTGCCAAACTCGGTGGGACCGAATGGTTAAACTCGGCTGGACTGATTCAGCAAACCTAGTGACCGTTAGGATTTTCGGTGGGACTGCGATGCAACTCGATAGGACCGATATGGTTAGGGTTAGGTCATAACGTAATCTCGGTGTGTCCGATTACACAAACTCGGTGGGACCAATTTTGGTAATAAGCTAACCAGAGAGTTGGTCAGGCAAACTCGGTGAGACCGATTACACAAACTCGGTGGGACCGATTTTGGTAATAAGCTAACCAGAGAGTTTGCATTGTAATCTCGGTAGTACCGATTGCTCAAACTCGGTGAGACTGATTTTGGTAATGGACATACACAGAGAGATTACAATCCCATCTCGGTGAGACCGAGATCCCTATCGGTCAAACCGATTTGCTAGGGTTTGTGGCAGTGGCTATGACATCTGAAACTCGGTGGAGCCGGATAGATAGAATCGGTGAGGCCGAGTTTGACTTTCATTTTAGGTCATACGTGGATGCGGGAAGGTAGTTGAGGGTTTTGGAGCATATCACTAAGCACTTTGAGCAAGCAAGCCATTAAGCAACACCTCATCCCCTCTTGATAGTATTGGCTTTTCCTATAGACTCAATGTGATCTTGGATCACTAAAATAGAAAATGTAGAGTCTTGATCTTGAAGCTTGAGCCAATCCTTTGTCCTTAGCATCTTGAAGGGGTTCCACATCCTCTAGTCCATGCCACTCCATTGTTGAACTTATCTGAAACATACTAGGTAAAAGTGTTAGTCCAACAAGAGATATGTTGACATTAATTACCAAAACCACCCAGGGATCACTTGTGCTTTCATGGGTCCCGACTGTTAGGCACTTCCTTACGTGCGAAGATGTAGCTGGTGGGTTCCAGGAGTCAGGGGGGCGAATTGTGTTTTTTTGCCCGGACGCACTTCCTTGCGTGCGAAGATGTAGCTGGTGGGTCCCAGCAGTCAGGGGGAAACATTTTTTTCGCAAAATACGGTGGCCCATCCGGTGGGTCCCCGCTGTCAGGTGGAGGAATAATTATTTTGCGCGTAATATGGAGGCACTTCCTTGCTGCGGCCGTGGACCCAACTGTCAGCCTCTCCACGTACAACCCATGTCCGATGGAAGCCGTTCCTTGACCATGTTGACCACGCCGCTCCAAGAGCACCAGGGTGGTGGACGACAGCGAGGCCTAGGAAGGGGACGACATGGAGTCGGAGAAGACGCGGTAGTGGATGCCCACGCATAGAGGAGTATGAGGGTTCACTTGTTCGCTGCGGTGTGAGGCTGCCATCGCTGCAGAATAATAGGGGGTGTGGGTGAGTAGAGGGATGGCCTGACCAGCGGTGGGAATAATAGGGGGCGGTGAGGCCTCCACAGCAGCACAGCCGGTCATGGGAGGCAGGAGCATGCGGCACGACCGGTGCTGCTTTGGGCGGCTGGAGCAATAAGACCAGAGGTTGAATATGCACTACGACCGTTGGATGGACATCATATGGTCACTGGAGCTAGAATCGTTCGTATTGACTAAGTTGACAAAGCACTCCGTCCCTGTCAACTTAGTAGGCCCACAAGTCAACCTCCCACCAAGGTGGGTCCCAACTAGCAGGGGGAGTATTCATTTTTTTGTTCATAATAAGGAGGCACTTCCTTGCGTGCGAAGATATAGCTGGTTGGTCTGACCTATCAGCGGTGGGAACGTTTTTTCATGAAATACAGAGTCCCTTCCGATGGGTCCCAGCTGTCATGTGGAGGAATCATTATTTTGCGCATAATAAGGAGGCATTTCCTTGCGTGCGACTGTGGACCCAGCTGTCAGCCTCTCCACGCACAATCTACTTCCGATGGTGTCGTTCGTTGACCACGTTGACCACTCCGCACCGAGCGCATCCAAGGTGGTGGACGACGGCGAGGCCCCGGACAGCAACGAGCCGGAGATGGGAAGACACGAAGTAGAGTCGCAGACAGAGAGGTGTACGAGGGTTATCTGGTTCTGGTGCAGTATGGTTCGGAAGTCGGCGGAGAAGAACAGGAGGTGAAAGGGGTGGAGGGATGGCCTGGCCAACGGTGGAGTAGCGCTTCACAACGAAGCATGCTAAGTAGAGCTGCTAGCAGCAGGAGGCAGGAGAAGGTGGTCCCGGCGGTGCTGGAGGAAGAAGACGAGATTGAAGATGGATGCCGGTCATTGGATGTAAATCCAACGACTAACGATGTCAGAATCATTTGTTGACTAATTTGACAATGACTTGCATTGGCTTCGGCCTATTGGCCCACATTTCAGCCTCCAAAAATATGGCACGTATTCAACCCATTTTTTCAGAATTTACAGTCTTTTTTTTGCGGGGTAGAATTTACAGTCCATTTGATCTTTTTTTTGAATTACAGTCCATTAGCTGGGGTGCGTGAACAAATAATGTAGCGTCCATGCGGCTCATTTATGTTTTTCCTAAAAAATTACAGGCCATTTGTACTTTCTCAAAATACACGATTTTGCTGGGCTGATTCTAATTATAATGTTGGGTTGGCGCAACAATGTTATCAAAATATAAACAGGGGCTGAGCATTTTGTTATATATATATATATTTAAATAATAAGTGATTTATTATTACATTGGTCATTAAATCTTACCATGCTTTTGTACACAATCACCAAGATTTTCGTTGCCAAAAAAATCCAGGATTTTATTGTTAAGAAATTATTTTTATAAGTTAACAAGATGTGGGATATTGTTTTTTTAAATATGTAAGTATCTGTTAAATATACGATGAGAATAACAATAATATATAATAACATATAAAATAATTTAAATATATATAATATAGTTAGAAGGGAAACATAAGTTGGACCAGACGTTCCTATTCTTATATAGAAAAATAGAACACACCTCTGCGTTTTCTTCAAAAAAATACATAAATTGGGCTACGGATGTTTCAGGAAAAATAAAACCTCGGATGGGAGGTCCATAGGCCGGTCGATACATGACGACCCTCAAGAAAATACAAACAGCCTTATGGACCTCCCATCCGAGGTCGTGGGCTGCGCATGTTAAAAAAAAGCCTAGACGGAGCAGCCCAAAACCCAGCTGATACTTGCTGCCCCAATGATAATAAATGATACCTGCCAGCTCCCCGGCTTCGTTGTGAATTTATCTCCTATAGTAACTACGTTGAAGCACCTTAAAAAAAGTAACTATGTTGACAAACCCGTGGGCCCCAACGTCAATATAGCATTAGGAGGAAGTATTTTTTCGATGAGGCACCTGCTTGCGTACGGCCATAGACCTGGTGGGTTCCGACTGTCCGCCTCTCCATGTACAGTCCTCTCCAGATTCCTCTAGTTTGTTCAGCATGTTCACAATGGCAGACAACGGCGTCGCGGTGAGCGCACAAAGGCGCAGGAGGAGATCCGACAACCTGAGGAAGTGCCTTATTACTAACGAAACAACTGAACTAGCCCAGTGGCCGAGTGACACTACCCGACAACTGTTCCGCCCGGGTTCGATTCCACCTGTGTAGAGAAAATATCTCCAATTTTTTCGCCTCTGCCTTTGTTGACATGTGGGTCCCAATTGTCATCTACGCACACCATGTCCTACACTTGCCAAAACATCGTCCCTTGTTTTCTTTGCTTTTCGCACACTCGACATTGTGTGGGCATTTTGAAAATAGCATATCTTTTTGACTGTGCATCATATGAAGACGTGCTATGCATGAATGTTGATCAGCATAATGTTAACTGGCTGGTAGTTCCAGTTTCGACCATGAATAAAACTTCCATCATGATGTTAACACTGTTTGAAAAGGCCGTGTTAATATAAATGCTCTGCCTCTGAAAGTTGCAGTTTCTTATCTGAAACTGAACTTGGAGTTTCTTATCTGAAACTGAAACTTGCAGTTTCTTCTCTGAGAATCACATTGTCTGCACTTTTATACTCCTATGAAACTACAGTTTTTAAGTGCTAAAAATAGATCTCTAGAATTCATAAAATACTTCATATGCTCAATACTGCAAATCTGAAATTCAAAAGACATTCATATCTGAAAGTACTCTCAAAATACACAACACAAAACACAATTCACAACCTGCAAATACTAACAACCCTAAGCTCCTCCTGACAATTCACAACCTGCACAACTATTGGTTGGGGGGGGGGGGGCAAATCCCTCCTATTCCTCGGCGGCAGACAGCCGACCCGTGAGACGATGTGAACGGCGAGGGAGAGGATGGCGGGGAAGCGTCGTCGGGCCAACTGTTTTTCTCCTCTTGAAGTTGGGTTCGGTCGACGAAGACTCCACCGGCTCGCTCTGGCACGTCACCCTCATAAACGGCACCCTGTAGATGCTCAATCCTTCAATCTCTGGTGGATGCTCCATCTGGGATCGATACTCCCACCACCGCTCCCTCATGATCGGATTCGGTGAATCTGTTTGGTCCATGGCCCAGAGGAGCAGCTCTATGTACTCCCGCGTGACTCCCTCTGGGAGTATCGCCGCCTTTTCGCTCTGTTGTAGATATTTGGCCATGGATATCGCCATCGCCGCTAGTTGGTCCTTGTTGTCAAACCAAGACTGTATCTCCAGCATCCTAGCTAGCTTCACAGGGTCGCTGTCTGTGATCCTCATGTATTGGTTGTACTCCTCCATCAATCTATTTCTCCATAGCACCTTCACTCGCCGGGGGTGGTTTTTGAATGGAAGAGGAGATGTGCAGCGCTGGTTTTGGTTTAGAACGGGAGAGGAGCGACGCTAGTTTTGGATTGGAACAGGAGAGGAGGAGCGGTGGTTTTGAAATGGAAGAGGAGAGGAGCGGCATTGGATTTAGATTGGAACAGGAGAGGAGCGGCAGTGGTTTAAGAGGAGAAGAGCGGCGCTGGTCTTGGAAGTATTTTTTTGTTTTGCGTATTTTGGGTCAAAGTTTGACCACGTACTGTATTTGACAAGCAAAATGTGAATGCATGTCACCAAAAATTGTATCCTTTGGTTCGTATATGAATGTACTTTCAAATTATATTATTTTTGCAACGTATAACATATATTTTATTTGCAAAAATCATGGTCAATTATGACCCAGAATAAAAGGGAGGCTAGTTAATGTGGGGTCGCTTTCTTAATTGAAGGGTAAATTGATTTTGATTTTGATCCAGTCACAGCGCGCCGGCCCTCTCGTCCAATCCTAAATCACTGCCGCACGCTCCTCTCCCTCTTCTCCATTGCAAAACCACCTCCTCTCCTCTCCATCATCTCCATTCCAAAACCACCATCTCATCTCTCCCTCTTCTCCATTGCAAAACTACTTCCTCTCTCCTCGGACGAGGATCCCCTGACGTAGCCCATCCTGCCATTGAGACACTGACACATGGGTCTCACCAAGCGCGGGGCCCACCAGGCAGCGACCGAAAGGTAGGGGAACCTCTCCTCTCCATCATCTCCATTCCAAAACCACCATCTCGCCTCTCCCTCTTCTCTATTGCAAGACCACCGTCTCTCCTCCCGTCTTCCAAAGCTAGCACCGGAGCACTCAGAAGGACATCTATGGAGGGGATGCAACAATGAATCTGGCAGAAAGCCGGCGGCGACCAGGCAAAGTTAGCCAGGTTGAAGGAGATCCTTACTTGGTTTGACAATGAGTGGGAGATTTCGAGGACGGTGAGGGCCATGTGGCAATGTATACGAAAGAGCGAGACGATGTCGATGAGGGCGGCGATGTACTCCTCGGCGGCAGTCACACCGCAGTCCTTCGAGTTCATCGAGTATCTCCTCTGGGTGATGGAGCAGACAGATTTGCCCGAGGCGAAAGTCAGGCGGAGGTGGTGGGCGTACATGTCGAAGGTTGAGCACACAGAGGATAACGAATTGATTGAGTATGGTGTGCTGTTCGTGAGGGTGCAGAGCCAGCCGGAGCCACATGAGTATTCATTCTCCCACCGCAAGAGGAGGTCGGATGGCGCGACGTCGCTTCCCTGCCATTCTCCACGGTTCCCTCGACGCTCACCTCGTTTCAACAGCGTCAGTAGGGTTTAAGGTAAGCTTTGCACTAACCTAATCTTCCATCTGCTCATGCTTACAATCAGTGTGACAACCAATAAAAATCATGCTGACAATCAGTCTCTGAGTACTATGCCAATCACCCTAAAATAGCTCTGGACCTTTGGGTCAAAGTTGTGACACTGTGTACAAATAAACAAAAATAGATTGGTGCTTGTTTCAGAAAAGAGTACACCCCTTGAAAACTGCCAATATAAGCTACTAGTATTTTTTAAGTCTAAGCTACTAGTATTTGGTTAGAGGATTTGCTGCCGAGAAAGATCCGTCCACAGTGAGCGCCACACATCCCACTGATGGTGGTGGATGCCAATGCTTACATGGAGCAGGGTTGGTGTCGGTAATTTTTACTTGGCACCTCGCACTTTGCATATATGCCGGTTCCATCCATACATTTGTGCAGTTCCACCAAAATGCAGCTGAATAACCTTGTTTGCACAAATAATGAAAAGGCGTGATTAGATTATAGTGGCACTAGTTGATGAAACATACACTAATAAACAGAAGAAAATATTACATTATACTTGAAATCGACCCAAGTCTCCCCGATACACCTTCTGCCAGTGATGAACATCAGTGTACAACGGTAGTACAAGGAGGGGCCTTGAGACATTCAAATTTCTATTTTTGTGCAGATCAACTAAAATTAAGCACCCCAGTTTGCAGAAACGCTTAAACATTAACAATGGGACTAGTTGATGAAACATACATTAACAAAGAGAAGCACTTTCTTTATCTACATTGGAAATGAAATGATAGAGAGGACACTCGCTCTTTTTTTAACTATATTATTACTTCATTTTATCAGTCACACTAGGGTCGAGCAGGTGGAAAACGAGGTGTACCGTGCGTCGCAAGGATGAAGGCCGGTGGTGCTTAGACTAGGATGCTGAAGCTGGCTCTTTCAGTCCCTATCTTCCCCCTGATGTTCCTGTGGTAGCATTTGGGTTGTAATCCAAACTTGGTCGAGCTGGTGCTGCACCCCCTACCTGCCTAGCTTATCTGGCGAACTTGTCTCCTACTAGTACTCAGTCCGTTCTAGTAGTAGTTGCATAACTGCCCGTTTACACTGAGATGTTGTCGGAGAATGGTTCTCTATGGTTGGGTTTCTTTAATGAAATCAGAGGGAACCCCCTCTTTCGATATATATAAAAAAACAGTGGCACTAGCGGTGCCAAAACATTGCCTCAAATTAATAGTGCCACTAGATTAAGGTGCAAAATAATAACATTACTGCTTTATCATGGCAGTGCCAAAACAGTAGCACAAGAGCAGGATCAACATGCATGATCTTTGGCAAAACGTCAGACCAAAAAGGAACATACCTCGTGATGGGAACCATATCTGCAGTCAACGCCATCGTAGAAGGGATGACACCAGTCACCAACATGGATGATTTAATTGATGGGACCTAAGGGAGTCCTGAATTAGGGGGTGTCCGGATAGCCGGACTATACCTTCGGCCGGACTCCTGGACTATGAAGATACAAGATTGAAGACTTCGTCCCGTGTCCGGAAGGGACTTTCCTTGGCGTGGAAGGCAAGCTTGGCGATACGGATATGTAGATCTCCTACCATTGTAACCGACTCTGTGTAACCCTAGCCCTCTTCGGTGTCTATACAAACCGGAGGGTTTTAGTCCGTAGGATGAACAACAATCATACCATAGGCTAGCTTCTAGGGTTTAGCCTCTCTGATCTCGTGGTAGATCTACTCTTGTACTACCCATATTATCAATATTAATCAAGCAGGACGTAGGGTTTTACCTCCTTCAAGTGGGCCCGAACCTGGGTAAAAACATCGTGTCCCTCGTCTCCTGTTACCATCCGCCTAGACGCATAGTTCCGGACCCCCTACCCGAGATCTGCCGGTTTTGACACCAACATTGGTGCTTTCGTTGAGAGTTCCTCCGTGTCGTCCCTTTTAGGCCCAATGGCTTCTCCGATCATCAACAGCGATGCGATCCAGGGTGAGACCTTTCTCCCCGGACAGATCTTCGTATTCGGCGGCTTTGCACTGCGGGCCAATTCGCTTGGTCATCTGGAGCAGATCGAAAGCTACGCCCCTGGCCATCAGGTCAGATTTGGAAGTTTGAACTACACGGCCGACATCCGCAGAGACTTGATCTTCGACGGATTCGAGCCACAGCCGAGCGCGCCGCACTGTCACGATGGGCACGATCTAGCTCTGCCGTCGAACAGTGCCCTGGAGGCCGCACCCGCATCAGCTCCGACCCTTAATTCGGAGCCAACTGCGCCAACCGAGGATGGGTGGTTGGACACCGCCTCGGGGGCTGCAATCTCTATGGCGATCGAGCCGAACACCAGCCCAATTCTCTATGAAGCCCGTGGCTCCAAGGAGCCGGACTCCTCTCCAGACTCCGAGCCCTCCGTGCCCCTACCGATCGAACCCGATTGGGCACCGATCATGGAGTTCACCGCCACGGACATCTTTCAGCACTCGCCCTTCGGCGATATTCTGAATTCACTAAAGTCTCTCTCTTTATCATGAGAGCCCTGGCCGGACTATGGCCAGCAAGGTTGGGATGCGGATGATGAAGAAATTCAAAGCCCACCCACCACCCACTTCGTAGCCACTGTCGATGATTTAACCGACATGCTTGACTTCGACTCCGAAGACATTGACGACATGGACGCCGATGCAGGAGACGATCAAGAACCAACGCCTATAGGGCATTGGAAAGCCACCACGTCGTATGATATATACATGGTGGACACCCCAAAAGAAGGCAATGGCGATGGAACAACGGAGGATGACCTCTCCAAGAAGCAGCCTAAGCGCCGGCGTCAGCGGCGCCGCTCTAAATCCCGCCAAAGCAAAAACGGTGATTCCGGCACGGGAGAGAATAACACCCCGGACAGTGCCGAAGACAACGACCTCCAGCAAGATTCAGCACAGGAGGATGGAGAAGCCAGCCCTCATGAGAGAGCGGCAGACAGAGAGGTCAAGGACGATAATTATATGCCTCCCTCTGAAGACGAGGCAAGCCTCGACGACGCCGAATTTGTCGTGCCGGAGGATCCCGTTGAACAAGAGCTTTTCAAACGCAGGCTTATGGCCACGGCGAACAGCCTCAAGAAAAAACAGCAACAGCTTAGAGCTGATCAAGATTTGCTAGCCGACAGATGGACTGAAGTCCTTGCGGCCGAAGAGTATGAACTCGAACGCCCCTCCAAAAGCTACCCAAAGCGCAGGTTGCTACCCCAATTAGAGGAGGAAGCACCTAAACCTACATCACCAGCGCATGATGCGGCCGACCGGCCACCCCGTGGCCGCGACAGAGAGGCCTCTCGGCCCTCCACTCAAGCCACACCCCGGCGCCGCTCAAAAAATACCAAGGCACGGGAAAACATGCCAGACCTGCGAGATATATTGGAGGATAAGGCAAGGCAAACAAGATCGATCTATGGATCACGTGGGCGCCCCACGGCACGAGACGGTAATCGTCACTCCGGATACAATAAATCCGGCCGGGCCGAACACAGTAGACAAAGCTCGTTTGAACTGCGTCGTGATATAGCCCAATACAGAGGCGCCGCACACCCACTATGCTTCACAGATGAAGTAATGGATCATCAAATCCCCGAGGGTTTCAAACCCGTGAACATCGAATCATACGATGGCACAACAGATCCTGCGGTATGGATCAAGGACTATCTCCTTCATATCCACATGGCCCGTGGTGATGACCTACACGCCATCAAATACCTGCCACTCAAGCTTAAAGGACCAGCTCGGCATTGGCTTAATAGCTTGCCGGCAGAATCAATTGGTTGTTGGGAGGACTTGGAAACCGCATTCCTCGACAATTTCCAGGGCACTTATGTGCGACCACCAGACGCCGATGACCTTAGCCACATAATTCAGCAGCCAGAGGAATCGGGCAGACAATTCTGAACACAGTTCCTAACCAAGAAAAATCAAATCATCGACTGTCCGGACGCAGAGGCCCTAGCAGCCTTCAAGCATAACATCCGCGATGAGTGGCTTGCACGACACCTAGGACAGGAAAAGCCGAAATCAATGGCAGCCCTCACGACACTTATGACCCGCTTTTGCGCGGGAGAAGATAGCTGGGTAGCTCGCAGCAATAACATGAACAAGAGCCCTGGTAATTCGGATACCAAGGACAGCAGTGGCAGGTTGCATCGCAACAAGCAAAAGTGCCGCATTAACGGCGACAATATTGAGGATACGGCAGTTAATGCCGGATTCAGAGGCTCTAAACCCGGTCAGCGGAAAAAGCCATTCAAAAGAAATACTCTGGGCCTGTCCAGTTTGGACCGAATACTCGACCGCTCATGCCAGATACATGGCACCCCTGAAAAACCAGCCAATCACACCAACATGGATTGTTGGGTGTTCAAGCAGGCAGGCAAGTTAAATGCCGAAAGCAGAGACAAGGGGCTGCATAGCGATGATGAGGAGGAGCCCCGGCCACCGAACAACAGTGGACAGAAAGGTTTTCCCCCACAAGTGCGGACGGTGAACATGATATACGCAACCCACGTCCCCAAGAGGGAGCGGAAGCGTGCGCTAAGGGACGTATACGCGATGGAGCCAGTCGCCCCAAAGTTCAACCCATGGTCTTCCTGCCTGATCACTTTTGATCGAAGGGACCACCCCACTAGCATCCGTCATGGCGGATTCGCCGCATTGGTTCTAGACCCAATTATTGACGGATTTCACCTCACTAGAGTCCTTATGGACGGCGGCAACAGCCTGAACCTGCTTTACCAAGATACAGTGCGAAAAATGGGCATCGATCCCTCGCGGATTAAACCCACTAAAACGACCTTTAAAGGTGTCATACCAGGTATAGAGGCCAACTGTACAGGCTCAGTTACACTTGAAGTGGTCTTCGGATCTCCGGATAATTTCCGAAGCGAGGAGTTAATCTTCGACATAGTTCCGTTCCGCCTGCTCGGGCGAACCGCATTCGCAAAGTTCAATGCGGTGCCGCACTACGCATACCTCAAGCTCAAGATGCCATGCCGTCGAGGAGTCATTACGGTCAATGGAAACACCATTCTTTAGAAGGCTTGTCCGGCAGTACAATTGTCGCACAAACGATACAACCAGGGAAGCAGAAAGCTGCGCCGCACTACGGAACTCTAAGGTGGTCTCTATAACGAGCAGTATACCTGTTTCGCATAACATTCCGCAGCTCGCCCCTGGAAAGAAAATATTTGATAGTCCCATCTTTTGCTTATCGCACTATTTGTATCGTTCTGCTTTGATCGCAGTTTTTTAAATAAACAATGCATAGCTTACGTCTATTACCGCATTACCTCTTTTTTACGAATATATGTTCATTAATGACATGTTGCACCCGTACACTTTGTTACGGCCAATACGCCAGGGGCTTAAGTACCTCACAACATGGTGTGAGAAGTCCAAACACTTTCACAAGTGCGGCACCCCGTACTTATAGCATTATATGCATCGGCTCCGAATCATGTCTTGGGTCAATAGTTGGGTTTGCCCGGCTCCTATGTTTTGGTACCTTACGTTCCGTTATATCGGCTAAGGTAGCACTAGGAGTTTCCTCTATATACACCTCCATGCAATGAGCAAGCCTAAACCCTCTAAACTTCTCCCCCATTGGCAACAAGTGCCAAAATGGAAGAAAAATCTAGACGGCCAATATATTATGAGTTCCTCCTTAATTTGTGCATTTCTCATATTGTGAGTGGAATCAAATGCACATATCCAGTTATGAACAAATGAAGAAATTCACACTATATTGAGGATCCATAGAATGCACCAAAATGATATGACAAGAGAATCAAACATTCAAAGGATCCAAAGAACATATTTTGGACAAGGGATAATGGAGATATCCAATATGATAATCATGCTAAGCATGGGTCCAAAATATATCCAACAATTAATGAGTGCAAACATATATGCAAAACATACAAGCACTCACTCAACAAGTACTAATCATGCTATGATGCAACATACACAATGTTGACTCTAATTTAAATAAATGCATGAAGTAAGTACTTGTTACCGAGAGAGAAAGCATTGGTTCAAGGGGCCCTTGATCTAGTATGCGAACATGAGGGACTTGATCTTGTTCTTGGATAGGTACATGATCTCCCATAGCATCTTGCTCTTGTGTTGGGGGTGATGACTTCCCTTGTGGTCGATCCACAAGAGGGGCTCTTAGTCCTTCTTCTTCTTCATGGATAAGGGGTGTTTCTTGTGGAAGACTATGACCAATCCCCATTGTACTTGTAGCTTGGGAAGGAGCCTCATCACCTACAACACTTGAAAAAAATTGCTCTGCATGGAAGCCGTTATTCTCAGCACACTCCACATTCACCATTTCCTCAATACATCCCGTGGATTTATTCAGAATATAGTAAGTGTGGGAGTTTGATGCATATCCAACAAAAAGACCCAAATTTTGTATAACTGGGTTTACATGGTGAGAATGAAACACTTACAACCGGACCGGGTTTTCATTTACCTTCTCTCTCAAATCAATGAATCAACCAAGCTTGGCTCTAATCATTTTCCATGGTGTCTCCACCTTCCTCATGAATAAGCCAAGCATCCAATGCTTCTCCAACGTACCTAAAACACATTAAGGTACAATTTGGTCCCCAAACTTATTGGGTCCGAAGTAGTTAGTCCAACCATAATACATAGGGCAAACTCCATATTAACTATGTGCAAAAGGATATGAACTTGAAGTTCATGCACACTTTTAATCATTAATGATTTGATGGAGTTTACCCTATATAGAGGGTCAAGTAGAGCAATCAAGGCATGAAAAAGTATATAAATAAATATGCATGCACATGCCTACCAAGATCCAAAGAGATACAATTTGGACAAAAGAACACTTAAACGAAGAATACTCCAAAAAATAACATAAAGCATTCAAGTTGTCCAAATTATATCAAGAGACGAATCCACACAGGACTGCAAGAAAAGTACAACATATGAACTAAGCAAAAACCAAAGAGCATATAGGATGTACATTACACACATGCTCAAAGGCTTATCTCACTCAAGTAGATAAAAGATAGTACAAGCAGTGAGATAAGGCAAGTTGAAGCACAAGCCGAGAAGAAGATGATCATAAAATTCTACCACAAGAAGAAATACCAATTGGTATTTGGAATTAACACTCGGTGGTAGAATCCAAAGAAGCACAAGATCATAATCAACAACCACCACATGCGCACGAGGGTCAAAAGACCCCGTGCACACGGGGTATCCAGGGAGTTACATAGTACCTCGTGCGCACGGGGGTCAAACGACCCCTTGCGCATGGGGTACCCAGAGAGTTACGCAACACCCCGTGCGCACGTGCGCACGGGGGTCAAAAGACCCCGTGCGCATGGGGTATCCAGAACTTTTCTGGTGCAAATTTCTGGATACCACGGCAAGTACACAACAGAGGCAAATAAACACCTACAAGAGATAATTAATGGATACTCTAAGAATTTGAATTTCAAATGAGCTTGACATACCACATAGTGACTAGATAATATTGAGTATCAATACTATGTAGTATTTCTCATATTCACATTTTGGGTTTGTGATGCGCACAAAACATAACACTCCCCCATAATGTGATGATCCACTAATATCTCGCAAGAGCCAAACAACATACAAATAAGGCTCAAGAGAACAAGCAGCACTATATGATGTGCAATGCAACCTACACATGCTAGATAACACAAATCAAGCATACTAGGAAGCACAACATATAAATACACATGCTAGATACAAAACCTAAGCATGCAAGGGGCGAGTAACTTTCAATGAAAGCATTAAAAATACAAGTTACCGCAAGGAGGAACGTTGGATAGATAATATGAAAATAATCCACATGACTTGGCTCGAACAAATAAATGGTGGATATCCTTTTCTTCATGAACTAGCCAAATCTCCAATGTCCTCCATACACCTATTGATCAAGTTTGAGCTTGATGGTCCCCAACCAAGTTGGGTCCTAAAAAGTTAGTCACAATAGACTTGGCAACCCAAATGGTCTTTTCCATTTCCGAACCACTTTGGGCACCAACAAACTTGGCAAACAAATTGCCAACAACATCCTTCCTATGAGAATAATGATCATTGATGAGAGGAGGCTTAGGGATGTTACCGTTGGGACAAGATGAGGATATCTGCCCCTTCTCACGACAAATATAGCAACATGTGCTCCCCCTTCTCTTCTTTATTTCATCAACTTGGGGAGCATTATCTTTGTTCATCATTGGTAGTGGCCTTTCTTCAACATGAGGTTGACCTTGAGATTGAACTTGAGGACACTTCCCTTGATGCTTCATATTTGAAGCCTGCTTCTTCAATGGACAAGATCTCACATGGTGTCCAACATTCTTGCACTTGAAGCATGTAATGTTGGCCGAATTCTTGACTTGATCTTGTCCCTTCTTCTTTCTCTTGGAGTTCCTGTTGTTGGAGATGAAACCAAGTCCGCCCTTGTCATGAGGGGATTTTTGAACACTCAAGATAGCGTTGAGAGAGGTATTTCCTTCATGACATATTTCCAAGACTTTCTTCAAAATAGTGACTTGGGCCTTGAGCACTTTGTTTTCCTCTACAAGTTTAGTATCAACAAAAGTAATAGAGGAAGTAGAAGCTTCATTGTTAGAGCAACAAGGCAAGGAGAGAAATGCATCACAAAAAATAGCAATAATATGTCTAGATGAATCACTAGGACTAGCACATGTCAATAAAGCATTTTGAGTAGAAATAGTGCTAATGTCCACATGAGGCTCACACGATGTTACCTTAGTCAAAATAGCCTCATGAGCTAACTTTAGCCTTTCATGGGAGATTAGAAGGTCATCATGAGAGCCCGAGAGCTTTTCATGACTTTCTTCTAATCTTCCATAATTGCTAGTTAGCAAAGCAAGTTGAGCCCTTAGCTCAACATTCCCCTTCAAGACAGATGCTTCACAAGAAGTAGAGTTAGTAGCACAAGCATCATTGACAATATGAGAGGAGCTAGAAGATACTAGAGACTTCACATGAGTAGCTTGAAGTTCCTCATAAGACTTAGACAGTTTGGTGAGCTCTCCTTTGACATTCATGTACACAAGGTCAAGGTGCTCAAAATCCTCTTTAAGTTGATCATCAGCAACTTCAATCTCTTCTTTAGAAGATTCTAAGTCTCTAAGAGTTTCTAGAGCATCAAGAAGGTTACTGTCGGTGTCATAACCGACGGATCTCGGGTAGGGGGTCCCTAACTGCGCGTCTAGGTCGGATGGTAACAGGAGGCAGGGGACACGAAGTTTTACCCAGGTTTGGGCCCTCTTGATGGAGGTGAAACCCTACATCCTGCTTGATTAATATTGATGATATGGGTAGTACAAGAGTAGATCTACCACGAGATCAGAGAGGCTAAACCCTAGAAGCTAGCCTGTGGTATGATTGTTGTTCGTCCTACGGACTAAAACTCCCCGGTTTATATAGACACCGGAGAGGGCTAGGGTTACACAGAGTCGGTTACAACGGTATGAGATCTACATATCCGTATCACCAAGCTTGCCTTCCACGCCAAGGAAAGTCCCTTCCGGACACGGGACGAAGTCTTGAATCTTGTATCTTCATAGTCCAGGAGTCCGGCCACCCGGACACCCCCTAATCCAGGACTCCCTCAGTAGCCCCTGAACCAGGCTTCAATGACGACAAGTCCGGCGCGCAGATTGTCTTCGGCATTGCAAGGCGGGTTCCTCCTCCAAGTACTTCATAGAAGATTTTGAGCACAAGGGTAGTGTCCGGCTCTGCAAAATAAGTTTCCACATATTGCCATAGAGAGAATAACATTTACACAAATCTAATCTGCTGACGTATTCCGTAGCGTGACATCATACCACGACCAAGTCTTTATTCGAATCATTTTACTGTCCCACCTAAGCGCGTTTAGCGAGGCGGTTTCCTTGGCACGTCTTGTTAAAGCAGAGATCGTGTCCCCTTATTCCGGGATTCTCATCAATACGGGTGTGGGTAACCCAACCGCGCCATTGACTGCGGCGCTTGGGAGATAAGCGAGTTTTACCAGGCTGGTGGGGGCGCATAGTCGCGTCTGCCAATATAAGAGGATAAGGATCCACCTTTTCATCCACGCCTTCTTCCTCCTTTGCCTATCCATTTCCGCACACTCGAGCTCCAGCGCCCAAGTCCGCACACCCCACCTCAACCTTCTCCAGCCAAGTCCAGAGCGGGAGGCAAGTGGATGGTCTCCTCCGTCATGGAGGGACACATCAAAAGACTGAGGAAGGCCGGATACTTGTCTAATGACATTGCGCACCGGTCTCTCGAAGAGGGGCAGCTCATCCCCACCGCTAGGCCCCATGAGAGGGTGGTGTTCCTCCCCCATTTCCTCCGCGGACTGGGCTTCCCTCTCCACCCATTTGTCCGGGGGCTCATGTTCTACTATGGCCTGGATTTCCACGATCTGGCCCCGAATTTTGTCCTCAACATCTCGGTGTTTATCGTCGTGTGCGAGGCTTTCTTCCGCATCCGCCCCCATTTCGGCCTATGGCTCAAGACTTTCAATGTCAAGCCGAAGGTGGTGCGCGACACCCAAGCGGAGTGCGGAGGCACCATGGTGGGCAAGATGCCCAACGTCCTATGGTTCGAGGGCTCCTTCGTGGAGTCCCTAAAGGGGTGGCAGTCGGGGTGGTTTTACATCACCGAGCCGCGCGACCCTGAATGGGTCGCAGCCCCCGAGTTCCGATCCGGACCCCCTACGCGGCTCGCCTCCTAGAAAGAGATGGGCCTGTCGTGGGGTAAAAAAGGAGAGCTGACCGGACTCCAAACAAGCGTCCAAACCCTGGTGGACAGGAATCTCCAACTTGTCAACACAGTCCAGGTTATGCTCATCCGTCGGATCCTCCCGTGTCAACAACGGGCTTTCAACCTGTGGGAGTTCGACCCGGCGCGGCACCGAACTCTGAGCAGGCTCTTCGACACGATGAATGAAGATGCCTGGAAGGTGCTTTTCAAGGGCGCCGAGGCCCCCGCATCCGCTACCGAGGATCGCGGATTCAGCACGCAGCATCACGCTCGTGCGGTAAGCTGTTTTCACCTTTCATAGGGTATTAGTTTTTTATAGTTTGACTCCATGCGGGATTTGAGTTCCCTTACCTTTGACAGGATTGGCAGGAGACGTCCAGACAGATCAACTGTCCGGCTCCTTTGCCCGAAGGCCCAGCGGACACTCGGTTGGCGAAGCTGCTTGTTCCGGCACCTTACGTGGTGCCGGAGAAGAAGGCCAAGAAGAAGGCCACGGGGACTCAAAAGAGTGCCCGACGTCAGGAGGTGTCGGATTCACCATCCGATGACTCCAAGGCGCGCTCCTCCCCGGAAGACGAGGAGGAGGAAGAAGAGACCTCTCCCCCCACCGGGGGAGGGAAGAAAAGGAAGGCCGTCCCAACCGGGGAGGCCGAAGGGTCCAAGAGGGGGAAGACCCCTCCTCCGGACTACTCCACCAACGCCGATGACGGTGAATAGGAGTGGCTGCACAGGGCCAAGCCCCTGGCGAAATCGTAAGTATCCGGATACCAGAGTGATTCATAGTATTCCCCCATTGCACAACTTTTCCTTACGTTGAACATGATTGTGCTGTCCGCCCAAGGCCGGGCTCAACGAGTCGTCGAGCGGCTCCCTGGACTCGTCGGATGTGAATTCGCTTCCGACGGCTTCCTCCCCCCCACCCTACGGATGGCACCGAGGTGGCGTCCCAACAGGTTCCAAGCCAGGAGGAGGTGGTCCTGGAGGCGCCATGAGGCAACCTCCCGGACTCCAGGCGTAAAGGGGATAGAACCCCCAAGGGCTCCAAGTCCGTCCTTGAGACGGACACCGCGCCGGAACCTTCAACGGTTTCGGACTCCAGTAGGCAGCCTCCTTCCAAGAGGAGCAAGCCTACCGAGCCGGTGACCTCCGTCCAACCGAAGGCACCGGACAATTTGCTGGAGACGCTTAACGGCACCTCCATCGACGAGGAGCACCGCACTATTATGAGTGCGGTGATCCAGAAGGTTCAGTCCGCCAAGAGCGGACTGACTGAAGCCTGTGCCAGCCTTCTAATAGGCTTTGAGGTAAGTAAAGAATATGTAAAAATATTACCGCATAGACAGTAGCCCCTGATGCTCTGTTCGGCGTTCGGAAAGAAAAGCCGAATAGAGGATCTAATAAACGCAGGAGTCTAACATAATCAAGTCAATATCCATATGCAGGCTTCATTGCTGGCCTCTGCCACACTGACCACGGAGGTGGATACGCTGAAGCAGAACCTCGAGCGGTCCGAGCAAGAGCTCGGCCTAGCCAAGTAGCAGCTCGAGGAGAAGGAAGGTAAGAAATACCTTATTGAAATATGTGAAAGTTGCAATTGCAAAAAGTGACAGGATTAACGCGACCATTGTAGGGGCCACAACTAAGGTGTCGACCCTTAAGCAAGCGCTGTCCGAGGCCGAAAAGAGGGCGGCCACGGAGCGCACCGAGCGGGAGAAGCATGAGACACAGGTTGGCGAGGTGCAGCAAGAGCTCCAGGCTCTCATGAAAAAACATGAGAGTTGGAGCTTGACTCGAAGACGCGAGAGTCTGAGCTCGCGGCGGCCATTGAAGATGCCAAGTTTGCCAAGGCCGAAGCCCAGAAGGCCCTCCAGGAGGTTGAGGCAATAAAAAGATAGCGGCGGGTAAGGCATTCTTTATGCAAAGCAAGCACGTAAAAGTGAATTACTTGTCACTTACCCGAATCCGGAGCTCTCCAGGAGCATTCGCAGACTTGCCCCGTAGCGTGTCGGATGCCGCCGCCTTCTACCGAGCCGAGGAGGGAAGCTCGACGGAGAAGGTGTTCTGGTCTCAGTATGCTGAGGCTGAACACCCGGTGCCCTTAAGCGACCAGCTGAAACGGCTGGTCGAGCTCCATAAGGTGGCCGAACAGGCCATGAAGGGCCTCATAGTCCGGCTGTGGCCTGGAGAGGCCATGCCTGGGAGCTACTTCGGGCTGGTGAGGCGGCTGGTGGAGGCCTGTCCAAGGCTCGAAGTCATCAAGCGCTCCGTATGCATCGAGGGTGCCCGTAGGGCGCTTGCCCGTGCGAAGGTGCACTGGGGCAAGCTGGATGCTGAGAAGCTTGTGAAGGACGGGCCACCGCCGGGCAAGGAGCATTGCAAGCGCGAGATGTATTATGAGGGTGTTCTGAAGGGTGCCCGCCTTGTGGCGGATGAATGTTCTATGAATGTAATTTTTCAGTGAACTCGCTCGTTTTGTGCTATGCGCTGAAAACTTGTTCATGTGCGCTAAGCAATGCTTTTTGAATTTAAAATATTACCTTCTGTGCGGCCGTTTATCAAATTTGAGAGATGGCGAGTCGTCGGCTTCTGCCCCCATGGCACGAGTGCTGGGGTATTCGGGATAAACATGAGCGCTCTTTTTCCCATTCTTGGGTCCTTCGAGGGAGGCGCTCAATACAACAAACAAGGCAATCAGACTATAATGCTTGAACACTCTCACTTAGCCATAGAATTCTATAATTTTAAATTTCGGCGAAGCCCCTAGTGTTCGGAAGACCGAGTTCGGGGCGCTATCCACGCCTAGGCCGGACAAAGCCGACTCCTCGCTCTAAGCGGCATAAGTCTTTAGGGACTCGAAAACCTCTCGAACAGTGACTAGCTCTCGCCTCATCATGATGGTCAGTTTTAGCTTTCTCTACTGAGGTGCTTAGCCCAGCTCAACTGGGGCACAATCGCAGTAGTTCTCCTAGTGCTACCTTAGCCGATATAACGGAACGTAAGGTACCAAAACATAGGAGCCGGGCAAACCCAACTATTGACCCAAGACATGATTCGGAGCCGATGCATATAATGCTATAAGTTCGGGGTGCCGCACTTGTGAAAGTGTTTGGACTTCTCACACCATGTTGTGGGGTACTTAAGCCCCTGGCGTATTGGCCGTAACAAAGTGTACGGGTGCAACATGTCATTAATGAACATATATTCGTAAAAAAGAGGTAATGCGGTAATAGACGTAAGCTATGCATTGTTTATTTAAAAAACTGCGATCAAAGCAGAACGATACAAATAGTGCGATAAGCAAAAGATGGGACTATCAAATATTTTCTTTCCAGGGGCGAGCTGCGGAATGTTATGCGAAACAGGTATACTGCTCGTTATAGAGACCACCTTAGAGTTCCGTAGTGCGGCGCAGCTTTCTGCTTCCCTGGTTGTATCGTTTGTGCGACAATTGTACTGCCGGACAAGCCTTCTAAAGAATGGAGTCCTGAAAATAAGAGAAAATTTAAGAAATTGGCAGCCCCTAGTGTGGTTTAAGCCGCGTTTCGGGCTTGTCGTGATGGTGCCCCTCCCCCTATGCCCATGGTATTTCTAGAGCGTAGTTATGTACGCGCGGCACTGGTTTCACAAGTTCACGAGGGCTAGGGTTGGGGTCGCATTGCTACGCTTGCTCGGAACGTGCCTGGCGGTCTTGTTGTAGGTTACTCCGGGTGCGCTTGACGGTATCCGGACGTTTAATGGCCGGACTGGAGAATTGCCTTGAGAGGCTGCTTTGTACTTCCGCTGCGATAGCCACCGTATGCTCCTCCGTTCGGAGAGAGCGTTCGGTGTTTCCATTGACCGTGATGACGCCTCGAGGGCCTAGCATCTTGAGCTTGAGGTATGCGTAGTGCGGTACCGCATTGAACTTGGCAAATGCGGTTCGCCCGAGCAGTGCGTGATAGCCACTGCAGAACGGGACTATGTCAAAGATTAACTCCTCGCTTCGGAAATTATCCAGAGATCCGAAGACCACTTCAAGTGTAACTAAGCCTGTACAGTTGGCTTCTACACCTGGTATGACGCCTTTAAAGGTCGTTCTGGTGGGTTTAATCCTCGAGGGATCGATGCCCATTTTCCGCACTGTATCCTGATAAAGCAGGTTCAGGCTGCTGCCGCCGTCCATAAGGACTCTAGTGAGGTGAAATCCGTCAATAATTGGGTCTAGAACCAGTGCGGCGAATCCACCATGACGGATGCTAGTGGGGTGGTCCCTTCGATCAAAAGTGTTCGGGCAGGAAGACCATGGGTTGAACTTTGGGGCGACTGGCTCCATCGCCTATACGTCCCTTAGCACACGCTTCCGCTCCCTCTTGGGGACGTGGGTTGCATATATCATGTTCACCGTCCGCACTTGTGGGGGAAAACCTTTCTGTCCATTGTTGTTCGGCGGCCGGGGCTCCTCCTCGTCATCGCTATGCAGCCCCTTGTCTCTGCTTTCAGCATTTAACTTGCCTGCCTGCTTGAACACCCAACAATCCCTGTTGGTGTGATTGGCTGGTTTTTCAGGGGTGCCATGTATCTAGCATGAGCAGTCGAGTATTCGGTCCAAACTGGACGGGCCCGGAGTATTTCTTTTGAATGGCTTTTTCCGCTGACCGGGTTTAGAGCCTTTGAATCCGGCATTAACTGCCGTATCCTCAGCATCGTCGCCGTTAATGCGGCGCTTTTGCTTGTTGCGACGCGACCTGCCACTTCTGTCCTTGGTATCCGAATTACCAGGGCTCTTGGTCATGATATTGCTGCAAGCTAGCCAGCTATCTTCTCCCGTGCAAAAGCGGGTCATAAGTGTCGTGAGGGCTGCCATAGATTTCGGCTTTTCCTGTCCTAGGTGCCGTGCGAGCCACTCGTCGCGGATGTTATGCTTGAAGGCTGCTAGGGCCTCTGCGTCCGGACAGCCGACGATTTGATTTTTCTTGGTTAGGAACCGTGTCTAGAATTGTCTGGCCGATTCCTCTGGCTGCTGAATTATGTGGCTTAGGTCATCGGCGTCTGGTGGTCGCACATAAGTGCCTTGGAATTTGTCGAGGAATGCGGCTTCCAGGTCCTCCCAACAACCAATTGATTCTGCTGGCAAGCTGTTAAGCCAATGCCGAGCTGGTCCTTTAAGCTTGAGTGGGAGGTATTTGATGGCGTGTAAGTCATCACCGCGGGCCATGTGGATATGAAGGAGATAGTCCTCGATCCATACCGCAGGATCTGTTGTGCCATCATATGATTCGATGTTCACGGGTTTGAAACCCTCGGGGATTTGATGATCCATTACTTCATCTGTGAAGCATAGTGGGTGTGCGGCGCCTCTGTACTGGGCTATATCACGACGCAGCTGAAACGAGCTTTGTCTACTATGTTCGGCCCGGACGGATTTACTATATCCGGCGTGACGAGTACTGTCTCGTGCTGTGGGGCGCCCATGTGATCCGTAGATCGATCTTGTTTGCCTTGGCTTGTCCTCCAATATGTCTCGCAGGTCTGGCGCATTTTCCCATGCCTTGGTATTTTTGGAGCGGCACCGGGTGCGACTTGAGTGGAGGGCCGAGAGGCCTCTCTGTCGTGGCCACGGGGTGGCCGGTCGGTCGCATCATGCGCTGGTGATGTAGGTTTAAGTGCTTCCTCCTCTAATTGAGGTAGCAACCTGCGCTTTGGGTAGCTCTTGGAGGGGCGTTCGAGTTCATACTCTTCGGCCGCAAGGACTTTAGTCCATCTATCGGCTAGGAAATCTTGATCAGCTCTAAGCTGTTGCTGTTTTTTCTTGAGGTTGCTCGCCGTGGCCATAAGCCTGCATTTGAAACGCTCTTGTTCGACGGGATCCTTCGGCACGATAGATTCATCGTCATCGAGGCTTGCCTCGTCTTCGGAGGGAGGTATGTAATTATCGTCCTCGACCTCTCTGTCTGCCACTCTCTCATGAGGGTTGGCTTCTCTATCCTCCTGTGTTGAATCTTGCTGGAGGTGGTTGTCTTCAGCACTGTCCGGGGTGTTATTATACCCTGTGCCGGAATCATCATTTTTGGTTTGGCGGGATTTAGAGCGGCGCCGCTGACGCCGGCGCTTAGGCTGCTTCTTGGAGGGGTCATCCTCCACTGTTCCATCGCCATTGCCTTCTTTTGGGGTGTCCACCATGTATATATCATATGACGAGGTGGCTTTCGAGTGCCCTATGGGCACTAGTTCTTGATCGTCTCCTGCATCGGCGTCCATACCATCGATGTCTTCGGAGTCGAAGTCGAGCATGTTGGTTAAATGATCGACAGTGGCTACGAAGTGGGTGGTGGGTGGGCTTTGAATTTCTTCATCATCTGCATCCCAACCTTGCTGACCATAGGCCGGCCAGGGCTCTCCTGACAAAGAGAGAGACTTTAGTGACTTCAGAATATTGCCGAAGGGCGAGTGCTGAAAGAATTCCGCGGCGGTGAACTCCATGATCGGCGCCCAATCGGGTTCGATCGATCGGGGTGCGGAGGGATCGAAGTCTGGAGAGGAGTCCGGCTCCTTGGAGTCACGGGCTTCGCAGAGAACAGGGCTGGTGTTCGGCTCGATCGCCGTAGAAATTGCAGCCCCCGAGGCGGTGTCTAACCACCCATCCTCGGTTAGTGTGATCAGCTCCGAGCTAGGGGTCGGAGCGGACACAGGTGCGGCCTCCAGGGCACTGTTCGGCGGCAGAGCTAAATCATGCCCATCATGACAGTGCGGCGCGCTCGGCTATGGCTCGAATCCATCGAAGATCAAGTCTCCGTGGATGTCGGCCATGTAGTTCAAACTTCCAAATCTAACCTGATGGCCAGGGGCGTAGCTTTTGATCTGCTCCAGATGACCAAGCGAATTGGCCCGCAGTGCAAAGCCGCCGAATACGAAGATCTGTCCGGGGAGAAAAGTCTGACCCTGGATCGCATCGCTGTTGATGATCGGAGAAGCCATCGGGCCTAAAAGCAACGACATGGAGGAACTCTCAATGAAAGCACCAATGTCGGTGTCAAAACCGGCGGATCTCGGGTAGGGGGTCCCGAACTGTGCGTCTAGGACGGATGGTAACAGGAGGCAGGGGACACGAAGTTTTACCTAGGTTCGGGCCCTCTTGATGGAGGTAAAACCCTACGTCCTGCTTGATTAATATTGATGATATGGGTAGTACAAGAGTAGATCTACCATGAGATCAGAGAGGCTAAACCCTAGAAGCTAGCCTATGGTATGATTGTTGTTCGTCCTACGGACTAAAACTCCCCAGTTTATATAGACACCGGAGAGGGCTAGGGTTACACAGAGTCGGTTACAGTGGTAGGAGATCTACATATCCGTATCGCCAAGATTGCCTTCCACACCAAGGAAAGTCCCTTCCGGACATGGGACGCAGTCTTCAATCTTGTATCTTCATAGTCCAGGAGTCCAGCCGAAGGTATAGTCCGGCCACCCGGACACCCCCTAATCCAGGACTCCCTCAGTTACAATCAAGTTTTTCATTTTGTTCTTGCTCTTCGTGAAGTAAATCATTACACTTTCCAAAATGAGTGATAAGATCTTTAAACATCTCATAAGTGTCCTTATTTACCCCACGAAGAGAATTACCAATATCATATATTTCTTGACTCATATCCCTATCACATTCATCATTACTCTCATCAATATCATTACAAGGAGTAGATGATACCTCAGTATTACCTGTTGCCATGAGGCACATGTGAACATCGGAGGTTGATGATGATTCTTTTGGAGAGGGAGTTTCTTTATCATCAAGAGTAGGATATCCATGTCCATCCTCTTGACACTCATATCATTTCCTCTCCAACAAGGTGATGTACTTCTTTGCTCCTATAGCAATTTCCTTATTAATGATGTGTGCACTATTTTCTCTTGTTTCCTCTACATGGTTAGTCAAACAACAACTAGAGGAAATAGAAGCACATAGATCATGGAAACAAGGAGTATCAAGCATATCATCACAAAAGGTATTCAAGGAATCTCCAAATGATATGCATGGACTATCAACACAAGAATGTAAGTCATTTTTGCTAGATATGTTCAAGTCCATAGAATCTACAACACTAGCATGAATACAAGTAAGATCATCAATGTTGAGCACATCATCACAATCATCACAAATGATATTTTCACTCACCATGTCATTACCTTGGGACATGCCACATGATGGTGAGGCGGAAGAAGTTGAAATGTCCAAGTACACGGAGGAAGAAGAAATATGGAGATCTTCATGATTTGAAGATGTGGAGACCTCCTCGATTAACTCCTCCAAAAGATGATGGACATCAACAAGATTGGACCCACCATATATTTCTTCAAGTTTGGTCCACATATCATGAGCCATCACACAAGTCATGATAGACTCAAATACTTCAAGGGATATAAACTGGATTATGGCATTCTTAGCACTATATCCACAAAGCATATCATCATTTTCCTCACTAGTTGGAAAAAGGTCGTCCTTCCATGGAGAAGCCCCTACAAGAACAATTCGCACAAAACTTGGACCCATGGTCGAAAAATGACAAAGCATGCGAATTTTCCACAAGTGATAGTTTGTGCCACTAAAACAAAAAGTGTCATCATGCACTATACCACTAGTCGACATCTTTACTCTCTAGGCGATGAAGCCTAGCAGGGAGAGACCAAAGCTCTGATACCAATTGAAAAGATCTAGATGACGACTAGAGGGGGGGGGGGTGAATAGGAGTTTTAAAACTTTTACGGATTTGGCTTTATCCTAATGCGGAATTAAACTAACGGATACTTTTCAAGCACAAATCCTAAATCTGCTAGTCTCAACTAAGTGCACCAACAACTTATGCTAAACAAGATAGGCACTTAAGCAAACTAGCAAGCACAAACTATATCATAAGATATTGAAATGAAGGAACAACTAAGCAATTCAACTATCACAAGATATATCAATATGGGCAAGTATGAATTGCGGAAAGTAAAGGGTGTGGGTATGAGATAACCACAAGTGAGTCGGGGACACGGATTTATCCCTAAGTTCACACTCGTGAGAGTGCTAATCTCCATTAGAGCGGTGCGGAAGCCAAAGCTCCGGGGCGTCACCAAGTGACTCACCGTATTCTCCCTTTCGAGTCACCCCCAACGGATGAGCCTCGGTTCACTCGGGGTTAGTCTTGAAGGAGACCACCACACCTTTACAAACCTCTCCGAAGCACACCACAACCACGGAAGCTTCCGGAGGAACTTGACCACCTAGGCCACTTCAACACCCTTCCCCGGAGCACACCACAAAAGGAAGCTTCCAGGGGAACCTTGTCCACATAGGCCTCTTCACAATCTTCTCAATGTATCACCAAACCGTCTAGGAGGCGAAGCCTCCAAGAGTAATAAACTCACGGGCTCTCACACAAACAAATCGACGCGGGGAGCTCAAACCAATGCAACAAATGCAATGCAAGGTCAAGCAACAAATGCTCAACTCACTCTCTCAATCTCACAAGATGCAACTCAAGAAAGTGGGAGATTGAAGAGAGGGGATGCAATGGAGGAAATCAACTAATGACTCCAAGATCGATCCACAAACCCCCCTTCACTTAGAGGGGAGATAGGGGTTTGGGAGAGGTGGTAAGAGGAACAAAATGATGTTTAGAATGTGAATGAACAACCCCGAAACCGGTGGGGAGGAAGGGCTCTTTTATAGCCAACTTCCAAAACTAGCCGTTGGGGCTCCAACGGACACTTCTTGGACACCCCGTGCCCACGGGGTCCTGTGCGCACGGTACAAGCCCGCGTGCACGGGGCCCCGTGCCCACGGGGTACCCAGAACAACCTGCAGCAGCCCACTAAAACTGTGATAACTTTGGCATACGAACTCCGAATTCGATGATCTTGGGCTCGTTTTGAAGCTATGGAAAAGCCCAAGGTCCTCACATAGAGAACCAACCAAGATCAACAATAAATAAGGATGCAAATAATGCAAAGGTTTGAGCCCTCTACATGCGACATGATCAAGCTACTTGCCCGAGAGTCCCTCTTGATAGTACGGCTATCAAACCTATAATCCGGTCTCCCTCGAAGCACCATGAGACCGGCAAAACTAGGAAAACCTAGCTAAGGTATAACTTTGCCTTGCATATTCAACTTGAGCTTGGTGATGACTCCAATGCTTGTCTCAAGTTGGAATCCCTTTCTTGTCCACAACCACTTGGTGAAGATGCTTGAATTGCTTCCTCATATTGCAATGAGGGAAGCCTTAACTTAAGCCCATCTTCACATGAGCATTATCATGATGTGTACCGCAAGCTTCAAAGCATATAACCTCTGGCTTCTCATCTTGCACTTGGACTCCTCGAACCCGATGACCATCACCACTTGATGTCATCCACACATAGGCTACTTGAGATCTTTCCTTTTGATGCAAGCCCATGAGAAACACCTAACCCACATAGACATAACAAACACATAGCATGGGTTAGGTAACAAAGCACAATTCACAATTACTTACCATACCACTAGATCACTTGATCCCACGTGGTACAATGTTTGCGCTTTGAGAGTTGACCATCTAGATATAATCTTCGAGCTTCATCTTGGTCAACCAGCATATTTACTCCAAGCTCCATCTTGGTTTCTTGAAAGCCACAATGAACTCTTCATTTCCCTTCATTGCTTCAAGACAATATCACCGAAGACTCTTTCATGACCATATCAAGTTCCACTATGAATATCATCTTGATCACCACTTGCCCTTCTAAAAACTCCATCACAATCTCTTGAGAGGCATAATGAATTCTTCACTCTAGTTGCTTTCTTTAAGACTTGATCAACTGAATCCCAACACGCGAGCTCACCATGATCTTGTCTTGAATCATAACTTGAATTCTTCTCTTTGATTATTCTCTCAAACCCTTGATCCTTAAAAGTCCTCTATCATAATATCTTGAGAGGCACAATGAATTATTCACTCTAGTTGCTTGCTTCAAGACTTGATCAACCTAAACCCAACACATGAGCTCACCATGATCTTGTCTTGAAACCATAACTTGAATTATTCTCTTTGATTATTCTCTCAAGCCCTTGATCCTTAAAATCCCAAATATGTCGGTCTTTGAGATCCTCCAATGAACTCCACCATGAACATAATTAGATTAGGCATAGAAATCAATCTTGATGGATTCAATAGAAGTACTCGAAGACCAACTTGAAACCTCACTGGATATGGGATCTCGAGAGCCAACACCTAGGCCTCGTGATCACGGGGTATCCAGAGAGTTGACACTCGACCCCATGCGCATGGTACAAGCCCGTGTGCAAGGGGTATCCAAATAAGGATACCATGGGGACTTCTTCAGATGCTTTGATGGCAGACTTCACAAAACAACCCAATGCACTTCAAGCATCACTATGGAACATATCTTCATATAAGATTCAATGTACTTGATGCTCCATAGGAATTGTCATTTAAGTCCAAAGCATACAACAAATATATCTTCATATATATGGACTTCATCCTTGATTCCATCCAATATCCCTGAGGCACTATCTTCATATATATGGACTTCATCCTTGATTCCATCGAATATCCTTGAGGCACCATCTATGGACAAAACCTTCAAATATATCTCATTGAGAAACATTAGCCCATAGAGATTGTCATTTAATTACCAAAACCACACTTAGGGGCTACATGTCGTTTCACCAGGTTTGCGTGCCTGACTTATGCTTGGTCTACCACATATGCCATGTCGATGTTGAGTGCGAAGAATTTAAGAAGTTCCTCAAGGGAGGCCGAGTCAAATTCGTTACTGTAGACTTTAGGAACGACAAGGAAATCCTAGGTCGGATAGGCTTCATTGTAGGCGACCCCTTCGACCTCCAGAAGGAAGGGTTGGTGCCCACCCTTGATCAGCCTTCAATGCTGACCCTGGCAGGAGCCATGGTTCATCCTTCATACGGTAAACTAGAGAAACCTCCGTACACGTTTCATCTTCATGCATGGCAGTGGAATGTACTAGATATGGACCACATCCACTACGTCGCAATGGATGGCTACCTTTGTTTCAATATCTACAATTGTTGGATGAAGAGCAAGAGCCAAGTGTGCGGTTCAAGCAAAGAAGTATCGCCCAAGAGGAAGAGGGACAAGGACGAAGTCGAGGACGTGGACGAGGACTCCGAGTAAGGTGGCAGTGTCGTTGCTCATGGTGGTTCTAATGCAGTGTCTACTGGATTAGTTGCTTAGTTTAGTTTCTGGTGTGCTTAGTTTTATTTGAGGGGTGCGTTGTGCTGAGCCCCCAGCAAAAATATGTTATGTTTCTTCTTGTTATATTTTGTACATTTCATCTTTTAGTTGGTATAGGACTACCACTCGTTTCCTGACATTATATACGTACAATATATATGGCCAACATCATATAGCCAACAGTTTAGTTGTCAAAGAATTTTAGGGTGCTTAGTTTTGTCAAAGAATTCCAGGGTGCTTAGTTTAATTTGAGGGGTGTGTTGTGCTGGAGACCATTAACTTATCATTGTGAGAATCGGCTTATTTTTGTCATGTAACATGGTCAACGGGGTTTGACGTGAAAATAACAATGTCTAATGGCATTTCTGAGCAAACATCTAACTTAACGATGGCATTTTTTAGATATGTAATTGCATTTTTGAGCAGGCATCTCACGGATCGATGGCATTTTTTGAGTAGTTGTAACTTCTAATGGAAAAACTGAGTAGTGATACACAACTAGTGGCATAAATAATAAGAACCCAAGAATTAAATAGGGATAATTTCTTTATTTATTTATTTCTTTATACCTGTGTGTGCGAAACAATATACGCTGCCTACCGCCAGATTTTCTTTATAGAGGCAACATAGACCTATATGAGTGCCCTATTAAATTTTGGAATTATTCCGGGTTTGTTTGGCCTTTTTCATACATTAATTGAGTTTCTGGTCATTTAATGTGCATAATTCAAATTTGAACTGCAAGCACATGCTCCCGTGCACCAAAGTTGACTGAAAAATCACATGTGTGTCCTCGGGTGAATTTTTAGGTCCCATGCAAGAAATGGGAATGAAATTCAAACATGCGGGCATCGTGGTTCGGCCGAGAACATTGAGAAGCTTGGTTTTAAAATTCTTGTAAATCCAAAACACGCCTAAAAATCACGAAACTTGGCATGGTGTCATGTCATGGTACTACCATGCTGTGGTAAAAAAATGCAGAATAGGAACAAGTTTTGGTATACGTTTCTTGCAAACCGGAGCTTCTCTCAAGAAGGCTCATGGTTCTGAGAGGGAACGTGTCACCTTTTTGTGCATAATTCAAATTTTAAATACAAGCACATGCTCCAGTGCACCAAAGCTGGTTGAAAAATCACATGTGTGTCCTCGGGTAAATTTCTAGGTCCCATGCCAGAAATGGGAATGAAATTCAAACATCTGGGCGTCATGGCTCGGCTGGAAACATTGAGAAACTTGGTTTTTTAATTCCTGTAAATCCGAAACACGCATGAAAATCATGAAACTTGGCTTGGTGCCATGACATGGCACCAACATGCTATGGTAATTTTGCTGTCCGATTTGTGAAGGCGCACACATTAACAATCAACAAAGTCATTTTGGAACAAGTGATGTCACGTTACAATCGGAAACACAAGTATTATTGAAACCGTGGGTGTTCTATTTACCATTTACGTGCCGCCACGCGTCCCCTTTTTTATTAGCTAGGAGGCACCGTGCAGGGTAGCTATTTGAGTTCGGGAGGCGTGCGATCAGACCCCTGCGCGTGCTTATCGGGAGGAGAGCCCTTTGACCTCCATCTGCCGTCCACCTCTCTCCCATGGTACAATTAATGGTGCCTGAGCCTCTGTTTAATGGCATGGCAATGTCTCAATCGACTGAGATTTAAGAGAGAAAAAAGAAAATCTGAAAAGAAAATTTTACACGGATCTTGATGTAAGATCCGACGGACCTACATAGCATCTACTATGACTTATAGCAAGACTGATGAATATATATAAGGACGGCGAGAGTGGATAATAATTGTCTTAGATAATTAGGAAGATAATTAAAAAAGACACATGCGGCTATGCCCGAAATACACAAGGGCAAAAGAAGAAGGAAGACACATACAATGATTTGGCTCGCTGATCTCTACTTTCTTTATGCGCTGTAGGTTGCAGAGACTAGTTCTCGCGGCGGGCGATGATTTCTTTCATCAGTTTCATGTCCTTAATACGCTGCCTGGCAGCATCCATGGATTCCTCCACCAGCCTATTGCGCTCGATACGGAGCATGGCATTCTCATCCATAAGTTTCTTGATGATGACGCCCGTCCTCTGCAACACGGCAGCGGTATCCTCCTCATGCTTCCCCCTTCCGGCGATCTTCGCCCTCGGCAGGTCACGCTCGTCCCGGAGCTTCGCATTGCCCTCCCCGAGTTGCCGGATGACGCTGGTAGCCTCGTCCTGCTTCCTCACCCAACCGGAGATCTAATCAATCTAGCTATGGACTATCGCATGCATGCGCCTGTAAGAATCCTCGCCTGCTCATGAGAAATTTTCCCAGGGCGCCGCGGCACGGCGGGACCTCCCTGCTGCTTCGGCGGCGTGGCGGGACATCTCTGCTGCTTCCGCGGCGTGGCCGGACCAGTCTGCTACATCGACGGCGACCTCCGTGCTGCTTCGGCGGAACAGCGGGACCTCTGTGCTGCTACTGCTGCGTGGCTGGACATGTCGGCTTCTTTCGCGGCGAGGCCAGACATCTCTTGTGCTTCCTCTTCCATGATCACCTCTCCCTGGTGGAAATCTCTCGACCCAGAACTCACGCTGGCTATGGCTTGATTGGTTCTTGTGGACGAGGAGTTGAGGAGGAATGTGCAGTCATTTTCGGTTAGGTAGTTCCCCTTTTTATAACCTAAGTACTAGCACTAGTACTAAAACTTGCATAGTGGGACCACGTTCAGGTTTGGTACGCACTGGTTGGTGTGAGCAGGCTTGCACTTAATTGTAGCACTAGTACTTTCGAATGTGACGGGAACAAGGTAAAGATTAATTGATGGTTTTTGGTTTCGAGACCTGAAACGGCTCCCTATGAGTTTAGTGGTACATAAATTTCAAGTAGACTGCACTACTCAGATGCGTAAACATTATGTTACTACCAAAAAATGGTACAAAATACGAAGGAGACCAATGGAAGTACTACTAGCAACCCATGATTTAACTACTCGCATGCGCGCAGTGGAGTAGTAATGTCTTTCTTCTGCCCTCACGTCCACTCAATTTGCATGCGATGTATTAATTGACCATCAATGAAGTGAAGGACTTTACACGCGTCAAATTATCACATTGGGGGGATCTTGGTACAAAATTGTGTCCGCCCGTGTACCCGTGTGTGCGTGCGAGGGAATGAGTGCATGCGTGGCGTGTGTGCACATCTTTGCTTCATGCATGTACCGCCAGTGCGGCTCAGGGAGGACGAGTACATTCTTCTGGAACCAACAGCGCGTCATTGTGATCAATCCACATAAGGATGTCGCGACAACGCCTCCACATGTGCCACGTGCCCACGTGGCTTCATGAACTGTAAGAGAGACACTGTGTAGTGTGCCATTGTGTTTTGCACATGCTCGAAGTACTAGTAAGGTACACGTGCATTGCACGCGTCAGATTTTGCAACCAAATTATGAATAAATACCACATTGTAGCATGTAAGCTCTGAGTCATATATGCCTGATGTAGACCTTCGTTTAATTCTTATAGTTAATCTCATTCAAAATCAATTAGTTTTTATAAAAAACCTAGGGCCTCTTTGATTCATAGGATTTCCAAGACGCGGGAATAGGAAGAACATGGGATTAGAGTGGAATGTCGTCTTGAATCCTACAGGATAGTACGAGTGTTTGATTGTGCATAGAAAAAACGCAGAATTCTTTCAAAGAGGTTTGATTGGATGGGACATTTCCTATCAAATCTAGTGCAAATGAATCATATGGAAAAATTCCTATGGTTTACAATCCTACGAATCAAACAACCAAGATAGTAAAAATTCCTAAGGATTAGAATCCTCCAAAATTCCTTCGAGAATCCTTTGAATCAAAGAAGCCCTTAATCTATTTTATGATTCATGGAATTGTGCGTTGTAAAGCATAAAGTACAAACAAAGAATGGCAATTCAACTAGAAAAAAGGTTTGGGCAGTTACGATACGGAAGATTCTAGAACAAAGGAGAACCACTGTTGTTTTGAGATTTGTGCATTATGCTTAAGTTCAACCATGGAGTCTGCTAGATTGTACATGTGGCAAAATCCGGTGGGGGCTAGAAGATGGTGCGAGGGGCCGAGTGGACGGAGACTATGAAGGAGTGCACAACTGTGAGATCGATATTTAGAGAGAGGGGGCGAGAACGTGCGCTGTTGCGCGCAGTGGCGGAGCCATGAAAAATGTCACATGAGCTAGGGGGGCAAGCATTGCTAATCCTTTACGAGGAGGGCCAATTCATCAACTTAAACCATTTTTACCAGCAATTGTCTAATGAATCACATTCATATTAGCCTCGATATATAGTGATGTTAGGGGGGGCAGGGCCCTTGCTGCCCCCTGTCTTGGCCATTGTGCATGCGTCTGAGAGATGAAGCGGAAGGCATTGATGATGAGAGGGGGCGTTGGATATATAATTAATGTGGGTGTATTAGCTATACATGTAATCCTATATAGAGAGGTATAGATTGATCGATGTGGACGTGGGAAAGAGGGTGAGACCTCACTAGATATATAGATTGATCTGTTTATGTGGAAAACTATGAAAGACCTAGCTATACACACACACACATAGAAGAACATCGATCATTGCGCATGCACGTCAGAGATAAAGAATGCTCGATATGATGGAGAGGGGGATGTGTGTGTGTGTGTGCCTTCATGGGATACCGACCTGAAGAAAAAGATTGCATGTGTGCGATGGATAATGTTGACTGGTAGTGTGTGTGCATGCAAGCACGAGAGAAAGTTAGTGGTACAATTATAAAGAGAAGACCAATGTGTGGGTGTAAAAGACTAGGTCAGGTCATAATCAATGTAAAGTTGAATTCAAATATTTGAATAAGAGATCATGTTGTTTGAAACCCATGCATGCATGAATATAACGGCGATCTACGCGGTGTGGTTTGGAAACGAGCATGTTGCAATGTATACACATTGAACAAGGTCAGATTGGTTTGAATTTGAGATACCGACGGCAGACATCGTTTGGCCACATTGCATCTGTGCATGGACAAACTATTCTAATTGGAGATGATGGGTGGCTTTCACATCATATATATATATATATATATCTCTATCTATACCCCTATATATATATATATTATATTTTTTATTTTTTATATAGTGTGCGGATAATTTTAACTTTGAAAGATGGTCATTGGATGAGGCCAATCCGATGGTGCAAAGCTGGCAAATTTGAGCACTACTGGCCGTTGGATATCATCTAGATTCCACCAGATTTTGCCACATGTACAATCTAGAAGACTCTATGGTTGAACTTAAGCATAATGCACAAACCTCAAAACACAAGCACTTCATATTTGTTCTAGAATCTTCCGTATCATAATTGCCCAAATGTTTTTCTACATGATTTGTTTTTACTTTATGCCTTACAACGCACAATTCCATGAATCTTAAAATAGATTATCTTTCTTACAAAAACTAGATGATTTTGAATGAAATGAACTATAAGAATTAAACGAACATCGACATCATGCATATATGACTCAAAGCTTACATGCTATAATGTGGTATTTATTCATAATTTCGTTGCCAAATCTCATGCGTGCAATGCACGCGTACCTTACTAGTCTAAATGGTGTCTGTGTGTGTGTTGTGCGTGTTAAACACATTGTACGTAGTATATCATACTAGCCTAAATTGTCTTTTTTGGGTACACATTAAGCTTGTTCTCCCAAAATTTCAAGCCGTGCCTTGTTATACCGAAATTTCAAGCTAGCGTCTCTCTCTATCGTGCTGCGAAACTCCTGCCTCTTCAACTGCGCCTTGTTAGCCCGAAATATTTAAGATATATCTTTCTCTCGCTGTGCTCCGAATAATCCCTCCATCTCAACCCGCGCCTTGCTATTCCAAAATTACAACGCGTGCACAAACTCCCATCTCCTGTGAAATCCCGACACGTGAAATGCCCGTGATACCCCTGAACTGAAAGAACCGCCTCAAATCGGTGGGGGTACTTTCGTAACTTACCCCACATTTCGGACAAGCGCGTCCCTAAGGCATGGTTCCCCACTCCCATCCCATCCGCCCACCCATTCGTACATCGAGGCCAGCAAAACCCGCGAAGCCCCACACCCTCCTCCGTCTGCAACCCAGTCGGAGCCTCTTCCCCGACGACGTTGTCCATAGCAAGACCTCGACGTCCCTCATCCACCGTACCGGATGAGGATCCGTCGTCGATCTGGTCGTCCCGCCGGTTCAGCCACCCCGTCCTCCACCTCCAAGGAGCTTCCCCGATGTTCCCCTCGTCTTTTGCGCCACCTCCATTCCCACACCACCGTCTTCACCTGCACCACCGGAAAAGCATCATCATCACCATTTCCTTGGATGAAGCTGCAGCCTAATCGGCGCCACCAAAGAGGTTGTACACTAATCGCCACATTTTCTTCTTGATTCGATCTCACGGTGCTGTCGGCGCTCGGTCCCGAGCCGACAGGCGCGGCTCCATCCATGCCAGAGGCGCCGGCCACTTCCTCCACGGCGTCGCTCCCTCGGCGGCGACGTCCACATCAGTAGGAGTTGCTGTTGCTTTAGCTCTCGCTCGCGCTGCTGCTATGCTCTTGCTCTCGGTCCCCTGCCTAGTCTGCTCTTGCTCTTGCTCGCGCTGCTGCTCTCGCTCTTGCTGTTGCTTGCGATGCTGCTCTGATTTAGCTACACTTCAGTCGACTGAATCGACTTTTGGGTCAGTCGATTTTCAGGGGGTGGGGGGGGGGGCTCGCTGGAGTTAAGGAAGAACCAGCCGCAGCGGGGAGGAGGGCTCGCCGAAGAGGTACCCCACTACCTATCTTAGGTTTTAGGGTGGGGGGCGGTGGTGGGGCGGTGGCGTGGGGATCGCCAGAGAAAAAGCTCGGGACGGGGGGGGGGGGGGGGCTACAGGGATGGCCGGGGCGGCGGCGGACCGGTGGTGGGGAGTGTTTTTGGGGTGGGCGGGGCGGCGCACCGCCGGCCGCGGGCGGGGGGGGGGGGGAGGTTGAAGATGAATTGCAGGCCCTTGATTTCGTATCCAACAGCTGCAAAATCGACTGAACAGAAATGAAAAAGTCAGCCGACTGACTTGTAGCCTCACCTCTAGTGCGTTTAGTTTTGACAGTAAAATTCAGTTCGATAGCAAAATTCAATTTCGACAGTTAAATTTAGTTTCGACAATTAAGTTCAGAGATGAGCGGCTGATGTATACATCTAGCATTTTGTGGTTATGTATTTTATGTCGTCTATTGGAGATGCTATTAGAATTCCACTTAGGTTAACGTTGTCTCTCTTGTCCTGCTTCAGCCTCGGCATCGTACAACTCACCGGAGCTGCTCCAACGACGAAACCCTCCATCACAGCGGAGCAGTACCTCGGGCTCCATCTCGAGACGCCTAAGATCTTCTTCCCCTCCTTCGACATTCAAGTTAGCCAGAGCATCCTCACCGGCCAACCCAATCACGCTGAGATCGACATGGCTTCGCCAAAGAGGTTGTACAGTTCTTGTGGTTTGACTTAATCTCAACATGCTTCTTTGCATCCTGTGATCTTCCAATTCTTGTGAACCAAACACCCAGATTGGCAGAAATCCTGTGTTTTTAAATTCTCTGTTTTGCACGTGCATTCCTATCCTATTCCTGTCTATTTCCTATCCCTGCATTGTTAGAATCCTCAAATTCAAACAAGCCCCTACACAATTACTTCTGTTACAGATATGTGTCAAAGAAAACCTGCGGTGTTGTGTTCCACCCCAGCTCAGCTGCTCCAACGATGGAAGGGTTCACCACAGCAGGGATCCGCTCTCCAGACTGTCTTTCGCCGCCTCAGATCTTCCTCCCCGCCGCCGGCAGCCATGACAACTACATTACCATCATCAACTGAGCAGATGACCTTGAGGACTACACGAGTCCGCAAGAGAGGTCGCACTCTTCCGTGTCCACTTACGTTATGCATCGCTTAATATGATGACATGCTACTTTATTGTTGTGTTTACCTATTAGACTCCGACTCAGGTCCAAACTTATGCTGAAACTTGAGTTCTTAAATGGCGTGGGGTACATATTGGGGCAGCAATTAGTACTATCTGGTTAATCTCGGGTGTCTACTATGAGTTTCATGTTGGGTGCAAACAAACATTACAGGAGCCATTATCTGTATTTTTTAACTAAAGCTATTATCTGCCTGCTATCATTTGTTTCGGGTCTATCCACAGTTTGCTACCATCACTCTAGATTGTTGCATGCACTCCTTACATAATCTCACTATGATTTATTCCTATGCATGTCAGTTATTGTACACAATGGAACTGAACATGTAGAGCAAAAGAGACAAGCCTTGCGTGGCAATAAAATTTCATGCAGACGTCGCTCCATGGTGGGCGCAAAGGCAGCTCCCCCTCCACCCATTTCAGATCGTAATCAAGAGGAAAATAACTGTTCTGAGGGGGATTCAAAAGTAGAAGACCACTCCTATTTACCCCATGAGGTCTTCGCTCTAACTTGGCATGCGGATGTTGGTAATATCATGCATATGGTGCCTTGCATTGCTTACTGTATACATCAAATATGCCATCTGCTTAGTTTAGACATGCTTTGTGTCAATGCCATCTGTTTAGTTTCTTTATCGTATATGTGAATCATGCAATGCCATCTTGTTTAGCCAGGCATCATATATGTGAATTTTGCAATGCCACCCTGGTTAGCCAATCATCTTATATGTGAATTATATCATGACATCATTTTTTATTACGTGTTAAATTTGTCAACAATTTTAGTACATTCAATTACTCTTCGTGTGCATCAGCCATTCGGCACGATCATAGAAAAATATGGAGTGGAAACAAGGTCTTCAGAGCAGACAATGCTATCCGACGAAGCGCATGTCTTGCTGGTTATAGATAGCTCCTAAGAGGAGGATTCAGAGACAGATGACCAGTCCTGTTCCCCCCCCGGAGGTGCATGCTCTAACTTGGCAGGGTTATGATGCTCATATCGTGCGTATGGTATCTTGCATTGCTAGGTCATTTGCTTAGTTTAGACATGCTTTGTGTGAATGCCACCTGTTTAGTGTCTAATTACCATATATGTGAATTATGCAATGCCATCTTGTTGCAAGACATTATATATGTGAATTATGCAATGCTATCTTGTTGCAAGGCATTTTATATGTGAATTATGCAATGCCATGCTGTTTAGCCAAGCGTCACATATGTGAATTATATCATGCGTCCTTTTTTGTATTTCTCATTGCTTTTGTCGACAATGTTTGTATATTCAACTGCTCTTCCTGTGCATCAGCCATTTGAATTGGTGATGGAGAAATCTGGAGTGAAAACAAGGTCTTCAGAGTAGACAATGCTACCTGGTGAAGCATATATCTTGCTGTTTATAGATAGCTATTCAGAGGAGGATTCAGAGGCAGATGACGAGTCCTATTATCCCCCCTGAGGTGTATGCTCAAACTTGGCAGGGTTATATTACTCATATCATGCACATGTTGTATTGCAATGCTTAGTTTTTACATCATATACACGATATTGAATGCCATCTCCTTAGTTGACACATCATATATGCGATTGCCCTCTGCTCACTTCCTTAGTATATAAATCATATATTTGAATTATATCATGCCATGATGTTTACATAGACATCATGTATCTGAATTATGGCATGCCAACCCATTTTCTAAGGACATAATATAGTTATATCATCTCATCCTGTTCACATAGTCATCATATTTTGAATTATGTCATTCTATCCGTGAATTATATCATGCCATCATGTTTCCATCGACGACATGTTTGTGATTTATGGCATGCCAACCACTTTAATAGACACATCGTATAGTTATATCATGTCATCCTGTTTACATAGTCATCATATTTTGAAGTATGTCATTCTATCCTGTTTAGTTAGCCATCATACATGTGAAATTGTGTCTTGCTATCCTGTTTAATTAGCCATCATATATGTGAAATTATGTCCTGCTATTCTGTTTGGTTAGACAACATAAATGTGAATTATTTCATGCCATGTTTTCTTCACTACTATCCATTGCACCTGTCTATCTTACAATGTCTGTACATTCAATTAATTTTCTTGTTTATCAGCCATTTCAATTGGAGGGGGTGATGGCAGTATCTGTGGGAGTAAAAACACGGTCTTCAGAAAAGATCGTGCTACCTGTCGATGGAGATAGAACCATGTTTGTACTTGCCCAAGAACCAGCCCCACCACATATAACCCAGACTCATGTAGATTATACCCCTACCCAGTTGGACAGAGAACCAGCTACACCCCTTCTAACCCCAACCCTAGCAGATAGTAACCCAGTTCCCGTTGACACAACACCGTCTCCACCATAAAGCACCCAAAGACGAGCAGTTAGTAAGGCAACTGCAGTGCCCAAAGCACGAGGACCACCACTCCGAACCCCAAGTCAACGCTTAAAGCAGAAGAAGAATTGTTCTCAGGTCAGGTTCCATAGCTATGGTTCATACTACTTTACTCTTGCATCACTGTATTTACTCATACCAACTAATTTCAAATTTGAAGGATGCAATTGAAACTCCAATGCCGCAACAGGTATGTTTTAAACCTGTTTCTTTAACGTGTTTGTTGTTGTAACTTGCTCTATGTTGATTTTAGTTTCAATTGAATAAACAGTTATATTCTCATGCCATGCACCTTACAAGTGTTGTTATTGCTATGTAGTTTCCCACACTTATATTCTGTCTAAGCTGCTTTGTCTTAAATAGATATGATTCGAAATGTATCTATCTTGATTTGGCAACATAAACTAGAATGATATAGACCATACAGTGACCATACTACATAGATATATGTTTGTTTCATGTTGTTATCCTGTCCACCTTACTACTGAACTGGTTTACCAAAACGAGTTTCATATACTACTTTGTAAACCTATGATGTGTTTGTCTGTTTCTCTTTTAGAATGCGGATAAAATATTGGAGAAGAGTACCCCGTTATGTAATGGTACAAGAAGTAATGCAGATAAGGTTCAAGATAGTGAGACATCCCTGTTGGTCTCCAAGAAAGCTGATAAAAACTATATTGAAGACACCGAGACAACCCCAAAGTCCTGTCTTGATGTAGTGTTCAAGTTACTGGCTACTACTGCTGGCACCAGCTCTTCGAACTCGCTGCTTGAATCGGTTCGGCTTCTTGAGTCTCAACTTCAAGCTGAAAGACATCGATCAGATGTTATGCGACGGGAAGCTAAAGGACTGAGGAAGTCCCTGCAGAATTCGGATTCATACTTTCTAGTGCAACAACAAGTGCTGGAGGATTTAAGCGCCAAACAAGAGAAAGTTAATAAGCTTGCTAAGCATCTTGCCAGCATTATGGGTACCCAGGATATTGTTTCTTGAGCTCTTCTGAAGTGGTTTCAGTTCTGGACTTATTATGCTGCGGCATTTATATGCTGCTTTGTTCCCTATATTTGCACTAGTGGCGAACTTTGATGCCCAGTGGATGTAATATGTGTAATAGCCGTGATAGCCTAGCGTAAGTTGCTTGCCTATTTATTTCCTTATTGTCTTGTTTATTTGTTTTCTTGTAGTCACTGCCGTTCTTTTTCCGCGGTTTGCTAGTGGCCGCAATAGCCTATTTTTTAAAACTAGGCCACATTAACCATGGGCTACATATTTACTGTAGTTAACATGGGCCTCCTATGGGCTGTAGAAACAATGGGCCTTCTAAGGGTCGTAGAAACAAAGGGCCTTCTATGGGCTGTATCATCAATAGGCCTTCTACGGGCCGTATGATCGGTTGGCCAAACATGGGCCAATAACAGACCACATTATGGCCGTAAATGGGCTAGAGTTGAAATCGTCCGTTCATGGGCCGACCATAACGGGTCGTCCTTAATTGGCCGTATTTGATGACGCTATGAAAACGAACCAACGTATTAACATGCCACAAACGGGCCGACTGTAACCACAGGCTGAATTTGGCCCACAAGCAGAAAATGGCAGTAAGAGGCCAAAAGTAAACGAATGCTGGAAATGAGCCCAAGAATAAATGGGCCTTGAGAAGGCCGAAAGATAACATGGGATGGAAATAGCCCAACGGTATAATGGGCCGTTAATGGGTATAAAGTGATACACTGTTCATTACGGGCCAGTTTTACCACGGGTCGTTAATGGGCTGAGGGTTACTAAGGGCCTCATATGGGCCGAAAGACTTCATGGGCCATACATGGGCCGGAAGTTAAAACGGACTGGAATTATATTGGACGGCCCAGATGACGCTACTAGGCGTAATTCGGATAGATGGTAAACGGGCCCTGGGTTAGCGGGCTGTAAATGGGCTATATGCGAACAAGCCGTTAACGGACTTGCCGTGGGCCGGCCTGCCACCTTTTTACCAAGTCAAATGGGCCGGCCTTTTCACACGAATGGGCCTCTGTTGGGCCGTGCCACGTGTTGGTGTATCATAGGCGCTTTGGGTCCAATGAGTGGATGACATCTGTCCCAGCGGCGAGCCGACACGTGTTCCCTCCAGCCTATGATGATTTTACACGTGTAAAATCCCCATTAGTCGGGGATATTAACGGGTTATCGGATCCAAAACCGGACCCAATAGGTCAACGGCGTTCCGTTACGGTGGATGCCACGTGTCGGTCACCCTTGACGAAAGCACTTCTGTGACGCGCGATTTATCATCATGGAAGTGGACACTTCCGTGATGATAGTTTTAGTAATGTCATGGAACACTTCTACAACAGCACAGGTATAACTATCTTGATTCTGTCATAAATTTGTCATGGATGTACATGCATGACAGAAAACGTGACCTACTTTAACAAACACGTATCATCACGGAAGTGTATTTTTTTGTAGTGGTTGTATCGGTGGTCGATAGAACTTGAGTGAATATTTGTTCTACCTTTAGCTCCTCGTTGGGTTCGACACTGTTACTTATCGAAAGAGGCTACAATTGATTTATACTTGTGGGTTATCAATAATCATGTCCACATGTTTAGAGATAGAGGTGTTGATAAAATAAAGTACGGACCTGAGGGCATCATGATCATCTTTAGAACAGCAACTTATATTGTCATATAATTTCTTATGCCAAAGTAACAATTCGTTCACAAGGTAAAGTATAAATCAAAAACTTTATTGAAAACCAACAAACTATGATCTTAGTCGTTGAAGCAATTACAATTTATCATAATATCAAAAAGAGTCAATGTAAGAGCTTTTGTATAGCAAGTCCACATACTCAACCATCTTTTAGTCTTTCATAATTGCTAGCAATCACGCGATACTTATGATTTCAAAGCCTCAGTTGGATACAGAGAAAGATAGGGGCTTATAGTTTTGCCTCCCAACCTTTTACCTCAAGGGTAATGTCAACAATAATACTTTATGAATGATCACCCTATTGGCATCATGGAAGGTCTACTCCATTGGGATTTTAACCCCGGCCTCAAGGTCGAGGACCAGATTCGTAGGCGTTTCAAATCCACGGTCCATTTCTCTCCCTCTCCTACCTCGAATGAATTCTTCTTGGTGGTCTGCTACCTCTTTTAGCACTGCGTTGGGTTTCCCCAAAGAGGAAGGGATGATGCAGCAAAGTAGCATAAGTATTTCCCTTAGTTTTTGAGAACCAAGGTATCAATCCAGTAGGAGGCTATGCGCGAGTCCCTCGCACCTGCACAAAACAAATAAATCCTCGCAACCAATGCAAATAGGGGTTGTCAATCCCTATAGGGCCACTTACGAGAGTTAGATCTGATAGATATGATAAGATAATATTTTTGATATTTTTATGATAAAGATGCAAAGTAAAATAAAGGCAAAGTAAATGGCAAAGTAAATAACTAAGTAGTAAGAGATTGATATGATAAAGATAGACCCGGGGGCCATAGGTTTCACTAGTGGCTTCTCTCGAGAGCATAAGTATTCTACGGTGGGTGAACAAATTACTGTTGAGCAATTGACGGAATTGAGCATAGTTATGAGAATATCTAGGTATGATCATGTATATAGGCATCACGTCCGAGACAAGTAGACCGACTCCTGCCTGCATCTACTACTATTACTCCACTCATCGACCGCTATCCAGCATGCATCTAGAGTATTAAGTTAAAAATAGAGTAACGCCTTAAGCAAGATGACATGATGTAGAGGGATAGACTCATGCAATATGAAGAAAACCCCATCTTGTTATCCTCGATGGCAACAATACAATACGTGCCTTGCCGCCCTTAAAAGACACCGCAAGATTGAACCTAAAGCTAAGCACTTCTCCCATTGCAAGAAAGATCAATCTAGTAGGCCAAACCAAACTAATAATTCGAAGAGACTTGCAAAGATAACCAATGATACATAAAAGAATTCAGAGAATATTCAAATATTATTCATAGATAGACTTGATCATAAACCCACAATTCATCGGTCTCAACAAACACACCGCAAAAAGAAGATTACATCGAATAGATCTCCACAAGAGAGGGGGAGAACATTATATTGAGATCCAAAAAGAGAGAAGAAGCCATCTAGCTACTAACTATGGACCCGTAGGTCCGAGGTAAACTACTCACACTTCATCGGAGGGGCTATGGTGTTGATGTAGAAGCCCTCCATGATCGATGCACCCTCCGGCGGAGCTCCAGAACAGGCCCCAAGATGGGATCTCATGGATACAGAAAGTTACGGCGGTGGAATTAGGGTTTTGGCTCCGTATCCAATCGTTTGGGGGTACGTGGGTATATATAGGAGGAAGAAGTACGTCTGTGGAACAACATGGGGCCCATGAGGGTGGAGGGCGTGCCTAGGGGACGGGGAGGGGTAGGCGCGCCCCCTACCTCGTGGCCTCCTGTTACGTGTCTTGACATAGGGTCCAAGTCTCCTGAGTTGTATTCGATGAGAAAATCACGTTTTCGAAACCCTAAAACAGGCAAAAAACAGCAATTCTGGGCTGGGCCTCCGGTTAATAGGTTAGTCCCAAAAATAATATAAAAGTGGATAATAAAGCCCAATAATGTCCAAAACAGTAGATAATATAGCATGGAGTAATAAAAAATTATAGATACGTTGGAGACGTATCATGGTCACCTTCTCTTCTGCTTCCTTCCCTCTCTCGTGTGCTTCGGTTGTCTTGGCTTTGCAATGTTGCATTGGGGGTCTTGCTTCTGGTTTCAATGTGACTCATATTGGTGCAAAGAATTTCTGGTTCTCTATGGCCTCGAATAAAGTGGGTCATTTCATCTATGCCCTAAGGGATAGAGTTTGGCCAGACTTTGTTTGTCATTTTGGGTTATTCAAACAACCATGGACTGCTTCGTTTGATGGGTCACATGGTTGGACCACGCCACATGGAATCAATGAGTTATGGGCTAGAACACCCAAGGTTGTTCATTCCAATCTGGGTTTTCTTGAGCAAAGTGTTTCTAAGGATGTTTCTTCTAGCAGTGAATTGGCAAAATTTGGTTTCTCCAAACATATTTCTACCAACTTGCTAAGATCCTTTGAAGACGTTACATGTCACAGAACTGTTGATCAGGATGATCCTTGCTCTGACGAGATTACGAGCAATGCAACAATTTAGTTTGGAAGTTTGGAAATTCCTTTTTCCTCGGAAAACCATAATATTCTTACCAAAAAGTTTTTTGGAAAGGATCGTGATCGCAATTGGCGGAACATTCCCACCACGGTCTTGGAAAATATCTTGGATCTTCGACAGGCTCATTATGAGGAGACAAGTATCCAAAAAATTTGGGCCTTAAATGACTTTCCATCTTCAGAGATCATCTACAATTTATTGGGTCGTCGTCTCAGGTGCTATGTGCATGACCACACGGTGGCTAGTTGTAGTGCAAAACTATGTGACTCATGTCATAACTTTGAGCGGGTGTCTTTCTGTGTGAGACTATCCCTGGACTAGCCCATTAGGCCCTGTGGCATTTGCAATAGTATGGCCCGCCAAAGGACTTCCTGCCCGGGCCTTATCTGCTGTCCGCGATGCTCGCTCCTGGGCCATGGTCCACAAATCTGCTCCTCAAATAATGCTCTTCGTCTATTTTGGTGCAAGAAGAAGCTGGAGCGGCAACATATCACCACCACAAATCCGAGGCCAAGGACACGTAAGCGTAATCCCCACCACGCTAATAATAAAAAGATTTGGCGACCCAAAAAGAAGCCAGAATTTGGGGCCTTTCCGTCGAACGCCATTGGCTTCACGATTCTGCTCCAAGCCCCACACCAGTTCCCTATTCTGCCACCCCAGTTGACCAACGAGCAGCAAGGCAACCCCCCTCTTTGCACATCATCTCCGTCGACAGAAGAAGCACACATCGTCGAGCCCTCCATCGCCATGGCCAACTTTCCGGTCCGTCCATTCTAGTTCGTGCCGACAGGTGCCCAGATCGTGCGCGGTCCTAACCATAGACTGGCATGCAATACGACTGTGGTGGATGACCCACTGCTCAACCATGAAAGGTACGCCATTGTTACTGCTACCCCTGGTGCCAGATCATCAGAAGCAGTTGGTGTTAGATGAGGTAGTCCGCAACTAAAGATTTCCATCTAGAAGTGCCAAATGCTTTTGTGTATCCTATTTGGGTTGGCATGGTTGCGTTTGCGGATATAGCGCTAAGAGATCAATATATTCTAGAAAGCCCGCATCAGTTAGATCCCCTAGATGATGAGATGACATTCTCCTTTGTGCCGCATGACGAATGGGAAAATATGCGTCAGTGCCCTTTCGAATATGTTGCCTCGGTTTTGTTTCTGGCTTTCCCTATGGACTACCAAACTAATCACTACATCAATAAAGCAGTCTCGTGTTTTGGAAAACTGGATCTTTGGCACAGACCTAGGCAGAACAAAGAGCGGTTTTTGGTCCGTGTTCTCGTCAGCAACATTGCTCAGGTGCCACACAGTCCTGTTGTCAAGCGAATTGGCACCCTACCAGGTATGGGTTGATCATGGTCGGTCCCTGTCTATGTTCTTAATGGCAGAAACACCATCCCTGGGCTTGTTGGAAATGAAGAGGATGCCCCTCCCATGAATGCATCTCCTCATCCGTACACTACAAAAAAATACACTTCCGTGATGATACGTGTTTGTCATAGTAGGTCGCTTTTTTTGTCGTGCATGTACATCCCTGACAAATTTATGATAGAATCAAGATAGTCATACCTGTGCTGTCGTAGAAGTGTTCCATTACATTACCAAAATTATCATCACGGAAGTGTCCACTTCCATGACGATAAATCATGTGTCACAGAAGTGCTTTCGTCAAGGGTGACCGACACGTGGCATCCACCATAACGGAACGCCATTAAGCTATCGGGTCGGGTTTTGGATCCGATAACCCGTTAACAGCCCCGACCAATGTGGATTTTCCACATGTAAAATCATCATTGGCTGGAGGAAACACGTGTCGGCTCATCGTTGAGACAGATGTCAACCACTCATTGGACGGAAGGCGCCTATGATATGTCGACACATGGCACGGCCCAACAGAGGCCCATTCCTGTGAAAAGGCTAGCCCGTTTGACTTGGTCAAAAGCTGGCGGGCCGGCCCAGGGAAAGCCTGTTAATGGCATGTTCGAATATAGCCCATTTACAGCCCGCTAACCCAAGGCCCGTTACGCCCTATCCGAATTAGGCCCAGTAGCGTCATCTGGGCCATCCAATATGATTCCAGCCCGTTTTCACTTTTGGCCCATGTATGGCCCATGACGTCTTCCGGCCCATATGAGGCCCTATGTAACTCTTGGCCTACTAACGGCCCGTGGTGAAACTGGTCCGTAATGAACAGTGTATCACTTTACACCCATTAACGGCCCGTGGTGAAACTGACCCGTAATGAACAGTGTATCACTTTATACCCATTAACGTCCCGTTATTCCGTTCAGCCATTTCCAGCCAATGGTTTACTTACGGCCCGTTACTGTCATTTTTCCGCTTGTGGGCCAAATTCAGCCCGTGGTTACAGTCGGCCCGTTTGTGGTCCGTTAATACATTGGGCCGGTTTCATAGCGTCATCAAATACAGCCTATTAACGATGGCCCGTTATGGTCGGCCCATGAACGGACGATTCCAACTCTAGCCCGTTTACGGCCATAATGCGGTCTGTTTGGCCCATGTTTGGTCAATCGATTATACGGCTCGTATAAGGCCCATTGTTAATATGGCCCGTAGAAGGCCCATTGTTTCTACGGCCGTAGAAGGTCCACTGTTTCTACGGCCAGTAGGAGGCCCAGTGTCACTACAGTAAATATTAGCCCATGGTTATTGTGGCCTAGTTTTAAAAAATAGGTTATTGCAGCCACTAGCTAACTGCGGAAAAAGAACTACAATGACTACAAGCAAACAAATAAAGAAGACAACAAGGAAATAAATAAGCAAGCAACTAACGCTAGGCTATCACGGCTATTACACATATTACATCCACTAGGCATCAAAGTTCGCCACCAGTGCAAATATAGGGAATAAAGCAGCATATCGTATACACTGGTTGTCAAAGTTGGTGACCAGCGCAAATAAACGCCGCAGCAAAACAAATCCAGAACTGAAACCACTTCAGAAGATCTCAAGAAACAATATCCTGGGTACCCATAATGCTGGCAAGATGCTTAGCAAGCTTATTAACTTTCTCTTGTTTGGTGCTTAAATCCTCCAGCGCTTGCTATTGCACCAGAAAATATGCATCTGAATTCTGCAGGGACTTCCTCAGTCCTTCAGCTTCCTGTCGCAGCACATCTGATCGATGTCTTTCAACTTGAAGTTGAGACTCAATAAGACGAACTGATTCAGGCAGCTTGTGCCAGCAGTAGTGGCCAGTAACTCGAACACTACATCAAGACAGGACTTTTGGGTTCCCTCACTATCGTCAAGATAGTTTTTATCAGCTTTCTTGGAGACCAACAGGGATGTCTCACTATCTTGAACCTTGTCTGCATTATTTCCTTTACCATTGGATAACGCGGTACTGTTCTCCAATATTTTGTCCGCATTCTAAAAGAGAAACAAGTAGACACATCACATGTTTACCATGTTGTATATGAAACTCATTTCCGTAAATGAGTTCAGTAGTAAAGTGGACAGGATAACAACATGAAACAAACATATATCTATGTACCATGGTCACTTTATGGTCTATATCATTCTAGTTGCTTGATTGCTTGATCTTAGTGGAACTGCACAAGAGGAGATCTTACTTCCTATCTGTTAAGGCGAATTTGGTTCAGATCTTCTTCTTGTGAGTTGTTTGAATTCTGCATCATGAGAGGTCAGTACTAGCCTTCTTTCACATGATTCTGCAGTGTGCATTCATATGTTGTGCTACTTGTACGATAATGTTGCTTGATTTTAGTGAACTGCACAAATGGAGACAAGACTTCCAATCTGTATGTGCACCGTAATATCCCATTGAGGTAAGATAAGGATATTTCACAACTGCTGGCTTATTTTGCCACTTTCATCAGAAAATTAAGTTCAGTACTAAACTTGTGCTCCCTAATTGACATGCCAAATCTTACATTGAAGGTGAATCCTGTTTGTTATTGAACCAAGTGATGAAGGGGAAGAACAAGGGGAAGAAAAACAAAAATCAACTCCCGGTGCTGTAATGAAGCACCGGAACTGTGATGACACAAGTAATGATATAGTTTTGCATCTTAATTTATTGCTATGGCTGGAACCGGCAATTGTTTTGCCACTGATTTGATGCCACTCTTAATGTAATATGTAATTATCTCTACTTGTGCAAACAAGGATCTTCTTTGAAGATACCATATATTTTAGTGGAACTGCACAAGAAGATGTTGGAAACATTAAACTAATCGAGGAGTATATAGTAAGCATGGCCACCATCGTAGATTGCAACAGATGGTTCCGGAGAATTGCTTCATCTGTATGCTCTACACAATAAGCCTCGTGACAAAGGTTGGTACTTGCCCACTGATTTCATCCATATGATTGAGCTTTGTCATCTCTATTGGTGTTGTGCTACTGTTTAGATACTTTCATGAAAAAGTGGTATTGTCCTTGAGAAGTGCTTCATCTGTGCTGTTTTAAATATTTCCTTTCCTTTTTTTCAAGCAAACAGTGATGCTAGCATTTAGTAGTCCTCTTGTCTTTGCACAACAGGATCATCTTCCTCTGAAGAAGAATATGGAGTATGTGAAGTGACTAGTTCCGATTATGCCAGGATGAAGAAAGCATGTCTATCTTATCATGAGAAGGAGCGGTTGAAGGATGGTTACATTACTCCCCACAAGACCAAACTAACTTCAGCTCAGAAGGACTGACAAAATCTCCATTTTTTTGCTGTGATGCGCGAGTACAATGTTGTTCTAGGATTCTTTATGGTGAGTTCCATTTTCTCAAAGTGTGCTCTACATGGACCATGTATGTGCCTCTTGAAACTGTCAATTCATAGTACAGTTTGCTCTATACTAATCACTTTTTGTATTTGTGCAAACAGGGGTGCTCAGCTTGATTTCAATGGGAACTGCACAAAATGTTCATGAATACATCGAATCATTCATTTCCACCAGAAGAAAGGAGGTGCCGATAAGTTCAAGGCGTTACAACATATAAGGGCGAAATCATACAAGCTACGCGCGGATTTGGTTGATTTTGGTGGAACTGCACAAAAAGAACAGCTGGTTTATTTAGCACGAGGTGCCATGTCAATGTCCGAACTGATGGCAAACCCTGCCCAATCCACAATCATAGGCATTTGATATTTTGGAATGGGACCACCTTGTCAAATTTTGCTCATTGATTTTAGCAAGACATGCGTTTGATATTTTCAAATGGGACACCCTTGCTGTCAGCAGCGTCGATCAATTTTTTCTTTATTCTTTAGTTGTGAAGTAAATATTGCCTCTGACATGTGATTTGCTGAGATGCATAATCATCGATTGTTTTGAATGTTCTCTATGAATTGCCAGGCCTGTGTGTTTGATTGCAATGTACAGAAACGCTAAAAACCTGCTCAAACTCTTTGTACTTCTTCTGTTCCTTTTTACTTCGCACATTGTGAAAGTGCATACTTTTTTTGTATAAGATTGGTCAAAGTAGAGATACTTTGACTGCAGACAAAACTTGTATGCAGACTAGAAAGGACCGGAGGGAGTACATGTGAAACTGCTGCAAACGAGGTGATCACCCTGGGAATAATGCTAGTACATATTGTTTTGCATGTTCATCCAATGCCAGTGATACAGGAATTCGAACTAATCAAAATAAATTCATTCATACATGGTCGGATTTCATATAAACATGCCAGATTTCATTACATTTCATACATTCTTCAACTAAAAAGGGGTGCGCTGGAGGTATAATTAATTAACCGAAGCTACCCATCTGTGTCTCGCTAAGCCGAGCAGAAGCTTCAGTGACTTAACTACAGGTGCAGTTGCGTAACTGACATGTGGCCTGTTGGGCCCACGTGTCAGTCAGCCAACTGCACCAGCATTTAAGTAGAAGCAGCGTTATTCTCCAGCAGAACTCCCCGACTCCACGTCGCCGCCAAGAAGCTAACCGGCCGTCAATGGTCAACCCGCCTAGCTTGGCTTCAATAGGAGGGTAGCAGCGGTGGCCTTACTTGGACCCGAGCGGCGGCGACCTACCATGTTCTACTCTTCCTCGTTTTCTGTGTGGCGCGGCCTAGTTGGCAGCGGGGCGGGGCCTCGGCGGAGCCGGCGATGTCCTCTGTCTCGTTGCCGATGGGTGGCACCTCAGCGGAGTGGTGGAAATCCTCCCCCGCGTTGCCGGCAGGGTGGGGCCTCGGCTGAGCCGGCGATGTCCTCTGCCTTGTTGTTGGCAGGGCGGGGCCTTGGCGGAGCCGGCGGTGTCCTCTGCCTCGTTGTTGGCACCGCGGGGCCTCGGCAGAGCAGGGCCTCATCAACGCCAGCGGAGCGGGGACTCGTCAGAGCCGGCATTGTCCTCTGCCTCGTCCTCGGTCTCGCCAAACAGCACCTCACCCACTTCATGGCCCTCTTTGCTAGCCTCTTTGTAGGCAGCCGCAGCCTCCGCCACCCGCATGCAGTCCCGCCAGCGCTCGAGGCGGCCCTTGCGGGCGGAGCGGTACGAGTCGAGCAGCGCCTCCTGAAGGAAATATGCCCTAGAGGCAATAATAAAGTTATTATTTATTTCCTTATGTCATGATAAATGGTTATTATTCATGCTAGAATTGTATTAACCGGAAACATAATACATGTGTGAATACATAGACCAACAGAGTGTCACTAGTATGCCTCTACTAGACTAGCTTGTTAATCAAAGATGGTTATGTTTCCTAACCATGAACAAAGAGTTGTTATTTGATTAACGAGGTCACATCATTAGTTGAATGATCTGATTGACATGACCCATTCCATTAGCTTAGCACCCGATCGTTTAGTATGTTGCTATTGCTTTCTTCATGACTTATACATGTTCCTATAACTATGAGATTATGCAACTCCCGTTTACCGGAGGAACACTTTGGGTACTACCAAACGTCACAACGTAACTGGGTGATTATAAAGGAGTACTACAGGCGTCTCCAATGGCAGATGTTGGGTTGGCGTATTTCGAGATTAGGGTTTGTCACTCCGATTGTCGGAGAGGTATCTCTGGGCCCTGTCGATAATACACATCACATAAGCCTTGCAAGCATAATAACTAAGATGTTAGTTATGAGATGATGTATTACGGAATGAGTAAAGAGACTTGCCAATAACGAGATTGAACTAGGTATTGGATACCGACGATCGAATCCCGGGTAAGTAACATACCGATGACAAAGGGAACAACGTATGTTGTTATGCGGTCTGACTGATAAAGATCTTTGTAGAATATGTAGGAGCCAATATGGGCATCCAGGTCCCGCTATTGGTTATTGACCGGAGACATGTCTCGGTCATGTCTACATTGTTCTCGAACCGTAGGGTCCGCACGCTTAACGTTACGATGACAGTTATTATGAGTTTATGCATTTTGATGTACCGAAGGTTGTTCGGAGTCCCGGATGAGATCACGGACATGACGAGGAGTCTCGAAATGGTCGAGACGTAAAGATTGATATATTGGAAGCCTATGTTTGGGCACCGGAAGCGTTCCGGGTGAAATCGGGATTTTACCGGATTACCGGGAGGGTTACCGGAACCCCCCGGGAGGCAAATGGGCCTATTGGGCCTTAGTGGAAAAGAGAGAAGAGGCAGCCCACAAGCCTAGCCGGCGCCCCCCTTCCCCAAGTCCTAGTAGGACTAGGAGAGGTGGGCCGGCCCCCTCTTTCTCCTTTCCCCCAGGAGTCCTAGTGGGAATAGGATTGGAGGGGAGGAGTCCTACTCCCGGTGGGAGTAGGACTCCTCCCTGCGCCTCCCTCCTAGCCGGCCGAACCCCCTGCCCCTGGCCTTTATATACGGGGGCAGGGGGCACCCCAAGACACGCAACTTGATCCTTGAGATCGTTCCTTAGCCGTGTGCGGTGCCCCCTGCCACCAAATTCCACCTCGATCATACCGTTACAGTGCTTAGGCGAAGCCCTGCGTCGGTAGTACATCAAGATCGTCACCACGCCATCGTGCTGACGGAACTCTTCCTCTACGCTTTGCTGGATCGGAGCCCGAGGAACGTCATCGAGCTGAACGTGTGCCAAGAACTCGGAGGTGCCGGAGTAACGGTGCTTGGATCGGTCGAATCGGGAAGAAGACGTACGACTACTTCCTCTACGTTGTGTGATCGCTTCCGCAGTCGGTCTGCATTGGTACGTAGACAACACTCTCCCCTCTCGTTGCTGTGCATCACCATGATCTTGCGTGCGCGTAGGAAAATTTTCGAAATTACTGCGTTCCCCAACAGTGGTATCAGAGCCTAGGTTTTTATGGTTTGATGTTATATGCACGAGTAGAACACAAGTGAGATGTGGGCGATACAAGTCATACTGCCTACCAGCATGTCATACTTTGGTTCGGCGGTATTGTTGGACGAGACGATCCGGACCAACCTTACGCGTACTCTTACGCGAGACCGGTTCCCTCGACGTGCTTTGCACATAGATGGCTTGCGGAAGACTGTCTCTCCAACTTTAGTTGAACCAAGTGTGACTACGCCCGGTCCTTGAGAAGGTTAAAACGGAGTCTATTTGACGAACTATCGTTGTGGTTTTGATGCGTAGGTGAGATGAGTTCTTACTTAAGCCCGTAGTAGCCACGTAAAACTTGCAACAACAAAGTAGAGGACGTCTAACTTGTTTTTGCAGGGCATGTTGTGATGTGATATGGTCAAGGCATGATGCTGATTTTATTGTATGAGATGATCATGTTTTGTAACCGAGTTATCGGCAACTGGCAGGAGCCATATGGTTGTCGCTTTATTGTATGCAATGCAATCGCGATGTAATGCTTTACTTTATTGCTAAGCGGTAGTGATAGTCGTGGAAGCATAAGATTGGCGAGACGACAACGATGCTACGATGGAGATCAAGGTGTCGCGCCGGTGACGATGGTGATCATGACGGTGCTTCGGAGATGGAGATCACAAAGCACAAGATGATGATGGCCATATCATATCACTTATATTGATTGCATGTGATGTTTATCCTTTTATGCATCTTATCTTGCTTTGATTGACGGTAGCATTATAAGATGATCTCTCACTAAATTATCAAGAAGTGTTCTCCCTGAGTATGCACCGTTGCAAAAGTTCTTCGTGCTGAGACACCACGTGATGATCGGGTGTGATAGGCTCTACGTTCAAATACAACGGGTGCAAAACAGTTGCACACGCGGAATACTCAGGTTATACTTGACGAGCCAAGCATATACAGATATGGCCTCGGAACACGGAGACCGAAAGGTCGAGCGTGAATCATATAGTAGATATGATCAACATATTGATGTTCACCATTGAAAACTACTCCATCTCACGTGATGATCGGTTATGGTTTAGTTGATTTGGATCACGTGATCACTTAGAGGATTAGAGGGATGTCTATCTAAGTGGGAGTTCTTAAGTAAATTAACTGAACTTAAAATTATCATGAACTTAGTACCTGATAGTATCTTGCTTGTTTATGTTGATTGTAGATAGATGGCTCGTGCTGTTGTTCCGTTGAATTTTAATGCGTTCCTTGAGAAAGCAAAGTTGAAAGATGATGGTAGCAATTACACAGACTGGGTCCGTAACCTGAGGATTATCCTCATTGCTGCACAGAAGAATTACGTCCTGGAAGCACTGCTGAGTGCCAGGCCTGCTGCAAGAGCAACACCAGAAGTTATGAACGTCTGGCAGAGCAAAGCTGATGACTACTCAATAGTTCAGTGTGCCATGCTTTACGGCTTAGAACCGGGACTTCAACGACGTTTTGAACGTCATGGAGCATATGAGATGTTCCAGGAGTTGAAGTTAATATTTCAAGCAAATGCCCGGATTGAGAGATATGAAGTCTCCAATAAGTTCTATAGCTGCAAGATGGAGGAGAACAGTTCTGTCAGTGAGCATATACTCAAAATGTCTGGGTATAATAATCACTTGATTCAATTGGGAGTTACACTTCCGGATGATTGCGTCATTGACAGAATTCTCCAATCACTGCCACCAAGCTACAAGAGCTTTGTGATGAACTATAATATGCAAGGGATGAACAAGACTATTCCCGAGCTCTTCGCAATGCTGAAAGCTGCGGAGGTAGAAATCAAGAAGGAGCATCAAGTGTTGATGGTTAACAAAACCACGAGTTTCAAGAAAAAGGGCAAAGGGAAGAAGAAGGGGAACTTCAAGAAGAACGGCAAGCAAGTTGCTGCTCAAGAGAAGAAACCCAAGTCTGGACCTAAGCCTGAAACTGAGTGCTTCTACTGCAAGCAGACTGGTCACTGGAAGCGGAACTACCCCAAGTATTTGGCGGATAAGAAGGATGGCAAGGTGAACAAAGGTATATGTGATATACATATTATTGATGTGTACCTTACTAATGCTCGCAGTAGCACCTGGGTATTTGATACTGGTTCTGTTGCTAATATTTGCAACTCAAAACAGGGACTACAGAATAAGCGGACACTAGCAAAGGACGAGGTGACGATGCGCGTGGGAAACGGTTCCAAAGTCGATGTGATCGCGGTCGGCACGCTACCTCTACATCTACCTTCGGGATTAATATTAGACCTAAATAATTGTTATTTGGTGCCAGCGTTGAGCATGAACATTATATCTGGATCTTGTTTGATGCGAGACGGTTATTCATTTAAATCAGAGAATAATGGTTGTTCTATTTATATGAGTAATATCTTTTATGGTCATGCACCCTTGAAAAGTGGTCTATTCTTATTGAATCTCGATAGTAGTAATACACATATTCATAATGTTGAAGCCAAAAGATGCAGAGTTGATAATGATAGTGCAACTTATTTGTGGCACTGCCGTTTAGGTCATATCGGTGTAAAGCGCATGAAGAAACTCCATACTGATGGGCTTTTGGAACCACTTGATTATGAATCACTTGGTACTTGCGAACCGTGCCTCATGGGCAAGATGACTAAAACACCGTTCTCCGGTACTATGGAGAGAGCAACAGATTTATTGGAAATCATACATACCGATGTATGTGGTCCGATGAATATTGAGGCTCGTGGCGGATATCGTTATTTTCTCACCTTCACAGATGATTTAAGCAGATATGGGTATATCTACTTAATGAAACATAAGTCTGAAACATTTGAAAAGTTCAAGGAATTTCAGAGTGAAGTTGAAAATCATCGTAACAAGAAAATAAAGTTTCTACGATCTGATCGTGGAGGAGAATATTTGAGTTACGAGTTTGGTGTACATTTAAAAAATTGTGGAATAGTTTCGCAACTCACGCCACCCGGAACACCACAACGTAATGGTGTGTCCGAACGTCGTAATCGTACTTTACTAGATATGGTGCGATCTATGATGTCTCTTACTGATTTACCGCTATCATTTTGGGGTTATGCTTTAGAGACGGCCGCATTCACGTTAAATAGGGCACCATCTAAATCCGTTGAGACGACGCCTTATGAACTGTGGTTTGGCAAGAAACCAAAGTTGTCGTTTCTTAAAGTTTGGGGCTGTGATGCTTATGTGAAAAAGCTTCAACCTGATAAGCTCGAACCCAAATCGGAGAAGTGTGTCTTCATAGGATATCCAAAGGAAACTATTGGATACACCTTCTATCACAGATCCGAAGGCAAGACTTTTGTTGCTAAATTCGGAAACTTTCTTGAGAAGGAGTTTCTCTCGAAAGAAGTGAGTGGGAGGAAAGTAGAACTTGACGAGGTAACTGTACCTACTCCGTTATTGGGGAATAGTACATCACAGAAAACTGTTTCTGTGAGACCTACACCAATAAGAGAGGAAGTTAATGATGATGATCATGAAACTTTAGATCAAGATACTACTGTACCTCGTAGATCAACCAGAGTAAGATCCGCACCAGAGTGGTACGGTAATCCTGTTCTGGAAGTCATGCTACTAGATCATGATGAACCTACGAACTATGAAGAAGCGATGGTGAGCCCAGATTCCGCAAAGTGGCTTGAAGCCATGAAATCTAAGATGGGATCCATGTATGAGAACAAAGTATGGACTTTGGTTGACTTGCCCGATGATCGGCAAGCAATTGAGAATAAATGGATCTTTAAGAAAAAGACTGACGCTGATGGTAATGTTACTGTCTACAAAGCTCGACTTGTCGCAAAAGGTTTTCGACAAGTTCAAGGAGTTGACTACGATGAGACTTTCTCACCCGTAGCGATGCTTAAGTCTGTCAGAATCATGTTAGCAATTGCCGCATTTTATGATTATGAAATTTGGCAAATGGATGTAAAAACCGCATTCCTGAATGGATTTCTGGAAGAAGAGTTGTATATGATGCAACCTGAAGGTTTTGTCGATCCAAAGGGAGCTAACAAAGTGTGCAAACTCCAGCGATCCATTTATGGACTGGTGCAAGCATCTCGGAGTTGGAATAAACGCTTTGATAGTGTGATCAAGGCATTTGGATTTATACAGACTTTTGGAGAAGCCTGTATTTACAAGAAAGTGAGTGGGAGCTCTGTAGCATTTCTGATATTATATGTGGATGACATATTACTGATTGGAAATGATATAGAATTTCTGGATAGCATAAAGGGATACTTGAATAAAAGTCGATGAAAGACCTCGGGGAAGCTGCTTACATATTAGGCATAAAGATCTATAGAGATAGATCAAAACGCTTAATTGGACTTTCACAAAGCACATACCTTGACAAGATTTTGAAGAAGTTCAAAATGGATCAAGCAAAGAAAGGGTTCTTGCCTGTGTTACAAGGTGTGAAGTTGAGTCAGACTCAATGCCCGACCAATGCAGAAGATAGAGAGAAAATGAAAGATGTTCCCTATGCTTCAGCCATAGGCTCTATCATGTATGCAATGCTGTGTACCAGACCTGATGTGTGCCTTGCTATAAGTTTAGCAGGGAGGTACCAAAGTAATCCAGGAGTGGATCACTGGACAGCGGTCAAGAACATCCTGAAATACCTGAAAAGGACTAAGGATATGTTTCTCGTATATGGAGGTGACAAAGAACTCACCGTAAGAGGTTACGTTGATGCAAGCTTTGACACTGATCCGGACGATTCTAAATCGCAAACCGGATACGTGTTTACTTTAAACGGTGGAGCTGTCAGTTGGTGCAGTTCTAAAGAAAGCGTCGTAGCAGGATCTACATGTGAAGCGGAGTACATAGCTGCTTCGGAAGCAGCGAACGAAGGAGTCTGGATGAAGGAGTTCATATCCGATCTAGGTGTCATACCTAGTGCATCGGGTCCAATGAAAATCTTCTGTGACAATACTGGTGCAATTGCCTTGGCAAAGGAATCCAGATTTCACAAAAAGAACCAAACACATCAAGAGACGCTTCAACTCCATCCGGGATTTAGTCCAGGTGGGAGACATAGAGATTTGCAAGATACATACGGATCTAAATGTTGCAGACCCGTTGACTAAGCCTCTTCCACGAGCAAAACATGATCAGCACCAAGGCTCCATGGGTGTTAGAATCATTACTGTGTAATCTAGATTATTGACTCTAGTGCAAGTGGGAGACTGAAGGAAATATGCCCTAGAGGCAATAATGAAGTTATTATTTATTTCCTTATGTCATGATAAATGTTAATTATTCATGCTAGAATTGTATTAACCGGAAACATAATACATGTGTGAATACATAGACCAACAGAGTGTCACTAGTATGCCTCTACTAGACTAGCTTGTTAATCAAAGATGGTTATGTTTCCTAACCATGAACAAAGAGTTGTTATTTGATTAACGAGGTCACATCATTAGTTGAATGATCTGATTGACATGACCCATTCCATTAGCTTAGCACCCGATCGTTTAGTATGTTGCTATTGCTTTCTTCATGACTTATACATGTTCCTATAACTATGAGATTATGCAACTCCCGTTTACCGGAGGAACACTTTGGGTACTACCAAACGTCACAACGTAACTGGGTGATTATAAAGGAGTACTACAGGTGTCTCCAATGGTAGATGTTGGGTTGGCGTATTTCGAGATTAGGGTTTGTCACTCCGATTGTCGAAGAGGTATCTCTGGGCCCTCTCGGTAATACACATCACATAAGCCTTGCAAGCATAATAACTAAGATGTTAGTTATGAGATGATGTATTACGGAACGAGTAAAGAGACTTGCCAATAACGAGATTGAACTAGGTATTGGATACCGACGATCGAATCCCGGGCAAGTAACATACCGATGACAAAGGGAACAACGTATGTTGTTATGCGGTCTGACCGATAAAGATCTTCGTAGAATATGTAGGAGCCAATATGGGCATCCAGGTCCCGCTATTGGTTATTGACCGGAGACATGTCTCGGTCATGTCTACATTGTTCTCGAACCGTAGGGTCCGCACGCTTAACGTTACGATGACAGTTATTATGAGTTTATGCATTTTGATGTACCGAAGGTTGTTCGGAGTCCCGGATGAGATCACGGACATGACGAGGAGTCTCGAAATGGTCGAGACGTAAAGATTGATATATTGGAAGCCTATGTTTGGGCACCGGAAGCGTTCCGGGTGAAATCGGGATTTTACCGGATTACCGGGAGGGTTACCGGAACCCCCCGAGAGGCAAATGGGCCTATTGGGCCTTAGTGGAAAAGAGAGAAGAGGCAGCCCACAAGCCTAGCCGGCGCCCCCCCTTCCCCAAGTCCTAGTAGGACTAGGAGAGGTGGGCCGGCCCCCTCTTTCTCCTTTCCCCCCAGGAGTCCTAGTTGGAATAGGATTGGAGGGGAGGAGTCCTACTCCCGGTGGGAGTAGGACTCCTCCCTGCGCCTCCCTCCTAGCCGGCCGAACCCCCTATCCCTGGCCTTTATATACGGGGGCAGGGGGCACCCCAAGACACACAACTTGATCCTTGAGATCGTTCCTTAGCCGTGTGCGGTGCCCCTGCCACCAAATTCCACCTCGATCATACCGTTACAGTGCTTAGGCGAAGCCCTGCATCAGTAGTACATCAAGATCGTCACCACGTCGTCGTGCTGACGGAACTCTTCCTTGACGCTTTGCTGGATCGGAGCCCGAGGAACGTCATCGAGCTGAACGTGTGCCAAGAACTCGGAGGTGCCGGAGTAACGGTGCTTGGATCGGTCGAATCGGGAAGAAGACGTACGACTACTTCCTCTACGTTGTGTGATCGCTTCCGCAGTCGGTCTGCGTTGGTACGTAGACAACACTCTCCCCTCTCGTTGCTGTGCATCACCATGATCTTGCGTGCGCGTAGGAAAATTTTCGAAATTACTGCGTTCCCCAACACCTCCTGCTCCACCCACTCCGCGGTGATCTGCTCCTCCGCCTGCAGGTGCTCCTGGAGGAGATGGTGGTTGTAGGCGGCGTCGGCCTGCGCCTCCCGGAACTGCTCTTGACGCATCTGCCTCACACTGTCCATATATTGGGCACGGGCCTCGCCGATGGTCATGGTGCAATGCACCGGCGAGGATGGAGCGGTGGAGGGGGTTGGCGCCGGATTGTCGACTAGCATGTTCTCCATTGGGACATCATCGTCCTCCGGCTGCCTGTCGGCCAGCCGCTCGGCAGCAATGGCTGCCATCTCCTTGTGGTCCATCGTCCGCCCGTCCCCAAGAGCGCTGGAGCGCGAGGAAGCCATGATGGGCAGTAGTGGTGTGGACAGGAGAAAGGAACGGATGCGGATGACTGTGGCTATGGCCGGCGCAACAGTTTATATAGCAATGGTGGGTGGGCGGAGGGACGGACGTGTGGCGCCGGAGTAGCCGCCTCGACAGGTGCGTATCATTAATGTGGGCGGCAGATGGACGGACGGACGGCACTTGTGTCATTTTAAGGCGGAGCAATCGCCTGCACCAGGAAGCGGGGCAGGCGGCGCAGACTGTTTCGGGCGGAAAGCGTGCGTGGGCGAGGAGATGACTTTACTTGGAGAGGATGACAATGGGGACCCATCAGGTCCATAGCCTCACGTACGCAAGTGCCTCCTTATTATATATATATATATATATATGTGTGTGTGTGTGTGTGTGTGTGTGTGTGTGTGTGTGTGTGTGTGTGTGTGTGTGTGCGTGTGTATAAAACTATACTCCCTTCGTCTAGGTGAATAAGTCGTATTAGAAGGTGCATCACGACCTAGGTGCAAGCAGATTGGTGGAAAAGAAGAATATTTCTCTCTTCTAAACAGAAGTTAAGAGGATGCCTTATTAGCTACCCATGCGGGACATCGTAATTCATAGCATGCAAAGTGCTTTTATTTCTTGCCTAATAACCACATGGACGTGCTGCATGCATTGGTCCTTACCCGAGCAATAAAAAGGGAGGAAAGGGGTTTCCACGGGAGACAACGAGGCAGAGGTGGAAGCGCTCGCTGTAGTTATTTATTTTGCTTCCCCCTGGTTTCCTGACATCACGATCCCACACCATTGTCAACCTATGTAGTACTAGTCAATAAACGAGAGAATTGCACAAGAAGCGGCCGACAGCTGGGACCAAGCAGCTCGAGCAGTATTTGTGTTTTTGAGGTGTGAGCACTGCAGAGTTTTTTGATGTTTAGCCCAGATATTATTTTTTCTCCTCTGAACAACAACGAAAACATTGCTGCAGGTAGTAACTGGGCGGGCTGTGGCCCGTCTAGCCCAGGCCAGATATCCAGCCCAGATATTAATTTTTTTCAAGCTGAAAATGGCTAGCCCAGCTATACTTTTTTTCGGAATACCCAGGCAAGGTCAAGTTGTTATTCTCCGCCCTGCTGGGCTGCAAATCTTTCCTAGGAGGGAATGCATTAGGCTTAACAAGAAAATGGGCTTTAAGAAATAATTAATGGGATGTAATTATAAAAACTGGGCAGTAACTATAAAAAATAAACCAAACATGTGATTACTTTATAAAATATTACTTTTGGATATTGAAATTTTTAATTTCATTAATTGTTGCGAGCGCAATGTTTCGTTGGATTTTTACGTAATATAAATTTATATTGAAATTGTATTTAATCTGACTAGAAATTTCGGGATAAAAATATTTCGGATCCCATCAAAATGTGGGAAATTTTATTGAATTCTGTTTTGAACGGTTGGTTGAAATGGGCTGTACTTTTAACAAACTGTAAATGGGCTGTAGTAAATTCCATTAGAATTCATAAATGGGCTACACATTCTTACAAATCTCAAATGGGCTATAAGTTCCCTGCCACACACTTCTAGCCTTACTAAGTTGACGCGTCCCATAAAAAATCAGAGTTGACGCGTATGCAAGGCTTTGTCAACTTATAGTCAACACACGGTTCTATCAGCAGTGGCCGTTGGATGTCCATCCAACGGATGCAATGCTTCTTCTTCAATCTCGGATATTCTAGCTTCACCCGCCCCAAAAATGATTCCTGCCCGTGACATCTAGGGCGTACCATTTCGGAAGCTGGCCTGTGGGCCTACTAAGTTGACGTACCAAGGGCTTTGTCAACTTAGTCAATATAAACGATTCTAGCTGCAGCGACCGTACAATGTCCATCCAACGGCCGTAGTGCTTCTTCAACTTCTGGTCTTCTTGCTCCAGCCGCCCAAAGCAGCGCCGGTCGTGCCGCCTGCTCCTGCCTCCCATGGCCGGTTGTGCTGCTGTGGAGGCCTCGCCGCCCCCTACTATTCCCACTGCTGGCCAGGCCCTGCGGCGATGGCAGCCTCACACCGCAGCCGAACCAGTGAACCCTTGTAGTCCTCTCCGGGCGGGCTTCCACTGCTGCGTCGTCCCCTTCCTAGGCCTCGCCGTCGTCCATCGCCGTGGTGCTCTCCGCGCGGCGTGGCCAATGTGGTCAAGGAATGACTTCCATCGGAAGAGTACTTACATGGAGAGGCTGACAGCTGGTCAGTTTTTTTGTGATTTGCCAAGTAAGTCGCTTTGTCAGGCCTGTTGGGCTGCAAATCTTTCAAGACGAGGAGAGATTTCATTCGGTTGGCCGAGAAAATGGCCCAACAGTAATGAGAAATGGGTTGTACATTTTTAAAACACATCAAACCGGCAATTAGTTTCAAATATATTTTTTTCATTTCAAGATTTTAAATTACATTAATTTTTATGCGTGGAGAATTTGTTGGATTTTATATTGATATACATTTATTTTCAAAATCAGTTTGAATGTGAGTCGAAAATTCGGGATTAAAAACAGTTCGGACCGCACCGAAATATGCAAAATTTCGTATAATTTTTTAACCGTTGCCACAATATGAGCTGTAATGCTAACAAAAAGAATATGGGCTCCAAAAAAACCCTTAAGAATTAGCAAATGGGTTGTAAATTATTAGAAATAATGGCAGATGGGCTGTATGATGTTTTCCACAGATTTGAGGCTTTCCTAAAAAAGGTTGACGCACAAGCACTGACTGTTGGATGTCCATCCAACGGCCATCGTGCTTCTTCAATCTCTGCTCTTCCTGCTCCAGCCGCTCAAACAAGCGCCGGTGGGATTGCCTGCTCCCTCCTCCTCACGGCCGGCTGTGCTGCTGCGCATGCCTCACCGCCCGACCATACTCCCATCGCTGGCCTAGCCATCCCTCTACTCACCCACACCTGCTGTTATTCTCCGGCGATGGCAGACGAACCAGTAAACCCTCGTACAGTCGTACTCCCCTCCGCATGGCAAACAACTGCCGAGTCTTCCCTGCCTCCGTGTCGTCCCCTTCCTAGGCCTCGCCGTTGTCCACCGCCCTGGTGCTCTCGGCGCGGCATGGTCAACGTGGTCAAGGAACGACTTCTATCAGACGTGGACTGTACGTGGAGAGGCTGACAGCTGGGTCCACGGCCGTAGCAAGGAAGTGCCTCCTTATTACGCGGAAAATAATGATTCCTCCACCTGACAGCTGGGACCAATCGGACGGACCACTGTATTTTGTGAAAAAAAACGTTTCCCCCTGATTGCTGGGACCCACGAGCTACATCTTCGCACGCAAGGAAGTGCGTCCGGGCAAAAAAACGATTCACCCCCTGACTGTTGGGACCCACCAGCTACATCTTTGCAGGCAAGGAAGTGCCTCACAGTCGGGACCCACCTGGTCGAAGCGTACGTAGCGCTGTCATTCTGGTCGCGAACGTGTACGTACATACTGGTCGATGTAGAGGCGCGCACGTGTCGTAGTAGAGGCGTGCCCGTGTCATAGTAGAGGCGCGCACTTAGCATGTACACATACGTACAGCGGCCAGGATGCAAGAAAGAAAATACGGCCACGTATGTGTACAGACGGGCGGGGTCTCGAATGCCTACTCGCGCATACGTACGGCCAGGGCTCGTGTACATTGCTGGGTCGGAACGGAGAAACAGCGTCGTCGTCGTGTTCATGGGGAGGCAATGGAATACGTCACGTTCATGGGGAGGCAACGGAACGCATGGGAGCCAACTGGCTGGGTCGGAACGTTATGCGTGGTCGTGTTCATCGGGAGGGCTTGGACGGAACAAGCGATGGAAACGAGGCCCGGCGTACCGCACAACGGAGGAAACATACCTCCTATGTTCGGAATGGGGTCCTGTTGATCGGGAGGGGTCTGGCGTACCGCAAAACAGAGGAAACGGACCTCCTATGGTCGAAACGGGGGTCCTGTTCATCGGGAGGGGTGTGGCGTACCGCAAAACGGACGAAACGGACTTGTGTTGGAGAGCTACGGTCAAAACGGGGGTCCTGTTCATCGGGAGGGGTGTGGCGTACTGCAAAACGGGACTCCATGGGATACTGTTCATCTCCACCGTCGACCTCCTCCAGCCTCCACGAGCTACTGTTCATCCACCGTCGACCTCCTCCAGCCTCCACCTGCGAGAGTTCATCCACGGGCTCCTGTTCATCGAGCCTCCACCGCGCTCTACTCCACCGGCTACTGTTCAACCACCCCTCTCCACGGGCTCCTGTTCAACCACCCCTCCACGGGCTACTGTTCATCCTGCCCTCCACCGTCTACTGTTCATCCTGCCCTCCATGGGGTGGTCCTGTTCATCCAGCCCTCCACGGGGTCCTGTTCATCCAGCCCCAACCGGCTCGATCGATCGGGGTCCTGTTCATCCAGAGGCAACACCACGGGGTCCTGTTCATCCACCCCCACCGGGAACTATTCATCCACCCCCCCCCCCGTGAACGCTCACTGTTCATCCAGAGGCAGCATCGATCGGCTTCAGTTAGCAGCATTAGCGAAGGAATCGCTCGATCGGGTTCAGTTAACAGCCATCGATCGATCGCTCGGGTTCAGTAGCGCGTAGCCTGCAGTGCAATCGCTCGGGTTCACTTAGAGCCCAACGCCTCGCTCGGGTTCAGTTAGAGCCAACGCCTCGCACACACGCGCGTACATGTACGAGAGAAACGCGCATCGCTCGGCCCCCGACCTCCCACCGTAACCGGGAACTCCCCGAAATTTTCCTCGCCCTCGCTTCTACCACGGTTTTATTCCGTCATGGACGACCCAAAGAATGTCATGCAGCTGCGTCTCCGGCCCGCCTAGGACAAAAAGCCCATTTTCTATCATGATTTTTTGTCATAGAAGTAGGAGCCCACCACATCTATGATGATACCGGGTTTTGTCACAATTATTGTCATAGAAGTGTCATATGTATGACAGAAAAAAAATTCGTTCGGCTCAAAATGTCACGGATGTCTTTTTTTGTAGTGGTATGAGCTGTCTTATCTATCAGTAGCACAATAGTGGCTCCTTGATCACCAGCAGATGATGCAACAATAGATTGATGAAGCATGGGAGCAACCGGCACCGTGATAGCAGCACATGCAGAATGATGGCTGGGGGGTCTGGCCTATTGCGCCTCCACCATACAGAGGTTTTAGCTTCAGAACACTGTTTCAGTACATCGGCCCCTCGCTCATGGATGGAGTGGAACAGGAAAGCAACATATCTGACGACCCGCGGGATGAGTGGTCTGTTTATTCAGATATTGAAGAAGCCGCTGATGCACTAATTAATGGAAGACAGATCTCTGGAGCTCACTTTGTTCGTGCTTTTGGCAACTCTCACATGATGGAGGTGAGGACGGAGGAAGGACTGTCGTTTCTGCAGTTTCTCTGGATGATCTCTTTTGGCAGGTTTACCCGCTGCATTGAAGGGCCCGAGGCCACTGTCCCAACTCTGAACCACGGGCTACTGCCGTTAAACCCTTTCGCCTTCTTCCAAGCAATCTCTCATGCTATCATCAGCGGGTGGTACATGGTGGGTTCTAACTCTGGCCGTCTCACCGAAATATCTATCTGCCTCGAGGAGACAATTTTTATTCTGTTAGACATTTGGGAGAAGCATGCGGTGTAGTTTTCAGTGTCTGAACCTGAAAGTGGTGCCTCGCTGCAGGAGAGTTCCTCTAACTCCATCCACATGTGTGATGACTTAGTGTGCACTGTGCCTCCTGAACTCCCAGATGATTTGATGTTCGCTGTGACTGCTTCCAAACCATGCAACCAGTATTTTCAAAAGATGGTCTCGGAGGAAAAAGCACCAGTTGATACTGCTTGTCTACGGCGCAGTACTCGCTCCACGAAATATGATGGATTCCGGGTTGCCCAACTCAGTGACACGAGGAAGGGGCGGTCCAAGGTCAAGCCGAGAGGGGCGCCCTCGATTGCTTGCTCATCCAAGGCAACAGACCCATGCACCCAATTGTTGGTCAAAACCCCTCCCACGCCGACTGCCCAAGTGCCTGATAACCCACAAGTATAGGGAATCGCAGCAGTTTTCGAGGGCAGAGTATTCAACCCAAATTTATTGATTCGACACAAGGGGAGCCAAAGAATATTCTCAAGTATTAGCAGCTGAGTTGTCAATTCAACCACACCTGGAAACTTAATATCTGTAGCAAAGTATTTAGTAGCAAAGTAATATGATAGTAGTGGTAACGATAGCAAAAGGTAATGGTAGCAAAAGTAGTGTTTTTGGTATTTTGTAGTGATGATAGCAATAGCAACGGAAAAGTAAATAAGCGAAGAACAATATATGGAAAGCTCATAGGCAATGGATCAGTGATAGAGAATTATGCCGGATGCGGTTCATCATGTAATAGTCATAACCTAGGGTGACACAGAACCAGCTCCAATTCATCAATGTAATATAGGCATGTATTCTGAATATAGTCATACGTGCTTATGGAAAAGAACTTGCATGACATCTTTTGTCCTACCCTCCCGTGGCAGCGGGGTCCTAGCGGAAACTAAGGGATATTAAGGCCTCCTTTTAATAGAGTACCAGACCAAAGCATTAACACATAGTGAAGACATGAACTCCTCAAACTACGGTCATCACCGGTAAGTATCCCGATTATTGTCACTTCGGGGTTAACGGATCATAACGCATAATAGCTGACTATAGACTTGCAATATAGGATCAAGAACGCTCATATATTAATGAAAACATAATAGGTTCAGATATGAAATCATGGCACTCGGGCCCTAGTGACAAGCATTAAGCATAGCAAAGTCATAGCAACATCAATCTCAGAACATAGTGGATACTAGGGATCAAACCCTAACAAAACTAACTCGATTACATGATAAATCTCATCCAGCCCATCACCGTCCAACAAGCCTACGATGGAATTACTCACGCACGGCGGTGAGCATCATGAAATTGGTGATGGAGGATGGTTGATGATGACGATGGCGATGGATTCCCATCTCCGGAGCCCAGAACGGACTCCAGATCAGCCCTCCCGAGAGGTTTTAGGGCTTAGCGGCGGCTCCGTATCGTAAAATGCGATGAATCCTTCTCTATAATTTTTTTCTCCCGAAAGCAAATATATAGAGTTGGAGTTGAGGTCGGAGGAGCTCTAAGGGGCCCATGAGGTAGGGGGCGCGCCCCCACCCTCGTGGCTTGGGTGTGGCCCCCCTGGTCTTCATCTTTTGCAAGGATTTTTTATTATTTTTGAAAAGATGTTCCGTGAAGTTTCAGGTCATTCCGAGAACTTTTGTTTTTGCACATTAATAACACCATGGTAATTCTGCTGAAAACAGCGTCAGTCCTGGTTAGTTCCATTCAAATCATGCAAGTTAGAGTCCAAAACAAGGGCAAAAGTGTTTCGAAAAGTAGATACGACGGAGACGTATCAACTCCCCCAAGCTTAAACCTTTGCTTGTCCTCAAGCAATTCAGTTGATAAACTGAAAGTGATAAAGAAAAACTTTTACAAACTCTGTTTGCTCTTGTTGTTGTAAATATGTAAAGCCAGCATTCAAGTTTTCAGCAAAGATTATGAACTAACCATATTCACAATAATGCATAGGTCTCATGTTTACTCATATCAATGGCATAATCAACAAGTGAGCAATAATAATGAATCTCGGATGACAACACTTTCTCAAAACAATCATAATATGATATAACAAGATGGTATCTCGCTAGCCCTTTCTGAGTCCGCAAAACATAAATGTAGAGCACCTTTAAAGATCAAGAACTAACTAGACATTGTAATTCATGGTAAAAGAGATCCAGTCAAGTCATACTCAATGTAAACTAACATTAATGAATGCAAATGACAGCGGTGCTCTCCAACTGGTGCTTTTTCATAAGAGGATGATGACTCAACATAAAAGTAAATAGATAGGCCCTTCGCAGAGGGAATCAGGGATTTGTAGAGGTGCCAGAGCTCGTTTTTGGAATAGAGGTGAATAATATTTTAAGAGGTATACTTTCATTGTCAATATAACAACGAAGAGATGGTGATATCTTCCATGCTACACACATTATAGGCGGTTCCCAAACAGAATGGTAAAGTTTATACTGCCCCTCCATCAACAAGCATCAATCCATGACTTGCTTGAAACAACGAGTGCCTCCAACTAACAAGAGTCCCGGGGGGAGTTTTGTTTGCAATTATTTTGATTTAGTTTGCATAAAGCATGGGACTCGGCATCCCGGTGACCAGCCACTTTTCTCGTGAGTGAGGAGCGGAGTCCACTCCTCTTGAGAATAACCCGCCTAACATGGAAGATACGGACAGCCCCAGTTGATACATGAGCTATTCGAGCATACAAAACAAGATATTTATTTGAAGGTTTAGAGTTTGGCACATACAAATTTACTTGGAACGGCAGGTAGATACCGTATATAGGTAGGCATGGTGGACTCATATGGAATAACCTTGGGGTTTATGGAGTTGGATGCACAAGCAGTATTCCCGCTTAGTATAGGTGAAGGCTAAAAAGACTGGGAAGCGACCAGCTAGAGAGCGACAACAGTCATGTACATGCATTAAAATTAATCAACACCGAATGCAAGCATGAGTAGGATATAATCCACCATGAATATAAATATCGCGAAGGCTATGTTGATTTTGTTTCAACTACATGCGTGAACATGTGCCAAGTCAAGTCACTTAAATCATTCAGAGGAGGATACCACCCTATCATACCACATCACAACCATTTTAATAGCATGTTGGCACGCAAGGTAAACCATTATAAGCTCCTAGCTAATCAAGCATGGCACAAGAAACTATGATCTCTAGTTGTCATTGCAAACATGTTTATTCATAATAGGCTGAATCGGGAACGATGAACTAATCATATTTACAAAAAACAAGAGAGGTCGAGTTCATACCAGCTTTTCTCATCTCAATCAGTCCATCATATATCGTCATAATTGCCTTTCACTTGCACGGCCGAACGATGTGGATAATAATAATAGTGCACGTGCATTGGACTAAGATGGAATCTGCAAGCATTCAATGAACAGGAGAAGACAAGGCAATATGGGCTCTTTTGTGATATCAACAATAATGCATATAAGAGCCACTTCAACATTTAATTATGGTCTTCTCCTATCGACCCCCAAAGAAAAGAAATAAAACTGTTTACACGGGAAAGCTCCCAACAAGCAAAAGAAGAACATGAAAACTTTTTGGGTTTTCTTTTTAATTACTACTACAAGCATGGAAAGTAAACTAATTAAAAGCTACAACTATTTTTTTTGGTTTTTCTTAAGGTTTATTAAGCACTCAAGAAGAAAGCATAAAAAGGGAAATAAACTAGCATGGATTATACAATGAAAAAGTATGAGCACCGACATCTAGCAATGAGTGTGTGAACATGAATGTAATGTCGATGGGAAATACGTACTCCCCCAAGCTTAGGGTTTTGCCTAAGTTGGTATATGGCCACGGTTGGCCTGGTGGATATCCATAATAATAGTTGGGGTCGTACTGAGATGCAGCGGCTATCGCCTCCTGAGCTGCAGCGCGGCGACGAGTGGCCTCCGCCCTCCTCTCGTACTCATCTACCTCCTCTCTGATAATAACATATATTCCTTTTGCCTGATAATCAAAGAAGGCAGGAGCAGGGAGAGTAATACGGACAACACGGCGTCTGTCAAAGATTAAGCAATACTGGAGAGGTGATTCATTCCTCTCAACAAACTGGTGGTGAACCATAGCCTCATAATCCAAATAAGCAGGAAGCAACTCAATATCATCTTCACGTATGGCTATACCAAGAAAATTAGCTATGCGGGTTGCCTAAATTCCACCAAAGAAATCTCCATTAAATCTATTAGGATGCAACCTACGTGCAACAATGGCTCCCAAATTATAAGATTTATCTCCTAACACAGCACTCCTAAGAATACTGAGGTCAGGGACACACATATGACATGCCTCATCTTTACCATTAATGCATCTACCTATGAAGAGAGCAAAATAATGTATAGCAGGAAAGTGAATGCTCCCTATGGTAGCTTGTGTTATATCTCTAGATTCCCCCACAGTTATACTAGCAAGAAAATCTCTAAATTCAGATTTGCAAAGTTCCCTGACACTACCCCATTGTCGAAGTTTGCAAGCAGTGGTAAAATCCTCTAAGTCCATAGTGTAATAACTTTCATAAAGATCAAACAGGACAGTTGGATAATTACGTGAAGATGAAAATTCAAACCTCCTCACAAAGGAACTAGTGAGATAGTGGTACTGACGGCATTTTTCTTCCTCGAAGCTCACAAGATCAGCGTTACACAAGTATGTGTTAAATTCTTCCTTAATCCCTGCTCGATCCATGAAGTCCTCTGAAGGCCATTCACAGGGCCGCACTAGAGCGTCCCTTGGTGGCTCATCATCAGCATCACGCATTGCAAGCCTGGGCTCTTGTTTCCTTGAAGAACCACCTTGGTACATTTTCCTAAACATATTTTTTCCTCTGAAAAATTTCTGAAATTTTTAGTAACTTCAAATAAAAGTGAACCAAGCTCAACAAAATCGATAGCAACAACTCCTACAAGTGCCTAGAGCCTATATCATGCATTAGAACTACTTGGGACCAAATAAATTTGACATGCAAGCTCAAGAACAGGGTCACCTAGGTAGCACAAATTTGCAATGAATAAAGCACTAGAACAAAAACTAATTGGACCAATGGAGGAGTCACATACCAAGGAACAATCTCCCCAAGCAATTTTGTGAGAGGTGCTTTGAGCAAGGAGATAGAAAATCGCAGCAAAATGAGCTAGAACTCGTGCTTGAGCTGGATATTCGTGTTTGTGGGAGGAAGAAGAAGTGTGTGGGTGCAGAAATAACTGGAGGAGGGACACCGTGGGCCCACGAGGCAGGGGGCGCGCCCTCCATCCACGTGGCCAGGTGAATGCCCTCCTGCTGTGTTCTCAGTGCCAAATATTCTCAAACATTCCAGAAAAAAATTATATTTAAATTTCAGGGCATTTGGAGAACTTTTATTTTCGGGGTATTTTTATATTGCACGGATAATTCAGATAACAGACAGAAAAATACTATTTTTATTTTATTTAATATAAATAACAGAAAGTAAAAGGAGGGTACAGAAGGTTGTGCCTTCTAGTTTCATCCATCTCATGCTCATCAAAAGGAATCCACTAACAAGGTTGATCAAGTCTTGTTAACGAACTCATTCTGAATAACATGGAACCGGAGAAATTTCGAATAACACTATGTTACCTCAACGGGGATATGCACATCCCCAATAATAAGAATATCATATTTCTTCTTGACAGTAGGAAGAGGAAATCCAAAACCTCCAAATATAATCGATGGAATTTTTCCAACAGAGTTGATACTATGAACTTGAGGTTGTTTCCTCGAAAAGTGTACCGTATGCTCATTACCATTAACATGAAAAGTGACATTGCCTTTAGTACAATCAATAACAGCCCCTGCAGTATTCAAAAAGGGTCTTCCAAATATAATAGACATACTATCGTCCTCAGGAATATCAAGAATAACAAAGTCTGTTAAAATAGTAACGTTTGCAACTACAACAGGCACATCCTCACAAATACCGACAGGTATAGCAGTTGATTTTATCAGCCATTTGCAAAGATATTTCAGTAGGTGTCAACTTATTCAAATCAAGTCTATGATATAAAGAGAGAGGCATAACACTAACACCGGCTCCAAGATCACATAAAGCAGATTTAACATAGTTTCTTTTAATAGAGCATGGTATAGTGGGTACTCCTGGATCTCCTAGTTTCTTAGGTATTCCACCTTCAAAAGTATAATTAGCAAGCATGGTGGAAATTTCAGCTTCCAGTATCTTTCTCTTATTTGTAACAATATCTTTCATGTACTTAGCATAAGGATTCATTTTAAGCATAGCAGTTAATCTCATACGCAAAAAAAAAGTCTAATCATTTCGGCAAAGCGCTCAAAATCCTCATCATCCTTTTTCTTGGATGGTTTGGGAGGAAAATGCATGGGTTTTTGAACCCAAGGCTCTCTTTCCTTTCTGTGTTTCCTAGCAACAAAGTCTTTCTTATCATAACGTTGATTTTTTGATTGTGGGTTATCAAGATCAAGAGCAGGTTCAATTTCTATATCATTATCATTACTAGGTTGAGTATCATCCTGAACCTTATCATGAACATTATCACTATTTTCAGGTTCATTACCAGATTGTGTTTCAGCATCAGAAATAGAAATATCATTTGGATTCTCAGGTGTATCAGCAATAGGTTCACTAGAAGCATGCAAAGTCCTATCATTTTTCTTTTTCTTCCTTTTAGAAGGACTAGGTGCATCTATATTATTTCTCTAAGAATCTTGCTCAATCCTCTTAGGATGGCCTTCAGGATACAAGGGTTCCCGAGTCATTCTACCACCTCTAGTCATAACTCTAATAGCATTATCATTATTCTTACTATTCAATTCATTGAGCAAATCATTTTGAGACTTAAGTACTTGTTCTTCTTGAGTAGTAACCATAGAAGCATGTTTACTAATAAGTTTAAGTTCACCTTTGACATTAGCCATATAATCACCCAAGTGTTCAAGCAAATTTGAATTGTATTTCAATTGTCTACCAAAATAAGCATTGAAGTCTTCTTGCTTAACCATAAATTTATCAAACTCATCTAAGCATGGGCTAGCAAACTTAGTAAGAGGGAATTCAGCTTTATCATATCTATAGAGAGAATTTACCTTTACTACCTGTGTCGGGTTATCAAGACCATGTATTTCTTCAATAGGTAATGGATTAAGATCATATGTTTCTTCAACAGGCGGTAAATTAAGACCATGTATTTCTTCAATAGGAGGTAAATTCTTAACATCTTCAGTTTTAATACCTTTTTCTTTCATAGATTTCTTTGCCTCTTGCATATCTTCAGGAATGAGAAATAGAACACCTCTTTTCCTAGGAGTTGGTTTAGGAATAGGCTCGGGAATTGGCTCAGGAAGTGTCCAATTATTTTCATTTGTCAACATATTATTCAATAGAATTTCAGCGTCATCCAGTGTTCTTTCCCTGAAAACAGAACCAGCACAACTATCCAGGTAATCTTGGGAAGCATCGGTTAGTCCATTATAAAAGATATCAAGTATTTCATTTTTCTTAAGAGGATGATCAAGCAAAGCATTAAGTAACTTGAGAAGCCTCCCCCAAGCTTGTGGGAGACTCTCTTCTTCAAATTTCACAAAATTATATATGTGCCTCAACGCAGCTTGTTTCTTATGAGCGGGGAAATATTTAGCAGAGAAGTAATAAATCATATCCTGGGGACTACGCACACAACCAGGATCCAAAGAATTAAGCCATATCTTAGCATCACCCTTTAATGAGAACGGAAATATTTTAAGGATATAAAAGTAACGAGTACTCTCATCATTAGTGAACAGGGTGGCTATATCATTTAATTTAGTAAGATGTGCCACAACAGTTTCAGATTCATAGCCATGAAAAGGATCAGATTCAGCCAAAGTAATTATATCAGGATCAACAGAGAATTCATAATCCTTATCAGTAACACAGATAGGGGAAGTAGCAAAAGCAGGGTCAGGTTTCATTCTAGCATTAAGAGATTGCTGCTTCCATTTAGCTAATAATCTCTTGAGTTTGTATCTATCTTTGCAAGCTAAAATAGCTAAAGCAGCTTCTTTTTCAAAAACATAACCCTCAGGAATAACAGGTGATTCATATTCATTAGAGGGAGAGTCTTCATCATCACTTTCATCAATATTATCAGATTCAATATTTTCATTCTCTCTAACCCTAGCAAGTTGTTCATCAAGAAATTCACCAAGTGGCACAGTAGTATCAAGCATAGAAGTAGTTTCATCATAAGTATCATGCATAGCAGAAGTGGCATCATCAATAACATGCGGCATATCAGAACGAATAGCAGAAGCAGGTTTAGGTGTCGCAAGCTTACTCAAAACAGAAGGTGAATCAAGTGCAGAGCTAGATGGCAGTTCCTTACCTCCCTTGTAGTTGAGGGATAAATCTTGGTTTTTGGATCTCTCAAGTTCTTCATAATGATAAGCAGATATAAATCGCAAGTGACTCAAAGAATAGAGCTATGCTCCCCGGCAACGGCTCCAGAAAATAGTCTTGATAACCCACAAGTATAGGGGATCACAACAGTTTTTGAGGGTAGAGTATTCAACCCAAATTTATTGATTCAGCACAAGGGGAGCCAAAGAATATTCTCAAGTATTAGCAGCTGAGTTGTCAATTCAACCACACCTGTAAACTTAATATCTGCAGCAAAGCATTTAGTAGCAAAGTAATATGATAGTAGTGGTAACGATAGCAAAAGGTAATGGTAGCAAAAGTAGTGTTTTTGGTATTTTGTAGTGATGATAGCAATAGCAACGGAAAAGTAAATAAGCGAAGAACAATATATGGAAAGCTCGTAGGCAATGGATCAGTGATAGAGAATTATGTCGGATGCGGTTCATCATGTAACAGTCATAACCTAGGGTGACACAGAATAGCTCCAATTCATCAATGTAATGTAGGCATGTATTCCGAATATAGTCATACGTGCTTATGGAAAAGAACTTGCATGACATCTTTTGTCATACCCTCCCGTGGCAGCGGGGTCCTAACAGAAACTAAGGGATATTAGGGCCTCCTTTTAATAGAGTACCAGACAAAAGCATTAACACATAGTGAATACATGAACTCCTCAAACCACGGTCATCACCGGTAAGTATCCCGATTATTGTCACTTCGGGGTTAACGGATCATAACACATAATAGGTGACTATAGACTTGCAAGATAGGATCAAGAACTCTCATATATTGATGAAAACATAATAGGTTCATATCTGAAATCATGGCACTCGGGCCATAGTGACAAGCATTAAGCATAGCAAAGTCATAGCAACATCAACCTCAGAACATAGTGGATACTAGGGATCAAACCCTAACAAAACTAACTCGATTACATGATAAATATCATCCAACCCATCACCGTCCAGCAAGCCTATGATGTAATTACTCACGCACTGTAGCGACCCGACCTCAAACGGTCAAGTCTCTGTGCTTCAGTGTCATCCCTGGATCGGTAATGCTGACACACACAGTACTCAAAGGATTTAGAACAAAGTAGCAATCACACACATATTACATCGAATGTCTCAAAAGATAACTTATTACAATAAATATGGCTTAAGGCCATCTAATACGATAACAGCGGAAGGCTTGGAAGATAAAGTGAGTCCATCAACTCCAACGGCATAGCTAAGCTGCACGACAACGACCTAACGAACCTTACTCCTTGTCTGAAAAGTCTGCAACATAATACGTTGTAGCCCGAAAATGGGTCAGCACATGGAATATGCTAGCAATATAACACAGTAGAGCAAGAACAGAATAATGCTATCACTACATGAATATTAGGCTGGTGGAAAGCTCTATGGTTATAGTTTTTGCGAAAAGCCAATTTTTTCCTACAACAAAGGAATAGATTTTATTTAACTATGATGGTAGTTGAAACATCATTGAGAAGGTTCCTCCAACTCAATCCCAATTAAAAGTAATTATCAACCCAACAATATTAATTTACAGTGCTGAGATACATATGATAATCCAAGTACTAGATACTCAAGAATTGTCCATAACCGGGGACACGGCTAACCATGATTAGATTGTACACTCTGCAAAGGTTTGTGCACTTTTCCCCACAAGACCCGATCTCCTCCGTTGGATTTCTCGCACTACAGGGTGTTTGAGAAACAGATGACCGAGACACAGTCTTTCAGAAACATTTACTCTTTACTCTGGGCAGACCATACCAACCTACATCCCTCTACCTGCTGATCCACCTCTTCGAGAGCTCATGTAACTTACTCAGCTATGCTAGAGCCCATAATAGCATGTGGCTACACATGAAAGTTTCTAGCATGAAATATCTCACTTCCCTTTAAGCCTGGGTGGCGGACCTTAGGATTATCACACGGGTACTCCGGGATATCCTAGGACAACACTGGATTCTCCAGGTGCCCGACAAACAATCCACCCAGATGTGTATTCAAGTTGCCACCTTAAGTTGAAACATTAATTAGCAATCTCACATCTGTCATGGATTTCACTCACCCAAACCTCGTCTACGAGCATAGCATAGCAATACAAGCAATACGTAGAAGTAACTCCCAAGGGTTTGATAATAACATGGCAATAGGTTCTACCTCATTAACTACTTCCCAACCCACAAGTTAATCACATCCTAATCATGCAATGTTTCAGGATTGGAGCTAATGCATAAAAATTGGGTGATAAAGGGGTATGATCAAAGTGTTACTTGCCTTGCTGATGATCCGCAAAACCTAAAGATTCGAAGTAGCACGCTTCGCACTCTGGGTGTTCTATCGCAAACAAGAAATAGCATACATAAGCAATCAAGCAAAGAAGCATGGATAAAACTCGAATAAGAAGGTCTAACCAGAAGTTCAACTTAAGAACTCCAGTTTGCAAAAAGAATCAAATCAAACGGGACAACGAAACTCAAACTGCGAAAGAAACAAGGTCCGTTTACTATTCTGGACTAAAGTCAAATTTTACAGTATCAAAACCTTGTTCAAGTTGATTATACAGAAAGAGGGTTTCGAGACGAAGATCTAGGCGCTTGAATCGCCTAATTCCGACAAACGAGCGAAAAGATAAACTAAAACGAAAATCGGATCAGAAATCATGATCGAAAATAATCGCGGAAAATCTGAGAAAAAGAAAAACTCATGAACAGGGTAACGAACGAGCGTTCGCTGTCTGCGGCTAACGAGTGAACACCGTTCATTAAAATGAACGTATGGACGAACGTCCGCTAAATAACTAAACCGAGAAAAACCGGCGAACCGTTCTATTCAAAAGAAACTTAGGGTTTCCTAAAAAACCGGATCGGTTCTTAAAAAAACCGAACGGCGGCTTTACCTCTGGCGAGGTCCGGCGAGGCAGGGCGGCGACTCTGGCGAGGCGGGGCTGCGGCGGTGGGCGGCGCGGGTGGCAGGGGCGGCGTGGCAGCGGCGCTCGGCGGCGGCGACGCGGCAACGGGCAGCGGCGGCGCGGCAAAGGTGGGACGGCGTGGGGTGGCCCGGTTGCAGCGGGGTGCAGCGGTGGTGGCGGGAATCAGGGCGGGGGCGAGGTACTTATAGGAGGGGGTGCTTGCTTGGGCAAGGGGGCAAGCGGCGCGGGGAGGGAGAGTCCCGGCCGAACACGGCCTCGCGGGCGGCGACACGCTCCCGTTCTTCTCGAAGGAGACGACGCGGGAAGGTGGGCCGGGTGACTTGGGCTTCGGCCCAGTCGGCGGAGGGAATTTTTTTTTTAATAATTTTGTCGAAACTAAAAAAATCCTATAAAAATAAAATAAAAAAACTAAAAATGCCAAAACAAATTTTTATTGTCTAAATAAAATATTTAGAACGAGATGAACATTTTCTTGGCCCTAAAATGCAACTTTGAAAAACATGCAATTTTTCTAATTCAAATAAAATAGCAATAAGCTCCGAATAAAATCAAATATTTGATTTTAATATTTTTCCTCCAATATTTCATTTATTTCGGAGAAGTCATATTATCTCCTCTCATATATTTTAATATGAAATATTTTCGGAGAGAAAAATAATTAAAACTAAAAATCCTCGTTTCAATATATTTGATAAAACCCAAATATGAAAACAGGGAAATCCCCAACTCTCTCCGAGGGTCCTTGAGTTGCTTAGGATTTCGAGGATCGCGAAACGAAATGCAATAAAATATGATATGCATGAATGATCTATGTATAACATTCCAAATTGAAAATTTGGGATGTTACACGCACGGCGATGAGCATTATGAAATTGGTGATGGAGGATGGTTGATGATGACGATGGCGATGGATTCCCCTCTCCGGAGCACCGAACGGACTACAGATCAGCCCTCCCGAGAGGTTTTAGGGCTTGGCGGCGGCTCCGTATCATAAAATGCGATGGATCCTTCTCTCTGATTTTTTTATCCCCGAAAGCAAATATATAGAGTTGGAGTTGAGGTCGGAGGAGCTCCAGGGGGCCCGCGAAGTAGGGGCGCGCCCCCAACCCTCGTGGCTAGGGTGTGGGCCCCCTGGTCTTCATCTTTTGCAAGGATTTTTTATTATTTCGGAAAATATGTTCCGTGAAGTTTCAGGTCATTCCAAGAACTTTTGTTTCTGCACATAAATAACACCATGGTAATTCTGGTGCAAATAGCATCAGTCCCGGTTAGTTCCATTCAAATCATGCAAGTTAGAGTCCAAAACAAGGGCAAAAGTGTTTGGAAAAGTAGATATGACGGAGACGTATCAGTGCCTCCCCCGACTCCCATCCATCAGCTGCAGTTTGTGGGCACTACTCTGTGTGGGATCCCACCTGACGATCTCAGTCCCCAGAAGCTCCTAGCGGGCGATTAGGGGGGGGGCGACTCTGAGCTGCACTAGGTGTGATGTCGTCGAATAAACATTGGAATGTTCTATGCTGGAATGTGCATGGGATCAACTCCGACAAGAATCAACTGGCAATCCGTGATGCGATCGATGTTGGTGGTTGTTCAGACATTTGTTTTCAAGAAACTAAACGCACTTCTTTTGATGCTTCGTATGTTAAGAAGTTCTATCCTAAAAAAATTGATATGTTTGAATTTGTGCCCTCTGTTGGGAACTCCGGTGGTCTTATTACTGCATGGATGGGCTCGGTTTTCTCTGGCGTTGTGGTTTTTTATGAATCTTTTGCGCACAGCGTCAGACTTACCTCAACGCAATCCAATGATTCATGGCCGTTAGTAAATGTATATGCCCCATGTGCTGATCCAAATAGGTCAATTTTCACTAACTGGCTGTTTGATCTCGATATTCCTAAGGGTGAAGATTGGCTTATCCTCTGCGATTTTAAGTTCATTCGGGCGCCTGACAACCGTAATAGAGGGGGAGGGGACGCTAACGATATGTTGCTTTTCAATGAATTCATCCAAAGACTGTCTCTGGTTGAACTTCCGATCAAAGGAAGATCGTATACCTGGAGTAACATGCAATCTGACCTGTTGCTTGAGCAGCTCGATTGGCACTTCACCTCTGTTGACTGGGCGGCCAAATATCCGAACACTGTAGTTATGCCTCTCGGTAAGCCCACGTCCGATCACGTTCCTTGCTATGTGAGTATCCAGTTCAAAATACCCAAATCTGAAATATTCGTTTTGAATACTTTTGGATTAAACAACCAGGGTTCTTCGATGTGGTGAAGCGATCTTGGGCTAAGCACTGCTATGCCCCGAACGCTGCTGCAGTACTTTGCAAGAAGCTCAAGAACCTGCGTTATGATCTGAAGCAGTGGAGCAAGAAAATCTTTAAGCTCTCGATGCTGATTGGTAATTGCAACAATACCCTCTTGGAGATTGACGGGTTAGAGGAAAGGAGACGACTGTCTATCCCAGAAGCCAACTTCAGATTGATATTGAAACAGCACCTCCTCCACTTACTGGACTGTAAGAAAGCGTACTGGATGAAACGCTGCACTGTCTGATATTTCAAGTTTGGCGACGGCAACACAAAATTCTTTCACAGGGTGAAGATGGAAAGATACCATAGAAACAGCATTGCTTCGCTTAGATTGACCGATGACTCGGTTATCCATGATCACGTGGGTAAAGAGGCTATCCTTTTTCAGGCGTTCAAAGACAGGCTCGAGTGCTCCAACCAAACCAACATGAAATTTGATTTGGGACGGATCATAAAAAAGGTAGAAGGACTCCAACCTTTGTCAGTTCCTTTCACCCGCAAAGAAATTGGTCAAGTGGTTAAAGAGCTTCCAGCTGATCGTGCTCCGGGCCCAGATGGCTTTAGTGGCAGTTTCATCAAATCTTGCTGGCATATCATTAAAGAGGACTTCTATCGTCTCTATTTTGATTTTCATGCAGGTAATCTTGACCTTCAGAGCCTGAACACGGGGTTTATCACTCTCATACCCCAAATCCAATCCCCGGAGACTGCCGATGATTATCGCCCAATAACCCTACTGAACTGCTAACTCAAACTTTTGACCAAGCTCCTCGCGAACCGGTTACAACGAGTGATTCTTAAGATCATCCACCGGAACCAATATGGCTTCTTGAAAGGCCGATCGATCCAAGAATGTGTAGCATGGGCGTTTGAGTTCATTCATCAGTGCCAAGCTTCGGGGCGAGAGGTTTCTATCGTGAAGTTAGATTTTGCTAAGGCGTTCGACACGATCGAACATGCCCCGATGATGGAGATTATGAGATGCATGGGTTTTGATGATCGATGGCTTGGATCGATCGACTGCTTGGTCTCGACCGCCAAATCATTTGTACTCCTTAATGGGACCCCAGGCAGGCAATTCTTCTGCTTGCGTGGTGTGCGCCAAGGCGATCCATTGTCACTGCTTATTTAGTTATTTTTGTGCTCGCAGCCGATCTGCTGCAAGCTGCCATCAATGACACATATCAGGCGGGTGATCTCCAACTTCCCATCCCATCTTCCGATGACGATTATCTAGTCATTCAATATGCGGACGACACAATCCTTGTGATGCCCGCAGATAGAACCCAAGCTGAGACCATCAAGTTAATCCTCCAGGACTATGTGTCGTCGGTGGGGCTACACATCAACTTCCAAAAATCTACCATTATCACCGTCAACACAAACGCAGACATGACTTCCTGACTGGCGCAGGTTTTTGGATGCTCGATTGGCTCCATGCCGTTTACGTACCTAGGGTTGCCCATGGGCACTACCAGGCCGATGTTGACCGACCTCTTGCCTCTGGTTTCATCGATGGAGCGTAGACTCTCTACGGCAGCTGCGCTTCTGGACCTCGGTTCAAAACTTACCTTGGTAAACTCAGTGATCACCTCCCTTGCATTCTATGTCATGTGTTCCATCATACTACCGCCAAAGATACTTGATCATCTAGACAAGCTGAGACGCTACTGCCTCTGGGCCAAGAACACGGACGATGGCATGAAAGTGGTCTCGATGGCAGCATGGGGGCTGGTTTGCAAACCTAAACACAAAGGGAGGCTTGGGGGGCTCGACCTCAGGGTTCAACACCAAGGTTTGCTTCTGAAACAGCTGCATAAATTCTATAACAGCGTGGATATACCATGGGTAAAGCTTGTTTGGAGTGCATATTATGAGGATCTGGTTCCGCATGCTTCTGACCCGTGCGGATCGTGTTGGTGGAAAGATATCGTGGACCTTGCGCCGATATACAGAGGGGTCAATTAGTTGAGGTGGGAGAAGGGAACACAGCTCTGTTTTGGAAGGACGAATGGCATGGAGATGTACTGGTCGATAGCCACCCCCAGTTGTTCTCCTTCTCCAAAAACGAAGATATCTCGGTTCAGAAGCTGTTGACCGCACCCATGCTTGGCCAAAACTTCCATTTACCGCTCTCGGTTCAGGCCAGGGGAGAGCTAGAGGACCTCCAAAACAGCTTATCCTTGATGGAGCTCACGGAGGAGAATGATGTATGGAAATGTGTCTGGGGATCAGAGGGGTTCACCTCCAACAAGTTCTATCTACACTATTTTCGAGACGGAGAGGCGGACAAAGCTTTTTAATGGATCTGGATGACAAAGTGCACCAACAAGTGGAAGTTCTTTGCTTGGCTGCTCCTTGTGGACAGGCTAAACACACGAGGGCTGCTCAAGAGGAAGAATATGAAACTAAGAGACAACAACTTTGCCGGTCTGTTATGCCGTCACCCCCAGAGGAGACGGTTGAACACCTGTTTTTTCAGTGTGAGTTCAGCAGGGCAGGTTGGAGGAGATTAGGGATCACGTGGCCAGTGCATGGCAACATATTGTAGCTTCTGCATGCAGCAAAAAGCACGTGGACGAGGCCCATGTTCATGGATATCTTCACCCTAGCGGCCTGGAGCATTTGGAAGGAGCGTAACAATAAACATTTCAGAGGGATCGTCACCACGGTGGACGGGTGGCACGAGAGGTTCAAAAATGACTTTGGCATGATGAGGCATAGAGTCAAAGAGGCCCTAGTGCCATTCATTGAGCAGTTTGCCATTCTGATCTAGTTACTCTCTTACTTAGTAACACCAATAAAAAATAGTTTGCCCTTTCTCCCTACACCCTTGATGTATAGGACTCTCTCAACCCCTACCCCCCATGTAATCTATCCATGTAACTCTGTGTGTTAAGGTTTAATACAAAAGTCAGTGGGGGTGCCCTCACTGTCCCAAGCTTTCAGAAAAAAAAACTTTATGATAACCTACATCCGAGTGGATATATATATCTAGATCTTTCCCCAACATATAGTGATTGCCGAAAGGAAAAAGTGTAAAAAGAAAAGGTGAAGATCACCATGACTCTTGTAGAAAGGTAGAAATTAAAAGTAAAAGATAGGTCCTTCGCAAAAGGAAGTAGAGTTTGTCATGCGCTTTCATGGTTGGATGCACAAATTCTTAATGCAAAAGAACATCACTTTATATTGCCGCTTGTGATAGAGAACTTTATTATCCAGTTCGTCACTTTTATTTCTTCCATATCACAAGTTCGTATCAAGCTTATTTTCTTCGCACTAAAAGATCATACATATTTAGAGAGAAATTTTTTATTGCTTGCACCGATGAAAACTTACTTGAAGGATCTTACTCAATCCATAGGTAGGCATGGTGGACTCTCATGGCAAAACTGGTTTAAGGGATGTTTGGATGCACAAGTAGTATCTCTACTTGGTGCAAAAGGTTTGCCTAGCATAAGAGGGAAAGCAAGCTTAACATGTTGGAGGATCCATGACAATATAACTTCTAATCGAATATAAGAAAACATAACTCATTATGTTGTCTTCCTTGTCCAACTTCAACTTTTTAGCATGTAATATTTTAATGAGTGCTCACAATCACAAAAGATGTCCAAGATAGTGTGTTTATATGCGAAACCTCTCTTTCTTTATTACTTCCTATTAATTGCAACAATGACCAAAACTATGTTTGTCAACTCCCAACAAATTTTATTCATCATACTTCTTATATGTGAAGTCATCACTTCCCATAAGATCATTATATAAACTTTCCACTCCTTCATTAATTTTCTTTTTCTCAAGATCATAGCAAGAAAGCAAAGCCCTCAACTCAAAACTACTCTTTATTATATAACTCACGGACTCGATTACATAGATAGATCACAAAGCAAAACTCAAAGACTAAATCATATGAAACTTTATTATACTAAACCGAGATATAACCAAAATGATCGAACTAAGAAAAACGATAAAGGAAAAGATATGATGGTGATACGATACTGGGACACCTCCCCCAAGCTTGGCAGCCACCAAGGGGAGTGCCCATACCCATGTATTTAATTTTCCTTCTTCGGGGGTGATGGTGATGGAGTTGCTGATGTTGTAGGTGAAGTAAATATGCCCTAGAGGCAATAATAAAGTTGTTATTTATATTTCCTTATATCATGATAAATGTTTATTATTCATGCTAGAATTGTATTAACCGGAAACTTAGTACATGTGTGAATACATAGACAAACAGAGTGTCACTAGTATGCCTCTACTTGACTAGCTCATTAATCAAAGATGGTTAAGTTTCCTAGGCATGGACAAAGAGTTGTCATTTGATGAACGGGATCACATCATTGGAGAATGATGTGATTGACTTGATCGTTTAGTTTAGCACGATCAGCACGATGATCGTTTAGTTTAATGTTATTGCTTTCTCCATAACTTATACATGTTCCTATGACTATGAGATTATGCAACTCCCGAATGCCGAAGGAACACTTAGTGTGCTATCAAACGTCACAATGTAATTGGGTGACTATAAAGATGCTCTACAGGTGTCTCCGATGGTGTTTGTTGAGTTGGCATATATCGAGATTAGGATTTGTCACTCCGTGTATCGGAGAGGTATCTCTGGGTCCTCTTAGTAATGCACATCACTATAAGCCTTGCAAGCAATGTGACTAATGAGTTTGTTACGGGATGTTGCATTATGGAATGAGTAAACAGACTTTCCGGTAACGAGATTGAACTAGGTATTGAGATACCGACGGTCGAATCTCGAGCAACTAACATACCGATGACAAAGGGAACAATGTATGTTGTTATGCGGTTTGACCCATAAAGATCTTCGTAGAATATGTAGGAACCAATATGAGCATCCAGGTTCCAGTATTGGTAATTGACCGGAGATGAGTCTCGGTCATGTCTACATAGTTCTCGAACCCGTAGGGTCCGCACGCTTAATTAACGTTCGGTGACGATCAGTATTATGAGTTTATGTGTTTTGATGTACCGAAGATAGTTAGGAGTCCCGGATGTGATCATGGACATGACGAGGAGTCTTGAAATGGTTGAGACATAAAGATTGATATATTGTACGGCTATATTTGGACATCGGAAGTGTTCCGGGTGGTTTCGGGTAAAACCGGAGTGCCGGGGGGTTACCGGAACCCCCCCCCCCCCGGGGAACTAATGGGCCTAGATGGGCCATAGTGTAGAGAGAGGGGGGCTGTGATGACCCACAAGTGTAGGGGATCTATCGTAGCCTTTTCGATAAGGAAGAGTGTAGAACCCAACAAGGAGCAGAAGGAAATGATAAGCGGTTTTCAGCAAGGTATTCTCTGCAAGCACTAAAATTATCGGTAACAGATAGTTTTGTGATAAGGTAATTTGTAATGGGTAGCAAGTAATAAAAGTAAATAAGGTGCAGCAAGATGGCCCAATCCTTTTTGTAGCAAAGGACAAGCCTGGACAAACTTTTATATAAAGGAAAGTGCTCCCGAGGACACATGGGAATTATCATCAAGCTAGTTTTCATCAGGTTCATATGATTCGCGTTCGGTACTTTGATAATCTGATACGTGGGTGGACCGGCACTTGGGTACTGCCCTTACTTGGACAAGCATCCCACTTATGATTAACCCCCATTGCAAGCATCCGCAACTACAACAGAAGTATTAAGGTAAACCTAACCATAGCATGAAACATATGGATCCAAATCAGCCCCTTCTGAAGCAACGCATAAACTAGGGTTTAAGCTTCTGTCACTCTAGCAACCCATCATCTACTTATTACTACCCAATGCCCCCCTCCAGGCCCAAACAATGGTGAAGTGTCTTGTAGTCGACGTTCACATGACACCACTAGAGGGATGACAACATATATCTCATCAAAATATCGAATGAATACCTAATTCACATGACTACTTATAGCAAGACTTCTCCCATGTCCTTAGGAACAAACGTAACTACTCACAAAGCATATTCATGTTCATAATCAGAGGGGTATTAATATGCATAATGGATCTGAACATATGATCTTCCACCAAGTAAACCAACTAGCATCAACTACAAGGAGTAATCAACACTACTAGCAACCCACAGGTACCAATCTGAGGTTTGGATACAAAGATTGGATACAAGAGATGAACTAGGGTTTGAGATGAGATGGTTTTGGTGAAGATGTTGATGGAGATTGACCCCCTCCAAATGAGAGGATCATTGGTGATGACGATGGTGATGATTTCCCCTCCCTGAGGGAAGTTTCCCCGGCAGAATAGCTCTGCCGGAGCCCTAGATTGGTTCCGCCAAGGTTCTGCTTCGTGGCGGCGGAGTTTCCTCCCATGAGCTTTTTTATGATTTTTTTTCCTCGACGAAAGACTCCATATAGCAAAAGATGGGCATCGGAGGGCCACCAGGGGGCCCACGAGGCAGGGGGCGCGCCCAGGGGGGTAGGGCGCGCCCCCCACCCTCGTGGACGGTGGGTGGCCCCCTATGGTACTTCTTTCACCCAATTTTTTTATATATTCTAAAAATAATTCCCGTGGAGTTTCAGGACTTTTGGAGATGTGCAGAATAGGTCTCTAATATTTGCTCCTTTTCGAGCCTAGAATTCCAGCTGCCGGCATTCCCCCTCTTCATTTAAACCTTGTAATATAAGAGAGAATATGCATAAGTATTGTGACATAATGTGTAATAACAGCCCATAATGCAATAAATATTGATATAAAAGCATGATGCAAAGTGGACATATCAACTTCCCCATGCTTAGACTTCACTTGTCCTCAAGCGAAAGCCGAAATTGATAAATATGTCCACATGTTTAGAGATAGAGGTGTCGATAAAATAAAATACGGACATGAGGGCATCATGATCGTTCTTAGAACGGCAAAATATATATATATATATATATATATATATATATATATATAATGTCATATGATATCTTATGCTAAAGTAACAATTCATTCACATACTCAAGTATGAATCAGAAACTTCATTGAAAACCAACAAACTATAATCTTAGTCATTGAAGCAATTGCAATTTATCATAACATCGGAAAGAGTCAATATAAGAGCTTTTCCGCAAGTCCACATACTCAACTATCATTTAGTCTTTCATAATTGATAACACTCACGCAATATTTATGGTTATGAAGTTTTAATCGGACACAGATAAAGATATGGGCTTATAGTTTTGCCTCCCAACTTTTTACCTCAAGGGTAATGTCAACAATAATAGTTCATGAAAACCCACATCCAATTAGCCATATATACCTGGATCTTTCCAACACATTGTGATTGCCAAAGGATAAAATGTAAAAAGGAAAGGTGAAGATCACCGTGACTCTTTGCATGAAGTAATAGATAAGAATAAGAGATCGGTCCTTCGTAGAGGGAAGCAGAGGTTGTCATGTCCTTTTATGGTTAGATGCACAAAATCTTAATGCAAAAGAACGTCACTTTATATTGCACTTGTGATATGGACCTTTATTATGCAGTCTGTCTCTTTTATTTCTTCCACATCACAAGATCGTATAAAGCTTATTTTCTCCACACTAATAAATCATACATATTTATAGAGCAATTTTTATTGCTTGCAACGATGACAACTTACTTGAAGGATCTTACTCAATCCATAGGTAGATATAGTGGACTCTCATGGCAAAACTAGGTCCAAGGATATTTGGAAGGACAAGTAGTATCTCTACTTGGTGCAAAGAAATTGGCTAGCATGAGAGGGAAAGGCAAGCTCAACATGTTGGATGATCCATGACAATATAATTTATCTCAGATGTAAGAAAACATAACCCATTATGTTGTCTTCCTTGTCCAACATCAACTCTTTAGCATGTCATATTTAAATGATTGCTCACAATCATAAAAGATGTCCATGATACTATACTTATATGTGAAAACCTCTCTTTCTTTGTTACTTCCTATTAATTGCAACGATGACCAAAACTATGTTTGTCAACTCTCAACAACTTTTATTCATCATACTCTTTATATGTGAGCTCATTACTCTCCATAAGATCCATATGATCTCTTTATTTCTTTTTATTCTTTCTCTTTTATTCTATTCCCTCAAGATCATAGTAAGATAATCAAGCCCTTGACTCAACACTAATCTTTATTATATATAGCTCACGGACTCGATTACATAGAAGGATCATAAAGCAAAACTAAAAACTAGATCATACCGAAACTTTATTCTACTAGATCAAGATATTACCAGAAGGATCGAACTAGGAAAAACGGTAAAGATAAAAGTGATGGTGATACGATACCGGGGCACTCCCCCAAGCTTGGCAGTTGCTAAGGGGAGTGCCCATACCCATGTGTTTATGTTTCCTTCCTTGAAGGTGGTGATGATGGAGTTGTTGAGGACATGTGCTTCTTCCTTAATTTGCGCTTGAGGATAGAATTTTGCTCCCTTAGGTCCTCGATCTCCCGCTCAAGGCTTAATACCTTTTTGCATAGTTCTTGTTTGTTCTCCTGCAAAAGACGAAAAGGGATAAACTCGATCTTAGGTTTCTTTGCTCTATTGGGGAGGCTTCACTTTTTGAACTCCACATGCATGTCCCCAGGTTGAGGTAATGGGACTTCATCTTCATCTGAGCTCGTCTCCTCCTTTCCCCTAGGCTCATAGTCTTCTTCTTCTTCCATGGTCCAACCACAATGCTCCAAATCCCCATAGACCTTATGATCTGCAAGGTAATCAGCCACATAGCTTTCTCCCTCCGAATCTTGGGATGACATATTGCTCTCATCTGCAGTAGAAACAGCTCGAAACAAAGACAGAGGATATTTGCATGATACGGTGGTCAAAACATTCGGCAGATTATATAATGAATTTTTGCAGACCAAAAGAAGTATCGTGCAAGAAAACAGAGTGCGGAGAGCACACGGGGTGTCCACGAGGCAGGGGGCATGCCCAAGGGGTAGAGCATGCCCTCCACCCTCGTGGAAGCCTCGTGTCCTTCCCGGACTACTTCTTATTTTTCCTATTTTCTTAAATATTCCAAAACAAAGAAAAATTGCCATTAGAAATGTTTTGGAGTCGGTTTACTTACCGTACCACGTACCTATTCCTTCTTGGAGTTTGAAATGTTTTGGAAAGTGTCCCTTATGTATTCCTCCGGGGTTACGGTTTCAATAACATTAGTTTCAACATTTATGGGATTACCTGAGATATAATGTTTGATTCTTTGACCGTTCACCACCTTCGGATTTGTGCCTTCGAAGTTATTGATTTTTATGGCACCGGAACGGTAGACCTCCTCGATGATGTAAGGACTTTCCCATTTAGAGAGGAGTTTTCCTGCAAAAAATCTTAAACGAGAGTTGTATAACAATACATAATCACCTACATTAAACTCACGTTTTTGTATCCTTTTATCATGCCATCTTTTAACTTTTTCTTTAAACAGTTTGGCATTCTCATAAGCCTGGGTTCTCCATTCATCAAGTGAGCTGATGTCAAAAAGTCTCTTCTCATCGGCAAGTTTGAAGTCATAGTTGAGCTCTTTAACAGCCCAATATGCCTTATGTTCTAATTCAAGAGGTAAGTGACATGCTTTACCATAAACCATTTTATATGGAGACATACCCATAGGATTTTTATATGCAGTCCTATATGCCCATAATGCATCATCAAGTTTCTTGGACCAATTCTTTCTAGATCTATTAATAGTCTTTTGAAAAATTAATTTAAGCTCTCTATTGCTAAGTTCTACTTGACCACTAGACTTTGGATGACATGGAGATGCAATTCTATGATTAACATCATACTTAGCAAGCATTTTACGAAAAGCACCATGAATAAAATGTGAACCACCATCAGTCAAAAGATATCTAGGGACTCCAAACCTCAGAAAAATAACTTCTTTAAGCATATTAATAGAGGTGTTATGATCAGCACTACTAGTTGGAATAGCTTCTACCCACTTAGTAACATAATCAACAACAACGAAAATATGTGTATACCCATTAGAGGAAGGAAACGGTCCCATATAATCAAAGCCCCAAACATCAAATGGTTCAATAACAAGTGAATAATTCATAGGCATTTCTTGACGTCTACTAATATTACCAATTCTTTGACATTCATCACAAGACAAAACAAACTTACGAGCATCCTTGAAGAGAGTAGGCCAATAAAAACTGGATTGCAATACCTTATGTGCAGTTCTATCTCCAGCACGGTGTCCTCCATAAGCCTTGGAGTGACACTTGCGTAGGATCTGTTCCTGTTCATGCTCAGGTACACAACATCTAATAACACTATCTACCCCTTCTTTATAAAGATGTGGGTCATCCCAAAAGTAATGTCTTAAATCATAGAAGAACTTTTTCTTTTTGCTGGTATGTGAAACTAGGTGGTATAAATTTAGCAACAATATAATTAGCATAATCAGCATACCATGGAGCGGTACGAGAAGCATTTATGACAACTAATTGTTCATCGGGAAAGCTATCATCAATAGGTAGTGGGTCATCAAGAACATTTTCTAACCTAGACAAGTTGTCTGCAACAGGGTTCTCAGCTCCCTTTCTATCAATAATATGCAAATCAAATTCTTGTAGCAAGAGAACCATCTAATAAGTCTAGGTTTAGCATCTTTGTTTTCCATAAGATATTTAATAGCAACATGTTCAGTGTGAACAGTTACTTTAGAATCAACAATATAAGGTCTGGACTTATCACAAGCAAATACAACTGCTAAAAATTCTTTTCAGTAGTAGCATAATTCCTTTGGGCACTGTCTTGAGTTTTACTAGCATATTGAATAACATTTAATTTCTTATCAACTCTTTGTCCTAGAACAGCCCCTACAGCATAGTCACTAGCATCACACATAATTTCAAATGGTAAATTCCAATCAGGAGGCTGAACAATAGGTGCAGAAACCAAAGCTTTCTTAAGTATTTCAAATGCTTCTACACAATCATCATCAAAGACAAAAGGAACATATTTTTGTAAGAGATTAGTCAGAGGCCGAGAAATTTTAGAAAAGTCCTTAATCAACCTCCTATAAAGACCAGCATGACCAAGGAAACTTCTTATACCTTCAATACCTCTTGGGACACGGCATCTTTTCAATAGCATCAAATTTAGCTTTATCAACTTCAATACCTCTTTCAGAAATTTTGTGCCCCAAGACAATACCTTCATTAACCATAAAGTGGCACTTCTCCCAATTCAAGACAAGATTAGTTTCTTCACATCTCTGCAAAACTCGATCAAGGTTGCTTAAGCAATCATCAAAAGCAGTTCCGTAAATGGAGAAATCATCCATGAAAACCTCAACAATCTTTTCACAAAAGTCAAAGAATATAGCAGTCATACATCTTTGAAAAGTAGCAGGTGCATTACATAAACCAGAAGGCATACGTCTATAAGCAAAGGTATCGAAAGGGCAAGTAAAAGTTGTCTTTTCTTGATCCTCTTTCTAGAATTTGATCAATAAAAGGTAAAGGATAATGATCCTTTTTAGTAGCTTTATTTAATTTGCGGAAATCAATTACCATTCTATATCCTGCAACAATTCTTTGTGGGATCAATTCATCTTTATCATTAGGAACAATAGTAATACCTCCCTTCTTAGGGACATAATGGACAGGACTTAACCAGTGACTATCAACAACGCGATAAATTATACCTGCCTCTAGAAGCTTTAGTATTTCTTTTCTTACCACTTCTTTCATCTTAGGATTTAACCGTCGTTGGTGATCAACAACTGGTTTAGCGTCTTTCTCCAACTTTATTTTGTGCTTGCATAAAGTGGGACTAATGACCTTAAGATCATCAAGAGTATTTCCAATAGCAGCACGATGCTTCTTCAGAGTTTTCAATAATTTCTTTTCTTCATGCTCTGAAAGGTTAGCACTAATAATGAAAGGATATATCTCTTTCTCATCAAGATAACCATATTTGAGAGTATCAGGTAAAGGTCTAAGCTCAAACACGGGATCACCCTTAGGTGGAGGAGGATCCCCTAGGATTTCAACATGCAAGTTGTGTTTCAAAATAGGTCCCTATTTAAAGAATACTTCATCTATTTCCCTTCTTTCATTCATAAACATATCATTTTCATGGTCTAGCAAATATTATTCTAAAGGATCACTAGGAGGCACGACAATAGAAGCGAGACCAATAATTTCATCTTTACTAGGCAATTTTTTATCATGGGGTTGTCTACGAAATTTAGAAAAATTAAACTCATGAGACATATCCCCTAAACCAACAGAAACAATATCCTTATTGCAGTCTATCTTAGCATTAGCCGTATTCAAGAAGGGTCTACCAAATATAATGGGACAAAAGTCATCTTGTGGGGAACCAAGAACAAGAAAATCAGCAGGATATTTAACTTTCCCACACAAGACTTCAACACCTCTAACAATCTCAACGGGTGAAATAGTATCTCTATTGGCAAGCTTAATTGTAACATCTATCTCTTCTATCTCAGCTGGTGCAATATCATGCATAATTTATTTGTATAAGGAATGAGGTATTGCACTTTCACTAGCACCCATATCACATAAGCCATGATAGCAATGATCTCCTATTTTAACAGAAATAACAGGCATGCCTACAACAGGTCTATGTTTATTTTTAGTATCAGGTCTAGCAATTCTAGCAGATTCATTGCAGAAGTAAATAACATGCCCATCAATATTATCGGCCAAGAGATCTTTAACCATAGCAACACTAGGTTCAACCTTAATTTCCTTAGGGGGTTTGGGTGTCTTAATATTACTTTTGTTGACCACAGTTGAAGCTTTAGCATGATCCTTTATTCTAACAGGGAAAGGTGGTTTCTGAATATAAGTAGTAGGAACAACAGGATCATTATAAGTGATAGTCTTTTCTTCAACTTTAATAGGTGCAACTACTTTTACTTCAATGGGAGGATTGTATTTAAACCACTTCTCCTTAGGGAGATCAACATGAGTAGCAAAGGATTCACAGAAATAAGCTACTATCTCAGAGTCAAGTCCATATTTAGTGCTAAATTCACGGAAAGCATCGGTATCCATAAAAGATTTAACACAATCAAACTTAGGTTTTATACTTGACTCTTTACCTTTGTCGAGGTCCCAATCTTCAAAGTTGCATTTAATTCTTTCCAATAAATCCCATTTGAATTCGATAGTCTTCATCATAAAAGGTCCAGTACAAGAAGTATCAAGCATGGAGCGATTACTGAGAGAAAGCCGAGCATAAATTTTTTGAATAATCATATCTTTTGAGAGATCATGATTGGGGAGTGAATATAACATTGACTTAAGCCTCCCCCAAGCTTGAGCGATGCTTTCTCCTTCGCGAGGCCAAAAATTATATATATAATTACGATCACGACGAACCAGATGCATAGGATAAAACTTCTTATAAAATTCCAACTTCAATCGTTGGTAGTTCCATGATCCAATATCATCACATAGCCTAAGCCATGTCACTGCATATCCCTTCAAAGATAAAGGGAAGACCTTCTTCTTGATAACATCCGCGGGCATACCTGCAAGCTTAAATAAAACATAAACTTCATCCACATAGATTAGGTGCAAATCGGGATGTAATGTTCCATCACCTGTGAAAGGATTAGCTAGCGGTTTCTCTATCATACCCGAAGGAATTTCAAAGTAAACATTTTTAGTAGGTTCAGTAGGTTGAGTAGCAACTGTTTGCTCTACTGGTCGGGGTGAAGATACCCCGAACAAGCCCCTCACAGAATTATGTTCCATAGTAACAAGTGACGGTAAATCTCAGCACGCTATATAAATTTTTCCTTACCAAATTCCACCTACCAAAGGCGTGTAACATCCCAAATTTTCAATTTGGAATGTTATACATTATGTCATCATTGCATATCATATTTTGGCTAGATCCTAGAAATTCTACGCAACTCTACCCACGGAGAGAGTTGGGGATTTCGTTATTTTCATATTTGAGTTTTTCTCAAATTTTGAAAAGTGGATCATTTGATTTTAATTATTTTATCTTCAAATATTTCGTTTATAAAAATAAAAGAGAGAGGATAAAATGACTTCCTCAAAATAAATAAATATCAAAGATTTAATATCAAAATGAAATAAGATTTTTATTCGGAGTTTTATCGCTATTTTATTTGAATTAGGAAAAAATATGTGTTTTCCAAAATTGCATTTTAGGCCCAAATAAATGTTCACATTTTCCGTCTTATTTTTAGAGGACGGCGAAAATTTATTTCGGGATATTTGGAGTCAGTTTAGTATTTCTTTTCTTTCTTTTTCTGCACGTCAGAATTTTTTTTTTAAAAGGTCAAACCGACTCCGGGCCGTACACGAGCGGGACTCCGCCCCGGGGGAGCTTTATAAGCCGCGCCACCCGAGCCACCGAGGCCCAGCCGCAGTCGAAGCCCACCGCCGCCCAAACCCTAACCCTAACCGTGCCACGCCGCTGCCGGCCCGCGCCTTGCCGCCGCCCGGAGCCGCCGCCCGCGCCGCCACCCGCCTTCGCCCCGCCGCCCGTCGCCGCCGACCACCACCGCCGGACACGCCGCCGCCCTCACCGGAGTCGTCGAGGTAGCCGGAGCCGCCGCCGTGGTTTTTGTTAGAAAACCATCAAGTTTTTTAGAATAGATCCGTTTTTTAGATCCGGTTCGGTTTTTTCGGTTTAGTTAAATAGCGGACGCCTGTTCATACGTTCGTTTTAACAAACGGTTTTTTGTCCGTTAGCCGCAGACAGCGAACGTTCGTTCGTTAGCATGTTCGTCAGTTTTTCTTTTTCTCGGATTTTCCGCGATTATTTTTTATCGTGATTTCTGATGTGATTTTCGTTTTAGTATAAATTTTCGCTCGTTTATCGGAATCAGGCGATTCAAGCGCCTAGAGTTTTGTCTCGAAACCCTCTTTCTGGTTAACCAACTTAAACAAGTTTTTGCTACTGTAAAATTTGACTTCAGCCCAGATTAGTAAACGAAGCTTGTTTCTTTCGCCATTTGAGTTTGGTTGCTTCGTTTGATTTGATTTATTTTTGCAAACCGGAGTTCTTAAGTTGACCTTTCTGGTTAGATCTCTTATTTGAGTTTTACCCGTGCCCTTGCTTGATTGCTTATTGTATGCTTGATTGCTTATTGTATGCTTGTTTGATTGTGATAGAGTACTCGGAGTGCGGAGCGTGCTACATCAAGTCTCTAGGTTTCACGGATCATCAGCAAGGCAAGTAACACTTTGATCATACCTCTTTACTACCCAGTTTTATTGCATTAGATCAATCCTCAAACAATTGCATGGTTAGGATCTGAATAAATTGTGGGTTGGGAAGTATATGAGGTAGTACCTATTCACCTGTTTATTATCAAACCCTAGGAGATACTTCTACGTTGCTTATACTGCTATGCTATGTTGAGCATCATCCTGAACCTTATCATCAACATTATCACTAGTTTCAGGTTCATTACCAGATTGTGTTTCGGCATCAGAAATAGAAATATCATTTGGATTCTCAGGTGTATCAGTAATAGGTTCACTAGAAGGATGCAAAGTCCTACCATTTTTCTTTTTCTTCCTTTTAGAAGGACTAGGTGCATCTATATTATTTCTCTAAGAATCTTTCTCAATCCTCTTAGGATGGCCTTCAGGATACAATGGTTCCCAAATAATTCTACCACCTCTAGTCATAAATCCAACAGCATTATCATTATTCTTACTATTCAATTCATTGAGCAAATCATTTTGAGCCTTAAGTACTTGTTCTACTTGAGTAGTAACCATAGAAGCATGTTTACTAATAAGTTTAAGTTCACCTTTGACATTAGCCATATAATCACCCAAGTGTTCAAGCAAATTTGAATTGTATTTCAATTGTCTACCAAAATAAGCATTGAAGTCTTCTTGCTTAACCATAAATTTATCAAACTCATCTAAGCATGGGCTAGCAAACTTAGTAAGAGGGATTTTAGCTTTATCATATCTATAGAGAGAATTTACCTTTACTACCTGTGTCGGGTTATCAAGACCACGTATTTCTTCAATAGGTAATGGATTAAGATCATATGTTTCTTCAACAGGCGGTAAATTAAGACCATGTATTTCTTCAATAGGAGGTAAATTCTTAACATCTTCAGCTTTAATACCTTTTTCTTTCATAGATTTCTTTGCCTCTTGCATATCTTCAGGACTGAGAAATAGAACACCTCTTTTCTTCGGAGTTGGTTTAGGAATAGGCTCAGGAATTGGCTCAGGAAGTGTCCAATTGTTTTCATTTGTCAACATATTATTCAATAGAATTTCAGCTTCATCCGGTGTTCTTTCCCTGAAAACAGAACCAGCACAACTATCCAGGTAATCTCGGGAAGCATCGGTTAGTCCATTATAAAAGATATCAAGTATTTCATTTTTCTTAAGAGGATGATCATGCAAGCATTAAGTAACTTGAGAAGCCTCCCCCAAGCTTGTGGGAGACTCTCTTCTTCAAATTGCACAAAATTATATATGTCCCTCAAAGCAGCTTGTTTCTTATGAGTAGGGAAATATTTAGCAGAGAAGTAATAAATCGTATCCTGGGGACTACGCACACAACCAGGATCCAGAGAATTAAGCCATATCTTAGCATCACCCTTTAATGAGAACGGAAATATTTTAAGGATATAAAAGTAACGAGTTCTCTCATCATTAGTGAACAGGGTGGCTATATCATTTAATTTAGTAAGATGTGCCACAAGAGTTTCAGATTCATAGCCATGAAAAGGATCAGATTCAACCAAAGTAATTATTTCAGGATTAACAGAGAATTCATATTCCTTATCAGTAACACAGGTAGGTGAAGTAGCAAAAGCAGGGTCAGGTTTCATTCTAGCATTAAGAGATTGTTGCTTCCATTTAGCTAATAATCACTTGAGTTCGTATCTATCTTTGCGAGCTAAAATAGCTAAAGCAGCTTCTTTTTCAAAAACATAACCCTGAAGAATAACAGGTGATTCATATTCATTAGAGGGAGAGTCTTCATCATCACTTTCATCAATATTATCAGATTCAATATTTTCATTCTCTCTAACCCTAGCAAGTTGTTCATCAAGAAATTCACCAAGTGGCACAGTAGTATCAAGCATAGAAGTAGTTTCATCATAAGTATCATGCATAGCAGAAGTGGCATCATCAATAACATGCGACATATCAGAACGAATAGCAGAAGCAGGTTTAGGTGTCGCAAGCTTACTCAAAACAGAAGGTGAATCAAGTGCAGAGCTAGATGGCAGTTCCTTACCTCCCCTCGTAGTTGAGGGATAAATCTTGGTTTTTGGATCTCTCAAGTTCTTCATAATGATAAGCAGATATAAATCCCAAGTGACTTACAGAATAGAGCTATGCTCCCCGGCAACGGCGCCAGAAAATAGTCTTGATAACCCACAAGTATAGGGGATCACAACAGTTTTTGAGGGTAGAGTATTCAACCCAAATTTATTGATTCAACACAAGGGGAGCCAAAGAATATTCTCAAGTATTAGCAGCTGAGTTGTCAATCTAATATCTGTAGCAAAGTATTTAGGAGCAAAGTAATATGATAGTAGTGGTAACGATAGCAAAAGGTAATGGTAGCAAAAGTAGTGTTTTTGGTATTTTGTAGTGATGATAGCAATAGCAACGAAAAAGAAAATAAGCGAAGAACAATATATGGAAAGCTCGTAGGAAATGGATCAGTGATAGAGAATTATGCCGGATGCGGTTCATCACGTAACAGTCATAACCTAGGGTGACACAGAACTAGCTCCAATTCATCAATGTAATGTAGGCATGTAGTCTGAATATAGTCATACGTGCTTATGGAAAAGAACTCGCATGACATCTTTTGTCCTACCCTCCCGTGGCAGTGGGGTCCTAGCGGAAACTAAGGGATATTAAGGCCTCCTTTTAATAGAGTACTGGACCAAAGCATTAACACATAGTGAATACATGAATTCCTCAAACTACGGTCATCACCGGTAATTATCCTGATTATTGTCACTTCGGGGTTAATGGATCATAACACATAATAGGTGACTATAGACTTGCAAGATAGGATCAAGAACTCTCATATATTGATGAAAACATAATAGGTTCAGATCTGAAATCATGGCACTCGGGCCCTAGTGACAAGCATTAAGCATAGCAAAGTCATAGCAACATCAATCTCAGAACATAGTGGATACTAGGGATCAAACCCTAACAAAACTAACTCGATTACAAGATAAATCTCATCCAACCCATCACCGTCCAGCAAGCCTATGATGGAATTACTCACGCACTATAGCGACCCGACCCCAAACGGTCAAGTCTCTGTGCTTCAGTGTCATCCCTGGATCAGTAATGCTGACACACACAGTACTCGAAGGATTTATAACAGAGGAGCAATCACACACTTATTACATTGAATGTCTCAAAAGAGAACTTATTACAATAAATATGGCTTAAGGCCATCTAATACGATAACAGCGGAAGGCTTGGAAGATAAAGTGAGTCCATCAACTCCAACGGCATAGCTGAGCTGCACGACAACGACCTAACGAACCTTAGTCCTCATCTGAAAAGTCTGCAACATAATACGTTGTAACCCGAAAACGGGTCAGCACATGGAATATGCTGGCAATATAACACAGTAGAGCAAGAACAGAATAATGCTATCGCTACATGCATATTTGGCTGGTGGAAAGCTCTATGGTTATAGTTTTTGCGAAAAGCCAATTTTTTCCTACAACAAAGGAATAGATTTTATTTAACTATGATGGTAGTTGAAACATCATTGAGAAGGTTCCTCCAACTCAATCCCAATTAAAAGTAATTATCAACCCAACAATATTAATTTAGAGTGATGAGATATATATGATAATCCAAGTACTAGATACTCAAGAATTGTCCATAACTGGGGACACGGCTAACCATGATTAGATTGTACACTCTGCAGAGGTTTGTGCACTTTTCCCCACAAGACCCGATCTCCTCCATTGGATTTCTCGCACTACAGGGTGTTTGAGAAACGGATGACCGAGACACAGTCTTTCAGAAACATTTACTCTTTACTCCGGGCAGACCATACCAACCTACATCCCTTTACCTGCTGATCCACCTCTTCGAGAGCTCATGTAACTTACTCAGCTATGCTATAGCCCATAATAGCATGTGGCTGCACACGGAAGTTTCTAGCATGAAATATCTCAGTTCCCTTTGAGCCTGGGTGGCGGACCTTAGGATTATCACACAGGTACTCCGGGATATCCTAGGACAACATTGCATTCTCCAGGTGCCCGACAAACAATCCACCCAGATGTGTATTCAAGTTGCCACCTTAAGTTGAACCATTAATTAACAATCTCACATCTGTCATGGATTTCACTCACCCAAACCTCGTCTATGAGCATAGCATAGCAATACAAGCAATACGTAGAAGTAACTCCCAAGGGTTTGACAATAACAGGGCAATAGGTTCTACCTCATTAACTACTTCCCAACCCACAAGTTAATCACATCCTAATCATGCAATGTTTGAGGATTGGAGCTAATGCATAAAAACTGGGTGATAAAGGGGTATGATCAAAGTGTTACTTGCCTTGTTGATGATCCGCAAAACCTAAAGATTCGAAGTAGCACGCTTCGCACTCCGGGTGTTCTATCGCAAACAAGCAATAGCATACAAAAGCAATCAAGCAAAGAAGCATGGATAAAACTCAAATAAGAAGGTCTAACCAGAAAGTTCAACTTAAGAACTCCGGTTTGCAAAAAGAATCAAATCAAACGGGACAACGAAACTCAAACTGCGAAAGAAACAAGGTCTGATTACTATTCTGGACTAAAGTCAAATTCTACAGTATCAAAACCTTGTTCAAGTTGATTAAACAGAAAGAGGGTTTTGAGACGAAGATCTAGGCGCTTGAATCGCCTGATTCCGACAAACGAGCGAAGAGATAAACTAAAACGAAAATCGGATCAGAAATCGCGATCGAAAATAATCGCGGAAAAGCCGAGAAAAAGAAAAATTAACGAACAGCCTAACGAACGAACGTTCGCTGTCTGCGGCTAACGAGTGAACAACGTTCGTTAAAATGAACATACGGACGAACGTCCGCTAAATAATTAAACCGAGAAAAACTGGTGAACCGTTCTATTCAAAAGAAACTTAGGGTTTCCTAAAAACCGGATGGGTTCTTTAAAAAACGAATGGCGGCTTTACCTCCGGCGAGGCGGGGCGGCGACTCCGGCGAGGCGGGGCTGCGGCGGTGGGCGGCGCGGGTGGCAGGGGCGGCATGGCAGCGGCGCTCGGCGGCGGCGACGCGGCAACAGGCGGCGGCGGCGCGGCAAAGGCGGGACGGCGTGGGGCGGCTCCGGTTGCAGCGGGGTGCGGCGGTGGTGGCGAGAATCGGGGCGGGGGCGGGGTACTTATAGGAGGGGGTGCTTGCTTGGGCGAGGGGGCAAGCAGCGCGGGGAGGGAGAGTCCCGGCCGGACACGGCCTCGCGGGCGGCGGCGTGCTCCCGTTCTCTTGGAAGGAGACGACACGGGGAGGTGGGCCGGCTGACTTGGGGTTCGGCCCAGTCGGCGGAGGGAAACTTTTTTTTTAAATGATTTCGCCAAAACTAAAAAAAATCCTATAAAAATAAAATAAAATAACTAAAAATGCCAAAACAAATTTTCATCGTCTAAATAAAATATTTAGAACGAGATGAACATTTTCTTGGCCCTAAAATGCAACTTTGAAAAACGTGCAATTTTTCTAATCCAAATAAAATAGCAATAAACTCTAAATAAAATCAAATATTTGATTTTAATATTTTTCCTCCAATATTCATTTATTTTGGAGAAGCCATATTATCTCCTCTCATATATTTTAATATGAAATATTTTCGAAGAGAAAAATAATTAAAACCAAAAATCCTCGTTTCAATATTTGATAAAACCCAAATATGAAAACAGGGAAATCCCCAACTCTCTCCGAGGGTCCTTGAGTTGCTTAGGAGTTCGAGGATCGCGAAATGAAATGCAATAAAATATGATATGCATGAATGATCTATGTATAACATTCCAAATTGAAAATTTGGGATGTTACACGCACGGCGATGAGCATCATGAAATTGGTGACGGAGGATGGTTGATGATGACGATGGCGACGGATTCCCCTCTCCGGAGCCCCGAACGGACTCCAGATCAGCCCTCGCGAGAGGTTTTAGGGCTTGGCGGCGGCTCCATATCATAAAACGCGATGGATCCTTCTCTCTGATTTTTTTCTCCCCGAAAGCAAATATATAGAGTTGGAGTTGAGGTCGGAGGAGCTCCAGGGGGCCCACGAAGTAGGGGGCGCGCCCCCCACCCTCGTGGCTAGGGTGTGGGCCCCCTGGTCTTCATCTTTTGCAAGGATTTTTTATTATTTCCGAAAATATGTTCCGTGAAGTTTTAGGTCATTCCGAGAACTTTTGTTTCTGCACATAAATAACACCATGGTAATTCTGGTGAAAACTGCGTCAGTTCGGGTTAGTTCCATTCAAATCATGCAAGTTAGAGTCCAAAACAAGGGAAAAAGTGTTTGGAAAAGTAGATACGACGGAGACGTATCAGTGCCTCCCCTGACTCCCATCCATCAGCTGCAGTTTGTAGGCACTACTCTGTGTGGGATCCCACCTGACGATCTCAGTCCCCAGAAGCTCCTAGCGGGCGATCAAGGGGCGACTCTGAGCTGCACTAGGTGTGATGTCGTCGAATAAACAGTGGAACGTTCTATGCTGGAACGTGCATGGGATCAACTCCGACAAGAAGCAACTGGCAATCTGTGATGCGATCGATGTTAGTGGTTGTTCAGACATTTTTTTTCAAGAAACTAAACGCACTTCTTTTGATGCTTCCTATGTTAAGCAGTTCTATCCTAAAAAAAATAGATATGTTTGAATTTGTGCCCTCTGTTGGGAACTCCGGTGGTCTTATTACTGCATGGATGGGCTCAGTTTTCTCTGGCATTGTGGTTTTTTCTGAATCTTTTGTGCACGGTGTCAGACTTACCTCAACGCAATCCAATGGTTCGTGGACGTTAGTAAATGTATATGGCCCATGTGCTGATCCAAATAGGTCGATTTTCACTACCTGGCTGTTTGATCTCGATATTCCTAAGGGTGAAGATTGGCTTATCCTCGAGGATTTTAAGTTCATTCGAGCGCCTGACAACCGTAATAGAGGGGGAGGGGACGCTAACGATATGTTGCTTTTCAATGAATTCATCCGAAGACAGTCTCTGGTTGAACTTCCGATCAAAGGAAAATCATATACCTGGAGTAACATGCAATCCGACCCATTGCTTGAGCAGCTCGATTGGCACTTCACCTCTGTTGACTGGGCGGCCAAATATCCGAACACTATAGTTATGCCTCTCGGTAAGCCCACGTCCGATCACGTTCCTTGCTATGTGAGTATCCAGTTCAAAATACCCAAATCCGAAATATTCATTTTGAAGACTTTTGGATTAAACAACCAGGGTTCTTCGATGTGGTGAAGCGATCTTGGGCTAAGTGCTGCTATGCCCCAAACGCAGCTGCAGTACTTTGCAAGAAGCTCAAGAACCTGCGTTATGATCTGAAGTAGTGGAGCAAGAAAATCTCTAAGCTCTTGATGTTGATTGATAAATGCAACAAAACCTTCTTGGAGATTGACGGGTTAGAGGAAAGGAGACGACTGTCTATCCCAGAAGCCAACTTCAGATTGATATTGAAACAGCACCTCCTCCACTTACTGGACTATAAGACAGCGTACTGGATGAAACGCTGCACTGTCAGATACTTCAAGTTTGGCGACGGCAACACAAAATTCTTTTACAGGGTGAAGATGGAAAGATAACATAGAAACAGCATTGCTTCTCTTAGATTGATCCATGACTCGGTTATCCATGATCACGTGGGTCAAGAGGCTATCCTTTTTCAGGCGTTCAAAGACAGGCTCGAGTGCTCCTACCAAACCAACATGAAATTTGATTTGGGACGGATCATAAAAAGGGTAGAAGGACTCCAATCTTTGTCAGCTCCTTTCACCCGCTGTAACATCCCAAATTTTCAATTTGGAATTTATACATTAGATCATCATTGCATACCATATTTATTTTGCATTTTGATTGATCCTAGAAATTCTACGCAACTCAATGAACCTCGGAGAGAGTTGGGGATTTCGTTATTTTCATATTTGAGTTCTCTCAAATTTTGATAATAGGATCATTTGATTTTATTTATTTTATCATCAAATATTTCTATTACAAAAATATCAGAGAGGGAATAAAATGACTTTCCCAAAATAAAGAAATATTGAGGATTAAATAATAAAATCAAATAAGATTTTATTTCGGAGTTTTTCATTATTTTATTTGAATTTAGGAAAAATGTGCGTTTTTTAAAATTGCATTTAGGTCCCAATTAAATGTTCACCTTGTGCGGCTTGATTTTAGAAGCCCGTGAAAATTTATTTCAGAATTTTTGGAGTCCGTTTAGTATATCTTTTTATTTTTCTTTTGCACGTAATATAAAAAAACGCGCACCGACCTACGTGCCGTGTCCGACCTAGACACCGGCCCGGGAAGGCTTTATAAGCCGGGGGAGAGGCCCAGCCGAGCCAGTGCCCCAGCCCCCGAAACCCTAGCCGCCAGCTCCCGCCGCCGCCCGCCGCCCGAGGTCCGCCGCCGCCTTGTTTTCCGCGCCGTTTTTTTTTGTTTTTTTTGAAAAACCGTTTGGTTTTTCCGTCGGTTTTTTTTAAGAAACGGTTTTTTTAATAGATCGGTTTTTCCGGTTTATTTATTTTAGCGAGCTTTCATCGTTTTTATTTTTCTCGGATTAAATCCGCGATTTTTCTGATCGCGATTCCTGATCTGATTTTCGTTTTAGTATAACTTTTCGCTCGTTTATCAGAATCAGGCGATTCAAGCGCCTGGAGTTTCGTCTTGAAACCCTCTATCCGTTTAACCAACTTAAACAAGTTTTTGCCACTGTAAAATTTGCCCTAGATCCAGATTAGTAGAACGAAGTTGTTTTCTTTCGCCGTTTAACTTTCGTTGCTTCGTTTGATTTGGTTCTTTTTGCAAACCGGAGTTCTTAAGTTGAACCTTCTGGTTAGATCTCTTATTTGAGTTTTACCTGTGCATTAGATGAGTACTTATTGTATGCTTGTTTGTTTGTCTGCGATAGAATACCCGGAGTGCGCCGCTTGTTACTGGAATCACTAGGTTTCCGGATCATCAGCAAGGCAAGTAACACTTTGATCATACCTTTTCTACTACCCAGTTTTATTGCATTAGATCAATCCTCACACATTGCATGATTAGGATCTAATTAAATTGTGGGATGGGAAGTAGATGAGGTAGTACCTATTACCTATTTATTATCAAACCTTTGGGAGTTACTTCTATGTTTGCTTATTATGCCATGCTATGCTAGTAGACGTGGATTGGGTGAGTGATATCCATGACAGATGTGAGTTTGTTAATTAATGGTTTATCTAAGGTGGCAACTTAAACACACATCTGGGTGGATTGACGCACCTGGGTATTCCAGGACTTGCATGTTTTCTTTTGGACCGCCACCCAGACTCAAAGGGATCATGAGACTATTCATACTAGAAACTTCCGTATGCAGCCACAAGCTATTATGGGCTCTAGCATAGTTGACTAAGTCGTGCGAACTCTTACAGTGGTAGACTAGCAGATGTAGGGGATGTAGGTGGTACGGTCTACCCGATCGTAAGGTGCTAGCACTTCTGAAAGACTATGTCTCGGTCATCCGTCTTCTCAAACACCTTGTAGTGCGAGAAACCAAACGGAGGCGACCGAGTCTTATGGGGAAAAGTGCGCAAACCTCTGCAGAGTGTAATAAACTAATCATGATTAGCCGTGTCCCCGATTATGGACATCTTGAGTATCTAGTACCTGGATTATCATGTGAATCTCAACATGTTACTCTAAAATTAATTTTGTTGGGTTTTGTTTAATGATGATGCTTAATTGGGATTGAGAATGCTGTCAACCATTCTCAATGTTTAACAACTACCATGATAGTTAAATAAATTTATTCCTTTGAAGTAGGGAAAAATTGGCTTTACGCAAAACTGTAACCATAGAGCTTTCCACCAGCCAAATATGCATATAGTATAGTTGTTTCATTCCATTACTCTCTATGTGTTACCTTGCCAGCATATTCCATGTGCTGACCCGTTTCGGGCTGCAACGTTAATGTTGCAGACTTTTCAGACGATGATTAAGGAGTTTTAGGTCGTGGTTCTATACTCAGTGATGCCGTTGGAGTTGATGGACTCACTTATCTTCCAAGCCTTCCGCTGTTATCGTTATTAGATGGCCTTAAGCCATATTTATTGTAATAAATTCTCTATAGAGACCCTCGATGTAATAAGTGTGTGATTGCTACTCTGTTATAAATCCTCCAAGTACTGTGTGGTGTCAGCATTACTGATCCAGGGATGACACTGGAGCACAGAGATCAGACTGTTTGAGGTCTGGTCGCTACAGAGATGGTATCAGAGCACACGCTGACTGTAGGACACGACCACTAAGCTAAAAGACCTAGATCACTATTCACTCTCTTCTCTTCTGACTCCTCATCCTTTCTACTCTTTTAGGATGGCGGATGCAAGGAACTAGTTCACGCAGCCGGATGAAGATACACCTGTTGGACGTCACTTGAAGGACTTCACTAGATACCTGAACATAGGAGTACCAAGCTTCACCGGAACCTACAACGCCACTTTACCTGAAGAAGAGTGCTGGATGATTCAAGTTCAAGTTCCAGGAAGGACGTTCATGCCAGTCACTGAGCCCATAGAGTTTTCTTTTGATGCACCAACTTGGAGTCTAGGAAAGAGCATGGCAGCTCACATCGCCATGGGACGCATTGGAGAAGTCTACCGCAAGGATCTCAAGGATACTGTCTACCAGATTTGTGGGCGCCGAGATGAACACTGGGAGATGATCAGCACCAAGAAGGATAGATCAATCGCAGCTTTTATCCAGGAGTTAAACCAGCACATTCGACGACAGGAGAATCAGATGTGCGCCGACATGATAGATCTGAAGAAGGCAAGGAATAAAATCAAGGAACTGGAGGAAGAACTCAAGGCCACACGTCAAGATTATGAAGAGGAAATTGAAGTATTTGTGGAGAAGAATGACGACCTGGTCAAGAAGATCGGAATATTTATGGGAGGCCCTACGCCAGTAGAGGAAGACAAAGAACCCAAGGAGATTAGCCCGGAAGACTACATCCTCATCGACGACACCGACTCGGATCCAGATAGTAGCGATGATGACTATGTTGATGAAGCTGGAGCAGATATCATGGAGTCTGCAACCGAAGAATATTTCTAGTAGACCACCTCATCAGTAGTAGTAGTCCACCATGTAAATATAGAAGTTCGAGCACTTTTGCGATAGATAGATCGATTGTATGCCCTTGTTTGATTGAATGAAGTGAATTGTTTGTTTTGCCTCATGTGCATATGGGTAGTGTTTTCTCTTTAGACCCCCTCTATTCTTACATCTCATCTTTTCTAAAACCCTCAGATGCCTCCGAGACGTGACCCCGGATTTTCCTTTCCACCAAAGCTCACCCAGTTGTTCCGGCAGCAGAACACATTGATGCAGTTGCTAGTCCAGAATCAGAATCAGGGGAACAACAACAACCCACCACCACCACCACCTGTTGATCACTTAGCCCGTTTTCTTAGGCTGAATCCGCCGGTGTTTTCCAGTAGCACCGAGCCGATAGTAGCAGATGATTGGCTCTGCAAGACAGCTAGGGAGTTGACCACAGCAGGATGCACAGATGCGGAGAAGGTGAAGTTTGCCGCACATCAGCTTGAAGGACCCGCAGCATCATGGTGGGAGAATTTCACAGCCACTTTCCCTGTCGACACTGTCACATGGGACCAGCTTCAGCAGGCTTTTCGTACTGCACATGTTTCAGTAGGAGCTATGGCCATGAAGAAGCGTGAGCTTCGCAACTTGCGCCAAGGAGGACGGACAGTTGGCCAGTATGTGGAGGACTTTAGTAAGTTAGCACGTTATGCCCAAATGACGTCGCTACGGATGCAGCTAAGCAGGAGAAGTTTCTGGAAGGACTGAATGATGAGTTGAGCATGCAGTTGATGGTAGCCACCTTCAACAACTACCAGGAGTTGGTAGATCGTGCTCTTATGATTGAAGGGAAGCAGCAGCAAATTGAAAATCACAAGAGGAAGTATGGACAAGGGAAGTACAATTCAGGAGCTCAGCAGAAGCCACGTTTTACCCCTAGACCGGGAGGACATTTTCAGCATACCCATGGAGGAGGTAGCTCGCACAATCACAATGGCACCAAGAATGGAAATGTCAATGGAGGAAGCAACGGCCAGAATCGCACCAACCCATCAACTCCAGCCAAGAAGGACCTGAGCCAAGTCAGTTGCTTTAAGTGTCAGAAGACCGGACATTATGCCAATGAATGTCTTGAAGGCCAAAATGGCAATGGAAGTTCTGGGAAGAAGCCGAACCCTTTCAACAGGGGACAGGTGAACCACGTTAGCGTGGAGGAGGTTGAAGCTCAGCCCGATGCAGTAATAGGTAAGTTTTTGGTTAAGTCATTTACTGCACTCGTTCTTTTTTATACTGGTGCATCGCATTCATACATCTCAAGGGGATTTGTGGATAAGTATAACCTATCAACCCAAGCCCTTAGGTCACCCATGTTAGTAACCTCGCCTGGAGCAGAATATATGGCTAGTCTATGGTGTGATCGGTTACCATTAAGGATTGGTAACTATGTTTTTCCCTCAGACCTAATAGTATTGGAATCCCAAGGATTGGATGTGATTTTAGGCATGGATTGGTTATTAAAGTATGAAGGGAATATTGAATGTGCCAGTAAGTCAATTTTGCTTACCACCCCAGAAGGGAGAAGGATCAAGTATGTATCCCGGCATGTGCCAAAGAGGACTCAAGTAAATTGCCTAACAGGAGTTGTGCAGGAGGAAGTACCAGTGGTAAGGGATTTCCCTGAAGTATTTCCAGAGGAGTTGACAGGCATGCCACCAGATAGAGATATTGAGTTTTTGATTGAGCTATTGCCAGGCACAGGGCCAATATCAAAGAGACCATATAGGATGCCAGCAAAGGATTTGGTGGAAATTAAGAAGCAGATTAAGGAGTTACTGGATAAAGGATATATTCGCCCAAGTTCTTCACCTTGGGGATCGCTAGTACTTCTAGTGGAGAAGAAGGATGGATCATTAAGGATGGTTGTTGATTATCGAGGATTGAATGAAGTAACGATCAAGAACAAGTACCCACTACCGATGATCAATGATTTGTTTGATCGATTGCAAGGAGCTAAGGTATTTTCAAAGATCGATCTGCGATCAGGATACCACCAGTTGAAGATTCGAGAACAGGATATTCCTAAGACAGCTTTTACCACCAGGTACGGGCTGTATGAGTATATCGTTATCTCATTTGGTCTGACTAACGCACCCGCATATTTTATGAACATGATGAACAAAGTGTTTATGGAGTTCTTGGATAAGTTCGTCGTAGTGTTCATTGATGATATCCTGGTTTATTCGAAGAATGAAGAGGAACACAAGGAGCATTTGCGTTTGGTACTTGGAAAGCTCAGAGAACATCAATTATATGCCAAGTTCAGCAAATGTGAGTTTTGGTTGAAGGAAGTAGGATTCCTCGGACACGTTATATCTAGAGAAGGTATAGCAGTTGATCCCACTAAAGTTGATACCGTGACCAAGTGGGAAGCACCCACTACCGTTGGGAAGATCCGGAGTTTTCTTGGACTCGCAGGATACTATCGGAGATTTATTGAGAATTTCTCAAAGATTGCGAAGCCTATGACTGAGTTGTTAAAGAAAGATACCAAGTTCATATGGACGGAGGAATGTGAGGCTAGTTTCCAGGAGTTGAATAAATGCTTGGTTACCTCACCAGTGTTGATTTTGCCAGACCAGACCAAAGATTATGAGGTGTATTGCGACGCTTCATGTCGAGGACTTGGAGCAGTGCTTATGCAGGAAGGGAGAGTTGTTTCATATGCCTCAAGACAACTGAAGCCCAATGAGTTGAATTATGCCACGCATGATTTGGAGTTAGCAGCCGTAGTGCATGCTTTGAAAACATGGAGGCATTTCCTCATTGGAAACCATTGTGAGGTGTACACGGATCATAAGAGTTTGAAGTACATTTTCACACAGAAGGAGTTGAATCTCAGACAAAGGAGATGGTTGGAGCTCATCAAGGATTATGATATGAGATTGAAATACCATCCGGGAAAGGCTAATGTAGTAGCTGACGCATTAAGCCGTAAGAGCCATGTCAATACGTTAATGACGGGAGAAATACCCAAGGAGTTAGCAGAAAATCTCTATGAACTATGTTTGGAAATAGTTCCGAGAGGCTATGTAGCAGCTTTGGAGATTCAGTCAACCTTGATGGATAGAATCAAAGAAGCTCAGAAGACTGACAAAGAGATTGCCGCTATAAAGGAGAAACTGAGCAAAGGAAAAGCTAAGGGATTTCGTGAGGATGAGCACAATACCCTATGGTTTGAAGACCGCGTTTACGTGCCCAATGACCCAGAGATCAGGAAGTTGATACTGCAAGAGGCACACGATTCACCATATTCGATTCACCCAGGAAATACCAAGATGTATTTGGATTTGAAGGATATTTTCTGGTGGACCGGAATGAAGAAGGATATTGCAGAGTATGTAGCAGTTTGTGATGTATGTCAGAGAGTAAAGGCAGAGCATCAGAAGCCAGCAGGATTGTTACAACCATTGCCGATACCCGAATGGAAGTGGGATAAGCTAGGCATGGATTTTATCACGGGATTACCCAGGACTCGTTCAGGCTATGACTCAATTTGGGTTGTAGTCGATCGATTCACGAAGGTAGCTCATTTCATCCCGGTAAAGACCACTTACAACAGTGCTAAGTTGGCAAAGATATACATGACCAGGATCGTATGTTTGCATGGAGTTCCAAGGAGTATCGTATCAGAAAGAGGAACCCAATTTACCTCAAAGTTCTGGAAGCAGTTGCACGAAACTTTGGGTACCAGGCTAGAATTCAGTACAGCTTTTCATCCACAGACAGATGGACAGACCGAGAGAGTCAATCACATTTTGGAGGATATGCTGAGAGCTTGTGCGCTAGATTGCGGATCTAGTTGGGACGACAATTTGCCATATGCAGAGTTCTCTTACAACAACAGTTACCAAACCAGTTTAAAGATGGCCCCTTTCGAAGCTTTGTACGGAAGGAGGTGCAGGACACCGTTGTCATGGGACGAAGTTGGAGACCGCTAGTTGTTTGGTCCTGACTTGATTAAAGAGTCTGAACAGAAGGTGAAGTTGATTCGCGATAGGCTCAAGATAGCCCAGTCCAGGCAGAAGAGTTATGCAGATTCTAAACGCAAGGAGACAATTTACGAAGTTGGAGATAGAGCTTATCTTCGAGTATCTCCACTTTGGGAACAAAGCATTTTGGAGTTAAAGGGAAGTTAGCGCCATGATTTGTAGGACCATATCGAGTTCTGGAGCGTATGGGAGAAGTGGCCTACAAGTTGGAATTACCTGAAGGATTGTTAGGAGTTCATGATGTGGTCCACGTTTCCTAGTTGAAGAAGTGTCATGCGGAGATGGCTGACATACCGTTGAGAGACACAGTGCCATTGGAAACTATTCGGTTGGATAATGATTTGACCTATGAGGAGAAACCAATTAAGATTCTCAAGTTTGCCAATCGAGTCACCCGCAGCAAGGTTATCAAGTTTTGCAAAGTTCAGTGGAGCCACCACACAGAGGATGAAGCCACCTGGGAACGAGAGGAAGATTTGCTCAAGGACCACCCTCACCTATTTTCTAGCCAACCCGAATCTCGAGGGCGAGATTCATATTAAGGGGGCTAGGTTTGTAACATCCCAAATTTTCAATTTGGAATGTTATACATTAGATCATCATTGCATACCATATTTAGTTTGCATTTTGGTTGATCCTAGAAATTCTACGCAACTCAATGATCCTCGGAGAGAGTTGGGGATTTCGTTATTTTCATATTTGAGTTTTCTCAAATTTTGAGAATAGGATCATCAGCAAACCGGAGTTCTTAAGTTGAACCTTCTGGTTAGATCTCTTATTTGAGTTTTACCTGTGCATTAGATGAGTACTTATTGTATGCTTGTTTGTTTGTCTGCGATAGAATACCCGGAGTGCGCCGCTTGTTACTTCGAATCACTAGGTTTCCCGGATCATCAGCAAGGCAAGTAACACTTTGATCATACCTTTTCTACTACCCAGTTTTATTGCATTAGATCAATCCTCACACATTGCATGATTAGGATCTAATTAAATTGTGGGATGGGAAGTAGATGAGGTAGTACCTATTACCTGTTTATTATCAAACCTTTGGGAGTTACTTCTACGTTTGCTTATTATGCCATGCTATGCTAGTAGACGTGGATTGGGTGAGTGATATCCATGACAGATGTGAGTTTGTTAATTAATGGTTTATCTAAGGTGGCAACTTAAACACACATCTGGGTGGATTGACGCACCTGGGTATTCCAGGACTTGCATGTTTTCTTTTGGACCGCCACCCAGACTCAAAGGGATCATGAGACTATTCATACTAGAAACTTCTGTGTGCAGCCACAAGCTATTATGGGCTCTAGCATAGTTGACTAAGTCGTGCGAACTCTTACAATGGTAGACTAGCAGATGTAGGGGATGTAGGTGGTATGGTCTACCCGATCGTAAGGTGCTAGCGCTTCTGAAAGACTATGTCTCGGTCATCTGTGACGCCCCCGATTCAATCGTACACTAATCATGCACGCAAATGTGTACGATCAAGATCAGGGACTCACGGGAAGATATCACAACACAACTCTACAAATAAAAATAAGTCATACAAGCATCATATTACAAGCCAGGGGCCTCGAGGGCTCGAATATAAGAGCTCGATCATAGACGAGTCAGCGGAAGCAACAATATCTGAGTACAGACATAAGTTAAACAAGTCTGCCTTAAGAAGGCTAGCACAAACTGGGATACAGATCGAAAGAGGCGCAGGCCTCCTGCCTGGGATCCTCCTAACTACTCCTGGTCGTCGTCAGCGGGCATCACGTAGTAGTAGGCACCTCCGGTATAGGGGTCGTCATCGACGGTGGCGTCTGGCTCCTGGGCTCCAACATCTGGTTGCGACAACCAGGTAGAAGGGATAGAGGGAAAAGAAGGAGAAAGCAACCGTGAGTACTCATCCAAAGTACTCGCAAGCAAGGAGCTACACTACATATGCATGGGTATATGTGTAAAGGGCCATTTCAGTGGACTGAACTGCAGAATGCCAGAATAAGGGGGGGATAACTAATCCTGTCGAAGACTACGCTTCTGGCAGCCTCCGTCTTGCATCATGTAGGAGAGAGTAAACTGAAGTCCTCCAAGTAGCATCGGATAGCATAATCCTAACCGATGATCCTCTCCTCGTCGCCCTGTGAGAGAGCGATCACCGGTTGTATCTGGCACTTGGAAGGGTGTGTTTTATTAAGTATCCGGTTCTAGTTGTCATAAGGTCAAAGTACAACTCCGGGTCGTCCTTTTACCGAGGGACACGGCTATTCGAATAGATAAACTTCCCTGCAGGGGTGCACCACATACCCCAACACGCTCGATCCCATTTGGCCGGACACACTTTCCTGGGTCATGCCCGGCCTCGGAAGATCAACACGTCGCAGCCCTACCTAGACACAACAGAGAGGTCAGCACGCCGGTCTAAACCCTATGGCGCAGGGGTCTGGGCCCATCGCCCTTTGCACACCTGCACATTGCGAACGCGGCCGAAAGCAGACCTAGCCTAGTGGCCTTCCAGTCCAATCCGGCGCGCGCCACTCAGTCGCTGACGTCACGAAGGCTTCGGCTGATACCACGACGCCGGGATACCCATAACTGCTCCCACGTAGATGGTTAGTGCGTATAGACCAAATGGCCAGACTCAGATCAAATACCCAGATCTCGTTAAGCGTGTTAAGTATCCGCGAACATCGACCAGGGCCAGGCCCACCTCTCTCCTAGGTGGTCGGAACCTGCCCTGTCGCTCCGCCTCAAAGATCCACTCGCGGGTGCTCCTACGAGCCTACCCGTCTTTAGTCACCACATGTATCATGTATAAAGTATATAGTATATACCCGTGATCACCTCCCGAGTGATCACGGCCCGATAGTATAGCATGGCAGACGGACAAGAATGCAGGGCCACTGATGATAAGCTAGCATCCTATACTAAGCATTAGGTTTGCAGGTAAAGGTAACAACAGTAGTAGCAAGGACAGGCTATGCATCAGTATAGGATTAACGGGAAGCAGTAACATACTACACTACTCTAATGCAAGCAGTATAGAGGAGAGTAGGCGATATCTGGTGATCAAAGGGGGGGCTTGCCTGGTTGCTCTGGCAAGAGAGAGGGGTCGTCAACACCGTAGTCGTACGGGGTAGCAGCGGCGTTGGTCTCGGTGTCTAGAGAGAGAAGAGGGGGAAGAAACAATAAATATAATGCAAGCATATGCATAGTGAAGCATGACATGACAAGTAACGATGCTAGGCGTGCCCTAACGTGGTATGAGGTGGTACCGGTTAAGGGGGGAAACATCCGGGAAAGTATTCCCGGAGCTTCGTGATTTCGGGCAGAGGAGCCGGAGGGGGAAAGTTGCGGGTTCGATAGGTTAGGGGTGTGTGGCGGACGAACGGACTGCGTATCCGGATTCGTCACGTTGTTCTGAGCAACTTTCATGTACAAAGTTTTTTCATCCGAGCTACGGTTTATTTTATATTAATTTTAAAAGATTTAAATCATTTTTAGGATTTATTTAAATTATTTAAATTGAACATTATCCAGAACAGTGAAAGGTGATGTCAGCATGACATCACCATGATGTCAGCAGGTCAAACCCAGCTGACCAAAGTCAAACTGGTTTGTGGGTCCAGTGGGACCCACCTGTCATAGACTCAGGCTAACTAAACAGGTTTGACTAGTTTAGTTAATTGATTAGGTTAATTAAGCAAGATTAATTAAGTTAATTAATCCTTTAATTAATTAATTAACTTAATAATTTTATTTATTATTTAATTTTAATTCCTTTTCTTTTTTTTCTTTTTTTTTTGTTCTCAGGGTGGGCCCCGTTCGCCATAGGCACAGGGGCCAATAGCGGGCGACGGGCAGGCGGGCAGCGGGCGCAACCCGTACGGGGTCGAGCCCGCCCGCGAGGCAGCGGGGCGAGGCCGCGGTGATGCGCGGGGGGCCACCGGAGGGGGGGGCGCCGGCAGGAGAGCAGCAGGGCGGCGTCGGAGTGGGGCCGTGGGCGTGGGGCGTCGCCTGCATGTGGGGGGGGAGGAGGCCGCGGCAAGCACAAGGTCGACGCCGGAGCGGCGCTGTGGACGCCGAGGAGGGAGGCCGGACACGGCGGGCAGGGGCTCGAGGCAACGGCGGCCGCGCGCGGAGGTAGGTGGCCGCGGGCGCCAGCGGCAGATGCGGCTCGGGCGCGCGGGGTCTCGCTGTTCGTAGCGAAGAGGACGCTGACGCGGGCAGGCGCAGCCACGGCGACGTGAGTCGCGTCGGGGAGAAGGAACAGAGGAGGGGGCGCGGTAGCAATAGGCGGGAGTCGCGGTGGTCGAGCGCCGGTGCGGGACGGCGTGCGAGCGAGGGGAAGGGGAGGCCAAGGGCCTCACCGTAGCTGTAGGGTACGGGGCAGCGGTTGTCGAGGGGGGCGACGGTGACGACGCGATGCAGGGGAGGCAGGCCGGCGGGGAGGTCCGGTGGTGCCGGGGACGGCTTCGGGCGACGGGTGGCGGTGCCAAGGGCGATGCGGTCGGGGCGGCGCCAAGAGGGACGAGGGAGCGAGGTGTGGACGGGGCGGCATCGGGCGACTTCCGGGCCGCCGGCGACGAGGGCGGCGGGGCCATGGCGCGCGACGGCGGCGGGGGGGGGGGGGGTCAGGGGCGGCGGTTGCCCCCCGATCCAGATCCACGGGGGGGAGGAGGAGCGAATTATGGGGGGGTACTGATCTAGGTCACACGGGAGGAGTGGGGGGGGATATGGGGACGTCGGCTGGGCTCTTGCCCAGTTGGGCTGGTGGCCTGCTGGGCCGAAGCCCGGGGGGTTTGTTTCCTTTTTTTTGATTTAGTTCTGTTTATTTTATTTTCTTTTCTCTTTTTATTTGTAGTTCCTTTTTTATTTTTATTTTAGTTTTATGAAAATCACCACTAGTGCCTAAATTTGTGTTTATCAACAAACTACTATGAGATTAATTCTTAACCCATAATAAAATAGTTTTAGCATTTTATAAATTCAATAGGCATTTGTTTAATCGTTTTCACTACTGTTTTAAATTGTTATAGAGCCTTTAAACATTTTATCAAAGTTTGGTTTCTCCACCATAATTACTTACGATTTATTTGTCACAACCCGAACATTTTAGTTTTGACGTTTGAAAATTTTCTAGTTTGACTTTATTTAAAATCTGAATTTGAACGAGTTTTGAATCATCGCGAGATTTTCAACAGTAATCGTGGTGATGTGGCAACACTAGCAGGGGTTTACTGTAGCTTGATTATCCGGGCGTCACAATTCTCCTCCACTACAAGAAATCTCGTCCCGAGATTTAAGAGGGGAGTAAGGGGAAAGTTCTGGTTACGATATGCTAATGGATCTTCTTGGTCTTGGTTGCGCTTCTCGAAGAGGTCGATCCATTACGTTGATGTCTTCATTTCTCTGCTTCAGGTCATCATGATGAAGTCAACATCCTTTCCTCCCGTACCCCATCGTACTTACGAAAGAATAAAGGGTGGGTATGTTCTGGGAAAACGAACCTTGCAAGGTTAACTACCTGGTAGCTAACTTCGGGGGAAGGTGGCGGAAAGTAACTCTCGAACTAAACTTTAGAAAAAAAATTCGAGAGCACAGTAAGGAGGTACCATGAGAAGTTTAAGCGGGTAGGCAATCGTTCGATGCCTGAACATGGTGTGAAAGGGGTCCAGAGCAACGAGAATAAGTATTGCGTCTGATACCAAAGTAGATTACTAGGAAGATGACCCATGAATTACATATGAAACCAAGTGCGAGGAATAACTTTGGCAACATGGGTGTACAGGAGAGTCAGGTTTCGATCCTTGGAACTGTGGGTTATGGGCCCACCATGTGGTTAGAAGTAGGAAAGGCGTTGACATCTTGCACGGTCATGATAGCAAGTCAAGTCAGAGGATAGTATGTCGATTATGTCGACAACAACATCGGCACCAAGGGCGAGGGACAAGGAGAACCATTTTCCTGCTCGTCGAAACGAGGCGGACCAATAGGCAAAGTTCTCGTCCATCGGTGGCTACCGGAATGTCATCAACAATAGTAACAGGGTCATGCTAACAGAATTGTACACCACGGTGTTTACATTAACAGGAGAATATTTCTGCTTGGATCATATAAACCTCAAGAAGGTTAAACAGAACAATGGACAGGAAAATATGATTATCAGATTTAACAGAAGAATGGAAAAGAAAATGTGTTTAAACACATACTTCAGGGGTATATCCTTCCCAAGAACAAGCAGAGTATGATATCCAAGACCGGATAGAAGGTAGAAAACTCTTTTAGGTAGGAGAGACAAATTTCATGACATTACCCATACAACGGTGTTTGGGTAATCTCAACAAGAAACATTTAGCATGGTGCTTCAAATGTTCTTATTGAAAATCGGAGTACCATAGACATGCTTCGAGATAGCGCTGACATGGTCAACAGGTGAAATTCAGACTTTGGAAACAAAAAGGATCCATTAGGAATAACTTGTAGAATAAGTCTTACAATTTCCTCACGGAAGAATGGCTAAACTTGCTAAAAAGGATACTACAACAATAGGTCCTCCGGCCAGGTGTGCTAGGCCTGACATAACCTTACCGGGTCATATATAAAGACCAACATTATAACTCTTGGATATAAGTTCCAACCATCATATCTGACCGAGATTCAGATCTGATTGGTGTCACGATACCTCAGACTTAGGATGCCTGAGAAGAAAAGGTGCGGCACAATTTGACGAGATGACATTGTAAGATTCTCGGGAAATGAACTATGGAAGCGAGTTCCGAAACAAGAGTTCATCATTAAACCAAGGAGAGGATGAGGTGGCTGATAGGCTCAGCAAAAAAAATCATCGAGATTACCAAAGGATTGATTTCCACAATTATGTGAACAAGTAAATATCATTTGTCGGATCAAATGATATAATGATATATGCTCGAGGGAAACATACACAACTTAACAATGATAGAAGGGTGCACCCAGGAATCTGGACTATGTAGCACGAACAATGTTCGAATGATGATTCAATAAGCAATAGAATTCTAATGATACTGTAGACCAATAACTTCAAAGCAATAGGGTTGCTAGAAGTTTAGAATTTACACATCACAGACCATTTGTCGGTATTCCGGTTAGAAACAACACGGAGACCAAGAAATGAACGCAAATGGCGAGAGATATTACTATATCAAGAATTCTCAAGAGGTGGTAAAATTACCACGACATTCTTGACATAAAAGGTGGTAACATTCCAAGGTAAAGAAGAACAAATGCTGTATAGCAAGGATCTCGAGGTATAACTCAAAACCCGAATAAGTTTGTGTTGGAGGGAAGGCAATAAAGTGGCCGATGATAATACAATTCTTCGGGGGCAAGGATGGTATTTCTCATCATGAATTCAATTGATATCCAGGAAGACCTCATAAGGTTGGTGATCTTCACGGCACATTGGTCGAGAGATTTCAAGATGTAATCAATCAGTGACAACATCAAATCAAAGGAAGGATGAAGCGGAAGGTTATTGGAACCATGGGCAGGGCACAAACTTGAAATCAAGCTTGTTGTTCAAGGTGAACTGATTTGACGAGGAAGATCGACGTAAGCTTAGCTCATCATCGAAAGTTGTGCTCCGGGATTAAGGACCAGGTAGCACAGTTAAAATTTAGCACGATAATGATATAGCCGATCAGGCTAGGAATGACATGATCGAGTACAAACTCGAACTTAAAGAAGATTATCAAGAGTTGCTGAACCATAGGGCAGACTCGGTTCAGTTATCGGTGTCTTTGAGTGTTAGTAACTCAGAGCCCATGAAAACTGTAATCAGTGAGAATGTAGTACTTGATGAAGAACTCATAAGAAGTTATGCAGTTTCAAGATAATCTCGAGATACCAGGGGGGTAATACTCGAAGACGGATCAAAGTAGAGGTTGGACCGAGGTATTGATCCACATGAGACAAGTGCTTACACTTGCATCGAAAATGGTATTTAAAAGAGAACATGGTCGGAACCACGATTGTAAAAGGCCGGATCCCAGATATAAGATGAACTTATACCAAGGGAACTAATATCTTTTACAAGAAGCTTCGATGATAAGTTTCACATCGGGTCCATGGGCATGAACGCAAAGGCTCAAGGTCGACTCCCAATTCTTCCATGCATAACCTTTCATTTTACTTCTCGCTTTTGATGAAGTTGTAGTATAGAAATTTTATCTAGCAAAATACCAGAAGAGTATGACTCGTGAAAACTTTCGAGTTCACACAGTTTAGAGAAGGCATATGTTCAACCCATCAGGGCATCTTAGGAGTATATACCACAAATTTCCAGAATAAATAACACCAGCTCGATAGTAGAGCATGTTTGAGAAAGCAGAGGATACAATTTACCAAAGGTATTATGTATCCGAGGAAAGGCTCACAGACTTATTGAATATGAAGGACGTTGTCGGATAAAATCCCGCAAATGATCTGGTGGTTCTCAAGGGATCTGGTGCAAGCATCGGTACTCAACCAGAGGGAGAAACAATGCAAGGAGATCAGACTTTAGAAACAACTGACTAATTCAAGGCTCAAATGCAAAGGAATTATCAATTCCAAGACAAGGGATCAGAAGCAATGCTCTGATCAGGGATGGATAAGTTGAATAGCCTTAAGGGTACAATCGACAGCAATTTGATTGGTCGAGATCCAGCTCATGTTTTAAAATAACGTCTGAGCCAGAAAGATAATTTCAAAGGATCAATTGATGATTGCGTGCATTCGCACTCAAGTTGAATCAATAGGATCAAAAGATGATGCCTAAGGATACTAACGAATATCGCCAGACATATGGAAAGCGTCCATAATGCAAGCAGGCAAGTATTGCAGAGCAATAAGCTACTAAGGATTTTTGGAGGATCAAATAGTATTTCGAAGACCATTGTGAAACACATGAACAACTGGGGATGAGTGGATACTCGACAAGTGCGAGGATTTAATTGAAGGGGTATTCATGTGGCAAGGAACTGCTAGGCAGTAGGCACAAAGTATTCTCGGAACAATAGAGAAGACTTCGGGGTATCTTGTAATAACAAGATCAATGGGGGATGATCGTATGAATGGCAAGTGTAAGTAGTTATCCATAAGGATTTATCGGTGGTCGGGAATAGCACAAGTGATGGGCACAAAGTCTCGAGAGGAATAGCAAAGAGTATCTTCGGAATCTTCCGGTGAAGCAGGCCATCGTCTGGAATGAAAGGGCTCTCCGGGAGAAAGTATTTACGAGATCCTAGAGTCAGAGTTAGCAAAACCATTTAACCCGACTAGAAGAGAGATCAGGGTCCCAGAGTAAAGGCGAGGAATAAAAGATTCTAATACCACCCAAATGGCGACGTGGGCCCGTAAGCCGCACAGCCATGTTAGTAAAAGTTTTGTAATGTCTAGACTCGACTTCGGCAAGGAGTGTGGAAGGGGGATTCCTACAGGCAGTCGGCTCTGATACCAACTTGTGACGCCCCCGATTCAATCGTACACTAATCATGCACGCAAATGTGTACGATCAAGATCAGGGACTCACGGGAAGATATCACAACACAACTCTACAAATAAAAATAAGTCATACAAGCATCATATTACAAGCCAGGGGCCTCGAGGGCTCGAATATAAGAGCTCGATCATAGACGAGTCAGCGGAAGCAACAATATCTGAGTACAGACATAAGTTAAACAAGTCTGCCTTAAGAAGGCTAGCACAAACTGGGATACAGATCGAAAGAGGCGCAGGCCTCCTGCCTGGGATCCTCCTAACTACTCCTGGTCGTCGTCAGCGGGCATCACGTAGTAGTAGGCACCTCCGGTATAGGGGTCGTCGTCGACGGTGGCGTCTGGCTCCTGGGCTCCAACATCTGGTTGCGACAACCAGGTAGAAGGGATAGAGGGAAAAGAAGGAGAAAGCAACCGTGAGTACTCATCCAAAGTACTCGCAAGCAAGGAGCTACACTACATATGCATGGGTATATGTGTAAAGGGCCATTTCAGTGGACTGAACTGCAGAATGCCAGAATAAGGGGGGGATAACTAATCCTGTCGAAGACTACGCTTCTGGCAGCCTCCGTCTTGCATCATGTAGGAGAGAGTAAACTGAAGTCCTCCAAGTAGCATCGGATAGCATAATCCTAACCGATGATCCTCTCCTCGTCGCCCTGTGAGAGAGCGATCACCGGTTGTATCTGGCACTTGGAAGGGTGTGTTTTATTAAGTATCCGGTTCTAGTTGTCATAAGGTCAAAGTACAACTCCGGGTCGTCCTTTTACCGAGGGACACGGCTATTCGAATAGATAAACTTCCCTGCAGGGGTGCACCACATACCCCAACACGCTCGATCCCATTTGGCCGGACACACTTTCCTGGGTCATGCCCGGCCTCGGAAGATCAACACGTCGCAGCCCTACCTAGACACAACAGAGAGGTCAGCACGCCGGTCTAAACCCTATGGCGCAGGGGTCTGGGCCCATCGCCCTTTGCACACCTGCACGTTGCGAACGCGGCCGAAAGCAGACCTAGCCTAGTGGCCTTCCAGTCCAATCCGACGCGCGCCACTCAGTCGCTGACGTCACGAAGGCTTCGGCTGATACCACGACGCCGGGATACCCATAACTGCTCCCACGTAGATGGTTAGTGCGTATAGACCAAATGGCCAGACTCAGATCAAATACCCAGATCTCGTTAAGCGTGTTAAGTATCCGCGAACATCGACCAGGGCCAGGCCCACCTCTCTCCTAGGTGGTCGGAACCTGCCCTGTCGCTCCGCCTCAAAGATCCACTCGCGGGTGCTCCTACGAGCCTACCCGTCTTTAGTCACCACATGTATCATGTATAAAGTATATAGTATATACCCGTGATCACCTCCCGAGTGATCACGGCCCGATAGTATAGCATGGCAGACGGACAAGAATGCAGGGCCACTGATGATAAGCTAGCATCCTATACTAAGCATTAGGTTTGCAGGTAAAGGTAACAACAGTAGTAGCAAGGACAGGCTATGCATCAGTATAGGATTAACGGGAAGCAGTAACATACTACACTACTCTAATGCAAGCAGTATAGAGGAGAGTAGGCGATATCTGGTGATCAAAGGGGGGGCTTGCCTGGTTGCTCTGGCAAGAGAGAGGGGTCGTCAACACCGTAGTCGTACGGGGTAGCAGCGGCGTTGGTCTCGGTGTCTAGAGAGAGAAGAGGGGGAAGAAACAATAAATATAATGCAAGCATATGCATAGTGAAGCATGACATGACAAGTAACGATGCTAGGCGTGCCCTAACGTGGTATGAGGTGGTACCGGTTAAGGGGGGAAACATCCGGGAAAGTATTCCCGGTGCTTCGTGATTTCGGGCAGAGGAGCCGGAGGGGGAAAGTTGCGGGTTCGATAGGTTAGGGGTGTGTGGCGGACGAACGGACTGCGTATCCGGATTCGTCACGTCGTTCTGAGCAACTTTCATGTACAAAGTTTTTTCATCCGAGCTACGGTTTATTTTATATTAATTTTAAAAGATTTAAATCATTTTTAGGATTTATTTAAATTATTTAAATTGAACATTATCCAGAACAGTGAAAGGTGATGTCAGCATGACATCACCATGACGTCAGCAGGTCAAACCCAGCTGACCAAAGTCAAACTGGTTTGTGGGTCCAGTGGGACCCACCTGTCATAGACTCAGGCTAACTAAACAGGTTTGACTAGTTTAGTTAATTGATTAGGTTAATTAAGCAAGATTAATTAAGTTAATTAATCCTTTAATTAATTAATTAACTTAATAATTTTATTTATTATTTAATTTTAATTCCTTTTCTTTTTTTTCTTTTTTTTTGTTCTCAGGGTGGGCCCCGTTCGCCATAGGCACAGGGGCCAATAGCGGGCGACGGGCAGGCGGGCAGCGGGCGCAACCCGTACGGGGTCGAGCCCGCCCGCGAGGCAGCGGGGCGAGGCCGCGGTGATGCGCGGGCGGCCACCGGAGGGGGGGGCGCCGGCAGGAGAGCAGCAGGGCGGCGTCGGAGTGGGGCCGTGGGCGTGGGGCGTCGCCTGCATGTGGGGGGGGAGGAGGCCGCGGCAAGCACGAGGTCGACGCCGGAGCGGCGCTGTGGACGCCGAGGAGGGAGGCCGGACACGGCGGGCAGGGGCTCAAGGCAACGGCGGCCGCGCGCGGAGGTAGGTGGCCGCGGGCGCCAGCGGCAGATGCGGCTCGGGCGCGCGGGGTCTCGCGGTTCGTAGCGAAGAGGACGCTGACGCGGGCAGGCGCAGCCACGGCGACGTGAGTCGCGTCGGGGAGAAGGAACAGAGGAGGGGGCGCGGTAGCAATAGGCGGGAGTCGCGGTGGTCGAGCGCCGGTGCGGGACGGCGTGCGAGCGAGGGGAAGGGGAGGCCAAGGGCCTCACCGTAGCTGTAGGGTACGGGGCAGCGGTTGTCGAGGGGGGCGACAGTGACGACGCGATGCAGGGGAGGCAGGCCGGCGGGGAGGTCCGGTGGTGCCGGGGACGGCTTCGGGCGACGGGTGGCGGTGCCAAGGGCGATGCGGTCGGGGCGGCGCCAAGAGGGACGAGGGAGCGAGGTGTGGACGGGGCGGCATCGGGCGAATTCCGGGCCGCCGGCGACGAGGGCGGCGGGGCCATGGCGCGCGACGGCGGCGGGGGGGGTCAGGGGCGGCGGTTGCCCCCCGATCCAGATCCACGGGGGGGGGAGGAGGAGCGAATTATGGGGGGGGTACCGATCTAGGTCACACGGGAGGAGTGGGGGGGGATATGGGGGCGTTGGCTGGGCTCTTGCCCAGTTGGGCTGGTGGCCTGCTGGGCCGAAGCCCGGGGGGTTTGTTTCCTTTTTTTGATTTAGTTCTGTTTATTTTATTTTCTTTTCTCTTTTTATTTGTAGTTCCTTTTTTTATTTTTATTTTAGTTTTATGAAAATCACCACTAGTGCCTAAATTTGTGTTTATCAACAAACTACTATGAGATTAATTCTTAACCCATAATAAAATAGTTTTAGCATTTTATAAATTCAATAGGCATTTGTTTAATCGTTTTCACTACTGTTTTAAATTGTTATAGAGCCTTTAAACATTTTATCAAAGTTTGGTTTCTCCACCATAATTACTTACGATTTATTTGTCACAACCCGAACATTTTAGTTTTGACGTTTGAAAATTTTCTAGTTTGACTTTATTTAAAATCTGAATTTGAACGAGTTTTGAATCATCGCGAGATTTTCAACAGTAATCGTGGTGATGTGGCAACACTAGCAGGGGTTTACTGTAGCTTGATTATCCGGGCGTCACATCATCCGTCTTCTCAAACACCTTGTAGTGCGAGAAACCAAACGGAGGCGATCGAGTCTTATGGGGAAAAGTGCACAAACCTCTACAAAGTGTAATAAACTAATCATGATTAGCCGTGTCCCCGGTTATGGACATCTTGAGTATCTAGTACCTGGATTATCATGTGAATCTCAACATGTTACTCTAAAATTAATTTTGTTGGGTTTTGTTTAATGATGATGCTTAATTGGGATTGAGAATGCTGTCAACCATTCTCAATGTTTAACAACTACCATGATAGTTAAATAAATTTATTCCTTTGAAGTAGGGAAAAATTGGCTTTACGCAAAACTGTAACCATAGAGCTTTCCACCAGCCAAATATGCATATAGTATAGTTGTTTCATTCCATTACTCTCTATGTGTTACCTTGCCAGCATATTCCATGTGTTGACCCGTTTCGGGCTGCAACGTTAATGTTGCAAACTTTTCAGACGACGATTAAGGAGTTTTAGGTCGTGGTTCTATACTCAGTGATGCTGTTGGAGTTGATGGACTCACTTATCTTCCAAGCCTTCCACTGTTATCGTTATTAGATGGCCTTAAGCCATATTTATTGTAATAAATTCTCTATGGAGACCCTCGATGTAATAAGTGTGTGATTGCTACTCTGTTATAAATCCTCTGAGTACTGTGTGGTGTCAGCATTACTGATCCAGGGATGACACCGGAGCACAGAGATCAGACTGTTTGAGGTCTGGTCGCTACACCCGCAAAGAAATTGATCAAGTGGTCAAAGAGCTTCCAGCTGATCGTGCTCCGAGACCAGATGGCTTTAGTGGCAGTTTCATCAAATCTTGCTGGCATATCATTAAAGAGGACTTCTATCGTCTCTGTTTTGATTTTCATGCAGGTAATCTTGACCTTCAGAGCCTGAACACGGGGTTTATCACTCTCATACCCAAAATCCAATACCCGGAGACTGCCAATGATTATCGCCCAATAACCCTACTGAACTGCTGCCTCAAACTTTTGACCAAGCTCCTCGCGAACCGGTTACAACGAGTGATTCTTAAGATCATCCACCGGAACCAATATGGCTTCTTGAAAGGCTGATCGATCCAAGAATGTGTAGCGTGGGCGTTTGAGTTCATTCATCAGTGCCAAGCTTCGGGGTGAGAGGTTTCTATCCTGAAGTTAGATTTTGCTAAGGCGTTCGACACGATCGAACATGCCCCGATGATGGAGATTATGAGATGCATGGGTTTTGATGATCGATGGCTTGGATGGATCGACTGCTTGGTCTCGACCGCCAAATCCTCTGTACTCCTTAATGGGACCCCAGGCAGGCAATTCTTCTACTTGCGTGGTGTGCGCCAAGGCGATCCATTGTCACCGCTTATTTAGTTATTTTTGTGCTCGCAGCCGATCTACTGCAAGCTGCCATCAATGACGCATATCAGGCAGGTGATCTCTAGCTTCCCATCCCATCTTCCGATGATGATTATCCAGTCATTCAATACGCGGACGACACAATCCTTGTGATGCCCGCAGACAGAACCCAAGCCGAGACCATCAAGTTAATCCTCCTGGACTATGAGTCGTCGGTGGGGCTACACATCAACTTCCAAAAATCTACCATTATCACCGTCAACACAAACGCAGACACGACTTCCTGACTGGCGCAGGTTTTTGGATGCTCGATCGGCTCCATGCCGTTTACGTACCTAGGGTTGCCCATGGGCACTACCAGGCCGATGGTGACCGACCTCTTGCCTCTGGTTTCGTCGATGGAGCGTAGCCTCTCTACGGCAGCTACGCTTCTGGACCTCGGTTCAAAACTTACCCTGGTAAACTCAGTGATCACCTCCCTTGCGATCTATGCCATGTGTTCCATCAGACTACCGCCAAAGATACTTGATCATCTAGACAAGCTGAGACGCTACTGCCTATGGGCCAAGAACACGGACGATGGCATGAAAGCGGTCTCGATGGCAGCATGGGGGCTGGTTTGCAGACCTAAACACAAAGGGGGGCTTAGGGGGCTCGACCTCAGGGTTCAAAATCAAGGTTTGCTTCTGAAACAGCTGCATAAATTCTATAACAGCGTGGATATACCGTGGGAAAAGCTTGTTTGGAGTGCATATTATGAGGATCTGGTTCCGCATGCTTCTGACCCGTGCGGATCGTTTTGGTGGAAAGATATCGTGGACCTTGCACCGATATACAGAGGGATCACATCAGTTGAGGTGGGAGAAGGGAACACAACTCTGTTTTGGAAGGACGAATGGCATGGAGATGTACTGGTCGATAGCCACCCCCGGTTGTTCTCCTTCTCCAAAAACGAAGATATCTCGGTTCAGAAGCTGTTGACCGCACCCATGCTTGGCCAAAACTTCCATTTACCGCTCTCGGTTCAGGCCAGGGGAGAGCTAGAGGACCTCCAAAACAGATTATCCTTGATGGAGCTCACGGAGGAGAATGATGTATGGAAATGTGTCTGGGGATCAGAGGGGTTCGCCTCCAACAAGTTCTATCTACACTGTTTTCAGGACGGAGAGGTGGACAAAGCTTTTGAATGGATCTGGAAGACAAAGTGCACCAACAACTGGAAGTTCTTTGCTTGGCTGCTCCTTGTGGACAGGCTAAACACGCGAGGGTGCTCAAGAGGAAGAATATGAAACTAAGAGACAACAACTTTGCATGTCTGTTATGCCGTCACCCCCAGAGGAGACGGTTGAACACCTATTTTTTAGTGTGAGTTCAGCAGGGCATGTTGGAGGAGATTAGGGATCACATGGCCAGTGCATGGCAACAGATTGTAGCTTCTGCATGCAGCAAAAAGCACGTGGACCAGGCCCATGTTCATGGATATCTTCACCATAGCGGCCTGGAGCATTTGGAAGGAGCGTAACAATAAACATTTTAGAGGGATCATCACCACGGTGGAGGGGTGGCACCAGAGGTTCAAAAATGACTTTGGCATGATGAGGCACAGAGTCAAAGAGGCCCTAGTGCCATTCATTGAGCAGTTTGCCACTCGGATCTAGTTACTCTCTTACTTAGTAACACCAATAAAAAAGAGTTTGCCCTTTCTCCCTACTCCCTTGATGTATAGGACTCTCTCAACCCCTACCCCCTATGTAATCTATCCATGTAACTCTGTGTGTTGAGGTTTAATACAAAAGTCAGTGGGGGTGCCCTCACTGTCCCAAGCTTTCAAAAAAACTTTATGATAACCTACATCCGAGTGGATATATATATCTAGATCTTTCCCCAACATATAGTGCTTACCGAAAGGAAAAAGTGTAAAAAGAAAAGGTGAAGATCACCATGACTATTGTAGAGAGGTAGAAAGTAAAAGTAAAAGATAGGTCCTTCGCAGAAGGAAGCAGAGTATGTCATGCGCTTTCATGGTTGGATGCACAAATTCTTAATGCAAAAGAACATCACTTTATATTGCCGCTTGTGATAGAGAACTTTATTATCCAGTTTGTCACTTTTATTTCTTCCATATCACAAGTTCGTATCAAGCTTATTTTCTTTGCACTAAAAGATCATACATATTTAGAGAGAAATTTTTTATTGCTTGCACCGATGAAAACTTACTTGAAGGATCTTACTCAATCCACAGGTAGGTATGGTGGACTCTCATGGAAAAACTGGTTTAAGGGATGTCTGGATGCACAAGTAGTATCTCTACTTGGTGCAAAAGGTTTGCCTAGCATAAGAGGGAAAGCAAGCTTAACATGTTGGAGGATCCATGACAATATAACTTCTAATCGAATATAAGAAAACATAACTCATTATGTTGTCTTCCTTGTCCAACTTCAACTTTTTAGCATGTAATATTTTAATGAGTGCTCACAATCACAAAATATGTCCAAGATAGTGTGTTTATATGCGAAACCTCTCTTTCTTTATTACTTCCTATTAATTGCAACAATGACCAAAACTATGTTTGTCAACTCCCAACAAATTTTATTCATCATACTTCTTATATGTGAAGTCATCACTTCCCATAAGATCATTATATAAACTTTCTAGTTCTTTATTTCTTTTCTTTTTCTCAAGATCATAGCAAGAAAGCAAAGCCCTCAACTCAAAACTACTCTTTATTATATAACTCACGGACTCGATTACATAGATAGATCACAAAGCAAAACTCAAAGACTGAATCATATGAAACTTTATTATACTAAACCGAGATATAACCAAAATGATCGAACTAAGAAAAACGATAAAGGTAAAGATATGATGGTGATACGATACTGGGACACCTCCCCCAAGCTTGGCAGTCACCAAGGGGAGTGCCCATACCCATGTATTTAATTTTCCTTCTTCAGGGGTGATGGTGATGGAGTTGATGATGTTGTAGGTGAAGGAAATATGCCCTAGAGGCAATAATAAAGTTGTTATTTATATTTCCTTATATCATGATAAATGTTTATTATTCATGCTAGAATTGTATTAATCGGAAACTTAGTACATGTGTGAATACATAGACAAACAGAGTGTCACTAGTATGCCTCTACTTGACTAGCTCATTAATAAAAGATGGTTAAGTTTCCTAGCCATGGACAAAGAGTTGTCATTTGATGAACGGGATCACATCATTAGAGAATGATGTGATTGACTTGACCCATCCATTAGCTTAGCACGATGATCGTTTAGTTTACTGTTATTGCTTTCTCCATAACTTATACATGTTCCAATGACTGAGAGTATGCAACTCCCGAATGCCGGAGGAACACTTAGTGTGCTATCGAACGTCACAATGTAACTGGGTGACTATAAAGATGCTCTAGAGGTGTCTCCTATGGTGTTTGTTGAGTTGGCATATATCGGGATTAGGATTTGTCACTCCGTGTATCGGAGAGGTATCTCTGGGCCCTCTCAATAATGCACATCACTATAAGCCATGCAAGCAATGTGACTAATGAGTTATTTACGGGATGTTGCATTATGGAATGAGTAAAGAGACTTGCCGGTAACGAGATTGAACTAGGTATTGAGATACCGATGATCGAATCTCGAGCAAGTAACATACCGATGACAAAGGGAACAATGTTTGTTGTTATGCGGTTTGACCCATAAAGATCTTCGTAGAATATGTAGGAACCAATATGAGCATCCAGGTTCTGGTATTAGTAATTGACCGGAGATGAGTCTCGGTCATGTCCACATAGTTCTCGAAACTATAGGGTCCGCACGCTTAATTAACGTTCGGTGACGATCAGTATTATGAGTTTATGTGTTTCGATGTACCGAAGATAGTTAGGAGTCCCGGATGTGATCATGGTCATGACGAGGAGTCTTGAAATGGTCAAGACATAAAGATTGATATATTGGACGGCAATATTTGGACATCGGAAGTGTTCCGGGTGGTTTCGGGTAAAACCGGAGTGCCGGAGGGTTACCGGAACCCCCCGGGGAACTAATGGGCCTAGATGGGCCTTAGTGTAGAGAGAGAGGGGCTATGATGACCAACAAGTGTAGGGGATCTATCGTAGCCTTTTTGATAATTAAGAGTGTAGAACCCAGCAAGGAGCAGAAGGAAATGATAAGCGGTTTTCAGCAAGGTATTCTCTGCAAGCACTGAAATTATAGGTAACAGATAGTTTTGTGATAAGGTAATTTGTAACGGGTAGCAAGTAATAAAAGTAAATAAGGTGCTGCAAGATGGCCCAATCCTTTTTGTAGCAAAGGACAAGCTGGACAAACTTTTATATAAAGGAAAGTGCTCCTGAGGACACATGGGAATTATCGTCAAGCTAGTTTTCATCACGTTCATATGATTCGCGTTCGGTACTTTGATAATCTGATATGTGGGTGGACCGGCACTTGGGTACTGCCCTTACTTGGACAAGCATCCCACTTATGATTAACCCTCATTGCAAGCATCCGCAACTACAACAGAAGTATTAAGGTAAACCTAACCATAGCATGAAACATAAGGATCCAAATCAGCCCCTTATGAAGCAACGCATAAACTAGGGTTTAAGCTTCTATCACTCTAGCAACCCATCATCTACTTATTACTTCCCAATGCCCCCCTCCAGGCCCAAACAATGATGAAGTGTCTTGTAGTCGACGTTCACATGACACCACTAGAGGGATGACAACATATATCTCATCAAAATATCGAACGAATACCAAATTCACATGACTACTTATAGCAAGACTTCTCCCATGTCCTCAGGAACAAACGTAACTACTCACAAAGCATATCCATGTTCATAATCAGAGGGGTATTAATATGCATAATGGATCTGAACATATGATCTTCCACCAAGTAAACCAACTAGCATCAACTACAAGGAGTAATCAACACTACTAGCAACCCACAGGTACCAATCTGAGGTTTGGATACAAAGATTGGATACAAGAGATGAACTAGGGTTTGAGATGAGATGGTGCTGGTGAAGATGTTGATGGAGATTGACCCCCTCCCGATGAGAGGATCGTTGGTGATGATGATGGTGATGATTTCCCCCTCCCAGAGGGAAGTTTCCCCGGCAGAACAGCTCCGTCGGAGCCCTAGATTGGTTCCGCCAAGATTCCGCCTCGTGGTGGCGGAGTTTCGTCCCATGAGCTTTTTATGATTTTTTTTCCTCGACGAAAGACTCCATATAGCCAAAGATGGGCATCGGAGGGCCACCAAGGGGCCCACGAGGCAGGGGGCGCGCCCCCCACCCTCGTGGACGGTGGGTGGCCCACCTCTGGTACTTCTGTCGCCCAGTATTTTTTATATATTCTGGAAATAATTCCCGTGGAGTTTCAGGACTTTTGGAGATGTGCAAAATAGGTCTCTAATATTTGCTCCTTTCCAGCCCAGAATTCCAGCTGCCGGCATTCCCCCTCTTCATGTAAACCTTGTAAAATAAGAGAGAATAGGCATAAGTATTGTGACATAATGTGTAATAACAGCCCATAACGCAATAAATATCGATATAAAAGCATGATGCAAAGTGGACGTATCAGACTGCCAGGGCAGGCCGCGCGCCCCCTCCCCCTTGAGTCCGAATTGGACTAGGAGGGGGCGGCGCCCCCCTTTTTCCTTCCCCTCTCCCACTCCTTCCTTCCTCCTCCTAGTAGGACTAGGAAAGGATGAATCCTACTCCTACTAGGAGGAGGATTCCTCCTCTCCTTGGGCGCACCAAGGGCCGGCCGGCCTCCCCCCTTGCTACATTATATACAGGGCTGGGGGCACCCTAGAACACACAAGTTGACATTGTTTAGCCGTGTGCGGTGCCCCCTCCACCATAATCCACCTCGGTCATATCATTGCAGTCATTAGGCAAAGCCCTGCGCCAGTAGCTTCATCATCACCATCATCACGCCGTCGTGCTGACGAAAGTCTCCCTCGACACTCAGCTAGATCTAGTGTTCGCGGGACGTCACCGAGCTGAACATGTGCAGATCATGGAGGTGTCGTACCTTCGGTACTAGGATCGGTCAGATCATGAAGACGTACGACTACATCAACCGCGTTGTCATAATGCTTCCTCTTATGGTCTACGAGGGTACATGGACAACACTCTTCCCTTCTCGTTGCTATGTGATAACCCACAAGTATAGGGGATCGCAATAGTTTTCGAGGGTAGAGTATTCAACCCAAATTTATTGATTTGACACAAGGGGAGCCAAAGAATATTCTCAAGTCTTAGTAGCTGAGTTGTCAATTCAACCACACCTGGTAACTTAGTGTCTACAGCAAAGTGTTTAGTAGCAAAGTAATATGATAGTAGTGGTAATGGTAGCAAAAGTAATATTTTTGGGTTTTATAGTGATTGTAACAGTAGCAATGGAAAAGTAAATAAGAGAAGAACAATGATGGAAAGCTCGTAGGCAATGGATCAGTGATGGATAATTATGTCGGATGCAATCGATCATGCAACGGTTATAACATAGGGTGACACAGAACTAGCTCCAGTTCATCAATGTAATGTAGGCATGTATTCCGAATATAGTCATACGTGCTTATGGAAAAGAACTTGCATGACATCTTTTGTCCTACCATCCCGTGGCAGTGGGGTCCTATTGGAAACTAAGGGATATTAAGGCCTCCTTTTAATAGAGTACCGAACCAAAGCATTAACACATAGTGAATACATGAACTCCTCAAACTACGGTCATCACCGGTAATGGTCCCGATTATTGTCACTTCGGGGTTAGCGGATCATAACACATAATAGGTGACCATAGACTTGCAAGATAGGATCACGAACTCACATATATTCATGGTTCGGATCTGAAATCATGGCACTCGGGCCCTAGTGACAAGCATTAAGCATAGCAAAGTCATAGCAACATCAATCTCAGAACATAGTGGATACTAGGGATCAAACCCTAACAAAACTAACTCGATTACATGATAAATCTCATCCAACCCATCACCGTCCAGCAAGCCTACGATGGAATTACTCACGCATGGTGGTGAGTGCTACCTCTTGAGCACTGCGTTGGTTTTCCCTTGAAGAGGAAAGGGTGGTGCAGTAAAGCAGCGTAAGTTTTTCCCTCGGTTTTTGAGAACCAAGGTATCAATCCAGTAGGAGACCACGCGTGAGTCACCTCGTACCTACACAAACAAATAAGAACCTCACAATCAACGCGATAAAGGGGTTGTCAATCCCTTCACGGCCACTTGCAAGAGTGAGATCTGATAGAGATGATAATAATAAGATAAGTATTTTTTGGTATTTTTATGATGTAGATTGAAAGTAAAGATTGCAAAATAAAATAGATTGGAAACTTGTATGATGGAAAATAGACCCGGGGGCCATAGGTTTCACTAGTGGCTTCTCTCAAGATAGCATAAGTATTGCGGTGGGTGAACAAATTACTGTCGAGCAATTGATAGAAAAGCGAATAATTATGAGAATATCTAGGCATGATCATGTATATAGGCATCATGGCCGTGACAAGTAGACCAACTCCTGCCTACATCTACTACTATTACTCCACACATCGACCGCTATCCAGCATGCATCTAGAGTATTAAGTTCCTAAGAACAGAGTAACGCCTTAACCAAGATGACATGATGTAGAGGGATAAACTCATGCAATATGATATAAACCCCATCTTTTTATCCTCGATGGCAACAATACAATATGTGTCGTTTCTAAAAGCACAAGTGCTCCCTGGGTGGTTTTGGTAATTAATTTCAACATATCTCTTGTTGGACTAACACTTTTACCTAGTATGTTTCAGATAAGTTCAACAATGGAGTGGCATGGGCTAGAGGATGTGGAACCCCTTCAAGATGCTAAGGACAAAGGATTGGCTCAAGCTTCAAGATCAAGACTCTACATTTTATATTTTAGTGATCCAAGATCACATTGAGTCTATAGGAAAAGCCAATACTATCAAGAGGGGATGAGGTGTTGCTTAATGGCTTGCTTGCTCAAAGTGCTTAGTGATATGATCCAAAACCATGAACTACCTTCACACATCCACATATGACCTAAACCAAAAGTCAAACTCGGCCCCACCGATTCTATCTATCCGGCGCCACCGAGTTTCAGATATCATAGCCACTGCCACAAACCCTAGCAAATCGGTCTCACCGATAGGGATCTCGGTCTCACCGAGATGGGATTGTAATCTCTCTGTGTATGTCCATTACCAAAATCGGTCTCACCGAGTTTGAGCAATCGGTACTACCAAGATTACAATGCAAACCCTCTGGTTAGCTTATTACCAAAATCGGTCCCACCGAGTTTGTGTAATCGGTCTCACCAAGTTTGCCTGACCAACCCTCTAGTTAGCTTATTACCAAAATCGGTCCCACTGAGTTTGTGTAATCGGTCACACCGAGATTACGTTATGCCCTAACCCTAACCATATCGGTCCTACCGAGTTGCATCTTAGTCCCACCGAAAATCCTAACGGTCACTAGGTTTGCTGAATCGGTCCGGCTGAGTTCAACTATTCGGTCCCACCGAGTTTGGCAAATTGTGTGTAATGGTTAGATTTTGTGTGGAGGCTATATATACCCCTCCACCCACTCTTCATTCATGGAGAGAGCCATCAGAACATACCTGCACTTCCAATACACATTTTCTGAGAGAGAACCACCTACACTTGTGTTGAGGTCAAGATATTCCATTCCAACCATATGAATCTTGATCTCTAGCCTTTCCCAAGTTGCTTTCCACTCAAATATTCTTTCCACCAAATCCAAATCCTGTGAGAGAGAGTTGAGTGTTGGGGACACTATCATTTGAAGCACAAGAGCAAGGGGTTCATCATCAACACACCATTTGTTACCTCTTGGAGAGTGGTGTCTCCTAGATTGGCTAGGTGTCACTTGGGAGCCTCCAACAAGATTGTGGAGTTGAACCAAGGAGTTTGTAAGGGCAAGGAGATCGCCTACTTCATGAAGATCTACCGCTAGTGAGGCAAGTCCTTCATGGGCGACGACCGTGATGGAATAGACAAGGTTGCTTCTTCGTGGACCCTTCGTGGGTGGAGCCCTCCGTGGACTTGCGCAACCGTTACCCTCCGTGGGTTGAAGTCTCCATCAACGTGGATGTACGATAGCACCACCTATCGGAACCATGACAAAAACATCCGTGTCTCCAATTGTGTTTGAATACTCCAATCCTTTCTCTTTACATTCTTGCAAGTTGCATGCTTTACTTTCCGCTGCTCATATACTCATTGCATGCTTGCTTGATATGTATTGTGTTTGTTAAACTTGTGCTTAAACTCCACTTAAACTTAAGAATATTAAAAACTGCAACTTTTGGCACTTAGTGTCTAATCACCCCCCCCCCCCTCTAGACACCTCTTCTCGATCCTTTCAATTGGTATCAGAGCTTTGGTTTCCATTGCCTTGGTTTAAACATCATTGGAGGAAGATGGATGTGTCTACTTTGGGGAGTCTTAGACATAGAGTGCCTATTCTTGATGGAGAGTATTTTCATGAGTGGAAAAATGAAATGCTTGAGATTTTCAATGAATATCATTTGAACAAGTACATTACTAGCCCTTGTGCACCTCATGTTGATCCTTTGCACCCTACCCTAGATGAAGATATTGACATGATTCGCAATCTTAGAACTGTTGAGCTCATCATTAGAGGCTTGCCTAGAAACTTAATTAGATGTTTGCCTACTCTCAAGTGTGCCTACACCATATGGAGATTTCTTGAGGAACGATTTCCAGATTATTCCTTGAAAAATTTAGACGAAATTCTCCATAAGTCTATTGCCTTGAGTAAGATGAACTCTAGTGATCCTAGCTTTGGTGATTGTTATTTGAGCTTACCAATCTCATGTGTGCTAAAGGAAATGTTGGAATCATTAGCGATATCATATCCGAAGCTATTAGAATTCATAAAGGTAACCATTGTGATGATCATTTATCTAATGAATTACCCTCTCTAGGAATTGATCAATCGCAAGATGATGTTGAACATGGATACTATGATGAAGATGATGATAGTGACTATGATCTTGATGATGCAATGAGGCATTTTGGTCTTATGGCAAATCTTCGCGGCTACATGGCTGGAGGAAAGGAATGGGTCCTTGATAGTGGATGTACTGATCATATGACCGGAGATAAAGATATGTTCCGTGAGCTTGCTGAAAACTACGGCCCTCGAAAATATGTCACTTTTGGTGATAATTCAAAAGGTAAGGTGGTTGGCCTTGGTAAGGTGGCCATCTCCTATGATAGCTCCATACAAAATGTCATGCTCGTTGAATCCCTTGGATACAATTTACTTTCAGTTTCTAGACTTGCGGATTTTGGTTTCAATGTCTTATTCACTGAAGTAGATTGCCAAGTGTTTCGTAGAGACAATCATAAAATGGTCTTTATCGGTATACGTAGAGGATATCTTTACATTGTTGATTTCACTAAAAAGGCTCAACCTAGAACTTGCTTAATTACCAAATCTTCTAAAGGTTGGTTGTGGCATAGAAGACTATGTCATGTTGGTATGCGAAATCTTGATAAGCTTATTAAAGGTGATCATATCCTTGGAATAAAAGATGTCATATTTGACAAGGATAGACTTTGTAGTGCTTGTCAAGCAGGGAAACAAGTTGGAGGAAGTCACCGCGCGAAGAACATCATGACCACAAGAAGACCACTCGAGCTACTTCACATGGATCTCTTTGGTCCAAATGCCTACAAGAGTCTCGGTGGTAACTCATTTGGTCTAGTCATAGTTGATGATTTTTCAAGATTTACGTGGGTGTTCTTTCTTGATGACAAATCGCAGGTCCAAAAGATCTTCAAAAACTTCGCTAGGAAGGCCCAAAATCAGTTTGACGTGAAGATCAAGAAGGTTCAGAGCGACAACGGAACGGAGTTCAAGAACGCAAATGTGGACACCTTTCTTGATGAAGAAGGGATTTCACACGAGTTCTCGGCTACGTACACACCTCAACAAAATGGAGTTGTTGAAAGGAAGAACTGGACTCTTATCGAGATGGCAAGAACGATGCTTGATGAGTACAAAACGCCAAAGCACTTTTGGGCGGAAGCAGTTGAGACAGCTTGTCATGCAACAAATCACTTATATCTTCACAAGCTACTCGACAAGACGGCATACGAGCTCCTCACCGGTAACAAACCCCAAGTTGGATACTTTCGAGTATTTGGCTCAAAGTGCTACATTCTTGATAAGCATCGTCGTTGTAAATTTGCTCCTAAATCTCATGAAGGTTTCCTACTTGGTTATGGCTCAAACTCTCACACTTACCGTGTCTACAACAATTTCATCCGAAAGGTTGAAGAGACGGTAGATGTGAAGTTTGATGAATCTAACGGCTCGCAAGTAGAGCAATTGCCAATTGATGTAGGAGACAAAGACCCTTCGGAAGCAATTCAAGACTTGTCCATTGGCAAGATTCGTCCAACGGAAGTGAAGGAGAGTACCTCGTCCGTCCAAGTGGAAGCTTCTACCTCACGACAAGGTGAACCAAGAGTTGATACGGAAGCATCCACAAGTGGGACACGCCAAGATGAAGAAAATGAGGAAGCGCACCAAGATGAACATCAACAACCTCCTTCTCCACCACGACAAGAGAACGACAACGTCAACAATGAAGAAGGCCAAGAAGAAGCACAAGATGAAGAGGATGTTCTACCCCGACCCAAGCAAAAGCTTTCACGAGTTCGAGCAAGAATTGCTAAGGATCATCCCGTCGAGAAAATCTACAATGATATCCAAACCGGGAGAATCACTCGCTCTAAAACTCGTTTAGCTAACTTTTGTGAACATTACTCATTCATCTCTAGCATTGAACCTATGAAGGTTGAAGAAGCATTGGAGGATCCGGACTAGATAAACGCTATGCATGAAGAGCTACACAACTTTGAGAGAAATCAAGTGTGGACATTGGTCGAGAAGCCTAACAACAACCACAACATCATTGGTACCAAATGGGTGTTTCGCAACAGGCAAGATGAAGATGGACAAGTGGTTCGCAACAAAGCACGTCTCGTCGCCCAAGGCTACACACAAGTTGAAGGTATGGACTATGGTGAGACATATGCTCCCGTTGCTAGACTTGAGTCCATTTGCATCTTACTTGCTTATGCTAATCACCATGATATCACCTTGTACCAAATGGACATTAAAAATGCTTTTCTAAATGGCAAAATTGAGGAGAAAGTTTATGTTAAGCAACCTCCCGGCTTTGTCAATCCTAAGAAACCTAATCATGTTTACAAACTTCACAAAGCCCTTTATGGTCTTAAACAAGCTCCTAGAGCATGGTATAAATGCTTGACCAAGTTCCTTATTGAAAAAGGCTTTGAAATTGGTAAAATTGATTCTACTCTTTTTATTAAAAGGGTTAATGGAGAACTATTTGTGTGCCAAATTTATGTTGATGATATCATATTTGGTTCAACTAACCCTCATTTTAGTGAGAAGTTTGGAAAGCTAATGTCGGAGAAGTTTGAGATGTCTATGATGAGTGAACTCAAATTCTTTCTCGGTTTGCAAATCAAGCAAAATAAGGAAGGCCTTTGTCTCTCAAACGAAGTACACCAAGGACTTATTCAAGAAGTTCGATCTGCAAGAATGCAAAGGTATGACTACACCCATGCTTACTAGTGGACATCTTGATTTGACCAAAGATGGTGAACCGGTTGATCAAAAGGTTTATCGCTCTATGATTGGTTCATTGTTATATCTATGTGCCTCTCGTCCTGATATTATGCTAAGTGTGTGCATGTGTGCACGATATCAAGCTGCTCCTAAAGAGTGTCATCTTAAGGCTGTGAAAAGGATAGTGAGATACCTAATCCATACACCAAATTTTGGCATTTGGTATCCTAAGAGGTCCTCTTTTGATCTTGTTGGCTACTCCGATTCGGACTATGCCGGAGACAAGGTTGATAGAAAATCCACTTCGGGTACTTGTTAATTCCTTGGTAGATCTCTTGTGTCTTGGTCTTCCAAGAAACAAAACTCGGTATCCTTATCCACCGCCGAAGCGAAATACATTGTCGCTGGTTCATGTTGTGCTCAATTACTTTGGATGACCCAAACTCTTAAAGATTATGGGATATATGTGAAACATGTTCCATTGCTATGTGACAATGAAAGTGCTATTAATATTGCTCACAATCCCGTGCAACATTCTCGAACTAAGCATATTGAAGTTCGTCATCATTTCATTCGAGATCATGTTGCAAAAGGGGACATTAACCTTAAGCATGTTCGCATTGATAAGCAATTGGCGGATATATTCACTAAACCACTTGATGAGAAAGTGTTTTGCAGGTTGAGAGGTGAATTGAACATCATTGATGCTTCAAACTTGGAGTAGGAACTCCATTTGATACATGCGGGGCATGAGCCTATGACTAATCCTTGATATTTCTCTTATGATGCTATTCATATGTCTTGGATATATTTGTACCTTGCATGTTATCTAACCCGTGTAGGTACTTGGTTGAATCTAAATCTATGAGATTGCAACTCACTCACATCTTGAGCAATCTCTACATCACCAAGTCTCTACACAATGGTGGTTGAAGACAAGGAAGCACGAAACCATTCAAACATATCCTTTGGCAAATTCTATGTTGAGTCTCATGATTATCATTTTGGATACACAAGTGCTCTTCCTTGCAAAGCTAACTCATGTAGGTAGATGAACTCAAACTCCAAGTGGTGCTCCCAACCCTTGATGAACTACATCAACCTTGAGCAACCCACACAAGTTCAACTACATGAGCAAGATCAACACCACCACCCAAGGTATGTTATTCCATCTCAGAGAAGCTTTACTCCAAGTCATGAGTCAAAGCAACTCGACAAGATGTGAATACATCTAAAGGCTTAAATGAAAAATGGTAACCCCATTTTGAGCTTAAAGGATGAGTATGACCTATGATCAAGTGCTCTCACTTGACTCCTAAGTCAATATATTCTAACATAGGTGAATTTGTCGCCGACCATCTCTAGATGAAGTTCTCGTGTGTGTCTCCGTGCTTTTGTCTCTTGCATATTTGTTTCCCCTTTCAAAAAAAACTTCATCTAGAACTTTTAGTTTCTTTTCTTTCCTTTTTGTTCTGCATTTTCTGCATCCAATTCATTGCAAATCTTTCAGTAAATTCCTTGCATATCCTTGTGAGATCTTACTTGTCTAGTGAGCTGAGGTGACAAGTGGTTTCACTCTAATGAACTCGGTCACACCGGTTTGTTCTCTTCGGCCCAACCGAAATCTTTCAGTGCAACCGAAGCACATAACTCGGAGTCACCGATTCCACCATAGGAAAACCAACTTGTCACTTATTCCTGATTTTTGTTTGCTCCAGCTCCACTCAATGATTCTTGTCCTCTACCAGCATCATATTAGACATGCTGCTTTGCTCTGTGACTCGAGGACCAACCCATTTGTATCACATGTCCAGAAGAGCCCTTCTTGGAAATTGATGTCAAAGGGGGAGAGAGAGATCACATCAAAGCTTAATCCCTCCTATAGGGGGAGAAAGAGAGAATACTTAGGGGGAGAGAGTTTCTCAACTAGGAGAAAGTAATATCATCAAAGACCCCAGATGCTTGGTGTTCAAGAGGAGAGATGTCACATGTCTTTAAGAGGGGAAAGACATGTTTGGTTGCTTGCTTTAGCTCAAGCTCTGTCGTTTCCTTTTTTGTTACTCTGATTTTCTGTTCCCTATCTTCTCCCAATATCCCATGCAGATTCAGGGGGAGCAAGACATCTAAGGGAAGGAAATCTCTGATTTTATTGCATATCTTTACCTTTGGGGACATGTCTATATCCAATGTGGTACTTAGTACTCACTCTACATGTCATCCCATTCTTGGTTCTCTTGTGGTTTCTCTTGCTTGCTCTGGTCAGTAGGTGTATCTGTGTTATTTAACCTTGTTTGCGCAGGTTCATCCCATCCTAAGCCAACTCAAGACCACAAGGTAAGTATATGCATCACAGTCATGTGAATGAGAAGTTCTTGCTGATGTACATACTGTTTGCAAGAAGGACTCGTGAGCATGAAGGTACATTTCTCACATTCACATCATTTGCTTTGATGCATATAGCCAAGATACATGTAACACATTGCTTACTCTATCATGTTTACGCATTCACATGCTCCTATTTTCAATATTCACATGATTGCATACATGTAGGGGGAACCTATGCATGTTACATGTCTTTCCAAAGCTTTACTTGCCATTCTCTATATCTTTATCTAAAGCTTTGATGTATGTTGTCATCAATTACCAAAAAGGGGGAGATTGAAAGCACAAGTGCTCCCTGGGTGGTTTTGGTAATTAATGTCAACATATCTCTTGTTGGACTAACACTTTTACCTAGTATGTTTCAGATAAGTTCAACAATGGAGTGGCATGGACTAGAGGATGTGGAACCCCTTCAAGATGCTAAGGACAAAGGATTGGCTCAAGATTCAAGATCAAGACTCTACATTTTCTATTTTAGTGATCCAAGATCACATTGAGTCTATAGGAAAAGTCAATACTATCAAGAGGGGATGAGGTGTTGCTTAATGGCTTGCTTGCTCAAAGTGCTTAGTGATATGCTCCAAAACCCTCAACTACCTTCCCACATCCACATATGACCTAAACCAAAAGTCAAACTCGGCCCCACCAATTCTATCTATCCGGCGCCACCGAGTTTCAGATATCATAGCCACTGCCACAAACCCTAGCAAATCGGTCTCACCGATAGGGATCTCGGTCTCACCGAGATGGGATTGTAATCTCTCTATGTATGTCCATTACCAAAATCGGTCTCACCGAGTTTGAGCAATCGGTACTACCGAGATTACAATGCAAACCCTCTGGTTAGCTTATTACCAAAATCGGTCCCACCGAGTTTGTGTAATCGGTCTCACCGAGTTTGCCTGACCAACTCTCTGGTTAGCTTATTACCAAAATCGGTCCCACCGAGTTTGTGTAATCGGTCACACCGAGATTATGTTATGCCCTAACCCTAACCATATCTGTCCTACCGAGTTGCATCTCAGTCCCACCGAAAATCCTAATGGTCACTAGGTTTGCTGAATCGGTCCGACCAAGTTTAACCATTCGGTCCCACCGAGTTTGGCAAATTGTGTGTAACGGTTAGATTTTGCATGGAGGCTATATATACCCCTCCACCCAATCTTCATTCATGGAGAGAGCCATCAGAACATACCTACACTTCCAATACACATTTTCTGAGAGAGAACCACCTACACTTGTGTTGAGGTCAAGATATTCCATTCCAACCATATGAATCTTGATCTCTAGCCTTTCCCAAGTTGCTTTCCACTCAAATCTTCTTTCCACCAAATCCAAATCCTGTGAGAGAGAGTTGAGTGTTGGGGAGACTATCATTTGAAGCACAAGAGCAAGGGGTTCATCATCAACACACCATTTGTTACCTCTTGGAGAGTGGTGTCTCCTAGATTGGCTAGATGTCACTTGGGAGCCTCCAAAAAGATTGTGGAGTTGAACCAAGGAGTTTGTAAGGGCAAGGAGATCGCCTACTTCGTGAAGATCTACCGCTAGTGAGGCAAGTCCTTCGTGGGCGACGGTCGTGATGGAATAGACAAGGTTGCTTCTTCGTGGACCCTTTGTGGGTGGAGCCCTCTGTGGACTCGCGCAACCGTTACCCTCCGTGGGTTGAAGTCTCCATCAACGTGGATGTACGATAGCACCACCTATCAGAACCACGACAAAAACATCCATGTCTCCAATTGCGTTTGAATACTCCAATCCCTTCTCTTTACATTCTTGCAAGTTGCATGCTTTACTTTCCGCTGCTCATATACTCATTGCATGCTTGCTTGATATGTATTGTGTTTGTTAAACTTGTGCTTAAACTCCACTTAAACTTAAAAATATTAAAAACTGCAACTTTTGGCACTTAGTGTCTAATCACCCCCCCCCCCCCCCCTCTAGACACCTCTTCTCGATCCTTTCAGTTTCCCTTTTTGTCACTAGGATCGAGCACCGCAAGATTGAACCTAAAGCTAAGCACTTCTCCCATTGCAAGAAAGATCAATCTAGTAGGCCAAACCAAACTGATAATTCGAAGAGACTTGCAAAGATAAACCAATCATACATAAAAGAATTCAGAGAAGATTCAAATATTGTTCATAGATAATCTGGATCATAAACCCACAATTCATCGGATCTCGACAAACACAGCGAAAAAAGAAGAGTTACATCAAATAGATCTCCAAGAGAATCGAGGAGAACTTTGTATTAAGATCCAAAGAGAGATAAGAAGCCATCTAGCTACTAGCTATGGACCCGAAGGTCTGAGGTAAACTACTCACACATCATCGGAGGGGCCATGGAGTTGATGTAGAGGCCCTCCGTGATCAATGCCCCCTCCGGCGGAGCCCCGGAAAAGGCCCCAAGATGGGATCTCTTGGGTAGAGAAGGTTGAGGCGGTGGAAATAGGGTTTCGTGGTGCTCGTGGATTTTTGCGGGGTATGTGAACATATATAGGAGGAAGAAGTAGGTCGGTGGAGCTACGAGGGGCCCACGAGGGGGGAGGCGCGCCCACGGGGTAGGCATGCCCCCCTGCGTCGTGGCCGCCTCGTTGATTGCTTAACGTCCACTCCAAGCCCTCTAGATCACGTTTGTTCCAAAAATCACATTCCCAATGGTTTCATTCCATTTGGACTCCGTTTGATATTCCTTTTCTATGAAACACTGAAATAGGAAAAAAAACAATTTGGGCTGGGCCTCCGGTTAATAGGTTAGTCCCAAAAATAATATAAAAGTGTAAAATAAAGCCCATTAACATCCAAAACAGATAATATAATAGCATGGAACAATCAAAAATTATAGATACGTTGGAGATGTATCAGCATCCCCAAGCTTAATTCCTGCTCGTCCTCGAGTAGGTAAATGATAAAAACGGAACTTTTGATGTGGAATGCTTTCTAGAATATTCTTCAATGTATTTTTATCTATTGTGGCATGAATGTTAATATCCGAAAGATTCAAGATAAAAGTTTATTGTTGACATAAAAAATAGTAATACTCCAAGTATGCTAATCAAGCAATTATGTCTTATCAAAATACCATAGCCAAAGAAAACTTATCCCTACAAAGTCATATAGTTTGGCCATGCTTCATTTTCATCACACAAAATGCTCTCATCATGCACAACCCCGATGACAAGCCAAGCAATTGTTTCATACTTAGCTTTTTCAAACTCTTTCAACTTTTACGCAATATATGAGCATGAGCCATGGACACAGCACTATGGGTGGAATAGAATATGATGATTGAGGTTGTGTGAGAAGACAAAAAGGGCGAAAGTCTCACATTGACGCGGCTAATAAGTGGGCTATGGAGATGCCCACCGACTGATGTCAATGCCAGAAGTAGGGATTGCCATGCAATGGATGCACTAGAGCTATAAATATGTGAAAGCTCATCAAAGAAACTAAGTGGGTGTGCATCCAACTCGCTTGCTCACGAAGACCTAGGGCATTTGAGGAAGCCCATCATTGGAATATACAATCCAAGTTCTATAATGAAAAATTCCCACTAGTATATGAAAGTTACAAAATAAGAGACTCTCTATCATGAAGATCATGGTGCTACTTTGAAGCACAAGTGTGGAAAAAGGATAGTAACATTGTCCCTTCTCTCTTTTTCTCTCATTTATTTATTATTATTATTATTTATTTGGGCCTTCTTTCTTTTTTTTTCTTTTGGCCTCTTTTCTTTCTTTCTTTTTTTCGGCCAGAGTCTCATCCCGACTTGTGGGGGAATCATAGTCTCCATCATCCTTTTCTCACATGGGATAATGCTCTAATGATGATCATCACACTTTTATTTTCTTACAACTCAAGAATTACAACTCGATACTTAGAACAAAATATGACTCTATGTGAATGCCTCCAGCGGTGTACCGGGATTGCGATGAATCAAGAGTGACATGTATGAAAAAATTATGAACGGTGGCTTTGCCACAAATACGATGTCAACTACATGATCATGCAAGCAATATGACAATGATGATGCGTGTCATAATAAATGGAACGGTGGAAAGTTGCATGGAAATATATCTCGGAATGGCTATGGAAATGCCATAATAGGTAGGTATGGTGGCTGTTTTGAGGAAGATATAAGGAGGCTTATGTGTGATAGAGTGTATCATATCACGGGGTTTGGATGCACCGGCGAAGTTTGCACCAACTCTCAAGGAGAGAAAGGGCATTGCACGGCACCGAAGAGGCTAGCAATGGTGGAAGGGTGAGAGTGCGTATAATCCATGGACTCAACATTAGTCATAAAGAACTCACATACTTATTGCAAAAATCTACAAGTCATCAAAACCAAGCACTACGCGCATGCTCCTAGGGGGATAGATTGGTAGGAAAAGACCATCGCTCGTCCCCGACCGCCAGTCATAAGGAAAGCAATCAAAGAACACCCCATGCTTCAAATTTGTCACATAACATTCACCATACATGCATGCTACAGGACTTTCCAACTTCAACACAAGTATTCATCAATTTCAGAATTAGTCAACTAGCACACTTCTAATATTACCACTTTTATATCTCAAAACCATCTATCAAGCATCCAACTTCTCTTAGCATTTAAAATTTATAACCAAAGTGAATTACCATGCTGTTCTAAAGGACTCTCAAAATGATATAAGTGAATCATGAGAGATCAATTATTTCTATAAAGTAAAACCACCGCCGTGCTCTAAAAGATATAAGTGAAGCACTAGAGCAAAAACTATATAGTTCAAAAGATATAACTGAAGCACATAGAGTATTCTAATAAATTCCAATTCATGTGTGTCTCTCCCAAAATGTGTGTACAGCAAGGATGACTGTGGTAAACTAGAAAGCAAAGACTCAAATCATACAAGACTCTCCAAGCAAAACACATATCATGTGGCGAATAAAAATATAGCTCCAAGTAAAGTGACCGATAGACGAAGACGAAAGAGGGGATGCCTTCCGGGGCATCCCCAAAGCTTAGGATTTTTGGTGTCCTTGGATTTTAACTTGGGGTGCCTTGGGCATCCCCAAGCTTAGTCTCTTGCCACTCCTTGTTCCATAATCCATCAAATCCTCACCTAAAACTTGAAAACTTCACAACACAAAACTTAAAAGAAAATCTTCATGAGCTCCGTTAGTAAAAGATAAACAAACCACCACTTCAAGGTACTGTAATGAACTCATTCTTGACTTATATTGGTGTTAAACCTACTGTATTACAACTTTTATATGGTTCATAAACTCTATTACTAGCCATAGATTCATCAAAATGAGTAAACAACACACGAAAAACAGAATCTGTCAAAAACAGAACAGTCTGTAGTAATCTGTAGGTTTCGAATACTTCTGGAACTCCCAAAATTCTAAAATAAATTTCTGAACGTGAGGAATTTATCTATTAGTCATCTTCAAAAATAATTAACTAAATAGCACTCTCCAATAAAAAATGGCAGCAATTCTCGCGAGCACTAAAGTTTCTGTTTTTTACAGCAGGGTCAAAAAGAGTTTCCCCAAGTCTTCCCAACGGTTCTACTTGGCACAAACATACAAAAAAACACAACCAAAACAGAGGCTAGATAAATTATTTATTACTAAACAGGAGCAAAAAGCAAGGAATAAAAATAAAATTGGGTTGCCTCCCAACAAGTGCTATCGTTTAACGCCCTTAGCTAGGCATAAAAGCAAGGATAGATCTAAGTATTGCCATCTTTGGTAGGCAATTCTTCAATAAGACACATATAACCCCTAGGAGTCTCTTTATTTTTATTAATTATCAAACTCCTAGGCACAAAATCAAGAAAATCATTTGTAGCAAAAGGTTCCTTAAGGATAGCAAGGAAGTTGGGGTGAACACTTATGGATTTGAGGTCCGCATTTCCCTTACTATAAGTTTCACCCTTAATTTTAGGAACATACATCAATTTGGCAATCTTAGGATTAGAAGGAGTGTTTTTCACAAAAGAAAAGGCAGATCCTAGGTTGGTAATAATATCCTCAATTTTATCAATTCTAGTGGAATCTTGATCTATCTTTTCATTAACCATAGGTTCCTTTTCTTTCAAAAATTTAAGAGCCACTCCTACCTTAGATCCGTATTGGGTAACTTGGTTGTGGATCTTTCTATCCAAATTTTAAATCAACTCTACGGTAGCAACTTTATTTTTAATAATTTCAAGCCTTTGCATCACATGTTCCAAAGTTAAAGTAATTCCATTAACCAAAAGAGGTGGTGGTCCAAACAAATCTATCATAGCATTATAAGAATCAAAAGTATGGCTACCCAAGAAATTTCCTCCGGTAATGGTATCAAGAATATATCTATTCCAAGGCGTGATGCCTACATAAAAATTGCGAAGAAGAACGGAAGTAGATTGCTTCCTAGTAGATCTATTTACGCATTGCAAATTCTGTACCAAGCATCTTTTAGATTTTCTCCCTCCCTTTGTTTAAAATTAAGAAATTCATTCTCGAGAGACAAGGGAGTAGATAATGGAGTATCCATAACGACAAGGCAAGCGAAAAAGAGGTGAATGGAAAAGAGAGGGCGAATAAAACGGCAAGGGTGAAGTGGGGGAGAGGAAAATGAGAGGCAAATGGCAAATAATGTAATGTGAAGGATAAGAGTTGTGATGGGTACTTGGTATGTCTTGACTTGGCATAGATCTTCCCGGCAACGGCGCCAGAAATCCTTCTTGCTACCTCTTGAGCACTGCATTGGTTTTCCCTTGAAGAGGAAAGGGTGGTGCAGTAAAGCAGCGTAAGTATTTCCCTCAGTTTTAGAGAACCAAGGTATCAATCCAGTAGGAGACCACGCGCGAGTCACCTCGTACCCACACAAACAAATAAGAACCTCGCAACCAACGCGATAAAGGGGCTGTCAATCCCTTCACGGCCACTTGCAAGAGTGAGATCTGATAGAGATGATAATAATAAGATAAGTATTTTTGGTATTTTTATGATATAGATTGAAATTAAAGATTGCAAAATAAAATAGATTGGAAACTTGTATGATGGAAAATAGACCCGGGGGCCATAGTTTTCACTAGTGGCTTCTCTCAAGATAGCATAAGTATTATGGTGGGTGAACAAATTACTGTCAAGCAATTGATAGAAAAGCGAATAATTATGAGAATATCTAGGCATGATCATGTATATAGGCATCACGTCCGTGACAAGTGGACCTACTCCTACCTGCATCTACTACTATTACTCCACACATCGACCGCTATCCAGCATGCATCTAGAGTATTAAGTTCATAAGAACAGAGTAACACCTTAAGCAAGATGACATGATGTAGATGGATAAACTCATGCAATATGATATAAACCCCATCTTTTTATCCTCGATGGAAATAATACAATACGCGTCGTTTCCCTTTCTGTCACTGAGATCGAGCATCGCAAGATTGAACCCAAAGCTAAGCACTTCTCCCATTGCAAGAAAGATCAATCTAGTAGGCCAAACCAAACTGATAATTCTAAGAGACTTGCAAAGATAAACCAATCATACATAAAAGAATTCAGAGAAGATCCAAATATTGTTCATAGATAATCTGGCCACAATTCATCGGATCTCGACAAACACACCGCAAAAAGAAGAGTTACATCGAATAGATCTCCAAGAGAATCGAGGAGAACTTTGTATTGAGATCCAAAGAGAGAGAGAGAAAAAGCCATATAGATACTAGCTATGGACCTGAAGGTCTGAGGTAAACTACTCACACATCATCGGAGGGCCATGGAGTTGATGTAGAGGCCCTCCGTGATCAATGCCCCCTCCGATGGAGCTCCGTAAAAGGCCCCAAGATGGGATCTCTTGGGTACAGAAGGTTGCGACGGTGGAAGTAGGGTTTCGTGGTGCTCCTGGATGTTTGCGGGGTATGTCAACATATATAGGAGGAAGAAGTAGGTCGGTGGAGCTACGAGGGTCCCACGATGGGGGAGGGTGCGCCCCTACCTCATGGTCGCCTCATTGATTGCTTGACGTCCACTCCAAGTCCTCTGGATCATGTTTGTTCCAAAAATCACGTTCCCGAAGGTTTCATTCCGTTTGAACTCCGTTTGATATTCCTTTTCTATGAAACACTGAAATAGGCAAAAAAAACAACAATTTGGGCTGGGCCTCCGGTTAATAGGTTAGTCCCAAAAATAATATAAAAGTGTAAAATAAAGCCCTTTAACATCCAAAACAGATAATATAATAGCATGGAACAATCAAAAATTATGGATACGTTGGAGATGTATGAGTGAGCATCATGAAATTGGTGGTGGAGGAAGGTTGATGATGACGATGGCGATGGATTCCCATCTCCGGAGCCCCGAACGGACTCCAGATCAGCCCTCCCGAGAGAGTTTAGGGCTTGGTGGCGGCTCCGTATCGTAAAATGCGATGAATCCTTCTCTCTGATTTTTTTCTCCCCAAAAGTGAATATATGGAGTTGGAGTTGAGGTCGGTGGAGCGTCAGGGGGCCCACGAGGCAGGGGACGCGCCCCCCACCCTCGTGGACAGAGTGTGGGCCCCCTGACATGGATTCTTTTTCCAGTATTTTTTATATATTCCAAAAATAATCTTCGTTGATTTTTAGGTCATTCCGAGAACTTTTATTTCTACACAAAAATAACACCATGGCAATTCTGCTGAAAACAGCGTCAGTCCGGGTTAGTTCCATTCAAATTATGCAAGTTAGAGTCCAAAACAAGGGCAAAAGTGTTTGGAAAAGTAGATACGGCGGAGACGTATCAACTCCCCCAAGCTTAAACCTTTGCTTGTCCTCAAGCAATTCAGTTGATAAACTGAAAGCGATAAAGAAAAACTTTTACAAACTATATTTGCTTTTTGTTGTAAATATGTAGAGCCAACTTTCAAGTTTTCAGCAAATATTATGAACTAACCATATTCACAATAACATTTAGGTCTCATGTTTACTCATATCAATGGCATAATCAGCTACCGAGCAATAATAACAAATATCGGATGACAACACTTTCTCAAAACAATCATGAGATGATATAACAAGATGGTATCTCGCTAGCCCTTTCTGAGACCGCAAAACATAAATGCAGAGCACCTTTAAAGATCAAGGACTGACTAGACATTGTAATTCATGGTAAAAGAGATCCAGTCATACTCAATGTAAACTAATAGTAGTGGATGCAGATGACAGCGGTGCTCTCCAACTGGTGCTTTTTAATAAGAGGATGATGACTCAACATAAAAGTAAATGGATAGGCCCTTCGCAAAGGGAAGCAGGGATTTGTAGAGGTGCTAGAGATCAGTTTTGAAGTAGAGATGAATAATATTTTGAGCGGTATACATTCATTGTCAACATAACAACCGAGAGATCTCGATATCTTCCATGCTTCACACATTATAGGCGGTTCCCAAGCAGAATGGTAAACTTTATACTCCCCCACCACCAACAAGCACCAATCCATGGCTTGCCCGAAACAACAGGTGCCTCCAACTAACAACAGTCCTGGGGGAGTTTTGTTTGTAATTATTTTGATTTGATTTGAGCATGGGACTGGGCATCCCGGTGACCAGCCATTTTCTCGTGAGTGAGGAGCGGAGTCCACTCCTCTTGAGAATAACCCGCCTAGCATGGAGGATACAGACAGCCCTAGTTGATATATGAGCTATTTGAGCATACAAAACAGAATGTTTATTTGAAGGTTTAGAGTTTGGCACATACAAATTTACTTGGAACGGCAGGTAGATACCGTATATAGGTAGGTATGGTGGACTCATATGGAATAACTTTGGGGTTTATGGAATTGGATGCACAAGCAGTATTCCCGCTTAGTACAAGTGAAGGGTAGAAAAAGACTGGGAAGCGACCAGCTAGAGAGCGACAATAGTCATGAACATACATTAAAATTAATCAACACCGAATGCAAGCATGAGTAGGATATAATGCACCATGAACATAAATATTGTAGAGGCTATGTTGATTTTGTTTCAACTACATGCGTGAACATGTGCCAATTCAAGCCACTCGAATCATTCAAAAGAGGATACCACCCTATCATACCACATCACAACCATTTTAATAGCATGTTGGCACGCAAGGTAAACCATTATAAACTCCTAGCTAATTAAGCATGGCATAAGCAACTATAATCTCTAATTATCATTGCAAATATGTTTCTTTCATAATAGGTTGAATCAGGAACGATGAACTAATCATAGTTACAAAAATAAGAGAGGTCGAGTTCATACCAGCTTTTCTCATCTCAATCAGTTCATCATATGTCATCATTATTGCCTTTCACTTGCATGATCGAATAGTGTGGAAAATAATAATAGTGCACGTGCATTGGACTAGGCTGGAATCTACAAGCATTCAATTCAAGAGACAAGACAAAGTAATATGGATCTTTGTTAGATCAACAATAATGCATATAAGAGCCACTCAACAATTTCATTAAGGTCTTCTACTTTCGACCCCCAAAGGAAAGAAAAGAAATAAAATTATTTACACGGGAAAGCTGCCAACAAGCAAAAGAAGAACGAGAAACCTTTTTGGGTTTTCTTTCTAGTTACTACCACTATAGGCATGGAAAGTAAACTAACTAAAAGCGACAACTGGTTTTTTTGGTTTTTCTTAAAGTTTTCCAAACACACAAGAAGAAAGCGAGAAAATGAAAATAAACTAGCATGGATGATACAATGAAAAAGTATGAGCACCGACAACTGGCATGAGTGTGTGAACATAAATGTAATGTCGGTGAGAAATACGTACTCCCCCAAGCTTAGGCTTTTGGCCTAAGTTGGTCTATGCCCATGGATCAAAGTTGTAGCTGGGTCGTACTAAGATGCAGCGGCGATTGCCTGATGAGCTGCAGCTTGGAGGCGAGCTGCCTCCGCCCTCCTCTCGTACTCGGTCGCCTCCTCCCTGGTTATAACATATCTCCTTTTTTCCTGAAAGTCAAAGAAAGTAGGAGCAGGGAGAGCAACGTGATAGGTGCGTCGTCTGTCCAAGATCAGTCGGTATTGGAGGAACTGATTGTTCCTCTCAACAAATTGATGACGAACCATGGCATTATAATCTAAATAAGCAGGAGGCAACTCAATATCATCTCCATGTATGGATATCTCAAGAAAATCAGCTAGACAAGTTGCATAAATTCCACCAAAGAAATCTCCATCAATACTATTATTATGCAACCTACGTGCAACAATGCCCCCCAAGTTATATTGTCTATCTCCTAATACAACACTCTTGAGAACACTAAGATCAGGAACACACATGTGACATGCTTCATCCTTACCATTAATGCATCTACGTATGAAGAGAGCAAAATAATGTATGGCAGGAAAATGAATGCTCCCTATGGTAGCTTGTGTGATTTCCCTAGATTCCCCCACATTGATACTAGCAAGAAAATCTTTATATTCAGATTTGCGAGGTTCACTAACATTACCACACTGTGGGAGTTTACAAGCAGTATTAAAATCTTCTAAGTCCATACTATAAGATCTATCATATAGATCAAATAGGATAGTTTGAGAATTGCGTGATGATGTAAATTTAAACCTTCTCACAAATGAATCAGTCAAATAGAGATACTGACAGCACTTATCTGCCACGAAGCTCTCAAGATCGGCGTTACTCACATATGCTTCAAATTCCTCATTAATTCCTGCTTGAACCATGAAGTCCTCTCACGAACATTCACAAGGCCGCACTTGAGCATCCCTTGGTAGTTCATTGTCCGGCTCGCATATTGCGGGCATGGGTCCTTGCTTCCTTGAGGAACCACATTGGTAAATTTTCGTAAACATATTTCTTCCTCTAAAAAATTTCTGAAATTTTTAGTAACTTAACATAAAAGTGAACCAAAACTAACAAAATTGATAGCAACTACTCCTACAAGTGCCTAGAGGCTATATCATGCATTAAAACTACTTTTGACCACATAAATTTGACATGTAAGCTCAAGAACAAGGTCACCTAAATAGCAAAAATTTGTAATAAATAAAGCACTAGAAAAAAAACTAATTGGACCATTGGAGGAGTCACATACCAAAGAACAATCCCCCAAAGCAGTTTTGTGAGAGGAGCTTTGAGCAAGGAGATCGGAAATGGCAGCAAGATGAGCAAGAACTTGGGTTTGAGCTGGCTAGTGATTGTTTGGGAGGAAGAAGGAGTGTGTGGTGGCCGGAATAAGTGGAGGGGACCCATGTGGGGTCCACGAGGCAGGGGGCGCGCCCAGGGGGTGAGCGCGCCCTCCACCCTCGTGGGCACGTGGCTGCTCCCCCTGCTGTGTTTTCAGTGCCGGATATTCTCAAATATTCTAGAAAAAATCATATTTAAATTTCAGGGCATTTGCAGAACTTTTATTTTCGGGGTATTTTTTATTGCATGGATAATTCAGAAAAACAGACAGAAAATACTTTTTTTCTTTATTTAATATAAATAATAGAAAGTAAAAAGAGGGTACATAGAGTTGTGCCTTTTAATTTCATCCATCTCATGCTCATCAAAAGGAATCCACTAACAAGGTTGATCGGGTCTTGTTAACAAACTCATTTCGAATAACATGAAACCGGAGAAATTTCGAATAACACTAGGTTACCTCAACGGGGATATGCACATCCCCAACAATAAGAATATCATATTTCTTCTTGACAGTAGGAAGGGGAAATTCAAAACCTCCAATAGCGATTGTTGAAATTTTTCCAATAGAATTTATACTGTGGACTTGAGGTTGTTTCCTCGGAAAGTGTATCGTATGCTCATTACCATTAATATGAAAAGTGACATTGCCTTTGGTGCAATCAATAACAGCCCCTGCAGTATTCAAAAAGGGTCTTCCAAGAATAATAGACATACTATCGTCCTCGAGAATATCAAGAATAACAAAGTCTGTTAAAATAGTAACGTTTGCAACCACAACAGGCACATCCTCACAAATACCGACAGGTATAGCATTTGATTTGTCAGCCATTTGCAAAGATATTTCAGTAGGTGTCAACTTATTCAAATCAAGTCTACGATATAAAGAGAGAGGCATAACACTAACACCGGCTCCAAGATCACATAAAGCAGATTTAACATAGTTTCTTTTAATGGAGCATGGTATAGTTGGTACCCCAGGGTCTCCAAGTTTCTTTGGTATTCCACCCTTAAAAGTATAATTAGCAAGCATGGTGGAAATTTCAGCTTCCGGTATTTTTCTTTTATTAGTAACAATTTCCTTCATGTATTTAGCATAAGGATTCATTTTAAGCATATCAGTCAAAGGCATACGCAAAAAGATAGGTCTAATCATTTCAGCAAAGCGCTCAAAATCCTCATCATCCTTTTTCTTGGATGGTTTAGGAGGAGAAGGCATGGGTTTCTGAACCCATGGTTCTCTTTCTTTACCGTGCTTTCTAGCAACAAAGTCTCTCTTATCATAACATTGATTCTTTAAGTGTGGGTTATCAAGATCAACATCAGGTTCAATTTCTACATCATTATCATTGCTAGGTTGAGCATCAACATGAACATCATCATTACCATTATCACTAGGTTCATGTTCATTACCAGATTGTGTCTCGGCATCAGAAATAGAAATATCATTGGGATTCTTAGGTGTGTCAACAACGGGATTACTAGAAGCATGCAATGTCCTATCATTTTTCTTTTTCTTCCTCTTAGAAGGACTAGGTGCATCAATATTAATTCTCTTAGAATCTTGCTCAATTCTCTTAGGATGGCCCTCAGGATACAAAGGTTCCTGAGTCATTTTACCACCTCTAGTCATAACTCTAACAGCATTATCATTTTTCTTATTGTTTAATTCATTGAGCAAATCATTCTAAGCTTTAAGTACTTGTTATACTTGGGTGCTAACCATAGAAGCATGTTTCCTAATAAGTTTAAGTTCACCTTTAACACTAGCCATATAATCACTCAAGTGTTCTAGCATATCAGCATTGTGTTTCAATTGTCTACCAACATAAGCATTGAAGTTTTCATGCTTAACCATAAAGTCATCAAACTCATCCAAGCACGGGCTAGCAAACTTAGTAAATGGGATTTCACATTTATCAAATCAATAGAGAGAATTTACCTTTACTACCTGTGTCGGGTTATCAAGACATGTATTTCTTCAATAGGTGGTAAATTCTTAACATTTTCAGCTTTAATACCTTTTTCTTTCATAGATTTATTTGCCTCTTGCATGTCTTTAGGACTGAGAAATAGAATACCTCTTTTCTTCGGTGTTGTCTTAGGAGTTGGTTCAGGAAGTGTCCAATTATTTTCATTAGTCAACATATTATTCAATAAAAATTCAGCTTGATCAACAGTTCTTTCCCTAAAAACACAACCAGCACAACTATCCAGGTAATCTCTGGAAGCATCAGTTAGTCCATTATAAAAGATATCAAGTATTTCATTTTTCTTGAGAGGATGATCAGGCAAAGCATTAAGTAATCAGAGAAGCCTCCCCCAAGCTTGTGGAAGACTCTCTTCTTCAGTTTGCACAAAATTATATATTTACCTTAAAGCAGCTTGTTTCTTATGAGCGGGGAAATATTTAGCGGAGAAGTAATAAATCATATCCTGGGGACTATGCACACAACTAGGATCAAGAGAATTAAACCATGTTTTAGCATCACCCTTTAATGAGAACGGAAATAACTTAAGGATATAATAATAGCAAGTTTTCTCATCATTAGTGAATATGGTAGCTATATCATTTACTTTAGTAAGATGTGCCACAACAGTTTCAGATTCATAGCCATAGAAAGGATCAGATTCAACCAAGGTAATTATCTCAGGATCAACAGAGAAATCATAATCCTTATCGGTAATAAAGATAGGTGAAGTGGCAAAAGCGGGGTCATATTTCATTCTAGCATTCAAAGACTTTTCTTTAAGCTTAACTAATAATTTCTTAAGATCAGATCTATCATTGCAAGCTAAGAAGTCTCTAGCAGTTTCTTCATCCATAACATAACCCTCAGGAACAACAGGCAATTCATATCTAGGTGGAGAATCTTCATCATCACTTTCATCAATATTATCAGTTTCAATAATTTCATTCTCTCTAGCCCTAGCAAGTTGTTCATCAAGAAATTCACCTAGTGGCACAATATTATAAAGCATAGAAGTAGTTTCATCATAAGTATCATGCAAAGTAGAAGTGGCATCATCAATAACATGCGACATATCAGAATGAATAACAGGTGTAGGTGTCGCAAGTTTACTCAAAATAGAAGGTGAATCAAGTGCAGAGCTAGATGGCAGTTCCTTACCTCCCCTCGTAGTTGAGGGAAAAATCTTTGTTCTTTGATCTTCCAATTCTTCATAGTGACCAGCAGATATAAATCCCAAGTGACTCAAAGAATAGATCTATGCTCCCCGGCAACGGCGCCAGAAAATAGTCTTGACAACCCACAAGTATAGGGGATCGCAACAGTTTTCGAGGGTAGGGTATTCAACCCAAATTTATTGATTCGGCACAAGGGGAGCCAAAGAATATTCTCAAGTATTAGCAGCTGAGTTGTCAATTCAACCACACCTGGAAACTTAGTATCTGTAGCAAAGTGTTTAGTAGCAAAGAAATATGATAGTAGTGGTAATGGTAGCAAAAGTAATATTTTGGGGTTTTATAGTGATTGTAACAGTAGCAACGGAAAAGTAAATAAGCGAAGAACAATATATGAAAAGCTCATATGCAATGGATCAGTGATGGATAATTATGTCGGATGCGATCGATCATGCAACAGTTATAACATAGGGTGACACAGAACTAGCTCCAGTTCATCAATGTAATGTAGGCATGTATTTCGAATATAGTCATACGTGCTTATGGAAAAGAACTTGCATGACATCTTTTGTCCTACCCTCCTGTGGCAGCGGGGTCCTATTGGAAACTAAGGGATATTAAGGCCTCCTTTTAATAGAGTGCCGGACCAAAGCATTAACACATAGTGAATACATGAACTCCTCAAACTACAGTCATCACCGGTAATGCTCCCGATTATTGTCACTTCGGGGTTAACGGATCATAACACATAATAGGTGACTATAGACTTGCAAGATAGGATCACGAACTCACATATATTCATGAAAACATAATAGGTTTAGATCTGAAATCATGGCACTCGGGCCCTAGTGACAAGCATTAAGCATAGCAAAGTCATAGCAACATCAATCTCAGAACATAGTGGATACTAGGGATCAAACCCTAACAAAACTAACTCGATTACATGATAAATCTCATCCAACCCATCACCGTCTAGCAAGCCTATGATGGAATTACTCACGCACGACGGTGAGCATCATGAAATTGGTGATGGAGGAAGGTTGATGATGACGATGGCGACGGATTCCCCTCTCCGGAGCCCCGAACGGACTTCAGATCAGCCCTCCCGAGAGAGTTTAGGGCTTGGCGGCGGCTCCGTATCGTAAAACACGATGAATCCTTCTCTCTGATTTTTTTCTCCCTGAAAGTTAATATATGGAGTTGGAGTTGAGGTCGGTGGAGCGTCAGGGGGCCCACGGGGCAGGGGCGCGCCCCCCACCCTCGTGGACAGGGTGTGGGCCCCCTGACGTGGATTCTTCTTCCAGTATTTTTTATATATTCCAAAAATAATCTCCGTTGATTTTCAGGTCATTCCAAGAACTTTTATTTCTGCACAAAAATAACACCATGGCAATTCTGCTGAAAACGGCGTCAGTCCGGGTTAGTTCCATTCAAATCATGCAAGTTAGAGTCCAAAACAAGGGTAAAAGTGTTTGGAAAAGTAGATACGACAGATACATATCACTATGCATCACCTAGATATATCTTGCGTGTGCGTAGGAATTTTTTTGAAATTACTGCGTTCCCCAACAGTAGGCTTGTCCTCCATCTTCCAAGGCATAGGTTCAGCATCGTAAAAATACGAATGAGTCTCCGGGATCCTTAAATCTACAGCCAAACTCTTCCTCTTAAATTTGTATTCATACTCATAGTTTTGTTTTTGTAGGTCATAGATCTGGGCTTGGAGATGCTCAATTTTCTCATGATGCTTTAAGATAGCCTCCCCGATGTTCTTGGCGTCTAGTTTGTGGTCACGGGTACATTTCGTGATCATGGAGTGGTTGGCGTTGAGTCCATGTTCCACCATCCCTTGGCACTTGAAGACTTGCTGCTCCATTTCTTTGAGCCTTGTCTCCACGCTTCCGATCTTCCTTGGCCCTTGAACGTCGCGGATGTGCAGCGCCCCCTCACGCATCTCAATGGTTTGAGGGTGTTGCGGCACCTCCGCAAGGTAGGGGTTGATGACCTTCTCGAAGAACTTGTACTTCGGAACGCTTGGGGCATCATAGCGATCTAGATCTGTCAGAAAAACAGCTCGAAACAAGAACAGAGGATTTTGCCGTGGTACGGTGGTCAAAACTTTTGGGAGATTATATAATGAATTTTTACCGACCAAAAGGAGTGTACTACAAGAAAATGGAGTCCGGAGGGCACACAAGGTGGCCATAAGCCAGGGAGGCGCGCCTAGGGGGTAGGGCGCGCTACCAGGACTTGTCACCTCCTCGTGTACTTTTCAGACTAATTTTAATTTTCCTAATTTTTTAAATATTTCAAAACAGAGAAAAATTGCCATTAGAAACGTTTGGAGTCGGTTTACTTACCGTACCATACACCTATTCCTTCTTGGAGTCTGAAACATTCCGGTAGTTCTCCCTTATGTACTCCTCCGGTGTTATGGTATTAATTTTATTGGTTTCAACATTTATGGGAGTACCTGAGATATAATGTTTGATTCTTTGCCCGTTTACCACCTTCGTGTTGGTGCCTTTGGCGTTGTTGATCTTAATAGCACCGGAACGGTAAACCTCCTCGATAATGTAAGGACCTTCCCATTTGGAGAGAAGTTGTCCTGCAAAAAATCTTAAACATGAGTTGTATAGCAAGACATAGTCACCTACATTAAATTCACGGTTTTGTATCCTTTTGTCATGCCATCTTTTAACTTTTTCTTTAAACAACTTGGCATTTTCATAGGCTTGGGTTCTCCATTTATCAAGTGAGCTAATGTCAAATAGCCTCTTTTCACCGGAAAGTTTGAAATCATAGTTGATCTCTTTAGTTGCCCAATAAGCTTTATGTTCTAGCCCAAGAGGTAAGTGACATGATTTTCCATAAACCATTTTATACGGAGACATACCCATAGGGTTCCTATAAGAAGTTCTATAAGCCCATAATGCATCATCAAGTTTGTTAGACCAATTCTTTCTAGATCTATTTACAATCTTTTGCAAAATCAACTTTATTTATCTATTACTCAATTCTACTTGACCACTATACTGAGGATGATAAGGATATGCAATTCTATGGTTTACATCATATTTAGCGAGCATTTTACGGAAAGCACCATGAATAAAGTGTGAACCACCATCAGTCATTAAATATCTAGGGACTCCAAACCTTGGGAAAATAACCTTTTTAAGCATTTTATAGAAGTGTTATGATTAGCACTCCTAGTTGGAATAGCTTCTACCCACTTAGTAACGTAATCAACAACAACTAAAATATGTGTATACCCATTAGAGGATGGAAAAGGTCCCATATAATTAAAGCCCCAAACATCAAATGGTTCAATAACAAGTTAATAATTCATAGGCAATTCCTGACGTCTACTAATATTACCCATTCTTTGAAATTCGTCACAAGACAAGACATACTTATGAGCATCCTTGAAGTGAGTAGGCCAATAAAAACCAGATTGTAATACCTTGTGTGCAGTTCTATCACCGGCATGGTGTCCTATGTAGGCTTCGGAGTGACACTTGCTAGGATATGTTCCTGTTCATGCTCAGGTACACAACATCTAATAACACCATCTACTCCTTCTTTATAAAGGTGTGGTCATCCCAAAATTAATGTCTTAAGTCATAGAAAAACTTTTTCTTTTGCTGGTATGTGAAACTAAGTGGTAGAAAATTAGCAACAATGTAATTAGCATAATCAGCATACCATGGAGCATTACGAGAAGCATTTATGACAGGCAATTGTTCATCAGGAAAGCTATCATCAATAGGTAGTGGGTCATCAAGAACATTCTCTAACCTAGACAAGTTATCTGCTACGGGGTTCTCAACACCCTTTCTATCAATAATATGCAAATCAAATTCTTGTAGCAAGAGAACCCATCTAATAAGTCTAGGTTTAGCATCTTTCTTTTCCATAAGATATTTAATAGCAGCATGATCAGTGTGAACAGTTACTTTGGAATCAACAATATAAGATCTGAACTTATCACAAGCAAAGACAACTGCTAAAAACTCTTTTTCAGTAGTAGCATAATTTGTTTGAGCACTGTCTAGAGTTTTACTAGAATAATGAATAACATTCAATTTCTTATCAACTCTTTGTCCTAGAATAGCACCAACGGCATAATTAGTAGCATCACACATAATTTCAAAGGATACAATCAGGTGGTTGAACAATAGGTGCAGAAATTAAGGCTTTCTTAAGTATTTCAAAGGCTTCTACACAATCATCATAAAAAAATGGGACATCTTTTTGCAAAATATTAGTAAGAGGCATAGAATTTTTAGAGAAGTCTTTAATAAATCTCCTATAGAAACCAGCATGACCAAGGAAACTTCTAATACCTTTGATATCTTTAGGACACGACATTTTTTCAATAGCATCAACTTTAGCTTTATCAACTTCAATACCTCTTTCGGAAATTTTATGCCCCAAGACAATACCTTCATTAACCATAAAGTGGCACTTCTCCCAGTTCAAGACAAGATTAGTTTCTTCACGTCTCTGCAAAACTCGATCAAGGTTGCTTAAGCAATCATCAAAAGAAGTTCTGTAAACCGAGAAATCATCCATGAAAACCTCAACAATCTTTTCACAAAAGTCAGAGAATATAGCAGTCATACATCTTTGATAGGTAGTAGGTGGATTGCATAAACGAAAAGGCATACATCTATAAGCAAACGTACTGAAAGGGCAAATAAAAGTAGTTTTTTCTTGATCCTCTTGTGACACAGGTATTTGAGAAAAACTAGAATAACCATCTAGAAAGCAAAAGTGTGTATGTTTGGATAGTATTTCTAGCATTTGATCAATAAATGGTAGAGGGTAATGATCTTTCCAAGTAGCTTTGTTTAATTTTATAAAAGCAATTACCATTCTATTACCTGTAACAATTCTTTGTGGGATCAATTCATTCTTATCATTAGGAACAACAGTAATACCTCCCTTTTTAGGAACACAATGAACAGGACTTACCCATCTACTATTAGAGACAGGATAAATTATACCTGCTTCCAGAAGCTTTAATATTTCGTTTCTTACCACTTCCTTCATCTTAGGATTTAACCATCTTTGGTGATCAACAACTGGTTTAGCATCAGGCTCCATGTTAATTTTATGCTGACATAGAGTGGGACTAATGCCTTTAAGATCATCAAGAGTATATCCAATAGCAGCACGGTGCTTCTTCAGAATTTTCAATAATTTCTTTTCTTCATGCTCTGAAAGGTTAGCACTAATAATAACAGGACATATCTTTTTCTCATCGAGATAAGCATATTTCAAAGTATCAGGTAATTGTTTAAGATCGAACACAGGATCACTCTTGGATGGTAGAGGATCTCTAAGAGTTTCAACGGGCAAATTGTGTTTCAAAATAGGCATCTGTTTAAAGAAAATCTCATCTAATTCCCTTCTTTCATTCATAAACATATCATTTTCATGGTCAAGCAAATATTGTTCTAAAGGATCAATAGGGGGTACGGCAATAGATGCAAGACCAATAATCTCATCCTTACTAGGCAATTCTTTAGCATGAGGTTGTCTATGAAATTTGGAGAAATTAAACTCATGAGACACATCCTCAAAGCTAACACTAACAGTTCCTTTCTCGCAATCTATCTTAGCATTGACAGTGTTCAAGAAAGGTCTACCAAATATAATGGAACACTAACAGTTCCTTTCTCGCAATCTATCTTAGCATTGGCAATAGATGCAAGACCAATAATCTCATCCTTACTAGGCAATTCTTTAGCATGAGGTTGTCTATGAAATTTGGAGAAATTAAACTCATGAGACACATCCTCAAAGCTAACACTAACAGTTCCTTTCTCGCAATCTATCTTAGCATTGACAGTGTTCAAGAAAGGTCTACCAAATATAATGGAACAAAAATCATCTTGTGGGGAACCAAGAACAAGAAAATCAGTAGGATATTTTATTTTCTCACACAAGACTTCAACATCTCTAAAAATCCCAATTGGTGAGATAGTATCTCTATTGGCAAGCTTAATAGTAACATCAATATCTTCTATCTCGGCAGGTGCAATACCATTCATAATCTCTTAATATAAAGTAAAAGGAATTGCACTCACACTAGCACCCAAATCACATAAGCCATGATAACAATGATCTCCTATCTTAACAGAAACAACAGGCACGCCAACAACAGGTCTATTTATCTTTATTACCGAGTCTAGCAATTCTAGCAGCTTCATTGCAGAAATAAATAGCATGCCCATCAATATTATCGACCAAGAGATCTTTAACCATAGCAATACTAGGTTCAACTTTAATTTTCTCAGTGGGTGTAGGTGTTCTAGTCTAACTCTTACGAACCACGGCTGAAGCTTTAGCATGATCTTTTATCCTAACAGGGAAAGGTGGTTTCTGATAACCCACAAGTATAGGGTATCGCAACAATTTTCGATAAGTAAGAGTGTCGAACCCAACGAGGAGCTAAAGGTAGAACAAATATTCCCTCAAGTTCTATCGACCACCGATACAACTCTACGCACGCTTGACGTTCGCTTTACCTAGAACAAGTATGAAACTAGAAGTACTTTGTAGGTGTTGTTGGATAGGTTTGCAAGATAATAAAGACCAAGTAAATAAAAGGTAGGGGCTGTTTAGGTTAAGAAACAATAAAGTAAATATAGTGAGTGTGGAAAAGTGGTGGTAGGAGTTGTGAAATTGCCCCTAAGCAATTGACTACTTTACTAGACCGATGGCAAGTATTATGTGGGAGAGGCCACTGCTAGCATGTCATCCCTGACTTGGAATTCTATGCACTTATGATTGAAACTATTAGCAAGCATCCGCAACTACTAATGTTCATTAAGGTAAAACCCAACCACAGCATTAAGATATATTGGTCCCCCTTCAATCCCGTATGCATCAATTTCTATGCTAGGTTGAAGCTTCTGTCACTCTTGCCCTCCAATACACAGTCCTATCAACATACAACTAACCCTAGGGTGTGATCCACGCACGCAATCATATGATGGGCACCAAAGGACAGCAACATAACCACAAGCAAATTAAATCAATCATAGCAATTCATCAACCACCGATAGGACAACGAAAATCTACTCAGACATCATAGGATGGCAACACATCATTGGATAATAACATGAAGCATAAAGCACCATGTTCAATTAGATGGTACAGTGGGTTGTGGGAGAGTGGACCGCTGTAGATAGAGGGGGGAAGGTGATGGAGATGTTGGTGAAGATGGCGGAGGTGTTGGTGTAGATCGCGGTGATGATGATGGCCCCCGGCGGCGTTCCGGCGCCACCGGAAGCGAGGGGAGAGAGCCCCCCTCCTTATTCTTCTTCCTTGACCTCCTCCCTAGATGGGAGAAGGATTTCCCCTCTGGTCCATGGCCTCCATGGCACGGGAGGGGCGAGAGCCCCTCCGAGATTGGATCTGTCTCTCTGTCTCTCTCTCTGTTTCTACGTTCTCAGATTCTTCCCTTTCACCGTTTCTTATATTCCCGGAGATTCGTAACTCCGATTGGGCTGAAATTTTAACACGATCTCTATCTGGAAATTAGCTTTCTTGCAGCGAAAGAAGGGCACCAACCGCCTTACGGGGTGGCCACGAGAGTCAGGGGCGCACCTGACACCCTGGGGCGCGCCCCCCTGCCTCGTGGGCCCCTCGAGCATCGTCTCGCGTGGATACTTCTTCCCAAAATCATATATATTCCAAAAAAATCTCCGTCAGTTTTTATTCCGTTTGGACTCTGTTTGATATGGATATTCTGCGAAACAAAAAACATGCAATAAACAGGAACTGGCACTGGGCACTGGATCAATATGTTAGTCCCAAAAATAGTATAAAAAGTTGCCAAAAGTATATGAAAGTTGAATAATATTGGCATGGAACAATCAAAAATTATAGATACGACGGAGACGTATCAGCATCCCCAAGCTTAATTCTTGCTCATCCTCGAGTAGGTAAATGATAAAAAAGATAATTTTTGATGTGGAATGCTACCTAGCATAATCTTGATCATATGTCTAATCATGGCATGAATATTAAGACACGAGTGATTCAAAGCAATAGTCTATCATTTGACATAAAAACAATAATACTTCAAGCCTACTAATAAAGCAATCATGTCTTTTCAAAATAACATGGCCAAAGAAAGTTATCCCTACAAAATCATATAGTCTGGCTATGCTCCATCTTCACCACACAAAATATTCACATCATGCACAACCCCGATGACAAGCCAAGCAATTGTTTCATACTTTTGACGTTCTCAAACCTTTTCAACTTTCACGCAATACATGAGTGTGAGCCATGGACATAGCACTATAGGTGGAATAGAATATGATGGTGGAGAAGACAAAAAGGAGAAGATAGTCTCATATCAACTAGGCGTATCAACGGGCTATGGAGATGCCCATTAATAGATATCAATGTGAGTGAGTAGGGATTGCCATGCAACGGATGCACTAGAGCTATAAGTGTATGAAAGCTCCAACTGAAACTAAGTGGGTGTGCATCCAACTTGCTTGCTCATGAAGACCTTGGACATTTGAGGAAGCCCATCATTGGAATATACAAGCCAAGTTCTATAATGAAAATTCCCACTAGTATATGAAAGTGATAACTCAAGAGACTCTCTATATGAAGAACATGGTGCTACTTTGAAGCACAAGTGTGGAAAAGGATAGTAGCACTGCCCCTTCTCTCTTTTTCTCTCATTTTTTTTGTTTTTTTATTTTTTTTATTTTTTTGGTGGGCTTCTTTGGCCTCTCTTTTTTATTTGGGCTTCTTTGGCCTCTTTTATTTATTTTTTAAGTCCGGAGTCTCATCCCGACTTATGGGGGAATCATAGTCTCCATCATCCTTTCCTCACTGGGGCAATGCTCTAATAATGATGATCATCACACTTTTATTTACTTACAACTCGATATCTAGAACAGAGATATGACTCTATATGAATGCCTCCGGCAGTGTACCGGGATGTGCAATGATCTAGCGTAGCAATGACATCAAAAAACGGACAAGCCATGAAAACATCATGCTAGCTATCTTACGATCATGCAAAGCAATATGACAATGAATGCTCAAGTCATGTACATGATGATGATGGAAGTTGCATGGCAATATATCTCGGAATGGCTATGGAAATGCCATGATAGGTAGGTATGGTGGCTGTTTTGAGGAAGGTATATGGTGGGTTTAAGGTACCGGCGAAAGTTGCGCGGTACTAGAGAGGCTAGCAATGGTGGAAGGGTGAGAGTGCGTATAATCCATGGACTCAACATTAGTCATAAAGAACTCACATACTTATTGCAAAAATCTATTAGTTATCGAAACAAAGTACTACACGCATGCTCCTAGGGGGATAGATTGGTAGGAAAAGACCATCGCTCGTCCCCGACCGCCACTCATAAGTAAGACAATCAATAAATAAATCATGCTCCGACTTCATCACATAACGGTTCACCATACGTGCATGCTACGGGAATCACAAACTTCAACACAAGTATTTCTACAATCCACAACTACCCACTAGCATGACTCTAATATCACCATATTTATATCGCAAAACTATTGCAAGGAATCAAACATATCATATTCAGTGATCTACAAGTTTTATGTAGGATTTTATGACTAACCATGTGAATGACCAATTCCTGTCATCTCTCTAAATAGATATAAGTGAAGCAAGAGAGTTTAATTCTTTCTACAAAATATATGCCCGTGCTCTAACAAATATAAGTGAAGCAAAAGAGCATTCTACAAATGGTGGTTTCCTATATAAAGAGAAACAGGCAATCCAAACTTCAAATGATATAAGCGAAGCACATGAAGCATTCTATAAAGTCATACTCAAAAGATATAAGTGAAGTGCATAGAGCATTCTATAAATCAACCAAGGACTATCTCATACCAGCATGGTGCATAAAAGAAAAAATGAAAACTAAATGCAAAAGACGCTCCAAGATTTGCACATATCGCATGAACGAAACGAATCCGAAAACATACTGATACTTGTTGAAGAAAGAGGGGATGCCTTCCCAGCATCCCCAAGCTTATATGCTTGAGTCTTCTTGAATATTTACTTCGGGTGCCTCGGGGATCCCCAAGCTTGAGCTCTTGCCTCTCTTCCTTCTTCTCACATCGAAACCTTCTCGATCATCGAACACTTCATCCACACAAAACTTCAACAGAAAACTCGGTAAGATCCGTTAGTATAATAAAGCAAATCACTACTCTAAGTACTGTTGCAAACCAATTCATATTTTGTTTTTGCATTTTTTATACTGTAATATAACTTTTTCATGGCTTAATCCACTGATATAAATTGATAATTTCATAAAAACAAGCAAACTATGCATCAAAAACAGAATCTGTCTAAAACAGAACAGTCTGTAATAATCTGAACATTCACCTACCTTATGATACTTGAAAATTTCTACCAAAATTAGGAAAAATAAAAAATTTGTATATAAACACAGTGCAAAAAGAATCAGAACGATTTGACGTTCCAGCTAAAAATGTAAAATCGCGCACTACAGCCAAAGTTTCTGTCCTGCACTGTACAAACCATCAAGCAAATGTAAACATCCTAAAGGCAAACCTTGGCACATTATTTTTATAATACAATGGAATTGTACAATAGGATAATTATTTTTGTTGAAAATTTTCTGTAATCAAGATTCACAAACTTGCCGTGAGCATGAACAAAGTTCAAGGAGCTCTCCCACTTCAACAGTGCTTGTCTTTCTCACTTTCACTTTCCTTTTTGAAAAGTTTTGGGTTACCCTCTTTATTTTTGTTGTTTTTAAACTATATAAAAGAACTCAACAGAAATAAATGACTCTCTAAAACTTCAGGGTTGTCTCCCTGGCAGCGCTTTCTTTAAAGCCATTAAGCTAGGCATTTAGTGCTCAAGTAGTGAATCCACCCGGATCCCAAGGTATATCAAAGCCAATTTTAATTAACAATGATTTATAATTTAGTAGTGAGCACAAAGCAACATATATCAAGCAATGACAAAGTCTAACTCTCTTCCTATGCATCGGCATGTCATAAAAGAACAATTCATGCACACATAGTAAAGGCCAATGCATAGTATAAACAGTTTCTTGCAATTTTATCGTATTGGAAACATAGAGAGGTGGAGATATAGTTCCTCTCTCATAATAATTGCAAGTAGGAGCAGCAAATACATGCATATTATAACTATCAAAATCATCATGTGTAACAGTAAAAGGCAACCCATCAATATAATCCTTAATAAGGGCAAACTTCTCCGATATAGTGTAGTCGGGAGAATTCAAAAAGATAATAGGATTATCATGCGTGGGTGCAATAGCAACAATTTCATGTTTAACATAAGGAACTATAGCAAGTTCATCTCCATAAGCATAATTGATATTGGCATCTTGGCCACAAGCATCATCAAAAAGGGATATTTCAAAAGAATCCAAGGGATCATAACAGTCATCATAGCAATCATCCTTCGGTAAGCACGAAGGGGAATTAAACAATGTATGAGTTGAAGAGTTACTCTCATTAGAAGGTGGGCACGGGTGATCAATCCGCTCTTCCTCCTTTTGTTATTCGCTCTCTTCCCCATCTTTTTCATCCAATGAGCTCACAGTTTCATCAATTTCTTCTTCCATAGACTCCTGCAAAATATTAATCTCTTCTTGGACAGCGGAGTAGTCCTCAATATATAATTTAACATAAGCATTAGAAGCATAATTCTCATAATAATATTCAAGTATCGCAAAAATTTTAGATTTGTGATAAGTAGCATCATACTTTCCAATCAAAGAAGCAATTTCATAAGCACCCTCAAAAGCAACAAATTCTTTAATTTGTTGAACATCATAGTAACTACAAACACCTTTAGCATAAGAAGATAAGATTCCATTATCAATAAACTCACATTGGTAGGGAAGGTGTTTCTTAGGGTTTTCAGAACAACAAGTAAAATCATATAATTCACATAAATTCCAAGCATAGCATTGCAAACGTTGAATTTGACTCCATAATAATTTCCCTTTTTCAGATATACGGTGTCGCACATAACAAGAATGCTCATCTAAAGATTTGCCCTCAACTAAGCTAGTTGGGGTTTCGGCACGAGCACAAAGGGATCGAAGATGATCCAAGTAAAAAGCTTCAGCAGTGTGATAGATTTTGAGTGGTTCTTCAACCATTGGTTCAGTAGGTACAACTATTTTTTTGGTATTTTGCGTTTCCTACCCATAACTGAAGATAGAAAACAACTAAGAACAAAAAATAAAAATTACTTAGTGATAAAGCAAACAAGCACACACGAGAATATTCACCCCACGCTATTGCTCCCCGGCAACGGCGCCAGAAAAAGGTCTTGATAACCCACAAGTATAGGGGATCGCAACAGTTTTCGATAAGTAAGAGTGTCGAACCCAACGAGGAGCTAAAGGTAGAACAAATATTCCCTCAAGTTCTATCGACCACCGATACAACTCTACGCACGCTTGACGTTCGCTTTACCTAGAACAAGTATGAAACTAGAAGTACTTTGTAGGTGTTGTTGGATAGGTTTGCAAGATAATAAAGAGCAAGTAAATAAAAGGTAGGAGCTGTTTAGGTTAAGAAACAATAAAGTAAATATAGCGAGTGTCTAAAAGTGGTGGTAGGAGTTGCGAAATTGCCCCTAAGCAATTGACTACTTTACTAGACCGATAGCAAGTATTATGTGGGAGAGGCTATTGCTAGCATGTCATCCCTGACTTGGAATTCTATGCACTTATGATTGAAACTATTAGCAAGCATCCGCAACTACTAATGTTCATTAAGGTAAAACCCAACCACAACATTAAGATATATTGGTCCCCCTTCAATCCCGTATGCATCAATTTATATGCTAGGTTGAAGCTTCTGTCACTCTTGCCCTCCAATACATAGTCCTATCAACATACAACTAACCCTAGGGTGTGATCCACGCGCGCAATCATATGATGGGCACCAAAGGACAGCAACATAACCGCAAGCAAATTAAATCAATCATATCAATTCATCAACCACCGATATGACAACGAAAATCTACTCAGACATCATAGGATGGCAACACATCATTGGATAATAACATGAAGCATAAAGCACCATGTTCAAGTAGAGGGTACAGCGGGTTGCGGGAGAGTGGACCGTTGTAGATAGAGGGGGGAAGGTGATGGAGATGTTGGTGAAGATGGCGGAGGTGTTGGTGTAGATCGCGGTGATGATGATGGCCCCCGGCGGCGTTCCGGCGCCACCGGAAGCGAGGGGGAGAGAGCCCCCCCCCCCTCCTTCTTATTCTTCCTTGACCTCCTCCCTAGATGGGAGAAGGGTTTCCCCTCTGGTCCATGGCCTCCATGGCACGGGAGGGGCAAGAGCCCCTCCGAGATTGGATCTGTCTCTCTGTCTCTCTCTGTTTCTGCGTTCTCAGATTCTTCCCTTTCACCGTTTCTTATATTCCCGGAGATCCGTAACTCCGATTGGGCTGAAATTTTAACACGATCTCTATCCGGAAATTAGCTTTCTTGCGGCGAAAGAAGGGCACCAACTGCCTTACGGGGTGGCCACGAGGGTCAGGGGCGCACCTGACACCCTCGGGTGCGCCCCCCTACCTCGTGGGCCCCTCGAGCATCGTCTCGCGTGGATTCTTCTTTCCAAAAATCATATACATATTACAAAAAAATCTCCGTCAGTTTTTATTCCGTTTGGACTCCGTTTGATATGGATATTCTGCGAAACAAAAAACATGCAACAAACAGGAACTAGCACTGGGCACTGGATCAATATGTTAGTCCCAAAAATAGTATAAAAAGTTGCCAAAACTATATGAAAGTTGAATAATATTGGCATGGAACAATCAAAAATTATAGATACGACGGAGACGTATTAGTTTCTCAATATAAGTTGTAGGAATAACAGGATTAACATTCTAAGTAATAGTTTCTTCTTCGGCTTTAATAGGTTCTACTATTTTCACTTCAATGGGAGGATGATATTTAAACCACTTCTCCTTAGGGAGATCAACATGAGTAACAAATGATTCACAGAAAGAAGCTACTATCTCAGAGTCAAGTTCATATTTAGTGCTAAATTCATGAAAGCATCTGTATCCATGAAAGGTTTAACACAATCAAACTTAAGGTTTATACCTGACTCCTTACCTTTGTCGAGTTCCCAATCTTCAGAATTGCGTTTAATTCTTTCCAATAAATCCCATTTGAATTCAATAGTCTTCTTTATAAAAGAACCAGTAGAAGAAGTATCGAGCATGGATTGATCATGACGAGAAAGCCGAGCATAAAATTCTAAATAATGATTTCTCTTGAGAGCTCATGATTGGGGCATGAATATAACATTGACTTAAGCCTCCCCCAAACTTGAGCGATACTTTCTCCTTCACGAGGCCAAAAATTATATATATAATTCTGATCACGATGAACCAGATGCATAGGATAAAACTTCTGATGAAATTCCAATTTCAATCGGTTGTAATTCCAACTCCCGGTATCATCGCATAGCCTATAACATTTCAATGCCTTCTCCTTCAAAGATAAAGGGAAGACCTTCTTCTTGACTTCATCTTCGAGCAAACCTGCAAGTTTAAATAATCCACAAACTTCAACCACATAGATTAGATGCATATCAGGATGTAATGTTCCATCTCCTACATAAGGATTAGCTAGAAGTTTCTCTATCATACCCAAAGGAATTTCATAATAAATATTTTCAGTAGGAGCAGTAGGTTGAGGAGAAACACTCTGCTCTTCCAGTCGATGTGAAGATACCCCGAACAAGCCCCTCAAAGGATTATTTTCCATAGTGACAAGTGACAGTAAATTTTAGCACGTAATATAAATGTTTCCTTACCAAATTCCACTCACCAGGCGCTTCACTCCGTGGCAACGGTGCCAGAAAAGAGTCTTGATGACCCACGAGTATAGGGAATCTATCGTAGTCCTTTCAATAAGTAAGAGTGTCGAACCCAACGAGGAACAGAAGGAAATGACAAGCGATTTTCAGTAAAGTATTCTCTGCAAGCACTGAAATTATTGATAACAGATAGTTTGATGATAAGATAATTTGTAATGGGTAACAACTAACAAATGTAACTAAGGTGCAGCAAGGTGGCCCAATCCTTTTTGTAGCAAAGGGCAAGTCTGGACAAACTCTTATATAAAGCAAAGCGCTCCCGAGGACACATGGTAATTATTGTCAAGTTAGTTTTCATCATGCTCATATGATTCGCGTTCGTTACTTTGATAATTTGATATGTGGGTGGATCGGTACTTGGGTGTGGTCCTTAATTGGACAAGCATCCCACTTATGATTAACCACTCTCGCAAGCATCCGCAAATACAAAAGAAAAAATAAGATTAATCTAACCATAGCATGAAACATGTGGATCCAAATCAGCCCCTTATGAAGCAGCACATAAACTAGGGTTTAAGCTTATGTCACTCTAGCAACCCATCATCTACTTATTACTTCCCAGTGCCTTCCCCTAGGCCAAAATCATGGTGAAGTGTCATGTAGTCGATGTTCACATAACACCACTAGAGGAAAGACAACATACATCTCATCAAAATATCAAATGAATGCCAAATTCACATGATTACTTATAACAAGACTTCTGCCATGTCCTCGGGAACAAACGTAACTACTCACAAAGTATATTCATGTTCATAATCAGAGGGGTATTGAATATCATTAAGGATCTGAACATATGATCTTCCACCAAATAAACCAACTAGCATCAACTACGAGGAGTAATCAACACTACTAGCAACCCACAGGTACCAATCTAAGGTTTTGAGACAAAGATCGGATACAAAATATGAACTAGGGTTTGAGAGGAGATGGTGCTGGTGAAGATGTTGATGGAGATTGACCCCCTCTCAATGAGAGGATTGTTGGTGATGACAATGACGATGATTTCCCCCTCCGGGAGGGAAGTTTCTCCGACAGAACAGCACTGCCGGAGCCCTAGATTGCTTCTGCCTAGGTTCTGCCTCGAGATGGCGGCGCTTCATCCCGAAAGCTTCCTTCTAATTTGTTTTCCAGGTCAAAAGACATCATATAGCAGAAGATGGGCACCGGAGGCCTGCCAGGGGGCCCACAAGCCACAGGGGGGCGCCCCTAGGCTTGTGGCCTCCTGGTGGGTCCCCTCTGGTATTTTCTTCGCCCAATATTTTTTATATGTTCCAAAATAATTCTCCGTAAATTTTCAGGAATTTTGGAATTGTGCAGAACATGTCTCTCAGATTTGCTCCTTTCCAGTCCAGAATTCCAGCTGCCGGCATTCTCCCTCTTCATGTAAACCTTGTAAAATAAGAGAGAAAAGACATAAGTATTGTACCAAAATAGGTAATAACAGCCCATAATGCAATAAATATGAATGTAAAAGCATGATGCAAAATGGGCGTATCAGCCCTAAGAAAAGGTGGTACAATCTCGACACTATTGAGAGGCCTTGTGTTGAGTTTTGGAAGTTGAATGACTTCTATATGTGCTAAATTATTCTCCTTTTGAATACATTTTTTTGCAAGAAAGGAACTTTTATTGATCACGTATAGTGAGTAAACTATGTTGGCTATCTTCATAGGGGAATAATGAAATAGCAGGCAGTGCGTTGTCACGAGCGACCCAGAGAAGCAAGGGTATGGCTCGCCACGTTCATGTGTCCTAGCTAGACTAACGTTCCTTTCTTGAGCCAGAATCCATCTGATCGCACGAACACGGTAAGCATACCTCAACCGATCCACCTTCTTGGGTTGCACCATGTGTAGCATAGTCCGTTTCCACAATCAATGGCTAATCTAACAAGAGTGCAAGCCGAAGCCCTTCATCCATGGTTGCCATCGGAATCACAACAATGGAAGATCACTCGTGTTGCAGCAAAGATACCACTCCTAGATGATCACCCGAAACCATGCTAACCTTCATCATGTCGTCGTTCTTCACAAAAAAGCTCCATCAATGTTCAATTTTGGCATGGGGCATGTCTGGAGGTTCCCACGGTGGCCTATATGAGATTTCATGTGGGCTCTTTGGTCTAGTTCCAGAAAGGCAAATCACATGCTTACCCCATAGTTAGGTATGTTGATAGGTGTTGCTCGATCGCTAGGAGCGATGTGATATTGCTTGATAGGAACCTTCGCAAGTCTCCGACCGAGTCGTGGGGTTTATGGTGCATGACCTCCTCTGCACGTCCGTCAATTTGTCCAGCAAGCGATGTTGGCAGTTGAAATGTTATTTTACTTTAGCTTTAGAGCAAAGAAAGAAAGAATTAGTGAAAGATTACGTAGTTGACTAAATTTTAGCCTTGAATTCAGGCATGGCAGTTTTGGCTCTAGGGAGCATTTGCTTCGGTGGTGAACAATAAATTCAAAAAAGATAACAAACAAATTGAAAAACTTTTTTTTGCACATTCACGTTACTGTCCAAAGCGTGCATGACAATTTTTATACCAAACCAAACAATAATTTTCTCAACAAAAAAACAAAGTTAAGTAGTCAAGAAAGACCAAATATTTGTCAGCAAATTTGCATTTTTTGCACACATAGAAATGCTTGGGTATTCCACCTAAATGTTTACAAATAACATTTAGACGAGAATATGTACATATTTAATTTTTTGCTTTATTTTACATTTACAAAAAAATGCGAGCAGAAGCAAATGCTCCCAGAGCCAAATTGATTGTCCGCTTGAGTTCAGACGAACAGAGAAAGACATTCTATAGGAAAAAATATATGATGTTGATTGGCTTAATGTCAATATTTAGCAAGCCAACATTTGGCAAAATCAAAATGGCGAAAAGAAAATCCATTTCTTTAGAGATTGGCAAGATTTAATTGGTAGTCAACCAATTGATAGCCTACTTTTTCTGACTTGCCAATTGACATGCCAAATATTAGCATCTAATCCCTAAAAAAATTGGCATCTAAACCAATCAGACTCATAGAGCAACTGAATTGTGGAGTGCGGGCTTATGGCTACCGAGCTCCATGTAGCTTGGTATTTTGTAAAAAGAAAAATGAAAATCATATTTAAAAGAAAATAAAAAAATAGATGATAACTCGTATGTGTTTCATACAGATCTGTGAAATTTTATTTGAAAATATTGTGATTCATAGGTGTGCAGAGAAAAATCAAAATTTCAGCCCAGCAAAATAACAATCGGCCATTTTGAAATAGATAGTTGTGTTTTTTTTGTACGCCACATGTGAAAACATATTGTTATAAAATTTTGCACGTATGAAGTATACATGTGTATGCCCAAGTATAAATTTTAAAGAAACTCTTGCAGTGGGAGGCTGGTAGCTTTGATGGATTCGGAGGCATGTAACACATAATGAACCGGTGCCACCTTCATGGAGATGGCCGATCTCGGTTCTTTCTATAGCAAGAAACTTCCATACCGCTATGGCAAGATCACATGATATGCCCGAAACAAAGTGGTGCAAGCCAGACCCAAGATTTACAAAATTAAACATTGATACAGCTTTCTTTCCAGATGAAGGAAGTGGTGTGACAGCTGCTGTCCTCAGAGATGATAGGGGTCAGTTTATCGCCGTGCAATGTAAGTTCATTCCAGTTGCAGCTGATGCAATTACCACTGAAGTGACGGCTATGAGAGATGGCTTGGCATTTGCCAACTCTCTTGGTTTCAATCGGATTGAAGCGGAATCAGATTCACTTCAAGTAATTAATTTTTGTTCTGGTCATACAAGATGATGGGATATGCGTATGTTGAGATGGATGTGTGGCCACACAAGGAAGGATCGAGTCTGGAATGATGATATACGAGATAGAGTTGGGGTAGCACCAATTGAGGAGAAGCTTGTCCAACATCGGCTGAGATGGTTTGGGCATATTCAGCGCAGGCCTCCAGAAGCTCCAGTGCATAGCGGACGGCTAAAGCATGCGGAGAATGTCAAGAGAGGGCGGGGTAGACCGAATTTGACATGGGAGGAGTCCGTTAAGAGAGACCTGAAGGATTGGAGTATCACCAAAGAGCTAGCTATGGACAGGGGTGCGTGAAAGCTTGCTATCCATGTGCCAGAGCCATGAGTTGGTTGCGAGATCTTATGGGTTTCACCTCTAGCCTACCCCAACTTGTTTGGGACTAAAGGCTTTATTGTTGTTATTGTTGTTGTTGTTCATACAAGATGATGGGATGAAGCTGCAACACTACTTGCAGAATGCGTGAACATAGGTACTGTAATTGGGGAGGTTATTTTTAAGCATTGTTTTTGTTCATGCAATCAAGCGGCTCATATGCTAGCTAACTATAGTTTTGATGATTTCGCCTAGTTTTTTCTTTTTGTGATGAAGAAATGCCATATTTTAGTACCGGGCTCCAGCCTCCATCACCATTTTTTCGCTAAATTGTGCCCTTTCTAACATTCTTTTGAGCAAGTAACTGGCCAAGAAAGCATATAAAGTTCTCGCAATTTCTTTGCAAGGACCAATATGGTCTTTTAGTGCCTGTTCGGCAACGGACCGCTCCAGCTACTCCGCTCCGCTCGGCGCTGAAATGCGAAGCGGCAGAATGGCAGCTCCACCAAAATGAACGAGCGCTGAAATGCGAAGCGGCAGAATGGCAGCTCCACCAAAATGAACTGCGCTCCGCTCCGCCACTTCAGCTCCACGGAGTTGGGAGCCGGAGTGTTCCCGAACAGGCCCTTAATCACTATGTACATATTTCATTCCTCTCAGGTACCACAACCAAGGCGTAGCAAATTAGACATCAACCAAAAGAGAGCTCAACTTCCTACTGCGATGTAACGAAGGCAAGTATATCACTTAAATTTAAGGAAAGACTGCACAGAACAACTCAAACTAAGGCCAACTCACATATTCCATCACATTCACATTAGGCTATTACACTACAAAGAATGCCAGAGTTAAACTCACAACTGCAGTAAAAGCAACCCCTGGTAAGCCCTGTACATGTTCCAACCCCCTAATTTGAGTAACAGTTGGAAGATCAACATCTGCAGATACATATATGACATGAGGAAGGATCTAAAACGAACGAACTAGGGCCAAGGCTGGCATTTTTCTTAGGAGTATTATTTTTGCTGCCTATCTAAGGGGCTCTTCAGACTATGGAAGACACATTCCATTCACTATCACTACTGCATAGGTACAGTTGGCCTGGGGAGTATGGAGTTGACAAGCTCCTCGTTTATCTTCACGGGTAGTGGTGGCATCTGCTTCATGATCTCTGGGGCATCATTCATCCTGCAAGCATGTCGCGTGCAAATTATAACTCGGCTCGATTCCTCTATGAATGAAACTCAGCCATCATGCTTATTCTTGAAAGGAAAAAGGAATAATGATTTGAATCTTAGAATCCTTAACAATTTGAAGACAAAAAACTTTATGCAAATTAAAGGTCGATTAGATATGATGAAGCATTGGCACCTTGACGGGTACGAGCATCCGGTCACTTTTTTACAATGAAAAAAAAAGACGAGCTCCAAAAGTGGATTTGATTAAGCGGACGGATATTGGTTTTCTTGAATTTTTCATGCCGCAAGAAACTGACCTTATATGCCTACAAGTTTCTTGTAGCAATAGTAGTAACACTGACTAGCAGATGTTTCGCCAAAATAAAATAAAATTGGCTAGCAGATGAATCCACACAAGACATTCATCTACTGTGAACACACATATATGATGTGCCAATGTCGGAAGAAATGACAGTCCTAAAGACAAAAATTATCCTTTCCTTGTGTGATACTCCCTCCGTTCCTAAATATAAGTTTGTTTAGACATTTCAAATGGACTACAACATACGGATGTATGTAGACACATTTTAAAGTATAGATTGACTCATTTTGCTCCATATGTAGTCACTTGTTGGAATCTCTAAAAAGACTTATATTTGGGAACGGAGGGAGTAGAAATTACTCTGTGCCTACTGATAAGAGTGTCTAAAAAGGATACTGATCAATACAGTAATAAATAACAAAAAAAGGCTTGAACTGATGTCATGGATTCATTATTTTCAAAATTTAAGAATATACGGGAAAAAAACAAGGGAATGAAAGCATACTCTTTTAACACTCTGAGTATGTTACCGGATCAATACTTAATAACAAAAGCCTTAAACTGATGTCATCATCATTTCGAAAATTTAAGAATATAAAATACAATATAAGGCAAGGAAATGAAATCATACTCTTTCAACACCCTGAGTATGTTATCTCGAGTTTGGCACAGCAGAGAGATGTTATCCTGTATCTGGAGATGAAAGAATTCAAGTAAGAAAAACAGTCTTCATTTGCAAGTGTGCATAAATCATCACCAAAATAGTCTTCAAGTTTTAAAATGATACCTGCATGGTGCCAAGGTTTGTTGAAATTTGACTTAAAACCTGGGCGTTAGTTTCAAGGAGTTCTCCTGTTGGACCTCCAATTGCTACAGAAAGGAAATAAAAGTGAGGAAATGAGCAACTTGGAGTCTAGGCCATCAATGGCAATAGTCATGATATTTAAAAACTGGGAGATAAATCACTCTTGAACATAAAAAAACATTATTCAGAAGGATAATGCGAGCAATAAACATGTATGACTATTCTCAAAATAGTTTTTGACTTAACATTTCGAAATGCACAGAGATGCCAAGACCCATGTGACTATAGACTACATGTCACCTAGTTCACATGCACAAAAAGTTGTGTTTGCTAGTGTCCTTAACCAGGTTATTGCCCTGACACCCACCATCAAGAAGAAATAAACAAAGCAAGCTGCAGTGGAACTGAATCTAGAAAGACAACTCCAGTACTTCACCCAAATAATTCTAATTCCAGGCATCCAAGCCATACAAGAATCATTTGAGAGCGATAACCGCACAATTCTCACCGGCATATGAAGGATCACATTTTTGTTCAATGGACGGATCTGTATCTAATATATGAGAAATATGTGACCAAGATTATAACAACTGATCAAATCCTCCAACACAGGATATTAGATACCAAAGGCATAGGGAACTGCATTTCTATTGAACTGAGCTGGTTCCAAAACTGAATCAAAGTGGTGTTAATTGTAGAGTATAACCAAGATGCGTGTATCATAATGATTTTCTTAAGAATATAAACATGTCAGTTGATGGCTAATATGATGTTGGAATCAACGATATGAAAACATTTATTGCATATCAGCAGAACCAGTCCTACATCATATAAGCAGGTTATTTCTTTCACTTCATGCAACACATACATTCCTACATTGCAGCAAATAAAAACAAGGAGCAAACTAGAGAGTCAACTGAAATAATTCAGCGAACATCAATATGAGTTACCTTTGGATGAAATTTCGTCATCATCAATGGGAAGTGCTGGAAGGGAGTATGGCGGAACACTCGGCCTTCCAGCTATATGAACAGGTGGTTTCGATGAAGAATCTGCAACCTTCTCCTGCAGCAGTGAGCGGTTGTCAGTTACAAGTTTATTCAAATTTAAATGAGGCGCATTAGCTACATAATCGTGTACAGCTGCCGAGTGTGTGCTTGGGTAAGGGCCCTGCGGCCTGGTTGAGGTGAATGGGGCACCAGCACAAGGGCAGTGGAGAAATAAAAAGACTAAGGCCCTGTTTGTTTGCGCTTCTGCTTCTGCTTTTGCAGCTTTTCCACTTTGGCAAAAAAAGCCAAAAAAAGCTCCTAAATAGGTGCTTTTTGCTCCGGCTTTTGGCTTATACCACCATATAACAATATTGATTCATAAGCCAAAGGCCGAAGCAAAAAGGCCCTATTTAGGAGCTTTTGTGGCTTTCTTGCCAAAGTGGAAAAGCTTTGCTTATTGCTTGCTTTGTGACAGGATAACTGTGTTGTACTTATATAGCTGGCCGCAAAACAAGATCTAATGTATACCAAAGATACAATCCATCTACCCAAACATAAAAATGCACTTAACTGACCAGCATAATGTCTAAGTTCCTAACATGAAAGTATGAATCTCTTTTAACTGAAAACTGTAGGGGAGGCCCCAACAGGAAGTTATATTAAGAAAAGAAAATATGAATCTAATTCATCCACTTGTGTAACTATGGTGCCAGCAATGCCACAGTCCTCAGCAGGACCTAGGAATGGCCACTGCTCTGATGCAGTCCCCCTGACAGACTTGGGTGAGCAGCCACACCACCATGAAATAATGGAGCAGAAAGATTAGTACTACTCCCCCCATCCAAATATATAAGTCCCCTCGAATTTTGAGCCTAAGTTTGACTAACAAAATATGAGTTATAGGCTATAAAAGTTAGGCTCGAATTCATAGTCAAAATTAGGGTCACATTCGAGGGGGGCTTATATACATGGACAGAGGGAGCGTAAAACATATCATGGGATGTTTGGGTTGAAAATCAATAGAGCAAAGGCCAGGCTACATTTGTACAAAATAAAACAAGTTCCATAAAAATATGATGTATCTTCAAGCATGAGTTTGTGGTCTAAGACCATCTCCAGTGTTGCAGGAAAGCGATTTGAAGCGAGTAATGAGTTGGTTTCATAGTTTCATACAATGGAGCGGGCAATTCGAAGCAGGAAAGCTTGAAGTTGAACCAACTTGTTGGTTAGATTCCAAGACAATAAATAATGAAAAATACTAGTGAGAACTTGCGTCGACCAGTTGGCTAGCTAGAGCAGGCTGAAATGCTCACAGCCCGCCGACCCGTGCTCAAGGCTCAGCCTCCGCTGGGTTGGTGTTCATCTTTCTTCTTAAAAAATGCACCAATGGCTAGTGGTTGGTCGAGTTTCTTTACAAAACAATACTGGTACTCCCTGTCATCTGTCAGCGCTGCTGCTATCCTCTACGCTGCTATTCTCTTGCCTTTCCCATCAACATTGCTGCCGCTGCTATTCTATTGCCATTGTTGGTGACAGCGGAAGATAGGGTTTACGAATTAAAACATTATGAACCTTAATTGAAGGAGGGAATAGTATGTATGACCACCGGTGGCTAGCATCGAGATTTCATTTTTGGGCTAGCAGAGCGATTTGCCATCGCTTGCGGTGGATTTGGATGGTGTCCCGTTAAGTTTGGATGAGGAGAGAAGGAACCAGAGGGGGAAGAAAACATGCCTGGATTCCGTTTTGTTACCGTTTTCTTTAGTTCTGAAGGTAACTCCCAAACATTGATGTTATGCACTGGAAAAATCTCAATGATTCCAATTGCAACCCTTTCTACTTCGAACCAACGCAACATTGGAGACAGTCTAACAAGCTAAATACTGGACAGTAAGAGTTTCATTCAAGTTCAGAAACATGTTCTGCCTCATACTCTGTTAATACGTGAAAGGAGCGTACATCCTTGCGTTTATAAAATGGATATTTCAATGTAACCACATGAAGTTCACATATGCATCTGCAGTGCATAGTCATTGATGAAAGTTTTAGCAGAAAAATTCCAACGCATAATCGAATATCCAAGAAATACTAGTAGAATAATATGCTCGAGTTTTGGAGCAGATTTCTTGATTTCTTCCTTTGGGAAACAAACCTACAAAAAGTTAGTCGATCTGGAGGAACCACTCAAACTTGCCAAACTATGTGCAACCAAATGCTGGCATTTCCCAACTTGTTACAGCATTGAGTTTTCTAGTTGCATTATAACACTCATAAAAATTGAGGAAAAAGGGAAATTGGCAAACCTTTTTGTCCTTGCTTTTCTTTGATGAGCTGTGGTCCTCTTTCTTTCTTTTACCACTCTCCTTTTTCTGCAGGTTGAATGCATAGCATCAGATCATTGCTGAGACCCAGTAAGAGACTGGGTACCATGATAACAGAAATGCAAAAGGTGCATTCCAAGTCTATATTACTCACACTCATCCATCTACACCGCAAAGCCACATCTCGAACTGTTTTCTCTGGCAACTTCATGGCTATTTTTGCATACCGAATAACAGGCGCATCAGATGCATACCTGAGAGCAAATATCGAGGAACATCAATGGAACTGTGAGGTGCAAAAACTATGGTGCACAAAGTTAGCGAATTCATAGAGCCCTCAAATTGTTGTTAAAACAGTGAATGCTACTTTTTGAGCCCAACTGCAATCTTGACTCTGCTGTCATTTTGATGACAACAAGGCGACTAGGTGCCTTGCGCATAGGTGCTTTACCGCATTATGTAGGTACCGAATAATGGCATAATATACCGTGTGGAAGAATAAAGCATATCTACATGGACAGAGAAGAAAGGGTGGATAATATATATTCTGAGAACATTATTCACATGTCCAAACACCACTAACATTTCAAGAAGAAGCATATTCACATGTCAACCTGAGGGAGGAAGATTGATTAATCTGAACCCATAAGGAGGCGGTAGCAACTTGTAATCTCCACTACATGCTAACGAACCTACTTAATTCTCAAAGTTATCGACGAATTATAGCCACAGACGTCCGAAGTAAGAACTCAAACCCTCCACCTCGTCCAAATTGACGAAATCCCAAAACCCGCGTAGCCCAGCAACTCACTTGACGAGCAGCTCGTCGAGGATGGCCTGCTCCTCCGGCGTCCACTCCCGGGACAGGCCCGGGTCGTGCCGGAGCGCCGCCGCCGTGCCGCCGGAGCTAGGGTTTGCTCCCCCTCCCCCACCCCCACCTCCTCCTCCGCCGCCGCCGCCGCCGCTAGAGTGGGACCCGTTCTGGGCGGCGGCGCTGGCGGGCGGCGGGTGCCCGTTGGCGCCCATGCCTCCCAATTGGCGCGAATATTTTGGCTCCCTGGGGGAAGCTGGAGCTGCTGCTTCTGAGCGAGTGTTGGGGGAGCTCCTGTCTCTCCTCTTCCCGCTACGAGTGGATGTGGGGAATAAAGAAGTTTTTTCCCTTTTATTTTGGGGATCTTCTCGATCCATTTGGGGGTTATATGTTGGAGCCGTTCGCACTGTGCGACCGTAGGCAGCGTTTTCTTTTCAAAACTGCCCTTCTTTGCGGAAAACCGGCGACTTTTGGGGCGTAAAACCAGTGCTTGCTAGTAACATGTACCGGATAAATTGTGTACTGATACTAGGCATGGTATTAATTGCATACTGATATTAGGTAGGATATTAATTGCATACTGATGTTAGGATGAATATTAATGATATATTAATTATAATGCTCCGTTGTTTACACTGATGTTAATATTTGGTAGTACTAGATATGTTGAATGTTCATCATTTGAGCAGTCTAGGTCGTTAGATTTTTTTTAGGGGATTGAACTGACATAGTTTGATGGTTGAGATTAGTTGGCTTTTTTTGACTTCTTTTATTTTGATATATATTAGATATATAGATTTGTGTGGTTTCAGAACTATATTAGAGGCCTGTTCGGTTCCTCTCTGCTCCCTGGACTGCGCTCCCGGAGCGGAGGAAACTACAGCTTATTTCCATGGAGCAGCTCAAACCAAGCTCCTGGAGCTCCGCGGAGTGGAGCGGACAGGAGAGATTCCGAACAGGCCTTAGGGATGTGTTTGATTAGTCAGTAAAATATAACCTGTTTGCGTCCGTAATAGATAACTCCAGATTATGTTTGTTTTGGTTGAGTTGTAATCCATTTACATGGTAACAGATCCCACCCTAGAAGAAAATTTATTCCATCCAAAATCGGGTGTAATGAAAAACAGCCTCATGAGTTATCAATTATCTTTCCGCGCGATTTCTTCTCCGTGAGTCAGTAACAAACTCCAGCAAAAGCTCCGCCGCCTTGATCTCTTCCTTTCTTAGCCCGACGAAATCGATGAAGCGAAGCTGCCGGGGCATGTTGGCGCACGAATGAGGCCGAGAGAGGGAACGGCCATGGCTCTGCAGACAAATGATGGCGACGAGCACTCGCGAGCTGGGTCAATGCCATCGCAACGGCCACCATGCTAGTGCAGCAGCTCTGGACGCGGCACAGATGACACCTCTTTGCTGCTTCACATGTGGACATCATCTCCAGCCGTAGTAGACCACGTCGCATGTCTCTCCAAGTCAACTGAGCCAACATGTCGTCGTTTGAACGACACCTTGGCATTGACCTCAAACTCATCATCAGCACTGGCACAACAACTGCTGCAACCTGGAGCCTCCGCCGTAGAGAAGGGGGTGAGACATGAGAGCACTGACATCCTTTCAGTTAATAGACGAAAACTGAGATATGTGTAATCGATTATGTTACATCCCAATTAACCAAACAGGTTCCATTTTTTTATCCATTCCGTTTACATTAACAATGATATCTAATTACATTTATATTTACATTCCTTCTCGCATTCCAAACACCTCCTAAGAGTTACTCCATATATGACAGGTCCATGAATGATGAAAATGAACATAAGAAAAAAGAATTGGCAAAACTTGTTGAGTATCTTTTGGAGTTAGAAGAAATCCACTACTTGCAAAGATCAAGAGCAACTTGTTGTTGATTGAAAAATGGTGACCACAACACTGCATCTTTTTCAAGTGTTTGCATCGTCTAGGAGAAGGAAGAATTAATAAAAAATAATAAAGGATGGTAATGATGGCGTTTTGGAAGCTATGGCGGCATTAAGATCGCACATCCAGAATTATTTCATTAATCTTTTTACATCAAAGGTGCGGCAAGTGAACCCGTATATTATTTAGAAAGTGCAAACCAAGGTATTGGATCAAATGAATGATGTGTTGATGGCAACATTCACTCGAGATGATGTTTTAATGCAGTTTTTAGCATTGATGGTTTCAAGGCACCAGGTCTGAAATGGGCTTCATGCAATTTTCTTTAAGAAGTTTTGGCATATTTTGGGAGATGTAATTACTCAAGTGGTGTTGCTTGCTATTAACTCAAGGCAAATACCGGCTGAATGGAATGATACCTATATTATTCTTATACCTAAGATTGAATCTCCTGAGCTGGTAACACAATATAGGCCTATTAGCTTATGCAATGTGCTTTATAAATTTATCTCAAAGATGTTACCATCAAGATTGAAAATTAGTCTGCCAGACATTTTCTCTCCTACCCAGAGTGCCTTTGTACCCGTCAGACTAATCACTGGTAACATCCTTAATGCTTATGAGTGTGTCCATAAGATTAAAAACAAAAAATCAGGACAAGCAGGATTATGTGTAGTGAAGTTGGATATGCACAAGGTTTATGACCATGTATAATGACTTTTCTTGAGGAGCATGGTGCAAAAATTTTGGTTCCATGAACAATGGATCAAAATGATGATGGCATGTGTTAGCTCATCGAGGTATAAGGTGGAATTTGATTCTCAAGAGATGGGTATTTTCACCCCCTCCGAGAGGTATTAGGCAGGGGGTCCCCTCTCCCTTATCTTTTACTTCTTTGTGTAGAAGGTCTTTCTAGTATGTTGTAGCATGAGGAAGTTGGTGCCATGGATGGGACTAGAGTGTGTAGAAATGCACCATCTGTATCACGCCTTTATTTGCTGACGATTCTCTAATTCTCCTAAGACTTGATGTGTTAAATGTGACTACCTTACAGCACTAGACACCTATTGTTAAAGTTCAGGACAAATGGTTAGTTTGGCAAAGTCAAGTATGTTTTCTTAGTCTAAATACTAATGTCAATTCTAGAGCGGAGATTGCCAAGTTCTTCATGTCGATATTGAAGCATTATCAGATAAATACATAGGACCTCTAGCTATGGTGAGGGCCTGATAGAAGTGATTGTTTCAAGCACTTTCCTAAGAGCATTAAAATGTGTTTGATTGGTTGGATTAAAAAGCGATTATCTATAGGCGGCAAAGAGATACTTTTGTAGGAAGTATCCCAAGCCATACTAGTATTTGCCATGTCTTTCAGCTTGCCTAAGGATGTCTGCAGAGATAATACAAATATTATTGCTCAAATTTGGTGGGGTGGTGATGATGAAAATAAAAAGATGCATTGATTTGCTTGGTGGAAGCTATGTTTCCCAATGAGTAAAGGAGACATGGTTTTCATGGATCTCTATTCTTTTAAGTTGGAAATTTCGTTGCACAATGGAAGAGGTTAATTATAGACCCAGAGTCTTCATGTGCAAAGGTACTGGAAGTGAAATATTTTCCGAATGGGAGTTTGTTGCAAGCAACACCAAAGAAGAAGGGGGCATCATTTACATGGCAAAGCATCTTAAAAGGACTTGACACGTTTAAAATATGATATGTATGGAGGATTGGTTCGAGCAAGGCAGTTAATATATGGAATTATCTTTGGATTCCAACAAGTCCAGATAGACAGGTTATTACACCCCATGGCCAAACAATCTTATCTTCAGTCAATGATCTTATTGGTATTACAAATATCTTCAATATAATGGATGTTCGAAGGATCTCGCAAATGATGTTGAATTATCAGGCATTCACTGATTTCATTGCCTGGCACACGAACATAACGTGATCTTCTTTGGTTCGAACTGCATACCATGTAAACTGGGTGCACTCTTATAAAATATGTTATCTCGGCCAAGTGGTTCTATTGGCGGTTTGGAGTATATTATGGAATCTAAAGGTTCCACATCAAGTGCAGATTTTGCTAGCGATTTTAAATGTGATTATCCCCTGGAAATCGATACTAACTAATTGACACATCAGTTCAGACAAAGCTTGTCCTATTGGCCATTATGGTGATGAGGATATCTGCCACCTACTCTTCGAGTGCACACATGCTTAGGACTTAGGGTGTCATCTAGTTATAACTGATCCTATTGTCATGACAGTTTAGGTTGATAGATCAGGTCAGCTGTCATGAACAGCTGTTGAATTTACTTGATAATTCTTTCATGTTAAATCCAAGTCTGAACATTAAACAAGTGCTTGATGTGGGTACTGGTGTTTATGATGGATTCGGTGTCAAGCCACTAATAATGAATATGTTCCCCATGTAGTGAGGTGGTCGATTAAGTTTCCCCATGCTCATAGAAGTAGGGTGTGTATGTGTGCATTCATAGGGATGAGTGCATACTCCTTTGAATGTATTGTGTTAAAAAAGTTTTATTTCTGATTTTTTTCTCAAAAAATGTGGTCTCCATAATTCTGATCCCAAAATGCGTACATAACAAACCTACTTTCAAGCATTTAGGTGTTTAGGGTCTGGTTTGCCTGCAAGCTAGACAACACAACATGCCTCTAAACTTTGGTCAAAACCTTGTAGCATATGTTTCGTGGGAATAATTGTTTTTATCTCTGTTTGCTACTGCCTTGTATACTCGGTTGTTTTAAAGGCTTTAAAGTGGGGCTAACGTCTTTTGTCGATGAAATTCATGCGCGGATGGGCTGCACATGGCACAACATTATGCAGCCACTGCAGGTATAAGACCACAGTCTTAAAGCCTCCCTCATGGACAATTATGAAAAGAACATGACTAAATTAATAGAGTTATATAGTTAGAGAGCTAAGAAACATTGGGCTAGAGATGGAGATAGGAATACAACTTTCTTTCACCAAGATGTACTCAAAAGGAGAAGGAGGAATACAATTTTATCTATAAAAGATGAAAATAATGGTACTCACTTCAAACCTGAAAGCATAGCTCAAACCTTTGTGAATTATTTTAGTCACATCTCCTCCTCTCAAAACACTAACAATGGCAAGCCCTATCTTGGAACTCAGCCCCCTCAAATGGACCAAGACTACACCATTCCAGATAAGCAAGAAATTTGGCGGACATTGTAGGAAATGAAAAGGAGAGCGTCACCAAGCCCGAATGGATTTAATGTGGAGTTCTACATTGCACTTGGAGCTGGATTGGGGATGATGTCACCATGTTGGTAAGGAACTTCTACACCATAGGTATCCTCCCTTCTCATATAAATGATACTCATATAGCTTGGATTCCAAAATAGTTGTTCCTTTGGTTCCCACTGATTATAGACCCATAAGCCTATGCAACGTGATTTATAAAATCATAGCAAAAACCCTTGCGAACAGGCTTAAGGCTCGTCTTCCTGGCTACATTCATCCTTCGCAACAAGATTTTACTGAGGGATGAAGAATTAGCAGTAATATTATCATTGCCCAGGAAATCACTCATTCTTTAATTTGACCAATTGGAATAACCAGGCCTTTATGATTAAGATTGACCTTGCAAAAGCTTTTGACCATATAGAGTGGAACTTCATTGTGTCTGCTCTCTCTCATAAAGGGCTTCATGGTCATTTCATTAACCTCACATATGCGGGCATATCTTCCCTCGTTTTCTCTATGATCATTAACGGTCAATCTTATGGTAGATTTTGCAATAATAGGGAATCAGGCAAGGTTGTCCTCTGCTTCCTTATATTTTTGTCCTTGCCATAAACGAGTTGTCTAGCTCTCCTCGGGAAGCCATGGCAAACAATCAGTTGGTTGGCATCACTCTTGGTCCAAATCGCCCTCTGATTCATTCTCTCATGTTCATTGGTGACCTGCTCATTTGGGGCCAGGTAAGTACCTCAAGCTTCGACTATGAAGGATCTTCTTAAAAAAATTCTTAGATTCAGGTCAAACTCCAAATTGGTCAAAATCTGCCATTATGTTTAGCAAACAGGCCCATCCTAATATTTGTGCTACTATTAAAACTATTTTTCCTGTGCTAGACATTGATGCCAACTCAGTTCACCTTCGACATCCCTTAATTCTTCCTACCAAAGACAGATCTTCTACCTACAATTTTATCTTTAACAAGTTTAAATTCAAGCTCAGTGGCTACAAAATCAAACAAACTTTCCCATGCAGCTAGGCTTGCTTTAATCAATTCCGTCCTTGCTTCTATACATGTCTACTACATGCCCAATATTTTATTTTTAAAAAAAATTCATTGCCAAACTCACCGCTGTAATTAGGAACTTATGGTGAAGTGGTGTTAAAGGCGAACATGCTGCTAGATCTATTTGCCTTCGAGCTTGGGAAGACATTTGTACTCCAAAAAGAGAACGTGGGTTTGGTATTAGGAACCTTCAGGCTTTAAATCAAAGCCTCATTCTCACTAGTGTTCGGAGAATTGCTGAAGCCCCTCATGATCACTTGCATCAAATTCTCAAATCTAAGTATTTTCATGACACTTCTTTTTTGGAGAGCCAACCCAACTCTTCCCAGATCTGCATTTTGGACCTCAATTCTGAATGTTAGACCAATTCTTGAAGCCCATTCTTTCTACCAGATCACAAAGGGCAATCTTTCTATTTGGAGCACTCCTTGGTGCAACATATGGCAATCCATTTATGATCATTTGATCATCTAGCAAAATCCTTTTACTTATCCAAGACTTTGTGATTCTCCAACAAATTTGGAAGAGCAAGCAGATACCACCTAGAGTTCAAACTTTTGGATGGAGGATTCTTAGAAGGGCAATTCCTACAGGTAAAAGAGCATGTAGGCTCACTAATCACATAAGCAAAGTTTGTTCGAGGTGTAGTGAAGAAAAAGTTGATTTGCATTTGTTTTTCTAGTGCACTTTCGCTAGGGCCTTGGTGCATTAGATCAGATGCTTAAATTCAAAATTGCAGATCTATTGCATATGCCATACAAGCTTTCCTCTCTATGAATCATCCCCATGCTTCTTTGGAAAAAAATATTAACTTCCATGTGGTGTTTATGGAAATCTAGAAATGAAAACAGATCTCACAGGAAAGCAGGCAACCCTCGACAGGTCCATCATATAGATCGGGCAATTGTTGAAAACCATGAACTAGGAAAGTGCATGGATAAGGACCATCACAGAACTCATTATGGACACGCATGACAAGCAAATGTTTTTCCAGAACAGGGAAGCACCATCAAGACGGATCTCTTGATCTGAGGTGTAAAGATCTTCTCGGATGCATCATGGAAAAATGTCAAAGTTCCAAGCCTTGCTGAAGGAGTAACAACTACATGGATTGGTGTTTTCGTGCATCTACTAGGAGAACAAAGTATCAGGGTCCAAATTTAAGCTTCATCACCCACAACATCTACACCTTTGCAAGCCCAAGCAGCAACACTCGTACTGGCAACAAATGCAGCGAAGCATCTACAGTTCCAACAAGCTACATTTTTAATAGACAACCTGACACTTGCTACAACTGCTGCAAAAAAGGGAATTGCTTCAGACAAAATCCTTTGGGAGCTTAGGAAAAGCTGAGCGGATTATACCCATGTCACAGTAGGTCTCCAAGCATAGGTGTATCATATCTCTAGAGTATCTAGAGTATTGCCCATAGTGTAGCTCATCAGGTTCTAAATAACTCTTTAGAACCTTATTTTACGTGTATAAACTCTGCTCACAGAAATAGGAAGTGCTTTCTAATTTCTTTCCTTCATCAAGTTAGTATTTAGGGATATGTACTCCATGCTGTAAACTGCTTTTTTTAACACTGATGATGTAAACTACTTATGAGTTGAATATAAGGCGCCTCTTGCGCTTTTTTACTGTTAAAAAAAAGTAGGACGGTCGTCTGAAAATCCACTGGGCCTGACATAAATTTCAGGCGAAGGGATTATAGTCAGCCCCTCGTTAGAGTAGAGCACATGGCATGAGCTCCGCCTCAGGAGTGTCGACGCAGAGAAAGGAAACCCGGCAGAGAGTGCAAAATACGACGGAGAAGCAAAGCTCATACTTTCTCCGTTCCAAAATAGATAACCCAACTTTATACTAACTTGACTCAACTTTATACTAACTTTATACTAAAGTTAATATAAAGTTGGATTATCTATTTTAGAATGAAGGGAATACGTACATGCACTATTTTTGGTTGGAAGTTGCATACGAGAAAAGGAATGGACGGTCAGGATCACGTGCACACGATAAGCAGAAAGCACGATCACAGCAGGGATAAAAAACAACAAGAACAAACTCGACGGACGAGGAGATGAGCATGAGCCCCAACAAAGACGATCGTCTACGGCCGTACGCGGCCGTCTTAGGCCACGCTGACCTCCGCCACACGTATACGGCCCCAAATTACTGCTCAATGAGCTGATGTCGGCGGCCGGCGTGGCGCGCTCCGGCGCGAAGGTGATAAGCTCCAAAAGGGTTCGGCTAAGGTAGGACAGACACGGCGTCCATGCAGGCGCTTGACTAGCTGCTCTCAACCAAGGGACCAATCTTCGTACCGAGCCTTTGCAATGGCGATTCCCAAGGGCGGACGAGGCGGTCAAGCCGCCCCACGATGCTCTCTCGCTGTATCGTGTCAGGCGCATCAGAATTTGAATCCGCGCCTAAGTTTCTTTTCTGAACTGTTCCTTTGACACGGCAAGAGATTCTTGACGCGCGCGGCCGGCGCCGACGGTCGTGGCATGTCAGGCCGCGGGCAATTTTGCTTTATCTATATTAATATAAAAAAATTTAAAAAGGCAGATTCAACTGATCTCGGTCATCAAAACTAAATCAATCTAATGACGTAGACTACTCTAATGGCGAGCGTTCAACATATTTAACGTGCAATTAATACCATACAAATATTGCACTAATTATAAAATTAACACACAAATAATATCATACCTAATACATCCGTGTGCAATTAATATATTACTTAAAAATATTAACGTGTGTTGCACGTGCGCATTTACTAATATAGAATCAAAAGTTGTTTTCTCCTTCAAACTCACGGTAAGAAAACGTAGAATTACAACCCGGAAAGAAAAAGGCCACCCAGCCAACCGTTAGAACATCTACAACGGCCTTAAATCCACCTCAAACGCCTGTCGGGTCACCAACCGGTCATAAATAGTGACTCAAGCGGACCTCAAACGCCCAAGCTAATCAGCACCTCTCAAATCCAGTCCAAATCTAGGACGGACATGAGACGCCTGGGCGCTTTCCCATGTCAGACTGATGATGAGGTTCCACACAGAATCGCCCGAAAACTCGGCGGTGCGACAGACGGCTCTTCCGGTGGGGGTGTGAACGTCACGTGCGCCGCTCTGGCTCATCGTCTAAGGCCAAATTCGGCTATTTAAGTCGACCGACATCCCCCAACCCTAGCCACATTCACCTCTTCCCTCTCCACGCCGCCAGCCTGAGCCCATCCACCACCTCTCTCCCGCTCCGCCGCTCTTCCCACGCCCTCCGTCTTCAATGGTTCGGCAAAAAAAGACCACCTATGATATGCTCACGTCGGAGCGCCGATTTTAGATTGAGAAGGAGATTCGGGTGAAGCCGCCGCCCGTATCACTGCTGGCTTGCCTCCAAAATCGACGGGGCGGCGGGAGGAGGAGCAGCCAAAGGAGAAGGAGGAAGAGGAGCAGCACCCGACTCCGATGGAGGTGGCGGATACGAAGGAGGCGGAGCAGACGAAGGAGGAGCTGGCATCGGCTCTGGGCTTCAATATCGACAACGCGGATGCGGAGTTCACGGTCGCCCAAGCGACCGAGATGGCGGAGTAGCAGGCCATTCTAGAGTCCATCCAGGATAAGGCCTATGTGAAGGTCAACCGGCAGGAATGGGCGGGGACCGACGTGTTGGAAATATACCCTAGAGGCAATAGTAAATTAGTTATTATTATATTTCCTTGTTCATGATAATCGTTTATTATCCATGCTATAATTGTATTGATAGGAAACTCAGATACATGTGTGGATACATAGACAACACCATGCCCCTAGTAAGCCTCTAGTTGACTAGCTCGTTGATCAATAGATGGTTACGGTTTCCTGACCATGGACATTGGATGTCGTTGATAACGGGATCACATCATTAGGAGAATGATGTGATGGACAAGACCCAATCCTAAGCATAGCACTAGATCGTGTAGTTCGTATGCTAAAGCTTTTTAATGTCAAGTATCATTTCCTTAGACCATGAGATTGTGCAACTCCCGGATACTGTAGGAATGCTTTGGGTGTGCCAAACGTCACAACGTAACTGGGTGACTATAAAGGTACACTACGGGTATCTCCGAAAGTGTCTATTGGGTTGGCACGAATCGAGACTGGGATTTGTCACTCCGTGTGACGGAGAGGTATCTCTGGGCCCACTCGGTAGGACATCATCATAATGTGCACAATGTGATCAAGGAGTTGATCACGGGATGATGTGTTACGGAACGAGCAAAGAGACTTGCTGGTAACGAGATTGAACAAGGTATCGGGATACCGACGATCGAATCTCGGGCAAGTATCGTACCGATAGACAAAGGGAATTGTATACGGGATTGATTAAGTCCTTGACATCGTGGTTCATCCGATGAGATCATCGTGGAACATGTGGGAGCCAACATGGGTATCCAGATCCCGCTGTTGGTTATTGACCGGAGAACGTCTCGGTCATGTCTGCATGTCTCCCGAACCCGTAGGGTCTACACACTTAAGGTTCGATGACGCTAGGGTTATAAAGGAAGTTAGTATGTGGTTACCGAATGTTGTTCGGAGTCCCGGATGAGATCCCGGACGTCACGAGGAGTTCCGGAATGGTCCGGAGGTAAAGATTTATATATGGGAAGTCCTGTTTTGGTCACCGAAAGAGTTTCGGGATTTATCGGTAACGTACCGGGACCACCGGGAGGGTCCCGGGGGTCCACCAAGTGGGGCCACCAACCCCGGAGGCTTGCGTGGGCTAAGAGTAGTGAGGGACCAGCCCCTTAGTGGGCTGGTGCGCCTCCCACAAGGGCCCAAGGTGCCCAAGAGGTGGAAAGGGGGCAAACCCTAATGGGATATGGGCCTTAGGGCCCATATTGGGGCGCCTCCCTCTCCTCTCCCCCTCTTGGCCACCACCCTTGACCCCATCTAGGGCTGCCGCCCCCCCTAGGGGTGGGAACCCTAGAGGGGGCGCAGCCCTCCCCTTCCCTATATATATATGAGGCCTAGGGGGCTGCCCACATACGCGATTCAATCTCTCTTGGTGCAGCCCTGCGTCTCTTCTTCCTCCTCTTCTGTGGTGCTTGGCGAAGCCCTGCAGGATAGCCACGCTCCTCCACCACCACCACGCCGTTGTGCTGCTCTTGGATGAAGTCTTCCTCAACCTCTCCCTTTCTCCTTGCTGGATCAAGGTGTGGGAGACGTCACCGGGCTGTACGTGTGTTGAACGCGGAGGTGCCGTCCGTTCGGCACTTGGTCATCGATGATTTGGATCACGACGAGTACGACTCCATCAACCCCGTTCACTTGAACGCTTCTGCTTAGCGATCTACAAGGGTATGTAGATGCAACTCTCCTTCCCCTCGTTGCTGGTTTCTCCATAGATAGATCTTGGTGACACGTAGGAAAATTTTGAATTTCTGCTACGTTCCCCAACAGTGGCATCATGAGCTAGGTCTATTGCGTAGATTCTATGCACGAGTAGAACACAAAGTAGTTGTGGGCGTTGATTTTGTTCAATATGCTTGCCGTTACTAGTCTTATCTTGATTCGGCGGCATCGTGGGATGAAGCGGCCCGGACCGACCTTACACGTACTCTTATGTGAGACTGGTTCCACCGACTGACATGCACTAGTTGCATAAGGTGGCTAGCGGGTGTCTGTCTCTCCCACTTTAGTCGGATCGGATTCGATGAAAAGGGTCCTTATGAAGGGTAAATAGCAATTGGCATATCACGTTGTGGTCTTTGCGTAGGTAAGAAACGTTCTTGCTAGAAACCCATAGCAGCCACGTAAAACATGCAAACAACAATTAGAGGACGTCTAACTTGTTTTTGCAGGGTATGCTATGTGATGTGATATGGCCAAAGGATGTGATGAATGATATATGTGATGTATGAGATTGATCATGTTCTTGTAATAGGAATCACGACTTGCATGTCGATGAGTATGACAACCGGCAGGAGCCATAGGAGTTGTCTTTATTTATGACCTGCGTGTCAACTTAAACGTCATGTAATTACTTTACTTTATTGCTAACCGTTAGCCATAGTAGTAGAAGTAATAGTTGGCGAGGCAACTTCATGAAGACACGATGATGGAGATCATGGTGTCATGCCGGTGACGATGATGATCATGGAGCCCCGAAGATGGAGATCAAAAAGGAGCAAAGTGATATTGGCCATATCATGTCACTATTTGATTGCATGTGATGTTTATCATGTTTATACATCTTATTTGCTTAGAACGACGGTAGTAAATAAGATGATCCCTCATAAAATTTCAAGAAGTGTTCTCCCCTAACTGTGCACCGTTGCTACAGTTCGTCGTTTCGAAGCACCACGTGATGATCGGGTGTGATAGATCCTTACGTTCACATACAACGGGTGTAAGACAGTTTTACACATGCAAAACACTTAGGGTTAACTTGATGAGCCTAGCATGTGTATAGACATGGCCTCGGAACACAGAAGACCGAAAGGTCGAGCATGAGTCGTATGGTAGATACGATCAATATGAAGATGTTCACCGATGATGACTAGTCCGTCTCACGTGATGATCGAACACGGCCTAGTTGACTCGGATCATGTAATCACTTAGATGACTAGAGGGATGTCTATCTGAGTGGGAGTTCATAAGATGAACTTAATTGTCCTGAACATAGTCAAAAAATATTTGCAAATTATGTCGTAGCTCGCGCTTTAGTTCTACTGTTTAGTTATGTTCCTAGAGAAAATTTAGTTGAAAGCTGATAGTAGCAATTATGCGGACTAGGTCCGTAAACTGAGGATTGTCCTCATTGCTTCATAGAAGGCTTATGTCCTTAATGCACTGCTCAGTGTGCTGAACCTCGAAGGATGTCTGTGGATGTTGCGAACATCTGACATACACGTTTTTGATAACTACGTGATAGTTCAGTTAAACGGTTTAGAGTTGAGGCACCAAAGACGTTTGAAACGTCGCAAAACATATGAGATGTTTTGAGGGCTGAAATTGGGATTTCAGGCTCGTGCCCACGTCAAGAGGTATAAGACCTCCGACGATTCTCTTAGCCTACATACTAAGGGAGAAAAGCTCAATTGTTGAGCTTGTGCTCAGATTGTCTGAGTACAACGATCACTTGAATCGAGTGGGAGTTGATCTTCCAGATGAGATAGTGATGTTTCTCCGAAGTCATTACCACCAAGCTGCTAGAGCTTTGTGATGAACTATAATATATCAGGGACATATATGATGATCCTTGAGATATTCGCGATGTTTGACACCACAAAAGTAGAAATCAAGAAGGAGCATCAATTATTTATGGTTGGTGAAACCACTAGTTTCAAGAAGGGCAAGGGCAAGAAGGGATACTTCATGAAACGGCAATTCAGCTGCTGCTCTAGTGAAGAAACCCAAGGTTGAATCCAAACCCGAGACTAAGTGCTTCTGTAATAAGGGGAACAGCCACTGGAGCGGAATTACCCTAGATACTTGGTAGATTAGAAGGCTGGCAAGGTCGATAGAAGTATATTAGATATACATTGTGTTGATGTGTACTTTACTGGTACTCCTAGTAGCACCAGGGTATTAGATACCGGTTCGGTTGCTAAGTGTTAGTAACTCGAAATAAAAGCTACGGAATAAACGGAGACTAGCTAAAGGTGAGCTGACGACATGTGTTGGAAGTGTTTCCAATGTTGATATGATCAAGCATCGTACGCTCCCTCTACCATCGAGATTGGTGTTTGCGTTGAGCATAGACATGATTGGATTATGTCTATTGCAATACGGTTATTCATTTAAGGAGAATAATAGTTACTCTGTTTATTTGAATAATACCTTCAATGGTCTTGCACCTAAAATGAATAGTTTATTGAATCTCGATCGTAGTGATACACATGTTCATGTCAAAAGATATAGGATAGTAATGATAGTACCACCTACTTGTGGCACTGCCACTTAAGTCATATCGGTTTAAAACGCATGAGGAAGCTCCATGTTGATGGATCTTTGGACTCACTCATTTTTGAAAAGTTTGAGACATGCGAACCATGTCTATTGGTGTATATGCATGAAGAAACTCCATGCAAATGGACCGTTTTGTACTCACTTGGTTTTGAATCACTTGAGACATGCAAATCACACCACATGGGCAAGATGACTGAAAGCCTCGGTTTCAGTAAAATGGAACTGGAAAGCAACTTGTTGGAAGTAATACATTTTGATGTGTGCAGTCCAATGAGTGCTGAGGCATGTAGTAGATATCGTTATGTTCTTACTTCACAGATGATTTGAGTAGATGTTGAGTATATTTACTCGATGAATCACGTGTCTGAATTATTGAAAGGTTCAAGTAATTTCAGGGTGAAGTTGAAAGATCGTCGTGACAAGAGGATAAAATATCTATGATATGATCATAGAGATGAATATCTGAATTACGAGTTTGGCATAGAATTAAGACATTGTGGAAATTGTTTCACAACTAATACAGCCTGGAACACCATAGTGTGATGGTGTGTCCGAACATCATAACTGCACCCTATTGGATATGATGCATACCATGATGTCTCTTATCGAATTACCACAATAGTTTATGGGTTAGGCATTAGAGACAACCACATTCACTTTAAAAGGGGCACTACGTAATTCCGGTGAGATGACACCGTATGAACTATGGTTTAGAGAAACCTAAGCTGTCATTTCTTAAAAGTTTGGGGCTGCGACGCTTATGTGAAAAAGTTTCAGGCTGATAAGCTCGAACCCAAAGCGGATAAATGCATCTTCATAGGACACCCAAAACAGTTGGGTATACCTCCTGTCTCAGATCCGAAAGCAATAAGGGATTGTTTCTAGAATCGGGTCCTTTCTCGAGGAAAAGTTTTTCTCGAAAGAATTGAGTGGGAGGATGGTGGAGACTTAATGAGGTCATTGAACCGTTACTTCAACTAGTGTATAGCAGGGCACAAAGAGTTGTTCCTGTGGCACCTACACCAATTGAAGTGGAAGCTTATGATATTGATCATGAGACTTCGGATCAAGTCACTCCCAAACCTCGTAGGATGACAAGGATGCGTACTACTTCTGAGTGGTACTTAATCCTGTCTTGGAAGTCATGTTGCTAGGCAACAATGAACCTACGAGCTATGGAGAAGCGATGGTGGGCCCGGATTCCGATAAATGGCTCGAGGCCATATAATCCGAGAGAGGATCCATGTATGAAACAAAGTGTAGACTTTGGAAGAACTACTTGATGGTCGTAAGGCTGTTAGGTACATATGGATTTTAAAAGGAAGACGGACAATGATGGTAAATGTCACCATTAAGAAAGCTTGAGTTGTCGTTAAGATGTTTTCGACAAGTTCAAGGAGTTGACTACGATGAGACTTTCTCACCTGTAGCGATGCTAAAAGTCTGTTGGAATTATATTAGCAGTTACTGCACTATTTATGAAATCTTGCAGATAGGATGTCAAAACATTGTTTCCTCGACGATTTTTCTTGAGGAAAGGTTGTATGTGATACAACCGGAAGGTTTTGTCAATCCTGAAAATGCTAATAAGTGTGCAAAGCTCCAGCTGTCCTTCTAAGGACTGGAGTAAGCATCTCGGAGTTGGAATGTATGCTTTGATGATGATCAAAGATTTTGGGTTTATACAAAGTTTATGAGAAACTTGTATTTCCAAAGAAGTGAGTGGGAGCACTATAGAATTTCTGATAAGTATATGTTGTTGACATGTTGTTGATCAGAAGTGACGTAGAATTTCTGGAAAGCATATAGGGTTATTTGGAAAGTGTTTTTCAATGGAAAGCCTGGATTAAGCTACTTGAACATTGAGCATCAAGATCTATGAGGATAGATCAAAACGCTTAATAGTACTTTCAAATGAGCACATGCCTTGACGTGATCTTGAAGGTGTTCAAGATGGATCAGTCAAAGAAGGAGTTCTTGCCTGAGTTATTAGGTATAAAGTTAAGACTTAAAGCTCGATCACGACAGAATAGAGAGAAAGGACAAAGGTCGTCCCCTATGCTTAAGACATAGGCTCTACAGTATGCTATGCTGTGTACCGCACCTAAAGTGTGCCTTGCCATGAGTCAGTCAAGGGGTACAAGAGTGATCCAAGAATGGATCACAGGACAGCGGTCAAAGTTATCCTTAGTAACTAGTGGATTAAGGAATTTTTCTCGATTATGGAGGTGGTAAAAGAGTTCGTCGTAAAGGTTTACGTCGATGCAAGCTTAACACCTATCCGGATAGCTCTGAGTAGAGATACCCGATACGTATAATGGAGCAACAATTTATAATAGCTCCAAGTAGAACAGTTATTTGGAATAGCTCCAAATAGAACGTGGTAGCTACATCTAGGAGATGACATAGAGATTTGTAAAGCACACACGGATCTGAAAGGTTCAGACCCGTTGACTAAAACCTCTCTCACAAGCAACATGATCAAACCTAGAACTCATTGAGTGTTAATCACATAAGTGATGTGAACTAGACTACTGACTCTAGTAAACTCTTGGGTGTTAGTCACATGGCGATGTGACCTGTGAGTGATTAATCACATGGAGATGTGAACTAGATTATTGACTCTAGCGCAAGTGGGAGACTGTTGGAAATATGCCCTAGAGGCAATAGTAAATTAGTTATTATTATATTTCCTTGTTCATGATAATCGTTTATTATCCATGCTATAATTGTATTGATAGGAAACTCAGATACATGTGTGGATACATAGACAACACCATGTCCCTAGTAAGCCTCTAGTTGACTAGCTCGTTGATCAATAGATGGTTACGGTTTCCTGACCATGGACATTGGATGTCGTTGATAACGGGATCACATCATTAGGAGAATGATGTGATGGACAAGACCTAATCCTAAGCATAGCACTAGATCGTGTAGTTCGTATGCTAAAGCTTTTTAATGTCAAGTATCATTTCCTTAGACCATGAGATTGTGCAACTCCCGGATACTGTAGGAATGCTTTGGGTGTGCCAAACGTCACAACGTAACTGGGTGACTATAAAGGTACACTACGGGTATCTCCGAAAGTGTCTGTTGGGTTGGCACGAATCGAGACTGGGATTTGTCACTCCGTGTGACGGAGAGGTATCTCTAGGCCCACTCGGTAGGACATCATCATAATGTGCACAATGTGATCAAGGAGTTGATCACGGGATGATGTGTTACGGAACGAGTAAAGAGACTTGCCGGTAACGAGATTGAACAAGGTATCGGGATACCGACGATCGAATCTCGGGTAAGTATCGTACCGATAGACAAAGGGAATTGTATACGGGATTGATTAAGTCCTTGACATCGTGGTTCATCCGAGGAGATCATCGTGGAACATGTGGGAGCCAACATGGGTATCCAGATCCCGCTGTTGGTTATTGACCGGAGAACGTCTCGGTCATGTCTGCATGTCTCCCGAACCCGTAGGGTCTACACACTTAAGGTTCGATGACGCTAGGGTTATAAAGGAAGTTAGTATGTGGTTACCGAATGTTGTTCGAAGTCCCGGATGAGATCCCGGACGTCACGAGGAGTTCTGGAATGGTCCGGAGGTAAAGATTTATATATGGGAAGTCCTGTTTTGGTCACCGGAAGAGTTTCGGGGTTTATCGGTAACGTACCGGGACCACCGGGAGGGTCCCGGGGGTCCACCAAGTGGGGCCACCAACCCCGGAGGCTTGCGTGGGCTAAGAGTAGTGAGGGACCAGCCCCTTAGTGGGCTGGTGCGCCTCCCACAAGGGTCCAAGGTGCCCAAGAGGTGGAAAGGGGGCAAACCCTAATGGGATATGGGCCTTAGGGCCCATATTGGGGCGCCTCCCTCTCCTCTCCCCCTCTTGGCCGCCACCCTTGACCCCATCTAGGGCTGCCGCCCCCCCTAGGGGTGGGAACCCTAGAGGGGGCGCAGCCCTCCCCTTCCCTATATATATATGAGGCCTAGGGGGCTGCCCACATATGCGATTCAATCTCTCTTGGTGCAGCCCTGCGTCTCTTCTTCCTCCTCTTCTGTGGTGTTTGGCGAAGCCCTGCAGGATAGCCACGCTCCTCCACCACCACCACGCCATTGTGCTGCTGTTGGATGAATTCTTCCTCAACCTCTCCCTCTCTCCTTGCTGGATCAAGGCGTGGGAGACGTCACCGGGCTGTACGTGTGTTGAACGCGGAGGTGCCGTCCGTTCGGCACTTGGTCATCGGTGATTTGGATCACGAAGAGTACGACTCCATCAACCCCGTTCACTTGAACGCTTCCGCTTAGCGATCTACAAGGGTATGTAGATGCAACTCTCCTTCCCCTCGTTGCTGGTTTCTCCATAGATAGATCTTGGTGACATGTAGGAAAATTTTGAATTTCTGCTACGTTCCCCAACACGACGCGCTTTTCTATGAGGTCGAAGTGGAGATGGAGGCGGAGGCTGGCACGGAACAGTCGCAGGAGCTGGAGCTGCGGTTGCCGCCCATATACGCGGAGCCGGACGAGGAGATAGTGAACATCTCCGACGAGGATTAGGGTAGTATAGGTTACTTGATCTATGTATTGCATGGATTTCCTCGTTTGCATGCTTTTATGTGGATCTGCGGTTTTTAGTATGAGGTATCTGGATGTAGAGGAGCAAATTTGAGGCGTGACCGGTCATTGTCCGCGAACGCGTCTGAGCGCGTCCGCGGGTGTTTGAGGGATCGGATTTGCTGCCCGCGGCTGTAGAAGCTCTTACAAGGCCATCATTACATAAACTTAGATCCCCTGAAAAAACATAAACTTTAAAGTTTCACACACACAGTTTATCGGGGGAAATCTTCCTATTACACTCATTGGTGATATGCCGTGAGCAAAGCTCGATGCTGACTTTGGACCTTTGAAATGGCATCACAGTCAGGGAGACATGGCGGTTGAAAAGTCGTCGGTTGGAGTCAGAAGATGACCTAAATGACCGGAAATTCACAAAGGGCAGGGGCACGCACCTGCCAAACCCTGCCTGACCGCTCAATTGCCTCGCGATTCACGAAGTAGTTGAATTCCTCATGAGGCCACAGTTAGTTTTAAGTCTTAATCGTTGAAACTTACAATTTCTACTAAGTTTCAAGAGATGAAACTTCATATATTTTTTTCAAAAATTCGTCAAAACATATTAAAAATGGATCTTATTTGTAAGGCCTCATCACAAGAAACACGGATATGAAAATATGACTTAGTTTGAACTTTTTATTCAAAATATATGGAAGTTTGAAAATCAAAAGTCTAAAGAAAAAGCACCACTACTGTAGGAATGCCTAGCAGTGACGGGTACAAAAAGCCTAGCAATGGCGGATCAGGCTCCCCCGGACGCCCGCCACTGCTATAGTGGCATCAGTGGCGAGCGCACGCCCGCCACTGGTAGAGACTCTGCAATGGTGGGCGAGCCAAGGGGCTCACCACTGGTGGATGTGATAGCTGTGACAGGTTGTTTTAGCACCCGCCACTGATTGTCAGTCACGCAATTTAAACATTTCGCAGCCATGGCAACATTGGTTGTGTTTTTTCATACAACCGTTATAAGAATACATTGATTTTGATAAGAGACTACAAAATATTATTGCATACACTAGCTCTAATTGTTGTCAATCATGACTACAAATGCCTCAACTATATATTCGTAGCTAGCTTGCAGCCATCACATAGTAGGCAAAACATGATTAATGATATAAACATCCACCAGTTAATTAGTGCTAATAATGACAAAGTACTAGAACCTACTTCTCTCTTTTAGGATGAATTGAAAAGAATAAGAAAACCCCTGCATCTGCATGGTGGAGCACAGAGATCCATCGATCTCCATTTCCTGGTCTGCTCTCATTCAATATTTGTTGTCATTCATCAATTTTGAGGCGACCATCTCGTGGGTTTGCAGTCGAGTACGTGCCTTTAAAATTGGTCTCCTGATGGAAAATAATTGTCATCTCATCTTTCGCATCCATGGCTACAGGTAGAACAACTCTTGGGAGCTTCTGTTGAAGAACAACATAGTAACTTAGTAAGCAGTGTAGTTTTTTTAAGATGGACTAATGGCACAATAATAGTACAAATCATACCATGCATTTTTTATGAATGTTGGTACTGCTCAACTTGTGGACTAGTGGCACGTATGTTGTAGTATTTGCACCAGCTCCATAAGTGCCCTTAAATGACTGAACATTATTAACAAAGGAGACCAGATAATTCTTCTCATCCCAAGTAAGCTCTGAGCCAACAGTGTAATAGGTTTCATCTACTATATTCTGTATTTTTCTTCAAGATAGAAAATAAGTTGTATATTTTAATTAAAATTTTAAGTTAGGAGTGAATAACAAATATTTTAAAATTAGAAAGATAGATTACTTAACAAATTTGTTTAAGAAACTCACACGGAGAAAAAATAGGAATCATGTCTAGTTCCACCAAATGTCTTGATCAAAATGAGGAAAGGTGCCAATGTCAAAGGATATACGCATACCCTCCTCAAATCCGTAAGCCTTACATAATCCTTTCCAATTTGCGCAACAAAAATATGTGTGATCTATTTCATTGTAGATCCTAGTTTCGAAAACAAAATCATGTTTCGTCTTCAGGTAAGCAGTCCTCTCAACCATGTCATCTCTGTCTTCGACATGCAGCTTCTCTAGGACAAAAGGCCTTGCATAGAAGGGGGTGCACTTGTCGAATTTAAGAAAAAACCAAAATTACACGTTAGAACAAAAATCTTGAGACATGTTTAGGAAATATGTGCAAAAATTACCATATAATATTTGTAGCCCTCTTTAAGCGTTAGCGAGAAGTACCTGTCGTCCTCTAGATGAGGATTATCGGACATACCCCCGTTTTAGGAATAGTAGGCGCACTCGGGGATCCCATCGATCTCATCCTCATTCATTTGTTGTGTTCATAGATGGAAGATTAAAAATCGACAAATATTTTTCATAACGGCAGCACGTGCGATCACACATTACCAACAGTGCTTGTGCCGCCGCCTCGGCGATGTCAGACCATTGTATCTTGCACATGTAGGGAGTTTGAATCTGGGCTGCCTACTTGCTAGAAACTGAAGACAATGTGAGCCACAAACTAATGGATTCGGCTCATATGTAAGCAAATAAAAAAATGCATGTAGCAATCCTTATAGAAACATAAGCATTACGTTCACAAGCATCGATCATAGCTAGAGATCACATAAAGTAACTGCAACACTAGTTCACAACATAAAATTAAGTTCAGCTCCATCATGGCATCATGAAATTAAGTTCCCAGTCGATCACATAAAGGTAGTGCATCACTAGGTCAGAAGCAAAAGATCAGCTCTCTCAAGAGCTCTCCTCGTCTCCAGTCATCTTCGTGGTCTTGGCTACGGCCATCTTCGCAAACTCGGCGGTTGTTCGTGCAGTCTTGGCGTTTGCTCGCACACTCGAAGCGGCTGCTGTCACAAGATGCTACGATTTTGCATTTCTATCGGCGTATGCTTCAGCTCTGTCTGCGGCTACTAGATTACTCCCCGCATAGTTAAGTCATAACATTAAGTCCTGGCTTCTCCATCTAATTTGCATTAAAAACTTGACATTTAGATAAACCACAATTTCATTGAAAGCAACTATATAACAAAACGTTTTCCCAACACCTTGGCACTCCTTATGAACACCCGCATCATGAATAACTAGTACACACTTTCACTTGTACATAAAAATGAGCATGACCTTTGCTAGTAATTTGACATACCGAGTGCCAGAAATTTAGCGAAACGGAACTTAATCAATGTTTACCAAAACATTGGCACTCCTTATGAACACCTGCATCATGAATAACTAGTACAAACTTTCAGTTGTACATAAAAATCGGCGTGACCTTTGCTAGTAATTCGACATATTGAGTGCTAGAAATTGTCATCATGGTTTATTTATTGAAGTGGCGTTTTGGCTCTTGAAGACCCACAAGTATAGGGGATCTATCGTAGTCCTTTCGATAAGTAAGAGTGTCGAACCCAACAAGGAGGAGAAGGAAATGATAAACGGTTTTCAACAAGGTATTCTCTGCAAGTACTGAAATAAGTGGTAACAGATAGTTTTGTGATGAGATAATTTGTAACGAGCAACAACTAACAAAAGAAATTAAAGTGCAGCAAGGTGGCCCAATCCTTTTTGTTGTTGGGGAACGTAGTAATTTCAAAAAAAATCCTACGCACACGCAAGATCATGGTGATGCATAGCAACGAGAGGGGAGAGTGTGATCTACGTACCCTTGTACACCGATAGCGGAAGTGTTATGACAACGTGGTTGATGCAGTCGTATGTCTTCACGGCCCGATTGATCAAGCACCGAAACTACGGCACATCCGAGTTCTAGCACACGTTCAGCTCGATGACGATCCTCGGACCCCGATCCAGCAAAGTGTCGGGAAGAGTTCCGTCAGCACGACGGCGTGGTGACGATCTTGATGTTCAACTGTTGCAGGGCTTCGCCTAAGCACCACTACAATATTGTCGAGGAGTATGGTGGAAGGGGGCACCGCACACGGCTAAGAAAACGATCACGAGGATCAACTTGTGTGTCTAGGGGTGCCCCCTGCCCCCGTATATAAATAAGCAAGGGGAGGAGGCCGGCCGGCCCTAGGGCGCGCCAAGGAGGAGTCCTCCTCCTAGTAGGAGTAGGACTCCCCTCTTTCCTACTCCTACTAGGAGGGGGAAAGGAAGGGGGGGGGGGGAAGGAAAGGGGGGCGCCGCCCCCCTCTGCTAGTCCAATTCAGACCAGAGGGAGAGGGGGCGCGCGGCCCACCCTGGCCGCCCCTCTCTCTCTCTCCACTAGGGCCCATAAGGCCCATTACTTCTCCCGGGGGGTTCCGGTAACCCTCCGACACTCCGGTTTTCTCCGAAATCACCCGGAACACTTCCGGTGTCCGAATATAGCCGTCCAATATATCAATCTTTATGTCTCGACCATTTCGAGACTCCTCGTCATGTCCATGATCACATCCGGGACTCCGAACTAACTTCGGTACATCAAAACTCATAAACTCATAATATAACTATCATCGAAACCTTAAGCGTGCGGACACTACGGGTTCGAGAACAATGTAGACATGACCGAGACATGTCTCCGGTCAATAACCAATAGCGGAACTTGGATGCTCATATTGGCTCCCACATATTCTACGAAGATCTTTATCGCTCAGACCGCATAACAACATACGTTGTTCCCTTTGTCATCGGTATGTTACTTGCCCGAGATTCGATCGTCGGTATCTCAATACCTAGTTTAATCTCATTACAGGCAAGTCTCTTTACTCGTTTTGTAATACATCATCTTGCAACTAACTCATTAGTTGCAATGCTTGCAAGGCTTATGTGATGTGCATTATCGAGAGGGCCCAGAGATACCTCTCCGACAATCGGAGTGACAAATCCTAATCTCAAAATACGCCAACCCAACATTTACCTTTGGAGACACCTGTAGAGCTCCTTTATAATCACCCAGTTATGTTGTGACGTTTGGTAGCACACAAAGTGTTCCTCCGGCAAACGGGAGTTGCATAATCTCATAGTCATATGAACATGTATAAGTCATGAAGAAAGCAATAGCAACATACTAAACGATCGGGTGCTAAGCTAATGGAATGGGTCATGTCAATCACATCATTCTCCTAATGATGTGATCCCATTAATCAAATGACAACACATGTCTATGGTTAGAAAACATAACCATCTTTGATTAACGAGCTAGTCAAGTAGAGGCATACTAGTGACGTTTAGTTTGTCTATGTATTCACACAAGTATTATGTTTCCGGATAATACAATTCTAGCATGAATAATAAACATTTATCATGATATAAGGAAATAAAATAATAACATTATTATTGCCTCTAGGGCATATTTCCTTCAGTCCCCCACTTGCACTAGAGTCAATAATCTAGATTACACAGTAATGATTCTAACACCCATGGAGCTTTGGTGCTGATCATGTTTTGCTCGTGGAAGAGGCTTAGTCAATGGGTCTGCAACATTCAGATCTGTATGTATCTTGCAAATCTCTATGTCTCCCACCTGGACTAGATCCCGGATGGAATTGAAGCGTCTCTTGATGTGCTTGGTTCTCTTGTGAAATCTGGATTCCTTTGCCAAGGCAATTGCACCAGTATTGTCACAAAAGATTTTCATTGGACCCGATGCACTAGGTATGACACCTAGATCGGATATGAAATCCTTCATCCATACTCCTTCGTTCGCTGCTTCCGAAGCAGCTATGTACTCCGCTTCACATGTAGATCCCGCCACAACGCTTTGTTTAGAACTGCACCAACTGACAGCTCCACCGTTTAATGTAAACACGTATCCGGTTTGCGATTTAGAATCGTCCGGATCAGTGTCAAAGCTTGCATCAACGTAACCATTTACGATGAGCTCTTTGTCACCTCCATATATGAGAAACATATCCTTAGTCCTTTTCAGGTATTTCAGGATGTTCTTGACCGCTGTCCAGTGATCCACTCCTGGATTACTTTGGTACCTCCCTGCTAGACTTATAGCAAGACACACATCAGGTCTGGTACACAGCATTGCATACATGATAGAGCCTATGGCTGAAGCATAGGGAACATCTTTCATTTTCTCTCTATCTTCTGCATTGGTCGGGCATTGAGTCTTACTCAATTTCACACCTTGTAACACAGGCAAGAATCCTTTCTTTGCTTGATCCATTTTGAACTTCTTCAAAACTTTGTCAAGGTATCTGCTTTGTGAAAGTCCAATTAAGCGTCTTGATCTATCTCTATAGATCTTAATGCCCAATATGTAAGCAGCTTCACCGAGGTCTTTCATTGAAAAACTCTTATTCAAGTATCCCTTTATGCTATCCAGAAATTCTATATCATTTCCGATTAGTAATATGTCATCCAATTGCATGTGAGTGAAATTACTACCAGCATGTCATACTTTGGTTCGGCGCTATTGTTGGACGAGACGACCCGAACCAACATTACGCGTACGCTAACGCGAGACCGGTTTCCCCGACGTGCTTTGCACACAGGTGGCTTGCGGGCGACTTTCTCTCCAACTTTAGTTGAACCGAGTGTGGCTATGCCCGGTCCTTGCGAAGGTTAAAACGGAGTCTATTTGACAAACTATCGTCGTGGTTTTGATGCGTAGGTGAGATTGGTTCTTGCTTAAGCCCGTAGCAGCCATGTAAAACTTGCAACAACAAAGTAGAGGACGTCTAACTTGTTTTTGCAGGGCATGTTGTGATGTGATATGGTCAAGACATGATGCTAAATTTTATTGTATGAGATGATCATGTTTTGTAACCGAGTTATCGGCAACTGGCAGGAGCCATATGGTTGTCGCTTTATTGTATGCAATGCAATCGCGATATAATGCTTTACTTCATCACTAAGTGGTAGCGATAGTCGTGGAAGCATAAGATTGGCGAGACGACAACGATGCTACGATGGAGATCAAGGTGTCGCGCTGGTGACGATGGTGATCATGATGGTGCTTCGGAGATGAAGATCACAGGCACAAGATGATGATGGCCATATCATATCACTTATATTGATTGCATGTGATTTTTATCTTTTATGCATCTTATCTTGCTTTGATTAACGGTAGCATTATAAGATGATCTCTCACTAAATTATCAAGAAGTGTTCTCCTTGAGTATGCACCGTTGCGAAAGTTCTTCGTGCTGAGACACCACGTGATGATCGGGTGTGATAGGCTCTACGTTCAAATACAACGGGTGCAAAACAGTTGCACACGCGGAATACTCAGGTTATACTTGACGAGCCAAGCATATACAGATATGGCCTCGGAACACGGAGACCGAAAGGTCAAGCGTGAATCATATAGTAGATATGATCAACATAGTGATGTTCACCAATGAAACTACTCCATCTCACGTGATGATCGGACATGATTTAGTTGATTTGGATCACGTGATCACTTAGAGGATTAGAGGGATGTCTATCTAAGTGGGAGTTCTTAAGTAATTTGATTAATTGAACTTAAACTTATCATGAACTTAGTACCTGATAGTATCTTGCTTGTTTATGTTTGATTGTAGATAGATGGCTCGTGCTGTTGTTCCGTTGAATTTTAATGCGTTCCTTGAGAAAACAAAGTTGAAAGATGATGGTAGCAATTACACGAACTGGGTCCGTAACTTGAGGATTATCCTCATTGCTGCACAGAAGAATTACGTCCTGGAAGCACCGCTGGGTGCCAGGCCTGCTACTGGAGCAACACCAGATGTTATGAACGTCTGGCAGAGCAAAGCTGATGACTACTCGATAGTTCAGTGTGCCATGCTTTACGGCTTAGAATCGGGACTTCAACGACGTTTTGAACGTCATGGAGCATATGAGATGTTCCAGGAGTTGAAGTTAATATTTCAAGCAAATGCCCAGATTGAGAGATATGAAGTATCCAATAAGTTCTATAGCTGCAAGATGGACGAGAACAGTTCTGTCAGTGAGCATATACTCAAAATGTCTGGGTATAATAATCACTTGATTCAGATGGGAGTTAATCTTCCAGATGATTGCGTTATTGACAGAATTCTCCAATCACTGCCACCAAGCTACAAGAGCTTCGTGATGAACTATAATATGCAAGGGATGAACAAGACTATTCCCGAGCTCTTCGCAATGCTGAAAGCTGCGGAGGTAGAAATCAAGAAGGAGCATCAAGTGTTGATGGTTAACAAAACCACTAGTTTCAAGAAAAAGGGTAAAGGGAAGAAGAAGGGGAACTTCAAGAAGAACGGCAAGCAAGTTGCTGCTCAGGAGAAGAAACCCAAGTCTGGACCTAAGCCTGAAACTGAGTGCTTCTACTGCAAGCAGACTGGTCACTGGAAGCGGAACTGCCCCAAGTATTTGGTGGATAAGAAGGATGGCAAGGTGAACAAAGGTATATGTGATATACATATTATTGATGTGTACCTTACTAATGCTCGCAGTAGCACCTGGGTATTTGATACTGGTTCTGTTGCTAATATTTGCAACTCGAAACAGGGACTACGGATTAAGCGAAGATTGGCTAAGGACGAGGTGACGATGCGCGTGGGAAACGGTTCCAAAGTCGATGTGATCGCAGTCGGCACGCTACCTCTACATCTACCTTCGGGATTAGTATTAGACCTAAATAATTGTTATTTGGTGCCAGCGTTGAGCATGAACATTATATTTGGATCTTGTTTAATGCGAGACGGTTATTCATTTAAATCAGAGAATAATGGTTGTTCTATTTATATGAGTAATATCTTTTATGGTCATGCACCCTTGAAGAGTGGTCTATTCTTGTTGAATCTCGATAGTAGTGATACACATATTCATAATGTAGAAGGCAAAAGATGCAGAGTTGATAATGATAGTGCAACTTATTTGTGGCACTGCCGTTTAGGTCATATCGGTGTAAAGCGCATGAAGAAACTCCATACTGATGGACTTTTGAAACCACTTGATTATGAATCACTTGGTACTTGCGAACCGTGCCTCATGGGCAAGATGACTAAAACACCGTTCTCCGGTACTATGGAGAGAGCAACAGATTTGTTGGAAATCATACATACAGATGTATGTGGTCCGATGAATATTGAGGCTCGTGGCGGATATCGTTGTTTTCTCACCTTCACAGATGACTTAAGCAGATATGGGTATATCTACTTAATGAAACATAAGTCTGAAATGTTTGAAAAGTTCAAAGAATTTCAGAGTGAAGTTGAAAATCATCGTAACAAGAAAATAAAGTTTCTACGATCTGATCATGGAGGAGAATATTTGAGTTACGAGTTTGGTGTGAAGGAAATATGCCCTAGAGGCAATAATAAAGTTATTATTTATTTCCTTATATCATGATAAATATTTATTATTCATGCTAGAATTGTATTAACCGGAAACATAATACATGTGTGAATAGATAGACAAACAGAGTGTCACTAGTATGCCTCTACTTGACTAGCTCGTTAATCAAAGGTGGTTATGTTTCCTAACCATGGACAAAGAGTTGTTATTTGATTAATGGGATCACATCATTAGATGAATGATCTGATTGACATGACCCATTCCATTAGCTTAGCACCCGATCGTTTAGTATGTTGCTATTGCTTTCTTCATGACTTATACATGTTCCTATGACTATGAGATTATGCAACTCCCGTTTACCGGAGGAACACTTTGGGTACTACCAAACGTCACAACGTAACTGGGTGATCATAAAGGAGTACTACAGGTGTCTCCAAAGGTAGATGTTGGGTTGGCGTATTTCGAGATTAGGATTTGTCACTCCGATTGTCGGAGAGGTATTTCTGGGCCCTCTCGGTAATATACATTACACAAGCCTTGCAAGCATTGCAACTAATGAGTTAGTTGCGGGATGATGTATTACAGAACGAGTAAAGAGACTTGCCGGTAACGAGATTGAACTAGGTATTGGATACCGACGATCGAATCTCGGGCAAGTAACATACCGATGACAAAGGGAACAACGTATGTTGTTATGCGGTCTGACCGATAAAGATCTTCGTAGAATATGTAGAAGCCAATATGGGCATCCAGGTCCCGCTATTGGTTATTGACCGGAGACGTGTCTCGGTCATGTCTACATTGTTCTCGAACCGTAGGGTCCGCACGCTTAAGGTTTTGATGACAGTTATATTATGAGTTTATGAGTTTTGATGTACCGAAGGAGTTCGGAGTCCCGGATGAGATCGGGGACATGACGAGGAGTCTCGAAATGGTCGAGACGTAAAGATCGATATATTGGACGACTATATTCGGACTTCGGAAAGGTTCCGAGTGATTCGGGTATTTTTCGGAATACCGGAGAGTTACGGGAATTCGCCGGGGAGTATATGGGCCTTATTGGGCCATACGGGAATAGAGGAAAGAGTCCAAAAGGAAGGAGGCCTGCGCCCCCTCTCTGGTCCGAATTGGACAAGGGGCGCAGCCCCCTTTTCCTTATTCATCTCCCCCTCTTTCCCCTTCTCCTACTCCAACAAGGAAGGAGGGAGTCCTACTCCCGGTGGGAGTAGGACTCCCCTTGGCGCGCCTCCTCCTAGGCCGGCCGCCCCCTCCCCCTTGCTCCTTTATATACGGAGGCAGGGGGGCACCCCATGACACACAAGTTGATCATTGAGATTGTTCCTTAGCCGTGTGCGGTGCCCCCTGCCACCAAATTCCACCTCGATCATATCGTTGTAGTGCTTAGGCGAAGCCCTGCATCGGTAGTACATCAAGATCCTCACCACGCCGTCGTGCTGACGGAACTCCTCCCCGAAGCTTTGCTGGATCGGAGCCCGGGGATCGTCATCGAGCTGAACGTGTGCTAAGAACTCGGAGGTGCCGGAGTAACGGTGCTTGGATCGGTCGGATCGGGAAGAAGACGTACGACTACTTCCTCTACGTTGTGTCAACGCTTCCGTTGCGATCTACAAGGGTACGTAGATCAGACTCTCCCCTCGTTGCTATGCATCACCATGATCTTGCGTGTGCGTAGGAATTTTTTTGAAATTACTATGTTCCCCAACAGTGGCATCCGAGCCTAGGTTTTATGGTTTGATGTTATATGCACGAGTAGAACACAAGTGAGTTGTGGGCGATATAAGTCATACTGCCTACCAGCATGTCATACTTTGGTTCGGCGGTATTGTTGGATGAAGCGGCCCAGATAGACATTACGCGTACGCTTACGCGAGACCGGTTTCCCCAACGTGCTTTGCACATAGGTGACTTGCGGGTGACTATTTCTCCAACTTTAGTTGAACCGAGTGTGGCTACGCCCGGTCCTTGCGAAGGTTCAAACAGAGTCTATTTCACAAACTATCGTTGTGGTTTTGATGCGTAGGTAAGATTGGTTCTTGCTAAGCCCGTAGCAGCCACGTAAAATTTGCAACAACAAAGTAGAGGACGTCTAACTTGTTTTTGCAGGGCATGTTGTGATATGATATGGTCAAAACATGATGAGTTATAAGTTGTTGTATAAGATGATCATGTTTTGTTAAAGTTATCGTGTAACGCCCCATATGTAACCTTCCCCAATTGTACTCCAACTCATGCCGTTTCCGGCATTAAGTTATATTTAATTTTCGGGTTCGGGTCTTTGCCTTCGTGTGTTGTTTTCGTTTTCGTGCATCTCATATCATGTCGTCACGTGCATTGCATTCGCATACATGTTCATCTCATGCATTCGAGCATTTTCCCCGTTGTCCGTTTTGCATTCCGGCGCTTCGTTCTCCTCCGGTGGCCATTTCTAGCTTTCTTTTGTGTGTGGGGGTTAAACATTTCCGGATTGGGCCGAGACTTGCCATGCGGCCTTGGTTTACTACCGGTAGACCGCCTGTCAAGTTTCGGGTCATTTGGACTTCGTTTGATACTCCAACGGTTAACCGAGGGACCGAAAAGGCCTCGTGTGTGTGCAGCCCAACACCCCTCCATGTTGGCCCAAAACCCACCAAACTCAGCTCCATCGTCTCGGTCGTTCGATCACGATCGTGTGGGCGAAAACCGCACCTCATTTGGACTCTCCTAGCTCCCTCTATGCCTATATATACACCCCCCCGTTTTCGGATCTCTCTTCCTCCCCGAAACCCTAAAAATCCCTCGCGCCGGCTGTCGTGGTTCTAGGTCTGACAGTGAGGTAGGGGGGTATGTATGAAGAGGCTAGACCTTACCTATTGGGAAGTTGTAAGCACGCAAGGTTTACGAGTTCAGGCCCTTCTCTAAGGAAGTAACAACCCTACGTCTCGGTGCCCGGAGGCGGTCGATTGGATTATGCGTGAGTAAGATCACAGGGGTGCGAACCCCTCATACTGAGGAGGGGGGTGGCTTATATAGAGTTCGCCAGCCCTCTCCTGCCCTCAGTAATGCAGGATTTAAGGTACATTTAAGGTGGGCATTACTGATAACGTCCCTAATAAAGCGTCATGATGATCATAAAGACTACTTAATAGCTGACCATTTGCCTGCGGAGTGACTTGAGGTCTCCTGGCGGTCGAGTGGTTGGCTTGGTGGTCGAGTGACAGCTTCTTGGTCGAGTGTCTTGGCCCCGTCGAGTGGGACACCTTCGAGTCGATTGAAAGATGACTTCCTCTAAGGATGTCCTATGGTAGGGCTCTTAGGACGGGTCCGTGCCCCTACCGTAGGTGCATGCCTTCATCACCGGCCGGACACGTCCGTCCCCGGCCGGACGTCTCGCCGCCACCAATCGCCGCCCGCCACGTGGCCTCCCGCCGCCGCAGCCCGCGCGGGCCCGCCAGGCCCGAGGCCGGCCCCCGCTGCCGCCTACCCGGGCCGCGCCCCGCGCCTCCACCCGCCGCCACCTCTTCGAGCTCCGGTGGCCGGAACCACCGCGCGCCGCCGCAAGCCACCGCGCGCCGCACCTCGCCGGCACCCCCGACCTCAACTCCGGCCGCCGCGGGCCGCAGCTCTCCTCGCCATCCGGCCGCACCTCGTCGCCGGCCTCGCCCGGTCCCGCCCGCACCTCCCCGGCCTTCCCCCGCAGCTCCCCTCGCCGTCCGGCCGCACCTCGTCGCCGGCCTCGCCCGGTCCCGCCCGCACCTCGTCGGCCATCCCCCACAGCTCCCCTCGCCGTCCCCGGCCGCCCCTCGTCGCCGGCCGCCTCGCCGTCGCCGGACCCGGTCGGTCGCGAGCTCAGTGAACAGTGCCGCCGCGCGAGATCCGATCGGATCTACAGTAAACCCTAGCCCCCCCGTTGACTTTCTCCTCCGTTTTCAGTATTTTGTGCAAAGTTTGACCGCTTGTATCTCCGCAACCGTAGCTCCGATTTGGGCATATGATATGTCAAAATCTTCGTCTCGACGAGTGCATCATTTCAGTACATTGCATCATTTGCATTTGAGGTCATCTTGGTGCCCAAAATGCTGTTGTAAGGAGGCATGTTGAGTTAAATTGCAGATCCGTTAGTTCAACATGCACTTTTGTCATTTTTGCCATGATTAATCCGTGCATGATATGCCTGTGCCCCTTTGGGATGAATTGTTAAGCATGTTGTCTTCTTTCCAGAGGTGCCTTCCATGTATTTTTAGGATGTGTGTGTTGTCTTGTGCAAGCTTGCGAAGAGGGCTACCTGAGTTTCCTGATTTCAGGGACTTAGTGAAAATCACCAAGTCTGGGCCGTTTTAGTTCACGATGCTATATGTCCGGCTTGTTTCCTAGTGATCCGTGCCTCTTTTGAGGATGATCAGTAAGAGTGATTTGTTATGCTTGTTGTGCTTAATCCATCCATGTCTTTACTTGTTATGTTGGAGCACCCTAGGTTGACTCAATCGAGCTCAACTTTTGGATAGTTGCTGTTTTGGGCAGATCGTGAACTCTTTTGCGATTTTGCCGGAGTGATTGCTAGTGATCCATGCATGCTATGCCATTGTTCTTGCCATGTCTAGCTAGAATTTTGTGCCTTCTTAATGGATATATGCTTGCCTTGCCATGACTTGCACCGTAGTGAGAGCATCGAGCTCGTTTACATGCCTCCGTGAGTTATTATTTCAGCATGTCCCAGTTTTCACTGTCTAAAAACTGATTGTGTTTCATCGATGTTCGTGTGCTCGGTAGAGTATTTTGTGAACCCTTTTGGCCCCAGGTCATTTTGGGTGTTTTGTTAAGCTTGTTGAGTAACTCCATGCCATGCTCTTACTTGCCATGTTCAGGTTTTCCTTCATGTTGTTTTGCTGCTCCGAAGAGAGCATCGTGGTCTGAAATTTCAGACTAGCGTTAATTTCGCTAAGTCTGAAATCTGTTTTGCTTATTCAGTTTTGCCATGCTTGTTTGAAGCCCTTAATGGATGAATTTGCCTATGCCTCAGTCCTGATGATTTGTTAAGCTTGATGAGTACATCACTGCCATGCAATTTGTTTTCATGTTGGGTGGCTGTAGCATATTCATTTTGTTGCATTTAGGAGCCTACTTGCTGTAAATCGCAGATCGGTTCGTTTAGTAAAACGCTTGCCATTTCTAAACCGTAGCTCCGATTGCCATGATCTTTATATCGTTTTCAGGGGATTTCTTCCCCTCTATCCAGTGGCACACTTGGTTTTCCAAGTTGAGGCCAGGTTCATCTATATACTTGGTAAAGGGTGGAAGGCTCGGCCTCTCGCCTAGTGTTTTGTTCCACTCTTGCCGCCCTAGTTTCCGTCATATCGGTGTTATGTTCCCGGATTGTTGCGTCCCTTACGCGGTTGGGCTATAATGGGAACCCCTTGATAGTTCGCCGTGATTAAAGCTTTTCCAGCAATGCCCAACATTGGTTTTACCATTTTCCACCTACCCTTTTCTTTCCCTTGGGTTTCCGGAGCCCGAGGGTCATCTTATTTTAAACCCCCCCCCCCCGGGCCAGTGCTCCTCTGAGTGTTGGTCCAACTGTCAGCCGCTGGTGGCCACCAGGGGCAACTCTGGGCTGGCCTACCCATACCTAGGACAATCTGAGTGTGCCCTGAGAAAGAGATATGTGCAGCTCCTATCGGGATTTGTCGGCGCATTCGGGCGGTGTTGCTGGACTAGTTTTGACCTGTCGAATCATCTTGTTGTACCGGGATACCGAGTCTGATCGGTGGGTCCTGTGTGGAGGTCTATTCCTTCGTTGACCGTGAGAGCTTGTTATGGGCTAAGTTGGGACCCCCCTGCCGGGATTGATCTTTCGAAAGCCGTGCCCGCGGTTATGGGCAGATGGGAATTTGTTAATGTCCGGTTGTAGATAACTTGAACCTAATTAATTAAAATGAATCAACTGCGTGTGTTGCCGTGATGGCCTCTTCTCGGCGGAGTCCGAGAAGTGGACACGGCGTTGGAGTTATGTTTGCGTAGTCTGCTCTATTTAGTTTCCGCTCGTGCTTTGCCTTCTCTTCTCGCTCTCTTTTGCGAATAAGTTAGCCACTATATATGCTAGTCGCTTGCTGCAGCTCCACTCACATTACCCCTTCCTTACCTATTTAGCTTAAATAGTCTTGATCGCGAGGGTGCGAGATTGCTGAGTCCTTGTGGCTCACAGATTACTATTACACCAGATGCAGGGACCGATGATACTCCTCCGGATGGCGCGCTCGAGCTGAAGTGGGAGTACGACGAGGGCTCTCAGCGATGCTATGTTTCTTTTCCGGATGATCAGTAGTGGTGCCTATTCGGGGTTAGATTCAGGGCCTAGTCGCTTGTTGGGGGTCTTTTCTATTTTGGCGCCGTAGTCGGGCCATGAGTGATTGTATGATGGATGTTATTTATGTACTTTGATGTGACGTGGCGAGTGTAAGCCAACTATTATTTATCCCCCCTTTATATTATATATGTACTTGGGTTGTGTAATGATTCCCGACTTGCGACATTGCTTTCAATGCGCCTATGTCTCTAAGTCATGCCTCGACACGTGGGAGACATAGCCGCATCGAGGGCGTTACAAGTTGGTATTAGAGCCTTCCCCGACCTTAGGAGCCCCATTGCTTGATCGTTTTTAGCAGCCGAGTTGTGTCTAGCAAAATGTTTTGAGTCCTTAGGAATTATATATCGGAGAGCTTAGGAATTCTTTTTTACTTCCCAGTCTCCTCATCGCTCTGGTAAGGCATCCTGACGTAGAGTTTTGACTCTTCTCTTCTCAAATTTCACTAATTTTTTTTTTAGGATCACACGAGTATCTTAGTTTTGTTCCGATGGCTTATGATGAGAATACTGTCTTGGTGCCTCCTGTCAGGGGTTTAGTGGAAGTGTCCCGGGGAGTTGAGCTCTGAGGTGTTGTCATCATAATTCTATCGTTGCAATTCTGGCATACTTGAGATATGTGCGCGGCATCGAAAATCTCCTTTATGCAGTTCGTTGGTGAGATAACCTCGACGCCACCCAGTACTGGGGCGGGAGTTCGGGAGTATCGCCATAACTTGTATAATGGATGCTTTTCGAAGGTTGAGATAGATGGTTTCCGAAGGTTTCTTGGTTATGTGTTGAAGGATGGATGCAGCTGGATGTAGGAATTGCTAGCTTGGGTGAGATATTATGCTTCCCCTGTATCCTCAACACCTGATTGCATAACCGGGAAGTTTCGGGAATTTCATAGGTGGGAATTCAAGTAGCCTTAGGATATCTTTCCAACAGATGTGTGATATGTAATTGGGGTTCGACGTCTAGTGGTTCGCCTATTCACGGTCGATTTTACAGTGGCCTCGTTGTGTCTTAAAGAGTCCTTGGCTTTGCTGACTCGAGGACGCTTCGTATGTCATGTGCACTGCCTTGTACATGATGGTGTTGTACGGTCGAGCCCGTGTAGGTCCTACCACGAACACTTCGGACGAAATTTCTATCATGTGTTTGTTCCGGCTTATTCCGCAAGCCAACCCTTGGTTTTATTTCGAGTTGTGGTATTCGTTCTTCTTCGACGTCATATGTTGATTCCATCCCTCGTTGATGTACCCCCTTCTACCTGATTCTTCGTGGCTTCGCAATTTAGGAATATGTGACCACTTCAAGAGAAGTGCATTCGTTCATTTTGTTCGGATGTGAAGACTTTATGTTGCAATTTTCATTCCGTTGGTTTCACCTTCAATATTTCTCTATTTGTGTGCTAATGGTGGTCAACCTCTTCAGGATGGCTCCCGCTAAGAGCACCAGTCAGAACCAGAATCAAGATCCTCCGCCACCTCCGCCTCCTCCGGAAGCATGGCAGGCTGTGATGGCTGCTACTAATGCAAATACTCAGCTGATCATGCAAATCATCCAAGAGCAGAATCAAAGCAGTCAAGCGAATCAAGGCAACAACCAGAACTAGTTTGCAACTCTGAATCAGTTCCTCGCAAATGGTCCAAAGACGTTCAGCAACTGCGTTGAGGCTACCGATGCTGATGATTGGTTAGTCGATCTGGGCAAGCATTTTGAATGTAGCAACGTCAGACCTGAAGATTTCGTCAAGTTCGCGTCTTTCCAGCTAAAGGATCAGGCCGCAGAGTGGTTTCAGCAGTACCGGGATTCCAGAGGTGGACGTTTGATCACTTGGGATGATTTCCGTCGTGATTTCCGCGCTCATCACATTCCTCGAAGTGTGACTGAAAGAAAACGTGAAGAATTCCGCAATCTGAAGCAAGGCTCTTTGTCTGTCTATGACTACAACAAGTTGTTCCAGAAGCTCGCCCGTTTTGCCAAGCAGGATGTTCCTGATGAGAAGAGTATGATCTATCAGTTTAGGGGTGGTCTTCGTGAAGAAATTCAGCTCGCTCTTGTCCTCTTCGAGCCGCTGAGATACGATGAGTTCTACAACATGGCACTAAAGCAAGAGGCTGCTCAGCTCAGGTGTGATGCGTCCAGGAAGCGAGTCAGAGACACTACGTCTTCGTCCTCTACTCAAGTGGCCAAGCAGCAGAAGTATTGGCTTCCTCCTCCTCCGTTTCGTCAGCCGTATCAGCAAAAGAGCAAAGGTGGCAGTGGTTCTTCCCACCCACCCAACCCAGGCTTTCAGAACAAGACTTCGTCTCAAGCTCCAAGATCGAGTGCTCCGTACCACCGTCCGCTCTCAGAGGTCACGTGCAACAAGTGCCAACAGAAGGGTCACTACGCCAACAAGTGTTTCAACCAGAGGCGTCTTCCTCCTCCTCCTCCTGTCAGATCGGCAAGTACAGCTGTGGTCAAGCATAACCCCAAGTCCGCCAAGGTCAACTTGATGAACGCAGCTCAGGCAGAGGATTCGTCAGATGTGATCATGGGTAACCTTCCTATTAATGATATTCCTGCAAAAGTTCTTTTTGACACGGGTGCTTCGCATTGTTTCATTTCAAGGCCATTTACTTCTAGGCATGAATTGGTTTCACAAGTTCTGCCTAGCCCTTTAGCGGTTGTTTCTCCCGGTAAGCATATGCAGGCTAACTCCATTGTTCCGGATGTTACAATTACTTTGGGTGATCATAAGTTTCTGGCATCTCCAACGGTCCTTGGTGATTCTGATATTGACCTCATTCTTGGGATGGACTAGCTCTCTAAACACAAGGCTCACCTCGATTGTGCAGCCAGGCAGATTCAACTGACTCATTCCTCTGAAGATGTCATTGTTTTTGCTGCTCGAGATAATAACATCCGGTTATTCTCTCTCAATGAGAAGGGTGAATTGGATGCTATTTCGCAGATTCCGGTTGTTTGTGAGTATCAAGATGTCTTCCCTGAAGAACTCCCAGGCATGCCTCCAAACCGGCCTGTTGAATTCGTTATTGAACTTGAGCCCGGTACGGAACCGGTGTGCAAACGGCCTTACAAGCTCGGCCCTGAAGAGTTGAAGGAGTTGAAGAAACAGCTCGATGTGCAAGAAAGAATGGGTCTCATTCGGCCTAGTACTTCTTCGTGGGGTTGTGGTGTTCTTTTTGTGAAGAAGAAGGATGGAATGGACCGACTTTGTGTTGATTACCGTCCATTGAACAAGAAGACCATCAAGAACAAATATCCACTTCCCAACATTAATGAGCTGTTCGAACAACTCAAGGGTGCCCAAGTATTCTCCAAGCTTGATCTCCGTATGGGTTATCATCAAATTCGCATTCGTGAACAAGATATTCCGAAGACGGCGTTCAGAACAAGCTATGGGTCATATGAATACACGGTTATGTCTTTTGGCCTCGCCAATGCTCCTCCGACGTTCTCTCGCATGATGAACTTCATCTTCAACCCCTACACCAACGACTTTGTTTTGGTCTATCTCGATGATATCCTGGTTTTCTCGAAGAACAAGGAAGATCATGCCAAACACTTGCGTTTGGTTCTTGACAAGCTAAGGGAACATCAATTCTACGCCAAGTTCTCCAAGTGTGAGTTTTGGCTCGATGAGGTTCTTTATCTTGGTCATATTATCTCTGCCAAGGGCATTTCCGTGGATCCTGAGAAGGTGTCTGCAATCGTTAATTGGGAACCTCCTCAGAATGTGAAGCAACTCCGTAGCTTCCTCGGTCTTGCAAGTTATTGCCGAAGATTCGTTGAAAACTTCTCCAAGATCGCGAAGCCTCTCTCAAATCTTCTTCAGAAGCACGTCAAGTACGTTTGGTCTCCAGAGTGTGATGTTGCTTTCAACGCTTTGAAAGAGAAATTGATCACTGCTCCAGTTCTAACTCCGCCTGATGAAACCAAGCCGTACGAGGTCTTTTGTGATGCCTCTCTCCAAGGTCTAGGTGTTGTACTGATGCAAGAGAAGAAAGTTGTTGCTTATACCTCTCGCCAGTTGAAGCCAAATGAGAAGAACTACCCCACTCATGATCTCGAGTTGGCAGCAGTTGTGCACGCATTGTTGACTTGGAGACATCTTCTCTTGGGAAGGAAAGTGGACATTTTCACTGATCACAAGAGTCTCAAGTACATCTTCACTCAGCCTAATCTCAACCTCAGGCAGACTCGATGGGTCGAAATGATTCAAGAGTACAATCCGAGTATCGAGTACACTCCAGGCAAGGCTAATGTGATTGCTGACGCTTTGAGCAGAAAAGCATATTGCAACAGTCTGATTCTCAAGCCTTATCAACCCGAGCTTTGTGAAGCCTTCCGCAAACTTAATCTGCAAGTTGTTCCTCAAGGTTTCCTTGCCAACCTTCAAGTTTCTCCTACCTTGGAAGACCAGATTCGCCAAGCCCAGCTTCTTGATGCTATGGTGAAAAAGGTGAAGATCGGTATTGCAAAGAGTCAGTCCAAGTACAAGTGCTACCGACTTGATGACAAGGACACTCTCTTCTTCGAGGATCGAATTGTTGTGCCCAAAGGTGAACTTCGTAAAGTGATCATGAATGAGGCTCACAAATCTCTCCTCTCCATCCACCCTGGGAGCATGAAGATGTATGAAGACCTGAAGCAAACTTATTGGTGGACTCGAATGAAGCGCGAGATCGCTCAATTCGTGAATGAATGTGATGTCTGCAGAAGAGTGAAAGCAGAACACCAAAGGCCAGCAGGTCTCCTCCAACCTCTCGCCATTCCAGAATGGAAGTTTGACCACATTGAAATGGACTTCGTGACTGGGTTTCCTAAGTCCAAGCGTGGCAATGATGCTATATTCGTTGTCATCGACAAGCTGACCAAAGTGGCTCATTTCTTGCCTATCAAAGAGTCAATCACTGCAGCTCAATTGGCGGAGCTCTACACCTCTCGCATTGTCTCTCTGCACGGTATTCCTCAAGTGATATCTTCAGACCGTGGCAGCATCTTTACCTCCAAGTTTTGGGATTCTTTTCAGAAGGCCATGGGCACCAACATTCGCTTCAGCACTGCTTTCCATCCTCAAACAAGCGGTCAAGTCGAGCATGTCAACCAGATTCTTGAAGATATGCTCAGGGCTTGTGTTATCTCCTTCGGCATGAAGTGGGAGGATTGCCTTCCTTATGCTGAATTCTCGTACAACAACAGTTTCCAAGCAAGTTCCGGCAAGGCCCCGTTTGAAATTCTGTATGGTAGGAAGTGTCGTACACCTATCAACTGGTCTGAAACCGGTGAACGTCAGCTGCTGGGTAATGACCTGATCACAGAGGCAGAAGAAATGTGCAAGGTCATTCGTGATAACCTCAAAGCAGCCCAATCTCGTCAGAAGAGCTACTACGACAGCAAGCACCGTGATTTGGCCTTCGAGATCGGAGATCATGTCTACCTCTGCGTCTCTCCTATGAAAGGGACTCGTCGCTTCGGTATCAAAGGGAAGCTTGCCCCCAGATACGTCGGGCCTTTCAAGATCGTCAGCAAGAGAGGCGACCTCGCCTATCAACTCGAGCTTCCTGCAACCTTTGCCAATGTTCATGATGTGTTCCATGTCTCGCAACTCCGGAAGTGCTTCAAGACGCCTGAGCGCACCGTCAACTTCGAGGACATTGAGCTCCAAGAAGATCTCTCCTACCGTGAGCACCCGGTTGCAATCCTTGAAGAGACTGAACGCAAAACTCGCAACAAGTCAATCAAGTTTCTCAAAGTAAAGTGGTCACACCATTCCGACCGTGAAGCTACCTGGGAACGCGAGGATCACCTCCGTTCTGAGTACCCGGAGTTCTTTCAGTCCTAGATCTCGGGACGAGATCTTTTCGTAGTGGTGGAGTGTTGTAACGCCCCATATGTAACCTTCCCCAATTGTACTCCAACTCATGCCGTTTCCGGCATTAAGTTATATTTAATTCTCGGGTTCGGGTCTTTGCCTTCGTGTGTTGTTTTCGTTTTCGTGCATCTCATATCATGTCGTCACGTGCATTGCATTCGCATACATGTTCATCTCATACATTCGAGCATTTTCCCCGTTGTCCGTTTTGCATTCCGGCGCTTCGTTCTCCTCCGGTGGCCATTTCTAGCTTTCTTTCGTGTGTGGGGGTTAAACATTTCCGGATTGGGCCGAGACTTGCCATGCGGCCTTGGTTTACTACCGGTAGACCGCCTGTCAAGTTTCGGGTCATTTGGACTTCGTTTGATACTCCAACGGTTAACCGAGGGACCGAAAAGGCCTCGTGTGTGTGCAGCCCAACACCCCTCCATGTTGGCCCAAAACCCACCAAACTCAGCTCCATCGTCTCGGTCGTTCGATCACGATCGTGTGGGCGAAAACCGCACCTCATTTGGACTCTCCTAGCTCCCTCTATGCCTATATATACACCCCCCCGTTTTTGGATCTCTCTTCCTCCCCGAAACCCTAAAAATCCCTCGCGCCGGCTGTCGTGGTTCTAAGTCTGACAGTGAGGTAGGGGGGTATGTATGAAGAGGCTAGACCTTAGCTATTGGGAAGTTGTAAGCACGCAAGGTTTACGAGTTCAGGCCCTTCTCTAAGGAAGTAACAGCCCTACGTCTCGGTGCCCGGAGGCGGTCGATTGGATTATGCGTGAGTAAGATCACAGGGGTGCGAACCCCTCATACTAAGGAGGGGGTGGCTTATATAGAGTTCGCCAGCCCTCTCCTGCCCTCAGTAATGCAGGGTTTAAGGTACATTTAAGGTGGGCGTTACTGATAACGTCCCTAATAAAGCGTCATGATGATCATAAAGACTACTTAATAGCTGACCGTTTGCCTGCGGAGTGACTTGAGGTCTCCTGGCGGTCGAGTGGTTGGCTTGGTGGTCGAGTGACAGCTTCTTGGTCGAGTGTCTTGGCCCCGTCGAGTGGGACACCTTCGAGTCGATTGAAAGATGACTTCCTCTAAGGATGTCCTATGGTAGGGCTCTTAGGACGGGTCCGTGCCCCTACCGTAGGTGCATGCCTTCATCACCGGCCGGACACGTCCGTCCCCGGCCGGACGTCTCGCCGCCACCAATCGCCGCCCGCCACGTGGCCTCCCGCCGTCGCAGCCCGCGCGGGCCCGCCTGGCCCGAGGCCGGCCCCCGCCGCCGCAAGCCACCGCGCGCCGCCGCAAGCCACCGCGCGCGAGATCCGATCGGATCTACAGTAAACCCTAGCCCCCCCGTTGACTTTCTCCTCCGTTTTCAGTATTTTGTGCAAAGTTTGACCGCTTGTATCTCCGCAACTGTAGCTCCGATTTGGGCATATGATATGTCAAAATCTTCGTCTCGACAAGTACATCATTTCATTCCATTGCATCATTTGCATTTTAGGTCATCTTGGTGCCCAAAATGCTGTTGTAAGGAGGCATGTTGAGTTAAATTGCAGATCCGTTAGTTCAACATGCACTTTTGTCATTTTTGCCATGATTAATCCGTGCATGATATGCCTGTGCCCCTTTGGGATGAATTGTTAAGCATGTTGTCTTCTTTCCAGAGGTGCCTTCCATGTATTTTTAGGATGTGTGTGTTGTCTTGTGCAAGCTTGCGAAGAGGGCTACCTGAGTTTCCTGATTTCAGGGACTTAGTGAAAATCACTAAGTCTGGGCCGTTTTAGTTCACGATGCTATATGTCCGGCTTGTTTCCTAGTGATCCGTGCCTCTTTTGAGGATGATCAGTAAGAGTGATTTGTTATGCTTGTTGTGCTTAATCCATCCATGTCTTTACTTGTTATGTTGGGGCACCCTAGGTTGACTCAATCGAGCTCAACTTTTGGATAGTTGCTGTTTTGGGCAGATCGTGAACTCTTTTGCGATTTTGCCGGAGTGATTGCTAGTGATCCATGCATGCTATGCTATTGTTCTTGCCATGTCTAGCTAGAATTTTGTGCCTTCTTAATGGATATATGCTTGCCTTGCCATGACTTGCACCGTAGTGAGAGCATCGAGCTCGTTTACATGCCTCCGTGAGTTATTATTTCAGCATGTCCCAGTTTTCACTAAGTCTGAAAACTGATTGTGTTTCATCGATGTTCGTGTGCTCGGTAGAGTATTTTGTGAACCCTTTTGGCCCCAGGTCATTTTGGGTGTTTTGTTAAGCTTGTTGAGTAGCTCCATGCCATGCTCTTACTTGCCATGTTCAGGTTTTCCTTCATGTTGTTTTGCTGCTCCGAAGAGAGCATCGTGGTCTGAAATTTCAGACTAGCGTTAATTTCGCTAAGTCTGAAATCTGTTTTGCTTATTCAGTTTTGCCATGCTTGTTTGAAGCCCTTAATGGATGAATTTGACTATGCCTCAGTCCTGATGATTTGTTAAGCTTGATGAGTACATCACTGCCATGCAATTTGTTTTCATGTTGGGTGGCTGTAGCATGTTCATTTTGTTGCATTTAGGAGCCTACTTGCTGTAAATCGCAGATCGGTTCGTTTAGTAAAACGCTTGCCATTTCTAAACCGTAGCTCCGATTGCCATGATCTTTATATAGTTTTCAGGGGATTTCTTCCCCTCTATCCAGTGGCACACTTGGTTTTCCAAGTTGAGGCCAGGTTCATGCATTTCCTGTTACATGTTGCATTTTTGCATCCCGCATCGCATCCCGCATAGCGTATCATCTTTGCATCTTATTCGTTGCCTTTGCACGTGGTTGATTGTATCCTTGTTGCTTGTTTGTGTTGTTGGGTAGAGCCGGGAGACGAGTTCGCTAACGAGGAGCCCGTTGAGTTTGCTTTTGAGGATCGAGTCAATTCTGACAACTGTGCAGGCAAGATGATCACACCCTTGAAATCACTAGTATCTTTGCTATGCTAGTTTGCTCGCTCTTTTGCTTTGCCAATGCTACGATGCCTACCACTTGCTTGTCAGCCTCCCAATTGCCATGATTGAGCCTCTAACCCACCTCTGTCCTAGCAAACCATTGATTGGCTATGTTACCGCTTTGCTCAGCCCTTCTTATAGCGTTGTTAGTTGCAGGTGAAGATTGGAGCCGTCCCTTGTTGGAACACTTATTTACTTGTTGGGATATCATTATATTGCTATGTTATCTTTACTCATCTATATGCTTGGTAAAGGGTGGAAGGCTCGGCCTCTCGCCTAGTGTTTTGCTCCACTCTTGCCGCCCTAGTTTCCGTCATATCGGTGTTATGTTCCCGGATTGTTGCGTCCCTTACGCGGTTGGGCTATAATGGGAACCCCTTGATAGTTCGCCTTGATTAAAGCTTTTCCAGCAATGCCCAACATTGGTTTTACCATTTTCCACCTACCCCTTTCTTTCCCTTGGGTTTCCGGAGCCCGAGGGTCATCTTATTTTAAACCCCCCCCCCCCCCGGGCCAGTGCTCCTCTGAGTGTTGGTCCAACTGTCAGCCGCTGGTGGCCACCAGGGGCAACTCTGGGCTGGCCTACCCGTACCTAGGACAATCTGAGTGTGCCCTGAGAAAGAGATATGTGCAGCTCCTATCGGGATTTGTCGGCGCATTCGGGCGGTGTTGCTGGACTAGTTTTGACCTGTCGAATCATCTTGTTGTACCGGGATACCGAGTCTGATCGGTGGGTCCTGGGTGGAGGTCTATTCCTTCGTTGACCGTGAGAGCTTGTTATGGGCCAAGTTGGGACCCCCCTGCCGGGATTGATCTTTCGAAAGCCGTGCCCGCGGTTATGGGCAGATGGGAATTTGTTAATGTCCGGTTGTAGATAACTTGAACCTAATTAATTAAAATGAATCAACTGCGTGTGTTGCCGTGATGGCCTCTTCTCGGCGGAGTCCGGGAAGTGGACACGGCGTTGGAGTTATGTTTGCGTAGTCTGCTCTATTTAGTTTCCGCTCGTGCTTTGCCTTCTCTTCTCGCTCTCTTTTGCGAATAAGTTAGCCACTATATATGCTAGTCGCTTGCTGCAGCTCCACTCACATTACCCCTTCCTTACCTATTTAGCTTAAATAGTCTTGATCGCGAGGGTGCGAGATTGCTGAGTCCTTGTGGCTCACAGATTACTATTACACCAGATGCAGGGACCGATGATACTCCTCCGGATGGCGCGCTCGAGCTGAAGTGGGAGTACGACGAGGACTCTCAGCGATGCAGATATGCAGATATGGCCTCGGAACACGGAGACCGAAAGGTCGAGCGTGAATCATATAGTAGATATGATCAACATAATGATGTTCACCATTGAAAACTACTCCATCTCACGTGATGATCGGTTATGGTTTAGTTGATTTGGATCACGTGATCACTTAGAGGATTAGAGGGATGTCTATCTAAGTGGGAGTTCTTAAGTAATATGATTAATTGAACTTTAATTTATCATGAACTTAGTCCTGGTAGTATTAGCATATCTATGTTGAAGATCAATAGCTCGCGTTGTTGCTTTCATATGTTTATTTTGATATGTTCCTAGAGAAAATTGTGTTGAAAGATGTTAGTAGCAATGATACGGATTGGATCCGTGATCTGAGGTTTATCCTCATTGCTGCACAGAAAAATTATGTCCTTGATGCACCGCTAGGTGACAGACCTATTGCAGGAGCAGATGCAGACGTTATGAACGTTTGGCTAGCTCAATATGATGACTACTTGATAGTTTAGTGCACCATGCTTAATGGCTTAGAATCGGGACTTCAAAGACGTTTTGAACGTCATGGACCATATGAGATGTTCCAGGAGTTGAAGTTAATATTTCAAGCAAATACCCGAATTGAGAGATATGAAGTCTCCAACAAGTTCTATAGCTAAAAGATGGAGGAGAATCGCTCAACTAGTGAGCATGTGCTCAAATTGTCTGGGTACTACAATCGCTTGAATCAAGTGGGAGTTAATCTTCCAGATAAGATAGTGATTGACAGAATTATCTAGTCACCATCACCAAGTTAGTAGAACTTCGTGATGAACTATGATATGCAAGGGATACCGGAAACGATTCCCAAGCTCTTCGTGATGCTGAAATCGATGAAGGTAGAAATCAAGAAAAACATCAAGTGTTGATGGTTGACAAGACCACTAGTTTGAAGAAAAGGGCAAAAGGGAAGAAGGGGAACTTCAAGAAGAACGGCAAGCAAGTTGCTGCTCAAGTGAAGAAGCCCAAGTCTGGTCCTAAGCCTGAGACTAAGTGCTTCTACTGCAAAGGGACTGGTCACTGGAAGCGGAACTGCCCCAAGTATTTGGCGGATAAGAAGGATGGCAAAGTGAACAAAAGTATATTTGATATACATGTTATTGATGTGTGCTTTACTAGTGTTTATTGCAACCCCTCAGTATTTGATATTGGTTCAGTTGCTAAGAGTAGTAACTCGAAACAGGAGTTGCAGAATAAACAGAGACTAGTTAAGGGTGAAGTGACGATGTGTGTTGGAAGTAGTTCCAAGATTGATATGATCATCATCGCACACTCCCCTATACTTTCGGGATTAGTGTTGAACTTAAATAAGTGTTATTTGGTTTTTGCGTTGAGCATGAATATGATTTGATCATGTTTATTGCAATACGGTTATTCATTAAAGTCAGAGAATAATTGTTGTTCTGTTTACATGAATAAAACATTCGATGGTCATACACCCAATGAAACAAGTTCGTTAGATCTCGATCGTAGTGATACACATATTCATAATATTGAAACCAAAAGATGCAAAGTTAATAATGATAGTGCAACTTATTTGTGGCACTGCCATTTAGGTCATATTGGTATAAAGCACATGAAGAAACTCCATGCTGATGGGCTTTCGGAATCACTTGATGCTTGCGAACCATGCCTTTTGGGCAAGATGACTAAAACGCCGTTCTCCGGAACAATGGAGCAAGCAACAGATTTGTTGGAAATCATACATACTGATGTATGTGGTCCGATGAATATTTAAGGCTTGCAGCGGGTATCATTATTTTCTGACCTTCACAGATGATTTGAGCAGATATGGGTATATCTACTTAATGAAATAGAAGTCTGATACATTTGAAAAGTTCATATAATTTCAGAGTGAAGTGGAAAATCATCGTAACAAGAAAATAAAGTTTCTACGATCTGATCGTGGAAAAGAGTATTTGAGTTACGAGTTTGGTCTTTAGTTAAAACAATGTGAAATAGTTTCACTACTCACGCCACCTGGAACACCACAGCATAATGGTGTGTCCGAACGTCATAACCGTACTTTATTGGATATAGTGCAATCTATGATGTTTCTTACCGATTTACCACTATCATTTTTGGGGTCATGCATTAGAGACAGCTGCATTCACGTTAAAAAGGGGGCACCATCTATATCCGTCGAGACGACGCCTTATGAACTATGGTTTGGCAAGAAACCAAAGTTGTCGTTTCTTGAAGTTTGGGGTTGCGATGCTTATGAGAAAAAGTTTCATCCTGATAAGCTCAAACCCAAATCGGAGAAATATGTCTTCATAGGATACCCAAAGGAGACTGTTGGGTACACCTTCTATCACAGATCCTAAGGCAAGACATTCGTTGCTTATAATGGATCCTTTCTAGAGAAGGAGTTTCTCTTGAAAGAAGTAAGTGGGAGGAAAGTAGAAAACTTGATAAGGTAATTGTACCTTCTACCTTATTGGAAAGTAGTTCATCACAAAAATCTGTTCTTGTGACTACTACACCAATTAGTGAGGAAGCTAATGATGATGATCATGTAACTTCAGATCAAGTTACTACCGAATCTCGTAGGTAAACAAGAGTGAGATCCGCACCAGAGTGGTATGGTAATCCTGTTCTGGAGGTCATGTTACTTGACCATGACGAACCTACGAACTATGAGGAAGTGATGATGAGCCCAGATTCCACGAAATGGTTTGAGGCCATGAAATCTGAGATATGATCCATGTATGAGAACAAAGTTTGGACTTTGGTTGACTTGCCCGATGATCGGCAAGCAATTGAGAATAAATGGATCTTCAAGAGGAAGACGGACGCTGATAGTAGTGTTACTATCTACAAAGCTAGAATTGTCGCAAAAGGTTTTCGACAAGTTCAAGGTGTTGACTACGATGAGAGCTTCTCACTCGTATCTATGCTTGAGTCTGTCCGAATCATGTTAGTAATTGCCGCATTTTATGAAATCTGGCAAATGGATAAACAAAACTGCATTCCTTAATGGATTTATTAAATAAGAGTTGTATATGATGCAACAGAAGGTTTTGTCAATCCGAAAGGTGCTAACAAAATGTGCAAGCTCCAGCGATCCATCTGTGGACTGGTGCAAGCATCTCGGAGTTGGAATATACGCTTTGATGAGTTGATCAAAGCATATAGTATTATACAGACTTGCGGTGACGCCTGTATTTACAAGAAAGTGAGTGGGAGCACTACAACATTTCTGATAAGTATATGTGAATGACATATTGTTGATCGGAAATAATGTAGAATTATTCTGTAAAGCATAAAGGAGTGTTTGAAAGGAGTTTTTCAAAGAAAGACTTCGGTGAAGCTGCTTACATATTGAGCTTCAAGATCCATAGAGATAGATCAAGACGCTTGATAAGTTTTTTCAATGAGTACATACCTTGACAAGATTTTGAAGTAGTTCAAAATGGAGCAGTCAAAGAAAGAGTTCTTGCCTGTATTATAAGGTGTGAAGTTGAGTAAGACTCAAAGCCCGACCACGACAGAAGATAGAAAGAGAATGAAAGTCATTCCCTATGCCTTGGCCATAGGATCTATAAAGTATGTCATGCTGTATACCAGATCTATTGTATACCCTGCACTGATTTGGCAAGGGAGTACAATAGTGATCTAGGAGTAGATCACTGGACAGCGGTCAGAATTATCCTTAGTGAAATAAGGATATGTTTCTCGATTATGGACGTGATAAAAAGGTTCATCGTAAAGGGTTACGCCAATGCAAGGTTTGACACTAATCTAGATGACTCTAAGTCTCGGTCTAGATACATATTGAAAGTGGGAGCAATTAGCTAGAGTAGCTCCATGCAGAGCATTGTTGACATAGAAATTTTCAAAATACATGTGGATCTGAATGTGGCAGACCCGTTGACTAAGATTCTCTCACAAAAAAAACATGATCACACTTTAGTACTCTTTGGGTGTTAATCACATAGCGATGTGAACTAGATTACTGAATCTAGTAAACCCTTTGGGTGTTGGTCACATGGCGATGTGAACTATGGGTGTTAATCACATGATGATGTGAACTATCGATGTTAATCACATGGTGATGTGATCTAGATTATTGACTCTAGTGCAAGTGGGAGACTGAAGGAAATATGCCCTAGAGGCAATAATAAAGTTATTATTTATTTCCTTATATCATGATAAATATTTATTATTCATGCTAGAATTGTATTAACCGGAAACATAATACATGTGTGAATACATAGACAAACAGAGTGTCACTAGTATGCCTCTACTTGACTAGCTCGTTAATCAAAGGTGGTTATGTTTCCTAACCATGGACAAAGAGTTGTTATTTGATTAATGGGATCACATCATTGGATGAATGATCTGATTGACATGACCCATTCCATTAGCTTAGCACCCGATCGTTTAGTATGTTGCTATTGCTTTCTTCATGACTTATACATGTTCCTATGACTATGAGATTATGCAACTCCCGTTTACCGGAGGAACACTTTGGGTACTACCAAACGTCACAACGTAACTGGGTGATCATAAAGGAGTACTACAGGTGTCTCCAAAGGTAGATGTTGGGTTGGCGTATTTCGAGATTAGGATTTGTCACTCCGATTGTCGGAGAGGTATCTCTGGGCCCTCTCGGTAATACACATTACACAAGCCTTGCAAGCATTGCAACTAATGAGTTAGTTGCGGGATGATGTATTACAGAATGAGTAAAGAGACTTGCCGGTAACGAGATTGAACTAGGTATTGGATACCGACGATCGAATCTCGGGCAAGTAACATACCGATGACAAAGGGAACAACGTATGTTGTTATGCGGTCTGACCGATAAAGATCTTCGTAGAATATGTAGGAGCCAATATGGGCATCCAGGTCCCGCTATTGGTTATTGACCGGAGACGTGTCTCGGTCATGTCTACATTGTTCTCGAACCGTAGGGTCCGCACGCTTAAGGTTTCGATGACAGTTATATTATGAGTTTATGAGTTTTGATGTACCGAAGGAGTTCGGAGTCCCGTATGAGATCGGTGACATGACGAGGAGTCTCGAAATGGTCGAGACGTAAAGATCGATATATTGGATGACTATATTCGGACTTCGGAAAGATTCCGAGTGATTCGGGTATTTTTCGGAGTACCGAAGAGTTACGGGAATTCGCCGGGGAGTATATGGGCCTTATTGGGCCATACGGGAATAGAGGAAAGAGTCCAAAAGGAAGGAGGCCTGCGCCCCCCCCCTCTAGTCCGAATTGGACAAGGGGCGCAGCCCCCTTTTCCTTATTCATCTCCCCCTCTTTCCCCTTCTCCTACTCCAACAAGGAAGGAGGGAGTCCTACTCCCGGTGGGAGTAGGACTCCCCTTGGCGCGCCTCCTCCTAGGCCGGCCGCCCCCTCCCCCTTGCTCCTTTATATACGGAGGCAGGGGGGCACCCCATGACACACAAGTTGATCATTGAGATCGTTCCTTAGCCGTGTGCGGTGCCCCCTGCCACCAAATTCCACCTCGATCATATCGTTGTAGTGCTTAGGCGAAGCCCTGCATCGGTAGTACATCAAGATCGTCACCACGCCGTCGTGCTGACGGAACTCCTCCCCGAAGCTTTGCTGGATCGGAGCCCGGGGATCGTCATTGAGTTGAACGTGTGCTAAGAACTCGGAGGTGCCGGAGTAACGGTGCTTGGATCGGTTGGATCGGGAAGAAGACGTACGACTACTTCCTCTACGTTGTGTCAACGCTTCCGTTGCGATCTACAAGGGTACGTAGATCAGACTCTCCCCTCGTTGCTATGCATCACCATGATCTTGCGTGTGCGTAGGAAATTTTTTGAAATTACTACATTCCCCAACATGGTGTACATTTGAAAAATTGTGGAATAGTTTCGCAACTCACGCCACCTGGAACACCACAGCGTAATGGTGTGTCTGAACGTCGTAATCGTACTTTACTTGATATGGTGCGATCTATTATGTCTCTTACTGATTTACCATTATCGTTTTGGGGATACGCTCTAGAGACGGCCGCATTCACGTTAAATAGGGCACCATCAAAATCCGTTGAGAGGACGCCTTATGAACTATGGTTTGGCAAGAAACCAAAGTTGTCGTTTCTGAAAGTTTGGGGTTGCGATGCTTATGTGAAAAAGCTTCAACCTGATAAGCTCGAACCCAAATCGGAGAAATGTGTCTTCATAGGATATCCAAAGGAAACTATTGGATACACCTTCTATCACAGATCCGAAGGCAAGACTTTTGTTGCTAAATTCGGAACTTTCTAGAGAAGGAGTTTCTTTCGAAAGAAGTGAGTGGGAGGAAAGTAGAACTTGACGAGGTAACTGTACCTACTCCATTATTGGAAGGTAGTACATCACAGAAAACTGTTTTTGCGACACCTACACCAATAAGTGAGGAAGTTAATGATAATGATCATGAAACTTCAGAACAAGATACTACTGAACCTCGTAGATCAACCAGAGTAAGATCCGTGCCAGAGTGGTACGGTAATCCAGTTCTGGAAGTCATGCTACTAGATCATGATGAACCTACGAACTATGAAGAAGCGATGGTGAGCCCAGATTCCACAAAGTGGCTTGAAGCCATGAAATCTGAGATGGGATCCATGTATGAGAACAAAGTATGGACTTTGGTTGACTTGCCCGATGATCGGCAAGCAATTGAGAATAAATGGATCTTCAAGAAAAAGACTGACGCTGACGGTAATATTACTGTCTACAAAGCTCGACTTGTCGCAAAAGGTTTTCGACAAGTTCAAGGGGTTGACTACGATGAGACCTTCTCACCCGTAGCGATGCTTAAGTCTGTCCGAATCATGTTAGCAATTGCCGCGTTTTATGATTATGAAATTTGGCAGATGGATGTCAAAACTGCATTCCTGAATGGATTTCTGGAAGAAGAGTTGTATATGATGCAACTGGAAGGTTTTGTCGATCCAAAGGGAGCTAACAAAGTGTGCAAACTCCAGCGATCAATTTATGGACTGGTGCAAGCCTCTCGAAGTTGGAATAAACGCTTTGATAGTGTGATCAAAGCATTTGGTTTTATACAGACTTTTGGAGAAGCCTGTATTTACAAGAAAGTGAGTGGGAGATCTGTAGCATTTCTGATATTATATGTGGATGACATATTACTGATCGGAAATGATATATAATTTCTGGATAGCATAAAGGGATACTTGAATAAGAGTTTTTCAATAAAAGACCTCGGTGAAGCTGCTTACATATTAGGCATAAAAATCTATAGAGATAGATCAAGACGCTTAATTGGACTTTCACAAAGCACATACCTTGACAAGATTTTGAAAAAGTTCAAAATGGATCAAGCAAAGAAAGGGTTCTTGCCTGTGTTACAAGGTGTGAAGTTGAGTCAGACTCAATGCCCGACCACTGCAGAAGATAGAGAGAAAATGAAAGATGTTCCCTATGCTTCAGCCATAGGCTCTATCATGTATGCAATGCTGTGTACCAGACCTGATGTGTGCCTTGCTATAAGCTTAGCAGGGAGGTACCAAAGTAATCCAGGAGTGGATCACTGGACAGCGGTCAAGAACATCCTGAAATACCTGAAAAGGACTAAGGATATGTTTCTCGTATATGGAGGTGACAAAGAGCTCACCGTAGAAGGTTACGTTGATGCAAGCTTTGACACTGATCCGGACGATTCTAAATCGCAAACCGGATACGTGTTACATTAAACGGTGGAGCTGTCAGTTGGTGCAGTTCTAAACAAAGCGTCGTAGCGGGATCTACATGTGAAGCGGAGTACATAGCTGCTTCGGAAGCAGCGAACAAAGGAGTCTGGATGAAGGAGTTCATATCCGATCTAGGTGTCATACCTAGTGCATCGGGTCCAATGAAAATCTTTTGTGACAATACTGGTGCAATTGCCTTGGCAAAGGAATCCAGATTTCACAAGAGGACCAAGCACATCAAGAGACGCTTCAATTCCATCCGGGATCTAGTCCAGGTGGGAGACATAGAGATTTGCAAGATACATACGGATCTGAATGTTGCAGACCCGTTGACTAAGCCTCTTCCACGAGCAAAACATGATCAACACCAAGGCTCCATGGGTGTTAGAATCATTACTATGTAATCTAGATTATTGACTCTAGTGCAAGTGGGAGACTGGAGGAAATATGCCCTAGAGGCAATAATAAAGTTATTATTTATTTCCTTATATCATGATAACTGTTTATTATTCATGCTAGAATTGTATTAACCGGAAACATAATACATGTGTGAATACATAGACAAACTTAGTGTCACTAGTATGCCTCTACTTGACTAGCTCGTTAATCAAAGATGGTTATGTTTCCTAACCATGAACAAGGTGTTGTTATTTGATTAACGAGGTCACATCATTGGTTGAATGATCTGATTGACATGACCCATTTCATTAGCTTAGCACCCGATCGTTTAGTATGTTGCTATTGCTTTCTTCATGACTTATACATGTTCCTATGACTATGAGATTATGTAACTCCCGTGTGCCGGAGGAACACTCTGTGTGCTACCAAACGTCACAACATAACTGGGTGATTATAAAGGTGCTCCATAGGTGTCTCCAAAGCTACATGTTGGGTTGGCGTATTTCGAGATTAGGATTTGTCACTCCGATTGTCGGAGAGGTATCTCTGGGCCCTCTCGGTAATGCACATCACATAAGCCTTGCAAGCATTGCAACTAATGAGTTAGTTGCGAGATGATGTATTACGGAACGAGTAAAGAGACTTGCCGGTAACGAGATTGAACTAGGTATTGGATACCGACGATCGAATCTCGGGCAAGTAACATACTGATGACAAAGGGAACAACGTATGTTGTTATGCGGTCTGACCGATAAAGGTCTTCGTAGAATATGTAAGAGCCAATATGGGCATCCAGGTCCCGCTATTGGTTATTGACCGGAGATGTGTCTCAGTCATGTCTACATTGTTCTCGAACCGTAGGGTCCGCACGCTTAACGTTACGATGACAGTTATTATGAGTTTATGCATTTTGATGTACCGAAGTTAGTTCGGAGTCCCGGATGTGATCACGGACATGACGAGGAGTCTCGAAATGGTCGAGACATAAAGATTTATATATTGGAAGCCTATATTTGGATATCGGAAGTGTTCCGGGTGAAATCGGGATTTTATCGGAGTACCGGGAGGTTACCGGAACCCCCCGGGAGCCATATGGGCCTTAATGGGCTTTAGTGGAAAGGAGAAAGGGGCAGCCCAAGGTGGCCGCGTGCCTCCCCCCTCCCCTAGTCCTATTAGGACTAGGAGAGGTGGCCGGCCACCCTCTCTCTCTCTTTCCCCCTCGGGGAATCCTAGTCCAACTAGGATTGGGGGGGGGAGTCCTACTCCCGGTAGGAGTAGGACTCCTCCTGCGCCCTCCTCCTGGCCGGCGGCCCCCTCCCCCTTTTCTCCTTTATATACGGAGGCAGGGGGCACCTCTAGACACACAAGTTGATCATTGAGATCGTTCCTTAGCCGTGTGCGGTGCCCCCTGCCACCATATTCCACCTCGATCATATCCTTGTAGTGCTTAGGCGAAGCCCTGCGTTGGTAGAACATCAAGATCGTCACCACGCCGTCGTGCTGACGGAACTCCTCCCCGACGCTTTGCTGGATCGGAGCCCGGGGATCGTCATCGAGTTGTACGTGTGCTAAGAACTCGGAGGTGCCGGAGTAACGGTGCTTGGATCGGTCGGATCGGGAAGACGTACGACTACTTCCTCTACGTTGTGTCAACGCTTCCGCAGTCGGTCTGCGTGGGTACGTAGACAACACTCTCCCCTCTCGTTGCTGTGCATCACCATGATCTTGCGTGTGCGTAGGAAAAATTTGAAATTACTACGTTCCCCAACAGTATTAAGGTAAACCTAACCATAGCATGAAACATATGGATACAAATCAGCCCCTTACGAAGCAACGCATAAACTAGGGTTTAAGTTTCTGTCACTCTAGCAACCCATCATCTACTTATTACTTCCCAATGCCTTCCTCTAGGCCCAAATAATGGTGAAGTGTTATGTTGTCGATGTTCACATAACATCACTAGAGCCTAGACAACATACATCTCATCAAAATATCGAACGAATACCAAATTCACATGACTACTAATAGCAAGACTTCTCCCTTGTCCTCACGAACAAACATAACTACTCACAAAGCATATTCATGTTCATAATCAGAGGGGTAATAATATGCATAAAGGATCTGAACATATGATCTTCCACCAATTAAACCAACTAGAATCAACTACAAGGAGTAATTAACACTACTAGCAACCTAATAGCACCAATCCCGGACTTGTAGATAAGAATTGGATACAAGAGATGAACTAGGGTTTTGAGATGAGATGGTGCTGATGAAGACGTTGATGGAGATTACCCTCTCCCGATGAGAGGAGCGTTGGTGATGACGATGGCGATGATTTCCCCCTCCGGGAGGGAAGTTTCCTCGGAGAACAACTCTGCCGGAGCTCTAGATTGGATCCACCAAGGTTCCGCCTCATGGCGGCAGAGTTTCGTCCCAAAAGGTTGCTTCTTTTTTTTTCTCGACGAAAGACTTCATATAGGAGAAGATGGTCATCGGGGAGCCACCAGGGGGCCCACGAGGTAGGGGGCGCGCCCTAGGGGGGTCGCCCCCCACCCTCGTGAGAAGGGTGTGGGCCCCATGGCCTTCATCTTTGGCGAGGATTTTTCATTATTTATTATAAGGTATTCCGTGGAGTTTCAGGACTTTTGGAGTTGTGCGGAATAGGTCTCTAATATTTGCTCCTTTTCCAGCCCAAAATTCCAGCTGCCGGCATTCTCCCTTCTTATGTAAACCTTGTAAAATAAGAGAGAATAACCATAACTATTGTGACATAATGTGAAATAACAGCCCATAATGCAATAAATATCAATATAAAAGCATGATGCAAAATGGACGTATCAACTCCCCCAAGCTTAGACCTCGCTTGTTCTCAAGCGAAAGCCGATAACAATAAATATGTCCCCATGTTTAGAGGTAGAGGCGTCGATAAAAATAAAATACAGACATGAGGGCATCATGATTATTCTCATAACAACAACAACATATATAGATATTGTCACATGATTACTTATGTTCAAGTGATGATCTATTCACAATGCAAAAGTATGAATCAGAAACCTTATTGAGAACCAACAAACTATAACCTCAATCATTGAAGCAATTGCAATTTATCATAACATCGAAAAGAGTCTATGTCAGAGCTAAAAAGCAAGTTCACATACTCAACTATCATCTAGTCCTTCATAATTGCTAACACTCGCGCAATACTTGTGGTTACGGAGTTTTAGTCAGACACACAGAAAGATAGGGGCTTATAGTTTCGCCCCACAACCTTTTACCTCGAGGGTAATGTCAACAATAATAACTCATGCCCCCCTACATTCAATTATATATATATATACGGTGGCGCTATTGTAAGCGTGCGCGCATTTTTAGTTAATCTACGCGCCGGCCGCTGCTCCTAATCACGCGCGGGTGTGCAGGTCGCGCGGGTCGCTGAGAAGGCCAGATTTTGAGGGTAATGGCATGTGCAAAAGAAAGTAACACGCTTTATTTCTGTTACCATGTGTCGCTCCGCTACGCCGGCCACTGCTCCTAATCACGCGCTGGTGCGCGGGTCGCTGAGAAGGCACATTTTGAGGGTAATGGCATGTGCAAATAAAGTAACACCTTTAATATTACCATGTGTTGCTCCGCTACGTGATGATCTTGCGTCAGTACTCATTGCCAGTAATATAGTAAGTGTAGATGGTAATGGACCACTGTTTTTTACCGGCTCTAAGATAGCATGATTTCGTTCCTAAACATTGTCAGTAATAGATTAAGTGTAGATAGTAATGGACCTAGGTTTTTTTACCGGCAGCTAGATATGAAGGTTGCATCCCTAATCATTGCCAGTAGTAGATTAAGTGCAGATAGTAATGGACCTACGTTTCTCTACCGACATGATTAACTAAAGCATGGCGATGGTAACCTGTTACTATTATTCACAGCATGATTTCGTTCCTAAACATCCTGTTAACTAAAGCATGGCGATGGTAACCTGTTACTATTACTTTTTCTGAGAGAAGGCTGGTAAAGCGACACGAGGGCGATGGTAACACATTACTATTTATTTTGTCTAGGAGGAGGTCGGCAAAGCGCCACCAGCAGTTTTGGTCGTAATCGTTACGATCAACCTTTTCGCATGTCGCCCGTGCCCTTCGACCTGGTTAGCGCGTCGACCTAATTAGTCGCGTATTGGTCGGCGCGGTTGAAGGGGCCGGAGCGTAGGATAAGGCAGAATGCGCGTAGCCATAGTTTAGCAAGCCTATATATATATATATATATATATATATATATCAGGTTCTTTCCAACATGGTGGGCTTGCTAAAGGATAAAATGAAAAAGGAAAGGTGAAGATCACCATGACACTTGCATAAGGTAGAAGATAATAATAAAAGATAGACCCTTCGCAGAGGGAAGCAGAGATTGCCATGCGCTTTTATGGTTGGATGCACAAAATCTTAATGCGAAAGAACGTCACTTTATATTGCCCCTTGTGATATGAACCTTTATTATGCAGTCCGTCGCTTTTATTACTTCCACATCACAATATCGGATAAAGCTTATTTCTCCCACACCAATCAATCATACATATTTAGAGAGCAATTTTTATTGCTTTGCACCGATGACAACTTACTTGAAGAATCTTATTCAATCCATAGGTAGATATGATGAACTCTCATGGTAAAACTGGTTTAAGGGTATTTGGAAGCACAAGTAGTATCTCTACTTGGTGCTGAGAATTTGGCTAGCATGAGGGGGAAAGGCAAGCTCAACATGTTGGATGATCCATGACAACATACTTTATCTCAGATATAAGAAAACATAACCCATTACGTTGTCTTCCTTGTCCAACATCAACTCTTTAGCATGTCATATTTTGATGAGTGTTCCCAATCATAAAACATGTCAATGATAGTATATTTATATGTGAAACCTCTCTTTCCTTATTACTTCCTATTAATTGCAACGATGGCCAAAGCTATGTCTGCCAACTCCCAACAACTTTTAATCATCACACTCTTTCTATGTGAAGTCATCACTATCAATAAGATCAATATGAACTTTTTGTTTCTTCTTATTCTTTTTCTCTTTTCTTTTCTTTTATTTGGGATCATGGCAAAAATAAGCAAGCCCTTGACTCAACACTAATCTTTATTATATAGCTCACGGACTCAATTACATAGAAGGATCATAAAGCAAAACTCATGACTAGATCATACTAAGAACTTTTATTCTACTAGATCAAAATATTACCAAAAGGATCAAACTAAGAAAAACGGTAAAGATAAAAGTGACGGTGATACGATACCGGGGCACCTCCCCCAAGCTTGGAAGTTGCCAAGGGGAGTGCCCATACCCAGGTGATTATGTCTCTCTTTTCGGGGATGGTGATGTGATGTTCTTGGCGATGATGCCCCTCAAGATACGATTCTCCTCCTCAAGCTTGTTGACTTGCTGCTTGAGATCCATTATTTCCTTTCGGAGTTTTCCTGTAACAGCCAAAGTTCCCTGCACCCATGGGTGCTGCATAGCTGCGGGAGAACCAGTGACACTCCTTTTCATATTCTCATAAGAAAGAAATCTAACATTGGAAGTGATAACCAAGTTTGGAATAGCTGAGCTCTGCAGTTCCCCCATCGTGAACGCAACTCGGAAGCGAGAGGTGACTTCTTGATCCTCCATGGCATCTACCCTCATTAAGTCAGCCTCCATCTCTTCCTCCGTTGCTGGCCCAAAGTGGTCAGGGTCGCTGTTTGCCCTTGGTTCCGGTGCCGGATTAGATACCCGGCTCTCCCCGACTGACTCTTGAGAAGACATCTTTCTCTAATCTACAACAGCAATAGCTCGAAATAAAAAGAGAGGATATTTACGTGATACGGGAGTCAAAACCCCCGGGATATTATATAGTGAATTTTTACCGACCAAAATACACATCGTGCAAGAAAATGGAGTCCGGAAGGCACACGAGGAGCTCATGAGGTAGGCGGGCACGCCCTCCACCCTCGTGGGGCCCTCATGTCCTTCCCGGACTGCTACTTAATTTTCTATTTTTCTAAATATTCCAAAACGGAGAAATATTGCCTTAAAAATTGTTTTAGAGTCGGTTTACTTACCGTACCACATACCTATTCCTTTTCGGAGTCTGAAACGTTCTGGAAAGTGTCCTTTATGTATTCCTCCAGGGTTACAGTTTCAATAATATTGGTTTCAACATTTATGGGATTACCTGAGATATAATGTCCGATTCTTTAACCATTTACCACCTTCGGATTTGTGCCTTCGAAGTTGTTGATTTTTATGGCACCGAAACGATAGACCTCCTCGACAACATAGGGGCCTTCCCATTTAGAGAGAAGTTTCCCTGCAAAAAATCTTAAACGAGAGTTGTATAGCAATACATAATCACCTACATTAAACTCACGCTTTTGTATCCTTTTGTCATGCCATCTTTTAACCTTTTCTTTAAACAACTTAGCATTTTCATAAGCTTGGGTTCTCCATTCATCAAGAGAGCTAATATCAAATAACCTCTTTTCACCGGCAAGTTTGAAATCATAGTTGAGCTCTTTAATAGCCCAATATGCCTTATGTTCTAGTTCGAGAGGTAAGTGACATGCTTTTCCATATACCATTTTATATGGAGACATACCCATGGGATTTTTATATGCGGTTCTATAGGCCCATAATGCATCATCAAGTTTCTTGGACCAATTCTTTCTAGACCTATTGACAGTCTTTTGCAAAATTAATTTAAGTTCTCTATTACTCAATTCTACTTGACCACTAGACTGTGAGTGATATGGAGATGCAATCCTATGATTGACGTCATATTTAGCAAGCATTTTACGAAAAGCACCATGAATAAAATGTGAACCACCATCAGTCATTAAATATCTAGGGACTCCAAACCTCGGAAAAATAACTTCCTTAAGCATTTTAATAGAAGTGTTATGATCAGCACTACTAGTTGGAATAGCTTCTACCCACTTAGTAACGTAATCAACAACAACTAGAATATGTGTATATCCATTAGAGGCAGGAAAAGGTCCCATATAATCGAAGCCCCATTCATCAAATGGTTCAATAACAAGTGAATAATTCATAGGCATTTCTTGACGTCTACTAATATTACCAATTCTTTGACATTCATCACAAGATAGGACAAACTTACGGGCATCCTTGAAGAGAGTAGGCCAATAAAAACCGGATTGCAATACCTTATGTGCAGTTCTATCTCCCGCGTGGTGTCCTCCATAAGTTTCGGAGTGGCACTTGCGTAAGATCTGTTCCTGTTCATGCTCAGGTACACAACGTCTAATAGCACCATCTACTCATTCTTTATAAAGATGTGGGTCATCCCAAAAGTAATGTCTCAAATCATAGAAGAACTTTTTCTTTTGTTGGTATGTGAAGCTAGGTGGTATAAATTTAGCAACTATGTAATTAGCATAATCAGCATACCAAGGAGTACTACGAGAAGTACTTATGACATTTAATTGTTCATCAGGAAAGCTATCATCAATAGGTAGTGGGTCATCAAGAACATTCTCTAACCTAGATAAGTTGTCTGCAACGGGGTTCTCAGCTCCTTTTCTATCAACAATATGCAAATCAAATTCTTGTAACAAGAGAACCCATCTAATAAGTCTAGGTTTAGCATCTTTCTTCTCCATAAGATATTTAATAGCAGCATGATCAGTGTGGATAGTTACTTTAGAATCAACAATATAAGGTCTGAACTTATCACAAGCAAATACAACTGCTAAAAGTTCTTTTTCAGTAGTAGCATAATTTCTTTGAGCATTGTCTAGAGTCTTACTAGCATAATGGATAACATTTAGTGTCTTATCAACTCTTTGCCCTAGAACAACACCTACAGCATAATCGCTAGCATCACACATAATTTTAAAGGGTAAATTCTAATCAGGTGGTCGAACAATAGGTGCAGAACCTAATGCTTTCTTAAGTATTTCAAATGCTTCTACACAATCATCATCAAAGACAAATGATATATCTTTTTGTAATAAATTAGTCAGAGGCCGAGAAATTTTTGAGAAGTCCTTAATGAACCTCCTATAAAATCCGGCGTGACCAAGGAAACTTCTTATACCTTTGATGTCCTTGGGACATGGCATCTTTTCAATAGCATCAACCTTGGCTTTATCAACTTCAATACCTCTTTCAGAAACTTTATGCCCCAAGACAATACCTTCATTAACCATAAATTGGCACTTTTCCGAATTCAAGACAAGATTAGTTTCTTCACATCTCTGCAAAACTCGATCAAGATTGCTCAAGCAATCATCAAAAGAAGATCCATAGACGGAAAAGTCGTCCATGAAAACCTCACAAATCTTTTCACAAAAGTCAGAGAATATAGCCATCATGCATCTTTGAAAGGTAGCAGGTGCATTACATAAACCAAAAGGCATACGTCTGTAAGCAAAAGTACCAAAAGGGCATGTAAAAGTAGTCTTTGATTGATCTTTAGCCGACACAGGTATTTGAGAGAAACTAGAATAACCATCTAGAAAGCAGTAATGTGTATGTTTGCATAATCTTTCTAGCATTTGATCGATAAAAGGTAATGGGTAATGATCTTTCTTAGTAGCCTTATTTAATTTGCGGAAATCAATTACCATCCTATGACCTGTAATAATTCTTTGTGGAATCAATTCATCTTTATCACTAGGAACAACAGTAATACCTCCCTTCTTAGGGACACGATGAACAGGACTTACCTACTGACTATAAGCAACGGGATAAATTATACCTGCCTCTAGAAGCTTTAGTATTTCTTTTCTTACCACTTCTTTCATTTTAGGATTCAGACGTCGTTGAGGATCACGAATTGGTTTGGCATCTGCTTCCAAATTTATTTTATGTTGACATAGAGTGGGACTAATGCCCTTAAGATCATCAAGAGTATATCCAATAGGAGCACGGTGCATCTTCAGAGTTTTCAATAATCTTTCTTCTTCATGCTCTGAAAGGTTAGCACTAATAATAACAGGATATATCTTCTTTTTATCAAGATAAGCATATTTAAGATTACCAGGCAACGGTTTAAGCTCAAACACAGGATCACCCTTAGGTGGAGGGGGATCCCCTAGGATTTCAACAGGCAAATTGTGTTTCAGCATAGGTTCTTGTTTAAAGAATATTTCATCTATTTCCCTTCTTTCATTCATAAACATATCGTTCTCATGGTCTAGCAAATATTGTTCTAAAGGATCACTAGGAGGTACGACAATAGAAGCAAGACCAACAATTTCATCCTTACTAGGCAATTCTTCTTCAGGTGTTGTTTACTAAATTTAGAGAAATTAAATTCATGAGTCATATCATCTAAGCCGACACTAACAACATCCGTTGTGCAATCTATGGTAGCATTAACAGTATTTAAGAAGGGTCTACCAAATATAATAGGACAAAAGCTATCTTATGGGGAACCAAGAACAAGAAAATCAGCAGGATATTTAGTTTTCCCACACAAGACTTCAACATCTCTAACAATTCCCATTGGTGAAATAGTATCTCTATTAGCAAGTTTAATTGTGACATCAATATCTTCTAACTCAATAGGTGCAATGTCATGCATAATTTCGTTGTATAAGTCAATAGGTATTGCACTAGCACTAGCACCCATATCACATAAGCCATGATAACAATGATCTCCTATTTTAACAGAAATAACAGGCATGCCTATCACAGGTCTAGGTTTATCTGTATCACGGGGTTTAGCAATTCTAGCAGTTTCATCACAGAAATAAATAACATGCCCATCTATATTATCAGACAAGAGATCTTTAACAATAACAATATTAGGTTCTACTTTAACTTGCTCAGGAGGTGTGTATGTTTTAATATTGCTTTTACGAACCATAGTTGAAGCTTTAGCATGATCCTTTATCCTAATAGGAAAAGGTGGTTTCTCAACATAAGAAGTAGGAACAATAGGATCATTATAAGTGATAGTCTTTTCTTCAACTTTAATAGGTGCAACTACTTTTACTTCTATGGGAGGATGATATTTAAACCACTTCTCCTTAGGGAGATCAACATAAATAGCGAAAGATTCACAGAAAGAAGCTACTATCTCAGAATCAAGTCCATATTTAGTGTTAAACTTACAGAAAATATCGGTATCCATAAACGATTTAACACAATCAAACTTAGGTGTCATACCTGACTCCTTACCATTGTCGAGGTCCCAATCTTCAGAGTTGCGTTTAATTCTATCCAATAAATCCCATTTGAATTCAATAGTCTTCATTATAAAAGAGCCGGCACAAGAAGTATCAAGCATGGTGCGATTTTTATCAGAAAGCCGAGCATAAAATTTTGAATAATCATTTCTCTTGAGAGCTCATGATTGGGGCATGAATATAACATTGATTTAAGCCTCCCCCAAGCTTGAGCGATGTTTTCTCCTTCGCAAGGCCAAAAATTATATATATATAATTGCGATCACAATGAACAAGATGCAAAGGGTAATACTTTTGATGAAATTCCAATTTCAATCTTTTATAGTTCCATGATCTCGTATCATCACGGAGCCTATACCATATCAATGTGTCTCCCTTCAAAGATAAAGGGAAGACCTTCTTCTTAGCAACATCATCGGGTATACCTTCAAGCTTAAATAATCCACAAACTTCATCCACATATATTAGGTGTTCATCATGATGCTTTGTTCCATCTCCTGTAAAAGGATTAGCTAGTAGTTTTTCTATCATACCCGAAGGATACTCATAAGGAATTTCATTTTCATATTCATTTTCAATAGGTTCAGTAGGCTGAGGAGCAACTCTTTGCTCTACTGGTCGGGGTGAAGATACCCCGAACAAGCCCCTCAGAGAATTACTTTTCATAGTAACAAGTGACAGTAAATTTCAGCACACTATATAAATTTTTCCTTACCAAATTTCACCTACCAAAGGTGCTTCACTCCCCGGCAACGGCGCCAGAAAAGAGTCTTGATGACCCACAAGTATAGGGGATCTATCGTAGTCCTTTTGATAAGTAAGAGTGTCGAACCCAACGAGGAGCAGAAGGAAATGATAAACGGTTTTCAGCAAGGTATTCTCTGCAAGTACTGAAATAAGTGGTAACAGATAGTTTTGTGATGAGATAATTTGTAACGAGCAACAAGTAACAAAAGTAAATAAAGTGCAGCAAGGTGGCCCAATCCTTTTTGGAGCAAAGGACAAGCCTGGACAAACTCTTATATAAGGAAAAGCGCTCCCGAGGACACATGGGAATATCGTCAAGCTAGTTTTCATCACGTTCATATGATTCGCGTTCGGCACTTTGATAATTTGACATGTGGGTGGACCGGTGCTTGGGCGTTGTTCTTACTTGAACAAGCATCCCACTTATGATTAACCTCTATTGCAAGCATCTGCAACTACAACAAAAGTATTAAGATAAACCTAACCATAGCATAAAACATATGGATCCAAATCAGCCCCTTACGAAGCAATGCATAAACTAGGGTTTAACCTTCTGTCACTCTAGCAACCCATCATCTACTTATTACTTCCCAATTCCTTCCTATAGGCCCAAATACTGGTGAAGTGTTATGTAGTCGACGTTCACATAACACCACTAGAGGCTAGACAACATACATCTCATCAAAATATCAAACGAATACCAAATTCACATGACTACTAATAGCAAGACTTCTTCCTTGTCCTCAGGAACAAACGTAACTACTCACAAAGCATATTCATGTTCATAATCAGAGGGGTAATAATATGCATAAAGGATCTGAACATATGATCTTCCACCAATTAAACTAACTAGCATCAACTACAAGGAGTAATTAACACTACTAGCAACCTACTAGCACCAATCCCGGACTTGGAGACAAGAATTGAATACAAGATATGAACTAGGGTTTTGAGATGAGATGGTGCTGATGAAGATGTTGATGGAGATTGCCCTCTCCCGGTGAGAGGAGCGTTGGTGATGACGATGGCGATGATTTCCCCCTCCGGGCGGGAAGTTTCCCCGGCAGAACAGCTCTGCCGGAGCTCTAGATTGGATCCGCCTCGTGGCGGCGGAGTTTCGTCCCGAAAGGTTGCTTCTTATTTTTTTCTCGACGGAAGACTTCATATAGGAGAAGATGGTCATCGGAGAGCCACCAGGCACCGCCCCCCACCCTCGTGAGAAGGGTGTGGCCCCTCTGGCCTTCATCTTTGGCGAGGATTTTGCATTATTTATTATAAGGTATTCCGTGGAGTTTCAGGACTTTTGGAGTTGTGCAGAATAGGTCTCTAATATTTGCTCCTTTTCCAGCCCAGAATTCCAGCCGCCGGCATTCTCCCTCCTTATGTAAACTTGTAAAATAAGAGATAATAGCCATAACTATTGTGACATAATGTGAAATAACATCCCATAATGCAAAAATCGATATAAAAGCATGATGCAAAATGAACGTATCAGCTCTCCGGTGCACCCGCACCCTGCTGATGAATAGTAAAATTGTTAGTAATATTAAAAGAATTAAAAAATTGTGATGTGAGATGCTCATGTAGTTCGTGCCAAATTTTGTGAGGTTTAGACATTTCAATAGTTCTCGTTAAAAAGATAAATTTCGGGCATGTGAGAAACTTCTGAAAACAACACTGTTTGGAGCTCATTTTTTTCTTTTTTGCCACGAGCTCCTCAAATTCCATTTGGCCACGAAATTTTGCATGCACCTACACCGAATCATCTTGCATCAAAAAAAAGTTCAACTGTTTTTGAATTTTCCAGGTTCTTATTTTATTTTATTGTTCACTGGGTGCAAATGAGCCCAAGCATCGAATTGAATTTCTGGTTTATTTATGGATTTAATTAATCTGAAGATTGCTAACATACCCAAAATAACATCATATGTGTCTCAGTAAGGCGAAATATTTTTTAGTGAGGTACAACGAGGTACCTCTGGTGCTTTCGTCAATCTCAATCCACCGACTCGGTCTCTTGAAGGTGTGCTTGTAGAGGTAAGGTTTGCATGTTTGTTCATGGAATGGGTGTATGCGAGCACCTACATCTGTACTATATGTTCCTAATAAAAAAGTACTATACCAAAGCACTTCTTCCATTTCAAAATAATTGAAGTCCTAGGATTTTTTAAATTGAACTTTTTTAAGTTTGACCAAGTTCATAGAAAAATCTACAAAGATCCACAATATCAAGTATATATAATAGGAATTATATTTCATAATAAATATAATGAAGCAAGTTTGATGTTGTAGATGTTAACATGTTTTTATGTAGACTTGGTCAAACTTAATGAAGTTTTTTTATTTAGAACAAACTTAGAGCTTCATTTACTTTAAAGGGAAAATTTTGTTTTTGCCACTCCAGATTTTGCCAATTTTTCTTATACCATTCTAGATTTTGATATTTCACTTTTGCCACTCTTAGCTTTTGACAATTACCACAATTGCCATTTCGTGGCAAAAGAAAAATAATTTTATTTCATTTTTGCCATTCTTAGCTTTTGAAATGTATCACAATTGCCACTCTGAAAATTTTGCTTTTGCCACGGGAATGGCAGTTGTGATAATTGTCAAAAACTAAGAGTGGCAAAAGTTAAATATCAAAATCTAGAGTGGCATAAGAAAAATTGGCAAAATCTACTATGGCAAAAACAATTTTTCCACTTAAACTGCTTCAAAATGTTGGGAGTTTAATCAGAGGGAGTAGAACATAAGCAAAACCATATGATTAGGATGAGTTGTTGACCCTCCAACATACTCCCTCCGTTCCAAACTGAAACCATGACAAGAATGAACTAAAACCAGCAAGAATTATGGAACAAAGGGAGTACTATGTTTCGCTACCGTCGCCTATATACCGCACACCTTATAGAAAGAACTGGTCCAAGGATGAGTACGACTACGAGGCATCGTTTTAATCAGCAGCTAACTCCAAATGCTAGGATGTACTCTCTCCATCCCAAAATAAATGTCTCAACTTTGTATTAATTTTATACTTTTACTATGTTAGAACAGAGGGAGTACTATTTTCTTGTGATTTTCTTTTTGAATTATTTGAATTGCTTACCACGTGTTTCTTGTGGTTTTCTAAAAGAAGATCTAGTAGTACTTTGTTGTGAGGGGGTCCTTTTCCTTCACTGAACCGTGAATCTAAGCCAGGAAAATGTTTGCCCAAAAGAGACGAAGAAAAAGAACGAACCCACATCCGTGCGCCCGGCGTACCGAGATCCCAACGTAAGATGGAGGGTCGGCTCGCCCGTGCCATGCGAATTGCCTCGGCACTACCAGCGCGACTCGCTACCGCGTACCGTACGCGTGTCCGGGGCTCCCGCGGCCGCCCCAACAATTTGGGAGCTAGTTGGCGTGCGGGCACGACACGAGGCAGATCTTGGCGTGGCCCGGCAGAATCCAGGGCGTTTTTGTCCAGCCCGCGCGGGCGTCTCGTCGTCTCGTGAATCACGACGCGACAGGTGGCCCTGTCCAGCCAACTAGCGCGGCAGATGAGTACGAACTCACCGAAGGTGGGGGTAAGGATTATGCTCTGGGTGATGTCGATGCGCGAGAGCGCGCGTGGATTGCACCGTGCGTCAATGGTCCATATTTTGGGCTCTTTTGGCGCATCTCCGTGGATGACTCCATCCCAAGTCTAAAAAGCCTAGAGATGTTACTCGAACACTCGAAGTAAGCTAGAAAGATATACTCCCTTTGTAAACTTTTATTTATAAGATTTTTGGGTCACTAAAGTTCACTACTTTAATGACCTAAAACAACGTCTTAAAAAGTTTATGGACGCGAACCAATCTGTGATTGCATGGTTAGAGGGACAGCGGTATCCCCGAACCATCAGGGTCCAAGTCTGTACTGATGTTCAAAAAAGTTTATGAACGTAGTATTTTGCAAAGTGAGGTAATGTACTGATTTGAGCGTTTTTAGCTCAAACAATGACCGAATAAAAGTCACAAAATGCTAGTCTCCCTGTTTCAAAATTAGTTGTGTTATGGGGATTTAAGTTTTATTTTGGCCGTTAATTCAATGTGTATTATTCGCAAAAATAATTCAATGTATATCGTCATAGTGATAGTTACTCCCTCTGTAAACGTACTAGCGCATCAACATCACCCACAGCATAATCCTTTTGCCATACTCCCTCCGTTCTGGATTATGAGATGTTCTAATTTTCTTTTCTGAATCAAATGTATATATAGGCATGTTTAGTATGTTTATTCATCCATTTCAATCCATATATAATCCATATTGAAATACCAAAAACGTCTTATAATTCGAAAGAGGTGATACTTAATCACAATGACATGACAGTGCTCTTTTAGAACTAAATTAAGGATAGAAACACAATACACTCCTCATCCTAAAACGGAGGGAGTAATATTTCTAACCAAACTGATGTATGTATGCGTCTCATAGTATATCTTCATGATATTTCTTAGACTTATCTCGACAACTTATATATTTTATTTTCCATCTAGTTGTCCCTTTTTGGGACTTGCCTCTAATTGGAACCTACCCACGAAATTTGTACTTACTTTTTGACTCTACTCAGTTTTGCCTTTGAGGTCGGCCGAATGCCCTTTAACCGTTTGACCATTACTTAGAAAACTCATATAAAATTCATATAAACTTAGAAAATTGCAAATAAAGTATCAAAAGATTTTTTTTTAATATTACCTATATGTGTGTGTCATTTGTATTCACGACAAAAGTATCGTTTAAACTACCTGAGGTTATTAGTATTACTAAACCTAAAAAGGTATAAACAATACTTATTTCATGAATAAAAATGGCATACACATATAGATGATGTTTTCTGAACATTCTGATATCTCATTCATTAGTAATATTAATAACCTCGAGTAGCTTAAACAGTACTTTTGTCCGAAGTGCAAATGAGATGCACATAAAGGTGATGTTTTTCTCAACATTTGATAACTTATTTACATTTTTCTGAGTTCATGCGAGTGTGTTATGAATTTTCAAAGTAATGGTCAAACAATCAAAGGGTGGTCAAAGGGTCTTCGGGCGACCTTGGAGACAAATCTAAGGGTTAAATTGAGAAGAGCCGTCAATTAAGGGCAAAACACATGGGCTGGCACAATTAAGGGCAAAAACACAATTGTCCCTTTTGCGAAAATGACCAAATCTATTATAAAAGTTCACTGGAAGTAAAATATCTTCAACATAATAAAAATTATATCGAGATTTCGTGATCACCGAATGACCACTACTGCGCCAGAACGAGCCGCCGCCACGCTGCTGCCGCTCCCCTACCAGAGCCGCTTGACCTTGTCATTGATAGTCGGGAAGTCTTCACGTGACCCTAAGGACCGGCACCTTGGAGTAGCAGTCGTCGCCGTTGAACCCTAGCATAGATCTGAAGCACATGACACAAAATCTCACCAGATGATAAGAAACACCGCCATCCACCCTAGTGATGCACCCGCGGGGACTAAAAACCCCTGACCTAAATTACTAGCCGAAGCGAAGGCATCGGAATTCTCTTCTCTGTTACTTGCCGCCGAAGCGGCTGGTAGAGAGGAGACGAATCCACAGGCTCACCGGTGAAATCTGAAAAGGAGAGTTTTCTCTAACCACTTAGGGCTAGGGTAGGAAAACGCGAGAAATTAAGTTGTAGCTTCGTCTCGTACAATGCATTCCATCTAGTTGTCTAGTAGAGTGAGATCTAGCTGGCAAGCATATGTTTTTTCCTCTAAGAGACACCAAAGGACATTGTATACGTACCAGATATTTATTAAGGAAACACAATCGCTAGTACAATGAAAAGATAACTGAACATAGACCAGCCAGTACAAAATAAAGTTATGTTGCAAAACATGTTAGCCATCTTCTTCCTTTGATTCTGACGTCCGTCGTAGATTGAAAATTGCACTGAACCAACAATAAAGAAAATGGACACCTACAAACGCATTCGCTTTAACAAGCTTTAACGACCACAATAATCACTCGTCCCTTGAGCGCGAGATCGAAAGGTTGTTGTAGAAGTACCGGTTGTAACATTGCCCCACGCAAAAACATGCTTGCATTTCATCACCACTGGTCTGGAGGGTAGCGAAAAATCGAACCATATCGCAAACAAGATAGAAGAAAAATAGCAAGGCAGTATTCCCTATCTTCCAGTCAAGGGGACACGGTGACCTCGTCATCCAAAAGGAAAAAAAACAAAGGTACCGAATGGAATTCTCCTTGCCGGGCTTGTGTCGGAGTCGTTACACTAATGACCAGCAATTTGTTTCGGACACACCAACTGCCAAGATCTAAAGAAAGCCAACAGATCTGGGACAAACTCTCACATGCCCTTCGCCGACATGGAATCAGACGACGTCGAGGTACATACGGAGAGATCTTATTCCAATACATCATGCTGCCACCACCTCGTCAATGTCGTTGTGGAAAACAAAACCTAAGAAAACAAGAACGAACGGACTGCGCAGGTAGCCAGAACTCTTATGTTGGACTATATTTTACACCATGGTTCGCAGTGGGTTATGTTGGTCCCATTTGGTTAATTCACTTTATAGCTTTGGATGTTCTATCTTTTGTTTGTTATCTTTGGTATAATTAATCCATAAAAGATGAGTTCGAAATCACATGACAATAGGAAAAAGATAAGAGAAACATCTATATACGTGGCAGAGGTAGTGATTTATTTGATAAAGTCTTTCGATAGTTTGGTCTAGATCATGATTCTTTTTGGAAAACATGACAATAACTTTTTAGCACCTATATATTCACAACAACTTATCAGATAAGTTAGGGTTTGGAGCTAAACAATAGAAACCATCGCTGGAGATTCTTCCGCCCCCCTTGCCTCCGATTGCCATCTTATAGCTAGGGGGGGCTCGGACCCTGAAGAGTTTTGTGGTTGCCGTTAGAGTCTGTCTCATAGTAGTCATAGTGCTTTCCCGAATAAAATTATCCTAGTTCTTCCCTTGACGGTGCCCTGTAGCCAAGTAGATTAGTGTCACTGCAGAGATGATTAATCGAATTTGGTGAGTTTAAGTTATCACATCATGTTGTTTATGTTGGTTTGATTCTCTGTGTAGTTAAAACCTTCCGTATATACCCTGGAAAAAAGAACCTTTCGTATATACTATGGTGAAGATCTCGTGGTTCGACGGGCTGCACTTATGGGGCATCGTCCCCGACCCAATTCCGTTTATCGCTCACGGCTTCCCATCTTTTTGGATGGATGTCTCAAGGGGCTTTGATAAATCCATATTCGTAAAAAAATGCACATGAACGGGCGGCATTGCAGTTGCTTGGTCCACTTTTGGTCTCCTTACTGAAGTCTTGGCAGTATTTCAAGTTATGATACCCCTATGAAGATGTTCTAAGAAATTACATAGTACTTTCTTGGTTTTAGGAATTACTTTGCAGTACCTTAGATCTTGATCCATCCAAAGCATTGTATCTATAACGGTTGCTGCAAGTTGATACGTCTCTGTCGTATCTACTTTTCGAAACACTTTTGCCCTTATTTTGGACTCTAACTTGCATGATTTGAATGGAACTAACCCGGACTAACGCTGTTTTCAGCAGAATTGCCATGGTGTTATTTTTTTGCAGAAATAAAAGTTCTCGGAATGACCTGAAAATCAACGGAGATTAATTTTGGAATATATAAAAAATACTGGAAGAAGAATCCATGTCAGGGGCCCACACCCTGTCCACGAGGGTGGGGGGCGCGCATACCCCCTGGGCATGCCCCCTGCCTCGTGGGCCCCCTGATGCTCCACCGACCTCAACTCCAACTCCATATATTCGTGTTCGGAGAGAAAAAAATCAGAGAGAAGGATTCATCGCGTTTTACGACACGGAGCCGCCGCCAAGCCCTAAACTCTCTCGGTAGGGCTGATCTAGAGTCCATTCGGGGCTCCGGAGAGGGGAATCCGTCGCCATCATCATTATCAACCTTCCTCCATCACCAATTTCATGATGCTCACCGCCGTGCGTGAATAATTCCATCGTAGGCTTGCTGGACGGTGATGGGTTGGATGAGATTTATCATGTAATCGAGTTAGTTTTGTTAGTGTTTGATCCCTAGTATCCACTATGTTCTGAGATTGATGTTGCTATGACTTTGGTATGCTTAATGCTTGTCACTAGGGCCAGAGTGCCATGATTTCAGATTTGAACCTATTATGCTTTCATGAATATATGTGAGTTCTTGATCCTATCTTGCAAGGCTATAGTCACCCATTATGTGTTATGATCCGTTAACCTCGAAATGACAATAATCGGGATACTTACCGGTGATGACCATAGTTTGAGGAGTTCATGTATTCACTATGTGTTAATGCTTTGGTCCGGTACTCTATTAAAAGGAGGCCTTAATCCTTAGTTTCCAATAGGACCCCGCTGCCACGGGAGGATAGGACAAAAGATGTCATGCAAGTTCTTTTCCATAAGCACATATGACTATATTCAGAATACATGCCTATAGTACATTGATGAACTGGAGCTAGTTCTGTGTCATCCCAGGTTATAACTGTTGTATGATTGATCGCATCTGACATAATTATCCATCACTGATCCGTTGCCTACGAGCTTTTCATATATTGTTGTTGCTACTGTTACAATCACTATAAAACCCAAAAAATATTATTTTTGCTACCGTTATCACTATTATCTTATTACTTTGCTACTAAACACTTTACTGCAGATATTAAGTTTTCAGGTGTGGTTGAATTGACTACTCAGCTGCTAATACTTGAGAATATTCTTTAGTCCCCTTGTGTCGAATCAATAAATTTGGGTTGAATACTCTACCCTTGAAAACTGTTGCGATCTCCTATACTTATGGGTTATCACAAGTATAAATAAAGTTACATGTGATGTAAAAAAACCTATAAGATAAGTCCATCTAAACCTAAATAGGATAAATAGACTTATGTTAGTATTTTTTCAATAATAGAAGAAAATCGGTCGGATTCTTCTAAATCTCACCACTAAGATTCCTAAATGTGCCTTTCCTCTAACATGCAATGTTTGACAACTTCTGTCCCGATGTGATTCTTTTTTCACCATAAAAAGGTAACACGAAGAGGATTTGTGGCACACAGGTGTGGGAGCATGCAGTTTTTTGACCGTCTGATTGCCTCGCGATTTGGAAATTTGTTTGGTCTCTGCATCTCCCTTGCCTTTTCCTTTTACTTTCAAATTTGAATCTATTATATCTTTTGAACCAAAAATCTAATTTATGCTTAATTTGCATATTCTTGTTCCTTGTGGTGACGGCTCCGAAGGAAGACAACTCTTAAATACATTTTGACAAGTTTTTTCAAAAAATCACGAAGCTTTCAACTATTAAAACTTGGTAAAAGTGGATGATAAACTCTATAAGTTTCAAATACTAAAACTTAAACTTGTGCACTAAACCCTAAATCATAAGCCCTGATCCCTATTAAAACTTGATAAAAATGAATGATAAGCCAACAAGTTACAAATACCCTCCGTTCCAAATTAAGTGTTCCTGATTTAGTACAATTGTACTAAACTAGTGACACTTAATTTTGGAACCAAGGGCGTAAAACATAACCCTAAACCCTAAGCACTTAGAAGTAAGTCCTAAACCCAAAACCCTCAAAGAAAATGGATATTGGTGAAACTTGATAAAAACTTAATATAAAGCTTTAATATTCGAAACTTGATAGAATTTTAAAAGTTGTCTAAATTTATTGAAAAATGTTCTTGTTTGAAAATCCTCGTTGCAACACGAATATGCAAGCGAAACATAAATCTGAATTTTGGTTCAAAAGATAAATAGATTCAAATTGAAAGTAAAAAAATCCCATGAGAAATTGAATAGGCGGAGCTGCCAAAAATTACGAAAACTACTACTCCCTCCATCACAGCTTACAAAGCGCGCTGGAATCAAAGTACTAATTGCATAAGGCTGGTCGTAATGGCAAGTATCATATACTAGTATCATGCATATGATACTAGTGTATGATACTACATCCCTAGTGCATAGTATTATATATTACTTTATTTATTAGCATGCATGACACGTAGTAGCACAACATTTAATATGATACGGTATCATGGTATGATACTCAACCCTCTCTTTCTTTATTTAATTCTATGTCACTTCATCAAATTTGCCTAATTGACATGTATAATACTCCCACCGTTCGAAAATACTTGTCGAAGGAATGGATGTATCTAGACGTATTTTAATTCTAGATACATTAATTTTTATGCATTTCTTCAACAAGTATTTTCAGACGGAGGAAGTACTACCTATGATACTCTCATTTACAACCAGCCTAACTGAGTTTGGATGACCGCATGCATGCGTACCCCCGCACCTGCGTGCCCTCCGAATTCCCGATTCCCCACAGATAACGTGAGGCAACTCACTACAATCTACAACCATCAACAAAAACGACTTGCTAGCTAAGAGCATCCAGCTTAGTCAAATCCGGGCCCTCAAACGTCTATGGATGCGTCCAAGCGCGTTCGCGGACATGGACCGGACACTCTTTAAATCGTGTTCTCCACATCTGTACGTCTCATATCTGATCAACTATATCCCTACAAAATCACACAACATTGATCAAACTATGTAGATCAACAAACGAACATAGGAACGAATATAGACAAGCACAATAGATTCACGAAAAGATCATGACCGGATGTTCAAAGGACCAGCAAAGTTCACATAGACGATGGACAACTTCAAACTACATCTAATACTTGAGATTATATTGAAGAAAGCAGATCTTCACCACTTTCAGGCCGACCCTTTCCCCTTCCGTCGCCGGTGCAGCTATAGCCGTCAGCTGCTGGTGGAGGATCGTTCGATTCGTCGGACGAGGAGCTGTGGTCGTCGGAGGAGGAGGAAGAGAAGATGATGACGTGGCCCTTGAGGCGCCGGACGACCCGGTCATGCTAGCGCTTGAGCTTCGCCAGCCGAGCCACCTCCGTCGCCTTTTCCTTGGCCTCGCGCTCGGACAGCTCGATTGCAAGTCGGAGAGCCTTCGCGTTGTTCTGGCGGAGCCGTGAGCGTCCATCTCTGCTGTCGTAAGCGACCGGCGGTAGAACGACACGAGAAGCCGCTCGTCCTCGTCGGGCTCCACCGGTAACACACGACGGCTGTGGACAGAGCTCTCCGCCACGTCCATCTCCCTTGCGCGTACGGGTCGGCTGGGCGGGCACAAGCACCCACCGCTGCCCGCGTAGGGGAGCAGCAGCCGGCGAGGACGGGGATGGTGTTGGGGAGGCGCGGACTGGCGCAGCCCGCGCGGGCTGGGTGGAGCCAGCGTTGGCGTCCTCGCTGTGCTGACGAGGAGAGGTGAGGCGGTCGATCCGAAACTGCCCCCGTGTCCATCTTGGACCTCTCGAAGGCAATGCGGAGGGCCGGCTTCTCGTCGGAGTTAGGGGAAGAAGTGGTTGCCGACGCTCAACATGGTCGCCAGAGTCGAAGGAATGGATCGAATCGAAGAAACTGGAGGGCAGCAGAAGCGATGGATCGAGAGTGGAGTGAGGTAGGGTTTCCGGATTAAGGATATTTGTAAGGACGGGGTGAGCCGGGCTAAAATGTCGGACGCGACGGGGTAAGCCGGGCTGGAATGTCGGACGCGCCTGGACAACCCCATATTCGTCATATATTTATGCTGGATATGACAGGCACCGGACAACACGAACATTTGAGTCCCATTTGATGCGCCGGACTGGGTCATATTTTCGTAACCAGTCAGTGACCGGGCGGCGGCTGGGCATTTGTTGCATATTTCGGGCGTCCCGCCGTAGATGTTCTGATGGTTAGAACGCCAAGGGTTTAGAGGGTGCTTGGATACGTTTTAGTCCCATGACTAAAAGTAGTGGGACTAAAACTTACTAGCCTCACCCATGTTTGGATCCAAATATTAAAGAGACTAAAATCAAGTTATTAAGCATTTATTATCCTTCAAACCCTCCAATTCAAAACTCGGATGTGTTAAAGGAGAGGCATTAAATGAGAAGAGAGAGGGCTAATACATATTTTAGTAGGTTTCCTATGACTAAAAAATTTTAGCCTCAAAACTAGTCCTAGCCTCTTTTTAGTCAGGGGTGCTTGGAACTTTAGCCTCTAAAAAAAGACTATTTTTAGTCAGATTAAGACTAAAAATAGTCTCTTGGATCCAAGCACCTCTAGCTAGCTAGGAGGATTTCCAACGCTAATAGATTCCCCACCCGGAAAATGTTCTCTCCTGTATACGCTGGCGTCATTCTCTGACTAAACCAACAAGGAACAATAGATATGCTCGTACCTTAAAGTACTTTCCCGGAGGCTCAGTGCGATATTTCTTTGGGAAAAAGGGTCTGGTGGTACGTACGCCACTGATGCCGAGCGTCCTGAGAGCGATTTGTAGGCCACTTGCACGGTTCGCGGTCGCTTGAAAAACAATGTACTAATCTCTCCTCCCTTTCATGTTTCAAATGTCGATTACAAAAAAGTCAAGTGGCAGGAGGAGAGGATGGATCGTGGGAGTTTTATAGGGAATCCGTGGTGTGGTCGGTCAAACTTGCAGTAGGTGGCCGTGCAAATGCATCTACACGTACTACTAACGCTTCACGCTTATCCCCCCAAAACGGAAATTAAGACAGCAGTAGGTTCAATGCCTACAGTCAATCTTATTTTCAAATGCCCAGTTCATTTTCCTTTTTGACTTTATTCAAATAGCTAGTTGTCTTGGACAATTTCAATTTGCGTACAACCTACCTAGTTCGACGTCACTTGGACGGGTTCAAAATCAAATAAAAGATAAGTAAAACCACCAACCCTTAATAAAATCCTAGGAGCGACACGACTCTTTAAAAACATAATACAATCACAAAACTCTCACAAACACGCACATACACCTATTTCTATGAAAGCATGTGCACACAATCTACCCATATAATCATCTCTCAAAGACCAAGTCCACACATTTTAAAATTGACGAGCTCATCACATGTACTTCATAGTCGAAGGGAAGTCATCTCAAATTGAGTGAATATTGTCAAACATCGCTTCCCACATGTCCCCTGCCAAATTTAGGATTTAAATTCGAGAAACTACGGTCAACTCTAGCTGATCCTCTAGATCTCCTAAATTTAGGGGAGTAAAGTTACTTTTTTTTGAACATCAGTACAGATGGACGTCTCCTTTCACTGAATGCGCATCACCGGAAATCCTGAAAATAAATTCAGAAATAAATGCGAGCACCATAATTTAAACCCCGATGGGCTGGGGATACCACAACCCCTCTAACCATCCAACCACGGGTTGGTTCGCAGTAAAGTTACTTTCTGGTTTATGCATTTCGTCGAATATCTGCCATGCGTGCCCGCGACGATGGTGACCACGTCAGAAACGCCGCACAACTGCATGGGCACGAACGCCCGCGCCGTCGCCACCTTCACCAAATGCAGCCGGTACAATGCGCTGCAACGCACACCAAAACAATCAATCACTCGCACCCAGCTCCAGACCGTCCATGGTGAACAAGGAAGGGAAGGAGGGGGCGCGTTTGCCTGCCCTTGAACACCCATGACAGCCCATGAAGACGGCTACTGTGCGGCGGGCCCTGGTGGCCGACGTCAGGCTGCAGGTGATGTAGTCGTGCAACTCGTCGTGTTCGTCTCCAACCAAACGGCGCTCGTGCTCTCACCGGTCACCTCCGGCCTCAACACGCTCGGCTCCATCGTTAGCATCTACTTCATCGAGGTCATCGGTGAAGTCGTAGGTCGCCGCCTTCGATATTGGAGCTTCACATGAGTCATCGTCCGGCCACAAGAAGGCCTTTGCGTGAAGAAAATTTATCCTCTGCCGTCTTCAGATGGAGTATATTTAGGGACTGGATAGGTGTCAAAGGATAAATTATCCTTCTCTATTCGGTTTAGGGGATCAGCTAGACGTGGCATAGAGGAGTAAAATCGAATTTATCCTCCCTTATAACCGGATAAAGGATCGGTTAAAGTTGCCCTAACTTCATCTCAATAAAAGCTGGAGTAATTATCTGAGCTATGCTCAGTTTGGCAGAAGCGACAGACCTGGCCGTGTCAAGTTTTGCTGCAGCCTAGGAATTCGTTCCGTATGAGTTTGCCATACCACCATTTCCTGTGCCAAAACAGAGGAAGAGAACCCCAAGGCCAGAAAAAATCAGCCCAGTTAATAATTAACCATTTAAAGAGGGCGGCCGTGACCGCGAGCCGGGAAGAATCCGCTGCGGGGGAGGGGAGTAGAAAAACAACTACTCCTAGCTCAAAGCCAGCGACCGGGCTAGAGAATTTCCAACCTCCAATCCAGGCCTCGCCCTCTCCTCTTCTCGCCTCGTCTCCCTCCCAGCAACTAGTAGCAGCCTCCGATTCCCTCCTCCCGCCGCCTCCTCAGATCTGCGCCGCCGCGCCGCCTCCCCGCCAATCCGTCGTCCTCATCCCCGCCGCCATCCGAGGAGTGGCGGCCGCCGCTTGGCTTCTTCCGTCCGGGGCCGGCGCTATCGGCGACGGAGGCTGCCGGGCTTTTTCCGGACCGGCAAATGGTTCCGGAGCTGGGGCTTGGAGGCTTCCGGTTCCGTGTGGTCTGCTGATTGGGCCCAGCCGGGGTACGGTTTCGCTCTGCCGGCTCGAATTGGAGGTTCCGAGTTACGCTGAATTTTGTTTCGTCAGAGGAGCTGATTTGGTGAAGTTGTTTCAGGCGGCGACTGATTCTTGGGGGAACCACAAGTTTGCTTCTTTTGATGATTTCCTCCGCGCTCAGTTTCAGATTATAGAGCGTTTCTGGATGAAACGGATAGATTGTACTGGGATCAGATACCGAGCTTCTCTCTTGTGTGCCAGCACCCTTCCTCCGCCAGAAAACAGGACTTCTGCAGCTGCTTTAGGCTGTTAACTCCGGTTGCCTTCTCCTCCAAAGGTTTGACCTTTTGAGTCGAGTTCTTGTGCCCATGATGAACTGCTGATCTAGGATTCTTGTGTCACTGTATCAAAAGCAGTCTCCTGTTCAGATTCTGCCTATTAAATCAGTCCTTGTGTTGCACTACCAAGATTCTGCTTTGAAAGGACACACGCTACTGCCGTCCTTTTTATCTGTCCCCAACACAGTGCACTGAAACCTTAATTGTCCCACATGAGTGGATAAGTGTCTGGAACCAATCCAGTGCAGCAAAGCCATGGATGTGCCTCTGCCTTCACAGTCCAACCGTGCTGGATGCAATGGAAGCGTTGGCAGCCCGTCGGATGATCCATATGGCGTTACGGCCATGATGAACTTTGATGGGTACTCAGAGCTCTGCGGCAGCCCTTCGTTAGCTGACCAGCTGTTCTCGTTGCTGAACGACTCGTCCACACACCAGATGTTTGCTATGTGGTCATCCTTAGGATCTTCGCCGCGTGCTTCTGGTGTCAGTGAAGATATGCAGCTCGATGCCTATTCCAGTGTACCTGGGGATCAAAAGGTTGTGGATTTGGTATCTTCGGTGAATCCAGCTGAAACTGGGACTGGGAGAATGGCCAAGAGTTCAGGCGACCTTGGCTCAGATGGTGATCCCGAGCAAGGAAGTACTAGCTTGGTTCCGAGGCCTATTGCCGGCAACTTACTCGCTGACAGGATGCTCATGGCTCTGTCTTTGTTCAGGAAGTCACTTGGCGGCGGTGTTCTTGCGCAGGTCTGGATGCCTGTTGAGCAGGAGGGGCATGTCGTGCTTAGTACATGTGAACAGCCGTTTCTGCTTGACCAAGCTCTTGCTGGATACAGAGAAGTATCCAGGCATTTTGTGTTCTCTGCTAAGGAGGAGACTGGCCTTCAACCAGGGCTTCCAGGGAGGGTCTTCATCTCCGGTGTGCCAGAATGGACCTCAAATGTGCTCTACTACAGCAAGCCAGAGTATTTGAGGATGGAGTATGCTCTTCACCATGAAGTTCGAGGATCACTTGCAATGCCGATATATGACCCTAGCAAGGGCTCTTGCTGTGCGGTGCTTGAGCTTATCACAAAGAAGGAGAAACCTGACTTCGATGCAGAAATGAACAACCTTCGCCATGCATTGCAGGCAAGTTCTAACTTGCTCCCCACCCCCTCCTTTATTTAGTCATGTTTAGCTGGGGACAAAATAGTGAATTTACCCATGAAGGAGCATTTTTACTTCCCACTGCAATGTCTATTATCTTATAGACTTGTTCGTTAGTGTATTTTACTAATTTCATGACAAGTAACATGAACTGTCATGTGGATGCAAGTCCTCACTTTTGTTGGTGCCATTTCTAGATGCCATGAATAAAAGTATATACTGAATTTTAAATGCTTGTATTCTGGCTACTGGTATTCATATTGCACTGTCCATGGACAATGATGGGTGTATTATTTTCTTGCACAATCTGGAATTTCTCTTGGCACTTACGTTTAATACTTACCATATTACTCTTCTGTAGGCTGTGAACTTGGAGACAGCAAAAGATTGTATCGATCAGAAGGTGCCATTCTTCACTTCTCTGAGATTTCTGCTGTGCATCATTGATGCTGGATACAAGTTCTCTTCCGTGTTTTTTGTTTGTTTATCTATTGATGTTTGATGTATGTGATGTCTCTTTATTTGCAGGTTTATTCAGCAAATCAGAAAGCCGCCTTCACTGAGATTTTGGATGTTCTAAGAGCTATTTGCCATGCACACATGCTTCCGTTGGCCCTTACATGGGTCCCTTCATCAAATGGTAGTGATGGTGGTTATGTTGGACATGATAGTGTCCTTGATTCTCAGTCAGGAAAAGCGATACTCCGCATCCATGAATCAGCGTGTTATGTTAATGATGCAAAGATGCAAGGTTTTTTTCATGCATGCACTGAAACTCATCTTGAGAAAGGGCAAGGTATTGCAGGCCGAGCACTCAAGTCCAATCTGCCGTTCTTCTCTCCTAATATAAGAGAATACGGAATTAAGGATTACCCACTCGCACACCATGCTCGTAAGTTTGGTCTGCATGCTGCTGTAGCAATCCGGCTAAGGAGCACATACACTGGTGATGATGACTACATACTAGAATTCTTTCTACCAATCAACTGCACAGGCAGTGAAGAACAACAGATGTTATTGAATAACCTGTCCAGTACTATGCAAAGAATATGCAAAAGTTTGCGAACAGTTTCTGAAGCAGAGGTTGATAAAGTTGACGCTTGTACTGCAGTAATGTATAAGGCAACCAGTGGAAGTTGCTTGCCTACTGGTCAGTCTGGGAGTTCTTCACATGGTGATCAACCTGCCACAGAAGAGGCATTCCAGGATCTATCTTTAATTGATAAGCAAGGGGACATGTCCGAGCAGGTGCTCTCATATTATATGTTTTACTTAAATATATGGCATTCTGTGCAATCATATTGGTCCTGATTTATGAATAATCTTGATTAGCATGATTTGAGCTGAAATCCTTTTCTGAGACTTGTGCTCATCCATCTTAGTTCTCATTTGTTGAACATGCGTATTTCCTTGAATCGAACTGAATCTTTTCCTAAAGTTTTTTGTTGAAACGCCTAATTTGTTGGCACTTTAGAAATTTGACTAGTTGTGTGTTATGACTTAACGGTAATGGGCACACACATTTGTAATTTTATCTATTGAATAATGGCATAGTTCTAGTGCCAAGTTTGATCAGAGGAGAAGGATTCCAACAGTTTAGGCTGGTAGAAACTTCCAGATTTGACATGCCATTAGCACAATCGATCATCTTTTGTAAAGGGGCATTCTCATGGTTGGCTAGTCATACATGGTTAAATCTGCAGAACCTAGATCATCAACATTGATGAATGCATTTAACTTTGAATCGGTGTGTTAACTGGATTCTTGATATCCTCTTGACTAAAAGCTTCTTCTGCACTGCAGGCACAGTCTAGTTCAATGCGACTTGCGGAGAAAAAGCGCAGTACAGCAGAGAAGAATATTGGCATGGATGTTCTCCGTAAGTACTTTTCTGGGAGCCTAAAGGATGCTGCAAAGAGCCTCGGTGGTGAGCCCCTGCACCCTAGTGTGTCACTTTGTCATGTTACTTTTCGATTGAATCGTTTCTGTGTTGTGATATCTAGGTTTTATATATAGGATATGATAGATGATTTCTATAACATTTTGTTATTAATACTGTTGCAGTTTGTCCAACAACCTTGAAACGGATATGCCGCACACATGGAATTTCGCGATGGCCATCTCGCAAGATAAACAAGGTCAACCGTTCGTTAAAGAAGATCCAAACTGTCATTAACTCGGTCCATGGAGTGGACAGCTCTTTGCAGTATGATCCAGCTACTGGATCTCTTGTTCCAGCAGTTTCTCTGCCAGAGAAGACTTCATTCCCTTCATGTGATGCTGTGTCTAGTCCATCTGTTGGGAAAACTGTGGATGAAAAATCTGGCCCAAAATCTGAGCAAGGGTATTCGTCACCTGAAGGATGGGAAAGAGATAGCTGTCAGTTGCAGCGCCCTGATGCGCAGAAAGGGGAAGGCGATGAATTTCACATGCAGACAACTAACTATAGTGGCAGTGGTGATCACGGCTCTTATGGTCCGAATATCACACATCATATTAGTTCTGAAGGAACACAAGGACCATTATATCCCACTGGTGCTGTTAGTGCTTTACATGACAAAGAAACAGGTTGCATCGAACCTTTGCCCTGTGTCCTCCCAAGCATCAAGACTACCAGGGACCAAATAGTGGGAAGGAACTCACCACCCATGCAACAAGCAGATATTGATATGTTTGATGATCGCGAAGGCAGGGAGCATACTCATCCTTCTACCTCTGGTATGACAGACTCTTCTAGCGGCAGTGCATCAAGCCACCCTACATTCAAGAAGAACCCAGCACGCCCACTTAAGGACAAGAGCAGCCCTGCACTTACGGTCAAGGCGACGTACAATGGAGACACCGTGCGGTTCAAGTTCTTGCCATCGATGGGCTGGTACCACCTGCTGGAAGAAATAGCCAAGAGGTTCAAGCTGTCGACCGGGGTGTTCCAGCTCAAGTACAAGGATGATGAGGACGAGTGGGTCATCATGGCGAACGACTCCGATCTCCAGGAGTGCGTCGATGTCATGGACTCGATGGGCACGCGCAACGTGAAGCTCCTGGTCCGGGATCTCCCGTGCCTCATCAGCAGCTCGGGCAGCAGCAGCTGCTTGCAGCTGGAAGGACACAATTCATGACACGGTGAGGAAGTTTAAAAAATGATCTTTTGTTGCTCTCAACTGTATCATACTGCGGTAGGTGTAGTCTACGCTGTGTAGCAACAGGGTTTGGTAGCCTGTACTGTACGCGTGTAGTGTGTTATGTAGCGGCAATGGCGAACAGGAAGTGTAGTGATAGTCGTGCAGGCGCGACAGTGCAGGCACAATGGCGTGCCTGCGATGAAAGTGTCATGGAGGTCCCTGAGAGGATATCATGACAATAACATGTTGTCATGAGGGTCTGCGGCGCCTGGCTGCCAATGTATCGAAAACTCCTGTCTGTGTTATGCATGCCGAAGGAAACAAATGCTTTTGAACTTCCCGTGGTTCCAAATTCTCTGTTTGTTTAAACATGTGGATTTTCCAGTTCCACATTGGTTGTTCGGAATCGTGACACATGAAACTGCCAGCTTGAATCTGATAGTTTTCCTATGTAATTTTGGTGAAACTCCTGGACCTCTTTAACCGGGCCTGGCTGGCAATCTTATGCCTGTTCAACCTCACCATGGATAATCTTTCATGGAGGGACTGGCTGACAATCTTATCTCTGCGCACCATGGAATTCTATCTGTTTTTCCTATGCTGAGATCGAGATCGTCGTGGTTACATGTGGATGTGAGGCGATTCGCGGTCGATACCGGGAAATCTCTTCTGCAGACACCCAAATCTGCCAACAGCGACGAGTCGGCAGCATGCCGACTTGGACTTGCCTGATCAGAGCTGGAACTGCTGGTTCCCAGCTTCCTGCATGCACATCAGCCGCCGGGTTTGCTGTGGAGTTCTGTTGGTAGGAAAGCTACCGTTTGTACTGGACTGAATCTTAAAGTCCAACCGATAGGAACATCACGCCATTGAGCGTCTGGGGAGCCGAGTTGGCGGACATGGATGAACACGACGTGCTGGCGCGTCTCCGCGATCCGAATCGGTGGTTGCCTTGTCAATTCCTAGCGAAAGAGATGCAGCCAGCCAGCGGTGCGGGAGAAAGAGAGCACAAAAAGTTCCGTAATCAAAACTTTGTATCAGGCACAAAAATAAGTTACGGTAATAATAAAAGGGCAAATCCGAATAAGCGAGCTAATCTTTTGACCTATGCCCGCGTTATGATGGGAATAGGAAAACTTGATAGGAATACTCGAGAGTCAGTTGTTAATGCCTTATAGCCCACGAAGAAATATTTCTTGGGAATGGAGAGACCTAGAGGAAGAACAACCTACCTAGACTAGTGAAGTGGTTCCGTAGTTAGGGCATCTTCAATGGTTGTAAGATAGTTGTTGGTAGACTTTGCCACATAAGATTTTTGATGATGTGTCATACAATAAATGAGGAAAGAGAGGAATGTTGTATGTACATGAACCAACACCCATTGCACAAGCTCCAATGTAGAATGAGAGAGCACCTCATTTATTATCTCACATCTTATTGGGCAAACTAGATACAACCCATTAAAGTTGTTGTATGTTAAGGTGTTGGTTGATGACATGACATATTTTACCAACAAGCTAACATACAAACTATTGGAGATGCCCTTACCGGATCCAATTGGTTAGCACTTAAAGACTCAAGTTGTTTTAATAAATCCCCTGCCGTTCCGAAGGCTTCGTGCAATAGTTCTCCCTATCGCCTTGACCCACATTTGGGTGTTTCTCCACAGAGTCGTGGTTATGTGCCCGGGACTCCTAGTTCATTGGTTGAAATACCGTGTGCTGAACCAAAGAGAGCTATGTATCGGATTTCAAATGGTGCGTTTGTTGGATGTGCGGTGGTAATATTGTTGCCAAATCTGGCAGATAAGCTATGGTTTTCAGGACGAAGTGATATGCTTTTAGTTGAGACCCAATGGTCTATCTAAGGATACTGGAGTTGATTTTACAGATCTTGATGGGAACAAGGTATCATAAAGAGGCCGAGTGGCGAGTATGTTGCCATCATTAGTTGATCTGCAATTTAGAAGGTTGATGATTAGGTTTAAACTACACACATAGAGGAGACATTTCGGTCCATCAAAGAAATTTTTGTAGATGAGTTGGATTCGATATTTGCAGGCCAACATCATCGTTATTGTTATTTTATTAATCACCGGTGGCAACACATATTTGATTTTCTGGAATATGCATTTCATATGCAGGAATAGTTTTTTTTAGCGGTACGCAGGAATAGATGAGGCAGTAAAGTTGGATAACACCTTTGCTAGTCAGGCAACAACATTCGATCTAGGTTTCGACAGCGAGCTTCATGGTATCAATATTGTTAGAGTATCGTCCAAAATATAGATGAATTATTGTTTAGTGTAGATGAATTCTTGGTTGTTGTTTGTAGATGATGTTCGTGATATTTGACCTGACGGAGAAAAATAAGCGATGCCTTTTTATGTTATGGATCTAGTCCTTTTGACCAAGTTCAGCTCGTTGCGCCAAAGCATCACTTTGAACTTGCTTTTGAGGATTATAATTAATGCAATGATGGTTATTCTAAATTCACATTGCTTTGCCATGATAATGTTCCATTTGTCATGAAACAACTGTTTGGCAGTTGATTGTTAGGCAAGATAAAGCCTATTAAACGCGAGGATCTGTGCGTGCACAACTCTAAGATGTTCCGACTTTCGAACAGTGATATACGTGATATCCTGAGGGGATATGCATAACAGCCTAGGTAAAATGCTTGATTTGTAGCTGTGAGATTAGCACATTTTTCCTTATTCATACTGGTTTCAAAGGCAGGAGCGCGAAAATATCTTGTACTCCCATCCTTGGATACTCCCGGTGCTCCAAGTTCAAAATCAAATTTTAAATGTTTTTGAAAATTTCAAAAAAACAATGGGAATGTTCGCAAGGAATGTGACTACAACCCCTAGAAATTTCAGGTCCAAATTTGAAATGTACATTGAGAAACAAAAATTGTGAAATCCAGATATGAATAGTGTCATTGTTGATTTTGTCTTTTTCTTACACTTCATGCCAGATTTCACATTTTTGTTTCTTGATGTACATTTCGAGTTTGGACCTGAAATTTTTAGGGGTTGTAGTTACATTCCTTGCGAACATTCACCTTTTTTTCGGAGTTTTTAAAAATATTTTTAAATGTTTTTTTAAACTTGAAGCACCGGGAGTACCCCAAAGATGGGAGTGCCTGATACTTTCCCAGGCGGGAGCTACAACAAGGCCAGATAGGCCATGACCCGCCAAAAAATTGGAATTTGTACACTTTTTTTTTTACCGTTGGGCCTTAGAACACCAGCCCATAGGTTATTTCTTTCATTTCATCCCGCCCGGTGTTGGGCTTCAAGCTTCGCCACTACTGGTTCGTGTATTGCCTCGTCTCCCAAAGAAACAACGGGCCAAATCCTAAATGGCGCCCGCTGCGCCCGCTTTAGTTGTTTTCCCTAATGGGCGCATAACCCTGCAGTGACTTGGGCTTGGGCCATCTACGTTTTTTCTTCTGCTCTTATCCCGCAGAAAAAGGAAGCGCACAGGTGAGACTCGAACCCACAACTTCTTCATTGGTAAGCTGCAGTAACCAACCGGCCAACCACATCAGATGTGATCATTTCCACCTTCTTCCTCCTTTTCTTCTTTCTAGTTTTTTTCCTTTTCCTCTTTTCTGTTCCTCTCCCTCCTTTGTTGGAACGGTTTTGTTTATCTTTTCCCTTTTTCTTTGTTAAATACATGAACCTTTTCATTTCGTTGTTTTTTAATCAAAATCCAATGAACCTTTCAAATTCATGAACTATTTTTCAAAATCGATGAACTCCTTTTCAAAACAAATGAACTTTTTTCAAAATCGACGAACTTTTTTTAAATCAACGAACCCTTTTCAAAACCTTTGAACTATATTTCAAAGTCGATGAACTATTTTCAAAATTGATGAACTCTTTTTAAAAATCGATGAACTATTTTCAAAATTGATGAACTCTTTTTAAAAACCGATGAACTATTTTCAAAATTGATGAACTCTTTTTAAAAACCGATGAACTTTTTTCAAAATTGATGAACTCTTTTCAAAACGGATGAACTCTTTTTCAAAAACAATATTTTTTTTTCATTCGACGAACTCTTTTCAAAACCGATGAAAATTTCAGATTTTGTGAACTTTTTTGAAGATTGATGGACTTTTTCAGAAATTGATGAAGTTTTTTTAAGGTTTTGTTAACTTTTTTGAAGATCGATAAACATTTTTTCAGGTTTTGTGAACTTTTCTGAAAATCGATGAACTTTTTTTGAAAATCGACGAACTATATTTTTCGTCCAATTCAGATTTAGTTCACTTAATTCAAAATTTGATCACCTAATTCATATTTTAGTTTACCTAATTCAAATTTAGTTAAAAAAGTTGAAGATTTGTTCACCCAATCCAAAGTTAATTCACATATATCAAATTCAGTTCACAAAAATATATATTTGTTCACCTAATTTAATTCTAGTTCACGCATTTCAAAATTTGTTCACCCAATTCAAAGTTTATTCATCTAATTCTATTTTAGTTCACAAAACAAATATTAGTTCACCTAATGTAATTCTAGTTCACGCATTTCAAAATTTGTTCACCTAATTCTATTTTAGTTCAAAAAGTTTAAAGTTTGTTCGCCTAATTCAAATAGTTCAGCTAATTCGATTCTAGAACTCACGATTCAAAATTTGTTCACCCAATTCAAATTTAGTTCATACCGTGTTTTCTCACCTAATCCAAATTACTTGACCTAATTCAATTCTAGTTACCCAATTCAAAATTTAATCACCTAGTTAATTTTTTGTTCATCCAATTCTATTTTAGTTCACCATATTCATGTCGAATTCACACAACTCAAAATTTGGTTCACCTAATTCGTATTTCGTATTTGGTTCCCTATAATAACTTTTCCTTTGAATTGTGTGTTTCTCGAGGAACAGTTTACTTGTATAATTCTTAGCATCAATTAACATAGAAAAAAGAATCAGCCTTTATTAGTACTACTTGTATAATTCTTAGCCACCCGCCGCCTCCATAAAGCTAGGCTCTCTGCCTCCTGCCGGCGCCGGCGCCGGCGCCGGCGCCGGTCTGTCGCGTCTCCGGTGGCCTTAGGGTCATGCATACGGAGTGGATCTCGGCTCTTGCCGATGGGAAGGCTCCGTTTTTAGATCTTTTTTCGAGTTTTGTTAGGGTTTGTATCCTGCTCAGAAAGGCGAGACGACGGTGGCTCCCTGAAGATGGTATAAAGGTCTCCTCACCTAGACCCCGTTCCGGTGAGGCGTTTAGCATCGTCGGTGGACGTGTGGAGGTATGTCTTCACTGGATCTATCTTTGGTGGATTTGCTCGGATCTGTTCGTTGTTCGTCTTCATTCGTGTGTCTTCAGGTTGGATCCATTTGATTTACACTCTTCATCTGCAGCGGTTGCTGTTCTGGAGCATTGGTTCTATCGGGTCTTAGCACGACGACTTCCCGACTGTCTAGTACAAGAACGTTTGCCCGGCTCCAGCGAGGAAGGGGCGATGACAGTGGCGCGCCTTCGGCTCGCTTCAAAGTTTATAGTCGTCGCTAGGTGATCTACGGATCTTGATGTAATTTTTATTATTTCTAGTGTTTGTTGTACTATCATGATTGAAAATAAATAGATTAGAAGTTTTTTCGAAAAAATATTCTAAAACTGTACGAAACTTGTGTCAGAAACATTTTTTCTTTCTCTAGTAGCGGCATAGAAACAATTTCTTTTTCAGGAACGGCATAGAACTCAGGACGTCACAATTACTAACTCAAGCTGCTAGCCAGTACACCTTATGGCCAATGGTGGCACATTATTAACTATAACGTGATATTTACTCTAGCATCCTATTTACTGTGACGTACAGATTATTCAATTGTTTTGAACACATTTTAAAAAAACAGGATTTTATTTTTTGGAAAATGTCCACAAAATTTGAATTTTAAAATAGTTTTATTTTTGTGACACTAGACGCCATTAATTTTGGATCTGTTGTACTCAGACGTAGTTGTTGGGAAACGTAGCATGCAATTTCAAAACTATTCCTATGATCACGCAAGATCTATCTAGAAGATGCATAGCAATGAGAAGGGAAGAGTGTGTCCACGTATCCTCGTAGACCAAAAGTGGAAGCGTTAGGTTAACGCGGTTGATATAGTCGAACGTCTTCACGATCCAACCGATCCAAGTACCGAACGTACGACACCTCCATGTTCAGCACACGTTCAGCTCGATGACGTCCCTCGAACTCTTGATGCAGCAGAGAGTCGAGGGAGAGTTCCGTCAATACGACGGCGTGGTGACGGTGATGGTGATGTGATCCACGCAGGGCTTCGCCTAAGCACTACGACGCTATGACCAGAGGAGTAAACTGTGAAGAGAGGCACCGCACACGACTAAGAGAACAATTGATGTGCCTTTGGAGTGCCCCCGCCCCCGTATATAAAGGAGAGGGGGAGGAGGTGGCCGATCAGGAGGAGGCGCGCCAAGGGGGGGAGTCCTACTAGGACTCCACTCCTAATAGGATTCGCCCCCTTCCTTCCAACAGAGAGGGGGAAAGGGGAAAGAGGGGAGAGGGAGAAGGAAAGGGGGGGGGGGGTGCCCCTACCCCTTGTCCAATTCGGATTGGGCAGGGGGGAGGCGCGCGCCACCTCTTGTGGCCTACCTTCCTCTCTCCACTATGGCCCATGAGGCCCATTAACTTTTCCGAGGGGTTCCGGTAACCTCCCGGTATTTCGAAAAATCCTCGAACCTCTTCGGAACCATTCCGGTGTCCACGTATAACCTTCCAATATATCAATCTCTACCTCTTGACTATTTCGAGACTCCTCGTCATATCCGTGATCTCATCTGGGACTCCGAACAAACTTCGGTCACCAAAACACACAACTCATAATACAAATCGTCATCGAACGTTGTCGGGGGTGCTGATCCCACGGACACCTATGGGACCACGGCGGACCGGGGCCCCTTTCGGTTCGGCAGGGGGGCGGAGAGCACGCGAAGAGCAGATCGAGGTGAACGCACGAGCGACGCGATCAGTTTACCCAGGTTCGGGCCGCACGGATGCGTAAAACCCTACTCCTGCTTTGATTTGTATTGTGTTCTTGCTCGGGAGCGATGAATGCTACAGTACACTTGGATGGCTAGCGAGACCGAGCGTGAGAAGAATCGGCCCTCCTTCTGTTGCGCACGGGCCTCCTTTTATATGTCAAAGGGGTCACCGACAGGTGGCAACAGAGATGAGGGTAAAAAGGTAAAATGAGTGGTCGTTGGCGCCACCGCTTACTACAGTTGTATCATACCTAACCCTGACGGCAGGGGACAAAGGCATTAAATGCCTGTCTGTGTCGCCTAGACGGTGCAGAAAGGGACCGCTAGGGACGCCATTGCTTGCCATGATGGCTATCTTGTCAGCGCCGCCTGCCACCGTGTACCTCTAGCTGCACAGCCTTCCGCCATGTACGCCTGGAAGGGCCCCAGAGCGACACGTTGGCGGAAGTGCTGGAGCGCAGGTACAGGACGGAAGCTTGCCGCGACAAGTGCCTTGCCGCGGTTATTATCTTGCCGCGTCCAGGAGCTTGTCGCTCACTGGGTCTTGCCGGGACACATGATGCGTTGCGGCAAGTTCCTTGAGATGCTTTGGTTGGCCTCCCCGGCAAGCTCCTCTTGCCGGGGTCTTGTCTCCTTCCCGGCAAGCTCCTCTTGTCGGGGTCTTGGATACTTTGTTCTTGAATGGCTCCAAAGGAACCACGGAGGATCTTGGCGGTTGCCCGGCAAGCCTTGCCGCGGGACGCTGCGACTGCCCGTGCACAAGTTCGGGATACTAAGGTACCCCTACTTTAGTACACCGACAGGAGCCCCCGGGCCTGGGCCATACACGGTGCCGAGCGCTGTTGGGCCAGGCCCAAAAAAGGGCACGGGCACGCGCGGCCTAGGTTACGCCGTAACTCACTCCATATCCACCGCGCCCTCTCTGCACGGCACGCGTCGAACGCGGCATCGTGGGAGAGATCGTGGGCGGTTTCTTTATTAGGAAAGGCGGAACGTCCGCCGCCTCCCCCTTTATAAGCAAAGGGAAGCAGAGGTAGTGCGCCCACTCGCCCCCATTCCGCTCCAATCTTGAAAAACTCCGCCCCGCTTCCGTCTTCCCAAAGCACACAGAGCGCAGCGCCCTGCCCCCCGCATTGCCACCAGCACCACTAACGCCGTCGACCTCCTCCACCGCTTCCGCCATGGCTCCAAAAGGCGACAAGGGGAAGGCCGTGAAGTCGACCGAGGCGCAGCGGCTCGCGGCGCTGCGGAACGAGCGAGCCATTCCCCCCCCCCAAGCTCGGCGCGAAGGAGCTGCAGGAGTACTATTATCTCTTTTGGGCGACGGAGACGCGAGCTCACCCGCGGACCAAGGTGCTCCCGGCCGCTGCTCACGCGGCGGCTTCGGACGGGTACCCCTTCTTTGCCGTATTCTTCTACTGCGGGCTCTGCCCGCCTTTTTCCGAGTTCTTCTGTGATATCATGAATACCTACAATCTCTGCCTCCTTGATTTCACTCCCAACGCCGTCCTCACCATGTCAGTTTTCGCACACCTTTGCGAAAACTTTGTCGGAGTCCACCCTAGCGTAGCCCTTTTTCGCCACTTCTTCATTCCCCGGGTAGAGAGAGGAGAGCCCCTGTCCGGCGGAATTGCCTGGGTCTCTAGGACCGGCAAGAAGGATTCCTATTTGGAGGGCGAATTCCGCGACAAGTGGGAGGAGTGGAGGGCAGACTGGTGTTGGATTGTCGAGGAGAGCCCGCAGCCATTCACCGCCCGGTGCCAAGTAGCAGCAGTACGCGGCAGTGACTGGAGCGACGTGGCCCCGGAGGATAGCAGGTTGAAGATTGCCGTCACCAGGATCCAGCGCCTCAGGCTTGCCGGACTTACTGTAGGCGCCGTTGGCGCAGACTTTCTTCGCCGCCGCATCGCCCCCCTGCAGGAACGGAGGAGGCCTACCTGGGAGTTCAAGAACGCGACAGATATCATGAGGCTGCGCCCGGGTCTCAACTACAATTTTACTGTCCTTGAGCTCAACGGAATACTGTAGGAGCTCTTCAAGTATGATTCAGATCACCCCGAAGTCTTCAGGTTGCCGCAGGGCGTCGTCCCTTTGTGCAACAATTCTGCGCTCGACCGCATCAAGGCAATGATGCCACTGTGCGACTCGCACGGACTTGTGCCCACATGGCAAGAGCCCGAAGACGAGGTCGTGCAGCAGTTCTTCGACAATCTGGTAGAGGTGCCAATCCGCGCCAATGAGAAGGACGGCCTCATCCGCGACACCACCGAGACGGAGTTGGCGTACATCGCCACCAGGTTGGAAGAGGCGGCGGCAGCCGCAGCGGCAGGCGAATTCGGGTTTACTTTGGAGGAGGCAGCGGCAGCAGAGGCGGAGAACCGTGCCGAGCGAGAGGAAATCTCCGGCAAGAAGGAGCTTGCCCGGCAAGAAGAGCTTGCCGGCAAGGAAGATCTTGTCGGGCGTGGTGCCGAGCCGAGCGAGCCTGCCGAGGGTGCGAGCGGGTCGTTGGAGATTGGCTCCTCTTCCACTTCATCCTCAGATAGCACGCCGCCAGCAGCAGCTCCGTCTCCACCAAGAAGGCGTCTCCGCAAGGTCGGGGATGCAACAAGGCGGCAGGCGCGTCGACAGTCGCCGCGCCGCGCGACACGCTCCACCGCGGCAAGCATTGTTGCCGCGGGAGCGCCCCACGCTGCCGCAACAACTGGAGCGGGGTCTTCTCGGACTGCTGCCTCCGCTCCCGCCAAGCGGTCAAGGGAGCCTACTCCTCCACCTTCCTGCGCTGGAGGCGGGCCGGACTTCGACTTCTCCGCGTTCAGCTCCGACGAGGAAGAAGAAGAAGAGTAAGTTCTTCTTATTGTACTTGCAGTTCTTTGATTTCTGCTGTTTTTGTCTTGTGTTGTTTCTCACTTGCCTTTCCCTGTATCTGTTCCTTTTTAGGACTCTGGTGCAGAGAGCGGCGAAGAGAGCCAAAGCGCCGGTGATCGTCATCGAGGACGAACCCACTGCGTCAACAGGGGACGTTCCTGAGACAAATTCGTCGGACCCGGCGGCTGATCTTCAGAGCAGCCCCCAGCGTAAGTGTCTTGTTCGTTTGTTTTGCTGTCGGGCACGCACGAAGATCCTTGCTTTGCTGATACTTGTTTGTTGACTTGTGCAGGAGCAGAGCAGCCTCACCAGGAGAGCCTGGAGGCCGCTCCCGAAGCGCCAAGGGAGAGTCCTCCGGCGAGGGAGAGGTCTCCGGCGAGGGAGGAGACTCCGACAAGGGAGGAGCCCCCGGCAAGGGAGGAGCCCCCGGCAAGGGAGGAGCCCCTGGCAAGGGAGGGATCTCCGGCAAGGGATTGCATCAGCGATCCCCCGGCAACGGAGACCACAGCTGCAGACCCTGGCACAGGTAATTTACTTGCTTCAAACTCCCCTTGGCTCTTTTTCTTCTTGATCTCTCTCTTGGATTTTGCTCGAATTTTGCTTGAATCTTCTCCCCTCTTCCGGCCGTCAGATCCATCTGCTGCAGAGCCGATGGAGACTGAAGTCGCCGCCGAGGAAGCAGCCGGCGCCGGCGAGGAGGCCGCCAGGGCTGCTGCCGCGGAAGCGGGCGAGGAGTCTGGTGGTCGTACTGACGACCCGGAGGCCGCAGGAGCGCCAGGCGCTGCTCCGACCACCGACTCCTCCACCGCAGCCGCCGTGCCAGGCTCCGATGAGCCCCAGCCTGGCGTCTACCTGAAGGATGGCGAGGACATCTTCATTAACCTTCCCTGGGCGTCGAGCTCCAGGGCGCCGATCGAGGGGGAGATGCTGGACGGAGAGGTGCTTGCCTCCGCCAGGCTAAAGCTGGTTGATGCGCCAAGCAGCAGCAGCGGCGAACCTGAAGAGGAGCGCCTGCTGCGGAAGCTAGTGGCGCTCTACCGCGCCCGGCAGGCCAAGCTGGAGTCCCGTGAAGCACTCGTTGCGAAGGCGGGAGCCGACATCGAGAAGCGCGCAGAGGAGCTCCGGGGCGCCAACCAGGAAGCTCTCCGCTCCCTGGCAAAGGAGCGGGAAGATCTTGCCGAAGCACAGCAGGCCTTCCTCCTCGAGAAGGCCGACGTCGAAGAGCGCCATCGTCTTGCCGCGGAGAAGTTGTCTTTGCAGGAGGGTGACTTGGCGCAGCGGAAGGTCCACCTCGACAGCCACGAGGAGGAGCTTGCCGCGTGCGAGCGAGCAGTTGGCGGAGCCCTCAAGCAAGCCGAGGACGCCGCCGCAGCTGCCGAGGCCGCCAAGGCTGAGTTGGAGCTGAAGGTGGTGCAGCTGGAGACGGGCCTCGGGGCGAGCGGCGACGAGCTTGCCACGCTCAAGCTCGAGCGGGAAAAGGACGCCAACAGCTACTCGGAGCTACAGGCCCTTTTCGCCGAGAAGGGCAAGGAACTGGACGCCGCCAGGAACTCCAACGCTGATCTCGAAGCGAAGCTGGCGGCTCTGACCAAATCTCTGGACGACGCCAAGGAGCAGGAGGCGGCCTTGAAGGAAGAAGTCGAGGCCGGCAAGCTGCTGCTGGCAAACGCTGTTGCCACCCAGAAGACCTTGTCGGAGAACGTGGAGCACTAGACGGAGGGTCTGATGAACGTCGCCGCGGACGTCGACAAGGAGCTGGCGCAATTGGGGATGGTGGATCTCAGGTACTTCTCTGACAAGAACCTCCAACCCAGCGCCAAGCTTACTCTGTTCTTCAAGGGCGTGGCGACGGCACTCCAGCAACTCCGGGAGCAGATCCCAAAGCAGCTTGCCGATGAGTCGCGCAAGATTTGCGCGGGAGCTCTCCAGAAGGTGCTGATGAAGGTGGCCTTCCGCAACCCAGGTCTCCGCCTCACCAACGTCCTCCGAAGCTTGCCGCCAGATGCTGATCTAGAGGAGCTCAAGGCCCTTGTCGCACCTATCGTGGACAGGGTGAGCGGCATCAAGAGGGTCGAGGGCGACCGCGTAGATTAGGCCGCCTATCTTCTTCTTTCCTTGTCGCTATCAACCATGTTATGAAAAACAGTCTGTTAGAGCTGCGACAAGTTATTTTGTAACATACTCTATCTTGGGTAGAAATTGCTATGTTATTTCCTTTACTCGACTCTTTCCTTTGTATGCTTTTACCCCACGCTTTTAGGGAACTTGCCGGCGCAGGCACCCTTGCCGTGAGCGCTGAGTGCGGAACGTCAGCAGCCTGCTGGCGGTGCCGCAGCCGACAAGAAACTTTGTCCCGACTAGCCGCAGCTCACTTAAGTTGTTGAGCGGACTCGAAACAACAGTAAGGGCGCAACTAGCCACGAGTTGGTTCCTCCGCGCATAGGTTTTCCATACAAAGCACGGTCGTTCAAGGAAAATAACTTAAAAATTTAAAGGGAATCTAATTGCTCAGACTTTGGCAACTTATCTTTTTTTTGCTACTTGCTTCCCGGCGAGGCAAAACCTTCTTGAACGACGCCTGGTCCATACCGTATCTTCTCCCTTCCCCCAGCAAACTTGTGCGCGAGGGAACCTCCTTTTCCTTGCGAAAAAGAATGAGGACGAAATAATAGTATGGAGCTTTAAGGCTTGTTATTGCTTACCGGGGGTTAGCGCTGCACAAAATGTCAGATAATACATGCAAAATCTAAAAAGCATGAAATCGACAAGGTGTGCTGAGCACATAATCTTTATGCACGGGATCTGCGCCCGGCTTTGTACAAAGGATTACATGCAACAGCGGCAAGACTTGTACAAAAGGTGGTTGCCGGAACGGGTTCCGGCAACCGCGCCCTACGGGTAAAACTTGCGAAGATGCTCAATATTCTAGGAGTTGCTCACTGGTATGCCATCTTCGGTCTCAAGGCGGACAGTGCCAGGCCTAGTGACTCGTTTCACCCGGTAAGGGCCTTCCCACTTCGGCGTCAACTTGTTGGAATTCTTGGCGGATTGAACGCGCCGAAGAACAAGGTCGCCTTCCTCGAGACTTCTGGCGTTAACTTTGCGGCTATGGTAGCGGCGCAAAGCTTGCTGGTAGCGAGCAGCTCGCACAGCAGCCTGAAGACGGTCTTCCTCAAGGAGCAGCGCGTCGTCTTGCCGCAGCTGCTCTTGCTCGAGCTCATCATAAGCGAGCACTCGAGGCGACCCGTATACGAGTTCCGTTGGGAGAACTGCCTCCGCTCCATAGACTAGAGCGAAGGGTGTCTGGCCAGTGGCTCGATTTGGCGTCGTCCTGATCGACCAAAGAACCACCGGCAGCTCCTCGATCCAGTTTCTTCCGCACTTGTGTAGCCTGTCGAAAGTTTTGGTCTTGAGCCCGCGCAGCACTTCAGCATTTGCCCTCTCCGCTTGACCGTTGCTTCTCGGATGAGCAACAGAAGCGAAGCAGACCTTGGCGCCAAGATCTTGGGCGTATTGCATGAAGGTGCGGCTCATAAATTGCGTACCGTTGTCGGTGATTATCCTGTTAGGAATCCCGAAACGGCGGACAATCGACCTGAAGAACTTTACTGCTGACTATGCTGTCACCTTCCTCATTGGTTCCACTTCCGGCCACTTTGTGAACTTGTCGATTGCGACGTACAAGTACTCAAAGCCCCCGACAGCTCGGGGAAAGGGGCCGAGGATGTCGAGCCCCCAGACCGAAAATGGCCAGGATAAAGGGATCGTCTGGAGAGCTTGAGCTGGCTGGTGTATCTGCTTGGAATGGAACTGGCACGGTTCACACTTGGTTACTTGTGCAGTTGCATCCTGGAGGGCTGTCGGCCAGAAGAAGCCTTGCCGAAATGCTTTGCCGACAAGTGCTCTTGCGCCAATGTGGTGACCACATATGCCTCCATGTATCTCTGCCAACAGCTTTTGTCCATCTTCCCGGGGAATGCACTTCAATTTCACACCGTTGAGTCTTCTTCTGCACAGTATGTTATTGACAAACTGGTACATACTAGACTATCGGGCTACTCTTTCTGGTTCTTCTTGTTCTTCGGGAAGTTCTCCTGTTTGAAGGAAATGGACAATTTGCTGCGCCCATCCTGGAGCTTGTGGCTCGACAACAAGGACTAAAGGCATATCTGTTGCTGCGGGAACATCCGCTTCTATGGCAAGAACCTGCGGCTCTGCCGGAGCTTGACGTTCCCCGGCAAGCTTGCCGGAGCAAAACTTGCCGGGAGCGTCTGCTTCAACGGAACAAACCCTGGGGCTTGCCGGAGCAGACTGCTCCTCAGCACTGTCGGTGTTGATCTTGGGGACCTTTTTGGCGGTGGCTTCGGGAAGCTCTGCCGGAAAATAGTCGCCAGAAACCAACTTCCTCTTTTTGTTCTGTCCATTTGGTGGTGTTATGGACGGCTGAGTCAGCTTGAGCACAAAAATCCCTGGTTCCACAGGTAATTTAAGTGCGGCGCACTTTGACAGGCCATCGGCAATGTCATTCTGAGCTCTTGGGACGTGCTCCATCTGCAGGCCGTCAAAGTGCTCTTCTAGCTTTCTCACTTCGTCGACATAAGCTTCCATTAATGGACTCTGATAATTCTTGTTCACTTGGCGGACGACAAGCTGTGAGTCACCCCTTACTATGAGCTTCTTAATCCCAAGTTCCGCCGCGATCCTGAGACCGGCAAGCAAGCCTTCATATTCTGCAGTATTTTTTGTCGCTTGCTCCTTGGGAAAGTGCATCTGGACTATGTACTTGAGGTGCTCTCCGGTGGGTGCGACAAGCAGCACGCCAGCACCGGCACCTTGCAGCGAGAAGGCACCGTCAAAGTACATGAGCCACTCCTTGTTTGTTTCCTTGGCGGGGATGCTCGTCTCCGGAATTTCTTCATCTGGAGTTGGCGTCCATTCTGCTATGAACTCTGCCAATGCTCTGCTTTGGATTGTTGATGTACTCTCAAATTTGAGGCCAAAGCTTGACAGTTCCAGTGCCCACTCGACAATCCTGCCTGTTGCTTCTGGATTTTGCAATATCCTCTTCAGCGGAAAGCGAGTGACAACTGTGATCTCATGTGCTTGGAAGTAATGGCGCAGCTTTCTCGAGGCCATGAGAAGGCCGAAAGCAACTTCTGCACACCAGAGTACCTTGACCTAGCCCCCTGCAAAAGGGAACTGACAAAGTAAACTGGGCGCTGCACCATCTTCTTCTGTATCTCCTCTTGCATCTGCGCAGATCCATGGTTGTCGGGACCAGAGCTTGTCGGGGAAGCCTCCTGCTTGTCACTGGATGTGCTTGCCGTGGTTGCTGGCTCATCATCTGCCTGCCTCTCCGCTACTAACGCAGCACTAACCACTTGATTGGTTGCCGCTATATACAGCAGCAACTTCTCTTGCGGCTTAGGTGCGACAAGTGTTGGAGTGGAGGACATGTATCTCTTCAAGTCTTGCAGCGCAGCCTCCGCTTCCGGAGTCCATTTCATTGGACCTGCCTTTTTCAAAATTTTGAAAAATGGCAGGGCGCGCTCAGCAGACCGAGAGATAAACCCGCTGAGAGCAGCCACACAACCGGCAAGCTTCCGTACATCCTTGACGCGCTTTGGTGCTTCGATCTGCTCAATGGCCTTGATCTTGTCGGGATTGGCTTCAATTCCTCGCTGAGACACAAAGAACCCGAGAAGCTTGCCGGAAGGAACTCCAAACACACACTTCTCGGGATTGAGCTTGAGGTTGATCTTGCGTAGATTTGAAAAAGTCTCTTCTAAATCTTGGATCAGAGTTGCCCTGTCCTTGCTTTTGACCACTATATCATCCATGTAAGCTTCTACATTTCTGTGTATCTGTGGCTTCAAAGCAACATGGACTACTCTGGCAAATGTTGAACCAGCATTCTTTAAACCAAAAGGCATCCGTACGAAACAGTACGTGCCGCATGGAGTAATGAATGCGGTTTTCTCCTCATCCTCTTCTGCCATGAAGATCTGATGGTATCCTGAATATGCGTCAAGAAATGAAAGCAAATCACATCCGGCTGTGGAGTCAACAATCTGGTCAATGCACGGCAAAGGAAATGGGTCTTTGGGACAAGCTTTATTAATATCAGTAAAGTCAATACAAAGCCTCCATTTTCCATTTTCCTTGCGCACTACAACAGGATTGGCCAACCACGTGGGATGGAGCACTCCTCTGACAAGGCCTGCTGCTTCCAATTTCTTGATTTCTTCTGCTATGAATTCTTGGCGCTCCACTGCTTGTTTCCTGACCTTCTGCTTGACGGGCCGCGCATGAGGACAAACGGCAAGATGGTGCTCAATTACTTTCCTGATAACACCGGGGATATCAGACGGTTGCCATGCAAACACGTCGACATTCGCCCGCAGGAAAGTAACGAGTGCGCTTTCCTATTTAGGGTCAAGCGTGGCACTGATGGTGAAGGTACCACCAGTGCCGTCCTCCTTGGCGTACACCTTCTTGGTATGTGGTGGAGCTGCCATTGCCTTCTTACACTTGCCGGTGGAGCTCGATGGTGCGTCCTCGATGGCAGCGCAGCACTCCGAGGAGGTGCGCTTGCCGGAGTGGGCATCAGAGCTCTTGCCGGACTTGGTCTTCTTCTTCCCCCCGGTAGCTTCAGCGGCAAGTGTCTTACGATCTGTAGTGGCTGCTGCTTCCCGGTAGATCTTGTCGGCGCAGATAAGGGCGTCCTTCTTGTCGCCAGGGACAGAGATGACGCTTATCGGGCCTGGCATCTTGAGCATGTTGTATGCATAGTGAGAGGCTGCCATGAACTTGGCGAGTGCTGGACGGCCAAGTATCCCATTGTAAGGCAATGGGAAATCGGCAACGTCAAAAGTGACCCTCTCTGTTTTGAAATTCAGCTCGCTGCCAAATGTCACCGGCAACGTGACCTTCCCTTTCGGCTTGCTCCTTCCCGGGTTAATTCCTTGGAATGTACCGGTCTCTTCGAGCTCGCTGTCCGGGATCTGGAGTTTCTGGAGCACAGCGAAGGAGATCAGATTTAAGCCGGCCCCGCCGTCAACTAGCATCTTAGTGACTTTGAGGTTGCGGATTGTTGGCGAAACCAACAACAGCAAGCACCCGACCGCAGTTGTGCGATCAGGGTGGTCCTCAATGTCAAAGATGATAGGCGTGCTGGACCATTTCAGAAGCTTGCGTGATTCGACGGGTGGCTCTGCCGCATTAACTTCGCACAGCCACTGTTTGAGTTGGCGGTGGGAAGTATGCAGAGAAGCTCCGCCGTCAACACACAAGACTTCTGTAGCTTTCTGAAACTCCTGCTCACTGTTCTCAACATCATCCATGTCTTCGTCTTCGTCATCGTCTTCATCCTTGTCGCGGCCGCGGGGAGGTCTGTCTCCTTGCCGCTGCTTGGCCTTGCCGCGGCGTCCTCCCCGGCCGGCGCGCTTCTTGCCGGCTTCTCCACCGCCTCCTTGGACCCTCTCCTTGTCGCGTCGCTCATACTCAGCTTTTTGTTGCTGGACAAGCTGCTCGACCTTCTTGCAGCTCTGGAGATCATGGCCCTTGGTGCGGTGGATCTTGCAGTACTGCTTGTCGAAGCCGTCCTGCTTGTCGGCGGCCGCCACAGCTTGGCAGTTGGTGCATGCGGCAACCTCCTTGCCGGAGCTGCCAACTTTGGCTTGCTTGGCGCCACCGTCATTGCCGGACTGCTCAACGACTAGTACCTCCTTGCCTTTCTTCTTCCTGTTGCGCCTCCGGTTTTTCTTTGCCGGAGCGGCATCTTCGCTGTCAGATCCCCTGTAACGCCCCGAGACCGATGTGCCAGGTGTCGTGCAGTTATTCGCTGTTGTGGTGTTGTCATTTGCTTGCGTGTGCATCTTATCATGTCATCATGTGCATTGCATCATCATGTTTTCAAAACTTGCATTCGTCCGGGTTCTTCGAGTTCTCTCCGTTGTCCGTTCTGAGCCCTATCACACTCGCACGCGCCCGCGGCACGTCCGAAATATTATTTTATAAGTGGCCGGAAAATGTTCTCGGATTGGGTTGAAATTTGGTGTGCGGTCTTATTATAGTGTAGACAGACCGCCTGTCAAGTTTCATCGCAATCGGAGTTCGTTTGACGCCCCAACGGATAAATATAGCGGCAATAGTAGCCGGTCAAAACGTCGGACGTTTTCGGTCTCCGGAAACAGATGCCGGGCCTCCCTCTCTTCTCTTCTCTTAGCTCGAGACCGTCCACACAGCTCACTACCTACTGCCAGGCCCTACCTAACCTCTCTCGTTAGCCCGCAGCCCTCCTCGCGCGCGTCCGAAAGTTGTTCCGGACCCGACCCGGACAGTCGTCACCGTTGGATCCGGATCATCCCCAAACGTCTACAAAACGTCACCGTTTTCTTCTTTGTACTCCCTAGCCTATTTTTCCCGGCCATCTAATTTTGATCAGAGTGATGGGATAGCCCCTAACCTAATCCGCAGGCGTATATAAACTAGACCAACCCTAACTTTTAGGGAGTTTGTCCCATCAATCCCCTCACAGCGCCGCCACCTCCCCCACCTAACTCCACTCGGGTTTCCGTGCGTGGCCAATCAAGAGCGAAGCTCCTCCCTGCCTCGATCTGGATCGAGAGGAGCGCCGAGTCGCGTGCCCTGCTCCTCCCCGATCCGCTCTGCCCGATCCATCATGAGCAGCTCGTCGCCGGCTGCAAGCAGTAGCACCACCAGGACCCCGTCGCCCCTTCCCCTCTTCTTCTCCTCTGTTCCTCTGCCCTGTGGTTCTCTCCCTCGTCTCTCATGCCTCTCCCTCTCTGTACCAGGTACAGCCTTGGATCGCCGCTGCTTCCATCGCCCGGATCGAGCACCAGCAGGGCTGCCCTCTCCTTCCCGTCTCCTACCTTCGCCGCCCGGAGCAACCCACGTCGCCGTCTTCGCTGCCCGACGCCATGGATGGCCGCCGCCCCGCTGCGTTGAGGCCAAGTCCCGTGGGCCCTCGCCGGACCTCCTCCTCCGCCAAGACCCAAGCCGCGCCGGATCTGGAGGGGATCACCGCCGCCGCGCCAAGTCCATGCCTCACGCCGGAGCTCTGCTTCCACCCGCACGCTGCTGCGTCCGCTGCGTCGACCCCATGCTGGGCCTCTGCATCGCGCGCGTTGATCCCGGGTCCTCGCTTCGATCTGGAGGTGGCAGCCAACCGCATCGCCCTGTTTTTTTCCCTGCATCGGACGAGGAGGCCTGCTATCGCGTTAACCCCGTCCTCCACCGCGCTGGCCAGTTGCGTGGCCTGCCAGGCGCGCTAGGCCCAGCTCCCACGTCGGCCCAGCCGCTCCTTTTACTGGCGTGCCTCCTCCCCGCTGACCGGGCCAGGCCCATGGTGAGCAGCGCCCAGCCCCTCTCCTGTGCATGTTGGGCCAGCCAGTTTCAGACCAGTGCATGTTTTTTTTCCGTTGGACGATTTTCCTAATTATCCTGAGACTGTAATTTTACAGAAAAGGCCCTCATGTTCATGCATATAATAACTCACGAACCGTGCACCGGATTAAAATGATTTATATATGAAATATGCTTAGTTTTACATCTACTTTCATAATATGCCACTTTTATGCATGTTTAAAATGCTTAAAATGTTGTTTGGTTAAATTTGTTCCTATGCCATGTTAAAATGATTTAATTCATAACTAAATAACCGTAGCTCCGTTTTTAACAAACTTTATATGTAAATGGGGTAGAATTTTGCCTAGTTTAACATGGTGACCTTACTTTGCATGTCTAACAACTCTAAAATATTGTCTATGGCAGAACAGTACCTAACCTAAGATATGCACATGAGGAGTTTCCGGATTTGTTGTTCGTTGCTTCCGGCCTCATTTAACCTTGACTAGATAGGTAGTTTTACTTTGCTTCACCGTCTTGCCATGTTTAACAACATTTAATATTGTTGGGTACATAAACGAGATCGAACTAAATAATTGATGTGGTGTTTTGTCAATATGCATCCCAATGCATATTGAGCTCCACTTAATTTGTAGGATTGCTTGTGCATTTTGCCATGCCATGCCTCCTTAAACCGGACATGCATCATACTCGATTGTGCATCATGTCATGTTGATGCATTGGTTATTTACTATGTTGTGTGCTTCTTTTCCGGTGATTGCTTCCTCGGGTTGATTCCGGTAACGTCGTGTTGTGAGGATCCGTTCGTCTACGCCCGTTTGTCTTCTTCATGGGCTCGTTCTTCTTCCTTGCGGGATTTCAGGCAAGATGATCATACCCTCGAAATCACTTCTATCTTTGCTTTGCTAGATGATCGCTCTTTTGCTATGCCATTGCTACGATGCCTACCACTTGCTTGTCAGCCTCCCAAATTGCCATGTTCAGCCTCTAACCCACCGTTGTCCTAGCAAACCGTTGATTGGCTATGTTACCGCTTTGCTCAGCCCCTCTTATAGCGTTGTTAGTTGCAGGTGAAGATTGAAGTTTGTTCCTCGTTGGCACATGGCGATGTTGTTTCTTGTTGGAACATTGTTTACTTGTTGGGATATCACAATATATCTTATTTAATTAATGCATCTATATACTTGGTAAAGGGTGGAAGGCTCGGCCTTATGCCTGGTGTTTTGTTCCACTCTTGCCGCCCTAGTTTCCGTCATATCGGTGTTATGTTCCCGGATTTTGCGTCCCTTACGCGGTTGGGCTATAATGGGAACCCCTTGACAGTTCGCCTTAAGTAAAGCTTCTCCAGCAATGCCCAACATTGGTTTTACCATTTGCCACCTAGCCTTTTCTTTCCCTTGGGTTCTGCAGACTCAAGGGTCATCATTATTTTACCCCCCGGGCCAGTGCTCCTCTGAGTGTTGGTCCAACTGAGCGATGTCCGAGGCTACCAGGGGCAACTCTGGGCTGGCTTACCCGACGTCTGGCTCATCTGAGTGTGCCCTGAGAAAGAGATATGTGCAGCTCCTATCGGGATTTGTCGGCACATTCAGGCGGTGTTGCTGGTTTAGTTTTACCCTGTCGAAATGTCTTGTTGTACTGGGATACCGAGTCTGATCGGAATGTCTCGGGTGGAGGTCTATTCCTTCGTTGACTGTGAGAGCTTGTGATGGGCTAAGTTGGGACACCCCTGCAGGGATTTGAACTTTCGAAAGCCGTGCCCGTGGTTATGGGCAGATGGGAATTTTTTAACGTCCGGTTGTAGAAAACCTGAAGATGACCTTAATTAAAATGAATCAACCGCGTGTGTAACCGTGATGGTCTCTTTCCGGCGGAGTCCGGGAAGTGAACACGGTTGTTGGAGTTATGCTTGACGTAGGTAGTCCAGGATCACTTCTTGATCATACTTTTATCGACCGTGCTTTGCCTTCTCTTCTCGCTCTCATTTGCGTATGTTAGCCACCATATATGCTAGTCGCTTGCTGCAGCTCCACCTCATACCTTTACCTTACCCATAAGCTTAAATAGTCTTGATCGCGAGGGTGCGAGATTGCTGAGTCCCTGTGGCTCACAGATACTTCCAAACCAGCTTGCAGGTGCCGATGAGATCGTGCAGAGGACGCAACCAAGCTCAGGAGGAGCTCAATGAAGATCTTGTCCTTTGTGTTGTTTCGTTCTAGTTGATCAGTAGTGGAGCCCAGTTGGGGTCGATCAGGGAGCTTTGTCGCATTTGGGGTTCTTCTTTTATTTTGGTTCCGTAGTCGGACCTTGATTGTAACTGTTTGATGTAATGCTTTATTCATGTATTTGTGTGAAGTGGCGATTGTAAGCCAACTATGTATCTTTTTCCCCTATTGTATTACATGGGTTGTGTGAAGATTACCTCACTTGCGACATTGCCTTCAATGCAATTATGCCTCTAAGTCGTGCCTCGACACGTGGGAGATATAGTCGCATCGAGGGTGTTAGAAGTTGGTAATCAGAGCCTTCCCCGACCTTAGGAGCCCCATTGCTTGATCATTTCTAGTGGCCGAGTTGTGTCTAGAAAAATGTTTTGAGTCATTTAGGAATTATATATCGGAGAGTTTAGGAATTCTTTTTACTTCCCAGTCTCCTCATCGCTCTGGTAAGGCATCCTGACGTAGAGTTTTGACTCTTCTCTTCTCAAATTTCACTAAATTTTTTTTAGGATCACGCGAGTATCTTGGATTTGTTCCGATGGCTTATGATGAGAATACTGTCTTGGTGCCTCCTGTCAGGGGTTTAGTGGAAGTGTCCCGGGGAGTTGAGCTCTGAGGTGTTGTCATCATAATTTTATCGTTGCAATTCTGGAATACTTGAGATATGTTCGCCGACATCGAAAATGTCCTTTATGCAGTTCGTTGGTGAGATAACCTCGACGCCACCCAGTACTGGGGCGGGAGTTCGGGAGTATCGCCATAACTTGTATAACGGATGCTTTTCGAAGGTTGAGGTAGATGGTTTCCGAAGGTTTCTTGGTTATGTGTTGAAGGATGGATACAACTGGATGTAGGATTTGCTCGTTTGGGTGAGATATTATGCTTCCCCTGTATCCTCAACACCTGATTGCATAACCGGAAAGTTTCGGGAGTTTCATAGGTGGGAATTCAAGTAGCTCTTAGGATATCTTTCCGACAGATGTATGATATGAAATTGGGGTTCGACGTCTAGTGGTTCGCCTATTCACGGTCGGTTTTACAGTGGTCTCGTTGTGTCTTAAAGAGTCCTTGGCTATGCCGACTCGGGGACGCTTCGTATGTCATGTGCACTGCCTTGCACATGATGGTGCTGTACGATCGAGCCCGTGTAGGTCCCACCACGAAAACTTCGGACGAAATCTCTATCATATGTTTGTTCCGGCTTATTTCGCAAGCCAATCCTTTGTTTTGTTTTGAGTTGTGGTATTCGAGTTGCTTCAATGTCAAGTGTTGATTCCATACCTTCCCTAAATGGTGTTCTCATACTCCGATGTGAATACTAATTCCTCTTGATCATCGAGATTGTTTTTGTCAATCCCTTTTTAACCAGCGTGCTTCTCTTCAAGTGGATCTGATCATTTCAACATCCGCAAGATCAAGTATCAGTTTCTTCCGAACAGTGTTTGTTTCATCCGTCTCCAAGTCGCCTTTGTTTTTCCCACCCTCCCTCCCTTTGTTTTCTTCAAGGACTCAGTTATCTTAATCAAGTATCATTTTATTCTTGTGAAGTCTCTCTATTCTTTTCTATTAATATGTTTATCCGGTGATGCTCATGAAGATTTAACGGAGTTTCTAGTTCACCATTATTCATTCTTTTTCTTCTCCGGTGGAACCAGTGCAAGCTTTGTTGATCATATCCTTTTCCTCGTTTCAAATACCTTCTCATCCCGGTGCACCTCATATTTATTCACTTCTCACTATTTAATTGTTCCGGAGTGCTCAAGATATCTCGAAGATTCGTGTTTCCACTCTGCTTTCGTTCAAGCTATTTCAAGGATGTTATCTCTTTCAAGCCATTTAATTTCAACCGGTGCAATGTCTCTTTGTAATCGTTCTATGGTGTATCTTTTCAGTGGGCCCTAACCCACAGGTCTTTTCCAGGATCTTACCTGACTCTTCTTATTTTCCCGGAGGTATTCTCAAATTCCTTTCGAAGTTTGACGTAAGAATGAATTATCATCAGTCAAATGTCCTTCTCCAAGATCTTTCAAATTAATTTCATCGTTGATTCAACTTTTATATTCTTCTTTATTCCAGAGTGCCTCAATAATTGATGGTGGTGTTTCTCGTTGTCATTCTCATCATTTGAAGACCGAAGAAGATTTTTCTCTCAATCTTGCTCCATTCTCTTCAAGTTTCGCGATTCTGCCTTGTTGCCATCCTCTCATAATTATTTGCGATTGTGAGACATTCTTTTCAACCATCCGGAGTAATTCAGGAGCCTTCTCAGTTTGTTCATCTAGAGCCCATCATCTAAGATTTATTAATTCTCAGCTTTCAGTTATCATTCTCCAATCCTACCGGTGCTTCGTTCAAGTGATCTTTAATCGGCTCGTGTTCTCTTCGTTCTCATGGATCTAATTCCCCTCAAGTATCTTCATTCGTTTTCCCAATTCTTCCCGGTGTTCCTCTATCTTTCCTTTGGTCATTTTAATTCTTACGGTGGGTCGTTCAAGAGCTCTCGTCATTCGTTATCATATCTATTCATTTGTTGTTCCAATCCTACCGGTGGTTCGTTGAAGACGTTCTCAAGATTATGTTATATCTCTCTTAATCCTTGATACGAGAATAAGTAGTGTGCCAAATCCGTTGATTGTCATCAATTTAATTGATGAAGGATAAGCATAATGTAATTCTTACTCTTGTTTCATCCAAGCGATTTAATTCCTTATTCCGGAGGCTCACCAAATTCTTGATTTTCTTTTGTTCATCTTTTCTTTCCCGGAGTTCCAAGTTCTCTCAATTATTTCATCGCGAAGATCCATAAAATCATTGCAAGGATTCACCTTGTGTTTTTGACCTCTCTTTCCTTCCGTTTGATCATTTCTTTTGTTACCGGAGTTCTTCATGAAGCTTCGTCATGATGGGTTCATCAAGGATTTAATTCCTTCTCGAAGTGTTCATCCAGACTCTTTTCTAAGAAGCTCAATTATTCTTCATCTTGCAATCCGGAGTACAAATCTTTCTACCATATCATTGGAGGTGGTTTTACATCATTCTTGATAATTTGACTTCATGTTTTACATGTTATTAAGAATGAGGTATTTTAAATCCATCAATCTTGTCATTGGAGTTATCTTGGGTTATATTTCACCTTAAGCCTTCCCTAAGGATGGTTGTTATTATTGTGCTTATAAATGATCCAAGCTCTTCATTTGTCCTTTCCGGTGTGACATATTTTCTCGTAAATTTGTTCTTATCAATCCAATTCTTCTTCCCGTGAGTGGCAGGTTGTCACCTCATAATTTGAGAGGTATTCCATAAGACCATATCAAGCTTATTATTTTCGTTCTGGGTTTTCCAACAACTCCGTTCTAGCTTCTGTTGTAACCGTGCTCTCTCAAGATATTGTTTTCCTTCGTTCACTCCATTCCATTCTTACTTTTGTTCCGGAGGCATTGTGATGTTCATCTTTTCAACCCATCATCTCGTTTTTTCAAAGATCATGAGTTTTCCATGCCTATACTTTTATATGAGTGTTGTGTCCTCTTTTCAAGTATCCTCTCATCTTTTCAAGTTCAATTCCTTCCATTTACAGACAGAGTGCTGTCCAAATTATATCACTCTTACTCCTTCCCTATCTTGCTTAACCGGAGTATTGTGCCCCTTTGTTCAAGTTCTTTTCACCTTATCAAGTCTTGCATCCCTTTCTCAACCGGAGTGTCGTGTTTTCATTTGAGCTCTCTCATCTTATCAAATTTTGGACCCCTTCTCAACCGGAGTGCTGTCTGAGATCTTTCTTACCCCTTGTTCCATTCATTCAATAGTTCCGGTGGCACTGTGTTCTGATTTCATCAAGTATCTTCTCATCTTATCAAGACCTTATTCAATTCTTTTTCTTTCCAACCAGAGTGCTGCCCGAATTTGGTCTTCCTTGATCCCCTTCCTTAACCGGAGTGTTTTCAATATATATCTTCCCTTCAACCTCAAGGTTTTTCGCAATGTTCTTTCTTCCTCTTTTCTAAATGGCTGTTTTCGACCTTGTTCACCTTCGTTGAATTCTGTCTCGAATGTATTCAACCCCGCAAGGTTCTGTGGTTTCACTCGTTTGTCAAAGAAGCAACTTAGTTTTACCTCTCCTCTCTTCTCTCCCGTTGTTTCCCCGGTGCCATTCTAGATCTCGGGACGAGATCCTCTCGTAGTGGTGGAGTGTTGTAACGCCCTGAGACCGATGTGCCAGGTGTCGTGCAGTTATTCGCTGTTGTGGTGTTGTCATTTGCTTGCGTGTGCATCTTATCATGTCATCATGTGCATTGCATCATCATGTTTTCAAAACTTGCATTCGTCCGGGTTCTTCGAGTTCTCTCCGTTGTCCGTTCTGAGCCCTACCACACTCGCACGCGCCCGCGGCACGTCCGAAATATTATTTTATAAGTGGCCGGAAAATGTTCTCGGATTGGGTTGAAATTTGGTGTGCGGTCTTATTATAGTGTAGACAGACCGCCTGTCAAGTTTCATCGCAATCGGAGTTCGTTTGACGCCCCAACGGATAAATATAGCGGCAATAGTAGCCGGTCAAAACGTCGGACGTTTTCGGTCTCCGGAAACAGATGCCGGGCCTCCCTCTCTTCTCTTCTCTTAGCTCGAGACCGCCCACACAGCTCACTACCTACTGCCAGGCCCTACCTAACCTCTCTCGTTAGCCCGCAGCCCTCCTCGTGCGCGTCCGAAAGTTGGTCCGGACCCGACCCGGACAGTCGTCACCGTTGGATCCGGATCATCCCCAAACGTCTACAAAACGTCACCGTTTTCTTCTTTGTACTCCCTAGCCTATTTTTCCTGGCCATCTGATTTTGATCAGAGGGACGGGATAGCCCCTAACCTAATCCGCAGGCGTATATAAACTAGACCAACCCTAACTTTTAGGGAGTTTGTCCCATCAATCCCCTCACAGCGCCGCCACCTCCCCCACCTAACTCCACTCGGGTTTCCGTGCGTGGCCAATCAAGAGCGAAGCTCCTCCCTGCCTCGATCTGGATCGAGAGGAGCGCCGAGTCGCGTGCCCTGCTCCTCCCTGATCCGCTCTGCCCGATCCATCACGAGCAGCTCGCCGCCGGCTGCAAGCAGTAGCACCACCAGGACCCCGTCGCCCCTTCCCCTCTTCTTCTCCTCTGTTCCTCTGCCCTGTGGTTCTCTCCCTCGTATCTCATGCCTCTCCCTCTCTGTACCAGGTACAGCCTTGGATCGCAGCTGCTTCCATCGCCCGGATCGAGCACCAGCAGGGCTGCCCTCTCCTTCCCGTCTCCTACCTTCGCCGCCCGGAGCAACCCATGTCGCCGTCTTCACTGCCCGACGCCATGGATGGCCGCCGCCCCGTTGCATTGAGGCCAAGTCTCGCGTGCCCTTGCCGGACCTCCTCCTCCGCCAAGACCCAAGCCGCGCCGGATCTGGAGGGGATCACCGCCGCCGCGCCAAGTCCATGCCTCACGCCGGAGCTCTGCTTCCACCCGCACGCTGCTACGTCCGCTGCGTCGACCCCATGCTCGGCCTCTGCATCACGCGCGTTGATCCCGGGTCCTCGCTTCGATCTGGAGGTGGCAGCCAACCGCATCGCCCTATTTTTTCCCCTGCATCGAACGAGGAGGCCTGCTACCGCGTTGACCCCGTCCTCCACCGCGCTGGCCAGTTGCGTGGCCTGCCAGGCGCGCTAGGCCCAGCTCCCACGTCGGCCCAGCCGCTCGTTTTACTGGCGCGCCTCCTCCCCGCTGACCGGGCCAGGCCCATGGTGAGCAGCGCCCAGCCCCTCTCCTGTGCATGTTGGGCCAGCCAGTTTCAGCCCAGTGCACATTTTTTTTCGTTGGACGATTTTCCTAATTATCCCGAGACTGCAATTTTACAGAAAAGGCCCTCATGTTCATGCATATAATAACTCACGAACCGTGCACCGGATTAAAATGATTTATATATGAAATATGCTTAGTTTTACATCTACTTTCATAATATGCCACTTTTATGCATGTTTAAAATGCTTAAAATGTTTTTTTTGGTTAAATTTGTTCCTATGCCATGTTAAAATGATTTAATTCATAACTAAATAACCGTAGCTCCGTTTTTAACAAACTTTATATGTAAATGGGGTAGAATTTTGCCTAGTTTAACATGGTGACCTTACTTTGCATGTCTAACAACTCTAAAATATTGTTTAGGGCAGAACAGTACCTAACCTAAGATATGCAGATGAGGAGTTTCCGGATTTGTTGTTCGTTGCTTCCGGCCTCATTTAACCTTGACTAGATAGGTAGTTTTACTTTGCTTCACCGTCTTGCCATGTTTAACAACATTTAATATTGTTGGGTACATAAACGAGATCGAACTAAATAATTGATGTGGTGTTTTGTCAATATGCATCCCGATGCATATTGAGCTCCACTTAATTTGTAGGATTGCTTGTGCATTTTGCCATGCCATGCCTCCTTAAACCGGACATGCATCATACTCGATTGTGCATCATGTCATGTTGATGCGTTGGTTATTTACTATGTTGTGTGCTTCTTTTCCAGTGATTGCTTCCTCGGGTTGATTCCGGTAACGTCGTGTTGTGAGGATCCGTTCGCCTACGCCCATTTGTCTTCTTCATGGGCTCGTTCTTCTTCCTTGCGGGATTTTAGGCAAGATGATCATACCCTCGAAATCACTTCTATCTTTGCTTTGCTAGATGCTCGCTCTTTTGCTATGCCATTGCTACGATGCCTACCACTTGCTTGTCAGCCTCCCAAATTGCCATGTTCAGCCTCTAACCCACCGTTGTCCTAGCAAACCGTTGATTGGCTATGTTACCGCTTTGCTCAGCCCCTCTTATAGCGTTGTTAGTTGCAGGTGAAGATTGAAGTTTGTTCCTCGTTGGAACATGGAGATGTTGTTTCTTGTTGGAACATTGTTTACTTGTTGGGATATCACAATATATCTTATTTAATTAATGCATCTATATACTTGGTAAAGGGTGGAAGGCTCGGCCTTATGCCTGGTGTTTTGTTCCACTCTTGCCGCCCTAGTTTCCGTCATATCGGTGTTATGTTCCCGGATTTTGCGTCCCTTACGCGGTTGGGCTATAATGGGAACCCCTTGGCAGTTCGCCCTAAGTAAAGCTACTCTAGCAATGCCCAACATTGGTTTTACCATTTGCCACCTAGCCTTTTCTTTCCCTTGGGTTCTGCAAACTCAAGGGTCATCATTATTTTACCCCCCGGGCCAGTGCTCCTCTGAGTGTTGGTCCAACTGAGCGATGTCCGAGGCTACCAGGGGCAACTCTGGGCTGGCTTACCCGACGTCTGGCTCATCTGAGTGTGCCCCGAGAAAGAGATATGTGCAGCTCCTATCGGGATTTGTCGGCACATTCGGGCAGTGTTGCTGGTTTAGTTTTACCCTGTCGAAATGTCTTGTTGTACTGGGATACCGAGTTTGATCGGAATGTCTCGGGTGGAGGTCTATTCCTTCGTTGACTGTGAGAGCTTGTGATGGGCTAAGTTGGGACACCCCTGCAGGGATTTGAACTTTCGAAAGCCGTGCCCGCGGTTATGGGCAGATGGGAATTTGTTAACGCCCGGTTGTAGAAAACCTGAAGATGACCTTAATTAAAATGAATCAACCGCGTGTGTAACCGTGATGGTCTCTTTCCGGCGGAGTCCGGGAAGTGAACACAGTTGTTGGAGTTATGCTTGACGTAGATAGTCCAGGATCACTTCTTGATCATACTTTTATCGACCGTGCTTTGCCTTCTCTTCTCGCTCTCATTTGCGTATGTTAGCCACCATATATGCTAGTCGCTTGCTGCAGCTCCACCTCATACCTTTACCTTACCCATAAGCTTAAATAGTCTTGATCGCGAGGGTGCGAGATTGCTGAGTCCCTGTGGCTCACAGATACTTCCAAACCAGCTTGTAGGTGCCGATGAGATCGTGCAGAGGACGCAACCAAGCTCAGGAGGAGCTCGATGAAGATCTTGTCCTTTGTGTTGTTTCGTTCTAGTTGATCAGTAGTGGAGCCCAGTTGGGGTCGATCAGGGAGCTTTGTCGCATTTGGGGTTCTTCTTTTATTTTGGTTCCGTAGTCGGACCTTGATTGTAACTGTCTGATGTAATGCTTTATTCATGTATTTGTGTGAAGTGGCGATTGTAAGCCAACTATGTATCTTTTTCCCCTATTGTATTACATGGGTTGTGTGAAGATTACCTCACTTGCGACATTGCCTTCAATGCGATTATGCCTCTAAGTCGTGCCTCGACACGTGGGAGATATAGTCGCATCGAGGGTGTTAGATCCCCCTGCTCCAGTATTCTCTCCGGGGAGTTTCCTCCCTTCTTCAGCGCGTGCACACTTGTCAGCCAGGGCGTACAGCTCGCTGACGTCTCTGATCCTGCTCATTGCCATCTCCTCCCGCATCCTGCGATTACGCACGTTCTGATGGAACGCGCTGATAACCGCGGCAGGGTGGATGTTTGGGATGTTGCGCTGTACATGGCTGAATCTCTGGATATACTTATGCAGGGGCTCTCCTTCCTTCTGGGCAAGCAGGTGGAGGTCACTCTCTTGGCCATGTGGTTTGTGGCCGCCCGTAAATGCGCCGACAAACTGATGGCACAAGTCTGCCCAAGAGGATATGGAGTTGTCCGGCAAGTGCATGAACCAGGACCTGACTTTGGGCTTGAGCACAAGCGGGAAGTAGTTGGCAAGGACCTTGTCGTCTCGCCCCCCGGCAGCTTGCACCGCAATGGTGTAGATGCTGAGGAACTCTGACGGGTGCGACTTGCTGTCGTACTTCTCCGGTACGTCTAGCTTGAAATGCTTCTGGCTGGGCCACTGGACTTGCCGCAGCTCACGGGTAAACGTAGGGCAACCTACCGCGTACGGCAAGTCGCCTGGTTCTCCGAGCGCGTGCATGTCAACAGAAGGCCCAGCGCGCAGGTCTGATTGACGCCGCGCTTCTCTTCGGCGCTCGATGCGTGTTCGAGCATCTTCTTGCTGTCTCTCATGAAGAACTTGGCACTGGTCGCGACGAGCTCGCGGATCTGATGACGCGGTGGAGTCGCTGTCGAGGTGGATCCGGCGAGTCAGCGATCTTGGCCTTCTAGGCGGAGAGTGCACAGTGGTTGCACCCTCGCCGGTCTTGTCGCCACCGGCTCACGCCTGGCTGACTTGCCGCGGCAGCGATGCGCTCAGCTGCCGTGGGTTGTCACCGTTGGCGAAGCCGATGAGGCTATGGATAGTGGCCCTCCAGTCATCGATCTTCTCTGGCGCTGGAGGGTAATCTAGGAGCAGTTGAGCTCGTGCCAACACTTCTGCTGGAGTGGCGGGCGGCGGCGGCGAACGGTGCGAGGAACGGGATATGCTCGGACTTATAACTACATTAGAAGGAGCCATACCTTGTCCAAGCGATCGTGCCACGCTCGCGCCAGCATGTTGGCGCGCATGCTGGTCTTGAGCACCCCGGGATCCGCCAGCTTGATCTTGGCCCAGCAAACGTATGGTACCGTGAGTACCATGACGCTGCTGGACCCGCGCCTCCTGAGATGGACGTGGTGCGTGTACGGACGCCGAGGTCTTGGAGTGCGCTCGGTCATTGTGGGAGCCGACCGCGCCGCCGATGTGCAGCGCCGTCTTGTCCTTGGACCTGGCAGCACCATGAGCCTCCTCGTCGGCGCCCGTTCTTCCGCCGGCGCCCACTCCACCAGCCGTTCGCTCTGGCGATGGTGGGTTCGGCACAGACGGAGCAGCTGCCTCCGAAGCCTTCTTCTTCGGCGGCATGTTGATGAAGATGACGAAGATTCGGCTCGTGCGAACGCCGGATCAGGTTCACATAGCCTCGACGCACCCCCTACCTGGCGCGCCAAAGATGTCGGGGGTGCTGATCCCACGGACACCTATGGGACCATGGCGGACCGGGGCCCCTTTCGGTTCGGCAGGGGGGCGGAGAGCGCGCGAAGAGCAGATCGAGGTGAACGCACGAGCGACGCGATCAGCTTACCCAGGTTCGGGCCGCACAGATGCGTAAAACCCTACTCCTGCTTTGATTTGTATTGTGTTCTTACTCGGGAGCGATGAATGCTACAGTACACTTGGATGGCTAGAGAGACCGAGCGTGAGAAGAATCGTCCCCCCTCCTGTTGCTCACGGGCCTCCTTTTATATGTCAAAGGGGTCACCGACAGGTGGCAACAGAGATGAGGGTAAAAAGGTAAAAGGAGTGGTGGTTGGCGCCACCGCTTACTACAGTTGTATCATACCTAACCCTGACGGCAGGGGACAAAGGCATTAAATGCCTGTCTGTGTCGCCTAGACGGTGCAGAAAGGGACCGCTAGGGATGCCATTGCTTGCCACGATGGCTATCTTGTCAGCGCCGCCTGCCACCGTGTACCTCTAGCTGCACAGCCTTCCGCCACGTACGCCTCGAAGGGCCCCAGAGCGACACGTTGGCGGAAGTGCTGGAGCGCAGGTACAGGACGGAAGCTTGCCGCGGTTATTATCTTGCCGCGTCCAGGAGCTTGTCGCTCACTGGGTCTTGCCGGGACACATGATGCATTGCGGCAAGTTCCTTGAGATGCCTTGGTTGGCCTCCCCGGCAAGCTCCTCTTGCCGGGGTCTTGTCTCCTTCCCGGCAAGCTCCTCTTGCCGGGGTCTTGGATACTTTGTTCTTGAATGGCTCCAAAGGAACCACGGAGGATCTTGGCGGTCGCCCGGCAAGCCTTGCCGCGGGACGCTGCGACTGCCCGTGCACAAGTTCGGGATACTAAGGTACCCCCTACTTTAGTACACTGACAAACGTTAAGCGTGCGGACCCTATGGGTTCGAGAACTATGTAGACATGACCAAGACACATCTCCGCTCAATAATCAATAGCGGAACATGGATGCTCATATTGGTTCGTACATATTCTACGAAGATCTTTATCGGTCAAACCGCATAACAACATACGTCATTCCCTTTGTCATCGGTATGTTACTTGCCCGAGATTCGATCCTCGGTATCATCATACCTAGTTCAATCCCGTTACCGGCAAGTCTCTTTACTTGTTTCGTAATACATCATCCCGCAACTAACTCATTAGTCACATTGCTTGCAAGTCTTATAGTGATGTGCATTACTGATACGTCTCCAACGTATCTATAAGTTTTGATTGCTCCATGCTAGATTATCTACTATTTTGGACATTATTGGGCTTTATTATCCACTTTTATATTATTATTGGGACTAACCTATTAACCGGAGGCCCAGCCCAGAATTGCTGTTTTTGCCTATTTTAGGGTTTCGAAGAAAAGGACTATCAAACGGAGTCCAAACGGAATGAAACCTTCGGGAACGTGATTTTCTCACCGAACATGATCCAGGAGACTTGGACCCCACGTCCAGAAACAAAGGAGGAGGCCACGAGGTAGGGGGGCACGCCTACCCCCCAGGTGTGCCCTCCACCCTCGTGGGCCCCCTGTTGCTCCACCGACGTACTCCTTTCTCCTATATATACCTACGTACCCCCAAACGATCAAAAATGGAGCCAAAACCCTAATTCCACCATCGCAACTCTCTGTATCCACGAGATCCCATCTTGGGGCCTGTTCCGGAGCTCTGTCGGAGGGAGTATCCATCACGGAGGGCTTCTACATCAACACCATAGCCCCTCCGATGAAGTTTGAGTAGTTTAGCTCAGACCTTCGGGTCCATAGTTATTAGCTAGATGGCTTCTTCTCTCTTTTTGGATCTCAATACAATGTTCCCCCCCTCTCTTGTGGAGATCGATTTGATGTAATCTTCTTTTTGTAGTGTGTTTGTTGAGACCAATGGATTGTGGGTTTATGACCAAGTTTATCTATGAACAATATTTGAATCTTCTCTGAATTCTTTTATGTATGATTGATTATCTTTGCAAGTCTCTTTGAATTATCAGTTTGGTTTGGCCTACTAGATTGATCTTTCTTGCAATGGGAGAAGTGCTTAGCTTTGGGTTCAATCTTGCGGTGTCCTTTCCCAGTGACAGTAGGGGCAGCAAGGCACGTATTGTATTGTTGCCATCGAGGATAACAAGATGGGGTTTTTATCATATTGCATGAATTTATCCCTCTACATCATGTCATCTTGCTTAAGGCATTACTCTGTTTTCATGAACTTAATACTCTAGATGCATGCTGGATAGCGGTTGATGAGTGGAGTAATAGTAGTAGATGCAAGCAGGAGTCGGTCTACTTGTCTCGGACGTGATGCCTATATACATGATCATACCTAGATATTCTCATAACTATGCTCAATTCTGTCAATTGCTCAACAGTAATTCATTCACCCACCGTAAAATACCTATGCTCTTGAGAGAAGCCACTAGTGAAACCTATGGGCCCCGGGTCTATCTTCATCATATTAATCTTCCAATACTTAGTTATTTCCTTTGCTTTTTTACTTTGCTTTTATTTTACTTTGCATATTTATCACAAAAATACCAAAAATATTATCTTATCATATCTACCAGATCTCACTCTCGTAAGTGACCGTGAAGGGATTGACAACCCCTTATCGCGTTGGTTGCGAGGAGTTATTTGCTTTGTGCAGGTACGAGGGACTCACGCGTAGACTCCTACTGGATTGATACCTTGGTTCTCAAAAACTGAGGAAAATACTTATAGTACTTTGCTGCATCATCCTTTCCTCTTCAAGGAAATCCAACGCAGTGCTCAAGAGGTAGCAAGAAGAATTTTTGGCGCCGTTGCCGGGGAGCCTACGCAAAAGTCAATATACCAAGTACCCATCACAATCCTTATCTCTCGCATTACATTATTTGCCATTTGCCTCTCGTTTTCCTCTCCCCCACTTCACCCTTGCCATTTTATTCGCCCTCTCTCTCTCTATCCTCCCTCTCTTTCTCTATTTGCCTCCTTTTGCCCGCTTGCTTTTTGTTTGCTTGTGTGTTGGATTGCTTGATTGTCACGATGGCTCAAGATAACACTAAATTGTGTGACTTTACCAATACCAACAACAATGATTTTATTGGCACTCCGATTGCTCCTCTTACCGATGCTGAATCTTGTGAAATTAATGCCACTTTGCTAAATCTTGTCATGAAAGATCCGTTTTCCGGCCTTCCTAGTGAAGATGCCGCTACCCATCTAAATAGCTTCGTTGATTTGTGTGATATGCAAAAGAAGAAAGATGTGGATAACAATATTGTTAAATTGATGCTATTTCCTTTTTCGCTTAGAGATCGTGCTAAAGCTTGGTTTTCGTCTTTGCCTAAAAATAGTATTGATTCTTGGAACAAGTGCAAAGATGTTTTTATCTCTAAGTATTTTCCTCCCACTAAGATCATCTCCCTTAGAAACGATATTATGAATTTTAAGAAACTTGATCATGAACATGTTGCACAAGCTTGGGAGAGGATGAAATTAATGATACATAATTGCCCTACCCATGGTTTGAATTTGTGGATGATTATACAAAATTTTTATGCCGGATTGAATTTCGCTTCTAGAAATCTTTTAGATTCGGCCGCAGGAGGCACTTTTATGGAAATCACTTTAGGAGAAGCTACTAAACTCCTAGATAATATTATGGTTAATTATTCTCAATGGCATACTGAAAGATCTACTAATAAAAAGGTGCATGCGATAGAAGAAATTAATGTTTTGAGTGGAAAGATGGATGAACTTATGAAATTATTTGCTAGTAAAAATGTTTCTTCTGATCCTAATGATATGCCATTGTCTACTTTGATTGAGAATAATAATGAATCTATGGATGTGAATTTTGTTGGTAGCAACAATTTTGGTAACAACGCGTATAGAGGAAATTTTAATCCTAGGCCTTATCCTAGTAATCCCTCTAATAATTATGGTAATTCCTACAATAACTCTTATGCAAATTATAATAAGATGCCCTCTGATTTTGAAACTAATATTAAATAATTTATTACTTCGCAAAAGAATTTCAATACTTTGATTGAAGAAAAATTGCTTAAGATTGATGAGTTGGCTAGGAACGTTGATAGAATTTCTCTTGATGTTGATTCTTTGAAACTTAGATCTATTCCTCCTAAGCATGATATCAATGAGTCTCTCAAAGCCATGAGAATTTCCATTGATGAGTGCAAAGAAAGAATCGCTAGGATGCGCGCTAAGAAAGATGCCTTTATAAGAGCGTGTTCTTCTAGTTCCTATGAAAATAAAGATGAAGATCTAAAAGTTATTGATGTGACCCCTATTAAATCTTTGTTTTGCAATATGAATCTTGATAATGATGGGACTGAATATGATCCACCTTTACCTAGAAGGCGTCCCAAAAATTCGGAGTTTTTAGATCTTGATGCTAAATTTGATAAAAGTGGGACCGAAGAAATTAAAACCCTAGATGTTGCTAAACCCACTATTTTGGATTTCAAGGAATTTAATTATGAAAATTGCTCTTTGATTGATTGTATTCCTTTGTTTCAATCTTTGCTAAATTCTCCTCACGCTTATAGTCAAAATAAAGCGTTCACTAAACATATCGTTGATGCCTTGATGCAATCTTATGAAGAAAAACTTGAGTTGGAAGTTTCTATCCCTAGAAAACTTTATGATGAGTGGGAACCAACTATTAAAATTAAGATTAAAGATCATGAGTTATATGCTTTATGTGATTTGGGTGCTAGTGTTTCCACGATTCCAAAGACTTTGTGTGATTTGTTAGGTTTCCGTGATTTTGATGATTGCTCTCTAAACTTGCACCTTGTGGATTCCACTATTAAGAAACCTATGGGAAAAATTAATGATGTTCTTATTGTTTCAAATAGGAATTATGTACCCGTATATTTTATTGTTCTTGACATAGATTGCAATCCTTCATGTCCTATTATTCTTGGTAGACCTTTCCTTAGAATGATTGGTGCAATTATTGATATGAAGGAAGGAAATATTAGGTTCCAATTTCCGTTGAGGAAAGGCATGGAACACTTTCCTAGAAGGAAAATTAAATTAACTTATGAATCTATTATGAGATCCACTTATGGATTGCCTACCAAAGATGACAATACCTAGATCTATCCTTACTTTTTATGCCTAGCTAGGGGCGTTAAACGATAGCGCTTGTTGGGAGGCAACCCAACTTTATTTTTATTCCTTGCTTTTTGCTCCTGTTTAGTAATAAATAATTTATATAGCCTCTGTTTAGGTTGTGTTTTTTGTGTTTAATTAGTGTTTTTGCCAAGTAGAACCGTTGGGAAGACTTGGGGAAAGTCTTGATATCTTGCTGTAAAAAACAGAAACTTTAGCGCTCACGAGAACTGCTGCCATTTTTATTTGGAAAGTGCTATTTAGTTAATTATTTTTCCAGATGATTAATAGATAAATTCCTCACGTCCAGAAATTTATTTTAGAATTTTTGGGGTTCCAGATCTTGTGCTAGCTACAGATTACTACAGACGGTTCTGTTTTTTTTACAGATTCTGTTTTTCGTGTGTTGTTTGCTTATTTTGATGAATCTATGGCTAGTAAAATAGTTTATAAACCATAGAGAAGTTGGAATACAGTAGGTTTAACACCAATATAAATAAATAATTAGTTCATTACAGTAACTTGAAGTGGTCTTTTGTTTTCTTTCGCTAACGGAGCTCACGAGATTTTCTACTTTAAGTTTTGTGTTGTGAAGTTTTCAAGTTTTGGGTAAAGATTTGATGGATTATGGAACAAGGAGTGGCAAGAGCCTAAGCTTGGGGATGCCCATGGCACCCCCAAGATAATCTAAGGACACCTAAAATCCGAAGCTTGGGGATGCCCCGGAAGGCATCCCCTCTTTCGTCTACTTCTATCGGTAACTTTACTTGGAGCTATATTTTTATTCACCACATGATATGAGTTTTGCTTGGAGCGTCTTGTATGATTTGAGTATTTACTTTTTAGTTTACCACAATCATGCTTGCTGTACACACCTTTTTATAGAGCCATACATGATTTGGAATTTGTTAGAATACTCTATGTGCTTCACTTATATCTTTTTGAGTTATATAGTTTTGCTCTAGTACTTCACTTATATATTTTAGAGCACGGTGGTGGATTTGTTTTATAGAAACTATTGATATCTCATGCTTCACTTAGATTATTTTGAGAGTCTTAAATAGCATGGTAATTTTCTTAAATAATCCTAATATGCTAGGTATTCAAGATAGTAATTTTTTCTTATGAGTATTTTGAATACTAAGAGAAGTTTGATGCTTGATGATTGTTTTGAGATATGGAGGTAATAATATCAAAGTCGTGCTAGTTGAGTAGTTGTGAATTTGAGAAATGCTTGTGTTGAAGTTTGCAAGTCTGGTAGCATGCACGTATGGTAAATGTTATGTAACAAATTTGAAACATGAGGTGTTCTTTGATTGTCCTCCTTATGAGTGGCGGTCGGGGATGAGCAATGGTCTTTTCCTACCAATCTATCCCCCCTAGGAGCATGCGCGTAGTGCTTGGTTTTTGATGACTTGTAGATTTTTTCAATAAGTATGTGAGTTCTTTATGACTAATGTTGAGTCCATGGATTATACACACTCTCACCCTTCCATCATTGCTAGCCTCTTCGGTACCGTGCATTGCCCTTTCTCACATTGAGAGTTGGTGCAAACTTCGCCGGTGCATCCAAACCCCATGATATGATATGCTCTTTCACACATAAACCTCCGTATATCTTCCTCAAAACAGCCACCATACCTATCTATTATGGCATTTCCATAGCCATTCCGAGATATATTGCCATGCAACTTTCCACCATTCCGTTTATCATGACACATTCATCATTGTCATATTGCTTAGCATGATCATGTAGTTGACATAGTACTTGTGGCAAAGCCACCGTTCATAATTCTTTCATACATGTCACTCTTGGTTCATTGCATATCCCGGTACACCGTCAGATGCATTCATATAGAGTCATATCTTGTTCTAAGTATCGAGTTGTAATTCTTGAGTTGTAAGTAAATAGAAGTGTGATGACCATCATTCATAGAGCATTGTTCCCAAAAAAATGCCAAATAAAAAAAAGAGAAAAGAAAGGCCAAATAAAATAAAAATAAAAGGGACAATGCTACTATCCTTTGCCACACTTGTGCTTCAAAGTAGCACCATAATTTTCATGATAGAGAGTCTTTTGTTTTGTCACTTTCATATACTAGTGGGAAATTTTCATTATAGAACTTGGTTTGTATATTCCAACAATGGGCCTCCTCAAGTGCCCTAGGTCTTCGTGAGCAAGCAAGTTGGATGCACACCCACTTAGTTTCTTTTGATTGAGCTTTCATACATTTATAGCTCTAGTGCATCCGTTGCATGGCAATCCCTACTCCTTGCATTAACATCAATCGATGGGCATCTCCATAGCCCATTGATTAGCCACGTTGATGCGGGACTTTCTCCTTTTTGTCTTCTCCACATAACCCCCATCATCATATTCTATTCCACCCATAGTGCTATATCCATGGCTCGCACTCATATATTGCGTGAAAGTTTATAGGTTTGAGATTACTAAAGTATGAAACAATTGCTTGGCTTGTCATCGGGGTTGTGCATGATGAGAGCATTCTTGTGTGACGAAAATGGAGCATGACTAAACTATATGATTTTGTAGGTATGAACTTTCTTTGGCCATGTTATTTTGAGAAGACATAATTGCTTAGTTAGTATGCTTGAAGTATTATTATTTTTATGTCAATATGAACTTTTATCTTGAATCTTTAGGATCTGAATATTCATACAACAATTAAGAGGAATTACATTAAAATTATGCCAAGTAGCACTCCGCATTAAAAATTCTGTTTTTATCATTTACCTACTCGAGGACGAGTAGGAATTAAGCTTGGGGATGCTTGATACGTCTCCAACGTATCTATAATTTTTGATTGCTCCATGCTATATTATCTACTGTTTTGGACATTATTGGGCTTTATTATCCACTTTTATATTATTATTGGGACTAACCTATTAACTAGAGGCCCAGCCCAGAATTGCTGTTTTTGCCTATTTTAGGGTTTCGAAGAAAAGGAATATCAAACGGAGTCCAAATGGAATGAAACCTTCGGGAACGTGATTTTCTCACCAAACATGATCCAGAGACTTGGACCCTATGTCAAGAAACAACGGAGGAGGCCACGAGGTAGGGGGCCGCGCCTACCCCCCCAGGTGTGCCCTCCACCCTCGTGGGCCCCCTGTTGCTCCACCGACGTACTCCTTCCTCCTATATATACCTACGTACCCCAAACGATCAGAAACGGAGCCAAAATCCTAATTCCACCGCCACAACTTTCTGTATCCATGAGATCCCATCTTGGGGCCTGTTTCGGAGCTCCGCCGGAGCGGGTATCCATCACGGAGGGCTTCTACATCAACACCATAGCCCCTCCGATGAAGTGTGAGTAGTTTACCTCAGACCTTCGGGTCCATAGTTATTAGCTAGATGACTTCTTCTCTCTTTTTGGATCTCAATACAATGTTCTCCCCCTCTCTTGTGGAGATCTATTCGATGTAATCTTCTTTTTGCGGTGTGTTTGTTGAGACCGATGAATTGTGGGTTTATGATCAAGTTTATCTATGAACAATATTTGAATCTTCTCTGAATTCTTTTATGTATGATTGGTTATCTTTGCAAGTCTCTTCGAATTATCAGTTTGGTTTGGCCTACTAGATTGATATTTCTTGCAATGGGAGAAGTGCTTAGCTTTGGGTTCAATCTTGCGGTGTCCTTTCCCAGTGACAGTAGGGGCAGCAAGGCACGTATTGTATTGTTGCCATCGAGGATAACAAGATGGTTTTTTTTATCATATTGCATGAATTTATCCCTCTACATCATGTCATCTTGCTTAAGGCGTTACTCTGTTTTCATGAACTTAATACTCTAGATGCATGCTGGATAGCGGTCGATGAGTGGAGTAATAGTAGTAGATGCAGGCAGGAGTCAGTCTACTTGTCTCAGACGTGATGCCTATATACATGATCATACCTAGATATTCTCACAACTATGCCCAATTCTGTCAATTGCTCAACAGTAATTCGTTCACCCACCGTAAAATACCTATGCTCTTGAGAGAAGCCACTAGTGAAACCTATGGCCCCCGGGTCTATCTTCATCATATTAATCTTCCAATACTTAGTTATTTCCTTTGCTTTTTACTTTGCTTTTATTTTACTTTGCATCTTTATCACAAAAATACCAAAAATATTATCTTATCATATCTATCAGATCTCACTCTCGTAAGTGACCGTGAAGGGATTGACGACCCCTTATCGCGTTGGTTGCGAGGAGTTATTTGCTTTGTGCAGGTACGAGGGACTCGCGCATAGCCTCCTACTAGATTGATACCTTGGTTCTCAAAAACTGAGTCAAATACTTACGCTACTTTTCTGTATCATCCTTTCCTCTTCAAGGAAATCCAATGCAGTGCTCAAGAGGTAGCAATTACCAAGAGGGCCCACAGATACCTCTCCGATACTCGGAGTGATAAATCCTAATCTTGATCTATGCCAACCCAACAAACACCTTCGGAGGCACCTATAGAGCATCTTTATAATCATCCAGTTACGTTGTGACGTTTGATAGCACACAAGGTGTTCCTCCGGTATTCGGGAGTTTCATAATCTCATAGCCAGAGGAATATTTATAAGTCATGAAGAAAGCAATATCAATAAAACTAAACAATCATTATGCTAAGCTAACAGACGGGTCTTGTCCATCACATCATTCTCTAATGACGTGATCCCGTTCATCAAATGACAACACATGTCTATGGTCAGGAAACTTAACCATCTTTGATTAACGAGCTAGTCAAGTAGAGGCACACTAGAGTCACTCTGTTTTGTCTATGTATTCACACATGTACTAAGTTTCCGGTTAATACAATTCTAGCATGAATAATAAACATTTATCATGATATAAAGAAATCTAAATAACAACTTTATTATTGCCTCTAGGGCATATTTCCTTTAGTCTCCCACTTGCACTAGATTCAGTAATCTCGATTACATAGTAATGATTCTAACACCCATGGAGTCTTGGTGCTGATCATGTTTTGCTCGTGAAATAGGCTTAGTCAACGGGTTTGCAACATTCAGATTCGTATGTATTTTGCAAATCTCCATGTCTCCCTCCTTGACTTGATCACGGATGGAATTGAAGCGTCTCTTGATGTGTTTGGTTCTCTTGTGAAATCTGGATTCCTTCGCCAAGCCAATTGCTCCAGTATTGTCACAAAAGATTTACATTGGAACCGATGTACTAGGTATTACACCTAGATCGGACATGAACTCCTTCATCTGCTGGTTCCGAAATAACTAGGTACTCCGCTTCACACGTAGATCCCGCCCGACGCTCTGCTTGGAACTGCACCAACTTATAGCTACAACATTCATTATAAATACATATCCGGTTTGCGACTTTGAGTCATCTGGATCAGTGTCAAAGCTTGCATCGACGTAACCATTTACGACAAGCTCTTTGTCACCTCCATAAACTAGAAACATATCCTTAGTCCTTTTCAGGTATTTCAGGATGTTCTTGACTGCTGTCCAGTGATCCACTCCTAGATTACTTTGGTACCTCCCGGCTAAACTTATAGCAAGGCACGCACCAGGTCTGGTACACATCATTGCATACATGATAGAACATATGGCTGAAGCATAGGGAATGACTTTCATTTTCTCTCTATCTTCTGCAGTGGTTGGGCATTGAGTCTGACTCAACTTCGCACCTTGTAACATAGGCAAGAACCCTTTCTTTGACTGATCCATTTTGAACTTCTTCAAAATTTTATCAAGGTATGTGCTTTGTGAAATTCCAATTAAGCATCTTGATCTATCTCTATAGATCTTGATGCCCAATATATAAGCAGCTTCACCGAGGTCTTTCATTGAAAAATTCTTATTCAAGTATCCTTTTATGTTATCCAGAAATTCTGTATTATTTCCAATCAACAATATGTCATCCACATATAATATTAGAAATGCTACAGAGCTCCCACTCACTAATTTCTTGTAAATACACGCTTCTCCAAAAGTCTATATAAAACCATATGCTTTGATCACACTATCAAAGTGTATATTCCAACTCTGAGATGCTTGCACCAGTCCATAAATGGATTGCTGGAGTTTGCACACTTTGTTAGCACCTTTAGGATCGACAAAACCTTCTGGTTGCATCATATACAACTCTTCTTTAAGAAATCCATTAAGGAATGCAGTTTCGATATCCATTTGCCAAATTTCATAATCATAAAATGCAGCAATTGCTAACATGATTCGGACAGACTTAAGCATCGCTACGAGTGAGAAGGTCTCGTCGTAGTCAACTCCTTGAACTTGCTAAAAACCTTTCGCAACAAGTCGAGCTTTGTAGACAGTAACATTTCTGTCATCGTCAGTCTTCTTCTTGAAGATCCATTTATTCTCTATGGCTTGCCGATCATCGGGCAAGTCAACCAATGTCCACACTTTGTTCTCATACATGGATCCCATCTTAGATTTCATGGCCTCAAGCCATTTCGCGGAATCTGGGCTCATCATCGCTTCCTCATAGTTCACAGGTTCGTCATGGTCAAGTAACATGACCTCCAGAACAGGATTACTGTACCACTCTGATGCGGACCGTACTCTGGTCGACCGATGAGGTTCGGTAGTCACTTGATCCGAAGTTTCATGATCATCATCATTAGCTTCCTCACTAATTGGTGTAGGAATCACTGGAAATGATTTCTGTGATGAACTACTTTCCAATTCGGGAGAAGGTATAATTACCTCATCAAGTTCTACTTTCCTCCCACTCACTTCTTTCGAGAGAAACTCCTTCTCTAGAAAGGATCCATTCTTATCAATGAATATCTTGCCTTTGGGATCTGTGATAGAAGGTGTACCCAACAGTTTCCTTTGGGTATCCTATGAAGACACATTTCTCTGATTTGGGTTCGAGCTTATCAAGTTGAAGCTTTTTCACATAAGCATCGCAGCCCCAAACTTTAAGAAATGACTACTTAGGTTTCTTGCTAAACCATAGTTCATATGGTGTCGTCTCAATGGATTTAGATGGTGCCCTATTTAACGTGAATGCAACCATCTCTAAAGCATAACCCACAAATGATAGTGATAAATCGGTAAGAGACATCATAGACCGCACCATATCTTATAAAGTACGGTTACGACGTTCAGACACACCATTACGCTGTGGTTTTCCAGGTGGCGTGAGTTGCGAAACTATTCCACATTGTTTCAAATGAAGACCAAACTCATAGCTCAAATATTCACCTCCATGACCAGATCATAGAAACGTTATTCTCTTGTTACGATGATTTTCCACTTCACTCTGAAATTCTTTGAACTTTTCAAATGTTTCAGACTTATGTTTCATTAAGTAGATATACCCATATCTGCTCAAATCATCTGTGAAGGTCAGAAAATAATGATACCCACCGCGAGCCTCAACACTCATCGGACCGCATACATTAGTATGTATTATCTCCAATAAGTCAGTGGCTCGCTCCATTGTTCCGAAGAACGGAGTCTTAGTCATCTTGCCCATGAGGCATGGTTCGCAAGCATCAAGTGATTCATAATCAAGTGATTCCAAAAGTCCATCAGCATGGAGTTTCTTCATGCGCTTTACACCAATATGACCTAAATGGCAATGCCACAAATAAGTTGCACTATCATTATTAACTTTGCATCTTTTGGCTTCAATATTATGAATATGTCTATCACTACAATAGAGATTCAACAAGTGCATGACCATAAATGATATTACTCATATAAATAGAATGACCATTATTCTCTGATTTAAATGAATAACCATCTTGCATCAAACAAGATCCAACTATAATGTTCATGCTCAATGCTGGCACCAAATAACAATTATTCAGGTCTAAAAATTATCCTGAGGGTAGATGTAGAGGTAGCATGTCGACGGTGATCACATCAACCTCAGAACCATTTCTGATGTGCATCGTCACCTCGTCCTTAGCCACTCTTAGTTTAATCCGTAGCCCATGTTTCGAGTTGCAAATATGAGCAACAGAACCAGTATCAAATACCCAAGCGCTACTACGAGCATTAGTAAGGTATACATCAATAACATGTATATCAAATATACCATTCACTTTGCCATCCTTCTTATCCGCCAAATACTTGGGGCAGTTCCGCTTCTAGTGACCAGTCCCTTTGCGGTAGAATCACTCAGTTTCAGGCTTAGGTCCAGACTTGGGCTTCTTCCCTTGAGCAGCAACTTTCTTTCTATTCTTCTTGAAGTTCCCCTTCTTCCCTTTGCCATTTTTCTTGAAACTAGTGGTCTTGTTAACCATCAACACTTGATGCTCCTTCTTGATTTCTACCTCTGCAGCCTTTAGCATCACGAAGAGCCCGAGAATTGTCTTTTCCATCCCTTGCATATTATAGTTCATCACGAAGCCTTTATAGCTTGGTGGCAGTGATTGAAGAACTCTGTCAATGACACTATCACCAGGAAGATTAACTCCCAACTGAGTCAAGTGGTTGTGGTACCCAGACATTCTGAGTATGTGTTCACTAACATAACTATTCTCCTCCATTTTGCAGCTGTGGAACTTGATGGAGACTTCATATCCCTCAACTCGGGCATTTGCTTGAAATATTAACTTCAACTGCTAGAACATGTCATATGGTCCATGATGTTCAAAATGTCTTTGAAGTCCTGATTCTAAGCCGTAAAGCATGGCACACTGAACTATCGAGTAGTCATCAGCTTTAGTCTGCCAGATGTTCATAATGTCCGAAGTTGCTCTTGCAGCGGGTCTTGCACCTAGCGGTGCTTCCAAGACATAATTCTTCTGTGCAACAATGAGGATAACCCTCAAGTTATGGACCCATGTCAGGCCCCCGATTCTAAGTCACATCGATCTAGCCTGTAACACCTCATATCACTTTGCGGCCTCACGCACGGTATTCCCACGGGTGTCGCCTTACCATGGCCCGGGACTGTTTGCGCCTTTTGGCTCACATATATGATAGTGTCGCTAGCATCCATATGACAGAGAACCCGGGCCGACATGACTAGTCGTGAACCCAAAGTGGCACTAACTTACGGGGACAGGCATACATGAATCAACATCGAGCATGTCGGTCAGCAGCGTGCGAATCCGGGCTGTAGCACTAGGCTAACAGGACTCCGGTGAACCGGGCTATAGCAGGCTAGGTAGGACTCCGGATGTCACCGCGTGACATTTCCCTGAAGGGACAGACACAGGAATGAAGTGAATCACATGCCGGCCAGTCAAGTGTTCCGGAGCAGTAGTGCTGGGCTAGCAGGACTTCGGTAAACCGGGCTATAGCGGACTACTATGGCTCATGGAAGCACAAGACTACATTTCCCCATAAGAGAGGCTACCAAGGATAAACAACTAGGTTGTCGGATCCCACACATACCAAGCATTTCAATCATAAACACAATATGCTCAATATGTGCAATACAACATGGCATCACAACAAGACTCTACGACTCAGAGTATTTAATCATTAGGCTCCGAGGAGCGAGATATTACAAACATGGGTCTCATGACCCAACATACAGAGCATACAAGTAACAAGCACATGCGGAAGCTTAACATGTCTGAGTACAAACATCTACAAATGAAAAAGGCTGAGAAGCCTGACTATCTACAAGACCCTCCCAAGGGTACAAGATAGTAGCTGAGGTAACAAGCTAAACATTGAAGTCCACGCGGAACTACTAGCGAGACTGAAGTCTCTCTGCAGAAAACATAAATTAAGCAAACGTGAGTACAAATGTACTCAGCAAGACTTACATCAAAACTAACTACATATGCATCATTATCAATGAAGGGATGGTGGAGTTTAACTGCAGCAAGCCAGCTTTGACTTGGTGGCTATCCTGAACTACGACTGCAAGTAACTCTTTTGAGGTGGCGCACACGAGTCCACAAATTCACCATATCAATACACCACTATGGATCCGCTCCCGTCTCCCTTCGAGAACGCCATCCATAGCACTCACGCTTATCTTGCGCATTTTAGAGTATCCACTTACACTTGTCTATGAACTATGCAAAGGGTCCAAGTTTCCATATCCGAGGAATCCGGCTATTCGAATAGATAATGATAACCCTGCAGGGGTGTACTTCTTCACACATGCTCTCGCCACTTATCACCCTGTACACGTCATGTACCTCGGCAACCTTCAAGCGAAAGCTGGGCGAGGGAGTCGGCCACGACCTGACTAACCAACAAGTCTCTAGTCCAGGTTTATCGCCTATTCGGGTTCCATCCGCAAGGAGATCCGGCCGGGGTGTCGCTCACGGCCCCAAACAATGTGTGCAGGGTTCCCAAGCCCACCATCCGGGTGCCACTTGGTACACCATGCCACTGTGCCTAGTCTGTCCCAAGCCCACCTGTACCGGGTCCGGGTGCCACTTGGTAGACTACTAACACTACCTACAAACACCAGAAACTAGTTACAACTCCTGGATAGAGATCGAGTTGATTAATAAGCCAAGAGGGCCCAGTTACCGGAATCCAATGTGTGGTAGTAATTGTTCATGGATCACAAACACAGAACTCAGTTCCTGAGAATGGCTGCAATGAGACAACCCACCATGTACTCCTACATGGCCTCTCACCGCTACCTTTACCAAATCGTGTTCACACACTTAGCTCTCAACGGTAGGACATGTTCACCACATTCCAATTCATCCCCGATGAATCAGACCTGACACAACTCTAAGCAATGGCAGTCATGACAAACAAGCATGAATGAGTAGGCACATCAGGGCTCAAACAACTCCTACTCATGCTAGTGGGTTTCATCTATTTACTGTGGCAATGACAGGTCATGCAGAGGAAAAGGGTTCAGCTACCGCAGCATGTAACAGTTGAATCGTTGTTGACCTAATGCAGTAAAAGAGAGCAGGAGCGAGAGAGTGGGATTATATCGGAATGAACAAGGGGGTTTTGCTTGCCTGGCACTTCTGAAGATAGTATAGCTCTTCATCGGTGCCATCGAACTCATCGCCGGATCAATGTCTACTGAGGGGGAACAAATACCGGCAACAGAGAAGGACACAATCAATGCAATGCAACAATATGATGCATGATCATGTCATGGTAATATGCTTGTGTTTTGGCCTAATGCAACTAGCAACACAATTAAATGAAGTTGATTTGAACCCAAAGTTCAAATTCAAACTGCACATGTGGTTATTTAAATGCCATTCATTTTATTTGTCCTAAACAGTGGCCTTAAGTTGTTCTAACATGCATGAAAATGGTACAAATGGATAGATTGGATTTTTCTGATAATTTTTCATATATAATTTATTTAATTCTGAGCTACGGTTGATTTTATATGATTTTTTGAAGTTTGTAACAATTTCTGGAATTTTCTGAATAAGTTTAAATCCAGAAAATTCTTTACTGCGTCAGCATGATGTGAGCAGGTCAACAGACCCGGTCAGGTCAAACCTGACGCATGGGTCCTGCATGTTAGTCTCATAGTGACTAAACCAGTTTAATTAAACGTAAACTAATAAGTTAATCAGGGTCGGGCCCCACATGTCATTGACCCATTGGGTCAATTAGGTTAGTGCTAATTAGTGGTTAGGCCTAATTAAGCTAGAGCCACATCAGCATCACCGGATCTACGCCGGCGATGGCCAAACCGACGGCGAGAGCTCGCCGGACTCGCGTTAGGGACGGCAGTTCGTCGCGCTGCTGGCACCAGGGAGGTCCTCTAACCGGACGGGAGGCCGCGGGGTGGCCAAAAACGATTTCGGCGACGAGGTTTAGCGGCGGCCAAGCTCGGGCTCGAGCGGGTGCGGGGTTTTAGCGTGAGCTAGAGCAAACGGCGTGGCGCGTTCGCTTCCCGGGGACGCAATGAGCATGTTGGTGGTGCTGGGGCGAGCGGGAGAGCGTAGGAGCATCGAGCTCATCGGCCATGGCGGCGGCCAGAGTTCGGGCGCAAGTGGCGCGGTGGCTATGGCGTGCGAGAGGAAAAACGGAGGGAGGGAGAAGAGTCAGTGGCTCACGATGGTTGCGACGACCGTCGAACTGGACTCGGGGGAGGTCGGAGCTGAGCGAGGCGGCATGGGGGATCTCCGGCGACGGCAGTCGGGGACAGGCTCGATGAGTCCAGAGGAGTGCACCCGGCGTCGAGTGACGGAGCGAGGAGGTCGAGGACGTCGAGGCGGAGCTCAGGGACACGTCGTAGGGGCGAGGGAATGGATCAAGAAGCGGCAGCGGCGAACGGTGGCGATGGTGGTGCTCGGGTGTGGCGCGGGGAGCAGAGGATGGGGAGGAGCGCCGAGAGAGAGGAGGGGAAGCGAGAGGGGCCAGCGTGTTCTCCAGGCGCTGTTGGGATGAAGGGGAGCTCGCCAGCGCGAAGCAGGAGCTGGCACGGCCGGCGTCGTGCTCTGGTTCGCCTCTACCTTCTGGCAGGGGTAGAAGGCAAGGATGCCCTTGTGGGCTGGGCCTCCTGTGTTGGGCCAGGTGGTTGTGCCAGGTGGGCTACAGGTAAGCACTTCTCTCTCTCTCTCTCTCTCTCTCTTTTAATTCTGTTTTTCTATTTATTTGATCTGTTTTGATTTAGTAAAAATACTAAATCATTTCATATATTCCTGAAATAAATTGTGGGCACTGTTATAATTATTTCCAACAACCCTCAACCACTTCGAGAATTATTTGGGCATTTTAATATAGTTATAGCATTTAAATGCCCAAATTCAAATACTTTATGATTTAATTGAAAAATCCAAATTGATCTAGAAAAATGTGCACCATTTTTGTCAGAGGTGCTAGACCAATACAAAAATGATGAACATTTCTAAAGGGCATTTTGGGATCATTGAAAAGATTTAAGTTTGAACCTAGTTGAATTTCATTTGCTGCTAGGGTTTATCATCCCCCCATTTCAAAGTTTCATAAAAATTTAGGCATGATGCATGGAGGCTAATGCAAGACAGGCAAGGCCAGAACTGGGGCTGTGACAGCTCACCCCCACTAAACAAGAATCTTGTCCCGAGATTCAAGCGTAGGGCAAGATGAAGGGGGAACGCAAACTAACATAATCTTCACGGTCCAGATGTCTTTCTCAAGGATGTTGATTCATTGCATCACCTTGATCTCGATGTCTTGCTTTGAGAACTACATCCAACATGACAAAGAGTAGAAAGGGAGAATTTAAGAAGAATCGATCTTCCTGAGGTTCGAGCAAGTTTGGATCATCTTAATGATCACAAGATCAACTCATGGAATGAGACATAAAAACATCTCTTGAGCTGAGAGGCAAAACATGCATTAGGAGGGACGGAAGAAACAATTTGATGAGGGTTTCAAAGTAGCGAGGAAAAATTGCCATGATTCCATAATGGAGCACCTCAGGAAAGGTGACTCGTGGAATTATTCCCTTAAGTGGCAAAAAGAATTACTTTCGGTGCATAGATCATTGAAACTCTTTATACCAGCCTAAGGCAATCACAATTTATCGTTTGGCGAAGTTTGAATGGATGATGTGCACTACCTTGTTGAAGACAACGCAAGGGATGATTTTGCTTGCGCGTGCTCTCAAGAACTTGAGCATTTCCATATTCATCAAGGTTCTACCAACATCCGTATCGAGGATCCTGGCAACACATCTTACTACCTTGACAAATAGAGATGGACAATGCAGATGCATAGAAAGACAACCCTTTCTCAGATTTCACCTTAGCGAGGCCAAGGAAACGAAATCTGGATGATCGACCGAGAGACATTTAGCACTCCGCTTCTAATGTTCTCCTTGATGTACTGGTTACTACGGTCATTCTTAAAGCATCAACATAGCCATCAAGTAGTGGTCGGACTTCAGAATACAAAGGATCCATAAAGAACAACTTCAGGAGTAAATCCTACGAAATCCTTATGGGGAGGTGGCCAAGTTCCTCAATCAAGATACTACAATAATAGGTCTTCCGGCTGGGTGTGTTGGCCACGACATCCACTTTACCGGTTACAGAGAGACCAATATTATTGTTCTTGGAAAATGTTCCAACCATCATATTTGCCTGAGATTCAGATCTGGTTGGTGTCAAGATATTCCAGACTCATCAAGTCTAGAGAGAAAAATGAAAGTTTGCAACACAAGTCGACGAGATGACGTTGCAGGATTCTCGGGAAATGGACTACGGTGGTAAGCTCCAAAACATGAGCTGGTTTTGCTACAAACATGTGAACACGCTATCCCAGACAAGCATGACCACATAGTAGTCTTACAATGAAACACTACCGAGTTCAGGTGGGGAACCATCATTGCGGAATACGAAGTCCTTGATTAATCCCGGCTTAGCTCTTAAAAAGGAACTTCTTCTCCTTGAACAAATCAATCAGTGGCTTGGTGTGCTAGGAACACATATGGAGTGGAGGTAATTAATGTACCAAACCATATAATACTTCACACGTATGCATGACTGATTTGGGATGATTCCAAGGGAAACAAAACAAACCTTTCTCAAATTCATGGCGGCAACTTACACCTAATGCACGTGAACTTAGAGAAATTCACTTCTTTCACCCAAACATATACCTCATGAGCGAAACACGAAAGCAATGCTTACAAAAGTTCCAACACTAGCTCAATGTTCAACATGAATCATGGAGGAGACAAGATGCTGCTGATGGGCTCAACAACAGCTCATCGAAATTTCCATATCACTGGACTTCCACCATCATGTGAACACAGTGATAGCATTGGTTAGACCCAAAAGATATAATGGTGTATGCTCAAGGGATCAACCACGAGTAAGACAACATTACGAATGTCGTTGGTTCTAACTTGATTTGATGATAGCCCACACTCAAATCAAGGTTTGGACAAGACAATAGGTTCAACAACTGATCACAGGGACCAATCGATGAAGATATCAGCTATCTCCAACACACACACAAAAACAAGGATATCCCTTTGGAACGAACTAAGTTAGGCAAGCTTTTATCTTCCAACTCTCCAAGTTGTTGTTTAGCTTAACCAACTAGCTCAGGGTATCCAACATGGAATCTTGGAGAATGGGTGGTTTAGAGGAAAACTAACATGATCACGAGCTCAACATAACAGTTAGGGGAAAACCTGGTACTACTTCCGAGAAGATATTCAGAAAATCACGAACCACCGATATATCACTAAGCTCAAGAAAAATCTTGCTTTTCAGGGCAAGACGATATGATCAAATAGGCAAGGATTGACACTATCCTAACTCATTGATCGAAAAAAGTGCACCAGAAATAAGGGCTAGGTAGCATGATCATTCTTAGGATGATGACTCAATAACCAGCACGCTAAGAATGAGAGTATTGTCCATTAACTACCAAGCAACATGGTTGCTAGGAGTATTGATTTCACACATCACAGTTTGCTTGTCGGTATTCTGGTTACAATAACACAGAGACCGAGGAATGAACAATGATGGCGAGAGGTATCAGTGTATCAAGAGTTCATAGGAGGTGGTGCAATTCCCATGACATTCTTGACATAAAGATGGTAATATCCCAAGGTAGAACAGATCAAAGGTTGGATTGGCAATTTGATCTGCGGAATACAATTGCTTTGACCCAATCCTAGATATGGATGAGGTACTAGAGTTTTTTCCTCCTAGTCATTCCGGAATAGAATGGCTTGACAGACCACAAGAGGAAAGGCATCATTGAACACGGATGCACACATACTCTTGGCTATCAATTGATAGACGAAGGTCCGAATATAACTGAAGGGGGACAACTCAAAGGAACATATCACTTTCTGAGTTGTGGATGCATAGATTAGTATGTCGAACAAAGCTCAACATATTTCTTCCGGATAACCCATGCAGAAAGGTAGAACTGGCGGGTTCACAATATAGCATCGAGAACTCATCAAGAGCACTCTGGTTGTGATCTTTTGGTTCGAAAGAACTTCTGCCATAATGGTTCATGGTATTGGAAGAACGATATACCACGGACCTCGAAGACTATCGCAAAGGTTACTAATATCTTAAGGGAACTAGAAAATACTAACAACATGAAGTAGGGTGAATCTCGGGTTCAAAAGCCCAGGAGTAGAATACCTACTACTAAGTAGCATCATGGGATGCTTTCGGGAATGATGGTCAGAATCATCACACCGGAAACACAAAACATGGCTAGATTACTAGGTGACTCCCTAAAATATCCAGGGTCATAATAATAGCTCCAACATATATGTCGAGGCAATGGATTACCTCAACTTACCGACTAGTGTGGTTAATCTAGCCCATAGGAACATCGAGAACATGAAGAAGGGATTTACAAATGTATCAGATTGTTTAGGAACCTGGGATGACGCGGACAACATAACGGTTGTAAATGCTAAAAATGATTTGAGACAACCTGCAAAAATGGTGGCATAACCACTCAACACCACAATATCAAGGTTCTGAGGCCAGCTATGAACATATGGAAGTAGTAGGAATTGAACTGAGGCTTGAACTCAACAATCCTAGGCAACTACGGTTTGGTAACACGTCATCCTGAGAGATAGAAGACAAGCCTAGTTCTTAACCCCGTAGAAAAGATAAGATGACTCAGATCAGAAGGTCATGAGGATAAGGAATAAAAAGAGCCTTACGTTCCCTTCCACAATCAATTCCCTTACATAACTAAAGCATTTCTAGACACGACTTCGACCAGCTTGGCTTGGTAATCCTACAGGCAGTTAGGCTATGATACCAAAGCTGTCAGGCCCCCGATTCTAAGTCACACCGATCTAGCCTGTAACACCTCATATCACTTTGTGGCCTCATGCACGGCATTCCCACAGGTGTCGCCTTACCATGGCCCGGGACCGTTTGCGCCTTTTGGCTCACATATATGATAGTGTCGCTAGCATCCATATGACAGAGAACCCGGGCCGACATGACTAGTCATGAACCCAAAGTGGCACTAACTTACGGGGACAGGCATACATGAATCAACATCGAGCATGTGGGTCAGCAGCGTGCGAATCCGGGCTGTAGCACTAGGCTAACAGGACTCTGGTGAACCGGGCTATAGCAGGCTAGGAAGGACTCCGGATGTCACCGCGTGACATTTCCCCGAAGGGACAGACACAGGAACGAAGTGAATCACATGCCGGCCAGTCAAGTGTTCCGGAGCAGTAGTGCTGGGCTAGCAGGACTTCGGTGAACCGGGCTGTAGCGGACTACTATGGCTCATGGAAGCATAAGACTACATTTCCCCATAAGAGAGGCTACCAAGGATAAACAACTAGGTTGTCAGATCCCACACATACCAAGCATTTCAATCATACACACAATATGCTCAATATGTGCAATACAACATGGCATCACAACAAGACTCTACGACTCAGAGTATTTAATCATTAGGCTCCGAGGAGCGAGATATTACAAACATGGGTCTCATGACCCAACATACAGAGCATACAAGCAATAAGCACATGCGGAAGCTTAACATGTTTGAGTACAAACATCTACAAATGAAAAAGGATGAGAAGCCTGACTATCTACAAGACCCTCCCAAGGGTACAAGATCGTAGCTGAGGTAACAAGCTAAACGTCGAAGTCCACGCGGAACTACTAGCGAGACTGAAGTCTCTCTGCAGAAAACATAAATTAAGCAAACGTGAGTACAAATGTACTCAGCAAGACTTACATCAGAACTAACTACATATGCATCATTATCAATGAAGGGATGGTGGAGTTTAACTGCAGCAAGCCAGCTTTGACTCGGTGGCTATCCTGAACTACGACTGCAAGTAACTCTTTTGAGGTGGCGCACATGAGTCCACAAATTCACCATATCAATACACCACTATGGATCCGCTCCCATCTCCCTTCGAGAACGCCATCCATAGCACTCACGCTTATCTTGCGCATTTTAGAGTATCCACTTCCACTTGTCTATGAACTATGCAAGGGGTCCAAGTTTCCATATCCGAGGTATCCTACTATTCGAATAGATAATGATAACCCTGTAGGGGTGTACTTCTTCACACATGCTCTCGCCACTTATCACCCTGTACACGTCATGTACCTCGGCAACCTTCAAGCGGAAGCCGGGCGAGGGAGTCGGCCACGACCTGACTAACCAACAAGTCTCTAGTCCAGGTTTATCGCCTATTCGGGTTCCATCCGCAAGGAGATCCGGCCGGGGTGTCGCTCACGGCCCCAAACGATGTGTGTAGGGTTCCCAAGCCCACCATCCGGGTGCCACTTGGTACACCGTGCCACTGTGCCTAGTCTGTCCCAAGCCCACCTGTACCGGGTGCAATGTTGGAAAAAGCGGTAGGCGTAAGCGAGGTGGTTGGCCTTCGCCTAGTGCCTAGGCGGTGCCTAAGCGCCCTAGGCACGGCCTAGGCAGTAATATAGTTTTTACTTGTAGTGTATTTGTGATTATTATATGAGTGTTGATATTAGTTTAGGGCATATAAATAAGTTAATTACCGCCTACTTCCACTAGAATATAACCTGTTTGGCATAGCAGTGAAGTATGTGGCATGATTTCTTGCTTGGGTAGGCAATTCTTTGCTTGCCTTGCCTAGACCTCCATTTATGCCCTAGGCGAGGCGTTTGGCCATTGCCTAGCGCCTAGGTGTGCCTAAGCGCCTCCTAGGCACTGCCTTTTCCAACAGAGACCGGGTGCCACTTGGTAGACTACTAACACTACCTACAAACACCAGAAACTAGTTGCAACGCCTGGACAGAGATCGAGTTGATTAATAAGCCGAGAGGGGCCGAGTTACCGGAACCCAATGTGTGGTAGTAATTGTTCATGGATCACAAACACAGAACTCAGTTCCTGAGAATGGCTGCAATGAGACAACCCACCATGTACTCCTACATGGCCTCTCACCGCTACCTTTACCAAATCGTGTTCACACACTTAGCTCTCAACGGTAGGACATGTTCACCACATTCCAATTCATCCCCGATGAATCAGACCTGACACAACTCTAAGCAATGGGAGTCATGACAAACAAGCATGAATGAGTAGGCACATCAGGGCTCAAACAACTCCTACTCATGCTAGTGGGTTTCATCTATTTACTGTGGCAATGACAGGTCATGCAGAGGAAAAGGGTTCAGCTATCGCAGCATGTAACAGTTGAATTGTTGTTGACCTAATGCAGTAAAAGAGAGCAGGAGCGAGAGAGTGGGATTATATCGGAATGAACAAGGGGGTTTTGCTTGCCTGGCACTTCTGAAGATAGTATAGCTCTTCATCGGTGCCATCGAACTCATTGCCGGATCAACGTCTACTGAGGGGGAACAAATACCGGCAACAGAGAAGGACACAATCAATGCAATGCAACAATATGATGCATGATCATGTCATGGTAATATGCTTGTGTTTTGGCCTAATGCATCTAGCAACACAATTAAATGAAGTTGATTTGAACCCAAAGTTCAAATTCAAACTCCACATGTGGTTATTTAAATGCCATTCATTTGATTTGTCCTAAACAGTGGCCTTAAGTTGTTCTGACATGCATGAAAATGGTACAGATGGATAGATTGGATTTTTCTGATAATTTTTCATATATAATTTATTTAATTTTGAGCTACAGTTGATTTTATATGATTTTTTGAAGTTTGTAACAATTTCTGGAATTTTCTGAATAAGTTTAAATCCAGAAAATTCTTTACTGCGTCAGCATGATGTCAGCAGGTCAACAGACCCGCCCTGATCAAACCTGATGCGTGGGTCCTTCATGTCAGTCTCACAGTGACTAAACCAGTTTAATTAAACGTAAACTAATAAGTTAATCAGGGCCGGGCCCCACATGTCATTGACCCATAGGGTCAATTAGGTTAGTGCTAATTAGTGGTTAGGCCTAATTAAGCCAGAGCCACATCAGCATCGCCAGATCTACGCCGACGATGGCCAAACCGAAGGCGAGAGCTCGCCGGACTCGCGTTAGGGACGACAGTTCGTCGCGCTGCTGGCACTAGGGAGGTCCTCTCGCTCGTCCGCATCCAAAGGACCGGACGGGAGGCCGCGGGGTGGCCGGAAACGATGTCAGTGACGAGGTTTAGCTGCAGCCGAGCTCGGGCTCGAGCGGGTGCGGGGTTTCAGCGTGAGCTAGAGCAAACGGCGCGGCGCGTTCACTTCCCGGGGACGCAATGAGCATGTTGGTGGTGCTGGGGCGAGCGGGAGAGCGCAGGAGCATCGAGCTCGTCGGCCATGGCGGCGGCCGGAGTTCGAGCGCAAGTGGCGCGGCGGCTACGGCGTGCGAGAGGAAAAACGGAGGGAGGGAGAAGAGTTAGTGGCTCGTGGCGGTTGCGACGGCCGTCGAAGTGGGCTGGGGGGAGGTCGGAGCTGAGCGAGGCGGCGTGGGGGATCTCCGGCGAGGGTAGTCGGGGACGGGCTCGGTGAGGCCAGAGGAGCGCACCCGGCGTCGAGTGGCGGAGCGAGGAGGTCGAGGACGTCGAGGCGGAGCTCATGGACACGTCGTAGGGGCGAGGGTATGGCCCAGGAAGCGGCAGCGGCGAACGGTGGCGACGGTGGCGCTCGGGTGTGGCGCGGGGGGGGGGGGGGGAGCAGAGGATGGGCAGGAGCGTCGAGAGAGAGGAGGGGAAGCGAGAGGGGCCAACATGTTCTCCAGGCGCTGTTGGGATGAAGGGGAGCTCGCCAGCACGAAGCAGGAGCTGGCACGGCCGGCGTCGTGCTCTGGTTCGCCTATGCCTTCTGGCAGGGGTAGAAGACAAGGATGCCCTTGTGGGCTGGGCCTCCTGTGCTGGGCCAGGTGGTTGTGCCAGGTGGGCTACAGGTAAGCACTTCTCTCTCTCTCTCTCTCTCTCTCTCTCTTTTAATTTTGTTTTTCTATTTATTTGCTCTGTTTTGATTTAGTAAAAATACTAAATCATTTCATATATTCCTGAAATAAATTGTGGGCACTGTTATAATTATTTCCAACAACCCTCAACCACTTCCAGAATTATTTGGGCATTTTAATATAGTTATAGCATTTAAATGCCCAAATTCAAATACTTTATGATTTAATTCAAAAATCCAAATTGATCTAGAAAAATGTGCACCATTTTTGTCAGAGGTGCTAGACCAATACAAAAATGATGAACATTTCTAAAGGGCATTTTGGGATCATTGAAAAGATTTAAGTTTGAACCTAGTTGAATTTCATTTGCTGCTTGGGTTTATCATCCCCCCATTTCAAAGTTTCATAAAAATTTAGACATGATGCATGGAGGCTAATGCAAGACAGGCAAGGCCAGAACTGGGGCTGTGACAACCCAGTCCGTGTAGTTGCTACCATCATCTTTCAACTTAGCATTCTCTAGGAACACATTAAAATTCAAGGGAACCGTAGCACGGGCCATTGATCTACAACAACATAGATATGCAAAAACTATCAGGACTAAGTTCATGATAAATTAAAGTTCAATTAATCATATTACTTAAGAACTCCCACTTAGATAGACATCCCTCTAGTCATCTAAATGATCACGTGATCCATATCAACTAAACCATGTCCAATCATCACGTGAGATGGAGTAGTTTTCAATGGTCAACATCTCTATGTTGATCATATCTACTATATGATTCACGTTCGACCTTTCGGTCTCAGTGTTCCAAGGCCATGTCTGCATATGCTAGGCTCGTCAAGTTTAACTCGAGTATTCTGCACGTGCACAACTGGCTTGCACCCGTTGTATGTGAACATAGAGTTTATCACACCCGATCATCACGTGGTGTCTCGGCACGACGAACTGTAGCAACGGTGCATACTCAGGGAGAACACCCATACCTTGAAATTTAGTGAGGGATCATTTTGTAATGCTACCGCCGTACTACGCAAAATAAGATGCATAAAAGATAAACATCACATGCAATCAAAAATATGTGACATGATATGGTCATCATCATCTTGTGCCTTTGATCCCCAGCTCCAAAGCACCGTCATGATCTGCATCTTCATTGGCTTGACACCTTGATCTCCATTGCAGCGTCGTTGTCATCTCGCCAACTATTGCTTCTACGACCATCGCTACCGCTTAGTGATAAAGTAAAGAAATTACATGGTGATTGCATTTCATACAATAAAGCGACAACCATAAGGCTCCTGCCAGTTGCCGATAACTTCTACAAAACATTATCATCTCATACAACAATTTATATCTCATCACGTCTTAACCATATCACATCACAACATGCCATGCACAAACAAGTTAGATGTCCTCTACTTTGTTGTTGCATGTTATACGTGGCTGCTACGGGCTTCTAGCAAGAACCGTTCTTACCTATGCATCAAAACCACAATGATTTTTCGTCAAGTGTGCTGTTTTAACCTTCAACAAGGACCAGCCGCAGTCAAACTCGATTCAACTAAAGTTGGAGAAACAGACACCCGCCAGCCACCTATGTGCAAAGCACGTTGGTTGAACCGGTCTCATGAACATGGTCATATAATGTTGGTCTGAGCCGCTTCATCCAACAATACCGCCGAATCAAAGTAAGACATTGGTGGTAAGCAGTATGACTATTATCGCCCACAACTCTTTGTGTTCTACTCGTGCATATCATCTATGCATAGACCTAGCTTGGATGCCACTGTTGGGGAACGTAGCATGCAATTTCGAAAATATTCCTATGATCACGCAAGATCTATCTAGGAGATGCATAGCAACGAGAAGGGAAGAGTGTGTCCATGTAGCCTCGTAGACCGAAAGCGGAAGCGTTAGGTTAACGCGGTTGATGTAGTCGAACGTCTTCATGATCCAACCGATCCAAGTACCAAACGTACGGCACCTTCGTGTTTAGCACACATTCAACTCGATGACGTCCCTCGAACTCTTGATCCAGCAGAGGGTCGAGGGAGAGTTCCGTCAGTACAACGGCGTGGTGACGATGATGGTGATGTGATCCGCGCAGGGCTTTGCCTAAGCACTACGATGATATGACCGGAGGAGTAAACTCTAGAGAGGGGCACCGCACACGGCTAAGCGAACAATTGATGTGCCTTTGGGGTGCCCCGCCCCCGTATATAAAGGAGAGGGGGACGAGGTGGCCAGCCAGGAGGAGGTGCGCCAAGGGGGGGGGGGGGGGTCCTACTAGGACTCCACTCCTAGTAGGATTCGGCCCCCCTTCATTCCAACAGAGAGGGGGAAGTGGAAAGAGGGGAGAGGGAGAAGGAAATGGGGGCCGCACCCCCACCCCTTGTCCAATTCGGATTGGGCAGGGGGAGGCGCGCACCACCTCTTGTGGCCTGCCTCCCTCTCTCCACTATGGCCCATGAGGCCCATTAAGTTTCCGAGGGGGGGGGGGGTTCCGGTAACCTCTCGATACTCCAAAAAATCCCCGAACCTCTTCGGAACCATTCCGGTGTCCGTATATAACCTTCCAATATATAAAAATTTACCTCTCCACTATTTCGAGACTCCTCGTCATGTCCGTGATCTCATCCGGGACTCTGGACAACACAACTCATAATACAAATTGTCATCGAACGTTAAGCGTGCGGACCCTACGGGTTCGAGAACTATGTAGACATGTCCGAGACACATCTCTGGTCAATAACCAATAGCGGAACCTGGATGCTCATATTGGTTCCTACATATTCTACGAAGATCTTTATCGGTCAAACTGCATAACAACATACGTCATTCCCTTTGGCATCGGTATGTTACTTGCCCGAGATTCGATCGTCGGTATCATCATACATAGTTCAATCTCATTACCGGCAAGTCTCTTTACTCGTTCCGTAATACATCATCCTGCAACTAAATCATTAGTCACATTTCTTGCAAGGCTTATAGTGATGTGCATTACCGAGAGGGCCCAGAGATACCTCTCCGATACTCAGAGTGACAAATCCTAATCTTGATCTATCCAACCCAACAAACACCTTTGGAAACACCTGTAGAGCATCTTTATAATCACCCAGTTATGTTGTGACGTTTGATAGCACACAAGGTGTTCCTCTAGTATTCGAGAGTTGCATAATCTCATAGTCAAAGGAATATGTATAAGTCATGAAGAAAGCAATAACAATAAAACTAAACGATCATTATGCTAAGCTAACAGATGGGTCTTGTCCATCACATCATTCTCCAATGATGTGATCCCATTCATCAAATGACAACACATGTCTATGCTCGGGAAACTTAACCATCTTTGATTAATGAGCTAGTCAAGTAGAGGCATACTAGAGACACTCTGTTTTGTATGTGTATTCACACATGTACTAAATTTTCGGTTAATACAATTCTAGCATGAATAATAAACATTTATCATGATATAAGCAAATATAAATAACAACTTTATTATTGCCTCTAGGGCATATTTCCTTTAGTCTCCCACTTGCACTAGAGTCAATAATCTAGATTACATAGTAATGATTCTAACACCCATGGAGTCTTGGTGCTGATCATGTTTTGCTCGTGAAAGAGGCTTAGTCAACGAGTCTGCAACATTTAGATCCGCATGTATTTTGCAAATCTCTATGTATCCCTAATTGACTTGATCGCAGATGGAATTGAAGCATCTCTTGATGTGTTTGGTTCTCTTGTGAAATCTAGATTCCTTCCCCAAGGCAATTGCGCCAGTATTGTCACAAAAGATTTTCATTGGACCCGATGCACTAGGTATTACACCTAGATCGGATATGAACTCCATCATCCAGTTCTGAAGCAGCTATGTACTCCGCTTCACACGTAGATCCCGCCACGACGCTCTACTTGGAACTGCACCCACTTACAACTCCACCATTCAATATAAATATGTATCCGGTTTGCGACTTTGAGTCATCCAGATGAGTGTCATAGCTTGCATCGACATAACCATTTATGACAAGCTCTTTGTCACCTCCATAAACAAGAAACATATCCTTAGTCCTTTTTAGGTATTTCAGGATGTTCTTGACCGCTGTCTAGTGATCCACTCCTGGATTACTTTGGTACCTCCCTGCTAAACTTATAGCAAGGCACACATCAGGTCTGGTACACAACATTGCATATATGATAGAACCTAGCATAGGGAATGACTTTCATTTTCTCTCTATCTTCTGCAGTGGTCGGGCATTGAGTCTGACTCAACTTCACACCTTGTAACACAGGCAAGAACCCTTTCTTTGACTGATCAATTTTGAACTTCTTCAAAACTTTATCAAGGTATGTGCTTTATGAAAGTCCAATTAAGTGTCTTGATCTATCTCTATAGATCTTGATGCCCAATATATAAGCAGCTTCATCGAGGTCTTTCATTGAAAAATTCTTATTCAAGTATCCTTTTATGCTATCCAGAAATTCTGTATTATTTCCAATCAACAATATGTCATCCAGATATAATATTAGAAATGCTACAAAGCTCCCACTCACTTTCTTGTAAATACACGCTTCTCCAAAAGTCTGTATAAAACCATATGCTTTGATCACACTATCAAAGAGTATATTCCAACTCCGAGATGCTTGCACCAGTCCATAGATGGATCGCTAGAGTTTGCGCACTTTGTTAGCACCTTTAGGATCTACAAAATCTTATGGTTGCATCATATACAACTCTTCTTTAAGAAATCTATTAAGGAATGCAGTTTTGACATCCATTTACCAAATTTCACAATCATAAAATGCGGCAATTGCTAACATGATTTGGACACACTTAAGCATCGCTACGGGTGAGAAGGTTTCATCGTAGTCAACTCCTTGAACTTGTCGAAAACCTTTCGCAACAAGTCGAGCTTTGTAGACAGTAACATTACCGTCAGCGTCAGTCTTCTTCTTGAAGATCCATTTATTCTCTATGGCTTGCCGATCACCGAGCAAGTCAAACCAAAGTCCACACTTTGTTCTCATACATGGATCCCGTCTCAGATTTCATGGCCTCAAGCCATTTTGTAGAATATGGGCTCATCATTGTTTCCTCATAGTTCATAGGTTCGTCATGGTCAAGTAACATGTCCTCCAGAACAGGATTGCCATACCACTCTGGTGCGGACCGTACTCTGGTTGACCTATGAGGTTCAGTAGTCACTTGATCTGAAGTTTCATGATCATCATCATTAGCTTCCTCACTAATTGGTGTAGGAATCAGTGGAACTGATTTCTGTGATGAAATACTTCCCAATTCGGGAGAAGGTATAATTACCTCATCAAGTTCTACTTTCCTCCCACTCACTTCTTTCGAGAGGAACTCCTTCTCTAGAAAGGATCCATTCTTAGCAACGAATATCTTGCCTTTGGATCTATGATAGAAGGTGTACCCAACAGTTTCCTTTGGGTATCCAATGAAGACACATTTCTTCGATTTGGGTTTGAGCTTATCAGCTTGAAGCTTTTTCACATAAGCATCACAGCCCCAAACTTTAAGAAATGACAACTTAGGTTTCTTGCTAAACCACAGTTCATATGGTGTCGTCTCAATGGATCTAGATGGTGCCCTATTTAACGTGAATGCAACCATCTCTAAAGTATAACCCAAAACGATAGTGGTAAACCGGTAAGAGACATCATAGATCACACCATATCTAATAAAGTACGGTTACGACGTTCGGACACACCATTACGCTGTGGTGTTCCAGGTGGCGTGAGTTGCGAAACTATTCCACATTGTTTCAAATGAAGACCAAACTCATGGCTCAAATATTCACCTCCACAATCAGATCGTACAAACTTTATTTTAGTGTTACGATGATTTTCCACTTCACTCTGAAATTCTTTGAACTTTTCAAATGTTTCAGACTTATGTTTCATTAAGTAGATATACCCATATCTGCTCAAATCATCTGTGAAGGTTAGAAAATAATGATACCTGCCGCGAGCCTCAACACTCATCGAACCGCATACATTAGTATGTATTACTTCCAATAAGTTAGTGGCTGGCTCCATTGCTCCGAAGAACAGAGTCTTAGTCATCTTGCCCATGAGGCATGGTTCGCAAGCATCAAGTGATTCATAATCAAGTGATTCCAAAAGTCCATCAACATGGAGTTTCTTCATGCGCTTTACACCAATATGACCTAAACGGCAGTGCCACAAATAAGTTGCACTCGCATTATTAACTTTGCATCTTTTGGCTTCAATATATGAATATGTGTATCACATCAACCTTGGAACCATTTCTGACGCGCATCTTCACCTCGTCCTTAGCAAATCTTCGTTTAATCCGTAGCCCCCGTTTCGAGTTGCAAATATGAGCAATAGAACCAGTATCAAATACCCATGCGATACTACGAGCATTAGTAAGGTATACATCAATAACATGTATATCAAATATACCATTCACTTTGCCATCCTTCTTATCCGCCAAATACTTGGGGCAGTTCCGCTTCTAGTGACCAGTCCCTTTGCAGTAGAATCACTCAGTTTCAGGCTTAGGTCCAGACTTGGGCTTCTTCCCTTGAGCAGCAATTTTCTTTGTATTCTTCTTGAAGTTCCCCTTCTTCCCTTTGCCATTTTTCTTGAAACTAGTGGTCTTGTTAACCATCAACACTTGATGCTCCTTCTTGATTTCTACCTCTGCAGCCTTTAGCATCGCGAAGAGCCCGAGAATTGTCTTTTCCATCCCTTGCATATTATAGTTCATCATGAAGCCTTTATAGCTTGGTGGCAGTGATTGAAGAACTCTGTCAATGACACTATCACCAGGAAGATTAACTCCCAACTGAGTCAAGTGGTTGTGGTACCCAGACAATCTGAGTATGTGTTCACTGACATAACTATTCTCCTCCATTTTGCAGCTGTGGAACTTGTTGGAGACTTCATATCTCTCAACTCGGGCATTTGCTTGAAATATTAACTTCAACTCCTGGAGCATCTCATATGCTTCATGACGTTCAAAACGTCTTTGAAGTACCGATTTTAAGCCGTATAGCATGGACACTGAACTATCGAGTAGTCATCAACTTTAGTCTGCCAGACGTTCATAACGTCCGAAGTTGCTCTTGCAGCGGGTCTTGCACCTAGCGGTGCTTCCAGGACATAATTCTTCTGTGCAGTAATGAGGATAATCCTCAAGTTACGGACCCAGTCCGTGTAGTTGCTACCATCATCTTTCCACATAGCTTTCTCTAGGAATGCATTAAAATTCAAGGGAACGGTAGCATGGGCCATTGATCTACAACAACATAGATATGCAAGAACTATCAGGACTAAGTTCATGATAAATTAAAGTTCAATTAATCATATTACTTAAGAACTCCCACTTAGATAGACATGCCTCTAGTCATCTAAATGACCACGTGATCGATATCAACTAAACCATGTTCGATCATCATGTGAGACGGAGTAGTTTTCAATGGTGAACATCTCTATGTTGATCATATCTACTATATGATTCACGTTCGACCTTTCGGTCTTAGTGTTCCAAGGCCATATCTGCATATGCTAGGCTCGTCAAGTCTAACCCGAGTATTCTGCACGTGCAAAACTGGCTTGCACCCGTTGTATGTGAATGTAGAGTTTATCACACCCGATCATCACGTGGTGTCTCGGCATGACGAACTATAGCAATGGTGCATACTCAGGGAGAACACCTATACCTTGAAATTTAGTGAGGGGTCATCTTATAACGCTACCGCCGTACTAAGCAAAATAAGATGCATAAAAGATAAACATCACCTGCAATCAAAATATGTGACATGATATGGTCATCATCATGTTGTGCCTTTGATCTCCATCTCCAAAACACCGTCATGATCTCCATCGTCACCGGCTTGACACCTTGATCTCCATCATAGCATCGTTGTCGTCTCACCAACTATTTCTTCTAAGACTATCACTACCACTTAGTGATAAAGTAAAGCAATTACATACGACTATGCTATGTTAGTGAACCCGAGCGATCGATCCCTTGCTGTTAACTGAACCCGAGTGATTCCTTCGCTACTGCTGCTAACTGAAGCCGACCGATGCTGCCTCTGGATGAACAGTGAGCGTTGTTGGGGGGGGGGGGTGAACAGTTCCCGGTGGGGGGTTGGATGAACAGGACCTCGTGGTAGTAGAGGCCGTTGCCGCTGGATGAGCAGGACCCCGATCGAGCCGGTTGGGGTGGATGAACAGGACCCCGTGCAGGGCTGGATGAACAGGACCCCGTGGAGGGCTGGTTGAACAGTAGCCGGTGGAGGGCTGGATGAACAGTAGCCCATGGAGGGGTGGTTGAACAAGACCCCGTGGAGAGGGCTGGTTGAACAGTAGCCGGTGGAGGAGCGGTGGAGGCTGGATGAACAGGAGCCCGTGGATGAACAGTCATAGGTGGAGGCTGGAGGAGGTCGACAGTGGATGAACAGTATACCGTGGAGTCCCATTTTGCGGTACGCCACACCCCTCCCAATGAACAAGACCCTCGTTTTGACCGTAGCGCTCCAACACAAGTCTGTTTCCTCTGTTTTGCGGTACGCCACATCCCTCCCGATCCACAGGACCCTGTTTCGACCGTAGGAGGTCCAAGAGAAGTCCGTTTCCTCCGTTTTGCGGTATGCCAGACCCCTCGCGATGAACAGGATCCCGTTTCGTTCGTGGCCGGTCGAACACGAGGCCATTTCCTCCGTTTTACGGTACGCCAGGCCTCGTTTCAATCGGCTGTTCCGTTCAAGCCGGCTGGCTCCCGATGAACATGATGTATTTTGTTGCCTCTCGATGAACACGACACATTCTGTTGCCTCCCCATGAACACGATGCCACGGTTTCTCTGTTCCGACCCGGCCATGTACACGAGCCCTGGCCGTACGTATGCGCGAGTAGGCGTTCAAGACCCCGCCCGTATGTATGTATGTGGCCATATTTACTTTCGTGCACCATGGCCGTTGTACGTATGTGTACACGATATTAACGTGACTGTGTGACATGCTACATGCGCGCCTCTACTATGACACATGCCCTTCCTTACACGGCCACGGTTCATCGCTGCAGCCTACAAACAAACCAATCGACCAGTATGTACGTACACGTTCGCAACCAGAATGACAACGCTATGTACGCTTTGACCAGATGGGTCCCGACTGTCAGGCACTTCCTTGCGTGCGAAGATGTAGCTGGTGGGTCCCAGCAGTCAAGGGGAATTTTTTTTTCACGAAATATGGTGGCCTATCTGGTGGGTCCCTACTGTCAGGGGGAGGAATCATTATTTTCCGTGTAATAAGGAGGCACTTCCTTGCTGCGGCCGTGGACCCAGCTGTCAGCCTCTCCACATACAGTACTCTTCCGATGGAAGTCGTTCCTTGACCACGTTGACCATGCCATGCCGAGAGAACCAGGGTGGTGGACAAGGCGAGGCCCAGGAAGGGGATGACGCGAAGCCGGGGAAGACATGGCAGTGGAAGCCCATGCAGAGAGGAGTATGAGGGTTCACTGGTTCGGTTGCGGTGTGAGGCTGCCGTCGCCGCAGAATAATAGGGGGTGTGGGTGAGTAGAGGGATGGCCCGGCCAGCGGTGGGAGTAGTAGGGGCGGTGAGGCTCTCACGGCAGCACAACCGGCCATGGGAGGCAGGAGCAGGCGGCACGACCGACGCTGGTTTGGGCGGCTGGAGCAAGAAGACCAGAGGTTGAAGAAGCACTACGACCGTTGGATGGGCATCGTACGATCACTGGAGCTAGAATCGTTCATATTCAGTAAGTTGACAAAGCCCTCCGTCCTCGTCAACTTAGTAGGCCCACAGGTCAGCCTCCCACTATGGTGGGTCCCAGCTAGCAGGGGGTATTCATTTTTTTTGTGCATAAGAAAGAGGCACTTCCTTGCGTGCGAAGATATAGCTGGTGGGTCTGACCTGTCAGCGAGGGGAATGTTTTCTTCGCGCACTAGAGAGGCCCTTCCGGTGGGTCCCAGCTGTCAGGTGGAGGAATCATTATTTTATGCGTAATAAGGAGATATTTCCTTGCGTGCGGCCGTGGACCCAGCTGTCAGCCTCTCCACGTACAGTCCACTTCCGAAGAATGTCGTTTGTTGACCGCGTTGACCATGCCGCGCCGAGAGCACCAGGGCTATGGACGAAGGCGAGGCCTAGGAAGGGAACGACACGGAGCCAGGGAAGACTCGGCAGTTGTTTCCCACGTGGAGGGGAGTACGAGGGTTTACTGGTTCGTTTGCCGTCGCTGGAGAATAACAACAGGTGTGGGTGAGTAGAGGGATGGCTAGGCCAGCGATGGGAGTACGGTGGGGTGGTGAGGCCTGCGCGGCAGCATAGCCGGCCGCGGGAGGAGGGAGCAGGCAGTCCCGCCGGCGCTTGTTTGAGCGGCTGGAGCAGAGATTGAAGAAGCACGATGGCCGTTGGATGGACATCCAACAGTCACTGCTCTTGTGTGTTGACTAAGTTGACACGGCGTTGCGTGTGCGTCAACCGTTTTTTAGGAAAGAATACGCGCCAGCCTGTAGTAGGCGCACAAGTCAGCCTCAAATCTGTGGAAAACAGTATACAACCCATCTGCCATTATTTCTAATATTTTACAACCCATTTGCTAATTCTTAAGATTATTTTGGAGCCCATCTTCTTTTTGTTAGCATTACACCCCATATTGTGGCCACGGTTAAAAATTATATGAAAATTTGCATATTTCTTGCGGTCAATTGTTTTTAATCCCGAAATAATGAGTCACATTCAAACTATTTTGAAAAATAATTTATATAAATATAAAATCCAAATAATTGTCCACACATAAAAATCAATGGAATTTAAAATCTTGTAATGAAAAAAAATTGAAACTAATTCCCGGTTTGATGTGTTTTAATAATGTACATCCCATTTCTGGGCAAACCGAATGAAATTCTCCTCGTCTTGAAAGATTTGCAGCCCAACAGGGATGATAATGTTGGGGAGCGTAGCAGAAATTCAAAATTTTCTACGCATCACCATGATCAATCTATGGAGTAATCTAGCAATGAGGGGAAGGAGAGTGCATCTACATACCCTTGTAGATCACTAAGCGGAAGCGTTCAAGTGAACGGGGTTGAAGGAGTCGTACTCGTCGTGATCCAAATCATCGGAGATCCTAGTGCCCAACGGACGGCACCTCCGTGTTCAACACATGTACAGCCCGGTGATGTCTCCTACGCCTTGATCCAGCAAGGGGAGAAGGAGAGGTTGGGGAAGACTCCATCCAGCAGCAGCACGACAGCGTGGTGGTGGTGGAGGAGCGTGGTACTCCAGCAGGGCTTCGCCAAACACCGCGAGATATGAGGAGAAAGAGAGGTAGGGCTGCGCCAGGGAGAGGTCAAGAACTCATGTGTGTTGGGCAGCCCAAACCTCAATTATATATAGGGGGAGGGGAGGGGCTGCGCCCCCACCTAGGGTTCCCTCCCTAGGGGTGGCGGCAGCCCCCAGATCCCATCTGGGTGGCGGCCACAAGGGGGAGAGGGGGAGGCGCACCTGGGGTGGGCCTTAGGGCCCATCTGCCCTAGGGTTTGCCCCCCTTCCCTCTTGGAGGCCCCGTGGGCCCTTGTGGGGGGGCGCACCAGCCCACCTGGGGCTGGTCCCTTCCCACACTTGGCCCATGTAGCCCTCCGGGGCTTGTGGCCCCACTTGGTGGACGGTCCCGGTACGTTACCGATAAACCCCGAAACTTTTCCGGCGACCAAAACAGGACTTCCCATATATAAATCTTTACCTCCGGACCATTCCGGAACTCCTCGTGACGTCCGGGATCTCATCCCGGACTCCGAAAAATATTCGGCAACCACGTATATCTATTCCCTATAACCCTAGCATCATCGAACCTTAAGTGTGTAGACCCTACGGGTTCGGGAAACATGCAGACATGACCGAGATAACTCTCTGGTCAATAACCAACAGTGGGATCTGGATACCCATGTTGTCTCCCACATGCTCCACGATGATCTCATCGGATGAACCACGATGTCATGGACTTAATCAATCCCGTATACAATTCCCTTTGTCTAGCGGTATGATACTTGCCCGAGATTCGATCGTCGGTATCCCGATACCTTGTTCAATCTCGTTACTGGCAAGTCTCTTTACTCGTTCCGTAACATATCATCCCGTGATCAACTTCTTGATCACATTGTGCACATTATGATGATGTCCTACCGAGTGGGCCCAGAGATACCTCTCCGTTTACACGGAGTGACAAATCCCAGTCTCGATTCGTGCCAACCCAACAGACACTTTCGGAGATACCTGTAGTGTACCTTTATAGCCACCCAGTTACGTTGTGACGTTTGGCACACCCAAAGCACTCCTACGGTATCCGGGAGTTGCACAATCTCATGGTCTAAGGAAATGATACTTGACATTAGAAAACCGTAACATCATTCTAGGCTTAGGATTGGGTCTTGTCCATCACATCATTCTCCTAATGATGTGATCCCGTTATCAATGACATCCAATGTCCATGGTCAGGAAACCGTAACCATCTATTGATCAACGAGCTAGTCAACTAGAGGCTTACTAGGGACATGGTGTTGTCTATGTATCCACACATGTATCTGAGTTTCCTATCAATACAATTCTAGCATGGATAATAAACGATTATCATGAACAAGTAAATATAATAATAATCAATTTATTATTGCCTCTAGGGCATATTTCCAACAGTCTCCCACTTGCACTAGAGTCAATAATCCAGTTCACATCGATATGTGATTAACACTCATGGTCACATCCCCATGTGACTAACACCCAAAGAGTTTACTAGAGTCAATAATCTAGTTCACATTACCATGTGATTAACACTCGATGAGTTCTGGGTTTGATCATGTTATGCTTGTGAGAGATGTTATGTCAACGGGTCTGAATCTTTCAGATCCGTGTGTGCTTTACAAATCTCTATGTCATCTCCTAGATGCAGCTACCACGTTCTATTTGGAGCTATTCCAAATAACTGTTCTATTATACGAATCCAGTTTACTACTCAGAATAATCTGGATTAGTGTCAAAGTTTGCATCAGCGTAACCCTTTACGACGAACTCTTTTACCACCTCCATAATCGAGAAAATTCCTTAGTCCACTAGTTACTAAGGATAACTTTGACCGCTGTCTTGTGATCCATTCTTGGATCACTCTTGTACCCCTTGACTGACTCATGGCAAGGCACACTTCAGGTGCGGTACACAGCATAGCATGCTGTAGAGCCTACGTCTAAAGCATAGGGGACGACCTTCGTCCTTTCTCTCTATTCTGCCATGGTCAGGTTTCGAGTCTTACTCAATGTTCACACCTTATAACACAGCCAAGAACTCCTTCTTTGCCGATCCATTTTGAACTCCTTCAAAATCTTGTCATGGTATGTATTCATTTGAAAGTACTATTAAGTGTTTTGATCTATTCTTATAGATCTTAATGCTCAATACTCAAGTAGCCTAATCAAGGTTTTCAATTGAAAAACACTTTTCAAATAACTCTGCATGCTTTCCAGAAATTCTACATCATTTCCGATCAACAATATGTTAACAACATATACTCATCAGAAATTCTATAGTGCTCCCACTCACTTCTTTGGAAATACAAGTTTCTCATAAACTTTGTATACACCCAAAACTTTGATCATCTCATCAAAGCATACATTCCAACTCCGAGATGCTTACTCCAGTCCTTAGAAGGGTTGTTGGAGCTTTGCATACTTGTTAGCATCTTTCAGGATTGACAAAACCTTCCGGTTGTATCACATACAACCTTTCCTCAAAAATCGTCGAGGAAACAACGTTTTGACATCCTATCTGCAAGATTTCATAAATAATGCAGTAAGCGCTAATATAATTCCAACAGACTCTTAGCATCGCTACGAGTGAGAAAGTCTCATCGTAGTCAACTCCTTGAACTTGTCGGAAAACATCTTAACGACAAGTCGAGCTTTCTTAGTGGTGATACATACCATCATTGTCCGTCTTCCTTTTAAAATCCATATGTACCCAACAGCCTTACGACCATCAAGTAGTTCTTCCAAAGTCTACACTTTGTTTTCATATATGGATCCTCTCTCGGATTATATGGCCTCGAGCCATTTCGGAATCCAGGCCCACCATCGCTTCTTCATAGCTCATAGGTTCATTGTTGTCTAGCAACATGACTTCCAAGATAGGATTACGTACCACTCTGAAGTAGTACGCATCCTTGTCATCCTACGAGGTTTGGTAGTGACTTGATCTGAAGTTTCATGATCACTATCATAAGCTTCCACTTCAATTGGTGTAGGTGCCACAGGAACAACTTCCTGTGCCCTGCCACACACTAGTTGAAGAGACGGTTCAATAACCTCATCAACTCTCCACCATCCTCCCACTCAATTCTTTCGAGAGAAGCTTTTCCTCAAGAAAGGACCCGATTCTAGAAACAATCCCTTATTGCTTTCGAATCTGAGACAGGAGGTATACCCAACTATTTTGGGTGTGCTATGAAGATGCATTTATCCGCTTTGGGTTCGAGCTTATCAGCCTGAAACTTTTTCACATAAGCGTCGCAGCCCCAAACTTTTAAGAAATGACAGCTTAGGTTTCTCTAAACCATAGTTCATACGGTGTCATCTCATCGGAATTACGTGGTGCCCTTTTTAAAGTGAATGTGGTTGTCTCTAATGCCTAACCCACAAACTATCATGGTAATTCAATAAGAGACATCATGGTATGCATCATATCCAATAGGGTGCAGTTATGATGTACGGACACACCATCGCACCATGGTGTTCCTGGCTGTATTGGTTGTGAAACAATTTCCACAATGTCTTAATTCTGTGCCAAACTCGTAATTCAGATATTCATCTCTACGATCATATCATAGACATTTTATCCTCTTGTCATGACGATCTTTCAACTTCACCCTGAAATTACTTGAACCTTTCAATAATTCAGACTCGTGATTCATCAAGTAAATATACTCAACATCTACTCAAATCATCTGTGAAGTAAGAACACAACGATATCCACTACACGCCTCAGCACTCATTGGACTGCACACATCAAAATGTATTACTTCCAACAAGTTGCTTTCTAGTTCCATTTTACTGAAAACGAGGCTTTCAGTCATCTTGCCCATGTGGTATGATTTGCATGTCTCAAGTGATTCAAAATCAAGTGAGTCCAAACGGTCCATTTGCATGGAGTTTCTTCATGCATATACACCAATAGACATGGTTCGCATGTCTCAAACTTTTCAAAAACAAGTGAGCCCAAAGATCCATCAACATGGAGCTTCTTCATGCGTTTTATACCGATATGACTTACGTGGCAGTGCCACAAGTAGGTGGTACTATCATTACTATCTTATATCTTTTGGCATGAACATGTGTATCACTACGATCGAGATTCAATAAACCATTCATTTTAGGTGCAAGACCATTGAAGGTATTATTCAAATAAACAGAGTAACCATTATTCTCCTTAAATGAATAACCGTATTGTGATAGACACAATCCAATCATGTCTATGCTCAACGCAAACACCAATCTCGATGGCAGAGGGAGCGTGCGATGCTTGATCACATCAAGCTTGGAAAAAACTTCCATCACATATCGCCAGATCACCTTTAGCCAGTCTCCGTTTACTCCACAGCCTTTTATTTCGAGTTTACTAACACTTAGCAACCGAACCGGTATCTAATACCATGGTGCTACTAGGAGTACTAGTAAAGTACACATTAACACAATGTATATACAATATACTTCTATCGACCTTGCCAGCCTTCTCATCTACCAAGTATCTAGGGTAATACTGCTCCAGTGGCTGTTCCTCTTATTACAGAAGCACTCAGTCTTGGGTTTGGGTTCAACCTTGGGTTTCTTCACTAGAGCAGCAGCTGATTTGCCGTTTCATGAAGTATCCCTTCTTGCCCTTGCCCTTCTTGAAACTAGTGGTTTCACCAACCATCAACAATTGATGCTCCTTCTTGATTTCTACTTTTGTGGTGTCAAACATCGCGAATATCTCAAGGATCATCATATATGTCCCTGATATATCATAGTTCATCATGAAGCTGTAGCAGCTTGGTGGTAATGACTTCGGAGAAACATCACTATCTCATCTGGAAGATCAACTCCCACTCGATTCAAATGATTGTTGTACTCAGACAATCTGAGCACAAGCTCAACAATTGAGCTTTTCTCCCTTAGTTTGCAGGCTAAGAAAATTGTCGGAGGTCTTATACCCCTTGACGTGGGCACGAGCCTGAAATCCCAATTTGAGCCCTCGAAACATCTCATATGTTTCGCGACGTTTTAAAACGTCTTCGGTGCCTCAACTCTAAACCATTTAACTGAACTATCACGTAGTTATCAAAATGTGTATGTTAGATGTTCGCAACATCCACAGACGACATTCGAGGTTCAGCACATTGAGCGGTGCATTAAGGACATAAGCCTTTTACTGTCTGCATAATTGCTACTATCAACTTTCAACTAATTTTTCTCTAGGAACATATCTAAACAGTAGAACTAAAGCGCGAGCTACGACATAATTTGCAAAATCCTTTTGACTTTGTTCAGGATAATTAAGTTCATATTATGAACTCCCACTCAGATAGACATCCCTCTAGTCATTTAAGTGATTACATGATCCGAGTCAACTAGGCCGTGTCTGATCATCACGTGAGACGGACTAGTCATCATCGGTGAACATCTTCATGTTGATCGTATCTACCATACGACTCATGCTCGACCTTTCGGTCTCTTGTGTTCCGAGGCCATGTCTGTACATGCTAGGCTCATCAAGTCAACCTAAGTGTTTTTCACGTGTTCCGAGGCCATGTCTGTACATGCTAGGCTCGTCAACACCCGTTGTATTCGAACGTAAGAATCTATCACACCCGATCATCACGTGGTGCTTCGAAACGACGAACTTTCGCAATGGTGCACAGTTAGGGGGAACACTTTCTTGAAATTTTAATGAGGGATCATCTTATTTACTATCGTCGTTCAAAGAAAATAAGATGTATAAACATGATAAACATCACATGCAATCAAATAGTGACATGATATGGCCAATATCATATTGCTCCTTTTGATCTCCATCTTCGGGGCTCCATGATCATCAACGTCACCGGCATGACACCATGATCTCCATCATCATGATCTCCATCATCGTGTCTCCATGAAGTTGTCTCGCCAACTTATTACTTCCACTACTATGGCTACCAGTTAGAAATAAAGTAAAGTAATTACATGGCGTTGTTCAATGACACGCAGGTCATACAATAAATAAAGACAACTCCTATGGCTCCTGCCGGTTGTCATACTCATCGACATGCAAGTCGTGATTCCTATTACAAGAACATGATCAATCTCATACATCACATATCATTCATCACATTCTTCCTGGCCATATCACATCACATAGCATACCCTACAAAAACAAGTTAGATGTCCTCTAATTGTTGTTTGCATGTTTTACGTGGCTGCTTTGGGTTTCTAGCAAGAACGTTTCTTACCTACGCAAAAACCACAACGTGATATGCCAATTGCTATTTACCCTTCATAAGGATCCTTTTCATCGAATCTGATCCGACTAAAGTGGGAGAGACAGACACCCGCTAGCCACCTTATGCAACTAGTGCATGTCAGTCGGTGGAACCAGTCTCACGTAAGAGTACGTGTAAGGTCGGTCCGGGCCACTTCATCCCACGATGCCGCCGAATCAAGATAAGACTAGTAACGGCAAGTAAATTGACAAAATCAACTCCCACAACTGCTTTGTGTTCTACTCGTGCATAGAATCTACGCAATAGACCTAGCTCATGATGCCACTGTTGGGGAACGTAGCAGAAATTCAAAATTTTCTATGCATCACCAAGATCAATCTATGGAGTAATCTAGCAACAAGGGGAAGGAGAGTGCATCTACATACCCTTGTAGATCGCTAAGCATAAGCGTTCAAGTGAACGGGGTTGAAGGAGTCGTACTCGTCGTGATCCAAATCACCGGAGATCCTAGTGCCGAACGGACGGCACCTCCGTGTTCAACACATGTACAGCCCGGTGATGTCTCCTACGCCTTGATCCAGCAAGGGGAGAAGGAGAGGTTGGGGAAGACTCCATCCAGCAGCAGCATGACAGCGTGGTGGTGGAGGAGCGTGGTACTCCAGCAGGGCTTCGCCAAACACCGCGAGATATGAGGAGAAAGAGAGGTAGGGCTGCGCCAGGGAGAGGTCAAGAACTCATGTGTGTTGGGCAGCCCAAACCTCAATTATATATAGGGGGAGGGGAGGGGCTGCGCCCCCACCTAGGGTTCCCTCCCTAGGGGTGGCGGCAGCCCCTAGATCCCATCTGGGTGGCGGCCACAAGGGGGAGAGGGGGAGGCGCACCTGGGGTGGGCCTTAGGGCCCATCTGCCCTAGGGTTTGCCCCCCTTCCCTCTTGGAGGCGCCTTGGGCCCTTGTGGGGGGGGGGGCGCACCAGCCCACCTGGGGCTGGTCCCTTCCCACACTTGGCCCATGTAGCCCTCCGGGGCTTGTGGCCCCACTTGGTGGACCCCCGGGACCCTCCCGGTGGTCCCGGTACGTTACCGATAAACCCCGAAACTTTTCCGGCGACCAAAACATGACTTCCCATATATAAATCTTTACCTCCGGACCATTCCGAAACTCCTCGTGACGTCCGGGATCTTATCCAGGACTCCAAACAATATTCGGTAACCACGTATATCTATTCCCTATAACCCTAGCATCATCGAACCTTAAGTGTGTAGACCCTGCGGGTTCGGGAAACATGCAGACATGACCGAGATAACTCTTTGGTCAATAACCAACAGCGGGATCTGGATATCCATGTTGGCTCCCACATGCTCCACGATGATCTCATCGGATGAACGACGATGTCATGGACTTAATCAATCCCGTATATAATTCCCTTTGTCTAGCGGTACGATACTTGCCCGAGATTCGATCATCGGTATCCCGATACCTTGTTCAATCTCGTTACCGGCAAGTCTCTTTACTCGTTCCATAACACATCATCCCGTGATCAACTCCTTGATCGCATTGTGCACATTATTATGATGTCCTACCGAGTGGGCCCAGAGATACCTCTCCGTTTACACGGAGTGACAAATCCCAGTCTCGATTCGTGCCAACCCAACAGACACTTTCGGAGATACCTGTAGTGTACCTTTATAGCCACCCAGTTATGTTGTGACATTTTGCACACCCAAAGCACTCCTACGGTATCTGGGAGTTGCACAATCTCATTGTCTAAGGAAATGATACTTGACATTAGAAAAGCTTTAGCATACGAACTACATGATCTTGTGCTAGGCTTAGGATTGGGTCTTGTCCATCACATCATTCTCCTAATGATGTGATCCTGTTATCAATGACATCCAATGTCCATGGTCAAGAAACTGTAACCATCTATTGATCAACGAGCTAGTCAACTAGAGGCTTACTAGGGACATGGTGTTGTCTATGTATCCACACATGTATCTAAGTTTCCTATCAATACAATTCTAGCATGGATAATAAACGATTATCATGAACAAGGAAATATAATAATAATCAATTTGTTATTGCCTCTAGGGCATATTTCCAACAGATAAAGCAAGTAGGCCTCGTTTGTGTATTTCTTAAAAAAATAGAATTGGGCTAGCCATTTTCAGCAAGAAAAAAACACAGCTGGGCTCATGATGTGGTAAACATAAATAAAACCCTGGCTAGACGGGCCACAACCCCCGCACGGCCGCGTTGTTACCCTGATCGCGAAAACTAGTACAAATAACAAATGCTTGTTCCTAAAAAAGCAAATAATAACTGTGCGACCTGCTGGGTCCCTGGTGTTGGCCGCTCGTTGTGTAATTCTCTTGTTTATTGACTATGTTGACAATGGCGTGAGCCCCAGATGTCCAACCATTAGGAGGAACCTTTTTTTGGGCTTATAATAACGAGGAACTTGCTTGCGTACTGCCATGACGCTGGTGGGTCCCTACTCTCATCCTCTCCACGTACAATCATCTCCTTGTTCCTCTCGGTTGTTGACGACATTGACAACGCAAGAGGGCAGCACACCATGCACGGTGAGCGAACCAAGGCGGAGGACGACGGAGAGGCCTCGGATGGAACGAACAGGAGTTGTGGAAGATGCGCTGGTCTAGTCACAAGCGAAGGGGAGTACGAGGGTTGACTGGTTCGGGTGCGGGTGTGTGTTGGGGCTAACGTTGCGGGAGAATAATAGGACGTGTGGGGGAATAGAGGGAGGGACTGGCCAACGTTGGAGGGTACGGTAGAGCGGCGGAGGCGCAACCAGCCATGGGAGGCGAGAGCAGGCGGAGCCGACGGGGTGATTTGGTTTGGGCGGCTGGAGGAAGAAGATAAGAGATAGAAGATACACGACATGTGTTGGATGTCAATCCAACGGCTGGTAGGCAGAATCATTTGTTGACTAGCTAGTAAGTTGACACCACCTTGGATAGGCTATTTCCTCGTGGGTCCCAAATGTCAGAATCCAAATCTATCATGGTCATGCAACCTTTTCTATGAAAATTTATAGCCCATTTGGTGTGCTCGTTCGAAATAAGTTTGTGGGTGCTGGTGGGGGCTAATCACTTGGCTTCTGTAATGCACAGTGAGCTCAAGAAGCCGGCGAGAGTGATGTTATTTCCCTTGGTTGGGATTTGTTACAATATTTCACTCTAAATTAAACGAATGGCAAGCCATTTGCCTTGTTTCAAAGAAAATATGAGAGTCACAGCCGAGTTGAAAAGAGCAAGAACATCTAACTCCAGCTTACAAACTGTACAAAAGCACTAGGGTTAATTGTTCATCAGGTTTAGACAAAACCCAGGTTGAAAAGGGCAACAACATCTAACTCCAGCACTGTTTTTGGCAGACACAATCAAATGGATCGGTCAGGTCCATAGAATGAACATCCTGGGTCGTAAATTTACTGGATTATGACCACAATATATTGTAAACAGAAGCCCGACATATTCAGAAGCTCTTTTGCCCGCCTGAAACTCCTTTTTTTGCTGTTTGACATACCCATCTGTCAAAAGCATGCTGTTGATAAACTTAAGCCTGATGGACAATAATAACCTCGCATTCAGCAGGAAGAATGTGACAAATCTAGTGTTTGCATGGTTGGCTACATATCGTTCTAGCGTTATTGTCTTCAATCGAATGTCATGAGAAGTGAGAAAATCCCAGTGCTTACGAATCCACCGATTGGTTATAACTTTCTTACCCCGTCCTGTTGCCTAAATAGACATGAAGATTGAAAACAGTTAAGGTCTAAAAAAGAGTGTCACAAGAACAACAACTAAACGGTTAATTCTAGTACACTATATGCGGGCTTCCAATGTGCGTGAAATTATCACCTTTATATACAACTTCTCCAGACATGGAAAGCATTGCAGCAAGCCAATAATCTTGTTCAGATCAAAACTATTCATTTGGATATATAAGAGCTTGACAGAATCAAGCACCATTGATAGGCTATCCATGGAGAAACTATTCATTGAGCATAGAACATAATATTAGTACAACATGTGTACTCCGAGATGATATATAACGTATGCGGAGAAATTTAAAATGCAGTTATGGTTAAAAGTGTAGATGATAATATAAAGTACCTGAAGAACTGTGGAGCCAAACACCATATTGAAATGAGCAAAGAGATCATGTATTACACCCAAGATCTCCAGTTTAGGCGCAGAGAGGACAGTTATTTGCGACGGTGAATAACTATAATCAAGGATCAACCTCTGAAGTGAAGGGGCATCTTGGATGATGAGCTGCCTTCCGTCAAAAGAAATTCCAATTCTTACAAGTTTAGGCGACTTTATTTGGAGACAGCCGATTCTAACTATGAAAACAAGCACCAAGCACTCCAGGGAAGGGCAATTGGAGTGGATGATGCTGTGGAATGAGGCCTCCGATATACAAACCCACACAAGTGAAAGTTTCTTGAGAAATGGGAGTCGAAGGTTTAGTACCAGATTGTCTGGTAGGTAACACAGCGCAAAGGTGGCAGTGTGGAGAGAGGAGGAAAACAACGAGATGGACATCGGTGCTGAGGGCCTAGGTACATGGCGTTCGGTATCTGGTAGGTGATTTCTGATGTCGCTTGAAGCTATGTTGGTATTTCCCCAAAGAGGAAGGGATGATGCAGCACAACGGCGGTAGGTATTTCCCTCAGATATGAAACCAAGGTTATCGAACCAGTAGGAGAACCAAGCAACACAACGTAAACAGCCGCTGCACATAGATAAAAAATCCTCGCAACCCGACGTGTTAAAGGGGTTGTCAATCCCTTTCGGGGTACGGCGCCTCAAGTGGAAAACAGACATGAGATAATTTTGTAGTAGATTGATAGATCGAACGCTAAACAAAATAAATAAAGGAAAATTGCAGCAAGGTATTTTTGTATTTTTGGTTTAATAGATCTGAAAATAAATGCAAGAGAAAAGTACATCGCAAAGGCAAATATATGAGAAAGAAGACCTGGGGGTCGTAGGTTTCACTAGTGGCCTCTCTCGAGAAAAATAGCAAACGGTGGGTGAACAAATTACTATTGGGCAATTGATAGAACTTCAAATAATTATGACAATATCTAGGTAATGATCATTATATAGGCATCACGTCCAAGATTAGTAGACCGACTCCTGCCTGCATCTACTACTATTACTCCACACAGCGGCCGCTATCCAACATGCATCCAGTGTATTAAGTTCATGGAGAAATGGAGTAATGCAATAAGAACGATGACATGATGTAGACAAGATCTATCTATGTAGAGATAGACCCCATCGTTTTATCCTTAGTAGCAATGATACATATGTGTCGTTTCCCTTTCTGTCACTGGGATCAAGCACCATAAGATCGAACCCACTACAAAGCACCTCTTCCCATTACAAGATAAATAGATCAAGTTGGCCAAACAAAACCCAAATATCGGAGAAGAAATACAAGGCTATAAGCAATCATGCATATAAGAGCTCAAAGAAACTCAAATACTTTCATGGATATAAAAAGATATAACTGATCATAAACTCAAAGTTCATGAAAGAAATCGAGCGAGCAGACCTGTTTATGAGGCAAACATAGAGTAGCCATTTAGGACAGGATTCAACAGAGAGGCACTGAGAAGGTAGGGTGAGCGAGTGCACACCCCGCCATTTGCCGCTCCGGCATCGGCTGCCACATCAAACCGCCATCTCCACTCGTGTGGCGGTGTCCACCTCCCTGCCCCATGCCCCTTCGGCTGTGGCGACCACCTTCCTGGTGTGCCTCGCACGAAGGCGCTGCGGCTCCAAACACGCTTGTCCCTTGTCGCCGTCAGTTGGTAATGTTCTTGCTCAAGACTCTTTCTGGTTGCAGATCGGTAGTAGCCCGCTGGTTGATGCATGTTGTTCTTGTGCCTTCCTTGATGCATTCCTTTGCTTGCATGCCTTCGTCTCCTTTTTCGTTCTTTTAGTTTTCGTATGTAGTGGGTTTAGGCATGGATGGGCCACGATTCCAGGATGCCATGCTTGAGAAGTACGGCTATGGCACCGTTGAGGTGGTCGCTGGCCGTAGTCGCCCCGCTGGAGTCCTCGCCGTCGTGCTCAATTACGGCGTTTTCCTATCGCCGGCCTTTTTTGGCTCCCTTCTCGTTAGCTGGTTTGGCGGGTTCGCCAATGGCTACTTTGTCAGGCCCCATCAGCCAGCTTGCTTTCTCTTCCAGGTGGCACATGAGTGTATTGCCAAAGAGATAGTGCTCCGCAATTGCTGGAGCTCTAGCTTGCTCCGCGTCAGGATGTCCCTCTCACCTTTGGAGCATGCTTCTGGCCTATTGTTCTCATCATCCCAGCGGTTTGCTTTTAGCAGCGCTTGGGCCTCCAACTCGTCTCGGCCGTTGATCCTTGGGTCCCATCCCAAGCAAAGCCATCTCGGTTCTGGTGTGCAATCAATTGCATCCTCTCTGTCAGCTGCTCGTGACCAGGTTTCCGTGGTGCTAGAGGGGGTTTTGCATGCCTCGGGCGACGGCTCCTGTCTTGGAATTTCCGAGGGTAATCAAGTGCCTGCGGACTTGGTTAACTTAACCCTACTGCACCCGCCGACTTCCGCCCTCCCGGTCCTATTGGAGCCCTCTAGTTGCCACCCTCTTGTCGCTTCTCCTCATTCCAGCTCGCCACCCAGCCACCTTTCTGCCTCCCCTGCAGGCGCGCACGGCTCCCAAATCGACTGAATAACCACCCCCCGTCACACAAATTATTTGGACGCCTTAGTATCTTGTAATCTGGTGCCATCAGGATCATCATGCACCTCGTGGCCTATGCCATATCCTTCCTTCAAATATGTCAAACCTAATGATCTTCACCGCCGCTGTTACCGATGTCTCTCATATAGTCATAGACGCCGGGATTGTAGGGATCCGACTGTCTGCTGGCTATGTCGCAGGGTTGGACATCTCAGCTTCCAGTGCCATATCCGCGTTTATGGTTCTACACCTGCCTGTCCTACTTATACTTGCCCCTCACCACCGCATGTCTCCCCATCCATCCAGAGTCCTCCTTCATCTACTCTAGCTCTGCCTCCTTCGCGCCCCACCTCCCAAACCCTACTACTCCCATGGAGCCTGTTGTTCGTGGCCGTCCAACCTCGTTCGATGTCCACTACCCCATGATTCCTGACCAAAACACCCTTGTTTACCTAGTCAACATCACACCACCCCGGCCCAACTTCCTCCCTTGGCTCTGGCTCGTTTTCCAGCAACGGCTTGGCATTACAGCCGTCCGCTTTGCTGGGTCGGCCGTGGGCACTATCTTCGTCGTCTTCCAGCGTGAGGAGGAGCAGCTAGCCACGCTCCACGCGAGCCCTCTTTTCGTTGGCTCCTGCACTGTCTGGATCCTTCCCCATGGTGCAGGTGACAATGCCTTCTCCTTCTCCTTCAAGCACGTCGTCAACCTCTCGCCGGAAAAGCTCTCGCTTGAGCTGTGGAACCGGCACGGGGTAGCTGCGTCTGTCGCCGGCTTCGCCAGCATATTCCGCATCGAGCATGCTTGCCTCTATGTCAGTGAGTTCTCGTGCATCTTTGCGCTGGTGAAGGTCAAAGCCCTCCAACACATCCCCCACCACCTCGCCTTCCACCGCCTCGACAGCGCCGGAGCCTACGCGGACGTTCTCATCAATGAGATATGGGGCGTCACGCGCTCGCTTGGCGCTCCGTCTGCTCTACCCCTTTCCCCGATGGACCGCCATGAGGATGGCGGCTCTAGCCAAGGTGGTAGTGCCCAGCCAAGGATGCTCCCCCGCTAAGGACATGCACTTCCTCGTAGGGCGCATTCGGGGCGCGCTGCCCCTAGCCACCTGGTGGAGGAGGACGACATGGCGACGCGCCCTTATCGCACGTTCCTTCACCCGCATATCGCCTCTCCTGTAGACCTCATGGCAATGCTGAAGCTTTTCTTCAAGCCGAAGCTCATCAAAATGTCCACCTTTCATATTCCCACCGCTGAGCATATCGTCCATGAGGACGGTCAACGTCACTGTATCCGTCCCATCCTCCTCACTGCCGACGCCCACAAACCCGCGTCCTTGTTTCCTTTGATCCTGACACCATGAGCTTTTCCTTCAAGCTTGAGCTCAGCCACTGCCGCTCTGCCCTGGGCTGGATTCTGATGCGCCACATCGCAGTGGATGACAGCTATTTCCCATCCTTTGATCTTCACTCCGAGCTGCTCACGCGGGAAAGCTGTCGCTTCCTGCTGTTCAAATTTCTGCCCCAATCCGGCGATGGCAATATGTGCTCCTGCACCCTGCCTTTGCTGCCTACAGTTGAAAGCAAGCACCCTCCCAAGCCCATCGTGTCAGTTGGGCTGTTGCCTATAGTGGGCCCCTTCCTTTCCTTGGCCGAGGCTGCCATCCTGCCGGAGGACATCTACTTCATGGCCCATGCTCGGGTGTAGTCCCACCAAGTCCTTGTAGCCCGGTCCATCTGCTCCAGGCCCATCAAACACTTGCCCCTGCTGGGTGTAGGGCCACTCCCAGGTGGTGCTGTTTCCCCAGTGGTGGCCACTGACCTCAGGCATGGAGCCTGCTCGCTGGTCCCGGTCATGTTGCGGTCACCATCTGCAGCTGTCGGGCTGACCGCTAGAGCCCCAGGCAGGGGATCTCCTTCCTTCCCCGCCTACGCTACAATTCCTCGGGCCCGTGGTGCCTAGCCCCTGCGCTTCCCCGCCATCTCCTCCTGAGGTAACAGATCGGGATGCGCTCCCCCGGGATCGGACACCTGATCCCCTCTTACTGGAGTTGGGGCTCGGGAGCGCTACGCGTGCTGGGCCTGGCAACCTAGGCTGCCTCGAGGAGCTGGTCAACGCTGGTGGCGCTGCGGTGGCGGTGCCACGCTCTCCTCGCTGCAGCCCTCGGATTCTGCAGTTGTATGATGGTGAGCGTGTTGGCTCTATTGAGAGAGCCTCCAAGAGGAAGGCGGCAATGTCTGGTGCCGTCTTTGCAAGCGCTCTAGGCAGGCGCTCCCCATCTACTGAAGGCCATCGCAAGGTGCCCAAGGTGGCTGCCGTGGCTGTCCTGCTGAAGCTTCCCCTTTCCGGAACCCCCAGGCCACTTACCAGGGGTAAGCTCAAGCAGCTGGCAAGATGCTGCGACCTCAACACCGACGCCATCCTTGCCCACGCACAAGCTCAAGCTTCTTCCTCTGGTGGGGCTGTTCGCTCCCCCCCAGGCTAAAGGTGCCCCTGCTTCCTCAGACAGTGACTACGCCATTCTAGATGTGTAGGTCTAGTTCTTCTGTAGTTTGGCTGCAGCGGCCGTGGTCGCCGTTCATCACCTTCCCTCTAGCTTGTTTGTATTGTTCCTGCATTGCTCAAGTAGCGGTAGTTTGTGTCAGAGTCTGTCTGTTCAAGGTCTCTTTTGATCCTGTCATGTATGCATCTTTTGCTTTCCCTTCGCATGAGCATTTCAAACATGTGTTCTCTCTTTATGCTAGGCTGCTGCTGCATCTTGTAATCCATGAAAGTTCTTGATTGGAATGTTCGTGGCCTTGGTGACAATGATAAGTGTTCTTTGGTCCGTGACACCCTAACTTCCTGTTGTTCTAGTATAGTCTGCTTGGAGGAAACCAAGCTGGAATCGCTCCCACGCAGAAAGTTGAATGCCTTTATACCCCATCATTTGGACTATCATGAAGCTTTCCCCTCTGATGGTTCATCTGGTGGTTTGCTCGTGGCCTGGGATTCTTCAGTTGTTGATGGGCAAATTCACGGAAACCTAACGCATCACACAAAGTTTTTGGAATCGTGGAAACACTAGCACCCAAATCACATAAAGCATAACACTCATGATCTTTAATCTTAATTTTAATAGTAGGTTCCCACTCACCATAAATTTTTCTAGGGATAGCGACTTCTAATTCAAGTTTATCTTCATAATATTGCATTAAAGCATCAACGGTATGTTTGGTAAAAGCTTTATCTTGACTATAAGCATGAGGAGAATTTAACACGGATTGCAACGTCACTGTATCCGTCCCATCCTCCTCACTGCCGACGCCCACAAACCCGCGTTCTTGTTTCCTTTGATCCTGACACCATGAGCTTTTCCTTCAAGCTTGAGCTCAGCCACTGCCGCTCTGCCCTGGGCTGGATTCTGATGCGCCACATCACAGTGGATGACAGCTATTTCCCATCCTTTGATCTTCACTCCGAGCTGCTCACGCGGGAAAGCTGTCGCTTCCTGCTGTTCAAATTTCTGCCCCAATCCGGCGATGGCAATATGTGCTCCTGCACCCTGCCTTTGCTGCCTACAGTTGAAAGCAAGCACCCTCCCAAGCCCATCGTGTCAGTTGGGCTGTTGCCTATAGTGGGCCCCTTCCTTTCCTTGGCCGAGGCTGCCATCCTGCCGGAGGACATCTACTTCGTGGCCCATGCTCGTGAAGGAAATATGCCCTAGAGGCAATAATAAAGTTATTATTTATTTCCTTATATCATGATAAATGTTTATTATTCATGCTAGAATTGTATTAACCGGAAACATAATACATGTGTGAATACATAGACCAACAGAGTGTCACTAGTATGCCTCTACTAGACTAGCTCGTTAATCAAAGATGGTTATGTTTCCTAACCATGAACAAAGAGTTGTTATTTGATTAACGAGGTCACATCATTAGTTGAATGATCTGATTGACATGACCCATTCCATTAGCTTAGCACCCGATCGTTTAGTATGTTGCTATTGCTTTCTTCATGACTTATACATGTTCCTATAACTATGAGATTATGCAACTCCCGTTTACCGGAGGAACACTTTGGGTACTACCAAACGTCACAACGTAACTGGGTGATTATAAAGGAGTACTACAGGTGTCTCCAATGGTAGATGTTGGGTTGGCGTATTTCGAGATTAGGGTTTGTCATTCCGATTGTCGGAGAGGTATCTCTGGGCCCTCTCGGTAATACACATCACATAAGCCTTGCAAGCATAATAACTAAGATGTTAGTTATGAGATGATGTATTACGGAACGAGTAAAGAGACTTGCCAATAACGAGATTGAACTAGGTATTGGATACCGACGATCGAATCCCGGGCAAGTAACATACCGATGACAAAGGGAACAACGTATGTTGTTATGCGGTCTGACCGATAAAGATCTTCGTAGAATATGTAGGAGCCAATATGGGCATCCAGGTCCCGCTATTGGTTATTGACCGGAGACATGTCTCAGTCATGTCTACATTGTTCTCGAACCGTAGGGTCCACACGCTTAACGTTACGATGACAGTTATTATGAGTTTATGCATTTTGATGTACCGAAGGTTGTTCGGAGTCCCGGATGAGATCACGGACATGACGAGGAGTCTCGAAATGGTCGAGACGTAAAGATTGATATATTGGAAGCCTATGTTTGGGCACCGGAAGCGTTCCGGGTGAAATCGGGATTTTACCGGATTACCGGGAGGGTTACCGGAACCCCCCGGGAGGCAAATGGGCCTATTGGGCCTTAGTGGAAAAGAGAGAAGAGGCAGCCCACAAGCCTAGCCGGCGCCCCCCCTTCCCCAAGTCCTAGTAGGACTAGGAGAGGTGGGCCGGCCCCCTCTTTCTCCTTTCCCCCAAGAGTCCTAGTTGGAATAGGATTGGAGGGGAGGAGTCCTACTCCCGGTGGGAGTAGGACTCCTCCCTGCGCCTCCCTCCTAGCCGGCCGAACCCCCTGCCCCTGGCCTTTATATACGGGGGCAGGGGGCACCCCAAGACACACAACTTGATCCTTGAGATCGTTCCTTAGCCGTGTGCGGTGCCCCCTGCCACCAAATTCCACCTCGATCATACCGTTACAGTGCTTAGGCGAAGCCCTGCATCGGTAGTACATCAAGATCGTCACCACGCCGTCGTGCTGACGGAACTCTTCCTCGACGCTTTGCTGGATCGGAGCCCGAGGAACGTCATCGAGCTGAACGTGTGCCAAGAACTCGGAGGTGCCGGAGTAACGGTGCTTGGATCGGTCGAATCGGGAAGAAGACGTACGACTACTTCCTCTACGTTGTGTGATCGCTTCCGCAGTCGGTCTGCGTTGGTACGTAGACAACACTCTCCCCTCTCGTTGCTGTGCATCACCATGATCTTGCGTGCGCGTAGGAAAATTTTCGAAATTACTACGTTCCCCAACAGTGGCATCCGAGCCTAGTTTTTTATGGTTTGATGTTATATGCACGAGTAGAACACAAGTGAGTTGTGGGCGATACAAGTCATACTGCCTACCAGCATGTCATACTTTGGTTCGGCGGTATTGTTGGACGAGACGATCCGGACCAACCTTACGCGTACTCTTACGCGAGACCGGTTCCGTCGACGTGCTTTGCACATAGATGGCTTGCGGAAGACTGTCTCTCCAACTTTAGTTGAACCAAGTGTGACTACGCTCGGTCCTTGAGAAGGTTAAAACGGAGTCTATTTGACGAACTATCGTTGTGGTTTTGATGCGTAGGTGAGATGAGTTCTTACTTAAGCCCGTAGCAGCCACGTAAAACTTGCAACAACAAAGTAGAGGACGTCTAACTTGTTTTTGCAGGGCATGTTGTGATGTGATATGGTCAAGGCATGATGCTGATTTTATTGTATGAGATGATCATGTTTTGTAACCGAGTTATCGGCAACTGGCAGGAGCCATATGGTTGTCGCTTTATTGTATGCAATGCAATCGCGATGTAATGCTTTACTTTATTGCTAAGCGGTAGTGATAGTCGTGGAAGCATAAGATTGGCGAGACGACAACGATGCTACGATGGAGATCAAGGTGTCGCGCCGGTGACGATGGTGATCATGACGGTGCTTCGGAGATGGAGATCACAAAGCACAAGATGATGATGGCCATATCATATCACTTATATTGATTGCATGTGATGTTTATCCTTTTATGCATCTTATCTTGCTTTGATTGACGGTAGCATTATAAGATGATCTCTCACTAAATTATCAAGAAGTGTTCTCCCTGAGTATGCACCGTTGCAAAAGTTCTTCGTGCTGAGACACCACGTGATGATCGGGTGTGATAGGCTCTACGTTCAAATACAACGGGTGCAAAACAGTTGCACACGCGGAATACTCAGGTTATACTTGACGAGCCAAGCATATACAGATATGGCCTCGGAACACGGAGACCGAAAGGTCGAGCGTGAATCATATAGTAGATATGATCAACATATTGATGTTCACCATTGAAAACTACTCCATCTCACGTGATGATCGGTTATGGTTTAGTTGATTTGGATCACGTGATCACTTAGAGGATTAGAGGGATGTCTATCTAAGTGGGAGTTCTTAAGTAAATTAACTGAACTTAAAATTATCATGAACTTAGTACCTGATAGTATCTTGCTTGTTTATGTTGATTGTAGATAGATGGCTCGTGCTGTTGTTCCGTTGAATTTTAATGCGTTCCTTGAGAAAGCAAAGTTGAAAGATGATGGTAGCAATTACACGGACTGGGTCCGTAACCTGAGGATTATCCTCATTGCTGCACAGAAGAATTACGTCCTGGAAGCACCGCTGAGTGCCAGGCCTGCTGCAAGAGCAACACCAGAAGTTATGAACGTCTGGCAGAGCAAAGCTGATGACTACTCAATAGTTCAGTGTGCCATGCTTTACGGCTTAGAACCGGGACTTCAACGACGTTTTGAACGTCATGGAGCATATGAGATGTTCCAGGAGTTGAAGTTAATATTTCAAGCAAATGCCCGGATTGAGAGATATGAAGTCTCCAATAAGTTCTATAGCTGCAAGATGGAGGAGAACAGTTCTGTCAGTGAGCATATACTCAAAATGTCTGGGTATAATAATCACTTGATTCAATTGGGAGTTACACTTCCGGATGATTGCGTCATTGACAGAATTCTCCAATCACTGCCACCAAGCTACAAGAGCTTTGTGATGAACTATAATATGCAAGGGATGAACAAGACTATTCCCGAGCTCTTCGCAATGCTGAAAGCTGCGGAGGTAGAAATCAAGAAGGAGCATCAAGTGTTGATGGTTAACAAAACCACGAGTTTCAAGAAAAAGGGCAAAGGGAAGAAGAAGGGGAACTTCAAGAAGAACAGCAAGCAAGTTGCTGCTCAAGAGAAGAAACCCAAGTCTGGACCTAAGCCTGAAACTGAGTGCTTCTACTGCAAGCAAACTGGTCACTGGAAGCGGAACTGCCCCAAGTATTTGGCGGATAAGAAGGATGGCAAGGTGAACAAAGGTATATGTGATATACATGTTATTGATGTGTACCTTACTAATGCTCGCAGTAGCACCTGGGTATTTGATACTGGTTCTGTTGCTAATATTTGCAACTCAAAACAGGGACTACAGAATAAGCGGACACTAGCAAAGGACGAGGTGACGATGCGCGTGGGAAACGGTTCCAAAGTCGATGTGATCGCGGTCGGCACGCTACCTCTACATCTACCTTCGGGATTAATATTAGACCTAAATAATTGTTATTTGGTGCCAGCGTTGAGCATGAACATTATATCTGGATCTTGTTTGATGCGAGACGGTTATTCATTTAAATCAGAGAATAATGGTTGTTCTATTTATATGAGTAATATCTTTTATGGTCATGCACCCTTGAAAAGTGGTCTATTCTTATTGAATCTCGATAGTAGTAATACACATATTCATAATGTTGAAGCCAAAAGATGCAGAGTTGATAATGATAGTGCAACTTATTTGTGGCACTGCCGTTTAGGTCATATCGGTGTAAAGCGCATGAAGAAACTCCATACTGATGGGCTTTTGGAACCACTTGATTATGAATCACTTGGTACTTGCGAACCGTGCCTCATGGGCAAGATGACTAAAACACCGTTCTCCGGTACTATGGAGAGAGCAACAGATTTATTGGAAATCATACATACCGATGTATGTGGTCCGATGAATATTGAGGCTCGTGGCGGATATCGTTATTTTCTCACCTTCACAGATGATTTAAGCAGATATGGGTATATCTACTTAATGAAACATAAGTCTGAAACATTTGAAAAGTTCAAGGAATTTCAGAGTGAAGTTGAAAATCATCGTAACAAGAAAATAAAGTTTCTACGATCTGATCGTGGAGGAGAATATTTGAGTTACGAGTTTGGTGTACATTTGAAAAATTGTGGAATAGTTTCGCAACTCACGCCACCCGGAACACCACAACGTAATGGTGTGTCCGAACGTCGTAATCGTACTTTACTAGATATGGTGCGATCTATGATGTCTCTTACTGATTTACCGCTATCATTTTGGGGTTATGCTTTAGAGACGGCCGCATTCACGTTAAATAGGGCACCATCTAAATCCGTTGAGACGACGCCTTATGAACTGTGGTTTGGCAAGAAACCAAAGTTGTCGTTTCTTAAAGTTTGGGGCTGCGATGCTTATGTGAAAAAGCTTCAACCTGATAAGCTCGAACCCAAATCGGAGAAGTGTGTCTTCATAGGATATCCAAAGGAAACTATTGGATACACCTTCTATCACAGATCCGATGGCAAGACTTTTGTTGCTAAATTCGGAAACTTTCTTGAGAAGGAGTTTCTCTCGAAAGAAGTGAGTGGGAGGAAAGTAGAACTTGACGAGGTAACTGTACCTACTCCGTTATTGGGAAATAGTACATCACAGAAAACTGTTTCTGTGAGACCTACACCAATAAGAGAGGAAGTTAATGATGATGATCATGAAACTTTAGATCAAGATACTACTGTACCTCGTAGATCAACCAGAGTAAGATCCGCACCAGAGTGGTACGGTAATCCTGTTCTGGAAGTCATGCTACTAGATCATGATGAACCTACGAACTATGAAGAAGCGATGGTGAGCCCAGATTCCGCAAAGTGGCTTGAAGCCATGAAATCTGAGATGGGATCCATGTATGAGAACAAAGTATGGACTTTGGTTGACTTGCCCGATGATCGGCAAGCAATTGAGAATAAATGGATCTTTAAGAAAAAGACTGACGCTGATGGTAATGTTACTGTCTACAAAGCTCGACTTGTCGCAAAAGGTTTTCGACAAGTTCAAGGAGTTGACTACGATGAGACTTTCTCACCCGTAGCAATGCTTAAGTCTGTCAGAATCATGTTAGCAATTGCCGCATTTTATGATTATGAAATTTGGCAAATGGATGTAAAAACCGCATTCCTGAATGGATTTCTGGAAGAAGAGTTGTATATGATGCAACCTGAAGGTTTTGTCGATCCAAAGGGAGCTAACAAAGTGTGCAAACTCCAGCGATCCATTTATGGACTGGTGCAAGCATCTCGGAGTTGGAATAAACGCTTTGATAGTGTGATCAAGGCATTTGGATTTATACAGACTTTTGGAGAAGCCTGTATTTACAAGAAAGTGAGTGGGAGCTCTGTAGCATTTCTGATATTATATGTGGATGACATATTACTGATTGGAAATGATATAGAATTTCTGGATAGCATAAAGGGATACTTGAATAAAAGTCGATGAAAGACCTCGGGGAAGCTGCTTACATATTAGGCATAAAGATCTATAGAGATAGATCAAAACGCTTAATTGGACTTTCACAAAGCACATACCTTGACAAGATTTTGAAGAAGTTCAAAATGGATCAAGCAAAGAAAGGGTTCTTGCCTGTGTTACAAGGTGTGAAGTTGAGTCAGACTCAATGCCCGACCAATGCAGAAGATAGAGAGAAAATGAAAGATGTTCCCTATGCTTCAGCCATAGGCTCTATCATGTATGCAATGCTGTGTACCAGACCTGATGTGTGCCTTGCTATAAGTTTAGCAGGGAGGTACCAAAGTAATCCAGGAGTGGATCACTGGACAGCGGTCAAGAACATCCTGAAATACCTGAAAAGGACTAAGGATATGTTTCTCGTATATGGAGGTGACAAAGAACTCACCGTAAGAGGTTACGTTGATGCAAGCTTTGACACTGATCCGGACGATTCTAAATCGCAAACCGGATACGTGTTTACTTTAAATGGTGGAGCTGTCAGTTGGTGCAGTTCTAAACAAAGCGTCGTAGCAGGATCTACATGTGAAGCGGAGTACATAGCTGCTTCGGAAGCAGCGAACGAAGGAGTCTGGATGAAGGAGTTCATATCCGATCTAGGTGTCATACCTAGTGCATCGGGTCCAATGAAAATCTTCTGTGACAATACTGGTGCAATTGCCTTGGCAAAGGAATCCAAATTTCACAAAAGAACCAAACACATCAAGAGACGCTTCAACTCCATCCGGGATTTAGTCCAGGTGGGAGACATAGAGATTTGCAAGATACATACGGATCTGAATGTTGCAGACCCGTTGACTAAGCCTCTTCCACGAGCAAAACATGATCAGCACCAAGGCTCCATGGGTGTTAGAATCATTACTGTGTAATCTAGATTATTGACTCTAGTGCAAGTGGGAGACTGAAGGAAATATGCCCTAGAGGCAATAATAAAGTTATTATTTATTTCCTTATATCATGATAAATGTTTATTATTCATGCTAGAATTGTATTAACCGGAAACATAATACATGTGTGAATACATAGACCAACAGAGTGTCACTAGTATGCCTCTACTAGACTAGCTCGTTAATCAAAGATGGTTATGTTTCCTAACCATGAACAAAGAGTTGTTATTTGATTAACGAGGTCACATCATTAGTTGAATGATCTGATTGACATGACCCATTCCATTAGCTTAGCACCCGATCGTTTAGTATGTTGCTATTGCTTTCTTCATGACTTATACATGTTCCTATAACTATGAGATTATGCAACTCCCGTTTACCGGAGGAACACTTTGGGTACTACCAAACGTCACAACGTAACTGGGTGATTATAAAGGAGTACTACAGGTATCTCCAATGGTAGATGTTGGGTTGGCGTATTTCGAGATTAGGGTTTGTCACTCCGATTGTCGGAGAGGTATCTCTGGGCCCTCTCGGTAATACACATCACATAAGCCTTGCAAGCATAATAACTAAGATGTTAGTTATGAGATGATGTATTACGGAACGAGTAAAGAGACTTGCCAATAACGAGATTGAACTAGGTATTGGATACCGACGATCGAATCCCGGGCAAGTAACATACCGATGACAAAGGGAACAACGTATGTTGTTATGCGGTCTGACCGATAAAGATCTTCGTAGAATATGTAGGAGCCAATATGGGCATCCAGGTCCCGCTATTGGTTATTGACCGGAGACATGTCTTGGTCATGTCTACATTGTTCTCGAATCGTAGGGTCCGCACGCTTAACGTTACGATGACAGTTATTATGAGTTTATGCATTTTGATGTACCGAAGGTTGTTCGGAGTCTCGGATGAGATCACGGACATGACGAGGAGTCTCGAAATGGTCGAGACGTAAAGATTGATATATTGGAAGCCTATGTTTGGGCACCGGAAGCGTTCCGGGTGAAATCGGGATTTTACCGGATTACCGGGAGGGTTACCGGAACCCCCCGGGAGGCAAATGGGCCTATTGGGCCTTAGTGGAAAAGAGAGAAGAGGCAGCCCACAAGCCTAGCCGGCGCCCCCCCTTCCCCAAGTCCTAGTAGGACAAGGAGAGGTGGGCCGGCCCCCTCTTTCTCCTTTCCCCCAAGAGTCCTAGTTGGAATAGGATTGGAGGGGAGGAGTCCTACTCCCGGTGGGAGTAGGACTCCTCCCTGCGCCTCCCTCCTAGCCGGCCGAACCCCCTGCCCCTGGCCTTTATATACGGGGGCAGGGGGCACCCCAAGACACACAACTTGATCCTTGAGATCGTTCCTTAGCCGTGTGCGGTGCCCCCTGCCACCAAATTCCACCTCGATCATACCGTTACAGTGCTTAGGTGAAGCCCTGCGTCGGTAGTACATCAAGATCGTCACCACGCCGTCGTGCTGACGGAACTCTTCCTCGACGCTTTGCTGGATCGGAGCCCGAGGAACGTCATCGAGCTGAACGTGTGCCAAGAACTCGGAGGTGCCGGAGTAACGGTGCTTGGATCGGTCGAATCGGGAAGAAGACGTACGACTACTTCCTCTATGTTGTGTGATCGCTTCCGCAGTCGGTCTGCGTTGGTACGTAGACAACACTCTCCCCTCTCGTTGCTGTGCATCACCATGATCTTGCGTGCGCGTAGGAAAATTTTCGAAATTATTACGTTCCCCAACAGCTCGGGTGTAGTCCCACCAAGTCCTTGTGGCCCGGTCCATCTGCTCCAGGCCCATCAAACACTTGCCCCTACTGGGTGTAGGGCCGCTCCCAGGTGGTGCTGTTTCCCCAGTGGTGGCCACTGACCTCAGGCATGGAGCCTGCTCGCTGGTCCCGGTCATGTTGCGGCCACCATCTGCAGCTGTCGGGCTGACCGCTAGAGCCCCAGGCAGGGGATCTCCTTCCTTCCCCGCCTACGCTACAATTCCTCGGGCCCGTGGTGCCTGGCCCCTGCGCTTCCCCGCCATCTCCTCCTGAGGTAACAGATCGGGATGCGCTCCCCCGGGATCAGACACCTGATCCCCTCTTACTGGAGTTGGGGCTCGGGAGCGCTACGCATGCTGGGCCTGGCAACCTAGGCTGCCTCGAGGAGCTGGTCAACGCTGGTGGCGCTGCGGTGGCGGTGCCACGCTCTCCTCGCTGCAGCCCTCGGATTCTGCAGTTGTATGATGGTGAGCGTGTTGGCTCTGTTGAGCGAGCCTCCAAGAGGAAGGCGGCAATGTCTGGTGCCGTCTTTGCAAGCGCTCTAGGCAGGCGCTCCCCATCTACTGAAGGCCATCGCAAGGTGCCCAAGGTGGCTGCCGTGGCTGTCCTGCTGAAGCTTCCCCTTTTCGGCACCCCCAGACCACTTACCAGGGGTAAGCTCAAGCAGCTGGCAAGATGCTGCGACCTCAACACCGACGCCATCCTTGCCCACGCACAAGCTCAAGCTTCTTCCTCTGGTGGGGCTGTTCGCTCCCCCCAGGCTAAAGGCGCCCCTGCTTCCTCAGACAGTGACTACGCCATTCTAGATGTGTAGGTCTAGTTCTTCTGTAGTTTGGCTGCAGCGGCCGTGGTCGCCGTTCATCACCTTCCCTCTAGCTTGTTTGTATTGTTCCTGCATTGCTCAAGTAGTGGTAGTTTGTGTCAGAGTCTGTCTGTTCAAGGTCTCTTTTGAGCCTGTCATGTATGCATCTTTTGCTTTCCCTTTGCATGAGCATTTCAAACATGTGTTCTCTCTTTATGCTAGGGTGCTGCTGCATCTTGTAATCCATGAAAGTTCTTGATTGGAATGTTCGTGGCCTTGGTGACAATGATAAGTGTTCTTTGGTCCGTGACACCCTAACTTCCTGTTGTTCTAGTATAGTCTGCTTGGAGGAAACCAAGCTGGAATCGCTCCCACGCAGAAAGTTGAATGCCTTTATACCCCATCATTTGGACTGTCATGAAGCTTTCCCCTCTGATGGTTCGTCTGGTGGTTTGCTCGTGGCCTGGGATTCTTCAGTTGTTGATGGGCAAATTCACGGAAACCTAACGCATCACACAAAGTTTTTGGAATCATGGAAACACTAGCACCCAAATCACATAAAGCATAACACTCATGATCTTTAATCTTAATTTTAATAGTAGGTTCCCACTCACCATAAATTTTTCTAGGGATAGAGACTTCTAATTCAAGTTTATCTTCATAATATTGCATTAAAGCATCAACGGTATGTTTGGTAAAAGCTTTATCTTGACTATAAGCATGAGGAGAATTTAACACGGATTGCAACAAGGAAATACAATCTATCAAAGAACAATTATCATAATTAAATTCCTTGAAATCCAAAATAGTGGGTTCATTGCTATGTAAAGTTTTGACCTCTTCAGTCCCACTTTTACTATTTTTTGCATCAAGATCTAAAAACTCCAAATCATTAGGACGCCTTTTAACTAAAGTTGACTCATCTCCAGTCCCATCTTTATGAAGATTCATATTGGAAAACAAAGAGTTAATTGGAGACACGTCAATCACTTTCGATCTTCATCATTATTATCATGAAAACTAGAAGAACACGCTGTCATAAAGCAATCTTTTTAAGCATGCATCCTAGTGGTTCTTTCTTTGCACTCATCAATGGAAATTCTCATAGATATGAGAGACTCACTGATATCATGCTTAGGTGGAATAGATCTAAGTTTCAAGGAATCAACATCAAGAGAAATTCTATCCACGTTCCTAGCCAACTCATCAATGTTAGACAATTTTTCTTCAAGCAAGGCATTGAAATTCTTTTGCGAAATCATAAATTCTTTAACACTAGTCTCAAAATCAGAGGGCATCTTATTAAAATTTCCATAAGAGTTGTTGTAGGAATTACCATAATTATTAGAGGAATTACTAGGGAATGACCGAGAATTAAAGTTTCATCTATACGCGTTGTTACCAAAATTGTTCCTACCAACAAAATTCACATCCATAGATTCATTATTATTCTCAATCAAAGTAGACAAAGGCATATCATTAGGATTAGAAGAAACACTCTTATTAACAAACAATTTCATAATTTCATCCATCTTTCCACTCAAAAATTAATCTTTTTATCGCATGAACCTTTTTACTAGTAGATCTTTCAGTGTGCCATTGAGAATGATTAACCATAATATTATCTAGGAGTTTAGTAGCTTCTCCTAAAGTGATTTCCATAAAAGTGCCTCCCGTGGCTGTATCTAAAAGATTTCTAGAAGCAAAATTCAATCCGGCATAAATTTTTTGTATAATCATCTATAAATTCAAACCATGTGTAGGGCAATTACGTATCATTAATTTCATCCTCTCCCAAGATTGTGCAACATGCTCATGATCAAGTTGCTTAAAATTCATAATATCGTTTCTAAGAGAGATGATCTTAGCAGAAGGAAAATACTTAGAGATAAAAGCATCTTTGCACTTGTTCCAAGAATCAATACTATTTTTAGGCAAAGAGTTAAACCAAGTTTTAGCACGACCTCTAAGCGAAAACGGAAATAGCTTCAATTTAAAAATATCATGGTCCACATCTTTCTTCTTTTGCATATCACACAAATCAACAAAGTTGTTTAGATGGGTAGCGGCATCTTCACTAGGAAGGCCAGAAAATTGATGTTTCATGACAAGATTCAACAAAGCAGCATTAATTTCACAAGATTCAGTATCGATAATAGGAGCAATCGGAGTGATAATAAAATCATTATTGTTGGTATTGGAAAAGTCACACAATTTAGTATTGTCTTGAGCCATCGTGACAAACAGTCCAACACACAAGCACACAAGAAGCAAGCGAAAAATTACGAACGGAAAAAGAAGGGCGAATAAAACAACAAGGGTGAAGTGGGGGAGAGGAAAACGAGAGGCAAATGGCAAATAATGTAATGCGAGGGAGAAGAGTTTGTGATGGGTACTTGGTATGTCTTGACTTATGCGTAGATCTCCCCGGCAACGGCGCCAGAAATCCTTCTTGCTACCTCTTGAGCATGCATTGGTCTTCCCTTGAAGAGGAAAGGGTGATGCAGCAAAGTAGCGTAAGTATTTACCTCAGTTTTTGCTAACCAAGGTATCAATCCAGTAGGAGACTACACGCAAATCCCTCGTACTTGCATAAAAAATCAAGAACCTTGCAACCAACGCAATAAAGGGGTTGTTAGTCCCTTCACGGCCACTTGCAAAAGTGAGATCTGATAAAGATAATAAGATAAATATTTTTGGTGTTTTTGTTGTATAGATTGAAAAGTAAAGATTGCAAAATAAATGGCGATAGAAATTGGCAAGTTGACGTGAAAATAATATAATGGAGAATAGACCCGGGGGCCATAGGTCTCACTAGTGGCTTCTCTCAAGATATCATAATCTATGGTGGGTGAACAAATTACTGTCGAGCAATTGATAGAAAGCGCATAGTTATGAGAATATCTAGGCATGATCATGTATATAGGCATCACGTCCATGACAAGTAGACCGAAATGATTCTACATCTACTACTATTACTCCACACACCGACCGCTATCCAACATGCATCTAGAGTATTAAGTTCATAAGAACAGAGTAACACATTAGGCAAGATGACATGATGTAGAGGGATAAACTCAAGCAATATGATGTAAACCCCATCTTTTTATCCTCGATGGCAACAATACAATACATGCCTTGTTGCCCCTTCTGTCACTGAGAAAGGACACCGCAAGATTGTGAAAGGAAATATGCCCTAGAGGCAATAATAAAGTTATTATTTATTTCCTTATATCATGATAAATGTTTATTATTCATGCTAGAATTGTATTAACCGGAAACATAATACATGTGTGAATACATAGACAAACAGAGTGTCACTAGTATGCCTCTACTTGACTAGCTCGTTGATCAAAGATGGTTATGTTTCCTAACCATGAACAAAGAGTTGTTATTTGATTAACGAGGTCACATCATTAGTTGAATGATCTGATTGACATGACCCATTTCATTAGCTTAGCACCCGATCGTTTAGTATGTTGCTGTTGCTATTCTTCATGACTTATACATGTTCCTATGACTATGAGATTATGCAACTCCCGTTTACCGGAGGAACACTTTGGGTGCTACCAAACGTCACAACGTAACTGGGTGATTATAAAGGAGTACTACAGGTGTCTCCAAAGGTAGATGTTGGGTTGGCGTATTTCGAGATTGGGATTTGTCACTCCGAATGTCGGAGAGGTATCTCTGGGCCCTCTCGGTAATGCACATCACATAAGCCTTGCAAGCACTGCAACTAATATGTTAGTTGTGAGATGATGTATTACGGAACGAGTAAAGAGACTTGCCGGTAACGAGATTGAACTAGGTATTGGATACCGACGATCGAATCTCGGGCAAGTAACATACCGATGACAAAGGGAACAACGTATGTTGTTATGCGGTCTGACCGATAAAGATCTTCGTAGAATATGTAGGAGCCAATATGGGCATCCAGGTCCCGCTATTGGTTATTGACCGGAGACGTGTCTCGGTCATGCCTACATTGTTCTCGAACCGTATGGTCCGCACGCTTAAGGTTTCGATGACAGTTATATTATGAGTTTATGAGTTTTGATGTACCGAAGGAGTTCGGAGTCCCGGATGAGATCGGGGACATGACGAGGAGTCTCAAAATGGTCGAGACGTAAAGATCGATATATTGGACGACTATATTCGGACATCGGAAAGGTTCCGAGTGATTCGGGTATTTTCGGAGGTACCGGGGAGTTACGGGAATACGGGGAAGAGTAATGGGCCTTGATGGGCTTTAGTGGGAAGAGGAAAAGGGTGCTGCGCCCCCCCTCCCCTTTGGTCCGAATTGGACTAGGGAAAAGGGGGCCGGCCACCTCTCCTTCTCCTCCTATTCCTTCTCCCTTCCTCCCCTTTTGGTGGACTCCTACTAGGACTTGGAGTCCTAGTAGGACTCCCATCCTGGCCGCACCCTATGCCTTGGCCGGCCTCCTCCTCCTCCATCCTTTATATACAGGGGCAGGGGGCACCCCAAGACACAAGTTAATCCTTGAGATCGTTCCTTAGCCGTGTGCGGTGCCCCCTGCCACCAAATTCCACCTTGATCATACCGTTGCAGTGCTTAGGCAAAGCCCTGCGTCGGCAGTACATCAAGATCGTCACCACGCCGTCGTGCTAACGGAACTCTTCCTCGACGCTTTGCTGGATCGGAGCCCGAGGAACGTCATCGAGCTGAACGTGTGCTAAGAACTCGGAGGTGCCGGAGTAACGGTGCTTGGATCGGTCGAATCGGGAAGAAGACGTACGACTACTTCCTCTACGTTGTGTGATCGCTTCCGCAGTCGGTCTGCGTTGGTACGTGGACAACACTCTCCCCCCTCGTTGCTATGCATCACCATGATCTTGCGTGTGCGTAGGAAAATTTTGAAATTACTACGTTCCCCAACAGATTGAACCCAAAGCTAAGCACTTCTCCCATTGCAAGAAAGATCAATCTAGTAGGCCAAACCAAACTGATAATTTGAAGAGACTTGCAAAGATATTTAAATCATGCATATAAGAATTCAGGGAAGAATCAAATATTGTTCATATATAATCTTGATCATAAACCCACAATAATCAGATCTCGACAAACACACCGCAAAAAGAATTACATCGAATAGATCTCCAAGAGAATCGAGGAGAACTTTGTATTGAGATCCAAAGAGAGAGAAGAAGCCATCTAGCTAATAACTATGGACTCGAAGGTCTGTGGTAAACTACTCACACATCATCGAAGAGGCTATGGTGTTCATGTAGAAGCCCTCCGTGATCGATCCCCCCTCCGGCGGAGCACCGAAAAGGCCCCAAGATGGGATCTGACGGGTATAGAAGGTTGCGGTGGTGGGAATAGGGTTTCGTGGTGCTCCTGGATGTTTTTCGGGTATATGAGTATATATAGGCGAAAGAAGTAGGTCGGTGGAGCCACGAGGGGCCCACGAGGGTGGGGGGCGTGCCCTCCTGCCTTGTGGCTTCCTCACTGCTTCCTTGACGTTCACTCCAAGTCTCCTGGATTGCGTTTGTTCCGAAAATGATCCTAGCGAAGGTTTCATTTCGTTTGGATTCCGTTTGATATTCCTTTTCTGCGAAACATTGAAATAGGCAAAAAAACAGCAATTTGCACTGGGCCTTCGATTAATAGGTTAGTCCCAAAAATAATATAGAAGTGCATAATAAAGCCCATTAAACATCCAAAACAGATAATATAATAGCATGGATCAATCAAAAATTATAGATACGTTGGAGACGTATCATAATGGATGCCTTATTTCCTTCTGGAAGGACAAGTGGTTTCCTGCTGGACGTTTGTGTCATGAATTCCCAGTTCTTTTCTCTTATGTCAAGTGCCCCAGGTGCAGTGTTGCCTCATAGTTCTCTGACAGTGGTTGGGACATCCAGCTTCACCCAAATCTGTCCCGAATGGCAGCTCGAGAGTTGCAGACTCTTCAAGTTTTTTTACTAGGTGTTCAACCCTCTTCAACCAGCCAGGATCACCGTTTCTCGTCTCTCTACAACAAAGAAATGACTACTGCATTTTTTATCACCTCCTTACCTTCAGAGGCGTCAACAGCAAATTCCAGCAGTGGGTTTGGGATCCTGTTATCCCCTTGAAACACAGAATCTCTCTTTGGTTGGCTTTCTGGGATCGCTTGAATACCGGTGACAATATGGTAAAGAAGCAGTGGTCATCTATTGCTACACATGCTTGCTGTGACATATGCCCGGCTATCGAGTCCATCGGTCATCTAGTTCTGAGATGCATTTGTGCCCCTGCTATCTGGGATAGGTTTGACCTTCTTGACGCAGCTAATAACTCCGCGGATTTATTGGAATTTGTTCAACATGCTCATCTACGTTGGCCTGCATCTCCCAAACTGCATATCCTGATTGCTGCTGGTCTCGTCACTCTTTAGCATGCCAGAAATGACCAGGTATTGAATCACAAGCGCCGGTCTTCGTCCTATACGAGAATGTACGCAGCTGAACTGTTAACTCTATGGAGCCACCAAGCTCGCACCCTGGTGATAGAGCAATCATTATGTCTTGGTCGCAAACTCTGTTGGCACCAATGGAGGTGGTGAACCCCATCCAAGATGGTGTCTAGATTAGATCTGGTGGTTCTGGACTCTGCGGCGGCTGGATGAATATTTCGTCGACTCCCCTAGGGTTCTAGGATTTTTGGGGTATTTATAGAGCGAAGAGGCGGTCCGGGGGGCATCCGAGGTGGGCACAACCCACCAGGGCGCGCCTGGGCCTCCTGGCGCGCCCTGGTGGGTTGTACCCCCCCTCGAGGCACTCCTAGGAGCAGCCAGGGCCCGTTGTGTTCCTTCTGTCTCATAAAAAATTCTCCGTAAAGTTTTGTGGCATTTGGACTTTGTCTTATATTGATTTTCGACGATGTAAAAACACGGAAAAAACTAGAACTAGCACTTGGCACTATGTCAATAGGTTAGTACCAAAAAATGATATAAAATGACTATAAAATGATTATAAAACATCCAAGATTGATATTTTAATAGTATGGAACAATAAAAAAATTATAGATACGTTGTAGACGTATCAGCATCCCCAAGCTTAACTCCTACTCGTCCTCGAGTAGGTAAGTGATAAAAACAGAATTTTTGATGTGGAATGCTACCTATCATGTCATATCATATTCTTTTCTTTATAGCATGGACATTTGGACTTTTAGTTTTTCAAAGCAATAGTTTATTTTTGACATGATAATTTAGATACTCAAGCATATCAACAAGCAACCTTGTCTTTCAAAATATCAATGCTAAAATAAGTTATCCCTAGCCCATCATGCTCAAACATTGATCCATTCATGAAGTACACTCGAATATTAGCTACACCCAATACTTAGGTACAATCATATTGCCTCCTAGTTGGTGCTTTTATAAGAGAAGATAGAGACTCAAATTCAAAAATAAAAATTGCATAAAGTAAAAGAAAGGCCCTTCGTAGAGGGAAGTAGAGATTTGTAGAGGTGCCAGAGCTCAAAGCAAAAAATTTAGAGATAAAAACATTTTGGGAGGTGTATCCATCCCACCAACAAAAAAAACTTTGAGTTCCCAACACTTTCCATGCTAGATATGCCATAGGCGGTTCCCAAACAGAAAATAAAGTTTATTCCTTTTCCACCATACTTTCACTTTCCATGGCTAACCGTATCCATGGGTGCCCTCCATAGCAACACTTTCCAAGGAATTTATTATTTGACAACATAAAGTAAATTAAATTATTTTTTTGCATTTCGGGACTGGGCATCCCTAATACCTTTGCCTTACTCTCGTGCAATGACAAGTGAATAAACACTCATCTTGAGAATAACACATCCAGCATGGAAAATATTAGCCACCCTCACCGCTCCGCGAGCGAAACAAACACATAAAAGAGAAGTTTATTTTGAAAATTAGAGATGGCACATGCAAATTTACTTAGAACGGCAAAAGAATACCGCATATAGGTAGATATAGTGGACTCATGTGCCAAAACTGGTTAAAAGGTTTTTGGATGCACAAGTAGTGATCATACTTAGTGCAAAATGAAGTCTAGCAAAAGATTGGGAAGCGACCAACCAAGAAACAGATAATCTCATAAGCAAGCATTAAGCATAAATAACACCGAATAATGTACCACAAGTAGGATGTAATTTCATTGCATGACTATTGAATTTCGTACTTGCATAGGGAATCACAAACCTTAACACCAATATTCTTACTAAAGCATAATTACTCACCAACATAACTCACATATCACATCATCATATCTCAAAACTATCACTAAGAATCAAGTTTATTTTGTCCAATGATCTTCATGAAAGTTTTTATTATATCGCTCTTGGATATCTATCACTTTGGGACTAATTTTCATGTGTTGCTTTTGACAAGCTCCAACAAATATAAGTGAGGATCATGAGCATAATAAAATTTTATTTCTCTCAAATTAATTTAAGTGAAGCAAGAGAGAATTGCTTGAAAATTTTACTAACTCTCAAATAAATCTAAGTGAAGCAAGAGAGCATTTCTTAAAAAATACTAAAGCACACCGTGCTCAAAAATATATAAGTGAAGCACTAGAGCAAGTCCCCTGCTCATAAAAATTTAAGTGAAGCATAGAGGGCAATTCTAACAAGTCATGACATAATTTTGGCTCTCTCAAATAGGTGTGCCCAGCAAGGATTTATGACCTAAAACACATAATAAAACAAGCAAAGACTCATATCATACAAGACGCTCCAAGCAAAACACATATCATGTGACAAATAAAAATATAGTTTCGAGTAAAATACCGATGGTCGTTGGAATAAAGCGGGGATGCCACTCGGGGGCATCCCCAAGCTTAGTTGGTTGCTCATTTTTGATAATAGCTTGGGATGCTGGGGCACCCCCAAGCTTAGGCTCTTCCATCCTTCCTTCATCCATCGTAAGATAACCCAAAACTTGAAAACTTCAATCACACAAAACTCAACAAAACCTTCGCGAGATCCGTTAGTATAAGAATAATAAATCACTACTATAAGTACTCTATCAAACCAATTCATATATTTTTTTGTATTATATCTACTCTATTCCAACTTTCTATGGCAAAAACTTATAAAGAAAACCATAGAGCCATCAAAATAAGCACACAACACAAAGAAAACAGAATCTGTCAAAACAGAACAGTATGTAGAAATCTGACTATTTGGAATACTTCTGTAACTCCAAAATTTCTGAAAAATTAGAAAGACCTGAGCAATTTGTATATTGATATACTTCAAGAGGAATGGGTATTTTATCGCTCGCTGGTAAAAAATGAAAATTAATTTCGTGAGCATAAAAGTTTCTATTTTTTCAGCAAGATCAAACAACTATCACCCAAGAAGATCCTAAAGGCTTTACTTGGCTCAAACACTAATTAAAACATAGAAAAAACAATCATAACAGTAGCATAATTGTGCTAACACACAAGAACAAAAAGCAAAAAGCAAAAGTAAAATTTATTCATTGGGTTGCCTCCCAACAAGCGCTATAGTTTTACGCCCTTAGCTAGGCATAAAGCAAGGATCTATGTTTTTCCATCTTTGGTTCGAGATCCATAAGATGCCCTCATGATTGATTAATATAGTGGCCTAATTCTTGTTCTAGGAAAGTGTTCCATACCCTTCCTCAAAGTAAATTGGAACTTAATATTGCCTTCTTTCATATCAATCACGGCAACGATAGTGCGTAAAAACGGTCTACCAAGAATAATTGGACAAGACGGATTGCAATCAATATCAAGAACAATTAAATCTATGGGCACATAATTCCTATTTGAAAGAATAAGAACATCATTAATTCTTCCCATAGGCCTTTTAATAGTAGAATCCACCAAGTGCAAATTCAAAGAGCATGATTCAAGATCGGTAAGACCAAGCACATCACATAAACATTTCAGAATTGTAGAAACACTAGCACCCAAGTCACACAAAGAAAAACACTCATAAATTTTAATCTTGACTTTGATAGTAGGTTCCCATTCATCATGCAATTTTCTAGGAATTGAAACTTCTAATTCCAATTTTTCTCCAAGAGCTTTCATCATAGCATCAACAATATGTTTAGTAAAAGCTTTATTTTGTTCATAAGCATGGGGGGGAATTTATTATGGATTGCAACAAATAAATACAATCAATCAAAGAGCAACGATCATAATTAAAGTTTTTGTAATCCAAAAGAGTGGGCACGTCACTAGCTAAAGTTTTGACCTCTCCAAACCCACTTTCATCAATTTTCTCAACAAGATTTTCACCCTCCAAAATATTGGGACACCTTCTACCTAAAGTTGGCTCTTCTCCAGTCCCTTTTTCATCAATCTTAACTTTACTAACAAGGAACCAATATAATAAACACCAATCATTTTAAGATCTTCATCACTTTTGTGAAAGAAATCACTAGAAAACGTGCTCTTTTAGCTTGAACATGAGCACATTTTCTAGTGATTTCTTTCGCAAAAGTGATGAAGATCTTAAAATGATTGGTGTTTATTATATTGGTTCAAGTTGCTTGAAATTCATGATCTGGGTTCTAAGGGAAGTAATTTTTCCAGGAGGAAAATACTTAGTGATAAAAGCATCTTTGCACTTATTCCAAGAATTGATACTATTGTGAGGCAAAGAAGAGAACCAAATTTTCGCAGAATCAGAAAAGGAAAACGGAAATAATTTCATCTTCACCACATTATTGTCCGCATCTTTTTTCTTTAGCATATCGCATAATTCCACGAAGGTATTAAGATGGGATGCGACATCCTCATTAGGAGTACCAGAAAATTGGTCTTTCATAACAAGATTCAGCAAAGCAATATTAACATCACAAGTCTCCACACTAGTGGAGGGAGGAGCCAACGGAGTGCCGATAAAATCGTTGTTGGTATTTGATAAATCACATAACCTGGTGTTCTCTTGAGTCATGATGACTACACAACAAGATTGCACTCAAAAAACAGATCCGGCAACAAAACGGCGAACGGAAAAGAGAGGCGAATAAAATGGCAAATTTTTGTGGAGTGGGGGAGAGGAAAATGAGAGGCAAATGGCAAATAATGTAAATTGCAAGGAGATGAGATTTGTGATTAGGAACCTGGTATATGTTGAAGATCCTCCACGGCAACGGCGCCAGAAATTCCTTTTGATGTCGCTTGAAGCTACGTCGGTATTTCCCCAAAGACGAAGGGATGATGCAGCACATCGGCGGTAGGTATTTCCCTCGGATATGAAACCAAGTTTATCGAACCAGTAGGATAACCAAGCAACACAACGTAAACAGCCCCTGCACATAGATAACAAATCCTTGCAACCTGACGCGTTAAATGGGTTATGAATCCCTTTCGTTGTACGGCGCCTCAACTGGCAAACAGACGTGAGATAAATTTGTAGTAGATTGATAGATCGAACTCTAAACAAAATAAATAAAGTAAAATTGCAACAAGGTATTTTTTAGTTTTGGTTTAATAGATCTGGAAATAAATGCAAGAGAAAAGTAGATCACAAAGGCAAATATATGTGTAAGTGCATCTAGTGCCACCCCTAGTTGGTTTTGGAGTATTGACGACAAACCTAGTTGAGGGACTAATGTGTTTGTGAGAATTGTAGGATAACATAGGTAGAAGTCCCTCATTGATTCGGTTTCACTACCAGAGATGACCCCTAAAAATGTATGAAGACATTGAAGACAATGGTGGTTTATGAAGATATTCATATTGAAGACAATGACATGTGAAGACTCCCTATGAAGCTTATGGAACTCGAAGACTTAGATCCTTTGTAGTTTTACTTCATTTATGTTGTTTCATAGGAACCACCATACTGTTAAGTGGGGTCCAAGAGAACCAGTCAGGATGACTGAAGTGATGCCTAATTCAAATCCTATGTCTTCGAGCGAAGACTATGAGAGAAAATCTTGTCCAGAGTCAGACAAGTCAGCTTTACTTGTAGCCCAAGTAAAGTTGCCGTGTGAGTTCGAAATCCGACCGTTGGTACACGTGTCAGTTCCTTAGTGACCCAGGGTCATTTCGGACAAATCAGGTCGGGTTGCCAAGTGGCTATAAATAGTCCACCCCTACAACCATAAACGGTTGGCTGCTCAGATTTCAGTGCACAGCTTTTGTCGTTTGAGAACAACCACCTCGAAGCCCTTGAGAGAAAATTCCTACCGAGGAGAAAATCCCTAACCACCCAGAGCTAGAGTAAATTGGGCATCATCCAAGAGAAATTGTGGATTGCCGGTGAACGAAGTCTGTGAAGGTTTGGGAGTCTACCTTGAAGACTTACCAGAGTGATTGGGCGAGGTCTGTGTGACCTTAGTACAAGGAGAAAACGGTGAGGACTGGGTGTCTTGAGCTGCGTGTTTAGGACTGGGTGTCCGGGACTGTGTGTCCTTTGGTTTAAATACCTAGCCGCTCCAACCAGACGTACAGTTGTCACAGCAACTGGAACTGGTCCAACAAATCATTGTCTTCAGCGTGTCACTGGTTTCATCTTCACCTCCTTTTTACTTACCGTTACACATTGTGAAGCCATTGCATGCTTGCTTTATCTTCTGTCTTCACAACTTGACTGTATGATTTGTTTGGCTTCATAACTTCTTCCTACCTGATCCTTATTACACTGAAGCTGTTTGTCACTGTGCTTTCACTATATTGAATACTTGACCATGGCTTGCCTTGTGTAATCTAACTTCCGCTGCATAGTGATAGGCTTGTCTATTCTGTTTGTCTTCATAACTTCCATGTTTTGAAGACTTTCATAAAAATCGCCTATTCACCCCCCTCTAGTCGATATAACGCACTTTCAATTGGTATCAGAGCAAGGTGCTCCCTTGTTCTATGTGATTCGGTTTAACCACCTGGAGTTTTAGCTATGTCGACTGCAGGGATAATTAAAGTCTTCGCTGCGTGCCCCGTCTTCGATGGAACTGAATATCCCTACTGGAAGAATAAGATGCGCATGCATCTTGAAGCCATTGACGTCGACCTATGGTATGTTGTCGAAAACGGCGTTCCCAAGGCTGGAGAAGGTGTCACTGCTGCTGATGTCAAGAAGTTCACTCAACTGGACTCTACTGCCAAGAATATCATCTGTGGTCATCTGACCAAGGGACAGTACGGCCGTGTAAGTGCCTTGAAGACATCCAAGCTGGTCTGGGACTGGCTCTCCAAAGTTAATGAAGGCATCTCAACCCAGAGAGATCAGAGAATCAGTGTTCTTCGCAATCTCTTCAACCGCTTCAAGCGAAATGACAATGAGAATGTCCAGCACACATTTGACCGGCTCACTGACATCACAAATGAGCTTCAAGCCCTCGGCGCCACTGAGATCACCAAACATGAAATCGTCAAGACGCTGCTGAGATCACATGACAGTTCGTTTGACATCCTAGCCCTGATGATTCAAGAACGTCCAGATTTCAAGACACTCAATCCGTCTGACATACTTGAGAGGCTCAACACACATGAGTTTCAGCTTTCTGAGAAAAGAGATATCTACGGTCCAAACTATGGGCGAACTCGTGCCTTGAAGGCAAAAGCTGTGTCCTCATCTGAAGAAGAATCTGACAGCTGTTCTGATGATCCTGAAGACATTGGACGGGAACTTGCAATGCTAGTGAAGAAGTTCCATAAATTCACCAAGAAGAAAGGCTTCAGAAAGTCTTCACGATCAAGCTCAAGGAATGATGAAGCTTCTGCTCATGACTACAAGAAGAAAACATGTCACAAGTGCAAGAAAACTGGACACTTCATCTCTGAGTGTCCACAGTGGGACAATGAGAGCAGAAAGAAGAAGAAGAGCAAGGAATATGACTCCAACGACAAGAAGAAGAAATACTCAAAGTCTTCTTCCAAGTCTTCCTCAAAGTCTTCATCACACAAGAAGAGCTCAACTGGCAAGGCTCGTGCGTTTGTTGGCAAGGAAATGGATTCAGAGGAGGAGTCCGCTTCTGAGGAGGCAGAGGTGGAGTCTGAGGAGGAGTCTGATTCTAGCATTGCGAGTCTGGCTACAACCTACGTCGCCAAGTCCATCTTCAACACTGAAGACAATGACTTCATCACCAACACCGATGCAAATGACAAGGACGACTCTACTCCTACCTACTGCTTCATGGCACGCAGTGCCAAGGTAAACACACGCACTACTCACTATCAAACATCCAGTGATGATGACTTTGATTGTGATTCAAAACCCAGCTACAGAACACTTGCTAAAATTGCAACAGAACAACAAAAGGCTATGGAATATATTCAAAAACTGTTAGACAGAAGCGATGATCTGTTGGGTGCTGAAATGACTCGTTCCGAATCCTTAATTGAAGACATAAAAAATCTTCATGTTAAGTATCAGGAACTTGAAGATCGTCTTGAGACTCTCTCAACTACTCATGAAAAGCTTTCCTATGATTATCTTCAAAAGAAGCAAGATCTTGAGAAGTTGAGAGCGGATCATGAAGATCTTCAAAAGGAAAACGAGTCACTTCGAGCCGAACAGATCAGTTCCGCTCAGGAAGGATTTGAACCACCATGCCTTAAATGCATTGAGCGTGATAATGCTACCTCTGTTGCTGAATGTTCCACTACTACTGTTGTTGCAATATCTTCAACTGTTGAAGTGGTAACTAACCCCTCTGCTGAGGATACCACTGCTATTGCTGATGAGAATGCTAGGTTGAAGACATTGCTTGAAACAGGGATGTACAAAAGTCTCAAAGGACATCAGACATTATGTGATGTCCTCAAGAAGCAGATTCTGAACCGAAACCCTAGGAAAGAGGGTGTTGGGTTCGTGAGGAAAATTAATGCAGATGGCTCTTACTGGAAACCTGAGCAGTACCCCAAAACCACATGGGTTGCTACAAAGGAATCCTCAGCAGATTCATCCAATCTATCTGGCTTCACTTGTGCTGATCCTATTATCATTGATGAATCCTTTGATGCAAACTATAAACTGTTTAAAAATCAGAATGGTGAAGTATTTGCCAGGTACATTGGTACTAACTGCAGGAATGGACCGCCTATGAAGAAGATCTGGCTTCCAAAAACGTGTCTGGAGAATCTTCCTGTGAATGTCCTCATGACACCTCACATGAAGAAGACAAACCTCAGACCAAAGGCTTTATATGGACCAAAGGCTTCATACAGGCAGAGGACTCACCTGAGTCGCACTAACGCAAATGTTTTGCAGGGAAACCATGCTCAGGCATATGAGAGCGGTTCTTCAAACCGTCATGTTCATATGACCAAGAACTATTCTGCCTATTCTTATGAGTACTATTGCCCGCCTGCTAGACTGTTTGCTAGGGCTCCAAAGCCATAATTCTCAGATGCTGCACTTAGACTTATTGCTTCTAAGCCACCCTTGAAGATGTGGGTGGTTAAGAAAGCTTAACTCTCTTTTGCAGGGAAAGGTCTCTAGCAGAAAACCAAAATCTTCTGACACTATTGCTGGGGACCTTAAAAATCTTGTGGGGCGCAAGATCAAATGCCCGAATGGCATCACTATGTATTTCGTACCTGAATCGCATGCTACTCTCCCTATTAGTCCTAACCTGGATCTAAGTTTTCATAACCCACTGGTTCGTCAAATGTTTTTGCTTCACAATACTCTTTGTGAAGCCTATCCCCCTAACTGCACTGTAGGGTACGACACCAGCGTCTTCAGAGTCTTCAGAATGGATTATTGACAGTGGGTGTACAAATCACATGACTGGCAAAAGAAGTCTTTTTATGGACTCAACCTTACGTCCATCCGACAAGAGCCACATCACATTTGCTGACACTGGTAAAAGTAAGGTATTGGGTCTAGGTAGAGTTGCAATCTCAAAGGATCAACACATGGATAAAGTCATGTTTGTTGAATCCCTTGGCTTCAACTTAATGTCTATCTCAATGCTTTGCGATTTGAACATGATTGTAATTTTTGGAAAATATCGTTGCCTGGTACTAATGGAATCTGACAAGTCTCTAGTGTTTGAAGGGTATCGGAAAGATGATCTGTATGCGGTAGATTTCTCAGCAGGGCCACAACTTGCAGTGTGCCTTTTGGCAAAGGCTTCAGAATGCTGGCTTTGGCATCGGAGGCTTGGGCATGCCGACATGAGGAACCTCCACACCCTTGCAAAGAAGAATCATGTCATAGGCATCGAGGGCGTCAAGTTCAAGAAATATCACCTATGCGGTGCCTGTGAAGCAGGGAAGATGACAAGGGCAAAGCATCCTTCGAAGACAATCATGACCACTACTCGACCCTTCGAACTGCTTCACATGGATCTCTTTGGTCCCACTCACTACTCAATTTTTTCCACTACTGCTTGCCTCTATGGCTTTGTCATTATTGATGATTACTCTAGATATACTTGGGTGCACATAATCCTTTACAAGACTGAAGTGCAGGATGTCTTCAGACGCTTCGCAAATCGGGCTATGAACAATTATGGCGCCAAGATAAAGCACATCAAAAGTGACAATGGCACTGAATTCAAGAACACTGTCCTTGATACATATCTGGATACCTTGGGCATCACTCATGAATTCTCAGCTCCTTACACGCCACAGCAAAATGGCATCATCGAATGCAAGAACATAACACTCATTGAGATGGCCAGAACAATGCTAGATGAGTACAAGACTCCAAGAAAATTCTGGACTGAAGCCATTGACACTGCATGCCATACAATCAACCGTGTTTATCTTCACAAGCTTCTAAACAAGACATCTTATGAACTTCTAACTGGCAAGAAGCCAAATGTTAGTTACTTCAGAGTATTTGGCTCAAGATGCTGGATCAAGGACCCTCACCACACCTCAAAATTTGCACCAAAAGCACATGAGGGCTTTATGCTTGGATATGGAAAGGATTCGCACTCCTACAGAGTCTTCAATCTCTTTCACTACAAAGTGGTTGAAACAGTGGATGTGCGGTTCGATGAGACCAATGGTTCACAAAGAGAGCAACTGCCAGATGTGCTAGATGAAGTTCCAGCCAGTGAATCAATCAAGCTAATGGGAACTGGAGAAATTATACCCTCTGAAGCTCATCCTGAAGAAGAACTTATCATCTCAGCACCTGATCCACATGAAGACAATGCTCAGCCTGAAGACATTCCTCCCCACGACAACATAGATCAGCAAGAGCAAAGTCTTCGACCCATACATCCTCGTGTTGCCAATGAAGTGCAGATTGACAGAATAATTGACAGCATCAATGCACCTGGTCCACTGACTCGTTCAAGGGCAACTCAACTGGCAAATTTCTGCGGACACTTCGCATTCGTTTCAATCATAGAACCCAAGAAAGTTGAAGAAGCTTTTATGGAACCTGAGTGGATTCAAGCAATGCAAGAATAGCTTCATCAGTTTGAGCTGAACAATGTATGGGAATTGGTTAAGCGTCCTGATCCACGGAAGCATAACATAATAGGCACCAAATGGATATACCGCAACAAGCAAGATGAGCATGGTCAAGTCGTCAGAAACAAAGCTCGTCTCGTTGCTCAAGGATATACTCAAGTGGAAGGCATTGACTTCGATGAAACATTTGCTCCTGTGGCCAGACTTGAAGCCATCCGTATACTGCTGGCCTATGCAAATCATCAAAACATAATTCTGTATCAAATGGATGTGAAGAGTGCCTTTCTCAATGGCAAAATTGAAGAAGAAGTGTATGTTGCACAACCACCTGGGTTTGAAGATCCAAAACATCCTGACATGGTTTACAAGCTCAATAAGGCACTATATGGCCTCAAGCAAGCCCCTCGGGCCTGGTATGACACACTCAAATACTTCCTGAAGAGCAAAGGCTTCATACCTGGCTCCCTAGATCCCACTCTCTTCACGAAGACATATGATGGTGAACTGTTTGTGTGCCAAATATATGTGGATGATATTATCTTCGGCTGCACCAATCAGAAGTACAGTGAGGAGTTCGGATATATGATGCAAGAGCAATATCAGATGTCTATGATGGGGGAGCTGAAATTCTTCCTCGGTCTTCAGATACGGCAACAACGCAATGGCATCTTCATATCTCAAGAGAAGTATCTCAAAGATTGCCTGAGGAAGTTCAGTATGCAAGACCGCAAAGGGTTCACAACACCAATGCCAGCCAAACATCATCTGGGTCCTGATGACAATGGTAAAGAGTTCGATCAAAAGGTATACCGCTCCATGATTGGTTCTTTGCTTTATTTATGTGCATCTAGACCAGATATTATGCTTAGTGTTTGCATGTGTGCTCGATTCCAAGCGGCACCAAAGGAGTCGCATCACTTAGCTGTGAAGCGAATTCTTCGATATTTGGCTCACACCCCAACTCTAGGGTTATGGTATCCAAAAGGCTCAGAGTTTGATCTGGTTGGATTCTCGGATGCTGATTACGCTGGTGACAAGGTTGATCGGAAGTCCACGTCAGGCACATGTCACTTTCTGGGCCGATCACTTGTATGTTGGTCTTCAAAGAAGCAGAACTGTGTATCTCTCTCCACTGCTGAATCTGAATACATTGCTGCTGGATCCTGCTGCGCTCAGCTTCTATGGATGAAGCAAACCCTCAAGGATTATGGCATTCATATGAAGCAAGTGCCACTTTACTGCGACAACGAAAGCGCCATCAAGATCGCCAACAACCCAGTTCAGCACTCGAAGACAAAGCACATTGAAATTCGTCATCATTTTCTCAGAGATCATGTTGCAAAGGAAGATATTGATATCATACACGTCAACACTGAAGAGCAATTGGCAGATATCTTCACCAAGCCCTTGGATGAGAAGAGATTTTGCAAGTTACGGTGTGAGCTAAATATCTTGGAATCCTCAAATGTCCTGTGATCAGGCACACACATCCTAACACTTATGCATGTTGATGACTTACATGTGCAACACACGAAGTAACGTATATCTTCAATCAATGAAGACATACATTCTAAGTGTGAATACATTAACATGGAATTTGACTTCGGAGCGCCACGATAATTGTGCGCCGTGTCTAAGTCTAATACTTCCTATACGGTGGGTAACGCCACCACCAAACGTTCTATTTGAAGTGTTTCATTCATGGCGTTACCTCGCAATGTCTTCACATTTGGTTTGGCTTCAATCAATTTGTCTTCATGATTATCTTCACTGCGTTAATTATATATATATATATATATATATATATATATATATATATATATATATATATATATATATATATATATGTACTGGTGTTCTGTCCTCTACAGCATTCACTTATAGCTATGTCTTCTTATTTGAATCTTTTGAACTAAGTGAATGTGATCGGACCCTAACCTCTCCATGCTTCCTACCTCAAACTCTATCTCTCCAAGTCGTATGCATTCTATTGAAATGGTCGAATGTCTTCACTGCATCCTTGTCAGCAGAAGACACAGAGACAAACTTTAAAAACATTTTCAATGCTTCTTTTTATCAACAAGTAATCCGGAGAAGTAGGAACGACACCCGACAATCAAGGCGTGCGTGGGATGTGGAACTGCCCCCAAAATACTGCATGCTGGCCACGTGCTATTCAGATGCGAATCGCTAGGGGCACCTGAGTAATAGCGCAATGCCACCTCTATCCCTATAAATACACGATTCACTGCGGTCATTATCTCTTCTTCCTCCCTCGCACGAACCCTAGCGCCACCGCTAGCTCTCGACGACGCCAGCGACGAAGCGCTTCACTGCCGCAACCTCTCCGACGCCGTTTTCACGCCGACTGCGGACATCAGTCTCTCCGCCGTCGCCGTAGGTGTCTTCCGTCGCCAAGTTAGGGCACGGAGGATCGAACTGCTCGGCCTCAACTCCCACTTCGTCTAGCAGTTCCAAATGTGGTAAATAAAACCTCTTTTTACAGCCTCTTTTGATCCTATAGTTCGGTCACTTTCTGCCATAAGAAGTTTCTATTCACACAAGTTAGAACTGTCTCAGTCTGCATCTCATAACTTGCCTAGTATATTCACTTGTGCTTCATGAAGTAGTTAGATTCCTCACTTGTACTGATCTATGGGTTTGTACAAATCTGGAACCAACTTCTTTTCTATAAGTGAATGTCTTCGCATGATGAGGTCAATATCTTCTAAACTGATTTATCTTCAAAATCTTCTGAGAATGCATATGACCTCTTCCCCTTCCCTCGCACCTTAATGCTATCACAGGTACATGTCCGTGGGAGAATCTTTTGGTTCTCATAGTCTGCATTCATTTGCAGAGTTCTTACAGCGTCACATCAATTCTCCTGAAGCCAGTTCCTGTTGGTCCAGCAAAAGAAAACCTTTGAAGCCCTTGAACGCTTTGAAGCCTTCCAAGTTAAGCTTCATGGCAGCAGAAAAACCAGCAAGGAAGGGAGGCAGACAGAGACATGGTGAAACGTCCAAAGATTTGCCTGATGAATTGGCAGAAATGTACAAAACTGATCCTGAAGAGAGCTACGGTCAGCGCAAGACACGAATCAAATGGATTCAACGCTATTGGGCAGAGCAGTGGTTCCAATACCGCTTCGTCACTCAGGAATACGCAGAAAAGTGCGCCATCAAGAGACCGTGGGGAGACGTATTGTACAAAAATCTCGTACCCCAGTCCAGAGACGAAGCCATTGCTCAAGGCTTCTATCCATGCATGGTCAGAGGACCACAGCCAGCTGAAGCACATCCGTCATCTCTTCTCTGGTGTCGCGATGACAATCTATTCAAGCGCAACTTCCAATTTGCTCAGAACTCTACGAAGCAAAACAAGAAGGAGCTGGGATTGGACTTCAACCCTGGTCCCTCTAAACCAAGGGCGGATGGCACACGCGACGCCAATCCCAACATCATCGGGCCGTATGCCAATCTCGCAGGCCTCATCACTTGCATTCTAGTTCAAGGGACTGCCGTGAACGACCCTCCAGCAGACACTGAGTCTGATGACGCTCCTGCTGCACCGAAGCCGGAGCAGACGAAGAAGCCAAAAGCTTCAAAGCCAGCCGCTTCTCCCAAAATCTCCAGAGCAAAGCCATTGGCAACTGCACCTCCTGAAGCCAGTGTGCAGTCTGAAGACTTATCACGAGTCTCCAAGCCCCAAGAAGCCAAGAAGCCTCAGCCACACACAGGCAAAGAGCTCACAGCTGCTGCCATTCTGCGCAGCGAGACCATTGATCTGTCCAGTGACGAAGATCTTGGAGATGACGCTCTTGAGCAGCTCATCAAGAGCAAGGAGGAGGCTGAAATCTTCAACAATCTGCCTCTGTTTGATGCAGCAATCATCCACAACTTCATCGATGAGTGGTTTGCTACACCAAATGTCAGCTTCGATGATCTGCAGCTGCCCATTGGCCTCAGCGTCGCCTTCCAAGGCGCTATTGCTTCAGAACTTGCAATTGCCCAGCGCATTGTTGAACTGAAGCAGAAAATTGATTATGAAAAGGCTCAGTTCAAGCAGAATATGGCCAGGCTCAGCGTCCAAGAAGTCAAGGACTTCAAGATCATGCTGCACGAGTTAAAGGAAAACTTTCTGAAGAAACGTGCAGAAGCTCAGGGTTCGCGGGAGCGAATGAAGACTCTGGCTGATCGTTGTGTGCAGGCCTACAATGAGGCCGAGAAGCGCAAGGCACTTGGGCGTCCCGGCATCGACCCCAAGATGGCCGCGAAGAAAAAGAAGAAGCCTGCTGTGGCTGAACCAGAGGCACCAAGGTCAGAAGCTGTTCCGATTGTCTTCCCCACTGCTACGACTGGCTCGAAGCCAAAGAACCGGTCAACTGCTTCAGAGCTTAAGAAGACACGGACAGCCGAAGCTGAAGCAAGGAAGGGGAAACACTCTGAAGCCTCTCCTTCTAACCCCACCAAAAAGAAGCGCAAGACCAAGAAATCTCGGGCTGCTCCCATAGAGCCCTTGATAGTCGAACCCCTCTCCGTACGCTATCCTGACGAAGATCGTCAGTTGACAGTGCATGAGCCTGCTTTCATAGAGGCTCCGCACACTGAAGCCATTCCAGCAGCCGACCCCAACGTTGCTGAAGACATTGGTCTCCAAGACAATGTACAAGATGATACAACCCTTCCTCAGCTTGAGACAAGCGAAATGATCAGCATTGGTCATCCATTGACACCAATCACACAAGATGCATCGTGGGCAGATCGCCCACATGAGGAAGATAATGAGCCCCAACCCACTGCAACTCCACCGGCGTCGCCTACATTCCGTAGGCTTCGCAAAGGGCCAAGGGCTCAGGCTGCTGACAACATTCCGGCTGCATCCACCGAAGATATTGGAGAAGAACCTCAAGCTCCATCTCCCCCGCACCAACAAGTAGTTTTCCAGGAGAACGTACCTGAATCCATCCCTCTCACTACACGTGTTAAAGCTGAAAACGCTGAGGCTGCCACAAGCAACACTGAAGCAATTGTGGAGCCCTTCCCAACAATAGCTTCAAGAGACACTGAAGCTACTGCACCTGAACCTTCTGTGCCTGAGTCTGCTGCTGGTCCACAATTCAACTATCATGTTGCGCACAGGCCCCAGGTCCAGAAGCCGATCCCATGACTGCCAAGGTTCCCAGGTCCTGCATCAGCTCCTGGCTCCTTCAACATCAACAGCTTCAGGGCAGATAACACGTTCTTCAACAGCTCCAAGAACCCTTATTCAAGGGAACGGATTGTATCAGATAGGTTCTGGAGCTACCCACAACGCAGCTACTATTCATGCATCCTATACAACCAAGGCCGCATCTTTCCTCACCAGCGCCTTGACGTTGAAGCTGTTGCTGGTCTGCCTGGTCTGGAAGAAGCACTGGATTGCTTCAAGCAAGTGGGTCTGCTGCCGTTTATCACCGATGAAGAGCACTGGAATGAAGAGCTTCTGCTCCAGTTCTATGCCACCCTGCATATCAAAGGCTATAACAGAGATCCGAAGACTTGGGTCCTGGAGTGGATGACCGGCAATGTCCATCATGAAGCTAATGCATTCGATATCATTGAGCTTACCGGCCTACCCACTCCTGGCGAACTCTTCGAAGAAGGCTGCCAACTCCATGCTGAAGCAATTGCGAGCATATTCCAGCGGCCTGAGCCAAATATGAGTCAGATGCTCTCAATGATGAAGCCATTGCCTCATGATGCACCTTATCCAACTGAGTTCTTCGTTGAAGACTTAGAGTACCTGCCCAGAACCATATATCACATCGTCAGGCGGACTCTATGGCCCATTAAGGGGCACTCTCCATATGCCAAGGTTGAAGGTGCAATGAAGACTCTCATCTTCTGTATCCTACATGGCAAATGCTTCAACGCACATGATCTCTTTATACGCCAACTTGCAGCGTCTGGCTCAGATCTCTTTGGTTTGAAGATTTATGCTCCTTGGGTTATGAGGTTGATCAAGCTTCACTCTGCTATCTCCTATCAGCCCTCAGCCCGCAACCATAGGATCTTCTTACCCGATGTGGACACCTCTGCTGAAGCAATATATCCTGAGCCTGCCAAACAACCATTAAGTCTTCAGAATGCAGAACACCAGAGCTTCACTCAAAATGATGAAGGTGTTGAAGCCATCTCAAGAGTGTATCCAATGGCTGGCACCACCCGTGCCCCTGCATCAACTGAAGCCACTGACAGCACAGCTGCACCGAGACCCAAGAAACGCACTCGTGCACTCAATGACCAAGAACTTCTTGTGGCTCTACACCAAAAGCAAGATAGGCATCACGACTGGCTCAAGAGGCAGATCAGAAGTATCATGCAAGACGTCAATCGCATCAGAAATCTGGCCACCAAGAATGCCTTCGTCTCACACGAAACCTGTCGCCGCACTTGGAAAGGCCTCACCATTATGTGCACTGAAGCTGAACTTCAAGAGGATGGCTTCAGAGAGAGATTCAAGTTTGACTCCACACCCCCAGAAGAGCTGTGCTGCGCGGAACTCCATCCCTTGAAGATTCAGAGTTCTCTTCCTCTGCTGCCACCGTGTCCGCCTGAATTATTGAAGAAGAAGACGACGCTACATCACCACCACCTTCTTCAGCGCACGTCGACCCTGCACCAAGCTCTTCAGCACCACCAAACGCCTCCACCGACCCTGCTGCGCCTGGGAACGCGTAGAAAACTCTATGTCTTCAAACCTTTTTGGTCATCACTGACAAAAGGGGGAGAAGCATATGATGTTTATAGTCTTCAAGCGGGTCAATATGGGCGGGTGCTTTATATTTTGCTACATTTTGCTTCGTGCTTACAACTCTCGTTTTGCTACATTTGGTTCTTTGAGTTGTAACACTTAAACTTGATGGTCGTCTGCTACTTGTTTGCCACTATGTTTTTGCGAAGATAAATTCCGCATGTACGACGATAATTTCCGCACTTATATCATTTCGTAGACGTCCATTTTTCATTATGCATGTCATTCTCTTCACATACTTTTACATGCATGGTGGATTGTCATCATAAGTTGAAGTGGATTTCCACAAGTACAACCTGCCATGTGCATTTGCGTTCCAGAAGCAAATCACTTATATGCACATCTTCAGGGGGAGCCCTTGCAGCTTATGAAGACAATTCCTTTACAATTTCACAAATTATATTCCCCGTTGAAAACTTCAACTAGTTTGTCATCAATCACCAAAAAGGGGGAGATTGTAAGTGTATCTAGTGCCACCCCTAGTTGGTTTTGGAGTATTGACGACAAACCTAGTTGAGGGACTAATGTGTTTGTGAGAATTGCAGGATAACACAGGTAGAAGTCCCTCATTGATTCGGTTTCACTACCAGAGATGACCCCTAAAAATGTACGAAGACATTGAAGACAATGGTGGTTTATGAAGATATTCATATTGAAGACAATGACATGTGAAGACTCCCTATGAAGCTTATGGAACTCGAAGACTTAGATCCTTCGTAGTTTTACTTCATTTATGTTGTGTCATAGGAACCACCGTACTGTTAAGTGGGGTCCAAGAGAACCAGTCAGGATGACTGAAGTGATGCCTAATTCAAATCCTATGTCTTCGAGCGAAGACTATGAGAGAAAATCTTGTCCAGAGTCAGACAAGTCAGCTTTACTTGTAGCCCAAGTAAAGTTGCCGTGTGAGTTCAAAATCCGACCGTTGGTACACGTGTTAGTTCCTTAGTGACCCAGGGTCATTTCGGACAAATCAGGTCGGGTTGCCAAGTGGCTATAAATAGTCCACCCCTACAACCATAAACGGTTGGCTGCTCAGATTTCAGTGCACGACTTTTGTCGTTTGAGAGCAACCCACCTCGAAGCCCTTGAGAGAAAATTCCTAGCAAGGAGAAAAGCCCTAACCACCCAGAGCCAGAGTAAATTGGGCATCACTTAAGTCTTCTTGTCTGAGTGATCTGTGGACTTGTTACACTTGAGGACTGTGCATCCTCCAGCTGGTTAGGCGTCGCGTTCTGAGCATCCAAGAGAAATTGTGGATTGCCGGTGAACGAAGTCTGTGAAGGTTTGGGAGTCTACCTTGAAGACTTACCAGATGATTGGGCGAGGTGTGTGTGACCTTAGTTCAAGGAGAAAACGGTGATGACTGGGTGTCCTGAGCTGCGTGTTCAGGACTGGGTGTCCTTTGGTTTAAATACCTAGCCGCTCCAACCATACGTACAGTTGTCACAGCAACTGGAACTGGTCCAACAAATCATTGTCTTTAGCGTGTCACTGGTTTCATATTCACCTCCTTTTTACTTACCCTTACACATTGTGAAGCCATTGCATGCTTGCTTTATCTTCTGTCTTCACAACTTGACTGTATGATTTGTTTGGATTCATAACTTCTTCCTACCTGATCCTTATTACACTGAAGCTGTTTGTCACTGTGCTTTCACTATATTGAATACTTGACCATGGCTTGCCTTGTGTAATCTAACTTCCGCTGCATAGTGATAGGCTTGTCTATTCTGTTTGTCTTCATAACTTCCACATTTTGAAGACTTTCATAAAAATCGCCTATTCACCCCCCTCTAGTCGATATAACGCACTTTCAATATGAGAAATAAGACCCCGGGGCCGTAGGTTTCACTAGTGTCTTCTCTCAAGAAAAATAGCAAACAATGGGTGAACAAATTACTGTTGGGCAATTGATAGAACTTCAAATAATTATGACGATATCCAGGCAATGATCGTTATATAGGCATCACGTCCAAGATTAGTAGACCGACTCCTGCCTGCATCTACTAGTATTACTCCACACATCGACCGCTATCCAACATGCATCTAGTGTATTAAGTTCATGGAGAAGTGGAGTGATGCAATAAGAACGATGACATGATGTAGGAAAGATCTATCTATGTAGATATAGACCCCATCGTTTTATCCTTAGTAGCAACGATACATACGTGTCATTTTCCTTTCTGTCACTGGGATCAAGCATCGTAAGATCGAACCCACTACAAAGCACCTCTTCCCATTGCAAGATAAATAGATCAAGTTGGCCAAACAAAACCCAAATACCGGAGAAGAAATACGAGGCTATAAGCGATCATGCATATAAGAGATCAAAGCAACTCAAATACTTTCATGGATATAAAAAGATATAACAAATCATAAACTCAAAGTTCATCAGATCCCAACAAACACATCACAAAAAGAGTTGCATCATATGGATCTCCAAGAGACCATTGTATTGAGAATCAAGAGAGAGAGAGAGATGAAGCCATCTAGCTACTAACTATGGACCCGAAGGTCTACAAAGAACTACTCACGCATCATCGGAGAGGCACCAATGGAGGCGGTGGACCACATCCGAGCTGGTGTCTAGATTGGATCGGGTGGTTCTAGACTCTGCGGAGGCTGGATGAATATTTCGTCGACTCCTCTTGGGTTCTTGGATTTTGGGGGTATTTATAGAGCAAAGAGGCGGTCCGGGGGCACCCGAGGTGGGCACAACCCACCAGGGCGCACCTGGGCCTCCTGGCATGCCCTGGTGGGTTGTGCCCCCCTCGGGGCACCCCCAGGCGCAGCTAGGGCCCGTTGTGTTCCTTCTAGCCCATAAAAATTCTCTGTAAAGTTTCATGGCATTTGGACTCTGTCTGATATTGATTTTCTGTGATGTAAAAAGTAGGAAAAAAATAGGAACTAACACTTGGCACCATGTCAATAGGTTAGTACCAAAAAATGATATAAAATGACTATAAAATGATTATAAAACATCCAAGATTGATAATATAACAATATGGAACAATCAAAAATTATAGATACGTTGGAGACGTATCAACTTCCAGGGGAATAGTAGAACTCAAGCAGCTGTAGTTCTGTGAATTCAGGGGATTTCAACCAGGCGTCCATCATGCATGGCATGGTATGCTTGCTTAGGTAGCATGACGGGATGCAGAGGCTTGGAACGGAGCCCTGGTGGGAGGAGATGATGGCTCTGGGGATTTCAAAATCATTGAAGAGAGATAGCTGACGATAGTCGAGATTAAGGGGCATGGCTCGCCATAGAGGGTGCCACCGAATTGAGAGGACTTGGGTGCAGCAGCAATCCTTGGTGGGAAGAAGCGAGATGATCTCCCCAAGGACGGCGTCCGAGAGATCGCTGATGCGGTCCACCCGAGATTCTACGGGTTCCTGGGATCTGGTGGGGGTGGGGTCACCGCTTCTCCCTGCGCTGCCGGGTGCGGGATCTACAACAGGCGCCATCGCTAGTGGGAGCCTCATCTTCTTAGCACTGGGGTCAGCCGACTCCATTTTCCTCAAGGGCATCGCGTCGCGCTCACGGGTTTGAGCAGAGTAACGAATGACGAGCCTTTTTGTAGTGCGACTGAAGAAGAAGGGGAGCTGGGGTTTTTCTGTAGTAGTGAGGAAGAAGGGGAGCTTATGTAGGAGTGAGGTGAGAAATTTGGGGTAGTGGAGCGAGCTGACGTGAGGTGGGTGGGAGTGAGGAGGAGGAAGAGCACCCAGGTTTTTTTGGGGGGCAGTGTGCTGGGTGTGGGTAGCGCCTCTCATTAAGTAAATATATGGGCTTTTGAATTGATTTTATTATTTACTAGGGTGGATGGGCTGTTTTGTCTTGGGCCCAGAGAAAAAATTACTACTAGTACAGTGGAGACACTCTACAGCTACCCAGAAAACAATTACTACTAGTACAGTGGATACACTACCGCTTCTGGCTCCTCCTAGGTCATCGAAACGTCTCCCTCTATTGAGTGCCATTTTACTTTTGTTCACCGACATGTGGGCCATGCCGCGCGTGAGCCCAAATGCCATCCACCAAATTATAAGGCAGTATGTAGGCGGAGAGTCACTCGGGTCGTAGCGTGGCAGTAACGAGCCATCGTATCACAAAACCCCACCTCCCCGTAGTCTAAGTTTGACGGACGAAGCAACCATCATTTCACTCTTCGCTGAATCCCCTTCTCCCTCACCGTCTTCAAGAAAGCCAACACTCGCATCTGCCACTGTTCTTCTCTCCCAACGAAGGGAAGGTAAGCGGATCCGTGATGTTGGTATATTTTCGTTCAAAGAAAAAAAAGAACTTTTGCAAAGCAGTAACCGATCCTCACTCTTTTGTTTCATTGTCATTGCGATTCTGTTTTCCTTTCAGTGGTCTCCTAGTATTCGTCAGTTTCATGATGGACCAAGGAGAACCAGGCAAAGATCTGCCGATATTGGAGCAGAGGCGGGAGGCTGATCCCCACGAGACAGAGAGCTCGAAGAAGATGGAGGAAGCCACCGAGCCGACCCTAGATACGCTCGCAACCACTACTGAGATGGTCAATGCCCTGTTTGAGGTTAAAACCCTCGTGGCATTGCAGGAGCAATTTTCCCCCTTCGAGGATGTGTCCCCCCCCCCCCCCCCCCCCCGTTGAGCTGCCCAAGGTGATTTTCTTCTTTGCCAATCTCGATTGTGGTTTTCATCTAAGTATGTGGTGATGAATAATGCAAAATTTTATTAGCTTCGACGTCATGCTATACATAGTGGTTTAAATAACTTGTGTTCCTTATACTGGAAAGTAATTCAGAATTTGTTTCTGTTTCAATTAGAGCCTTGATGCAGAAAAGGATTGTGTGGTTGTACATGTCACTCGCTATGAGGCGGATGACCAGAATATATGCACTAGGAAAACAGAGTTCTTAGGCTGTTGGATCCTGGAAGCCATCTGCACTTATACCGATGTTGAGTTGTATTCCAGCCTCACTGTTGTCAGGCGTGTTGTCTAGGGTGTACTGAAGCACAAGAAGTTCAAAGCTACTCCTTCGTTTGTGAGGCATACTGTTCTTGTCAAGCTTATGCAGGAAGATGACGTGGCATGCCTCCACAAACAAGTTTATGAGTGGCAAGGCCACAAGGTTATCTTCATGAAGGTTCACAGGATTGAGCTGCTGCCGGACATCCTCGATGATGTTCATGGCAAGGTCCGTCTTGTGTCCATCCCAAATTAGATCGAGGCATAAAATAGTTGCCCCGGCTAGTGTTTAATAGTAGTTTGGATTGTGTCTAATTCTCCGAACCTTGCCTATTATCAAGCCCTTTGGGCTAGTACTCTATTTGAATCCGTCTATGGGAACTACTGCTACTTTTGTGTGCCCATGAATCATGTGAGAACCATCGTAATTGTTGCCAAAACAGATGCGTCCTCACTAGTTTTTTATGAATATGGCATGGTAAGACATAAGTTTTCACAGTTTATCGTATGAGCAGTGTGTGTTTGATGAAATAGAGTACTCGTTCAAGAACTGTGCACCGACGTATACATAAGTACTTGTAAACACTGTTGGTGCTACCCCACTCGTAAGCAGTTGTGCAAAACACGGCACATTGGCTCAGCTCGCTTCAACACTAGGCTATCGACTAGATAACAATCAATAATTTGCTGTCTAACATATAAGCAACTATGTATCTTGTTACAGTGGTTCATGCAGTTAACCGAGGCCACAATGTAAATTTCAAACGTTCACACGCTAGTCCAGCATTCATGTGGAACACTCACATTAAACTCGACTTCATAAAAAACTTGAAAAGCATAAGTTAAGCAATTTTATACATCTCAATGATTCATAGAACATAACAAACATATACTAGTTCACATCAAAAGACAAAGTTGCGAGAAGGTTTACAAATCAGGGAAAAACAAGCAAGGCTTCTCTGAGCAAAGGGCCTCTCGGCAGGCTTAAATTTCCTGGAGTTCACTCTGGTTTTGTCTTGTTGCCACCATCCAGGGTTAGGTTCTCTCATTCCAGAATAACCAATTATAATTGTGTTCTCAACTGGAATGCTAAACTGAACCATGTAGTGTACTAACCAGCTGAAATTCTTGTGCATTCCACTAAAAGCACCGCTATTTGCAGAAATAAGCAGACCACAATGCCTCTTGTCCGTGCACCTGTCCCAAAATCCTCCATGCAACCGTGCCAGCTAGTCCTCGGTCCGTGGATCAACTCGTAGAAAGTGCATTCCGGACTAGGATGCAGTTGTTTTTGCTCGTCCCTGCACTACAATCAGGAAGTAAAACGTACGAATCAGCTTCTTTTAGATTGTGTTGGTCATTCTACCTAGTTACTACCGATGTAGGAATACCTGGAACACTGGTGGTTAGAGGACGGCAGCTAGGAATAGCCATCTCATTTTGTGCAGTTATACTAAAACCGAGGTGTGTACTTTTGATTGCGCGGATAGAAACGATATGGAGACAGACATCCCTGTTTGCGCAAATATGAAATACAGTTATTTAAACAGTGACAGATATATGCATTGGCGTATGATTAACAACAACATCTATTGTGTTATAATTGGCACTAGATTGACATTATGAAAGTGCCCTTAAGTAAGTAGCATCACATCACATCAACACTGCCACTAGATTAACATGCAGAACAATAGCATTAGTATTACTTGAAGGAAATATGCCCTAGAGGCAATAATAAAGTTATTATTTATTTCCTTACATCATGATAAATGTTTATTATTCATGCTAGAATTGTATTAACCGGAAACATAATACATGTGTGAATACATAGACAAACAGAGTGTCACTAGTATGCCTCTACTTGACTAGCTCGTTAATCAAAGATGGTTATGTTTCCTAACCATAAACAAAGAGTTGTTATTTGATTAACGAGATCACATCATTAGGTGAATGATCTGATTGACATGACCCATTCCATTAGCTTAGCACCCGATCGTTTAGTATGTTGCTATTGCTTTCTTCATGACTTATACATGTTCCTATGACTATGAGATTATGCAATTCCCGTTTGCCGGAGGAACACTTTGTGTGCTACCAAACATCACAACGTAAATGGGTGATTATAAAGGTGCTCTACAGGTGTCTCAAAAGGTACATGTTGGGTTGGCGTATTTCGAGATTAGGATTTGTCACTCCGATTGTCGGAGAGGTATCTCTGGGCCCTCTCGGTAATGCACATCACATAAGCCTTGCAAGCATTACAACTAATGAGTTAGTTGCAAGATGATGTATTACGGAATGAGTAAAGAGACTTGTCGGCAACGAGATTGAACTAGGTATTGGATACCGACGATCGAATCTCGGGCAAGTAACATACCGATGACAAAGGGAACAACATATGTTGTTATGCGGTCTGACCGATAAAGATCTTTGTAGAATATGTAGGAGCCAATATGGGCATCTAGGTCCCACTATTGGTTATTGACCGGAGACGTGTCTCGGTCATGTCTACATTGTTCTCAAACCGTAGGGTCCGCACGCTTAACGTTACGATGACAGTTATTATGAGTTTATGCATTTTGATGTACCGAAGTTAGTTCGGAGTCCCGGATGTGATCACGGACATGACGAGGAGTCTCGAAATGGTCGAGGCATAAAGACTGATATATTGGATGACTATATTCGGACACTGGAAGCGTTCCGGATAAGTTTTGGATAAAACCGGAGCACCGGGGGGTTACCGGAACCCCCCGGGGGGTTAATGGGCCTCATGGGCCTAAAGTGGAGAAGAGGAAGGGGCTGCGAGGGCAGGCCGCGCACCTGCTCTCCCCTAGTCCGAATTGGACAAGGAGGGAGGGGCGGCGCCCCCTCTTTCCCTCTCTTCTCCCACCAATCCTACTTGGACAAGGAAAAGGGGGGGAGTCCCACTCCCGGTAGGAGTAGGACTCCTCCTGCGCGCCACCATAGGGTCGGCCGAACCCCCCCTTGGATCCTTTATATACGGAGGCAAGGGGGCACCCTAGTACACACAAGTTGATCCTCGTGATCGTTCCTTAGCGGTGTGCAGTGCCCCCTTCCACCATATTCCACCTCGGTCATATCGTTGTAGTGCTTAGGCGAAGCCCTGCGTCGGTAGAACATCATCATCGTCACCACGCCGTTGTGCTGACGGAACTCATCCCCGAAGCTTTGCTGGATCGGAGCCCGGGGAGCGTCATCGAGCTGTACGTGTGCTAAGAACTCGGAGGTGCCAGAGTAACGGTGCTTGGATCGGTCGGATCGGGAAGACGTACGACTACTTCCTCTATGTTGTGTCAACACTTCCGCTTCGGTCTACGAGGGTATGTAGAAAACACTCTCCCCTCTCGTTGCTATGCATCACCATGATCTTGCGTGTGCATAGGAATTTTTTTTGAAATTACTACGTTCCCCAACAGTGGCATCCGAGCCTAGGTTTTATGGTTTGATGTTATATGCACGAGTAGAACACAAGTGAGTTGTGGGCGATATAAGTCATACTGCCTACCAGCATGTCATACTTTGGTTCGGCGATATTGTTGGATGAAGCGGCCCGGACCGACATTACGCGTACGCTTACGCGAGACCGGTTCTCCCGACGTGCTTTGCACAAAGGTGGCTTGCGGGTGACTGTTTCTCCAACTTTATTTGAACCGAGTGTGGCTACGCCCGGTCCTTGCGAAGGTTAAAACGGCATCAACTTGACAAACTATCGTTGTTGTTTTGATGCGTAGGTAAGATTGGTTCTTGCTTAAGCCCGTAGCAGCCACGTAAAACATGCAACAACAAAGTAGAGGACGTCTAACTTGTTTTTGCAAGGCATGTTGTGATGTGATATGGTCAAGACATGATGCTAAATTTTATTGTATGAGATGATCATGTTTTGTAACCAAGTTATCGGCAACTGGTAGGAGCCATATGGTTGTCGCTTTATTGTATGCAATGCAATCGCGCTGTAATGCTTTACTTTATCACTAAGTGGTAGCGGTAGTCGTGGAAGCATAAGATTGGCGAGACAAGAACGATGCTATGATGGAGATCAAGGTGTCGCGCCGGTGACGATGGTGATCAAGAAGGTGCTTCGGAGATGGAGATCACAAGCACAAGATGATGATGGCCATATCATATCACTTATATTGATTGCATGTGATGTTTATCTTTTATGCATCTTATCTTGCTTTGATTGATGGTAGCATTATAAGATGATCTCTCACTAAATTATCAAGAAGTGTTCTCCCTGAGTATGCACCGTTGCCAAAGTTCGTCGTGCCCAGACACCACATGATGATCGGGTGTGATAAGATCTACGTCCATCTACAACGGGTGCAAGCCCGTTTTGCACACGCAGAATACTCAGGTTAAACTTGACGAGCCTAGCATATGCAGATATGGCCTCGGAACACGGAGACCGAAAGGTCGAGCGTGAATCATATAGTAGATATGATCAACATAATGATGTTCACCATTGAAAACTAATCAATTTCACGTGATGATCGGTTATGGTTTAGTTGATTTGGATCACGTGATCACTTAGAAGATTAGAGGGATGTCTATCTAAGTGGGAGTTCTTTAAGTAACTTGATTAATTGAACTTAAATTTATCATGAACTTAGTACCTGATAGTATCTTGCTTATGTATGTTTGATTGTAGATAGATGGCCCGTGCTGTTGTTCCATTCAATTTTAATGCGTTCCTTGAGAAAGCAAAGTTGAAAGATGATGGTAGCAATTACACGGACTGGGTCCGTAACTTGAGGATTATCCTCATTGCTGCACAGAAGAATTACATCCTAGAAGCACCGCTGGGTGCCAGGCCTGCTGCTGGAGCAACACCAGATGTTATGAACGTCTGGCAGAGCAAAGCTGATGACTACTCGATAGTTCAGTGTGCCATGCTTTACGGCTTAGAATTGGGACTTCAACGACGTTTTGAACGTCATGGAGCATATGAGATGTTCCAGGAGTTGAAGTTATTATTTCAAGCAAATGCCCGGATTGAGAGATATGAAGTCTCCAATAAGTTCTATAGCTGCAAGATGGAGGAGAACAGTTCTGTCAGTGAGCATATACTCAAAATGTCTGGGTATAATAATCACTTGATTCAGATGGGAGTTAATCTTCCAGATGATTGTGTCATTGACAGAATTCTCCAATCACTGCCACCAAGCTACAAGAGCTTCGTGATGAACTATAATATGCAAGGGATGAATAAAACTATTCCCGAGCTCTTCGCAATGCTGAAAGCTGCGGAGGTAGAAATCAAGAAGGAGCATCAAGTGTTGATGGTCAACAAGACCACTAGTTTCAAGAAAAAGGGCAAAGGGAAGAAGAAGGGGAACTTCAAGAAGAACGGCAAGGAAGTTGCTGCTCAAGAGAAGAAACCCAAGTCTGGACCTAAGCCTGAAACTGAGTGCTTCTACTGCAAGCAGACTGGTCACTGGAAGCAGAACTGCCCTAAGTATTTGGCGGATAAAAAGGATGGCAAGGTGAACAAAGGTATATGTGATATACATGTTATTTATGTGTACCTTACTAGAGCTCGCAGTAGCACCTGGGTATTTGATACTGGTTCTGTTGCTAATATTTGCAACTCGAAACAGGGACTATGGATTAGGCGAACACTGGCAAAGGACGAGGTGACGATGCGCGTGGGAAATGGTTCCAAAGTCGATGTGATCGCGGTCGGCACGCTACCTCTACATCTACCTTCGGGATTAGTATTAGACCTAAATAATTGTTATTTGGTGCCAGCGTTAAGCATGAACATTATATCTGGATCTTGTTTGATGCGAGACGGTTATTCATTTAAATCAGAGAATAATGGTTGTTCTATTTATATGAGTAATATCTTTTATGGTCATGCACCCTTGAAGAGTGGTCTATTTCTGATGAATCTCGATAGTAGTGATACACATATTCATAATGTTGAAACCAAAAGATGCAGAGTTGATAATGATAGTGCAACTTACTTGTGGCACTGCCGTTTAGGTCATATCGGTGTAAAGCGCATGAAGAAACTCCATACTGATGGACTTTTGGAACCACTTGATTATGAATCACTTGGTACTTGCGAACCGTGCCTCATGGGCAAGATGACTAAAACCACCGTTCTCCGGTACTATGGAGAGAGCAATAGATTTGTTGGAAATCATACATACCGATGTATGTGGTCCGATGAATATTGAGGCTCGTGGCGGATATTGTTATATTCTCACCTTCACAGATGACTTAAGCAGATATGGGTATATCTACTTAATGAAACACAAGTCTGAAACATTTGAAAAGTTCAAAGAATTTCAGAGTGAAGTTGAAAATCATCGTAACAAGAAAATAAAGTTTCTATGATCTGATCGTGGTGGAGAATATTTAAGTTACGAGTTTGGTGTACATTTGAAACAATGCGGAATAGTTTCGCAACTCACACCACCCGGCACACCACAGCGTAATGGTGTGTCCGAATGTCGTAATCGTACTTTACTAGATATGGTGCGATCTATGATGTCTCTTACTGATTTACCGCTATCGTTTTGGGGCTATGCTTTAGAGACGGCTACATTCACGTTAAATAGGGTACCATCAAAATCCGTTGAGATGACGCCTTATGAACTATGGTTTGGCAAGAAACCAAAGTTGTCGTTTCTTAAAGTTTGGGGCTGCGATGCTTATGTGAAAAAACTTCAACCTGATAAGCTCGAACCCAAATCGGAGAAATGTGTCTTCATAGGATACCCAAAGGAGACTGTTGGGTACACCTTCTATCACAGATCCGAAGGCAAGACATTCGTTGCTAAGAATGGATCATTTCTAGAGAAGGAGTTTCTCTCGAAAGAAGTGAGTGGGAGGAAAGTAGAACTTGACGAGGTAACTGTACCTACTCCCTTATTGGAAAGTAGTACAACACAGAAATCTATTTCTGCGACACCTACACCAATTAGTGAGGAAGCTAATGACAATGATCATGAAACTTCAGGACAAGATACTACTGAACCTCGTAGATCAAACAGAGTGAGAACCGCGCCAGAGTGGTACGGAAATCCTGTTCTGGAAATCATGCTACTAGATCATGATGAACCTTCGAACTATGAAGAAGCGATGGTGAGCCCAGATTCCGCAAAATGGCTTGAAGCCATGAAATCTGAGATGGGATCCATGTATGAGAACAAAGTCTGGACTTTGGTTGACTTGCCCGATGGTCGGCAAGCAATTGAGAATAAATGGATCTTCAAGAAGAAGACTAACGCTGACGGTAATGTTACTGTCTACAAAGCTCGACTTGTCGCAAAAGGTTTTCGACAAGTTCAAGGGGTTGACTACGATGAGACCTTCTCACCCGTAGCGATGCTTAAGTCCGTCCGAATCATGTTAGCAATTGCCGCATTTTATGATTATGAAATTTGGCAGATGGATGTCAAAACTGCATTCCTGAATGGATTTCTGGAAGAAGAGTTGTATATGATGCAACCGGAAGGTTTTGTCGATCCAAAGGGAGCTAACAAAGTGTGCAAGCTCCAGCGATCCATTTATGGACTGGTGCAAGCCTCTCAGAGTTGGAATAAACGCTTTGATAGTGTGATCAAAGCATTTGGTTTTATACAGACTTTCGGAGAAGCCTGTATTTACAAGAAAGTGAGTGGGAGCTCTGTAGCATTTCTGATATTATATGTGGATGACATATTACTGATTGGAAATGATATAGAATTTCTGGATAGCATAAAGGGATACTTGAATAAGAGTTTTTCAATGAAAGACCTTGGTGAAGCTGCTTACATATTAGGCATAAAGATCTATAGAGATAGATCAAGACGCTTAATTGGACTTTCACAAAGCACATACCTTGACAAGATTTTGAAGAAGTTCAAAATGGATCAAGCAAAGAAAGGGTTCTTGCCTGTGTTACAAGGTGTGAAGTTGAGTCAGACTCAATGCCCGACCACTGCAGAAGATAGAGAGAAAATGAAAGATGTTCCCTATGCTTCAGCCATAGGCTCTATCATGTATGCGATGCTGTGTACCAGACCTGATGTGTGCCTTGCTATAAGTCTAGCAGGGAGGTACCAAAGTAATCCAGGAGTGGATCACTGGACAGCGGTCAAGAACATCCTGAAATACCTGAAAAGGACTAAGGATATGTTTCTCGTATATGGAGGTGAAAAAGAGCTCATCGTAAACGGTTACGTTGATGCAAGCTTTGACACTGATCCGGACGATTCTAAATCGCAAACCGGATACGTGTTTATATTAAACGGTGGAGCTGTCAGTTGGTGCAGTTCTAAACAAAGCGTCGTGGCGGGATCTACATGTGAAGCGGAGTACATAGCTGCTTCGGAAGCAGTAAACGAAGGAGTCTGGATGAAGGAGTTCATATCCGATCTAGGTGTCATACCTAGTGCATCGGGTCCAATGAAAATCTTTTGTGACAATACTGGTGCAATTGCCTTGGCAAAGGAATCCAGATTTCACAAGAGAACCAAGCACATCAAGAGACGCTTCAATTCCATCCGGGATCTAGTCCAGGTGGGAGACATAGAGATTTGCAAGATACATACAGATCTGAATATTGCAAACCCGTTGACTAAGCCTCTTCCACGAGCAAAACATGATCAGCACCAAGGCTCCATGGGTGTTAGAATCATTACAGTGTAATCTAGATTATTGACTCTAGTGCAAGTGGGAGACTGAAGGAAATATGCCCTAGAGGCAATAATAAAGTTATTATTTATTTCCTTACATCATGATAAATGTTTATTATTCATGCTAGAATTGTATTAACCGGAAACATAATGCATGTGTGAATACATAGACAAACAGAGTGTCACTAGTATGCCTCTACTTGACTAGTTCGTTAATCAAAGATGGTTATGTTTCCTAACCATAAACAAAGAGTTGTTATTTGATTAATGAGATCACATCATTAGGTGAATGATCTGATTGACATGACCCATTCCATTAGCTTAGCACCCGATCGTTTAGTATGTTGCTATTGCTTTCTTCATGACTTATACATGTTCCTATGACTATGAGATTATGCACCTCCCATTTGCCGGAGGAACACTTTGTGTGCTACCAAACGTCACAACGTAAATGGGTGATTATAAAGGTGCTCTACAGGTGTCTCCAAAGTACATGTTGGGTTGGCATATTTCGAGATTAGGATTTGTCACTCCGATTGTCGGAGAGGTATCTCTGGGCCCTCTCGGTAATGCACATCACATAAGCCTTGCAAGCATTACAACTAATGAGTTAGTTGCGAGATGATGTATTACGGAACGAGTAAAGAGACTTGCCGGCAACGAGATTGAACTAGGTATTGGATACCGACGATCGAATCTCGAGCAAGTAACATACCGATGACAAAGGGAACAACGTATGTTGTTATGCGGTCTGACCGATAAAGATCTTCATAGAATATGTAGGAGCCAATATGGGCATCCAGGTCCCGCTATTGGTTATTGACCGGAGACATGTCTCAGTCATGTCTACATTGTTCTCGAACCATAGGGTCCGCACGCTTAACGTTACGATGACAGTTATTATGAGTTTATGCATTTTGATGTACCGAAGTTAGTTCGGAGTCCCGGATGTGATCACGAACATGACGAGGAGTCTCAAAATGGTCGAGACATAAAGATTGATATATTGGATGGCTATATTCGGACACCGGAAGCGTTCCGGATAAGTTTCGGATAAAACCGGAGCACCGGGCGGTTACCGGAACCCCCCGGGGGGTTAATGGGCCTTATGGGCCTAAAGTGGAGAAGAGGAAGGGGCTGCCAGGGCAGGCCACGCGCCCCCTCTCCCCCTAGTCCGAATTGGACAAGGAGGGAGGGGCGGCGCCCCCCTCTTTCCCTCTCTTCTCCCACCAATCCTACTTGGACAAGGAAAAGGGGGGAGTCCTACTCCCGGTAGGAGTAGGACTCCTCCTGCGCGCCACCATAGGGCCGGATGAACCCCCCTTGGATCCTTTATATACGGAGGCAAGGGGGCACCCTAGTACACACAAGTTGATCCTCGTGATCGTTCCTTAGCCGTGTGCGGTGCCCCCTTCCACCATATTCCACCTCGGTCATATCGTCGGAGCCCAGGTAGCATCATCGAGCTGTACGTGTGCTAATAACTCGGAGGTGTCGGAGTAACAGTGCTTGAATCGGTCGGATCGGGAAGACGTACGACTACTTCCTCTACATTGTGTCAACGCTTCCGCTTCGGTCTACGAGGGTACGTAGACAACACTCTCCCCTCTCGTTGCTATGCATCACCATGATCTTGCGTGTGCGTAGGAAATTTTTTGAAATTACTACGTTCCCCAACATTACTGTCATGAGAGTAGCACATGGTTAGTAAATGTGTAATCAAATTTGTGCAGTTCCACTGGGATGAAGCAATGTTAGCGGTGTGAGATTTAAGTGTAACTGCAAAAACACAATTCATGGGAAATAAAGCAAGACGAAAGCACTTCATAAAATGGTGGTGGCATTGCTTCAATTTATCGACGGCACTAGACCATTACTTATAGTGACATTAGGTGGCATTGCTTAATGCTTCATATGATTTTACATTAACGTTAGCGATATGGGCGTAGGGACAACATGAGCATAAAGTGGTGAGGCAGATGTGGTTGCCGAGAGCAGCAAACACTCAGGCAGCACCACATCATCAATTCATGCATGTTACTCATAAGTTATTTCTTGCATTAAATTTTGTATTGACAATGTATGTGCTGGTCACATGCACACATATGTAGTTCACATTCACATTTTTCTTAGAAATGTCATTCTTTTAACTACAATTCATTTTTTTTCTCTTTTACTCCCTCCGTCTAGGTGTGTAAGTCATCTTCCAAAAACCAAATAATCCCAAAACACTTAGGCACGGTACATTAACTCCCTCCTCGTTTCTTGTTTCGTGACATATCAACCAATAAGAGATGTGGGCCGTGCATGCTTTCAATGGCTTGAGACTTTCAAAAATGACATGCAGTGGTTAATTCATTGCATGGAATGCTATTAAGTAGCAAAAAACCTAAGATGACTTATACACCTAGACGGAGGGAGTATTACATTTTTTTCAATTTAAGCATACATTCACTTCCCATTAGTTATAGATGTTTTTGGAGGAACTTTTATGCATTATCTATACCCCTATATAGTGTGCAAATAACTTTGAAAGATGGTCGTTAGATGAAGCTAATCCGAAAGTGCAGAGATGGAAAATCCGAGCACTACTGGCCATTGGATATCATCAACATTCCACCAGATTCTGCCACATGTACAATCTAGAAGACTCCATGGTTGAACTTAAGCATAATGTACAAACCTCAAAACACAAGCACTTCTCCTCTGTTCTAGAATCTTCTGTATCATAATTGCCCAAACATTTTTGTTCTAAATGAATTGCCATTATTTGTTTTTTACTTTATGCTTTACAGTGCACAATCCCATGAATCTTAACCTTTTTATAAAACTAATTGATTTTGAATGAGATGAACTATAAGAACTACATCATGCATATATGACTCAAAGCTTTACATTCTATAGTGTGTATTTATTCATAATTTGGTTTCCAAATCTCATGCGTTCAATGCATGTGTACCTTACTAGTTTTGAGTAGAGTAGCAAATTTCACGCGGCCTCGAGTATATAAAAATGCAGGGCCCATGTATCATTGCCTTTCGGTCGAACTTACGTCCACAATTTTTTGTACATACATCTCCACTGGTCCCCGAACCCAAAATGTTGCCTCGTTCCCGTAAAACCAACTGGCCCACACATATTAAGGCATCGACTCGAACTCAATCCCTCTCCCGTTTACTACGACGTGGCCCCGCATGCCGTAGTAATCCTACAAACCCTACTGCTGCACGCATCATCGGTTTTCTTCAAGAGGACGTGGAGAAGCGGATTTGTAGTGGAGGCGCTTTCAAAAAAGGATTTGTAGTGGAGGCCCCTACCCTAGGTAGCTGCCGCACACATCATTGGTTTTCTCTTTTCTTTATGCTCTTGTGCCCTAGAGTGAAATGATGGTTGCTTCGTCCGTCCAACTTAATGCAGGAAAGGTGGGGCTTTGTGATTTGACCGCTCATCGCTCATTTACTACTACTGCGGCGCTACGACCGGGGTGCCTCCAAGTCCAACCGCTGTTCCGAACTGTAATTTGGTGCATCGCACGTGGAACAAGATGGTGGATGAGCCACATGTCGGCCAAAGGGGTCCTGTTAAGTGTGTCGCCATTTCGTGTGCGGACTGACCCTACTTGAGTTGCTACGCCAACCCGACAGGAGAATCCTACCACTTGGTTTTGCTCCTTGGTGAATCTAGACTATATTGATCTAAAAAGATACGTACTGTACTACCCTCTCTGTCTTGGTTTATAGGGCATGCACGTTGTTCTAGGTCATCCGTTTGACTAACTAAATATGAGTTACTATGTCAGAAAAAGTATATCATTGGATTCTTAAGCGGATGTAGTTTCTAAACATATATTGTTCATCACATATATAGCCAGTTAAATTCTCAACCTAGAACGACGTGCATGCTTTGTAAACCGATATGGAGGAAGTAGTTAAAATGAGGTGATTTTATCGAGCGATGGGCGGGGGAGCATGGCCTGTCATGCGGTCCCATGTGTCATGATGTACCAAGGCGATGCGTGTGTCCCTCTTGAGGCAGAACAATGGCAGAAGCAATACTACGTGGTTTCTTGAAGGAGAGGATGGCGAAGAGAAGTGTGAAATAATGGTTGCTTCGTCCGTCTGGGAAGGTGCGACATTGTGATTTGATGTCTCATTGCTCATTACTACTATTGGGGAGGTACGACTGGGGTGTGTCCCCCTGCTGTTCTGCACTGTTATTTGGCGCACGACACGTCAACCCGGTTGCTATATTGTGGCACCCCGGCTCAGAGAAACCGGAACGCCCCGTATTCCAGCCCAGAGATCGAGGAGAAGTCTCTGGAATACGGCACTGCTTGACATAGAACAAATCAGCTCTTATTACAAGAATAATAATACAAGGGTCTGATGTTACAAAGAAGCACATTAGCATGGCGACACTATGCCTCGATACTACACTTGCTCTATGCTAGCAGCAGAACAACTCGAAGCAACGGAATACTTCTAGCAGCGGAACAACGACGAAGGTGGTGAACTCCACTCTGCAAGGACTCTGGCTGGGACACGATCTAGCTCGCATGCACGGCAACCATGACAAGCAATCAAGCAATCACGGCATCACCTGCAATCTCGCATGACACGCCAGGTCAGTACATTGAATGTACTTGCAAGCTCACAACAACCATAAACATCAAGGCAAGACAATAACATAGCATTTAGCAGGTTAATTAAATTAACAACTATTATGATGAAACAACTACTAAGCATGGTATGAAACTGATACAATACTAATAAATCACCATCTCAGATCTCCATAACCATATCACTCTTGGCTAACCGGCCAAGCAATATACCATCTCGATCACCTCGTGATCAAAACCAAACGGTGACCATTCCGGCATTCACAACCACGACCAACACTTGGTCTCAAACGGTGATCTTTCCGGCAATCACTACCACGACCAACACTTGGTCTCAAACGGTGATCCTTCCGGCGATCACTACCATGACCAACACTTCGTCTCCAACATCATCATCAACATTCCGCCAATCTATACTGCTCAACATATCAACATATAAATATATTACCTATAAGTCATTCCATCATGTGAGTGTTGATCAAACGGTGTGACCTAGTACGGACCCTTGCCCATGACCGAGGACACGGCTATTGATAGATTTAAATACACACACTCTGCAGAGGTAGCACACTTTAGCCACACCACAGAATCGATGGCCTTGCACTCCCATTCGGGTGGACCAACGGCGTTCCGACAAAACCGATCGACTGCCATGACACTCTCCCAGCCACTCCGACCCACTCCCAACTGGGCTAGTCCTGGGTGGCCCCGTGTCTACCAAAGACACAACGACCACCGTCGTGGCCAAAACGACCCTCACGGGGACCATACACATAACAACAACAACAACAACAGGCACACAAGGTTATGTCTGCTTACCGGGCCAGGGTACCGCACGCCCATAACCTTCCCTCGTTGGAGGCACCGGCGAGAGGCACGACAATAGACCGCATTAGGGCCTTCCCATAAAGGCAAATGTGGTTGCATTGGAAAGGCCCGGTTCGGTGGCACCTGGCCAACTTAATGATGGAATTTATCCCCAAAATACAATAGTAATGACTGCTACTCCGATATCATCTATCAAACTATAATCCAAATCATAGCAATATCCAACAAATAATCCAAAGCTTAATATCATCATACCAAAATACTCCGAGGACAATATAACACTACTATCATGATGAACCCAAGAACGATAATACTAGTACTCAAATATCAAGAACTAACTATCCAGCTATGATCCACATGCAAGCATGATCTCCATCATCATAGTCCAAAACATAATATCAACTAGCATCATGATGAAACTAACACTAGCCACTAATAATCCAAAGGCAACATGATATCCAAAGTAATACTCCAAATCATAATACCATCATGACATAATCATAATAGCCACTAAGAATCCAAAGGCACATGATATCCAAAGTAATGCTCCAAGATAATAACAGATACCATCATGACAATAATCATAATAGCCACTAAGAATCCAAAGGCAACATGGTATCCAAAGTAATACTCCAAAGCATAATACCATCATGAACATAATCATAATAGCCACTAAGAATCCAAAGGCAACATGACATCCACATAATCATCAAAATATAGGTCCTAGAACTCCAAGCAATATCATGGCAATATCACGATCAAAACCATACTCCGAGAAATGCCATGAGCAAACCATACATAGCTAATGCAATATTTTAATCAAGTTCAAATAAATAAACCATGTCACTGCATTGCAATCATGCTAATGGAGGGTGTGGCTTGCCTGGGGGTGGAAGAAATCTCCGGGAAAAAGTGCGAGAAGCTCGCGGAACGAATCACCGGAAATCTTTCTCTCTCGGAGGGGCTGAATAAGGGCAGGGGCAAAATGGTCATTTTCATAATGTCAAGACATGGCGAAAATGATTCCATCGGAACGGGCTCGACGAAACGAAGAAGTGGGCTTTGGATTCACCTCATTTGGAGTTGTGGTTGAAAAGTTTTGAGTGTTTTCCTGCCAGGGACCCATCTATAATAAAATCATCACAAACAGGCCCTCGGCTGAAAAAACAGAACGTGCAATCCAGAGAATACGCTTTCAGTGAAGCGAACGCGTATTTCCGACCGCAGAACACCAGTACGCTTTCATCGCATGAAAACGTATTTCTGGGATACCGCTTCCACTTATCCACCTCAGCGGTGGTGGGGTCAGCGTGGTGTGCGGCTGACGGGTGGGACCGCGAGGCCCACCGGCCAGCTGGCAGGGAGGGATCGGGGCCTTCTTCTCCTTCCCGCCGCCGCTCATGGAGCAGAGGGAGGATCTCGACGCCGGCGGCCGTTCTGGCACCACAGGCCACCTCCGGCAGCGCTCCGGCCACCGGGATGATCAGGGAGACGCCGCGCTTCACATGGGCTACAGCCCGGACTCCGGGGAGCGCTCGGACGAGCGGGACGGCAGCCGCGGTGGACGGCGGCTTCGGCCAGAGGTGGAACTCGGGGATACGGCACTCCGGCGACGAGGCGAAGGGTTGGGGAGGTGCTACGGTGATGGTGTGGTCTTCGGGTGGTGGTTAGACGAGGGGGAAACGCGCGTCTTGCTCGAATTTGAGCAGTGGCCGGCGGCGGCCATGGCGGTGATGGGCAGCGAAGAGAGCTCTTTGAGCTCTATAGAGTAGCTGGGAGGGGTCCTGGGAGGTGGAGGAGTGGCTTGGTGAGGTCGAGGGTGCCCGGGGCTGGTTAAATAGCCAAGGGGGAGGGGCTGCCGCACTAGCGTTGCCGTGGACGCGTGTGCACGTGCATGCGCTCAGAGTTAGGCGACGAGTGGGAACATGAGGGAGAGATCACCGGGAAGAGGCGGCCAAGGGAGCGCAGGGAGGATGATGACGGCGACGAATAGGGAGGATGATGACGGCGACGAACTGTACTCTTGTGGGCGTTCGACGGCGAGCATCAGTGAGTGTCGGTGAGGGGTTTTACTGAGAGGGACAGAGGTCCACGAGGATGGCGACGACACGGTAAATCTATTAGACATGCTCGTGCTCGCTGAGACGCCGAGCAGAGGAGGGGCCCGAGCAAGAAGTCATTCTCGACGCGGCTATTGCACGCCAAAGCGGTGGTCACCGCGCAGACTAGCGAGGAGAAGATGACAAGGGTTGGCAAACGTTGTGTAGGGCATAGTCCATCAGTGTTGGTAGATCGATTAAAACTGCTATGGTTAACTGGTGATCACCCTCTGAAGTTTACTGCAGTAAACTTGTGTGAGCACTAGTGATCAACAGGAAGATGATTGGGAGCAATGGAGTTGTCTGCAAGGTTTAGGGTAAGAAGGACTTTCATTCTGGTAACTTTGAGGAGATTTGGACCAAGGTTTAATATAGTTGCTTTGCAACTGACCAAAATGGTCTAGAAATGAGAATTGGATGATGCACTCACATGGTGATTCCACTTGAGCTCAAATTTGTCAAGGCCTAATTATTTGGTCATAGTAAGAAGTTGTAACAATTTCATACCAATTGGATTTACCAAAATGGTACTACCTTCAGAGCTATCTTCACTGACCAGAATCTTGCAAGAATTCTATAGAAATATTTGATATATGAATTGATGCCAAATTTGGTGGAGAGAAGTGATTTTGGTAGGAGAATGCTCTGGTAAAATTTCAGGCAAAATGAAGCAATATAAAATATACTTGCTTCACAACCTGAAAATATTGATAGAATCAAAGATTTGATGTTGTGCTCACATAGATCAAGGTATGGAGCTGAAACTTGTAGGAGTGAGGTAATATGAGCACAAGAAGGAGTGTGCAAAATTTCAACTCATTTGGATAACCCTAGCTAGCACTTCCTTCACAAAGGCTTTCCTCAGACAAGAACTTTGAAAATCACTGAGGAAGTTTGGCTAGTCAAATAAAGTTGAATTTTGGTACAGGTCAATTATTTGGATGACATATCATGCCCAAAAAGTTTGGGGTCAAATGGACAAATATAAATAACACTTTCTTCACAATGTGCCATTTAGGATAGATTAGGAAATGAATTTATTGAGCATGATGAGAAATATGGCCTGATGTCTACTACACAACCTTCTTCTTGTAGACGTTGTTGGGCCTCCAAGTGCAGAGGTTTGTAGGATAGTAGCAAATTTCCCTCAAGTGGATTACCTAAGGTTTATCAATCCGTAGGAGGCGTAGGTTGAAGATGGTCTCTCTCAAGCAACCCTGCAACCAAATAACAAAGAGTCTCTTGTGTCCCCAACACACCCAATACAATGGTAAATTGTATAGGTGCATTAGTTCGGTGATACAAGTGGTATATGGATGGTAGATAAAGGTTTTTGTAATCCGAAAATATAAAAACATCAAGGTAACGAATGATAAAAGTGAGCGTAAACGGTATTGCAATGTGTTGAAACAAGGCCTAGGGTGGGCGCGCCCCCTGCCTTGTGGCCTCCTCGTTGCTTCCCTTACGTGGACTCCAAGTCTCCCGGGTTGCTTTCCTTCCAAAAATAAGTTCCGTGAAGTTTCAGGTCAATTGGACTCCGTTTGATTTTCCTTTTCTGCGATACTCTAAAACAAGGAAAAAATTGAAACTGGCATTGGGCTCTAGGTTAATAGGTTAGTCCCAAAAATAATATAAAAGTGTATAATAAAGCCCATAAACATCCAAAGTTGATAATATAATAGCATGGAACAGTCAAAAATTATAGATACGTTGGAGATGTATCATGGCCAATGAAATATTTTGCCATATTTGAGGAAGATATGACCCAAACAATTTATAAGAATTATTTGGGGATTTTTGGATGGACAAAAATATAGGTTGCTTCACAATCTAGGGCAGATAGGGTTATTCCTTTATTAGGAAAATGAATATTCCCTAGAAAAAGAAATTAGGGTTTGGTCAAGCAGTGGACTGACATGATTTTGGCAAGGTTTTGAGAATGATGAGCCACTTGGGAGAGGAAATGAAGATGATTTCCAATGTGACAAGGCCACCGAATCACTCCAAAGAGAAAAACAGAGCAAAACCCCAATAAATCAAAAGAAAAAGAAAAGGGCCAAAATGCAAGCTGTTACATATATGTCCCACATGTTGGCGAGAGGAAGTACATAATTCATGAAAGCGAGCGTCGACGGAGGAGTACAAGACACAGCTTGGTTTTTGTTGCTTCGCGCGATCCATCAATACAAACCCGGACTAAAAAAGGCGAGGGCGGGTCTTTTCCCGCACGGCAGGCAAGGGAGTTTGGCATAGTCTATTTGAGGCAAGGAGGGGAGAAGGGAAACAAACAAATAAAGGTTGAGCGACTTAGTTTTGGGAAAAATATGATTTTACGGAGTACTTACCCACTATGGAGGTAGTACTACTTACTACTCCCTACTTTTCGGTTTATAGGGCTCATCTAAAAAATTCATTTTTCCATTTTATAAGTCTCAATTCTACTAGTAGTAGTAGTAGCATCACATGCTGGATTTCGAGGTGCGTTAAATCACCCGATGCAAGCAGTGTCAAGAGAAAACTCACCAATGCATGTAGAAGTTCACGGAAATTTAGTGGTCATGCATTCATTCCGTCTAATTAATGCCCCGGTAAACATAACTTCTTGAGAAAAACGAGCGTACTAATTACTTGTGCAAACTACGAAATTAATTTCACCACTCACCGTCTACCTTGGCTGGAGAGATTTTGAAATTGAGCCATAAACTGGAAAGGAGGGAGTAGTAACATAGCCTAGGGTAGCTTGCTGCACCATGGACTCCAAGGAAATTGCTGTAGTAGTACTACTCCTATATACCACTGTACTACTAAAAGACATACTCCCTCTGTTCCTAAATATAATTATTTTTAAATATTCCACTATGGACTACTCCCTCCTTTCCGGTTTATAAGGCTCAAATCTCAAATCTCATCAACCAAGGCATTTTGTGAGTGGATGAATGTATCTCGTACGTTACAAAACTATCCCAATTAAACTCATGCATTAATTTGGATTAATTGCAGTGCATGCATGCTTGGCCACTAGATGAGTAGGAACATTACATGCATTGGTGTGTTCCTCTTTAATTCTTGCATGCAAAGATTTAATGCGCATTGGAAATTAAAAATGAGATGGAGATAAGCCCTCTAAACTGGAAAAACAAAAAGTTGAAATAAGCCTTATAAACTGGAAAGGAGGGAGTACATTCGAAGCAAAATGAGTGAATCTACACTAAAATATGTCTTCATACATCCGTGTGTAGTTTGTAGTGGAATCTTTAAAAAGATTTATATTTAGGAACAGAGGAAGTATATTCCAAACAATATGATAATCTCTCTAACCCAGGTAGGAACGAGGAGTACGCAGAGGGAGTAGTAAAATTTTCTCCTCGTCCAGCGAGCCACCGCGCGTGTGGGCGAGTGAGCGGGCGTAAGGCATACTAGTAAGCAAGCTTCACCTCTCCTGTGAGCCACCACGCCAGTGGGCTGGGGAGATGGGGTACTAAGCAAGCTTCTCCTCGTTCTATGAGTTGACGGGACACATCAAAATTAATACGTACAAAGCATCTCGAGTGTATAGAGCCTTGCCTCTAAGGTAGGCCCCACATGGTTTGCCTCTCTTTTAACATAACGCGTCAAGTCACAATTTGTTTGTTAACGCATGGTAGACGATCCTCTATCAAGTGGACAACCAGTACATGTGTCAAATTACCATGTGGGCTACATTTCCGTACAGAAATGAGCTCCACTGTGTACCCGCGCGGGTGTGGTTGATAAAGAGACGGGAGTACGTGTGCCGTGCGTGCACCTATTCTCTTCGTGCACGCCCCCACCTACGTGTGTGTGAGAGAGAGATACAAACCTAGACATAATGCGCCGTCCATCCCCATGCCTCCACCCAGTCCGACCACCAGTCACCACCACGCCCCACTCCTCCTCACCTTATCTCATCTTTCTCGAGATATCATTTTTCGATGAAATTCTTGAGATACCATTTTCCCGATAAAATTCTCAAGACATCATTAGTTTTTACGCATGGGATTACTCCTACATGGGTTAATCACAAAAGGTGTTTTGTAAAAAATGCATCTTGATGTTCCGTGCAATGCACGGGCATCTTGCTAGTCCATGAAAACATCACATGGAAAAATTGCATGGTGAACGAGGGTTTTGAATCTGCTGGGAGGGGCTGTTTGGATCTTGCCCGGGGTAGACAAAATATTGGCGACCCTTTTATCCACCGGTGCCTTTGCCACCGATGAACGAGGAATGGCTCGGGTGCTCATGCATCCTCCAGCGCGCACGTTGGAGACGAGCTCGCGTGAGCTGTGCTTTTTTTGTCCCACCAAGCCGCCTGAGCCAGCCGTAGACCGACCGGTGACCCACAAATTACGCCATCGAACCGTAGCCGCACACATCCTAACAGAACCTCAACCAACCGGACAAAATTTATGCAAACATGGCGATATTTCATATAAACAATGATGGAATTCATATAAAATACCAGATTTTCATACAAGCATGACGGATTTCATTACATTCAAATCAACTAAGCGGTGCTAATTCTGGATAGCACAGGTATATAATACCTGGCCTAAATGGTCGCCCACTGATCCATTTATGTTCCTCATGTCTGGCAGCACGATTACCGAACTGCCGGGAGCCCCAGAGGTATATGCTTCAGTGCAAAGGACGGCTCGCTTCCTCACTGCCCAACTGATATGGTTGGCTGATGCCCAAGATGACGGTGGAAGGGGGCTTCTCCGCTTCCGTGGAGCCCATGTGGGGTCGACGAAGGTCCTCGCAACAAAAGGATCCGGCAATACACCTGCAGGGTACGCCGGCGTCACCTCCGCGGTGGCCTTCATGGGACCCAAACGGCGACGACCTCCTGTTTTCTACTTCTCCTCGATGATGGCGGCGGACGCGGAGGCGCTGGCCGCCGACTTGTCGCTCTCCGCGCACCCGGCCTCTGTCTCTGCTTGCATGTCGCGGCCGCCGGCATGGGAGTCTCAGCCACAGAAACAGGAGACACGATGACCTACACGGGAGGCGCGGTATGAGGCGGTGGCGTGGACGGCAGCGACGACGCCCGTGTGCTGCTCCTCGTCGAGCTGGCCTCGAGCGGCGAGTTTCTGAACCGCGTGCCGGCTTGGGGCGGCAACTGGCTCCATCGGGCGAGGGGAGGGAGGTGGATCAGTGATCTGCATAGCTCGTATCCGGCGGGCTCAGCGGGCCACCCAGCCGGCTTGGATGCGGATAACTACTCTTCGTAAGCGATTGTAAGAGTGGACAAAATGGTGAAGGAGGAGATAGGGGAGTGGCGGAGGTGTGCATTCTTGGCCGACGTTTGGCCTCGTTTAAATAGGAGATTAAATAGACGGCGGACGGGAGGAGCTCAGCCGGTGTTGCGTTTAATGCTGGCCTGGTCATGAACGGACGTGTGTCCAGAGTGGGTTTCTTGGCTTCCACACGGGTTTCATGGAGGCGTTTGAATGCAGCAAGGAGGCGTGTTCAGCCGAGCGTGCAACGAGTGGCGCCCTCGACTCTGACGTATGACACCACGCCATTCTTCCACTAACGTGTGGGCTCTTTGGGTACATGGCCTGCATGTCAGTGACCCAATGCAGGCAGCACATGGCAGAGGAACTTTTGGTGGGCCAGGGCGGTCAGAAGCGGGCATTTCATAAACCGATGATTGTTCATTGAGTGTGACGTCATCTATTTCATGTAGATAAGCCTACTATATAATGTAAGAGAATTTTAAAATTTTCATATATACATTGATAGCCCTTTCGATATGTTATGATTCATAAAGACCGCTACAAACATCAATGTTCTGCTTATCACAGATAAGATTGACTAATTGAAGGAAATATGCCCTAGAGGCAATAATAAAGTTATTATTTATTTCCTTATATCATGATAAATGTTTATTATTCATGCTAGAATTGTATTAACCGGAAACATAATACATGTGTGAATACATAGACAAACAGAGTGTCACTAGTATGCCTCTACTTGACTAGCTCGTTAATCAAAGATGGTTATGTTTCCTAACCATGGACAAAAGAGTTGTTATTTGATTAACGAGGTCACATCATTAGTTGAATGATCTGATTGACATGACCCATTCTGTTAGCTTAGCACCCGATCGTTTAGTATGTTGCTATTGCTTTTCTTCATGACTTATACATGTTCCTATGACTATGAGATTATGCAACTCCCGTTTGCCGGAGGAACACTTTGGGTACTACCAAACGTCACAACGTAACTGGGTGATTATAAAGGAGTACTACAGGTGGCTCCAAAGGTAGATGTTGGGTTGGCGTATTTCGAGATTAGGATTTGTCACTCCGATTGTCGGAGAGGTATATCTGGGCCCTCTCGGTAATGCACATCACTCAAGCCTTGCAAGCATTGCAACTAATGAGTTAGTTGCGGGATGATGTATTATGGAACGAGTAAAGAGACTTGCCGGTAACGAGATTGAACTAGGTATTGGATACCGACGATCGAATCTCGGGCAAGTAACATACCGATGACAAAGGGAACAACGTATGTTGTTATGCGGTCTGACCGATAAAGATCTTCGTAGAATATGTAGGAGCCAATATGGGCATCCAGGTCCCGCTATTGGTTATTGACCGGAGACGTGTCTCGGTCATGTCTACATTGTTCTCGAACCGTAGGGTCCGCACGCTTAACCTTACGATGACAGTTATTATGAGTTTATGCATTTTGATGTACCGAAGGTTGTTCGGAGTCCCGGATGTGATCACGGACATGACGAGGAGTCTCGAAATGGCGAGACATAAAGATTGATATATTGGAAGCCTATGTTTGGACATCGGAAGTGTTCCAGGTGAAATCGGGATTTTACCGGATTACCGGGAGGGTTACCGGAACCCCCCGGGAGCCAAATGGGCCAACATGGGCATTAGTGGAAAGGTGAGAGGGCTGCCCACATAGGGCTGCGCCCCCCCTCTCCCTAGTCCTATTAGGACTAGGAGAGGGGCCGGCCACCTCTCTCTCCCTCTCCCCCTTAAGGAATCCTATTAGGAATAGGATTGGGGGGGGAGTCCTACTCCCGGTAGGAGTAGGACTCCTCCTGCGCCTCCCTCCTTTGGCCGGCCAGCCTCCCCCCTTCATCCTTTATATACGGGGGCAGGGGACACCCCAAGACACACAAGTTGATCCTTGGATCGTTCCTTAGCCGTGTGCGGTGCCCCCTGCCACCAAATTCCACCTCGATCATACCGTTACAGTGCTTAGGCGAAGCCCTGCGTCGGTAGTACATCAAGATCGTCACCACGCCGTCGTGCTGACGGAACTCTTCCTCGATGCTTTGCTGGATCGGAGCCCGAGGAACGTCATCGAGATGAACGTGTGCTAAGAACTCGGAGGTGCCGGAGTAACGGTGCTTGGATCGGTCGGACCGGGAAGAAGACGTACGACTACTTCCTCCATGTTGTGTGATCGCTTCCGCAGTCGGTCTGCGTTGGTACGTAGACAACACTCTCCCCTCTCGTTGCTATGCATCACCATGATCTTGCGTGTGCGTAGGAATTTTTTTGAAATTACTACGTTCCCCAACAGTGGCATACGAGCCTAGGTTTTTATGGTTTGATGTTATTTGCACGAGTAGAACACAAGTGAGTTGTGGGCGATACAAGTCATACTGCCTACCAGCATGTCATACTTTGGTTTGGCGGTATTGTTGGACGAGACGATCCGGACCAACCTTACACGTACTCTTACGCGAGACCGGTTCCCTCGACGTGCTTTGCACATAGATGGCTTGCGGAAGACTGTCTCTCCAACTTTAGTTGACCCAAGTGTGGCTACGCCCGGTCCTTGAGAAGGTTAAAACGGAGTCTATTTGACGAACTATCATTGTGGTTTTGATGCGTAGGTGAGATAAGTTCTTACTTAAGCCCGTAGCAGCCACGTAAAACTTGCAACAACAAAGTAGAGGACGTCTAACTTGTTTTTGCAGGGCATGTTGTGATGTGATATGGTCAAGGCATGATGCTGATTTTATTGTATGAGATGATCATGTTTTGTAACCGAGTTATCGACAACTGGCAGGAGCCATATGGTTGTCGCTTTATTGTATGCAATGCAATCGCGATGTAATGCTTTACTTTATTACTAAGCGGTAGTGATAGTCGTGGAAGCATAAGATTGGCGAGACGACAACGATGCTACGATGGAGATCAAGGTGTCGCATCGGTGACGATGGTGATCATGACGGTGCTTCGGAGATGGAGATCACAAAGCACAAGATGATGATGGCCATATCATATCACTTATATTAATTGCATATGATGTTTATCTTTTATGCATCTTATCTTGCTTTGATTGACGGTAGCATTATAAGATGATCTCTCACTAAATTATCAAGAAGTGTTCTCCCTGAGTATGCACCGTTGCGAAAGTTCTTCGTGCTGAGACACCACGTGATGATCGGGTGTGATAGGCTCTACGTTCAAATACAACGGGTGCAAAACAGTTGCACACGCGGAATACTCAGGTTATACTTGACGAGCCAAGCATATACAGATATGGCCTCGGAACACGGAGACCGAAAGGTCGAGCGTGAATCATATAGTAGATATGATCAACATAACGATGTTCACCATTGAAAACTACTCCATCTCACGTGATGATCGGTTATGGTTTAGTTGATTTGGATCACGTGATCACTTAGAGGATTAGAGGGATATCTATCTAAGTGGGAGTTCTTAAGTAATATGATTAATTGAACTTAAATTTATCATGAACTTAGTCCTGGTAGTATTTTGCAAATTGTGTTGTAGATCAATAGCTCGCGTTGTTGCTTCCCTGTGTTTATTTTGATATGTTCCTAGAGAAAATTGTGTTGAAAGATGTTAGTAGCAATGATGCGGATTGGATCCGTGATCTGAGGTTTATCCTCATTGCTGCACAGAAGAATTATGTCCTTGATGCACCGCTAGGTGACAGACCTATTGCAGGAGCAGATGCAGACGTTATGAACGTTTGGCTAGCTCAATATGATGACTACTTGATAGTTTAGTGCACGATGCTTAATAGCTTAGAATCAGGACTTCAAAGACGTTTTGAACGTCATGGAACATATGAGATGTTCCAGGAGTTGAAGTTAATATTTCAAGCAAATACCCGAGTTGAGAGATATGAAGTCTCCAACAAGTTCTATAGCTAAAAGATGGAGGAGAATCGCTCAACTAGTGAGCATGTGCCCAGATTGTCTGAGTACTACAATCGCTTGAATCAAGTGGGAGTTAATCTTCCAGATAAGATAGTGATTGACAGAATTCTCTAGTCACCATCACCAAGTTAGTAGAACTTTGTGATGAACTATAATATGCAAGGGATGACAAAAGTAATTCCTAAGCTCTTCGTGATGCTGAAATCAACGAAGGTAGAAATCAAGAAAAACATCAAGTGTTGATGGTTGACAAGACCACTAGTTTCAAGAAAAGGGCAAAGAGAAGAAGGGGAACTTCAAAAAGAACAGCAAGCAAGTTGCTGCTCAAGTAAAGAAGCCCAAGTCTGGACCTAAGGCTGAGACTGAGTGCTTCTACTGCAAAGGGACTGGTCACTGGAAGCGGAACTACCCCAAGTGATTGGCGGATAAGAAGGATGGAAAAGTGAACATAAGTATATTTGATATACATGTTATTGATGTGTACTTTACTAGTGTTTATAGCAACCCCTCAGTATTTGATATTGGTTCAGTTGCTAAGAGTAGTAACTCGAAACAGGAGTTGCAGAATAAACAGAGACTAGTTAAGGGTGAAGTGACGATGTGTGTTGGAAGTAGTTCCAAGATTGATATGATCATCATCGCACACTCCCCTATACTTTCGGGATTAGTGTGGAACCTAAATAAGTGTTATTTGGTGTTTGCTTAAGCATGAATATGATTTGATCATGTTTATTGTAATACGGTTATTCATTTAAGTAAGAGAATAAATTGTTGTTCTGTTTACATGAATAAAACCTTATATGGTTACACACCCAATGAAAATAGTTCGTTGGATCTCGATCGTAGTGATACACATAATCATAATATTGAAACCAAAAGATGCAAAGTTAATAATGATAGTGCAACTTATTTGTAGCACTGCCGTTTAGGTCATATTGGTGTAAAGCGCATGAAGAAACTCCATGCTGATGGGCTTTCGGAATCACTTGATGCTTGCGAACCATGCCTTTTGGGCAAGATGACTAAAACGCCGTTCTTCGGAACAATGGAGCGAGCAACAGATTTGTTTGAAATCATACATACTGATGTATGTGGTCTGATGAATATTGAGGCTCACGACAGGTATCATTATTTTCTGATCTTCACAGATGATTTGAGCAGATATGAGTATATCTGCTTGATGAAACATAAGTCTGAAACATTTGAAAAGTTCAAAGAATTTTCAGAGTGAAGTGAAAAATCATCATGACAAGAAAATAAAAGTTTCTATGATATGATCGCAGAGGTAAAATATTTGAGTTACGAGTTTGGTCTTCAGTTAAAACAATGTGAAATAGTTTCACTACTCACGCCACCTGGAACACCACAGCATAATGGTGTGTCCGAATGTCATAACCGTACTTTATTGGATACAGTGCAATCTATGATGTATCTTACCGATCTACCACTATCGTTTTGGGGTTATGCATTAGAGACAGCTGCATTCACGTTAAATAGGGCACCATCAAAATCCGTTGAAACGACGCCTTATGAACTGTGGTTTGGCAAGAAACCAAAGTTGTCGTTTCTTAAAGTTTGGGGTTGTGATGCTTATATGAAATTTTTTCATCCTGATAAGCTCAAAACTCAAATCGGAGAAGTGCATCTTCATAGGATATCCAAAGGAAACTATTGGATACACCTTCTATCACAGATCCGAAGGCGAGACTTTTGTTGCTAAATTCGGAAACTTTCTGGAGAAGGAGATTCTCTCGAAAGAAGTGAGTGGGAGGAAAGTAGAACTTGACGAGGCAACTGTACCTGCTCCCTTATTGGAAAGTAGTACATCACAGAAAAATGTTTCTGTGACACCTACACCAGTTAGTGAGGAAGCTAATGATGATGATCATGAAACTTCAGAACAAGATACTACTGAACCTCGTAGATCAACCAGAGTAAGATCCGCGCCAGAGTGGTACGGTAATCCTATTCTGGAAGTCATGCTACTAGATCATGATGAACCTACGAACTATGAAGAAGCGATGGTGAGCCCAGATTCCGCAAAGTGGCTTGAAGCCATGAAATCTGAGATATGATCCATGTATGAGAATAAAGTATGGACTTTGGTTGACTTGCCCGATGATCAGCAAGCCATAGAAAATAAATGGATATTCAAGAGGAAGACGAACGCTGATAGTAGTGTTACTACCTACAAAGCTAGAATTGTCGCAAAAAGGTTTTCGACAAGTTCAAGGTGTTGACTACGATGAGATTTTCTCACTCGTATCTATGCTTAAGTCTGTCCGAATCATGTTAGTAATTGCCGCATTTTATGAAATCTGGCAAACGGATAAACAAAACTGCATTCCATAATGGATTTATTAAAGAAGAGTTGTATATGATGCAACCAGAAGGTTTTGTCAATCCGAAAGGTGCTAACAAAATGTGCAAGCTCCAGCGATCCATCTGTGGACTGGTGCAAGCATCTCGGAGTTGGAATATATGCTTTGATGAGTTGATCAAAGCATATAGTTTTATACAGACTTGCAGTGAAGCCTGTATTTACAAGAAAGTGAGTGGGAGCACTACAGCATTTCTGATAAGTATATGTGAATGACATATTGTTGATCGGAAATAATGTAGAATTATTCTGTAAAGCATAAAGGAGTGTTTGAAAGGAGTTTTTCAAAGAAAGACTTCGGTAAAGCTGCTTACATATTGAGCTTCAAGATCTATAGAGATAGATCAAGACGCTTGATAAGTTTTTCAATAAGTACATACCTTGACAAGATTTTGAAGTAGTTCAAAATGGAACAGTCAAAGAAAAAGTTTCTTGCCTGTGTTACAAGGTGTGAAGTTGAGTAAAGACTCAAAGCCCGACCACAGCAGAAGATAGAAAGAGAATGAAAGTCATTCCCTATGCCTCATTCATAGGTTCTATAAAGTATGCCATGTTGTGTACCAAGATCTATTGTATACCCTACACTGATTTGGCAAGGGAGTACAATAGTGATCTAGGATTAGATCACTGGACAGCGGTCAGAATTATCCTTAGTGAAATAAGGATATGTTTCTTGATTATGGACGTGACAAAAAGGTTCGTCGTAAAGGGTTACGTCGATGCAAGTTTTTGACACTGATCCAGATGAATCTAAAATCTCAATCTGGATACATATTGAAAGTGGGAGCAATTAGCTAGAGTAGCTCCGTGCAGAGCATTATAGACAAAGAATTTTGCAAAATACTTACGGATCTGAATGTGATAGACCCGTTGACTAAAATTATCTCACAAGCAAAACATGATCACACCTTAGTACTCTTTGGGTGTTAATCACATAGAGATGTGAACTAGATTACTGACTCTAGTAAACCCTTTGAGTGTTGGTCACATGACGATGTGAACTATGGGTGTTAATCACATGGTGATGTGAACTATTGCTGTTAAATCACATGGCGATGTGAACTAGATTATTGACTCTAGTGCAAGTGGGAGACTGAAGGAAATATGCCCTAGAGGCAATAATAAAGTTGTTATTTATTTCCTTATATCATGATAAATGTTTATTATTCATGCTAGAATTGTATTAACCGGAAACATAATACATGTGTGAATACATAGACAAACAGAGTGTCACTAGTATGCCTCTACTTGACTAGCTCGTTAATCAAAGATGGTTATGTTTCCTAACCATGGACAAAAGAGTTGTTATTTGATTAACGAGGTCACATCATTAGTTGAATGATCTGATTGACATGACCCATTCCGTTAGCTTAGCACCCGATCGTTTAGTATGTTGCTATTGCTTTTCTTCATGACTTATACATGTTCCTATGACTATGAGATTATGCAACTCCCGTTTGCCGGAGGAACACTTTGGGTACTACCAAACGTCACAACGTAACTGGGTGATTATAAAGGAGTACTACAGGTGGCTCCAAAGGTAGATGTTGGGTTGGCGTATTTCGAGATTAGGATTTGTCACTCCGATTGTCGGAGAGGTATATCTGGGCCCTCTCGGTAATGCACATCACTCAAGCCTTGCAAGCATTGCAACTAATGAGTTAGTTGCGGGATGATGTTTTACAGAACGAGTAAAGAGACTTGCCGGTAACGAGATTGAACTAGGTATTGGATACCGACGATCGAATCTCGGGCAAGTAACATACCGATGACAAAGGGAACAACGTATGTTGTTATGCGGTCTGACCGTTAAAGATCTTCGTAGAATATGTAGGAGCCAATATGGGCATCTAGGTCCCGCTATTGGTTATTGACCGGAGACGTGTCTCGGTCATGTCTACATTGTTCTCGAACCGTAGGGTCCGCACGCTTAACGTTACGATGACAGTTATTATGAGTTTATGCATTTTGATGTACCGAAGGTTGTTCGGAGACCCGGATGTGATCACGGACATGACGAGGAGTCTCGAAATGGTCGAGACGTAAAGATTGATATATTGGAAGCCTATGTTTGGACATCGGAAGTGTTCCAGGTGAAATCGGGATTTTACCGGATTACCGGGAGGGTTACCGGAACCCCCCGGGAGCCAAATGGGCCAACATGGGCATTAGTGGAAAGGTGAGAGGGCTGCCCACATAGGGCTGCGCCCCCCTCTCCCTAGTCCTATTAGGACTAGGAGAGGGGCCGGCCACCTCTCTCTCCCTCTCCCCCTTAAGGAATCCTATTAGGAATAGGATTGGGGGGGGGAGTCCTACTCCCGGTAGGAGTAGGACTCCTCCTGCGCCTCCCTCCTTTGGCCAGCCAGCCTCCCCCCTTCATCCTTTATATACGGGGGCAGGGGACACCCCAAGACACACAAGTTGATCCTTGAGATCGTTCCTTAGCCGTGTGCGGTGCCCCCTGCCACCAAATTCCACCTCGATCATACCGTTATAGTGCTTAGGCAAAGCCCTGCGTCGGTAGTACATCAAGATCGTCACCACGCCGTCGTGCTGACGGAACTCTTCCTCGATGCTTTGCTGGATCGGAGCCCGAGGAACGTCATCGAGCTGAACGTGTGCTAAGAACTCGGAGGTGCCGGAGTAACGGTGCTTGGATCGGTCGGACCGGGAAGAAGACGTACGACTACTTCCTCCATGTTGTGTGATCGCTTCCACAGTCGGTCTGCGTTGGTACGTAGACAACACTCTCCCCTCTCGTTGCTATGCATGAACATGATCTTGCGTGTGCGTAGGAATTTTTTTGAAATTACTACATTCCCCAACACTAATACCCAGAACAATCCATGTCCTTAACAAAGGGTGCATGCACGTATAGATTGAGCGCGTGTCTTGCATCGTGTGCTGTGTGCATGTAGGCGTGCGAGTGTTACGTGCGTGCATGTGTACGTTTCAGTGTTGCATGCAAGTGTGCTTACGTGTGTGTGTTCGTGAGTGCATGTGTACATGTCAATGTTGCACGCATGCATGCGAGCGTGTGTTTGTTATGTGTACGTGTCAGTGTTGCATGCCTGCATGCGTGTGTGTGTTTGTGCGAGTGTTGCGTGCGTTCATGTGTAAGTGCGGGTGAGGCTACACGTCAGTTGGCTGACTTTTTCGTCTCTGGTCAGTAGATTTTCCAGTCGTTGGATACAAAATCAAGGGCCTGCAGTATATCTTCAACTCCACCCCCTGAGCCGCCAGCCACCATCGGCCGAACCGCCGGCCACCGCCACGTTGCCCCGCCCGCCCCGAAACCACTCCCCACCGCCGGTCCACCACCGCCCCGGCCATCCCTCTAGCCCCCCCCCCACGCGCCAAGCATTTTGTCCGGCGATCCCCATGCCACCGCTGAAAGTGCAATCTTGCTCTTAAAGATAATTTTTGATATTGATGACAAATTTACATATAGGGGACTAACCGTGTTTGCTAAGTATATACACAGGTTGTTAGTTCTCTGTTTTCTTCTAATGTGCATCATGATCACATCATATGAGATATTTGTAGCGACCAGACCTCAAACGGTCCAATCTCTGTGCTCCGGTGTCATCCCTAGATCCGGAATGCTGACACCACACAATACTTGAAGGATTTATAATAGAGTAGCAATCACACACTTATTACATCGAGTGTCTCCAAAAGAGAACTTATTACAATAAATATGGCTTAAGGCCATCTAATAACGATACCAGGAGAAGGCTTGGAAGATAAGTGAGTCCATCAACTCCAACGGCATCACTGAGTATAGAACCATGACCTAAAACTCCTTAATCATCGTCTGAAAAGTCTGCAACATTAACGTTGCAGCCCGAAACGGGTCAGCACATGGAATATGCTGGCAAAGTAACACATAGAGAGTAATGGAATGAAACATCTATTCTATATGCATATTTGGCTGGTGGAAATCTCTATGGTTATAGTTTTGTGTAAAGCCAATTTTTCCCTACTGCAAAGGAATAAATTTATTTAACTATCATGGTGGTTGTTAAACATTGAGAATGGTTGACAATATTCTCAATCCCAATTAAGCATCATCATTAAACAAACCCATCAAAATTAAATTTTATAGTAACATGTTGAGATTCACATGATAATCCAGGTACTAGATACCCAAGATGTCCATAACCGGGGACACGGCTAACCATGATTAGTTTATACACTCTGCAAAGGTTTGTGCACTTTTCCCCATAAGACTCGATCGCCTCCGTTTGGTTTCTCGCACTACACGGTGTTTGAGAAATGGATGACCGAGACATAGTCTTTCAGAAGCGCTAGCACCATACGATGGGTAGACCGTACCACCTACATCCCCTACATCTGCTAGTCTACCACTTTAAGAGTTCGCACGACTTAGTCAACTATGCTAGAGCCCATAATAGCTTGTGGCTGCACACGGAAGTTTCTAGCATGAATAATCTCATGATCCCTTTGAGCCTGGGTGTCGGTCCATAAAGAAAAACAGGCAATCCTGGAATACCCAGGTACCTCAATCCACCCAGATGTGTGTTTAAGTTGCCACCTTAAATAAACCATTAATTAACAATCTCACATCTGTCATGGATACACTCACCCAATCCACGTCTACTAGCATAGCATGGCATAATAAGCAAACGTAGAAGTAACTCCCAAAGGTTTGATAATAAATAGGTAATAGGTACTACCTCAACTACTTCCCAAACCCACAATTTAATTAGATCCTAATCATGCAATGTGTAAGGATTGATTTAATGCAATAAAACTGGGTAGTAGGAGGTATGATCAAAGTGTAACTTGCCTTGCTGATGATCCGGAAAACCTAGCGATTCAAAGTAACAAGCGGCGCACTCCGGGTACTCTATCGCAAACAAACAAGCATACAATAAGTACTCAACTAATGCACAGGTAAAACTCAAATAAGAGATCTAACCAGAAGGTTCAACTTAAGAACTTCGGTTGGCAAAAAGAATCAAATCGAACGAAGCAACGAAAGACAAACGGCAAAAGAAACAGGCTTCGCTTATTATTCTGGATCTAAGGCAATTTTTACAGTGGCAAAAACTTGTTTAAGTTGGTTAATTGGAAAGAGGGTTTCGAGACGAAACTCCAGGCGCTTGAATCGCCTGATTCCGATAAACGAGCGAAAAGTTAGACTAAAACAAAAATAGGATCAGAAATCGCGATCAGAAAAATCGCGGATTTAATCCGGGAAAAAGAAAAACGACGAACATTCGTTAAAACGAACGAATGGACGAACGCTCGCTATTTAAATAAACCGGAAAACCGATCTATTAAAAAAACCGAAACCAAAAAAAAGAACAAAACCATCGGAAAACCGAACGGTTTTTCAAGAAAAACCGCGACTAAAAAAAATACTACCTCCGGCAATTCCGGGACTAGTCCGGCGGCGGCGGCGGCTGTCGGCGGCGGCGCGGGGCGGCGGGGCAGCGGCGCGGCGCGCGCGGCTAGGGTTTGGGGGGGGGGTTCCGGCTGGGCCTCCCGGCTCATAAAGCCGGACGGGCCTAGTGTCCGGGTCGGACACGGCCCGTAGGTAGGTTGCGTTTTTTTATAAATAGTTACGCTCAGAAAAAAACAAAAGGACTACTAAACGGACTCCAAAAATCCCGAAATAAAATTTCCCCGGCTTCTAAAATCAAGCCGCACAGGATGAACATTTATTTGGGGCCTAAATGCACTTTTTAAAAACGCGCATTTTTCCTAAATTCAAATAAAATAGCAAATAAAATCTTTTTTGGTTTTTTTTATTAAATCCTCTTTTGGGAAAGTCATTTTATTCCTCTCTCATATTTTTGTAATAGAAATAATTGATGATAAAATAAATAAAATCAAAAGATCCTATTCTCACAATTTGAGACAACTCAAATATGAAAATAACGAAATCCCCAACTCTCTCCGAGGGTCCTTGAGTTGCGAAAAATTTCTAGGATCAACCAAAATGCAATAAATATGATATGCAATGATGATCTAGTGTATAACATTCCAAATTGAAAATTTGGGATGTTACAAACCTACCCCCCATAAGATGAATCTCGCCCTCGAGATTCGGGTTGGCTAGAAAATAGGTGAGGGTGGTCCTTCAACAAATCTTCCTCTCGTTCCCAGGTGGGTTCATCCTCCGTGTGGTGGCTCCACTGAACCTTGCAAAACTTGATAACCTGCTGCGGGTGACTCGACTGGCATACTCTAGAATCTTAACAGGTTTCTCCTAATAGGTCAAATCACTTTCCAACTGAATTGCTTCCAGTGGTACCGTATCTCTCAGCGGTATGTCAGCCATCTCTGCGTGGCACTTCTTCAACTGGGATACATGAAACACGTCGTGAACTCCCGACAATCCTTCGGGTAATTCCAACTTGTAGGCTACTTCTCCCATACCCTCCAAAACTTTGTAGGGGCCTACAAAATGTGGCGCTAGTTTTCCCTTAACTCCAAAGCGCTTAACTCCTCGAAGTGGTGATACTCGATGATAAACTCGGTCTCCGACTTTGTAAACTGTCTCCTTGCGTTTAGAATCCGCATAACTCTTCTGCCTGGATTGAGCTACCTTCAGCCTGCCGCGAATTAATTTCACTTTCTGTTCAGACTCCTTTATCAGATCCGGTCCAAACAACTGGCGATCTCCAACTTCATCCCAGGACAATGGGGTCCTGCACCTCCTTCCGTACAAGGCTTCAAAAGGGGCCATCTTCAAACTGGATTGATAGCTGTTGTTGTAAGAGAACTCTGCATACGGAAAATTCTCGTCCCAACCAGATCCGTAATCTAGCGCACAAGCTCTTAGCATATCCTCCAAAATCTGATTGACTCTCTCAGTCTGTCCATCTGTCTGCGGGTGGAAAGCTGTGCTAAACTCTAGTCTGGTTCCCAAAGTCTCATGCAACTGATTCCAGAACTTTGAAGTAAACTGGGTTCCTCTATCTGATACAATGCTCCTTGGAACTCCATGTATACATACGATCCTGGTCATGTATATCTTTGCCAACTTTGCACTGGTATAGGTAGTCTTCACTAGAATGAAATGAGCTACCTTTGTCAAACGATCGACTACAACCCATATCGAGTCATAGTCTGAGCATGTTCTGGGCAATCTTGTAATAAAATCCATGCCTAGCTTATCCCACTTCCATTCGGGTATCAACAATGGTTGTAGCAATCCTGCTGGCTTCTGATGCTCTGCCTTCACTCTCTGACATACATCACAAACTGCTACATACTCCGCAATATCCTTCTTCATTCCGGTCCACCAGAAAATATCCTTCAAATCCAAATACATCTTGGTATTTCCTGGGTGAATCGAGTATGGTGAATTATGGGCCTCTTGCAGAATTAGCTTCCTGATCTCCGAATCGTTTGGCACATAAACACGGTCTTCAAACCATAAGGTATCATGCTCATCCTCACGAAATCCTTTAGCTTTTCCCTTGCTCATTTTCTCCTTTATCTCAATAATCTCCTTATCCATCTTTTGGGCTTCTCTGATTTTATCCATCAACGTAGACTGAATCTCCAATGCTGCTACATAGCCTCTCGGGACTGTTTCCAAACATAGCTCTCGAAGATTTTCGGCTAACACCCTTGTTAAATCTCCCGTCATTAAGGTGTTGACGTGGCTCTTACGGCTCAACGCGTCGGCTACTACGTTAGCCTTTCCAGGGTGATAATGCAATCTCATATCATAATCCTTGATGAGCTCCAACCATCTCCTTTGTCTGAGATTCAACTCCTTCTGTGTGAAAATATACTTCAAACTCTTATGATCCGTATACACTTCGCAATGGTTTCCAATCAGAAAATGTCTCCAAGTCTTCAGTGCATGCACTACGGCTGCAAACTCCAAATCATGTGTAGCATAGTTCAACTCATGAGGCTTAAGCTGTCGTGAGGCATATGAAACAACTCTTCCTTCTTGCATAAGCACTGCTCCAAGTCCTCGACGTGAAGCGTCACAATACACCTCATAATCCTTGGTCTGATCCGGTAAAATCAACACTGGTGAGGTAACCAAACGTTTCTTCAACTCCTGAAAACTAGCCTCACATTCCTCCGTCCATATGAACTTGGTATCCTTCTTCAACAACTCCGTCATAGGCTTCGCAATCTTTGAGAAATTCTCAATAAACCTCCGGTAGTATCCCGTGAGTCCAAGAAAACTCCGGATCTCTCCAACTGTGGTTGGTGCTTCCCACTTAGTCATGGTATCAACTTTAATGGGATCTACTGCTAAACCTTATCCGGATATAACGTGTCCGAGAAATCCAACTTCTTTCAACCAAAACTCACATTTGCTAAACTTGGCATATAACTGATGTTCTCTGAGCTTTCCAAGAACCAAACACAAATGCTCCTTATGCTCCTCTTCATTCTTCGAGTAAACCAGGATATCATCAATGAACACTACGACGAACTTATCCAAGAACTCCATAAACACTTTGTTCATCATGTTCATAAAATATGCAGGTGCGTTAGTCAGACCAAATGACATAACGGTATACTCATACAGCCCATACCTGGGGGTAAAAGCCGTCTTGGGTATATCCTGTTCCTGAATCTTCAACTAGTGGTATCCTGATCGCAGATCGATCTTGGAAAATACCTTAGCTCCTTGCAATCGATCAAACAGATCATTGATCATCGGTAGTGGGTACTTGTTCTTGATGGTTACTTCATTCAATCCTCGATAATCGACAACCATCCTTAACGATCCATCATCTTTTCTACTAGAAGTACTGGCGATCCCCAAGGTGAAGAACTTGGGCGAATATATCCTTTATCCAGTATCTCCTTAATTTGCTTCTTAATTTCCACCAAATCCTTTGTAGGCATCCTATATGGTCTCTTTGATATTGGCCCTGTGCCTGGCAAAAGCTCAATCAAAAACTCAATATCTCTATCCGGTGGCATGCCTGGCAACTCTTCTGAAATACTTCGGGGAAATCCTTCACTACTGGTACTTCCTCCTGCACAACTCCTATTAAACAATTTACTTGAGTCCTCTTTGGCACATGTCGGGATACATACTTGATCCTTCTCCCTTCTGGGGTGGTAAGCAAAATTGACTTACTGGCACATTCAATATTCCCTTCATACTTTGTTAACCAATCCATGCCTAATATAACACCCAATCCTTGAGATTCCAACACTATTAGGTCTGATGGAAATGCGTAGTTACCAATCCTTAGTGGTAACCGATCACACCATAGGCTAGCCATGTATTCTGCTCCAGGCGAGGTTACTAACATGGGTGACCTAAGGGCTTGGGTTGGCAGTTTATACTTATCCACAAATCCCCTTGATATGTATGAATGCGGTGCACCAGTATAAAAAATAACGAGTGCAGTAAATGACTTAACCAAAGACTTACCGATTACTGCATCCGGCAGCTCTTCAACCTCCTCCACGTTAACCTGGTTCACCTGCCCCCTGTTGAAAGGGTTTGGCTTCTTCCCAGAGCTTCCATTGCCATTTTCCATTATGTGATTCAAGACATTCATTGGCATAATGTCCGGTCTTCTGGCACTTAAAGCAAGTGACTTGGCTCAGGTCTTTCTTGGCTGGGGTTGATGGGTTGGTGCGGTTCTGGCCGTTGCTTCCTCCATTCCCATTACCAGTCTTGGGGCCATTGTGATGGTGCGAGCTTCCTCCTCCATGGGTATGCTGGAAATGTCCTCCCGGTCTAGGGGTAAAACGTGGCTTCTGCTGAGCTCCTGAATTGTACTTTCCTTGTCCATACGTCCTCTTGCGATTTTCAATTTGCTGCTGCTTCCCTTCAATCATGAGAGCACGATCTACCAACTCCTAGTAGTTGTTGAAGGTTGCTACCATCAACTGCATGCTCAACTCATCATTCAGTCCTTCCAGAAACTTCTCCTGCTTTGCTGCATCCCTAGCAACATCATCTGGGGCATAACGTGCTAATTTACTAAAGTCCTCCACATACTGGCCAACTGTCCGTCCTCCTTGGCGCAAGTTGCGAAACTCTCGCTTGTTCATGGCCATAGCTCCTGCTGAAACATGGGCAGTTCAAAAAGCCTGCTGAAACTGGTCCCATTTGACAGTACCGACAGGGAAAGTGGCTCTGAAATTCTCCCATCGTGATGTTGCGGGTCCTTCAAGCTGATGTGCGGCAAACTTCACCTTCTCCGCATCCGTGCATCCTACTGTGGTCAACTCTCTAGCTGTCTTGCGGAGCTAATCATCTGCTACTATCGGCTCGGTGCTACTGGAAAACACCGGCGGATTCAGCCTAAGAAAACAGGCTAAGTGATCAACAGGTGGTGGTGGTGGCGGTGGGTTGTTGTTGTTGTTGTTCCCTTGATTCTGATTCTGGACTAGTAACTGCATCAATGTGTTCTGTTGCTGGATCAACTAGGTGAGCTCCGGTGGAAAGGTAAATCTGGGGTCACGTCTCAGAGGCATCTGAGGTTTTAGAAAAGATGAGATTTAAGAATAGAGGGGGTCTAAAGAGAAAACACTACCCATATGCACATGAGGCAAAAGCAAACAATTCACTTCATTCATTCAATCAAACAAGGGCATACAATCGATCTAACTATCGCAAAAGTGCTCGGACTATAATATTTACATGGTGGACTACTACTACTGATGAGGTGGTCTTTTAGAAATAGTCTTCGGTTGCAGACTCCATGATATCTGCTCCGGCTTCATCAATATAGTCATCATCGCTATCATCGGGATCCGAGTCGGTGTCGTCGATGATGAAGTAGTCTTTTGGGCGAATTTCCTTGGGTTCTTCGTCTTCTTCTACCGGTGTAGGGCCTCCCATAAATATTCCAATCTTCATTGTTAGGTCGGCATTCTTATCCACTAATACTTCAATTTCTTCTTCATAATCTTGACGTGTAGCCTTGAGTTCTTCCTCCAGTTCCTTGATTCTTGTCTTTGCCTTCTTCAAGTCTATCATGTCGGCGCACATCTGGTTCTCCTGACGTCGAATGTGCTGGTTTAACTCCTGGATAAAAGCTGCAATTGATCTATCCTTTCTGGTGCTGATCATCTCCCAGTGCTCATCTCGGCGCCCACAAATCTGGTAGATAGTATCCTTGAGATCATTGCGGTAGACTTCTCCAATGCGTCCCATGGCGATGTGAGCTGCCATGCTCTTTCCTAGACTCCAAGTTGGTGCATCAAAAGAAAAATCTATGGGCTCAGTGACTAGCATGAACGTCCTTCCTGGAACTTGAACTTGAATCATCCAACACTCTTCTTCAGGTAAAGTGGCGTTGTAGGTGCCGGTGAAACTTGGTACTCCTATGTTCAGATATCTAGTGACTTCCTTTAAGTGACGTCCAAAGGGTGTATCTTCATCCGGTTGCGTGAACTTGTTCCTTGCATCCGCCATCCTAAAAGAGTAGAAAAGATGAGGAGTCAGAAAGAGAAGAGGGTGAGTAGTGATCTAGGTCTTTAGCTTAGTGGTCGTGTCCTACAGTCAGCGTGTGCTTTGATACCATCTTGTAGCGACCAGACCTCAAACGGTCCAATCTTAGTGCTCCGGTGTCATCCCTGGATCAGTACTGCTGACACCACACAGTACTTGAGGGATTTATAATAGAGTAGCAATCACACACTTATTACATCGAGTGTCTCCAAAAGAGAACTTATTACAATAAATATGGCTTAAGGCCATCTAATAACAATAACACCGGAAGGCTTGGAAGATAAGTGAGTCCATCAACTCCAACGGCATCACTGAGTATAGAACCACGACCTAAAACTCCTTAATCGTCGTCTGAAAAGTCTGCAACATTAATGTTGCAGCCTGAAACGGGTCAACAAATGGAATATGCTGGCAAAGTAACACATAGAGAGTAATGGAATGAAACAGCTATTATATATGCATATTTGGCCAGTGGAAATATCTATGGTTACAATTTTGCGTAAAGCCAATTTTTCCCTACTTCAAAGGAATAAATTTATTTAACTATCATGGTGGTTGTTAAACATTGAGAATGGTTGACAGCATTCTCAATCCGAATTAAGCATCATCGTTAAAAACCCATCAATATTAAATTTTATAGTAACATGTTGAGATTCACATGATAATCCAGGTACTAGATACTCAAGATGTTCATAACCGGGGACACGGCTAACCATGATTAGTTTATACACTCTGCAGAGGTTTGCGCACTTTTCCCCACAAGACTCGACCGCCTCCGTTTGGTTTCTCGCACTACACGGTGTTTGAGAAACGGATGACCGAGGCATAGTCTTTCAGAAGCGCTAGCACCTTACGAAGGGTAGACCGTACCACCTACATCCCCTACATTTGCTAGTTTACCACTTTAAGAGTTCGCACGACTTAGTCAACTATGCTAGAGCCCATAATAGCTTGTGGCTACACACGTAAGTTTCTAGCATGAATAATCTCATGATCCCTTTGAGCCTGGGTGGCGGTCCATAAAGAAAAACAGGCAATCCTGGAATACCCAGGTACCTCAATCCACCCAGATGTGTGTTTAAGTTGCCACCTTAAATAAACCATTAATTAACAATCTCACATCTGTCATGGATACAATCATCCAATCCACGTCTACTATCATAGCATGGCATAATAAGCAAACGTAGAAGTAACTCCCAAAGGTTTGATAATAAACAGGTAATAGGTACTACCTCAACTACTTCCCAAACCCACAATTTAATTAGATCCTAATCATGCAATGTGTAAGGATTGATGTAATGCAATAAAACTAGGTAGTAGGAGGTATGACCAAAGTGTTACTTGCCTTGCTGATGATCCGGAAAACCTAGCGATTCGAAGTAACAAGCGGCGCACTCCGGGTACTCTATCGCAAACAAACAAGCATACAATAAGTACTCAAGTAATGCACAGGTAAATCTCAAATAAGAGATCTAACCAGAAGGTTCAACTTAAGAACTCCGGTTGGCAAAAAGAATCAAATCGAACGAAGCAACGAAAGACAAACGGCAAAAGAAACAGGCTTCGCTTACTATTTTGCATCTAAGGCAATTTTTACAGTGCCAAAAACTTGTTTAAGTTGGTTAATCGGAAAGAGGGTTTCGAGACGAAACTCCAGGCGCTTGAATCGCCTGATTCCGATAAATGAGCGAAAAGTTAGACTAAAACGAAAATCGGATCAGAAATCGCGATCAGAAAAATTGCGGATTTAATGCGGGAAAAAGAAAAACGACGAACGTTCATTAAAATGAATGAACGGACGAACCCTCGCTATTTAAATAAACCGGAAAACCGATCTATTTAAAAAAAACCGAAACTAAAAAAACGAACAAAACCGTCGGAAAACCGAACGGTTTTTCGGGAAAAAACCGCGACTAAAAAAAATACTACCTCCGGCAACTCCGGCGACTAGTCCGGCGACGGCGGCGGTCGGCGGTGCGGGGCGGCGCGCGGCTAGGGTTTGGGGGGGGGGGGGTTCGGCTAGGCCTCCCGGTTTATAAAGCCGGACGGGCCTAGTGTCCGGGTCGGACACGGCCCGTAGGTCGGTTGCGTTTTTTATAAATAGTTACGCTCAGAAAAAAACAAAAGGACTACTAAACGGACTCCAAAAATCCCGAAATAAATTTTCCCCGGCTTCTAAAATCAAGCCGCACATGTAACATCCCAAATTTTCTATTTGGAATGTTATACATTAGATCATCATGCATATCATATTTTATCTGCTTTTGATTTTGATCCTAGAAAATCCTAAGCAACTCAAGGACCCACGGAGAGAGTTGGGGATTTCGTTATTTACGTATTTCAGTTTTCTCAAATTATGTAAACAGGATCATTTGATTTTATTTATTTTATCATTAATTATTTCTATTACAAAAATATGAGAGAGGGAATAAAATAACTTTCCCAAAATATAGAAATATCGAGGATTTAATAAAAAAATCAAATAAGATTTATTTCGGAGTTTTTCGGTATTTTTATTTGAATTTAGGAAAAATGTGCGTTTTTCAATGTTGTAGTTTGGGCCCAAATAAATGTTCACTTTATCGGGCTTGATTTTAGGAACCCGGCAAAATTTATTTCGCGATTTTTGGAGTCCGTTTAGTATTTCTTTTTATTTTTCTTCCAAGCGGAATTATATAAAAAAACGGAACCGACTATGGGCCGTGCTCGGCCAGGACACCGCCGGCCGAGGCCTTTATATAGCGCCCGAGCCAAGCCCCAGCCCAGAAATCGCCCCGCCCCAAAACCCTAGCCGCCGCCGCCGCCGGAGCGCGCCGCCCGAGGTTCGCCGCCGCCGCCTCGATTTCCGTGCAATTTTTATTTATTTATTTTTTGAAAAAAAATCGGAATTTTTTTCTTTTCTGTTCTTCGCTTGTCTTTTTCGTCGGATTTTCCGCGATTATTTTCTGATCGCGATTTCTGATCCGATTTTCGTTTTAGTATAACTTTTCGCTCGTTTATCGGAATCAGGCGATTCAAGCGCCTGGAGTTTCGTCTCGAAACCCTCTTTCTGAATAATCAACTTAAACAAGTTTTTGCTACCGTAAAATTTGACCTAGATCCAGATTGCTAGAACGAAGTTGTTTTCTTTCGCCATTAGATTTCTTTTGCTTAGTTCGATTGGATTCTTTTTGCAAACCAGGGTTCTTAAGTTGAACTTTCTGGTTAGATCTTCTATTTGAGTTTTACCTGTGCATTAGATGAGTACTTATTGTATGCTTGTTTGTTTGTCTGCGATAGAATACCCGAAGTGCGCCGCCTGTTACTTCGAATCTCTAGGTTTCGCGGATCACCAGCAAGGCAAGTAACACTTTGATCATACCTTTTCTACAACCCAGTTTTATTGCATTAGATCAATATTCACACATTGCATGATTATGATCTAATTAAATTGTGGGATGGGAAGTAGATGAGGTAGTACCTATTACCTCTTTATTATGAAACCTTTGGGAGTTGCTTCTACGTTTGCTTATTAGGCCATGCTATGCTAGTAGACGTGGATTGGGTGAGTGATATCCATGACAGATGTGAGTTTGATAAATTTTAGTGGTTTATTTAAGGTGGCAACTTAAATACACATCTGGGTGGATTGAGGCACTTGGCTTCTATCAGGACTTGCCTGTTTTCTTTTGGACCGCCACCCAGGCTCAAAGGGATTATGAGATTATTCATACTAGAAACTTCCGTGTACAGCCACAAGCCATTATGGGCTCTGGCATAGTTGATTAAGTTGTGCGAACTCTTACAGTGGTAGACTAGCAGATGCAGGGGATGTAGGTGGTACGGTCTACCCGATCGTAAGGTGCTAGCCCTTCTGAAAGGCTATGTCTCGGTCATCCGTTTCTCAAACACCATGTAGTGCGAGAAATCCAACGGAGGCGATCGAGTCTTGTGGGGAAAAGTGCGCAAACCTCTGCAGAGTGTAATAAACTAATCATGGTTAGCCGTGTCCCCGGTTATGGACATCTTGAGTATCTGGTACTTGGATTATCATGTGAATCTCAACATGTTACTCTAAAATTAATTTTGATGGGTTTGTTTAATGATGATTTTTAATTGGGATTGAGGATGCTGTCAACCATTCTCAATGTTTAACAACCACCATAATAGTAAATAAACTTATTCCTTTGAAGTAGGGAAAAATTAGCTTTACGCAAAAACTGTAACCATAGAGCTTTACACCAAGCAAATATGCATATAGTATAGCTGTTGCATTTCATTACTCTCTATGTGTTACCTTGCCAGCATATTCCATGTGCTGACCCGTTTTCGGGCTGCAACGTTAATGTTGCAGACTTTTCAGACGACGATTAAGGAGTTTTAGGTCGTGGTTCTATACTCAGTGCTGCCGTTGGAGTTGATGGACTCACTTATCTTCCAAGCCTTCCGCTGTTATCGTTATTAGATGGCCTTAAGCCATATTTATTGTAATAAGCTCTCTCTTGAGACTTGATGTAATAAGTGTGTGATTGCTACTCTGCTATAAATCCTCCGAGTACTATGTGGTGTCAGCATTACTGATCCAGGGATGACACCGGAGCACAGAGATTAGACTGTTTGAGGTCTGGTCGCTACAGAGATGGTATCAGAGCACATGCTGACTGTAGGACATGACCACTAAGCTAAAAGACCTAGATCACTACTCATTCTCTTCTCTTCTGACTTCTCATCTTTTCTACTTGTTAGGATGGCGGATGAAAGGAACAAGTTCACACAATCAGATGAAGATACACCCTTTGGACGCCACTTGAAGGAAGTCACTAGATACCTGAACATAGGAGTACCAAGCTTCATGGGAACCTACAAAGCCACTTTACCCGAAGAAGAGCGCTGGATGATTCAAGTTCAAGTTCCAGGAAGGACGTTCATGCCAGTCACTGAGCCCATAGAGTTTTCTTTTGATGCACCAACTTGGAGTCTAGGAAAGAGTATGGAAGCTCACATCACCATGGGACGCATTAGAGAAGTCTACCGCAAGGATCTCAAGGATATTATCTACCAGATTTGCAGACGCCGAGATGAACAATGGGAGATGATCAACACCAGGAGGGATAGATCAATTGCAGCTTTTATCCAGGAGTTAAACCAGCACATTCGACGACACGAGAATCAGATATGTGCTGACATGATAGATCTGAAGAAGGCTAAGACTAGAATCAAGGAACTGGAGGAAGAACTCAAGGCTACACGTGAAGGTTATGAAGAAGAAATTGAAGTATTGGTGGAGAAGAATGACAACCTGATCAAGAAGATTGTAATATTTATGGGAGACCCGACACCAGTAGATGAAGACGAAGAACCCAAGGAGATTAGCCCGGAAGACTACATCATCATCGACGGCACCGACTCGGAAGCAGATAGTAGCGATGACACCTATGTTGATGAAGCTGGAGCCGATATCATGGAGTCTACAACCGTAGAATATTTCTAGTAGACCACCTCACCAGTAGTTGTAGTCCACCATGTAAATTTAGTAGTCCGAGCACCTTTGCGATAGCTAGATCGATTGTATGCCTTTGTTTGATTGAATGAAGTGAATTGTGTGCTTTTGCCTCATGTGCATATGGGTAGTGTTTTCTCTTTAGACCCCCTCTATTCTTATATCTCATCTTTTCTAAACCCTCAGATGCCTCCGAGATGTGACCCCGGATTTGCCTTTCCGCCGGAGCTCACCTAGTTGATCCAGCAGCAGAACACCTTGATGCAGTTGCTAGTTCAGAATCAAAACCAGGGGAACAACAACAACAACAACCCACCACCACCACCACCACCTGTTGACCACTTAGCCCGTTTTCTTAGGCTGAATCCGCCGGTGTTTTCCAGTAGCACCGAGCCGATAGTAGCAGATGATTGGTTCCGCAAGATAGCTAGGGAGTTGACCACAGCAGAATGCACAGATGCGGAGAAGGTGAAGTTTGCCGCACATCAGTTAGAAGGACCCGCAGCATCATGGTGGGAGAATTTCCCAGCCACCTTCCCAGTTGACACTATCACATGGGACCAGTTTCAGTAGGCTTTTTGTACTGCTCATGTTTCATCAGGAGCAATGGCCATGAAGAAGCGTGAGTTCTGTAACTTGCGCCAAGGAGGACGGACAGTTGGCCAGTATGTGGAGGAGTTTAGTAAGCTAGCACGTTATGCCCCAGATGACGTTGCTACGGATGCAGCTAAGCAGGAGAAATTCCTGGAAGGACTGAATGATGAATTGAGTATGCAGTTGATGGTAGCCACCTTCAACAACTACCAGGAGTTGGTAGATCGTGCTCTTATGATTGAAGGGAAGCAGCAGCAAATTGAGAACCGCAAGAGGAAGTATGGACAAGGAAAGTATAATTCAGGAGCTCAGCAGAAGCCACGTTTTACCCCTAGACCGGGAGGACATTTTCAGCATACCCATGGAGTACGTAGCTCACCCAATCACAATGGCACCAAGAATGGTAATGGGAATGGAGGAAGCAATGGACAGAACCGCAGCACCCCATCAACCCCAGCCAAGAAGGACTTGAGCCACGTCACTTGCTATAAGTGTTCGAAGCCAGGACATTATGCAAATGAATGTCCTGAAGGCCAAAACGGTAATGGAAGCTCTGGAAAGAAGCCGAACCCTTTCAACAGGGGATAGGTGAACCACGTTAGTGTGGAGGAGGTTGAAGCTCAGCCCGATGCAGTAATAGGTAAGTTTTTGGTTAAGTCATTTACTGCACTCGTTCTTTTTGATACTGGTGCATTGCATTCATACATATCAAGGGGATTTGTGGATAAGTATAACCTACCAACCCAAGCCCTTAGGTCACCCATGTTAGTAACCTCGCCAGGAGCAGAGTATGTGGCTAGTCTATGGTGTGATCGGTTACCATTAAGGATTGGTAACTATGTTTTTCCCTCAGACCTAATAGTATTGGAATCTCAAGGATTGGATGTGATATTAGGCATGGATTGGTTATCAAAGTATGAAGGGAATATTGAGTGTGCTAGTAAGTCAATTTTTCTTACCACACCAGAAGGGAGAAGGATCAAGTATGTATCCCGGCATGTGCCAAAAAGGACACAAGTAAATTGCCTAATAGGAGTTGTGCAGGAGGAAGTACCAGTGGTAAAGGATATTCCTGATGTATTTCCAGAAGAGTTGCCAGGCATGCCACCGGATAGAGATATTGAGTTTTTGATTGAGCTATTGCCAGGCACTGGGCCAATATCAAAGAGACCATATAGGATGCCAGCAAAGGATTTGGTGGAAATTAAGAAGCAGATTAAGGAGTTACTGGATAAGGGATATATTCGCCCAAGTTCTTCGCCTTGGGGATCACCAGTACTTCTAGTGGAGAAGAAGGATGGATCGTTAAGAATGGTTGTTGACTATCGAGGATTGAACGAAGTAACAATCAAAAACAAGTACCCACTACCAATGATCAATGATCTGTTTGATCGATTGCAAGGAGCTAACGTGTTTTCCAAGATCGATTTGCGATCAGGGTACCATCAGTTGAAGATTCGAGAACAGGATATTCCGAAGACAGCTTTTACCACCAGGTATGGGCTGTATGAGTATACTGTTATGTCATTTGGACTGACTAACGCGCCTGCCTATTTTATGAACATGATGAACAAAGTGTTTATGGAGTTTTTGGATAAGTTCGTCGTAGTGTTCATCGATGATATCCTGGTTTATTCAAAGAATGAAGAGGAACATAAGGAGAATTTGCGTTTGGTACTTGGGAAGCTCAGAGAACATCAATTATATGCCAAGTTCAGCAAATGTGAGTTTTGGTTGATGGAAGTAGGATTCCTCGGACATGTTATATCTGGAGAAGGTATAGCAGTAGATTCCACTAAAGTTGATACCATGACCAAGTGGGAAGCACCAACAACAGTTGGAGAGATCCGGAGTTTTCTTGGACTCGTAGGATACTACCGAAGATTTATTGAGAACTTTTCAAATATTGCGAAGCCTATGACAGAGTTGTTGAAGAAGGATACTAAGTTCAAATGGACTGAGGAGTGTGAGGCTAGTTTCCAGGAGTTGAAGAAACGTTTGGTTACCTCACCAGTATTGATTTTGCCAGATCAGACCAAGGATTATGAGGTGTATTGCGACGCTTCACGTCGAGGACTTGGAGCAGTGCTTATGCAGGAAGGTAGAGTTGTTTCGTATGCTTCACGACAACTGAAGCCTCACGAATTGAATTATGCCACAGATGATTTGGAGTTAGCAGCCGTAGTGCATGCATTGAAGACATGGAGACATTTTCTCATTGGAAATCATTGTGAGGTGTACACGGATCACAAGAGTTTGAAGTACATTTTCACGCAGAAGGAGTTGAATCTCAGACAAAGGAGATGGTTGGAGCTCATCAAAGATTATGATATGAGATTGCATTACCATCCCGGAAAAGCTAATGTAGTAGCTGACGCATTAAGCCGTAAGAGCCATGTCAATACGTTAATGACGGGGGGAATACCCAAGGAGTTAGCAGAAAACCTTCGTGAGCTATGTTTGGAGATAGTTCCGAGAGGCTATGTAGCAGCGTTGGAAATTCAGTCAACTTTGATGGACAGAATCAGGGAAGCTCAGAAATCTGACAAGGAGATTGCTTCTATAAAGGAGAAACTGAGCAAAGGAAAAGCTAAAGGATTTCGTGAGGATGAGCACGATACCCTATGTTTTGAAGACCGTGTTTATGTGCCCAACGACCCGGAGATCAGAAAGTTGATTCTGCGAGAGGCTCATGATTCACCGTATTCGATTCACCCAGGGAATACCAAGATGTATTTGGATTTGAAGGATATTTTCTGGTGGACAGGAATGAAGAAGGATATTGCGGAGTATGTAGCAGTTTGTGACGTATGTCAGAGAGTAAAGGCAGAGCATCAGAAGCCAGCAGGATTGTTGCAACCATTGCCGATACCCGAATGGAAGTGGGATAAGATAGGCATGGATTTTATCACAGGATTACCAAGGACTCGTTCAGGCTATGACTCGATTTGGGTTGTAGTCGATCGATTGACGAAAGTAGCTCATTTCATCCCAATAAAGACCACTTACACCAGTGCTAAGTTGGCAAAGATATACATGACCAGGATGGTATGTTTGCATGGAGTTCTGAGGAGTATCGTATCAGATAGAGGAACCCAGTTTACCTCAAAGTTCTGGAAGCAGTTGCATGAGACTTTGGGTACTAGGCTAGAATTTAGTACATCTTTTCATCCGCAGACAGATGGACAGACCGAGAGAGTTAATCAGATTTTGGAGGATATGCTGAGAGCTTGTGCGCTAGATTATGGATCTAGTTGGGACGATAATTTGCCATATGCAGAGTTCTCTTACAATAATAGCTATCATACCAGTTTGAAGATGGCCCCTTTCGAAGCTTTATACGAAAGGAGGTGCAGGACACCGTTGTCATGGGACGAAGTTGGAGACCGCCACTTGTTTGGACCAGATCTGATTAAAGAGTCTGAACAGAAGGTGAAGTTGATTCGTGATAGGCTCAAGGTAGCCCAGTCGAGGGAGAAGAGCTGCGCAGATTCTAAACGCAAGGAGACAGTTTACGAAGTCGGAGACAGAGCTTATCTTCGAGTATCCCCACTTCGAGGGATTAAGCGTTTTGGAGTTAAAGGGAAGTTAGCGCCACGATTTGTAGGACCATATCGAGTTTTGGAGCTTATGGGAGAAGTGGCCTACAAGTTGGAATTGCCAGAAGGATTGTCAGGAGTTCATGATGTGTTCCACGTTTCTTAGTTGAAGAAGTGTCACGCGGAGACGGCTGACATACCTTTGAGAGATACAGTGCCATTGGAAGCAATTCAGTTGGATAACGATTTGACCTACGAGGAGAAACCAGTCAAGATTCTCGAGTTTGCCAGCCGAGTTACTCGCAGTAAGGTTATCAAGTTTTGCAAAGTTTAGTGGAGCCACCACACGGAGGATGAAGCCACCTGGGAGCGAGAGGAAGATTTGCTCAAAGACCACCCTCACCTATTTTCTAGCCAACCCGAATCTCGAGGGCGAGATTCATCTTAAGGGGGTAGGTTTGTAACATCCCAAATTTTCAATTTGGAATGTTATACATTAGATCATCATGCATATCATATTTTATTTGCTTTTGATTTTGATCCTAGAAAATCCTAAGCAACTCAAGGACCCACGGAGAGAGTTGGGGATTTCGTTATTTACGTATTTGAGTTTTCTCAAATTATGTAAACAGGATCATTTGATTTTATTTATTTTATCATCAATTATTTCTATTACAAAAATATGAGAGAGGGAATAAAATGACTTTCACAAAATATAGAAATATTGAGGATTTAATAAAAAAATCAAATAAGATTTATTTCGGAGTTTTTGGTATTTTTATTTGAATTTAGAAAAAATGCGCGTTTTTCAAAGTTGTAGTTTGGGCCCAAATAAATGTTCACTTTTTCGGGCTTGATTTTAGGAACCCGGCAAAATTTATTTCGCGATTTTTGGAGTCCGTTTAGTATTTTTTTTATTTTTCTTCCGAGCGGAATTATAAAAAAACGGAACCGACTATGGGCCGTGCTCGGCCAGGACACCGCCGGCCGAGGCCTTTATATAGCGCCCGAGCCGAGCCCCAGCCCAGAAATCGCCCGCCCCAAAACCCTAGCCGCCGCCGGAGCGCGCCTCCCGAGGTTCGCCGCCACCGCCTCGATTTCCGTGCAGTTTTTATTTATTTTTTTATGAAAAAAAATCGGAATTTTTTTTCTTTTCTGTTCGTCGCTTGTCTTTTTCGTCGGATTTTCCGCGGTTATTTTCTGATCGCGATTTCTGATCCGATTTTCGTTTTAGTATAACTTTTCGCTCGTTTATCGGAATCAGGCGATTCAAGCGCCTGGAGTTTCGTCTCGAAACCCTCTTTCTGAGTAATCAACTTAAACAAGTTTTTGCTACAGTAAAATTTGACCTAGATCCAGATTGCTAGAACGAAGTTGTTTTCTTTCGCCGTTTGATTTCTTTTGCTTTGTTCGATTGGATTCTTTTTGCAAACCAGGATTCTTAAGTTGAACTTTCTGGTTAGATCTTCTATTTGAGTTTTACCTGTGCATTAGATGAGTACTTATTGTATGCTTGTTTGTTTGTGATAGAATACCCGGAGTGCGCCGCCTGTTACTTCGAATCTCTAGGTTTCGCGGATCACCAGCAAGGCAAGTAACACTTTGATCATACCTTTTCTACAACCCAGTTTTATTGCATTAGATCAATCTTCACACATTGCATGATTAGGATCTAATTAAATTGTGGGATGGGAAGTAGATGAGGTAGTACCTATTGCCTGTTTATTATGAAACCTTTGGGAGTTGCTTCTACGTTTGCTTATTATGCCATGCTATGCTAGTAGACGTGGATTGGGTGAGTGATATCCATGACAGATGTGAGTTTGATAAATTTTAATGGTTTATTTAAGGTGGCAACTTAAATACACATCTGGGTGGATTGAGGGACCTGGTTTCTATCAGGACTTGCCTGTTTTCTTTTGGAGCGCCACCCAGGCTCAAAGGGATCATGAGATTATTCATACTAGAAACTTCCCTGTGCAGCCACAAGCCATTATGGGCTCTAGCATAGTTGATTAAGTTGTGCGAACTCTTACAGTGGTAGACTAGCAGATGTAGGGGATGTAGGTGGTACGGTCTACCCGATCGTAAGGTGCTAGCGCTTCTGAAAGGCTATGTCTCGGTCATTCGTTTCTCAAACACCATGTAGTGCGAGAAATCCAACGGAGGCGATCGAGTCTTGTGGGGAAAAGTGCGCAAACCTCTGCAGAGTGTAATAAACTAATCATGGTTAGCCGTGTCCCCGGTTATGGACATCTTGAGTATCTGGTACTTGGATTATCATGTGAATCTCAACATGTTACTCTAAAATTAATTTTGATGGGTTTGTTTAATGATGATTTTTAATTGGGATTGAGGATGCTGTCAACAATTCTCAATGTTTAACAACCACCATAATAGTAAATAAACTTATTCCTTTGAAGTAGGGAAAAATTGGCTTTACGCAAAAACTGTAACCATAGAGCTTTACACCAGCCAAATATGCATATAGTATAGCTGTTGCATTTCATTACTCTCTATGTGTTACCTTGCCAGCATATTCCATGTGCTGACCCGTTTTCGGGTTGCAACGTTAATGTTGCAGACTTTTCAGACGACAATTAAGGAGTTTTAGGTTGTGGTTCTATACTCAGTGATGTCGTTGGAGTTGATGGACTCACTTATCTTCCAAGCCTTCCGCTGTTATCGTTATTAGATGGCCTTAAGCCATATTTATTGTAATAAGCTCTCTCTTGAGACTTGATGTAATAAGTGTGTGATTGCTACTCTGCTACAAATCCTCCGAGTACTGTGTGGTGTCAGCATTACTGATCCAGGGATGACACCGGAGCACAGAGATCAGACTGTTTGAGGTCTGGTCGCTACATCACAGGATGAACATTTATTTGGGGCTTAAATGCACATTTGAAAAACACGCATTTTTCCTAAATTCAAATAAAACCAAATAAAATCTTGTTTGATTTTTTTAAATAAGTCCTCGGTATTTCTTTATTTTGGGAAAGTCATTTTATTCCCTCTCTCATATTTTTGTAATAGAAATAATTGATGATAAAATAAATAAAATCAAAAGATCCTATTCTCACAATTTGAGACAACTCAAATATGAAAATAACGAGATCCCCAACTCTCTCCGAGAGTCCTTGAGTTGCGAAAAATTTCTAGGATCAACCAAAATGCAATAAATATGATATGCAATGATAATCTAGTGTATAACATTCCAAATTGAAAATTTGGGATGTTACAGTATTACTCAAGCAAATTATCAATGAGGAAAGAAGCAAACAAAGATGAAGCATTGTGCTCTTTTATATTTCTTGAGTAATAGGAATCCCGCACTATTAAGAGGGGATCAGAGGTATAGGTTCAAGGCTTGCTCATATTTTGTCTCACAAGAACCTTTTCACAAAGGTCCAAAAATCCCTAGCAAAACCCCTTTGCCAAAACCTACTACTGTTTCTCTACACAAACTCCTTGCCGGATCATCCAGACGGAGCCCCAGATCATCCGGGCTAAAACCGGATCGTCCGGACCTTACTCCGGATCATCCGGGTAATGTACGCCCTCCATCACAGAACCTTGATGATTGAAGCCGGGTCGTCCGGATCATCCGGGCTGTGCCCGGATCATCCGGGTAATCTTGCCCCTATTTTCACAGAACCTTGGTGGATGTAGCCGGATCATCCAGCCAGTCATCCGGATCATCCGGGCTCCTTGTATCTCTTCTACTGCCACTTACATCCGGGCCTTCAGCCAGATCATCCAGGCCCTTTAGCCAGATCATCCGGATGGTCTTCTGGATCATCCGGGCAGGTCAATCTCTGTCTAAACGGCTCTAAATTTGTTGTGGTATAAATAGTCCCTTACCTCTTCGAGATAAGGTTGAACACTTCACTCAAACACACCTCAAGAACACCAGTGCTCCCTCTCCCTTACTCAGACACTAAATCTTAGATCCCGGCTTGATTCTTGTGAGTTTCGAAGAGTTGTTCCAATCAAAAGAAAGATCTCCCCCTCTCCTTCTTGTGACCGAAGCAAATTGTGAGTTGAGGAAGTCTTGAGCTTTTCCCTTTGGATCTTGTTACTCTTGGAGGTTGGAGACTCCTAGGTGGTAGGAGTCTTTCGGAGAGGAATCGACCTTTGTGATTACCCCCGGAAAAGTTTGTGAGGGTTTGGAGGCCACCCCAAGGTCTACCACTAGTGGTTGAGAAACGCCTCCTTGGTGTTGTCTCAAAGGGAGAATAGGGAGAGCCTTCGTGGTGTTGATGTGCCTTCGTGGTAACATCCACCTCTCTAACGGTGACGTAGCTTGCCTCTAAGGAAGTGAACATCGGCATACATCCTCGTCTCCCGAAGTTGTGGTTATTCCTAACCCTAACTCTCTACTTGTGGTTACTTGTCTCTTAGCACTTACTTATATCATATTGTGGTTGCTTACTTACATACTTGTGTTACTTGCATAGCACTTAGTACTACACTTGCAATTGTTAGGCCCACTTTCATATTCCGCATTACTGCCTAAAATTGCTAAGTCATAATTAAAATTTTGTAATTGTACCTATTCACCCCCTCTAGGTCCATCTCGATCCTTTCAATTGGTATCAGAGTCTCGTGCTCTATTATTGTGGCTTAACCACCCTTGAGCGAGATGAACCCCGATGGGACTCCCTTTGTTGTAGATCCGAAGGATAAAGGCGAGGCTTCTTCTGAAGTCAAGACCTTTACTTCTGAGGATCTGGAACGGGCCCTTGCTAAGCAAAAGGAGGAGCATGATGCTTCTCTTGAGGCCTTGGTCCAAATGAGGATAGCCATGTTGTCCACGGTGCTTGCACCACTTTCGGGTGGTGCGGCTTTGAGGCCAACTGTGCCTACTCCGTCACTTGGTCAACAACCTCCTTGCAATGAACACTCCAGTGTTCCTTGTCTTTATGCAAGACCCCAAGTTGAGAAACCGAAATATAACCCTCAAGGAAAACCTCCTTTACTTGATGCCACTTTTGATTTTGCCGTGTGGAGAGTTGCTATGCAAGATCATCTGCGATATGGAAATGACGAGATGCTGGAGATCTTGGAGTATGGTTACCATGTGGTTGATCCAAAGAATCCTACACTAAGAGAAATTTATGACAAGAATCTCAATGACACTGCAACCACGTGTATAAGGAGAGGTATGGTTGAAAAGCAAAGGAGACCTTTCATACACATCACAAGTGCCAAGGAACTATGGGAAAGTATTATAAGATCCAAGACCGGTACCTCCACCCTCCGGAGTGCTCAATATGAAATAGCCAAGGGGCAATTGCAAAACTTTTGTATGGAGAAAGGTGAAACTCCCAATCAACTCCTTGAGCATCTCATGACTCTCACCGCGGATATCGAGTCGTTTGAGTGTGACAAGACACAAGATGGATTCAACATGACTAAGCGATTCCTTGTGGACAAGTTGCTCCATGCTCTTGCTCCATATCACCATCAAATGGTATGGGACATTAGACAACACCATGCCTTCAAGGAAATTACTACAGATGAAATCATATCCACTTTCCAACTATTTGAAGAGTCAAAGGAAAATGCTACAAAACATCTTGCCATGCATGGTACTACATCGTCAATGATCAATCTTGCATTGAGGGCTAAGCATGTATGTGAAGATGAGCAAAGTGAAGAAGAAGAAGATGATGATGATGATGAAGAAGATGGTGATGAGGTTGAATCCGATGAGGGCCCTTCATATGAAGACATGGCTCTCTTTGTCAAGAAGTTTAGCGCGGGAAAATTCAAGGGAAGATTTCAAAACAGGAAAGTAAGAAAATGCTACAACTATGAAGAAACCTACCACTTCTCCAACGAGTGCCCTTATGAGAAGAGAGAAGACAAACCAAGGTTTCCCAAGACCTTTCCCAAGAAGAAGTTGCCAAATCCTTTGAACTCCAAGCTCAAGAAGAATCCGATCCAGATGATGTTAGTGGTGTTGCCGGAGTTGCTCAAGATTCTCAAAACACATTGAGGCTTGTCAACAAAAGTGGTGATGTTGTCACCTACAACTACATGAAGGACTACAAGGGCAACGCTCACAAGTGCCTCATGGCGAAGGCCGTGGTAGAAGATGGAGAGGACCAACACTCTCCTGACAAGGTCAAGGTAACCCCACGATCAAACCCTCCTCTTTTCACTCCTCCTACTCCTAGTGATGAGTATCTTGATGCGGAGGATAGTTATGAGGATGATGATATAAATGATCCTATGCTTGCTAAACTAAATAAGTTCATGTGCTCCCTTAAAGGAAAGAAGCTCACTATGTTTCGTATGCTTATGGAGATGGTGAGTAAGCACACCATCTCCATTAAGGAACTCGAAACCCTCGTCACCGAGGAAAAGGAAAAATATGAAATCCTTGAGCGGAAAGTACAATATGAGGAAGCACAAAATGATGAACTATGCTCATACTAAAGATCTTGCCTCCTTGAAAAAGGCTATTGACTCTTGCGAAGAGTTGATGAATGATAAAAGTAAGCTTGAGAAGTCAAATGCTTCTCTCTCTAAGGATTGTGAGCTCCTATCCGTGTCCCTCAAGACCAAGGAAGAAGAGCTCACCCTTCTTACAAAGAGTTTTGAGACACTCAAGCTTACTTATCTTGAAACTCTAGCCAAGGCTTACTCTTCTCATATTATCAATGTTGATGCTTGTACTACTAACTCTAGTAGTGATCTAGCATCTATTCTTGAGGAAAATCGCTTTCTCAAAGCTCAAATTGAGAAAGGGCTCATGACATGTGCTCAAGGGCAAAAGAACCTTAATGAGGTGTTGAGCCAACACAATGAGGTGTTTGCCAAAGAGGGACTCGGGTTTGACCCGAGCACAAGCAAGAAGAAGACATCCTCTCAAAAGTGCACCACCCCTCTAAAAGAAACTTTTGTACGAGAAGGGCACAAGGAGAAAGGTAAGGTTGTTAGTGGGAAGGCCACAAGGGGCATGCCCACTCTCAACAAGCCAAAAGAGTTCATGCCTCCATCCTATGTTCTTCGTAAGACTAAGGATGGAGAAGTTTATGCAAAGTTTGTTGGTCCTTGAAATGCATTTCGGTTTTATGCTATTTGGGTCCCTAAGACCCTTGTGACTAACTTGAGAGGTCCCATTGCAAAATGGGTGCCTCTAACCAACTAATAATTGTGTGTAGGTTGCCTTCTACGGTCGAGTAAAATGGGTGATTGATAGTGGATATACCAATCATATGACCGGAGATAGCAAATTGCTCTATGATTTCATGGAAGCTATTCAACCATTTATGAGCATTATGTTTGGTGGAGGATCAAAAGGACAGGTACTCGGTTTGGGTAAGGTGGCTATCACAAATGAGATGTCTCTTGCAAATGTCATACTTGTCCAATCCCTTAAATATCATTTGCTTTCTGTTTGCCAATTGGCTTCTGTTGGTTATAATACACTATTTGGACTAATGGATGTGAAAGTCTTTAAGAGAGATACTCTCGGAGTGGCCTTTGTTGGAGAGTTGGATGTCAACCTTTACACGGTTGATTTCTCGAAAGAGAGCACATTCCATGCAACTTGTCTAATGGCCAAGGCCGACAAGGGGTGGCTATGGCATCGCCGGCTAGCCCATGTCGGCATGAGAAATCTTCAAGATCTCTTAAAGGGAAATCACATCCTTGGACTAACAAATGTCTCTTTTGAGAAAGATCATGTGTGTAGTGCATGCATAGCCGGGAATCAACATCAATCAAAGCACCCACCAAAGAATATTGTGTCTACTTCAAGGCCTTTGGAGCTCCTTCATGTGGATCTTTTTGGGCCTCCTACATGGGATAGTCTTGGTGGGAAAAAGTATGGACTTGTCATTGTGGATGATTACTCAAGATACACATGGGTGTTTTTCCTCAAGTCCAAAGACGAGACGAAGAACACCTTCATTGATTTTGCCAAGCAAGCACAATGCAAGTTTGACAAACAAATCATGGCAATAAGAAGTGATAATGGTTCCGAGTTCAAGAATTACACCTTGGAAGGATTTCTTAGTGATGAAGGGATTGAACATAAATATTCCGCACCATACACCCCCAACAAAATGGTGTTGCAGAAAGGAAGAATCGTACATTTGTGGAGATGGCAAGGTCCATGTTGGATGAATACAAGTCTCCACACAGTTTTTGGGCCGAGGCTGTCAACACCGCATGTCATGCATCAAATCGACTCTTCCTCCGCAAAATATTTGAAAAGACTCCATATGAGCTCCTAACAGGGAACAAGCCAAATGTCAAGTACTTTTGTGTATTTGGGTGCAAATGTTTCATCCTCAACAAAAAGGAACGGTTAGGAAAATTTCAATCCAAAACAACTGAGGGTATATTTGTTGGCTATGGATCAAACTCTCACGCCTATAGAGTCTACAACAAATCCAATGGATGTGTTGTAGAAACTTGTGACGTGGTGTTTGATGAGTTTAATGGCTCCCATGGGGAGAAAGTTGATCTAAGTGATGTAGGCGAAGAAGATTCGTCTCAAGATATCTTGACCATGGGTGTAGGTGCACTTCTTCCAATGGAACAAGAATCTCATGATGATGAAGAATAAGATGGAAGCCTCACACATCATCAAACAACTTCAACACCCATACCACCACAAGCCCCTATTACTCAACCTATGCCCATAGTCCAAGTACAAGATGATGATCAAGTTCCTCTTCATGATAATCATCAAGAACAAGATCATCCTCAAGGGCAAGTACAAGAAGGTGCAATCATTGACAATGAACCTCAACAAATGCAAGAAGAAGAAGAAGATTTTCCACCACACATTAATGATCCATATGTTGAGGACGTGGATGATGGACATGAAGTTGAACCTCGCAAAACATTAACCTCCATCATGCCTTGAGTGGCCGGTCGTGTTAATGTTGATAAGATCCTCACCGGCATATTGGAAGGTAGAGTCACTCGTAAACAATTAAAAAACTTTTGTGCTCACTTCTCTTTTGTGTCTAGTGTTGAACCTCTCAAGGTAGAAGATGCGTTGATAGACAACGATTGGCTCATTGCTATGCAAGAAGAGTTGAATAGTTTTGAGCGCAATGAAGTGTGGTCATTAGTCAAGAGGCCAATTACGGAACACAACATCATTGGAACAAAGTGGATTTTTAAGAACAAGCAAGATGAGAATGGTTTAATCATCCGCAACAAGGCAAGTTAGTGGCACAAGGGTACTCACAAGTTGAAGGTTTGGACTTTGGTGAGACCTTTGCCCCCGTTGCCCGTCTTGAATCCATTCGCATCTTACTTGCTTATGCTTCTTTCAATGGATTTACATTACATCAAATGGATGTGAAGAGTGCTTTCCTTAACGACCCTCTACAAGAAGAAGTATATGTATCACAACCACCTGGGTTCGTTGACCCCGATCACAAAGACCATGTGTATAAACTTCATAAGGCTTTGTATGGCCTCAAACAAGCACCTCGTGCTTGGTATGATCATCTTAAGAAGTTTTTACTCGATGATGGCTTTGTGAGAGGGGTGATCGATCCCACTCTTTTTACTAAGAGGGACAAAGGTGATTTGATCTTATGCCAAATCTATGTAGATGATATCATTTTTGGTTTTCCTAACATTCATTTATGCAAGAAGTTTGCAGCATAAATGACCAAGAATTTTGAAATGTCACTCAATGCGGATTTGAAGTTCTTCCTCGGATTTCAAATTCAACAATTTCAAGAAGGAATTTTCTTGTCACAAGTAAAATACCTCAAGGATATCCTAGCAAAATTTGGCATGACTGATGCTAGCCCATGTAAGACACCCATGCCAACCAAAACTGTACTCACTGAAGACTCAAACGGTATCCCCTTCGACCCATCTAATACCGCTCTATGATTGGTTCATTGCTTTATCTTTGTGCATCTAGACCAGACATCATGTTTAGTGTATGCGTGTGTGCTAGATTTCAAGCTTCCCCTCGGGAAAGCCATCATAAGGCGATTAAGCATATTCTTAGATACCTTGTTCACACCCCAAAGTTGGGTCTATGGTACCCCAAGGATGCTAAGTTTGATCTCATTGGGTACACGGATGCGGATTGGGCTGGAGACAAAGTGGATCGTAAGTCCACCTCCGGTCCATGTGAATTTCTTGGCCGCTCCTTGGTAAGTTGGTCCTCGAAGAAGCAAAATTGTATAGCCATCTCCACCGCCGAAGCTGAATATATTGCAACCGCTAGTTGTGCAACTCAGTTACTATGGATGAGGCAAACTTTGAAGGATTACGGTATCACCTATAGACATGTGCCTCTTCTATGTGATAATGAAAGTGCCATTAATATTGCTGAGAACCCCAAAGATCATACCTGCACCAAGCACATTGACATTAGGTACCACTTCTTGAGAGATCATGTGGAGAAGGGTGATATTGACATTGCTCATGTTGGCACAGATATGCAACTTGCAGATATTTTCACCAAGCCATTGGATGAAGCAAGGTTTTGTCAACTTAGGCGTGAACTTGGTATCTTGGAGCTTGACAACATTATGTGAAATCTAGTACTCATTCATGCATGAACATCCTGTCTTGTCTTGATGTAGTCATATACTTAGGGGGAGAACATCAATCCATAAATATTCTCTTTCCTATGTAATGCGTAAATAAAACCAACACTCTCAATGTCACTATGACATGTTTTTGTGTCCATGGTACTTTAACATGATGGAGTAGTAATCTTGAGTCCAACGTTCAAATCTTTGGTATCCCAAGTTATGTATACTCAAACATGGTGGCGTAGGCTAAAACTCTTCTCAGTTGTTCATTTGAGTATGTGTTCTATGTTGAATACTGTGTTGATTAGGCTACAACTGATTCTTACACTTATATATCTATACTCATACACACACACACACACACACACACACATATATATATATAAACATAATCACATCATCACCATTTCAAGATATCAGCACTCTGGCCGGCCGGATCATCCGGATATCCATCTGGACGTCTGGGTAATCCCCCTCGCTGTAACCGTATGCCCGGACATCCGGGCTCCTTTCCGGTCATCCGGGGCTACGCCCGGACATCCGAGTGGGTCCTCGCCCTAAGCAGTTAAACTTCGGGTCGTGGGGGGAGCAGAGGGTTATTCCTCTGTTCTCCCCCCATCGACCCCATCCACTAGCCCCCGCCGCCGGCAGCTCATGGGCTGCCCCGCCGGACCGACAGGCCATTTGGCCGGATCTCGCCGCCTCGCCTTGTCATCGCCTTGATCCACCCCCTACTCGCGTCGTTTTTCCCCGGGGCCGATTGGTTCTTCAGTCTAGTGCCCCTCTGTCCCCAAAATCACCATGGTGGTAGAACATGGACGCGGCGGTCTGCGCTTCAAGTCAACGACCACGGGTCCCTCTCGTGCCGGGTGTCGTCATGCATCGACGGACTCCGACGAAGACGCTCGTCCACTCAAGAAGGCACCGGGTCGTGCACGTCCGTCCTATGTCGGGCTGGACGACCCTGACTACGAGGCCGAACTCCGCGATGAGGAGCTCGTGCCTGTTCGTTCCACGACTAAGTCCAAGAAGAAACAAGCAGCCGGTGCCTCAAGCTCCAAGTCTGCGGCACTATCTGGCCTCATCTTGTCCATGGCCAATCCCACCAACCGTGGCCGTCATGTTGTCAACTATCAGTCCATGGACCCCTCTGAGTATGCTGCTTTACAGAGTGATGTCAATCAATTTGCCGCCCCCACCAATGCAACCGATCCTCGTTTTCGCACCTTGGTTCGACAAGACATCTATCAATCAGTCATTGCTCATATAGGCTTTTCTCCTCAGCATTATGTGAACTTGGATTACATTGAGAAAAATCCAACCAAGTTTGAAGGTGTGTTGGAGAAGATTGATGGCATGGGGTTGCGTCATGCTATGTCTCTTCTCTTCACTGTGATTGGAATGAGGGTGCCATTCGGCAATTCTATGCCATGTGTTTCTTCCATCCGGATCGCTCTATCACTTGGATGACTCACCACTCTCAGTTCACCATGTCCTTCGAGGCTTTTGCTGCTGCCTTAGGCATGCCCGGATCTGAGGCCTCTCTTTTCCAGATCCATGAGGTGAACCCCAAGTTTGAGGCCATGCCCATCAGTGCGTGTGCTTGCCTCGCCATGCCTACCTCTCAGTTATCCACGGTGCAGCAAAGCAAGGAGCTTAATGATATCTCCATCTTCCGTCTCAAATACTGGTGGCTTTTTCAATGTATCCTCAACTCCATTGCTCCCAAGAAAGGGGATCGTGGGATGGTTCGGGCCTATAGCATTGACTTGATGTACTACTCGAGGAAGGCTCCCAATCGTCCCATTGACATGGCAGATTTCCTATGGCATGAGATTTTCATGGCTAGTAGTCTGAAGGTTCGTACACTTCCTCATGCCCCCTTCATTCAGAGACTCATCGACTTGGTTTATCCGTGTTCCATTGTCAAGACTTCCACGCACTCCTTATGGACTCCGCGTGATGAGTCTTCCAGGGGGAAGGCCCCTGCTCCTCCGCGTGCCAAGAGCTCTTCTCGCGACACTAAACATTTCGTGAAGCCTTTTGACCGTCTGGCTCGCTTTATTGGGAACTCCCATAAATCTATATTTGGTACCTGCCGCTACACTGCTACTCACATTGCTACCAAGGAGGTTCGCCGTATCTCGGAGGCAAATGCACTTAGGGCCCGTCTTCGTGCACGCCCTGGCAGTCCTTTTGAGCCTGATGAGCCCATTCCTGATCGGCTCCCTCTTCCGGAGGTCGACTTTCCTTCTGCCACTGATTTTCCAGAGTTCTTCCTTGCACCTGCTGAAATGAGTGATGGTGATGATGATGAGGATGCCGAGTGATCCTCCTACTTTCTCGGACGTCTTTCCCTTTTCGGTACTTGCTGCCAAGGGGGAGATGTAATTCTTAGGAGTATAAGTTTGAGTCTGCTATGTCTATTGAGCTCTAGTTATTGGACTCTGTATTATTACTATTGTAGTGATCCTTGGTCATGTGTTATGCTACCTTATATGAGTCTTTGCTACTATTTAAGAGCTTAAGTATGCTATCTTTTGTGGCTATCTTCATTCGTTGCTATCATTGCCTATGTTAATTGTAATGGTGTATGACTACACTACTGTTACAACATCTTATTCGAGTAAGGGTATTCTCACCATATGTGCATGATTTTGTATGTTATCATTTCATTCCTATGCCTACTTTAAGGGGGAGCTCTCTCTAAAACACATCCCTGCATATATTATGGGGGAGCTCTTCCTAAAAGCACATACCAGACTACTCTCCTAAAATTATCCGCATAACATTTTACTTGTTAAGTGCTATATGTAGTTTATCCTCAACTACCAAAAAAGGGGGAGACTGAAAGTGCAATCTTGCTCTTAAAGATTATTTTGGATATTGATGACAAATTTACATATAGGGGACTAACCGTGTTTGCCAAGTATATACACAGGTTGTTAGTTCTCTGTTTTCTTCTAATGTGCATCATGATCACATCATATGAGATATTACTCAAGCAAATTATCAAGGAGGAAAGGAGCAAACAAAGATGAAGCATTGTGCTCTTTTATATTTCTTGAGTAATAGGAATCCCGCACTATTAAGAGGGGATCCGAGGTATAGGTTCAAGGCTTGCTCATATTTTCTCTCACAAGAACCTTTTCACAAAGGTCCAAAAATCCCTAGCAAAACCCCTTTGCCAAAACCTAATACTATTTCTCTACACAAACTCCTTGCCGGATCATCCGGACGGAGCCCCAGATCATCCGGGCTAAAACCGGATCGTCCGGACCTTACTCTGGATCATCCGGGTAATGTACGCCCTCCATCACAGAACCATGATGATTGAAGCCGGATAATCCGGGCTGTGCCCGGATCATTCGGATCCTGTCCCAAATCATCCGGGTAATCTTGCCCCTATTTTCACAGAACCTTGGTGGATGTAGCCGGATCATCCGGACAGTCATCCGGATCATTCGGGCTCCTAGCAGCTCTTCTACTGCCACTTACATCCGGGCCTTCAGCCAGATCATCCGGGACCTTTAGCCAGATCATCCGGGACCTTTAGCCAGATCATATGGATGGTCTTCCGGATCATCCGGGTAGGTTAATCTCTGTCTAAACGGCTCTAAATTTCTTGTGGTATAAATAGTCCCTTACCTCTTCGAGATAAGGTTGAACACTTCACTCAAACACACCTCAAGAACACCAGTGCTCCCTCTCCCTTGCTCACACACTAAATCTTAGATCCCGGTTTGATTCTTGTGAGTTTCGAAGAGTTGTTCCAATCAAAAGAAAGATCTCCCCCTCTCCTTCTTAGGACCGAAGCAAATCATGAGTTGAGAAAGTCTTGAGCTTTTCCCTTTGGATCATGTTACTCTTGGAGGTTGGAGACTCCTAGGCGGTAGGAGTCTTTCGGAGAGGAATCGACCTATTTGATTACCCCCGGAAAAGTTTGTGAGGGTTTGGAGACCACCCTAAGGTCTACCACTAGTGGTTGAGAAACGCCTCTGTGGTGTTGTCTCAAAGGGAGAATAGGGTGAGCCTTCGTGGCCTTGATGTGCCTTCGTGGTAACATCCACCTCTCTAACGGTGACGTAGCTTCCCTCCAAGGAAGTGAACATCGGCATACATCCTCGTCTCCCGGAGTTGCGGTTATTCCTAACCCTGACTCTCTACTTGTGGTTACTTGTCTCTTAGCACTTACTTATATCATATTGTGGTTTCTTACTTACATACTTGTGTTACTTGCATAACACTTAGTACTACACTTGCAATTGTTAGGCCCACTTTCATATTCCGCATTATAGCCTAAAATTGCTAAGTCATAATTAAAATTTTTTAATTGTACCTATTCACCCCATCTAGGTCCATCTCGATCCTTTCAACCGCCCAATCACCGTGCCCCCACCACCGGCGACTGCCAACCAGAGGTCTCACGACTTCGAATCCCCACCGACCACAAATTTATTACCATTTCTGTCCTTCATATACGTGCTGACGGGTGGGCCCTATGGTAATGTGCGTTGACGAATGTGGACCGTTTGACTGGTCAATTGATCTTGTCATCAACAAATTACGGAGCTTTATGGTGAGCCAGTGACCGTATGATCACCCTAAAATGTATTTTATTAACACAGTACAGACTCAAACTACCATTTCTTTCTTTCATATATGCGTTGACATGTGGGCCCCATGGTTACGCGCCCCGATGGTGCAACACTAGTTGCGCCATGTGGAACATTTGACTGGTCAATTGATTGTGTCATCAATAAAATACATAGTTGTACGGGTGAGCCAGTGACCATATAATCACGACATGTATGTTTTTAACATGGTATAGATACAAGCGCTCATATATACGCGCAAGCACTCACCGCTATAAGGACACATGCAGACCCTACCCCTATGAGCACCTTCGAGAGAGTGAGCCATCATATGATCTTGAGATTTTACGAAATCACCATAGGTGCCTCGTAGTTGAGTGGAACGTCTCCTCCCACTGAATGCACATCACCGGAAAATGCTGAAATTAACCCATGATAAATGCGAGCACCGTGTCTTTAACCCTGGTGGGCTCGAGAAACCACTGTCCTCCTAACCATCCAAGCACAGGTTGGTTAGCACCACAAAATGTATGTGGTGACCGTGATGAGCTTATTCTGAAGTCCAATGACCTTATCGTTCTTTCGCTTCAAATACAATGACCGTAAGTGTCGTCAACAAAATACAGAGCACGCATCAAATACAATGTCCGCCAGTGTCATCAACAAAATACAGATATGTATCGTGATCTAGATACCGTATGATCACCACGAGAATGTATACGCTGACCGTAATGAGCATATTCTGAAGTCCAGTGCCGTATAGTGCTTTCGCTTGAAATACAGTGACCATCACACGTGAATGTGTCATGGGCATGCATACTTTTAGAGGGCTGAGAGATAGTTTGTGTGCATACGTGAAAGTGGTGTATAAAGAGGGGGATATGCCCTTCATTTCTCTTTCCCATGACTAATATTTTAGGAGAAAATATAAACATTCACAATGCAGAAGACATATTTTTGGATGCACCATGCAATTAACTTTCATGTATAACATTGTACTAATGTATATGCTTATTTTCTTAGTGGTTGATTGCGTGTGTGGTGTGGTGGGCACATCATTTCTAGTTGGGGTGGGCACATCATTTCTAGTTGTGGTGGGTCAACATGAGGACTCATGGGTCGGTTCCATCCCGCGCCACATAGGTTGGACCGAGACGCATTATACGAAGACCCATGTGGAGGACTCGGCGTACAACACGAAGCTACCAGAGTCGTGGAGGACTCTATCCGCACTAGTGATAAACCGACTATATATGATTTGTAACCCTAGGCCCCGAGTATGTTATAGAAGCCTGGAGGCTAGCTCGTCGATAGTATACACACACACACAATGCCTGGTATTCACGTGTACTTTGTACACACCCCTATCACTAATATACAGTACCAGGAGTAGGCTTTTTCCTCAACTTCAAGGGTCCAAACTTGGGTAAAACTTTGCCTCGTATTACCATCCGGCCTAACAGTCAGGGATATCCTATCGAATGATCTGATGGAATCATATCTGCCAACTACTAAGAGAGAGGTGTGTCTGTGGGGGGGGGGGCAATGTGTGTGAGAGAGGCCTAAAGATAATGTGCATGCGGGAGACACGTAGGCACATACATGTGCGTATAGAGGGCTAGTAGAGACTGTGCGTGTGTATATATGCATGTGAGAGAAATAGTGTTTTCCAACTGAGATTAGTGAAAAGAGTGGTACATAGTAGTCAGAAAGAGAGAGAGAGAGAGAGAGAGAGATAGAGAGAGTGTATGCATGAGACACCCCGACACCCCGAGAGAGATTGTGAGTGAGGGAGTCCTGGATTAGGGGGTCTCCGGACAGCCGGACTATATCCTTTGGCCGGACTGTTGGACTATGAAGATACAAGATTGAAGACTTCGTCTCGTGTCCGGATAGGAATCTACTTGGCGTGGAAGGCAAGCTAGGCAATACGGATATGTATATCTCCTCGTTTGTAACCGACCTTGTGTAACCCTAGCCCTCTCCGGTGTCTATATAAACTGGAGGGTTTTGGTCCATAGGACAACATACAATCATACCATAGGCTAGCTTCTAGGGTTTAACCTCTTTGATCTCGTGGTAGATCAACTCTTGTAATACTCATATCATCAAGAATAAATCAAGCAGGACGTAGGGTTTTACCTCCATCAAGAGGGCCCGAACCTGGGTAAAACATCATGTCCCCTGCCTCCTGTTACCATCCGCCTTAGACGCACAGTTCGGGACCCCCTACCTGAGATCCACCGGTTTTGACACCGACATTGGTGCTTTCATTGAGATTTCCTCTGTGTCGTCGCTGTTAAGCTTGATGGCTCCTATGATCATCGATAGCGATGCAGTCCGGGGTGAGACTTTTCTCCCCGGACAGATCTTTGTGTTCGGCGGCTTTGCACTGCGGGCCAACTCGCTTGGCCATCTGGAGCAGATCGAAAGTTACGCCCCTAGCCACTAGGTCAGGTTTGGAAGCTTAAACTACACGGCCGATATCCGCGGAGACTTGATCTTCGACGGATTCGAGCCCCTCCCTTGTGCGTCGTGCGGTCACGATGAGTACGATTTAGCTCTACCATCGGACCGTGTTCAGGAGATCGCACCGGCAGTCGCTCCGAGCCTCAATTCGGAGCCAGTTGCGCCATCCATGGACGGGTGGATGGACCCCGTCACGGAGGCCGTATCCTCACTGGCGATCGAGCCGAATATCGACCTTACCCTTCACGAGAGCCATGTTGCCAAACTGTTGGATCCTTCTCCGGCCACGGACTCCGAACCGCCTGCGCCCGTTCCTGTCGAATCCGATTGGGTGCCGATCATGGAGTTTACCTCCACGGATATTTTTCAGCACTCGCCCTTTGGCGACATACTGAACTCATTAGGGTCTCTCTCCTTGTTAGGAGAGGCCTGTTCGAACTACGTCCGGCAGGATTGGGATGCGGATGACGAAGAAATTCACTGCCCACCCACCACCCACTTAGTAGCCACTGTCGATGACTTAACCAACATGCTCGACTTCGACTCCGAAGACATCGACGGTATGGACGACGATGCGGGAGTCGAAGAGGAACCACTGCCCACAGGGCACTGGGCAGCTGTAACGCCCCATATGTAACCTTCCCCAATTGTACTCCGACTCTTGCCATTTCTGGCATTAAGTTATATTTAATTCTCGGGTTCGGGTCTTTGTCTCTGCGTGTTGTTTTTGTTTTCGTGCATCTCATATCATGTCATCACGTGCATTGCATTTGCATACATGTTCGTCTCATGCATTCGAGCATTTTCCCCGTTGTCCGTTTTGCATTCCGGCGCTTCGTTCTCCTCCGGTGGCCATTTCTATCTTTCTTTCGTGTGTGGGGATTAAACATTTCCGGATTGGGACGAGACTTGCCATGCGGCCTTGGTTTACCACCGGTAGACTGCCTGTCAAGTTTCGGGTCATTTGGACTTCGTTTGATACTCCAACGGTTAACTGAGGGACCGAAAAGGCCTCGTGTGTGTGCAGCCCAACACCCCTCCATTTTGGCCCAAAACCCACCAAACTCAGCTCCATCGTCTCGGTCGTTCGATCACGATCATGTGGGCGAAAACCGCACCTCATTTGGACTCTCCTAGCTCCCTCTATGCCTATATAAAGGCCCCCATTTTTCGGATCTCCTCCTCCCCCGAAAAAACCCTAAAAACCTCCGCGCCGCGCCGGACGTGTCCGCCCACGCCGGACAAATCGCGCCGCCGCCCCGCAGCCAGTGGCAGGCCGCCACGTGGCCGCGTCCGCCGCCCCGCCATCCGGCCCGGGAGGCCCATCTCCGGCCCCGCGGGCCCGCGTCGCCCCGCCGCCGCCTTCGCGTCGCCTTGCCGCATCTTCCCCGCGGCCGGTCGACGGCGCCGCCGCGCCCCGCCACCGCCGCCTTCCCCGGCTGCCCGGACCACCGCGGCGCCATCTCCGGCTGGGTCAAGGCCGCCCCGGACTCCCTCGTCGCCGGCTGCCTCCTCCGCCGCCCGGCCTCGCCCGTCCTCGCCGCGGTTCACCGGAGCCCCTCGCCGGCGTCCCCGTGCTCCGGCGACCCCTCCGGCGCCTTCTCCCTCCCCGGCCGCCGCGCCATCGCCGGTTCCCGCACGAGCTACAGTACCGGGCCGGCGTGAACAGTAACCGGATCTGGATCTGGTTGACTCCTCTCCCCCCGAAACCCTAATTCCGTGAATTTTCGTGCTATGTTTGACCTGCCATAACTTCGCATCCGTAGCTCCGATTTGGGCGTATGATATGTCAAAATCTTCGTCTCGACGAGTACATCATTTCATTCCATTGCATCATTTGCATTTGAGGTCATCTTGTTGCCCACAATGCTGTTGGAAGGAGGCATGTTGAGTTAAATTGCAGATCCGTTAATTCAACATGCACTTTTGTCATTTTTGCCATGTTTAATCCGTGCATGATATGCCTGTGCCCCTTTGGGATGAATTGTTAAGCATGTTGTCTTCTTTCCAGAGGTGCCTTCCATGTATTTTTAGGATGTGTGTGTTGTCTTGTGCAAGCTTGCGAAGAGGGCTGCCTGAGATTATCGATTTCAGGGACTTAGTGAAAATCACTAAGTCTGGGCCGTTTTAGTTCACGATGCTATATGTCCGGCTTGTTTCCTAGTGATCCGTGCCTCTTTTGAGGATGATCAGTAAAAGTGATTTGTTATGCTTGTTGAGCTTAATCCATCCATGTCTTTACTTATTATGTTGGAGCAACCTAGGTTGACTTAATCGAGCTCAACTTTTGGATAGTTGCTATTTTGGGCAGATCGTGAACTCTTTTGCGATTTTGCCGGAGTGATTGCTAGTGATCCATGCATGCTATACCATTGTTCTTGCCATGTCTAGCTAGCATTTTGTGCTTTCTTAATGGATATATGCTTGCCTTGCCATGACTTGCACCGTAGTGAGAGCATCGAGCTCGTTTACATGCCTCCGTGAGTTATTATTTCAGCATGTCCCAGTTTTCACAGTCTGAAAACTGATTGTGTTTCATCAATGTTCGTGTGCTCGGTAGAGTATTTTGTGAACCCTTTTGGCCCCAGGTCATTTTGGGTGTTTTGTTAAGCTTGTTGAGTAGCTCCATGCCATGCTCTTACTTGCCATGTTCAGTTTTTCCTTCATGTTGTTTTGCTACTCCGAAGAGAGCATCGTGGTCTGAAATTTCAGACTAGCGTTAATTTCGCAAAGTCTGATATCTGTTTTGCTTATTCAGTTTTGCCATGCTTGTTTGAAGCCCTTATTGGATGAATTTGCCTATGCCTCAGTCCTGATGATTTGTTAAGCTTGATGAGTACATCACTGCCATGTAATTTGTTTTCATGTTGGGTGGCTGTAGTATGTTCATTTTGTTGCATTTAGGAGCCTACTTGCTGTAAATCGCAGATCGGTTCGTTTAGTAAATCGCTTGCCATTTCTAAACCGTAGCTCCGATTGCCATGATCTTTATATCGTTTTCAGGGGATTTCTTCCCCTCTATCCAGTGGAACACTTGGATTTCCAAGTTGAGGCCAGGTTCATGCATTTCCTGTTACATCTTACATTTTGCATCCCGCATAGCATATCGTCTTTGCATATTATTGCTTGCCCTTGGACGTGGTTGATTGTATCCTTGTTGCTTGTTTGTGTTGTTGGGTAGAGCCGGGAGACGATTTCGCTAACGAGGAGCCCGTTGAGTTTGTTTTTGAGGATCCAGTCAATTCTAACAACTGTGCAGGCAAGATGATCACACCCTTGAAATCACTACTATCTTTGCTGTGCTAGTATGCTCGTTCTTTTGCTTTGCCACTGCTACGATGCCTACCACTTGTTTGTCAGCCTCCCAATTGCCATGATTGAGCCTCTAACCCACCTTTGTCCTAGCAAACCATTGATTGGCTATGTTACCGCTTTGCTCAAGCCCCTTCTTATAGCGTTGTTAGTTGCAGGTGAAGATTGGAGCCGTTCCTTGTTGGAACATTTATTTACTTGTTGGGATATCATTATATTGCTATGTTATCTTTACTCATCTATATACTTGGTAAAGGGTGGAAGGCTCGGCCTCTCGCCTAGTGTTTTGTTCCACTCTTGCCGCCCTAGTTTCCGTCATATCGGTGTTATGTTCCCGGTTTGTTGCGTCCCTTACGCGGTTGGGCTATAATGGGAACCCCTTGATAGTTCGCCTTGATTAAAGCTTTTCCAGCAATGCCCAACATTGGTTTTACCATTTGCCACATACCCTTTTCTTTCCCTTGGGTTTCTGGAGCCCGAGGGTCATCTTTATTTTAGCCCCCCACGGGCCAGTGCTCCTCTGAGTGTTGGTCCGAAATGAGCTGCCTGCGGGGCCACCTCGGGGTAACTTGAGGGTTGGTTTTACTCGTAGCTAGTCTCATCTGAGTGTGCCCTGAGAAAGAGATATGTGCAGCTCCTATTGGGATTTGTCGGCGCATTCGGGCGGTGTTGCTGGACTAGTTTTGACCTGTCGAATCATCTTGTTGTACCGGGATACCGAGTCTGATCGGTGGGTCCTGGGTGGAGGTTTATTCCTTCGTTGACCGTGAGAGCTTGTTATGGGCTAAGTTGGGACCCCCCTGCAGGGATTGATCTTTCGAAAGCCGTGCCCGCAGTTATGGGCAGATGGGAATTTGTTAATGTCCGGTTGTAGATAACTTGAACTTAATTAATTTAAAATGAATCAACTGCGTGTGTTGCCGTGATGGCCTCTTCTCGGCGGAGTCCGGGAAGTGGACACGGCGTTGGAGTTATGTTTGCGTAGTCTGCTCCATTTAGTTTCCGCTCGTGCTTGCCTTCTCTTCTCGCTCTACTTTGCGAATAAGTTAGCCACCATATATGCTAGTCGCTTGCTGCAGCTCCACTTACATTACCCCTTCCCTACCTATTAAGCTTAAATAGTCTTGATCGCGAGGGTGCGAGATTGCTGAGTCCTTTGTGGCTCACAGATTACTATTACACCAGATGCAGGGACCGATGATACTCCTCCGGATGGCGCGTTCGAGCTGAAGTGGGAGTACGATGAGGACTCTCAGCGATACTATGTTTCTTTTCCGGATGATCAGTAGTGGTGCCTATTCGGGGTTCGATTCAGGGACTAGTCGCTTGTTGGGGGTCTTTTCTATTTTGGCGCCGTAGTCGGGCCATGAGTGTTTGTATGATGGATGTTATTTATGTACTCTGATGTGACGTGGCGAGTGTAAGCCAACTATTATTATTATTCCCCCTTTATATTATATATGTACTTGGGTTGTGTAATGATTCCCGACTTGCGACATTGCTTTCAATGCGCCTATGTCTCTAAGTCGTGCCTCGACACGTGGGAGACATAGCCGCATCGAGGGCGTGACAGCAGCCACCTCATCATACGATATATACATGGTGGACACACCCAAAGAAGGCAATGGCGATGAGACAACGGAGGATGACCCCTCCAAGAAGCAACCCAAGCACCGGCGTTAGCGGCGCCGCTCTAAGTCCCGCCAAGGCAAAAGTGGTGATACCGGCACCGGAGATATTAGCACTCCGGACAGTGCTGAAGACAACAACAATCCCCTCCAGCAAGATTTAGAGCAGGAGGATGGAGGAGCCTACCCTCCTGAGAGAGCGGAAGATGGAGAGGCGGAGGATTACATGCCTCCCTCCGAAGTCGAGGCAAGCCTCGACGATGACGAATTCGTCGTGCCATAGGATCTCGTCGAATAAGAGCGCTTCAAGCGCCGGCTTATAGCCACGGCAAATAGCCTTAAGAAAAAGCAGCAGCAACTTCAAGCTGATCAAGATTTCCTAGCCGACATATGGACTGAAGTCCTGGCGGCCGAGGAATATAAACTTGAACGCCCCTCCAAGAGTTACCCAAAGTGCAGGTTGCTACCCCGACTGGAGGAGGAAGCACCTAAACCTACATCCCCGATGTATGACGCGGCTGATCGGCCACCTCATGGCCGCGACAGAGAAACATTCCAGCCAAAAGCTCAGCCCGCTCCCCGACGCCATTCAAATAAAAAGGCATGGGGAAATACACCAGACCAGCGAGACGTATTGGAGGACAAAGCAAAACATGCAAGATCGATCTACGGATCACGAGGGCGCGCCACTATGCCAGACGATAATCGTCACGCCGGATACAGTAAAAGTAAGTCTAGCCGGGCCAAACACAGCGGGCAAGACTCATTTGAGCTGCGTCGTGACATAGCCCAGTACAGAGGCGCCTCACCCCCCTATGCTTCACAGACGAAGTAATGGATCATCAAATCCCAGAGGGTTTCAAACCCTTAAATATTGAATCATATGACAGCACAACAGATCCTGCGGTATGGATCAAGGATTTCCTCCAGCACATCCACATGGCCCGCGGTGATGACCTACACGCCATCAAATACCTCCCACTAAAACTCAAAGGACCAGCTAGGCATTGGCTCAACAGCTTGCCAGCAGAGTCCATTGGTTGTTGGTAAGATCTGGAAGCCGCATTCCTCGACAACTTTCAGGGCACTTATGTGCGACCACCAGATGCCGATGACTTGAGCCGCATAATTCAGCAGCCAGAAGAATCGGCCAGGCAATTCTGGACACGGTTCCTAACAAAGAAAAATCAAATCGTCGACTGTCCGGATGCAGAGGCCCTAGCAGCTTTCAAGCACAACATCCGCGACGAGTGGCTAGCCCGGCACCTTGGTCAGGAAAACCGAAATCTATGGCAGCCCTCACAACACTCATGACCCGCTTTTGCGCGAGAGAAGACAGCTGGTTGGCTCGCAGTAATAACATATCAAAGAACCATAGTACTTCGGATACCAAGGACGGCAACGGTAGGTCACATCGCAACAAACATAAGCACCGCATTAACAGCGACAATACCGAGGATACGGCAGTCAATACCGGATTCAAAGGCTCTAAACCCAGTCAGCGGAAAAAGCCATTCAAAAGAAGCACTCTGGGCCCGTCCAGTTTGGACCGTATACTCGATCGCTCATGTCAAATACACGGCACCCCCGACAAGCCAGCCAACCACCAGGGAGTGTTGGGTGTTCAAGCAGGCCGGCAAGTTAAATGCCGAAAATAAAGATAAGGGGTCACATAGCGATGACGAGGAGGAGCCCCGGCAGCCGAACATCGGAGGACAGAAGAGGTTCCCCCCCTCAAGTGCATACGGTGAACATGATATACACAACCCACATCCCCAAGAGGGAACGGAAGTGTGCGCTCAGGGACGTATATGCGTTGGAGCCAGTCGCCCCAAAATTCAACCCATGGTCTTCCTGTCCGATCACCTTCGACCGCAGGGACCATCCCACTAGTATCCGTCATGGCGGATTTGCCGCATTGGTCCTAGACCCAATCATTGACGGATTTCACCTCACTCGAGTCCTTATGGATGGTGGCAGCAGCGTGAACCTGCTTTATCAGGACACAGTGCGCAAAATGGGTATCGATCCCTCAAGGATCAAACCCACAAAAACGACCTTTAAAGGCGTCATACCAGGTGTAGAGGCCAATTGCACAGGCTCAGTCACACTGGAAGTGGCCTTCGGATCCCCGGATAACTTCCGAAGCGAAGAGTTAATCTTTGACATAGTCCCGTTCCACAGTGGCTACCATGCACTGCTCGGGTGAACCGCATTTGCAAGATTCAATGTGGTACCGCATTATGCATATCTCAAGCTCAAAATGCCAGGACCTCGGGGGGTCATCACAGTCAATGGAAACACAGAGCGCTCTATCCGCACAGAGGAGCACACTGCGGCCCTCGCAACAGAAGCACAAAACAGCCTCTTAAGGCAATCCACTAGTTCGCCGATTAAGGACCCGGACACCTTCAAGCGCGCCCCGAGTAATCGGCAACAGGACCGCCCGGCACGTTCCGAGCTCGCATAGTAATCCGGCCCCCACCCCGGTCCTAGCAAAACGGCGAAATCCATGCCATGTGTACATAATTACGCATTAAAAATACCATGGGCACAGGCGGGGAGGGGGCACGACTGCAGCACGCCCAAAGTCGCGTCTTAAACCGCACTAGGGGCTTTCCGCTCTGTTATTTTTCTCTTTCAGGACTTTAATCTCTAGAAACCCTGTCCGGCAGCATGATTGCCGAACACATGATGCAGCAACCAAGGAGGCAGAAAGCTACGTCACATCACGGAACTCCCAGGTGGATTACGATAACGAGTGAAATATTTGCTTTAATACTATTCCTCAGATTGCCCTTGGAAGGGACATGTCAAAGGGACATGTCAAATAGTCCTACTTTTTACTTATCATACTACTTGTATCATTCTTCTTTACCGCACCTTTTTGAATAAACAATGCATAGCATTAAGACTATTATTGCATTCTTCCTTTTTATATATATGTTCATTCACGACATCTAGCACCCGTACACTCTGGTATGACCAATACGCTAGGGGCTTAAGCATACCCCATAATACGGCGTGAGGAGTCCGAACACTTTTGACAGTGCGACACCCTGAACTTATAGCATTATATGCATCAGCTCCAAATCATGTCTTGGGTCAATAGTTGGGTTTGCCCGGCTCCCATGTTTTGGTACCTTACGTTCCGCTATATCAGCTAAGGTAGCACTGGGAGAAATACTGCGATTGTGCCCCAGTTCTGCTGGGCTAAGCACCTCAGTAGAGAAAGCTAAAACTAACTGTCATGATAAGGCGAGAGACTGGTCGCTGTTCGAGAGGTTTCAAGTCCCTAAAGACTTATGCCGCCTAGAGCGAGGAGTCGGCCCTGTCCGTCTTAAGGCGTGTATCGCGCCCCGAATACGGCCTTCCGAATACTATGGGCTTCGCCGAAATTTAAAATTATAGAATTCTATGGCTAAGTGAGAGTGATAACGCATTATGGTCTGATTGCCTTGTTCGTTGTGCTGAGCACCTCCCTATAAGTACCCAACAATGGGAACAAGAGTGCTCAGGTTTATCCCGAACACCCCGGCACTCGTGGCATGGGGGCAGAAGCCGGCGACTAGCCATCTCTCAGATTTGATAAACAGCCGAACAGAAGGTAATATTTTAAATTCAGACAAGCGTTGCATAGCGCATATGAACAAGTTTTGATAATACATGATCACACGAGCAAGTTTACTCAAATATTACATCTTTTGCACACTCGTCCGCTATGAGACGGGCACCCTTCAGAACACCCTCATAGTACATCTTGGGGTGGCGATGCTCCTTGCCCTGCGGCGGTCCTTCCTTCACCAGCTTCACGGCGTCCATCTTGGCCCATTGCACCTTCACACGGGCGAAAGCCCGGCGTGCACCTTCGATGCAGACGGACCGCTTGATGACTTCCAGCCGTGGGCAGGCATCCACAAGCCGCCTCACCAGGCCAAAGTAGCTATTGGGAAGGGCGTCGCCAGGCCACATCCGGACTATAAAGCCCTTCATGGCCTGTTCGGCCGCCTTGTGGAGCTCGACCAGTTGCTTCAGCTGGTCGCTTAGAGGCATCGGGTGTTCGGTCCCAATATACTGAGACCAGAACAGCTTCTCCATTGAGCTTCCCTCCTCGGCCTGGTAAAACTGTGCGGCATCTGACACGCTGTGGGGCAAATCTACGAATGCTCTTGGAGAGCTCCGGATTCGGGTAAGTAACAAGTAATTCACTTTCACATGCTTGCTTTGCATATAGAATGCCTTACCCGCCACTATCTTCTTCATCGCATCAATCTCCCGGAGGGCCTTTTGGGCTTCGGCCTTGGCACTCTTTGCACTCTCAAGGGCCGTGGCAAGCTCGTACTCTCACGTCTTCAAGTCAAGCTCCAACGCCTCGTGCTTCATCACGAGAGCGTGGAGCTCTTGCTGCACCTCGCCCACCCGTGCCTCATGCCTTTCCCACTTGGTGCGCTCCTTGGCCGCTTTGTTTTCAGCCTCGGATAGCGCTTGCTTCAGGGTCGCCACCTCGGTCATGGCCCCTGGTAAATTTACAATGATCCTGTCATTTTGCAATCGCATTCTTTTTATATATATCCATAGACTAGGTACTACTTACCTTTGTTCTCATCGAGCTGCCTCTTGGCAAGGCCGAGCTCTTCCTTGGACCCTTCGAGGTCCTGCTTCAGTGTGGCGACCTCCGCAGTCAGTGCGGCAGAGGCCAGCAGCGAAGCATGCATACGCATATAGACATACTTATATTAGACTCCTGCGATATTGTTTGATCCTCTGTTCGGCTTTTCTTTGTGAACACCAAACAGAGCATCAGGGGCTACTGTCTATGCGGTAATATTTTTCCTATATTTCAAATACTTACCTCAAAGCCTGCCAGAAGGCTGGCACAGGCTCCAGTCAGTCCGCTCTTGGTGGACTGAACCTTCTGGATCACCGCACTCATAATAGTACGGTGCTCTTCGTCGATGGAAGCGCTGCGAAGCGCTCCCAGCAAATTGTCCGGTGCCTCTGGATGGACAGAGGTCACCGGCATAGGCGTCTTGCCCCTTTTGGAAGGAGGCCGCCTACCCAAGTCCGAAACCACTGGAGGTTCCGGCGCGGTGTTCGGCTGAGGGCCGAACTCGGAGCCCTCGGGAGCCTTGCTCCCTCTGCTCCCGGAATCTGGAAGGTCGCCTCGAGGCGCCTCCGGGACTGTCTCCCCTCGACCCGGTGCCTCTTGAGACAATACCTCGGCGTTGTCCGTAGGGCAAGGGGAGATGGCGGTCGGAAGTGGATCGCTATCCATATCCGACGAGCCCAGGGAGCCGTCCGACGATACGTCGATACGGGCTCGTGGCGGTCTACATAATCATAATTCGGCGTTAGGAGAAGTAGTGCAACAAAGGTTTGCTATGAGTTACTCTGGCATCCGAATACTTACGACTTCGCCAGGGGCTTGGCCCTGAGCAGCCACTCGTCTTCGCCTTCGACGGCGGTGGTGGAGTAGTTCGGAAGGAGAGTCCTTCCCTTCTTGGACCCTTCGGCCCCCCGGTTGGGGCGGCCTTCCTTTTCTTGTCTCCCCCGACTGGAGGGGGAGCATCTTCATCTTCCTCCTCGTCTTTGGGGGAGGAGTGCGTCGCGGAGTTATCGGACGATGAGTCCGATAACACATGGCGTCGGGAACTCTTTCGGGTTCCCTTAGCCATCTTGGTCTTCTAAGGCACCTTGTAAGGAGCCGGAGTCAACATCTCCGTCAGGAGTGCGTCCGCAGTGTCTTCGGGCAGAGGGGCCAGACAGTTAATCTTCCCCGACGTCTCCACCCAGTCCTGTCAAAGGCATGGAGCTTTGACCCCGCACATGGTTAAGCAAGGGGAAATAAATATCCTACCAAATGTGTAGAACTCACCGAATGCGCTAGGCGCTTCGCGCTTAGCTCGCGATCCTCGGTGAGAGAGGGAGGGACCTCAGCACCCTTGAACAGCACCCTCCAGACGTCCTTGTGCGTCGTGTCGAAGAGCTCGCTCAGAGTCTGGTGTTGGGCCGGGTCGAACTCCCATAAATTGAAATCCCGTTGTTGACACGGGAGGATCTGGCGGATGAGCATAACCTGGACTATGTTGACAAGCTTGAGCTTCTTGCCTGCCATATTCCGGATACATTTCTGGAGTCCATCCAGCTCCACCGATGAACCCCAGGACAGGCCCTTCTCTTTCCAGGAGGTGAGCCGCGTGGGGATTCCGGATCGAAACTCAGGGGCCGCCACCCAGTTGGTGTCGCGCGGCTCGGTGATGTAGAACCACGCCGATTGCCACCCCTTTATGGTCTCCACAAAGGAGCCTTGAAGCCATATAACATTGGGCATCTTGCCCACCATGGCTCCGCCGCATTCTGCTTGTTGGCCTCCCACCACCTTCGGCTTGATATTGAAGGTCTTTAACCACAGGCCGAAGTGGGGCCGGATGCGGAGGAAAGCCTCACACACGACGATGAACGCCGAAATGTTGAGGATGAAGTTCGGGGCCAGATCATGGAAGTCCAGCCCGTAGTAGAACATGAGACCACGGACGAATGGATGGAGGGGAAACCCCAGTCCGCGGAGGAAGTGGTGGAGGAAAACTACCCTCTCATGAGGCTCAGGGGTAGGAATGATCTGCCCCGCAGCAAGCAGCCGATGTGCGATATTCGCGCTAAGTATCTGGCTCTGCGCAGCTTCTTGATGTGTCCCTCCGTAACGGAGGAAGCCATCCATTTGCCTCCCGCTCCGGACATGATTGGAGAAGGTTGAGGGGAAGGATGTAGACTTGGGTGTTGGAGCTCGAGTGTGTAAGAATGGATGAGCAAGGAGGAAGAAGGCGTGGGTAGAAAAAGGTTAAACCTTGTCCCTTTATAAGGGCGGCCGAAACTATGCGCCCCCACTAGCCTAGTAAAACTCGCTTATGCCCCAAGCGCCGTAATCGATGGCGCGGTTGGGTTACCCACCCCCGTATTGATGAGAATCCCGTAATAAGGGGACACGATCTCTGCTTTGACAAGACGTGTCAAGAAACTGCCTCGCGTTATGTGCGGGGCTAGTTAAAGGAAACGGTTCAAATAATCACCGGGCCATGGCATAATGTCATGTTGCCAAAACGTATCAGCAGATTAGATTTGTGGAAATATTTTTCTCTCTGCGGTGGTATGTGGAACTTATTTTGCAGGGTCGGACACTATCCTTGTATTAAAAATTCTTCTGTGGTGTATTCGCAGGAGGAACCCGCCTTGCAATGCCGAAGACAACACTGCGCACCGGACTCATCGTCATTGAAGCCTGGTTCAGGGGCTACTGAGGGAGTCCTGGATTCGGGGGTCTCCAGACGGCCGGACTATATCCTTTGGCCGGACTGTTGGACTATGAAGATACAAGATTGAAGACTTCGTCTTGTGCCCGGATAGGACTCTACTTGGCATGGAAGCAAGCTAGGCAATACGGATATGTATATCTCCTCCTTTGTAACCGACCTTGTGTAACCCTAGCCCCCTCCCGTGTCTATATAAACCGGAGGGTTTTGGTCCGTAGGACAACATACAATCATACCATAGGCTAGCTTCTAGGGTTTAGCCTCTCCGATCTCGTGGTAGATCAACTCTTGTAATACTCATATCATCAAGAATAAATCAAGCAGGACGTAGGGTTTTGCCTCCATCAAGAGGGCCCGAACCTGGGTAAAACATCGTGTCCCCTGCCTCCTGTTACCATCCTCCTTAGACGCACAGTTCGGGACCCCCTACCTGAGATCTGCCGGTTTTGACACCGACAGTGAGCATGTGTGAAAGAGAAATGTCGATGTATATAAAGTGTGTGCACTTATGCGTTATATAGAGAGATATATAGCACATTTGTGAGACCGGGCCGAGGCATAGTGCATCTACGTGTAAAATGCGGTTCTACACATTAAATTAAAATATAAATGGCGACATTATTTTTGGATGAGATCATGAATTTTGCAATTTGCGTATGAATGAAAATCGGTCTATTAGACACCCATACTCTATTGAATTCTAGCATGTGCGTGTGTTTTTATTTCATATTATCGAGCCATAGAGTGAGAGCAGTTTGAAATACAAGCAATGCATTGCTTTTGCAATTCATATATAAACATTAATTAGTGCACTCCATGTTGTTAGTGTGAAGCACTTTATACATTTGTCACTTACATGGATACATTCCAAATTGCTAGCTACAAAATAGAATACATGTTGAATTCAACATAAAGGGGGTTACGAAGATTCGAATTCATAGGAAGTGCATTCATCTATTTGAACCCGAGATAATGGCATTTGTAAATCAGATCTAAAAGGGGGCATCAATCTTTGTTGTGCATTTGAACATACTATATATTCATACGCATGTCTAACTATTTTTTTGCAACCAAGGAGATTATATCTGGAACCATGCATGAACTGAGGTAAGTTGCATATTTTTAATATATACTCATGTACAATGTATATTCAAATGTATCCCCTCCATTCCAAAATAATCGTAGGTTTAGGATTTTCAAGAGTAAAGATTTGTGAAGTTTGACCAATCCTGAAAGTTCAATTCAAGAGAACCGAAAACGTTAATGCTTCTGCTCCCAAATAATGAACGAAGCACCAAATAAGCCTCTGGTCACCCGAAACCGCGCGAGACTAATGTTTGGTGGTAGGAAATTACTGTCCTGACTCTGGCCCGTGTAGCCTATCGGCCCGATGTCCAAAGGTCTAAACCGGGGTAGGTTTGTAACTTCACCAAGACGCCAGTCTCAACCACCTCCGAGAAGCATTCATACGCCGTGGGCGCCTAAACACCCATGCGCTTGGCCGAAATCTATCCCGCCCACCATTTGGAACACCTTAGATTACTGTCCTACCCAATGTTGGAAAAAGCGGTAGGCGTAAGCGAGGTGGTTGGCCTTCGCCTAGTGCCTAGGCGGTGCCTAAGCGCCCTAGGCGCGGCCTAGGCAGTAATATAGTTTTTACTTGTAGTGTATTTGTGATTATTATATGAGTGTTGATATTAGTTTAGGGCATATAAATAAGTTAATTACCGCCTACTTCCACTAGAATATAACATGTTTGGCATAGCAGTGCAGTATGTGGCATGATTTCTTGCTTGGGTAGGCAATTCTTTGCTTGCCTTGCCTAGACCTCCATTTATTCCCTAGGCGAGGCGTTTGGCCATTGCCTAGCGCCTAGGCGTGCCTAAGCGCCTCCTAGGCACTGCCTTTTCAACAGAGGTCCTACCCCAACCCGCAATATGTCCGAAATTTTAGATGGGGGCAAAGTTTGTAACTTTCCCCAAATTTCAAACAAGTGTGTCCCAAACCAAAACATTGTTCCCCCTCCCTCTGTTTCCCCATTCATACTCCATGGGCGCCAAAACGCCCTCTCCACCAGCCGCAAAACCCCAGCCTCCTCCGTCCTCCACCCCATCGAGCCCAATCCACCACCTCCCTCCTTCATCACGCTGGAGCCGGTACCCCGATGTCGTCGTCCAACGCAACCGCAACCGCAATGCCCTCAAGGAATTAGTAGCTGAAGCCGAGGCAGAGCTGCCTCCACGACGCCGACGTGCACCCCCCACTTCGACCATGCCGTCCTGCGCCTCACCACTGCCGCTCCACTATCGCAATCGTCCACCGCACCAGAGCTGTTCCCGCTATGCCATCATTCGCCGCCTCGGATCTGGTTCCCCGCCGCCGACAGACGGCCACCGCACCACACTCAACAACTTGTCCATGGGTTCGTCCAAGGCTCCACCGTCCTCCACAACTTCTTGTTTCCAGCAAACCACAAGAAGATCATTGAAAAAATAGAAGGAGGACACAACACTGCCAGCAGAAAGAGGTACTCCTCTTCCCTTATTCATGCAAATCTTACGTCTCAGCTCACACCGTATTCATCCCATGAAAGAAACTAGTTGAGCGCTTCTTACTGCATCTTCTTCATGATACTAAATGCACAAGGTTTACTCCCATTTACTATTTCACCTTTGCTAGAGGTCAGTAGCAGACCTGGATTTCAATCCAGGGTTAGTCGAATTGCAATTAAAAAAAGGAGCACCCGCTTAGGCGCGCAGAGCACCTAGTCCGCATGTTCGCCGGGGAAGCGGCACAACGGTGTCTATCATAGGGGTGTGGGCGCAGGAGCTGCTTGCACCCGATCTGGAGGTCGACGAGGCTTGAAGGGATGTCCTGGGGGTGGTGCCAAGCACGGCAGTGTGGCGAGGTCGAGGGGAGGGCGGAGGCAGGGGACTGGGCGGGTGGTCGCTGGCGTTTCGAGGAAGATCGTAACACTGACTGGCTGGAGGTAGATGAAGGCGATTTGCCCATTCTTTGTACGTCGGACAGTGCAGAAAAATGGACTGGCCTATTTGTTTTCAGTCGACTGTTATTTTCATAGGACCACACCTTGTGGTGTGCTAGAGGAGCATCTGCTTTTCCCAGCCATCCCTGTGCTCATATTTCAAAATCCTAGAATCTAGTAATTTCGTGTGCCATGCATGTTGTACAGCTATCATATGTCTCCCGTCATTTATTTCTAACAAACCTGCTACCTGCTACCTTTACACCATACTACTTGTGCACACACTTCACCCATACTCACACTATTGTTTTTTTATGCATGGGTATTTCAGACTCTGTCGCCGTGTTAATGAATACAGAAAAGAAAAGATAGAAGTCGCTCCAGTGTAATTCGAAGATAAGCACTAAGTGTTTCAGTGCTCTAAAGGGTGCAGTGTCAACAGATGGAGATAGTAAACGTAGCTTTCAGTTGATGATCTCAATTGCCACACACAACCTTCCCAGGTGCTTGCTTTAACTTCGCGATGTCAAATGTGGTTGCATGTTGCATATGGTGTCTAGATTGTATTGCTTCCAATTTGGTTAAATTGCATCTGCTTACTTTACACATTATACCTTTGATAATGACATGCCTACCTGTTTTTTATACACACTACATATGTCTATTAACCATGTTTGTACATCAAACTAATGTTCTTTTGTATCCCTCATCAATCACTTATGATGAGACAGTCACCCCAGTGGGTTACTATGAGACGCACTACTCGTTTAAAGAGTGCAGTGTCATCCTCCCCACATGATTCTCAAGAAACAGCAAGGCTAAATGAAGATAGTCAACCTAGCTCTCTAGTTGATGACCGCAATTCCCCCACACCACCATCGCAGGTGCTTGCTCTTACTTGGCAGTGTGATCTGTGGTTGCATGTTGCATATGGTGTCTACCTTGTAATGCTCTATTTAGGGTAAATTGCATCTTCTTATTTAACACATTATATGTGTGAATATGATATGCCTTCCTATTTTTGGAACATACTACGTCTTTCTATTAGCCATGTTCTTACATCAAACTACTTTTCTTATGTATCCCTCGTCAATCACTTCTGACGAGACACCTTCAAGTTGTCAGTGTAATATTGGTTGCATCTTGCATATCATTTCAAACATGTATTGCCTCTAATTTGTTGAGGTGCCACTTATAATGATACACATCTAACTTGGTAGAGTGATTTTGGTTGGATCTTTCATATGGTGTCTAGATTGCAATTTCTTCCAATTTGTTGAAATGCCTTCTGCTTAGCGTTTTCCATACATATTCCATCCTCCTACAATGTGGTTGCCATAAATAAAAGTTGTGTTCGTCAGTATCATGCATCAATGAATTTGGAAGTGCGAATTTCATTCCTTTTTCTTGTGTGTTTACTTGACAAGGCAAAATCTAAAAGGACGAAGGCACGGAATGATGGTGGTCCTCTTGAGTAACCGAAACAGATGATCTATGCAGATTCTCCTGCTACTCCTACTGCAGTGCAAGTTCCAAATCTCATCTCCCCTACTCCACAACCCCAGGTGCTTGCTCTAACATGGCAGTGTGATATCTGGTTGCATGTTGCATATGGTGCCTAGCTTGTATTGCTCCTAATTTGTTAAATTGCATCTACTTAGCTTACACATTATACATGTGAATATGACACACTTTCCTGTTTTTGGTACATACAACATCTGCCTATCACACCATGTTCTTACATCAAACTACTGTTCTTGTGTATCTTGCATCTATCACTTATGATGAGACAGTCATACCCGTGGGTTAGTATGAGACACGCTACTCTTAAAGAGTGCAGTTTCATCCTCTCCACATGATTCTCAAGAAACAACAAGCCTAAATGAAGATATTGAACGTAGCTCTGTACTTGAAGACCGCACTTCCCCTACAGCACCATTGCAGGTGCTTGCTCTAACTTCGCAGTGTGATATGTGGTTGCATGTTGCATACGGTGTCTAGCTTGTAATGCTTCTAATTAGGGTAAATTGCATCCGCTTAGTTTACACATTATACCCTTGAATATGACATGCCTTCCTATTTTTGGTACACACTACATCTAGGTGTTAACCATGTTCTTACATGAAACTACCTCTCTTCTGTATCCCGCATCAATCACTTACGGTTAGACACCTTTAGTCATTGCATATTGCATATTATTTCTAGCTTGTTGCTAGGTATTGATTCTAATTTGGTCAAATACATTTGTTAGGCCACCCTTTTAATTTGGCAGAGTGATATTGGTTTCATCTTTCATATGGTTTCTAGCTTGCATTGCTTCTAACTAGTTCAAACGCCCTGAGCTTAGTTTATACTTTATACATCATACATGTCAAGATGTCATGCCATCCTATTTTTCATACATATTCATCCTCCTATGATGCGGCTGCCTCACATGAAAGTAGTGTTCGCCAGTCTCATGCATCAATGAGTTTTGAAGAGCAAATTTTATTCCTTTTTCTTGTGGGTTTGACTTGACAAGGCAAAATCAAAAAAGAGGAAGGAAAAGAGTAAGTAAGGCGATGATGGTGGTCCTCTGCAGCAACGTAAACAGAGCATCTGTATGGATTCTCCTTGTACTGCTAGTGCATTACAAGTTCCAAGTCTCCGCTCCCCTACTCCACCATCCAAGGTGCTTGCTCTAACTTGGCAGTATGATATCTGGTTGCATGTTGCGTATGGTGTCTAGCTTGTATTGCTCCTAATTAGTGTAAACTACATCTACTTAGCTTACACATGATCCGTGTGAATATGACATACTTTCCTATTTTTGGTACATACTATATTTGTCTATCACACCATGTTCTTACATGAAACTACTCTTCTTGTGTATCCTGCATCAGTCACATATGATGGGACACCTTTAAGTTGGCAGTGTGATATTGGTTTGCATCTTGAATATGATTTCTAGCATGTAGTGCTTCTAGTTTGATGAACGCCACTTATGACGAGACAATTTTAACTTGGCAGAGTGATATTGATTGCACCTTCCATATGGTGTCTAGCTTGTAATGCTTCTAATTTGTTGAAGTTCCTTCTGCTTAGTTGCCACATCATAGGTGTGAATATGTCAAGCCGTCCAGTTTTTCATACATATTCCATCCTCGTATCATGACTTTGCCTTTCGTCAGAGTAGTGATCATTAGTATCATGCATGAATGAGTTCTGAAGAGCAAATTTTATTCCTTTTTTCTGTCCGATTGACCTCACAATGCAAAATCAATAAAGAGAAAGGAAATTGGTAAGGCATTGGATGATGGTGGTCCTTTTGAGCAACTGAAACAGAAGGTCTCTACATATTCTACTCCGCCATCCTCCCAACAAGATTCACAAGACAACGCAAGGCTAGTCAGTCAATGTAGCTGTGTAGATGATGATCACATCTCCCCTACTCCACCATCACAGGTGCTTGCTCTAACTTGGCACTATTATATGTGGTTGCATGTTGGGTATGATGTCTAGCTTGTATTGCTTTTAACTTCATTGAATTGCATCTGCTTACTTTACACATAATGCCTGTGAATATGACACGTGTTTCTGTTTCTAGAACATACTATATCTAATCACACCATGTTCTTACATCAGACTGCTGTTCTTGCATATCCCGCATCAGTCACTTATGATAAGGCACCTTTAAGTCACCACTGTGATATTGGTTGTGTCTTGCATATGATTTCTAGCATGTACTGCTTCTAATTTGTGGAAACGCCAGACAATTTGAACTTGGCAGAGTGATATTGGTTGCACCTTTCATATGGTGTCTAGCTTGCAGTGCTTCTAATTTGTTGAAATGTCTTTTGCTTAGTTACCACATCATAGGTGTGAATATGTCACGCCTTCCTGTTTTTCATACATATGCCATCCTCGTATCATGTGTTTGCCTTTCATCCGAGTAGTGTTCATCAGTATCATGCATGAATGAGTTCTGAAGAGCAAATTTTATTCCTTTTTCGTATCGGTTTGACTTCACAATGCAAAATCAACACAGCTGAAGGAAATTAGTCCGGCAGTGGATGATGATGGTCCTTCGGAGCAACTCAAACAAAGGGTCTCTACAGATTCTACTCCGCCATCCTCCCAATAAGATTCGCAAGACAACACAAGACTGGACAGTCAACGTAGCTGTGTAGATGATGAGCACATCTCCCCTACTCCACCATCACATGTGCTTGCTCTAACCTGGCACTATTATATGTGGTTGCATGTTGCGTATGATGTCTAGCTTGTATTGCTTCTAACTTTTTTGAATTGCATCTGCTTACTTTACACGTAATGCATGTGAATATGACACATGTTCCTGTTTCTAGAACATACGTGTAGATGATGAGTACATCTCCCCTACTCCACCATCACAGGTGATTGCTCTAACTTGGAACTGTTATATGTGGTTGCGTGTTCCGTATGATGTCAAGTTTGTATTGCTTATGATTTTGTTGAATTGCATCTGTGTAGCTTACAACTTATACCTACAACGATCACTTACCCATAAGACACATTTAACTTGGGAGTGCGATGTAGGTTGCATCTTGCATTGTCTTCTAGCTTGTACTGCTTCAAATTTCTTGAAATGGCACTTACGACGAGACACTTTTAACCTGATAGAGTGATATTGGTTGCATGTTCATATGGTGACTAGCTTTCATTTCTTCTAATTTTGTTGAAATGGGTTCTGCTTACTTTTTTTCATACATATTCCATCCTCCTATCCTACGTCTGAATATACAATGTTGTCTTTTTTGTATGTATTCTATCCTCCTATCCTGCGCTCGCCTTACATCAAAGTAGTGTCCATCTGTATCATGCATCAACCAGTTATGCAGAGCTAATTTTATTCATCTTCTTTTGGTTTTGACTTCATAAGGCAATATCAGAAAATAGGAAGGAAAAGAGTAAGTTAGGGGATGTTGGTGGTCCTCCGGACCGACGCAAACAAAGACTCTCTAGATTTGCCACTGCTACTGCTAATGAAGTTGAAGTCCCAAGTTTACATGATGAGTTCATCTCCCGTACTCCACCATTGTAGGTGCTTGCTCTAAGTTGACAGTGCGATAATTGGTTTCATGTTGCATATGTTGTCTAGCCTGTATTTCTTCTATTTGGATTAAATTGCACCTACTAGGTTTATACGTTATCCATGTGCATATGACATGCCTTTCTGTGTCTAGAATACACTGCATCTATCAATCATACCATGTTCTTACATCAGAGTACTGATGTTGTGTATCCTGCATCAGTCACTCATGATTGGACGCTTTTAACATGGCAGTTTGATAGTGGTTGCATCTTGCATTGATTTCTATGTTGTACTGCTTCAAATTTTTCGAAATGCCACTTATGACAAGACACGTTTAACTTGGCAGAGTGATATTGGTTGCATCTTTCATATGGTGTCTAGCTTGCATTACTTCAATTTTCATGAAAATCCTTCTTCTTAGTTTACACATCGTAGCTGTTAATATGTCATGCCGTCTTGTTTTTCTTACATATTCCATCCTCATACGGTTGTCTTACATCAAAGTATTGCTTGTCTGTATCATGCATCAATGAGTTCTGAAGAGCGATTTTATTCTTTTGTGTTGTGGGTATGGCTTGACATGGCAAAGTCAAAAAAGAGCAAGGAAAATAATATAGTAGGGAATGGTGTTACTCGTCGGGTGAACAAGAAAAGGATCTACCCTCAAGATTCTGCTGGTACTTATAGTGCAGTATATAGAAGGTCCAAGTCTACTGGCTAAATCTACAAACACAATGTCACCTGCTCCACCAGCTGTAGCATCCGCTTCAACTATACCAGCATCTCAATGAGTTACTCGTTGGTTTGCTCCGGAACTAGCTAGTTCCCAAGCTGCCTTCACACCTAACACTACTTCTGAAGCAACTGCTGACACAACATGACTTGGCAAGATCAGATGAACCTCATGAGCATCAACACCAAGATGGTACCTGACCTAGTCAAGTTGCAGTTGCATGCTCCTTTATATGTACTCTCACCGTTTGATGTGCACTAACACTTTCCATATTCGTTCTTGAACTAGCACCACAGCGCAAGCAGAAACAGACATCAGGGATAATGCTTGATAGATTAACAAAATCTAAAGGAGGAAGAATGAAGATCCATTTTGAGGCAAGTTTAAAAAGGCCACGTGATGCTACACAGTTAGCCACGTTAGAATCAGAGGCAGTCATTGCCGTTAGGTGTCATGCACGTATCCTCCCAACGTGGATCTAGTACAGGAATGAGAAAGACAATACCCTGTTTATAGGGGTGGAAAGTGGTAGCGGATAATCCGAAATATCCGATATTCGTATTCGAGAAAATGCCTATTCGTATCCGAAACATCCGCATCCGAACCAAAATGGAAATAGAAATTATCCGTATCCGAATTTATTAAACAAATAAAAAATAAAATATGGTAGGAGATTTTGACACAAATATGGATATGGAAGTGGATATATCCGTATCCGAATAAGATTATGGAAGGTAATTTTTAAAATTCTAGGCCCAATATGCCAATTATCCAACATAAAAGCCAAATAAGTGGTCAAATTTTACTCCTTATATGATTAAACTGATAAATTATTATGCATTACAATAGTATTTATACATAAACCTATTTATCATTGATTTATTGTATGCCACAAATTGATTATTTTAGGTCACATAGCTATCGACTAATTTACTTAAGCAATATGTTGATATTATTCGTATCCGTTCCGAATCAAGAAAATATCCGATATGTATCCGTATTCGAATAATATCCGAGCCGCATCTGTATCCGATAATATCCGTATTCGGATTCGTATTCGTTTTGAAAATATGAAAATGGAAGTGGTAAGAGCACTATCCGATCCGCATCCGATCCGTTTCCACCCCTACCTGTTTAACACCTTCCTTGACCATTTATCCGTAAGTAATGTTATTCATCGCAATTTTTAATATTGTCTTGCTCTGTGCCATACTTTCTAGCTTCCTCCTAATAAGACTCACATTCTTTTTTCAACAGATGAGGTTCAAGTTGGATCTGAAAGATGATGCAACTAAATAAGCATGCACTCATGTTTTTCAGTCTGCTCTGCGACAGTATCGGTACCACCTTAGAAAATCTCACTTTGAAGGCAAGGCTAACAATGAAATCGCCCAAATATCTCGAGTGGAATATATTACAGATGAAGACTGGACAGCCCATGTTAAACACTGGTCTGATCCAAAGTATCAGGTAGGGTATATGTATTTGATCAGACCACATATTGAACTTGTATTTATGTATGTGCCTTACAAGTGTATCTTCTAAAGTGAAATTCCAACAGACAACAGGATCTCGTACCTATATTACACACTGCGAGGCTCTTGTAAATAGCTGCTAGTTCCTTCTTTTTTCTGTGCCATATTATCGTATCAATATTGACTTGTTCCAAATACTGAGGAAAACCCATGCGGACCAAAAAGAACCTGAACCGAATGCAATGCAAATCTTCAATGATTGCCACACCAGCAAGATGAAGGGCATGAGCATGCCAGTTCAAGCCGCTGTTGTAAGTCCCTACTCCTCCTGCCTTTGAACTGATTGGTACTGTGATGTGTTCATTTAGCTGCTTGGTTTGTAGCCAATGTTAGTTACTCTGTTCACTTTTATACATAGTTGTCTTAACATATCATTTCGATAAGGTGGTTGGCGGGTGTCTGTCTCTCCCACTTTAGTCGGATCGGATTTGATGAAAAGGGTCCTTATGAAGGGTAAATAAAAATTGGCATATCACGTTGTGGTTTTGGCGTAGGTAAGAAACGTTCTTGCTAGAAATCTATAGCAGCCACGTAAAAACTTGCAACAACAATTAGAGGACGTCTAACTTGTTTTTGAAGCATGTGTCGTGTGATGTGATATGGCCAAAAGGATGTGATGAATGATATATGTGATGTATGAGATTGATCATGTTCTTGTAATAGGAATCACGACTTGCATGTCGATGAGTATGACAACTGGCATGAGCCATAGGAGTTGTCTTTATTTATTTATGACCTGCGTGTCAACATAAACATCATGTAATTACTTTACTTTATTGCTAAAACGTTAGCCATAGTAGTAGAAGTAATAGATGACGAGACAACTTCAAGAAGACACGATGATGGGGATCATGATGATGGAGATCATGGTGTCATGCCGGTGACAACGATGATCATGGAGCCCCGAAGATGGAGATCAAAAGGAGCAAATGATATTGGCCATATCATGTCACCATTTGATTGCATGTGATGTTTATCATGTTTTGCATCTTATTTGCTTAGAACGGCGGTAGCTTAAATAAGATGATCCCTCGTAATAATTTCAAGAAAGTGTCCCCCCTAACTGTGCACCATTGCGAAGGTTCATTGTTTCGAAGCACCATGTGATGATCGGGTGTGATAGATTCTAACGTTCGAATACAATGGGTGTAAGCCAGATTTACACACGCAGTACACTTAGGTTGACTTGACGAGCCTAGCATGTACAGACATGGCCTCGGAAGACGGAAGACCGAAAGGTCAAGCATGAGTCGTATAGAAGATACAGTCAACATGAAGATGTTCACCGATGTTGACTAGTCTGTCTCACGTGATGATCGGACATGGCCTAGTTGACTCGGATCATGTTTCACTTAGATGACTAGAGGGATGTCTATCTGAGTGGGATTCATTGAATAATTTGATTAGATGAACTTAATTATCATGAGCTTAGTCTAAAATCTTTACACTATGTCTTGTAGATCAAATGGCCCACGCTAATGTTGCCCTAAACTTCAATGCGTTCCTAGAGAAAACCAAGCTGAAAGATGATGGCAGCAACTATACGGACTAGGTCCGGAACCTGAGGATCATCCTCATAGCTGCCAAGAAAGATTATGTCCTAGAAGCACCGCTAGGTGACGCACCCATCCCAAAGAACCAAGATGTTATGAATGCTTGGCAGTCATGTGCTGATGATTACTCCCTCGTTCAGTGCGGCATTCTTTACAGCTTAGAACCGGGGCTCCAAAAGCATTTTGAGAAACACGGAGCATATGAGATGTTCGAAGAGTAGAAAATGGTTTTCCAAGCTCATGCCCGGGTCGAGAGATATGAAGTCTCCGACAAGTTCTTCAGTTGTAAGATGGAGGAAAATAGTTCTGTCAGTGAGCACATACTCAAAATGTCTAGGTTGCATAACCGCTTGACTCAGCTGGGAGTTAATCTCCCGGATGACGCGGTCATTGACAGAATCCTTCAGTCGCTTCCACCGAGCTACAAGAGCTTTGTGATGAACTTCAATGTGCAGGGGATTGAAAAGACCATTCCTGAGGTATATTCAATGCTGAAATCAGCGAAGGTGGAGATTAAAAAGGAACATCAAGTGTTGATGGTTAATAAAAAGAACTTCAAGAAGGACGGCAAGGGAGTTGTCGTGCCCGGTAAGCAAGATGACGAGAAGAAGTAAAAGAATGTACCCAAGCCTGAGACTGAGTGTTTTTATTGCAAGGGAAGTGGTCACTGGAAGCGGAACTACCCCAAATACTTAGCGGACAAGAAGGCCGACAACACTAAAGGTATATGTGATATACATGTAATTGATGTGTACCTTACCAGTACTCGTAGTAGCTCCTGGGTATTTGATACCGGTGCGGTTGCTCACATTTGTAACTCAAAGCAAGAGCTACAGAATAAGCGGAGACTAGCGAAGGACGAGGTGACGATGCGCGTCGGGAATGGTTCCAAGGTCGATGTGATCGTCGTCGGCACGCTGCGTCTACATTTACCTACGGGATTAGTTTTAAACCTCAATAATTGTTATTTAATGCCATCTTTGAGCATGAACATTGTATCAGGATCTCGTTTAATTCGAGATGGCTACTCATTTAAATCCGAGAATAATGGTTGTTCTATTTATATGAGAGATATGTTTTATGGTCATGCTCCGCTGGTGAATGGTTTATTCTTAATGAATCTCGAGCGTGATGTTACACATATTCATAGTGTGAATACCAAAAGATGTAAGGTTGATAATGATAGTCCCACATACTTGTGGCACTGCCGCCTTAGTCACATAGGTGTCAAACGCATGAAGAAGCTCCATGCAGATGGACTTTTGGAGTCTCTTGATTACGAATCATTTGACACGTGCGAACCATGCCTCATGGGTAAAATGACCAAGACTCCGTTCTCAGGAACAATGGAGCGAGCAACCAACTTATTGGAAATCATACATACTAATGTGTGCGGTCCAATGAGTGTTGAGGCTCGCGGTGGCTATCGTTATGTTCTCACCCTCACCGATGACTTGAGTAGATATGGGTATGTCTACTTAATGAAACACAAGTCTAAGACCTTTGAAAAGTTCAAGGAATTTCAGAGTGAGGTTGAGAATCAACGTGATAGGAAAATCAAGTTCTTGCGATCAGATCGTGGGGAGAATACTTGAGTCACGAATTTGGCACGCACTTAAGGAAATGTGGAATAGTTTCACAAATCACGCCGCCTGGAACACCTCAACGTAATGGTGTGTCCGAACGTCGTAATCGCACTCTATTGGATATGGTGCGATCTATGATGTATCTTACCAATCTACCACTGTCATTTTGGGGCTATGCTTTAGAGACTGCCGCATTCACTTTAAATAGGGCTCCGTCGAAATCTGTTGAGACGACACCGTATGAATTATGGTTTGGGAATAAACCTAAGATGTCGTTTCTAAAAGTTTGGGGATGCGATGCTTATGTCAAGAAACTTCAACCTGAAAAGTTCGAACCCAAATCGGAAAATGCGTCTTCATAGCATACCCTAAAGAAACTATTGGGTATACCTTCTACCTCAGATCCGAGGGCAAGATCTTTGTTGCCAAGAATGGATCCTTCATAGAGAAAGAGTTTCTCTCGAAAGAAGTAAGTGGGAGGAAACTAGAACTTGATGAAGTATTGCCTCTTGAACCGGAGAGTGGCGCAGCTCAGGAAATTGTTCCTGAGGTGCCTGCACCGACTAGAGAGGAAGTTAATGATGATGATCATGAAACTTCAGATCAAGTTGCTACTGAACTTCGTAGGTCCACAAGGACACATTCCGCACCAGAGTGGTATAGCAACCCTGTCTTGGAAATCATGTTGTTAGACAACGGCGAACCTTCGAACTATGAAGAAGCGATGGCGGGCCCAGATTCTGACAAATGGCTGGAAGCCATGAAATCCGAGATAGGATCCATGTATGAAAACGAAGTATGGACTTTGACTGACTTGCCCGATGATCGGCGAGCCATAGAAAATAAATGGATCTTTAAGAAGAAGACAGACGCAGATGGTAATGTAACCATCTATAAAGCTCGGCTTGTCGCTAAGGGTTATCGACAAGTTCAAGGGGTTGACTACGATGAGACTTTCTCACTCGTAGCGAAGCTGAAGTCCGTCCGAATCATGTTAGCAATTTCCGTATTCTATGATTATGAGATATGGCAAATGGACGTCAAAACGGCATTCCTTAATGGTTTCCTTAAGGAAGAATTGTATATGATGCAGCCGGAAGGTTTTGTCGATCCTAAGAATGCTGACAAGGTGTGCAAGCTCCAACGCTCGATCTATGGGCTGGTGCAAGCATCTCGGAGTTGGAACATTTGTTTTAATGAGATGATCAAAGCGTTTGGGTTTATGCAGACTTATGGAGAAGCCTGCATTTACAAGAAAGTGAGTGGGAGCTCTGTAGCATTTCTCATATTGTATGTGGATGACATACTGTTGATGGGAAATGATATAGAATTCTTGGAAAGCATAAAGGCCTACTTGAACAAGTGTTTTTCAATGAAGGATCTTGGAGAAGCTGCTTACATATTAGGCATCAAGATCTATAGAGATAGATCGAGACGCCTCATTGGTCTTTCATAGAGTACGTACCTTGACAAGATATTGAAGAAGTTCAATATGGATCAGTCAAAGAAGGGGTTCTTGCCTGTGTTGCAAGGTACGAGATTGAGCACGGCTCAATGCCCGACCACGGCAGAAGATAGAGAAAAGATGAGTGTCGTCCCCTATGCCTCAGCCATAGGGTCTATCATGTATGCTATGTTGTGTACCAGACCTGATGTAAACCTTGCCGTAAGTTTGGTAGGAAGGTACCAAAGTAATCCCGGCATGGAACACTAGACAGCGGTCAAGAATATCCTGAAGTACCTGAAGAGGACTAAGGATATGTTTCTCGTTTATGGAGGTGATGAAGAGCTTGTCGTAAAGGGTTACATCGATGCTAGCTTTGACACAGATCTGGATGACTCTAAGTCACAAACCGGATACGTGTATATTTTGAATGGTGGGGCAGTAAGCTGGTGCAGTTGCAAGCAAAGCGTTGTGGCGGGATCTACATGTGAAGCAGAGTACATGGCAGCCTCGGAGGCAGCACAAGAAGCAGTCTGGGTGAAGGAGTTCATTACTGACCTAGGAGTCATACCCAATGCGTCAGGCCCGATGACTCTCTTCTGTGACAACACTGGAGCTATTTCCCTTGCCAAGGAGCCCAGGTTTCACAGGAAGACCAGGCATATCAAGCGTCGCTTCAACTCCATTTGTTAAAGTGTTCAAAATGGAGACATAGATATTTGTAAAGTACATACGGACCTGAATGTGGCAGATCCGTTGACTAAACTTCTCCCTAGAGCAAAACATGATCAACACTAGAACTGCATGGGTGTTCGATTCATCACAATGTAACTAGACTGTTGACTCTAGTGCAAGTGGGAGATTGTTGGAAATATGCCCTAGAGGCAATAATAAAATGGTTATTATTATATTTCTTTGTTCATGATAATTGTCTATTGTTCATGCTATAATTGTGTTATCCGGAAATCGTAATACATGTGTGAATACATAGACCACAACACGTCCCTAGTGAGCCTCTAGTTGACTAGCTCATTGATCAAGAGATAGTCATGGTTTCCTGACTATGGACATTGGATGTCATTGATAACAGGATCACATCATTAGGAGAATGATGTGATGGACAAGACCCAATCCTAAGCATAGCTCAAAGATCGTGTAGTTCATTTGCTATAGCTTTTCCGAATGTCAAGTATCATTTCCTTAGACCATGAGATTGTGCAACTCCCGGATACCGTAGGAGTGCTTTGGGTGTGCCAAACGTCACAATGTAACTGGGTGACTATAAAGGTGCACTACAGGTACCTCCGAAAGTATCTGTTGGGTTGGCACGAATCAAGACTGGGATTTGTCACTCCGTATGACGGAGAGGTATCTCTGGGCCCACTCAGTAATGCATCATCATAATGAGCTCAATGTGACCAAGTGGTTGATCACGGGATCATGCATTACGGTATGAGTAAAGTGACTTGCCGGTAACGAGATTGAACGAGGTATTGGGATACCGACGATCGAGTCTCAGGCAAGTAATGTACCGATTGACAAAGGGAATTGTATACGGGATTGATTGAATCCTCGACATCATGGTTCATCCGATGAGATCATCGAGGAGCATGTGGGAGCCAACATGCGTATCCAGATCCCGCTGTTGGTTATTCACCGGAGAGTCGTCTCGGTCATGTCTGCGTGTCTCCCGAACCCGTAGGGTCTGGAGGTGAAGATTTATATATAGGAAGTCAAGTTTCGGCCATCGGGAAAGTTTCGGTTGTAATCGGTATTGTACCGGGACCACCAGAAGGGTCCCGGGGGTCCACCGGGTGGGGCCACCTATTCCGGAGGGGCCCTTGGGCTGAAGTGGGAGGGGAACCAGCCCCTGGTGGGCTGGTGCGCCCCCCATGGGCCTCCCCCTGTGCCTAGGGTTGGAAACCCTAGGGGTGGGGGCGCCCCACTTGGCTTGGGGGGCAAGCCACCCCCCTTGGCCGCCGCCCCCCTTGGAGATCCCATCTCCTAGGGCCGGCACCCCCCCCCCCTAGGGGTCCTATATATAGTGGGGGGAGGGAGGGCAGCCGCACCCTAGCCCCTGGCGCCTCCCTCTCCCTCCCGTGACACCTCTCCCTCTCGCTAAGCTTGGCGAAGCCCTGCCGAGATCACCGTTGCTTCCACCACCACGCCGTCGTGCTGCTGGATCTCCATCAACCTCTCCTTCTCCCTTGCTAGATGAAGAAGGAGGAGACGTCTTCCCAACCGTACGTGTGTTGCACGCGGAGGTGCCGTCCATTCGGCGCTAGATCGTCGGTGATTTGGATCATGACGAGTACGACTCCATCAACCCCGTTCTCTTGAACGCTTCCCCTCGCGATCTACAAGGGTATGTAGATGCACTCCCCTCTCCCTCGTTGCTAGATGACTCCATAGATTGATCTTGGTGATGCATAGAAAATTTTAAAATTCTGCTACGTTCCCTAACAGAAAGGCCCAGCGCCTGTGAAGCAAGGCCTCGTGCCTATGAAGAATCGCCGCCCGTGACACTCTCACGTAATAATGAGTGGGGCTGTACATGACCCAGAGCCTCAAGAGTGCCGCCCTTGGGCCTCGGGGGCTCCCTCCCACACCGAGTGGTAGCACTTAGCTCCGCGCTGGTGAGAAGACGTCGAAGACTAGACTAGGTGACGGATGCCGTTTTTCATTTGCTTTCCAAAGTTGGCTCGCCCCTCTTTTAATTGAAATTTGCTTTCTGGTGTCTCTTGCTGGTCTCGTCTTATCGCTTTCTGCCTCTGTTTCTGCCTTCATCTCTTTGGTCGACCTGTACTCTCCCTTGCGTCCCTCATGAGGGGGCTGAACAGGTACCTTTGCGAGCTTCCTCTTTCTATCTTTTCGCGAAGCACCCTTGTTCGAGCCCACAAGCTGGTGCACCTCTCCTAATCTGTGCCCCACGGGTATCGCGACGCAAAGCGCCGGGTCAAGGCCAGCGGCGCCTATGACCAAGCCCTGGGTGAACGATAAACCTCTTGACGAATTTTTTGCAGTTCCTAAGAGCATATCAGGTCAAGGAGGGCCTCGACAAGTACTAGGAGGCAAGCGCCTCGTGAGGAGGAGGCCACTCAAAACAAGTCGAGCTAAGTTATCCCTACATAAAACAACGATGTTGCAACACAGCACAGGAATGGCAAACATAGCATAACAATTGAGATCATAGTTCGATACATGCCCCTCCGGGGCCCATTCCGGTTCCTTTCTGATGCAGGAAGGAGAAGGAGGACAAAATAGAAGCGGCGCCTACAGCGGTCCACGGGGGCAGGCCCCAGCGCCTTCCTAAGCTCAGCCGGACCCCTCCTCGCGCTTCACGGAGGCGCGGCGACGAGACGACCCGCCACCATCTTCGAAGTGGGCATGGCGGCTGGTCGTAGCCGCCATTGCTGGAGCTGTCGCTGGGGGAAGAGCTGCCATAGCCAGACGAGACGTGGTCGGCACCAAGGGCGGGTTCACCCTCATCCTCGTCGCGGCCGTCGCCAAGGCCGAGCACCTCCTCGCGGTCATTCACCTTGGGGCAGCACCTGGCGCGGCAACCATCTTCCCCAAACACCCTCACATAGAGGGTCGTGTCGCCGTTGTACTTGAAGTGGAGGGTGCACCACCTGCCCAGGCCGCGCGTGTGGACGAATGCTACCTCTTGAGCACTGTGTTGGATTTCCTCGAAGAGGAGAGGATGATGCAGCAAAGTAGCTGAAAGTGCGTTATATCGACTAGAGGGGGGGGTGAATAGGCGATTTTTATGAAAGTCTTCAAAACGTGGAATTTATGAAGACAAACAGAGTGAACAAGCCTATCACTATGCAGCGGAAGGTAGATTACACAACACAAGCCATGGTCAAGTATACAGTATAGTGAAAGCACAGTGACAAATAGCTTCAGTGTAATGAGGATCAGGTTGGAAGAAGTTATGAAGCCAATCAGATCATACAGTCAAGTTGTGAAGACAAAAGATAAAGCAAGCATGCAATAGCTTCACAATGTGTACTGGTAAGTAAAGGGAGGCGAAGATGAAACCAGTGACACGTTGAAGACAATGATATGTTGGACCAGTTCCAGTTGTTGTGACAACTGTACGTCTGGTTGGAGCGGCTAGGTATTTAAACCAAAGGACACACAGTCCCGGACACCCAGTCCTGAACACGCAGCTCAGGACACCCAGTCCTCACCGTTTTCTCCTTGAGCTAAGGTCACACAGACCCCGCCCAATCACTCTTGTAAGTCTTCAAGGTAGACTCCCAAACCTTCACAGACTTCGTTCACCGGCAATCCACAATTCCTCTTGGATGCTCAGAACGCGACGCCTAACCGTCTGGAGGATGCACAGTCCTCAAGTGTAATAAGTCTTCAGATCACTCAGACAAGAAGACTTAAGTGATGCCCAATTACTCTGGCTCTGGGTGGTTAGGGCTTTTCTCCTCACTAAGGATTTTCTCTCAAAGGCTTCAAGGTGGGTTGCTCTCAAACGACAAAAGCCGTGCACTGAAATCTGAGCAGCCAACCGTTTATGGTTGTAGGGGTGGACTATTTATAGCCGCTTGGCAACCCTGACCTGATTTGTCCGAAATGACCCTGGGTCACTAAGGAACTGACACGTGTACTAACGGTCGGGTTTTGAATTCACACGGCAACTTTACTTGGGCTGCAAGTAAAGCTGACTTGTCTGACTCTGGACAAGATTTTCTCTCATTGTCTTCATTCGAAGACATAGGATTTGAATTAGGCATCACTTCAGTCATCCTGACTGGTTCTCTTGGACCCCACTTAACAGTATGGTGGTTCCTATGACACAACATGAATAAAGTAAAACTACGAAGGATCTAAGTCTTCGAGTTCCAAAGGCTTCATGGGGAGTCTTCATATGTCATTGTCTTCGACATGATTGTCTTCATGAACCACCATTGTCTTCAATGTCTTCGTACATTTTTGGGGGTCATCTCTGGTAGCTAAACCGAATCAATGAGGGACTTCTACCTGTGTTATCCTGCAATCTCACAAACACATTAGTCCCTCAACTAGGTTTGTCGTCAATACTCCAAAACCAACTAGGGGTGGCACTAGATGCACTTACAGTAGCGTAAGTATTTCCCTCAGTTTTTGAGAATCATGGTATCAATCCAGTAGGAGTCTACGCTCAAGTCCCTTGTACCTACACAAAAACAATAGCTCAACGCAACCAACGCGCTTAGGGGTTGTCAATCCCTTCACGGCCACTTACGAAAGTGAGATCTGATAGAGATGATAAATAATATTTTTGGTATTTTTGGTATAGAGATGCAAAGTAAAAGGTAAAAGGCAAAGTAAAAGCAAAGCAATAATAAAGTGATGGAGATTAATAGGATGAGAAAGAGACCCGGGGACCATAGGTTTCACTAGTGGCTTCTCTCAAGAGCATAAGTATTCTACGGTGGGTGAACAAATTACTGTTGAGCAATTGACAGAACTGAGCATAGTTATGAGAATATCTAGGTATGATCATGTATATAGGCATCACGTCCGAGACAAGTAGGCCGAAACGATTCTGCATCTACTACTATTACTCCACTCATCGACCGCTATCCAACATGCATCTAGAGTATTAAGTTAAAAACAGAGTAACGCTATGTGAGGAAAGTTGCAGATCTGTTTCAGCAAATGGCCTTTTGTCATTTTTGCCATGATTAATGTGTGCATGATATGATCTTGAGCTCTACACGTGTTTTGTTATATGCCATGCCATCTTTACAGGGGTGTATGCCATTTTTTTGGTATTTTTGGTGACTAGCACAAGCATGCAAAGTAGCGTAATCGTTGATGCTGATTTCACGGACTTAGAATTTTACAAAGTCCTTGTCCTGATATTGCTTTTATGTCATATATTCATGTTGTTTCCTAGTGATCCGTGCCTCTTTTGAGGATGATCGGTAAGGATATTTTGTTAATATTGTGGTGCTCTATCCATCCATCTCTTTGTTTGCAATTATGGAGCACCCTAGCTTGAGTCAATCGAGCTCTACTTTTGCTATAAAATGTTCTTGGCAGATTATTGACATGTTTAGCGATTTTGCTGAGGATGTTGCTATTGTTCCGTGCATGCTATGTTGTTTTTCTTGCCATGTCTAGCTCCTATGTCATGTATTTTTCATAGGTGTATGCTTAGTTTGTCATGCCATGCTCTGTAGTGAGTGCATCGAGCTCGTAAACATGCCTACTTGTTAACTGTTTTGTATGCTCCAGTTTTTCACAAAGTCTGAATCTGTTTATGTTTTTGCTATGTTCACATGCTTGCAAATGTATTTTCTGATCGCTTTTGGCTCAAGGTCACTAAGGGACTTTTTTTATATGCTTAGAGTATCTTCATGCCATGCCTTTCTTTGCCATGATATGTTCCTGTAGCATGTAGTTTTCAAGCTCTAAAGATTGCTTCTTGTTGATAAATTCCAGACTTGTGTTAATTTCACTAAGGCTGAAACCTGTTATCATTTGCACTTTTTCCATGCTTGTTTGAACCTGTTAATTGATGAATTAGCCGTAGCACAGTGTTCATCTTTTGTCATGCATCAGGAGTGGATCCCTGCCATGTTTTTTGTTGTTATGTTTGAGTGTCGTAGCATATTTATCTTGATGCATTTAGTTGGTCACTTGTTGTTTATCGCAGACCGGTGCCATATTTGTTTTGCTTGCCATTTCCAAACCGTGCATCCGATTCCGGTGTTCTTTATATCGATTTCAACCGAAATCAACTCACCTTTCCAGTGAGACTCTTGGATTTCCAAGTTGAGGCCAGGTTCATTCATTCCTTTCCAAATCATGCATATGCATCCCATATCGCATCCCACATGTCAGACCATGTTTGCATCATTTGCTTGAGCATTGCACATGGTTGATTGTGTTCCTTTTGCTTGTTGTTCTTGCTTGGGTAGAGCCGGGAGATGAGTTTGTGAACGAGGAGCCCGTTGAGTTCACTTACGAGGATCAAGGCAACTCTGAGTACTTTGCAGGCAAGATGATCATACCCTCGAAATCACTTCTATCTTTGCTTGCTAGATGCTCACTCTTTTGCTATGCCTATGCTACGATACCTACCATTTTCTTATCATGCCTCCCATATTGCCATGTCAAACCTCTAACCCACCATGTCCCAGCAAACTGTTGTTTGGCTAGTGCTCAGCCCCTCTTATAGCGTTGCTAGTTGCAGGTGAAGTTTGGAGATCGTTCCTTGTTGGAACATGTTTATTGTTGGGATATCACCATATTATCTTGTTTATCTTAATGCACCTATATACTTGGTAAAGGGTGGAAGGCTTGGCCTTATGCCTAGTGTTTTGTTCCACTCTTGCCGCCCTAGTTTCTGTCATATCAGTGTTATGTTCCCGGATTTTGTGTTCCTTACACGGTTGGGTTATAATGGGAACCCCTTGACAGTTTGCCTTGAATAAAACTCCTCCAGCAATGCCCAACCTTGGTTTTACCATTTTCCTCCTAGCCTCTTTTTCCCTTGGGTTTCCGGAGCCCAAGGGTCATCTTTATTTAACCCCCCGAGGCCAGTGCTCCTCTGAGTGTTGGTCCACCTTGTCAGCCGCCGGTGGCCACCCGGGGCAACTCTGGGCTGGCCTACCGGAAGTTTGGACAATCTGAGTGTGCCCTGAGAAGGAGATATGTGCAGATCCTATCGAGATTTGTCGGCACATTCGGGCGGTGTTGCTGGACTTGTTTTACCATTGTCGAGGATGTCTTGTAACCGGGATGCCGAGTCTGATCGGAATGTCTTGGGAGAAGGAATATCCTTCGTTGACCATGAGAGCTTGTGATGGGCTAAGTTTGGACTACCCTGCAGGGATTTGAACTTTCAAAAGCCGTGCCCGCGGTTATGGGCAGATGGAAATTTGTTAATGTCCGGTTGTAGATAACCTGAAACTTAACTTAATTAAAATGCACCAACCGCGTGTGTAACCATGATGGTCTCTTCTCGGCGGAGTCCGGGAAGTGAACACGGTGTTGGAGTAATGCTTGACGTAGGTTGTTCTAGGATCACTTCTTGATCATAGTTGTTCGACCGTGCTTTTGCCTTCTCTTCTCGCTCTCTTTTTGCGAATAGGTTAGCCACCATATATGCTAGTCGCTTGCTGCAGCTCCACATCATACCTTGCCTTACCGATAGGCTTAAATAGTCTTGATCGCGAGGGTGTGAGATTGCTGAGTCCCCGTGACTCACAGTTTACTTCCAAAAACCAGATGCAGGGACCGATGATACCGCTCCAGACGATGCGCTTGAGCTCAAGTGGGAGTTCGATGAAGACTCTCGTCATTACTATGTGTCTTTCCCAGATGATCAGTAGTGGTGCCCAGTTGGGGCGATCGGGGACTTTGTCGCATTTGGGGGTTGATCTTTATTTTGGTACCGTAGTCGGAACCTGAGTGTATTGGATGAATGTAATGACTTATTTATGTATTTGTGTGACGTGGCGAGTGTAAGCCAACTATGTAACTTTCCCCTTTATCTATTTACATGGGTTGTTGTGAAGATTACCTCACTTGCAACATAGCTTTCAATGCGGTCATGCCTCTAAGTCGTGCTTCGACACATAGGAGATATAGCCGCATCGAGGGCGTTACAAGTTGGTAATCAGAGCCTTCCCCGACCTTAGGAGCCCCCTGCTTGATCGAATCGCTGGCGTTGTTGAGTCTAGAAAAATGTTTTGAGTCATTTAGGAATTTTATATATCGGAGAGTTAGGAATTCTTTTTACTCCCCAGTCCCTTCGCCGCTCTAGTGAGGCCTCCTGACATAGAGTTTTGAATCTTCTCTTCTCAAATTTCACTAAAAAAAATTAGGATCACGCGGGTATCTTGGAATCGTTCCGATGGTTTTGTGACGAGAACATTGTTCTTGGTGCCTCCTGTCTTTTAGGGGTTGTGGCAGTGTCCCTGGGAGTTGAGCTCCGAGGTGTTGTCGTCACAATTTTATCGTTGAGATTCTGAAATACCTGAGTTTCGCCGACATCAAAAATCTATTTTATGCAGTTGTTGGTGAGATAACCTCGGCGCCACCCAGTACTGGGGTGGGAGTTCGGGAGTATTGCCATAACTCGTATAACGGATGCTTTTCGAAGGTTGAGGTAAATGATTTCCGAAGGTTTCTCGGTTATGTGTTGAAGGATGGATACAGCTGGATGTAGGATTTGCTAGATTTGGGTGAGATATTATGCTTCCCCTGTATCCCCAACACCTGATTGCATAACCGAAAAGGCTCGGGAGTTTCATAGGTGGGAATTCTTGTAGATCTAGTTCTCCTTCCGCGGATATTTGGTTTGGGATTGGGTAATCCTCACCAAGTATTTGTTCTTGTCCGTTCCTTGTTGTTTTTCTTCTACCTCAATTCTAAGTGGCTTCTCAATTTATGGAAATGTGACCATTTCAATTGGAATGCATTCGTTCATTTTGTTCGAATGTGAAGACTTTATGTTGCAATTTCAATCCGTTCGATTTAGCTTGAATATTTGCCTGTCAATATGCTAATGGATGTCACCCTCTTCAGGATGGCTCCTCCAACACGCACGACTCTGAATCCTGATCCGCCACCACCACCTCCACCTCCGGAGGCATGGCAAGCTGTGATGGCCGCTACCAATGCAAACATGCAGCTGATCATGCAAATTCTTAAAAAGCGCAACCAAGGGAATCATGGCCATGCCAACAATCAGAATCAGTTTGCTACACTCAACCAGTTCCTTGCTAACCAGCCAAAGACTTTCAGCAACCGTGTCGAGGCCTCAGACGCTGATGATTGGCTCATGGACATATGCAAGCATTTCGAGTGCAGCAACATGAGGCCTGAGGACTTTGTCAAGTTTGCCTCCTTCCAACTCAAAGACCAAGCTACAGAATGGTTTCAGCAGTACAAAGATTCCAAAGGAGGACGTGCGATTACCTGGGATGAATTCCGTCAAGACTTCAAAGCTCATCATATTCCTCAGAGTGTAGTTGAGAGCAAGCGTGAGGAATTCTGCAACCTGAAGCAAGGCACTATGTCTGTTTACCAGTACAACATCATGTTTCAGAAGCTCACCCGTTTTGTTAAGCAAGATGTCCCTGACGAGAAGAGCGTGATTTACTAGTTCAGGGGTGGTCTCAGAGAAGAACTCAAGCTAGCTCTCGTACTTTTTGAGCCCAAGAAGTACGATGAGTTTTACAACATGGCAATGAAGCAAGAGGTTGCCCAACTGAAGTGCGATGCTTCCAAGAAGCGAGTCAGAGATGCAACTCCTTCTTCCTCAACTCAAGTGGCTAAGCAGCAAAAGTATTGGCTTCCTCCTCCTCCGTTCCGTCAGCCTTATCAGCAGAAGAGCAAAGGTGGCAATGGATCTTCCCACCCACCCAACCCTGGCTTTCAGAACAAGACTTCGTCTCAAGCTCCAAGATCAAGTGCTCCGTATCACCGTCCGCTCTCGGAGGTCACATGCAACAAGTGCCAACAGAAGGGTCACTATGCCAACAAATGCTTCAATCAGAGGTGTCTCCCTCCTCCTCCTCCTGTGAGATCGGGAAGTACCGCAGTGGTCAAGCATAACCCCAAGCACGCCAAGGTCAACTTGATGAATGCAGCTCAGGCAGAGGACTCGTCAAATGTCATCATGGGTCACCTTCCTGTTAACGATGTTCTTGCAAAAGTTCTCTTTGACATTGGTGCATCGCATTGTTTCATCTCGAGACCTTTTGCATCTAAGCATGAGTTGTCTTCTCAAGTTTTGCATAAACCGTTAGCAGTTGTCTCACCGGGTAAATGTTTGCTCGCAAACTACGAGATTTTAGATATTTCTATCATGATGGGTGATTTCAAGTTTCTAGCTTCTCCAATGGTCCTTGGTAGCTCGGATATTGATCTTATTCTTGGAATGGACTGGCTTTCTAAGCACAAGGCTCAGCTTGATTGTGCCGCCAGGCAGATTCAATTGACTCATTCGTCTGAGGATGTAATCGTCTTTGCCGCTCGGGATAATACCATCCGTCTGTTTTCTCTCAATGAGAAGGATGAGCTAGATGCCATCTCTCAAATTCCGGTCGTTTGCGAATATCAAGACGTCTTTCCAGAAGAGCTTCCAGGAATGCCTCCGCACTGGCCAGTTGAATTCGTCATCGATCTTGAGCCTGGCACGGAACCTGTTTGCAAACGTCCTTACAAACTTGGACCTAAAGAGTTGAAGGAGCTGAAGAAGCAACTAGATGAACAAGAGCATATGGGTCTCATCCGACCTAGTTCTTCTCCGTGGGGTTGTGGTGTTCTTTTTGTGAAGAAGAAGGCTGGAACGGACCGACTCTGTGTTGACTACCGTCCATTGAACAAGAAGGCTATAAAGAACAAGTACCCACTTCCCAACATCAACGAGCTGTTTGAACAACTCAAAGGTGCTCAAGTATTCTCCAAACTTGATCTCTGTATGGGCTATCACCAGATTCGCATTCGTGAAGAGGATATCCCTAAGACAGCATTCAAAACAAGCTATGGTTCATATGAATACACTGTCATGTCTTTCGGCCTCGTCAACGCTTCTCCGACTTTCTCTCGCATGATGAACTTCATCTTCAACCCCCACACAAATGACTTCGTCTTGGTATACCTCGATGACATTTTGGTCTTTTCCAAGAACAAGGAGGATCATGCCAAGCACTTGCGTTTGGTTTTGGATAAGCTCAGAGAACATCAGTTCTATGCCAAGTTTTCAAAGTGCGAGTTTTGGCTCGATGAGGTTCTCTACCTTGGGCATATCATCTCTGCCAAGGGCATTGCGGTTAATCCTGAGAAGGTGTCTGCAATTGTGAATTGGGAACCACCTCAGAACATGAAGCAACTCCGCAGCTTCCTTGGGCTCGCAAGCTATTGTCGAAGGTTCGTTGAGAACTTTTCAAAGATCGCGAAGCCTCTCTCCAACCTTCTCCAGAAGCACGTGAAGTATGTTTGGTCTCCTGAATGTGACATCGCTTTCAACACCCTGAAAGAGAAATTAGTCACTTCTCCAGTTCTGACTCCTCCTGATGAATCCAAACCGTTCGAGGTCTTTTGTGATGCCTCTCTTCAAGGTCTTGGTGCAGTGTTGATGCAAGAGAAGAAAGTTGTGGCTTATACCTCTCGCTAGTTGAAGCCTAATGAAAAAAACTACCCCACTCATGACCTCGAGTTGGTGGCAGTTGTGCATGCTCTTTTGACTTGGAGACATCTCTTATTGGGAAGAAAAGTGGACATCTTCACTGACCACAAGAGTCTCAAGTACATCTTCACTCAGCCTAATCTCAACCTCAGGCAGACTTGTTGGGTCGAAATGATTCAAGAGTATAATCCGAGTATTGAATATACTCCAGGCAAGGCCAATGTAATTGCTGACGCATTGAGCAGGAAGGCTTACTGCAACAATTTGATTCTCAAGCCTTACCAACCCAAGCTTTGTGAAGCTTTCCGCAAACTCAATCTACAAGTTGTTCCTCAAGGTTTTCTGGCCAACCTTCAAGTCTCTCCTACTTTGGAAGATCAGATTCACGAGGCTCAACTTCTTGATGCTATGGTGAAGAAGGTGAAGATTTGGATTGCCAAAAGTCAACCTAAATACAAGTGCTATCGCCTTGATGACAAGGATACTCTATTCTTTGAGGATCGCATTGTTGTGCCTAAAGGTGACCTTCGTAAAGTCATTATGAACGAGGCTCACAATTCACTCCTCTCTATCCACCCTGGAAGTACAAAGATGTACCAGGACCTCAAGCAGTCGTATTGGTGGGCTCGAATGAAGCGCGAGATTGCTCAGTTCATGAATGAATGTGATGTCTGCAGAAGAGTGAAGGGAGAACACCAACGACCAGCTGGTCTCCTCCAGCCTCTTGCCATTCCAGAATGGAAGTTTGACCGCATTGACATGGACTTCGTGACTGGATTTCCAAAGTCCAAGCGTGGCAATGATGCTATCTTCGTTGTCATTGACAAACTCACTAAAGTGGCTCATTTCTTTCCTATCAAAGAATCCATCACAACAGCTCAATTGGCAGAGCTATATACCTCTCGATTGTCTACCTGCACGGCATTCCGTAGTTGATTTCTTCAGGTTGTGGTAGCATCTTCACCTCCAAGTTTTGGGATTCTTTTCAGAAGGCCATGGGCACCAACATTCATTTTAGCACAGCTTTTCATCCCCAAACTAGTGGCCAATTCGAGAGTGTCAATCAGATTCTTGAAGATATGCTCAGGGCTTGCGTTATCTCTTTCGGTATGAAGTGGGAAGATTGTCTTCCATATGCCGAGTCCTCCTACAACAACAGCTTTCAACTGAGTTTGGGCAAGGCCCCATTTGAAATTCTTTATGGCAGGAAGTGTCGTACTCCTCTTAACTGGTCAGAGACTGGTGAACATCAACTTCTTGGCAATGACTTGATCACAGAGGCAGAAGAGATGTGCAAAGTCATTCGCGATAACCTCAAAGCCGCGCAATTGCGCCAGAAGAGCTACTATGATAGTAAGCATCGTGACTTGGCTTTCGAGATCGTAGACCATGTTTACCTCCACGTCTCTCCAATGAAAGGTACTCGTCGCTTCGGTATCAAAGGGAAGCTTGCCCCTAGATACGTGCGTCCTTTCAAGATCATCAGGAAGAGAGGCGATCTCGCCTATCAACTTGAGCTTCCCTCCAACTTTGCAAATGTGCACGATGTGTCCCACGTGTCTCAACTCCGCAAGTGCTTCAAGACCCTTGACCGCACCGTCAACTTCGAAGACATTGATCTCCAAGAAGACCTTTCTTATCGTGAGCACCCCATTGCTATTCTTGAAGAAACTGAGCGCAAGACTCGCAACAAGTCAATCAAATTCCTCAAAGTCAAGTGGTCACACCATTCCGACCGTGAAGCCACCTGGGAACGCAAGGACCACCTCCATTCTGAGTACCCAGAGTTTTCTAGTCCTAGATCTCGGGACGAGATCCTTTCATAGTGGTGGAGTGTTGTAACACCCCGGATATAATTCACCTTATTTGTACTCCAACTCTTGTCGTTTCCGGCACTAAGTTATTCTATTTCCTCGTTGTCGAGTTTTCGTCTCCGTGTGTTGTTGTCTTTGTCATGCATCTCATATCATGTCATCATGTGCATTGCATTTGCATACGTGTTCGTCTCATGCATCCGAGCATTTTCCCCGTTGTCCGTTTTGCATTCCGGCGCTCCTATGTCACCCGGTGTCCCTGTCTACCTCTTTTTGTGTGCGGGTGTTAAACGTTTTCGGATTGGACCGAGACTTGTCATGCGGCCTTGGTTTACTACCGGTAGACCGCCTGTCAAGTTTCGTGCCATTTCGACTTCGTTTGATACTCCAACGGTTAACCGAGGGACCGAAAAGGCCTCGTGTGTGTTGCAGCCCAACACCCTTCCATTTTGGCCCAAAGCCCACCATCATCTAGAGCGTTCGATCACGATCGCGTGGCCGAAAACCGCACTCCATTTGGAGCTTCCTAGCCTCCTCTACCTCTATTTAAAGGGCACCCCCTCAAAAATTCGCGGATCATTCTACCCCTAACCCTAAAATTTGCTCTCGCCGCCGCCGGACAATGTCCGCCGCCTAGCGGACACACCGCCGCTGACCAATCCGCCGACGCCACCTGTCCTTGGGCCGGTCCCCACTTTGCCCCCGATCCAGCGGGCCCGCGAGGCCCGTGCGAGGCCCTTCCGGCCTGGTCTCCTCCGCCGCCTCCTCGCGCCAGGTCTCCGCCCGCGTGTCGCCGCCTGCAACCCTCGCCGCCGACCGCCGCCTTCGCGTCGCCTCCGGCCACCGCGGCCATCGCCAGTGCCGACCGCGGCTGCTCCGTCTCCGGCGAGCCTTGCCGCCCCGGCCTCTCCGCCGCGCCGCCCCGCCGTCGTCCTCCTCCTCCGACGGGCTCCCTCCTCTCCGGCCGCCTCGTCCTTCTCCGGCGACTTCAACCCTGGGGAACCTCGGGAGGCATGTATGTGCTACAGTGCTCGAGATCCAGATCCAGATCCGTTTGCCTCGGTTGACTTTTTCCTCTCGAAACCCTAGCTTTTTAGCATTTTTCCGTATGTCGTAACTCCGCATCCGTAGCTCCGATTCGTGCGTGTAGCATATCAAATGTTCGTCTCGATGAGTACATCATCTCATCTCATTGCATCAATTTCATTTGAGCTCATCTTGACGCCCGAAATGCTGTTGGAAGAGGGCTATGTGAGGAACGTTGCAGATCTGTTTTAGCAAATGGCCTTTTGTCATTTTTGCCATGATTAATGTGTGCATGATATGATCTTGAGCTCTACACGTGTTTTGTTATATGTCATGCCATCTTTACAGGGGTGTATGCCATTTATTGTTTTGGTATTTTTGGTGACTAGCACAAGCATGCAAAGTAGCGTAATCATTGATGCTGATTTCAGGGACTTAGAATTTTACAAAGTCCTTGTCCTGATATTGCTTTTATGCCATATGTTCATGTTGTTTCCTAGTGATCCGTGCCTCTTTTGAGGATGATCAGTAAGGATGTTTTGTTAATATTGTGGTGCTCTATCCATCCATGTTTTTGTTTGCAATTATGGAGCACCCTAGCTTGAGTCAATCGAGCTCTACTTTTGCTATAAAATGTCCCTGGCAGATTGTTCACATGTTTAGCGATTTTGCCGAGGATGTTGCTATTGATCCGTGCATGCTATGTTGTTGTTCTTGCCATTTCTAGCTCCTATGCCATGTCTTCTTCATGGGTGTATGCTTAGTTTGTCATGCCATGCTCTATAGTGAGTGCATCGAGCTCGTAAACATGCCTACTTGTTAACTGTTTTGTATGCTCCAGTTTTTCACAAAGTCTGAATCTTTTTATGTTTTTGCTATGTTCACATGCTTGCAAATGTATTTTCTGATCGCTTTTGGCTCAAGGTCACTAAGGGACTTTTTTTATATGCTTAGAGTATCTTCATGCCATGCCTTTCTTTGCCATGATATGTTCCTGTAGCATGTAGTTTTCAAGCTCTAAAGATTGCTTCTTGCTGATAAACTCCAGACTTGTGTTAATTTCACTAAGTCTGAAACCTGTTATCATTTGCACTTTTTCCATGCTTGTTTGAACCTGTTAATTGATGAATTAGCCATAGCACAGTGTTCATCTTTTGTCATGCATCAGGAGTGGATCCCTGCCATGTTTTTTGTTGTTATGTTTGAGTGCCGTAGCATATTTATCTTGATGCATTTAGTTGGTCACTTGTTGTTTATCGCAGACCGGTGCCATATTTGTTTTTCTTGCCATTTCCAAACCGTGCATCCGATTCCGGTGTTCTTTATATCGATTTCAACCGAAATCAACTCACCTTTCCAGTGGGACTCTTGGATTTAAAAGTTGAGGCCAAGTTCATTCATTCCTTTCCAAATCATTCATATGCATCCCATATCGCATCCCGCATGTCATACCATGTTTGCATCATTTGCTTGAGCATTGCACATGGTTGATTGTGTTCCTTTTGCTTGTTGTTCTTGCTTGGGCAGAGCTGGGAGACGAGTTCATGAACGCGGAGCCCGTTGAGTTTGCTTACGAGGATCAAGGCAACTCTGAGTACTTTGCAGGCAAGATGATCATACCCTCGAAATCACTTCTATCTTTGCTTGCTAGATGCTCGCTCTTTGTCGGTGTACTAGAGTAGGGGTACCCTAGTATCCCGAACTTGTGCACGGGCAGTCGCAGCATCCCGCGGCAAGGCTTGCCGGGTGACCGCCAAGGTCCTCCGTGGTTCCTTTGGAGCCATTCAAGAACAAAGTATCCAAGCCAAGGAGACAAGACCCCGGCAAGAGGAGCTTGCCGGGAAGGCCAACCAAGGCATCTCAAGGAACTTGCCGCGATGCGACACGCGTCCCGGCAAGGCCCAGTGAGCGACAAGCTCCCGGACACGACAAGACAACGGCCGCGGCAAGCCACCACTCCATACCCGCGCTCCAGCACATCCACCAACGTGTCGCTCTGGGACCCTTCCAGGCGTACGTGGCGGGAGGCTATGCAGGCAGCGGTGCACGGTGGCAAGCGGCGCTGACAAGATTGCCATCGTGGCGAGCGGTGGCGTCCCTGACGGTCCCTTTTGCACTATTTGGGCGACGCAGACGGGCATTTAATGCCCTTGTCCCCTGCCGTCAGGGTTAGGCATGATACACTGTAGCAGGTAGCTGTACCAACCGCAGCACCTTTCCATTTTTACCCTTGTCTATGTTGCCACCTGTCGGTAACCCCTTGAGCATATAGAAGGAGGCCCATGCACAACGTAGAGGGGGGTTGGAAGGAGAAAACACTCACGCTCGGTCTCGTTAGCTGCTGGTGTGTACTGTAGCACCCAGCGCTCCCGAGCAAGAACTCAATACAAACCACAAAGCAGGAGTAGGGTTTTACGCATCCGTGCGGCCCGAACCTGGGTAAACTGCTCGTGTGTTCTGCCTCGATCTGCTCTTCGTGCGATCTCCCCCCCCCCCCCCCCCCGCCGAACCGAAAGGGGCTCGGTCCGCCGGTCCCATAGGTGTTCGTGGAATTAGTTTCCCCGACATCTTTGGCGCGCCAGGTAGGGGGTGCGTCGAGGTTGTGTGAACCTGATCCGGCGTTCACCCGAGCTAAATCTTCATCGTCTTCATCGACATGCCGCCGAAGAAGAAGGCTTTGGAGGCGGCTGCTCCGTCCGCGCCGAACCCACCATCGCCGGAGCAAACGGCTGGTGGGGTAGACGCCGGCGGAAGAACGGGCGTCGATGAGGGAGCTCACGGTGCTGCCAGGTCCAAGGACAAGGCTGCGCTGCACATCAGCGGCGCAGTAGGCTCCCACAACGACCGGGCGCACTCCAAGACCTCGGCGTTCGTACATGCACTGCACCCATCCCAGGAGGCGCGGGACCGGCAGTGTCATGGTACTCACGGTACCATATGTTTGCTGGATCAAGTTCGAGCTGGTGGATCTCGGAGTGCTCAAGACCAGCATGCACACCAACATGCTGGCACGAGCGGGGCACGGTCGCCTGGACGAGATACTGCTCCTTCTAACATAATTAGAAGTCCGAGCATATCCCGCTCCTCACACCGTTCGCCGCCGCCACTCGCCACTTCAGTAGAAGCTTTGGCGCCAGCTCAACTGCTCCTAGACTACCCTCCAGCGGCAGACAAGATCGACGAATGGAGGGCCACCATTCAGAGTCTCATCAGCTTCGCCAACGGCGACACTCCACGGCAGCCGAGTACATCGCAGCCGCGACAAGTCAGACAGGCACGAGCCGGTGGCGACAAGACCGGTGGGGGTGCAACCACCGTGCACCCTCCGCCCCGAAGGCCAAGATCGCCGACTCACCCGATCCACCCCGACAGCGACTCCACCGCGTCATCAGATCCACGAGCTCGTCGCGATCAGCGCCAAGTTCTTCACGAACGACAGCAAGAAGACGCTCGTACTCGCATTGGCGCAAGAGCACTTGTCGGCAAAGCATTCAGGCAAGGTTTCTTTTGGCCGACAGCCCTCCAGGATGCAACTGCACAAGTAACCAAGTGTGAAGCATGTCAGTTCCATTCCAAGCAGATACACCAGCCAGCTCAAGCTCTCCAGACGATCCCTTTATCCTGGCCATTTTTGGTCTGGGGGCTCGATATCCTCGGCCCCTTTCCCCGAGCAGTCGGGGGCTTTGAGTACTTGTACGTTGCAATCGACAAGTTCACAAAGTGGCCGGAAGTGGAAGAAGTGAGGAAGGTGACAGCACAGTCAGCAGTCAAGTTCTTCAGGTCGATTGTTTGCCGCTACGGGATCCCTAACAGGATAATCACCGACAACGGTACGCAATTCACGAGCCGCACCTTCATGCAGTACGTCCAAGATCTTGGCGCCAAGGTCTGCTTCGCTTCTGTTGCTCACCCGAGAAGCAACCATCAAGCGGAGAGGGCAAATGCTGAAGTGTTGTGTGGGCTCAAGACCAGGACTTTCGACAGGCTGCACAAGTGCAGAAGAAACTGGATTGAGGAGCTGCCGGTGGTTCTTTGGTCGATCAGGACGACGCCAAATCGAGCCACTGGCCAGACACCTTTCGCTCTAGTCTATGGAGCAGAGGCAGTTCTTCCCACGGAACTCGTATACGGGTCACCTCGAGTGCTCGCTTATGATGAGCTTGAGCAAGAGCAGCTGCGACAAGATGACGCGCTGCTCCTTGAGGAAGACCGTCTTCAGGCTGATGTACGAGCTGCTCGCTACCAGCAAGCTTTGCGCCGGTACCATAGCCGCAAAGTTAACGCCAGAAGTCTCGAGGAAGGCGACCTTGTTCTTCGGCGTGTTCAGTCCGCCAAGAATTCCAACAAGTTGACGCCAAAGTGGGAAGGCCCTTACCGGGTGAAATGAGTCACTAGGCCTGGCGCTGTCCGCCTTGAGACCGAAGATGGCATTCCAGTGAGCAACTCCTGGAACATTGAGCATCTTCGTAAGTTTTACCTGTAAGGCGCGGTTGCCGGAACCCGTTCCGGCAACCACCTTTTGTACAAGTCTTGCCACTGTTGCATGTAATCCTTTGTACAAAGCCGAGCACAGACCCCGTGCATAAAGCTCATGTGCTCCACACATCTTGTCAATTTCATGCCTTCTATTTTTTGCATGTGTTATCTGACACTTTGTGCAGCACCTACCCCCGATAAGCAACAACGAGCCATAAGGCTCCATATCTTTATTTTCTCCTCTTTCTTTTTTCTCAAGGAAAGGGAGGTTCCCTCGCCCACAAGTTTGCCAGGGGGGAAAGGGGAAGATAATGGTATGGACCAGGCGTCGTTCAAGAAAGTTTCGCCTTACCGGGAAGCAAACGACAGAAAAGATAAGTTGCCAAAGTTTGAGCAATCAGATTTTTTTAAAAAAAATTAAGTTATCTTCCTTGAACGACCGTGCTTTGTATGGAAAACCTGTGCGCGGAGGAACCAACTCGTAGCTAGTTGCGCCCTTACTTTGTTTCGAGTCCGCTCAACAACTTAAGTGAGCTGCGACTAGTTGCGACAAGGTTTCTTGTCGGTAGCGGCACCGCCAGCAGGCTGCTGACGTCCCGCACTCAGCGCTCGCGGCTAAGGTGCCTGCGCCGGCAAGTTCCCTAAAAGCGTAGGGCAAAAACATACAAAGGAAGGAATCAAGTAAAGGAAATAACATTGCAATCATTACCCAGAATAGAGTTATATTACAAGATAGCTTGTCGCGGCTCTAACAGATTGTTCTCATAACATGACCAGCAGCGACAAGAAAAGAAGAAAACGGGCGGCCTAGTCTACGCGATCGCCCTCGACCCTCTTGATCCCGCTCACCTTGTCCACAATGGGTGCGACAAGGGTCTTGAGCGCCTCCAAATCAGCATCCGGCGGCAGGGTCTTAAGGACGTTGGTGAGGTTGAGGCCCGGGTTGCGAAAGGCCACCTTCACCAACACCTTTTGAAGAGCTCCCGCAGATCTTGCGTGACTCGTCGGCCAGCTACTTCGGGATCCTCTCCCGGAGTCACCGGAGGGCCGTCGCCATGCCTTTGAAGAACAAGGTGAGCTTGGCACTGGGTTGGAGGTTCTCATCGGAAGGATACCCGAGATCCTCCATCCCCAGCTGCGCCAGCTCCCAGTCAATGTTAACGGCAACACTCATGAGACCCTCCGTCCAGTGCTCCACATTCTCCCTGAAAGTGTTCTGGGTGGCAGCAGCACTCGCCAGCAGCGCCTTGTCGGCCTTGATCTCCTCCTTCAAGGCCGCCTCCTGCTCCCTGGCGCCGTCCAGCGTCTTGGTCAAAGTAGCCAGCTTCAACTCAAGATCTGCGTTGGAGTCCTTGGCGACGCTAAGCTCCTTGCCCTTCTCGGCGAGACGGGCCTGCAGCTCTGAGTGGCTGTAGGCGTCCTTCTCCTGCTCACGCTTGAGCACGGCAAGCTCTTCACCACTCGCCTTGAGATCGGCCTCCAGCTGCGCCACCTTTGTCTCCAGCTCCTTCTTGGCGGCCTCGGCAGCTGCGGCAGCATCCCCTGCTTGCTTGAGGGCTCCGCCGAGTGTTCGCTCGCGCGCGGCAAGCTCCTCCTCGTGGCCGTCAAGGTTGACCTTCCGCTGCACCAGCTCGCCCTCCTGCGCAGACAGCTTTTCAGCGGCAAGCCGCTGTTGCTCTTCGACTTCAGCCCTCTCGAGGAGGAAGGCCTTCTGCTCCTCGGCAAGTTGCGCCCGCTCCTCTGTCAGGGACTAGAGAGCTTCCTGGTTGAGACCCCGGAGCTCCTCCGCGCGCTTTTCGATGTCCACTCCCGCCTTCGCAACAAGAGCCTCGCGGGATTCCAGCTTGGCTTGCATAGCACGGTAGAGCAACACCAGCTTCCGCAGCAGCCGCTCCTCCTCAGGCTCGCTGCCGCTGCTGCTCGGCGCGTCAACCAGCGCCAGCCAGCAGAGGCGAGCACCTCTCCGTCGAAGCTCTCTCCTTCGACCGGCTCCCTGGAGCTCGACGCCCAGGGGAGGTTGATGAAGACGCCATCGCCGGCCTTCAAGTAGACGCCTGGCTGGGGCTCTTCGGGGCCTGACGCTGCGGCAGCGGCGGAGGGATCGGCGGTCGGCGTAGTGCCTGGCGCTCCTGCGGCCTCAGGGCCGTCAGTGCGGTTGCTAGACCCTCCGCCTGCTTCTGCGGCGGCAGCTTTGGCGGCCTCTGCGCTGGCGGGATCGTCAGCGCCGGCTGCTTCTTCGGTGGCAGCGGCGTCGTCGGCGGCAACCTTGGTCTCCATCGGCTCCGCAGCAGATGGGTCTGACGGCCGGAAAAGGGAGAAGAGTCAAGCAAATATCCAAAAGAAGAAGATTAAAAGAAGAAGAACCCAAGGGAAGTTTTGAAGCGAGAAGATTACCTCTACCAGGCTCTGCAGTCGTGGTCTCCGCCGCCGGGGGGCCGCTGGTGCTGTCCCTCGCCGAAGAACTCTCCCCTGCCGGAGACTTCTCCCTTGCCGGAGAACTCTCCCTTGCCGGAGACCTCTCCCTTGCCGGAGGACTCTCCCTTGGCATTTCGGGGGCGGCCTCCGGGCGCTCCTGGTGGGGCTGCTCCGGTCCTACACAAGCCAATAGTCAGATGTCAGCAAAGAAAGAGTATCCATGCGCGCCTATCAGCAGAAAGCAAACCATATACTTACGCTGGGGGCTGCTCTGGAGAACAGCTGCCGGGTCCGGCAAGGTTGTCTCGGGCGCACCCCCTGCTGTCGCGGCGGGTTCGTCCTCGATGATAATCACCGGGGCCTTGGCTCTCTTCGCTGCTCTCTGGGCCAAAGTCCTGAAAAGGAATAAGTTCAGAGTAAAGCAAGTGAGATACATGACAAAACAGCAAGAATTGAAGAACTACAAGTACAACGAGAGAATCTTACTCTTCTTCTTCCTCGTCGGAGCTGAACGCGGAGAAGTCGAAGTCCGGCTCTCGTCGGGCGCGAGGAAGCGGAGGAGTAGATTCCCTTGGCCGCTTGGCGGGAACAGTGGCGGTGGTCTGAGACGACCCCGCTCCGGCTGCCGCCGCGGTGTGAGAAGCGGCAGGGGCAGAAGCGGTGGTCCAGGTGGACCCCGCTCCAGTTGCCGCAGCAGCGTGAGGTGCTCCCGCGGCAACAGTGCTTGCCGCAGTGGAGCGTGTCACGCGGCGTAGCGACTGTCGACTCGCCCGCCGCCCCGCTACGTCCCCGGCCTTGCGGAGACGCCTTCTTGGTGGAGCTGGGGGCTCTGCTTGCAGCGAGCTGTCTGAGGATGAGGAGGAAGAGGAGTTGATCTCCAACGAGCCACTCGTATCCTCGGCGGGCTCGCTCGACTCGACATCACGCCCGGCAAGCTCTTCCTCGCCGGCAAGCTCCTCTCGCTCAGTACGGCTTGCCGCCTCTGCTGCCTCTGCCTCCTCCACGGTGAATCCAAACTTGCCCGCAGCTGCGGCTGCCGCCGCCTCTTCCAACCTGGTGGCGATGCGTTTCATCTCCGCATCGGTGGTGTCGCGAGTGAGGCCTTTCTTTTTGCCGGAGCGGATCGGCACTTCTACCAAGCCGTCAAAGAACTCCTTCACGATGTCGTCTGCAGGCTCTTGCCAAGTTGGGACAATTCCATGCGAATCGCACAGCGGCATCATTGCACGGATGCGGTCGAGCGCGGAGTTGTTGCACAGCGGAAGGACACCCTGCGGCAACCTGAACACTTTGGGATGTTGAGGGTCGTACTTGAACAGCTCCTGGAGCATCGCATTAAGCTCCAGAATAGTGAAGTTGAAGTTGAGGCCTGGACGCAGCCTCATGATATCCGCCGCATTCTTGAATTCCCAGGCGGGTCTCCCCTGTTCCTGCAGGGGGGCGATGCGGCGGCGAAGAAAATCTGCGCCAACAGCGCCTACAGTAAGCCCGGCAAGCCTGAGGCGTTGGATCCGGGTGACGGCAATCTTCAGCCTATCGTCTTCCGGGGCCACGTTGCTCCAATCGTCGTCGCGTGCTGCTGGGGCTTGGCGCCGGGTGGTAAACGGCTGCGGGTTCTCCTCGACAATCCAGCACCAGTCTGCTCTCCATTCCTCCCACTTGCCGCAGAGCTCTCCCTCCAGATAAGCGTACTTCTTGCCGGCCCTCGAGATCCAGGCGATTCCGCCGGATAAAGGCTCTCCTCTCTCTACTCGGGGCATAAAGAAGTGGCGAAAAAGGGCCACATTTGGATAGACTCCAAATTTTTCGCAGAGATGTGTGAAAACTACCATGGTCAGAACAGCATTGGGGGTGAAGTCAAGGAGGCAGAACCCGTAGGTGTTCATGATATCGCAGAAAAACTCAGAGAAAGGCGGGCAGCGCCCACAGTAGAAGAACACGGCGAAGAAGGGATATATGTTTGGAGCCATTTTCCAAGCGGCGGCTGGAAGTACCTTCATGCCCGGATGCGCTTGCGTCTCTGTCGACCAGAAGAGGTAGTAATACTCCCTCAGATCCCTCGCGGCGAGCTTGGGGGGGGAAGATTGCCCGCTCCTTTCACAGCGCCGCAAGCCGCTGTGCCTCGGTCGACTTCACAACCTTCCCCTTGTCGGCTTTCGGAGCCATGGCGGAAGTGGTGGAGGAGGTCGACAGCGTTGGTGGTGCTGGTGGCGATCGGGGGCAGGGCGCTACTCTCTTTCAGCTTTGGGAAGACGGGGGAGCGGCGGAGGTTTCCGAGATTGGAGTAACAACCGGCGAATGGGCGAACTACCCCTGTTTCCCCTGCTTATAAAGAAGGAGGGGGCGGACGTTCCGCCTTTCCGAATAAAGAAACCACCCATGATCTCTCCCATGACGCCGCATTCAACGCGTGCCATTCGGGGAGGGCGCGGTGGATACGGGGAGAGATACGGCGTAGCCCAAGCCGCGCGTGCCCGTGCCCTATTTTGGGCCTGGCCCAACAGCGCTCGGCACCGTGTATGGCCCAGGCCCGGGGGCTCCTGTCGGTGTACTAGAGTAGGGGTACCCTAGTATCCCGAACTTGTGCACGGGCAGTCGCAGCATCCCGCGGCAAGGCTTGCCGGGTGACCGCCAAGGTCCTCCGTGGTTCCTTTGGAGCCATTCAAGAACAAAGTATCCAAGCCAAGGAGACAAGACCCCGGCAAGAGGAGCTTGCCGGGAAGGCCAACCAAGGCATCTCAAGGAACTTGCCGCGACACGCCACGCGTCCCGGCAAGGCCCGGTGAGCGACAAGCTCCCGGACGCGACAAGACAACGGCCGTGGCAAGGCGCTTGCCGCGGCAAGCCACCACTCCATACCCGCGCTCCAGCACATCCACCAACGTGTCCTTCTGGGACCCTTCCAGGCGTACGTGGCGGGAGGCTGTGCAGCCAGCGGTGCGCGGTGGCAAGCGGCGTTGACAAGATTGCCATCGTGGCGAGCGGTGGCGTCCCTGATGGTCCCTTTTGCACTATTTGGGCGACGCAGACGGGCATTTAATGCCCTTGTCCCCTGCCGTCAGGGTTAGGTATGATACACTGTAGCAGGTAGCTGTACCAACCGCAGCACCTTTCCATTTTTACCCTTGTCTACGTTGCCACCTGTCGGTGACCCCTTGAGCATATAAAAGGAGGCCCATGCACAACGTAGAGGGGGGTTGGAAGGAGAAAACACTCACGCTCGGTCTCGTTAGCTACTGGTGTGTACTGTAGCACCCAGCGCTCCCGAGCAAGAACTCAATACAAACCACAAAGCAGGAGTAGGGTTTTACGCATCCGTGCGGCCCGAACCTGGGTAAACTGCTCGTGTGTTCCGCCTCGATCTGCTCTTCGTGCGATCTCCGCCTCCCCCCCCCCCCCCCCCGCTGAACCGAAAGGGCCTCGGTCCGCCGGTCCCATAGGTGCTCGTGGAATTAGTTTCCCCGACACTCTTTTGCTATGCCTATGCTACGATACCTACCACTTGCTTATCATGCCTCCCATATTGCCATGTCAAACCTCTAACCCACCATGTCCCAGCAAACCGTTGTTTGGCTAGTGCTCAGCCCCTCTTATAGCGTTGCTAGTTGCAGGTGAGGTTTGGAGATTGTTCCTTGTTGGAACATGTTTATTGTTGGGATATCACCATATTATCTTGTTTATCTTAATGCACCTATATACTTGGTAAAGGGTGGAAGGCTCGGCCTTATGCCTAGTGTTTTGTTCCACTCTTGCCGCCCTAGTTTCCGTCATATCGGTGTTATGTTCCCGGATTTTGCGTTCCTTACATGGTTGGGTTATAATGGGAACCCATTGACAGTTCGCCTTGAATAAAACTCCTCCAGCAATGCCCAACCTTGGTTTTACCATTTTCCACCTAGCCTCTTTTTCCCTTGGGTTTCCGGAGCCCAAGGGTCATCTTTATTTAAACCCCCCCGGGCCAGTGCTCCTCTGAGTGTTGGTCCACCTTGTCAGCCGCCGGTGGCCACCCGGGGCAACTCTGGGCTGGCCTACCGGAAGTTTGGACAATCTGAGTGTGCCCTGAGAAGGAGATATGTGCAGGTCCTATTGGGATTTATCGGCACATTCGGGCGGTGTTGCTGGACTTGTTTTACCATTGTCGAGGATGTCTTGTAGCCGGGATGCCGAGTCTGATCGGAATGTCTTGGGAGAAGGAATATCCTTCATTGACCGTGAGAGCTTGTGATGGGCTAAGTTGGGACTCCCCTGCATGGATTTGAACTTTCGAAAGCCGTGCTCGCGGTTATGGGCAGATGGGAATTTGTTAATGTCCGATTGTAGATAACCTGAAACTTAACTTCATTAAAATGCACCAACCGCATGTGTAACCGTGATGGTCTCTTCTCGGCGGAGTCCGGGAAGTGAACACGGTGTTGGAGTAATGCTTGACATAGGTTGCTCTAGGATCACTGCTTGATCATAGTTGTTCGACCGTGCTTTTGCCTTCTCTTCTCGCTCTCTTTTGCGAATAGGTTAGCCACCATATATGCTAGTCGCTTGCTGCATCTCCACATCATACCTTGCCTTACCTATAAGCTTAAATAGTCTTGATCGCGAGGGTGTGAGATTGCTGAGTCCCCGTGACTCACAGTTTACTTCCAAAAACCAGATGCAGGGACTGATGATACCGCTCCAGACGATGCGCTTGAGCTCAAGTGGGAGTTCGATGAAGACTCTCGTTGTTACTATGTGTCTTTGCCAGATGATCAGTAGTGGTGCCCAGTTGGGGCGATCGGGGACTTTGTCACATTTGGGGGTTGATCTTTATTTTGGTACTGTAGTTGGACCCTGAGTGTATTGGATGAATGTAATGACTTATTTATGTATTTGTGTGACGTGACGAGTGTAAGCCAACTATGTAACTTTCCCCTTTATCTATTTACATGGGTTGTTGTGAAGATTACCTCACTTGCGACATAGCTTTCAATGCGGTTATGCCTCTAAGTCGTGCTTCGACACGTAGGAGATATAGCCGCATCGAGGGCGTTGCACGTAGGTCTGAAGTAAACTACTCACACTTCATCGGAGAGGCTTGGATGATGATGTAGAAGCCCTCCGTGATCGATTCCCCTTCCGGCGGAGCTCCGGAATAGGCCCCAAGATGGGATCTCGTGGATACAGAAAGTTGCGGCGGTGGAATTAGGTTTTTGGCTCCATGTCTAATCGTTTGGGGGTACATGGATATATATAGGAGGAAGAAGTACGTCGGTGGAGCAACAGGGGGCCCACGAGGGTGGGGGCGTGCCTGGGGGGGCAGGCGCGCCCCCTACCTCGTGACCTCCTGTTACTTGGCTTGACGTAGGGTCCAAGTCTCCTGAGTTGTATTCGGTGAGAAAATCACGTTCCCGAAGGTTTCATTCCGTTTGGACTCTGTTTGATATTCCTTTTCTTCGAAACCCTAAAACAGGCAAAAAACAGCAATTCTGGGCTGGGCCTCCGGCTAATAGGTTAGTCCCAAAAATAATATAAAAGTGGATAATAAAGCTGTAGCGATCAAACCTCAACCGGTCTGATCTCTGTGCTCCGGTGTCATCCCTGGATCAGTAATGCTGACACCACACAGTACTTCGAAGGATTTATAGCAGAGTGGCAATCACACACTTATTACATCGATGTCTGAAAAGAGAACTTATTACAATAATATGGCTTAAGGCCATCTAGTGTCGATAACAGCGGAAGACTTGGAAGATAAATGGGTCCATCAACTCCAACGGCATCACTGAGTATAGAACCACGACCTAAAAGCACCTTAATCATCGTCTGAAAAGTCTGCAACATTAACGTTGCAGCCCGAAACGGGTCAGCACATGGAATATGCTGGCAAGGTAACACATAGAGAATAATGGAATGAAACAGCTATACTATATGCATATTTGGCTGGTGGAAAGCTCTATGGTTACTGTTTTGCGTAAAGCCAATTTTTCCCTACTCCAAAGGAATAAATTTATTTAACTATCATGGTGGTTGTTAAACATTGAGAATGGTTGACAGCATTCTCAATCCCAATTAAAAATAGTCATTATAACCCAACAATATTAATTAGAGGTAACATGTTGAGATTCACATGATATTCAAGTACTAGATACTCAAGATTGTCCATAACTGGGGACACGGCTAATCATGATTATTTTGTTACACTCTGTAGAGGTTTGTGCTCTTTTCCCCACAAGACTCGATCACCTCCATTGGATTTCTCGCACTACATGGTGTTTGAGAAACGGATGACCGAGACATAGTTTTTCAGAAGCGCTAGCACCTTACGTTGGATAGACCGGTACACCTACTTTCCCCTACATCTGCTAGTCTACCGTGTAAGAGTTCGCACGACTTAGTCAACTATGCCAGAGCCCATAATGGCTTGTGGCTGCACACGTAAGTATTTAGCATGAAAGATCTTATGATCCCTTTGAGCCTGGGTGGCGGTCCAAAAAAAACAGGCAAGTCCTGATAGACATCAGGTGCCTCAATCCACCCAGATGTGTGTTTAAGTTGCCACCTTAGATAAACCATTAAAATTATCAATCTCACATCTGTCATGGATATCAGTCACCCAGTCCACGTCTACTAGCATAGCATGGCATAATAAGCAAACGTAGAAGTAACTCCCATAGGTTTCATAGTAACAGGTAATAGGTACTACCTCATCTACTTCCCATCCCTCAATTTAATTAGATCCTAATCATGCAATGTGTGAGGATTGATCTAATGCAACAAAACTGGGTTGTAGAAAAGGTATGATCAAAGTGTTACTTGCCTTGCTGATGATCCGCGAGTCCTAGAGATTCGAAGTAACAAGCGGCGCAATCCGGATAATCTATCGCAGACAAACAACAAGCATACAATAAGTACTCATCTAATGCACAGGTAAAACTCGAACAAGAGATCGAACCAGATAGTTCAACTTATGAACTCCGGTTGCAAAGAAAGAAAGAACCGAACAAAGAAACCGAAAACAAACGGCGGAAAACAACTCGGTTCTAGCAAGTTGAAACTAGGTCAAATTTTACCATAGCAAAAACTTAGTTAAAGTTGATTAGTCGGAACGGCGGTTTCGAAACGAAACTCCAGGCGCTTGAATCACCTGATTCCGATAAGCGAGCGAGAAGATAAACTAGAAAGAAGATCGGATCTGAGATCGCGATCGCGGAATAAATCCGACGAGAAGAAAAAGAAGAACGGTTAAAGAAACGGACATTCGTTAACCTAGAAGAATAATCCGGTGATCACGTTCGTTAGGACGAACGGTCCGGCGAACGATCTCGGGCAACTAAATCGGAAAAGAAGATGGATCCGATCTAGGGTTTCGGAGAAGAAAACCGATCGTAAAACCGATCTAGAAAACCGGAACGGTTTAGAGAAGAACCGGAACGATTTAGAAGAAAACCGATCCGAGGAAAAGAAAGAGAGACGCGGCGCGGTGCTACCTCCGGCGAGGATCTCCGGCAGCGTGGGCGTAGGGCGGCGGTGGCAAGGTGCGGCGGCGGCGCGGGTGTGGGCGTGCGGTGCGGGTGGTGGGGTGGCGCGGCAGCGGCGGGGCACTAGGGCGGCGCGGTGCGTGACGCAGGGCGCGGCGGCATGGCGCGGTGTGCTTGGGGCTTTGGGGCTTTGGATTTGATGGGTTTAGAGGGGGGGTGGGAGTATTTATATTGGGGAGGGGGAGAAAACTTGGTGTAGGGGTCAAGGAATTAGACTAGGAATAGGAAAAGAAAAGAGGGAAAAGAGATCTAGAAAAAAACCGAAAGTAGATGAATCCTACTAGGAATCAAAAGCAACGGCGGCTCCCTGGCCTCCTGCGCCTGGGCGCGGCGCGCGCTAGCGATGGCCTTGGCCTCCTGGCCGGCGGCTGGCTCGCTGGCTTGGGCCTTAGGCCCAAGTCGCTGGAGCTCTTTTTTTTAAACGGTTCCGCGCTCGGGAAAAATACAAAAAGAGATCTAAACGAACTCCAAATCTAATAAAGTAAATTTTTCCCGACTCCTAAAAATGAGTCGAACAAAATGAACTTTTCTTCGGGCCTAAAATGCAAATTTTTAAAACGCGCATTTTCCCTATCCAAACAAAAAGGCAAATAAAACTCCGATAAAACCAATGATCCTTTCTTCAAAATTTGAGAAGAACTCAAATATGAAAATAACGAAATCTCCAACTCTCTCCGAGGGTCCTTGAGTTGCGTGAAATTTCTAGGATCGCCAAAATGCAAGAAAATGGGATGTTACAAACCTACCCCCCTTAAGATGAATCTCGCCCTCGAGATTCGGGTTGGCTAGAAAATAGGTGAGGGTGGTCCTTGAGCAAATCTTCTTCTCTCTCCCAGGTGGCTTCATCCTCTGAGTGGTGGTTCCACTAAACTTTGCAAAACTTGATAACTTTGCTGCGGGTGACTCTGCTGGCATACTCGAGAATCTTAACTGGTTTCTCCTCATACATCAAGTCGTCCTTCAACTAAATCACTTCAAGCGGTACTGTATCTCTTAACGGTACCTCCGCCATCTCGGCGTGACATTTCTTTAGCTGAGAAACATGGAATACGTCATGAACTCCTGACAGTCCCTCTGGTAATTCCAACTTATGAGCGACTTCTCCCATACGTTGCAAGATCTTATATGGTCCAACGAAACGCGGTGCTAACTTTCCCTTAACTCCAAAGCGCTTAACTCCTCGAAGTGGGGATACTCGGAGATACACTCTGTCTCCGGTTTCATGAACTGTCTCCTTGCGTTTAGAATCTGCGTAGCTCTTCTGCCTTCAGTCTATGACATACGTCACAAACTGCTCCATATGCTGCAATATCCTTCTTCATTCCGGTCCACCAGAATGTCTCCTTCAAATCCAAATACATCTTGGTATTTCCTGGGTGAATCGAATATGGTGAATCATGTGCCTCTTGCAAAATCAACTTCCTGATCTCCGGGTCATTTGGCACATAAACACGGTCCTCAAACCATAGGGTATCGTGCTCATCCTCATGAAATCCCTTTGCTCTTCATTTGCTTAGTTTCTCCTTTATAGAAGCAATCTCCTTATCAGATTTCTGAGCCTCTCTGATTTTATCCATCAATGTTGAATGAATCTTCAATGCTGCCATATAGCAATTCGGAACTATCTCTAAACTTAGTTCACGAAGGTTTTCTGCTAACTCCTTTGGTATTTCTCCCGTCATTAACGTATTGACATGGCTCTTGCGGCTCAATGCGTCAGCTACTACATTAGCTTTTCCGGGATGGTAATGCAATCTCATATCATAATCCTTGATGAGCTCCAACCATCTCCTTTGTCTGAGATTCAACTCCTTCTGCGTGAAAATGTACTTCAAACTCTTGTGATCCGTGTACACCTCACAATGATTTCCAAATGAGGAAATGTCTCCATGTCTTCAATCCATGCACTATGGCTGCTAACTCCAAATCATGCATAGCGTAATTCAACTCATGAGGTTTCAGTTGTCGTGAAGCATATGAAACAACTCTTCCTTCCTGCATAAGCACTGCTCCAAGTCCTCGACGTGAAGCGTCGCAATACACCTCATAATCCTTGGTCTGATCTGGCAAAATCAACACTGGTGAGGTAACCAAACGTTTCTTCAACTCCTGGAAACTAGCCTCACACTCCTCAGTCCATTTGAACTTAGTATCCTTCTTCAACAACTCCGTCATAGGCTTTGCAATCTTTGAAAAGTTCTCAATGAATCTCCAGTAGTATCCTGCGAGTCCAAGAAAACTCCAGATTTCTCCAACTGTCGTTGGTGCTTCCCATTTGGTTACGGTCTCAACCTTTGCGGGGTCAACTGCTATCCCTTCTCCGGATATAACGTGTCCGAGGAATCCTACTTCCTTCAATCAAAACTCACATTTGCTAAACTTGGCATATAACTGATGTTCCCTTAGCTTCTCCAATACCAAACGCAAATGTTCCTTATGCACTTCTTCATTCTTCGAATAAACCAGGATATCATCAATGAACACTACGACGAACTTATCCAAAAACTCCATAAACACCTTGTTCGTCATGTTCATAAAATAGGCAGGCGTGTTAGTCAATCCAAATGACATAACGGTATACTCATACAGTCCATATCTTGTGGTAAATGTTGTCTTAGGTATGTCCTGCTCTCGAATCTTCAACTGGTGGTACCCTGATCGCAAATCGATCTTGGAAAACACTTTAGCTCCTTGCAACCGATCAAACAGATCATTTATCATTGGCAGTGGGTACTTGTTCTTGATGGTTACTTCATTCAATCCACGGTAATCAACAACCATCCTTAATGATCCATCCTTCTTCTCCACTAGAAGTACGGGTGATCCCCAAGGCGAAGAACTTGGGCGAATGTAACCTTTCTCCAATAACTCCTTAATCTGATTCTTAATTTCCACCAAATCCTTTGCTGGCATCCGGTATGGTCTCTTTGATATTGGTCCAGTGCCTGGCAATAACTCAATCAGAAATTCAATGTCTCTATCCGGTGGCATGCCTGGCAATTCTTCAGGAAATACATCAGGAAAATCCTTTACCACTGGTACTTCTTCCTGCACTACTCCTGTCAGGCAATTCACTTGTGTCCTATTTGGCACATGCCGGGATACATATTTGATCCTTCTTCCTTCTGGCGTTGTAAGCAAAATTGACCTACTAGCACAATCGATGTTTCCTCCATACTTCGACAACCAATACATACCGAAGATTACATCCAAACCTTGGGATTCCAGAATAATCAAATCTGTTGGGAAAACATGCCTTCCTATGCTTAATGGCACTTGAAAACATCCTTGACTGGCCATGTACTTTGCTCCTGGCGAACTCACTAGCATAGGAGTTTTAAGAATCCTAGTGGGCAGGCTATATTTTTCCACAAATCCCCTTGATATGTATGAATGTGATGCACCAGTATCGAAAAGAACGAGTGCGGTAAATGACTGAACCAAAACCTTACCTATCACCGCATCCGGCTGATCTTCAACCTCCTCCACATTAATGTGGTTCACTTGTCCCCTATTGAAAGGGTTTGGCTTCCTCCCTGAGCTTCCATTGCCATTTCCATTCTGGCCTTCAGGACATTCATTGGCATAATTTCCGGTCTTGGAACACTTGAAACAGGTGACTTGACTCAGGTCTCTCTTGGATGGGGTTGATGGGGTGGTCCGGTTCTGGCCGTTGCTTCCTCCATTCCCATTACCATTCTTGTGGCCATTGTGGTTGTGCGAACTACTTCCTCCATGGGTATGCTGAAACTGAAATCCCGATTTAGGGGTAAAACGGGGCTTATGCTGGGCTCCAGAGTTATACTTCCCCTGTCCATACTTCTTCTTGCGGTTCTCAATCTGCTGCTGCTTCCCTTCAATCATGATGGCACGATCTACCAACTCCTGGTAGTTTCTGAAACTTGCTACCATCAACTACATGCTTAACTCATCATTCAATCCTTCCAGAAACTTCTCCTGCTTAGCTGCATCCGTAGCAACGTCATCTGGGGCATAACGTGCTAACTTGCTGAAGTCATCAACATACTGGCCAACTGTCCTTCCTCCTTGGCGTAAGTTGTGAAACTCACGCTTCTTCATGGCCATAGCTCCTGCTGAAACATGTGCAGTGCGGAAAGCTTGCTGGAACTGATCCCATGTGACAGTGTCAACTGGGAAAGTGGCTGTGAAATTCTCCCACCATGCTGCCGCGGGTCCCTCCAACTGATGTGCGGCAAACTTCACTTTCTCACCATCTGTGCATCCTGTAGTGGTCAACTCCCTTCCTATCTTGCGGAGCCAATCGTCTGCTACTATCGGCTCGATGCTACTAGAAAACACTGGAGGATTTAGCCTAAGGAAATGGGCTAAGTGGTCAACAGGGGGTGGTGGTGGTGGTGGGTTGTTGTTGTTGTTCTGCTGGTTCTGGACTAACATCTGCATCAACTGATTCTGCTGTTGGATCAACTGAGTGAGCTCCGGTGGAAATCCAGTGTCACGTCTCGGAGGCATCCGAGGGTTTAGAAAAGAAGAGAGATAAGAATAGAGTGAGGTCTAAAGAGAAAACACTACCCCAAATGCACATGAGCAAATTCACACAAAATCACTTCATTCAATCAAACAAGGGCTTACAATCGATCTAGCTATCGCAAAAGTGCTCGAACTATAGTGTTTACATGGGGGAAAATACTACTAATATTTGGTGGTCATCTAAAAATTTGAACCGGTGGAAGACTCCATGATGTCCGCTCCAGCTTCGTCGTCAAAGTCAGGTTCACTTGGATCCAAATCGGTGTCGTCGATGATGATGTAGTTATCCGGGCATGCGACGTACTCGTCTTCCTTCTTGGATGCTAACTTCCTCTTGAGTTCTTCAATCTCTTGCTTAAGATCGCAGTTGTGTCTTGCTAGAGCTACGATCTCGTCCATGTAGTCCTTGCGTGTAGCCTTCAGTTCTCCTTCTAGCTTGATGATCCTTGTCTTCGCATTCTTCAGCTCCATCATATCATTACACATCTGGTTCTCGTGGCGTCGAATGTGCTGGTTTAACTCCTGGATGAATGCTGCAATGGATCTATCCTTCTTGGTGGTGACTAAATCCCATTGTTCATCTCGGCGTTCGCAAATCTGGTAGATAGTGTCCTTGAGGTCTTCTCGATAAACTTCTCCAATGCGTCCTATGGTGATATGGGCTGCCATGCTCTTTCCTAGACTCCGAGATGGTGCATTGAAAACACTATCTATGGGCTTCGTGATTGGTGCGAATGTCCTTCCCGGAACATGAGCTTGAATCTTCCAGCGCTCCTCTTCAGGCAAAGTGGCATTGAAGGTTCCCGTGAAACTTGGTAAGCCAATGTTTAGATACTTGGTGACTTCCTTCAAGTGAAATCCAAAAGGTGTCCCTTCATCCGGTTGAGCGTACTTAATCTTCGCGTCCTTCATCCTAAAGAGTGGAAAAGATGAGGAGTTAGAAAATGAGGAGAGAATAGTGTTCTATGGCTTTAACTTAGTGGTCGTGTCCTACAGTCAGCGTGTGCTCTGATACCATCTCTGTAGCGATCAAACCTCAACCGGTCTGATCTCTATGCTCTGGTGTCATCCCTGGATCAGTAATACTGACACCACACAGTACTTCGAAGGATTTATAGCAGAGTGGCAATCACACACTTATTACATCGATGTCTCAAAAGAGAACTTATTACAATAATATGGCTTAAGGCCATCTAGTGTCGATAACAGCAGAAGACTTGGAAGATAAATGGGTCCATCAACTCCAACGGCATCACTGAGTATAGAACCACGACCTAAAAGCACCTTAATCATCGTCTGAAAAGTCTGCAACATTAATGTTGCAGCCCGAAACGGGTCAGCACATGGAATATGCTGGCAAGGTAACACATAGAGAATAATGGAATGAAACAGCTATACTATATGCATATTTGGCTGGTGGAAAGCTCTATGGTTACTGTTTTGCGTAAAGCCAAATTTTCCCTACTCCAAAGGAATAAATTTATTTAACTATCATGGTGGTTGTTAAACATTGAGAATGGTTGACAGCATTCTCAATCCCAATTAAAAATAGTCATTATAACCCAACAATATTAATTAGAGGTAACATGTTGAGATTCACATGATATTCAAGTACTAGATACTCAAGATTGTCCATAACCGGGGACACGGCTAATCATGATTAGTTTGTTACACTCTGTAGAGGTTTGTGCTCTTTTCCCCACAAGACTCGATCGCCTCCATTGGATTTCTCGCACTACATGGTGTTTGAGAAACAGATGACCGAGACATAGTTTTTCAGAAGCGCTAGCACCTTACGTTGGATAGACCGGTACACCTACTTTCCCCTACATCTGCTAGTCTACCCTGTAAGAGTTCACACGACTTAGTCAACTATGCCAGAGCCCATAATGGCTTGTGGCTGCACACATAAGTATTTAGCATGAAAGATCTTATGATCCCTTTGAGCCTGGGTGGCGGTCCCAAAAAAAACAGGCAAGTCCTGATAGACATCATGTGCCTCAATCCACCCAGATGTGTGTTTAAGTTGCCACCTTAGATAAACCATTAAAATTATCAATCTCACATCTGTCATGGATATCACTCACCCAATCCACGTCTACTAGCATAGCATGGCATAATAAGCGAACGAAGAAGTAACTCCCAAAGGTTTCATAGTAACAGGTAATAGGTACTACCTCATCTACTTCCCATCCCTCAATTTAATTAGATCCCAATCATGCAATGTGTGAGCATTGATCTAATGCAACAAAACTGGGTTGTAGAAAAGGTATGATCAAAGTGTTACTTGCCTTGCTGATGATCCGCGAGTCCTAGAGATTCGAAGTAACAAGCGGCGCAATCCGGGTAATCTATCGCAGACAAACAACAAGCATACAATAAGTACTCATCTAATGCACAGGTAAAACTCGAACAAGAGATCGAACCAGATAGTTCAACTTAAGAACTCTGGTTGCAAAGAAAGAAAGAACCGAACAAAGAAACCGAAAACAAACGGCGGAAAACAACTCGGTTCTAGCAAGTTGAAACTAGGTCAAATTTTACCGTAGCAAAAACTTAGTTAAAGTTGATTAGTCAGAACGGCGGTTTCGAAATGAAACTCCAGGCGCTTGAATCACCTGATTCCGATAAACGAGCGAGAAGATAAACTAGAAAGAAGATCGGATCTGAGATCGCGATCGCGGAATAACTCCGACGAGAAGAAAAAGAAGAACGGTTAAACGAACGGACGTTCGTTAACCTAGAAGAATAATCCGGTGATCACGTTCGTTAGGACGAACGGTCCGGCGAACGATCTCGGGCAACTAAATTGGAAAAGAAGACGGAACCGATCTAGGGTTTCGGAGAAGAAAACCGATCGTAAAACTGATCTAGAAAACCGGAACGATTTAGAAGAAAACCGATCCGAGGAAAAGAAAGAGAGACGCGGCGCGGTGCTACCTCCGGCGAGGTCTCCGGCAAGGATCTCCGGCGGCGTGGGCGTAGGGCGGCGGTGGCAAGGTGCGGCGGCGGCGCGGGTGTGGGGGTGCGGCGCGGGTGGTGGGGTGGCACGGCAGCGGCGGGGCACTAGGGCGGCGCGGTGCGTGATGCAGGGCGCGGCGGCGTGGCGCGGTGTGCTTGGGGCTTTGGGGCTTTGGATTTGATGGGTTTAGAGGGGGGTGTGGGAGTATTTATATTGGGGAGGGGGGAGAAAACTTGGTGTAGGGGTCAAGGAATTAGACTAGGAATAGGAAAACAAAAGAGGGAAAAGAGATCTAGAAAAAAAACGAAAGTGGATGAATCCTACTAGGAATCAAAAGCAACGGCGGCTCCCTGGCCTCATGCGCCTGGGCGCGGCGCGCGCTAGCGATGGCCTTGGCCTCCTGGCCGGCGGCTGGCTCGGTGGCTTGGGCCTTAGGCCCAAGTCGCTGGAGCTCTTTTTTTTAAACGGTTCCACGCTCGGGAAAAAAAACAAAAAGGGATCTAAATGAACTCCAAATCTAATAAAGTAAATTTTCTCTGACTCCTAAAAATGAGTCGAACAAAATGAACTTTTCTCCGGGCCTAAAATGCAAATTTTTAAAACGCGCATTTTTCCCTATCCAAACAAAAAGGCAAATAAAACTCCGATAAAACCAATGATCCTTTCTTCAAAATTTGAGAAGAACTCAAATATGAAAATAACGAAATATCCAACTCTCTCCGAGGGTCCTTGAGTTGCGTGAAATTTCTAGGATCGCCAAAATGCAAGAAAATATGATATGCATGATGATCTATGTATAACATTCCAAATTGAAAATTTGGGATGTTACAACAGCCCAATAATGTCCAAAACAGTAGATAATATAGCATGGAGCAATCAAAAATTATAGATACGTTGGAGACGTATCAAGCATCCCCAAGCTTAATTCCTGCTCGTCCTCGAGTAGGTAAATGATAAAAACAGAATTTTTTATGCGAAGTGCTACTTGGCATAATTTCAATGTAAATCTTCTTAATTGTGGTATGAATATTCAGATTCAAAAGATTCAAGAGAAAAGTTCATGTTGACATAAAAATAATAATACTTCAAGCATACTAACAAAGCAATTATGTCTTCTCAAAATAACATGGCCAAAGAAAGCTATCCCTACAAAATCATATAGTCTGGCTATGCTCTATCTTCACCACACAAAGTATTTAAATCATGCACAACCCCGATGACAAGCCAAGCAATTGTTTCATACTTTTGACATTTTCAAAACTTTTTCGATCTTCACGCAATACATGAGCGTGAGCCATGGATATAACACTATATGTGAAATAGAATGGTGGTTGTGGAGAAGACAAAAAGAGGGGAAGATAGTCTCACATCAACTAGGCGTATCAACGGGCTATGGAGATGCCCATCAATAGATATCAATGTGAGTGAGTAGGGATTGCCATGCAACGGATGCACTAGAGCTATAAGTATATGAAAGCTCAACAAAAGAAACTAAGTGGGTGTGCATCCAACTCGCTTGCTCACGAAGACCTAGGGCATTTTGAGGAATCCCATCATTGGAATATACAAGCCAAGTTCTATAATGAAAAATTCCCACTAGTATATGAAAGTGACAAAATGAGAGACTCTCTATCATGAAGATCATGGTGCTACTTTGAAGCACAAGTGTGGTAAAAGGATAGTAACATTGTCCCTTCTCTCTTTTTCTCTCAATTTTTTTTGTTTGGGCCTTTTCTTTTTTATGGCCTCTTTTTTTCGTCCGGAGTCTCATCCCGACTTGGGGGAATCATAGTCTCTATCGTCCTTTCCTCACTTGGGACAATGCTCTAAAAATGATGATCATCACACTTTTATTTTTCTTACAACTCAACAATTACAACTCGATTCTTAGAACAAGGTACGACTCTATATGAATGCCTCCGGCGGTGTACTGGGATATGCAATGAATCAAGAGTTACATGTATGAAAGAATTGTGAATGGTGGCTTTGCCACAAATATGATGTCAACTACATGATCATGCTAGCAATATGACAATGATGGAGCGTGTCATAATGAATGGAACGGTGGAAAGTTGCATCGCAATATATCTCGGAATGGCTATGGAAATGCCATGATAGGTAGATATGGTGGCTATTTTCAGGAAGGTATATGGTGGGTGTATGATACCGGCGAAAGGTGCGCGGTATTAGAGAGGCTAGCAATGGTGGAAGGAAGGAAAGTGCGTATAATCCATGGACTCAACATTAGTCATACAGAACTCATATACTTATTGCAAAAATCTAGAAGTTATCAAAGCAAAGTATTACGTGCATGCTCCTAGGGGGGTAGATTGGTAGGAAAAGACCATCGCTCGTCCCCGACCACCACTCATAAGGAAGACAATCAATAAATAAATCATGCTCCGACTTCATCACATAACGGTTCACCATACGTGCATGCTACGGGAATCACAAACTTTAACACAAGCATTTCTCAAATTCACAACTACTCGCCTAGCATGACCCTAATATCACCATCTTCATATCTCAAAACAATTATCAAGCATCAATATTTTCTTAGTATTCAACGCACTCAAAAGAAAGTTCTACAAATCTTGAATACCAAGCATATTATTATTAAGCAAATTACCATGCTATTAAGACTCTCAAAATAATCTAAGTGAGGCATGAGAGATCAATAGTTTCTATAAAACAAATCCACCATCGTGCTCTAAAAGATATAAGTGAAGCACTAGAGAAAAACTATAAAGTATAAGTGAAGCACTAGAGCAAAACTATAAAGCTTAAAAGATATAAGTGAAGCACATAGAGTATTCTATCAAATTCCAAATTATGTATGGTTCTCTCAAAAGGTGTGTACAGCAAGGATGATTTTGGTAGACTAACAAGCAAAGACTCAAATCATAAAAGACGCTCCAAGAAAAACACATATCATGTGGTGAATAAAAATATAGCTCCAAGTAAAGTTACCGATAGAAGTAGACGAAAGAGGGGATGCCTTCCGGGGCATCCCCAAGCTTTGGCTTTTAGGTGTCCTTATATTATCTTGGGGGTGCCATGGGCATCCCCAAGCTTAGGCTCTCGCCACTCCTTGTTCCATTATCCATCAAATCTTTACCCAAAACTTGAAAACTTCACAACACAAAACTTAAAGTAGAAAATCTCGTGACCTCCGTTAGCGAAAGAAAACAAAAGACCACTTCAAGGTCCTGTAATGAACTCATTCTTTATTTATATTGGTGTTATACCTACTGTATTCCAACTTCTCTATGGTTTATAAACTATTTTACTAGCCATAGATTCATCAAAATAAGCAAACAACACACGAAAAACAGAATCTGTCAAAAACATAACAGTCTGTAGTAATCTGTAGCTAGCGCAAGATCTGGAACCCCAAAAATTCTAAAATAAATTTCTGAACGTGAGGAATTTATCTATTAATCATCTTCAAAAGGAATTAACTAAATATAACTCTTCAAATAAAAATGAAAGCAGTTCTCGTGAGCGCTAAAGTTTCTGTTTTTTTACAGCAAGTTCAACAAGACTTTCCACAAGTCTTCCCAACGGTTCTACTTGGCACAAACACTAATTAAACACAAAAAACACAACCAAAACAGAGACTAGATAAATTATTTATTACTAAACAGGAGCAGAAAGCGAGGAATAAAAATAAAATTGGGTTGCCTCCCAACAAGCGCTATCGTTTAACGCCCCTAGCTAGGCATAACGAGCAAGAATAGATCTAGGTATTGCCATCTTTGGTAGGCAATCCATAAGTGGCTCTCATGATAGATTCATATGGTAATTTTATTTTCTTTCTAGGGAAGTGTTGCATGCCCGTTTTTAATGGAAATTGAAATCTAATATTACCTTCCTTCATATCAATAATTGCACCAACCATTCTAAGGAATGGTCTACCGAGAATAATAGGGCAAGAAGGATTGCAATCTATATCAAGAACGATAAAATCTATGGGCACATAATTCCTATTTGCAACAATAAGAACATCATTAATTATTCCCATAGGTTTCTTAATAGTGGAATCCGCAAGATGCAAGTTTAGAGAGCAATCATCAAAATCACGAAAACCTAACAAATCACACAAAGTGTTGGGAATAGTAGACACTAGCACCCAAATCACACAAAACATAAACTCATAATCTTTAATTTTAATTTTAGTAGTTGGTTCCCACTCATCATAAAGTTTTCTAGGGATAGAAACTTCCAATTCAAGTTTTTCTTCATAGGATTGCATCAAGGCATCAACGATATGTTTAGTAAACGCTTTATTTTGACTATAAGCATGAGGAGAATTTAGCACGGATTGCAACAAGGAAACACAATCAATCAAAGAGCAATTTTCATAGTTAAATTCCTTGAAATCCATAATAGTGGGTTTAGCAACATCTAGGGTTTTAATTTCTTCAATCCCACTTTTATCAAATTTAGCATCAAGATCAAAAGATTCAGAATTCTTGGAACGCCTTCTAGGTAAAGGTGGATTATATTCAGTCCCATCATTATCAAGATTCATATTGCAAAACAAAGATTTAATAGGGGACACATCAATAACTTTTAGATCTTCATGATTATTTTCATAGCAATCCGGTTTAGCGGCCATCTTATTGACTAAGGTAGCTTGCATATCCGAGATTTCAGCAGTTAATTTTCCAAGACGAGCAATTTCGGATCTTATACCTTCAAATTCTTTAGACATATCATTGAGCTCTTTATTCATATAATTCATGAAACTTTTTTGTTCCTTAAGCTCATTTCTAAAGAAATTATTATGCTCAAATTGCAAAACCATAAACTTCCTGACATTGTTTTCGATCTCCTCTAACCTTTTAAGGTGAAGATCACCAAATCTAGGTAGAGCCATCGCGACAAACAAGCAAACCAACACACGAGCAAACAAACGGGCAAAAGAGGCAAATAGAGAGGGGGGATAGAGAGAGAGGGCGAATAAAACGGCAAGGGTGAAGTGGGGGAGAGGAAAACGAGAGGTAAATGGCAAATAGTGTAATGCGGGAGATAGGGATTGTGATGGGTACTTGGTATATTGACTTTTGCGCAGACTCCCCGGCAACGGTGCCAGAAATGTGTCACAGCCCTAGCTTACACCTTGTCTGTCTTTGCATAAGCATCCATGCATGATGTTTAAATTTTATGCAACCTTGAAATGGGGATCGATTAAACCCTAGCACCAGAAAGAATTCACTAGGATGAAATAAAATCTTTTTCAAGAACCCAAAATGCCCTTTAAAAATGTTCATGATTTTCTTTAAAGGTGAAAACCTCTGCCAAAAATCATGAGCATAATTGTTGGCCATTTATGGATTTTTGAATTAACCCATATTATATTTGAATTGGGGCATTCGAATTTTATAAACATTTTAAATGCTCCAAATATTCTGAAATCACTTGAGGGCCTCTGGATTAATTCAGTTAGTGCCCATATTCATGTTCAGAATTTAATAAAATGATTTAGTTCTAAAACTAAATCAAAACAGAGAGGAAATAGATAGAAAACTGAAACAAAAGAAAAAGGACAGAATACCTTCACACACTTACCTGGCGCTCACCTGGCAGCCCATATGGCTGGCCTAGCCCGCCAGGGGCAGGGAGGTCTTCTTCCTCCTGCCATTCGGACGCACAGCGCGTGCCCGACGCGCGCACGGCCACCGCATGCCACCTCCAGCCTGCCTGCTCGCTCTGCACGGCTCTAGACGACGCCACGCACCCCCCTTGACCTCTCTCTCTCGCACCGCAGCCTCTCCCCTCCCCTGGCTCCCTCTCTCTCACCAGTCAAGCAGCACCGTCACTGCCCTTCGTCGCCCTCGTAGCCACCGGCCCTCCCTCGCTTCCCCGACTGGTCCACGAGCTCCGCGACGTCGTCCTAGACCCCCTCACCGAGCCATGCCCCGCCGGACGCCCTCGAACACCGACCATGCCGTCTTCTTCAACCTCGGTCCACCGAGATCGACCTCGCCGCCCTACTCAGCTCCGACCTCCCCCGAGCCCGCTTCGACGGCCGTTGCAACCGCCGTGAGCTTCTACGCCGCCTCCCCCTCTTCTTTGCTTTGTTTGCGCCCTCTAACCGCCTCCTCCACTGGAGCCGAGACGCTCCGCCGCAAGAGCTCGTCGCCGGCGTTGCTCCGGCGACCATTTGGTTGCGCCAATTTGCCAAACACGCCCGCCGCACCGCGTAGTGCCCTGCCCGCGCTTTAATTCGCGCTTTTGCCCGCTGCAGCCGCGCCCCCGTGCACAGCCGGGCTTCGGCCGCCGCCCAAATGCTCGCCGTCGTCGACTCTGGGCTCCCCACGACCTGCTGCTACCTCCCCTGGATGCGCGGGAGCACGGGCTCCCTGCTGGTGCCCTCAGCGTGCCCAACTACTGCCCCTAGCGCCACTCCGGTGAGCCGCCGCCGCTCTGGTTGGTCGCCGTCAGCTAAATGCCGGCGGGTTGACCGCTTTGACCGCCAGTGGTTTAGCCCCGGTTGACCAAGGGATTTGAGCCCCCTGGGTCTATGACATGCGGGCCCAGCCCGGCTAATTAATCTAGTCTAGGTTTAAATTTAATTAGTTTAACCTAGGTTAGTGCTAATTAAACTAGGTTAGTTTAGTTAGACACTGACACGCGGGACCCACTAGTCAGGTTTGACCTGGACCGTGCCCTGTTGACCTCCTGACGTCATGACGATGTCAGGCTGACACAGTAATCCTTTTCTGGAATTTAAATAAATCTTAAATGATTTATTTATTTCAGAAAATATCCAAAACTTTGAAAAATCATAGAAAATAATCTATAACTCCAATGGAAATAAGTTATATATGAAAATGATCAGAAAAATATGAAGAATCTATTTATGCCATGTTCATGCAAGTTTGAGAAAGTTAACATCACTGTTTAGGACGAACAATGTAAGTGGCATTTGTTTATTCACATATGAAGTTGAATTTGAACCTTGGGTTCAAACCAACTTCATCTAATCTGGACTCTAGTTGCATTAGCTCAAACACAAGCATATTGCCATGTCATGATCATGTATCATATTGTTGCATTGCATTGATTGTGTCCTTCTCTGGTTGCCGGTAACCATCCCCTCTCAATAGACGGTGTTTCCGACGATGTGATCGATGACACTGATGAAGAACTATATTATCTTCAAAAGTGCCAGGCAAGCAAAACCCCCTTGTTCATTCCGATACAATCCCACTCTCTCGCTCCTGCTCTCTTTTACTACATTAGGACAACAACGATTCATCTGTTACTTGCTGCGGTAGTTGAACCCCATATCCTCTGCATGACCTGTCATTACCACAGTAAATGGATGAAACCCACTAGCATGAGTATGAGTTGTTTGAGCCCTGATGTGCCTACTCATTCATGCTTGTTTGTCATGCCTGCTATTGCTTAGAGTTGTGTCAGGTCTGATTCATCGGGGATGAATTGGAAAGTTGTGAACATGTCCTACTGTGTGTGAGCTAAGTGTGTTGAACATGATTTGGTAAAGGTATCGATGAGAGGCCATGTAGGAGTACATGGTGTGTTGTTTCATTGGAACCATCCTTAAGCACCGAGATCTGTATGTGTGATTTAAGAACCAGTTACTACCATGCATTGGGATCCTTAATTGACCCTCTCGGCTTCTTAACCACCCTAGTCCTTTGTCCAGGAGTTGCAACTAGTTTCTGGTGTTTGTAGGATATGTCTTGGCGGCCGTGCGTAGCGCTGACCCCAGGGGTGGGCTATGATGCGGTAGATACACCGTGGCCGGGCATGCCGGGCGCCTGTTTGGTTTCTCGAAACCCTGTACAAATCGTTCGGGGCCGTATGTGGAAACCTCGGCCGGACTCCCTGCGGATGGAACCTGGATAGGCGATAAACCTGGACTAGAGACTTGAGTGTTTAGGTAGGCCGTGGCCGATACCCTCGTTGGGCTTCCGCTTGAAGGTTGTCGAGTACATGTCGTGTAAACGACGGTAAGTGGTGAGAGCGTGTATGAAGAAGTACACCCCTGCAGGGTTAACCTCATCTATTCGAATAGCCGCGTCCGCGGTAAAGGACTACTTGGTTGCCTATATAGTTCATAGACAAGTGAAAGTGGATACTCTAAAATGCGCAAGATAAGCATGAGTGCTAAGGATGGCGTTCTCACAGGGAGACGGGAGTGAATCCATAGTGGTGTATTGATTGGTGAATATGTGGACTCGTGTGCGCCACCTCAAAAGAGTTACTTGCAGTCATAGTTTAGGTTAGCCACTGAGTCAAAGCTGGCTTGCTGCAGTCAAACTCCACCACCCCCTTTGTTGATACTGATGCATATGTAGCTAGTTCTGATGTAAGTCTTGCTGAGTACATTTGTACTCACGTTTGCCTATTTTATGTTTTGCAGAGAGACGTTAGTCTCGCTAGTAGTTCCGTGTGGACTTCGACGTTTAGCTTGATACCTCAGCTACGATCTTGTGCCCTCGGTAGGATCTGGAAGATAGTCAGGCTTCTCAGCCTTTTTCATTTGTAGATGTCTGTACTCAGACATGTTAAGCTTCCGCATGTGCTTTGCCTGGTATGCTCTGAATGTTGGGTCATGAGACCCATGTTTGTAATATCTGGCTCTTCGGAGCCTAATGAATAAATACTTTGAGTCGTAGAGTTTTGTTGTGATGCCATGTTGTATTCGCACATATCGAGCATATTGTGTCTATGTTATTGAAATGCTTGCTATGTGTGGGATCCGACAATCTAGTTGTTTATCCTTGGTAGCCTCTCTTATGGGGAAATGTAGTCTGGTGTTTCCACTGAGCCTTGGTAGTCTGCTACAACCCAGTTTACCGGAGTCCTGCTAGCCCAGTACTACTGCTCCGGAACACTTAGACTGGCCGGCATGTGATTCAATTCATTCCTGTGTATGTCCCTTTGGGGAAATGTCACGCGGTGACTTCTGGAGTCCTGCTAGCCTGCTACAGCCCGGGTTCCTGGAGTCCTGTTAGCCCAGTTGCTACAGCCCGGATTCACACGCTGATGACTGACATGTTCGATGTTGTTTCATGTTTGCCTGTCCCCGTAAGTTAGTGCCACTTTGGGTTCACGACTAGTCATGTCGGCCCAGGTTCTCTGTCATATGGATGCTAGCGACACTATCATATACGTGAGCCAAAAGGCGCAAATGGTCCCGGGCCAGGTAAGGTGGCACCAGTGGAAATACCGTGCATGAGGCCGCAAAGTGATATGAAGTGTTACATGCTAGATCGGGGTGACTTAGGATCGGGGTCCTGATAGCTTTGGTATCAGAGTCTGACTGCCTGTAGGATTACCAAGCCAAACTGGTCGAAGTTGAGTCTAGAAATGCTTTAGTTATGTAAGGGAATTGATTGTGGAAGGGAACGTAAGGCTCTTTTTACTCCTTTACCTTATGCCCTTCTGATCTGAGTCAACCTCTTCTTTTCTACGGGGTTAAGAAACTAGGCCTTCTCATCTTTCTATCAGGATGACCTGTTACTAATCCATAGACTTATAGGATTGATGGATTCATGTCTCAATTCAGTTTCCAGTACTTTCGTGTGTTCTTAGTTGGTCTCGGAACCTTGATATTGTGATGTTGAGTGGTTATGCCACAATTTTTGCAAGATGTCTCAAATAATTTTGAGCATTTACAGCCGTTATGTTGTCCGAGTCATCCCAGGTTTCTAAACAATCTGATGCATTTGTAAATTACTTCTTCCCGTTTTCGATGTTCCTTTGGGCCAGATTAAGCACACTAATCGGTCTGTTGAGGTACTCCGTTGCCTTGACATATATGTTGGAGTTAGTATTATGACCCTAGGTGTCTTTGAGAACCACTCAGTAATCTAGCCATGTTTTGTGTTCCCAATGTGGTGAATCTGGCCACCATTCTCGGAAGCATCTTGTGATGTTATTAGCTAGTAGGTATTCCATCTCTGGGTTCCTGAACCCAAGATTCGCTCTACTTACCTTGTGTTGATAGTGTTGCTCGTTCCTTTAGGTTATTAGTAACCTTGCGACAGTCCTCGAGGTCCATGGTATTTCTTTCTTCTAAATACCATGAACCATTAAGGTAGAAGTTCTTTGAACCAAAATATCACAATCAGAGTACTCTTGAGGAGTTCTCCATTCATAATTGTGATTCTGCCAGTTCTACCTTTCTGCATGGGTTATCTGGAAGAAACATGTTGAACTTAGGTTCGACATATTAATCTATGCATCCACAACTCAGAAAGATATATGTCCTCTTGAGTTGTCCCTCTTCAATTGTATTCCGACCATCGCCTATAAATTGATAGTCAGGAGTAATTGTGCATCCGTGTTATCGATGCTTATTATTCTTGTGGTCCGTCAAGCCATTCTATCTCGGAATGACTAGGAGAAACAAACTCCAGTACCTCATCCATATGTAGGATTGGGTCAAAATAGTTGTGCTCCGCAGATCAAAATGCCAATCCAGCTTTTGATTCTGTTCTACCCTAAAGTATTACCGTCTTATGTCAAGAATGTCATGAGAATTGCACAACCTCTCATGAATTCTTGATATAGTGATACTCCTCGCCATCGTTGTTCATTCCTCGGTTCAAGTGTTATCGTAACCGAAATGCCGACAAGTGAATCGTGATGTGTGAAATCAATACTCCTAGCAACTTCGTTGCTTGGTAGTTAAAGGACAATATTCTCATCCTTAGCGTGTTGGTTACTGAACCATCGTTCTGAGATTGATCGTGCTACCTAGTCCTTATTTCCGGTGCACTTTTCCATCAATGAGTTAGGATAGTGTCAATCCTTGCTTATTTGATCATATCGTCTTGCCCTGAAAAGCAAGATTGTTCTCGAGCTTAGTGACATATTGGTGGTTCATGATTTTCTGTATATCTTCTCGGAAGTATAACCAGGTTGTCACCTGACCGCTATGTTGAGTTCGTGATCAAGTTGGTTTCTTATAAACCACCCCTTTCTCCAAGAATCTGTGTTGGATACCCCTGGGCTAGTTGGTTAAGCTAAACAACAACTTGGAGAGTTGGAAGATAAAAGCTGGTCTGACTTAGTTCATGTTAAGGGATATCTTTTGTGTGTGTGCGTGTTGAAGAAAGATGATATCTTCGTCGATGGGTCCTCTTGATCAGTTGTTGGATCTATTGTCTTGTCAAAACTTTGACTTGAGTATGGGCTATCATCAAGTCAAATCAGAACCAACGATGTTCGTAATGTTTTCTTACTCGTGCTTGATCCCTCGAGCATACACCATTACATCTTTTGGTCTGACCAATGCTATCACCATGTTCACATGATGGCGGAAGTCCAGTGGTATGGAAATTCCGATGAGTTGTTGTTGACCCCATCAGCAGCATTTTGTCTTCCCCATGATTCATGTTGAACATCAACCTAGTGTTGAAAACTTTGTAAGCAATGCCTTCGTGTTCTGTTCATGAAGCTTATGCTTGGATGAAAGAAGTGACTTTCTCCAAGTTCACGTGCATTAGGTGTAAGTTGCCGCCATGAATTTGAGGAAGGTTTGTTTTGTTTCCCTTGGAATCATCCCAAGTCAGTCATGCATACATGCGAAGTATTCTATGGTTTGGTAGATTAGTTACCTCCACTCCATATGTGTTCCTAGCACACCAAGCCACTGATTGATTTGTTCAAGGTGAAGAAGTTCCTTCTTAAGAATCATGGCTTATGTTAGGACTTCGCTACCATCGTTAATGGTTCCCCTCCGGAACTCGATAGTGTTTTGTTGTAAGACTACTATGTGGCCATGCTTGTCTGGAACAGCGTGTTCACATGTATGTAGCAGAACCAACTCATGTTTTGGAGCTTGCTATCGTAGTTCATTTCCCGAGAATCTCGCAACGTCATCCCGTTGATTTGTGTTGCAAACTTTCTTTTCTAGACATGATGTCTGAAATATCTTGTTACCAACCAGATCTGAATCGCAGGCAGATATGATGGTTGGAACATTCCCAACAATTGCATTCTATTCCCAGCTTGCACCCGCCTTTGTGCCATTTTGCTATGGTCTGCCTTCTCGGTATTTGTCATCCAGGATCATCTTCAAAAGTGGACTTACCTGGGCCCTATCCTTCCTCGATGATAAGCAGAAATCATCCATCGTGTTATCTTCAACAAGGTAGTCCACATCATCCATTCTAGCCTGAGTATGTCATTCCTTTGAACTCCGCCAAATGATCGTTTGTGATTGCCTTAGGCTGGTATAAAGAGTTTCAATGATCTAGATTTCAAAAGTAATTATTTTTGCCATTTAAGGGAATAACTCTACGAGTCACCTCCCCCAAGGTGCCCCGTTATGGGATCATGGTAATTGTTTCCTCGCCACTTTGAAACCTATGCCCCATCTTACTCAAGCATGGAATTATTGTCCACCAAAATTGAACATTTGCCATCTGTTCCTCTCAACCCCTCCCTACGTGTGATTTGTGTCTCTGCTCGAAAGATGTTATCCTGTCTCATCCCATGAGTTGATCGTGAATTGCTTGATCTTCGAGAAGATTGATTCCTGTAGGGTTTCTTTCTGTCGTCATAGTTGGATGTAGATCTCGAAGGCAAGGATGTCAAGACCAATATGATGCAGTGGATCAACATCTTCAAGAAATGCAGTTGGATCATGAAGATCGTGTTAGTCTGTGTCCCCTCTGTCTTCTTACCTCACGTCTTGAATCTCGGGACGAGATTCTTGTTTAGTGGGGGTGAGTTGTCACAGCCCTAGCTTAGACCTTGTCTGTCTTTGCATAAGCAACCATGCATGATGTTTAAATTTTATGAAACCTTGAAATGGGGATCGATTAAACCCTAGCACCAGAAAGAATTCAATAGGATGAAATAAAATCTTTTTCAAGAACCCAAAATGCCCTTTAAAAATGTTCATGATTTTCTTTAAAGGTGAAAACCTCTGCCAAAAATCATGAGCATAATTGTTGGCCATTTATGGATTTTGAATTAACCCATATTATATTTGAATTGGGGCATTTGAATTTTATAAACATTTTAAATGCTCCAAATATTCTGAAATCACTTGAGGGCCTCTGGATTAATTCAGTTAGTGCCCATATTCATGTTCAGAATTTAATAAAATCATTTAGTTCTAAAACTAAATCAAAACAGAGAGGAAATAAATAGAAAACTGAAACAAAAGAAAAAGGACAGAATACCTACACGCACTTACCTGGCGCTCACCTGGCAGCCCATCTGGCTGGCCCAGCCCACCAGGGGCAGGGAGGTCTTCTTCCTCCCGCCAGTCGGACGCATAGCGCGTGCCCGACGCGCGCACGGCCACCGCATGCCACCTCCAGCCTGCCTGCTCGCTCTACACGGCTCTAGTCGACGCCACGCACCCCCTTGACCTCTCTCTCTCTCACACCGCAGCCTCTCCCCTCCCCTGGCACCCTCTCTCTCACCGGCCGAGCGGCACCGTCGCTGCCCTTCGTCGCCCTCGTAGCCACCGGCCCTCCCTCGCTTCCCTGACTGGTCCACGAGCTCCGCAACGTCGTCCTAGACCCCCTCACCGAGCCATGCCCCGCCGGACGCCCTCGAACGCCGACCACGTCGTGTTCTTCAACCTCCGTCCGTCGAGATTGACCTCGCCGCCCTGCTCAGCTCCGACCTCCCCCGAGCCTGCTTTGACGGCCGTCGCAACCGCCGTGAGCTTCTACGCCGCCTCCCCCTCTTCTTTGCTTTGTTTGCGCCCTCTAACCGCCTCCTCCACCGGAGCCGAGACACTCCGCCGCAAGAGCTCGTCGCCGGCGTTGCTCCGGCGACCATTTGGTTGCGCCAATGTGCCAAACACACCCGCCGCACCGCGTAGTGCCTTGCCCACACTTTAGTTCACGCTTTTGCCCACTGCAGCCGCGCCCCCGTGCACAGCCGAGCTCCGGCCGCTGCCCAAGTGCTCGTCGTCGTCGACTCCGGGCTCCCCACGACCTGTTGCTGCCTCCCCTGGATACGCGGGAGCACGGGCTCCCTGCTGGTGCCCTCAGCGCGCCCAACTGCTGCCCCTAGCGCCACTCCGGCGAGCCGCCGCCGCTCTGGTTGGTCGTCGTCGGCTAAATGTCGGCGGGTTGACCGCTTTGACCGCCGGTGGTTTAGCCCCGGTTGACCAGGGGATTTGACCCCCTGGGTCTATGACATGCGGGCCCCGCCCGCCTAATTAATCTAGTCTAGGTTTAAATTTAATTAGTTTAACCTAGGTTAGTGCTAATTAAACTAGGTTAGTTTAGTTAGACACTGACACGCGGGACCCACTGGTCAGGTTTGACCTGGACCGTTCCTCGTTGAACTGCTGATGTCATGACGATGTCAGCCTGACACAGTAATCCTTTTCTGGAATTTAAATAAATCTTAAATGATTTATTTATTTCAGAAAATATCCAAAACTTTGAAAAATCATAGAAAATAATCTATAGCTCCAATGGAAATAAGTTATATATAAAAAATGATCATAAAAATATGAAGAATCTGTTTATGCCATGTTCGTGCATGTTTGAGTAAGTTAACATCACTGTTTAGGACAAACAATGTAAGTGGCATTTGTTTATTCACATATGAAGTTTGAATTTGAACCTTGGGTTCAAACCAACTTCATCTAATCCGGACTCTAGTTGCATTAGCTCAAACACAAGCATATTGCCATGTCATGATCATGCATCATATTGTTGCATTGGACTGATTGTGTCCTTCTCTGTCTGCCGGTAACCATCCCCTCTCAATAGACGGTGTTTCCGATGACGTGATCGATGACACTGATGAAGAGATATATTATCTTCAGAAGTGCCAGGCAAGCAAAACCCCCTTGTTCATTCCGATACAATCCCACCCTCTCGCTCCTGCTCTCTTCTACTACATTAGGACAACAACGATTCATCTGTTACTTTCTGCGGTAGTTGAACCCCTTATCCTCTGCATGACCTGTCATTGCCATAGTAAATAGATGAAACCCACTAGCGGGAGTAGGAGTTGTTTGAGCCCTGATGTGCCTACTCATTCATGCTTGTTTGTCATGCATGCTATTGCTTAGAGTTGTGTCAGGTTGATACATCTCCAACGTATCTATAATTTTTCATTGCTCCATGCTATATTATCTACTGTTTTAGGCAACATTGGGCTTTATTATCCACTTTTATATTATTTTTGGGACTAACCTATTAACCGGAGGCCCAGCCCAGATTTGTTGTTTTATGCCTATTTCAGTGTTTTGAAGAAAAGAAATATCTGACGGAGTCAAGACGGAACGAAATCAACTGGAGAAGTTATTTTTGGAAGGAAACACACCTGATGGACTTGGACCCCACGTCAGAAGATACGGGAGCTGCCCACGAGGGTGGGGGCGCGCCAACCCCCCTAGGGAGCGCCCCCCCTGCCTCGTGGGGCCCCCGTGGCTCCCCTTACGTGATTCTTCTGGAGATGGTGATATTAGAGTCATGCTAGTTGAGTGGTTATGAATTTGAGCGATACTTGTGTTGAAGTTTGCGATTCCCGTAGCATGCACGTATGGTCAACCGTTATGTAACGAAGTTAGAGCATGAGGTGTTTATTGATTGTCCTCCTTATGAGTGGCGGTCGGGGACGAGCGATGGTCTTTTCCTACCAATCTATCCCCCTAGGAGCATGCGCGCAGTACTTTGTTTCGATAACTAATAGATTTTTGCAATAAGTATGTGAGTTCTTTATGACTAATGTTGAGTCCATGGATTATACACACTCTCACCCTTCCACCTTTGCTAGCCTTTCTAGTACCACGCAACTTTCACCGGTACCATAAACCCACCATATACCTTCCTCAAAACAGCCACCATACCTACCTATTATGGCATTTCCATAGCCATTCCGATATATATTGTCATGCAACTTTCCACCGTACCGTTCTTCATGACACATTCATCATTGTCATATTGCTTAGCATGATCATGTAGTTGACATAGTATTCGTGGCAAAGCCACCGTTCATAATTATTTCATACTTGTCACTCTTGATTCATTGCATATCCCGGTACACCGCCGAAGGCATTCATATAGAGTCATACTTTGTTCTAGTATCGAGTTGTATCATTGAGTTGTAAATAAATAGAAGTGTGATGATCATCATTCAATAGAGCATTGTCCCAAAAAAAGGAGAAAGGCCATAAAAAAAGAGGAAAGTCCACATAAAAAATAAAGGCCAAATAAAAAAAGAAAGGCCAAATAAAAAAGAGAAAATAAAAAGGGGCAATGCTACTATCCTTTTTTCCACACTTGTGCTTCAAAGTAGCACCATGTTCTTCATATAGAGAGTCTCATATGTTGTCACTTTCATATACTAGTGGGAGTTTTACATTATAGAACTTGGCTTGTATATTCCAATGATGGGCCTCCTCAAGTGCCCTAGGTCTTCGTGAGCAAGCAAGTTGGATGCACACCCAGTAGTTTCTTTTGTTGAGCTTTCATACATTTATAGCTCTAGTGCATCCGTTGTATGGCAATCCCTACTCACTCACATTGATATCTATTGATGGGCATCTCCATAGCCCGTCGATATGCCTAGTTGATGTGAGACTATCGTCCCCTCCTTTTTGTCTTCTCCACAACCACCATTCTATTCCACCTATAGTGCTATGTCCATGGCTCACGCTCATGTATTGTGTGAAGATTGAAAAAGTTTGAGAACATCAAAAGTATGAAACAATTGCTTGGCTTGTCATCGAGGTTGTGCATGATTTAAATATTTTGTGTGGTGAAGATGGAGCATAGCCATACTATATGATTTTGTAGGGATAACTCTCTTTGGCCATGTTATTTTGAGAAGACATGATTGCTTAGTTAGTATGCTTGAAGTATTATTATTTTTATGTCAATATTAAACTTTTGTCTTGAATCTTATGGATCTGAATATTCATGCCACAATTAAGAAGAATTACATTGAAATTATGCCAACTAGCATTCCACATCAAAAATTATCTTTTTATCATTTACCTACTCGAGGACGAGCAGGAATTAAGCTTGGGGATGCTTGATACGTCTCCAATGTATCTATAATTTTTGATTGCTCCATGCTATATTATCTACTATTTTAGGCAATATTGGGCTTTATTATCCACTTTTATATTATTTTTGGGACTAACCTATTAACCGGAGGCCCAGCCCAGATTTGATGTTTTATGCCTATTTCATTTTTTGAAGAAAAGGAATATCCGACAGAGTCGAAACGGAACGAAATCAACTGGAGAAGTTATTTTTGGAAGGAAACACACCTGATGGACTTGGACCCCACGTCAGAAGATATGGGAGCTTCCCACAAGGGTGGGGGCGCGCCCACCCCCCTAGGGCGCGCCCCTTGCCTCGTGGGGCCCCCGTGGCTCCCCTGACGTGCTTCTTCTGCCTATATAACTCCATATACCCTAAAACTTCCAGAACGCAAGATAGATCGGGAGTTCCACCGCCAGAAGCCTCCGTAGACACCAAAAGTCAATCGGGAGCCTGTTCCGGCACCCTGCCGGAGGGGGGAACCCTCACCGGTGGCCATCTTCATCATCCCGGTGCTCTCCATGACGAGGAGGGAGTAGTTCTCCCTCGGGGCTGAGGGTATGTACCCGTAGCTATGTGTTTGATCTCTCTCTCATGTTCTTGATTTGGCACGATCTTGATGTATCGTGAGCTTTGCTATTATAGTTGGATCTTATGTTTCTCCTCCCCCTCTTTTCTCTTGTAATGAATTGAGTTTCCCCTTTGAAGTAATCTTATCGGATTGAGTCTTTAAAGATTTGAGAACACTTGATGTATGTCTTGCCGTGGATATCTGTGGTGACAATGGGATACCACGTGCCACTTGATGTATGTTTTGGTGACCAACTTGCGGGTTCCGCCCATGAACCTATGCATAGGGGTTGGCACACGTTTTCGTCATGATTCTCCGGTAGAACTTTGGGGCACTCTTTGAGGTCCTTTGTGTTGGTTGAATAGATGAATCTGAGATTGTGTGACGCATATCGTATAATCATACCCACGGATACTTGAGGTGACATTGGAGTATCTAGGTGACATTAGGGTTTTGCTTGATTTGTGTCTTAAGATGTTATTCTAGTACGAACTCTAGGGTTGTTTGTGACACTTATAGGAATAGCCCAACGGATTGATTGGAAAGAATAACTTTGAGGTGGTTTCGTACCCTACCATAATCTCTTCGTTCGTTCTCCGCTATTAGTGACTTTGGAGCGACTCTTTGTTGCATGTTGAGGGATAGTTATGTGATGCAGTTATGTTAGTATTGTTGAGAGGACTTACACTAGCGAAAGTATGAACCCTAGGCCTTGTTTCCACACATTGCAATACCGTTTACGCTCACTTTTATCACTCACTACCTTGCTGTTTTTATTATTTCAGATTACAAAAACTATTATCTACCATCCATATACCACTTGTATTACCATATCTTCGCCGAACTAGTGCACCTATATTGTATTGGGTGTGTTGGGGACACAAGAGACTCTTTGTTATTTGGTTGCAGGGTTGCTTGAGAGAGACCATCTTCATCCTACGCCTCCTACGGATTGATAAACCTTAGGTCATCCACTTGAGGGAAATTTGCTACTGTCCTACAAACCTTTGCACTTGGAGGCCCAACAACGTCTACAAGAAGAAGGTTGTGTAGTAGACATCAAGCTCTTTTCTGGCGTCGTTGCCGGGGAGGTGAGTGCTTGAAGGTATATCTTTAGATCTTGCAATCGAGTCTTTTAGTTTCTTGTTTTATCACTAGTTTAATTTATAAAAGAAAACTATAAAAAATGGAATTGAGTTTGTCTCATACGCTTCACCTTTTAAATATCTTTTGTGAGTATGATGGAAAGGATAATTGTGCTCAAGTGCTAGAAGAAGAAATCTATAAAATGTTTCGCACTAAATATTTGAATGATGAGCATGATTGCAATGTTGTTAGTATGAATTCCTTGAATATCTATGATGGTAATGATATGCAAAGCCACAAGCTTGGGGAAGCTACATTTGATGAAGATGATATTTTTTTGTCCCCCAAGTTTTGATGAGCAAATTTATTATGATGATAGCATGCCTCCTATTTATGATGATTATGTTGATGAAAGTGGTTTCGGAGAGGTCATGACTTTATTTTGTGATGAATCCACTATTCTGGAAGAGGTTCCAATTGATTATGAGAACAAAGTTGCTGTCTATGATGATTATTGTGATGACTTGTATGCTATAAAGAATAATGATATCCATGAAACTTGTCATCATGATTTTAGTTTTCAATTGGATTATGCCTCACATGATAATTATTTTGTTGAGTTTGCTCCCCCTATTATTCATGAGAAGAATTTTGCTTATGTGGAGAGTAATAAAATTTCTATGCTTATAGATCATGAAAATAATGCTTTAGGTACTGGTTATATTGTTGAATTCATTCATGATGCTACTGAAAATTATTATGAGGGAGGAATATATGCTTGTAGGAATTGCAATAATATCAAGTTTCCTCTCTATGTGCTTAAAATCTTGAAGTTATGCTTGTTTTGCCTTCCTATGCTAGTTGATTATTGTTCCCATAAGTTGTTTGCTCACAAAATCCCTATGCATAGGAAGTGGGTTAGGCTTAAATGTGCTAGTCATATTCTTCATGATGCTATCTTTATGTTACGATTCTTATCTTTTATATGAGCATCATTGAAATCATCATGCCTAGCTAGAGGCGTTAAACGATAGCGCTTGTTGGGAGGCAACCCAATTTTATTTTATTTCCTTTCTTTTTGTTCCTGTTTAGTAATAAATAATTCATATAGCCTCTTAGATTTAGTTTTATGCTTTTAATTAGTGTTTGTGCCAAGTAGACCCTTTGGGAAGACTTGGGGAAAGTCTTGTTGGTCATGCTGTAAAAAACAGAAACTTTAGCGCTCACGAGAATTGCTGCCATGTTTATTTGGAAAGTGCTATTTAGTTAATTATTTTTGAATATGATTAATAGATAAATTCCTCAGGTCCATAAATTTATTTGAGAATTTTATGAGTTACGGAAGTATACGTTTGATCCAGATTACTACAGACTGTTCTGTTTTTGACAGATTCTGTTTTTGATGTGTTGCTTGCTTATTTTGATGAATCTATGGCTAGTAAAATAGTTTATAAACCATAGAGAAGTTGGAATACAGTAGGTTTAACACCAATATAAATAAATAATGAGTTAATTACATTACCATGAAGTGGTGTTTTGTTTTCTTATACTAACGGAGCTTACGAGTTTTCTGTTAAGTTTTGTGTTGTGAAGTTTTCAAGTTTTGGGTAAGGATTCGATGGACTATGGAATAAGGAGTGGAAAGAGCCTAAGCTTGGGGATTCCCAAGGCACCCCAATGTAATATTCAAGGATAGCCAAGAGCCTAAGCTTGGGGATGCCCCAGAAGGCATCCCCTCTTTCGTCTTCGTTCATCGGTAACTTTACTTGGAGCTATATTTTTATTCACCACATGATATGTGTTTTGCTTGGAGTGTCAATTTATTTTTTTAGGATTTGCTTGCTGTTATTTAGAACAATGTTTTGCATCTTTTATTTCAATAAAAGTGGCATTGATAGCCTTTACTATGCCTATGTTACAAGTATACATGCTGCTGTTTGAAAACAGAAAGTTTACCGCTGTTGCAATAATTCTCTAGAAAATTCAGAATGTGATAAAATGTTGAAACCTTTTGCATATTAAGCTATGATAAATTTACTACAGTGGGAATTTTCTTTCATAATTTTTGGAGTTAGGGAAGTACGGATGTTGCAGCATTCTTTACAGACTATCCTGTTTAGGCAGATTGCTGTTATGTTTGCATTGTTTGCATATGTTTGCCTCTTTAATGATTCTATTTGAGGATAGGACTATTAAATATGCAGAGGCATTTAGTATTAAGTGTTGAATAATAAATTTTTTTAGTGATTTGCTACAGTATAGTATGATAAGGTTTTGCAATGGTTTATACTAACCTATCTCACGAGTCCTTGTTGAGTTTTGTGTGGATGAAGCTTTTGAGATTTAGGGAGACCGTGATATGAGAGGAATTAAGGAGACACAAAAGCTCAAGCTTGGGGATGCCCAAGGAATCCCAAGATAATATTTCAAGAAGTCTCAAGCATCTAAGCTTGGGGATGCCCCGGTTGGCATCCCACCTTTCTTCTTCAACAATTATCGGTTAGTATCGGTTGATCCTAAGTTTTTGCCTCTTCACATGATGTTTGCTATTCTTAGATGACATTTTATTTTGCTTTGCTTGCTATTTGAATAGAGTACCAAGATCTGAAATTATTATATGTTAGAGAGTCTTCACATAGTTGCATAATTATTCGACTACTCATTGATCTTCACTTATATCTTTCGGAGTAGTTTGTAATTTGCTCTAGTGCTTCACTTATATCTTTTAGAGCATGGTCGTAGTTTTATTTTGAAGAAATAGATGAACTCTCATGCTTCACTTATATTATTTTGAGAGTCTTAAATATCATGGTAATTTGCTTAAAATCCTAATATGCTAGGTATTCAAGAATAATAAAAATTCTCTTATGAGTGTGTTGAATACTAAGAGAAGTTTGATGCTTGCTGATTGTTTTGAGATATGGAGATGGTGATATTAGAGTCATGCTAGTTGAGTGGTTATGAATTTGAGAGATACTTGTGTTGAAGTTTGTGATTCCCGTAGCATGCATGTATGGTGAACCGTTATGTAACGAAGTCAGAGCATGAGGTGTTTATTGATTGTCCTCCTTATGAGTGGCGGTCGGGGACGAGCGATGGTCTTTTCCTACCAATCTATCCCCCTAGGAGCATGCGCGCAGTACTTTGTTTCGATAACTAATAGATTTTTGCAATAAGTATGTGAGTTCTTTATGACTAATGTTGAGTCCATGGATTATACGCACTCTCACCCTTCCACCTTTGCTAGCCTCTCTAGTACCGCGCAACTTTCACCGGTACCATAAACCCACCATATACCTTCCTCAAAACAGCCACCATACCTACCTATTATGGCATTTCCATAGCCATTCCAAGATATATTGTCATGCAACTTTCCACCATACCGTTCTTCATGACACATTCATCATTGTCATATTGCTTAGCATGATCATGTAGTTGACATAGTATTCGTGGCGAAGCCACCGTTCATAATTATTTCATACTTGTCACTCTTGATTCATTGCATATCCCGGTACACCGCCGGAGGCATTCATATAGAGTCATACTTTGTTCTAGTATCGAGTTGTATCATTGAGTTGTAAATAAATAGAAGTGTGATGATCATCATTCAATAGAGCATTGTCCCAAAAAAGGAGAAAGGCCATAAAAAAGAGGAAAGTCCAAATAAAAAAAGAAAGGCCAAATAAAAAAAGAAAGGCCAAATAAAAAAAAGAGAAAATAAAAAGGGGCAATGCTACTATCCTTTTTTCCACACTTGTGCTTCAAAGTAGCACCATGTTCTTCATATAGAGAGTCTCATATGTTGTCACTTTCATATACTAGTGGGAGTTTTACATTATAGAACTTGGCTTGTATATTCCAATGATGGGCCTCCTCAAGTGCCCTAGGTCTTCGTGAGCAAGCAAGTTGGATGCACACCCGGTAGTTTCTTTTGTTGAGCTTTCATACATTTATAGCTCTAGTGCATCCGTTGCATGGCAATCCCTACTCACTCACATTGATATCTATTGATGGGCATCTCCATAGCCCGTCGATATGCCTAGTTGATGTGAGACTATCGTCCCCTCCTTTTTGTCTTCTCCACAACCACCATTCTATTCCACCTATAGTGCTATGTCCATGGCTCACGCTCATGTATTGTGTGAAGATGGAAAAAGTTTGAGAACATCAAAAGTATGAAACAATTGCTTGGCTTGTCATCGAGGTTGTGCATGATTTAAATATTTTGTGTGGTGAAGATGGAGCATAGCCAGACTATATGATTTTGTAGGGATAGCTCTCTTTGTCCATGTTATTTTGAGAAGACATGATTGCTTAGTTAGTATGCTTGAAGTATTATTATTTTTATGTCAATATTAAACTTTTGTCTTGAATCTTTGGATCTGAATATTCATGCCACAATTAAGAAGAATTACATTGAAATTATGCCAACTAGCATTCCACATCAAAAATTATCTTTTTATCATTTACCTACTCGAGGACGAGCAGGAATTAAGCTTGGGGATGCTTGATACGTCTCCAATGTATCTATAATTTTTGATTGCTCCATGCTATATTATCTACTGTTTTAGGCAATATTGGGCTTTATTATCCACTTTTATATTATTTTTGAGACTAACCTATTAACCGGAGGCCCAGCCCAGATTTGCTGTTTTATGCCTATTTCATTTTTTGAAGAAAAGGAATATCCGACAGAGTCGAAACGGAACGAAATCAACTGGAGAAGTTATTTTTGGAAGAAAACACACCTGATGGACTTGGACCCCACGTCAGAAGATACGGGAGCTGCCCACGAGGGTGGGGGCGCGCCCACCCCCCTAGGGCGCGCCCCTTGCCTCGTGGGGCCCCCGTGGCTCCCCTGACATGCTTCTTCTGCCTATATAACTCCATATACCCTAAAACTTCCAGAACGCAAGATAGATCGGGAGTTCCGCCGCCAGAAGCCTCTATAGCCACCAAAAGTCAATCGGGACCCTGTTCCGGCACCCTGCCGGAGGGGGGAACCCTCACCGGTGGCCATCTCATCATCCCGGTGCTCTCCATGACGAGGAGGGAATAGTTCTCCCTCGGGGCTGAGGGTATGTACCCGTAGCTATGTGTTTGATCTCTCTCTCATGTTCTTGATTTGGCACGATCTTGATGTATCGCGAGCTTTGCTATTATAGTTGGATCTTATGTTTCTCCTCCCCCTCTTCTCTCTTGTAATGAATTGAGTTTCCCCTTTGAAGTAATCTTATCGGATTGAGTCTTTAAAGATTTGAGAACACTTGATGTATGTCTTGCCGTGGATATCTGTGGTGACAATGGGATACCACGTGCCACTTGATGTATGTTTTGGTGACCAACTTGCGGGTTCCGCCCATGAACCTATGCATAGGGGTTGGCACACGTTTTCGTCATGATTCTCCGGTAGAACTTTGGGGCACTCTTTGAGGTCCTTTGTGTTGGTTGAATAGATGAATCTGAGATTGTGTGACGCATATCGTATAATCATACCCATGGATACTTGAGGACATTGGAGTATCTAGGTGACATTAGGGTTTTGATTGATTTGTGTCTTAAGATGTTATTCTAGTACGAACTCTAGGGTTGTTTGTGACACTTATAGGAATAGCCCAACGGATTGATTGGAAAGAATAACTTTGAGGTGGTTTCGCACCCTACCATAATCTCTTCGTTCATTCTCCGCTATTAGTGACTTTGGAGTGACTCTTTGTTGCATGTTAAGGGATAGTTATGTGATGCAATTATGTTAGTATTGTTGAGAGGACTTACACTAGCGAAAGTATGAACCCTAGGCCTTGTTTCCACACATTGCAATACCGTTTACGCTCACTTTTATCACTCACTACCTTGCTGTTTTTATTATTTCAGATTACAAAAACTATTATCTACCATCCATATACCACTTATATTACCATCTCTTCACTGAACTAGTGCACCTATACAATTTACCATTGTATTGGGTGTGTTGGGGACACAAGAGACTCTTTGTTATTTGGTTGCAGGGTTGCTTGAGAGAGACCATCTTCATCCTACGCCTCCTACAGATTGATAAACCTTAGGTCATCCACTTGAGGGAAATTTGCTACTGTCCTCCAAACCTCTGCACTTGGAGGCCCAACAACGTCTACAAGAAGAAGGTTGTGTAGTAGACATCATAGGTCTGATTCATCGGGGATGAATTGGAAAGTTGTGAACATGTCCTACTATGTGTGAGCTTAGTGTGTTGAACACGATTTGGTAAAGGTATCGATGAGAGGCCATGTAGGAGTACATGGTGGGTTGTTTCATTGGAACCGTCCTTAAGCACCGAGATCTGTATGTGTGATTTAAGAACCAGTTACTACCATGCATTAGGATCCTTAATTGACCCTCTCGGCTTCTTGACCACCCTAGTCCTCTGTTCAGGAGTTGAAACTAGTTTCTGGTGTTTGTAGGATATGTGTTGACGGCCGTGCGTAGCGCTGACCCCAGGGGTGGGCTATGATGCGGTAGATACACCATGGCCGGGCATGCCGGGCGCCCGTTTGGTGTCTCGGAACCATGTACACATCGTTCGGGGCCGTATGTGGAAACCTCGGCCGGACTCCCTGCGGATGGAACCTGGATAGACGATAAACCTGGACTAGAGACTTGAGTGTTTCGGTAGGCCGTGGCCGACACCCTCGTTGGGCTTCCGCTTGAAGGTTGCCGAGTACATGTCGTGTAAACGATGGTAAGTGGTGAGAGCGTGTATGAATAAGTACACCCCTGCAGGGTTAACCTCATCTATTCGAATAGCCGCGTCTGTGGTAAAGGACTACTTGGTTGCCTATACAGTTCATGGACAAGTGAAAGTGGATACTCTAAAATGCACAAGATAAGCATGAGTGCTATAGATGGCGTTCTCACTGGGAGACGGGAGCGAATCCATAGTGGTGTATTGATTGGTGAATATGTGGACTCGTGTGCGCCACCTCAAAAGAGTTACTTGCAGTCATAGTTTAGGTTAGCCACTGAGTCAAAGCTGGCTTGCTGCAGTCAAACTCCACCACCCCCTTTGTTGATATTGATGCATATGTAGCTAGTTCTGATGTAAGTCTTGTTGAGTACATTTGTACTCACTTTGCCTATTTTATGTTTTGCAGAGAGACGTCAGTCTCGCTAGTAGTTCCGTGTGGACTTCGACGTTTAGCTTGATACCTCAGCTACGATCTTGTGCCCTCGGCAGGATCTGGTAGATAGTCAGGCTTCTCAGCCTTTTTCATTTGTAGATGTTTGTACTCAGACATGTTAAGCTTCCGCATGTGCTTTGTCTAGTATGATCTGAATGTTGGGTCAAGAGACCCATGTTTGTAATATCTGGCTCTTCGGAGCCTAATGAATAAATACTTTGAGTCGTAGAGTTTTCTTGTGATGCCATGTTGTATTTGCACAAATCGAGCATATTGTGTGTATGTTATTGAAATGCTTGGTATGTGTGGGATCCGACAATCTAGTTGTTTATCCTTGGTAGCCTCTCTTATGGGGAAATGTAGTCTGGTGTTTCCACCGAGCCTTGGTAGTTTGCTATAGCCCGGTTTACCAGAGTCCTGCTAGCCCAGTACCACTGCTCCGGAACACTTAGACTGGCCGGCATGTGATTCACTTCATTCCTGTGTATGTCCCTTCAGGGAAATGTCACGCGGTGACTTCCGGAGTCCTGCTAGCTTGCTACAGCCCGGGTTCCCGGAGTCTTGTTAGCCCAGTTGCTACAGCCCGGATTCACACGCTGATGACCGACATGTTCGATGTTGTTTCATGTATGCTTGTCCCCGTAAGTTAGTGCCACTTTGGGTTCACGACTAGTCATGTCGGCCCGGGTTCTCTGTCATATGGATGCTAGCGACACTATCATATACGTGAGCCAAAAGGCGCAAACGGTCTCGGGCCAGGTAAGGTGGCACCCGTGGAAATACCGTGCGTGAGGCCGCAAAGTGATATGAAGTGTTACATGCTAGATCGGTGTGACTTAGGATCGGGGTCCTGACAAAATGGCTCATTGTCCAAAGTCAAATCTTGACTTGCGTGAACCTCCCCGGCAACGGCGCCAGGAATTCTTCTTGCTACCTCTTGAGCACTGCGTTGGATTTCCCCGAAGAGGAGAGGATGATGCAGCAAAGTAGCGTAAGTCTTTCCCTTAGTTTTTGAGAACCAAGGTATCAATCCAGTAGGAGGCTACGCTCAAGTCCCTTGTACCTACACAAAAACAATAGCTCAATGCAACCAATGCGCTTAGGGGTTGTCAATCCCTTCACGGCCACTTACGAAAGTGAGATCTGATAGAGATGATAAAAAATATTTTTGGTATTTTTGGTATAGAGATGCAAAGTAAAAAGTAAAAGGCAAAGTAAAAGCAAAGCAATAATAAAGTGATGGATATTAATATGATGAGAAAGAGACCCGGGGGCCATAGGTTTCACTAGTGGCTTCTCTCAAGAGCATAAGTATTCTACGGTGGGTGAACAAATTACTGTTGAGCTATTGACAGAATTGAGCATAGTTATGAGAATATCTAGGTATGATCATGTATAAAGGCATCACGTCCGAGACAAGTAGACCGAAATGATTCTGCATCTACTACTATTACTCCACTCATCGACCGCTATCCAGCATGCATCTAGAGTATTAAGTTAAAAACAGAGTAACGCCTTAAGCAAGATGACATGATGTAGAGGGATAGTTTTCATGCAATATGATAAAAACCCCATCTTGTTATCCTCGATGGCAACAATACAATACGTGCCTTGCTGCCCCTTCTGTCACTAGGAAAGGACACCGCAAGATCGAACCCAAAGCTAAGCACTTCTCCCATGGCAAGAACAACCAATCTAGTAGGCCAAACCAAACTTATAATTCGAAGAGACTTGCAAAGATAACCAATCATACATAAAAGAATTCAGAGAAGATTCAAATATTATTCATAGATAGACTTGATCATAAACCCACAATTCATCGGTCTCAACAAACACACCGCAAAAAGTAGATGACATCGAATAGATCTCCACAAGAGAGGGGGAGAACATTGTATTGAGATCCAAAAAGAGAGAAAAACACCATCTAGCTACTAACTATGGACCCGTAGGTCTGAAGTAAACTACTCACACTTCATCGGAGAGGCTTGGATGATGATGTAGAAGCCCTCCGTGATCGATTCCCCTTTCGGCGGAGCTCCAGAACAGGCCCCAAGATGGGATCTCGTGGATACAAAAAGTTGCGGCGGTGGAATTAGGTTTTTGGCTCCGTATCTGATCATTTGGGGTACGTGGATATATATAGGAGGAAGAAGTACGTCGATGGAGCAACAGGGGGCCCACAAGGGTGGGGGCGCGCCCCCCTACCTCGTGACCTCCTGTTAGTTGGCTTGACGTAGGGTCCAAGTCTCCTGAGTTATATTCGGTGAGAAAATCACGTTCCCGAAGGTTTCATTCCGTTTGGACTCTGTTTGATATTCCTTTTCTTCAAAACCCTAAAACAGGCAAAAAAACATCAATTCTGGGTTGGGCCTCCGGTTAATAGGTTAGTCCCAAAAATAATATAAAAGTGGATAATAAAGCCCAATAATGTCCAAAACAGTAGATAATATAGCATGGAGCAATCAAAAATTATAGATACGTTGGAGACGTATCAGCGAACTCGACCAACCACGGGCCAGAGCTATATTGCCCGCGGCGGAGACCTCGACCGCGACCCAGGAAGCCCTGCTGCAGCAGCCGTCTTCCTGTAGCCAAAGCCCGCCTGGACCTGAGGCCGGCAGCTCGTCGGCAAAGAAGCGCGGGAGCTGAAGCCAGTTGCCGGTCGGGTTCTCCGACCAGACAACGAAATCCAGCAGTATCTCCGCCGAGTGGAAGCGCGGCAGGGAAGGCCGCGCGACCACGGCACGTCTCCCTTCATCAACGGGACCGCCACGACCGGAGCGACCCCTGCCCCGTGAAGCGGCACCACCACGGCTGCGTGGGGCCGCGGCAGGGGTTGCGGTGTGCTTGCGTGGACGGCTGCGTCCACGCTTGGGCACCGGAGAGCCGGGCCCCTCGCGAGGGGCCTTCCCCTTTGCCATGGTGGTGAACCTCCTCGACAGCGCCATTGGTAGCAGGAGAGCAGCAAGGAAGGAGAAGAAGCGGAAGAGGCAGAGGAAGAAATGGGCGATAGGGGCTCTGCCCCCCTCCTCATTTATAGCAAGAGAAGGCCAACCAGCACCCCCCACGATCACAGGTAATGATGGTTTTCCTTGCATGTCGCAGGGACTTGTCAAGTCGGACAGTTGCCGAGGCAGCGTGGGGAAGCGGAGACGCCCACGTCCAACCAACCGCCACGCGTCGACCAAGGCCGCGGGCTATTGGGGCTCGCGGCGCTCCGCACTTGACCTTTGGCTTCGCCTTGAAGCCAAGCCCAAGTGCGCCTTGGGCCCAGGGGCTACTGTCGGTGTTCTGGGAATGGGAGTCCCCAGACTTGCCTATCTGCGGCCCACGGCATGGCTCTGCGAGCGGGCCCGTATGGCCCATCTTCATCAACAAGACATTCAAGACCCTCGCGAGGGGCCAAGCCTCGTGAGGCGGACGACACAAGACCTCCTCAGAAGCTGCCTCACCAGGCTGACTTGCGAGGGGCGGAGAGTTCAAGGCCAGGCAAACCTCACGAGGTTCTAGTGATGTGAGCCATGACGACCAAGGCCAGGCGGGCGTCAGGCCGGCGCCAGCGCGCGCAGCATCCTTATTTCCTATTTGGTGCTAAGGGGGCAACCGCAGGCATGGAGTACCGAGGCATCAAGCAAAGGTATCCATATCAGTGCAACGAGACCAAGACCAGCAGGGCGGCAAGACGGAGGTCACCATGGATCCCAAGGCGGCGTCACCACCAAAGCCTTTTGTAGGCGAAGACCACTTTTGTCAGGATAAGTTGTACTAGTTGTCCCCTTTCAAATTTGCCATTGTTGGCTCCCTTCCCGCTCAATATTTGGGGAGAGGACCAGGGCCTCAATAAATAGGACTAGCCACCACCGTAGCTAGGGGGACCGAACGGTAGCTTAGGGGTGAGATCAAGAGAGACCCGGACAACCACAAGCTCACCAAGCACAAGAACACCTCTCCTCAGGAGGCTGTTCTCCCCCCTGTACTATTCATCCGCAGCCCGAGAGGCAATCCACCACCACCACACTGGAGTAGGGTATTACACCACAACGGTGGCCTGAACCAGTATAAATCTTGTGTCCTTTGTGTTGTGAGTTCGCCGAGTTAGTTCATAAGATCTTAGCTGAGTTAGGATGTGGATCGGTAGGGGGGAGATCTTCGTGCGCACTCCAGAGTTCGAACCTTAAGGGTTTTGCCGGAACCCGTGATCCGACAAGGTTGCATCTCCCTACTGCTCCGCTCCGCGTCGCCTTTGTGCTGCTCTGCTACCGTCGTTGTGCTGTGCAGGCCTGAACTCTAAAGTGTTCATGTGCTGCACTAAGTTGGAGCTGCCACCGGCCAGCTGGTATTGCCTTTCTCTCAACAAGGTAGAAGTGTTTTCAGTCCAGCAGCTTGTGGTGGATTGGATCTTCTTGCTATGTGGTAACTCGGTGTAGGGAGAATTGAACTGTGTGTGAAGAGTTGGAGTTGTTCAGTGTTTCCAGGAATACACTAATTGTTCAGTGGTCATGGGAGATACCAGCAGGGATTCTGGTATTGAGAAATTGTGTGAAAGTATGCAGCGTATGATTTCACAGCTGATGAAGCAGGCACAAACAAAGACAAGCAGTACTTCTGAAAATTTGAAGACCCTAGAACCCAATCCTGTGAGGTTAACTGGTCCGGGTGAATTTTTTAGCTGGTCTTGGAATGCCACGTTGATCCTAGAGTCACACGGACTTCAGAAATTTTTGAAGGACGATGAGAAAAAGACAACAGATATCACACAAGAGCAGTGGGATCAGAATCAAAAGTGAGTTATGGTATGGCTGTTGGGGTCGATGGAGAAGACAATGAGGGAACAAGTTGAAGGGTTTCAGTCTGCAGTTGAGGTGTGGACAAGCATTGAGAAACAGTTTTCAGGGAAATTGAACAAGATGCAAGTTGGTAGAATTTTCCATGAATTGAGGCAGATCAAGCAAGAGCAGAAGACAGTGACTGAATTTGCGGGAGAAATAAAAAAACTCTATAGAGACCTGGAGTATTTTAGACCATTTAAGGCTCATGATCCCAGGGACGTACCCCTCCTCCGAGAGTGGTTTGAACCATTGTTGGTTCAGACTTTTCTTGATGGTCTGAACCCTGAGTTCAATCTCCGTTCCCAGCTCATACAAGCCACACCAGATTGGCCTACATTGGATCAGGCCATCTCCAATATACTTGAGGAAGAAACGCGGTTGGCCAATCAGATCACAACTTCACAAACAAATGTTGATGGCAGAGCTGCACTATCTTCGGTTAAGCAAATTTAGCCTCCTAGTACTTCAAGATACGAGCAAGCAAATGCTACTAGATTCGATTACACGAGGAAGCCTAAGATGGTGTGTGACCACTGTAAAAAACCAGGCCACTTAAAGAAGAGTTGTTTTGATATAGTTGGGTACCCTCCTGGATGGCAACCGAAACAATTTAACAGATTCACTAGTGGCAGTAGTAATGCAATAAGGCCAGATCGAGCTCATCTTGCTTTATTTGGGGGAGAACGGTCCGCTGTAACAACCCAAGCACTTGAAGAGTTTAAAGGCAAACTTATGGCGAATACTTCACAAGGCCCTGTCGAAGCTACATCTGATGCTTATTCTGGGAATGGTACGAAGATTTTTTTAACATCTTGGATGATTGATTCAGGGGCCACAAATCACATGACAGGGCTCATCTAAGAACTTTTCATCATATACCCCTTGTTCTAGAAGGGATAGGGTACGCATAGCTGATGGATCCTTAGCTCCGATAATGGGCTATGGGAACGTTAATTGTACTCCATCTCTAGCCTTAAGCCCAGTCTTGCATATCCCTAATTTGTCAGTGGACCTCTTGTCAGTTAGTTCAGTTACAAACTCACGTAATTGCGAGGCATCCTTCGACCCTCACTCATGTACATTTCAGGGTCTGAAGACAAGAAGAAATCTTGGGACTGGAATTGAGCACGATGGCCTCTACTACCTTACCAATGCCCCGTCTCCATCTCCATATGCCCTCAGTATGATGAATAGCTTGACCACTGATGAATTTCTACTAATGCATTATAGACTAGGGCATCTGTCATTCCAAGCCCTTGGTCGTATGTTTCCATCTCAAGTTAAAAATTATTGTAAGGAAAAGCTTTTGTGTGATGTGTGTGAACTGGCTAAACACACTAGTACAAATTATCCCAGCGGCAATGAAAGAAGTAAGATAATTTTGACGTGGTGCATTCAGATGTATGGGGTCCATCAGTTGTAACTGCCCTCATGGGGGATAGATATTATGTGACCTTCATTGATGGTTTTAGTAGGTGCACATGGTTGTACCTACTAAAGCATAAATCTGAAGTTCTGTCTGCATTCAAAGATTTTTTTAATATGGTGCGTAACCAGTTTGGCATGAATGTAAAAATATTACGCTCTGATTATGGTACCGAATATATCAATGGTAAATTTAGTAATTTCTTGTCTTCTTATGGTATTATACATCAAACAACTTGTGTGAATACTGCAGAACAAAATGGGGTGGCCGAGAGAAAGAATAGAAATCTACTGGAAGTTGCTCGAGCTCTCATTTTTATGATGAATGTGCCAAAATTCCTTTGCGAAGAAGCGGTCAAAACCGCTGCCTATCTAATAAACCGTATGCCTTCCAGAGTTCTGGACCATAAGACTCCTATTGAATGTTTGCATGGCTCTAACTCATTTATTGTGCCACCAAAAATATTTGGATGTACCTGTTTTGTTCATGATTACAGGAATTCAGCAGGAAAACTTAACCCAAGAGCCGTCAAATGTATCTTTGTTGGCTATTCTCTCACAAAAAAGGGATATCGGTGTTGGACGCCTACTGAAAGGAAATTCTTTGTGAGTATGGATGTTACCTTTCATGAAAAAGAACCATTCTATTCTTAAAAAGGAATGGCAATGATACAGGCAGCAAGGGGGAGAACATCATAGGAGAGAGCAATGATAGGGGAACTGTAATAATACCTATCGGGGATATCATACGCTCAGAAGATGAAATCGAGGGGGACAAAAGTGTCAATACAAATGTGGAGGGTGATAATACATTAATATCTGAAGTGTACAAAAATCTTTCAGGTCATGAGATGGAAACAGAAGATGGGGAAGGTGTACCTCAGGAAGTTGATGAAGAAGTTGTGAATCAATCACAAGTACTAGAGGAGGCACCAACGAGTGAAGAAATGGCCCATGATGAGGGTGTTGGGGAACGTAGTAATTTCAAAATTTTCCTACGCACACGCAAGATCATGGTGATGCACAACAACGAGGGGGAGAGTCTGATCTACGTACCCTTGTAGATCACAATGGAAGCGTTGACACAACATAGAGGAAGTAGTCGTACGTCTTCTTCCCGATCCGACTGATCCAAGCACCGTTACTCCGGCACCTCCGAGTTCTTAGCACACGTACAGCTCGATGACGATCCTCGGGCTCCGATCCAGCAAAGCTTCGGGGAAGAGTTCCGTCAGCACGACGGCGTGATGACGATCTTGATGTTCTACCGACGCAGGGCTTCGCCTAAGCACTACAACGATATGATCGAGGTGGAATATGGTGGCAGGGGGCACCGCACACGGCTAAGGAACGATCTCAATGATCAACTTGTGTGTCTAGAGGTGCCCCTTGCCTCCGTATATAAAGGAGCCAAGGGGGAGGGTGCGGCCAGCCAGGAGGAGGGCGCAGGAGGAGTCCTACTCCTACCGGGAGTAGGACTCCCCCCCCCCCCAATCCTAGTTGGACTAGGTTTCCCCAAGGGGGAAAGAGAGAGGGGGGGGCCGGCCACCTCTCCTAGTCCTAATAGGACTAGGGGAGGGGGGAGGCGCGCGGCCACCTTTGGGCTGCCCCTATCTCCTTTCCACTAAGGCCCATTAAGGCCCATATGGCTCCCGGGGGGTTCCGGTAACCTCCCGGTACTCCGGTAAAATCCCGATTTCACCCGGAACACTTCCGATATCCAAATATAGGCTTCCAATATATCAATCTTTATGTCTCGACCATTTCGAGACTCCTCGTCATGTCCGTGATCACATCCGGGACTCCGAACTAACTTCGGTACATCAAAATGCATAAACTCATAATAACTGTCATCGTAACGTTAAGCGTGCGGACCCTACGGTTCGAGAACAATGTAGACATGACTGAGACACATCTCTGGTCAATAACCAATAGCGGGACCTGGATGCCCATATTGGCTCCTACATATTCTACGAAGATCTTTATCGGTCAGACCGCATAACAACATACGTTGTTCCCTTTGTCATCGGTATGTTACTTGCCCGAGATTCGATCGTCGGTATCCAATACCTAGTTCAATCTCGTTACCGGCAAGTCTCTTTACTCGTTCCGTAATACATCATCTCACAACTAACATATTAGTTGCAGTGCTTGCAAGGCTTATGTGATGTGCATTACCGAGAGGGCCCAGAGATACCTCTCCGACAATTGGAGTGACAAATCCTAATCTCGAAATACGCCAACCCAACATCTACCTTTGGAGACACCTGTAGTACTCCTTTATAATCACCCAGTTACGTTGTGACGTTTGGTAGCACCCAAAGTGTTCCTCCGGCAAACGGGAGTTGCATAATCTCATAGTCATAGGAACATGTATAAGTCATGAAGAAAGCAATAGCAACATACTAAACGATCGGGTGCTAAGCTAATGGAATGGGTCATGTCAATCAGATCATTCAACTAATGATGTGACCTCGTTAATCAAATAACAACACATTGCTCATGGTTAGGAAACATAACCATCTTTGATTAACGAGCTAGTCTAGTAGAGGCATACTAGTGACACTAAGTTTGTCTATGTATTCACACATGTATTATGTTTCCGGTTAATACAATTCTAGCATAAATAATAAACATTTATCATGATATAAGGAAATAAATAATAACTTTATTATTTCCTCTAGGGCATATTTCCTTCAGTCTCCCACTTGCACTAGAGTCAATAATCTAGATTACATAGTAATGATTCTAACACCCATGGAGCCTTGGTGCTGATCATGTTTTGCTCGTGGAAGAGGCTTAGTCAACGGGTCTACAACATTCAGATCCATATGTATCTTGCAAATCTCTATGTCTCCCACCTAGACTAGATCCCGGATGGAATTGAAGCGTCTCTTGATGTGTTTGGTCCTCTTGTGAAATCTGGATTCCTTTGCCATGGCAATTGCACCAGTATTGTCACAAAAGATTTTCATTGGACCCGATGCACTAGGTATGACACCTAGATCGGATATGAACTCCTTCATCCAGACTCCTTCGTTCGCTGCTTCCGAAGCAGCTATGTACTCCGCTTCACATGTAGATTCCGCTACGACGCTTTGTTTAGAACTGCACCAACTGACAGCTCCACCGTTTAATGTAAACACGTATCCGGTTTGCGATTTAGAATCGTCCAGATTAGTGTCAAAGCTTGCATCAATGTAACCTTTTACGGTGAGCTCTTTGTCACCTCCATATACGAGAAACATATCCTTAGTCCTCTTCAGGTATTTCAGGATGTTCTTGACCGCTGTCCAGTGATCCATTCCTGGATTACTTTGGTACCTCCTTGCTAAACTTATAGCAAGGCACACATCAGGTCTGGTACACAGCATTGCATACATGATAGAGCCTATGGCTGAAGCATAGGGAACATCTTTCATTTTCTCTCTATCTTCTGCAGTGGTCGGGCATTGAGTCTGACTCGACTTCACACCTTGTAACACAGGCAAGAACCCTTTCTTTGCTTGATCCATTTTGAACTTCTTCAAAATTTTGTCAAGGTATGTGCTTTGTGAAAGTCCAATTAAGTGTCTTGATCTATCTCTATAGATCTTTATGCCTAATATATAAGCAGCTTCACCGAGGTCTTTCATTGAAAAACTCTTATTCAAGTATCCCTTTATGCTATCCAGAAATTCTATATCATTTCCAATCAACAATATGTCATCCACATATAATATCAGAAATGCTACAGAGCTCCCACTCACTTTCTTGTAAATATAGGCTTCTCCAAAAGTCTGTATAAAACCAAATGCTTTGATCACACTATCAAAACGTTTATTCCAACTCCGAGAGGCTTGCACCAGTCCATAAATGGATCGCTGGAGCTTGCACACTTTGTTAGCCCCCTTTGGATCGACAAAACCTTCCGGTTGCATCATATACAACTCTTCTTCCAGAAATCCATTCAGGAATGCAGTTTTGACATCCATCTGCCAAATTTCATAATCATAAAATGCGGCAATTGCTAACATGATTCGGACAGACTTAAGCATCGCTACGGGTGAGAAGGTCTCATCGTAGTCAACCCCTTGAACTTGTCGAAAACCTTTTGCGACAAGTCGAGCTTTATAGACAGTAACATTACTGTCAGCATCAGTCTTTTTCTTGAAGATCCATTTATTTTCAATTGCTTGCCGATCATCGGGCAAGTCAACCAAAGTCCATACTTTGTTCTCATACATGGATCCCATCTCAGATTTCATGGCCTCAAGCCACTTTGCGGAATCTAGGCTCACCATCGCTTCTTCATAGTTCGTAGGTTCATCATGATCTAGCAGCATGACTTCCAGAACTGGATTACCGTACCACTCTGGCGCGGATCTTGCTCTGGTTGATCTACGAGGTTCAGTAGTATCTTGTTCTGAAGTTTCATGATCATTATCATTAACTTCCTCACTTATTGGTGTAGGTGTCGCAGAAATAGTTTTCTGTGATGTACTACTTTCCAATAATGGAGCAGGTACATTTACCTCGTCAAGTTCTACTTTCCTCCCACTCACTTCTTTCAAGAGAAACTCCTTCTCAAGAAAGTTTCCGAATTTAGCAACAAAAGTCTTGTCTTCGGATCTGTGATAGAAGGTGTATCCAATAGTTTCCTTTGGATATCCTATGAAGACACATTTCTCCGATTTGGGTTCGAGCTTATCAGGTTGAAGCTTTTTCACATAAGCATCGCAGCCCCAAACTTTCAGAAACGACAACTTTGGTTTCTTGCCAAACCATAGTTCATAAGGCGTCGTCTCAACGGATTTTGATGGTGCCCTATTTAACGTGAATGCGGCCGTCTCTAGAGCGTATCCCCAAAACGATAGCGGTAAATCAGTAAGAGACATCATAGATCGCACCATATCTAGTAAAGTACGATTACGACGTTCGGACACACCATTACGTTGTGGTGTTCCGGGTGGCATGAGTTGCGAAACTATTCCACAATTTTTCAAATGTACACCAAACTCGTAACTCAAATATTCTCCTTCACGATCAGATCATAGAAACTTTATTTTCTTGTTACGATGATTTTCCATTTCACTCTGAAATTCTTTGAACTTTTCAAATGTTTCAGACTTATGTTTCATTAAGTAGATATACCCATATCTGCTTAAATCATCTGTGAAGGTGAGAAAATAACGATATCCGCCACGAGCCTCAATATTCATCGGACCGCATACATCTGTATGTATGATTTCCAACAAATCTGTTGCTCTCTCCATAGTACCGGAGAACGGTGTTTTAGTCATCTTGCCCATGAGGCACGGTTCGCAAGTACCAAGTGATTCATAATCAAGTGGTTCCAAAAGTCCATCAGTATGGAGTTTCTTCATGCGCTTTATACCGACATGACCTAAACGGCAGTGCCACAAATAAGTTGCACTATCATCATCAACTCTGCATCTTTTGGCTTCTACATTATGAATATGTGTATCACTACTATCGAGATTCAACAAGAATAGACCACTCTTCAAGGGTGCATGACCATAAAAGATATTACTCATATAAATAGAACAACCATTATTCTCTGATTTAAATGAATAACTGTCTCGCATTAAACAAGATCCAGATATAATGTTCATGCTCAACGCTGGCACCAAATAACAATTATTTAGGTCTAATACTAATCCCGAAGGTAGATGTAGAGGTAGCGTGCCGACTGCGATCACATCGACTTTGGAACCGTTTCCCACGCGCATCGTCACCTTGTCCTTAGCCAATCTTCGCTTAATCCGTAGTCCCTGTTTCAAGTTGCAAATATTAGCAACAGAACCAGTATCAAATACCCAGGTGCTACTACGAGCATTAGTAAGGTACACATCAATAACATGTATATCACATATACCTTTGTTCACCTTGACATCCTTCTTATCCGCCAAATACTTGGGGCAGTTCCGCTTCCAGTGACCAGTCTGCTTGCAGTAGAAGCACTCAGTTTCAGGCTTAGGTCCAGACTTGGGTTTCTTCTCCTGAGCAGCAACTTGCTTGCCATTCTTCTTGAATTTACACTTCTTCTTCCCGTTGCCCTTTTTCTTGAAACTAGTGGTTTTGTTAACCATCAACACTTGATGCTCCTTCTTGATTTCTACCTCCGCAGCTTTCAGCATTGCGAAGAGCTCGGGGATAGTCTTGTTCATCCCTTGCATATTATAGTTCATCACGAAGCTCTTGTAGCTTGGTGGCAGTGATTGGAGAATTCTGTCAATGACGCAATCATCTGGAAGATTAACTCCCAATTGAATCAAGTAATTATTATACCCAGACATTTTGAGTATATATTCACTGACAGAACTGTTCTCCTCCATCTTGCAGCTATAGAACTTATTGGAGACTTCATATCTCTCAATCCGGGCATTTGCTTGAAATATTAACTTCAACTCCTGAAACATCTCATATGCTCCATGACGTTCAAAACGTCGTTGAAGTCCCGATTAGTCATCAGCTTTGCTCTGCCAGACGTTCATAACATCTGGTGTTGCTCCAGCAGCAGGCCTGGCACCCAGCGGTGCTTCCAGGACGTAATTCTTCTGTGCAGCAATGAGCATAATCCTCAAGTTACGGACCCAGTCCGTGTAATTGCTACCATCATCTTTCAACTTTGCTTTCTCAAGGAACGCATTAAAATTCAACGGAACAACAGCACGAGCCATCTATCTACAATCAACATAAACAAGCAAGATACTATCAGGTACTAAGTTCATGATAAATTTAAGTTTAATTAATCATATTACTTAAGAACTCCCACTTAGATAGACATCCCTCTAATCCTCTAAGTGATCACGTGATCCAAATCAACTAAACCATGTCCGATCATCACGTGAGATGGAGTAGTTTCATCGGTGAACATCATTATGTTGATCATATCTACTATATGATTCACGCTCGACCTTTCGGTCTCCGTGTTCCGAGGCCATATCTGTATATGCTTGGCTCATCAAGTATAACCTGAGTATTCCGCGTGTGCAACTGTTTTGCACCCGTTGTATTTGAACATAGAGCCTATCACACCCGATCATCACGTGGTGTCTCAGCACGAAGAACTTTCGCAACGGTGCATACTCAGGGAGAACACTTCTTGATAATTTAGTGAGAGATCATCTTATAATGCTACCGTCAATCAAAGCAAGATAAGATGCATAAAAGATAAACATCACATGCAATCAATATAAGTGATATGATATGGCCATCATCATCTTGTGCTTGTGATCTCCATCTCCGAAGCACCGTCATGATCACCATCGTCACCGGCGCGACACCTTGATCTCCATCGTAGCATCGTTGTCGTCTCGCCAATCTTATGCTTCCACGACTATCGCTACCGCTTAGTGATAAAGTAAAGCATTACATCGCGATTGCATTGCATACAATAAAGCGACAACCATATGGCTCCTGCTAGTTGCCGATAACTCGGTTACAAAACATGATCATCTCATACAATAAAATTTAGTATCATGTCTTGAACATATCACATCACAACATGCCCTGCAAAAACAAGTTAGACGTCCTCTACTTTGTTGTTGCAAGTTTTACGTGGCTGCTACGGGCTTAAGCAAGAACCAATCTCACCTACGCATCAAAACCACAACGATAGTTTGTCAAATAGACCCCGTTTTAACCTTCGCAAGGACCGGGCGTAGCCACACTCGGTTCAACTAAAGTTGGAGAGACAGTCGCCCGCAAGCCACCTGTGTGCAAAGCACGTTGGGGGAACCGGTCTCGCGTAAGCGTACGCATAAGGTTGGTCCGGGTCGTCTCGTCCAACAATACCGCCGAAACAAAGTATGACATGCTGGTAGGCAGTATGACTTATATCGCCCACAACTCACTTGTGTTCTACTCGTGCAAATAACATCAAACCATAAAACCTAGGCTCGGATGCCACTTTTGGCGAACGTAGTAATTTCAAAATTTTCCTACGCACACGCAAGATCATGGTGATGCACAGCAACGAGGGGGAGAGTCTGATCTACGTACCCTTATAGATCGCAACGGAAGCGTTGACACAACGTAGAGGAAATAGTCGTACGTCTTCTTCCCGATCCGACCGATCCAAGCACCGTTACTCCGGCACCTCCGAGTTCTTAGCACACGTACAGCTCGATGACGATCCCTGGACTCCGATCCAGCAAAGCTTCGGGGAAGAGTTCCGTCAGCACGATGGCGTGATGACGATCTTGATGTTCTACCGACGCAGGGCTTCGCCTAAGCACTACAACGATATGATCGAGGTGGAATATGGTGGCAGGGGGCACCGCACACGGCTAAGGAACGATCTCAATGATCAACTTGTGTGTCTAGAGGTGCCCCTTGCCTCCGTATATAAAGGAGCCAAGGGGGAGGGTGCGGCCGGCCAGGAGGAGGGCGCAGGAGGAGTCCTACTCCTACCGGGAGTAGGACTCCCCCCCCCCCCCAATCCTAGTTGGACTAGGTTTCCCCAAGGGGGAAAGAGAGAGAGGGGGGCCGGCCACCTCTCCTGGTCCTAATAGGACTAGGGGAGGGGGGAGGCGCGTGGCCACCTTTGGGCTGCCCCTATCTCCTTTCCACTAAGGCCCATTAAGGCCCATATGGCTCCCGGGGGGTTCCGGTAACCTCCCGGTACTCCGGTAAAATCCCGATTTCACCCGGAACACTTCCGATATCCAAATATAGGCTTCCAATATATCAATATTTATGTCTCGACCATTTCGAGACTCCTCGTCATGTCCGTGATCACATCCGGGACTCCGAACTAACTTCGGTACATCAAAATGCATAAACTCATAATAACTGTCATCGTAACGTTAAGCGTGCGGACCCTACGGTTCGAGAACAATGTAGACATGACTGAGACACATCTCTGGTCAATATCCAATAGCGGGACCTGGATGCCCATATTGGCTCCTACATATTCTATGAAGATCTTTATCGGTCGGACCGCATAACAACATACGTTGTTCCCTTTGTCATCGGTATGTTACTTGCCCGAGATTCGATCGTCGGTATCCAATACCTAGTTCAATCTCGTTACCGGCAAGTCTCTTTACTCGTTCCGTAATACATCATCTCACAACTAACATATTAGTTGCAGTGCTTGCAAGGCTTATGTGATGTGCATTACCGAGAGGGCCCAGAGATACCTCTCCGACAATTGGAGTGACAAATCCTAATCTCGAAATACGCCAACCCAACATCTACCTTTGGAGACACCTGTAGTACTCCTTTATAATCACCCAGTTACGTTGTGACGTTTGGTAGCACCCAAAGTGTTCCTTCGGCAAACGGGAGTTGCATAATCTCATAGTCATAGGAACATGTATAAGTCATGAAGAAAGCAATAGCAACATACTAAACGATCGGGTGCTAAGCTAATGGAATGGGTCATGTCAATCAGATCATTCTACTAATGATGTGACCTCATTAATCAAATAACAACACATTGCTCATGGTTAGGAAACATAACCATCTTTGATTAACGAGCTAGTCTAGTAGAGGCATACTAGTGACACTAAGTTTTTCTATATTCACACATGTATTATGTTTCCGGTTAATACAATTCTAGCATAAATAATAAACATTTATCATGATATAAGGAAATAAATAATAACTTTATTATTGCCTCTAGGGCATATTTCCTTCAGAGGGTGACGTTGAAGGTAATGAAACCCATATACCATCCTCTAGTACTCAAATAAATCATGAACTGATTTCCTTACAAAAGGAAAAAAGAAAAGTAGATGTACCTGCGCGTCTGAAGGACTGTGTTGGATATAAACATGATCTTGCAAAATTTGTTTCCTATGACAAATGTACGTCCTCTTTCAGGAGCTTCATTTCATCCTTGGATTCTACATCAGTACCTAAAGATTGGAAGTATGCAATGAATGATCCTAAATGGAAGGCAAAAATGTTGGAGGAAATGTATGCTCTAGAAAAGAATAATACATGCAATTGGTAGAATGGCCGAAGGGCAAGGAACCAGTTGGATGCAAATGGGTTTATACCATTAAGTGTAACCCTGAAGGTAAAATATAAAGGTATAAAGCTCGGTTGGTGGCCAAAGGCTACACACAGACTCGTGGTGTTGATTATGAGGAAACATTTGCCCCTGTAGAAAAAATGAATACAGTAAGAACTTTGATATCTTGTGCAGCTAATCTTGGATGGAATTTGTTTCAGATGGATGTAAAAAATGCATTCTTACATGGAGATCTTCGGGAGGAAATTTATATGCATATACCACCAGGTTTCAACGTGGTACAAACTGAAGGAAAGGTCTTGAAACTCTGCCGTTCACTATATGGCCTAAAACAATCTCCTCATGCGTGGTTCGGTCGGTTTAGAAAAGCTATGTTGAAATTGGGTTTCGGCGAGAGCAATGCCGACCATACTTTATTTTATAGAAGATGTGGTGGAAAACTGATGATATTAATTGTCTATGTTGATGATATTGTTATTGCAGGAGATGATGATCAAGGTATTGACAAAGTGAAGCAACGTTTGAGGAACGACTTCGAAGTCAAGGATCTAGGAGAAATGAGGTACTTTCTTGGAATTAATGTCTCTCGAAGCTCAAGAGGTAACTATCTATCTCAAAGAAAATATGTGCTAGATCTGTTGTCAGAAACTGGTATGTCTAGGTGTCGTCCAGCATTAACACCAATTAAACAAAACCATTGATTGACTAGTGAGTCAGGGGAACCTGTTGACCGGGAGCGATATCATAGACTTGTTGGCCGTTTGATCTATTTATCACATAGTCGTCCTGATATAGCTTTTGCTATAAGCGTGGTGAGCCAGTTTATGTATAATCCTAAAACTCACCACATCGATGCAGTAAATCGAATCATTCGGTATTTAAAGGGGTGCCCAGGTCGAGGTTTATTGTATAAGTCAAGTGGAAATTTACAAGTAGAATGTTATATTGATGCTGATTGGGCCGGTTCATTAGATGATAGAAGGTCTACATCAAAATAATGTACATTTGTTGGAGGAAACATAGTTACTTGGCGTAGTAAGAAACAAAATGTTGTTGCAAGGGCCACTGCAGAAGCAGAACTCAGAGCTATGGCTCATGGGGTATGTGAAGTCTTATGGATAAAAATCATACTGATGGAGTTGGGTCTATTCTAGGCAAGACCATTGATGATGTATTCTGATAATAATGTTGCGCTAGATATAGCACATAACCCGGTTCAACATGGTAGAACAAAGCACATAGAAATTGGCCGACACTTTATCAAAGAGAAACTTGACCAAGGGATAATATGTATGCATTATGTGAGCTCTTCAAACCAACTAGCCGATATTCTGACCAAAGGTCTCGCTGAAAAAGTGTTTTCTAGCTTATGTAGCAAGATGGGGTTATATGATGTGTTTGCCCCATCTTGAGGGGGGTGTTGAGTTTAGTTGTAAATTTGTAATTTGTAGGATTATGTACTAACGTGTAAATTATAAATTTCAAGAGGACATGAGTGTAAAGAAGGAAGATAGAGATAAGGAAAGGAATGAAAGGAGCTCCAGAAGCAGCTCCATTTTCTCTGTACTAGCCTGATGCGTGAACTCCTCCCACAAATCCTCTCTCAAATCCCTAGTTGATTTAGACCAAAATTCATTTCTTTCTTGAGAGATTCAACAACAAACTTCGGGGGAATTGATTGCGCCGGGAAGCCCGGGTTGTGCTTGTCGGGTTCGACCTGCGCCTCGAGGTCGACGACGAACGTGGATGGCTCCGGCGGCAGCTTCTCCATGCTTGGAGATGATGTGGAACACGGAAGGTGTCGGTTACTCTTTCTTTGGCCGGAGCTCCTTGTGTTCTCTTGTCACACGTTATCCTCTATTCCGGGCAGTCCTGGCGCTGGTGAAGTAGAGCTAGTATAGCGCGTAGCTAAAGCCCCCGTGCTAGCGATTATTTGCCCTTCTACTTCGGATCAGCGTATAGATGGACTTTGTGGGTCGTACCATGCAAAAAATAGAACCTTTGATCCCATGGAATGGCTTTAAGAGTTTTTCGGTACGGCGTTCCAAGACTAGGAACGGCTTTGCATTATGAGCGAACAATGAGAATTTCATCAGTAAGCATATTCTCGAAGGTGTCCTGTGCACCTAGATGTAGTGTGCTTCATAGTGTAGATAGTCCCTTCCAGTGGCAGAGCTAGCAGAGAACAGCAAGGGGCAGAGCAGAAATATGATTGTTTGGGGGCTCTAATGACTATTTTTTTCAATCATAGCCGCTAGAAAAAAAACGCGCGGGGGGGGGGGGGGGCACAGCCCCCCAGAAATGCACATATTTTATAATGTCTACATTGAGGTAGTCTATCTTTCCAGCAACCAGACCTTCCATTGCACCGTTTTAATTCAACCATCAACAACATTTACAGACCTTTCATTGCACGGTTTTAATTCAACCATCAACAGCATTTACAGCTTGGCTATGGACGTACAATTTTCCTCGGTCCTCCCACTCATTCTCTTGTTTCTCCCCTCCTCCTCCACTTTCTTATCCTCCCATAGCCCTCCCTCTCCCACCACTCTTGCCGGATTTGCCACAACTTTGATATAATTTACACTTTTTCTTCGGTACAACCATCCTAAACACATCAATGAAGGAGACTGATACGGAGCATTTATTTATTTTTGAAGATAGGCTGGAGATTGGAACTCTAACCCTCAATTAATTACCCATTAAGAGGCGCTAGAATGATGGCCAACCAGCTACGCCATGTGGCGCATGCTGGTCGGTCACGGTGAGAAAGTTTTTTTCAGAGTTTTTTAAATGATAGGGAGACTTTTTTTGAGAGAAGTTTTTCTAGGTTTTTTTTTCTTTTAAGATGGTTGTGATGTCCATGTGATGCAAGAATATTTTTTAAATTTTTTGACATGATGGTGAGGTGCGCATAGGTTCCTCTGAAGCGGCCCGCAATGGCGGGGCCCAATGTATACTACAAGTTCTACTAACCAACCGGACAGGATAGTTGTTGTGCCCATTTGCATATTTTTCGCTTCTTACGTACAAAATGTATTTTGTGTTTTCTTAAAACCGGGTTTTGTTCTGTATTTTTTCTTTTTCCTTATTTTTTTCTGTTTTCCCATATGCATGAACTTTTTAAAATAAAAAAATTCCTGAATTTTATCTTAAATTGTGAATCTTTCTTTTTCAAACTTTTTTGCAGCTTGTTTTAGTGAACTTTGTTTTTGCAAATCTGTGAAAAAAATCAAATTTGTTAACATTTTTTTCAAAATCAATGATTTTTTTTCAAATCAGCGATAGCGTTTTCTAGTTGTGCCCGGGCCTAAATATTCAGTTTCTACAATTCATTTTTTAAATTTATATTCGAATAACAAAGCTGGAAACTGAAAAATATATCAAATCAAAAAAATCACTAACCGATAATTCGGTTAACCGGATGATTTGGTTCGGTGTACAGTTTGTATCGTAATTGCTGAACGTGTTGAAGTTTCTTATGCTATGTAGCATACTTCCACATGCGCTTTATATAGCAGAGATCTCCACCCCCAGATGTGTGTCTGGACGAGGTGGGACAAAACGGCAGCGCCTCTATTGCTTCCGTCCGGTACATACACGTACATGGAAACATACCACAACGGCCTCACACGAGGAAAAAACTCCACAATATCTTGGGCCTTGCATGGTTGTGGTCGGCTTGGCACATGTGAAAAGATTCGCCGCTGTCAAAAAAAATTCCAAATTTAAAGCTTCTCTCAACCTCAAAATAGAACAATTTCTGAAAATGCGCACTTTTTCAAAAATGCTAACTTTTTCTAAATTGAAAATATTTTTTAATACATGAACATTTTTTGAAATTCCAAATAGTATTACAAAGTGGGAACGTTTTTAAAAATCTGAAAAAGAATATCAATTTACGAAACATTTTATGGAAATGCGAACAATTTTTGACATTTGCAACAGTCTGCTAAAAAATCTATTTTTAAAATTTTGAACAATACTTGAAAACAAAATCGTAGAAAAGGAGAAGAAAAAAACAGGAAAGAAAAATAAAAATCAATAAAGAAACAAACAGGGGAAAATCGCATTTTCAAAATTCTCGTGAGTACTGGTTTTCATCACGCGCATTTTCCTAATATACCAAAGAACGTCATCAGCTTGTCTGGCAAACAATGGGCAGTAATTTGTGCTAGGTGCCAGGTTTGAACCCTCTTAATTGGGGCCTTTTGGGGTTTTTTAATTGTTCGCAACGTGCGACGTATAGAAACCCACTCCACATAAGTAGGTATGATTTGTGAAAAGTCTATATTACCCTTTATACATTTTGCGAGGGTTCTACCGAAGCGAGACTCTTTAATTTATAGCACCGTCATTAGCAAAAGCATTGTCAACAATTATCGTGAAAACTTTATCAAGCCCCCAATCTACCAAGCATCTCTCCAAGTCCTTCCCAATGCCCTCCCCCCTACGGCCGTCTACTACGGAAAACCTATTATCTTCTTGTGTAGCTTCCAATCACTATCAATAAAATGCCCTTCCCAATGCCTTCCCAACTCTTTCACATGATTTCTCAAAAAAAATCAGCTTCTGTTTCTGCACATTGAACATGCTAACAACTTCCCTAGTAGTTGTTCTCATGGTTGTCAGAATCGTGATTCTATCGTACGATTCTACGACTTTACGATCCAAACCAACCTCTCTGATTCTACGATTTTGGTCTCTAGAATCTATGTTTCTACGATCATAGTGAAGATCTATGATTTGCGATCCTACCATCGGAGCTCCGATTGGATTCAGGATCACGATTCTAACAACCTTGGTTGTTCTCCTAGACGGCACATTAAAACGTGGGCATGTCTTGGACATAAACTTTCTAAACCCTTCTTTCTCAGAAAATGCAAAAGGGAGCTCATCTGTAATAATCATTTCAGCAAAAGCATCCCTAAGCATTTTAGGATCAAACCTCCAAACAGTAAGTGTGCACTTGCTACCATCCCCTTTATTTCGTGTAGGTTGCAAAGTAGGCTGCTTACCATCTGTGTTACTATTAGGATTCTTCTTGCATATTTTTAAATGAGAATTTAGTGCAGATGTGCCATTGATTTTTTATTCACATTTAAGCTCATGTTTAAAGTAGTTGCACTTGCCCCTCCTCAAAACATTCTTCTTGCAATAAGTATGTGAGTTATTTATGACAATTGCGAGTCCATGGATTATACGCACTCTCACCTTTTCGCAATTTGCTAGCCTCTTCGATACCATGCATTGCCCTCTCACCTTCATATGTGGTGCAAACTTCGTTGGTGCATCCGAAACCCGTGATATGATAGGCTCTATCACACATAAGCCTCCTTGTACCTTCCTCAAAACAGGCATCATATCTACCTATTATGGCATTTCCATATGTTGGGAAACATAGCATGCAGTTTCAAAATTTTCCTATGCTCACGCAAGATCTATCTAGGAGATGCATAGCAACGAGAGGGGGAGAGTGTGTCCGCGTACCCTCGTAGACCGAAAGCGGGAGCGTTTGATAACGCGGTTCATGTAGTCGAATTTCTTCTAGATCCGACCAATCAAGCACCGAACGTACGGCACCTCTGAGTTCTGCACACATTCAGCTCGATGACGTCCCTCGTCCTCTTGATCCAGCAAAGGTGTCGAGGAAGAAGATGAGTCCCGTCTGCACGACAATGTGGTGACGGTGATGGTGAGGTGATCCGCGTAGGGCTTTGCCTAAGCACTACGAAGATATGACCGGAGGCGTAAACTGTGGAGGGGGGAGCTGCACACGACTAACAATTGTTGGTGTGTGTTCTAGGCACCCCCTCCCCATATATATAGGTGGGAGGGGGAGGGGAACAGCATAGGAGGAATACTACTTGGGGGCCTGTCCCAATTCGCCCCCCTACCATATTTGCTGGAAGGGAAAAAGAAGAGAGGGAAGAGGAAAGGAAGGGGAGGCCGACTCCCCCCTTTCCTTCTCCCACTTGGCCAGCGGCCTAGGAGGGGTGCAACAACCCCTTGTGGGCTAGTGTGCCCCTTCCCCTTTGGCCCATGTGGCAAATTAACCTCCCGGGGTGTTCGGTAACCCCTCTGGTACTCCGATAAATACTCGATACACTCCGGAACACTTTCAGTGTCCGAATACTATCGTCCTATATATTAATCTTTACCTCTCGACCATTTCGAGACTCCTCGTCATGTCCATCATCTCATCCGGGACTTTGAACAACATTCGGTCACCAAATCACATAACTCATATAATACTAAATCGTCATCGAACGTTAAGCATGCGGACCCTACGGGTTCGAGAACTATGTAGACATGACCGAGACACCTCTGCGGTCAATAACCAATAGCGGAACCTGGATGCTCATATTGGCTCCTACATATTCTACGAAGATCTTTATCGGCCGAACCGTAATGACAACATACGTTATTCCCTTTGTCATCGATATGTTACTTGCCTGAGATTCGATCGTCGGTATCTTCATACCTAGTTCAATCTCGTTACCGGCAAGTCTCTTTACTCATTCCGTAATACACCGTCCTATAACTAACTCATTAGTTACTTTGCTTGCAAGGCTTCTTATGATGTGTATTACCGAGAAGGCCCAGAGATACCTCTTCGATACTCGGAGTGACAAATCCTAATCTCGATCTATGCCAACCAAACAAACACATTCGGAGATACCTGTAGAGCATATTTATAATCACCCAGTTACATTGTGACATTTGATATCACACAAGGTATTCCTCCGGTATCCAGGAGTTGCATAATCTCGTAATCGAAGGAATATGTATTTGACATGAAGAAAGCAATAGCAATAAAACTGAACGATCAATATGCTAAGCTAACGGATGGGTCACGTCCATCACATCATTCTCCTAATGATGTGATCCCGTTATCAAATGACAACTCATGTCCATGGTTAGGAAACCTTGACCATCTTTTATCAACGAGCTAGTTAAGTAGAGGCTCAATAAGGACACAGTGTTTGTCTATGTATTCACACATGTATTTAGGTTTCCGATCAATACAATTCTAGCATGAATAATAAAATTTTATCATGAATAAGTAAATATAAAATAACAACTTTATTATTGCCTCTAGGGCATATTTCCTTCACCATACTCATTCTGAGATATATTGCCGTGCAACTTCCACCGTTCCGTTTTATTATGACACACATTATCATTGTCATATTGCTTTGCATGATCATATAGCTAACATAGTATTTGTGGCTCAACAACCGTTCATCATTTTTTATACATATTACGCTAGATTATTGTACATCTCAGTACATAGCCAGAGGCATTCACATAGAGTCATATTTTGTTCTACTATCAAGTTGTAATTTCCTTTCGAGTTGTAAGTAATAGAAGTGTGATGATCATCATATTCATTATTAGAGCATTGTCCCAAGTGAGGAAATATATGTAAAAAAGAAAGAGACCAAAAAGAGCCCACAAAAAAAGAGGCCAACAAAAAAAATGAGAGAAAAGAGAGAAGGGGCAATGCCACTATCCTTTCCATACTTGTGCTCCAAAGTAGCACCATGTTGTTCATATAGAAAGTATCCCATGCTTTCTTTTTTTATATAACTAGTGGGAATATTTTTCATTATAGAACTTGGCTTGTATATTCCAACGATGGGCTTCCTTGAATGTCCTAGGTCTTCATGAGCAAGCAAGTTGGATGCACGCCCACTTAGTTTCATTTTTGAGCTTTTGTACACTTATAGCTTGTAGTGCATCCGTTGCATGACAATCCCTACTCCTTGCATTGACATCAATTGATGGGCATCTCCATAGCCCGTTGATTAGCCTCATCAATGTGAGATTTTCTTCTTTTTTTGTCTTCTCTATATTACCTCCATCACCATACTCTATTCCACACATAGTGCTATATCCATGGCTTGCGCTCATGTATTGCATAAGAGTTGAAAAGGCTGAAGTGCGTTAAAAAGTATGAACCAATTGCCTGGCTTGTCATTGGGGTTGTGCATGATAAATAATTTGTGCTAAGAAGATGGAGCATGACAAGACTATATGATTTTGTAGGGATAACTTTCTTTAGCATTGATGTTTTGAAAAAACATGATTGTTTGTTAGTATGCCTTATTATTATTGTTTTTATGTCAAACTATATACTATTGCTTTGAATCATTTGGATCTTAAATATTCATGCCCCAAAATAGAGATTACATGATGAACATGATAGGTAGCATTCCACATCAAAAAGTCTGTTTTTATCATTTACCTATTCAAGGACGAGCAGGAATTAAGCTTGGAGATGCTTGATGCGTCTCCAATGTATCTATAATTTTTTATTGTTCCATGCTATTATAGTATCAATCTTGGATGTTTTATATGCAATCATATATCATTTTTTGGGACTAACCTATTAACTCAGTGCCCAGTGCCAGTTGCTATTTTTTTTGCTTCTTTTTGGTTTTCCAGAATATCAGTACCAAATGAAGTCCAAATGCCACGAAACTTTTTAGAGATATTTTTCTGGACAAAAGAGACATTAGAAGCTTCTGGAGGAAGTCAAAAGGCGAAGGAGGTGGCCATGAGGCACCAGGGCGCGCCCTGGTGCCTCGTGAGCCCATCTTTGCTCCGTTTGACCTAATTCCGCCTATATAAATTCTCTAATTCCGCCTATATATTTCTGTTATCAAGAGATCCCATCTGGGGCCTTTTCTGGCACTCTGTCGGAGGGGGATTCAACTACGGAGGGGCTCTACATCAACCTTGCTACCCTTCTAATGGTGTGTGAGTAGTTTACTGCAGACCTACGGGTCCATAGCTAGTAGCTAGATGGATTCTTCTCTCTCTTTGATCTTCAATGCAATGTTGTCCTCAATGTTCTTGGAGATCTATTCGATGTAATCACTTTTTGTGGTGTGTTTGCTGTGATCCGATGAATTGTGAGTTTGTGATTAGATTATCTATGAATATTATTTGAGTCTTATCTGAACTCTTTTATGCATGATTATTATAGCTTCATATTTCTCTTCGATCTATTGATTTGGTTTGGTCAACTAGATTTTTTTTCTTGCAATGGGAGAGCTGCTTTGTAATGGGTTTGATCTTGCGGTGCTCAATCCCAGTGACAGAAGGGGACATGAAACGTATTGTATTGTTGCTATTAAGGATAAAAAGATGGGGTTTATTCATGCGTTAGTGTACTTTGTCTACATCATGTCATCTTGCTTAAGGCGTTACTCCGTTCTTTATGAACTTGATACTCTAGATGCATGCCGGATAGCGGTCGATGTGTGGAATAATAGTAGTAGATGCAGAATCGTTTCGGTCTACTTGTCTCAGACGTGATGCCTATATACATGGTCATTGCCTTAGATATCGTCATGATTATTCGTTTTTCTATCAATTGCTCAACAGTAATTTGTTTACCCACCGTCTGCTATTTTCAAAAGAGAAGCCTCTACTGAAAACTATGGCCCCCGGGTCTATTTTCATCATATATCAAAAACCAAAAATTACCTTGCTGCAATTTTCTTCGATTTTTTTGCGTTTTATTTGTCCATCTACCTATACAAGATTTGATCCTTGCAATTAACCGCCAAGGGATTGAAAACCCCTTGTTCACGTTGGGTGCACGTATTTGCTATTTTGTGTGCAGGTGCTGTTTATGAGGTGTTGCGTGGTTCTCCTACTGAATTTATAACCTTGGTTTTTACCTGAGGGAAATACTTATCTCTATTGTACTGCATCATCCTCTCCTCTTCGAGAAAATCCCAACGCAGCTCACAAGTAGCACTTACCACTATACTATCAATGGGCATACATACTATCTGGTTGACGGTATCTATACTCCTTGAGCTACCTTTGTGAACACTATCTTTAACCCAACTGGTCAGAAAAAGTCTCACTATGCCCAACGACAAGAAGCAACTCAGAAGGATGTTGAGACGGCTTTTGGAGTTTTGCAGGCAGGTTTTGCAGTTTTTCGTGGACCTGCTAAACAATGGGATCCGGAGACCTTGTGGGAGGTGATGACATATTGTCTGGTCATGCACAACATGATCGTGGAGGATGAGGGTGATGATGCTACCGTAGGTCTTGAATTTGAGAACACGGGTGATCTTATCAATCTTTCTCATCAAAATCCGGACACATTTGAAGAGTTTGTTCAAATGCATCAATAATGGGAGATCTTACGGATCTCAGTGGGAACAAGATATCGTGAAGAGACTGAGTGGCGAGTATAGTGTCATCATTGATTGATCCGTGATTGATAAGATTGATGGTCAGGTTTAAACTACGCACATATAGGAGACTCTTCATTCCATCCAAGAAAAATTTATTGATGAGTTGGGTTCAATATTTGCAGGGCAACATCATTGTTATTGTTATTTTATTAATCACCAATTGCAACTAATATTTGATTTTCTGCAAATATGCATTTCATATGCATAAATAGATGAGGCAGTGAAGTTGGATAACCATGTTGCTAGTCAGGCAACAACATTCGATCTTGGTTTTGACAGTGAGCTTCATGGTATCAAAACTGTTAGAGTATCAACGAACACATAGATGAATTCTTGATTAATGTAGATGAATTCTTGATTGATGTTTGCAGACGATGATTGTGATATTTGACCCGAGAGAGAAAAATAAGTGATGCCTTTTTTTGCCACGATAATATTCCATTTTTCATGAAACAAATGTTTGATAGTTGGTTGTTAGGCAAGATAAAGCCTGCTAAGCGTGAGGATCTCTGCGTGCACAACTATGAGATATTTCGAATAGTGATATTTCAGATAGTGATATATGTGATATCCCGAAGGGATATGCCGGGGTAAAATGATTGATTTGTCACTTTAAGATTAGCACATTTGCCTTATTTAGCACTTGCTTGTGAACTACCTCTTCTCCCAAGGAAACAACTTTCTGGGTATTGATCGTAATATGCAGAGGATGCGGTATAGGAAAGGAGTGTATGCAAAGTATGCAGATTCTCCATTTATACATGGCACATGCTCAAGGATTTGATAGATTCTCCAAGCTCAGTATCAACTCTTGGGGTGGAGAGCTATTGGCTTACCATACCTGGGTTAGTTTCATGTTTGGGATGGCTATAGGAAGAAAGCAATCCCATCTCTACTTATGCTTGATATGTTTCTTTAGGGCCACTTATACTTGATAGGTGGAAGCTTTGAAACAACAGAAATACATGACGTGTTTGATAGGCTGCATTCAGCCCAACCAGACCCTGATAATGCAAATTTGGTCCTTTCGGTTGTCTGGGCTGCATTGGGTTTATGATCCGCATGACTGAGCGTCAAAACACCAATACTTGTTTCCCTATTAAAAATTATGATCTATACAGTACACTCTTTCAAAGTTTCTTTCGGAAGTCAAAATTGTTTTTTTACCTCACGAGCTCCTCAAATGTCGAAACACCACACGCCATTACACACCCAAGCATCATGCATGTCAAAAATGTTTTTTTTAATTTGTTCACTATATTTTTTATAATTTACTGTTCCTAGGCGGGCCCAGCTGAGCCTTGGCTCCGAATCGCTCCGTCCGCCCAGACCCCAGAGCTACACAGGCCTGCACGAAAACACGATCGATGGCAGGTCGCGTGCACGCCACCACACACAAACAAACCTGAAGACGCATGAACCCTCGGTGGCGTCGCGTTCCTGCCACCGCAAAGGAACATGGCAAGCACGGCGCGGAGCCAGACAGCGAACTCGATTGCTTCGGACCTACGGCCCGTCGTGGGGCTCCTGCTGCTGTCCCCTCCATGGATGCAAGCATGGACCAGCTACCAGCGGCTACGAGAGGAGGGGGAGGGAGGCCCATGTCCATGATGTGCCGGCAAATCGAGCACTGTAGATAGGCCTTGGCTGACCAGACTTTTGACCAGCTCCAGCTGCCTGCCGTGCCGTGCCGTGCCGCCCAAAGTTGTTTCTCCCACTCCGTAGCCTCAATCACAGATTCGGGTTCTTTCTTGCATCGAAAGGACAGGTTGAGTCGCAGATGCTCTGTTCCCTGCGCCAACCTTCCCTGTTGCAGATGCTTCGTACTTCGTCAGAACTCATAACAGAGCGCTAGAGAAGGCCTCTGTTCACAGTAATCCGTTTAGTATCATCACGTGGAAAGAAAGAAAACGGCAGAAATCCGTTTAGACGCATGTTACTGCAATCATGAGCTCCTAATCAGACAGTGCGATCATCCAGTTAACTCAGTGATTGGGCTACCAACAGCTATCCTATCACAGAATTACTGCCGCCACGAAGCATTTTCCTTTTCTTCCTGTAACTGCAGGCAAGCAAATCCATCGCCATTTCTGCGTAGCTCTTGATACATGGCGGGCGCAAGAATGGGTTCAGGGCGAGCTGTCCGGTGGCCTTACCCGGGAAGAATATCGCCGATCGATTGAGCTTCGTTTAGTACCACCCACTTCCTAGCACTTCGTGGTGGCCCATCCGGCATCCGTTCCTCCACGCGGTGCCATCTCACTCTGCTTTTGCGACGTGCATATCCAGTGACGCGAGGCCGGGCGGGCGGGGCGGCAAGCCAAGGTCTAAAGCTAAAGCTCGACGAAACCGAATGATGGAGATGGATACGATCCTCCATCTTTAGCGGCGAGGCCAGCCTAACAAGGCGGCATCAAGGTCCGAACGATCATGGCCCCTTTCCCTCACTCCCTCCCTCGCCTTTCCCATGGCCTATGAGCTAGCTTTTGCTCTCTTTTACACCTCCGATCCAACACGGATATCATCATGGCTCCCTCCCCGCGCCGATCCATCAACTGGCCATAAAAAATGCTCAATCAATTATCATAGCTCCAAGGCTTGATCAGTTCTCAATTTGCATCATGGAGCATGTATAATGTGGACGTCGTACGTACGTACATGCTCCACGATGGGAACAGTTGTGCCCTGGCCGCCTGGCCTTTTTACCCCCTCCATGTTCCTGTTCCCCTCTCATCGTCGGCCAAGGGCGGTCCACCAACCTTGTCCTTCCCAACCTAGGCACTAGAGCCTTAACTCTAGAGAGCACGTCAAATTAACTTTTGCTAATCAGCTTTTCCATTCCATACCCTCAAGGCTCAAAGGTAGTTGGTCGATCAAAGCAAAGCAAACCTCGACGATCGGCCTTGCGCACCCAACCGTTTCAATTTCAAATCGGTACATGGGAAGAAATTTCATTGCGCAAAGTACATGAGGACATTGAAACGACCTATAAACCCCTAATAAATTTTGTACCAGCTATATAAAGTAGCCATGGCATAGGGGTGGTAGCATATATCTTAGTACAAGGACTAGAAGAAATCTTTGCTGATGCAGGCTCCAAATGCAGAGACATGTACGTATAGTAGACTGTAGCATCGCAGCCCGTGGTACCACGTACTACCAGATGGATTTGGTATTGGCCGACCACGAGAGATTACAGTAGTAGCATGGCTCAGATCGATGCGACCTTAACTACCTCCCTAGCCGTGCAGGTGTAGCCCGGTAGCCATTGGTTGCTCGCTAGCACTAGAACTGTTATTGTATGATACTGGTATGATGCAGTCCATGCAAAAAGCCAGCGTTGCGATATTGCTTTGGCAGTTTGGCCCATCGCCGCCGGGGTTTAAAATTCTTTCGGTAGCTCCATTGCATTGCCTGGGACTGGGAGGAATCATGGCTAAAGGAAAAGCGGATGCATGCTAACATGCTATGCATGCAGCGAAGAAAAGGAAGACAGCAGTGTCGATCAAGCTTGTAAAAAGGCTAGCACCTGCCTGAATATGTAGTAGTATATCTTTGCTTCTTCTTTGAGATGTAGCGCTGGAATTCCGCGGCGTTGGTTTGGTCTCTCCCGAAATCATGGATGCAGGATAACATATACTAGTAGGACATACGTACGTTCTTGCGGTCGCTTGTATTGTACTAGGTATATGCAACGTAAGAGTACTGCATTTTATAAGAGGCTGATGTATTCTGCTAGGGTCACGTTCTAGAAGTGGTGACTAGCCCTTATATTGCGACCCAGTAACATCGTTTTTTGCCAACAACTCCTGCGATCTATTAATAATTTGCAACAGAAGTACAAATATCATCAAACATGTTAAAAGTTAGAACCCGGTCCATGGACCACCTAGAAATGACAACTAGCACTGGAATGAACCAAGGATGCGCCGTCATCATCGCCCCTTCTTTACCAGAGCCAGGCAAATCTTATTGTAGTAGACACTTGGAAAGACGGGCTAAGACACAAAAATTACCTAAAGCAAGGACGAGATCCCAGGTCCACCACACCTCCAAGACCCAAGGGTCACCGGAGGCGGGACGGACCGGCAGCAACGGCAAGGGGGCAGAAACCCTAATCTTCTTGGGAGGAATTTTAACAACTCCCACTTACTTCATAGAAGGTAAGAGCATAGGTTGATCCTACCATCGATTCCCAAAGTAATAAAAAAAACTGTAGCAATCAAAAGAGAAATAAGAAATATTCTTGTCAACTAAAAAACTCTTGTTAGATTTGATGCCCTCTCGTTACAAACAGTAACTTTTATATATATACTATGCATGTTGGTTCAATGTAAAATATCCTACGCTGTTGGGAGAAAAATACCATGTGATATATTTAGTCATCTAAGGATTTTGTTTGTGCACTTAAATATGTCCATTGAAATTATTTATATTTCAACTCAAAAAAGGAAATGAAATTATGTACGTGTGGCGTGCTACAATTGGCAAAAGTGAAGTTTGTCTAAATTACTTACATGATTAATAATCCATATATACATTTTTTCTCTCCAGTGATTAATATTTTTTTCGAGAAAAGACACTTGACGACGACGACATCTTATAACTAAAATTTCTCAATGAAAGCATTAAACATTACAAACAAAAGAGACCGAGACACATAACGACCATAAAAAGAATTTCATTGAAAATCATACTGGACATCTTCTTCTTTTGATTGTTTTCCATGTGTCAAAGCTTCAGAAATGCATTGAACCAGAAGTAAGGGAAAGGGGTACCTGCAAACGCCCCCGTTATACCAGACTTTGAAGACTGCAATAGCCACTCGTTGCTAGTTATATCAGACTTTGAAGACTGCAATGGTCACTTGTCGCTAGAGGAATATCGGTTGAGCCATCACCCCATGAACTGTAGGTTTGAAATCCTTCACCACTAGTACATGAGGGTAGAAGAAACGGAGTCATGCCGTAGAACAAAACGAAAGACGAGGTTGACGTCAGCTCACCAAGATCTAGTCAATTGCTTCCCCTTATTGACACACCAAGTGCCAATATAAAAAAAGAGCCAACAAATCTATCAACGATGATCCTCACAAGCCCTTCGTCGGTGCTATATCAGTCGTCGTCCATGTAGGGCAAGGGCGGAGAGAGCTTATTGCACTGCATCATTGCCACGCACCTCGTTGATGTCGTCAGAGAAACAAAAATCTAAGGTAAATAAGAAGTAAAAACAAAAAAGATGGGCCCCCACTCCTCTGGCCAGTGGATGAATCGTCGAGAGAGAAAGAGAAAGAGAGAGGGAAGGGGCCGAAGTGGCGGCGTGGAGGAGACTTGGTTCAATGTTAATATTTGATATTATTTTTTCTACTAAAATGCACATCTTAGCACAAAAAAGGGTAAATGATTTGAGTCGGGCGACCGGCCACAACTTTCGTACGTCACCTCCTATTGGCACGCGTCCTTGAATGGGTCCGGCAAATCACCCATCCCGCCCTTATCTTTTCACATGCAGCACCAACCTCTCGTTCCTTCAAAATTCTAGCCACCGCCGCACACCCACCCCCAATCTTCTCCTCTAGTGTGTGTGCGCCGATTAGAGAGGCTCCCATCACCCCACCGCGAGGCTCGCCGGTGCTGCGAGACACTATCACGCGCGCATAGCAAGGGACGACCCCGGACTGCTCCAAGTAGCAACAACCAGGGCTCACTATAACAGGGACAAACCTCTCTCCTTTTCCCCAGCCATGGTCATGCCTACCCGTCCCTCTCCCATTTTTTCCCAGCCACAAGTGGAGCTGCAATGGCAACACCCGCGCCAAGGGAGGGGGGAGGGGAGGGGGTCGTGTGCTGCTATCGTGTCAGCCACATAATGCAACCGGCAAGGAATGGTGATGCAACGTGTGAGACGCGGTGGTAGAAGTCGGCGAGGCACGGTACCGCGGTGGCGACACCCATGCCGCGCAGATGCTACGACGAGTGAGGCATCGTGCTGGGACCAACCGTCTTTTTTGTTGCCGGCAAGAGTGGTGTCATGGGGACGAGCGGTGAGGGGGTGAGGGGGAGGGGGCAGCGGTGCCCGAGATGGATTCAAGTAGCAGTGTGGCGTGCTACAACCGGCGGCACAAGATGCTCGAACCAACGGCAAGGAGTGTCGCCAAAGCCGCAACCGGCGGCCAAGAAAACTTCAACAGGCGACGCCAAAATCTTCAACCAGAGAGACGGCACCGGGAGACGAAGGAAGTTGGACGGCACACAATCGCGAAGCTGCACCCGACGATGGAAAAAGCTGATGATGATGGGAGCGGTGGCTCAATGAGCTGCAATGGCGGCATGGTGGTGTTGTGACGGGCGTGCTACGATGGTGGCAACTAGGTGCTGCAACGACAACTACCATGAAGTGTGCTACAACGACGCCGCCATGCTGGAACCGGCGCAGATGGGTGTTGCAAGCTCCAGGGAGCGTTGTTCTCAAGCGCGGGACGCGGTTATGCAAGGGTCGGCGATGAGATGGTGGTGCTTCATGGTCAGGGCGTATCACGCGTTCTGGGCGGGCAGGGGGGGGGGGATGGTGCTCGTTGCAACTCTCCGCTCCCTGTATGAGTTGATGCAACCGACCTGGGTGGGTGGGTTTCGACCGGCGCCTAGTGGTGCCCAAAAAGAATCAGCGCGTCTTGTTGCTTTCTCAAATTGTGATGAAACCAAATCTGAAAGAAATATATAACATCAATCTTTAATAGTTATGTGTTTCCTTGATTCGCCTTTGAGGTTTAAGCGCACTATAATCTGTTTCCTAATTTGCAGAAGTAAAAGGCACCTTAAAAATAGCCCCTGACCTTAAAAATAGGCATCAACGTATCAGGGACCGTCAGGCATGATGTCCACGACACTGTCAAATCTGAACGTAAGTAACACTCCTACCAGCCATTGGGCCTTAAGTTAAAAATTGACGGCTCATGCGGACTTGGTGAACATGGTACATCAATCGTATGTATGTTTTGCATTGCACACACACTTTTCAGTGTGACGTTACATAGCACCATCATCAAATCTTCAGTGGTAATTCAGTTCCCTGCCCCACCACAGGCCCAGAGGCCAGAGTACATACTGGGTCTTCCTGTTCCGGAGTTAAGTTTTGGTATGGTCACCCTCAAAAAACAAAGTTTTGGAATGGTCCCCTGAAAAAAGCCTTATTCCCTCCAGAGAACTTTGACATGCTCCTGCGGCGTACTGCTCCAAGTGCAGCCCGGAGCAACGAGACCAAACTGCCCCTCCTCTCGAGGCCTTAACTTAACTAACTCCAGCCCCAGTGCTCGCATGACCATGGATCCTCTCACTCGCATCGCATGCCAGTAGGGAATGTGACAGCCTGATGTGACCTCGGTTCAACTCCTCACCGCCTTCTCCCCGCGCGCGCCGGCCCAGATGTTCCTCCACCACCTCTTGCTGCAAAACATGGCCAAGAACACACACCAACCAAGGTACGCACCCCCTCCCATGTCCCATCGATCCTGTGAGCCAGCTCGCGTGTGTGCGCGCGCGCTCATGTTTTGATAATTTTGGAGTTGGTGTCGGCTGACGTGATGGCTTGCATGCAGATCGAAAGACGGCAGAGCGAGAGGCCTGTCCAAGAAGTCGCCGTGGTACCAGCGCGCGGTGGAGCTGCTGCTCCTCATCTGGAAGCAGCCGGCGGGGGCGCCGACGACGACGAAGGCGGCCGCGGCGGCGGGGGTGTCGGCCACCGGCAAGGCTGCGTCGGCGCCGGCCGGGCCGGGGAGGCTGCGCAAGTCGTCGTCGCTGAACGTGGCGGCGTCCTTCACGCGCGTCTGCCTCTGCGCGCCCATCTCCTCCTACAACGAGCCGTCGCTCTACTTCCAGCCGGGCGACGTGGCGCCGCGCCGCAGCTACAGCTACCCGCGCGCGTCGTCGGCGTCGGCGTCCGGGTGCGGCGCGAACGCCAACGCCAGCCCGCTGGTGGCCCCGCCGCCGGGCGCCGAGCCGCACCGCGGGGCGTCGGGCGGCGGGGAGGCCGCGCGGCGGCCGGTGTTCCGCGGCAAGTCGCTGACGGACGACCACCTGATGCGGCGGTTCGTGGTGGACGAGGGCGCCACGCGGCGGCGGAACCAGATGGAGGTGATCCGGCGGCGGCACGCCACGGCGGCCAAGCGCCGGCGCCTGGGCCCCAGCCCGCTCCGCCGGATGGTCCTGGCGGAGTCGGAGTCGGAGGGCGACGACGAGGCGGTGGCGGAGACGCAACAGCGGGAGCGGAAGCGGGCGGAGCCCCGGGCGTCGGTAGCGTAGCACTGGCGTGGCGTGAAGCTTCCTTCCCCTGTTCGCTTCCCGTTCACTCACTCACTCACTCACCCCTCGTCGTTTTCCTTTTGTTCTCTCTCACTCACTTGTGTTGTTGTCGATATCATGTCACGCATGAACAAATTTGAGCAGCGATGTTTTTACCAGTACGTACTACACAGGTTTTGATTCTGCATCTTGCTTTTGCTGCGTGCCATTTCCCTCTGGCCCGGCCCGGCCGCCGGCAAAGTGAAGGTGCTGTGGTAGGTACCGGACGGCGGAGCCAGAGCAACCGACGCAACGGCTAACGCCCGCGCAGGGCCCCGCGTGACGGCGAGGGAGCCAGCCAGAGGCCCCTCGGCCAGGCATTTAATCGGATCGGTTCGGTGGATGGAGGTAAATGCGCGTACGTGTGATCGGCATCAAGTATGAACAACCGGGAGGATACGAACCCTGCATGCCGTTGGGCGCCGCAGACGTGCTACGAGCAGCCCAATTAAGGACCGAACGTTCAGAACGAGACCGGACAGCGCCCGCCGGCCGGCCGGCGGTCAAAACCCCGACGCGCCGCGCGCGCTCCCGGCGTGCCTTGCCCGGCGAGAGCTCGGGAACGGGCCCGTCATGCAAATGCAGTGCGCGCGACCGTCGAAACGACCATTTCGAGGAACGATCAGATCGTGAGCTGGGCCGGCAGCTGAGGCGCTGCCGTGTATCGGGAAGGAAGGAAGGTTCGGCCGACCCGTCCCAATCACCACATTCTCGAGAGCGAGTTATATGCCGGTGTGTGGTACGCTTGGGCAGGCCCGAGGCGGCTACAATATTGGCGTGCAAACAGCTCTACACGCCGCGAATAAACATAGCATAATCTGAACCAATCTGCCTCACTAAACAAAAGGATTGTGGTACGAGTAGGCTGTAGGCGTGCATGATTGATGTTGCTTGCCCTTCTTTTCGGCTGGAAAAGCAGACCAAGCTGGTCTCGTCTCACAGCAGTCAGCAGTGAACGACGAATAGTGTGATTAGTGGGGTTTTTTTGGAGGGGTTAGTGTGATTAGTGGTGGTGCTACTCCTACTAGCATGTAGCGGCGCCGGCAGCGGGCCACCCGCTTTCACGTCCAGCTTAACCTTTTCGCGCCTATGGTAGAGTGGGCCCTTCCGGCGTTCGCTTTCCGGAATTAGGAGTAGTAGCGAACTAGAGCATGCTCCTACTAGTACTAGTTTTTTAAAGCGTGGGCCATCCTGATTAAACAAAGCCCGTGGGCTTGTTCTGAGCCCGGGAATCGGGGATCCCCCCGCGGCGGCCGTCGCTAAGAAATCTCCTTTGGACTCTTCGGTCACGGGCAAACAAGTTCTGGAAAAAGAATCACGGGCAAACAGCTTGAAAAATCCCAGGACGCCTTCTCTTTAAATAAAACGAGATAATACCACATGTGTTGCCATGTTGTTGCATATATTGTTTCTAAAAGAATATGCAGAATATTAGTTCAGTCGTTACGATTTAAACTAGTATACGAGAAATTTCCGCATAAGCCAAGAAAATTGACATGAAAAGTTGTGCACGTCACAATAAATAAAATGTGAATTAAATTCACTTAATGCACTAATGCACGTTGCATGATAAATGATTCTCACGTGCGGATTAGGCTCGTCGTAATGGGAGTATCATAAGTAGTATCATGCATGCCAACTAAGCAAGTTTAGTGAGTTGGCATAGAATTAAATGAAGAAAGAGAGGTTTGAGTATCATATCATGATACCGTATCATATTAAATGATGTGCTACTTTGTGTCATGCATGGCAATAAATATAGTCTTCTATGATACCAACTTATGATACTATGCATTAGGGATGTAGTATCATAAACTAGTATCATATGCATGATACTAGTATATGATACTTCTCATTACAACCAACCTTAGACAAATGCTAAGACCTCCTCCAATGCAAAGGTGCTTAGGCTGCTTGTAATGGGTGGTATCATACCTTAGTATCATGCACATGATACTAAGCTATGATACTACCTCCATAATGCACAGTATCATATACTACTAGTATCATAGCTAACCTTATTTATTGCCATGCATGACACATAGTAACATAGCATTTAATATGATACAGTATCATGATATGATACTCAACACTTTCTTTCTTCATTTAATTCTATGTCACCTTAACAAAATAGTCTAGTTGGCATGCATGATACTAGCTACTATGATACTACCATTACGACCAGCCTTAGATGAGGTGCTAACTGTATTAAATGCCCTAGCAACTTAAGTCTCCAATGCAAAGGTGCTAAGCTTTTGGATGCTAAGCTTCATGCATTTAATTAGTTGTAGACTCAGAACTGTGCTTCCACCTAGGTACACGTGCTTAGCACCGTTTCTTTCTGGGGTCACCATACTACTCTCTCTCTCTTCTTACCTAACATGCCACATCAGACTTTTTGCTTAGTTGGCAAGCTTAACATCTGTACAAGGTGGAGCATTGGGAGGGGCCTAATAGATCGAGCTAGTAAATCAAACAGTTACAACAATTTTGATGGTGCAGCATCACACATATTGAGATGATTATAGTGGGGATCACTCTCTTAGGTATAATAGGATGACTCAGATCAATTATAAAGGTTTGTCATCACACGGTACGAAGCATCCAAAACATAATCAAAATTACATTGATGTCCCTAAACAACCAAACGACCATTGTCATCGCTAGAATGACATGTTTTTTTGCGGGGGCTAGAATGACATGTTGTCGCTGCTCTCACACCGGAGTAGGCCTAACCCTATCGATGACAGTCGGAAAGTCTTCATGCACATGTTCCTAAAGAGCAGCGTCCCATAGTTGTAGTCGCCTTCGTTAAACCCTGTAATCGACCCGAAGAATCTAAACATGCATATCTTCAAGTTGACCATGTTAAACCCGTTGAGGATTATGAGCTCCTTGAGAAAATCTCTAATCTTGTCAAGGGTGAGCTCATAGCTCTCACTGAGTATTAATGCGCACGCTATCGTCTTTAAGTCACTCAACACCACTCCTCCCATTAATTAATATAACTATGATGCCTATACTTCTTCACTCGACAATGCATCACTCCTTGAGGAGAAGGAGAATTTGGAAGCTCAACTCTAGAAGGGCCTTGTGTCTTGTATTCGAGGTGAAAAGAGCTTAAATGACCTATCAAGAAATCAAAAAGAATGCTTTGCCAAGGAGGAGACTTGATGATCCCTTGTCCAAGAAGAAGAAGTAGAGCAAGCAGAAAAAGAAGAAGGAAAGATGCTCATCCCCAACCTCATAATTGCCTTTGTCCAAGAAGGGAACAACCAAAGGGAGAAGAGGAAGGATAAGGTTGGGGTAGTAATGACATTAGGGACAATGCTACTCTTAGTGGCTTCCAATGTTCAAGAAAGCGGAAAGCGTAAGCGAAGCGGAAGGCCACAGCTTAGAGCAATGAGCGCTTAAGCGCAGCTTAATCGCACTTAAGCATTTTTTGAAATTGGCTAGAATTTCACAGATTTTGAATGATATACACATGAAAATAGGAAGCATGGCACATGGGTAATTGAAGTAGCATCTGAAATATAGTTCACACAATAGCAAATACATATCAGGTTAGCATAGCAAGCAAAATAACAACTAAAATGCAGTTCAGTTCAAATAGACATAACCTAACAGATATCATGTGGACAGAATTTTGCCAAAATATGAAGAAAATAGTTCTTGAACATAGCCTAGTAATAAGATAAATAGCATATTGCCATTATTGCGCAAGCAGACCAGCAGAAGAAGTACAAAAATTGCCAAATTTTGGTCAAATTTAAATAAAAAACGCTTAATCTACCGCTTAGGGCAAAAGCAAAGCACTTTGCCATCGCTCAGCGCTTAATCGCGCTTAAGCGTCGCTTAAAAACGCTTTCTTGAACACTGGTGGCTTCGTCGGAAACAACAATCTATCTTATGTCCTTATGAAAGGAAAGGATGGGTACCCATATGCTAAATTTGTGCGCACTAACTATGATGATTATGATTGGACTATTTGAGTTCCTAAGAAACTTGTTTCTAACACCCTAGGCCCATTAAAAAATGAGTACATGTAATCAAGGATTGATTCATGTAGGACTATACATCCGGTGGAGCTCAATGTGTGATCAATAGTGGATGCACAAATATGATCCGAGAGAGGGATATGCTCATGGAGTTCCTAGATGCACTCAAGTCCTCGAACATCGAGGTATTGGTTTTGGTAAAGGTGGTAATATCTAGTGATGCTTCACTTTCGAAAGTCATGCTTGTCCAATCCCTTCACTACAATTTACTTTCCATTATTCAATTGGCATGTGTCGCTTATGATTCTCATTTTGGTGAATTTCATATGACGACCTTTAGAAGAGATAATATCAAAGTGGTATTTGTTGGGCATGTTGAAGACAACCTTTATGTGGATGATTTCTCGAAAGAGAGCTCACATCTTGTAACATGACTAATGGCCAAGGCCGATGTGGGGTGGCTATTGTGTCATAGGCTAGCCCACGTGGGTATGAGAATTTACAGTCTCTTCTAAAGGGCTAGCACATTCTCGAACTAAAGATGTGAATTTTTTTCAAAGTGCGAGTTTGTAGTGCTTGTATTGCGAGCAAGCTACATGGAAGAAGGATAAGACAATGACTATCATCACAATGGCGAGGCCTTTTAAGCTCCTTCATTTGGATCTCTTTGAACCTTCATCTTATGACAGTTTAGGTGTGACAAGGTTTTTGCCTTGTCATTCTTTACAACTATACAAGATATACATGGGTGTTCTTTCCCAAGACTAAAGATGAAAACCATGATACCATCAAATTTGCCGAAGAAGATCAACATCAACACAATCAAGAGATCATGGCAATTCAAAGTGACAATGACAATGAGTTAAAGAATTACATGATGGACGAGTTGTTGACTAAAACGCCGTCCTCCGGAATTATGGAGAGAGCAACAGATTTGATGGAAATCATACATACAGATGTATGTGGTCCGATGAATATTGAGGCTCACGGCAGGTATCATTATTTTCTGATTTTCACAGATGATTTGAGCAGATATGAGTATATCTACTTGATGAAGCACAAGTATGAAACTTTTGAAAAGTTCAAAGAATTTTAGAGTGAAGTGGAGAATCATTGTAACAAAAATAAAAGTTTCTACGATATGATCGCAGAAGTAAAATATTTGAGTTACGAGTTTGGCCTTCAGTTAAAACAATGTGAAATAGTTTCACTACTCACGCCACCTGGAAAACCACGGTGTAATGGTGTGTCCGAACGTCATAACCGTACTTTATTAGATATGGTGCGATCTATGATGTCTCTTACAGATTTACCGCTATCATTTTGGGGTTATGCTTTAGAGACGGCCGCATTCACATTAAATAGGGCACCATAGAAATCTGTTGAGACGACGCCTTATGAACTGTGGTTTGGCAAGAAACCAAAGTTGTCGTTTCTGAAAGTTTGGGGCTGCGATGCTTATGTGAAAAAGTTTCAACCTGATAAGGTCGAACCCAAATCAGAGAAATGTGTCTTCATAGGATACCCAAAGGAGACTATTGGGTACACCTTATATCATGGCTCTGAAGGCAAGACATTCATTGCTAAGAATGGATCCTTTCTAGAGAAGGAGTTTCTCCCAAAAGAAGTGAGTGGGAGGAAAGTAGAACTTGATGAGGTAACTGTACCTGCTCCCTTGTTGGAAAGTAGTTCATCACAAAATTCTGTTCCTGTGACTACTACACCAATTAGTGAGGAAGCTAATGATGATGATCATGTAACTTCAGATCAAGCTACTACAGAACCTCATAGGTAAACCAGAGTGAGATCCGCACCAGAGTGGTACGGTAATCCTATTCTGGAGGTCATGTTACTTGACCATGACGAGCCTACGAACTATGAGGAAGCGATGATGAGCCAAGATTCCGCGAAATGGCTTGAGGCCATGAAATCTGAGATGAGATCCATGTATGAGAACAAAGTATGGACTTTGATTGACTTGCCCATTGATCGGCAAGCCATTGTGATTAAATGGATCTTCAAGAGGAAGACAGACGCTGATAGTAGTGTTACTATCAAAGCTAGAATTGTCGCAAAAGGTTTTCGACAAGTTCAAGGTGTTGACTACAATGAGAGTTTCTCACTCGTATCTATGCTTAAGACTGTCCGAATCATGTTAGCAATTGCCACATTTTATTAAATCTAGCAAATGGATAAACAAAACTACATTCCATAATGGATTTGTTAAAGAAGAGTTGTATATGATTCAACAAGAAAGTTTTGTCAATCCTAAAGGTGATAAAAAAATATGCAAGCTCCAGCGATCCATCTATGGATTGGTGCAAGCATCTCGGAGTTGGAATATACGCTTTGATAAGTTGATCAAAGCATATGGTTTTATACAGACTTGCGGTGAAGCCTGTATTTACAAGAAAGTGAGTGGGAGCACTACAACATTTCTGATAAGTATATGTGAATGACATATTGTTGATCAGAGATAATGTAGAATTATTCTGCAAAGCATAAAAGAATTTTTGAAAGGAATTTTTCAAAAAAAGACCTCGGTGAAGCTGCTTATATATTGAGCATCAAGATCTATAGAGATAGATCAAGACGCTTGATGTGACGCCCTCGATTCAACAGTACACTAATCATACACGCAAATGTGTACGATCAAGACCAAGAACTCACGGGAAGATATCACAACACAACTCTAGACATCAATTAAAATAATACAAGCTTCATATTACAAGCCAGGGGCCTCGAGGGCTCGAATACACAAGAGTCAGCGGAAGCAACAATATCTGAGTACTGACATAAGTTAGACAAGTTTTGCCTTAAGAAGGCTAGCACAAAAGCAACATTGATCGAAAAGGCAAGGCCTCCTGCTTGGGATCCTCCTAAATACTCCAATTCGTCAGCGGCCGTTACGTAGTAGTAGGCACCCTTGGGGTAGCAGTAGTCATTAGTGGTGTCGTCTGGCTCCTGGGATCCGTCATTTGGTCGCAACAATCGGGTATGGGGGAAAAGAGGTAGCAAAGCAGCCGTGAGTACTCATCCAAAGTACTCGCAAGACTTACATCAGATCTAAACTAAGTATGCATCTGTATAAAAGGAAATGGGCTGTATATGTGGACTAAACTGTAGAATGCCAGAAAGAAGGGGAAAGCCTAGGCTATCGAAGACTAGCATCTTCAAGCATCTTCAAGCATCTTGCAGCATATAGAAGAGTACATATCAACATAATGTAAAGTAGTAGTGTTATCAACCTCGGCCAGAGATCCTTTCTCGACTCCCTACGAGAAAGCAATCCCAGAGCCATACTATCCAATTGTCAACACATTCCAATTCTCACCACCATCCAGTTCTCATCACAACTATCCAGTTCTAGTTGTATCGATCGGGATACAACTCTAAGTGTCCGTTACCGTAGGACAGGCTATCGATAGATGTTTTCTTCCCTGCATGGGTGCACCAACTTACCCACCACGCTCAATTAACTCCGGCCGGACACACTTTCCTGGGTCATGCTCGGTCTCGGCCAAACAATACGCCGCAACCTGACCTAGGCTTAATAGAGAGGCCAGCACGCCGGACTAAACCTATGCCCCCAGGGGTCATGGGCCATCTCCCCGGGAACTCCTGCATGTTGCGTGGGCGGCCGGTGAGCAGACCTAGCTACCTCCTTCAACAAGGCAGGAGCTTACGCAGTACAACCCGGCGCGCGCCGCTCAGTCACTGACGTCTATTAAGCTTCGGCTGATGTATACGACGCAGAACGCCCATACAATGCCCACGTGATGGTTAGTGCTATCAGGCCAGAGGCCTCTCGGATCAAATATCCAAATCGTAGTGGGTTAGGAGCACGCGGTAACGAGCAGAGACTCACGATCGATGTGACCCCGTTGCCCCGTCTCGAGTACTTGCGGCAAGGGCTAAGGATACCCGGCCAGGCCTCATAAGTATCTCGCGGGCACCTTCCAGGTCCACCCGACTTCACATCACTCGCGGGTACCCCTCAAGGTCAACCCGCCTATCCAAGTAAAAACTGTAAAGTCCAAGTATCCGTGTGTGCAAACATCAAGGGGAAAACCCGAGGAATCACCCCCGGTAAATTCCACTCGATGTAATCATCAAGGTGAACGTAAGAGGATCCACCCTCGAGGTTCACACTTGAGGGGTTGCACGACAGATCCATATCGGAAGTGGTTAAGGAAGAAATCACCCTCGATGACCACGACCGATTAGCTACACTACAGAGGTCTCATCAGGAGTGATGTAAGAGGTTCCACCCTCGGCACTCGATGGTAACTCTGCAGAGTCGTTCAACTAGGGGGGGTGATGTGCGGTGTCGAGGCCTGGACGTCGATCACGTTGATCGAGTCATCAAACATAAAGCGAGGCAACTGGGATAAGGTGGGGGTCACTGATGGATCACTAACCAACCTATACTAAGCAGTTTAGGACAAGCCAGTAGGGTATGAAAGCAGGTAACAACAACAGGCTATGCATCGGAGTAGGATCATACAGAAAGCAGTAGCATTTCTAATGCAAGCAAGAGAGGGAAAGAAATGGACGATATCGGAATGCTCAAGGGGGGTTTGCTTGCCTGGTTGCTCAGACAAGAAGGAGCGGTCGTCGGTGACGTAGTCGATCACAGCGGCATCATCGGTCTCGGGGTCTACCGGAGAGAAGAGGGGGAAGAAACAGTAAATACAGAGCAATCAATGCATCACAAGGCATAACATGACGATGGGCAGAGCTTGGGTTGCCCTAATGTAGTACTACATGTTGCAGACGGAGGGGATAAACATTCGAGGATGAATTCCCGGTGTTAGGCGGATTCCGGACCGAGGAAAAGAGGGGGGAAAGTTCCATGTTCAGCATGCCAGGGGCATGTGACAGATGAACTGACCGCGTATTCGGATTCGTTGGATTTTTCTGAGCAACTTTCATGTAGAAAACATTTTCATCAGAGTTACGAATTATTTTCTATGAATTTCTAAAGATTTCTTATTTCTGGATTTATTTTATTTATAGAAAATGATATATGATGTCAGCATGATGTCACAGTGACATCAGCAGGTCAACAGGCGGCTGACCAGGTCAAACCTGACATGTGGGTCCAGTGGGACACACATGTCATTGACAACAGTTTAATTAGCCGAGTTAGTTTAATCTAATTAATCTAATTAGTGGATGGGGCCTACTGGTCAGTGGGTAATTAGTGCTGTAATTAATTAATTAAATTAATTAACAGATTTAGTTGTTTAAGAAAACCATTTTAACAGGCGGGACCCACATGTCAGTGGCTGGGGGCTGCCCAGTCAGCATGTTGACCGCAGTCAACAAGTCAAAGAGAGCCCTGGGGCCACTGGTCAGTGACCCAGGTGGTGGCCCCAGGCTGGCCACGTCGGACACCGGCCGGAGACGCGTCGGAGTTGACTCCGGCGAGCCAAACGCGGTGGCGCGGCTCGGGAGGGGCGCGGATTTCGCGCACAGGGATTCTCCGGGGTCGTAGCTAGAGGCGTTCGACGCGGCTCGACGTCGCACGCAAGATGGAAGCGAAGGCTGGGGCCAGGAACGACCGGAACGGCGCCGGCGACGAGCAGAAGCGGCGCCGGAGTTCGGGCTCGAACGGGGATCACGCTATGGGGCTCCAAAACGACCGCGGTTGGTCGCGTTCGAACGTGGAGACGAAGCCGTGTCGAACGGCATGGGCGGAAGCGGCTGAGGCGACTGGGAACATTGACGGCGACCACCGAGGGCGGCGCCGGACTTTGGGCGAAGGTGGTTTCGTCCCTACGGGGCACGACAAGCGATGCATAGAGCGACGTTGGGCTCCTACGAGCCCCAGGAGCTCGACTACGAGCTCGGACGCGAGCTCATGCCATGGTGGCCACGATGGTGGGGTGATCTATAGCGACGAGCTCACAACAATGATGACGAGCTAGCTAGGGGGAACACACGGTGCGAGGAGAAGAATGGAGGGAGGGAGGATCTCACCGAGCGGCTACGAAAAGCCTGCGATAGCTTAGGAGTGCAGAGGTGGCCGGAGACGGAGACGATCGCCGGAGCCCGAGAAGAGAGGGGCGGCTCGATCTGCGGCCTGCGAGGCTCCTCAGCTTACACTCGTGGACGGGGATGAGGTAGTCGACGACGGCGGAGCTGCTGGACAGGTCGGCGAGGCAAGGAGAGGTCGGTAGCCGCGAGGACGAGCGAGGCACGGCGACGGGCCTGCTCGGGCGGTGGGGAGATGGGCGAGTGCGAGTGAGGGAGAGAAGGGAGTGGATCTGGGAGGGGGTCTAGCAGTAGGTGAGGGGGGACTCGAGGCACCCAGGGCGGCGACCTTATCCTCCCCTAGATGCCGGCAAGGGGGGTCCGGTGGCGACCGCGCCTTGTAGCGGTGCGCGACCGAGGAACAGGAAGAGGGCGCAGTGTGGGGAGCTGGGCCGGCTTGCTGTGGTGGGCCGAGGCCCATGGGAAGGCCATGGGCTCTCCCACATCTTCTTCTTTCCTTTTCTTTTCCTTTTCCTTTCGTTTATTTAACAGAGATAGAAAGGGAAATATTTGGGCAACTATTTCACTTAGCAAAAATTTGGGAGGTGTCCCATTAAATCCCTGGTGATTATAGACAGTGCCAAAAATTATTTTGGACACCAGAGGAATGCATTTGTTATTTTCCATGAATAGGATAGCATTTAAAAATGCTGGATTTGTGCTGTTTTAATTACTAATGCTCATCTTTGCACAAGAGTGATGTTGTGTTCCTTAACAAATAATTGTTATGGAATTTTTGACAAATGATGAACATTTTTCTAGCAACTTTTGGGCAACTTCAAACTTCACTTGAATTTGATTTGACTGCAATTTCCAAATGGGTATTGAACAAAGGTGATTAAGAACTGTTTGGAAAATGATTAGTTTAATCACAAAGGGTTACTGTAGTATGATAGTAGGGGTGTTACAAATCTCCTCCACTACAAGAAATCTTGTCCCGAGATTTAAGTACGGAAGTAAGGATTAACTTCGAAAGAACTGACCCTTATAGGGTTAATTATCCGGTAAACAATTCACTGAATGTGGCAGAAGTGTCTCTCGAGTTGAAACTTAAGAAAACATCGAGAGCAAAAGATGAAGGTACAATAGGAAGTTTCAAGCGAATGGACAAACGATCGATACCTGAACAGAGTGTGATAAGGGGGTTCAGCGCATCGGGAATAGATCATCTCTCAGTCGGTGGCTCGTGACAACACACAAAGCCAAGAGCAGATGATACTTCGGAATAAAGGATATACAGGAGAGTCAGGTTCCGATCCTATGGAACTGTGGGTTATGGGCCCACCATGTGGGTTAAAATAGAAGGAGCGATGACATCTTGCACGGTCATGATAGCAAGGCATGTCAGAGTGTAGCCTGTCAGTTATGTCGGCAACAATGTCGGCACCAAGGGCGAGGGACGAAGAGAACCATCTCCTGCTCGTTGAATGAGGCGATCCGTTAGGCAAGGTTCTCGTCCATCGGTGGCTAGCGGAATGTCATCAACAATAGTAACAGGGTCTTTACTGACAGAGTTTTATATTGAGGTGCTTACCTAAGCAAGAAATTATCTCTACTGAGATAAGTTAGTTTACCAGAAAGGTTAAACAAAATAATGGAAAGGAAAAAATGATTAGTATATTAATTAGAACAATGGAAAGGAAAATGTGTTTAAACACAATTATCAGGAGTATATCCTTCCCAAGGACAAGCAGAGGATGATATCCACGACAGGATAGTAAGTAGATAACCAATTAGGTAAAGGGAAAGAATTTCATGACATTACCCATACAATGGTGTTTGGATAATTGATAAAGAAAATTTTAGTATCGTGCTTCAAATGTTCTTATTGGAGATCGAATTACCATAGACATGCTTAGAAAATAGTAGGATCATACAGAAAGTAGTAGCAGTTCTAATGCAAGCAAGAGAGGGAAAGAAATGGGCGATATCGAAATGCTCAAGGGGGTTTGCTTGCCTGGTTGCTCAGACAAGAAGAAGGGGTCGTCGGTGACGTAGTCGATCACAGCAGCATCATTGCTCTCGGGTTCTACCGGAGAGAAGAGGGGGGAGAAACAGTAAATACAGAGCAATCAATGCATCACAAGGCATAACATGACGACGGGCAGAGCTAGGGTTGCCCTAACGTAGTACTACACGTTGCAGACAGAGGGGATAAGCATCCGAGGATGAATTTCCGGCGTTAGGCGGATTCCAGACCGAGGAAAAGAGGGGGGGGGGAAGTTCCATGTTCAGCATGCCAGGGGCATGTGACAGATGAACTGGCCGCGTATTTAGATTCGTTGGATTTTTCTAACCAACTTTCATGTAGAAAATATTTTCATCAGAGTTACGGATTATTTTCTATGAATTTCTAAAGATTTCTTATTTCTGGATTTATTTTATTTACAGAAAATGCTATATGACGTCAGCATGATGTCACAATGACATCAACAGGTCAACAGACGACTGACCAGGTCAAACCTGACATGTGGGTCCAGTGGGACACACATGTCATTTACAGCGGTTTAATTAGCTGAGTTAGTTTAGTCTAATTAATCTAATTAGTGGATGGGGCCTACTGGTCAGTGGGTAATTAGTGCTCTAATTAATTAATTAAATTAATTAACAGATTTACTTGTTTAAGAAAAACATTTTAACAGGCGGGACCCACATGTCAGTGGCTGGGGGCTGCCCAGTCAGCACCTTGGCCGCAGTCAACAAGTCAAAGAGAGCCCTGGGCCACTGGTCAGTGACCCAGGTGGTGGCCCCAGGCTGGCCACGTCGGGCACTGGCCGGAGACGCGTCGGAGTTGACTCCGGCGAGCCAAACGCGGCGGCACAGCTTGGGAGGGGCGCGGATTTCGCGCACAGGGATTCTCCGGGGTCGTAGCTAGAGGCGTTCGACGCGGCTCGACGTCGCACGCAAGATGGAGGCGAAGGCTGGGGCCGGGAACGACCGGAACGGCGCCGACGACGAGCAGAAGCGGCACCGGAGTTCGGGCTCGAACGAGGATCGCGCTACGGGGCTCCAATACGACCGCGACTGGTCATGTTCGAACATGGAGACGAAGCCATGTCGAACGGCATCGGCGGAAGCGACTGGGAACGTCGACGGCGACCACTGCGGGCGGCGACAGACTTCGGGCGAAGGTGGTTTTGGTGCTACGAGGCACGTCAAGCGATGGAGAGAGCGACGTTGGGCTCCTACGAGCCCTAGGAGCTCGACTACGAGCTTGGACACGAGCTCAGGCCATGGTGGCCACGACGGTGGGGTGATCTGCGGCGACGAGTGTTGGTGAAAGTAGTAATTTCAAAATTTTCCTATGCACACGCAGGATCATGGTGATGCATAGCAATGAGAGGGGAGTGTGTTGTCTACACACCCTTGTAGACCGTTTGCGGAAGCGTTATATCAACGCGGTTGATGTAGTCATACGTCTTCACGATCCGACCGATCCAAGTACCGAAAGCACGGCACCTCCGAGTTCTGCACACGTTCGGCTCGGTGACGTCCTCGCCTTCTCGATCCAGCAAGAGGGGCGAAGTAGTAGATGAGTTCCGGCAGCACGACGGCGTGGTGACGGTGTTGGTGAAGAACAATCTCCGTAGGGCTTCGCCTAAGCACTACGAAAACTATGACGGAGGATAAACTAGAGGGGACGGTGTTACCGGCACACAACTTGGTGTTTCTTGATGTGTCTTGGGTGCTAGCCCTACCCCTCTATTTATATGTTGAGCCTTGGGGTCGAAACTTGGAGTAAAAGCCTCCACAAAGTTGGTTTCACCCGAAAGGCAAGAGTCCTTCTCGGACTCCAGGGCCAGACGCCAGGGTTCCTGGCGTTTGGCCCCAGACGCCAGGGACCCTGGCGTCTGGCCCCTGGACTCCGCAAAACTTCCTTTTGCGCTTTCCAAAAACCTTGTGGGCTTTCCCCTTTGGCCCAAATAAAGTATTCTCGTACCCAAACATTTCGGGAAACATCCGGAACCCCTTCCGGTGACCAAACACTATTATCCCATACATCAAACTTTATCTCCGGACCATTTCGGAGTTCCTCGTCATGTCCGTGATCTCATCCCGGACTCCGAACAACATTCGGTCATCAAGATACATAACTCATATAGTACTATATCGTCAACGAACGTTAAGTGTGCGGACCCTACGGGTTCGAGAACTATGTAGACATGACCGAGACACCTCTCTGGTCAATAACCAATAGCGGGACCTGGATGCCCATATTGGCTCCTACATATTCTACGAAGATCTTTATCGGTCAGACCGCAGAACAACATACGTTGTTCAATTTGTCATTGGTATGTTACTTGCCCGATATTCGATCGTCGGCATCTCAATACTTAGTTCAATCTCGTTACCGACAAGTCTCTTTACTCGTTCCGTAATACATCATCCCGCAACTAACTCATTAGTTGCAATGCTTGCAAGGCTTATAGTGATGTGCATTACCGAGTGGGCCCAGAGATACCTCTCCGACAATCGGAGTGACAAATCCTAATCTCGAAATACACCAACCCAACAAGTACCTTTGGAGACACCCGTAGAGCACCTTTATAATCACCAAGTTACGTTGTGACGTTTGGTGGCACAAAAAGTGTTCCTCCGGTAAACGGGAGTTGCATAATCTCATAGTCATTGGAACATGTATAAGTCATGAAGAAAGCAATAGCAACAAACTAAACGATCAAGTGCTAAGCTAACGGAATGGGTCAAGTCAATCACATTATTCTTCTAATGGTGTGATCCTGTTAATCAAATGATAACTCATGTATATGGTTAGGAAATATAACCATCTTTGATCAACGAGCTAGTCAAGTAGAGTCATACTAGTGACACTCTGTTTGTCTATGTATTCACACATGTATTATGTTTCCGGTTAATACAATTCTAGCATGAATAATAAACATTTATCATGATATAAGGAAATAAATAATAACTTTATTATTGCCTCTAGGGCATATTTTCTTCAGTCTCCCACTTGCACCAGAGTCAATAATCTAGTTCACATCGCCATGTGATTTAACATCAATAGTTCACATCACCATGTGATTAACACCCATAGTTCACATCGTCATGTGACCAACACCCAAAGGGTTTACTAGAGTCAATAATATAGTTCACATCGCTATGTGATTAATACCCAAAGAGTACTAAGGTGTGACCATGTTTTTCTTGTGAGGGAAGTTTAGTCAACGGGTTTGCCACATTGAGATCCGTATGTATTTTGCAAATTTCTATGTCAACAATGCTCTGCACGGAGCTACTCTAGCTAATTGCTCCCACTTTCAATATGTATCCAGATTGAGACTTTGAGTCATCTGGATCAGTGTCAAAACTTGCATCGACGTAACCCTTTACGATGAATCTTTTGTCACCTCCATAATCGAGAAACATATCCTTATTCCAGTAAGGATAATTTTGACCAATGTCCAGTGATCTACTCCTAGATCACTATTGTACTCCCTTGCCAAAATCAGGGCAGGGTATACAATAGGTCTGGTACACAGCATGGCATACTTTATAGAACCTATGGCTGAGGCATAGGGAATGACTTTCATTCTCTATCTTCTGTTGTGGTCGGGTTTTGAGTATTACTCAACTTCACACCTTGTAACACAGGCAAGAACTCCTTCTTTGACTGTTCCATTTTGAACTTATCAAGCGTCTTGATCTATCTCTATAGATCTTGATGCTCAAGCAGCTTCACCGAGGTCTTTCATAGAATTTTTTATTCAAGTATCCCTTTATGCTATCCAGAAATTCCATATCATTTCCAATCAGTAATATGTCATCCACATACAATATCAGAAATGCTACAGAGCTCCCACTCACTTTCTTGTAAATACAGGCTTCTCCAAAAGTATGTATAAAACCAAATGCTTTGATCACACTATCAAAGCGTTTATTGCAACTCCGAGAGTCTTGCACCAGTCCATAGATGGATCGCTGGAGCTTGCATATTTTGTTAGTACCTTTAGGATTGACAAAACCTTCTGGTTGCATCATATACAACTCTTTTTTAATAAATCCATTAAGGAATGCAGTTTTGTTTATCCATTTGCCAGATTTCATAAAATGCCGCAATTGCTAACATGATTCAGACAGACTTAAGCATAGATACGAGTGAGAAATTTTCATCATAGTCAACACCTTGAACTTGTCGAAAACCTTTTTGCGACAATTCTAGCTTTGTAAATAGTAACACTACTATCAGCGTCCGTCTTCCTCTTGAAGATCCATTTAATATCAACGGCTCGCCGATCATTGGGCAAGTCAATCAAAGTCCATACTTTGTTCTCATACATGGATCTCATCTCACATTTCATGGCCTCAAGCCATTTCGCGGAATCTGGGCTCATCATCGCTTCCTCATAGTTCATAGGCTCGTCATGGTCAAGTAACATGACCTCCAGAACAGGATTACCGTACCACTCTAGTGCGGATCTCACTCTGGTTTACCTACGAGGTTTCGGTAGTAACTTGATTTGAAGTTACATGATCATCATCATTAGCTTCCTCACTAATTGGTGTAGTAGTCACAGGAACAGATTTCTGTGATGAACTACTTTCCAATAAGGGAGCAGGTATAGTTACCTCATCAAGTTCTACTTTCCTCCCACTCACTTCTTTCGAGATAAACTCCTTCTCTAGAAAGGATCCATTCTCAGCAATGAATAACTTGCCTTCGGATCTGTGATAGAAGGTGCACCCAACATTTTCTTTTGGGTATCCTATGAAGACGCACTTCTCCGATTTGGGTTTGAGCTTATCAGGTTGAAACCTTTTTCACATAAGCATTGAAACCTCAAACTTTAAGAAATGACAGCTTAGGTTTCTTGCCAAACCATAGTTCATACGGTGTCGTCTCAATGGATTTAGATGGTGCCCTATTTAACGTGAATGTAGCTGTCTCTAATGCATAACCCCAAAACAATAGTGGTAAATTGGTAAGAGACATCATAGATCGCACCATATCTAATAAAGTACGGTTACGACGTTCGGACACACTATTACACTGTGGTGTTCCAGGTGGCGTGAGTAGTGAAACTATTTCACATTGTTTTAACTGAAGGCCAAACTCGCAACTCAAATATTTTACTTCTGCGATCATATCGTAGAAACTTTTACTTTTTTATGATGATTCTCCACTTCACTCTGAATTTTTTTGAACTTTTCAAATGTTTCAGACTTGTGTTTCATCAAGTAGATATACCCATATCTGCTCAAATCAACTGTGAAGGTCCGAAAATAACGATACTTGCCGTGAGCTTTAACACTTATCGGACCGCATACATCAGTATGTATTATTTCCAATAAGTCAGTTGCTCGCTCCATTGTTCCGGAGAATGGAGTCTTAGTCATCTTGCCCATGAGGCATGGTTCGCAAGCATCAAGTGATTCGTAATTGAGTGATTTCAAAAGTCCATCAACATGGAGTTTCTTCATGCGCTTTACACCAATATGACCTAAACGGCAGTGCCACAAATAAGTTGCACTATTATTATTAACTTTGCATCTTTTGGTTTCAATATTGTGAATATTTGTATCACTATGATCGAGATCCAACAAACCATTTTCATTGGGTGTGTAACCATATAAGGTTTTATTCATGTAAACAGAACAACAATTAATTCTCTTACTTAAATGAATAACCGTATTGCAATAAACATGATCAAATCATATTCATGCTCAACACAAACACCAAATAACACTTATTTAGGTTCAACACTAATCCTGAAAGTATAGGGAGTGTGCGATGATGATCACATCAATCTTGGAACCACTTCCAACACACATCGTCACTTCACCCTTAACTAGTCTCTGTTCATTCTGCAACTCCTGTTTCGAGTTACTAATCTTAGCAACTGAACCAGTATCAAATACCGAGGGGTTGCTATGAACACTAGTAAAATACACATCAATAATATCTATATCAAATATACCTTTGTTCACTTTGCCATCCTTCTTATCCGCCAAATACTTGGGGCAGTTCCGCTTCCAGTGACCAGTCCCTTTGCATTAGAAGCACTTAGTCTCAGGCTTAGGACCAGACTTGGGCTTCTTCACTTGAGCAGCAACTTGCTTGCCATTCTTCTTGAAGTTCCCCTTCTTCCCTTTGCCCTTTTCTTGAAACTAGTGGTCTTGTCTACCATCAACACTTGATATTTTCTTGATTTCTACCTTCGTCGATTTCAGCATTACGAAGAGCTTGGGAATCGTTTCTGTTATCCCTTGCATATCATAGTTCATCACGAAGTTCTACTAACTTGGTGATGGTGACTACAGAATTCTGTCAATCACTATCTTATCTAGAAGATTAACTCCCACTTGATTCAAGCGATTGTAATACCCAAACAATCTGAGCACATGCTCACTACTTGAGCTATTCTTCTCCATCTTTTTAGCTATAGAACTTGTTGGAGACTTCATATCTCTCAACTCGGTTATTTGCTTGAAATATTAACTTCAACTCCTGGAACATCTCACATGGTCCATGACATTCAAAACATCTTTGAAGTCCCGATTCTAAGCCGTTAAGCATGGTGCACTAAACTATCAAGTAGTCATCATATTGAGCTAGCCAAATGTTCATAACGTCTGCATCTACTCCTGCATAGGTCTATCACCTAGCGGTGCATCAAAGACATAATTCTTCTGTGCAGCAATGAGGATAATCCTCATATCATGGATCCAATCCGCATCATTGCTACTAACATTTTTCAACATATTTTTTCTAGAAACACAATAAACTGGGAGCAACATCACGAGCTATTGATCTACAACATAGATATGCTAATACTACCAGGACTAAGTTCATGATAAATTAAAGTTCAATTAATCATATTACTTAAGAACTCTCACTTAGACAGACATCCCTCTAATCTTCTAAGTGATCACGTGATCCATATCAACTAAACCATGTCCGATCATCATGTGAGATGGAGTAGTTTCAATGGTGAACATCACTATGTTGATCATATCTACTATATGATTCACGCTCGACCTTTCGGTCTCCGTGTTCCGAGGCCATATCTGTTATATGCTAGGCTCATCAAGTTTAACCTGAATATTCCGCATGTGCAACTGTTTTGCACCCGTTGTATTTGAACATAGAGCCTATCACACCCGATCATCACGTGATGTCTCAGCACGAAGAACTTTCGCAATGGTGCATGCTCAGGGAGAACACTTATACTTTGATAATTTAGTGAGGGATCATCTTATAATGCTACCATCAATCAAAGCAAGATAAGATGCATAAAAGATAAACATCACATGCAATCAATATAAGTGATATGATATGGCCATCATCATCTTGTGCTTGTGATCTCCATCTCCGAAGCACCTTCATGATCACCATCGTCACCGGCACGACACCTTGATCTCCATCGTAGCATCGTTGTCGTCTTGCCAATCTTATGCTTCCACGACTATCGCTACCGCCTTGTGATAAAGTAAAGCATTACAGGGCGATTGCATTGCATACAATAAAGCGACAACCATATGGCTCCTGCCAGTTGCCGATAACTTGGTTACAAAACATGATCATCTCATACAATAAAATTTAGCATCATGTCTTGACCATATCACATCACAACATGCCCTGCAAAAACAAGTTAGACATCCTCTACTTTGTTGTTGCAAGTTTTATGTGGCTGCTACTGGGCTTAGGAAGAACTATTCTTTCCTCAGCATCAAAACCACAACGATAGTTTGTCAAGTTGGTGTTGTTTTATCCTTCGTAAGGACCGGGCGTAGCCACACTCGGTTCAACTAAAGTTGGAGAAACTGACACCCGCCAGCCACCTGTGTGCAAACCATGTCGGTAGAACCAGTCTTGCGTAAGCGTACGCGTAATGTCGGTCCGGGCTGCTTCATCCAACAATACCGCCGAACCAAAGTATGACATGCTGGTGAGCAGTATGACTTATATCGCCCACAACTCACTTGTGTTCTACTCATGCATATGACATATACGCATAAAACCAGGCTCTGATGCCACTGTTGGTGAACGCAGTAATTTCAAAATTTTCCTACGCACACGCAGGATCATGGTGATGCATAGCAACGAGAGGGGAGAGTGTTGTCTACATACCCTTGTAGACCGTTTGCAGAAGCGTTATATTAATGCGGTTGATGTAGTCGTACGTCTTCACGATCCGACCGATCCAAGTACCGAAAGAACGGCACCTCCGAGTACTGCACACATTCGGCTCGGTGACGTCCTCGCCTTCTCGATCTAGCAAGAGGGGCAAAGTAGTAGATGAGTTCCGGCAGCACGACGGCGTGGTGATGGTGTTGGTGAAGAACAATCTCCATAGGGCTTCGCCTAAGCACTACGAAAACTATGAAGGAGGATAAACTAGAGGGGACGGGGTTGCCGGCACACGGCTTGGTGTGTCTTGATGTGTCTTGGGTGCTAGCCCTACCCCTCTATTTATATGTTGAGCCTTGGGGTCAAAACTTGGAGTAAAAGCCTCCACAAAGTCGGTTTCACCCGAAAGGCAAGAGTCCTTCTCGGACTCCAGGGCCAGACGCCAGGGTTCCCGGCGTCTGGACCCAGACGCCAGGGACCCTGGCGTCTGGCCCCTGGACTCCACAAAACTTCCTTTTGCGCTTTCCAAAAACCTTGTGGGCTTTCCCCTTTGGACCAAATAAAGTGTTCTCGTACCCAAACATTTCGGGAAACATCCGGAACCCCTTCCGGTGACCAAACACTATTATCCCATATATCAGACTTTATCTCTGGACCATTCCGGAGTTCCTCGTCATGTCCGTGATCTCATCCCGGACTTCGAGCAACATTCGGTCATCAACATACATAACTCATATAGTACTATATCGTCAACGAACGTTAAGCGTGCGGACCCTACGGGTTCGAGAACTATGTAGACATGACCGAGACACCTCTCTGGTCAATAACCAATAGCGGGACCTGGATGCCCATATTGGCTCCTACATATTCTACGAAGATCTTTATCGGTCAGACCGCATAACAACATACGTTGTTCCCTTTGTCATTGGTATGTTACTTGCCCGAGATTCGATCGTCGGTATCTCAATACCTAGTTCAATCTCGTTACCAGCAAGTCTCTTTACTCGTTCCGAAATACATCATCCCGCAACTAACTCATTAGTTGCAATGCTTGCAAGGCTTATAGTGATGTGCATTACCGAGTGGGCCCAGAGATACCTCTCCGACAATCGGAGTGACAAATCCTAATCTTGAAATACGCCAACCCAACAAGTACCTTTGGAGACACCTGTAGAGCACCTTTATAATCACCCAGTTATGTTGTGACATTTGGTGGCACACAAAGTGTTCCTCCGGTAAACGAGAGTTGCATAATCTCATAGTCATAGGAACATGTATAAGTCATGAAGAAAGCAATAGCAACAAACTAAACAATCTAGTGCTAGGCTAACGGAATGGGTCAAGTCAATCACATTATTCTTCTAATGATGTGATCCCGTTATTCAAATGACAACTCATGTCTATGGTTAGGAAACATAACCATCTTTGATCAACGAGCTAGTCAAGTAGAGGCATACTAGTGACACTCTGTTTGTCTATGTATTCACACATGTATTATGTTTCCGGTTAATACAATTCTAGCATGAATAATAAACATTTATCATGATATAAGGAAATAAATAATAACTTTATTATTGCCTCTAGGGCATATTTCCTTCAACGAGCTCACGGCAACGGCGACGAGCTAGCTAGGGGGAACACCCGGTGCGAGGAGAAGAATGGAGGGAGGGAGGAGCTCACTGAGCGGCTACGAAAAGCATGCGATAGCTTAGGAGTGCAGAGGTAGCCGGAGACGGACACGATCGCCGGAGCCCAAGAAGAGAGGGGCGGCTCGATCTGCGGCTTGCGAGGCTCCTCGGCTTGTGCTAGTGGATGGGGACGAGGTAGTCGACAACGGCGGAGCTGCTGGACACGTCGGCGAGGCGAGGAGAGGTCGGTAGCCGCGAGGACGAGCGAGGCATGGCGGCGGGCGTGCTCGGGCGGTGGGGAGATGGGCTAGCACGAGTGAGGGAGAGAAGGGAGTGGATCTGGGAGGGGGTGTAGCAGTAGGTGAGGGGGAACTCGAGGCACCCAGGGCGGCGACCTTATCCTCCCCTAGACGCTGGCAAGGGGGGGGGGGTCCGGTGGCGACCGCGCCCTGCAGCGGCGCGCGACCGAGGAACAGGAATAGGGCACGGCGTGGGGAGCTGGGCCGGCTTGGTGTGGTGGACCGAGGCCCATGGGAAGGCCAGGGGCTCTCCCACCTCTTCTTCTTTCCTTTTCTTTTCCTTTTGTTTATTTAACCGAGATAGAAAGGGAAATATTTGGGCAACTATTTCACTTAGCAAAAATTTGGGAGGTGTCCCATTAAATCCCTGGTGATTATAGACAGTGCCAAAAATTATTTTAGAGACCAGAAGAATTCATTTGGTATTTTCCATGAATAGGATAGCATTTAAAAATGCTGGATTGGTGCCGTTTTAATTACTAATGCTCATCTTTGCACAAGAGTGATGTTGTGTTCCTTAACAAATAATTGTTATGGAATTTTTGACAAATGATGAACATTTTTCCAGCAACTTTTGGGCAACTTCAAACTTCACTTGAATTTGATTTTACTGCAATTTCCAAATGGGTATTGAACAAAGGTGATTAAGAACTATTTGGAAAATGATTTGTTTAATCACAGAGGGTTACTATAGTATGACACTAGGGGTGTTACAAATCTCCTTCACTACAAGAAATCTCGTCCCGAGATTTAAGTACGGAAGTAAGGATTAACTTTGAAAGAACTGACCCTTATAGGGTTAATTATGTGGTAAACAATTCACTGAATGTGGCAGAAGTGTGTCTCGACTTGAAACTTAAGAAAACATCAAGAGCAAAAGATGAAGGTACAATAGGAAGTTTCAAGCGAATGGACAAACGTTCGATACCTGAACAGAGTGTGATAAGGGGGTTCAGAGCATCGAGAATAGATCATCTCTCGGTCGGTGGCTCGTGACAACACAGAAAGCCAAGATCAGATGATACTTCGGAATAAAGGATATATAGGAGAGTCAGGTTCCGATCCTGTGGAACTGTGGGTTATGGGCCTACCATGTGGGTTAAAATAGAAGGAGTGATGACATCTTGCACGGTCATGATAGCAAGGCATGTCAGAGTGTAGCCTGTCAGTTATGTCAGCAACAACGTCGGTACCAAGGGCGAGGAACGAAGAGAACCATTTCCTGCTCGTTGAACGAGGCGGTCCGTTAGGCAAGGTTCTCGTCCATCGGTGGCTACCGGAATGTCATCAACAATAGTAACAGGGTCTTTACTGACAGAGTTTTATATTGAGGTGCTTACCTAAGCAAGAAATTATCTCTACTGAGATAAGTTAGTTTACCGGAAAGGTTAAACAAAAGAATAGAAAGGAAAAAATGATTAGTATATTAATTAGAACAATGGAAAGGAAAATGTGTTTAAACACAATTATCAGGAGTATATCCTTCCCAAGGACAAGCAGAGGATGATATCCACGACAAGATAGTAAGTAGATAACCAATTAGGTAAAGGGAAAGTTTTTATGACATTACCCATACAATGGTGTTTGGATAATTGATAAAGAAAAATTTAGTATCGTGCTTCAAATGTTCTTATTGGAGATCAAATTACCACAGACATGCTTCAAGATAGCATTGACAAGGTTTCAAGCAAAGGTCAGACTTTGGATACACCAAGGATCCATCGGAAACAACTTAGAAAATAAGTCATACAATTTTAGCAAGGAAAAGATGAGGGTGTGGCCGACGGGCTCAATAGCAATCCATCGCCATGTCAAAAAGGATGTATTCCCAAAATCAATATGATCAAGTTTGTGTTGGGGGGAAGACAAGAATGTTGTTGATGCTGACACAAATCACTGAGAGGCAAGGGTGGTATTTCTAGACATGAATTCAATTGACATCTCTGAAGAAGCCAAAGTGTGACGGTGATCAAGACAAAGTTTGTCGAGAGACTCTATGAAGATGCCCTCGAGCAGAAAAGGGAGGATGAAGTGAAAGGCTATGAGAACCATAGATTCGACACAAGCTCAAAGTCAAGCTTGTTGTTCGAGGTGAAATGATAAGAAGAGGAAGATTGATGTAAGCTTAGATCATCGTTGGAAGTTGCTCCAGGCATAAGGACCAGGTAGCACAGTTAAAAAGTTGTCATGATAAGATATGGCTCTTCAGGCTAGGAATGATGTGATGGGGTATAAAGCTTCCTAGTATCAAGTACTAGGTGTAATGCCAGAAGGTAAATTGGAGTAGAGGTTGGACGGGGGAAATGAGTTGTAGAGGATAAGTAATTTAACTTACCTAGAAAATGGGATCAAGGAGGAAATATGGTCGGGTCCATAAATGCGAGGGATCCAATTTGCAATACCGAAAGAATTATTCAAAGGATTAAATATCCTTGCAAGATGCTTTCATGATAAGTTCCATACCATGTCCGTGGGCATGAACACAAAGGTTCAGGGTCGACTCCCACTTCTACAATGCATGACCTTTCATTTTATTTCTCGCTCTTGATGAAGCTGTAGTATTGAAATTTTATCTGACGAAAGCCAGTAGAGTATAACCCGCATAACTCCCGAGTTCACACAGAATAGGGAAGGCATAGGTTCAACCCATTGAGGCATCTTAGGAACATATATCATAAATTCCAAGAATAAATAACACAAGCTCGGTAGTAGAGCATGCTTGAGAAAGCGGAGGATACAATTTACCAACATCATCATGTATCCGAGGAAAAGCTCACAAGCTTATTGAATATGAAGGACGTTGTCGAATAAAATCCGAAAAAGGGTCTGGTGGTCCACAAGGGATCCGATGTGAGCATCAATATTCAACCAGAGGAAGAAAGAATGCAAGGAGATCAGATTATAGAAACAACTGACTAACTCAAAGCTGAACTGCAAAGGAATTATGAATTACAAGACAAGGGATCAGAAGCAATGCTCTGGTTAGGGATGGATAGATAGAATAGCCTTAGGGGTACAATCGATGGTGATTTGATTGATCGAGATTCAGCACATGTTAAAATGACGTCTGAGCCGGAAGGATGAATTCTAGGATCTGATTGACGATTGCGAGCATTCACAACATATTCTAACAACGGACTCAAAATGATAATGACAAAGGCTGACAATAGGATTACTAGACTTATGGTATTAACCATAATGCAAGCAAGCAAGAAATTCAAGAACAATAGGTTGTTGAGGATTTTCACAAGAACGAATGGTATTACGAAGACTATTGTGAAGTATATGAATCAACTGAGGATGAGCGGATACTCGATAGGTGCACAAAGTTATCCGTAGGGATATTCAGATGACAAGGAACTGCAAGGCAGTAAGCTCAAAGGATTCTTGGAAAAAGGAGAGCAGTTCAGGGCTTCTTGTAATAACAAGATCAATGGGATAGAATGTAAGATGGGCAAGTGTGTGGTTATCCATAAGGGTATTTCATTGGTAGGGAATTGCAAGGGCAACAAGCACAAAGTCTCGAGAGAATATCGTAGAGTATCTTCGGAATCTTCTGATACAACAGGCGATCATCTGAAATAAGGGGCTCTCCGGGCGGATGTGATCACGAGATCCTAATGTTTGAGTTAGTGAAACCTTTTAACCCGAATAGAAGAGAGATCAGAGTCCCAGAGTATAGACGAGGAATAAAAGATCCTAATACCACGCAATTGGCGATGTGGGCCCGTAAGACACACAGCCAAGTTAGTAAAACAATTTTTGGTTTCTAGACTCAACTTCGGCCAAGGAGTTGGAAAGGGGGATCCTACAGGCAGTCGGCTCTGATACCAACTTGTGACGCCCTCGATTCAATCGTACACTAATCATACACGCAAATGTGTACGATCAAGATCAAGGACTCACGGGAAGATATCACAACACAAACTCTAGACACCAATTAAAATAATACAAGCTTTATATTACAAGCCAAGGGCCTCGAGGGCTCGAATACATAAGCTCGAATACACAAGAGTTAGTTGAAGCAACAATATCTGAGTACAGACATAAGTTAGACAAGTTTTGCCTTAAGAAGGCTAGCACAAAAGCAACATTGATCGAAAAGGCAAGGCCTCCTGCCTGGGAGCCTCCTAACTACTCCAAGTCCTTAGCGGCCGTCACGTAGTAGTAGGCACTCTCGGGGTAGCAGTAGTCATCAGTGGCGTCGTCTGGCTCCTGGGATCCGTCATCTGGTCGCAACAATCGGGTATGGGGAAAAAGAGGTAGCAAAGCAGTCGTGAGTACTCATCCAAAGTACTCGCAAGACTTACATCAGATCTAAACTAAGTATGCATATGTATAAAAGGAAATGGGCTGTATCTGTGGACTAAACTGCAGAATGCCAGAAAGAAGGGGAAAGCCTAGCCTATCGAAGACTAGCATCTTCAAGCATCTTCAAGCATCTTGCAGCATATAGAAGAGTACATATCAACATAATGTAAAGTAGTAGTGTTATCAACCTCGGCCAGAGATCCTTTCTCGCCTCCCTGTGAGAAGCAATCCCAGAGACATACTATCCAATTGTCAACACATTCCAATTCTCAGCACCATCCAGTTCTCATCACAAGTATCCAGTTCTAGTTGTATCGATCGGGATACAACTCCAAGTGTCCGTTACCGTAGGACAGGCTATCGATAGATGTTTTCTTCCCTGTAGGGGTGCACCAACTTACCCACCACGCTCGATTAACTCCGGCCGGACACACTTTCCTGGGTCATGCTCGGTCTCGGCCAAACAATACGCCGCAACCTGACCTAGGCTTAATAGAGAGGCTAGCACGCCGGACTAAACCTATGCCCCCTGGGGTCACGGGCCATCTTCCCGGGAACTCCTGCATGTTGCGTGGGCGGCCGGTGAGCAGACCTAGCTACCTCCTTCAACAAGGCAGGAGCTTACGCAGTCCAACCCGGCGCGCGCCGCTCAGTCGCTTACGTCTATTAAGCTTCGGCTGATGTATATGACGCAGAACGCCCATACAATGCCCACATGATGGTTAGTGCTATCAGGCCAGAGGCCCCTCGGATCAAATATCCAAATCGTAGTTGGTTAGGAGCACGCGGTAACGAGCAGAGACTCACGATCGATGTGACCCCGTCGCCCCGTCTCGAGTACTTGCGGCAAGGGCTAAGGATACCCGGCCACGCCTCGTAAGTATCTCGCGGGCACCTTCCAGGTCCACCCGACTTCACATCACTCGCGGGTACCCCTCAGGGTCAACCCGCCTATCCAAGTAACAACTGTAAAGTCCAAGTATCCATGTGTGCAAACATCAAGGGAAAACCCGAGGAATCACCCCCGGTAAATTCCACTCGATGTAATCATCAAGGTGAACGTAAGAGGATCCACCCTCGAGGTTCACACTTGAGGGGTTGCACGACAGAGCCGTATCGGAAGTGGTTAAGGAAGAAATCACCCTCGATGACCACAACCGATTAGCTACACTACAGAGGTCTCATCAGGAGTGATGTCAGAGGTTCCACCCTCGGCACTCGATCGTAACTCTACTGAGTCGTTCAACTAGGGGGGTGATGTGCGGTGTCGGGGCCTGGACGTCTATCACGTTGATCGAGTCATCAAACATAAAGCGAGGCAACTGGGACAAGGTGGGGGTCACTGATGGATCACTAACCAACCTATACTAACAGTTTAGGACAAGCCGGTAAGGTATGAAAGCAGGTAACAACAACAGGCTATGCATCCGAGTAGGATCATACAGAAAGCAGTAGCAGTTCTAATGCAAGCAAGAGAGAGAAAGAAACGGGCGATATCGGAATGCTCAAGGGGGTTTTGCTTGCCTGGTTGCTCAGACAAGGAGGGGTCATCGGTGACGTAGTCGATCACAGCGGCATCATCGGTCTCGGGGTCTACCAGAGAGAAGAGGGGGAAGAAACTGTAAATACAGAGCAATCAATGCATCACAAGGCATAACATGACGACGGGCAGAGCTAGGGTTGCCCTAACGTAGTACTACACGTTGCAGGCGGAGGGGATAAACATCCAAGGATGAATTCCCAGCGTTAGGCGGATTCCGGACCGAGGAAAAGAGGGGGAAAGTTCCATGTTCGGCATGCCAGGGGCATGTGACAGATGAACTAACCGCGTATTCAGATTCGTTGGATTTTTCTGAGCAACTTTCATGTAGAAAACATTTTCATCGGAGTTACGGATTATTTTCTATGCATTTCTAAAGATTTCTTATTTCTGGATTTATTTTATTTACAGAAACTGATATATGACGCCAGCATGATGTCACAGTGACATCAGCAGGTCAACAGACGGCTGACCAGGTCAAACCTGACATGTGGGTCCAGTGGGACACACATGTCATTGACAGCGGTTTAATTACCTGAGTTAGTTTAATCTAATTAGTGGATGGGGCCTACTGGTCAGTGGGTAATTAGTGCTCTAATTAATTAATTAAATAAATTAATTAACAGATTTAGTTGTTTAAGAAAAACATTTTAACAGATGGGACCCACATGTCAGTGGCTGGGGGCTGCCCAGTCAGCACGTTGGCCGCAGTCAACAAGTCAAAGAGGGCCCTGGGGCCACTGGTCAGTGACCCAGGTGGTGGCCCCAGGCTAGCCATGTCGGACACCGGCCGGAGATGCGTCGGAGTTGACTCCGGCGAGCCAAACGCGGCGGCACGGCTTGGGAGGGGCGCGGATTTCGCGCACAGGGATTCTCCGGGGTCGTAGCTAGAGGCATTCGACGCGGCTCGACGTGGCACGCAAGATGGAGGCGAAGGCTGGGGCCGGGAACGACCGGAACGGTGCGGCGACGAGCAGAAGCGGCGTCGGAGTTTGGGCTCGAACGGGGATCGCGCTACGGGGCTCCAAGATGACCGCGGCTGGTCGCGTTCGAACATGGAGACGAAGCCGTGTCGAACGGCATCGGCGGAAGCGGCTGCGGCGACTAGGAACATCGACGATGACCACCACGGGCAGCGCCGGACTTTGTGCGAAGGTGGTTTCAGCGCTACGGGGCACGGCAAGCGATGCAGAGTGCGACGTTTGGCCCCTACGAGCCCCAGGAGCTCGACTACGAGCTCGGACGCAAGCTCAGGCCATGGTGGCCACGACGGTGGGGTGATCTGCGGCGACGAGCTCATGGTAACGGCGACGGGCTAGCTAGGGGGAACACGCGGTGCGAGGAGAAGAATGGAGGGAGGGAGGAGCTCACCGAGCGGCTACGAGAAGCCTCCGATAGCTTAGGAGTGCAGAGGTGGCCGGAGACGGAGACGATCACCGGAAACCGAGAAGAGAGGGGCGGCTCGATATGCGGCCTGCGAGGCTCCTCGGCTTGCGCTCGTGGACAGGGACGAGGTTGTCGACGATGGCGGAGCTGCTGGACAGGTCAGCGAGGCGAGGAGAGGTCGGTAGCCGCGAGGACGAGCGAGGCACGGCGGTGGGCGTGCTCGGGCGGTGGGGAGATGGGCGAGCGCGAGTGAGGGAGAGAAGGGAGTGGATCTGGGAGGGGGTGTAGCAGTAGGTGAGGGGGGGACTCGAGGCACCCAGGGGCGGCGACCTTATCCTCCCCTAGACGCTGGCGAGGGGGTCCGGTGGCGACCTCGCCCTGTAGCGGCGCGCGACCGAGGAACAGGAAGAGGGCGCGGTGCGGGGAGCTGGGCCGGCTTGCTGTGGTGGACCGAGGCCCATGGGAAGGCCAGGGGATCTCCCACCTCTTCTTCTTTCCTTTTCTTTTCCTTTTCCTTTTGTTTATTTAACAGAGATAGAAAGGGAAATATTTGGGCAACTATTTCACTTAGAAAAAATTTGGGAGGTGTCCCATTAAATGCGTGGTGATTATAGACAGTGCCAAAAATTATTTTGGAGACCAGAAGAATTCATTTGGTATTTTCCATGAATAGGATAGCATTTAAAAATGCTGGATTGGTGTTGTTTTAATTACTAATGCTCATCTTTGCACAAGAGTGATGTTGTGTTCCTTAACAAATAATTGTTATGGAATTTTTGACAAATGATGAACATTTTTCCAGCAAATTTTGGGCAACTTCAAACTTCACTTGAATTTGATTTGACTCCAATTTCCAAATGGGCATTGAACAAAGGTGATTAAGAACTGTTTGGAAAATGATTAGTTTAATCACAGAGGGTTACTGTAGTATGACACTAGGGGTGTTACACTTGATAAGTTTTCCAATGAGTACATACCTTGACAAGATTTTGAAGTAGTTTAAAATGGAACAGTCAAAGAAGGAGTTGTTGCCTATGTTACAAGGTGTGGAGTTGAGTAATACTCAAAACCCGACCATAGCAGAAGATAGAGAGAGAATATAAGTCATTCCCTATGCCTCAGCCATAGGTTCTATAAAATATGCCATGCTATGTACCAGACCTATTATATACCCTGCCCTGAGTTTGGCAAGGGAGTACAATAGTGATCTAGGAGTAGATCACTGGACATTGGTCAAAATTATCCTTAGTGGAATAACGATATGTTTCTCGATTATGGAGGTGAAAAAAGGTTCATCGTAAAGGGTTACATCGATGCAAGTTTTGACACTGATCCAGATGACTCAAAGTCTCAATCTGGATACATATTGAAAGTGGGAGCATTTAGCTAGAGTAGCTCCGTGCAGAGCATTGTTGACATAGAAATTTGCAAAATACATACGGATCTGAATGTGGCAGACCCATTGACTAAACTTCCCTCACAATCAAAACATGATCACACCTTAGTACTCTTTGGGTATTAATCACATAGCGATGTGAACTAGATTATTGACATAGTAAACCCTTTGGGTGTTGGTCACATGACAATGTGAACTATGGGTGTTAATCACATGGTAATGTGAACTATTGATGTTAAATCACATGGCGATGTGACCTAGATTATTGACTCTAGTGCAAGTGGGAGATGATGACCCACAAGTATAGGGGATCTATAGTAGTCCTTTTGATAAGTAAGAGTGTCGAACCCAACAAGGAGCAGAAGGAAATGATTTGCGGTTTTTAGCAAGGTATTCTCTGCAAGTACTGAAATAAGTGGTAACGGATAGTTTTGTGACGGGATAAATTGTAACGAGCAACAAGGACAAAAGTAAATAAAGTGCAGCAAGCTGGCCCAATCCTTTTGTAGCAAAGGACAAGCCAGAACAAACTCTTATAATAGGAAAAGCGCTCCCGAGGACACATGGGAATATCGTCAAGCTAGTTTTCATCACATTCATCAGATTCGCGTTTGATACTTTGATAATTTGATATGTGGGTGGACCGGTGCTTGGGTGCTGTTCTTACTTGAGCAAGCATCCCACTTATGATTAACCTCTATTGCAAGCATCCGTAACTACAAAAAATTATTAAGGTAAACCTAACCATAGCATGAAACATATGGATCCAAATCAGCCCCTTATGAAGCAACGCATAAACTAGGGTTTAAGCTTCTGTCACTCTAGCAACCCATCATCTACTTATTACTTCCCAATGCCTTCCTCTAGGCCCAAATAATGGTGAAGTGTTATGTAGTCGACATTCACATAACACCACTAGAGGCTAGACAACATACATCTTATCAAAATATCAAACGAATACCAAATTCACATGACTACTAATAGCAAGACTTCTCCCTTGTCCTCAGGAACAAACGCAATTACTCACAAAGCATATTCATGTTCATAATCAGAGGGGTAATAATATGCATATAGGATCTGAACATATGATCTTCCACCAAATAAACCAACTAGCATCAACTACAAGGAGTAATCAACACTACTAGCAACCTACTAGCACCAATCCCGAACTTTGAGACAAGAATTGGATACAAGAGATGAACTAGGGTTTGGAGATGAGATGGTGCTGGTGAAGATGTTGATGGAGATTGCCCTCTCCCGATGAGAGGAGCGTTGGTGATGACTATGATGATGATTTCCCCCTCCCGGAGGGAAGTTTCCCCAGCAGAACAGCTCTGCCAGAGCTCTAGATTGGATCCGCCAAGGTTCCGCCTCGTGGCGGCGGAGTCTAGTCCCGAAAAGTTCCTTCCCATTTTTTCCTCATCGAAAGAATTCATATAGGAGAAGATGGACGTCGGAGAGCCACCAGGGGCCCACGAGGTAGGGGGCGCGCCCTAGGGGGGGCGCCCCCACCCTCGTGAGCAGTGTGTGGGGCCCCTGGCCTTCATCTTTGACGAGGATTTTTCTTTATTTATTTTAAGATGTTCCATGGAGTTTCAGGACTTTTGGAGTTGCGCAGAATAGGTCTCTAATATTTGCTCTTTTCTAGCCCAGAATTCCAGCTGGCGGCATTCTCCCTCCTTATGTAAACCTTGTAAAATAAGAAAGGATAGCCATAAGTATTATGTCATAAAGTGAAATAATAGCCCATAGTGCAATAAATATCGATATAAAAGCATGATGCAAAATGGACGTATCAATTCCCCCAAGCTTAGACCTCGCTTGTCCTCAAGCGAAAAGCCGATAACAATAAATATGTCCTCATGTTTAGAGGTAGAGGCGTCGATAAAAATAAAATATGGACATGAAGGCATCATGATTATTCTCATAACAGCAACATATACAGATTTTGTCATATGATTACTTATGTCCAAGTGATGATCTATTCACAATGCAAAAGTATAAATCATAAACCTTATTGGGCTCCGACAAACTATAATCTCAGTCATTGAAGCAATTGCAATTTATCATAACATCAGAAAGAGTCTATGTCAGAGCTAAAAAGCAAGTCCACATACTCAACTATCATTTAGTCCTCCATAATTGCTAACACTCATGCAATACTTGTGGTTACGGAGTCTTAATCGGACACAGAGAAAGATAGGGGCTTATAATTTTGCCCCACAACCTTTTACCTCAAGGGTAATGTCAACAATAATGGTTCATGCTCCCCTACATCCAATTATATATATATATATATATATATATATATATATATATATCATGTTCTTTCCAACATGCTGAGCTTGCCAAAGGATAAAATGAAAAAGAAAAGGTGAAGATCACCATGACTCTTGCATAAGGTAGAAGATAATAATAAAGGATAGGCCCTTCGGAGAGGGAAGCAGAGGTTGCCATGCGCTTTTATGGTTGGATGCATAAAATCTCAATGCGAAAGAACGTCACTTTATATTGCCCCTTGTGATATGAACCTTTATTATGGAGTCCGTCGCTTTTATTACTTCCACATCACAAGATCGTATAAACTTATTTCTCCCACACCAATCAATCATACATATTTAGAGCAATTTTTATTGCTTTGCACCGACGACAACTTACTTGAAGGATCTTACTCAATCCATAGGTAGATATGGTGGACTCTCATGGCAAAACTGGTTTAAGGGTATTTGGAAGCACAAGTAGTATTTCTACTTGGTGCTAAGAATTTGGCTAGCATGAGGGGGAAAGGCAAGCTCAGCAAGTTAGAGGATCCATGACAATATACTTTATCTCAGATATAAGAAAGACATAACTCATTACGTTGTCTTCCTTGTCCAACATCAACTCTTTGGCATGTCATATTTTAATGAGTGCTCCCAATCATAAAAGATGTCAATGATAATATATCTATATGTGAAAACCTCTCTTTCCTTATTACTTTCTATTAATTGCAACAATGACCAAAGCTATGTCTGCCAACTCCCAACAACTTTTAATCATCATACTCTTTCTATGTGAAGTCATTACTCTCAATAAGATCAATATGAACTTTTTGTTTCTTTTTATTCTTTTCTTCTTTCTTTTATTCTTCCAAGATCATGGAAAAATGATCAAGCCCTTGACTCAACACTAATCTTTATTATATATAGCTCACGGACTCGATCACAAAGGGAGATCATAAAGCAAACTCAAAACTAGATCATGCCATAAACTTTATTCTACTAGATCAAGATACTACTAATAGGATCGAACTAAGAAAAACGGTAAAGATAGGAGTTGTGATTGTGATACAATACCGGGGCACCTCCCCCAAGCTTGGCAGTTGCCAAGGGGAGTGCCCATACCCATGTGATTATATCTCCTTGGTTGGTGAAGAAGGTGGAGGTGACGGATAATCGCACATCGAGCGTAAGAGGTCCTCCAACTTGCGAATAATGCCCTTGAGTGCAACAATATGCTCCTTCAACAAAATATTTTCTTCTGTGAGATACTTGTTTTGTATACGAGCTAACTCAATCATCTTGAAAGCTTCAATCTCAGTTGGGGTAAGAAGGTTATGATCAAGTTGGAGGGTGTCTTTTGCTGCTGGAGCTTGATCCTCCGTGGCCTTGTTCATCCTTTCATCCTTGTTGACCCTCGTGGGTTCTTCCCTCTTCAGATCTATCTTCATTAGCCAAGCATCGTTGTCACCATTGTTGGAGGAGGGAGACGATATGATGCCTAGCCTGGAGAACCCTGACAGAAAACAGCTCGAAACGAGAACAGAGGAGGTTTGCGTGATACGGGAGTCAAAACCTTCGAGAGGTTATATAATGAATTTTTACCGACCGAAATATGTATCATGCAAGAAAACGGAGTCCGGAAGGCACACGAGGTGCTCACAAGGTAGGGGGCGCACCCACCACCCTCATGGGGCCCTCGTGTCCTTCCCAGACTGCTACTTATTTTTCTATTTTTCTAAATATTCCAAAACGGAGAAATATTGCCTTAAAATTGTTTTGGAGTCGGTTTACTTACCGTACCACATACCTATTCCTTTTCTGAGTCTGAAACGTTTCGGAAAGTGTCCCTTATGTATTCCTCCGGGGTTACGGTTTCAATAATATTGGTTTCAACATTTATGGGATTACCTGAGATATAATGTTTAATTCTTTGACCGTTTACCACCTTCGGATTTGTGCCCTCGAAGTTGTTGATTTTTATGGCACCGGAACGATAGACCTCCTCGATAACATAGGGGCCTTCCCATTTAGAGAGAAGTTTTCCTGCAAAAAATCTTAAACGAGAGTTGTATAGCAATACATAATCACCTACATTAAACTCACGCTTTTGTATTCTTTTGTCATGCCATCTTTTAACTTTTTCTTTATACTACTTGGCATTTTCATATGCTTGGGTTCTCCATTCATCAAGTGAGCTAATATCAAATAACCTCTTTTCACCGGCAAGTTTGAAATCATAGTTAAGCTCTTTAATAGCCCAATATGCCTTATGTTCTAGTTCGAGAGGTAAGTGACATGCTTTTCCATAAACCATTTTATACGGAGACATACCCGTAGGATTTTTGTATGCAGTTCTATAAGCCCATAATGCATCATCAAGTTTCTTGGACCAATTTTTTCTAGACCTATTAACAGTCTTTTGCAAAATTAACTTGAGCTCTCTATTGCTCAACTCTACTTGACCACTAGATTGTGGGTGATAAGGAGATGCAATTCTATGATTAACATCATATTTAGCAAGCATTTTACGGAAAGCACCATGAATAAAGTGTGAACCACCATCAGTCATTAAATATCTAGGGACTCCAAACCTCGGGAAAATAACTTCTTTAAGCATTTTAATAGAAGTGTTATGATCAGCACTACTAGTTGGAATAGCTTCTACCCACTTAGTAACGTAATCAACAACAACTAAAATATGTGTGTATCCATTAGAGGCAGGAAAAGGTCCCATATAATCAAAGCCCCAAACATCAAACGGTTCAATAACAAGTGAATAATTCATAGGCATTTCTTGACGTCTACTAATATTACCAATTCTTTGACATTCATCACAAGATAAGACAAACTTACGGGCATCCTTGAAGAGAGTAGGCCAATAAAAACCAGATTGCAATACCTTATGTGCAGTTCTATCTCCAGCGTGGTGTCCTCCATAAGCCTCAGAATGACACTTGCGTAGGATCTGTTCCTGTTCATGCTCAGGTACACAACGTCTAATAACACCATCTACTCCTTCTTTATAAAGATGTGGGTCATCCCAAAAGTAATGTCTAAAATCGTAGAAAAACTTTTTCTGTTGTTGGTATGTGAAGCTAGGTGGTATAAATTTAGCAACAATATAATTAGCATAATCAGCATACCATGGAGAACTACGAGAAGTGCCACGTCTTGAGCTTGCGTTGGTTTTCCTCGAAGAGGAAGGGATGATGCAGCAGAGTAGCGTAAGTATTTCCCTCAGTTTTTGAGAACCAAGGTATCAATCCAGTAGGAGCCCACTCTCAAGTCCCTTGTACCTGCACAAAGCGATAGCTACTTGCAACCAACGCGATTAGGGGTTGTCAATCCCTTCACGGTCACTTACGAGGGTGAGATCTGATAGATATAATATTTTTGGTATTTTTGGTAGAAAGATGCAAAGTAAAAAAGCAAAGCAAGATTAAAGTGATAGAGATTGATATGATGAGAATAGACCCGGGGGCCATAGGTTTCACTAGTGGCTTCTCTCAAGAGCATAAGTATTATACGGTGGGTGAACAAATTACTGTTGAGCAATTGACAGAATTGAGCATAGTTATGAGAATATCTAGGCATGATCATGTATATAGGCATCACGTCCATAACAAGTAGATCGAAACGATTCTGCATCTACTACTATTACTCCACTCATCGACTGCTATCCAGCATGCATCTCGAGTATTAAGTTAAAAACAGAGTAACGCCTTAAGCAAGATGACATGATGTAGAGAAATAAATTCATGCAATATGAAATAAACCCCATCTTGTTATCCTCGATGGCAACAATACAATACGTGCCTTGCTGCCCCTTCTGTCACTGGGTAACGACACCGCAAGATCGAACCCAAAGCTAAGCACTTCTCCCATGGCAAGAACTACCAATCTAGTTGGACAAATCAAACGGATAATTCGAAGAGACTTGTAAAGATAACCAATCATACATAAAAGAATTCAGAGATGATTCAAATATTATTCATAGATAGACTTGATCATAAACCCACAATTCATCGGTTTCAACAAACACACCGCAAAAAGAAGATTACATCGAATAGATCTCCACAAGAGAGGGGGAGAACTTTGTATTGAGATTCAAAGAGAGAGAGAAGAAGCCATCTAGCTACTAACTATGGACCCGAAGGTCTGAGGTAAACTACTCACACTTCATCGGAGGGGCTAGGATGATGTAGACGCCCTCCGTGATGATGGCCCTCTTCCGCCGGAGCTTCGGAACAGGCCCCAAGATGGGATCTCGTCGATACAGAAAGTTGCGGTGGTGGAATTAGGTTTTTGGCTCCTGTTCTGATCGTTTGGGGGTACGTGTGTATATATAGGAGGAAGAAGTACGCCGGAGGAGCAACGATGGGCCCACAAGGCAGGGGGCACGCCCTAGGGGGGCGCCCCCCACCCTCGTGACCGCCTCTTTTGTTCCTTGGAGCAGGGTCCAAGTCTCCTGGATCACGTTCGGTGAGAAAATCTCGTTCCCGAAGATTTTATTCCGTTTGGACTCCGTTTGATATTCCGTTTCTTCGAAACACTGAAATAGGCAAAAAACAGCAATTCTGGGTTGGGCCTCCGGTTAATAGGTTAGTCCCAAAAATAATATAAAAGTGGGAAATAAAGCCCAATATAGTCCAAAACAATAGATAATATAGCATGGAGCAATCAAAAATTATAGATACGTTGGAGACGTATCAAGAAGTACTTATAACATTTAATTGTTTATTAGGAAAGCTATCATTAATAGGTAGTGGGTCATCAAGAATATTTTCTAACCTAGACAAGTTGCCTGCAACGGGGTTCTCAGCTCCCTTTCTATCAACAATATGCAAATCAAATTCTTGTAGCAAGAGAACCCATCTAATAAGTCTAGGTTTAGCATCTTTCTTTTCCATAAGATATTTAATAGCAGCATGATCAGTTTGAATAGTTACTTTAGAATCGACAATATAAGGTCTGAACTTATCACAAGAAAATACAACTGCTAAAAGCTCTTTTTCAGTAGTAGCATAATTTCTTTGAGCATTGTCTAGAGTCTTATCAACTCTTTGCCCTAGAACAAGACCTACAGCATAATCACTAGCATCACACATAATTTCAAAGGGTAAATTCCAATCAGGTGGCTGAACAACAGGTGCACAGACTAATGCTTTCTTAAGTATTTCAAATACTTCTACACAATCATCATCGAAGACAAATGGTATATCTTTTTGCAATAAATTAGTCAGAGGCCGAGAAATTTTTGAGAAGTCCTTAATGAACCTCCTGTAAAATCCGGCGTGACCAAGGGAACTTCTCATACCTTTGATGTCCTTGGGACATCAAATCTTTTCAATAGCATCGACCTTGGCTTTATCAACTTCAATACCTCTTTCAGAAACTTTATGCCCCAAGACAATACCTTCATTAACCATAAAGTGGCACTTTTCCCAATTCAAGACAAGATTAGTTTCTTCACATCTCTGCAAAACTCGATCAAGTTGCTCAAGCAATCATCAAAAGAGGAACCATAGACGGAAAAGTCGTCCATGAAAACCTCACAAATCTTTTGACAAAAGTCAGAGAATATAGCCATCATGCATCTTTGAAAGGTAGCAGGTGCATTACATAAACCAAAAGGCATACCTCTATAAGCAAAAGTACCAAAAGGGCATGTAAAAGTAGTCTTTGATTGATCTCTAGCCGACACAGGTATTTGAGAGAAACCAGAATAACCATCTAGAAAGCAATAGTGTGTATGTTTGCATAATCTTTCTAGCATATGATCAATAAAAGGTAAGGGGTAATGATCTTTCTTAGTAGCTTTATTTAATTTGCGGAAATCAATTACCATCCTATAACCTGTGATAATTCTTTCTGGAATCAATTCATCTTTATCATTAGGAACAACAGTAATACCTCCCTTCTTAGGGACACAATGGATAGGACTTACCCACTCACTATCAGCAACGAGATAGATTATACCTGCCTCAGAAGCTTTAGTATTTCTTTTCTTACCACTTCTTTCATTTTAGGATTCAGACGTCATTGAGGATCACGAACTGGTTTGGCATCTGCCTCCAAATTTATTTTATGTTGACATAGAGTGGGACTAATGCCCTTATGATCATCAAGAGTATATCCAATAGCAGCACGATGCTTCTTCAGAGTTTTCAATAATCTTTCTTCTTCATGCTCTGAAAGGTTAGCACTAATAATAACAGGATATATCTTCTTTTCATCAAGATAAGCATATTTAAGATTATCAGGCAACGGTTTAAGCTCAAACACGGGATCACCCTTGGGTGGAGGAGGATCCCCTAAAATTTCAACAGGCAAATTGTGATGCAGAATAGGTTCGTGTTTAAAGAATACTTCATCTATTTCCCTTCTTTCATTTATGAACATATCATTTTCATGGTCTAGCAAATAGTATTCTAAAGGCTCACTAGGAGGTACGACAATAGAAGCAAGACCAATAATTTCATCCTTACTAGGTAATTCTTCCTCACGATGTTGTTTACTAAATTTAGAGAAATTAAACTCATGAACCATATCATCCAGGCCAATAGTAACAACATTCTTTTCGCAATCTATCCGAGCATTAACAGTGTTCAAGAAGGGTCTACCAAATATAATGGGACAAAAGCTATCTTGCGGAGAAGTAAGAACAAGAAAATCAGCAGGATATTTAGTTTTCCCACACAAGACTTCAACATCTCTAACAATTCCAATTGGTGAAATAGTATCTCTATTGGCAAGTTTACTTGTGACATCAATACCTTCTAACTCAGCAGGTGCAATTTCATTCTTAATTTCTTCGTATAAAGTATGCGGTATAACACTAGCACTAGCACCCATATCACATAAGCCATGATAACAATGATCTCCTATTTTAATAGAAATAACAGGCATGCCTACCACAGGTCTATGTTTATCTTTATCACAAGGTTTAGCAATTCTAGCAGTTTCACCTTCGAACTGAATAACATGCCCATCAATATTATCAGACAAGAGATCTTTAACAATAGCAATATTAGGTTCTACTTTAACTTGCGCAGGAGGTGTATAAGTTCTAATATTGCTTTATGAACAACAGTTGAAGCTTTAGCATGATCCTTTATTCTAATAGGGAAAGGTGGTTTCTCAACATAAGAAGTAGGAACAATAGGATCATTATAAGTGACAGTCTTTTCTTCAACTTTAATAGGTGCAGCTACTTTTACTTCTATGGGAGGATGATATTTAAACCACTTCTCTTTAGGGAGATCAACATAAGTAGCAAAAGATTCACAGAAAGAGGCTACTATCTCAGAGTCAAGTCCATATTTAGTGCTAAACTTATGGAAAATATCGGTATCCATAAAAGATTTAACACAATCAAACTTAGGTGGCATACCTGACTCCTTACCTTCGTCGAGGTCCCAATCTTCAGAGTTGCGTTTAATTCTATCCAATAAATTCCATTTAAATTCAATAGTCTTCATCATAAAAAAGCCAGCACAAGAAGTATCGAGCATGGTGCGATCGTTTTCAGAAAGCCTAGCATAAAAATTTTGAATGATCATTTCTCTTGAGAGCTCATGATTGGGGCATGAATATAACATTGATTTAAGCCTCCCCCAAGCTTGAGCGATGCTTTCTCCTTCGCGAGGCCAGAAATTATATATATAATTGCGATCACGATGAACAAGATGCATAGGGTAATACTTTTGATGAAATTCCAACTTCAATATTTTTATAGTCCCATGATCTCATATCATCACATAGCCTATACCATATCAATGCATCTCCCTTAAAAGATAAAGGGAAGACCTTCTTCTTAGCAACATCATCGGGCATACCTGCAAGCTTAAATAATCCACAAACTTCATCCACATATATTAAGTGCTCATCAGGATGCTTTGTTCCATCTCCTATAGAAGGGTTAGCTAGCAGTTTTTCCATCATACCCGAAGGAAATTCAAAAGGAGTTTCATTTTCAATAGGTTCAGTAGGTTGAGGAGCAACTCTTTGCTCTACTGGACGGGGTGAAGATACCCCGAACAAGCCCCTCAGAGAATTACTTTCCATAGTAACAAGTGACAGTAAATTTCAGCACACTATATAAATTTTTCCTTACCAAATTCCACCTACCAAAGGCGCTACACTCCCCGGCAACGGTGCCAGAAAAGAGTCTTGATGACCCACAAGTATAGGGGATCTATCGTAGTCCTTTTGATAAGTAAGAGTGTCGAACCCAACGAGGAGCAGAAGGAAATGATAAGCGGTTTTCAGCAAGGTATTCTCTGCAAGTACTGAAATAAGTGGTAACAGATAGTTTTGTGACAAGATAAATTGTAACAAGCAACAAGCAAAAAAGTAAATAAAGTGCAGCAAGGTGGCCCAATCCTTTTATAGCAAAGGACAAGCCGGAACAAACTCTTATAATAGGAAAAGCGCTCCCGAGGACACATGGGAATATCGTCAAGCTAGTTTTCATCACGTTCATATGATTCGCGTTCGATACTTTGATAATTTGATATGTAGGTGGACCGGTGCTTGGGTGTTGTTCTTACTTGAGCAAGCATCCCACTTATGATTAACCTCTATTGGAAGCATCCGCAACTACAACAAAAGTATTAAGGTAAACCTAACCATAGCATGAAACATATGGATCCAAATCAGCCCCTTATGAAGCAACGCATAAACTTGGGTTTAAGCTTCTGTCACTCTAGCAACCCATCATCTACTTATTACTTCCCAATGTCTTCCTCTAGGCCCAAATAATGGTGAAGTGTTATGTAGTCGACGTTCACATAACACCACTAGAGGCTAGACAACATACATCTTATCAAAATATCAAACGAATACCAAATTCACATGACTACTAATAGCAAGACTTCTCCCTTGTCCTCAGGAACAAACGTAATTACTCACAAAGCATATTCATGTTCATAATCAGAGGGGTAATAATATGCATATAGGATCTGAACATATGATCTTAGACCAAATAAACCAACTAGCATCAACTACAAGGAGTAATCAACACTACTAGCAACCTACTAGCACCAATCCCGGACTTTGAGACAAGAATTGGATACAAGAGATGAACTAGGGTTTGGAGATGAGATGGTGCTGGTGAAGGTGTTGATGGAGATTGCCCTCTCCCGATGAGAGGAGCGTTGGTGATGACTATGATGACGATTTCCCCCTCCCGGAGGGAAGTTTCCCCGGCAGAACAGCTCTGCTGGAGCTCTAGATTGGATCCGCCAAGGTTCCGCCTCGTGGTGGCGGAGTCTCGTCCCGAAAAGTTCCTTCCATTTTTTTCTCATCGAAAGACTTCATATAGGAGAAGATGGACGTCGGAGAGCCACCAGGGGGCCCACGAGGTAGGGGGCGCGCCCCCACCGTCGTGAGCAGGGTGTGGGCCCCCTGGCCTTCATCTTTGGCGAGGATTTTTATTTATTTATTTATTTTAAGATGTTCCGTGGAGTTTCAGGACTTTTGGAGTTGCGCAGAATAGGTCTCTAATATTTGCTCCTTTTCCAGCCCAGAATTCCAGCTACCGGCATTCTCCCTCCTTATGTAAACCTTGTAAAATAAGAAAGAATAGCCAGAAGTATTGTGTCATAAAGTGAAATAACAGCCCATAATGCAATAAATATCGATATAAAAGCATGATGCAAAATGGACGTATCAGGAGACTGGAGGAAATATGCCCTAGAGGCAATAATAAAGTTATTATTTATTTCCTTATATCATGATAAATGTTTATTATTCATGCTAGAATTGTATTAACCGGAAACATAATACATGTGTGAATACATAGACAAACAGTATGTCACTAGTATGCCTCTACTTGACTAGCTCGTTGAATCAAAGATGGTTAAGTTTCCTAGCCATAGACATGAGTTGTCATTTGATTCACGAGGTCACATCATTAGAGAATGATGTGATTGAATTGACCCATTCCGTTAGCATAGCACTTGATCGTTTAGTTTGTTGCTATTGCTTTCTTCATGACTTATACATGTTCCTATGACTATGACATTATGCAACTCCCGTTTACCGGAGGAACACTTTGTGTGCTACCAAATGTCACAACGTAACTAGGTGATTATAAAGGTGCTCTATAGGTGTCTCCGAAGGTACTTGTTGGGTTGGTGTATTTCGAGATTAGGATTTGTCAATCTGATTGTCGGAGAGGTATCTCTGGGCCCACTCGGTAATGCACATCACTATAGGCCTTGCAAGCATTGCAACTAATGAGTTAGTTGCGGGATGATGTGTTACGGAACGAGTAAATAGACTTGCCGGTAACAAGATTGAACTAGGTATTGAGATACCGACGATCGAATCTCGGGCAAGTAACATACCGATGACAAAGGGAACAACGTATGTTGTTATGCGGTTTGACCGATAAAGATCTTCGTAGAATATGTAGGAGCCAATATGAGTATCCAGGTTCTGCTATTGGTTATTGACCGAAGACGTGTCTCGGTCATGTCTACATAGTTCTCGAACCCGTAGGGTCCGCACGCTTAAAGTTCGATGACGGCTATATTATGAGTTTATGTGTTTTGATGTACCGAAGGAGTTCGGAGTCCCGGATGAGATCGCGGACATGACGAGGAGTCTCGAAATGGTCGAGACGTAAAGATCGATATATTGGACGACTATATTCGGACATCGGAAAGGTTCCGAGTGATTCGGGTATTTTCGGGAGTACCGGGGAGTTACAGGAATTCGTATTGGGCCTTAATGGGCCATATGGTAAAGGAGAGAAAGGCCTCAAAGGGTGGCCGCACCCCTCCCCATGGGCTGGTCCGAATTGTACTAGGGAGGGGGGCGCCCCCTTCCTTCCTTCTCCTTTTCCCTTCCCTTTCCTTCCCTCCTACTCCTACTACTGGGAAGGGCTCCTAGTTCTACTAGGAAAGGGGAATCCTATTCCCGATGGTAGTAGGACTCCCCTAGGGCGTGCCATAGAGAGGGCCGGTCCTCCCCCTCCTCCACTCCTTTATGTACGGGGGCAGGGGGCACCCCAAAGACAGAACAATTGATCTCTTGATCTCTTAGCCGTGTGCGGTGCCCCCCTTCACCATAATCCACCTCGATTATAACGTAGCGGTGCTTAGGCGAAGCCCTGCGTCGGTAGAACATCATCATTGTCACCACGCCGTCGTGCCGACGAAACTCTCCCTCAACACTCGGCTGGATCGGAGTTCGAGAGACGTCATCGAGTTGAACGTGTGCAGAACTCGGAGGTGCCGTGCGTTCGGTACTTGACCGGTCAGGTCATGAAGACGTACGTCTACATCAACCGCGTTGTGCTAACGCTTCCGCTTTCGGCCTACGAGGGTACGTGGACAACACTCTCCCCTCTCGTTTCTATGCATCACCATGATCTTGCGTGTGCGTAGGAAAATTTTGAAATTACTACATTCCCCAACAGTGGTATCAGAGCCAGGTTTTATGCGTAGATGTCATATGCATGAGTAGAACACAAGTGAGTTGTGGGCGATATAAGTCATACTGCTTACCAGCATGTCATACTTTGGTTCGGCGGTATTGTTCGATGAAGCGGCCCAGACCGACATTACGCGTACGCTTACGCGAGACTGGTTCTACCGACGTGCTTTGCACATAGGTGACTGGCGGGTGTCAGTTTCTCCAACTTTATTTGAACCGAGTGTGGTCTTGATGCGTAGGTAAGAACGTTTCTTGCTAAGCCCGTAGCAGCCACGTAAAACTTGCAACAACAAAGTAGAGGACGTCTAACTTGTTTTTGGAGGGCATGTTGTGATGTGATATGGTCAAGACATGATGCTAAATTTTATTGTATGAGATGATCATGTTTTGTAACCGAGTTATCGGCAACTGGCAGGAGCCATATGGTTGTCGCTTTATTGTATGCAAAGCAATCGCGATGTAATGCTTTACTTTATCACTAAGCGCTAGCGATAGTCGTGGAAGCATAAGATTGGCGAGACGACAACGATACTACGATGGAGATCAAGGTGTCGCGCCGGTGACGATGGTGATCATGACAGTGCTTCGGAGATGGAGATCACAAGCACAAGATGATGATGGCCATATCATATCACTTATATTGATTGCATGTGATGTTTATCTTTTTATGCATCTTATCTTGCTTTGATTGACGGTAGCATTATAAGATGATCTCTCACTAAATTTCAAGATAAAAAGTGTTCTCCCTGAGTATGCACCGTTGCCAAAGTTCTTCGTGCCCAGACACCACGTGATGATCGGGTGTGATAAGCTCTATGTCCATCTACAACGGGTGCAAGCCAGTTTTGCACATGCAGAATACTCAGGTTAAACTTGACGAGCCTAGCATATGCAGATATGGCCTCGAAACACTGAAACCGAAAGGTCGAGCGTGAATCATATAGTAGATATGATCAACATAGTGATGTTCACCATTGAAAACTGCTCCATTTCACGTGATGATCGGTTATGGTTTAGTTGATTTGGATCACGTGATCACTTAGAAGATTAGAGGGATGTCTTTATAAGTGGGAGTTCTTAAGTAATATGATTAATTTAACTTAAATTTATCATGAACTTAGTCCTGGTAGTATTAGCATATCTATGTTGTAGATCAATAGCTCGCGTTTAGCTCCCTTGTTTTATTTTTGATATGTTCCTAGAGAAAACTAAGTTGAAAGATGTTAGTAGCAATGATGCAGATTGGATCCGTGATCTAAGGTTTATCCTCATTGCTGCACAGAAGAATTATGTCCTTAATGCACCGCTAGGTGACAAACCTATTGCGGGAGCAGATGCAGATGTTATGAACGTTTGGCTAGCTCAATATGATGACTACTTGATAGTTTAGTGCACCATGCTTACACGGCTTAGAATCGGGACTTCAAAGACGTTTTGAACGTCATGGACCATATGAGATGTTCCAGGAGTTGAAGTTAATATTTCAAGTAAATACCCGAGTTGAGAGATATGAAGTCTCCAACAAGTTCTATAGCTAAAAGATGGAGGAGAATAGCTCAAGCAGTGAGCATGTGCTCAGATTGTCTGGGTACTACAATCGCTTGAATCAAGTGGGAGTTAATCTTCCAGATAAAATAGTGATTGACAGAATTCTCTAGTCACCATCACCAAGTTAGTAGAACTTCGTGATGAACTATAATATGCAAGGGATAACAGAAACGATTCCCAAGCTCTTCGTGATGCTGAAATCGACGAAGGTAGAAATCAAGAAAAGCATCAAGTGTTGATGGTAAACAAAACCACTAGTTTCAAGTAAAGGGACAAAGGGAAGAATGGGGAACTTCAAGAAGAATGGCAAACAAGTTGCTGCTCAAGTGAAAAAACCCAAGTTTGGACCTAAGCCTGAAACTGAGTGCTTCTACTGCAAAGGGACTGGTCATTGGAAGCGGAACTACCCCAAGTAATTGGCGGATAAGAAGGATGGCAAAGTGAACATAGGTATATTTGATATACATGTTATTGATGTGTACTTTACTAATGTTTATAGCAACCCCTTAGTATTTGATACTAGTTTAGTTGCTAAGAATAGTAACTCGAAACGAGAGTTGCAGAATGAACAGAGACTAGATAAGGGTGAAGTGACGATGTGTATTGGAAATGGTTCCAAGATTGATATGATCATCATCGCACACTCCCTATACTTTCGGGATTAGTGTTAAACCTAAAATAAATGTTATTTAGTGTTTGCGTTGAGCATGAATATGATTGGATCATGTTTATTGCAATACGGTCATTCATGTAAGTTAGAGAATAATTGTTGTTCTGTTTGTTGGATCTCGATCGTGGTGATAGACATTTTTATAATATTGAAGCCAAAAGATGCAAAGTTAACAATGATAGTGCAACTTATTTGTGGCACTGTCGTTTAGGTCATATTGGTGTAAAGCGCATGAAGAAAATCCATTCTGATGGGCTTTTGGAACCACTTGATTATGAATCCCTTGGTACTTGCGAACCGTGCCTCATGGGCAAGATGACTAAAATGCCGTTCTCCGGAATTATGGAGAGAGCAACAGATTTGTTGGAAATCATACATACAGATGTATGTGGTCCGATGAATACCGAGGCTCGCGGCATGTATCATTATTTTCTGATCTTCACAGATGATTTGAGCAGATATGAGTATATCTACTTGATGAAACACAAGTCTGAGACTTTTGAAAAGTTCAAAGAATTTCAGAGTAAAGTGGAGAATCATCATAACAAAAATAAAAGTTTCTACGATATGATCGCAGAAGTAAAATATTTGAGTTACGAGTTTGGCCTTCAGTTAAAACAATGTGAAATAGTTTCACTACTCACGCCACGTGGAACACCACGGTGTAATGGTGTGTCCGAATGTCGTAACCGTACTTTATTAGATATGGTGCAATCTATGATGTCTCTTAGAGATTTACCGCTATCATTTTGGGGTTATGCTTTAGAGACGGCCGCATTCACATTAATAGGGCACCATAGAAATCTGTTGAGACGGTGCCTTATGAACTGTGGTTTGGCAAGAAACCAAAGTTTTCGTTTCTGAAAGTTTGGGCCTGCGATGCTTATGTGAAAAAGCTTCAACCTGGTAAGCTCGAACCCAAATCGGAGAAATGTGTCTTCATAGGATACCCAAAGGAGACTATTGGGTACACCTTCTATCACAGATACGAAGGCAAGACATTTATTGCTAAGAATGGATCCTTTCTAGAGAAGGAGTTTCTCCCAAAAGAAGTGCGACGCCCCCGATTTAATCGTACACTAATCATACACGCAGGGACAGTTATGGGCACTCGACGTCGTGGTATCAGCCGAAGCCTTCATGACGTCAGCGACTGAGTGGCGCGCGCCGGATTGGGCTGGAACGCCACTAGGCTAGGTCTGCTTCCGGCCGCGTTCGCAACGTGCAGGTGTGCAAAGGGCGATGGGCCCAGACCCCTGCGCCATAGGATTTAGACCGGCGTGCTGACCTCTCTGTTGTGCCTAGGTAGGGCTGCGACGTGTTGATCTTCCGAGGCCGGGCATGACCCAGGAAAGTGTGTCCGGCCAAATGGGATCGAGCGTGTTGGGTTATGTGGTGCACCCCTGCAGGGAAGTTTATCTATTCGAATAGCCGTGTCCCTCGGTAACAGGACGACTTGGAGTTGTACCTTGACCTTATGACAACTAGAACCGGATACTTAATAAAACACACCCTTCCAAGTGCCAGATACAACCGGTGATCGCTCTCTCACAGGGCGACGAGGGGAGGATCATCGGTTAGGATTATGCTATACGATGCTACTTGGAGAACTTCAGTCTACTCTCTTCTACATGCTGCAAGACAGAGGCTTCCAGAAGCATAGTCTTCGACAGGATTAGTTATCCCCCTCTTATTCTGGCATTCTGCAGTTCAGTCCACATATGATACCCTTATTCCATTTGATACCAATGCATGCATATGTAGTGTAGCTCCTTGCTTGCGAGTACTTTGGATGAGTACTCACGGTTGCTTTCCCCTTCCTTTCCCTCTATGCCTTCTACCTGGTTGTCGCAACCAGATGTTGGAGCCCAGGAGCCAGACGCCACCGTCGACGACGACTCCTACTACACCGGAGGTGCCTACTACTACGTGCTGCCCGCTGAGGACGACCAGGAGTAGTTAGGAGGATCCCAGGCAGGAGGCATGCGCCTCTTTCGATCTGTATCCCAGTTTGTGCTAGCCTTCTTAAGGCAAACTTGTTTAACCTATGTCTGTACTCAGATATTGTTGCTTCCGCTGACTCGTCTATGATCGAGCTCTTGTATTCGAGCCCTCGAGGCCCCTGGCTTGTAATATGATGCTTGTATGACTTATTTTATTTGTAGAGTTGTGTTGTGATATCTTCCCGTGAGTTCCTGATCTTGATCGTACACGTTTGCGTGTATGATTAGTGTACGGTCAAATCGGGAGCGTCACAAGTTGGTATCAGAGCCGACTGCCTGTAGGAATCCCCTTTCACACTCCTTGGCCGAAGTTGAGTCTAGACATTTCAAAAACTTTTACTAACATGGCTGTGTGCCTTATGGGCCCACGTCGCCATCTGGGTGGTATTAGGATCTTTTACTCCTCGATCCTTACTCTCGGACTCTATACTCTCTTCTATTCGGGTTAAATGAATTTTGCTAAATCTAACATTAGGATCTCGTTATCACTTTCACCCGGAGAGCCCCTTATTACTGATGACCGTCTGCTGTACGTGAAGACCCTGAAGATACTCTCCGCTGTTAACCCGAGAACTTGTGTTCATCGTGTTTGCAATTCCCCTTCCACCGTCAACCCTTATGGATAACTACTTGCAGTTATTATTCTTACATTCATCCCCAGTTGGTCTTGTTATTACAAGATACCCTGAAATACTTGACGTTGTTTCGATAATCCTTTGAGCTTACTGCCTTGCTGTTCTTTGTCACCTGAATACCCCTATGGATAATTCTCGCACTTATTGAGTATCCCCCACCCCCAAACCCTAACCCACCCCGTCGCCCCACTCCCCCCCCCACGACGCCACCTCTCCCACCTCCCGATCCAGATTGGATCGGGATCGACCCACCCCGCCTCCGTGATGACGCCCGCCGCCGCCGGACCTCCACCATGTCTAACGCCGCCCCTGCCTCCTCCCAGGCGCCCCCCACTCGACTGGATCGGGGAGGGACCAGATCCCGCCCCGGCCGAACGCACCTCGACGCCGGCGCCCATCCCCTGCGTCTTCGCCCGTCGTCGCCGGCCTGCACCGCGTCGCCGTTGTCCCCGACCTCCACCTCGCCCCCCCGCTGCCCCGTCCCTACAATTCCCGGTGAGGCTACGGCCTCCGCCCTCCTCCTTCCCCTCTCCCCCACGCGACCTCGCCTACCCGCGCGTCGCGAGCGCCGCGCCTCGCACCGCCGAGCTCCGCTGCAAACCCCCCTCAGCTCTGTCCGCGCCCGCACTCCCCTGGAGCGCGCCGGCATCCGCGCCCGCCGGTCACCACGCGCGCACGCGTGCCTTGCCGTTCCCTGCTCGCGGCCCCGCTCCCCACGGCCCTACTCGCCGGCCCGCGCGCGCCCGTCGTGGCCGCGCTCGGCCACAACCCTCCGACCCGCCTCTGCAGTCCCGTCGCCGCTCGCTGGCCGGACCCCGCTCCGACCATGGCCTCCCATGGCCACTGACCTTCCCTGTGCCGGCGCCCTGCCGGGTCCGCCGCCCCTGGGCGTGCGCCTGCTCGGGCAACATCGCCCCGCGGCCCCGTTAACCACCACCCGCACGCCCGCTATGGCCCTTTGGCCCACTGATAAAGGGGCCCCACCCCAGAACGTAATTAAAAAAAGAAAATAATAATAATTATTAATTAGTTAATTAAAGAATTAATTAATTTTGATTAATTAAACTAAAACAACTAATTAAGCCTAACTAATTAACCTAAACCCTAATCAACTAAAACAGTCAATGACAGGGGGGTCCCACCCCTGTTGACCAGTCAAACGTTGACTGGTCAACTGGGTCCCTCTGGCCCACCTGTCAGTCACTAGGTACACTTTTGTGTACACTGTGCTGGGTGCGCCTAGCAATTTAGCAATTATTTTTCGAATTAATTTAAGTAATTAAATAAATTCCAGATATTAATAAAATCTTTAGAAAATCTCTTTTAATCCGTAACTCGGATTAAATTATTTTCAACATGAAAGTTGCTCAGAACGACGAGACGAACCCGGATACGCAGCCCGTTCATCCGCCACGCATCCCTAGCATAGCAAACACGCAACTTTTCCCCTCCGGCTCCTCTGCCCGAAAACGCGAAACATCGGGGATACTTTCCCGGATGTTTCCCCCCCTTCACCGGTATCATCAAGTACCGTGTTAGGGCACCTCTAACGCCGTTACTTGTCATGTCATGCATCACTATGCATCTGCTTGCTTAAATATTTATTGTTTCTCCCCCCTCTTCTCTCAATAGACACTGAGACCGACGCCGCTGCTACCCAGTATGACTACGGAGTTGACGACTCCTCTCTCTTGCCAGAGCAACCAGGCAAGCCCCCCCCCCTTGATCACCAGATATCGCCTATTCTTCTCTATACTGCTTGCATTAGAGTAGTGTAGCATGTTACTGCTTTCAGTTAATTCTATACTGCTGCATAGCCTGTCCTTGCTACTACCGTTGTTACCTTTACCTGTTATCCTACTGCTTAGTATAGGATGCTAGTGTTCCATCAGTGGCCCTATACTCTTGTCCGTCTGCCATGCTATACTACTGGGCCGTGATCACTTCGGGAGGTGATCACGGGCATACTATATACTTTACACTGTTACATCACCTGTGATACTGTTCGGAGATGGGGGCTGAAGGGGCAGGTGGCCCCATCCCGGTAGAGGTGGGCCTGGGTTCCCGACGGCCCCCAACTGTTACTTTGTGGCGGAGCGACAGGGCAGGTTCAGACCACCTAGGAGAGAGGTGGGCCTGGCCCTGGTCGGCGTTCGCGGATACTTAACACGTTTAACGAGATCTTGGTATTTGATCTGAGTCTGGCTACTGGCCTATACCCACTAACCATCTACGCGGGGACAGTTATGGGCACTCCACGTCGTGGTATCAGCCGAAGCCTTCGTGACGTCAGCGACTGAGTGGCGCGCGCCGGATTGAGCTGGAACGCCACTAGGCTAGGTCTGCTTCCGGCCGCGTTCGCAACGTGCAGGTGTGCAAAGGGCGATGGGCCCAGACCCCTGCGCCATAGGATTTAGACCGGCGTGCTGACCTCTCTGTTGTGCCTAGGTAGGGCTGCGACGTGTTGATCTTCCAAGGCCGGGCATGACCCAAGAAAGTGTGTCCGGCCAAATGGGATCGAGCGTGTTGGGTTATGTGGTGCACCCCTGCAGGGAAGTTTATCTATTCGAATAGCCGTGTCCCTCGGTAACAGGACGACTTGGAGTTGTACCTTGACCTTATGACAACTAGAACCGGATACTTAATAAAACACACCCTTCCAAGTGCCAGATACAACCGGTGATCGCTCTCTCACAGGGCGACGAGGGGAGGATCATCGGTTAGGATTATGCTATACGATGCTACTTGGAGGACTTCAGTCTACTCTCTTCTACATGCTGCAAGACGGAGGCTTCCAGAAGCGTAGTCTTCGACAGGATTAGTTATCCCCCTTTTATTCTGGCATTCTGCAGTTCAGTCCACATATGATACCCTTATTCCATTTGATACCAATGCATGCATATGTAGTGTAGCTCCTTGCTTGCGAGTACTTTGGATGAGTACTCACGGTTGCTTTCCCCTTCCTTTCCCTCTATGCCTTCTACCTGGTTGTCGCAACCAGATGTTGGAGCCCAGGAGCCAGACGCCACCGTCGACGACGACTCCTACTACACCGGAGGTGCCTACTACTACGTGCTGCCTGCTGAGGACGACCAGGAGTAGTTAGGAGGATCCCAGGCAGGAGGCCTGCGCCTCTTTCGATATGTATCCCAGTTTGTGCTAGCCTTCTTAAGGCAAACTTGTTTAACCTATGTCTGTACTCAGATATTGTTGCTTCCGCTGACTCGTCTATGATCGAGCTCTTGTATTCGAGCCCTCGAGGCCCTGGCTTGTAATATGATGCTTGTATGACTTATTTTATTTGTAGAGTTGTGTTGTGATATCTTCCCGTGAGTTCCTGATCTTGATCGTACACGTTTGCGTGTATGATTAGTGTATGGTCAAATCGGGGGCGTCACAAAGTGTGAGTGGGAGGAAAGTAGAACTTGATGAGGTAACTATACCTGCTCCCTTATTGGAAAGTAGTTCATCACAAAAATATGTTCCTATGACTACTACACCAATTAGTGAGGAAGCTCATGATGATGATCATGTAACTTCAGATCAAGTTACTACAGAACCTCATAGGTAAACCAGAGTGAGATCCGCACCAGAGTGGTACGGTAATCCTATTCTGGAGGTCATGTTACTTGACCATGACGAGCCTACGAACTATGAGGAAGCGATGATGAGCCAAGATTCCGCGAAATGGCTTGAGGCCATGAAATCTGAGATGAGATCCATGTATGAGAACAAAGTATGGACTTTGATTGACTTGCCCATTGATCGACGAGCCATCGGGATTAAATGGATCTTCAAGAGGAAGACGGACGCTGATAGTAGTGTTACTATCTACAAAGCTAGAATTGTCGCAAAAGGTTTTCGACAAGTTCAAGGTGTTGACTACGATGAGAGTTTCTCACTCGTATCTATGCTTAAGTCTGTCCGAATCATGTTAGCAATTGCCACATTTTATGAAATCTGGCAAATGGATAAACAAAACTACATTCCTTAGTGGATTTATTAAAGAAGAGTTGTATATGATGCAACAAGAAAGTTTTGTCAATCCTAAAGGTGCTAACAAAATATGCAAGCTCCAGCGATCCATCTATGGACTGGTGCAAGCATCTCGGAGTTGGAATATACGCTTTGATAAATTGATCAAAGCATATAGTTTTATACAGACTTGCGGTGAAGCCTGTATTTACAAGAAAGTGAGTGGGAGCACTACAGCATTTTTGATAAGTATATGTGAATGACATATTGTTGATCGGAGATAATGTAGAATTATTCTACAAAGCATAAAGGAATGTTTAAAAGGAGTTTTTCAAAGAAAGACCTAGGTGAAGTTGCTTACATATTGAGCATCAAGATCTATAGAGAAAGATCCAGACGCTTGATAAGTTTTTCAATGAGTACATACCTTGACAAGATTTTGAAGTAGTTTAAAATGGAACAGTCAAAGAAGGAGTTCTTGCCTGTGTTACAAGGTGTGAAGTTGAGTAATACTCAAAACCTGACCACAACAGAAGATAGAGAATGAAAGTCATTCCCTATGCCTCAGCCATAGGTTCTATAAAGTATGCCATGCTGTGTACCAGACCTATTGTATACCCTGCCCTGAGTTTGGCAAGGGAGTACAATAGTGATCTAGGAGTAGATCACTGGACATTGGTCAAAATTATCCTTAGTGGAATAAGGATATGTTTCTCGATTATGGAGGTGACAAAAGATTCATCGTAAAGGGTTACGTCGATGCAAGTTTTGACACTGATCCAGATGACTCAAAGTCTCAATCTGGATACATATTGAAAGTGGGAGCAATTAGCTAGAGTAGCTCCGTGCAGAGCATTGTTGACATAGAAATTTGCAAAATACATACGGATCTGAATGTGGCAAACCCGTTGACTAAACTTTCCACACAAGCAAAACATGATCACACCTTAGTACTCTTTGGGTATTAATCACATAGCGATGTGAACTAGATTATTGACTCTAGTAAACCCTTTGGGTGTTGGTCACATGACGATGTGAACTATGGGTGTTAATCACATGGTAATGTGAACTATTGATGTTAAATCACATGGCGATGTAAACTAGATTATTGACTCTAGTGCAAGTGGGAGACTGAAGGAAATATGCCCTAGAGGCAATAATAAAGTTATTATTTATTTCCTTATAGCATGATAAATGTTTATTATTCATGCTAGAATTGTATTAACTGGAAACATAATACATGTGTGAATACATAGACAAACAGTATATCACTAGCATGCCTCTACTTGACTAGCTCGTTGAATCAAAGATGGTTAAGTTTCCTAGCCATAGACATGAGTTGTCATTTGATTAACGGGGTCACATCATTAGAGAATGATGTGATTGACTTGACCCATTCCGTTAGCATAGCACTTGGTCGTTTAGTTTGTTGCTATTGCTTTCTTCATGACTTATACATGTTCCTATGACTATGAGATTATGCAACTCCCGTTTACCGGAGGATCACTTTGTGTGCTACCAAACGTCACAACGTAACTGGGTGATTATAAAGGTGCTCTACAGGTGTCTCCGAAGGTACTTGTTGGGTTGGCGTATTTCGAGATTAGGATTTGTCACTCTGATTGTCGGAGAGGTATCTCTAGGCCCACTCGGTAATGCACATCACTATAAGCCTTGCAAGCATTGCAACTAATGAGTTAGTTGCGGGATGATGTGTTATGGAACGAGTAAAGAGACTTGCCGATAACGAGATTGAACTAGGTATTGAGATACCGACAATCGAATCTCGGCAAGTAACATACCGATGACAAAGGGAACAACGTATGTTGTTATGCGGTTTGACCGATAAAGATCTTCGTAGAATATGTAGGAGCCAATATGAGCATCCAGGTTCCGCTATTGGTTATTGACCGGAGACGTGTCTCGGTCATGTCTACATAGTTCTCGAACCCGTAGTGTCCGCACGCTTAAAGTTCGATGACGGTTATATTATGAGTTTATGTGTTTTGATGTACCGAAGGAGTTCGGAGTCCTGGATGAGATCACGGACATGACGAGGAGTCCCGAAATGGTCGAGACGTAAAGATCGATATATTGGACGACTATATTCGGACATCGGAAAGGTTCCGAGTGATTCGGGTATTTTCGGGAGTACCGAGGAGTTACGGGAATTCGTATTGGGCCTTAATGGGCCATACGGGAAAGGAGAGAAAGGCCTCAAAGGGTGGCCGCACCCCTCCCATGGGCTGGTCCGAATTGGACTAGGGAGGCGGGCGCCCCCTTCCTTCCTTCTCCTTTTCCCTTCCCTTTCCTTCCCTCCTACTCCTACTACTTGGAAGGGCTCCTAGTTCTACTAGGAAAGGGGGAATCCTACTCCCGGTGGGAGTAGGACTCCCCTAGGGCGCGCCATAGAGAGGCCCGGCCCTCCCCCTCCTCCACTCCTTTATATACAGGGGCAGGGGGCACCCCAAAGACACAACAATTGATCTCTTGAGCTCTTAGCCGTGTGCGGTGCCCTCCTCCACCATAATCCACCTCGATCATATCGTAGCGGTGCTTAGGCGAAGCCCTGCGTCGGTAGAACATCATCATCCTCACCACGCCGTCGTGCTGACGAAACTCTCCCTCAACACTCGGCTGGATTGGAGTTCGAGGGACGTCATCGAGTTGAACGTGTGCAGAACTCGGAGGTGCCGTGCGTTTGGTACTTGATCGGTCGGATCGTGAAGACGTACGACTACATAAACCGCGTTGTGCTAACGCTTCTGCTTTTGGTCTACGAGGGTACGTGGACAACACTCTGCCCTCTCGTTGCTATGCATCACCATGGTCTTGTGTGTGCATAGGAAAATTTTGAAATTACTACGTTCCCCAACAGAGGTGGGGGATCAAACACCAATATGCCATGACATACTCCCCTCAACAAAATGGTGTGGCGGACAAGAAGGATGATACACATATAGAGATGGCAAGGACCATGCCGATGACTATAAATCTCCTTACTAGCTTTGGGCCGAAGCCATCAATACCACGTGTCATGCATTAAAGCCGCTCTATCTCCACAATCTCAAAAATAGGACCCCATATGAACTCCCTCATATGAAGTTGGAGTTGTTTTTGAGGTTTGCTTTTATGTAATAATAGGTAGTTGGGTGAAGGTTTTGGCAAACGTTCAACTATGTGGTAGTTTAGTGCATGTAGTTAACTAACTTTAAAAATGAATCATCAGAATCAGATTACACCCCTGTTGTACTATCAGTTTCATTGTTGCAATGAAATAGGTACCAGGAGGCTCCTTAAGTTGGAAAAAAGGTGTCTGCAATTTTTTTTATGTGTAAGCCAATTTTTATCAGACTCACAATTGACTTGTACTAATTTGGGTAAGTTGATTTTTCTCGGAATCAAAATCGACTTGCACCAATTTGGGTAAGTTGATTTGTTTAGAGGAGCACTCACCATTTTGCAACCACAAAACAAAAGCCCATCAGATACTTAGGCTTGGTTTGAAACATACTAAAAACTACCTGATACATGATAAGACACAAGACAACAACAAATATAAATGAATAAAGAAAAAAAGTTTTCTAAGAAACAATGAATTTAGAATTTTTCCGATCATCTTTTTTTCCATTGACAAGAGGGCGCACTAGCCGGTGGCGACCGTCGAGAGTGATACATACTTCAGACATACGTATTCTTTGCCTGAAAACACACGCTAGCTAGTTATAATATTATATTTTGTGTGTAAGTTTTGATCAATCGATCTAATGAAACTTAACTACGGTATGCGGGTTGTTTATATATGCGAAGTTAGAGTTCAATTAATCTTCATATGAGGATGATGATCAAAGAGTCACCTGTTCTGGCAGAGCAAACAATACACTGCAACAACGATGAACAAATAATACACAAGTGGCTGAGGCCGAGCATCTTAAGTACATGTGTTTTGGCAGAGCAAATATATCTGCAAGTCACCTGTTCTCTTGTCTATTGACTATCTCATTTCAGTTTAGACATCAGGAAGGTTACGTTAGTCTTCGTAGACCTTACTTAGATGTAGGATTATTGCTTCGGCTGGGCCAACCTGGGACGCCGCCCCCCAGCCAATGCAAAATCTTCTGAATGCTCATAGATAAATGGCCCAAATATCTAGTAAAACTGGCCCATTACTCATATTTGGTTGCCCCCACCACTGCTTAGCACAGTTTAAAAATCAGGTGACTTGCAGATAGCTAAAGTGAAAAAGAAATGTCCAAGTATTGGCTTGATCTGCCTCCTGCATAAACTGCATTACTCAGGGGGCACAAACACATCAACATAGCGATCAGTACAACATCGAAACTCTGACCCTTATATTAATCAATGTCAAACGGAATACAGGCGATCTCCCGAGGAGCAAGGAAGCGAACATGATGCCCTACTTCTAGCCAAGGCGGCCCCTGCTATGACATGATCATCCAAATTATTCTCCATCTGGCCAAGAGGGGACGTTGACACACACACGGTGCCTGTGCTTCTGCTTGATTTCCCGGAAGATGGCACTCTACACTGCCCTCTACCAGCTTAGTGACGGCTAAGCATTGAGATGTGAATCCATGACACGTTAAGATCCAAAGCAATGGGACGAGTGGAACACCACTGATTTATCAGCTATTGTACACTTAGGTAGGAGCAGCAGCGAACTGGCAACAACGATGGCTAAACTGAAACGAGATATTTACTCCACCACGGACGTACAGCAAGGCGCCTAGAATTCCAGCAACCCTCGACCACGCACGGGACGTACAGACGAACACCATCGGACTCGTGCGATCCTCCGTCTCACAGCTTGGAGTAGAGCTGCGGCGTGCGCCACTTGAAGAAGGTGCCGGTGGGGAGCTCGCCGGGCGGGAGCAGCGCGAGCCGGGCGCCGAAGTCGGCCACCTCCTCGGCGGTGCGCTTGCCCCACCCCTTGGTCATGTCGGTCCGCGTGAACCCGGGGCAGAAGCAGTTCACGCTGACGCGCTCGCCGCCGGACTGCAGCCGCCGCGCCAGGACGCGCGTGTAGGCGTTGAGGGCCAGCTTGGAGACGGCGTAGTCCGTCCACACCTTGGGCCACCCGTGCTCCGCCCACGTCCCGTCCTTGACCTGCGCCAGGAACTGCGACACCATGGCCTCGATCTTGCCCTCCGTCAGGGTCTCCTCGTCCAGCAGCAGCCTCCTCAGCGACGGGTTGCGCACCTTCTGCGCATGAGTAAACGTACAGCACCAAGCATCAAAGATACGGTCGATCGCTTTCTTTTAACACAGTACATACGCTCATACATACGCACGTACACTCACCCATACACGCACGCACACTCTACCTCCATGATCCCTTCTTTCTTGGCATGGTAGTTGTACTCATTAACTAGTACAATTACGCATGTCCGTAGTTCCAATGTGTGTTTCCCACAATCTTAGGGACGAAATGAGTGCAGGTATAGAAACGGCTGTGCCGAGACTTCCCTTTTTTTTCTGTTAGGTGAGCTTACGAGCATGCAGTGGGCGCACTAGCTTCTGTCTCTGCAAAATTAGTCGTCGCAGACAAGCCCTTGTGAATGTTCCCGCCATGTTTCAACAGTCTAATAATGCCCTTGAACCAGATTTGCTCATACCCTATTGACTATCGCAATCAACTTCCGACGCTATAAACGGCTTACCATTACCAGATTGGCATCTATTGTGGTTCCTCTGACACAGCTTACATAACTGCCAGCTGACACTATATTTGCTCGTCATCCAGCAAAATATTGGAATGGTGATGGACTGATGGTTTAGGTGTACCCACTTTCTAAAGCTTAGCCCAAAAAACACATTTCTATGCTTTGGAACTTAAATTGTAGCACTACCATTTTCCTATTTTTACCCAGGCCACAAATGGTCATTTGTTATTAAGATATATCATACTCCCTCCGTCCTAAAATAAGTGTCTCACTTTGTACTAACTTTAGTATAAAGTTGTACAAGAGTTGAGACAGTTATTTTGGGACGGAGGGAGTACTGTTTTACGGTTTTGGTAAATTTTATCAAGTGGGTTCCTGTGTACCCAGATCCCAAAAATCCCCTCTCATTCATCCATGCTTGTCCAGATGTGCATGATTGTTATACAGACTATCATTTTTTATGACATATGTTGCCAATTGCCATGTGATCAAGCTAGGAACCAAAAATTTGGAACTTGTACAATTTATAAGGAAGAAAAAGGCGAGGGTGGTCCCTTTTGAATGATCCACTTTTAACTAAGAATATACTGGTGGGCAGGATTGAACACCTAACTTGTACTTTTTTTTTAACTCAGTACTATTGAATGGTATACAGATATAGGTTGAAGAATCTTTAAACAGAAGAGCTAAAGCAAACTTGGAGTTTTGTGGAAAGAAAACGTTGCACCTTCCCCCCTTTGCTCTTTCAACGATAAGGAAAGAAAAGACTAGGTATTTCAAATGGAGTGGCTTAATTTGGACATATATGCATTCTGTGGAGCGTGAGTGGACAATGTACTGGTATTAGGTAGAGCTGCTGGCGTTGCTGATTGCGATATGGTTTGAGATAGAATTGAAAATTATCTGTCTCTATACGTAGCTAGCCACGTGCGTTCACACTTTGATAGTTTCATTGTGTTATCGAAAGTCGAGCCCACAACGGCATGTTTGCAAACTTTGAGATACCATCCATTTGATCTGAAAGAACATGCTTGCACTTACGTTAAGAAGGCCAAGCTGCGAGCTGATGTTGAGGATCCGGCTGGTGGCCGGCGATCGCCGGAAGAGGGGCAGGAGCGCCTCGGTCAGCAGCTTGGTTCCGTAGAAGTTGGTGTTGAGGACCGTCTCCGCGTGCTCCACCGAGTTGGTGTCGATCTCGTTGAAGGACACGGCAGCATTGTTCACCTACATCGACAGACAGGGATGCAACTTCATTAATTCTGGCCTTGGAGGAAGGCCATGCCCTTTTGCTTCTTTACATCTGCGTGGTCATGAAACAACTTCCTTTTTCTCATTGGTTTTGGTGTTGGAGCTAGAAATGGAAACAGCACTAGTGAGTGCTGACTGGTGTATAATGCCTTTCACTCTCCGGTCACAACTATCAAAGTATGATTTCGAAAAGTTTACCACATCAGATGATGACCTAACGGCATGGATGGACCAACAAAGTTGGAGAGCCATAACTGGCATGAAAGTGCTAACTCAGGACTCAGCCAGAGTGGGGTAGTTCTTTTTAGAAGAGGAGGATTACCCCCGGCCTCTCTGAGCATCAGAGTGATGCATGCAGCCCCTTTATTAAGCAAAGTGATCGAAAAGTCTGGGTTACAGAACAAGCTGCTCAGACCTAAAGAAAAAATAAAAAAGTATAATATGCCAGAGTGGGGTAGTGAACTACTCCCTCCGTCCCATAATATAAGAACGTTCACTAGTGTCAAAAACGTTCTTATATTATGGGACGGAGGGAGTATGTTAACATTGAATTGAATATATTCTGTTAGGGGCCACCATTTTGTTTAGAGTCTGCTCGTTTCTTCTCCTAGGAGTATATGACAACAGTGTGCTGAAAAGTATCCTTGGCTTGGCTCGGTCAAAATAAGGAAGACGCATGTGCTTTCTCAATAAAGAATGCAAACATAAATCTGAATAGTTCAAAGTAGAAATGTCTGAAACTCTGAATATATGACTACTCAAACATTGACAAAATTGGCATTAAAGAATCTTCCTTAGCTTGGTTTGGGTTATGTAACAAACAGTGTGATGAACTGTATCCTTGGCTTGGCTCGCTGCAACTAAGGCTAAGGGCAAGACCCATGTGCTTTTGTAAATTTTCAAAAAAGAATGCAACCATAAGTTCAAGCGGTTGAAACTAGAAATGTCTGAAACTCTGAATATATGATGATTACGCAAGCGTCGACAAAATTGACATGATACTAGAATCTTTAGTGCAAAATAATCTGTGGAATTAAGTACAGGAACTCCGGTAAACTCGGTAGATGATGCACATTATTATCATCTACTCCTAGTCAACGAGGCACACTTGGTAAAAGCAATATCTTTGTGAGTGGTGCGGTTCATCAAAAACCTGACCAGGTTTGGGCAGGTGCAGGCGCGTACTGTGCCGGCCATCTAACATATTCCACGAGACCACGACACATCGTAGTCAGCTCGGACCTGGTTGCCGGCCGGCCGTCGCTGTCCGGCGGCGCAGACGCCCGGGATGACGAACGGGGAACGGAAGGTCGTCGGACGCACGCCATAACTGCGCTGCGCACACAGCGCCGCCGTACCCCGCCTGCCACTCCGTGCGGCTTTCCTGAGAGTGACGTGACGTTTTTATTCCGTTGGTCGACGCGCTGGCGAGCTCGTGTTGTGTTGCGTGCCCTGTCCGAGACAGATAGCGCAATAATGCAGTGTGAAACGGGACCGGGCTCGGCCTGATCCGATGCAAAGCGAGAGCGCTACGGATTACGATGCGCGCCTGTGCGCGGAATCGTGGATATTCATGGCTGATCCATCATCCATCCATGGCAAAGGTGGGAATAACTTTGGTGGCGCTCCGAAGATTTGACTTTGTGCGGGGAAGAGGAAGCAGACACTAGGGCGAGGAGGCGAGGAGGATAAAGGGGAGGTGGTGGCGTGGCGATGGTGTACCAGGATGTCGAGGCCGCCGACGGTGTCGCGGAGCCAGGCGGCGAAGTCGGCGACGGAGGCGGGGTCGGAGACGTCGAGGCGGCGGAAGACGACGGGGAGCCCGCGGTCGCGGAGCGGCGCGGCGGCGGCCTCCCCGCGCTCGCCGTCCCGCGCGGTGAGCACGACGGTGAGGCCGTGCTCCGCGAGCCGCGCGGCCAGCGAGTGGCCGATGCCCCGGTTGGCGCCAGTCACCACGGCCACCGTGTCCCTCGACCACCACGCCCTGCACGCGCCACCGCCCGCGTCAGCCATCGCCGCCGGTCGCGCAGGCAGAAACAAGAATGCGCGCGGGAGGCGAATCGCGGGGAAGGCGGGAAGGATTGATTACCGCGTGGGAGACGGCTCCTTGGAGTAGTCCATCTGATCTGACGGGCGGCGCGTCGCGCGGGTCAACTGCTGGGGCGGGCGTGCAGGGAAGGTGAGGCGAGAGGGGCGGGTGGTGGAGTCGCCGGGGCGGGACGGAACGGGGACTGGCCGACCGCGGGTGGGACGGCGGGGAGTCCGGGAGAGATATTTATACACGACACGCGCGAGTGGTATCTGTCTGCTCCTGTTCACTACCCGCGGCTGACTGTAATGTAAAGCTGCTGCGGCCACTCGTGTGGGCAGGATTAGGCAACTCCAACGACCCCTAAGGCCTCGTTTGGCGCAGGAGGATTGATTCCCGGGAGGGCCAGAAGCCCCACGAAACCTCATCGGCCCATTTGATAGGTGAGGTTTGCACAGCCCAACTCGTATGGGCAAGACTAGAGCATCCACAGTCGTGCCCTCTGATCTGACCTTCGAATGTCCGATGAGCCCGGATGCGTCCGTGTACAGTGCCCGATCATCTTTTAAATATTTGTGTTCATAGCCGTGCCTCTTATTTGTATATTCTTAAATTCATACAACATTTGAGGATTTTTATCTAAATGCATCATCAAATTCAACATCGATGAACTCATAGGCAACTGTAAAATGATCTTGTTTAGCATTTTTAGGCGTTTCATATGGAAAATTAAAACATGTATGCATCAGACTAAGATGAATTTAAACTTAAACTATTTTATTTTAGAACTGTACGTTTGAATTATAATATTTTTATTTGAATTACTGTTGCAATGGAATGTTTATCTTTCATTGCTTAAGATTATGTTATTTATCTTTGATTGCTTTGATTCGTCCCGGTATAGCAGATATTTGCTGCGTGCGGTTAAATGGTGTCCGCCTCTATCCGTATACGTGAGAGAATGTGTATGTGGACATTTGATAATGATGGTTTTGGTGACCACACGAATACATTCGAACGTGTACATAAACATTTGATAATGTTGGAGCATATACAGCTGGGTGCCTCAAATCGGACTCTAACTCCCGGGCGGACGACCCGACCACTGAATGGTAAAAAAAACCCAGCCCAGACGGGCTCCTCATATCGGCCCTAAATGCCTGGGCTGACTGGCACCCCTCATATCTACCCCAAATTTGAGGCGGGTATGAGGAGGCCCGAGCACGTCCGTTCCGTCAGACCAGAGAGCCTGACGCCCACAAATTGCACCAACCCCCTTGGCCTAGCCGGTTTCACTTGTTCCTTTCCTCTCTTATCCCTCCTTCACGCCGGCCCTCCTGGCTCCGCCGTCGTTCTGAGCCCTCAGCATCGCCAGCACCGCCACAACAATCCTCCCATCCGTCCTCGCCACAACATGTATCATCGTCGGCCTAAACGTCATCGTGGTATGCTATCTCTTGAGCACTGCGTTGGTTTTCCCTTAAAGAGGAAAGGGTGATGCAGTAAAGTAGCGTAAGTATTTCCCTCAGTTTTGAGAACCAATGTATCAATCCAGTAGGAGATCACGCTCAAGTCCCACGCACCTACACAAACAAATAAGAACCTCACAACCAACGCGAAAAAGAGGTTGTCAATCCCTTCACGGTCACTTACGAGAGTGAGATCTGATAGATATGATAAGATAATATTTTTGATATTTTTATGATAAAGAGAAATAAAAGATGCAAGGTAAAATAAAAGTCAATAGAAATAACTAAGTATTGGAAGATTAATATGATGGAAGATAGACCCGGGGGCCATAGGTTTCACTAGTGGCTTCTCTCAAGAGCATAAGTATTACAGTGGGTAAATGAATTACTGTCGAGCAATTGATAGAATTGAGCATAGTTATGAAAATATCTAGGTATGATCATGTATATAGGCATCACGTCCGAGACAAGTAGACCAAAACGATTCTGCATCTACTACTATTACTCCACACATCGACCGCTATCCAGCATGCATCTAGAGTATTAAGTTCAAGAGAACAGAGTAATGCTTTTAAGGAAGATGGCATGATGTAGAGGGATAAACTCATGCAATATGATATAAACCCCATCTTTTTATCCTCGATGGCAACAATACAATACGTATCGGTTCCATTTCTGTCACTGGGATCGAACACCACAATATTGAACCCAAAGCTAAGCACTTCTCCCATTGCAAGAAAGATCAATCTAGTAGGCCAAACCAAACTGATAATTCGAAGAGACTTGCAAAGATAAACCAATCATACATAAAAGAATTCAGAGGAGAACCAAATATTGTTCATAGATAATCTGGATCATAAACCCACAATTCATCGTATCTCGACAAACACACCGCAAAAGAAGATTACATCGAATAGATCTCCAAGAGAATCGAGGAGAACTTTGTATTGAGATCCAAAGAGAGAGAAGAAGTCATCTAGCTAAGAACTATGGACCCAAAGGTCTGAAGTAAACTACTCACACATCACCGGAGAGGCCATGGAGTTGATGTAGAGGCCCTCTGTGATCAATGCCCCCTCCGGCGGAGCTCCGGAAAAGGCCCCGAGATGGGATCTCTCGGGTACAGAAGATTGCGGCAGAGGAATTAGGTTTTCGTGGTGCTCCTGGATGTTGGGGGTGGTACGTGGATATATATAGGAGGAAGAAGTATGTCGGTGGAGCAACGGAGGGCCCACGAGGGTGGAGGGCGCGCCCAGGGGGTAGGCGCCCCCCTGCCTCGTGCCTTCCTCCCTTGTTTCTTTACGGCCACTCCAAGTCTCCTGGATCACGTTTGTTGAGAAAATCACGTTCCTGAAGGTTTCATTTCGTTTGGACTCCGTTTGATATTCCTTTTCTTCGAAACCCTAAAATAGGCAAAAAAACAGCAATTTGGGCTGGGTCTCCGGTTAGTAGGTTAGTCCCAAAAATGATGTAAAAGTTTAAAATAAAGCCCATTAACATCCAAAATAGATAATATAATAGCATGGAGCAATCAAAAATTATAGATACGTTGGAGACGTATCAAGCATCCCCAAGCTTAATTCCTGCTCGTTCTCGAGTAGGTAAATGATAAAAATGAATATTTTTTGATGTGGAATGCTTTCTAACATATTTCTCAATGTAATTTTTCTTTATTATGGCATGAATGTTCAGATCCATAAGATTCAAGATAAAAGTTTAATATTGACATAAAAATAATAATACTTCAAGCATACTAACTAAGCAATCATGTCTTCTCAAAATAACATGGCCAAAGAAAGTTATCCCTACAAAATCATATAGTCTGGCTATGCTCCATCTTCACCACACAAAATATTTAAATCATGCACAACCCCGATGACAAGCCAAGCAATTGTTTCATACTTTTGATGTTCTCACATTTTTTCAATCTTCACGCAATATATGAGCGTGAGCCATGGATATGGCACTATGGTGGAATAGAATGGTGGTTGTGGAGAAGACAAAAAAGGAGAAGATAGTCTCACATCAACTAGGTGTATCAACGGGCTATGGAGATGCCCATTAACAGATATAAATGTGAGTGAGTAGGGATTGCCATGCAACAGATGCACTAAAGCTATAAGTATATGAAAGCTCAACAAAAGAAACTAAGTGGGTGTGCATCCAACTTGCTTGCTCATGAAGACCTAGGGCAATTTGAGGAAGCCCGTCATTGGAATATACAAGCCAAGTTCTATAATGAAACATTCCAACTAGTATATGAAAGTGATATCATAGGAGACTCTCTATATGAAGAACATGGTGCTACTTTGAAGCACAAGTGTGGAAAAGGATAGTAACATTGTCCCTTCTCTCTCTTTCTCTCATTTTTTGTTATTGGGCCTTCTTTATTTTTATGTCCTTTCTCTCTTTTTTTCGTCTGGAGTCTCATCCCGACTTGTGGGGGAATCATCGTCTCCATCATCCTTTCCTCACTTGGGACAATGCTCTAATAATGATGATCATCACACTTTATTTACTTACAACTCAAGAATTACAACTCGATACTTAGAATAAGATATGACTCTATGTGAATGCCTCCGGCGGTGTACCGGGATGTGCAATGATGCATGAGTGACATGTATGAAGAGTTATGAACGGTGGCTTTGCCACAAATACGATGTCAACTACATGATCATGCAAGCAATATGACAATGATGAAGCATGTCATAATAACGGAACAGTGGAGAGTTGCATGGTAATATATCTCGGAATGGCTATGTAAATGCCATAATAGGTAGGTATGGTGGCTGTTTTGAGGAAGATATATGGTGGGTTTATGATGCCGGTGAAAAGTGCACGGTATTAGAGAGGCTAGCAATGGTGGAAGGGTGAGAGCGTGTATAATCCATGGACTCAACATTAGTCATAAAGAACTCACATACTTATTGCAAAAATCTACAAGTTATCAAAGAAAAGTATTACACGCATGCTCCTAGGGGGGTAGATTGGCAGGAAAAGACCATCGCTCGTCCCCGACCGCCACTCATAAGGAAGACAATCAATAAATAAATCATGCTCCGACTTCGTCATATAACGGTTCACCATACGTGCATGCTACGGGAATCACAAACTTCAACACAAGTATTTCTCAAATTCACAACTACTCAACTAGCATGACTCTAATATCACCATCTCCGTATCTCAAAACAATTATCAAGTATCAAACTTCTCATAGTATTCAATGCACTTGCATGAAAGTTTTTTTATTATTTCCATGTTGTTTTAAAGGACTCTCAAAATAATATAAGTGAAGCATTAGAGCAAAAACTATATAGCTCAAAAGATATAAGTGAAGCACATAGAGTATTCTAATAAATTTCAAATCATGTGAGTCTCTCTCAAAAGGTGTGTACAGCAAGGATGATTATGGTAAACTAAAAAGAAAAGAATCAAATCATACAAGACGCTCCAAGCAAAACACATATCATGTGGTGAATAAAAATATAGCTCCAAGTAAAGTTACCGATAGACGAAGACGAAAGAGGGGATGCCTTTCGGGGCATCCCCAAGCTTAGGCTTTTTGATGTCCTTTAATTTTACCTTGGGGTGCCATGGGCATACCCAAGCTTAGGATCTTTCCACTCCTTGTTCCATAATCCATCAAGTCTTTACCCAAAACTTGAAAACTTCACAACACAAAACTCAAAATAGAAAATCTCGTGAGGTCCGTTAGCGAAAGAAAACAAAAAACCACTTCAAGGTACTGTAATGAAATCATTCTTGATTTATATTGGTGTTAAACCTACTGTATTCCAACTTCTCTCTGGTTTATAAACTCTTTTACTAGCCATAGATTCATCAAAATAAGCAAACAACACACAAAAAACAGAATCTGTTAAAAACAGAACAGTCTGTAGTAATCTGTAGCTAACGCAAGTTATGTAACCCCAAAAGTTCTAAATAAATTTCTGGACGTGAGGAATTTATATATTAATCATCTGCAAAAAGAATTAACTAAATAGCACCTTCCAAATAAAAATGGCAGCAATTCTCGTGAGCGCTAACGTTTCTGTTTTTTACAGCAAGATCGAAAAGACTTTCCCCAAGTCTTCCCAACGGTTCTACTTGGCACAAACACTAATTAAACACAAAAAACACAACCAAAACAGAGGCTAGATAAATTATTTATTACTAAACATGATCAAAATCAAGGAATAAAAATAAAATTGGGTTGCCTCCCAACAAGCGCTATCGTTTAACACCCCTAGCTAGGGATAAAAGCGAAGATAAATCTAGGTATTGCCATAATAATAGGATAGATCACGAAAACTCATTTTATATTCTCTACGTTCAACATCAAGTTTTCTTTGAGGCAAGCAAAAGTAATCAAAAGGGCTAAATTTAATGGGTTGGAACTCCCCAAGATCAATTTTGGGAGGTATAGGTTCCTCCTCTGGCCCTTCATATTGCACAACCAATTCATCGTTATCCTAGCTCATTATTTCGAATAGCAAAATCATTATTAAGTTCAGAAATTTTATCAACTAGAACATTGGTAGGAACCTTTTTTCTAAGGTTCTCATTAAAAGCAACATAGTCTAGAGATTGAAAACACATTACTTCCTCTTGATCAAAGTGGATTGCCTCTATGGGAGGACGGCCAGCGTCCACCCTATAGTGCGCAAAGATTTCTTTGGCCTCTCTTATTATAAATCTGAACTCATGAGCCAAAAAGATATTAGCGGCACGCTTAACAGAAGAATGTTCAATATTAGAAAATTCTAGGAAAATCCTTTGTATGCAAGGATGCATGTGCATAAATTTCCTTTCAAGTTCAACTACAAGCATGGTGATAGCGTCCGCAAGACTACTAGTTCCATGAAGAATAGAACTGCCCATAGAAGGCAAAGCACCGGCACAAGTAAAGAAATCTTGGATAACTCCCTTCTCAATAATATTACCGCTACCAATCCGAAACTCTTTAGTGTGTAAAATAGTAGGATTTTCAAGAGGGTCATCAATAGCATCAAAATTTTCCATATTATCCTTATCAATGATAACCTCCCCAGTTTAGGAAATAATGGCAACAGATTGCAAAGAAGAACAAGCACATAGAAGGCGGGAAGGAAAAAGAGGTGAACGGAAGGAGAGGGAGAGAGGAAAAGAGGGCGAATAAAACGGCAAGGGTGAAGTGGGGGAGAGGAAAAACGAGAGGCAAATGGCAAATAATGTAATGCGAGGGATAAGAGTTTGTGATGGGTACTTGGTATGTCTTGACTTGACTTGACTTGACTTGGCGCGAATCTCCCCGACAACGGCGCCAGAAATCCTTCTTGCTACCTCTTGAGCACTGCGTTGGTTTTCCCTTGAAGAGAAAAGGGTGATGCAGTAAAGTAGCGTAAGTATTTCCCTCAGTTTTTTAGAACCAAGGTAGCAATCCAGTAGGAAATCACGCTCAAGTCCCACGCACCTACAAAAACAAATAAGAACCTCGCAACCAACGCAAAAAGGTGTTGTCAATCCCTTCACGGTCACTTACGAGAGTGAGATATGATAGATATGATAAGATAATATTTTTGGTATTTTTATGATAAAGAGAAATAAAAGATGCAAGGTAAAATAAAAGTCAATAGAAATAACTAAGTATTGGAAGATTAATATGATGGAAGATAGACCCGGGGGCCATAGGTTTCACTAGTGGCTTCTCTCAAGAGCATAAGTATTACGGTGGGTAAACGAATTACTGTCGAGCAATTGATAGAATTGAGCATAGTTATGAGAATATCTAGGTATGATCATGTATATAGGCATCACGTCCGAGACAAGTAGATCGAAACGATTCTGCATCTACTACTATTACTCCACACATCGACCGCTATCCAGCATGCATCTAGAGTATTGAGTTCAAGAGAACAGAGTAATGCTTTAAGGAAGATGACATGATGTAGAGGGATAAACTCATGCAATATGATATAAACCCCATCTTTTTATCCTCGATGGCAACAATACAATACTTATCGGTTCCCTTTCTGTCACTGGGATCGAACACCACAAGATTGAACCCAAAGCTAAGCACTTCTCCCATTGCAAGAAAGATCAATCTAGTAGGCCAAACCAAACTGATAATTCGAAGAGACTTGCAAAGATAAACCAATAATACATAAAAGAATTCAGAGGAGAACCAAATATTGTTCATAGATAATCTGGATCATAAACCCACAATACATCGTATCTCAACAAACACACCGCAAAAGAAGATTACATCGAATAGATCTCCAAGAGAATCGAGGAGAACTTTGTATTGAGATCCAAAGAGAGAGAAGAAGCCATCTAGCTAAGAACTATGGACCCGAAGGTCTGAAGTAAACTACTCACACATCACGGGAGAGGCCATGGAGTTGATGTAGAGGCCCTCTGTGATCAATGCCCCCTCCGGTGGAGCTCCGAAAAAAGCCCCGAGATGGGATCTCTCGAGTACAGAAGGTTGCGGCGGTGGAATTAGGTTTTCGTGGTGCTCCTGGATGTTTGGGGGTACATGGATATATATAGGAGGAAGAAGTATGTCGGTGGAGCAATGGAGGGCCCATGAGGGTGGAGGGCGCGCCCAGGGGGGTAGGCGTGCCCCCTGCCTCGTGCCTTCCTCCCTTGTTTCTTGACGACCACTCCAAGTCTCCTGGATCACATTTGTTGAGAAAATCATGTTCTCGAAGGTTTCATTCTGTTTGGACTCCGTTCGATATTCCTTTTCTTCGAAACCCTAAAATAGGGGGAAAAAACAACAATTTGGATTGGGCCTCCGGTTATTAGGTTAGTCCCAAAAATGATATAAAAGTGTAAAATAAAGCTCATTAACATCCAAAATAGATAATATAATAGCATGGAGCAATCAAAAATTATAGATACGTTGGAGACGTATCATGGTACGTCTGAAAACTCTCGGATTACACCTTGCCCTCTATTTGTTCGACACATTCTCTAACCAGTTTTTATTTATTCATAGGAAAAACAATGGATTGGATGGTTCATTAGACGAGGAGTATGAACGATAGAGCTTGATGAAATGATGCAAAATGAGTCCTTCGATTCCTCAGATCCGGATGGAGAAGCTGAGTTGATGGTACTCATGAGCATCCAACGGAAATGGGCTTGGTGGTGGAGCACATTCTCAACTTGAAGGGCTCGATCAAAGGGAGAAGAGTTCTGAACTGACATAGAGTCTCTGGAACACGGCTACACTACAATGTGTACTTTGCTCTCGACCCAACTTTCCTTGATGAACCATGGTTTCATCTCCATTTTCGTACGCGCAAACCATTGTTCTTGAGCATTGTGGAGGTGGTGGAGGCACACAATGACTACTTCAAGCTCACGAGGGATTGTTGCAGATAACTATCATTCTCGGCTAAGCAGAAATGCATGGCTGCTCTGAGGATGCTTCCACTTGGTACTATCGCCGATGCCTTTGCTGGGTGTTGGGAAACGTTGTATGGAAAACAAAAAATATTCTACACACACGCAAGATCTATCCATGGAGATGCATAGCAACGAGAGTGAAGAGTGTGTCTACGTACCCTTGAAGACCGTAAGAGGAAGCGTTTAGTAACGCAGTTGAGGTAGTCGAACTTCTTCGCGATCCAACTGATCAAGTACCGAACGTACGGCACCTCCGCATTCAGCACACATTTAGCTCGGTGACGTCATCGCCTTATTGATCCAGCAAGACGGGTGTAGTTGATGAGTTCCGGCAGCACGACGACGTGGTGACAGTGGTGATGCAACTATCTCCGCAGGGCTTCGCCGAGCACTACGAAAAATATGACCGAGGATGAACTAGAGGGAGAGGGGCGCCGCACATGGCTAGAGACTCGTGGTGTGTGTTGCCCCTCTCCCTCCTCTCATATATATAGGTGGAGGGGGAGGGGCAGTCCCTAGGGCGCCCCAAGTGGCCGGCGCCTGCCCTAGGGCGCCTGCCCTGGCCGAATCCCCCCTTCCATATTTGTGCATGGGGGAGGAAAGGGGGGTTGGCTGCCTTTGGGGCGCATCCCCCTTCCCTCCCTCTTTGGAGCGTGGGCAAGGGGTGGAGGGGCGCACTAGCCCCCTTGTGGGCTGGTGTGCTTCCCCTCGCGGAACCCCTTCCAGCACCTCGATAAAATACCCGGTACTTCCGAAACCTTTCCGGTGACCAAATACTATCGTCCTATATATCAATCGTTACCTACGGACCATTCTGGAGCTCCTCGTCATGTCCATGATCTCATCCGGGACTCCGAACAACATTCAGTCATCAACTCACATAATTCATACAGTATTATATCATCAACAAACATTAAGCATGCGGACCCTACGGGTTCGAGAACTATGTAGAGATAACCGAGACACCTCTCCGGTCAATAACCAATAGCGGAACATGGATGTCCATATTGGTTCCTACATATTCTACAAAGATCTTTATCGGTCGAACCTTATGACAACATATGTAATTTCCTTTGTCCATCGATATGTTATTTGCTCGAGATTTGCTCGTCGGTATCTTCATACCTAGTTCAATCTCATTACCGGCAAGTCTCTTTACTCCTTCCGTAATACATCATCTCGTAACTAACCCCTTAGTCACTTTGCTTGCAAGCTTCTTGTGATGTGTATTATCGAGAGGGCCCAGAGATACCTCTCCAATACACGTAGTGACAAATCCTAATCTCGATCTATGCCAACTCAACAAACACCATCAGAGATACCTGTAGAGCATCTTTATGATCACCCAGTTACGTTGTGACATTTGATAGCACACAAGGTATTCATATGGTATCCGGGAGTTGCATAATCTCATAGTCGAAGGAATATGTATTTGACATTAAGAAAGCAATAGCAATAAAATGAACGATCAAATGCTAAGGTTGTGGATGGGTCTTTGATAACCCACAACTATAGGGGATCGCAACAGTTTTTGAGGGTAGAGTATTCAACCCAAATTTATTGATTCGACACAAGGGGAGCCAAAGAATATTCTCAAGTATTAGCAGTTGAGTTGTCAATTCAACCACACCTGGAAACTTAATATCTGCAGCAAAGTGTTTAGTAGCAAAGTAATATGATAGTACTGGTAACGGTAGAAAAAGTATTTTTTTGGGTTTTGTAGTGATTGTAATAGTAGCAACGGAAAAGTAAGTAAGCGAAGAACAATATAGGAAAAGCCTGTAGGCATTGGATCGATGATGGAGAATTATGTCGGATGCGATCGATCATGCAACAGTTTATAACACATGGTGACACAGAACTAGCTCCAGTTCATCAATATAATGTAGGCATGTATTCCGAATATAGTCATACGTGCTTATGGAAAAGAACTTGCATGACATCTTTTGTCCTACCCTCCCGTGGCAGCAGGGTTCTATTGGAAACTAAGGGATATTAAGGCCTCCTTTTAATAGAGTACCAGACCAAAGCATTAACACATAGTGAATACATGAACTCCTCAAACTACGGTCATCACTGGTAATGGTCCCGATTATTGTCACTTCGGGGTTAACGAATCATAACACATAATAGGTGACTATAGAATTGCAAGATAGGATCAAGAACTCACATATATTCATGAAAACATAATAGGTTCAGATCTGAAATCATGGCACTCGGGCCCTAGTGACAAGCATTAAGCATAGCAAAGTCATAGCAACATCAATCTCAGAACATAGTGGATACTAGGGATCAAACCCTAACAAAATTAACTCGATTACATGATAAATCTCATCCAACCCATCACCGTCCAGCAAGCCTACGATGGAATTACTCACGCACGGCGGTGAGCATCATGAAATTGGTGATGGAGGAAGGTTGCACTACAAAAAAATACACTTCCGTGATGATACGTGTTTGTCACAGTAGGTCGCATTTTTTTGTCATGCATGTACATCCATGACAAATTTATGACAGAATCAAGGTAGTCATACCTGTGCTGTCGTAGAAGTGTTCCATGACATTACCAAAATTATCATCACAGAAGTGTCCACTTCCTTGACGATAAATCGCGTGTCACAGAAGTGCTTTGGTCAAGGGTGACCGACACGTGGCATCCACCGTAACGGAACGTCGTTAAGCTATCGGGTCAGGTTTTGGATCCAATAACCCTTAAAAGCCCCGACCAATGGGAAATTTCCATGTGTAAAATTCTTATTGGCCGGACGAAACACGTGTCAGCTCGTCAGTCGGTCAGATAGGCGCCTATGATACGTCGACACGTGGCATAGCCCAACAGAGGCCCATTCCTATGAAAAGGCCGACCCATTTGACTTGGTCAAAAGTTGGCAGGTCGGCCCATGTAAAGCCTGTTAACGGCCTGTTCGCATATAGCCCATTTACAGCCCGCTAACCCAAGGCCCATTATGCCCTATCCAAATTGGGCCCAGTAGCGTCATCTGGGCCACCCAATATGATTCCAGCCCATTTTCACTTCTGGCCCATGTATGGCCCATGACGTCTTTCGGCCCATATGAGGCCCTATGTAACTCTTGGCCTATTAACGGCCCGTGGTGAAACTGGCCCGCAATGAACAATGTATCACTTTACACCCATTAATGGCCCGTGGCGAAACTGGCCCGTAATGAACAGTGTATCACTTTATACCCATTAACGGCCCGTTATTCCATTGGGCTGTTTCTAGCCCATGTTATCTTTCGGCCTTCTCAGAGCCCATTTATTTTTGGGCTCATTTCCAGCATTCATTTACTTATGGCCCGTTACTGTCATTTTCTGCTTGTGGGCCAAATTCAGCCCGTGGTTACAGTCGGCCCGTTTGTGGTCCGTTAATACGTTGGGCCGTTTTCATAGCGTCATCAAATACGACCTATCAACGATGGCCCGTTATGGTCGGCCCATGAACGGACGATTCCAACTCTAGCCCATTTACGGCCATAATGCGACGTGTTATTGGCCCATGTTTGGCCATCGATCATACTGCCCGTATAAGGCCCATTGATGATACGGCCCATAGAAGGCCCATTGTTTCTACGGCCCGTAGAAGGCCCATTGTTTCTATGGCCCGTAGAAGGCCCACTATTTCTACGGCCCGTAGGAGGCCCAGTGTCACTACAGTAAATATTAGCCCATGGTTATTGTGGCCTAGTTTTAAAAAATAGGTTATTGCAGCCACTAGCAAACCGCGGAAAAAGAACTGCAATGACTAGAAGCAAACAAATAAACAAGACAACAAGGAAATAAATAAGCAAGCAACTTACGCTAGGCTATCACGGCTATCACACATATTACATCCACTGTGCATCAAAGTTCGCCACCAGTGCAAATAAACGCGCCGACAAAAGAATATACAAAACTGAGAGCACTTCAGAAGGCACTAGGCCTGGCCAGGTCGCCCCCCAAACAGCTGAAGAAGCTGAGTAGACCTCAGTTGTGTCAACGATAGATGCATCAACACTAGATTTAAGGCATGATGGTGCGCATGGCAGTCCTCTGACATCTTCATTACATCTTTGACTTCAAGTCGGAGCTGAGCTGAAGCAAGCCTTTCCGCTTTAAGTTGAGACTGAAGAAGTCGAACTGATTGAGGCAGCGACTGCACAGAGGTTGTCTCACACCTACTGGTGAGTAGCTTCAACTCACTGTCTTCATCAAGACAGGACCTTGGGGTCATCTCGCTGTCCTCAAGATGGTTTGGCTCACTATCTTCCCTAAAGTTCTGCCTGGCGTAAGAGATACGAGTCTGAAAGAGAAACAAGGAGACACGTAACAGGTTTTCCCAATTATATAAGCAAATAAATGGATCTTTTCTGCATAAGGAACATGTTTTTACAACTACAATTTGAAACTGCTAGTTGTTGCAAACATCCAATCAGATGTAAACAGCAAAGCAAACAACAGTGGAGGAAATGATGCCTATCCAAATCTATACTAGAACAAAGTTTGAAGGCTTGAGAAGGATGAACTTACATTACATGTTAACACGGGTTGGACAAAGCCCTTCTCCATGTTGATGGAAGGATAATTCAATAAATTCCCCAAAGAAAATTCTTTATAAGCATTGCCATTATTCTACATTTTTCAAAGAGTAAATATAGATCAAATAATATTGGAAGAAACAGAGGATAATGAAGCTCAGGTGCAGACTGATGATACATAATCAAATAGCAATTAATTAAGTACAACGTTACAAGGCAAAAGGGAGAGAGGTACTTACAAGAGCAATGGAGAGCCCATTATTCTTTTGAGATCGTATGATCCTTTGAGCAAGGAGATTCACCTGAAATTAGTTTTCATACAAGAGAGAAGGTAAGGCACAAGCAGAAATTTAGGAGTTCAAATTTTGAATTGATATCATAGATAGTACCTGACGCTGGGCTCCCAGCAGTTCTAATAGGGGTTTGGCCACTGGAGTAGGGGTAAAGTGTGGTACAGTTGGGCCTGTGTTTTCTGTGGCTGCTGATCTATCTGATTTAACAGGTATCACTACCCTTTCCAAATACCTAGTTTGTACTACTTGACGACCTGCACTCACCCTCTTCCTTTTGGACACCTATTATGAAAGAACAACATTTGACTGGAAAAACATAGTGTGACGACACATGGAATAGGTACAGAAAGTGGATAGGTATGGCATATACTCATATATGATGCTTAAACTAAGCAGATGGTGTAACAGAGTAGAAGTAATGCAAGAGGTCAGAAGCAAAATATGTGCGACCAATACAACTTTGCAAAGTTAGAGCAAGCACCTTGATGGGTGAATAAGATAGGCCATCCTCCACCATGCCAAGTTTGTTAGGCAGTGGATCATTCTGCAATATTCCTCTCGTGCGCCCATTCTCATATTCATTTTGATAATGTTCAATATCTGACATGCATGAAAACATAAAAGCAAGTGAGATTTTCTTTGTAATGCAGAAGTGATTCTAATCCAATACTGCCTCCCTGTAAACCCCTTTGTGCTATCTCTGCAATTCTTTTAAAAGATGCCATGCATGCTATAATTTGTTGTGTGCATTAATATAATGTGGCCTACTACTCAAAATACGAGAGCTCCAGAAGTGATGACACTTTGCAGATGATAGCTTCAACATATAGTAAAGAAGAACAAGTCGACCTGACCTGACAGATTCAAAATATACTAAGGGAGAACAACTCGACCCGACCAGTCAACCGCAAGAGAAGAGTATCATCTTAAAGAAGAGCAGAAGAGCAAGCAGATTGAAGATATTACAAGTCTTTTAATACAATGTCGGTTGGCCACCCATGATGAACCAAAGCGCATAGAGAAATACTATTCTTTCCGGTCTCTCCATATGTGGCTCACATGCATTTTGAAACTAAAGTAGGAACATTTAGCTAACCAATTAAACATCTCTCAGTTTTACTAATATCAGCAATAATATCAGATATGAATTTGTACAACTAAGCTTGTTTAGCTCGATGGGTGGAGGAGTGCTATTACGACACGAACCACGTAGGCTGATTGTGGTCATCATAAAATGGGGAAAACATAAGCATGATGAGTACAGTGTTGACCGTGGCAGCGGGATGGAAGATCTGAAGCTACAAACCGCGCAAAGGGTAGTTAGCAACCGATGTTTGCTTTGAAATAACAACTAAGATTTGGTATGGACAAGAAAGTACGGTCAACAAGTGACAAAGAAATGAAACTATGCTGTCTCTCTATATGTCGTGACATGCATTTGGAAACTCAAGTGGGACCTTTAGCTAACCAATTAAATGTGTCGGTTAACTAATATCAGTATCATATCACAATCATATTTGAACAACTAAGCATTCGAATTCCGAGTGTTGTGTTGTTTAGCTTGAAGGGTGGAGTAATGCTAGTACGACAGAAAGCACCTATGCAGATCATAGTAGAGTAGATAAAAGGGGAAAACCCTAAGCATCAAGAGAAAAATCAGGAAGGTGGAACTAGCTGGACCAGTGGGTGGCACACATGCTTTTTGAAACGAATATAGGAACATAGGTGACCAATTAAACGTTCTCTTTTTTTAGTGATATGAGCATCATATCAGATTCGTATTTCAACACGTAAGCTTTGGGTTGAGGTCTTGAGGAGCAGTGCTAGCACGACACGAAGCACCTACGATGATGGTAGTGAATATAAAGGGAGAAACCATAAGCTTTACGAGTATAGTGCCCATGCCATGGCGGATCTGAAGGTGCAAACCGGACAAAGCTACTTCGCAACCAATGTTTGCTTTCAACTAGCCACTACGATTTGGTATGGACAAGAAAAGTACAGTAAATAAATTACAATCTATTTTCCGGGTGAGATCCATAACTTAAGCACATATGGAAGAGTACCACCTCTCTTGCGACGCCGTGTAGGCCTATGCTCATACGTTGAGGATGCTGCAGGTGCGATGGCTGTCGGCGGTGGGGAAGAAGACTTTAGACGGCAGACAGCTGGGTCGGGGGATATATCATGTTGTCATGGACGAGGCGGTCGTAGGAGCGGCAACGGCAAGGTGGACGACGGCGCCGATGAAGCGAGAGGAGGCGATGAAAGGATCCTGGTCCAGCGTCGTGGATGAGAGACGTCCATCTCTTGCAGTGGACGACGGGGTAGGGGTAGCGGCTTTGGCAAGGTTGAGGATGGGGTGGCAGACGGAGGAGGCTGGCCGCAGTGCATAGGTTGTCGTGCCGCCGACGGTGTATGAATGGGGAAATGGAGGGGAGGGTGATCTCAAACTTTGGGACGCGCTTCTCTGAAATGGGGGAAAGTTACGAACTTATCCCCCGTTTAAAATTTCGGACATCACGTCGGTTGGGGATAGGACGGTAATCTCGCATCTCCCAAATATTTGCCAGTAACTATTTCGGGTGAGGAGAGGGTGTTTTGCCACCCACGGTTGGCGCCCACAGTGTATGAACAGGGCTGACAGGTAGGGCGGTTGTGTCACGTCTGATGGAAGTTACACATCTGCCCCTATTTAAAATATTAGCCTACATCGATTTCGGGCGAGGAGAGGGTGTTTTGCCGCCCCCGGTTGATGCCCACGGTGTATGAACGGGGCTGACAGGTAGGGCGGTTGTGTCATGTCTGATGGAAGTTACACATCTGCCCCTATTTAAAATATCAGCCTACATCAATTTCGGACAAGGAGAGTTTGTTTTGCCGCCCACCGTGTATGAATGGGGAAATGGAGGAAGAGACACATGTCTTTCGGACGAGCTTGAATCAAATGTGTTTTGCCGCCCATGTTTGGCGCCCACCATGTCTGAATGGGCTTAGAGGCCGTCGTGTCATGTCTGATTGAAGTTACTAGTCTACCCCTATCAACGCAGTGTAAATCCTGTCGATAAGGATGTCAAGTGTCAGGGGTAGACAGTAATTTCCATCTCGCAAACACTTGCTTCGAGCAGCCCACAAATTATAGTGGGTGTTTAGCCGCTTCATTCAAAACTTGGGAGAATTAGCATTCATGTTTGCCCTGGGACCTGGCAAACTAAATTCAAATCCAATTTGTATTCGATTACAAATATCCACAAATAATTATACGTTTTGTTATTTATTTCTTCAAAACCACAACAAAGATTTATTCCACCTTTATATATGATTATGATTTAGAAATGCCGTGATCTTCGAATTCAGTAGGTTGGATACACTCTGAGTCAAACAGTTATTTCATCCAATACAATATGCTCACATGACAAACAGTTCACCTTATGTCAATCATACAAGTTCTGAGGATTACCTCGCCTAAAAAATTTGGATCATTACAACACATGGACAACATAGGGGGTCTTGCAACATAATCCATTCAGAGACATGACACAACATGCAAGTACAATAATCTAATGAAAATTTCAACTGATATCTAAAGAAGAACCGGGATTATCTTGGGCTTCAGATAGCAGAAACAGCAGGACCTCCTCCGTCTTCAAATGCAACATTCTTACTTCCTCCAATTCTTGGGTTGCTTGCATAATGCGTGCCGCTAATTCCGTAATTTCCAGCCTCAAGATAAATATTACCTCATTCATGGCAGCCACACCATCTCTTTCTGCCTCTAGTAGAGCCTCAAGCACTATAATATATGTGCTCAGACTGCTCTCTGGCGGTGTTGCCTCTGAACTGCTACCATCTGGTAACATGGATGGCGCACTGCTTCCACAAATAGATTCTGGGGTTGTACATTGTGTCCTAGTGTGAACGACATCCTGAAAGGTTTCCGCTGGACATCAGTAAGAGATAGTTATCGTATGATCCAGGCAGTAAGCTTACATGGTAAACGATGGACGAATTATTGCCGAGCATGGCAAACTATATTTAAATGGTTCGAAGCAGCATCAGCCGAAAAGAAATTAAAATGGTAAGATGAAACTAGGGATATAAGTGGCAAACAAACAAAATCCGCCAGTCCCATCTAGTTAGTTTTTGCTACCTCCCTAGTTCATTTTCCTCAAAAAACAAAAACTCTTTTGAACTATCATACCACTAGTGGACTTTAATCGGGATTAAACCGGACCCAACTGACATCCCTAGTTGAAAGGGAGTGTATAACCGCTATATTTAAGTTGCCAAGGCATCTAAGCAGTTGAAATAATTTGAGAAAGCACTTAACAGTGTGGTCTCGTATAAACTACGAAGACAGTCTTGTGATGAAGTTGAGAGGAAAAGTTAAGGACTCAAATGAAATAGGCATGCATTTCTTTACGATAGTACAGCAGGCACTGCTGACATATTGGCCAACTCAGGTATAGCGTAACAACAAATAAGCATTCGAATCAAGCAATACAGCAAAGCAGACAACTGAACTATTTGTAATTCGGTAGGATTACACGTTGAGGGCACAAGCCAAGAAAGCAGCCCACTCACATTACATTTCACATGTACTAAAACACACTGGCTTACCATATGTTGCTGTGAAGCCTAGCTGCTGTTGCAATGTTCTTTGAAGATATCGTCGGCATCCCGTGGTTGCAAATCTAGTTGTTGTAGTTTATTCTGCACCATCTATTTAGGTAAAATTAATTTTAATCGCATGCACTGGTCCGAATTGATCATCAATGGTTCATCTAAACTAATGAAAGAAGGGTGTGTGCATACACGACAATACTCCCTCCGATTCTTTTAACTTTGCGTATAACTTTTTCTCAGTTTTCTCGTATTAGTCTGCGCGTTGCCGATTCCTAGCGCTGGTTTCCTTTTGTGCCCCGCCCCATCCGCCTCTGCCCTAAGCAATTGGCAAATTAGTCCAGAAAAATTAAACAAGTGCCCTCCTTGGTATGCGGGTCAAGAGTTATGCGCAGAGTAAATAAAATCGGAGGGAGTATATCTGCTTCCCTCTATTTTTATGCTTGTACGAGGTGCCAGCCCCAAAAGAACAAATATTTTGCTTGATGGGGTTGGCAGCTCCATAATTAATAGAAGAATCAAATTAGACATGCAACTTGGGAAGATCAAGAACACACAAACAAGTAATGAACAGAGGCTTGGAGCAGTGATGTAATAGCTAGCATCAGAAAATGTAGGGTAAAACAAACAAAAAGCAGCGGAACCACATGCTAGTTTGCTGATGTGTAATTAAGCATAGAGAACATTAAGCAGTCTGATGGAACCAACAGGTGGCATCAAAACAAAACTAAAGCATATTAACTATATGTGCACTGGTATGTAATTTAGCACATGTAACATGTTCACTGCCAGAAGTATGGCCCTACAGGTGCAAGCAGAATACCACGTCTCATGAAAAACTGAATGATGCCCTGAAGAAATTCAATGGTGCGGTGCTTATGTTAGGAAAGTGAATGTAGGCGCCGGCCGTTGGATAATAGTACCTGATTCTCGGTGGCGTATGGGTATCATTGTCATACTTGATAGCTAAGGATCGTCGATGGTGCTCGTGTTGTGGTTGAGTTTGGGCCGGCTGTCGCCGTCGCTGAAGTGGCTCCGGTGCTACGGTTGCGGCGCCTGTCGACATACAAGAAAGCTCATCTATGGTAAGTGAATAGTTGCACGATAAAGAGAAAACCCGAAGGAGTACAAATCGAAATAACCTGATGAGGCCACGGCGTCGGTAAAACAGGGCCGGTGGAGTTGAATATGGCGTCCGTGGAGCGAGTCCGGTGCAGTGGACGAAGGCTTCGGCGGGCGCGTTGTATAGTGCTTTCGGTGAGGCGGATCTGTTGCGGCGGACGAGGGCTTGTATGAAGGTCCAGCAAAGGGGCGGACGAGGGAGTCAGTGAAGGGCCTACGCTGTGGTGGACGAGGGCGTCGGTTAAGCAGATCCGGTGCGGTGGACCATGATGGCGGTCAAGGAGATCTGGAGCGGTGGACAAGCCAGTCGCTGAAGCGGCTCCGGTGAAGTGGTGAGTTGGTAGTTGGGGGTTCCAAGGTGCGGAAGGTAGATCCGGCGGGGTGTGAGGTCCACCGCTGCGGCAGAGGACTAGATTCGGCGGCTTGCTGTGGTTGGGGGGGGGTCGGGGAGGGGAATGGGAGGGGCTCTGGGGAAGAATGTTGGGGGCAAAGAGGAAAAAACAATGGAGTTACCAAAGCAGCCCTTTTCCGTTCATGTGGCAGGGGTAAAACGGGAATATCGCAGGGCTAAACTTTCGGGCGCGTGATATTTCGATGTGAGCGGGAAGTTTGAAAGCTTTTGGCGCCTAAAATTATAAGTATTCTGCTCTCGTACGGCCGACTATGATATCATGGCCGACAATTTGTTTGTTTTGCACGCAAAAAAATGTGCAAGTTTTGAAAATCAATGTCTCCAACTCGAAACTTAGATAGTCCATTCAATTCAAATATGGATCATTGAGCTACTACAAGCAAATACCATCATACGGTCCAATTCAAGTGAAATTCCAAATGTGTTTATCCTAAATATGATGAAAAAAGCAAAAATGTGTATGTGTATGAATAAAGTGGATGATTATAAAGTTTGAACATGCCCATATGTGTATATCTCTAGGTTTGATATATGAATTTGAAATCACGAAATCCCGGCTTAAAAAATGTACCTCCGTTTAAATGAATTACAAAAGCTAATGATGGAGTCGAATTCCAAAATTCCAATCTTAGGTTTGTAATTCTGGTACATCAAGGTATACCACGCATGTTCAAAAGTATCGTTATCTCATAGTACAAACTGTGAAACAAATTGATCAACCATGAGTGCACAATATCTCAATTACGCTAAAGTCCCTCAAATATAGACACCTGACTCTTTATCTGAAGTCAACCCCCCACCACCACCACCACACACACACAGAGAGAGAGAGAGAGAGAAGTCGTTCTCTCCCCCAAACACCAACACACGAGCACATTAACACCCCTCTCTCTTGTAAAGTCCGGACCCCAACATAGGTCTCTATCACTTTGTCTCTCGGGCATGCACACATCTCTTCCCGCACTCTCTAGGTCTCCCGCTATCTCTCTTACCCAATCACACGCACTATGTAGAGTGTATATTTCCCATACAGACAAAACGTCGCCCCCAAACGTCTATCTCCCTAGTTATGTGGTTCTCGCGCACTCACCTCACACACCACCCCCACTGCAAACAAGCACACTCTGTCTCCTTGTGCACCACTCTCCTCTTTCTATCTCTCCCACATGCGGACCCACCCCAGCTCCTTCCCTATATACATATATGTCGTGACTCTTTGCATAGCTCCCTAATGTATAATCGTTCTCGATTTCACACATTGTTCTCTACACCATCTATTCTAGCTCTCTCATGAAGTCCCTATCACACACACGATGACTCGCTTCCCTTGCGTCTCCGTTCATAGGCCAATTTCGGAGAACATCAACATTGTCTCCCTATCTATACGCCATTTATGGACACAAACGACCCCTCTCGCCCCCTCTCTTCCTCTCTCTCTCTCTCTCTCTCTCCGTTGCTAGCTCTCTCTTTCTCTCGCTCTCACACCCCTCTCCCACACACACACTCGATGTCTCTTCCAAATAGTCTGCTCCCCCCACCCGCACCCGTGCTATCTCGCTACTACACATGTCACACCATTCCCCCTCCCTTATAATAGGTTTACATCATCAGTGGTCTCTCTACTCCACATACACTCTCTCCCTCTCACACACAAACGCGTGCACAAACACACACAGACACGCACAAACACCCATTTACCTGGATCCTCATCTCTCCTCATGTCTGCATGTGTATCTCACACACTCACTCTCTAATTATGTATATGTGTCTCCACGTTACACAACACAAAGCCCCATGTACATGTCTCTCTCTATCCTCCACACACATAGACACAAAGAATCTGTTATCATTGCCTCAGTCTCTAACATATCACACATGCACTCTCTCTCTTTCTCTCTCTCTCTCTCTCTCTCTCGCAAACACGCTCAACAAGGGTTTCCCCGTGAATAACTTACCGTCTATTCATGAATAGTCGTGGCAGTACGGCAAACACGAGACGTGAAAAAGAATAAATCTACACGTGCTTAGACCACCTAGTATGACTACTAGGACTAGAGCAAGCCAAAAAGCGCGCCGCCGTCACCCCCTCCTTGTCGGCGACGGGAAAATCTTCGTTTTACACAGTCGAGAAGTCATTGTGCTAAGGCCCCACATGCCGAGGCGTTGAATAGAATGTAGATGCTAGTTTACGGAAGCAAGTACCGATAATACGTTTGTATCTCCATACTTATATTTCTTCTCTTATAAAAACCGAGTTGGTGATGATGGTACGTGTGCCATCTTGCAATATAGACCATCCGATCTATATCTAACGGATGGAAATTAAACTAAAAGATACCCGCACCCCTCTCCACTTTTGCAGACAAGGCCTTCCCTTGTTCATCCTTATCTCCAACAAACCTCATTGTTGAGAAATTAAGAAAGGAAGCCTCTGGAACAAACTGGCCTGGTGGCCGCTGCCGGCGTCGTCAATCCCCATGCCTCCGCTCAGTTCGACCACCAAGCACCACCACACCCCACTCCTCTTCACCTTATCTCATATTTCTCAAGATATCATTAGTTTTTACACATGGGATTACTCCCGCAAGGGTCAATCACAAGAAGTGTTTTATAAAAAAATGCATCTTGATGTTCCGTGCAATGCACGGATCTTGCTAGTACTCCTACACAAGACTAAGTTAGTGATGCTGGTGTGTCTGCCATCCGTCGTTTCTGACTACTAGATCTACATCTAACGATTGTGAGGTAAGTTGTTGCCTTTTCTCACCAACATCCCACTTGTCTACCAATTTGCAGAAAAACCCATAATTAGTATCTTAAAACCAACCACATCCCTCGCTGACCTCACCAAAACAGCCCAAGGAATATATTCTAATTGAAACATAATATATCTCGAGTGACATATGTATATCAAAATTAGAGTGTTTTGTACCAAGTTTGTGAATAAGTATTATTCTAATTATGATTTGTTGCAACGGACATGAACATTGCTAGTATTTCCAACCATGCATTTCTTTTCCTAGTATTCCATAGTTTTGAGTTTTCCATCAAGATATTAGTCACTCATGGTTGATATTTACTTTCAATCATGTACACATATGCACTATGTAACTAGCCTTGATTATTGGCTTCCAAAGCTTAACTTTCACTCCTACTTACAATATGTAGAGTATTTAACAAAAAACTACCACTTTCAACCAGCCCTAGGAGGAATCTATTGTACACAAAATAGCAAAAACATACCCAAAATTTCTTAATCCACGCCAAAAACTACCTAGTACTCCTACCGATTAGGTTCGTTTAAACCCATTTATGACAGGGTTGGCCCACATGTCTGTGCTGACGAGGCAGCTTAAACCAACACATTTTGTTTGACCGTTGACATGAGGGACCCACATCTGACCTTCTATCCTGTTATTCCCCCTCAAATCATTATTTTTCCTGAACGTTACTTCAAATAGTACTAATGCATGTTCGTCGGTGGCGCCGGTGATGAGTGAGTTGGCCGCCGCTCCACCGGACGGGCCGGACGCCGCGCTGGTCTCCGCACGGGTTGGCAGGCTGGCCCGAGCATGACTCACGAGTGAGCAAGCCCCCGTGCTGGCCTTCGCTCGAGCCAGATGGCTGGCCTTAGCGCGGCGCGCGCGAGCAAGCCACCGCGCTGCCTTGCCAATCTAGCTAGCAAACCTTGCAGAAAAGCAGCTGGACGGAGCTATCTTGGCTACCTAGCGGCCGCGAGCGCCGGACGGAGCTGGCATCTGGGCTGCCGCAACATGGGCTCCGCACCGCCGGCGGTTTTGACCTCGCCTTCTGCCGACGGCGGTAGCTGCGTCCCATGGCCGAGGATGACTAAGTGGACAGGCCGGAGGTAGGAGGTCACTCGAGGATTTTTGTTGGTTAGAGCATGTACAATGGTTGATAAGGTAGTCTTATCTTAAGTCTACCACGTATGCAAGTGGTAGTAGTTTCTTGGCATTTTAGTGGTTTCTTGCATTATTAGAGCAAGTACAATAGAGCTGAGTCAGCGGGCTATAAGAAATAAACTACTACTACATGTTGGCTATAAGATGGGATGTACATGACATGGCTCTGGCTTATAGCCAGCAGCTGGCTATACTATTAACCATGCTCTTAGGGGTTTCTTGTAAGGAACAATGTATGTACTACTAGCGACAAAAGGCAATTCTAGGTTGTGTTGTACTCCAAAGAGTACTACTAGTGGTCATGGGAGTCTATACCTCGTTTTGTGGGTATGATCCCGGTCGAACGCACGGCGGCCTTTAAAAAAAATAGTACTACTACACTTCACTGCGAGCCAATATTTTACACGGGTAGTTTGAGTTTTGAAGTCAAATGGACGTGCGGCCCCACAATCTGGGTGCACTGGACAGCCTAGCCACATGAACGGGTTTTCCTTCCCAGCATCCTGTGGCTCACGTGCTCGCCCTAGCCGCACCTTGGTTGTAGCTTCCAGCTAGTAGCATATTTAAACTAGCGCCTCCCAATTAAGCCCGAGGAGCCGGAAAAGCCTGGCGGGGCATTGGGAACTGTGCAATATGGCTCTGTATGTAAAGTGCTCTACTACTACTCTGTAGCTTGTGGCGTTGCATGTATGGACTTCACTCCATTATTGGCTCTACTATAAAAGAAATTCCTCTTGCCGTGTTTTTTTGAAACGGAGGCAAAAGCTTTGCTTCATCTCATTCATAAAGAAGGAACTACTAACAAAGTTTGACGAGATCCATTACACCTCCATAAATGGAAGCGAAAAGCCTAGTCTCGCTGTATCAAATAACTCAAATGTTCTGCCCCCGCAGTAACCGTCGCTGATAAACAGGCTGCTAGTGTGTGCGTGAGAGGAGCGGCTGAGTAGGCCAGCTACGTGAGAGGAGCGGCTAAATAGAGCACCGAGAGTACCCACTAGGCCACTACGCAGGTGTACTTCCCCTGCATTGATAGTACAGCGATGGTTCTAGAGAACAGTAGTACCCTCCACTTCCAACTGTAGCTCCTTGGCCCTGAGATTCTAGAGTTCAAAACTGGTGCACTATACTAGACTAGACTAGAAGTACAGTACATCGCACTACTAGTTGAGAAAAGTAGTAGTAGTACTGCTACAATACGAGTACGTACTCCTCCGTCACATAATGTAAGACGTTTTTTGACACTAGTTGGCGTGTACAAAAAATGGCAAAAACATACCCAAAATTTCTTAATCTTCTTAATCCACGCCAAAAACTACTACCTAGTGCCAAAAATTTCTTACTAGTGCTATTATTTACAGTATAATGCAATCCCATAACGTTCCATAATCCCTTTCTTTCAAAAAAATCTCTTCTGGAGAGAAGATTGCTATCTCCACGCGAGCTTCTCATAGGCCAGCGCCACCGCATGCAGTCATGTGAGAGACAGGGAGACATCCATGCAGCATGCAGAGAGAGGAGAACGCGGGCGGACAGCCAATGGGCTGCATGGGGCATTTATAGCTGCTAACTCCTCCCATCCATGCGCCAGGGGTATTTCTGTCCAAAAAGCATGCAGTGAGCCCCTGCCTTGGCATTCGGGTCTGCTCTTATGCGCAGAGTAAAAAGAATCGGAGGGAGTACTAGTAGTAAATAATAGCCTCACCCCTTCGCTGAGGAACGATCTACAGTTGGAAGGGACGAGGCCCTGCGGTTACTACGCTCTTATCTCCTCCTCGCCAATTCCCCTCCCCCCGAAGAGAAGGCAGTTCGTCGCTGCTCCCATGGATTCTCCAGGCGGTTCTCCTCCTCGTCGGGGCTGGGAGACCTTGGACGACGATCCTGTGGGAGAAACCGCACGCTGCTCCGACGTCCTCACTGCCGCAAGACTCGGTGCTTCCTGCACCAACTTTTTCAAGACACTGCTTAAACAGGCCATGCTTGTTGGTCTTCCATGCTATGGGACAATCCTTCGAACAGTCCACCGCTCCCTGGCCATGGTTGCACGTTGACTCTGCTAGAGTTGCCGATGTTGAGTGGTAGTCGGATTTTGTCCGATGAGCAGGTCAGTAATGGAGTTTGATCATGTAGTACTTAGTTATTCCATTTCCATCCCGTAATTTCTCCGCTGCCCACCGTCTTATATATAGGTCTGGGTCGGTGCCAACGAAGATTGGCTTGCATACCTCTGGCCGGATACCACCATCATTTTGCACAACATCCACAGCAGTGCGGCCATTCCGGTAGACCCCTTCTCCATCATTGGGATCGGCCTTCCGGACTGGATGGGCAAGAATACGTATGATGATGCCTACATGAGATTGAAGAAGATAGCAATTGCGGACCCGCCGACAAAGCGACGCGGCTACGGCGATTACTATCTCATCGCGGTGTTCGACATAAGGATTGCCATCAATGCAGGAGGCAGTAACGGCACAGGCTGGCGCATGTTGGCGGTGGCAGATTTGTACCCCTACACATTTGAAGACGCCGTACGCCATCTAGGCTGCATCTTCGCGGTGACAAGCCAGGGGACTTGTTCCATCTAGTTGACATCCTACGGTACGAGAGATTACAAGCGGAATGCACAAACCATCATTTGCATCCCTAGAGGCACTTCGTTATTTTGCAGGGACCAGTCATCCCCCGATCAAAATAAGATCGCCGATCCTGGATGTGCATTTGCATCCGCGATTCGGTCTAACCTGGAACCTTGTAGCTGACTTTGGCATATTGGGATCAACTATCTTAGCAGTCGTTACCCATGGTACCACTGATGTGCAACATGGTCACATAATCTACCACGATCGGACCATCACCATCTACCCAGGTATTCCATTTTTAACGCTCTCGCCTTCTCTTTCATTGTTGTACTAGTAGTATACTTTGTAGTACTAGTAGGAGTACTTTTTACCTTGGAGGACGCGTATAGCTAGCTAGGCCCTTGAAGACTTGAACCCACTAGCTGCCACCATTTTTGTTTTTCCATGTCTTACTATCTCATCCATGTAGCCAAGAGTGGCTATATATAATAAGCCGGTTATTTTACTTCCTCTATACCGGAGTAGTACTATTTGCTGCACAGTATTACTGACCGCCACATTTGAGCACAATATTATTATGCATGTACCTTGACTATGTACGTCACCATGTGTCCAGATCTGGGATGCCGCGTGTACCAGATGAACGGCGCCGAGTTCGACCCCCGTGATGCTACGTGGGTGCCGAGGAACACTCTTGGAGAGTACTCGCTTTTCATCGGGGACAGATACCCCATTGTGAAGCGGATGCCACCTTCCATGCACGACACGGAAGGCCTGCCGTTCATGAAACATGGTTGTGTCTTCAGTGTGCACTGCCGGATGAATGACATCCTGGGACACGCTATCCCTGATTTATGCCGCTTCAGCTTCGATGAGTCTCGATCGTGTGGAACCGGACTAGAAATCTGCGACAATGATTCCCGTTGCCCACCGCTATGGATCGTGCCATCCATGAAGAACACCTGGGACTGGAACCTGGAGGAGGACATGCAGCCCATCTATAACGTGTAAGTGGAGTACGGTAATTGTGAACGATAGCGCTGTGAATATATGTAGACTAGTCATGCACAAATTTATGACATGAGTTGGAGATGAACTTGTGTGGCATACTGGCATTTGTCCTTTAGAATTTATTACTAGTAAATGTCTTATGTGTATGTGCAACTTGTGTGGTTGTTGCACGGGCTCCAACACGCTCTTTCAGAAAAAAAAGGTGGCACAACTTTGGATATACGTGACATGGCGGCATCATACAGTAGCATCGTTCGCTATAGTTGTACTAGTACACTCCTACTAGGACGACAACTCCTATAAAACCTTGCGCTGGGCTCTTTGCCTCTTTGGGAGGTTCAACAGTTCGTACTCGTGTGAACCTTGCACTTGGCTCTTTGCCTCTTCGGAAGGTCCAACAATGATGATACTATAGTATAATATGCTTCTAGCAATCTGACACCGATTGAACTGTTGCACGTCCACCGTGAGGGCGAGGGAGAGGGAGAGGGTGTTGTAGTCAAAACCCTCTCCCCGTCCTGCGAACCACCGCGCGCGTGGCCGAGGGAGAGGCGTAGTAAGCAAGCTTCTCCTTGTTCGGCGAGTTGACGGAACACATCAAAGCAGTACTAGTACTAGTAGTAGTAGTCCATACTGCGTCCTTTCCGATTAATATGGCTTAATTTGAAACGAGAAAAATACACTGGCGGTCAACGTATGTAATAGTACGCTCTTTACGGTCACTATATATAGTTTTGTGGCGATTATGCGATCACTAGCTCATATTAGAGCACCGTATTGCACCCTACTGACCGGCCACATAGTCGACGTGGCACTTTGTTGACTGGTTAAATTGTCACCTGATTTCTGGGTCCCACCTGTCAGTTGGCAGAGCAAAGAAATCAGTTAAACAAAACTTTACGTAGGCGCGACACGAGTACAACCCTTGCGTGCGAACCGCCCTGGCTTTGTATGTGAGTGCATGCACGTGTACTCCCTCGGTCTTCCAACAAAGTGTGTACTACATGATGTACATCTACACTTCCAATGTGTTTAGCCTTTAATCTAAATCGATATTGATTGACTAATGCACCAACTTGTGCTGTAGGTATAGGCTACATGTCTATCCTTAATTACAGCATGCAACGGCCTTCATTTAATCTTCTTATCTCAATGGTCACATGCACACATAAGTCTGCTACTTTTGGACATTAATTATGCCCTGGTCAATGTGTAAATCTCTAAATGTACAGTCTTTCACGGACGTAGGGAGTAGGTTGAGCACTTGAGCGTGAGTGTGTGTGTTGCGTCGTGTGCTGTGTGCCGCATGGGTGTGTGAGTGTTGCGTGTGTCCATGTGTACGTGTGAGTGTTGCATGTTGCATGCATGCATGGGGCTTACTCCCTCCCATTGACATGTTCATATTTCAAGCTTCCTCTGTTCCCTCCATATGGTGATACTCCCTCTGTTCCCAAATAGTATGGAGTAAAAGCCTCCCTCTGTTCCCAAATACGGAGTATTTGTCTTTCTACAGATTTCAACAAGTGACTAGGTACGGAGCAAAATGAGTGAAGTGAGCGTAGAGGCATAGGGATACTGTAGAAAGGAAGTCCTCGCGATCCATTTATTCCCCATCTCGGTCAGAGAGAACTATTCAACTAGTCTCTTCTTCTTCCTCCTCTCTTCTTCTTCCTCCTCTCTTCCCCATCGTCGGTCGCACACTATTTACCCCCGCTCACTGCTCGCCCGCCCGCACCATCTTCCTTGGTAGCCCGCGCATACCATATCCCCCCGCTCACTTCTCGGCCACACGAGGAGAAGCTTCTTCGCTCGCCCGCCCGAATCCACTTCCTCATTGGCTCGCAGGCACCAAAAACCCCAATGGCAGAACCGACTGACACGCAGAGCCGCGATTGGAATTCCCTCCCCGATGTTCTCTTGGAGCAGATCTGTAGTCGTATGGACCTACTCAGCACCGTCCGTCTGGCCGCATGCTCGGTGTCTTTGTACCGTCTACTCGTCTGCAACCGGTCGACTCTTTTCAAGACACCCTACTTGCTGATGCCCGATCCTCGCAGGTGGCCCAGACACTGACTTGACGATCCTATGGAGGTTGCCGTGGTGTCCCTCTACATGCTACCACTACCCGTCCACCTGTCCTTCATGTGCGGCCACTACTGGGTGGGCATGAAGGCCAACTGGATCGTCCTCATCCACCACACCGGTAGTCCGTGGCATCTCGTGGATATCTACACCCAGCGAGAGATCACCCTTCCATCGTTGGATACCGCCGCCATCGAGCCTCGCGGCCCGCCGGACACTCCTGCCTACTACGCATGAGAAGCGTCAAGCTTTTGGCTCGACCTTTGTTTGCAGAAAGTTGTAATCTGCGAAGTGCCCACACCATCCGAAGACTACATGGATTACAAGCTAATTGCCTTGTTCAACAAGGGATTAGTCTATCTGGAATCCGGTCGCCATACATGGTTATGGCTCATCATCAATCCTGTTGAGGAAACATTTCTGTCTGATGCTATAGTGCACGATGGCATCGTTTACGCGGTCGACGCACAGATTGGCTACCTATATTGGTGGAATCTATCATCGTGTAATTGTTCTATCTCATCTCATCTTTACCTTATGAATATGACTGCATGTTCATTTGTTACAAATTTAGAATGCATAGTATGTCTATAACCACATCATTGCTATATGTACCTCTCATTTCCTAGATTTTTATGACCACACATGTTATTGTTAGAGTTGATATGAGAACAATTGGCATCTAATGATTGTTAGAATACATATTATGAGCATAACATCATGATTGCTATATGTTACTCTTGTTTACAAGATTTTTATAACAACGCATGTTATTGCTTAGAGTTGATATGAGAACAGTAGTAGTAAGTGCTATGGTAGAATATGAGTAGGCGCTGTCATAGCTATTTTCCTCTCATTATTACATGATGTTTGAACCATGACATATTGCTAGAATATGAAAGCCATTGGCTTATTTTTTTAACTTGGGGTATGATTATGACCACGACATTGCAATTCTCTGTCTATGATATGTGTCACTGTTATAATAATCTTAATTCCACACATACTCTGAACATGATTGTTTATTTTTGTCCTTTTGGTCTCCAATTTGAATTGTTGCAGCAGACGCAAATGTGTTGGCCTTCATGATTCCAGGACCTGGAATCATACCAGCCGATGGGTGGTGGTTTTATCGCTCGTTCAGCTGACGGCGGTCATTTGATGCTCATTCACGCGTACCAAATTGACCAAACCATTACATCAAACCACATGCAATACAATGCGTGGGGCGTTCGTGACATTGATGGCTATGGCTGCTTCGTGTTCAAGAAAAATCCCAGCTCCGTTGGGCCAGGCGTATTCAACTGAAGGCGGGTTTACAGCCTCGGCAACCACTCCTTGTTCCTCGGGCTCAATTATCCGATCATCCAACCAATCATCGATCATATCACCGGCGATGATTACTGTGCTATGCAACTTCCATTAGCGAGGGGGGGCTGTGTTTACACATCATACCATGAGTTTCATGAATCACCATATCTAGATATTCATCGACACAGCTTGTTGCCAGATAATCTTCAGTGTGTGAAAGGCATCAAGCTTCCATGCAATGGATGGCTTTTGCAAACCCGACATGCGGCGATGTGGTTCATGCCAATAGCAAATATGCACAACTTGATTCGTGCTGATATCTAGACTGAGCCATGTATTCTGCTGCTGTAGCACGACCCTCTTTTGTTGGATATTATGTACTGTTGTTAGTTTGAAGCACTCGTCTGGTTTGAAGGATAGATACCTTCCTGGGACCAAGTGCATCCTAACTCACCTACGTAGGATGTACTGATAATGATGATGCAGATGCTGTGCGTACTTGTTAGTTAAACCTATGTATAAATTGTGACACTAAATACGACTAGTAAGTAGTACAATAGCAGTACTAGTATACGTCGGTCAAATTATTCATCATGTCCACACATTGAATTGACGTGACAACACGCTGTGCTTGAGGTGACACAAGAATCCCGGCAGCGTGTTCGGGTATTCTGGACTTCAGATTTGGAGTACCACTTATCTGTCGAAATCTTTCATCATTCACTTAAAACAGTCAATTGATCATACATTGAGTACCATATAACTGGAATTACCGATGCAAGTCGAAGAAGGATTGGCCCGTGCTGCTAGCTGGCGTCAAGTTTGATCCCACGGATCAGGAGCTGATCGAGCACCTTGAGGCCAAAGTGAGTGCCGACAACGTGAGATTTCAGTCTCTCATCGATTTGTTCATACCAACCATCGACAGCGAGCACCCAACCGGAGAAACTTCCAAGTAAGACACCGATCGGCCGTCTACTTGCACAAACATATTCCTTTGTTTATAGCTCTATTTTTCTTTTTAGACGCAGACCTGGTGAAGCAATTACAATTTGACAGTTAATAAAAAGTGAAACAAGTGACTGCAACATGCCAAAGATGTTATGAAAATGCCAACTAGGTACACTAAAACCTGTATTCTACAATACTGTATGTATCACACTGAGTGGCCTAAGGAAGCATTTCTTCCAGTGCAATTCTAGGGCGTTCAAAAGGGGCGCGTGGACGCGTCACAAGATACAGCCGGAGTGCGGCATGCACGCGATGTGGCACAAGACCGGCAATAGCTTGCCGGTGATGGTCAACGGCCGGCAGACGGGCAGCAAAAAAGGTTCTGGTGCTGCACAGCAACAAGAACTTCGACCAGTAGAGGACCAACTGGGTGATGCACCAGTACCACCTCGGGGACCTGGAGCAAGAGAAGGAGCGGGAGCTGGTCCTCTGCAAGATATTCTACCAGACGAACACTAGGGCTAGGAGTAAAAAGATTATAAGTTAGTTTGGTATTGGTAGTTGTACTACCTTGTCGTACGCAAGTTGGTATTGTTGTTAACAATCTTTTGGTATGAACTTGCATTTGCTTCCAACCATCATGCCGAGGGTCGACGTGGATATAAAGCTGAATCATTTGTTTCAAAACGAATTTTCAGGCACCTGATTTTTATTTGATGGGTAGCATAAGCACCCGCCGTTCGAATTTCCAGTTCTCCAATTTTTTCGAAACAAGTGCATGCACTTATTATCACGATAAAAAAACAATATCCATGCTGCATCCCAGTTATCAGTCTGTACTTGCAGAATTCTCTCATTTATTGAGCATGTATATTGTTTTTTCAGGTCGAGCAAGTTTCAACTGGGCTGTAGATTGCCCAGGGTTGTTTTGTTTTTAACAGGCCCAGCCCATGATGACAATGGGGCACAAAGATCCAGCAGGTATCTACTGGCCTCTGGCCCGCCAGCGTTAGTTATATTTTGTCTTACAACATCCGTAGATAGTTTTTTTACCGAATCAAATGCACAACCTAGTTCTATTTTCCTCTTGAAACGCATGTCCTACATCCGTTTTCTAATCTCTACCTATAGTTTTACTAGTTCCTATATACGTATAATTATATTGAAAACACATAAAATTCCCTTTTCATATTTACATCCTTATTTTTGTTGTTTTTCCCACCCAACGCTAATTTTTTTACCACTGGTTTTCCCTTAAACCAACTAAATTGTCCCACGTCTTATTTTCTTACAAAAACAAAACGATTTTTTTGGCAAATCAATAAGTTCTTAAAAAAATGTTTATCATTTAGGGATTACAACAGTTCGGACTCCATCGAAATATGCAAAATAAGGTTGGACTTTTTGACTATGGTCATGGGCAGAAAATGGGCTATAATAAATTACTTAAGAATTATCAAATGGGCTGCAAATTATAAAAAATAGCAAATGGGCATTATGTTGTCTACCACAGATTTGGAGGCTGACTTGTAGGCCTACTAAGTTCATGCGTACACAAAGTTTCTCAAAAAATAAACTTAGTCAACAATCGACTCTACCAGCGTCACACCGTTAGATGTCAATCTAACGGCAATCGTGCTTCTTCAGTCTCTAATCTTCCTGCCCCAGCCGCCCAAACCAGCGCCGTCGGAACCGCCTGCTCCCGCCTCCCGTGGCCGGCAGTGCTCCCGGGAAGGCCTCACGGCCCCATCATACTCGCATCCCTGGCCTGTCTATCCCTCTACTCACCCACACCTCCTGTTATTTTCCGACGACGGCATCCAAACCAGTCAACCCTCGTACTCTCCATCGCGTGGGAAGCCACTGTCGTGTCTTCCCCGGCTCCGTGTCGTTCCCTTCGTAGGCCTCGTCGTCGTCCACCGCCCTGGTGCTCTCGGTGCGGCGTGGTCAATGATGTCCATCCAACGGCCGTAGTGCTTCTTCAACCTCTGGTCTTCTTGCCCCAGCCACCCAAAGCAGCGCCGGTCGTGCCGCATGCTCCTGCCTCCCGTGGCCGGCTGTGCTTCCGCGGAGGCCTCACCGTCCCCATACTACTCCCACTGCTAGCCAGGCCATCCCTCCACTCACCCACTCCCCCTGTTATTCTGCGGCGACGGTAGCCTCACACCGCAACCGAACTAGTGAACCCTCGTACTCCTCTCCGCGTGGGCATCCACTGTCGCGTCTTCCCCGGCTCCGCGTCAAACCCTTCCTAGGCCTCGCCGTCGTCCACTGCTACCTCTTGAGCTTGCGTTGATTTTCCCCGAAGAGGAAAGGATGATGCAACAGAGTAGCGTAAGTATTTCCCCCAGTTTTTGAGAACGAAGGTATCAATCCAGTAGGAGGCCACGCGCAAGTCCCTCGTACCTACACAACACAAAGAGCTCAACGCAACCAATGCGATTAGGGGTTGTCAATACCTTCACGGTCACTTACGGAAGTGAGATCCGATAGATAATATTTTTGGTATTTTTGATATAACGATGCAAAGTGAAAAGTAAAAGGCAAAGTAAAAACAAAGCAAGATTAAAGTGATGGAGGTTGATATGATGAGAATAGACCCGGGGGCCATAGGTTTCACTAGTGGCTTCTCTCAAGAGCATAAGTTTTCTACGGTGGGTGAACAAAATTACTGTTGAGCAATTGACAGAATTGAGCATAGTTATGAGAATATCTAGGCATGATCATGTATATAGGCATCACGTCTGTGACAAGTAGATCAAAATGATTCTACATCTACTACTATTACTCCACTCATCGACCGCTATCCAGCATGCATATAGAGTATTAAGTTAAAAACAAAGTAACACTTTAAGCAAGATGACATGATGTAGAGAGATAAATTCATGCAATATGAAATAAACCCCATCTTGTTATCCTCGATGGCAACGATACAATACATGTCTTGCTGCCCCTTCTGTCACTGGGAAAGAACACCGCAACATCGAACCCAAAGCTAAGCACTTCTCCCATGGTAAGAACTACCAATCTAGTTGGCCAAACCAAATGGATAATTTGAAGTGACTTGGAAAGATAACCAATCATACATAAAAGAATCCAGAGAAGATTCAAATATTGTTCATACATAGACTTGATCATAAACCCACAATTCATTGTTCTCAACAAACACACCGCAAAAGAAGAAGATTACATCGAATAGATCTCCACAAGAGAGGGGGAGAACATTGTATTGAGATCCAAAAAGAGAGAAGAAGCCATCTAATAACTATGGACCCGAAGGTCTGAGGTATACTACTCACACTTCATCGGAGGGGCTATGGTGATGTAGAAGCCCTCCGTGATGACGGCCCTCTCCGGCGGAGCTCTGGAACAGGCCCCAAGATGGGATCTCGTGGATACAGAAAGTTGCGGCGGTGGAATTAGGTTTTTGGCTCCTGTTCTGATCGTTTGGGGGTACGTGGGTATATATAGGAGGAAGGAGTACGTCGGTGGAGCACCGAGGGGCCCACGAGGCAGGGGGCGCGCCCTGCGCCCCTACCCTCGTGACCGCCTCCGGTACTTCTTGGAGTAGGGTCCAAGTCTCTTGGGTCTTATCCGAGAAGAAAATCACGTTCCAAAAAGGATTTTTCTGTTTGGACTCCATTTGATATTCTGTTTCTTCGAAACACTGAAATAGGCAAAAAAACATCAATTCTGGGCTGGGCCTCCGGTTAATAGGTTAGTCCCAAAAATAATATAAAAGTGGAAAATAAAGCCCAATATAGTCCAAAAAGTAGATAATATAGCATGGAGCAATAAAAAATTATAGATACGTTGGAGACGTATCTAGCATCCCCAAGCTTAATTCCTGCTCGTCCTCGAGTAGGTAAATGATAAAAAGAGAATTTTTGATGCGGAGTTCTACTTGGCATAATTTCAATGCAAAATTTCTTAATTGTGGTCTGAATATTCAGATTAGAAAGATTCAATACAAAGGTTCATATTGACATAAAGAATAATAACACTTCAAGCAAACTAACAAAGCAATTATGTTTTCTCAAAGTAACATGGCCAAAGAAAGTTCATCCCTACAAAATCATATAGTTTAGTCATGCTCCATTTTCGTCACACAAGAATGCTCTCATCATGCACAACCCCGATGACAAGCCAAGCAATTGTTTCATACCTTAATAATTTCAAACTCATAAACTTTCACGCAATACATGAGCGTGAGCCATGGATATAGCACTATGGGTGGAATAGAATATAATGATGGGGGTTGTGTGGAGAAGACAAAAAAGGAGAAAGTCTCACATCAACTGGGCTAATCAATGGGCTAGGGAGATGCCCATCGATTGATGTTAATGCGAGGAGTAGGGATTGCCATGCAACAGATGCACTAGAGCTATAAATGTATGAAAGCTCAACAAAAGAAACTAACTAGGTGTGCATCCAACTTGCTTGCTCATGAAGACCTAGGGCACTTGAGGAGGCCCATTGTTGGAATATACAAGCCAAGTTCTATAATGAAATATTCCCACTAGTATATGAAAGTGATAACTCAAGAGACTCTCTATATGAAGAACATGGTGCTACTTTGAAGCACAATATATGAGACTCGCTATATCATGGTGCTACTTTGAAGCACAAGTGTGGAAAAAAGGATAGTAACATTGCCCCTTTTTGTTTTTTTGGGCCTTCTTTTTTTTCTTTGGCCTTTTTTTGGGACAATGCTCTATTGAATGATGATCATCACACTTCTATTTATTTACAACTCAATGATTACAACTCGATACTAGAACAAAGTATGACTCTATATGAATGCCTCCGACGGTGTACCGGGATATGCAATGAATCAAGAGTGACAAGTAAAAATTATGAACGGCGGCTTTGCCACAAATACTATGTCAACTACATGATCATGCTAAGCAATATGACAATGATGAATGTGTCATGATAAACTGGATGGTGGAAAGTTGCATGGCAATATATCTCGGAATGGCTATGGAAATGCCATAATAGGTAGGTATGGTGGCTGTTTTGAGGAAGATATAAGGAGGTTTATGTGTGAAAGAGCGTATCATATCACGGGGTTTGGATGCACCGGCAAAGTTTGCACCAACTCTCATTGTGAGAAAGGGCAATGCACGGTACCGTAGAGGCTAGCAATGATGGAAGGGTGAGAGTGCGTATAATCCATGGACTCAACATTAGTCATAAAGAACTCATATACTTATTGCAAAAATCTACAAGCCATGAAAAACCAAAGTATTACGCGCATGCTCCTAGGGGGGTAGATTGGTAGGAAAATACCATTGCTCGTCCCCGACCGCCACTCATAAGGAGGACAATCAAATAACACCTCATGTTTCAAATTTGTTGCATAATGTTAACCATACGTGCATGCTACGGGACTTGCAAACTTTAACTCAAGCACTTCTCAAATTCACAATTACTCTACTAGAATGACTTTGATATTACTACCTGCTCTCAAAACAATTATCGATCATCCAACTTTTCTTAGTACTCAACGCACTCAAAAGAAAGTTTCACAAATCTTGAATACCAAGCAAGTTATTATTAAGCAAATTACCATGCTATTACGACTCTCAAAATAATTTAAGTGAAGCATGAGAGATCATAGTTTCTTTAAAACAAAACACCACCATGCTCTAAAAGATCTAAGTGAAGCACATAGAGCAAAATTTCAACGCTCAAAAGATATAAGTGAAGCACATAGAGCAAAACTACATAGCTCAAAAGATATAAGTGAAGCACATAGAGTATTCTATCAAATTTTAATTCATAGATGACTCTCTCAAAAGGTGTGTACAGCAAGGATGATTGTGGCATACTAACAAACAAAGACACAAATAATACAAGACGCTCCAAGCAATACACATATCATGTTGGTGAATAAAAATATAGCTCCAAGTAAATTACCGATGGAAGTGAACGAAAGAGGGGATGCCTTCTGGGGCATCCCCAAGCTTTGACTTTTTGGTGTCCTTGTATTATCTTGGTGGTGCCATGGGCATCCCCAAGCTTAGGCTCTTGCCACTCCTTGTTCCATAATCCATCAAAAGAATTCACCCAAAACTTGAAAACTTCACAACACAAAACTCAATAGAAATCTCGTGAGCTCCGTTAGAGAAAGAAAACATAAAACCACTTCAAGGTACTGTAATGAACTCATTCTTTATTTATTTTGGTGTTAAACCTACTGTATTCCAACTTCTCTATGGATTATAAACTATTTTACTAACCATAGATTCATCAAAATAAGCAAACAACACACGAAAAACAGAATCTGTCAAAAACAGAACAGTCTGTAGTAATCTGTAACTAACGCAAACTTATGGAACTCCAAAAAATCTACCAAATTTAGACGACCTATATAATTTGTTTATTGATCAGCAGCAATTGGAATCAGTATTTTATCACATTCTGATGATTTTTAGTAATTCGGGCACTGAACACAAAGTTTCTGGAAATTACAGCAAGATCAAATAACTATCATCCAAGAAGATCCAATAGGTCTAGCTTGGCACAAACACTAATTAAAACACAAAACCACATCCAAACAGAGGGTAGATGGGTTATTTATTCCCTAACATAAGAAAAACACAAAAAACAAAAAATAAAATTGGGTTGCCTCCCAACAAGCGCTATCGTTTAACGCCCCTAGCTAGGCATAAAAGCGAGGATAGATCTAGGTATTGCCATCTTTGGAAGGCAATCCATAAGTGGCTCTCATGATGGTTTCATATGGCAATTTTATTTTCTTTCTTGGAAAGGGTTCCATGTCCTTTTTTTAATGGAAATTGGAATCTAATATTCCCTTCCTTCATATCAATAATCGCACCAACCGTTCTAAGGAAAGGTCTACCAAGAATAATAGGGCAAGAAGGATTGCAATCTATATCAAGAACAATGAAATCTACGGGCACATAATTCCTATTTGCAACAATAAGAACATCGTTAATCCTTCCCATAGGTTTCTTAATAGTAGAATCCGCGAGATGTAAGTTTAAAGAGCAATCATCAAGATCGCGGAAATCTAGCAAATCACACAAAGTTTTAGGGATAGTGGAGACACTAGCACCCAAATCACACAAAGCATGATCTTTAATTTTAATTTTGATAGTTGGTTCCCACTAATCATAGAGTTTTCTAGGGATAGAGACTTTCAACTCAAGTTTTTCTTCATAAGATTGCATCAAGGCATCAACAATATGTTCGGTGAAGGCTTTCTTTTGACTATAAGCATGCGGAGAATTTAGCACGGATTGCAACAAGGAAGTACAATCAATCAAAGAGAAAATTTCATAATTAAATTCCTTGAAATCCAATATAGTGGGTTCAGCAACATCTAAATTTTTATTTCTTTCAATCCCACTTTCATCAATTTCATCATAAAGATCTAAATACTCCGAATTTTTGAAACGCCTTCTAGGTAAAGGAAGATCATATTCAGTTTCATCAAGATTCATATTTCCAAACAAAGATTTGATAGGGGACACATCAATAACTTTTAGATCTTCATCTTGATTTTCATAGGTATTGGAAGAACACGCTTTAATAAAGGCATCTTTTGAAGCACGCATCCTAGTGGTTCTTTCCTTGCACTCATCAATGGAAATTCTCATAGCTTTGAGAGACTCATTGATATCATGCTTAGGAGGAATAGATATAAGCTTTAAAGAATCAATCTCAAGAGAAATTCTATCAACATTCCTAGCCAAATCATCAACTTTAAGCACTTTCTCTTCAAGCAAAGCGTTAAAATTCTTTTGTGAATTCATAAACTCTTTAACACTATTCTCAAATTCATAGGGCATCTTATTATAATTTCCATAAGAGTTGTTGTAGGAATTTCCATAATTATTAGAAGGGTCACTAGGATATGGCCTAGGATTAAAATTCCCTCTATAACCGTTGTTACCAAAATTATTCCTACCAACAAAATTCACATCCATAGATTCATTGTTATTCTCAATCAAGGTAGACAAAGGCATATCATTAGGATCAGAAGAAACACTCTTAGTAGCAAATAATTTCATAAGTTCATCCATCTTTCCACTCAAAACATTGATTTCTTCTATCGCATGCACTTTTTTATTAGAAGATCTTTGAGTATGCCATTGAGAATAATTAACCATAATATTATCTAGGAGTTTAGTAGCATCTCCAAAAGTGATTTTCATAAAAGTGCCTCCCGCGGCCGAATCTAAAAGATATCTAGAAGAAAAATTCAATCCGGCATAATTTTTTTGTATAATCATCCATAAATTTAAACCATGAGTATGGCAATTACGTACCATTAATTTCATTCTCTCCGAAGCTTGTGCAACATGTTCATGATCAAGTTGCTTAAAATTCATAATATCGTTTCTAAGAGAGATGATCTTAGCGGGAGGAAAATACTTAGAGATAAAAGCATCTTTGCACTTGTTCCAAGAATCAATACTACTTTTAGGCAAAGACGAAAACCAAGCTTTAGCACGATCTCTAAGCGAAAAAGGAAATAGCTTCAATTTAACGACATCATTATCGACATCTTTTTTCTTTTGCATATCACATAAATCAACGAAGCTATTCAGATTAGTAGCGGCATCTTCACTAGGAAGGCTAGCGAATTGATCTTTCATAACAAGATTCAATAAAGCAGTATTGATTTCACAAGGTTCAGTATTGGCAAGAGGAGCAATCGGAGTGCTAAGAAAATCATTATTGTTGGTATTGGTGAAGTCACACAATTTGGTAGTATCTTGAGCCATCGCGACAAACAAGCAATCCAACACATGAGCAAACAAAAGGCAAGCGAGAAAAAGGCAAACGGAGAAGGAGAAGGGGAAGGAGAAAGAGAGGGCGAATAAAACGGCAAGGGTGAAGTGGGGGAGAGGAAAACAAGAGGCAAATGGCAACTAATGTAATGCGGGAGATAGGGATTGTGATGGGTACTTGGTATGTTGACTTTTTGCGTAGACTCCCCGGCAACGGCGCCAGAAATTCTTCTTGCTACCTCTTGAGCTTGCATTGGTTTTCCCCGAAGAGGAAATGATTATGCAACAGAGTAGCGTAAGTATTTTCCTCGGTTTTTGAGAACCAAGGTATCAATCCAGTAGGAGGCCACGCACAAGTCCCTCGTACCTACACAACACAAAGAGCTCAACGCAACCAACGCGATTAGGGGTTGTCAATCCCTTCACGGTCACTTACGGAAGTGAGATCCGATAGATAATATTTTTGGTATTTTTGATATAAATATGCAAAGTGAAAAGTAAAAGTCAAAGTAAAAACAAAGCAAGATTAAAGTGATGGAGATTGATATGATGAGAATAGACCCGTGGGCCATAGGTTTCACTAGTGGCTTCTCTCAAGAGCATAAGTTTTCTACGGTGGGTGAACAAATTACTGTTGAGCAATTGACAGAATTGAGCATAGTTATGAGAATATCTAGGCATGATCATGTATATAGGCATCACGTCCGTGACAAGTAGATCGAAACGATTCTGCATCTACTACTATTACTCCACTCATCGACCGCTATCTAGCATGCATCTAGAGTATTAAGTTAAAAACAGAGTAACGCTTTACGCAAGATGACATGATGTAGAGAGATAAATTCATGCAATATGAAATAAACCCCATCTTGCTATCCTCGATGGCAACGATACAATACGTGTCTTGCTGCCCCTTCTGTCACTGGGAAAGAACACCGCAAGATCGGACCCAAAGCTAAGCACTTCTCCCATGGCAAGAACTACCAATCCAGTTGGCCAAACCAAATGGATAATTCGAAGAGACTTGCAAAGATAACCAATCATACATAAAAGAATTCAGAGAAGATTCAAATATTGTTCATAGATAGACTTGATCATAAACCCACAATTCATCGGTCTCAACAAACACACCGTAAAAGAAGAAGATTACATCGAATAGATCTCCACAAGAGAGGGGGAGAACATTGTATTGAGATCCAAAAAGAGAGAAGAAGCCATCTAGCTAATAACTATGGACCCGAAGGTCTGAGGTAAACTACTCACACTTCATCGGAGGGGCTATGATGATGTAGAAGCCCTCCGTGATGACGGCCGTCTCCGGCGGAGCTCCGGAACAGGCCCCAAGATGGGATCTCGTGGATACAGAAAGTTGCGGTGGAGGAATTAGGTTTTTTGGCTCCTGTTCTAATCGTTTGGGGGTACGTGGGTATATATAGGAGGAAGGAGTACGTCGGTGGAGCACCGAGGGGCCCACGAGGCAGGGGGCGCGCCCTGTACGGGGAGGGGGGGCCTACCCTCGTGACCGCCTCCGGTACTTCTTGGAGTAGGGTCCAAGTCTCCTGGGTCTTATCCGAGAAGAAAATCACGTTCCAAAAAGGATTTTTTTGTTTGGACTCCATTTGATATTTTGTTTCTTCGAGGGGCCCACGAGGCAGGGGGGCGCGCCCTGTAGGGGGGGGGCGCCCTACCCTCGTGACCACCTTCGGTACTTCTTGGAGTAGGGTCCAAGTCTCCTGGGTCTTATCCAAGAAGAAAATCACGTTCCAAAAAGGATTTTTCTGTTTGGACTCCGTTTGATATTCTGTTTCTTCGAAACACTGAAATAGGCAAAAAAACAGCGATTTTGGCGGGGCCTCCGGTTAATAGGTTAGTCCCAAAAATAATATAAAAGTGGAAAATAAAGCCCAAAACAGTAGATAATATAGCATGGAGCAATCAAAAATTATAGATACATTGGAGACGTATCATCCACCACCGTGGTGCTCTCGGCGCGGCATGGTCAATGTGGTCAACAACCGACTTCCATCGAAAGAGTACTGTACGTGGAGAGGCTGACAGCTGGGTCCACGGCAGCCGCAAGGAAGTGCCTCCTTATTACGCGCAAAATAATTATTCCTCCACCTGACAGCAGGGACCCACCAGACGGGCCACCAGTATTTCGCAGAAAAAACGTTTCCCCCCTGACTGCTGGGACCCACTGGACGGGCCACCGTATTTCACGAAAAAAATGTTTGCCCCTGACTGTTGGGATCCACCGGACGGACCACCGTATTTCGCGATAAAATGTTCCCCCCCGCTGTCAGGTCGGACCCACCGAAAGTGCCTCCTTATTACGCACAGAAAAATGAATACCCCCTGCTAGCTGGGACCCAACCTGGTGGGAGGCTGACTTGTGGGGCTACTAAGTTGATGAGGATGGAGGGCTTTGTCAACTTAGTCAATATGAACGATTCTAGCTCCAGTGACCGTACGATGTCCATCCAATGGCCGTAGTGCTTCTTCAACCTCTGGTCTTCTTGCTCCAGCCGCCCAAAGCTGCGCCGGTCGTGCCGCGTCCTCCTGCCTCTCGTGGCCGGCTGTGATGCTGCGGAGGCCTCACCGCCCCTACTACTCCCACCGCTGGCCCATGCTATCCCTCTACTCACCCACACCCCCTGTTATTCTGCGGCGACGGCAGCCTCACGCCGCAGTCGAACCAGTGAACCCTCATACTCCTCTCCGCATGGGCATCCACTGCCGCGTCTTCCCTGGCTCCGCGTCGTCCCCTTCCTAGGCCTCGCCGTCGTCCACCGCCTTGGTGCTCTCGGCGTGGCGTGGTCAATGTGGTCAACGACCAACTTCCATCGGAAGAGTATTGTACGTGGAGAGGCTGACAGCTGGGTCCACGGCCACAACCTAGTTTTTTTTGTTATTTGCCAAGTAAGTCGCTTTGTCAGGCCTGTTGGGCTGCAAATCTTTCAAGACGAGGAGAGCTTCATTCGGCTGGCCAAGATAATGGCCCATCAGTAATGAGAAATGGGCTGTACATTTTTAAAACACATCAAACTGGCAATTAGTTTAAAATATTTTTTTTTCATTTCGAGATTTGAAATTACATTAATTTTTACGCGTGGAGAATTTGTTGGATTTTATATTGATATACATTTATTTTTAAAATCAGTTTGAATGTGAGTCAAAATTTCGGGATTAAAAACAGTTCGGACCGCACCGAAATATGAAAAATTTCGTTAATCTTTTAACCGTGGCCACAATATGGGCTGTAATGCTAACAAAAAGAATATGGGCTCCAAAAAAAACCTTAAGAATTAGCAAATGCACTGTAAATTATTAAAAATAATGGCAGTGGGCTGTATGCTGTTTTCCACAGATTTGAGGCTTTCCTAAAAAAAGGTTGACGCACAAGCAGTGCCTGTTGGATGTCCATCGAGCGGCTGTCGTGCTTCTTCAATCTCTGCTCTTCCTGCTCCAGTCGCTCAAACAAGCGCCGGCGGGACTGCCTACTCCCTCCTCCCCGTGGCCGGCTGTGCTGCCGCGCAGGCCTCACCGCCCCATCGTACTCCCATTGCTGGCCTAGCCATCCCTCTACTCACCCACACCTGCTGTTATTCTCCGGCGACAGCAGACGAACCAGTAAACCCTCGTACAGTCGTACTCCCCTCTGCGTGGGAAACAACTGCTGTGTCTTCCCTGCCTCCGTGTCGTTCCCTTCCTAGGCCTCGCCCTCGTCCACCGCCCTGGTGCTTTCGGCGCGGCCTGGTCAATGTGGTCAACGACCGACATGCATCTGAAGTGGACTATACGTGGAGAGACTGACAGCTGCGTCCATGGCCGCACGCAAGGAAATGCCTCCTTATTACGCGCAAAATAATGATTCCTCCACCTGACATCAGGGACCCACCGAAAGGGCCTCTGCATTTCACGAAAAAAACATTACCATTGCTGAAGCTCGGACCCACCAGCTATATCTTCGCACGCAAGGAAGTGCCTCCTTATTACGCTAAAAAAATGAATACCCCCTGCTAGCTGGGACCCACCTTGGTGGGAGGCTGACTTGTGGGCCTACTAATTTGACGGGTACGGAGGGCTTTGTCAACTTAGTCAATATGCACGATTCTAGCTCCAGTGACTGTACGATGTCCATCCAACGGCCGTAGTGCTTCTTCAACCTCTGGTCTTCTTGCTGCAGCCGCCCAAACCAGCGCCGGTCGTGCCTCGTGCTCCTGCCTCCCGTGGCCGGCTGCGATGCGGCGGAGGCCTCACCGCCCCCTACTACTCCCACCGCTGGCCAGGCCATCCCTCTACTCACCCACACCCCCTGTTATTCTGCGGCGACGGCAGCCTCACACCGCAGTGAACCAGTGAACCCTCGTACTCCTCTACGCATGGGCATCCACTGTCGCGTCTTCCCCGGCTCCGCATCATCCCCTTCCTAGGCCTCGCAGTCGTCCACCGCCCTGGTGCTCTCGGCGCGGCATGGTCAACGTGGTCAAGGAACGGCTTCCATCAGACGTGGACTGTACGTGGAGAGGCTGACAGCTGGGTCCACGGCCGCAGCAAGGAAGTGCCTCCTTATTACGTGCAAAATAATTATTCCTCCACCTGACAGCGGGGACCCACTGGACGGGCCACCGTATTTTGCCCCCTGACTGCTGGGACCCACAAGCTACATCTTCGCATGCAAGGAAGTGCCTGACAGTCAGGGCCCACCTTGTCGAAGCGTACGTAGCATTGTCATTCTGGTCACGAATGTGTACGTACATATATACTGGTCGATATAGAGGCGCGCACGTGTCGTAGTAGAGGCGCGCACGTAGCATGTACACGTACGTACAACAGCTTGGATGCAAGAAAGAAAATACGGCCACGTATGTGTACATACGGGTGGGGTCTCGAACGCCTACTCACGCATACGTACGGCCAGGGCTCGTGTACATGGCTGGGTCGGAACGGAGAAACAGCGTCGTCGTCGTGTTCATGGGGAGGCAACGGAATGCGTCATGTTCATGGGGAGGCAACGGAATGCGTCGTGTTCACGGGGAGGCAACGGAATGCGTCGTGTTCATCGGGAGGGCTTGGACGGAACATGCGATGGAAACGAGGCCTGGCGTACCGCAGAACGGAGGAAACGGCCTTGTGTTCGACCGGCCACGTTCGAAACGGGATCCTGTTCATCGGGAGGGGTCTGGCGTACCGCAAAACGGAGGAAACGGACCTCCTACGGTCGAAAAGGGGGTCCTGTTGATCGGGAGGGGTGTGGCGTACCGCAAAACGGACGAAACGGACTTGTGTTGGAGCGCTATGGTCAAAACGGGGGTCCTGTTCATTGGGAGGGGTGTGGCGTACCGCAAAACGGGACTCCACGGGATACTATTCATCTCCACTGTCGACCCCCTCCAGCCTCCATGAGCTACTGTTTATTCACTGTCGACCTCCTCCAGCCTCCACCTGCGACTGTTCATCCACGGGCTCCTATTCATCCAGCCTCCACCGCGTGCTACTCCACCGGCTACTGTTCAACCAGCCCTCTCCACGGGCTCCTGTTCATCCACCCCTCCACGGGCTACTGTTCATCCTGCCCTCCACCATCTACTGTTCATCCTGCCCTCCACGGGGTGGTCCTATCCATCCAGCCCTCCACGGGGTCCTGTTCATCTAGCCCCAACCGTCTCGATCGATCGGGATCCTATTCATCCAAAGGAAACACCACGGGGTCCTGTTCATCCACCCCCACCGGGAATTGTTCATCCACCCCCACCCCCCCCTGCAACGCTCGCTCTTCATCCAGAGGCAGCATCGATCGGCTTCAGTTAGCAGCAGTAGCGAAGGAATCGCTCGATCGGGTTCAGTTAACAGCCATCGATCGATCGCTCGGGTTCAGTAATGCGTAGCCTGCAGTGCAATCGCTCGGGTTCAGTTAGAGCCCAATGCCTCGCTCAGGTTCAGTTAGAGCCAACGCCTCGCACACACGCGCGCACGTGTACGAGAGAAGCGCGCATCGCTCGGCCCCGACCTCCCACCGTAATTGGGAACTCCTCGAAATTTTCCTCCCCCTCGCTTCTACCACGGTTTTTCCCATCATGGACGGCCCAAAGAATGTCATGCAGCTGCGTCTCCAGCCCGCCCAGTACAAAAAGCCCATTTTCTATCATAGAAGTAGGAGCCCACCACATCTATGATGATACCGGGTATTGTCACAATTATCGTCATAGAAGTGTCATATGTATGACAGAATTTTTTTTCGTTCAGCCCAAAATGTCACGGATGTGTCTTTTTTTGTAGTGTTGATGATGACGATGGCGACAGATTCCCCTCTTCGGAGCCCCGAACGGACTCCAGATCAACCCTCCTGAGAGAGTTTATGGCTTGGCGGCAGCTCCGTATCGTAAAACACAATGAATCCTTCTCCCTCATTTTTTTCTTCCCGAACACGAATATATGGAGTTGGAGTTGAGGTCGGTGGAGCGTCAGGGGGCCCATGAGGCGGGGGGCAGGGGGGTAGGCGCGCCCCCACCCTCGTGGAAAGGGTGTGGGCCCCCTGACGTGAATTCTTCTTCCAGTATTTTCTATATATTCCAAAAATATCTCCGTTGATTTTCAGGTCATTCCGAGAACTTTTATTTCTGCACAAAAATAACACCATGGCAATTCTTCTAAAAATAGCGTTAGTCCAGGTTAGTTCCATCCAAATCATGCAAGTTGGAGTCCAAAACAAGGGCAAAAGTGTTTGGAAAAGTAGATACGACGGAGACGTATCAACTCCCCCAAGCTTAAACCTTTGCTTGTGCTCACGCAATTCAGTTGATAAACTGAAAGTGATAAAGAAAAACTTTTACAAACTCTGTTTGCTCTTGTTGTTGTAAATATGTAAAGCCAGTATTCAAGTTTTCAGCAAAGATTATGAACTAACCATATTCACAATAACATTTAGGTCTCATGTTTACTCATATAAATGGCATAATCAGCTAGCGAGCAATAATAACAAATCTCGGATGACAACACTTTCTCAAAACAATTATGATATGATATAACAAGATGGTATCTCGCTAGCCCTTTCTGAGACCTCAAAACATAAACGCAGAGCACCTTTAAGGATCAAGGACTGACTAGACATTGCAATTCATGGTAAAAGAGATCCAGTCACAATCATACTCAATGTAAACTAACAGTAATGGATGCAAATGACAACGATGCTCTCCAACTGGTGCTTTTTAATAGGAGGATGATGACTCAACATAAAAGTAAATAGATAAGCCCTTCGCAGAGGGAAGCAGGGATTTGTAGAGGTGCCAGAGCTCGGTTTTGAAATAGATATGAATAATATTTTGAGCGGTATACTTTCATTGTCAACACAACAACCGAGAGATCTCGATATCATCCATGTTACACACATTATAGGCGGTTCCCAAGCAGAATGGTAAAGTTTATACCCCACCACCACCAACAAGCATCAATCCATGGCTCGCCCGAAACAACAGGTGCCTCCAACTAACAACAATCCTAGGGGAGTTTTGTTTGCAATTATTTTGATTTGATTTGAGCATGGGACCGGGCATCCCGGTGACCAGCCATTTCCTCATGAATGAGGAGCGGAGTCCACTGCTCTTGAGAATAACCCGCCTAGCATGGAGGATACAGACAACCCTAGTTGATACATGAGCTATTCGAGCATACAAAACAGAATGTTTATTTGAAGGTTTAGAGTTTGGCACATACAAATTTACTTGGAACGGCAGGTAGATACCGTTTATAGGTAGGTATGGTGGACTCATATGGAATAACTTTGGGGTTTATGGAAATGGATGCACAAGCAGTATTCCCGCTTAGTACAAGTGAAGGCTAGAAAAGACTGGGAAGCGACCAGCTAGAGAGCGACAACAGTCATCAACAAGAATTAAAATTAATCAACACCGAATGCAAGCATGAGTAGGATATAATTCACCATGAACATAACTATCGTGGAGGCTATGTTGATTTTGTTTCAACTACATGCGTGAACATGTGCCAAGTCAAGCCACTCGAATCATTCAAAGGAGGATACCACCCTATCATACCACATCACAACCATTTTAATAGCATGTTAGCACGCAAGGTAAACCATTATAAACTCCTAGATAATTAAGCATGGCACAAGCAACTATAATCTCTAATTGTCATTGCAAATATGTTTATTTCATAATAGGCTGAATCAGGAATGATGAACTAATCATATTTACAAAAACAAGAGAGGTCTTGTTCATACCAGCTTTCCTCATCTTAATAAGTTCGTCATATAATCATCATTATTGCCTTTCACTTGCATGACCGAATAGTGTGGATAATAATAATAGTGCACGTGCATTGGACTAAGCTGGAATCTACAAGCATTCAATTCAAGAGAGAAGACAAGGTAATAGGCTCTTTGTTAGATCAATAATAATGCATATAAGAGCCACTCAACATTTTCATCATGGTCTTCTCCTCTCGACCCCCAAAGCAAAGAAAAGAAACAAAACTATTTACACGGGAAAGCTCCCAACAAGCAAAAGAAGAACGAGAACTATTTTTGGGTTTTCTTTTAATTACTACTACTACAGGCACGGAAAGTAAACTAGCTAAAATCTACAACTAATTTTTTTTGTTTTGTCTTAAGGTTTTCAAACACATAAGAAGAAAACGAGAAAATAAAAATAAACTAGCATGGATGATACAATGAAAGAGTATGAGCACCTACAACTAGCATGAGTGTGTGAACATGAATGTAATGTCGGTGAGAGATACGTACTCCCCCAAGCTTAGGCTTTTGTCCTAAGTTGGTCTATGCCCATGGATCAAAACTATAGTTGAGGTCATACTGAGAAGGGTCCTCAGATTGCCACTGGCTGGCGATCTCCTCCGGGTTCCACTGATAAACAAACTGACGATGAGGGTCAGATTGTGACTCCGGCTCGGCAGCTGACATCTGGTTCCGGTAGGCAAGAATGTCCTCCGGCGGAACAAGGTACTTTCCTAAAAATATGTCAAACAAAGAAGGTGCAGGGAAGGTAATAAACTCACAATATTTTTTGTTAAATATCAATTTGTATTTGAGTGTCTTATTCCTATCCTTAACAATAAACTCATGTGCTACCATACTTTTATAACCTAGAGCAATAGGAGGCAGCAACTTTTCCTCTTTCTCATAATGCCTGATAGGTATGTTAAAGTGTGCAGCAAGGCACGAGGCAAAGATGCCTCCAAGGACGGGGCCCTTAGTACGGTTTAGATTTAACCGTCTAGCAACAATAGCGCTTAAGCTAAAAGTGGTATCATTAAACAAGGCATGGCGCAAAATAGCAATATCCGGAGCACTGAGGTTTCCACAGTTCCCACGACCAATTAAGCATCTACTAGCAAATATTGCAAAGTAACGTAGAACGGGAAAATGTATGCTAGTAATTCTCGCATCGGAAACTTTCCTCGTTTCCCCTACAACAATCATATCAATAAATCCCTCCACATCATTACGACGTGGTTCCTCTATGCTGCCCTCAAAGGGTATCAAACAAACCTGGCAAAAATCATATAGTGACATCTCCTTATGCACATCATATAAATAAAATTCCACCGACGGTGGTCATCTCCTAGCATGGAAATGAAAATTTTGCACAAAGATATTGGTGAGTAAGAGATACTGTTCATGCTGGTCGTGGAGGAAGGCGGTGAGGCCTGCAATCTCAGCCAAATGATAAAAATCTTCATGAATCCCGGCCTCTTTCAAGAACTAATCACAAGGCCATTCACACGGCCGAACCTCCGTAGTACGAGGGAGATTATACTTGGGCTTCTTGTTCTCTTCATCTTGCTTATCCTTCGAGCTTCGGCTCGATGAGCCCCTCAAAAATCTCTTCATCTTTTTCAGAAAATTTCTAAAATTTTTAGTAACTTAAAATAAAAGTGAACCAAACTCAACAAAATTGATAGCAACTACTCCTACAAGTGCCTAGAGGATATATCATGCATTTAAACTACTTTTGACCATCTAAATTTGACATGCAAGCTCAAGAACATGGTCACCTAAGCAGCAAAAATTTGCAATGAATAAAGCACTAGAACAAAAACTAACTGGACCATTGGAGGAGTCACATACCAAAGAACAATCCCCCAAAGCAGTTTTGTGAATGGAGCTTTGAGCAAGGAGATCGAAAATGGCAACAAGATGAGCAAGAACTCGGGTTTGAGCTGGCTGGTGATTTTTTTGAGAGGAAGAAGGAGTGTGTGGTGGCTGGAATAAGTGGAGGGGACCTACATGGGGTCCACGAGGCAGGGGGCATGCCCTCCGCCCTCGTGGGCACGTGGCTGCTCCCCTGCTGTGTTTTCAGTGCCAGATATTCTAAAATATTCTAGAAAAAAAATCATATTTAAATTTTAGGGCATTTGGAGAACTTTTATTTTTGGGGTATTTTTTATTGCATGGATAATTTAGAAAACAAACAGAAAATACTATTTTTGCTTTATTTAGTATAAATAACAGAAAGTAAAAAGAGGGTACAGAGAGTTGTATTTTCTAAATTCATCCATCTCATGCTCATCAAAAGGAATCCACTAACAAGGTTGATCAGGTCTTGTTAACAAACTCATTTCGAATAACATGAAACCGGAGAATTTTCGAATAACACTAGGTTACCTCAACGGGGATATGCACATCCCCAACAATAAGAATATCATATTTCTTCTTGATAGTAGGAAGAGGAAATTCAAAACCTCCAATAGTAATTGTTGAAATTTTTCCAATAGAATTGATACTGTGGACTTGAGGTTGTTTCCTCGGAAAGTGTACCGTATGCTCATTACCATTAACATGAAAAGTGACATTGCCTTTGGTGCAATCAATAACATCCCCTGTAGTATTCAAAAAGTGTCTTCCAAGGATAATAGACATACTATCATCCTCGGGAATATCAAGAATAACAAAGTCCGTTAAAATAGTAACGTTTGCAATCACAACAGGCACATCCTCACAAATACCGACAGGTATAGCAGTTGATTTGTCAGCCATTTGCAAAGATATTTCAGTAGGTGTCAACTTATTCAAATCAAGTCTATGATATAAAGAGAGAGGCATAACACTAACACCGGCTCCAAGATCACATAAAGCAGTTTTAACATAGTTTCTTTTAATGGAGCATGGTATAGTTGGTACTCCTGGATCTCCAAGTTTCTTTGGTATTCCACCCTTAAAAGTATAATTAGCAAGCATGGTGGAAATTTCAACTTCAGGTATCTTTCTTTTATTAGTAGCTATATCTTTCATGTATTTAGCATAAGGATTCATTTTAAGCATATCAGTCAATTGCATACGCAAAAAGGTAGGTTTAATCATTTCAGCAAAGCGCTCAAAATCCTCATCATCCTTTTTATTGGATGGTTTAGGAGGAAAAGGCATGGGTTTCTGAACCCATGGTTCTCTTTCTTTAACGTGCTTCCTAGCAACAAAGTCTCTCTTATCATAATGTTGATTCTTTGATTATGGGTTGTCAAGATCAACAACAAGTTCAATATCTACATCATTATCATTGCTAGGTTGAGCATCAACATGAACATCATCATTAACATTATCACTAAGTTCATGTTCATTACCAGATTGTGTTTCAGCATCAGAAATAGAAATATCATTTGGATTCTCATGTGTGTCAACAACAGGTTCACTAGAAGCATGCAAAGTCCTATCATTTTTCTTTTTCTTCCTTTTAGAAGGACTAGGTACATCTACATTAGCTCTCTAAGAATCTTTCTCAATTCTCTTAGGGTGGCCGTCAGGATACAAATGTTCCTGAGTCATTTTACCACCTCTAGTCATAACTCTAACAACATTATCATTCTTCTTCTTATTTAATTCATTGAGCAAATCATTCTAAGCTTTAAGCACTTGTTCTACTTGAGTGGTAACCATAGAAGCATGTTTACTAATAAGTTTAATTTCACCTTTAACATTAGACATATAATCATCCAAGTGTTCAAGCATATCAGCATTGTGTTTCAATTGTCTACCAACATAAGCATTGAAATTTTCTTGTTTAACCATAAAGTCATCAAACTCATCCAAGCATGGGCTAGCAAACTTAGTAAATGAGATTTCACATTTGTAGAATCTATAGAGAGAATTTACCTTTACTACCTGTGTCGGGTTATCAAGACCATGTATTTCTTCAACAGGCAGCAAATTAAGACCATGTATTTCTTCAATAGGTGGTAAATTCTTAATATCTTCAGTTTTAATACCTTTTTATTTCATAGATTTATTTTCCTATTGCATATCTTCAGGACTGAGAAATAGAATACCCCTCTTCTTCGGAGTTGGCTTAGGAGTTGGTTCAGGAAGTGTCCAATTATTTTCATTTGTCAACATATTATTCAATAACAATTCATCTTGATCAACAATTCTTTCCCTAAAAACACAACCAGCACAACTATCCAGGTGGTCTCTGGAAGCATCGGTTAGTCCATTATATAAGATATCAAGTATTTCATTTTTCTTGAGAGGATGATCAGGCAAAGCATTAAGTAACCAGAGAAGCCTCCCCCAAGCTTGTGGGAGACTCTCTTCTTAAATTTGCATAGAATTATATATTTCCCTTAAAGCAGCCTGTTTCTTATGAGCGGGGAAATATTTAGCAGAGAAGTAATAAATCATATCCCGGGGACTACGCACACAACCAGGATCAAGAGTATTAAACCATGTTTTCGCATCACCCTTTAATGAGAACGGAAATAATTTAAGGATAAAGTAATAGCGAGTTTTCTCATCATGAGTAAACAGGGTGGCTATATCATTTAATTTAGTAAGATGTGCCATAACAGTTTCAGATTCATAGCCATAAAAAGGATCAGATTCAACCAAAGTAATTAACTCGGGATTGACAGAGAAGTCATAATACTTATCAATAAAGATAGGTGAAGTAGCAAAAGCAGGGTCATATTTCATTCTAGCATTCAAAGACTTTTCTTTAAGATTAGCTAATAATTTCTTAAGATCAGATCTATCATTGCAAGCAAGAAAGTCTCTAGCAGTTTCTTCATCCATAACATAACCCTCAGGCACAACAGGCAATTCATATCTAGGGGGAGAATCTTCATCATCACTTTCATCAATATTATCAGTTTCAGTAATTTCATTCTCTCTAGCCCTAGCAAGTTCTTCATCAAGAAATTCACCTAGTGGCACAGTAGTATCAAGCATAGGAGTAGTTTCATCATAAATATCATGTAAAGCAGAAGTGGCATCATCAATAACATGTGACCTATCGAAATCAATAGCATGTGTAGGTGTCGCAAGTTTACTCAAAACAGAAGGTGAATCAAGTGCAGAGCTAGATGGAAATTCCTTACCTCCCCTCGTAGTTGATGGAAAAATCTTGGTTCTTTGATCTTTCAAGTTCTTCATAATGATAAGAAGATATAAATCCCAAGTGACTCAAAGAATGGAGCTATGCTCCCCGGCAACAGCGCCAAAAATAGTCTTGATAACCCATAAGTAGAGGGGGTCGCAACAGTTTTCGAAGGTAGAGTATTCAACCCAAATTTATTGATTCGACACAAGGGGAGCCAAAGAATATTCTCAAGTATTAGCAGCTGAGTTGTCAATTCAACCACACCTAGAAACTTAATATCTGTAGCAAAGTGTTTAGTAGCAAAGTAATATGATAGTACTGGTAACGGTAGGAAAAGTAATATTTTTGGGTTTTGTAGTGATTGTAATAGTAGCAACGAAAAAGTAAGTAAGCAAAGAACAATATAGGAAAAGCCCGTAGGCATTGGATCAGTGATGGAGAATTATGTCGAATGCGATCGATCATGCACCAGTTATAACATAGGGTGACACGGAACTAGCTCCAATTCATCAATATAATGTAGGCATGTATTCCGAATATAGTCATACGTGCACTTGCGTGACATCTTTTGTCCTACCCTCCCGTGGCAGCGGAGTCCTATTGGAAACTAAGTGATATTAAGGCCTCCTTTTAATAGAGTACCGGACCAAAGCATTAACACATAGTGAATACATGAACTCCTCAAACTACGGTCATCGCTGGTAATGGTCCCAATTATTGTCACTTCGGGGTTAATGGATCATAACACATAATAGGTGACTATAGACTTGCAAGATAGGATCAAGAACTCACATATATTCATGAAAACATAATAGGTTCATATCTGAAATCATGGCACTCGGGCCCTAGTGACAAGCATTAAGCATAGCAAAGTCATAGCAACATCAATCTCAGAACATAGTGGATACTAGGGATCAAACCCTAACAAAACTAACTCAAGTACATGATAAATCTCATCCAACCCATCACCGTCCAGCAAGCCTACGATGGAATTACTCATGCACGTTGATGAGCATCATGAAATTGGTGATGGAGGAAGGTTGATGATGATGATGGCGATGGATTCCCCTCTCCGGAGCCCCGAACGGACTCCGATCAGCCCTCCCGAGAGAGTTTAGGGCTTGGCGGCGGCTCCGTATCGTAAAACGTGATGAATCCTTCTCCCTAATTTTTTTCTCCCCGAACACGAATACATGGAGTTGGAGTTGAGGTCGGTTGAGCATCAGGGGGCCCACGAGGCAAGGGCGCGCCCAGGGGGGTAGGCGCGCCCCCCACCCTCATGGACAGGGTGTGGGCCCCCTAACGTGGATTCTTCTTCCAGTATTTTTTATATATTCCAAAAATAATCTCCATTGATTTTCAGGTCATTCCGAGAACTTTTTATTTCTGCACAAAAATAACACCATGGCAACTCTGCTGAAAACAACGTCAGTCCGGGTTAGTTCCATTCAAATCATGCAAGTTAGAGTCCAAAACAAGGGCAAAAGTGTTTGGAAAAGTAGATACAATGGAGACGTATCAGTCTTGTCCATCACATCATTATCCTAATAATGTGATCCCATTATCAAATGACAACTCATGTCTATGGTTAGGAAATCTTAACCATCTTTGATCAATGAGCTAGTCTAGTAGGGGCTCACTAGGGACACGATATTTGTTTATGTATCCACACATGTATTTAAATTTCTGGTCAATACAATTCTAGCATGAATAATAAACCTTTATCATGATTTAGTAAATATAATGATAACCATTTTATTATTGCCTCTAGGGCATATGTCCGTCACTGAGATAGTCTGGATGGGGAGAGCACGTGCCTAAAGACCACTGGAAGGTTTGCATGCATCATGGTGTAGGTGTTTGGAGTAGAGTATCCAAGAGAATCAAATGTGTAGGATACATAAAAGTTGTTGGCTATTGGAGAGGCATGAGGCTTTTCAAGTATACTCGGTTCAATTGATTGCATGCATTAGAATGGAAGAACTAACCCAAAGGTTTGCACGGAATGTACCGAGGTCACACCAAAGAGGTTGCCATCATACTGGAAGAAGTGGCATCACATGACTTATGGATTTAGCATGCTTTCTTTGGAATGTCTGGTTCTCTCAACGACATCAATGTGCTTCAGCGATATCCCATGTTCAGGAGACATGGCAATGGGGAATCACCGACGTGCAAGTACTCTGTCAATGACCGCGACTACAACATGTGGTACTACCTTGCCGATGGTATCTATCCTCAATGGGCGGTGTTTGTGAAGACCATATATGATCCCAAGGCAACAAATAAAGCCACTTTGCAACAATGCACGAAACAACTAGCAAGGATGTGGAGAGGGCATTCACAGTGTTTCAACCTCATTGTAGAATTGTTCGTGGAGCTGCAATGATGTGGGAATCAAAGACTTTTGTGACAGCTGATGACATGTTGTGTCATTTGGCACAATATGATTGTCAAAGACGAGAGTGATGGGGTAGCCCCAACCAATGATTTTGAAACGACTCGGGAACAAGTCCACATCCTGAAAGATCAGGATGCAGACCAACTTATGATTTTTCTGCAGATGCATCCGAATCTTCTAGATCATCAGGTGCATGCGTAGCTACTCAATAATATTGTGAAGTATATGCGGGTCTACAATGAAAACCAAAGAATGTTTGAATTGGACACCTAAAGTAATTTTTATGTTTATTTACGTGTGACATTTCACGTGCATGATGGACGTGCATGCATTTCCATGAGTTTAAGGGTTCAAATTTGGGGTGTGTGACTGTCCGACAGGTCAAATGAGAGACCGTCCGATGTTGTCCGTGGACACCTCCCGACACACCCGTGAGCATATAAGGCTGGTCATAGTGGGAGTAACATAGCAAGTAACATAACATATCCCGAGACAAGTTTGCTTATGTGGCAGCTAGTTAATAAGGAGGGAGGTGTTTAGAGTAACATATTATGTTACCATCACATAGCATTTCCCAAGAAAAGTTGAGTCTACAAGCTAATAAATTGTTGCGATCCGACCTCAAACGGTCAAATCTCTATACATAAGTGTCATCCCTGGATCGGTAATGCTGACACACACAGTACTTCAAAGGATTTATAACAGAGTGGCAATCACACACTTATTACATCGAGTGTCTCAAAAGAGATCTTATTACAATAAATATGGCTTAAGAACTTCTAAATAAGATAACCGCGGAAGACTTGGAAGATAAAGTGAGTCCATCAACTCCAACGGCATAGCTGAGTGCACGACAATGACCTAGCGCACCTTACTCTTTGTCCGAAAAGTCTGCAACATGATATGTTGCAGCCTGAAACGGTTCATCACATGGAATATGCTGGCAAGATAACACGGTAGAGCAATGAACAAGTGAATGCTACCACTACATGCATATATGGCTGGTGGAGGCTCTATGGTTATAATGTTTTTGCGAAAAGCCAATTTTCCCTACCACAAAGGAATATATTTTATTTAACTATCATGGTAGTTGAAAAACATTGAGAATGGTAAATCCCCATCTCAATCCCAATTAAAAGTAATTAACATCCCAACAAATTAATTTAGAGTGATGAGATCAACATGATAATCCAAGAACCAGATACTCAAGATGTCCATAACCGGGGACACGACTAACCATGATTAGTTTGTACACTCTGCAGAGGTTTGCGCACTTTTCCCCACAAGACTCGATCTCCCCCGTTGTATTACTCGCACTACATGATGTTTGAGAAACGGAAGATCGAGACAAAGTCTTTCCGAAGAGGTCCCCTTAACCGATAGATAGGGCGGTACACCTACAATCCCCTACATCTGCTAGCCCATCATGGAAAGGTTTCCCACAACTTACTCAACTATGCCAGAGCCCATAATGTATTGTGGCTACACACGGAAGTTTCTAGCATGAATAATCTTATGATCCCTTTGAGCCTGGGTGGCGAACCAAAAAGGATAGCACTGGTATATCCCCAGGTGCCCGCAACCAATCCACCCAGATGTGTGTTTAAGTAGCCACCTTAAGTAAACCATTAATTAATAATCTCACATCTGTCATGGATACACTCAAACCCAATCCACGTCTACGAGCATAGCATGGTAATAATAGCATAACGTAGAAGTAACTCCCAGGGGTTTGATAATAAAAAAGGTAATAGGTTCTACCTCATCATCTACTTCCCAAACCACATGTTAAGAATCCTACTCATGCAATGTTTGAGGGTTGAGCTAATGCATAAAAACTGGGTAATAAAAGGGTATGATCAATGTGTTACTTGCCTTGCTGATGATCCACAAAACCTAGTGACTCCTAGTAGCACACTGCACACTCCGGGAATTCTATCACAAACAAACAATAGCATACATAAGCACTCAAGCAAAAATTCAAGGGGAAAACTTCAAATAAGAAGATCCAAACTGAAAGTTCAACTGAAGAGGTTCGATTTGCAAAAAGAATCGATCAAACAGAGATACGGAACTGAAACTATGGTCAACAGAACTTCAAAGACAAATCTGCTTGAAATGAAACTTTAATTTGTCAAAACCTTGTTCAAGTTGATTAAACAGAAAGAGGGGATCAAGACGAGGATTTTGGCGTTGGTTTCACAGGATTTGGACAAACGGTTAAAAAACGGCAAGGGTTTGAACATCAGGGGCTAATCTGCGATAAAAGTAATCACGGATAGGTCCCTGGCCTAAAATAAAATAAAACGAAAAGACTAACGAACGAATGTTCGCTGTCTGAACCTAACCGGCGAACAACGTTCGTTAAAACGAACGGACAAGCGTCCGCTAAATAAATAAACCAAAGAAAAATGAAACCGATCTAAATAAATAAAAAAACCAAGGGTTTTGAAGAAAAAACGGGCGGTTTTTACCTAAAGCGAAAAAACGGTGACGGATCCGGCGGCTCAATTCCGGCGGATGGGCGGCGTGGGGCGGCGGCTCCGGCGGCGCGACAGCGGGATGCAGCGGCGTGGGGCGGCGGCTCCGGCGGCGCGACAGCGGGATGCGGCGGCGCTAGGCGGCAACGGCGGTGGCTAGAGGCAGCACCGGCGGCGGCAACGGCGTGCGGCGCGAGGCGGCGGCGTGGCTCAGGTGGTGGGGCGTGGTGCGGGTCGGGTGGCGAGGCGGTGTGGGGTGGAGGGGCGGCGGCTCCGGCCTTTAAAGGCTCGAGGGGGGTGCTGGCGTGCGAGAGGGGGCGGCCGGCTACATGGCGGCGTCAGACTCCTTCTCGAGTCCGTCTCGAGGACGACGGGGACGGTGGCGCGGGAGTGGGCTGGCTAGGCTTCGGCCCTGTCGGTCCGTAACATATTTTTTTGTGGTCAGGTATGAGCGTTTGCCGGATTGGTGTCAAGTTTGTGGTATGATGGGACATGAATTCAAAGAGCATGGAGATGGAGTTCATCCCCCACAGCGCTCGTGTACAAGAACCTGAGGGCTCCAGCTACTACTGCTTGGGGGACTAGACGCTGCAACAACAATCGAAGGCAAAGGAGCAGAACCAGCCCGAGGGTGTGGTGGCAAAGGGATCTGTTCAGAAGGGGAAGGAGGACTCTGACGCTGATATGGGTAATGCTTATCTGAGTAGAAAACGCGGCTTTGAACAGCTTGTCGCACAGTCAGTTACTGGGATGGAATTGGTCCTTGTTGAGAAGGTGAAAGGGGGAGCTTCAGTGCCTGCTAGCCCTCCACCCAAGCAGGATCCTAAGAGGTCCAAAACAGGGTCAATGTTAGAGAAGACAGGCTTGGAGAAGTATAGCAGCAACAGCGTGAAGAAAAACCCGGCTGGGAAAAAAAGTAATGATGGACGTTTGGCGGCCTCCTCGGCGGAGGACCGCTGGTCCCAATGAATTTGTTATGTTGGAACTGTCGTGGGTTAGGCAGCGCCCCGACAGTTCAAGAACTATGTGATTTTTTGCAAAAGTTTGCCCCTAGTCTGCTATGTGTTGTTGAAACCCAAATTGGTAGAGATAGAGCTAAAAATCTTGCTAGCAGTTTAGGTTATGAATGTTCTTTTGCTGTGGAAGCCACTGGTAGAAGTGGCGGGCTTGTTATGTTCTGGAATAATGAAATAAAGATTGATGTTCTGGGTTACTCGAAGTACCACATAGATACCAAAGTGAATGACCTGGGCGGGGCCCCATGGAGATTGTCTTGCTTCTATGGGGAAGCTCAAACTCATTTGAGAAACAATACTTGGAACATGATGAAGAGTATGGCGTCTTCGAACGATCTTCCCTGGTTATGCGCTGGTGACTTTAACGAGATTCTGAACTTGGATGAATATGATGGTATAGGTCAGCGAAGTCAAAGCCCAGTTCAAGGTTTTCGAGATGCCGTTGACACATGTGGCTTGGTTGATCTCGGTTTTCAAGGTCGACCATGGACTTTCGAGAAAAGGGTGTCCGGTGGTACTTATACCAGAGTAAGACTTGATGGGGCACTCGGCTCATCTGAATGGTGTGCACAATTTCCTTTGGCATTGGTTGAACATATAACCTCGGCCACATCCGACCATTCATCATTACTTGTAAAATTAGAGGCTTCAGCTCCTCGGCCGGAGAAACCATTTAAATACGAGGTGATGTGGGATATGCACCCAGACTTGAAGAGGGCCATTGATTCTACATGGGAGCCGAATGGCTGTAATCGGACGGCTAATGAAGTGCGAGATAATCTTACCGCACTTGCTAATGAGCTGGGAATATGGAGCAAAGCAACCTTTGGGAGTGTGCGAGGGGAGATAAAGATGCTCAAAGGCGACCTTGATAGGCCGAGGAGTGACCCGACTAGAACGGGACCGAGCATCAATGAGATTAAGATAAATGATAGGCTAATTGAACTATATCTCAGGGAGGAAACAATGTGGCATTAGAGGTCACGAGTCCAATGGCTATCTGAAGGCGACTGCAACACGCATTCCTTCCATCTCCATGCTACGATGAGAAGGAGGAAAAGGCTGATTAAGGCTTTGCAAGGGCCGGATGGGACGCTGATGAAGAATCCAACAGAAATGCAAGCTTTTGCTTTGGATTTCTACAAAGATTTATACACGTCAGAAGGTATACAGGGGGTTGAAGATGTTTTGCAGCATGTCCCGACAAAGGTGACAACACCAATGAATGATATGTTGCTAGCTCCATATGACCGAGAAGAAGTAAAGAGAGCACTCTTTCAGATGTTTCCAACCAAGGCTCCGGGACCTGATGGATTCCCGGCTCACTTCATCCAACGACATTGGGACGTTTGTGGTGAATCTGTCACGGTGGCGATCCTGGGAATTCTTCAGGGTGAGGAGAGTGCGGAATGCATCAATGATACAATTCTTGTACTCATCCCGAGGTATCAAACCCAACTCTACTATCACAATTTTGTCCCATTAGTTTATGCAATGTCTTTTATAAAATTGCATCCAAAGTGGTATCTAATCGCCTAAAAAAGGTCTTGCCCGAGATAATTTCCGAGGAACAATCTGCCTTTGTCCCAGGAAGACTGATCACTGATAACATTATTTCGGCATATGAATGCCTATATTTTATGAAGAGGAGTAAGTCTAAGAATAACAGCTACTGTGCACTCAAGTTGGACATGATGAAGGCATATGATAGAGTTGAATGGAGTTATCTCAGAGCAATTATGGAAAAGCTTGGGTTTGCACCATCATGGATTAACATTGTCATGAACTTGGTAAGCTCCGTCTCTTTTTCAGTCATGTTCAATGGATCAAAATCAAAAGTTTTCAAACCATCCAGGGGTATTCGGCAGGGAGATCCTATCTCTCCATACCTTTCCTTGTTAGCAGCAGAGAGCCTTTCATGCCTCTTAAAATCCCAAAATCAGTTATCTCAACTCAATGGTATCAAGGTGGCACCATCGGCTCCGCCGGTGAACCATCTTTTATTCGCAGATGACAGCCTGCTGTTTTTCAGGGCAAGTGTAAATGGAGCAGAGGAGGTATCAAACCTACTTGAGACCGATTATGCAGCTTCAGGATAGAGAATCATTAGAGATAAATCCACTATATTCTTCAGTAAGGGATGCCCACAGATAGTACGAGATGCAGTCAAAGGCCATCTTCAGGTTACCAATGGATCTTTGAGTGATAGATACCTGGGCTTGCCAACTGATGTGGGGCACTTGAAGAAGGGCACTTTCAAATATATTAGTGATCGAGTATGGGACAAGGTAAGAGGATGGATGAGTAAACTTCTGTCTGCAGGAGGCAAGGACGTACTCCCTCCGTCCCATAATATAGGTGTGTTTTATATACTACACTATGTAAAAACGCTCTTATATTACGGGACAGAGGGGGTACTTATTAAATCTGTTGCCCAAGCTATTCCAGTGTACTCCATGTCGTGCTTCAAGTTGCCTAGAGGTTTGTGCCAAAATATCAACTCCATTATTCGCAAGTTCTGGTGGGATTGTAAACAAGGACAAGAAGCCGGCGTGGGTGTCTTGGGAAGTTATGACGAGACCAAAGTACTTGGGGGGACTTGGCTTTCGTGATATGGAGCTTTTTAACATGCCACTTCTATCTCGGTAGGCTTGGAGACTTTTACAAGAACTAAATTCTCTGAGTGCTAGGATTCTGAAAGAAGCTTATTACCCGAACGGAGATATTTTGACAGCAGAGTTGGGAGCTCACCCGTCCCAGATTTGGCGTGCAATATTAGATGGGAGGGAGATCATGAAGCAAGGTATTATAAGGAGAATCGGGAACGGGCAAAATACAGAGATTTGGACAGATAATTGGTTACCTAAAAGTTCCCTTAGACCTTTATTATCTCTGGTTCCGAACCCCCCAACTAGGGTTTCCGAGCTACTGGTGCCCGTGATGGCACAGTGGAATGAGGAGCTGATCCGATCTGTTTTCTTAGCTTTTGATGCTGAAACTATTTTGAATATCCCGGTGTGTACGAGGAACGTTGACGATTTTTGGGCTTGGTACCCAGATAGCAAGGGACAGTTTTCAGTAAGCTCTGCATATAAACTCATAATCAGCACCAAATCCCACCGCGAGGACCTGCTGGAGGGAAGAGGGGGAACATCTGACAGTATAAAACATGAGAAGGACTGGGTGTTGCTGTGGAATTTCTCGGTTCCGTCGAAGGTAAAAATATTCCTATGGAGATTAGCACGTCACTCGCTGCCAACGTTTGATGTTCTCCACCACAGAAAAATGTCCACTATTAATGCATGCCCACTATGTGGCGGAGAGGATTTGTGGCGGCACGCCTTGATAAGTTGCACCATGGCAAGGTGCATCTGGGCACTCTCGGACTCAGACTTGGTCGATATTATAGCTGAGAATAAATAAGAAAATTCTAAGAGCTTTATCTGTGATATGCAGCAAATACTCAGCCATGATCAATTTGCAGATATTGTCGCTACCCTATGGTCTATTTGGTATGTCAGAAGGAAGGCAATTTATGAAGGGATCTTCCAAAGCCCAAAGCAAACACACTCTTTTATCACCACTTACTTGCTGGAGTTAAAAACCCTGCCGAAGCCAGGACCAGGACATCCTACTAATCAGCCGGTTCCAGCACCCTGAGCATCTTCGGTCCATCGCTGGATTCCTCCGCCAGATACCCTTGCTAAACTGAATGTTGTTGGGGCGGTGAACTCGAAGGACAGAAAGGAGCGGTTGCAGCAGTATGCAGAGATCATAAGGGTATATATCTCGGCTCCTCAATTGTGGTGTTTGAAAACTTGCCTCGTCCTTCCACCCTTGAGGCCTATGCAGCACGCGAGGCATTGTCACTAGCAACAGACCTGAACTTACAAAGGATACACATTGCCTCAGAATGCAACAGGGTGATCAAAGATGTGCGAAATGAATCCGGAGGCGAACTGGGAGCCATTATAAGGGAGATTAATCTCACCAGGAATAATTTTTCTTTTTGTAGTCTTAGCTATGAGCGTAGTTTGTTTAATTTCGAAGCTCATATTCTCGCCAAGTTTGGTTGTAATCTTGGGCCTGGCCGACACATTTGGCGGGGATTACCCCATGACCAAAACCTTGTACCTATAAACATTGAGATGAATCAATAAAGTGGGCGAGTTTTTCTCAAAAAAAAATTAGATTCTGCCGAGAAAAATCCTAAATGAATAAAAATAAAAATCTAAAAATGCCAAAACAAATCTTCATCATCTAAATAAAATATTTATAACTAAGTGAACATTTTCTTGGCCTAAAAATGCAATTTTTCAAAATGCATATTTTTGTAATTCAAATAAAATAGCAATAAAATCCAAATAAAATTGCTTATTTGATTTTAACATTTTTTCCTCCAATATTTCATTTATTTTGGAGAAGTCATATTATCTCCTCTCATATATTTTTGATATGAAATATTTTCAGAGAGAAGAATAATTAAAACGAAAGTGATCCACTTTTCAATATTTGAGAAAAATTCAAATATGAAAATAATAAAATCCCCAACCCTCTCCGTGGGTCCTTGAGTTGCTTAGGATTTTGGGATCACAAAGCCAAAATGCAAATAAAATATGATATGCATATGATGACCTATGTATAACATTCCAAATAGGAAATTTGGATGTTACAAACCTACCCCCCTTAAGGTGAATCTTGCCCTTGAGATTTGGGCTGGCTAGAAAATAGGTGTGGGTGGTCTTTCCGTAGATCATCCTACCGTTTCGAGGTGACTTCATCCTCGGTATGGTGGCTCCACTGAACTTTGCAAAACTTGATAACCTTACTGCGCGTGACTCGGCAGGCAAACTCGAGAATCTTCACGGGTTTCTCCTCATAGGTTAGATCGCTATCCAACTAAATTGCTTCTAGGGGCACTGTATCTCTTAGAGGAATATCGGCCATCTCAGCATGACACTTCTTCAACTCGGAAACGTGAAACACATCATGAACTCCTGACAGTCCTTCGGCTAACTCCGGCTTGTAGGCAACTTCTCCCATACGTTGCAAAACTCGGTATGGTCCTACAAATCTTGGGCTAACTTTCCCTTAACTCCAAAACGTTTAACTCCTCGCAGGGGTGACACCCGAAGATATGCTCTGTCTCCGATTTCATAGACTACCTCCTTGTGTTTTGAGTCTGCATAACTCTTCTGCATAGACTGAGCTACCTTTAGTCTGTCTCGAATCAACTTAACCTTCTCTTCGGGATCTTTGATCAAATCTGGTCCAAACAACTAGCAGTCTCCAACTTCATCCCACATCAATGGTGTTCTGCACCTTCTTCCATACAAAGCTTCGAAATGTGCCATCTTCAGACTAGCTTGATAATTGTTGTTGTAAGAGAACTCTGCGTAGGGCAAATTATCATCCCAACTAGATCCATAATCGAGCGCACAAGCTCTCAACATGTTCTCTAGAATATGATTGACTCTCTCGATCTATCCACCTGTCTGCGGATGAAAGAATGTACTGAACTCTAGCCTGGTGCCCAAAGGCTGGTGCAGCTGGTGCCAAAACTTTGAAGTAAACTCTGTTCCTCTATCCGATACGATGGTCCTCGGAACTCCATGCAGACATACGATTATGTTCATATAAATCTTGCCAACTTCCCACTTGTATAGTTGGTCTTCACTGGGATAAAGTGAGCCACTTTGGTCAAGCAATCCACTACTACCCAAATAGAATCATATCCCGATCGGGTCCTGGGTAATCCGGTGATGAAATCCATCCCAAGCTTATCCCACTTCCATTCGGGTATCGACATAGGCTACAGTAATCCTGCTGGCTTCTGATGTTCTGCCTTCACTCTCTGGCATACATTACATACGGCTACATACTCGGCAATATCCTTCTTCATACCCGTCCACCAGAAACGCTCCTTCAAATCCAAATACATCTTGGTGTTTCCGGGGTGTATCGAGTATGGCGAGTCATGAGCTTCCTGAAGTATCAACTTCCTAATCTCTGCATTATTGGGCACATAGACACGGTCCTCAAACCACAAGGTGTCGTGCTCATCCTCACGAAAACCCTTGGCTTTTCCATTGCTCATCTTCTCCTTTATCTCAGCAATTTCCTTATCATCCTTCTGAGCTTCTCGATTTTTTTCCAATAATGTTGAGCGAATTTCCAATGCGGCAACAAATCCTCTAGGGACTATCTCCAAGCGTACCTCCCTGAGATTTTTAGCTAACTCCTTTGGCAATCCTCCACTTACGAGGGTATTGGCGTAACTCTTCTAGCTCAAAGCGTCTGCTACGACATTAGCCTTGCCTGGATGATAATGCAACTTCATATCATAATACTTTATAAGCTCCAACCATCTCCTTTGCCCGAGATTCAACTCTTTTTGTGTGAAAATGTACTTCAAACTCCTATGATCCATGTACACATCACAATGATTTCCAATAAGAAAATGTCTTCAGGTCTTGAGTGCAGGCACTACAGTTGCTAACTCCAAATCATGCATGGAATAATTCAACTCATGCGGTCGAAGCTGTCGTGAGGCATATGAAACAACTCTTCCATCTTGCATAAGTACACCTCCAAGTCCTAAGCGAGATGCGTTGCAATACACTTGGAAATCCTTGCATATATCCGGCAGAATCAACACTGGGGTTGTAACCAATCGTTTCTTCAACTCCTGGAAACTTGCCTCACATTCATCTGTCCATTTAAACTTAGTGTCTTTCTTCAACAACTCCGTCATAGGCTTCGCAATCTTAGAGAAATTCTCAATGAATCTCCGATAATATCTCGCGAGTCCAAGAAAACTGCAGATCTCTCCAACTGAGGTGGGTGCCAACCACTCAGTGACTGACTGAACCTTAGTAGGGTCTACTGCTATACCTTCTCCTGATATAACATGTCCAAGGAATCCAACTTCCTTCAACCAAAACTCACATTTGCTGAACTTGGCATATAGCTGATGTTCTCTGAGCTTCTCGAGAACTAAACGCAAATGCTCCTTGTGTTCTTCTTCATTCTTCGAGTATACAAAAATATCATCAATGAACACCACAACAAACTTATCCAAAAACTCCATGAACACCTTGTTCATCATACTCATGAAATAGGCGGGGGCGTTAGTCAATCCAAATGATATAACCGCGTACTCATATAGCCCGTACCTTGTGGTGAAGGCTGTCTTAGGTCTATCCTGTTCTCGAATCTTCCGCTTGTGGTATCCTGATCGAAGATCGATCTTGGAAAATACTTTAGCTCCTTGTAGCTAGTCAAACAAATCATTGATCATCGGCAGTGGGTACTTGTTCTTGATCGTCACTTCATTTAATGCACGATAATCAACAACCACTCTCAAAGATTTATCCTTCTTCTCGACCAAGAGCACTGGGGCTCCCCATGATGCGAACTTTGGCGAATGTAACCTTTCTCCAATAACTCCTTAATCTGTTTCTTAATCTCCTCCAGATCATTAGCGGGCATCCGGTATGGTCTCTTCGATATTGGTCCGGTCCATGGCTACAGCTCTATCAAAAACTCAATGTCTCAATCCGGCGGCATGCCTGGTAGTTCCTCTGGAAATACATCCGGGCAATCCTTCACTACAGGCACTTCCTCCTGAACAACTCCCGCGAGGGAATTTACGTGAGTCCTCTTTGGTGTATGCCTGGATACATACTTAATCATTTTTCCCTTCGGTGTGGTGAGCAGAATTGACTTACTGGCGCAATCGATGTTTCCTCCATACATCGATAGCCAATCCATACCGAGTATCACATCCAATCCTTGTGATTCCAAAATTATTAAGTCTGAGGGGAAAACATGCCTACCTATGGTCAATGGCATCTGAAAACATCCACTGCTTGCCATATACTCCGCTCCAGGTGAGCTTACTAACATAGGTGTCTAAAGAACTTTGGTGGGCAACTTATACTTATCCACAAATCCCCTGGATATGTATGAATGCGATGCACCAGTATCAAAAAGAACTATTGCAGTAAATGAGTTAACCAAAAACTTACCGATAACTGCATCTGACTGCTCCTCAACCTCCTCCACGTTCACGTGGTTCACTTGTCCCTTGTTGAAAGGGTTGGGCTTCTTCCCGGAGCTTCCATTGCCATTTCCATTCTTGAGTTCATGACACTCATTGCCATAGTGTCCAGTCTTTCCGCACTTGAAACAAGTAATGTGACTTTGGTCCTTCTTGGCGGGTGTGCTTGGGTTAGAGCGGTTCTGACTGCTTGTTCCACTCACATTTCCATTCTTAGGGCCACTGTGGTTATGCAAACTTCCTCCATTGTGGTTATGGCCTCCATGGTTATGGGCATATCCTCCCGAGTTCGGGGTAAAACGAGGCTTCTGCTGAGCTCCTGAATTGTACTTCCCTCGTCCATTCTTCCTTTTGCGACTCTCAATTTCCTGTTGCTTTCCTTCAATCCTAAGAGCCTTATCTACCAACTCCTGGTAGTTGTTAAATGTCGCCACCATTAACTGCATACTCATATCATCATTTAGCCCTTCCATAAACTTCTCTTGCTTCGCGGCATCTGTGGCCACATCATATGGGGCATAACGAGCTAGCTTGCTAAACTCATCCACGTACTGCCCCACAGTATGGTTTCCCTGGCGTAAGTTGTGAAACTCACGCTTCTTCATGCTCATAGCTCTAGTTGAGACATGAGCAGCGCGGAACGCTTGCTGAAACTGCTCCCAAGTAACATTGGCTATGGGGAAGGTGGCCGTGTAATTCTCCCACCATGAGGCTCCAGGTCCATCCAATTGGTGTTCGGCAAAACGCACCTTCTCAGCATCTGTGCAACCTGCAGTGGTCAACTCCCTTCCAATCCTGCGTAGCCAGTCGTTAGCAACTATGGGCTCGGTGCTACTGGAAAATACCGGCGGTTGTAACCTCAAAAAGCGGGCTAAGTTGTCAACTGGAGGTGGTGCCGGTGGGTTGTTGTTATTGTTGTTGTTGTTGTTGTTGTTGTTGTTGTTGTTGTTGTTGCCTTGGTTCTGGACTAGCAACTGCATCAGTGTATTCTGCTGTTGGATCAACTGGGTGAGCTCCGGTGGGAAGACAAATCCGGGGTCACATCTCAGAGGCATCTGATGGGTTTAGAGGGGAGAGATTAGAATAGAATGAGGTCTAGTGAGAAAGCACTACCCATATGCACATGAGATAAGCACAAACATATCACACCAAAACAATTTCAAGCAAGGGCATACAATCGATCTAACTATCGTTACAGTGCTCAGACTACTAATATATACATGGGGGAAAATACTACTAATAATATGGTGGTCTACTAGAAATTTTGATCGGTAGAAGACTCCATGATATCTACTCCAGCTTCGTCTTCATAATCATCATCACTGGGGTCGGAGTCGGTGCCGTCGATGGTGATGTAATCCTTGGGATGGTCGTCATCTCCTCTTGGCACAGGGTCTCCCATGAATACTCCTAGCTTCCTTGTCAGGTCGTCATTCATCTCCACTAGTACAGTGATTTCCTCCTTGTATCCGTCATGTGTAGACTTGAGTTCCTCTTCCAGCTCCATGTTCCTAGTCATCAACTTCTTTAGATTTATCATGATTGCACACATTTGGTTCTCCTGGAGACGAATGTGCTGGTTTAACTCCTGGATATAAGCTGTAATGGACTTGTCCTTCCTGGTGTTGATCATCTCCCATTGCTCATCTTGGTGCCCACATATCTGGTAGATGGTGCCCTTAAGATCCTTGTGATAGACTTCGCCGATGCGTCCTATGGCGATGTGGGCTTCCATGCTCTTTCCTTGACTCCAGGTTGGTGCATCAAAGGAAAACTCTATGGGCTCGGTTACTGGCGTGAATGTCCTTCCTGGAACTTGAACTCGAATCATCCAACGCTCCTCTTTTGGTAAAGTGGCGGTGTAGGTCCCGGTGAACCTTGGTATTCCAATGTTCAGGTACCTAGTGACTGATAATCCCCAAGTGCAGGGAATCATCGTAGCAATTTCCAAAGGTGGAAGTGATAAGTATGGAGTGTCGAACCCACAAGGAGCTAAAGGTAAGATCACTATTCTCTCAAGCCCCATCTGCCACTGATACAACTCTACATACACTGAACATTTGCTTCCAACTAGAAACGGGAAATAAAACTACGTTGTGGGTATGAAGTGGATAACTTTGTAAGATATCGGAGAGCTAAAATATAAAAGTAGGTGCTGTTACCATAAAGTTAGAATATATTACTAAATATTATAAATAGCGAGTGTGGAATAATGGTGGATCGGTGTGCGGAATTGTCGTAGGCAATCGTTAACAAGACCGGTAATCACTATTGCAGTTTCATATGAGGGAGAGGCATAAGCTAACATACTTTCTCTACTTGGATCATATGCATTTATGATTGGAACTCTAGCAAGCATCCGCAACTACTAAAGATCATTAAGGTAAAACCCAACCATAGCATTAAAGCATCAACTCCTCTTCATCCCATACGCAACAACCCCCTTACTCGGGTTTGTGTTTCAGTCACTCATGCAACCCACTATCACTACAAAAAAAGACACATCCGTGACATTTTGGGCCGAACGAATTTTTTTTGTCATACATATGACACTTCTATGACAATAATTGTGACAAAACCCGGTATCATCATTGATGTGGTGGGCTCCTACTTCTATGACAAAAAATCATGACAGAAAATGGGCTTTTCGTCCTGGGCGGGCCCGAGACGCAGCTGCATGACATTCTTTGGGCCGGCGATGATGGAAAAAACCGTGGTAGAAGCGAGGGGGAGTAAAATTTCAGGGAGTTCCCGGTTACGGTGGGAGGTCGGGGGGCGAGCGATGCACGTTTCTCTCGTACACGTACGCGCGTGTGTGCGAGGCGTTGGCTCTAACTGAACCCGAGCGAGGCGTTGGGCTCTAACTGAACCCGAGCGATTGCACTGCAGGCTATGCGTTACTGAACCCGAGCGATCGATCGATGGCCGTTAACTGAACCCGATTGAGCGATTCCTTCGCTACTGCTGCTAACTGAAGCCGATTGATTGGATGAACAGTGAGCGTTGCTGGGGGGTTGGATGAACAGTGAGCGGTGGCGTTGCCTGTGGATGAACAGGACCCCGTGGTGTGGTGGAGGGCTGGATGAACAGTAGATGGTGGAGGGGTGCCTATGGAGGGGTGGTTGAACAGGACCCCGTGGTGTGGAGGGTTGGATGAACAGCAGACAGTGGAGGGGTGGTTGAACAGTAGCCGGTGGAGTAGCGCGCGGTGGACGCTGGATGAACAGGAGCCTGTGGAGGCTGGAGGAGGTCGACGGTAGCCCGTGGAGGCTGGAGGAGGTCGACGGTGGAGATGAACAGTATCCTGTGGAGTCCCGTTTTGCGGTACGCCACACCCCTCCCGATGAACAGGACCCCTGTTTCGACCGTAGGAGGTCCGTTTCATCCGTTTTGCGGTACGCCACACCCCTCCCGATCAACAGGACCCCCGTTTCGACAGTAGGAGGTCTGTTTCCTCCGTTTTGCGGTACGCCACACCCCTCCCGATCAACAGGACCCCCGTTTCAACCGTAGGAGGTCTGTTTCCTCCGTTCTGCGGTACGCCAGGCCTTGTTTCCATCGCCTGTTCCGTCCAAGCCCTCCCGATGAACACGACCACGCATTCCGTTCCGACCCAGCCGGTTGGCTCCCACGTGTTCCGTTGCCTCCCGATGAACATGACGCATTCCGTTGCCTCCCCATGAACACGACGCATTCCGATGCCTCCCCATAAACACGACGACGACGTTGTTTCTCCGTTCCGACCCAGCCATGTACACGAACCCTAGCCGTACGTATGCGCGAGTAGGCGTTCGAGACCCCGCCCGTATGTACACATACGTGGCCATATTTTCTTTCTTGCACCCTGGCCGTTGTACGTATGTGTACATGCTACGTGCGCGCCTCTACTACGACACGTGCGCGCCTCTACTACGACACGTGCGCGCCTCTACATCGACCAATATGTACATTTTTTTGGGCGTAATAAGGAGGCACTTCCTTGCGTGCGAAGGTGTAGCTGGTGGGTCCTAGCAGTCAGGGGGGAAACGTTTTTTTCACGAAATATGGTGGCCCATATGGTGGGTCCCCGCTACCAGGTGGAGGAATCATTATTTTGCATGTAATAAGGAGGCACTTCCTTGCCGCGGCCGTGGACCCAGCTGTCAGCCTCTCCATGTATAGTCCACGTCCGATGGAAGCCGTTCCTTGACCATGTTGACCACGCCGCGCCGAGAGCACCAGGGCGGTGGACGATGGCGAGGCCTAGGAAGGGGACGATGCGGAGCCGGGGAAGACACGGCAGTGGATGCCTATGCGTAGAGGAGTACGAGGGTTCACTGGTTCACTGCGGTGTGAGGCTGCCGTCGTCGCAGAATAACAGGGGGTGTGGTTGAGTAGAGGGATGGCCTGGCCAGCGGTGGTAGTAGCTGGGGGCGATGAGGCCTCCGCCGCATCGTAGCCGACCACGGGAGGCAGGAGCACGAGGCATGACCTGTGCTGGTTTGGGCGGCTGGAGCAAGAAGACCGGAGGTTGAAGAAGCACTAAGGTCGTTGGATGGACATCGTGCGGTCGCTGGAGCTAGAATCGTGCATATTGACTAAGTTGACAAAGCCCTCCGTCCCCGTCAACTTAGTAGGCCCACAAGTCAGCCTGCCACTATACTGGGTCCCAGCTAACAGGGGGAGTATTCATTTTTTTCTGCGTAATAAGGAGGCACTTCCTTGCGTGCGAAGATATAGCTGGTGGGTCCGAGCTGTCAGCGGCAGTAGCGTTTTTTCGCAAAATATAGAGGTCCTTTCGATGGGTCCCTGATGTTAGGTGGAGGAATTATTATTTTGCGCGTAATAAGGAGGCATTCCCTTGCATGCGGCCGTGGACCCAGCTGTCGGCCTCTCCACATACAGTACACTTCAGATGCATGTCGGTCGTTGACCACGTTGACCAGGCCGTGCCGAGAGCACCAGGGCGGGGGACGACGGCGAGGCCTAGGAAGGGAACGACACAGAGGCAGGGAAGACTCGGTAGTTGTTTCCCACGCAGAGGGGAGTACGACTGTAGGAGGGTTTCCTGGTTCGTCTGCCATCGCCGGAGAATAACAGCAGGTGTGGGTGAGTAAAGTGATGGCTAGGCCAGCGATGGGAGTACGGTGGGGCGGTGAGGCCTGCGTGGCAGCACAGCCGGCCGCGGGGAGGAGGGAGCAGGCAGTCCCGCCGGCGCTTGTTTGAGCGGCTGGAGCAGGAAGAGCAGAGGAAGCACGACGGCCGTTTGATGGACATCGTACGGTCACTGGAGCTAGAATCGTTCATATTGACTAAGTTGACAAAGCCCTATGTCCCCGTCAACTTAGTATGCCCACAAGTCAGCCTCCCACCATGGTGGGTCCCAGCTAGCAGGGGAGTATTCATTTTTCTGTGCATAATAAGGAGGAACTTTTGATGGGTCTGAGCTGACAGCGGGGGGGGGGGGGGGGGCGTTTTGTCACGAAATACGATGGTCCGTCCGGTGGGTCCCAGCAGTCAGGGGAAAACGTTTTTTTGCGAAATACGGTGGCCCGTCCGGTGGGTCCCAACAGTCTGGGGGGAAACGTTTTTTCCGCAAAATACTAGTGGCCCGTCCGGTGGGTCCCTGCTGTCAGGTGGAGGAATAATTATTTTGCGCGTAATAAGGAGGCACTTCCTTGTGGCTGCCGTGGACCCAGCTGCCAGCCTCTCCACGTACAGTACTCTTCCGATGGAAGTCGGTCGTCGACCACATTGACCACGCCGCGCAGAGCACCACGGCGGTGGACGACGGCGAGGCCTAGGAAGGGGACGACACGGAGCCGGGAAGACGCGGTAGTGGATGCCCACGCGGAGAGGAGTACGAGGGTTCACTGGTTCGGCTGCGGTGTGAGGCTGTCGTCGCCGCAGAATAACAAGGGGAGTGGGTGGGTGGAGGGATGGCTTGGCCAGCGGTGGGAGTAGTATGGGGACGGTGAGGCCTCCGCGGCAGCACAGCCGGCCACGGGAGGCAGGAGCATGCGGCACGACCAACGCTGCTTTGGGCGGCTGGGGCAAGAAGACCAGATGTTGAAGAAGCACTACGGCCGTTGGATGGACATCGTTGACCACGCCGCGCCGAGAGCACCAAGGAGGTGGACGACGGCGAGGCCTACGAAGGGAACAACATGGAGTCGGGGAAGAGACGACAGTGGCTGCCCACGCGGTGGAGAGTACGAGGGTTGACTGGTTCGGCTGCCGTCACCGGAAAATAATAGGAGGTGTGGGTGAGTGAGGGATAGACAGGCCAGGGATGCGAGTATGATGGGGTTGTGAGGCCTGCCCGGCAGCACTGGCGGCCACAGGAGGCGGGACAAAGCGGTTCCGACGGTGCTGGTTTGGGCGGCTGGGGCAGGAAGATGAGAGACCGAAGAAGCACGATTGCCGTTAGATTGACATCTAACGGTCTGACGCTGGTAGAGTCGATTGTTAAGTAAGTTTCTTTTTTGAGAAACCTTGCGTACGGATGAACTTAGTAGGCCCACAAGTCAGCCTCCAAATCTGTGGCAGACAACATAAAGCCCATTTTCTATTTTTATAATTTGCAGCCCATTTGCTAATTCTTAAGTAATTTATTACAACCCATTTTCTGCCCAGGACCACGGTCAAAAAGTTCAACCTTATTTTGCATATTTCGATGGAGTCCGAACTGTTGTAATCCCGAAATGATAAACATTTTTAAGAACTTATTGATTTGCCAAAAAATCATTTTGTTTTTGTAAGCAAATAAGACGTGGGACAATTGAGTTGGTTTAAGGGGAAATCAGTGGTAAAAAAATCAGCGCTGGGTGAGAAAAAACAACAAAAATAAGGATGTAAATATGAAAAGGGAATTTTATGTGTTTTCAATATAATGATACGTGTATATGAACTAGTAAAACTATAGGTAGAGATTAGAAAACGGATGTAGGACATGCGTTTCAAGAGGATAATAGAACTGGGCTGTGTGTTTGATTCAGTAAAAAAACTACCTGCGGATGTTGTAAGGCAAAATATAACTAACGCTGGCGGGCCAGAGGCCAGTAGATACCTGCTGGATCTTTGTGCCCCGTTGTCGTCATGGGCTGGGCCTGTTAAAAACAAAACCAACCCTGGGCATTCTACAGCCCAGTTGAAACTTGCTCGACCTGAAAAAACAATATACATGCTCAATAAACGAGAGAATTCTGCAAGTATAGACTGATAAGTGGGATGCAACACGGATATTGTTTTTTTATCGTGATAATAAGTGCATGCACTTGTTTCGAAAAAATTGGAGAACTAGGAATTCGAACGACGGGTGCTTATGCTACCTATCAAATAAAAATCAGGTGCCTGAAAATTCGTTTCGAAACAAATAATTCAGCTTTATATCCACGTCGACCCTCGGCATGATGGTTGGAAGCAAATGCAAGTTCATACCAAAAGATCATTAACAACAATACCAACTTGCGGACGACAAGGTAGTAGAGCTACCAATACCAAACTAACTTATAATCTTTTTACTCCTAGCCCTAGTGTTCGTCTGGTAGAAAATCTTTCAGAGGACCAGCTCCCGCTCCTTCTCTTGCTCCAGGTCCCCGAGGTGGTATTGGTGCATCACCCAGTTGGTCCTTTGCTTGTCGAAGTTCTTGTTGGTGTGCAGCACGAGAACCTTTTTTGTTGCCCGTCTGCCGGCCATTGACCATCACTGGCAAGGTATTGCCGGTCTTGTGCCACATTGCGTGCATGCCGCACTCCGACTATATCTTGCGACGCGTCCACGTGCCCCTTTTGAACGCCCTGGAATTGCGCTAGAAGAAATGCTTCCTTAGGCCACTCAGTGTGATACCTGCAGTATTGTGGAATACAGGTTTTAGTGTACCTAGGTGGCATTTTCATAACATCTTTGGCATGTTGCAGTCACTTGTTTCACTTTTTATTAACTGTCAAAATGTAATTGCTTCACCAGGTCTACGTCTAAAAAGAAAAAATAGAGCTATAAAGAAAGGAATGTGTTTGTGCAAGTAGACGGTCGATCAGTGTCTTACCTGGAAGTTTCTCAGGTTGGGTGTAGCATATGCCGTGCTCACTGTCGATGGTTGGTATGAACACATCGATGAGAGACTGAAATCTCGCGCTGTCAGCACTCACTTTGGCCTCAAGGTGCTCGATCAGCTCCTGATCCGTGGGATCGAACTTGACGCCAGCCGGCAGCATCGGCCAATCCTTCTTTGACTTGCATCGGTAATTCCAGTTATATGGTACTCAATGTATGATCAATCGACTGTTTTAAGTGAATGATGAAAGATTTCGACAGATAAGTGGTACTCCAAATCTGAAGTCCAGAATACCCGAACATGCCGCCAGAATTCTTGTGTCACCTCACGCGCGGCGTGTTGTCACGTCAATTCAATGTGTGGACATGATGAATAATTTGACCGACATATACTAGTACTGCTACTGTACTGGAGTACTTACTAGTCGTATTTAGTGTCACAATTTATACATAGGTTTAACTAACAAGTACGCACTTGAAGCCTAACTGATATATATATATAATATGACTTCTGCACAACATCTCCATCATCATTATCAGTACATCCTACGCAGGTGAGTTAGGATGCACTTGATCCCGGGAAGGTATCTATCCTTCAAACCAGAGGAGTGCTTCAAACTAACAACAGTACATAATATCCAACAAAAGAGGGTCGTGCTATAGCAGTAGAATACATGGCTCGGTCTAGATATCAGCACGAATCAAGTTATGCATATTTTGCTGTTGGCATGAACCACATCGCCGCATGTCGGGTTTGCAAAAGCCACCCATCGCATGGAAGTTTGATGCCTTTCAGACACTGAAGATTATCTGGCAACAAGCTGTGTTGACGAATCTCTGGATATGGTGATTCATGAAACCCATGGTATGATGTGTAAACACAGCCCCCCCTCGCAAATGGAAGTTGCATAGCACAGTAATCATCGCCGGTGATATGATCGATGATTGGTTGGATGATCAGATAATTGAGCCCAAGGAACAAGGAGTGGTTGTCGAGGCTGTAAACCCGCCTCCAGTTGAATACGCCTGGCCCAACGAAGCTGGGATCTTTCTCGAACATGAAGTAGCCATAGCCATCAATGTCATGAATGCCCCACGCATTGTACTGCATGTGGTTTTATGTAATGGTTTGGTCAATTTGGTACGTGCGAATGAGCATCAAATGACCGCCGTCAGCTGAACGAGCGATAAACCACCACCCATCGGCTGGTATGATTCCAGGTCCTGAAATCATGAAGGCCAGCGCATTTGCGTCTGCTGCAACAATTCAAATTGGAGACCAAAAGGACAAAAATAAACAATCATGTTCAGAGTATGTGTGGAATTAAGATTACTAGTCGTCAACCCGTGCACTTGCACGGGCCTGCAATTTAAAGACCACAAAATTAGTATTTGAATAATAGTTCTTCTAGTTTTAGGTAATATTTGTAAACATGCAGTAATATAATTTTGGAATATTGGTACCAAATAATTAGTATTGGTCCACGAAAGGGTAATAAAGAATAATGCATTAAAAAAATTGTCTCATGGTTATACATTCTCATGGACTTTTTCATTTGTTAGACTCCAATTAACACTGACTTTAATATTGATATTCCAATGGTTCCTACGTAACTTGACATCTCGTCACTACTATGTATAGTCTTGTATTTCTCTTTTTATGATGTATTTATTTTGACTTTTTAATGGACATATACAGATGCATGCATACTTAGAGCATGTCTCAGTCATGTCTACCTTTGACATAGCTAAGTTTAGGACACATGACCCGTGTCTCAAATTGTTGCGAAGGCTAGCACAACTACAAAAGCCAGGACAAAATTGTAGATAAAAGCAAAATATAGAATATGAGGTAGGTGTAATTATATGAACATTAACATGCAGAAAATCGCTACAGCATATGTGTAAATCAAATACATACCTCAGGGTTGGTGCCCTTCATTAAATTAAATCTATGTAATTTATTTTATTTCTACCATTTATATGTATATGAAATCTAAGAAATCGGTAATTCCGTATATATGCATGTGATTTGACCATTAGATAATCTAGATAGATATGTGTCTTGTATATGTTTTCCAATACAATACTTTTTTTGTGAACTTGAGTTTGAATGTATTTCATACAGTAAAAATGATATATTGAAAAGGGATCATATCATTAGTAATATATCATTGCTAGAAAACCATAGGCCACACATCAGACCAAAATTGTTACATGCAATTTATATGATATATAAGTACATACATGCATATATGTCAGGCATCAATGGGTCGCAAATGGTGCAAAAAGAAAATACTCCACATAATTGTGTTATGACATTGAGATGACGCACGTAACATGTCCTCCAAATAAACTGAAGATGTAAACGACCATTTGTCCATCACCAATTTGCGTTTCTGTTTGTTCCTGCTGCAAAACATCTTCAGTAGAAACCCTGTAGTTCAAAAATTATTGTTTTAGAAATCCACACACCATGCCCACAATGATCATTGATGTATCTTGATGAGAGACATGGAACACCATGTAATGTCCAATATGTAAAAAAGCTGGAACCATGGGACGTCGTCATCAGGTCGGTGCCTGAGACATTTTGACTTGTTCTTTATTTTGTGAGGTGAGTCTTCGTCTTAAACCAATGATTCAACAACTGAAGCATCTACAATGGAATATGTAATCGTAAGCTTTTAGGACTCAAACAAACTAAATCTATGATACTTGCTTGATCCCAACCACAGAATTTAGATATTCAGGTTATTATTTTTATAGGATAATATGGCTGTTTGTATGGTGCCTTCAATTAGTAAATAGAAAAACGATTTTATTATTTGAAGATTTTGCATTTAAAATAATGACCCCAAGCATCTTTCAATGGCAAAAAGAAACAGTAAATTATGTTAGTCATATGAGACGTGATAATACTTATATAATCTTTTATAATATATAAACCCTAAATACGGCCATAAAACTAAATTTGAGTTGCGGAATTTCTTAACACATCATTAGGTCAGTAAATAATTAACTTTAACTGCCTTCACTTCCAATAATATATAATCAAATTCTGACACTGAAGGAATAAAAGAACAATATATACATATTGTTTATCTTCCAACTTATGTATTGACATGTCGATGAGTTGACATATAAATCTGGAAGGTGCATCGCACGGAAATTAATTTATTTATTCTATAGTTTTCATTTCTTATTTATTGGAAGGACTTGCACAATTTTCCATGTATATGTTCTCATGGTCAAGTGCCCAACTACAAAATATATTACCTAAATGATGCTCAATGTCAAAAAGCTCTTATATTATTGAACAGACAGAGTAGTTCAGAACTCTTATTTAGTTTCCGGCTTTAAATGCTTTGGTCAAGCAATCAACCACACAATTATCTTGGAAAGAAACTAACAAAGAGAAAGATTTAATGGAAAATGTTACGATCTTTAAAAAAATACCTGTCCAATGAACTCATTAGTACATAAATACATAGCCATCAGGCATGCATGTAATACACAACGTGTTTCACTAATAAAGAAAAGAGTGCATCTATTGGGGACAAAAATACCTGATGTGTGTACCAACCACATTTGCAAAGATGCCGTCGCTGGATTAAACGATGCTGACTTGCCATTGTTTTGAGGAGTTATCTCATGTTTCCGGTGGCTAGATGTGCTCGCCGTTGTCTTGTATGTCCCAGAAAATAGGACTTAGCTCCTCCATCTGCCGATCTGCGCAGTGGTGCTATTTCAAATATCCGCGTGGAAAAGCTGGAGAAGACCATTAGATGGAATGACATTAGTAAAGAGATAATGAGAAGGTCGAGAGTTTTGGACAGAGAGAAAGAGAAAAATATCAAACGCATGTGCACATAGCTAAGCTGACTTCCCAAGCAAGTTGATCAATTCCAGTAAGATGCGTTAGTAGCTAGGTACACACGTATATGTATATATAGGTAACCATGCTTGAATTCTTAGTCCGCTAAACACAGCCACATGAGAGACATGATTGATCAAAAATTCACACCAGATCGTCATTGTACTGGACAGCAGCATCTGCCTGTGAACAACCCATGATGTTCGTCTGGCCAGATTCATACGTAGAAAGCTGGCTCAATCTTTGGCAAAAATAACAAAAAGAAGGCTGACTCAATCGCCATAATTATACACGTACAAAACCTCCTAATCAAGCATGCACTTGATTAATCTTACCGGCCAGAAACACAACGCAGGGTAAGCATGCACGATGTATTTATGTGGATGTGCTACCCATGGCACCAACGCACAGCTCATGCGTGCCCAGATCATTTTTTTATAGAAGTCGGCAGCGGCGGTGTGGCTGGTTATGTCGAGGAAGAGAAAGGGTTCAGGAAGAGATCTATATTATGAAAACGCTGCAAACCCTATTTGATGATTACGATTTACGATGAAAGGAATCTTCTATTGATTCATTTTTTTCCTTGCAAACTCTACGTGAAGATTATGGTGCAAGGAGTCTTCTCCGTTCACCTTTTTTTTCCTAAATACTGTTTTAGACGTGAAGATAAATTGAGAGATCTACACCGTAATAACTCGGTCCCACCAGATGAACGGCTCCTAATTTCTAATTAATGTGGGATTTATTAGGGAGTCCATAATTAGTATAGGTATAGATAGATAGATAGATTATAACAGTGACACATATCATAGATAGAGAATTGCAATGCCGTGGTCATAATCATACCCCAAGTTAAAAAAAATAAGCCAATGGGTTTCATATTCTAGCAATATGTCATGGTTCAAACATCATGTAACAATGAGAGGGAAACAGCTATGACAACGCCTACTCGTATTCTACCATAGCACTTACTACTACTGTTCTCATATCAACTCTAAGCAATAACATGTGTTGTTATAAAAATCTTGTAAACGAGAGTAACATATAGCAATCATGATGTTATGCTCATAATATGTATTCTAACAATCATTAGATGCCAATTGTTCTCATATCAACTCTAACAATAACATGTGTGGTCATAAAAATCTAGGAAATAAGAGGAACATATAGCAATGATGTGGTTATAGGCATGCTATGCATTCTAAATTTGTAACAAATGAACAGGGAGTCGTATTCATAAGGTAAAGATGAGATGAGATAGAACAATTACACGACGATAGATTCCACCAGTATAGGCAGCCAATCTGCGCGTCGACCGCGTAAACGATGCCATCGTGCACTATAGCATCAGAAAGAAATGTTGCCTCAACAGGATTGATGATGAGCCATAACCATGTATGGCGACCGGATTCCAAATAGACTAATCCCATGTTGAACAAGTCAATGAGCTTGTAATCTGTCGGATTTCGGGTTTCGGCAGACCCTTAAGGTTCGAACACTGGGGTGCGCGTGGAAATCTCACCTTCAACCTCTCCGTCTCGATGGGATCTAAACTACAAAAAGAGCTGCACGAAAGACACAAGATTTATACTGATTCGGGCCACCGATGTGGTGTAATACCCTACTCAAGTGTGTGGTAGATGGATTGCCTCCTAGGGCTGGTGTGGATGAACAATACCAGGAAGAACAGCCTCGCGAGGGTCTGTTCTTGGCTGTGGGGATGAACTGCTATGAAGAGTTCAGTCTCCTTTCTCTCTCTTTCTCTCTCAGATCCCGGACCAAACCACCAGGAATCGAACCCCTTGCTATGTGGGTGGCTAGTCCTATTTATAGAGGCCCTGGTCCTCTCCCCAAATATTGAGCGGGAAGGGATCCAACAATGGCGGGCTAATTTGAAGGGGGACAGCGAGTACATCTATCCTGACAAAAGTAGTCTTCGCCTGCCAAAGGCTCTGGTGATGACGCCGCGCTGGTCTCCATGGTGACCCCCGTCTCGTAGTCCTCCTGGTCTTGGTCTCGTTGCACCAAAGTGGCAACCTTTGCCTGATGCCTCGGTACTCCGCGGATACGCTTGCCCCCTTTGCACCAAAGAGGAAAGAGGGACGCTGCGCGCGCTGGCACCCGCCTGGTGCCCCGTGTCGTCATGGCTTGCGTCATGGGCACCTCGCGAGGTACCCCGCCTTGAACTCTCCGCCTCCTCGCGAGCCAGCCTAACGAGGTTGTGCCTGAGGATGCGCCGTGTCGTCCGCCTCGCGAGGCTTGGCCCCTCGCGAGGGTCTTGAGCCTCGTGTTGATGAAGATGGGCCGCGCTGGGCCCCCACTTGAGCCATGCCGCAGGCCGCAGGCAGGCAAGTCTAGGGACCCCCATTCCCAGAACGCCGACAGTAGCCCCGGGGCCCAAGGTGTGCATGGACTTGGCCGTGCCAAGAGGCGAAAGGGCAAGGTCGAAGCGCCGTGGGCCCTATCAGCTTGCGGCCTTGGGCGCCGCGTGGCGATTGATTGGCCGTGGCATCTCCGCTTCCCCACGACGCCTTGGTGATCGTGCGAGTTGGACAAGTCCCTGCATGCAGAACGTGTTATGATTACCTATGATCATGGAGACCGGCGGTTGGCCTTCGCCGGATATAAGTACGGCACCGCTCGTGCCCGTCCAGTCCATCTCTTATTCCTCTCTCCTTCGCCTCAGTTCTTGCTCCGTCTTGGTGTGATGGCTCCATCGAGGAGGTACTCGGCCGCAGAGAAGGGGAAGGCCCTCCAGGTCAGTCCTGCCTCTCCCCCACCCAAGCGTGGTCGCGGGCGCCCTCGGAAGCACCCGGTGGCCTCCCCGGCAGCATCCAGTGGCCATGGGGGGGGGGGGCTCCCAGCGCGGCGGCGGGCAAGCCGCCGCAGCCGCAGGGTGCGCCTGGGTTGCGCGCTCCCCCAGGCCGCGCTTTTGCGCCGTGCAGGTGCCGCCGGAATTCGTCGTTTGGTCGGCGGAGCCGGCTCGCGCCCGGCTCCCGCTCCCTTGCTTCCTCCTTGGCGAACTCCCGGCCGGCGCTCCTGGCGGCCTCTGGCTCCAGGCGGAGGGCTGCTGCAGCAGGTCCTCGTGGGTCGTGCTGGAGGTCTCCGCCGGCGGGGGCTTGGCCTTCACTCGCGGCTGGCAGGCGTTCGCCCGCGCTCGCGGCCTGGAGCGTCGGTGCACTCTGCACTTCAGGTTCGATGGCGACGCCACCCTCTACATGAGGGTGTTTGGGGAAGATGGTCGCCACACGGGGTGCTGCCCTGAGGACGATGACTGCGTCCGTGGGCCCCGCTCCGATGGTGATGGGGGAGATAGCACCCGAGCGGGCGGCGGCGTCAGCGACTCCCCCAGCTTCGTCAGCTCTTCCTCAAGCGACTCCTCCAGTGGTGGCAGCAGTCCTCCCCCGCGCCGTCGGGTTTGCCTAGGAGGTGGTTGTTCATACACCCGCCGTCGTGCCCCGGTGAAGCGCGCGAGGGAGTCCGCCTGAGGCCCTGAGGCAGCCTGTGTCGCCGCCGTGGGCCGATGCGGGAGGGGCGGCGCCAGGCTCGTCTTTTTCCTTTCTCTTTTGTTCCCTGTGTAAAACAGAACAGATGCATGGAGCCCCCTTGGGGCGTGTTGGGAAATGTTGCCGCTTCAGCTATTACCTTGATCTCATCTTTGTACTTCCTGATTTCCCGCCTGTGCGTAGATAGCTTTCGACCCCTGCCGGGGAGTGGGACGACCGACCCAGGCCATGTGTGCGCGTCGTGGTACCCGAGGGGCACGGACTAGGAGGGGTGCTCCTGTAATGCGCCAGGGCCGTGAAACCCTCCTGAGGCTAGGGCAGAAACCCTCGCGAGGGCGTCTGAGCACCATCCCTCGCGAGGTTGTTCACGAGAGAAACCAAAGCGAGGGGCGAAAATCGACAAACTATAAATCAGCAACAACGATAACTCCAATAAGACTCCAAATGCAAACGAACACGTCAACTGCAGAAAGCAAATGGAAAAGCCGCGTCCGGCACCTAATCTAGTCTTCGACGTCTTCTCACCAGCGCGGAGCTAAGTGCTGCCATTGGGCGTGGGAGGGAGCCCCAGGGCCTGAGGCGGCGCTCCTGAGACTCCAGGGCGTGTACAGCCCCACTCATTATTACGTGAGAGTGTCACGAGGCGGCGAGCTTCACAGGCATTGGCCTTGCTTCACAGGCTCTGGGCCTTTTCCTTGAGCGCGAGGGCTTCACAGGCACTCACCTTGCTTCACAGGCTCCGGGCCTTTCCAAAAGAGATGATCTTCACAGGCACTCGCCTTGCTTCACAGGCTCCGGGCCTTTCCAAAAGAGATGATCTTCACAGGCACTCGCCTTGCTTCACAGGCTCCGGGCCTTTCTAAAAGAGATGATCTTCACAGGCACTCGCCTTGCTTCACAGGCTCCGGGCCTTTCCAAAAGAGATGATCTTCACAGGCACTCACCTTGCTTCACAAGCTCTGGGCCTTTCCAAAAGAGATGATCTTCACAGGCACTCGCCTTGCTTCACAGGCTCCGGGCCTTTCCAAAAGAGATGATCTTCACAGGCACTCGCCTTGCTTCACAGGCTCTGGGCCTTTCTTAGGGGTAGAACCTCCGAAGGTGCTGGATGTTCCACGCGTTCTAGACCGGCACTCCCTCCTGAGTCTCGAAGCGCGCAGAGCCGGGCCTGGAAACATGAACAACTTTGAATGGGCCCTCCCACATGGGAGAGAGCTTGTGCAATCCCTCCCTAGAGAGGACCTGCCTGAGCACGAGGTCTCCTACCTCGAGGGTCCTAGGGCGGACGTTGCGGCAGTGGTATCGCCGCAGCACTTGCTGATACCTCGCCGCCCGCAGTGCGGCTTCCCATCGTCGTTCCTCCCCCAACACGAGGTCCGTCCCCCACATGGCGTCCTGCTGCGCCTCGTCGAATGCCAGGACCCGCACGGAGCGACGTCTAACCTCGTGAGGGAGGACTGCCTCCGCTCCATAGACCAGGAAGAATGGGGTCTCTCCAGTCGGCTTGGTCACGGTGGTGCGGATGGACCACGGCACGGATTGAAGCTCGTCGTACCAACCTCGGCCGCAGGCCTCCAGCTTCTTCTTGAACGTCCTAGTCTTGAGGCCTCTCAGGACCTCTGCGTTGGCTCGTTCGGCCTGGTCGTTGCTTCGAGGGTGCGCCACTGAAGCGTAGCATATCTGCGTTCCAAGGTTAGCACAGTATGTTTTGAAGAGGTTACTGGTGAAATGCGAACCGTTGTCTGTGATGATGCGGTTCGACACCCTGAACCGTCTCATGATGCCCCTGATGAACTTGACCGCAGAGCCCGCGAGGATGGTGCGGACGGCCTCCACTTCAGCCCACTTGGTGAACTTGTCCACGGCGACGTAGAGGTAGCGGTAGCCCCCTGGCGCCCGAGGAAACGGGCCCAGGATGTCCAGCCCCCAGACTGCGAATGGCCACGAAAGGGGTATAGTCTGTAGGCCTCCCGCCGGCTGATGAATTTGCTTGGCGTGGAACTGGCAGGCTTCACAAGCTTTCACCAATTCTACGGCGTCATTGAGTGCGGTGGGCCAATAAAACCCACTGCGGAACGCCTTGCCAACGAGGGTCCGTGACGATGAATGATGTCCACAGTCTCCGCCGTGTATGTCTTCCAGCAGTTCCTTTCCTTGCTCCCTGGAGATGCAGCGCAGGGATACATCGTTTGGTCACTTCCGGTAGAGCTCTCCATCCTTGATGCAGTACGTCGTGGCCTGCCGTGCCACACGCTCCGCTTCCTCCTCCTTCTCCGGCAAGGTCCCTTGTGTTAGGTAGCTCCGGAGCTCCATGATCCAGCACCCCTCCCGAGGTTCCATCGTCAGGAGCAGGCGTGCTCCCGAGGCCGGGCCACAGACCAGGGCTCCTGAGGCAGGTGGCTGGGGGAGCTCCTCCCGAGGCTGAGCCGTGTTTGACAATGATGGCAAGGCTGAGGGCTTGAAGAGCCGCTCCTCGAGGACACTAGGCTCCTGAGGTAACCACCTGGACGCCCGTTTGGCGATGTCGTCGGCCTCCTGATTGGTGCCACGGGGCACATGCTGCAACTCCAACCCCCAGAACTGCTTCTCCATCCGGCGGACCTCCGCAAGGTAGGCTTCCATGTGCTCGTCTTTCGGCTCATATACCTTGTTGGAGAAATTAACAAGGAGCTGCGAATCGCCCTTAATGGTGAGGCGTTTCACCCCTAGGGCTGCCGCGGCCCTCAAGCCCGCTATCAAACCTTCATACTCCGCTATGTTGTTGGAGACCTTTTCACCTTGCTGGAATCAGAGTTGTACGGCGTAGTAGAGCTTGTCCTGAGTGGGCGATATAAGCACCGCCCCAGCCCCAGCACCATGTCTAGAGAACGCCCCGTCGAAGTGCATGACCGAGCCTTCTGGAGCCTCGCTCCCCGGGGAGAGGGACCGATCCTCGTCGGCCTTGAGGCCTGGTGCCTCTGTCCATTCTGCCACAAAATCCGCCAATGCTGCTCCTTTGATGACCCTGGTTGTGCTGAACTCGAGCTGAAACGCCTGCAGCTCTATGTTCCACTCAGCGACCCTTCCGGCTGAGTTAGGGCTCCTGAGCACCCTCTCCAGGGGGTATGACGAGACGACTTTGATGGGGTGAGCTTGGAAGTAGTGACGCAGCTTGCGCGAGGCTATCAGTAGCACGAGGAGGAGCTTCTGAGGCATTGGGTACGGTGCCCTTGCGTCCCGTAGCATCGTGCTGACAAAGTAAACTGGGTGCTCGACAAGACTGGGAGCATCTGGGATTGCCGCGCCCTCGGGAGGTGAGGGCGCCTCGCGAGGCGTCGCGGCCTCGGGAGGTGGACTACACGGTCGGGTGGCCTCTCCTGCCCCCGGTGCATTTCTCAGCTGCTGACCCTCCTCAGCTGTGGTTGTGGCTCCTGCAGGCTTTCCTTGTTCCTGTTTTGTCCTGCCCCGGGCTGCCGCTGCGGCCTTGACTTTGCGTTCCTCCCTAACCGCCACCAGGGCTGCGCTGGCGGAGTAGGGTGTGGCGGCGAGGTACAGTAGCAGGGGCTCCTGTGGGCGTGGCGCCACCATGACTCGGGGACTGGTCAGGTACCTCTTGAGATCTTGAAACGCCTTATCTGCTTCTTCAATCCACTCAAAGGTCCCTTTCTTCTTCATCAGCTGGAAGAAAGGCAGCGCTCGCTCCCCCAGTCTCGAGATGAAGCGCCCTAGCGTGGTCACGCGACCCGTGAGCTTTTGCATTTCTCTGAGGGTCTTTGGCGGGCTCATGTCCTCGACCGCTTTGACCTTCTTGGGGTTGGCCTCGATGCCACGATGGGACACGAGGAATCCCAAGAGCTTGCCCGAGGGGACGCCAAACACACATTTCTCCGGGTTGAGCCGCAGGTTTACTGCGTCGAGGCTCGCGAAGGTCTCCTCCAGGTCTTGTATCGGGGTCTTGGCCTCCTGAGACTTTACCACGATGTCATCGACATAGGCTTCGACATTCTTTCCGAGCTGCTGGCCCAAGGTGATGTGCATCAGTCGCTGAAACGTTGCCCCTGCGTTACGCAGCCCGAACGGCATGCATGTATAGCAGTATACCCCGCATGGGGTCAAGAAGGCGGTCTTCTCAACGTCTTCCACTGCCATCTTGATTTGGTGATACCCGGAGAAGGCGTCCAGGAAGCACAGCAGGTTGCACTCCGCAGTGGAATCGACAATCTGGTCGATGCGGGGGAGCGGGAACGGATCTTGCGGGCATGCCTTGTTGAGGTTGGTGAATTCGACACACATGCATTCTTTCCCCCCCCCCCTTCTTGGGCACAACGACAGGGTTGGCCAACCAATCCGGGTATCGGACCTCACGAATGACCCCTGCAGCCTCTAGCTTGCGGGTCTCTTGGGCGATGAAAGCCTGCTTCTCCGTGGACTGCCGCCTGGCCTTCTGCTTCACGGGGCGTACATTTGGGCATACGTTGAGGTGGTGCTCGATGACACTTCTGGGGATCCCCGCCAGCTGATCCGGCTCCCAAGCAAATACCTTCTTATTCGAGCGCAGGAACTTGACCAAGGCCTCCTCCTGCTCGGGCTCTAGGTTGGCGCCTATGGTGAAAGTGGCGCTGGAGGACCCGTCCTCGTCGACGGGTATCTGCTTGGTTTCTGCTTTGTCCTGGGTGAACAACTGCTTCTTCTTGGCGGGTGCAGCCCCCTTGGGCTCAGGGGCCTCCGCGTCGGCGGGCCGTGCTGACGCCGCTGTCTTGAAGGCGGGCTCGAGTACTCGCAGGGCGTCCCGGTGTCCCCGCGCACAGTGAGGGTACCATTGCTCCTGGGCATCTTCATGAGGTTGTACGCCGGGTGCGTGGCGGCCATGAACTGGGCCAGTGCCGGGTAGCCGAGGATGGCGTTGTAAGGAAGGCCAATGGGGGCGATGTCGAAGTCGACCGTCTCCGTGCGGAAGTTGTCGTAGGTGCCGAAGGTCACCGGGAGCCGGATCTGCCCCAGGGAGTCATATGATCCGCCCCTGACGCCCGAGAAGGATCGGCTGGGTCGCAGCCGCTCCCGGGGTATGCAGAAGAGGTCAAAAGTCTCGACCGAAAGCAAGCTGAGGCCCGCGCCGCCGTCGACGAGGGTCCGGGTGACGGCCACCTGGCAGATGGTGGGGGTGCACAACAAGGGGAGCGCGCCTGAGCTGACCGGGTTGGTGGGGTGGTCCTCCGAGCTGAAGGTCAGACCGACCTCGCTCGCCGCCCGGTCCGGGGGAGCCCCCTGCCACGCGGTGGCGGTGCTAACCCGGCGGGCAAAACGCTTGACGTGACGACAGGTGGGCGGCGCCTGCGAGCCGCCCAGGAGGGTCGCGACAACCGGAGGCGTCGGCGCCGTGGTGCAGTCACTCCGTCGCGCGGGCGGGTGCTGAGACGAGGCCTGCTGCTCGCCCCCCACCGAGCCGGTGGCGGCGTTGACAGCGGGTGACAGGGAACGACGAGGACGCCCACCGACGGGGGCCGTCTGGGCAATGCGGGAAGCGATGGCGGCCCGGCGCTCGGTGCGGGCCCGACGAGCGTCAGACATGGATGCGACAGTCGGAGGAGAGCGGAGCGGTGGAAGACGAAATCCGGTGCACCCCTACCTGGCGCGCCAAATGTCGGATTTCGGGTTCCGGCAGACTCTTAAGGTTCGAGCACTGGGGTGCGCGTGGAAATCTCACCTTCAACCTCTCCGTCTCGATGGGATCTAAACTACTAAAAGAGCTGCATGAAAGACACAAGATTTATACTGGTTCGGGCCACCGATGTGGTGTAATACCCTACTCCAGTGTGTGGTGGATGGATTGCCTCCTGGGGCTGGTGTGGATGAACAATACCAGGAAGAACAGCCTCGCGAGGGTCTGTTCTTGGCTGTGGGGATGAACTGCTATGAAGAGTTCAGTCTCCTTTCTCTCTCTTTCTCTCTCAGATCCCGGACCGAACCACCAGGAATCGAACCCCTTGCTATGTGGGTGGCTAGTCCTATTTATAGAGGCCCTGGTCCTCTCCCCAAATATTGAGCGGGAAGGGATCAACAATGGCGGGCTAATTTGAAGGGGGACAGCGAGTACATCTATCCTGACAAAAGCAGTCTTCACCTGCCAAAGGCTCTGGTGATGACGCCGCGCTGGGCTCCATGGTGACCCCCGTCTCGTAGTCCTCTTGGTCTTGGTCTCGTTGCACCGAAGTGGCAACCTTTGCCTGATGCCTCGGTACTCCGCGGATATGCTTGCCCCCTTTGCACCAAAGAGGAAAGAGGGACGCTGCGTGCGCTGGCACCCGCCTGGTGCCCCGTGTCGTCATGGCTTGCGTCATGGGCACCTCGCGAGGTACCCTGCCTTGAACTCTCTGCCTCCTCGCGAGCCAGCCTGATGAGGCTGTGCCTGAGGATGCGCCATGTCGTCCGCCTCGCAAGGCTTGGCCCCTCGCAAGGGTCTTGAGCCTCGTGTTGATGAAGATGGGCCGCGCTGGGCCCCCACTTGAGCTACGCCGCAGGCCGCAGGCAGGCAAGTCTGGGGACCCCCGTTCCCAGAACGCCGACATAATCCATGTAGTCTTCTGATGGTGTGGGCACTTCGTAGATTACAACTTTCTGCAAACAGAGGTTGAGCCAAAAGCTTGACGCGTCTCGTGCGTAGTATGCAGGAGTGTCCGGCGGGCCGCGAGGCTCGATGGCGGCGGTATCCAACGATGGAAGGGTGATCTCTCGCTGGGTGTAGATATCCACGAGATGCCACGAACTACCGGTGTGGTGGATGAGGACGATCCAGTTGGCCTTCATGGCCGCCCAGTAGTGGCCGTGCATGAAGGATAGGTGGACGGGTAGTGGTAGCATGTCGAGGGGAACCACGACAACCTCCATATGATCGTCAAGTTGGTGTCTGGGCCACCTACGAGGATCAGGCATCAGCAAGCAGGGTGTCTTGAAAAGAGCCTGCCGGTTGTAGATGAGTAGATGGTACAAAGACACCGAGCATGCGACCAGATGGATGGTGCTGAGTAGGTCCATACAACTACAGATCTGCTCCAAGAGAACATCGGGGAGGGAATTCCAATCGCGGCTCTGCGTGTCAGTCGGTTCTGCCATTGGGGTTTTCGGTGTCTGCGAGCCAGCAGGGAAGTGGATTCGGGCGGGCGAGCAAAGAAGCTTCTCCTCGTGTGGCCCAGCAGTGAGCGGGGGGATATGGTACGCGCGAGCTACCAAGGAAGATGGCGCGGGCGGGCGAGCAGTGAGCGGGGGTAAATGGTGTGCGGCCGACGATGGGGAAGAGAGGAGGAAGAAGAAGAGATGGCAGTGCTGAGTAAGGCTGATTTAGTAACACCAACACGCTGGTTCAGCTTATTAATTACGTGTCCCATCTGCTGCAGCGTGTATTGTCACTTCACTGCGAAGACTAGTTGAATAGTTCTCTCTGACCGAGATGGGGAATAATAATGGATTGCGAGGACTTCCTTTCTACAGTATCCCTATGCCTCTATGCTCACTTCACTCATTTTGCTCCGTACCTAGTCGCTTGTTGAAATCTATAGAAAGACAAATACTCCATATTCGGGAACAGAGGGAGGCTTTTACTCCGTACTATTTGGGAACAAAGGGAGTATCACCATATGGAGGGAATAGAGGAAGCTTGAAATATGAACATGTCAATGGGATGGAGTAAGACCCATGCATGCATGCATGCAACATGCAACACTCACACATACACATGGATGCACGCAACACCCACGCACCCATGCGGCACATAGCACACGACGCAACACACACGCTCACGCTCAAATGCTCAACCTACTCCCTACGTCCGTGAAAGACTGTACATTTAGAGATTTACACATTGACCAGGGCATAATTAACGCCCAAAAGTAACAGACTTATGTGTGCATGCGACCATTGAGATAAGAAGATTAAATGAAGGCCGTTGGATGCTGTAATGAAGGATAGACATGTAGCCTATACCTACAGCACAAGTTGGTGCATTAGTCAATCAATATCGATTTAGATTAAAGGCTAAATGCATTGGAAGTGTAGATGTACATCATGTACTACACTCTTTGTTTTATGGCCGATGTACACTCTTTGTTGGAAGACCGAGGGAGGACACGTGCATGCACTCACATACACAGCCAGGGCGGTTCGCGCGCAAGGGTTGGACTCGTGTCGCGCCTGCGTAAAGTTTTGTTTAATTGATTTCTTTGCTCTGCCAACTGACAGGTGGGACCCAGAAACCAGGTGACAATTTAACCAGTCAACAAAGTTCCACATCGACTATGTGGCCGGTCAGTAGGTTGCAATACGGTGCTCTACGATGAGCTAGTGATCGTATAATCGCCGCAAAACTATATATAGTGACCGTAAAGAGCGTATTGTTACATACGTTGACCGCCAATGTATTTTTCTCGTTTCAAATTAAGCCATATTAATCAGAAAGGATGCAGTATGGACTACTACTCTAGTACTGGTACTGCTTTGATGTGTCTCGTCAACTCACCGAACGAGGAGAAGCTTGCTTACTACGCCTCTCCCTCGCCCACGCACGCGGTGGTTCGCAGGACGAGGAGAGGGTTTTGACTACAGCGCCCTCTCCCTCTCCCTCGCCCTCACCCTCGCTATGGACGTGCAGCAGTTCAATCGGTGTCAGATTACTGGAAGCATATTGTACTGTAGTATCATCATTGTTGGACCTTCCGAAGAGGCGAAGAGCCAAGTGCAAGGTTCACACGAGTACGAACTGTTGAACCTCCCGAAGAGGCAAAGAGCCAAGCGCAAGGTTTTATAGGAGTTTTCATCCTAGTAGGAGTGTACTACAACTATAGCGAACGATGCTACTGTATGATGCCGCCACGTCACATATATCCAAAGTTGTGCCAGTTTTTTTTCTCAAAGAGCATGTTGGAGCCCGTGCAACAACTACACAAGTTGCACGTACACATAACACATTTACTAGTAATAAATTCTAAAGGACAAATGCCAGTATGCCACACAAGTTCATCTCCAATTCATGTGATAAATTTGTGCACGACTAGTCTACATATATTCACAGCGCTACCATTCACAATTACCGTACTCCACTTACACGTTATAGATAGGCTACATGTCCTCCTCCAGGTTCCAGTCCCAAGTGTTCTTCATGGATGGCACGATCCATAGCGGTGGGCAACGAGAATCATTGTCGCAACTTTCTAGTCCGGTTCCACACGATGGAGACTCATCCAAGCTGAAGCGGCATAAATCAGGGATAGCGAGTCCCAGCATGTCGTTCATCCGGCGGTGCGCACTGAAGACACAACCATGCTTCATGAACGGCAGGCCTTCTGTGTCATGCACGGAAGGTGGCATCCGCTTCACAATGGGGTAGCTGTGCCCGATGAAAAGTGAGTACTCTCCAAGAGTGTTCCTCGGCACCCACGTAGCATCACGGGGGTTGAACTCGGCGCCGTTCATCTGGTACACGCGACATCCCAGATCTGGACACATGGTGACGTAGATAGTCAAGGTCCATGCATAATAATGTTGTGCTCAAATATGGCGGTCAGTAATACTGTGCAGCAAATAGTACTACTTCGGTATAGAGTAAGTAAAATAACCGGCTTATTATATATAGGCACTCTTGGCTACATGGATGAGATAGTAAGACATGGAAAAACAAAAATGGTGGCAGCTAGTGGGTTCAAGTCTTCAAGGGCCTAGCTAGCTATACGCGTCCTCCAAGGTAAAAAGTACTCCTAGTAGTACTACAAAGTATACTACTAGTACAACAATGAAAGAGAAGGCGAGAGGGTTAAAAATAGAACACCTGGGTAGATGGTGATGGTCCGATCGTGGTAGATTGTGTGACCATGTTGCACATCAGTGGTACCATGGTTAACGACTACTAAGATAGTTGATCTCAATATGCCAAAGTCAGCTACAAGGTTCCAGGTTAGACCGAATCGCGGATGCAAATGCACATCCAGGATCGGCGATCTTATTTTGATCGGGGGATGACTGGTCCCTGCAAAATAATGGAGTACCGTTAGGGATGCAAATGATGGTTTGTGCATTCCGTTTGTAATCTCCCGTACCGTAGGATGGCAACCAGTGAAACAAGTCCCTTGGCTTGTCACTGCAAAGATGCGGCCTAGATGGTGCACGGCGTCTTCGAACATGTAGGGGTACAAATCTGCCGCCGCCAACATGCGCCAGCCTCTGCCGTTACTGCCTCTTGCATTGATGGCAATCCTTATGTCAAACACCGCGATGAGATAGTAATCATCGTAGCTGCGTCGCTTTGTCGGCGGGTCCGCAATTTCTATCTTCTTCAATCTCATGTAAGCATCATCATACGTATTCAAGCCCAACCAGTCCGGAAGGCCGATCCCAATGGTGGAGAATGGGTCTACTGGAACGGCCGCACTGTTGTGGATGTTGTGCAAAATGATGGTGGTATCCGGCCGGAGGTATGCAAGCCAATCTTCGTTGGCACCGACCCAGACCTATATATAAGACGGTGGGCAGCGGAGAAATTACAGGATGGAAATGGAATAACTAAGTACTACATGATCAAACTCCATTACTGACCTGCTCATCGGACAAAATCCGACTACCTCTCAACGTCGGCAACTCTAGCGGAGTCAATGTGCAACCATGGCCAAGGAGCGGTGGACTGTTCGAAGGATTGTCCCATAGAAGAACCTTCTCCTTGAGGACGCATGGAAGACCGACAAGCATGGCATGTTTAAGCAGCGTCTTGAAAAAGTTGGTGCAGGAAGCACCGAGTCTTGCGGCGGTGAGGCCGTCAGAGCAGCATGCGATTTCTCCCACAGGATCGTCGTCCAAGGTCTCCCAGCCCCGATGAGGAGGAGAACCGCCTGGCGAATCCATGGGAGCAGCGACGAACTGCCTTCTGTTCGGGGGAGGGGAACTGGCGAGGAGGAGATAAGAGCATAGTAACCGCAGGGCCTCGTCCCTTCCAACTATAGATCGTTCCTCGGCGAAGGGGTGAGGCTATTATTTACTACTAGTACTCCCTCCGATTCTTTTTACTCTCCGCATAAGAGCAGACCCGTATACCAAGGCAGGGGCTCGCTGCATGCTTTCTGGACGGAAATACCCCTGGCACATGGATGGGAGGAGCTAGCAGCTATAAATGCCCCCATGCAGCCCATTGGCTGTCCGCCCACGTTCTCCTCTCTCTGCATGCTGCATGGATGTCTCCCTCTCTCTCACATGACTGCATGCGGTGGCGCTGGCCTATGAGAAGCTCATGTGGTGATAGCAATCTTCTCTCCAGAAGAGATTTTTTTGAAAGAAAGGGATTATGGAACATTATGGGATTGCATTATACTGTAAATAATAGCACTAGTAAGAAACTTTTGGCACTAGGTAGTAGTTTTTGGCGTGGATTAAGAAATTTTGGGTATGTTTTTGCCATTTTTTGTACACGCCAACTAGTGTCAAAAAACGTCTTACATTATGTGATGGAGGAGTACGTACTCGTACTGTAGTAGTACTAGTACTACTTTTGTCAACTAGTAGTGCGATGTATTGTACTTCTAGTCTAGTCTAGTATAGTGCACCAGTTTTGAACTCTTGAATCTCACGGCCAAGGAGCTACAGTTGGAAGTGGAGGGTACTACTGTTCTCTAGAACCATCATTGTACTATCAATGCAGGGGAAGTACACCTGCGTAGTGGCCTAGTGGGTACTCTCGGTGCTCTATTCAGCCGCTCCTCTCATGTAGCTGGCCTACTCAGCCGCTCCTCTCACGCACACACTAGCAGGCTGTTTATCAGCGACGGTTACTGCGGGGGCAGAACATTTGAGTTATTTGATACAGCGAAACTAGGCTTTTTGCTTCCATTTGTGGAGGTGTAATGGATCTTGTCGAACTTTGTTATTAGTTCCTTCTTTATGAATGAGATGAAGCAAAGCTTTTGCCTCCGTTTCAGAAAAGACACGTCAAGAGGAATTTCTTTTATAGTAGAGCCGATAATGGAGTGAAGTCCATGCGTGCAACGCCACAAGCTACAGAGTAGTAGTACTTCCTCCGTCTAGGTGTGTAAGTTATCTTACATTGTGCATCGCGACCAAGGCGGAGAGGAAAACGAGAAAACTTAATGTCTTTTTGCTAATTAATAGCATTGCATGCAATGAACTAACCACCTCATGTTATGTTTGGTAGTCTCCAGTCATTGAAAGCATGCACATCCCACATATCTTATTGGTTGATATGCCACAAAACAAAAAACGAGAAGGGAGTTAATGTACGGTGCCTAAGTGTTTTGGGATTATTTGGTTTTCGTAAGGTGACTTACACACCTAGACGGAGGGAGTAGAGCACTTTACGTACAGAGCCATATTGCATAGTTCCTAATGCCCCGCCAGGCTTTTCCGGCTCCTCGGGCTTAATTGGGAGGCACTAGTTTAAATATGCTACTAGCTGATGAGGAAGCTGCAAGCGAGGTACGGCTAGGGCGAGCACGCGAGCCACGGGATGCTAGGAAGGAAAACCCGTTCACGTGGCCAAGCTCTCTAGTGCACCCAGATTGTGGGGCCGCACATCGTTTGACTTCAAAACTCAACCTACCCGTGTAAAATATTGGCTCGTAGCGAAGTGTAGTAGTACTATTTAAACAAAAAGGCCGCCGTGCGTTCGGCCAGGATCGAACCCACAAAACGAGGTATACACTCCCGCGACCACTAGTAGTACTTGTTGAGTACAACGCAACCTAGAATCGCCTTTTATCGCTAGTAGTACGTACATTGTTCCTTACAAGAAACCCCTATCATCTGCTGCTGGCTATAACCCAGTGCCATGTCATCTACAGCCCATCTTATAGCCAACATGTACAAAGTGCCTAGGAGCACGTGCTAGAGCTGGCTTTTCATGAAGATCCCGCTTACCTTCTCTCTCCTCTTCTCTTTCCTCCAACTAAGCAGAAATATACAAGTTTATTTCTTATAGCCCGCTGACCCAGCTCTATTGTACTTGCTCTAATAATGCAAGAAACCACTAAAATGCCAAGAAACTACTACCACTTGCATATGTGGCAGACTTAAGATAAGACTACCTTATCAACCATTGTGCATGCTCTTACCAACAAAAATCCTCGAGTGACCTCCTACCTCCGGCCCGTCCACCTAGTCATCCTCGGCCATGGGACGCAGCTACCGCCGCCGGCAGAAGGCGAGGTCAAAACCACCAGCGGTGCGGAGCCCATATTGCGGCAGCCCGGATGCCAGCTCCGTCCGGTGCTCGCGGCCGCTAGGTAGCCAAGATAGCTCCGTCCAGCTACTTGTCTGCAAGGTTTGCTAGCTAGATTGGCACGGCAACGCGGCGGCTTGCTCACACGCGCCGTGCTAAGGCCAGCCATCTGGCTCGAGCGAAGGCCAGCGCGGCGGCTTTCTCACTCGTGAGTCACGCTCGGGCCAGCCTGCCAACCCGTGCGGAGGCCAGCGCGGCATCCGGCCCGTCCGGCGGAGCGACGGCCAACTCGCTCATCACCGGCGCCACCGACGAACACGCATCAGTACTATTTGAAGTAATGTTCAGGAAAAATAATGATTTGAGGGGGAATAACAGGATAGAAGGTCAGATGTGGGTCCCTCATGTCAATGGTCAAACAAAATGTGTTGGTTTAAGCTGCCTCGTCAGCACGGACGTGTGGGCCAACCCTGTCATAAATGGGTTTAAACGAACCTAATCGGTAGGAGTACTAGGTAGTTTTTGGCGTGGATTAAGAAATTTTTGGTATGTTTTTGCTATTTTTTGTATAATAGATTCTTCCTAGGGCTGGTTGAAAGTGGTAGTTTTTGTTAAATACTCTACATATTGTAAGTAGGAGTGAAAGTTAAGCTTTGGAAGCCAATAAACAAGGCTAGTTACATAGTGCATATGTGTACATGATTGAAAGTAAATATCAACCATGAGTGACTAATATCTTGATGGAAAACTCGAAACTATGGAATACTAGGAAAAAATGCATGGTTGGAAATACTAGCAATGTTCATGTCCGTTGCAACGAATCATAATTAGAATAATACTTATTCACAAACTTGGTACAAAACACTCTAATTTTGATATACATATGTCACTAGAGATATATTATGTTTCAATTAGAATATATCCTTGGGCTGTTTTGGTGAGGTCAGGGAGGGATGTGGTTGGTTTTAAGATACTAATTATGGGTTTTTCTGCAAATTGGTAGACAAGTGGGATGTTGGTGAGAAAAGGCAACAACTTACCTCACAATCGTTAGATGTACATCTAATGGTCAAAAACGACGGATGGCAGACACACCAGCATCACCAACTTAGTCTTGTGTAGGAGTACTAGCAAGATCCGTGCATTGCACGGAACATCAAGATGCATTTTTTATAAAACACTTGTTGTGATTGACCCTTGCGGGAGTAATCCCATGTGTAAAAACTAATGATATCTCAATAAATATGAGATAAGGTGAAGAGGAGTGGGGTGTGGTGGTGGTTGGTGGTCGGACTGAGCGGGGGCATGGGGATTGACGACGCCGGCAGCGGCCACCAGGCCAGTTTGTTCCAGAGGATTCCTTTCTTAGTTGCTCAACAATGAGGTTTATTGGAGATAAGGATGAACGAGGGAAGGCCTTGTCTGCAAATGTGGAGAGGGGTGTGGGTATCTTTTAGTTTAATTTCCATCCGTCAGATATAGATCGGACGTCTATATTGCAAGATGACACACGTACCATCATCACCAACTCGGTTTTTATAAGAGAAGAAATATAAGTATGGATATACAAATGTATTATCGATACTTGCTTCCGTAAACTAGCATCTACATTCTATTCAATGCCTCGGCATGTGGGGCCTTAGCACAATGACTTCTCGATTGTGTAAAACAAAGATTTTCCCGTCGCCGACAAGGAGGGGGTGACGGCGGCGCGCTTTTTGGCTTGCTCTAGTCCTAGTAGTCATACTAGGTGGTCTAAGCATGTGTAGATTTATTCTTTTTCACGTCTCGTGTTCGCCGTACTGCCACGACTGTTGATGAATAGATGGTAAGTTATTCACGGGGAAACCCTTGTTGAGCGTGTTTGCGAGAGAGAGAGAGAGAGAGAGAGAGAGAGAGAGAGAGAGAGCGTGTGTGATATGTTAGAGACTGAGGCAATGATAATAGATTCTTTGTGTCTATGTGTGTGGAGGATAGAGAGAGACATGTACATGGGGCTTTGTCTTGTGTAACGTGGAGACACATATACATAATTAGAGAGTGAGTGTGTGAGATACACATGCGGACATGAGGAGAGATGAGGATCCAGATAAATGGGTGTTTGTGCGTGTCTGTGTGTGTTTGTGCACGCGTTTGTGTGTGAGAGGGAGAGAGTGTATGTGGAGTAGAGAGACCACTGATGATGTAAACCTAGTATAAGGGAAGGGGGAATGGTGTGACATGTGTAGTAGCGAGATAGCACGGGTGCGGGTGGGGGAGCAGACTATTTGGAAGAGATATCGAGTGTGTGTGTGTGGGAGAGGGGTGTGAGAGCGAGAGAAAGAGAGAGCTAGCGACGGAGAGAGAGAGAGAGAGAGAGAGAGGAAGAGAGTCGTTTGTGTCCATAAATGGCGTATAGATAGGGAGACAATGTTGATGTTGTCCGAAATTGGCCTATGAACGGAGATGCAAGGGAAGCGAGTCATCGTGTGTGTGATCGGGACTTCATGAGAGATCTAGAATAGATGGTGTAGAGAACAATGTGCGAAATCGAGAACGATTATACATTAGGGAGCTATTCAAGGAGTCACGACATATATGTATACGGGGAAGGAGTTGGGGCGGGTGCGCATGTGGGAGAGATAGAAAGAGGAGAGTGGTGCACAAGGAGACAAAGTGTGCTTGTTTGCTGTGGGGGTGGTGTGTGAGGTGAGTGCGCGATAACCACATAACTAGGGAGATAGATGTTTGGGGGCGACATTTTGTGTGTATGGGAAATATACACTTTACATAGTGTGTGTGCATGGGTAAGAGAGATAGCGGGAGACCTAGAGAGTGAGGGAAGAGATGTGTGCATGCCCGAGAGACAAAGTGATAGAGACCTATGTTGGGGTCCGGACTTTACAAGAGAGAGGGGTGTTAATGTGCTCGTGTGTTGGTGTTTGGGGGAGAGAACGACTTCTCCATGTCTGTGTGTGTGTGGTGGTGGGGGGTTGACTTAAGATAAAGAGTGATGTGTCTATACTTGAGGGACTTTAGCATAATTGATATATTGTGCACTCATGGTTGATCAATTTGTTTCACAGTTTGTACTATGAGATAACGATACTTTTGAACATGCGTGATATACCTAGATGTACCAGAATTACAAACCTAAGATTGGAATTTTGGAATTCGACTCCATCATTAGCTTTTGTAATTCATTTAAACGGAGGTACATTTTTAAGCTAGGATTTTGTGATTTAAAATTCATATATCAAACCTAGAGATATACACATACGGGCATGTTCAAACTTTATAATCATCCACTTTATTCATACACATACACATTTTTGCTTTTGTCATCATATTTAGGATAAACGCATTTGGAATTTCATTTGAATTGGACCGTATGATGGTATTTGCTTGTAGTAGCTCAATGATCCATATTTGAATTGAATGGACAATCTAAGTTTCAAGTTGGAGACATTGATTTTCAAAACTTGCACATTTTTTTGCATGCAAAACAAACAAATTGTCGGCCAAGGTATCATAGTCGGCCGTACGAGAGCAGAATACTTATAATTTTAGGCGCCAAAAGCTTTCAAACTTCCCGCTCACATCGAAATATCACGCGCCCGAAAGTTTAGCCCTACGATATTCCTGTTTTACCCCTGCCACATGAACGGAAAAGGGCTGCTTTGGTAACTCCATTGTTTTCCCCTCTTTGCCCCCAACATTCTTCCCCAGAGCCCCTCCCCTTCCCCTCCCCGACCCCCCAACCACGGAAAGCTGCGGAATCTAGTCCTCCACCGCAACGGTGGACCTCACACCCCGCCAGATCTACCTTCCGCACCTTGGAACCCCCAGCTGCCAACTCACCACTTCACCGGAGCCGCTTCAGCGAATGGCTTGTCCACCGCTCCAGATCTCCTTGACCGCCATCATGGTCCACCGCACCGGATCTGCTTAACTGGCGCCCTCGTCCACCACAGCGTAGGCCCTTCACTGACTCCCGCGTCTGCCCTTCGCTGGCCCTTCATACAAGCCCTCGTCCGCCGCAACAGATCCGCCTCATTGAAAGCACTGTACAACGCGCCCACCGAAGCCTTCGTCCACTTCACCAGACCCGCTCCACGGACGCCATATTCAACTCCATCGGCTCTGCTTTACCGAAGCCGCAGCCACATCAGGTTATTTCGATTTGTACTCCTTCGGTTTTTCTCTTTATCGTGCAGCTATTCACTTACCACAGATGAGCTTTCTTGTATGTCAACAGGCGCCGCAACCGTAGCACCGGAGCCACTTCAGTGACAGCGACAGCCGGCCCAAACTCAAGCCCAACACGAGCACCATGGACGATCCTTAGCTATCAAGTATGACAACGATACCCATACGCCGCCGAGAATCAGGTACTATTATGCAACGGCCGGCGCCTACGTTCACTTTCCTAGCATAAGCACCGCACCTTTGAATTTCTTCAGGGCATCATTCAGTTTTTCATGAGATGCGTTATTCTACTTGCACCTGCAGGGCCATACTTCTGGCAGTGAACATGTTACATGTGCTAAATTACATACCAGTGCACATATAGTTAATATGCTTTAGTTTTGTTCTGTTGCCACCTGTTGGTTCCATCAGACTTCTTAATGTTCTCTATGCTTAATTACACATCAGCAAACTAGCATGTGGTTCCGCTGCTTTTTGTTTGTTTTACCCTACATTTTCTGATGCTAGCTATTACATCACTGCTTCGAGCCTCTGTTCATTACTTGTTTGTGTGTTCTTGATCTTCCCAAGTTGCATGACTAATTTGATGCTTCTATTAATTATGGAGCTGCCAACCCCATCAAGCAAAATATTTGTTCTTTTGGGGCTGGCACCTCAAACAAGCATAAAAATAGAGGGAAGCAGATATATTGTCGTGTATACACACACCCTTCTTTCATTAGTTTAGATGAACCATTGATGATCAATCCGGACCAGTGCATGCGATTAAAATTAATTTTACCTAAATAGATGGTGCAGAATAAACTACAACAACTAGATTTGCAACCACGGGATGCTGATGATATCTTCAAAGAACATTGCAACAGTAGCTAGGCTTCACGGCAACATATGGTAAGCCAGTGTGTTTTAGTACATGTGAAATGTAATGCGAGTGGGCTGCTTTCTTGGCTTGTGCCCTCAATGTGTAATCCTACCGAATTACAAATAGTTCAGTTGTCTGCTTTGCTGTATTGGTTGATTCGAATGCTTATTTGTTGTTACGCTATACATGAGTTGGCCAATATGTCAGCAGTGCCTGCTGTACTATCGTAAAGAAATGCATGCCTATTTCATTTGAGTCCTTAACTTTTCCTCTCAACTTCATCACAAGACGGTCTTCGTAGTTTATATGAGGCCACACTGTTAAGTGCTTTCTCAGATTATTTCAACTGCTTAGATGCCTTGGCAACTTAAATATAGCGGTTGTACACTCCCTTTCAACTAGGGATGTCAACTGGGTCCCGTTTAATCCTGATTAAAGACCACTAGTGGTATGATAGTTCAAAAGAGTTTTTGTTTTTTGAGGAAAATGAACTAGGGAGGTAGCAAAAACTAACTAGATGGGATTAGCGGATGTCGTTTATTTGCCACTTACATCCCTAGTTTCATCTTACCATTTTAATTTCTTTTTGGCTGATGCTGCTTCGAACCATTTAAATATAGTTTGCCATGCTCGGCAATTATTCATCCGTCGTTTACCATGTAAGCTTACTGCCTAGATCATACGATAACTATCTCTTACTGATGTCCAGCGGAAACCTTTCAGGATGCCGTTCACACTAGGACACAATGTACAACCCCAGAATCTATTTGTGGAAGCAGTGCGCCATCCATGTTACCAGATGGTAGCAGTTCAGAGGCAACACCACCGGAGAGCAGTCTGAGCACAGATATTATAGTGGTTGAGGCTCTACTAGAGGCAGAAAGAGATGGTGTGGCTGCCATGAATGAGGTAATCTTTATCTTGAGGCTGGAAATTGCGGAATTAGCGGCACGCATTATGCAAGCAACCCAAGAATTGGAGGAAGTAAGAATGTTGCATTTGAAGACGGAGGAGGTCCTGATGTTTCTGCTATCTGAAGCACAAGGTAATCCCGGTTCTTCTTTAGATACCAGTTGAAATTGTCATTAGATTATTGTACTTGCATGTTGTGTCATGTCTCTGAATGGATTATGTTGCAAGACCCCCTATGTTGTCCATGTGTTGTAATGATCCGAATTTTTTAGGCGAGGTAATCCTCAGTACTTGTATGATTGACATAAGGTGAACTGTTTTTCGTGTGAGCATATTGTATTGGATGAAATAACTGTTTGACTCAAAGTGTATCCAACCTACTGAATTCGAAGATCATGGCATTTCTAAATCATAATCATATATAAAGGTGGAATAAATCTTTGTTGTGGTTTTGAAGAAATAAATAACAAAATGTATAATTATCTGTGGATATTCGTAATCGAATACAAATTGGATTTGAATTTAGTTTGCCAGGTCCCAGGGCAAACGTGAATGCTAATTCTCCCAAGTTATTAATGAAGCGGCTAAACACCCACTATAATTTGTGGGCTGCCCGAAGAAAGTGTTTGCGAGATGGAAATTACTGTCTACCCCTGACACTTGACATCCTTATCGACCGGATTTACACTGCTGTCGATAGGGGTAGACTAGTAACTTCAATCAGACGTGACACGACGGCCTCTAAGCCCATTCAGACACGGTGGACGCCAAACATGGGCGGCAAAACACATTTGATTCAAGCTCGTCCGAAAGACATGTGTCTCTTCCTCCATTTCCCCATTCATACACGGTGGGCGGCAAAACAAACTCTCCTCGTCCAAAATCGATGTAGGCTAATATTTTAAATAGGGGCAGATGTGTAACTTCCATCAGACGTGACACAACCGCCCTACCTGTCAGCCCCGTTCATTCACCGTGGGCGCCAGCCGTGGGTGGCAAAACACCCTCTCCTCGCCCTAAATAGTTACCGACAAATATTTGGGAGATGCGAGATTACCGTCCTATCACCAACCGACGCGATGTCCGCAATTTTAAACGAGGGATAAGTTCGTAACTTCCCCCCATTTCAGAGAAGCGCGTCCCAAAGTTTGAGATCCCGCTCCCCTCCATTTCCCCATTCATACACCATCGACGGCACGACAACCTCCGCACTGCGGCCAGCCTCCTCCATCCGCCACCCCATCCTCCACCTTGCCGGAGCCGCTACCCCTACCCCGTCGTCCACTGCAAGAGATGGACGTCTCTCATCCACGGCGCTGGACCAGGATCCTTTCATCGCCTCCTCTCGCTTCATCGATGCCGTCATCCACCTTGTCGTTGCCACTCCTACGACCGCCTCGTCCATGGCAACAGGATATATCCCCTGACCCAGCCGTCTGCCATCTAAAGTCTTCTTCCCCGCCGCCGACAGCCATCACACCCGCAGCACCCTCAACGTATCAGCATAGGCCTACACGGCGTCGCAAGATAGGTGGTACTCTTACATATGTGCTTAAGTTATTGATCTCACCCGGAAAATAGATCGTAATTTGTTTACTGTACTTTTCTTGTCCGTACCAAATCGTAGTGGCTAGTTGAAAGCAAACATTGGTCGCGAAGTAGCTTTGTCCGGTTTGCACCTTCAGATCCGCCATGCCATGGGCACTATACTCGTAAAGCTTATGGTTCCCCCCCTTTATATTCACTACCATCATCGTAGGTGCTTCGTGTCGTGTTAGCACTACTCCTCAAGACCTCAACGCAAAGCTTACGTGTTGAAATACGAATCTGATATGATGCTCATATCACTAAAACAGAGAACGTTTAATTGGTCACCTAATGTTCCTATATTCGTTTCGGAAAGCATGTGCGTCACCCACTGGTCCAGCTAGTTCCACTTTCCTGATTTTTCTCTTGATGCTAAGGGTTTTCCCCTTTTATCTACTCTACTATGATCTGCATAGGTGCTTTTTGTCGTACTAGCATTACTCCACCCTTCAAGCTAAACAACATAACACTCAGAATTCGAAAGCTTAGTTGTTCAAATATGATTGTGATATGATACTGATATTAGTTAACCGACACATTTAATTGGTTAGCTAAAGGTCCCACTTGAGTTTCCAAATGCATGTCGCGACATATAGAGAGACAGCATAATTGCATTTCTTTGTCACTTATTGACCGTACTTTCTTGTCCATACCAAATCTTAGTTGTTATTTCTAAGAAAACATCGGTTGCTAACTACCCTTTGCACGGTTGGCAGCTTCAGATCTGCCATCCCACTGCCACGGTCAACATTTTACTCATCATGCTTATGTTTTCCCCATTTTATGATGACCACAATCAGCCTACGTAGTTCGTGTCGTAATAGCACTGCTCCACCCATCGAGCTAAACAAGCTTAGTTGTACAAATTCATATCTGGTATTATTGCTGATATTAGTAAAACTGAGAGATGTTTAACTGGTTAGCTAAATGTTCCTACTTTAGTTTCGAAATGCATTTGAGCCACATATGGAGAGACCGGAAAGAATAGTATTTCTCTGTGCGCTTTGGTTCATCATGGGTTGCCAACCGACATTGTATTGAAAGACTTGTAGTATCTTCAATCTGCTTGCTCTTCTGCTCTTCTTTAAGATGATACTCTTCTCTTGTGGTCGACTGGTCAGGTCGAGTTGTTCTCCCTTAGTATATTTTGAATCTGTCAGGTCAGGTCGACTTGTTCTTCTTTACTATATGTTGAAGCTATCATCTACGAAGTTTCATCACTTCTGGAGCTCTCATATTTTGAGTAGTAGGCCACATTATATTAATGCACATAACAAATTACAGCATGCATGGCATCTTTTAAAAGAATTGTAGAGATAGCACAAAGAGGTTTACAGGGAGGCAGTATTGGATTAGAATCACTTCTGCATTACAAAGAAAATCTCACTTGTTTTTATGTTTTCATGCATGTCAGATATTGAACATTATCAAAATGAATATGAGAATGGGTGCGCGAGAGGAATATTGTTGAACGATCCACTGGCTAACAAACTTGGCATGGTGGAGGATGGCCTATCTTATTCACCCATCAAGGTGCTTGCTCTAACTTTGCAAAGTTGTATTGGTCGCACATATTTTGCATCTGACCCCTTGCATTACTTCTACTTTGTTACACCATATGCTTAGTTTAAGCATCATATATAAGTATATGCCATACCTATCCATTTTTTGTACCTATTCCATGTGTCGTCACACTATGTTTTTCCAGCCAAATGTTGTTCTTTCGTAATAGATGTCCAAAACAAAGAGGGTGAGTGCAGATCCTCAAGGAGTACAAACTAGGTATTTGGAAAAGGTAGTGATACCTGTTAAATCCGATAGATTAGCAGCCACAGAAAACACAGGCCCAACTGTACCTCACTTTAGCCCTACTCCAGTGGCCAAACCCTATTAGAACTGCTGGGAGCCCAGCGTCGGGTATTGTCTATGATATCAATTCAAAATTTGAACTCCTAAATTTCTGCTTGTGCCTTACCTTCTCTCTTGTATGAAAACTAATTTCAGATGAATCTCCTTGCTCAAAGGATCATACGATCTCAAAACAATAATGGGCTCTGCATTGCTCTTGTTAGTACCTCTCTCCCTTTTGCCTTGTAACGCTGTACTTAATTAATTGCTATTTGATTATGTATCATTAGTATGCACCTGAGCTTCATTATCCTCTGTTTCTTCCAATATTATTTGATCTATATTTACTCTTTGCAAAATGTAGAATAATGGCAACGCTTATAAAGAATTTTCTTTGGGGAATTTATTGAATTATCCTTCCATCAACATGGAGAAGGGCTTTGTCCAGCCCGTCTTAACATGTAATGTAAGTTCATCCTTCTCAAGCCTTCTAACTTTGTTCTAGTACAGATTTGGATAGGCATCATTTCCTCCATTGCTGTTTGCTTTGCTATTTACATCTGATTGGATGTTTGCAACAACTACCAGTTTCAAATTGTAGTTGTAAAAACATGTTCCATATGCAGAACAGATCCATTTATTTGCTTATATAATTGTGAAACCTGTTACGTGTCTCCTTGTTTCTCTTTCAGACTCGTATCTCTTACGCCAGGCAGAACTTTAGGGAAGATAGTGAGCCAAACCATCTTGAGGACAGCAAGATGACCCCAAGGTCCTGTCTTGATGAAGACAGTGAGTTGAAGCTACTCACCAGTAGGTGTGAGACAACCTCTGTGCAGTCGCTGCCTCAATCAGTTCGACTTCTTCAGTCTCAACTTAAAGCGGAAAGGCTTGCTTCAGCTCAGCTCCGACTTGAATTCAAAGATGCAATGAAGATGTTAGAGGACTGTTGTGCGCACCATCATGCCTTAAATCTAGTGTTGATGCATCTATCGTTGACACAACTGAGGTCTACTCAGCTTCTTCAGATGTTTGGGGGGCGACCTGGCCAGGCCTAGTGCCTTGTGACGCCTGGATAATTAAGCTACAGTAACACTCTACTAATGATGCCACGTCACCACTATTACTGTTACTAAACTCACTTTGATTCAAATTCCCTTCGAATTCAAAATTCAACGTCAAGTCAAACGGTAAAACTTTTCAAATATTTAAACTAAAATGTTCGGGTTGTGCAAAATAATCCATGCTAAATATTCGTGAAGAAACCACACTTGTTTAAAGTATTAAATTGCACTATAATAAGTAAAACAGCAACAAAACTATTATTTTAGATTCTCTTAAAATAATAAACAAATACAAACTACTGTACTTAATGTGTCAAAATAATTGTGGCAGTGGCATAAATTGTAACACTAGTTTAGGTGCCACTTTTGTATTTTTATTGATACTAAAATAAAACAGATTAGAAGTAAAAGAGAATTAATAAGAGAAAAACATTACAAAAACAAATAGATTAACGAAAACAAAAAAAGGAACCCCCCGTGCCGCCCGACCGGCCCACCTGGCCCAACTAGCCACCCACTCCCCCTCAGTCCCTTATCCACCCACACCCCCGAAACCCTAGCCCACAACTGCACACCCCAACTCCTCCCCCACGTCTCTCTACCCCTCCCCCGATCCGATCTGGATCGGGGCACGAACGCCCCACCCCACCGCTCGACGCCGTGCGCCGCACCACCGCCCGAGGACCTCGCCGGAGGCCACCATCGCCGGACCTCCTCGCCGGATTTCCTCCACGTCTACGTTGACGCCGTCGTCCCCGTCCCCCACCACGAGCACCACTGCCCTGTACCCTACAGGCTCGATGTGAGCCTCGCTTCCTCTCCTCTCCCTCGGGCGAAGCCCCACCATAGCCGCTCCCGCTCACGCACTTGCCCGCCGTGTGCCTCCGTCCGCTCCGGCTGCCGGAGCCCCGCCCCGTTGCCGCTGCCGGCACCCACGGCGCTGGGATTCGCCCTGCGCCCCCATCCCTGCCATTCCCAGGGCGCTCCCTGCTGCGTCCGTCGGCGCTCCCCACCATGCTCTGCCGCGTTTCTTCCGCCGACCCCTGCTCCTGTTGCGCCCCGCTGCAACCCCCACTGTTGCTGCCTAGTGTTGCCCCGGCCGCACCGTGCACGCGCCGCCCGTCGGCCTCGCCGACCTTGCCTGTCGCTAGCTGCCGCCTCTGCATCGCCCGCGCCCGCCCATTCGCCCGCTTCCCTCGCTGCATCGCGCCTCTCGCCATCACCCCGTTGTTGCTTCGGTTGCCGCTGCGGCTCACCGCGCCGCCCGCAGGCCTTCGCCGCCCTCCCTGGCCGACGTCGTGGAAGTCGGCGGCCATGCTGATGGCCTCGCCCAATCGGGCGCCTGGCTCCGCCCCGCAAACGCGCCCCGGAACCGCGCTCGTTAGCCCGCTATGCCCCTTTGGGGCAATGACAGGGGGGGCCCACATCCTGGAACGATTAAAAAGATTAAAAAATAATAAAAAAATTAAAATTAATTAAATAATTAATTAAACAATTAGTTAACTAAATTAATTAACTTAATTAATCCTGATATGATTAACCTAATCACTAATTAAACTAATTAATCTCTTGTAGTAAGTCTCGGTCAATTACAGTGGGACCCACTTGTCAGGTTGACCAGGTCAATGGTCAACGCTGACTGTCGATGTCATGTTGACGTCCTGATGACGTCATAAATGTTTTTGAATTAAATTAATTTATTAAATCCAGAAAATTGATTAAATCTTTTAAAATTAATATAAAATAAACCGTAGCTCGGATGGAGATACTTTGTACATGAAAGTTGCTCAGAACAACGAGACGAATTCGGATACGCCACCTGTTCGCCCACCACACATCCCTAACCTATCAAACTTGCAACTTTCCCCCTCCGGTTCATCTGTCCGAAAACGCAAAACACCAAGGATACTTTACCGGATGTTTCCCCCCTTCTTCGGTATCACCTCCTACCGCGTTGGGGCATACCTAGCACCGTGTATTGCCTCATTATGTTCTGTGATGCTTTGTTTGCATTATATTTATTGTTTCTCCCCCCTCTTCTCTTCGGTAGACTATGAGGCTGACGTCGCTGCTCCCTGATCGACTATGGTGTTGACGACCCCTCCTTCTTGCCAGAGCAACCAGGCAAGCCCCCCCTTGATCACCAGATATCGCCTACTCTTCTCTCTACTGCTTGCATTAGAGTAGTGTAGCATGTTACTGCTTACCGTTAATCCTATTCTGATGCATAGCCTGTCATTGTTGCTACAGTTGTTACCCTTACCTGTTATCCTACTGCTTAGTATAGGATGCTAGATTATCATCAGTGGCCCTATACTCTTGTCCGTCTGCCATGCTATACTACTGGGCCGTGATCACTTCGGGAGGTGATCACGGGCATATGATATATACTTATACTGTTACATTACTTATGATACTATTCGGAGATGGGGGCTGAAGGGGTAGGTGGCTCCATCCAGGTAGTGGTGGGCCTGAGTTCCCGACGGCCCCCGACTGTTACTTTGAGGCAGAGCGACAGGGCAGGTTGAGACCACCTAGGAGAGAGGTGGGCCTGGCCCTGGTCGGCGTTTGCGGTTATTTCAAGATAACCATTTAACGAGATCTTGGTATTTGATCTGAGTCTGGCTACTGGCTCATACGCACTAACCATCTACGCGGGGACAGTTATGGGCACTCGACGTCGTGGTATCAGCCGAAGCCTTCGTGACGTCAGCGACTAAGCAGCGCGCGCCGGATTGGACTGGAATGCTTGCTAGGCTAGGTCTGCTTCCGGTCGCATTCGCAACGTGCAGGTGTGCAATGGGCGATGGGCCCAGACCCTTGCGCCATAGGATTTAGACTGGCGTGTTGACCTCTCTGTTGTGCCTAGGTAGGGCTGCGACATGTTGATCTTCCGAGGCCGGGCATGACCCAGAAAAGTGTGTCCGGCCAAATGGGATCGAGCGTGTTGGGTTATGTGGTGCACCCCTGCAGGGAAGTTAATCTATTCGAATAGCCGTGATCTTCAGTAACAGGACGACTTGGAGTTGTACCTTGACCTTATGACAACTAGAACGGGATACTTAATAAAACACACCCTTCCAAGTGCCAGATACAATCAGTGATCGCTCTCTCACAGGGCGACGAGGGGAGGATCATCGGTTAGGATTATGCTATGCGATGCTACTTGGTGAACTTACCATCTACTCTCTTCTCCTGCTGCAAGATGGAGGTTACCAGAAGCGTAGTCTTCGATAGGACTAGCTATCCCCCTCTTATTCCGGCATTCTGCAGTTCAGTCCACATATGATACCCTTATTCCATTTGATACCAATGCATACATATGTAGTGTAGCTCCTTGCTTGCGAGTACTTTGGACGAGTACTCACGGTTGCTTTGCTCCCTCTTTTCCCCTTTCTATATCCGATTGCTGCGACCAGATGTTGGAGCCCAGGAGCCAGACACCACCGTCGACGACGACTACTATTACTCGGGAGGTGCCTACCTACTACGTGCAGCCCGCTGACGACGACTAGGAGTAGTTTAGGAGGATCCCAGGCAGGAGGCCCGCGCCTCTTTTGATCTATATCCCAGTTTGTGCTAGCCTTCTTAAGGCTACTTGTTTAACTTATGTCTGTACTCAGATATTGTTGCTTCCGCTGACTCGTCTATGATCGAGCTCTTGTATTCGAGCCCTCGAGGCCCCTGGCTTGTAATATGATGCTTGTATGACTTATTTTTATTTGTAGAGTTGTGTTGTGATATCTTCCCGTGAGTCCCTGATCTTGATCGTACACGTTTGCGTGTATGATTAGTGTACGGTCAAATCGGGGGCGTCACAAGTTGGTATCAAAGCCGACTGCCTGTAGGAATCCCCCTTCCACACTCCTTGGCCGAAGTCGAGTCTAGACATTACAAAACTTTTTACTAACATGGTTGTGTGTATTACGGGCCCACGTCGCCATTGGGTGGTATTAGGATCTTTTATTCCTCGTCCATGCTCTGGGACTCTGAACTCTCTCCTATTCGGCTTTAATGAATTTACTAAGAATCTAACTTTAGGTTCTCGAAAGTACTTTCTCCCGGAGGGCCCCTTCAGTCCAGATGATCGTCGGCTACACTAGAAGATTTCGAAGCTACTCTCTGATATTCTCTCGAGACCTTGTGCCCGTTGCTTTTGCAATTCCCTACCACCGAAATATCCCTATGGATAAATGCTTACACCTGTCGATCTTGTTATTACAAGATACCCCAAGAATACTTTGTTCTACTGCCTTGTAGTTCCTTGCCGCATAAATACCCCTACGGATAATTCCTCGCACTTATTGAGCATCTGCTCATTCCCAGTTGTTCATGTGTTTCACAAAAGTCTTCAAAATACCATTCGATCTTCCGAAAATCCTCAGGAGCCTTTTGCTCTTGAAATGCTTGCTTACTTACATTATGGTTAATCCCATAAGTCTAGTAATTTTATTTACATCCTTTGTCATTATCATTTTGAGTCTGTTGATTCAATATGTTGCGGTTGCTCGCAATCTTCAGCCAGTTCCTAGAATTCATCCTTCCGGCTCAGGCGTCATTTTAAACATGAGCTGGATCTTGACCAATCCAATTGTCGTCGATTGTGCCCCTATGCTTACTCAACTTATCCATCCTTAATCAGAGCGTTTGCTTCTGATCCATTGATTTGGAAATCATAATTCCTTTGCGTTTGAGCTTTGGATTAGTCAGTTGTTTCTATAAGCCAATGCCCTTGCATTGTTTTCTTCCTCTAATTGTGTGTTGGTGCTCACATCAGCTCCGTTATGGACTTTTAGATCCTTTGTTGAATTTATTATCCGACAGTGTCCTTCATATTCAATAACCTTGTGAGCCTTTTCGCGAGTATGAAATGCCTTTGGTAAATTGCATCCTCTGCTTTGTCAACCATGCTTTACTTTTGAGCTGGTGATATTTACTCTTGAAGCTTGTGGTATATGTTTCTAAGATGCCCCGATGGGTTGAACCTATACCTTCTCCAAAACCATGTGAACCCGAAAGTTTTCACGAGTCATGCTCTTCTGGTGCTTCGCCAGATAAAATTTCAACACTGCAACTTCTTCGAAAATGAGAAGTGAATGAAAGGTTATGCATTGGAGAAGTGGGAGTCGACCTTGAACCCTGTGTTCATGCCCATGGAAACGATGTATACCTTATCATGGAAGCTTCTCTTAAAATAATTATCGCCTTGTTATAAGTTCATCTTGTATCTGTGGACATGGTTCCGATCATGTTTCTCCTTGATTCCATTTCTCATGCAAATTTGAGCACTTGTATTCTGCAGAGCATTACCCTAGTCCAACCTCTAATATGATCTGTTGTCGAGTATTACCCCCTGGTATCTCGAGATTATCATGGAACTGCATACTTCTTATGAGTTCTTCATCAAGTGCTACATTCTCACTGATTCCAATTTTTCACGGGCTCTGAGTTGTTAAACACTCAAAGACACCGATAACTGACTGAAGTCCGCACCGCGATTAAGCAAATCTTGGTAACCTTCATGGCTTACGAGTTTGAACTCGATCACGTCATTCCTAGCCTGCTTGGCTATATCCTCGTCATGCCAATTTTAACTGTGCTATCTGGTCCTTCTTTCTAGAGCAAAAATTTCGAGGTGAGCTAATCTTACGTCGATTTTCCTTGTCATATTTTCACCTTGAACAACAAGCTTGATTTTGAGTTTGTGTCATACTCGTGGTTCCAATAACCTTTCGCTTCATCATTCCTTTGACTTGATGTCATCACCGATTGATTACATCTTCATGAAATCTCTCGACAAATGTGTCATGATCATCATCAACATTCTGAGCTCTTCCTAGATATCTATTGAATTCTTCATGGGAGATACCATCCTTGTCCCTTGGTAAATTGTGTTGTCATCGATTATTTCCTTGCCTTCTTTCCAACACAACCTTGTTAACACAAACTTGTTTATGTTGTGGCTGTACCTTGAGTTCCTGGCTATCCAGCTTGTCTTATGTCCTACCTTGAAGTAATACCATCTTATATATCAAGAAGGTTGTGAGAATTTCACCACCTCTTAAGAATTCTTGGTATAGTGATACTGCTCACCCTCACCCTTCTTCTTGGTACCCATGTTGTTTCTAACCGGAATACCGACAATTGGACTATAATGTGTGAATTCAAAACTTCTAGCAACCCTATTGCTTTGAATTGAATGGTCGAGTTTCATTCTAATTCTTTTGTTCATCAAGTCACCATTCTAACATTGATCGTGCAACCCAGCTCATATTTCGGGTGCACCCTTCAACCAATGTTTAATTGTGTATGTTTTTCCTCGAACATACCTCATTATGTCATCTGATCTGACAAATGTTATCTCCTTGTTCACATAGTTGTGGAAATCCATCTTATGGAAATCTCAAGGAATCGTCGCTGAGTCTGTCAGCCACCCCCTCATCTCCTTGGTTTAATGATGAACTCTTGTTTCAGAACTCACTTCCATAGTTCATTTCTCGAGAATCTTACAATGTCATCTCGTCAATTTGTGTCGCACCTTCTCTTCTCAGGCACCCTAAGTCTGAGGTATGCTGACACCAATCAGATCTGAATTTCGGTCAGATATGATGGTTGGAACATATTTTCAAGAATTATAACATTGTTCCTCATATGACCTGGTAAGGTGATGTCTTGCCTAGCGCACCTGACCAGAGGACCTAGTGTTATAGTTTACTTTTTAACTAGGTTAACCATTTTTCAAGGAGGAAATTGAATGCCTTGTTTAATAAGTTATCCTGATGGATCCTTTATATATCTAAAGTCTGACCTTTGCTTGAAGACCATGTCAATGCTATCTCAAAGCATGTCTATGGTACTCCGATTTTCAACAAGAACATTTGAAGCCCAATGCTAAATGTTTCTTGCTCAATTATCCAAACACCGTTGCCTAGGAAATGTCATGCATTTCTCTCCCCTTACCTAAAGGGTTTTCTACGTTATATCCCATCATGGATATCCTACTCTGCTTGCCCTTGGGAAGGATATACCCCTGAAATATGTGTTTACACACATTTTCCTTTCCATTGTACTGTTTAATCTGATGATCACCTTTTCCTTTCCATTATTTTGTTTAATCTTTCTTGTGATCTATATGATCTAAGCAGTAATAATTCACTGCTTATGTAAACACCTCGGTGTACTACTCTGTCAATAAGACCATGTTACTATTGTTGATGACATTCTGGTAGCCACCAATGGACAGAGAACCTTGCCTATTGGTCCGCCTCGTTCAACGAGCAGGAAAATGGTTCTCTTCATCCCTCGCCCTTGGTACCAATGTTGTTGCCAACATAACTGGCAGGCTACCCTCTGACAGGCCTTGCTACCGTGACCATGCAAGATGTCAGCGCCTTCCCTATTTTTAACCCACATGGTGGGCCCATAACCCACAGTTCCACAGGATCGAAACCTGACTCTCCTGTACACCCCCTGTTCCCAGAGTTATTCCTCGCGCGTGGACTCGTATGTAATTCATGGGCCACCTTCCAACGAGATCATCAATTCTGGCATCAGACACAATAATTATTCCGTTGCTTGAAACCCCTTTCACCTTCTGACTAGGCATTGAACGATTGCCCGACTTCTTGAAACTTCTTATTGTACCTTCGGACTTTGCTCTCGATGTGTTTCATTTGTTCAACTCGAGAGATACTCATATGTTCATTCTTGGGATACCCCAAGATGATTCTACCTTATAACATCCTATCATTGTAGAGCTGCCCCTTACATATTCGTAAGTACGATGGAGTTCCCCGAAGAAAGGATGACAACTTCATCGTGATGCATTGGAATAAAGAAATGGAGACATCAACCAAGTCCGAGAAGTTTCGTTAGAATTTCGTAACCAGATCTTTCCCCCTTACACACTCCTTAAATCTCGGGATGAGATTTCTTGTAGTGGAGGAGAATTGTGATGCCCGGATAATTAAGCTACAGTAACCCTCTACTAATGAGGCCACGTCACCACTATTACTGTTACTAAACTCACTTTGATTCAAATTCCCTTCGAATTCAAAATTCAACGTCAAGTCAAACGGTAAAACTTTTCAAATATTTAAACTAAAATGTTCGGGTTGTGCAAAATAATCCATGCTAAATATTGGTGAAGAAACCACACTTGTTTAAAGTATTAAATTGCACTATAATAAGTAAAACAGCAACAAAACTATTATTTTAGATGCTCTTAAAATAATAAACAAATACAAACTACTGTATTTAATGTGTCAAAATAATTGTGGCAGTGGCATAAATTGTAACACTAGTTTAGGTGCCACTTTTGTATTTTTATTGATACTAAAATAAAACAGATTAGAAGTAAAAGAGAATTAATAAGAGAAAAACATTACAAAAACAAATAGACTAAACAAAAAAAGGACCCCCCCACTGGGCCCCGGCCCAGTAGGCCACCATGCCGCCCGACCGGCCCACCTGGCCCAACTAGCCACCCACTCCCCCCTCAGTCCCTTATCCACCCACGCCCCCGAAACCCTAGCCCACAACCGCACACCCCAACTCCTCCCCCACGTCTCTCTCCCCCTCCCCCGATCCGATCTGGATCGGGGCACGAACGCCCCACCCCACCGCTCGACGCCGTGCACCGCACCACCGCCCGAGGACCTCGCCGAAGGCCACCATCGCCGAACCTCCGCGCCGGACTTCCTCCACGTCTACGTCGACGCCGTCGTCCCCGTCCCCCACCACGAGCACCACTGCCATGTACCCTACAGGCTCGATGTGAGCCTCGCTTCCTCTCCTCTCCCTCGGGCGAAGCCCCACCATAGCCGCTCCCGCTCACGCACTTGCCCGCCGTGCGCCTCCGTCCGCTCCGGCTGCCGGAGCCCCACCCCGTTGCCGCTGCCGGCACCCACGGCGCTGGGATTCGCCCTGCGCCCCCATCCCTGCCATTCCCAGCGCGATCCCGGTTGCGTCCGTCGGCGCTCCCCACCATGCTCCGCCGCATTTCTTCCGCCGACCCCTGCTCCTGCTGCGCCCCGCTGCAACCCCCACTGCTGCTGCCTAGCGTTGCCCCGGCTGCCACCGTGCACGCGCCGCCCGTCGGCCTCGCCGACCTTGCCTGCCGCTAGCTGCCGCCTCTGCATCGCCCGCGCGCCCGCCCATTCGCCCACTTCCCTCGCTGCATCGCGCCTCTCGCCATCACCCCGCCGTTGCTTCGGCTGCCGCTGCGGCTAACCGCGCCGCCCGCAGGCCTCCGCCGCCTTCCCTGGCCGACGTCGTGGGCGTCAGCGGCCACGCTGATGGCCTCGCCCAATCGGGCGCCCAGCGCCTGGCTCCGCCCCGCAAACGTGCCCCAGAACCGCGCCCGTTAGCCCGCTATGCCCCTTTGGGGCAATGGCAGGGGTCCCACGTCCTGGAACGATTTAAAAAAGAGAGATTAAAAAGATTAATAATAATAATAATAATAAAATTAAAATTAATTAAATAATTAATTAAACAATTAGTTAACTAAATTAATTAACTTAATTAATCCTGATATGATCAACCTAATCACTAATTAATCTAATTAATCTATTGTAGTAAGTCTGAGTCAATGATAGTGGGACCCACTCAACATGTTGACCAGGTCAATGGTCAACGCTGACTGTCGATGTCATGCTGACGTCCTGATGACGTCATAAATGTTTTCGAATTTAATTAATTTATTAAATCCAGTAAATTGATTAAATCTTTTAAAATTAATATAAAATAAACCGTAGCTCGGATGGAAAAACTTTGTACATGAAAGTTGCTCAAAACGACGAGACGAATCCAGTTACGCCGCCCGTCCGTCCACCACAAATCCCTAACCTATCAAACTCGCAACTTTCCCCCTCCGGTTCATCTGTACGAAAACGCAAAACACCGGGGATACTTTCCCGGATGTTTCCTCCCTTCTTCGGTATCACCTACTACCGTGTTGGGGCATACCTAGCACCGCATATTGCCTCATTATGTTCTATGATGCTTTGTTTGCATTATATTTATTGTTTCTCCCCCCTCTTCTCTCCGGTAGATTACGAGGCTGACGTCGCTGCTGCCCTGATCGACTACGGTGTTGACGACCCCTCCTTCTTGCCAGAGCAACCAGGCAAGCCCCCCCCCCCCCTTGATCACCAGGTATCGCCTACTCTTCTCTCTACTACTTGCATTAGAGTAGTGTAGCATGTTACTGCTTTCCGTTAATCCTATTCTGATGCATAGCCTATCATTGTTGCTACAGTTGTTACCCTTACCTGCTATCCTACTGCTTAGTATAGGATGCTAGATTATCATCAGTGGCCCTACACTCTTGTCCGTCTGCCATGCTATACTACTGGGTCGTGATCACTTCGGGAGGTGATCACGGGCATATGATATATACTTATACTGTTACATTACTTATGATACTGTTCGGAGATGGGGGCTGAAGGGGCAGGTGGCTCCATCCAGGTAGTGGTGGGCCTGAGTTCCCGACGGCCCCCGACTGTTACTTTGAGGCGGAGCGACAGGGCAGGTTGAGACCACCTAGGAGAGAGGTGGGCCTGGCCCTAGTCGGCGTTCGCGATTATTTCAAGATAACACGTTTAACGAGATCTTGGTATTTGATCTGAGTCTGGCTACTGGCCTATACGCACTAACCATCTACGCAGGGACAGTTATGGGCACTTGACGTCGTGGTATCAGCCGAAGCCTTCGTGACGTCAGCGACTGAGCGGCGCGCGCCAAATTGGACTGAAACGCCTGCTAGGCTAGGTCTTCTTCCGGCCGCGTTCGCAACATGCAGGTGTGCAAAGGGCGATGGGCCCAGACCCCTGCGCCATAGGATTTAGACCGGCATGCTGACCTCTCTATTGTGCCTAGGTAGGGCTGCGACGTGTTGATCTTCCGAGGCCGGGCATGACCCAGAAAAGTGTGTCCGGCCAAATGGGATCGAGCGTGTTGGGTTATGTGGTGCACCCCTGCAGGGAAGTTAATCTATTCGAATAGCCGTGATCTTCGGTAACAGGACGACTTGGAGTTGTACCTTGACCTTATGACAACTAGAACCGGATACTTAATAAAACACACCCTTCCAAGTGCCAGATACAATCGGTGATCGCTCTCTCACAGGGCGACGAGGGGAGGATCATCGGTTAGGATTATGCTATGCGATGCTACTTGGTGAACTTACCATCTACTCTCTTCTCCTGCTGCAAGATGGAGGTTACCAGAAGCGTAGTCTTCGATAGGACTAGTTATCCCCCTCTTATTCTGGCATTCTGCAGTTCAGTCCACATATGATACCCTTATTCCATTTGATACCAATGCATACATATGTAGTGTAGCTCCTTGCTTGCGAGTACTTTGGATGAGTACGCACGGTTGCTTTGCTCCCTCCTTTTCCCCTTTCTATACCCGATTGCTGCGACCAGATGTTGGAGCCCAGGAGCCAGACGCCATCGTCGATGACGACTACTATTACTCGGGAGGTGCCTACCTACTACGTGCAGCCCGCTGACGGCGACCAGGAGTAGTTTAGGAGGATCCCAGGCAGGAGGCCTGCGCCTCTTTCGATCTGTATCCCAGTTTGTGCTAGCCTTCTTAAGGCTACTTGTTTAACTTATGTCTGTACCCAGATATTGTTGCTTCCGCTGACTCGTCTATGATCGAGCTCTTGTATTCGAGCCCTCGAGGCCCCTGGCTTGTAATATGATGCTTGTATGACTTATTTTTATTTGTAGAGTTGTGTTGTGATATCTTCCCGTGAGTCCCTGATCTTGATCATACACGTTTGCGTGTATGATTAGTGTACGGTCAAATCGGGGGCGTCACATGCCTTCTAAAGTGCTCTCAGTTTTGTATATTCTTTTGTCGGCGCGTTTATTTGCACTGGTGGCGAACTTTGATGCCTAGTGGATGTAATATGTGTGATAGCCTAGCGTAAGTTGCTTTCTTATTTATTTCCTTGTTGTCTTGTTTATTTGTTTGCTTGTAGTCATTGCAGTTCTTTTTCCGCGGTTTGCTAGTGGCTACAATAACCTATTTTTTTAAACTAGGCCACAATAACCATGGGCTAATATTTACTGTAGTGACACTGGGCCTCCTACGGGCCGTAGAAATAGTGGGCCTTCTACGGGCCGTAGAAACATTGGGCCTTCTATGGGCCGTAGAAACAATGGGCCTTCTATGGGCCGTAGAAACAATGGGCCTTCTACGGCCGTATCATCAATGGGCCTTATATGGGTAGTATGATCGATTGGCCAAACATGGGCCAATAATAGGCCGCATTATGTCCGTAAACGGGCTAGAGTTGGAACCGTCCGTTCATGGGCCGACCATTACGGGCCATCGTTAATAGGTCGTATTTGATGATGCTATGAAAACGGCCCAACATATTAACGGACCACAAACGGGTCGACTGTAACCACGGGCTGAATTTGGCCCACAAGCAGAAAATGACAGTAACGAACCATAAGTAAACGAATGCTGGAAATGAGCCCAAGAATAAATGAGCTCTGAGAAGGCCGAAAGATAACATGGACTGGAAACGGCCCAACGGAATAACGGGTCGTTAATGGGTATAAAGTGATACACTGTTCATTACGGGCCAGTTTCACCACAGGCCTTTAATGGGTGTAAAGTGATACACTGTTCATTACGGGCCAGTTTCACCACAGGCCGTTAATAGGCCAAGAGTTACATAGGGCCTCATATGGTCGAAAGACGTCATGGACCATACATGGGCCAGAAGTGAAAACGGGCTGGAATCATATTGGGTGGCCCAGATGACGCTACTGGGCCTAATTCGGATAGGGCGTAACGGGCCTTGGGTTAGCGGGCTGTAAATGGGCTATATGCAAACACGCCGTTAACAGGCTTTACATGGGCCGGCCCGCCACCTTTTGACCAAGTCAAATGGGCCGGCCTTTTCACAGGAATGGGCCTATGTTGGGCCATGCCACGTGTCGACGTATCATAGGAGCCTTATGTCCAATGAGTGGATGACATCTGTCCCAACGATGAGCCGACACGTGTTTCCTCCAGCCAATGATGATTTTACACGTGGAAAATCCCCATTGGTCGGGGCTGTTAACGGGTTATCGGATCCAAAACCCGGCCCGATAGCTTAATGGCGTTCCGTTACGTTGGATGCCACATGTCGGTCACCCTTGACGAAAGCACTTCTGTGACGCGGGATTTATCATCATGGAAGTGGACACTTCCGTGATGATAATTTTGGTAATGTCATGGAACACTTCTACGACAGCACAGGTATGACTATCTTGATTCTGTCATAAAATCGCCATGGATGTACATGCATGACAGAAAATGTGACCTACTGTGACAAACACGTATCATCACGAAAGTGTATTTTTTGTAGTGTATAAGCGAATCATAAACGTATTGCAACACCCTACAGCGGGAATCCCTCACGCTTGCGCGACACAGAGGGCACCATAGGACAGCACAAAGTAAAACATACAACTCATACCAATCTAGATCATCAATCAACCCAAAGACAAAGGATATCTACTCAAAACATCATAGGATGGCAACACATCATTGGATCATAATATGTGTCATAAAGCACCATGTTCAAGTAGGGATTACAGCGGGGTGCGGGAGAGTGGACCGCGTAAAAGAGATGAGGATGGTGATGTTGATGAAGACGATCACTGCGGCGATGATTCCCCTCTCGATGGCACTCTGGTGCCACCAAGAGAGAGGAGGAGAGGTTCTCCCCCTTGTGCTTCCTGCTCCATGGCCTCCCCCTGGATAGGGAGAGGTCCCCCCTCTGGTCCTTGGCCTTCATGGTGATGATGGCCCCTCCGGGATCCTCCTCCATGCCCTCCGGTGATGATGGCCCCCTCCGACAGGGTGCCAGAGAGGGCCTAGATTGGTTTTTGATGGCTACGGAGGCTTCTGGCGGCGGAACTCACGATCTAGGTTAATTTTCCGAGGTTTCTGTATTTATAGGAATTTTTGGCGTCGGTCTCACGTCAAGGAGGTGCCCGAGGCGTCCACGAGGCAGACCCACACACCTGGGGGGTGGGCGCGCCCCCACCCTCGTGGACGCCCCGAGACTCTTCTGGCCCAAGTCCTTTACTCGGGGGTCTTCTTTTGGTCCATAAAAAATCGTCAAAAATTGGCACATCAATTGGACTCCGTTTGATATTCCTTTTCTGTAAAACTCAAAAACAAGGAAAAAACAGAAAGTGGCACTAGGCACTAGGTTAATAGGTTAGTCCCAAAAATCATATAAAATAGCATATAAATGCATATAAAACATCCAAGGTTGATAATATAATAGCATGAATACTTCATAAATTATAGATACGTTGAAGACGTATCAGTGACTTCCTTCAAGTGTCGTCCAAAAGGTGTGTCTTCATCCAGTTGTGTAAACTTGTTCCTTGTGTCCGCAATCCTATAGAGTAGAAGATGGAGAGAAGTCAGAAATGAGTAGAGAAGAGTGATCTATGGCTCATCTTAGTGGTCGTGTCCTACATTCAGCGTGTGCTCTGATATCATCTTGTAGTGATCCGACCTCAAACAGTCAAATCTCTATGCATAAGTGTCATCCCTGGATCGGTAATGCTGACACACACAGTACTTCGAAGGATTTATAATAGAGTGGCAATCACACACTTATTATATCGAGTGTCTCAAAAAAGATCTTATTACAATAAATATGGCTTAAGGCCATCTAAATAAGATAACAGCGGAAGACTTGGAAGATAAAGTGAGTCCATCAACTCCAACGGCATAGCTGAGTGCACGACAATGACCTACCGCACCTTGCTCTTCGTCTAAAAAGTCTGCAACATGATATGTTGCAGCCCAAAACGGTTCAGCACATGGAATATGCTGGCAAGATAACACAGTAGAGCAATGAACGAGTAAATGCTACCACTACATGCATATATGGCTGGTGGAGGCTCTATGGTTATAATGTTTTTGCGAAAAGCCAATTTTCCCCTACCACAAAGGAATATATTTTATTTAACTATCATGGTAGTTGAAAAACATTGAGAATGGTAAATCCCCATCTCAATCCCAATTAAAAGTAATTAACACCCCAACAAATTAATTTAAAGTGATGAGATCAACATGATAATCCAAGAACCAAATACTCAAGATGTCCATAACCGGGGACACGCCTAACCATTATTAGTTTGTACACTCTGCAAAGGTTTGCGCACTTTTCCCCACAAGACTCGATCTCCCCCGTTGTATTTCTCGCACTACATGATGTTTGAGAAACGGATGATCGAGACACAGTCTTTTCGAAGAGGTCCCCTTAACCGATAGATAGGGTGGTACACCTACAATCCCCTACATCTGCTAGCCCATCATGGAAAGGTTTCCCACAACTTGCTCAACTATGCCAGAGCCCATAATGTCTTGTGGCTGCACACGGAAGTTTCTAGCATGAATAATCTTATGATCCCTTTGAGCCTCGGTGGCGAACCAAAAAGGACAACACTGGTATATCCCCAGGTGCCCACAACCAATCCACACAAATGTGTGTTTAAGTAGCCACCTTAAGTAAACCATTAATTAATAATCTCACATCTGTCATGGATACACTCAAACCCAATCCACGTCTATGAGCATAGCATGGCAATAATAGCATAACATAGAAGTAACTCCCAGGGGTTTGATAATAAAAAGGGTAATAGGTTCTACCTCATCATCTACTTCCCAAACCCACATGTTAAGAATCCTACTCATCCAATGTTTGAGGGTTGAAACAATGCATAAAAAATGGGTAAAAAAGGGTATGATCAATGTGTTACTTGCCTTGCTGATGATCTGCAAAACCTAGTGACTCGTAGTAGCATGTTGCGCACTCCAGGAATTCTATCGCAAACAAACAATAGCGTACATAAGCACTCAAGCAAAAATGCAAGGGGAAAACTTCAAATAAGAAGACCCAAACTGAAAGTTCAACTGAAGAGGTTCGATTTGCAAAAAGAATCGATCAAAATGGAGATACGGAACTGAAACTACGGTCAACAGAGCTTCGAAGAAAAATCTGCTTGAAACCAAATTTTAATTTGTCAAAATCTTGTTCAAGTTAATTAAACAGAAAGATGGGTTCGAGACGAAGATTTTGGCGTTGGTTTCACTGGATTTGGACAAACGGTTAAGAAACGACGAGGGTTTGAAGATCAGGGCTAATCTGCGATAAAAGTAATCGTGGACAGGTCCCTGGCCTAAAATAAAATAAAAAGAAAAAGACTAACGAACAAACGTTTGCTATCTGAACCTAACCGGCGAACAACGTTCGTTAAAACGAATGAACGGACGAGCGTCCGCTAAATAAATAAACCGAAGAAAAATGAACCGATCTAAATAAATAAAAAACCAATCTAGGGTTTTGAAGAAAAACCGGGCGGTTTTTACCTAAACCGAAAAAAACTGGCGACGGATCCGGCGGCTCAATTCCGGCGGACGGGCGGCGTGGGGCGGCGGCTCCGGCGGCTTGGCGACGGCGGCGCGGCAGCGGGATGCGGCGGCGGTGGCGGCACTAGGCGGCGGCTAGCTGCAGCAGCGGCGCGGCTCAGGCGACGGGGCGCGGTGCGGGTCGGGTGGCGGGGCGGAGGCTCCGGCCTTTGAAGCCCGAGGGGGGGCTGGCGTGCAGGAGGGGGCGGCGGACTACTTCGGGAGTCCGTCTCGGGGACGACGGGGACGGCGGCGCGGGAGTGGGCTGGCTGGGCTTCGGCCTAGTCGGTCCGGAACATTTTTAAAAAACAAATAGATTCCGTCGAGAAAAATCATAAATAATAAAAATAAAAATCTAAAAATACCAAAACAAATTTTCACTGTCTAAATAAAATATTTAGAACTAAGTGAACATTTTCTTGGCCTAAAAATGCAATTATGAAAAATGCATATTTTTTAATTCAAATAAAATAGCAATAAAATCCAAATAAAATTATTTATTTGATTTTAACATTTTCCTCCAATGTTTCATTTATTTTGGAGAAGTTATATTATCTCCTCTTATATATTTTTGATATGAAATATTTTCGAAGAGAAAAATAATTAAAACCAAATTGATCCACTTTTCAATATTTGAGAAAAAATCAAATATGAAAATAGTAAAATCCCCAAACCTCTCCATGGGTCCTTGGGTTGCTTAGGATTTTGGGATCACAAAGCCAAAATGCAAATAAAATATGATATGCATATGATGACCTATGTATAACATTCCAAATTGGAAATTCGAATTTGGAATGTTACATAAATGCAACCAGATATGTTACTATTTTTATGACACTTTGCACTATAAGGATAGTAACATAGACTAGTGGCATATGTATCATAGTAGTCTAAGGTTGGTCATAGTTGGAGCAACATAGTTAGTAACATAGCGTATTTCAAGACAAATTTGCTTATATGTCATATAATTAATAAGGAGAGAGGTGTTTAGAGTAACATAATATGTTACTGTAATGTAGCGTTTTCCGAGAAAATATGAGTGTACAAACTAATAAATGATGACATTATCGCTATGTTACTTTGCACTATGGAGGTAGTAACTTAGACTAGTGTCATATACATGACATTACTATAAGTTAGGGCATCTTCAACAGTTTGTATGTTACCTTGTTGGTAAAATATGCCATGTCACCAACACATTAACATACAACAACTTCAATGGGTTGTATCTAGTTTGCTCAATAGGATGTGAGATAATAAATAAGGTGCTCTCTCATTTTACATTGGAGTTTATGCAAGGGGTGTTGGTTCATGTATTCCCTTCGTTTTCTTTTTAGTCTGCATATAAGATTTGGTCAAAGTCAAACTTTATTAACTTTGACTAAGTTTATAGAAAAAAATATCAAGATTCACAATATGAAGTCAATATCTTTAGATGCATCATGAAATTAATTTTCATACCATATAGCTTTTGTATTGTATATGTTGATTTTTTTTCTACAAAGTTAGTCAAACTTTATAAAATTTGACTTTAACCAAATCTTATATGCAGACTAAAAAGAAACGGAGGGAGTACATACAACCTTCCTCTCTTCCCTTATTTATTGTATGTGACAAAATCTATCAACAACTATCTTACAACCATTGAAAATGCCCTTACTCCCACTATGACCAGTCTAAGTTATTCCCCACTAAGGAAACGAATTTGCTAAGGCCAACCGTAAACGCTCTTAGTTTTGTTAAGTCAACGGTAGTCGCCAGTGATAGGACAGAGCCTTTTCGGGCTGCTCCATTGCTTTGGTATGCATGATTGCCCTCTGCCTCGCGCGCGCGATCGCTACCTGCTCCCGCGCGTTTTCTTTCTCTTTTCGTTGCTTGACGAATCGTTCGTGACTAGACACACCGTATCGCGCGAATCAACCTGTGATGTGGTTGAGTTGGTTAGGTGGACAGTGGTATCCCCAACCCATCAGGGTTCAAATCCTGGTGCTCGCATTATTCCTGAATTTATTTCAGAATTTCCGGCGATGCGCTTTCAGTGAGAGGAGACGTTCCCGTCGACGACGAGGCGCCTACGGTGACTTCGTAAATCTCAAGATGATATGCCGGCTCAGTCTCTCGGAGGTGTTCATAGGGGTGAGTGTATGCGCGTGTATATGAGCGTTTGTGTCTGTACTGATGTTAAAAAAAAAGACACACCATATCGCTGTTCACCAAGTTCGTAAATTGACAAGTCATAAATCATGCATTTCCTTTAATAAAAGAGAGGCCACTCCTTCCGATTTGTATTATTGAGACCACCCGTCACAGTTTTTGCTACTATCGTCCCCTGTAAAGTGCGCGTATCTGCCGAGAGAACTACAGCACATCAACAGCTTTGGTAAAGTAACTTGGTGAAGTTTCTGCGGCGCAAAAGCCACATCTAGTTTCCAAAAATATGGATTCAAGGCAGGCAGGGGAGCTGGCTCACATGCTCACCGTCCGCATGTCAATTATGGAGTTGACAGGCCGCGCGGCAATATCTGAATTCCGCCGTTTTCTTTGAGCAACATGTGTTATCTTTCCTTCGAGGAAACGGAAGAAGCGTTGATATCGGGGCATATCCGCGTGCACCGAATGTCCCATTCATTTCACGAGCTAGTGCCTCGCTTAGCCGAAACAAAACGAGCTACCAATGCAAACGTGCAAGGCTAATCACGTAATCGCTACAGGCTAACCACTTTGGGCCGGATCGACGTGGTTGATCGCCAAGTGGACCTCACCGTCACTACTCACTAATCACCTGCACGTTATAAACTTATAATGTTAGGTAGTAAGGGGGAGCAGTTGATTCGTACTACTATTATAATTTTTTTTCCCAAAAACAAGGGGAACCGGTGCACGACCGACCGTCCATTCTGGACGGAGATGGCATAGTTTAGTTGCACATGAGACAAACGCCGAGCATGTGTTGCGCTGGGCCACATTCTAATGCTGCGTCGATCGCGTTAATTAGTCTTTGTAGTACTATCACCAGCGCAGGTGCGGATGATCATACGACCGCGGACAGGCGGAAGAGATGCGCGAAATGAGACCGAGGATGAACGTGGCAGCTTTAAAGGCTTGATGGCGCCATGCATTCGCACGCCATTTAGTTAACAATGATGCAAGGCAGGGCGATCGTGTCGTCGTCATGTCATCTCTGTGCGGTGCGGGTGCGGGTGCGGGTGCCGGGCGGACTAAAGTGATGGTCACGTCGGTCGAATCATCAAGCATGGGACGGCTAGGAAGGGCAATGTATAATGGTGCCACTGGTTGGCGCCATGCACTACACGTAACTGAGGTGGATGATGGCAGTACGTGAAAGGCTTGGAAAACTAGATTATACTAAGACGGAACTAATTTCCCCAGAGAGTGGCGCGTGTCGGGGCGTCCATTTCAAGCGGATATCGTCCACGCACAAAGACCAACGTATTACTCCAAGATCACTAATTAAAAGGTATCGCTTACAAAGTTCACTCTCGTCTTTTCATAGTTGACAAATGACGCACTGCATGTGTGTTACTTGTCATAATCTAGAAGTTCTTTTTTTTTCCCGTAGATTTACTTATTCAAAACGTTTTATATCTTAAACTATGCATTCAAATCTCGAACCATTTTCACTGTTGAATTTCTTCCGTCGAGATTTTCGAAACGAGATCCCATGCTAATAAGTTTCGATGAACCTTTTTTTGGAAAAAAAAACAAAAGAAAAGAAAATCTAGTCGGAAGTTGTGCCTCTCGCGGAAGCAAATTTGTGCTTCCCGCGAAAGAACAAATATTTGTTTTTTCATTTCCGAGAGGTGCTTCTCATAGAAGAAAAAACACGTTTTTTCCCTTTTCGACATGCACAACTATGCCTCTCGCGGAATCTATGCCACCCAAGCAAAAAAAATGTTTCTTTTTTCTTTCTTGAGATTTTGTGCCTGCGCGAGAAGCAAATATGTACCTCCCGTGAAAGCAAAAAAAAGCATTTTTTTCTCACGGAAGCAAATCTGTGTCTCTAAGAAAAAAAAGATGTTTTTTTTCTTTTTTCGAGTATGTGCCTTCACGAGAAGCAAATATGTGCCTCCCTCGGAAGCAAATCTGTGCCTCCACGGGAAGCAAATCTGTGCCTCCCGTGGAAGAAGAAAAACCCGCCTTTTTCATGATTTTTTTACTTTTTCTTCCAGAAGCTAGGAAAACCAGGCAGGAAAACCATCTAAAACCCGAAAACACGTATCTATATAAATATAAAAAGACCTAAAGGGGCAGATCCAAACCATCTCGACCGTCAAATCATGTTATCTAGCGATTCAAATCGCTTCAATGTTAAGCATCAAACACGTTTAACACTTTAATTACCCACCAATGCCATTGGTTATAAACACGTTTTGACTCAATGCTATCTCATGAAATGTGCCATGTAATTAATATTCTACCTTCCCGCGAAAATAATAATTGATATCCTACCAAATATCAAGATGCAACAGATATATTTTACCTAATATAACATGCAACTAATATTCTACATAATATAAACGTGCATTGCACGTACATTATTACTAGTAGAGTAAAAAACTAAATTTCGAGGGAACGCCCAGCTTAGGACATGTGGTGGAGGTTGAGAGGGCGCTAGTAGTACGCCTTGATTAGTTCCTCCCGTATTAATCATGTCGGTGTTTCAAGGCAATCTTGTCGAATCTGGCTCGATCGGTCAAACTGTGAAGCCAAATTGTCTAAGATCGATGCTGGCCCGATCAGTCTCAGGCTGGCCATAGTGGGGATAACATTAGTATCATGCACTTGGAACTCGCAAACATGCTTATGTGGCAGGCAATTAAAGAAGAAAAAGATGGTTATAATAACATAGGTAGATACCGTAATATAATAAATATGATGCTACTATGTGTCATGCATGGCAATAAATAAGACCACTTATGATATTAATCTATGATACTATGCACTATAGAGGTAGTAACATAGACTAGTAACATATGCATGTTACTAGTTTAAGTTACTCCTCACTATGACCAGCCTCAAGAGCCCCTCATTGGCACCTTATAAGCACCACAAAGACTAGCTAGCGCTCACGCACTTCCCTAGTGGGCCCCGGCCCATATAGCTCGCACCACCATGCAAACTAATTGTTCGATCTATCTCTATGGCCTTGTTTGTTTGAGCTTATACTTCAGCTTTTAACGCCTTTTCACTTTGGCTTTTTTTATGAATTTAACAAAAAGTTCAGGAATCTGAAAAAAGGTTCATGATTTTGAAAAAAAGATCATCGATTTTGACAAACAATTTCTGTCAAATTTGAAATGTTCACGGTTTTTGCAAAAAGTTCTCATATTTGAAACAAGTTCATTAATTTTGAAAAAAGTTCATGGATTCGAGAAAGTCCATGCGCTTTGAAAAAAATCATGGATATGAAAAAAGTTTACCAATTTTGGAAAAGAAGTTCATTATAAAAGTTGCAAAAATTTGAATATCACTCATGAAATTTTATAAAAGTTCACTGGAAATTTAGCAAAAAAAAAACAAATTTTCACGGATTTTAAAAGGAAGTTTACTGAAAAGTGGCAAAAGGCTGAAAAAGAATCACGGATTTGATAAATGTTCATGAAATTTTGAAAAAAAGTTCAATGGAAAGTGAGAAAAAAAACTAGGAAAAATTAGTTCATGGATGTGAAAAAGGTTGGTGAAAATTGAAAAAATTTCAAGCATTTAAAAATAGAAAACTGAATATAGGAAAAATAAAAATAAAAATTATATTAAAAAACCAAAGAAAAACCAGCCAAAGAATTTTAAAAAAATGAGTCCTCTTTTTAGTATTACAAGTTGACGCACAACAAAGAAGAAGAAAATAGTAGGTAGTCACGAAAGGTGAGGTGTCCCAGCTGGTTATCGTGGTTTTTTTTTGACACGAAAGGTGAGGTGTCCCAGCTGGTTATCGTGGTTAGTATTGAAGTGTGAGGTTTAGAGATCGAATCCGACGTAAACGAAATGAGCCAAGCCCAAACCAGATGGGGTTGTGCGCTGATTTGTAGAATATCCTTTAACTGCCGCCGAGGGCACTAAATAGGAAATGGGATCAGTCCCCTCGGACGATGTGTGATTGCGACAGAGTAGTATCTCGCTTGGGACCGATAATTCAACCCGGAGCCCAAGCTCAGATGAGCCCGGTGAACTAAATCGCTGCTCTCTCTTGGGACCTCCTATTGGCGGGGAGCTCCTAACCGGCGCTCTTAGCGCTGGTTCGGCTTACTGGCGCCTGAAGGCGTTGCTACTGGGCCGGCCCAGCAAAAGTTCATTCAATAAAGCTAGCACGTGGGTAGCGCTAGAGCGAAAAAAATCCCAAAAATGTTGTTCTCGTGAGTGATCGAACTCCCGCTGTTACAGAAACATACGAGTTTCCCTAACCATCTGACCTAATGCTTGCTATTGACTTATTTCAGCGTAAAGCGTTTAAGGACATTTGTGGCCGTGTACTTTATTGCACGCATGACATTAACTGTAGCGCTTTGATTTTTTAATTATTTGTAAACATTATCAAAAAAGTACATTGGATTTAAAAAAAAAATGAAAAAAGTTGAGCAATTTGAGAAAGTTCACAATTTTGAGAAAAAGTTAACCTGTTGAAAAATAGTTCACAAATCTTGAGAAAAAAGTTCACGGATTTAAAAAAAGTTCATCGATTTTGGAAAAAGTTCACCGAGTTGAAAAAAAATCATCAATTTGAAATAAGTTCATCGAAATTGCAAACAATCTTCATCGTATCTGAAAAAAGTTCATCAAATTAAAAAAAAGTTCATCAAAATTGAAAATTACTTCACCAGGTTTGAAAAAAAGTTCATCAAAATTCAAAAAAGTTCATGGATTTCGAAAAGAGTTCATCGATTTGGAAAAAAGTTCATCGATTTTGAAAAGAGTTCATCAATTTCGAAAAGAGTTCATCGATTTTGAAAAAAGTTCATCAATTTTGAAAAGAGTTCATCAATTTTTAAAAAGTTCATTGGTTTTGAAAAAGAATTCATCAATTTTGAAAAGAGATCATCGGTTTTGAAAAAAGTTCATCAGGTTTGAAAAAGAATTCATCAATTTGAACAAGAGATCATCAGTTTTCGAAAAAGTTCATCGGTTTGAAGAAAAGATTTCGAAAAGAGTTCATCGATTTTGAAAATGTTCATCGATTTGAAAAAGAGTTCGTCGATTTTGAAAAAGTTCATCGCTTTTGAAAAAGAGTTCATCAATATTGAAAAGAGATCATCAGTTTTGAAAAAGATTTCAAAAAGAGTTCATCAATTTGAAAAAGAGTTCATTGATTTGAAAAAGAGTGCGTTGGTTTTGGAAAAAAAATCATCGGTTTTTAAAAAAGTGTTCATCGATTTTGAAAAATTAGTTCACGAATTTGAAAAGGTTCATCGGATTTGATAAAAAAAGAGTTCACATGTTTAACAAAGAAAAAGAAAAGGGAAAAAGGGAACAAAACCATTCCAACAATGGAGAAAAAGAACAAGCAAAAGGAAAAAAATGAAGAAAAACAGCGAGACGAAAGAAAAGAGGGAAGAAGATGTAATTGAGCACATCTGATGTGATGGCCTGGTGGTTACTGCAGGTAAGGTAGAATGCAGAACTCGTGGGTTTGAATCCTACACCCACGCACTTTCCTTTTTTGCGGAATAAAAGCAGAACGTAGATGGGCCGAGCCCAAGTCGCTGCGAGGGGTATGCGCCCGTTAGGGAAAACAACTAAAACGGGCGCAGCGGGCGCCGTTTAGGAAATGCTTTATTGGCGACCTGCAATAAGGAGGACACGGCACACACGCTCCCCCGCAAACATTCTTGGGCCGACCCATGTGAGAGGTGGGATGCCTATTTTATTTTTAATTTTTTGCTTTTTATTTTTCTTTTCAATTTTTTCTGTTTACTATTTAAAATAATTTGGCATTTCAAAACGATACCAACCGCAATTTTTTTGCTAAATTTGAAATATTTATTTCAGAAATCATAAAATGTTCAAGATTTTCAAAAATGTTCAAGATATCATAAAATATTTGTGGATTCAAATAATGTTCGTGATTTTGATAAAAAAGTTTGCTTATTCAAAAAATATTTGTGATTTTGACAAAATGTTCAGGAAAATAAAAGAATGTTCACATATTCAAAACATTTTTTGAATTTGAAAAAAATCACGCATTCAAATGTTCGTGAATTTTTAGAAAAGTTCACAAATATCAAAAAATGCCTGAGAATTTCATATTGGCGACCCACTCTCCCGCAAACGTTCTTGGGCCGACCCATGTGGGAGGTGGGATGCCTATTTTATTTTTAATTTTTTGCTTTTCATTTTTTTCTGTTTCCTATTTAAAATAATTTGGCATTTAAAAACGAGACCAATCGCAAATTTTTGGCAAAATTTGAAATATTTATTGCAGAAATCATAAAATGTTCATGATTTTCAAAAAAGTTCAAGATATCATAAAATATTTGTGGATTCAAATAATGTTCGTGATTTTGAGAAAAAAGTTTGCTTATTCAAAAAATATTTGTGATTTTGACGAAATGTTCGGGAAAATAAAAGAATGTTCTCATATTCAAAACATGTTTGTGAATTTGAAAAAAAAATCACGCATTCAAATGTTCATGAATTTTTAGAAAAAGTTCACAAATATCAAAAAATGCGTGAGAATTTCATAAACTGTTCCCAAATTTTAAAAGAAGTTCATTGATTCAATGAATGTTCACTGATTCAAAAGATGTTCTTGCATTTCAAAAACAGTTTTTATTAAAAAAATATTAGTGAATTTAATAAAGCATTCCCACAACTCAAAAAATATGTTTCAATTCAAAATAGGTTCGCCTATTTAAAAAATATTCACGAGTTTCAGAAAATGTTAACAATTTCCATAAATTTTGGTGAATATATAATGATGTTTGTGATTTCAAAAAATGTTTGCAAGTTTATTAGAAATGTTCACAAATTGAAAGAAGTTTGCAAGATGAAAAAAGAAAGAACATAGAAAAATAAAAACAAACGTAAAAGAGAAAATGAAAAAGAGAACAAAAAGGAAAACAGAAAATCAGGTTCAACCAAGGTTGTAGAACCCTCCCAAATCCAGAGGGGAAATAACTAGACTGGGCTGGCCCATACGCTGGACAGGCGCACGAGGGGGTATGCGCTAAGTCGTTATACAACGAGCTACAGGCCAAATAGGAACAACCATCTTGGGAGCTTCAAGTAGTTTTTTGGCTTTCCTGCTGGTCTACAAGGTATTCTTCACAGATTAAAGGTCAAAAGACATAAGTTCATAAACAATGATGTCACACAACTAGTAAGGTACTACAAAACAAAATGTACCGTAGCTGTAGATTTTGGGTCCTCTACAGATTGTGCGATCTCTGGGGCAACAACTACGACCTTTACTGCCCTCATATTCAACTTCCTCATCAGAAGAGATATCTCCTTCCTGCAGCATTGCACCCGCCCATGCAAAAGAATAGATAAGATTTAAGCCAACGATTTCCAAACCCTTTCTCTTAAATATTTGTGACATATGAGCTGCATTCTCCTTGATGCTTCATATCCCAATCTTCTCATACTCTGTTAATCTGCAGCATTTAGCAACTGCAAATCAAAGATGAAAGGATCAACAAGCATACAATCTCAATATGCAGTCGCATCCTGAAGTACACTAACACATAAGTAGGTAGACAATATGAATGTAAAATGATGATCTTCCTAACTTAGATCAAGGTATATTCATAATTTCAAATGGCTTGAACAACTTAACTAAATTAGAGCATCTCTTGCTGATCTCTTCAAATTTTTGCCCTTGTATGGACCCTTATCCCTTATATGCACACAAATTTGATCATTCATAGCTCAATTTGATTTAAACTACATAGCAAACACGAATATAACCATAGCTAGCTCAAATACTTCAGGCCAAACACTTGAACCATAACTTTGCGGAACATGTATAATGAATCAAAGGCATGTGGACTCAAGCATGCGCTGTACTGATCAGCAAGATCACCGGAAACTCCATATGCAAGCATTCGAACAGCTGCAGTGCATTTCTCATAAGAGGAGATCTAATCTTACCAAGGGCATCTAGCTTGCATCCGAAGTAATCATCATAACTCGCCACTCCCTCCCGATGGTTGAACAATGGTCTCGCTATCCAGAATCATCACCGGAAAAGCTTGCCAGAAAATAGTGGCTTGTGCAATGGAAATAATCGTTAAAGAGTAGGATATGGCCCCGTTCTCTGTTACGATTTAAACCAGCCACATGGCCCTTTACCCCCCCCCCTGAACAATGGTCGTTGCCTCCAAATGTGTTAATTGACAAAAAGTGTACCAACCAAAACATCATTCACCTTGTCGGACGATTCTTCGGACAATGATGAACATATGATGTTATTGTAAAATAAAACATCTGAGCTATCCGCCATGATCCTTCAGAGTATGAATTTCTAACTCATAACTAGGCCGGGCAAACGGCCCAACACCTTGTGGGCGGCGACTTCACGGGAGCTAACGAGTCTCGACCGGTGAAGACTCCAATCCTTGCCGGTTCCAGGAGCTGGGCCGTCAAATTCAACATCCTTTGTCGGTGGAGGTGATGTGCGGACGGCGGCAACGACGTGTAGGGTGCGGGCCGCGAGGTACAACATCAGCGACAAGAAGTGGAAACAAACCCTACGGTGGTGGCTGGGTGGTGGTGGGTGTAACACCCTCGATGCGACTATAGCTCCCACGTGTCGAGGCACGACTTAGAGACATAATCGCATTGAAGGCATATGTCGCAAGTGAGGTAACCTTTACACAACCCATGTAATACATAAGGGAAAGAGATACATAGTTGGCTTACAATCGCCACTTCACACAAATACATGAATAAAGCATTACATCATGCAAATACACTCAAGGTCTGACTACGGAACCAAAATAAAAGAAGAACCCCGAATGCGACAAAGGTCCCCGATCGACCCCAACTGGGCACCACTACTGATCAACTAGAACGAAACAACATAAAGGGAAAGATCTTCATCGAGCTCCTCCTGAGCTTGGTTGCGTCATCCGCACGGTCACATCGGCACCTGCAAACTGGTTTTGGAAGTATCTATGAGCCACGGGGGCTCAGCAATCTCGCACCCTCGCGATCAAGACTATTTAAGCTTATGGGTAAGGTAAAAGGTATGAGGTGGAGCTGCAGCAAGCGACTAGCATATATGGTGGCTAACATACGCAAAAGAGAGCGAGAAGAGAAGGCAAAGCACAGTCGATAAAAGTATGATCAAGAAGTGATCCTGGACTACCTACGTCAAGCATAACTCCAACAACCGTGTTCACTTCCTGGACTCTGCCGGAAAGAGACCATCACGGTTACACACGTTGTTGATTCATTTTAATTAAGGTCAACTTCAGGTTTTCTACAACCGGACGTTAACAAATTCCCATCTGCCCATAACCGCGGGCACGGCTTTCGAAAGTTCAAATCCCTGCAGGGGTGTCCCAACTTAGCCCATCACAAGCTCTCACGGTCAATGAAGGAATAGACCTCCACCCGAGACATTCCGATCAGACTCGGTATCCCAGTACAACAAGACATTTTGACAGGGTAAAACTAAACCAGAAACACCGCCCGAATGTGCCGACAAATCCCGATAGGAGCTGCACATATCTCTTTCTCAGGGCACACTCAGATTGTCTTAGGTACGGGTTAGCTAGCCCAGAGTTGCCCCTGGTGGCCACCGGCAGCTGACAGGTGGACCAACACTCAGAGGAGCACTGGCCCGGGGGGGGGGGGTAAATAATGATGACCCTCAGGAGCGCGATCCCAAGGGAAAAGAAAAGGCTAGGTGGCAAATGGTAAAACCAATGTTGGGCATTGCTGGAAGAGCTTTACTTAAGGCGAACTGTCAAGGGGTTCCTATTATAGCCCAACCGCGTGAGGAACGCAAAATCCGGGAACATAACACCGATATGACGGAAACTAGGGCGGCAAGAGTGGAACAAAACACCAGGCATAAGGCCGAGCCTTCCACCCTTTACCAAGTATATAGATGCATTAATTAAATAAGATATAATGTGATATCCCAACAAATAAACATGTTCCAACAAGGAACAACATCTCCATGTTCCCAACAAGGAACATACTTCAATCTTCACCTGTAACTAACAACGCTATAAGAGGGGCCGAGCAAAGCGATAACATAGCCAATCAACGGTTTGCTAGGACATGGTGGGTTAGAGGTTTGGCATGGCAATTTGGGAGGCTGACAAGCAAAAGGTAGGCATCCTAGCATTGGCATAGCAAAAGAGCGAGCATCTAGCATAGCAAAGATAGTAGTGATTTCGAGGATATGATCATCTTGCCTGAGATCCCGCAAGGAAGAAGAACGAGTCCATGAAGAAGACAAACGGACGTGGACGAACGGATCCTCACAAACGCGACGTTATCGGAACTAACCCGAAGAAGCAACACCGGAAAAAAGCAAATAACATAGTAAACAACCACCACATAAACATGGCATGATGCACAATCAAGTATGATGCATGTCTGGTATAATGAAGCATGGCATGGCAAAATGCACAAGCAATCCTACAAATTAAGTGGAGCTTAATATGCAACGAGTTGCATATTGAAGAAACACCACAACAAGTTATTAAGTTCTCTCTCGTTTATGTACCCAACAATATTAAATGTTGATTAACATGGCAAGAGGTGAAGCACAACAAAACTACCTATCTAGGCAAGTTTAAATGAGGCCGGAAGCAACGAACAACAATTCTGGAAAATCCTCATATGCATAATTTAAGGTTTGGTACTGTTCTGCCCTAAACATTGTTTTAGAGTTATTAGACATGCAAGATGATGCCACCATGTTAAACTAGGCAAAATTCTACCCCATTTACATATAAAATTTGTTAAAATCCGAGTTACGGTTATTTAGTTATGAATTAAATCATTTTAACATGGCATAGGAGCAAATTTAACCAAACAGCATTTTTAACATTTTAAACATGGGTGAAAGTTGGATATTATTAATCTACACAAAATTCTGAGCAAGTTTCATATATAAAACATTTTAATCCGATGCATGGTTAGTGAGTTATTAAATGCATGAACTAGGGGGACTATTCTGCAAAACTGGCAATCTCTGGATAAATAGGAAAAAACCCAGGCGCTGAAAAAAAACATCACGGGCCGAAATGGACTAGCCCAACAGCAGGAAGGAAGAAAAAAAAAGGCGGGGCGCTGGGGGTGTCTCACCCCTGGGCTGCGGCCCGCGAAGGAGGAGGCGGGCCGGAAGGGTGGCGCGGATCTGGAGTTGGGCCGGGGAAGCTGGAGAGATGGGCCGGCCCACGAGGCACAGGCGAGCGAGGGCCCCGTCGTGCTCCTCCTGAGCTCGAAGCCGAGGATGGCCATGGCGGCGGCGCGGCGGTACAGGGACTCCGGCGAGGGCTGCGAAGGCTGGGGGCGCGCGGGAGGCGCCGGAAACGGGTAGATCGGCGGCGGGGCAACCGGATCTGGGGCGGAGGACGCCCAAGGACGACGGGGAGGCCGGGTTCGATGAGAGGGCGGCAGCTCCGGCGAGACCCGTCCACTCTGGCGACGAGCACGAGGCATGGGACTCCGGCGAGGACCCCTGGGGAGAACAGAGAGAGGACGCTCATGAGAGAGAGAAGCAGAGAGGAAGAGGACGGCAGCGCTGGTGACCTGGCGAAGCGGCTGGGCGAAGCTCCGACGATGGCCGGCAAAGGGGCGGCGGCGGCGCGCAGATCCGGCAAGGCGAAGGGGAGCCAGGCGCTCCTGTGCGGCGGCGGCGAAACTGGGCCCGCGCGGGCCCCGGATGGGCTCCGCGGGCCGACGGTGAAGTGGGGCGGCGCGGGCGCTGACATGGCGCGCTGTGGTTGGAGGAGAGCGGCGGCGGGGCGACATGGCGGCTTCTGATTGGATGGAGTGAGGTGGAGGCTGGACGCGTCCGGCGAGCGCGGACATGTCCGGCGGCGGAGTGGGAACAAGCTAGGGTTAGATCGGCGCGAGGATTTCGGAGGGAGACACATATTTATAGGTAGAGGGAGTTAGGAGAGTCCAAATGAGGTGCGGTTTTCGGCCACGCGATCGTGATCGAACGGCCGAGATGATGGAGCAGAGTTAGGTGGGTTTTGGGCCAAATTGGAGAGGTGTTGGGCTGCAACACACACATGAGGCCTTCTCGGTCCCTCGGTTAACCGTTGGAGTATCAAACGAAGTCCAAATGGTACGAAACTTGACAGGCGGTCTACCGGTAGTAAACCAAGGCCGCTTGGCAAGTCTCGGTCCAATCCGGAAATGTTTAATCCCCACACAAGAAAGAAAGGTAGAAATGACCACCGGAGGAGAACGAAGCACCGGAATGCAAAACGGACAACGGGGAAAAAGCTCGGATGCATGAGACAAACACATATGCAAATGAAATGCGCATGATGACATGATATGCAATGCATGACACGCAAGCAATGACAAGGCAACAACAGCGAATAACTGGATGACACCTGGCACATCGGTCTCGGGGCGTTACAACACTCCACCACTACGAGAGGATCTCGTCCCGAGATCTAGAATGGCACCGGAGAGAAAATGGAAGAGAACGAGAAGAGGTAAAACTAAGTTGCTCCTTGACAAACGAGTGAAACCACGAACCTTGAAAAGGTTAAGACATTTCGAGGAAAGAATACAACGGAGATGAACAAAGTTGAAAACACTCCGTTAGTAGAGATGAACAAGGGAGAACAACTTTGGGTAGCACTCCGATTGAAAAGAAAAGGAATTGAGTAAGAACTTGATAAGATGAGAAGATACTTGATGAAATCACAACACACTGCCTCCGGAACTATTGAATGAATGAAACAAGGGGTAAGAAAGATCTCAGACAGCACTCCGGTTGAGAAGAGATGAAAGGCTTGATAAGGCGAAAAGAGCTTAAGCAAAAGGCACAACACTCCGGTTAAATGGATAAGCATGAAAAGAACAAGATCCTGACAAGAACAATAAGAAGGTTTGAAAAGAGCAACATCACAATGCCTCCCGGAAGAAAAGAGAGAATGAAATGGAATGAACGAAGGGAAACAAGGTCTTGAGGTAGCACGCTTACAACAAAGGCTAGAACGGAGTTGTTGGAAAACCCACAAAGAAAAGATAGGCTTGAAGTGGGCTTATGGAAAACATCTCAAAACCAAGAGTTGAAAATCTGCCACTAACGGAAACGATATATTGGATTGATATGAACAAGAAGACGAGAACTTATTTCACCGGGAGGATAGATGAAAAACTTGGATCATATATAAGCACCATAATAATAACCATCCTTAGGGAAGGCTTAAGGTGAAATATAACCCAAGATAACTCCAATGACGAGATTGATGGATTTAAAATACCTCATTCTTAATAACATGTGAAACATGAACTCAAATTATCAAGAATGATGTAAAACCACCTCCAAAGATACGATAGACAGAAATGCACTCCGGAAAGGAAGATGATGAAAGCTTGAGTTCCCCTGAACAGAATATTGATGAACACTTCGAGAAGGAATTAAATCCCTTATGAACCATCATGTAGAGCCTCCATGAAGAACTCCAGTAATAAAAGAATGATCCAAAATAATTGAATGATGAAAAGAATAAGATTGAAGCCTCGCAATGATTTAGATAGAGATCTCCGTGATAATATAATTGAAAGAGGTTGGAACTCCGGGAAAAAAAAGACAAGGCATCTCGAACTGAAAATATGATATGATGAACCACTCCGGAAAAAGGAATTAATCACTTGGATGGAACAAGAATAAGAATTATGTTATGTGTATCCTTCAACAATTTAATTGTTGACAAGCAACGGATTTGGCATACTACTTATCCTCGTAGAAAGATTAAGAGAGATATAACATCAGACTTGGGAAGGTATTGAATGAACCACCGGAAGGGTTGAAACAACGAATAAAATTGATATGATAAGAAAGGAAGAGAAATCTTGAATGAACCACCGTAAGAATTAAAATGAACAAAGAAAAGATAAAGGAACACCGGGAAGAATTAAACAAATGAACGAAGATGCTTGAGAGAATATGGACCCCCGAGAACGAAGAGATGACGAGCCGATTAGAGAATAGTTGATCGATGCACCGGTAAGATTAGGAGAATGATAACTGAAAGCTGGGAATGAATAATTATGAGATGATGGGCTCCGAAGAATCAAACTGAAAATACTCTGAATTACTCCGGATGGGTGAAAAGAATTCTCACGATCAAAACAATTATGAGAGGATGGCCAGAAGCTAGAACCACGAATCTCTACGAGAACGGATATGATTAAAGAGAGAAAAATTATTCCTTGGTCCTTAAATGTTGAGAATGATGACGAGAAACACCACCATAAATATGAAGAATGAAAAAGGTTGAGCCAACAATGAAAAGAATTTGAAAGATCTTGGAGAAAGACATTTGACTGATGACAATTCATTCTTACGTCAAACTTTAGAAAAGAATTTGAAAAGCTCCGGAAAAATAAGAAGAGTCAGGTAAGATCCTGGGAAAAGACATGTGGGTTAGGGCCCACTCGAAAGAAAACACCGTTGAACGATTTAAAAGAGGTTGCACCGGTTGAATTAAATGACTTGAATGAGGTGACATCCTCGAAAGATCTTGAACGAAAGCAGAGTGGAAACAGGAATCTTCAAGATATCTTGAGCACTCCGGAACACTAGAATAGCTAGCGGTGAAAGATTATGAGGTGCACCGGCATGAGAAGGTATTGAAATGAGGAAATGACATGATCAACAAAGCTTGACTTGAAACCACCGGAGAAGATAACATAAACGAAGAATGATGAACTAGAAGCTCCGTTAGTATCTTCATGAGAATCACCGGACAAGAACATTGAAGGAAAAGAATGGAGAGGCTTCACATCAATAAGATGGATACTCGATTAAGAAATCTGAGTCCTTTAAGAAAAACAAGGGAGGGAGGGCAGGAAAAACAAAGGCAACTTGGAGATGGATGAAACAAACAACATTGAGAAGAACTGATAATTGATCTTGCGAATGTAGAAGTGATCGAATCCACTTGAAGAGAGACACACCGGTAGAAAAAGATTGGCATAACAATCTCGATTATCGAGAAGGATTAGTATTCACATCGGAGTATTGAGAACGCCATTTGGGGAAGGTATGGAATCAACTCTTGACTTCGAAGCAACTCGAATACCACAACTCAAAACAAAACAAAGGATTGGCTTGCAGAATAAGCCGGAACAAACATATGATAGAGATTTCGTCCAAAGTTTTCGTGGTGGGACCTACACGGGCTCGATCGTACAGCACCATCATGTACAAGGCAGTGCACATGACATACGAAGCGTCCCCGAGTCGGCATAGCCAAGGACTCTTTAAGACACAACGAGACCACTGTAAAACCGACCGTGAATAGGCGGACCACTAGACGTCGAACCCCAATTTCATATCATACATCTGTCGGAAAGATATCCTAAGAGCTACTTGAATTCCCACCTATGAAACTCCCGAAATTTTCCGGTTATGCAATCAGGTGTTGGGGATACAGGGGAAGCATAATATCTCACCCAAACTAGCAAATCCTACATCCAGCTGTATCCATCCTTCAACACATAACCAAGAAACCTTCGGAAATCATCTACCTCAACCTTCGAAAAGCATCCGTTATACAAGTTATGGCGATACTCCCGAACTCCCGCCCCAGTACTGGGTGGCGTCGAGGTTATCTCACCAACGAACTGCATAAAAGAGATTTTCGATGTCGGCGTACTAAACTCAGGTATTCCAGAACTGCAATGATAAAATTATGACGACAACACCTCAGAGCTCAACTCCCCGGGACACTTTCACTAAACCCCTGACAGGAGGCACCAACACAATGTTCTCATCATAAAACCATCGAAACGATTCCAAGATACCCGTGTGATCCTAAAAAAATTTTAGTGAAATTTGAGAAGAGAAGAGTCAAAACTCTACGTCAGGATGCCTTACCAGAGCGATGAGGAGACTGGGGAGTAAAAAGAATTCCTAAACTCTCCGATATATAATTCCTAAATGACTCAAAACATTTTTCTAGACACAACTCGGCTGCTAAAAACGATCAAGCAATGGGGCTCCTAAGGTCGGGGAAGGCTCTAATTACCAACTTGTCACACCCTCGATGCGACTATAGCTCCCACGTGTCGAGGCACGACTTATAGACATAATCACATTCAAGGCATATGTCGCAAGTGAGGTAATCTTTACACAACCCATGTAATACATAAGGGAAAGAGATACATAGTTGGCTTACAATCGCCACTTCACACAAATACATGAATAAAGCATTACATCATGCAAATACACTCAAGGTCCGACTACGGAACCAAAACAAAAGAAGAACCCCAAATGCGACAAAGGTCCCCGATCGACCCCAACTGGGCACCACTACTGATCAACTAGAACGAAACAACATAAAGGGCAAGATCTTCAACGAGCTCCTCCTGAGCTTGGTTGCGTCATCCGCACGGTCACATCGGCACCTGTAAACTGGTTTTGGAAGTATCTGTGAGCCACGGGGACTCGGCAATCTCGCACCCTCGCGATCAAGACTATTTAAGCTTATGGGTAAGGTAAAAGGTATGAGGTGGAGCTGCAGCAAGCGACTAGCATATATGGTGGCTAACATACGCAAAAGAGAGCGAGAAGAGAAGGCAAAGCACGGTCGATAAAAGTATGATCAAGAAGTGATCCTGGACTACCTACGTCAAGCATAACTCCAACAACCGTGTTCACTTCCCGGACTCCGCTGAAAAGAGACCATCACGGGTACACACGCTGTTGATTCATTTTAATTAAGGTCAACTTCAGGTTTTCTACAACCGGACGTTAACAAATTCCCATCTGCCCATAACCGCGGGCACGGCTTTCGAAAGTTCAAATCCCTGCAGGGGTGTCCCAGCTTAGCCCATCACAAGCTCTCACGGTCAACGAAGGAATAGACCTCCACCCGAGACATTCCGATCAGACTCGGTATCCCAGTACAACAAGACATTTTGACAGGGTAAAACTAAACCAGCAACACCGCCCGAATGTGCCGACAAATCCCGATAGGAGCTGCACATATCTCTTTCTCATGGCACACTCAGATTGTCTTAGGTACGGGTAAGCTAGCCCAGAGTTGCCCCTTGTGGCCACCGGCAGCTGACAGGTGGACCAACACTCAGAGGAGCACTGGCCCAGGGGGGGTAAATAATGATGACCCAGAGGAGCGCGACTCCCAAGGGAAAAGAAAAGGCTAGGTGGCAAATGGTAAAACCAATGTTGGGCATTGCTGGAAGAGCTTTACTTAAGGCGAACTGTCAAGGGGTTCCCATTATAGCCCAACCGCGCGAGGAACGCAAAATCCGGGAACATAACACCGATATGACGGAAACTAGGGCGGTAAGAGTGAAACAAAACACCAGGCATAAGGCCGAGCCTTCCACCCTTTACCAAGTATATAGATGCATTAATTAAATAAGATATAATGTGATATCCCAACAAATAAACATGTTCCAACAAGGAACAACATCTCCATGTTCCCAACAAGGAACATACTTCAATCTTCACCTGCAACTAACAACGCTATAAGAGGGGCTGAGCAAAGCGGTAACATAGCCAATCAACGGTTTGCTAGGACATGGTGGGTTAGAGGTTTGGCATGGCAGTTTGGGAGGCTGACAAGCAAAAGGTAGGCATCGTAGCATTGGCATAGCAAAAGAGCGAGCATCTAGCATAACAAAGATAGTAGTGATTTCGAGGGTATGATCATCTTGCCTGAGATCCCGCAAGGAAGAAGAACGAGTCCATGAAGAAGACAAACGGACGTAGACGAACGGATCCTCACAAACGCGACGTTATCGGAACTAACCCGAAGAAGCAACACCGGAAAGAAGCAAATAACATAGTAAACAACCATCACATAAACATGGCATGATGCACAATCAAGTATGATGCATGTCCGGTATAATGAAGCATGGCATGGCAAAATGCACAAGCAATCCTACAAATTAAGTGGAGCTCAATATGCAACGAGTTGCATATTGAAGAAACACCACAACAAGTTATTAAGTTCTCTCTTGTTTATGTACCCAACAATATTAAATGTTGATTAACATGGCAAGAGGTGAAGCACAACAAAACTACCTATCTAGGCAAGTTTAACTGAGGCCGGAAGCAACGAACAACAATTCCGGAAAATCCTCATATGCATAATTTAAGGTTTGGTACTGTTCTGCCCTAAACATTGTTTTAGAGTTATTAGACATGCAAGATGATGCCACCATGTTAAACTAGGCAAAATTCTACCCCATTTACATATAAAATTTGTTAAAATCCGAGTTACGGTCATTTAGTTATGAATTAAATCATTTTAACATGGCATAGGAGCAAATTTAATCAAACAACATTTTTAACATTTTAAACATGGGTGAAAGTTGGATATTATTAATCTACACAAAATTCTGAGCAAGTTTCATATATAAAACATTTTAATCTGATGCATGGTTAGTGAGTTATTAAATGCATGAACTAGGGGGACTATTCTGCAAAACTGGCAATCTCTGGATAAATAGGAAAAAAACCCAGGCGCTGAAAAAAAACATCACGGGCCGAAATGGACTAGCCCAACAGCAGGAAGGAAGAAAAAAAAGGCGGGGCGCTAGGGGTGTCTCACCCCTGGGCTGCGGCCCGTGAAGGAGGAGGAGGCAGGCCGGAAGGGCGGCGCGGATCTGGAGCTGGGCCGGGGAACCTGGAGAGATGGGCCGGCCCACGAGGCACAGGCGAGCGAGAGCCCCGTCGTGGTCCTCCTGAGCTCGAAGCCGAGGATGGCCATGGCGGCGGCGCGGCGGTACAGGGACTCCGGCGAGGGCTGCGAAGGCCGGGGGCGCGCGGGAGGCGCCGGAAACTGGTAGATCGGCGGCGGGGCAACCGGATCTGGGGCGGAGGACGCCCAAGGATGACGGGGAGGCCAGGTTCGACGAGAGGGCGGCAGCTCCGGCGAGACCCGTCCACTCCGGCGACGAGCACGAGGCATGGGACTCCGGCGAGGACCCCTGGGGAGAACAGAGAGAGGACGCTCATGAGAGAGAGAAGCAGAGAGGAAGAGGACGGCGACGCTGGTGACCTGGCGAAGCGGCTAGGCGAAGCTCTGGCGATGGCCGGCAAAGGGGCGGCGGCGGCGTGTAGATCCGGCAAGGCGAAGTGGAGCCGGGCGCTCCTGTGCGGCGGCGGCGAAACTGGGCCCGCGCGGGTCCCGGATGGGCTCCGCGGGCCGACGGTGAAGTGGGGCGGCGCGGGCGCTGACATGGCGCGCTGTGGTTGGAGGAGAGCGGCGACGGGGCGACGTGGCGGCTTCTGATTGGATGGAGTGAGGTGGAGGCTGGACGCGTCCGGCGGGCGCAGACATGTCCGGCGGCGGAGTGGGAAGAAGCTAGGGTTAGATCTGCGCGAGGATTTCGGAGGGAGACACATATTTATAGGTAGAGGGAGTTAGGAGAGTCCAAATGAGGTGCGGCTTTCGGCCACGCGATCGTGATCGAACGACCGAGATGATGGAGCAGAGTTAGGTGGGTTTTGGGCCAAATTGGAGGGGTGTTGGGCTGCAACACACACGAGGCCTTCTCGGTCCCTCGGTTAACCGTTGGAGTATCAAACGAAGTCCAAATGGTACGAAACTTGACAGGCGGTCTACCGGTAGTAAACCAAGGCCGCTTGGCAAGTCTCGGTCCAATCCGGAAATGTTTAATCCCCACACAAGAAAGAAAGGTAGAAATGACCACCGGAGGAGAACGAAGCGCCGGAATGCAAAACGGACAACGGGGAAAAAGCTCGGATGCATGAGACGAACACGTATGCAAATGAAATGCGCATGATGACATGATATGCAATGCATGACACGCAAGCAATGACAAGGCAACAACAGCGAATAAGTGGAGGACACCTGGCACATCGGTCTCGGGGCGTTACAGTGGGGGTGTTGAAGAGGACGGTAGCGGGGTGGTAGCGGCGAGGGCGAAGAGGACGGGAAGGTCGAAGTCAGTGGGGTGGGGCGAGGACAACGCAGGCATCCGCGGTTGTCCACGTAGACGCCAACCCAACCCAAATTTAGGCTAGAAATTGGTCAAAGCGGACAACAAAATGGACAACGGTCCGTCTGCGTTGCCACTTTAGGCCATGATTTTTGCCCGTGTTGGCGATATTACTATTGGACGTAAACCGGTCAGGAGTAGCCGAGTTAACTCTATGAAGATTAGAAGCCCATGAAGACGTAAGGATGATGACACTTTACGACGGCCCAAGGCCCAAAGGCGAGTTAAGGTCTGTAGATGTAAACCGACTTTCTCCTGTAACTTACATTGTAAGATAGGAAGGATAGAGATCGAGCCGGACACGTTTATGATCCGGCCTCGGGACTCTGTAAACCGGCGGGCGTTAACCTGTGTATATAAAGGGACGACCCGGCCGCGGTTTAGGGACAACACACAACAACTTGAGAGCCAGGCAAAGCGGATTCGCTCTCTGATCATCGAAACTCTAGCAATACCAAACACAACTAGACGTAGGCTTTTACCTTCATCGAAGGGGCCGAACTAGTATAAAAACCCTCGTGTCCCTTGTCCGGTTTAACCTCTTTAAGCTAACCCATAGCGATGGCTCCACGACTAAGTCCTTTCACGAGGACATCTGTCGTGACAAAACCACGATAGCCCGCACGGACAGAATCAGATGACATAGGCAGACGAAATGCACCGACCCATTGGAGTTACCCTAACAATACTTGGCAGTATAGTTGTCGGAGTCAGTCCATCGCCACTGCAGATCGTCGGGCTGGTTATAGAGCCGCAAATGGCGAAGCCGCCGCTAGAGATCAACATATACTCGCTCCATTCAAAACAATAAGGTGTCCACACACCCTAAAATTTGATTTCGATCATAAATTAGACCAACCAAATGTGGATTTTGTGATAAAAAATATATCATTGAATTAAAATTTTAAAGTATAACAGCGGTATAGTTTTTAAGTCATATATATTATTAGTTTAATTTCTGGTCAAAATTGAATTTAAAATTTTGTGTGCTTTATTGAGTAAAATACACCGTAGGTCCAAAAGTATTTCAAATGTGTCAAGTAGATCCTAAAAATTTGAAATCGCTCACCACAGGTCTTATATGTGTATTTTACCCGCGAGTTTTATGACCTATTAGTAGTTGACACATCCGAAATACTTTTAGGACCCGCGGTGACTAATTTCGGACTTTTAAGACCTATACTTCACATACTTGAAATACTTTTAGGACTTTGACTGTATTTTACTCCGCTTTATTCATGAGAATAGAGGGAGTATTGAACCAGAGCACCCGGGCCGAGACCCAGAGGTCAGAGCGCCTTCATGTCATCCAAGCAAAAAATAAAACTTGGGATGTCCACTCTTCATGTGTGTACGGACTTCATAGTATACTCGTAACTCGTGACCGTAATTCATTTCAATCGAATTAAAAGGCCGATCGCCGATCCAGCCGCCGAGCATGCACTCATCCATCCGTTGCTCTACTCGAGAGGGGAAGTATGTCGACAACCCCTAAAAAATCAAAATTCAAAACACACGTGGAGATACAAAGAAGACAAATTTAAATGTGAATAGTGTCATTTTTGTAATGTCTTCTTTTGACACTACTCATGATAAATTTGTCTTTTTTCTTTCTCCATGTGTATGTCAAATTTTAATCTGAATTTTTTAGAGGTTGTCGAAATATCTGTTGTGAACACCCATGGTTTTTTTTTCTGAATTTTTTGACATGTTTAAATTTGAATTTTAGCATGGTTTTAAATAGCCGGCTATTGCTCCGTCATAACCTTTTCAGCAGGGTGCCGCTAAATGATCGCCTTCATAAATAAACTTTTCAGTAGCTGATTTGAAGGCCTGCCGCTATTTTCTATAGAGTAGTCCGCTATTTAAAACATTGAATTTTAGAAGTTGGTATCATGATAGTAGCATGTAAAGGGCTGGTATCAGGTGATATTTTCAGCCTGCTGGAGAGACTGCCCGGTCAAACTGCGCCCGGCGCAACCACGAGTTCCCATGCGACGGAGTGTTAATTGATCCTCCGGCACTTCGTTTTCCCAGGCACGCGCGCATCCGATTCAATCGATCGTCACAGCTCCTGGTTAGCCCGCTCACCATAAAACCCGCTGCGAAGCCTCACGGTCACTTGTAGTAGAACTCCTGCCCATCGTAGTCTCTACCTCAACGTAGATTTCAGAGACACACAATGGGAGGCGCGATGAGCAAGGTTGCGCTGGTGGCGGTGGGGGCGGTGCTGGGGGGAGCGGCCGTCGAGGCTGCGCACAGGTCAGCGTATGCGGCAGTTGAAGCGGTTTTCGACGCCATCGCCGACGCGGCGGAGGCCGCGGCATTCTACGTGTCCCGGCTGTACCGCGAGGTAGCTTCGGCCGAGGCCTGCGAGGAGTTCAAGCAGGTCGTCGCCCAGGCCTGCGACGCGGTGAAGCGCGCTGCCGCTTGTGTTAGCAGCCGCGTCGTCCAGCTGATTGAGTGCTTGCACGGCGTCGCGGCGGCCGCTTGGGCGAAGAGGAAGCTGGACGGCGTGAACGGACTCGTGCGAGCTGGTGATGTTGCGTCTCTCGTCGCCGCCATCTTGGATGGCATCAACAGGGCCTCTACACCCATGTTTCCAAGCAAGTTCGTGCCGCCAGAGTCATCAAAGTGGAGGCGTGCATCCTCGGACACTGCAGAGATAATGGAGCTTCTCCGTCTGATCTCCTCCGCCGTAGGGAATATGTTCGGCGGCAAGGTTCCGGAGGTGGCAAAGGTTGCCATCAGCGTCACAGCGATCGCGGCGCAGTTGGTCTTCGCCATTTTTGATTATTTTGCTGGCATGGGTGATGCATAGTCCGGGCCTGTCCGGCGCAAAGGTACCCATGTCGTTCGTTATCTGCCATCTGCTCCGTCGCCATGTCCTTTAAGTTGCTTGCTGCTTGTTATGTGGTACTATGATGTTGGTGGAGCCGCACTATTAGTATCCATCATTTTAATTCCGACGATTGATATTGTTATTGTGCATCCTTCAAATGTTCTTGATTCACTTCAGGCTTTTGTGTGCACGACGACTTTATTTGTTTGTTTTGCTTTCGAGCGAATCAAACTTAGATTTGTATATGAAACAAAACAAAATAAAACATCTTGCGAGAAGTTACAGTAGATTTGTATGACCTCTTCGAGTATACTGAGCTCCTCAGTCCACAGCTCCTCATTTTTTCTTTGGCAATTTCAGATAGGTTCGCTGAATTTGTGAACAATTTTTAAGTGGAGGCATACAATTTGTCTCATCCGTTAATTAAGAAGGAGAATGATAAGAGTTCGCAAATTGAAGTTAAAATTATTACAACAAGATTGTTACTCTCCCAGCATGTTTTGGCCCAAAAATTTCAACTCTACAATTACCCTAACTAGAAGAACGCACGTGCATTGCAACGGGGTCGCATTAACTTTAAGAGTTCAATATCAATTATGTTAATATTATATTTAATATTCTCATACATATCAAGTGACATTGACGACTTTTTTTACTATCAAATTCTCTCACACACACTCTCTTCCTCCCTCTTCCTCACTTTCTCTCCCCCTCTCCCTCTCTCTCTCTAACACACACACATATCCATCTTATTAGGTACATGGCCATAATCCATTTATTTCACATGCACACGCGCTAGTGCATAATAATAGGGATTATGTGTATTATATTTGCTATCACAACTGAGGAAATTAATTTCATGTAATCGGCCAGCCACAGCTCCATGACAAACAATACATCTAAATTCTCAGCGTTATTTTTATGTAACATTGGCGAGAGGTAAACGACGGTGATTGTTTCCTTTGTTTGGAGATTGATTACCATCCGTGAGTTAAGCTGGGTACTAAAGAAGAATTTGATTGTGATGCGTGAATTGATTGTTGCCTTGTACGTTTGGTTTTGGTATTTGAAGATTGATTACCATCTGTTAGTTGGGTTACCAAAGAAGAAATCAATCACCATATGTAGAAAAAGGAACTACATTGCACATTCTTACACCTCATCTATTCGTGAAAATATATAGAATTGGAGCAAACAAAATAAGTGCAGACGAGAGATAAAACATCAATGATGATCCCTAATGTCTTGACTAATATGTTGTCCTCCAAATTGAGAAGCACCTACAAGGAAGGGCTAACATACAGAATCACGAGTCACTCCAATTTATGACTCACACAACTTCATCTTCAACCTGTTAATGATGTGTGAACCTCAACGTACCATGTGGTACTGTTGGAGGCCATGATGACCTGGTGCACCTGTGACTCATCAACATTCCATCATGCACAACGCCTCCTGGAACGCCTTTGACATCGCATGACAGAAGGTAGGAACGCGTTAAGAGCAACCAAGGCAAAACAACAAACAAGTGGCACCCCTCTTGTAAATATGTAACATTAATATCTTTTGTTAATTAAATGCAGTAGAAGCCTCTCCTGTCGTTTCCTCTTAAAAAACAAAAGAATGGCACAATTGAATGGTGGTATCACACAATCCAACTCATCACGTCACCGAACTCCTTAATCTGCATGGCCCTATTCTTATTCAAAAGGTTGTGCAACCAGGACCGGTTACTCCTACAATTTTGCCGTCGAGACACAACTTATGTGATGCAGTAAAGCACATGAAAGAGATGACGCCACTGACGAGATCTTGGCAATTATATGTAACATAATCAAATGGTGCTAGCTCAACTTTAGTGCCAATCAGCATAGCCTATTTAGCCGATATATTACTATTAAATACCGTAGCATTGCAGAGCTTATTGCATCCTTGTACACACGATCAATATCTAGTTATCTACGGACAAGAAAACATATGTATCTAGACCAGCGGGAACAAAGACAAAAGCCATGTTAAACTTGTCACCCGGCGCACATGCACTTGCATACCAGCTCCTAGGCATGCACAAAGAAAAAACTAAAGCACACTGATGAAGTAACTCAGAAACTATGTTCCTGTCTCAAATACAAATAAAACTGACGGCCAAAGATGAACTGGTTAAGCATTCCCAAAAATCACATGTCCAGAACTCCCGAGAACATAACTCCAACTATCCATCTCATAAATTTGAAGTTAATATCTCTCAATCATAAAAATAACATGCATCGGGTTGTCAATTGATTTTCAGATGCATCCACTATCAATCTCACGAAATGCAAGTTCATATCTTGCCAAAAGCAGGCGTTTCATAATGTTAGCAAATACAGTTTTCAGAACACTGTATATACAACCAAAAAATCATAAGAGAATGAGCGTATACAATCTACAAGGTAATGTAGCAATTTAGAGGTTGGGTACTTAGTTCAGTAATAAAACAGGTTCAAGGTAGTAACAAGGATTCTTCTAATGCATTAATAAACAAATGTTCTGCACTGAAGACAAGATAAAAAATTCCCAAAATGCATCAGAGCATCACAGAACATTACTGTCAAGATAAATGCATGACGATACACCCGACTCATTTAATTAATATAATTAAATTATCAGTAAATTAGTCACCAAACTGCTCGGATGAACCGGAACAGAGCCAACATATATCATCCTAGACAAACGCAGTATCAACCATTTACCTTGGTACTTTAGGGACCGACATGAGGATGCATGTAGAAGCGCTTCTTGCCTGCGAATCCACAGTCAGATAGAGAAATTGGAACCCATTTCCCATCACCAACTGATAAAGAAAGCACGTAAGAAAATTTATATCGGGCCAACTTGGATCTTCGGTGATTGTCCCCCGGTATGGAGAATTTAGGAGGGTGGGTGCAGGGAGTGGCCTTGTGGATGATGAATGGAGGCGCGGAGGGATGTGGTCGCCGGAAGGTTGAAAGCGGAGAGGGTCGGGCACATTCGGTGGAGCCGGTGGTGCCCGACAACCGAAGGCGTCCCAATCGTGGGCGGCGAACCGACGATAGCCTCGGCCCATCTCTCGACGCGACAAAGATAGAGAGGGCGGCGCTGCCGGTGCTCGAGGCCGCCGCTCGATGTTGGGGATCGTTGCAGAAATTAAAAAAATTCTACGCATCACCAAGATCAATCTATGGAGAAACTAGCAACGAGAGAGAGAGCGAGAGAGAGAGGAGTGCATCTTCATACCCTTGAAGATCGCGACACGGAAGCGTTACAAGAACACGGATGAGGGATTCGTACCCGTGGCGATTCAGATCGCGGTTGATTCCGATCCAAGCGCCGAAGAACGACGCCTCCGCGTTCAACACACGTGTAGCCCGATGTCGTCTCCCACGCCTTGATCCAGCAAAGAGAGAGGGAGAGGTTGGGGAAGACAACTCCAGCAATAGCACGACGGCGTGGTGGTGGTGGAGTAGCGTGGTACTCCGGCAGGGCTTCGCCAAGCGTTGCGGGAGGAGGAGGAGGTGTTGGGGAGGGGGAGGGCTGCGCCTTGGATGTGGTGCGGCTGCCCTCCCACCTCCTCTCTATTTATAGGGGCAAGGGAAAGGCGGGCCGGCCCCCTCCAGATGGATCTAGGGGGGGGGGGGGGGGGCGTCCAAGGGGGGAATGCTTGCCCCCCAAGCCAAGAGGGGGGGGCCCTTTAGGGTTCCCCCAAACCCTAGGCGCATGGGCCCTAGGGGGTTTGGCGCCCAGTGATACGTCTCCAGCGTATCTACTTTTCCAAACACTTTTGCCCTTATTTTGGACTCTAACTTGCATGATTTAAATGGAACTAACCCGGACTGATGCTGTTTTCAGCAGAATTACCATGGTGGTATTTATGTGCAGGAGCAAACGTTCTCGGAATGACCTGAAACTTCACGGAGCCACTTTTCAGAAAAAAAGAAAAATACCTGCCAAAGATGAAGGCCAGGGGGCCCACCGTCTCTCCACTAGGGTGAGGGGTGCGCCTGCCCCCCTAGGGCGTGCCCCCTACCTCGTGGGCCCCCCGTTGCCTCTCCGACTCCAACTCCACCTCCATATATTGAGTTCCAGGGATAAAAAAACAGAGAAAAGAAATCATCACGTGTTACGATACGGAGCCGCCGCCAAGCCCTAAAACCTCTTGGGAGGGCTGACCTGGAGTCCGTTCAGTGCTCCAGAGAGGGGAATCCGTCGCCATCATCATCATCAACCATCCTCCATCACCAATTTCATGATGCTCACCGCCGTGCGTGAGTAATTCCATTGTAGGCTTGGTGGACGGTGATGGGTTGGATGGGATCTATCATGTAATCGAGTTAGTTTTGTTAGGGTTTGATCCCTAGTGTCCACTATGTTCTGAGATTGATGTTGCTATGACTTTGCTATGCTTAATGCTTGTCACCAGGGCCCGAGTGCCATGATTTCAGGTCTGAACCTATTATGTTTTCATAAATATATGAGTGTTCTTGATCCTATCTTGCAAGTACATAGTCACCTATTATGTGTTATGATCCGTTAACCCCGAAGTGACAATAATCGGGATACTTACCGGTGATGACCGTAGTTTGAGGAGTTCATGTATTCACCATGTGTTAATGCTTTGTTCCGGTTCTTTATTAAAAGGAGGCCTTAATATCCCTTAGTTTCCGTAAGGACCCCGCTGCCACGGGAGGGTAGGACAAAAGATGTTATGCAAGTTCTTTTCCATAAGCACGTATGACTATATTCGGAATAGATGCCGACATTATATCAATGAACTAGAGCTAGTTCTGTGTCACCCTAGGTTATGATTGTTACATGATGAACCGCATCCGGCATAATTCTCTATCACCGATCCATTGCCTACGAGCTTTCCATATATTATTCTTCGCTTATTTACTTTTCTGTTGCTATTGCTATCATCACTACAAAATACCAAAAACATTACTGTTACTACTACTACCTTTTGCTACCGTTACCACTACTATCATATTACTTTGCTACTAAACACTTTGCTGCAGATATTAAGTTTCCAGGTGTGGTTGAATTGACAACTCAGCTGCTAATACTTGAGAATATTCTTTGGCTCCCCTTGTGTCGAATCAATAAATTTGGGTTGAATACTCTTCCCTCAAAAACTGTTGCGATCCCCTATACTTATGGGTTATCAAGACTATTTTCTGGCGCTGTTGCCGGGGAGCATAGCTCTATTCTTTGAGTCACTTGGGATATATATATATATATATCTTCTTATCATTATGAAGAACTTGAGAGATCCAAAAACCAAGATCTATCCCTCAACTACGAGGGGAGGTAAGGAACTGCCATCTAGCTCGGCACTTGCTTCACCTTCTGTTATGAGTAAGTTTGCGACACCTACACCTGCTTCTGCTATTCGTTCTGATATGTCGCATGATATTGATGATGCCACTTCTGCTATACATGATATGCCACTTAGTGATTTTCTTGACGAACAACTTGCTAGGGCTAGAGAAATTGAAAATATTGAATTTGATGATACTGATGAAAGTGATGATGAAGAATCACTTGTTATTCCTAAGGGTTGTGTATCTGATCAAGAAGCTTCTTTAGCTATTTTAGCTTGCAAGAATAGAAATGAACTCAAAAGGTTATTAGCTAAATGGAGTAAGCAATCTCTAAATGCAAAAATGAAACCTGACCCTGCTTTGCTACTTCACCTATCTTTGTTACTGATAAGGATTATGAATTCTCTGTTGATCCTGATATAATTACTTTGGTTGAATCTGATCCTTTTCATGGTTATGAATCTGAAACTGTTGTGGCACATCTTACTAAATTGAATGATATAGCCACCCTGTTCACTAAAGATGAGAGAACTCGTTACTTTTATATCCTTAAAATATTTCCGTTCTCATTAAAGGGTGATGCTAAGATATGGTTTAATTCTCTTGATCCTGGTTGTGTGCGTAGTCCCCAGGATATGATTTATTACTTCTCTGCTAAATATTTCCCTGCTCATAAGAAACAAGCTGCTTTAAGGGACATATATAATTTTGTGCAAATTGTAGAAGAGAGTCTCCCACAAGCTTGGGGGAGGCTTCTCCAATTACTTAATGCTTTGCCTGATCATCCTCTTAAGAAAAATGAAATACTTGATATCTTTTATAATGGACTAACCGATGCTTCCAGAGATTACCTGGATAGTTGTGTTGGTTGTGTTTTCAGGGAAAGAACACTGGATGAAGCTGAAATTCTATTGAATAATATGTTGACAAATGAAAATAATTGGACACCTACAGAGCCAATTCCTGAGCCTATTCCTAAACCAACTCCGAAGAAGAGGGGTATTCTATTTCTCAGTCCTGAAGATATGCAAGAGGCAAAGAAATCTATGAAAGAAAAAGGTATTAAAGCTGAAGATGTTAAGAATTTACCTCCTATTGAAGAAATACACGGTCTTAATTTACCGCATGTTGAAGAAACATATGATCTTAATCCATTACCTATTGAAGAAACTCATGGTCTTGATAACCCGACACAGGTAGTAAAGGTAAATTCTCTCTATAGATATGATAAAGCTGTAATCCCATTTACTAAGTTTGCTAGCCCATGCTTAGATGAGTTTCATAAATTTATGGCTAAGCAAGAAGACTTTAATGCTTATTTTGGTAGACAATTGAAAAACAATTCAAATATGCTTGAACACTTGGGTGATTATATGGCCAATGTTAAAGGTGAACTTAAACTTATTAGTAAACATGCTTCTATGCTTACCACTCAAGTAGAACAAGTACTTAAAGCTCAAAATGATTTGCTCAATGAATTGAATAGTAAAGATAATAATAATGCTGTTAGAGTGGCTATTAGAACTAGTAGAATGACTCGGGAACCTTTGTATCCTGAAGGCCATCCTAAGAGAATTGAGCAAGATTCCCAGAGAAATAATATAGATGCACCTAGTTCCTCTAAAAAGAAGAAAAAGAAAAATGATAGGACTTTGCATGCTTCTAGTGATCCTATTGTTGAACCACCTGAGAATCCAAATGATATTTCTATTTCTGATGCTGAAACACAATCTGGTAATGAACCTGAAACTAGTGATAATGTTAATGATAATGTTCATGATGATGCTCAACCTAGTAATGACAATGACATAGAAATTGAACCTGTTGTTGATCTTGATAACCCACAATCAAAGAATCAACGTTATGATAAGAAAGACTTTGTTACTAGGAAACATGGTAAAGAAAGAGAGCCTTGGGTTCAGAAACCCATGCCTTTTCCTCCCAAACCATCCAAGAAAAAGGATGATGAGGATTTTGAGCGCTTTCCTGAAATGATTAGACCTATCTTTTTTGCATATGCGATTAACTGATTTGCTTAAAACCAATCCTTATGCTAAGTACATGAAAGATATTATTACGAATAAAAGAAAGTTACCGGAAGCTGAAATTTCCACCATGCTTGCTATTTATACTTTTAAGGGTGGAATACCAAAGAAACTTGGAGATCCAGGAGTACCCACTATACCATGCTCCATTAAAAGAAACCATGTTAAAACTGCTTTATGTGATCTTGGAGCCGGTGTTAGTGTTATGCCTCTCTCTTTATATCATAGACTTGATTTAAATAAGTTGACACCTACTGAAATATCTTTGCAAATGGTTGATAAATCAACTGCTATACCTGTTGGTATTTGTGAGGATGTGCCTGTTGTAGTTGCAAACGTTACTATTTTAACGGACTTTGTTATTCTTGATATTCCCGAGGACGATAGTATGTCTATTATTCTTGGAAGACCCTTTTGGAATACTGCAGGGGCTGTTATTGATTGCACTAAAGGCAATGTCACTTTTCATGTTAATGGTAATGAGCATACGGTACACTTTCCGAGGAAACAACCTCAAGTTCATAGTATCAACTCTATTGGAAAAATGCCATCGATTATATTTGGAGGTTTTGAATTTCCTCTTCCTACTGTCAAGAAAAAATATGATATTCTTATTATTGGGGATGTACATATCCCCGTTGAGGTAATATAGTGTTATTCAAAATTTCTCCGGTTCCATGTTATTCGGAATGAGTTCGTTAACAAGACTTGATCAACCTTGTTAGTGGATTCCTTTTGATGATCATGAGATGGATGAAACTAGAAGGCACAACCTTCTGTAACCCACTTTTACTTTCTGTTATTTATATTAAATAAAATAAAAATAAATATTTTTTCTGTCTGTTATGTGATTATGCATGCAATATAAAAATACCTCGAAAATAAAAGTTCTCCAAATGCCCTGAAATTTAAATATGATTTTTTCTAGAATATTTGAGAATATTTGGCACTGAGAACACAACAGGGGGGGTCAACCACCTGCCCACGAGGGTGGAGGGCGCGCCCTACCCCCTGGATGCGCCCCCTGCCTCATGGGCCCACAGTGGCCCTCCTCCACTTATTCCTGCACCTAGACACTTCATCTTCCTCCCACAAACACGAATATCCAGCTCAAGCACGAGTTCTAGCTCACTTTGCTGCCATTTTCGATCTCCTTGCTCAAAGCACCTCTCACAAAACTGCTTGGGGAGATTATTCCTTGGTATGTGACTCCTCCATTGGTCCAATTAGTTTTTGTTCTAGTGCTTTATTCATTGCAAATTTTTGCTGCTTAGGTGACCTTGTTCTTGAGCTTGCATGTCAAATTTATATGGTCAAAAGTAGTTTTGATGCATGATATAGGCTCTAGGCACTTGTAGGAGTAGTGCTATCAATATTATTGAGTTTGGTTTACTTTTATTTCGAAGTTACTAAAAATTTCATAATTTTTCAGAAAATGATGCGGAGACTTTTGAGGGGCTCATCGAGCCAAAGCTCGAAGGAAAAGGCACCGAAGCCTAAGTATAATCTGCCTCGCACCGCGGAGGTTTGGGCGTGTGAATGGCCTTCCGAGGATTTCTTGAGAGCGGCCGGGAGTTATGAAGATTTTCATGAATTAGCTCATAATGCAGGCCTCACCGCTTTCCTCCACGACCAATGCGATCAGTATCTCTTACTCACAAATACCTTTGTGCAAAACTTTCATTTTCATTCTAGGAACTCACCACCTACGCTGGAGTTTCATTTATATGATGAGCATAAGGAGATGTCATGTGACGCCCCCGATTTAATCGTACACTAATCATACACGCAAACGTGTACGATCAAGATCAGGGACTCACGGGAAGGTATCACAACACAACTCTACAAATAAAATAAGTCATACAAGCATCATATTACAAGCCAGGGGCCTCGAATGCTCGAATACAAGAGCTCGATCATAGACGAGTCAGCGGAAGCAACAATATCTGAGTACAGACATAAGTTAAACAAGTTTGCATTAAGAAGGCTAGCACAAACTGGGATACAGATCGAAAGAGGCGCAGGCCTCCTGCCTGGGATCCTCCTAAACTACTCCTGGTCGTCGTCAGCGGGCAGCACGTAGTAGTAGGCACCTCCGGTGTAGTAGGAGTCGTCGTCGAAGGTGGCGTCTGGCTCCTGGGCTCCAACATCTGGTTGCGACAACCAGGTAGAAGGGATAGGGGAAAAGAGGGAAAAGCAACCGTGAGTACTCATCCAAAGTACTCGCAAGCAAGGAGCTACACTACATATGTATGCATTGGTATCAACTGGAATAAGGCTATTATATGTGGACCGAACTGCAGAAAGCCGGAATAAGAGGGGGATAGCTAGTCCTTTCGAAGACTACGCTTCTGGTAACCTCCATCTTGCAGCTTGTAGAAGAGAGTAGACGGAAGTCCTCCAAGTAGCCTCGCATAGCATAAACCTAACCGATGATCCTCCCCTTGTCGCCCTGTTAGAGAGCGATCACCGGTTGTATCTGGCACTTGAAAGGGTGTGTTTTATTAAGTATCCAGTTCTAGTTGTCATAAGGTCAAGGTACAACTCCGGGTCGTCCTTTTACCGAGGGACACGGCTATTCGAATAGATAAACTTCCCTGCAGGGGTGCACCACATACCCCAACACGCTCGATCCCATTTGGCCGGACACACTTTTCTGGGTCATGCCCGGCCTCGGAAGATCAACACGTCGCAGCCCTACCTAGGCACAACAGAGAGGTCAGCACGCCGGTCTAAATCCTATGGCGCAGGGGTCTGGGCCCATCGCCCTTTGCACACCTGCACATTGCGTATGCGGCCGGAAGCAGACCTAGCCTAGTGGCTTTCCAGTCCAATCCGGCGCGCGCCACTCAGTCGCTGACGTCACGAAGGCTTCGGCTGATACCATGACGTCGGGATACCCATAACTGCTCCCACGTAGATGGTTAGTGCGTATAGACCAAATGGCCAGACTCAGATCAAATACCCAGATCTCGTTAAGCATGTTAAGTATCCGCGAACACCGACTAGGGCCAGGCCCACCTCTCTCCTAGGTGGTCGGAACCTGCCCTGTCGCTCCGCTTCAAAGATCCACTCGCGGGTGCTCCTACGAGCCTACCCGTCTTTAGTCACCACATGTATCATGTATCAAGTATATAGTACATACCCGTGATCACCTCCCGAGTGATCACAGCCCGATAGTATAGCATGGCAAACGGACAAGAATGTAGGGCCACTGATGATAAACTAGCATCCTATACTAAGCATTAGGTTTGCAGGTAAAGGTAACAACAGCAGTAGCAAGGACAGGCTATGCATCAGGATAGGATGAACGGAACACAGTAACATGCTACGCTACTCTAATGCAAGTAGTATAAAGGAGAGTAGGCAATATCTGGTGATCAAGGGGGGGCTTGCCTGGTTGCTCTGGCAAGAGAGAGGGGTCGTCAACTCCGTAGTCGTACTGGGAAGCAGCGGCGTCGGTCTCGGTGTCTATCGAGAGAAGAGGGGGGAGAAACAATAAATATTTAAACAAGCATATGCATAGTGATGCATGACATGACAAGTAACGGCGTTAGAGGTGCCCTAACGCGGTAGTAGGTGATACCGGTGAAGGGGGATGACATCCGGGAAAGTATCCCCGGTGTTTTGCGTTTTCGGGCAGAGGACCGGAGGGGGGGGGGGAAGTTGCGAGTTCGATAGGTTAGGGAGGTATGGCGGACGAACGGGTTGCGTATCCGGAATCGTCCTGTCGTTCTGAGCAACTTTCATGTTGAAAATATTTTAATCCGAGTTACGGATTAAAAGATATGATTTTCTAAAGATTTTATTAATTTCTGAAATTTAATTAATTATTTAAATTAATTCGAAAAACAGATTAATGACATCAGCATGATGTCATGCTGACATCAGTAGTCAACAGGGTTGACTTGGTCAAACTTACGCGTGGGTCCCACTGGTCAGTGACACATTTTAATTAAACAATTTAATTAACCTAATTAATATTAATTAGAGGGTGGGCCCCACTGTCATTGATTGATTAATTAACTAATAGTTAATTAGGTTAATCTAATTATGATTAATTAACTTAATTAATTAATTAATTTAGTTATTATTTTATTTTATTTTATTTTATTTTATTTATTTATTTTTAATAAAACGTTCTGGGCAGGGGCCCACTTGTCATAGGCCCCAGGGGCCTTTGCGGGTGTGCGGGTTACGGGCTTAACCCGAACAGGCGGGGGCGCTGGGCGCTGCGGGCGCCCGACCCAGGAGAGGGCCGAGCGGGCGCGAGGTACGGGCGCTCAGTGCCCAGGCGCGGCTTGGCGTGGCCACCGGCGGGCGGCCGCGGCACGGTGGTGATGGCGCTGGGCGGTGGCGTGTAGCGGCAGCGTCGGCGCTGCAGGCAGTCGGGTCAGAGAGGGGGGGCGAAGGCGCGTGCGCTGGGGTCCGGCGTCGGCGGCTGTGGCCGCGGCCACTGCTGGTCCAGCAGCAACCAGGGCCGGCGAGCGGAGCGAGCAGGGGCTGTCGGGGAGGCGCGGTCGGCGCGGCACGGCAGGGCGCGGGGCGGCCAGGAGGCGAGCGAAAGCACGTGCGTGCGGCGAAGGAGGTCGCGACCCTGGGGCGCGCGAGCACTTCGGCACGGGCAAGCGCGGCCAGGAGTAGCGGTGCATCGACGCGTGCGCGCGTGGCGAGGCGGGGCAGTGGCTACGCGAGCGGGACGGCGGCCGGGCGTGCGAGCGCGCGATGTGTTCATGGGGACAGGGGGAAGGAGGAGAGGCCAGGGGCGTCACTGGGGTTGTAGGGTCTTAGGCAGCGGTGCGTGGGGAGGACGACGGGGACGACGTGCGGCGGGGCGACGGTGACGACGTGCGGCGTGGTGGATGTAGGCGATGGCGTCCGGTGAGGTGGAGACGAGGACGACGGGGCGGCGTCGCGGCGTCGGGGAGGCGTGAGATCCCGCCAGGTCTTGGGCGAGGACAGCGGCGCAAGGACGGAGGTCGGGAGGTGTCGTGCTCGGTGCCGGCTGGCGCCGGCCTTCAAGCACGGGCGCGTCGAGAGGAGGGGGTCGAGCAGATGCGCCCCTCCCATGTGCGTCTACGTGTGTGTGTGTGTGTGTGTGTGTGTGTGTGTGTGTGTGTGTGTGTGTGTGTGTGTGTGTGTGTGTTTGTGCCGTGGGTGGCGGCGCGAGGAGGGAACGAGGGGGAGTGGGAAATCGAGCGAGTGGGGGGAGTGGAATCGTGGGTAGCTAGGGTTTCGGCCGATCTGGTGATATGGAGAGTGGGGTGGGCCGGTCGGGCCAGGGTGGGAGTTGGGCCAGGTGGCCAAGTTGGCCTGGGGCTTTCCCCCACTTTTTTTTACTTTATTATCTTTTTTTTGTTTAGTCTCTTAGTTTTGTCTTCTTTTCTTTTTTTATTTTTATTTATAGTTCCTGTTTTCATATTAGTTTTACTTTATTTTTAGTTTTATAAAATATACCACTAGCCCCTAAATTAGTATTTATAAATACTCTATTGCCACATTAATTTCTCATACCTAATAAAATAGTTTAATGTTTTAATATTTATAAAATGCATTTAATTATTTGTTTAAGCCACCGCTCTATTTAGTTTAGCGCTTTTAATTATTTTATAAAAATGTGATCCTGCACCATAATTACCTATGCAATATTTGCCGCCTCTAGAACATTTTAATTTTAATGTTTGAAAACTTTACCATTTGACTTGATTTTGAATTTTGAATTCAAACGGGATTTGAATCATCGTGAGATCAACAACAGTAATCGTGGTGATGTGGCATCCTTAGTAGAGGGTTACTGTAGCTTAAATATCCGGGCGTCACAATTCTCCTCCACTACAAGAAATCTCGTCCCGAGATTTAAGAGGGGGACTCAGGGGGAAATTCTGGTTACGAAATTCTAACGGGTCTTCTCGATCTTGGTTGCTCTTCTCGAAGAGGTCGATCCATTACGTAGAAGTCTTCATTTCTCTGTTTCAGGTCATCATGATGAAGTCGGCCCCCTTTCTTCAGGAACTCCATCGTACTTATGAAAGAATAAAGGGTAGGCATTCTAGGAGTATGGACCTCTGCAAGGTCGACTATCTGGTTGATAACATCGAGGAAGATGGCAGAGGTAACTCTCGAATTTAAACTTAAGAAAATGTCGAGAGCAAAGTAAGGAGGTATCATGTGAAGTTTCAAGCGAGCAGGCAATCGTTCGATGCCTGAAACAAAGTGTGAAAGTGGTCTAGAGCAACGAGAATAAGTATTGCGTCTAATACCAGAATAGATCACTAGGAAGGTGGCTCGCGACTTACATACGAAACAAGGCACAAGGGATAACTTCGAAACAGGTTTGTACAGGAGAGTCAGGTTTCGATCCTATGGAACTGTGGGTTATGGGCCCACCACGTGGTTAAAAGTTGGAAGGTCGGTGACATCTTGCACGATCATGTAAGCAAGGCATGTCAGAGGGTAGTCTTGTCGGTCATGTCGGCAACAAGATAGGTACCAAGGGCGAGGGACGAAGAGAACCATTTTCCTGCTCGTTGAACGAGGCGGACCATTAGGCAAAGTTCTCGTCCATCGGTGGCTACCGAAATGGCATCAATTGTAGTAATAGGGTCTTGCTGACAGAATGGTACACCGAGGTGTTTACATAAGTAGGGGAATATTACTGCTTAGGTCATATAGATCACCAGAAAGGTTAACCAAAATAATGGAGAGGAAAAGGTGATCATCAGATTAATTAGTACAATGGAAAGGAGAATGTGTTTAAACACATTATTCAGGGGTATATCCTTCCCAAGGAGAAACAGAGCATGATATTCATGACAGGATATAATGTGGAAAACTCATTAGGAAAGGGGGAAGAAATCTCATGGCATTACCCATACAACGGTCTTTGGATAATTTGATAAAGAAAGTTAAGCATTGTGCTTCAAATGTTCTTATTGAAATTCGGAGTACCACATACATGCTTCGAGATAGCATCGACATGGTCTTCGAGCAAAGGTCAGACTTTGGAAACACAAAGGATCCATCAGGAATAACTTGTGAAATAAGTCTTACAATTTCCTCATGGAAGAATGGCTAAACTTGCTAAAAAGGATACTACAACAATAGGTCCTCCGGACAGGTGTGCTAGGCATGACATAACCTTATCGGGTCATATATAAAGACCAACATTATAACTCTTGGAAATAATTTCCAACCATCATATCTGACCGAGATTCAGATCTGATTGGTGTCACGATACCTCAGACTTAGGATGCCTGAGAAGAAAAGGTGCGGCACAATTTGACAAGATGACATTGTAAGATTCTCGGGAAATGAACTATGGAAGCCAGTTCCGGAACAAGAGTTCATCAGTAAACCAAGGAGAGGATGAGGAGGTGGCTGATAGGCTCAGCAACAAATCATCGAGATTTCCAAAGGATTGATTTCCACAATTATGTGAACAAGGAAATATCATTTGTCGGATCAAATGTCATAATGATGTATGCTCGAGGGAAACATACACAACTGAACAATGATAGAAGGGTGCAACCAGGAATCTGGACTAGGTAGCACGATCAATGTTTGAATGATGATTCAATAGTCAATAGACTTAGAATGAAACTGTAGACCAATAACTTCAAGCAATAGGGTTGCTAGAAGTTTAGAATTTACACATCACAGACCATTTATCGGTATTCCGGTTAGAAACAACACGGAGACCAAGAAATGAACGCAAAAGGCGAGAGATATTACTATATCAAGAATTCTCAAGAGGTGGTAAAATTACCACGACATTCTTGACATAAAAGGTGGTAACATTCCAAGGTAAAGAAGAACAAATGCTGGATAGCAAGGATCTCAAGGTATAACACAAAACACGAATAGGTTTGTGTTGAACGGAAGGCAATAAAGTGGTCGGTGATAATACAAACCATTGGGGGGCGAGGATGGTATTTCTCATCAAGAATTCGATATATATCTTGGAAGAGCTCAGGATGTTGATGATGACCATGACACATTTGTCAAGAAATTTCATGAAGATGTAATCGGTTGGCGATGACATCAAGTCAAATGATGATGCAGCGAAAGTCAAATAATACCTGAAGAAGAACTCATAAGAAGTTATGCAGTTCTGTGATAATCTCGAGATACCAGAGGGGGTAATACTCGATGACGGACCAAAGTAGAGGTTGGACTGGGGTATTGCTCTACAGAAGACAAGTGCTTAATCTTGCACGAGAAATGGTATTTAAAGGAGAACATGGTCGGAATCCATGATCATAAAGGATCGAACCATGGATACAAGATGAACTTATAACAAGGGGTAATTATTTCTACGAGCAGCTTCCATGATAAGTTATACATCGTGTCCCTGGGCATGAACGCAAGGTTCAAGGTCGACTCCCACTTCTTCAATGTATAACCTTCCATTCACTTTTCGCTTTGATAAAGGCCTTAGGGTTGAAAGTTTTACCTGGTGAAATACCAGATGAGTATGACTCGTGAAAACTTCCGAGTTCACACATACAAAGGAAGGCATCGGATCAACCCGTTAGGGTATCGTGGAAACATATACCACAATCTTCAAGAGTAGATATCACCAGCTCGAAAGCAGAGCATGGTTGGCAAAAGGAGAGGATACAATTTACCAAAGGCATTATGTATCGGAGAAAGAACTCACAAGGTGATTAATTATGAAGGACACTGTCGGATAATAATGCAACAGTGGATATGGCGATCCACAATGGAGCTGATGTGAGTATCAATACCCAATCAGAGGAAGAAAGAATGCAAATGCATCGATTTATAGAACATCTGAATAATTCAACATCTAAATAGCAAAGTAATTATGATTTTCAAATCAAGGGATCAGGAGCAAAAGCTCTGATCAAGGGTGGATAAGTCAACTAGACTTAGGGGTAAGATCGATGGCAATCTGATTAGCCAAGAACCAGCTCATGTTCGAAAGACGTCTAAGCCGGAAGATAATTTATAAGGATCAACTGATGATTGCGTGCATCCACACACATATAGAATCAACGGACTTAAAATGATAGTGACAAAGGATGCCAATAGGATTACTAGACTTATTGGATTAACCAAAATGTAAGCAAGCAAGAATTTCAAGAGCAATAGGCTCCTGAGGATTTGTGGAAGATCGAAAGGTATTTTGAAGATTGATGACATACATGAATCAACTGGGGATGAGTGGATACTCGGTAAGTGTGAAAAATTATCCGTAGGGATATTCATGTGTCAAGAACTGCAAGGCAGTAAGCTCAAAGGATTATCGAAACAACGACGAGTGTTTCGGGGTATCTTGTAATAACAAGACCAACTGGGGATGAAAGTAAGAATAACATCTGTAAGTAGTTATTCTTAAGGGTTTACGGTGGAAGGGGAATTGCAAGAGGGATGGCACAAAGTATCGAGGGAACATCCGAGTGTATTGTCAGAATCTTCCGTTGAAGCAGTCGATCATCCGTTTTAAAGGGCTCTCCGGCAGGAAGTGGTAACGAGAACCTAGAGTTAGATTTTAGCAAAATCATTTAACCCGAATAGAAGAGATGTCAGAGTCCCAGAGTATAGGTCAAGGAGTAAAAGATCCTACTACCACCTGATGGCGACGTGGGCCCAAGGGCCGCACAGCCAAGTTAGTAAAACAATTTCCATCGACTAGACTCAACTTCGGCCAAGGAGTGTGGAAGGGGATTCCTACAGGCAGTCGGCTCTGATACCAACTTGTGACGCCCCCGATTTAATCGTACACTAATCATACACGCAAACGTGTACGATCAAGATCAGGGACTCACGGGAAGGTATCACAACACAACTCTACAAATAAAATAAGTCATACAAGCATCATATTACAAGCCAGGGGCCTCGAAGGCTCGAATACAAGAGCTCGATCATAGACGAGTCAGCGGAAGCAACAATATCTAAGTACAGACATAAGTTAAACAAGTTTTCCTTAAGAAGGCTAGCACAAACTGGGATACAGATCGAAAGAGGCGCAGGCCTCCTGCCTGGGATCCTCCTAAACTACTCCTGGTCGTCGTCAGCAGGCAGCACGTAGTAGTAGGCACCTCCGGTGTAGTAGGAGTCGTCGTCGAAGGTGGCGTCTGGCTCCTGGGCTCCAACATCTGGTTGCGACAACCAGGTAGAAGGGATAGGGGAAAAGAGGGAAAAGCAACCGTGAGTACTCATCCAAAGTACTCGCAAGCAAGGAGCTACACTACATATGTATGCATTGGTATCAACTGGAATAAGGCTATTATATGTGGACTGAACTGCAGAAAGCCGGAATAAGAGGGGGATAGCTAGTCCTTTCGAAGACTACGCTTCTGGTAACCTCCATCTTGCAGCTTGTAGAAGAGAGTAGACGGAAGTCCTCCAAGTAGCATCGCATAGCATAAACCTAACCGATGATCCTCCCCTCGTCGCCCTGTTAGAGAGCGATCACCGGTTGTATCTGGCACTTGGAAGGGTGTGTTTTATTAAGTATCAAGTTCTAGTTGTCATAAGGTCAAGGTACAACTCCGGGTCGTCCTTTTACCGAGGGACACGGCTATTCGAATAGATAAACTTCCCTGCAGGGGTGCACCACATACCCCAACATGCTCGATCCCATTTGGCCGGACACACTTTTCTGGGTCATGCCCGGCCTCGGAAGATCAACACGTCGCAGCCCTACCTAGGCACAACAGAGAGGTCAGCACGCCGGTCTAAATCCTATGGCGCAGGGGTCTGGGCCCATCGCCCTTTGCACACCTGCACGTTGCGTACGCGGCCGGAAGCAGACCTAGCCTAGTGGCTTTCCAGTCCAATCCGGCGCGCGCCACTCAGTCGCTGACGTCACGAAGGCTTCGGTTGATACCACGACGCCGGGATACCCATAACTGCTCCCACGTAGATGGTTAGTGCGTATAGACCAAATGGCCAGACTTAGATCAAATACCCAAATCTCGTTAAGCGTGTTAAGTATCCGCGAACACCGACTAGGGCCAGGCCCACCTCTCTCCTAGGTGGTCGGAACCTGCCCTGTCGCTCCGCCTCAAAGATCCACTCGCGGGTGCTCCTACGAGCCTACCCGTCTTTAGTCACCACATGTATCATGTATCAAGTATATAGTACATACCCGTGATCACCTCCCGAGTGATCACGGCCCGATAGTATAGCATGGCAGACGGACAAGAATGTAGGGCCACTGATGATAAACTAGCATCCTATACTAAGCATTAGGTTTGCAGGTAAAGGTAACAACAGCAGTAGCAAGGACAGGCAATGCATCAGGATAGGATGAACGGAAAACAGTAACATGCTATGCTACTCTAATGCAAGCAGTATAGAGGAGAGTAGGCGATATCTGGTGATCAAGGGGGGGGGGGCTTGCCTGGTTGCTCTGGCAAGAGAGAGGGGTCGTCAACTCCGTAGTCGTACTGGGAAGCAGCGGCGTCGGTCTCGGTGTCTATCGAGAGAAGAGGGCGGAGAAACAATAAATATTTAAACAAGCATATGCATAGTGATGCATGACATGACAAGTAACGGCGTTAGAGGTGCCCTAACGCGGTAGTAGGTGATACCGGTGAAGGGGGATGACATCCGGGAAAGTATCCTCGGTGTTTTGCGTTTTCGGGCAGAGGACCGGAAGGGGGGGGGGGAAGTTGCGAGTTCGATAGGTTAGGGAGGTGTGGCGGACGAATGGGTTGCGTATCCGGAATCGTCCCATCGTTCTGAGCAACTTTCATGTTGAAAATATTTTAATCCGAGTTACGGATTAAAAGATATGATTTTCTAAAGATTTTATTAATTTCTGGAATTTAATTAATTATTTAAATTAATTCGAAAAACAGATTAATGACATCAGCAGGATGTCATGCTGACATCAGCAGTCAACAGGGTTGACTTGGTCAAACTTACGCGTGGGTCCCACTGGTCAGTGACACATTTTAATTAAACAATTTAATTAACCTAATTAGTATTAATTAGAGGGTGGGCCCCACTGTCATTGATTGATTAATTAACTAATAGTTAATTAGGTTAATCTAATTATGATTAATTAACTTAATTAGTTCTTTAATTAATTAATTAATTAAGTTATTATTTTATTTTATTTTATTTATTTATTTTTAATAAAACGTTCTGGGCAGGGGCCCACTTGTCATAGGCCCCAGGGGCCTTTGCGGGTGTGCGGGTTACGGGCGTAACCCGAACAGGCGGGGGCGCTGGGCGCTGCGGGCGCCCGACCCAGGAGAGGGCCGAGCAGGCGCGGGGTATGGGCGCTCAGTGCCCAGGCGCGGCTTGGCGTGGCCACCGGCGGGCGGCCGCGGCACGGTGGTGATGGCGCTAGGCGGTGGCGTGTAGCGGCAGCGTCGGTGCTGCAGGCAGTCGGGTCAGAGAGGGGGGGCGAAGGCGCGTGCGCTGGGGTCCGGCGTCGGCGGCTGTGGCCGCGGCCACTGCTGGTCCAGCAGCAACCAGGGCCGGCGAGCGGAGCGAGCAGGGGCTGTCGGGGAGGCGCGGTCGGCGCGGCACGGCAGGGCGCGGGGCGGCCAGGAGGCGAGCGAAAGCACGTGCGTGCGGCGAAGGAGGTCGCGGCCCTGGGGCGCGCGAGCGCTTCGGCGCGGGCAAGCGCGGCCAGGAGTAGCGGTGCGTCGACGCGTGCGCGCGTGGCGAGGCGGGGCAGTGGCTACGCGAGCGGGACGGCGGCCGGGCGTGCGAGCGCGCGATGTGTTCATGGGGACAGGGGGAAGGAGGAGAGGCCAGGGGCATCACTGGGGTTGTAGGGTCTTAGGCAGCGGTGCGTGGGGAGGACGACGGGGACGACGTGCGGCGGGGCGATGGTGACGACGTGCGGCGTGGTGGATGTAGGCAATGGCGTCCGGCGAGGTGGAGACGAGGACGACGGGGCGGCGTCGCGGCGTCGGGGAGGCGTGAGATCCCGCCAGGTCTTGGGCGAGGACAGCGGCGCAAGGACGGAGGTCGGGAGGTGCGGTGCTCGGTGCCGGCTGGCGCCGGCCTTCAAGCGCGGGCGCGTCGAGAGGAGGGGGTCGAGCAGATGCGCCCCTCCCATGTGCGTCTACGTGTGTGTGTGTGTGTGTGTGTGTGTGTGTGTGTGCCGTGGGTGGCGGCGCGAGGAGGGAACGAGGGGGAGTGGGGGATCGAGCGAGTGGGGGGAGTGGAATCGTGGGTAGCTAGGGTTTCGGCCGATAGGGTGATATGGAGAGTGGGGTGGGCCGGTCGGGCCAGGGTGGGAGTTGGGCCAGGTGGCCAAGTTGGCCTCGGGCTTTCCCCCACTTTTTTTTTACTTTATTATCTTTTTTTGTTTAGTCTCTTAGTTTTGTCTTCTTTTCTTTTTTTATTTTTATTTATAGTTCCTGTTTTCATATTAGTTTTACTTTATTTTTAGTTTTATAAAATATACCACTAGCCCCTAAATTAGTATTTATAAATACTCTATTGCCACATTAATTTCTCATACCTAATAAAATAGTTTAATGTTTTAATATTTATAAAATGCATTTAATTATTTGTTTAAGCCACCGCTCTATTTAGTTTAGCGCTTTTAATTATTTTATAAAAATGTGATCCTCCACCATAATTACCTATGCAATATTTGCCGCCTCTAGAACATTTTAATTTTAATGTTTGAAAACTTTACCATTTGACTTGATTTTGAATTTTGAATTCAAACGGGATTTGAATCATCGTGAGATCAACAACAGTAATCGTGGTGATGTGGCATCCTTAGTAGAGGGTTACTGTAGCTTAAATATCCGGGCGTCACATGTCACTTTATGATTTTTGTCGGATTTGTTTAGTCCCTTTTGAGGGCAATACATAAGAACCACATCATGATGATGTGGAGGGGTTTATTGATACTATCACTGTAGGGGAAACAAGGAAGGTTTCCGATGCACGAATCACTAGCATACATTTTCCTGTTTTACATTATTTTGCATTATTTGCTAGTCGTTGCTTAATTGGTCGCGGAAACTGTGGAAACCTTAGTATCCCTGATATTATTATTTTGCTCTAAGGTTTATACAGTGATAACACTTTTAGTATGGGCGGCATTATTGCCAAACGGTTAAGTCTGAACCGTACAAAGGGCCCCATCTTTGGAGGCATCTATGCTTCACGCCTGGCTGCACATTTTAACATACCTATTAGGCATTCTGAGAAGGAAGAGAAAGTGCTGCCTCGTGTTTATATAGATTATAAAAGTATGGTGGCACATGATTTTATTGTTAAGAATAGGGAAGAAGAACTTAAATATCAATTGTTCTTTAACAAACATCATCCTGAGACTATTACCCTGCCTGCTCCTTCTTTGTTTGATTTGTTTGTAGGCACGTACCTTGTTCCGTTGAAGGCTATTCACGCCTACCGGAACCCTGCACCAGTTGAGGAGCCAGAGCCGGAACCACAAATTGATCCTTCGCGACAGTCTAATTATCAGTGGGATCCGGAGATGATTATCAACCAGTGGCAATCGGAGTCTTCCTCTTCTTCTTCTCAGTACGATCCCAACTATTATTATGGATATCCGCCAGGCGAGCCGTGGCCATAGACCAACTTAGGCCAAAGGCCTAAGCTTGGGGGAGTACGTATTTCCCACCAACATTACATTTATATTCACACACTCATTGCTAGATGTCGGTGCTTATACTTTTTCATTGTATCATCCATGATAGTTTATTTTCCTTTTTATGCTTTCTTCTTGTGTGTTTAATAAACCTTAAGAAAAACCAAAAAAAATTAGTTGTAGCTTTTAGTTAGTTTACTTTCCATGCTTGTAGTAGTAATTAAAAAGAAAACCCAAAAATATTTCCTGTTCTTCTTTTGCTTGTTGGGAGCTTTCCCGTGTAAATAGTTTTATTTCTTTTCTTTTCTTTGGGGTCGATAGGAGAAGACCATAATTAAATTGTTGAAGTGGCTCTTATATGCATTATTGTTGATCTGACAAAAGAGCCCATATTGCCTTGTCTTCTCTTGTTTATTGAATGCTTGCAGATTCCAGCTTAGTCCAATGCACGTGCACTATTATTTTTATTCACATCATTCGGTCGTGCGAGTGAAAGGCAATTATGATGATATATGATGGACTGACTGCGATGAGAAAAGCTGGTATGAACTCAACCTCTTTTGTTTTTGTAAATATGATTAGTTCATCATTCCTGATTCGGCCTATTATGAATAAACATGTTTGCAATGACAATTAGAGATCATAGTTTCTTATGCCATGCTTGATTAGCTATGAGTTATAATGGTTTACCTTGCGTGCCAACATGCTATTAAAATGGTTATGATGTGGTATGATAGGGTGGTATCCTCCTCTGAATGATTTAAGTGACTTGACTTGGCACATGTTCACGCATGTAGTTGAAACAAAATCAGCATGGCCTTCACGATATTTATGTTCTTGGTGGATTATATCCTACTCATGCTTGCATTCGGTGTTGATTAATTTTAATGCATGTTCATGATTGTTGTCGCTCTCTAGCTGGTCGCTTCCCAGTCTTCTGCTAGCCTTCACCTGTATTAAACGGGAATACTGCTTGTGCATCCAAACTCCTTAAACCCCAAAGTTATTCCACATGAGTCCACTATACCTACCTATATACGGTATCTACCTGCCGTTCCAAGTAAATTTGTATGTGCCAAACTCTAAACCTTCAAATAAATATCCTGTTTTGTATGCTCGAATAGCTCATGTATCAACTAGGGTTGTCTGTATCTTCCATGTTAGGCGGGTTATTCTCAAGAGGAGTGGACTCCGCTCCTCACTCACGAGATAAATGGCTGGTCACCGGGATGCCTAGTCCCATGCTTTATGCAAACTAAATCAAATTAATTGCAAACAAAACTCCCCTGGGACTCTTGTTAGTTGGAGGCACTCGTTGTTTCGAGCAAGCCATGGATTGATGCTTGTTGGTGGAAGGGGGAGTATAAACTTTACCATTCTATTTGGGAACCGCCTATAATGTGTGTAGCATGGAAGATATCGCCATCTCTTGGTTGTTATGTTGACAATGAAAGTATACCACTCAAAATATTATTCACCTCTGTTTCAAAACCGAGCTCTGGCACCTCTACAAATCCCTGCTTCCCTCTGCGGGGGACCTATCTATTTACTTTTATGCTAAGTCATCATCCTCTTATTAAAAAGCACCAGTTGGAGAGCACCGCTGTCATTTGCATTCATTACTGTTAGTTTACATTGAGTATGACTTGACTGGATCTCTTTTACCAAGAATTAGAATGTCTAGTCAGTCCTTGGTCTTTAAAGGTGCTCTGCATTTATGTTTTGTGGTCTCAGAAAGGGCTAGCGAGATACCATCTTGTTATATCATATTATGATTGTTTTGAGAAAGTGTTGTCATCCAAGATTTATTATTATTGCTCACTAGTTGATTATGCTATTGATATGAGTAAACTTGAGACCTATGCGTTATTGCAAATGTGGTTACTTATAATCTTTGCTGAAAACTTGAATGCTGGCTTTACATATTTACAACAACAAGAGCAAACGGAGTTTGTAAAAGTTTTTCTTTATCACTTTCAGTTTGTCAACTAAATTGCTTTAGGACAAGCAAAGGTTTAAGCTTGGGGGAGTTGATATGTCTCCAACGTATCTACTTTTCCAAACACTTTTGCCCTTGTTTTGGACTCTAACTTGCATGATTTGAATGGAACTAACACGGACTGACGCTGTTTTCAGCAGAATTACCATGGTGTTATTTATGTGCACGAGCAAACGTTCTCGGAATGACCTGAAACTTCACGGAGCCACTTTTCAGAAAATAAGAAAAATACCTGCCAAAGATGAAGGACAGGGGGCCCATCGTCTCTCCACGAGGGTGGGGGGCGCGCCCCCTACCTCGTGGCCCCCCTTGTTGCCTCTCCGACTCCAACTCCACCTCCATATATTGAGTTTCAGGGAGAAAAAATTAGTGAGAAGAAATCATTGTGTTTTACGATACGGATCCGCCGCCAAGCCCTAAAACCTCTCGGGAGGGCTGATCTGGAGTCCATTCGGGGCTCTGGAGAGGGGAATCCGTCGCCATCGTCATCATGAACCATCCTCCATCACCAATTTCATGATGCTCACTGCCGTGCGTGAGTAATTCCATCGTAGGCTTGCTGGACGGTGATGGGTTGGATGGGATCTGTCATGTAATCGAGTTAGTTTTGTTAGGGTTTGAACCCTAGTGTCCACTATGTTCTGAGATTGATGTTGCTATGACTTTGCTATACTTAATGCTTGTCACTAGGGCCCGAGTGCCATGATTTCAGATCTGAACCTATTATGTTTTCATCAATATATGAGTGTTCTTGATCCTATCTTGCAAGTCTATAGTCACCTATTATGTGTTATGATCCGTTAACTCCGAAGTGACAATAATCAGGATACTTACCGGTGATGACCGTAGTTTGAGGAGTTCATGTATTCACCATGTGTTAATGCTTTGTTCCGGTTCTCTATTAAAAGGAGGCCTTAATATCCCTTAGTTTCCGTAAGGACCCCGCTGCCACGGGAGGGTAGGACAAAAGATGTTATGCAAGTTCTTTTCCATAAGCACGTATGACTATATTCGGAATACAGGCCTACATTATATCAATGAACTTGAGCTAGTTCTGTGTCACCCTAGGTTATGACTGTTACATGATGAACCGCATCCGGCATAATTCTCTATCACTGATCCATTGCCTACGAGCTTTCCATATATTGTTCTTCGCTTATTTATTTTTTCGTTGCTATTGCTATCATCACTACAAAATACCAAAAACATTACTGTTACTACTGTTACCTTTTGCTACCGTTACCACTACTATCATATTACTTTGCTACTAAACACTTTGCTGCAGATATTAAGTTTCCAGGTGTGGTTGAATTGACAACTCAGCTGCTAATACTTGAGAATATTCTTTGGCTCCCCTTGTGTCGAATCAATAAATTTGGGTTGAATACTCTACCCTCGAAAACTGTTGCAATCCCCTATACTTGTGGGTTATCACCCAGCCCACCTAGGGGCTGGTTCCCTCTCCATATTCAGACCATACGGCCCTCCGGGGCAGGTGGACCCTCCCAGTGGACCCCCAAAACCCTTTCGGTGGTCCCGGTACAATATCGATAAACCCCCGAACACTTCCGGCGACCGAATAAGGACTTCCCATATATAAATCTTTGTCTCCGGACCATTCCAGAACTCCTCGTTACATCCGGGATCTCATCTGGGACTCTGAACAACATTCGGTAACCACGTACAAACTTTCCCTATAACCCTAGCGTCATCGAACCTTAAGTGTGTAGACCCTACGGGTTCGGAAATCATACAGACATGACCGAGACATCTCTCCAGCCAATAACCAACAACGGGATCTGGATACCCATGTCGGCTCCCACATGTTCCACGATGATCTCATCGGATGAACCACGATATCGAGGATTCAATGAATCCCGTATACAATTCCCTTTGTCAATCGGTACGTTACTTGCCCGAGATTCGATCGTCGGTATCCCAATACCTCATTCAATCTCGTTTCCGGCAAGTCACTTTACTCGTTCCATAACACATCATCCCGTGACGAACCCCTTAGTCACATTGAGCTCATTACGATGATGTCTTACCGAGTGGGCCTAGAGATACCTCTCCGTCATACGAAGTGACAAATCCCAGTCTCGATTCGTGCCAACCCAACAGATACTTTCAGAGATACCCATAGTGCACCTATATAGCCACCCAGTTACGTTATGATGTTTGGCACACCCAAAGCATTCCTACGGTATCTAGGAGTTGCACAATCTCATGGTCTAAGGAAAAGATACTTGACATTAGAAAAGCTTTAGCAGACGAACTACATGATCTTGCGCTATGCTTAGGATTGGGTCTTGTCCATCACATCATTCTCCTAATGATGTGATCCCGTTATCAATGACATCCAATGCCCATGGTCAGGAAAATGTAACCATCTATTGGTCAACGAGCTAGTCAACTAGAGGCTTACTAGGGACATGTTGTGGTCTATGTATTCACACATGTATTACGATTTCCGGATAACACAATTATAGTATGAACAATAGACAATTATCATGAACAAGGAAATATAATAATAACCATTTTATTATTGCCTCTAGGGCATTTTTCCAACAGTCTTCCACTTGCACTAGAGTCACTAATCTAGTTACATTGTGATGAATCGAACACCCATAGAGTTCTGGTGTTGATCATGTTTTGCTCGTGGAAGAGGTTTAGTCAACGGATCTGCGACATTCAGGTCCGTATGCACTTTACAAATATCTATGTCTCCATTTTGAACATTTTCACAAATGGAGTTGAAGCGACGCTTGATATGCCTGGTCTTGTTGTGAAACCTGGGCTCCTTGGCAAGGGTAATGGCTCCAGTGTTGTCACAGAAGAGAGTCGTCGGGCTTGATGCATTGGGAATAACTCCTAGGTCGGTAATGAACTCCTTCATCCAGATTGCTTCATGTGCTGCCTCCGAGGCTGTCATGTACTCCGCTTCACATGTAGATCCTGCCACGACGCTTTGCTTGCAACTGCACCAGCTGACTGCCCCACCATTCAAAATATACACATATCCGGTTTGTGACTTGGAGTCATCCAGATCTGTGTCGAAGCTAGCATCGACGTAACCCTTTATGACGAGATCTTCGTTACCTCCATAAATGAGAAACATATCCTTAGTCCTTTTTAGGCACTTCAGGATATTCTTGACCGCTGTCCAGTGTTCCATGCCGGGATTACTTTGGTACCTTCCTACCAAACTTACGACAAGGTTTACATCAGGTCTGGTACACAACATGGCATACATAATAGACCCTATGGCCGAGGCATAGGGGATGACACTCATCTTTTCTCTATCTTCTGCCGTGGTTGGGCATTGAGCCATGCTCAATCTCACACCTTGCAATATAGGAAAGAACTCCTTCTTGGACTGATCCATATTGAACTTCTTTAATATCTTGTCAAGGTACATGCTTTGTGAAAGACCAATGAGGCGTCTCGATCTATCTCTGTAGATCTTGATGCCTAATATATAAGCAGCTTCTCCAAGGTCCTTCATTGAAAAACACTTATTCAAGTAGGCCTTTATGCTTTCCAAGAATTCCATATCATTTCCCATCAATAGTATGTCATCCACATATAATATGAGAAATGCTATAGAGCTCCCACTCACTTTCTTGTAAACACAGGCTTCTCCATAAGTCTGCGTAAACCCAAACGCTTTGATCATCTCATCAAATCGAATGTTCCAACTCCGAGATGCTTGCACCAGCCCATCGATTGAGCGTTGGAGCTTGCACACCTTGTCAACATTCTTAGGATCGACAAAACCTTCTGGCTGCATCATATACAATTCTTCCTTAAGGAAACCATTAAGGAATGCCGTTTTGACGTCCATTTGCCATATCTCATAATAATAGAATGCGGCAATTGCTAACATGATTCAGACGGACTTCAGCTTTGCTACGGGTGAGAAAGTCTCATCGTAGTCAACCCCTTGAACTTGTCGATAACCCTTAGCGACAAGCCGAGCCTTATAGATGGTCACATTACCATCCGTGTCTATCTTCTTCTTAAAGATCCATTTATTTTCTATGGCTCACCAATCATCAGGCAAGTTAGTCAAAGTCCATACTTCATTTTCATACATGGATCCTATCTCGGATTTCATGGCTTCCAGCCATTTGTCAGAATCTGGGCCCGCCATCGCTTCTTCATAGTTCGAAGGTTCACCGTTGTCTAACAACATGATTTCTAGGACAGGGTTGCCGTACCACTCTGGTGCGGAATGTGTCCTTGTGGACCTACGAAGTTCAGTAGCAACTTGATACGAAGTTTCATGATCATCATCATTAACTTCCTCTCTAGTCGGTGCAGGCACCACAGAAACATTTTCTTGATTTGCGCCGCTTTCCGGTTCAAGAGGAAGTACCTCATCAAGTTCTACTTTCCTCCCACTTCTTTCAAGAGAAACTCTTTCTCTAGAAAGGATCCATTCTTGGCAACAAAGATCTTGCCTTCGGATCTGAGGTAGAAGGTATACCCAATAGTTTCCTTAGGGTATCCTATGAAGAAGCATTTTTCCGACTTGGGTTTGAGCTTTTCAGGTTGAAGTTTCTTGACTTAAGCATCGCATCCCCAAACTTTTAGAAACGACAGCTTAGGTTTCTTCCCAAACCATAATTCATACGGTGTCATCTCAACGGATTTCGGCGGAGCCCTATTTAAAGTGAATGCGGCAGTCTCTAAAGCATAACCCCAAAATGATAGCGGTAGGTCGGTAAGAGACATCCTAAATCGCACCATATCCAATAGAGTGCGATGAAAGTGCAACTATCCCTAGGTGGTTTTGGTAATTCGTAACAACATATAGCTCATTGAGCTAATGCTATTCCAAGATGATCATTTCAGGAAAGCTCAATGATTGGCATGGCATGGATGGTGAAAGTGGAACCCTCAAAATGCTAAGGACAAAGGATTGGCTCTAGCTCATATGCTCAAGACTCTTCATTTTACATTTTAGTGGTCCAAGATCACATTGAGTCCATAGGAAAAGCCAATACTATCAAGGGGGATGAGGTGTTGCTTAATGAGCCTCTTGCTTCATGTGCTTAATGATATGCTCCAAAATCCTCAGCTAATTTCCCATATCCACATTTGACCTAAACCCAAAGCCAAACTCGGCCCTACCGATTCTTTCAACCCGACGCCACCGAGTTTCACTTGTCATAGCCATTGCCAAACCCTAAGCAAATCGGTTCTACCGACAGGGATCTCGGTCTCACCGAGATGGGATTGCAATTTCTCTGTTTCCTTTTCGTAACTTTTCGGTCTCACCGAAAGAGCGGATCGGTCCCACCGAGATTGCAATGTAAACTCACTGTTTCCTTTTCGTAACATTTCGGTCTCACCGAGAAGAGCGACTCGGTCCCACCGAGTTTGCCTGACCAACTCTCTGGTTAGCTTATTACCAAATCGGTCTCACCGAGTTTGTGTAATCGGTCTCACCGAGATTAGGTTATGCCCTAACCCTAACCATATCGGTCCTACCGAGTTGCATGTCAGTCCCACTGAAAAATCTCTAACGGTCACTAGGTTTACTATTTCGGTCCGACCGAGTTTGTTGATTCGGTCCCAGCGAGATTGGTAAATTGTGTGTAATGGTTGGATTTTGTGTGGAGGCTATATATACCCCTCCACCTCCTCTTCACTCGTGGAGAGAGCCATCAGAACACATCTACACTTCCAACTCATATGTTTTGAGAGAGAACCACCTACTCATGTGTTGAGGCCAAGATATTCCATTCCTACCACATGAATCTTGATCTCTAGCCTTCCCCAAGTTGCTTTCCACTCAAATCTTCTTTCCACCAAATCCAAATCATGTGAGAGAGAATTGAGTGTTGGGGAGACTATCATTTGAAGCACAAGAGCAAGGAATTCATCATCAACACACCATTTGTTACTTCTTGGAGAGTGGTGTCTCCTAGATTGGCTAGGTGTCACTTGGGAGCCTCCGACAAGATTGTGGAGTTGAACCAAGGAGTTTGTAAGGGCAAGGAGATCGCCTACTTCGTGAAGATCTACCGCTAGTGAGGCAAGTCCTTCATGGGCGATGGCCATGGTGGGATAGACAAGGTTGCTTCTTCGTGGACCCTTCGTGGGTGGAGCCCTCCGTGGACTCTCGCAACCGTTACCCTTCGTGGGTTGAAGTCTCCATCAACGTGGATGTAGGATAGCACCACCTATCCGAACCACGGGAAAAACATCCGTGTCTCCAATTGCGTTTGAATTCTCCAAACCCTTCCCTTTACATTCTTGCAAGTTGCATGCTTTACTTTCCGCTGCCAATATACTCTTTGCATGCTTGCTTGAATTGTGTGATGATTGCTTGACTTGTCCTAAAATAGTTAAAATCTGACAAGAACTAAAATTGGGAAAAGGTTAAGTTTTTATTTGGTCAAGTAGTCTAATCACCCCCCTCTAGACATACTTTCGATCCTACAAGTGGTATTTGCTTTGATTTCCATAGCTTTTGGTGGTCATAGCCTTGGTTTCACAACCTAGGAGAGTATGGCGTCTAGCGAGGGAAATTATCACCGTAGAGGTCCTTACTTTGATGGTACTAATTTTGCTAGTTGGAAGCATAAAATGAAAATGCATATTCTTGGACATGACCCCGCCGTTTGGGCTATTGTGTGTGTTGGTTTGCAAGGTGACTTCTTTGATGGGAGAGAACCAAACCGTGAAGCTACCGCGGATGAGTTGAAGATGTTGCAATACAATGCTCAAGCTTGTGATATTCTCTTCAACGGATTGTGCCCCGAAGAATTCAACAAAATCAGCCGTCTTGAGAATGCAAAGGAAATTTAGGACACTTTGATTGATATGCATGAAGGTACCGACTCCATCAAGGAATCCAAATTGATGTGCTTCAAAGTCAACTTGACAAGTTCAAAATGAAGGATGGTGAAGGTGTCGCTGAAATGTACTCTAGGCTTGCTCTCATCACAAATGAGATTGCCGGCTTAGGAAGTGAAGAGATGACTGATAGATTCATCATCAAGAAGATTCTAAGAGCCTTGGATGGAAAATATGATACCGTGTGCACATTGATCCAAATGATGCCCAATTACAAAGATCTCAAGCCAACAGAGGTAATTGGAAGAATTGTTGCTCATGAGATGTCACTTAAGGATAAAGAGGAACTTCACAACAAATCAAGTGGTGCCTACAAAGCCTCATGTGAAGCCCCTACATCATCAAGTGAGAAACAAAACTTCAATGAAGAATTGAGCTTAATGGTGAAAAACTTCAACAAGTTCTACAAGAGTAGAAGCAAAGATAGAAGCTCCAAGTCAAGGTCATACAATGACAAAAGATCTTATAGTCGAGAGCGAAACTACTACAATTGTGGAATACCCGGACACTATTCCAATGAGTGTACGACCCCCTACAAGAGAAGAGAAGACTCTCCAAAAAGAAGAAGCAAAAGAGAAGAATCACCACCAAGAGAGAGAAGGAGTAGAGATGATCGTTATGAACGAAGACACTCACGGAGAAGCAAGGATTTGGAAAGGAAGGAAAAATCATCAAGGAGCTACACAAAACGAAGACATCAAGCTCATGTTGGTGAATGGGTATCCGGCTCCGACTCTGACAACCACTCCGAGAGAAGTTAGCACTCCGATTCCGAATATACTCAAGATGAAGGTGTTGCCGGTCTAGCACTTGTGTCAACCAACTCCTACGACATATTTGACTCACCAAATGAAGGAATTGGAAGATGCTTCATGGCCAAAGGTCCTAAGGTAACACACCCCGAGTATGTTGATTTTAATAGTGATGAAGATGACTTGCTAGGTGATGATGATTTACTTGTTGACAACTCTAGTGATGAATACTATGATGAAACGTCAATTAATCATGCTAATCAAGATAAAACAAATGACAATGATAAGGAGAAGATTGAGGCTCTAACTAAAGAACTAAACACTCTTAAGTTAGCTCATGAAACCATCTTCGAAGATCATCGAGAACTTTTAAGAGCTCATGAGAAGTTACGCTTTGAAAAGCTCAATCTTGAGCAAGGGCATGAGTTTTTAAAGGCAATCAATGATGATCTCCGCAAAAAAAGTTCTTCTTACATTGCCAAGCGTTTACTCTTATCCACTTACATTCCTCAAGTCAAGTCTAGTAACAAGAACAAGAAAGATTCTTCCTCTAGTAGTAACAATGATCATGCTAAATCCAATATTGTTGCTTCTAGTAGTTCTCTTGATTCCACTAATGATTCTCTTAGCCAAGTTACACTTGAGCAAGAAAATGGCTTATTGAAGGGAATTATAGAGAAAGGAGTGTACAAAAGCCTTGCCGGGAGTAAGCAATTCGAGGAAATTGTGCGCAAGCAAGGAAGGCATCGGAAGAATCAAGGTGTTTGTTTTGAACAAAAGTTCAATGCCAATGGAGTTGAGTGGGAAGAAGATCAATACCCCAAGACAAAGTTTGTTCCTCAACAAGAGAAGTATGATCCTACTTCCTTCAAGGGGACACAAGCTCAAGATGATCTTCCACCACAAGACTACAAGAAAAAAGGCAAGGACAAGCTTCAAGAGGAAATTGATGCATTTGAAGAAGCTCCTAAGACCTTAGTCAAGTGGATTCCCAAGACCACTTCAAGTTCCACTTCATCAAGTATGACTACAACTCCAAGGATTCCCATCAAGATGGTGTGTATCCAAAAGAAGAAGAACTAGAGAGTTCTTGAGGGTGACTCCGCCAACATACTTCACTCTTATCATTTTGGCAAGAACAAGTGCAATCAACTTCCACATCTTGCACTAGTTCAAGGAGTCACAAACCCTCTTGTTGGTAAGACAAGGGACAAGGTAACCTAAAAGTTTTCATGGACATCATTTTTTGCGTATATCACTCTATGTCTATGGATATCCTTGTTTGTTCCTTGTGGGACTAACCCATGTAGGTATTGAAAGTGCAATTCACTCAAATGGATAGCTCCAAGTGATCTACATCAACATTGAGCATCCACATCTTCAACATCTACATGAAGTCATCATCGAGAAAACCCAAGGTTATTTCATCCCTCTTAGGGGGGATATCACATATAGGGGGAGCTTTACTCTAAGATTTGAGCTAAAGCAACTCTAAAGATGTGAACACAACAATGCTTTATGTAAAAGTGGTAACCCCACTTGAGCTTAAACGATGAGTATGACCTATGATCAAGTGTTCTCACTTGACTCCTAAGTCAATATACTCATATATAGATGACCTAGTCATCGCCAATTGCTTGATAGATGCTAGAATCGGTTGTGCATGCTTTGTCACATATTTCAATTGCCATTTTATTGTGTGAGCATGTTGGTTGCATATTTTACTCATTCGAGGACATCCACTTGTTGTTTTGATTGTTTGGTTTTATTTCCTTTTGCCAAGTGGATGGACAAGAATGCCTAAGAACCTCCTCTAGCTATCTATGCTTTTCTCATCTCAAACTCTATTCATGCTACATCACAAAATTTGATCAAGTCAGATTCGAACCACTCTGTGTGAGGAGCACTCGGAGTCCCCGATTCGTCATAGACTTAAACTTCCAAAACCTCTTTGTGATGCTCGGTCTGACCGATATCCTACTTTCGGTCCTACCGAGATCATTAAGTTGATATGAATTTTTGATCTCGGTGCAACCGATTTGAACCATTCGGTCACACCGAGTTGCAATAACTGTATACAGTTTTGCATCTCGGTGCCACCGAGTTGTTCCACTCGGTCACACCGACAGGGTCGGGCTATATATAGGCACGGGCAAAAATTTGGAAATTTCTCTGAACCCCTTCACCCGCGCGATAGCTCGCTTTGCCAATGTGGTCTCTGGATCGTCTCCTCGCCGCCAGCCGCCTCCAGTCGCTGGTCTCCATCGCCGTCAACGGAATTCAACCCCGTCGTTGCCGCCGTAGCGAGTCTCCGCCGAACTAGGGTATGGACTCGATCTTTGTGCTATCCCCAATCTGATTCCTAGCACATTGTGATCTTATTGTTTCTAGCCACGATTGAAACACTCCTATCCACTCAATGCGTTCGTAGAATAGGATTGATTCGAAAACTTTAGGGTTAGGTTTCCGCCGAAACCATCTCGGACCCACCGAGTTGAAAAACTCGGTCCCACCGATTTGGCTCATGCCATTGCACAAGTAAGACTCGGTCTGACCGAGAATTACTAATCGGTGTGACCGATTTTGGAACTTTGTGAAACCCTGGCAGTCTCGGTGCCACCGATCTGTGACTCGGTCTGACCGAGTTCACTAGTTTAGGTTCCAAAACTGCTTCGGTATCACCGAGTTTAAAAATCGGTAGATCCGAAATGATTTCTATGGGAAACTAAAACTAAGATTTTGAATCATTCTTTTGCAAAAATCTCTGCATTTTGTGATGCTCATCTATTCTACCTCATCTATAAACTCTTCACAGGGTCAGTAGTCAGCTTGTTCATCATGTCAGATTAGAGTGACAGCCAGAATGTGTCAGAACAGCAAGTGCACATGAGTGAGGGCACTAGTCCCTCCAGTTCCTCAGATGAAGGCAGCAGGAGCACTCCTAGTAACTTGCCAAAAGCTGCCACCAGACAAAGGAATAAAAGAACCTCAGAATCAGAGGATGAGGACTATGTGGCAGAAGAAGAAGCCACTTCCAAGAAAGTGGTTAAGAAGGAATATAGCACTGCTCTGCCACCAAGCCAGGCATGAAGCAAAAGGTTCCTGCAAAGAGAATTCCAATGTCTAAGGCCAGAGCATCTACTCAAGTCCCTTTGGGATCTGAACCCAAAGAGGCTGCTGCAGAAGGGAAGAAGAGGAAGGAGAGGATCAAAAAGACCACTTCTAGAGTGCTTGGGAGATCCTCAATCATGAGAGATTCTGAAGAGGAAGAGGAAGAAGAGGTTGCTGCACCAGCACCCAAGGCACAAAAGCTGATGGGTGATGCTATAAGATCAGGGGCTACTGCATCCAAGCCCAAGGAAGCACCCAAGGCTGCATCAAAGGCCAAGACATCTCCAAAGAGGAACACAAGGAGCATACCAGCTGCTGAAAAGAACAAGGCCCCAGTGCCTGACACTGCAGAAGAAGAGGAAGGCCAAGTTCTCAGGAAGCTCAAACCCAAGATCCTAGACCATAATGATGCTCATCCTGTGGCTGAGGACATGAAAATCAGAAGAGACTCAGGGCTAAGGAAGTGGAGAGAAGCAGATCCATATGCTTCAAGGAGAAGAACTGCTGTTGATTACAGGTTCCACACAAAGGAACAGCAGGACTTCTATGAGACAGTTTTGTTGGACAGGAAGCCCATAGTTTGTGACATGAGATGGGTCGATTGGGAGTACATCAAGGACAATGAAGAGCACTATCCTGGAGTGCAAGACAGCTTCAAGGCTTGTGGAGTAGCTGACTTTGTTGGGCAGAAGCTCACAAAGTGGAATGAAGAGCTGATCATGCAATTCTACTCCACAGCACACTTCTACCCAGATGGAAGGATTACATGGATGTCTGAAGGTACAAGGTATCAGTCAACAGTTGCTGAGTGGGCATAGCTCATCAATGCCCCATAAGAGCATGAGGATGACTTAGACATATATGCCAAGAAGAAGATGGACCACAACTCTATGTCCAACATGCACATGGAGATTCCAAACAAGGCACTTGATACTTTCAAGTTTGGGTCTGTACATTATCTTCTGTCAGGGTTGCCAACTATCAATTGGATTTTGAGGCACACTCTGTTGCCCAAGTCAGGTGATCACAAGATGATCAGAGGCCATGCAATCAACTTGCTTCATATCTTTGATGTGCCACAGAAATTCAAAGTCATGAGCCTCATGGTAGAGACCATCAAGAGAACTGCAGCAGATCAGAAGAGGAGCTGTGGTTATGCCCCTCAGATCCAGGAGCTAATTAACTCCAAGATGGGCACAAGCATATACCTATTGGACAAGGAACATTTGCATATTCATCCAGATTTTGAAGATAATGAAGTTGTGATGAACAAGGACGATCCATCATCAGTTCATGCTCAAGCACAGAAGGAGAAGGCAAGGAAGGAGAAAGCTGCAAAGATGCCAACTCAAGAGGAGGCATCTAAATATTTCTTGAAAACCAAGCAGGAGCAGCTTAGTTACTTCATTGCATCTACACTGAGGATTGAGAAAGGACTGGCCACCCTCACTTAGAATCAGGAGAGCTTAGAGAGAATCATGGAACAAAAGTTCTATGACATGGATGTCAAAGTAACAGAGATTCAGTCTGCAGTGGAGCAACTTCAAGATGACATGCAGGAGAGGAGAGGGAAGACTACAACTGATGCATTTGCCAGAGTGCCACGAGCTCAGAGGTCGACTGCAGTGCCAGTTCCTAACACCAGAGCCACCACATCAGCTCTAGCCACAGCACCAGCCCAACCAGCTCCAGCATCTACTTCAGCTCCAGCTCCAACCACGTCTACAGAAGCCTTCGTCCTTGGAGTGATCCAGACTCCACCACCACCAGAAGATCAAGCCTGAGAGTCGATCTAGCACTATGCATTTTCTAGGAACTTTTTGGTAACTTGTTGCCAAAGGGGGAGAAAAATGTATAGATCATAGGCTTCGAGAGAGAGTGTTGCTTTTATTCTCTCTTGCTTTATTTGGTGGTTTTTCAAACTTTGTTTGCTTTTGGTTGAGATACTTTGATATGCTTGTGAGACATTGATGTTCATGTGTTTGATCATAAGCTACACTTATGCATGCTTGATATATCTTATCTATCTTATGTGATCATTCACTTTCTTTGGTGATGAGTGCATGTATTTCATTCTTATCTTTTTGAGCGCTCCACCAAGATGTATGTGACATGGAAGAGTAACCCATGACTCTAACTCTTTGTGCATTTGCAGTCCAAAGCAAATTTTAAATATGCACAAATTTAGGGGGAGCTCTTACTTATCACATACTTCTCAAAGCAACAATATATTTCATTCTTATTAATATTTGTTGAAGCTTTGATCTATATGTTGTCATCAATTACCAAAAAGTGGGAGATTGAAAGTGCAACTATCCCTAGGTGGTTTTGGTAATTCATAACAACATATAGCTCATTGAGCTAAAGCTATTCCAAGATGATCATTTCAGGAAAGCTCAATGATTGGCATGGCATGGATGGTGAAAGTGGAACCCTCAAAATGCTAAGGACAAAGGATTGGTTCTAGCTCATATTCTCAAGACTCTTCATTTTACATTTTAGTGGTCCAAGATCACATTGAGTCCATAGGAAAAGCCAATACTATCAAGATGGGATGAGGTGTTGCTTAATGAGCCTCTTGCTTCATGTGCTTAATGATATGCTCCAAAATCCTCAGCTACTTTCCCATATCCACATTTGACCTAGACCCAAAGCCAAACTCGGCCCTACCGATTCTTTCAACCCGGCGCCACCGAGTTTCACTTGTCATAGCCATTGCCAAACCCTAAGCAAATCGGTTCTACCGATAGGGATCTCGGTCTCACCGAGATGGGATTGCAATTTCTCTGTTTCCTTTTCATAACTTTTCGGTCTCACCGAAAGAGCGGATCGGTCCCACCGAGATTGCAATGTAAACTCACTGTTTCCTTTTCGTAACATTTCGGTCTCACCGAGAAGAGCGAGTCGGTCCCACCGAGTTTGCCTGACCAACTCTCTGGTTAGCTTATTACCAAATCGGTCTCACCGAGTTTGTGTAATCGGTCTCACCGAGATTACGTTATGCCCTAACCCTAACCATATTGGTCCTACCGAGTCGCATGTCAGTCCCACCGAAAATCTCTAATGGTCACTAGGTTTACTATTTCGGTCCAACCGAGTTTGTTGATTCGGTCCCACCGAGATTGGTAAATTGTGCGTAACGGTTGGATTTTGTGTGGAGGCTATATATACCCCTCCACCTCCTCTTCACTCGTGGAGAGAGCCATCAGAACACATCTACACTTCCAACTCATATGTTCTAAGAGAGAACCACCTACTCATGTGTTGAGGCCAAGATATTCCATTCCTACCACATGAATCTTGATCTCTAGCCTTCCCCAAGTTGCTTTCCACTCAAATCTTCTTTCCACCAAATCCAAATCCTGTGAGAGAGAATTGAGTGTTGGGGAGACTATCATTTGAAGCACAAGAGCAAGGAGTTCATCATCAACACACCATTTGTTACTTCTTGGAGAGTGGTGTCTCCTAGATTGGCTAGGTGTCACTTGGGAGCCTCCGACAAGATTGTGGAGTTGAACCAAGGAGTTTGTAAGGGCAAGGAGATCGCCTACTTCCTGAAGATCTACCGCTAGTGAGGCAAGTCCTTCGTGGGCGATGGCCATGGTGGGATAGACAAGGTTGCTTCTTCGTGGACCCTTCGTGGGTGGAGCCCTCCGTGGACTCGCGCAACCGTTACCCTTCGTGGGTTGAAGTCTCCATCAACGTGGATGTAGGATAGCACCACCTATCCGAACCATGGGAAAAACATCCGTGTCTCCAATTTTGTTTGAATTCTCCAAACCCTTCCCTTTAAATTCTTGCAAGTTGCATGCTTTACTTTCCGCTGCCAATATACTCTTTGCATGCTTGCTTGAATTATGTGATGATTGCTTGACTTGTCCTAAAATAGCTAAAATCTGACAAGAACTAAAATTGGGAAAAGGTTAAGTTTTTATTTGGTCAAGTAGTCTAATCACCCCCCTCTAGACATACTTTCGATCCTACATGTGATTGCGACGTTCGGACACACCATTACGCTGAGGTGTTCCAGGCGGCGTGAGTTGTGAAACAATTCCACCATTCCTGAAGTGCATGCCAAATTCGTGACTCAAATATTCTCCCCCACGATCTGATCGTAAGAACTTTATTTTCCTGTCACGTTGATTCTCAACCTCACTCTGAAATTCCTTGAATTTTTCAAAGCTCTCAGACTTGTGTTTCATTAAATAGACATACCCATATCTACTTAAGTCATTAGTGATGGTGAGAACATAATGATAACCACCGCGAGCCTCAACGCTCATTGGACCTCACACATCAGTATGTATGATTTCTAATAAGTTGGTTTCTCACTCCATTGTTCCGGAGAACGGAGTCTTGGTCATTTTGCCCATGAGGCATGGTTCGCACGTGTCAAATGATTCATAATCAAGAGACTCCAAAAGTCCATCTGCATGGAGTTTCTTCATGCGTTTGACACCAATGTGACCAAGGCGGTAGTGCCACAAGTATGTGGGACTATCATTATCAACCTTACATATTTTGGCATTCACACTATGAATATGTGTACCATCACGTTCGAGATTAAATAAGAATAAACCATTGACCAGCGGGGCATGACCATAAAACATATCTCTCATATAAATAGAACAACCATTATTCTCAGATTTAAATGAGTAGCCATCTCGCATTAAGCGAGATCCAGATACAATGTTCATGCTCAAAGCTGGCACTAAATAACAATTATTGAGGTTTAAAACTAATCCCGTAGGTAAATGTAGAGGTAGCGTGCCGACGGCGATCACATCGACCGTGGAACCATTCCCGACGCGCATCGTCACCTCGTCCTTCGCCAGTCTCCGCTTATTCCACAACTCTTGTTTTGAGTTAAAAATATGAGCAACCGCACCGGTATCAAATACCCAGGAGCTACTACGAGCGCTGGTTAGGTACACATCAATAACATGTATATCACATATACCTTTGGTATTGCCGGCCTTCTTATCTGCTAAGTACTTGGGGCAATTCTGCTTCCAGTAATTGTTTCCCTTGCAATAAAAACACTCAGTCTCAGGCTTGGGTCCATTCTTTGGCTTCTTCCCGGCAGCTTGCTTACCGGGCGTGGCAATTCCCTTGCGGTCCTTCTTGAAGTTCTTTTTACCCTTGCCTTTCTTGAACTTAGTGGTTTTATTCACCATCAACACTTAATGTTCCTTTTTGATATCCACCTCCACTGATTTCAGCATTGAATATACCTCAGGAATGGTCTTTTCCATCCCCTGCATATTGAAGTTCATCACAAAGCTCTTGTAGCTAGGTGGAAGTGACTGAAGGATTCTGTCAACGATCGCGTCATCCGGGAGATTGACTCCCAGCTAAGACAAGCGGTTGTGCAACCCAGACATTTTGAGTATGTGCTCACTGACAGAACTGTTCTCCTCCATCTTACAACTGTAGAACTTGTCAGAGACTTCTATCTCTCAACTTGGGCATGAGCTTGGAAAACCATTTTCAGCTCTTGGAACATCTCATATACTCCGTGTTGCTCAAAAAGCTTTTGGAGCCCTGGTTCTAAGCTGTAAAGCATGCTGCACTGAACCAGGGAGTAATCATCACTACGCGACTGCCAGGTGTTCATAACGTCTTGAGTTGCTGGGAAAACAGGTGCGTCACCTAGCGGTGCTTCAAGGACATATGCTTTCTTGGCAGCTATGAGGATAATCCTCAGGTTACGGACCCAGTCCGTGTAGTTGCTGCCATCGTATTTCAGCTTGGTTTTCTCTAGGAACGCGTTGAAGTTGAGGGCAACATTAACATGGGCCATTTGATCTACAAGACATATTGCAAAGTTTTAGACTATGTTCATGATAATTAAGTTCATCTAATCAAATTATTTAATGAACTCCCACTCAGATTGACATCCCTCTAGTCATCTAAGTGATACATGATCCGAGTCAACTAGGCGGTGTCCGATCATCACGTGAGACGGACTAGTCATCATTGGTGAACATCTTCATGTTGATCGTATCTTCTATACGACTCATGTTCGACCTTTCGGTCTTCCGTGTTTCGAGGCCATGTCTGTACATGCTAGGCTCATCAAGTCAACCTAAGTGTATTGTGTGTGTAAATCTGGCTTACACCCGTTGTATGCGAATGTTAGAACCTATCACACCCGATCATCACGTGGTGCTTCGGAACAACGGACCTTTGCAACAGTGCATAGTTAGGGGAAACACTTTCTTGAAATTATTGCGAGGGATCATCTTATTTATGCTACCGTCGTTCTAAGCAAATAAGATGTAAAACATGATAAACATCACATGCAATCAAATAGTGACATGATATGGCCAATATCATTTTGCTCCTTTTGATCTCCATCTTCGGGGCGCCATGATCATCACCGTCACCGGCATGACACCATCATCTCCATCATCATGATCTCCATCATCGTGTCTTCATGAAGTTGTCTCGCCAACTATTACTTCTACTACTATGGCTAACGGTTAGCAATAAAGTAAAGTAATTGCAAGGCGTTTTCAGTGACACGCAGGTCATAAATAATTTAGACAACTCCTATGGCTCCTGCCGATTGTCATACTCATCAACATGCAAGTCGTGATTCCTATTACAAGAACATGATCAATCTCATACATCACATATATCATTCATCACATTCTTTTGGCCATATCACATCACATAGCATACCCTGCAAAAACAAGTTAGACGTCCTCTAATTGTTGTTGCATGTGTTTTACATGGCTGCTATGGGTTTCTAGCAAGAACGTTTCTTACCTACGCAAAAACCACAATGTGATATGCTAATTTCTATTTACCCTTCATAAGGACCCTTTTCATCGAATCCGATCCGACTAAAGTGGGAGAGACAGACACCCGCTAGCCACCTTATGCAACTAGTGCATGTCAGTCGGTGGAACCTGTCTCACGTAAGCGTACGTGTAAGGTCGGTCTGGGCCGCTTCATCCCACGATGCCGCCGAATCAAGATAAGACTAGTAACGGCAAGTAAATTGAAAAAATCAACGCCCCCAACAACTTGTGTTCTACTCCTGCATAGAAACTACGCATAGACCTAGCTCATGATGCCACTGTTGGGGATCTTTGCAGAAATTAAAAAAATTATACGCATCACCAAGATCAATCTATGGAGAAACTAGCAACGAGAGAGATGAGTGCATCTTCATACCCTTGAAGATCTCGACACAGAAGATTTACATGAACACGGGGAATCGTACTCGTGGCGATTCAGATCGCGGATGATTCCGATCCAAGCGCCGAACAACGGCGCCTCCGTGTTCAACACACGTGCAGCGCAATGACGTCTCCCATGCCTTGATCCAGCAAGGAGAGAGGGAGAGGTTGGGGAAGACAACTCCAGCAGCAGCACGGCGGCGTGGTGGTGTTGGAGCAGCGTGGTACTCCGGCAGGGCTTCGCCAAGCATTACGGGAGGAGGAGGAGGTGTTGGGGAGGGGGAGGGCTGCGCCTTGGATGTGGTGCGGCTTGATACGTCTCCGTCGTATCTACTTTTCCAAACACTTTTGCCCTTGTTTTGGACTCTAACTTGTATGATTTGAATGGAACTAACCCGGACTGACACTGTTTTCAGCAGAATTACCATGGTGTTGTTTTATGTGCAGAAAACAAATATTCTCGGAATGACCTGAAACTTCACGGAACATCTTAGAAAAAACAATAAAAAATCCTCGCCAAAGAGGAAGACCAGGGGCCCACACCCTTCTCACGAGGGTAGGGGGCGCGCCCCCTACCTCGTGGCCCCCTGGAAACCCTCCGACGCCAACTCCAACTCTATATATTTGCTTTTGGAGAGAAAAAAATAAGAGAGAAGAAATCATCACGTTTTACGATACAGAGCCGCCGCCAAGCCCTAAAAATCTCTCGGGAGGGCTGATCTGGAGTCCGTTCGGGGCTCCGGAGAGGGGGATTCGTCGCCGTCGTCATCATCAACCATCCTCCATCACCAATTTCATGATGCTCACCGCCGTGCGTGAGTAATTCCATCGTAGGCTTGCTGGACGGTGATGGGTTGGATGAGATTTATCATGTAATCGAGTTAGTTTTGTTAGGGTTTGATCCCTAGTATCCATTATGTTCTGAGATTGATGTTGCTATGACTTTGCTATGCTTAATGCTTGTCACTAGGGCCCGAGTGCCATGATTTCAGATCTGAACCTATTATGTTTTCATGAATATATATGAGTTCTTGATCCTATCTTTCAAGTCTATAGTCACCTACTATGTGTTATGATCCGGCAACCCCGAAGTGACAATAATCGGGACCACTCCCGGTGATGACCATAGTTTGAGGAGTTCATGTATTCACTATGTGCTAATGCTTTGTTCCGGTTCTCTATTAAAAGGAGGCCTTAATATCCCTTTGTTTCCAATAGGACCCCGCTGCCACGGGAGGGTAGGACAAAAGATGTCATGCAAGTTCTTTTCCATAAGCACATATGACTATATACGGAATACATGCCTACATTACATTGATGAATTGGAGCTAGTTCTGTATCACCCTATGTTATGACTGTTACATGATGAACCGCATCCGGCATAATTATCCATCACTGATCCGGTGCCTATGAGTTTTCCATATACTGGTTCTCGCTTATTTACTTTCCCGCTGCTACTGTTACAATCACTACAAAATACCAAAAACATTACTTTTGCTGTCTTTACTTTTGTTGCCGCTACCACCACTATCATATTACTTTGCTACTAAACACTTTGCTGTAGATACTAAGTTTCCAGGTGTGGTTGAATTGACAACTCAGCTGCTAATACTTGAGAATATTCTTTGGCTCCCCATGTGTCGAATCAATAAATTTGGGTTGAATACTCTACCCTCGAAAGCTGTTGCGATCCCCTGTACTTGTGGGTTATCAAGACTAATTTCTGGCGCCGTTGCCGGGGAGCATAGCTCTATTCTTTGAGTCACTTGGGATTTATATCTGCCGGACACTATGAATCTGAAAACCAAGATCTATCCCTCAACTACGAGGGGAGGTAAGGAACTGCCATCTAGCTCTGCACTTGATTCACCTTCTGTTATGAGTAAGTTTGCGACACCTACACCTGCTTCTGCTATTCGTTCTGATATGTCGGATGTTATTGATGATGCCACTTCTGCTATGCATAATACTTATGATGAAACTGCTTCTATGCCTGATACTACTGTGCCCCTTAGTGAATTTCTTGATGAACAAATTGCTAGGGCTAGAGAAAAAGAAATTATTGAATCTGAATACGATGATGATAGTGATGATGAAAATATGCCTGTTATCCCTGAGGGCTATCTTTTTGATATGGAATCTTCTACCGCTATTTTAGCTTGCAAAGATAAATATGAGCTTAAGAGGTTATTAATTAAATGGAACAAAGAATCACTTAGAGATAAGATGAGGCCCGACCCTGCTTTTGCTACTTCACCTATATGTGTCCCTGATAAGGATTATGAATTCTCTATTGATCCTGATATAATTACTCTGGTTGAATCTGATCCGTTTTATGGCTATGAATCTAAAACTATTGTGGCACATCTTACTAAGTTAAATGATATAGCTTCCCTGTTCACTAATGATGAGAGATCGCGTTACCTCTATATACTCAAAACATTTTCGTTCTCATTAAAGGGTGATGCTAAGCTATGGTTTAATTCTCTTGATCCTGGTTGTGTGCGTAGTCCCCAGGATATGATTTATTACTTCTCTGCTAAATATTTCCCTGCTCATAAGAAACAAGCTGCTTTGAGGGAAATATACAACTTCGTGCAAATTGAAGAAGAGAGTCTCCCACAAGCTTGGGGGAGGCTTCTCAAGTTACTTAATGCTTTGCCTGATCATCCTCTTAAGAAACCTGAAATACTTGATATCTTTTATAATGGACTAACCGATGCTTCCAGAGATTACCTGGATAGTTGTGCTGGTTCTCTTTTTAGGGAAAGAACACCGGATGAAGCTGAAATCTTATTGAATAATATGTTGACAATGAAAATAATTGGGCACATCCTGAGCCACCTCCTGAGCCAGCTCCTGCTCCAATTAATGAGCCTATTCCTAAACCAACTCTGAAGAAGAGAGGTATTCTATTTCTCAGTCCCGAAGATATGCAAGAGGCAAAGAAATCTATGAAAGAAAAAGGTATTAAAGCTGAAGACGTTAAGAATTTACCTCCTATTGAAGAAATACATGGTCTTAATATACCGCCTATTGAAGAAACATATGATCTTAATTCTTTATTTACTGAAGAACCTCCCGATCCCGATATCCCGACACAGGTAGTAAAGGTAAATTCTCTCTATAGATATGATAAAGCTGAAGTCCCTCCTACTAAAATTGCTAGTCAATGCTTGGATGAGTTTGATAACTTTATGTTTAAGCAAGACGACTTCAATGCTTATTTTGCTAGAAAATTAAAAGAAAATTCTTATATGATTAGACGCTTGGGTGATTATATTGCTGATATTAAAGGTGAACTTAAACTTGTTAGCAAACATGCTTCTATGGTTACCACTCAAGTAGAACAAGTACTTAAGGCTCAAAAAGAAGTGCTTGATGAAATGAATAGTAAGAAAAATGATTATGCTGTTAGAGTGGCTACTAGAACTGGTAGAATGACTCAGGAACCTTTGTATCCTGAAGGCCACCCTAAGAGAATCGAGCAAGATTCTCAAAGAAATAATATTGATGTTCCTAGTTCTTCTAAAAAGAAGAAGAAGAAAAATGATAGAACTGTGTAAACTTCTAGTGAACCTATTGCTGAACCACCTGATAATCCAAATGATATTTCTATGTCTGATGCTGAAACACAATCTGGTAATGAACATGAACCTAGTAAAAATATTAACGATGATGTTCATGATGATGCTCAACCTAGTAATGATAATGATGTAGAAATTGAACCTGTTGTTGATCTTGATAACTCACAATCAAAGAATCAACGTTATGATAAAAGAGACTTTGTTGCTAGGAAACATGGTAAAGAAAGGGAACCTTGGGTTCAGAAACCCATGCCTTTTCCTCCAAAACCATCCAAGAAAAAGGATGATGAGGATTTTGAGCGCTTTGCTGAAATGATTAGGCCTATCTTTTTGCGTATGCGATTAACTGATGTGCTCAAAACAAATCCTTATGCTAAATATACGAAGGATATCATTACTAATAAAATAAAGATACCGGAAGCTGAGATTTCCACCATGCTTGCTAATTATACTTTTAAGGGTGGAATACCAAAGAAACTTGGAGACCCTGGAGTACCTACGATACCTTGCTCCATTAAAAAGAATTATATTAAAACTGCTTTATGTGATCTTGGAGCCGGTGTTAGTGTTATGCCTCTCTCTTTATATCGTAGACTTGACTTGAATAAGCTGACACCTACTGAAATATCTTTGCAAATGGATGATAAATCAACTGCTATACCTGTCAGTATCTGTGAGGATGTGCCTGTTGTAGTTGCAAACGTTACTATTTTAACGGACTTTGTTATTCTTGATATTCCCGAGGATGATAGTATGTCTATTATTCTTGGAAGACCTTTTCTTAATACTGCAGGGGCTGTTATTGATTGCAACAAAGGCAATGTCACTTTTCATGTTAATGGTAATGAGCATACAGTACACTTTTCGAGGAAACAACCTCAAGTTCATAGTATCAACTCTATTGGAAAAATCCCATCGATTATATTTGGAGGTTTTGAATTTCCTCTTACTACTGTCAAGAAGAAATATGATATACTTATTATTGGGGATGTGCATATCCCCGTTGAGGTAACTTAGTGTTATTCGAAATTTCTCCGGTTTCATGATTATCGGAATGAGGTTTTTAACAAGACTTGATCAACCTTGTTAGTGGATTCTTTTTTGATGAGCATGAGATGGATGAAACTAGAAGCACAAACTTCTGTACCCCACTTTTACTTTCTGTTATTTATATTAAATAAAGTAAAAATAGTATTTTCTGTCTGTTTCCTGACTTATCCGTGCAACATAAAAATATCACGAAAATAAAAGTCCTCAGAATGACATGGCAATTTAATATGATTTTTTCGGGAATATTTGAGGATTTACTGTGCAAAAATTACCGCGGGAGGAGCTGCCACCTGGCCACGAGGGTGGTGGGCGCCCCCCCCCTATAGGGCGCCCCCCTGCCTCATGGGCCCACGGTGGCCCTCCTCCACTTATCCCAGCACCCATCTTCTTCCTCTGTCTCACACAAACCCGAAAAAACAACTCAAGCACGAGTTCCAGTCACTTTTGCTGTGATTTTCGATCTCCTTACTCAAAGCAGCTCTCATAAAACTGCTTGGGGAGATTGTTCCATGGTATGTGACTCCTCCATTGGTCCAATTAGTTTTTATTCTAGTGCTTTATTCTTTGCAAATTTGTGCTGCATAGGTGACCATGTTCTTGATCTTGCATGTCAAATTTATATGGTTCTAAGTAGTTCTAATGCTTGATATAGGCTCTAGGCACTTGTAGGAGTAGTTGCTATCAATTTTATTGAAGTTGGTTCACTTTTGTTTGAAGTTACTAAAAATTTCATAATTTTTCAGAGAAAAACAATATGCTTAGGAAGATGTTCCAAGGTAGTTCTTCTAAGAAGCAAGGACCCGGGATTGCTATGCACGATGCTGATGAGGATCCACCAAGAGACGCTCCGGTACGACCTTGCGAATAGCCGTCGGAAAATTTTATGGACCGTGAGGGAATTAAAGAAGAATTCAAAGCATATTTGCGCAATGCCGGTCTTGAGGATTTTGAGGCTAACAAATGCCCCCAGTATCATGATCTCACAAGTTCATTTGTGAGGAGGTTTGAGTATTCATCTTCGCATAATTATCCTTCAGTCATGTTTGATCTTTATGACAAATCTTATACCATGGACTTAGAGGATTTTACTTCTGCTTGTAAACTTCCATCATGGGGTAGTGTTAGGGATCCCCCTAAATCTGAATTTAGAAACTTTCTTGCTAGTATAACCGTGGGGGAATCTAGAGATATAACGCAGGCTACCATAGGGAGCATTCACTATCCTACTATACATTATTTTGCTCTCTTCATCGGTAGATGCATAAATGCTAAGGATGAAGCATGTCACATGTGTGTCCCTGATCTTAGCATTCTTAGGAGTGCTGTGTTAGGATACCAATCTTATCATATGGGAGCCATCGTAGCTCGTAGGTTGCATCATAATAGACATAATGGGGATTTCTTTGGAGGAATTTTTGCAACCCGCTTAGCTCATTTTCTTGAAATAGACACTCGTGAGGGTGATATAGAGTTGCCTCCTGCATATTTAGATTGTGACTCTATGGCTTCGCACCAGTTTGTCGAGAGGCGTGAATCACCTCTCTTATATCGTTTAATTTTTGATAAACGACGTGTTTTCCGTATTACTCTCCCTGCTCCTGCCTTCTTTGATTCACAGACAAAAGGAATATATATTATTACCAGAGAGGAGGCAGAAGAGTACGAGAGGAGAGCGGAGGCAGCTCGACTCCACGCTGTAGCTCAGCAGGCGATAACCACTACACATCAGTATGATCCCAACTATTCCTCCTCATCACAGTACGACCCCAACAATTATTATTATGGATATCCGCCAGGCCAGCCATGGCCATAGACCAACTTAGGCCAAAAGTCTAAGCTTGGGGGAGTACGTATTTCTCACCGACATTACATTTATGTTCACACACACTCATTGCTAGATGTAGGTGCTCATACTTTTTCACTGTAATATCCATGCTAGTTTATTTTCTTTTTCCTGCTTTCTTCTTGTGTGTTTGTTAAACCTTAAGAAAAACCAAAAAATTAGTAGTAGTTTATTATTATGCTGTAGTAGTAGTAATTAAAAAGAAAACCCAAAAATATTTCCCGTTCTTCTTTTGCTTGTTGGGAGCTTTCCCGTGTAAATAGTTTAATTTCTTTTCTTTTCTTTGGGGGTCAGTAGGAGAAGACCATAATTAAATTGTTGAAGTGGCTCTTATATGCATTATTGTTGATTTAACCAAGAGCCCGTATTGCCTTGTCTTCTCCTGTTTACTGAATGCTCGTAGATTCCAGCTTAGTCCAATGCACGTGCACTCTTATTATTATTCACACCGTTCGGTCGTGCAAGTGAAAGGCAATTATGATGATATATGATGGGTTGACTGAGATGAGAAAAGCTGGTATGAACTCGACCTCTTTTGTTTTTGTAAATATGATGAGTCCCTCGTTCTTGATTTAGCTTATTATGAATAAACATGTTTGCAATGACAATTAGAGATCATAGTTGCTTGTGCCATGCTTGATTAGCTATGAGCTATAATGATTTACCTTGTGTGCCAACATGCTATTGAGATGATTATGATGTGGTATGATGGGGTGGTATCCTCCTTTGAATGATTTAAGTGACTTGACTTGGCACATGTTCACGCATGTAGTTGAAACAAAATCAACATAGCCTTCATGATATTTATGTTCATGGTGGATTATATCCTACTCATGCTTGCATCCAATGTTTATTAATTTTAATGCATGTACATGGTTGTTGTTGCTCTCTAGTTGGTCGATTCCCAGTCTTTTGCTACCCTTCACTTGTACTAAGCGGGAATACTGCTTGTGCATCCAATCCCTTAAACCCCAAAGTTATTCCAGATGAGTCCACCATACCTTCCTATATGCGGTATCTACCTGCCGTTCCAAGTAAATTTGTATGTGCCAAACTCTAAACCTTCAAATAAACATTCTGTTTTGTATACTCGAATAGCTCATGTATCAACCAAGGCTGTCCTTATCTTCTGTGTTAGGCGGGTTATTCTCAAGAGGAGTGGACTCTGCTCCTCACTCACGAGAAAATGGCTGGTCACCGGGATGCCCAGTCCCATGCTTTATGCAAACTAAATCAAAATTAATTGCAAACAAAACTCCCCCTGGGACCTGATGTATGTTGGAGGCACTCGTTGTTTCGAGCAAGCCATGGATTGATGTTTGTTGGTGGAGGGGGAGTATAAACTTTACCATTCTGTTTAGGAACCGCATATAATGTGTTTAGCATGGAAGATATCGCCATCTCTTAGTTGTTACATTGACAATGAAAGTATATCGCTCAAAATACAATTTATCTCTATTTCAAAACCGAGCTCTGGCACCTCTACAAATCCCTGCTTCCCTCTGCGAAGGGCCTATCCATTTACTTTTATGTTGAGTCATCACCCTCTTATTAAAAAGCACTAGCTGGAGAGCACAGCTGTCATCTGCATTCATCACTGTTAATTTATATTGGGTATGACTATGATTGGATATCTTTTAGCATGAATTACAATGTCTAGTCAGTCCTTGATCTTTAAAGGTGCTCTACATTTATGTTTTGCGGTCTCAGAAAGGGCTAGCGAGATACCATCTTGTTATATCATACTATGATTGTTTTGGGAACGTGTTGTCATCCGAGATTTATTATTATGACTTGCTAGTTGATTATTCTATTGATATGAGTAATTGTGAGACCTGAGAATTATTGCAAATGTGGTTAGTTATGATCTATGCTGAAAACTTGAATGCTGGCTTGACATAGTTACAACAACAAGAGAAAACAGAGTTTGTAAAAGTTTTTCTTTCTTTCTTTCTTTCAGTTTGTCAACTTGCTTGAGGACAAGCAAGGGTTTAAGCTTGGGGGAGTTGATACGTCTCCGTCGTATCTACTTTTCCAAACACTTTTGCCCTTGTTTTGGACTCTAACTTGTATGATTTGAATGGAACTAACCCGGACTGACGCTGTTTTCAGCAGAATTACCATGGTGTTGTTTTATGTGCAGAAAACAAATATTCTCAGAATGACCTGAAACTTCACGGAACATCTTAGAAAAAACAATAAAAAATCCTCGCCAAAGATGAAGACCAGGGGGCCCACACCCTTCTCACGAGGGTGGGGGACGCCCCCCCCTAGCGAGCGCCCCTACCTCGTGGGCCCCCTGGAAACCCTCCGACACCAACTACAACTCTATATATTTGCTTTCGAAGAGAAAAAAATAAGAGAGAAGAAATCATCGCGTTTTACGACACGGAGCCGCCGCCAAGCCCTAAAACCTCTCGGGAGGGCTGATCTGGAGTCCGTTCGGGGCTCCGGAGAGGGGGATTTGTCGCCGTCGTCATCATCAACCATCCTCCATCACCAATTTCATGATGCTCACCGCCGTGCGTGAGTAATTCCATCGTAGGCTTGCTGGACGGTGGTGGGTTGGATGAGATTTATCATGTAATCGAGTTAGTTTTGTTAGGGTTTGATCCCTAGTATCCATTATGTTCTGAGATTGATGTTGCTATGACTTTGCTATGCTTAATGCTTGTCACTAGGGCCCGAGTGCCATGATTTCAGATCTAAACCTATCATGTTTTCATGAATATATGTGAGTTCTTGATCCTATCTTGCAAGTCTATAGACACCTACTATGTGTTATGATCCGGTAACCCCGAAGTGACAATAATCGGGACCACTCCCGGTGATGACCATAGTTTGAGGAGTTCATGTATTCACTATGTGCTAATGCTTTGTTCCGGTTCTCTATTAAAAGGAGGCCTTAATATCCCTTAGTTTCCAATAGGACCCCGCTGCCACGGGAGGGTAGGACAAAAGATGTCATGCAAGTTCTTTTCCATAAGCACATATGACTATATACGGAATACATGCCTACATTACATTGATGAATTGGAGCTAGTTCTGTGCCACCCTATGTTATGACTATTACATGATGAACCGCATCCGGCATAATTATCCATCACTGATCCGGTGCCTACGAGTTTTCCATATACTGGTTCTCGCTTATTTACTTTCCTGCTGCTACTGTTACAATCACTACAAAATACCAAAAACATTACTTTTGCTGTCTTTACTTTTGTTGCCTCTACCACCACTATCATATTACTTTGCTACTAAACACTTTGCTGCAGATACTAAGTTTCCAGGTGTGGTTGAATTGACAACTCAGCTGTTAATACTTGAGAATATTCTTTGGCTCCCCTTGTGTCGAATCAATAAATTTGGGTTGAATACTCTACCCTCGAAAGCTGTTGCGATCCCCTATACTTGTGGGTTATCACGGCTGCCCTCCCACCTCACCTCTATTTATAGGGGCAAGAGAGAGGGGGCCGCCCCCCTCCAGATGGATCTAGAGGGGGCGGCGGCCAAGAGGGGAATGCTTGCCCCCAAGCCAGGGGGGCGGCCCCTTTTGGGTTCCCCAAACCCTAGGCGCATGGGCCCTAGGGGGTTTGGTGCCCAGCCCACCTAGGGGCTGGTTCCCCCTCCATATTCAGCCCGTATGGCCCTCCGGGGCAGGTGGACCCTCCCGGTGGACCCCCGGAACCCTTTCGATGGTCCCGGTACAATACCGATAAACCCCCGAACACTTCCGGCGACCGAACAAGGACTTCCCATATATAAATCTTTGTCTCCGGACCATTCCGGAACTCCTCGTTACGTCCAGGTTCTCATCCGGAACTCCGAACAACATTCAGTAACCACGTACAAACTTTCCCTATAACCCTAGCATCATCGAACCTTAAGTGTGTAGACCCTACGGGTTCGGAAATCATGCAGACATGACCGAGACATCTCTCCATCCAATAACCAACAGCGGGATCTAGATACCCATGTCGGCTCCCACATGTTCCACGATGATCTCATCGGATGAACCACGATGTCGAGGATTCAATCAATCCCGTATACAATTCCCTTTGTCAATCAGTATGTTACTTGCCCGAGATTCGATCGTCGGTATCCCAATACCTTGTTTAATCTCATTACCGGCAAGTCACTTTACTCGTTCCGTAACACATCATCCCGTGGCCAACCCCTTAGTCACATTGAGCTCATTATGATGATGTCTTACCGAGTGGGCCCAGAGATACCTCTCCGTCATACGGAGTGACAAATCCCAGACTCGATTCGTGCCAACCCAACAGATATTTTCGGAGATACCCGTAGTGCACCTTTATAGCCACCCAGTTACGTTGTGACGTTTGGCACGCCCAAAGCATTCCTACGGTATTCGGGAGTTGCACAATCTCATGGTCTAAGGAAAAGATACTTGACATTAGAAAAGCTTTAGCAGACGAACTACACGATCTTGCGCTATGCTTAGGATTAGGTCTTGTCCATCACATCATTCTCCTAATGATGTGATCCCGTTATCAATGGCATCCAATGCCCATGGTCAGGAAACCGTAACCATCTATTGATCAATGAGCTAGTCAACAGATGCTTACTAGGGACATGTTGTGGTCTATGTATTCACACATGTGTTTCGATTTCCGGATAACACAATTATAGCATGAACAATAGACAATTATCATGAACAAGGAAAAATAATAATAACCATTTTATTATTGCCTCTAGGGCATATTCCCAACACTCGGCACCATCTACATCGAGGGGAAAGAGAGGCAAGAAAGCGATAGGGTGATGCGGGGCTAGGGATTGCGGAGGAGGGTGGGGGTGTGCGATTTGAATGGATGGTTCTTCCCACTGTTTTCTTGTACGTGGCGGTGGAGACGGCGGCCTCCAGCCATGCAGGTGAGGCATGGGTCGAGACGGGCACACGTCGAGGCGCAGTAGCAGAGGCGGTGGCGATTTTTTGCTACTGAGATGCAGGGTGTGGGATTGATCGTTCATGTTCTATTTTCCTTTTTAACGGGAGATGGATGCGATTTTTTCACGAGGGGAGAGATGCGACCACGTACAGATTCCATAATAAATTAATTAGGTCCATAACGAGATTTGTTTACAATGCGTTAAGATTTACGTGTTAGTTTTCTTAATAAAGAAATGCACTGATGTAGGCATCGATTGATTTGGGTAAGGAAAGATAGATTCATGATCTTTTGTATGTTAGGAAATTACTGGTTTGCAAGGAAAGAGTGAAGAGAAAAAGAACCAATGCGACCACGTACAGATTCCATAATAAATTAAGTAGGTCCATAACGGGATTTGTCTACAATGCGTTAAGATTTACGTGTTAGTTTTCTTAATAAAGAAATGCACTGATGTAGGGAGCGATTGATTCGGGTAAGGAAAGATAGATTCGTGATCTTTTGTATGTTAGGAAATTACTGGTTTGAAAGGAAAGAGTGGAGAGAAAAAGAACCAGTACGAGGGGGTGGTGGGAGGTGGGACGAAGAAAAACCGGACGAAATTGGGAGGTGGGACGGGGGGCGAGTAAAAAACCGAAGAAAAAAAACCAACAGAATTGGGAGGTGGGAGGGAGGACGAAAAAAACCAGGGGAGGTGGGACGAAAATAAACCAGGAACAGAGACTACCAACTGAGACATTAGGAGTAGAGATTGTCTTGTTCATGATGTTGTCAGGAAGAAGCATTGTGAGAGAAGTCATCACCTTTCTATTCACGCTTTTTTGCACATGTTGATCCATCTCTTGAAAGGCTTGAACAACTTAATTTTTTTGTTTTGAGCCGATTTAACTCCTGAAAAATTATAAGCGTCGTATTGGCTGACCCTCAAATATAAACAGTTGCGGCCGGTTCTCAGGATAATTTCGGCCTCTCTTCCCCGCTCTCCCGCATCAACGCTAACATTGCCTCTGGCTTCCACTCGTAGCCTCTGCCGTCGCCCCATCAACACACCGTAGCCTCTATCGTCGCCCCACCGACATCCCATAACCTTCGCCGACCTCCTACCCCACTCTGATTTGGTCATCGGTCACTGAGATTGACCCTTATTGTTGTTGTCATCCCTTGGACGAAAAACCTGACCTTCGAGCTTGCTTTGTTCCAAAACGGGGTTGGCAGACGATCAAAATGCTGTAGAGCACCCTCCAAGGAGCTAGGTAGCGTTGGAGCCCCGACCACTCAGTCGAAATCAAGATCACTGCAATTCGGCCGAGGTGAGCTTGGACAGCATCCACCAAGCACGGCTTGAGGAGAATCTTCCTCCTACGAAGTCAGTAAACCATCACAAAGCCTCACCGACGGCCCATTGCCTCGGCATCGCGTCAATGCCGTCGGCTGAGGTTCTGATCTCCTTCGTTTGCAAAGTGTTTGATGAATTGTCTAGTTTTTTTCACTATGTTTTGCTCCTTTTCAATCAAAATCAACCTAGAATATTGCATAGCGTAGATGAAGAGGTTGAGGGAAATGTTACTTGACGACTCTTCATCGAAGGAGGAGGAATGATTTTGAAATGGCCATTGTGATGATCGTTAACGAGGACATCTCACGACCGAGACTAGCATCACAATTCGGCTGCATGACCTCAGTCAAGATAGAGCAGAGGACCATGTGAAGCTTATGAAGGATTAATTTTCACCCAATGCAACCTATCCATAGAAGTATTTTCGACGGCAATTTTGGACGCACCGAGGTCTCTTCCTCACCATTGCAAAAGTTGTTGAAAGGCATGATCCATGGTCTGAATTGAGAAGGATTTCATCGTGAGGTAAGTGCGAGCCGATTAATGAAGTGTGTCATGGCTGTTCGAGTACTTGCATATGGTTGTTCGACCGGCGCTACTGACGACTATGTCTGTACTGAGGAAGATTCAATCTTGGAGGTTGTTCGAAGATACACATAAGTCGTGATTGAGATCTACGGGGTGGAGAACTTGGAAGCACCAAATGATGAAGACACTGAGAGACTCTTGGGTCTGAGTGAAGAACGAGGATGGCCATGGATGTTGGGATCAATTGATTGCATGCACTGGACATGAAAGAATTGTACTGCGAGATGGAATGGTCGGTACAATGGGCATCCCAGAGGTCCAACAATCATTTTTGATGCAGTTGCATCCGAGGATTTATGGATTTGGCATTCATACTTTGGTTTGTTTGGCTCTCATAATGACTTGAATGTGTTTGTGAGATCACCATTGTTCCAAAGGCTTATTACCGGAGATGCTCCTCCTTGCAACTATGTTTTCATTGGGCATGAGTACAGGATGGATCATTACCTTGCAGATGAGATCTATCCTTCATGGGCTACATTTGTGAAGACAATTCCGCGAATGCGTCAAGAGTATGCAAAAAAGGATCCTCAAAGAGCTTTCGGTGTGCTTCAAAAGCGTTTTGTCATTATTAGTTGCCATGACGAGTATTGGAACCAATAGGTCCTATAATGACATGTTGCATCATTTTGCATAACATGGTCATTAAAGATGAGAGAGACATGACAGATAACTTTAGGTACATCTCTGATAGAGATCTTGTTGAGCCGGAACACAATGCAAACATGTTACAAAGATTTCTCGTAGCATATTGATGTATTGAAAGACGAAAACTTTAGTCTCAACTCTAAGGTGATCTTGTTGAGCATCAGTGGGCACTCCATAGCAGCATTTGGTTGTTGTGCTTCTATCATGCTCTTTACTTCATTTGAGCCCTTTCGTGTGTTTGAATTTGAATAATTTAATTTGTGAACTTTAAATTTATAATATTCATGAATTGTGTAAACCTTCACTATCAAGTATGGTTTTATTACATGTGCAAATATGTAGTTGAATATTTGAAATGTACTCCCTCCATCCCAAAATTCTTGTCTTATACACCCCCGTTCCAAAATAAGTGTAGTATAAAGTTGAGACACTTATTTTGGAATGAAGAGATGTATCTAGATACGTTTTATTGTTAGATACATTCGTATCTAGACAAATTTAAGAAAAGAATTTTGGGACGGAGGTAATATTATGTAAACCCAAATTTCGAAGAATTAGCGAAGAAACTTCTATAAGAAGTTAAGTTTTAGGGGTTTGGATAGGAACCATTTTTGTTTATCTCTTTCAATATAAGGAGTTAAGGTTTTCGTTTGAGGGGCTAAATTATAGGGGATTTGCAAGAGATGCTGTAAGGGCGTAACCCACTATTTTCCCATCCCTGCCTAACGGGAGTTAAAATTCTGTTTTGCATAAAAAGAAAAACTTGATTTTTGGAGGAGCCCACATCTTCCAAACGAAAAACTTGATTTTTGTGTAAAACTTCATTTTTTTTCTTTGTACTACTAATTTAAAACTGTAAATGTCAACTCAATTTGCCATAATAAGTTTTCAATTTTTGCAAATATCCAGAATAGCTGCTACATGGCTTAACGTTATTGACTTCTTCATCCGTGACCTACTGCAGGCGCACCCTGAGCTACCATCGCGTCCACTAAATGTACACAGGCAACTGGAACTCCTGCCAGTCCAAAAAATTTCTGCGAAGGGTACGCATAAATTCTGAATGCTGGGAATAAGGCAGAGAGAACTAGGAATTCACGGCAAAAGACGTGTAAATGATATTTTTGCTTGCAATCGAAATCGACAGAAATCGACAGGCAAAGCTGGCAATCGAAATCGACAGAAATGTTCCAAAATACTTTTGGAAACTTTGTTTTTGGGTCTTCTTACCCGAGCGAGATGCAATGTGCGTATCCCACAAGCGAGCAGCAATTGGTCAGATCTTGCAGAAACAGGGCCTGATTGGATTCTCGTTTCGGAGCGCTATACACCGATTCCAAGCGGGGCGTCAAGAAACATTTCTGGCGTCAATCCTAATATGTTCCATATGGCACTAAAAATAAAACATTGAGATGAGAAGAATGGAGTCGATTGAACAGGAATTTCAAATAATATTATAGAGGTGGCAACAGCCGCAGTACAACATAATCATATACCACACCACACAATACAACCCAATAAACGAATAGTAATATCACCAAACACTAGTTTTTCTCCCAAGAACTATCGGTTCTCAGTCCTTCTCGCCTTCAGACACCCCTCCCCCCAAGGCCCCAACATCATAAATTGCTTGCTGCATCATCATCCTTGAGGCGGATCAGATCAGACCTGGAACGGCCACGGCCAGTTGCCGGCGCCGTCCTCGCCGCCGACCTTGGCGCTGCGGCGCATGGGGTTGCCGCCGCACTCCCTGTCGACGTAGGCGTAGTACCTGAGGACGAAGGCGAGCGCGAGGGCGACCCACTCGAGGCAGAAGATGGCGATGCCGAGGCCCCCGATCATGCGCAGGATGACGGCGCCGTCCTCCTCGCGGACGTAGGACCTGAGCCCGTCGGCGAGGAACTCGGCGGTGCGGGAGAAGGCGAGCACGGCGGCGGCGCCCTGCAGGATGGACACGACGACGGTGGCGGACATGTGGGCGGTGTAGACGCGGCCCCGCGGCGGGTCGGGCGCCGCGATGACGGCGCACCCGGCCACGGCGGCCGCCACGGTGAGCGCGTGGAGCAGGATGAGGAGGAAGCCGTCGACGGAGGGCACGAGGCGGAGCGAGAGCGTGAGGAAGCCGCACCCGGACGCCGCGCCGAGGATCATGTAGTTGGACACGAGGAAGGCGCGGCGCGCGCGGCGGTGCGCCGGGGACGCCGAGTCGCCCGCCGGCGGCGCGATCACCGAGAGGCCCATGCTTCTTGTGGCGGCGACCGAGCGAGGAGGGCGAGCGGAGAGGGAGGAGCGAGGCTTGCAAGTGAGGAGTGAGGAGAGGGAGTGAGGTGTGGTGATTTGGGGAGGAGATGGGGGGATTAAATGGGGGTGGGGGAGGAGGGATCATCCGACCGTTTGAGGAAGAGACGAAGGGGGAGCGGAGCATCAACGGCTAGTTTGAAAAGGGCGGAGGCAGGGTGGCCGGCCGGCCGTTGGAGAGGCGCGCGGCCGGGTTCGGCGGCCACATTTGCCGTGGACTTGAGTGGAGGCAGTGGGGCAGGCGTGTCGGTAGTGAAACCTGGCAAAAGAATCTTCCCGTTGGCTTACGTGGAGTGTGGACCAGTGGCGAGTTTCCTCTCGTGCGTTTTGATTTATTTATTTTTTGAATGAACATCTCTCGTGCGTCTTGATTATTTTATTTTGAACATCAAGAGACTTTATTCCTTAAATAATAGCAAGATCATTTCAAATTTGGTGAGAAATAAAGTCCCGAATATCACTATCCCAAAACTCTCAAGCTCTAGAACTTAGGGAACTCTTTGCTATACTGTCAGCAGCAGAATTTGCTTCTCTAAAACAGTGAACCACATCCAGTTTTTTTGAACATCTATGCATTTTGATTGGTTTGGAGATAACGCATATTTGCCTTGCCTAGTCAAAATTAACTTCAAAAACTGTTACTATTTTTTTTTCAAGTTAACAACACAACTATGCTAAAATTTGAACCCCCTAAAATTTAAGGAATGACCCTCAAATGCACCCCAACCGACTCAAATTTGCTTACTCGTGTATTTTTCTCATTAAACGCCGAAAGCTTGACGGGAGAACTTTCAACCTCCAAGTGGCCGCATGATGTCGTCGATGCCTCTGCCGCCCCCTTCACAACGTAAATGGATATGCGTGTCCTCTTTACCCACCTTTGCCACCTTCCCAATATGTGAACCCTCGGCAGGCAATGCTAGGAACGCCTAGCACAACACAACTGTGTCGGTTGGGCAACAATGTGGTGCGGCCCAACACCGCATCCAACACCATCGCCCCTTCCCCACGGTTGATTTGCCCCCATTATCGCCGGACAAGAAGAAGAGGTGTCGCCGTCGGCCGACGCGATGGAAGAAGCAGTGACGAGGAAGAAGGTCGCGACACCACTGCCCAACCCGACCGCTAATGACGATGAGACCAATGGCCCCCATCATGCACATGAGCTGTTTGACACAATGCCCTTTTTCGTTGCCTTTCGAGAAGGAGGTTTAAACCCTAAGCATTTGCATTGTTGTGATGCACACAACCATTCTTTGATTATTAAGCAAAGTACAAAACAAATGCAACCATGATCGAATCATTACAAGATATGAAATTTACATCTACGACTAAGTTGACTTCTTATGCAACAACGCCTACAAGAAGGATAAATGTCATCGCACCATCGTCGCCACGTTCGACCGGAGATAGCCTGGACAAAAAAATCATCTTGATTACCGAGACCAATCAATAAAGATCGACAGGGCAAGAAATAGGAAACGCCTTCAACAATGCAACAAACGCAAGTTCGTCGCTGTTGAACGCGACTAATAAAGGTTAGAATCCGAGTTTTCACCCCTGGAACATGAAGTGGTGTTCCAATCAACATCTTGATAACAAATTGTTCAATAGTCGGCTCCGTCGGTACTCCACGCTAGGGCCAAAACGCACTAGCAGATTGGTGGGACATCTTCCCACCTTAATGTTGATGTATCAGTGTGTAGCTAGACGCTATCGCTCCACATTGATGAGAGTCACACTACAACACCAACCATGCTATCAAAGCTGATGCCCCAATACTAGAAGCCAACAGGTAACCAACGACCTTCCCTTTGCTCATCAACATTGAACTTTGGAGTTGGCACCTCGAACCTTCTCATGCAATGGTCGTTGCTCTCGCACTAGACGAAGATCCTCTTTGCACCACCATTATCGCTGCACATGACCACCGTCACTCTGCCTACAAATATGTCGACGTTGATACGTCTCAAATGTATCTATGATTTTGATTGTTTCATGCTATTATATTATAATTTTATACACTTCTTATAACAATTTATGTTACTTTTCTGGACTAACCTAATAATTTAGCGCCCAGTGTCAATTTCTATTTGTTTTCGGTTTCGCAGAAAATCAATATTTACAGGGGTCAAAATCACTTGCCGATTTAATATGATTTTTCTAGGCAAAAAGAAACACACGAAGCTCTGGGAGAGATCGAGAGGCCAAGCCATGAGCCCACCTGGCCACCCAGCGTGGCCAGGGGGCGCACCGCCTGCCCGTGTGGGGTCTTGAAAGTGCGTTATATCGACTAGAGGGGGTGAATAGGCGATTTTTACAAATTCGTCACTGAGAAATTTCAAGGTGAGGAAATTCCTAAGTCACGAAAAACTAGTGGCGGAATAAGTACTCAGATGCAAGCATAACAGAGCAGTAGCACAATCATCATGATGAAATGAAAACAAGCATAGAGTACAAGTAGCGTAAACACATGATTGCAGGCTGAAGACAAAGTGACTGAAGAAATAGGATTGAGAAAATTGAGAAAGTCTTCAGTCAAAGTCTTGAAACAGTAACGATCAAATACTTCAACATAGGAATGAGGAAATGAAAGGGTTGATAAAATAGAACCAATAGCTTGATGAAGGCATTGATTTGGTAGACCAGTTCCAACTGCTATGACAATCGTACGTCTGGTTGGAGCGGCTAGGTATTTAAACCCGAGGACACACAGTCCTCATCGTATTCTCCTTGAGTTAAGGTCACACAGATCTAGCCCAATCACTCGTGGTAAGTCTTCAGGTGACTTCCAAACCTTCACAGACTCGGTCACTCGGCGATCCGCAATTTCCTCTTGAATGCTCTAGACCATGATGCCTAACCGTTTGGAGGATGCATAGTCCTCAAAGGTAACAAGCATCGGTTCCACACAGGAACAATCTCTTCAGTGATTCTCAATCACTATGGGTTTGTAGGGGTTTGGGTTTTTCTCACTTGATGATTTTCGCTCAAAGTCCTCGGAGGATGGGATGCTCTTAATGACAAGTGTCAGTTTCTCTCAGAGCAACCAACCAGCTAGTAGTTGTAGGGGCAGCTTTTTATAGCCTAGGGAGCAGCCCGACATGATAAGATATAAATGCCCTTCAAAGATATGACCGGTAGATGGGTAGATATTTTGGGACAGCTAGCGCCTAACACATCAACGGTCGGAAATTTGACTATCAAATTCCTCAGGGCTATCGTGTTCCTCACTTGTAGGCAATCCACACTGGCGAATTCCTAACTCCTCAGTCAGAACAAATTCCTCAGAGATCAGAAGATCTTCGTCTCTGTCACTGAAGAAATTGACTGAACTGTATGAGATTTCCAATGGCTTCACTCGAAAGGATTGGTAGGTGTAGGATTTTGAGATGAGCATCACTTGGAAACTTTTCCTTAGTTTTACTTCGACCCCCTTTAACAGTACGATGTCTCCTATGACTCAAAAAGAGAAAATGAAATTATGAAAACAAAAGTCTTCACGCTTCATATTCCTCGCATGAATATCAAGTCTTCAGGATCACACCAAATTCTTCACTTTCAAAGTCTTCAGAAAGCCAAAGTCTTCAGTTGAAGATATTCATTTTTAGGGGTCGACTTTCACTGTAAATATCAAACTCCTCATAGACTTATAGACCTGTGTAAACTCACAAACGCATTAGTCCCTTAACCTATAAGTCTTCAATACACCAAAATCACTAAGGCGCACTAGATGCACTTACAATCTCCCCCTTTTTGGTGATTGATGAGAATATAGGTTAAGTTTTCAACGGGGATAAACATATGAAGTGTAAATGCTGATATTGAGGAATTTGATTGCAAGATATAGAAGAACTCCCCCTGAAGATGTGCATATGTGAGGAATTTGCTTTGTGTAACAAATGCACATTGTAGAGTAGAATCATGGAGATCTCCCCCTATATCTTGTAATTCATACACGCATTTAACATATGATATGAAGAATTTGAAATGCATGATGAAATATGGCGTCATTAACATATATGAGGAAATAGCATGCAGAAAAACATAGCAAAAGTATCAGACCATCATCGGACTTAAGTTTACAACTCGATCTAACAAATACTTCAGAAGAACGAGAGTTGTAACTTAGCAAAAAAACGCCCATATATAGAGACCCGCTTGAAGACTAACTCAAATCCCCCCTTTGTCATTGAATGACCAAAAGGGACGAAAAAAGAGGACTAACGCTCCTGAAGAATATCATCATGAAGTCGATGGAGGAGCGCCAACGTTATTGGGGTCATCTGTTGATGTAGGGCCTGCCGTAGTGTTGTTTAAATCTTCAGCTTCATCCGTCTCGCGCGATGAAGAATATGAGCTGGCCACGAAGTGAGGAACTTTGACCTTCTTGAATTTCTTCGAAGGCGGCTGAGACCAGTTAAAGTCCTGCTTGAAGCCCATCTGTTTGAGATCTTCATCACCGTAGAGGTGAGACAGTGCAGTCCAAGTGTGGTCAAAAACTTCATGCAACTAGTAGTGGTTCTTCTCCACAGTGTTTTGCGTGATTGTCACGTTGTGAAGAATTGAACCAAAGTGACGCTTGACCCACTTGTGATTGCGATCCACCTTTTGATGAAGACTGAGGAGAAGCTCACGGTCAGTTATCACCCTTGGAGCAGTGGCTTGAGGATATTGCTTTGAAGCATTTGCGGCAGTGTCGTGGGTGGCAGAGTCATCATTGGTGGAATAAGATGCAGCTTTGCGAAACTGTCCATCCAATGGACGAGTGCCTTCATCGATAACAGCAGCCTTGCCCTTCTCATCAGCTGAGGAAATAGTCCTTTTGAGGACTTCAATTGGTGACAAATAGCTGAGATGATTTTGACAATCAGCCTTATAGTTGATTGAAGACCTTGATCTGATGAATCTCATGATCCAGGGAGCGTAAGGCTTCAATTCAAACGGTGACAGAGCTACATTTGCCAAAGTCCTCATGAAGAAATCGTGGTAGTTGATAGGAATACCATGTATGATGTTGAAAAGCAGATTCTTCGTGATGCCAACAACTTCCATCATCAGAGTTGTGGCCCTTGATTGGACTGAGGCTTTTGGTCAATATCCTATATATAGACCTTGGCACATAAAGCAGTTCCTTGACGAGGAATTTGGTTCTTGGAGCTTGGCCTGGCTTCAAAGGCTTGATCATCACTTGCATCAGATGGTTGGAGAGCTCAGGTTCATCATAGATGCGCCTTGCACATTCAGTGGGAGGACTGACTGGGACGACGTGAAGTAATTCAGAGGCCGGTGCTTTGTAGTGAGTATTTTCTGTCATCCAGTCGAATACCCATGAGTTTACATCTTCAACGTTGCCAGTGATGTGCAACGTGGCATAGAACTGAAGAATGAGTTCTTCATTCCAGTCGCAGATGTCGGTGTAGGTTGAGCAGCCCAGCGTCATGAAGAACACTGAGGACTGGGGTGAAGCATGGCAACGACTCCATATCCACATGAGGAATTTGCTCGTGGTTAAAGATCTTGTCTTTATCAAACATTAGTGAGGAATAGAAATTCATTTGACTCGCTGTCCAGAAGCGCTTGCGTCTAAGTCTTACAGAGTCATATGGATTATAATCCGTGAAGAAAATATGCTCATTGAAGAAGTCATCTGTAAGTGCATCTAGTGCCACCCCTAGTTGGTTTTGGAGTATTGACGACAAACCTAGTTGAGGGACTAATGTGTTTGTGAGAATTGCAGGATAACACAGGTAGAAGTCCCTCATTGATTCGGTTTTCCCACCAGAGATGACCCCTAAAAATGTATGAAGACATTGATGTCAAAGGTGGTATATGAAGATATTCACATTGAAGACTATGACAAGAGAAGACACCGCATGAAGCCTATGGAGCTCGAAGACTTAGATCTTTCGCAGTTCTTTTTCTTTTGTGTTGAGTCATAGGAACCACCGTACTGTTAAGTGGGGTCCAAGAGAACTAGTCAGAATGACTGAAGTGATGCTTAAACAAAAACCTATGTCTTCGAGTGAAGACTCTGAGAGCAAATCTTGTCTAGAGTCGGACAAGTCAGCTTTGCTTGTAGCCCAAGTAAAGTTGCTGTGTGAGTTTGAAATCTGACCGTTGGAATACATGTCAGTTCCTTAGTGACCCAGGGTCATTTCAGACAAATCAGGCCGGGTTGCCAAGTGGCTATAAATAGCCCACCCCCTACAACCATAAATGGTTGGCTGCTCAGATTCAGAGTATGGCTTTTATCCTTTGAGAGCAACCCACCTCGAAGCCTTTGAGAGAGAATTCCTTGCGAGGATAAAGCCTTAACCACCCAGAGCCAGAGAGAATTAGGCATCACTTAAGTCTTCTTGTCTGAGTGATCTGAAGACTTATTACACTTGAGGACTGTGCATCCTCCAGCCGGTTAGGTGTCGCGTTCTGAGCATCCAAGAGACATTGTGGATTGCCGGTGAACGAAGTCTGTGAAGGTTTGGGAGTCTACCTTGAAGACTTACCAGAGTGATTGGGCGAGGTCTGTGTGACCTTAGCTCAAGGGGAATACGGTGAGGACTGGGTGTCATGTGCTGCGTGTTCAGGACTGGGTGTCCGGGACTGTGTGTCCTTTGGTTTAAATACCTAGCCTCCCTAACCAGACATACAGTTGTCACAGCAACTGGAACTGGTCCAACAAATCTTTGTCTTCAACGAGTCACTGGTTTCATCCTTCCCTTCTCTTTACTTACTGTTACTCTGTGTGAAGTCATTGTATGTTTGCTCTATCTTTTGTCTTCACTGAGTGAATGTGTGATGTGTTTGGCTTCTTAATATCTTCCTGCCTGATCCTTACTACCTAGCTTCTATTAGTCATTGTCCTTTCACTTTATTGAATACTTGACTATGGTTTATCTAGTGTAGTCTAACTTCCGCTGCATGGTAATAGGTTTATTTCTATCGTTTGTCTTCGAAACATCCATGTTTTGAAGACTTTCATAAAAATCGCCTATTCACCCCCCTCTAGTCGATATAACGCACTTTCATCATCAGCCTTGAACTTCTGCTTCTTAGTGAGAGGATTCAGTGGCTTGGGCTGAAGATTTGCAGTTGAAGTCTTCACAGCATTTTGAATCACAGCAACATTTGCATCAGCACCAGTGGCTGGAACTTCTTCAGGAATAGTGAGAAGATAAGCTTGATGTTCTTCAGAGCCCGTGTGAATTTCTTCAGTTTGTACTGGGGACTGAGGAATCTATTGCAGAGGGGTGTAGAGTGGTGAATTGGGGTGATGACTTTCCCAGTAGTCATCATTCAGAATAGGAGTTGTACACCCAATGTCCACATCTTCATCTTCATCTATTTCTTGGACGCCTGTCTCTTCAGATGTGAATTGAGGCATGTGCGATGATACCAGTGGAGTTGAAGTGATATTGTCCACTTCCATTTCTTCATCCAACTGCTCTGACGTAGCAGCAGAAGGATCTTCTTCATCAGATTCACTTGGAATCACATATTCCTCACCAAAGGAAATAATCTCCTTTGATGGCATGCTTGATATGGGAACAACATCTATAGGATTTTCAAAGGAGCTTGTCAAAGTCTTCACTTTCTTTGGAGCTGAAGACTCTAAGGAAGCAGATGCTTTCCTTTTCTTCACAGATGCTCGCTCCACAGCCTTGGTTTCCTTCGCTTCTGATGCAGAAGGAAGGTTGATGCTTGTCTTCGCAGGAGGAGCAGAGGAAATTGGTGCAGTTTCTTCAGGCACAACTGATGCAGTTGTCCTGGATTGTTCAGTTTCTTCAGGCGTTGTAGCAGATGCTTCAACTGGCATGGCTTGTTCTTCAGGCGCAACACTAGAGGTTGCCCTGGCAGTTTCTTCAGTGGCTGGAATATCTTCATCAGCCCTGGTGCTCTCATTTTCTTCAGCAGCCTGATTTTCATCGGTGGTGCTGGCATATTCTTCAGTAGGCTGAGCAGATACTTTAGCCTGAGGAATTTCATGTTGCGTTGGGGCTGCAACATTTGAGGTGAATCCCTTGGTCAGCTTGACGAATCTGACTTTGGCTCCCAGCCAATCAGCATAGTATCGGTCAAATTCATCACTGATACCCTTGATTTCTGATTGTAGAGCTACAAGTTCATCAGGTGATAGCTTCAAAACATTTTGCTTCAGAAAGCACTCTTTCTTGTACTGAGCTTTTTTCACCTTCCTCCCTTGTTCAAATTTCCATTTTTCCTCATCAATGAAGGTCATCAACACTTGATTTTGGCCAGGAGTGAGATTCAACTCAGGCAAAGGAGTGTTGGGGTCCTTATGCCATAGGTCGATGAAGTATAGGATCAACTTGGGATCCAGGATCAATAGCACATTACTGCCTTTGGCTCTAGCGGCCTTGTGTTGTTTGTCTCTGATGATTTTAGCTAATTCCTCATCATCATCTTCATCTTCACTTGACGGCACTTGGAAGGCAACCTGCTTCTTCTGAGGACTTGGCCTTGTGCCTCGTCCAGCAGTGGCCTTTTTCTTCAGCAGAGTGGGGCCTGTTGAGGACTGAGGAGGAGCTGAAGAACTTGCAGATGCTCCTGAAGCAATTGAGATACCAATTGTCCTTTGGCACGAGGCGATATGCGCAGGTGCCGAGGACTTTGCAGCAGCAACTGAAGGTTTTGCAATAATGGGAACTAGAGCTGCTAGAGGAATATGCCGTGAGGGCTTTGATGAGCTTGTCCGTGAGGGCATTGCTGAGCTTGGCCGTGAGGGCATTGCTGAGGAACTGGGCTTGTGCGCAGGCTTCTTGGGCATAGCCTTCTTAGGCTTGCTAGCAGAGGCCTCAGCAGCAGTAGCAACATAGTCTTCATTGAATTTCCTCACTGCTTCCTTGGCCATTTTGGCCAACTTGGCTTGCTGTTTGGCCCATTCATCTGGATAGTCCTCACCACGCTTGAGGCTAGTGGGATCAGCAATTTGGCCAGGTGCTAATGGAGGTCTTGGGCAAGGAGGGTGTAAAGCGAATTTCTTCATGTACTTAGGAGTGACATATCTGTACTCCCTCCATTCCCGTGCCCATGTCCTCTCTATCGTCTGTATGCGCACCTTGCGCTGATTCTTGTTCTCCTTGCCATGTTTGGCTTCATCAGGAATGCAATAGTCCTCATAGATGTCATCCGGGATCTCAAAAGCTGTGTTCACTTCTAGTCTTTTCCCTCCCTTCTGAGGTCTCTTGCCATCAGCCATTTTCTTCAGCTGAGAAATTTGAACAATAGTATTCTCTGAAGAGGTATGAAATTTGTCTTCGAGGAACCACTACTGCAGGATGCTGCTAACGCGACACTATGATTAGAGACCCTTCGAGAAACTGTGTGTGATGCAATAATCACAAACGGTGGTGTATGAAACTGTAAAAAATGTATAGAACGTTTGTGATGACGGATGCATCAAACACGATTCAGATTTTAGTTGCATGTGTGATGAAGGGCATACAGTTCAGTTCAATTAACTGTTTGTGATGAGGAGGAACAAAAGAAATGGGCAGCCAGATGAAGGCGTGTGCGATATACAACATACGGTTCACTTGGATGAACTGTTTGTGATTAGGCAACACAAAAGAAACAGGCAGCCAGATGAAGGTGTGTGCGATATACAACATGCGGTTCACTCGGATGAACTGTTTGTGATTAGGCAACACAAAAGAAATGGTTAGCCAGATCAAGGTGTGTGCGATATATGCATGCGGTTCACTCGGCCCTTGTCGTCAGTGTGTGACCTCTGTGGCAACCATTCACTCCCAGGCGCCTCTTCATGTACCGTGGTAACCGTCCACCGACTCTTCGCCTTTCCCTCTCGATTTGGAACTATTGTCGCACGCTCTTCCTCCCTCCTCCATTTGCCTTCACCGTTCCTTCTGCCATTGTTCGATCGTCTTCTCCATGGAGGGAACAGGCCGGAAACGACCCCATTATTCTTGCCCCGATCTGAATGATGACGCGGTGGAGGAACTCATTGATCGGTGCGACGTCATCACCTCGGCTAGCATGGCAGGTTTGTTCAAGACCATTCTCGACTCAACTAATAACATCATTACAAGGAACCCAAGGGTCCCGGAGCGGTTTGATCTCCCATATCTTCTTCGCCGTGACCCTGCTGACTGGCGCGGGGATGAGGGAAGCCCCGCCTTCTGTAAGTTGATGCCGCTTGATAATGATACGTATGATGTTAAGATGCCATTGCTTGAGGGCAAGGCTTGGGCAGGCAGAAATGGAGATTGGGTTGTTTATATTGGGTACAACTGCGAGTGGGAACTTGTGAATGTGTACACTCGCCACCGGGTTCCACTTCCAAAAATCTCAGACGACTGCCCAGAGGTTGAGTACACCGGTATTCTACGTGAGTTCAAATACGATCATGCTGACTGTTGTCTACGGAAGATAACAATTTGTCGAGTTCCCAACTGCTCTTGGGATTACATGAACTATGAAGTTGTTGCTATCTTCGACAAGCTTGTTGCCATCCTTACTTCCACAGCTCAATGGATATTGCTCAAAAATCAATTTATGTACACGGATGAGTAATGTGATGCAATTCAATATGAGGGTCTTGTGTTTGCTGCCACCACTCGTGGCACTGTTTTTGCATGGAATCCTGATGCTTTCGGTACGTTTGTCTTTCACCGTAATTATAATTGTTTCATCCACATGAATGCGGGTTAGCTAGTTTCTCTTTACTAATTAACCTTCTTGTGTTTCCAAGGTCCTGTGAACATTCCACCACCTATACTTGAAAAAATTATAACCAAGGGGGAGATGACGATGCTAATGATCACGATCATGAGGACGAGCAGGACCCATATACTCAGTGGCGCCTGGCAACTTATTTCGATGGATCACCTCTTCTTGTCTGTATACAGGGCACTGCTGATGTTACTAAGGAAGCAGGTGTTGTCTTGCATGGTCGCACTCTCCGGACCTATTCCAACATCCGTTGCAGGGTATTTGGGATGAATACTAGTGTACTAGCGCCAACACCTTCTCACTGCTTCAGTATTGAAAGTCTTGGAGGAAACTTACTCTTCCTTGGACAAAACTATCCAATGATGGTGGAAGGCGATCCAGCTGTTGTTGACACAACGTTACTACCATTTATGAGAAGCAACTGTATCTATACCTCGGACATTAGTATGCTTCCCTACCGTCCCAATATGGGTCCTGACATAGGCCGCTTCAGCCTCGATGATTAGTCCTGCATTGGTCTCGAGATTGACAGTAGCTGGCCCTTCCAAGAGAATCACTTCTGGTTCAAAGCAAGCGTTTCCAACACCGACGAGTGGTTGAGCTGAAGTTCATTTCATCGCTTTGTTATTTGTTGTGTGAGAAAAACTTTACTAGAATGTTTTGTTGGAAATGATCTAGAATCCAACGTGTATCCTCATTGTCGTTGTGGGTTGATGACTTGTTTTATGTAATCAATGGCACATTTCCATATGCGTCCATTAACTCACGCCTGCTAGTGGTGTCCATATGAACAGTGCTAGTGATTTTAGTTGCAAAAATTAGATAGTGCTAGTGATTTGTAGCTGCATATTTTGACAAATCGCAGTGTCACAAGGTTGACAAATGGCAATGTTACTAGATAAACAAATGTCAATCTTTCTAGTTTGACAAATGGCAACATACCCAAAACGACAGATATGCAAATCTTACCCAATTGTTTGTACGTGGTTGCACACGGGTCGTGCAAAACAACCGTTTGCGTTGAAGGGATGCAGAAATCCTGCTCGACACATTTTCCCTTGGCTTCCTGGGGAAGCTGTCAGTTTGCATACGAGTGTTCTAACTAAAACGTTTGCGATGAGTGGTTTATATTTAAAAACCATTGACGTTTGTTCAAAAGAAAATCGTTTGATAAGTCTGTACATTAAGAGAGAAAAACGCAAGTTTGTTCAAATCATATCTTTCATTCAGTCACACTGCAAATTTATATTCATATGATCGAGAATTCGAGATACAGTATTAAACCCCAAAAAACTATTTCCGATGGCGGCGGAGGCGGTGTGCCGTGCCGTGCCGTCGTCATCGTTGTCGTCCTCCGGGATGCCGTTGTTGAAGTCTTCAAGGAAGCATAAAATGTTCTTCACTTGTAAATCAAACATCATGTCGTCGCGCGAACGACGGTCGGGCGTGGGAGGACGGCAGCTGGCGCCGCTGAGAGGTAGCGGTCGACGGCAGCGTCCCATGCCGCTGAGGGGGGCGCGTGCACGGGCACGGGCACGGCGGGTGCAGCCAAACACATGGGGACCGGCGCCGCGGTGGGTGGACTGGCCTGCACGGGCAGGGGCACGGGTGTGGTGGGTGCAGCCAAACGCACGGGGACCGGCACCACGGTGGGTGGAGGGGCGTGCACGGGCACGGGCGCTGGTGCTGGCATGTACACGAGCTCGCGCGGGTCCACGGAGACCTTGCTGACACCCGCCGCTTCCAGCTCTATGATAGTGCTCGGCGACCAGCCCGCTAATGCTACGGGGATGGTCGCTGGCGTGGGCGTGGGGATGGGAGCTGGGACGAGAGCGGGGGCAGCAACCACCGCGGCCAGCTCGTTCTGGGCCATGTCCATGAGGCCCCATTCCTCCTTATTTTCTATCTCCTCCGGCTCGGAGTCGACTACACCAAACTTGAAGACTAGTGGCCGATGATCATTCTGCGCCATGGCGTTGGTGGAGGTCTGCGAGAGGGAGGGGAATGGGAGGCGAACAGTAAGGCCGCCCATATTAAACAGCGGCTCGGCCAGCATTAATGGAGAGGAAGGCGGGCGGACATGGAAGTCAAAGGGCTCGCTTCCCAGTGAGCCCGCGCAGCATACAGCTCGCACGCTTCCTGGTGAGCCTGCGCATTGGAGGACAGCTTGCACGCCTCTCGGTCAGCCTACGCATCGGACAACGCTCGCACGCCTCCCGTTCAGTCAAGGTCAAGCAGCTATTTGCACGACACCTCCTACAGCCATTAAAGCCAAGACATGTGGCATCACATGAATGGTTAATAGAACGCACACGGTTTGAATTATACAAACGTTTGAGATATTAAAGCGGCAACTATTTTTTCGAAATGCCTTTGTTGGCTGTCATTATTCGACCACGCCTTCTCCCAAAATGGACATGAAAAATGCCACAGCATGTCGGGTGCCATTCCATGATAGCATGCCAATTTTCTTGAATTTCAAACGAGTTTTGGATTTACTAGAATTTAAAAACAGGCATCTCAATGTTTTGCTGGCAATCAACGGTGCCCTGGTGTTTGAAATTCATTCCAATGTCTTGCATGGGACCTAAGCATGCACCCTAGGACATAGATTTGATTTTTCAACCAATTTATATGCACTGGAGCATGTGCATGTAGTTCAGATTTGAATTATGCACATAAATGCATTAAAAACTCAGTTGATGCATAAAAATGTCCAAATGAACCCCGAAAAATCCCAAAAATTGACACAACACTCCTGCTGTTCTATGTTGACACGAGAATTTTTTTGAAAGCAATAAGAGGCAATGGATTCGTTTCGTCCCCAAAGGTGGGACGTTCCCTACCGAAACCATCATGCTTGTTGTGAGAAACTCTGATTTGTGAGAAGCATATACCCGAACCAGCCCCGAATGGGACAATTTTTTTAACACAACATGTTGATGCTGCTCCATGATAGCATGCCAAGTTGCATGAATTTTATATGAGTTTTGGATTTACTAGAATTTAAAAACCAGGCATCTCAACGTTTTGCCGGCAATCAACACTGCCCTGGTGTTTGAATTTCATTACCATCTCTTGCATGGGACCTAGAAATTCACCCAAGCACACAAATTAGATTTTTCAACCAACCTTAGTGCATTGGAGCATGTGCTTGTAGTTCAAATTTGAATTGTGCACATAAAATGCCTAGCAAACCCAGTTAATGCATAAAAATGTCCAAATGAACCCCGAAAAATCACAAAAATTGACACAACACTCCTGTTGTTCTATGCCGACACTAGAAATTTTTTGAAAGCAATAAGAGGCAATGGATATCGTTACGTCCCCAAAGGTGGGATATTCCCTATCGAAACCATCATGCTTGTTGTGAGAAGCTCTGGTATGTGAGAAACTTATACCCGAACCTGCCCCAAATGGGACAAGTTTTTTACCACGACATGTTGTTGCCGCTCCATGATAGCATGCCAAATTTCATGAATGTCAGACGAGTTTTGGATTCACTAGAATTTAAAAACCAGGCATCTCAACGTTTTGTCAGCAATCAACAGTGCCCTGGTGTTTGAATTTCATTCCCATCTCTTGCATGGGACTTAGAAATTCACCCAAGGACACACATGTGATTTTTCAACCAACTTTAGTGCATTGGAGCATGTGCTTGTAGTTCAAATTTGAATTATGCACATAAAATGCCTAGAAAACCCAGTTAATGTATAAAAAGGCCAAACGAACATTGAAAAATTCCAAGATTAAACACAACACTCCTGTTGTTGTATGTTGACACTAGATATTTTTTGAAAGCAATAAGAGGCAACGGATATCGTCCCGTCCCCAAAGGTGGTACGTTCCCCATCGAAACGGTCATGCTTGTTGTGAGAAGCTTATACCCGAACCTACCCCAAATGGGACAATTTTTTTACCATGGCATGTTGATGCCGCTCCATGATAGCATGCCAAGTTTCATCGATTTCAGAAGACTTTTGGATTTACTAGAATTTAAAAACCAGGCATCTCAACGTTTTGCCGGCAATCAACAGTGCACTTGTGTTTGAATTTCATTCCCATCTCTTGCATGGGACCTAGAAATTCACCCAAGGACACACATGTGATGTTTCAACCAACTTTGGTGCATTGGAGCATGTGCTTGTAGTTCAAATTTGAATTATGCACATAAAATGCCTAGAAAACCCAGTTAGTGTATACAAAAGGCCAAACGAACCCCAAAAAATTCTTAGATTAAACACAACACTCCTATTATTCTATGTTGACACTAGAAATTTTTTGAAAGCAATAAGAGGCAACGAATATCGTGCCATCCCCAAAGGTGGTACATTCCCTATCGAAACCATCATGCTTGTTGTGAGAAGCTCTGGTTTGTGAGAAACTTATACCCGAACCTGCCCCAAATGGGACAAATTTTTTACCACGGCATGTTGATGCCGCTCCATGATAGCATGACAAGTTTCATGAATTTCATATGAGTTTTGGATTTACTAGAATTTAAAAACCAGGCATCTCAGCGTTTTGCTGACAATCAACAGTGCAATGGTGTTTGAATTTCATTCCCATCTCTTGCATGGGACCTTGAAATTCACCCAAGGACACGCATGTGATTTTTCAACCAACTTTGGTGCATTGGAGCATGTGCTTGTAGTTCAAATTTGAATTATGCACATAAAATGCCTAGAAAACCCAGTTAATGTATAAAAAAGGCCAAACGAACCCCGAAAAATTCCAAGAATAAACACAACACTCCTGTTGTTCTATGTTGACACTAGAAATTTTTTGAAAGCAATAAGAGGCAACAGATATCATCCCGTCCCCAAAGGTGGTATGTTCCCTATCAAAACCATCATGCTTGTTGTGAGAAGCTTATACCCAAACCTGCCCCAGATGGGACAAAATTTTCACCACGGCATGTTGATGCCGCTCCATGATAGCATGCGAAGTTCCATGAATTTCAGACGAGTTTTGGAATTACTAGAATTTAAAAACCAAGTATCTCAATGTTTTGCCGGCAATCAATAGTGCCTTGGTGTTTGAAATTCATTCCCATCTCTTGCATGGGACCTAGAAATTCACCCAAGGACACACATGTGATTTTTCAACCAACTTTAGTGCATTGGAGCATGTGCTTGTAGTTCAAATTTGAATTATGCACATAAAATGCCTAGAAAACCCAGTTAATGTATAAAAAGACCAAACGAACCCTAAAAAATTCATTCGCATTTCTTGCATGTGACCTAAGCATGCACTGAAGGACACAAATTTGATTTTTCAACCAATTTGTATGCACCAGAGCATGTGCATGTAGTTTAATTTTGAATTGTGCACCTGAAATGGCTAGAAAACCAGTTTAATGTATAAAATGTCCAAATGAACCCTGAATAATTCGAATTCTTTTAGGACACACATATAGTTGCATGCTCACTGTAGATTAAAGGTCTAGCAATTCAAACAGCGTCCATTGCCACTGTGACCCCATTTTGTAATTCAAATCAAGTAGACCCCACACAGTTTATTATCACCAACCGTGTGAGATGTAGTACAAAATATCTTGGAGCACCGTCGGTGTATAGTACGCCTATGGCTTACGCGAGAAGGTGCGTCGGCTACAGTCCACAGCCGGCGTGTCAAGCACACTAGCTCGCTCCTCAAAACCTCCCGCCTTTGCATCCCGCGCAATCTCGAAAATATCTACCGCCTGGAAGGTTTTAATGTTTGATAGCACACGATTAGTATGTGCGGACCGTGTGCGGTGTCTGTTACTCCCGCTTTGCTTCAGTCCCTTGATTCAAATTTTCAGTAGCCCCGACATTTTACTCCTGCCTCTGCATCCCTCGCAATCTCAAAAATATCTGCTCGCCCTTGATCCAAATTTTCAATAGCCCCGCCTTGTTACTCCCGCCTAGTAAAATTTTTAGTTGCCACAGTATTTCCTCAAACACAACCTCCGCTCACATAGACACACACAACCCTCGAAACCATTGGTAGGTCGCCACCATCGTCGGCGCCTCCATCCTCAACCTCTGCTTGTGTGCCGGGGAGCTCAAGGAGCCAATGGCCAAAAAGAGGTTTGTCGCGGCCTTTTTGCCCGACGTCATCGAGGTGGCCCCGTCATCTCCGCGGGCCCGATCCGCTGTCGCCGGTCCCTCGATCCGCCTGCCGCCGCGCCCCTACGCCGGTTCGAGGACTTTCCCATCCTCCCCCCGACCCGACAGCCGACGAAGTCCTACCTCGGGGTCCGGCAACGACGGTGGGGGATGTAGGTCGCCGAGATTACAGATCGAGAGACCCACACCTGCTGGTGGCTCGGTAGCTTCCACATGGCCGAGCTCGCGGCCATGGAGTACGACCGCTGGTAGGTCCGCTACCACGCACGGCGGTTGGGCTCAATTTCCCCTTCGACACACATCCGGTCGACCTCGCTCCGCCGGAGCCAGGGGTGGTGAGCTCGGCTATGGCGCGGGAGGACCGCGAGGTGTGGGAGAGCCTCGAAGCCGAGGCCGCCGACGAGGCCTACATGCAAGAGCTTTACCGGCAGCACCCGGAGCTCGTGGAGGTGGAGCGGGCAATCTTTGCTGGTGCGGAGGGCGGCGAGGTTATCACGCTCTCCTCCGATGACGAGGTCGAAGGCGACAAGGACGGCGGCACAGAGGGCGGCGAGGTTATCACGCTCTCCTCTGATGACGAGGTCCAAGGCGGTGGCGATGGCGGCACAGAGGGCGTCGAGGTGGGAACCGAGGATGAGGAGATCGACGTCTACGAATGGAGGAGTGCCTTCCCCAATGACCCGACGACAGTACTGGCCCGGACCCGGCTCGCGGCACACCGTACATGACGAGGAAGGATTGGCTCGACCTCTACTTTGGCCGAAAGTAGTTTAGCTTAGTTTAAATTTATGTTTTGTGTTCGGTTATGCAAAACCTGCTTTGAACTTGATCAAACTGAAGTTTACAACCTTAAGTTTAGGGGATCGACTAGAAAAGGCCAAAAAATGCTGGAGTATATATATATATATATATATCCACTAAGGGTTTTAGTCCTTTAACTTTTTAAGGATCGCCTAGAGATGTCCTTATGACTTGTTTATTTCAGCTCTTCACAATGTGATGCTCTATATGTGCAACTATTTGCCATGCAGTTCAATTTCATCGATAACAATTTCAACAATACCACTATGAATTACGATATTTGGTTGCTGTTAAGGATATTACAGTTAACATGCCTTTTCATTTTTCAATTGTTGTTTAGCAACATGCATTGTACTGACTGACTAAATATGCAATCCCAGGCTACATAGCAACAAGGAAGAGTGTTACCTTAATGTTCTGATGATGTCTAGATATACATGTAATAAAATCTTATATAATGGGATGGGTGGAGTGTTGTGCTACATCATTTTCAATTGTTGCTTAGCTTCTAATATTAACTTGGTGCTTTTAGGTACATATATCATTGCCAAAGATCCACACTTCGACCCTTTCTGTGTATGGGGCAATGAGATATTCATGAACCAGCATCAAGTGAGGAAACTGGTAAAGATTGTTATTAAAATGGGTCAAAAGATGTCAATCGAACTATTTGCTTACACTTTATGCAAGACAACAGTGAACTGCAGGATGGTAAGTAAGAACCCTATAGCCTTCTTTTTACTGCCCGTAATGAGTTGTGTTAGATGACAATATCTGAATCTTTTTTCTTTTGATGTGGATCCTGAAGTAGTTTACTCAAGATTACCTCTCAAACTACATGATTGGTGGCCGACCATCACAAGGGGTTGGACTAGAGTCCTGCATGCCTTCTGCATCTAGGAGAGCACAATAGGGCCATTCCGCTTCACCTTGTTCAGCAACTGGAATGTCTATCACCTCTTTCATTACCATCTGTGATAGTACAAGTATAGAACCCTGGTACATCATTCTTTATTTGGTGCTTATGTAATTCTTAAACATATATACCTGTGAATTGGATAATGCATTGTTTGTTTGAACCTGATGGATATGAGTAAAGCTATAGCCTACTTTCAAGTTTAAATTAGGTACAATTTTAAATAGCAGCAATTAAATTAGGGCAAAATTACGTTGTGCAGGTTATTACGGCACACACGGTTGGTAAAACACAAACGTTTGCGATATACACCATAATCCGAGACGATTCACACAGAGGAAACGTGTGCAAGCATGCACACAGTTGCCGTTTGCAAAGCGTGTGTGATGTCAGACACTATCACATACAGTGCGGGAAAACTAAATGTGTGTGATTGTCTACCTATCGTACATGGTTTATAATCATGAACTGTTTGTGATGTGCTAGGCATCGTAAAACTCCCGTGCCTAGAATCTACCTGGAAAACTCTCGTGCCTGGAATCTGCCTGGTTTTAGGCAAAACCACAAAACTCCGACTGCGATGGCAATGCGAGCACAAACGAGTAGCAAGGATGAAGCGTTTGGGATATTCAAGATATCGTAAAGGGTTATATAGGGACAACTGTATGCATCAAGGCTCCCTATCCCCGATGGTTTCTGGGTCGTGTGGGAAGGACCCCCTATCACCCACACTCACTTGGCGACGGTTCCAAATGCCGTCGCGGAAAGGGGTTAAAACCGTTTGTTTAGGACCGACGCACACCAGTGAACGCTGCAAATGAGTTAAGTTGATGAGAACCTAGAGATTCAGCAACGGACATGTGTACTTGTGAACAGAGTATAGGTGCGAAGAATTTGGAGAGGTCACATGCGTTCTCAAAAGTTTTTCAAAAGAAACAAGTTTGAGGAATTTGACCAAGAGTGTCTTGAGGAACTAAGGGTTCTTTGACTTAGGTTCTAGAGTTGTATAGATTGAAAATCCACACAATTGAGGAATCTTGAAGAAAAACGTTGCTTAGAGAAATAGATCAAGAACAGATGCATGTGTGGTGTTAAAGAGTGTGGAAGTTGAAGAATAAACACCTTTTCAAGATATTGTAGAAATCATCAGAATCAACAACGGTAGTAAAAATAGATTTTATTTACCCTTGACGAACAACACAATGAACTAGGAGTAGAAGTTGGGAAGTTCATCCGTTTAGATCTTCCACGCCCTAACTTGGCGGCGGAAGACAGCTATGGCGGCGGTGGAGTGAAGATTTCCGCGGCCGGCGTGAGTACGATGGCGACAAGGTCGAGGCAGTGAAGCTCTTCCTCACGGGCGACGATGGAAGTAGCGGCGGTGCTAGGTCAGAGAGCTCGAGGGAGGGGAATGAGGTCGAGCAGGGTAAATGCAGTCTGAGGAGGATGAGGGGTATTTATAGCCGAGGTGAAAACCGCTCGCTCGAAGAAAATGGACGAACATGCCCCTGACCCTTCTCATCCTATCGACATGTGTCACCCATGTATAGTGAGGTGGAGATCGTGTGAGATCGTGGGTGAATAGAATAATCATATCGTGGATGTGGGACGGTTTGAGCGGCAAAAAGGCAAAAATTCAGATAAGAAGATTTTAAAGTTTCGTTCGCAAATTCTTTAGCTGACAAGGACACAGTGAAGATTTTGAACGAGTTTCAAATAGAACGCACATGAAGAATTTGTGAACAGACTGGGTTGAGTTTAGCATAGAGGGGGAAGGGTCCGATCACATTCACTTGGCAGAAAAGTCAACTTGAAGAATTAGCAATAAGTGAATGTTGTAGAGGACTGAAAACTCAAATATATATATAGTCAATTAAGAACATGGTCGGAAAGAGTGAAGACTTGCAAAGTTGAAGAATTTGAACAACTGAGGAATTTCAAAAATGAAGAAAAACTCAAATTGAAGATTTTCAACTTTTGTTGGTGGCGTGACCCACCGTATAAGAATGATGATTTCAGACGCCGCGTACAATTGTCGTAGGGCTCTGAGAATCAAATTCTTCATTAATTTCTTCACACTTAGAGGGTTAGTCTTCATTGATTGAAGAAAAATGTTACTTCGTGTGTTGCACATCTAAGTCATCAATTTGCATAAGTGTTAGGATGTGTGTCCTTTTCAAAGAACATTCGAAGATTCCAAGATATTTAGCTCACACCGCAACTTGCTAAATCTCTTCTCATCCAAGGGCTTTGTGAAGATATCGGCTAGCTGTTCTTCAGTCTTCACGTGCTCGATAGAGATGTCTCCCTTCAACACATGATCTCGAAGAAAATGATGAAGAATTTGGATGTGCTTTGTCTTTGAGTGCTGAACTGGATCAGCAATCTTGATAACACTCTCATTGTCACAGAAGAGTGGCAGATTCTTCACATTGATGTCATATTCCTTGAGGGTTTTCTTTATCCATAGCAATTGAGCACAGCACGAACTGGTAGCAATGTACTCAGCTTCAGCAGTAGAGAGTGATACACAGTTCCGCTTCTTCGAGGACCAACATACTAAGGATCGTCCGAGGAAATGGCATGTGCCTGATGTTGACTTGTGATCCACATGATCACCAACATAGTCAGAGTCAGAATATCCAATGAGATCAAAAGCCGAGCCCTTGGGATACCATAATCCAAGTGTTGGAGTGTGAGCTAGATATCGAAGAATAAGCTTCACAACCTTATGGTGTGATTCCTTCTGTGTAGCTTGAAAACGGGCACACATGCAAACACTAAGCATAATATCTGGCCTAGATGCACATAGATACAATAAAGAGCCAATCATGGAGCGGTATACCTTTTGATCAAATTCAATACCATTTTCATCAGTGCATAGATGGCCATTCGTGGGCATTAGGATTTTGACACCTTTGCAATCTTTCATGCCAAATTTCCTCAACACATCCTTGAGGTATTTCTCCTGAGATATGAAGATGCCGTTGCGCTGTTGACGAATTTGAAGACCTAAGAAGAATTTCAACTCTCCCATCATAGACATTTGATATTCCTCACTCATCATATAGGCAAATTCATCAGTGTAATGTTGGTTAGTACAACCAAAGATAATATCATCAACATAGATTTGGCACACGAATAATTCATCATCTTTGGGTGAAAAGATTTGGGTCAAGTGAACCGGGTTTGAAGCCTTTCTTCATGAGCAATTCCTTCAAAGTATCATACCATGCCCGAGAGTCCTGCTTGAGGTCATAGAGGGCCTTATTGAGTCTGAAGACTTTGTCAGGATGCTTTGGATCCTCAAAACCTGTGAGTAGCCTTGAGCTACAAGCCATGCCTTATTCCTCACCACAAGGCCATTTTCATCTTGCTCGTTGCGGTAGATCCATTTAGTGCTGATGATATTGTGATTGCGAGGGTCTGGTTGCTTGACAAGTTCCCAGACATTGTTGAGCTCGAATTGATGTAATTCCTCTTTCGTCGCTTGAATCCACTCAGGCTCTAGAAAATGCCTCATCTACTTTGGTGGGATCTGTGATAGAGACAAAAGCAAAGTGCCCACAAAAGTTAGAAAAATGTGAAGCCTTTGAGCGTGTGAGAGGACCTGGTGCTTTGATGTCGTTGATGATTCTCTCAATCTGCACTTCATTTGCGATGCGAGGATGAGTGGGTTGACGATGTTGAGTTGGCTCAGCATTTTCTTCAGAGCCATTTTCTTCAGGTGCATCAGCATGATGTTCTTCATGTTCTGGAATGACTTCTTCAGTAGATTCTTCGGTAGGAATGGAATCCTCAGTAGCTTTGAACTTGATGGATTCCTCAGGTGACATTTCATCTAGCATAGGAGGTAGGTACTCTCTTTGCGAGCCATTAGTTTCATCGAATCGCACATCTACAATTTTAACAACCTTGTGGTGAACGGTGTTGAAGACTCTATAGGTGTGCGAGTCCTTTCCGTAACCAAGCATAAAACCTTCATGTGCTTTCGGTGCAAATTTAGAATTGTGATGAGGATCTCTAACCAACATTTATCACTGAAGACTTTGAAATAACTCACATTGGGTTTCTTGTCAGTGAGGAGTTCATATGAGGTCTTTTGAAGAATTTGTGAAGATATACCCTGTTGATGATTGATATGTCTCCAACGCATCTATAATTTTTTATTGCTCCATGCTATTATATTATCTATTTTGGATGTTAATGCGCTTTATTTTACACTTTTATATCATTTTTGGGACTAACCTACTAACTGGAGCCAACCCAATTGTTGTTTTTGCCTATTTTAGGGTTTCGAGGAAAAGGAATATCAAACAAAGTCCAAACAGAATGAAACCTTCGGGAATGTGATTTTCTCAACAAATGTGATCCAGGAGGCTTGGAGTGGGCGTCAAGAAACGATCGAGGAGGGCACGAGGCAGGGGGCGCGCCCTCCACCCTCGTGGGCCCCTCGTTGCTCCACCGACGTACTTCTTCCTCCTATATATATCCACGTACCCCCAAACATCCAGGAGCACCACGAAAACCTAATTCCACTACCGCAACCTTCTGTACCCGAGAGATCCCATCTTGGGGCCTTTTCTGGAGCTCCATCGGAGGGGGCATTGATCACGGAGGGCCTCTACATCAACTCCATGGCCTCTCCGGTGATGTGTGAGTAGTTTACTTCAGACCTACGGGTCCATAGTTATTAGCTAGATAGCTTCTTATATCTCTTTGGATCTCAATACAAAGTTCTCCTCGATCTTCATCTATTATATGTAATCTTCTTTTGCGGTGTGTTTGTTGAGATCCGATGAATTGTGGGTTTATGATCCAGTTTATCTATGAACAATATTTGAATCTCCTCTAAATTCTTTTATGTATGACTGGTTTATCTTTGCAAGTCTCTTCGAATTATCATTTTGGTTTGGCGTACTAGATTGATCTTTCTTGCAATGGGAGAAGTGCTTAGCTCTGGGTTCAATCTTGCGGTGCTCGATCCCAGTGATAGAAAGGGAACCGACATGTATTGTATTGTTGCCATCGAGGATAAAAAGATGGGGTTTATATCATATTGCATGAGTTTATCCCTCTACATCATGTCATCTTACTTAAAGCATTACTCTGTTCTTATGAACTTAATACTCCAGATGCATGCTGGATAGCAGTCGATGTGTGGAGTAATAGTAGTAGATGCAGAATCGTTTCGGTCTACTTGTCGCGGACGTGATGCCTATATACATGATCATACCTAGATATTCTCATAACTATGCTCAATTCTATCAATTGCTCGACAGTAATTCGTTTACCCACCGTAATACTTATTCTCTTGAGAGAAGCCACTAGTGAAACCTATGGCCCCAGGGTCTATCTTCCATCATACTAATCTTCCAACACTTAGTTATTTCTATTGCCATTTATTTTACTTTGCATCTTTGTTTCTCTTTATCATAAAAATACCAGAAATTTTATCTTATCGTATCTATCAGATCTCACTCTCGTAAGTGACCGTGAAGGGATTGACAACCCCTTTATCGTGTTGGTTGCGAGGTTCTTATTTGTTTGTGTAGGTGCATGGGACTCGAGCGTGATCTCCTACTGGATTGATACCTTGGTTCTCAAAAACTGAGGGAAATACTTACGCTACTTTGCTGCATCACCCTTTCCTCTTCAAGGGAAAACCAACGCAGTGCTCAAGAGGAAGCAAGAAGGATTTCTGGCGCCGTTGCCGGGGAGATTTGCTCCAAGTAAAGTCAAGATTTGACTCCTGACAACGAGCCATTTTTGGCACCATTACCGGAGTCTACGCACAAGTCAAGACATACCAAGTACCCATCACAAACTCTTATCCCTCGCATTACATTATTTGCCATTTGCCTCTCGTTTTCCTCTCCCCCACTTCACCCTTGCTGTTTTATTTGCCCTCTCTTTTCTGTTTGTCGCTTTCTTGCTTGCCTTGTCATAATGGCTATCCCTCTATCTTCTATGTTGTCTCCCGAGAATGAAGTTCTTAATTTTAAGCAAAGGGAGGGAGAAAATCTAAAAGACGCTTGGTATAGAATTTGCAATGCTCAAAATAGATCTACCAGGAAGCAATCTACTTCCGTTCTTCTCCGCAATTTTTATGTAGGCGCTACTCCTTGGTACAGATATATTCTTGATACCATTAACGGCGGGAATTTCTTGGGTAGCCATACTTTTGATTCTTATAACGCTATGATAGATTTGTTTGGCTCACCACCTCTTTTGGTTAATGGAACTATGTTAACTTTGGAACATGTGATGCAAAGGCTTGAAATTATTGAGAATAAAGTTGCTACTGTAGAGTTGATTGAGAATTTGGATAAAAAGATCCACAACCAAATTACCCAATATGGATCTAAGGTGGGAGTTACTCTGAAAAGTTTTAAGGAAAAAGAACCCATAGTTAATGAAAGAATAGATCAAGATTCTACTAGAATTGATAAACTTGAGGGTATTATCACCAACTTGGGGTCCGCTTTTTCTTCCGTTAAAAATAATCCAAATCCTCCTACCAAAATTGTCAAGCTTGTTTATGTTCCTAAACATAAGGGTGAATCCTCTAGTAAGGAAACTGCGGATTTAAAATCAATAAGTGTTCATCCCAATCTTTTTTCTATCATTAAGGAACCATTTGCTACAAATGACTTTCTTGATTTTGTGCCTAGGAGTTTGATAATTAATAAAAGGAAAGAAACTCCTAGAGGTTATAAGTGTCTTATTGAAGAATTGCCTACCAAAGATGTCAATACCTAGATCTATCTTCGCTTTTATGCCTAGCTAGGGGCGTTAAACGATAGCGCTTGTTGGGAGGCAACCCAATTTTATTTTTATTCCTTGTTTTTTGCTCCTATTTAGTAATAAACAATTTATCTAGCCTCTGCTTTGGTTGTGTTTTTTGTGTTAGTGTTTGTGCCAAGTAGAACCGTTGGGAAGACTTGGGCAAAGTCTTTTTGATCTTGCTGTAAAAAAACAGAAATTTTAGCGCTCATGTGAATTGCTGCCATTTTTATGCTATTTAGTTAATTCTTTTTGTAGATGATTAATAGATAAATTCCTCACGTCCAGAAATTTATTAGAATTTTTTGGGTTCCAGAAGTTGCGTTAGCTGCAGATTAATACAGATTGTTCTGTTTTTGACATATTCTGTTTTCGTGTGTTGTTTGCTTATTTTGATGAATCTATGGCTAGTAAAAGAGTTTATAAACTAGAGAGAAGTTGGAATACAGTAGGTTTAACACCAATATAAATAAATAATGAGTTCATTACAGTACCTTGAAGTGGTGTTTTGTTTTCTTTCACTAACGGAGCTCACGAGATTTTCTATTTTGAGTTTTGTGTTGTGAAGTTTTCAAGTTTTGGGTAAAGATTTGATGGATTATGGAACAAAGAGTGGCAAGAGCCTAAGCTTGGGGATTCGCATGGCACCCAAGGTAAAATTCAAGGACACCAAAAAGCCTAAGCTTGGGGATGCCCCGGAAGGCATCCCCTCTTTCGTCTTCGTCCATCGGTAACTTTAGTTGGAGCTATATTTTTATTCACCACATGATATGTGTTTTGCTTGGAGCGTCTTGTATGATTTGAGTCTTTGCTTTTTAGTCTACCACAATCATGCTTGCTGTACACACCTTTTGAGAGAGACTCACATGGTTTGAAATTTATTAGAATACTCTATGTCCTTCACTTATATCTTTTGAGCTATACAGTTTTTGCTCTACTGCTTCACTTATATCTTTTAGAGCACGGTGGTGGATTTGTTTTATAGAAACTATTGTTCTCTCATGCTTCACTTATATTATTTTGAGAGTCCTTTAGAACAACATGGACACTTGCTTTAATATAAAAACTTTCATAGAAGTGCATTGAATACTATGAGAAGTTTGATACTTGATAGTTGTTTTGAGATATGGAGATGGTGATATTAGAGTCATGCTAGTTGAGTAGTTGTGAATTTGAGAAATACTTGTGTTGAAGTTTGTGATTCCCGTAGCATGCACGTATGGTGAACTGTTATGTGATGAAGTCGGAGCATGATTTATTTATTGATTGTCTTCCTTATGAGTGGCGGTCGGGGACGAGCGATGGTCTTTTCCTACCAATCTATCCCCCTAGGAGCATGCGCGTAATAATTTGTTTCGATAACTAATAGATTTTTGCAATAAGTATGTGAGTTCTTTATGACTAATGTTGAGTCCATGGATTATACGCACTCTCACCCTTCCACCATTGCTAGCCTCTCTAGTATCACGCAACTTTCGCCGGTACCTTACACCCACCATATACCTTCCTCAAAACAGCCACCATACCTACCTTTTATGGCATTTCCATAGACATTCCGAGATATATTGCCATGCAACTTTCCACCGTTTTGTTATTATGACATGCTTCATCATTGTCATATTGCTTGCATGATCATGTAGTTGACATCGTATTTGTGGCAAAGCCACTGTTCATAATTCTTCATACATGTCACTCATGCATCATTGCACATCCCGGTACACCGTCGGAGGCATTCACATAGAGTCATATTTTGTTCTAAGTATTGAGTCATAATTCTTGAGTTGTAAGTAAATAAAGTGTGATGATCATCATTATTAGAGCATTGTCCCAGTGAGGAAAGGATGATGGAGACTGTGATTCCCCCACAAGTTGGGATGAGACTCCGGATGAAAAAGAAGAAGAGAAAAGAGGCAAAAAAGAAAAGAAAAAAGAAAGAAGGCCCAAATAAAAAAATGAGAGAAAAAGATAGAAGGGACAATGCTACTATCCTTTTCCACACTTGTGCTTCAAAGTAGCACCATGATCTTCATGATAGAGAGTCTCCTATGATATCACTTTCATATACTAGTGGGAATTTTTCATTATAGAACTTGGCTTGTATATTCCAATTATGGGCTTCCTCAAAATGCCCTAGGTCTTCATGAGCAAGCAAGTTGGATGCACACCCACTTAGTTTCTTTTGTTGAGCTTTCATATACTTATAGATCTAGTGCATCCGTTGCATGGCAATCCCTACTCACTCACATTGATATCTATTGATGGGCATCTCCATAGCCCGTTGATATGCCTAGTTGATGTGAGACTATCTTCTCCTTTTCTGTCTTCTCCACAACCACCATTCTATTCCACATATTGTGCTATAGCCATGGCTCACACTCATATATTGCGTGAAGAATGAAAAAGTTTGAGAACATCCAAAGTATGAAACAATTCCTTGGCTTGTCATCGGGTTGTGCATGATTTAAATATTTTGTGTGGTGAAGATAGAGCATAGCCAGACTATATGATTTTGTAGGGATAACTTTCTTTGGCCATGTTATTTTGAGAAGACATAATTGCTTAGTTAGTATGCTTGAAGTATTATTATTTTTATGTCAATATTAAACTTTTATCTTGAATCTTTCGAATCTGAACATTCATGCCACAATAAAGAAAAATTACATTGAGAAATATGTTAGAAAGCATTCCACATCAAAAATTCTTATTTTATCATTTACCTACTCGAGGACGAGCAGGAATTAAGCTTGGGGATGCTTGATACGTCTCCAACGTGTCTATAATTTTTGATTGCTCGATGCTATTATATTATCTATTTTGGATGTTAATGGGCTTTATTTTTTTACTTTTATATCATTTTTGGGACTAACCTACTAACCGGAGGCCTAGCCCAAATTGTTGTTTTTTTGCCTATTTTAGGGTTTCGAGGAAAAGGAATATCAAACGGACTTCAAACGGAATGAAACCTTCGGGAACGTGATTTTCTCAACAAACGTGATCCATGAGACTTGGAGTGGGCGTCAAGAAACGATCGAGGAGGGCACGAGGCAGGGGGGCGCGCCTACCCCCCTAGGTGCGCCCTCCACCCTCGTGGGCCCCTTGTTGCTCCACCAACGTACTTCTTCCTCCTATATATATCAACGTACCCCCAAACATCCAGGAGCACCACGAAAACCTAATTCCACTGCCGCAACCTTCTGTACCCAAGAGATCCCATCTTGGGGCCTTTTCCGAAGCTCCGCCAGAGGGGGCATTGATCACGGAGGGCCTCTACATCAACTCCATGGCCTCTCCGATGATGTGTGAGTAGTTTACTTCAGACCCATGGGTCCTCAGTTATTAGCTAGATGGCTTCTTCTCTCTCTTTGGATCTCAATACAAAGTTCTCCTCGATCTTCTTGGAGATCTATTCGATGTAATCTTCTTTTGCGGTGTGTTTGTCGAGATCCGATGAATTGTGGGTTTATGATCCAGTTTATCTATGAACAATATTTGAATCTCCTCCGAATTATTTTATGTATGATTGGTTTATCTTTGCAAGTCTCTTCGAATTATCAGTTTGGTTTGGCCTACTAGATTGATCTTTCTTGCAATGGGAGAAGTGCTTAGCTTTGGGTTCAATCTTGCGGTGCTCGATCCCATAGACAGAAAGGGAACCGACACGTATTGTATTGTTGCCATCGAGGATAAAAAGATGGGGTTTATATCATATTGCATGAGTTTATCCCTCTACATCATGTCATCTTACTTAAAGCATTACTTTGTTCTTATGAACTTAATACTCTAGATGCATGCTGGATAGCGGTCGATGTGTGGAGTAATAGTAGTAGATGCAGAATCGTTTCGGTCTACTTGTCGCGGACGTGATGCCTATATACATGATCATACCTAGATATTCTCATAACTATGCTCAATTCTATCAATTGCTCAACAGTAATCCATTTACCCACCGTAATACTTATGCTCTTGAGAGAAGCCACTAGTGAAACCTATGGCCCCCGGGTCTATCTTCCATCATATTAATCTTCCAACACTTAGTTATTTTTATTGCCATTTATTTTACTTTGCATCTTTATTTCTCTTTATCATAAAAATACCAAAACTATTATCTTATCATATTTATCAGATCTCACTCTCGTAAGTGACCGTGAAGGGATTGACAACCCCTTTATCGTGTTGGTTGCGAGGTTCTTATTTGTTTGTGTAGGTGTGTGGGACTCGAGCGTGATCTCCTACTGGATTGATACCTTGGTTCTCAAAAACTGAGGGAAATACTTGCGCTACTTTGCCGCATCACCCTTTCCTCTTCAAGGGAAAACCAACGCATTGCTCAAGAGGTAGCAATGATGTGGCATGCAGTATCAATTGCCTCAGGCCAAAAGCGAGGAGGCATCTTGTATTCATCAAGCATAGTGCAAGCCATTGATGTCTACTACGCAACTTTATTCTTGTAGACACGTGTTGGGCCTCCAAGCGCAGAGTTTTGTAGGAGAGTAGCAATTTTCCCTCTAGTGGATGACCTAAGGTTTATCAATTTGTGAGAGGTGTAGGATGAAGGTGGTCTCTCTAGAACGACCCTGCAGCCAAATACAAGAAATCTCTTGTGTCCCCAACACACCCAATACAATGGCAAATTGTATATGTGCACTAGTTCGGAAAAGAGATGGTAATAAAAGTGTAATATGGATGGTACAAATATATTTTTATAATCTGAATAAATAAAAACATCAAGGTAGAAAATAGTAAACGGGCAAAAAAATGGTGTTGCAATGCTTAAAAACAAGGCCTAGGGTCCGTACTTTCGCTAGTGCAATCTCCCAACAGTGCCAACATAGTTGGATCATATGATTATCCCTCAAAGTACAACAAAGAATCACGCCCGGGTTCCTATTAGCGGAGAACAAAAGGTAGGAATTGTTTGTAGGGTGCGAAGCCACCTCAAAGCTATTCTTTTCGATCGATCTATTCAAAAGTTCGTACTAAAATAACACAAAGTTATTGTTTCCGTTCGATCTATCCTAGAGTTCATACTAGAGTAACACCAAAGCATATTCATATTCATAATACTCAATCCACACAAAGAACTATAAAGGGACCCCAAAGTTTCCGTCGAAGAAAAACGTGCATCAACCCCTATGCATAGATTACCCCAATATCACCGCGGGAATCCGCGAGTTGAATGCCATAACATATATCAAGTGAATCAATAAGATACCCCAATTGTCACCTCAAGTATTCATACCGTAAGACATATATCATGTGTTCTCATCTCTGAATATTCAATCTGACATGACAAAACTTCAAAGGGTAAAGATTCAATTCATCACAACAAGGGTATAGAGGGGACAAACATCATATGATCCGACTATATTAACAAAGCCCATGATATAGATCACGAGAGAGAGAGACAGATAAATCACATAGCTACTTGTACAAACCCTCAGCCCCGACGGTGGACTACTCCCTCCTCATCGTGGTGGCCGCCGGGATGATGAATATGGTCACCGGAGATGATTCCCCCTCCGGCAGGGTGCCGGAACGGGTCTAAATTGGTTTTCGGTGGCTACCGAGCCCTGTGGCGGCGGAACTTCTGATCTAGGTTAACCCCGAGGGGTTTCGGAATATTTGGGAATTTATAGTGCAAAGAAGGAGTATGGGAGACCACCGAGGTGGGCACAACCCACCTGGGCGCGCCAGGGGGGCCTGGCGCGCCCTGGTGGGTTCTGCCCCCTCGGGGCACCCCCCCAGGTGCAGCTCTGGCCCATTGGGTTCCTTCCGATCCAAAAAATCTCCGTAAAGTTTTGCGGTGTTTGGACTCCGTTTGATATTAATTTCCTGCGATGTAAAAAAACAAGCAAAAAATAGCAACTGGCACTAGGCACTGAGTCAATAGGTTAGTCCCAAAAAATGATATAAAGTTGCTATAAAATGATTGTAAAACACCCAAGAATGATAAAATAATAGCATGAATACTTCATAAATTATAGATACGTTGGAGATGCATCAACCATCTCAACAAGAGTCATGTTCTTGCGCTCCACGACGTCATTCTGCTGAGGAGTATAAGGAGCAGATAACTCGTGAGTAATACCAAGTTCATCAAGATAGTCATCGAGACCAGTATTCTTGAACTCGGTCCCACTGTCATTTCTGATGTGCTTGATCTTTACTCTGAAGTTTGTTGAAGCCCTCGAGGAAAATTGTTTGAAGACTTCCTGCACTTCTGTTTTGTAAGTGATGATATGCACCCATGTGTAATGAGAATAGTCATCAATAATGACAAAGTCATATAAAGATGCAGCATTAGTGAATGTGGCATAATGAGTGACGGTGTCCTGGACTAGGGGGTACTCACCACGTCGCCTTTCGGTCAGTTAGATTGGGCCGAGGACCCCCATGGCCGTATACTCATGGGCCAGTTCGGACAGCTGCCGCATACAAGGAAGATTCCACAAGACTTGGTGGTCAAGACAAGGACTCATCCCCCACCGGCGTATTCGGCTAAGACTCTTGTTATCCTAGGCCTCTGGTGCATTATATAAACCAGGGCCAGGCTAGTCGATAGAGATACAAACAATCATAATCATAGGCTAGCTTCTAGGGTTTAGCCTCTATGATCTCGTGGTAGATCAACTCTTGTAATACTCATATCATCAAGATCAATCAAGTAGGAAGTAGGGTATTACCTCCATCGAGAGAGCCCGAACATGGGTAAACACCGTGTCCCCTATCTCCTGTTACCATCGACCTTAGACGCATAGTTCGGGACCCCCTACCCGAGATCCGCCAGTTTTGACACCGACATTGGTGCTTTCATTGAGAGTTTTGCTGTGTGATCGGCAAAAGGATCAATGGCTCGCCCGCAGGTCAACTACGACGCCGGCATCTTCGTCGCCGGCTCGACTGGTCACCTTGGCTCGATCGAGGACCGTGCTCCATCTCCGATCGTCATGTTCAGACGGGGGCCTTCTTCAACATCAACTCCGATATCTATCATGATCATAGAGGAATCATCCATGGAGCTCGAGGGTTCAACGTCAACATTGCCCTCGGGCGGCCATGTTGTTTTTATGGAAAGCGAACTTGTATCCGCCGTCACCGCCTCCTCGAGCGTCGGTTGGAAGATTGCTTCGGTGGAATAGTGCGGAATTATGTCTACAACAGCCATGCAAAATTTCGTCGAGTTCCGATGGAGAAATTTCCAACAATCTCTGATATATCGGAGCCCTATCAAATCTGGAAGGGAATCTGGACGAGTTTAGGGCGTGATCTCCAGAGCCCAGCTCGGAGGTCCTTTGGAAGATCCAACCATTCATCTATTGCAGAATTCCCATATCTGCCACCCCTCCGAATTTCAGCTCGATCCGACGGTTCAAACTCCGGGAACCTTCCGATGAGTGGACTAATTTTTGGATTTGTTTTCTGCGCGAATACGGATCCGACCCGAATTCATGTTTCTTTATGAACGTGATATTGGACAACCTTTTTAGATGAGTTATCTTCTAGGGTATTGTGCGTCGTTTTTAAAAACGTGCCCGTAAAATTTTAAGCCTCCCCTGAGGTCATCTTCGCCATCACGCTGGTGTCAAACCAGTCTGACAATATAGCACCACGACTGCCGACCTGTGCTAGACATGTCGTCGCTTTTTAAGCCGAGCTCAACTTCTTCGGATCCTCACATCGGCGAGCCGAATAAGAGTTCGGAATCGCCAAGGATAAAACATCACCAACATCGGCACCCCACGGATTACACGGAGCAGGCACACCGACATCGCCGCATGGTCACTTCATCAAACCAGCATTGGCCGTGTCACAAGTTACGACCTGGGTCGGCGTGGCCACACTGTTGCTTCTTTCTTCAAGCCAATGTCCATCACGCTGAACTACTTCAACACCTCGGCTGACATGGCAGCTACAACAACTCCTCACCGGCCTGCTCCGTCACATCGGCTAGACCGGGGACTTGGCTATTTCTTCATCAACATACTCCAGTGCTTTGGCGTCACCAGCCGACCAACTTCGTCACGTTAGCTGGACCGAGGGCTTCGCCTCGGCAAGCCAACCTTTGCCAGCATCACCAGGCCATCGCTTTATCGCCCATCAGGCAATGGGTGTGCGGATCAATTCCCGATTTTGGGAGTCGCTTTTCTTCGGAATGCTATAACAAATAAACCAGGTGCTATTAATCCTAACAATTTTTTGCTTCTTGGGTTTATTTTTCAGAAGGAATTGTTACTTTGGTTTGTTCCATCATCTGTACATAGGTCTATCAAATGGTGGCCACATTAAAAATGGTCGCGTGGTGGTTCAGTCAGTTTCCGTACATATTTCGGCGAACGCCGCATCCGGAGCCGGACCGCCCTGCAAATTCAGGCTTTCTCATGCCTTCGCTGCGTCACGCTGACGCCCTGCATCGACATTGGCTTCGGTGCCAGACCACATTTCTTTAAATAAATTATTTTTGCGTAAAGCAATTATGCAAGGATTATATATATATTATTTCCTGGACCACACTGTTTTATGTGTGCAGGTAATCGATTTTGACTGTGTTAGGTGGTCACCACTCCGGAGTGCCGAACTCCTTGCTCGGACACCTCGGGCCTGGGGGCTGGGACCTCGTCCATGCTGAGGACTGCGAACCTTGTCGGATCTTTCACAGATCAATGGGCGTCTTCGTCCCGCCACAAGCCCGAATCGCGTCATCAACACCGAGCACATTAACCAGCTAAGTTGCTTTCATGCTCAAAAACTTTCAGTTTTAAATTTTGTGCGGTTTGACCAAGCATTATACTTTTCGGCACAAAGTTGTTTGTGACAAAGTTTCTTGTCAAAACTTTGTTTGTGACGTGCATATCCAAATACCCCGTTTATTTGGGGGCTCCCTTGATGGAGCTTTTCCTCTTGCATATGATTATACTTGTATGGCTTCGTTCCTTGTTCGTGTATTACACCACAATATGCACCATATGGACCTAAGCAATTTGCAAGCTGGGTTGCCTCACTCCTGTGTTTACCCCTACATTCTCGATTGTTCGGCTAGGGAGTAAAGGGAGCACCTCTGCGATTGTCACAACCGGGTCATCCGAGCTCTGACCTCAGACTGGGTGAAGCCGAAAGCTAGCGCTCTTATTATTTTCAATCATGGTCGGCACACAACGGAACTCATGAGTACAAAAAATCTATTGCACAAGTCTCATAGTAATAATGAGCATCGAAGAAAGGTATCGGTGGGGGTACTATTTTCTTCGAAGATGCTTCTTACACTTCGTCAGTAATATAGCATAAGTTCCCTGAGCGCGCTTTGTCTGTTACAACCTTATGGCCTAATTGCCTGGTCATTGGAAACATCGTCGATACTCTCGACAGGTGGAGTACATGACACTTTTCGGCCCTTGGCCAAAGAGGGAGAAGCCGACGGTCGGTTAAGACACGTTTAAAGTTCGGGTGAACACATATATGATATAAGTACTTCGGTACATACAATCATTATACATAAGACTCTTTTACCCAAGTCACTTGGGGGCTCTTAAAATTTATATGAGCTATTTTATAGTAAATGTGTTTTCTTCTTGGTTGTTGCAAAGTCTTTTTCTACCGCTCCTTTTTCGACTCGAGTTTATGGTCAATAGCCGGATAGCCTGTCTTCTCTCTAAAAGCCACTTGAGTTTAGTTCACTAAACTGACCTCGGAGAAGTACTCTGCCTCTGTGATAAAGGGCTAGAAGCCGTAGGCTGACCCGCATGAAGTCTTGAGATCAGATGTGTCATGTTAAAGCACGACAGAAGCACAATTTTTTTTCCAATTTTCGGATTGGCACCGAACACTTGATCTTGTTTGGACGTCAAGTTTTTACTGATATTTTTTGGTTTTCCAAGCTTATGGCACTTTTAAACTATTTGTGTGTTTTCAGCAGAAGTCTCGCAGTGCAACGCCGTACACCTTTAGAGATTCGGCAAAAAACATTCTTGGATATTGCTATATATGCATCGTTTTTGAATTGTGTCTTCAGTCAATAGTTGGGTTGCCCGGCTCCTGCGCTTGCCTCCTACGTTCCGCTTTGTTTGGCTAGGTGTGCAAAGGGAGAACCACTATGATTGTGCTTCCAGCTCACATGGTTAAGCACCTCAGTGGAGAAAGCCAAAAACTGACTGTCACAATAAGCGTAAACTGGTCAGTGATCCGATGACTGTGTTAAATGACGGGCCATTCATAACATTGGCTGAAGTGTTTACGGCTTGACCTCGACTGTCACCGAACACTACCGGGGGCTAGTAACTGGCCTCCCAAACTAAATCCTCAATATTTCGCTCTTACATTAGAGTTGAGGTTTCATGATCATGCTTAGCATAACAACCCAAAGAAAGGAACCGATAGCGGGACTATTTTCTTTGGAAGACATTTCTTATGTTAAACAGTAATATAACATATCTCTCTCGTACCTTTGTTTATAAAATCGTATGGCCAGATTGCCTTGTTTGTCGTAAATCTTTGCCCTCATAAAGGCTTTATAAAGTAGGACAAACACTCCTCGGCTACTGGCCGAGGAGGTGGAAGCCGTTGGTCGGTCAACAAAGTTTTGTACAATGCAGATCTGAGCATTAATGACGTAAAGTACTTGGATACATAGAGTCATTACACATAATTTGTGATTTTACTATGGATATCGATCCTTAATTCAGCCACTTGTGCCCGCATTAAGGCTCGGGGGCTACTGGGCTTCAGGCTTATAATTTACAAATATTAAAGGGGCACATCGATCCCCTGATCTGGTGTTGCCACCCAACCAGTGTCTCGGGGGCTACTGCATTGCCTGTTCAATGCAGAAAATTTTAAGTGCAATACAGTTTTCGAGGAGATTTTGATCCTCAGGTTGGTCGGCCGCACCCAACCTGAGTCTCGAGGACTGAGCACGCCATTTTTTGTGTCACGAAGTATTCTGTCGAGCTAGGACTTGATCCTCAGGCCAATTTTGCAAATCAACCTGAGTCTCAGCGGCTACTGGGATCAGCGGTCTTACGTCATCCTTTAGGTGCATCTCGGGTTTTAGACCGATACACACCTTGAGGGGTACTGGTTATATATCTCAGCAGAGAATAAATTGCACCAATCAAAAATATTGACAAAAAATCGACCCACAGTCAGGGTGGTGCACCACCTCGGAAGCAGTCCAGCATAAAGCTCAGGCGCGAGTGGCTGGCTCCATAGAGGGCATTTCTAGTATTAAGCTCGGCTAAACTCCTTCGACTTTTTTGAACCAAGGTGATATGACACCTCGGATATAGTCCAGCGTTGAAGCCCAGATACAGTCTGGTGTTGGATTTTGAACATAGTCCGGCGTTGGAGCTCGGATACATTCCGGCGTTGGAGCTCGGAAAGCGGTCCGGCGTTGGTGTTCGGCTGCAAAAGATACCTCGAATGCAGTCCGGCGTTGGAGCTCGGACGCAAGAGGACGCTGCCGCCCGGGAACAACTTCAAACCCGAGGTGTGGCATAAAAATAACAAGGCATTGATAAAGGTTGAAGACTTAAAGGGCTCCTCGGATACCCGACGTGTGAGATCTTCAGATTTAGCTCAGCAATCCTCAAGATAGAAGATGGGAAGATTTGTTGAACCAGTTTTCAAGACCGACGACCGAAGACAAAGAACAGTTCAGAAGAATCGAGGAGCGTCCCCAACTTGAAGACCGGTTCAGGGGGCTACTGACGGTGTCCTGGACTTGGGGGTACTCACCACGTCACCTCCCAGACAGTTAGATTGGGCCGAGGACCCCCATGGCCGTATACTCATGGGCCAGTTCGGACAGCTTCCGCATACAAGGAAGATTCCACAAGACTTGGTAGTCAAGACAAGGACTCCTCCCCCACCGGCGTATTCGGCTAGGACTCTTGTTATCCTAGGCCTCTGGTGCATTATATAAAGCAGGGCCAGGCTAGTCGATAGAGATACAAACAATCATAATCATAGGCTAGATTCTAGAGTTTATCCTCTACGATCTCGTGGTAGATCAACTCTTGTAATACTCATATCATCAAGATCAATCAAGCAGGAAGTAGGGTATTACCTCCATCGAGAGGGCCCGAACCTGGGTAAACACCATGTCCCCTGTCTCCTGTTACCATCGACCTTAGACGCACAGTTCGGGACCCCCTACCCGAGATCCGCCGGTTTTGACACTGACATGAGTAGGGCCAAAGAGATCCATGTGAAGCAATTCAAATGGACGAGTGGTAGTCATGATAGTCTTTGTGGGATGCTTTGGCCTTGGTCATTTTTCTAGCTTCACAAGCTCCACACAGGTGATCCTTGAGAAATTTGACACCCTCGATGTCAATGACATGCTTCTTCTTCGCGAGTGTGTGCAAGTTCCTCATGCCAACATGACCAAGTCGTCGATGCCATAACCAGCCCTCTGAAGCTTTTGCCGGTAGACATGTGGCAGGTTGTGGTCCTGTAGAGAAATCAACAATATACAAGTCTCCTCTCATAAAGCCTTCGAATACTTTGGAATTGCTAGCTTCCATGATCACAACACAATGATATTTGCCAAAGACAACAACCATATCAAGATTAGAGCATTGAGACAGACATGAGTTGAATCCTCAAGACTCGACAAGCATTACTTTGTCCATGTGTCGATCCTTTGAGATCGCAACCCTACCTAGACCCAATACCTCGCTTTTGCCTTTGTCAGCATAGGCGATATGCTTCAGATGCGATGGAGATAAAGCAGTGTCCATCAATAGGTTCTTGTCACCAGTCATGTCATTTGTACATCCACTATCGAGGACCCACTCAGTGGCTTTGGGTTGATCATCATGTAGATGAATTAGTGCATCTTACAAACTCATATACTTCATCGGTGAAGAATATGACATCAACATCAGATCAATTTCATCAAGCAATAAAACAGATATAGTAGTATGAGGACGTGAGAAATGAAAATTCATTTCTTCATGATTAGCTTGCGTCCTTTCAAGCATATTCAGCTCTCCAACAAATTCTTCATACGTTTAAGTTCGTCTAGAGACCTGACCGTGCATAAGAGATTAGTTCTTTTTCTTCACCACCCACATCTGGATGGTTGGCAAAGAGTTCATCATTCTGCGAGCTCCATAAGAGAAAGGTGGCATAGACGCTAGTCCACTTTGTTTCACAGAAGAGGGGTCAGAGTAAGCATATGAATAAGCAGAGAAATTCTTCGAGGACTTATGAACATAATGATTTGAAGAATAATGCACATATTCATAGCCCTTAGGCTTTCCCTGCGAAACAGAAGTGTTAGCACGATGATGTTCATATGAGGATTTTGATCCATATGAGGAATTTGATGCATATGAGGACTTGGATCCATATGAAGATTTTGGTCCATATGAAGAATTTGATCTAGGGTTCCTATTCTTCACAGGTGGTGTCATGATGACATTCACCTGAAGACTTTCAAGGCACCTTTTGGGAACCCAAATTTTCTTCATAGGGGGACCATTCCTGTAGTTAGTGCCAACATATCTAGCAAATACTTCACCATTCTAATTTTTGGACAGTTTATAGTTGGAGTCAAATGATTCATCGGAAGAATATGAAGATTCACATGTAAAGCCAGATAAAGTGGATGGATCTACTAGAGGTCCCTTTGCAGCAACCCATGAAGTTTTGGGATACTGCTCAGGTTTCCAGTATGTCCCATCAGCATTGAGTTTCCTCTCAAAGGCAATACCCTCTTTCCTAGGGTTCCTGTTGAGGATCTGCTTTTTAAGCACATCACAAGGAGCCTGATGCCCTTTGAGGCTTTTGTACATGCATGTCACATACAATTCCTTTAGCCCTGCATGGTCAGTGATACTAGTAGCATCCTTAGATGAGAAATTTGTGATAGCAGAGACAGTTGAAGAATTTGCAGCAATAGAAGCATTTGAACTTTTAGGTGAAGAATTAGCAGAGTCATGTTCAATGCATTTCAAACATGGTGGAATGAATTCAACCTAAGTGGAACTGATCTGTTGAGCAAGCAATGAATCATGTTCCTTCTGAAGATCTTCATAACTCACCCTTGGATGCTCAAGATCTTGCTTTCTTTGAAGAAATTCATAAAAAAGCTTCTCATGATCAGATAAGAGAGTGCTATGATGACTTTGAAGGTTATCAAACTTTTTTTTTGCGAAAGGAAGGTTATTAAACTTGGGCTAAAGTCTCTTAAGATTTTTAGTCAGGGGTTTGAGTTCGACCCATTTCTTCACCCAACATATCATCGCTTTCATCTAGCATGTTTTGAACTTTCTCCAAAGATCCTTGTTGTTTAGTGGCAAGGGAAGCAAGTTTGGTATAGCTGGGTGCAAATTCATCACCAGATTCATCATCACTAGACTCAGATAGGTAGCATTCAGTTACCTTGGCACATTTTTCCATAAGGCATGGTGCAGAGGATGATGATTCAGGATCGAAAGTCATCGTTTTGAGTGATTCCTTGAATTAATCAAACCAAGGTTCATGACAAGTTCGATGACCTTCATAGACATCAGAGAGTCGGTCCCAGATAAGCTTCGCATGGCAGAGATGCTTGATGTTCTTGAACTGGTTTCGGGATAAGCAGGAGCAGATAACATCCTTCGCTATGATGTCAAGTCGAGTGAACTTGCGAATATCATCAGCTTCCGCCATCTTGCAGAGATCAGTAACACCAATCTTAGTGATGGTCCACAGCATGATGTCCATTGCCATGAGATGCTTCTTCATCATGGCCTTCCACTTGGGAAAATCATGACCCTCAAAGATGGGGCAAGCCACTTTCTTCATTCCTGCGGTCGACATAACTAAAACTCTAGGCGGTTAAACAAAAATCACACCAAACAAGGGAGTACCTAGCCCTCATACCAATTGAAAGTGCGTTATATCGACTAGAGGGGGGTGAATAGGCGATTTTTACAAATTCGTCACTGAGGAATTTCAGGGTGAGGAAATTCCTAAGTCACGAAAAACTAGCAGCAAAATAAGTACTCAGATGCAAGCATAACAGAGCAGTAGCACAGTCATCATGATGAAATGAAAACAAGCACAGAGTACAAGTAGCGTAAACACAGGATAGCAGGCTGGAGACAAAGTGACTGAAGAAATAGGATTGAGGAAATTGAGAAAGTCTTCAGTCAAAGTCTTCAAACAGTAACAATCAAATACTTCAGCATAGGAATGAGGAAATGAAAGGGTTGAGGAAATAGAACCAATAGCTTGATGAAGACATTGATTTGGTAGACTAGTTCCAACTGTTGTGATAGTTGTATGTCTGGTTGGAGAGGCTACGTATTTAAACCTGAGGACACATAGTCCCAGACACACAATCCTCACCGTATTCTCCTTGAGCTAAGGTCACACATACCTCACCCAATCACTCGTGGTAAGTCTTCAGGTGACTTCCAAACCTTCAAAGACTCGGTCACTCGATGATCCACAATTTCCTCTTGGATGCTCTAGACCATGACACCTAACCGTCTGGAGGATGCACGGTCCTCAAAGGTAACAAGCGTCGGTTCCAAACAGGAACAATCTCTTCAGTGATGCTCAATCACTTTGGGTTTGTAGGTGTTTGGGTTTGAGTTTTCCTCACTTGATGATTTTCGCTCAAAGTCCTCGGAGGATGGGATGCTCTTAATGACAAGTGTCAGTTTCTCTCGGAGCAGCCAACTAGCTAGTGGTTGTAGGAGGCGGCTATTTATAGCCTAGGGAGCAGCCCGACATGATAAGACATAAATGCCCTTCAAAGATATGATCGTTGGGTGGGTAGATATTTTGGGATAACTGGCGCATAGTGATACGTCTCCAACGTATCTATAATTTTTTATTGTTCCATGCTATTATATTATCTGTTTTGGATGTTTATGGGCTTTATTTTACAATTTTATATTATTTTTGGGACTAACCTACTAACCCAAGGCCTAGTGCAAATTGCTGTTTTTTTGCTTATTTCAGTGTTTCGCAGAAAAGGAATATCAAACGAAATCCAAACGGAATAAAACCTTCGGGAGAGTTATTTTTGGAACAAACGTGATCCAGGGGACTTGGAGTGGACGTCAAGCAACCAACTAGGAGGCCACGGGGAAAGGGGCGCGCCTACCCCCTGGGCACGCCCTCCCCCTCGTGGGCCCCTCGTGGCTCTACCGACCTACTTCTTCATCCTATATATATTCATATACCCCGAAAACATCCAGGAGCACCACGAAACCCTATTTCCACCACCGCAACCTTCTGTACCCAAGAGATCCCATCTTGGGGCCTTTTCCGGAGCTCCGCCGAAGTGGGCATCAATCATGGAGGGCCTCTACATCAACTCCATGGCCCCTCCGATGATGTGTGAGTAGTTTACTTCAGACCTTTGGGTCCATAGCTATTAGTTAGATGGCTTCTTCTCTCTCTTTGAATCTCAATACAAAGTTCTCCTCGATCTTCTTGGAGATCTATTCGATGTAACTCTTTTTGCGGCGTGTTTGTCGAGATCCGATGAATTGTGGGTTTATGATCAAGTCTATATATGGACAATATTTGATTCTTCTCTAAAATCTTTTATGTATGATTGGTTATCTTTGCAAGTCTCTTCGAATTATTAGCTTGGTTTGGCCTACTAGATTGATCTTTCTTGCAATGGGAGAAGTGCTTAGCTTTGGGTTCAATCTTGCGGTGCTCGATCCCAGTGACAGAAATGGAAACGACACGTATTGTATTGTTGCCATCGAGGATAAAAAGATGGGGTTTATATCATATTGCTTGAGTTTATCCCTCTACATCATGTCATCTTACCTAATGCGTTACTCTATCCTTATGAACTTAATACTCTAGATGCATGCTGGATAGCGGTCAATGGGGTTTATATCTTTACTTTCAATCTATATCATAAAAATACAAAAAATATTTATCCTATCATTATTATCTCTATCAGATCTCACTCTCGTAAGTGACCGTGAAGGGATTGACAACCCCTTTATCGCGTTGGTTGCGAGGTTCTTATTTGTTTATGTAGGTATGAGGGACTTGCGTGTAGTCTCCTACTGGATTGATACCTTGGTTCTCAAAAACTGAGGGAAATACTTACACTACTTTGATGCATCAGCCTTTCCTCTTCAAGGGAAAACCAACGCAGTGCTCAAGAGGTAGCAAGAAGGATTTCTGGCATCGTTGCCGGGGAGGCTTACACCAAGTTAAGTCAAGATTCGATCTCCCGCCAACGTGCGATTTCTAGCGCCGTTGCCGGGGAGATCTACGCACAAGTCAAGACATACTAAGTACCCATCACAAACTCTTATCCCTCGCATTACATTATTTGCCATTTGCCTCTCGTTTTCCTCTCCCCACTTCACCCTTGCCGTTCTATTCGCCTTTTCCCGTTTATTTTTCTTGTGCCATGGCCGATTCAAAAAGGGCTAAGGGTCCTCTCCCGGGTTTTACTTTGGATAGCCCTCTGTCCTCTCTAAGCTCATAAATAATGATGCTATGGAAAGACCTACCGGGGTTATCAATGAGAGTTTGAATAATTTCGATGAAGATGATCCTGAAATTTTTCGTTATTTACTTGATGAATCTTTGAAAGATGCTTGGGATAGGCTATTAAGGATCCGAGCTAGCTATGTGCCCCAATATCAAATTGAGATATACATGAAAAGCTTTTATATTGGTTTACCCTCTTCGTTCAAACAAGTTCTAGATTCTATTTTTGAAGAAGGTTTTCTTGAGGGGGATCCCATAGATACTTATGAAAAGATGAAAACTATATTTGGGCACCCCATGAGTGAGAAGGTGGAATCCACCTCTCTTTTGTGCTTTTACCAAAATGAAATTATCAAAGAAATGAGGGCTAGTTTAGATGCAAATTTTCGTAACATGCTTAATCTTTCTTCCACCATTAATGGACACATGCTCTCTCAAAATATAAAGATAAATGCTATAGAAACGAAATTTTCTCTTTTCTTTCCCAATACCAAAGATGGCAATACCTAGATCTATCCTTGCTTTTATGCCTAGCTAGGGGCGTTAAACGATAGCCTTTGTTGGGAGGCAACCCAAATTTATTTTTGTTTATTGCTTTTTGATTCTGTTTAGTAATAAATAATTCATCTAGCCTCTGTTTATATGTGGTTTTATGCTTTTAATTAGTGTTTGTGCCAAGTAGAACCTTTGGGAAGACTTGGGGAAGGTCTTTGCGATCTTGCTGTAAAAAACAGAAACTTTAGCGCTCGCGAGATTTGCTGCCATTTTTTACTGGAGAGTGATATTTAGTTAATTATTTTTGAAGATAATTAGTAGATAAATTCCTCACGTCCAGAAATTTATTTTAGAATTTTTGGGGTTCCAGAAGTATTTGAAACCTACAGATTACTACAGACTATTCTGTTTTTGACAGATTCTTTTTTCGTGTGTTGTTTGCTTATCTTGATGAATCTATGGCTAGTATTTGAGTGTATGAACCATAGAGAAGTTGGAATACAGTAGGTTTGACACCAATATAAATAAAGAATGAGTTCATTACAGTACCTTAAGTGGTGGTTTGGTTTCTTTTACTAACAGAGCTCATGAGATTTTCTGTTTAAGTTTTGTGTTGTGAAGTTTTCAAGTTTTGGGTAAGATTTGATGGATTATGAAACAAGGAGTGGCAATAGCCTAAGATTGGGGATGCCCAAGGCACCCCAAGGTAAAATTTAAGGACAAACAAAAGCCTAAGCTTGGGGATGCCCCGGAAGACATCCCCTCTTTCGTCTTCTTCTATCGGTAACTTTACTTGAGGCTATATTTTTATTCACCACATGATATGTGTTTTGCTTGGAGCGTCTTGTATGATTTGAGTCTTTACTTTTTAGTTTACCACAATCATCCTTGCTGTACACACCTTTTGGGAGAGACACACATGAATCAGAATTTATTAGAATACTCTATGTGCTTCACTTATATCTTTTGAGCTAGATAATTTTGCTCTAGTGCTTCGCTTATATCTTTTAGAGCACGGTGGTGGTTTTATTTTATAGAAATTATTGATCTCTCATGCTTCACTTATATTATTTTGAGTCCTTTAGAACAGCATGGTAATTTTCTTTGGTTATGAGTTTAGTCCTAATATGATAGGCATCCAAGATCGGTATAATAAAAACTTCCATAAAAAGTGCATTGAGTACTAGGAGAAGTTTGATACTTGATAATTGTTTTGAGATATAAAGGTGGTAATATTAGAGTGTGCTAGTTGAGTAGTTGTGAATTTGAGAAATACTTGTGTTGAAGTTTGCAAGTCCCGTAGCATGCACGTATGGTGGCCGTTGTGTAACAAATTTGAAACATGAGGTGTTATTTGATTGTCTTCCTTATGAGTGATGGTCAGGGACGAGCGATGGTCTTTTCCTACCAATGTATCCCCCTAGGAGAATGCGCGTAATTCTTGGTATTTTATGACTTGTAGATTTTTGCAATAAGTATGTGAGTTCCTTATGACTAATGTTGAGTCCATGGATTATACGCACTCTCACCCTTCAATCATTGCTAGCCTCTTCGGTACCGTGCATTGCCCTTTCTCACCTTGAGAGTTGGTGCAAACTTTGCTGGTGCATCCAAACCCCGTGATATGATACGCTCTGTCACACATAAACCTCCTTATATCTTCCTCAGAACAGCGACCATACCTACCTATTATGGCATTTTGATGTCTACTACACAACCTTCTTCTTGTAGACATTGTTGGGCCTCCAAGTGCAGAGGTTTGTAGGACAGTAGCAAATTTCCCTCAAGTGGATGACCTAAGGTTTATAAATCTGTAGGAGGCGTAGGATGAAGATGGTCTCTCTCAAGAAACCCTGCAACCAAATAATAAAGAGTCTCTTGTGTCTCCAACACACCCAATACAATGGTAAATTGTATAGGTGCACTAGTTCGGTGAAGAGATGGTGATACAAGTGGTATATGGATAGTAGATAAAGGTTTTTGTAATCTGAAAATATAAAAACAGCAAGGTAACTAATGATAAAAGTGAGCACAAACGGTATTGCAATGCATGGAAACAAGGCCTAGGTTTCATACTTTCACTAGTGCAAGTTCTCTCAACAATAGTAACATAGTTTGATCATATAACAATCCCTCAACATGCAACAAAGAGTCACTCCAAAGTCACTAATAGCGGAGAACAAACGAAGAGATTATGGTAGGGTACGAAACCACCTCAAAGTTATTCTTTCCAATCAATCTGTTGGGCTATTACGATAAGTGTCACAAACAGCCCTAGAGTTTGTACTAGAATAACGCCTTAAGACACAAATCAACCAAAACCCTAATGTCACCTAGATACTCCAATGTCACCTCAAGTGTCTGTGGGTATGAATATACGATATGCATCACACAATCTCAGATTCATCTATTCAACCAACACATAGGACCTCAAAGAGTGCCCCAAAGTTTCTACCGGAGAATCACGACGAAAACGTGTGCCAACCCATATGCATAGGTTCATGGGCGGAACCCGCAAGTTGATCACCAAAACATACATCAAGTGAATCACGTGATATCCCATTGTCACCACAGATACGCATGGCAAGACATACATCAAGTGTTCTCAAATCTTTAAAGACTCAATCCGATAAGATAACTTCAAAGGGGAAACTCAATTCATTACAAGAGAGTAGAGGGGGAGAAGAAACATAAGATCCAACTACAATAACAAAGCTCGCGATACATCAAGATCGTATCACCTCAAGAACACGAGAGAGAGATAGAGAGAGAGAGAGATCAAACACATAGCTACTGGTACGTACCCTCAGCCCCGAGGGAGAACTACTCCCTCCACGTCATGGAGAGCACCGGGATGATGAAGATGGCCACAGGAGAAGGATTGCCCCCTCCGGCAGGGTGCCGGAATGGGTCTAGATTGGCTTTCGGTGGCTACGGAGGCTTCTGGCGGCGGAACTCCCGATCTATTGTGCTCTCGGATGTTTTTAGGGTATATGGAGATATATAGGCTGAAGAAGTATGTCAGGGGGGCCACAAGGGACCCACGAGGGTGGAGGGCGCGCCCCCTTCCTCGTGGCCTCCTCGAAGGTCCCCTGACTCGCACTCTAAGTCTTCTGGGCTTCTTTCCTTCCAAAAATGAGTTCCGTGAAGTTTCAGGTCAATTGGACTCCGTTTGATTTTCCTTTTCTTCAAAACCCTAAAACAGGGTAAAAACAGAAACTGGCACTGGGCTCTAGGCTAATAGGTTAGTCCTGAAAAATGATATAAATGTATATGATAAAGCCCATAAACATCCAAAACAGAAGATAATATAGCATGGAGCAATCAAAAATTATAGATACGTTGGAGACGTATCAGCATCCCCAAGCTTAATTCCTGCTCGTCCTCGAGTAGGTAAATTATAAAAACAGAATTTTTGATGCGGAGTGCTACTTGGCATAATTTCAATGTAATTCTTCTTAAATGTGGTGTGAATATTCACATCCATAAGATTCAAGACAAAAGTTTAATATTGACATAAACATAATAATACTTCAAGCATACTAACTAAGCAATTATGTCTTCTCAAAATAACATGGCTAAAGAAAGTTATCCCTACAAAATTGTATAGTCTGGCTATGCTCTATCTTCACCACACAAAATATTTAAATCATGCACAACCCCGATGACAAGCCAAGCAATTGTTTCGTACTTTTGGTGTTCTCAAACCTTTTCAATCTTCACGCAATACATGAGCGTGAGCCATGGACATAGCACTATAGGTGGAATAGAATGGTGGTTGTGGAGAAGACAAAAAGGAGAACATAGTCTCACATCAACTAGGCGTATCAACGGGCTATGGAGATGCCCATCAGTAGATATCAATGTGAGTGAGTAGGGATTGCCATGCAACGGATGCACTAGAGCTATAAGTATATGAAAGCTCAAAAAGAAACTAAGTGGGTGTGCATCCAACTCGCTTGCTCACGAAGACCTAGGGCAATTTGAGGATGCCCATCATTGGAATATACAAGCCAAGTTCTGTAATGAAAGATTCCCACTAGTATATGAAAGTGACAACATAGGAGACTCTCTATCATGAAGATCATGGTGCTACTTTGAAGCACAAGTGTGGTAAAAGGATAGTAGCATTGCCCCTTCTCTCTTTTTCTCTCATTTTTTTATATTTTTTTATTTGGGCCTTTCTCTTCTTCTTTTTATGGCCTCTTTTTTTCTTTTTTTTAATTTTTTCGTCCGGAGTCTCATCCCGACTTGTGGGGGAATCATGGTCTCCATCATCCTTTCCTCATTGGGACAATGCTCTAATAATGATGATCATCACACTTTTATCTACTTACAACTCAACAATTACAAGTCGATACTTAGAACAAAATATGACTCTATATGAATGCCTCCGGCGGTGTACCGGGATGTGCAATGATGGATGAGCGACATGTATGAAAGAATTATGAACGGTGGCTTTGCCACAAATACAATGTCAACTACATGATCATGCAAGCAATATGACAATGATGGAGCGTGTCATAATAAACGGAATGGTGGAAAGTTGCATGGCAATATATCTCAGAATGGCTATGGAAATGCCATGCTAGGTAGGTGTGGTGGCTGTTTTAAGGAAGATATATGGTGGGTGTATGATACCGGCGAAAGGTGTGCGGTATTAGAGAGGCTAGCAATGGTGGAAGGGTGAGAGTGTGTATGATCCATGGACTCAACATTAGTCATAAATAACTCATATACTTGTTGCAAAAATCTATTAGTTATCGAAGCAAAGTACTACGTCCATGCTCCTAGGGGGATAGATTGGTAGGAAAAGACCATCGCTCGTCTCCGACCGCCACTCATAAGGAAGACAATCAATAAATAAATCATGCTCTGACTTCATCACATAACGGTTCACCATACGTGCACGCTACGGGAATCACAAACTTCAACACAAGTATTTCTCAAATTCACAACTACTCAACTAGCATGACTCTAATATCACCATCTCCATATCTCAAAACAATTATCTAGTATCAAACTTCTCATAGTATTCAACACACTCATAAGAGAATTTTATTATTCTTAAATACCTAGCGTATTAGGATTATTTAAGAAAATTACCATGCTATTTAAGACTCTCAAAATAATCTAATTGAAGCATGAGAGATCAATAGTTTCTATAAAACAAAACCACCACCGTGCTCTAAAAGATATAAATGAAGCACTAGAGCAAATGACAAACTACTCCGAAAGATATAAGTGAAGATCAATGAGTAGTCGAACAATTATGCAGTTATGTGAAGACTCTCTAACATTTAAGAATTTCAGATCTTGATATTTTATTCAAACATCAAGCAAAAATAAATAAAATAAAATGACGCTCCAAGCAAAACACATATCATGTGGTAAATAAAAATATAGCTCCAAGTAAAGTTACCGATAAACGAAGACGAAAGAGGGGATGCCTTCCGGGGCATTCCCAAGCTTAGGCTCTTGGCTATCCTTGAATATTACTTGTGGTGCCTTGAGAATCCCCAAGCTTAGGCTCTTGCCACTCCTTATTCCATAGTCCATCGAATCCTTACCCAAAACTTGAAAACTTCACAACACAAAACTTAACAGAAAACTCGTAAGCTCTGTTAGTATAAGAAAATAAATCACCACTTCAAGGTACTGTAATGAACTCATTATTTATTTATATTGGTGTTAAACTTACTGTATTCCAACTTCTCTATGGTTTATAAACTATTTTGCTAGCCATAGATTCATCAAAATTAGTGAATAACACATCGAAAACAGAATCTGTCAAAAACAGAACAGTCTGTAGTAATCTGGATCAAACGTATATTTATGGAACTCATAAAATTCTCAAATAAATTTCTGGACCTGAGGAATTTATCTATTAATCATCTGCAAAAATAATTAACTAAATATCACTTTCCAAATAGACATGGCAGCAATTCTCGTGAGCGCTAAAGTTTCTGTTTTTTACAGCATGATCAACAAAACTTTCCCCAAGTCTTCCCAAAGGTTCTACTTGGCACAAACACTAATTAAACACATAAAACCACATATAAACAGAGGCTACATGAATTATTTATTACTAATCAGGAACAAAAAGTAAGGAACAAAAATAAAGTTGGGTTGCCACCCAACAAGCACTAACGTTTAACGCTCCTAGCTAGGCATGATGATTTCAATGATGCTCACATAAAAGATAAGAATTGAAACATAAAGAGAGCATCATGAAGAATATGACTATCACATTTAAGCCTAACCCACTTCCTATGCATAGGGATTTTGTGAGCAAACAACTTATGGGAACAAGAATCAACTTGCATAGGAAGGTAAAACAAGCATAACTTCAAGATTTTAAGCACATAGAGAGGAAACTTGATATTATTGCAATTCCTACAAGCATATATTCCTCCCTCATAATAATTTTCAGTAGCATCATGAATGAATTCAACAATATAACCAGCACCTAAAGCATTCTTTTCATGATCTACAAGCATGCAAAATTTACTACTCTCCACATAAGCAAAATTCTTCTCATCAATAGTAGTGGGAGTATCATAAGAGACTTGAATACTATAAATTGTTTCCACATTAAAAGAGTAATGTTCAGAAAATGAGTAACCATAATCATGACAAGTTTTATAAATATAATCACTACTTTTTATAGCATAAGTATCATCACAATAATCATCATAGGTAGGAGGCATGCTATCATCATTATAAATTTGCATATCAAAACTTGGGAGACTAAAAATATCATCTTCATTAAACATAGCTTCCCCAAGCTTAGGACAAACATTAATTTCAGAAAATATATTCTCAAAAACTTCATCTTCATCAAACATAGCATCCCCAAGCTTGGGACTTTTCATATCATAAGCATAATCACTCTCATAATTAATAGTATGGATAGCACCAATAGTATAGCAATTATCATATTCTTCCAAGCAAGTGCCAAAAAGATTTTCAAGATCGTAAGAAGTATCATTATCTTCCACAATTATATTTTCATGAGGCACAATAGTAATAGGAGCAGCATTATTTGGGAGAGATATCTTCTTAACTCTCTTCCTTTTTCTTTTCTTCTTCTTCACCACATCATGTGTGGGTTCAATCCTCTTTTTGGAGCTCCTTATTAATGAGATTGGCTGAATAGGAGGCTCCTCCTCGTTGCCTGATTTGTCATAAGAAATAATAGGAGGGTATTGGGAAGCCTCTTCCCTTTCATTAGTATTCTATTCATCTTCTATTTGTTTTGTTTTCTTTATGTAATTGGCAATATAAGGGTTTTCAATACAATTCACCGCATAATACATATAAATTTCCTCTAGATCAAATCCAAGAAGTTTATAACGGGCAAATTCTGGAAGATAATTAGCTATACGTTTCATTTCTTCGTAACTCATAAGCTAACTAAGTTCATTATGATGTGCAAGGGAAATCAAGTCATCACAATTTTTGGACACGATACGATCATGAAACAATTTGCATTGGGTATTGAAATGATCATGTTCATTACAAAGCTCACAAGTATGGCTAATATAATTTAAATTTTCAGCACATTCATCTAGTCTTTCTTGCAACAATTTAGTTTCTAAGTACTTATGCCTCTTGCAATATCTATCTTCCCTATTTGGTGTGTTCGTACACACCCAATGTACTCCACAAAAATTGACATATTTACAGGAGACATCATAACTAGTGCAATCATCATTAGTATCAAGGATATTCAAAGAATTCGTACTAATAACATTGCAATCATTCTCATCATTCAAATATTTAGTGCCAAACATTTTATAGATTTCTTCTTCTAGCACTTGAGCACAATTATCCTTTCCATCATACTCACGAAAGATATTAAAAAGGTGAAGCATATGAGACAAACTCAATTCCATTTTTTATAGTTTTATTTTATAAACTAAACTAGTGATAAAACAAGAAACTAAAAGACTTGATTGCAAGATCTAAAGATATACCTTCAAGCACTCACCTCCCCAGCAACGGCGCCAGAAAAGAGCTTGATGTCTACTACACAACCTTCTTCTTGTAGACGTTGTTGGGCCTCCAAGTGCAGAGGTTTGTAGGACAGTAGCAAATTTCCCTCAAGTGGATGACCTAAGGTTTATCAATCCGTAGGAGGCGTAGGATGAAGATGGTATCTCTCAAGCAACCCTGCAACCAAATAAGAAAGAGTCTCTTGTGTCCCCAACACACCCAATACAATGGTAAATTGTATAGGTGCACTAGTTCGACGAAGAGATGGTGATACAAGTGGTATATGGATAGCAGATAAAGGTTTTTGTAATCTGAAAATATAAAAACAGCAAGGTAACTAATGATAAAAGTGAGCACAAACGGTATTGCAATGCGTTGAAACAAGGCCTAGGGTTCATACTTTCACTAGTGCAAGTTCTCTCAACAATAATAACATAGTTTGATCATATAACAATCCCTCAACATGCAACAAAGAGTCACTCCAAAGTCACTAATAGCGGAGAACAAACGAAGAGATTATGGTAGGGTACGAAACCACCTCAAAGTTATTCTTTCCAATCAATCCGTTGGGCTATTCCTATAAGTGTCACAAACAACCCTAGAGTTCGTACTAGAATAACACGTTAAGACACAAATCAACCAAAACCCTAATGTCACCTAGATACTCCAATGTCACCTCAAGTATCCGTGGGTATGATTATACGATATGCATCACACAATCTCAGATTCATCTATTCAACCAACACATAGGACCTCAAAGAGTGCCCCAAAGTTTCTACCGGAGAATCACGACGAAAACGTGTGCCAACCCCTATGCATAGGTTCATGGGCGGAACCCGCAAGTTGATCACCAAAACATAAATCAAGTGAATCACGTGATATCCCATTGTCACCACAGATACGCACGGCAAGACATACATCAAGTGTTCTCAAATCTTTAAAGACTCGATCCGATAAGATAACTTCAAAGGGGAAACTCAATTCATTACAAGAGAGTAGAGGGGGAGAAGAAACATAAGATCCAACTATAATAGCAAAGCTCGCGATACATCAAGATCGTATCACCTCAAGAACACGAGAGAGAGAGAGGGAGATCAAACACATAGCTACTAGTACATACCCTCAGCCCCGAGGGAGAACTACTCCCTCCTCGTCATGGAGAGCACCGGGATGATGAAGATGGACACCGGAGAAGGATTGCCCCCTCCGGCAGGGTGCTCGAACGGGTCTAGATTGGCTTTTGGTGGCTACGGAGGCTTCTGGCAGCGGTACTCCCGATCTATTGTGCTCTCGGATGTTTTTAGGGTATATGGAGATATATAGGCGGAAGAAGTATGTCAGGGGGCCACGAGGGGCCCATGAGGGTGGAGGGCGCGCCCAGAGGGGGTGGGCGCGCCCCCCTACCTTGTGGCCTCCTCGAAGGTCCCCTGACGTGCACTCCAAGTCTTCTGGGCTTCTTTCCTTCAAAAAATGAGTTCCGTGAAGTTTCAGGTCAATTGGACTCCGTTTGATTTTCCTTTTCTTCGAAACGCTAAAACAGGGTAAAAACAAAAACTGGCATTGGGCTCTGGGTTAATAGATTAGTCCCAAAAAATTATATAAAAGTGTATGATAAAGCCCATAAACATCCAAAACCGAAGATAATATAGCATGGAGCAATCAAAAATTATAGATACGTTGGAGACGTATCAGCATCCCCAAGCTTAATTCTTGCTCTTCCTCGAGTAGGTAAATGATAAAAACAGAATTTTTGATGCGGAGTGCTACTTGGCATAATTTCAATGTAATTCTTCTTAATTGTGGTATGAATATTCAGATCCATAAGATTCAAGACAAAAGTTTAATATTGACATAAAATTAATAATACTTCAAGCATACTAACTAAGCAATTATGTCTTCTCAAAATAACATGGCTAAAGAAAGGTATCCCTACAAAATCATATAGTCTGGCTATGCTCTATCTTCACCACACAAAATATTTAAATCATGCACAACCCCGATGACAAGCCAAGCAATTGTTTTGTACTTTTGGTGTTCTCAAACCTTTTCAATCTTCACGCAATACATGAGCGTGAGCCATGGACATAGCACTATAGGTGGAATAGAATGGTGGTTGTGGAGAAGACAAAAAGGAGAAGATAGTCTCACATCAACTAGGCGTGTCAACGAGCTATGGAGATGCCCATCAATAGATATCAATGTGAGTGAGTACGGATTACCATGCAACGGATGCACTAGAGCTATAAGTATATGAAAGCTCAAAAAGAAACTAAGTGGGTGTGCATCCAACTCACTTGCTCACGAAGACCTAGGGCAATTTGAGAAGCCCATCATTGGAATATACAAGCCAAGTTCTATAATGGAAGATTCTCACTAGTATATGAAAGTGACAACATAGGAGACTCCCTATCATGAAGATCATGGTGCTACTTTGAAGCACAAGTGTGGTAAAAGGATAGTAGCATTACCCCTTCTCTCTTTTTCTCTCTTTTTTATATTTTTTTATTTGGGCCTTTCTCTTCTTCTATTATGGCCTCTTTTTATTTTTATTTGTATTTTTTCGTCCGGAGTCTCATCCCGACTTGTGGGGGAATCATGGTCTCCATCATCCTTTCCTCACTGGGACAATGCTCTAATAGTGATGATCATCACACTTTTATTTACTTACAACTCAACAATTACACCTCGATACTTAGAACAAAATATGACTCTATATGAATGCCTCCGACAGTGTACCGGGATGTGCAATGATGCATGAGCGACATGTATGAAAGAATTATAAACGGTGGCTTTGCCACAAATACAATGTCAACTACATGATCATGCAAGCAATATGACAATGATGGAGCGTGTCATAATAAACGGAATGGTGGAAAGTTGCATGGCAATATATCTCGGAATGGCTATGGAATTGCCATGATAGGTAGGTATGGTGGCTGTTTTGAGGAAGGTATATGGTGGGTGTATGATACCGGCGAAAGGTGCACGGTATTAGAGAGGCTAGCAATGGTGGAAGGGTGAGAGTGCGTATGATCCATGGACTCAACATTAGTCATAAAGAACTCATATACTTATTGCAAAAATCTATTAGTTATCGAAGCAAAGTACTACGTGCATGCTCCTAGGGGGTAGATTGGTAGGAAAAGACCATCACATAACGGTTCACCATACGTGCACGCTACGGGAATCACAAACTTCAACACAAGTATTTCTCAAATTCACAACTACTCAACTAGCATGACTCTAATATCACCATCTCCATATCTCAAAACAATTAGCAAGTATCAAACTTCTCATAGTATTCAACACACTCATAAGAGAATTTTATTATTCTTGAATACCTACCGTATTAGGATTATTTAAGCAAATTACCATGCTATTTAAGACGCTCAAAATAATCTAAGTGAAGCATTAGAGATCAATAGTTTCTATAAAACAAAACCACCACCGTGCTCTGAAAGATATAAGTGAAGCACTAGAGCAAATGACAAACTACTCTGAAAGATATAAGTGAAGAATAATGAGTAGTCGAACAATTATGCAGTTATGTGAAGACTCTCTAACATTTAAGAATTTCAGATCTTGGTATTTTATTCAAACAGCAAGCAAAACTAATAAAATAAAATGACTCTCCAAGCAAAACACATATCATGTGGTAAATAAAAATATAGCTCCAAGTAAAGTTACCGATGAACGAAGACGAAAGAGGGGATGCCTTCCGGGGCATCCCCAAGCTTAGGCTCTTGGCTATCCTTGAATATTACCTTGGGGTGCCTTGGGAATCCCCAAGCTTAGGCTCTTGCCACTCCTTATTCCATAGTCCATCGAATCCTTACCCAAAACTTGAAAACTTCACAACACAAAACTTAACAGAAAACTCGTAAGCTCCGTTAGTGTAAGAAAATAAATCAACACTTCAAGGTACCGTAATGAACTCGTTCTTTATTTATATTGTTGTTAAACTTACTGTATTCCAACTTCTCTATGGTTTATAAACTATTTTACTAGCCATAGATTCATCAAAATAAGTGAATAACACATCGAAAACAGAATCTGTCAAAAACAGAACAGTCTGTAGTAATCTAGATCAAACGTATATTTATGGAACTCATAAAATTCGAAAATAAATTTATGGACCTGAGGAATTTATCTATTAATCATCTGCAAAAAGAGTTAACTAAATAGTACTTTCCAAATAAACATGGCAGCGATTCTCGTGAGCGCTAAAGTTTCTGTTTTTTACAGCATGATCAACAAGACTTTCCCCAAGTCTTCCCAAAGGTTCTACTTGGCACAAACACTTATTAAACACATAAAACCACATATATACAGAGGCTAGATGAATTATTTATTACTAAACAGGAACAAAAAGCAAGGAACAAAAATAAAGTTGGGTTGCCTCCCAACAAGCGCTAACGTTTAACACCCCTAGCTAGGCATGATGATTTCAATGATGCTCACATAAAAGATAAGAATTGAAACATAAAGAGAGCATCATGAAGAATATTACTATCACATTTAAGCCTAACCCACTTCCTATGCATAGGGATTTTGTGAGCAAACAACTTATGGGAACAAGAATCAACTTGCATAGGAAGGTAAAACAAGCATAACTTCAAGATTTTAAGCACATAGAGAGGAAACTTGATATTATTGCAATTCCTACAAGCATATATTCCTCCCTCATAATAATTTTCAGTAGCATCATGAATGAATTCAACAATATAACCAGCACCTAAAGCATTCTTTTCATGATCTACAAGCATGCAAAATTTACTACTCTCCACATAAGCAAAATTCTTCTCATCAATAGTAGTGGGAGTATCATAAGAGACTCGAATACTATAAATTGTTTCCACATTAAAAGAGTAATGTTCAGAAAATGGGTAACCATAATCATGACAAGTTTTATAAATATAATCACTACTTTTATAGCATAAGTATCATCACAATAATCATCATAGGTAGGAGGCATGCTATCATCATTATAAATTTGCATATCAAAACTTGGGAGACTAAAAATATCATCTTCATTAAACATAGCTTCCCCAAGCTTAGGACAAACATTAATTTCATCAAATATATTCTCAAAAACATCATCTTCATCAAACATAGCATCCCCAAGCAAGTTGGATGCACACCCACTTAGTTTCTTTTGTTGAGCTTTGTAGCGACCAGACCTCAACCGGTCTCATCTCTGTGCTCCGGTGTCATCCCTGGATCAGTAATGCTGACACCACACAATACTTCGAAGGATTTATAGCAGAGTGGCAATCACACACTTATTACATCGATGTCTCAAAAGAGAACTTGTTACAATAATATGGCTTAAGGCCATCTAGTGTCGATAACAGCGGAAGACTTGGAAGATAAATGGGTCCATCAACTCCAACGACATCACTGAGTATAGAACCACGACCTAAAAACACCTCAATCGTCGTCTGAAAAGTCTGCAACATTAACGTTGCAGCCCGAAACGGGTCAGCACATGGCATATGCTGGCAAGGTAACACATAGAGAATAATGGAATGAAACAGCTATACTATATGCATATTTGGCTGGTGGAAAGCTCTATGGTTACTGTTTTGCGTAAAGCCAATTTTTCCCTACTGCAAAGGAATAAATTTCTTTAACTATCATGGTGGTTGTTAAACATTGAGAATGGTTGACAGCATTCTCAATCCCATTTAAAAGTAGAATTAAAAACCCAACAATATTAATTAGAAGTAACATGTTGAGATTCACATGATATTCAAGTACTAGATACTCCAAATTGTCCATAACCGGGGACACGGCTAATCATGATTAGTTTGTTACACTCTGAAGAGGTTTGCGCACTTTTCCCCACAAGACTCGATCGCCTCCGTTGGATTTCTCGCACTACACGGTGTTTGAGAAACGGATGACCGAGACACAGTCTTTCAGAAGCACTAGCACCTTACGTTTGGATAGACCGGTACACCTACTTTCCCCTACATCTGCTAGTCGACCCTGTAAGAGTTCGCACGACTTAGTCAACTATGCCAGAGCCCATAATGGCTTGTGGCTGCACACGTAAGTATTTAGCATGAAAAACCTTATGATCCCTTTGAGCCTGGGTGGCGGTCCATAAAAAAACAGGCAAGTCTTGATAGACATCAGGTGCCTCAATCCACCCAGATGTGTGTTTAAGTTGCCACCTTAGATAAACCATTAAAATTATCGATCTCACATCTGTCATGGATATCACTCACCCAATCCACGTCTACTAGCATAGCATGGCATAATAAGCAAACGTAGAAGTAACTCCCAAAGGTTTCATAATAACAGGTAATAGGTACTACCTCATCTACTTCCCATCCCACAATTTAATTAGATCCTAATCATGCAATGTGTGAGGATGGATCTAATGCAATAAAACTGGGTTGTAGAAAAGGTATGATCAAAGTGTTACTTGCCTTGCTGATGATCCGCGAGTCCTAGAGATTCGAAGTAACAAGCGGCATAATCCGGGTAATCTATCGCAGACAAACAACAAGCATACAATAAGTACTCATCTAATGCACAGGTAAAACTCGAACAAGAGATCGAACCAAAAAGTTCAACTTAAGAACTCCGGTTGCAAAGAAAAAAAGAACCGAACAAAGAAACCGAAAACAAACGGCGGAAAAACAACTTGGTTCTAGCAAGTTGAAACTAGGTCAAATTTTACAGTAGCAAAACTTAGTTAAAGTTGATTAGACGGAACGGCGGTTTCGTAACGAAACTCCAGGCGCTTGAATCACCTGATTCCGATAAACGAGCGAGAAGATAAACAAGAAAGATGATCGGATCTGAGATCGCGATCGCAGAATAAATCCGACGAGAAGAAAAAGAAGAACGGTTGAACGAACGAACGTTCGTTAACCTAGAAGAATAATCCGGTGATCACGTTCGTTAGGACAAACGGTCTGGCGAACGATCTCGGGCAACTAAATCGAAAAAGAAGACGGATCCGATCTAGGGTTTCGGAGAAGAAAACCGATCTAGAAAACCAGAATGGTTTCGCGAAGAAAAATGAATCGGAAAAGAAGAATCGGAACGATTAGAAGAAAACGATCCGATGAAAAGAATAGATGCGGTGCGGGGCTACCTCCGGCGAGGGGCTCCTGCGTTGGGCGGCGTTGGGGGGCGGCGGCGGTGCACAAGGGCGGCGACGGCGGGGCACTAGGGCGGCACGGTGCGTGAAAAACGAATCGGAAAAGAAGAATCGGAACGATTAGAAGAAAACGATCCGATGAAAAGAATAGATGCAGCACGGGGCTACCTCCGGCGAGGTCTCCGGCGAGGGGCTCCTGCGTTGGGCGGCGTTGGGGGGCGGCGGCGGTGCACAAGGGCGGCGACGGCGGGGCACTAGGGCGGCGCGGTGCGTGACGCAGGGTGTGCCGGCGTGGGCGCGGTGGTGCTTGGGGCTTTGGGGCCTTGGATTTGATGTGTTTAGAGGGGGGGTGTGGGAGTATTTATATTGGGGAGGGGGAGAAAACTTGGTGTAGGGGTCAAGGAAATAGACTAGGATTAGGAAAGAAAAGAGGGAAAAGATCTAGAAAAAAACGAAAGTAGATGAATCCCACTAGGAATTCCTATAGGCAACGGCGGCGGCGGCTCCTCCCTGCGCCTGGGGCGTGCACGCGAGGCGCTGGCCTCTGGCCGGCCGGCTGGGCCTAAGGCCCAGGGCACTGCGGTCCTCTTTTTTTAAACGGTTTCGTGCTCGGAAAAAAAAATCTAAACGAACTCCAAATCTAATAAAGTAAATTTTCCCCGACTCCTAAAAATGAGTCGAACAAAATGAACTTTTCTCTGGGCCTAAAATGCAAACTTTTAAAACGCGCATTTTTCCCTATCCAAATAAAAGGCAAATGAAACTCCGATAAAACCAAATGATCCTCTTTTCGAAATTTGAGAAGACTCAAATATGATAAAGACGAAATCTCCAACTCTCTCCGAGGGTCCTTGAGTTGCGTGAAATTTCTAGGATCGGCAAAATGCAAGAAAATATGATATGCATGATGATCTATGTATAACATTCCAAATTGAAAATTTGGGATGTTACAAACCTACCCCCCTTAAGATGAATCTCGCCCTCGAGATTCGGGTTGGCTAGAAAATAGGTGAGGGTGGTCCTTGAGCAAATCTTCTTCTCTCTCCCAGGTGGCTTCATCCTCTGAGTGGTGGTTCCACTAAACTTTGCAAAACTTGATAACCTTGCTGCGGGTAACTCTGCTGGCAATCTCGAGAATCTTGATTGGTTTCTCTTCATACGTTAAGTCGTCCTTCAACTGAATCGCTTCAAGCGGCACGGTATCTCGTAATGGTACCTCCGCCATCTCGGCGTGGCACTTCTTCAGCTGAGAAACATGGAATACGTCATGAACTCCTGACAGTCCCTCTGGTAATTCCAACTTGTATGTGAATTCTCCCATACGTTGCAAAATCGTGTATGGTCCAACGAAACGCGGTGCTAATTTTCCCTTAACTCCAAAACGCTTAACTCCTCGTAGTGGGGATTCTCGGAGATACACCCTGTCTCCAGTTTCGTAAACTGTCTCCTTGCGTTTAGAATCTGCATAGCTCTTCTGCCTGGACTGGGCTACCTTGAGCCTATCACGAATCAACTTAACTTTCCGTTCAGACTCCTTAATCAAATCTGGTCCAAAGAATTGACGGTCTCCAACTTCGTCCCATGACAACGGTGTCCTGCACCTCCTTCCGTACAAAGCTTCGAAAGGTGCCATCTTCAAACTGGTTTGGTAACTGTTATTATAAGAGAACTCCGCATACGGCAAATTATTGTCCCAACTAGATCCATAATCTAGTGCACAAGCTCTCAGCATATCTTCCAAAATCTGATTGACTCTCTCGGTCTGTCCATCTGTCTGCGGATGAAAAGCGGTGCTGAACTCTAGCCTGGTCCCCAAAGTCTCATGCAACCGATTCCAAAACTTTGAGGTGAACTGGGTTCCTCTGTCTGATACAATACTCCTCGGAACTCCATGAAAACGAATGATCCTAGTCATGTATATCTTTGCCAACTTAGCACTGGTGTAAGTGGTCTTAACTGGGATGAAATGTGCTACCTTCGTCAAACGATCAACTACTACCCATATCGAGTCATATCCTGCTTTCGTCCTGGGCAGTCCTGTGATAAAATCCATGCCTATCTTATCCCACTTCCATTCGGGTATCGGCAATGGTGGCAACAATCCTGCTGGCTTCTGATGCTCTGCCTTTACTCTCTGACATACGTCACAAACTGCTACATATGCTGCAATATCCTTCTTCATTCCGGTCCACCAGAATGTTTCCTTCAAATCCAAATACATCTTGGTATTTCCTGGGTGAATCGAATATGGTGAATCATGTGCCTCTTGCAAAATCAACTTCCTGATCTCTGGGTCATTTGGCACATAAACACGGTCCTCAAACCATAGGGTATTGTGCTCATCCTCACGAAATCCCTTTGCTTTTCCTTTGCTTAGTTTCTCCTTTAAAGCAGCAATCTCCTTGTCAGATTTCTGAGCTTCTCTGATTCTATCCATCAATGTAGATTGAATCTCCAATGCTGCTACATAGCCTTTTGGAACTATCTCCAAACATAGCTCACGAAGGTTTTCTGCTAACTCCTTGGGTATACTTCCCGTCATTAACGTATTGACATGGCTTTTACGGCTCAATGCGTCAGCTACTACATTAGCTTTACTGGGATGGTAATGCAATCTCATATCATAATCCTTGATGAGCTCCAACCATCTCCTTTGTCTGAGATTCAACTCCTTCTGCGTGAAAATGTACTTCAAACTCTTGTGATCCGTGTACACTTCACAATGATTTCCAACGAGGAAATGTCTCCATGTCTTCAATGCATGCACTACGGCTGCTAACTCCAAATTATGTGTGGCATAATTCAACTCATGAGGCTTCAGTTGTCGTGAAGCATACGAAACAACTCTTCCTTCCTGCATAAGCACTGCTCCAAGTCCTCGACGTGAAGCGTCGCAATATACTTCATAATCCTTGGTCTGATCTGGTAAAATCAACACTGGTGAGGTAACCAAACGTTTCTTTGACTCCTGGAAACTAGCCTCACACTCCTCGGTCCATTTGAACTTAGTATCCTTCTTCAACAACTCCGTCATAGGCTTCGCAATCTTTGAAAAGTTCTCAATGAATCTCCGGTAGTATCCTGCGAGTCCAAGAAAACTCCGGATCTCTCCAACTGTCGTTGGTGCTTCCCATTTGGTTACGGTCTCAACCTTTGCGGGGTCAACTGCTATCCCTTCTCCGGATATAACATGTCCGAGAAATCCTACTTCCTTCAACCAAAACTCACATTTGCTAAATTTGGCATATAACTGGTGTTCCCTTAGTTTCTCCAAAACCAAACGCAAATGTTCCTTATGCTCTTCTTCATTCTTCGAATAAACCAGGATATCATCAATGACACTAGGACGAACTTATCCAAAAACTCCATAAACACCTTGTTCATCATGTTCATAAAATAGGCAGGCGCGTTTTTCAATCCAAATGACATGACGGTATACTCATACAGTCCATATCTTGTGGTGAATGCTGTCTTAGGTATGTCCTGCTCTCGAATCATCAACTGGTGGTACCCTGATTGCAAATCGATCTTGGAAAATACTTTAGCTCCTTGCAAACGATCAAACAGATCATTGATCATTGGCAGTGGGTACTTGTTCTTGATGGAAACTTCATTCAATCCTCGATAATCAACAACCATCCTTAATGATCCATCCTTCTTCTCCACTAGAAGTACGGGTGATCCCCAAGGCGAAGAACTTGGGCGAATGTAACCTTTCTCCAATAACTCCTTAATCTGATTCTTAATTTCTACCAAATCCTTTGCTGGCATCCGGTATGGTCTCTTTGATATTGGTCCAGGGCCTGGCAACAACTCAATCAAAAACTCAATGTCTCTATCCGGTGGCATGCCTGGCAATTCTTCAGGAAATACATCAGGAAAATCCTTTACCACTGGTACTTCTTCCTGCACTACTCCTGTCAGGCAATTCACTTGTGTCCTATTTGGCATATGCCGGGATACATACTTGATCCTTCTTCCTTCCGGCGTTGTAAGCAAAATTGACTTACTAGCACAATCGATGTTTCCACCATACATCGACAACCAATCCATACCGAGGATTACATCCAAACCTTGAGGTTCCAATACTATTAGGTCTGAGGGAAAAACATAGTTACCAATCCTTAATGGTAAATCCGGGGTCACGTCTCAGAAGCATTTGATGGTTTAGAAAAGATGAGAAATAAGAATAGAATGAGGTCTAAGGAGAAAACACTACCCCAAATGCACATGAGCAAATTCACACAAAATCACTTCATTCAATCAAACAAGGGCTTACAATCGATCTAACTATCGCAAAAGTGCTCGAACTATGGGGGAAAATACTACTAATATTTGGTGGTCATCTAGAAATTTGAACCGACGGAAGACCCCATGATGTCCGCTCCGGCTTCGTCGTCAAAGTCGGGTTCACTTGGATCCGAATCGGTGTCTTCGATGATGATGTAGTTGTCAGGGCATGCGACGTACTCGTCTTCCTCCTTGGATGCTAACTTCCTCTTGAGTTCTTCAATCTCTTGCTTAAGATCGCAGTTGTGTCTTACTAGAGCTACGATCTTGTCCATGTAGTCCTTGCGTGTAGCCTTCAGTTCTCCTTCTAGCTCGATGATCCTTGTCTTCGCATTCTTCAGCTCCATCATATCATTGCACATCTGGTTCTCGTGGCGTCGAATGTGCTGGTTTAACTCCTGGATGAATGCTGCAATGGATTTATCCTTCTCGGTGGTGACTAAATCCCATTGTTCATCTCGGCGTCCGCAAATCTGGTAGATAGTGTCCTTGAGGTCTTCTTGATAAACTTCTCCAATGCGTCCTATGGTGATATGGGCTGCCATGCTCTTTCCTAGACTCCAAGTTGGTGCATTGAAAACACTATCTATGGGCTTCGTGATTGGTGCGAATGTTCTTCCCGGAACATGAGCTTGAATCTTCCAGCGCTCCTCTTCAGGCAAAGTGGCGTTGAAGGTTCCCGTGAAACTTGGTAATCCAATGTTTAGGTACTTGGTGACTTCCTTCAAGTGAAATCCAAAAGGTGTGCCTTCATCCGGTTGAGCGTACTTAATCTTCGCGTCCTTCATCCTAAAGAGTGGAAAAGATGAGGAGTTAGAAAATGAGGAGAGAATAGTGATCTATGGCTTTAACTTAGTGGTCGTGTCCTATAGTCAGCGTGTGCTCTGATACCATCTCTGTAGCGACCAGACCTCAACCGGTCTGATCTCTATGCTCCGGTGTCATCCCTGGATCAGTAATGCTGACACCACACAGTACTTCGAAGGATTTATAGCAGAGTGGCAATCACACACTTATTACATCGATGTCTCAAAAGATAACTTATTACAATAATATGGCTTAAGGCCATCTAGTGTCGATAACAGCGGAAGACTTGGAAGATAAATGGGTCCATCAACTCCAACGGCATCACTGAGTATAGAACCACGACCTAAAAACACCTCAATCATCGTCTGAAAAGTCTGCAACATTAACGTTGCAGCCCGAAACGGGTCAGCACATGGAATATGCTGGCAAGGTAACACATAGAGAATAATGGAATGAAACAACTATACTATATGCATATTTGGCTGGTGGAAAGCTCTATGGTTACTGTTTTGCGTAAAGCCAATTTTTCCCTACTGCAAAGGAATAAATTTATTTAACTATCATGGTGGTTGTTAAACATTGAGAATGGTTGACAGCATTCTCAATCCCATTTAAAGTAGAATTAAAAACCCAACAATATTAATTAGAAGTAACATGTTGAGATTCACATGATATTCAAGTACTAGATACTCAAAATTGTCCATAACCGGGGACACGGCTAATCATGATTAGTTTGTTACACTCTGCAGAGGTTTGCGCACTTTTCCCCACAAGACTCGATCGCCTCCGTTGGATTTCTCGCACTACACGGTGTTTGAGAAACGGATGACCGAGACACAGACTTTCAGAAGCGCTAGCACCTTACGTTTGGATAGACCGGTACACCTACTTTCCCCTACATCTGCTAGTCTACCCTGTAAGAGTTCGCACGACTTAGTCAACTATGCCAGAGCCCATAATGGCTTGTGGCTGCACACGTAAGTATTTAGCATGAAAAACCTTATGATCCCTTTGAGCCTGGGTGGCGGTCCAAAAAAAACAGGCAAGTCCTGATAGACATCAGGTGCCTCAATCCACCCAGATGTGTGTTTAAGTTGCCACCTTAGATAAACCATTAAAATTATCAATCTCACATCTGTCATGGATATCACTCACCCAATCCACGTCTACTAGCATAGCATGGCATAATAAGCAAACGTAGAAGTAACTCCCAAAGGTTTCATAATAACAGGTAATAGGTACTACCTCATCTACTTCCCATCCCACAATTTAATTAGATCCTAATCATGCAATGTGTGAGGATGGATCTAATGCAATAAAACTGGGTTGTAGAAAAGGTATGATCGAAGTGTTACTTGCCTTGCTGATGATCCGCGAGTCCTAGAGATTCGAAGTAACAAGCGGCGCAATCCGGGTAATCTATCGCAGACAAACAACAAGCATACAATAAGTACTCATCTAATGCACAGGTAAAACTCGAACAAGAGATCGAACCAGAAAGTTCAACTTAAGAACTCCGGTTGCAAAGAAAAAAAGAACCGAACAAAGAAACCGAAAACAAACGATGGAAAAACAACTCGGTTCTAGCAAGTTGAAACTAGGTCAAATTTTACAGTAGCAAAACTTAGTTGAAGTTGATTAGACGGAACGGCAGTTTCAAAATGAAACTCCAGGCGCTTGAATCACCTGATTCCGATAAACGAGCGAGAAGATAAACAAGAAAGACGATCGGATCTGAGATCGCGATCGCGGAATAAATCCGACGAGAAGAAAAAGAAGAACGGTTGAACGAACGAACGTTCGTTAACCTAGAAGAATAATCCGGTGATCACGTTCGATAGGACGAACGGTCCGGCGAACGATCTCAGGCAACTTAATCGGAAAAGAAGACGGATCCGATCTAGGGTTTCGAAGAAGAAAACCGATCGAAAAACCGATCTAGAAAACCAGAACGGTTTCGCGACGAAAAACGAATCGGAAAAGAAGAATCGGAATGATTAGAAGAAAACGATCCGATGAAAAGAATAGATGCGGCGCGGGGCTACCTCTGGCAAGGGGCTCCTGCGTTGGGCGGCGTTGGGGGGGGCGGCGGCGGTGCACAAGGGTGGCGACGGCGGGGCACTAGGGCGGCGCGGTGCGTGACGCAGGGCGTGGCGGCATGGGCGCGGTGGTGCTTGGGGCTTTGGGGCCTTGGATTTGATGTGTTTAGAGGGGGGTGTGGGAGTATTTATATTGGGGAGGGGGAGAAAACTTGGTGTAGGGGTCAAGGAAATAGACTAGGATTAGGAAAGAAAAGAGGGAAAAGATCTAGAAAAAAAGAAAGTAGATGAATCCTACTAGGACTTCCTATAGGCAATGGCGGCGGCGGCTCCTCCCTGCGCCTGGGGCGCGCGCGCGCGAGGCGCTAGCCTCTGGCCGGCCGGCTGGGCCTAAGGCCCAGGGCGCTGCGGTCCTCTCTTTTTTTAAACGGTTTCGCGCTCGGAAAAAAAACAAAAAAAAAATCTAAACGAACTCCAAATCTAATAAAGTAAATTTTCCCCGACTCCTAAAAATGAGTCGAACAAAATGAACTTTTCTCCGGGCCTAAAATGCAAACTTTTAAAACGCGCATTTTTCCCTATCCAAATAAAAGGCAAATGAAACTCCGATAAAACCAAATGATCCTCTTTTCGAAATTTGAGAAGACTCAAATATGATAAAGACGAAATCTCCAACTCTCTCCGAGGGTCCTTGAGTTGCGTGAAATTTCTAGGATCAGCAAAATGCAAGAAAATATGATATGCATGATGATCTATTTATAACATTCCAAATTGAAAATTTGGGATGTTACAAGCTTTCATACATTTATAGCTCTAGTGCATCCGTTGCATGGCAATTCCTACTCATTGCATTGACATCAATTGATGGGCATCTCCCTAGCCCATTGATTAGCCGCGTCGATGTGAGACTTTCTCCTTTTTTGTCTTCTCCACATAACCCCCATCATCATATTCTATTCCACCCATAGTGCTATATCCATGGCTCACACTCATGTATTGCGTGAAAGTTGAAAAATGTTTGAGATTACTAAAGTGTGAAACAATTGCTTGGCTTGTCATCGGGGTTGTGCATGATGAGGGCATTCTTGTGTGAAAAAAATGGAGCATGACCAAACTATATGATTTTGTAGGGATGAACATTCTTTTGCCATGTTATATTGAGAAGACATAATTGCTTAGTTAGTATGATTGAAGTATTATTATTTTTATGTCAATATTAAACTTTTGTCTTGAATCTCTTGGATCTAAATATTCATGCCACGATAAAGAGAATTACATTGAGAATTATGCTAGGTAGCATTCCACATCAAAAATTCTATTTTTATCATTTACCTACTCGAGAACGAGCAGGAATTAAGCTTGGGGATGCTTGATACGTCTCCAACGTATCTATAATTTTTGATTATTCCATGCTATTATATTATCTGTTTTGGATGTTAATGGGCTTTATTTTACACTTTTATATTATTTTTGGGACTAACCTACTAACCCAAGGCCCAGTGCAAATTGTTGTTTTTTTGCTTATTTGAGTGTTTCGCAGAAAAGGAATATCAAACGGAATCCAAACGGAATAAAACCTTTGGGAGAGTTATTTTTGGAACAAACGTGATCCAGTGGACTTGGAGTGGACGTCAAGCAACCAACAAGGAGGCCACAAGGCAGGGGGCGCGCCTACCCCCCTAGGCGCGCCCTCCCCCTCGTGGGCCCCTTGTGGCTCCACCGAGCTACTTCTTCGTCCTATATATATTCATATACCCCGAAAACATCCAGGAGCACCACAAAACCCTATTTCCATCGCTGCAACCTTCTGTACCCAAGAGATCCCATCTTGGGGCCTTTTTTGGAGCTCCACCGGAGGGGGCATCAATCATGGAGGGCCTCTACATCAACTCCATGGCCCCTTCGATGATGTGTGAGTAGTTTACTTCAGACCTTCGGGTCCATAGCTATTAGCTAGATGGCTTCTTCTCTCTCTTTGAATCTCAATACAAAGTTCTCCTCGATCTTCTTGGAGATATATTCGATGTAACTCTTTTTGCGGTGTGTTTGTCGAGATCCGATGAATTGTGGGTTTATGATCAAGTCTATCTATGAACAATATTTGATTCTTATCTGAAATCTTTTATGTATGATTGGTTATCTTTGCAAGTCTCTACGAATTATCAGTTTGGTTTGGCCTACTAGATTGATCTTTCTTGCAATGGGAGAAGTGCTTAGCTTTGGGTTCAATCTTGCAGTGCTCGATCCCAGTGACAGAAAGGGAAACGACACATATTGTATTGTTTCCATCGAGGATAAAAATATGGGGTTTATATCATATTGCTTGAGTTTATCCCTCTACATCATGTCATCTTACCTAATGTGTTACTCTGTTCTTATGAACTTAATACTCTAGATGCATGCTGGATAGCGGTCGATGTGTGGAGTACTAGTAGTAGATGCAGGCAGGGGTCAGTCTACTTGTCACGGACATGATGCCTATATACATGATCATGCCTAGATATTCTCATAATTATTTGCTTTTCTATCAATTGCTCGACAGTAATTTGTTCACCCACCGCAATACTTATGCTATCTTGAGAGAAGCTGAAGACCCACAAGTATAGGGGATCTATCGTAGTCCTTTTGATAAGTAAGAGTGTCGAACCCAACGAGAAGCAGAAGGAAATGATAAGCGGTTTTCAGCAAGGTATTCTCTGCAAGTACTAAAATAAGTGGTAACAGATAGTTTTGTGATAAGATAAATTGTAACGAGCAACAAGTAACAAAAGTAAATAAAGTGCAGCAAGGTGGCCCAATCCTTTTGTAGCAAAGGACAAGCCGGAACAAACTCTTATAATAGGAAAAGCGCTCCCGAGGACACATGGGAATATCGTCAAGCTAGTTTTCATCACGTTCATATGATTCACGTTCGATACTTTGATAATTTGATATGTGGGTGGACCGGTGCTTGGGTGCTGTTCTTACTTGAACAAGCATCCCACTTATGATTAACCTCTATTGCAAGCATCCGCAACTACAACAAAAGTATTAAGGTAAACCTAACCATAGCATGAAACATGTGGATCCAAATCAGCCCCTTACGAAGCAACGCATAAACTAGGGTTTAAGCTTCTGTCACTCTAGCAACCCATCATCTACTTATTACTTCCCAATGCCTTCCTCTAGGCCCAAATATTGGTGAAGTGTTATGTAGTCGACGTTCACATAACACCACTAGAGGCTAGATAACATACATCTTATCAAAATATCAAACGAATACCAAATTCACATGACTACTAATAGCAAGACTTCTCCCTTGTCCTCAGGAACAAACATAATTACTCACAAAGCATATTCATGTTCATAATCAGAGGGGTAAAAATATGCATATAGGATCTGAACATATGATCTTCCACCAAATAAACCAACTAGCATCAACTACAACGAGTAATCAACACTACTAGCAACCTACTAGCACCAATCCTAGACTTTGAGACAAGAATTGGATACAAGAGATGAACTAGGGTTTGGAGATGAGATGGTGCTGGTGAAGATGTTGATGGAGATTGCCCTCTCCCGATGAGAGGAGTGTTGGTGATGATTTCCCCCTCCCGAAGGGAAGTATCCCTGGCAGAACAGCTCTGCCGGAGCTCTAGATTGGTTCCGCCAAGGTTCCGCCTCGTGGCGGCGGAGTCTCGTCCCGAAAAGGTCCTTCTTATTTTTTCTCATCGAAAGACTTCATATAGGAGAAGATGGACGTCGGAGAGCCACCAGGGGGCCCACGAGGTAGGGGGCGCGCCCTAGGGGGGCGCGCCCCCACCCTCGTGAGCAGGGTGTGGGCCCCCTGGCCTTCATCTTTGGCGAGGATTTTTATTAATTTATTTTAAGATGTTCCGTGGAGTTTCAGAACTTTTGGAGTTGCGCAGAATAGGTCTCTAATATTTGCTCCTTTTCCGTCCCAGAATTCCAGCTGCCGGCATTCTCCCTCCTTATGTAAACCTTGTAAAATAAGAGAGAATAGCCATAAGTATTGTGACATAAAGTGAAATAACAGTCCATAATGCAATAAATATTGATATAAAAGCATGATGCAAAATGGACGTATCAACTCCCCCAAGCTTAGACCTCGCTTGTCCTCAAGCGAAAAGCCAATAATAATAAATATGTCCTGATGTTTAGAGGTAGAGGCGTCGATAAAAATAAAATACGGACATGAAGGCATCATGATTATTCTCATAACAGCAACATATATAGATTTTGTCACATGATTACTTATGTTCAAGTGTTGATCTATTCACAATGCAAGAGTATAAATCATAAACCTTATTGGGCTCCGACAAACTATAATCTCAGTCATTGAAGCAATTGCAATTTATCATAACATCAGAAAGAGTCTATGTCAGAGCTAAAAAGCAAGTCCACATACTCAACTATCATTTAGTCCTCCATAATTGCTAACACTCACGCAATACTTGTGGTTACGGAGTTTTAATCGGACACAGAGAAAGATAGGGGCTTATAGTTTTGCCCCACAACCTTTTACCCCAAGGGTAATGTCAACAATAATGGTTCATGCTCCCCTACATCCAATTAGATATATATATCATGTTCTTTCCAACATGCTAAGCTTGCCAAAGGATAAAATGAAAAAGAAAAGGTGAAGATCACCATGACTCTTGCAATAGGTAGAAGATAATAGTAAAGGATAGGCCCTTCGCAGAGGGAAGCAGAGGTTGCCATGCGCTTTTATGGTTGGATGCACAAAATCTCAATGCGAAAGAACATCACTTTATATTGCCCCTTGTGATATGAACCTTTCTTATGCAGTCCGTCGCTTTTATTACTTCCACATCACAAGATCGTATAAAGCTTATTTCTCCCACACCAATCAATCATACATGTTTAGAGCAATTTTTATTGCTTTGCACCGATGACAACTTACTTGAAGGATCTTACTCAATCCATAGGTAGATATGGTGGACTCTCATGGCAAAACTGGTTTAAGGGTATTTGGAAGCACAAGTAGTATTTCTACTTGGTGCTGAGAATTTGGCTAGCATGAGGGGGAAAGGCAAGCTCAATAAGTTAGAGGATCCATGACAACATACTTTATCTCAGATATAAGAAAGACATAACTCATTATGTTGTCTTCCTTGTCCAACATCAACTCTTTAGCATGTCATATTTTAATGAGTGCTCCCAATCATAAAAGATGTCAATGATAATATATCTATACGTGAAAACCTCTCTTTCCTTATTACTTCCTATTAATTGCAACAATGACCAAAGCTATGTCTGCCAACTCCCAACAACTTTTAATCATCATACTCTTTCTATGTGAAGTCGTTACTCTCAATAAGATCAATATGAACTCTTTGTTTCTTTTTATTCTTTTTCTCTTTTCTTTTATTCACCCAAGTTCATGGCAAAATAATCAAGCCCTTGACTCAACGCTAATCTTTATTATATATAACTCACGGACTCGATTACAAAGAGAGATCATAAAGCAAAACTCAAAACTAGATCATGCCATAAACTTTGTTCTGCCAGATCAAGATACTACTAATAGGATCGAACTAAGAAAACGGTAAAGATAGGAGTTGTGATTGTGATACGATACCGGGGCACCTCCCCCAAGCTTGGCAGTTGACAAGGGGAGTGCCCATACCCATGTGATTATATCTCCTTTGTCGGTGAAGAAGGTGGTGGTGATGTTGGCTTAGTTGATGGCTTAGGCTTCTCCCTTAATTTGCGCTTGAGGACGACATTTTGGTCCCTCAGATCATCAATCTCCCACTCTAGGGTTAATATCTTTTTGCATAGGTCCTGCTTATTTTACTGCAAGAGACGAAAAGGGATAAACTCGAACTTGGGTTTCTTTACCCTATCAGGGAGACTTGACTTTTTGAACTCCACGTGCATGTCCCCAGGTTGAGGTAATGGTGCTTCATCTTCATCTGAGCTAGCCTCCTCCTTCCCCTTAGGTTCATAGTCCTCTTCTTCCTCCGTGGTCCATCCATCGTGTTCCACATCTCCATAGACCTTTGGATCTGCTAAGTAATCATCCACATAGCTTTCTCCTTCCGAATCCTCGGAAGACATGTTGATTTAATCTGCAACGGGACAGCTCGAAACGAAAACAGAAGATATTTGCGTGATACGGGAGTCAAAACCTTTGGGAGGTTATATAATGAATTTTTACCGACCAAAATATGTAGCGTGCAAGGAAACGGAGTCCGGAGGGCACACGAGGTGCTCACGAGGTAGTGGGCGCGCCCACCACCCTCATGGGACCCTTGTGTCCTTCCCGGATTGCTACTTATTTTTCTATTTTTCTAAATATTGCAAAACGGAGAAATATTGCCTTAAAATTGTTTTGGAGTCGGTTTACTTACCGTACCACATACCTATTCCTTTTTGGAGTCTGAAATGTTCTGGAAAGTGTCCCTTATGTATTCCTCCGGGGTTACGGTTTCAATAATATTGGTTTCAACATTTATGGGATTACCTGAGATATAATGTTTGATTCTTTGACCGTTTACCACCTTCGGATTTGTGCCTTCAAAGTTGTTGATCTTTATGGCACCGGAACGATAGACCTCTTCAATAACATAGGGGCCTTCCCATTTAGAGAGAAGTTTGCCTGCAAAAACTCTTGAACGAGAGTTGTATAGCAATACATAATCACCTACATTAAACTCACGCTTTTGTATCCTTTTGTCATGCCATCTTTTAACTTTTTCTTTAAACAACTTGGCATTTTCATAAGCTTGGGTTCTCCATTCATCAAGTGAGCTAATATCAAATAACTTCTTCTCACCGGCAAGTTTAAAATCATAGTTGAGCTCTTTAATAGCCCAATACGCCTTATGTTCCAGTTTGAGAGGTAAGTGACATGCTTTTCCATAAACCATTTTATACAGAGACATACCCATAGGATTTTTGTATGCATTTCTATAAGCCCATAATGCATCATCAAGTTTCTTAGACCAATTATTTCTAGACCTATTAACAATCTTTTGCAAAATTAATTTGAGCTCTCTATTGCTCAACTCTACTTGACCACTAGACTGAAGGTGATATGGAGATACAATTCTATGATTAACATCATATTTAGCAAGCATTTTATGGAAAGCACCATGAATAAAGTGTGAACCACCATCAGTCATTAAATATCTAGGGACTCCAAACCTCGGAAAAATAACTTCCTTAAGCATTTTAATAGAAGTGTTATGATCAGCACTACTAGTTTGAATAGCTTCTACCCACTTAGTAACGTAATCAACAGCAACTAAAATATGTGTATATCCATTAGAGGCAGGAAAAGGTCCCATATAATCAAAGCCCCAAACATCAAATGGTTCAATAATGAGTGAATAATTCATAGGCATTTCTTGACGTCTACTAATATTACCAACTCTTTGACATTCATCACAAGACAAGACAAACGTACGGGCATCCTTGAAGAGAGTAGGCCAATAAAAACCAGATTGCAATACCTTATTTGCAGTTCTATCTCCAGTGTGGTGTCCTCCATAAGCCTCGGAATGACACCTACGTAGGATCTGTTCCTGTTCATGCTCAGGTACACAATGTCTAATAACACCATCTACTCCTTTATAAAGATGTGGGTCATCCCAAAAGTAATGTCTCAAGTCATAGAAAAACTTTTTCTTTTGCTGGTATGTGAAGCTAGGTGGTATAAACTTAGCAACAATATAATTAGCATAATCAGCATACCATGGAGTATTACGAGAGGTACTTATAACATTTAATTTTTCATTAGGAAAGCTATCATTAATAGGTAGTGGGTCATCAAGAACATTCTCTAACCTAGACAAGTTGTCTACAACGGGGTTCTCAGCTCCCTTTCTATCAACAATATGCAAATCAAATTCTTGTAGCAAGAGAACCCATCTAATAAGTCTAGGTTTAGCATCTTTCTTTTCCATAAGGTATTTACTAGCAGCATGATCCGTGTGAATAGTTACTTTAGAATCAACAATATAAGATCTGAACTTATCACAAGCAAATACAACTGCTAAAAGCTCTTTTTCAGTAGTAGCATAATTTCTTTGAGCATTGTCTAGAGTCTTACTAGCATAATGAAAAACATTTAATTTCTTATCAACTCTTTGCCCTAGAATAGCACCTACATCATAATCACTGGCATCACACATAATTTCAAAGGGTAAATTCCAATCAGGTGGCTGAACAACAGGTGCAGACACTAATGCTTTCTTAAGTGTTTCAAATGCTTCTACATAATCATCATCAAAGACAAATGGTATATATTTTTGCAATAAATTAGTCAAAGGCCGAGAAATTTTTGAGAAGTCCTTAATGAACCTCCTGTAAAATCTGGCGTGAGCAAGGAAACTTCTTATACCTTTGATGTCCTTGGGACATGGCATCTTTTCAATAGCATCAACCTTGGCTTTATCAACTTCAATACCTCTTTGAGAAACTTTGTGCCCCAAGACAATACCTTCATTAACCATAAAGTGGCACTTTTCCCAATTCAAGACAAGATTAGTTTCTTCACATCTCTGCAAAACTTGGTCAAGATTGCTCAAGCAATCATCAAAAGAGGAACCATAGACGGAAAAATCGTCCATGAAAACCTCACAAATCTTTTCACAAAAGTCATAGAATATAGCCATCATGCATCTTTGAAAGGTAGAATGTGCATTACATAAACCAAAAGGCATACGTCTATAAGCAAAAGTACCAAAAGGGCATGTAAAAGTAGTCTTTGATTGATCTCTAGCCGACACAGGTATTTGAGAGAAACCAGAATAACCATCTAGAAAGCAATAGTGTGTATGTTTGCATAATATTTCTAGCATTTGATCAATAAAAGGTAAGGGGTAATGATCTTTCTTAGCAGCTTTATTTAATTTGCGGAAATCAATTACCATTCTATAACCTGTGATAATTCTTTGTGGAATCAATTCATCTTTATCATTAGGAACAACAGTAATACCTCCCTTCTTAGGGACACAATGGACAGGACTTACCAACTCACTATCAGCAACGGGATAGATTATACCTGCCTCCAGAAGCTTTAGAATTAATTTTCTTACCAATTCTTTCATTTTAGGATTCAGACGTCGTTGAGGATCACGAACTGGTTTGGCATCTGCTTCCAAATTTATTTTATGTTGACATAGAGTGGGACTAATGCCCTTAAGATCATCAAGAGTATATCCAATAGCAGCACGATGCTTCTTCAGAGTTTTCAATAATCTTTCTTCTTCATGCTCTGAAAGGTTAGCACTAATAATAACAGGATATATCTTCTTTTCATCAAGATAAGCATATTTAAGATTATCAGGCAAAGGTTTAAGCTCAAACACGGGATCACCCTTGGGTGGAGGAGGATCCCCTAAAATTTCAACAGGCAAATTATGTTGCAGAATAGGTTCTTGTTTAAAGAATACTTCATCTATTTCCCTTCTTTCATTCATGAACATATCATTTTCATGGTCTAGCAAATAGTGTTCTAAAGGATCACTAGGAGGTACGGCAATAGAAGCAAGACCAATAATTTCATCTTTACTAGGTAATTCTTCCTCACGATGTTGTTTACTAAATTTAGAGAAATTAAACTCATGAACCATATCATCCAAGCCAATAGTAACAACATTCTTTGTGCAATCTATGGTAGCATTGACAGTATTTAAGAAGGGTCTACCAAATATAATGGGACAAAAGCTATCTTGTGGGGAACCAAGAACAAGAAAATCAGTAGGATATTTAGTTTTCCCACACAAGACTTCAACATCTCTAACAATTCCAATTGGTGAAATAGTATCTCTATTGGCAAGTTTAATTGTGACATCAATACCTTCTAACTCAGCAGGTGCAATTTCATTCTTAATTTCTTCGTATAAGTCAATAGGTATTACACTAGCACTAGCACCCATAGCACATAAGCCATGATAACAATGATCTCCTATTTTAACAGAAATAACAGGCACGCCTACCACAGGTCTATGTTTATCTTTATCGCAAGGTTTAGCAATTCTAGCGGTTTCACCTTCGAACTGAATAACATGCCCATCAATATTATGAGACAAGAGATCTTTAAAAATAGCAATATTAGGTTCTACTTTAATTTTCTTAGGAGGTGTATAAGTTCTAATATTGCTTTTACGAACAACAGTTGAAACTTTAGCATGATCCTTTATTCTAACAGGGAAAGGTGGTTTCTCAACATAAGAAGTAGGAACAATAGGATCATTATGAGTGACAGTCTTTTCTTCAACTTTAATAGGTGCAGCTACTTTTACTTCTATGGGAGGATGATATTTAAACCACTTCTCCTTAGGGAGATCAACATGAGTAGCAAAAGATTCATAGAAAGAAGCTACTATCTCAGAGTCAATTACATATTTAGTGCTAAACTTATGGAAAATATCGGTGTCCATAAAAGATTAAACACAATCAAACTTAGGTGTCATACCTGAATCCTTACCTTCGTCGAGGTCCCAATCTTCAGAGTTGTGTTTAATTCTATCCAATAAATTCCATCTGAATTCAATAGTCTTCATCATAAAAGAGCTAGCACAAGAAGTATCGAGCATGGTGCGATTGTTTTCAGAAAGCCAAGCATAAAAATTTTGAATGGTCATTTCTCTTGAGAGCTCATGATTGGGGCATGAATATAACATTGATTTAAGCCTCCCCCAAGCTTGAGCGATGCTTTCTCCTTCGTGAGGCCAGAAATTATATATATAATTGCGATCACGATGAGCAAGATGCATAGGGTAATACTTTTGATGAAATTCCAACTTCAATCTTTTATAGTCCCATGATCTCATATCATCACATAGCCTATACCATATCAATGCGTCTCCCTTCAAAGATAAAGGGAAGACCTTCTTCTTAGCAACATCATCGGGTATACCTACAAGCTTAAATAGTCCACAAACTTCATCCACATATATTAAGTGCTCATCAGGATGCTTTGTTCCATCTCCTATAAAACGGTTAGCTAGCAGTTTTTCCATCATACCCGAAGGAAATTCAAAAGGAGTTTCATTTTCAATAGGTTCAGTAGGTTGAGGAGCAACTCTTTGCTCTACTGGACGGGGTGAAGATACCCCGAACAAGCCCCTCAAAGAATCACTTTCCATAGTAACAAGTGACAGTAAATTTCAGCACACTATATAAATTTTTCCTTACCAATTTCCACCTACCAAAGGCGCTACACTCCCCGGCAACGGCACCAGAAAAGAGTCTTGATGACCCACAAGTATAGGGGATCTATCGTAGTCCTTTCGATAAGTAAGAGTGTCGAACCCAACGAGAAGCAAAAGGAAATGATAAGCGGTTTTCAGCAAGGTATTCTCTACAAGTACTGAAATAAGTGGTAACAGATAGTTTTGTGATAAGATAAATTGTAATGAGCAACAAGTAACAAAAGTAAATAAAGTGCAGCAAGGTGGCCCAATCCTTTTGTAGCAAAGGACAAGCCGGAACAAACTCTTATAATAGGAAAAGCGCTCCCGAGGACACATGGGAATATCGTCAAGCTAGTTTTCATCATGTTCATATGATTCGCGTTCGATACTTTGATAATTTGATATGTGGGTGGACCGGTGCTTGGGTGTTGTTCTTACTTGAACAAGCATCCCACTTATGATTAACCTCTATTGCAAGCATCCGCAACTACAACAAAAGTATTAAGGTAAACCTAACCATAGCATGAAACATGTGGATCCAAATCAGCCCCTTACGAAGCAACGCATAAACTAGGGTTTAAGCTTCTGTCACTCTAGCAACCCATCATCTACTTATTACTTCCCAATGCCTTCCTCTAGGCCCAAATAATGGTGAAGTGTTATGTAGTCGACGTTCACATAACACCACTAGAGGCTAGACAACATACATCTTATCAAAATATCAAACGAAAACCAAATTCACATGACTACTAATAGCAAGACATCTCCCTTGTCATCAGGAACAAACGTAATTACTCACAAAGCATATTCATGTTCATAATTAGAGGGGTAATAATATGCATATAGGATCTGAACATATGATCACAAGGAGTAATCAACACTACTAGCAACCTACTAGCACCAATCCCGGACTTTGAGACAAGAATTGGATACAAGAGATGAACTAGGGTTTCGAGATGAGATGGTGCTGGTGAAGATGTTGATGGAGATTTCCCTCTCCCGATTAGAGGAGCGTTGGTGATGACGATGGTGATGATTTCCCCCTCCCGAAGGGAAGTATCCCCGGCAGAACAGCTCTGTCGGAGCTCTAGATTGGTTCCGCCAAGGTTCCGCCTCGTGGCGGCGGAGTCTCGTCCCGAAAAGTTCCTACTTATTTTTTTTCTCATAGAAAGACTTCATATAGGAGAAGATGGACGTCGGAGAGCCACCAGGGGGGCCACGAGGTAGGGGGCGCGCCCTAGGGGGGGCGCCCCCCACCCTCGTGAGCAGGGTGTGGGCCCCCTGGCCTTCATCTTTGGCGAGGATTTTTCTTTATTTATTTTAAGATGTTCCGTGGAGTTTCAGAACTTTTGGAGTTGCGCAGAATAGGTCTCTAATATTTGCTCCTTTTCCAGCCCAGAATTCCAGCTGCCGGCATTCTCCCTCCTTATGTAAACCTTGTACAATAAGAGAGAATAGCTATAAGTATTGTGACATAAAGTGAAATAACAGTCCATAATGCAATAAATATTGATATAAAAGCATGATGCAAAATGGACGTATCAAAAGCCACTAGTGAAATCTATGGCCCCGGGTCTATTCTCCATTATATTAATCTCTTGTCAACAAGTTATTTCTGGCATCGTTTATTTTGCAATCTATACTTTCAATCTATATCATAAAAATACCAAAAAAATTTATCTTATCATTATTATCTCTATCAGATCTCACTCTCGTAAGTGACCGTGAAGGGATTGACAACCCCTTCATCCCGTTGGTTGCGAGGTTCTTATTTGTTTATGCAGGTACAAGGGACTTGCGTGTAGTCTCCTACTGGATTGATACCTTGGTTCTCAAAAACTGAGGATAATACTTACGCTACTGCTACCTCTTGAGCACTGCGTTGGATTTCCTTGAAGAGGAAAGGATGATGCAGCAAAGTAGCGTAAGTATTTCCCTCAATTTTTGAGAACCAAGGTATCAATCCAGTAGGAGGTTACGCGTGCATCCCTAGTACCTACACAAAACAAATAACTCCTCACAACCAATGTGATAAGGGGTTGTCAATCCCTTCACGGTCACTTACGAGAGTGAGATCTGATTGATATGATAAGATAATATTTTTGGTATTTTTGTGATAAAGATGCAAAGTAAAATGAAAGCAAAGGAAATAACTAAGTATTGGAAGAATAATATGATGAAGATAGACCCGGGGGCCATACGTTTCACTAGTGGCTTCTCTCAAGAGCATAAGTATTTTACGGTGGGTGAACAAATTACTGTTGAGCAATTGACATAATTGAGCATAGTTATGAGAATATCTAGGTATGATCATGTATATAGGAATCACGTCCGAGACAAGTAGACCGACTCCTGCTTGCATCTACTACTATTACTCCACTCATCGACCGCTATCCAGCATGCATCTAGAGTATTAAGTTCAAGAAAATAGAGTAATGCCTTAAGCAAGATGACATGATGTAGAGGGACAAATTCATGCAATATGATAAAAACCCCATCTTGTTATCCTCGATGGCAACAATACAATACGTGCCTTGCTGCCCCTACTGTCACTGCGAAAGGACAACACAAGATTGAACCTGAAGCTAAGCACTTCTCCCATTGCAAGAAAGATCAATCTAGTAGGCCAAACCAAACTGATAATTCGAAGAGACTTGCAAAGATAACCAATCATACATAAAAGAATTCAGAGAAGATTCAAATATTGTTCATAGATAATCTTGATCATAAACCCACAATTCATCGGTCTCAACAAACACACCGCGAAAATAAGATTACATCGAATAGATCTCCACTCGAGAGGGGGAGAACTTTGTATTGAGATCCAAAAAGAGAGAAGAAGCCATCTAGCTAATAACTATGGACCCGAAGAAATGAGGTAAACTACTCACACTTCATCGGAGAGGCTATGTTGTTGATATAGAAGCCCTCCGTGATGGATACCCCCTCCAGCGGAGCTCTGAAACAGGCCCCAAGATAGGATCTCGTGGATACAGAAAGTTACGGTGGTGGAATTAGGGTTTTGGCTCCGTATCTGATCGTTTGGGGGTACGTAGGTATATATAGGAGGAAGGAGTACGTCGGTTGAGCAACAGGGGGGCCACGAGGGTGGAGGGCACACCTGGGGGGTAGGCGCGCCCCCCTACCTCGTGGCTTCCCTGTTGGTTGCTTGATGTAGGGTCCAAGTCTCTTGGATCTTGTTTGTTCCAAAAATCACGTTCCTGAAGGTTTCATTCCGTTTGGACTCCGTTTGATATTCATTTTCTTCGAAACCCTAAAATAGGCAAAAACAGCAATTCTGGGCTGAGCCTCTGATTAATAGGTTAGTCCCAAAAAATCTCTCCCTAATAATAAAGCATGGATTGACTCTGTGGGTTCACCGTCACACCTTTTTTGCAAGAAAGTCCTTATATTTTTGTTTATTAAACCCGCATACGTTTTTAAGTGGATATCTGAGAAAAAACGTTTCAATTTTTACAAAAAAAACCTTTTTGCGAGAAAGTCCTTATATTTTTGTTTATTAAACCCACAATACGTTTTTAAGTGGATGTCTGAGAAAAAACGTTCCACTTTTTACAAAAAAAACCCTGCATTTTATCAATACACGGTCATGTCCTAAATTTTGCCCGTATGTTCAGCCGTCGCGCACGCTCGCAAACTCGGTCCGGTCATGCGTTGATTACGTTCGTTTTTTTGTCCCACCTCGATCCCTTAAACTGATTCTCATTGATTTATATACAATTGCAGATTATCCATAATATCAACCAGCCTCCTAAAAAATCAACAGATAGAGAATAGACTCTGAATACATGGCAGAGATCCTCGGCGAGGCAATGAATTAAGAGGGACTAAGAATCAGAGCCAGAGGCGTGGTCACCGGACATGAGAATCGACGAGGCAATGAATTAAGAGGGACTGAGAGAGAATCAGACGCGAAGGTGTGGTCACTCGACATGAGAATCAAAGGCCAAAAAGAATTAACCCAGAATGAAAGCGTTGGAGGCGGGGAAGGGCGCGACGCTGGCCCGGTTTGGCCGGGGAGTTAGCGAGGAGGGTTCCTGCGTCGGTGGCGGGATCCGGCAGTGGCGCTCCAGATCTAGGGGCGGCGCTCCTATGGAACGGGCCACGAGCGACTTCCTGCATGCAGCCAACTCACATCGCGGCAAGTCTTGCTGGATGCGGGCGTTCAAGCTGCAACATGGGGATGAGAAAGGAGATGAAGCGACCAAAGTAAGATGTGGATGCAGATGTACCTCGATGGAGATAAGCTTTAAAGCGGTGGGTGGAGGTACACGTGCCAGATGACAACATTGTTTTTTTATCAGCCAGTACACGGGTATTTTTCTTACGATTTGGGCCAAGCCTTAATGGTGAAAAAACATTGGAAATGAGATATAATATTCAAATAAAACAACCTTTGATAAAATAATAAATAATCAAAATCAAATATTTTGATAATTTATGAATAATTTAAATGAATTATTAAACTCTCAAGAGCATTTAAGGGCATCTTTGATGCCAACCCTCAAAACGCTCGCAATTGTCCGAACCGCACGGTCCGGATCCGAAATGCAACCAAACATATGTGGATAGCTTTGGATGGTCGTCTTCTGTATCATTTTCTGCAGACTGGTCCCGGTCTGTGGACGGTTCTGCTTCACCAACTTTTGTTCCATTCTACACTTATACCATGGGAAAAGGTAGCCAATATAGTGATGTTAAGCAGGTACAAGTGCTTACTTTTTTTTGCTTAATTCCTGCTCGTCCCCGAGTAGGTAAATGATAAAAACAGAATTTTTGATGTGGAATGTTACTTGGCATAATTTTAATGTAATTCTTCTTAATTGTGGTATGAATATTCAGATCCGGAAGATTCAGGATAAAAGTTTAATATTGACATAAAAATAATAATACTTCAAGCATACTAACAAAGCAATCATGTCTTCTCAAAATAACATGGCAAAAGAAAGTTATCCCTACAAAATCATATAGTCTGTCTATGATCTATCTTCACCACACAAAATATTTAAATCATGCACAACCCTGATGACAAGCCAAGCAATTGTTTCATACTTTTGACATTCTCAAACATTTTCAATCTTCATGCAATACATGAGCGTGAGCCATGGATATAGCACTATACGTGGAATAGAATGGTGGTTGTGGAGAAGACAAAAAGGGAGAAGATAGTATCACATCAACTAGGCGTATCAACGGGCTATGGAGATGCCCATCAATAGATATCAATGTGAGTGAGTAGGGATTGCCATGCAATGGATGCACTAGAGCTATAAGTATATGAAAGCTCAACAAAATAAACTAAGTGGGTGTGCATCCAACTTGCTTACTCATGAAGACCTAGGGCATTTTGAGGAAGCCCATCATTGGAATATACAAGCCAAGTTCTATAATGAAAAATTCCCACTAGTATATGAAAGTGACAAAATGAGAGACTCTCTATCATGAATATCATGGTGCTACTTTGAAGCACAAGTGTGGTAAAGGATAGTAACATTGTCCCTTCTCTCGTTTTGTCTCATTTTTTTATTTGGGCCTTTTCTCTTTTTTTATGGCCTCTTTTCTTTCCCCTTTTTTTCCGTCCGGAGTCTCATCCCAACTTGTGGGGGAACCATAGTCTCCATCATCCTTTCCTCACTGGGACAATGCTCTAATAATGATGATCATCACACTTTTATTTTCTTACAACTCAACAATTACAACTCGATACTTAGAACAAAATATGACTCTATATGAATGCCTACGGCGGTGTACCGGGATATGCAATGAATCAAGAGTGACATGTATGAAAGAATTATGAATGGTGGCTTTGCCACAATACGATGTCAACTACATGATCATGCTAAGCAATATGACAATGATGGAGTGTGTCATAATAAACGAAACGGTGGAAAGTTGCATGGCAATATATCTCGGAATGGCTATGGAAATGCCATAATAGGTAGGTATGGTGGCTGTTTTGAGGAAGGTATATGGTGGGTGTATGATACCGGCGAAAGGTGTGCGGTATTAGAGAGGCTAGCAATGGTGGAAGGAAGAAAAGTGCGTATAATCCATGGATTCAACATTAGTCATAAAGAACTCATATACTTATTGCAAAAATCTACAACTTATCAAAGCAAAGTATTATGCGCATGCTCCTAGGGGGATAGATTGGTAGGAAAAGACCATCGCTCGTCCCCGACCGCCACTCATAAGGAAGACAATCAAAAAATAAATCATGCTCCGACTTCATCACATAACGGTTCACCGTACATGCATGCTACGAGAATCACAAACTTTAACACAAGTATTTCTCAAATTCACAACTACTCAACTAGCACCACTTTAATATCACCATCTTCATATCTCAAAACAATTATCAAGCATCAAACTCCTCATAGCATTCAACACACTCATAAGAAAGTTTTTACTATTCTTGAATACCAAGCATATTAGGATTATTTAAGAAAATTACCATGCTATTTAAGACTCTCAAAATAATCTAAGTGAAGCATGAGAGATCAATAGTTTCTATAAAACAATTCCACCACCGTGCTCAAAAAAATATAAGTGAAGTACTAGAGAAAAACTATATAACTCAAATGATATAAGCGAAGCACATAGAGTATTCTAACAAATTCCAAATCATGTATGGCTCTCTCAAAAGGTGTGTACAGCAAGGATTTTTGTGGTAAACTAAAAGGCAAAGACTCAAATCATATAAGACGCTCCAAGCAAAACACATATCATGTGGTGAATAAAAATATAGCTCCAAGTAAAGTTACCGATAGAAGTAGACGAAAGAGGGGATGCCTTCCGGGGCATCCCCAAGCTTACCATAGATTCATCAAAATAAGAAAACAACACACGAAAAACAGAATCTGTCAAAAACAGAACAGTCTGTAGTAATCTGTAGCTAGCACAAGATCTGGAACCCCAAAAATTATAAAATAAATTGCTGGACGTGAGGAATTTATCTATTAATCATCTGCAAAAAGAATTAACTAAAGGGAAAATTGCATTTGTGCCCCTAACTCGAACCCACTACTCAGATTTGCCCCTAATTTCGAAGCATGCTCAAATTTGCCCCTCCACCGTTAGTTGCACTTATAGAAATACCCTTACGTGCCGTTTCCGTCCAGTCAAAGCCGTTTGACTGTTATCTGGCCGTTTCTTTGACATTTTTGCCCCTGTCTCAATGTTTCAATTTCTGGTGGGGCCCACACTCAAAAAATAAAACAAAAACACCCTTTCTCTCACCCCCCCTATCCCTCACACACTTATAGGTGGGGCCAATCTAGAAAGAAGAAAAAGAAAAAGACTGATCAAACTAGGTATTGGGCCCGCTATCATTGGCTTAACAATATTTCTAAATATTTTGTTTTAATTAACTGTTGATTAGGCTGACAGTTGCCGACAGCGACCAATTCCCGCGGCGGAGGTACGCCGGGAGGCCACGAGGAGGCCGGACGAGGGAAGCATGTGATAGCCTTGGATCTACCAGATCCAGGTATGAATTCTTCGGACCATATGGTCGCCAGAGCGAACGACGACGACCATTCCCGTGGTGGCTTTGGGCGGCGCAAGTGGGGGACCTACGATGCAAGGGGAGAGAGGGGAAGACAGTGTGACATTAACGAGCTCACTAGGAGCACGACGAAGACGCCGCTAGGGCTCGGGGAAGACCAGAGCGAGGACTTCGACCATGGCGGCCATGGCAGATCTCGGAGCTCACAGGGAAGACGACCCAAGATCATGGGGCTTGCTATGGAGGATTCCCATGCCTTCTGTTGTGCATCAGGCCACCCGGGGAGCGACTGGGATTGGCCAGCGTGCTTCAACGGCATCCAATTGAAGGTGGCGGTCCGAGGCCGAAGGCGGGGAAGATGCGTCCAGGCGCTCGGACCTCGACTTGTCTCTTCAAATTGGTAGGCTTGGATGATGATTTCATGTTTTAAGATCATCCTGGCGAGGTGGTGAAGATTGGGGCTGTCGTTGGCCATGTGCTGGACAGACGACGGCGATGGGGCGGCCTCCGACGAGCTTGTGGGTGAGGGCTATAGGAGGGGAGAGAGAATGAGGGAGAGCGGCAGAGAGAGGAGGGCAAGAGGGTTGCGGCGACAGGGGAGACTAGCGGTGGGGTGGCGCCCGTTCGACACTCTCGCCGGAGTTGAGAGAGATAGCGATCGTCGGCCCGTCGTTGGGCAGCGAGGGAGAGGTAAGAGAGAGAAACATTTTTTTAGATTGGCCCCACCTGTAAGTGTGTGATGGAGAGGGGGTGAGAGAAAGAGTTTTTTTGTTTTATTTTTTGAGAGTGGGCTCCACCAGTAAATGACACATTGAGATAGGGGCAAAAATGTCAAAGAAACAGCCAGATAACACTCAAACGGCTTTGACTGGACGGAAACGGCACAGAGGGGTATTTCTATAAGTGCAACTAATGGCAGAGGGGAAAATTTAAGCATGCTTCGAAATTAGGGGCAAATCTGAGTAGTGGGTTCGAGTTAGGGGCACAAATGCAATTGTCCCTTAACTAAATAGCACTTTTCAAATAAAAATGGCAGCAGTTCTCGTGAGCGCTAAAGTTTCTGTTTTTTACAGCAAGATAACAAGACTTTCCCCAAGTCTTCCCAACGGTTCTACTTGGCACAAACACTAATTAAACACAAAAAACACAACCAAAACAGAGGCTAGGTAAATTATTTATTACTAAATAGGAGCAAAAAGCAAGGAATAAAAATAAAATTGGGTTGCCTCCCAACAAGCGCTATCGTTTAACTCCCCTAGCTAGGCATAAAAAGTAAGGATAGATCTAGGTATTGCCATCTTTGGTAGGCAATCCATAAGTGGCTCTCATAATAAATTCATAAGGTAATTTAATTTTCTTTCTAGGAAAGTGTTCCATGCCTTTTCTTAACGGAAATTGGAATCAAATATTTCCTTCCTTCATATCAATAATTGCACCGATTGTTCTAAGGAAAGGTCTACCAAGAATAATATGACATGAAGGATTGCAATCTATGTCAAGAACAATAAAATCTACGGGCACATAATTCCTATTTGCGACAATAAGAACATCATTGATTCTTCCCATTGGTTTCTTAATAGTGGAATCTGCAAGGTGCAAGTTTAAAGAGCAATTATCAAAATCACGGAAACCTAACAAATCACACAAAGTCTTTGGAATCATGGAAACACTAGCACCCAAATCACATAAAGCATAGAACTCATGATCTTTAATCTTAATTTTAATAGTTGGTTCCCACTCATCATAAAGTTTTCTAGGGATAGAAACTTCCAACTCAAGTTTTTCTTCATAAGATTACATCAAGGCATCAACGATATGTTTAGTAAACACTTTATTTTGACTATAAGCATGAGGAGAATTTAGCACGGATTGTAACAAGGAAATACAATCAATCAAAGAGCAATTTTCATAATTAAATTCCTTGAAATCCAAAATAGTGGGTTTAGCAACATCTAGGGTTTTATTTTCTTCAATCCCACTTTCATCAAATTTAGCATCAAGATCTAAAAACTCCGAATTCTTGGAACGTCTTCTAGGTAAAGGTGGATCATATTGAGTCCCATAATTATCAAGATTCATATTGCAAAACAAAGATTTAATAGGGGACACATCAATAACTTTTAGATCTTCATCTTTATTTTCATAGGAACTAGAAGAACACGCTCTTATAAAGGCATCTTTCTTAGCACGCATCCTAGTGGTTCTTTCTCTGCACTCATCAATGGAAATTCTCATGGCTTTGAGAGACTCATTGATATCATGCTTAGGAGGAATAGATCTAAGTTTCAAAGAATCAACATCAAGAGAAATTCTATCAACGTTCCTAGCCAACTCATCAATCTTAAGCATTTTTTCTTCAATCAAAGCATTGAAATTCTTTTGCGAAGTAATAAATTCTTTAATATTAGATTCAAAATCAGAGGGCATCTTATTATAATTTCCATAAGAATTGTTGTAGGAATTACCATAATTATTAGAGGGATTACTAGGATAAGGCCTAGGATTAAAGTTTCCTCTATACGCGTTGTTACCAAAATTGTTCCTACCAACAAAATTCACATCCATAGATTCATTATTATTCTCAATTAAAGTATACAAGGGCATATCATTAGGATTAGAAGAAACACTCTTACTAGCAAAAAAATTCATAAGTTCATCCATCTTTCTGTTGGGGATCGTAGCAGAAATTTAAAGTTTTCTACGCATCACCAAGATCAATCTATGCAGTCATATAGCAACGAGAGGGAGAGGAGTGCATCTACATACCGTTGTAGATCGCGAGCGGAAGCGTTCAAGAGAACAGGGTTGATGGAGTCGTACTCGACGTGATCCAAATCACCGATGAACCTAGCGCCGAACGGACGGCACCTCCGCGTTCAACACACGTATGGAGTGGAGACGTCTCCCGTGCCTTGATCCAGCAAGGAGGAGGGAGAGGTTGAGGAAGAGAGCTCCAATAGCAGCACGACGGCGTGGTGGTGGTGAAGCGGTAGTACTCCGGCAGGCCTTCGCCAAGCTCTTAACGGAGGAGGAGAGGTGTTGGGGAGGGGAGGGGTTGCGCCTTTGATGTGGTGTGCAGCCCTCCCCTTGCCCCTCTATTTATAGGGGAAGGGGAAAGGGGGACAGCCCCCTCTAGATGAGATTTAGAGGGGGGCGACGGCCAAAGGGAGGGGCTTGCCCCCCAAGCAAGGGGGGCGCCCCCTCTAGGGTTCCCCCCCCCCCAACCCTAGGCGCATGGGCCCAAGGGGGTTGCGCCCAGCCCTCCAAGGGTTGGTTCCCTTTCCTCTATGGCCCTTGAGGCCCTCCAAGAGAGGTGGCCCCTCCCGGTGGACCCCCGGAACCCCTCCGGTGGCCCCAGTATAATACCGATATGCCCCCGAACTTTTCCGGTGACCGCATGACAACTTCCCACATATAAATGTTCACCTCCGGACCATTCCAGAACTCCTTGTGACGTCCGAGATCTCATCCGGGACTCCGAACAACATTCGGTAATCACATACAAGTCTTCCTAATAACCCTAGCGTCATCGATCCTTAAGTGTGTAGACCCTACGGGTTCGGGAACCATGCAGACATGACCGAGACAACTCTTCGGTCAATAACCAACAGCGGGATCTGGATACCCATGTTGGCTCCTACATGTTCCACGATGATCTCATCGGATGAACCACGATGTCGAGGATTCAAGCAATCCCGTATACAATTCCCTTTGTCAATCGGTACGTTACTTGCCCGAGATTCGGTCGTCGGTATCCCAATACCTCGTTCAATCTCATTACCGGCAAGTCACTTTACTCATTCCGTAACACATCATCCCGTGACCAACCCTTAGTCACATTGAGCTCATTACGATGATGCCTTAATGAGTGGGCCCAGAGATACCTCTCCGTCATACGGAGTGACAAATCCCAGTCTCGATTCGTGCCAACCCAACAGACGCTTTCGGAGATACCCGTAGTGCACCTTTATAGTCACCCAGTTACGTTGAGATGTTTGGCACACCCAAAGTATTCCTACATTATCTGCACAATCTCATGGTCTAAGGAAAAGATACTTGACATTAGAAAAGCTTTAGCAGACGAACTACACAATCTTGCGCTATGCTTAGGATTGGGTCTTGTCCATCACATCATTCTCCTAATGATGTGATCCCGTTATCAATGACATCCAATCTCCATGGTCAGGAAATCGTAACCATCTATTGATCAACGTGCTAGTCAACTAGAGGCTCACTAGGGACATGTTGTGGTCTATGTATTCACACATGTATTATGATTTTCGGATAACACAATTATAGCATGAACAATAGACAATTATCATGAACAAGGAAATATAATAATAAACATTTTATTATTGCCTGTAGGGCATATTTCCAATAGTCTCCCACTTGCATTAGAGTCAATAATCTAGTTACATTGTGATGAATCGAACACCCATAGAGTTCTGGTGTTGATCATGTTTTGCTCGAGGAAGAGGTTTACTCAACGGATCTGCGACATTTGGGTCCGTATGCACTTTACAAATATCTATGTCTCCATTTTGAACATTTTCACGAATGGAGTTGAAGCGATGAACATTTTCACGAATGGAGTTGAAGCGATGCTTGATACGCCTGGTCTTCCTGTGAAACCTGGGCTCCTTGGCAAGGGCAATAGCTCCAGTGTTGTCACACAAGAGAGTCATCGGGCCCGACGCATTGGGAATAACTCCCAGGTCGGTAATGAACTCCTTTATCTAGATTGCTTCTTGTGCTGCCTCCGAGGCTGCCATGTACTCCGCTTCACATGTAAATCCCTCCACGACGCTTTGCTTGCAACTGCACCAGCTGACTGCCCCACCATTCAAAATATACACGTATCCGGTTTGTGACTTAGAGTCATCCAGATCTGTGTTGAAGCTAGCATCGACGTAGCCCTTTACGACAAGCTCTTCGTCACCTCCATAAACGAGAAACATATCCTTAGTCCTCTTTAGGTACTTCAGGATATTCTTGACCACTGTCCAGTGTTCCATGCCGAGATTACTTTGGTACCTTCCTACCAAACTTACGGCAAGGTTTACATCAGGTCTGGTACACAGCATGGCATACATAATAGACCCTATGGCCGAGGCATAGGGGACGACACTCATCTTTTCTCTATCTTCTGCCGTGGTCGGGCATTGAGCCGTGCTCAATCTCATACCTTGCAATACATGCAAGAACCCCTTCTTGGACTGATCCATATTGAACTTCTTCAATATCTTGTCAACGTACGTACTTTGTGAAAGACCAATGAGGCGTCTTGATCTATCTCTATAGATCTTGATGCCTAATATATAAGCAGCTTCTCCAAGGTCCTTCATTGAAAAACACTTGTTCAAGTAGGCCTTTATGCTTTCCAAGAATTCTATATCATTTCCCATCAATAGTATGTCATCCACATATAATATGAGAAATGCTACAGAGCTCCCACTCATTTTCTTGTAAACACAGGCTTCTCCACAAGTCTGCGTAAACCCAAACGCTTTGATCATCTCATCAAATCAAATGTTCCAACTCTGAGATGCTTGCACCCATAGATTGAGCGTTGGAGCTTGCACACCTTGTCAGCATTCTTAGGATCGACAAAACCTTCCGGCTGCATCATATATAATTCTTCCTTAAGGAAACCATTAAGGAATGCCGTTTTGACGTCCATTTGCCATATCTCATAATCATAGAATGCGGCAATTGCTAACATGATTCGGACGGACTTCAGCTTCGCTACGGGTGAGAAAGTCTCATCATAGTCAACCCCTTGAACTTGTCGATAACCCTTAGCGACAAGTCGAGCCTTATAGATGGTCACATTACCATCCGCGTCTGTCTTCTTCTTAAAGATCCATTTATTTTCTATGGCTCGCCAATCATCGGGCAAGTTAGTCAAAGTCCATACTTCGTTTTCATACATGGATCCTATCTCGGATTTCATGGCTTCCAGCCATTTGTCGGAATATGGGGCGCCATTGCTTCTTCATAGTTCAAAGGTTCACCATTGTCTGACAACATGATTTCGAGGACAGGGTTGCTGTACCACTCTGGTGTGGAACGTGTCCTTGTGGACCTACGAAGTTCAGTAGCAACTTGATCTGAAGTTTCATGATCATCTTCCTCTCTAGTCGGTGCAGGCACCTCAGAAACATTTTCTTGAGCTGCGCCAATCTTCGGTTCAAGAGGCAATACTTCATCAAGTTCTACTTTCCTCCCACTTACTTCTTTCGAGAGAAACTCTTTCTCTAGAAAGGATCCATTCTTTGCAACAAAGATCTTGCCTTCGGATCTGAGGTAGAAGGTATACCCAATAGTTTATTTAGGGTATCCTATGAAGACGCATTTTTCCGATTTGGGTTCGAGCTTTTCAGGTTGAAGTTTCTTGACATAAGCATCGCATCCCCAAACTTTCAGAAACGACAGCTTAGGTTTCTTACCAAACCACAATTCATATGGTGTCGTGTCTCAACGGATTTCGACGGAGCCCTATTTAAAGTGAATGCGGCAGTCTCTATAGCATAACCCCAAAATGATAGCGGTAGATTGGTAAGAGACATCATAGATCGCACCATATCCAATAGGGTGCGATTACGACGTTCGAACACACCATTACGCTGAGGTGTTCCAGGCGGCGTGAGTTGTGAAACTATTCCACATTTCCTTAAGTGCGTGCCAAATTCGTGACTCAAATATTCTCCCCCATGATCTGATCATAAGAACTTGATTTTCCTGTCATGTTGATTCTCAACCTCACTCTGAAATTCCTTGAACTTTTCAAAGGTCTCAGACTTGTGTTTCATTAAGTAGACATACCCATATCTACTCAAGTCATCGGTGAGGGTGAGAACATAACGATAGCCACCGCGAGCCTCAACACTCATTGGACCACACACATCAGTATGTATGATTTCCAATAAGTTGGTTGCTTGCTCCATTGTTCCGGAGAACGGAGTCTTGGTCATTTTGCCCATGAGGCATGGTTTGCACGTGTCAAATGATTCATAATCAAGAGACTCCAAAAGTCCATCTATATGGAGTTTCTTCATGCGTTTGACACCAATGTGACCAAGGCGGCAGTGCCACAAGTATGTGGGACTATCATTATCAACCTTACATCTTTTGGCATTCACACTATGAATATGTGTAACATCACGTTCGAGATTAAATAAGAATAAACCATTGACCAGCGGGGCATGACCATCAAACATGTCTCTCATATAAATAGAACAACCATTATTCTCATATTTAAATGAGTAGCCATATCGCATTAAATGAGATCCAGATACAATGTTCATGCTCAAAGCTGGTACTAAATAACAATAATTGAGGTTTAAAACTAATCCCGTAGGTAAATGTAGAGGTAGCGTGCCGACGGCGATCACATCGACCTTGGAACCATTCCCGACGCGCATCATCACCTCGTCCTTCGCCAGTCTCCGTTTATTCCGCAGTTCCTATTTTGAGTTAAAAATATGAGCAACTGCACCGGTATCAAATATCCAGGAGCTACTACGAGCGCTGGTTAGGTACACATCAATAACATGTATATCACATATACCTTTGGCATTGCCGGCCTTCTTATCCTCTAAGTACTTGGGGCAGTTCCGCTTCCAGTGACCGTTTCCCTTGCAATAAAAGCACTCAGTCTCAAGCTTGGGTCCATTCTTTGGCTTCTTCCCGGCAGCTTGCTTACCGGGCGCGGCAACTCCCTTGTCGTCCTTCTTGAAGTTCTTTTTACCCTTGCCTTTCTTGAACTTAGTGGTTTTATTCACCATCAACACTTGATGTTCCTTTTTGATTTCCACCTCCGCTGATTTCAGCATTGAATATACCTCAGGAATGGTCTTTTCCATCCCCTGCATATTGAAGTTCATCACAAAGCTCTTGTAGCTAGGTGGGAGCGACTGAAGGATTCTGTCAACGACCGCATCATCTGGGAGATTAACTCCCAGCTGAGACAAGCGGTTGTGCAACCCAGACATTTTGAGTATGTGCTCGCTGACGGAACTATTCTCCTCCATCTTAAAACTATAGAACTTGTCGGAGACTCCATATCTCTCGACCCGGGCATGAGCTTGGAAAACCATTTTCAGCTCTTGGAACATCTCATATGCTCCGTGTTGCTCAAAACGCTTTTGGAGCCCCGGTTCTAAGCAGTAAAGCATGCCGCACTGAACCAGGGAGTAATCATCACTACATGTCTGCCAAGCGTTCATAACGTCTTGTTCTGCTGGGAAAACAGGTGCTTCACCTAGCGGTGCATCAAGGACATATGCTTTCCTGGCAGCTATGAGGATAATCCTCAGGTTACGGACCCAGTCCGTGTAGTTGCTGCCATCGTCTTTCAGCTTGGTTTTCTCTAGGAACGCGTTGAAGTTGAGGGCAACATTAGCGTGGGCCATTTGATCTACAAGACATATTGCAAATATTTTTAGACTATGTTCATGATAATTAAGTTCATCTAATCAAATTATTTAATGAACTCCCACTCAGATAGACATCCCTCTAGTCATCTAAGTGATACATGATCCGGGTCAACTAGGCCGTGTCCATTCATCACGTGAGACGGACTAGTCATCATCGATGAACATTTTCATGTTGATCGTATCTTCTATACGACTCATGTTCGACCTTTCGGTCTTCCGTGTTCTGAGGCCATGTTTGTACATGCTAGGCTCGTCAAGTCAACCTAAGTGTATTGCATGTGTAAATCTGGCTTACACCCGTTGTATGCGAATGTTAGAACCTATCACACCCGATCATCACATGGTGCTTCGGAACAACGGACCTTAGCAACGGTGCACAGTTAGGGGGGACACTTTCTTGAAATTATTGCGAGGGATCATCTTATTTATGCTACCGTCGTTCTAAGCAAATAAGATGTAAAACATGATAAACATCACATGCAATCAAATAGTGACATGATATGGCCAATATCGTTTTGCTCCTTTTGATCTCCATCTTCGGGGCGCCATGATCATCATTGTCACCCGCATGACACCATGACCTCCATCATCATGATCTCCATGAAGTTGTCTCGCCAACTATTACTTCTACTACAATGGCTAACGGTTAGCGATAAAGTAAAGTAATTACATGACATTTATGTTGACACACATGTCATAAATAAATTAAGACAACTCCTATGGTTCCTGCTGGTTGTCATACTCATCGACATGCAAGTCATGATTCCTATTACAAGAACATGATCAATCTCATACATCACATATATCATTCATCACATCCTTTTGGCCATATCACATCACACGGCATATGCTGCAAAAACAAGTTAGACGTCCTGTAATTGTTGTTGCAAGTTTTTACGTGGCTGCTATAGGTTTCTAGCAAGAACGTTTCTTACCTACGCCAAAACCACAACATGATATGCCAATTTCTATTTACCCTTCATAAGGACCCTTTTCATCGAATCCGATCCGACTAAAGTGGGAGAGACAGACACTCGCTAGCCACCTTATGCAACTACTGCATGTCAGTCGGTGGAACCGGTCTCACGTAAGCGTACGTGTAAGGTCAGTCCAGGCCACTTCATCCCACGATGCCGCCGAATCAAGATAAGACTAGTAACGGCAAGTAAATTGACAAAATCGACGCCCACAACAACTTGTGTTCTACTCGTGCATAGAAACTACGCATAGACCTAGCTCATGATGCCACTGTTGGGGATCGTAGCAGAAATTTAAAATTTTCTACGCATCACCAAGATCAATCTATGGAGTCATCTAGCAACGAGAGGGAGAGGAGTGCATCTACATACCCTTGTAGATCGCGGGCGGAAGCGTTCAAGAGAACGAGGTTGATGGAGTCATACTTGACGTGATCCAAATCACCGATGATCCTAGCGCCGAACGGATGGCACCTCCGCGTTCAACACACGTACGGAGCGGAGACGTCTCCCGCGCCTTGATCCAGCAAGGAGGAGGGAGAGGTTGAAGAAGACAGCTCCAACAGCAGCACGACGGCGTGGTGGTGGTGAAGCGGCAGTACTCCGGCAGGGCTTCGCCAAGCTCTTAACGGAGGAGAAGTGTTGGGGAAGGGAGGGGCTGCGCCTTTGATGTGGTTGCAGCCCTCCCCCTGCCCCTCTATTTATAGGGGAAGGGGGAAGGGGGACGGCCCCCCTCTAGATGAGATCTAGAGGGGGGCAGCGGCCAAGGGGAGGGGCTTGCCCCCCAAGCAAGGGGGCGCCCCCTCTAGGGTTTCCCCCCAACCCTAGGCGCATGGGTCCAAGGGGTGGGGTGTGCCCGGCCCTCCAAGGGCTGGTTCCCTTTCCTCTACGGCCCATGAGGCCCTCCGAGAGAGGTGGCACCTCCCGGTGGACCCCTGGAACCCCTCCGGTGGCCCCGGTATAATACTGATATGCCCCCGAACTTTTCTGGTGACAGTATGACAACTTCCCACACATAAATCTTCACCTCCGGACCATTCCAGAACTCCTCGTGACGTCCGGGATCTCATCCGGGCTCGAACAACATTCGGTAATCACATACAAGTCTTCCAAATAACCCTAGCGTCATCGAACCTTAAGTGTGTAGACCCTACGGGTTCGGGAACCATGCAGACATGACCGAGACAACTCTCTGGCCAATAACCAACAGCGGGATCTGGATACCCATTTTGGCTCCTACATGTTCCACGATGATCTCATGGGATGAACCACGATGTCGAGGATTCAAGCAATCCCGTGTACAATTCCGTTTGTCAATCGGTACGTTACTTGCCCGAGATTCGATCGTCGGTATCCCAATACCTTGTTCAATCTCGTTACTGGCAAGTCACTTTACTCATTCCATAACACATCATCCCGTGACCAACCCTCAGTCACATTGAGCTCATTACGATGATGTCTTACCGAGTGGGCCTAGAGATACCTCTCCGTCATACGGAGTGACAAGTCCCAGTCTCGATTCATGCCAACCCAACAGACACTTTCGGAGATACCCGTAGTGCACCTTTATAGTCACCCAGTTATGTTGTGACGTTTGGCACACCCAAAGTATTCCTACAGTATCCGGGAGTTGCACAATCTCATGGTCTAAGGAAAAGATACTTGACATTAGAAAAGCTTTAGCAGACGAACTATACGATCTTGCGCTATGCTTCGGATTTGGTCTTGTCCATCACATCATTCTCCTAATGATGTGATCCCGTTATCAATGACATCCAATGTCCATGGTCAGGAAACCGTAACCATCTATTGATCAACGAGCTAGTCAACTAGAGGCTCACTAGGGACATGTTGTGGTCTATGTATTCACACATGTATTACGATTTCCGGATAACACAATTATAGCATGAACAATAGACAATTATCATGAACAAGGAAATATAATAATAACCATTTTATTATTGCCTCTAGGGCATATTTCCAACACTTTCCACTCAAAACATTAATTTCTTCTATCGCATGCACCTTTTTATTAGTAGATCTTTTAGTATGCCATTGAGAATAATTAACCATAATATTATCTAGGAGTTTAGTAGCTTCTCCTAATGTGATTTCCATAAAAGTGCCTCCCGCGGCCGAATCTAAAAGATTTCTAGAAGCAAAATTCAATCCGGCATAAATTTTTTGTATAATCATCCACAAATTCAAACCATGAGTAGGGCAATTATGTATCATTAATTTCATCCTCTCCCAAGCTTGTGGAACATGTTCATGATCAAGTTGCGTAAAATTCATAATATCGTTTCTACGGGAGATGATCTTAGCGGGAGGAAAATACTTAGAGATAAAAGCATCTTTGCACTTGTTCCAAGAATCAATACTATTTTTAGGCAAAGACGAAAACCAACCTTTAGCACAATCTCTAAGCGAAAAAGGAAATAGCTTCAACTTAACAATATCGTTGTCCACATCTTTCTTCTTTTGCATATCACAAAAATCAACGAAGCTATTTAGATGGGTAGCGTCATCTTCACTAGGAAGGCCGGAAAACGGATCTTTCATGACAAGATTCAGCAAAGCGGCATTAATTTCACAAGATTCAGGATCAGTAAGAGGAGAAATCGGAGTGCTAATAAAATCATTGTTTTTGGTATTGGTAAAGTCACACAATTTAGTGTTATCTTGAGACATCGTGACAAGCAAGCAATCCAACACACAAGCAAACAAAAAGCAAGTGGGCAAAAGGAGGTAAATAGAGAAAGAGAGGGAGGATAGGGAGAGAGAGAGGGCGAATAAAATGGCACGGGTGAAGTGGGGGAGAGGAAAACGAGAGGCAAATGGCAAATAATGTAATGCGGGAGATAAGGGTTGTGATGGGTACTTGGTATGTTGACTTTTACGTAGACTCCTCGGCAACGGCGCCAGAAATGGCTCGTTGTCGGGAGTCAAATCTTGACTTGCGCGAACCTCCCCGGCAACGGCGCCAGAAATTCTTCTTGCTACCTCTTGAGCACTGCGTTGGATTTCCTTGAAGAGGAAAGGATGATGCAGCGAAGTAGCGTAAGTATTTCCCTCAGTTTTTGAGAACCAAGGTATCAATCCAGTAGGAGGTTACGCACGCGTCCCTAGTACCTGCACAAAACAAATAACTCCTCGCAACCAACGCGATAAGGGGTTGTCAATCCCTTCACGGTCACTTATGAGAGTGAGATCTGATAGATATGATAAGATAATATTTCTGGTATTTTGTGATAAAGATGCAAAGTAAAATAAAAGCAAAGTAAAAAAGCAAAGGAAATAACTAAGTATTGGAAGATTAATATGATGAAGATAGACCCGGGGGCCATAGGTTTCACTAGTGGCTTCTCTCAAGAGCATAAGTATATTACGGTGGGTGAACAAATTACTGTTGAGCAATTGACAAAATTGAGCATAGTTATGAGAATATCTAGGTATGATCATGTATATAGGCATCACGTCCGAGACAAGTAGACCGACTCCTGCCTGCATCTACTACTATTACTCCACTCATCGACCGCTATCCAGCATGCATCTAGAGTATTAAGTTCAAGAAAATAGAGTAATGCCTTAAGCAAGATGACATGATCTAGAGGGATAAATTCATGCAATATGATAAACACCCCATCTTGTTATCCTCGATGGCAACAATACAATACGTGCCTTGTTGCCCCTATTGTCACTGGGAAATGACACCGCAATATTGAACCCAAAGCTAAGCACTTCTCCCATTGCAAGAAAGATCAATCTAGTAGGCCAAACCAAACTGATAATTCAAAGAGACTTGCAAAGATAACCAATCATACATAAAAGAATTTAGAGAAGATTCAAATATTTTTCATAGATAATCTTGATCATAAACCCACAATTCATCGGTCTCAATGAACAAACCGCGAAAAGAAGATTACATCGAATAGATCTCCACAAGAGAGGAGGAGAACTTTGTATTGAGATCCAAGAATAGAGAAGAAGCCATCTAGCTAATAACTATGGACCCGAAGGTCTGAGGTAAACTACTCACACTTCATCGGAGAGGCTATGGTATTGATGTAGAAGCCCTCCGTGATGGATACCCCCTCCGGCGGAGCTCTGGAACAGGGCCCAAGATGGGATCTCGTGGATACAGAAAGTTACGGCGGTGGAATTACGGTTTTGACTCCGTATCTGATCGTTTGGGGGTACGTAGGTATATATAGGAGGAAGGAGTACGTCGGTGGAGCAACAGGGGGGCCACGAGGGTGGAGGGCGCGCGGGGGGGGGGGGGGGGGGGGTAGGCGCGCCCCCTACCTCGTGGCTTCCCTGTTGGTTGCTTGACGTAGGGCACAAGTCTCCTGGATCTTGTTTGTTCCAAAAATCATGTTCCCGAAGGTTTCATTCCGTTTGGACTCCGTTTGATATTCCTTTTCTTCGAAACCCTAAAATAGGCAAAAACAGCAATTCTGGGTTGGTTCTCCGGTTAATAGGTTAGTCCCAAAAAATAATATAAAAGTGGATAATAATGCCCAATAATGTCCAAAACAGTAGATAATATAGCATGGAGCAATCAAAAATTATAGATACGTTGGAGACGTATCAGCTACTTTGTTGCATCATCCTTTCCTCTTCAAGGGAAATCAAACACAGTGCTCAAGAGGTAGCACATAGCACAGCAACGGTCAGAAATTTGACTATCAAATTCCTCAAGGCTATCATGTCCCTCACTTGTAGGCAATCCACACTGGCGAATTCCTAACTCCTCGGTCAGAACAAATTCCTCAGGGATCAAAAGATCTTCGTCTCTGTCACTAAAGAAATTGACTGAACTATATGAGATTTCCAATGGCTTCACTCGAAAGGATTGGTGGGTGTAGGATTTTGAGATGAGCATCACTTGGAAACTTTTCCTTAGTTTTACCTCGACCCCCTTTAACAGTACGGTGTTTCCTATGACTCAAGAAAGAGAAAATGAAACTGGGAAAACAAAAGTCTTCACGCTTCATATTCCTCGCATGAATATCAAGTCTTTAGGATCACACCAAATTCTTCACTTTCAAAGTCTTCAGAAAGCCAAAGTCTTCAGTTCAAGACATTCATTTTTAGGGGTCGACTTTCACTGTAAATATCAAACTCCTCATAGACTTATAGACCTGTGTACACTCACAAAATCATTAGTCCCTTAACCTATAAGTCTTCAATACACCAAAATCACTAAGGGGCACTAGATGCACTTTGTTACGTCTCCAACGTATGTATAATTTTTGATTGTTCCATGTTGTTTTATTATCAATCTTGGATGTTTTATAATCATTTTATATCATTTTTTGGTACTAACCCATTGACATAGTGCTAAGTGCCAGTTGCTGTTTTTTCCATGTTTTTTTACATCGCAGAAAATCATTATCAAACGGAGTCCAAATGCCACGAAACTTTACAGAGATTTTTTATGGGCCAGAAGGAAGGCAATGGGCCCTGGTTGCACCCGGGGGTGCCCCAAGGGGGGCACAACCCACCAGGGCGTGCCAGGAGGCCCAGGCGCGCCCTGGTGGGTTGTGCCCACCTCGGGTGCCCCCCGGACCGCCTCTTTGCTCTATAAATACCACAATATTCCAGAAACCCTAGAGGCATCGATGAAATATTCATCCAGCCGCCGCAGAGTCCAAAACCACCATATCCAATCTAGACACCATCTCGGATGGGGTTCACCACCTCCATTGGTGCCTCTCCGATGATGAGTGAGTAGTTCTTTATAGACCTTCGGGCCCGTAGTTAGTAGCTAGATGGCTTTCTCTGTCTCGTTGAATTCTCAATACAATGGTCTCTTAGAGATCCATATGATGTAACTCTTTTACGGTGTGTTTGTTGGGATCTGATGAAATTCGAGTTTATGATCAGTCATATCTTTTTATATCCATGAAAGTTATTTGAGTTTCTTTGATCTCTTATATGCATGATCTCTTATAGCCTCATATTTCTTCTCCGGTATTTGGGTTTTGTTTGGCCAACTTGATCTATTTATCTTGCAATGGGAAGAGGTGCCCGGTAGTGGGTTCGATCTTACGGTGCTTGATCCCAGTGACAGAAAGAGAAGCCACTAGTGAAACCTACGGCCCTCGGGTCTTCTTTCTCATATATTTGCCTTGTGATCTACTTTTCCTTTGCATTTTTATTCAGATCTATTAAACCAAAAAAATACAAAAATACCTTGCTGCATTTTATCTTTTTTATTTTATTTGGCATTCGATCTATCAATCTACTACAATTTACCTCACGCCCGTTTGCCTATCTTGAGGCCTCGTACCCCGGAAGGGATTGACAACCCCTTTAACACGTCGGGTTGTGAGGTGTTGTTATTTGTGTGCAGGTGCTGCTTATGTTGTGTTTCTTGGTTCTCCTACCGGTTCGATACCTTGGTTTCATAACTGAGGGAAATACCTACCGTCGTTGTGCTACATCATCCCTCCCTCTCCAAGGAAGTACCGACGTAGTTCCAGCTACCATTAAGGAGAATTTCTGGCAACGTTGCCGGGGAGGGATTGACAACCCCTTTAACACATCAGGTTGCGAGGTGTTGTTATTTGTGTGCAGGTGCTGCTTACATTGTGTTGCTTGGTTCTCCTACTGGTTCGATACCATGGTTTCATAACCGAGGGAAATACCTACTATCGCTGTGCTACATCATCCCTCCCTCTCCAGGGAAATACCGACCTAGTTCCAGCTACCATCAAGGAGAATTTCTGGCGCCATTGTCGGGGAGGATCTTCAACATAAACCAGGTTCCTAATCACAAATCTCATCTCCTTGCAATTTACATTATTTGTCATTTGCCTCTCCCCCACTTCACAAAAATTTGCCATTTTATTTGCCTCTCTTGTCCCGTTCGCCGTTTTCTTGCCGGATCTGTTTCCGAGTGCAATCTTGTTGTGTGGTCATCATGACTCAAGAGAACACCAAGTTATGTGATTTCTCAAATACTAACAACAATGATTTTATTGGCACTCCGCTTGCTCCTCCTGCCACTAGTGCGGAGACTTGTGATATTAATACTGCTTTGCTGAATCTTGTTATGAAAGACCAATTTTCTGGTACTCCTAATGAGGATGCCGCGTCCTATCTTAATATCTTCATGGAATTATGCGTATGCAAAAGAAAAAAGATGTGGACAATGATGTGGTAAATATGAAATTATTTTCATTCTCTTTGCGTGATTCTGCAAAAATTTGGTTCTCTTCTTTACCTCACAATAGTATTGATTCTTGGAATAAGTGCAAAGATGCTTTTATCACTAAGTATTTTCATCCCGCAAAAATTATTTCCCTTAGAACCCAGATCATGAATTTCAAGCAACTTGAACATGAGCATGTTGCGCAATCTTGGGAAAGGATGAAAAATGATGCTAAGGAATTGCCCAACTCATGGGTTAAATCTTTGGATGATCATACAAAAAATTTATGTGGGTTGAATTTTGTTTCTCGTAATATTTTAGATTTCGTTGTGGGTGGTACTTTTATGGAAATTACTTTGGGTGAAGCCACAAAATTGCTTGATAATATCATGACAAATTATTCACAGTGGCATACCGAAAGAGCTCCTACTAGTAAAAAAGTTAATTCAGTTGAAGAAATTTCTTCTTTGAGTGATAAAGTTGATGCTCTTATGAAATTGGTTGCTAGTAAAAGTGCTCCTATTGATTTTAATGATATGCCTTTGTCTACTTTGATTGAGCAAAATAGTGATGCCATTGATGTTAATTTTATTTCTCGCAATAATTTCAACAACAATGCTTATAGAGGAAATTTTAATCCTAGGCCTTTTCCTAGTAATTCCTCTAACAATTACGGTAATTCCTATGGAAATCAATCTTATAATAATAATAGGAACACCTCTGATCTTGAGAATAATATTAAAGAATTTATCAGTACACAAAAAGTTTTCAACACTTCCATAGAAGAAAAGTTTAATAAGATTGATGATTTGTCTAGAAGTGTTGATAGAATTTCTCATGATGTGGGAAATCTCAAGATGAAACTTTTTGTGCCTAAAGTAGATGAATCAATTAAATATCTTTGTGTTTCTATGGATGAAAGTAAGAAAAGAACTGCTATGCTTAGATCTAAAAGAGAATTTTTATAAAAAGCTTTTTCTAGTGATTATTCTTGCAAAAGTGATGAAGATCTTAAAATGATTGGTGTTTCTTCTATTGATTCCTTGTTTAGTAAAGTTAATAATGATGAAAAGGAGACTGGAGAAGAGTCAACTTTAGGTAGAAGGCGTCCCAATATTTTGGAGGGTGAAAATCTTGTTGAGAAAATTGATGAAAGTGGGTTTGGAGAGGTCAAAACTTTAGCTAGTGATGCACTCATTTGGATTACAAAGACTTTAATTATGATAGTTGCTCTTTGATTGATTGTATTTCTTTGTTGCAATCCATGATAAATTCACCCCATGCTTATGAACAAAACAAAGCTTTACTAAACATATTGTTGATGCTATGATGAAAGCTTTGGAAGAAAAGTTGGAATTAGAAGTATCAATTCCTAGAAAATTGCATGATGAATGGGAACCTACTATCAAAGTCAAGATTAAAAATTATGAGTGTTTTGCTTTGTGTGACTTGGGTGCTAGTGTTTCCACAATTCTAAATCTTTATGTGATGCCGATCTTGAAGAATGTTCTTTGAATTTACACTTGGCGGATTCTACTATTAAAAAGCCTATGGGAAGAATTAATGATGTTCTTATTATTGCAAATATGAATTATGTGACCAACTAACCATAGATTTTATTGTTCTTGATATTGATTGCAATCTATCTTGTCCAATTATTCTTGGTAGACCGTTTTTACGCACTAGCGGTGCCGTGATTGATAAGAAAGAAGGAAATATTAAGTTCCAATTTCCTTTGAGAAAAGGTATGGAAAACTTTCTAGAACAAGAATTAGGACACCATATGAATCAATCATGAGGGCATCTTATGGATCTCGAACCAAAGATGACAAAACTTAGATCCTTGCTTTATGCCTAGCTAAGGGCGTAAAACTATAGCGCTTGTTGGGAGGCAACCCAATGAATAAAACTTATTTTGCTTTTTGCTTTCTATTCTTGAGTGTTAGCACAATTATTCTACTGTTATGATTGTGTTTTTATGTTTTAATTAGTGTTTGTGCGAAGTAAAGCCTTTAGGATCTTCTTGGGCAATAGTTGTTTGATCTTGCTGAAAAAACAGAAAGTTTTGCGCTCACGAAAACAATTATCATTTTTACCCAAGAGCGCTAAAATACCCATTCCAATTGTAGTAGATCAATATAAAAATTTCTCAGGTCGTCCTAATTTGGCATAATTTTTCGAGTTACAGAAGTATTCGAAATAGTCAGATTGCTACAGACTGTTCTGTTTTGATAGATTCTGTTTTCTTTGTGTCGTGTGCTTATTTTGATGGCTCTATGGTTTTATTTGATGAGTTTTTACCATAGAAAAGTTGGAATACATTAGATATAATACATAAACAAAATATGATTTGGTTTGATACAGCACTTATAGTAGTGGTTTATTATTCTTATACTAACGGATCTCACGAAGGTTTTTGTTGAGTTTTGTGTGATTGAAGTTTTCAAGTTTTGGGTTATCTTACGATGGATGATGAAAGGATGTAAGAGCCTAAGCTTGGGTATGCCCCGTAATCCCAAGCTATTATCCAATAATGAGCAACCAACTAAGCTTGGGGATGCCCCCAAGTGGCATCCCCGCTTTCTTCCAACAACTATCGGTATTTTACTCAAGACTATATTTTTATTCATCACATGATATGTGTTTTGCTTGGAGCGTCTTGTATGATATGTGTCTTTGCTTGTTTTATTTTGTGTTTTAAGTTATCAATCCTTGCTAGACACACCTATTTGATAAAGCCAAAATTATATCATGACTTGTTAGAATTGCTCTCTATGCTTCACTTAAATCTTTCATGAGCTAGGACTTGCTCTAGTGCTTCACTTATATCTTTTTGAGCACGGTGTGCTTTGTTATTTTGAAGAAATATTCTTTTGCTTCACTTAGATTTGTTTGAGAGTTAGTAAAATTTTCAATAAATTCTCTCTTGCTTCACTTAAATTATTTTGAGAGAAAGAAAATTTGTTATGCTCATGATCGTCACTTATATTTGTTCGAGCTTATGAAAAGCTACACATGAAAATTAGTGCCAAAGTGATAGATATCCAAGAAGGATAAATAAAAATAAAATGTCATGAAGATCATTGGACAAAATAAACTTGATTCTTAGTAATAGTTTTGAGATATGATGATGTGATATGTGAGCCATCTTGATGAGTAATTATGCTTTAGTAGGAATATTGGTGTTAAGGTTTGTGATTCCCTATGCATGCACGAAAGTTAATAATCATGCAATGAAAATTATATCCTACTTGTGGTGCATTATTCGGTGTTAATTATGCTTAATACTTGCTTATGAGATTATTCGTTTCTTGGTTGGTCGCTTCTCAATCTTTTTGCTAGCCTTCATTTTGCACTAAGTATGACCTCTACTTGTGCATCCAAATCCCTTAAACCAGTTTTGCCACATGAGTCCACCATATCTACCTATATGCGGAATTCTTTTGCCGTTCTAAGCAAATTTGCATGTGCCATCTCTAGTTTTAAAAATAAACTTCTCTTTTGTGTGTTTGTTTCGCTCGCGGAGCGGTGAGGGGTGGCTAATATTTTCCATGCTAGATGTGTTATTATCAAGATGAGTGTTTATTCACTTGTCATTGCACGAGAGTAAGGCAAAGGTATTAGGGATGCCTAGTCCCGAAATGAGAAGAAAAAATGAATTTACATTATGTTGTCAAATAATAAATTCCTTGGAAAGTGTTGGCATGGAGGGCACCCGTGGATACGGTTAGCCATGGAAAGTGAAAATTATGATGGAAAAAGGAATAAACTTAATTTTCCGTTTGGGAACCTCCTATGGCATATCTAGCATGGAAAGTGTTGGGAACTCTAAGTCATTTTCGTTGGTGGGATGGATACACCGCCCAAAATGTTTTTATCTCTAATTTTTCGCTTTGAGCTCTGGCACCTCTACAAATCCCTACTTCCCTCTGTGAAGGGCCTTTCTTTTACTTTATGCAATTTTTATTTTTTGAAATTTAAGTCTCCATCTTCTCTCATAAAAGCACGAACTGGGAGGCAATATGATCGTGCTCAACTATTGAGTGCAGTTAATATTCGAGTGTGTTTCATGAATGGATCAATGTTTGAGCATGATGGGCTAGCGATAACTTATTTTAGCATTGATATCTTGAAAGGCATGGTTGCTTGTTGATATGCTTGAGTATCCAAATTATTATGTCAAAACTAGACTATTGCTTTGAATCACATAAAAGTCCAAATGTCCATGCTATAAAGAAAAGAATATGATATGACTTGATGAACAACACTCCACATCAAAAAAACTGTTTTTATCACTTATCTACTCGAGGACGAGTAGGAGTTAAGTTTTGGGATGATGAATGTCTCCAACGTATCTATAATTTTTTATTGTTCCATGCCGTTTTATTATCAATCTTGGATATTTTATAATCATTTTATAGTCATTTTATAGCATTTTTGGTACTAACCTATTGACATAGTGCCAAGTGCTAGTTGTTGTTTTTTCCATGTTTTTTTACATCATAGAAAATCAATATCAAATGGAGTCCAAATGCCACGAAATTTTACGAATATTTTTTATGGGCCAAAAGGAAGGCAATGAGCCCTAGTTGCACCTGGGGGGTGCCCCGAGGGGGCACAACCCACCAGGCCACGCCAGGAGGCCCAGGCGTGCCCTGGTGGGTTGTGCCCACCTTGTGTGCCCCCGGACCACCTCTTTGCTCTATAAATACCACAATATTCCAGAAACCCTGGAGGCATTGATGAAATATTCATCCAGCCGCTGCAGAGTCCAGAACCACCAGATCCAATCTAGACACCATCTTGGATGGGGTTCACCACCTCCATTGGTGCCTCTCCGATGATGCGTGAGTAGTTCTTTGTAGACCTTCGGGTTCGTAGTTAGTAGCTAGATGGCTTTCTCTCTCTCTCGCTGAATCCTCAATATAATGGTCTCTTAGAGATCCATATGATGTAACTCTTTTGCGGTGTGTTTATTGGGATCTGATGAACTTCGAGTTTATGATCAGTCATATCTTTTTATATCCATGAAAGTTATTTGAGTTTCTTTGATCTCTTATAGCCTCGCATTTCTTCTCCGATATTTGGTTTTTTTGGCCAACTTGATCTATTTATCTTGCAATGGGAAGAGGTGCCTGGTAGTGGGTTCGATCTTACGGTGCTTGATCCCAGTGACAGAAAGGGAACCGACACGTATGTATCATTGCTACTAAGGATAAAAAGACGAGATCTATATCTACCGCCATATAGATAAACGGATCTGTTGGGGAACATAGCAATTTCAAAAAAATCCTATGCACACGCAAGATCATGGTGATGCATAGCAACGAGAGGGGAGAGTGTGTCCACGTACCCTCGTAGACCGAAAGCGGAAGCGCTAGCACAACACGGTTGATGTAGTCGTATGTCTTCACTATCCGACCGATCAAGTACCGAACGCACGGCACCTCCGAGTTCTGCACATGTTCAACTCGATGACGTCCCTCAAACTCCGATCCAGCTGAGTGTTGAGGGAGAGTTTCGTCAGCACGACGGCGTGGTGACGATGATGATGTTCTACCGACGCACGGCTTCGCTTAAGCACCGCTACGATATGATCGAGGTGGATTATGGTGGAGGGGGGCACCGCACACGGCTAAGAGATCAAGAGATCAATTGTTGCGTCTATGGGGTGCCTCCCTCCTCCGTATATAATGGGGGAGGAGGAGAGGGCCGGCCAAGGGGGTGGCACGCCCTAGGAGGGGGAAACCTACTCCAAGTAGGTTTGCCCCTCCCTTTCCTAGTCCAAGAAGGAGGGGAAGGAAGGAGCGGGAGAGGGGAAAGGCAAGGGGGTGCCACCGCCCCCCCCCCCCCTTTCCTTGTCCTATTCGGACTCAAGGGGAGGGGCGCGCCTCTTGCCCTGGCTGGCCCCTCTCTCTCTCTCTCTCTCCACTAAGGCCCAACAAGGCCCATTAGTTCCCGGGGGGTTCCGGTAACCCCTGGTACTCTGATAAATGTCTGAAACCTTCCGGAACCTTTCCGGTGTCCAAACATAGTCGTCCAATATATCGACCTTTACGTCTCGACCATTTAGAGACTCCTCGTCATGTCCGTGATCACATCCGGGACTCCGAACTACCTTCGGTACATCAAAACATATAAACTCATAATATAACCATCATCTAACTTTAAGCGTGCGGACCCTACAGGTTCGAGAACTATGTAGACATGACCGAGACACGTCTCCGGTCAATAACCAATAGCGGAACCTGGATGCTCATATTGGCTCCTACATATTCTACGAAGATCGTTATCGGTCAAACCGCATAACAACATGTGTTGTTCTCTTTGTCATCGGTATGTTACTTGCCTGAGATTCGATCGTCGGTATCTCAATACCTAGTTCAATCTCATTACCAGCAAGTCTCTTTACTCGTTTCGTAATACATCATCCCGCAACTAACTCATTAGTTGCATTGCTTGCAAGGCTTATTGTGATGTGCATTACCGAGTGGGCCTAGAGATACCTCTCCGACAATCGGAGTGACAAATCCTAATCTCGAAATACGCCAACCCAACAAGTACCTTTGGAGACACCTGTAGAGCACCTTTATAATCACCCAGTTATGTTGTGATGTTTGGTAGCACACAAAGTGTTCCTCCGGTAAACGGGAGTTGCATAATCTCATAGTCATAGGAACATGTATAAGTCATGAAGAAAGCAATAGCAACAAACTAAACGATCAAGTGCTAAGCTAACAGAATGGGTCAAGTCAATCACATCATTCTCCTAATGATGTGATCCCGTTAATCAAATGACAACTCTTTGTCTATGGCTAGTAAACATTACCATCTTTGATTAACGAGCTAGTCAAGTAGAGGCAAACTAGTGACACTCTGTTTGTCTATGTATTCACACGTGTATCATGTTTCCGGTTAATACAATTCTAGCATGAATAATAAACATTTATCATGATATAAGGAAATAAATAATAACTTTATTATTGCTTCTAGGGCATATTTCCTTCAGTCTCCCACTTGCACTAGAGTCAACAATCTAGATTACACAGCAATGATTCTAACACCCATGGAGCCTTGGTGTTGATCATGTTTTGCTCGTGGAAGAGGCTTAGTCAACGGGTCTGCAACATTCAGATCCGTATGTATCTTGCAAATCTCTATGTCTCCCACCTGGACTTGATCCCGGATGGAGTTGAAGTGTCTCTTGATGTGCTTGGTTCTCTTGTGAAATCTGGATTCCTTTGCCAAAGCAATTGCACCAGTATTGTCACAAAAGATTTTCATTGGACCTGATGCACTAGGTATGACACCTAGATCGGATATGAACTCCTTCATCCAGACTCCTTCATTTGTTGCTTCCGAAGCAGCTATGTACTCCGCTTCACATGTAGATCCTGCTACGACGCTTTGTTTAGAACTGCACCAACTAACAGCCCCACCATTTAATAAAAACACGTATCCGGTTTGCGATTCAGAATCATCTGGATCAGTGTCAAAGCTTGCATCGACGTAACCATTTACGACGAGTTCTTTGTCACCTTCATAAATGAGAAACATATCCTTTGTCCTTTTCAGGTATTTCAGGATGTTCTTGACCGTTGTCTAGTGATCCACTTCTGGATTACTTTGGTACCTCCCTGCTAAACTAATAGCAAGGCACACATCAGGTCTGGTACATAGCATTGCATACATGATAGAGCCTATGGCTGAAGCATAGGGAACATCTATCATTTACCCTCTATCTTCTGCAGTGGTCGGGCATTGAGTCTTACTCAACTTCACACCTTGTAACACAGGCAAGAACCCTTTCTTTGCTTGATCCATTTTGAACTTCTTCAAAACTTTGTCAAGGTATGTGCTTTGTGAAAGTCCAATTAAGCATCTCGATCTATCTATATAGATCTTGATGCCCAATATATAAGCAGCTTCTCCGAGATCTTTCATCGAAAAACTCTTATTTAGATATCCTTTTATGCTATCCAGAAATTCTATATCATTTCCAATCAACAATATGTCATCCACATATAATATCAGAAATGCTACAGAGCTCCCACTCACTTTCTTGTAAATACAGGCTTCTCCAAAAGTCTGTATAAAACCATAAGCTTTGATCACACTATCAAAACGTTTATTCCAACTCCGAGAGGCTTCCACTAGTCCATAAATGGATCGCTGGAGCTTGCACACTTTGTTAGCTCCCTTTGGATTGACAAAACCTTCCGGTTGCATCATATACAACTCTTCTTCCAGAAATCCATTCAGGAATGCAGTTTTGACATCCATTTGCCAAATTTCATAATCATAAAATGCGGCAATCCCTAACATGATTCGTACAGACTTAAGCATCGCTACGGGTGAGAAAGTCTCATCATAGTCAATCCCTTGAACTTGTCAAAAACCCTTTGCAACAAGTCGAGCTTTATAGACAATAACATTACCGTCAGTGTCAGTCTTCTTCTTGAAGATCCATTTATTTTCAATGGCTTGCCGATCAACGGGCAAGTCAACCAAAGTCCACACTTTGTTCTCATACATGGATCCCATCTCAGATTTCATGGCCTCAAGCCATTTTGCGGAATCTGGGCTGATCATCGCTTCTTCATAGTTCGTAGGTTCGTCATGGTCTAGTAACATAACCTCCAGAACAGGATTACCATACCACTCTGGTGCGGATCTTACTCTGGTTGACCTACGAGGTTCAGTAACAACTTAATCTGAAGTTTCATGATCATCATCATTAACTTCCTCACTAATTGGTGTAGGTGTCATAGGAACCGGTTTCTGTGATGAACTACTTTCCAATAAGGGAGCAGGTACAGTTACCTCATCAAGTTCTACTTTCCTCCCACTCACTTCTTTCGAAAGAAACTCCTTCTCTAGAAAGATTCCAAATTTAGCAACAAAAGTCTTCCCTTCGGATATGTGATAGAAGGTGTACCCAACAGTCTCTTTTGGGTATCCTATGAAGACACATTTCTCCGATTTGGGTTAGAGCTTATCAGGTTGAAGCTTTTTCACATAAGCATCGCAGCCCCAAACTTTAAGAAACGACAACTTTGGTTTCTTGCCAAACCATAGTTCATAAGGCATCGTCTCAATGGATTTAGATGGTGCCCTATTTAACGTGAATGTGGCTGTCTCTAGAGCATAACCCCAAAACGATAGCGGTAAATCAGTAAGAGACATCATAGATTGTACCATATCCCGTAAAGTACGATTACGACGTTCGGACACACCATTACGCTGTGGTGTTCCGGGTGACGTGAGTTGCGAAACTATTCCGCATTGTTTCAAATGAAGACCAAACTCGTAAATCAAATATTTTCCTCCACGATCAAATCGTAGAAACTTTATTTTCTTGTTACGATGATTTTCAACTTCACTCTGAAATTCTTTGAACTTTTCAAATGTTTCAGACTTATGTTTCATTAAGTAGATATACCCATATCTGCTTAAATCATCTGTGAAGGTGAGAAAATAACGATACCCGCTGCGAGACTCAATATTCATCGGACCACACACATTTGTATGTATGATTTCCAACAAATTTGTTGCTCGCTCCATAGTTCCGGAGAACGGCATTTTAGTCATCTTACCCATGAGGCACGGTTCGCAAGCACCAAGTGATTCATAATCAAGTGGTTCCAAAAGTCCATCAGAATGGAGTTTCTTCATGCGCTTTACACCGATATGACATAAACGGTAGTGCCACAAATAAGTTGCACTATCATTATCAACTCTGCATCTTTTGGCTTCAATATTATGAATATGTGTATCACTACTATCGAGATTTAACAAAAATAGACCACTCTTCAAGGGTGCATGTCCATAAAAGATATTATTCATATAAATAGAACAACCATTATTCTCTGATTTAAATGAATAACCGTCTCGCATCAAACAAGATCCAGATATAATGTTCATGCTCAACGCTGGCACCAAATAACAATTATTCAGGTCTAAAACTAATCCCGAAGGTAGATGTAGAGGTAGCGTGCCGACCGCGATCACATCGACTTTGGAACCATTTCCCATGCGCATCGTCACCTCGTCCTTAGCCAATCTTCGCTCAATCTGTAGCCCCGGTTTCGAGTTGCAAATGTTAGCAACAGAACCAGTATCAAATACCCAGGTGCTACTGCAAGCATTAGTAAGGTACACATCAATAACATGTATATCACATATACCTTTTTTTCACTTTGCCATCCTTCTTATCCGCCAAATACTTGGGGCAGTTCCGCTTCCAGTGACCAGTCTGCTTGTAGTAGAAGCACTCAGTCTCAGGCTTAGGTCCAGATTTGGGTTTCTTCTCCTGAGTAGCAACTTGTTTGTCGTTCTTCTTGAAGTTTACCTTCTTCTTCCCTTTGCCCTTTTTCTTAAAACTGGTGGTCTTATTGACCATCAACACATGATGCTCCTTCTTGATTTCTACCTCCGTAGCCTTTAGCATCGCGAAGAGCTCTGGAATTGTCTTATTCATCCCTTGCATATTATAGTTCATCATGAAGCTTTTGTAGCTTGATGGCAGTGGTTTAAGAACTCTGTCAATGACACTATCAACAGGAAGATTAACTCCCAGTTGAGTCAAGTGATTATGATACCCAGACATTTTGAGTATATGTTCACTGACAGAACTATTCTCCTCCATCTTGCAACTATAGAACTTATTGGAGACTTCATATCTCTCAATCCGGGCATTTGCTTGAAATATTAACTTCAATTCCTGGAACATCTCATATGCTCCATGACGTTCAAAACGTCGTTGAAGTCCCGGTTCTAAGCCGTAAAGCATGGCACACTGAACTATCGAGTAGTCATCAGCTTTACTCTGCCAAACGTTCTTAACATTGTCAGTAGCATCTGCAGCAGGCGTGGCACCCAGCGGTGCTTCCAGGACGTAATTCTTCTGTGTAGCAATGAGGATAATCCTCAAGTTATGGACCCAGTCCGTGTAATTGCTACCATCATCTTTCAACTTTGCTTTCTCAAGGAACGCATTAAAATTCAACGGAACAACAGCACGAGCCATCTATCTACAATCAACATAGACAAGCAAGAAACTATCAGGTACTAAGTTCATGATAAATTTAAGTTCAATTAATCATATTACTTAAGAACTCCCACTTAGATAGACATCCCTCTAATCCTCTAAGTGATCACGTGATCCAAATCAACTAAACCATGTCTGATCATCACGTGAGATGGAGTAGTTTCAATGGTGAACATCACTATGTTGATCATATCTACTATATGATTCACGCTCGACCTTTCAGTCTCAGTGTTCCGAGGCCATATCTGTTATGTGCTAGGCTCGTCAAGTTTAACCTGAGTATTCCGCGTGTGCAACTGTTTTGCACCAGTTGTATTTGAACGTAGAGCCTATCACACCCGATCATCACGTGGTGTCTCAGCACGAAGAACTTTTGCAACGGTGCATACTCATGGAGAACACTTATATCTTGATAATTTAGTGAGAGATCATCTTATAATGCTACCGTCAATCAAAGCAAGATAAGATGCATAAAAGATAAACATCACATGCAATCAATATAAGTGATATGATATGGCCATCATCATCTTGTGCTTGTGATCTCCATCTCCAAAGCACCGTCATGATCACCATCGTCACCAGCACGACACCTTGATCTCCATCGTAGCATTGTTGTCGTCTCACCAACTTATGCTTCTACGACTATCGCTACCGCTTAGTGATAAAGTAAAGCATTACAGGGCGATTGCATTGCATACAATAAAGCGACAACCATATGGCTCCTGCCAGTTGCCGATAACCTGGTTACAAAACATGATCATCTCATACAATAAAATATAGCATCATGCCTTGACCATATCACATCACAACATGCCCTGCAAAAACAAGTTAGACGTCCTCTACTTTGTTGTTGCAAAGTTTTACGTGGCTGCTACGGGCTGAGCAAGAACCGTTCTTACCTACGCATCAAAACCACAACGATAGTTCGTCAAGTTAGTGATGTTTTAACCTTCTCAAGGACTGGATGTAGCCACAGTTGGTTCAACTAAAGTTGGAGAAACCGACACCCGCCAACCACCTGTGTGCAAAGCACGTCGGTAGAACCAGTCTCGCGTAAGCGTACGCGTAATGTCGGTTCGGGCCGCTTCATCCAACAAATACCACCGAACCAAAGTATGACATGCTGGTAAGCAGTATGACTTGTATCGCCCACAACTCACTTGTGTTCTACTCGTGCATATGACATCTACGCATAAAACCTGGCTCGGATGCCACTGTTGGGGAACATAGTAATTTCAAAAAAAATCCTACGCACATGCAAGATCATGGTGATGCATAGCAACGAGAGGGGAGAGTGTGTCCACGTACCCTCGTAGACCGGAAGCGGAAGCGTTAGCACAACGTAGTTGATGTAGTCGTACGTCTTCACGATCCGACCGATCAAGTACCGAACGCACAGCACCTCCGAGTTCTGCACACGTTCAACTCGATGACATCCCTCGAACTCCGATCCAGCTGAGTGTTGAGGGAGAGTTTTGTCAGCATGATGGTGTGGTGATGATGATGCTATTCTACCGACGCAGGGCTTCGCCTAAGCACCGCTACGATATGAACGAGGTGGATTATGGTGGAGGGGGGCACCGCACACGGCTAAGAGATCAAGAGATCAATTGTTGTGTCTATGGGGTGCCCCTCCTACGTATATAAAAGGGGGAGGAGGAGAGGGTCGGCCAAGGGGGTGGCGCGCCCTAGGAGGGGGAAACCTAATCCAAGTAGGTTTGCCCCTCCCTTTCCTAGTCCAAGAAGGAGTGGGAGAGGGGAAAGGCAAGGGGGGCGCCCCCCCCCCCCCCCCCTTTCCTTGTCCTATTCGGACTCAAGGGGAGGGGCGCGCCTCTTGCCCTGGCTAGCCCCTCTCTCCACTAAGGCCCAACAAGGCCCATTAGTTCCCGAGGGGGTCCGGTAACCCCCAGTACTCCAATAAATGTCTGAAACCTTCCGGAACCTTTCCGGTGTCCAAACATAGTCGTCCAATATATCGATCTTTACGTCTTGACCATTTCGAGACTCCTCGTCATGTCCGTGATCACATCCGGGACTCCGAACTACCTTCGGTACATCAAAACACATAAACTCATAATATAACTTTCATCTAACTTTAAGCGTGCAGACCCTACGGGTTCAAGAACTATGTAGACATGACCGAGACACGTCTCCGGTCAATAACCAATAGCGGAACCTGGATGCTCATATTGGCTCCTACATATTCTACGAAGATCTTTATCGGTCAAACCGCATAACAACATACGTTGTTCCCTTGGTCATCGGTATGTTACTTGCCCAAGATTCGATCGTCGGTATCTCAATACCTAGTTCAATCTCGTTACCGGCAAGTCTCTTTACTCGTTCCATAATATGTCATCCCGCAACTAACTCATTATTTGCATTGCTTGCAAGGCTTATAGTGATGTGCATTATTGAGTGGGCCTAGAGATACCTCTCTGACAATCGGAGTGACAAATCCTAATCTCGAAATACGCCAACCCAACAAGTACCTTTGGAGACACCTGTAGAGCACCTTTATAATCACCCGGTTATGTTGTGGCATTCGGTAGCACACAAAGTGTTCCTCCGGTAAACGGGAGTTGCATAATCTCATAGTCATAGGAACATGTATAAGTCATGAAGAAAGCAATAGCAACAAACTAAATGATCAAGTGCTAAGCTAACGGAATGGGTCAAGTCAATCACATCATTCCCCTAATGATGTGATCCTTTTAATCAAATGACAACTCTTTGTCTATGGCTAGGAAACATAACCATCTTTGATTAACGAGCTAGTCAAGTAGAGGCATACTAGTGACACATTGTTTGTCTATGTATTCACACATGTATCATGTTTCCGGTTAATACAATTCTAGCATGAATAATAATTATTTATCATGATATAAGGAAATAAATAATAACTTTATTATTGCCTCTAGGGCATATTTCCTTCAGGATCTTGTCTACATCATCTCATCATTCTTATTGCATTACTCCATTTTTCCATGAACTTAATAGATTAGATGCATGCTGGCTAGCGGTCGATGTGTGGAGTAATAGTAGTAGATAGAGGTGGGAGTCGGTCTACTAATCTTGGACGTGATGCCTATGTAATGATCATTGCCTGGATATTGTCATAATTATTTGAAGTTCTATCAATTGCCCAACAGTAATTTGTTTACCTACCGTTTGCTATTTTTCTCGAGAGAAGCCACTAGTGAAACCTACGGCCCTCGGGTCTTCTTTCTCATATATTTGACTTGCGATCTACTTTTCCTTTGCATTTTTATTCGGATCTATTAAACCAAAAAAATACAAAAATACCTTGCTGCATTTTATCTTTATTTATTTTATTTGCCGTTCGATATATCAATCTACTACAATTTACCTCACGTCTGTTTGCCTATCTTGAGGCGTCGTACCCCAGAAGGGATTGACAACCCCTTTAACACGTCGGGTTGCGAGGTGTTGTTATTTGTGTGTAGGTGCTGCTTATGTTGTGTTGTTTGGTTCTCCTACTGCTTCGATACCTTGGTTTCATAACTGAGGGAAATACCTATCGCGCTGTGCTACATCATCCCTTCCTCTCCAGCGAAATACCGACATAGTTCCAGCTACCATCACACTTACAGGTCCCCTGCACCACCTTGAACTGATTCCACCTTAATTTCTTATAAATAACGAACGGTGTATTTTCAGAAGAACTTTATCGCTGCCACAGGTTCCTGTTCCGCAAAGATCCCATATGGAGGCATGTTTCGGCACTCTGCCGAAGGGGGAAGCCATTCCCAGAGCCATCTTCATCAATCTTGATGCATCCATGATCATGTCTGAGTAGTTCTATTAGGACCTTAGGGTCTGTAGTAGTATTATATGGTCCTATCTCTTTTTGGCTCTTCAATACCATGTTCCCGTGAGCCTTCACACATGATCGGGATCAATTCGATGTAATCGGTGGTGTGTCTGTTGGAACACAATGAATTGTCACTTTATGATCAGAATTTTCATTGAAATCAATTGAATCTTTTAAGATTTATTTGTTATATAATTAAATAGCTTTGCATGCTATCTGATCTATCTATCTTCTTTGGCCAAGTTGATAGGTTTTTCTTCAGAGGGTGTGCTACTTTATAGTGGGTTCAATCTTGCGGTGCTCTAACCTAGTGACAAAAATGGCCAAGATACATATTGTATTTTTTTGCCACTAAGTATAAAACGACGGGGTTTTGTCATATTGATTGACTTTGTCATGTCTACATTAGGTCATCTTGCTTATTATGATACTCTGTTTCTTACAAAATCAATACCTTGAGATGCACACTCAATAGGGGTTTGGGGCTGGAGTATTAGTGGTAGATGTACTTGGATTAACGATCTACTTATCATGGATGTAATGCTTATATGAGATTTTGACATGGATGATCATAGTTATAAATGTTGCTATTTAGTCAATTGCCCGATATGTCTCCAATGTATCTATAATTTATGAAGTATTCATGTCATGTTTACAACAATTTTATATGGTTTTAGTATGATTTGATTAGAACTAACCCGGACTAACGTTGTTTTCAGTAGAACTACCGTGCTGTCGTTTTTTGTGCAGAAATAAAAGTACTCGGAATGGGCTGAAAATTTACGGTGATTTTTATGGACCAAAAGAGACCCCCCGAAGCACTAGAGCTAGGCTAAGAAGTGGACGAGGAGGCCACAAGCCTCGGGGGCGCGCCCACCCCCCTAGGGCACGCCTCCCAAGCTTGTGGGCCCCTCGGGCACCCCCTTGATGTGAGACTGACGCCAAAAGCTCCTATAAATACCCCAAACCCCAGAAAGAACCCTAGATGAGAAGTTCCGCCGACGCAAGCTTTTATAGCCATGAAAAACCAATTGGGACCCCGTTCCGGCACCCTGCCGAAGGGGGAAATCATCACCGGAGGCCATCTTCATCATCCTGGTGGCCACCATGATGAGGAGGGAGCAGTTCACCCTCGGGGCTGAGGGTACGTACCAGTAGCTATGTGTTTGATCTCCCTCTCTCGTGTTTTTGATTTGGCACGATCTTGATGTACCACGAGCTTCGTCAATATATTTGAATCTTATGGTGTTCTTCCCTCTCTACCTTCTTGTGATGAATTGAGTCTTTCTCTTTGAAGTGTCGTTATGTTGGATTGCATATTGGATTTGAGAACACTTGATGTATGTCTTGCATATGGATACCCGTGATGACAATGGGGTATTATATTGATTCACTTGATGTGTGTTTTGGGACTCAACTCGCGGATTCCCGAGGTGACATTGGGGTAATCTATGCACTACAAAAAAAGACACATCCGTGACATTTTGGGCCGAACGAAATATTTTATGTCATGCTTATGACACTTCTATGACGATAATTGTGACAAAACCCGGTATCATCATAGATGTGGTGGACTCCTGCTCTATGATAAAAAATCATGACAGAAAATTGGTTTTTTGTTCTGGGTGGGCTGGAGACGCACCTGCTTGACATTCTTTGGGTCGTCCATAACGGAAAAAATCATGGTAGAAGCGAGGGCGAGGAAAATTTTGGGTAGTTCCCGATTACGGTGGGTGGTCGGGGCCGAGCGATGCACGGAGGGATTGTGTGTTTCTCTCGTACACGTACACGCGTGTGTGCAAGGTCTTGGGCTCTAACTGAACCCGAGCGATTGCACTAGCTACATTACTGAACCTGAGCGATCGATCCCTTGGCTATTAACTGAACCCGAGTGATTCCTTCGCTACCGCTATGTAACATCCCAAATTTTCAATTTGGAATGTTATACACTAGATCATCATGCATATCATATTTTCTTGCATTTTTGTCGATCCTAGCAATTTCACGCAACTCAAGGACCTTCGGAGAGAGTTGGAGATTTCGTCATTTTCATATTTGAGTTCTTCTCAAATTTTGAAAAAGAGGATCATTGGTTTTGTCGGAGTTTATTTGCCTTTTATTTTGGATAGGGAAAAATGTGCGTTTTCAAAAATTGCATTTTAGGCCCGAAGAAAAGTTCATTTTGTTCGACTCATTTTTAGGAGTCGGAGAAAATTTACTTTAGAAATTTTGGAGTTTGTTTAGAATTCTTTTCTTTTGTTTTTCTGCGCGCGTAACCGTTTTAAAAAAATCCAGCAACGCGCCTTGGGCCAAGGCCCAGCCAGCAGGCCGGCCCGCCAGGCCTCGCCCGCGCCGCGCGCCTGGCGCCAGGGAGCCGCCGCCGCCTAGAGTCCTAGTAGGACTCGGTTTTTTTTTAGGATTCCTTCTCCTACTCTTTTTCTTACCCCCTACCCCAAGTCTCCTCTCCCCTCCCCTCTTTATATACCCCCACACCCCCCCTCCAAATCATCAAACCAAGCCCCAAGCCCCTCACCCCGCGCCTAGAGCCGCCGCCGCACCTGCCCTCGCCGGAGACCTCGCCGGAGGTAGCCCCGCGCCGCATCTCTTTTCCTCGGATCGATTTTCTTCTAAATCTTTCCGATTCTTTTCTCTAAACCGTTCCGGTTTTCTAGATCGGTTTTTCGTTCGGTTTTCTTTTCTCGAAACCCTAGATCGGAGTCGTTTTCTTCTCCGGTTTAGTTGCCTAGAGACCGTTCGCCGGACCATTCGTCTTAACGAACGTGATCACCGGATTCTTCTAGGTTAACGAACGTCCGTTCGTTCAACCGTTCCTCTCTTTCTTTTCATCAGATCTATTCCGCGATCGCGATCTCAGATTCGATCTTCGTTCTAGTTTATCTTCTCGCTCGTTTATCAGAATCAGGTGATTCAAGCGCCTGGAGTTTCGTTTCAAAACCACCGTTCCGACTAATCAACTTTAACTAAAGTTTTTGCTACGGTAAAATTTGACCTAGTTTCAACTTGCTAGAACCGAGTTGTTTTCCGCCGTTTGTTTTCGGTTTTTTGTTCGGTTCGTTCTTTCTTTGCAACCGGAGTTCTTAAGTTGAACTATCTGGTTCGATCTCTTGTTCGAGTTTACCTATGCATTAGATGAGTACTTATTGTATGCTTGTTGTTTGTCTGCGATAGATTACCCGGATTGCGCCGCCTGTTACTTCGAATCTCTAGGACTCGCGGATCATCAGCAAGGCAAGTAACTCTTTGATCATACCTTTTCTACAACCCAGTTTTATTGCATTAGATCCATCCTCACACATTGCATGATTAGGATCTAATTAAATTGTGGGATGGGAAGTAGATGAGGTAGTACCTATTACCTGATTATTATGAAACCTTTGGGAGTTACTTCTACGTTTGCTTATTATGCCATGCTATGCTAGTAGACGTGGATTGGGTGAGTGATATCCATGACAGATGTGAGATTGATAATTTTAATGGTTTATCTAAGGTGGCAACTTAAACACACATCTGGGTGGATTGAGGCACCTGATGTCTATCAGGACTTTCCTGTTTTTTTTGGACCGCCACCCAGGCTCAAAGGGATCATAAGATCTTTCATGCTAAATACTTCCGTGTGCAGCCACAAGCCATTATGGGCTCTGGCATAGTTGACTAAGTCGTGCGAACTCTTATAGGGGTAGACTAGCAGATGTAGGGGATGTAGGTGGTACGGTCTACTCCATCGTAAGGTGCTAGCGCTTCTGAAAGACTATGTCTCGGTCATCCGTTTCTCAAACACCGTGTAGTGCGAGAAATCCAACGGAGGCGATCGAGTCTTGTGGGGGAAAGTGCGCAAACCTCTGCAGAGTGTAACAAACTAATCATGATTAGCCGTGTCCCCGGTTATGGACAATCTTGAGTATCTAGTACTTGAATATCATGTGAATCGCAAGATGTTACTTCTAATTAATATTGTTGGGTTATTGATGACTATTTTTAATTGGGATTGAGAATGCTGTCAACCATTCTCAATGTTTAACAACCACCATGATAGTTAAATAAATTTATTCCTTTGCAGTAGGGAAAAACTGGCTTTACGCAAAACAGTAACCATAGAGCTTTCCACCAGCCAAATATGCATATAGTATAGCTGTTTCATTCCATTACTCTCTATGTGTTACCTTGCCAGCATATTCCATGTGCTGACCCGTTTCGGGCTGCAACGTTAATGTTGCAGACTTTTCAGACGACGATTAAGGTGCTTTTAGGTCGTGGTTCTATACTCAGTGATGCCGTTGGAGTTGATGGACCCATTTATCTTCCAAGTCTTCCGCTGTTATCGATATTAGATGGCCTTAAGCCATATTATTGTAATAAGTTCTCTTTTGATACACCGATGTAATAAGTGTGTGATTGCCACTCTGCTATAAATCCTTCAAAGTACTGTGTGGTGTCAGCATTACTGATCCAGGGATGACACCGGAGCATAGTAGACTTGATCCATTCGGGTCGGGTCGCTACAGAGATGGTATCAGAGCACACGCTGACTATAGGACACGACCACTAAGTTAAAGCCATAGATCACTATTCTCTCCTCATTTTCTAACTCCTCATCTTTTCTACTCTTTAGGATGAAGGACGCGAAGATTAAGTACGCTCAACCAGATGGAGGCACACCTTTTGGATTCCACTTGAAGGAAATCATCAAGTACCTAAACATTGGATTACCAAGTTTCAAGGGAACCTTCAACGCCACTCTGCCTGAAGAGGAGCGCTGGAAGATTCAAGCTCACGTTCCGGGAAGGACATTCGCGCCAATCACGAAGCCCATAGATAGTGTTTTCAATGCACCAACTTGGAGTCTAGGGAAGAGCATGGCAGCCCATATCACCATAGGACGCATTGGAGAAGTTTATCAAGAGGACCTCAAGGACGCTATCTACCAGATTTGCGGCCGCCGAGATGAACAATGGGAGTTAGTCACCACCAAGAAGGATAGATCCATTGAAGCATTCATCCAGGAGTTAAACCAGCACATTCGACGCCACGAGAACCAGATGTGCAATGATATGATAGAGTTGAAGAATGCGAAGGCTAGGATCATCGAGCTAGAAGGAGAACTGAAGGCTACACGCAAGGACTACATGGACGAGATCGTAGCTCTAGCAAGACACAACTGCGATCTTAAGCAAGAGATTGAAGAACTCAAGAGGGAGTTAGCATCCAGGAAGGAAGACATGTACGTCGCATGTCCAGACAACTACATCATCATCGACGACACCGATTCGGATCCAAGTGAACCCAACTTTGAAGACGAAGCTGGAGCGGACATCATGGAGTCTTCCACCGGTTCAAATTTCTAGATGACCACCAAATATTAGTAGTATTCCCCCCATGTAAACACTATAGTTCGAGCACTTTTGCGATAGCTAGATCGATTGTAAGCCCTTGTTTGATTTGAATGAAGTGATTTTGTGTGAATTTGCTCATGTGCATTGGGGTAGTGTTTTCCCTTTAGACCTCTCTCTATTCTTATTTCTCGTCTTTTCTAAACCCTCAGATGCCTCCGAGACGTGACAATGGATTTCCACCGGAGCTCACTCAGTTGATCCAGCAACAGAATCAATTGATGCAAATGTTAGTCCAGAATCAGCAGAACAACCACAACAACAACCCACCACCACCACCACCCCCTGTTGACCACTTAGCCCGCTTCATTAGGCTGAATCCGCCGGTGTTTTCTAGTAGCATCGAGACGATAGTAGCAGATGATTGGCTCTTCAAGATAGGAAGGGAGTTGACCACTGCAGGATGCACGGATGGTGAGAAAGTGAAGTTTGCCGCACATCAGCTTGACGGACCCGCGGCAGCATGGTGGGAGAATTTCACAGCCACCTTCCCAGTTGACACTATCACATGGGATCAGTTCCAGCAAGCTTTCCGCACTGCACATGTTTCAGCAGGAGCTATGGCCATGAAGAAGCGTGAGTTTTGCAACTTACGCCAAGGAGGTAGGACAGTTGGCCAGTATGTTGACGACTTCAGCAAGTTAGCACGTTATGCCCCAGATGACGTTGCTACGGATGCAACTAAGCAGGAGAAGTTTCTGGAAGGATTGAATGATGAGTTAAGCATGCAGTTGATGGTAGGAAGTTTCAGAAACTACCAGGAGTTGGTAGATCGTGCCATCATGATTGAAGGGAAGCAACAGCAGATTGAGAACCGCAAGAGGAAGTATGGACAGGGGAAGTATAACTCTAGAGCCCAGTAGAAGCCCCGTTTTACCCCTAAATCGGGATTTCAGTTTCAACATACCCATGGAGGAGGTAGTTTGCACAACCACAATGGCCACAAGAATGGTAATGGGAATGGAGGAAGTAACGGCCAGAACCGGACCACCCCATCAACCCCATCCAAGAGAGACCTGAGTCAAGTCACCTGTTTCAAGTGTTCCAAGACCGGGCATTATGCCAATGAATGTCCTGAAGGCCAGAATGGAAATGGCAACGGAAGCTCTGGGAAGAAGCCGAACCCTTTTAACAGGGGACAGGTGAACCACGTTAACGTGGAGGAGGTTGAAGATCAGCCTGATGCAGTGATCGGTAAGTTTTTGGTTAAGTCATTTACCGCACTCGTTCTTTTCGATACTGGTGCATCACATTCATACATATCAAGGGGATTTGTGGATAAATATAACCTGCCAACCCAAGCTCTTAGGTCACCCATGTTAGTAAGCTCACCAGGAGCGGAAATTATGGCTAGACGATGGTGTGATCGGTTACCATTAAGGATTGGTAACTATGTTTTTCCCTCAGACCTAATAGTATTGGAATCTCAAGGATTGGATGTGATATTAGGTATGGATTGGTTGTCGATGTATGGAGGAAACATCGATTGTGCTAGTAAGTCAATTTTGCTTACAACGCCAGAAGGAAGAAGGATCAAGTATGTATCCCGGCATGTGCCAAATAGGACCCAAGTAAATTGCCTAACAGGAGTTGTGCAGGAGGAAGTACCAGTGGTAAAGGATTTTCCTGACGTATTTCCTGAAGAGTTGCCAGGCATGCCACCGGATAGAGACATTGAGTTTTTGATTGAGTTATTGCCAGGTACAGGCCCAATATCAAAGAGACCATACCGGATGCCAGCAAAGGATTTGGTAGAAATTAAGAATCAGATTAAGGAGTTACTGGAGAAAGGTTACATACGCCCAAGTTCTTCGCCTTGGGGATCACCCGTACTTCTAGTGGAGAAGAAGGATGGATCATTAAGGATGGTTGTTGATTACCGTGGATTGAATGAAGTAACCATCAAGAACAAGTACCCCCTGCCAATGATTAATGATCTATTTGATCGTTTGCAAGGAGCTAAAGTGTTTTCCAAGATCGATTTGCGATCAGGGTACCACCAGTTGAAGATTCGAGAGCAGGACATACCTAAGACAGCATTCACCACAAGATATGGACTGTATGAGTATACCGTTATGTCATTTGGATTGACTAACGCGCCTGCCTATTTTATGAACATGATGAACAAAGTGTTTATGGAGTTTTTGGATAAGTTCATCGTAGTGTTCATTGATGATATCCTGGTTTATTCAAAGAATGAAGAAGAGCATAAGGAACATTTGCGTTTGGTTTTGGAGAAACTAAGGGAACATCGGTTATATGCCAAATTTAGCAAATGTGAATTTTGGTTGAAGGAGGTAGGATTCCTCGGACATGTTATATCCGGAGAAGGGATAGCAGTTGACCCCGCAAAGGTTGAGACCGTAACCAAGTGGGAAGCACCAACGACAGTTGGAGAGATCCGGAGTTTTCTTGGACTCGCAGGATACTACCGGAGATTCATTGAGAACTTTTCAAAGATTGCGAAGCCTATGACGGAGTTGTTGAAGAAGGATACTAAGTTCAAATGGACTAAGGAGTGTGAGGCTAGTTTCCAGGAGTTGAAGAAACGATTGGTTACCTCACCAGTGTTGATTTTGCCAGATCAGACCAAGGATTATGAGGTGTATTGCGACGCTTCACATCGAGGACTTGGAGCAGTGCTTATGCAGGAAGGAAGAGTTGTTTCGTATGCTTCACGACAACTGAAGCCTCATGAGTTGAACTACGCCACGCATGATTTGGAGTTAGCAGCCGTAGTGCATGCATTGAAGACATGGAGACATTTCCTCATTGGAAATCATTGTGAGGTGTACACGGATCACAAGAGTTTGAAGTACATTTTCACGCAGAAGGAGTTGAATCTCAGACAAAGGAGATGGTTGGAGCTCATCAAGGATTATGACATGAGATTGCAATACCATCCCGGAAAAGCTAATGTAGTAGCTGACGCATTGAGCCGTAAGAGCCATGTCAATACATTAATGACAGGAGAAATACCCAAGGAGTTAGCAGAAAACCTTCATGAACTAAGTCTAGAGATAGTTCCGAAAGGCTATGTAGCAGCATTGGAGATTCAGTCAACATTGATGGATAGAATCAGAGAAGCTCGGAAATCTGACAAGGAGATTGCTACTATAAAGGAGAAACTAAGCAAAGGAAAAGCAAAGGGATTGCGTGAGGATGAGCACGATACCCTATGGTTTGAGGACCGTGTTTATGTGCCAAATGACCCGGAGATCAGGAAGTTGATTTTGCAAGAGGCACATGATTCACCATATTCGATTCACCCAGGAAATACCAAGATGTATTTGGATTTAAAGGAGACATTCTGGTGGACCGGAATGAAGAAGGATATTGCAGCCTATGTAGCAGTTTGTGACGTATGTCATAGAGTGAAGGCAGAACATCAGAAACCAGCCAGATTGTTGCAACCATTTCCGATACCCGAATGGAAGTGGGATAAGATAGGCATGGATTTTATCACGGGATTACCAAGGACTCGTTCAGGCTATGACTCGATTTGGGTTGTAGTCGATCGTTTAACGAAGGTAGCACATTTCATTCCAGTCAAGACCACTTACACCAGTGCTAAGTTGGCAAAGATATACATGACTAGGATCATTTGTTTGCATGGAGTTCCGAGGAGTATTGTATCAGACAGAGGAACCCAATTTACCTCAAAGTTTTGGAATCAGTTGCATGAAACTTTGGGAACCAGGCTAGAGTTCAGCACCGCTTTTCATCCGCAGACAGATGGACAGACCGAGAGAGTCAATCAAATTTTGGAAGATATGCTGAGAGCTTGTGCACTAGATTATGGATCTAGTTGGGACGATAACTTGCCGTATGCGGAGTTTTCTTATAACAACAGTTACCAAACTAGTCTGAAGATGGCACCTTTCGAAGCTTTGTACGGAAGGAGGTGTAGGACACCGTTGTCATGGGACGAAGTTGGAGACCATTAGTTCTTTGGACCATATTTGATTAAGGAGTCTGAACGGAAAGTTAAGTTGATTCGCGATAGGCTCAAGGTAGCCCAGTCCAGGCAGAAGAGCTATGCAGATTCTAAACGCAAGGAGACAGTTTACGAAACCGGAGACAGAGTTTATCTCCGAGTATCCCCACTTCGAGGAGTTAAGCGCTTTGGAGTTAAGGGAAAATTAGCACCACGTTTCGTTGGACCATATAAGATCTTGCAACGTATGGGAGAAGTCGCTTATAAGATGGAATTACCAGAGGGACTGTCAGGAGTTCATGATGTATTCCATGTTTCTCAGCTGAAGAAATGTCATGCCGAGATGGCAGAAGTACCGTTAAGAGATACAGTGCCACTTGAAGCGATTCAGTTGAAGGACGACTTAACGTATGAAGAGAAACCAGTCAAGATTCTCGAGTTTGCCAGCAGAGTTACCCACAGCAAGGTTATCAAGTTTTGTAAAGTTCAGTGGAACCACCACTCAGAGGATGAAGCCACCTGGGAGAGAGAAGAAGATTTGCTCAAGGACCACCCTCACCTATTTTCTAGCCAACCCGAATCTCGAGGGCGAGATTCATCTTAAGGGGGGTAGGTTTGTAACATCCCAAATTTTCAATTTGGAATGTTATACACTAGATCATCATGCATATCATATTTTCTTGCATTTTTGTCGATCCTAGAAATTTCACGCAACTCAAGGACCTTCGGAGAGAGTTGGAGATTTTGTCATTTTCATATTTGAGTTCTTCTCAAATTTTGAAAAAGAGGATCATTGGTTTTGTCGGAGTTTATTTGCCTTTTATTTTGGATAGGGAAAAATGCGCGTTTTCAAAAATTGCATTTTAGGCCCGGAGAAAAGTTCATTTTGTTCGACTCATTTTTAGGAGTCGGGGAAAATTTACTTTAGAAATTTTGGAGTTCGTTTAGACTTCTTTTCGTTTGTTTTTCTGCGCGCGTAACCGTTTAAAAAAAATCCAGCAGCGCGCCTTGGGCCAAGGCCCAGCCAGCAGGCCGGCCGGCCAGGCCTCGCCCGCGCCGCGCGCCTGGCGCCAGGGAGCCGCCGCCGCCTAGAGTCCTAGTAGGACTCGGTTTTTTTTAAGGATTCCTTCTCCTACTCTTTTTCTTGCCCCCTACCCCAAGTCTCCTCTCCCCTCCCCTCTTTATATACCCCCACACCCCCCTCTAAATCATCAAACCAAGCCCCAAGCCCCTCACCCCGCGCCCCAAGCCGCGCCGCGCCTAGAGCCGCCGCCGCACCTTGCCCTCGCCGGAGGTAGCCCCGTGCCGCATCTCTTTTCCTCGGATCGATTTTCTTCTAAATCTTTCCGATTCTTTTCTCTAAACCGTTCCGGTTTTCTAGATCGGTTTTTCGTTCGGTTTTCTTTTCTCGAAACCCTAGATCGGAGTCGTTTTCTTTTCCGGTTTAGTTGCCTAGAGACCGTTCACCGGACTGTTCGTCTTAACGAACCTGATCACTGGATTCTTCTAGGTTAACGAACGTCCGTTCGTTCAACCGTTCCTCTCTTTCTTTTCATCGGATCTATTCCGCGATCGCGATCTCAGATCCGATCTTCGTTCTAGTTTATCTTCTCGCTCGTTTATCGGAATCAGGTGATTCAAGCGCCTGGAGTTTCGTTTCGAAACTGCCGTTCTGACTAATCAACTTTAACTAAAGTTTTTGCTACGGTAAAATTTGACCTAGTTTCAACTTGCTAGAACCGAGTTGTTTTCCGCCGTTTGTTTTCGGTTTTTTTGTTCGGTTCGTTCTTTCTTTGCAGCCGGAGTTCTTAACTTGAACTATCTGGTTCGATCTCTTGTTCGAGTTTACCTGTGCATTAGATGAGTACTTATTGTATGCTTGTTGTTTGTCTGCGATAGATTACCCGGATTGCGCCGCCTGTTACTTCGAATCTCTAGGACTTGCGGATCATCAGCAAGGCAAGTAACTCTTTGATCATACCTTTTCTACAACCCAGTTTTATTGCATTAGATCCATCCTCACACATTGCATGATTAGGATCTAATTAAATTGTGGGATGAGAAGTAGATGAGGTAGTACCTATTACCTGATTATTATGAAACCTTTGGGAGTTACTTCTACGTTTGCTTATTATGCCATGCTATGCTAGTAGACGTGGATTGGGTGAGTGATATCCATGATAGATGTGAGATTGATAATTTTAATGGTTTATCTAAGGTGGCAACTTAAACACACATCTGGATGGATTGAGGCACCTGATGTCTATCAGGACTTGCCTGTTTTTTTTTGGACCGCTACTAACTAAACCCGAGCGATCGATCGCTGCTACTGCTGGTTACTGAAGCCGATCGAACCTGCTGCCTCTTGATGAACAGTGAACGTGGGGTTGCGGTTGAACGAGTTGAGATGTACATGGTTGGGGTTGGATAAACAGTTCCCGGTGGGGGTTGGATGAATAGGACCCTGTGGTAGTATATAGGTCGTTGTCGCTGGATGAACAGGACCCCGAGAGGAGGCCGCCACAGCCGAGCTGGTTGGGGTGGATGTATAGGACCCCGTGGAGGGCTGGTTGAATAGTATCCAGTGGAGGGCTGGATGAACAGTATCTGGTGGAGGCAGGAAGAAGACGCGGTGGATGAACAATGCAGGTGGAGGCTGAAGCAAGCCGACGGTGGGTGAACAGTAACTTGTGGAGTCCCGTTTCGCGGTACGCCACACCCCACCGATGAACAGGACCCCCGTTTCGACCGTAGCACTCCAACACAAGTTTGTTTCCTCCGTTTTGCGGTACGCCACACCCCTCTCGATGAATAGGACCCCCGTTTCGACCATAGCGCTCCAACACAAGTCTGTTTCCTCCGTTTTGCGGTACGCCACACCCCTCCTGATGAACAAGACCCTCATTTCGACCATACCGCTCCAACACAAGTCTGTTTCCTCTGCTTTGCGGTACGTCACACCCCTCCCAATCAACAGGATGCCGTTTCGACCGTAGCCGGTCAAACAGAAGGCCGTTTCCTCCGTACTGCGGTACGTCAGACCCCGTTTTGGCTGTTCCGCCAAGCCGGTTGGCTCCTGTTGAACAGGACGCATTCCGACCCAGTCTGTTGCCTCCCGATGAACAAGACATTGTTTCTCCGTTTCGACCCAGCCGGTTGGCTGCCCGATGAACAGGCCATCATTGTTGTCGTCCGTTGCCTCTCCATGTACATGAGCCCTAGCCATACGTATGCGCGAGTAGGCGTTCGAGACCCCGCCCGTATGTACATACGTGGCCGTATTTTTTGGCATGTGGATGTATGTATGTGTACATGGTTTAGAAGGGACTGCCTGAATTGCTATGTCGGGGCTCTACTACTACATGTGCCGCTGCTTGCTCGGCCATGGTTCATCGTTACAGAGAGACCGATCGACCAGTATGTACGTACACGTTCGCGACAACGGTACGTACGCTTGTAACCACCTCACTAAATAATTAAGATACAAACACAAGTACTAGTTACAACACCAACATGGAAGGAATAAAAACCAATAACACCACAATGCACCCTATAATAGGCACTTATAAACCATATGACAAATAATGGATGATGAGATCCAGGGGTGGATTAAGCCCAGTGGGCCGCCCCGGGCCCCCTTTGTATATTGTAGCAACTGTTACAATATTGTGCTAAAGTATACAAAGGATTTGGGGCTCATGCCCCTGGCCCGCCCCCCTAGATCCGCCATTGATGAGATCTCATAGTCAACATTATATTTAATGTTGATGCATGACAAAGAAAAGAAGCAATACAACACAATAAGTCAATACTTACATAATGGAACAAGATGTCTTCAACAGACTGAACATTGCAAGTGCCACACATGAATTCAGTATAAAAAAGTAGCTACCAAGCCCTATCGTTGTACAATGACAAATTACAAAACCTACAATTACATGCATACATAAATTCTATCCAACACACCAAATACTCCAGTTAAATACAATACCCCTCCCAATTACTATAGAAACCTTGTGAACTTTCACTAAACAAAGCACTAACAAACCTAATCACCATATTCAGAACATGCAAAACTACAAAAAAAAACATCCACCACAAAGACCACATAACACAGTAGCATCTAAGAAAAAGACATTCTTACTTCATCGGCTAGGAAACGAGTAGAATCCAACAATCTTACCCCCAAGCTGAGCACAAGCAACTGAACCAAATTCACCTATAACTATAAGCCCCGTTCAATAGCTAAGAACTGTAAAAATCAAACAATCCCAACCCAAGCGGAGCTGTGGAGGAGAACCACCCGAACGAAGACCCCTCTGTACGAATCGCCTGAAACAATGTGATAGTAAAGGTCGCATCACACATGAACACCTACCAATCCTAGGAATTGGGGGTGGGGGGGGGGAGCTAAACAAACCAAAAAAATATCTAAAGATGAACATGCACGACCAATTCAAGAGCAGCAGCAAGAGGGATGAGCAAACGAGCTAACAAACCGCTAAACCCAACATGACTTTACGCTGGCAAAAAAAGCCACCGAAATTACCATGCAAAAAGAACGAGATAGTCGCTTCTCTCTTCAGTTCTCCCTACCTCTCCATGTAGCTTTATTTCGTTCTCTTCGAACGATGCAAAATGGACAAGAGGACAAGCAAGTGCCACGAGTGAAAAAACTCAAAGCAAAATATTAAGAGAAAGACAACCAATAATAGGTGGCTCAGATGAAATCCGATAAGAAAAGCATGCTCAAAATGTTAAGTTGGTTCATCTCGCGACAGAAAAGTAACACGAATCGTGGCGCATCATCAGACCAAAAATTTGAATGAAAGACATTACATTTTAACCGGACAAAAATGTGCAAATCCGTTTAAATTTTCACTCTTCCACGCAACTATTCTCTCGGGATAGCTTTAGAGGTTTATGAATTCTCGGAAAAAAAAACTTCACACATGTATGGTCTGGACCGACATTGATCGTGAGAGCATCTCCAACAGCCGTGCTAAGCGCCGCGCGCAAAAAACCTGTTTACCGCGCGCGCTGCGGCTGGTTTTGCGCGCCCGCCTGCGCTGGCTTCAGCAGCCGCACTATAATGCAGCGCGCGCGACTCGCCGGGCATTTTGCATATATGATATTTTGGACAAAAATGAACATGTGAAATTTGACACAAACAAGTTGATGAATAAAAGTTCATGCCCACAAGTTCAAAATCATGCCCACAAGTTCATCCAACCAAGTTCAAATGCAAACTAAAGTTCAAGACATGAAAGACACATCAATCTTCATCTTTCTCGTCTTCGTCTTCGTCCCCATCTTCCGAAAACGACTCTTCCGCCTTCGAAGATGAATCTTCCTCCCTCTCCTCATCACGCACCGCATCACGCATCGCATCATGTGAAGCTCCGACGGTGTTGGCAAGATCTTCAACGGCATCTTCATGGGAATGTGTGTGAGAAGGCACATCGAAAGACATTGCACCCATGGTGGCCGGAGGTGCACCCATGCCTCCCATGAGAGAAGCAAAACCCATGCCTCCCATGGCGGACATAGCGTCGGAGGGTGCTCCAAAGCCACCCATGCCTCCCATGGCGGCCGGAGGTGCACCCATGCCTCCCATGGCGGCCGGAGGTGCACCCATGCCTCCCATGGCGGCCGGAGGTGCACCCATGCCTCCCATGGCGGCCGGATGTGCACCCATGCCTCCCATGGCTCCGAAGCCACCCATGCCTCCCATGGCGCCGAAGCCACCGCCACCCATGGCGCCGAGGCCACCGCCACCCATGGCGCCGAGGCCACCCCCACCCATTGCACGAACCAAGGCTCTTTTCTGGATCAAGACTTCTTGTTGGGCAAGATTGACATACTCTTTTTGTGCCGCATTGAGGTTAGATGTGTCCAAGAAGAACAAGTGCTTCTCCCATTCCAACAACTTAGCTCACTCCTCGTTGCTCACTTTCCTCTCCTCCAAAGCCACCTTTCTCTCCTCGGCCGCCACCCTTCTCTCCTCGGCCGCCAACCTCCTCTCCCCGGCCACGGCATCTTGGTTCCTTACCATTTTCCTCACCTCATTGACTTCGACCCTTGCCTTCACAATAGCTTCCATAGCATTTTTGAGCTCATCATCTCCTTTCCTCTTCTTCTTTTCGGGTTTGTCTTTCTTGCATCCATCCGGTCGTTTTGGCTTCGAGTATGAAATCGAGTTGGGTGTGGGGCTTCTCTTGCCGTCATCACTTGATGTATCATCCTCATCATCATCATCATTCATCTCAATTGCTCGCTTCCGTTTGTTGCTCAAATGCAAATCCTCCAAACCATCACGCTTCTTCCATTTCTCATCACCCTTTAACACTTCATAGCAATGAGGCAAGGTAAAGACCCTGCCTTTCTTGATCTTCCCCTTCTTGGTTGTCCTTGTCTCTTCTTTGAACAAATTTTGTGCAATGTTGTACTACAAGAAAAACAAAACAAGTTAGCACTTCGGTCACCAAAAACAAGTATGATGAACATATATGAGATGCCACTTACTCGATCATCCTCATTTGTGCCACTTGGGTTAATCTTGTCAACTGCCTTTTGTACGACCGCCCACTTTTGATAATCCGAGTTGATTGTCGACCATCGGGACCGAAGTGATCTCTCGGAGCGGTCAATTCCACTCAAGTTGTGAGCATCAAAGTGTTCTTTCATTCGCCCCCAATACGCGTCTCTACTTTGATCACCTTCAATGGATGGATCCCTCGACACTTGCAAATAAGTATGGCATAGTAACTTGTCATCGTTGGTTGAGTAATTGCCCGCTCTTCCTTTCGGCGCCTCGACAATTCCCTCACCCTCCTCGTCCACCTCAAAATCATGGTCTTCGAAATGGATGTCATTGGTTTGAGACCAATGCGAATTGTTGGACCCAACACCCATAATAGACATGTATGCATCATCGTTGAGACTACAATTTTTTTTGAACAATGCAAATAAGCTATCTATATGTGATGATGATGCATTGAAAAAATAAAAATAAAAGAAAAGTTGGAAATTTTTTCACCTTGGGGGCATTTCGTCGAACACGTGGTGCGCGTCGGCGGCCGGCTCAACGAGTGAGCTCGCCGGCGCTTTGGTAGCCGCCGCGGCCGTCGAACGCCCTGCAAGCTTCTTTCCCCTCGCCTTCGTGGTGCCGGAGCCGTCCGCCGCCTTGTTTTTCTTCGCGGATGTTTTGCCCTTCTTCGTCCGCGCCGCATTGGGGACCTTCTTCGACGGTGCGGCGGCGGCACGGGACGGCGCTGGCGCGACGCCACCCGGCGCTGTGGTCATCCGCGGCGGCAAGAAGAGGCTGTGCGTGAGGCCGACGCTCGGTGGAGCTCCGGCGGTGGCGAAGCCAGCGCTTCCCGCGCTAGGGTTTCCGGCGGCGGCGGCGGAGGAGGGGGGGTCGCGGCTGTACAGCGGGGTGAGCGGGGCGCTGGTGTGCGCGTCCATGGGTGGGTGGCAGGGCGCCGGCGCCGACGCGCGCGGGGCGTAGGACAAGAAGAGGAGAGAGTGCGGCGCGAGCGCTCGAGTGTGGCGCGCGCTGTAGATGACGCCCGAAATACGCCGCGCGGGTAAGTGTTTTCAACCGCACGCCCAACCCGTTATAACGCGCTCGCTGGAACGACCCGCCGCGTTGCGCGCGCGCTAAAACGGCCTAATTCGCGGCGCTAGTTTAGCGCGGCTGTTGGAGATGCTCTGAAACCTCTTGATCGGACGGGAGCGGCTTCCATCGGAGGGCACCGGCTCGACCCAGGTCTAGACCACTCTGGAAACCCCAGCCCCAAAAATTTCCTCCCCCTCTCCGGCGGTCGCTTCACGAAAAAGGATTTCGCGTCGCCGGCGGCGACGAGACCAGAATCTCCGGACCCAGCCTCCGCTCCCCCCGCGCGGAGGTCCATGGACGGCGGCGGCGAGGTGGGCTGGTACGTGCTCGGCCCGAGCCAGGAGCACGTCGGCCCCTACGCGCTCTCAGAGCTGCGAGGTACCTCCTCCCCCCCTTCGACACCCAATCTTCTCGCTATATCTGCTAGTGGAAATGCGGACGCCGTTAACTCGCAAGCTGGGATTGAATCCTCGCAAAATCAGAGAAACTTCGCGTGCGGCCTTGCTGCAATCCGAAAGGCCCCCTATTCACTAGTTTTGTATTTCCTGTGAGTATAAGCAAGTGTCAGAGTCTGGATGTGAGGTGGTGCAAATCTCAGTACCTGGTACTGTTAGATCGTGTCAATTGGGCGTGTTACTCATAAGCTCGCAATTTCCTTTGTAACCAGTAAATTGATGCTTCTTTTTTTGGATATGGAAGTAACGGTAGTAGCCCAGATGGCAGTTTTGAATTCGTGCTGTGGGGTTCTCCGTAGAGCGTATGAATCATTCTACAGTGTCATTCACTGCATTATCCACCACTGTTGCGTTATAGTAGTTCCTAACTCCAAAGCTGGCTCATCGATGAGTTGTTAGCACTGGCAGGTTGCGGGATAGGGTTTATGTCACGTTGTGAGGTTGCTTGCTTGTTTTGTGGGCGCATATTGTTTCAGAATGGCAGCTAGTAGCCCTTTTACATTCTGAAGATCTATGCGTCCTGTTTTCGTCGTGATCTGGATTTGAGGAACTTGGCTCCCTGTACAGATCATTTTGCTAATGGGTACCTCAACGAGAGCACAATGCTCTGGGCGGAGGGGAGGAGTGAATGGACGCCACTATCTTCGATTCGAGAGCTGCATTCTGGGGTCACAAAGAAGGATCAACCTGAACAAGGTAGGAGTTTAGGGCTTTCTACATTCCCTTTAAAGCAAATTCAGTATGTTCTTTTCAAGTATCTCCTAACGCTCTTCGAAATGGTTTCTTCAGAAACTGAAGATGATTTCGAGAAATTCCAGAAGGAGGTTATAGAAGCTGAGTCAGAGGTGGAAGGGCTGAAAGCAAAGGCTGCAGATGGTGACTTAAGCAAAGAGCATGTCATTGATGATCCCGATGAGCGGCCAGCATCCCCACCAGATGGTGTGGAAGAATTTACTGATGATGACGGCACCATCTACAAGTGGGATCGTACTCTGAGGGCAATGGTTCCTCAAGTAAGTGTTGCTTTTCTATTCCAACGCTAGGCTTTCCAGATAACCATTGTCAGATGAAAATCATGATTTCTGATCACTTAGCTGTAATCATATAGTGGAACAAGTACCGACTATCTCAGCTACATGATTTATTAGCGTATAGGGCTTGTTAGTTCGGGAAATTTATTGCATGGCATGTGGCACCTTAGCCTTTTCATGTCAAAGTAAATTTTCTGATGGGCTTGTGCCATCTATTACTATTAGTCTTACCTGCTCCATGGTAAGATTTTAACCTGGACATGAGTATCAGTTCTATCTTTCTCTCCCAAACAGCCTTCCAGCTACCCTTTCAAAGAAGTAAACTATGTGTGGATATATACCCTTTGTATACGCAACTTTAGAGAAATGAAGCCTCTTTTAACTTTACAGCGTACATTCTCATTGATTTATTATTGATAAATCAACCTAGAGAGGATGATCTCTATAGGGTTGCTCGATCTTTCATGATTGAACATAAGGAATAAATGAACAACTCAGTATTGAGTCCGAATAAGCAAAAATGTTGATCAGAAACAATAGCAAGTCATACTCTCACAGACCAACTCTGGAAATGGAATTGTAGTGTAAACCAGTGTGATCCTTCACAACTTGATGATCAACATCTATCCAATCGGAGTTTATTGTTCTCTCTCCTGTAACTCTCAATACACGATGACTCAGAGATGCCTTGTGGTGGCTCCCCAAATATAACTGACACTATCCAAACTTACTAATATTTACACCAAGTTATGAATACAAAGTTATTGTATGTGCTTGATCTGGTTGCATTAGTTTTAAAATTTTCCGTAAAATTTACCCTTCCATAAACAACTTTGAAGAAACCCAATTTCTAAAGTTCATACACACTTTCTCTTGATTTATCGTTCGTCGTCGCATTTCCTTTTTGTTTATCTATTTACAAAAATTAGTTTCAATGTTAGGTGGAAGTTTTATTCCTGAAAAAAGCTACTACATTTTTATTTTAACTAATAGTAGTCTAAGTTGCGGTTCAGCTGAGAATCTAATTTAGCTCCCCTCAGTCATTGCTAGTGTTGTCAATGCCTTATTCTTTAGGCCTAGGTGATGTTTTTTGATAAGAGTATTCTGTATTGCACCAGCTGTTATTCCATAGGAAAAACACATTCTCTTATTCGTCTTGTTTAATGTTCCTTATTACCAGAGTTTATCAGCTAACTTGATTCCTTGTGTACCTTCTCAGAATGATGTATCGGGTGAAATGGACAACAATGGAGAGAATGACATATCATGTAAAAAGGATGACTATGAACTTGAAGACATGACTTTTGCACTCGAGGAAGAAGTATTTCAACCACCAGATATTCCTGGCTCGTCCACATTGGATGAGAACCATGCTTTAACTGAAAAAGAAAAGAAAGTGCCAGAGAAGGTAGATAAAAGACTAGAAAGGAAGCGGAAGTCTGAGAAGCCAACTGAAAAGAAGGTAGTTCTCAAGTTACTCTTTAGGGACTTCTTGATAAGTTTTGCACAAGCTAATTCTTAAAAACTGTTTTTATTTGGGCAGGAACCTCAGAAACCTCCAGAAAGTTGGTTTGATCTCAAAGTCAACACACATGTCTATGTTACTGGTTTACCTGAAGATGTCACAGCTGAGGAGGTAAGTTTCTTCTATCTCCAAAAGCTGAGGCTACTCTTTGTTTTCCTCGTAGGAAGACCGTTCTCAAAATGAACTATAACATGTTCATAGCTATACAAAAAGTTACTAGTTCTGACATCTGATAGTGGATTTCGTTTGCAGATTGTAGAGGTATTTTCCAAGTGTGGAATTATAAAGGAGGTATACATTTTTTTCCATTTCTGGCAGAGACAGCTTAAACTTGATCAGACTGATTTCTCATCTTGAACCTTGATGGTCTTCCCATTCCTAAACTTGGTTTTATCCGTAGTCAGTACACTCACAGATCCATGTTTGCTGCTTGTGCATGTAACTACTGTGTTTCAAAATTCAAAATTTGATTTGTTCAGAATCTTGCTATCTTCACGTTTTTATGTCAAAGATGTTCAGTTTGTGTTCAGCATGACTGTCAAATCTAGTGAATTCCAGCTATCTGGACTTGTAGTAGGTATTGATGATAGTAGATATCGTCATATTGAAAATTTTAGCCATATATTATCTTTGGATGGATTATTAATTAAACTGTACATGATTATGATATTTATTTACTACTCCCTCTGTAACTTAATATAAGACGTTTTTTGACACTGTCATGGACTCTAAAAACGTCTTATAAAAAGTTACAGAGGGAGTACTACTCTGTCCCAAAATATAAGATGTTTTTGCAGTTTAAATTGAACTGCAAAAACGCCTTATATTTTAGGACAGAGGTAGTATATCCTATATTTGGATAGCTTTGTTCTTATCTTATTCGTAATCAATATTCTGTTCCTGAGATTCAGAGTACTGAACTACTGATGCACTTCTAATGTGTTTGTGATGATATAGGATCCAGAGACAAGGAAACCCCGAGTGAAGATCTATACTGACAAGGAAACAGGCAGGAAAAAGGGTGATGCACTTGTGACCTATCTCAAGGTATTGCCTTACTGAACTTGTCAGATTGACTGAGCTTACTAGTTACTACGGAATTTTATTTACTGTGTACTTCTCTTTCAATGATCCAGGAGCCTTCTGTACCTTTAGCAATTCAATTATTGGATGGAACATCATTCCGTCCTGGTGGTAAGACCCTAATGACTGTTAGCGTGGCCAAATTTCAGCAGAAAGGTAAGTTCACAATTTATTAAAGCAACATGAACTGCAAAATATATACTACTAATGGTTTCATCTGCTTCAGGTGACGTTTTTTTGGCAAAGAAGGCAGATAAGCAAAAGAAAAAGAAAGGCAAGAAGGTTGAAGATAAGATGCTGGGATGGGGTAATTTCTATCTTTAAATTATGTCAATTTTTTTATTATGGTTGATTTGAATACGTGTACCCAGCGATAAGTTTCTGTTGCTTCAATGTTGACATAACCGAACTGTAGGTCGTGTTCAAGCTTTGCATGTTTCATGCTAATTAGGGATGTGTCATGTTGAGAATAATATGATGTGCTTCTAAATCTTTTCTTACTAGCAGATAGCCCTAAAAGAATTAAGCTGCAAAAACTATTGGTTGTACGCAGGGTTTACATTTATCATTACGCCGTTGGTTGATGAGCAGTTACTTTTTCATTATTATCTGCATTTCTTGCAAGCAAACTAGCTTTATCTTGAGATCAAAATCCCATTTACTTATTTTTATTCTTGTGACAATGTTCTGTTATTAGGTGGACATGATGATAAGAAGGTGATGATTCCTACTCAGGTGATTTTGGCGAATATGTTCAGTCCTGCTGAATTGAGAGTAAGTAATTATGGAAGTATTCTTGACATGCCCTTTTCGTATGGAACAAATGAGTCGTTTCAGATAGCTCCTGTTGGTATAGGAACTTTTTTGCTCATGTTGGTTTTATTAAGAATGAAGTTCCTGATCATTGCAGAATGATGAAACCCTTCTTCCTGAACTTGAGGTAGATGTTAGAGAGGAATGCGTGAAGTTTGGTCCGATCGACAATGTCAAGGTACTTTTTAATTGCACTCATATGTCTTTACTTGTCATCATAGGAAAATCATAACAAATAGATTAGTTTGATTAGAGAAAAGGGAATGTTAAAAAGTTGTTTGCTTCTTTAGCTGTGCTTCTTCCTAATCATATAGAAGCTTGATATGATCAAGAACCATTTGGAGTACGAAAGTTCCTGGCTGTTGCCACTTTTTGAGTTTAACCTGTGTAACCAGTCTCTGAAAGACATACTGGAGAACTGCATCTGCATTCTACACCAAACTGACTGATCCTTGTTTATTGCAATGCCAAGGCTGGCCATATGGGTACTGGTCCTGTGAGAATGTGTTACTTAGTCTGGAAAAGGCAAACAGACTAATGGGTGAGAGTATGCAAGCTGAGTAGCCAAGGTCTTTAATCCACATAAGTATGGGCTGGTGTGTTTCATTTTAGCAGGACTATATAGTAGCAAGTATATTTATAAACCATTCAGCACCATGCTCTATGAGTCTGCTGCTACGAGTTTCATTTACTTGTTCCTATCTTCACCTGTCCAGAAATTAGATCTGATCTTACATCTGCCCATGTGGGGCTCTCTGAACTAGTGTTAAGCTTTGTTGTGATTATTGATGAAATATATAGAAAATCCCCAGAATGAGCCGTAACTGAGCAAACGCCTAACCACCAGTAAGTTTTGGTGGTTTCTTTTCTCTTTTCCAGCTTACCACTTTTGTTTACATGTTGCTGTGGCAGGTTTGCGAAAATCATCCACAAGGGGTTGTATTGGTAAAGTTCAAAGACCGGAAAGATGGTCTCAAATGCATAGAGAAGATGAATGGAAGATGGTAGGTTTTAACGTAAAATCATTGCGCCATTCTTTTCCTCTTGGTTTTTGATATGGTAAAGCATTAAAATAGTTATGTTTGGTCTGCATCCTGAGTTTGTCAAATCCATTTGCGAGATTCGTTTCAAGTGTCAGAAAAAAAAAGTTATCTTGTGAACACTTTGGAGAAAGGAGGGAAGGAGCTGATGTTGAGATTGTGCATGCTTTGGTTTCCTACCTAGGAAAAGGGTTTTTAACTACATTCCTTGTCGCGCAGGTTTGGTGGGAAGCAAATACACGCAAGCGAGGATGACGGTTCGATCAAACACGCTCTGATCCGTGACTACGACGCTGAGGTATCAAGGCTGGAGCGCTTTGGAGAAGAGTTGGAAGAATCTACATAGGAAGTTTTTCGATCACCCAGCAGTTTAGGGCTGTTTTGTAGCTGATAGCGTGAAATTTACAAGAACAACGAAACAGAAAAGAGCAGCTGGGCCATCTGTTTGTCCGATTATTCATACTGTGACTGCCTCTGGGTTAGCTTTAAGCAGCGGAGTTGTTACATCAGCTAAACGCTGTGACTGCTTCTGGGTTAGCTTTAAGCAGCGGAGTTGTTGCATCAGCTAAACGTTGTCCTAATGTACTCCTACGTTACAGAGATTGATCATTTTTGCCATGCTAACATGTACAACTTGCTTATTTTGCATCGTCCCGTTGTGCTCTGCTCATGATATATGCTGCCGTCGTTAGAAAATCATCACTGCCAAAATCTCCTCCCCAGCGAAGACCAAGATGACGCAGAACGTTATGATGCCAATGGATGAGATTGCTCACAGAGAAAAAGCAGCACGCACAAAAAAAACATTATTGTCTGAGCCCAGGTTCGAACTGGGGACCTTTAGTGTGTGAGACTAACGTGATAACCAACTACACCACCCAGACGTTGTTGTAAACGAGCGAACTAACATATAATTTATAGTAAGACGCTTCTCCTGGTAAGTAGCACGGCGTTACAAATCCTTCGCCTGGCCTTTTACAGAATGAACACCACCACCGGGAAAGGTAAATTTGTAATAAAACTTTTCTGCTGGTAACCCAAGCAGCAAGGCGATACAAATCCTTCACCTGACCTTTTACAAAGTGAACACCACCACCGTGCAGTGCCAGTGTGCCACCAGGAGATGTCAAAAAAGAAAAGAAAAAATCACCGGGAAAGATAAATTTTGTTCATTTGCAAGGATGCTACACTTTTTTTCTTCTCTGCCAATTGTTAGCAAGGTAATACCTCTACTTTTTTTATAAAAATAAATGTCATACTACACTGAATTTGACCAAGTTTATCCACAAATACCAAATCAGTATCATCAGATTCATTGTGATATTTTTTTCTTCATATTTTACTTATTTCGTATTGTACTACCGTTCAAATGAACTGCAAAAAAGTCTTAAATTTTTTTGAGGGAAAAAATTCTTATATTTAGTTACTGAAGAGAAACTGCAAAAACATCTTATATTTAGTTACAGAGGTAGAACATTTGTATATATATAGTACTACGTTTTAATATATATTTTTTGTGAATTTAATCAAACATAGAGACGGAGGGGACTGTATTTTTCATAGCTCACAGCAAATACACCAACAGAGAAGCCAATTCTCATAAAAGAGATCTAAAGATCAGCCAAAGATAAATAATATAAATATCAAGTTCTGAAAAGAATTAAAGCAGTTCAAATCGAATATAAATACTGTCACTATCCATCAAGTACAACAATGTAACAATGATTTGATATTTCTTACAAGTTGCAGGATACCATATAATGGTTCAACACCTAAACCTCCAGTTACCAAACATTCTGTTGAGAAACAACATGGAAACTGGTTCCCACAACCTTCTGAGTCGTCTCAATAGAATACAATCAACACCCACCAATTGACGATTCAAAATGATATGACCTCAGGTGCAAGCAAATTGGTATTGGGCGTATCGATATAGCATCTAATTCTTTGCATTCCCAAAGAATTTCGAGAGGCGAACAGGGCCTTCCTCCTCGCTGTCACTTCCCGCATGCTTGGATCGGGACCTGTGCTTCTTATCTTTCTTACTTCGCTTTGATCTTGATCGGGATCGGGATTTTCTTGAACCCCTGTCCTCATCATCACTACTTGATGATTCTGATGAGCTGGAACTTTCTGACGAACTTCTGTGCTGTAAGAATGCAGAAGTGAGCAAGTAGGACCATTTTTGTTTCCCAAATTCATCCCAACAGGAGAAGGTAAAAAAATGCTTATATCTAGAATCATTTATATAGCGGATACTTTTTGGTGTTTTCCATTCATCATAATGTGGCCAATTATTACATTTGTATTTGAGAGTAATACCTTCCTCCTCTTTTTAATCCGTTTCTTTGCGTCCTTTTCCTTCTTTTCTGTATCCATAATTCTTTGTCAGAAACTCAACACATGGAATAGATTTAAGAAAGAGTTCACCTACTGGGACCTAAATGTAACAAACATCGTTCAGCACGTCATTAAGTTGATTTACCTTTCTTGGAAGATGATGATTTTGACTTTACAACGTCTCTTCCACGACCAAGCTTTTGGGCCCTTTCAGCATCCAGTTGAGCTCTATACTCTCTCATCATTTTATCTTTGTCAGCCTCCACCTCACCTCTCTTTAGCTCCTCGTCCTATAGGGGACAAGAGCATCATTAATTACTATGAAGGTACTGATAATAGATAACTATTATAGCCACACAGTGACCTTATAAGTACAAAAAGGCTGAGCCTGATCTATAGTGCTAACTAGTAAGCCAATAACCATGTGGAGTCAATGCAGAAAACAATAAAGCTTTGCCAAGTAAACCCCACCCCGACTAATGCGGACCTAGGTTGATCTGTTTGGAATCAGCATAACATACTCCGTCTAAGTTGCTATTTATCAAAGAGAACAAGTGAAAACCAAGTAAATGGCATCATTAGACTTCTGAAGCTAGGTAAACTATCGTGGATGGCTGCAATAAGGGGTGTGCCACTGACAAATGGTTGTACTACCTTTTACGGTAGCACGAGTCTAATGTCTGATGGCAAACCGATGCTAGAGAAACTCAAAGGTCAGCAAACCAGAGGAAGGACGACTAGACCCTGGGTGGCACAGGACCAAGCTTCCACTGCCAAAGTTCAGGCTGCTAATTTCCCTCCTATGCTACAACGTAGCTTAATTCGTTGCTATATGCACTATAAAGTCAATCGCCATTCCACACCAGGCCAAAACAAACTTGGGCATCACATACAAGGCAGTATGCCTGAAATTCAGCTTCCATCATACATTTAACATAAAATAGGAGCACAAATAGCACATCGCAGAGCTTAAGCAGCAGCATGGATAAAATCATGGCCAAAATTACAGAGCGAAGAAACTAAATCCACCAACGAAAGCCAGCAGAGAGCAAGCCGAGGCCGCGCATACCTTCTGCTTCTTCTTGAACTCCTCCCACGTGAGGGTGTGGGTCTTGTTGAGGCTGGCCAAGCGCGCCGCGTGCCACTCTGGAGAATGAAATGAACCGTCCGTCTGTGACGGCCCTCGTTAGTAAAAGTCCCCTCATCATCAAAAGGAAAAGAAAGCATCTACAAGCAGCAAGATTCGCCATGGACGTCCCGGCAGATCTAGATAGGGTTTGCGGGCGGAGCAATCAGATATGGATTGCTGCGAGCTTGGAACTAGGGGGGATTAAGGATCTGTGGTAAGGGGGGTGAGGAAGGGGACCGACCATGCCGTCTTCCTCCCCTTCGCCGGGGGCGCCGGAGGACGAGCCCAGCCGCGCCCGCTGCATCGCCTTGTACGCCTGGTTCTTCCCCATCCTCGATTGCTGGGCCGAGAACCAGATTGGAACCGTGCGGGGCGGAGGGGGGGGGCGGAGTGGAGTGGAGATCCCTTTTTCCTCCCTCCTTTTGGTACGACGCGTGCGGCCGCGAGTTATGACGGGTGATGGCGATGACGCCGATAAGGTAAAGGAGAAGATGGGGGAAGGGGAAGGAAGGCCTCCCCTCCTCTGGCTCTGGCCTGTGGGAGGAACTCTCCGCCCGCAGGCTGCTGCTGCGGCCGCGTGTCTACCGTCTGATCGGAACTGGATGGCTGGATACCGGTCTTCATATGCTGCCATGATACCGACGTTTGAACCGTTGGATCTCAGATCCGACGGCATATGAGGAGTTGTTGTACCTGCACGCAATTTCAAGACTCTTGGATGGGTTTTTTTGTAAAATGTTTAATAGCTCACAGGAGCCGTTTTGCTCTGATATCCAACGTTATCAAGAGCCCGTATCACGGTATCACCTAAACGTTGGTAGCACATGATATTTCCCCAGGTCGGATTGAGCAAGGGCGCATCTCTTTTTTGTTTATATTAGCATAAATGTACGTGTGTTTCAACAAAAGAAAACATTGCTTCGTATGAATTAAAGTTTGTTGGTTGATATTTGAGAACCGTGGTGTGAGCTCAAGACATGGGTTATGATCCGAGTGAATTAATTTGGCTGAAGAACATTAACTTTAGACTCCCAGTTTTAATGGTCAAGGAGGTGTCAAATTCATTTAGGAAGAAAAATACATTGAGATGGCATGAGATCGGAGCAAACGTACTACACACTCACCCAACCCGATATAGTTGAGTTCGTTGGATCACCTCCCCTCCCCTCTTCCTCCCGCCCGATGACTTCAATGTGAAGTTATTGTTGATAAACGTAATAGACAACAAAATAAAAAATTGCCCTACAAATTAAGTTCCCAGGATCACTGTGAAGATCCATACAAGGTTGTTGGTGTACTAAGACATAAGTGCCTTAGTACCCTGACTCGTGCACATGTAGTTGTAGCCTTCCCGACGACAAGGCTTTGCCAGAGGGCATCTCCACACAAGGCATAAGACTTGGTTATTAAAACGATGAAGAAGACCTCTAGGCAGGCCGTCAGGAAGTACTAAGTTAGTATTGAAGATCAATACTTTGGTTGCCGGCAAGCTACTTGACGACAAGCGAAGACCCAGCAAGCTCCGTGGCCAGTAAGCTCCCACTACAGTTCCATCGCTCCACCCCAGCGGCACACCAGTCGCCTGTCAAATAGGTGTCGAGCGGGAGGGCTGTTTGGTGAGCTCTGTCTGGGCACATGTCAGCTCACCACCGAAGATACAACTTTAATGACACCCGTCCCAGAGGCGTGTCAAGATTATAAGAGGTAGTTGGGCGAATGGCACAGAAGGAGAGACGGTCATTGCTGGCAAGCATCACCAGCGTGACACCTCACGACAAATTTAATGCATTTGTCCTAACCCGCTAGAGTATTTGGCGATGTAGTCACTATTTACCTTGTGTAAAGACTATTTTGCCACTATGGTGACCCCTTCATCTATAAAAGGAGGCCCATGACTACCTTTATAAAGGTCGACACCATGTTTAATTACACGCATAGCTGCACTTCCCGCACACCTTGTCGGCAAGCTGCCCTCCTTGTACTTGAGCTCAAACACACTCAAATATATGAAGCATGAGTAGAGTTTTATGCTTCACAGCGGGCCGAACCTGGGTAAAACCTCGCGCATCCTGCTGATTCTGCTCTCTGTGCTCGTCGATCTCCCCAGTTGAACCGTAAAGGGGGCTTTGTTGGTCCCATAAATCGTCGTATGTATGACATCTTTGGCATGCCAGGCAGGGGAATCGCTTGCGCGGACCTGAATTAGCAGTCTACATGCCAGCTTCATCAACATCTTCATCGCCATGGCACCCAAGAAGAAGGGCAGCGCGGCGGGCGCTCCATCTACATCCAAGCTGTCGACCCCGACACCTACGGGCAATGGTGATAACCCACAAGTATAGGGGATCACAATAGTTTTCGAGGGTAAAGCATTTAACCCAAATTTATAGATTCGACACAAGGGAAGCCAAAGAATATTTGAAGGTATTAGCAACTGAGTTGTCAATTCAACCACACATGGAGATTAATTATCTGCAGCAATATGATCAGTAGCAAAGTAGTTTGATAGTTTTGATAATAGTGACAACAGCAACGGTAACAGTAACAGTGATAGCATTAATTTGTAGCAAGTGTAACAGTGGTGATAGCAATAGTAACGCAGCAAGATCAATAAGGATAAATTCGTAGGCATTGGATCGGTGACTTGTTGGATGATATTCATCATGAGACAGTTATAACCTAGGGCGATATGACAATAGCTCCAGCTCATCGATATAATGTAGGCATGCGTTCCGTAAATAGTCATACATGCTTTATTAAAAGAACTTGCATGACATCTTTTGTCCTATCCTCCCGTGGCAGCGGGGTCCATATTGAAAACTAAGGGATATTAAGGCCTCCTTTTAATAGAGAACCGGAACAAAGCATTAACACATAGTGAATACATGAACTCCTCAAACTACGGTCATCACCGGGAGTGGGCTCGGTTGTTGTCACTCCGGGGTTGCCGGATCATAACCGTAGTAGGTGACTATAACTTGCAAGATCGGGTCTAAAACATGGATATAATGATGAATTCATAAACGGATCAGATCTGAAATCATGGCACCCGGGCCCAAAGTGACAAGCATTAAGCATGGCAAAGTCATAGCAACATCAATCTAAGAACATAGTGGATACTAGGGATCAAGCCCTAACAAAACTAACTCGATTACATGATGAATCTCATCCAACTCCTCACCGACCAGCGAGCCTACGAAGGAATTACTCACTCCCGGTGGGGAGCATCATGGAATTGGCGATGGAGATAGGTTGGTGATGACGAAGATCCCCCTCTCTGGAGCCCCAAACGGACTCCAGATCTGCCCTCCCGAGGAAGAACAGGGCTTGGCGGGTCTCGTGGATCACGATAATTCTTTCTCCCTGATTTTTTCTAGAAATATGTGATTTTATAGTATGAGGGGGGTTGTCAGCGGGGCCACCAGGAGAGGGGGCGTGCCTTGGTGGGTTGTGCCCACCCAGGGGCCCCTCTCCGATGGGTCTTGGCTCCATAAATTCTTATTATTGGTATAAAAATCCTAAAAACGTTTCATTCCATTCCGAGAACTTTTATTTCTGCACAAAAACAACACCATGGTAGTTCTGCTGAAAACAGCGTCAGTCCGGGGTTAGTTTCATTCAAATCATGCAAATTAGAGTCCAAAACAGGAGTAAAAGCGTGAGAAAAAGTAGATATGCTGGAGACGTATCAACTCCCCCAAGCTTAAACCCTTGCTTGCCCTCAAGCAATTCAGTTGATAAACTGAAAGTGAGAAAAAAAACTTTTACGAACTCTTTTGCTCTTGTTTGCATAAATAAGCTTGAACAGCACCCAGCTTTTAGCCAGCATTATAACTAACCATGTTGACAATAACTCTTAAAGATTATAATGATTCATGACAATGACATAATCAGCTAGCGAGCAATAATAAGATAACTCAAACAGCAACGCCTTGTCAAAACAATCATGATATAATATGACAATAATGGTATCTCGCTAGCCCTTTCTGAGACCGCAAAACATAAATGCAGAGCACCTCCGAAGTTCAAGCAGCGACTAAACATTGTAATTCATGGTAGAAAAGATCCAATCATGATGCACCCAACATTAGCTATACATAATGCATAAATCATTACCGTTGTGCTCTACTCAGTTTCTAGCGCTTGTTTATAGAAGGCGATGACACAACATAAAAGTAAATAGAAAGTCCCTTCATAGAGGGAAGTAGTGATTTGCAGAGGTGCCATAGCTCAATTTTTAAAACAGAGATAAATGATATTTTGAGACATGCACCCTTCTTATTCACTTCACGACCACTAGTTATCAACATCTTCCATGCTAAGCACGCTAGTGGCGCTCCCCAAGCGGAAAGTAAAGGTTTTGACTCCATTGGAAGTTTTTGTTTGATTATGTAAGAGATGAACTCTTTTTTATATTTTGCAGTTTGGGACTGGGCATCCCTATTACCGCCCATTTCCTCATGCGATGGCAAGTGAATAAACACTCGACCTGAGGATAACATGCTTAGCACGGAAGATATCAACCACCTTCTGTCGTTCCATGAACGATCCAGGCACACAAAATGGATAATTTTTTAGAAGTTTTTAGAGGTGGCACATGCAAATTTACTTAGGACGGCCGGGTAATACCATATATAGGTAGGTATTATGGACTCATCTGGAATAACTTTGGGTTCAAGGTTTTTGATGTACAAGCAGAATCCCCACTTAGTACAGGCGGAGGCTAGCAATTTAAGATTGGGAAGCGGCCAGCTAGAGAGCAACAACGATCATAACCATGCATTATGCATAAGTAACATTGGACACCAGCATGAGTAGGATATGAACACCGTGAACATAAACATTATAGAGGCTATGTTGGTTTTGATTCAACTACATGCATGAACATGTACCAAGTCAAGCCACTCGAACATTCAGAGGAGGATACCATATCATCATACTACATCACAATCATTTTAACGCTATGTTGATATCCAAGATAAATCATTATTAATTCTCAGCTACTTATGCATGGCATGAGAAACTATAATATCTAATTGTCATTGCAAACATGTTTAATCATAATGGGCTGAATCATGGGCACTAGGTTAAACATATTTACACAGACAAGACAAGTCGAGTTCATACCAGTTTCTCTTTGCCACAACCAGCTCATCGAATATCGTCATTATCGCCTTTCACTTGCACGACCGAATGATATGAAAATAATAATAGTGCAAGGGTGCCATGGACTAAGCTGGAATCTGCAAAACATTTTATTCAACAGGAGAAGACAAGGTAAAATGGACTCTTATTAGTTCAACAATTATTAATATGAGAGCCACTCAACATTTTCATTGTGGTCTTCTCCTTGGTACAACTCGAATAAAAGAAAAGAAATTCAGAGAAACACATTGAAATATTTTTGGAGTTTTTGGTTTTCTTCAACAAGCAAATAAGAAGCAAAGAAAAAACGAGAAAAAACTATTTACACGGGAAAGCTCCCAACAAGCAAAATAAGAACAAGAAAATATTTTTGGATTTTCTTTTAGTAGTACTACTAAGCATGCATAGAAAGTAAATTACTACAACTAATTTTTTTGGGTTTTCTAAAGTTTTTCAAACACACAAGAAGAAAGCAAGAAAAATAAATCTAAGCATGGATAATACAATGAAAAAGTGTGAACACCAACAGATAGAATGATACGTGAACATGAATATAATGTCAGTGAGAAACACGTACTCCCCCGAGCTTAGGCTTTTGGCCTAACTTGGTAGTGAATCAGCAGCGTGAGCGTTCCAGTAGGCGAGGATGTCTGCAGGCATAATCCGGTATCCGCCCCTGGGCAACAGAATCAAACAAACCAGGTGCAGGCAAGGGGATAACATCACGAGTGTCAATGTTATAGACCAAGTTATAAGGAATGGCAATGTTAGGGCGATCATGTGCAAGAAAGTGATGGTGATCCATGGCTGCACGGTCTAGGTACACCTTGGTCAGAGGGTAATCGTGAGGGCGTATCTCAACTTCGAAGCGAGCCGCCAAACGAGTAGCATAAATCCCACCATGTATTTTGCCCTGAGATTTATTAAGGTGCAGGCGGCGAGCCGCGATAGCTCCCAAGCTATACGTGTTGTCGCCCTCAATGGCATGATGTAAAACAGCAAGGTTTGATGAACTAAGTGCACCCACCTTCTCCCTAGCAAGCAAGCATTTGGTAATGAAATATGCAAAGTAACGAATAGCGGGAAAATGTAAACCACCGGCAGTGATGGCTGACACTCTCCTCTCATCACCCACTGTTAAAGTGTGACAGAAATCCTCAAACTCAGTCGGCCTAGGCTCGGCCAAGCTCCCGTCAGAAGGGATCAAGCATATGTCACAAAACTCAGTAAGGGTATCTGATGATTTTCAGCATATAGATCAAAACTCACTTCACGAGGATTATTTCTAGGCATGAAAGTAAATCTTTGAACAAACATATTTGTGAGGATTTGGTGCTGGTCACTGTCGGATTTCGGGTTCCGGCAGACCCTTAAGGTTCGAACACTGGGGTGCGCGCGGAGATTACGCCTTCTACCTCTCCGTCTCGCAAAGATCTAGGCTACTGAAAGAACTGCACAAGAGACACAAGGTTTATACTGGTTCGGGCCACCGTTGTGGTGTAATACCCTACTCCAGTGTGTGGTGGGTGGATTGCCTCTTGGGGCTGATGATGGTGAACAATACAAGGAAGAACAGCCGAGGGTCTGTTCTTGGCTGGGGCGATGAACTGCTGGGAGGAGTTCAACCACCTCTCTCTCTCTCTCACTCACTCTAGCTGCCGTACTCTCTCTTGCCGGCAACTAACCTTCCAACCCCTTGCTATGTGGGCGGCTGGTCCTATTTATAGAGGCCCTGGTCCTCTTCCCAAATATCGAGCGGGAAGGGAGCCAACAATGGCGGGCTAATTTGAAGGGGGACAACAAGTATCAACTATCCTGACAAAAGCAGTCTTCGCCTGCGCAAAGCTCTGGTGATGACACCGTCTCGGGCTCCACGGTGACCTCTGTCTCGTAGTCCTCCTGGTCTTGGTCTCGTTGCACCGAAATGGCAACCTTTGCATGATGCCTCGGTACTCCGCGGCTGCGCTTGCCCCCTTTGCACCAAAGAGGAAAGAAGGACGCTGCGCGGGCTGGCACCCGCCTGGCGCCCCGAGTCGTCATGGCTTGCGTCATGGGCACCTCGCGAGGTACCTCGCCTTGATCTCTCCGTCTCCTCGCGAGCCAGCCTGACGAGGCCGTGCCTAAGGAAGCTCAGTGTCGTCCGCCTCGCGAGGGTCTTGAGTCTTGTGTTGATGAAGCTGGGCCGTGCTGGCCCCCCTTTGAGCCATGCCGCAGGCCGCAGGCAGGCAAGTCTGGGGACCCCCATTCCCAGAACGCCGACAGTAACCCCCGGGCCCAAGGCACGCCCGGACTTGGCCGTGCTGAGAGGCGAAAGGGCAAGGGCGAAGCGCCACGGGCCCTAACAGCCTGCGGCCTTGGGCGCCGCACGGCGGTTGATCGGACATGGGCGTCTCCGCTTCCCCACGACCCCTCGGGGATCGTGCGAGTTGGACAAGTCCCTGCATGCAAATCGTGTCATGATTACCTGTGATCGTGGAGGCTGGCGGTTGGCCTTCGCCGGATATAAGTACGGAACTACGCGTGCCCTTCCAGTCCATTCCTCCTTGCTTCTCCTTCTTCTCCATGGCCCCGTCGAGGAGGTTCTCGACCGCCGAGAAGGGGAAGGCTTGCCGGGTTGAGCCCGCCTCTCCCCCACCCAAGCGCGACAGAGGGCGCCCTCGCAAGCATCCTGTGGCCACCACGGTGGCTCCCCGCGGCCATGGTGGTGATCTTCAGCACGGCGACGGGCGGGTTGCTGCAGCCGGGGGGTGCGCTCCGGCTGCGCGTCCCCCCAGGCCGCGCGTTCGTGCTGCTGAAGTGCTGCCGGACTGAAGGAAATATGCCCTAGAGGCAATAATAAAGTTATTATTTATATCCTTATATCATGATAAAGGTTTATTATTCATGCTAGAATTGTATTAACCGGAAACATAATACATGTGTGAATATATAGACAAACAGAGTGTCACTAGTATGTCTCTACTTGACTAGCTCGTTAATCAAAGATGGTTATGTTTCCTAACCATGGACAAAGAGTTGTCATTTGATTAACGGGATCACATCATTAGTTGAATGATCTGATTGACATGACCCATTCCATTAGCTTAGCACCCGATCGTTTAGTATGTTGCTATTGCTTTCTTCATGACTTATACATGTTCCTATGACTATGAGATTATGTAACTCCCGTGTGCCGGAGGAACACTTTGTGTGCTACCAAACGTCACAACATAACTGGGTGATTATAAAGGTGCTCTACAGGTGTCTCCAAAGGTACATGTTGGGTTGACGTATTTCGAGATTAGGATTTGTCACTCCGATCGTCGGAGAGGTATCTCTGGGCCCTCTCGGTAATGCACATCACTTAAGCCTTGCAAGCATTGCAACTAATGAGTTAGTTGCGAGATGATGTATTACGGAACGAGTAAAGAGACTTGCCGGTAACGAGATTGAACTAGGTATTGGATACCGACGATCGAATCTCGGGCAAGTAACATACCGATGACAAAGGGAACAACGTATGTAGTTATGCGGTCTGACCGATAAAGATCTTCGTAGAATATGTAGGAGCCAATATGGGCATCCAGGTCCCGCTATTGGTTATTGACCGGAGACATGTCTCGTTCATGTCTACATTGTTCTCGAACCGTAGGGTCTGCACGCTTAAAGTTACGATGACAGTTTCATTATGAGTTTATGTATTTTGATGTACCGAAGGTTGTTCGGAGTCCCGGATGTGATCACGGACATGACGAGGAGTCTCGAAATGGTCGAGACATAAAGATCGATATATTGGAAGCCTATATTTGGACATCGGAATCGTTTCGGGTGAAATCGGCATTTTACCGAAGTACCGGGGGTTACTGGAACCCCCCCGGGGGGTTATTGGGCCTACATGGGCCTTGAGGGAGAAGAGAGAAGGAGCCAGGAGGTGGCCGCGCGCCCCTCCCCTTCCTAGTCCGAATAGGACAAGGGAAGGGGGGCGGCGCCCCCCTCCCTTTCCTTCCCCTCACCAGGAGTAGGACTCCCCCGTGGCGCGCCTCTCCTTGGCCGGCCGCCCCTCCCCTTGGCTCCTTTATATACGGGGGCAGGGGGGCACCCTAGGACACACAAGTTGACCTTCATGATCGTTCCTTAGCCGTGTGCGGTGCCCCCTCCATGATATTACACCTCGATCATATTGTAGCGGTGCTTAGGCGAAGCCCTGCGACGGTTAAACATCAAGATCGTCACCACACCGTCGTGCTGACGAAACTCCTCCCCGAAGCTTTGCTGGATCGGAGCCCGGGGTGCGTCATCGAGCTGTATGTGTGTCAAGAACTCGGAGGTGCTGGAGTAACGGTGCTTGGATCGGTTGGACCGGGAAGACGTACGACTACTTCCTCTACGTTGCGTCAACGCTTCCGCTTCAGTCTACAAGGGTACGTAGACAACACTCTCCCCTCTCATTGCTATGCATCACCATGATCTTGCGTGTGCGTAGGAATTTTTTTAAAATTACTACGTTCTCCAACAATGGTATCAGAGCCTAGGTTTTATGGTTTGATGTTATATGCACGAGTAGAACACAAGTGAGTTGTGGGCGATATAAGTCATACTGCCTACCAGCATATCATACTTTGGTTTGGCGGTATTGTTGGATGAAGCGGCCCGGACCGACATTACGCGTACGCTTTACGCGAGACTGATTCTACCGCCGTGCTTTGCACACAGGTGGCTGGCGGGTGTCAGTTTCTCCAACTTTAGTTGAACCGAGTGTGGCTACGCCCGGTCCTTGCGAAGGTTAAAATGGTATCAACTTGACAAACTATCGTTGTGGTTTTGATGCGTAGGTAAGATTGGTTCTTGCTTAAGCCCGTAGCAGCCACGTAAAACTTGCAACAAACAAAGTAGAGGACGTCTAACTTGTTTTTGCAGGGCATGTTGTGATGTGATATGGTCAAGACATGATGCTAAATTTTATTGTATGAGATGATCATGTTTTGTAACTGAGTTATCGGCAACTGGCAGGAGCCATATGGTTGTTGCTTTATTGTATGCAATGCAATCGCCCTGTAATGCTTTACTTTATCACTAAGCGGTAGCGATAGTCGTAGAAGCATAAGATTGGCGAGACGACAACGATGCTACGATGGAGATCAAGGTGTCGCGCCGGTGACGATGGTGATCATGACGGTGCGTCGGAGATGGAGATCACAAGCACAAGATGATGATGGCCATATCATATCACTTATATTGATTGCATGTGATGTTTATCTTTTATGCATTTTATCTTTCTTTGATTGACGGTAGCATTATAAGATGATCTCTCACTAAATTATCAAGAAGTGTTCTCCCTGAGTATGCACCGTTGCCAAAGTTCATCATGCCCAGACACCACGTGATGATCGGGTGTGATAAGCTCTACGCCCATCTACAACGGGTGCAAGCCAGTTTTGCACACGCAGAATACTCAGGTTAAACTTGACGAGCCTAGCATATGCAGATATGGCCTCGGAACACGGAGACCGAAAGGTCGAGCGTGAATCATATAGTAGATATGATCAACATAATGATGTTCACCATTGAAAACTAATCCATTTCACGTGATGATTGGTTATGGTTTAGTTGATTTGGATCACGTGATCACTTAGAGGATTAGAGGGATGTCTATATAAGTGGGAGTTCTTAAGTAATATGATTAATTGAACTTAAATTTATCATGAACTTAGTACCTGATAGTATCTTGCTTATGTATGTTTGATTGTAGATAGATGGCCCGTGCTGTTGTTCCATTAAATTTTAATGCGTTCCTTGAGAAAGCAAAGTTGAAAGATGATGGTAGCAATTACACGGACTGGGTCCGTAACTTGAGGATTATCCTCATTGCTGCACAGAAGAATTACGTCCTAGAAGCACCGCTGGGTGCCAGGCCTGCTGCTGGAGCAACACCAGATGTTATGAACGTCTGGCAGAGCAAAGCTGATGACTACTCGATAGTTCAGTGTGCCATGCTTTACGGCTTAGAATCGGGACTTCAACGACGTTTTGAACGTCATGGAGCATATGAGATGTTCCAGGAGTTGAAGTTAATATTTCAAGCAAATGCCCGAATTGAGAGATATGAAGTCTCCAATAAGTTCTATAGCTGCAAGATGGAGGAGAATAGTTCTGCCAGTGAGCATATGCTCAAAATGTCTGGGTATAATAATCACTTGATTCAGATGGGAGTTAATCTTCCAGATGATTGCGTCATTGACAGAATTCTCCAATCACTGCCACCAAGCTACAAGAGCTTCGTGATGAACTATAATATGCAAGGGATGAATAAGACTATTCCCGAGCTCTTCGCAATGCTGAAAGCTGCGGGGGTAGAAATCAAAAAGGAGCATCAAGTGTTGATGGTCAACAAGACCACTAGTTTCAAGAAAAAGGGCAAAGGGAAGAAGAAAGGGAACTTCAAGAAGAACAGCAAGCAAGTTGCTGCTCAAGAGAACAAACCCAAGTCTAGACCTAAGCCTGAAACTAAGTGCTTCTACTGCAAGCAGACTGGTCACTGGAAGCGGAACTGCCCCAAGTATTTGGTGGATAAGAAGGATGGCAAGGTGAACAAAGGTATATGTGATATACATGTTATTGATGTGTACCTTACTAGAGCTCGCAGTAGAACCTGGGTATTTGATACTGGTTCTGTTGCTAATATTTGCAACTCGAAACAGGGACTACGGATTAAGCGAACACTGGCAAAGGACGAGGTGACAATGCGCATGGGAAATGGTTCCAAAGTCGATGTGATCGCGGTCGGCACGCTACCTCTACATCTACCTTTGGGATTAGTATTATACCTAAATAATTGTTATTTGGTGCCAGCGTTGAGCATGAACATTATATCTGGATCTTGTTTGATGCGAGACGGTTATTCATTTAAATCAGAGAATAATGGTTGTTCTATTTATATGAGTAATATCTTTTATGGTCATGCACCCTTGAAGAGTGGTCTATTTTTGATGAATCTCGATAGTAGTGATACACATATTCATAATGTTGAAGCCAAAAGATGCAGAGTTGATAATGATAGTGCAACTTATTTGTGGCACTGCCGTTAGGTCATATCAGTGTAAAACGCATGAAGAAACTCCATACTGACGGACTTTTGGAACCACTTGATTATGAATCACTTGGTACTTGCGAACCATGCCTCATGGGCAAGATGACTAAAATGACGTTCTCCGGTACTATGGAGAGAGCAACAGATTTGTTGGAAATCATACATACGGATGTATGTGGTCTGATGAATATTGAGGCTCGTGGCGGATATCATTATTTTCTCACCTTCACAGATGACTTAAGCAGATATGGGTATATTTACTTAATGAAACATAAGTCTGAAACATTTGAAAAGTTCAAAGAATTTCAGAGTGAAGTTGAAAATCATCGTAACAAGAAAATAAAGTTTCTACGATCTGATCGTGGAGGAGAATATTTGAGTTACGAGTTTGGTGTACATTTGAAGCAATGCGGAATAGTTTCGCAACTCACGCCACCCGGAACACCATAGCGTAATGGTGTGTCCGAACGTCATAATCGTACTTTACTAGATATGGTGCGATCCATGATGTCTCTTACTGATTTGCTGCTATCGTTTTGGGGTTATGCTTTAGAGACGGCCGCAATCACGTTAAATAGGGCACCATCAAAATCCGTTGAGACGACACCTTATGAACTATGGTTTGGCAAGAAACCAAAGTTGTCGTTTCTTAAAGTTTGGGGCTGCGATGCTTATGTGAAAAAGCTTCAACCTGATAAGCTCGAACCCAAATCGGATAAATGTGTCTTCATAGGATACCCAAAGGAGACTGTTGGGTACACCTTCGATCACAGATCCGAAGGCAAGATATTCGTTGCTAAGAATGGATCCTTTCTAGAGAAGGAGTTTCTCTCGAAAGAAGTGAGTGGGAGGAAAGTAGAACTTGATGAGGTAACTGTACCTGCTCCCTTATTGGAAAGTAGTTCATCACAGAAACCGGTTTCTGCGACACCTACACCAATTAGTGAGGAATTTAATGATGATGATCATGAAATTTCAGATCAAGTTACTATTGAGCCTCATAGATCAGCCAGAGTAAGATCCGCACCAGAGTGGTACGGTAATCCTGTTCTGGAAATCATGCTACTAGATCATGATGAACCTACAAACTATGAAGAAGCGATGGTGAGCCCAGATTCCGCAAAATAGCTTGAAGCCATGAAATCTGAGATGGGATCCATGTATGAGAACAAAGTATGGACTTTGGTTGACTTGCCCGATGATCGGCAAGCAATTGAGAATAAATGGATCTTCAAGAAGAAGACTGACGCTAACGGTAATATTACTGTCTACAAAGCTCGACTTGTCGCAAAAGGTTTTCGACAAGTTCAAGGGGTTGACTACGATGAGACCTTCTCACCCGTAGCGATGCTTAAGTCTGTCCGAATCATGTTAGCAATTGCCGCATTTTATGATTATGAAATTTGGCAGATGGATGTCAAAACTGCATTCCTGAATGGATTTCTGGAAGAAGAGTTGTATATGATGCAACCAGAAGGTTTTGTCGATCCAAAGGGAGCTAACAAAGTGTGCAAGCTCCAGCGATCCATTTATGGACTGGTGCAAGCCTCTCAGAGTTGGAATAAACGCTTTGATAGTGTGATCAAAGCATTTGGTTTTATACAGACTTTCGGAGAAGCCTGTATTTACAAGAAAGTGAGTGGGAGCTCTGTAGCATTTCTGATATTATATGTGGATGACATATTACTGATTGGAAATGATATAGCATTTCTGGATAGCATAAAGGGATAGTTGAATAAGAGTTTTTCAATGAAAGACCTCGGTGAAGCTGCTTACATATTAGGAATAAATATCTATAGAGATAGATCAAGACGCTTAATTGGACTTTCACAAAGCACATGCCTTGACAAGATTTTGAAGAAGTTCAAAATGGATCAAGCAAAGAAAGGGTTCTTGCCTGTGTTACAAGGTGTGAAGTTGAGTCAGACTCAATGCCCGACCACTGCAGAAGATAGAGAGAAAATGAAACATGTTCCCTATGCTTCAGCCATAGGCTCTATCATGTATGCAATGCTGTGTACCAGACCTGATGTGTGCCTTGCTATAAGTTTAGTAGGGAGGTACCAAAGTAATCCAGGAGTGGATCACTAGACAACGGTCAAGAACATCCTGAAATACCTGAAAAGTACTAAGGATATGTTTCTCGTATATGGAGGTGACAAAGAGCTCATCATAAACGGTTACGTTGATGCAAGCTTTGACACTGATCCAGACGATTCTAAATCGCAAACCGGATACGTGTTTACATTAAACGGTGGAGCTGTCAGTTGGTGCAGTTCTAAACAAAGCGCCGTGGCGGGATCTACATGTGAAGCAGAGTACATAGCTGCTTCGGAAGCAGCAAACGAAGGAGTCTGGATGAAGGAGTTCATATCCGATCTAGGTGTCATACCTAGTGCATCGGGTCCAATGAAAATCTTTTGTGACAATACTGGTGCAATTGCCTTGGCAAAGGAATCCAGATTTCACAAGAGAACCAAACACATCAAAAGATGCTTCAATTCCATCCGGGATCTAGTTCAGGTGGTAGACATAGAGATTTGCAAGATGCATACGGAGCTGGATGTAGCAGACCCCTTGACTAAGCCTCTTCCACGAGCAAAACATGATCAGCACCAAAGCTCCATGGGTGTTAGAATCATTATTGTGTAATCTAGATTATTGACTCTAGTGCAAGTGGGAGACTGAAGGAAATATGCCCTAGAGGCAATAATAAAGTTATTATTTATTTCCTTATATCATGATAAAGGTTTATTATTCATGCTAGAATTGTATTAACCGGAAACATAATACATGTGTGAATATATAGACAAACAGAGTGTCACTAGTATGCCTCTACTTGACTAGCTCGTTAATCAAAGATGGTTATGTTTCCTAACCATGGACAAAGAGTTGTCATTTGATTAACGGGATCACATCATTAGTTGAATGAGCTGATTGACATGACCCATTCCATTAGCTTAGCACCCGATCGTTTAGTATGTTGCTATTGCTTTCTTCATGACTTATACATGTTCCTATGACTATGAGATTATGTAACTCCCATGTGCCGGAGGAACACTTTGTGTGCTACCAAATGTCACAACGTAACTGGGTGATTATAAAGGTGCTCTATAGGTGTCTCCAAAGGTACATGTTGGGTTGACGTATTTCGAGATTAGGATTTGTCACTCCGATCATCGGAGAGGTATCTCTGGGCCCTCTCGGTAATGCACATCACTTAAGCCTTGCAAGCATTGCAACTAATGAGTTAGTTGTGAGATGATGTATTACGGAACGAGTAAAGAGACTTGCCGGTAACGAGATTGAACTAGGTATTGGATACCGACGATCGAATCTCGGGCAAGTAACATACCGATGACAAAGGGAACAACGTATGTAGTTATGCGGTCTGACCGATAAAGATCTTCATAGAATATGTAGGAGCCAATATGGGCATCCAGGTCCCGCTATTGGTTATTGACCGGAGACGTGTCTCTGTCATGTCTACATTGTTCTCGAACCGTAGGGTCCACACGCTTAAAGTTACGATGACAGTTTCATTATGAGTTTATGTATTTTGATGTACCGAAGGTTGTTCGGAGTCCCGGATGTGATCACGGACATGACGAGGAGTCTCGAAATGGTCGAGACATAAAGATCGATATATTGTAAGCCTATATTTGGACATCGGAATCGTTCCGGGTGAAATCGGCATTTTACCGGAGTACCGGGGGTTACCGGAACCCCCCGGGGGGTTATTGGGCCTACATGGGCCTTGAGGGAGAAGAGAGAAGGAGGCAGGAGGTGGCCGCGCGCCCCTCCCCTTCCTAGTCCGAATAGGACAAGGGAAGGGGGGCGGCGCCCCCCCTTTCCTTCCCCTCTTCCTCGTCTTTCCCCCCTTCTCCTTCTCCAACTAGGAAAGAAGGGAGTCCTACTCCCGGTGGGAGTTGGACCCCCCCCTGGCGCGCCTCTCCTTGGCCGGCCGCCCCTCCCCTTGGCTCCTTTATATACGGGGGCAGGGGGGCACCCTAGGACACACAAGTTGATCTTCGTGATCATTCCTTAGCCGTGTGCGGTGCCCCCTCCATGATATTACACCTCGATCATATTGTAGCGGTGCTTAGGCGAAGCCCTGCGATGGTTAAACATCAAGATCGTCACCACGCCGTCGTGCTGACGAAACTCCTCCCCGAAGCTTTGCTGGATCGGAGCCCGGGGTGCGTCATCGAGTTGTACGTGTGTCAAGAACTTGGAGGTGCCGGAGTAACGGTGCTTGGATCGGTTGGACAGGGAAGACGTACGACTACTTCCTCTACGTTGCGTCAACGCTTCCGCTTCAGTCTACGAGGGTACGTAGACAACACTCTCCCCTCTCGTTGCTATGCATCACCATGATCTTGTGTGTGCATAGGAATTTTTTTGAAACTACTACGTTCTCCAACACGGAGTTCGTCGTGTGGTCGGTGGAGCCGGCCAGCACCTGGCTCCCGCTTCCTCGCTTCCTCCTAGGCGAGCTCCCGGCCGGCGCCCCGGGCGGCCTCTGTCTCCAGGCCGACGGCTGCTGCAGCCGGGCCTCATGGGTCTTCCTGGAGGTCTCCGCGGCCAGGAGCCTTCCCCTGGCCCGTGGTTGGCAGACGTTTGCCCGTGCGCGTGGCCTGGGCCGTCGGTGCACCCTACACTTCAAGTTCGACGGCGACACCACCCTCTACGTGTGGGTGTTTGGGGAAGATGGTCGCCGCGTGGGGTGCTGCCCCGAGGGTGACGGCCGCGGTTGGGAACCCAGCTCCGGTGATGATGGAGGGAGCAGCGCTCACGCGGCTGGCGGCGCTCGGAGTTCCTCCAGTTTCTCTGGTTCTTCTTCAGACGACGACTCCTCCAGCAGTGGCCGCGATCAGCCCCCACGCCGTCGCGCCCTGGTGAGGCGCGAGAGGGAGAACGCCTGAGCTCCGGAGGCAGCTCGGGCCTCCTCGCGGGCCGGTGTGAGGCGAGCCGCGCCAGATTTGTTCTTCCTTTTCCCTTTTTCCTGTGTAACAAAGACAATAGCGCGGAGCCCCGCGGGGGCGTGTTTGGGTTATTGCTGTTAATCATCGTTTTGCTTTCGTTACCGTTCCTTCCGGCTATGTGCCTGAGCGTGGATAGTTCCCGACCCCAGCCGTGGGGGGGGGGGGGGGGGGGCGACCGACCCAGGCCCTTTGTTTGTGTCGCGATGCCCGTGGGGCACGGACTGGAGGGGTGCTCCTGTAAGGGGCCCAGGTCACGAACTCTTTGAACGACTAGGATAGGAACGCTCGCGAGGGCGCTCAGCTGCCCCCCCCCCCTCGCGAGGCCTTGCGCAAGAGAAATTGAGGCAGGAGAGTGAAAAGCCGAAGAACCGCAAGCCAAAGACGACAGCAACTTCAATAAAACTTCAAATGAGAAGGAACAAGCCAACTGCGGAAAGCAAATGAAAAGCCACGTCCGGCACCTAATCTAGTCTTCGACGTCTTCTCACCAGCGCGGATCTAAGTGCTGCCAGTGGGTGTGGGAGGGAGCCCCAGGGCCTGAGGCCGGCGCTCCTGAGACTCCGGGGCATGTACAGCCCCAACTCATTATTACGTGAGAGTGTCACGGGCGGCGAGCTTCACAGGCTCTGGGCCTTTTCCAAAACGCGATAGCTTCACAGGCACTCGCCTTGCTTCACAGGCTCTGGGCCTTTTCCAAAACGCGATAGCTTCACAGGCACTCGCCTTGCTTCACAGGCTCTGGGCCTTTTCCAAAACGCGGTAGCTTCATAGGCACTCGCCTTGCTTCACAGGCTCTGGGCCTTTTCCAAAATGCGATAGCTTCACAGGCACTCGCCTTGCTTCACAGGCTCTGGGCCTTTTCAGGGGTAGAACCTCCAGAGGTGCTGGATGTTCCATGCATCCTGGACCGGCACTCCCTCCTGAGTCTCCAAGCGCGCGGAGCCGGGCCTGGAAACATGAACAACCTTGAACAGGCCCTCCCACATGGGAGAGAGCTTGTGCAGTCCCTTCCTGGAGAGAACCCGCCTGAGCACAAGGTCTCCTACCTCAAGGGTCTTGGGACGGATGTTGCGGCAGTGATATCGCCGCAGCGCTTGCTGGTACCTCGCCGCTCGTAGCGCGGCTTCTCGGCGACGTTCCTCCCCCAGCACGAGGTCCATCCCCCGCATGGCGTCCTGCTGCGCCTCGTCGAACGCCAGGACCCGCGCGGAGCAACGTCTGACCTCGTGAGGGAGGACTGCTTCCGCTTCGTAGACCAGGAAAAACGGGGTCTCCCCAGTCGGTTTGGTCGCGGTGGTGCGGATGTACCACAACACGGACTGAAGCTCGTCGTACCCACCTCTGCCACAGGCCTCCGGCTTCTTCTTGAACGTCCTGGTCTTGAGGCCCCTCAGGACCTCCGCGTTGGCTCGCTCGGCCTGGCCGTTGCTTCGGGGGTGCGCCACTGAGGCGTAGCATATCTGCGTTCCAAGGTTAGCACAGTATGTTTTGAAGAGGTTACTGGTGAACTGCGAACCGTTGTCTGTGATGATGCGATTCGGCACCCCGAACCGGCTTACGATGCCCTTGATGAACTTGACCGCGGAACCCACGGGGATGGTGCAGACAGCCTCTACTTCAGCCCACTTGGTGAATTTGTCCACGGCAACGTAGAGGTAGCGGTAGCCCCCTGGCGCCCGAGGAAACGGGCCCAAGATGTCCAGCCCCCAGACTGCGAATGGCCATGAAAGGGGAATAGTCTGCAAGCCTCCTGCTGGCTGATGGATCTGCTTGGCGTGGAACTGGCAGGCTTCACAAGCTTTCACTAGTTCCACGGCGTCATTGAGCGCGGTGGGCCAATAAAACTCACTGCAGAACGCCTTGCCGACGAGGGTTCGCGATGATGAATGATGTCCGCAGTCTCCGTCGTGTATATCTTCCAGTAGCTCCTTCCCTTGCTCCCTGGAGATGCAACACAAGGATACATCGTTTGGTCGCTTCCGGTAGAGCTCTCCGTCTCTGATGCAGTATGTCATGGCCTGGCGTGCCACTCGCTCCGCTTCCTCCTCCTTCTCCGGCAAGGTCCCTTGTGCCAAGTAGCTCCGGAGCTCCGTGATCCAACATCCCTCCTGAGGTTCCATCGTCAGGAGCAGGCGCGCTCCTGAGGCCGGGCCACAGGTCGGAGCTCCTGAGGCAGGTGGCTGGGGGAGCTCCTCCAAGGGCTGAGCCATGTTTGACAATGACGGCAGAGCTGAGGGCTTGAAGAGCCGCTCCTCAAAAACGCCAGGCTCCTGGGGTAACCGTCTGGACGCGCATTTTGTGATATCGTCGGCCTCCTGATTGGTGCCACGGGGCACATGCTGCAACTCCAACCCCCAGAATTGCTTCTCCATCCTGCGGACTTCCGCTAGGTAGGCTTCCATGTGCTCATCCTTCGGCTCGTACACCTTGTTGGAGAAGTTGACAAGGAGCTGCGAATCGCCCTTGATGGTGAGGTGTTTCACTCCCAGGGCGGCCGCGGCCTTCAAGCCTGCTATTAAACCTTCATACTCTGCTATGTTGTTGGAGACCTTCTCGCCTTGCTGGAAACAGAGTTGCACGGCGTAATAGAGCTTGTCCTGTGTGGGCGATATAAGCACCGCCCCAGCTCCAGCGCCGTGCCTGGAGAACGCCCCATCGAAGTACATGACCCAGCCTTCTGGCGCCTCGCTTCCCAGGGATAGGGACCGATCCTCATCGGCCTTGAGGCCTGGCGCCTCCGTCCACTCTGCCACAAAATCTGCCAACGCTGCTCCCTTGATGACCCTGGTCATGCTGAATTCGAGCTGAAACGCTTGCAGTTCTATGTTCCACTCAGCGACCCTTCCAGCTGAATTAGGGCTCCTGAGCACTCTCTCCAGGGGGTATGACGAGACGACCTTGATGGGGTGACCCTGAAAATAGTGCCGCAACTTGCGCGAAGCCACCAGTAGCGCGAGGAGGAGTTTCTGAGGCATGGGGTACCGCGCTCTTGCATCCCGCAGCACTGTGCTGACAAAGTACACTGGGTGCTCAACGAGGCGGAGTGCGTCAGTGCTGGTGGCTCCTTCCGGAGACCGTGGCGCCTCTTGAGGCAACAGGGCCTCCTGAGACTGGCCATCTGACAGAGCGGCCTCTTCTGCCTCTGGTGCACCCCTCTGCGGCAGCTGATCCTCCTCAGCCGTGGTGGTGGTTTCTGTAGGCCTTCCTTGTCCCTGTTCTATCTTGCCCCGGGCTGCTGCCGTGGTTTTGGTCCGGTGCTCCTCTCTGACTGCCACCAAGGCTGCGCTGGGGGAGTAGGGAGTGGCGGCGAGGTAAAGCACCAGGGGCTCCTGAGGGCGCGGTGCCACCATGACCGGTGGGCTGGTCAGGTATCTCTTGAGATCCTGGAACGCCTTGTCGGCCTCTTTAGTCCACTCGAAGGGCCCCTTTTTCTTCATTAGCTGGAAGAAGGGCAGGGCTCGTTCTCCCAACTTGGAGATGAAGCGCCCTAGCACGGTTACGCGCCCCGTGAGCTTCTGCATTTCTCTGAGGGTCTTTGGCGGGCTCATGTCTTCCACCGCCTTGACCTTCTTTGGGTTAGCCTCGATGCCTCGGTGGGACACGAGGAAACCCAAGAGCTTGCCCGAGGGGACTCCGAACACACACTTCTCTGGGTTGAGCCGTAGGTTCACTGCGTTGAGGCTCGCGAAGGTTTCCTCCAAGTCCTGTATCAAGGTCCCGGCCTCCCGAGACTTTACCACAATGTCATCGACGTAAGCTTCAACATTCTTCCTGAGCTGTGGGCCCAAGGTGATGTGCATCGGCCGCTGAAAGGTCGCCCCTGTGCTACGTAGCCCGAACGGCATGCACGTGTAGCAGTATACCCCACACGGGGTTAGGAAGGCCGTCTTCTCGATGTCTTCTACCGCCATCTTGATCTGGTGATACCCAGAGAAAGCATCCAGGAAGCATAACATGTCGCATTCCGCAGTGGAATCGATGATCTGGTCGATGCGGGGGAGCGGGAACGGATCTTGCGGGCATGCTTTGTTGAGGTTGGTGAAGTCGACACACATACGCTCCTTCCCTCCCTTCTTTGGCACAACGACAGGGTTGGCCAACCAATCTGGGTATCGGACCTCACGGATGACCCCAGCGGCCTCTAATTTGCGGGTCTCCTGGATGATGAAGGCCTGCTTTTCTGTGGACTGCCGCCTGGCCTTTTGCTTCACAGGGCGCACGTTGGGGCACACGTTGAGGTGATGCTCGATTACACTCCTGGGGATCCCTGCCAACTGGTCCAGCTCCCAAGTGAATACCTTCTTGTTTGCGCGCAGGAACCCGACCAGGGCCTCCTCCTGCTCGGGTTTGAGGTGGGCGCCTATGGTGAAAGTGGCGTTGGTGGACCCGTCCTTATCGACGGGTATCTGCTTGGTTTCTGCCTTGTCTTGGGTGAACAACTGCTTCTTCTTGGCGGGTGTAGCCCCCTTGGGCCCGGGGGTCTCCAAGTCGGCGGGCTGTGCCGACGCCGCCGTCTTGAAGGCGAGCTTGAGCGCCCGCAGCGCGTCCCCAGTGTCCCCGTGCATAGTGAGGACACTGCTGCTCCCGGGCATTTTCATGAGGTTGTACGCCGGGTGTGTCGCGGCCATGAATTGGGCCAGTGCTGGGTAGCCGAGGATGGCGTTGTAGGGGAGGCCGATGGGGGCGATGTCGAAGTCAACCAGCTCCGTGCGGAAGTTGTCGTAGGTGCTGAAGGTCACTGGGAGCCGGATTTGTCCCAAGGAACTGGACGACTTGCCCCCGACGCCTAAGAAGGGCCGGCTGGGTTGCAGCCGTTCCAGGGGTATGCGGAGGAGGTCGAAGGCCTCGACCGAGAGCACGCTGAGGCCCGTGCCGCCATCAACGAGGGTTTTGGTGACAGCCACCTGGCAGATGGTGGGGGTGCACAACATGGGGAGCGCGCCCGAGCTGGCCGAGTTGGAGGGGTGGTCCTCCGAACTGAAGGTCAGGCCGGTCTCCGGCGCCGTCCGATCCGGGGGAGCCCCCTGCCGCGTGGAAGCGGTGCTGACCCGGCGGATGAACGGCTTGACGTGGTGACTTGTGGGCGGCGCCTGTGAGCCGCCCAGGAGGGCCGCGACGACCGGGGGTGTTGGTGTAGCGCGATGGGACGGCGCAGGAGAGCCCCCTGCAGCACGGACGAGCTCGGCGATGCGATCGAGCCACTCTTCGTAGACGTCGTCGATGGGGCGGTAGCGCAGGAGCTCGTTTGCCGCGAGGAGCGCAGCTCGAGCCTCCAAGGGTGCGCGGAGCGCGCGGGACGAAGAACCAGCTGGTGCGAGCGATGGAGTAGCGGTGCGGCCATCTTGGCGCACGGATGGATGCTGAGACGATGCTTGCTGCTCGCCCCCCACCGGGCCGATGGCGGCGTTGACGGCGGGCGACGGGGAACGACGAGGGCGTCCGCCGACGGGCGCCGTCTGGGCGACGCGGGAAGCGATGGCGGCCCGGCGCTCGGCGCGGGCCCGACGAGCGTCGGACATGGATGCGACGGTCGGAGGAGAATGGAGCAGTGGACGACGAATTCCTGCACACCCCTACCTGGCATGCCAAATGTCGGATTTCGGGTTCCGGCAGACCCTTAAGGTTCGAACACTGGGGTGCGCGTGGAGATTACGCCTTCTACCTCTCCGTCTCGCAAAGATCTAGGCTACTTAAAGAACTGCACAAGAGACACAAGGTTTATACTGGTTCGGGCCACCGTTGTGGTGTAATACCCTACTCCAGTGTGTGGTGGGTGGATTGCCTCTTGGGGCTGATGATGGTGAACAATACAAGGAAGAATAGCCGAGGGTCTGTTCTTGGCTGGGGCGATGAACTGCTGGGAGGAGTTCAACCACCTCTCTCTCTCTCTCTCTCACTCTAGCCGCCGTACTCTCTCTTGCCGGCAACTAACCTGCCAACCCCTTGCTATGTGGGCGGCTGGTCCTATTTATAGAGGCCCTGGTCCTCTTCCCAAATATCGAGCGGGAAGGGAGCCAACAATGGCGGGCTAATTTGAAGGGGGACAGCAAGTATCAACTATCCTGACAAAAGCAGTCTTCGCCTGCACAAAGCTCTGGTGATGACGCCGTCTTGGGCTCCACGGTGACCTCCGTCTCGTAGTCCTCCTGGTCTTGGTCTCGTTGCACCAAAATGGCAACCTTTGCCTGATGCCTCGGTACTCCGCGGCTGCGCTTGCCCCTTTGCACCAAAGAGGAAAGAAGGACGCTGCGCGGGCTGGCACCCGCCTAGCGCCCTTAGTCGTCATGGCTTGTGTCACGGGCACCTCGCGAGGTACCTCGCCTTGATCTCTCCGCCTCCTCGCGAGCCAGCCTGATGAGGCCGTGCCTGAGGAAGCTCCGTGTCGTCCGCCTCGCGAGGCTTGGCCCCTCGCGAGGGTCTTGAGTCTTGTGTTGATGAAGCTGGGCCGTGCTGGGGCCCCTTTGAGCCACAACGCAGGCAGGCAAGTCTCGGGACCCCCGTTCCCATAACGCCGACAGTCACACTCATCTGCGATGAAGTCGGTGAGACCGGCATTGGCAATGAATTGCATGAACTCCTCATGAATTCCAGCTTCTTGCAGGAACCGGATGTGCGGCCAATCGCACGGCCGTACCTCTGCCAACCTCCGAGGGTGGAGATCATTGTCAGAAGACTCCCCAATAACACCCTTGGAGTTCTTCCTTGAGCCATATTTCCTGAAGATATTCATGTCCGCGTACAATTTTTCCTATGAACAAAAATCTGAATTTTTAGTTGCTACCTCTTTTAGCATTATGTTCGTTTTCCCCGAAGAGGAAGGGATGATGCAGCAAAGTAGCGTAAGTATTTCCCTCAGTTTTTGAGAACCAAGGTATCAATTCAGTAGGAGGCCATGCATAAGTCCCTCGTACCTGCACAAAACAAATAAATCCTCACAACCAACGCAAATAGGGGTTGTCAATCCCTATAGGGCCACTTACGAGAGTGAGATCTGATAGATATGATAAGATAATATTTTTGGTATTTTTATGATAAAGATGAAAAGTAAAATAAAGGCAAAGTAAATAACTAAGTAGTAGGAGATTGATATGATAAAGATAGACCCGGGGGCCATAGGTTTCACTAGTGGCTTATCTCGAGAGCATAAGTATTCTACGGTGGGTGAACAAATTACTGTTGAGCAATTGACAGAATTGAGCATAGTTATGAGAATATCTAGGTGTGATCATGTATATAGGCATCACGTCCGAGACAAGTAGACTGACTCCTGCCTGCATCTACTACTATTACTCCACTCTTCGACCGCTATCCAGCATGCATCTAGAGTATTAAGTAAAAACAGAGTAACGCCTTAAGCAAAATGACATGATGTAGAGTGATAGACTCATGCAATATGAAGAAAACCCCATCTTGTTATCCTCGATGGCAACAATACAATGAAGGAAGTATGCCCTAGAGGCAATAATAAAGCTATTATTTATTTCCTTATATCATGATAAATGTTTATTATTCATGCTAGAATTATATTAACCGAAAACATAATACATGTGTGAATACATAGACAAACAGAGTGTCACTAGTATGCCTCTACTTGACTAGCTCGTTGATCAAAGATGGTTATGTTTCCTAACCATAGACATGAGTTGTCATTTGATTAACGGGATCACATCATTAGGAGAATGATGTGATTGACTTGACCCATTCTGTTAGCTTAGCACTTGATCGTTTAGTTTGTTGCTATTGCTTTCTTCATGACTTATACATGTTCCTATGACTATGAGATTATGCAACTCCCGTTTACCAGAGGAACACTTTGTGTGCTACCAAACGTCACAACATAACTGGGTGATTATAAAGGTGCTCTACAGGTGTCTTCGAAGGTACTTGTTGGGTTGGCGTATTTCGAGATTAGGATTTGTCACTCCGATTGTCGGAGAGGTATCTCTGGGCCCTCTCGGTAATGCACATCACCTAAAGCTTTGCAATCATTGCAACTAATGAGTTAGTTGTGAGATGATGTATTACAGAACGAGTAAAGAGACTTGCCGGTAACGAGATTGAACTAGGTATTGAGATACCGACGATCGAATCTTGGGCAAGTAACATACCGATGACAAAGGGAACAACGTATGTTGTTATGCGGTCTGACCGATAAAGATCTTCGTAGAATATGTGGGAGCCAATATGAGCATCCAGGTTCCGCTATTAGTTATTGACCGGAGACGTGTCTCGGTCGTGTCTACATTGTTCTCGAACCCGTAGGGTCCGCACGCTTAAAGTTCGGTGATGATCGTAATAAGGGTTTTTGTGTTTTGATGCACCGAAGGTTGTTCGGAGTCCCGGATGTGATCACGGACATGACGAGGAGTCTCGAAATGGTCGAGACATAAAGATTGATATATTGGAAGCCTATATTTGGATATCGTAAATGTTCCGGGTGAAATCGGGATTTTACCGGAGTACCGGGGGGTTACCGGAACCCCCCGGGGGTTATTGGGCCTACATGGGCCATAAGGGAGAAGAGGAGGGCCGGCCAGGGCAGGCCGCACGCCCCCCTAGTCTGAATAGGACAAGGAAGGGGTGGGGGGCGTCCCCCTTTCCTCTTTCTCCCTTCCTCCTTCCTTTTCCAACAAGGCAAGAGGGGGGAGTCCTACTCCCGGTTGGAGTAGGACTCCTCCAGGCGCACCCATAGGGCCGGACGCACCTCCCCCTCTCCCTCCTTTATATACCGAGGCAAGGGGGCACCCCATGACACACAAGTTGATCCTCGTGATCGTTCCTTAGCCGTGTGCGGTGCCCCCTTCCACCATATTCCACCTCGGTCATATCGTAGCGGTGCTTAGGCGAATCCTTGCGTCGGTTGAACATCATCACCGTCATCACGCCGTCGTGCTAACGAAACTCTCCCTCAACGTTTTGCTGGATCGGAACTCGAGGGACGTCACCGAGTTGAATGTGTGCAGAACTCGGAGGTGACGTACATTCGGTACTTGGATCGGCCGGATCGGGAATACGTACGACTACTTCCTCTATGTTGTGTCAACGCTTCCGTTGCCGGTCTACGAGGGTACATAGACAACACTCTCCCCTCTCGTTGCCATGCATCACCATGGTCTTGCGTGTGCGTAGGAAATTTTTTTGAAATTACTACGTTCCCCTACAGTGGCATTCGAGCCTACAAGTGAGTTGTGGGCGATATAAGTCATACTGCTTGCCAGCATGTCACACTTTGGTTCGGCGGTATTGTTGGATGAAGCGGCCTGGACCGACATTACGCGTACGCTTACGCGAGACACACAGGTGACTAGCGGGTGTCAGTTTCTCCAACTTTAGTTGAACCGAGTGTGGCTACGCCCGGTCCTTGCGAAGGTTAAAACAGCACCAACTTGACAAACTATCGTTGTGGTTTTGATGCGTAGGTAAGAACGGTTCTTTCTCAGCCCGTAGCAGCCACGTAAAACTTGCAACAACAAAGTAGAGGACGTCTAACTTGTTTTTGCAGGGCATGTTGTGATGTGATATGGTCAAGACGTGATGAGATATAAGTTGTTGTATGAGATGATCATGTTTTGTTGAAGTTATCGGCAACAGGCAAAAGCCTTATGGTTATCTCTCTATTGCATAAGATGCAAGCGCCAAATAATTGCTTTACTTTATCGCTATGCGATAGCAATAGTTGCAAGAGCAATTGTTGGCGAGACAACCATGTGACGACACATTGATATAGATCAAGATGATGGAGATCATGGTGTCATGACGGTGACGATGGAGATCATGACGATGCTTTGGAGATGGAGATCAAAGGCACAAGATGATGATGGCCATATCATGTCACATATTTTGATTGCATGTGATGTTTATCTTTTATACATCTTATTTTGCTTAGTTCGACGGTAGCTTTATAAGATGATCTCTCACTAATTATCAAGGTATAAGTGTTCTCCCTGAGTATGCACCGTTGCGAAAGTTCTTCGTGCTGAGACACCACGTGATGATCGGGTGTGATAGGCTCTACGTTCAAATACAACGGGTGCAAAACAGTTGCACACGCGGAATACTCAGGTTAAACTTGACGAGCCTAGTATATAACAGATATGGCCTCGGAACACGGAGACCGAAAGGTCGAGCGTGAATCATATAGTAGATATGATCAACATAGTGATGTTCACCATTGAAACTACTCCATCTCACGTGATGATCGGACATGGTTTAGTTGATTTGGATCACGTGATCACTTAGAGGATTAGAGGGATGTCTATCTAAGTGGGAGTTCTTAAGTAATATGATTAATTGAACTTTAATTTATCATGAACTTAGTCCTTGTAGTATTAGCATATCTATGTTGTAGATCAATAGCTCGCGTTTAGCTCCCCTGTTTTATTTTTGATATGTTCCTAGAGAAAACTAAGTTGAAAGATGTTAGTAGCAATGATGCGGATTGGATCCGTGATCTGAGGTTTATCCTCATTGCTGCACAGAAGAATTATGTCTTTGATGCACCGCTAGGTGACAAACCTATTGCAGGAGCAGATGCAGATGTTATGAACATTTGGCTAGCTCAATATGATGACTACTTGATAGTTTAGTGCACCATGCTTAAACGGCTTAGAATCGGGACTTCAAAGACGTTTTGAACGTCATGGACCATATGAGATGTTCCAGGAGTTGAAGTTAATATTTGAAGCAAATACCCAAGTTGAGAGATATGAAGTCTCCAACAAGTTCTATAGCTAAAAGATGGAGGAGAATAGCTCAAGCAGTGAGCATGTGCTCAGATTGTCTGGGTACTACAATTGCTTGAATCAAGTGGGAGTTAATCTTCCAGATAAAATAGTGATTGACAGAATTCTCTAGTCACCATCACCAAGTTAGTAGAACTTCGTGATGAACTATAGTATGCAAGGGATGATGAAAATGATTCCCGAGCTTTTCATGATGATGAAGTCGATGAAGGTAGAAATCAAGAAAGAGCATCAATTGTTGATGATTAACAAGACCACTAGTTTCAAGAAAAGGGCAAAGGGAAAGAAAGGGAACTTCAAGAAGAACGGCAAGCAAGTTGCTGCTCAAGTGAAGAAGCCCAAGTCTGGTCCTAAGCCTGAGACTAAGTGCTTCTACTGCAAAGGGACTGGTCACTAGAAGCGGAACTGCCTCAAGTATTTGGTGGATAATAAGGATGGCAAAGTGAACAAAGGTATATTTGATATACAGATTATTGATGTGTATTTTACTAGTGTTCATAGCAACCCCTCGGTATTTGATACTGGTTCAGTTGCTAAGAGTAGTAACTCGAAACGGGAGTTGCAGAATGAACATAGACTAGTTAAGGGTGATGTGACGATGTGTGTTGGAAGTGGTTCCAAGATTGATATGATCATCATCGCACACTCCCTATACTTTCGGGATTAGTGTTGAACCTAAATAAGTGTTATTTGGTGTTTGTGTTGAGCATAAATATGATTGGATCATGTTTATTGCAATACGGTTATTCATGTAAGTTAGAGAATAATTGTTGTTCTGTTTACATGAATAAAACCTTCTATGGTCATACACCCAATAAAAATGGTTTGTTGGATCTCGATCGTGGTGATACACATATTCATAATATTGAAGCCAAAATATGCAAAGTTAATAATGATAGTGCAACTTATTTGTGGCACTGCCGTTTAGGTCATATTGGTGTAAAGCGCATGAAGAAAATCCATGCTGATGGGTTTTTTGGAATCACTTGATTATGAATCAGTTGATGCTTGCGAACCATGCCTCATGGGCAAGATGACTAAGACTCCGTTCTCCGGAACAATGAAGCGAGCAACAGATTTGTTGGAAATCATACATACTGATGTATGTGGTCCGATGAATATTGAGGCTCGTGGCAGGTATCATTATTTTGTGATCTTCACAGATGATTTGAGCAGATATGAGTATATCTACTTGATGAAACACAAGTTTGAAATATTTGAAAAGTTCAAAGAATTTCAGAGTGAAGTGGAGAATCGTCGTAACAAAAATAAAAGTTTCTACGATATGATCGCAGAAGTAAAATATTTGTGTTACGAGTTTGGCCTTCAGTTAAAAACAATGTGAAATAGTTTCACTACTCATGCCACCTGGAACACCACAGTGTAATGGTGTGTCCGAACGTCATAACCGTACTTTATTAGATATGGTGCGATCTATGATGTCTCTTACCGATCTACCACTATCGTTTTGGGGTTATGCATTAGAGAAAGCTACATTCACATTAAATAGGGCACCATCTAAATCCATTGAGATGACACCGTATGAACTATGGTTTGGCAAGAAACCTAAGCTGTCGTTTCTTAAAGTTTGAGGTTGCAATGCTTATGTGAAAAAGTTTCAACCTGATAAGCTCAAACCCAAATCGGAGAAGTTCGTCTTCATAGGATACCCAAAAGAAAATGTTGGGTACACCTTCTATCACAAATCCGAAGGCAAGATATTCGTTGCTTTGAATGGATCCTTTCTAGAGAAGGAGTTTCTCTCGAAAGAAGTGAGTGGGAGGAAAGTAGAACTTGATGAGGTAACTGTACCTGCTCCCTTATTAGAAAGTAGTTCATCATAGAAATCTGTTCCTATGACTACTACACCAATTAGTGAGGAAGCTAATGATGATCATGTAACTTCAGATCAAGTTACTATCGAACCTCATAGGTAAACCAGAGTGAGATCCGCACCAGAGTGGTACGGTAATCCTGTTCTGGAGGTCATGTTACTTGACCATGACGAGCCTACGAACTATGAGGAAGCGATGATGAGCCCAGATTCCGCGAAATGGCATGAGGCCATGAAATCTGAGATGAGATCCATGTATGAGAACAAAGTATGGACTTTGATTGACTTGCCCAAAGATCGGCGAGCCATTGAGATTAAATGGATCTTCAAGAGGGAGACGGACGTTGATAGTAGTGTTACTATCTACAAAGCTAGAATTGTCGCAAAAAGTTTTCGACAAGTTCAAGGTGTTGACTACGATGAGAGTTTCTCACTCGTATCTATGCTTAAGTCTGTCCGAATCATGTTAGCAATTGCCACATTTTATGAAATCTGGCAAATGGATAAAAAAACTGCATTCCTTAATGGATTTATTAAAGAAGAGTTGTATATGATGCAACCAGAAGGTTTTGTCAATCCTAAAGGTGCTAACAAAATATGCAAGCTCCAGCGATCCATCTATGGACTGGTGCAAGCATCTCGGAGTTGGAATATACGCTTTGGTAAGTTGATCAAAGCATATAGTTTTATACAGACTTGTGGTGAAGCCTGTATTTACAAGAAAGTGAGTGGGAGCACTACAACATTTCTAATAAGTATATGTGTATGACATATTGTTGATCAGAAATAATGTAGAATTATTCTGCAAAGCATAAAGGAGTGTTTGAAAGGAGTTTTTCAAAGAAAGACCTCGGTGAAGCTGCTTACATATTGAGCATCAAGATCTATAGAGATAGATCAAGACGCTTGATAAGTTTTCAATGAGTACATACCTTGACAAGTTTTTGAAGTAGTTCAAAATGGAACAGCCAAAGAAAGAGTTCTTGCCTGTGTTACAAGGTGTGAAATTGAGTAAGACTCAAAACCCAACCATGGCAGAAGATAGAGAGAGAATGAAAGTCATTCCCTATGCCTCAGCCATAGGTTCTATAAAGTATGCCATGTTGTGTACCAGACCTATTGTATACCCTGCCCTAAGTTTGGCAAGGGAGTACAATAGTGATCCAGGAGTAGATCACTGGACATTGGTCAAAATTATCCTTAGTGGAATAAGGATATGTTTCTCGATTATGGAGGTGACAAAAGGTTCGTCGTAAAGGGTTATGTCGATGCAAGTTTTGACACTAATCCAGATGACTCTAAGTCTCAATCTGGATACATATTGAAAGTGGGAGCAATTAGCTAGAGTAGCTCTGTGCAGAGAATTGTTGACATAGAAATTTGCAAAATACTTACGGATCCGAATGTGGCAGACCCGTTGACTAAAATTCTCTCATAAGCAAAACATGATCACACCTCAGTACTCTTTGGGTGTTAATCACATAGCGATGTGAACTAGATTATTGACTCTAGTAAACCCTTTGGATGTTGGTCACATGTCGATGTGAACTATGGGTGTTAATCACATGATGATGTGAACTGTTGATGTTAAATCACATGGCGATGTGAACTAGATTATTGACTCTAGTGCAAGTGGGAGACTGAAGGAAATATGCCCTAGAGGCAATAATAAAGCTATTATTTATTTCCTTATATCATGATAAATGTTTATTATTCATGCTAGAATTGTATTAACCGGAGACATAATACATGTGTGAATACATAGACAAACATAGTGTCACTAGTATGCCTCTACTTGACTAGCTCATTGATCAAAGATGGTTATGTTTCCTAACCATAGACATGAGTTGTCATTTGATTAATGGGATCACATCATTAGGAGAATTATGTGATTGACTTGACCCATTCCGTTAGCTTAGCACTTGATCGTTTAGTTTGTTGCTATTGCTTTCTTCATGACTTATACATGTTCCTATGACTATGAGATTATGCAACTCCCGTTTACCAGAGGAACACTTTGTGTGCTACCAAACGTCACAACGTAACTGGGTTATTATAAAGGTGCTCTATAGGTGTCTCCGAAGGTACTTGTTGGGTTGGCGTATTTTGAGATTAGGATTTGTCACGCCGATTGTCGGAGAGGTATCTCTGGGCCCTCTCGGTAATGCACATCACCTAAAGCCTTGCAAGCATTGCAACTAATGAGTTAGTTGAGAGATGATGTATTACGAAACGAGTAAAGAGACTTGCCGGTAACGAGATTGAACTAGGTATTGAGATACCGATGATCGAATCTCGGGGAAGTAACATACCGATGACAAAGGTAACAACGTATGTTGTTATGCGGTCTGACCGATAAACATCTTCATAGAATATGTGGGAGCCAATATGAGCATCCCGGTTCCGCTATTGGTTATTGACCGGAGATGTGTCTCGGTCATGTCTACATTGTTCTCGAACCCGTAGGGTCCGCACGCTTAAAGTTCGGTGACGATCGTAATAAGGGTTTTTGTGTTTTGATGAACCGAATGTTGTTCGGAGTCCCGTATGTGATCACGGACATGACGAGGAGTCTCGAAATGGTCGAGACATAAAGATTGATATATTGGAAGCCTATATTTGGATATCGGAAATGTTCTGGGTGAAATCGGGATTTTACCGGAGTACCGGGGGGTTACCGGAACCCCCCTGGGGGTTATTGGGCCTACATGGGCCATAAGGGAGAAGAGGAGGGTCGGCCAGGGCAGGCCGTGCGCCCCTCCCCCTAGTCCGAATAGGACAAGGAAGGGGGGGCGGCGCCCCCCTTTCCTCTTTCTCCCTTCCTTCTTCCTTTTCCAATAAGGCAAGAGGGGGGAGTCCTACTCCCGGTTGGAGTAGGACTCCTCCAGCGCACCCATAGGGCCGGCCGCACCTCCCCCTCTCCCTCCTTTATATACTGAGGCAAGGGGGCACCCCATGACACACAAGTTGATCCTCGTGATCGTTCCTTAGCCGTGTGCAGTGCCCCCTTCCACCATATTCCACCTCGGTCATATCGTAGCGGTGCTTAGGCGAAGCCCTGCATCGGTAGAACATCATCACCGTCATCACGCCGTCGTGCTGACGACACTCTCCCTCAATGTTTTGCTGGATCAGAACTCGAGGGACGTTACCGAGTTGAACGTGTGCAGAACTCGGAGGTGCCGTACGTTTGATACTTGGATTGGTCGGATCGGGAAGACGTACGACTACTTGCTCTACATTGTGTCAACACTTCCGTTGCCGGTCTACGAGGGTACGTAGACAACACTCTCCCCTCTCATTGCTATGCATCACCATGATCTTGCGTGTGCATAGGATTTTTTTTTTGAAATTACTACGTTCCCCTACATACAATACGTGCCTTGCTGCCCTTGCTGTCACCGGGAAAGGACACCGCAAGATTGAACCCAAAGCTAAGCACTTCTCCCATTGCAAGAAAGATCAATCTAGTAGGCCAAACCAAACTAATAATTCGAAGAGGCTTGCAAAGATAACCAATCATACATAAAAGAATTCAGAGAAGATTCAAATATTATTCATAGATAGACTTGATCATAAACCCACAATTCATCGGTCTCAACAAACACACTGCAAAAAGAAGATTACATCGAATAGATCTCCACAAGAGAGGGGGAGAACATTGTATTGAGATCCAAAAAGAGAGAAGACGCCATCTAGCTACTAACTATGGACCCATAGGTCTGAAGTAAACTACTCACACTTCATCGGAGAGGCTATGGTGTTGATGTAGAAGCCCTCCGTGATTGATGCCCCCTCCGGTGGAGCTCTGGAACAGGCCCCAAGATGGGATCTCGTGGATACAGAAAGTTGCGGCGGTGGAATTAGGGTTTTGGCTCTATATCTGATCGTTTGGGGGTACGTGGGTATATATAGGAGGAAGAAGTACGTCGGTGGAGCAACAGGGGGCCCACGAGGGTGGGGGGCGCGCCTGGTAGGGTAGGGCGCGCCCCCTACCTCGTGGCCTCCTGTTACATGCCTTGGCGTAGGGTGCAAGTCTCTTGAGTTGTATTCGATGAGAAAATCATGTTCCCGAAGGTTTCATTCCGTTTGGACTCCATTTGATATTCCTTTTCTTCGAAACCCTAAAACAGGCAAAAAACAACAATTCTGGGCTGGGCCTCTGGTTAATAGGTTAGTCCCAAATATAATATAAAAGTGGATAATAAAGCCCAATAATGTCCAAAACAGTATATACTATAGCATGGAGCAATCAAAAATTATAGATACGTTGGAGACGTATCAAGCATCCCCAAGCTTAATTCCTGCTCGTCCTCGAGTAGGTAAATGATAAAAATAGAATTTTTGATGCGGAGTGCTACTTGGCATAATTTTAATGTAATTCTTCTTAATTGTGGTATGAATATTCAGATCCGAAAGATTCAAGACAAAAGTACATATTGACATAGAAAATAACAATACTTCAAGCATACTAACAAAGCAATTATGTCTTCTCAAAATAACATGGCTAAAGAAAGTTATTCCTACAAAACCATATTGTCTGGCTATGCTCTATCTTCACCACACAAAATATTTAAATCATGCACAACCCTGATGACAAGCCAAGCAATTGTTTCATACTTTTGACATTCTCAAAACTTTTTCAATTTTCACGCAATACATGAGCGTGAGCCATGGATATAGCACTATAGGTGGAATAGAGTGGTGGTTGTGGAGAAGACAAAAAGGAGAAGATAGTCTCACATCAACTAGGCGCATCAACAGGCTATGGAGATGCCCATCAATAGATATCAATGTGAGTGAGTAGGGATTGCCATGCAACGGATGCACTAGAGCTATAAGTATATGAAAGCTCAAAAAGAAACTAAGTGGGTGTGCATCCAACTTGCTTGCTCATGAAGACCTAGGGCAATTTGAGGAAGCCCATCATTGGAATATACAAGCCAAGTTCTATAATGAAAGATTCCCACTAGTATATGAAAGTGATAACATGAGAGACTCTCTACTATGAAGATCATGGTGCTACTTTGAAGCACAAGTGTGGTAAAAGGATAGTAACATTGTCCCTTCTCTCTTTTTCTCTCTTTTTTTATTTGGGCCTTTTCTCTCCTTTTTTATGGCGTCTTTTCTTTCTCCTTTTTTTATTTTTCGTCCGGAGTCTCATCTTGACTTGTGGGGGGATCATAGTCTCCATCATCCTTTCCTCACTGGGACAATGCTCTAATAATGATGATCACCGCACTTTTATTTTTCTTACAACTCAACAATTACAACTCGATACTTAGAACAAAATATGACTCTATGTGAATGCCTCCGGCGGTGTGCCGGGATATGCAATGATGCATGAGTGACAAGTATGAAAGAATTATGAACTGTGGCTTTGCCACAAATACTATGTCAAGTACATGATCATGCTAAGCAATATGACAATGATGGAGTGTGTCATAATAAACGGAACGGTGGAAAGTTGCATGGCAATATATCTCGGAATGGCTATGGAAATGCCATAATAGGTAGGTATGGTGGTTGTTTTGAGGAAGGTATATGGTGGGTGTATGATACCGGCGAAAGGTGCGCGGTATTAGAGAGGCTAGCAAAGGTGGAAGGGTGAGAGTGCGTATAATCCATGGACTCAACATTAGTCATAAAGAACTCATATACTTATTGCAAAAATCTACAAGTTATCAAAGCAAAGTATTACGCGCATGCTCCTAGGGGGATAGATTGGTAGGAAAAGACCATTGCTTGTCCCCGACCGCCACTCATAAGGAAGACAACCAATAAATAAATCATGCTCCGACTTTATCACATAACGGTTCACCATACGTGCATGCTACGGGAATCATAAACTTCAACACAAGTATTTCTCAAATTCACAACTACTCAACTAGCATGACTTTAATATCACCATCTCCATATCTCAAAACAATTATCAAGTATCAAACTTATCATAGTATTCAACACACTCATAAGAAAATTTTATTATTAATCTTGCATACCAAGTATATTAGGATTTAAAGAAAATTACCATGCTATTTAAGACTCTCAAAATAATCTAAGTGAAGCATGAGAGATCAATAGTTTTTATAAAACAAATCCACCACCGTGCTCTAAAAGATATAAGTGAAACACATAGAGTATTCTAACAAATTCCAAATCATGTATGGCTCTCTCAAAAGGTGTGTACAGCAAGGATGATTGTGGTAAACTAACAAATAAAGACTCAAATAATACAAGATGCTCCAAGAAAAACACATATCATGTGGTAAATAAAAATATAGCTCCTAGTAAAGTTACCGATAGAAGTAGACGAAAGAGGGGATGCCTTCCGGGGCATCCCCAAGCTTTGGCTTTTAGGTGTCCTTAGATTATCTTGGGGGTGCAATGGGCATCCCCAAGCTTAGGCTCTTGCCACTCCTTGTTCCATAATCCATCAAATCTTTACCCAAAACTTGAAAACTTCACAACACAAAACTTAAAGTAGAAAATCTCGTGAGCTCCGTTAGCGAAAGAGAATAAAAGATCAATTCAAGGTACTATAATGAACTCTTTCTTTATTTATATGGGTGTTATACCTACTGTATTTCAACTTCCCTATGGTTTATGAACTATTTTACTAGCCATAGATTCATCAAAATATGCAAACAACACACGAAAAACAGAATCTGTCAAAAACAGAACAGTCTGTAGTAATCTGTAGCTAGCGCAAGATCTGGAACCCCAAAAATTCTAAAATAAATTTCTTGACGTGAGGAATTTATCTATTAATCATCTGAAAAAATAATTAACTAAATATCGCTCTCCAAATAAAAATTACAGCAGTTCTCGTGAGCGCTAAAGTTTCTGTTTTTTACAGCAAGTTCAACAAGACTTTCCCCAAGTCTTCCCAACGGTTCTACTTGGCACAAACACTAATTAAACACAAAAAACACAACCAAAACAGAGGCTAGATAAATTATTTATTGAATAACAGCAAGGATAAATATTGGGTTGTCTCCCATCAAGCGCTTTTATTTAAAGCCTTATAGCTAGGCATAATATTTCAATGATGCTCACATGAAAGGCAAGAATTGAAGCACAAAGAGAGCATCATAAAACACGTGACAAACACATATAAGTCTAACATACTTCCTATTCATAGGCATCTTATAGGCAAACAAATTATCAAGTTAAGCAAAAACTAACATATGCAAGGAAGCGGAAAGAAACAATAGCAATCTCAACATAACGAGAGGTAATTTAGTAACATGAAAATTTCTACCACCATATTTTCCTCTCTCATAATAATTGCATGTGGGATCATAAGCAAATTCAACAAAATAGCTATCACATAAAATATTTTCAACATGATCCACATGCATGCAAAGTTGACACTCTTCCAAAATAGTGGGATTAACATTAACTAAAGTCATGACCTCTTAAAACCCACTTTTATCAAAAATTTCATAAGATTGAACATTCTCCAAATATGTGGGATCTAAAGTTGACACTCTTCCAAACCCACTTTCAATAATATCGCAAACACTATTATCAATCTCATATTCATCATGGGGCTTAAATAAATTTTCAAGATCAAAAGAAGAATCACCCCAATCATGATCATTACAACAAGTAGTAGACATAGGAAAACTAGCATCCCAAAGCTTAGGGTTTTGCATATTATTAGCACAATTGACATCAAGAGAATTTATAGTAAAATCATTGCGATCATGATTTTTATTCAAAGATCTATCATGAATCACTCCATAAAGTACTTCATCACAATTTTCAGATTTACGAATTTCAAGAAAAACTTCATAAAGATAATTTAGTGCACAAAACTCACTAGCAATTGGTTCATCATAATTGGATCTCTTAGAAAGATTAGCGAGCAGATGAGGATCCATAGATCTTAGGTTCTCTGTTTAGTAATAAATAAACAACTAATCCAACCATACGAGCAAACAAGAAAAGGCAAAAGAGGCAAATAGGGAAAGAGAAGGAGGATGGAGAGAGAGAGAGCGAATAAAATGGCAATGGTGAAGTGGGGGAGAGGAAAATGAGAGGCAAATGGCAAATAATGTAATGCGGGAGATAAGGGTATGTGATGGGTACTTGGTATGTTGACTTTTGCGTAGACCTCCCCGGCAACGGTGCCAGAAATCCTTCTTGCTACCTCTTTTAGCACTGCGTTGGTTTTCCCCGAAGAGGAAGGGATGATGCAGCAAAGTAGTGTAAGTATTTCCCCTAGTTTTTGAGAACCAAGGTATCAATCTAGTAGGAGGCTACGCGCAAGTCCCTTGTACCTGCACAAAACAAATAAATCCTCGCAACCAACGCAAATAGGGGTTGTCAATCCCTATAGGGCCACTTACGAGAGTGAGATCTGATAGATATGATAATATAATATTTTTGGTATTTTTATGATAAAGATGCAAAGTAAAATAAAGGCAAAGTAAATAACTAAGTAGTATGAGATTGATATGATAAAGATAGACCCGGGGCCATAGGTTTCACTAGTGGCTTCTCCCGAGAGCATAAGTATTCTACGGTGGGTGAACAAATTACTGTTGAGCAATTGACATAATTGAGCATAGTTATGAGAATATCTAGGTATGATCATGTATATAGGCATCATGTCCGAGACAAGTAGACCGACTCCTGCCTGCATCTACTACTATTACTCCACTCATCGACCGCTATCCAACATGCATCTAGAGTATTAAGTAAAAACAGAGTAACGCCTTAAACAAGATGACATGATGTAGAGGGATAGACTCATGCAATATGAAGAAAACCCCATCTTGTTATCCTCGATGGCAACAATACAATACGTGCCTTGCTGCCCTTACTATCACCAGGAAAGGACACCGCAAGATTGAACTCAAAGCTAAGCACTTCTCCCATTGCAAGAAAGATCAATCTAGTAGGCCAAACCAAACTGACAATTCGAAGAGACTTGCAAAGATAACCAATCATACATAAAAGAATTCAGAGAAGATTCAAATATTATTCATAGATAGACTTGATCATAAACCCACAATTCATTGGTCTCAACAAACACACCGCAAAAAGAAGATTACATCGAATAGATCTCCACAAGCACTACAAAAAAAGACACATCCGTGACATTTTGGGCCGAACGAATTTTTTTTCTGTCATACATATGACACTTGTATGACGATAATTGTGACAAAACCCGGTATCATCATAGATGTGGTGGGCTCCTACTTCTATGACAAAAAATCATGACAGAAAATGGGCTTTTCGTCCTGGGCGGGCCGGAGACGCAGCTACATGACATTCTTTGGGCCGTCCATGACGGAAAAAACCATGGTAGAAGCGAGGGGGAGGAAAATTTCGGGGAGTTCCCGGTTACGATGGGAGGTCGGGGCCGAGCGATGCGCATTTCTCTCGTACACGTACGCGCGTGTGTGCGAGGCGTTGTCTCTAACTGAACCCGAGCGAGGCGTTGGGCTCTAACTGAACGCGAGCGATTGCACTGCAGGCTACGCGTTACTGAACCCGAGCGATCGATCGATGGCTGTTAACTGAACCCGATCGAGCGATTCCTTCACTACTGCTGCTAACTGAAGCCGATCGATGCTGCCTCTGGGGTGAACAGTGAGCGTTGCCGGGGGGGGGGGGGGGTTGGATGAACAGTGAGCGGTGGAGTTGCCTCTGGATGAACAGGACCCCGTGGTGTGGTGGAGGGCTGGATGAACAGTAGACGGTGGAGGGGCGCCCGTGGAGGGGTGGTTGAACAGGACCCCATGGTGTGGATGGCTGGATGATTAGTAGACGGTGGAGGGGTGGTTGAACAATAGCCGGTGGAGTAGCGCGCGGTGGAGGCTGGATGAACAGGAGCCCGTGGAGGCTGGAGGAGGTCGACGGTAGCCCGTGGAAGCTGGAGGAGGTCGATGGTGGAGATGAACATTATCCCGTGGAGTCCCGTTTTGCGGTACACCACACCCCTCCCGATGAACAGGACCCCCGTTTCGACCGTAGCGCTCCAACACAACTCCGTTTCGTCCGTTTTGCGTTACGCCACACCCCTCCCGATCAACAGGACCCCCGTTTCGACCGTAGGAGGTCCGTTTCCTTTGTTTTGCGGTACGCCAGACCCCTCCCGATCAACAAGACCCCATTCCGAACGTAGGAGGTCCGTTTCCTCCGTTGTGCGGTACGCCAGGCCTCGTTTCCATCGCCTATTCCGTCCAAGCCCTCCCGATGAACACGACCACGCATTCCGTTCCGACCCAGCCGGTTGGCTCCCACGCGTTCCGTTGCCTCCCGATGAACACGACGCATTCCGTTGCCTCCCCATGAACACGACGACGATGCTGTTTCTCCGTTTCGACCCAACCATGTCCACGAGCCCTGGCCGTACGTATGCGTGAGTAGGCGTTCGAGACCCCGCCCGTATGTACACATACGTGGCCGTATTTTCTCTCTTGCACCCTGGCCGCTGTACGTACGTGTATATGCTACGTGCGCGCCTCTACTACGACACGTACGTGCCTCTACTACGACATGTGCGCGCCTCTACATCCACCAATATGTATGTACGTACACGTTCGCGACCAGAATGACAACGCTATGTATGCTTCGACCAGGTGGGTCCCGACTATCATGCACTTCCTTGCCTGCGAAGATGTAGCTGGTGGGTCCCAGCAGTCAGGGGGGCGAATCGTTTTTTTTGCCCGGACGCACTTCCTTGCGTGCGAAGATGTAGCTGGTGGGTCCCAGCAGTCGGGGGGAAACGTTTTTTTTCACAAAATATAGTGGCCCGTCCGGTGGGTCCCAGCTGTCAGGTGGAGGAATCATTATTTTCCGTGTAATAAGGAGGCACTTCCTTGCTGCGGCCGTGGACCCAGCTGTTAGCCTCTCCACGTATAGTCCACGTCCGATGGAAGTCATTCCTTGACCACGTTGACCACACCGCGCCAAGAGCAGCAGGGCGGTGGACGAGGCGAGGCCTAGGAAGGGGACGACGAGGAGCCAGGGAAGACGCAACAGTGGAAACCCGCGCGGAGAGGAGTACGAGGGTTCACTAGTTCGGCTGTGGTGTGAGGCTGCCGTCGCCGCAGGGCCTAGCCAGCGGTGGGAATAGTAGGGGGCGGTGAGGCCTGTGAGGCAGCACAGCCGACCACGGGAGGCAGGAGCATGCGACACGACCGGAGCTGCTTTGGGCGGCTGGAGCAAGAAGACCAGAGGTTGAAGAAGCACTACGGCCGTTGGATGGACATCGTACGGTCACTGGAGCTAGAATCGTTTATATTGACTAAGTTGACAAAGCCCTCTGTCCCCGTCAACTTAGTAGGCCCACAAGTCAGCCTCCCATCAAGGTGGGTCCCAGCTAGAAGGGGGTATTCATTTGTTTGTGCGTAATAAGGAGGCACTTCCGGTGGGTCTGAGCTGACAGCAAGGGGAACGTTTTTTCACAAAATACGGTGGCCCTTGGGTGGGTCCCAGCAGTCAGGGGCAAACGTTTTTTTCGCGAAATACTGGTGGGCGTCCGGTGGGTCCCTGCTGTCAGGTGGTGGAATAATTATTTTCCGCGTAATAAGGAGGCACTTCCTTGCGGCTGCTATGGACCCAGCTGTCAGCCTCTCCACATACAGTATTCTTCCGATGGAATTCGGTCGTTGACCACATTAACCACGCCGCGCCGAGAGCACCATGGCAGTGGATGACGGCGAGGCCTAGGAAGGGGACGACATGGAGCCGGGGAAGACGCGACAGTGGATGCCCACGCGGAGAGGAGTACGAGGGTTCACTGATTCGGCTGCGCTGCCGTCGCCGTAGAATAACACGGGGTGTGGGTGAGTGGAGTGGAGGGATGGCCTGGCCAGCGGCGGGAGTAGTATGGGGGCGGTGAGGCCTCCGCGGCAACACAGCCGAACACGGGAGGCAGGAGCAGGCGGCACGACCGACGCTGCTTTGGGCGGCTGGAGCAAGAAGACCAGAGGTTAAAGAAGCACTACGGCCGTTGGATGGACATCGTACGGTCGGTCGAGCTAGAATCGTGCATATTGACTAAGTTGACAAAGCCCTTCGTCCCCGTCAACTTAGTAGGCCCACAGCTCGGATTTGGCAGAGAACATATAGCCCATTTGCGATTTGTAAGAATGTACAACCCATTTTTTTAATTCTAATGGAATTTACTACAGCCCATTTACAGTTTGTTAAAAGTACAACCCAACTTCTAGCTAGGACAATGATTAATAATTTCAAACAACCGCTCAAAACCAAATTCAAAAAAATTCCCACATTTTGATGGGATCCAAATATTTTTATCCGAAATTTCTAGTCAGGTCAAATATAATTTCAAAATAAAGTTGTATTACGTTAAAATCCAACGAAATATTGCGCGATCAACAAGTAATGAAATTAAAATTTTCAAATTCCAAAAATAATATATTTTTCAAACTAATTACGTGTTTGGTGCATAGTAACTGTCCAGTTATTATAATTACATCCCATTTATTATTTCTTAAAGTCCATTTTCTTGTTAAGCCTAATGCATACCTCCTAGGAAAGTTTGCAGCCGAGCGGGGCGGAGAATAACAAGTTGACCCGGATATTGTGTACAACTGTTGGCCCAGTTGCATTGCTGATGTTGAAAAAAAAGTCCTGTGTAGTACAGTACAACCTAACATGGTTACTTAGCCGACATTCAGCGACGCCGGAAGGGCCCAAACAAGGCTTCTGTACAACTTTTTGAAGTCAATGAGATCAATTAATAACTTAAGAAAAAAGTTAGATTACAGTGGAACCTAATTAAAAGCTGTCACGAGCAAATAAATAATTCAATGGGTCCCACTTGTGCGTCTGCGTGTGTGTATGCGTGCGTGCGTGCGTGCGCGCGCGCGTGTGTGTGTGTGTGTGAGAGAGAGAGATAGAGAGAGACCCATCGGTTGATGCTTGTAAATACATCTTTCAGCCATATGCATTGCTGATGCTCAGTAAAAACTTATATAGTTGACACAATCATATAGAACATCATAGCACACTGAACTTGCATACAAAAATTTCACGCAGGCGGCACAATCAGGATGGAAGCAGTGGATCGCTACGGGAAGGGCTATGTTGAAACCAACGAAGTCGTACATAATGGTTCATCGTCTTTATCAATGACGGGGAAATATCTTGAATGTTGTGTAAAGAAAACAGACAGACAACACAATAAGTTCTGCTAGCACATTAAGTTGACGTACAACCCTTTCTAAAAAAAGTTCAGGTACAAAATTAGAACAGGTCACAATCACATGTACTGGCATATTAGTGCTTCACACCCATAGCTCAGATTTAACTAGTACTCCCTCCGTTCGGGAAAAGTTGTCCACAGGGCAGTGTATTTGTTTTTTTGCAAAAAAACCCACAAAGTTTTAAACACGTCACAAAGAAGTCCATCTCCTTCCTTCCTCCTCCCCCGTCGCCCGCGCCTTGCAGCCATCGCCGGCTACCCACCTGCGCCGCCGCCCGCCTGGATCTGTGCCGCGACCAACACCAGAACTGTGGCCCAGCCCACGACCAACAACAGCGCCGCCGCCCGCTTGCACCTGTGCCGCGGCTTACCACATGCACCACCCGTAGTGAAGGCGACCTGCGTCGGCGCCCCCCTCGAGCTACGCCTCCGGCCCCGTTGAAGGTCGCCGCTCATGTTCGCCCACCTTCGCCGCCCACATTCGCCTCCGATTTCGTCCTCTTCGGCCACCGGCGCCGTGGACAATTCCGGCCACTCCCGCCTCTCATGCTGCTACTGGTGGACGACGCCGACGCCGTGGACCTCTGATGCTGCTTTTGCCTTTCCCCCTGCCTCGCCTCTGCTGCCACTCCCGCCTGTGCTGGTGAGTCTGCCCCGCCCGCCTCTGCTACTGCTGCTGTTCAATTTGTTGCTGTGAGTCTGAATTTGCTGTTCTCAGTGTAGGCGGAGAAAATCTAGTTAGGGGATACAAAGCTAGAGAAATAATCCAGGACAAAGGCTGTACACTGCTGCTAAATGATGAACAGATTATAGTGAAAATTTAGTTTGATGCCATCAAATTCATTGAGTAATACTCTTGGCATTCTTGGAGATCTGCTAGTTTTTGGAAGTTTTTCTTGCTACAGTTAACTGAAAATGTTCAGTGTTCCAATACTGTAGAGAAACTACAATGCGTGTAATTCAGTTATGAGTCCTTTACTGAAACTATAGTGTTTGCTAAAACTGAGATGTAAACTAAAGGAGTTTGTGATTTGCAGAAGCTGTAGCATACTCCAACAAGTGATAAATGCACTCAAAAGTTCACCGAGAAAATGCAGAGGCTGCTCACTTGTTACTGAAAGTTTTCTGGAGTGATAAATGTATGCAAAAGAAGTTCAGTTAACTGTTACTGTTGCTGTATGAATTCCAACCAGGTCAATTTGTTGTCAATTACTCTCTAATACTCAACCAGGTTTATGCAAAATGAAGATCAACCATGTTTATTTGGATTTATTTGAATCATTTGAATTTATTTCCTTTATTTAGATTTATACACCATTTGTCCAATTGCAAACATACCTAAAGTTTCCAATTTTCCAATTTCAGTCATTCATTTTACAGAGAGCTAAGCATAGCCATGACTCTTCCCTAAATATTCCTGTAGAATCAATTCAAGCAGCACAAAACTGAAAACTGAAAACTGCCACAACCCCTTAACTAAGAGTTGATAAAAACATGTCCCTAAATTTGGAATTATTTGAATTAGCTAGGTTTATTCTTCTTCATATACAGAAAAAGATGAATATTGTTCGTCTACTAGTTACTTCAAATTTAGAACTGAATAAACACTTGCCATCTTCAGTAAACACTTGTAAATCTAGAGTGGTTTTAAACTTAGAATGCACCAAGTACTAATATCCTTTGCCAGGCTACACACCATCTACTTGGAGTAGACAACAAGATTCAAAGAGACATGCACGCTTCAATAGACTTGTGAATGCTAGCAAAGTGATAAGTAAAAACTTGGATGTTCTCAGAAATATAGCACCAGAGGACATTAAGTGAACTGGTCTGTATGTTAAAGGCAAGGAAATGCCACCTTCTTTTCTTCTTCGAGCAGTTGATGAACTGGCCTGTATGCTGCAACTACACATAGGTTCTGCAGAAAATGCACCAAAAGAGTTACACACATGTGAAGTAAGTGGAAAGCAACATTTAATCTCCACTTCTTTTCTTTTGGTAGTGAAATTCAATCTGGATTTTGTAAGCATAGAAAATGCACCAATACTGAACATTTATTCCCACCTCCGCCACCATCTTGTCAGTTTCGACAGTGTGTGTATGGAGTAGTTTTGACAACAGTATAATTGTGCATCATGTAAACATTATGAGAATGATTAAGGGTTCAACAATCAGATTATAATTATGACCAGAACAGAGGAACAAATATCATGGTTAGTTTTATGTAAAAAAAATCAGAAATGGAGTTACTCACTTGAAGTTACTATAGTTACTCACTTGAACTTACTGTAGTAGTGGCCAAAATTCAGAAAAGTTACTAAACAGCAGAAGTAGTGGCCAAAATTCAAAGTATTGAAAAGATTCTACACTAAATATACAGTGTTATCCATGTTCTGTATCCAGGACATTTTTTTATCTGTTTGCATGCATAGGTCCCACCTATCAGGAAGGATGGGCACGTACACGAACAGGTACGACTCATCAGTCTACCCGCATAGCCTTTTTGTTTAGTCTACCTAGCCGTCTAATCAACTGCCTGCACGCCACTTCTCCCATTTACTTCTCCATCGGGAACCGATTCTCCTCGGCTTCTTCACCTCTCCTTCGTCTTCATTTGCATCCAAACCCCACTGCGTTCACATTGTTTTAACCTCTTTAAATAATCATATACTACTTGAGTTACACTATCCATCTAATCCTAATTCTCCAAACCATAGCCCTCCGTTCCAGCGGTTCCAAATGGCGGAAGAGATCGAGATGCAGGTTTTTAGCGTCCAACATGTCGTCGTCGAAGGCTCGATGCGCATAGTTGCCACCGTCACCGTCCACCCAAGGGTTGTTCGGCAGTGGATCAACAATGTATCCAACTCCCTCGAAAAGGTAGAGACGAGGGTCATCGGTCTCGATGCAGAGTACACGGAGCATGCCCCTGGGAAGATCCAGTGCGCCGCCGTCCTTCAGCTGTGCCATGAAGATGATGTTTTGGTGTACCACATCATACACTCGCCCTCCATACCACGTGAGCTTCATGATTTCTTGTCTCGGGAGGACGTATACTTCTGTGGGGCAGCCATCGAAGGGGACAAACAAAAGCTGAAGCTGTACAACCTTGATTTGAAAAGCATCGCTGACCTACAAACCAGAATCAAAATTCCTGTAGAAGTTTGTGATAAACAGACACCATCCCTATTCGACATAGCAAATTTTGTGCTCAGTACAAATCTTCAGAAGGGTGACGAGACGGTGGCATTAAGGTCGTCGGGATGGGAGAATTATCCCTTGACGTACGAGCGGATAAAATATGCTGCCCTCGATGCCCGTGTGAGTTTCGAGATAGCTGCAAGGTCCAAAGAGCTTGTTGCAAAGCCTTCTCCCACAGAGAATGAGAACAAGAAGAAGAAGAAGAAGAAGAAGAAGAAGAAGAAGAAAAGGCTGCACCAGCAGGAGGGCATTATGGATGGATGAACTATTTCCTCTCTTGTAAAAAAATTATTCCCTCTCGGTGTATATTGATATAGATGGACTATTTCGATGGTGTGCATGTCTTTGGAACAGAGTAGTAGCGTGGGTCCGCTTGACTATAAGGAACTATTTATCCGCATATATAGCTTTCTCTGCTACTCCTTCTAGTGATCGGTATGCAGTGCATGTGTCCGTAGACATGACAGCTTGTGTGCATGACATGTGGGCCACCTAAAATGCGGTGAGCATCAAGTTTCTACCACTGCCACCCGCGATTCCCACAACGCCGCTCGAACCCATGAAACCACACGTCCCCCGACCTGCGGCTCACCCCTCTTGGCCCCACTGCCCCTCTGCCTAAGGGAGCATTACATGTGGACCAGCCACCTATCGGGTCCACATGTTATTGACTCAAAGGTACTCCCTCCGTCCATGAATAAGTGTACTTCTAGCTTTTGTCTTAAGTCAGAGTTTTAAAACTTTGACTAACTTTATAGGGAAAAGTAGCAGCATTTATGACACTAAATTAGTATCACTAGATTCGTTTTGAGTTGTAATTTCATAATATATCAATTTTATGTCATATATATTACTACTCTTTTGTATATATTTGGTCAAAATTTTAAAACTTTGACTTAAAACAAAGGCTAGAAGTACACTTATTCGCGGACGGAGGGAGTAGGTGCAATGGATCCAAAGTAGTAGAACAATACTTGTTCACGTGCTTGAAATATAAACACTCTAGTTTTGATATACATGTGTCAGCAGACATGACAGCTTGTCCATGGAAGTTGAACCATGGCGACCATCACGTTTCTTGTTTCTACCACTGCCACACCCACACGCGATTCCCACGATGCCGCTCCAACCCACGGCACGACATCCCCCCACGTGGACATGGATCCTCTGACGTGGCTATCACTGCCTTGCCTTGCCTTTCCTTCGCTGACAGGTGGGACCCACGCTTATGGGACCCACATGTCAGTGACAGAATGGTAGGATTGTTCGCGTCAGGGGATCCTCATCCCCCCGACGTGCCCCTCATCCCTCTCGGCCCCACTGCTCCTCTGCCTTTGTGTGCATGACATGCGAGCCAGCTGAACTGCGGCGACCATCAACTTTCTACCACAGACACACTTGATTGGACACGGTTTGCCTGCTCCGCTGCTGTGCTCCGATCCGTACTCCCGCACAATCGAATTTTCATCCAGCGGCTGTGACACATTTAGTACCCGCCGGTGTGGCCATCTACGCCTCGTAACACCCCGACGCCCAGCTGTGGCACCCTCGCCACAGCCACGCCACCACCGGCCGGTTCATCTCGAATGAGTGAGTCGTGAACCACGCCACCACCATGAGAATGATATGTGGGCCAGCCGCATTTAAGGTCCGCATGTCATTGACTGATAGGCCGGGCACTAAAGCCACTGAAGTTCGGTCCCGTGGGCCCCGAGAGGGAAATGTAACTCATGCGGCAGGCCTTGTGGTGCTCCCGCAGTACGAGCTCGTGCCAAAACTGGAATTTGTTTCTTACTACTACCAACTAGTACTAGTAAGGTACATGTGCATTGCACGCATGAGATTCTGGTGGTTTGTGCATTATGCTTCTACATGTGGAGCTTTCTGGATTCTAACATGTGGCAAAATCTGGTGGCATGTAAGGTTAGGCAAGTTTGATTAACATAGGTGAGTGTTTGGTTCAAGCCACACCTTAGGCAAGCCACACTAAGGCCCCACATGACATACACACAAAAAATGTGGCAAGATTCCCTTAGGCTTACCAACTTGTTTCTCTCGTTTTGAAGAACTAATAACTTTGCCTAAGCTTAGTTGTGCCGTGCACGTACCTACTAGTAGTTGTATAGTGGTAGTACTAGTAATATAGTATTATGAGTACAAACTTGGTACTAGTAGGAGTAGTACTAGTATGGAATGCTCCTACTCTATCAACGAGCCCCGTCTGACACCAAATTTCTTGGCTTCCATGCTACAACTAGATCTTCCCCTCACTTCTGTTTTCCAACCCGGCGGCGGGCGGGGTGTCGGTTTGCTCAACGGCGGTCCCACATGAAAGTGAAAATGCTAGGCAACACGCCTTCCCTAAGCTATGTGTCGTGCCGGACGGGCCGTGTTGTACTCCCGATTCCCGGTCGTGTGGGGGTGTGACGCGAACGCGACAAGCCTTTTCCTTTTACCAGCAATGTGCCCATGCATTGCGACGGATCCAAAGTAGTAGAATAGTAGTATTTGTTCACAAACTTGAAAGAAATCACTATTGTTTTGATATACTCCTAATATATTACTCCCTCCGTACCTAAATATTTGTCTTTTTTGAGATTTCAAATGGACTATCACATACGGATTATATAGACATATTATAGTGTTTCTAGCAAGATGCCCGCGCGTTGCACGAAGTTGATGGAAAAGGTAAGCACAACTTATAAATTGACGGATGGAGTACTAGTTACAATGATGCATATAATTAAGCAAAGGGATCGCACATGTCGGTATTGACTAGAACGAGAATGCAACAACACAATAAGAATTAAGGCCACGATGATGCGATCGCAGTGGTGGTTACAGAAGGCAAGAAGAAAGATGGATCCACGAACGTACGACCTCCTCCTCCTCAACTTAGTGTGCCGGGCCACCGACCGACGGCTAAGGAGCGGCGGCTTTTGTGGCGAGGTCGAGGTGCTTCTCAGCAAAGGCATCCAAGGCTTCCAGCCGGTTGAGGAAGGCCAACGTCGTAGCGTCCTCACTAGCCTTGTAGATACCTATGTACACGATTTCCTCGTACATGTGGATGTGTAGGTCGACGAATTCTCGCAGGGCGAGGCGCCTTGCGGCGAGCGCGACCTCCAGGTGGACATTCTTCGTGGCATCGGCGGGCAGTCGCAGGGCCACCAGTGCTTGAAAGAGGTTCCGGCCATGGAGGCCGATTAGGGTGGCAGGCAATGAGGAGCCCAGGCGCGCGGGCTGGAGGAGTACGGCGATGTCGTCCACGAGCTTCTTGAGGACGGTGAACTTGTTGCTGGTGGCAACTATCATCTGGTCCAACTGAGAGCCATAGTTGGCGTCGAAGGCAGCCATTCACCAGCTGGTCTCCAACACCGTCGGGAGACGATCCTCGGCGCCATGCTGCAGGCCGGCATCGTGGACCATCTGGCGCAGCCGCTGGCCGCTCACGAGCATCGCTGCCATGGGTCTGGAGTGAGCTCTTTTGCACTTAGTGTAGGTGCTTAGGCAAATGCTTAGGTGCGTACGATGTGGTAGATGCATTGGAATGGAGGGGCGCCTTTATATGAGGGCAAACTGCGTTGCATTCACATCATGCAGCCTCTTTTCCCGGACCTCCTCCCATTACTTCCCTCATGCATTAATTGAAGGAGGATGCATTGGCCGTTCAACATATCGGGAACCGCTACTCCCTCCCTCGTCTACATTAAAGCCGTATCGGGAACTGCGCCGCCCGCTATCAAATCGAATACTCCCTCCGTCTAGGTGAGTATTAAGTCATCTTACGAAAACCAAATACTAGTAAACACATAGGTGTGGTGCATTAACTCTCACGTTGTTTCTTATTTTTCGACATAAAGAGATGAATCAACCAAGCAGAGATGTGGGGCTTGTATGCTTTTAATGACTTGAGATTATCAAACATGACATGCAGTGGTCAGTTTGTTGCACAAGAACAAATACAACCCACGTCAGCACACACACACATCTTATATAGCATCACATCCAATGACTATAAAAGATGAATGAGACCAAATTATATCTCATCTAGATGAGTTCTAGCAAAACTGTATTAATAATACTTAGTACTCCTGCGCCATGTATCATATATTAGTATCATGTAGTACTTTATTTATTTATGAGGTATCCAGATTGCACTGCACGGCCAAGAAAAGAGGGTAACATCAAAATTATGGACTACTTTTTTGATTATGTTGGTAAGGTCCGGTCATAGTCACTTGTTGAAATCTCTAAAAAGACAAATACTCCCTCCGTCCGGAAATACTTGTCATCAAAATGGATAAAAGGAAATGAATCTAGACGTATTTTAGTTTTAGATACATCTCTTTTTATCCATTTTGATCACAAGTATTTTCGGACGGAGGGAGTAGAAAACAGAGTTGGTGATGATGGTGTGCGTGCCATCCTGCAATATAGGCCATCGGATTTATATCTAACGGATAGGAAAGAAACTATGGCAATTTTGCAAAAATATACCCACATGTCTCTCCACGTTTGCAAATAAGGCCTTCCCTCGTTCAACCTTTTCTCTCACAAGATAAACTACTCATACAAATGCATCTTGAGGTGTCCATAGAATCGACGAGAGGGATGATGTGTGTGTGTGTGCGCGCGTGCAATCGATAAAGAGTGCCATCGAATTTGTGTGTGCCCACGTCAAAGATATAGAGTGGCTAGCTTACTGGAACGTGAGATGGGACATGTGCAGTTTGTCGCTGTGGCATGGATACCTACATGTAGCGCTCGACTATTGGTGTGTGGTGGGGGAAGAGGGAGGCCCAATTAACTATAGAGGTACAATGGCTGGTATATGTGTGGAGGAGGTGAGAGGCCTACCTCATGTATTAAGGAGATCGATCTGCCTCATGTATTAAGGGAGATCAATTGGCATCCATGCATATGTGCAGGAGAGGAATAAGGTTGGGGGAGAGACAGAGCTAGAGTGTTGGAGGGGGTGGTAGTGGAGTTGCTTCTAACAAATGATGGGATAGGCTTGCTAGACAAACGGAGCGCACGCCCACAATATCAATAAGAGAGGAGATGGTTGCTTGTTTTCTGTGCACGTGCGTGTGAGAGACGGGTCAGGAGGCATGCACAAATGATGAGGGGGGGGACGATGTGGTTGTGGTAAGCAGACGTAACTACATAGGAAGATCAATCGCCCTTTGTTAGAGAAAGGAGAGACATAACTTGTGAGGTACGTCGATCGATGGGGGGTAGTTAAAGTCGATCTAGGTATATGTTGGGAGATCGATCGGTATACATGCATGTGTGTGTTAGAAGCAAATGAGGCATGAGGAGAAGGATAGAGAGAGAGGGTTGCATGTAGGAGGTCGTACGAGAGGCATACTATATCGAGGGGGGAGGAGTGTGAGAGTACGAAAATGATGAAAAGAGTGGTGGGAGTGAGACATGGACGGTGACAAGAGAAGAGGGGAAGCTTGTGTTTGTGCTAGGCACACCTGGCTAGAGAGGCATATCGATCGATGTGTGCTGTAAAGAAGGAGCTGGGGGCCTACACACACCATGGGTGAACGACCTAAAGTGAAAAGACGAATTTGCACGATGGAGCTAGACAATGCTTAGGGAGGGTGAGAGGTATGCGGGCGTGTGCATGCACAAGAGAAAGTTAGCGCTAGCTACAAAGATAAGAGGGTTGTGTGGGTGTAAAAGACGGATAGTGATCATATATATTTCATTATAAAAAGTGAATTCGGATATTTGAAGAATTTATCATAGTGTTTCAAACCGACGCATGTGTGAATATATATAACAGTGATACACATGGTGTGGTTATGAACATGTTATACTACATTCAATATATTTTATCTCTACTCTTATAAAAAACGGAGTTGTTGATGATGGTGTGCCTGCCATCCTGCATTATAGGCCGTCCAATTTATATCTGGCGGATAGCAAGGAAACTATGATGGTTGAAGTTGGCAACAATCATGATTGTAGATTCTTATTGAAATAGAGAAATAAATTCAAATTTAGTTCGAATTGCAGCGGTAGTATAGACATTTGGAATGCACTAAAATGTTGGTATGAGTAGTTTACATGCATTATACAGCAAGCGAAAAAATTTAATTGGACATAACATGGATTCATACTCCCTCCTTCCATCTATATAGGGCGTAATGAGATTTTTAAGACCGCCTTTGACTATTGACAAGATTAATAGTACATGACATGCACAATGTGAAAATTATATCATTGAAAGAACCTTTCACAGACGAATTTAACAGTGTGCTTTGTGTAAGTTGCATGTCATATATCATTGCTCTAATATTTGGTCAAAGTTAGCATCAAAAAACGCATTAGGCCCTATATAGATGGAAGGAGGGAGTAGCTTTGAATAGCATTTGTATAGTAAAACGGGGCAAGACTCTCTCTTTGTGTGGTGTGAATAGTTTTATTTTTTCGTTTTATTTTTGGTTGAGGGAAGTGCGAATTGATTTGGTACATATACAAGTACAATATTACTACACGTTAGGCTTGTCCCTAAAATTCAACCCGCGTCTTGTTATATCCCGAAAATTCAGATATCGTGCTCCCAAAACTGGCGCCTTCACAACCCGCGCCTTGCTATCCCGAAATTACAACGCGCGCGAAAACTCCCTCCAGCTGCCAAATCCCGACACGCGAAATCCCCCTTCTAACCCTGAGCCAAAAGGGCCGCTAGTTCAAAACGGTGGGGGGTACTTTTGTAACACACCCTACATTTTGGACAAGCGCGTCCCTAAGTCATGCTTCACCCCCTCCCATCGCCCCCTTTTTGTTGGGGAACGTAGTAATTTCAAAAAAATTCCTATGCACACGCAAGATCATGGTGATGCATAACAACGAGAGGGGAGAGTGTTGTCCACGTACCCTTGTAGACCGAAAGCGGAAGCGTTATAACAACGCGGTTGATGTAGTCGTACGTCTTCACGACCCGACCGATCAAGCACCGAAACTATGACACCTCCGAGTTCTAGCACACATTCAGCTCGATGACGATCCCCGGACTCCGATCCAGCAAAGTGTCGGGGAAGAGTTTCGTCAGCACGACGGCGTGGTGACGATCTTGATGTTCTACCGTCGCAGGGCTTCGCCTAAGCACCGCTACAATATTATCGAGGATTATGGTGGAGGGGGGCACCGCACACGGCTAAGAGATCTCAAGGATCAATTGTTGTCTCTAGAGGTGCCCCCTGCCCCCGTATATAAAGGAGCAAGGGGGAGGGGCGGTCGTCCATGATGAGGCGCGCCAGGGAGGAGTCCTACTCCTACCGGGAGTAGGACTCCCTCCTTTTCCTTGTCCAAGTAGGAGAGGGGAAGGAAGGGAGAGAGGAGAGGAAGGAAAGGGGGGGGGGGCGCCGCCCCTCCCTCCTTCTCCAATTCAGACTAGGTGGCGAGGGGGCGCGCGGCCTGCCTTGGCCGCCCCTCCTCTTCTCCACTTTAGGCCCATGCGGCCCATTAACCCCCCGGGGGGTTCCGGTAACCCCCGGGTACTCCGGTTTTATCCGAAACTTCCCCGGAACACTTCCGGTGTTCGAATATAGCCGTCCAATATATCAATCTTTATGTCTCGACCATTTCGAGACTCCTCGTCATGTCCCCGATCTAATCCGGGACTCCAAACTCCTTCGGTACATCAAAACTCATAAACTCATAATATAACTATCATCGAAACCTTAAGCGTGCGGACCCTACGGGTTCGAGAACTATGTAGACATGACCGAGACACGTCTCCGGTCAATAACCAATAGCGGAACCTGGATGCTCATATTGGTTCCCACATATTCTATGAAGATCTTTATCAGACAGACCGCATAACAACATACGTTGTTCCCTTTGTCATCGGTATGTTACTTGCCCGAGATTCGATCGTCAGTATCTCAATACCTAGTTCAATCTCATTACCGGCAAGTCTCTTTACTCGTTTCGTAATACATCATCTCACAACTAACTCATTAGTTGCAATGCTTGCAAGGCTTATGTGATGTGCATTACCGAGAGGGCCCAGAGATACCATACTAGTGACGTTTAGTTTATCTATGTATTCACACAAGTATTATGTTTCTAGATAATACAATTCTAGCATGAATAATAAACATTTATCATGATATAAGGAAATAAAATAATAACATTATCATTGCCTCTAGGGCATATTTCCTTCAGTCTCCCACTTGCACTAGAGTCAATAATCTAGATTACACGGTAATGATTCTAACACCCATGGAGCTTTGGTGCTGATCATGTTTTGCTCGTGGAAGAGGCTTAGTCAACGGGTCTGCAACATTCAGATCCGTATGTATCTTGCAAATCTCTATGTCTCCCACCTGGACTAGATCCTGGATGGAATTGAAGCGACTCTTGATGTGCTTGGTTCTCTTGTGAAATCTGGATTCCTTTTCCAAGGCAATTGCACCAGGATTGTCACAAAAGATTTTCATTGGACCCAATGCACTAGGTATGACACCTAGATCGGATATGAACTCCTTCATCCAGACTCCTTCGTTTGCTGCTTCCGAAGCAGCTATGTACTCCACTTCACATGTAGATCCCGCCACAACGCTTTGTTTAGAACTGCACCAACTGACAGCTCCACCGTTTAATGTAAACACGTATCCGGTTTGCGATTTAGAATCGTCCGAATCAGTGTCAAAGCTTGCATCAACGTAACCATTTACGATGAGCTCTTTGTCACCTCCATATACGAGAAACATATCCTTAGTCCTTTTCAGGTATTTCAGGATGTTCTTGACTGCTGTCCAGTGATCCACTCCTGGATTACTTTGGTACCTCCCAGCTAGACTTATAGCAAGACACACATCAAGTCTGGTACACAGCATTGCATACATGATAGAGCCTATGGCTGAAGCATAGGGAACATCTTTCATTTTCTCTCTATCTTCTGCATTGGTCGGGCATTGAGTCTTACTCAATTTCACACCTTGTAACACAGGCAAGAATCCTTTCTTTGCTTGATCCATTTTGAACTTCTTCAAAATTTTGTCAAGGTATGTGTTTTGTGAAAGTCCAATTAAGCGTCCTGATCTATCTCGATAGATCTTAATGCCTAATATGTAAGCAGCTTCACCGAGGTCTTTCATTGAAAAACTCTTATTCAAGTATCCCTTTATGCTATCCAGAAATTCTATATCATTTCTGATTAGTAATATGTCATCTACATATAATATCAGAAATGCTACAGAGCTCCCACTCACTTTCTTGTAAATACAGGCTTCTCCAAAAGTCTGTACAAAACCAAATGCTTTGATCACACTATCAAAGCATTTATTCCAACTCCGAGAGGCTTGCACCAGTCCATAAATGGATCACTGGAGCTTGCACACTTTGTTAGCTCCCTTTGGATCGACAAAACCTTCTGGCTGCATCATATACAACTCTTCTTCCAGAAATCCATTCAAGAATGCAGTTTTGACATCCATCTGCCAAATTTCATAATCATAAAATGCGGCAATTGCTAACATGATTCGGACAGACTTAAGCATCGCTACGGGTGAGAAGGTCTCATCGTAGTCAATCCCTTGAACTTGTCAAAAACCTTTTGCGACAAGTCGAGCTTTGTAGACAGTAATATTACCATCAGCGTCAGTCTTCTTCTTGAAGATCCATTTATTCTCAATTGCTTGCCGATCATTGGGCAAGTCAAACAAAGTCCACACTTTGTTCTCATACATGGATTCCATCTCAGATTTCATGGCTTCAAGCCATTTTGCGGAATCTGGGCTCACCATCGCTTCTTCATAGTTCATAGGTTCATCATGATCTAGTAGCATGACTTCCAGAACAGGGTTACCGTACCACTCTGGTTGATCTACGAGGTTCGGTAGTAACTTGTTCTGACGTTTCATGATCATTATCATTAGCTTTCTCACTAATTGGTGTAGGTGTCACAGAAACCGGTTTCTGCGATGTACTACTTTCCAATAAGGGAGCAGGTACAGTTACCTCATCAAGTTCTACTTTCCTCCCACTCACTTCTTTCGAGAGAAACTCCTTCTCTAGAAAGGATCCATTCTTAGCGACAAATGTCTTGCCTTCAAATCTGTGATAGAAGGTGTACCCAACAGTTTCCTTTGGGTATCCTATGAAGACACATTTCTCCAATTTGGGTTCGAGCTTATCAGGTTGAAGTTTTTTCACATAAGCATCGCAGCCCCAAACTTTCAGAAACGACAACTTTGGTTTCTTGCCAAACCACAGTTCATAAGGCGTCGTCTCAACGGATTTTGATGGTGCCCTATTTAACGTGAATGCGACCGTCTCTAAAGCATAACCCCAAAATGATAGCCGTAAATCTGTAAGAGACATCATAGATCGCACCATATCAAGTAAAGTACGATTACGATGTTCAGACACACCATTACGCTGTGGTGTTCCGGGTGGCATGAGTTGCGAAACTATTCCGCATTGTTTCAAATGTAGACCAAACTCGTAACTCAAATATTCTCCTCCATGATCAGATCGTAGAAACTTTATTTTCTTGTTACGATGATTTTCAACTTCACTCTGAAATTCTTTGAACTTTTCAAATGTTTCAGACTTATGTTTCATTAAGTAGATATACCCATATCTGCTTAAATCATCTGTGAAGGTGAGAAAATAACGATATCCGCGACGAGCTTCAACATTCATTGGACCACATACATCTGTATGTACGATTTCCAACAAATCTGTTGCTCTCTCCATAGTACCGGAGAACGGTGTTTTAGTCATCTTGCCCATGAGGCAGGGTTCGCAAGTACCAAGTGATTCATAATCAAGTGATTCCAAAAGTCCATCAGTATGGAGTTTCTTCATGCATTTTATACCGATATGACCTAAACGACAGTGCCACAAATAAGTTGCACTATCATCATCAACTCTACATCTTTTGGTTTCAACATTATGAATATGTGTATCACTACTATCGAGATTCATCAAAAATAGACCATTCTTCAAGGGTGCATGACCATAAAAGATATTACTCATATAAATAGAACAACCATTATTCTCTGATTTAAATGAATAACCGTCTCACATTAAACAAGATCCAGATATAATGTTCATGCTCAACGCTGGCACCAAATAACAATTATTTAGGTCTAATACTAATCCCGATGGTAGATGTAGAGGTAGCGTGCCGACCGCGATCACATCGACTTTGGAACCATTTCCCACGCGCATCGTCACCTCGTCGTTCGCCAGTGTTCGCTTAATTCGTAGTCCCTATTTGGAGTTGCAAATATTAGCAACAGAACCAGTATCAAATACCCAGGTGCTACTGCGAGCTCTAGTAAGGTACACATCAATAACATGTATATCACATATACCTTTGTTCACCTTGCGATCCTTCTTATCCGCCAAATACTTCAGGCAGTTCCGCTTCCAGTGACCAGTCTGCTTGTAGTAGAAACACTCAGTTTCAGGCTTAGGTCCAGATTTGGGTTTCTTCTCTTGAGCAGCAACTTGCTTGCTGTTCTTCTTGAAGTTTCCCTTCTTCTTCCCTTCGCCCTTTTTCTTGAAACCAGTGGTCTTGTTGACCATCAACACTTGATGCTCCTTCTTGATTTCTACCTCCGCAGCTTTCAGCATTGCGAAGAGCTCGGGAATAGTCTTATTCATCCCTTGCATATTATAGTTCATCACGAAGCTCTTGTAGCTAGGTGGCAGTGATTGGAGAATTCTGTCAATGACGCAATCATCTGGAAGATTAACTCCCAATTGAATCAAGTGATTTATTATACCCAGACATTTTGAGTATATGCTCACTGACAGAACTGTTCTCCTCCATCTTGCAGCTATAGAACTTATTGGAGACTTCATATCTCTCAATCCGGGCATTTGCTTGAAATATTAGCTTCAACTCCTGGAACATCTCATATGCTCCATGACGTTCAAAACGTCGTTGAAGTTCCGATTCTAAGCCGTAAAGCGTGGCATACTGAACTATCGAGTAGTCATCAACTTTGCTCTACCAGACGTTCATAACATCTAGTGTTGCTCCAGAAGCAGGCCTGGCACCCAGCGTTGCTTCCAGGACGTAATTCTTCTGTGCAGCAATGAGGATAATCCTCAAGTTACGGACCCAGTCCGTGTAATTGCTACCATCATCTTTCAACTTTGCTTTCTCAAGGAACGCATTAAAATTCAACGGAACAACAGCACGGGCCATCTATCTACAATCAAACATAAACAAGCAAGATACTATCAGGTACTAAGTTCATGATAAATTTAAGTTCAATTAATCATATTACTTAAGAACTCCCACTTAGAAAGACATCCCTCTAATCTTCTAAGTGATTACGTGATCCAAATCAACTAAACCATAACCGATCATCACGTGAAATGGAGTAGTTTTCAATGGTGAACATTGCTATGTTGATCATATTTACTATATGATTCACGCTCGACCTTTCGGTCTCAGTGTTCTGAGGCCATATCTGCATATGCTAGGCTCGTCAAGTTTAACCTAAGTATTCTGCGTGTGCAAAAACTGGCTTGCACCCGTTGTAGATGGACGTAGATCTTATCACACCCGATCATCACGTGGTGTCTGGGCACGACGAACTTTGGCAACGGTGCATACTCAGGGAGAACACTTCTTAATAATTAGTGAGAGATCATCTTATAATACTACCGTCAATCAAAGCAAGATAAGATGCATAAAAGATAAACATCACATGCAATCAATATAAGTGATATGATATGGCCATCATCTTCTTGTACTTGTGATCTCCATCTCCGAAGTACCGTCATGATCACCATTGTCACCGGCATGACACCTTGATCACCATCGTAGCATTGTTGTCGTCTCGCCAATCTTATGCTTCCACGACTATCGCTACCGCTTAGTGATAAAGTAAAGCATTACAGCGCGATTGCATTGCATACAATAAAGCGACAACCATATGGCTCCTGCCAGTTGCCGATAACTCGGTTACAAAACATGATCATCTCATACAATAAAATTTAGCATCATGTCTTGACCATATCACATCACAACATGCCCTACAAAAACAAGTTAGACGTCCTCTACTTTGTTTGTTGCAAGTTTTACGTGGCTACTACGGGCTTAAGCAAGAACCAATCTTACCTACGTATCAAAACCACAACGATAGTTTGTCAAGTTGATGCTGTTTTAACCTTCGCAAGGACCAGGCATAGCCACACTTGGTTCAACTAAAGTTGGAGAAACTGACACCCGCCAGCCACCTCTGTGCAAAGCACGTCGGTAGAACCAGTCTCGCGTAAGCGTACGCATAATGTTGGTCCAGGCCGCTTCATCCAACAATACCGACGAACCAAAGTATGACATGCTGGTAAGCAGTATGACTTATATCGCCCACAACTCACTTGTGTTCTACTCGTGCATATAACATCAACACATAAAACCTAGGCTCGGATGCCACTGTTGGGGAACGTAGTAATTTCAAAAAATGTCCTACGCACACGCAAGATCATGGTGATGCATAGCAACGAGAGGGGAGAGTGTTGTCCACGTACCCTCAGAGACCGAAAGCGGAAGCATTATAACAACGCGGTTGATGTAGTCGTACGTCTTCACGACCCGACCGATCAAGCACCGAAACTACAACACCTCCGAGTTCTAGCACACGTTCAGCTCAATGACGATCCCCGAACTCCGATCCAGAAAAGTGTCGGGGAAGAGTTTCGTCAGCACGACGGCGTGGTGACGATCTTGATGTTCTACCGTCGCAGGGCTTCGCCTAAGCACCACTACAATATTATCGAGGATTATGGTGAAGGGGGGCACCGCACACGGCTAAGAGATCTCAAGGATCAATTGTTGTCTCTAGAGGTGCCCCCCTGCCCCCGTATATAAAGGAGCAAGGGGGAGGGGCGGCCAGCCATGATGAGGCGTGCCAGGGAGGAGTCCTACTCCTACCGGGAGTAGGAATCCCTCCTTTTCCTTGTCCAAGTAGGAGAGGGGGGAGGAAGGGAGAGTGGAGAGGAAGGAAAGGGGGGGGGGGCGCCGCCCCTCCCTCCTTGTCCAATTCAGACTAGGGGGAGAGGGGGCGCGCGGCCTGCCCTGGCCGCCCCTCCTCTTCTCCACTTTAGGCCCATGAGGCCCATTAACCCCCTGGGGGGTTCCGGTAACCCCCCGGTACTCCGCTTTTATCCGAAACTTCCCCGGAACACTTCCGGTGTCCGAATATAGCCGTCCAATATATCAATCTTTATGTCTCGACCATTTCGAGACTCCTCGTCATGTCCCCGATCTCATCCGGGACTCCGAACTCCTTCGGTACATCAAAACTCATAAACTCATAATATAACTGTCATCAAAACCTTAAGCGTGTGGACCCTACGGGTTCGAGAACAATGTAGACATGACCGAGACATGTCTCCGGTCAATAACCAATAGCGGAACCTGGATGCTCATATTGGCTCCCACATATTCTACGAAGATCTTTATCGGTCAGACCGCATAACAACATATGTTGTTCCCTTTGTCATCGGTATGTTACTTGCCCGAGATTCGATCGTCGGTATCTCAATACCTAGTTCAATCTCGTTACCGGCAAGTCTCTTTACTCGTTTCGTAATACATCATCTCGCAACTAACTCATTAGTTGCAATGTTTGCAAGGCTTATGTGATGTGCATTACCGAGAGGGCCCAAAGATACCTCTCCGACAATCGGAGTGACAAATCCCAATCTCGAAATACGCCAACCCAACATGTACCTTTGGAGACACCTGTAGAGCTCCTTTATAATCACCCAGTTATGTTGTGACGTTTGGTAGCACACAAAGTGTTCCTCCGGCAAACGGGAGTTGCATAATCTCATAGTCATAGGAACATGTATAAGTCATGAAGAAAGCAATAGCAACATACTAAACGATCGGGTGCTAAGCTAATGGAATGGGTCATGTTAATCACATCATTCTCCTAATGATGTGATCCCGTTAATCAAATGACAACACATGTCTATGGTTAGGAAACATAACCATCTTTGATTAATGAGCTAGTCAAGTAGAGGCATACTAGTGACGTTTAGTTTGTCTATGTATTCACACAAGTATTATGTTTCCGGATAATACAATTCTAGCATGAATAATAAACATTTATCATGATATAAGGAAATAAAATAATAACATTATTATTGCCTCTAGGGCATATTTCCTTCACTTTTCGCCATTCGAAATCCCAGGCCGCCATAACGTCTCCGCTCCAGCCACGAAACCCCACCCTCCTCCGTCCGCCACATCACCGCTGCCCAGCCGGAGCCTCTTCCCCGACGACGTCGTCCACCGCAACAGCTCGATGTCCCTCGTCCACCTTCCCGGATGAGGATCCGTCGTCCATCTCGTTATCCCACTGGTTCAGCCGCCCCATCCTCCACCTGCAAGGAGCCGCTCCGACGACCGCCTCGTCTATTGCGGCTGCTCCATCCCCATAGCACCGCCTTAACCTGCTCCACCAGAACCGCATCATCCTCACCGACTCCTAGGACGAAGCCGAGGCCTACTCGGCGCCACCAAAGAGGTTGTACACTCATTGCATCGCACCTTCTCCTTAAATCGACCTCCCGGTGCTGACGGTGCTCCATCCCGCACCCCCATGGAGCGGCTACCTTAAAGCCGGCACCGCGGGCGACATCTCCACGGCGGCTCTCCCCCAGTGTGAGGCCCTTTCGACTGCGACGTCCATACCAGCCGGATCTGCTGCTATTGCTCCGGCTCTCGCTCGCTCACACTGCTGCTGCTGCTCCGGCTCTCGCTCGATCGCCCAGCTGTTGTTGCTGCTGCTCTCCCCCTCGCTCGTGCTGCTGCTCTGCTCCGATTAAGCCGCACTTCAGTCGACTGAATTGACTTTTGGGTCAGTCGATTTTCAGGGGTTGGGGGCTCGCCGGAGTTAAGGAAGAACCACCTGCAGCGGGGACGGGGGCTCGCCGGAGAGGTACCCCACTATCTATCTTAGGGTTCAGGGTGGGGGCAGGGGGCCTAGAGGGCTGGCCGGGGTGGCGGTGGCGAGTTGTTTTGGGGCAGCGAGGCAGCACTGGGGCCGGCAGTTCGGCCGGTGGTGGCTGGCGGCTCAGGGGGGTGCAGGTTGAAGATGAACTGCAGGCGCTCCCTAAAGTACATGTCAAGTGCCTCTCTGCTACCATTGCGTTCAGTTTCGACAGTAGCATTCAAATTCCACAGTAAATTTCAGTTTCGCCAGTTAAGTTTAGAGTCAATAGTTTTTACCTCATCTGTTGTAGTCAGGTGGTTTTTGGTGATGTTAATTTTACATCCATTTTACATCATCTATTGGAGATGCTATTAGAATCCCACTTGAGATTGACGATGTCTATCTTGTGCTGCTTCAGCCTTGACGTCTTACGGCTCACCGGAGCTGCTCCAACGACAGAACGATCCATCACAACAGAGCAGTGCCCTGGACACCGTCTACAGATTCCTCAGATCTTCCTCCACACCTCCAACAGCCACCTCTGCCTCAACTGCTTCAGCGACCAACCCAATGATGCTAAGGTCGACACGGCTACGGCAAAGAGGTTGTACACTTGTTGCATCACTTATTACTATACATTCACGTCGATCCATTAGGGCTATTTTGGTTCAACGGAAAAACGTTGATCCACTGGTTGTTACCATCACTCTAAATTTCTGCATGCTCTCCTTACATAATCTCACCATATTTTTTTCGTATGCATGTTAGATATTGTACACAGGCATGCTAAACATGTAGAGAAAAAGAGAAGAGTTTTGCGGGGCAATACAATGTCATGCAGACATCGCTCCATGGTGGGTTCAATGGCAAACCCTCCCCACCCCTCTCCAGATTGTAATCCAGAGGAAGATATCTGTTCTGAGGCGGATTCAGACGCCGCTGACCACTCCTATTTACCCCTCAAAGTGTTTGCTCTACCTTTGCATGATGATGTTAGTCATATCATGCATATGTTGCCTTGCAGTGCCTACTTTTGACATCATATATGTCATCTGCTTAGTTTAGACATGTTCTGTAATGCCACATGTTTAGTTTCTATACCATATATGGGAATTATGCAGTCTCATGTCTTTTAGCCAGCCATAATATATGTGAAATGTGCAATGCCATCCTGTTTAACCAGGCATCATATATTTGAATGATATCTTGCCCATCCTTTTATTCATTACATTTCGATTTGTCGACAATGTTTGTACATTAAACTACTTTTCCTGTGAATCAGCCATTTGGGCGGGAGATGGAAAATCTGGAGTGAAAACAAGGCCTTCAGAGCAGACAATGCTACCTGTCGAAGCAGATCTCTTGTTGGGTCCCGATAGCTCCTCAGAGATGGATTCAGAGACAGATGACCAGTCCTATTCCCTCGCTGAGGTGTATGCTCTAACTTGGCACGGTTATACTGCTCATATCATGCATACGGTGTCTTGCATTGCATAGTTTAGACATCATATACACAATATTCAACACCATGTTCTTAGTTCAGACATCATATCGAATGCCCTTTGTTTAGCATATAAATCACATATGTGAATTAAATGATGCGATCCTGATTACTTAGATAACATGTAGGTGAATTATGTCATGCGATCCTGTTTAGTTATCCATCATATCTTTGAATTATGCTATGCTATCCAGTTTAGATAGACATCATATATGTGAAATTATGTCATGCTATCCGTTTTAGTTAAACAATATACATGTCAACTATTTCATGCCCTCTTTTTTCCACACTATCTATTGCATCTGTCTCTCATACAATGTCTGTATATTCAACTATGTTTCCTGTTTATCAGCCATTTAAATTGGAGCGGGTGATGCCAGTATCTAGCGGACTAAAAACACGGTCTTCAAATAAAACAATGCTACCTCTTGGTGGAGATAGCACCTCGGTTGTACATGCACAAGAACCAGCCCTACCACACATAACCCAAACTCTCGCAGATTGTACCCCTATTGCGATGCACAGAGAACCAGCTTCACCCAATCTAACCCCAACCCCAGCCGATAGTAACCCAGTTCCTGTTGACACAGCACCATCTCCACCATAGAGCTTCTAAACAAGAGCAGTTAGTAAGGCAGCTCCAGTGCCCAAATGGCCAGTACTATCACGGCGAATCCCAACTCCACCAGTTAGTACGCCTATTCCTGTGGAGGAAGCACAACCAGCTAGTCATAGTTTAGCATCTATCACATTTAATGTTGTTAAATCGTATGTGCATATCTTCCCATCTTGGAAATATTATACTGAAGATGAAGGAAAATGCCAGTTGCAGGTGTTTGTCTAGGAGTTATGTGTAAGTAATGTTAATCATGGCAATTACTTTGCTTCATTCCATACATCCTACCTCCATGATGGTTATAATACAACAAATTTTCCCATTTTTCTCTATAGAGAAGGACCAATTTGGAAACTCATGATGAGGTAACCTGTGCCAATACCTCTGCTATCTTCAAGAATGCTTGGTGGCAGTATCAGAATTACCTGAAGAAAACGTACTTTATCGGCAAACAAACTCATCAAATTCCCTTGTGTTCTCCTGAGACACATTTACTGGACGATGACTGGGAATGCCTTGTTCTGTAATGGTCCCGAACCAAGAATGTGGTAAGGTCTATGAGCTCATTTTCTATTTTTAAGTATTATATTCTTGCATCTTACTGTACTCTGTTCATGTAGAACAAGTGCCTAAACCTGAAGAACAATTGTTCTAATTTAAGATTCCATTGTTATCATAGTTCAAAAAAGCGGTAGGCGTTAATTGTGCATTTTGCCACCGCCTTTCACTTTACTGACCAAAGCGCATGCTTATGCGTAGTTATGCACAGATTATGCATAGTTATGCGCAATGCGTTTTGCCAACACCTAGAGCCTAGGCGCGCTTAAGCGCTCGCTTAGGTGCGCCTTTTTTAACTATGATTGCTTTGCTCTTGTATCACTGTATTTAATCATACAAACTTATTTTTAAATTGAAGTATCCAATCGAAACTCCAATGGCACAGCAGGTATGTTCATGCATGTTTCTTTAACAGGTTTGCTCTTATCAATAGCTCTGTTGATTTCAATTTCAATTGTGTATACAGTTGACTTTCATATCATGCACATTACTAGCATCACAACAGAGCCAATAGTGTTGTTGTACATGCAGACCCGTGGTACCCATCTGAAATCTTGTTGTGCCGTGTAGTTTCCCACGCTTTGTATTCTTTCACTTCTGCTTTGTCTTGAACTGATATGATTTGAACCGTGTCTGTATTTTGATTTGGCAAGACAATGCAGTGACCATAGGACATAGATATATGTTTGTTTGATGCTTTTATTATGTACTAGTACTTGGCAATAGAAGACTTGGTAGTTTAATCCTGTCCACCTTACTAATGAACTAGTTCACCAAAATGAGTTTCATATACTAGTACATGCTAAACTTGTTATGTGTCTGCTTGTTTCTTCTTTTAGAATGCTGACAAAATATTGGGGAAGAGTGCCTTATTAAGCAATGGTAAAGGAAATAATGCAGATAAGGTTCAGGATAGTGACACATCCTTGTTGGTCTCCAACAAAGATGATAAAACAGCTAAGGAAGACTATCTTGAAGACAACAAGACAACCCCAAAGTCCTGTCTTGGTTTAGTGTTCGAGTTACTGGCCACTACCTCTTGCACAAGCTATTCAAACTCACTATCTGAATCAGTTCGGTTTCTTGAGTCTCAACTACAAGCTGAAAGACATCGATCAGCTGTGCTGCGACAAGAAGCGGAAGGACTGCGGAAGTCCCTGGAGCATTCAGATGCATACTTTCTGGTGCAACAACAAGCATTGGAGGATTTTAGCACCAAACAGGACAAAGCTAATCAGCTTGCTAAGCTTATTGCCAGCATGGTGGATACCCAGGATAACGTTTCTTGAGCTCTTCTGAAGTTGTTTCAGTTATGCTCTTGTTTTGCTGCCGCGTTTATTTGCACTGATGGCCAATTTTGACGGCCACTGTATGTAATGTGCTGCTTTGTTCCCTATATTTGCACTGGTGGTGAACTTTGATGCCCAGTGGATGTAACATGTGTAATAGCGGTAATAGGCTAGCGTTAATTGCTTGCTTTTTATTTCCTTACTGTCTTGTTTAGTTGTTTGCTTGTAGTCACTGCAGTTCTTTTTCTGTTTTTTTCTAGTGGCCACAATAGCCTATTTTTGGTAACTAGGCCAAAATAATCATGGTCCTTCTACGGTCCGTATGATCCATGGGCCTTTGTCCGGCCGTAGGATCCATCGGCTTCTATACGGGCCTTAGGGTCCATGGGCCTTCTACGGGCCGTAGGGTCCATGGGCCTTCTACGGGCCGTACGATCCATGGGCCTTCTACGGGCCATACTATCCATGGGCCTCATACGGGCCGTAGGATCCATGGGCCTTCTACGGGGCGTATCATCATTTCGCCAATCATGGGTCGTACTATTCATGGACCATAACGGGCCGTTAATAGGCTATATTTGACAACTCTATGAAAACAGCCCAACATGTTTTTTAACATGAAAACGACCCAACATATTAACAGTCCGCAAACGGGCCGACTGTAACGATGGGCTGAATTTGGCCCACAAGCAGAAAATGACAGTAACGGGCCGTATGTAATCGAATGCTGCAAATGAGCCCAAGAATCAATGGGCCCTGAGAAGGCCGAAAGATAACTTGGGCTGGAAATGACCCAATGGAATAACGGGCCATTAATGGGTATAAAGTGATACACTGTTCATTACGGGCCAGTTTCACCATGGGCCATTAATGGGCCAAGAGTTACAAAGGTCTTCATATGGGCCGAAAGAAGTCATGGGCCACACATGGGCCGGAAGTTAAAACATGCTGAATCATATTGGACAGCCCAGATGACGCTACTGGGCCTAATTTGGAAAGGGCGTAACGGCCTTGGGTTAGCGGGCTGTAAATGGGCTATATGCGAATAGGCTGTTAACAGGCTTTCCGTGGGCCGGCCCGCCACCTTTTGACCAAGTCAAATGGGCTGGCCTTTTCACAGGAATGGGCCTCTGTTGGGCCGTGCCACGTGTCGCCGAATCATAGGCGCCTTCGGTCCAATGAGCGGATGACATCTGTCCCAACGGTGAGCCGACACGTGTTTCCTCCAGCCAATGATGATTTTACACGTGGAGAATCCCCATTGGTCGGGGCTGTTAACGGGTTATCGGATCCAAAACCCGACCCGATAGCTTAATGACGTTCCGTTACGGTGGATGCCACGTGTCGGTCATCCTTGACGAAAGCACTTCTGTGACGCGCGATTTATCGTCATGGAAGTGGACACTTCCGTGATGATAATTTTGGTAATGTCATGGAACACTTCTACGACATCACATGTATGACTATCTTGATTCTGTCATAAATTTGTCATGGATGTACATGCATGACAAAAAATGCGACCTACTGTGACAAACACGTATCATCATGGAAGTGTATTTTTTGTAGTGAAGAGAGGGGGAGAACATTGTATTGAGATCCAAAAAGAGAGAAGAAGCCATCTAGCTACTAACTATGGACCCGTAGGTCTGAAGTAAACTACTCACACTTCATCGGAGAGGCTATGGTGTTGATGTAGAAGCCCTTCGTGATCGATGCCCCCTCTGGCGGAGCTCCGGAACAGGCCCCAAGATGGGATCTCGTGGATACAGAAAGTTGCGGCAGTGTAATTAGGGTTTTGGCCCCGTATCTGATTGTTTGGGGGTACGTGGGTATATATAGGAGGAAGAAGTACGTCAGTGGAGCAACAGGTGGCCCACGAGGGTGGGGGCACGCCTGGTAGGGTAAGGCGTGCCCCCCTACCTTGTGGCCTCCTGTTACGTGCCTTGGCGTTGGGTCCAAGTCTCCTAAGTTGTATTCGATGAGAAAATCACGTTCCCGAAGGTTTCATTCCGTTTGGACTCCGTTTGATATTCCTTTTCTTCGAAACCCTAAAACAGGCAAAAAACAACAATTCTGGGCTCGGCCTCCGGTTAATAGGTTAGTCCCAAATATAATATAAAAGTGGATAATAAAGCCCAATAATGTCCAAAACAGTAGATAATATAGCATGGAGTAATCAAAAATTATAGATACGTTGGAGATGTATCATTAGTCCACAAATTTTTTCCAACAAAACTTCACAAAACTAATAGCAACTACTCATAGGGATACATAGAGGCCATAGCAAGCATTCAAACTACTTAGAACACGAAGAATTCAACATGCAAGCACATCTACAGCAGCACCAAGAGTAGCTAATTATTCAAAGTATAAACCACTAAAACAAAAACTAATTGGACAAATGGTGGAGTCACATACCAAGCAACAATCTCCCGAAATAGTTTCAGAAATGGAGCTTCAGGCAAAGAGATCAAAATTGGCAGCAAAATGAGCAAGAACTCGGGAGAGAGAGGGAGAGTGATTTTTTTTCTGGAGGTAGGTGACAATGTGGGACGAAGAGATAAGTGAGGGGGCCCATGTGGGGACCACAACCCCCCAGGGCACGCCAGGGGGTGCTGGCGCGCCCTGGTGGGTTGTGCCCACCTGGTGCCCTCCCTCTGGTTATTTTTGCACCAAAAATCCTTAAATATTGAGGAAAAAATCATATACAATTTTCAGAGCATTCTGAGAACTTTTATTTTTGGGTCTTTTTTTATTGCACAAGAAATTCAGAAAACAGATAAAACATGGCATTTTATTTTATTTAACTAATAAAAACAGAAAACAAAAGGTAGGGACAGAAATTAGTGCTTACTAAATTCATCAACTTCATACCGTTCAAAAATGATTCTTTAATAAGGTTGATCAAGTCTATTAACAACCACTTTTGATTAGCATGAAACCGAAGAACTTCCGTAAATCACTAAGTTACCTCAATGGGGATATGAATTTCCCCAACAATAAGCATTTCATATTTCTTTTTGACAGTAGGTAGAGGTATTTGAAAACTTCTAATAGTGATTGTCGGAGATTTTTCAATAACATTAATACCATTCACTTGGAATTGTTTCTTCGGAAAGTGCACCGTATGCTCATTATCATTGATATGAAAAGTGATCTTGCTTTTATTGCAATCAATAACAGCCCCTGTAGTATTCAAGAAGGGTCTACCAAGGATAATCGACATGTTGTCGTCCTCGGGCATCTCGAGTATAACAAAGTCAGTCAAAATAGTAACATTAGCAACAACAACGGACACATCCTCACAGATACCGATAGGTATGGCAATTGATTTGTCAGCCATTTGCATAGATATTTCAGTAGGTGTGAGTTTATTCATGTCAACTCTTTTATATAAAGAGAAAGGCATAACACTAACACCAGCTCCTAAATCACACAAAGCAGTTTTCACATAATTCTTTTTGATGGAGCAAGGTATAGTTGGTATTCCCGGATCTCCAAGTTTTTTGGGTACTCCATATTTAAAAGTATAATTAGCAAGCATAGTGGAGATTTCAGCTTCCAGTATTTTTCTCTTATTTGTGATGATGTCTTTCATATACTTTGCATAAGGAGGCATTTTCAAGATGTCAGTCAAGCAAGTACGCAAAAGACTGGCCTCAGCATTTCAGCAAAGCGTTCAAATTCTTCATCATCATTCTTTTTAGTTGACTTGGGTGGAAAATGCATAGGTTTTTGAACAAACGCTTCTCTTTCTTTACCGTGTTTTCTAGCAACAAAGTCTCTTTTATCATACCTTTTATTTTTAGGTTGTGGGTTATCAAGATCAACACGTGGTTCTATCTCAACATCATTATCTGGTTCTTTATCATTGGTTGATTGAGAGTCTTCATGAACCTCATCATTATCGTTTTCATTAGGTGAGTGTTCATTACCAGAGTGAGTTTTAGCATCTGAGATAGAAACTTCATTTTCATTATCAGGAGGTTTTTCTATTTCAGGTTCACTAGAAGTGTGCAAAGTCCTATCATTTTTCTTTTTCTTTTTCTTTTTCTTTCTAGAAGGACTAAGTGCACTAGTGTTAGCTCTTTGTGAATCTTGTTCAATTCTTTTTGGGTGTCCCTCAAGATAAAGTGGTTCCTAAGTCATTTTACCTCCTCTAGTTGCAACTCTAACAGCAAAGTCATGCATATTATGATTCATTTCATCAAGCAATTCTCTTTGAGATTTAGCAACTTGTTTTGGTTGAGTTTGAACCATAGAAGCATGCTTTTCCAACACCTCTAACATCATTTGATGTTCTAAATAACAAGTCACTCTAGCGAGCAATCATATCATAATTATATTTCAATTGTTTCAGAACATTTGCATTGAAGTGATTTTGTTTTCTAATATAGTTTTCAAACTCATAAAGGCATTGAATAGGATGCATATTGTGAGCATTATCATTTTCATTAAACTTCATAAGAGAATTTACCTCTACCACCTTAGGTAGTGGTGGTGTATTAAGCCCATGTATTTCTTCAATAGGAGGTAAATTTTTAACATCCTTAGCTTTAATACCTTTTTCCTTCATAGATTTCTTTGCCTCTTGCATATCTTTGGGACTGAGATATAATATACCCCTGTTCTTTGGAGTGGGTTTAGGTGGTGGTTCGGGAATAGTCCAATCATCATAATTTTTTAGTATGTTATTCAATAACTCTTCAGCTTGAGCAATAGTTTGTTCCCTAAAAACACAACCAGCACAACTATCTAGAAAGTCCCTAGAAGCATCGGTTAGTCCATTATAGAAGATAGCAAGTATTTCATTTTTCTTAAGAGGATGATCAGGCAAATCATTAAGAAACTGGCAAATCCTCCCCCAAGCTTGTGGGAGACTCTCTTCTTTGGTTTGCACAAAGTTAAATATTTCCTGTAAGGCAGCTTGTTTCATATGAGCAGGAAAATATTTTTCAGAGAAGTAATAAATCATATCCTGGGGACTACGCACACAACCAGAAGCAAGAGTATTGTACCAAGCTTTAGCATCACCCTTTAATGAGAAAGGAAATAATTTGAGAATAAAGTAATAACGAGTTTTCTCATCATGAGTAAAAAGGGTGGCTATATCATTCAACTTAGTCAGATGTGCCACAACAGTTTCAGTTTCATAAGCATGGAAAGGATCAGATTCAACCAAAGTAATTAACTCTGGGTCGACAGAGAATTCATAATCCTTATCAGCAATACAAATAGGTGAAGTAGCGAACTTAGGATCACATTTCATTCTAGCATTCAAAGATTTTTCTTTATACTTTTGTGGTAATTTCTCTAGATCATCTCTATCATTGCAAGCAAGAATATCTCTAGTTGCTTCTTCACTCATAACATAACCTTCTGGTACCTTAGGAAATTCATATCTTGGAAGGCTAGTTCTAGCAGATGTTTCAGGAGTTTCACTTTCAAGCTCATCATCAGATTCAACAACATCATGTTGTATAACTCTAGCAATTTGTCTATCAAGAAATTCACCAAGTGGCACATCATCATTATCAAGCAAGGTACTAGCATCATCATAAGCATTATTCATAGTAGAAGTAGCATCATCAATAACTTGCGGCATATCAGGATTAATAGCATGTGGTGGTGTTGCAAGTTTACTCATAACAGAAGGTGAATCTAAAGCAGAACTGGATGGCAGTTCCTTACCTCTGCTCGTCTTACAGCGATAAATCTTAGTCTTTGGATCTTTCAGATTCTTCATAGTGATAATATGATAATAATCCCAAGTGACTCAACAAATATAGTTATGCTTCCCGGCAACGGCACCAGAAAAAGCTCTTGATAACCCACAAGTATAGGGGATCGCAACAGTTTTCGAGGGTAAAGCATTTAACCCAAATTTATAGATTTGACACAAGGGGAGCCAAAGAATATTTGAAGGTATTAGCAGCTGAGTTGTCAATTCAACCACACCTGGAGATTAATTATCTGTAGCAATATGATTAGTAGCAAAGTAGTTTGATAGTTTTGATAATGGTGACAGCATCAACGGTAACGTAATAGTGATAGCAGTAATTTGTAGCAAGTGTAATGGTGATGATAGCAATAGTAACACAGCAAGATCAATAAGGATAAATTCATAGGCATTGGATCAGTGACTTGTTGGATGATATTCATCATGAGACAGTTATAACCTAGGGCGATACGGCACTAGCTCTAGTTCATCGATATAATGTAAGCATGTATTCCGTAAATAGTCATACGTGCTTTATTAAAAGAACTTGCATGACATCTTTTGTCCTACCCTCCCGTGGTAGCGGGGTCCATATTGGAAACTAAGGGATATTAAGGCCTCCTTTTAATAGAGAACCAGAACAAAGCATTAACACATAGTGAATACATGAACTCCTCAAACTACGGTCATCACCGGGAGTGGGCCCGGTTCTTGTCACTCCGGGGTTGCCGGATCATAACCATAGTAGGTGACTATAACTTGCAAGATCGGATCTAAAACACGGATAAAATGATGAATTCATAAACGGATCAGCTCTGAAATCATGGCACCCAGGCCCAAAGTGGCAAGCATTAAGCATGGCAAAGTCATAGCAACATCAATCTAAGAACACAGTGGATACTAGGGATCAAGCCCTAACAAAACTAACTCGATTAGATGATGAATCTCATCCAACTCCTCACTGACCAGCGAGCCTACGAAGGAATTACTCACTCCCGATGGGGAGCATCATGGAATTGGCGATGGAGATAGGTTGGTGATGACGAAGATCGAAGATCCCCCTCTCTGGAGCGCCAAATAGACTCCAGATCTGCCTTCCCAAGGAAGAACAGGGCTTGGCGGCGGCTCCGTCTCGTGGATCGTGATAATTCTTTCTCCCTGATTTTTCTGGAAATATGTGATTTTATAGTATCAGGGGGTCGTCGGCGGGGCCACCAGGTGGGTACAACCCACCTGGGCGCGCCAGGAGAGGGGGGCGCGCCCTGGTGGGTTGTGCCCACCCAGGGGCCCCTCTCCGGTGGGTCTTGGCTCCATAAATTCTTATTATTGGTATAAAAAATCCTCAAAAAGTTTCGTTCCATTCTGAGAACTTTTATTTCTGAACAAAAACAACACCATGGTAGTTCTGCTGAAAACAACGTCAGTCCAGGGTTATTTTCATTCAAATCATGCAAATTAGAGTCCAAAACAAGAGGAAAAGCGTGAGAAAAAGTAGATACGTTGGAGACATATCAGACGACACGGGAGGCGGCGGAGGAGGCGCGGGCGCCAATCAGCTTCCACGATGTTCTGGCAATCCAAGCCAGGCGAGTGGCATCATACGGATCGGGAACAACAACAACCCGCACGCCACCAGGTCCAAGGACAAAGCTACGCTGCCTACAGGTGGCACAGTGAACTCCAAGGACGGCGCGGCGCCATCTAAGACACCCACACCGGCGCACACGCCACCACCATCTCAGGTCGTGCGTGACGAGCAGCACCACAGCGCCGGCGGATCCGGATATTCCCACGGCAAAGCCCCTTGCACATCATTCTCAGGATGTGTAGGGAAACATCCATGCCAGCATGCCGGCGAAAATAGGCCACAACTGCAGGATTGTGATGGAGTTCCTTCTAGCTCTGTCAAGAGTAAGAGCTCCGCCCGATCTTTGCGCCACGCCATGCCAAATACGCCGACAAAGGCCCTAGCATGAGCATAGTTGCTCCTAGACTCCCCCTACGGCGGAAAAGATGCAGGAGTGGAGAGCTACCATATAGAGACTCCTTAGCTTCACCAATGATGACAAGCCACAACAGTCGGGGCCCTCTCGCTAGCAGCCCACCGCACCAGCGCGTGTGATACGTCCATTTTGCATCATGCTTTTATATCGATATTTATTGCATTATGGGTTGCTATTACACATTATATCACAATACTTATGTCTATTCTCTCTTATTTTATAGGGTTACATAAAGAGGGAGAATGCCGGCAGCTGGGATTCTGGATTGGAAAAGGAGCAAATATTAGAGACCTATTCTGCACAACTCCAAAAGTCCTGAAACTTCACAGAGCATGTTTTTGGAATATAAAAAAATATTGGGTGAAGAAAGTACCAGAGGGAGCCACCAGCCAGCCACAAGAGTGGAGGGCGCGCGCCCCGGCCTTGTGGGCCCCCTAGCAGGCCTCCGACGCCCATCTCTGGCTATATGGTGTGTTTTGACCTAGAAAATATCAGATAAAGGCTTTTCAGACGAAGCGCCGCCGTCTCGAGGCGGAAACTGGGCAGAGCCAATCTAGGGCTCCGGCGGAGCTGTTCTGCCGGGGAAACATCCCTCGGAGGGGGAAATCGTCGCCATCATCTTCACCATCGATCCTCTAATCGAGTGGGGGTCAATCTCAAACCCTAGTTCGTCTCTTGTATTCGATCTTGGTCCCAAAACCTCAGATTGGTACCTCTGGGTTGCTAGTAGTGTTGATTACTCCTTGTAGTTGATGCTAGTTGGTTTATCCGATGGAAGATTATATTTTCAGATCCTTAATGATAATTAATACTCCTCTGATCTTGATCTTTAATATGTTTTGTGAGTAGTTACGTTTATTCCTGAGGACATGGGAGAAGTCTTGTTATAAGTAATCATGTGAATTTGGTATTCTTTCGATATTTTGATGAGATGTATGTTGTCTCTCCTCTAGTGGTGTTATGTGAACATCGACTAGATGACACTTCACCATTATTTGGGCCTAGGGGAAGGCATTGGTAAGTAATAAGTAGATGATGGGTTGCTAGAGTGACAGAAGCTTAAACCATAGTTTATGCGTTGCTTCGTAAGGGGCTGATTTGGATCCATATGTTTCATGCTATGGTTAGGTTTAGCTTAATTCTTCTTTCGTAGTTGCGTATGCTTGTGAGAGGGGTTAATCATAAGTGGGAGGATTGTACAAGGAAGGGAAGCACCCAAGCATCAGTCCACCCACATATCATCAAAGTAACGAACGCGAATCATACGAGCATGATGAAAACTAGCTTGACAACAATTCCCATGTGTCCTCGGGAGCGCTTTGCTTTATATAAGAGTTCGTCCAGGCTTTTCCTTTGCTACAAAAAGGATTGGTCCACCTTGCTGCACCTTAGTTACTTTTGTTACTTGTTACCCGTTACGAATTATCTTATCACACAACTATCTGTTACCGATAATTTCAGTGCTTGTAGAGAATACCTTGCTGAAAACCGCTTGTCATTTCCTTCTGCTCCTCGTTGGGTTCAACACTCTTACTTATCGAAAGAACTATGATAGATCCCCTATACTTGTGGGTCATCAAAACTCTTTTCTGTCACCGTTGCCGAGGAGTGAAGCGCCTTTGGTAAGTGGAATTTGGCAAGGAAACATTTATATAGTGTGATGAAATTTACTGTCACTTGTTACTATGGAAAATAATCCTTTGAGGGGTTTGTTCGGGGTATCTTCACCTCGACCGGAATCACAATTAGCTACCCCTCAAACTACTGCACCTACTGAAAATATTTATTATGAAATTCCTTCGGGTATGATAGAGAAACTGCTAGCTAATCCTTATGAAGGAGATGGAACATTACATCACGATATGCACCTAATCTATGTGGATGAAGTTTGTGGGTTATTTAAGTTTGCAGGTATCTCTGAGGATGTTGTTAAGAAGAAGGTCTTCCCTTTATCTTTGAAGGGAAAGGCATTGACATGGTATAGGCTATTGGATGATATTGGATCATGGAACTACAACCGATTGAAATTGGAATTTCATCGGAAGTTTTATCCTATGCATCTGGTTCATCATGATCGGAATTATATATATAATTTTTGGCCTCATGAAGGAGAAAGTATCGTTCGAGATTGGGGGAGGCTTAAGTCAATGTTATATTCATGCCCCAACCATGAGCTCTCAAGAGAAATTATTATTCAAAAATTTTATGCTCGGCTTTCTCATAATGATCGATCCATGCTCGATACTTCTTGTATTGATTCCTACATGAAGAAGGATATTGAATTCAAATGGGATTTATTGAAAATAATTAAATGCAAATCTGAAGATTGGGAACTCGACGAAGGTAAAGAGTCAGGTATAAACCTTAAGTTTGATTGTGTTAAATGTTTTATGGGTACCGATGCTTTTCGTGATTTTAGCACTAAATATGGACTTGACTCTGAGATAGTAGCTTCTTTCTGTGAATCTTTTGCTACTCATGTTGTCCCTAAGGAGAAGTGGTTTAAATAACATCCTCCCATTGAAGTTAAAGTAGTAGAACCTATTAAAGTTGAAGAAGAAACTATTACTTATAATGTTGATCTTATTGGTCCTACTGCTTATATTGAGAAGTCACCTTTTCCTGTTAGAATAAAGGATCATGCTAAAGCTTCAACTGTGGTTTGTAAGAGTTATACTAGAACACCTACACCCCCTAAACAAATTAAAGTTGAGCCTAGTATTTCTATGGTTAAGGATCTCTTGGTCGATAATATTGATGGGCATGTTATTTATTTCTATGACGAAGCTGCTAGAATTGCTAAACCCGATACTAAAGATAAACATAGACCTGTTGTTGGCATGCCTATTGTTTCTGTTAAAATTGGAGATCATTGTTATCATGGCTTATGTGATGTGGGTGCTAGTGTAAGTGCAATTCATTTTTCCTTATATGAAGAAATTATGAATGATATTGCACCTGTTGAGATAGAAGATATTGATGTCACTATTAAGCTTGCCAATAGAGATACTATATCACCAATCGGGATTGTTAGAGATGTTGAAGTCTTGTGTGAGAAAATTAAATACCCTACTGATTTTCTTGTTCTTGGTTCCCCACAAGATGACTTTTGTCCCATCATATTTGGTAGACCTTTCTTGAATACTGTTAATGGTAAGATAGACTGCGAAAAAGATATTGTTACTGTTGGTTCAGGGGATATGTCTCATGATTTTAATTTCTCTAAATTTCATAGACAGCCCCATGATAAAGAATTGCCTAGTAAGGATGAAATTATTGGTCTTGCTTCTATTGTCATACCTCCTATAGATCCCTTAGAACAATATTTGCTAGACCATGAAAATGATATGTTTATGAATGAAAGAAGGAAATAGATGAAGTATTCTTTAATCACGGGCCTATTTTGAAACATAATTTTCCTGTTGAAATCCTTGGGGATCCTCCTGCACCTAAGGTGATCCCGTGTTTGAGCTTAAACAATTACTTGCTACTCTGAAATATGCTTATCTTGATGAAAAGAAGATATATCCTATTATTATTAGTGCTAACCTTTCAGAGCTTGAAGAAAAGAAATTATTGAAAACTCTAAAGAAGCACTGTGCCGCTATTGGATATCCTCTTGATGATCTTAAGGGCATTAGTCCCACTCTAAGTCAGCACAAAATTAAATTGGAGAAAGATGCTAAACCAGTTGTTGATCATCAACGACGGTTAAATCCTAACATGAAAGAAGTGGTAAGAAATGAAATACTAAAACTTCTAGAGGCAGGTATAATTTATCCTATTGCTGATAGTCAATGGGTAAGTCCTATTCATTGCGTCCCTAAGAAAGGAGGTATCACTGTTGTTCCTAATGATAAGAATGAATTGATTCCACAAAGAATTGTTACAGGTAATAGAATGGTAATTGATATTTGCAAATTAAATAAAGCTATTGGAAATATGGCCTAGAGGCAATAATAAAATGGTTATTATTATATTTCTTTGTTCATGATAATTGTCTATTGTTCATGCTATAATTGTGTTATCCAGAAATCGTAATACATGTGTGAATACATAGACCACAACACGTCCCCAGTGAGCCTCTAGTTGACTAGCTCGTTGATCAAAAGATAGTCATGGTTTCCTGACTATGGACATTGGATGTCATTGATAACGGGATCACATCATTAGGAGAATTATGTGATGGACAAGACCCAATCCTAAGCATATCTCAAAGATCGTGTAATTCGTTTGCTATAGCTTTTCCGAATGTCAAGTATCATTTCCTTAGACCATGAGATTGTGCAACTCCGAGATACCGTAGTAGTGCTTTGGGTGTGCCAAACGTCACAACATAACTGGGTGACTATAAAGGTACACTATAGGTATCTCCGAAAGTGTCTGTTGGGTTGGCACGAATCGAGACTGGGATTTGTCACGCCGTATGACGGAGAGGTATCTCTGGGCCCACTCGGTAATGCATCATCATAATGAGCTCAATGTGACCAAGTGGTTGATCACGGGATCATGCATTACGGTACGAGTAAAGTGACTTGCCGGTAACGAGATTGAACGAGGTATTGGGATACCAACGATCGAGTCTCGGGCAAGTAACGTACCGATTGACAAAGGGAATTGTATACGGGCTTGATTGAATCCTCGACATCGTGGTTCATCCGATGAGATCATCGAGGAGCATGTGGGAGCCAACATGGGTATCCAGATCCCGCTGTTGGTTATTGACCGGAGAGTCGTCTCGGTCATGTGTCCGTGTCTCCCGAACCCGTAGGGTCTACACACTTAAGGTTCGGTGACGCTAGGGTTGTTGAGATATTAGCATACGGTAACCAAAAAGTTGTTCGGAGTCCCGGATGAGATTCCGGACGTCACGAGGAGTTTTGGAATGGTCCGGAGGTGAAGATTTATATATAGGAAGTCAAGTTTCGGCCATCGGGAAGGTTTCGGGGGTAATCGGTATTGTACTGGGACCACCGGAAGGGTCCCGGCGGTCCACCGGGTGGGGCCACCTATCCCGCAGGGCCCTATGGGATGAAGTGGGAGGGGAACCAGCCCCTGGTGGGCTGGTGCGCCCCCCATGGGCCTCCCATGTGCCTAGAGTTGGAAACCCTAGGGGTGGGGGCGCCCCACTTGGCTTGGGGGGGCACTCCACCCCCCTTGGCCGCCGCTGCCCCTTGGAGATTCAATCTCCTAGGGCCGGTGCCCCCCTAGGGGTCCTATATATAGTGGGGGGGAGGGCAGCCGCACCCTAGCCCCTGGCGCCTCCCTCTCCCTGAGCTTGGCGAAGCCCTGCCGAGATCACCATTGCTTCCACCACCACGCCGTCGTGCTGCTGGATCTTCATCAACCTCTCCTTCCCCCTTGCTGGATCAAGTTGGAGGAGACGTCTTCCCAACCATACGTGTGTTGAACGCGGAGGTGCCATCCGTTCGGCGCTAGGTCATCGGTGATTTGGATCACGACGAGTACGACTCCATCAAGCCCGTTCTCTTGAACGCTTCCGCGCACGATCTACAAGGGTATGTAGATGCACTCCTCTCTCCCTCGTTGCTAGATGACTCCATAGATTGATCTTGGTGATGCGTAGAAAATTTTAAAATTCTACTATGTTCCCCAACAGTGGCATCATGAGCTAGGTCTATGCGTAGTTTCTATGCACGAGTAGAACACAAAGCAGTTGTGGGCGTGGATATTGTCAATTTGCTTGCCGTTGCTAGTCTTATCTTGATTCGGCGGCATCGTGGGATGAAGTGGCCCGGACCGACCTTACACGTACGCTTACGTGAGACTGGTTCCACCAATTGGCATGCACTAGTTGCATAAGGCGGCTGGCGGGTGTCTGTCTCTCCCACTTTAGTCGGATCGGATTCGATGAAAAGGGTCCTTATGAAGGGTAAATATAAATTGGCATATCACGTTGTGGTTTTGGCGTAGGTAAGAAATGTTCTTGCTAGAAACCTATAGCAGCCACGTAAAAACTTGCAACAACAATTAGAGGACGTCTAACTTGTTTTTGCAGCATGTGCCATGTGATGTGATATGGCCAAAAGGATGTGATGAATGATATATGTGATGTATGAGATTGATCATGTTCTTGTAATAGGAATCACGACTTGCATGTCGATGAGTATGACAACCGGCAGGAGCCATAGGAGTTGTCTTAATTTATTTATGACCTGCGTGTCAACATAAACATCATGTAATTACTTTACTTTATTGCTAAAGCGTTAGCCATAGTAGTAGAAGTAATAGATGACGAGACAACTTCAAGAAGACACGATGATGGAGATCATGATGATGGAGATCATGGTGTCATGCCGGTGACAACGATGATCATGAAGCCCCGAAGATGGAGATCAAAAGGAGCAAATGATATTGGCCATATCATGTCACTATTTGATTGCATGTGATGTTTATCATGTTTTGCATCTTATTTGCTTAGAACGACGGTAGCTTAAATAAGATGATCCCTCGTAATAATTTCAAGAAAGTGTTTCCCCTAATTGCGCACCGTTGCGAAGGTTCGTTGTTTCGAAGCACCACGTGATGATCAGGTGTGATAGATTCTAACGTTCGAATACAACGGGTGTAAGCCAGATTTACACACGCAATACACTTAGGTTGACTTGACGAGCCTAGCATGTACAAACATGGCCTCGTAACATGGAAGACCGAAAGGTCGAGCATGAGTCGTATAGAAGATACGATCAACATGAAGATGTTCACCGATGTTGACTTGTCCATCTCACGTGATGATCGGACACGGCCTAGTTGACTCGGATCATGTTTCACTTAAGATGACTAGAGGGATGTCTATCTGAGTGGGAGTTCATTGAATAATTTGATTAGATGAACTTAATTATCATGAACTTAGTCTAAAATCTTTACACTATGTCTTGTAGATCAAATGGCCCACGCTAATGTTGCCCTCGACTTCAACGCATTCCTAGAGAAAACCAAGCTGAAAGATGATGGCAGCAACTATACGGACTGTGTCCGGAACCTGAGGATCATCCTCATTGCTGCCAAGAAAGATTATGTCCTAGAAGCACCGCTAGGTGACGCACCCATCCCAGAGAACCAAGACGTTATGAACGCTTGGCAGTCACGTGCTGATGATTACTCCCTCGTTCAGTGCGACATGCTTTACATCTTAGAACCGGGGCTCCAAAAGCGTTTTGAGCGACACGGAGCATATGAGATGTTCGAAGAGCTGAAAATGGTTTTCCAAGCTCATGCTTGGGTCGAGAGATATGAAGTCTTTGACAAGTTCTTCAGTTGTAAGATGGAGGAAAATAGTTCTGTCAATGAGCATATACTCAAAATGTCTGGGTTGCATAACCGCTTGACTCAGCTGGGAGTTAATCTCCCGGATGATGCGGTCATTAACAGAATCCTTCAGTCGCTTCCACCGAGCTACAAGAGCTTTGTGATGAACTTCAATATGCAAGGGATGGAAAAGACCATTCCTGAGGTATATTCAATGCTAAAATCAACGGAGGTGGGAATCAAAAAGGAACATCAAGTGTTGATGGTGAATAAAACCACTAAGTTCAAGAAAGGCAAGGGTAAAAAGAACTTCAATAAGGACGGCAAGGGAGTTGCCGCGCCCGGTAAGCAAGCTGCCGGGAAGAAGCCAAAGAATGGACCCAAGCCCGAGACTGAGTGTTTTTATTGCAAGGAAAGTGGTTACTGGAAGCGGAACTACCCGAAATACTTAGCAGACAAGAAGGCCGGCAACACTAAAGGTATATGTGATATACATGTAATTGATGTGTACCTTACCAGTACTCGTAGTAGCTCATGGGTATTTGATACCGGTGCGGTTGCTCACATTTATAACTCAAAGCAGGAGCTGCGGAATAAGCGGAGACTGGCGAAGGACGAGGTGACGATGCGCGTCGGGAATGGTTCCAAGGTCGATGTGATCGCCGTCGGCACGCTGCCTCTACATTTACCTACGGGATTAGTTTTAAACCTTAATAATTGTTATTTAGTGCCAGCTTTGAGCATGAACATTGTATCAGGATCTCGTTTAATTCGAGATGGCTACTCATTTAAATCTGAGAATAATGGTTGTTCTATTTATATGAGAGATATGTTTTATGGTCATGCTCCGCTGGTGAATGGTTTATTCTTAATGAATCTCGAGCGTAATGTTACACATATTCATAGTGTGAATACCAAAAGATGTAAGGTTGATAATGATAGTCCCACATACTTGTGGCACTGCCGCCTTGGTCACATAGGTGTCAAACGCATGAAGAAGCTCCATGCCGATGGACTTTTGGAGTGTCTTGATTATAAATCATTTGACACATGCGAACCATGCCTCATGGGTAAAATGACCAAGACTCCGTTCTCAGGAACAATGGAGCGAGCAACCAACTTATTGGAAATCATACATACTGATGTGTGCGGTCCAATGAGCTTTGAGGCTCGCGGTGGCTATGGTTATGTTCTCACCCTCACTGATGACTTGAGTAGATATGGGTATGTATACTTAATGAAACACAAGTCTGAGACCTTTGAAAAGTTCAAGGAATTTCAGAGTGAGGTTGAAAATCAACGTGACAGAAAAATCAAGTTCTTGCGATCAGATCGTGGGGGAGAATACTTGAGTCACGAATTTGGCACACACTTAAGGAAAGGTGGAATAGTTTCACAACTCACGCCGCCTGGAACACCTCAGCATAATGGTGTGTCTGAACATCGTAATCGCACTCTATTGGATATGGTGCGATCTATGATGTCTCTTACCGATTTACCGCTATCATTTTGGGGCTATGCTTTAGAGACTGCCGCATTCACTTTAAATAGGGCTCCGTCGAAATCCGTTGAGACGACACCGTATGAATTATGGTTTGGGAAGAAACCTAAGCTACCGTTTCTAAAAGTTTGGGGATGCGATGCTTATGTCAAGAAACTTCAACCTGAAAAGCTCGAACCCAAGTCAGAAAAATGCGTGTTCATAGGATACCCTAAAGAAACTATTGGGTATACCTTCTACCTCAGATCCGAAGGCAAGATCTTTGTTGCCAAGAATGGATCCTTTCTAGAGAAGGAGTTTCTCTCGAAAGAAATAAGTGGGAGGAAAGTAGAACTTGATGAAGTATTACCTCTTGAACCGGAGAGTGGCGCAGCTCAGGAAATTGTTCCTGAAGTGCCTGCACCAACTAGAGAGGAAGTTAATGATGATGATCATGAAACTTCAGATCAAGTTGCTACCGAACTTCGTAGGTCCAGACGGACACATTCCGCACCAGAGTGGTACGGCAACCCTGTCCTGGAAATCATGTTGTTAGACAACGGTGAACCTTCGAACTATGAAGAAGCGATGGCTGGCTCGGATTCCGACAAATGGCTGGAAGCCATGAAATCCGAGATAGGATCCATGTATGAAAATGAAGTATGGACTTTGACTGACTTGCCCGATGATCGGCGAGCCAATAGAAAATAAATGGATCGTTAAGAAGAAGACATACGCAGATGGTAATGTAACCATCTATAAAGCTCGGCTTGTCGCTAAGGGTTATCGACAAGTTCAAGGGGTTGACTACGACGAGACTTTCTCACCCGTAGCGAAGCTGAAGTCCATCCGAATCATGTTAGCAATTGCCGCATTCTATGATTATGAGTTATGGCAAATGGACGCCAAAATGGCATTCCTTAATGGTTTCCTTAAGGAAGAATTGTATATGATGCAGCCGGAAGGTTTTGTCGATCCTAAGAATGCTGACAAGGTGTGCAAGCTCCAACGCTCGATCTATGGGCTGGTGCAAGCATCTCGGAGTTGGAACATTCGTTTTGATGAGATGATCAAAGCGTTTGGGTTTACGCGGACTTATGGAGAAGCGTGCATTTACAAGAAAGTGAGTGGGAGCTCTGTAGCATTTCTCATATTGTATGTGGATGACAAACTGTTGATGGGAAATGATATAGAATTCTTGGAAAGCATAAAAGCCTACTTGAACAAGTGTTTTTCAATGAAGGATCTTGGAGAAGCTGCCTATATATTAGGCATAGATCTATAGAGATAGATCGAGACGCCTCATTGGTCTTTCACAGAGTACGTACCTTGAAAAGATATTGAAGAAGTTCAAAATGGATCAGTCAAAGAAGGGGTTCTTGCTTGTATTGCAAGGTACGATATTGAGCACGGCTCAATGCCCGACCACGGCAGAAGATAGCGAAAAGATGAGTGTCGTCCCCTATGCCTCGGCCATAGGGTCTATCATGTATGCTATGCTGTGTACCAGACCTGATGTAAACCTTGCCGTAAGTTTGGTAGGAAGGTACCAAAGTAATCCCGACATGGAACACTGGACAGCGGTCAAGAATATCCTGAAGTACCTGAAGAGGACTAAGGATATGTTTCTCGTTTATGGAGGTGACGAAGAGCTTGTCGTAAAGGGTTGCTTCGACAGATATCTGGATGACTCTAAATCACAAACCGGATACGTGTATATTTTGAATGGTGGGGCAGTAAGCTGGTGCAGTTGCAAGCAAAGCGTTGTGGCGGGATCTACATGTAAAGTGGAGTACATGGCAGCCTCGGAGGTAGCACAAGAGGCAATCTGGGTGAAGGAGTTCATTACCGACCTAGGAGTCATACCCAATGCGTCGGGCCCAATGACTCTCTTCTGTGACAACACTGGAGCTATTGCCCTTGCCAAGGAGCCCAGGTTTCACAGGAAGACCAGGCATATCAAGTGTCGCTTCAACTCCATTCGTGAAAGTGTTCAAAATGGAGACATAGATATTTGTAAAGTACATACGGACCTGAATGTGGCAGATCCGTTGACTAAACCTCTCCCTAGAGCAAAACATGATCAACACCAGAACTGCATGGGTGTTCGATTCATCACAATGTAACTAGACTATTGACTCTAGTGCAAGTGGGAGACTGTTGGAAATATGGCCTAGAGGCAATAATAAAATGGTTATTATTATATTTCTTGGTTCATGATAATTGTCTATTGTTCATGCTATAATTGTGTTATCCGGAAATCGTAATACATGTGTGAATACATAGACCACAACACGTCCCTAGTGAGCCTCTAGTTGACTAGCTCGTTGATCAAAAGATAGTCATGGTTTCCTGACTATGGACATTGGATGTCATTGATAACGGGATCACATCATTAGGAGAATGATGTGATGGACAAGACCCAATCCTAAGCACAACTCAAAGATCGTGTAGTTTGTTTGCTATAGCTTTTCCGAATGTCAAGTATCATTTCCTTAGACCATGAGATTGTGCAACTCCCAGATACCGTAGGATTGCTTTGGGTGTGCCAAACGTCACAACATAACTGGGTGACTATAAAGGTACACTACAGGTATCTCCGAAAGTGTCTGTTGGGTTGGCACGAATCGAGACTGGGATTTGTCACGCCGTATGACGGAGAGGTATCTCTGGGCCCACTCGGTAATGCATCATCATAATGAGCTCAATGTGACCAAGTGGTTGATCATGGGATCATGCATTACGGTACGAGTAAAGTGACTTGCCGGTAACGAGACTGAACGAGGTATTGGGATACCGACGATCGAGTCTCGGGCAAGTAACGTACCGATTGACAAAGCGAATTGTATATGGGATTGATTGAATCCTCGACATCGTGGTTCATCCGATGAGATCATCGAGGAGCATGTGGGAGCGAACATGGGTATCCAGATCCCGCTGTTGGTTATTGACCGGAGAGTCGTCTCGGTCATGTCTGCGTGTCTCCCGAACCCGTAGGGTTATACACTTAAGGTTCGGTGACGCTAGGGTTATTGAGATATTAGCATACGGTAACCCAAAAGTTGTTCGGAGTCCCGGATGAGATCCCGGACGTCATGAGGAGTTTCAGAATGGTCCGGAGGTGAAGATTTACATATAGGAAGTCAAGTTTCGGCCATCGGGAAGGTTTCGGGGATAATCGGTATTGTACCGGGACCACCGGAAGGGTCTCGGGGGTCCACCGGGTGGGGCCACCTATCCTGGAGGGCCCCATGGGCTGAAGTGGGAGGGGAACCAGCCCCTAGTGGGCTGGTGCGCCCCCATGGGCCTCCCCTGCGCCTAGGGTTGGAAACCCTAGGGGTGGGGCGCCCCACTTGTCTTGGGGGGGCACTCCACCCCCTTGGCCGCCGCCCCCCCCTTGGAGATTCAATCTCCTAGGGCCGGCGCCCCCTAGGGGTCCTATATATAGTGGGGGGAGGGAGGGCAGCTGCACCCTAGCCCCTGGCGCCTCCCTCTCCCTCCCGTGACACTACTCTCTCTCCCTGAGCTTGGCGAAGCCGTGCCGAGATCACCGTTGCTTCCACCACCACGCCGTTGTGCTGCTGGATCTTCATCAACCTCTCCTTCCCCCTTGATGGATCAAGTTGGAGGAGACGTCTTCCCAACCGTACGTGTGTTGAACACGGAGGTGCCGTCTGTTCGGCGCTAGGTCATCGGTGATTTGGATCACGACGAGTACGACTCCATCAACCCCGTTCTCTTGAACGCTTCCGCGCACGATCTACAAGGGTATGTAGATGCACTCCTCTCTCCCTCGTTGCTAGATGACTCCATAGATTGATCTTGGTGATGCGTAGAAAATTTTAAAATTTTGCTATGTTCCCCAACAAAAGCTACTAGAAAAGATCATTACCCTCAACCTTTTATTGATCAAATGCTAGAAAGACTATCCAAACATACTCATTTTTTGCTTTCTAGATGGTTATTCTGGTTTCCCTCAAATACCCATGTCAAAAGATGATCAAGAGAAAACCACTTTTACTTGCCCTTTCAGTACCTTTGCTTATAGCCGTATGCCTTTTGGTTTATGCAATGCACCTGCTACGTTTCAAATATGTATGACTGCTATATTCTCTGACTTTTGTGAAAAGATTGTTGAGGTTTTCATGGATGATTTCTCCATTTACGGAACTTCTTTTGATGATTGCTTAAGCAACCTTGATCAAGTTTTGCAGAGGTGTGAAGAAACTAATATAGTATTGAATTGGGAGAAGTGCCATTTTATGGTTAATGTAGGCATTGTCTTGGGGCATAAAATTTTTGAAAGAGGTATTGAAGTTGATAAAGCTAAAGTAGATGCTATTGAAAAGATGCTGTGTCCTAAAGATATCAAAGGTATAAGAAGTTTCCTTGGTCATGTTGGGTTCTATAGAAGGTTTATTAGAGACTTCTCTAAAATTTCTAGGCCTCTCACTAATCTCTTGAAAAAAGATGTTCCTTTTGTTTTTGATGATGATTGTGTAGAAGCATTTGAAATACTTAAGAAAGCCTTGATTTATGCACCTATTGTTCAGCCACCTGATTGGAATTCACCCTTTGAAATTATGTGTGATGTTAGTGATTATGATGTTGGTGCCGTTCTAGGACAAAGAGTTGATAAGAAATTAAATGTTATTCAGTATGCTAGTAAAACTCTAGACCGTGCCCAGAGAAATTATGCTACCACTGAAAAAGAATTTTTAGTAGTTGTATTTGCTTGTGATAAGTTAAGACCTTATATTTTTGATTCCAAAGTAACTGTCCACACTGATCATGCTGCTATTAAATATCTTATGGAAAAGAAAGATGCTAAACCTAGACTTATTAGATGGGTTCTCTTGCTACAAGAATTTGATTTGCATATTATTGATAGAAAGGGAGTTGAGAACCCCGTTGCGGACAACTTGTCTAGGTTAGAAAATGTTCTTGGTGACCCACTACCTGTTGATGATATCTTTCCCGATGAACAATTAAATGTTATAAATGCTTCTCGTAATGCTCCATGGTATGCTGATTATGCTAATTATATTATTGCTAAATTTATACCACCTAGTTTCAAATACCAGCAAAAGAAAAGGTTTTTCTATGATTTAAGGCATTACTTTTGGGATGACCCACACCTTTATAAAGAGGGGGTAGATGGTGTTATTAGACGTTGTGTACCTGAGCATGAACAGGGACAGATCCTACGCAAGTGCCACTCCGAATCTCATAGAGGACACCACGCTGGAGATAGAACTACACATAAGGTATTGCAATCCGGTTTCTATTGGCCCACTCTCTTTAAGGATGCCCGTAAGTTTGTCTTGTCTTGTGAGGAATGCCAAATAATTAGTAATATTAGTAGACACCAGTAAATGCCTATGAATTATTCACTTGTTATTGAACCATTTGATGTTTGGGGCTTTGATTATATGGGACATTTTCCTTCCTCTAATGTTTATACACATATTTTAGTTGTTGTTGATTACATTACTAAGTGGGTAGTAGCTATTCCAACTAGTAGTGTTGATCATAACACTTCTATTAAGATGCTTAACGAAGTTATTTTTCTGAGGTTTGGAGTCCCTAGATATTTAATAACTGATGGTGGCTCACATTTTATTCATGGCCCTTTCCATAAAATGCTTCCTAAGTATGATGTTACCATAAAATTGCATCTCCTTATCATCCTCAGTCTAGTGGTCAAGTAGAATTGAGAAATAGAGAGATTAGATTAATTTTGCACAAGACTGTCAACAGATCTAGAAAGAATTGGTCTAAGAAACTTGACGATGCATTATTGGCTTATAGAAATGCTTATAAGAATCCCATGGGCATGTCTCCGTATAAAATGGTTTATGGAAAAGCATGTCATTTACCTCTTGAACTAGAACATAAGGCATATTAGGCTATTAAAGAGCTCAATTATGATTTCAAACTTGCCGATAAGAAGAGGTTATTTGACATTAGCTCACTTGATGAATGGAGAACCACATCCTATGAGAATGCCAAGTTGTTTAAAGAAAAAGTTAAAAGATGGCATGCTAAAAGGATACAAAAGCGTGAGTTTAATGTAGGTGATCATGTTTTGCTATACAACTCTCGTTTAAGATTTTTTGCAGGAAAGCATCTCTCTAAATGGGAAGGCCCTTACATCATCGAGGAAGTCTATCGTTCCGGTGCCATAAAAATCAACAACTCCAAAGGCACAAATCTGAAGGTGGTAAACGGCCAAATAATAAAACATTATATCTCAGGTACTCCCATAAATGTTGAGACCAACATAATTAATACCGTAACACTGGAGGAGTACATAAGGGACACTTTTCGGAACGTTTCAGACTCCGAAAAGGAATAGTATGTGGTACAGCAAGTAAACCAACTCCAAAACGTTTCCAATGATAATTTTTCTCCGTTTTGGAATATTTAAAAAATTAGGAAAATTAAAAGTAGTCCGAAAGAGACACGAAGCGTCCACGAGGGTGGAGGGCACGTCCTACCCCCTGGGCGCACCCCCGTCCTTATGGCCACCTCGTGTGCCTTCCGGACTCCGTTTTCTTGCACGATACTTCTTTTGGTCAGTAAAAATTCATTATATAATTTCCCGAAGGTTTTGACCACCGTACCATGTAAATATCTCCTGTTTTTTTGTTTCGAGCTGTTTTTTGCCATAGTTTTCAAGGCCAGGAATCATGTCGTCACCCTCCTCCAACAATGCGGGCGACGGGATGCGTGGCTGATGAAGTTAGAGATGAAGCGAGAAGAACTCGGGAAAATCAACGAGGATGATTGTAACACCCTTGATGCGACTATATCTCCCACGTGTCGAGGCACGACTTAGAGGCATAATCGCATTGAAGGCATATGTCGCAAGTGAGGTAATCTTCACACAACCCATGTAATACATAAGGGAAAGAGATACATAGTTGGCTTACAATCGCCACTTCACACAAATACATGAATAAAGCATTACATCATCCAGATACAATCAAGGTCCGACTACGGAACCAAAATAAAAGAAGAACCCCAAATGCGACAAAGGTCCCCGATCGACCCCAACTGGGCTCCACTACTGATCGACTAGAACGAAACAACACAAAAGGACAAGGTATTCATCGAGCTCCTCCTGAGCTGGGTTGCATCATCTGCACGTACTCATCGGCACCTGCAAGCTGGTTTTGGAAGTATCTGTGAGCCACAGGGACTCAGCAATCTCGCACCCTCGCGATCAAGACTATTTAAGCTCATGGGTAAGGTAAAGGTATGAGGTGGAGCTGCAGCAAGCGACTAGCATATATGGTGGCTAACATACGCAAATGAGAGCGAGAACAGAAGGCAAAGCACGGTCGATAAAAGTATGATCAAGAAGTGATCCTGGACTACCTACATCAAGCATAACTCCAACAACCGTGTTCACCTCCCGGACTCCGCCGGAAAAAGACCATCACGGTTACACACGCAGTTGATTCATTTTAATTAAGGTCAACTTCAGGTTTTCTACAACCGGACGTTAACAAATTCCCATCTGCCCATAACCGCGGGCACGGCTTTCGAAAGTTCAAATCCCTGCAGGGTGTCCCAACTTAGCCCATAACAAGCTCTCACGGTCAACGAAGGAATAGACCTCCACCCGAGATGTTCCGATCAGACTCGGTATCCCGGTACAACAAGACATTTCGACAGGGTTAAACTAAACCAGCAACACCGCCCGAATGTGCCGACAAATCCCGATAGGAGCTGCACATATCTCTTTCTCAGGGCACACCGGACTGTCTAAACTTTCGGTATGCCAGCCCAGAGTTGCCCCTGATAGCCACCGGCGGCTGACAAGTTGGACCAACACTCAGAGGAGCACTGGCCCGGGGGGGGGGTAAAATAATGATGACCCTCGAGTCTGCAGAACCCAAGGAAAAGAAAAGGCTAGGTGGCAAATGGTAAAACCAATGTTGGGCATTGCTAGAAAGCTTTACTTAAGGCGAACTGTCAAGGGGTTCCCATTATAGCCCAACCGTGTAAGGGACGCAAAATCCGGGAACATAACACCAATATGACGGAAACTAGGGTGGCAAGAGTGGAACAAAACACCAGGCATAAGGCCGAGCCTTCCACCCTTTACCAAGTATATAGATGCATTAATTAAATAAGATATATAGTGCTATCCCAACAAGTAAACATGTTCCAACAAGGAACGATCTCCATGTTCCAACAAGGAACAAACTTCAATCTTCACCTGCAACTAACAACGCTATAAGAGGGGCTGAGCAAAGCGGTAACATAGCCAATCAACGGTTTGCTAGGACAAGGTGGGTTAGAGGCTTGGTTCAACAACATGGGAGGCACGATAAGCAAGTGGTAGGTATCGCAGCATAGGCATAGCAAAAGAGCGAGCAACTAGCAAGCAAAGATAGTAGTGATTTCGAGGGTATGATCATCTTGCCTGAAATCCTGCAAGGAAGAAGAACGAGTCCATGAAGAAGACAAACGGACGTAGTCGAACGGGTCCTCACAAACGCGACGTTAACGGAACCAACCCGAAGAAGCAACACCGGAAAGGAGCAAACAACAAAGTAAAACACCCATCACAATAAACATGGCATGATGCACAATCAAGTATGATGCATGTCCGGTTTAAGAAGCATGGCATGGCAAAATGCACAAGCAAATTCTACAAATTAAGTGGAGCTCAATATGCAACGAGTTGCATATTGACGGACACCACAATAATTATTTAGTTCTCTCTCGTTTATGTACCCAACAATATTAAATGTTGTTTAAACATGGCAAGAGGTGGAGCATAAGTAAACTAAACATTTAGGCAAGTTTTAAATGTGGCCGGAAATAACCAACAACAATTCCGGTAAATCCCCATATGCATTTAGCAATTTAAAGCCAACAACAATTTTAAACGTTTTAAATGTTATTATCATGATGCGGATGGCATATGCAAGTTTTAAGCAATTTTATGAACATGTTGATAAGAGCATTATGAAGCATTTGTCACCGTGGTGGAAGGAAAGGGGTGCCACGGCAACGATAACGGTAACGGTGCCATGGCAACGTTCCGGTTCCGGTACTCGATTGAGATGCCGGTGCAAAAGGAAAAGTGACGGGGCGTGTCATGCAAGGATGGTGGGGTGCTCCCGGATACCGGGTTCCCACGGGTTAGTGGCACGGAAACGAGAGACAAATCGGACATGGTGCAAACACGCAGTTCATCTCATACACCACACAACATTCGTTCACGGGCGTCGTCTCGGTGGTTATACCTTCCAAGGGAGCATTCTCGAGCGGTTTGAGTCATAGAGGAAGTAGTTGTTCTCGTGGCGGTAGTGGAAGTAGGGGTACATGACGACGTAGAGGTACTCGCGGCGGTAGTCATTCACGTTCACGTTACACGGGTCTTCGGCGACGGTCGTCGTACATGGTTCGGAGTGGTACTTGCAACTTCGGACTTGGCGAATCCGAGGGCTTCGGGGTCGACGGTAGTGGTACACGTTTCGTAGACGTTCGAGCCATATCGGTAGCGGTACTTGACGAATCCTGAAACGGACTTGGCGTCTTCGCGCGTAGGGGTACTTGGCGTTTCCGGTTCGGTGGTCGTTCGGGTGCCGTATGTCATGGTACTTGGCGAAATCTTCAACGATCGAACTTGGCGCTACTCCCTGTTCGGAGTCGTCCGTCTTGGCGTCAACGGCAACAGCAAGCGGAGGTGCACAGGGACAGCGGAGACCACCAATTGGGGACTCGGGCAGGAGGTCAAGGAGACGCAGCGACGCGATCTGCGGCAAGAAGGCGAAGCAGAGGAGGAGCCACGTGAGGGAAGGCAGCGACGCAGGCAAGGAGCAGCCCCAGCAGCGGAAACAAACAGGAGAAGGAGGGCAGCAGTGGGCAACGACGGCCATGGGCCTCAGCAGTAGGGGAGCGGTCATGGCGGGGCTACGCTGTGGAAGAGGCGAGGTCAGGACGAGGCGCAGGGGCCCTGTGGGCGCCGGAGGCGACGCCGGTGACGCAGAAAGGCGGCGGTGCAGCCTGGAGAAGGGAAGTAGAGGCCGGTGGCGCGAGGGAAAATCTCACGACGACGGGCACCGACGAACGGAGGCGGGCATCTGCAGGGCCGTCGCGCGCGGAGAGGAGACTCGAGGGGATCGGGCACGGGGTGCATGGGCGGCGGCGAGGCGCGCTGGGCGGCGGCCATGGCGCTCGGGAGGTGCTGCGAGGACCGTGCTGTCGAGGAGGTCGAGGGAGGTCGAGGGAGTTGAGTGAGGGGATCGGGCGTGGGGCACTGCCCCTCTGCGTGCGTGTGGCAGCGGCATGGGAGGACGAAAGGGGTCGAGGGGAAGGAAAAACAAGGAGGCTAGGGTTCGGGAGAAGTGGGCTTTAGTGGCCGGCCCATGAGGTAGGACTAGCTGCGGGAATGGATGGGCGTGGTGGGAGGTCCAAGTGGCCAGCGGCTGGGCTCTGCTCTCTCTCTCTCTCAACTCCCTTTAACAGAAAGCAAATAGAGGAGAGAAGAAAAAAAGGAAAAGGAGGGGTTAGAGAAACAATTTGGGCATGCGGGTAAATCTCCCGGACTCATAAAAATGAGCTTGACCCAAGAAAAACGGAGTGGGCAAGATTGCAAGAATTAAATTCAAAGTCATTTGAATTTAATTTAAAATGTTTGAACAAGGACTAGGATTTAGAAGAGTCCAAAAATGTTGAGAATTTAGGAGGAGCCTCGATAAATGGGAAAAGAAATGTTGGCAAAGTTTGGGGACCAAACTTGAAGTAGAAAGGGAGTGGGGATTTTTCAAGTGTGTTTTGGTTAATTCCAAAAGAATGGAATATTTAATATAGCTCCCTAATATCGGGAGGATATGTTATAAAGAGAATTCACCATGTGAATACCCTCGGTTTAAATGGATCAAAGATCCATGCCATTTATTTATTTGAGTTACGAAAATAAATAACTTGATGGCATGATGACATGATGCAATGCACATGATGCAAAGCTGAATGCAATAAACCAACAACTCACATGACGAAAAACCCGGAAACCCTGGAAGGCATCTGGAGCTCCGGTCTTGGGGCGTTACAATGATAAAATCAAGAAGGCCGCGAAAGATCAAGCTCCGGCAACCGAGGAAGAAGACATCCTTCAACCTCACTACGATTATCTTACTCCTACTGAAATTGAAGCTTTTAAGATCATTGAAATAGTTCGTGTGCAAAACAAGTATCTCACTCGTGGAAATATTTTGTTGCAAGAATATATCACCGCACTCAAGGGCATTATTCGCAAATCGGAGAATCTCCTGCCGTGGAACACTACTTCATCAACAACTCCTTCATCATCACCTCCGAAGAAAGAGACATAAATAGGTATCTGCCAAGCTTGTGGCAACTGCCAAGCTTGGGGAAGTTGCCCCGGTATCGTATCACCATCACACCTCTATCTTTATCGTTTTTCTTAGTTCGATCCTTTTGGTTATATCTTGATCTAGTAGAATAAAGTTTTTAGTATGATCTAGCTTTGAGTTTTGTTTTGATCTCTATCTATGTAATCGAGTCCGTGAGTTATATAATAAAGAGTAGTTTTGAGATAAGGGCTTTGCTTTCTTGCTATGATCTTGAGGGAATTAAATAAAAGAAACAATAAAAAGAAATAAATAAAAAGTTCATATATTGATCTTATGGAGAGTAATGACTTCACATATAAAGAGTATGATGAATAAATGTTGCTGAGAGTTGACAAACATAGTTTTGGTCATTGTTGCAATTAATAAGAAGTAATAAAGAAAGAGAGGCTTCACATATAAATATACTATCTTGGACATCTTTTCTAATTCTGAGCACTCATTAAAATATGACGTGCTAAAAAGTTGATGTTGGACAAGGAAGACAATATAATGGGTTATGTTTTCTTATATTCGAATAGAAGTTATATTGTCATAGATCATCCAACATATTGAGCTTGCCTTTCCCTCTCATGCTAGACAAATTCTTTGCACCAAGTAGAGATATTACTTGTGCTTCCAAACATCCCTAAACCAGTTTTGCCATGAGAGTCCACCATACCTACCTATGGATTGAGTAAGATCCTTCAAGTAAGTTGTCATTGGTGCAAGCAATAAAAATTGCTCTCTAAATATGTATGATCTATTAGTGTGAAGAAAATAAGCTTTATACGAACTTGTGATATGGAAGAAATAAAAGCGATGGACCGCATAATAAAGGTCCTTATCACCAGCGGCAATATAAAGTGAAGTTATTTTGTATTAAGATTTTATGCATCCAACCATAAAAGCGCATGACAGCCTCTGCTTCCCTTTGCGAAGGGCCTATCTTGTACTTTTATCTTCTATCCTTATACAAGAGTCATGGTGATCATCACCTTTCCTTTTTACACTTTTTTCTTTTGGCAAGCACTATATGTTGGAGAGATCTGGATATATATATCCACTCGGATGTAGGTTTTCATAGAGTATTATTGTTGGCATTACCCTTGAGGTAAAAAGTTGGGAGGCGAAACTATAAGCCCCTATCTTTCTCTATGTCCGTTTGAAGCTTTGAACCCATCAGTATCGTGTGAATGTTAGCAATTGTGAAAGACTAAATGATACTCTAGTTGAGTATGTGGACTTGCTGGAAAGCTCTTTAATTGACTCTTTCCAATGTTACGATAAATTGCAATTGCTTCAATGACTGAGATCATAGTTTGTTAGTTTTCAATGAAGTTTCTGATTCATACTCCATCTTGTGAATGAATTGTTACTTTAGCATAAGAAATTATATGGCATTATATGTTGTTGTTCTAAAGATGATCATGATGCCCTCGTGTCCGTATTTTATTTTTATCGACACCTCTATCTTTAAACATGTGGACATATTTCTCGATATCGGCTTTCGCTTGAGGACAAGCGAGGTCTAAGCTTGGGGGAGTTGATACGTCCATTTTGCATCATGCTTTTATATCGATATTAATTGCATTATGGGCTGTTATTACACATTATATCACAATACGTATGCCCGTCCTCTCTTATTTTATAAGGTTTACATAAAGAGGGAGAATGCCGGCAGCTGGGATTCTAGACTGGAAAAGAAACAAATATTAGAGACCTAGTCTGCACAACTCCAAAAGTCCTAAAACTTCACGAAGCATGTTTTTGGAATAAAAAAATATTGGGCGAAGAAAGTACTAGAGGGGGCGCACCAACCAGCCACAAGGGTGGAGAGCGCGCCCTACCCCCGTGGGGGCACCCCCAACCTTGTGGGCCCCCTGGCAGGCCTCTGGTGCCCATCTTTGGCTATATGGTGTGTTTTGACCTGGAGAAAATCAGAGAAAATTTTTTCGGACGAAGCGCCGCCGTCTCGAGGTGGAACCTGGGCAGAACCAATCTATGGCTCCGGCGGAGCTGTTCTCCCGGGGAAACATCTCTCTAGGAGGGGGAAATCGTCTCCATTGTCATCAACATCGATCCTCTCATTGAGAGGGGGTCAATCTCCATCAACATATTCACCAGCACCTTCTCGTTGAAGGAAATATGCCCTAGAGGCAATAATATAGTTGTTATTTATATTTCCTTATATCATGATAAATGTTTATTATTATGCTAGAATTGTATTAACCGGAAACTTGATACATGTGTGGATACATAGACAAAACAAAGTGTCCCTAGTATGCCTCTACTAGACTAGCTCGTTAATCAAAGATGGTTATGTTTCCTGACCATAGACATGTGTTGTCATTTGATGAACGGGATCACATCATTAGGATAATGATGTGGCGGACAAGACCCATCCATTAGCTTAGCATAATGATCGCTAAGTTTTATTGCTATTGCTTTCTTCATGACTTATACATATTCCTTTGACTATGAGATTATGCAGCTCCTGAATACCGGATGAACACCTTATGTGCTATCAAACGTCACAATGTATCTGGGTGATTATAAAGATGCTCTACAGGTGTCTCCGAAGGTGTTTGTTTAGTTGGCATAGATCGAGATTACGATTTGTCACTCAGAGTATCGGTGGTATCTCTGGGCCCTCTCGGTAATGCACATCACGATAAGCCTTGCAAGCAACGTGACTAATGAGTTAGTTGCGGGTTGATGCATTACAGAACGAGTAAAGAGACTTGCCGGTAACGAGATTGAACTAGGTATGAAGATATCGACGATCGAATCTTGGGCAAGTAGCATACCGATGACAAAGGGAATAACGTATGCTGTCATTACGGTTTGACCGATAGATATCTTCGTAGAATATTGATACCTCTTGAGCATGCATTGGTTTTCCCTTGAAGAGGAAAGGGTGATGCAGCAAAGTAGTGTAAGTATTTCCCTCAGTTTTTGAGAACCAAGGTATCAATCCAGTAGGAGACTACACGCAAGTCGCCTAGTACCTGCACAAACAAACAAGAACCTTGCAACCAACGTGATAAAGGGGTTGTCAATCCCTTCACGGTCACTTACGAAAGTGAGATCTGATAAAGATAATAAGATAAATATTTTTGGTATTTTTGTTGTATAGATTGGAAAATAAATATTGCAAAATAAACGGCGATAGAAATAGCTAGTTAACGGGAAACTAATATGACGTAAAGTAGGCCCGGGGGCCATAGGTTTCACTAGTGGCTTCTCTCAAGATAGCAATATTACGGTGGGTGAACAAATTACTACCGAGCAATTGATAGAAAAGCGCATAGTTATGAGAATATCTAGGCATGATCATGATCATAGGCATCACGTCCATGTCAAGTAGACCGAAACGATTCTGCATCTACTATATTACTCCACACATCGACCGCTATCCAGCATGCATCTAGAGTATTATGTTCATAAGAATAGAGTAACGCATTAGGCAAGATGACATGATGTAGAGGGATAAACTCAACCAATATGATATAAACCCCATCTTTTTATCCTCGATGGCAACAATACAATATGTGCCTTGTTGCCCCTGCTGTCACTGGGAAAGGACACCGCAAGATTCAACCCAAAGCTAAGCACTTCTCCCATTGCAAGAAAGATCAGTCTAGTAGACCAAACCAAACTGATAATTCGAAGAGACTTGCAAAGATATCAAATCATGCATATAAGAATTCAGAGAAGAATCAAATATTGTTCATAGATAATCTTAATCATAAACCCACAATTCATCGGATCTCGGCAAACACACCGCAAAAAGAATTACATCGAATAGATCTCCAAGAACATCGAGGAGAACTTTGTATTGAGAACCAAAGAGAGAGAAGAAGCCATCTAGCAAATAACTATGGACCCGAAGGTCCGTGATAAACTACTCACACATCATCAGACATGCTATGGTGTTGATGTAGAAGCCCTCCATGATCAAATCCCCCTCTGGAAGATCACCGGAAAAGCTCCCCAGATGGGATCTCACGGGTACAGAAGGTTGCGGCGGTGGAAAAGTGGTTTCGTGGCTCACCTGGATGTTTTCAGGGTATAAGAGTATATAAAGGCGAAAGAAGTAGGTCGATGGAGCTACGAGGGGCCCACAAGGGTGGGGGCATGCCTGGCCCCCTGGGCATGTCGCCCTACCTCGTGGCCGCCTCGTTGCTTCCTTGACCTCCACTCCAAGTCTCCTGGATTGTGTTTGTTCCAAGAAAAGATCCTCGCAAAGGTTTCATTCCGTTTGGATTCTGCTTGATGTTCCTTTTCTGCGAAACACTGAAATAGGCAAAAAAACAGCAACTGGCACTGGGCCTCCGGTTAATAGGTTAGTCCCAAAAATAATATAAAAGTGCATATTAAAGCCCATTAAACATCCAAAACAGATAATGTAATAGCATGGAACAATCAAAAATTATAGGTACGTTGGAGACGTATCAAATATGTAGGAACCAATATGATTATCCAAGTTCTGCTGTTGGTTATTGATCGGAGATGTGTCTCGGTCATGTCTACATAGTTCTCGAACCCGTAGGGTCTGCATAATTAACGTTCGATGACGATTTGTATTATGAGTTATGTGTTTTGGTGACTGAAGATTGTTCCGAGTCCCGGATGAGATCACGGACATGACGAGGAGTCTCGAAATGGTCGAGAGGTAAAGATTGATATATTGGATGATGATATTCGGACACCGGAATGGTTTCAGAGTGATTCAGGCATTTTTCGGAGTACTGGGAGGTTACCGGAACCCACCGGGAAAGTAATGGGCCTACATGGGCCATAGGGGAGAGAGAGGGGAGCCCACAGGGGGTGGCGTACCCCCCATGGGCTGTCCAAATTGGATAAGGGGAGGGGCGCAGCCAATTTCCTTCCCCCTCTCCCTCCGAAAGAAAGGATGTGGGCCGACTTAGACTAGGAGTCCTAGTCGGTCCCTCCCCCATGGCGCACCTCCTATGGCCGGCCTCCTCCCTCTCCTCCTTTATATACGGGGCAGGGGACACCCCAAAGAACAACAGTTGTTTCTTAGCCATGTGTGGTGCCCCCCTCCACAATTTAATCCTCCAGTCATATCGTCGTAGTGGTTAGGCGAAGCCTTGCGTGGATCACATCACCATCACCGTCACCACGCCGTCATGCTGACGAAACTCTCCCTCGACACTTTGCTGGATCAAGAGTTTGAGGGACGTCATTGAGCTGAACGTGTGCAGAACTCAGAGGTGTCGTATGTTCGGTGCTTGATCGGTTGGATCACGAAGACGTTCGACTACATCAATCGCGTTAAGCTAATGCTTTCGCTTTCGGTCTACAAGGGTACGTGGACACACTCTCCCCCTCTCGTTGCTATGCATATCCTAGATAGATCTCGCATGATCATATGATTTTTTTTGAAATTGAATGCTACATTCCCCAACACTCCTCTCAAACCCTAGTTCATCTCTTGTATTCGATCTTGGTCCCAAAAACCTCAGATTGGTACCTATGGGTTGTTAGTAGTGTTGATTACTCCTTGTAGTTGATGCTAGTTGGTTTATCCGGTGGAAGATTATATTTTCAAATTCTTAATGATAGTTAATACTCCTCTGATCTTGATCATTGATATGTTTTGTGCGTAGTTACGTTTGTTCCTGAGGACATGGGAGAAGTCTTGTTATAAGTAATCATGTGAATTTGGTATTCGTTTGATATTTTGATGAGATGTATGTTGTCTCTCCTCTAGTGGTGTTATGTGAACATCGACTACATGACACTTCACCATTATTTGGGCCTAGGGGAAAGCATTGGGAAGTAATAAGTAGATGATGGGTTGCTAGAGTGACAGAAGCTTAAACCCTAGTTTATGTGTTGCTTCGTAAGGGACTGATTTGGATCCATATGTTTCATGCTATGGCTAGGTTTACCTTAATTCTTATTTCGTAGTTACGGATGCTTGCGAGAGGGGTTAATCATAAGTGGGAGGCTTGTCCATGGAAGGGCAGCACCCAAGCACCGGTCCACCCACATATTAAATTATCAAAGCAACGAACGTGAATCATACGAGCATGATGAAAACTAGCTTGACAATAATTCCCATGTGTCCTTGGGAGCGCTTTGCTTTATATAAAAGTTCGTCCAGGCTTGTCCTTTGCTACAAAAAGGATTGGGCCACCTTGCTACACCTTAGTTACTTTTGTTACTTGTTACCCGTTACAAATTATCTTATCACACAACTATCCGTTACCGATAATTTCAGTGCTTGCAGAGAATACCTTGTTGAAAACCGCTTGTCATTTCCTTCTACTCCTCGTTGGGTTCGACACTCTTAATTATTGAAAGGACTATGATAGATCCCCTATACTTGTGGGTCATCAGCGTGCTGCTGGCGAGCGGACCGGGAGCGGTGCAGCTACGGTGCAGTCCCCTCCATGACAACACCAACGACAAAGCCAGTGGGTCAACACCCATGACGACGTGTCTATGGCATCGTTTGATACGCGGGGCCACCGTGACCAGTGTCAAGTTCTTCAGGAACGACGCGGAGAAGACCCACGCACCACCATTGAGTGGCGCCGGGAAGCATGCCATCAGTCCGACGCGCGTGCAGGACCAATCATCAAAGAGACTGTGCCGGGGTACCCTGGGTACTTACCTTATTAGGTGGACTACCCAGCGTTTACTCATGAGCTGTGGCAAGTGAAAGATCAAGAAGAGGGGTCTAGAGGGGGGTGATTAGATCCTTAACAAGTAAAACTGATAGTTTTTAAAATTCTTCAAGCTAAGGTTGAGTTTAGCGCATCTCTACTCCTTGGACTCACTTGGTTCTCGGGTCAAACGGAGTATGAGTTCAGGAACCAAGTTAGTCCAGTACCTGAATCTCATGTTTCTTCGGTCAAATGATAAAGACTTGGCGAAGCCGTTTTGCACTGTGAGTATTGTTCGTTACACATGTTTTCAGACCTTCCACATGAAGTATTCATGCTAACTACATATATTGATTTTGCAGGATGGGTATGAGTTGAGGAAGCAATTTTTATTATACTTGCGGAAACATCATGCGAATGAAGCTAAATACAACTTTCCTAATATTGTGCAGGAATTTTTTAAGCGCATCAAGTAGATCTCGATAATTTGTAATAAATTTTTAGTTGAATCATCACTTTATATGTGTACATTGTCAATTTGCCATTTTTAGTGTACTTCAATTATTATACAATTGTGACTATGTTATATTGTCTATACGTTTGAAATTTAGCATGCATTATATTTATATAACTTCAGCAAAATATTTTAGAAGCTCGTGGGAACGCACGGGCATTCTACTAGTGTTAATAGGCACACAATACATTTTACACAAGCATAACAAGACTATGGGTAGCAGAGATTTTTGGCGTGGTTCCGATAGGTGGTGCTATGATACGTCCATTTTGCATCATGTTTTCCTACTGTTATTTATAGTGTTTTTATGCATTATAACACTTTATGGAGTAATTCAAATGCCTTTTCTCTCATAATATGCAAGGTTTATACAAAGAGGGAGAATACCAGCAGCTGGAATTCTGGACCTGAAAAAGCTATGTTAGATATACCTATTCTTCACATCTCCAAATGAGCTGAAAATTTACGAAGAATTATTTTGGACTATATAATAAATATTGGAGAAAAGAACCACCAGAGGGGGCCACCCAGGTGCCCACAAGGCACCAGGGCACGCCAGACCCCCCTAGCGTGCTGATACGTCTCCATCGTATCTACTTTTCCAAACACTTTTGACCTTGTTTTGGACTCTAACTTGCATGATTTGACTGGAACTAACCCGGACTGACGCTTTTTTAGCAGAATTACCATGGTGTTATTTTTGCGCAGAAATAAAAGTTCTCGGAATGACCAGAAAATCAATGAAGACACATTTTGGAAGAAATAAAAAATATTGGTGAAAAAATCAACACCAGGGGCCCACACCCTGTCCATGAGGGTGCAGGGCGCGCCCCCTGCCTCGTGGGCCCCCTGAGGCTCCACCGACGTCAACTCCAACTCTATATATTCACGTTCGGGGAGAAAAAAATCAGGGAGAAGGAATCATCGCGTTTTACAATATGGAGCCGCCGCCAAGCCCTAATCTCTCTCGGGAGGGCTGATCTAGAGTCCATTCAGGGCTCCGGAGAGGGGAATCCGTCACCATCGTCATCATCAACCTTCCTCCATCACCAATTTCATGATGCCCACCGTCATGCGTGAGTAATTCCATCGTAGGCTTGCTGGACGGTGATGGGTTGGATGAGATTTATCATGTAATCGAGTTAGTTTTGTTAGGGTTTGATCCCTAGTATCCATTATGTTCTAAGATTGATGTTGCTATGACTTTGCTATGCTTAATGCTTGTCACTAGGGCCCGAGTGCCATGATTTCAGATCTGAACCTATTACATTTTCATGAATATATGTGAGTTCTTTATCCTATTTTGCAAGTCCATAGTCACCTACTATGTGTTATGATCCGGTAACCCCGAAGTGACAATAATCGGGACCACTCCCGGTGATGACCGTAGTTTGAGGAGTTCATGTATTCACTAAGTGTTAATGCTTTGTTCTGGTACTCTTAAAAGGAGGCCTTAATATCCCATAGTTTCCAATAGGACCCCGCTGCCACGGGAGGGTAGGACAAAAGATGTCATGCAAGTTCTTTTCCATAAGCACGTATGACTATATTCGGAATACATGCCCACATTGCATTGATGAACTAGAGCTAGTTCTGTGTCACCCTATGTTATAACTGTTGCATGAGGAATCGCATCCGACATAATTATCCATCACTGATCCATTGCCAACAAGCTTTTCACATATTGATCTTTGCTTAGTTACTTTTCTGTTGCCACTGTTACAATCACTACAAAACTAATACTATTACTTTTGCCACCGTTACCGCTGCTTCCATATTACTTTGCTACTAAATACTTTGCTGCAGATATTAATTCTTTCAGGTGTAGTTGAATTGACAACTCAACTGTTAATACTTGAGAATATTCTTTGGCTCCCCTTGTGTCGAATCAATAAATTTGGGTTGAATACTCTACCCTCGAAAACTGTTGCGATCCCCTATACTTGTGGGTTATCAAGACTATTTTCTAGCGCCGTTGCCGGGGAGCATAGCTCTATTCTTTGAGTCACTTGGGATTTATATCTGTTGATCACTATGAGGAACTTGAAAGATGAAAGAACCAAGATTTTTCCCTCGACTACGAGGGGGGTAAGGAACTGCCATCTAGCTCTACACTTGATTCACCTTCTGTTTTGAGTAAACTTGCGACACCTACACCTGCTATTGATTCTGATATGCCGCACGTTATTGATGATGCCACTTCTACTATGCATGATGCTTATGATGAAACTACTTCTATGCTTGATAATATTGTGCCATTAGGTGAATTTCTTGATGAATAACTTGCTAGGGTTAGAGAGAATGAAATTATTGAAACTGATAATATTGATGAAAGTGATGATGAAGATTCTCGCCCTAGATATGAATTACCTGATGTGCCTCAGGGTTATGTTTTGGATGAAGAAGCTACTATAGCTATTTTAGCTTGCAATGATAGACATGATCTAAAGAGGTTATTAGCTAAATGGAAGCAGCAATCCCTTAATGCTAGAATGAAACCTGACCCTGCTTTTGCTACTTCACCTATCCGTGTTACTGATAAGGATTATGAATTCTCTGTTGATCCTGATATAATTACTTTGGTTGAATCTGATCCTTTTTATGGTTACGAATCTAAAACTGTTGTGGCACATCTTACTAAATTGAATGATATAGCCACCCTATTCACTAATGAGGAAAAATTCTTTACTACCAGATCCTTAAGTTATTTCCGTTCTCATTAAAGGGTGATGCTAAAATATGATTTAATTCTCTTGATCCTAGTTGTGTGCATAGTCCCCAGGATATGATTTATTACTTCTTCGCTAAATATTTCCCCGCTCATAAGAAACAAGATGCCTTAAGGGAAATATATAATTTTGTGCAAATTGAAGAAGAGAGTCTCCCACAAGCTTGGGGAGGCTTCTCCGATTACTTAATGCTTTGCATGATCATCCTCTCAAGAAAAATGAAATACTTGATATCTTTTCTAATGGACTAACCGATGCTTCCATAGACCACCTGGATAGTTGTGCTGGTTGTGTTTTCAGGGAAAGAACTGCTGATCAAGTTGAATTGCTATTGAATAATATGTTGAGTAATGATAATGATTGCACACTTCCTGAACCAACTCCTAAGCCAACTTCGAAGAAAAGGGGTATTCTATTTCTCAGTCCTGAAGATATGCAAGAGGCAAAGAAATCTATGAAACAAAAGGGTATTCAAGCTGAAGATGTTAAGAATTTACCACCTATTGAAGAGATACATGGTCTTGATAACCAGACATAGGTAGTAAAGGTAAATTCTCTCTATAGATTTAATAAGGTTGAAATCCCATCTACTAAGTTTGCTAGCCAATGCTGGGATGACTTTGATAATTTTATTGTTAAACAAGAAGACATCAATGCTTATGTTGGTAGACAATTGAAACGTAATGCTTATATGATTGAACACTTGAGTGATTATATGTCTAGAGTTAAAGGTGAACTTAAACTTGTTAGTAAACATGCTTCTATGGTTACCACTCAAGTAGAGCAAGTGCTTAAAGCACAGGATGATTTGCTCAGTGACTTACATAATAAGACAAATGATAATGTTGTTAGAGTTATGACTAGAGGGGGTCAAATGTCTCAAGAACCTTTGTATCCCGAGGGCCACCCTAAGAGAGTTGACCAAGATTCTTAGAGAACTAATATTGATACACCTAGTCCTTGTAAAAAGAAGAAAAAGAAAAATGATAGGACTTTGCATGCTTCTAGTGAACCTGTTGTTGACACAGCTGAGAATCCCGATGATATTTCTATTTCGGATGCTGAAACACAATCTGGTAATGAACATGAACCTAGTGATAATATTAATGATGTTCATGTTGATGCTCAACGTAGCAATAACAATGATGTAGATATTGAACCTGCTGTTGATCTTGATAACCCACAATCAAAGAATCAACATTATGATAAGAGAGACTTTGTTGCTAGGAAGCACGGGAAAGAAAGAGAACCATGGGTTAACCCATGCATTTTCCTCCTAAACCCTCCAAGAAAAAGGATGATGAGGATTTTGAGCACTTTGCTGAAATGATTATACCTATCTTTTTGCGTATGCGTTTGACTGATATGCTTAAAATGAATCCTTATGCTAAGTATATGAAAGATATTGTTACAAATAAAAGGAAGATACCGGAAGCTGAAATTTCCACCATGCTTGCCAATTATAATTTTAAAGGTGGAACACCAAAGAAACTAGGAGATCCAGGAGTACCAACTATACCATGCTCCATTAAAAGAAACTATGTTAAAACTGCTTTATGTGATCTTGGAGCCGGTGTTAGTGTTATGCCTCTCTCTTTATATTGTAGACTTGATTTGAATAAGTTGACACCTACTGAAATATCTTTGCAAATGGCTGATAAATCAACCGCTATACCTGTCGGTATTTGTGAGGATGTGTGTGTTGTGGTTGCAAACGTTACTATTTTAACGGACTTTATTATTCTTGATATTCCCGAGGACGGTAGTATGTCTATTATTCTTCGTAGACCCTTTTTGAATACTGCAGGGGCTGTTATTGATTGCAACAAAGGCAATGTCACTTTTCGTGTTAATGGTAATGAGCATAAGGTACACTTTTCGAGGAAACATCCTCAAGTCAACAATATCAATTCTTTCAACGATTACTATTGGAGGTTTTGAATTCCCTCTTCCTACTATCAAGAAGAAATATGATATTCTTATTGTTGGGGACATGCATATCCCCATTGAGGTAACTTAGTGTTATTCGAAAATTCTCTGGTTTCATGCTATTCAGAAAGAGTTTGTTAACAAGACTTGATCAACCTTGTTAGTGGATTCCTTTTGATGAGCATGAGATGGATGAAGTTAGAAAGCACAAATCCCTGTACCCTCCTTTTACTTTCTGTTATTTAGATTAAATAAAGAAAAAATAGTTTTTTTGTCAATTTTTCGAACTATCCTTGCAATAAAAAATACCCTAAAAATAAAAGTTCTCCAAATGTCTTGAAAATGAAATACGATTTTTTGTAGAATATTAAGGAATTATTGGCACTGAGAACACACCAGGGGGCCACACCACCTGGTGAAAGCACAAGTGTTCCCTGGGTGATTTTGGTAATTAATGTCAACATATCTCTTGTTGGACCAAAGCTTCTACCTAGTATGTTTCAGATAAGTTCAAGAATGGAGTGGCATGGACTAGAGGATGTGGAACCCCTTCAAGATGCTGAGGACAAAGGATTGGCTCAAACTCAAAGCACAAGACTCTACATTTTTTCATTTTAGTGATCCAAGATCACATTGAGTCCATAGGAAAAGCCAATACTATCAAGAGGGGGTGAGGTGCTGCTTAATGAGGTTCTTGCTCAAAATGCTTAGTGATATGCTCCAAAGCCCTCAACTACTTTCTCATACCCACATATGTCCCAAACCAAAAGTCAAACTCGGCCCCACCAAAACTTTCTATCCGGCGCCACCGAGTTCTCTTGACATAGCCACTGCCAGAAACCCTAATCAATTCGGTCTCACCGATGGGATCTCGGTCTCACCGAGATGGGCTTGCAAACTCTCTGTTGCTCATTGCAATAATTTTGGTCCCACTGAGGTATGCAATCGGTCCCACCGAGTTTGCTTGGCCAACTCGCTGTTTCACTTATTACCCAAATCGGTCCCACCGAGTTTGTGTAATCGGTCAAACCGGGTTGAGGCTTTATCCTAACCCTAGAACGTCGGTCTTACCGAGTTGATCATGTCGGTCCCACCGAAAACCCTACCGGTCACATTATGAACTAAATCCGCCTGACCGAGTTCTCTGAATCGGTCCCACTGAGTTTGGTAAATTGTGTGTAACGGTTAGATTTTGTGTGGAGGCTATATATACCCCTCCAACCACTCTTCATTCATGGAGAGAGCCATCAGAACATGCCTACACTTCGAACATACATTTCCTGAGAGAGAACCACCTACACTTGTGTTGAGGTCAAGATATTCCATTCCAACCACATAAATCATGATCTCTAGCCTTCCCCAAGTTGCTTTCCACTCAAATCTTCTTTCCACCAAATCCAAATCTTGTGAGAGAGAGTTGAGTGTTGGGGAGACTATCATTTGAAGCACAAGAGAAAAGAGTTCATCATCAACACACCATTTGTTACCTCTTGGAGAGTGGTGTCTCCTAGATTGGCTAGGTGTCACTTGGGAGCCTCCATCAAGATCTACCCGAGTGAGGCAAGTCCTTCATGGGCGACGACCATGGTGGGATAGACAAGGTTGCTTCTTCATGGACCCTTCGTGGGTGGAGCCCTCCGTGGACTCATGCAACCATTACCCTTCGTGGGTTGAAGTCTCCATCAACGTGGATGTACGATAGCACCACCTATTGGAACCATGCCAAAAATCTCCGTGTCTCCAATTGCGTTTGCACACTACAACCCCATCCCTTTACATTCTTGCAACTTGCATGATTTACTTTCCGCTGCTCATATACTCTTGTCATGCTTGCTTGATATGTATTGTGAATGCTCAAACTTGTGCCAAAACTCCGCTTCAACTTAAAGAAATTAAAAACTGAAACTTTTCTTGCTAAGAGTCTATTCACCCCCCTCTAGACACCTCTTCTCGATCCTACAATTGGTATCAGAGCATTGGTCTCCATTACTTTGGTTCAAACACCTTTGGAGAAAGATGGATGAGTCTACGTTGGGGAGTCTTATATGTAGAGTACCTATTCTTGATGGAGATTATTTTCATGAGTCAAAAAATGAGATGCTTGAGATCTTCAATAAATATCATTTGACCAAGTACATTACTACTCCTTGTGCTCACATTGTTTATCCTTTGCATCCTACCCTTGATGAGTCTATTGACATGATCCGTAATCTTAGAACGGTCAATTTAATCACTAGAGGTTTGCCTAGAAACTTGCTTGCTAGCTTGCCTACTTTTGATTGTGCCTACACCTTATGGAGATTCCTTGAGGAACGATTCCCAAATTATTCCTTTAAATTTCTAGATGAGATTCTTCATAAGTCTATTGCCTTGAGTAAGATGAGTTCTAATGATCCCAAGTTTGGTTATTGCTTATTTGAGCTTACTAATCTTACGAGTGCAATAGGAGATGTCGGAGTTATTAGCAATATCATTTCCGAAGCCATTAGAATCCATAGAGATGAAAATTGTTACGGTCATACTTCTAATGAATTACTCTGTCTAGGAGTTGATCCATCACATGACAATGTTGAACATGGATACTATGATGAGGATGATGATAGTGACTATGATCTTGATGATGCGATGAGACACTTTAGTCTTATGGCTAATCTTCGCGGCTACATGGCTGGAGGAAAGGAATGGGTCCTTGATAGTGGATGTACTAATCATATGACTGGAGACAAAGATATGTTTCGTGAGCTTGCTGAAAACGACGGCCCTCGAAAGTATGTCATTTTTGGTGATAACTCAAAGGGTAAGGTGGTTGGCCTCGGTAAGGTGGCGATCTCACATGATAGCTCCATACAAAACGTCATGCTCGTTGAATCTCTTGGGTACAATTTACTTTCAATATCTAGACTTGCTGATTTTGGTTTCAATGTCCTATTTACTGAAGTAGATTGCCAAGTGTTTCGAAGAGACAATCATAAAATGGTCTTTACCGGTATACGTAGAGGTGATCTTTACATTGTTGATTTCACTAAAAAGGCTCAACCTAAAACTTGCTTAATTGCTAAATATTCTAAAGGCTGGTTGTGGCATAGAAGGCTAGGTCATGTGGGCATGCGAAATCTTGATATGCTTATTAAAGGTGATCATATCCTTGGAGTAAAAGATGTTATATTTGACAAGGATAGGCTTTGTAGTGCTTGTTAAGCAGGAAAACAAGTTGGAGGAAGTCACCCCGTGAAGAACATTATGACCACGAGAAGACCGCTCGAGCTACTTCATATGGATCTCTTTGGTCCCAATGCCTACAAGAGTCTCGGTGGTAACTCATTTGGTCTAGTCATAGTCGATAATTTTTCAAGATTTACATGGGTGTTCTTCCTTGATGATAATCGCAGGTCCAAAAGATCTTCAAAAACTTCACTAGGAAGGCCCAAAATCAATTTGAAGTGAAGATCAAGAAGGTTTGGAGCGACAGCGGAATGTAGTTCAAGAACGCAAATGTGGATACCTTTCTTGACAAAGAGGGGATTTCACACGAGTTCTCGGCTACATACACACCTCAACAAAATGGAGTTTTTGAGAGGAAGAACCGGACTCTTATTGAGATGGCAAGAACGATGCTTGATGAGTACAAGACTCCAAAACACTTTTGGGCGGAAGTGGTTGAGACAGCTTGTCATGCAACAAATCGCTTGTATCTTCACAAGCTAGTCGGCAAGACGACATACGAGCTCCTCACCGGTAACAAACCCCAAGTTGGATACTTTCAAGTATTCGGCTCAAAGTGCTACATTCTTGATAAGCATCGTCGTTCTAAATTTGCTCCTAAATCTCATGAAGGTTTCCTACTTGGTTATGGCTCAAACTCTCACACTTACCGTGTCTACAACAATTTCACCCGAAAGGTTGAAGAGACAGTAGATGTGAAGTTTGATGAATCTAACGGCTCGCAAGTAGAGCAATTGCCAATTGATGTAGGAGACAAAGACCCTTCGGAAGCAATCCAAGACTTGTCTATTGGCAAGATTCGTCCGACGGAGGTGAAGGAAAGTACCTCGTCCATCCAAGTGGAAGCTTCCACCCCACGACAAGGTGAACCAAGAGTTGATACGGAAGCATCCACAAGTGGGACACACCAAGACGAAGAAAATGAGGGAGTACACCAAGATGAACATCAACAACCTCCTTCTCCACCATGACAAGATAACGACAACATCAACAATGAATAAGGCCAAGAAGAAGAACAAGATGAAATGGGTGTTCCACCCCGAGCCAAGCAAAAGCTCCCACGAGTTCGAGCAAGAGTCGCCAAAGACCATCCCGTCGAGCAAATCTACAATGATATCCAAACCGGGAGAATCACTCGCTCTAAAACTCGTTTGTCTAACTTTTGTGAACATTATTCATTCATCTCTAGCATTGAACCTATGAAGGTTGAAGAAGCACTGGAAGATCCAGATTGGATAAACGCCATGCATGAAGAGCTACACAACTTTGAGAGAAATCAAGTGTGGACATTGGTTGAGAAGCCCAACAACAACCACAACATCATCGGTACCAAATGGGTGTTTCACAACAATCAAGATGAAGATGGACAAGTTGTTCACAAAAAAGCACGTCTAGTCGCCCAAGGCTACACTCAAGTCGAAGGTATGGACTATGGTGAGACATATGCCCCCGTTGCTAGACTTGAGTGCATTCGCATCTTACTTGCTTATGCTAATCACCATGACATCACCTTGTACCAAATGGACATTAAAAGTGCTTTTCTAAACGGTGAAACTAAGGAGGAAGTTTATATTAAACAACCTCCCGACTTTGTCAATCCTAAGAAACCTAATCCTGTTTACAAACTTCACAAAGCTCTTTATGGTCTTAAACAAGCTCCTAGAGCGTGGTATAAATGCTTGACCAAGTTCCTTCTTGAAAAGGGCTTTGAAATTGGAAAAATAGATTCAACTCTTTTTACTAAAAGGGTTAATGGGGAAATATTTGTGTGCCAAATTTATGTTGATGATATAATATTTGGTTCGACTAACCCTCATTTTAGTGACAAGTTTGGAAAGCTAATGTCGAAGAAGTTTGAGATGTCTATGATGAGTGAACTTAAATTCTTTCTTGGTTTGCACATCAAACAAACTAAGGAAGGTACCTTTGTCTCTCAAACAAAGTACACCAAGGACTTATTCAAGAAGTTCAACATGCAAGAATGCAAAGGTATGACTACACCCATGCCTACTAGTGGACATCTTGATTTGACCAAAGATGGTGAACCGGTTGATCAAAAGGTTTACCGCTCCATGATTGGCTCATTGTTATATCTATGCGCCTCTCGTCCCAATATTATGCTAAGTGTGTGCATGTGTGCACGATATCAAGCGGCCCCTAAAGAATGCCATCTTAAGGCTGTGAAAAGGATAGTGAGATACTTAATACACACACCAAATTTTGGCATTTGGTATCCTAAGAGGTCTTCTTTCGATCTTGTTGGTTACTCCGATTCGGACTATGCTGGAGACAAGGTTGATAAAAAGTCCACTTCGAGTACTTGTAAATTTCTTGGTAGATCTCTTGTGTCTTGGTCTTCCAAGAAACAAAACTCGGTATCCTTATCCACCGCCGAAGCGGAATACATTGCCGCTGGTTCATGCTGTGCTCAATTACTTTGGATGACCCAAACTCTCAAGGACTATGGGATATATGTGAAACATGTTCCATTGCTTTGTGACAATGAAAGTGCTATCAATATTGCTCACAATCCCGTGCAACATTCTTGAACTAAGCATATTGAAGTTCGTCATCATTTCACTCGAGATCACGTTGCCAAAGGAGACATTGATCTTAAGCATGTTCACACCGATAAGCAATTGGCGGATATATTCACCAAACCGCTTGATGAAAAAGTCTTTTGCCATATGAGAGGTGAATTGAACATCATTGATGCTTCAAACTTTGAGTAGAAACTCAATTTGGATACATGCAAGGCATGAGCCCTTGACTAATCCTTGATATTTCTTTCATGTTGCTAGTTATATGTCTTGGATATATTTGCACCCTTGCATGCTATCTAACCCTTGTAGGTACTTGGATGAATCAAAATCTTTGAGATTGCAATCCACTCACATCATGAGCAATTTCTACATCACCAAGTCTCTACACAATGGTGGTTGAAGACAAGGAAGCACGAAACCCTTCAAACATATCCTTTGACAAATTCTATATTAAGTTTTATGATTGTCATTTTGGATACACAAGTGATCTTCCTTGCAAGACTAACCCATGTAGGTAGATGAACTCAAATTCCAAATGGTGCTCCCAACTCTTGATCAGCTACATCAACCTTGAGCAACCCACACAAGTCCAACTACATGATCAAGATCAACACCACCACCCAAGGGATGGTATTCCATCTTAGAGAAGCTTTACTCCAAGTCATGGGTCAAAGCAATTCAACAAGATGTGAATACATCAATATGCTTAAACGAAAAATGGTAACCCCATTTTGAGCTTAAAACTATGAGTATGACCTATAATCAAGTGATCTCACTTGACTCCTAAGTCAATATACTTTAACATAGGCGACATTATCGCCGACCAATTCTAGATGAAGTTCTCTTGTGTTTTTCTGTGCTCTTGCATTTGTCTCATGCATATTTGTTTCCCCTTTCAAAAAAAACTTCATCTAGATTTCTTTTCTTTTTCTGCATTCCCTGCATCCAATTCATTGCAAATCTTTCAGCAAATTCCTTGCAAATCCTTGTGAGATTTTACCTGCCTAGTGAGCTGAGGTGACAAGTCTTTTCACTGTGATGAACTTGGTCACACCGGTTTGTTTCCTTCGGTCCAACCGAATCCTTTCGGCGCCACCGAAGCACACAGCTCGATGCTACCGATTTCACTGCAGGAAAGATAGCCTGCCACTTGTTCCTGCATTCTTTTTGCTCCAGCTCCACTCAATGATTCTTGTCTTCTACAAGCATCACATTCGACTTGCTCCTTTCCTTTGTGACTCAAGGACCAAACCCATTTGTAACAAAAATCCAGAAGAAACCTTCTTGGAAATTGATGTCAAAGGGGGAGAGAGAGATCACATCAAAGCTTAATCATTTCTATAGGGGGAGAGAATACTCAGGGGAGAGTGTAAGAAACCCCAGATGCTTGGTGTTCAAGAGGAGAGAAGTCACATCTCTTTAGGAGGGGAAAGACATGTTCATAGTTGATTGTTTGCATTAGCTCTGTTTCTTTTCTTTGCTCTGATTTCCTGTTCCCTATCTTCTCCCAGTATCCCATGCTAGATTCAGGGGGAGCAAGACATCTAAGGGAAGGAAATCCTTGAATTCATTGCACATCTTTATCTTTGGGGACATGTCTATATCCAATGGGGTACTCAGTACTCACTCTCTACATGTCATCCCAGTCTTGGTACTCTTGTGGTTTCTTTTGTTCGCTCTGGCTAGTAGGTGTATCTGTGGTATCTAACCTTGTTTACTCAGCTTCATTCCTTCCTAAGCCAACTCAAGACCACAAGGTAAGTATATGCATCACAGTCATGTGTATGAGGATTTCTTGCTGATGTACATACTGTTTGCAAGAAGGACTCATGAGCATGAAGGTACACTTCCTATATTCACATCATTTGCTCTGATGCATATAGCCAAGATACATGTAACACATTGCTTCTTCTGTCATGCTTATGCATTCACATGCTCCTATATTCCATATTTACATGATTGCATGCATGTAGGGGGAGCCTATGCATGTTACATGTCTTTCCAAAGCTTTACTTGTTATTCTCTATATCTTTATCTAAAGCTTTGATGTATGTTGTCATCAATTACCAAAAAGGGGGAGATTGAAAGCACAAGTGCTCCCTGGGTGATTTTGGTAATTAATGTCAACATATCTCTTGTTGGACTAATGCTTCTATCTAGTATGTTTCAGATAAGTTCAACAATGGAGTGGCATGGACTAGAGGATGTGGAACCCCTTCAAGATGCTGAGGACAAAGGATTGGATCAAGCTCAAAGCACAAGACTCTACATTTTTCATTTTAGTGATCCAAGATCACATTGAGTCCATAGGAAAAGCCGATACTATCAAGAGGGTGTGAGGTGCTGCTTAATGAGGTTCTTGCTCAAAATGCTTAGTGATATGCTCCAAAGCCCTCAACTACTTTCTCATATCCACATATGTCCCAAACCAAAAGTCAAACTCGGCCCCACCGACACTTTCTATCCGGCGCCACCGAGTTCTCTTGACATAGCCACTGCCAGAAACCCTAATCAATTCGGTCTCACCAATGGGATCTCGGTCTCATCGAGATGGGCTTGCAAACTCTCTGTTGCCCATTGCAATAATTTCGGTCCTACCGAGGTATGCAATCAGTCTCACCGAGTTTGCTTGGCCAACTCTCTGTTTTGCTTATTACCTAAATTGGTCCCACTGAGTTTGTGTAATCGGTCAAACCGAGTTGAGGCTTTACCCTAACCCTAGAACATCGGTCCCATCGAGTTGATCATGTCGGTCCCATCGAAAACCCTAACGGTCACATTATGAACTAAATCGGTCTGACCGAGTTCTCTGAATCGGTCCCACCGAGTTCGGTAAATTGTGTGTAACGGTTAGATTTTGTGTGGAGGCTATATATACCCCTCCACCCACTCTTCATTCATGGAGAGAGCCATCAGAACATGCCTACACTTCCAACATACATTTTCTGAGAGAGAACCACCTACACTTGTGTTGAGGTCAAGATATTCCATTCCAACCACATAAATCTTGATCTCTAGCCTTCCCCAAGTTGCTTTCCACTCAAATCTTCTTTCTACCAAATCCAAATCCTGTGAGAGAGAGTTGAGTGTTGGGGAGACTATCATTTGAAGTACAAGAGCAAGGAGTTCATCATCAACACACCATCTATTACCTCTTGGAGAGTGGTGTCTCCTAGATTGGTTAGGTGTCACTTGGGAGCCTCTGTCAAGATTGTGGAGTTGAACCAAGGAGTTTGTAAGGGCAACTAGATCACCTACTTCGTGAAGATCTACCCGAGTGAGGCAAGTCCTTCATGGGCGATGACCATGGTGGGATAGACAAGGTTGCTTCTTCGTGGACCCTTCATGGGGGAGCCCTCCGTGGACTCGCTCAACCGTTACCCTTTGTGGGTTGAAGTCTCCATCAACGTGGATGTACGATATCACCACCTATCGGAACCACGCCAAAAATCTCCGTGTCTCTAATTGCATTTGCACACTCCAATCCCATCCCTTTACATTCTTGCAACTTGCATGATTTACTTTCTGCTGCTCATATACTCTTGTCATGCTTGCTTGATATGTATTGTGAATGCTCAAACTTGTGCCAAAACTCCACTTCAACTTAAAGAATAAAAAACTGCAACTTTTCTTGCTAAGAGTCTATTGACCCCCCCCCCCCTCTAGACACCTCTTCTCGATCCTACACCTGGCCACGAGGGTCCAGGGCACGCCCCTGCCTTGTGGACCCCACATGGGACCCCTACACTTATTCTAGCACCCACACACTTCGTCTTTCTTCAGAAAAAAATCATCCCATAGCTCAAACCCGAGTTCTAGCTCATCTTGCTGCCATTTTCGATCACCTAGCTCAAAGCTCCATTCAGAAAACTGCTTTGGGGGATTGTTCTTCGGTATGTGACTCCTCCAATGGTCCAATTAGTTTTTGTTCTAGTGCTTTATTTATTGCTATTTTTTGTTGCTTAGGTGACCATGTTCTTGGGCTTGCATGTCAAATTTATGTGGTCAAATGTAGTTTTAATGCGTGATATGGCCTCTAGGCACTTCTGGAGTAGTTGCTATCAATCTTGTTGAGTTTGGTTCACTTTTATTTTGAGTCACTAAAAATTTCAGAAATTTTTAGAGGAAGAAAATGTTGAAGAGATTATTGAGAGGCTCCTCGAGCCGAAGCTCGAAGGATAAGCAGAATGAGGAGAATAAAAAGCCCAAATACAATCTTCCTCGCACTACGGAGGTTCGGCCGTGCGAATGGCCATGTGATGAGTTCTTGAGAGCAGCCGGGATTTATGATGAATTTTATTATTTGGCTGAGAATGCAGGCATCTCCGACTTCCTCTGCGACCAGCGCGAACAGTATCTCCTACTCACTAATATTTTCGTGCAAAATTTTTATTTCCATGCTAAGAAATCACCACCCTCGGTGGAGTTTCACTTATATGATGAGGTTAAGGAGATGTCACTTCTTGATTTTTGGCGGGTCTGCAAGATCCCCTTTGAGGGCAGCATCGAGGAACCACATCGTAGCGATGTGGATGGGTTTATTGATAGAATTGATGTAGGGGAAACTAGGAAAATTTCAGATGCAAGAATTACCAGTATACATTTTCCTGTTCTTCGTTACTTTGCGATATTTGCTAGTACATGCTTAATTGGTCGCGGGAACAGTGGAAATCTTAGTGCTCCTGATATTGTCATTCTGTGCCATGCTTTGTTTCATGATACCACTTTCCGCTTAGGCGCTATTGTTGCTAAATGGTTAAATCTGAACTGAACAAAGGGTCCCATCTTCAGAGGCATCTTTGCTTCACGCCTTGCCGAACACTTTGGGATACCTATTAGGCATTATGAGAAAGAGGAAAAGTTGTTGCCCCTTATTTTTCTAGATTATAAGAGGATGGTAGCACATGATTTTATTGTTAAATATAAGAAGAAGATGCTTAAGTATAAATTGATATTCGATAAAACTTATTGTGATATTATTACCTTGCCTGCACCCTCTCTGTTTAACATACTTTCAGGCACGTGCCTCATCTTACCCGAAGCCATTTATGCGTTTTGAAGGCTGACACAAGTCCCAGAGCCCAAGCTGGAGCCACCACTTGATCCTTATCGTCAGTCTATTTATCAGTGGGATCCGGAGGAGATCGCCAACCAGTGGCACCCTGAGGACCCTCCTCAGTACACCGGAGAGAGTAGCTTCTATCAGTGGCCATAGACCAACTTAGGAAAAAATCCCAAGCTTGGGGGAGTACGTATTTCTCAACGACATTACATTCATGTTCACACGCTCATTCTAGTTGTCGGTGCTCATACTTTTTCATTGTACTATCCATGCTAGTTTATTTTCTTTTCCACCATTCTTCTTGTTGAAGGAAATATGCCCTAGAGGCAATAATAAAGTTATTATTTATTTCCTTATATCATGATAAATGTTTATTATTCATGCTAGAATTGTATTAACAAGAAACTTAGTACATGTGTGAATACATAGACAAACAGAGTGTCACTAGTTTGCCTCTACTTGACCAGCTCGTTGAATCAATGATGGTTATGTTTCCTAACCATAGACATTAGTTGTTATTTGATCAACGGGATCACATCATTAGGAGAATGATGTGATTGACTTGACCCATTTCGTTAGCTTAGCACTTGGTCGTTTAAGTTTACTGCTATTGCTTTCTTCATGACTTATACATGTTCCTATGTCTATGAGATTATGCAACTCCCGAATACCGGAGGAACACTTTGTGTGCTACCAAATGTCACAACGTAACTAGGTGATCATAAAGGTACTCTACAGGTGTCTCCGATGGTGTTCGTGGAGTTGGCATAGATCAAGAATAGGATTTGTCTCTCCGATTGTCGGAGAGGTATCTCTGGACCCTCTCGGTAATGCACATCACTATAAGCCTTGCAAGCAATGTGAATAATGAGTTAGTTGTGGGATGTTGCATTACAGAATAAGTAAAGAGACTTGCCGGTAATGAGATTGAGCTAGGTATTGGGATACCGACGATCAAATCTCGGGCAAGTAACATACCGATGACAAAGGGAACAACGTATATTGTTATGCGGTTTGACCGATAAAGATCTTCGTAGAATATGTAGGAACCAATATGAGCATCTAGGTTCCGCTATTGGTTATTGACCGGAGACATGTCTCAGTTATGTCTACATAGTTCTTGAACCCGTAGGGTCCGCACGCTTAAAGTTCTGTGACGATCGGCATTATAAGTTTATATATTTTGATGTACCGAAGGTAGTTCGGAGTCCCGGATATGATCACGGACATGACGAGGAGTCTCAAAATGGCGAGACATAAAGATTGATATATTGGAAGCCTACATTTGGACATGGGATGAGTTCCGGGTGAAATCGGGATTTTACCAGAGTGCCAGAGGGGTTACCGGAACCCCCCGGGGGTTAATGGGCCTTGTTGGGCCCTGGTGGAGAGAGAGAGGGGTCGGCCAGGGCAGGCCGCGTGCCCCCTCCCCCTCTGGTCTGAATTGGACTAGGAGAGGGGGGGGGCCCTTTCCTTCTCCTTCTCCCCTTCCTTTCCCCCTCCTAGTAGGAGTAGGAAAGAGGGGAATCCTACTCCTACTAGGAGGAGGATTCCTCCTCCTGGCGCGCCCCCTAGGGACGGCCGGCCTCCCCCTTTTCTCCTTTATATACGGGGGCAGGGGGCACCTCTAGACACACAAGTTGATCATTGATCTCTCCCAGCCGTGTGCGGTGCCTCCCTCCACCATAATCCACCTTGGTCATACTGTAGCGGTGCTTAGGCGAAGCCCTGCAATGGTAGCTTCATCAACATCGTCACCACGCCATCGTGCTGACGAAACTCTTCCCCGAGCTCTACTGGATCGTGAGTTCGCGGGACGTCATCGAGCTGAACATGTGCTGAACGCGAAGGTGCCGTACGTTCGGTACTGAGGATCGGTCGATCGTGAAGACGTACGACTACATCAACCGCGTTGTCATAACGCTTCCGCTTAACGGCCTACGAGGGTACATGGACGACACTCTCCCCTCTCGTTGCTATGTATCACCATGATCTTGCGTGTGCATAGGAATTTTTTTGAAATTACTACGTTCCCCAACAGTGGCATCCGAGCCAGGTTATTGCATAGATGTTATATGCACGAGTAGAACACAAGTGAGTTGTGGGCGATACAAGTCATAGTGCTTACCAGCATGTCATACTTTGGTTCGGCGGTATTGTTGTATGAAGCGGCATGGACCGACATTACGCGTACGCTTATGCGAGACTGGTTCTACGGACGTGCTTTGCACACAGATGTCTAGTGGGTGTCAGTTTCTCGAACTTTAGTTGAACCGAGTGTGGCTACGCCCGGTCCTTGAGAAGGTTAAAACAACACTAACTTGATGAACTATCGTTGTGGTTTTGATGCGTAGGTAAGAACGGTTCTTGCTCAGCCCATAGCAGCCACGTAAAACTTGCAACAACAAAGTAGAGGACGTCTAACTTGTTTCTGCAGGGCATGTTGTGATGTGATATGATCAAGACATGATGAGATATAAATTGTTGTATGAAATGATCATGTTTTGTTGACGTTATCGGCAATTGGCATAAGCCTTATGGTTGTCCCTTTATTGCATAAGATGCAAGCGCCAAATAATTACTTTACTTTATCGCTATGCGATAGCAATAGTTGCAAGAGCAATAATTGGCGAGACGACCATGTGAAGACACGTTGATAGAGATCATGATGATGGAGATCATGGTGTCATGCTGGTGGCGATAGAGATCATGACGGTACTTTGGAGATGGAGATCAAAGGCGCAAGATGATCATGGCCATATCATGTCACATATTTTGATTGCATGTGATGTTTATCTTTTATACATCTTATTTTTCTTAGCTCGGCGGTAGCTTTATAAGATGATCTCTCACTAAATTTCAAGGTAAAAGTGTTCTCCCTGAGTATGCACCGTTGCCAAAGTTCGTCGTGCCGAGACACCATGTGATGATCGGGTGTGATAAGCTCAATGTTCATCTACAACGGGTGTAAAATAGTTTTACACACGCAGAATACTCGGGTTAAACTTGACGAGCCTAGCATATGCAGATATGGCCTCGAAACACTGAGGCCGAAAGGTCGAGCATAATCATATAGAAGATATGATCAACATAGTGATGTTCACCATTGAAAACTACTCCATCTCACATGATGATTGGTTATGGTTTAGTTGATATGGATCACGTGATCACTTAGATGATTAGAGGGATATCTATCTAAGTGGGAGTTCTCAAGTAATTTGATTAATTGAACTTTATTTTATCATGAACTTGGTCCTAATAGTATTTGCATATCTATGTTGTAGATCAATTGCTCGCGTATAGCTTCCCCGTTTTATTTTGATATGTTCCTAGAGAAAAACCGTATTGAAAGATGATAGTAGCAATGATGCGGATTGGATCCGTGATATGAGGATTATCCTCGTTGCTGCACAGGATGCACCGCTAGGTGACGTACCTATTGCAGGAGCAGATGCAGACGTTATGAACATTTGGCAAAGCTTGGTATGATGACTACTTGATAGTTTAGTGCACCATGATTTGTGGCTTAGAACCGGGACTTCAAAAACGTTTTGAACACCACGGAACATATAAGATGTTCTAAGAGTTGAAATTGGTATTTCATACTCATGCCCGTGTCGAGAGGTATGAGACCTCTGACAAGCACTTTGCCTACAAGATGGAGGAGAATAGCTCAGCTAGTGAGCATGTGCTCAGAATGTCTGAGTACTACAATCACTTGAATCAAGTGGGAGTTAATCTTCCAGATAAGATAGTGATTGACAGAGTTGTCTAGTCACTATCACCAAGTTACTAGAACTTCGTGATGAACTATAATATGCAAGGGATAACGGAAACGATTCCCAAGCTCTTCGTGATGCTAAAATCGGTGAAGGTAGAAATCAAGAAAAGCATCAAGTGTTGATGGTTGACAAGACCACTAGTTTCAAGAAAAGGGCAAAGGGAAGAAGGGGAACTTCAAGAATAATGGCAAGCAAGTTGCTGCTCAAGTGAAGAAACCCAAGTCTATACCTAAGCCTGAGACTAAGTGCTCCTACTGCAAAGGGGCTGGTCACTGGAAGCAGAACTGCCCCAAGTATTTGACGGATAAGAAGGATGGCAAAGTGAACAAAGGTATATTTGATATACATGTTATTAATGTGTAATTTACTAGTGTTTATAGAAACCCCTTAGTATTTTATACTAGTTTAGTTGCTCAAGATTTGTAATTCGAAACGGGAGTTGCAGAATGAACAAAGACTAGTTAAGGGTGAAGTGACGATGTGTGTTGGAAGTGGTTCCAAGATTGATATGATCATCATCGCACACTCCCTATACTTTCGGTATTAGTGTTGAACCTAAATAAATGTTATTTGGTGTTTGCGTTAAGCATGAATATGATTTGATCATGTTTATTGCAATATGGTTATTCATTTAAAGTCAGAGAATAATTGTTGTTCTGTCTGCATGAATAAAACCTTCAATGGTCATACACCCAAGGTGAATGGTTTATTGAATCTCGATCGTAGTGATACACATATTCATAATATTGAAGCCAAAAGATGCAAAGTTAATAATGATAGTGCAACTTATTTGTGGCACTGCCGTTTAGGTCATATTGGTGTAAAGCACATGAAGAAAATCCATGCTGATGGGCTTTTCGAATCACTTGATTATGAATCGGTTGATGGTTGCGAACCATGCCTCATGGGCAAGATGACTAAAATGCCGTTCTCCGGAACGATGGAGCGAGCAACAGACTTGTTGGAAATTATACATACTGATGTATGTGGTCCGATGAATGTTGAGGCTCGCGGCGGGTATCGTTATTTTCTCACCTTCACAGATGATTTGAGTAGATATGGGTATATCTAGTTAATGAAACATAATTCTGAAACATTTGAAAAGTTCAAAGAATTTTAGAGTGAAGTGGAAAATCGTCGTAACAAGAAAATAAAGTTTCTATGATCTGATCGTTGAGGAGAATATTTGAGTTACGAGTTTGGTCTACATTTGAAACAATGCGGAATAGTTCGCAACTCACGCCACCTGGAACACCACAGCGTAATGGTGTGCCCGAACATCGTAACCATACTATATTATATATGGTGCAATCTATGATGTCTCTTACCGATTTACCACTATCATTTTGGGGTTATGCATTAGAGACTGCTACATTCACATTAAATAGGGCACCATCTAAATCCGTTGAGACGATGCCATATGAACTGTGGTTTGGCAAGAAACCAAAGTTGTCGTTTCTTAAAGTTTGGGGTTGCGATGCTTATGTGGAAAAGTTTCATCCTGATAAGCTCAAACCCAAATCAGAGAAATGTGAATTCATAGGATACCTAAAGGAGACAGTTGGGTACATCTTCTATCACAGATCCGAAGGCAAGACATTCGTTGCTAAGAATGGATCCTTTCTAGAGAAGGAGTTTCTCTCGAAAGAAGTGAGTGGGAGGAAAGTAGAACTTGATGAGGTAACTGTACCTGCTCCCTTATTGGAAAGTAGTTCATCACAGAAATATGTTCCTATGACTCCTACATCAATTAGTGAGGAAGCTAATGATGATGATCATGTAACTTCAGATCAAGTTACTACCGAACCTCGTAGGTCAACCAGAGTGAGATCCGCACCAGAGTGGTACAGTAATCTTGTTCTGGATGTCATGTTACTTGACCATGGTGAACCTACGAACTATGAGGAAGCGCTGATGAGCCCAGATTCCGCAAAATGGCTTGAGGCCATGAAATCTGAGATGGGATCCATCTATAAGAACAAAGCATGGACTTTGATTGACTTTCTCGATGATTGGTGAGTCATTAAGAATAAATGGATCTTTAAGAGGAAGACGGATGCTGATAGTAGTGTTACTATCTACAAAGCTTGAATTGTCGCAAAATGTTTTCGACAAGTTCAAGGTGTTGACTACGATGAGATTTTCTAACTCGTATCGATGCTTAAAAGTATGTCTGAATCATGTTAGCAGTTGCCGCATTTTATGAAATCTGGCAAATGGATGTCAAAACTATATTCCTTCATGGATTTCTTAAAAGAAGAGTTGTATATGATGCAACCAGAAGGTTTTGTCGATCCTAAAGGTGCTAACAAAGTGAGAAAGCTCTAGCGATCCATCTATGGACTGGTGCAAGCATCTCGGAGTTGGAATATATGCTTTGATAAAGTGATCAAAGCATATGGTTTTATACAGACTTGCGGTGAAGCCTGTATTTACAAGAAAGTGAGTGGGAGCACTACAGCATTTATGATAAGTATATGTGAATGACATATTGTTGATCGGAAATAATGTAGAACTTTCTCGAAAGCATAAAGAAGTGTTTGAAAAGAGTTTTTCAAAGAAAGACCTCCATGAAGCTGCTTAAACATTGAGCATCAAGATCTATAGAGATAGATTAAGACGCTTGATAAGTTTTTTCAGTGAGTATATACCTTGACAAGATTTTGAAGTAGTTCGAAATGGAACCGTCAAAGAAGGAATTCTTGCATGTGTTGCAATGTGTGAAGTTGAGTAAAGACTCAAAACCCGACCATGATAGCAAATAGAAAGAGCATGAAAAGTCATTCCCTATGCCTCAGTCATAGGTTCTATAAAGTATGTTATGATGTTTACCAGTCCTATTGTATACCTTAGCATGATTCTAGCAAGGGAGTACAATAACGATCTAGGAGTAGATCACTGGACAACGGTCAAAATTTATCCTTAGAGGACTAAGGAAATATTTCTTGGTTATGGAGGTGATAAAAGAGTTCTTCGTAAAGAATTACGTCGATGCAAGCTTTTTACATTGATCTAGATGACTCTAAGTCTCGATCTGGATACATATTGAAAGTGGGAGCAATTAGCTAGAGTAGCTCCGCGCAGAGCATTGTAGACATAGAAATTTGTGAAATACATACGGATCTGAATGTTGCAGACCCGTAGACTAAACTTCTCTCACAAGCAAAACATGATCACTCTTTGGGTGTTAATCACATAGCGATGTGAACTAGATTATTGACTCTAGTAAACCCTTTGGGTATTAGTCACATGGAGATGTGAACTAATCACATAAAGATGTGAACTAGATTATTGACTCTAGTGCAAGTGGGAGACTGAAGGAAATATGCCCTAGAGGCAATAATAAAGTTATTATTTATTTCCTTATATCATGATAAATGTTTATTATTCATGCTAGAATTGTATTAACCGTAAACTTAGTACATGTGTGAATACATAGACAAACAGAGTGTCACTAGTTTGCCTCTACATGACTAGCTTGTTGAATCAATGATGGTTATGTTTCCTAACCATAGATATGAGTTGTTATTTGATCAACGGGATCAGATCATTAGGAGAAGGATGTGATTGACTTGACCCATTTCATTAGCTTAGCACTTGATCGTTTAAGTTTACTGCTATTGCTTTCTTCATGACTTATACATGTTCCTATGACTGAGATTATGCAACTCCCGAATACCGGAGGAACACTTTGTGTGCTGCCAAACACCACAACGTAACTGGGTGATTATAAAGGTACTCTACAGGTGTCTCCGATGGTGTTCGTGGAGTTGGCATAGATCAAGAATAGGATTTGTCACTCCGATTGTCGGAGAGGTGTCTCGGGGCCCTCTCGGTAATGCACATCACTATAAGCCTTGCAAGCAATGTGACTAATGAGTTAGTTGCGGGATGTTGCATTACAGAACGAGTAAAGAGACTTGCCGGTAACAAGATTGAGCTAGGTATTGGGATACCGACGAACAAATCTCGGGCAAGTAACATACCGATGACAAAGGGAACAATGTATATTGTTATGCGATTTGACCGATAAAGATCTTCATAGAATATGTAGGAACCAATATGAGCATCCAGGTTCCGCTGTTGGTTATTGACCAGAGACATGTCTCGGTCATGTCTACTTAGTTCTCGAACCTGTAGGGACCGCGCACTTGAAGTTCTATAACAATCGGTATTATGAGTTTATATGTTTTGATGTACTGAAGGTAGTTCGGAGTCCCGGATATGATCACAGACATGACAAGGAGTCTCGAAATGTCGAGACATAAAGATTGATATATTGGAAGCCAACATTTGGACATCGGAAGAGTTCCGGGTGAAATCGGGATTTTACCGGAGTGCCGGAGGGGTTACCGGAACCCCCCGGGGGTTAATGGACCTTGTTGGGTCCTAGTGGAGAGAGAGAGAGGGGGACCGGCCAGGGCAGGCCACATGCCCCCCCCTCTGGTCCGAATTGGACTAGGAGAGGGGGGAGCGCCCCCCTTTCCTTCTCCTCCCCCCTTCCTTTCCCCCTCCTAGTAGGAGTAGGAAGAGAGGGGAATCCTACTCCTACTAGGAGGAGGATTCCTCCTCCTGGCGCGCCCTCTAGGGACGCCCCCCCCTTGATCCTTTATATATGGGGGCAGGGGCACCTCTAGACACACAAGTTGATCATTGATCTCTCCCAGCCGTGTGCGGTGCCCCCCTCCACCATAATCCACCTCGGTCATATTGTAGCGGTGCTTAGGCAAAGCCCTGCAACGGTAGCTTCATCAACATCGTCACCACGCTGTCGTGCTGATGAAACTCTTCCCTGAGCTCTACTAGATCGTGAGTTCGCGGGACGTCACCGAGCTGAACATGTGCTGAACGCGGAGGTGTCTTACTTTCGGTACTGAGGATCGGTCGATCGTGAAGACGTACGACTACATCAACCGCGTTGTCATAATGCTTCCGCTTAACGGTCTATGAGGGTACGTGGACGACACTCTCCCGTCTCGTTGCTATGCATCACCATGATCTTGCGTGTGTGTAGGAATTTTTTTGAAATTACTACTTTCCCCAACACTTGTGTGTTTGAAAAACCTTAATAAAAAGCAAAAAAATTAGTTGTAACTTTTAGCTAGTTTACTTTCCATGCTTGTAGTAGTAGTAATTAAAAGAAAACCCAAAAATATTTCTCATTCTTCTTTTGCTCGTTGGGGGCTTTCCTATGTAAATAGTTTTATTTCTTTTCTTTGGGGGTCGAGAGGAGAAGACCATGATGAAAATGTTGAGTGGCTCTCATATGCATTATTGTTGAGCTAACCAAGAGCCCATATTACCTTGTCTACTCCCTTGTCTTAAATGCTTGCAGATTCCAGCTTAGTCCAATGCACGTTCACTATTATTATTATCCACACCATTTGGTCGTGCAAGTGAAAGGAAATAATGACGATATATGACAGACTGGTTGAGATGAGAGAAGCTGGTATGAACTCGACCTATCTTGTTTTTGTAAATATGATTAGTTCATCGTTCCTGATTCAGCCTATTATGAATGAAACATGTTTGCAATGACAATTAGAGATTATAGTTGCTCATGACATGCTTAATTAGCTAGGAGTTTATAATGGTTTACCTTGTTTGCCAACATGCTATTAAAATGGTTGTGATGTGGTATAATAGGGTGGTATCCTCCTTTGAATTATTCGAGTGGCTTGACTTGGCACATGTTCACGCATGTAGTTGAAACAAAATCAACGTAGCCACCATCATATTTATGTTCATGGTGAATTATATCCTACTCATGCTTGCACTTAGTGTTGATTAATTTCAATGCATGTTCATGACTGTTGTCGCTCTCTAGTTGGTAGCTTCCCAATCTTTTTCTAGCCTTCACTTGTACTAAGAGGGAATACTTCTTGTGCATCCACTTCCATAAACCCCAAAGTTATTCCATATGAGTCCACCATACCCTTCTATAAGCGATATCTACCTGCCGTTTGATGACCCACAAGTATAGGGGATCTATCGTAGTCCTTTTGATAAGTAAGAGTGTCGAACCCAACGAGGAGCAGAAGGAAATAATAAGCGGTTTTCAGCAAGGTATTCTCTGCAAGTACTGAAATAAGTGGTAACAGATAGTTTTTGTGATGAGATAATTTGTAATGAGCAACAAGTAACAAAATTAAATAAAGTGCAGCAAGGTGGCCCAATCCTTTTTGTAGCAAAGGACAAGCCTGGACAAACTCTTATATAAGGAAAAGCGCTCCCGAGGACACATGGGAATATCATCAAGCTAGTTTTCATCATGTTCATATGATTCGCGTTCGGTACTTTGATAATTTGACATGTGGGTGGACCGGTGCTTGGGTGCTGTTCTTACTTGAACAAGCATCCCACTTATGATTAACCTCTATTGCAAGCATCCACAACTACAACAAAAGTATTAAGGTAAACATAACCATAGCATGAAACATATGGATCCAAATCAGCCCCTTACGAAGCAACGCATAAACTAGGGTTTAAGCTTCTGTCACTCTAGCAACCCATCATCTACTTATTACTTACCAATGCCTTCCTCTAGGCCCAACTAATGGTGAAGTGTTATGTAGTCAACGTTCACATAACACCACTAGAGGCTAGACTGTTGGAAATATGCCCTAGAGGCAATAATAAATTGGTTATTATTATATTTCCTTGTTCATGATAATCGTTTATTATCCATGCTAGAATTGTATTGATAGGAAACTCAGATACATGTGTGATACATAGACAACACCATGTCCCTAGTAAGCCTCTAGTTGACTAGCTCATTGATCAATAGATGGTTACGGTTTCCTGACCATGGACATTAGATGTCGTTGATAATGGGATCACATCATTAGGAGAATGATGTGATGGACAAGACCCAATCCTAAGCCTAGCACAAGATCATGTAGTTCGTATGCTAAAGCTTTTCTAATGTAAAGTATCATTTCCTTAGACCATGAGATTGTGCAACTCCCAGATACCGTAGGAGTGCTTTGGGTGTGCCAAACGTCACAACGTAATTGGGTGGCTATAAAGGTACACTACAGGTATCTCCGAAAGTGTCTGTTGGGTTGGCATGAATCGAGACTGGGATTTGTCACTCCGTGTAAACGGAGAGGTATCTCTGGGCCCACTCGGTAGGACATCATCATAATGTGCACAATGTGATCAAGGAGTTGATCACAGGATGATGTGTTACGGAACGAGTAAAAGAGACTTGCCGATAACGAGATTGAACCAGGTACCGGGATACCGATGATCGAATCTCGGGCAAGTATCGTACCGCTAGACAAAGGGAATTGTATACGGGATTGATTAAGTCCTTGACATCGTGGTTCGTCCGATGAGATCATCGTGGAGCATGTGGGAGCCAACATGGGTATCCAGATCCCGGTGTTGGTTATTGACCGGAGAACGTCTCGGTCATGTCTGCATGGTTTCTGAACCCGTAGGGTCTACACACTTAAGGTTCGATGACACTAGGGTTATAGGGAATAGATATACGTGGTTACCGAATGTTGTTCGGAGTCCCGGATGAGATCCCGGACGTCACGAGGAGTTCCGGAATGGTCCGGAGGTAAAGATTTATATATGGGAAGTCCTGTTTTGGTCACCGGAAAAGTTTCGGGTGCTATCGGTAACGTACCGGGACCACCGGGAGGGTCCCGGGGGTCCACCAAGTGGGGCCACCAGCCCCGGGGGGCTGCATGGGCCAAGTGTTGGAGGGGACCAGCCCCCGGTGGGCTGGTGCCCCCCCCCCCCCACCATGGCCCAAGGCGCCTCCAAGAGGGGAAGGGGGCAAACCCTAGGGCGGATGGGCCCTAAGGCCCACCTAGTGGTGCGCCCCCCTCTCTCCCCCCTTGGCCACCCCCCTAGATGGGATCTAGGGCTGGCCGCCACCCCTAGGGGTGGAAACCTAGGTGGGGGCGCAACCCCTCCCCTCCCCCTATATATACTTGAGGTTTTGGGCTGCCATAGATACGATTCAATCTCCTTCTTGGCGCAGCCCTACCCCTCTCCCTCCTCGTCTCTTGCGGTGCTTGGCGAAGCCCTGCTAGAGTACCACGCTCCTCCACCACCACCACGCCGTCGTGCTGCTACTGGATGGAGTCTTCCCCAACCTCTCCTTCTCCCCTTGCTAGATCAAGGTGTAGGAGACGTCACCGGGCTGTACGTGTGTTGAACACGGAGGTGCCGTCCGTTCGGCATTAGGATCATCGGTGATTTGGATCATGACGAGTATGACTCCATCAACCCCGTTCACTTGAACGCTTCCGCTTAGAGATGTACGAGGGTATGTAGATGCACTCTCCTTCCCCTCGTTGCTAGATTACACCATAGATTGATCTTGGTGATGCGTAGAAAATTTTGAATTTCTGCTATGTTCCCCAACAATGGTATCAGAGCTAGGTCTATGCGTAGTTACTATGCACGAGTAGAACACAAAGTGGTTGTGGGCGTAGATATTGTCAATTATCTTGCCGTTACTAGTATTATCTTGATTCGGCGGCATCATGGGATGAAGTGGCCCGGACCGACCTTACACGTACTCTTACGTGAGACTGGTTCCACCGACTGACATGCACTAGTTGCATAAGGTGGCTAGCGGGTGTCTGTCTCTCCCACTTTAGTCGGATCGGACTCGATGAAAAGGGTCCTTATGAAGGGTAAATAGAAATTGGCATATCACGTTGTGGTTTTCGCATAGGTAAGAAACGTTCTTGATAGAAACCTATAGCAGTCACGTAAAAACTTGCAACAACAATTAGAGGACGTCTAACTTGTTTTTGCAGCATATGGCTTGTGATGTGATATGGCCAAAAGGATGTGATGAATGATATATGTGATGTATGAGATTGATCATGTTCTTGTAATAGGAATCACGACTTGCATGTCGATGAGTATGACAACCGGCAGGAGCCATAGGAGTTGTCTTAATTTATTTACGACCTGCGTGTCAACTTAAACATCATCTAATTGCTTTACTTTATTGCTAAAGGGTTAGCCATAGTAGTAGAAGTAATAGATGACGAGACAACTTCAAGAAGACACGATGATGGAGATCATGATGATGGAGATCATGGTGTCATGCCGGTGACAACGATGATCATGGAGCCCTGAAGATGGAGATCAAAAGGAGCAAAATGATATTGGCCATATCATGTCACTATTTGATTGCATGTGATGTTTATCATGTTTTACATCTTATTTTCTTAGAACGACGGTAGCTTAAATAAGATGATCCCTCACTAAAATTTCAAGAAAAGTGTTCCCCCTAACTGTGCACCGTTGCGAAGGTTCGTTGTTTCGAAGCACCAGGTGATGATCGGGTGTGATAGATTCTAACGTTCGAATACAACGGGTGTTGACGAGCCTAGCATGTACAGACATGGCCTCGAAACACATGCGAAACACTTAGGTTGACTTGACGAGCCTAGCATGTACAGACATGGCCTCGGAACACAGAAGACCGAAAGGTCGAACATGAGTCATATAGAAGATACGATCAACATGAAGATGTTCACCGATGATGACTAGTCCGTCTCACGTGATGATCGGACACGGCCTAGTAGACTCGGATCATGTAATCACTTAGATGACTAGAGGGATGTCTATCTGAGTGGGAGTTCATAAGATGAACTTAATTATGCTGAACATAGTCAAAAGGTCTTCGCAAATTATGTCGTAGCTCGCGCTTCAGTTCTACTGTTTAGATATGTTCCTAGAGAAAATTTAGTTGAAAGTTGATAGTAGAAATTATGCGGACTAGGTCCGTAAACTAAGGATTGTCCTCATTGCTTCATAGAAGGCTTATGTCCTTAATGCACCGCTCAGTGTGCTGAACATCGAACGTTGTCTGTGGATGTTGCGAACATCTGACATACACATTTTGATAACTACGTGATAGTTCAGTTAAACGGTTTAGAGTTGAGGCACCGAAGACATTTTGAAACGTCGCGAAACATATGAGATGTTTCGAGTGCTGAAATTGGGATTTCAGGCTCGTGCCCACGTCAAGAGGTATAAGACCTCCGACGATTTTCTTAGCCTGCAAACTAAGGGAGAAAAGCTCCATTGTTGAGCTTGTGCTCAGATTGTCTGAGTACAACAATCATTTGAATCAAGTGGGAGTTGATCTTCCAGATGAGAAAGTGATGTTTCTCCGAAGTCATTACCACCAAGCTGCTAGAGCTTCGTGATGAACTATGATATATCAGGGACATATATGATGATCCTTGAGATATTCGCGATGTTTGACACCACAAAAGTAGAAATCAAGAAGGAGCATCAATTGTTGATGGTTGGTGAAACCACTAGTTTCAAGAAGGGCAAGGGAAAGAAGGGATACTTCATGAAACGGCAAATCAGCTGCTGCTCTAGTGAAGAAACCCAAGGTTGAACCCAAACCCAAGGCTAAGTGCTTCTGTAATAAGGGGAACAGCCACTGGAGCAGAATTACCCTAGATACTTGGTAGATGAGAAGGCTGGCAAGGTCGTTAGAAGTATATTGGATATAGATTGTGTTAATGTGTACTTTACTAGTACTCCTAGTAGCACCATGGTATTAGATACCAGTTCGGTTGCTAAGTGTTAGCAAACTCGAAATAAAAGGTTGCGGAGTAAACGGAGACTAGCTAATGGTGAGCTGGCGATATGTGTTGGAAGTTTTTCCCAAGCTTGATGTGATCAAGCATCGCACGCTCCCTCTACCATCGAGATTGGTGTTTGCGTTGAGCATGGACATGATTGGATTATGTCTATCGCAATACGGTTATTCATTTAAGGAGAATAATGGTTACTCTGTTTATTTGAATAATACCTTCACTGGTATTGCACCTAAAATGAATGGTTTATTGAATCTCGATCGTAGTGATACACATGTTCATGCCAAAAGATATAAGATAGTAATGATAGTACCACCTACTTGTGGCACTTCCACGTAAGTCATATCGGTATAAAACGCATGAAGAAGCTCCATGTTGATTGATCTTTGGGCTCACTCGTTTTTGAAAAGTTTGAGACATGCGAACCATGTCTATTGGTGTATATGCATGAAGAAACTCCATGCAAATGGACCGTTTGGACTCACTTGATTTTGAATCACTTGAGACATGCAAATCATACCACATGGGCAAGATGACTGAAAGCCTCGTTTTCAGTAAAATGGAACTAGAAAGCAACTTGTTGGAAGTAATACATTTTGATGTGTGCAATCCAATGAGTGCTGAGGCGTGTAGTGGATATCGTTATGTTCTTACTTCACAGATGATTTGAGTAGATGTTGAGTATATTTACTTGATGAATCATGAGTCTGAATTATTGAAAGGTTCAAGTAATTTCAGGGTGAAGGTGAGAGATCGTCATGACAAGAGGATAAAATATCTATGATATGATCATAGAGATGAATATCTGAATTACGAGTTTGGCACAGAATTAATACATTGTGGAAATTGTTTCACAACTAATACAGCCTGGAACACCATAGTGTGATGGTGTGTCCGAACATCATAACTGCACCCTATTGGATATGATGCATACCATGATGTCTCTTATCAAATTACCACGATAGTTTATGGGTTAGGCATTAGAGACAACCACATTCACTTTAAATAGGGCACCACGTAATTCCGATGAGATGACACCGTATGAACTATGGTTTAGAGAAACCTAAGCTGTCATTTCTTACAAGTTTGGAGCTGCGACGCTTATGTGAAAAAGTTTCAGGCTGATAAGCTCGAACCCAAAGCGGATAAATGCATCTTCATAGGACACCCAAAACAGTTGGGTATACCTCCTGTCTCAAATCCGAAAGCAATAAGGGATTGTTTCTAGAATCGGGTCCTTTCTCGAGGAAAAGTTTCTCTCGAAAGAATTGAGTGGGAGGATGGTGGAGACTTGATGAGGTTATTGAACTGTCTCTTCAACTAGTGTGTGGCAGGGCACAGGGAGTTGTTCCTGTGGCACCTACACCAATTGAAGTGGAAGCTTATGATAGTGATCATGAAACTTCAAGTCACTACCAAACCTCGTGGGATGACAAGGATGCGTACTACTTCAGAGTGGTACGTAATCCTGTCCTGGAAGTCATGTTGCTAGACAACAATGAACCTACGAGCTATGGAGAAGCGATGGTGGGCCTGGATTCCAAAATAGCTCGAGGCCATATAATCCGAGAGAGGATCCATATATGAAAACAAAGTGTATACTTTGGAAGAACTACTTGATGGTCGTAAGGTTGTTAGGTACATATGGATTTTTAAAAGGAAGACGGACAATGATGGTATGTATCACCATTAAGAAAGCTCGACTTGTCGTTAAGATGTTTTCCGACAAGTTCAAGGAGTTGACTACGATGAGACTTTCTCACTCGTAGCGATGCTAAGAGTCTGTTGGAATTATATTAGCGATTACTGCATTATTTATGAAATCTTGCAGATAGGATGTCAAAACATTGTTTCCTCGACGATTTTCTTGAGGAAAGGTTGTATGTGATACAACTGGAAGGTTTTGTCAATCCTGAAAGATGCTAACAAGTATGCAAAGCTCCAGCAATCCTTCTAAGGACTGGAGTAAGCATCTCGGAGTTGGAATGTATGCTTTGATTTGATGATCAAAGATTTTGGGTGTATACAAAGTTTATGAGAAACTTGTATTTCCAAAGAAGTGAGTGGGAGCACTATAGAATTTCTGATGAGTATATGTTGTTGACATATTGTTGATTAGAAATGACGTAGAATTTCTGGAAAGCATATAGGGTTATTTGGAAAGTGTTTTTTAATGGAAAGCCTGGATTAAGCTACTTGAACATTGAGCATCAAGATCTACAAGGATAGATCAAAACGCTTAATGGTACTTTCAAATGAGCACATACCTTGACATGATCTTGAAGGTGTTCAAGATGGATCAGTCAAAGAAGGAGTTCTTGCCTAAGTTGTAAGGTATGAAGTTAAGACTTAAAGCTCAACCACGGCAGAAGAAAGAGGAAGGACGAAGGTCGTCCCCTATGCTTTTGTCATAGGCTCTGTACGGTATGCCATGCTGAGTACCGCACCTGATGTGTGCCTTGCCACATATTTGGCAAGAGGGTACAAAGGTGATCTAGGAGTAGATCGCCAGATAGCGGTCTAAATTATCCTTAGAGGAATAAGGACATGTTTCTCGGTTATGGAGGTGATAAAGAGTTCGACATAAAGAGTTACGTCGATGCAAGCTTAACACCTATTCGGATAGCTCTGAGTAGAGATACCGGATACGTATAATGGAGCAACAATTTAGAATAGCTCCAAGTAGAATAGTTATTTGAAATGGCTCCAAATGTAGCGTAGTAGTTGCATCTACAAGATGACATAGAAATTTGTGAAGTACATACGGATCTGAATGTTGCAGACCCGTTGATTGAAACCTCTCACACAAGCATAACATGATCAAACCCAGAACTCTTTGGGTGTTAGTCACATGGGGATGTGACCTTGAGTGTTAATCACATATCAATGTGAACTGGATTATTGACTCTAGTGCAAGTGGGAGACTGTTGGAAATATGCCCTAGAGGCAATAATAAATTAGTTATTATTATATTTCCTTGTTCATGATAATCGTTTATTATCCATGCTAGAATTGTATTGATAGGAAACTCAGATACATGTGTGGATACATAGACAACACCATGTCCCTAGTAAGCCTCTAGTTGACTAGCTCGTTGATCAATAGATGGTTACGGTTTCCTGACCATGGACATTAGATGCCGTTGATAACGGGATCACATCATTAGGAGAATGATGTGATGGACAAGACCCAATCCTAAGCCTAGCACAAGATCATGTAGTTCATATGCTAAAGCTTTTCTAATGTCAAGTATCATTTCCTTAGACCATGAGATTGTGCAACTCCCGGATACCGTAGGAGTGCTTTGGGTGTGCCAAACGTCACAACGTAACTGGGTGGCTATAAAGGTACACTACAGGTATCTCTGAAAGTGTCTGTTGGGTTGGCATGAATCGAGACTGGGATTTGTCACTCCATGTAAACGGAGAGGTATCTCTGGGCCCACTCGGTAGGACATCATCATAATGTGCACAATGTGATCAAGGAGTTGATCACGGGATGATGTGTTACGGAACGAGTAAAAGAGACTTGCCGGTAACAAGATTGAACCAGGTATCGGGATGGAAACCTAGGTGGGGGCGCAGCCCCTCCCCTCCCCCTATATATACTTGAGGTTTTGGGCTGCCATAGATACGATTCAATCTCCTTCTTGGCGCAGCCCTACCCCTCTCCCTCCTCGTCTCTTGCGGTGCTTGGCGAAGCCCTGCTGGAGTACCACGCTCCTCCACCACCACCACGCTGTCGTGCTGCTGCTGGATGGAGTCTTCCCCAACCTCTCGTTCTCCCCTTGCTGGATCAAGGCGTAGGAGACGTCACCGGGCTGTACGTGTGTTGAACACGGAGGTGCCGTCCGTTCGGCATTAGGATCATCGGTGATTTGGATCACGACGAGTACGACTCCATCAACCCCGTTCACTTGAACGCTTCTGCTTAGCGATCTACGAGGGCATGTAGATGCACTCTCCTTCCCCTCGTTGCTAGATTACTCCATAGATTGATCTTGGTGATGCGTAGAAAATTTTGAATTTCTGCTACGTTCCCCAAAGGATAAAATGAAAAAGGGAGAGGTGAAGATCACCATGACACTTGCATAAGGTAGAAGATAATAATAAAAGATAGGCCCTTCGCAGAGGGAAGCAGAGGTTGCCATGCACTTTTATGGTTGGATGCACAAAATCTTAATGCGAAAGAACGTCACTTTATATTGCCCCTTGTGATATGAGCCTTTATTATGCAGTCCATCGCTTTTATTACTTCCACATCACAAGATCGTATAAAGCTTATTTCTCCCACACTAATCATACATATTTAGAGCAATTTTTATTGCTTTGCACCGATGAAAACTTACTTGAAGGATCTTACTCAATCCATAGGTAGATATGGTGGACTCTCATGGCAAAACTGGTTTAAGGGTATTTGGAAGCACAAGTAGTATCTCTACTTGGTGCTGAGAATTTGGCTAGCATGAGGGGGAAAGGCAAGGTGAACATGTTGGATGATCCATGACAACATACTTTATCTCATACATAAGAAAACATAACCCATTACGTTGTCTTCCTTGTCCAACATCAACTCTTTAGCATGTCATATTTTGATGAGTGCTCCCAATCATAAAAGATGTCAATAATGGTATATTTATATGTGAAACCTCTCTTTCCTTATTACTTCCTATTAATTGCAACGACGACCAAAGCTATGGCTGCCAACTCCCAACAACTTTTAATCATCACACTCTTTCTATGTGAAGTCATTAATATCAATAAGACCAATATGAACTTTTGTTTCTTCTTATTCTTTTTCTCTTTTCTTTTATTCACCCAAGATCATGGCAAGAAAATCAAGCCCTTGACTGAACACTAATCTTTATTATATAGCTCACGGACTTGATTCCATAGAGAGATCATAAGGCAAAACTCAAAACTAGATCATGCCATAAACTTTATTCTACTAGATCAAAATACTACTAATAGGATCGAACTAAGGAAAACGGTAAAGATAGGAGTTGTGATTGTGATACGATACCGGGGCACCTCCCCCAAGCTTGGCAGTTGCCAAGGGGAGTGCCCATACCCATGCGATTATATCTCCTTGGTTGGTGAAGAAGGTGGAGGTGTTGTTGATGATGCGGACTTGTCATCCATCTTCCAAGGCATAGGTTCACCATCATAGAAGGATGATCGAGTCTCCGGAATCCTCGAATCTGTAGCCAAACTCATTCTTTTGAATCTATATTCATACTCACAGTTTTTGTTTTGCAGGTCATAGATTTGGGATTGGAGGTGCTCGATCTTCTCATATAGCTTGAAGATGGCCTCCTCGGTGTTCTTGGCATCCGGCTTGTAGTTGTTAGTGAACTCCGCGAGCATCGTGTTGATAGCGTTGATTCCATGCTCCACCATCCCCTGGCACTTGAAAACTTGTTGCTCCATTGCTTCGAGCCTCGTCTCCACGCTTCCGGTTCCCTTTGGCCCCTCAGCATCGCGGATGTGCAGCAACCCATCACGCATCTCAATGGTTTGAAGGTGTCGCAGCACCTCCGCGAGGTAAGGGTTGATGACCTTCTCGAAGAACTTGTCCTTGGAAGCACTTGGGCACGTCATGATAATCTAGATCTGTCAGAAAAACAGCTCAAAAAAACCAGAGAATATTTGCGTGATACATGAGTCAAAACCTTCGAGAGACTATATAGTTGTAACATCCCAAAATTCTAAATTTTGGAATGTTATAATAAATAGATAGATTTGATTGATTGTTTGATTGATTGATTGAAAGTGAGTGAATTCGAAACTTTTTGAAAGTTAAATGAGAGGGAATAAAAGGACTATCCCAAACTTCCATTTTTATGCTCTCCACGAATTCAAATACTTTCCATCACACAAACCCTCGAGAGAAGATGACATGACTTCTTCCATTTATTTAAATGACAAGGGGGTGTTGAAAATATTTGAATTTCATTTGGAAAATATTTCCACTTCTGAAACTTTATGCAACTCAATGATTTTCATGAGAGAAGATAAAATGACTTCTTCAAAACATATGAAATATGAGTTGGGAGTTTCGAAGAATCAAATTCAAAGCCCTTTTGAATTTATTTTCAATTTGGAGTTATTTGAGTTTTATTCAAATTATTTTGCTCCAAAAATAAAATATATGGAAAATAGGGTAACATGATTCCCTACAACAGAAAATTGGAGAGAAATAAATTTGAAATCATTTTGATATTTTTTAAAATGATTTTTATTGGATTTTATTATACCAGTAGCACTCTTTGAATTTTCTGAATTTGTGTGAATTTTATTAAATGCTAGAAAAATGTCCAAGTTGTTGGAAATCTTTTTCTGAAAATTTTGATATATAATATGTCTATATAAAGTTTTATTTTTATTTTCGTTTTTCAGGTTATCGCATTCCGTTTAAAAAAACTGCGCGCGCGCTTGAAACTAACTTTCGCCTACGTGCGCAATATAGTAGCTTCTGGCGCCCCATTGTTTTTTTTCTTAAATGGGCCAGGCCCAGTTAGCCTTTTTATTTTATTTTTAATTTATTTAAAGCTGAATTTTGTAAAAAAAAAACTGTAGCGTGCGCGCGGCCGAAGGCCTTTAGGCCCATCGCTTCTTTTCTTCTGTGTTTTGTATATTTTCGTCTACGTTTAGTCCCACATTGCCTAGCCTTTGACTCCTAAGCCTCTTTTTCACCAATAAATATAGACCCATAAAGCCTCCAGAAATCATCTGATTCGGGTTAAATCAATATTTTGATTTGACTAGATTCATTTAAGAAAAAATATATATTTCTCCTCTCCTGCGCGACTTCTCGAAGTTGTCTCCTCTCTCCAAAGTTGTCTTTTCTTTGCCTTATAAAGGTTTGTTTTTCTTTCTTCTTATACCTCCGTAGTTTATTATTTTTTTGACTAATACGATAAAATAATTAGGTTATCAATTAGTCTACGTATTTATACGTTAGACCTTAACCGTAGCCATAACTTTTTACTCGTTTATCCAAATCCAACGAAACCAACGCCCACTTCTTCGTTATGATCTCCTCTATCCAGTAATCCAACTCAAACATGTTTTTGAAAATTTTAAAATTTGAATTAGATCAGATTTGAATTCAAACTTCTTTTGATCATATCTTTTTATCCGTAACTCCGTTTGAGTTTATTCTTTTTGCAAATCGAAGCTCTTGACCTAAATTTTCTGATAAGGCCAAATTCACATAATTTTGGTACTGTTAGAAATTGTTTTATGTTGCAAGAGCTATTTGCTTGGTTTTGATGTTTTCCGAATCGACTTCTTCGATCTTTCTGGTCTTTTGAGTGATTGCTTATGTGTGGTTACTATTGCTTGATTACGATAGAATGACCGGAGTGTGATGAGTAGAGCTATCAAGATTTTTGAGTGCGAATCATCTTCATCAACATTGCAGGCAAGTTCACACTTTGATCATATCCCTTTCATACCCAGTTTTTATTGCATTAGATAAATCCTCAAACATTGCACGATTAGGATCTACTTAAATTGTGGGATGGGAAGTAGTTGAGGTAGTACCTATTACCTGTTCATTATCAAACACTTGGGAGTTACTATTACGTTAGGCTTATACTGCCATGCTATGCTCGTAGATGTGGATTGGGTTTGAGAGTATTTCATGACAGATGTGAGATTGTTAATTAATGGTTTACTTAAGGTGGCAACTTAAACACACATATGGATGGACTGAGGCACCTAGGTATTCCAGGACTTGCCTGTCTAGGCACCTGGGTATTCCAGGACTTGCCTGTTTTTCTTTTAGACCGCCACCCAGGCCCAAAGGGATCATAAGAATATTCATACTAGAAACTTCCGTGTGCAGCCACAAGCCACTATGGGCTCTGGCATAGTTGATTAAGTCGTGCGAACTCTTACAGGGTAGACTAGCAGATGTAGGGGAAAGTAGGTGTACCAGTCTATCCAACGTAAGGTGCTAGCGCTTCTGAAAGACTATGTCTCGGTCATCCGTTTCTCAAACACCCTGTAGTGCGAGAAATCCAACGGAGGCGATCGTGTCTTGTGGGGAAAAGTGCGCAAACCTCTGCAGATTATACAAACTAATCATGATTAGCCGTGTCCCCAGTTATGGACATCTTGAGTATCTAGTTCTTGGATTATCCTGTTGATCTCATCATGTTACTTCGAAATTAATATTGTTGGGTTATTGATGACTATTTTTAATTGGGATTGAGAATGCTGTCAACCATTCTCAATGTTTAACAACTACCATGATAGTTAAATATAATTTATTCCTTTGCAGTAGGGAAAAATTGGCTTTTCGCAAAAACCTTATAACCATAGAGCTTTTCCACCAGCCATATATGCATGTAGTGATAGCCATTGTTCATGATTTCTCTCTATGGTGTGAATTTGCCAGTACATTCAATGTACTGACCCTCTGGGGCTGCAACGTCTCATGTTGTAGGATTTCTTACGACGAGTAAGTGATACGTTAGGGTTATGATTTTTACACTCAACTTTGCCGTTGGTGTTGATGGGAATCCACAACCTTGTTACTTCCGCTATTTGGATTGAGGTAATAGTATTTACGTTACTTTTTACATGTGATTTACCTCTGTTATAAATCCTTGAGTACTGTGTGTGTCAGCATACCGATCCAGGGATGACACTTAAGCACAGAGACTTGACCCATTCGGGTCGGGTCGCTACAAGATGGTATCAGAGCACATGTTGACTGTAGGACGTGACCCTAGAAACTGGCAAGCCCATAGCAATGATTTTTCTCTACAACTTTCCCTTTCAAAAAGATCTTTTACCCCTCTTCTCTTCTGAGCTTATTCAAAAATTCCCTTTAGTGAGACTATACCTTCTCCCTTTTTGACCACTCGATGATTCAGTTGATGAGACCACTCCAAGAAGGACAAGATACCGGACAACTAAGACCATTCAGACTGAAGAAGATTTTACCGTGCATGGAAACTACAACTGTTGAAGACCCTGAAGATTAGGAGAATTTGAAGGCTCTGAGGAATTCCGAGATTGGTATGATCTAGGAAGGCTACCCTTATGGAACTTGGCAGACTATGGAAGCTGTCAATAACCGAGCAAGGTGTATTGGAGAAAGACCAGAGCATGAAGAGTTAAAAACTCAAAGTTTTGTTAAGGAAAACCCTAAGGTAGGAGATATCAACTATGGAATGATAGCTCATGGAAATGACAAGGGAAGAAACATGGCTATCCATGATGTTATTGCCCGCTTATGCTATTGTCACCGTGCTGAATTAAGCATGCATATGCATGGAATGATTGGATGGTAGAAGGCTGATGGAGCACCTATCAGCAAGATGAAGTTTTAACCTTAGTTGGTGTATCTCCAGGATCTGGAGTGTTACATCAAGAAGTTAAGATGGACCTGCAGGAAGCAGTATTTGTTAAGGAAGCGTTTCGTGAAGAACTCAGGACCCAGAAGCTGAGAGTAGCCAAGCTGGAGGAGAAAAACCTCGAGATACAGGAGATTCGTCAGGAACTGAAAGACAGTAGGACCGTGGTTCATACCAAGATTTTTAAACCCGGAAGTTTGGAACGCAACTCCAAAAATATTAAAGGATGTCACGAGGCAGAGATGATCTGGCAAAAGAATCTGAGAAGGACAAGCATGATGAGAAGAAGCCGTTGGAGGCATGAACAAAACTGGAAGAGTTGATGATTTTGAAGATTTATTGACATTTAGAAGACCAAACCCCTTTTATACACCTACGTTAGATGCGACGTTTGTGAGCTGTCATTTGTTTGATATTTTTCCGACAGCCACAATAAAACCTGTCTTTTCAAAACCTTTGTTTGTATTGTGTGCATCTCTCTTAATCTCTCTTGTCTCACCCCAAAACCCATGGACCTAATAGAGGATGAATGGAGATGAGCTTGTATTTTCGAGACCGATGAGTCAATTGGAGACAGACCAATGGATTCAGAACATGGAGGATCATATGGAGAACAACCCTATAGCCGGAAAGGATATGGCCCAGCATGCTCTTCAATGCTTTGAAAGAGGTGCTGCTACTTGGTGGAGGATGTACCAAACCATCAATGAATGGCAAGGAGTAACCACTTGGAAAGAATTTAAGTTGACTTTGCTAAAGTCTCAGTTTGTGTCCCAGAAGTTGAAGCCTTATGGAAAGGATATGAAGAAAACTTGTGCATGCAAGCTTTGTGGAGAAATAGGACACAACCATAAAGAACACAAGGATGAATGCCCTAACTGTGAAGGAAGTCACCCAGCTGAAGAATGCCCAACTAGGCAGATCACTTGTATCTTGTGTGAAGGGACTACCCACTACCCTGCTCAGTGTCACATTTACCCCTTGGTACAAAGAACCATCCAGCAGAAGGAAGAAGCAATGAAAGGAGCCCTTATGGAAAGTTTAGAAGAACCTGTGATGAAGGAAGAGGTGGAGGACACACCCAAAGAAGAGCCAATTAAACCCTGCACCAAGTCATGCTATTCATGTGGAGAAGAAGGACACCTCTCCCAGAATTGTATGAATGGGGATCTAGTAGAATTCCCGACGGAGGAAGTAGAATATGACCCACAGGAAATAGAAGCTCTGATGGGAATGGAAAAGTCCATAAAGAGAAGTAGATTGGATTCCAGGAAGGATCTGAGTCATGTCACTTGTTATAGGTGCAAGGAGTCAGGGCACTACCTCAACAACTGCCCAAAAAGGAAGCCAAGGACTCAAGGAGGCTATATAATCACAAGGAAACCTCGAAACTTGTTAGAAGTAATATGTTTCCGTTGTAATGAAGCAGGGCACCTTGCCAGAGATTGTCCGAAGGAGAAGGAGACTTATGATAAATAGTTGAGTTTGTAACAGAAGAAATATAGCAGTAGTAGTGAGAACATTTTCTTTTATATCGAGGTGTTGAGTTGAGACATGTAATGGGAAAGCGAGAGATTGTAATTAATTGAGAGTGAATAAAGTTAGCATCGTTGGTGCTGATATGGATTTTATGAGTTGTTACTCTATGAAGAAGGATTTTGGCCATTATGAGGATATGAGAAATATGGTCTATGGAAGATTTGTGCATTTTAAGGGTGGTAGTACCCTGTAAGAACCGTTGACCCCTGGAAAATATAAGGATACTCCACTGAGTGGATTCCGGACAAAATGAATACGAGTTTTGTCTCGATATGTGTGATACCCCAAGAGTATGTGGGATGAATTTGGAGACCGTCAGTTGTTGGACCAAAAGTGATCAAGGAGTCAGAAGAGAATGTTAAGTTGATTTGAGATAGACTGAAGGTAGCTCAGTCCAGGCAGAAGAGTTATGTAGACTCAAAAACTCAAGGAGGTAGTCTATGAAATTGGAGACAGAGCATGTCTTCGCGTGTCCCCTATGCGAGGAGTTAAATGGATTGGAGGAAAATTAGCCCCGAGATTTGTAGGACCATACCGAGTTTTGGAGCGTATGGGAGAAGTGGCCAACAAGTTGGAGTCACCCGAAGGACTGTCAGGAGTTCATGATGTGTTTCACGTTTCCCAGTTGAAGAAGTGCCATGCAGAGATGGCCAATATTCCCCTGTAAGGACGCTTGACTCTGGAAAGGATAATGATGTTCCACGAAGTGAATATGGACTTCATAAGTATAAGTTTTTACCTCGGTATGTGGGATATCCCACGAGGATGAAGAGATGAAGCACTATTGGATATAAAGGAGGTATGATGTTGGTAATATGGAGCAATGGCAACCCCATGACAAGTCTGAGTACTCATGTCTTGGTTTGGTGCCAATAGAAGGAAGGAAGACAATACAATTGGATGGATTTTAAGTATGCTAGGAAGCTGGAAGTTGGATGTTGGAATAACGATTAGTTGCCCAGAGGATAAGTTCAAGGTTTACAAGTGATGAGATGGGCCATAACCCACAGGCCCCAGGACCTGCCAAGAAGCAAGCACATTCTTGCTGAAGGAAAAACCCTGGAGGAAGATACGACGTTTATCGGCAGACGATTTTATAGGAGTAACGCAAAACCTGAGAGTTGTGAAGGAACGATAGATGTTTGTTTGGCTTGCAGAATCTATGGATTTATCCGAACTTCATTCGTGGACAAGAGAAATTCTGCAATGCTTGTGAGGATGGTCGAGTGTTAGAATGCGAGATTCGCTAAACCGTATACAAGGTAATGATTTGGGTGCGGGATGGATTGATCACCATACCGACTTACTCTTATTATTCGCCTTGCTATATGGGATGGTAAATCTGAGTGACTTACCTATAGTAGAGAGACGGCGATATTAAACCTTATTTAAACCTTAGAATGGTATAGGTATTTTTCCCTTGTACAAGGAAGCTTTGCCAACCGTAGGTTATACGGTGAGGTTCAACCCAGACCCGTTTCCTGCAGGAGAAACCATAAATTGTTGACCACCATGAGATATCGATAGTTGTTTAGTTTTGGAGCCAGACCCGTCAGCTAAGAAGACCCAGTCACAGAAGAACCTTACCAAGATGAAAGACAGAAGAATTGAGGAAAAGGTTATGCCACTACCGAAAGAGCCGGAGGAGGAATTATACAGAAGATCTAAGAAGACGTCACTATCAAGAATAAGGATGGCGTATATGAGTTTTGATAGAACTGTAACGATGCTTCTAAGGGTGGTAGCACCCCAGACTCCCGGTGATGATCGATGGATTCGGAGAAGACCCCAAGCCCAATCTATTTCTTGCTAGCCTCTCTGAATCTCGAGGACGAGATTCATTTTAAGGGTGGTAGGTTTGTAACATCCCAAAATTCTGAATTTTGGAATGTTATAATAAATAGATAGATTTGATTGATTGTTTGATTGATTGATTGAAAGTGAGTGAATTCGAAACTTTTCGAAAGTTAAATGAGAGGGAATAAAAGGACTTTCCCAAACTTCCATTTTTATGCTCTCCGCGAATTCAAATACTTTCCATCACACAAACCCTCGAGAGAAGATGACATGACTTCTTCCATTTATTTAAATGACAAGGGGGTGTTGAAAATATTTGAATTTCATTTGGAAAATATTTCCACTTCTGAAACTTTATGCAACTCAATGATTTTCATGAGAGAAGATAAAATGACTTCTTCAAAACATATGAAATATGAGTTGGGAGTTTCGAAGAATCAAATTCAAAGCCCTTTTGAATTTATTTTCTATTTGGAGTTATTTGAGTTTTATTCAAATTATTTTTCTCCAAAAATAAAATATATGGGAAATAGGGTAACAGGATTCCCTACAACAGAAAATTGGAGAGAAATAAATTTGAAATCATTTTGATATTTTTTAAAATGATTTTTATTGGATTTTATTATACCAGTAGCACTCTTTGAATTATCTGAATTTGTATGAATTTTATTAAATGCTAGAAAAATGTCCAAGTTGTTGGAAATCTTTTTCTGAAAATTTTGATATATAATATGCCTATATAAAGTTTTATTTTTATTTTCGTTTTTCAGGTTATCGCATTCCGTTTAAAAAAACTGCGCGCGCGCCTGAAACTAATTTTCGCCTACGTGCGCAATATAGTAGCTTCTGGCGCCCCATTGTTTTTTTTCTTAAATGGGCCAGGCCCAGTTAGCCTTTTTATTTTATTTTTAATTTATTTAAGGCCGAATTTTGTAAAAAAAAAACTGTAGCGTGCGCGCGGCCGAAGGCCTTTAGGCCCATCGCTTCTTTTATTCTGTGTTTCGTATATTTTCGTCTACGTTTAGTCCCACATTGCCTAGCCTTTAACTCCTAAGCCTCTTTTTCACCAATAAATATAGACCCATAAAGCCTCCAAAAATCATCTGATTCGGGTTAAATCAATATTTTAATTTGACTAGATTCATTTAAGAAAAAATATATATTTCTCCTCTCCGACGCGACTTCTCGAAGTTGTCTCCTCTCTCCAAAGTTGTCTTTTCTTTGCCTTATAAAGGTATCTTTCTTTGTTTTTCTTTCTTCTTATACCTCCGTAGTTTATTATTTTTTTAACTAATACGATAAAATAATTAGGTTATCAATTAGTCTACGTATTTATACGTTAGACCTTAACCGTAGATATTTTTTTTCTGTAAAACAGCTTGGCCCTGATTTTTCAAATAGCCATAACTTTTTACTCGTTTATCCAAATCCAACGAAACCAACGCCCACTTCTTCGTTATGATCTCCTCTATCCAGTAATCCAACTCAAACATGTTTTTGAAAATTTTAAAATTTGAATTAGATCAGATTTGAATTCAAATTTTTTTTGATCATATCTTTTTATCCGTAACTCCGTTTGAGTTGATTCTTTTTGCAAATCGAAGCTCTTGACCTAAATTTTCTGATAAGGCCAAATTCACATAATTTTGGTACTGTTAGAAATTGTTTTATGTTGCAAGAGCTATTTGCTTGGTTTTGATGTTTTCCGAATCGACTTCTTCGATCTTTCTGGTCTTTTGAGTGATTGCTTATGTGTGGTTACTATTGCTTTATTACGATAGATTGACCGGAGTGTGACGAGTAGAGCTATCAAGATTTTTGAGTGCGAATCATCTTCATCAACATTGCAGGCAAGTTCACACTTTGATCATATCCCTTTCATACCCAGTTTTTATTGCATTAGAGAAATCCTCAAACATTGCATGATTAGGATCTACTTAAATTGTGGGATGGGAAGTAGTTGAGGAAGTACCTATTACCTGTTCATTATCAAACCCTTGGGAGTTACTATTACGTTAGGCTCATACTGCCATGCTATGCTCGTAGACGTGGATTGGGTTTGAGAGTATTTCATGACAGATGTGAGATTGTTAATTAATGGTTTACTTAAGGTGGCAACTTAAACACACATATGGGTGGACTGAGGCACCTAGGTATTTCAGGACTTGCCTGTCTAGGCACCTGGGTATTCCAGGACTTGCCTGTTTTTCTTTTGGACCGCCACCCAAGCCCAAAGGGATCATAAGAATATTCATACTAGAAACTTCCGTGTGCAGCCACAAGCCACTATGGGCTCTGGCATAGTTGATTAAGTCGTGCGAACTCTTACAGGGTAGACTAGCAGATGTAGGGGAAAGTAGGTGTACCGGTCTATCCAACGTAAGGTGCTAGCGCTTCCGAAAGACTATGTCTCGGTCATCCGTTTCTCAAACATCCTGTAGTGCGAGAAATCCAACGGAGGCGATCGAGTCTTGTGGGGAAAAGTGCGCAAACCTCTGCAGAGTGTACAAACTAATCATGATTAGCCGTGTCCCCGGTTATGGACATCTTGAGTATCTAGTTCTGGGATTATCCTGTTGATCTCATCATGTTACTTCTAAATTAATATTGTTGGGTTATTGATGACTATTTTTAATTGGGATTGAGAATGCTGTCAACCATTCTCAATGTTTAACAACCACCATGATAGTTAAATATAATTTATTCCTTTGAAGTAGGGAAAAATTGGCTTTTCGCAAAAACCTTATAACCATAGAGCTTTTCCACCAGCCATATATGCATGTAGTGATAGCCATTGTTCATCATTTCTCTCTATGGTGTGAATTTGCCAGTACATTCAATGTACTGACCCTCTGGGGCTGCAACGTCTCATGTTGCAGGATTTCTTACGACGAGTAAGTGATACGTTAGGGTTATGATTTCTACACTCAACTTTGCCGTTGGTGTTGATGGGAATCCACAACATTGTTACTTCCGCTATTTGGATTGAGGTAATAGTATTTACGTTACTTTTTACATGTGATTTACCTCTGTTAAATCCTCGAGTATTGTGTGTGTCAGCATACCGATCCAGGGATGACACTTAAGCACAGAGACTTGACCCATTCGGGTCGGGTCGCTACAATAGTGAATTTTTACCGACCAAAATACGTATCGTGCAAGAAAACGGAGTCCGGAAGGCACACGAGGAGCTCACGAGGTAGGGGGCATGCCCAGGGGGTAGGGCGCGCCCTCCACCCTCGTGTCCTTCCCGGACTGCTACTTATTTTTTCTATTTTTCTAAATATTCCAAAATGGAGAAATATTGCCTTAAATTGTTCTTGAGTCGGTTTACTTACCATACCACATACCTATTCCTTTTCGGATTCTGAAACGTTCTGGAAAGTGTCCCTTATGTATTCCTCTAGGGTTACAGTTTCAACAATATTGGTTTCAATATTTATGGGATTACCTGAGATATAATGTTTAATTCTCTGACCGTTTACCACCTTCGGATTTGTGCCTTCGAAGTTGTTGATTTTTATGGCACAGGAACGATCGACCTCCTCGATAACATAGGGGCCTTCCCATTTTGAGAGAAGTTTTCCTGCAAAAAATCTTAAACGAGAGTTTTATAGCAATACATAATCACCTACACTAAACTCACGCTTTTGTATCCTTTTGTCATGCCATCTTTTAACCTGTTCTTTAAACAACTTGGCATTTTCATAAGCTTGGGTTCTCCATTTATCAAGTGAGCTAATATCAAATAACCTCTTTTCACCGGCAAGTTTAAAATCATAGTTGAGCTCTTTAATAGCCCAATATGCCTTATGTTCTAGTTCGAGAGGTAAGTGACATGCTTTTCCATATACCATTTTATACAGAGACATACCCATAGGATTTTTATATGCAGTTCTATAGGCCCATAATGCATCGTCAAGTTTCTTGGACCAATTATTTCTAGACCTATTGACGGTCTTTTGCAAAATTAATTTGAGTTCTCTATTACTCAGTTCTACTTGACCACTAGACTGTGGGTGATACGGAGATGCAATTCTATGATTGACGTCATATTTAGCAAGCATTTTACGGAAAGCACCATGAATAAAATGTGAACCACCATCAGTCATTAAATATCTAGGGACTCCAAACCTCGGAAAAATAACTTCTTTAAGCATTTTAATAGAAGTGTTATGATCAGCACTACTAGTTGGAATAGCTTCTACCCACTTACTAACGTAATCAACAGCAACTAAAATATGTGTATATCCATTAGAGGCAGGAAAATGTCTCATATAATCAAAGCCCCAAACATCAAACGGTTCAATAACAAGTGAATAATTCATAGGCATTTCTTGACGTCTACTAATATTACCAATTCTTTGACATTCATCACAAGATAGGACAAACTTATTGGCATCCCTGAAGAGAGTAGGCCAATAAAAACCGGATTGCAATACCTTATGTGCAGTTCTATCTCCCGCATGGTGTCCTCCATAAGTTTTGGAGTGGCACTTGCATAGGATCTGTTCCTGTTCATGCTCAGGTACACAACTTCTAATAACACCATCTACTCCTTCTTTATAAAGATGTGGGTCAACCCAAAAGTAATGTCTCAAATCATAGAAGAACTTTTTCTTTTGTTGGTATGTGAAGCTAGGCGGTATAAATTTAGCAACTATGTAATTAGCATAATCAGCATACCAAGGGGTACTACGAGAAGTACTTATGACATTTAATTGTTCATCAGGAAAGCTATCATCAATAGGTAGTGGGTCATCAAGAACATTCTCTAACCTAGATAAGTTGTCTGCAACGGGGTTCTCAGCTCCTTTTCTACCAACAATATGCAAATCAAATTCTTGTAGCAAGAGAACTCATCTAATAAGTCTAGGTTTAGCATCTTTCTTCTCCATAAGATATTTAATAGCAGCATGATCAGTGTGGATAGTTACTTTAGAATCAACAATATAAGGTCTGAACTTATCACAAGCAAATACAACTGCTAAAAGTTCTTTTTCAGTAGTAGCATAATTTCTTTGAGCATTGTCTAGGGTCTTACTAGCATAATGGATAACATTTAATTTCTTATAAACTCTTTGCCCTAAAACAACACCTACAGCATAATCGCTAGCATCACACATAATTTCAAAGGGTAAATTCGAATCAGGTGGCTGAACAATAGGTGCAGAGACTAATGCTTTCTTAAGTATTTCAAATGCTTCTACACAATCATCATCAAAGACAAATGGTATATCTTTTTGTAATAAATTATTCAGAGGCCGAGAAATTTTTGAGAAGTCCTTAATGAACCTCCTATAAAATCTGGCGTGACCAAGGAAACTTCTTATACCTTTGATGTCCTTGGGACATGGCATCTTTTCAATAGCATCAACCTTGGCTTTATCAACTTCAATACCTCTTTCAGAAACTTTATGCCCCAAGACAATACCCTCATTAACCATAAAGTGGCACTTTTCCCAATTCAAGACAAGATTAGTTTCTTCACATCTCTGCAAAACTCGATCAAGATTGCTCAAGCAATCATCAAAAGAAGATCCATAGACGGAAAAGTCATCCATAAAAACCTCACAAATCTTTTCACAAAAGTCGGAGAATATAGCTATCATGCATCTTTGAAAGGTAGCAGGTGCATTACATAAACCAAAAGGCATACGTCTGTAAGCAAAAGTACCAAAAGGGCATGTAAAAGTAGTCTTTGATTGATCTTTAGCCGACACAGGTATTTGAGAGAAACCAGAATAACCATCTAGAAAGCAGTAATGTGTATGTTTGCATAATCTTTCTAGCATTTGATCGATAAAAGGTAAGGGGTAATGATCTTTCTTAGTAGCCTTATTTAATTTGCGGAAATCAATTACCATCCTATAACCTGTAATAATTCTTTGTGGAATCAATTCATCTTTATCATTAGGAACAACAGTAATACCTCCCTTCTTAGGGAACAATGAACAGGACTTACCCACTAACTATTAGCAACGGGGATAAATTATACCTGCCTCCAGAAGCTTTAGTATTTCTTTTCTTACCACTTCTTCCATTTTAGGATTCAGACGTCGTTGAGGATCACGAACAGGTTTGGCATATCCTTCCAAATTTATTTTATGTTGACATAGAGTGGGACTAATGCCCTTAAGATCATCAAGAGTATATCCAATAGCAGCACGGTGCTTCTTCAGAGTTTTCAATAATCTTTCTTCTTCATGCTCTGAAAGGTTAGCACTAATAATAACATGATATATCTTCTTTTCATCAAGATAAGCATATTTAAGATTATTAGGCAATGGTTTAAGCTCAAACACGGGATCACCCTTAGGTGGAGGGGGATCCCCTAGGATTTTAACGGGCAAATTGTGTTTCGGAATAGGTTCCTGTTTAAAGAATACTTCATCTATTTCCCTTCTTTCATTCATAAACATATCATTCTCATGGTCTAGCAAATATTGTTCTAAAGGATCACTAGGAGGTACGGCAATAGAAGCAAGACCAATAATTTCATCCTTACTAGGCAATTCTTCTTCACGGTGTTGTTTACTAAATTTAGAGAAATTAAACTCATGAGTCATATCATCTAAGCCGACAGTAACAACATCCCTTGTGCAATCTATGGTAGCATTAACAGTATGTAAGAAGGGTCTACCAAATATAATGGGACAAAAGCTATCTTGTGGGGAACCAAGAACAAGAAAATCAGCAGGATATTTAATTTTCCCACACAAGACTTCAACATCTCTAACAATTCCCATTGGTAAATAGTATCTCTATTAGCAAGTTTAATAGTAACATCAATTTCTTCTAACTCAACAGGTGCAATGTCATGCATAATTTCTTTGTATAAGTCAATAGGTATTGCACTAGCACTAGCACCCATATCACATAAGCCATGATAACAATGATCTCCTATTTTAACAGAAATAACAGTCATGCCTACCACAGGTCTAGGTTTATCTGTATCACAAGGTTTAGCAATTCTAGCAGTTTCACCACAGAACTGAATAACATGCCCATCAATATTATCAGACAAGAGATCTTTAACAATAGCAACATTAGGTTCAACTTTAACTTGTTCAGGAGGTATATAAGTTCTAATATTGCTTTTACGAACCACAGTTGAAGCTTTAGCATGATCCTTTATTCTAACAGGGAAAGGTGGTTTCTCAACATAAGAAGTAGGAACAATAGGATCGTTATAAGTAATAGTCTTTTCTTCAACTTTAATAGGTGCAGCTACTTTTACTTCTATGGGAGGATGATATTTAAACCACTTCTCCTTAGGGAGATCAACATAAGTAGCAAAAGATTCACAAAAAGAAGCTACTATCTCAGAATCAAGTCCATATTTAGTGCTAAACTTACGGAAAATATCGGTATCCATAAAAGATTTAACACAATCAAACTTAGGTGTCATACCCGACTCCTTACCTTTGTCGAGATCCCAATCTTCAGAGTTGCGTCTAATTCTATCCAATAAATCCCATCTAAATCCAATAGTCTTCATCATAAAAGAGCCAGCACAAGAAGTATCGAGCATGGTGCGATTATTTTCAGAAAGCCGAGCATAAATTTTTTGAAGAATTGTTTCTCTTGGGAGCTCATGATTGGGGCATGAATATAACATTGATTTAAGCCTCCCCCAAGCTTGAGCGATGCTTTCTCCTTCACGAGGCCAAAAATTATATATATAATTGCGGTCACGATGAACAAGATGCATAGGGTAAAACTTCTGATGAAATTCCAATTTCAATCTTCTATAGTTCCATGATCTCGTATCATCACATAGCCTATACCATGTCAATGCGTCTCCCTTCAAAGATAAAGGGAAGACCTTATTCTTAGCAACATCATCGGGTATACCTGCAAGCTTAAATAATCCACAAACTTCATCCACATATATTAGGTGTTCATCAGGATGCTTTGTTCCATCTCCTGTAAAAGGATTAGCTAGCAGTTTTTCTATCATACCTGAAGGATACTAATAAGGAATTTCATTTTCAATAGGTTCAGTAGGTTGAGGAGCAACTCTTTGCTCTACTGGTCGGGGTGAAGATACCCCGAACAAGCCCCTCAGAGGATTACTTTCCATAGTAACAAGTGACAGTAAATTTCAGCACACTATATAAATTTTTCCTCACCAAATTCCACCTACCAAAGGCGCTTCACTCCCCAGCAACGGCGCCAGAAAAGAGTCTTGATGACCCACAAGTATAGGGGATCTATCGTAGTCCTTTCGATAAGTAAGACTGTCGAACCCAACGAGGAGCAGAAGGAAATGATAAGTGGTTTTCAGCAAGGTATTCTCTGCAAGTACTGAAATAAGTGGTAACAGATAGTTTTGTGATGACATAATTTGTAATGAGCAATAAGTAACAAAAGTAAATAAAGTGCAGCAAGGTGGCCTAATCCTTTTTGTAGCAAAGGACAAGCCTGGACAAACTCTTATATAAGGAAAAGCATTCCCGAGGACACATGGGAATATCGTCAAGCTAGTTTTCATCACGTTCATATGATTCGTGTTTGGTACTTTGATAATTTGACATGTGGGTGGACCAGTGCTTGGGTGTTGTTCTTACTTGAACAAGCATCCCACTTATGATTAACCTCTATTGCAAGCATCCGCAACTACAACAAAAGTGTTAAGGTAAACCTAACCATAGCATGAAACATATGGATCCAAATCAGCCCCTTACGAAGCAACGCATAAACTAGGGTTTAAGCTTCTGTCACTCTAGCAACCCATCATCTACTTATTACTTCCCAATGCCTTCCTCTAGGCCCAAATAATGGTGAAGTGTTATGTAGTCGACGTTCACATAACACCACTAGAGTCTAGACAACATACATCTCATCAAAATATCGAACGAATACCAAATTCACATGACTACTAATAGCAAGACTTCTCCCTTGTCCTCAGGAACAAACGTAACTACTCACAAAGCATATTCATGTTCATAATCAGAGGGGTAATAATATGCATAAAGGATCTGAACATATGATATTCCACCAATTAAACCAACTAGCATCAACTATAAGGAGTAATTAACACTACTAGCAACCTACTAGCACCAATCCCGGACTTGGAGACAAGAATTGGATACAAGAGATGAACTAGGATTTTGAGATGAGATGGTGCTGATGAAGATGTTGATGGAGATTGCCCTCTCCCGATGAGAGGAGCGTTGGTGATGACGATGGCGATGATTTCCCCCTCCGGGAGGGAAGTTTCCCCGGCAGAACAGCTCTGCCGGAGCTCTAGATTGGATCCGCCAAGGTTCCGCCTCATGGCGGCGGAGTTTCCTCCCGAAAGATTGCTTCTTCTTTTTTTCTCGACGAAAGACTTCATATAGCAGAAGATGGTCATCAGAGAGCCACCAGGGGGGCCACGAGGTAGGGGGCGCGCCCTACGGGGGACCCACCCTCGTGGAAAGGGTGTGGGCCCCCTGGTCTTCATCTTTGGCGAGGATTTTTCATTATTTATTATAAGGTATTCTGTGGAGTTTCAGGACTTTTGGAGTTGTGCAGAATAGGTCTCTAATATTTGCTCCTTTTCCAGCCCAGAATTCCAGCTGCCGGCATTCTCCCTCCTTTATGTAAACCTTGTAAAATAAGAGAGAATAGCCATAAGTATTGTGACATAATGTGAAATAACAGCCCATAATGCAATAAATATCAATATAAAAGCATGATGCAAAATGGACGTATCACCGTTCCAAGTAAATTTGTATGTGCCAAACTCTAAACCTTCAAATGAAATTCTGTTTTGTATGCTCGAATAGCTCATGTATCATCTAGGGTTGTCTATATCTTCCATGCTAGGTGGGTTATTCTCAAGATGAGTGGACTCCGCTCATCATTCACGAGAAAATGGCTGGTAACCGGGATGCCCAGTCCCATGCTTAAATTAAAATAATTGCAAACAAAACTCCCCTAGGATTGTTGTTAGTTGGAGGCACCCGTTGATTCGGACAAGCCATGGATTAATATTTGTTGGTGGCGGGGAGTATAAACTTTACCATTCTGTTTGGGAACCGCCTATAATGTGTGTAGCATGGAAGATATCGAGATCTCTTGGTTGTTATGTTGACAATGAAAGTATACCACTCAAAATATTATTCATCTCTATTTCAAAACTTGAGCTCTGGCACCTCTACAAATCTCTTCTTCCCTCTGAAGGGCATATCTATTTACTTTTATGTTGAGTCATCATCCTCTTATTAAAAATCACCAATTGGAGAGCACCGCTGTCATGTGCATCCATTACCATTAATTTACATTGAGTATGATTGTGACTGTATCTCTTTTACCATGAATTACAATGTTTAGTCAGTCCTTGAGCTTCAGAGGTGCCCTGCATTTATGTTTTTCGGTCTTAGAAAGGGCTAGCGAGATACCATCTTGTTATATAATATTATGATTGTTTTGAGAAAGTGTTCTCATCCGAGATTTGTTATTATTGCTCGCTAGTTGATTATGCCATTGATATGAGTAAACATGAGACCTAAATGTTATTGCGAATATGGTTGGTTCATAATCTTTGCTAAAAACTTGAATGCTGGCTTTACATATTTACAGTAACAAGATCAAACAGAGTTTGTAAAAGTTTTTCTTTATCACTTTCAGTTTGTCAACTGAATTGCTTGAGGACAAGCAAAGGTTTAAGCTTGGGGGAGTTGATACGTCTCCATCGTATTTACTTTTCCAAACACTTTTGACATTGTTTTGGACTCTAATTTGCATGATTTGAACGGAACTAACCCGGACTGACGCAATTTTCAGCAGAATTGCCATGGTGTTATTTTTGTGCAAAAATAAAAGTTCTCGGAATGACCTAAAAATCAACGGAGACACGTTTTGGAATAAATAAAAAATATTGGCGAAAGAATCAACACCAGGGGGCCCACACCCTGTCCACGAGGGTGCAGGGCGCGCCCCCTGCCTCGTGGCCCCCCTGAGGCTCCACCGACATCAACTCCAACTCTATATATTCACGTTTGGGGAGAAAAAAAATCAGGGAGAAGGAATCATCGCGTTTTACGATACGGAGCCGCCGCCAAGCCCTAATCTCTCTCGGGAGGGCTAATCTGGAGTCCGTTCGAGGCTCCACAGAAGGGAATCCGTCGCCATCGTCATCATCAACCTTCCTCCATCACCAATTTCATGATGCTCACCGCCGTGCGTGAGTAATTCCATCATAGGCTTGCTGGACAGTGATGGGTTGGATGATATTTATCATGTAATCGAGTTAGTTTGTTAGGGTTTGATCCCTAGTATCCATTATGTTCTAAGATTGATGTTGCTATGACTTTGCTATGCTTAATGCTTGTCACTAGGGCCTGAGTGCCATGATTTCAGATCTGAACCTATTATGTTTTCATGAATATATGTGAGTTCTTGATCCTATTTTGCAAGTCAATAGTCACCTACTATGTGTTATGATCCGGTAACCCCGAAGTGACAATAATCGGGACCACTCCCGGTGATGACCGTAGTTTGAGGAGTTCATGTATTCACTAAGTGTTAATGCTTTGTTCCGGTACTCTATTAAAAGGAGGCCTTAATATCCCTTAGTTTCCAATAGGACTCGGCTGCCATGGGAGGTAGGACAAAAGATGGCATGCAAGTTCTTTTCCATAAGCACGCATGACTATATTCGGAATACATGCCTACATTGCATTGATGAATTGGAGCTAGTTCTGTGTCACCCTATGTTATAACTGTTGCATGAGGAATCGCATCCGACATAATTATCCATCACTGATCCATTGCCTACGAGCTTTTCACGTATTGATCTTTGCTTAGCTACATTTCCATTGCCACTGTTACAATCACTACAAAACCAATACTATTACTTTTGCCACCGTTACCGCTGCTTCCATATTACTTTGCTGCAGATATCAAGTCTTTCAGGTGCGGTTGAATTGACAACTCAACTGTTAATACTTGAGAATATTCTTTGGCTCCCCTTGTGTCGAATCAATAAATTTGGCTTGAATACTCTACCCTCAAAAACTGTTGTGATCCCCTATACTTGTGGGTTATCACGTGGCCTGGTGGGTAGTGGGCTCCTCGGCCCACCTCTGGTGCCCATCTTCTGGTACATAAGGTCTTCTAACCTAGACAAAATAAGGAGAGGACTTTCGGGACGGAGCGTGATGACCCACAAGTATAAGGGATCAATCGTAGTCCTTTCGATAAATAAGAGTGTCAAACCCAATGAGGGGCGGAAGGAAATGACAAGTGGTTTTCAGCAAGGTATTTTCTGCAAGCACTGAAATAGTCGGTAACAGGTTGTTTGATAGCAAGACAATTTGTAACGGAAAAGTAACGGTAACGGTAAATAAAGTGCAGCAAGGTAGCCCAATCCTTTTGTGGAAAAGGACATGCCAAAATGGTCTCTTATAAGAAGCAAAGCATTCTTGAGGGCACTGATACGTCTCCAACGTATCTATAATTTTTGATTGTTCCATGCTATTATATTATCTGTTTTGGATGTTTTATATGCATTAATATGCTATTTTATATTATTTTTGGGACTAAACTATTAACCTAGAGCCTAGTGCTAGTTTATGTTTTTTTCCTTGTTTTTGAGTTTCAAGGAAAAGGAATACCAAACGGAATAAAACCTTCACGATGATTTTTTTTGGACCAGAAGACACTCAGGAGACTTGGAGTGCAAGTCAGAAGAGCGACAAGGCGGCCACAAGGGTGGAGGGCGCGCCCAGGGGGTAGGACGCGCCCCCTACCTTGTGGGCCCCTCGGTGACCCCCTGACCTAGATATTCCTCCTATATATTCACATATATTCCCAAACCACCAGAAGCATCCTTGAAAACACTTTTCCACCGCCGCAACCTTCTGTTCCCGTGAGATCCCATCTAGGGGCCTTTTCCGGCATCTTGTCGGAGGGGGGTTCGATCACGGAGGGCTTCTACATCAACTCTATTGCCCTTTCGATGAAGCGTGGATAGTTTACCTCAGACCTACGGGTCCATAGCTAGTAGCTAGATGGCTTCTTGTCTCTCTTTAATTCTCAATATCATGTTCTCCTTGATGTTGTTGGAGATCTATCCGATGTAATCTTCTTTTGCGGTGTGTTTGTCGAGGTCCGATGAATTGTGGATTTATGATCAGCTTATCTATGAATATTATTTGAATCTTCTCTGAATTCTTTTATGCATGATTTGGTATCTTTGTAATTCTCTTCGAACTATCGGTTTGGTTTGGCCAACTAGATTGATTTTTCTTGCAATGGGAGAAGTGCTCAGCTTTGGGTTCAATCTTGCGGTGTCCTTTCACAGTGACAGTCCGGGGCAGCAAGACACGTATTGTATTGTTGCCATCGAGGATAAAAAGATGGGGGTTTACATCATATTGCTTGAGTTTATTCCTCTACATCATGTCATCTTACTTAATGCGTTACTCTGTTCTTCATGAACTTAATACTCTAGATGCAGGCAGGAGTCGGTCGATGTGTGGAGTAATAGTAGTAGATGCAAAATAGTTTCGGTCTACTTGACACGGACGTGATGCCTATATTTCATAATCATTGCCTTAGATATCGTCATAACTTTGCGCTCTTCTATCAATTGCTCGACGGTAATTTGTTCACCCACCGTATTATTTGCTATCTTGAGGTCTTCTTCTTCAATCCCTAGCAAATCAACAAGTTTGAGTGGCTAGAGAGAGATCGGGCGAGAAAGCTTGAAGGGCATCAATGGAGGAGAGAGAGAGAGAGACAAGAGGTAAAAAGGAAGGGTGGAGAAACACCCCCTTATATAGGTTCCCCCAAATCGAACCGTTGCAACAATTTTTATACTGCAACGATACAACCGCCTGAGTCATCGGTACAACCGGGAATCACGGGGTACACTGCAGAAATGTGCCAAGCGGAACAACCGCTGGTCGCACCGGTAGTACTGGTTGTTCGGAGTCACCCGAGAAGAACCGGTCCACTACTGCCCAATAACCGCCTCATCACCGAAGGGCATCACCCCCACAACGGTGGTTGGGGCGGTGCAACCGCCTGACCATGGTTTATGGGGTGGCTAAGTCTAGGGTGGTACAACCGCCACTGGACACCGGTTGTACTGGTTCATAAAAACCGTTCGGGAACTACCGGGCCACCACCGCCCAACAACTGCTCCACTACAGAACGGAATTTGGTAGTTGAGCGGTGCTGGGTCGGAACAACAGCCGAGCGCCAGATATAGGGAATAGCCAAGCACCTGGCGATACAACCGCCCGGAGGCAGCGGTACAACCGCTTGACAATCTCCTGGAGGCGACAAACCCTAGGATACCACCCATAGGGACGGTGGTTGTGCCGGAACAACCAGTCAAGCGATACAACCGATGGGCAATAAAAACCACTCTCACAGAAAGACATTGGGGGCCTCTCTCCTCAAACGGAAGGATGTATAGTGGGTGCAAAGGAATGTGTACGTGCATTGATTCACCCAGCACCTTCCGATGCGGATTCCCTCTTAATAGTACGGGTTTCCTACGACCAAAGAAATAAAACACGTCGAAAACACCGTCTTCGATCTTTTTCGTCTGGAGGGAATGCCAAACCGTCTTGCACCAAACAAAGTGCACCTGAGTAACTTGGCACACGATTAGTCCGCAAATGTGAGTTGTTATCATCACCAAAACACACTAAGGCGGGAAATGCCCTAACACGGGTCCAGCCTCCCTGTCCCGCCTGGGCCAGCACGCGGGCGCGATCAAAACTGTGGCATGATGGTGGTCCCGATCGTGCCTATGGTCCTCCTGTCATGGACTGCCGAGGCGAGTCGCTCGGGTGTACGCCGTCCGTCCCCGGAGGCGGCATGCCACCACGAAACATATGTCATGTAGGGCATTCTCGCCCGCAAAGACTCACACTAGGCGGTACTCCAGCATTCTTTATAAGAGTAATTCTCGTAGTCAAAACTCTTGTAATGGCAAATTTTGGTAGACAAGGGCGAATTGTTTTATAGCTTGGGCATGGTCAAAGTGTGTTTTGGATATTGTCAGGCGTGATTGTAACCTTTGATTGAGTAATGCAAGAATTATTTCATAAAAAATAATCAGTTCGTGCACTTTTCCCACGCCCTGGTCCGCGGAAACACCTGCCGGAAGAAAACACTGCAGGCTACGGCTGCTGCACGCTGCATCGAAGCTGGCCCGGCTTCAGAGAACAGCATGATCTATCCAAACACTCCAAAAATGCTAAAAAAAACACTCCAGGAGGATTCTCAAAAGAGTTCAAAAGTTACCGAGACCCCGTTGAAACATGCAAAACCATCGGTCTAACTGAGATTCAAACTGCTTTATCACATACATTTTTTATACTAAACAACATTAATGTGGCAAGAAAGAGTAAAGATAGAAATTTCACTGCACGAGCACACGCACTGACCGACAGACACAAAGGACACACGCAGCGCAATCCACCGACACACCACCACCTCCCGTACAGGTCCACCGCGCAGACGGGCAAGCGGCTATGCCAGAGCGGCGGCCACGGCCAGGGCGACAGGCAGGACTGCGGCCCATGGCAGACACGGGGCGGCGGACGCCGCGCTCTTCTTAGAGCTCTTCCTCTGGTCGGCGGGCGCCGCGTCCTCGGCGGCCGGCCCGGGCGCGTCCGCTACAGGCCGGTGGCGCGCCTGCTTCTTGGGGGCCTTGGGCGCGTCCGCGACAGGGGCGGGAGCCGGCGCCGGCGCCGGGGAGTCCGCCGGCTCGAAGAGCTCCACCGGCTCGAGCACCGTGTCGACGGCGTAGATGGCGATGGGGTCCTTGTCGTAGACGGTGGACTTGACCCGCGCGGCGTGGTCGGAGGCGTCCGTCTTGATGGTCACCTGCTCGCCCTCGTTCTGCACCGTGAAGTTGAAGTTGTTGGCGGAGCCGTCGGTGGCGAGCGTGTTCATGACGCCGTTGTTGGACTTGAGGCTCCGCGGCGCGTAGTACACGGGCACGGCGTGGAACAGCAGCAGCGACGCCTTGCCGTCGGCGCTGAGGTTCTTGTACCTGGGCATGAAGGACCTCACGGCGTCGTCGCTGGGGCAGAAGGCCGTCACGCCGCCGTCCCCGGCCGACTGGAACGTGGAGTGCGCGTCCGGCGAGGCCGCCACCAGGGCCGCGAACGCCTTGCACCCGCCCTTGGCCATCGCCGCCGTGATGTTCGGCGGGGCCGGCGGGGCAACGGGCGCCTTAGCTGCCGCTGCCGCTGCCTTGCCCCCGGCCGCGGAGACGGCGAGGGGGAGGAAGACGGCGAGGACGGCGGCGGCGAGGTGGAGGCGGCGCATCATGGCGAGTGTCGGCGTGGGAGTGAGGGCAGTGGAGTGGCCGAGTGGGAGAGCTGTGCAGTGATGAACTATGACCACTGACGAGTGTCGAGTGTGATAGGGTGCGAGGTGAGCTGGCTTTGTGAGGGCCTGCCCTTGGGGTTTACCACCAATATCAGAGATTGCCATTCAGGTTAAAACATCGTGATTTTGTGGTGGTTACCATTTTTCCTTTTTGGCAAACTGTGGTGGTTGCTTGATCTCTTGTTTTCTTGTCCCCGGGTCCTGTTGTCCATTTCTTCAATTCCTTTGCCCATTTAATGTCCCCTTAATTCTACTTAAACAACAATATGGTCAGAAGGAGTTGCCATAGGTAACCTACTCCCTCCGTCCTTTAAAGAGGGTACTTTCAATTTTGTTAAAGGATCAAATTATCTCAAAGTTTGATCGAGTTTGTGCAAAAATATATCGATGCTTGTGAAACCAAATAGGTATATGACAAAAATATATTTTATCATGAATCTAATACTACTAATTTGATGGCATAAATATTAGTTTATTATTGAATAAATACGGTCTAACATAAAAAAGTTTGACTTTCGAATCTATACCAATATAAAAAGACCCAAAGGGGCAGATCCAAACCATCTCAACCGTCAAATCATGTTGTCTAACGGTTTAAATCCCTCCAATGGTGAGCACCAAACACGTTTAACGCTCTAATTACCCACCACTGCCATTGGTTATAAACACGTTTTGACTCAACGCTATCCCATGAAATCTGCCATGTAATTAATATCCTACCATTCCCGTGAAAAAGTAATTGATATACTACTAAATACCAACGTGCAATAAATATATCTTACATAATATAACGTACAACTAATATTTTACCTAATATAAACGTGCATCGCACGTACATTATTATTAGTAAAGTTTAAAGTACACTCTTTCTTCTTTCAAAGACGAAGGGAGTATAATGAAAGTTTAATTTTGTGAACCTAGATAGATATGCAGTAAATTTTGAGGTCCTCAAGTTATAACCATTGCAGGTACTCGTTTAGTACTAAGTGCAGGACTTACAAACCGACAATTCAAAATGCTGACATATTTACTGGGTTGGAGAGTGGAGTGAAAAACATGTAAGCATTGTGAGGTATCAATTACTGGTGCTCTTAAATACAATCACTGAGGAAACAGTACGTTCACGTGGCATTGATTGATACTAGTCCTTGTATACCACATCGATATAAGGTGATCTTCAGAATTTTTACCTTGGTATGTTTTTGTAGTACCTATTTAATCATAGATTACATAACATGTATTATCCATGTACTTGAACATCAGCCAGAAGCGTGCCATTTTCCATGCCATCGAAACGTCTTATCAATTTATAGGATCTCGTGTACAAAAGCTAGCAGAAATTAGTCAACCACCGTCAGCATAGTGTAGCTTGTAGATTTTTATGACTCATGTAGTAGAATAATGTTCAACAGTATGTTTCTGTTATAGCAAAGACTAGTTCAGCTGTTTTTAGGAAGTTAGGTTAATTTATGGTGTAAATTGCAAAAAACCACTACATTAGGGGACGCTAAAACAGAAAATCACCATCTTTCGTTTTTTTTCCTTCAAAAAACCACCATGTTTGAGCTATAGTTTTCAAAAAACACTGATCGTACGGTTTGGCGCGTCTGAGTGAAAAACTGATCGGTTGGGCCCGCTGTCAGGTGCCACGTGGACAGGAGAGACGGCGCCCGTGACGCGCGCCATTAGACGGCGTCGCACATGACCTAACAAGTCGGCCCGACCCAGCCATTTCCCCCAGATCGCATCTAGTCGTCCTAGCTCACTTCCCGCATGGCGACCGACGGTGGCGGCGGCGGCGTTGCCGGCGGAGGCGCATCCGGTGACGGTAGGGACAACCGCGACCTCGCCATCGTCGATGTTGGTGGCCGCCCCGTCCTTCCTCGCTCTCCGACGGCGCTCCCTGATACGTTTGGCGCCTCTCGGTCCGCCGGCGTCGGCGGAGATGAGCGCGGCGAGGATTGCAACATCTTCAAGTCCGACGACATTGAGGCACGTGCGGCCGTCAAACTGGCCCAGGTCTGGAAGGCCAATCCAGGGCGGAGCCACCACTTCACATCTAGCCTCGGCGGCGTGGAGTGAGTGTTTCCAAAATTCCCTTTTTGATTATGCCAGTGTAGTTGAACAATTTGAGTGATTATGCTAGTGTAGTTGAGCACTTTGAGTGATTTGCTAGTGTAGCTATACTCTTTCCTCTGTATGAATCTCAATTTAGGAATTAGGGTTTGAATCTCATTTTCAACAGTTGAACAGAATAATTGTGATGAAGTGAATGTACTGTGAAGTGAATATGAGCTTAATTGTGGATAACTGAATTTAGTTTTAACTTAGCTCAGTTGTGTTAACTGAATTTACTAATTTCTGAATGATTTTTACTGTTAACTGAATATGAGCTTAATTGTGGTTAACTGAATTGACTGTTAACTGAATTTACTGTTAACTGAGCTCAACTAACTGAACTAAATGCAATCTTCTGTTCACTTTGTTGTTTCTCTGAATGTAATCTTGACTGTTATCTGAATTTGTTGTTCACTGAATGGTGTTAACTGAATGTAATGCTAACTGAACTTGCAGTTGGAACCATCACCTGTAGCAAATGTGGGAAGCAAGGGCATAGATACACAAACTATGGTGATCAATTGAAGCCAACCCTTGCTGCCAGGAAGAACAAGCACATGGTATAATAATTAATTGTTGTGCTTGCCATGTTTAGTTTTGTCTATAATATTGTACTGAAAAATAATGCAAATCCTTGACATGTTTTAGGAAGCAAGAATTGCCCCTCCATCTGGTGCAAGAGCAACTACTGCAGCTTCTGGTGCTCCTAGAACTGATTCTGGTGCTCCTAGAACTGCTTCTGGTGCTCCTAGAACTGTTGTTGCTCCTCCTAGAACTGCTACTGCTCCAAGAACTGCTGATGCTGCTCCTAGAACTGCTGCAGCTCCTAGAGCTGCTGCATCCTCATCTGCTCAAACAACTGCTGCTTCCTCATCTGCTCCAAGAACTGATGCTGCCTCCACTGCTCCAAGAAGAGCTTGTTCTTCTTCATTTGCTCCTCCAAGGCCTGCTGCTGGTGGTGCATCTGGTTCCACAAGGGTCAGGAAGAAGCCAAGCAAGTTCAGAGACTACTTTTATGCTAGTGGCAATTAGTTAGGCTTGATATGTTCTGTATTTTGGGCAAAACTTGTGCTGTGGTAGCAAGTTAATCATGTTATGTTCTGTATTTTGGGCAAAACTTGTGCTATGGTAAGCTATGGTAGACTTGATATCTTGTTGTCATGTTGGCAAGCTATGGTAGACTGGACATGTTGAACTTGCTCTTGTTGATATCTTGTTGTCATGTTGGCAAGCTATGGTATTTTGGGCAAAACTTGTTGTTGTGATGATTATGATCTTTTAATGATGTTGCTGTGATGATTATGCTCTTATAATGATTATGCTCTTTTAATGATTATGATCTTCACAAAGTGGCTGGGTTCCTCTTTAGGCTAACCCTATCCTCTCGACAACCGTCGACGAAAGGCACCAACCTTTTTAGGCTAACCCTATCCTCTCGACAACCGTCGACGAAAGGCACCAACCTTTTTAGGCTAACCCTATCCTCTCGACAACCGCCGACGAAAGGCACCAACCTTTTTAGGCTAACCCTATCCTCTCGACAACCGTCGACGAAAGGCATCAACCTCTTTAGGCTAACTCAATCCTCTCGACAACCGTCGACGAAAGGCATCAACCTTTTTAGGCTAACCCTATCCTCTCGACAACCGTCGACGAAAGGCACCAACCTCTTTAGGATAACCCTATCCTCTCGACAACCGTCGACGAAAGGCACCAACCTCTTTAGGCTAACCCTATCCTCTCGACAACCGTCGACGAAAGGCACCAATCTCTTTAGGCTAACCCTATCCGCTCGACAACCGTCGACGAAAGGCACCAACCTCTTTAGGATAACCCTATCCTCTCGACAACCGTCGACGAAAGGCAGCAACCTATTTAGGCTAACCCTATCCTCTCGACAACCGTCGACGAAAGGCATCAACCTTTTTAGGCTAACCATATCCTCTCGACAACCGTCGACGAAAGGCACCAACCTCTTTAGGCTAACCCTATCCTCTCGACAACCGTCGACGAAAGGCACCAACCTCTTTAGGCTAACCCTATCCTCTCGACAACCGTCGATGAAAGGCATCAACCTCTTTAGGCTAACCCTATCCTCTCGACAACCGTCGACGAAAGGCATCAACCTCTTTAGGCTAACCCTAAACATTTCATTCCATGACAACAGAAATTTAATCATTTCATTCCATCACAACAATAATTTATAAATAAAATTCCATCAACAAGATCAAACTAGACCACACCGATCACATCCAACAAACAACTTAGTGTTCACATCTTACATAATAATCCATTACAACTAAACAACATACTAATAAGATTTAGATTAACTCCATTACTGAAAACAGAGTACTTAGTTCAACAGAAACAAACATAGTTCAACAGAATACAACCAACCAAACTTAATTCAACCTTGTTGGCCTCATACATTATGGCAACAAATTACTCACTCATCACATATTTCTTTTATTTTCCTCATCTTTATCTTGTTTGCCTCCCCATCCTTAAGCAAATCAGCTATGATATACTCTAGCTTCTTCTTCTCCTTCTTCATCTGTTCAATCTGTTGAGCATATTCATCTGCTACATGCTGCTTCCAATTCCTAACAAGTTCATCATTACTCTGCTTAATCACTTGCAGTGTTGTCCTAAGCTCAATATTGCCTTTCTCAAGTTTAGCCTTCTCTTCCTGGGCTTGAACTACAACATTCTCTACATCACCATCCTGCATAATCTTCTGATAATTCTCTCTCATCACATTCTTGTGAATTGTAGCAAAAAAATTGCTTGTTTCTTTGATGTGGTTGTGGTGCTTCTCTTGGATTAGCTTCTTCTCTTCTCCTAGCTTGAGTATGAGCTTTTCTTTAGTATCATTCTCTTTGCTACTCTGCTCATACATATTCCAAAGTTTGCGAAGTGCATTTTTCATGGGTTCTGGCCATTCTGGGTCAATCCATTGAACCAGACCACAATTGTCACCTTCCTATAATAATTCAGACAAAACCAGAGTTAACAGCCACATTCAGAGAGGTCAGTTAACACCATATTCAGTTAATAGCTACATATATTCAATTAAACAGCTACATACATTCAGTTAATAGCTACATATATTCAGTTAACTGAGCTCATTTAAAACCAGACACATTCAGTTAAGCATTGATTAAACTTGACACATTTCCCCCTCAAAACAGCTGATAAAACAACATCTTCAGAAAACTAAGTACACAACTATATTTAGTTAACAGACATATAAACCTATATTCAGTTCACTGAGCATCAAAAAAGGATTTGTGTAATGTACATGTACAAGAAAGGACCTGCCACTAACCTGATTACCGCATCCATAAAACCTACGGCCAGTGTTGATTCCTTGGAACACAACATCCCTATGAATAGGAAGGTTGTGACAGCACATCGGTCCTCCGGCAACAATACCGCACCACTCCGGGTCAACAATGGTCTGTGGGGTCTACAATATTGCAACAGTGCTCAAATCCCAACTCAAATCCGTGAAAACTAAGCTCAAATCAAAGAAAACCCTAACCCTAAGTCAAAGAGAAATGATACTCACATAGGTCTCGTCCGCGTGCGAGTTGAAGAGGAGGGACACAGAATCTTCGCTGCTAGTTTCGCCGTCCTTCCAGGACACCATCGCTGCGGCGGCCGGCGGCGACAAATGGACGGCGGAGGCGGTGGCAAATGCGCCGCAGGCATAGAAGAAGGCGAGAGAGAGGGGAATGGACGAACGGGTCAGGCTGGGTCGGGCCGGCTCGTTAGGTCATGTGCGACGCCTCTAACGGCGCGCGTCACGGGCGCCATCTTCCCCTGTCCACGTGGCGCCTGACAGCGGGCCCAACCGGTCAGTTTTTCACTCAGACGCGCCAAACCGTGCGATCGGTGTTTTTTTGAAAACTGTCAGCGCAAACGTGGTGGTTTTTTGAAAAAAAAACGAAAGGTGATGGTTTTCTGTTTTAGCTTCCCCTAATGTGGTGGTTTTTTGCAATTTATTCTTAATTTATGTTACTGAGAATGCTTAGCTAAATCATCTTTGGCAAGAATCTGGCGGAAATTATCCACCATAAGAACTCAGTGGTTTACTCCTGATATATGTATACTTTAGAAGTTGTTAAAATTGCTACAATTGATTTCCAGAGTTTTCATGAGAAGGTAGTGTTCACAAGAAATTTAGTTTTTATCCATAGGATGATAGGGATATCTAGGGAGTAATGGTCAGAAACATGGGAAAGGCTAGTGTACCACCTGATCCCTACGGGACCATCCTTTGTGCCTTATGATTCATCAATCAAAGACACCAGAAACTCGCAGAAAATAACTTACATTACATTACCTTTCCTCGAGACGCTGACACTCTACGGAGCAGTCTTGCGCACACCATCTGGGCAAACTATGCAGTTAGTTAATCTCAGGCCCTTTGCGCAAAAAAAAAAAAAAAAAAAACTCAGGCCCTTGGGCAAGCTTCAAGACATCAAACTGTGGCAGACCCAGAGCTTAAGAAGAGGGCACCAGTCTAGACATGACTTCAAGGCCGTCGAAAAGAGCTTTATTGATTTGATTAAACAACAGTAACATCATTACAATCCACGGAGAGCCGGTTTATTTCTTGTCTAGCTAACTGAGCAAGTTCACGAGCCACTGTATTACACACTCTCCCCACTTGCATCACATTGACATCGGCTGACAACATCGCCTCCGGTTGCATACGCGCTCATTCAAATAGGCCTAAACTAAGCCAGGCACATCGATACCTTTATTCAGATCATTTGGATCAAAGGCCTGAATTTATTTCCCCATCCAGCCAATCAGTGGATCTCAACGGCGACCGGTTGAAACTTCAGTCGCCATTCACGCCTTACCAATGGTCGGCGGCACCGGGGACTACAACTGTAGACGGTCACAAGAAAAATACTGACCGCCCCGTGCGTTTGCGCTGCCACGAACTGAAACTGGGAAAAGAATGAGCCGACGGTATATATAAAGTTATAAACAGATACGATAGAGAATGCTTCTTCTTCTTCTACCAATCAGCGCGCCGTTTCTTTCTGCTCGCAGTTTTCCTCCGTTTGCGACGCCATCTTCTTGATGTCTTCCACGAGGATGTTCCCTTCTGTAAGGCACATGAGCAGATAACATCTTAGATATAGGAGGAGCAAGGAAGATGGACAGTAATACTGATACGCTAGTACAGTAGATGCAAGTGTGTGTGCCAGGGCTGAACCTCTGTCTTTGGAAAGGTTGCTGATAAGCTCTTGGACACCTTCCTTCCCCATGGTGTCCTTGAGATAACCTGCGGCTGCTTCTACCTCTTCCGGAGTCACCTTGCCGTCACGGTCCCTGTAACAAGATCAGTTTATTATTGTTCAGCAAGGAAATATCAAACATATTCCCCTTGCAGTCCAGTTCCTTGGTTACTGGCATACGATATAAATGAGCGAATTATGCTTATAACCGAAAAATATGACCGTGCATAGTTTTTCTCCTCCTGAGTCGCCCCTGTGTGGCGGCCAGGAGGCTCCCAAATCCCGTCACCCGGCCTCCCCTTCTCCTCCTCCCTCGCCGCCGCCTGAGGGCGCAGCAGGGTGAAGCCTTGCCATCGCCGGCGGCGGCGGGGACTCGGGGCCCTCCCGCTCGTGAGGGGCTGGCGCGGGCCGGCGCCCCCAGGCCGGAGCGTGGCGTGCGGCCTGGCGTCACGGCGGGGGGTGGCGGCGCTCCGGCGATCCCATACCTCCACGGCAGGCGGCTTCAAGGTCTGGGACATCGCGGTCGTCAGGGATGGCGGCGGCGCGGCCGGATCTGGGCCCAGGTGTGGGCTTGGTCTCAGGTCACGGTTGGCGCGGTGGCGGGTGCGACACGTCGGCAGCTGGGCGGATCTGCGGATTCCATCCTTGTTTGGTCCCTTGACAGCGTGGGCAACTCCGGGGGAAACCCTAGATCTTCTTGGGATCGAGCGATGGCAGTCTTTTGCGTTGTAGCCCCTCTTCAGGGCATCGTTTTGGAGTTTGCTGCGGTTGAAGGGACCAGTGACGCCGACGGCGCACGCCCAGTGGCGCAAGTGCCGATGAAAGTCGCGCTGACTATGGTCATGGCGGACGATGGCGGCGTCTTTGATGTCGTTTCCTTGTCGAGGCATCGTCGTTGCAGTTTGTGTCATCAGGCTCGGGATGCTCCGGGGAAAACCCTAGATCTGGGTCTCCCGGATCGGACGATGATGGCGTTCTCTGGATCGCTTTCCCTCTCGAGGGTATCATTTTGGAGCAAGTGATGGCTGGAGGTGGCAAGAGGAGCAGCGGTGTTACATCTACCGCAAGGCCGACGGCAGATCGCGGCGGCATGGCATTGCGGAGTTTCGGCGATGGGCGCGCGTGGATGGACACGCGCAGGATGGTGGCGTTGTCTGACGCCATGGTGGCATCGACGGCAAGCCTGGCAAGGTTGGTGCGTCACGACCTACTCTGGAGATGGATCAGTGGTTAGTAGTGGCGGCGGCCTCTGAGAGTGCGCCAGACCGGTGTGTGACCCAATCCCGGCATTGTGGCTTGGTTGGGGCATCCAGCTTTAGATGTTAGAATTTGGTGCGATGTCTGTTTGGTATTAGGCTCGGACATTTGGCACCCCTTCGTCAAGGGGATATGAGTAGCGACATGTGTGTTGCTAAGATGGTGGCTTCAGGCATACTGATGTATTACTTTGTAAGGTCCTTGTGAATAATTAATAATATGGTTCCATGCATCGTCCAGATGCAGAGGCCGGGGGTATATCCTCCTTTTCGAAAAAAAATTTTACCTATCAAGCACCTGCCAGCGGTTGCCTATTCGTGCATCAACATCATCAATCTCTTTCTCTAATTTCTGAAGCATAGCATCAACCTGAAAATGCAGCGAAACAGAATGTCAACAGTAGTCCCTTCGTTATCGAAGAGAAAGGGGAGACGCACAAACCTCGGATCTGAAAAATATAGGTTCCAGGTAGAAACCTACCCAGTATAACGTGATTACAGCTCCGAAACACATGGGTTTTGTTTTTGCATCCTTGTTTGGTTTTCTTGTCTTTCGTTCTACTACTCAGTTATGTACAACAACACAAGAGATTGCTTCAAAACTAGGTCAGAACTCAGAACAGTTCCTGTGATAATTCAAATGATACCTCTGTGCCATTTGGGACGAGCCCAGAATGTGCAGACAAGAAAGTTGAAATTAGTGATCACTAGTATATCTAAAGTAATTTTATCTCTTCTCCAACAAAGCACAAAATAATCCAACCATGTTCGCTTCTCTTTTAATTCGCACGGAGATGCTTTTGCGGGCAAAGGGCGTGGCATGTGTGGGGTTGTAATCACCTATTCATATGCTTGTAAATAAATTTGCTACTCCCTCCATCCCATAATATAAGAGCGTTTTTGACACTTAGTGCTTTGTTGGATAAGCAAACATTTGCATCTTCTCAGAAAAAAATGTTAGCTTCTTTTCTAGGCTTAGGTTTTCTGGTCATATTTTAGTGATTTCCAATAGCTACTTGCCGACAGCAAGAAGACCATATGATTAGTCTTGGAAATTGGAAAAACTTCTTAAGGTCTGGATGTAATGAACTATCCAACTATTATAACCTGCAAGCGAAAGATCACCAAAGCTCATTACTAGCTGAGCACAAATTGTCACTTATAAGTTGAAGTTCTAGTTGAACTTTAGACACGGAATTTTTTTCCTTACCTTCTCTATTAATGCTGAAGAAACTTTTTCTCCTGCAACTAATTCTGCAGCATGATCTGATTCCTCCCTGGCCACCCTATATGCTCTCCTAGCCTCTTCTTCATCCACTGTGCCCTCCTTTTCCAGCATGGTGTTATATAGTTCTATCTGAATTCCACCAAATAGGGTTTTCAATATTACATAATGCAAACTGGTAGCTCATAAAAGGGTAGTATATCTCCAACTCATACCTCTTTATTTACAAGGCTCAGAAACTCTTCTCGCTCTTTGGTAACAGACTGCAATGAAAGACAAAAATTAAACAGGTGCAGCAGAGCATTTATGTAAGTTTTTTGTTGAAATGCACGTAACAAATATTAACACGAAAATAAGTAGAGTCGTACAGAAGCAGATGCGAGCACAGCCAATGCTTGACTGATGTCACCAAGGTGGTCATTCTTCTCATGTTCTTTTGATTTCTTTAGTTCCTCTCCTTCCCTAGCAGTAGGCTCAGTCATTTCCTTCAAAGCCAAATCTTCCTTAGTAGCCTCTTGTTCGTCTAGCTTTGCCTTTTCTTCTTTCTCTTCCTCCTGGGTATATCATTTGTTGTCAAGAACACATGCATTAATAATCATTGCCGCTTAGTTGAAACATAAAACAGTAGAACTGAGAAAAACATATAGAAAACCATTGTTTCTCCATCCAGGTTGTTTACAAAGCAGCATAGGCAAAACATATTAGAATTGGGGTTACCAAGGAAATAGAAAGCCAGCTAGAAAAACTGCATCTTCAAATCAACAAAGTAATTACATGAAGAACTGATTTCTATTGCACTACTAAAGAATACAAAAATGAGTTTGTGTAAGATGGGATCTTATTGTGGTGGTATTTTTTATTTCATGTTCTTTCAATAGAACTTTCCTACTCTAAGTTTTAAAAAAGCAATAATTTACCAATCTTTTAAGTTCAGTAAATCTAAGTGAAACATAAACCAGGACAAAAAAATATGATCCTTGTACAAGCGATATCACATTTCTATATTTCAAAAGCAAATAGTCTGAGAAAAACAATTAAATACTATAAAGCTATGGATTATCATCCTAAACTAGTTCAACATATTTATAACCTTGAGATGAGGTTCCAAACTAAGAATGGGGCCAGCTTGGTGATACAACCAAGAATGTGAAAATAAGGGGAGATCTGTGTCTGGCAGGCCTACACAGAAGACAGCCATTAGTGTACCTTGATAAGTTCCTCCTGCATCTCTAGGAATTCCAATTTTCTCTTCCTTTCAGAAACAGAATCTTCAGAAGGCAATGCTGTTCCAACTGTACCCACAACTTCATCTGGCAGAGAAGATAACGTTGCTACAACAGCCTCCTCAGGTTTCATTTTCCCAGATACAGTAAAAGCTCTGACATTTTTTTAGCACAGGTTAAAATTTGAAGATAAGCATCCAGTCAACAGGACAATTATCACCAAAATTACCTTGATAGAATCAGAAGAGATGATGGCACAGACTGATTGAGTGATAAATCCAACCAGTCTTTGAGCTGAACGTAGAAGGAAATATTCAAATTCTTGGCCAAAATTGGTACTAGGCAACTATAATTAGCAAAAACTGAAAAAATAGCAGGATATATGGTGCGGGTGGCAAAACATTCACTAATAGAGTGCCAATACAATAACATATAAATCCCCAATAATAGGCACCTGATGTGCATTTTAATGCCATGACCTAGGCAACACCATGGATGACTCATCAGCAGTTTCCAAACAAACAAACCTGATGGCGCATCTCCTCTGTTGACAATAAATCAAGGTGGCCACGTTCGCGACAAGCGTGTTGGAGCTCCTCCTCAGAAAGAGACTCCACACCCTCAGCCTCAATCATCTTATCATCATTCATAATGCTGTGCATAAACACATAAACATTATATTATGGTTGAATACCAAAAATCTAAATTGGCACAGTGGATGAGCAAACTATAAAAAATAAAACATCCAGTTTTCTATGTTTTTTTTTCAAAAATCAGGTAGGCGAGCTGTCATTTCATTAAATAAAGAGTATGAAACACTACACCGGCGGACAAGGCCAAAAACCACAGGTTTACCGCATGCACACTCCTCCCCAACAAAAATAGCTCTAGTCCAGTATGAAAAAAAAGGGCAGCCCGGTGCACGTAGCTCCTGCTTGCGCAGGGTCCAGGGAAGGGTCCGACTACTTTGGGTCTATAGTACGCAGCCTTTCCCTACATTTCTGCAAGATGCTGTTTCCAGGACTCAAACCCATGACCTCATGGTCACAAGGCAACAGCTTTACCACTGCGCCAAGGCGCCCCTTCCACTAGTCCAGTATAAAATCATGCTTAAATGCTGAAGATGCAACTCTTAAATTGAACAACAGATTTGGATACAAGATATGTTCTACATCATCCACTGTATCATTTTTTTCTCTCTGATATCACAACATTTAGAAGCGATTTAAGAACATACTCTCGTAACTTCTTTCGAAGCATGAATCTCAAGTAGTTGTCTGTACCGAAAGGCTGAATTCCCATATATTTACACATGTTTACTAACCGTGATCTGCAGAAAAATGTAAGTGTGAGCTGGTAAAATCAAGGATTAAGTAAACATTCAATGAAACACCAACCTGTTAATGTTATCCAAAGTCAGCTCATCGTTAAACAACTTTGCAAAGCTCAAAATTTCTTCATTGGGGACATGTCCACCTTTCCTGACCTGGTTGCAGAGTACATCACCAAAAACCATTAATATGGCACACCTCTTTATCTATGCTTGCGAGATGACATGATAAATTGAGCAAATACCTTGTCCAAAAATTTATCCAGGTCTTCAGCTGTCTGTTTCATATCCCCACTACGTGATGTTTGCACTTCTTTTGCCATTTCCTTCGCTGTATCTTGCAAGAATTTTGCATATTCCATCCTTGCTTTCAGTTTCCTCTTTAATGCCTCCTGTATGTAGGAAAATGAAATGCAGTCCTGAGCATGTATGTCTGGGTTTAATAATTTTGCTGCCAGGACAGTGTACAGAACCTAGGTCATTACCTCTTCTTTCATCTTGTCCTGGAAAGTGGATGGCAACATGTTTGGGAACAACTTCAGGAACACTGGCAGCAAGAGCTCCATGAACGGAATGATGATGAACACAGCAAACGGTACAAGCCTGAACATGTCTGCTGTTGTGCGTGTAAGCTGTTGCCTCTCTCTCCTTGTAAGGCTCTTTCCATCAGCAAGCTTCACCAACAATCTTGATGAAATTCTAACATCTGCCCACAGTAGCTTAGTGCCCAGCCAATAATGCTGCAGCGTAGAAACAAATTCTTCCTTCCAATGCTTCAACTTCGCAGCCCAGTCGGCTCTTAAACCCACAAAACGAAATATAAATTAAAACATCGAAGCAAAGAGCCATCCATGAAAATGAGCAAGGCAGCAGATATACTTCAATTCAAAGAAGGTAACAAAGACCTGCTCATTGAAGCAATAACACGCAGAGCAGGACCAATACCCAGAAGTGTTGCCCAGAATTTCTGTATGATCGATTGGTCGGTCTTTTGGACTTCCTGCACCATTGCTTTGGCTTTAGCCTTTGCAGTGCTTAAGCCTTCCACCGCCTGGTCACACTCTTCTGGAGACGCCTCTTTTTCTGGTTGGTTCTGGTCCTCGCTCTTTCCATTCTTAATACCAGATTTCGGCTGCCCAGCTGTTTCTGACGCTGCGCGGACTGACTGCCGGAAATACCTGGCTCCCAAGGGGAATACAGAAATATGTGCTTTGGATTCATAAGAGGCAAGAGGAACACCAAGGGCTGGGCGACGCAGGAACCCGTTACTAAGGCCCAAAAGGTATCTATTCCTTAAAGTAAATTGCTGCTTCTCATGGCTAGAATCACCCGAATTCTGCTGCGGCACATGGGATACAGTGTTGTGCTCAACATCACATCCAAATGTTCCTTGGCCGGAAGTAAACTTAGATGAATGTAATAGGCGAGGCCCATTAGTATGCTCAAGAATATACTTCCTTCTCCTGATGATTGCCCTAGAAGCCATTCTTGATTGCTGCTTCCTTTTCTCACAAGAATGCCCGGTTCATGCTTCTCCGAGTAGAACCCTGAAACATGGCAAACATCAAGTTATGGGTGTTGCCACATCTAAAGTATATATACACATGCAAAAAGAAAGAGATAACACAAAGTTTGCCAGAAACATAAATTGTACTAGCATTCATGGTCTATCGGTTTTTGCATAACAGCTATGAGAGTTCAACAATTCCTAAACAAACACGAAAACAGGATATTCCATGTCTGAAAATACCAGCATTGTTCAGGACTTGGTTATATACACTTGTCCAGAACCGGCATTGTGGAACTGCCAAAAGAATTGCCAGCCATAATTAGCTTACAAACAATACAACCCAAACAATGCACCCTGCGTATCAATCCATAATGGCAGCAAACATCTCCAAGTAGTGGACGGGAGGAAATCCAGACAGCGGCTTGTTTTGGGGATGTCCAAAAACGTTGCTGGGCATCTATAAATGTACATCGCCAACAACTTCACAATTTGGCCCAAATTACAACAGCTAGACGAATTTGCTTAACGCTACTTGAGTCATCTGATTCACATTATTTATTACTATTATGATTTGGGACATTATTATTCATGTGGTGTCATAATGTTCATCAATCCCAGTCACTGGATTCGAAATATCAGGCGAGGCCCGAAGAGTAATCGCATCTCACACCCATTGATGTCTGATGGATCAAAAATTCAAAACCTGTAAATTCCGCAATCACTTAAGCACCGGAGCCACTGCGCTCCACTGCACACCCTGCCGGCAAGCAAGCTGGCGGGCGGTCCATTTCCGCCAAATCGTCAGCCGAAATGCGCGCGAGCCGCAGTCGCGCATACACCCCCGAAAAGGGTGGAGAAACCACCGCGCGCGCGGTCAAACGGGCCGCGCCGAGAGCCACGGGACTGGGAGTGGGAGGGACGGGGAGGACGGGCGCTCACCGGGGCAGTGGCGGCCGATCGGCCTGACGGCGGACCCCGTGGCGCGACGCCCGCGTTGGATCCGGGAGGGGCGGAGGAGAGGGGGAGCACGGGGCGGAGCGAAGGTGGTCAGGAAGCGTGGGAAACGAACGAACGAATTGGAAATGCTGGAAAAGAAAGAGAGATGTTGCGGTTTGGAGGAGGAAAGGGAAACTCAACGGGTATCCGCATCTCTGGTGGGAATCAGTGAAGTGGAGCACGGCGGAGGAGCGGTTGCCATGCCATGGGCTCGCGACCCCGAACTGCGGCAACCAGGCCGAGGGCCTCGCGCCTCGCGCCACTAGTGCATGGATATTGTTTTTTAATAAATTTTGTATTGTTTTTCTAGTTGATCCACGGCAGCCAGAGCTCGTTTTTATAAAACCAACATCACATGAACAGTGACAACAATCAAATACAGCACCCGACTTGTTTTAGGAAGTCACTCAAGTGGTGTAACCAGTTACAACACCGATTAAAACTAAAAGATTACATGGCTAAATTTGCATGTGAAAGATATTGTTGCCAAGAGTAAGCAGTCGCATTTATCGCTTGGTTCACTGAATTGATAAAGTCTGAAGAATGAGGTCGGAGACGATGCTCCTCAATTGTGTGGCATTTTGGAAGATCTTCGCATTCTAGCTTCCCATATTTGAGAGGATGGTAAGTAATTGAATCGATGGACAACTCAAATAGACGAGGTTGGTTGGAGATTGAAATTTCCCGAGCCTTTGAATGTCAGATCCGGAGATGGTGCTAATGTTTTGCTATATCCTTATCGTTAGGAGTCATCGAAAAAGATGCGGTTGAAGTCTCCGATGTCGCTGGCAAGGTTTGTCTTGGAATAGAGAAATGGAGCTAAGATGACAGTTGGTCCAAGGCAAAGACTAGACCGAACAGCGCACACTATATAAGGCTCTAAGCTAAGGCCAAACCAAAAAAATATACACCATGAAAAGAAATTTGTTATCTTCATCTTCCAGAGGACCGTCTTCAGAAAGGGGATAACACAAAAATACACAAGCACATGCACCCTGCTTGAATCAGATCCATCAAGGCGAATTAACTTGTTAGCATATACATCCAAGTTTGCACGCATGAGGAAGGTAGCGACATCACACACAGCAGGTGCACCTGAAGAGCAGTGTCAAAGATCTTCGAGACCATCTTTGGTCCTAGCCCGGGTTTTAAAGAAGTTTACCAGAGGATTATAACACGTTACTTGGCCCGTGTAGGAGACTGTGATGGTATTTATTCTTTGACCCATGCAATAGCTCGGTCTCGGTCATGGATCATATTCCGCCACTACTGATAAGAGGGAGGTTGGGATCTGTGGAAACACACACGTGATTGGATGGTTGGGAATCTGAAACTATCCCTTGGTGGTAGAGTAACCAAAAGCAAAGCATGTTTCACTAACATTCCTGTGTATCATTCATCTATGTGTAGATTCCCCAAAACCAATGTTGGTGGAATGGATGAAGCTATTAGAAGGTTCTTTTGGCAGGGTAATGGGAAGAAAAGAAAATGTCATATGGTAAGATGCCATGTTATATGTAGACTAAAGGAAAAAAAAGAGGCATCGGCATCCATGACCTAAAAAGATTCAATATTAACATGTTATGTAAATGGTGGTGGAACTTGGAGAATATGGAGGGATATGGCAGGTGATTGTCATGAATAAGTATAACATAAAGCATAATATTTGCCAAAAAATGGGTTTGTGAATGATTCACCATGTTGAGCAGATCTGGTCAAACTTAAACAATTTTACATGAGGGGCAGGCAAGTGGTGGTTGGGGATGGGAAACAAATTGTCTTTTGGCAAGATACTTGGTGTGGAGATACACCTTTGAAGGATCTGTTTCCTGAGCTCTTCTTGTTTTGTAATGAAACTAGGAGGAACTATGAGATAAATGGTTGTCTTGGCTTAGGACTAACTTTTAGGAGATGGCTGAATGATAACCAAATAAAACAATTTAATAGCTTGCATGGGATGGAAGTCTTTATGAACCTCTCTCAGTCCGTTGATGCTCCTAGATGGAAATGGGACAAACTGGCAAATTTATTTTCAAATCTCTTTATCTGATGTGGTCCCAAATTAGATTATTTAGAGACCTCTGAAAAGCTAAAATTCCCTTCAAAATTGGCTTCATTTGTGCCTCAATTGCAACTAAAGATAATATGATCAGAATGAACTAGGTGGTTGACCCTTTGTATCTCTTCTGCCCAGAACCTAAGGACATTCATCACATGTTCTTTCTCTGCTCTGCGGCCAAGTATATCTAGAGCATTATATCCAAACTCATTGCGGCCAGAGATAGGCATGGATGATCTATTCAATACTTCCGATGGATACCAAAGTTTATGCCTAATAGCATAAATCTACAGATTGTTGGGCTAGTTGCAGTTTGTTGGGCCGTGTGAAAATTACATAAAAGAGCTTGTTTTGATCAGAAGTTAGTCAGGTCGCCTGCTGAACTGATATGCTATGCATGTTGTTTTATGTGTTATTGGGCAGGCCTCCAATATAAAGAGGATTGAATGATGATGGAGCAAGGTGTTGAGCTGCTGCAAAGGGAGGCATTGGCAGCTCATGGTGATGGCCAGGGTGAGAGAAGAGGAAGAATCCTGCAGGTGGAGGCTGGTATAAATGAAGAAGATGAAGAGGCAAACAATGATGGCAACAATGTTATGGATGAAGACCGAAGGATAAGATAAAATGCTAGAGATATGTTTGGCCTCAAGACTTGTTTTTTTCTCTCTTCTGGGCAGATGTTTGGAGGTACGTTTGGGGGTGTCGTTTCCCCTCATGTAATATATACCATTTGTTGTCGTTACTTATCTAGCTTACTGTTAGCATTAGATGCGGCGGCATTTGTTGAGATGATCATTGATCTTTTAGCTTTGTAGTTTACTTTCTGCACCAGGATGCTATATTATTTTTGTTTTTTGTTCTGCTATCTTTTGATAGTGGAACCCAGTCCATTTTTTGGTTCATGTGAAAAACACGTTATTTGAGTTCACATATTGTTATCGGGTCCAAGCAATGAACGCCAGACCACAACACCAAATAAAATGCCTTTGACAATGAGATGGTGCATGTACCATGACAGTATCTGACCAATGATGGTTAAACTGTGTTTTCAATGTGAAACAATGTTTGAAGCACCAAAAACCAGAGCAATATTTTTTGATATGTCTCAACCATGCCTATGCTAAAAATTACCATGATTTCCCCTTGGTCTAGTTGCCACATGGGCTAATAGGGTTGTGTCATCTCAGGCTGATCACTCCTCTACCAGATACCGCCACACAATTCATTGTCATTGCACATAGGCGAGAGAAATAAAGCCAACGGCTCCAACCATGATAAGGGAGGAGAAGCCTTGCTGTCGCATAGAGCAAGGCCACTCCCAAGGGTAGAGCAAGTGAGATAGGCGTAGAGAGATGACTAAACATATTGTAAACGTTCAATTTTTACCATAAATATCCCTCCCCCTCAATAAAAAAGAAGAAGCCAATTCTCACATGGAAGGATGTAGTTAGAAATAACATCTAGACTATATTTTTAGGTGGCCTCGTATGGGGAATCCTATATAACTAGATAAAACAAGTAATACCTACTACTATCTCCGATCCATAATAAGTGTTACAATTTTGAACTAACGCCCACCGGGGGAGGGGGGGGGGGTCATTCACATTGTATCATAATTATCGTAGTCATGTTAACAATTGAATATGTTTGTTGCAATGGGTTCCAGCAAACATCCAATTTCGTATTGTTGTTTGTACCGTATTTATTTCGGTCCATATTTGTTTCTATGGTTTTCTAAAAAAAATAGTTCCAAAAAATATGAAAAGCAATTAGTAGCACTCTGTTTCATGGAAAATGCATTGCAGCTCTCGGGTGCCACACACCCCTATATGAAAATAGCATTAAAAGAAATATCAGGAAATTTCAAAAAATTCTGAAATTTTGGGATATGAAACCTGAGTGCCCGTTGTACACCCATGTTCATTTGCATGGGGATGGGTGCCCGTGGTATCCGCGGCGTAGGAATTATGGTCCGGCATACATTACATTAAAAAAATCTACATATATGATTTTTTTTGTCTTTTTTTACCGGCATTACCACGGGCACTCATTCCCCACGAAACTGAACATGTGTGTACACGGGCACCCAAATTTCATATCCCAAAATTTCAGAATTTTTTGAATTTTTCTAATATGTTTTAATGCTATTTTTATACAGGGGTGTATGGCACCCAAGAGCCACAAATCATCATCCTCTGTTTCATCCATTTTTTTATCTCTACCCCTAATCATCAAACCACTTCTTGGTAATTAGCTTATTTATAGTACTGAAGTATATGCACAATTATATTTAAATATATATCACTAGAAATAAGTGTGCACGCATAATTGAGATCTCATCATTAACAAAAAAAGAAAATTAAGATCTCATCATGGAGTAGTGCTAGTCCATCACTTCTGCACAACAGTGCTAATCCACCACCTCTGACATCACTATTCAGAGCACTAAAACCTTTTAAACCCAACCTCCATCGAAGTTTCTCTATCGTATCTCTAGCTTGATGTATCTTACAGAGGAAGACGAGCTTGGGGCAATTGGTTTTTGAAAGGGTCAACACCTTGACACCTCGCGAATTGTCCCTTTCCCCCGACAGTCCCAAAATAGGAGATCCATTGATCCTGGCGGCGCCCCTCCTCGGAGCCCGCCAAATTAGCTTGATCATCCACATTCGATTTTTGTATAGGTGTTTGCATCGTATTTATTTCCGTCCATATTTCTTTCAAGTTTTCTAAATTCTTTTTATCGTCAAAAAAATGAAAATGAAATGTAGTAGTAACACTCAGTTTCATCTTTTTTTTATCCCTACCCCTAATCACCGAGCCACTCTCGTAATTAGCTTATTTGGAGTAGTGAAGGGTATGCACAACTATATTTAAATACATATCATAAAATGTGCACGTATAATTGAGACCTCATCATTGGCTCATCGCAAAAAAAAAAAGAGACCTCATCATTTGCAGAAAAAAAGTGTTCTTTTAATCCAAGAAGAAGAGATTAAGATCTGATCATGCAAAGCATGTATGCAACGAACGTCTTCAACGACTGGTTTGGCTCGCTTAATGGCGCATATATCCCTTTCTTTAAGCATCGGAGAAAGAAGGGCAGGAGGTCGCTTTCTCGCATGTCGGGGGCTTGCTTTCGGTTGCCTGATGTGCTCCTCCGCACCCGCGCGTTGATGCATCCACGTCGCGCCTCCTCTCGTCGACCTCTTTGCCTATATACCACACAGATCATCACCGGCCGATGCACCCGCCGACCTCTCTTCCCCATCATACCACGCACTAACACCGATCGACACACGCCGAGGCGCAAAAGGATTCCATGATTGCTATTGCCGGCGCGGTGGTCGCCGGCGTGGCAGCCGCGGCCACGGCGGGGATTCTTGCCTTGGCGTCGTCGCGCGGCGACCAGCCTGAGGATGCCACGAGCGCCGTGGCGGCGGCGGCGTCCCAGGAGTGCGCGGTGTGCCTGTCGGAGCTGGCCGGAGCGGCGGGATGCTCCGGCGACTCCGAGCCATCGGCGGTGCTGGTGCGCGTGCTGCCGGGCTGTGGCCACGGGTTCCACGACGAGTGCATCGGCAGGTGGCTGCTGCTGCGCCCCGAGTGCCCGCTCTGCCGCTGTCCCGTGGTCACCGCGGACAGTCAGCTAGCCAGGAAGGCCGTGCCGCTGGCGGAGGCCGCGCCTGCCTTGTCGCGGCCGGCTAGGATCGCGTGCGGCTTCGGCGACGGGAGGGTCGTGTGGACGCGTAGCCCACCCGTGGCATTGTGAGGAAGGTTATCTGGTTACTCGAGGATTAGTGAAACCAAAGTGGAAGGAGCGCTTCAAGATTCGCATTACCTTTGGCTGAGTGTGTGGAATCGGATTTATATGTGTTTATATCAAGTGTTTTGTCCTTGTTTCATGTGCATACACGTGTCCTTGTTTCATGTGCAAAATGCTTGCGGACATTATCTGATAGTTTGTCACTTTATCACACGGGTGAATCGTAGGCTATTTTAGATAAAAATATACTCCCCTCTAAACGTTTTTATATTCCTTTACGAAGGGAGTACAAGGAGCACGCATGTCTTATTCACGTTTTTTATTGTTGTTAAGAAAACACCCTTGAGGCTATTTATTCATTAGCGGACGAGTTCATATCTGATTGAACATGCCTCAACCAGATAAACGCGGATTACATCATACATAGTGAAGCAAGGAGCAAAAAGAAGAGCCTCTCTAGCACACATGTGTTGCTACGTTGGCACTCATTCTCACAAAATGAAGATTAAACCGCCGCAAGGGCGAGATAAGTGAAGTCATCTCTCGAAACATATGGGGTGCCCATCGATTTATCATTCTTGAACTGTCACAGTGACACCACTTCCTGGCAGTCCATCTCGATAACCATATCCTGGAACCCATTTTCAATGGAGAAAAGCATGGCATCACGGCATGCAAGAAGCTTGAGAACGAACGGATCAGAGATTGCTTCATAACCAATGCACTTGCTTCAAACGAAATTTCCTGTAGGATCTCTTGTAATCTAACTTGCTCCCGCATGCCCTCACACCACATCAAGAGCTCCACCCGAGTTGATTTTATCCAGTTCAACTCTGGGGCTTTCCAGCGTTCTTTGGTCTACATACCTGAAGTTTGTTCAATTCCTCTTTTATAATAACAAGAGGGTGAGCTGAGAGAAGATACGATAGCTAGCTTGGTTTTATTGAGAGTAATTATCTATAGGTCAACCCTCCTCACTCTCCCCTCTCCCTCGGCACCACCGAGGGACATTGTCGGCTGAAGCCTGGGCAGTGCCAGCGGTGGCGGCGCATCTCTCTCTCTCTCTCTCTCTCTCTCTCTCTCTCCTGGTGGCGGCGTGAGTTTTTTTCGGCGACGATCTTGGTACAAAGATGCGGCGAAGCTACGGTGGCGGTCGTGGAGGGTCAGGTGCTGACCAGTAGTGTTGCCACGCCGGTAGCGGTCGAAGGCTCTAGAACCACTTGTGAGATCTAGATCTGGGTGGGCTTGCAGTGGCCAGTCCATGGGGGCGTCAGGCTTTAGTGGCAATTGGGCATTGTGGTGGTGCTGGCGGCGACAATGTGAGGTTGGTGCCGGTAGACCATGATGGCGAGGTCCTGCAGTGGCGGTAGAGTGAACCAACATGAACGATGTTGCCTCAATCTGGTGTGCAAGGATGGAGGTGTGCGATGATACAAATGACATTCCTGCTCGTATTCAATCGGTGCCAAACCTGGATTCAAGTGCATCACTCGGTTCTTTGGCATTGCACAAATGCAAATATGCATCAACTAACTTGTCACCTAGCACACTGAGGATGGTACCCCAAAGAATACAGTGGCCTACAAGAACACTTTATCCACTTCAGGAGTAAGCACCCTCTGAGAGGGCCGGCCAAAACCTGAGTAGGCTCGGTTTTGGTATGCCATTTTTTGAAGCAAGTGATACGTCTCCAACGTATCTATTTTTTCTAACGTTTTTCCTCTTGTTTTGGATTCTAATTTGCATGATTTGAATGAAAACTAACCCCGGACTGATGATGATTTCAGCAGAACTACCATAGTGTTGTTTTTGTGCAGAAATAAAAGTTCTCGGAATGGAACGAAATTTTGCGAGGATTTTTCATACAATAAACAAGAATTTCTGGAGCCAAGAACCACCGGAGGGGGGCACCTGGGTGGGCACAACCCACCAGGGCGCCCCCCTCCTGGCGCCCAGGTGGGTTGTCCCCACCTGGTGGCCCCACAAACCCTGAAACCGACGCTATAAAATCCTATTTTTCTAGAAAAAAAATCAAGGAGAAAGAATTATCACGATCCGCGAGACAGAGCCGCCATCACCTCCTGTTCTTCATCGGGAGGCCAAATCTGGAGTCCGTTTGGGGCTCCGGAGAGGGGGGATTTTCGTTCGTCGTCATCACCAACCCTTCTCCATCGCCAATTCCATGATGCTACCCACCGGGAGTGAGTAATTCCTTCGTAGGCTCGCTGGTCGGTGAGGAGTTGGATGAGATTCATCATGTAATCGAGTTAGTTTTGTTAGGGCTTGATCCCTAGTATCCACTATGTTCTAAGATTAATGTTGCTATGACTTTACCATGCTTAATGCTTGTCACTTTGGGCCCCGGGTGCCATGATTTCAGATCTGAACCGTTTATATTATCACCATTATATCCATGTTCTAGATCCGATCTTGCAAGTTATAGTCACCTACTACGTGTTATGATCCGGCAACCCCGGAGTGACAATAGTCGGGACCACTCCCGGTGATGACTGTAGTTTGAGGAGTTCATGTATTCACCGTGTGTTAATGCTTTGTTCTGGTTCTCTATGTTGGGAAACGTAGTAATTTCAAAAAAATTCCTATGCACACGCAAGATCATGGTGATGCATAGCAACGAGAGGGAGAGTCTGATCTACGTACCCTTGTAGATCGCAACGGAAGCGTTGACACAACGTAGAGGAAGTAGTCGTACGTCTTCTTCCCTATCCGACCGATCCAAGCACCGTTACTCCGGCACCTCCGAGTTCTTAGCACACGTACAGCTCGATGACGATCCCCGGGCTCCGATCCAGCAAAGCTTCGGGGAGGAGTTCCGTCAGCACGACGGTGTGGTGACGATCTTGATGTCCTACCGACGCAGGGCTTCGCCTAAGCACTACAACGATATGATCAAGGTGGAATATGGTGGCAGGGGGCACCGCACACGGCTAAGGAACGATCACAATGATCAAATTGTGTGTCCAAGGGTGCCCCCCTGCCCCCGTATATAAAGGAGCAAGGGGGAGGCCAGCCGGCCTATGGGACGCGCCAAGGGGAGGAGGAGTCCTCCTCCTAGTAGGAGTAGGACTCCCCTCTCCTAGTCCAACTAGGAGACTTGAGGGGGAAGGAAAGAGAGGGAGAGGGAGAGGGAAAAGGGGGGCCGCCCCCCCCTCCTAGTCCAATTCGGACTCCCCTTGGGGGGGGGGGCGCCACCTCTTGGTCTGCTGCCCTCTCTCTCCCCTCCGGCCCAATAAGGCCCATTACTTCCCCGGGGGGTTCCGGTAACCCCTCCGGCACTCCGGTTTTATCCGAAATCATCCGGAACACTTCCGGTGTCCGAATATAGCCGCCCAATATATCAATCTTTATGTCTTGACCATTTCGAGACTCCTCGTCATGTCTGTGATCACATCCGGGACTCCGAACTAACTTCGGTACATCAAAATGCATAAACTCATAATAACTGTCATCGTAACGTTAAGCGTGCGAACCCTACGGTTCGAGAACAATGTAGACATGACCGAGACACATCTCCGGTCAATAACCAATAGCGGGACCTGTATGCCCATATTGGCTCCTACATATTCTACAAAGATCTTTTATCGGTCAGACCGCATAACAACATACGTTGTTCCCTTTGTCATCGGTATGTTACTTGCCCGAGATTCGATCGTCGGTATCCAATACCTAGTTCAATCTCGTTACCGGCAAGTCTCTTTACTCGTTCTGTAATACATCATCTCGCAACTAACTCATTAGTCACAATGCTTGCAAGGCTTATGTGATGTGCATTACCGAGAGGGCCCAGAGATACCTCTCCGACAATCGGAGTGACAAATCCTAATCTCGAAATACGCCAACCCAACATCTATCTTTGGAGACACCTGTAGAGCTCCTTTATAATCACCCAGTTACGTTGTGACGTTTGGTAGCACACAAAGTGTTCCTCCGGGAAACGGGAGTTGCATAATCCCATAGTCATAGGAACATGTATAAGTCATGAAGAAAGCAATAGCAACATACTAAACGATCGGGTGCTAAGCTAATGGAATGGGTCATGTCAATCAGATCATTCAACCAATGATGTGACCTCGTTTAATCAAATAACAACAACTTGTTCATGGTTAGGAAACATAACCATCTTTGATTAACAAGCTAGTCAAATAGAGGCATACTAGTGACACTAAGTTTGTCTATGTATTCACACATGTATTATGTTTCCGGTTAATACAATTCTAGCATGAATAATAAACATTTATCATGATATAAGGAAATAAATAATAACTTTATTATTGCCTCTAGGGCATATTTCCTTCAGTCTCCCACTTGCACTAGAGTCAATAATCTAGATTACACAGTAATAATTCTAACACCCATGGAGCCTTGGTACTGATCATGTTTTGCTCGTGGAAGAGGCTTAGTCAACGGGTCTGCAATATTCAGATCCGTATGTATCTTGCAAATCTCTATGTCTCCCACCTGGACTAGATCTCGGATGGAATTGAAGCGTCTCTTGATGTGCTTGGTCCTCTTGTGAAATCTGGATTCCTTTGCCAAGGCAATTGCACCAGTATTGTCACAAAAGATTTTCATTGGACTCGATGCACTAGGTATGACACCTAGATTGGATATGAACTCCTTCATCCAGACTCCTTCGTTCGCTGCTTTCGAAGCAGCTATGTACTCCGCTTCACATGTAGATCCCGCTACGACGCTTTGTTTAGAACTGCACCAACTGGCAGCTCCACCGTTTAATGTAAACACGTATCCGGTTTGCGATTTAGAATCGTCCGGATCAGTGTCAAAGCTTGGATCAACGTAACCTCTTACGGTGAGCTCTTTGTCACCTCCATATACGAGAAACATATCCTTAGTCCTTTTCAGGTATTTTAGGATGTTCTTGACCGCTGTCCAGTGATCCACTCCTGGATTACTTTGGTACCTCCCTGCTAAACTTATAACAAGGCACACATCAGGTCTGGTACACAGCATTGCATACATGATAGAGCCTATGGCTGAAGCATAGGGAACATCTTTCATTTTCTCTCTATCTTCTGCAGTGGTCGGGCATTGAGTTTGACTCAATTTCACACCTTGTAACACAGGCAAGAACCCTTTCTTTGCTTGATCCATTTTGAACTTCTTCAAAATCTTGTCAAGGTATGTGTTTTGTGAAAGTTCAATTAAGCGTCTTGATCTATCTCTATAGATCTTTATGCCTAATATGTAAGCAGCTTCACCGAGGTCTTTCATTGAAAAACTCTTATTCAAGTATCCCTTTATGCTATCCAGAAATTCTATATCATTTCCAATCAGCAATATGTCATTCACATATAATATCAGAAATGCTATAGAGCTCCCACTCACTTTCTTGTAAATACAGGCTTCACCGAAAGTCTGAATAAAACCAAATGCTTTGATCACACTATCAAAGCGTTTATTCCAACTCCGAGAGGCTTGCACCAGTCCATAAATGGATCGCTGGAGCTTTCACACTTTGTTAGCTCCCTTTGGATCGACAAAACCTTCCGGTTGCATCATATACAACTCTTCTTCCAGAAATCCATTCAGGAATGCAGCTTTGACATCCATCTGCCAAATTTCATAATCATAAAATGTGGCAATTGCTAACATGATTCTGACAGACTTAAGCATCGCTACGGGTGAGAAGGTCTCATCGTAGTCAACCCCTTGAACTTGTCGAAAACCTTTTGCGACAAGTCGAGCTTTATAGACAGTAACATTACCGTCAGCGTCAGTCTTTTTCTTGAAGATCCATTTATTCTCAATTGCTTGCCGATCATCGGGCAAGTCAACCAAAGTCCATACTTTGTTCTCATACATGGATCCCATCTCAGATTTCATGGCTTCAAGCCACTTTGCGGAATCTGGGCTCACCATCGCTTCTTCATAGTTCGTAGGTTCATCATGATCTAGTAGCATGATTTCCAGAACTGGATTACCGTACCACTCTGGTGCGGATCTTACTCTGGTTGATCTACGAGGTTCAGTAGTATCTTGTCCTGAAGTTTCATGATCATCATCATTAGCTTCTTCACTAATTAGTATAGGTGTCGCAGAAACAGTTTTCTGTGATGTACTATTTTCCAATAAGGGAGCAGGTACAGTTACCTCATCAAGTTATACTTTCCTCCCATTCACTTCTTTCGAGAGAAACTCCTTTTCTAGAAATGATCCATTCTTAGTAACGAATGTCTTGCCTTCGGATCTGTGATAGAAGGTGTACCCAACAGTTTCCTTTGGGTATCCTATGAAGACACATTTCTCCGATTTGGGTTCGAGCTTATCAGGTTGAAGCTTTTTCACATAAGCATCGCAGCCCCAAACTTTAAGAAACGACAACTTTGGTTTCTTGCCAAACCATAGTTCATAAAGCGTCGTCTCAACGGATTTTGATGGTGCCCTATTTAATGTGAATGCGGCCGTCTCTAAAGCATAACCCCAAAACGATAGCGGTAAATCAGTAAGAGACATCATAGATCGCACCATATCTAGTAAAGTACGATTACGACGTTCGAACACACCATTACGCTGTGGTGTTCCGGGTGGCTTGAGTTGCGAAACTATTCCACAATTTTTCAAATGTACACCAAACTCGTAACTCAAATATTCTCCTCCACGATCAGATCGTAGAAACTTTATTTTCTTGTTACGATGATTTTCAACTTCACTCTGAAATTCTTTGAACTTTTCAAATGTTTCAGACTTATGTTTCATTAAGTAGATATACCCATATCTACTTAAATCATCTGTGAAAGTGAGAAAATAACGATATCCGCCACAAGCCTCAATATTCATCGGACCACATACATCGGTATGTATGATTTCCAACAAATCTGTTGCTCTCTCCATAGTACCGGAGAACGGTGTTTTAGTCATCTTGCCCATGAGGCACGGTTCGCAAGTACCAAGTGATTCATAATCAAGTGGTTCCAAAAGCCCATCAGTATGGAGTTTCTTCATGCGCTTTACACCGATATGACCTAAACGGCAGTGCCACAAATAAGTTGCACTATCATTATCAACTCTGCATCTTTTGGGTTCAACATTATGAATATGTGTGTTACTACTATCGAGATTCATCAAAAATAGACCACTCTTCAAAGGTGCATGACCATAAAAGATATTACTCATATAAATAGAACAACCATTATTCTCTGATTTAAATGAATAACCGTCTCGCATCAAACAAGATCCAGATATAATGTTCATGCTTAACGCTGGCACCAAATAACAATTATTTAGGTCTAATATTAATCCCGAAGGTAGATGTAGAGGTAGCGTGCCGACCGCGATCACATCGACTTTGGAACCGTTTCCCACGCGCATCGTCACCTCATCCTTCGCCAGTGTTCGCTTAATCCGTAGTCCCTGTTTCGAGTTGCAAATATTAGCAAAAGAACCAGTATCAAATACCCAGGTGCTACTGCGAGCTCTAGTAAGATACACATCAATAACATGTATATCATATATACCTTTGTTCACCTTGCCATCCTTCTTATCCGCCAAATACTTGGGGCAGTTCCGCTTCGAATGACCAGTCTGCTTGCAGTAGAAGCACTCAGTTTCAGGCTTAGGTCTAGACTTGGGTTTCTTCTCCTGAGCAGCAACTTGCTTGTCGTTCTTCTTGAAGTTCCCCTTATTCTTCCCTTTGCCCTTTTTCTTGAAACTAGTGGTCTTGTTAACCATCAACACTTGATGCTCCTTCTTGATTTCTACCTCCGCAGCTTTCAGCATTGCGAAGAGCTCGGGAATAGTCTTGTTCATCCCTTGCATATTATAGTTCATCACGAAGCTCTTGTAACTTGGTGGCAGTGATTGGAGAATTCTGTCAATGACGCAATCATCTGGAAGATTAACTCCCATCTGAATCAAGTGATTATTATACCCAGACATTTTGAGTATATGCTCACTGACAGAACTATTCTCCTCCATCTTGCAGCTATAGAACTTATTGGAGACTTCATATCTCTCAATTCGGGCATTTGCTTGAAATATTAACTTCAACTCCTGGAACATCTCATATGCTCCATGACGTTCAAAACATCGTTGAAGTCCCGATTCTAAGCCGTAAAGCATGGCACACTGAACTATCGAGTAGTCATCAGCTTTGCTTTGCCAGACGTTCATAACATCTGGCGTTGCTCCAGCAGCAGGCCTGGCACCCAGCAGTGCTTCCAGGACGTAATTCTTCTGAGCAGCAATGAGGATAATCCTCAAGTTACGGACCCAGTCCGTGTAATTTCTACCATCATCTTTCAACTTTGCTTTCTCAAGGAACGCATTAAAATTCAACGGAACAACAGCACAAGCCATCTATCTACAATCAACATAAACAAGCAAGATACTATCAGGTACTAAGTTCATGATAAGTTTAAGTTCAATTAATCAAATTACTTAAGAACTCCCACTTAGATAGACATCCCTCTAATCCTCTAAGTGATCACGTGATCCAAATCAACTAAACCATAACCGATCATCACGTGAGATGGAGTAGTTTTCAATGGTGAACATCGTTATGTTGATCATATCTACTATATGATTCACGCTCGACCTTTCGGTCTCCGTGTTCCGAGGCCATATCTGCATATGCTAGGCTCGTCAAGTTTAACCTGAGTATTCTGCGTGTGCAAAAACTGGCTTGCACCCGTTGTAGATGGACGTAGAGCTTATCACACCCGATCATCACGTGGTGTCTGGGCACGACGAACTTTGACAACGGTGCATACTCAAGGAGAACACTTCTTGATAATTTAGTGAGAGATCATCTTATAATGCTACCGTCAATCAAAGCAAGATAAGATGCATAAAAAGATAAACATCACATGCAATCAATATAAGTGATATGATATGGCCATCATCATCTAGTGCTTGTGATCTCCATCTCCGAAGCACCGTCATGATCACCATCGTCACCGGTGCGACACCTTGATCTCCATCGTAGCATCGTTGTCGTCTCGCCAATCTTATGCTTCTACGACTATCGCTACCGCTTAGTGATAAAGTAAAGCATTACATCGCGATTGCATTGCATACAATAAAGCGACAACCATATGGCTCCTGCCAGTTGCCGATAACTCGGTTACAAAACATGATCATCTCATACAATAAAATTTAGCATCATGTCCTGACCATATCACATCACAACATGCCCTGCAAAAACAAGTTAGACGTCCTCTACTTTGTTGTTGCAAGTTTTACATGGCTGCTACGGGCTTAAGCAAGAACCAATCTCACCTATGCATCAAAACCACAACGATAGTTTGTCAAATAGACTCCGTTTTAACCTTCGCAAGGACCGGGCATAGCCACACTCGGTTTAACTAAAGTTGGAGAGACAGACGCCCGCAAGCCACCTGTGTGCAAAGCACGTCGGGGGAACCGGTCTCGCGTAAGCGTACGCGTAAGGTTGGTCCGGGTCGTCTCGTCCAACAATACCGCCGAACCAAAGTATGACATGCTGGTAGGCAGTATGACTTGTATCGCCCACAACTCACTTGTGTTCTACTCATGCATATAACATCAAACCATAAAAACCTAGGCTCGGATGCCACTGTTGGGAAACGTAGTAATTTCAAAAAATTTCCTACGCACACGCAAGATCATGGTGATGCATAGCAACGAGGGGGGAGAGTCTGTTCTACATACCCTTGTAGATCGCAACGGAAGCGTTGACACAACGTAGAGGAAGTAGTCGTATGTATTCTTCCCGATCCGACCGATCCAAGCACCGTTACTCCGGCACCTCCGAGTTCTTAGCACACGTGCAGCTCGATGACGATCCCCGGGCTCCGATCCAGCAAAGCTTCGGGGAGGAGTTCCGTCAGCACGACGGCGTGGTGACGATCTTGATGTTCTACCGACGCAGGGCTTCGCCTAAGCACTACAACGATATGATCAAGGTGGAATATGGTGGCAGGGGGCACCGCACACGGCTAAGGAATGATCACAATGATCAACTTGTGTGTCCTAGGGTGCCCCCCTGCCCCCGTATATAAAGGAGCAAGGGGGAGGCCGGCCGGCCTATGGGGCGCGCCAAGGGGAGGAGGAGTCCTCCTCCTAGTAGGAGTAGGACTCCCCTCTCCTAGTCCAACTAGGAGACTTGAGGGGGAAGGAAAGAGAGGGAGAGGGAGAGGGAAAAGGGGGGCCGCCCCCCCCTCCTAGTCCAATTCGGACTCCCCTTGGGGGGGCGCCACCTCTTGGGCTGCTGCCCTCTCTCTCCCCTCAGGCCCAATAAGGCCCATTACTTCCCCGGGGGGTTCCGGTAACCCCTCCGGCACTCCGGTTTTATCCGAAATCATCCGGAACACTTCCGGTGTCCGAATATAGCCGTCCAATATATCAATCTTTATGTCTCGACCATTTCGAGACTCCTCGTCATGTCTGTGATCACATCCGGGACTCCGAACTAACTTTGGTACATCAAAATGCATAAACTCATAATAACTGTCATCATAACGTTAGGCGTGCGGACCCTACGGTTCGAGAACAATGTAGACATGACTGAGACACATCTCTGGTCAATAACCAATAGCGGGACCTGGATGCCCATATTGGCTCCTACATATTCTACGAAGATCTTTTATCAGTATGACCGCATAACAACATATGTTGTTCCCTTTGTCATCGGTATGTTACTTGCCCGAGATTCGATTGTCGGTATCCAATACCTAGTTCAATCTCGTTACCGGCAAGTCTCTTTACTCGTTCCGTAATACATCATCTCGCAACTAACTCATTAGTCACAATGCTTGCAAGGCTTATGTGATGTGCATTACTGAGAGGGCCCAGAGATACCTCTCCGACAATCGGAGTGACAAATCCTAATCTCGAAATACGCCAACCCAACATCTACCTTTGGAGACACCTGTAGAGCTTCTTTATAATCACTCAGTTACGTTGTGACATTTGGTAGCACACAAAGTGTTCCTCCGGGAAACGGGAGTTGCATAATCTCATAGTCATAGGAACGTGTATAAGTCATGAAGAAAGCAATAGCAACATACTAAACGATCGGGTGCTAAGCTAATGGAATGGGTCATGTCAATCAGATCATTCAACCAATGATGTGACCTCGTTTAATCAAATAACAACACCTTGTTCATGGTTAGGAAACATAACCATCTTTGATTAACGAGCTAGTCAAATAGAGGCATACTAGTGACACTAAGTTTGTCTATGTATTCACACATGTATTATGTTTCCGGTTAATACAATTCTAGCATGAATAATAAACATTTATCATGATATAAGTGTTGGGGAATGTAGTAATTTCAAAAAAATTCCTACGCACACGTAAGATCATGGTGATGCATAGCAACGAGGGGGAGAGTCTGATCTACGTACCCTTGTAGATCACAACGGAAGCGTTGACACAACGTAGAGGAAGTAGTCGTACGTCTTCTTCCCGATCCGACCGATCCAAGCACCGTTACTCCGGCACCTCCGAGTTCTTAGCACACGTTCAGCTCGATGACGTTCCTCGGGCTCCGATCCAGCAAAGCGTCGAGGAAGAGTTCCGTCAGCACGACGGCGTGGTGACGATCTTGATGTACTATCGACGCAGGGCTTTGCCTAAGCACTGCAACGGTATGATCGAGGTGGAATTTGGTGGCAGGGGGCACCGCACACGGCTAAGGAACGATCTCAAGGATCAACTTGTGTGTCATGGGGTGTCCCCTGCCCCCGTATATAAAGGATGAGAGGGGGAGGGCTGGCCGGCCAAGCTAGGAGGCGCAGGAGGAGTCCTACTCCTACCGGGAGTAGGACTCCTCCCCCCAATCCTATTCCTAATAGGATTCCCCAAAGGGGGAGAGAGAGAGAGAGGGTGGCCGGCCCCTTCTCCTAGTCCTAATAGGACTAGGGGGAGGGGGGAGGCGCACAGCCCTTGTGGGCTGCCCTTTCACCTTTCCACTAAAGCCCACGTAGGCCCATTTGGCTCCCGGGGGGTTCCGGTAACCCTCCCGGTGATCCGGTAAAATCCCGATTTCACCCGGAACACTTCCGATGTCCAAACATAGGCTTCCAATATATCAATCTTTACGTCTTGATCATTTCGAGACTCCTCGTCATGTCCGTGATCACATCCGGGACTCCGAACAACCTTCGGTACATCAAAATGCATAAACTCATAATAACTGTCATCGTAACCTTAAGCGTGCGGACCCTACGGTTCGAGAACAATGTAGACATGACCGAGACACGTCTCCGGTCAATAACCAATAGCGGGACCTGGATGCCCATATTGGCTCCTACATATTCTACGAAGATCTTTATCGGTCAGACCGCATAACAACATACGTTGTTCCCTTTGTCATCGGTATGTTACTTGCCCGAGATTCGATCGTCGGTATCCAATACCTAGTTCAATCTCGTTACTGGCAGGTCTCTTTACTTGTTCTGTAATACATCATCTCACAACTAACTCATTAGTTGCAATGCTTGCAAGGCTTATGTGATGTGCATTACCGAGAGGGCCCAGAGATACCTCTCCGACAATCGGAGTGACAAATCCTAATCTCAAAATACGCCAACCCAACATGTACCTTTGGAGACACCTATAATGCTCCTTTATAATCACCCAGTTACGTTGTGACGTTTGGTAGCACCCAAAGTGTTCCTCCGGCAAACGGGAGTTGCATAATCTCATAGTCATAGGAACATGTATAAGTCATGAAGAAAAGCAATAGCAACATACTAAACGATCGGGTGCTAAGCTAATGGAATGGGCCATGTTAATCAGATCATTCAACTAATGATGTGACCTCGTTAATCAAATAACAACTCTTTGTTCATGGTTAGGAAACATAACCATCTTTGATTAACGAGCTAGTCTAGTAGAGGCATACTAGTGACACTCTGTTTGTCTATGTATTCACACATGTATTATGTTTCCGGTTAATACAATTCTAGCATGAATAATAAACATTTATCATGATATAAGGAAATAAATAATAACTTTATTATGGCCTCTAGGGCATATTTCCTTCAGTCTCCCACTTGCACTAGAGTCAATAATCTAGTTCACATCGTCATGTGATTTAACAGCAATAGTTCACATCACCATGTGATTAACACCCATAGTTCACATCGCCATGTGACCAACACCCAAAGGGTTTACTGGATTTAGTAATCTAGTTCACATCGCTATGTGATTAACCCCAAAGAGTACTAAGGTGTGATCATGTTTTGCTTGTGAGATAATTTTAGTCAACGGGTCTGTCACATTCAGATCCGTAAGTATTTTGCAAAATTCTGTGTCTATAATGCTCTGCATGGAGCTACTCTAGCTAATTGCTCCCACTTTCAATATGTATCCAGATTGAGACTTTAGATTCATCTGGATCAGTGTCAAAAACTTGCATCGACGTAACCCTTTACGACGAACCTTTTTGTCACGTCCATAATCGAGAAACATATCCTTATTTCACTAAGGATAAATCTGACCGTTGTCCAGTGATCTACTCCTAGATCACTATTGTACTCCCTTGCCAAATCAGTGCAGGGTATACAATACAGCATGGCATACTTTATAGAACCTATGAATGAGGCATAGGGAATGACTTTCATTCTCTTTCTATCTTCTTGCCGTGGTCGGGCTTTGAGTCTTTACTCAACTTCACACCTTGTAACACAGGCAAGAAACTTTTTCTTTGACTGTTCCATTTTGTACTACTTCAAAATCTTGTCAAGGTATGTACTTATTGAAAAACTTATCAAGCGTCTTGATCTATCTCTATAGATCTTGAAGCTCAATATGTAAGCAGCTTTACCGAAGTCTTTCTTTGAAAAACTCCTTTCAAACACTCCTTTTATGCTTTACAGAATAATTCTACATTATTTCCGATCAACAATATGTTATTCACATATACTTATCAGAAATGTTGTAGTGCTCCCACTCACTTTCTCGTAAATACAGGCTTCTCCAAAAGTCTGTATAAAACCAAATGCTTTGATCACACTATCAAAGCGTTTATTCCAACTCCGAGATGCTTGCACCAGTCCATAAATGGATCGCTGGAGTTTGCACACTTTGTTAACACTTTTAGGATCGACAAAACCTTCTAGTTGCATCGTATACAACTCTTCTTTAGCAAATCCATTAAGGAATGCAGTTTTGTTTATCCATTTGCCAGATTTCATAAAATGCGGCAATTACTAACATGATTCGGACAGACTTAAGCATAGATACGAGTGAGAAAATTTCATCGTAGTCAACACCTTGAACTTGTCGAAAACCTTTTGCGACAATTCTAGCTTTGTAGATAGTAACACTACTATCAGCGTCCGTCTTCCTCTTAAAGATCCATTTATTTTCTATGGCTTGCCGATCATCGGGCAAGTCAACCAAAGTCCATACTTTGTTCTCATACATGGATCATATCTCAGATTTCATGGCTTCAAGCCACTTTGCGGAATCTGGGCTCACCGTCGTTTCTTCATAGTTCGTAGGATCATCATGATCTAGTAGCATGACTTCCAGAACAGGATTACCGTACCACTCTGACGCGGATCTTACTCTGGTTGATCTACGAGGTTCAGTAGTGTCTTGTTCTGAAGTTTCATGATCATCATCATTAGCTTCCTCACTAACTGGTGTAGGTGTCACAGAAACATTTTTCTGTGATGTACTACTTTCCAATAAGGGAGCAGGTACAGTTACCTCGTCAAGTTCTACTTTCCTTTCACTCACTTCTTTCGAGAGAAACTCCTTCTCCAGAAAGTTTCCGAATTTAGCAACAAAAGTCTTGCCTTCGGATCTGTGATAGAAGGTGTATCCAATAGTTTCTTTTGGATATCCTATGAAGATGCACTTCTCCGATTTGAGTTTTGAGCTTATCAGGATGAAACTTTTTCATATAAGCATCGCAACCCCAAACTTTAAGAAACGACAACTTTGGTTTCTTGCCAAACCATAGTTCATAAGGCGTCGTCTCGACGGATATAGATGGTGCCCCTTTTTTTAACGTGAATGCAGCTGTCTCTAATGCATGACCCCAAAAACAATAGTGGTAAATCGGTAAGAGACATCATAGATTGCACTATATCCAATAAAGTACGGTTATGACGTTCGGACACACCATTATGATGTGGTGTTTCAGGTGGCGTGAGTAGTGAAACTATTTCACATTGTTTTAACTGAAGACCAAACTCGTAACTCAAATATTTTCCTCCATGATCAGATCGTAGAAACCTTATTTTCTTATTACGATGATTTTCAACTTCACTCTGAAACTCTTTGAACTTTTCAAATGTTTCAGATTTGTGTTTCATTAAGTAGATATACCCATATCTGCTTAAATCATCTGTGAAAGTTAGAAAATAACGATATCCGCCACGAGCCTCAATATTCATCGGACCACATACATCGGTATGTATGATTTCCAACAAATCTGTTGCTCTCTCCATAGTACCGGAGAACGGTGTTTTAGTCATCTTGCCCATGAGGCATGGTTCGCAAGTACCAAGTGATTCATAATCAAGTGGTTCCAAAAGCCCATCAGTATGGAGTTTCTTCATGCGCTTTACACCGATATGACCTAAACGGCAGTGCCACAAATAAGTTGCACTATCATTATTAACTCTGCATCTTTTGGCTTCAACATTATGAATATGTGTATCACTACTATCGAGATTCATCAAAAATAGACCACTTTTCAAAGGTGCATGACCATAAAAGATATTACTCATATAAATAGAACAACCATTATTCTCTGATTTAAATGAATAACCGTCTCGCATTAAACAAGATCCATATATAATGTTCATGCTCAACGCTGGCACCAAATAACAATTATTTAGGTCTAATATTAATCCCGAAGGTAGATGTAGAGGTAGCGTGCCGACCGCGATCACATCGACTTTGGAACCGTTTCCCACGCGCATCGTCACCTCGTCCTTTGCTAGTGTCCGCTTATTCTGTAGTCCCTGTTTCGAGTTGCAAATATTAGCAACAGAACCAGTATCAAATACCCAGGTGCTACTGCGAGCATTAGTAAGGTACACATCAATAACATGTATATCACATATACCTTTGTTCACCTTGCCATCCTTCTTATCCGCCAAATACTTGGGGCAGTTCCGCTTCCAGTGACCAGTCTGCTTGCAGTAGAAGCACTCAGTTTCAGGCTTAGGTCCAGACTTGGGTTTCTTCTCTTGAGCAGCAACTTGCTTGCCGTTCTTCTTGAAGTTCCCCTTCTTCTTCCCTTTGCCCTTTTTCTTGAAACTAGTGGTTTTGTTAACCATCAACACTTGATGCTCCTTCTTGATTTCTACCTCCGCAGCTTTCAGCATTGCGAAGAGCTCGGGAATAGTCTTGTTCATCCCTTGCATATTATAGTTCATCATAAAGCTCTTGTAGCTTGGTGGTAGTGATTGGAGAATTCTGTCAATGACGCAATCATCCAGAAGTGTAACTCCCAATTGAATCAAGTGATTATTATAACCAGACATTTTGAGTATATGCTCACTGACAGAACTGTTCTCCTCCATCTTGCAGCTATAGAACTTATTGGAGACTTCATATCTCTCAATCCGGGCATTTGCTTGAAATATTAACTTCAACTCCTGGAACATTTCATATGCTCCATGACGTTCAAAACGTCGTTGAAGTCCCGGTTCTAAGCCGTAAAGCATGGCACACTGAACTATTGAGTAGTCATCAGCTTTGCTCTGCCAGACGTTCATAACTTCTGGTGTTGCTCTTGCAGCAGGCCTGGCACTCAGCGGTGCTTCCAGGACGTAATTCTTCTGTGCAGCAATGAGGATAATCCTCAAGTTACGGACCCAGTCCGTGTAATTGCTACCATCATCTTTCAACTTTGCTTTCTCAAGGAACGCATTAAAATTCAACGGAACAACAGCACGAGCCATCTATCTACAATCAACATAAACAAGCAAGATACTATCAGGTACTAAGTTCATGATAATTTTAAGTTCAGTTAATCAAATTTACTTAAGAACTCCCACTTAGATAGACATCCCTCTAATCCTCTAAGTGATCACGTGATCCAAATCAACTAAACCATAACCGATCATCACGTGAGATGGAGTAGTTTTCAATGGTGAACATCAATATGTTGATCATATCTACTATATGATTCACGCTCGACCTTTCGGTCTCCGTGTTCCGAGGCCATATCTGTATATGCTTGGCTCGTCAAGTATAACCTGAGTATTCCGCGTGTGCAACTGTTTTGCACCCGTTGTATTTCAACGTAGAGCCTATCACACCCAATCATCACGTGGTGTCTCAGCACGAAGAACTTTTGCAACGGTGCATACTCAGGGAGAACACTTCTTGATAATTTAGTGAGAGATCATCTTATAATGCTACCGTCAATCAAAGCAAGATAAGATGCATAAAAGGATAAACATCACATGCAATCAATATAAGTGATATGATATGGCCATCATCATCTTGTGCTTTGTGATCTCCATCGCTGAAGCACCGTCATGATCACCATCGTCACCGGCGCGACACCTTGATCTCCATCGTAGCATCGTTGTCGTCTCGCCAATCTTATGCTTCCACGACTATCACTACCGCTTAGTAATAAAGTAAAGCATTACATCGCGATTGCATTGCATACAATAAAGCGACAATCATATGGCTCCTGCCAGTTGCCGATAACTCGGTTACAAAACATGATCATCTCATACAATAAAATCAGCATCATGCCTTTGACCATATCACATCACAACATGCCCTGCAAAAACAAGTTAGACGTCCTCTACTTTGTTGTTGCAAGTTTTACGTGGCTGCTACGGGCTTAAGTAAGAACTCATCTCACCTACGCATCAAAACCACAACGATAGTTCGTCAAATAGACTCCGTTTTAACCTTCTCAAGGACCGGGCGTAGCCACACTTGGTTCAACTAAAGTTGGAGAGACAGTCTTCCGCAAGCCATCTATGTGCAAAGCACGTCGAAGGAACCGGTCTCCCGTAAGAGTACGCGTAAGGTTGGTCCGGATCGTCTCGTCCAATAATACCGCCGAACCAAAGTATGACATGCTGGTAGGCAGTATGACTTGTATCGCCCACAACTCACTTGTGTTCTACTCGTGCAAATAACATCAAACCATAAAACCTAGGCTCGGATGCCACTGTTGGGGAACGTAGTAATTTCAAAAAATTTCCTACGCACACGTAAGATCATGGTGATGCATAGCAACGAGGGGGAGAGTCTGATCTACGTACCCTTGTAGATCACAATGGAAGCGTTGACACAACGTAGAGGAAGTAGTCGTACGTCTTCTTCCCGATCCGACCGATCCAAGCACCGTTACTCCGGCACCTCCGAGTTCTTAGCACACGTTCAGCTCGATGACGTTCCTCGGGCTCCGATCCAGCAAAGCGTCGAGGAAGAGTTCCGTCAGCACGACGGCGTGGTGACGATCGTGATGTACTACCGACGCAGGGCTTCGCCTAAGCACTGCAACGGTATGATCGAGGTGGAATTTGGTGGCAGGGGGCACCGCACACGGCTAAGGAACGATCTCAAGGATCAACTTGTGTGTCATGGGGTGTCCCCTGCCCCCGTATATAAAGGATGAGAGGGGGAGGGCTGGCCGGCCAAGCTAGGAGGCGCAGGAGGAGTCCTACTCCTACCGGGAGTAGGACTCCTCCCCCCAATCCTATTCCTAATAGGATTCCCCAAAGGGGGAGAGAGAGAGAGGGTGGACGGCCCCTTCTCCTAGTCCTAATAGGACTAGGGGGAGGGGGGAGGCGCACAGCCCTTGTGGGCTGCCCTTTCACCTTTCCACTAAAGCCCACGTAGGCCCATTTGGCTCCCGGGGGGTTCCGGTAACCCTCCCGGTGATCCGGTAAAATCCCGATTTCACCCGGAACACTTCCGATGTCCAAACATAGGCTTCCAATATATCAATCTTTACGTCTCGATCATTTCGAGACTCCTCGTCATGTCCGTGATCACATCCGGGACTCCGAACAACCTTCGGTACATCAAAATGCATAAACTCATAATAACTGTCATCGTAACCTTAAGCGTGCGGACCCTACGGTTCGAGAACAATGTAGACATGACCGAGACACGTCTCTGGTCAATAACCAATAGCGGGACCTGGATGCCCATATTGGCTCCTACATATTCTACGAAGATCTTTATCGGTCAGACCGCATAACAACATACGTTGTTCCCTTTGTCATCGGTATGTTACTTGCCCGAGATTCGATCGTCGGTATCCAATACCTAGTTCAATCTCGTTACTGGCAAGTCTCTTTACTCGTTCTGTAATACATCATCTCATAACTAACTCATTAGTTGCAATGCTTGCAAGGCTTATGTGATGTGCATTACCGAGAGGGCCCAGAGATACCTCTCCGACAATCGGAGTGACAAATCCTAATCTCGAAATACGCCAACCCAACATGTACCTTTGGAGACACCTGTAATGCTCCTTTATAATCACCCAGTTACGTTGTGACGTTTGGTAGCATCCAAAGTGTTCCTCCGGCAAACGGGAGTTGCATAATCTCATAGTCATAGGAACATGTATAAGTCATGAAGAAAAGCAATAGCAACATACTAAACGATCGGGTGCTAAGCTAATGGAATGGGTCATGTCAATCAGATCATTCAACTAATGATGTGACCTCGTTAATCAAATAACAACTCTTTGTTCATGGTTAGGAAACATAACCATCTTTGATTAACGAGCTAGTCTAGTAGAGGCATACTAGTGACACTCTGTTTGTCTATGTATTCACACATGTATTATGTTTCCGGTTAATACAATTCTAGCATGAATAATAAACATTTATCATGATATAAGGAAATAAATAATAACTTTATTATGGCCTCTAGGGCATATTTCCTTCAATAAGGAAATAAATAATAACTTTATTATTGCCTCTAGGGCATATTTCCTTCACTCTATTAAAAGGAGGCCTTAATATCGCTTAGTTTCCAATGGGACCCTGCTGCCACGGGAGGGTAGGACAAATGATGTCATGCAAATTCTTTTCATAAGCACGTATGACTATTTACGGAATACATGCCTACATTATATTGATGAACTGGAGCTAGTGCCGTATTGCCCTAGGTTATAACTGTCTCATGATGAATATCATCCAACAAGTCATCGATCCAATGCCTATGAATTTAACTTATATTGTTCTTGCTAAGTTACTACTGCTATCGTCACTAGTGCGCTTGCAACAAAACTATTGCTATCACTGTTACCGTTATTGTTACTGCTGTCACTATTATCAAAACTATCATATTACTTTACTACTGATCACTTTGCTGCAGATAATTAATCTCCGGGTGTGGTTGAATTGACAACTCAGCTGCTAATACCTTCAAATATTCTTTGGCTCCCCTTGTGTCGAATCTATAAATTTGGGTTGAATACTCTACCCCCGAAAACTGTTGCGATCCCCTATACTTGTGGGTTATCAGCAAGCACCCATAAGTAGGCTCGGTTACAGAGCAGCAGCAGAGTGTCAACGAAAATTGCCTAAACATATAAGATTTTTGATTAATTTTAATCCAGATTAACATCATCACTGGAATACTAACATGGCAAGTCTAATACCACATACTAGGGACATCTAGCATGTACAGATATTAACCAAAGGCACATGTTAACGGAGAGAGGTTCAGAACATACGAGTTCACCAGAAACTCCGGTGTAATAGCATCGCCAACCATGGTGGTGAAGACCAAGTCATCGGCTGTCGTAGAGAAAGTAGTGGAAGCACGCATATGGGGCTCGAGGACGTAATCGAACTTGAGCGAGAAGTCACGTTGTGACGTTTCCCAAAAACCTTATCGCCCCTCATCTTGGTGCATATTCTCATGGGACACACGGATTCAGAGGTCTTCTCTCCCGTATGGTCGTGCACGCGGTCGTCAGGATGGGATCGCCAAAAAAGCAACTCACCACAAGGAACTCTGCGGGAGTGTATGTTCTATCTACTGCTATCTGTTAGGTGTACTCTTCCTCCTCTGTATTTCTTTTATATGGAGAGGACCTGAGGGAGTGTGAAGAGATCCAACTGACATGTGGTGGGAAAAACTCTCTCAAAGTACAAAATGTGTCAATAGTGAGCTTGAGTGTTGCGTACACCCATACACCCAAAACTGGGTAGTAGATTATCGTGCAAAATTTTAGTTCTTTCAACAAGGCATATAACATTAGCCTGAACATGAACTCAATTCATGAGTCAACGCGCACGTGACGCGGCATGACGTGGTGTAAAGTGAAGTGAGTGAGTGAGCATGCGTGATGTTCCTCTTTTGAGGAGTCAAGCTTGAGGAGGCATATAAGAAGTTAAATTAGAAGGGGTCGGCTAAAGACGCTCTTAATTCCCTTTCCCCTTCTCTCGCTGCTCAACCAAACAATGAATTATATGCCTTGTATTATACTCCTTATATTGTAATTTTCTTTTATTAAGTCTTATACGACTATATACCTCTCAAACTCTCATTCCCTATCACTAATTCCCGCGAACTGATAGTGCTAGATTCTTCAGATAATTATTTTGTTCACTGTAAGCGTCTAGAGAGTGATCGAGCATTGGAGATGGCATGATACATTGATAATACTGTGAACACTTATAATCCATTAGTTCTTCTCTGGGAATCAACAAGTATCCATTAATTGTCCATACCCAAATTGTGCACAAGAAACATCTACAGTAGTACAGGCCATGCGCAAGGCATGCCACCGTCGTATCGCGCGCCACGGTTAACGTGTGTACGTATAATACAAAAGAATTTTACATGATGGCCAGAAAATTGCACTACCAACCGAACCTGATCGATCTGCTCAACACCGGCGTAAAAACCGGCCGTCCGGGCAGACCTCTCCTCACGGCTTCCACGTGGCCGGCGGCGGCGGGGCGGCGGGGAACATGGGCGGCACGGCGGAGAACATGGTGTTCTTGTCGACGGCGCCGACGCCGGTGCCACGGCCGCTGTTGGTGATGGCGACGAGCGCGGCGACGAGCCCGGCGTTGCCGACCAGCGTGGGCTCGTTCTGCGCGTAGCTGATCCTGGCGTCCTTGAACTTGTCGTTCTTGTCCGGGCCGCCGACCATGGCGCCGACGAGCACGTGAGGGTCGGCCTTCTTGGAGTCGCGCCACTTGTTGCCGCCGGTGCACGAGTACTTGATCCCGTTCTTGGGCGTGGACGCCCCGCGATGGTGCAGCCGCTTCGGGTACTTCTTGCCGTACCCCACCACGTAGCTCATCTTCATCGGGTTGTCCCCAAGAATGTAGTTCAGCTGCTCGACCACCATGACACACAGTTAAGCCACGCATTGCATAATTTACCAACGACGATAAGATCGGTTAAAAGAAGAAGAATTACCTGGGATTTGGCGAAGGAGCGGAGGTCGTCGACGGTCATGAAGTTGGGGCCGCAGTACCAGCCGGGGACGTTGACGGACTCCATGTAGTCGGCGTAGAGCGCGGCGAGGAAGGAGTTGGCGACGGCGTACTGCAGCGCCTGGCCCTGGCCGTGGTTGAACTGCGCGAGGCCGCCCTTGGTGAAGTTAAACGCGTTGAACTTTGGAAAATACATGCACATGTTCATGCTGGTGACGTTGTGGTATCCCATGAGCGACTCCTCGTAGGGGTAGCCGGGGTTGAGGAACATGCGGAGGCGCGAGAGCAGCAGCGTGGCGCCGGGGAGCTTGTTGTCCCAGCTGAAGACGGAGAAGTCGAGGATGTTGAAGAAGGCCTTGGCGTTCTTGGGCAGCCGGGGGTCGGTGGCGAAGCTGATGTAGCTGTTGTTGCCCGTGGCGTAGTACATCCAGGAGGCGCTCCACATGAACTCGTCCCAGTAGCTGGTGGAGTTGTAGTAGTACTCGATGGCCGGGTTGCCCCGGGAGTAGGGGGTGCGCTTCCCGTTGGCGCGCGCGAACTTGTACACCGTCGCCGCGCCCCTCACCAGCTTCTTGGAGTAGGCCGGGTTGTCGCGGAACACGATGGAGGCGGAGGCCAGCGCCGCCGCCACCTCGCCGCCCAGGTCCGGCGCCGCGCTCGCCTGCTGCACCGGCCGCGGGTACGCCATGTCCTCCGGCCGGTTCCAGCAGTAGTGGTCGTCCGGCGTGCTGCCGTTGATCTTGGCAGTACCCACCTGCAGGCACAAGCACGAACGTGTCAAAAATTTCCTTTGTTTTTTGCTTTGTGATGGTGAACCGATCGGGTGTCACGAAAATGTGAAGACAAGTTGGAGAGCATCTTCGGATCGGATCGTGAACACCAAAATGAACAGCTACTCTACTACTTTGGTACTCTGAATGAGCTGCAGTGAGGATAGTTAAATTGGCTTGGAGAGTTGGGGTAACATGGCATGTCCCGCTAAGCTAAGCACATGTAGATAATTGGGTGTCGAACCCTAGCTAGCCTACTGATCTCATCTCAAGTGATAAGAGTCAAAGGTTGTTGGCTGTGCCGCGTGCCCATCAACATTTCTTGCTGTTGGGCGGTGCACACTGAATCGGCCACGCCAGTCGCATTATTGCACACCCCCTTTCTCTATCTTTATGCCTTCCATATTCAACAGATCAAAAGCACCACTTTAAGCAAAGCTCTCTCTCTATATACCTTTTCTAGTTATTGCTGTTATAAAAGTCTCTCTCTTTAAATGCTTGATTGATGTTTTCACCGTGCGATTTTCAACGAACGGTCGAGATGGACGGACGGAGTGATGGGGAGAGCTCACCTGACTGTAGAGCTTGTTGATGGTGGAGGCGGAGGAGTTGAAGGTGAGCAGCAGGTAGTCGGTTCCCCACTTGATGAGCTCCCTCACGTGGTCGTACTCCCCGATCGCCTTGTACCGGTCGGCGTACTCCACCACCGACCAGCTCAGCAGCGTCATGGAGAAGGCCATCGGGAAGTGGAACTTGATGTTGTCGCCGGCGTCGTAGTATCCGCCGACGAGCCCGCCCTTCACGTCCGGCAGGTCTGCGCCGTCCTTCATGCCCGAGTTCCCGCGCCACGGGATGCCGTTGTTCTTAGGAAGCTTGCCGGCTGTCATAACAAGCAGCAAAATGTTGGTGAGATCGATGAACGGTACCGAATTCTGATCTGATTACTGTAGACAAGATTAAGCTTCGAATTCTGATCCGATTACTGTAGACAAGATTAAGCTTGTAAAGTACTCCTAGTAAGAAGCTGACAATTCAACTTGCAAGGCAGATCAGGATCTAGAAATGCGGATGCTTTGCATCTGGCGAGATCCAGAAGCAGAGCATAGGCAAGATCTACCGCGACATCCATGTGCTGGGCTAAGCTAAAGAATGGATCAACTGGCTGGCCTACATGTGCGTGAACGTGCCGAGATTCGTACTTTGAAATTTCCAGAGATTTCTCTGAATATATCAGCTTGTCACTTTCTGCGAGGGGGCAGGGACAGACCGTGAGCAGGACGGCATAACATTCCAAGCGTGGGGGTTGCCGTCGTACGCAGCTGTACCCAGCTCCCGATCACAGACTACGTGGTGCGGTGGTGGTCTCCCTTTCTTTCCCTCTTTTTGCTTGCCATCAAGATCAAGATCAAGGTGTAATTGCGCACTTAAGATCACAGATCAAAACTACTACAAGATTTAATAATGTCCTGCTGTTACTTAGCGATTTCTACGCGAATTCTTGAGCTCAGACGGACTTGTGACTCGATCAAAGGCGGATCAGAGAATTGATCATCCATAAGCAGAGCAGAGGAGGTGGAGGAGTGAAGAAGAAGGAGGGGAGCTCACATTTCTGGGCGTTGAAGAAGAGGAGGGCCTTGTGGAGGGCGTCGGTGTACTTGTCGGGGGGCGGGGCGTGGGGCTTCTTCTTGGGGATGTTCTTGGCGATGATGATGGGGAGGCCGATGAGGACGAAGGCGCCGAGGACGGCCCAGAGCATCCACCAGAGGAGCTTGCGCTTGACGACGACGCAGCCGAGATCGACGTAGCGGTCCTTCTTCTTGGCCTCCGGCGGGCCGAGCAGCCAGCTCTGCTGCGTCTCGTCCAGCTGGTGCTGGTGCTGCAGCGCGCCGCGGTCGATGTCCATGTTGCGGCTCTGGTCGTCCTCCGCGCCGTCGATGTCGAACGCCCCGCCCCAGTGGTTCTGGGAGTGCATCGTGGCTCCCCCTCTCCTGGACGGCCGCCGGCCGCTGGGGCTTTCTTGGTCGGAGTTGGCTCGCGCGCGCGCGGTTTCGGGCGGTCGATCAGCGCATGAACGGCCGGAGCCGGACACCCAGCTGGGGAGTGCTGTGGGTTACTGGCGGTGAGGTGCGGAGGCCGGAGGAAGCTGGGTGTGGTGCGGTGGCCGGGTGGGGAGTTTTGAAGGGGAGGGGAGGGGGGCGGTTGACTTGAGGAGCTGGGGGAGGCGTGCCACCGTCGCACCCGCGCCGTGTGGGGACTGGAAGCGAGTGGGAGTGGAGGTGGGGAACGAAGGGTTGTTGGGGTCTCTTCCAGAGTTACTACGCCTTTTTGCCGCGCTGATGTACCGCTTGTGCTGCACTGCTACGGCCACCAACCAAATGATGCGCACCTTTCTATTAGTTCCACTATTAGTGGTTTTATGATCTTTTGTGGCCAATGCTTTTGGCTCCGTAAGTCCATATAACGCAATATAACCAAAACAATGTAAACTGAGTCTTAACGATCTACAGAGGCGATGCCACATCAACCCCTCCTCGGCTCCGCCTTCCCACAAGCGACCTTAATTCGCTATTCCGACAGCACGATGCAAGGGGCTAGTTTCTCCGCATTGTGTTTTTGTTTTGCTATGTTTTTAGGTTTTGTTGTCCAAGCTGCAGTGCCATGGCGGTGGCGATGAGTTAGTGTAGAAATAAGTTCCTTCGGCTCATTTTTCATTACAGTGGCATCTTCTTCTATGTCGACATAGAGCAAGTGAGAGTATACATTTACAAATAAGTTCCTTTGGCTCATTTTCCATTATGTATGTTTCAGCGAATTCAACCACCATCAAGAAACCCCAACTAAACCCTAAATATTTTCCCCCTTGAGAACAAGTATCACGATTAGTTTCCGGACACTAGTTGCTCTTGAAATTAATCTCGAACAATATTAATTGGGGAAATAGTTACGTGTCACTCGATAAGGAGTAGAAAATGCCATTATAACTTGGTTGTTTCAGAAGGCAAGATATGACATAAACGTTTTACTTATACTCAACCAACTCTGAAATGTCGCATTCTAGCCAACATGTTTCTAGTTATGAACCAATTGTCGTATATGGATCCAATGCAGCTCGTGCTATTCTTGTCTGTCTAATGTTGTCTAAGGAAATGTACTTTTAGTATGCACATCTTATTATTTTATGAAACTATAAATTATAGTATTTCCATTAATTTTTCAAGTAGGATATGTTGCCTTGCCAACTCCATTATTAGAGCATATGTTTCTATGTTCGTTAAAAATCATCGGTGCACCCACATTAATAGCTCGAAGATTCATCCATGGGATAAGGAGTAGAAAGTGCCTAGCTATTTTTACTGATACAGAAGATAAAAATGATTACATGAATATTTACACTATATCCGCTGCAGGGCCAAACTCTAAAATGTCGGATCTTTTACCCCTTTCCTATTTATGAACTAATGGCTATATATATGGACTCAGCGTAGTTCGAGCTAATCTTGTTTGTCTTTTATTTTTCATAAAGGTTGGATTTAATTTAATTGACTCGAAATAAATCATAAAGGGCCAACCTCTGCATAACTATGATGAACAAAATCAACATCAACACACACGCATAGAAAGATATGTCTATACAAAGGAAAAGAAAAAAACCGAAAGCATTGAAAGCAATGATCTAGAAAGAGCAACAACGATCATATCCGCACAAACCATATTCTTGTTTGTCTATTTTTTTGTTTTTGCAAAAATGATCAATTCTCTTATAAAGATTCATCGGAAGTACAAAACACCTCAAACATAATAAAAAATTACATCATGATCCATGGACCACCGAACGACCACTGCCGCCGGCAGAACAAGCCGACACACGACACTGTCGCCGCTCCCATACGGGAGCCATCCTGACCTTGTCGATGACAGCCGGGAAGTCTTTAACGTGCGTCTTGTTAGTTTTTGTGACTAGAAACGTATATAAGTCTCAATTAGTGCCTCCATTATTAGATCATGTGTGGTATTGTATGATGCCTATGTTAGTTAAAAATCATCACGGTATTGATTGGTACCGTTGGAAGATCCATGACCATGCGCCATGCACGTACGTGGACGTAGCAACCTCCCTACCCTTTTTCGCGCGCGCACGAGGTAGGCGTGCACGCTGTGTACCCGTTGCAGCGGCGCCCTCCCCTCACCGCGTCGGCGACGTCATTGGGATCCACCCGGGATCGAGCGACGCGACGTTGGCCAGTCTGAGCACGCACACTTTGGCGCATAGTAAAAGTGCAGCCAGCGCCGACGATCGCTTGACACCGAGACGCCCCCGAACCGCGAACCGGCGAAAGATCGGACAGGGGAGAAACCGGTTTTTCTAATTGCTTTCCATGTGCGCGTTTGGTGGGGGCACATTCAGATATTCCGTTCCAGGCGCTTCAGAGCAGAGCGGGACGGACGGAATGGTGGGGTGTCCTCCTCTGCTCGCGCATATCGGAATATTTATGGGATTGGTAACGAAAGAACAGATCTCCTTTTCTGTTCATGTTTATGCGCGCGATCGAGCGAGGAAGCTCGCTGCCAGTCCCAGCGATGATTTGGCACCCATCAATCGATCAATCAACAGCACATCATTATATAATCTACTAATAACGTGGGGTGTGATTTGTTACTTTTGTCATGCGTGCGCATGTGTACAACATGCATGCAGCAATCCGTCCCCATCCATCGGCCGTTCGAGACGCCTGATTAACGTTAATATTCAGTTTTTTTAAAAGAAAACCTCCAGTTTGTTAACTAGTCTATACTACTACGTACTAGGGGAAAGGTGATCCGGTGAAAAGAGCTTCGTTTGACATCGAACTTCTGCGGGTTAATTAACAGAGCATTCATCTAAAAAAGGTAGTAGAAAATTACGATTCAGTAGTTGGATGAAAGCTGCAATCTCAACCACCATGCGCGATGAGTGTCGGTCGCTCCAGGCTCAGTCAAAGGTGGAGGACACATGGAGCGCGCGAGCTCTTCTTCCTTGCCCATCGACGCGGCATTGTTTATTCCCAAGTGTCCGCATGCTCAGCCTGGCGAGAGGTTGGCATCACCATCAATTATTTACGCGTCGTTGATTTTCTATGATTTAGTGGTAGGTCCTGCTAGATGTGGGCGTATCCTCATCATCTTTGCTCCTCCTTTCGTGTTGCAACTGGGCACGCAGGCCATGGATGCCCCGGTCGCCAAGCGACGGCTGGAGTACAGCGATCTTTCACCGGATTTCAGACCATGACAGGCAGGCCGGGAAAACAACTGTGGACGAACGGAAGGGAAGCTGCAGCAGTGCAGCTGGAAGACTAGCGACGTGTGTCAGCGAGTGGACTTGTGAAATTCCGAAGCAATCCTATTAATTAAGCCTATTTCTTAAGCAACAAATTTAATGTTCTGCATCAAAGAAGCAACACAAATTCGTGGAGAAACTTGGGACAGTGGCAATGTAACTTGCTGCAGAGTTGCGAGTGTAGAGTTTAAGCTCTCTTTTGATCAATGAATTTGGAGGACCAAGTGAGCTAGCTAGCGGCGTCGGTTAGGGCGAATATACAAATACAAATGGAGGATTGATTAGTGGAAGAAGCGGGGGGAAAGGGACATGCCACTGGCCAGGGGCGAAAAACTAATCCTGTCGAGTTGTTGGGCCCATAAGAAATTCAGACACCGACAAATCGGCAAGATGGGCGAGCATATGTTGCATGGAGGGATTTTTATTCCTCACCGACAGTACCAAACTGCCATCATCAACGAACGCACGGTCCTGATTGTTTCGCAATACTAGTATGGAATCGTAGGCGGTGAAGCTCCTCGCCATCCAACTACAGCCGGTCAGCCCGCCGAGGCATTTGAGACGTGTTTGAGAACTCCGGCTATAGATGCTTTTAAACACCAGTTTTGCGTTCTGCTTGGCTATGAATTTGGTTACTTTTTTTTTGAGTTGATGAATTCAGTTACCACCATTGAACTAAAACCTTGACGCTTATTTTGAATCAAAGAGAGTATTATTTTTATAAAGGGCGTTTTTATTAACTCAAAGTAAATTCAGTTACTTAGAGGGACGTTTTAGGTTTGTTATAGATGTTACTATTTTTCATTTATTTTTTAAAATCAAAGCTAACAACATAATTTTTTTAAGGATGGGACTAAACCCCGAGCTTTCTGTCTTCCATTTCCCCTCACTCTCAATACGCGTGAGCTTTGCATGTGCCATCCTCCCTCTCATCCCTAACTGATCTTGCGACCCCTCCAGCCCCCTTTCTCCCTTACCGAAGCCTGCCCCCCAATTCCCTTCTTCATATTCCACCTTCGTCAATGTCCCTCGTCCACCCCAGTTACATCATCGACCTTCTAATAAGGGTTCCATCTAAATCTGTGGAGCATCTTATTATCATGTTGATGAGCCTCCATAAGTTGCACTTCACTGTGAGGCTAATTCCTTTTCTTTCTCTTCCTTACAGTTATCCTTCCTCCTCCCACAACTCATCTTAGTAAGTAGAGAAAAGGAGGTTTGCCTTCACTTATCTAAGACATGATATCTTAGTAAGCAAGATAAGTTAATTCGCTGCATCATACAAGATATCATTTCTTAGTTACATATTTTTCAGTTTAATTTTAGTTATTTCATAATTTTAGAAGCATGCAAACATTAATTATTACTCCCTCCATTCACTTTTATAAGTCGTTTCAGACAACTCAAAATAGGCTATTTTGCACATTGTCTAAAATGTCTTCAAGGTCTTACAAAAGCTAACAGAGGGAGTAGAAATAACACTAAAAACAATCCATTGAATAGCATGCTTTTCTCTTCTTCACATGACATGCATTTATAATTGCCTTATCAACCATCGAACACCATGTTCGGTGTTGCCAATGCGCAGTTTTTTTTTGAGAAATTATCAATGCGCAGCTGTACCACCTAAAATCTCTGGCTCCTCGAGGGCCGCTATAATGGGCCAGCCCAGTGCCATGCATCTTCGGCCCATCCGTTTGTTTTTTCTTTGGCTCGTTTGTTTCTTCTGTTTATGTTCTTTTTTTTTGGATAATGGGAGTTTTATTCCATGATAATAGGGTTATAATCTAGCAACAACAGGTCCTCGATACATGGAGCCCCCCTATGCAATCATACAACTGTAGATGTTTCTGTACGACTGTAATTAGCCAACTGATATGCTACCCTTTTTTGACCTTATGTTTTGTTAGTTTGTTCATCTTTTCTATTCGAAATTTGCAAGGATTTTTTTACCTTTTCTTTTCTCTTCTATTCTCTTCTTTACATGTATTTGAAATGTTCTAAAATATACAATTTGAATGTATCTTTTTTATTAATTTTGTAAAAATGTTCACCAGGTACTTAAAAATCTAGGGCACATCTAAATGTGCTCTAGTTATCACACATCTAAGTGACTCAATCAATGTAGAAAAGAAAAGCAAAAAAGACAAAAGAAAATACTTGCATGCTTCTTAGCGTAAAATCAATAACATACGACTTAGATGTGCAATACTTAGAGCACATCTAGATGTGTTTTAGCAAAATTGTAAAAAAAATCACTAAGTTTCAAAAAAATCACCCAGAAAGGAAATAAAAAGTCTATATCTTCAATCCTCTCTATTACTCGCTCCACGCCTTACACTCTTTGGGATTCATGTATTAAGAAATTAATTGTGTATTTAAAATCTTCATCATGTATTAATTAAAAACTTATGTATATTTGAAACTATTTATTTGAAAAAATGTAAATTATGTATTTCAAAATTGTTCATCATGTATTTTTAAAATATCTGTGTAATGAAAAATGTTCACTGTGTATTTAAAATGTTCAAAGTATTAAAAATTGTTTATTGTGTATTAGATAAATGTCTGACGTATATTTGCAAAATGTTTAACATGTATTTAAAATATGTTCACCGTGTATTTACAGAATGTTTGACATGCATTTGATAATGTTTGACATGTATATGAATAAATGTTCAACGTGTATATGGAAAATGTTCAATGTGTATTTGAAAAATATTGAACGTCTATTTAAAGGAAATTTCAAAGTGTATTTAAAAATGGATAAAGGAGGAAAAACATGGTGAACATGTTTAATACATGACGACATTTTTAAATACATGATATACAATTTTTTAAATGTTGGTGAGGATAAAAAAAGTTCATGAATTCAAAAAAGGAAAAGCAAGAAAATAAATGAACTGTTCATAAACACTGTATAAAAAATGTTTGTAAACACTTCAGAAATGTTCACATGTTTTACAAAAAAAAAAGTTCATGAAACTGTTGAAAATGTTCGACGTGTGTTTAGGAATGTTCACTGTGTATAAAAAATGATCAATGTGCATTTTACAATAGTTTAACATGTATCAAATAAATGTTCATAGTGTATTTGAAAAATATTTAACATGTATCTGGAAAATGTTCAATGGGTATTTAAGAAATAAAGAAAACAAGAAAAGAGGGAGAAAAGAAAGAAACATGACAATCATTGATAGCCCACTAGCATTGACGCATGTTATTTGGCAAGCCCACTAGTGGAGCACCAGAATACTTCTCGCAATAAGTGAGACATAGTTCTCGCGTGTATACTTTTGTTTGTTCGTTTTTAAGTTGCTAATTATGTGGGCCATGTGGTAACACTAACATGTGTATACTGCGTCACAAGTTTTTAGATGTAAATTTGGCAGCAACAGAGAAAACAAATGTTTCACCGTTTGAAATTGATACTATTCCCAACCTAATTTATATTATTTTCTTATATGAAGTTATGAATTGAATTTAGATATCATATATATAGTGGAATGATATATACATATTTTTCCGTATGCTATAAAATGATCTCAATTTGCTTTCATTGCCTTTTAATATGTTATTAGTGACATAGTGCACTAGTACACTTAAGCCCAAGAGTGCTAGTGGATTCTATATGCCCCTGTCGCCCAACCATAACAGCAAATATAAGTACTTGTTCAGAAGTTCTTGGGTCAAGGGGAAACATTTAGGAGCGAATGTGCATGATCTCTTGAGGGGATTGCAGTAAAATATCAGTACTTGATGAGTTTTGTAAATTGTCACTCACGTTTGTTTTCCTCGAAAATCCGTATATAACGGGTCATCCCACATGAGCTTCATAGGATTCCAAGGTGGCATTCCCTTATTCCAAAGGCATCTAGGAAAATTATGTACAAGGTTCAAATCCAACAAAGTCGCCCAATCTGAAATATTAATTTGAATATAGCGTCACCGAGATTGCTCTTCCATGACTTGCTCAACTCCTAGGCAAACCTTTTTCACAAGCCCATCACATTAACAACATGTGCCTTTGTTGCAACGCCTGGCTGCCAATCTTGTCTGGATTGACTTTGGCATCACGAGCTCCAACTCCATTTGGCAGATTTGGGACACCGCAAACTCAAATGGCCGTGACAACGACATCTTGGTATTGATTGCCCTATCAATCCATTGAACATTTTGAGATTCCATGAATGCAAAGATGTTCCGTGATGTCTCGCGCGCCTCCTTTGTAACTGTCTCAAGCACCATGAAGGAAGTAGTGTGGACGGCCAAATCTGTGCGGCGGAAGTGGGGGCAGAGGCAGCGATTGGGGATTCCGCTCAGTCATCTGATTAATCCATAGAACAGATTGATCCCAAATTTCCTGGATAGACTAGAAGGTATGTCAGATTTCCGATCATATAGTGTTTGGCTGAATTACATCTTGCAGATTTGAGTAGAAAGTGTCACCACTTTTCGGCAGAAATGTACTCCCTCCGTTCCTCAATATAGGGTGTATAGTTTTTGGCACGGAAATTAAAGAACGCATGTGGAGGGAAAATTTCATAAGTTTTGGGAGAGATTGCACCTGACTAATTAACATGAGAAAATAGGGGAGCTTGCCCTATATAAGGAAATGTAATCAAATCCCTTAAAAAATTATCCAAACGAGTGGTGCAACGCAATAAACCTTATATTTCGGACTTTTTCTCAAAAATCTATACACCTTATATCAAGGAACGGAGGGAGTAGTTAATAGAAATTATTAAAATAACAAGGTTGGTGTTTGTTGCCATGGGTAGCGGGGATTTTAGCAAATAATTAAAATTGTTGGATGATGCCTGTGTGGCGCTTCAGCCAATCTATATTTTTAATCTGTAAGCAGTTAGTTGTTCCTGATGAAAAGAATGTGATTATGGATCAAATAAACATGGTTACAATTAATTCGTAGTGTTGTGTTTTATGGGGAGGGATTGTTAACTGTATTTAATTTATTTTGGAATCATGCCTGCATCATTATTTGAGAAGAATGTGATGGGCAATCTGTTGCATGACTAATTGTGTATGAACACTTTTATTTGCACACAGAGTTAGGATTTGGGCCACCGAGCCAGGCAGGGCGCCTGTGTATACTCAATTTTGATAGGTGTACTGTTACATTAAGTTGGTTACTGACTTTTTATAATAATTTTGTCCATCAGGTATTCCTGTGGTATAACTATCACGTGCCTGATCATATTCCTGTGGTACCCTGCAACTCATGTGCTTGTGTTGAACATTACATGTGCTTAAGATTTATTAAACCATGGAATAGATATGGAAAATTAGCATAGAACTATAGATACACCATTTACGCCTTGTGTACTTATGTTCAGATTGAAAAATTCATGTATCATGTCCTTCTGTAAGAAACTTTCTAATCAAAATGATTGGAGTGCTATCGTTTGGCCATACAAAAGCATAGAGGAATTGTAAGTAATGTGGTCGATGCTCGATAGTATCAGGTTCGTGTGAGGCAGTCCCTATGAAGTACATCGACAAGAAAGATGAATTGCGGCACTTATTAGTATGCTTACTGATTATGGCTCCGTAGTTGGCTCTTCTTTATTATGTCCCGTTCTTATTACCTCCTCTTATGTGTTCTTACTTTTGGTATCAAACTTCATGTCGAATGGTTATCTTTTGCGGTCGTATGAACGCACCGAGCTTGATCCTGCCTTATAACTTATGTTGATCTTGAGCTCTATCACAATTAAATGTCTCTTTACTTTATTATCCTCTATAAGTGCAAATGTTATACCTGGTTTCTACTAATATAGTGTTATATGCTTCGGCAAAATGCTGGGGCCGGCACGATTCCAATCTAGTTTGATACTATTGCCAACCTAATTTATATTTCCTTGCTTATGAAGTTATGAATTGAATTTAGATCTCATATATAGTAGAATGATATATACATATTTTCCCCTATGATATAAAATGATCTCAAATTTTCTGTCATTGCCTTTTAATATGTTATTAGTTTTTTTTAGTTACATAGTGCTCTAGTACACTTAAGCCCAAGAGTGCTAGTGGATTCTATATGCCCATGTCATCCAACAAATATCAGTACTTGTTCAGATGTTCTTGGGTGAAGGGGGGACATTTAGGGGCCAATGTGCATGATCTTTAGAGGGGATTGCAGTAAAATATCAGTACTTGATGAGTTTTGTAAATTGTCACTCACGTTTGTTTTCCTCGAAAATCCGTATATAACGTGTCATCCCACATGAGCTTCATAGAATTCCAAGGTGGCATTCCCTTATTCCAAAGGCATCTAGGAAAATTATGTACAAGGTTCAAATCCAACAAAGTCGCCCAATCTGAAATATTAATTTGAATATAGCGTCACCGAGATTGCTCTTCCATGACTTGCTCAACTCCTAGGCAAACCTTTTTCACAAGCCCATCACATTAACAACATGTGCCTTTGTTGCAACGCCTGGCTGCCAATCTTGTCTGGATTGACTTTGGCATCACGAGCTCCAACTCCATCTAGCAGATTTGGGACACCGCAAACTCAAATGGCCGTGACAACGGCATCTGGGTATCGATTTCCCTATCAATCCATTGAAAATTTTGACATTCCATGAACGCAAAGACGCTCCGTGATGTCTCATGCGGCTCCTTTGTAACTATCTCAAACGTTGTAGCGGACTTTGATCTTTGGCGGCAATACCTGTCCTTGCGCCTGATACTTGATATATTCAGGTGGAAATCCTCTACCCCAATGGTGATTGAAGAAAAAAACTGAGATTCTCTTGTGCCAATGATCTGTAGGTGGAACTCATCGCGACCCCGGAACTTTGATGTTTCGGCAAGTGAGGAACTCAATCATATAAAAATTCCTGCGTCCATGCACACAGCGACACAAAACCGAATCAAACATATATGAAAGGATCCACCTACCTGGTCCATTCCACAATGAGGAAATTATGAAGAGCACATCCTTTATGCCCTCGCGACGCGTCATCATGTAATCCATGCCGGCACGCATCAACCATCCAAGATCGCGGAGCAAACATGACGAGCCCAGTACGCATGTCTCATGAACATGTTTGCTGATGGTCATCTAACCATCACCACCGTCTGTCTGTCGGCGCAATCGCCATGCACCCAGACCCAGGCATCCATCCATGCACCAAGCTTACAGACGGCAGATCGAACGATGGTTAGATGACAACCAGCAAAACAAGTTCAGAGCTGCATGAACTAGAGATATACGATTGAGAGTGGCGAGAGAGACGAGAAGGGAAGAAACACACGGAGCCTAGCCAGAGCTGGAAGACGAGAGATGCGAAGACTAATGTAGGCATATCCGTATATGCTTGAAATGATGCCAGGGATAACGAAAGCATGGGAGCATATTCGCGGGAATAAACCATCCGGGGTGTTGGTGGGCCATGGCAGACAGAGACTGCGTGCATGCCCGTCAGACTTCACGGCGAGAACAGAACCCACAACAGACACGAGGCTCTACCTCTACCAGCATGAAGGACTCATTAACGTCCACGAAAGAAACGTAAAAAAAAGGGTACGGATGATGGCAGACCATTGCTGACTGGTGACGAGGCGCCATGTCATAGGTGACGGCTTACAGTGGATTGCCACGTGAGCGATGTTCCCTTGTCATTTGGCGGTGTTGCTAACCTTCACTTGCTACTCTAGGAAGGCGATGTTACTGGCAAAGCGTGCGGACACGAAGTTCTGCCAGTTCTCCTGGTGCAGGACGTTCTTGGCGGCGCCCCTCCTCCTCGACATCGCCATGTCACAGCTGAGCGCGTCGCCCGCGGCGTCGCCCAGCTTGCTGGCGGCTCCGGCGGGGGCATCATGTCCTGCGACGAGGTCTCCCAGAGCGCCGTCCACGGCGCTGCCCATACGGATATAGGAGACCTTGCACTCGGCGAGGTCGGATAGCAGGCCTCCGATGAGCTTGACCGTGGACGTGATGTTGTGCGCGGTGGCGTTGGCGGCGATGATGGCGAGATCGCGCGTGCTCCTTGCGGCGGCGGCCGCCGCCGGGTCGGAGGAGGAGAGCACGCCGACGCAGTAGTCGTAGCCGGGGTACATGTTGTACAGCAGGGAGGAGCACGTCGCGTTCATGATGGCGGCGGGCGAGGCCGTCCTGTTCGAGTTGGGGACCAGCCTCGCGATGTTCCTGGCGAGCAGGAGCAGGGCCGCGTTGGCCGAGTTCTCGTGCGCCAGAAGATCCTTGGAATAGCCCCACCTGAGCATCACGGCGAGGGTGCAGTTGGAAGGGCCGAGGTTGTACGCGTCCAGGAGCTTGTCCCCCGGTTTGCGCCCGGCGACGAGGTCGCCGAGGGCGCTGGCGACCTTGCCGGCCATGCCACGCGCGTAGGACTCCGAGCATCTCCCGAGCTCGTGGGACAGGTCGCTGATGAGGTCGACTGTACGCGTGACGTTCTGCGCGGTGGCCTTGGCGGCGATGATGGCGAGGTCGCGCTCGTCCTTGGCGGAGGCGGCGGAGGCCGGGTCCGAGGTGGAGAGCACGTTCACGCAGTAGTCGTGGCTGGGGTAGGCGCAGGTCTTTGCGAAGACGGAGCATGTCGCGTCGATGATGGCAGGGGAGGGCCCGGGGTCGGCCATGGCAGCGGCGGCGAGGAGGACGCAGGCGAGTATCGCGGCGAGGGGCTGCATCGTGCTTTTTGTGTACTAATAAGTGTGCACGTGCGCTCAATCAAACCATGTCAAATTTTGCAGGTATAAAATTTTGAATTCAAATTATATGATGACACAAAGCAATGGCACGACGTCTCTCAATCAAACCATGTCAAATTTTGCAGATATAAAATTTTGAATTCAAATTATAGGATGACACAAAGCAATGGCACGACTCGCTGAACAACTTCTCCACAAAGAATGTAAGGGCATAGCCTATTCAATTAGTCTATTCCACAGAAAAATTAATACTATCTGAGAAACCAAGTGGAACATATATGTATATTATCGTCACAGCAATATTCTTCCTGTAGTGAGTGTGGAGTGATCCTTACTCTTTGTTGCCATAAGTTAAACATGACAAGTGATACTTAATCTTGCCCCCCCCCCCCCCCCCCCCCCGCGTTGTTCCTAGTGTGTCATGGCCGTGCAGCTGCGCACTACACATGTGTTGTTGTCTGTCAATGCGCCACTGCTCCCCGCCGAAGTCGCCTCCCCGGGCAACCCCACAAGCCACAACCGTTTATATCCTCTGAAACATCATTCAGTTTATTCAAAAAAAATACTTTAGAAAATATTTTAAAATAAAATGGTACCTCGTCTTATGCTAAAAATGAAATATGTGTTAATATAAAATTTACACCGCAATAACTTTTTGAAACACATAATTGCACCGGAAAAATCAAATCCTTCCATCTAGGAACGTGATCTTCATGCCCTTCTTCCACCTCGGCTTGACATTGATATCCAGCGGGATGGTCTTTCTACAAATAGTCACCATGAGGAATTAGCATTTAGTGTTTATTTTAGCACCTAAAATCAGTTTGTTGTTCTATTAAAGACATGCACCCAAAACTGAAACTAATCCAAAATGACCAAGCAGGCTCAAAATTGAGTATGGCTTAAATATTACTCCCTCCATTCCAAAATATAGTGTGCTCACGCTTTCCGAGGTCCAACTTTGACCATAAATTTAACCAACGAGACCAACTGCGGCGGAAGAAAAAATTATATAATTGAAAACTTTTTTTGAATACGAATTCACTGATATAATTTTTGCTCCCGCGCAATCGGTCTTGATAGTTAAATTTACGGTCAAAGTTGAAGCACGTGGATAGAGAAAGCACTATATTGTGGAATGGAGGGAGTAGTAAGAACCGACCAGGCTGAACTATTTGATTGAACCAACAGAGATGTTGCAATGCTAATAATCCATCTTTAGAATAGATCATGAACAATGATGGTTGTCGCTGCAACTACTAAAGAAATCAAACATACCAAAGTGATCAACTACACATTTCTCAGGTTTAATCTTGGGAACACATGTACCTCATTCTAACATTAAATAATCCAGAATGATTGAGGAAGCTAAAATCTAAAGACGGCTTAAAATTCCTGAAACTGTCAAAATCAATAATACAACTGAATTGTCAGATGGAACAAAAAAGTAAATTGCATTTATCAAGTTTAACCTAAACCAACCAACACATTCTCAATATTCAAGAATGTAGTGGCTCTTGATTCTTCAGCGAGAACAAATAACCACATTTGTACAACAGAGGGAAGCAGAGCATACACACATGTGTACCACACTTGAATTTCCTGTAAAAATAAGAGGGGGTAGGAAAAAATATTACTTACAAAGATTCATCCGGTAAAAATATTCCCGAGTTATTTTCCCATATCTCAGCATGAGCAACAATACATCAGTGACGGACATGAAATTGCATCCACGAGCATCGGTGAATATCCATCATGGTATATGTATGTGTGTACCTGAGCGTGGTCCTCGCGGTCAGTTCGGATGAAGCCGACCTTTCCGTGATTCCGTCCTTGACGGCGAGGCTGAAGCTGTCTTCACCGGCGGCTTGCAGTTTCCATATGTGCGTGTGCTCCTAAAAGGAAAATCCATCCAGTTGCATGCGTGTCTGCTTTTGTGTATGCGCGTATCTTCACCGGCGGCTTGCAGTTTTCTCGATCGGCCGCTGGTTTTGGGTGTCGAGGGGAAGAGGGCGCCAGATCGGGCTAGCAAGAGAGCTGTCGTCGTCGCATAGATGTAGTCCGAGCCACCGTCGCCTCCGTCGTCGCCCGACTGCTTCTCTCCGTCAACCCCTGACTGCTGCGGGGAAACCCTAGCGCCGCGATCCAGCCCCGCGCGCCTGAGCCGCGATCCAGCCCCTCATCTCCTGAAGATGCGCCCTCGCAGGCCGAACCAATGCATTCGCACGCCATTGCTAAAGGTGGGCCATGCCGCTGCATGCAGGCCTTTAATCATGCGAATCAGTTTAATATTTGCTCGCGGAACGTTTCTTCCGCTCGATCGATAGATGGCAGAGTTTCGTCCGCTTCTGTAAATTGCTAAACATACACAGATGAGGGTCATAATGTTTATATTAACGGTTAGATCTAAAGGATCGTGAGGTGGTATTTTATCTTGATTGTTCCATGTAAGTGTTTTCGGATGTGTTTAGGGAAGAATATGTTTGCTTATTTAATAGTAGTAGAGATAGACTTCGCCGCTTCGATCGATCTTGGCGTGTTTTGAGTTTTTTTATACAGTTTTGCTAATTAACAAAGGACGCGGGCCTTTTTAAGTGGAAGGAGCAGTTTCCGACAACAAATTGACGAGACTGATCATATACCAAATTTCAATATGATTTCCTTATGGTTGGTTTCTATCGTTGTTTGGGACACACTTTTTTTAGTGGAATTTTTGGGATACACTTATTCCACACGATCTTGCCAATAACACGTCTCAAAGAAAATTGCAATAGTATAAGGAGTTAAGGACCCTCTTAGTTGACGAACGTTCGCTTCGCTCGGCAGGACGGCAATTGTGAATGATTTTGCTGCCAATTTAAGTTGAATAACGTGGCAATTTCTTCAGCTTAGCATGACAATTTCTTACAGAAGACAATTTATTTCTCAAACTGGCGTTCACTGGGAATTCTTTCCTAGCGGACGTTTGTCAGTTAGTATTGCCGTATAATAAACAGTAGTTAATTAGTTTCCTTATTTATCATTGTTCGCATGCCAGCCTGTATAGAATTATTTTGACACAAATACTCTAATTGTATTAAAGTATAAGAAAAACTCTACCAAATGCTCTACAAATCGTTTTACCATACTGGCAAGCATGCTCGTACGCTGCAACGGAAGAATAAGTACCCATGCATCTTGTTTGTGAAAGAAAAAAAATGTAAATTATCCTTCCCTAAAATGTAAAATCTAAGGAATGTAATAATAAGATAAATATTACAAGCTTAATGAAATTGCAAGTTTGATTTGTGATGCAATATTGATGAGTGTATGATAATCCTTCAAGCCAGGTACTCTGTGGATGCACATCAGAAGAAGAAATAAAAAGGTTGTACCTGTGACAATTCATATGATTGTGCCTGACAAAAAAGAATTTGAATTTACATGCACTGCATAGTACCCCCCCCCCCCCCCCCGTTTTCTTTATATAAGGTGTATTTGTTTTTTGAAAAGCCAAAGGAGTGTATGTTTGACCGAATATAAAAATATATCAATATACACAATATGGAATTTATATCATTTGATCCATCATGAAAAAAGTTTCATATTTTATCTATTAGGTATTGGAGATGTTGTTATTTTATTTTATAATCTTGATCAAACATTCAAAGGATTGACTTGCATGGAAGTAAATACAACAGAGGGAGTATAGCAGTAGCAGAACGAAGATCGACGGGAGGCGATAGAGCACTGTACCCCATGTATTTGAAGCGACCGTAATACTCTTAATAATAGAGCATTGTACCCCATCTTCAATCCAGGTAGTCTGTGGCGCCACTCCGGCTAGCCGCCTGAGGCCAAAGTCCAGCTATTTAAGCCAGTTGGTGTCCCCAACCCTAGCCACAACATCTTCCTCCCTCCGCACCACCAGCCCGAGCACATTTCTCTTCGTCTCCACCTCCCTCTTCCTTCGTCGTTTGACATGGCCCAACAGAAGAAGACCACCTATGCTATGCTAATGCCAGAGCACCACTTCCAGATCAAGGAGGAGATCCGGACGAGGTGCACCGTACTCATCACAGCCGGCCTACCTCTGATGTCCTGCTCACCATGGTGGGTGTCGTGCACGCCCGTGTGGCTGGTCGTGTCTGAGGAGGAGGCCAAACGACACTCCCCACAGGAGGCCGAGCAGCAGGCGATGCAGCCTAGGCGCTGAGGGCGTTCCAGCAGACATTTTCGTGGATGCTAGCGTCGGTCTTCGTTGACGAGACCAAGGAGGAGGACACCAACTCGATTAAATCTAGTTTAATTTAATGTTTTTATGTTGTAATTAATGTAAGAATGGACTTTTATGGGCTGTTTATTTATTTTTAATTTGAAAATCTAGTTAAAATGTGAAATGTATCCGCCTGTGTTACGCGCAGGGTCGGTGGATAAAACCAGACTTCAAGGTCCGCCTGGCCGACCCAAAAAGACAAATCCCGCAAGTCCGTTTGGGTGGCGTGTTGGAGTTGGCCTAAGCCCCTACAGAGCAACAATTCACATGTGGTTCTTCTTTAGGCTGAGTGCGGTGATAAGTTCCTGCATCTGAAACTTTCCTACTGTCATTTTTGGCATGGGGCCATCAGTTGCTCAAACGCACTGAAATGCCGGCTTTTAGGCTCCGTCTTTTGTGAGGTTTATGCTGATAACTGTTTTTCCTTCTAATAAAGAAGCTTTGTCTGTTACAGTACACAGTATTCTACAAGATGGTCATGGTTCCACTACCACGTAGGAGGCTATTGGGATAGTCCAAGTTGTCACCATGTCTGTTGCTCCTAGCCTCATAGGCCATGTGTGGTTAATGTAGGAGTAGAACTGTCAGGATGGGGTCATCAAATCCATTCTCAGATGCTGAATAGCCATATCCACATAACTTCAGGTTGACCTACTTCTTGGCCTTTTCTATCTTTCTGGCAATGAGAACACTCCATCGTCTATGTAGAACAAAAGGATATCATAATGGAACACAAGTAGTAGACCTTATTTGCGGTGAGGTTAAGACTGATGACTGAGTTGCTGGGAATGGGAAGCATGTCCCCATGAATTAAGGTAGCCTGACGCTTCTACGAGTAGTTCAGATGAGCCATCCAAGCCCCTGAGAACTCCAACGATTCAAATGGGTTTCATCCAGGCCTTGAAAACTCCAAGGTTTTGAATGGGTTGATAAAATACCATTCTACAGCACCTATGCCACAGTAAAGAACCCCAATATGGCGCAACAATTGAGAGTTGTTATTTCAACTTTGAGAGTTGTTGTTTCAACTATGTACCTATTTTTTTCACTTCAAATTTCATAACTGAGCCGAGCATTGACTGACTGGTAACTTCCATCAGCAGCCCATCATATTTTCATTTTCACTAAATTCTGATGATATTCAGCTTGCATGATTCTTTCAAGCAAGTAGCTTCAAACAAATCTGGGAAACGAAAGGATGTAAGAATAATAATCAATTACATGCCCAAGGATAAATCATGTTAAAGTTGCAACTATGCCGCAGTATGTGCAACTGTGCCATTCGTGCATATGCAATAAAATTAGTTATTACTCCGTACACTGCAAGATAGTCAAATTACCAAGAGAAATGTTTGAACATGTACAAAGCAAAATAAGAGGTGGACACTTCCCAATTTACTCAACAAAATAGTAGTGCTACATAGTAGAGAAGAGTGAACCTATGAACTGCAATAAAGCTTAAGCGGGATTTTCAATCCTACTGCCTGACCGGCCACAGATAACCATGCTGGCAAGTATTGCAGAGATCGATCCTTATCTCCCAGTTTATGAAGAAGCAACTTCATCCAGTCACTGGTTCCACATGGATGCAGGGTGAACCATGGCCTACTTAGGTGGGGATGCTCCTGTAGGAGTGCAAGAACCACTCGATTATTTTTAACAAGTCTAAGCTTTCAACTAATTACTCCCTCCGTCACATAATGTAAGACGTTTTTTGACACTGCACTAGTGTCAAAAAATGTCTTACATTATGGGACGGAAGGAGTAGTAAACAAGAAAGCATGTATGTGTAGTACATATCATTATCAAGAATCGATTACAATCAGTCCATACCTCTCGAGTAATAAATGTCCACTTTGATTCGTTTAACAACTGAAGTGAATGAGGAGGAAGATCCTTTTTTATTTCATCTAAAGTTAGCAGCTGCCCACCTAAGGACAAGTTGCAGACGTTGGCTATCAAAAAGGAGAGCAGAGGAAGTAAATATCCAGTAATGTTCTGAAATGTGCATACCAGCCTGAAGACCTTGAAAGTATAGCACCGGAACCTTGTAAGAAAAGCTGTAGACAATATGGAAATCATAAAGATGAACATTATCCCTAGAGCTCTGAACCTGCAAAGAGAAGGAAATTATGGCTGGCGTGTATAAATTATAAACTGAAGATTTTTGCTTTTATAAGAACTTAAAAGTTTATCGCAAAAGAAGAATCGGAGTTATCTCTACAACATGCTGGTAAAAGAAACATATAATACTGGAATAAGAATACCCACTGAAAACTTACCGAGGTATTATGCTCTACAACATCATCAGGGACAGGGTCGTCACTGCTCTCCTCGATCTGTTCCAGAAGGAGACATTCAGTGAATTACTAAAACACGCAACTTCATATTACTCATATCAGATAGCCAAAGAAAGAAACGGCCCGCACACCTGGCTTCCTGCACGAATTCGGTACGCTCCTTCGAGGGCTACGAACCCCTCCGTCTGCAGAAAACAAACCAATCCATGGGTTATCTCAAGTTCACAGTCCTAAATCTAAGTGACAGAAAACATAACATAGGTAACACAGAGATGTGGAGGTCAAGCATGTTGAGCATTTGACCTCAGATGGCACCCCCATCTTGCGGCAAGGCCTCCACTCCCAGTCGGGAAGAGCGTCGACATCGATCCCCCTCCACTTGGTGACCAGGGCCCTCGCTGAGGCGTTGAACTCGTCGAGAGACAGAGTCCCGTCGCACACCGAGGAGCCTCCCATTGCAGCGAAGACGAGCGCGGTAAGCAACGACCAACACGGCGGGCAAGAATCCCCCTGGCTCTATTTGGAGACGGAGATGCGGCAGGCGAGGTTTCTGGATGGAGGAGGCAGCCGAGTTCAGCGGCCGAACCAATCGATCGATCGATCAGGATTCCGTCGCCGATCCGGAGTACAGCGGGCTGCGGTGTTGTGCTCGGAAACAACCTGGTCCGCGCGGCGGGCGGGGCCGTTGCTGGATAGGAGACGCGCGCGGCTGTGGCTGTGGCGTCTCCGAGGTGGGAGGTGCGTTAGCGTGGCTCGTCGGCGACGTGGCTCCGACTCCGGCGGAAGAGTGAGATTGTGTTGTATCGCTGCACATTTCTGAAAGAAACCCTGATAAACTGGCCCGGCGCAGGGAGTCCCGGACTCCCGGGGAGAGAGGTGAAGGTTTACGAAACGGCCCTTCAAGAACCTCGTATTACATTCTGTGTTTCCAAGGTTCAGCTGATCTGCCGTGCCGGCCCATGCAGCAAGCTCTCCGGCTTCGCTGCAATGCCACTGCGAGCGCACCGACGACGTGTAACATGCGATGTGCTGTACCGCCGCCCACGGTGGACGATGGACATGGACGGAGTGGAGGTCGCTAGAAGAGGAACCACCGAACCGAACCTGTCTGTGCGGCACAGGCGCCCAGCCAACAACCAACCATGAACATACATGTCGCAACCTTTTCTCAGTTGTGCAACACACACTGCCCATACACCCATCACGAAACGAAAATAGGGCACAAGTGAAAAAGTTTATTCATGCTTCTAGAAAAATGTTTATTCATGCTCTAGACTTGCAAGTTTCTTGCGGGCAAAGGCGAACAGGCAATCAGAGTTCATATATAGAGACCAAAATAATTTGGAAACGACACATCAAACACTAGCCTGCAGCAATAAAAAAGAAATTTTGAAACAAATGTGGGGGAAAAAAAGAACTCCGACAGCCGTGAACAGGGGAGAAAATCTTGCTGGCTCGCCGACCATAGCATCCGGTGCCATCAGGCTAAGTGATGCCGAAACAGTGAGGCCATCTCGATCTACAGCAGGAGATGAGAGTTCGTCAGATGGACCATGAAAATATACGGGTTTGATTCACTTCCCAAGCAAATGGTGTACTTACAGCAGTTATGGCGGTCTCAGCACCTTTGTTTCCAGCCTTGCCACCAGCACGGTTTAGCGCCTGCAGCATGGATGTGTGTGATTTAGCATTTATTTTCACACAAGATTGGTTAGGCAAGGACCGAAGCAGACAGAAGCAAAACGATCACATCATGCGCACGGCAATTGCGCCATAAAGAATATAGGACAATTACTTTACAGGACGCATATCAACAGGATTGCTTCGCTTATCAGCATGTGCAAGCGGAGAGAGGCATCTTCAATTTGAGTTGACATATTGCTCAGGAACATGAACAATGACATCCAAGTTAACCCCCTCCAGAAATGCTATTCTTCTGATGGTAGTATCATTCATGGTACAGAAAAGCTAGCTAACTAAAGTAAATGGGTGAAACAGTTGCCAGACAGGATGCAGTATTATGCTTTTATGGAACATTTCAGAAGATATGTATGTATGTTATTGAAATTGATTTGCAGATTAGAGGCGACACAACCCACTATGATGCTGTTGCAAACTAGCTAACAGAATCATGAATTACCTGGTCCATGTCATCACAGGTCAGAACACCAAATACGCAGGGGACACCTGTGGTAACATTAGAGAAGCAATTAGCCAGATTCTGAATTTTAAGTAGTTGCAAATTGTAATCACCAGACAGAGAAAACAACACAGGGTAAATTCGTCGGATGTCACAATTTCGAACCCAATAATCTTTACTCACACTGGTCATTGGGTACATAATTCTCTAAGTTATACGAGACATGCATGGATATCTGTAGCTGTTTTAGCTTTGTATGTTCATTGAGCATCAATAATTATCAAAAAGTTTCCCATCTGGTTATACCTATCAACAACTGGAAAATTAAATGTGAACCCATGTCCATATGCACCCTTAGTGACCTTACTAACAAGAAATACAACAACTGGAACATCCATGGACTCACAGAATAAGTTCTCTACAACCCAACTGGATTGATAAAAGGAGTCTAAGAGATAAAAGCAACATACCAGCAGACAATCCAGCATTGAGTACACCAGAAGCAGCAGAGTTTGCAACAGCATCATAGTGGGTTGTGTCACCTCTAATCTGCAAATCAATTTCAAAAAAGACCTTCAAAATCAAAAGAGCATCAACACGATAACTATGGGTTTGCGAAGCATAGGTTTTAGTTGGTATTACTATGACAACTACACGACCAGCACGATTAATAGAGGGAAATACTTAGCAAACTTGATATAAGCTAGCCTTACATTGCTTAAAAGACAGGCAAGTTGCAGAATCATGGTTAAGTGATGTTAAAAGACAATAAGATATATGTGAAAGTCCTTACACTGCTTAAAAGATAACTTCCCACAAGTTACATAATCATGGTTAAGATATGTTAAAAGACAATAAGATATATGTGAAGGCCTCCTAAAGACAGTTATACATGTAAATAGAACATGTCAGCAGCATATAGCTTATCCAGATTTTTATTGTGATTTTCTGATTTCTAAATTACAGATAGTGCGATAGCCTCTACCTCATAGACAGCGGAAGAATAAGAAAAGGGCATAAAGGGGCATAAAAGTATGCTGTTCTCATCAACTTTTGAGATTTAATCATCTGGCAAAGATACAAAAAAGACTTACCACAGCCCCAATACACAAAATTGCATCGTACTTTCCAGACTTCCCAAGCTTCTGTGCTGCAACAGGAATTTCAAAGCTGCCAGGAACACTAACTACCTAAAAAAGATGTTGAAAATCAGAGTGATGCATGGAAAAATGGTTGCATAACTTAGTTAGGACTTAGTTGTTTTAAACAGTGTGCAGATGAAGCATCATGTACTATGCATATCGGTGTAGATTTATTTATATATGAGATTTCTAAGAAAGGCTTTAGATGGAAAACATCCCATTTAAAGATGTATATCATGACAAATATATTGTTAGAGTGATAAAATCGTTATATTAGTGATCCTACACTATTAAACAACCACCGTGTAAAAAGTTCATCAAAGGTGAAGATCAAAGTAGTTCATAAACACGTATACATAAATTATATATGTTGTCGAAGGAACAGGAACAACACATTAACCCTGCGAAGTGGTTAAGTCATCCAACAAGAGTGTGCGCATGCTGAATTGGTGATTCATGGGCAGTAGTTCATGAAACAAGTGTTTTGGTATTTACATGGCAAGAAACTGGTGAGCAGACAGGAGAATTCGTTTGTGCTAGGGAAAACATCACCTCTTTAACAACCGAACACAGGATGGGTTGTTAATGAGGTTCAAGATATGTTTGCATTTCAACATGGCCAAAAGTAACTTCGATTTAAACAAGTGGATAAAAATACGCACAGTGACATTTTCTGCTTTGATAGAGTATCGCTCGAATGCCTCTAGAGCCCCCTGCAGAAGCAAGTTGGTCACTATCTCATTGAACCGTGCCACAACCTGCAGGTCGATTAAAGAGCCAGAGTTAGACAATGGAAAGGTAAATGGTGTTGAAAAACAGGAAAGCAGTGGTTCTATTTGCCAAGTATTTCCCTCTATCAATCATGCTCGTAGTGTTGTTGTTTCCAGTGATTCTTTTTATTTCTAGTTATAAGTTTTGTTCATGGGCAAGATTCTATTAACCTTAGTTCAGTACAAGTTTTATCTCGGTGGTTCTATTTCTGGTTATAAGCCATTAACCACCTATCTCTTATTCAAGTAAAGTCGCTCACTGGCCAAGAGGTACACAGAGGAGCAATCAATCACTCACCACGGCGAACCTGAGCCCCTCGGTGTTGGTCAGCGACCCCATCAGCCGCTGGTGCCCCGCGGCGGCTGCGGCCACGACGGGGAGCCGGGAAGCCCGAGCATCCGCGACCAGCGCGGCCGGACGAGCTGCACGAATCAAACGGCAGAAATCAGAAGCAGCAGGCCGCCGAAAGAGCAGCGGTCGAGATGGTGAACAGGAGCGTACCGGAGTTGGGAGACGGGAACGAGACGGCGCCGGCTCTGGGAGCGCGCAGGGGCGCGTTCGATAGCCGTGCGAAGGAGGTGGCCCTCGCGGCCGAGGACGATGTTGCCGGTGAGGCCGCCATATCCGCTTAGCCGCCGGTGGGTGTCGAGGAAGATCTGTCTGCGGCTGCTGCTCGAGTGCGGTCGTGGGGATGTCAAAGATGTGTTGCCTTTTTCACCTGTGCAGAACTGCAGTCCAGGTTAGGTGCGTTTCAGAGTGGCATTTTGGTCAAAACGATGTGCTTTTGGTCGAATTTCACTCCAAACCAAAAATACAAAGTCAAAATTTGGAAGTTTGAGAAACGAGATAACCAAATTTTAGATTAAGAAAAAAATCTGGAATCGTAAGGCAAGTGAAAAATTGTATGATCCGATGGCTGAATATTAAATGAATTTTATATTTATATATTTTCAGAAGTGCAAGAACAAAAGAGTCCTTGGCCTCTGTCAAATCGGTGGTAATATTACTGTCATCGTTATCTTGGATTAGCCAGTTGGTTAGGTTCATTGTGGTGAAATCTTCCTTTGCCTTTGTCTAAGAAAATTGAGAATCTTAGTGCAAATAAAATGAAATTCTGACATTCAAGTACTAAATGGTAATGCTATCTGGCTGACCTTCCGTTGGAAGGGGATGGCAAACAAACGTTGTTTGTTGGCAGTTTTAGTTGCGACACATGATCAAACGATATCAATTTCTGATCGTTTTTGCTCAAAAAAATTCTTCCCAAAAGTTACCATGTTGTTCTGAAGATACTGTTAACCCTCATACAAACTGCCAGCAAAACATTCGCAAATGTCACCCCCTCCCAGCGAACGTTCGTCAGATAAGATGGTCCATATATTAAAAGAAAATACATTAGATTCGATCAACTGATAACTCTCCACACAACGACCTCCATGGTAGTCGGGTCTGAGTTTGATCAAACAGCCCGTAGCAGCTTTCGACAAAAGCACAACAAAAGCCTTGTTGCAAAGGTTGGCACACCTCAACAAAAGAAAAAAATTTGACAAGGAGTGCAATAAGGCTTCTTTTGCAAAGTGTCTAAGGTCAAGAGAAGCCTTGTTGCAAAATGCTGACACGCATCAGTGTGAGCTAGGTTGGACGGTCGTGTTGCACTCCATCTAACGCCTGAGGAAGCGTATGATCTTATCAGTTAAATTAGTTTATACTCCCTCTGTTCCAAAATAGATGACTCAATTTCGTACTAACTTTATACTAACTTTATGCTAAAGTTAACGGAGGGAGTACTTTCGGAAGTGCAAGAACATAAATCTTCTGTCAATCAACGGTAATATGACCGTCACATAGGTGAAACCCATCCATCTGGATTTAGGTTCTAAAAACTTAACACAACTGCTAGCATTTTCTTGTTCATTCAGTGGCACGGCAGCAACTATAGATCGGCTTGGGCATGCTGAAAAATGCTTCGGATTGGTTATATTTACTCCCTCCGTTTCATAATGCAGTGCATATAGCTTTTTTTAAGAAGTCAAATCTCAAACTTTTTTTTTCGAGCATCAATACAAACACAAGCGATCATATACACAACTAAGCTTTTGAAGAAAAATATTTACATCTAGAATGTCAAGTATATATCATTAGAGAAGTAGTTTCATATTTGTATATTGGATAGTTATTCCTATAAACTTAGGTTCAAAGTTTGCAATGTTTGACTTCTCAAAAAATCGATGCACTACATTATGAAACAGAGAGAGCATCATTTTTGGAAGAATTTTTTCATACGCTCATAAAAGATTCGCTAAAGACTGCATATGCAAAATTCGCAAAAATGCGACTACAAGCACAACAATACATCACGAAATTCCAGCAGCAAACACACAGATAAAATCACAGGGTCTCCGTGGAAGGCCCTTCGACTGGTTGAGCCCAAACTTTAGCCGCATATAAAGTTTTCCTTCTCTTCATCAATTGTCAACATGGCTCATCACATCCGTCGTTCAGACTTTAAAAGGCACAGGTTAAATTTAAACCAGACACAGGAAGGCCACCTCCAAAGCTGTGGAGGCAGCAGCAGGCAGGCACCTGAGACATATTTTCTTTTCCTCACTAGGGCTAGAAGATGGTATAAGCCGATCCAGGCTATCTAAGGAGACGAATCGAGCTTTTGGACTTTGTTAGCCCTTTCATGGTTGTCAGAGTGGCGACCACCCCGCTTCCCACCACCGTGGTGCCTTCCGCCGCCACCTCTGTTGTTCTTCCAGTCCCTGGGAGGTCCACAGCAAGAGAACAGTGTTATCTCCTGAACAGGTTAAGCAAAAAAGAAACACGGCATACGGTTTGCCCTACCACTAAAATGTTTTCAATCTGGACCAAATAATTTCGTACGCGTAGGCTTATAGAGATTAAAATTTTGGTGGTGGACAACATTATTCTAGACACAACTATGGTTCCTTTCTTGCACATCATTAGGTTTTCATCTTGATGAAATTTCAATAGCTACGATCCAATTTATACCCAGTTTATCCCACAACGAGAGAAAAATTAAACAGCATCAACTATCAAATGTAAAAACATTATAGTACCTTCCTCCCCTGTTGCTTCTATTATTGTTATTGAATCTCCCTTGGCCGCCCTTTATTCCACTCCAATAATCTTTCTCAGCTTGTCCTGCATTGGAATAGTAGGTTCATCAAATAGAGATTAATCATAACCTTCAAATCTGATAAATTATACTGACATTTCAATACCCAGTTTAACTGATAGTTTTACAGGAAAGAACGGAGCACAGCGATGAAAATTATTTCAGGCGTAAAGCTGAACTATCCAAAACTGACGTTTGGATGAAAAACAATTACTAAATGTAACAGCAATTATATTCATATTGTCACACACATAAACTACAGAACCAACAGGTACTATAATTAGGAATCTACTTGCATCATGATTTTAAGTTACTTCATTCAATAAGACCCCCAAAAAATTGAGAGAAGCTGAAGTATTTACCAGACACAGGTTCCAAAGTGACAAGGTGTCCCTTCATAACCAAACCACCTTCATCTGCAAGAGCTGCAAATGCACGGGCCTTTTCCGCAGCCGTCGATTCCTCAAACCTAAGGTATCCTGAATCATCCCCCTTACTGAAGTCCACGTACTTCAAAAAGGGAAGAAAATCGAGAGAAATATTAAAGTTTGGTATTAACAAATGTCATGTGATAGAGAATTGTGTTTAATCGAAGATGTTACAGAAAATACAAAGCGAAGATATATAATTTCAGAATTCATGCGTAATAGCCTTCTTCAGGGATGCATATAACATCCTTGAAAAGATTAATAGATCGTCTTTTGTATTCCCTAAATATGGTTAGACATTATTCTTGGTATTGTCCAGTTAACCAGATAGGTGTGCAACATCTAGTGAAAATGAATTAACAAAGCGAAGATATATAATTTCAGAATTCATGCGTAATAGCCTTCTTCAGGGATGCATATAACATCCTTGAAAAGATTAATAGATCGTCTTTTGTATCCCCTAAATATGGTTAGACATTATTCTTGGTATTGTCCAGTTAACCAGATAGGTGTGCAACATCTAGTGAAAATGAATTAAACTTCTCAAATACATTTTCAAACCTAAGAAACATTTCTGCAACAGTGACCTAAATAGAATCAAACCACAGCATTATTGGCAGCCAACAATTAGAAGAACTGGCTGTGTATAACAATATCTTGTGATTTACAGAAGTACATGATTCTACAACTTCACAAGAAATAAAAACCAGCTCAGTGCATGCTTGGTAGTGGTTCCGCAATCTCTGGTAAACCATAGATGGAACTGTAAATGAAATTTGCATGTTCCAGACATGTTATGCATTGAATTGCTAAGATAATCCAAAGGTGGAGGTGCATGTGAGTTGAACATCATGAGTGACATTTTTCTGTGCTGTAACCTGATTCTGTGCTTGTTCCAGCAAGCTTGGGAGTTAAATTTTTCTTTACTACAAAACCTAAGGTGGAGATACATGTGAATCAAATATTATGGCAATTTAAGTTAAAACTTCTGATTTCTCTGCTTATAATTTTAGTAAGCTTAAGAGTATAAATCTGCAATAACTTCACAGCAAAACAGGGTATCTTACAGGTCATATACTCACCTAGTAAAAGTATGTAAACAAAGATTGCTAGTCATGGTATGAGAACAAACTGTAAAGAAAAAGAAGGACCGCCAGAAATCAAATTACCCGCACTGTGCCAAATTTGGCAAAATATTCTTTGAAGTCCTCCCTTGAAACTGGTTCCTTGTCATTTTCTGAAAGGCTTTTATCATCCTTTTTAACAGATTGTGCATCCGACCCTTTCAACTCCTCAGCATCATCTGACTTCTCTTCCTTGGCATCAGTGTTCTCAGGGGCCTTCTCTTCAGAAGCTTTCCCCGATTCCTCCGCAGAGTCAGAAGCCCCTTCCTTCTTGGCATCGTCGCTATTATCAACTTTGTCCCCACCATTTTGTTCTGTGTCACCATCAGCTAGAATTCTCTTCAGCTTGAAAGACAGAATCAGACCTTTTGGGTATCTATATAACCAAATATTGATGATTCACAGGGTCAAGTCAAACTCTAGAAACTAAAAATAATATGTTACATATTGTCAGTACAGAAAGTTTACCCTTCGTCATGACCGTTCTTATTAGCGTGTGTATTAGGGTGCGACTTCTCATAAGCTTCTTTCTTAGCCTCCATTTCAGCATCAAATTCCTTCCTGTAGTATGCCAACATTGGATAACACGTTATTGATACATAGTTATAAATAAAGTCAGCAATGTGAAAACTATAGACACTGCATTCATGATTCTAAATGTAAGAGGAAACGACGTAGCTATCAATCATCATGACAAACAGTACAAAATCTTGCATCTAAGTATCTAACCAACATCAATTGATAAAGAAAGAGCATGCAAACAAATATATTTGGAATAAGGTCAAAGAATGAGAACATAAATTCTGTCACTGGTAAAATGGTAAGCATGAGAAAAAAGAGCTTGAATCAGTAGTTAGCATACTTTGTTTTTATTTCCAGATCCGCTCCAGCAAAACTAAGTTTGTTATTCATGATATTGTTCGCTTCATCTTCCTCCGAAAATTCGACCAAAGCTGTGCCGCAGAACTGCCTCTTGTCAGAAACATGTTTTGGTAGCCTTACGCTGTTAACCTGTGATGCCAAAGTTCAGAAACAACATAGCACCATCAGCATTTATGATACACGATTCATGTATTTATAGTGATGCTGCGTCAACTTGCAAGTTTGCCAAATTAGCATATCAATTGAATATCACATGCATAGTGCATCTAACTGGACATTTCTAGCGGTTCTAGCCTATCCTGTCAAGTCTGGTACTCGAAGTTATACAGATAGCATACCTTGCCATACTGAGCAAAGAAAGATTGAACATCTTCCAGCTTTACGTTGTGAGGAAGTGGTGACACAGCAATTGACCTTGAGTCAATTTGCACTATAATCTCATCTGGCTTCAACAACTCGTTTGCTCTCCCAACTCTCTTCCCTGTATAAACAAAAATTGATATCAGTTAAGGAACCATATAACTCGCATATATCTGTAAGAGAAACTGAAGCAAGACATGTTCATTTTGGCCTAATTTGCACCATGCACCAACCATCCACTTTAACAGGTGAATTAGCTAACCATAATGAAGATTTGATCAAATATAAGAATAAATCATCTACAGTACTTAACTATGAACTACAGAGTTCACCATGTCAGTCACTACATGAAACTGGAAAAGGGAATATTATCCTTCCACTCAGAAGTTATGCTTCTTCAGCATTGAAACAGGAACCCCACTCCAGATCACTATAGATTCGCATATCATGTAAAGGGACTGACAGGCTGTCGGAAATAACTTCCTTACCGTCCTCGGAGACACGGAGGGCCGCAGAACACCGCAGCACCTTGGCGACCGCAAGCACTGTCGTCTCTGGCACGCCGTCCTCCTTCACCGTGGCATCTAGGCCAAGGTGCGACCTCATCTTCGCGAAGGAGCAGATGAGAGCCAAGCTCGCCACTGCTCGATCCGAATCCCCCCAAAAAAGAGCACCAAAATTAGCACCCGTACCACAAAAAGCAAAGCAGCATGATCATTAAGACAGTGAAGAACTCGTACATCCATCCTCGCTCTCCTCGACGGTCTTCCGCAGGAAACCGTCGCGGGGGAGGTTGCTGTCGCTGAAGTAGAACTCCACCTGCGGCTCAAAACAGAGGCGGGGAGAATAAGCAACCACGACCCAGAAATTTCAGGGGGGAAAGCCAGACGGCTGGGATCGGAGACGGGGTAGGAGCTCCCTACCTGGCGGAGGACATTCTTTGCCTTGGTCTCGTCGAGGGAAACCGCGGGTGCTGGGGCGGCGGCGGCGGCGGCGGGGGGGGCAACGGGGGCGGCGTCTGTTGTCGCCATGGCTAACGCGTTTGGGCCGGAAGGGGCGGAGGCGCTAGGGTTTAGGAGTGTGGCGGGTACTATTCGGGTTTAGGGTTGTTTATTTAGCTGCGACGAAATAGAAAAGGTATCCGCCTGGGAAGGAAGGACAGGCGTGGGGGTGAGGCGTGCGTCCGGGCCCGTATGGGCTGAGCATCCACGTCTTCCACGCATTTGGGCTTTGCTAGGATTAGGTTAGACATGGCTAGAAACCGTGGGTTCATTGGGTGCAGGCCTACTATGCAAAGATTGTGTGTCTTTTCATTAATAGAAGTTTGTGAAGAAGAAGGTACATGAAATACCCAAGAGAGCAAGCAGTGGAGTGCAATATGGCACATCCGAGTACCTTCGAAGTTGCGGATGTTTGTTTGGCGACTAGCCAGGCAGTCGATGGCTCGATGCCTACGTGTGAGGTCCTTCACCATCGTCACATGTTGGAGGAAGATACTTGCCATTTATGCGGAGCCTCGGATACTTGGAGACACGCCTTGCTCAATTGCTCAATGTCGAGAAGCGTTTGGGCCCTAGCTCCTGATGAATCCAAAACAGTGGTTGTTTGCCCTACATGATATGTTGGAGTCCGAAGAGTTTAACCGTCTTGTGGTGACAACATGGGCGATTTGGAGTGCAAGGAGAAAGGCGATTTACGAATATATTTTCCAGTCTCCTTACGCTACCAACGGCTTCATCACAAGTTATATGATAGAGGTACAACAGATTAACATGAGGGGCAAGACCTGTTGCTACTTCTGCGCCATGACCAACTTGTTGGTTGCCTTCGGTTCAGGGGTGTGCCAAAGTGAATGTGGATGCAGCGGTCTCGAGAGGGGGAGGATATGGTGTTGTTGGTGCAATTTGAAGGGACCAAAATGGCCTATTCCTTGGAGCTTCGGCTTTAGTGTTACGGCATATTAGTGATCCTGAAACACTTGAATCCCTGGCCATTAGGGAAGCATTATCACTCTCGGATGACTTGTATGTTCAAAGTATTCATGTGGCTTCCGATTGCAAGACGGTGGTGGAAGACATAAAGAGCGGGACATCAACAGTTTACGGAGCGATGATACATGAAACCATAGAACATTCGTCTGGTTTTCAACACTATAATATAGTTCATAAATTTAGGAGCTCAAACTTTGAGGCTTACAACTTAGTGAAGCATGCTTTATCTCTCGGGGGTGGCCGCCATGTTTGGTTAGGTCATGCATCCTGGAGATCTTTCTTTCGTCCTTGTAAACATTGTGACGGTTTAATAAAAAGCTTCGCGAGGTTGTCACAAAAAAAGTTAGTGAAAAAATATATGTTGTTGGTACAACACGTGACATGAGCGCAGGTGGCATTACACGATGACCCTAGCATGCGAGGAGGGATGCTCAACCTCAAGTGTAAGGCCTACATCTCAGGAAGGATGATTGTAAATCCTTTAGCACCAGCCGCCTTCGCCCATAGCCATGGTTGAACTTTGATTTCCTGTGGGACATGTGATCTAGAAGGTCGCGATACATCAATATGCATGCATTGCGGTGACACCTGATGAACCACGTAGACAACATGATGAGAGAGGAGAACCCATGTCGATGGTCGTTGGGAGCATTCTGGTAGGTAGCCATCCACCACTCAGAAAAGGCTCGCCGTTTGGCTGGGGAGCGATGTTAGAACCACCAAGACAACACGTCATGCCATATATGTCGTGAGAAGGAGCGGCCTTGTCACACCCTCGATGCGACTATATCTCCCACGTGTCGAGGCACGACTTAGAGGCATAATCGCATTGAAGGCAATGTCGCAAGTGAGGTAATCTTCACACAACCCATGTAATACAATAGGGGAAAAAGTTACATAGTTGGCTTACAATCGCCACTTCACACAAATACAAGAATAAAGCATTACATCATACAATTACACTCAAGGTCCGACTACGGAACCAAAATAAAAGAAGAACCCCAAATGCGACAAAGGTCCCCGATCGACCCGAACTGGGCTTCACTACTGATCAACTAGAACGAAACAACATAAAGGACAAGATCTTCATCGAGCTCCTCCTGAGCTTGGTAGCGTCATCTGCACGACTCATTGGCACCTGCAAACTGGTTTTGGAAGTATCTGTGAGCCACGGGGACTCAGCAATCTCGCACCCTCGCGATCAAGACTATTTAAGCTTATGGGTAAGGTAAAGGTATGAGGTGGAGCTGCAGCAAGCGACTAGCATATATGGTGGCTAACCTATTCGCAAATGAGAGCGAGAAGAGAAGGCAAAGCACGGTCGATAAAAGTATGATCAAGAAGTGATCCTAAACAACCTACGTCAAGCATAACTCCAACAACCGTGTTCACTTCCCGGACTCCGCCGGAAAGAGACCATCACGGTTACACACGCGGTTGATTCATTTTAATTAAGGTCAACTTCAGGTTTTCTACAACCGGACGTTAACAAATTCCCATCTGCCCATAACCGCGGGCACGGCTTTCGAAAGTTCAAATCCCTGCAGGGGTGTCCCAACTTAGCCCATCACAAGCTCTCACGGTCAACGAAGGAATAGACCTCCTCCCGAGACATTCCGATCAGACTCGGTATCCCGGTACTCCAAGACATCCTCGACAATGGTAAAACAAGTCCAGCAAGACCACCCGATGCGCCGACATCCCGATAGGAGCTGCACATATCTCGTTCTCAGGGCACACCAGATAAGCTAAGCGTACAGGAGCCGACGTAACCCAAGTTGCCAAGGGATGGCCCTGCACGGTGCTCTGGGTTGGACCAACACTTAGACAAGCACTGGCCCCGGGGGGGGTTAAAATAAGATGACACTTGGGCTGGCCTAACCCAAGGGAAAAAGGCTAGGTGGCAAATGGTAAAACCAAGGTTGGGCCTTGCTGGAGGAGTTTTATTCAAAGCGAACTGTCAAGGGGTTCCCATATACCCAACCGCGTAAGGGACGCAAAATCCGGGAACATAACACCGATATAACGGAAACTAGGGCGGCAAGAGTGGAACAAAACACCAGGCATAAGGCCGAGCCTTCCACCCTTTACCAAGTATATAGATGCATTAATTAAATAAGATATATAGTGATATCCCAACAAGTAAACATGTCCCAACAAGGAACAACATCTCCATGTTCCAACAAGGAACAAACTTCAATCTTCACCTGCAACTAACAACGCTATAAGAGGGGCTGAGCAAAGCGGTAACATAGCCAATCAACGGTTAGCTAGGACAATGGTGGGTTAGGGGCTGAACATGGCAATTTGGGAGGCTGACAAGCAAGTGGTAGGCATCGTAGCAATGGCATAGCAAAAGAGCAAGCAAACTAGCATATCAAAGATAGTAGTGATTTCGAGGGTATGATCATCTTGCCTGAAATCCCGCAAGGAAGAAGAACGAGTCCATGAGGAAGACAAACGGGCGTAGTCGAACGGATCCTCACAAACTCGACGTTATCGGAACCAACCCGAAGAAGCAACACCGGAAAAGAAGCAGACAACATAGTAAACAACCACCACATAAACATGGCATGATGCACAACCAAATATGATGCATGTCCGGTTAAATGAAGCATGGCAAAGTGCACAAACAACACTACAAGTTAAATGGAGCTCAATATGCATTGGGATGCATATTGACAAAACACCACAACAAGTTATTTGGTTCTCTCTCGGTTAGGTACTCAACAATATTAAATGTTGTTTAAACATGGCAAGAGGTGAAGCATAACAAAAACTATACCATTTAAACCATTTAAATGGGGCCGGATATAACAAACAACAAATCCGGTAAATCCCCATACGCATTAGTAATTTGGTGCAACAACAAATTAAACATCTTAATGTTGTTAACATGATGCGGATGACATGATCAAGTTTATGCAATTTTTTAAGAAAATGTTGATAAGAGCATTATGAAGCATTGTCACCGTGGTGGAAGGAAAAAGGGGTGTCACGGCAACGAATCCGAAAATGATGCCACGGCAACATATCGGTTTCGGTAACTCGATTGAGATCCCGGTGCAAAAGGAAGTGCGGCGGGAGCGTGACAAGCGATAGAAGGTGGGGGTACTCTCGGATACCGAGTTCCCACATGTCGGTGGCAAGGCAAAAGAGGGGCGACGTTATCGAACAAGGGTGCATCTCATACAACATGCATTCATTCACGGGCATCGTTCCGGCGGTGTCTCGGGGTTATACCTTTGAAGCGTGCGTTATCGGAGGGGTTCAAGTTCGATGCGGTGTAGGGGAAGTAGACGTTCTCGGGACATCGAGGGAAGTAGTGGTTCACGTTCGTTTTCAGAGAGGTACTTGGTGAATCCCAGGTTCCCGAGGGCGACGGTAGTTGTCCTCGTATCACGTGGAAGTAGTCATACTCGGCGATAGTGGTACTTGGCGTTATCCGTGCATAGAGGTACTTGACGTCATGGTACTTGGGTCTTCGGACTTGACGGTCTCGTTTATGCGACGGTAGTTGTACTAGTCGTAGTGGAACTTGACGGACCCAAGGACTCCCGACGTCGTGGAACTTCACAAAAGTCGGGGTGGTCTTGACGCATCTGACCCGAGGGACTTGGCGTGTCCAAAATGTAGCAGCACAACTGTCTCGGTCGGGAGCACTCGTTCGGGCGTCGTATGTCGTGGTACTTGGCGTTTCCGGTTCGATGGTGTACTTGGCGAAACTCCACGGAGGCGGCTGCAGCAGCAAGGCAAGGAACGAGATGGCAGGCGCGAGAAGCGGCGGGTCGGCGAGGCAACCGGTGACGGGGAGAGCCCGGCCGGATCCGAACAAGGAGGCAGGGCAATGGTGGCGGCTTGCTGCTGGCGATGCAGGGCGACGGCCGCGGTCAACGCGAGACGCGGCGAGCGGGCGCCTCGTCCTCTGCTCGTCAGGAAGCAGAGCAGTGGCGGCGGAGCTTGACGGGTCCAGGCGAGGTCGCCGGCAGCAGGGGCTGCGACATGGTCGGGCGTCGGGTCTGGTGGTGCGGCACGAGGAAGGAGAGGCCGGCAGGGGCGCGACAAACCATGGAGGCCGGTGGTGCCATGGCCATGGGGATCGGCACGAGGAGGGGACGGAGGAGCCAGACATCCATGGCGGGGCAGAGCCGCGAGGAACATAGACGGGGGCAACGGGAGCCGGCGGGGCTCCTGTTGGGCGCAGAGGAACGACGGCTGCCGGCGCGGGCGCGGGCGCTCCTCTCCTCGGGCGCCTGGGCGACGCGGAGGCGCGGCAGGGTGGCGGTTCTTGGCCTGATCCGGACGGCGGGGTGAGCAGGGGAGGCCATGGGGATCGGGAGGAGGATGGGATCGGGCAGCGGTTCCTGGCGGCGCGAGGAAAGAGAACGAGGGAAGGGAGAGGGATCGAGGTGCGATGGGATCGGGGAGATGGGTCTCCCTGGTGGCGCTATGAACCACGAAGGAGGAGGAGGGGATCGGGCCTAGGGTTACAGGGGCGCGGCTGGGCCTTGGGCCACTGGCTGCTGCAGGCCCAAATGGCCAGGCTGGCTAGGCTTCTCTCTTCCCTCTTAATTCTTCTCTTTACAAAAACAGAGAACAATAAGAGAAAGGAAAAGAGAAAAGAGAATGTTAGAGGAAGAATTTGAGCACGGGAATAAATTTCCCGGACTCGCATAAATGCGCATGTCCCAAGAAAAATGGAGTGGGCATTTTTGCAAGAATTAAATTCAAAGTCATTTGAATTTAATTAAAAAGGTTTGAACAAGGACTAGGATTTAGAAGAGTCCAAAAATGTTGAGAAATTAGGTGGAGCTCCGGAAAATGATGACAGGACATGTGACAAAGTTAGAGGCCAAGAGAAGAAAATAATAAAAGGCATTGGGATTTTTGCAAGTGTGTTCCGGTTAATTCCAAAAGAATGGAATATTTATTATAGCTCCCTAATATTGGGAGGATATATTATAAAGAGAAGTCATCCTTCCCTCGATTTAAATGGATCGAAAATCCATGCAATTTATTTAGTTGAGTTGCAACAATTAATGATATGATGGCATGATGACATGATGCAATGCACATGATGACGTGACATGATGCAACACGCAAGCACATGACAACGCAACAACATCGAATAACTGCACGACACCTGGCACATCGGTCTCGGGGCGTTACAGGCCTGCAAGTAGGTGTTGTAGATTTTCGGACAGTTGATCACAGGGAACGCATGTGCCATCGTGAGGGAGGTCGTGTCTATATAGGCGATTCGTGTCTATATCATGGTGGTTGTTGAACATTGAGAATGGTTGACAGCATTCTCAATCCCAATTAAATAACATCATTAAAACCCAACAATAATCATTTAAAGTAACGTGATGCGATTCACATGATAATCCAGGTACTAGATACTCAAGATGTCCATAACCGGGGACACGGCTAATCATGATTAGTTTATACACTCTGCAGAGGTTTGCGCACTTTTCCCCACAAGACTTGATCGCCTCCGTTTGGTTTCTCGCACTACATGGTGTTTGAGAAGACGGATGACGGAGACATAGTCTTTCAGAAGCGCTAGCACCTTACGATGGGTAGACCGTACCACCTACAACCCCTACATCTGCTAGTCTACCACTATAAGAGTTTACACGACTTAATCAACTATGCTAGAGCCCATAATAGCTTGTGGCTGCACACGGAAGTTTCTAGCATGAAAAACCTCATGATCCCTTTGAGCCTGGGTGGCAGTCCAAAAGAAAACAGGCAAATCCTGGATTACCCAGGTGCCTAGACAGGCAATCCTGGAATAACCAGGTACCTCAATCCACCTAGATGTGTGTTTAAGTTGCCACCTTAGATAAACCATTAATTAACAAACTCACATCTGTCATGGATATCACTCACCCAATCCACGTCTACGAGCATAGCATGGCAATCTAAGCATAACGTAATAGTAACTTCCAAGGGTTTGATAATAAACAGGTAGTAGGTACTACCTCAACTACTTCCCATCCCACAATTTAATTAGATCCTAATCATGCAACTGTTTGAGGTTTGATCTAATGCAATAAAAACTGGGTATGAAACAGGTATGATCAAAGTGTGAACTTTCCTGCAATGTTGATGAAGATGATTCGCACTCAAAACTCTTGATAGTACTACTCGTCACAATCCGGTCAATCTATTGTAAGCAAGCAATAGTAACCACACATAAGCAATCACTCAAAGTATCAGAAAGATCGAAGAAGACAATTCGGAAAACATCAAAACCAAGCAAATAACTCTTGCAATATAAAACAATTTCTAACAGTACCAAAATTATATGAATTTGGCCTTATCATAAAGTTTAGGTCAAGAGCTTCAATTTGCAAAAAGAATCAACTCAAACGGAGTTATGAAACTCAAGTTATGATCAAACGAAGTTTGAATTCAAATCTGATCTAATTTAAATTTTAAACTTTTCAAAAACATGTTTGAGTTGGATTACTGGATAAAGGAGATCATAACGAAGACGTGAGCGTTGGTTTCGTTGAATTTGGACAAACGGTGTAAAAGTTATGACCGTTTGAAGAACAGGGACTATTCGGTAAGAAAAACTAATTGCAACCGGGTCCCTGGCTACGTGGGAGAATCTTACTCGTTGTAACCGTTCGATTCAGAAGTTTATCGAACGAACGTTCATCAATTAAAGAAAAACGATTCGAAGAAAAAATAGACGATCTAATCCTAGCCCTAGATCTACGATCGGACGGACGAGGAGAGACGGGGCGTTACCGCGGCAGTTGGGCTCGACGTCGCCGGAGAAGACGGCGGCAGCGGCGTCGGCTTCGAGCGGGGCGGCGGCTCCGGTGGCTCTCCAGCTCGGGCGAAGCCATGGGGAGGCGCGACGCGACGAGGGGACTCCGGTGGTGGTGGCGGCGTTGGGCGTAGGCGGCGGTGGAGTGCGGGGCAAAGGTGGCAGATCTCGGCGGAGCTCGCGAACTCCGACGAGTTTGCGTGGGGCGTGGGGAGGCGAGGGCGGCTGCGGTTCGAGGCGAAAACGGGGCCGGGGTCGAGGGTTTATATAGGGGGGCCCGCCTTGGGCGAGGGGCAAGGCGAGGGGGCGTCCGGGTTGAGCACGGCGTCGGCCGGCGGAGCGTGCGCGTACGGGACTCCGGCGAGAGGTCGGGGACGAACCCGACAGGTGGGTCCCACCTGTCGATGGCTGAGCGAGGCGGCGGCCGATCGCAGGCACGAGCGGGCAAGCGGAGCGGAGCGGCTTTGGGCGCGGCTGGGCTCTGGGCCATGGCCTGGCCTGGGAGCTGGGCCGGCCCAGTCGGTGGGAGAAAAGGAGTTCTTTTTAAAACATTTCCGAGACAAATAAAATAATTAAAACGAAATAATTAAATTATTATATAGGCATATAATATATCAAAATTTTCAGAAAAAGATTTTCTACGACGTGAACATTTTTCTAGCATTAAATAAAATACACACAAATTCTAATAATTCAAACAGTGCTCCTGCTCTAATAAAATCCAACAAAAATCATTTCAAAAATACCAAAATGATTTCAAATTAATTTTTCTCCAATTTTCTATTGTAGGGAATCATGTTACCCTAATTTCCATATATTTTATTTTTGGAGAAAAATAATTTGAATAAAACTCAAATAACCCAAATTGAAAAATAATTTCAAATGGATTTTAGATTTGAGTTCTTTGAAACTCCCAACTCATATTTCATATACTTTGAAGAAGTCATTTTATCTTCTCTCGTGAAAATCATTGAGTTGCATAAAGTTTCAGAATTGAAATATTTCCCAATGAAATTCAAATATTTTCAACAACCATTTTTATTTAATTTAAATGGAATAAGTCATGTCATCTTCTCTCTAGGGTTTTGGGTTGAAAAGAATTTGAATTCATGGAGATCACGAATGAAAAATGAAAGTTTGGGAAAGTCCTTTTATTCCCTCTCATTTAACTTTCAAAACGTTTCGAATTTCACTCAATCAATCACACAACAATCAAACAATCAATCAATCAATCTATTTATTATAACATTCCAAAATTTAGAATTTTGGGATGTTACAAACCTACCACCCTTAAAATGAATCTCGTCCTCGAGATTCGGAGTGGCTAGAAAGAAATAGGTTAGGTTCGGGGTCTCTTCAAAATTTCATCAATCGTCTCCGGGGTCTGGGGTGCTACCACCCTTAGAAGCATGGTTACGGTTCCATCAAAACTCATATACTCCATCCTTATTCTTGACAGTGTCGGTCTTCTCAGATCCTCGAGAAAAGTCCTTCTCTGAGCTCTTCCGGTAGTGGCATAACCTTTTCCTCAATTCTTCTGTCTTTCATCTTGGTAAGGTTATTCTAAGATTGGGTGTTCTTAGCTGACGGGGCTGGCGCTAAAACTAAACAACTATCGATATCTCATGGTGGTCAACAATTTATGGTTTCTCCTGCAGGAAATGGGTCTGGTTGATCCTCACCGTATAACCTACGGTTGGCAAAAGCTGCCTTGTACAAGGGAAAACTTGCTATACCATTCTAAGGTTTAAACAAGGTTTGATTGTCGTCTCTCTACTATAGGTAAGTCTCTCAGATTTACCATCCCATATAGCAAGGCAAATAATAAGAGTAAGTCGGTATGGTGATCAATCCATCCCGCACCCAAATCATTACCCTGTATATGCTTTAGTGAATCTCGCATTCTAACACTCGGTCATCCTCACAAGCATTGCAGAATTTCTCTTGTCGACGAACCAAGTTAGGATAAATCCATGGATTATGCAAGCCAAACAACCATCTATCGTTCCTTCACAACTCTCAGGTTTTGCGTTACTCCTATAAAATTGTTTGCCGATAAACGTCGTATCTTCCTCCAGGGTTTTTCCTTCAGCAAGAATGTGCTTGCTTCTTGGTAGGTCCTGGGGCATGTGGGTTATGGCCCATCTTATCACTTGTAGTCCTTGAACTTATCATCGGGCAACTGATTATTTTCCAAACATCCAGCTTCCTGGCATTCTTAAATCCTTCCATTTGTATTGTCTCTCTTCCTTCTCCTTTATATCCAATAATAATTCATCTCTTCATCCTCGTGGGTTATCCCACATACCGAGATAAAAACTTATACTTATGGAGTCCATATTCCACTTCGTGGAACATCATTATCCTTTCCAGGGTCAAGCGTTCTTACAGGGGAATACTGGCCATCTCTGCATGACACTTCTTCAACTGGGAAACGTGAAACACATCATGAACTCCTGACAGTCCTTCGGGTGACTCCAACTTTGTTGGCCACTTCTCCCATATGCTCCACAACTCGGTATGGTCCTACAAATCTCGGGGCTAACTTTCCCTTAACTCCAAATCATTTATCTCCTCGTAGAGGGGGCACACGATGACATGCTCTGTCTCCAATTTCATAGACTACCTCCTTGCGTTTTTGAGTTTGTATAACTCTTCTGTCTTGACTGAGCTACCTTCAGTCTATCTCGAATCAACTTAGCATTCTCTTCTGACTCCTTGATCACATTTGGTCCAAACAACTGACGATCTCCAACTTCATCCCACATTCTCTTGGGGCATCACACATATCGAGACAAAACTCATATTCATTTTGTCCAAAATCCACTCAGTGGAGTATCCTTATCTTTTTCCAAGAGTCAACGGTTCTTACAGGGTACTGCCACCCTTAAAATGCACAAATCTTCCATAGACCATATTTCTCATATCCTCAAAAATGGTCAAAATTCTTCTTCATAGGGTAACAACTCATAAAATCCATATCAGTACCAACGATGCTAACTTTATTCATTCTCAAATGATTACAATCTCTTGCTTTTCCATTACATGTCTCAACTCAACACCTCAATATAAAAGAAAACGTTCTCACTTCTACTACTCCATTTCTTTTGTTGCAAACTCAACTATCTAGCACAAGTTTCCTTCTCCTTAGGGCATTCTCTGGCAAAGTGCCCTGCTCCATTACAACTAAAACATATTACTTCTGACAAGTATCGAGGTTTCCTTTTTGGGCAATTGTTGAGGTAGTGCCCTGACTCCTTGCACCTGTAACAGGTGATATGGCTCAGGTCCTTCCTAGTATCCAATCTACTTCTCTTCCTGGACTTTTCCGTTCCAATCATGGATTCTATTTCTCGTGGGTCATACTCTACTTCCTCCGTCGGGAATTCTACTAGATCCCCATTCATACAATTCTGGGAGATGTGTCCTTCTTCTCCACATGAATAGCAGGACTTAGTGCAGGGTTTACTCGGGTCTTCTTTGGGTGTGTCCTCCATCACAGCTTCTTCTAAAATTTCCATGAGGGCTCCTTTCATTTCTTCTTTCTTCTGCTGGATGGTTCGTTGTACCATGGGGTAAATGTGACACTGAGCAGGATAGTGGGTAGTCCCTTCACACAAGAAACAAGTAATCTGCGTAGTTGGGCATTCTTCAACTGGGTGACTTCCTTCACAATTAGAGCATTCATCCTTGTGTTCTTTAGGGGTGTGTCCTATTTCTCCACAAATCTTGCATGCACAAGGTTTACTCATATCCTTTCCATAAGGCTTCAACTTCTGGGACACAAGGTGAGATCTTTGCAGAGTCAACTTTAATTCTCTCCAAGTGGTTACTCCTTGCCATCCATTCATGGTTTGGTATATCCTCCACCAAGTAGCAGCACCTCTTTCAAAGCACTGAAGAGCATGCTGGGTCATATCATTTCCAACTATAAGGTTATTCTTCATGTGATCCTCCATGTTCTGAATCCATCGGCCCGTCTCCAATTAACTCATCGGTCCAGAAAATACAAGCTCATCTCCATTCATCCTCTATTGGGTCCATGTGGGTTTGGGGTAAGATAAGAGAGAGGGAGAGGGATACACACAATACAAACAAAAGTTTTGAAAAGACAGATTTTATTTGTGGCCGTCAGGAAAAACATCAAACAAATGACAGCTCACAAACGTCGCATCTAACGTAGGTATATAATAGGGGTTTGGTCTTCTAAAGGTCAATAAATCTTCAACTCTCCAAACTCTTCAAGCCTTGTTCATGCATCCAATGGCTTCTTCCGATCATGCTTGTCTTTCTCAAGTTCTTTTGCCAGATCAACTATGTTGACGCGAAGTCTCTCATGACATCCTTTAACATTTTGGAGTTGCGTTCCAAACTTCTGCTTTCAACATCCTTCACATGAAGCATGGTCATACTGTCCTTCAGTTCCTGACAAATCTCTGGTATCTCGAGGTTGTAGCTCCTCCAGCTTGGCTACTTTCAGTTTTTGGTTCCTGAGTTCTTCACGAATGGCCTCCTTGTCAAATTTGACTTCCTACAAGTCCATCTTAAACTTCTTGATGTACTACTCCAGATCCTGGTGATACACTAGCTATGGTTAAAACTTCACCTCTTGCTGATAGATGCTCCATCAACCTTCTTCCATCAAATCCATTCTGAAGAAATGCATCCTTAACTCAGCACGGTGACAATAGCATCAGCGGGTGATGACATCACAGATAACCGTGTTTCTGCTCTTGTCATTCCCATGAGCTATCATTCCATAGTTGATATCTCCTGCCTTAGGGTTTTCTTTGACAAAACTTTAAGTTTTTAACTCTCCATGCTCCGGTCTTTCTCTGATACACCCTGATCTCGGGCATTGACAACTTCCTTAGTCTGCCAAGTTCCATAAGGGGTGCCTTCCTAGGTCATACAAATCTAGAAATTGTACAGGGCCTTCAAATTCTCCTAGTCTATGGAGTCTTCAACCGTTGCAGTTTCCATTATTATAATGTACGGTATAATCCTCTTCATTCTGAATGGTCTTGGTTGTCCGATATCTTGTACTTCTTGGAGTAGTCTCATCCATCGAATCTTCGCGTGGTCAAAAGGGGAAAGGGGTATGGTCTCACTAAAGGTCTTTTTGAAAGGGAAAGTTGTAGAGAAAAATCTTTGCTATGGGCTTGCCAATTTCTAGGGTCACGTCCTACAGTCAACATGTGCTCTGATACCATCTTGTAGCGACCCGACCCGAATGGATCAAGTCTCTTTGCTTAAGTGTCATCCCTGGATCGGTATGCTGACACACACAGTACTCGAGGATTTATAACAAAGGTAAATCACATGTATAAAGTAACGTAAATACTATTACCTCAATCCAAAATAGTGGAAGTAACAAGGTTGTGGATTCCCATCAACACCAACGGCAAAGTTGAGTGTAGAAATCATAACCCTAACGTATCACTTACTCATCGTAAGATAATCCTGCAACATGAGACGTTGCAGCCACAAAGGGTCAGTACATTGAATGTACTGGCAAATTCACACCATAGAGAATGATGAATAAAGGCTATCACTACATGCATATTTGGCTGGTGGAAAAGCTCTATGGTTATAGTTTTGCATAAAGCCAATTTTTCCCTACTGCAAAGGAATAAATTTTATTTAACTATCATGGTGGTTGTTGAACATTGAGAATGGTTGATAGCATTCTCAATCCCAATTAAATAACATCATTAAAACCCAACAATAATCATTTAAAGTAACGTGATGAGATTCACATGATAATCCAGGTACTAGATACTCAAGATGTCCATAACCGGGGACACGGCTAATCATGATTAGTTTACACACTCTCCAGAGGTTTGCGCACTTTTCCCCACAAGACTCGATCGCCTCTATTTGGTTTCTCGCACTACATGGTGTTTGAGAAGACGGATGACGGAGACATAGTCTTTCAGAAGCGCTAGCACCTTATGATGGGTAGACCATACCACCTACAACCCCTACATCTGCTAGTCTACCACTATAAGAGTTTACACGACTTAATCAACTATGCTAGAGCCCATAATAGCTTGTGGCTGCACACGGAAGTTTCTAGCATGAAAAACCTCATGATCCCCTTGAGCCTGGGTGGCGGTCCAAAAGAAAACAGGCAAATCCTAGATTACCCAGGTGCCTAGACATGCAATCCTGGAATAACCAGGTACCTCAATCCACCCAGATGTGTGTTTAAGTTGCCACCTTAGATAAACCATTAATTAACAAACTCACATCTGTCATGGATATCACTCACCCAATCCACGTCTATGAGCATAGCATGGCAATGTAAGCATAACGTAATAGTAACTCCCAAGGGTTTGATAATAAACAGGTAATAGGTACTACCTCAACTACTTCCCATCCCACAATTTAATTAGATCCTAATCATGCAACTGTTTGAGGTTTGATCTAATGCAATAAAAACTGGGTATGAAACAGGTATGATCAAAGTGTGAACTTGCCTGCAATGTTGATGAAGATGATTCGCACTCAAAACTCTTGATAGTTCTACTCATCACACTCCAGTCAATCTATCGTAAGCAAGCAATAGTAACCACACATAAGCAATCACTCAAAGTATCAGAAAGATCGAAGAAGACAATTCGGAAAACATCAAAACCAAGCAAATAACTCTTGCAACATAAAACAATTTCTAACAGTACCAAAATTATATGAATTTGGCCTTATCAGAAAGTTTAGGTCAAGAGCTTCGATTTGCAAAAAGAATCAACTCAAACGGAGTTACGAAACTCAAGTTATGATCAAACGAAGTTTGAATTCAAATCTGATCTAATTTAAATTTTAAACTTTCAAAAACATGTTTGAGTTGGATTACTGGATAGAGGAGATCATAACGAAGGCGTGAGCATTGGTTTCGTTGAATTTGGACAAACGGTGTAAAAGTTATGACCGTTTGAAGAACGGGGACTATTCGGTAAGAAAAACTAATTGCAATCGGGTCCCTGGCTACGTGGGAGAATCTTACTGGCTGTAACCGTTCGCTTCAGAAGTTTATCGAACAAACGTTCATCAATTAAAGAAAAACGATTCGAAGAAAAAAAATAGACAATCTAATCCTAGCCCTAGATCTACGATCGGACGGACGAGGAGAGACGGGGCGTTACCGCGGCGGTTGGGCTCGACGTCGCCGGAGAAGATGGCGGCAGTGGCGTCGGCTTCGAGCGGGGCGGCGGCTCCGATGGCTCTCCGGCTCGGGCGAAGCCATGGGGAGGCGCGGCGCGACGAGGGGACTCCGGTGGTGGTGGCGGCGTTGGGCGTAGGCGGCGGTGGAGTGCGGGGCAAAGGTGGCAGATCTCGGCAGAGCTCGCGAACTCCGGCGAGTTTGCGTGGGGCGTGGGGAGGCAAGGGCGGCTGCGGTTCGAGGCGAAAACGGGGCCGGGGTCGAGGGTTTATATAGGGGGGTCGCCTTGGGCGAGGGGCAAGGCGAGGGGGCGTCCGGGTTGAGCACGGCGTCGGCCGGCGGAGCGTGCGCGTGCGGGACTCCGGCGAGAGGTCGGGGACGAACCCGACAGGTAGGTTCCACCTGTCGGTGGCTGAGCGAGGCGGCGGCCGATCGCAGGCGCGAGCGGGCGAGCGGAGCGGAGCGGCTTCGGGCGCGGCTGGGCTTTGGGCCGTGGCCTGGCCTGGGAGCTGGGCCGGCCCAGTCGGTGGGAGAAAAGGAGTTTTTTTTAAAACATTTCCGAGACAAATAAAATAATTAAAATGACATAATTAAATTATTATATAGGCATATAATATATCAAAATTTTTAGAAAAAGATTTTCTACGACATGAACATTTTTCTAGCATTAAATAAAATACACACAAATTCTAATAATTCAAACAATGCTCCTGCTCTAATAAAATCCAACAAAAATCATTTTAAAAATACCAAAATGATTTCAAATTAATTTTTCTCCAATTTTCTATTGTAGGGAATCATGTTGCCCTAATTTCCATATATTTTATTTTTGGAGAAAAATAATTTGAATAAAACTCAAAGAACCCAAATTGAAAAATAATTTCAAATGGATTTTAGATTTGAGTTCTTTGAAACTCCCAACTCATATTTCATATACTTTGAAGAAGTCATTTTATCTTCTCTCGTGAAAATCATTGAGTTGCATAAAGTTTCAGAATTGAAATATTTCCCAACGAAATTCAAATATTTTCAACAACCCTTTTTATTTAATCTAAATGGAATAAGTCATGTCATCTTCTCTCTAGGGTTTTGGGTTGAAAAGAATTTGAATTCATGGAGATCACGAATGAAAAATGAAAGTTTGGGAAAGTCCTTTTATTCCCTCTCATTTAACTTTCAAAACGTTTCGAATTTCACTCAATCAATCACACAACAATCAAACAATCAATCAATCTATCTATTTATTATAACATTCCAAAGTTTAGAATTTTGGGATGTTATAGTGCTTCACTTATATCTTTTAGCACGGTTGAAAGGATCAATATGGTTGACTAGAGGGGGGGGGTGAATAGGCAACTACCAATTTTTAACTTTTCTTTATCAAATTAAACTTTGCATCAAAGTAGGTTGTCTAGATGTGCAACTAGGTGAGCAACCTATATGATGCAATACCAACAAGAAAACAAGCAAGCAAGAGAAGTAACACTAAAGAGCTTGCACAAGTAAAGGTAAGAGATAACCAAGAGTGGATCCGATGAATACGAGGATGTGTTACCGAAGTTCCTTCCCTTTGAGGGGAAGTACGTCTCCGTTGGAGCGGTGTGGAGGCACGATGCTCCCCAAAAAGCCACTAGGGCCACCGTATTCTCCTCACGCCCTCACACAATGCGAGATGCCATGATTCCACTATTGGTGCCCTTGAAGGCGGCGACCGAACCTTTACAAACAAGGTTGGGGCAATCTCCACAACTTAATCGGAGGCTCCCAACAAAACCACGAAGCTTCACCACAATGGACTATGGCTCCGTGGTGACCTCAACCGTCTAGGGTGCTCAAACACCCAAGAGTAACAAGATCCGCTAGGGATGAGTGGGGGAATCGAAAATCCCTTGGTGGAAGTGTAGATCGGGGCCTTCTCAACCACTCCCGAGCAAATCAACAAGTTTGATTGGCTAGAGAGATAGATCGGGCGAAAATGGAGCTTGGAGCATTTAATGGAGCTTGAGCAATAAATGGAGCTTGGGGGAGGAAGAGGTAGGTCAAGGAGAAGAAGGGGACTCCCTTTTATAGTGGGGGCAACAATCCAACCGTTGCCCCCCACCAACCAACCCCGCACAGGGCGGTACTACCGCTAAGAGGGGGCGGTACTACCGCTAGGTCAGCGGTACTGCCGCACCAGCCAGCGGCACTGCCGCGCAGAGGAGACTAGTAGGGAATAGGACCCAACACGGTACTATCGCGGTGGTAGGGGCGGTACTACCGCTCCTGAAATGGTACTACCGCCTCTACAACCGCAACTAGTGCCGCAAAATCCGACACGAGAAAAAGACCCCTCGAGTCGAGGCGGTAGGAGCCAGACAACCCAGCGGTACTACGACAGCGGGGTCACGGGCGGTACTACCGCTGTGGAGCGGTACTGCTGCTTGTGACCCTTCGGCCGTACTACCGCTGGGACACTGAAGAGAGAGAGAGAATCTCTCCAAAGAGGCTGAGGACGAGGCGGTGGTGCCAGGCACCCCAGCGGTACTACTGCTATGGAGACAAGGGCGGTACTACCGCTGTGGAGCGGTACTGCCGCTTGTGTCTCCTCAGCAGTACTACGGCTGGGTTGCGCGGTACTACTGCTGGGACCCAGACAGGACAAGGAAAAGTGGAGAGATCTCTTCAAAGGAATGGACAAGCTCGGAGGGTGAGAAGCTGATGTGTACGTGTTGATTCCACCGATGCAATACCCCAGCGGACCCCTCTTGATAGTACGGTGCCCTCTACGCAACTAGTCCACCGAGAGAGAAACGAAAGAGCTACACCGTCTTGAAGGACACTCCGAAGGGAAGGAAACATCTCATGCCAGGGGTGAATCTATGAACTATTCAAAGAACATGATTAGTCCGCAAACATGTTGTCATCAATCACCAAAACTACCTTGAGAGAGATATGCCATAACAATCTCCCCCTTTTTGGTGGATTGATGACAACTAGGGATTTGCGCAAGGAAAAGAAATAAACGTAAGAAAACTAAGAATTACAAAATATAGACGGGCTCCCCCAGAATGTGTGCACCTAGTTAGAGGAGCATTCGGAAAGCAAGACACACACATCCGGATCAACACCCCCCCTATATTTTATAGTTCAACAATTCTAAGCACAATTTTAAGCACAAGATATATGAGAGAAGAGAATATAACAGGACAAGCGTGCAACTCATAATAAACTACAATACTGAATAGACATAAGAAATAAGGTAGCGATAGGGAGCATATGTCTCACACCATATGTCTAGAACTTAGGTCTCACGGGCACCAAACCAAACCAAACAAAGACACCGAGAGAACACACAAGATGACAAACACAAAGCATGACAGAAATCCCTACACTCTCTCCCCCTTTGGCAGCGAGACACCAAAAAGGGAAAAGAGCGACACTACAACTCCAGGTGATGGCAAGCTGAGGATCTCGAATCATCAAATCTCAGCGTGATCGTCTGCATCTCCGTCGTTGGTCGAAAACTGCTCGGCGTCGGAGTTGGTCCAAGGGCAGTGCTGATGAATCCACTCCTCCTCTTCAGTGATCTGACCCTCAGATCCACTGGCAACTGTCGCTCTCAACTAACGCATGAGCTCCTTGTGGCGCATCCTGGCATACTTCTCCGCCACATGAGTCATGTACTGACCATGAGACTCCATGCAGAAAAGCTTCTTCAACTTGTTTTTAAGCTTCTTCGCCCACGAGGGTTCAGCACTAGAGGGGCCAATATCCTCCTCGAGAGCATCAGTGGCTGCCCCACCCTCGGTCTCCATGGCAGCAGTAGCAGTAGCAGCAGACGGACCCCCTGTTTGAGGCGCTGGGGTGACCCAATTGTCTTTCTTCCTCAGACGCTTGATCTCATGAGAAACCAAGTCTCCAGTCTCTAGCAACACTCTGGGATAGGTCTGTGCCCAGGCCCTCTCAATGAGCCTCATGATGAATGGACCATATATCGGGCACTTGCGCTCAGACACGACAGAGAGAAGTTCAGACCACATGACATGAGAAATATCCAGGCTCTCTCCAGTGCTTGCTTCCTTCTCATGCTGACAGAAAAGGAGCATGTCCACGAGGTAAGAGTGGACCATATCCAGATTCCCGATCCGAGGGAAGAGAGTCTCACGGAAGATGCAATGAAGAATGTCCAGATACGAAGACATCTCATAGGTCTTCTTCTCAGTTACTGGGTGAACTTTCACAATGCAGTAGGGCCAAAGGGCTTGCTTGTGGGTGGACGTAGCATTGCGGCGAGGGCGGAAGCCGACAGGAGTCTCAAGCCCGTGATCCACCACATCAAGTAACTCCATGAAAGCCTTCCACTTAACGGAAAGCAGCTTGCCATTGGTCATCCATGTCAAAGTTCTGTCGACGTCCGTCCCAAGATGGACGGTGGCATAGAATTGAGCCACCAAATCCGCATCAAAATCCTTGTTGAATTGCATGATCCTGGGAATGTTCAGCTGAGTGCACATCTGAAGGGCTTCGCCAAAGTACTCCGGGTCCTTCTCCATAGCATCAGTGTCAATGGAGCGAACATCAACAAAGAGATTCTTCTTGGCCTTGATCACATCAAAGTAGATGGCAAACTGAAAACGGTTCCAGAACGGGCGGTTGACCAAAGTGGGTTCTTGGTCCACCGCATAGGGGTTGCGGCGACGCTTTTCCCAAAACTCCTTGTTGGTCATCTCAGTCACAGTCTTCCCTTTTGGCTTGTTGGCGAATCTCTTCGTGTGCTGAGGAGGTGGAGGAACACTTGCGGATGCACTTGCTGGAGGCAGTTGGCTGCTCGAGGAGCCACTGGCTGGCTCAGAGGTGCGGTAGCGTTTTGATGTTGCACGCCGGGGGTTGATACGGCGAGCTTGATGCTCAGAATGGTCATCACCTGGAGCCAAACACAAGAACACGCAAAACAACTAGAAAGAACGAGCATAAACCAACAAACACAAAAAAAATTCAAGGTAAGGCAGGAATATGATGGAATTTTGCATGCAGCGGTAGTACCGTGACATGTCCACGGCAGTACCGCCCAAGCGGTAGTACCGCCCCAAGGAGGGCGGTAGTACCGCTCAAGGTCAAGTGGTAGTACCGCTCCAACGAGAGCGGTAGTACTGCTCGAGGCGGAGAAACAGCAGTTTCCTATAGCACGAGGCGGAGAAACAGCGGTTTCCTACTACCGTGGTCAGATCCGGCACTACCGGCCTACCAAATTCAAAAATATTCCTACCAAACTCTAATCGAGATAGTCTAGTTGCCTTCTCCAACCAACTCAAGCCTAGATTTAGCCAAAAATCTAGAGATGCTACGACCATTGCCCCTAAGAAACAAGATCTAAAAACGAGACAAAAGGAGAGAAGGAATGGGGGCAATACCGGCATCCATGGCAAGAGAACGGGGTGGGGATCAACTACACCAAAGGAAATGGAGAGGGACGCCCCGGAGACGGAGATCCGTCGGAGCCCTCCCGCGGCGAGTTGAGGCTGGAGAGAGGAAGAGGAAAGAGGGGGCGAAGCGAATGGGTATGGGGGAGAAGAAACCTCCCCCTGCCCCGATATAACCCCTGGTCCCGTCCCTCAGCGGTAGTACCGTGTTGGGGGGCAGTAGTATCGCTTATGCACGGTAGTACCACGCACCACCAGCGGTAGTACCGCCCAACATGCTGCGGTAACCAAACAACATGGCTTTTGCTCGAAGGAAAGACAAGAACAGGAAGAAAAGAGAGCACACCAGCAAACGACCAAGACACACCTCTTCAAAAGAGGGCGGTGGCCGAGGCCACCTATGTATGAGTCAAGAGGTATGGCGCCGCGAAGATTTTAACCTTGGGCCCATGACCAAAACTCGTCTTTGAAACACAAGTACCATCAACAATGGCTAAAGTGAAAGACTTGATCAATTTATGCATAATGGGGGGAGGGAGAGTTCATTGAGAGAACAACACCCCCCCCTATGTCCATGCCTACACCTAAACTAAACAGCAAATTGAGCGTGGTGGGGTGTGCAAGGGTTCAAGCCACATTGCTCGAATCAATGATATTTAGCTCATGCCTTAACTCGCGAAATCTTGCTTCATCCAAGGGCTTCATGAAAATATCTGCAAGGTTGTCATGAGTGTTGACATAGTTGAGCTCGATCTCTCCTCGCCTAATGTGATCCCGGATGAAGTGATACCGAATCTCAATATGCTTCGTCTTGAAGTGTTGCACCAGGTTGAGAGAGATCTTGATGGCACTTTCATTGTCACACCAAAGAGGCACTTTGTCACAAGTGACACCATAATCCTTTAAAGTTTGCCTCATCCATAGGAGTTGTGCACAACAACTACCAGCGGCAACATACTCCGCCTCAGTGGACGAGAGAGACACACAACTTTGCTTTTTGGAAGACCAACTCACCAAAGAGAAACCAAGGAATTGGCACCCTCCGGAAGTGGACTTCCTATCCACTTTGTCTCCCGCCCAATCGGAATCCGAGTACCCTACAAGCTTGAAGTTTGATCCTCTTGGGTACCATAAGCCAAAGTTTGGGGTATGAGCCAAATATCGAAAGATTCGTTTGACCGCCACATAGTGACTTTCCTTAGGTGCGGCTTGAAACCGTGCACAAATTCCCACACTCAACATGATGTCCGGTCTAGATGCACAAAGGTAAAGCAAGGATCCAATCATGGAGCGATATACCTTTTGATCCACCACTTTACCATTGGGATCTAAGTCAAGTTCGCATTTGGTGGGCATTGGAGTGGAAGCCGACTTGACGTCACTTAGCTTGAATCTCTTGAGCATGTCTTGAGTGTATTTGGATTGATTGATGAAAGTTCCTTCTCTTCTTTGCTTCACTTTGAACCCTAGAAAGAACTTCAACTCTCCCATGGAGGACATCTCAAACTTTGAGGTCATGAGAGCGGCAAATTCGTCATTGAAAGCTTTGTTAGGAGAACCAAAGATAATATCATCAACATATAATTGGCACACAAACAACTCCCCTTTGACCTTCTTAGTAAAAAGAGTGGGGTCGATTAGCCCAACTTCAAAACCACGGTCTTGGAACAACTCGGTAAGGTGGTCATACCACGCACATGGGGCTTGTTTAAGGCCATAGAGTGCCTTATCGAGTTGATACACATGATCAGGAAAGTAGGGATCCTCGAACCCGGGGGGGTTGCTTGACGTAAACCAACTCATTAATAGGACCATTAAGAAAAGAACTCTTCACATCCATTTGTTGTAACTTAAAGTTATGATGAGAAGCATATGCAATCAACATGCGAATGGATTCAAGACGAGCAACGAGAGCAAAGGTTTCACCGTAGTCGATACCCTCGACTTGGGAGTAGCCTTGTGCCACCAAACGAGCCTTGTTGCGAATGATAATCCCATGGGCATCTTTCTTGTTCTTAAATATCCACTTGGTTCCTATGACATTGTGATTCCCGGTCGGTCTTGGCACCAATCTCCACACTTTGTTGCGCTCGAAGTTGTTGAGTTCTTCATGCATGGCATTGAGCCAATCTGGATCCTCTAGTGCTTCATAGACCTTGTGGGGTTCCACACAAGAGACAAACGCGTGATGCTCACAATAATTTGCTAATTGTCTACGAGTGCTTACCCCCTTTCTTAAGCTTCCAAGCACATTCGTCATGAGATGATCCTTGGTGGAGAGCTTGGAAGCAACCTTGGCGGCACGACGCTCTAATTCCTCCTCGGGGGTGAGACGAGGAGTGGTCACTTGATCATCTTGAGCGTCGTCTTGGGCTTGTTCTTGTCCTTGAACTTGCTCGAAGGAGAGAACTTGACCTTGGGCATCACTTGATGTGTCAACATCGTCTTGAGTGTGATCTTGCCCTTGGTCATGTTCTTGAGGATGAGGGCCTTCATGTTGTTCTTCGGAAGCATGTGGGCCTTGGGTTGGTGATGGCTCCACTTGAGTGGAGCTTTGTCCTTCTCCTTCGGCCACAAGGGGTTCCTCAATGGGCAGGATAAAGCCAACACCCATTCTTCTTATGGCATGGGGAGGAATTTCATCACCTACATCACAAGTGCCACTTTGCTCCACTTGGGAGCCGTTATTCTCATCAAACTCCACGTTACACGTCTCCTCAATAAGTCCCATGGATTTATTGAGGACACGGTAAGCATGAGAGTTTGTAGCATAGCCAACAAATATGCCCTCATAAGCTCTAGCCTCAAATTTAGACACCCGAACACCTTTCTTAAGAATGAAACACTTACACCCGAATACCCGGAAGTACTTAAGGTTGGGCTTGTTACCGGTGAGTATCTCATATGGAGTCTTGTTCAAGCCCTTGTGGAGGTAGAGCCGTTTGGATGCATGACACGCGGTGTTGATGGCTTCGACCTAAAAGTTGTACGGAGACTTGAACTCCGCCATCATGGTCCTTGCCGCATCCATCAATGTCTGGTTCTTCCTTTCCGCAACACTGTTTTGTTGAGGGGTGTAGGGTGCGGAATATTGATGCTTGATTCCCTCATCACTGAGAAACTCATCCAAGGTGTAGTTCTTGAACTCGGTGCCGTTGTCACTTCTTATTGTCAAGATTTTTGCATTGTGTTGATGTTGTGCTTCATTTGCAAAGTCAATGACGGTTTGTTGGGTCTCGCTCTTCCTCTTAAAGAAATACACCCACATGTACCTTGAGTAATCATCCACAATCACCAAGCAATACTTCCTACCTCCAAGACTGTCGAAGGATGGAGGCCCAAAGAGATCCATGTGAAGGAGCTCCAAAGGCCTCTTTGAATAAATGATAGTCGTGGGAGGGTGAGCCTTCTCATGTAGCTTTCCTTCGATATAGGCACTGCAAGCACGATCTTTAGCAAAACTAACATTCGTTAGTCCACGAACATGGTCCTCCTTGAGGAGACTTTGCAAAGATCTCATATTGACATGGGCTAAACGGCGATGCCAAAGCCATCCCACATCAACTTTAGCCATTAGGCATGTCGCGGTCTTAGTGGGTCGCTTCGAAAAGTTAATCACATATAGACCATTCTTGACATGCCCAACAAAAGCTACTTTAAGAGTCTTGCTCCACAAGAGGGCCACTGTATCGATATCAAAGAAAGTGGCAAAGCCCATGATTGCAAGTTGACGAACGGAAAGTAAATTGTATGCAAGGGACTCAACAAGCATGACCTTCTCGATCGTGAGATCATGAGAGATGACCACCTTGCCAAGTCCCAATACCTTAGAAGATGAGGCGTCACCCCACTCGACATTGGTGGGCATAGATGGAACCTTGTGCACGTCCACCACCAAGTCCTTGCTTCCGGTCATATGATTTGTAGCTCTGCTATCGAGCAACCATGATCCCCCACTGGAAGCAAACACCTACAAGAGATCAATGCTTAGTTTTAGGTACCCATTTTGTAATGGGTCCTTTGATGTTAGTAACAAGGGTTTTTGGAACCCAAATAGACCATTCAATGTATTCATGAGGAGAACCAACAAATTTGGCATAAACATGCCCATCACTAGCACGGCATAACACATAAGAAGGATTAAAATCGCCGGCTTTGTTGGGAGGGGTGACATTGCCCTTCTTGACATTGTTCTTCTTCTTCTCCTCGGAGGCACTCTCTCCCTCCTTCATAAAGGTTTGCATGAGAGGAGGAGGTTGTTTGGTCTTGTCATTCTTCTTCTTGTTCTTAGAGTCGGGCACATACCCAACCCCTTCCTTGGCCACAACTCCCTTTTGGTTGATCAAGAGATCGTTGAGGTTCTTCTTGCCTTGTATGCAAGTCGCAAGACCTCTCTCAAGTTGCCCCTTTAGCTTGGCGTTCTCCTTAATGAGATGCACATGCTCACAACACGGGTTAGTAGCATTTGCATTATCAATTAACATCATACGAGGGAAAGTGGTTTTTTTCCTTGGTTAGCTTTACTTGAAGTTGATCATGAGACTCTTTGAGGCTAGCATGAGCACCCTTCAAGACCTTGTGAGCCTTGTCAAGTAGATAAAACTCCTCTGTGAGTCTAGCAAGATCAACCTCAAGTTCGGCCTTCTCGGAGTTTAGCACATGAGAAACTATGAGGACATGATCATAATCTTTCTTTAACTTAGCATGATCAACGTTGTGTGACTCCTCAAGAGCCAAACGAAGACCACACTCTTCCTCAAGAGCATTGGAAAGATCCGAAATCTCATCGGCATAGTCACGACTATGCCCTTCCATCTTAGTGATGGTGTCTTCGTGAGCCTCGATCATGTCATTGGCTTCACCAAGTTGTTCCAAGAGAGCAACAAAGTGCTTCTTGGATTTTCCCTTGAGTTTGCCCATAAAGGCCTCAAACTCGTTAGCCTCCACATTAGCTCCCTCAAGTTCATTAATGCTATCCATCGGAGAAGGATGATTAATGATGGTAGTTTTGATATTGGGGGTTACCTTGTTGGTGGCTTTAGCCATGAGGCACTTGGCGGTGATGCTCTCATTGGGTGAGTCAAAGAGAGACACCCGTGAAGTCGTCACAATGGCAAGGAGGCCATGGCAACCGACTCATCATCTTCATCATCGTCATCATCCTCATTGTACTCTTCTTGTACCACCAATGCCTTGGGAGTCTTCTTCTTGGTGAAGTTGTTCTTGTTGGGGAACGACTTGGCCTTGTCCTTTCAGATGAGCTTGCCACCATTGTCTTCCCTCTTCTCATATGGGCATTCCGCAACAAAATGACTCACGTTGCCGCAATTGTAGCAAGTCCTTACACGTTGCTTGCCCCTCGTGCCACTCGAGTTGTTTTTGCTAAAGTTTGGCCTCGAGTTTTTCTTGCTCCAAAATTGCCTTGAAGCAAGTGCCATGTGTTCATGATATGCATACTTCATATCTTCGGGGTTGCTCTCCTCTTCTTCCTCTTCTTCTTCTTCAATGGTGAGCTTGGCCTTCAATGCAAGGTTAGGCTTCTTTGCCCATTGAGAACGGAGCACCACATTGTCGGCGGTCTTGTCCAAAATGTTCATGGCCACAAATTCATCCAACACTTCGCTTGAGGTCAAAGTGTGGAAGTCCGGTCTTTGACGAATGACGGAGGACATGGCCTTGTGGTAGGGCATCATTGCCTTGAGGAATTTGCGCTTGATCCAATTGTCATCCGTGTCCTTGCTCCCGTGATCTCATAGTGAGACCGCGAGTTTGGTTACTCTCCGATAAAGCTCACGAGGTTCTTCATCTTCTTTCATAGCAAACTCATCGGCCTCATCTTGCACCACTTCATAGTTGGAGTGTTGAATGCTTGCGATTCCCCGGTAGAGAGAGACAACACAATGCCATGCATCTTTGGCCAAGGCGAAGGGATGAAGATGAGGTAGGTCTTCGGGTGGAATTGCATCTTGAATTATGAAGAGAGCATTCTCATTGAATTGATTATCCGCGGCTTCTCGAGGAGTGAAGTTGCTTGGATCATGCGGATAAAAACCTTCTTCAATGATTCTCCAAAGGTTAGTGTTCACATGATTTAAATGACGTTTAAAGCAGTAAACCCAAGAATCAAAGTCCTCATTTTTCACAATCTTAGGGGGAGGACCGGCATGATTCAAATGAGTAGAAGGAACCGGTCCACCATAAACAAGTGGTGGTTCCACATGAGCAAAGATGCCGGTGCCATTTTTACCACTAGAAGATGGAGCCTTTTCACTACTAGCTTCCCCCTTGTCGGGGATAACATCCATCACCTTGTTGGTGGGATCACCCACTTTCAACGGTGAGGTGGAAAGTTTAAGCCCCTCAAGAAATTTAGTAAACATGCTTTCAACCTCGGTCGTCATGGAGGTCTTCAATGTCTCTAAGGCCACATTGAATTCCTCACGAGAGACCGCGGGTCCCCCATCGCCCGTGGACGAGATCGGATTCACACCGGAGTGTTCCTCCACACCGTCTACGGTATCAACCATACTCTTTGGACGGTAAAGTCCTTAATAAAGAGATGAGGCTCTGATACCAATTGAAAGGATCGATATGGTTGACTAGAGGGGGGGGGGTGAATAGGCAACTACCAATTTTTAACTTTTCTTTATCAAATTAAACTTTGCATCAAAGTAGGTTGTCTAGATGTGCAACTAGGTGAGCAACCTATATGATGCAATACCAACAAGCAAACAAGCAAGCAAGAGAAGTAACACTAAAGAGCTTGCACAAGTAAAGGTAAGAGATAACCAAGAGTGGATCCGGTGAAGACGAGGATGTGTTACCGAAGTTCCTTCCCTTTGAGGGGAAGTACGTCTCCGTTGGAGTGGTGTGGAAGCACGATGCTCCCCAAGAAGCCACTAGGGCCACCGTATTCTCCTCACGCCCTCACACAATGCGAGATGCCGTGATTCCACTATTGGTGCCCTTGAAGGCGGCGACCGAACCTTTACAAACAAGGTTGGGGCAATCTCCACAACTTAATCGGAGGCTCCCAACAAAACCACGAAGCTTCACCACAATGGACTATGGCTCCGTGGTGACCTCAACCGTCTAGGGTGCTCAAACACCCAAGAGTAACAAGATTGGCTAGGGATGAGTGGGGGAATCGAAAATCCCTTGGTGGAAGTGTAGATCGGGGCCTTCTCAACCACTCCCGAGCAAATCAATAAGTTTGATTGGCTAGAGAGATAAATCGGGCGAAAATGGAGCTTGGAGCATTTAATGGAGCTTGAGCAATAAATGGATCTTGGGGGAGGAAGAGGTAGGTTAAGGAGAAGAAGGGGACTCCCTTTTATAGTGGGGGCAACAATCCAACTGTTGCCCCCCACCAACCAGCCCCGCACAGGGCGGTACTACTGCTAAGAGGGGGCGGTACTACTGCTAGGTCAGCGATACTGCCGCACCAGCGAGCGGCACTATCGCGCAGAGGAGACTAGTAGGGAATAGGACCCAACGCGGTACTACCGCGGTGGTAGGGGCGGTACTACCGCTCCTGAAACGGTACTACTGCCTCTACAACCGCAGCTAGTGCCGCAAAACCCGACACGAGAAAAAGACCCCTCGAGTCGAGGCGGTAGGAGCCAGACAGCCCAGCGGTACTACGACAGCGGGGTCACGGGCGGTACTACCGCTGTGGAGTGGTACTGCCGCTTGTGACCCTTCGGCCGTACTACCGTTGGTAGTGCGGTACTACCGCTGGTAGTTTGGTACTACCACTGGGACACTGAAGAGAGAGAGAGAATCTCTCCAAAGAGGCTGAGGACGAGGCGGTGGTGCCAGGCACCCCAGCGGTACTACTGCTGTGGAGACAAGGGCGGTACTACCGCTGTGGAGCAATACTTCCGCTTGTGTCTCCTCAGCGGTACTACGGCTAGGTTGCGCGGCACTACCGCTGGGACCCAGACAGGACAAGGAAAAGTGGAGAGATCTCTTCAAAGGAATGGACAAGCTCGGAGGGTGAGAAGCTGATGTGTACGTGTTGATTCCACCCATGCAATACCCCAGTGGACCCCCTCTTGATAGTACGGTGCCCTCTACGCAACTAGTCCACCGAGAGAGAAATGAAAGAGCTACACCATCTTGAAGGACACTCCGAAGGGAAGGAAACGTCTCGTGCCAGGGGTGAATCTGTGAACTATTTAAAGCACATGATTAGTCCGCAAACATGTTGTCATCAATCACCAAAACTACCTTGAGAGAGATATGCTGTAACAACGGTGTGCTTTAGTATTTTTTTGAAGAAATGCTCTCTTGCTTCACTTTGATTATTTGAGAGTTAGTAAAATTTTCAAGAAATTATCTCTTGCTTCACTTAAATTAATTTGAGAGAAAGAAAAAATTATTATGCTCATGATCTTTACCTATATTTGTTGGAGCTTGTCAAAAGCAATACATGAAAATTAGTCCCAAAGTGATAGATATCCAAGAAGGATATAATAAAAACTTTCATGAAGATCTTTGGACAAAATAAACTTGATTCTTAGTAATAGTTTTGAGATATGATGATGTGATATGTGAGTCATCTTGATGAGTAATTATGCTTTAGTAAGAATATTGGTGTTAAGGTTTGTGATTCCCTATGCAAGTAAGAAAGTCAATAGTCATGCAATGAAATTATATCCTACTTGTGGTGCATTATCCGGTGTTATTTATGCTTAATGCTTGCTTATGAGATTATTCATTTCTTAGTTGGTCGCTTCCCAATCTTTTGCTAGCCTTCATTTTGCACTAAGTATGAGCACTACTTGTGCATCCAAAAACCTTCAAACTAGTTTTGCCACATGAGTCCACTATATCTACCTATATGTGGAATTCTTTTCCCGTTCTAAGCAAATTTGCATGTGCCATCTCTAATTTTCAAAATAAACTTCTCTTTTGTGTGTTTGTTTCGCTCACGGAGCGGTGAGGGTGGCTAATATTTTCCATGCTAGATGTGTTATTCTCAAGATGAGTGTTTATTCACTTGTCATTGCACGAGAGTAAGGCAAAAGTATTAGAGATGCCCAGTCCTGAAATGCAAAAAAACAATTTACTTTATGTTGTGGAATAATAAATTCCTTGAAAAGTGTTGGTATGGAGGGCAACCGTGGATACGGCTAGCCATGGAAAGTGAAAGTTATGGTGGAAAATGGAATAAACTTTATTTTCTGTTTGGGAACCACATATGATATATCTATGCATGGAAAGTATTGGGAACCACTGGTGCGCGTCGGTCCTAACAAACGGTTTTAACCCCTTTTCACGATGGCATTTGGAACCGTCGCCAAGTGAGTGTGTGTGATAGGGTGTCCTTCCCACATGACCTAGAAATCGTCGGGTATAGGCCCTCCTGGGACCCAGGCTAGGGCCGTGTGCGATCGGCGAGGCATCAAAACCCAGTCATTTCCGTAGGTATGTACATCCCACATGGTAATCCGAGAAAATCATTTCCGTAGGTATGTACATCCCACACGGTGAATCCCAAAAAACATTTCTGTTCGTATGTATATCACACACAGTCAATCCAAGGAATACGTTTCCGTTCTTATGTACATCCCACACAGTCAATCCAGTGAAAACGTTTCCGTTCGTATGTACATCCCACACAGTTTTATGTATACGCTCGTGTGTGAAAGGTGTAACTATCATACACGCTCTGCCTTGGTTAACTATTTGATTTCATTAACTACATAACACAAGTTTTGATGTAGAAAACTGTGTGGCATTGGGCTATCCATCACAAGCGCTTTTACTGCCAGAACCGTTTGCAAAGTTCCACGACCATCTGTTCTCTTTTTATTTTTTCCTATAATTTATTATTCTAATGGGAAAATTTGAAATATGAAACGTGCAATTCAAATTCTCAGCACAATGGTTCAACAACGAATCCATAAATAAAATTGCCAGTACAATATGTTCAGTAATTACAAGATTAGGCAGCAATTAACTATGATGAACCACAATATTTAAAGGCGGTAAAGGTGAAGAGACAAGTGTAAATCATTTTGACTGCCGACAGTGTTGAAGAAGCGGAATGCCCATAATGTGCCTTCCTGTTGCCTCCACTTTGGTCATGTAGTTTGCAAGGTATCATCAATAAATAGCTTGGGAAACCACTGAAGAGAGAAAAATATCAGATACTGAGGTCTAATAGAGTAACTTGTTGTGGGCAGGGGGAAAAGGCAACACATTACTTACCATCCTAAAGCTAATTGTTGTCTTCGACAAAGTGTAAATAAAGAGCTTAATTCCAATGACCCGTTTCTTTCGCCTAACAATCTTTCTTAGTTTCCTCACTTGATGCTTGTTCATGAATATCTCATTGCCCCATACACAAAAGGGATCAAAACGTGGATTAGTACCGCTCATATATGTACCTACAAGCAACCAGTAAATGTAAGAGCTAAACTGAGATTACACAAATGATGTAAAATACAACTACCTATGTTCCTAATTACAAGTATTTTTTTTAGATTTCAATATGAACTACATACAAATGTATATAGAATTATAGATATAGTTTAGATTATAATCTAGATTCACTCATTTTTCTCCTTATGTAGTCTATATTGGAATCTCTAAAAATACTTATATTTAGGAATAGATGGTGTATAAGACATGGGATGCAGCTAACTTCGACGACAAACAACAACATCGTCCATTGTAGCCCTGTGTAAGTACATGGAAAGCCAATGTTAACTACAACAGGGTTAGCATCCACCAAAAATAGCAAATGGTAATAAAACGGCAACATCTGTAGTGATATCTTCATTTTGAAAGAGTAGCACGGTAGCAAAGGGACGGATTAAAAAATGGATACAACTATTAATTGCAACATGCTTAACAACATCCTAATTCATGTTTTGTAAGTTTGTAGCCATTGAAATACAACTCTTTAAAAATGGATACAACTGTTAATTGCAACAGGCTTAATGGCCATTGAAACCGGTACTGATAAAAATGCAATTGGTAGAGTTAAACATCACAGGGCAGGTGCTGCCATAGTAGATAATGGCCCAGTTGTCTATAAAAAGGTAGGGAAAATAGCTAAAACGTGTTAGGCATGTTTACTACAACATGCTTAATACATCGACCGTACAAAACATAGCCATTAATTGCAACTGGTATTGGTAAGACTGAACTAGTGGCTACATACTTGGTAAGTCCTGAGAGGTAGTTGCTGGGGCACTTCATCTTGGCCAGAGCCTGCCCAAAGTCAGCGGCGGCGGAGGCGAGCTGTTCCTCCGGGTCGAAGCGTGGATCAGTGCCACTAACATGTATACCTACAGGCAACCAGTAAATGGTAGAAGTTAAAATGCAATTGCATAAATGATGTGAAATACTGTAAGACATGGGATGCAGCTAACCTCGACGACGAACAACAACATCGGCCATTATGACCCTTCATAAGTACATGGACAAGCATGTTAAGTACGACAGGGTTAGCATCCACCAAAAATAGCAAATGGGCAACATCTCTAGTATATCTTCATTGCAGAGAGTAGCATGGTAGCAAATGGACAGATTAAAAAATGGATACAATTGTTAGTTGCAACAGGCTTAACAACATCCTAAGTTATGTTTTGTAAGTTTGTAGCCATTGAAATACAACTATTTAAAAATGGATTCAACTGTTAATTGCAACAGGCTTAATAGACATTGAAACCGATACTGATAAAAATGCAATTGGCATAGTTAAACATCACAAGGCAGGTGCTGCCAGAGCAGAGAATGGCCCAGATGTCTATAAAAAGGTAGGAAAAGTAGCAAAAACGTGTTAGGCATGTTTAATAGAACATGCTTAATACATCGACCGTACATAACATAGCCATTAATTGCAACTGGTATTGGTAAGAATGAACTGGAGAGTACATACTTGGTAAGTCCTGAGAGGTAGTTGCTGGGGCACTTCATTTTGGCCAGAGCTCGCCCAAAGTCAGCGACGACGGAGGCGAGCTATTCCTCCGGGTCAAAGCGTGGATCAGTGCCACTGACATGTGTACCTACAGGCAACCAGTAAATGGTAGAAATTAAACTGCAATTGTACAAATTATGTGAAATACTGTAAGACATGGGATGCAGCTCAACTCGACGGCAAACAAAAGCATCGGCTGTTATGACCCTGCATAAGTACATGGACAGGAATGTTAAGTACAACAGGGTTAGCATCCACTAAAAATAGGGCAGCATCTCTAGTGATATCCTGAGTCATGTATTGTAAGTTTGTTTCTGGTATTGGTGAAATTGAGCTGGACATGATAATATTTGAACATGACACAGTGTGCAGTACTGAAATAAACAAGGCACGAACATGCTTAATACATCTACCGTACAAATCATAGCTGTTGCAAGTGGTATTGGTAAGATTTAGCTGGCCAGATCTTACTTGTTAAGTCCTGGCACTACAAAAAAAAGACACATCCGTGACATTTTGGGCCGAACGAATTTTTTTCTGTCATACATATGACACTTCTATGACGATAATTGTGACAAAACCCGGTATCATCATATATGTGGTGGGCTCCTACTTCTATGACAAAAAATCATGACAGAAAATGGGCTTTTCGTCCTGGGCGGGCCGGAGCGTAGCTGCATTACATTCTTTGGGCCGTCCATGATGGAAAAAACCGTGGTAGAAGCGAGGGCGAGGAAAATTTCGGGGAGTTCCTGGTTACGGTGGGAGGTCGGGGACGAGCGATGCGCGTTTCTCTCATACACGTACGCGTGTGTGTGCGAGGCGTTGGCTCTAACTGAACCCGAGCGAGGCATTGGGCTCTAATTGAACCTGAGCGATTGTAGGCTACGTGTTACTGAACCCGAGTGATCGATCAATGGCTGTTAACCGAACCCGATCGAGCGATTCCTTCGCTACTGCTGCTAACTGAAGCCGATCGATGCTGCCTCTTGATGAACAGTGAGCGTTGCAGGGGGGGTGGATGAACATGACCCCGTGGTGTTGCCTCTGGATGAACAGGACCCCGATCGATCAAGCCGGTTGGGGCTGGATGAACAGGACCCCGTGGAGGGCTGGATGAACAGGACCACCCCGTGGAGGGCAGGATGAACAGTAGACGGTGGAGGGCAGGATGAACAGTAGTCCGTGGAGGTGTGGTTGAACAGGAGCCCGTGGAGAGAGCTGGTTGAACAGTAGCCGGTGGAGTAGCGTGCAGTGGAGGTTGGATGAACAGGAGCCCGTGGATGAACAGTCGCAGGTGGAGGCTGGAGGAGGTCGACGGTGGGTGAACAGTAGCTCGTGGAGGCTGGAGGGGGTCGACAGTGGAGATGAACAGTATCCCGTGGAGTCCCATTTTGCGGTACGCCACACCCCTCCCGATGAATAGGACCCCCATTTCGACCGTAGGAGGTCTGTTTCGTCCGTTTTGCGGTACGCCACACCCCTCCCGATCAACAGGACCCCCGTTTCGACCGTAGGAGGTCCGTTTCCTCCGTTTTGCGGTACGCCAGACCCCTCCCGATCAACAGGACCCCGTTCTGAACGTAGGAGGTCCGTTTCCTTCGTTGTGCAGTACGCCAGGCCTCGTTTCCATCGTATGTTCCGTCCAAGCCCTCCCGATGAACATGACCACGCATTCCATTCCGACCCAGCCGGTTGGCTCCCACGCGTTCCGTTGCCTCCCCATGAACATGACACATTTCGTTGCCTCCCCACGAACACGACGACGATGCTGTTTCTCCGTTCCGACCCAGCAATGTACATGAGCCCTGGCTGTACGTATGCGCGAGTAGGCGTTCGAGACCCCGCCCGTATGTACACATACGTGGCCGTATTTTCTTTCTTGCACCCTGGCCGCTGTACATACATGTACATGCTACGTGCGCGCCTCTACTATGACACGTGCGCGCCTCTACTACGACACATGCGCGCCTCTACATCGACCAGTATGTACGTACACGTTCGCAACCAGAATGACAACGCTACGTACGCTTCGACCAGTTGGGTCCCGACTGTCAGGCACTTCCTTGCCTGCGAAGATGTAGCTGGTGGGTCCCAGCAGTCAGGGGGCGAATCATTTTTTTTGCCCGGACGCACTTCCTTGCGTGCGAAGATGTAGCTGGTGGGTCCCAGCAGTCAGGGGGAAATGTTTTTTTCACGAAATACAGTGGCCCATCCGGTGGGTCCCAACTGTCAGGTGGAGGAATCATTATTTTCCGCGTAATAAGGAGGCACTTCCTTGCTACGGCCGTGGACCCAGCTGTCAGCCTCTCCACGTACAGTCCATGTCCGATGGAAGTCGTTCCTTGACCACGTTGACCACACCGCGTCGAGAGCACCAGGGCGGTGGACGACGGCGAGGCCTAGGAAGGGGACGACACGGAGGCAGGGAAGACTCGGCAGTTGTTTCCCACGCGGAGGGGAGTACGACTATACGAGGGTTTACTGGTTTGTCTGCCGTCGCCGGAGAATAACAGCAGGTGTGGGTGAGTAGAGGGATGGCTAGGACAGCGATGGGAGTACGGTCGGGCGGTGAGGCCTGCGCGGCAGCACAGCCGGCCGCGAGGAGGAGGGAGCAGGCAGTCCCGTCGGCGCTTGTTTGAGCGGCTGGAGCAGGAAGAGCAGAGATTGAAGAAGCACGATGGCCGTTGGATGGACATCCAACAGTCAGTGCTTGTGCGTCAACCTTTTTTTAGGAAAGCCTCAAATCTGTGGAAAACAACATACAGCCCATCTGCCATTATTTCTAATAATTTACAACCCATTTGCTAATTCTTAAGGTTTTTTTGGAGCCCATATTCTTTTTGTTAGCATTACAGCCCATATTGTGGCAACAGTTAAAAAATTATACAAAAATTTTCATATTTCGGTGCAGTCCGAACTGTTTTTAATCCCGAAATTTCGACTCACATTCAAACTAATTTTAAAAATAAATGTATATCAATATAAAATCCAACAAATTCTCCACACATAAAAATTAATGTAATTTAAAATCTTGAAATGAAAAAAAGATATTTGAAACTAATTGCCGGTTTGATGTGTTTTAAAAATGTACAACCCATTTCTCACTACTAATGGGCCATTTTCTCGGCCAGCCGAATGAAAGCTCTCCTCGTCTTGAAAGAATTGCAGCCCAACAGGCCTGACAAAGCGGCTTATTTGGCAAATCACAAAAAAACTATGCTGTGGTCGTGGACCCAGCTGTCAGCCTCTCCACGTACAGTACTCTTCCGATGGAAGTCGTTCCTTGTCCACGTTGACCACGCCGCGCGGAGAGCACGACGGCGGTGGACGACGGCAAGGCCTAGGAAGGGGACGATGCGGCAGTGGAAGCCCGCGCAGAGAGGACTATGAGGGTTCACTGGTTCAGCTGCGATGTGAGGCTGCCGTCGCCGCAGGGCCTGGCCAGCGGTGGGAATAGTAGGGGGTAGTGAGGCCTCTGCGGCAGCATAGCCGGCCACGGGAGGTAGGAGCATGCAGCACGACCGACACTGCTTTGGGCGGCTGGAGCAAGAAGACCAGAGGTTGAAGAAGCACTATGGCCGTTGGATGGACATCGTATGGTCACTGGAGCTAGAATCGTTCATATTGACTAAGTTGACAAAGCCCTTCGTCCCCATCAACTTAGTAGGCCCACAAGTCAGCCTCTCGGCAAGGTGGGTCCCAGCTAGCCGGGGGAGTATTCATTTTTTCGTGCGTAATAAGGAGGCACTTCCGGTGGGTCCGAGCTGACAGCGGGGGGAACGTTTTTTTTGCGAAATACGGTGGCCCGTCCGGTGGGTCCCAGCAGTCAGGGGGAAACGATTTTTTTCGCAAAATACTGGTGGCCCATCCGGTGGGTCCCTGTTGTCAGGTGGAGGAATCATTATTTTCCGCGTAATAAGGAGGCACTTCCTTGCTGCCACCGTGGACCCAGCTATCAGCCTCTCCACGTACAGTCCACGTCCAATGGAAGTTGTTCCTTCCATGTTGACCACGCCGCGCCGAGAGCACCAGGGCGGTGGACGACGGCGAGGCCTAGGAAGGGGACGACGCGGAGCCGGTGAAGACGCGGTAGTGGATGCCCACGCGGAGAGGAGTATGAGGGTTCACTCGTTTGGCTACGGTGTGAGGCCGCCGTCGCCGCAGGGCCTGGCCAGCGGTGGGAATAGTAGGGGGCGGTGAGGCCTCCACGGCAGACAACCGGCCACGGGAGGCAGGAGGCGGCACGACCGGCGCTGCTTTGGGCGGCTGGAGCAAGAAGACCAGAGGTTGAAGAAGCACTACGACCGTTGGATGGACATCGTACGGTCACTGCAGCTAGAATCGTTTATATTGACTAAGTTGACAAAGCCCTTGGTACGTCAACTTAGTAGGCCCACAGGTTAGCTTCCGAAACGGTGCGCCCCAGATGTCAGGGGGAGGAATCATTTTTTGGGCGGGTGAAGCTAGAATATCTGAGATTGAAGAAGAAGCACGGCATCCATTGGATGGACATCCAATGGCCACTGCTGCTAGAACCGTGTGTTGACTATAAGTTGACAAAGCCTCGCATACGCGTCAACTCTGTTTTTTTAGGGGACGCGTCAACTTAGTAAGGCCAGAAGTGTGTGGCAGAGAACTTATAGCCCATTTGAGATTTGTAAGAATGTGTAGCCCATTTATGAATTCTAATGGAATTTACTACAGCCCATTTACAGTTTGTTAAAAGTACAGCCCATTTCAACCAACCGTTTAAAACAGAATTCAATAAAATTTCCCACATTTTGATGGGATCCAAAATATTTTTATCCCAAAATTTCTAGTCACATTAAATACAATTTCAATATAAATTTATATTACGTAAAAATCCAACGAAACATTGCACTCGCAACAATTAATGAAATTAAAATTTTCAATATCCAAAAATAATATTTTATAAAGTAATCACGTGTTTGGTGCATTTTTTATAGTTACTGCCCAGTTTTTATAATTACATCCCATTTATTATTTCTTAAAGCCCATTTTCTTGTTAAGCCTAATGCATCCCTCCTAGGAAAGATTTGCAGCTCAGCGGGGCGGAGAATAACAACTTGACCTTGCCTGGGTATTCCTAAAAAAAGTATAGCTGGGCTAGCCATTTTCAGCTTGAAAAAAATTAATATCTGGGCTGGATATCTGGCTTGGGTAGACGGGCCACAGCCCGCCCAGTTAATACCTGCAGCGATGTTTTCGTTGTTGTTCAGAGGAGAAAAATTAATATGTGGGCTAAACATCGAAAAACTCTGCAGTGCTCACACCTCAAAAACACAAATACTGCTCGAGCTGCTTGGTCCTAGCTGTCGGCCGCTTCTTGTGCAATTTTCTCGTTTATTGACTAGTACTACATAGGTTGACAATGGTGTGGGACCGTGATGTCAGGAAACCAGGGGGAAGCAAAATAAATAACTCCAGCGAGCGCTTCCACCTCTGCCTCGTTGTCTCCCGTGGAAACCCTTTCCTCCCTTTTTTTGCTTGGGCAAGGACCAATGCATGCAACACGTCCATGCGGTTATTAGGCAAGAAATAAAAGCGCTTTGCATGCTATGAATTACGATGGCCTGCATGGGTAGCTAATAAGGCATCCTCTTAACTGCTGTGATTAAATGTTGTGTTTAGAAGAGAGAAATATTCTTCTTTTACACCAATCTGCTTGCACCTAGGTCGTGATGCACCTTCTAATACGACTTATTCACCTAGACGGAGGGAGTATAGTTTTATACATATATATATATATAATAAGGAGGCACTTGCATACGTGAGGCTATGGACCTGGTGGGTCCCCATTGTCATCCTCTCCAAGTAAAGTCATCTCCTCGCCTGCGCGCGCTTTCTGCCCGAAACAGTCAGCGCCGCCCGCCCCGCTTCCCGGTGCAGGCGATTGCTCCGCCTTCAAACGACACAAGTGCCGTCCGTCCGTCCATCTACCGCCCACATTAATGATACGCGGTTGCCGAGGCGGCTACTCCGGTGCCACACGTCCGTCCCTCCGCCCGCCCACCATTGCTATATAAACTGCTGCGCCGGCCATAGCCGCAGTCATCCGCATCCGTTCCCTTTCTCCTGTCCACACCACTACTGGCCACCATGGCTTCCTCGCGCTCCAGCGCTCTTCGGGATGGGCGGACGACGGGCCACAAGGAGATGGCAGCCATTGCTGCCGACTGGCTGGCCGGCAGGCAGCTGGAGGAGAACGCTCCGCCCGCAAGGGCCGCCTCGAGCGCTGGCGGGAGCGCATGCGGGTGGCGGAGGCTGCGGCCGCCTACAAAGAGGCTAGCAAAGAGGGCGATGAAGCGGGCGAGGCGCTGTTTGGCGAGACCGAGGACGAGGAAGAGGACAATGCCGGCTCCGACGAGTCCCCGCTCCGCCGAGGCCCCGTGGCGCCAACAACGAGGCAGAGGACACCGCCGGCTCCGCCCCGCCAACAACAAGGCAGAGGACATCGCCGGCTTAGCCGAGGCCCCACCCTGCCGGCAACGCGGGGGAGGATTTCCACCGCTCCACCGAGGCGCCGCCCGCTGGCAACAAGACAGAGGACATCACCGGCTCCGTCGAGGCCCCGCCCCGCTGCCAACAAGGCCGCGCCACACAGAAAACGAGGAAGAGTAGAACACGGTAGGTCGCCACCGCTCGGGTCCAAGTAAGGCCACCGCTGCTACCCTCCTGTTGAAGCCAAGCTAGGCGGGTTGACCATTGACGGCCGATTAGCTTCTTGGCAGCGACGTGGAGTCGGGGAGTTCTGCTGGAGAATAACGCTGCTTCTACTTAACTGCTGGTGCAGTTGGCTGACTGACACGTGGGCCGAACAGGCCACATGTCAGTTACACAGCTACACCTGCAGTTAAGTCACTGAAGCTTCTGTTCGGCTTAGCGGGACACAGGTGGGTAGCTTCAGTTAATTAATTATACCTCCAGCGCACCCCTTTTTAGTTGAAGAATGTATGAAATGTAATGAAATCTGGCATGTTTATATGAAATCCGACCGTGTATGAATGAATTTATTTCGATTAGTTCGAATTCCTATATCACTGGCATTGGATGAACATGCAAAACAATATGTACTAGCATTATTCCCAGGGTGATCACCTCGTTTGCAGCAGTTTCACATGTACTCCCTCCGATCCTTTCTAGTCTGCAGACAAGTTTTGTCTGCAGTCAAAGTATCTCTACTTTGACCAATCTTATACAAAAAAGTATGCACTTTCTCAATGTGCAAAGTAAAAAGGAACAGAAGGAGTACAAAGAGTTTGAGCAGGTTTTTAGCATTTCTGTACATTGCAATCAACCACACAGGCCTGGCAATTCATAGAGAACATTCAAAACAATCGATGATTATGCATCTTAGCGACTCACATGTCAGAGGCAATATTTACTTCACAACTAAAGAATAAAGAAAAAATTGATCGACGCTGCTGACAGCAAGGGCGTCCCATTCGAAAATATCAAACGCATGTCTTGCTAAAATCAATGAGCAAAATTTGACAAGGTTGTCCCATTCCAAAATATCAAATGCCTACGATTGTGGAATGGGCAGGGTTTGCCATCAGTTCGGACATTGACATGGCACCTCGTGCTAAATAAACCAGATGTTCTTTTTGTGCAGTTCCACCAAAATCAACCAAATTCGCGCGTAGCTTGTATGATTTCGCCCTTATATGTTGCAACGCCTTGAACTTATCGGCACCTCCTTTCTTGTGGTGGAAATGAATGATTCGATGTATTCATGAACATTTTGTGCAGTTCCCATTGAAAGCAAGCTGAGCACCCCTGTTTGCACAAATACAAAAAAGTGATTAGTATAGAGCAAACTGTACTATGAATTGACAGTTTCAACAGGCACATACATGGTCCATGTAGAGCACACTTTTAGAAAAGTGTAACTCACCGGAAAGAATCCTAGAACAACATTGTACTCGCGCATCACAGCAAAAAAATGAAGATTTTGTCAGTCCTTCTGAGTTGAAGTTAGTTTGGTCTTGTGGGGAGTAATGTAACCATCCTTCAACTTCTCTTTCTGATGATAAGATAGACATGGCTTCTTCATCCTGGCATAATTGGAACTAGTCACTTCACGTACTCCATATTCTTCTTTAGAGGAAGATGATCCTGTTGTGCAAAGACAAGAGGACTACTAAATGCTAGCATCACTGTTTGCTCGAAAAAAGGAAAGGTAATATTTAAAACAACACAGATGAAGTACTTCTCAAGGACAATACCACTTTTTCATGACAATATCTAAACAGTAGCACAACACCAATAGAGATGACAAAGCTCAATCATATGGATGAAATCAGTGGGCGAGTACCAACCTTTGTCAGGAGGCTTATTGTGTAGAGCATATAGATGAAGCAATTCTCCGGAACCATCTGTTGCAATCAACAGTGGTGGCCATGCTTACTATATACTCCTCGATTAGTTTAATGTTTCCAACATCTTCTTGTGCAGTTCCACTAAAATATATGGTATCTTCAAAGAAGATCCCTGTTTGCACAAGTAGAGATAATTACATATTACATTAAGAGTGGCATCAAATTAGTGGCAAAACAATTGCTCGTTCCAGCCATAGCAATAAATTAAGATGCAAAACTATATCATTACTTGTGTCATCACAGTTCTAGTGCTTCATTACAGCACCGGTGTAACACCCCGGATGTAATTTACCTTATCTGTACTCCAACTCTTGCCGTTTCCGGCCTAAGTTATTTTATTTTCCTCGGTGTCGGGTTTTTGTCTCCGTGTGTTGTTGCCTTTGTCATGCATCTCATATCATGTCATCATGTGCATTGCATTTGCATACGTGTCTGTCTCATGCACCCGAGCATTTTCCCCGTTGTCCGTTTTGCATTCCGGCGCTCCTATCTCCTCCGGTGCCCCTTTCTACCTCTTTTTCGTGTGTGGGGGTTAAACATTTCCGGATTGGACCGAGACTTGCCATGCGGGCTTGGTTTACTACCGGTATACCGCCTGTCAAGTTTCGTACCATTTGGACTTCGTTTGATACTCCAACGGTTAACCGAGGGACCGAGAAGGCCTCGTTTGTGTTGCAGCCCAACACCCTTCCATTTTGGCCCAAAACCCACCTATACCCTCTCCATCACCTAGAGCGTTCGATCATGATCGTGTGGCCGAAAACCGCACTCCATTTGGAGCTTCCTAGCTCCTCCTACCTATAAAACTAGGTCTCCTCCAAAAATTCCCGGATCCCCTCCTTCCCTAACCCTAATTTTCCGCTCCCCGAGCCGCCGGACACGTCCGGCCGCAACCGGACGTGTCCGCCCGCCGCCGCCGACCTACCAGACGATGCCACGTGGCCCGCCGACCTCCACCGCCGCCGAAGCCCGCCGGGCCCAAGGCCGGCCCTCCTCGCCGCGCACCCGGGCCGCGCCCCCGCGCCCGACGCCGCCACCGTCTTCCTTCTTCCGCCGACCGCCGCCCCCTCGCCGGACGCCACGCGTCATGCCGCCGGCGAGCCACGCCGCCACCGGGCCGCCCCGCGCTGGCGCCTCCTCATCGCCCGGCCTCCTCTACCTCGCCGTTACGCCGTCCCGGGCCGGATCCGGGCGGATCCACCTCTCCCTCGCCTCCCCGCCGCCGTGCCAAGCTCGCCGGAGCCGGTTCAAGCTCGCCGGAGCACCTCTAGCCGCGTGCATTGCTACAATGTCCAGATCCAGATCCAAAGAACCCTAGCAGTTGACTTTTTCATCCTCGAACCTTATTTTTTTGCAAACTTTGGCATGTCGTATCTCTGCATCCACAGCTCCGATTTGTGCGTGTAGCATATCAAAATGTTCGTCTCGATGATTAAATCATTTCATCTCATTGCATGATTTTCATTTGAGCTCATCTTGATGCCCGAAATGCTGTTGGAAGAGGGCTATGTAATAATTTTGCCAGATCTGTTTCATCAAATATATATTTGTCATTTTTGCCATGTTTAATGTGTGCATGATATGATCCTGAGCTCTACATGTGTTTTGTTATATGCCATGCCATCTTTACAGAGGTGCTTACCATGTATTTTTGTGATATGTGTGGTGACTAGCACAAGCTTGCAAAGTAGCGTAATCGGTATTGCTGATTTCAGGGACTTAGAATTTCACTAAGTCCTTGTCCTGATTTTGTTATTATGCCATATGTTCATGTTGTTTCCTAGTGATCCGTGCCTCTTTTGAGGATGATCATTAAGGATGATTTGTTAACATTGTGGTGCTCTATCAATCTATGTCTTTGTTTGCATTTATGGAGTACCCTAGCTTGAGTCAATCGAGCTCTACTTTTGCTATATCGTGAATCCTGGCAGATTGTTGACATGATTAGCGATTTTGCCGAGGATGTTGCTATTAATCCGTGCATGCTATGTTGTTGTTCTTGCTATGTCTAGCTTCTATGCTATGTATTCTTGATGAGTGTATGCTTAGTTTGTCATGCCATGCCCTGTAGTGAGTGAATCGAGCTCGTAAACATGCCTACTCGTTAACTGATTTGCATGCTCCAGTTTTTCACTAAGTCTGTAATCTGTTTATGTTTTTGCCATGTTCACATCCTTGCAATTGTATTTTCTGATCCCTTTTGGCTCAAGGTCACTAAGGGACTTTTGTTAAGTGCTTTGAGTAGCTTCATGCCATGCCTTGCTTTGCCATGTTAAGTTCCTGTAGCTTGTAGTTTTCATGCTCTAAAGTGTGCTTCCTGATGATAAATTCCAGACTTGTGTTAATTTCACCAAGTCTGAAACCTATTATCATTTGCACTTTTGCCATGCTTGTTTGAACCTGTTAATGGATGAATTAGCTGTAGCTCAGTGCTCATCTTTTGTCAAGCATCATGAGGGGATCCCTGCCATGTATTTTGTTGTCATGTTTGAGTGCTGTAGCATACTTATCTTGATGCATTTAGATGGCTACTTGCTGATTATCGCAGACCGGTGCCATATTTGTTTTGCTTGCCATTTCCAAACCGTGCATCCGATTCCGGTGATCTTTATATCGATTTCATCCAAAATCACCTCACCTTTTCAGTGGCACTCTTGGATTTCCAGGTTGAGGCCAGGTTCAATCATTCCTTGTCAAATCTTGCATATGCATCACATATCGCATCCCGCATAGCATACCATGTTTGCATCATGTTGTTTGAGCATTGCACGTGGTTGATTGTGTTCGTTTTGCTTGTTTGTCTTGTTTGGGTAGAGCCGGGAGACGAGTTCACGAACGAGGAGCCCGTTGAGTTTGCTTACGAGGATCAAGTCAACTCTGACAACTTTGCAGGCAAGATGACCATACCCTCGAAATCACTTCTATCTTTGCTTGCTAGATGCTCGCTCTTTTGCTATGCCTATGATACGATGCCTACCACTTGCTTATCATGCCTCCCAAATTGCCATGTCAAACCTCTAACCCACCATGTCCTAGCAAACCTTTGATTGGCTATGTTACCGCTTGCTCAGCCCCTCTTATAGCGTTGCTAGTTGCAGGTGAAGATTGGAGATCGTTCCTTGTTGGACCATTGTTTATTGTTGGGATATCACCATATTATCTTGTTTATCTTAATGCATCTATATACTTGGTAAAGGGTGGAAGGCTCAGCCTTTTGCCTAGTGTTTTGTTCCACTCTTGCCGCCCTAGTTTATGTCATATCGGTGTTATGTTCCCGGATTTTGCGTTCCTTACGCGGTTGGGTTATAATGGGAACCCCTTGACAGTTCGCCTTGAATAAAACTCCTCCAGCAATGCCCAACCTTGGTTTTACCATTTGCCACCTAGCCTCTTTTTCCCTTGGGTTTCCGGAGCCCAAGGGTCATCTTTATTTAAACCCCCCCGGGCCAGTGCTCCTCTGAGTGTTGGTCCAAACTAGAGCCCCTTGTAGCGCCACCTCAGGGAAACTCGAGGGCTGGTTTTAGTTGTACAGATTGCTTATCTGAGTGTGCCCTGAGAACGAGATATGTACAGCTCCTATCGGGATTTGTCGGCACATTCGGGCGGTGTTGCTGGACTTGTTTTACCATTGTCGAGGATGTCTTGTAAAACCGGGATGCCGAGTCTGATCGGAATGTCTCGGGAGAAGGAATATCCTTCGTTGACCGTGAGAGCTTGTGATGGGCTAAGTTGGGACTCCCCTGCAGGGATTTGAACTTTCGAAAGCTGTGCCCGCGGTTATGGGCTGATGGGAATTTGTTAATGTCCGGTTGTAGATAACATGAAACTTAACTTAATTAAAATGAATCAACCGCGTGTGTAACCGTGATGGTCTCTTCTCGGCGGAGTCCGGGAAGTGAACACGGTGTTGGAGTAATGCTTGACGTAGGTTGTTCTAGGATCACTTCTTGATCATTAGTTGTTCGACCGTGATTTTGCCTTCTCTTCTCGCTCTCTTTTGCGAACAGGTTAGCCACCATATATGCTAGTCGCTTGCTGCAGCTCCACATCATACCTTACCTTACCTATAAGCTTAAATAGTCTTGATCGCGAGGGTGTGAGATTGCTGAGTCCCCGTGACTCACAGATTACTTCCAAACCAGATGCAGGGACCGATGATACCGTTCCAGATGATGCGCTTGAGCTCAAGTGGGAGTTCGATGAAGACTCTCGTCGTTACTATGTGTCTTTCCTAGATGATCAATAGTGGAGCCCAGTTGGGGCGATCGGGGAACGTGTCGCATGTGGGGGTTGATCTTTATTTTGGTACCATAGTCGGACCATGAGTGTATTGGATGATTGTAATGTTATTCATGTATTTGTGTGACGTGGCGAGTGTAAGCCAACTATGTATCCTTTCCCCTTTTATCTATTTACATGGGTTGTTGTGAAGATTACCTTACTTGCAACATTGCTTTCAATGCGGTTATGCCTCTAAGTCGTGCTTCGACACGTAGGAGATATAGCCGCATCGAGGGCGTTACAACCGGGAGTTGATTTTCGTTTTTCTTCCCCTTGTTCTTCCCCTTCATCACTTGGTTAAATAACAAACAAGCTTCGCCTTCAATGTAAGATTTGGCGTGTCAATTAGGGAGCACAAGTATAGTACTAAACTTAATTTTCTGATGAAAGTGGCAAAATACAAGCCAGCAGTTGTGAAATATCCTTATCTTACCTCAATGGGATATTACGGTGCACATACAGATTGGAAGTCTTGTCTCCATTTGTGCAGTTCACTAAAATCAAGCAACATTATCGTACAAGTAGCACAACATATGAATGCACACTGCAGAATCATGTGAAAGAAGGCTAGTACTAACCTCTCATGATGCGGAATTCAAACAACTCACAAGAAGAAGATCTGAACCAAATTCGCCTTAATGGATAGGAAGTAAGATCTCCTCTTATGCAGTTCCACTAAGATCAAGCAATCAAGCAACATTGTCGGTGTGAAATTATGGTTGAACTGCACAAAACACTCTTAAAACAAAAGTGTTTTGTGCAGTGCAACAAAAGGTCACAATGGCAACGAGGTGAAGCAAATAACCCTGTTTACACAGAGGTGCAAAGGAAACAATTAGTGGTCAATAATGGTGGATGACACAGAAGCCAACAAAAAGAAGCATCTACCTTATCTAAATGGGAAAGAAAGCAAGATAGTAGCATTTCTCAAACGGTGGCATTGATTAATATTAACATAGAGATTATATTAACAATAAAATTCGTTAAACATGTAATTTGCTTTTAACTGTGGCATTGCATCAATTTTCCAGCGGCATTATTAGAGGGTGTTTGTTTACAGGGACATTTTGGTGTAGGGACTAAAAAAAACTCCGTGTTAGTCCCATCTAAACCAAAGAGGAGGGACTTTTAGGGACTAAAAGTGGGCATTTGGGACTAAAGAAAGAAGACCCCGAGGGAGTCTTTTTGGGACTTTTTCCAACAATTGCCCCTGCCACGCATCGCACCTTGTCTCTATTAGTTCATTACTAGGGGTAACATGGTCTTTTAGCATGTCATTTAATAACCTATAGTCCATGTTTAGTCCCTGGAACCCAGCAGGTAGGGACTAGGGAGTTTTTAACCAAACATGGCCTTAGATTAACAACAACTAATGAGCTGCACGGGACAGTGGACGCACCAGCACCATGTGCATCTACCGATGTACTGTGGTCATGCATAGTCTGTTGCAACAAAGAACAAGCAACCAAGGAGCATATTTGTGTTGGTCCCAGTTTTGTTATCTTTAGACGCCTTTCCCTATGTGAGGACAGCAAATCTAGTCCTGCTCAAACTCTACAGCCTTGTCCCTTCCTTTCCTTTTTGAACTAGTACTTTCGCCCCTTCCTTTCCTCTTTGAACCACGTCCTAGATTTATGCGATACAACTTTCCCCACTACTTTCCCACATTCCTTTCCACTTTGAACCACGTCCTAGATTAATGCTATACAACTTTCCCCCTTCATTTCCTCTTTGAACCACATCCTAGATTCATGCTATATACAACTTTTCCCACTACTTTCCCCTACTCCTTTCCTCTTTGAACCACGTCCTAGATTCATGGTATACATGCAGCTAGAGGAATGCATGTGGAGTAAGTAAATTATACCTTAAGGTTCTTGGGGCGTGGTCCGGTGGGCGACGGGACGGCGGCGAAGAAGAAGGGGTCGGAGGCCCTCCCGCACCGTCGCTGGGTGGAAAGTGAACAGCTGCGCCGGTAGTCCCTCGCCGATGGCGACAGCGTTGAGCCTCCTTCCCTTCTCGGCGGACGGATCCTGCCGGCTCTTTGAGCAGCAGTGAGGGGAGAGAGAGGCCAATGAAGTCTTGTTTAGATCTGGAGAGGGCGAGAGAGTGGGAAGAGAGCAACTACAAGCGCTGAGGCTCCAGCGGGAGAGGGCGAGAGAGTGAGCGAATAGGCTAACCAGCTACACAACCCTCCCGTTATGTTCAACGAGAGGGAAATAACCTTTTATACATTCCTGCATTCATGTGACAAGCATGCCATGTTTTTTTTGTGTGTGTGGGAGTCATTGGGATTTCAATCATAATCGTGTCATGTGGCTTTGGTGGTAAGACTATCCACAGTGGTGCAGAAATAATGCAGCCTTAGTCACCTTACCTCTCTCCACGTAGTACGTTGGGTCCCACAGTCAGAGGGTGAAACAAACAAATTAATAAGAAAAATTAAAAGCGCCAGCGGTGTATCTTACCTCATACATCTCGCTACTGCTCGGGAACACTATCCAATTGATCCCTCTGTTCGCTCACGTACCATTTTAAGTGAATCCTTATTATAACATGCACACAAATTTTGGCCACTTGTATTCGACTTAAGTCAGTGTGCCATCGTATCTCGTATACTTACTACTCCTGCCGTCTAGGTGTAATAAGTCACGTTAGAAGGTGCAACGGGACCAAGGTGCATGCATGCGTGTGTGTGTGTATGTGTGTGTTTAACACCATGTGTGTGTTAGAGAGAGCGACAGATCGACCTACTCTTACAGAGAGATGTTGTGTAGTGTACGATTTTAGCCGCGAGAGTCGGTGCATCCTCTTGTTTCCGGGCGTGTCCGGTAGGGACATGCGAACAGCTGCCACGCCCGCTCCTGACCAGCCTGGCCCACCCAAAGCCCCTCCATCGCCCGCGCGCGCTTCCCGCCCGAAACGGTCAGCACCGCTCCAAAGAATCGGTGCCGCATTCATGCCCGGGCAGAGCGGACGCGACCTCTCACTGGCGCAAGAGTGATGGTTGCTTCGTCCGTCCAACTTACTGCTGGGTCTATGTGATTTGACGGCTCATTGGTCTTTATTACTGAGGTGGTAGGACTGCTAGATGTCCCACGCTTTCAGCGAAAGGAGGTATACTACTACTACTACTACTACTACTACTAGATTACAATCTTCTCCATTCTTACAACGGAGGTGTGCAAGAGCAGTGAAAACACGCAGGCTCAGTGATTACATGGCCCACCTCACACTATCACCGTGCAACACCTAACTCTTTACATAGTACTCCCTCCGTTACTAAATATTACTAGATGAGTCCCCGCGCGTTGGCGCGGAACAGCGGTATATCTCTCTGCGCAATATTATCGATTTCATAGAACAAAAAAAACTCTATAACCGCATGAAAAATGTGGTAGCCAAACTAAATAAACTCCCATCATCATTTAGATCATCCCATGTAAGGAAAAAAGATCAGCCAACTGAACTCCTACTGCATAATGGGATTATATTTTCTTTTTGACATGTTAATGGGACTTAAAATCTCACTTACATGCATGCTACCGGTGCATGCTTGCATGCAGACATGTTGATGTGATTTAAAACCCACTCACATGCATGTGGCACGGTATTTCTGCATGCTTGCATGTGGCTTAGTGCGGAGCCTCTCAACGTCAAGATCAGACGGCTATTATGGACTGATTTACTTCATCTAACGGCTACATCAATTTTGATGACGTGGCTCGAGGAGAGGATAGAGAATTCCTAGTAGTGGGGGCTAGCTATTACTAGTAGATATAAGTCTTTGTAGAGATTCCACTACATAAGGAACAAAATGAATGAATCTACACTTAAAATGCATCTATATACATCCGCATGTGGTTCATGGTGAAATCTCTACAAAGACTTATATTTAGGAATGGAGGAAGTACTAGTATAGTACGTATTGTAATTTATCAGTGAGATAAATTTGTACAATGCTATGAAGCTTTGATACGTCTCCAACGTATCTATAATTTTTGATTGCTCCATGCTATATTATCTACATTTTTGGACTATATTGGGCTTTATTTTCCACTTTTATATTATTTTGGGGACTAACGTATTAACCGGAGGTCCAGCCCAGAATTGCTGTTTTTGCCTATTTCAATGTTTCGAAGAAACGGAATATCAAACGGACTCCAAATGGAATGAAACCTTCGGGAACGTGATTTTCTCACCGAACGTGATCCAGGAGACTTGGACCCTATGCCAAGGCATCAGAGAGGCAGTCACGAGGGTGGGGGGCGCGCCCCCTGCCTCGTGGGCCCCTCGATGCTCCATCGACGTACTTCTTCATCCTATATATACATACGTACCCCCAAACGAACAGAACAGGAGCCAAAAACCTAATTCCACTGCCGCAACTTCCTGTATCCACGAGATCCTATCTTGGGGCCTGTTCTGGAGCTCCGCCGGAGAGGGCCGTCATCATGGAGGGCTTCTACATCATCATAGCCTCTCCGATGAAGTGTGAGTAGTTTACCTCAGACCTTCGGGTCCATAGTTAGTATCTAGATGGCTTGTTCTCTCTTTTTGGATCTCAATACAAAGTTCTCCCCCTCTCTTGTGGAGATCTATTCGATGTAATCTTCCTTTTGCGGTGTGTTTGTTGAGACCGATGAATTGTGGGTTTATGATCAAGTCTATCTATGAATAATATTTGAATCTTCTCTGAATTCTTTTATGTATGATTGGTTATCTTTGCAAGTCTCTTCGAATTATCCGTTTGGTTTGGCCAACTAGATTGGTAGCTCTTGCCATGGGAGAAGTGCTGAGCTTTGGGTTTGATCTTGCGGTGTCCTTTCCCAGTGACAGAAGGGGCAGCAAGGCACGCATTGCATCATTGCCATCGAGGATAACAAGATGGGGTTTATTTCATATTGCATGAATTTATCTCTCTACATCATGTCATCTTGCTTAAAGCGTTAATCTGTTTTAACTTAATACTCTAGATGCATGCTAGATAGCTGTCAATGAGTGGAGTAATAGTAGTAGATTGTCACATCCCTAGTTCTGGTATGACCTAGGCTAGCCCTTCATGCTTGCATCATGTTTAAATTCCATTTAAATTTGAAATGGGGATTTGTGAACCCTCAGAAATCATTTTTTTAAAATAACCCAGATAAAAAGTGCTCCAAAAGGGTCCAAGAAAATGTTCATGTCTCTCTCTGAAAATATTGGTGAGAGGTAAAATTCAAACCAATATTTTTAGGAGCTCATAGATAATTATTTTGGGCATTCGGATTTAATGAATAATTATTTGCTTTGGATATATATTTGTTATATATATAATATATGTCCAAAAATTATGTTAGTTGTTGAGGAGCTCTGGAATAATACCACTAACTCCTGCAAAAATTGGCATAAGTAAATTAATTGATTTAGTATTTCTATTAAATCAAAACAAATGTCAGAAAAATAGAAAAGAAAAACAAAAATGGAAAAACCTACCTGGCGCTTACCTGCCTGGCAGCCCAGCTGGCGGCCCAGCTCCTGTGCCGGCCCAACACTGTTGGCCCAGGCCAGGTCATCGCCTACCTCCTGCCAGGAGGACGGCGCGCGTGTGCTCGCCGCGCGCGAGCACGCACCGGCCACCTCCTGCTTCCTCGCTGCCGCTGGAGGCCGCTGCGAGCGCCACGCACCACCCCGACTCCTTCACTCTCTCCCCGTGCCCTCCCCTTTCCTCTGTCTCTCTCCCTCGCCCTCCCCCTCACGCGGCCGAGCGCTGCTGTCGCCGCCGTTTGCCATTGCCGCGGCCACTGCCTCCCCCTCGCCCTCTCTTCGAGTCCAGGAGCACCGCCGCCCTCGACTACGCCTCCTCGTCGAGCTGGACGACGCCAGGAGCACTGCAGCATCGCCACCGCCATCATTCCCTTCGTCGGAGCCGCGGATCGCCGCCGCTAAATTCGTCGCCGTCCGACTGTCCTCGAGCTCGCCGTCGACGCCATCGACCTCCCTGTGAGCCTCTGCTCCAAACCCCTCTCCTCCTCCTCGCGTTTGCGCCGTCTAGGCCTCAGTTCCGCCATGGCCAAAGCTCGCCTCCGCTCGAGCTTGTCGCCGGCGTTGTTCGGCGACCCTTTGGCCATGCCAGTGCACCTAGCACTCTCCCTGCACCTCGTAGTGCCCCGCTAGTGATTTAGTTGGCGCGTTTGCACGCTGCAGCCACGCCCCCGACCACAGCCGAACTCCGGCGGCCGCCAACGTGGTCGCCGACGTCGTTCTCGGCCACCCCAGCTCCGGCCGAGGGCACTGCTCGACGCGCCGTATCGCCAGCTCTTCGAAGAGCCTAATCACGCCTCGAACGGAGCCCTGTGGACGATTTCCGCGGCGCTCCGCCGTCTCGGGCCTCGCCGGCGGCTTAACGCCGGTGGGGTTTGACCCTTTGACCTCGCCGGCCTAACGTGCGGGCCCGGCCTGGCAGGTGATTAGCTTAAGGCTAATCCCTGTTTAACTAATCCCTGACGCTGACAGTGGGCCCTGGCATCCTAATCCTTTAATTAGATTAGTTTAATAACCCCTGTCAACTAACTAAGTCACTGACGTGTGGACCCCACACGTCAGGTTTGACCTGGTCAGCTCCGTTGACCTGCTGACGCAGGCATGACGTCATGCTGACGCAATATCTCATTTTCTGGTTTAAAATTAATCAGGAAATTCCAGAATATATTCAAAACTTCAAAAATTCAAAGAAATTCAACCGTAGCTCAGATTGAAATAATTTATATATGAAAAATTATCAGAAAAATTCAATCTATCCATCTGTACCTTTTTCATGCATGACAAACCAACCTATACTTGCTGTATATATGGAAACACACTTATGGCTTATATAAAGAGCTTATTTGGAGATGCATTTGAATCTCTGGTTCAAATGGACTTCATGCAGTTGAATACTAGTTGCATTAGCTCAAACAGCATCACATCTTCATGCCATGTTTATGCATTAGATTGTTGCATATGTTTGTGTATTGATTGTTGGCACCGTTCCTTCTCGATAGGTCCTGCTCCAGAAGTGTTCGAGAGTACCTATCAGTGAAGCAGTGCCCCCTGTTGTTCTACCAGGCAAGCAACCCCCCTTGTTCATTCCGATAGAATCCCACTCTCTCGCTCCTGCTCTCTTTTATTGCATTAGGACAACAACGATTCAACTGCTACTTTATGCTGCGGTAGTTGAACCCATTCCTCTGCATGACCTGTCATTGCCACAGTAAATAGTTGAAACCCACTAGCATGTGTAGGGGTTGATTGAGCCATGTTGTGTTCTTACCATGCCATGCCTGCTATTGCTTAGAGTGGTGTCAGGTCTGATTCATCGGGAATGAATTGGAGTGTTATGATATGTTCTGGTGCTGAGAGTTAAACGTGTGAACACGATTTGGTAAAGGTAGCGGTGAGAGGCCATGTAGGAGTACATGGTGGGTTGTCTCATTGGGACCGTCCTTAAGAACTGAGTTCTGTGTAAGTTGTCCAATGACGAGCTACTACCACACATTGGGCTCCGGGCGCTCCAAGCTCTCTCGACTTATTAACCGCCTTGAGCTCTGTCCAGGAGTTGCAAATAGTTTCTGGTGTTTGTAGGTAGTGCTATTTTTCTACCGAGTGGCACCCGGCAGGGTGGACTTGGGACAGACTAGGCACACGTGGCCCGGTGTACCGAGTGGCACCCGGATGGTGGGCTCAGGAACCCTGTACACATCGTTTGGGGCCATGAGCGAAACCTCGGCCGGATCTCCTTGCGGATGGAACCCGAATAGGCGATAAACCTGGACTAGAGTCTTGCGTGGATAGTCAGGTCGTGGCCGACACCCTCGCCAGGCTTCCGCTTGAAGGTTGCCGAGATACATGACGTGTACATGGCGGTAAGTGGCGAGAGCGTGTGTGATGAAGTACACCCCTGCAGGGTTATCATGATCTATTCGAATAGCCGTGTCCTCGGTTATGGACTTCTTGGATGCTTACATGGTACATAGACAACTTAAAGTGGATACTCTAAAATGCTCAAGACAAGTGTGAGTGCTATGGATGGCCTTCTCGTAGGGAGACGAGGATGAATCCTTAGTGGTGTATTGATGTGGTGATTAGTGGACTCGTGTGCGCTGCCTCATCTCAAAGAAGTTTCTCGTTGTCGTAGAACAGGATAGCCACTGAGTCAAAGCTGGCTTGCTGCAACTAAACCCCACACTACCTTCTTGATACTAATGCATATATGATAGGATCTGATGTAAGTCTTGCTGAGTACCTTTGTACTCACGTTTGCTTTATTTATGTTTTGCAGACGAGACATCTGTCTTACTAGTAGTTCCGCTTGGACTTCGACGGGTAGCTTGTTACCTCAGCTACGATCCTGTACCCTTGGGAGGGTCTTGTAGATAGTCAGGCTTTCCAGCTCTTTTCTTTTGTAGTTGTCTGTACTCAGACATGTAATGCTTCCGTTGCTTGTATGCTCTGAATGATGGGTCATGTGACCCCTGCTTGTATTTATGCTATGTAGCTATTCTGAGCCTTTATCTATATGAGTTTGCGTTATGTTGTGATGCCATGTTGTACAACACATACTTGCATGTTATGCGTACGTGTAGCGTGTATTGCTATGTGTGGGATCCGACAATCTGGTTGTTTATCCTTGGCAGCCTATCATATGGGGAAACGTAGTCTAGTGTTTTCTGAGCGATAGTAGTCCGCTACAGCCCGGTCCACCGGAGTCCTGCTAGCCCAGCACTACTGCTTGGAACACCTGACTGGCCGGCATGTGTTTCACTTCGTTCCTGTGTCTGTCCCTTCGGGGAAATGTCACGCGGTGACGACCGGAGTCCTGCCTAGCCTGCTACAGCCCGGGTTACCGGAGTCCTGTTAGCCTAGTGCTACAGCCCGGATTCACACGCTGTTGACCGACATGCTCGAGGTTGATCCATGTATGCCTGTCCCCATGGGTTAGTGCCGCTTTGGGTTCACGACTAGCCATGTCGGCCCGGGTTCTTTGTCATATGGATGCTAGCGACACTATCATATACGTGAGCCAAAAGGCGCAAACGGTCCCGGGCCAGGTAAGGTGGCACCCGTGGGAATACCGTGCGTGAGGCCACAAAGTGATATGATGTGTTACATGCTAGATCGGTGTGACCTAGGATCGGGGTCCCGACAGCCTTGGTATCAGAGCCTGACTGCCTGTAGGATTTCCAAGCCAACCTGGACGAAGTTGTGTCTAGAAATTCTTTAGTTTGTAAGGGAATTGATTGTGGAAGGGAACGTAAGGCTCTTTTTACTCCTTATACCTCATGCCTTCTGATCTGAGTCATCCTATCTTCCTACGGGGTTAAGGAACTAGGTTTCCTCTTCTGTCTATCAGGATCGCGTGTTACTACTCCGTAGTCTCTTAGGATGGGTTGATCAGAGTCATATCCCAGTTGAGTACCTCTGGTGTAGCCTGTTTAGTAATATCTCAGAACCTTGAGTAATGATGTTGAGCATGGTGCTACCCCATCTTTTGCAGAATGTCTCATTTTGAGCAGTTTGCTGCCGTTATGCTGCCGGATTTGTCCTAGGAGTTCAAGAGATAGTATTTTTCTCGTACTATAATCTACATCCTTATGATGATGCTGAATCCATCCTTGTTTCCTTGGTTGGCTCTTCAGGATGTTGCCGGTTAACCGAAGTTCTGTTGCTCATATCCGGAACCACGGAGATGGTAGGGATGAGGATCCTCCTGACCAGTCTTCATTGGCAGAGTTCATGTTAGAGATGGAGAAGAACAAGCGAGAGTCTAACCGCTTGCTAGCATGTATTGAGGAGAATACCTCCCGCCAGCACAAAGAGTTTGTGTCCATCCATGACTTCATCGGTCTGAAACCACCCACCTTCCATCATTCCATTGAGCCACTCGATGCAGATGACTGGCTCTGTAGTATTACACACAAGATGCGTTCTGCGAACGTAGCTGAAAGTGACAAGGTCACCTATGCTACTTATCACCTGGAAGGTCCTGCCAGTATTTGGTGGCAGAACTACGAGGCTATGCTTCCTGCTGGCCAGATAATCACCTGGAGAGATTTCACTGAGGCTTTCCGCGAGCATCACATTCCTCAGGCTCTCGTTGATCGCAAGAGAGAAGAGTTTTGTAGTTTCACCCAGAGTAAGATGGCTGTAGATGCTTATAGTAGAGAGTTTGAGAACCTCGCCCGCTATGCTACAAAAGAAGTGTCCACAGACGCCAAGAAGCAGGCTAGATTCCGGAAGGGTCTCAACCCCAAGTTGCGTCGTGATCTCCACCTGCACCATTGCAATACATTCCAGGCTCCTGTGAACAAGGCCATTAATGCGGAGACAGCTCAGCTCACTTACGAGGAGTCTCGTAAGCACACCCGTGATTTGGTTTCTTCCTCCGGCTCTACCTTGCAGAAGCGCCGGTTTTGGGTTCCGAACTCCGCTCTTCCACCCGGTTACTCACCGAGGCCCTCTTATGTGGCACCTCACCCAGTTCAGTTACATGCTCCACCCAGGCCTATTGGTAGACCGCTTGTCAAGGCGGGCCCATGTCCTACTTCAGGGACTTGCTTCACATGCGGAGAGCCAGGACACTATGCACGTGACTGCTCTCAAACCAGCTATGCCCCACCCCAGCCTGAGAAGTCTGTTGGCCGTGATAAGCCATCATGCAAGATGAGTAGTGTCAAGTCAGCTTCCCCTGAACGTGAATGTGTGCATCAGGTCTCAGCTAAAGACACTCGTGATGATCCGGATGTCGTTCTTGGTACCCTCCTTGTCAATTTCCATCCAGCTTCGGTTTTGTTCGATACCGGAGCATCTCACTCCTTCATCTCTGAAGGCTATGCTTGTTTGCACGACATGTCATTTTGTGATATGCCAACTCCACTTGAAATCCAAACTCCAGGGTCTAGATGGCAAACTACCAGAATAAGCCATGGTAATGAAATCCTTGTTGACAGACTTGTATTCCTTGCATCACTTATAGCCCTCAAGTCTACAGATATTAACATCATCTTGGGTATGGACTGGATGAAAGCTCATCATGCCAAGATTGATTGTTACACAAGGTCTGTTCAGCTTACACACCCATCTGGCAAGATAGTCACCGTCTCCACTAGAGTTGCAAAGCGTCAACTCTATTCTCTTAATGCCAACCCTCTTCCAGACCTTGAAGATATCCCGGTAGTCCGTGACTTTCCGGATGTCTTTCCAGAGGAACTGCCAGGTATTCCACCCGACAGAGATGTAGAATTTGTCATAGATCTTATCCCAGGAACCGCTCCAATCTCTAGGAGACCTTACAAGATGGCACCCTTAGAACTAGCTGAGCTTAAGAAACAACTCGATGAATCCTTGCAAAAGGGTTTCATCCGTCCCAGTTCTTCTCCCTGGGCTTGCCCCGTTCTCTTTGTCAAGAAGAAGGATGGTACGGACCGGATGGTTGTAGATTATCGTCCCGTTAATTTGGTCACGATAAAGAACAAGTATCCGCTCCCCAGGATCAACGACCTGTACGATCAGCTCGCTGGATCCTCAGTCTTTTCCAAGATGGATTTGAGGTTAGGCTACCACCAAATCAAGATCAGAAATGGGGACATTCCTAAGACGGCTTTTGTCACTCGTTATGGTCAGTACGAGTACACCGTCATGTCCTTTGGTCTAACCAACGCTCCAGCTACTTTCTCTCGCTTGATGAACTCAATCTTCATGGAGTACCTAGATAAGTTCGTCGTGGTTTACCTTGATGATATCCTTATTTACTCGAAGAACGAGGAAGAGCATGCCGAACATCTTAGACTTGTGCTAGAAAAACTCAGAGAGCACCGCCTTTATGCCAAGTTCTCCAAGTGCGAATTTTGGTTGCCAGAAGTGACCTATCTCGGCCACGTAATCTCTGGTAAGGGCATTGCTGTCAATCCCGAAAGAGTTCAGGCCGTTCTTGTTTGGACTCCGCCTGAAACAGTTAAGCAAGTTAGGAGTTTCCTTGGTCTAGCCAGTTATTGTTGCCGCTTCGTTGAGAACTTCTCCAAAGTGGCCAAACCTCTCACGGAACTTCTCAAGAAAGATAAAAAGTTTGAGTGGTCCCCACAGTGTGAACACAGTTTTCAGGAACTGAAAAGACGTCTTACTTCTGCTCCCATACTTGTGCCACCGGACTTCACTAAAGACTTTGTTATCTACTGCGACGCCTCACGACAGGGACTAGGTTGCATTCTTATGCAAGATCGCCATGTGATTGCCTATGCATCTCGACAGTTGCATCCACATGAGGAGAATTATCCTACCCATGATCTAGAGCTTGCAGCCATAGTCTATTCACTTAAGACCTGGCGACATTACCTTCTCAGTAAACGTTGCGAGATTTACACCGATCACCAGAGTCTCAAGTATATCTTCACCCAACCAGATTTGAACCTTAGGCAAAGACGTTGGTTGGAGTTGATCTCAGATTATGACTTAGGGATTACCTACACCCCAGGCAAGGGGAATGTTATGGCTGATGCGCTAAGTCGTAAGTCCTATTGCAACAATCTCATGTTGCAGCAGGGCCAACCACTTCTCCATGAGGAATTATGCAAACTTAACCTCCACCTTGCTCCTCACGGATTCCTTTCTACCTTGGTGGTGAAACCTACTCTTGTGGAACAGATCATCTCTGCTCAGAAGCAGGATACGGGAATTTCCCGGATCAAGAGAAACATTAAGAAGGGAGTTGGTGGATGTTTCTCTATGGATGATCGAGGTGTTATTCTCTTTGAGAGTCGCTTGGTGGTTCCCAAGAATCAACATCTTCGACAATTAATCCTTAAGGAGGCGCATGAATCTCCTCTCACGATTCATCCCGGTAGTACTAAGATGTATCAGGACCTACGCCAGAGGTTCTGGTGGACTAGGATGAAGAGAGAAATTGCTCAGTTTATTGCTAACTGTGACATTTGTCGTCGCGTTAAGGCAGAGCATCAAAGACCTGCTGGCACCCTTCAACCTTTAGCTATTCCTGAGTGGAAATGGGATAAAGTTGGCATGGACTTCATCACCGGTTTTCCCAGGACCAAGAAAGGGAATAACGCTATCTTCGTAGTCATTGATCGTCTTTCCAAAGTGGCTCACTTCCTACCTATTCGAGAGTGTATCACTGCTAGTCAGCTCGCTGACTTATATATTTCTCGAATAGTGTCACTTCATGGTGTTCCACTAGAGATCAATTCAGACCGTGGTAGTCTTTTCACTTCTCATTTCTGGGAGAGTTTCCAAGCTGCCATGGGCACCCATCTTTCTTTCAGTACCACTTTCCACCCTCAATCAAGTGGTCAGGTGGAAAGGGTCAACCAGATTCTTGAAGACATGCTTAGAGCTTGTGTTATCTCATTCGGTATGGATTGGGAGAAGTGTCTTCCTTTTGCCGAGTTTGCTTATAATAATAGCTATCAATCCAGCCTCAAAAAAGCTCCTTTTGAGGTTTTGTATGGACGAAGATGTCGAACACCTTTGAACTGGTCAGAAACCGGTGAACGGCAATTCTTTGGACCGGACATGATCCAGGAGGCAGAAGAGCAAGTTCGCATCATTCGTGAGAATTTGAAAACAGCCCAATCTCGTCAAAAGAGCCAGTATGACCATAGTCATAAGGAAGTGGCTTATGAAGTTGGCGATAAGGCTTATCTTCGGGTTACTCCTCTAAAGGGTACCCATCGATTTGGTATCAAGGGCAAGTTGGCTCCTCGTTACATTGGTCCCTTTCTCATTCTCGCTAAACGAGGAGAGGTTGCCTACCAGTTGGAACTACCACCACATCTTTCTCGAGTTCATGATGTCTTCCACGTCTCTCAACTCAGGCGTTGCTTCTCGGATCCCATCCGCGAAGTGGACCACGAAACGCTTGATCTTCAAGATAACCTCACCTATCAAGAGTACCCTGTATGCATCCTTGATCAAGCAGAGCGTGTCACCCGACGTCATAACATCAAGTTCCTCAAGGTTCAGTGGTCTCATCATTCTGAGAGAGAAGCCACTTGGGAGCGTGAAGATCGTCTTCGACTTGAATACCCCGTTTTCTTCCCGCCGACTCCTGAATCTCGGGACGAGATTTCTTCGAGTGGGGGCGAGTTGTCACATCCCTAGTTCTGGTATGACCTAGGCTAGCCCTTCATGCTTGCATCATGTTTAAACTCCATTTAAATTTGAAATGGGGATTTGTGAACCCTCAGAAATCATTTTTTTTAAATAACCCAGATAAAAAGTGCTCCAAAAGGGTCCAAGAAAATGTTCATGTCTCTCTCTGAAAATATTGGTGAGAGGTAAAATTCAAACCAATATTTTTAGGAGCTCATAGATAATTATTTTGGGCATTTGGATTTAATGAATAATTATTTGCTTTGGATATATATTTGTTATATATATAATATATGTCCAAAAATTATGTTAGTTGTTGAGGAGCTCTGGAATAATACCACTAGCTCCTGCAAAAATTGGCATAAGTAAATTAATTGATTTAGTATTTCTATTAAATCAAAACAAATGTCAGAAAAATAGAAAAGAAAAACAAAAATGGAAAAACCTACCTGGCAGCCCAGCTGGCGGCCCAGCTCCTGTGCCGGCCCAACACTGTTGGCCCAGGACAGGTCATTGCCTACCTCCTGCCAGAAGGACGGCGCGCGTGTGCTCGCCGCGCGCGAGCACGCACCGGCCACCTCCTGCTTCCTCGCTGCCGCTGGAGGCCGCTGCGAGCGCCACGCACCACCCCGACTCCTTCACTCTCTCCCCGTGCCCTTCCCTTTCCTCTGTCTCTCTCCCTCGCCCTCCCCCTCACGCGGCCGAGCGCTGCTGTCGCCGCCGTTTGCCATTGCCGCGGCCACTGCCTCCCCCTCGCCCTCTCTTCGAGTCCAGGAGCACCGCCGCCCTCGACTACGCCTCCTCGTCGAGCTGGACGACGCCAGGAGCACTGCAGCATCGCCACCGCCATCATTCCCTTCGTCGGAGCCGCGGATCGCCGTCGCTAAATTCGTCGCCGTCCGACTGTCCCCGAGCTCGCCGTCGACGCCATCGACCTCCCTGTGAGCCTCTGCTCCGAACCCCTCTCCTCCTCCTCGCGTTTGCGCCGTCTAGGCCTCAGTTCCGCCATGGCCGAAGCTCGCCTCCGCTCGAGCTTGTCGCCGGCGTTGCTCCGGCGACCCTTTGGCCACGCCAGTGCACCTAGCACTCTCCCCGCACCTCGTAGTGCCCCGCTAGTGCTTTAGTTGGCGCGTTTGCACGCTGCAGCCACGCCCCCGACCACAGCCGAACTTCGGCGGCCGCCAACGTGGTCGCCGACGTCGTTCTCAGCCACCCCAGCTCCGGCCGAGGGCACTGCTCAACGCGCCGTATCGCCAGCTCTTCGAAGAGCCTAATCACGCCTCGAACGGAGCCCTGTGGACGATTTCCGCGGCGCTCCGCCGTCTCGGGCCTCGCCGGTAGCTTAACACCGGTGGGGTTTGACCCTTTGACCTCGCCGGCCTGACGTGCGGGCCCGGCCTGGCAGGTGATTAGCTTAAGGCTAATCCCTGTTTAACTAATCCCTGACACTGACAGTGGGCCCTGGCATCCTAATCCTTTAATTAGATTAGTTTAATAACCCCTGTCAACTAACTAAGTCACTGACGTGTGGACCCCACACGTCAGGTTTGACCTGGTCAGCTCCGTTGACCTGCTGACGCAGGCATGACGTCATGGTGACGCAATATCTCATTTTCTGGTTTAAAATTAATCTGGAAATTCCAGAATATATTCAAAACTTCAAAAATTCATAGAAATTCAACCGTAGCTCAGATTGAAATAATTTATATATGAAAAATTATCAGAAAAATTCAATCTATCCATCTGTACCTTTTTCATGCATGACAAACCAACCTATACTTGCTGTATATATGGAAACACACTTATGGCTTATATAAAGAGCTTATTTGGAGATGCATTTGAATCTCTGGTTCAAATGGACTTCATGCAGTTGAATACTAGTTGCATTAGCTCAAACAGCATCACATCTTCATGCCATGTTTATGCATTAGATTGTTGCATATGTTTGTGTATTGATTGTTGGCACCGTTCCTTCTCGATAGGTCCTGCTCCGGAAGTGTTCGAGAGTACCTATCAGTGAAGCAGTGCCCCCTGTTGTTCTACCAGGCAAGCAACCCCCCTTGTTCATTCCGATAGAATCCCACTCTCTCGCTCCTGCTCTCTTTTATTGCATTAGGACAACAACGATTCAACTGCTACTTTATGCTGCGGTAGTTGAACCCATTCCTCTGCATGACCTGTCATTGCCACAGTAAATAGTTGAAACCCACTAGCATGTGTAGGGGTTGATTGAGCCATGTTGTGTTCTTACCATGCCATGCCTGCTATTGCTTAGAGTGGTGTCAGGTCTGATTCATCGGGAATGAATTGGAGTGTTATGACATGTTCTGGTGCTGAGAGTTAAACGTGTGAACACGATTTGGTAAAGGTAGCAGTGAGAGGCCATGTAGGAGTACATGGTGGGTTGTCTCATTGGGTCCATCCTTAAGAACTGAGTTCTGTGTAAGTTGTCCAATGACTAGCTACTACCACACATTGGGCTCCGGGCGCTCCAAGCTCTCTCGACTTATTAACCGCCTTGAGCTCTGTTCAGGAGTTGCAAATAGTTTCTGGTGTTTGTAGGTAGTGCTATTTTTCTACCGAGTGGCACCCGGCAGGGTGGACTTGGGACAGACTAGGCACACGTGGCCCGGTGTACCGAGTGGCACCCGGACGGTGGGCTCGGGAACCCTGTACACATCGTTTGGGGCCGTGAGCGAAACCTCGGCCGGATCTCCTTGCGGATGGAACCCGAATAGGCGATAAACCTGGACTAGAGTCTTGCGTGGATAGTCAGGTCGTGGCCGACACCCTCGCCAGGCTTCCGCTTGAAGGTTGCCGAGATACATGACGTGTACATGGCGGTAAGTGGCGAGAGCGTGTGTGATGAAGTACACCCCTGCAGGGTTATCATGATCTATTCGAATAGCCGTGTCCTCGGTTATGGACTTCTTGGATGCTTACGTGGTACATAGACAACTTAAAGTGGATACTCTAAAATGCTCAAGACAAGTGTGAGTGCTATGGATGGCCTTCTCGTAGGGAGGCAAGGATGAATCCTTAGTGGTGTATTGATGTGGTGATTAGTGGACTCGTGTGCGCTGCCTCATCTCAAAGAAGTTTCTCGTTGTCGTAGAACAGGATAGCCACTGAGTCAAAGCTGGCTTGCTGCAACTAAACCCCACACTACCTTCTTGATACTAATGCATATATGATAGGATCTGATGTAAGTCTTGCTGAGTACCTTTGTACTCACGTTTGCTTTATTTATGTTTTGCAGACGAGACATCTGTCTTACTAGTAGTTCCGCTTGGACTTCGACGGGTAGCTTGTTACCTCAGCTACGATCCTGTACCCTTGGGAGGGTCTTGTAGATAGTCAGGCTTTCCAGCTCTTTTCTTTTGTAGTTGTCTGTACTCAGACATGTAATGCTTCCGTTGCTTGTATGCTCTGAATGATGGGTCATGTGACCCCTGCTTGTATTTATGCTATGTGGCTCTTCTGAGCCTTTATCTATATGAGTTTGCGTTATGTTGTGATGCCATGTTGTACAACACATACTTGCATGTTATGCGTACGTGTAGCGTGTATTGCTATGTGTGGGATCCGACAATCTGGTTGTTTATCCTTGGCAGCCTATCATATGGGGAAACGTAGTCTAGTGTTTTCTGAGCGATAGTAGTCCGCTACAGCCCGGTCCACCGGAGTCCTGCTAGCCCAGCACTACTGCTCGGAACACCTGACTGGCCGGCATGTGTTTCACTTCGTTCCTGTGTCTGTCCCTTCGGGGAAATGTCACGCGGTGACGACCGGAGTCCTGCCTAGCCTGCTACAGACCGGGTTACCAGAGTCCTGTTAGCCTAGTGCTACAGCCCGGATTCACACGTTGTTGACCGACATGCTCGAGGTTGATCCATGTATGCCTATCCCCATGGGTTAGTGCCGCTTTGGGTTCACGACTAGCCATGTCGGCCCGGGTTCTTTGTCATATGGATGCTAGCGACACTATCATATACGTGAGCCAAAAGGCGCAAACGGTCCCGGGCCAGGTAAGGTGGCACCCGTGGGAATACCGTGCGTGAGGCCACAAAGTGATATGATGTGTTACATGCTAGATCGGTGTGACCTAGGATCGGGGTCCCGACATAGATGCAGAATCGTTTCGGTCTACTTGTCACGGACGTGATGCCTATATACATGATCATGCCTAGATATTCTCATAACTATGCTCAATTCTATCAATTGCTCAATAGTAATTTTTTCATCCACCGTAGAATACTTATGCTCTTGAGAGAAGCCACTAGTGAAACCTATGCCCCCCGGGTCTGTTCTCATCATATCAATCTCCATCACTTTAATCTTGATTTGCTTTTTTACTTTGCCTTTACTTTTTACTTTGCATCTTTATACCAAAAATACCAAAAATATTATATCTATCAGATCTCACTCTCGTAAGTGACCGTGAAGGGATTGACAACCCCTAATCACGTTGGTTGCGAGTAGCTATCGTTTTGTGCAGGTACGAGGGACTTGAGCGTGGCCTCCTACTGGATTGATACCTTGGTTCTCAAAAACTGAGGGAAATACTTACGCTACTTTGTTGCATCATCCCTTCCTCTTCGGGGAAAACCAACGCAAGCTCAAGAGGTAGCAAGAAGGATTTCTGGCGCCATTGCCGGGGAGTCTACGGAAAAAGTCAACATACCAAGTACCCATCACAATACCTATCTCTCGCATTACATTATTTGCCATTTGCCTCTCGTTTTCCTCTCCCCCACTTCACCCTTGCTGTTTTATTCGCCCTCTCTCTCTATCCTCCCTCTCTATTTGCCTCTTTTGCCCGCTTGCCTTTTTGTTTGCTCGTGTGTTAGATTGCTTGTTTGTCGCGATGGCTCAAGATACTACCAAATTGTGTGACTTCACCAATACCAATAATAATGATTTCCTTAGCACTCCGATTGCTCCTCTTACTGATGCTGAATCTTGTGAAATTAGTACTGCTTTGTTGAATCTTGTTATGAAAGATCAATTCACCGGCCTTCCTAGTGAAGATGCCGCTACTCATCTGAATAGCTTCGTTGATTTATGTGATATGCAAAAGAAAAAAGATGTCAATAATGATGTCGTGAAATTGAAGTTATTTCCTTTTTCGCTTAGAGATCATGCTAAAGCTTGGTTTTCGTCTTTGCCTAAAAATAGTATTGATTCTTGGAACAAGTGCAAAGATGCTTTTATCTCTAATTATTTCCCTCCCGCTAAGATCATCTCTCTTAGAAACGATATTATGAACTTTAAGCAACTTGATCATGAACATGTTGCACAAGCTTGGGAGAGAATGAAATTAATGATACGTAATTGCCCTACTCATGGTTTGAATTTGTGGATGATTATACAAATTTTTATGCCGAATTGAATTTTGCTTCTAGAAATCTTTTAGATTCGACCGCTGGAGGCACTTTTATGGAAATCACTTTAGGAGATGCTACTAAACTCCTAGATAATATTATGGCTAATTATTCTCAATGGCATACTGAAAGATCTTCTAATAAAAAAGTGCATGCGATAGAAGAAATCAATGTGTTGAGTGGAAAGATGGATGAACTTATGAAATTATTTGCTACTAAGAGTGTTTCTTCTGATCCTAATGATATGCCTTTGTCTACTTTGATTGAGAATAACAATGAATCTATGGATGTGAATTTTGTTGGTAGGAATAATTTTGGTAACAACGCTTATAGAGGGTATTTTAATCCTAGGCCATATCCTAGTAATCCTTCTAATAATTATGGGAATTCCTACAACAAATCTTATGGAAATTATAATAAGATGCCCTCTGAATTTGAGAATAGTGTTAAAGAGTTTATGAAATCACAAAAGAATTTTAATGCTTTGCTTGAAGAGAAATTGCTTAAAGTTGATGATTTGGCTAGGAACGTTGATAGAATTTCTCTTGAGATTGATTCTTTAAAGATTAGATCTATTCCTCCTAAGCATGATATCAATGAGTCTCTCAAAGCCATGAGAATTTCCATTGATGAGTGCAAGGAAAGAACCGCTAGGATGCGTGCTTCCAAATATGCCTTTATTAAAGCGTGTTCTTCCAATTCCTATGAAAATCAAGATGAAGATCTAAAAGTTATTGATGTATCACCTATTAAATCTTTGTTTTGCAATATGAATCTTGATGAAACTGAATATGATCTTCCTTTACCTAGAAGGCATTCTAAAAATTCGGAGCATTATATCTTTATGATGAAATTGATGAAAGTGGGATTGAAAGAAATAAAAATCTAGATGTTGCTAAACCCACTATATTGGATTTCAAGGAATTTAATTATGAAAGTGGTTCTTTAATTGATTGTATTTCCTTGTTGCAATCCGTGCATATTGTTGATGCCTTGATGCAATCTTATGAAGAAAAACTTGAGTTGAAAGTTTCTATCCCGAGAAAACTATATGATGAGTGGGAACCAACTATTAAAATTAAAATTAAAGATCATGAGTTTTATGCTTTGTGTGATTTTGGTGCTAGTGTCTCTACTATTCCCAAGACTTTGTGTGATTTGCTAGATTTCCGTAATTTTGATGATTGCTCTCTAAACTTGCATCTTGCGGATTCCACTATTAAGAAACCGATGGGAATGATTAATGATGTTCTTATTGTTGCAAATAGAAATTATGTGCCCGTAGATTTCATTGTTCTTGATATAGATTGCAATCCTTCTTGCCCTATTATTCTTGGTAGACCTTTCCTTAGAAGGGTTGGTGCGATTATTGATATGAAGGAAGGGAATATTAGATTCCAATTTACATTAAAAAAGGGCATGGAACACTTTCCAAGAAATAAATTAAAATTGCCATATGAAACTATCATGAGAGCCACTTATGGATTGCCTACCAAAGATGGCAATACGTAGATCTATCCTTGCTTTTATGCCTAGCTAGGGGCGTTAAACGATAGCGCTTGTTGGGAGGCAACCCAATTTTATTTTAATTCCTTGATTTTTGCTCCTGCTTAGTAATAAATAAATTATTTATCCTCTGTTTTGGTTTTTTTGTGTTTAATTAGTGTTTGTGCCAAGTAGAACCGTTGGGAAGACTTGGGGAAAGTCCTGTTGAACTTGCTGTAAAAAACAGAAACTTTAGCGCTCACGAGAACTGCTGTAAATTTTATTTTAAGAGTGATATTTAGTTAATTCTTTTTGCATATGATTAATAGATAAATTACTCACGTCCAGCAATTTATTTTAGAATTTTTGGGGTTCCAGATATTGCGCTAGATACAGATTACTACAGACTGTTCTGTTTTTGACAGATTCTGTTTTTCGTGTGTAGTTTGCTTATTTTGATGAATCTATGGTTAATAAAATAGTTTATAATCCATAGAGAAGTTGTAATACAGTAGGTTTAAAACCAATATAAATAAATAATGAGTTCATTACAGTACCTTGAAGTGGTCTTTTGTTTTCTTTCGCTAACGGAGCTCACGAGTTTTCTACTTTAAGTTTTGTGTTGTGAAGTTTTCAAGTTTTGGGTGAATTCTTTTGATGGATTATGGAACAAGGAGTGGCAAGAGCATAAGCTTGAGGATTCCCATGGCACCCCCAAGATAATCCAAGGACACCAAAAAGTCAAAGCTTGGGGATGCCCCGGAAGGCATCCCCTCTTTCGTCCACTTCCAACGGTAATTTACTTGGAGCTATATTTTTATTCACCAACATGATATATGTTTTTCTTGGAGCGTCTTGTATTATTTGTGTCTTTGTGTTTTAGTATGCCACCATCATCCTTTCTGTACACACCTTTTGAGAGAGCCATACATGAGTTAAAATTTGATAGAATACTCTATATGCTTCACTTATATCTTTTGAGCTATGTAGTTTTGCTCTATGTGCTTCACTTTTATCTTTTGAGCGCTATAATTTTGCTCTATGTGCTTCACTTAGATCTTTTAGAGCATGGTGGTGGATTTGTTTTAAAGAAACTATTGATCTCTCATGCTTCACTTAAATTATTTTGAGAGTCTCTTAATAGCATGGTAATTTGCTTGGTAATAATATGCTTGGTATTCAAGATTTGTGAAACTTTCTTTTGAGTGTGTTGAATACTAAGAAAAGATTGAAGCATGATAATTGTTTTGAGATATGGAGGTGATAATATTAAAGTCATGCTAGTTGAGTAGTTGTGAATTTAAAGAATACTTGTGTTAAAGTTTGTGATTCCCGTAGCATGCACGTATGGTGAACCGTTATGTGATGAAGTCGGAGCATGATTTATTTATTGATTGTCTTCATTATGAGTGGCGGTCGGGGACGAGCGATGGTCTTTTCCTACCAATCTATCCCCCTAGGAGCATGCGTGTAATACTTTGCTTTGATAACTTCTAGATTTTTGCAATAAGTATATGAGTTCTTTATGACTAATGTTGAGTCCATGGATTATACGCACTCTCACCCTTCCACCTTTGCTAGCCTCTCTAATACCGCACACTTTTCGCCGGTATCATACACCCACCATATACCTTCCTCAAAACAGCCACCATACCTACATATTATGGCATTTCCATAGCCATTCTGAGATATATTGTGATACGTCTTCGTCGTATCTATAATTTTTGATTGTTCCATGCCAATATTCTACAACTTTCATATACTTTTGGCAACTTTTTATACTATTTTTGGGACTAACATATTGATCCAGTGCCCAGTGTTAGTTCCTGTTTGTTGCATGTTTTTGTTTCGCAGAATATCCATATCAAACGGAGTCCAAACATAATAAAAACTGACGGAGATTTTTTTGGAATATATATGATTTTTGGGAAGAAAAATCCATGCGAGACGATGCTCGAGGGGCCCACGAGGTAGGGGGGCGCGACCCAGGGTGGCAGGCGTGCCCCTGACCCTCGTGGCCACCCCGTAAGGCGGTTGGTGCCCTTCTTTCACCGCAAGAAAGCTAATTTCCGGATAGAGATCGTGTCAAAATTTCAGCCCAATCGGAGTTACGGATCTCCGGGATAAGAAACGATGAAAGGGAAGAATCAGAGAACGCAGAAACATAGAGAGACAGAGAGACAGATCCAATCTTGGAGGGGCTCTCTCCCCTCCCGTGTCATGGAGGCCATGGACCAGAGGGGAAACCCTTCTCCCATCTAGGGAGGAGGTCAAGGAAGAAGAAGAAGGAGGGGGGCTCTCTCCCCCTCGCTTCCGGTGGCACCGGAGTGCCACCGGGGGCCATCATCATCACCGCGATCTACACCAACACCTCCGCCATCTTCACCAACATCTCCATCACCTTCCCCCCTCTATCTATAGCGGTCCACTCTCCCGCAACCCACTATACCCTCTACTTGAACATGGTGCTTTATGCTTCATATCATTATCCAATGATGTGTTGCCATCCTATGATGTCTGAGTAGATTTTCGTTGTCCTATCGGTGGTTGATGAATTGCTATGACTGATTTAATTTGCTTGTGGTTATGTTGCTGTCCTTTGGTGCCCATCATATGATTGCGTGCGTGGATCACACCCTAGGGTTAGTTGTATGTTGATAGGACTATGTATTGGAGGGCAAGAGTGACAGAAGCTTCAACCTAGCATAGAAATTGATGCATACGGGATTGAAGGGGGACCAATATACCTTAATCCTATGTTTGGGTTTTACCTTAATGAACATTAGTAGTTGTGGATGCTTGCTAATAGTTCCAATCATAAGTGCATAGAATTCCAAGTCAGGGATGACATGCTAGCAGTGGCCTCTCCCACATAATACTTGCTATTGGTCTAGTAAAGTAGTCAATTGCTTAGGGGAAATTTCGCAACTCCTACCACCACTTTTCCACACTGGCTACATTTACTTTATTGTTTCTTTATCTAAACAACCCTTACTTTTTATTTACTTGCTCTTTATTATCTTGCAAACCTATCCAACAACACCTACAAAGTACTTCTAGTTTCATACTTGTTCTAGGTAAAGCGAATATCAAGCGTGCGCAGAGTTGTATCGGTGGTTGATAGAACTTGAGGGAATATTTGTTCTACCTTTAGCTCCTCATTGGGTTCGACACTCTTACTTATCGAAAACTGTTGCGATCCCCTATACTTGTGGGTTATCAAGACCTTTTTCTGGCGCCGTTGCCGGGGAGCAATAGCGTGGGGTGAATATTCTCGTGTGTGCTTGTTTGCTTTATCACTAAGTAATTTTTATTTGTTGTTCTTAGTTGTTTCCTATCTTTAGTTATGGGTAGGAAACGCAAAATACCAAAAAAATTAGTTGTACCTACTGAACCAATGGTTGAAGAACCAATCAAAATCTATCACACTGCTGAAGCTTATTACTTGGATCATCTTCGATCCCTATGTGCTCGTGCTGAAACCCCAACTAGCTTAGTTGAGGGAAAATCTTTAGATGAGCATGCTTGTTATGTGCGACACCGTATATCTCAAAAAGGGAAACTTTTACAGCATCAAATTAATACTATGCAATGCTATGCTTGGAATTTATGCTATTATTATGATTTTACTTGTTGTTCTGAAAACCCTAAGAAACACCTTCCCTACCAATGTGAGTTTAGTGATAATGGAATCGTATCTTCGTATGCTAAAGGTGCATATAGTTACTATGATGTTCAACAAATTGAAGAATTTGTTGCTTTTAAGGGTGCTTTTGAAATTGCTTCTTTGATTGAAAAGTATGATGCTACTCTTTACAAATCTGAAAATTTTGCCATACTTGAATATTGTTATGAGAATTATGCTTCTAATGCCTATGTTAAACAATATATTGAGGAGTACTCTGCTGCCCAAGAAGAAACTAATATTTTGCAGGAGTCTATGGAAGAAGAAATTGATGAAACTGTGAGCTCATTGGATGAAAAAGATGATGAGGAGAGCGAAGAACAAAAGGAGGAAGAGCGGATTAGCTACCCGTGCCCACCTTCTAATGAGAGTAACTCTTCAACTCATACATTGTTTAAATTCCCTTCGTGCTTACCGAAGGATGATTGCTATGATGACTGTTATGATCCCGTTGATTCTTTTGAAATATCCCTTTTTGATGATGCTTGCTATTCTTGTGGCCAAGATGCCAATATGAATTATGCTTATGGAGATGAACTTGCTATAGTTCCTTATGTTAAACATGAAATTGTTGCTATTGCACCCACGCATGATAGTCCTATTATCTTTTTGAATTCTCCCGACTACACTATATCGGGGAAGTTTGCCCTTATTAAGGATTATATTGATGGGTTTCCTTTTACCGTTACACATGATGATTTTGATAGATATAATATGCATGTGCTTGCTGCTCCTACTTGCAATTATTATGAGAGAGGAACTATATCTCCACCTCTCTATTCTTCCCACATGATAAAATTGCAAGAAACTATTTATACTATGCATTGGCCTTTACTTTGTGTGCATGAATTGTTCTTTTATGACATGCCGATGCATAGAAAGAGAGTTAGACTTTGTTTTTGCATGATATATGTTACTTTGTGCTCACTACTAAATTACAAATCATTGTTAATTAAAATTGGCTTTGATATACCTTGGGATCCGGGTGGATCCATTACTTGAGCACTATATGCCTAGCTTAATGGCTTTAAAGAAAGCGCTGCCAGGGAGACAACCCAGAAGTTTTAGAGAGTCATTTATTTCTGTTGAGTGCTTTCATATAGTTTAAAAACAACAAAAATAAAGAGGGGAACCCAAAGCTTTTTCAAAAAGAAAAGCGAAAGTGAGAGAGACAAGCATTGTTGAAGTGGGACCTAGCCTTGAACTTTGTTCATGCTCACGGCAACTTTGTGAATCTTGATTACAGAAACTTTTCAACAAAAATAATTATCCCCTTGTAGAATTCCATTTTATTATAAAAATAATGTGCCAAGGTTTGCCTTTAGGATGTTTACGATGCTTGTTGGTTTGTGCGGTGCAGGACATAAACTTTGGCTGTAGTGCGTGAATTTTAATTTTTTACTGGAACGTCAAATGGTTATGATTCGTGTTGCACTGTCTTTCTGTACAAATTGTTTATTTTTCCTAATTTTGGCATAATTTTTCAAGTATCATAAGTATGGTGAATGTTCAGATTGCTACAGACTGTTCTGTTTTAGACAGATTCTGTTTTTGATGCATAGTTTGCTTGTTTTGATGAAACTATCAATTTATATCAGTGGATTAAGCCATGGAAAAGTTATATTACAGTAGACACAATGAAAAAAAATATGAATTGGTTTTCAACAGTACTTAGAGTAGTGAATTACTTTATTATACTAACGGATCTTACCGAGTTTTCTGTTGAAGTTTTGTGTGGATGAAGTGTTCGATGATTGAGAAGGTTTCGATGTGAGAAGAAGGAAGAGAGGCAAGAGCTCAAGCTTGGGGATGACCGAGGCACCCCAAGTAAATATTCAAGGAGACTCAAGCGTCTAAGCTTGGGGATGCTGGGAAGGCATCCCCTCTTTCTTTAACAAATATCGGTATGTTTTCGGATTCGTTTCGTTCATGCGATATGTGCAAGTCTTGGAGCGTCTTTTGCATTTAGGTTTTTATTTTTCTTTTTACACACCATGATGGTATGAGATAGTCCTTGGTTGATTTATAGAATGCTCTCTGCACTTCACTTATATTTTTTGAGTATGGCTTTATAGAATGCTTCATGTGCTTCACTTATATCATTTGAAGTTTGGATTGCCTGTTTCTCTTTACATAGACAACTGTCATTTGTAGAATGCTCTTTTGCTTCACTTAGATTTGTTAGAGCGTGGGCATATCTTTTGTAGAAAGAAATTAAACTCTCTTGCTTCACTTATATCTATTTAGAGAGATGGCAGGAACTGGTCATTCACATGGTTAGTCATAAAATCCTACATAAAACTTGTAGATCACTGAATATGATATGTTTGATTCCTTGCAATAGTTTTGCGATATAAAGATGGTGATATTAGAGTCATGCTAGTGGGTAGTTGTGGATTAGTAGAAATACTTGTGTTGAGGTTTGTGATTCCCGTAGCATGCACGTATGGTGAACCGTTATGTAACGAAGTTAGAGCATGATTTATTTATTGATTGTCTTCCTTATGAGTGGCGGTTGGGGACGAGCGATGGTCTTTTCCTACCAATCTATCCCCCTAGGAGCATGCGCGTAGTACTTTGTTTCGATGACTAATAGATTTTCGCACTAAGTATGTGAGTTCTTTATGACTAATGTTGAGTCCATGGATTATACACACTCTCACCCTTCCACCATTGCTAGCCTCTCTAGTATCGTGCAACTTTCACCGGTACCTTAAACCCACCATATACCTTCCTCAAAACAGCCACCATACCTACCTATCATGGCATTTCCATAGACATTCCGAGATATATTGCCATGCTACTTCCATCATCATCAGATACATGACTTGAGCCTTCATTGTCATATTGCTTTGCATGATCGTAAGATAGCTAGCATGATGTTTTCATGGCTTGTCCGTTTTTTGATGTCATCGCTACGCTAGATCATTGCACATCCCGGTACACCGCCGGAGGCATCCATATAGAGCCATACTTTGTTCTAGACATTGAGTTGTAAGTAAATAAAAGTGTGATGATCATCATTATTAGAGCATTGCCCCAGTGACGAAAGGATGATGGAGACTTTGATTCCCCCATTCGGGATGAGACTCCGGACTTTACAAAAAAATAAAAGATGCCAAAGAATCCCAAATAAAAAAAGAGGCCAAAGAAGCCCACCAAAAAAATAAAAAAACAAAAAAACAAAAAAATGAGAGAAAAAGAGAGAAGGGGCAGTGCTACTATCCTTTTTCCACACTTGTGCTTAAAAGTAGCACCATGTTCTTCATATAGAGAGTCTCTTGAGTTATCACTTTCATATACTAGTGGGAATTTTCATCATAGAACTTGGCTTGTATATTCCGATGATGGGCTTCCTCAAATGCCCAAGGTCTTCATGAGCAAGCAAGTTGGATGCACACCCACTTAGTTTTAGTTAGAGCTTTCATACACTTATAGCTCTAGTGCATCCGTTGCATGGCAATCCCTACCACTCACATTGATATCTATTGATGGGCATCTCCATAGCCCGTTGATACGCCTAGTTGATATGAGACTATCTTCTCTTTTTTGTCTTCTCCACCATAATATTCTATTCCACCTATAGTGCTATGTCCATGGCTCACGCTCATGTATTGCGTGAAAGTTGAAAAGGTTTGAGAACGTCAAAAGTATGAAACAATTGCTTGGCTTGTCATCGGGGTTGTGCATGATGTGAGTATTTTGTGTGGTGAAGATGGAGCATAGCCAGACTATATGATTTTGCAGGGATAACTTTCTTTGGCCTTGTTATTTTGAAAAGACATGATTGCTTTATTAGTAGGCTTGAAGTATTATAGTTTTTATGTCAAATTATAGAGTATTGCTTTGAATCACTCGTGTCTTAATATTCATGCCATGATTAGACTTATGATCAAGATTATGCTAGGTAGCATTCCATATCAAAAATTATCTTTTATCATTTTCCTACTCGAGGACGAGTAGGAATTAAGCTTGGGGATGCTGATACGTCTCCATCGTATCTATAATTTTTGATAGTTCCATGCCAATATTCTACAACTTTCATATACTTTTGGCAACTTTTTATACTATTTTTGGGACTAACATATTGATCCAGTGCCCAGTGCCAGTTCCTGTTTGTTGCATGTTTTTTGTTTCGCAGAATATCCATATCAAACGGAGTCCAAACGGAATAAAAACTGACAGAGATTTTTTGGAATATATATGATTTTTGGGAAGAAAAATCCACATGAGACGATGCTCGAGGGGCCCATGAGGTAGGGGGGCGCGCCCCTGACCCTCATGGCCACCCCGTAAGGTGGTTGGTGCCCTTCTTTCGCCGCAAGAAAGCTAATTTCCGGATAGAGATCGTGTCAAAATTTCAGCCCAATCAGAGTTACGGATCTCCGGGAATATAAGAAACGGTGAAAGGGAAGAATCAGAGAACGCAGAAACAGAGAGAGACAGAGAGACAGATCTAATCTCGGAGGGGCTCTCGCCCCTCCCGTGCCATGGAGGCCATGGACCAGAGGGGAAACCCTTCTCCCATCTAGGGAGGAGGTCAAGGAAGAAGAAGAAGGAGGGGGGCTCTCTCCCCCTCGCTTCCGGTGGCACCGGAGTGCCACCGGGGGCCATCATCATCACCGCGATCTACACCAACACCTCCGCCATCTTCACCAACATCTCCATCACCTTCCCCCCTCTATCTACAGCGGTCCACTCTCCCGCAACCCGCTGTACCCTCTACTTGAGCATGGTGCTTTATGCTTCATATTATTATCCAATGATGTGTTGCCATCCTATGATGTCTGAGTAGATTTTCGTTGTCCTATCGGTGGTTGATGAATTGCTATGATTGATTTAATTTTCTTGTGGTTATGTTGCTGTCCTTTGGTGCCCATCATATGATTGCGCGCATGGATCACACCCTAGGGTTAGTTGTATGTTGATAGGACTATGTATTGGAGGGCAAGAGTGACAGAAGCTTCAACCTAGCATAGAAATTGATGCATACGGGATTGAAGGGGGACCAATATACCTTAATGCTATGGTTGGGTTTTACCTTAATGAACATTAGTAGTTGCGTATGCTTGCTAATAGTTCCAATCATAAGTGCATAGAATTCCAAGTCAGGGATGACATGCTAGCAGTGGCCTCTCCCACATAATACTTGCTATCGGTCTAGTAAAGTAGTCAATTGCTTAGGGGCAATTTCGCAACTCCTACCACCACTTTTCCACACTGGCTACATTTACTTTATTGTTTCTTTATCTAAACAGCCCCTACTTTTTATTTACTTGCTCTTTATTATCTTGCAAACCTATCCAACAACACCTACAAAGTACTTCTAGTTTCATACTTGTTCTAGGTAAAGCGAACATCAAGCATGCGTAGAGTTGTATCGGTGGTCAATAGAACTTGAGGGAATATTTGTTCTACCTTTAGCTCCTTGTTGGGTTCGACACTCTTACTTATCGAAAACTTTTGCGATCCCCTATACTTGTGGGTTATCATATTGCCATGCAACTTTCCACCGTTCCGTTTATTATGACACACTCCATCATTGTCATATTGCATATTCCTGTACACCGCAGGAGGCATTCATATAGAGTCATATTTTGTTCTTGAGTTGTAAGAAAAATAAAAGTGTGATGATCATCATTATTAGAGCATTGTCCCAGTGAGGAAAGAATGATGGAGACTATGATTTCCCCATAAGTCGGGATGAGACTCCGGACGAAAAAAAGAGAGGCTAAAGAAGCCCAAATAAAAAGAGGCCATAAAAAGAGAAAAGGCCCAAATAAAAAAATGAGAGAAAAAGAGAGAAGGGACAATGTTACTATCCTTTTACCACACTTGTGCTTCAAAGTAGCACCATGATCTTCATAGTAGAGAGTCTCTCATGTTATCACTTTCATATACTAGTGGGAATTTTACATTATAGAACTTGGCTTGTATATTCCAATGATGGGCTTCCTCAAATTTCCCTAGGTCTTCATGAGCAAGCAAGTTGGATGCACACCCACTTAGTTTCTTTTTGAGCTTTCATATACTTATAGCTCTAGTGCATCCGTTGCATGGCAATCCCTACTCACTCACATTGAGATCTATTGATGGACATCTCCATAGCCCGTTGATATGCCTAGTTGATGTGAGACTATCTTCTCCTTTTTGTCTTCTCGACAACCACCATTCTATTCCACCTATAGTGCTATATCCATGGCTCACGCTCATGTATTGCGTGAAGATTGAAAAAGTTAGAGTATGAAACAATGGCTTGGCTTGTCATCGGGGTTGTGCATGATTTAAATACTTTGTGTGGTGAAGATAGAGCATAGCCAGACTATATGATTTTGTAGGGATAACTTTCTTTGGCCATGTTATTTTGAGAAGACATAATTTCTTTGTTAGTATGCTTGAAGTATTATTATTTTTATGTCAATATAAACTTTTGTCTTGAATCTTTCGAATCTGAATATTCATATCACAATTAAGAAGATTTGCATAGAAATTATGCCAAGTAGCACTCCGCATCAAAAATTCTCTTTTTATCATTTACCTACTCGAGGACGAGCAGGAATTAAGCTTGGGGATGCCTGATACGTCTCCAACGTATCTATAATTTTTGATTGCTCCATGCTATATTATCTACTATTTTAGACTATATTGGGCTTTATTTTCCACTTTTATATTATTTTTGGGACTAACCTATTAACCGGCGGCCCAGCCCAGAATTGTTGTTTTTTTGCCTATTTTAGTGTTTTGAAGAAACGAAATATCAAACGGAGTCCAAACGGAATGAAACCTTCGGGAACGTGATTTTCTCACCGAACGTGATCCAGGAGACTTGGACCCTACACCAAGGCATCAGAGAGGTGGTCACGAGGGTGGGGGACGCGCCCCCCTAGGGCGCACCCCCTACCTCATGGGCCCCTTGATGCTCCACCGATGTACTTCTTCCTCCTATATATACATACGTACCCCCAAACGAACAGAACAGGAGCCAAAAACCTAATTCCACCGCCGCAACTTTCTGTATCCACGAGATCCCATCTTAGGGCCTGTTCCGGAGCTGCGCCGGAGAGGGCCGTCATTACGGAGGGCTTCTACATCATCATAGCCTCTCCGATGAAATGTGAGTAGTTTACCTCAGACCTTCGGGTCCATAGTTAGTAGCTAGATGGCTTCTTCTCTCTTTGTGGATCTGAATACAAAGTTCCCCCTCTCTTGTGGAGATCTATTCGATGTAATCTTCTTTTTGCGGTGTGTTTGTTGGGACCGATGAATTGTGGGTTTATGATCAAGTCTATCTATGAATAATATTTGAATCTTCTCTGAATTCTTTTATGTATGATTGGTTATCTTTGCAAATCTCTTCGAATTATCCGTTTGGTTTGGCCAACTAGATTGGTAGTTCTTGCCATGGGAGAAGTGCTTAGCTTTGGGTTCGATCTTGCGGTGTCCTTTCCCAGTGACAGAAGGGGCAGCAAGGCACGTATTGCATCGTTGACATCGAGGATAACAAGATGGGGTTTATTTCATATTGCATGAATTTATCTCTCTACATCATGTCATCTTTCTTAAAGCGTTACTCTATTTTAACTTAATACTCTAGATGCATGCTGGATAGCGGTCGATGAGTGGAGTATTAGTAGTAGATGCAGAATCGTTTCGGTCTACTTGTCACGGACGTGATGCCTATATACATGATCATGCCTAGATATTCTCATAACTATGCTCAATTATGTCAATTGCTCAACAGTAATTTGATCACCCATCGTAGAATACTTATGCTCTTGAGAGAAGCCACTAGTGAAACCTATGGCCCCGGGTATGTTCTCATCATATCAATCTCCATCACTTTAATCTTGCTTTGCTTTTTTTACTTTGCCTTTACTTTTTTTACTTTGCATCTTTATACCAAAAATATTATATCTATCAGATCTCACTCTCGTAAGTGACCGTGGAGGGATTAACAACCCCTAATCACGTTGGTTGCGAGTAGCTATCCTTTTGTGCAGGTACGAGGGACTTGAGTGTGGCCTCCTACTGGATTGATACCTTGGTTCTCAAAAAACTGAGGGAAATACTTACGCTACTTTGCTGCATCATCCCTTCCTCTTCAGGGAAAACCAACGCAAGCTCAAGAGGTAGCAAGCTTCCAGCTTCTGTTACATGTATCTTGCGTCCAAGGTTGCCCGTTGCAACATTTCATCAAATACAAAGGAGACTAACATGCATGCTATTGCATCTCAATGATTGACAGATCATAGAAAATATGTACTCCCTCCGTTCCAAAATAAGTTTCTCAACTTTGTGCAAACTTTAGTACAAAGTTGTACTACTACTAAAGTTGACACTTATTTTGGAACAGAGGCAACTAAAGAAAAAAACGATCCATGCAGTCCCTAGCCCTTGAACCGTGAACCCTGACCAGGCTTCAATTTGCTGGCAACGTTCGAGCTTCCTAATAAATGAGGTTTGCAACCTTTTGACCATCGGATCATTTTGTGCAGTTTCACCAAAATCGAGATGAGCATCCCTGTGGCAAAGAAATTGAACAAGCGTGATTAGAATAAGATTACTGGGACTAGTTGATGAGGCATAAACTCATCACAAATACAGTACGTAGAAGCCAGTAGAGGTATGTGCAGGGCAAAGAAGTAGAGAAATATCCATAGGGAGTGATGTGGGCAGCTGGAGCAGTGGTGCAAGCCGGCTGTAAAGGGAGTTGTACCTAAGGGACGTAGCTCAACCTTGAGGAGGGCGGCGGGAGGTGGCAACTGCCCACGTCGCGACAGTGAGCAAGGGACGAAGGCAACCTCACCGGCTTTGTGAGAGAGAACGGCGGGGACCCCTGATCGGGACGTGCCGACAGTGGGTTTTCGCCGTTGGTGACGGCCACCGCATCTACACTAAGCATCCACCCCTTCCCCAAGCGGACGTGATCCGCCGGGATGTTAGAGATGTGGCCACAGTCGTTTTGTGCGAGAGAGTGTGAAGAGAGCAACCCTAGCAAGCAACCGTGTAGGCTGGCCTGTCCTGACTATGTACTCCTTTTCTCTCCATATGAACCTATCATATTGCGTACGTGCCACTGAAGAAAAAAAACTTTATTTATAAATGACGCGGCACCTACTACTCGTTCTCCTATAACCTTGCGCTTGACATCTCCAAAATATTGACCTTGCAATTGGCTCTTCGCCTCTTCGGGAAGTCGAGCAATAATGGTATTGTAGTATATATCGTTCTGGCTATATGAGACCGAATGAACTACTGCACGTCCACCACGTGGGCGAGGGTCGAGGGGCGAGGGAGAGTGCTACATACGGAGCAAAATGAGTGAATCTACACTCTAAAATACGTCTATATACATCAGTGTTTGGAGTATGTACTAGTAGTTCATATTGAAATCTACTAAAGGACATATATATTCCAAACAATATGATATAATCTTTATAACAAAGGTAGTAGGGACGAGGAGTAAATAGAGGGAGTAGTAAATTTTTCTCCTCGTCCTGCGAGCCACCGCGCGCATGGGCGAGGGAGCGGGCGTAAGGCGTAGTAAGCAAGCTTCACCTCATCCTGCGAGCCACCGCGCCCGTGGGTGGCGGAGAAGGCGTACTAAGCAAGCTTCTCCCCGTTCTGTGAGTTGACGGGACACATCAAAAGTACTCCAGTGTATAGAGCCTTGCCTCTAAGGTAGGCCCCACATGGTTTGCCTCTTTTTTTAACATAACACGTCAAGTCGCAATTTGTTTGTTCACCCGTGGTAGACGATCCTCCCTCCACCAAGTGGACACGTGCCAAATTACCACGTGAGCTGCCTTTTTTGTACAAAAATGAGCTCCACCGTGTACCCGCGCGGGTGTGGTTGGGAAAGAGACAGGAGTACATGCGCCGTGCATGCACCTCTTCTCTTCATGCACATCCCCCACCTACGTGGGTGTGTGTGAGAGATACAAATCGCGTTCGTGAGTGTTTTTTGATTTGGGGTGGGGGGTGGGGTGGGGGGTTGATTTCATGAATTATTTGTGGGAATATGTGTCGATGACATCTCAAACAAAATTTTGCATGCAATGTGTGTGAAATGGAGGCCTATCCATATCATACATAGAGGGTCGGGCAATCCACGAGAAGAGAGGGAGGGGTCATAGATATCGATAGAGTCGAAGAGAGGATCAAGTGGGTGGGTGCGAGATTGATGAAGAGAGCCATCGAAATTGTGTGTGCGTACAAGTAAAAGATATAGGGCGACTGGCCTACCGGAATGTTAGAGGGCACACGTCAAGTTTGTGTGTGGCAGGGAGACATGACTAGAGCGCTCGATGTATCGGTGTGTGTGTGTGTGGGGGGGGGAGGGGTTGGTGGGAGGGGTAGGCAGAGGCCTAACTATAGAGATAGAACGACTCGTATATGTGTTGAGAAGGAGAGACCCAGCTATGTCTTGAGGGAGATCGGTCGACATCCATACATAACTGAAGGATGGGAAATATGATGGGAGAGAGAGATAGGAGAGAGAGAGGGAGGGAGAGGGGTAGAGTGCTGGATGGGTGATGGAGTTGCTTCTCGAAGATGGTGGGAGAGGCCTACTAGACAGACTGAGGGTGGAACTGCAATGTTATCAATAAGAGTGGGGATGTGTTTCTGTGTGTGCCTGTGCGTGATAGATTTGTCGGGACGCATCCATGGATGATGAAGGGGAACCATGTGTTTGGTAAGCAAACCTAACTAGATCGGTAGATCAATTGTTGTTTGTCGGAGGAAGGGAGAGACACAACTAATGAGGCAGATCGGTTGACGTGTGGGTAAAAATGAGTTATAAGGACCTAGCTAGCTATATGTATAGCGAGAGATCGGTCGGTGTACGTCCATTTGTTAGAGGCAAATAAGGCCCAGCGAGACGGATAGACAGAGAGAATGGAGCTAGGAGGTGGTGCGAGAGGCCCAACTACTAGCTAGATAGGGGGAGGAGTGTGCGGTTGTGAGAGCGATGAAAAGAGGGGCGAGAGTTTACACGTGTGTCTGACCGTATGAGAGACATGAGGCAAGGACACATAAAGGAGGAGATTGAAGGTGTGTTTGTATGTTGTAGGCAGGCATCGCTGGAGAGGTTTATCGATCGGTGTGTGTCGGAAAGGAGTTGTGGAGACTCTGGGAGAACAACCTAAAGAAAAAAATGAATGTGCCCGGTGGATAGAATGCCGAGGGAGGGGGAGGGCGAGGAGGGCGTGTGCATGCACGAGAGAAAGTTAGTGGTAGCTACAAAGGTTAGAGGATTGTGTGGGTGTAAGAGACTAACAAAGATCATAATTTGATATGAAAGCGGATTCATATATTTGAATAGGAGATCATAGTGTTTTAAACATTGCATGCATGAATATAGCGGTGATACACGTGCTGTGCACATGTTATACCATAATGTGATAATGCATGGTGTTTGCAACTCACAGCTAAATGCCGAACAATCTAAACCATACTATACATCAAACAATCTCACATTTTATTTGAATTTGTGATAATGTGTGGCGTTTGCAGCTTACAACTAAATATCGAACAATCTAAACAATACTATATATCGAACATTCTCACATTTTATTTGAATTTGTGGTAATGTGTGGTGTTTGCAACTCACATCTAAATACTTGTAGGCGTAGGGGGCGGGGCACCATACATAATGTGATAAACACATTATACATATGAGACATCGTTTAGATTATGAAGATCTAGCTAGAGCTAGAAATGCAATGTAATTTGAAATCAAAATAAAGTGGATTCAAAAAATCTAGTTCGAGTTCATATAGTACACATAGTTCATATGTAACTCGAGACTAATCATGTGGTGTGCTGTGAAGATAATACACAAATGATGGTTTAACTTGACAATAATGATGATTGTAGATCTTATTAAAACAGAGAAACGAATTCAAATGCTTTGACTTCACAACAATCATTACTGTAGATCTTATTCAAATAGAGAAACGAATTCAAATTTAGTTCATATTGAAGCGGTAGTATATACGTTTGGAATGCACTAAAACGTTCATTTGAGTAGTAGGTTGCATGCATTATACACGTAGCGAAATATTTTAATTGAACATAAAATGAATTCAAAGTTTTGAATGGCATTTGTAGGGCGCATTGATTTGGTACAGTACACGTCAGGCTTGTCCGGAAATTTTAACCCGCGCCTTATTAGCCCGAAATATTTAAGATATATCTTTGTCTCGTTGTGCTCCGACAACTCCCTCCATCTCAACCCGCGCCTTGCTATTCCGAAATTACAACGCGCGCGAAAACTCCCACCTCCTGTGAAATCCCGACACGTGAAATGCCTGTGGTACCCCTAAACCGAAAGAACCGCCTCAAATTGGTGGGGGTACTTTCATAACTTACCCCACATTTCGGACAAGCACGTCTCTAAGCCATGGTTCCCCACTGCCATCCCATCCGCCCACCCATTCGTACACCGAGGCCACGAAAACCCGCGACGAAACCCCACACCCTGCTCCGTCCGCCACCTAGCCGGAGCCTCTTCCCCGACGAGTCGTCCACAGCAACACCTCGACGTCCCTCATCCACCATACCGGATGAGGATCCGTCGTCGATCTCATCGTCCCGCCGGTTCAGCCACCCCGTCCTCCACCTCCAAGGAGCTGCCCTGACGTTCCCCTCGTCTTTTGCGCCACCTCCATCCCCACACCGCCGTCTTCACCTGCACCACCCGAAGATCATCATCATCACCGTTTCCTCGGATGAAGCTGCGGCCTAATCGGCGCCACCAAAGAGGTTGTACACTAATCGCTGCATTTTCTTCTTGATTCGATCTCACGGTGCTGCCGGCGCTCGGTCCGGAGCCGACACGACGCGGCTCCATCCACGGCGGCGTCGCCGGCCACTTCCTCCACGGCGTCGCTCCCTCAGCAGCAACGTCCACATCAGTAGGACCTGCTGCTGCTTTAGCTCTCGCTCACTCGCGCTGCTGCTCTGCTCTTGCTCTCGGTCCCCTGCCTGGTCTGCTCTTGCTATTGCTCTTGCTTGCGCTGCTGCTCTCGCTCTTTCTCTTGTTTGCGATGCTGCTCCAATTTAGCTACACTTCACTCCGATGCCGCCGGGGTGAAGGAAGAACCAGCCGCAGCGGGGAGGGTGGCTCGCCGGAGAGGTACCCCACTATCTATCTTAGGGTTCAGGATGGGGCGGTGGTCGCCGGCAGTGGCGGGGCGTTGGAGGGGCGGTGGCGTGGGGATCGCCGGAGAAAAAGCTTGGCACGGGGGGCCTAGAGGGATGGCCGGGGCGGCGGCGGACCGGCGGTGGGGAGTGTTCTCGGGGCGGGCGGGGCGGCGCACCGCGGGCGGCGGGGGGCTGCTATTTGGCCGGCTCAGAGGGGTGGAGGTTGAAGATGAACTGCAGGCCCTTGATTTCATATCCAATGGCTGCAAAATCGACTGACCAGAGATGAAAAAGTCAGTCGACCGACGTGTAGCCTCACCTTGCTAGTGCGTTTAGCTTCGACAGCAAAATTCAGTTTCGACAGCAAAATTCAGTTTCGACAGTTAAGTTCAGTTTCGACAGTTAAGTTCAGTTTCGACAGTTAAATTCAGTTTCGACAGTTAAGTTTAGAGATGAGCGGCTGATGTATTTTACATCTAGCACTTTGTGGTTATGTATTTTACGTCATGTATTGTAGATGCTATTAGAATTCCACTCAGGTTAACGTTGTTCGTTGTCTCTCTTGTCCTGCTTCAGCCTCGGCGCCGTACAACTCACCAGAGCTGCTCCAACGACGAAACCCTCCATCACAGTGGAGCAGTACCTCGGGCTCCATCTCCAGACGCCTAAAATCTTCTTCCCCTCCTCCGACAGCCAAGTCAGCCGGAGCATCCTCACCGGCCAACCCAATCACGCTGAGATCGACATGGCTTCGCCAAAGAGGTTGTACACTTGTTGCATCTCTTTTTTACTCTACATGTTATATATATTGTCCACTGAGCACACGGATTTGTTCCTTTAGTGTCTCCTTGAAAGAAAAAATGTAGGAATTTTAATTTTCACTTGTCCTCCTTTTCAAATTCCTATTCATGAAGCACATGACTAAGAGATAGTAGCATAATAGCATTATAACCATACATTTTCTTGTGGTTTGACTTAATCTCACCATGCTTCTTTGCATCCTGTGATCTTCCAATTGTTGTGAATCAAACACCTAGATTGGCAGAAATCCTGTGTTTTTAAATTCTCTATTTTGCACGTGCATTCCTATCCTATTCCTGTCTATTTCCTATCCCTGCATTGTTGGAATCCTCCAATTCAAATGAGCCCTTACAGAATTACTTCTCTTACAGATAGTTGTCAAAGAAAACCTTGTGTGGTTTGTCCCGCTCCTGCTGCGCCGTCGTCCACCCCAGCTCAGCTGCTCCAACGACAGAAGGGTCCAGCACAGCAGGGATCCGGCCTCCAGACTGTCTTTCGCCGCCTCAGATCTTCTTCCCCGCCGCTAGCAACCATGAAAACTGCACTACCATCATCAACTGAGCAGATGACCTCGAGGACTACACGGGTCCGCAAGAGAGGTCGCACTCTTTCGTGTCTGCTTACGTTATGCATCGCTTAATATTACATGCTACTTTATCGTCCTGTTCACCGATTAGACTCTGAGTCAGCTCCAAACTAATGGTCAAACTTGAGTTTTTAAATGGTTGTGGGGTACATATCGGGGCCGCTATCAATAGTATCTATCTACTATCTGGTTAATCTCCGGTGTCTACTATGAGTTTCATGTTGGGTGGGAAACAAATAGTAAAGAAGCCATTAGCTGTATTTTTTAACTGAAGCCATTATCTGCCTGCTATTATTGGTTTTGGGTCTATCCACATGTTGCTACCATCACTCGGGATTTCTACATGCACTCCTTACATAATCTCACTATGTTTTATTCCTATGCATGATAGTTATTGTAAACAATGGAACTGAACATGTAGAGCAAAAGAGACGAGCCTTGGGTGGCAATAAAATTTCATGCAGATGTCGCTCCATGGTAGGCGCAAAGGCAGCCCCCTCCACGCATTTCGGATTGTAATCGAGAGGAAGATATCTGTTCTGAGGGGGATTCAGAAGGAGAAGACAACTCCTATTTACCCCCTGAGGTCTTCGCTCTAACTTGGCATGCTGATGTTGGTTATATCATGCATATGGTGTCTTGCATTGCTTACTTTATACATCAAATATGTCATCTGCTTAGTTTAGACATCCTTTGTGCGAATGCCATCTGTTTAGTTTATTCATCGTTTATGTGAATTATGCAACGCCATCTTGTTTAGCCAGGCATCATATATGTGAATTTTGCAATGCCATCCTGCTTAGCCAGTCATCTTATATGTAAATTATATCAGGCCATCCTTTTTTTGTTACATATTACATTTGTCAACAATGTTATTACATTCAACTGCTCTTCGTGTGCATCGGCCATTTGACACGGTGATGGCAAATTCTGGAGTGAAAACAAGGTCTTCAGAGCAGACTATGCTATCTGACGAAGCGCATATCTCGCTAGTTACAGATAGCTCCTTAGAGGAGGATTCAAAGACAGATGACCAGTCCTATTCCCCCCCGAGGTGTATGCTCTAACTTGGCAGGGTTATGTTGCTCATATCGTGCATATGGTGTCTTGCATTGCTATGTCATTTGATTAGTTTAGATATGCTTTGTGTGAATGCCACCTGTTCAGTGTCTAATTACCATATATGTGAATTATGCATTGCCATCTTGTTGCAAGACATTATATATGTGAATTATACAATGCTATCTTGTTGCAAAGGCATTATATATGTGAATTATGCAATGCCATGCTGTTTAGCCAATCATCATGTATGTGAATTATATCATGCTATCATTTTTTTGTATTACGTGTTCCATTTGGTGACAACGTTTGTATATTCAACTACTCTTCCTGTGCATCAGCCATTTGAAGCGGTGATGGAAGTATCTAGAGTGAAAACAAGGTATTCAGAGCAGACAATGCTACCTGCTGAAGCAGACATCTTGCTGGTTACAGAGAGCTCCTCAGAGGAGGATTCAGAGACTGATGACCAGTCCTATTTCCCCCCTGAGGTCTATGCTCAAACTTGGCAGGGTTATATTACCCATGTCATTCATGTTGTCTTGCATTGCTTAGTTTTTACATCATATATGGATTGCCACCTGCTTACTTGCTTACTATATAAATCATATATTTGAATTATATCATGCCATCTTGTTTACATAGCACATACACATCATCTATCTGAATTATGGCATGGCAACCCATTTAATAAAGACATCATATAGTTATATCATCTCATCCTGTTTAGTGTTTACAGTCATCATATTTTGAATTATGGCATTGTATCCATGAATGTATGTGAATTATGGCATGCCAACCTATTTAATAAACACATTATATAGTTATGTCATGTCATCCTGTTTACATAGTCTCATATTTTGAACTATGTCTTTCCATCTTTTTTAGTTAGCCATCATAATGTGAAATTGTGTCATGCTATCCTGTTTAGTTAGCCATCATATATGTGAAATTGTGTCATGCTATCCTGTTTGGTTAGACAACATAAATATGAATTATTTCATGCCCTCTTTTATTCCCCACTATCCATTGCACCTGTCTATCATACAATGTCTATACTTTCAATTACTTTTCTTGTTTATCAGCCATTTGAATTGGAGAGCGTGATGGCAGTATCTAAGGGAGTAACAACGCGGTCTTCAAAAAAGATAGTGCTACCAGTTGATGCAGATAGAACCACGGTTGTACTTGCCCTAGGACCAGATCCACCACACATAACCCAGACTCTCGCAGATTGTACCCCTACCCAGTTGGACAGAGAACCAGCTTGTAACATCCCTAGCCTTGCTATGCACTTGGACTAGCTTGGTTGTTGCATCATGTCTAAATTTCTTTTAAACTTGAAATGGGGATTGTTCAAACCCTAGCACTAAATCAATCCATCTAGGCTTGATTAAAATCTTTTTCAATAAAGCAAAAATGTCCCTAAGAAAAGTTCATGATTTCTGGTTAAGGTGAAAACCTCTCCCAAAAATGATGAATATATTTTTAGGTCATCTTTGGATTTTTGAATTAACACAAAAGTATTTGAATTGGAGCCGTTTAAATGCTATATATATATTTTAAATGGTCCAAATATTCTGAAGTTATTTGTGGAGCCCTGAAATAATTCAGTTAACCTCCAAAATAATTTTCAGAATTATCTAAAATGATTTAGTTCCTAAACTAAATCAGAACAAAGAAAACAAAATAGTAAAAGAAAAATAGGAAAAGGAAAAGGCTTACCTGGCCTTACCTGGCAGCCCAGCTGGCCTGGCACTGTTGGCCCAACCCACCAGGGGCAAGGTTGTCTTCAACCTTGTGCCCACTGGCAGCCAGCGCATGCACCCGACCGCGCCACCTCCTGCTTCGTCGTGTCGCGCTCCCCGTCTACCCAATCCCGCGCCTGGAGACGCCTCGAAGCCCCTCTCTCCTCTCCCTCACTCGCTGCACTCTCTCCCTCTCCTCTGCCCCTTCCCCGGGCAGCCACCCGAGAGCCACCGAGCTCGCCGCTGCCGCCCGCGTGGCCACCGGCCACCCTTCGCCCTAAAAGCCAGCCCAGAAGCTCCGTCTTGCCGCGCTGATTTGCACCATCGACTGAAGGGAGCTCGGGAGGTCGACAGCATCGCCACGATCGCCGTCTTTGCCGCCTACTGCCGCACCTCGCCGTCGTCGATTCACAGGCTCCAGTGCGTCCCCGACCTCATCGACTACGCTATCGAGTTCACTGTGAGCTCCTTCCCGTTTCCCCTCCTTTTGCTTCGCTCGTTCTCGTGCCATAGCACCCCCACCCGCGTGCCCGAGCACCACCGTCCGCCCAGCTCCCTTGCCCCGAGCCCCTCGGCCTGAACCCGTGGCACCAGAGTGCTTCTGGTGGCCCGTGGGTGCCATCTAGGCCACCAGCTCCTTCCCTACTGCCCTACAGCCCCGCGCCCGCACCCGACCGAGCTCCGGCCGCCGTCGTGGTCGACGCTGCGGTCGTCTCCGGCCGCCCCAGCACATGCCACTTCCACCATCTGAAGCGTCGCCACAGCAGCTCCCTAATGCGCCCAGCCGCGCAAGCAGCCATGGCCGGAAACAGCCGGCCGGCGATCGCCGCCGTGCACTGCTTAGCGCCGACGATTAGTCGCCGGCTAACCCGTCATTAGCTGCCTAACCATCTTGTTAACCACCCCTGACCCACAGACAACCGAGCCCCACCTGTTTAATTAACCGGCTAAAGAAATTAGTTAGAATTAATCTAATTCCACTAGACCCACGCGTCAGCATTAACCATGCTGACGTGGCCTTTGACCGGGCCCACCTGACTGTGACACAAGCCAGCACTTTGACACTGACCAGTGGGACCCACTGGTCAGGTTTGACCTGGACCAGCCACTGTTGACTTGCTGACGTCGTCATGACGTAGTGCTGGCGCAGTAAATCATTTTCTGGATTAAAAATAATCCAGGAAATTCCAGAAAATAGCCAAAACTTCAAAAATTCATAGTAATTCAACCATAACTCCAAATGAAAAGTTTTATATATGAAAAATTATCGGAAAAATCCAATCTATCCATCTGTACCATTTTCATGCATGTTTGAACAACTTATACCTACTGATCAGGTCAAATCAATTAAATGGCATTTGAATTTCACATATGGAGTTTGAATGTGAATCTTGGATTCAAACCAACTTCATTTAAATTGTTGCTAGTTGCATTAGCTCAAACCATAGCATATTTCCATGTCATGATCATGCATCATATTGTTGCATTGCATTGATTGTGTTCTTTCTGTGTTTGCCGGTATTTGTTCCCTCTTGGTAGACGTTCGTTCCGACGACGAGTTCAATGACACCGATGAAGAGCTATACTATCTTCAGAAGTGCCAGGCAAGCAAAACCCCCTTGTTCATTCTGATACAAACCCAGTCTCTCACTCTTGCTCTCTTTTACTGCATTAGGACAACAACGATTCAACTGTTACATGCTGCGGTAGCTGAACCCCTTCCCTCTGCATGACCTGTCATTGCCACAGTAAATAGATGAAACCCACTAGCATGAGTAGGAGTTGTTTGAGCCCTGATGTGCCTACTCATTCATGCTTGTTTTTCATGCCTGCTATTGCCTAGAGTTGAGTCAGGTCTGATTCATTGGGAATGAATTGGAATGTGGTGAACATGTCCTACCGTTGAGAGCTAAGTGTGTGAACATGATTTGGTAAAGGTAGTGGTGAGAGGCCATGTAGGAGTACATGGTGGGTTGTCTCATTGCAGCCGTTCTCAGGAACTGAGTTCTGTGTTTGTGATCCATGAACAGTTACTACCACACATTGGGTTCTGGTAACTCGGCCCCTCTCGGCTTATTAATCAACTCGATCTCTGTCCAAGAGTTGCAACTAGTTTCTGGTGTTTGTAGGTAGTGTTAGTAGTCTACCAAGTGGCACCCGGTACAGGTGGGCTTGGGACAGACTAGGCACAGTGGCACGGTGTACTAAGTGGCACCCGGATGGTGGGCTTGGGAACCCTACACACATCGTTTGGGGCCGTGAGCAACACCCCGGCCGGATCTCCTTGCGGATGGAACCCGAATAGGCGATAAACCTGGACTAGAGACTTGTTGGTTAGTCAGGTCGTGGCCGACTCCCTCGCCCGACTTCCGCTTGAAGGTTGCCAAGGTACATGACATGTAGAGGGCGATAAGTGGCGAGAGCGTGTGTGAAGAAGTACACCCCTGCAGGGTTATCATTATCTATTCGAATAGCCGGATTCCTCGGATATGGAAACTTGGACCCCTTGCATAGTTCATAGACATGTGAAAGTGGATACTCTAAAATGCGCAAGATAAGCGTGAGTGCTATGGATGGCGTTCTTGTAGGGAGACGGGAGCGGATCCATAGTGGTGTATTGATATGGTGAATATGTGGACTCGTGTGCGCCACCTCAAAGAGTTACTTGCAGTCGTAGTTCAGGTTAGCCACTGAGTCAAAGCTGGCTTGCTGCAGTTAAACTCCACCATCCCTTTGTTGATAATGATGCATATGTAGTTAGTTCTGATGTAAGTCTTGCTGGGTACATTTGTACTCACGTTTGCTTAATTTATGTTTTGCAGAGAGACTTCAGTCTCGCTAGTAGTTCCGCGTGGACTTCGATGTTTAGCTCGTTACCTCAGCTACGATCTTGTCCCTTGGGAGGGTCTTGTAGATAGTCAGGCTTCTCAGCCTTTTTGATTTGTAGAAGTCTGTACTCAGACATGTTAAGCTTCCGCATGTGCTTTGACTTGTATGCTCTGAATGTTGGGTCATGAGACTCATGTTTGTAATATCTCGCTCCTCGGAGCCTAATGAAAAAAATACTCTGAGTCATAGAGTCTTGTTGTGATGCCATGTTGTATTGCACATATTGAGCATATTGTGTGTATGATTGAAATGCTTGGTATGTGTGGGATCCGACAACCTAGTTGTTTATCCTTGGTAGCCTCTCTTATGGGGAAATGTAGTCTTGTGCTCCCATGAGCCATAGTAGTCCGCTACAGCCCGGTTCACCGGAGTCCTGCTAGCCCAGCACTACTGCTCCGGAACACTTGACTAGCCAGCATGTGATTCACTTCGTTCCTATGTCTGTCCCTTCGGGGAAATGTCACGTGGTGACATCCGGAGTCCTGCCTAGCCTGCTACAGCCCGGGTTCCCGGAGTCCTGTTAGCCCAGTGCTACAGCCCGGATTCACACGCTGCTGACCGACATGCTCGATGTTGATTCATGTATGCCTGTCCCCGTAAGTTAGTGCCACTTTGGGTTCATGACTACTCATGTCGGCCCGGGTTCTCTGTCATATGGATGCTAGCGACACTATCATATACGTGAGCCAAAAGGCGCAAACGGTCCCGGGCCATGGTAAGGCGACACCCATGGGAATACCGTGCGTGAGGCCCCAAAGTGATATGAGGTGTTACCGGCTAGACCGATGTGACTTGGAATCGGGGTCCTGACACAGCTACACCCCTTCTAACCCCAACCCTGGCAGATAGTAACCTAGTTCCAGTTGATACAGCACCGTCTCCACCATAGAGCACCCAAACACGAGCAGTTAGTAAGGGAACTGCAGTGCCCAAAGCACGAGTGTCGGCGTTCTGGGAACGGGGGTCCCCAGACTTGCCTGCCTGCGGCCTGCAGTGTGGCTCAAGTGGGGGCCCAACGTGGCCTATCTTCATCAGCTCAAGCTCAAGACCCTCGCGAGGGGCCAAGCCTCGCGGGGCGGATGACCGGAAGCTTCCTTAGAGGCAGCCTCATCAGGCAGGCTCGCGAGGAGGCGGAGAGATCAAGGCAGGGGTACCTCGCGAGGAGCCCATGACACAAGCCATGATGATCGAGACCAGGCGGGCGCCGGCCTGCGCAGTGTCCTTGTTTCCCCTTTAGTGTAAAGGGGGCAAGCACAGGCCAAGGCATCGGGCAAAGGTTACCATTCCGGTGCAACGAGACCAAGACCAGCAGAGCGGCAGGACGGAGGTCACCGTGGAGCCCAAGACGGCGTCATCACCAGTGCTTTTGGCAGCCGAAGACCACCTTTAGTCAGGATAACTTGTACTAGATGTTCCTCTTGAAAATGGCCAATTGTTGGCGCCCTTCCCGCTCATTATTTGGGGAGAGGCCCAGGGCCTCTATAAATAGAGCTAGCCACCACAGAGTAAAGAAGGGAGAGAAAAGAGAAAAAAGGAGAGGGAGAACATCTAGAGATCTAGTAGAGCCCTAATAGAGATAGAGATAGAGAGGCGATTGAACTCACCCAAACAGTTCATCGCACCAGCTCAAGAACACCTCTCGCGAGGCTATTCCTCCCTTGTACTGTTCATCATCAGCCCCTGAGGCAATCCACCACACCACACACTGGAGTAGGGTATTACACCACAACGGTGGCCCGAACCAGTATAAACCTCGTGTCCCTTGTGTTGTTCGTTGTTTCCAGCTTAGATCACACGAGGAGATTGGACGTAGATCGGTAGGGGAGAGATCTCCGCGCGCACCCCAGTGTTCGAACCTCAAGGGTCTGCCGGAACCCGAAATCCGACATTTGGCGCGCCAGGTAGGGGTGCGCCAGAATCCTTCTTCCTCCGCATCGCGTTTCCTCGTCTCGCCGTTCAGATGTGAAGCGACCCGGCTACCAACGCCGACCACTGGGCAGCGTGGCCCGCCCACGCCGTGTCACTAGCCCAGGGCGACCTCAACCTTGCGCCTCAAGTAGCCCGCGCTCTGCAGGGTGCTGCGGGGCGTGGGCGGCGCGGCCAGACGCCGCCTGCCCTCACACCACGGCAGGTGCGGGCCGCAGCAAGGGCCTCAAACCACGCCGCGGCCACAGCGCCGTACACCCGACGGGAGCAAGCGAATTCCAGGGCCGCGCTCACAGTGGCCCGAGAGCTGCTACGGTGCCGACTGCTAGTGGGCGGCTGCGACGTGTTGTTGGAGCGAGTAGCGGAGCTCCTGGACGCCGCCGCCTCAGGAACACCTCCTTTTTGCGTCCAGCTACCACCCCAGACCCAAGGCGGGCCGTGTGGTGGCATCGTGCGCACGCACGCAACTTCCAGCGGACTCCAGGGCCCGTCCAGCGCCAACACCTCCGCCGGCACCGTGCGACAAGTCACCCCGACCCCCTCTTAGGCCAGCGAAGGGGGGCACGCTGCGGCCTTCGGCTTCGGCGGATCGCCGCGCCATCTGTTGGGGAACGCAGTAATTTCAAAATTTTTCCTACGCACACGCAAGATCATGGTGATGCATAGCAATGAGAGGGGAGAGTGTTGTCTACGTACCAACGCAGACCGACTGCGGAAGCGATCACACAATGTAGAGGAAGTAGTCGTACGTCTTCTTCCCGATCCGACCGATCCAAGCACCGTTACTCCGGCACCTCCGAGTTCTTAGCACACGTTCAGCTCGATGACGTTCCTCGGGCTCCGATCCAGCAAAGCGTCGAGGAAGAGTTCCGTCAGCACGACGGCGTAATGACGATCTTGATGTACTACCGACGCAGGGCTTCGCCTAAGCACTACAACGGTACGATCGAGGTGGAATTTGGTGGCAGGGGGTACCGCACACGGCTAAGGAACGATCTCAAGGATCAAGTTGTGTGTCTTGGGGTGCCCCCTGCCCCCGTATATAAAGGTTGGAGGAGGGGAGCCGGCCGGCCAAGGGAGAGGAGGCGCAGGGGAGTCCTACTCCCACCAGGAGTAGGACTCCTCCCCCCAATCCTAATCCAATTAGGACTCCCGGGGGGGAAAGAGAGAGAAGGGGGCCCGGCCCCCTATCCTAGTCCTACTAGGACTTGGGGAAGGGGGGGGGGGGCGCCGACCAGCTTGGGCTTGTCCCTTTTCTCTTTTTCCACTAAGGCCCAATAGGCCCATTAGTCTCCCGGGGGGTTCCGGTAACCCTCCCGGTATTCCGGTAAAATCCCGATTTCACCCGGAACACATCCGATGTCCAAACATAGGCTTCCAATATATCAATCTTTACGTCTCGATCATTTCGAGACTCCTCGTCATGTCCGTGATCTCATCCGGGACTCCGAACAGCCTTTGGTACATCAAAATGCATAAACTCATAATAACTGTCATCGTAACGTTAAGCGTGCGGACCCTATGGTTCGAGAACAATGTAGACATGACCGAGACACATCTCCGGTCAATAACCAATAGCGGGACCTGGATGCCCATATTGGCTCCTACATATTCTACGAAGATCTTTATCGGTCAGACCGCATAACAACATACGTTGTTCCCTTTGTCATCGGTATGTTACTTGCCCGAGATTCGATCGTCGGTATCCAATACCTAGTTCAATCTCGTTACCGGCAAGTCTCTTTACTCGTTCCGTAATACATCATCTCACAACTAACATATTAGTTGCAGTGCTTGCAAGGCTTATGTGATGTGCGTTTCCGAGAGGGCCCAGAGATACCTCTCCGACAATCGGAGTGACAAACCCTAATCTCGAAATACGCCAACCCAACATCTACCATTGGAGACACCTGTAGCACTCCTTTATAATCACCCAGTTACGTTGTGACGTTTGGTAGTACCCAAAGTGTTCCTCCGGTAAACGGGAGTTGCATAATCTCATAGTTATAGGAACATGTATAAGTCATGAAGAAAACAATAGCAACATACTAAACGATCGGTGTGCTATGCTAATGGAATGGGTCATGTCAATCAGATCATTCTACTAATGATGTGACCTCGTTAATCAAATAACAACTCCTTGTTCATGGTTAGGAAACATAACCATCTTTGATTAACGAGCTAGTCAAGTAGAGGCATACTAGTGACATTCTGTTGGTCTATGTATTCACACATGTATTATGTTTCCGGTTAATACAATTCTAGCATGAATAATAAACTTTTATCATGATGTAAGGAAATAAATAATAACTTTATTATTGCCTCTAGGGCATATTTCCTTCAGTCTCCCACTTGCACTAGAGTCAATAATCTAGATTACACAGTAATGATTCTAACACCCATGGAGCCTTGGTGCTGATCATGTTTTGCTCGTGGAAGAGGCTTAGTCAATGGGTCTGCAACATTCAGATCCGTATGTATCTTGAAAATCTCTATGTCTCCCACCTGGACTAAATCCCGGATGGAGTTGAAGCGTCTCTTGATGTGTTTGGTCCTCTTGTGAAATCTGGATTCCTTTGCCAAGGCAATTGCACCAGTATTGTCACAGAAGATTTTCATTGGACCCGATGCACTAGGTATGACACCTAGATCGGATATGAACTCCTTCATCCAGACTCCTTCGTTTGCTGCTTCCGAAGCAGCTATGTACTCCGCTTCACATGTAGATCCCGCTACGACGCTTTGTTTAGAACTGCACCAACTGACAGCTCCACCGTTTAAAGTAAACACGTATCCGGTTTGCGATTTAGAATCGTCCGGATCAATGTCAAAGCTTGCATCGACGTAACCTCTTACGGTGAGCTCTTTGTCACCTCCATATACGAGAAACATATCCTTAGTCCTTTTCAGGTATTTCAGGATGTTCTTGACCGCTGTCCAGTGATCCATTCCAGGATTACTTTGGTACCTCCCTGCTAAACTTATAGCAAGGCACACATCAGGTCTGGTACACAGCATTGCATACATGATAGAGCCTATGGCTGAAGCATAGGGAACATCTTTCATTTTCTCTCTATCTTCTGCAGTGGTCGGGCATTGAGTCTTACTCAATTTCATACCTTGTAACACAGGCAAGAACCCTTTCTTTGCTTGATCCATTTTGAATTTCTTCAAAATCTTGTCAAGGTATGTGCTTTGTGAAAGTCCAATTAAGCGTCTTGATCTATCTCTATAGATCTTTATGCCTAATATGTAAGTAGCTTCCCCGAGGTCTTTCATCGAAAAACTTTTATTCAAGTATCCCTTTATGCTATCCAGAAATTCTATATCATTTCCAATTAGCAATATGTCATCCACATATAATATCAGAAATGCTACAGAGCTCCCACTCACTTTCTTGTAAATACAGGCTTCTCCAAAAGTCTGTATAAAGCCAAATGCTTTGATCACACTATCAAAGCTTTTATTCCAACTCCGAGATGCTTGCACCAGTCCATAAATGGATCGCTGGAGTTTGCATACTTTGTTAGCTCCTTTTGGATCGACAAAACCTTCTGGTTGTACCATATACAACTCTTCTTCCAGAAATCCATTCAGGAATGTAGTTTTGACATCCATCTGCCATATTTCATAATCATAAAATGCGTCAATTGCTAACATAATTCTGACGGACTTAAGCATCGCTACGGGTGAGAAAGTCTCATCGTAGTCAACCCCTTGAACTTGTCGAAAACCTTTTGCAACAAGTCGAGCTTTATAGACAGTAACATTACCGTCAGCGTCAGTCTTTTTCTTGAAGATCCATTTATTCTCAATTGCTTGCCGATCATCGGGCAAGTCAACCAAAGTCCATACTTTGTTCTCATACATGGATCCCATCTCAGATTTCATGGCCTCAAGCCACTTTGCGGAATCTGGGCTCACCATCGCTTCTTCATAGTTCGTAGGTTCATCATGATCTAGCATCATGACTTCCAGAACTGGATTACCGTACCACTCTGGTGCGGATCTCACTCTGGTTGATCTACGTGGTTCAGTAGTATCTTGTTCTGAAGCTTCATGATCATCATCATTAGCTTCCTCACTGATTGGCATAGGTGTCGCAGAAACAGTTTTCTATGATGTACTATTTTCCAATAAGGGAGCAGGTACAGTTACCTCGTCAAGTTCTACTTTCCTCCCACTCACTTCTTTCGAGAGAAACTCCTTCTCTAGAAATGATCCATTCTTAGCAACGAATGTCTTGCCTTCGGATCTGTGATAGAAGGTATACCCAACAGTTTCCTTTGGGTATCCTATGAAGACACATTTCTCCGCTTTGGGTTCGAGCTTATCAGGTTGAAGCTTTTTCACATAAGCATCGCAGCCCCAAACTTTGAGAAACGACAACTTTGGTTTCTTGCCAAACCATAGTTCATAAGGCGTCGTCTCAACGGATTTTTATGGTGCCCTATTTAACGTGAATGCGGCCGTCTCTAAAGCATAACCCCAAAACGATAGCGGTAAATCAGTAAGAGACATCATGGATCGCACCATATCTAGTAAAGTACGATTACGACGTTCGGACACACCATTACGCTGTGGTGTTCCGGGTGGCGTGAGTTGCGAAACTATTCCACAATTTTTCAAATGTATACCAAACTCGTAACTCAAATATTCTCCTCCACGATCAGATCGTAGAAACTTTATTTTCTTGTTACGATGATTTTCAACTTCACTCTAAAACTCTTTGAATCTTTCAAATGTTTCAGACTTATGTTTCATTAAGTAGATATACCCATATCTGCTTAAATCATCTGTGAAGGTGAGAAAATAATGATATCCGCCACGAGCCTCAATATTCATCGGACCACATACATCGGTATGTATGATTTCCAACAAATCTGTTGCTCTCTCCATAGTACCGGAGAACGGTGTTTTAGTCATCTTGCCTATGAGGCACGGTTCGCAAGTACCAAGTGATTCATAATCAAGTGGTTCCAAAAGCCCATCAGTATGGAGTTTCTTCATGCGCTTTACACCGATATGACCTAAACGGTAGTGCCACAAATAAGTTGCACTATCATTATTAACTTTGCATCTTTTGGCTTCTACATTATGAATATGTGTATTACTATCTTCGAGATTCAACAAGAACAGACCACTCTTCAAAGGTGCATGACCATAAAAGATATTATTCATATAAATAGAACAACCATTATTCTCTGATTTAAATGAATAACCGTCTCGCATTAAACAAGATCCAGATATAATGTTCATGCTCAACGCTGGCACCAAATAACAATTATTTAGGTCTAATATTAATCCCGAAGGTAGATGTAGAGGTAGCGTGCCGACCGCGATCACATCGACTTTGGAACCGTTTCCCACGCGCATCGTCACCTCGTCCTTTGCTAGTGTCCGCTTATTCCGTAGTCCCTGTTTCGAGTTGCAAATATTAGCAATAGAACCAGTATCAAATACCCAGGTGCTACTGCGAGCTCTAGTAAGGTACACATCAATAACATGTATATCACATATACCTTTGCTCACTTTGCCATCCTTCTTATCCGCCAAATACTTGGGGCAGTTCCGCTTCCAGTGTCCAGTCTGCTTGCAGTAGAAGCACTCAGTTTCAGGCTTAGGTCCAGACTTGGGTTTCTTCTCCTGAGCAGCAACTTGCTTGCTGTTCTTCTTGAAGTTTCCCTTCTTCTTCCCTTTACCCTTTTTCTTGAAACTAGTGGTCTTGCTAACCATCAACACTTGATGCTCCTTCTTGATTTCTACCTCCGCAGCTTTCAGCATTGCGAAGAGCTCGGGAATAGTCTTGTTCACCCCTTGCATATTATAGTTCATCATGAAGCTCTTGTAGCTTGGTGGTAGTGATTGGAGAATTCTGTCAATGACGCAATCATCTGGAAGATTAACTCCCATCTGAATCAAGTGCTTATTATACCCAGACATTTTGAGTATATGCTCACTGACAGAACTGTTCTCCTCCATCTTACAGCTATAGAACTTATTGGAGACTTCATATCTCTCAATTCGGGCATTTGCTTGAAATATTAACTTCAACTCCTGGAACATCTCATATGCTCCATGACGTTCAAAACGTCGTTGAAGTCCCGATTCTAAGCCGTAAAGCATGGCACACTGAACTATCGAGTAGTCATCAGCTTTGCTCTGCCAGACGTTCATAACATCTGGCGTTGCTCCAGCAGTAGGCCTGTCACCCAGCGGTGCTTCCAGGACGTAATTCTTCTGTGCAGCAATGAGGATAATCCTCAGGTTACGGACCCAGTCCGTGTAATTGCTACCATCATCTTTCAACTTTGCTTTCTCAAGGAACGCATTAAAATTCAACGGAACAATAGCACGAGCCATCTATCTACAAGCAACATAAACAAGCAAGATACTATCAGGTACTAAGTTCATGATAAGTTTAAGTTCAGTTAATCAAATTACTTAGGAACTCCCACTTAGATAGACATCCCTCTAATCCTCTAAGTGATCACGTGATCCAAATCAACTAAACCATAACCGATCATCACGTGAGATGGAGTAGTTTTCAATGGTGAACATCGTCATGTTGATCATATCTACTATATGATTCACGCTCGACCTTTCGGTCTCTGTGTTCCGAGGCCATATCTGCATATGCTAGGCTCGTCAAGTATAACCTGAGTATTCTGCGTGTGCAAAACTGGCTTGCACCCGTTGTAGATGGACATAGAGCTTATCACACCCGATCATCACGTGGTGTCTGGGCACGACGAACTTTGGCAACGGTGCATACTCAGGGAGAACACTTCTTGATAATTTAGTGAGAGATCATCTTATAATGCTACCGTCAATCAAAGCAAGATAAGATGCATAAAAGGATAAACATCACATGCAATCAATATAAGTGATATGATATGGCCATCATCATCTTGTGCTTGTGATCTCCATCTCCGAAGCACCGTCATGATCACCATCGTCACCAGCGCGACACCTTGATCTCCATCGTAGCATCGTTGTCGTCTCGCCAATCTATGCTTCCACGACTATTACTACTGTTTAGTAATCTAGTAAAGCATTACATCGCGATTGCATTGCATACAATAAAGCGACAACCATATGGCTCCTGCCAGTTGCCGATAACTTAGTTACAAAACATGATCATCTCATACAATAAAATCAGCATCATGCCTTGACCATATCACATCACAACATACCCTGCAAAAACAAGTTAGACGTCCTCTGCTTTGTTGTTGCAAGTTTTACGTGGCTGCTACGGGCTTAAGTAAGAACTCATCTCACCTACGCATCAAAAACCACAACGATAGTTCATCAAATAGACTCCGTTTTAACCTTCTCAAGGACCGGGCGTAGTCACACTTGGTTCAACTAAAGTTGGAGAGACAGTCTTCCGCAAGCCATCTATGTGCAAAGCACGTCGAGGGAACCGGTCTCGCGTAAGAGTACGCGTAAGGTTGGTCTGGATCGTCTCAACCAACAATACCGCCGAACCAAAGTATGACATGCTGGTAGGCAGTATGACTTGTATCGCCCACAACTCACTTGTGTTCTACTCGTGCATATAACATCAAACCATAAAACCTAGGCTCGGATGCCACTGTTGGGGAACGCAGTAATTTCAAAATTTTCCTACGCACACGCAAGATCATGGTGATGCATAGCAACGAGAGGGGAGAGTGTTGTCTACGTACCAACGCAGACCGACTGCGGAAGCGATCACACAACGTAGAGGAAGTAGTCGTACGTCTTCTTCCCGATCCGACCGATCCAAGCACCGTTACTCCGGCACCTCCGAGTTCTTAGCACACGTTCAGCTCGATGACGTTCCTCGGGCTCTGATCCAGCAAAGCGTTGAGGAAGAGTTCCATCAGCACGACGACGTAATGACGATCTTGATGTACTACCAACGCAGGGCTTCGCCTAAGCACTACAACGGTACGATCGAGGTGGAATTTGGTGGCAGGGGGCACCGCACACGGCTAAGGAACGATCTCAAGGATCAAGTTGTGTGTCTTGGGGTGCCCCCTGCCCCCGTATATAAAGGTTGGAGGAGAGGAGCCGGCCGGCCAAGGGAGAGGAGGCGCAGGGGAGTCCTACTCCCACCGGGAGTAGGACTCCTCCCCCCAATCCTAATCCAATTAGGACTCCCGGGGGGGAAAGAGAGAGAAGGGGGGCCGGCCCCCTATCCTAGTCCTACTAGGACTTGGGGAAGGGGGGGGGGCGCCGGCCAGCTTGGGCTTGTCCCTTTTCTCTTTTTCCACTAAGGCCCAATAGGCCCATTAGTCTCCCGGGGGGTTCCGGTAACCCTCCCGGTATTCCGGTAAAATCCCGATTTCACCCGGAACACATCCGATGTCCAAACATAGGCTTCCAATATATCAATCTTTACGTCTCGATCATTTCGAGACTCCTCGTCATGTCCGTGATCTCATCCGGGACTCCGAACAACCTTCGGTACATCAAAATGCATAAACTCATAATAACTATCATCGTAACGTTAAGCGTGCGGACCCTACGGTTCGAGAACAATGTAGACATGACCGAGACACGTCTCCGGTCAATAACCAATAGCGGGACCTGGATGCCCATATTGGCTCCTACATAATCTACGAAGATCTTTATCGGTCAGACCGCATAACAACATACGTTGTTCCCTTTGTCATCGGTATGTTACTTGCCCGAGATTCGATCGTCGGTATCCAATACCTAGTTCAATCTCGTTACCGGCAAGTCTCTTTACTCGTTCCGTAATACATCATCTCACAACTAACATATTAGTTGCAGTGCTTGCAAGGCTTATGTGATGTGCATTACCGAGAGGGCCCAGAGATACCTCTCCGACAATCGGAGTGACAAACCCTAATCTCGAAATACGCCAACCCAACATCTACCATTGGAGACACCTGTAGCACTCCTTTATAATCACCCAGTTACGTTGTGACGTTTGGTAGTACCCAAAGTGTTCCTCCGGTAAACGGGAGTTGCATAATCTCATAGTTATAGGAACATGTATAAGTCATGAAGAAAACAATAGCAACATACTAAACGATCGGTGTGCTATGCTAATGGAATGGGTCATGTCAATCAGATCATTCTACTAATGATGTGACCTCGTTAATCAAATAACAACTCCTTGTTCATGGTTAGGAAACATAACCATCTTTGATTAACGAGCTAGTCAAGTAGAGGCATACTAGTGACATTCTGTTGGTCTATGTATTCACACATGTATTATGTTTCCGGTTAATACAATTCTAGCATGAATAATAAACTTTTATCATGATGTAAGGAAATAAATAATAACTTTATTATTGCCTCTAGGGCATATTTCCTTCACCATCACCCCCAAGACGGCACTCCAAGCCAGACTGCATGGCATGCGGGGCGCTACGGCGAGGCCCACGAGGCGATGGCCCCAGAAGCTTATGTGCCCCACGTGGTAGGTCAGGGGTGCGCACTGGTCAGGGGTGCGAACCAAGCTGGGGCGAGGAGAAGCCAGAAGCCGATCTCTTTCAGGAACCCCAAGAGAGCCTCGACAACCGCACCGATAGCAACAACTATCGGGTACCATTCATCCCTCAGGAGCAAGCTTATGCTAACCATGGGTCGCAGGAGATACAGGTCGCCACAGCAGATGGCTGCCCCGATGCTGCAGCCTCATACCCCTCAGGGGGAGGGCGCAGGGGGCTGCAGGAGAGGGGCCGAGATTCGGGTTCGTCCCTGCGGCGGTCGGAGCAAGGCGTTCTCAGGAGGTAGGCCCTCTGCCTTGGAGGTGCCCCAGGGCCTGCCCCCGGCAGGGGACCCGTGGTCGTCGGGGAAGCCCCTGGCGACCGCTCTGCCCCATTGGCGTCGTCCTTGGTTTCCGGTCGCCGTCGATGGCGGCAGAGTGAGGCGCAAGGCGGGGCCCTCGTCTGGCGATATGAAGCAAGGCCGATACCTGTGAAGAAGGCCCAGTGCCTGTGAAGCTCGCCGCCCGTGACACTCTCACGTAATAATGAGTGAGGCTGTACATGCCCCGGAGTCTCCGGAGAGCCTCCCTCGGGCCTCGGGGGCTCCCGCCCACGCCCAGTGGCAGCACTTAGCTCCGCGCTGGTGAGAAGACGTCGAAGACTAGACTAGGTGCCGGACGTGGCCTTTTGCTTTTGCCTTTCCTTGTTGACAAAGTTCTTCGATTTGGATTTAAGTTGGATTTGAGCTTGATGCTTGCGTGTGTTTGGGGGAAGGGGTGTTTAGTTTTGTTCGAGCAATCTCTCGCGTTCTGGTTTCGGCTTTGCGTCCAAAGTTAGCGTCGGTTGCCCCCCTTGCGAGCCCCTCGCGAGCCGGGCTGGGCCAGGCACATTTTATAGCCAGGACCGCTGTTGCCGCACCCTTTCCGGAGGTCCTCATCACGGAATCTACAAGTTAATCAGGCGACACCCGAGGTACGGCAGCCCCCGCAGGCCCGCTCGGGACTCGTCGGGGTCAGAAGGTACACAAGTCAGCTGACTCATCACCGGGCCAGCGGCTAAGTTCACACGCAACGTTATACTTACCAGGGTACTAATTGCAAACCTTTACATGAGGGGCTTCCCCTCCCAAAATGCTCTTACATTCTTCAGGGCCAAGCCCGAACCTTCTTCGTGCAGGATAAACAGCAGTGACATGCGGTCAGTCGGACATATCACTCACTGCGTCTTCTTGGGCATCCTCGGAGGCATCACTGGCGTCGTTGACATTGCCGCCGCCGCCGCCAGCATCTTAGTCAGCGCCAGGCTTGTCCACAACACCGCCTTCATTGGCGGCCACGACCACGCTGTCATCATCAGACGCAAAGGCCCTGACGAGGGCGTCCACATTATCCTCCACCCATCGCGCCAGGTCGCCCCGGATGGCTATGGGCGCGGGTGTGATGGCAGCGTCGAAGTCGAAGTGGGGGTCCCTGCCCAGTAGATAGCTGAAGAAGCGGGAGAATGCCCGCCCAAGCAAGGCTCGGCTCCTCTCTTCGACAAGCCAATGGGACCTTTCGGAGCGGTTCTCCAGAAGCGTCACCACATCGGTGAAAAACTGGAGGTTGCCGGCGTAGTTGACCTCATGCGGCTCCTTAGCGACAGCCTCGCAGATGTTGCCCAAAGTTGTGTTAGCCCTTTCTCTGAGCGTTTGAAGTATGGGGGCATGCTCACGCTCCAGAACCCACCGCCGACGGATCTCGTCCTCATTCCGCTACGCGACGGCCTCGGCGTCATCAACCATGTGTTGGAGAAGCTTCTCGACCCGGGAAGAGGACAGCTCCGCCTGTGCTGCGCTGAGGGCGACCGCGGAGGAGTCCGCACGCCGCGTCACTTTGGCCAGTTTGGCCCTGAGGGCTGCGGTCCTGCCCTCAGCCTCGGCCTTGATCAGCCCCAACCTCGTCTTGTATTCGCGCTCGAAGGCCGAGCAAGCTTCCGCCACGCGGCGATCGACTTCTTCCTAGGCCCGGGCTTCACGCGCGGCAACGTCATACTCCGCCCGAGCCACCAGCCACTCCCTCATCTCCAACCGCTCAAGATGAGGGTTGCGCTCGGCGGCCTCCAGCGTCAGCGCCTCCTCGCGCTTCAGAAGCTCCGCCCGTTCAACAGGGCCCCCCTCCATCGACTCAAGGTCCACCTGGCGCAGTTCCACTTGCTGCTCCAGGGAGTTGCTCCAAGCCTGGAGCTCCCATGCGCGCTCCTCTGCATCCTTGCGCCGTCGGTCTGCTTCCCGAGCCTCCTCGACGGCCTGGGAGAAGGCCTCCCGTGAAGCTGCCAGCGACGCTTCAGCCATCGCGTTTTCGAGATCATGTTGGTGACGCGCGATGGGAATGGCTACCTTTAGTTTGCGCCTCTCCTCAGCAAGGCGCAAGCCTTCGGCCTCGAGGCGCGCATCCTCGTCAGCAAGCTCTACCTCGATCCGGCTCACCGCATCCGCCGCCCTCAGGAGGAACTCTTCGCGAAGGGCGTGTCACTCCCGAGTGCACCTGAGCATGTCTCCCGCTTCACCCTCTTCCACCGGGGCATGCGGAGGGCCCCGAGGCGGCAAGCCCCCTCCCGGCGCAGGGCTGGGGGCTGGCGCCCTAGCCATCGCCGAACGGACCTGTCTGGGAATCCGGCCTGGCGTCGGTCCACCCACGGAGGAGGAGCCAAAGATAGACTTCAGCCATTCACCATCTATGATCAGAGGAGGAACGCGGGGCAAGCCAGATGTGCCCCAGGAGGCCTCATGAAGAAAGGGCAGCGGGCGCGCAGGCTCGAGGTGCCCTATGGAACAGACCATTCCACCAACCGGTCTGGCAGCAGGGGTGCCGCTCGAGCTCGGCGCGCCCAGGGCCAGCGGAGAAGGCGAAGCTTGGGGTGATGGCTCCCAGGTTGACTCGGCGAGTTTCGCAGGGTAGGTCCTGAAAGGCCACAATCACTCGCAAGGATAGCAAAGTAAATGAGCAGAGAAAGAAGAAGACTTACTCGTCCATGGCAAAGTACTTCCTATGCTTCAGCAAGCGGCAAGGGCGGTCGTTCCCACCCAAGGCCTCCTTCCTCTTGCGGAGGGCCTCGAAGTCTACGCGGAACCGACCTAAGCGCTCGGCGCTGGGGTCGGTCTTTGGTGCGGAAGAAGCATCAAGATGATCAGCGCCGGAGGAGTCAGCCTAGGGGGCGCCGCCAGGCGTCGCCTCGCGAGGAATGGCTGGGGCCTCATGAGCCCCGGCCTCAGGAACCATAGGCCGCAACTCCGCACCCGCCGCCGCTCCAGGGCGAGCCCTGGGAGATGCCGCCTTCGAGGCTTCTCACGGCGTCGGCACCTCGACATCGGTCGCCTCAACTCCCGCCGATTCTTGTCTCCCCGCCCTGTCGCCTGAGGAAGGACCGCTGTGGGCTGCAGGGGGAGCCACTATGATGGCTGGGTTCTCGCGGGGCCCTGTGCAGCCAGCCGGGTGCAACCCCAATTCGTCGAAGCTGGGCATCTGCCTCACAAAATCGGCTCTGCCGGAGCAAAGATATAAGAGGACACCATTCCTCCGAAGGCTGCCTGGGGAAGGATCGCCAGTCAAGACCCTGAGCATCGTCCGCAGCACTTCAGGCACCAAGTCCTCCTCCTAAAGCCGCATGCGGTCTCTATGCCCCGCAAAGTCCCACATTCAGCGAGAGTGGCGCTGAAGAGGAGCAATGCGACATTGGAGGAACTCCTTCATCACCTTGGGTGCTGTCACATTGAGCGCCCTCAAACTCTAGAAGCGGCGCCAGACGAAGGCGAGCTGGGGGCTCACGAGCACCTCATGGTCCCAACCTGCGTGAGGAACAGCAGGCGAGGTCGGGTGCGAGAGCAGAGGGTTGGGCACTCCAACTTCCACGTACAGCCACCGCTCTCTGAACCTGGCCTCAGGAGGAGGAAGGCCGAAGTCGATCCCTGAAGCAGCCGTCTCTGGCACGGCTAAGAAGCTCACACACCCTGAGCACCGAGTGGGATCGCTCAGGCGCAAGGAAAAGAAGTGGCGCAGCAGGGCAACGGAAGGAGGAATGCCTATCATCGCCTCGCGAACGAAAGCAAAGACAGCCAGAAGAGTAATGGACTCCGGCCCGAGGTGCATCATGCGGATCTGATAATGGGAGAGCACCGCATTGAAGAAGGCAGAAAAGGGGGGAAGTAGACCCGCGCATAGGTCATCGGCGAAGAATCGGACCTCCGTGACGACCCTATCAAGGGAGGCATGGGACGCAGGCCAGACTGTGGTCCTGCCGCACTCGTTGAAGATAGTGGCAAGGGCGGAGCGTTCCTTGTTCAAAGCTTATGGATTGAGTATGATCGACCGGGCAACGGCGGGGGTCGCCACCGGAGGCGTGCGGGGCGAAGGCGCGGGCTTCTTTCCCCCTTCCTTTCTTCGTCGGTGCCATGGCGGCGAAGAGGAGGAAGAACTTGAGCCGGATTGGCGGCGGAGGCTGGGGCTCAAAGAAGAAGGAAAGGTAGGAGGCAAGCGAGCAGTGGAAAGGAGGAACAACTATGTGCGACTACGGGTCCGCTTAGCTGGGCGCGTAACAAGGAGTCGTAGGGAAGCGCAGACGCCCACATCCAATCAATCGCCACGCGGCGCCCAAGGCCGCAGGCTGTTGGGGCCCATGGCGCTTCGCGCTCGCCCCTTCGCTTCCCTGCTAGGCCAAGCCCGGGCGCGCCTTGGGCCCGGGGGCTACTATCGGTGTTCTGGGAATGGGGGTCCCCAGAATTGCCTGCCTGCGGCCTGCGGCGTGGCTCAAGTGGGGGCCCAGCACGGCCCATCTTCATCAGCTCAAGCTCAAGACCCTCGCGAGGGGCCAAGCCTCGCGGGGTGGACGACCGGAAGCTTGCTTAGAGGTAGCCCCATCAGGCAGGCTCGCGAGGAGGCGGAGAGATCAAGGTAGGGGACCTCGCGAGGAGCCCGTGATGCAAGCCATGACGATCGAGACCAGGCGGGCGCCAGGTGGGTGCCAGCCTGCGCAGTGTCCTTGTTTCCCCTTTGGTGCAAAGGGGGCAAGCACAGGCCAAGGCATCGGGAAAAGGTTACCATTCCGGTGCAACGAGACCAAGACCAGAAGAGCGGCATGACGGAGGTCACCGTGGAGCCCAAGACGACGTCATCACCAGTGCTTTTGGCAGCCGAAGACCACCTTTAGTCAGGATAACTTGTACTAGATGTTCCCCTTGAAAATGGCCAATTGTTGGCGCCCTTCCCGCTCATTATTTGGGGAGAGGCCCAGGGCCTCTATAAATAGAGCTAGCCACCACAGAGTAAAGAAGGGAGAGAAAAGAGAAAAAAGGAGAGGGAGGACATCTAGAGATCTGGTAGAGCCCTAGCAGAGATAGAGAGAGAGGCGATTGAACTCACCCAAACAGTTCATCGCACCAGCTCAAGAACACCTCTCGCGAGGCTGCTCTTCCCTTGTACTGTTCATCATCAGCCCCTAAGGCAATCCACCACACCACACACTGGAGTAGGGTATTACACCACAACAGTGGCCCGAACCAGTATAAACCTCGTGTCCCTTGTGTTGTTCGTTGTTTCCAGCTTAGATCACGCGAGGAGATTGGACGTAGATCGGTAGGGGAGAGATCTCCGCGCGCACCCCAGTGTTCGAACCTCAAGGGTCTGCCGGAACCCAAAATCCGACAACGAGGACCACCACCCCGAATCCCAACTCAACGCTTAAAGGAGAAGAAGATTTGTTCTCAGGTCAGGTTCTGTAGCTATGGTTCATACTCCTTTGCTCTTGCATGACTGTATTTACTCATACCAACTATTTTCAAATTTGAAGGATAGAATTGAAACTCCAATGGCGCAACATGTATGTTTTAAACCTATTTCTTTAATTGGTTTCCTGTTGTAACCTGCTCTATGTTGATTTCAGTTTCAATTGAATAAACAGTTATGTTCTCATGTCATGCACATTACAAGTGTTGTTGTTGCTCTATAGTTACCCACACTTATATTCTGTCTATTCTGCTTTGTCTTGAACAAATATTATTTGAACCGTGTCTCTATCTTGATTTGGCAACAAAAACTAGAATGGTATAGACCATAAAGTGACCATGGTACATAGATATATGTTTGTTTCATGCTGTTATCCTATCCACTTTACTACTGAACTCATTTACCAAAATGAGTTTCATATACAACATGGTAAACATGTGATGTGTCTGCTTGTTTCTCTTTTAGAATGCGGACAAAATATTGGAGAATAGTACCACGTTATCCAATGGTAAAGGAAGTAATGCAGATAAGGTTCAAGATAGTGAGACATCCCTGTTGGTCTCCAAGAAAGCTGATAAAACTATCTTGACGACAGTCAGGGAACCCAAAAGTCCTGTCTTGATGTAGTGTTCGAGTTACTGGCCACTATTGCTGGCACAAGCTCTTCGAACTTGCTACCTGAATCAGTTTGTCTTCTTGAGTCTCAACTTCAAGTTGAAAGACATCAATCAGATGTGCTGCGACAGGAAGCTGAAGGACTGAGGAAGTCCCTGCAGAATTCAGATGCATATTTTCTGGTGCAACAGCAAGCGCTGGAGGATTTAAGCGCCAAACAAGAGAAAGTTAATAAGCTTGCTAAGCATCTTGCCAGCATTATGGGTACCCAGGATATTGTTTCGTGAGATCTTCTAAAGTGGTTTCAGTTCTGGATTTGTTTTGTTGCGGCGTTTATTTGCGCTGGTCGCCAACTTTGACAACCAGTGTATATGATATGCTGCTTTGTTCCCTATATTTGCACTGGTGGCGATCTTTGATGCCTAGTGGATGTAATATGTGTAATAGCCATGATAGCCTAGCGTTAGTTGCTTGCTTATTTATTTCCTTGTTGTCTTGTTTATTTGTTTGCTTGTAGTCATTGCAGTTCTTTTTCCACGATTAGCTAGTGGCTGCAATAACCTATTTTTTAAACTAGGCCACAATAACCATGGTCTAATATTTACTATAGTGACATTGAGCCTCCTACTGGCCGTAGACACAGTGGGCCTTCTACGGGCCGTAGAAACAATGGGCCTTCTACTGGCCGTAGAAACAATGGGCCTTCTGCAGGCCGTATTATCAATTGGCCTTATACGAGTCGTATAATCGATTGGCCAAACATGGGCCAAACAGACCGCATTATGGCCGTAAACGGGCTAGAGTTGGAATCATCCGTTCATGGGCGGACCATAACGGGCCATCGTTAATAGGCCGTATTTGATGATGCTATGAAATCGGCCCAATGTATTAACGGACCACAAACGGGCCGACTATAACCATGGGCTGAATTTGGCCCACAAGCAGAAAATGACAGTAACGGGCCGTAAGTAAACGAATGCCGGAAATGAGCCCAAGAATAAATGGGCTCTGAGAAGGCCGAAAGATAACATGGGCTGGAAACGGCCCAACGGAATAACGGGCCGTTAATGGGTATAAAGTGATACACTGTTCATTACGGGCCAGTTTCACCACGATTCATTAATGGGTGTAAAGTGATACACTGTTCATTACGGGCTAGTTTCACCACGGGCCATTAGTAGGCCAAGAGTTACATAGGGCCTCATATGGGCCGACAGATGTCATGGGCCATACATGGACCAGAAGTGAAAATGGGCTGGAATCATATTGGATGGCCCAGATGCGCTAGTAGGCCTAATTCGGATAGGGTGTAACGGGCCTTGGGTTAGCGGGCTGTAAATGGGCTATATTCGAACAGGCCGTTAACAGGCTTTCCATGGGCCGGCCCGCCAGCTTTGGACCAAGTCAAACGGGCCGGCCTTTTCACAGGAATGGGCCTCTATTGGGACGTGCCACGTGTCGACGTATCATAGGCTCCTTCCGTCCAATGAGTGGTTGACATCTATCCCAACGATGAGCCGACACGTGTTTCCTCTAGCCAATGATGATTTTACACGTGGAAAATCCCCATTGGTCGGGGCTGTTAACGGGTTATCGGATCCAAAACCTGACCCGGTAGCTTAACGGTGTTCCGTTACGGTGGATGCCACATGTCGGTCACCCTTGACGAAAGCACTTCTGTGACGTGCGATTTATCGTCATGGAAGTGGACACTTCCGTGATGATAATTTTGGTAATGTCATGGAACACTTCTACGACAACATAGGTATGACTATCTTGATTCTGTCATAAATTTGTCATGGATGTACATGCATGACAAAAAAGCGACCTAGTGTGACAAACACGTATCATCACGGAAGTGTATTTTTTTGTAGTGTGGGGGGTAGTCGTTGGGGGAATTCATCTGGGCCAGAGCCTGCACCATGTCGGCGGCGGCGGTGGAGGCGAGGTGTTCCTTTGGGTCAACACGCACAACGGCCATCATGCCATGGACCGCCGTCAGCTCCCGGCAGGGGGGGGGGGGGATTTGGAGGCATGAGGATGTTTTGCAGGCGCCATTTAAGCAATCAGGCCGGGGGCGTGATAGAGATCGGTGGGTTACCTGACTGGATCCGAGCAGAACATAGATGTGGTTGAAGCTGTGGTTGCGGCGGCGGCGGTTTGAGATGCCGGTAGGGGGAGGCGCGAGCGAGGGGGGATACTGAGGGGAAGGGGATGTGGTTGGAGGAATAAATTCTGAAATCGCATGCCTAATGAAAATTTCGGTGCGAAGCTTGAAACTTGGGCGGGGGAAACACAGAACGCAGACGAAGCGCGTAAAATACTCGTGTGCGAGAAAAAAGAAAGTTGGTAGATCCCGTCTCCAAAAAAATGTACATGTGTACTTGATTTTTTCAGTCAATGGTACGCCTGGTTTATTAGGAAACATCGCATAGGTAAATGACTTATGGGTCATTAACGCAAAAAAACTCAGACAGGTACGGCATAGAAACCGTGTGTTTTGTGATCTTCTAATGATTAACGCAAAAAATGCACACGGGCACACATGCTAATCAACGCTCAAAGCCCTCAAAGGATGCTCATACCGACATTGTACGTTAATACTACAAACTTAAAGTACTACTGGTAATTTGCTCTAATACTACAAACTTAAACTACTTCTCACATGCTGCCATCAGGGCCTGCTGGCCAGACATCGGCGTTCTCCTTCCCGGCCTTATAGGCGGTAGCCCACCGTGCTTCGATCTCCGCCAAGCTCTCCTCACTACGGCGTGCGACCTCTTTTTTCTTGCGGCGGTGGGACTCTCTTTTCTTGACTGCTTTCTGCCTTTTCCGCTCCTTTTGTGCGGCTTTGGCCGCCTCTAGATCCACCACTCATTCGGCCATGGCAGCCTCAAAGTCCGCCCATGTAACTGTCTGGCCGCCGGCGGCGATGAACTCGGCGCGGCGAGATGACATCGCTTCCTTACAATGTGTGCGGTCGCGGGCGGCGAGGAATGCGGTGCGGCGGGATGGCATCGCTTCCTTACCAGTTACTGTGCGCCGCGGTGCCATGGACGATGCCTGGAGAGAGCTCTAGGACGGGGGGCCGAGCAGCCGTATAGTGCGGTGGTATTCAAGAGCTCAATGACAAACGACAATAGAAATTTGGCTTCCCTTACAATTTTGCTCGTTCATCATCGCACACGGTTCATCTCCGTCGCTTCTGGAAACAGTGTGCGCTGAGCCTATTATGTGTTGCGTTATGATTGGCCGGAACCCCAGCCACGCGGATCGCGCATGTGCACTATAGGATGCGCCGTGATCGAATGGCAATCCACGTCCCTCACATCACACTCGTGCACCTGTAGTTGGATTGGATTTATATGCGCTAAATGTCTAGAAAATGCACATAATCCCCTAAATATGGTAAATGAGCCCGGAAAAATGCCAAATTTGAACGAGGTGATTTGCAGGGTGTATGTTCGTTGTAGAAAAAAACTCCAGGGCAAAGAACAAAGAAAATTTGGATTTCCCTTCAATCTTGGGGATTTCCCTCTCGAAAGCATGGAACTTCCTCGGGGTGGTTCAATTTATGAAGGGCGTGCATGACGACATAAGCCAAACATTCTAATTTTTTTACCAGGGCATGGTGAGGTCATACCATGGCACCATGCTAGGCGTCATGTTTTTTAATCATTTATTTCATTTTTTCTATACTTGAAAACCCAACAAACAAACATTTCTGGTTGACTATTGCCACACATTTCATCAAAATATTTGTCCATTTCTTGTAAAAGGCATGGGGGTTTACTAAATGGCACAAGCATGGTTTTCTAGGCCGTTCTTTGTGGACCCTTTCACCCATCGATTGTTTGAACTAGAATTATGCGCATTAATGCCTAGGAAATGCACATAATCCGCTAAATATGGCAAATGAACCCGGAAAAGTGCCAAATTTGAACACGGTGATTTGCAGGTTGTATGTTCATCGTAGAAAAAACTCGTGGACAAAGGACAAGAAAATTCAGACCCCCTTCAATCTTGGTGATTTCCCCCTCGAAACCATGAAACTTCCTCGGTGATGGTTCAATTTATGAAAGGCGCGCATCACAACATAAGGAAAACATTCTCCAATTTTTACCAGGGCACGGTGAGGCCATACCATGGCACCACGCCAAGCGTCATGTTTTCCAACCATGTGTTTCATTTTTTGTATAGTTGTTAACCGAGTAAACGACACATTTATGGTTGGCTATTGCCACACATTTCCTTGAAATATCTGCCCATTCCTCGTAAAAGGCATGAGAATGTACTAAATAACATGAGCATGGTTTTCCAGACCGTTCTTGTGCACCTTTTCATGCACCGATTATTCGAATTTGAATTATGTCCATTAATGTCTAGAAAATGCACATAATCCCCTAAATATGGTAAATGAGCTCGGGAAATGTCAAATTTGAACACGTTGCATTTTAGGCGGTATGTTGATCATTGGAAAAAAAACTAAATGACAAACTAGGACGGAAATCTGTATTCCCCTCCAATCTTGGGGATTTCCCTCTCAAAAGCATGGAACTTCCTCGGTGATGGTTCGATTTATGAAGGGCGTGCATGACGACACATAAGCCAAACCTTCTCAAATTTTTACCAGGGCATGGTGAGGTCATACCATGGCACCATGCTAGGCGTCGTATTTTTTAAGCATTTATTTCATTTTTTTCTATAGTTGAAAACCCAACAAACAAACATTTGTGGTTGACTATTGCCACACATTTCATCGAAATATCTATCCATTATTCCTTGTAAAGGGCATGGGAATTTACTAAATGGCATGAGCATGCATGGTTTTCCAGGCCGTTCTTGTGGACCCTTTCATGCACCGATTGTTTGAACTTGAATTATGTGCATTAATGCCTAGGAAATGCACATAACTCCCTAAATATGGCAAATGAACCCGGAAAAGTGCCAAATTTGAACACAGTGATTTGCAGGTTGTATGTTCATCATAGAAAAAACTCGTGGAGAAAGGCAAAGGAAATTTGGACCCCCCTTCAATCTTGGTGATTTCCCCCTCGAAACCATGAAACTTCTTCAGTGATGGTTCGTTTTATGAAATGCGTGCATGATGACATTTTTACCAGGGCACGGTGAGGTCATACCATGGCAGCACACCAGGCATCATGTTTTTCCGAGCATGTATTTCATTTTTGTATAGTTGTTAACCCAGTAAACAACGCGTTTATGGTTGACTATTGCCACACGTTTCCTTGAAATATCTGCCCATTCCTTGTAAAAGGCATGAGAATGTACTAAATAGCACGAGCATGGTTTTCCAGACCGTTCTTGTGCACCTTTTCATGCACCGATTGTTCGAATTTGAATTATGTGAATAATTAATGCTTAGAAAATGCACATAATCCCCTAAATATGGTAAATGAGTTCAGAAAAATGTCAAATTTGAACACGTTGCATTTGAGGTAGTATGTTGATCGTTGGAAAAAAATAGAATGACAAACCAGGACGAAAATTTGTATTCCCCTTCAATCTTGGTGATTTCCCTCTCGAAAGCATTGAACTTCCTCGGTGATGGTTCAATTTATGAAGGGAGTGCATGCCGACATAAATCAAACCCTTCTCAGCTTTTAACCAGGGCACGGTGAGGCCATACCATGGCACCGTGCCAGCCGTCATGTTTTTCAAGCACATATTTCATTGTTCTATAGTTGATAACCCAGTAAATGACGCGTTTGTGGTTGACTATTGCCACGCATTCCATTGAAATCTCTGCCCATTCCTTGTAAAAGGCTTGAGAAATTACTAAATACCACGAGTATGGTTTTTCCAGACCGTTCTTGTGCACCCTTTCATGCACCGACTGTTTGAGTTCGAGTTACGTGCGTTAATGCCTACAAAATGCACATAATCCCTAAAATATTGTAAATGAACCCGGAAAAGTGTCAAATTTGAACACGATGATTAGCAGGGTTTATGTTCATCGTAGAAAAAAAACTCATGGATGAAGGACAAAATAAATTTGGATTCCCATTCAACCTCGGTGATTTACTATTGCACATGATTCATCTCTGTCTCCTCTGCGAACCGTGTGTGTTCACTCACACATGCAAAAGGAAAATAAAACCCTTGCCCACTTCGTCCACACTCACTCGCCACAGACTCCTCGGCAACTCTGCACCCTAAGCTCGACGGTTGTTGGCGGCGGGCATAGGTCGCGCTCCAAATGACACCGGATTTTGCCTCCACCGTTTTCCACCGCCTATCTGCACCGACATTCTAGACTCTGGTCGACTGGGGTTTTCTGTGGGATTGGGCTGGGGATTTTTCTCATGGAGAAGGTAATCAACTTTATTAGCGAAATATTCACTCATCTCTTATCGCAGTCCGTCCGTCGCTGTTAATCAACCGGCAGAAATCGTCATGGAATGATTTTTGTTCTAGCTGATTCGTGGGTGTTCAATCATGTGTCCATAGTGCGAGCACAAATCGGGCAACTGTGGTCGTGGCCAGTTGGAAACGAAGTTCTATCTCACCATTCCGGATGATCGTACTTATGTATCGGGTGTAGCTGATATTGAGTGTGTTTCATGAATGGATCAATGTTTGAGCATGATGGGCTAGGGATAACTTATTTTAGCGTTGATATTTTGAAATACATGGTTCCTTGTTGATATGCTTGAGTACCTAAATTATCATGTCAAAACTAGACTATTGTTTTGAACAACTAAAAGTCCAATTGTCCATGCTATAAAGAAAAGATTATGATATGACATGATAGGTAACATTCCACATCAAAAATTCTGTTTTTATCACTTACCTACTCAAGGACGAGTAGGAGTTAAGCTTGGAGATGCTGATACGTCTCCAACGTATCTATAATTTTTGATTGTTCCATGCTGTTATATTGTCAATCTTGGATGTTTTATAATCATTTTATAGTCATCTTATATCATTTTTTGGTACTAACCTATTGACATAGTGCCAAGTGTCAGTTCCTATTTTTTCCGTGTTTTTTACATCGCAGAAAAGCAATATCAGATGGATTCCAAATGCCATGGAACTTTACGAAGATGTTTTATGGACCAGAAGGAACATGTTGGGCCGTGGTTGCACCTGGGGCGAGTCCCGAGGAGGGGACAACCCACCGGGACGCGCCAGGAGGCCCAAGCGCGCTCTAGTGGGTTTTGCCCACCTCGGGTGCCCCCGGACCGCCTCTTTGCTCTATAAATACCTCAAAAATCCTAGAACCCTAGGGGAGTCGACGGAATATTCATCCAGTCGCCGTAGAGTCTAGAACCACCAGATCCAATCTAGACACCATCTCGGATGGTGTTCACTACCTCCATTGGTGCCTCTCCGATGATGCGTGAGTAATTCTTTGTAGACCTTCGGGTCCGTAGTTAGTAGCTAGATGGCTTCATCTCTCTCTCTCTTGATCCTCAATACAATGGTCTCTTGGAGATCCATATGATGTAACTCTTTTGCGGTGTGTTTGTTGGGATCGATGAACTTTGAGTTTATGATCAGATGTATCTTTTTATATCCATGAAAGTTATTTGAGTTTCTTTGATCTCTTATATGCATGTTGCTTATAGCCTTGTATTTCTTCTCCAATATTTGGGTTTTGTTTGGCCTACTTGATCTATTTATCTTGCAAAGGGAAGAGGTGCTTTGTAGTGGGTTTGATCTTACGGTGCTTGATCCCAGTGATAGAAAGGGAAACGACACATATGTATCGTTGCTACTAAGGATAAAACGATGGGGTCTATCTCTACATAGATAGATCTTGTCTACATCATGTCATCGTTCTTATTGCATTACTCTGTTTCTCCATGAACTTAATACACTAGATGCATGCTGGATAGCGGTCGATGTGTGGAGTAATAGTAGTAGATGCTAGCAAGAGTCGGTCTACTAATCTTGGACGTGATGCCTATATAATGATCATTGCCTGGATATCGTCATAATTATTTGAGGTTCTATCAATTTCCCAATAGTAATTTGTTCACCCACTATTTGCTATTTTTCTCGAGAGAAGCCACTAGTGAAACCTACGGCCCCCGGGTCTTCTTTCTCATATATTTGGCTTTGCGATCTACTTTTCTCTTGCATTTATTTTCAGATCTATTAATCCAAAACCCCAAAAATACACTACAAAAAAGACACATCCGTGACATTTTGGGCCAAACAATTTTTTTCTGTCATGCTTATGACACTTCTATGACGATAATTGTGACAAAATCCGGTATCATCATAGATGTGGTGGGCTCCTACTTCTATGACAAATAATCATGACAGAAAATGGGCTTTTCGTCCTGGGTGGGCCGGAGATGCAGCTGCATGATATTCTTTGCGCTGTCCATGACGGAAAAAACCATAGTAGAAGCGAGGGCGAGGAAAGTATCGAGGGAGTTCCCGGTTACGGTGGGTGGTCGGGGGCCGAGTGATGTGTGTTTCTCTCGTCCGTACACGCATGTGTGTGAGGCATTGCGCTCTAACTGAACCCGAGCGAGGCGTTGGGCTCTAACTGAACCCGGGCGATTGCACTGCAGGCTACGTGTTATTGAACCTGAGCGATCAATCGAGATCTTGCTGTTAACTGAACTCGAGTGATTCCTTCGCTACTGCTGCTAACTGAAGTCGATCGATGCTGCCTCTTGATGAACAGTGAGCGTTGTTGGGAGTTTGGATGAATAGTTCCCGGTGGGGGGTTGGATGAACAGGAACCCGTGGTGTTGCCGCTGGATGAACATGACCCCATCGATCGAGCCAGTGGAGGGCTGGATGAACAGGACCCCATGGAGGGCTGGATGAACAGGACGACCCCGTGGAGGGCTGGTTGAACAGTAGCCGGTGGAGGGTTGGATGAATAGTAGCTCGTGGATCGGTGGTTGAACAGGACCCCGTGGAGAGGGTTGGTTGAACAGTAGCCGGTGGAGGAGCGCGCGGTGGAGGCTGGATGAACAGGATCCCGTGGATGAACAGTCAAAGGTGGAAGCTGGAGGAGGTCGATGGTGGATGAACAATAGCCCGTGGAGGCAGTCGACGGTGGAGATGAACAGTATCCCATGGAGTCCCGTTTTGTGGTACGCCACACCCCTCTTGATGAACAGGACCCCTGTTTCGACCATAGCGCTCCAACACAAGTCCGTTTCCTCCGTTTTGTGATACGCCACACCCCTCCCGATCAACACGAACCCGTTTCGACTGTAGGAGGTCCAAGAGAAGTCCGTTTCCTCTGTTTTGAGGTACGCCAGACCCCTCCTGATGAACATGATCCCGTTTCGACCGTGGCTGGTCGAACACAAGGCCGTTTTCTCTGTTCTGCGGTACGCCAGGCCTCGTTTCCATCGGCTGTTCCGTCCAAGCCGGTTGGCTCCTGATGAATAGCACGTGTTCCATTGCCTCCCGATGAACAAGACGCATTCCGTTGTCTCCCCATGAACACGACGACGATGCAGTTTCTCCATTCCGACGCAGCCATGTACACGAGCCCTGGCCGTACGTATGTGCGAGTAGGCATTCGAGACCCCGCCCGTATGTACATACGTGGTCGTATTTACTTTATTGCACCCTGGCAGTTGTATGTACATGTACATGCTACGTGCGCGCCTCTACTCTGACACGTGCGCGCCTCTACATCGACACGTGCGTGCCTGTACATCGACCAGTATGTACATACACGTTCGTGACCAGAATGACAATGCTACGTATGCTTCGACCAGGTGGGTCCCGACTGTCAGGCACTTCCTTGTGTGCAGAGATGTGGCTGGTGGGTCCCAGTAGTCAGGGGGAAACATTTTTTTCATGAAATATGGTGGCCCGTCCGGTGGGTCCCCGCTGTCCGGTGGAGGAATAATTATTTTGCGCGTAATAAGGATGCACTTCCTTGCTGCTGCCGTGGACCTAGCTGTCAGCCTCTCCACGTACAGTACTCTTCCGATGGAAGCCGTTCCTTGACCATGTTGATCACGCCGCATCAAGAGCACCAGGGAGGTGGATGATGGTGAGGCCTAGGAAGGTGCCAACGCGGAGCCGGGGAAGACACGACAGTGGAAGCCCACGCGGAGAGGAGTATGAGGGTTCACTGGTTCGGCTACGGTGTGAGGCTACCGTCGCCGCAGAATAACAGGGGGTGTGGGTGAGTGGATGGCCTAGCCAGCGGTGGGAGTAGTAGGGGCGGTGAGGCCTCCGCGGAAGCACAACCGGCCACGGGAGGCAGGAGCAGGCGGCACGACCGGCGCTGCTTTGGGCGGCTGGAACAAGAAGACCAAAGGTTGAAGAAGCACTACGACCGTTGGATGTACATCGTACGGTCACTAGAGCTAGAATCGTTCATATTGACTAAGTTGACAAAGCCCTCCGTCCGCGTCAACTTAGTAGGCCCACAGGTCAGCCTCCCATATGGTGGGTACCACCTAGAAGGGGGAGTATTCATTTTTTGTGCGTAATAAGGAAGCACTTCCTTGCGTGCGAAGATATAGCTGGTGGGTCCGAGATGTCAGCGGCGGGAACGTTTTTTCACGAAATACAGAGGCACTTCTAGTGGGTCCCAGATGTTAGATGGAGGAATCATTATTTTGCGCATAATTAGGAGGCATTTCCTTGTGTGCGGCCATGGACCCAGCTGTCAGCCTCTCCACGTATAGTCCACTTTCGATGGATGTCGTTCATTGACCACGTTGACCACACCGCGTCGAGAGCACCAGGGCGGTGGACGACAGCGAGGCCGACGAAGGGAACAAGATAGAGCCAGGAAGACACGGAAGTGGCTGCCCATGCGATGGGGAGTACGAGGGTTGACTGGTTCGGTTGCCGTCGCCGGAAAATAACAGGAGGTGTGGGTGAGTAGATGGATAGACAGGTCAAGGATGCGAGTATGGTGGGGCCGGGAGGCCTGCCTGGCAACACAGCCAGCCACGGGAGGCGGCAGCAGGTGGCTCCGTTGGCGCTGGTTTGGGCGGCTGGAGAAGGAAGATCAGAGACTGAAGAAGCACGATTGCCGTTAGATTGACATTTAACAGTCTGACGCTGGTAGAGTCGATTGTTGACCAAGTTTCTTTTTTTGGAAACCTTGTGTACGCATGAAACTTAGTAGGCCCACAAGTCAGCCTCCAAATCTGTGGCAGACAACATAGAACCCATTTGCTATCTTTTAATAATTTGCAGCCCGCTTGCTAATTCTTAAGTAATTTATTACCTCCCATTTTCTGCCCAGGACCACGGTCAAAAAGTTCAACCTTATTTTGCATATTTCGGTCGAGTCCGAACTATTGTAATCCCGATGATAAACATTTTTTAAGAACTTATTGATTGGCCAAAAAATCGTTTTGTTTTTCTAAGCAAATAAGACACGGGGCAATTGAGTTGGTTAAGGGAAAACCAGTGGTAAAAAAACAGTGTTGGGAGGGAAAACAACGACAAAAATAAGGATGTAAATATGAAAAGGGAACTTTATGTATTTTCAATATAATGATATGTGTATATGAACTAGTAAAACTACAGGTAGAGATTAGAAAACCGAAGTAGGACATGACGTTTCAACAGGAAAATAGAACTGGGTTGTGTGTTTGATTCAGTAAAAAAACTGCCTGTGGATGTTGTAAGACAAAATATAACTAACGCTGCCGGGCCAGAGGCCAGTAGATACCTGCTGGATCTTTGTGCCCCATTGTTGTCATGGGTTGGGCCTGTTAAATACAAAACCCAGCCTGGGCAGTCTACAACCCAGTTGAAACTTGCTCGACCTGAAAAAACAATATACCTGCTCAATAAACGAGAGAATTCTGCAAGTACAGACTAATAACTGGGATGCAGCAGGTATATTGTTTTTTCATCGTGATAATAAGTGATGCACTTGTTTCGAAAAAATTGGAGAACTGTGAATTCGAACGGCAGGTGCTTATGCTACCCATCAAATAAAAATTAGGTGTTTGAAAATTCATTCCGAAACAAATGATTCGGCTTTATATCCACGTCGACCCTCGGCATGATGGTTGGAAGCAAATGCCAAGTTCATACCGGAAGATCGTTAACAATAATACCAACTTGCGGACGACAAGGCAGTACAAGTACCAATACCAAAATAACTTATAATCTTTTTACTCCTGGCCCTAGTGTTCGTCTGGTAGAAAATCTTGCAAAGGACCAGCTCCCGCTCCTTCTCTCGCTCCAGCATCACCTAGTTGGTCCTTTGCTGGTCGAAGTTCTTGTTGGTGTGCAGCACCAGAACCTTTTTGATGCCCATCTGCCGGCCGTTGACCATCACCGGCAAGGTATTGCCGGTCTTGTGCCACATCGCGTGCATGCCGACCTCCGTCTGTATCTTGCGACGTGTACACGTGCCCCTTTTGAACACCCTGGAATTGTGCTGGAAGAAATGCTTGCTTAGGCTACTTAGTGTGATACCTGCAGTATTGTCGAATACAGGTTTTAGTGTACGTAGTTGGCATTTTCATAACATCTTTGGCCTGTTGCAGTCACTTCTTTCACTTTTTATTACTGTCAAATTGTAATTGCTTCACTAGGTCTGCGTCTAAAAAGAAAAATAGAGCTATAAACAAAGGAATATGTTTGTGAAAGTAGACGGCCGATCGGTGTCTTACCTGGAAGTTTCTCATGATGGGTGTAGCATATGCCGTGCTCGCTGTCGATGGTTGGTATGAACAAATCGATGAGAAGGTGAGATCTCGCGCCGTCAGCACTCACTTTGGCCTCAAGGTGCTCGATCAGCTCCTGATCCGTGGGATCGAACTTGACGCCAGCCGACAGCACCAGCCAATCCTTCTTGGACTTGCATCGGTTAATTCCAGTTATATGGTACTCAATGTATGATCAACCGACTGTTTTTAAGTGAATGATGAAAGATTTCGACAGATAAGTGGTACTCCAAATCTGAAGTCCACAATACCCGAACATGCCGCCGGGATTCTTGTGTTACCTCACGCGCAGTGTGTTGTCACATCAATTCAGTGTGTGGACATGATGAATAATTTGACCGACGTATACTAGTACTGCTACTGTACTACTTACTAGTCGTATTTAGTGTCACATTTTAACCATAGGTGTAACTAACAAATACGCACTTGAAGCCTAATTGATATATATATATATATATATATATATATATATATATATATATATATATATATAACGCGAGGGCACTGCACTTTCTTTACTAAGAGCACTGCATTACACAGACTAGTGAACTTCGCATCGGAAAAAATTGCGCGTAGTGTTTTTTTGGTACTGTTTTCGCTCTAATTTTTTAACTGTTTATCGGAACAAGGCATATAATATACCATTGGAAATCTACGGATTAGGAAACTTCGCCATGTTGAACACTTTTCGAGATTCCCCGCGGTTTAAGAGCAGTTTCAAAAACGGTGCGGCCCACAAAGAGTGTCAACGAGCGTTTCTTCATGTTTTTCTAAACCGCTTGTCGGAATGAGGCAAATGATACACCGTTGGATAGATATTGTCAAGGTGCATCTTTTTCATAACTATTGTTTTCTCTAATTCGTTACGCTTTAAGAGCAGTTTCAAATTTACTAAATCGCGGAATTCTATTTTTTTGAATTTTTTGCAATTTTTGGTATTGTTTTCGTTCTAGTTTTTGAACCGTTCGTCAAAACGAGGCGTGTAATACGTCATTGGAAAGCTGTGGACAAGGCGCAACTTTCATATGTATAAATGGTTTTGAGATTCCTTACAGTTTTAAGTTAATTTTGAAAATCGTGTGGCGGACGACGAGAGGCAGCGGTCGTTTTTTGCGAAATTTTTACAAACCGGTCGTAGAAATGATTCAAATGATATGCCGTTGGAAAGATATCGACGAGATGCAACTTTTTCATGTAGAACACTCTCTCTAATTCCTTACGGTTTAAGAGCAGTTTTAAATTTACCGAAAAGCGGGCACTGTTTTTCACGAGACCAAAATCATCATATGTATTTCATCGGACAGAAGAACACACTGCTTCAAACGGAAAACCGCACTGCAGCAGGCAGTCAAGTGAACTTCATGATTTCTTTTTGTCGGACATAAACTTTCTCGCAAAAGTTTTTGTTGTCTTTTTTTCAACTTTTTTTGACCGAGAGTGGACTGCAACACTCCTGAAAATGAACTGCAACACTATCAAAAGTGAACCTCATGAGTTTTTGTTGTATTTTTTCATACTTATTAATTTTTTGCGCGCGTTGACCAAGCGAGTAGACCTTTCATCGGACAGAAAAACACACTGCTTCAAACGGAAAACCGCACTGCAGCATGCAGTCAAGTAAACTTCATGATTTCTTTTTCTCGGACATAAACTTTCTCACCCAAGTTTTTTGTGAGTTTTTTATTGTCTTTTCTCAAGAATTTTTATGAACGAGAGTGGACCGCAGAGACGAGACAAATGAACCGCGACACATGTCAAAGTGAACCTCATTGCTATCTTGTTGTTTCGCTAATTTTTTTACATTTTCATGTTGAGGGCAAGTGAACAACATCATTCTCAAAATGAACCACATCGGAGGACCAAATGCACTGCATGTGTTTTGATGTAATCGATTGGTTTTTGAAACACAAATTACACTTCATACCAAGGTGTAATGAGCTGCTACACAAATGGGGTGAACTACTTTTGTCGTTTACTTAACTTTTTATCACAAACATGTATGTACTGAATAGTCGAAGCTAATGTACTGCATTAATTTTTAGGAAAAAAAGAGGTTCACTAGAAGAACATCCTCAAGAAAGGATTTTTTTCTCTTACCATTTTACAAAATGAACTGCTTCAGGATTTATAACGAACTGCGTTAGGGTAATTTTTTTACAAACAAGCTACAGTTTACATAACAACCATCAAACAAAATTTATACTTGTCTTTTTGCAGCTGCCATGCAGATGGAGTGAACTACCTTGCAAATTGTTTTATAAGTGAAGTATGAAGCATATAGCAAAACATAGCAAAAGTGAGCTTCATCACACTATCTGTAAACTACATCATGTACTCAAGACTTCTTAAGGAAAAGAGCCCCCAAAAAATGCATTGAGCAGTGCTACACAAACGACGCTTGGTAGCCGAAATATGCTCGACACTACATCACAGACCATCCACTAGCAAGTCAGAGCAGCCGTAGGCACTTGGATCAGCTATCGTGCATGCGTCTTTCAACATAAGATCGTCCGTCAAGTTGTTCCAAAATGCATTTGTGAACCGGGCGAACTGCATCACTTTTTTATCGTGCCACAACCAAGAACAAAGAGAACTTCAAAAAAGTAACCTTTTTCTTCTGCACATTGAGCGAACTGTAAAAGGGCAAACAAAATTTTCAAGCTCTGGGCCTGCATGAAAATCAAAGAGCAAAGATTGCGTCCGCCGTGACGGTAGGCAAGGGAGGCCCTGGTAGTCGCTCCTTCATGGGTCAGTGCAGTGGCCGCCACCGTCATTGGGGAGGCACCCAAGAGAGGGAGGGAGAACAGGGGAGGTGCCCGAGGTGTAGATGGCCGCTCTGACGGCTCCAATCCCGCTCGCCCATGGGCAGGGCCGCTCCAGGAAGACCTGGACCCCGCGCGCGCCAAGCCGGAGAGCAGCAGCAGCGACCTCGTCGGGGCCGGGAGAGGGGCTGCATCGCGGGATCCTCCGGATCTGGGATGCAGGGCAGGGAATCTCGCAGCCCCCGCCGGAGTCCATGAACAGTGGGCGGCCACGGATCCGGTCGCCATCAAGAAGGTGGGGGCGAGGCCATGGATGTGGTGATTTCAGTGCCCGGCGGCGGGATCGGGGGAGGTGTGGTCGAAGAGGATCGGGTATGGCCACGTCGAGGAGGAAGTATTGGCAGGCTTGGGCGGGACCAGGGCGCTGGCGGCGGCGTGGGCACATGGCCGGCAGCATCGCAGGGACGGGCTGACGCGGGGTGGGAGGTAGGAGGTCGTCGGGATGGCGCCGCGGTGGCGCAGGGGAAGGAGGTGGGGCGGCGGCGCGGGCGAAGCTGGCAGCTAGGCAGCGCGGGGGAGGAAGGTGGTGCGGCGGCGCGGGCAGGAGGTGGTCCGACGGCGTGGGGGAAGGGCACAGGGAGGTGGCGACGCGGTGGGATGCGGGTGTGGAGGACGGGGAGAGCAAGGGATGGAGGAGAGGATAAGGCGGGGTGGGTTCTATTTTTTTCTTTGCGTCCGCAGTTTGCTCGTGGTTAGTATGTAGCTATAGGTGGGTCGGTGTGTTATCAGAATAAGCTCTGGTGTTATCATAATAAGACTCTGAAGGGTGTTATCATAATAGACCCACCCTATATATATATAGCTTTTACACAGCATCTCCATCATTATTATTAGTACATCCTACGCAGGTGAGTTAGGATGCACTTGATCCCAGAAAGGTATCTATTCTTCAAACCAGAGGAGTGCTTCAAACTAACAACAGTACGTAATATCCAACAAAAGAGGGTCGTGCTACAACAGCATGATACATGGCTCGGTCTAGATATCAGTATGAATCAAGTTGTGCATATTTTCTATTGGCATGGACGACATCGCCGCATGTCGGGTTTGCAAAAGCCATCCATCGCATGGAAGCTTGATGCCTTTCACACACTGAAGATTACCTGGCAACAAGCTGTGTCGACGAATCTCTGGATATGGTGATTCATGAAACCCATGGTATGATGTGTAAACATAGTTCCCCCTGGCGAATGGAAGTTGCATAGCACGGTAATCATCGCCGGTGATATGATCGATGATTGGTTGGATGATCAGATAATTGAGCCCGAGGAACATGGAGTGGTCGTCGAGGCTGTAAACCCACCTCCAGTTGAATACGCCTGGCCAAACGGAGCTTGGGTCTTTCTTGAACACGAAGCAGCCATAGCCATCAATGGCACGAACGCCCCTGGCATTGTACTGCATGTGGTTTGATGTAATGGTTTGGTCAATTTGGTACGTGCGAATGAGCATCAAATGACCGCCATCAGCTGAACGAGCGATAAACCACCACCCATCGGCTGGTATGATTCCAGATCCTGGAATCATGAAGGCCAGCGCATTTGCGCTTGCTGCAACAATTCAAATTGGAGACCAAAAGGACAAAAATAAACAATCATGTTCAGAGTATGTGTGGAATTAAGATTATTATAAAAGTGACACATATCATAGACAGAGAATTGCAATGCCGTGGTCGGTGGTCATAATCATACCCCAAGTTAAAAATAAATAAGCCAATGGCTTTCATATTCTAGCAATATGTCATGGTTCAAACATCATGTAGCAATGAGAGGAAAACAACTATGACAGGGCCTACTCATATTCTACCATAGCACTAACTACTGTTCTCATATCAACTCTAAGCAATAACATGCGTTGTTATAAAAATCTTGGAAATGAGAGTAACATATAGCAATCATGAGGTTATGCTCATAATATCTATTCTAACAATCATTAGATGCCAACTGTTCTCATATCAACTCTAGCAATAACATGTGTGGTCATAAAAATCTAGGAAATGAGAGGAACATATAGCAATGATGTGGTTATATACATACTATCTATTCTAAATATGTAACAATGAACAGGCAGTCGTATTCATAAGGTAAAGATGAGATGAGATGGAACAATTACACGATGATAGATTCCACCAGTATAGGCAGCCAATCTGTGCATCGACTGCGTAAACGATGCCATCGTGCACTATAGCATCAAACATAATTGTTGCCTCAACAGGATTGACGATGAGCCATAACCATGTATGGCGACCGGATTCCAGATAAACTAATCCCATGTTGAACAAGGCAATGAGCTTGTAATCCATGTAGTCTTCTGATGGTGTGGGCACTTCGCAGATTACAACTTTCAGCAAACTGAGGTCGAGCCAAAAGCTCGATGCTTCTCGTGCGCAGTAGGCAGGAGTGTCCGGCGGGCCGCGAGGCTCGATGGCGGCGGTATCCAATGATGGAAGGGTGATCTCTCACTGGGTGTAGATATCCACGAGATGCCACAGACTACCGGATTGGTGGATGAGGACGATCTAGTTGGCCTTCATGCCTGCCCAGTAGTGGCCACGCATGAAGGACAGGTGGACAGGTAGTGGTAGCATGTCGAGGGGCACCACAACAACCTCCGTAAGATCGTCAAATCAGTGTCTAGGCCACCTGCGAGGATCAGGCATCAACAAGCAGGGTGTCTTGAAAAGAGCCGGCCGGTTGTAGACGGGTAGACGGTACAAAGACACCGAGCATGTAGCCAGACGGACGGTGCTGAGCAGGTCCATACGATTACAGATCTGCTCCAAGAGAACATCGGGGAGGGAATCCCAATCGCGGCTCTGCGTGTCAGTCGGTTCCGCCATAGGGTTTTTTAAGGCGTTGAGTGATTGGGGTTTTCGGTGCCTACGACCCAGCGGGGAAGTGGATTCGGGCGGGCGAGCGAAGAAGATGGCGTGTGTGGCCGAGCAGTGAGCGGGGGGATATGGTACGTGCAAGCTACCAAGGAAGATGGCGCGGGCGGGCGAGCAGTGAGCGGGGGGAAGTGGTGTGCGGCCGACGATGGGGAAGAGAGGAGGAAGAAGAAGAGAGGAGGAAGAAGAGTGAAAGATGGGGAAGAAAGTGCATTAAATCTCAATTCTACTAGTACTACTACCAGGATATACCGTCCTTTCGGAGTGTAAATAGTTACCCCAATGACATGTGGGTCTACCTCAAAAGGGACCATATGTCAATTGATGGAGGAGAGAGGTGCGTAGGCATATTTGCGGAAGCGTTCTCCACTCGCAAACATGATGGTAGTACTCCTGGGTAAGGCTGATTTAGTAACACCAACACGCTGGTTCAGCTTATTAATTAAGTGTCCCATCTTCTGCAGCGTGTATTGTCACTTCACTGTGAATACTAGTTGAATAGTTCTCTCTGACCGAGATGGGGAATAATGGATCTCGAAGACTTCCTATCTACAGTATTCCTATGCCTGTACGCTCATCCTGTCCAACAAGATGAAACATTGGCACAGGCACCCGGCGCCAATAATGTAGGAGTACTAGTACTACCTCCTTTCTGGTTTATAGGTGCTACCTCTTGAGCACTGCGTTGGTTTTCCCTTGAAGAGGAAAGGGTGATGCAGCAAAGTAGCATAAGTATTTCCCTTAGTTTTTCAGAACCAGGGTATCAATCCAGTAGGAGACTACATGCAAGTCCCTCGTACCTACACAAACAAATAAGAACCTCGCAACCAACACGATAAAGGGGTTGTCAAGCCCTTCGCGATCACTTACGAGAGTGAGATCGGATAGAGATAATAATAATAAGATAAATATTTTTGGTATTTTTATGATAAAGATTGAAAGTAAAGATTGCGAAATAAAATAGATTGGAAAGTTATATGATAAAAGATAGACCCGGGGGCCATAGGTTTCACTAGTGGATTCTCTCAAGATAGCATAAGTATTACGGTGGGTGAACAAATTAGTATCGAGCAATTGATAGAAAAGTGCATAATTATGAGAATATCTAGGCATCACGTCCGCGACAAGTAGACCAAAACGATTCTGCATCTACTACTATTACTCCACACATCGACCGCTATCCAACATGCATTTGGAGTATTAAGTTCATAAGAACAGAGTAACGCATTAGGCAAGATAACATGATGTAGAGAGATAAACTCAAGCAGTATGATATAAACCCCATCTTTTTATCCTCAATGGCAACAATACAATACATGCCTTGCTGCCCCTGCTGTCGGTGGGAAAGGGCACCACAAGATTGAACCCAAAGCTAAGCACTTCTCCCATTGCAAGAAAGATCAATCTAGTAGGCCAAACCAAACTGATAATTCAAAGAGAATTGCAAAGATAACCAATCATACATAAAAGATTTCAGAGAAGAATCAAATATTGTTCATAGATAAACTTGATCGTAAACCTACAATTCATTGGATCTCGACAAACACACGAGGGTGGGGGCGCGCTCAGGGGGGCAGGCGCGCCTCCCTGCCTCGTGGCCTCCTCGTTGATTTCTTGACATCCACTCCAAGTCCCCTGGATCACGTTTGTTCCAAAAATAACTCTCCTGAAGGTTTCATTCCGTTTGGATTCCATTTGATATTCCTTTTATGCGAAACACTGAAATAGGCAAAAAAACAGCAATTTGCACCAGGCCTTGGGTTAGTAGGTTAGTCCCAAAAATAATATAAAAGTGTATAAATAAGCCCATTAACATCCAAAACAGATAATATAATAGCATGGAACAATAAAAAATTATAGATACATTGCAGACGTATCAAGCATCCCCAAGCTTAATTCCTGCTCGTCCTCAAGTAGGTAAATGATAAAAAACAGAATTTTTGATTTGGAATGCTACCTAGCATAATTCTTAATGTAATTTCCTTTATTGTGGCATGAATGTTCAGATCCGAAAGATTCAAGACAAAAGTTTAATATTGACATAAAAATAATAATACTTCAAGCATACTAACTAAGCAATCATGTTTTCTCAAAATTACATGGCAAAAGAAAGTTCATCCCTACAAAATCATATAGTTTGGTCATGCTCCATTTTCGTCACACAAGAATGCTCTCATCATGCACAACACCGATGACAAGCCAAGAAATTCTTTCATACTTTAGTAATCTCAAACTTTTTTCAACTTTCACGCAATACATGAGCGTGAGCCATGGATATAACACTATGGGTGGAATAGAATATGATGATGGGGGTTATGTGGAGAAGACAAAAAAGGAGAAAGTCTCACATTAACGTGGCTAATCAATGGGCTAGGGAGATGCCCATCAATTGATGTCAATGCCAGGAGTAGGGATTGCCATGCAACGGATGCACTCGAGCTATAAATGTATGAAAGATCAACAAAAGAAACTAAGTGGGTGTGCATCCAACTTGCTTGCTCACGAAGACCTAGGGCATTTGAGGAAGCCCATTGTTGGAATATACAAGCCAATTTCTATAATGAAAAATTCCCACTAGTATATGAAAGTGACAAAACAAGAGACTCTCTATCATAAAGATCATGGTGCTACTTTGAAGCACAAGTGTGGAAAAGGAGGATAGTAGCATTGTCCTTTTTGGGGCCTTTTTTGGCCTTTTTTTATTTGGGACAATGCTCTATTAATGATGATCATGACATTTCTATTTATTTACAACTCAATGATTACAACTTGATACTAGAACAAAATATGACTCTATATGAATGCCTCTAGCGGTGTACCGGGAAGGGCAATGAATCAAGAGTGACATGTATGATAAATTATGAATGGTGGCTTTGCCACAAATACGATGTCAACTACATGATCATGTAAAGCAATATAGCAATGATGAAGTGTGTCATAAATGAAACGGTGGAAAGTTGCATGGCAATATATCTCGGAATGGCTATGGAAATGCCATAATAGGTAGGTATGGTGTCTGTTTTGAGGAAGATACAAGGAGGCTTATGTGTGATAGAGCATATCATATAACGGGGTTTGGATGCACCGGTGAAGTTTGCACCAACTCTCAAGGTGAGAAATGGCAATGCACGACACCGAAGAGGCTAACAATGATGGAAGGGTGAGAGTGCGTATAATCCATGGACTCAACATTAGTCATAAAGAACTCACATACTTATTGCAAAAATCTACAAGTCATCAAAAACCAAGCATTGCACGCATGCTCCTAGGGGGATAGATTGGTAGGAAAAGACCATCGCTCGTCCCCGACCGCCACTCATAAGGAAGACAATCAAAGAACACCTCATGTTTCAAATTTGTTACACAACATCAACATAAGTGCATGCTACGAGACTTGCAATCTTTAACACAAGTATTTCTCAAATTCACAACTACTCAACTAGCACACTCTAATATCACCATATTTATATCTCAAAACAATTATCAAGTATCAAACTTCTCATAGTATTCAGTGCACTTTCTATGATAGTTTTTATTATACCCATCTTGGATGCCTATCATATTAGGAATAATTTCATAACCAAATCAAATTACCATGCTTTTATAAAGGACTCTCAAAATAATATAAGTGAAGCATGAGAGATCAATAATTTCTATAAGATAAAACCACCACCGTGCTCTAAAAGATATAAGTGAAGTACTAGAGCAAAATTATCTAGCTCAAAAGATATAAGTGAAGCACATAGAGTATTCTAATAAATTCCAATTCATGTGTGTCTCTCCCAAAAGGTGTGTAAAGCAAGGATGATTGTGGTAAACTAAAAATCAAAGACTCAAATCATACAAGACGCTCCAAGCAAAACACATATCATGTGGTGAATAAAAATATAGCCTCAAGTAAAGTTACCGATGGAAGAAGACGAAAGAGGGGATGCCTTCCGGGGAATCCCCAAGCTTAGGCTTTTGTTTGTCCTTGAATTTTACCTTGGGGTGCCTTGGGAATCCCCAAGCTTAGGCTCTTTCCACTCCTTATTCATAATCCATCAAATCTTTACCCAAAACTTGAAAACTTCACAACACAAAACTCAACAGAAAATCTCATGAGCTCCGTTAGTATAAGAAAACAAACCACCACTTAAGGTACTGTAATGAACTCATTCTTTATTTATATTGTTGTTAAACCTACTGTATTCCAACTTCTCTATGGTTCATACCCTCTGATACTAGCCATAGATGCATCAAAATAAGCAAACAACACACGAAAAACAGAATCTGTCAAAAACAGAACAGTCTGTAGGTTTTGAATACTTCTGTAACCCCAAAAATTCAGAAATAAATTGGTGGACTTGAGTAATTTGTCTATTAATCATATGCAAAAATAATCAACCTAATCTCACTCTCCAATAAAAAAATGGCAGCAAATCTCGTGAGCGCTAAACTTTCTGTTTTTTACAGCAAGATCTCTAAAGCTTCCCCCAAGTCTTCCCAAAGGTTCTACTTGGCACAAACACTAATTAAAAGCATAAAACCACATCTAAACAGAGGCTAGAGGAATTATTCATTGAATAACAGAAAGGAAAAATATTGGGTTGTCTCCCAACAAGCGCTTTTCTTTAAAGCCTTTTAGCTAGGCATTGATAATTTTAATGATGCCCACATGAAAGACAAGAATTGAATCACAAAGAGAGCATCATAAAACATGTGACAAACACACTTAAGTCTAACATACTTCCTATGCATAGGTATTTTATAAGCAAACAAATTATCAAGGTAAACAAAAACTAGCATATGCAAGGAAGAAGAAAGGAACAATAGCAATCTCAACATAATGAGAGGTGATTTTGTAACATGCAAATTTCTACAACCATATTTCCCTTTATCATAATAATTACATGTAGGATCATAATCAAATTCAACAATATAGCTATCACATACAATATTCCCAACATGATCCACATGCATGCAAAGTTGACACTCTTCCAAAATAGTGGGATTAACATTAACTAAAGTCATGACTTCTCCAAACCCACTTTTATCAAAAACTTCATAAGATTGAACATTCTCCAAACATGTGGGATCTAAATTTGAGACTCTTCCAAACCCGCTTTCAATGTTATTGCAAACATTATAATCAAGCTCATATTCGTCATGGGGCTTAAATGAATTTTCAAGATCATAAGAAGAATCACCCCAATCATGATCATTGCAACAAGTAGCAGACACATCAAAACTAGCATCCCCAAGCTTAGGGGTTTGCATATTATAAGCACAATTGACATTAATAGAATTTATACTATCATCATTGAAATTATGCTTTCTATTCAAAGATCCATCATGAATCACTCCATAAAGTACTTTCTCACAATTTTCAGATTCACGAATTTCAAGCAAAACTTCATAATGAAAATCTAGTGCACAAAACTCACTAGCAATTGGTTCATCATAATTGGATCTCTTAAAAAGATTAGCAAGCGGATGATGATCCATAGATCTTAGGGTCTTTGTTTAGCAATAAATAAACACCTATTCCAACCAAACGAGCAAACGAGCCAAGTAAGACATCAAGGCAAACGAAAAGACGAACAAAAGAAGGGTGAATAAAATGGCAAGGGTGAAGTGGGGACGAGGAAAACGAGAGGCAAATGGCAAATAATGTAATGCGAAGGATAAGAGTTTGTGATGGCTACTTGGTATGTCTTGACTTGTGCGTAAACCTCCCCAGCAACGGCGCCAGAAATCCTTCTTGCTACCTCTTGAGCACTGCGTTGGTTTTCTCTTGAAGAGGAAAGGGTGATGTAGCAAAGTAGCGTAAGTATTTCCCTCAGTTTTTGAGAACCAATGTATCAATCCAGTTGGAGACTACACGCAAGTCCCTCGTACCTACACAAAAAAATAAGAACCTCGCAACCAACACGATAAAGGGGTTGTCAAGCCCTTCACGGTCACTTACGAGAGTGAGATCTGATAGAGATAATAATAAGATAAATATTTTTGGTATTTTTATGATAAAGATTGAAAGTAAAGATTGCGAAATAAAATAGATTGTAAACTTATATGATGAAAGATAGACCCCGGGGCCATAGGTTTCACTAGTGGCTTCTCTCAAGATAGCATAAGTATTATGGTGGGTGAACAAATTACTGTCGAGCAATTGATAGAAAAGTGCATAATTATGAGAACTAGTCGTCAACCCGTGCACTTGCACGGGCCTGCAATTTAAAGACCACAAAATTAGTATTTGAACAATAGTTCTTCTAGTTTTAGGTAATATTTGTAAACATCCAGTAATATAATTTTGGAATATTGGTACCAAATAATTAGTATTGGTCCACGGAAGGGTAATAAAGAATAATGCATTTAAAAAATTGTCTCATGGTTATACATTCTCGGGGACTTTTTCGTTACTTAGACTCCAATTAACACTGACTTTAATATTGATATTCCAATGGTTCCTACGTAACTTGACATCAGGTCACTACTATGTATAGTATTGTATTTCTCTTTTTATGATGTATTTATTTTGACTTTTTAATGGACATATATAGATGCATGCATACTTAGAGCATGTCTCAGTCATGTCTACCTTTGACATAGCTAAGTTTAGGACACATGACCCGTGTCTCAAATTGTTGCGAAGGCTAGCACAACTACAAAAGCCAGGAAAAAATTGTAGATAAAAGCAAAATATAGAATATGAGGTAGATGTAATTATATGAAAATTAACATGCAGAAAATCGCTACAGCATATGTGTAAATCAAATACATACCTCAGGGTTGGTGCCCTTCATTAAATTAAATCTATGTAATTTATTTTATTTCTACCATTTATATGTATATGAAATCTAAGAAATCGGTAATTCCGTATATATGCATGTGATTTGACCATTAGATAATCTAGATAGATATGTGTCTTGTATATGTTTTCCAATGCAATTCTTTTTTTTTGTGAACTTGAGTTTGAATGTATTTCATACAGTAAAAATGATATATTGAAAAGGGATCATATCATTAGTAATATATCATTGCTAGAAAACCATAGGCCACACATCAGACCAAAAATTGTTACATGCAATTTATACGATATATAAGTACATACATGCATATATGTCAGGCATCAATGGGTCGCAAATGGTGCAAAAAGAAAATACTCCACATAATTGTGTTATGACATTGAGATGACGCACGTAACATGTCCTGCAAATAAACTGAACATTTAAACGACCATTTGTCCATCACCAATTTGTGTTTCTGTTTGTTCCTGCTGCAAAACATCTTCAGTAGAAACCCTCTAGTTCAAAAATTATTGTTTTAGAAATCCACACACCATGCCCACAATGATCATTGATGTATCTTGATGAGAGACATGGAACACCATGTAATGTCCAATATGTAAAAAAGCTGGGACCATGGGATGTCGTCATCAGGTCGGTGCCTGAGACATTTTGACTTGTTCTTTATTTTGTGAGGTGAGTCTTCAGCCTAAACCAATGATTCGACAACTGAAGCATCTATAATGGAATATGTAATCGTAAGCTTTTAGGACTCAAACAAACTAAATTTACGGTACTTGCTTGATCCCAACCACAGAATTTAGATATTCAGGTTATTATTTTTATAGGATAATATGGGTGTTTGTATGGTGCCTTCAATTAGTAAATAGAAAAATGATTTTATTATTTGAACATTTTGCATTTAAAATAATGACCCCAAGCATCTTTCAATGGCAAAAAGAAACAGTAAATTATGTTAGTCATATGAAAAGTGATAATACTTATATAATCTTTTATAATATATAAACCCTAAATATGGCCATAAAACTAAATTTGAGTTGCAGAATTTCTTACCACATCATTAGGTCAGTAAATAATTAACTTTACCTGCCTTCACTTCCAATAATATATAATCAAATTCTGACACTGAAGGAATAAAAGAACAATATATACATACTGTTTGTCTTCCAACTTATGTATTGACATGTCGATGAGTTGACATATAAATCGGGAAGGTGCATCGCACGGAAATTAATTTATTTATTCTATAGTTTTCATTTCTTATTTATTGGAAGGACGTGCACAATTTTCCATGTATATGTTCTGATGGTCAAGTGCCCAACTACAAAATATATTACCTAAATGATGCTCAATGTCAAAAAAGCTCTTATATTATTGAATAGACAGAGTAGTTCGGAACTCTTATTTAGTTTCCGGCTTTAAATGCTTTGGTCAAGCAATCAACCACACAATTATCTTGGAAAGAAACTAACAAAGAGAAAGATTTAATGGAAAATGTAACGATCTTTAAGAAAATACCTGTCCAATGAACTCATCAGTACATAAATACATAGCCATCAGGCATGCATGTAATACACAATGTGTTTCACTAATAAAGAAAAGAGTGCATCTATTGGGGACAAAAATACCTGATGTGTGTACCAACCACATTTGCAAAGATGCCGTCGCTGGATTAAACGATGCTGACATTGCCATTGTTTTGAGGAGTTGTCTCATGTTTCCGGTGTCTAGATGTGCTCGCCGTTGTCTTGTATGTCCCAGAAAATAGGACTTAGCTCCTCCATCTGCCGATCTGCGCAGTGGTGCTATTTCAAATATCCGCGTGGAAAAGCTGGAGAAGACCATTAGATGAAACGACATTAGTAAAGAGATAATGAGAAGGTCGAGAGTTTTGGATAGAGAGAAAGAGATGAATATCAAACGCATGTGCACATAGCTAAGTTGACTTCCCAAGCAAGTTGATCAATTCCAGTAAGATGCGTTAGTAGCTAGGTACATACGTATATGTATATACAGGTAACCATGATTGAATTCTTTGTCCGCTAAACACCGCCACATGAGAGACATGATTGATCAAAAATTCGCACCAGATCGTCATTGTACTGGATAGTAGCATCTGCCTGTGAACAACCCGTGATGTTCGTCCAGCCAGATTCATACGTAGAAAGCTGGCTCAATCTTTGGCAAAAATAACAAAAAGAAGGCTGACTCAATCGCCATAATTATACACGTACAAAACCTCCTAATCAAGCATGCACTTGATTAATCTTACCGGCCAAAAACACAACGCAGGGTAAGCATGGACGATATATTTATGTCGATGTGCTACCCATGGCACCAACGCACGGCTCATGCGTGCCCAGATCAATTTTTTATAGAAGTCGGCAGCGGCGGCGTGGCTAGTTATGTCGAGGAAGAGAGAGGGTTCAGGAGGATATCTATATTATGAAAACGCTGCAAACCCTATTTGATGATTACGATGAAAGGAATCTTCTATTGATTCATTTTTTTCCTTGCAAACTCTACGCGAAGATTATGGTGCAAGGAGTCTTCTCGGTTCACCTTTTTTTTCCTAAATACTGTTTTAGACGTGAAGATAAATTGAGAGATCTACACCGTAATAACTTGGTCCCACCAGATGAACGGCTCCTAATTTCTAATTAACGTGGGATTTAGTAGGGAGTCCATAATCAGTATAGGTATAGATATCTAGGCATGATCATGTATATTGGCATCACGTCCGCGACAAGTAGGCGGAAACGATTCTGCATCTACTACTATTACTCCACACATGGACCGCTATCTAGCATGCATCTAGAGTATTAAGTTCATAAGAACAGCGTAACGCATTGGGCAAGATGACATGATGTAGAGGGATAAACTCAGGCAATATGATATAAACCCCATCTTTTTATCCTCGATGGCAACAATACAATACAATACGTGCCTTGCTGCCCTTGCTGTCACTAGGAAAGGACACCGCAAGATTGAACCCAAAGCTAAGCACTTTTCCCATTGCAAGACCGATCAATCTAGTAGGCCAAACCAAACTGATAACTCGAAGAGACTTGCAAAGATAACCAATCATACATAAAAGATTTCAGAGAAGAATCAAATATTGTTCATAGATAAACTTGATCATAAACCCACAATTCATCGGATCTCGACAAACACACCGCAAAAAGAGTTACATCAAATAGATCTCCAAGAAGATCGAGGAGAAATTGTATTGATATCCAAAGAGAGAGAAGAAGCCATCTAGCTAATAACTATGGACCCGAAGGTCTGTGGTAAACTACTCACACATCATCGGAGAGGCTATAGTGTTGATGTAGAAGCCCTCCGTGATCGATTCCCCCTAAGGCGGAGCTCCGGAAAAGACCCCAAGATGGGATCTCTTGTGTATAGAAGGTTGCGGTGGTGGAAATAGGGTTTCGTGGTGCTCCTGGATGTTTTTGGGGTATACTGATATATATAGGAGGAAGAAGTAGGTCGGTGGAACCATGAGGGGCCCACAAGGGTGGGGGCGCGCTAAGGGGGGCAGGCGCACCTCCCTGCCTCGTGGCCTCCTCGTTGATTTCTTGACGTCCACTCCAAGTCCCCTGGATCACATTTGTTCCAAAAATAACTGTCCCGAAGGTTTCATTCCGTTTGGATTCCGTTTGATATTACTTTTCCGCGAAACACTCAAATAGGCAAAACAACAACAATTTGCACTAGGCCTTGGGTTAGTAGGTTAGTCCCAAAAATAAATATAAAAGTGTAAAAATAAGCCCATTAACATCCAAAACAGATAATATAATAGCATGGAACAATCAAAAATTATTGATACATTGGAGACGTATCAATAGGGCTCAATTCAAAAATCTCATCAACCAAGGTAGATGATGAGTGGTGGAATAATTTTTGTAGTTTGCAAAAACACTCAATTAATGCAGTGTTTTTCCTCAAAAATTATGTTTCAATGCATTAATTTTGTGTCAAACTTTGGCCATCTACTCCCTCCATGTAGGTTAATAACTCATCTTTGGTTGTGCACCGTGACCAAGGAGGGAAAAACAAGAGAACTTGATAACCCACAAGTATAGGGGATCGCAAGAGTTTTCGAGGGTAGAGTATTCAACCCAAATTTATAGATTCGACACAAGGGGAGCCAAATAATATTTGAAGGTGTTAGTAGTTGAGTTGTCAATTCAACCACACCTGGAGATTAATTATCTGCAGCAAAGTGATCAGTAGCAAAGTAGTTTGATAATTTTGATAGTAGTGACAGCAGCAACGGTAACAGTAATAGTGATAGCAGTAATTTTGTAGCAAGTGTAACAGTGATGATAGCAGTAGTAACTTAGCAGAAACAATAATGTAAAGTTCGTAGGCATTGGGTTAGTGACTTGTTGGATTATATTCATCATGTGACAGTTATAACCTAGGGCGATATGACACTAGCTCTAGTTCATGGATATAATGTAGGCATGTATTCCGTAAATAGTCATACGTGCTTTATTAAAAGAACTTGCATGACATCTTTTGTCCTACCCTCCCATGGTAGCGGGGTCCATATTGGAAACTAAGGGATATTAAGGCCTCCTTTTAATAGAGAACCGGAACAAAGCATTAACACATAGTGAATACATGAACTCCTCAAACTACGGTCATCACCGGGAGTGGGCCCGATTGTTGTCACTCCGGGGTTGCCGGATCATAATATGTAGTAGGTGACTATAACTTGCAAGATCGGATCTAGAACATGGATATAATGATGATAACATAAACAGTTCAGATCTGAAATCATGGCACCCGGGCCTAAAGTGACAAGCATTAAGCATAGCAAAGTCATAGCAATATCAATGTAGGAACATAGTGGATACTAGGGATCAGGCCCTAACAAAACTAACTCGATTACATGATGAATCTCATCCAACTCCTCACCGACCAGCGAGCCTACGAAGGAATTACTCACTCCCGGTGGGGAGCATCATGGAATTGGCGATGGATAAGGGTTGGTGATGATGAAAACGAAGACCCCCCTCTCCGGAGCCCCAAACGGACTCCAGATCTGCCCTCCCGAGGAAGAACAGGGCTTGGCGGCGGCTCCGTCTCGTGGATCGCGATAATTCTTTCTCTCTGATTTTTTCTCCAACAATAGGAATGTATAGTGTTGGTTTCAGGGTCAGCGGGGCCACCAGGTAGGTACAACCCACCTGGGCGTGCCAGGAGAGGGGGGCACACCCTGGTGGGTTGTGCCCACCTAGGGGCCCCTCTCCGGTAGGTCTTGGCTGTAGAAATTCTTATATATTATATAAAAATTCCTCAAAAAGTTTTGTTGCATTCCGAGAACTTTTATTTCTACACAAAAACAACACCATGGTAGTTCTGCTGAAAACAACATCAGTCTGGGGTTAGTTTCATTCAAATCATGCAAATTAGAGTCCAAACCAAGAGGAAAAGTGTGAGAAAAAGTAGATACGTTGGTATCAACTGCCCCAAGCTTAAACCTTTGCTTGTCCTCAAGCAATTCAATTGATAAACTGAAAGTGAGAAAGAAAAACTTTTACAAACTCTTTTGCTCTTGTTTGCATAAATAAGCTTAAATATCACCCAGGTTTTCAGCCAACATTATAACTAACCATGTCGACAATAACTCTTAAAGATTATAATGACTCATATCAATGACATAATTAGCAAGCGAGCAATAATAAGATATCTCAAACAACAACATGTTGTCAAAACAATTATGATATAATATGACAATAGTGGTATCTCGCTAGCCCTTTCTGAGACCGCAAAACATAAATGCATAGCACCTCCAAAGTTCAAGCAGTGACTAAACATTGCAATTCATGGTAGAAAAGATCCAGTCATGATGCACCCAACATTAGCTACACACAATGCATAAATCATGACCGTTATGTGCTACGTTTGAGCTTGCATTGGTTTTCCCCGAAGAGGAAGGGATGATGCAGCAGACTAGCGTAAGTATTTCCCTCAGTTTTTGAGAACCAAGGTATCAATCCAGTAGGAGCCCACGCTCAAGTCCCTCATACCTACACAAAGCGATAGCTACTCGCAACCAATGTGATTAGGGGTTGTCAAGCCCTTCACGGTCACTTACGAGAGTGAGATCTGATAGATAGAATATTTTTGGTATTTTTGATATAAAGATGCAAAGAAAAAAGTAAAAGCAAAGTAAATAGCAAAACAATATAAAAGTGATGGAGATTGATATGATGAGAATAGACCCGGGGGCCATAGGTTTCACTAGTGGCTTCTCTCAAGAGCATAAGTATTCTACGATGGGTGAACAAATTACTGTTGAGCAATTGATAGAATTGTGCATAATTATGAGAATATCTAGGCATGATCATGTATATAGGCATCACGTCCGTGACAAGTAGATTGAAACGATTCGGCATCTACTACTATTACTCCACTCATCGACCGCTATATAGCGTGCATCTAGAGTATTAAGTTAAAAACAGAGTAACGCCTTAAGCAAGATGACATGATGTAGAGAGATAAATTCATGCAATATGAAATAAACCCCATCTTGTTATCCCCGATGGCAACGATACAATACGTGCCTTGCTGCCCCTTCTGTCACTAGGAAAGGACATCGCAAGATCGAACCCAAAGCTAAGCACTTCTCCCATGGCAAGAACTATCAATCTAGTTGGCCAAACCAAACGGATAATTCGAAGAGACTTGCAAAGATAACCAATCATGCATAAAAGAATTCAGAAAAGATTCAAATATTATTCATAGATAGACTTGATCATAAACCCACAATTCATCGGTCTCAACAAATACACCACAAAAAGAAGATTACATCGAATAGATCTCCACACGAGAGGGGGAGAACTTTGTATTGAGATTCAAAGAGAGAGAAGAAGCCATCTAGCTATGAACTATGGACCCGAAGGTCTGAGGTAAACTACTCACACTTCATCGGAGGGGCTAGGATGATGTAGAAGCCCTCCGTGAGGACGGCCCTCTTTTGGCGGAGCTCCGGAACAGGCCCCAAGTTGGGATCTTGTGGATACAGAAAGTTGCGGTGGTGGAATTAGGTTTTTGGCTCCTGTTCTGATCATTTGGGGGTACGTGTGTATATATAGGAGGAAGGAGTACATCGGTGGAGCACCAAGGGGCCCACGAGGCAGGGGGCGCGCCCTAGGGGGGGCTCCCCCACCCTCGTGACCACCTATTTGATCCCTTGCAATAGGGTCCAAGTCTCTTGGATCACGTTCGGTGAGAAAATCATGTTTCCGAAGATTTTATTCTGTTTGGAGTCCGTTTGATATTCCGTTTATCCGAAACACTGAAATAGGCAAAAACAGCAATTCTGGGCTGGGCCACCGGTTAATAGGTTAGTCCCAAAAATAATATAAAAGTGGAAAATAAAGCCCAATATAGTCCAGAACAGTAGATATTATAGCATGGAGCAATCAAAAATTATAGATACATTGGAGATGTATCATATTATAGCATGGAGCAATCAAAAATTATAGATACGTTGGAGATGTATCATTATGTTCTACTCAGTTTCTGGCGCTTATTTTAGAGGGTGATGACTCAACATAAAAGTAAATAGATAGTCCCTTCACAGAGGGAAGCAGTGATTTGCAGAGGTGCCAGAGCTCAATTTTTAAGACAGAGGTAAATGATATTTTGAGACATGCACCCTTCTCATTTACTTCACGACCATCAGTTATCAACATCTTCCATTCTAAGCACGCTAGTGGCGGTTCCCAAGTGATAAAAGTAAAGGTTTACCCCCCTCCACCAACAATCACACTCAACGGCTTGTCCGAAACAACGGGTGCCGTCCATACCAACATCAGTCCCGGGGGAGTTTTGTTTAATTATTTGCATTTTTGAGTTCAGGACTAGGAATCCCTATTACCGCCCATTTTCTTGTGCGATGGCGAGTGAATGAACACTCGACCTGAGAATAACCCGCTTAGCATGGAAGATACTGACCACCTCTTGTCGTTCCATGAAGGATCCAGGCACACAAAACGGATAATTTTTAGAAGTTTTTAGAGGTGGCACATGCAAATTTACTTAGGATGGCATGGTAATATCGTCTATAGGTAGGTATGGTGGACTCATCTGGAATAACTTTGGGTTTAAGGTTTTTGATGTACAAGTAGAATCCCCACTTAGTACAAGCGAAGGCTAGCAATTTAGATTGAGAAGCGGCTAGCTAGAGAGCAACAACGATCATAACCATGCATTATGCGTAAGTAACATTGGGCACTATCATGAGTAGGATATGAACACCATGAACATAAACATTAAAGAGGCTATTTTGGTTTTGATTCAACTACATGCATGAACATGTACCAAGTCAAGCCACTTGAACATTCATAGGAGGATACCATATCATCATACTACATCACAATCATTTTAATGCTATGTTGATATCCAAGATAAATCATTATTAACTCCCAGCTACTTATGCATGGCATGAGAAACTATAATCTCTAATTGTCATTGAAAACATGTTTAATCATAATGGGCTGAATCATGGATACTAGGTTAAACATATTTACACAGACAGAACAAGTCGAGTTCATACCAGTTTCTCTTTGCCACAGCCAGTTCATCGAATGTCGTCATTATTGCCTTTCACTTGCACGACCGAATGATATGAAAATAATAATAGTGCAAGAGTGCCATGGACTAAGCTGGAATCTGCAAACATTTTATTCAATAGGGGAAGACACGGTAAAATTGGCTCTTTATTAGTTCAACAATTATTCAAATGAGAGCCACTCAACATTTTCATCGTGGTCTTCTCCTTGGTACAACTCGAATAAAAAGAAAAGAAATTCAGAGAAACACACTGAAATATTTTTGGAGTTTTTGGTTTTCTTGAACAAGAAAATAAGGGGAAAACAAAATGAGAAAAACTATTTACACGGGAAAGCTCCCAACAAGCAAAAGAAGACCAAGGAAATCTTTTTGGATTTTCTTTTTAGTACTACTACTAAGCATGCATAGAAAGTAAATTAACTACAACTATTTTTTTTGGTTTTTCTAAAGTTTTTCAAACACACAAGAAGAATGTAAGAAAATAAATCTAAGCATGGATGATACAATGAAAAAGTGTGAACACCGACAAATGGAATAAGTGGACATGAATGTAAAGTTGGTGGAAACACGTACTCCCCCAAGCTTAGGCTTTTGGCCTAACTTGGTAGTCGATCAGTAGCCTGGAGGGTAGTAGTCAGTGTGGTAGCTCATGGAGGCTCTTGGTGCGGATGTTTCGGCACGCCGTGCCTCCACCACTGTTGCATTATGAGCTCGGGCCTCCCTCTCAAGAACAAAATATCTTCCCTTGCTGTTATAATAAAAAAGAGCAGGTGCAGGCAACTATGTGTCCACAATAGATTTTTGGTTAAACATTAGATTGTAAGTGAAATTATCAACCTTTCCCTTAAGGATCTTGTGTTCTTTCAAAGTGTCAAAAACTAAATACCGCGTGGGTAGGATAGGATCAAAGGGCAAAGGCGAAACACCCACCTCTCGTGCTAAATGTGTGGCATAAATTCCACCATAGAACCAACCACTGTTAGCATTGTGCTGAAGTCTACGTGCAACAATCGCTCCAAGGTTATAATTCCTTTCACAAGTGAGAGCAATGTGAAGGAGGCTCAAGTCTGGTGCATAAAGTATGCTATAGTCTTGCTTGCCTACTATGCATTTCCCGTTAAATAATGCAAAATACTAAATTGCGGGAAAGTGAACGCTCTTTATTCTTCCTTGTCTCACTCCCCCTATTTTCACCGTAGAAAAGGCTAGTCAAGAAAGACTCGTACTCAACTGTTGGTGGCTCTTCAAGCGAACCCCAAAATGGAAGTTTGCAATGGTAAGCAAAATTCTCCAGTGGGATAATAAATGGTTTATCATAAAGCATAAACGACACCCTAGACTCACGTAGAAAATATTTAAACCCTTTGACAAATGATTGAAGGACATATGCCCTAGAGGCAATAATAAAGTTATTATTTATTTCCTTATATCATGATAAATTTTTATTATTCATGCTAGAATTGTATTAACCAGAAACATAATACTTGTGTGAATACATAGACAAACAGAGTGTCACTAGTATGCCTCTACTTGACTAGCTCGTTGATCAAACATGGTTATGTTTCCTAGCCATAGACATGAGTAGTCATTTGATTAACGGGATCACATCATTAGGAGAATGATGTGATTGACTTGACCCATTCCTTTAGCTTAGCACTCGATCGTTTAGTATGTTGCAATTGCTTTCTTCATGACTTATACATGTTCCTATGACTATGAGATTATGCAACTCCCGTTTACTGGAGGAACACTTTGTGTGCTACCAAACGTCACAATGTAACTGCGTGATTATAAAGGTGCTCTATAGGTGTCTCCGAAGGTATTTGTTGGGTTGGCGTATTTCGAGATTAGGATTTGTCACTCCGATTGTCTAAGAGGTATCTCTGGGCCCACTCGGTAATGCACATCACTTAAGCCTGGCAATCATTGCAACTAATGAGTTAGTTGCAGGATGATGTATTATGGAACGAGTAAAGAGACTTGCTGGTAATGAGATTGAACTAGGTTTGAGATACCGACGATCGAATCTCGGGCAAGTAACATACCGATGACAAAGGGCACAATGTATGTTGTTATGCGGTCTGACCGATAAAGATCTTCATAGAATATGTGGGAGCCAATATGAGCATCCAAGTTCCGCTATTGTTTATTGACCGGAGACGTGTCTCGGTCATGTGTACATAGTTCTTGAACCCGTAGGGTCCGCACGCTTAAAGTTTCGATGATGGTTATATTATGAGTTTATGAGTCTTGATGTACCGAAGGTTGTTCGGAGTCCCGGATGTGATCACGGACATAACGAGGAGTCTCGAAATGGTCGAGACATGAAGGTTGATATATTGGAAGCCTATATTTGGATATCCAAAATGTTCCGGGTGAAATCGGGATTTTACCGGAGTACTAAGGGGTTACCGAACCCCCCGGGGGCTTAATGGGCCATAGTGGGCCTTAGTGGAGAAGAGGAGAGGCGGCTAGGGCAGGGCCGCGCGCCCCTCCCCCTCTAGTCCGAATAGGACAAGGAGAGGGGGGGCGACGCCCCCCCTTTCCTTCCTCTCTCCCTCCTCTTTCCCCCTTCTCCTAATCCAACAAGGAAGGGAGGGAGTCCTACTCCCGGTGGGAGTATGACTCCTCCTGGCCGGGCGCACCTCCCCCCTTGCTCCTTTATATATGGGGGCAGGGGCACCCCATAGACACAACAATTGATTTGATCTTTTAGCCGTGTGCGGTGCCCCCTCCACCATAGTGAAGGAAATATGCCCTAGAGGCAATAATAAAGTTATTATTTATTTCCTTACATCATGATAAAAGTATATTATTCATGCTAGAATTGTATTAACCGGAAACATAATACATGTGTGAATACATAGACCAACAGAATGTCACTAGTATGCCTCTACTTGACTAGCTCGTTAATCAAAGATGGTTATGTTTCCTAACCATGAACAAGGAGTTGTTATTTGATTAACGAGGTCACATCATTAGTAGAATGATCTGATTGACATGACCCATTCCATTAGCATAGCACACCGATCGTTTAGTATGTTGCTATTGTTTTCTTCATGACTTATACATGTTCCTATAACTATGAGATTATGCAACTCCCGTTTACCGGAGGAACACTTTGGGTACTACCAAACGTCACAACGTAACTGGGTGATTATAAAGGAGTGCTACAGGTGTCTCCAATGGTAGATGTTGGGTTGGCGTATTTCGAGATTAGGGTTTGTCACTCGGATTGTCGGAGAGGTATCTCTGGGCCCTCTCGGTAATGCACATCACATAAGCCTTGCAAGCACTGCAACTAATATGTTAGTTGTGAGATGATGTATTACGGAATGAGTAAAGAGACTTGCCGGTAACGAGATTGAACTAGGTATTGGATACCGACGATCGAATCTCGGGCAAGTAACATACCGATGACAAAGGGAACAACGTATGTTGTTATGCGGTCTGACCGATAAAGATCTTCGTAGAATATGTAGGAGCCAATATGGGCATCCAGGTCCCGCTATTGGTTATTGACCGGAGACGTGTCTCGGTCATGTCTACATTGTTCTCGAACCGTAGGGTCCGCACGCTTAACGTTACGATGACAGTTATTATGAGTTTATGCATTTTGATGTACCGAAGGTTGTTCGGAGTCCCGGATGAGATCACGGACATGACGAGGAGTCTCGAAATGGTCGAGACGTAAAGATTGATATATTGGAAGCCTATGTTTGGACATCGGATGTGTTCCGGGTGAAATCGGGATTTTACCGGAATACCGGGAGGGTTACCGGAACCCCCCGGGAGACTAATGGGCCTATTGGGCCTTAGTGGAAAAAGAGAGTTGTGGGCGATACAAGTCATACTGCCTACCAGCATGTCATACTTTGGTTCGGCGGTATTGTTGGGTGAGACGATCCGGACCAACCTTACGCGTACTCTTATGCGAGACCGGTTCCCTCGACGTGCTTTGCACATAGATGGCTTGCGGAAGACTGTCTCTCCAACTTTAGTTGAACCAAGTGTGACTACGCCCGGTCCTTGAGAAGGTTAAAACGGAGTCTATTTGACGAACTATCGTTGTGGTTTTGATGCGTAGGTGAGATGAGTTCTTGCTTAAGCCCGTAGCAGCCACGTAAAACTTGCAACAAACAAAGTAGAGGACGTTTAACTTGTTTTTGCAGGGTATGTTGTGATGTGATATGGTCAAGACATGATGCTGATTTTATTGTATGAGATGATCATGTTTTGTAACCGAGTTATCGGCAACTGGCAGGAGCCATATGGTTGTCGCTTTATTGTATGCAATGCAATCGCGATGTAATGCTTTACTTTATTACTAAGCGGTAGTGATAGTCGTGGAAGCATAAGATTGGCGAGACGACAACGTTGCTACGATGGAGATCAAGGTGGCGCGCTGGTGACGATGGTGATCATGACGGTGCTTCGGAGATGGAGATCACAAGCACAAGATGATGATGGCCATATCATATCACTTATATTGATTGCATGTGATGTTTATCCTTTTATGCATCTTATCTTGCTTTGATTGACGGTAGCATTATAAGATGATCTCTCACTAAATTATCAAGAAGTGTTCTCCCTGAGTATGCACCGTTGCCAAAGTTCGTCGTGCCCAGACACCACGTGATGATCGGGTGTGATAAGCTCTACGTCCATCTACAACGGGTGCAAGCCAGCTTTGCACACGCAGAATACTCAGGTTATACTTGACGAGCCTAGCATATGCAGATATGGCCTCGGAACACAGAGACCGAAAGGTCGAGCGTGAATCATATAGTAGATATGATCAACATGACGATGTTCACCATTGAAAACTACTCCATCTCACGTGATGATCGGTTATGGTTTAGTTGATTTGGATCACGTGATCACTTAGAGGATTAGAGGGATGTCTATCTAAGTGGGAGTTCCTAAGTAATTTGATTAACTGAACTTAAACTTATCATGAACTTAGTACCTGATAGTATCTTGCTTGTTTATGTTGCTTGTAGATAGATGGCTCGTGCTATTGTTCCGTTGAATTTTAATGCGTTCCTTGAGAAAGCAAAGATGAAAGATGATGGTAGCAATTACACGGACTGGGTCCGTAACCTGAGGATTATCCTCATTGCTGCACAGAAGAATTACGTCCTGGAAGCACCGCTGGGTGACAGGCCTGCTGCTGGAGCAACGCCAGATGTTATGAACGTCTGGCAGAGCAAAGCTGATGACTACTCGATAGTTCAGTGTGCCATGCTTTACGGCTTAGAATCGGGACTTCAATAACGTTTTGAACGTCATGGAGCATATGAGATGTTCCAGGAGTTGAAGTTAATATTTCAAGCAAATGCCTGAATTGAGAGATATGAAGTCTCCAATAAGTTCTATAGCTGTAAGATGGAGGAGAACAGTTCTGTCAGTGAGCATATACTCAAAATGTCTGGGTATAATAATCACTTGATTCAGATGGGAGTTAATCTTCCAGATGATTGCGTCATTGACAGAATTCACCAATCACTACCACCAAGCTACAAGAGCTTCGTGATGAACTATAATATGCAAGGGATGAACAAGACTATTCCCGAGCTCTTCGCAATGCTGAAAGCTGCGGAGGTAGAAATCAAGAAGGAGCATCAAGTGTTGATGGTTAGCAAGACCACTAGTTTCAAGAAAAAGGGTAAAGGGAAGAAGAAGGGAAACTTCAAGAAGAACAGCAAGCAAGTTGCTGCTCAGGAGAAGAAACCCAAGTCTGGACCTAAGCCTGAAACTGAGTGCTTCTACTGCAAGCAGACTGGTCACTGGAAGCGGAACTGCCCCAAGTATTTGGCGGATAAGAAGGATGGCAAAGTGAGCAAAGGTATATGTGATATACATGCTATTGATGTGTACCTTACTAGAGCTCGCAGTAGCACCTGGGTATTTGATACTGGTTCTGTTGCTAATATTTGCAACTCGAAACAGGGACTACGGAATAAGCGGACACTAGCAAAGGACGAGGTGACGATGCGCGTGGGAAACGGTTCCAAAGTCGATGTGATCGCGGTCGGCACGCTACCTCTACATCTACCTTCGGGATTAATATTAGACCTAAATAATTGTTATTTGGTGCCAGCGTTGAGCATGAACATTATATCTGGATCTTGTTTAATGCGAGACGGTTATTCATTTAAATCAGAGAATAATGGTTGTTCTATTTATATGAATAATATCTTTTATGGTCATGCACCTTTGAAGAGTGGTCTATTCTTGTTGAATCTCGAAGATAGTAATACACATATTCATAATGTAGAAGCCAAAAGATGCAAAGTTAATAATGATAGTGCAACTTATTTGTGGCACTGCCGTTTAGGTCATATCGGTGTAAAGCGCATGAAGAAACTCCATACTGATGGGCTTTTGGAACAACTTGATTATGAATCACTTGGTACTTGCGAACCGTGCCTCATAGGCAAGATGACTAAAACACCGTTCTCCGGTACTATGGAGAGAGCAACAGATTTGTTGGAAATCATACATACCGATGTATGTGGTCCGATGAATATTGAGGCTCGTGGCGGATATCGTTATTTTCTCACCTTCACAGATGATTTAAGCAGATATGGGTATATCTACTTAATGAAACATAAGTCTGAAACATTTGAAAGATTCAAAGAATTTCAGAGTGAAGTTGAAAATCATCGTAACAAGAAAATAAAGTTTCTACGATCTGATCGTGGAGGAGAATATTTGAGTTACGAGTTTGGTATACATTTGAAAAATTGTGGAATAGTTTCGCAACTCACGCCACCCGGAACACCACAGCGTAATGGTGTGTCCGAACATCGTAATCGTACTTTACTAGATATGGTGCGATCCATGATGTCTCTTACTGATTTACCGCTATCGTTTTGGGGTTATGCTTTAGAGACGGCCGCATTCACGTTAAATAGGGCACCATCAAAATCCGTTGAGACGACGCCTTATGAACTATGGTTTGGCAAGAAACCAAAGTTGTCGTTTCTCAAAGTTTGGGGCTGCGATGCTTATGTGAAAAAGCTTCAACTTGATAAGCTCGAACCCAAAGCGGAGAAATGTGTCTTCATAGGATACCCAAAGGAAAATGTTGGGTATACCTTCTATCATAGATCCGAAGGCAAGACATTCGTTGCTAAGAATGGATCATTTCTAGAGAAGGAGTTTCTCTCGAAAGAAGTGAGTGGGAGGAAAGTAGAACTTGACGAGGTAACTGTACCTGCTCCCTTATTGGAAAATAGTACATCACAGAAAACTGTTTCTGCGACACCTATGCCAATCAGTGAGGAAGCTAATGATGATGATCATGAAGCTTCAGAACAAGATACTACTGAACCACGTAGATCAACCAGAGTGAGATCCGCACCAGAGTGGTACGGTAATCCAGTTCTGGAAGTCATGATGCTAGATCATGATGAACCTACGAACTATGAAGAAGCGATGGTGAGCCCAGATTCCGCAAAGTGGCTTGAGGCCATGAAATCTGAGATGGGATCCATGTATGAGAACAAAGTATGGACTTTGGTTGACTTGCCCGATGATCGGCAAGCAATTGAGAATAAATGGATCTTCAAGAAAAAGACTGACGCTGACGGTAATGTTACTGTCTATAAAGCTCGACTTGTTGCAAAAGGTTTTCGACAAGTTCAAGGGGTTGACTACGATGAGACTTTCTCACCCGTAGCGATGCTTAAGTCCGTCAGAATTATGTTAGCAATTGCCGCATTTTATGATTATGAAATATGGCAGATGGATGTCAAAACTGCATTCCTGAATGGATTTCTGGAAGAAGAGTTGTATATGGTACAACCAGAAGGTTTTGTCGATCCAAAAGGAGCTAACAAAGTATGCAAACTCCAGCGATCCATTTATGGACTGGTGCAAGCATCTCGGAGTTGGAATAAACGCTTTGATAGTGTGATCAAAGCATTTGCCTTTATACAGACTTTTGGAGAAGCCTGTATTTACAAGAAAGTGAGTGGGAGCTCTGTAGCATTTCTGATATTATATGTGGATGACATATTGCTAATTGGAAATGATATAGAATTTCTGGATAGCATAAAGGGATACTTGAATAAAAGTTTTTCGATGAAAGACCTCGGGGAAGCTGCTTACATATTAGGCATAAAGATCTATAGAGATAGATCAAGACGCTTAATTGTACTTTCACAAAGCACATACCTTGACAAGATTTTGAAGAAATTCAAAATGGATCAAGCAAAGAAAGGGTTCTTGCCTGTGTTACAAGGTATGAAATTGAGTAAGACTCAATGCCCGACCACTGCAGAAGATAGAGAGAAAATGAAAGATGTTCCCTATGCTTCAGCCATAGGCTCTATCATGTATGCAATGCTGTGTACCAGACCTGATGTGTGCCTTGCTATAAGTTTAGCAGGGAGGTACCAAAGTAATCCTGGAATGGATCACTGGACAGCGGTCAAGAACATCCTGAAATACCTAAAAAGGACTAAGGATATGTTTCTCGTATATGGAGGTGACAAAGAGCTCACCGTAAGAGGCTACGTTGATGCAAGCTATGACACTGATCCGGACGATTCTAAATCGCAAACCGGATACGTGTTTACTTTAAACGGTGGAGCTGTCAGTTGGTGCAGTTCTAAACAAAGTGTCGTAGCGGGATCTACATGTGAAGCGGAGTACATAGCTGCTTCGGAAGCAGCAAACGAAGGAGTCTGGATGAAGGAGTTCATATCCGATCTAGGTGTCATACCTAGTGCATCGGGTCCAATGAAAATCTTCTGTGACAATACTGGTGCAATTGCCTTGGCAAAGGAATCCAGATTTCACAAGAGGACCAAACACATCAAGAGACGCTTCAACTCCATCCGGGATTTAGTCCAGGTGGGAGACATAGAGATTTGCAAGATACATACGGATCTGAATGTTGCAGACCCGTTGACTAAGCCTCTTCCATGAGCAAAACATGATCAGCACCAAGGCTCCATGGGTGTTAGAATCATTACTGTGTAATCTAGATTATTGACTCTAGTGCAAGTGGGAGACTGAAGGAAATATGCCCTAGAGGCAATAATAAAGTTATTATTTATTTCCTTACATCATGATAAAAGTTTATTATTCATGCTAGAATTGTATTAATCGGAAACATAATACATGTGTGAATACATAGACCAACAGAATGTCACTAGTATGCCTCTACTTGACTAGCTCGTTAATCAAAGATGGTTATGTTTCCTAACCATGAACAAGGAGTTGTTATTTGATTAACGAGGTCACATCATTAGTAGAATGATCTGATTGACATGACCCATTCCATTAGCATAGCACACCGATCGTTTAGTATGTTGCTATTGTTTTCTTCATGACTTATACATGTTCCTATAACTATGAGATTATGCAACTCCCGTTTACCGGAGGAACACTTTGGGTACTACCAAACGTCACAACGTAACTGGGTGATTATAAAGGAGTGCTACAGGTGTCTCCAATGGTAGATGTTGGGTTGGCGTATTTTGAGATTAGGGTTTGTCACTCCGATTGTTGGACAGGTATCTCTGGGCCCTCTCGGTAATGCACATCACATAAGCCTTGCAAGCACTGCAACTAATATGTTAGTTGTGAGATGATGTATTACGGAACGAGTAAAGAGACTTGCCGGTAACGAGATTGAACTAGGTATTGGATACCGACGATCGAATCTCGGGCAAGTAACATACCGATGACAAAGGGAACAACGTATGTTGTTATGCGGTCTGACCGATAAAGATCTTCGTAGAATATGTAGGAGCCAATATGGGCATCCAGGTCCCGCTATTGGTTATTGACCAGAGACGTGTCTCGGTCATGTCTACATTGTTCTCGAACCGTAGGGTCCGCACGCTTAACGTTACGATGACAGTTATTATGAGTTTATGCATTTTGATGTACCGAAGGTTGTTCGGAGTCCTGGATGAGATCACGGACATGACGAGGAGTCTCGAAATGGTCGAGACGTAAAGATTGATATATTGGAAGCCTATGTTTGGACATCGGATGTGTTCCGGGTGAAATCGGGATTTTACCGGAATACCGGGAGGGTTACCGGAACCCCCCGGGAGACTAATGGGCCTATTGGGCCTTAGTGGAAAAAGAGAAACGGGACAAGCCCAAGCTGGCCGGCGCCCCCCCCCCCCTTCCCCAAGTCCTAGTAGGACTAGGATAGGGGGCCGGCCCCCCTTCTCTCTCTTTCCCCCCCGGGAGTCCTAATTGGATTAGGATTGGGGGGAGGAGTCCTACTCCCGGTGGGAGTAGGACTCCCCTGCGCCTCCTCTCCCTTGGCCGGCCGGCTCCCCTCCTCCAACCTTTATATACGGGGGCAGGGGGCACCCCAAGACACACAACTTGATCCTTGAGATCGTTCCTTAGCCGTGTGCGGTGCCCCCTGCCACCAAATTCCACCTCGATCGTACCGTTGTAGTGCTTAGGCGAAGCCCTGCGTCGGTAGTACATCAAGATCGTCATCACGCCGTCGTGCTGACGGAACTCTTCCTCGACGCTTTGCTGGATCGGAGCCCGAGGAACGTCATCGAGCTGAACGTGTGCTAAGAACTCGGAGGTGCCGGAGTAACGGTGCTTGGATCGGTCGGATCGGGAAGAAGACGTACGACTACTTCCTCTACGTTGTGTGATCGCTTCCGCAGTCGGTCTGCGTTGGTACGTAGACAACACTCTCCCCTCTCGTTGCTATGCATCACCATGATCTTGCGTGTGCGTAGGAATTTTTTTGAAATTACTGCGTTCCCCAACACATAGTCCACCTCGATAATACTATAGCGGTGCTTAGGCGAAGCCCTGCGTTGGTAGAACATCATCATCGTCACCATGCCGTCGTGCTGACAAAACTCTCCCTCAACACTCGGCTGGATCGGTGTTCGAGGGACGTCATCGGGCTGAACGTGTGCTGAACTCAGAGGTACCGTGCGTTCGGTACTTGATCGGTCAGATCATGAAGACGTATGACTACATCAACCGCGTTGTGCTAACGCTTCTGCTTTCGGTCTACGAGGGTACGTGGACAACACTCTCCCCTCTCATTGCTATGCATCACCATGATCTGGCGTGTGCATAGGATTTTTTTTTTGAAATTACTACGTTCCCCAACAGTGGTATCCGAGCCAGGTTTTATGCGTAGATGCCATATGCACGAGTAGAACAGAAGTGAGTTGTGGGCGATATAAGTCATACTGCTTACCAACATGTCATACTTTGGTTCGGCGGTATTATTGGATGAAGCGGCCCGGACCGACATTACGCGTACGCTTACGCGAGACTGGTTCTACCGACGTGCTTTGCACACAGGTGGCTGGCAGGTGTCAGTTTCTCCAACTTTAGTTGAACCGAGTATGGCTACGCCCGGTCCTGACGAAGGTTAAAATAGCACCAACTTAAACAAACTATTGTTGTGGTTTTGATGCGTTGGTAAGAATGATTCTTGCTCAGCCCATAGCAGCTAGACAGAAGAATTACATGGACTGGGTCTATAACTTGAGGATTATCCTCATTGCTGCACAGAAGAATTATGCCCTGGAAGCACCGCTAGGTGCCAAACCTACCGCAGGAGCAACACCAGATGTTATGAACGTCTGATAGAGCAAAGCTAATGACTACTCGATAGTTCAGTGTGCCATGCTTTACGGCTTAGAACCGGGACTTCAACGGCGTTTTGAACGTCATGGAGCATATGAGATGTTCCAGGAGTTGAAGTTAATATTTCAAAAGAATGCCCAGATTGAGAGATATGAAGTCTCCAATAAGTTCTACAGCTGCAAGATGGAGGAGAATAGTTCTGTGAGTGAGCATATACTCAAGATGTCTGGGTACTGTAATCACTTGATTCAACTAGGAGTTAATCTTCCGGATGATAGCGTCATTGACAGAATTCTTCAATCACTGCCACCAAGCTACAAAAGCTTCATGATGAACTATAACATGCAAGGGATGTATAAGACGATTCCCGAGCTCTTCACAATGCTAAAGGCTGCGGAGTTAGAAATCAAGAAGGAGCATCAAGTGTTGATGGTCAATAAGACCACCAGTTTCAAGAAAAAGGGCAAAGGGAAGAAGAAGGGGAACTTCAAGAAGAACAACAAACAAGTTGATGCTCAAGAGAAGAAACCCAAGTCTGGACCTAAGCCTGAGACTGAGTGCTTCTACTGCAAGCAGACTAGTCACTAGAAGCGGAACTGCCCCAAGTATTTGGCGGATAAGAAGGATGGCAAGGTGAACAAAGGTATATGTGATATACATGTTATTGATGTGTACCTTACCAGAGATCGCAGTAGCACCTGGGTATTTGATACTGGTTCTGTTGCTAATATTTGCAACTCAAAAGAGGGACTACGGGTTAAGCGAACACTAGCCAAGGACGAGGTGGCAATGCGCGTGGGAAACGGTTCCAAAGTCGATGTGATCGCCGTCGGCACGCTACCTCTACATCTACCTTCAGGATTAGTATTAGACCTAAATAATTGTTATTTGGTGCCAGCGTTGAGCATGAACATTATATCTGGATCTTGTTTGATGTGAGACGGTTATTCATTTAAATCAGAGAATAATGGTTGTTATATTTATATGAGTAATATCTTTTATGGTCATGCACCCTTGAAGAGTGGTCTATTTTTCATGAATCTCGATAGTAGTGATACACATATTCATAATGTTGAAGCCAAAAGATGCAGAGTTAATAATGATAGTACAACTTATTTGTGACACTGCCGTTTAGGTCATATCGGTGTAAAGCGCATGAAGAAACTCCATACTGATGGACTTTTGGAACCACTTGATTATGAATCACTTGGTACTTGCGAACCGTGCCTCATGGGCAAGATGACTAAAACGTCGTTCTCCGGAACTATGGAGCGAGCAACTGATTTATTGGAGATCATACATACTGATGTATGTGGACCAATGAATATTGAGGCTCGCGGAGGGTATCGTTATTTTCTCACCTTCACAAATGATTTAAGAAGATATGGGTATATCTACTTAATGAAACATAAGTCTGAAACATTTGAAAAGTTCAAAGAATTTTAGAGTAAAGTTGAAAATCATCGTAACAAGAAAATAAAGTTTCTACGATCTGATCGTGGAGAAGAATATTTAAGTTACGAGTTTCGTCTATATTTGAAACAATGCGGAATAATTTCACAACTCACGCCACCCGGAACACCACAGCATAATGGTGTGTCCGAACGTCGCGCACTTTACTAGATATGGTGCGATCTATGATGTCTCTTACTGATTTACCGCTATCATTTGGGGGTTATGGTTTAGAGACGGCCGCATTCACGTTAAATAGGGCACCATCAAAATCCGTTGAGACAACGCCTTATGAACTGTGGTTTGCCAAGAAACCAAAGTTGTCATTTCTTAAAGTTTGGGGTTGTGATGCTTATGTGAAAAAGCTTCAACTTGATAAGCTCGAACCCAAATCGGAGAAATGTGTCTTCATAGGATACCCAAAGAAGACTGTTGGGTACACCATCTATCACAGATCCAAATGCAAGACATTCGTTGCTAAGAATGGATCCTTTCTAGAGAAGGGGAGGAAAGTAGAACTTGATGAGGTAACCATACCTGCTCCCTTATTGGAAAGTAGTTCATCACAGAAACCGGTTCCTGTGACATCTATACCAATTAGTGAGGAAGTTAATGATGATGATCATGGAACTTCAGATCAAGTTGTTACTGAACCTCGTAGGTCAACCATAGTAAGATCCGCACCAGAGTGGTATGGTAATCCTGTTCTGGAGGTTATGTTACTAGACCATGACGAACCTACGAACTATGAAGAAGCGATGGTGAGCCCAGATTCCGTAAAATGGCTTGAGGCCTTGAAATCTGAGATGGGATCCATGTATGACAACAAAGTGTTGACTTTGGTTGACTTGCCCGTTGATCGGCAAGCCATTGAGAATAAATGGATCTTCAAGAAGAAGACTGACGCTGACGGTAATATTACTGTCTATAAAGATCGACTTGTTGCAAAAGGTTTTCGACAAGTTCGAGGCATTGACTATGATGAGACCTTCTCACCCGTAGCGATGCGTAAGTCTGTCCGAATCATGTTAGCAATTGCCGCATTTTATGATTATGAAATTTGGCAAATGGATGTAAAAACTGCATTCCTGAATGGATTTCTGGAAGAAGAGTTGTATATGATGCAACCGGAAGGTTTTGTCAATCCAAAGGGAGCTAACAAAGTGTGCAAGCTCCAGCGATCCATTTATGGACTGGTGCAAGCCTCTCGGAGTTGGAATAAACGCTTTGATAGTGTGATCAAAGCATTTGGTTTTGTACAGACTTTTGGAGAAGCCTGTATTTACAAGAAAGTGAGTGGGAGCTCTGTAGCATTTCTAATATTATATGTGGATGACATATTGTTGATTGGAAATGATATAGAATTTCTGGATAGCATAAAGGGATACTTGAATAAGAGTTTTTCAATGAAAGACCTCAGTGAAGCTGCTTATATATTGGGCATCAAGATCAATAGAGATAGATCAAGACGCTTAATTGGACTTTCACAAAGCACATACCTTGACAAAGTTTTGAAGAAGTTCAAAATGGATCAAGCAAAGAAAGGGTTCTTGCCTGTGTTACAAGGTGTGAAGTTGAGTAAGGCTCAATGCCCGACCACTGCAGAAGATAGAGAGAAGATGAAAGATGTTCCCTATGCTTCAGCCATAGGCTCTATCATGTATGCAATGATGTGTACCAGACCTGATGTGTGCCTTGCTACAAGTTTAGGAGGGAGGTACCAAAGTAATCCAGGAGTGGATCACTGGACAGCGGTCAAGAACATCCTAAAATACCTGAAAAGGACTAAGGATATGTTTCTCGTTTATGGAGGTGACAAAGAGCTCATTGTAAATGGTTACGTTGATGCAAGCTTTGACACTGATCCGGACGATTCTAAATCGCAAACCGAATACGTGTTTAGATTGAACGGTGGAGCTGTCAGTTGGTGCAGTTCTAAACAAAGCGTCGTGGCGGGATCGACGTGTGAAGCAGAGTACATAGTTGCTTCGGAAGCTGATACGTCTCCGTCATATCTACTTTTCCAAACACTTTTGCCCTTGTTTTGGACTCTAACTTGTATGATTTGAATGGAACTAACCCGGACTGACACTGTTTTCAGCAGAATTGCCATGGTGTTGTTTTATGTGCAGAAAACAAATATTCTCGGAATGACCTGAAACTCCACGGAACATCTTAGAAAAAACAATAAAAAATCCTCACCAAAGATGAAGACTAGGGGGCCCACACCCTTCTCACGAGGGTGGGGGGCGCGCGCCCCCTACCTCGTGGGCCCCCTGGAAACCCTCCGACACCAACTCCAACTCTATATATTTGCTTTCGGAGAGAAAAAAATTAGAGAGAAGAAATCATCGTGTTTTATGATACGGAGCCGCCGCCAAGCCCTAAAACCTCTCAGGAGGGCTGATCTGGAGTCCGTTCGGGGCTCCGGAGAGGGGGATTCGTCACCGTCGTCATCATCAACCATCCTCCATCACCAATTTCATGATGCTCACCGCCATGCGTGAGTAATTCCATCGTAGGCTTGCTGGACGGTGATGGGTTGGATGCGATTTATCATGTAATCGGGTTAGTTTTGTTAGGGTTTCATCCCTAGTATCCATTATGTTCTGAGATTGATGTTGCTATGACTTTGCTATGCTTAATGCTTGTCACTAGGGCCCGAGTGCCATGATTTCAGATCTGAACCTATTATGTTTTCATGAATATATGTGAGTTCTTGATCCTATCTTGCAAGTCTATAGTCACCTACTATGTGTTATGATCCGGCAACCCCAAAGTGACAATAATCGGGACCACTCCCGGTGATGACCATAGTTTGAGGAGTTCATGTATTCACTATGTGCTAATGCTTTGTTCCGGTTCTCTATTAAAAGGAGGCCTTAATATCCATTAGTTTCCAATAGGATCCTGCTGCCACGGGAGGGTAGGACAAAAGATGTCATGCAAGTTCTTTTCCATAAGCACGTATGACTATATACGGAATACATGCCTACATTACATTGATGAATTGGAGCTAGTTCTGTGTCACCCTATGTTATGAATGTTACATGATGAACCGCATCCGGCATAATTATCCATCACTGATCCGATGCCTACGAGTTTTCCATATACTGGTTTACGCTTATTTACTTTCCCGCTGCTACTGTTACAATCACTACAAAATACAAAAAACATTACTTTTGCTGTCTTTACTTTTGTTGCTACTACCACCACTATCATATTACTTTGCTACTAAACACTTTGTTGCAGATACTAAGTTTCCAGGTGTGGTTGAATTGACAACGCAGCTGCTAATACTTGAGAATATTCTTTGGCTCCCCTTGTGTCGAATCAATAAATTTGGGTTGAATACTCTACCCTCGAAAGCTGTTGCGATCCCCTATACTTGTGGGTTATCAGAAGCAGCAAATGAAGGAGTCTGGATGAAGGAGTTCATATCCGATCTAGGTGTCATACCTAGTGCACCGGGTCCAATGAAAATCTTTTGTGACAATACTGGAGCAATTGCCTTGGCAAAGGAATCCAGATTTCACAAGAGAACCAAGCACATCAAGAGACGCTTCAATTCCATCCGGGATCTAGTCCAGGTGGGAGACATAGAAATTTGCAAGATACAACGGATCTGAATGTGGCAGACACATTGACTAAGCCTCTTCCATGAGCAAAACATGATCAACACCAAGGCTCCATGGGTGTTTGAATCATTACTGTGTAATCTAGATTATTGACTCTACTGCATGTGGGAGACAGAAGAAAATATTCCCTAGAGGCAATAATAAAGTTATTATTTATTTCCTTATATCATGATAAATGTTTATTATTCATGCTAGAATTTTATTAACCGGAAACATAATACTTGTGCGAATACATAGACAAACAGAGTTTCACTAGTATGCCTCTACTTGATTAGCTCATTGATCAAACATGGTTTTGTTTCCTAGCCATAGACATCAGTTGTCATATGATTAACAGGATCACAACATTAGGAGAATGATGTGATTGACTTGACCCATGATAACCCACAAGTATAGGGGATCGCAACAGCTTTCGAGGGTAGAGTATTCAACCCAAATTTATTGATTCGACACAAGGGGAACCAAAGAATATTCTCAAGTATTAGCAGCTGAGTTTTCAATTCAACCACACCTGGAAACTTAGTATCTGCAGCAAAGTGTTTAGTAGCAAAGTAATATGATAGTGATAGTAACGGTAACAAAAGAGTAACGAAAGCAAAGTAATGTTTTTGGTATTTTGTAGTGATTGTGACAATAGCAACGGGAAAGTAAATAAGCATAAACCAGTATATGGAAAGCTCGTAGGCATGGGATCAATGATGGATAATTATGTCGGATGTGGTTCATCATGTAACAGTCATAACATAGGGTGACACAGAACTAGCTCCAATTCGTCAATGTAATGTAGGCATGTATTCCGAATATAGTCATACGTGCTTCTGGAAAAGAACTTGCATGACATCTTTTGTCCTACCCTCCCATGGCAGCGGGGTCCTAATGGAAACTAAGGGATATTAAGGCCTCCTTTTAATAGAGAACCGGAACAAAGCATTAGCACATAGTGAATACATAAACTCCTCAAACTACGGTCATCACCGGTAAGTATCCCGATTATTGTCACTTCGGGGTTAACGGATCATAACACATAATAGGTGAATATAGACTTGCAAGATAGGATCTAGAACTCTCGTATATTGATGAAAACATAATAGGTTCAGATCAGAAATCATGGCACTCGGGCCCTACTGACGAGCATTAAGCATAGCAAAGTCATAGCAACATCAATCTCAGAACATAGTGGATACTAGGGATCAAACCCTAACAAAACTAACTCGATTACATGGTGAATCTCATCCAACCCATCACCGTCTAGCAAGCCTACGATGGAATTACTCACGCACGACGGTGAGCATCACGAAATTGGTGATGGAGGATGGTTGATGATGATGACAACGACGAATCCCCCTCTCCGGAGCCCCGAACGGACTCCAGATCAGCCCCCCCGAGAGGTTTTAGGGCTTGGCGGCAGCTCCGTATCGTAAAACGCGATGATTTCTTCTTTGTTATTTTTTCTCCCCAAAAGCAGTTATATAGAGTTGGAGTTGGAGTCGGGGGGTTTCTAGGGGCCCACGAGGTAGGCCCCCCCCACCCTTGTGAGAAGGGTGTGGGCCACCTGGTCTTCATCTTTGGTGAGGATTATTTATTATTTATTGTAAGATATTCCGTGGAGTTTCAGGTCATTCCGAGAAGTTTTGTTTTCTGCACATAAAACAACATCATGGCAATTCTGCTCAAAACAGCGTCAGTCCGGGTTAGTTCCATTCAAATCATACAAGTTAGAGTCCAAAACAAGGGCAAAAGTGTTTGGAAAAGTAGATACATTGGAGACGTATCAACTCCCCCAAGCTTAAACCCTTGCTTGTCCTCAAGCAATTTAGTTGACAAACTGAAAGAAATAAAGAAAAACTTTTACAAACTCTGTTTGCTCTTGTTGTTGTAAATATGTCAAACTAGCATTCAAGTTTTCAGCAAAGATTATAACTAACCACATTTGCAATAATTCTCAGGTCTCATGATTACTCATATCAATAACATAATCAACTAGCAAGCTATAATAATAAATCTCAGATGACAACACTTTCTCAAAACAATCATAATATGATATAACAAGATGGTATCTCTCTAGCCCTTTCTGAGACCGCAAAACATGAATGCAGAGCACCTTTAAAGATCAAGGACTGACTAGACATTGTAATTCATGGTAAAAGAGATCCAATCATAGTCACACCCAATATAAATTAACAATAATGAATGCAAATGATAGCGGTGCTCTCCAACTAGTGCTTTTTAATAAGAGGGTGATGACTCAACATAAAAGTAAATAGATAGGCCCTTCGCAGAGGGAAGCAGGGATTTGTAGAGGTGCCAGAGCTCGGTTTTGAAATAGAGGTGAATACATTTTGAGCGGTATACTTTCATTGTCAACATAACAACCAAGAGATGGCGATATCTTCCATGCCACACACATTATAGGCGGTTCCCAAATAGAATGGTAAAGTTTATACTCCCCCTCCACCAACAAACATCAATCCATGGCTTGCTCGAAACAACGAGTGCCTCCAACATACATCAGGTCCCAGGGGGAGTTTTGTTTGCCATTATTTTGATTTAGTTTGCATAAAGCATGGGACTGGGCATCCCTGTGACCAGCCCTTTATCTAGTGAGTGAGGAGCAGAGTCCACTCCTCTTGAGAATAACCCGCCTAACATGGAAGATACAGACAACCCTAGTTGATACATGAGCTATTCGAGCATACAAAACAGGATGATTATTTGAAGGTTTAGAGTTTGGCACATACAAATTTACTTGGAACGGCAGGTAGATACCGCATATAGGAAGGTATAGTGAACTTATGTGGAATAACTTTGGGGTTTAAGGAGTTTGGATGCACAAGCAGTATTCCCGCTTAGTACAGGTGAAGGCTAGCAAAAGACTGGGAAGCGACCAACTAGAGAGCGACAACAGCCATGTACATGCATTAAAATTAATGAACATTGGATGCAAGCATGAGTAGGATATAATCCACCATGAACATAAATATCGTGAAGGCTATGTTGATTTGTTTCAACTACATGCGTGAACATGTGCCAAGTCAAGTCACTTAAATCATTCAGAGGAGGATACCACCCTATCATACCACATCATAACCATTTTAATAGCATGTTGGCACACAAGGTAAATCATTATAACTCATAGCTAATCAAGCATGGCACAAGCAACTATGATCTCTAATTGTCATTGCAAACATGTTTATTCATAACAAGCTGAATCAAGAACAATGAACTCATCATATTTACAAAAACAAAAGAGGTTGAGTTCATACCAGCTTTTCTCATCTCAGTCAGTCCATCATATATCATCATAATTGCCTTTCACTTGCACGACCGAACGATGTGAATAATAATAAGAGTGCATGTGTATTGGACTAAGCTGGAATCTGCGAGCATTCAATAAACAGGAGAAAACAAGGCAATATGGGCTCTTTTGTCAGATAAACAATAATGCATGTAAGAGCCACTTCAACAATTTAATCATGGTCTTCTCCTACTGACCCCCAAAGAAAAGAAAAGAAATAAAACTATTTACATGGGAAAGCTCCCAACAAGCAAAAGAAGAACGGGAAATATTTTTTGGTTTTCTTTTTAACTACTACTACAAGCATGGAAAGTAAATTAATTAAAAGCTACAACTATTTTTTTTGGTTTTTCTTAAGGTTTATCAAACACACAAGAAGAAAGCATAATAGAAAATAAACTAGCATGGATGATACAATTAAAAAGTATGAGCACCGACACCTAGCAATGAGTGTGTGTGAACATAAATGTAATGTCGGTGAGAAATACGTACTCCCCCAAGCTTAGGCTTTTGGCCTAAGTTGGTCTATGGCCACGGCTAGCCTGACTAATGTCCATAATAATAGTTGTTGGGTTCGTACTATGATGCAGCAACTATCACCTCCTGAGCTGCAGCGTGGCGACGAGCGGCCTCCGCTCTCCTCTCATACTCATCTGCCTCCTCTCTGGTAATAGTATATCCTCCTCTTGCCTGATAATCAAAGAAAGCAGGAGCAGGGAGAGTAATATGGACAGCACAACATCTATCAAAGATTAATCGGTACTGGAGAAGCAATTCGTTCCTCTCGATAAAATGGTGAGAAACCATAGAATCAAAATCTAAATAAGCAGGAGGCAACTCCATGTCTCCTTCACGAACGTCTATCTCAAGAAATTTAGCTAAGCAGGTTGCATAAATTCCTCCAAAGAAATCTCCATTATGTCTATTATGATGCAACCTACGAGCTACAATGGCTCCCATATGATAAGATTGGTCTGATGACATAGCACTCCTAAGAATGCTAAGGTCAGGGACACACATGCGACATGCTTCATCCTTAGCATTTATGCACCTACCTATGAAGAGAGCAAAATAATGTATAGAAGGAAAGTGAATGCTCCCTATGGTAGCTTGCGTTATATCTCTGGATTCCCCTATAGTTATGCTAGCAAGAAAGTTTCTAAATTCAGATTTAGGGGGATCCCTAACACTACCCCATTGTGGAAGTTTGCAAGAAAAAGTGAAATCCTCTAAGTCCATGGTATAAGATTTGTCATAAAGATCAAACATGAGTGAAGGAGAATTACGCGAAGATGAATACTCAAACCTCCTCACAAAAGAGCTTGTGAGCTCATGATACTGGGGGCATTTGTCTGCCTCAAAGTCCTCAAGATCAGCATTATGCAAATATGCGTTAAATTCTTCTTTGATTCCCGCTCGATCCATAAAATTTTCAGAAGGCCACTCACAAGGACGCACTGGAGCGTCTCTTGGTGGCTCTTCGTCAGCATCACGCATTGCAAGCCTGGGTCCTTGCTTCTTTGAAGAACCACCATCGAACATTTTCCTAAGCATATTTATTCCTCTGAACAATTCTGAAATTTTTTAGTAACTTCAAAATAAAAGTAAACCAAACTCAATAATATTGATAGCAACTACTCCTACAAGTGCCTAGGGCATATAATCATGCATCAAAACTACTTTTGACCATATAAATTTGACATGCAAGCTCAAGAACAGGATCACCTAAGCAACACAAATTTGCAATGAATAAAGCACTAAAACAAAAACTAATTGGACCAATGGAGGAGTCACATACCAAGGAACAATCTCCCCAAGCAGTTTTGTGAGAGGTGCTTTGAGCAAGGAGATCGAAAATGGCAGCAAAACGAGCTTGGACTCGGGTTTGAGCTGGTTTTTCGTGTTTGGGGGAGGAAGATGAAGTGTGCGGCTGAAAGAATAAGTGGAGGAGGGCCACCGTGGGCCCACGAGGCAGGGGGCGCGCTCTGTCGGTGTACTAAAGTAGGGGTACCTTAGTATCCCGAACTTGTGCACGGGCAGTCGCAGCACCCCGCGGCAAGGCTTGCCGGGCGACCGCCAAGGCCCTACGTGGTTCCTTTGGAGACATTCGAGAACAAAGTATTCGAGCCAAGGCGCAAGACCCCGACAAGCTCCAAAGCTTGCCGGGAAGGCCACTCACAGTATCCAAGACCCCGGCAAGAGGAGCTTGCCGGGAGGAAGCACCAAGACCCCGGCAAGAGGAGCTTGCCGGGAAGACCAACCAAGGCATCCCGAGGAACTCGCCGCAGCACGCCACGTGTCCCGGCAAGACCCGGTGAGCGACAAGCTCTCGGACGCGACAAGACCCGGTGAGCGACAAGCTCCCGGACACGACAAGACAACATCCGCGGCAAAGCTCTTGCCGCAGCCAGCTACTACTCCACAGCCCGCGCTCCAGCTCACCCACCAACGTGTCGCTCTGGGACCGTTCCTGGCGTACGTGGCGAGAGGCTGTGCAGCCAGGGGCATGCGGTGGCAAGCAGGCGCTGACAAGATAGCCATCGTGGCAAACGGTGGCGCCCCTGACGGTCCCTTTCTGCATCGTCTAGGCGACACAGACAGGCATTTAATGCCTTTGTCCCCTACCGTCAGGGTTAGGTATGATACAACTGTAGTAAGCGGTGGCGCCAACTACCACCTCTTTTACATTTTTACCCTCACCTCTGTTGCCACCTGTCGGTGACCCCTTTGGCATATAAAAGGAGGCCCATGCACAACAGTGGGGGGGGGGGGCGATCATTCTCACGCTCGGTCTCGCTAGCCATCCAAGTGTACTGTAGCATCCATCGCTCCCGAGCAAGAACACAAATACAAACCAAAGAAGGAGTAGGGTTTTACGCATCTGTGCGTCCCGAACCTGGGTAAATCGATCGTGTTGCTCGTGCGTTTCGCCTCGATCTGCTCTTCGTGCATCTCTCTGCCCCCTGCCAAACCGAAAGGGGCCCCGGTCTACCGTGGTCCCATAGGTGTCCGTGGGATCAGTCACCCCCGACATCTTTGGCGCGCCAGGTAGGGGTGCATCGAGGTTGTGCGAACCTGATCCGGCGTTCGCACGAGCCGAATCTTCATCATCTTCATCAACATGCCGCCGAAGAAGAAGATTTCGGAGGCAGCGGCTCCGTCTGCGCCGAGCCCACCATCGCCAGAGTGAACGGCTGGTGGAGTAGGCGCCGGCGGAAGAACGGGCACCGCCGAGGAGGCTCGTGGTGCTGCCAGGTCCAAGGACAAGGCTGCGCTGCACATCGGCGGCGCAGTCGGCTCCCACAACGACCGAGCGCACTCCAAGACCTCGGCGTCCGTACAGGCACCGCGCCCATCCTAGGAGGCGCGGGACCAGCAGCGTCATGGTACTCACGGTACCATACATTTGCTGGGCCAAGATCAAGTCGGTGGATCCCGAGGCGCTCAAGACCAGCATGCGCGCCAACATGCTGGCACGAGCAGGGCACGGTCGCCTGGACGAGGTACTGCTACTTCTAACGCAGTTAGAAGTCTGAGCATATCTCGATCCTCGCACCGTTCGCCGCCGCCGCCCGCTTGGATCGAGGAGCTACCGGTGGTTCTTTGGTCGATCAGGACGACGCCAAATCGAGCCACTGGCCAGACACCCTTTGCTCTAGTCTATGGAGCAGAGGCAGTTATCCCCACGGAACTCGTATCCAGGTCGCCTCGAGTGCTCGCTTACGACGAGCTTGAGCAAGAGCAGTTGCGACAAGACGACGCGCTGCTCCTTGAGGAAGACCGTCTTCAGGCTGCTGTGCGAGCCGCTCGCTACCAGCAAGCTTTGCGCCGCTACCATAGCCGCAAAGTTAAAGCCAGAAGCTTCGAGGGAGGCGACCTTGTTCTTCGGCGCGTTTAGTCCGCCAAGAATTCCAACAAGTTGACGCCAAAGTGGGAAGGCCCTTACCGGGTGAAACGAGTCACTAGGCCTGGCGCTGTCCGCCTTGAGACCGAAGATGGCATTCCGGTGAGCAACTCCTGGAATATTGAGCATCTTCGTAAGTTTTACCCGTAAGGCGTGGTTGTCGGACCCCGTCCGGCAACCACCTTTTTGTACAAAGTCTTGCCACTATTGCATGTAATCCTTTGTACAAAGCCGGGCACAGATCCCATGCATAAAGATTATGTGCTCAGCACACCTTGTCGATTTCATGCTTTTTAAATTTTGCATGTGTTATCTGACATTTTGTGCAGCACTTACTCCCGGTAAGCCATAACGAGCCATAAGGCTCCATACTGTTATCTCGTCTTCTTTCTTTTTCGCAAGGAAAAGGAGGTGCCCTCGCGCACAAGTTTGCCGGGGGGGAAGGGAGAAGATACGGTATGGACCAGGCGTCGTTCAAGAAGGTTTTGCCTTGCCGGGAGCAAATGACAGAAAAGATAAGTTGCCAAAGTCTGAGCAATCAAATTTCCTTTAAATTTTTAAGTTATTTTCCTTGAACGACCGTGCTTTGTATGGAAAACCTGTGCGCGGAGGAACCAACTCGTAGCTAGTTGCACCCTTACTGTTGTTTCGAGTCCGCTCAACAACTTAAGTGAGCTGCAACTAGCTCTACGACAAGGTTTCTTGTCGGTCGCGGCACCACCAGCAGGTTGCTGATGTTCCGCACTCAGCACTCGCGGCAAGCGTGCCCGCGCCGGCAAGTTCCCTAAAAGCGTAGGGTAAAAACATACAAAGGGAGGAGTCAAGTAAAGGAAATAACATAGCAATTAAATTTATAGAGTTATCTTCCTTGAACGACCATCCCTTGTATGGAAAACACTGTGCGCGGAGGAACCAACTCGTAGCTAGTTGCGCCCTTACTGTTGTTTCGAGTCCGCTCAACAACTTAAGTAAGCTGCAACTAGCTCTGCGACAAGGTTTCTTGTCGGCCGCGGCACCGCCTACAGGTTGCTGACGTTCCGCACTCAGCACTCGCGGCAAGCGTGCCCGCGCCGGCAAGTTCCCTAAAAGCGTAGGGTAAAAACATACAAGGGAAGGAGTCAAGTAAAGGAAATAACATAGCAATTACTACCAAGGATAGAGTATATTACAAAATAACTTGTCGCGACTCTAACAGACTATTTTTCATAACATGATTGACAGCGACAAGGAAAGAAGAAGATAAATGGCCTAGTCTACGCGGTCGCCTTCTACCCTCCTGATTCCGCTCACCCTATCCACAATAGGTGCGACAAGGGCCTTGAGCTCCTCAAGATCAGCATCTGTCGGCAGGCTTCGGAGGACGTTGTTGAGGCGGAGGCCTAGGTTGCGGAAGGCCACCTTCATCAGCACCTTCTGGAGAGCTCCCGCGCAGATCTTGCGCGACTCGTCGGCAAGCTGTTTTGGGATCTGCTCCCGGAGTCGCTAGAGCGCCGTCGCCACGCCCTTGAAGAACAGAGTAAGCTTGGCGCTGGGTTGGAGGTTCTCGTCTAAGGAGTACCCGAGATCCACCATCCCCAATTGTGCCAGCTCCTTGTCGACATCCACGGCGACGTTCACCAGACCCTCCGTCCAGTGCTCCACGTTCTCCGACAAGGTCTTCTGGGCAGCAACAGCATTCGCCAGCAGCACCTTGCTGGCCTCGGCTTCCTCCTTCAAGGCCGCCTCCCGCTCCTTGGCGTTGTCTAGAGATTGCGTCAGAGCCGCCAGCTTCACTTCGAGATCAGCGTTGGAGTTCTTGGCGACGTCCAGTTCCTTGCCCTTCTCGGCGAAGAGGGCCTGCAGCTCCGAATAGCTGTTGGCGTCCTTCTCCCGCTCGAGCTTGAGCGCGGCAAGCTCGTCGCCGCTCGCCTTGAGGCTCGCCTCCAGCAGCGTCACCTTCAGCTCCAGCTCGTTCTTGGCGGTCTCGGCGGCCGCGGCGGCGTCTTCAGCTTGTTTAAGGGCCCCGCCAACTGCCCGCTCGCGCGCGGCAAGTTCCTCCTCATGGCTATCGAGGTGGACCTTCCGCTGCGTCAAGTCACCCTCTTGCGAAGACAATTTCTCCGCGGCAAGGCGTTGGCGCTCTTCGACGTCGGCCTTCTCGAGGAGGAAGGCCTGCTGCGCTTCGGCAAGATCTTCCCGCTCCTTCGCCAGGGAGCGGAGAGCTTCCTGGTTGGCGCCCCAGAGCTCTTCTACACGCTTCTTGATATCAGCGCCGACCTTCGCGACGAGCGCTTCGCGGGACTCTAGCTTGGCCTGCCGGGCGCGGTAGAGCGCCACTAGCTTCCGCAGCAGGCGTTCCTCTTCAGGTTCACCACTGCTGCTGCTTGGCGCGTCGACCAGCTTCAGCCCGGTGGAGGCAAGCACTTCTCCGTCAAGCATTTCTCCCTCGACCGGCGCCCTGGAGCCCGACGCCCAGGGAAGGTTGATGAAGATGTTCTCGCCGGCCTTCAGGTAGACGCCAGGCTGGGGCTCATCGGAGCCTGGCGCGGTGGCTGCGGCGGAGGAGTCGGTGGTCGGAGCAGCGCCTGGCGCTCCTGCAGCCTCCGGGTCGTCAGTACGACCGCCCGACTCCCCGCCCGCTCCCGCGGCGGCAGCCCTGGCGGCCTCCTCGTTGGCGCCGGCTGCTTCCTCGGCGGCGACCTCCATCTCCGTCGGATCTGCAGCAGATGGATCTGATGGCCGGAAGAGGGAAGAAGATTCAAGCAAAATTCGAGCAAAATCCAAGAGAAAGATCAAGAAGCCGAAGAATCCAAGGGGAGTTTGGAAGCAAGGGAGTTACCTGTGCCAGGATCTGCCGCTGTGGTCTCCATCGCCGTGGGGTCGCTGACGTAGTCCCTTGCCGGAGATCCCTCCCTTGCCGGGGGCTCCTCCCTTGCCGGAGCCTCCTCCCTTGCCGGGGGCTCTTCCCTTGCCGGAGTCCCCTCTCTTGCCGGGGGCTCCTCCCTTGTCGGAGTCACCTCCCTTGCCGGAGACCTCTCCCTCGCCGGAGGACTCTCCCTTTGCGCTTCGGGAGCGGTCTCCAGGCTCTCCTGGTGAGGCTGCTCTGCTCCTGCACAAGTCAACAAACAAGTATCAGCACAACAAGGATCTTCGCGCGCGCCCAACAGTGGGAAGTAAACAAGACACTTACGCTGGGGGCTGCTCTGAAGATCAGCCGCCGGGTCCGACGGGTTCGTCTCAGGCACGTCCCCTGTTGACGCAGTGGGTTCGTCCTTGATGACGATCACCGGCACCGTGGCTCTCTTTGCTGCTCTCTGCGCCAGAGTCCTAGAAAGGAACAGATACAGAGGAAGGCAAGTGAGAAACAAGACAAGACAAAAAACAACAAAGAGCAAGGAATTGCAAGTACAATAAGAAGAACTTACTCCTCTTCTTCTTCCTATTCGGAGCTAAACGCGGAGAAGTCAAAATCCGGCCCGCGTCTGGCGCGGGAAGGTGGAGGAGTAGGCTCCCTTGGTCGCTTGGCGGGAGCAGAAGCGGCAGTCCGGGAAGACCCCGCTCTAGTCGAAGCAGCAGCATGGGGCGCTCCCGCGGCAACGGTGCTTGCCGTGGTGGAGCGCGTCGTGCGGCGACTGCCGGCCCGCCTGCCGGCTCGCCGCATCCCCGGCCTTGCGGAGACGCCTTCTTGGTGGAGACGGAGACGCTGTTGGCGGCGTGCTGTCGGAGGACGAAGTGGAGGAGGAGTCGATCTCCAATGAGCCGCTCGCATCATCGGTAGGTTCGTTCGGTTCGGCGTCATGCCCGGCAACTCGGCTCGGCCCGGCATCGCACCCGGCAACCTCCTTCTTGCCTGCAAGATCCTTCTTGCCGGCAAGATCTTCCCGCTCGGCATGGTTTGCCGCCTCTGCCGCCGCAGCCTCCTCCAAGGTGAAACCGAACTCGCCCGCCGCGGCAACTGCTGCCGCCTCTTCCAACCTGGTGGCGATGTATGCCAGCTCCGCCTCGGTGGTGTCGCGGGTGAGGCCGTCCTTCTCGTCGGCGCAGATTGGCACTTCCACCAAGTCGTCAAAGAATTGGTGCACAACCTCGTCCTCTGGCTCTTGCCAAGTTGGCACGATTCCGTGCGAATCACACAGTGGCATCATCGCCCTGATGCGGTCGAGCGCCGAATTGTTGCACAAAGGGACGACGCCCTGCGGCAACCGGAAGACCTCGGGGTGATCTGAATCGTACTTGAAGAGCTCCTGCAATATTCCGTTGAGCTCAACGACCGTGAAATTGTAGTTGAGGCCCGGGCGCAGCCTCATGACGTCTGCCGCGTTCTTAAACTCCCATGCAGGCCTCCCCCATTCCTGCAGGGGAGCGATGCGGCGACGAAGAAAGTCTGCGCCAATGGCCCCTACAGTGAGCCCGGCAAGCCTGAGGCGTTGGATCCTGGTGACGGCAATCTTCAGCCTGCTGTCCTCCGGGGCCACGTCGCTCCAGTCACTGCCACGCACTGCTGCTACTTGACGCCGGGCGCTGAATGGCTGCGGGCTCTCCTCGACAATCCAACACCAATCCGCTCTCCACTCCTCCCACTTGCCGCGGAACTCCCCCTCCAGATAAGATTCCTTCTTGCCGGTCCTAGAGTCCCAGGAAATTCCGCCGGACAAGGGTTCTCCTCTCTCTACCCGGGGAATGAAAAAGTGGCGAAAAAGGGCTACGCTAGGGTGGACTCCGACAAAGTTCTCGTAGAGGTGTGCGAAAACTGCCATGGTGAGGACGGCGTTGGGAGTGAATCAAGGAGACAGAGATTGTATGTGTTCATGATATCACAGAAAAACTCGGAAAAAGGCGGGCAGAGCCCGCAGTAGAAGAAGACGGCAAAGAAAGGGTACCCGTCTGGAGCCGTCGCGTGAGCAGCGCCCGGGAGCACCCTGGTCCGCGGGTGAGCTCGCGTCTCCGTCGCCCAAAAGACATAATAGTACTCCCGCAGCTCCTTCGCGTCGAGCTTGGGGGGGGAAGATGGCTCGCTCGCTCCGCATCGCCACGAGCCGCTGCGCCTTGGTCGATTTCACGGCCTTCCCCTTGTCGCCCTTCGGAGCCATGGCGGAAGCAGTGGAGGAGGTCGACGGCGTGGTGGTGCTGGTGGAAATACGGGGGGGGGGGGGGGGCAGGGCGCTGCGCTCTGTGTACCTTGGGAAGACGGAGGCGAGGCGGAGTTTTTCAAGATTGGAGCAGAATGGGGGCGAGTGGGCGCACTACCCCTGCTTTCCTCTGCTTATAAAGGGGGAGGTGGCGGACGTTCCGCCATTCCTAAATAAAGAAACCGCCCCCTTTACCACAACGTGATGCATGCGCGCGGGGCTTAGCCCCGCGCACGCCGCCCACGTCATGCACGACGCCGCGTTCGACACGTGCCGCTCGGGGAGGGGGCGGCGAATGCGGAGTCAGATACGGCGTGACCCAGGCCACGCGTGCCCGCGCACTGTGTTGGGCCTGGCCCAACAGCGCTCGGCACCGTGTATGGCCCAGGCCCGGGGGCTCCTGTCGGTGTACTAAAGTAGGGGTACCTTAGTATCCCGAACTTGTGCACGGGCAGTCGCAGCACCCCGCAGCAAGGCTTGCCGGGCGACCGCCAAGGCCCTCCGTGGTTCCTTTGGAGCCATTCGAGAACAAAGTATTCGAGCCAAGGCGCAAGACCCTGGCAAGAGGAGCTTGCCGGGAAGGCCACTCAAAGTATCCAAGACCCCGGCAAGAGGAGCTTGCCGGGAGGAAGCACCAAGACCCCGACAAGAGGAGCTTGCCGGGAAGACCAACCAAGGCATCCCGAGGAACTCGCCGCAGCACGCCACGTGTCCCGGAAAGACCCGGTGAGCGACAAGCTCCCGGACGCGACAAGACCCGGTGAGCGACAAGCTCCCGGAGGCGGCAAGACAACATCCGTGGCAAAGCGCTTGCCGCGGCCAGCTACTACTTCGCAGCCCGCGCTCCAGCTCACCCACCAACGTGTCGCTCTGGGACCGTTCCTGGCGTACGTGGCGGGAGGCTGTGCAGCCAGGGGCATGCGGTGGCATGTAGGCGCTGACAAGATAGCCATCGTGGCAAACGGTGGCGCCCCTGACGGTCCCTTTCTGTACCGTCTAGGTGACACAAACATGCATTTAATGCCTTTGTCCCCTGCCGTCAGGGTTAGGTATGATACAACTGTAGTAAGCGGTGGCGCCAACTACCACCTCTTTTACATTTTTACCCTCACCTCTGTTGCCACCTGTCGGTGACCCCTTTGGCATATAAAAGGAGGCCCATGCGCAATAGTGGGGGGGGGGACGATCATTCTCACGCTCGGTCTCGCTAGCCATCCAAGTGTACTGTAGCATCCATCGCTCCCGAGCAAGAACACAAATACAAACCAAAGCAGGAGTAGGGTTTTACGCATCCGTGCGGCCCGAACCTGGGTAAACCGATCGCGTTGCTCGTGCGTTTCGCCTCGATCTACTCTTCGTGCATCTCTCCGCCCCCTGCCGAACCGAAAGGGGCCCCGGTCCGCCGTGGTCCCATAGGTGTCCGTGGGATCAGTCACCCCCGACACGCTCTAGGGGGGTGGGCGCGGCCTCCACCCTCGTGGCAAGGTGGTTGGCCCCCCTGGTGTGTTCTTTGTTCCATAAATCCTCAAATATTATATAAAAAATCATATTTAATTTTCAGGGCATTTGGAGAACTTTTATTTTCGAGGTATTTTTATATTGCACAGATAATCAGATAACAGACAGAAAATTATTTTTTTATTTTATTTCAACTAAATAACAGAATGTATGGAAAGGGTACAGAGGGTTGTGCTTCTAGTTTGATCCATCTCATGCTCGTCAAAAGGAATCCACTAACAAGGTTGATCAAGTCTTGTTAACAAACTCATTCCGATTAACATGAAACCGGAGAAATTTCGAATAACACTAGGTTACCTCAACGGGGATATGCACATCCCCAATAATAAGTATATAATATTTCTTCTTGACAGTAGGGAGAGGAAATTCAAAACCTCCAAATATAATCGATGAAATTTTTCTGATAGAATTGATACTATGAACTTGAGGTTGTTTCCTCGGAAAGTGTACCGTATGCTCATTGCCATTAACATGAAAAGTGACATTGCCTTTGTTGCAATCAATAATAGCCCCTGCAGTATTAAGAAAAGGTCTTCCAAGAATAATAGACATACTATCATCCTCGGGAATATCAAGAATAACAAAGTCCGTTGAAATAGTAACGTTTGCAACCACAACAGGCACATCCTCACAAATACCGACAGGTATAGCAGTTGATTTATCGGCCATTTGCAAAGATATTTCAGTAGGTGTCAACTTATTCAAATCAAGTCTACAATATAAAGAGAGAGGCATAACACTAACACCGGCTCCAAGATCACATAAAGCAGTTTTAACATAGTTTCTTTTAATGGAGCATGGTATAGTAGGTACTCCTGAATCTCCAAGTTTCTTTGGTATTCCACCCTTAAAAGTATAATTAGCAAGCATGGTGGAAATTTCAGTTCCGGTATCTTTCTTTTATTTGTAATAATATCTTTCATGTACTTAGCATAAGGATTGGTTTTGAGTATGTCAGTTAATCGCATACGTAAAAAGTTAGGTCTAATCATTTCAGCAAAGCGCTCAAAATCCTCATCATCCTTTTTCTTGGATGGTTTGGGAGGAAAAGGCATGGGTTTCTAAACCCAAGGCTCTCTTTCTTTACCATGTTTCCTAGCAACAAAGTCTTTGTTATCATAATGTTGATTCTTTGATCGTGGGTTATCAAGATCAAGAGCAGGTTCAATTTCTACATCATTATCATTACTAGGTTGAGCATCATTATGAACATCATCATTAACATTTTCATTAGGTTCATGTTCATTGCCAGATTGTGTTTCAGCATCAGACATAGATATATCATTTGGATTATCAGGTGGTTCAGCAATAGGTTCATTAGAAGTTTGCACAGTTCTGTCATTTTTCTTCTTCTTCTTTTTAGAAGAACTAGGTGCATCAATATTATTTCTCTGAGAATCTTGCTCAATTATCTTAGGGTGGCCTTCAGGATACAAAGGTTCCTGAGTCATTCTACCAGTTCTACTAGCCACTTTAACAGCAAAATCATTTTTCTTACTATTCATGTCATTGAGCAATTCTTTTTGAGCTTTAAGTACTTGTTCTACTTGAGTGGTAACCATAGAAGCATGTTTGCTAACAAGTTTAAGTTCACCTCTAATATTAGCCATATAATCACCCAAGTATTTAATCATATCAGCATCTTGTTTTAATAGTCGACCAAAATAAGCATTGAAGCCTTCTTGCTTAATCATAAAATTATCAAACTTATCCAAGCATTGACTAGCAATTTTAGTAGGAGGGATTTCAGCTTTATCATATCTATAGAGAGAATTTACCTTTACTACCTGTGTCAGGTTATCGAGGTCTGGAGGTTCTTCAATAAATAAAGGATTAAGATCATATATTTCTTCATCAGGCGGTAAACTGAGACCATGTATTTCTTCAATGGGAGGTAAATTCTTAACATCTTCAGCTTTAATACCTTTTTCTTTCATAGATTTCTTTGCCTTTTGCATATCTTCGGGACTGAGAAATAGAATACCTTTCTTCTTTGGAGATGGTTTAGGAATAGGATCATTAATTGGAGCAGGAGCTGGCTCAGGAGGTGGCTCAAGAGGTGCCCAATTATTTTCATTTGTCAACATATTATTCAATAAGATTTCAGCTTCATCCGGTGTTCTTTCCCTGAAAAGAGAACCCGCACAACTATCCAGGTAATCTGTGGAAGCATCGGTTAGTCCATTATAAAAGATATCAAGTATTTCATTTTTCTTAAGAGGATGATCAGGCAAAGCATTAAGTAACTTGAGAAGCCTCCCCCAAGCTTGTGGGAGACCCTCTTCTTTAATTTGCACAAAGTTGTATATTTCCTTTAAAGCAACTTGTTTCTTATGAGGAGGGAAATATTTAGCAGAGAAGTACTAAATCATATCCTGGGGACTACGCACACAACCAGGATCAAGAGAATTAAACCATATCTTAGCATCACCCTTTAATGAGAACGGAAATATTTTGAGGATATAAAAGTAGCGAGATCTCTCATCATTAGTGAACAGGGTGGCTATATCATTTAATTTAGTAAGATGTGGTACAATAGTTTCAGATTCATAGCCATGAAAAGGATCAGATTCAACCAAAGTAATTATATCAGGATCAATAGAGAATTCATAATCCTTATCAGCAACACATATATGTGAAGTAGCAAAAGCAAGGTCAGGTCTCATCCTAGCATTTGGAGACTGCTTATTCCATTTAGCTAATAACCTTTTGAGTTCATATCTATCTTTCCAGGCTAAAATAGCTAAAGAAGCATCTTGATCAAATAAATAACCCTCAGGAATAACAAGTGATTCTTCATCATCACTTTCATCTTCATAATAAAATTCAATATTTTCAATCTCTCAAGCCCTAGCAAGTCGTTCCTCTAGAAAATCACTAAGTGGCATAGTAGTATTAGGCATAGAGGTAGTTTCATCATAAGTATCATGCATAGCAGAAGTAGCATCATCAATAACATGCGACATATCAGAACGAATAGCAGAAGCAGGTGTAGGTGTCGCAAGCTTACTCAAAACAGAAGGTGAATCAAGTGCAGAGCTAGATGGCAGTTCCTTACCTCCCCTCGTAGTTGAGGGATAGATCTTGGTTTTTGGTTCTCTCAAGTTCTTCATAGTGTCCAACAGATATAAATCCCAAGTGACTCAAAGAATAGAGCTATGCTCCCTGGCAACGGCGCCAAAAATTAGTCTTGATAACCCACAAGTATAGGGGATCTGTAATGCCCTTGATGCGGCTATATCTCCCACGTGTCGAATCACGACTTAGAGGCATAACCGCATTGAAAGCAATGTCGCAAGTAAGGTAATCTTCACAACAACCCATGTAAATAGATAATAAAAGGGAAGGTACATAGTTGGCTTACACTCGCCACGTCAAACAAAGTACGTAAATAGCATTACATCATCCAATCACTCATGGTCCGACTACGGTACCAAAATAAAAGATCAACCCAACATGCGACACGGTCCCGATCGCCCCAACTGGGCACCACTACTGATCATCAGGGAAAGACACATAGTAACGGCGTGAGTCCTCATCGAACTCCCACTTGAGCTCAAGCGTATCATCTGGAACGGAGTCATCAGGCCCTGCATCTGGTTTGGAAGTAATCTGTGAGCCACGGGGACTCAGCAATCTCGCACCCTCGCGATCAAGACTATTTAAGCTTATAGGTAAGGTAATGTAATATGTGGAGCTGCAGCAAGCGACTAGCATATATGGTGGCTAACCTGTTCACAAAAGGGAGCGAGAAGAGAAGGCAAAGCGCGAATGAAGAACTAGAGAACACCCTACGACAAACATTACTCCAACACCGTGTTCACTTCCCGACTCCGCCGAGAAGAGACCATCACGGTAACACACACAGTTGATTCATTTTAATTAAGTTAAGGTTCAAGTTATCTACAACCGGATATTAACAAATTCCCATCTGCCCATAACCGCGGGCACGGCTTTCGAAAGTTCAAATCCCTATAGGGGAGTCCCAACTTAGCCCATCACAAGCTCTCATGGTCAACGAAGGATATACCTTCTCCCGAGACATTCCGACCAGACTCGGTATCCCGGTTCTACAAGACACTTCGACAAGTTAAAACAAATCCAGCAACACCGCCCGAATGTGTCGACAAATCCCGATAGGAGCTGCACATATCTCGTTCTCAGGGCACACTCAGATGAACACTACGTACAACTAAAACCAAACCTCGATTTGCCCCGAGGTGGCGCTGCAAGTGGCTCTGTTTTGGACCAACACTCAGAGGAGCACTGGCCCGGGGGGGGTTTAAAAAGATGACCCTCGGGCTTTGGAAACCCAAGGGAAAAAGAGGCTAGGTGGCAAATGGTAAAACCAAGGTTGGGCATTGCTGGAAGAGTTTTATTCAAGGTGAACTATCAAGGGGTTCCCATTATCACCCAACCGCGTAAGGAACGCAAATCCGGGAACATAACACTGATATGACGGAAACTAGGGCGGCAAGAGTGGAACAAAACACTAGGCAAAAGGTCGAGCCTTCCACCCTTTACCAAGTATATAGATGCATTAAGATAACAAGATAATATAATGATATCCCAACAAGAAAATAATGTTCCAACAAGGAACGATCTCCAATCTTCACCTGCAACTAGCAACGCTATAAGAGGGGCTGAGCAAAGCGGTAACATAGCCAATCAACGGTTTGCTAGGACATGGTGGGTTATAGGTTTGCCATGGCAATTTGGGAGGCATGATAAGCAAGTGGTAGGCATCATAGCATAGGCATAGCAAAAGAGCGAGCATCTAGCAAAGCAAAGATAGAAGTGATTTCGAGGGTATGATCATCTTGCCTGCAAAGTTGTCAGAGTTGACTGGATCCTCGAAAGCAAACTCAATGGGCTCCTCGTTAGCGAACTCGTCTCCCGGCTCTACCCAAACAAGACAAACAAGCAAAAGGAACACAATCAACCACATGCAAAGCTCAAACAACATGATGCAAACATGGTATGCTATGCGGGATGCGATATGTGATGCATATGCAAGATTTGACAAGGAATGAAAGAACTTGTCCTCAACTTGGAAATCCAAGAGTTCCACTGGAAAGGTGAGGTGATTTCGGTTGAAATCGATATAAAGAACACCGGAATCGGATGCACGGTTTGGAAATGGCAAGCAAAACAAATATGGCACCGGTCTGCGATAAACATCAAGTAGCCATCTAAATGCAACAAGATTATTATGCTACATCACTCAAACATGGCAAAAAAATACATGACATGGATCCATTCATGAAGCTTAACAAAATATGAACACTGATCAATGGCCAATTCATCCATTAACAGTTTCAAACAAGCATGGCAAAAGTGCAATTGGTAAACAGGTTTCAGACTTGGTGAAATTAACACTTGTCTGGAATTTCAGATCAGGTAGCACACTTTGGAGCAAGAAAACTATATGCTACAGGAACTTACCATGGCAAAGTAAGGCATGGAATGGAGCTACTCAAAAAGCTTAACAAAAGTCCCTTAGTGACCTTGAGCCAAAAGGGATCAGAAAATACAATTGCAAGCATGTGAACATGGCAAAACATAATCAGATCACAGACTTAGTGAAAAACTGGAACATGCAAATCTGTTAACGAGTAGGCATGTTTACGAGCTCGATGCACTCACTACAGAGCAAGGCATGACAATCTAAGCATACACCCATCAAGAATACACATTATATAAGCTAGACATGGCAAGAACAACAACATAGCATGCACGGATCAACAACAACATCCTCGGCAAAATCGCTAACAAGTAGACAATCTGCCCAGATTCACGAAATAGCAAAAGTACAGCTCGATTGACTCAAGCTAGGTTGCTCCATAGTTGCAAACAAAGACATGTATGGATAGAGCACTACAATATTTACAAAACATCCTTACTGATCATCCTCAAAAGAGGCACGGATCACTAGGCAACAACATGAACATATGGCGTATTGATAAAAACATATCAAGGACTTAGTGAAATTCTAAGTCCCTGAAATCAGCATTAACGAATGCACCACTTTGCAAGCTTGTGCTAGTCACCACACATATCACAAAAATACACGGATAGCACCTCTGGAAAGATGGCAAAGCATATAACAAAACACATGTAGAGCTCATGAGCATATCATGCACACATTAATCATGGCAAAAAAGACAAATAGCTATTTGGTGCAACAGATCTGACAATTAACTCAAATAGCACTCTTCCAACAGCATTTAGGGCATCAAGATAAGCTCAAATGAAAATTATGCAATGATATGAAATGATGTGCTCTCTGAGACGAACATTTTGATATGCTACACGTCCAAAACGGAGCTACGGATGTGGAGTTACGATGCGTCAAAGTTTGCCAAAAATACTGAGAAACTGGGGACTTGGAGAAAAATATACCCTTTGGATCTAGGGTTTCACTGTAGCACGGGGACCGATGCGGCGGCAGATCCCGCCGTAGAGCTCGGGGAAGCAAGGGTCGGCCGGATCCGGGTGAGGGGGAGGCGAAGGTGAGGCCGGTCGGCACCGGGGCGCTCGCCGGCGTCCCCCGGTGGAAGCGGCGGCTGGAGTGGCGCGGCGGGGAGGCGCCGGAGCTCGGGCGGCGAACGGCGTGCGGTGGCGCGCGGGAATCGGGCCGGGAGGGCCCCACCTGGGCCTGGGCGGGCCGGCGGCACGGGGACGGCGAAGTGGGGCTCGGGGCGCCACGTGGCACTCCCTGGTTGGCCGGAGGCGGCGGCGGACACTGTCCGGCGCGGGCCGGACACGTCCGGTGCGCGGCGGATCTAATTTTTTAGGGTTTCGGGGGGGGGGGGGGGAAGAACCGGGATTTCGGAGGAGGGGCTATATATAGGCATAGGAGGAGCTAGGAGAGTCCAAATGAGGTGCGGTTTTCGGCCACGTGATCGTGATCGAACGCTCTAGATGATGGAGAGAGTATTGGTGGGTTTTGGGCCAAATTGGAAGGGTGTTGGGCTGCAACACACACGAGGCCTTCTCGGTCCCTTGGTTAACCGTTGGAGCATCAAACAAAGTCCAAATGGTACGAAACTTGACAGGCGGTCTACCGGTAGTAAACCAAGGCCGCTTGGCAAGTCTCGGTCCAATCCGGAAATTTTTAACCCCCACATACAAAAAGAAGGTAGAAAGGACCACCGGAGGAGATTGGAGCGCCGGAATGGAAAATGGACAACGGTGAAAATGCTCGGATGCATGAGACAAACATGTATGCAAATGCAATGCACATGACGACATGATATGAGATGCATGACAACGACAACAACACACGGAGACAGAATCCCGAACCCGAGGAAATAGAATAACTTAGCGCCGGAAACGACAAGAGTTGGAGTACATATTAGGTAAATAACATCCGGGGTGTTTCAGGATCGCAACAGCTTTCGAGGGTAGAGTATTCAACCCAAATTTATTGATTCGACACAAGGGGAGCCAAAGAATATTCTCAAGTATTAGCAGCTGAGTTGTCAATTCAACCACACCTGGAAACTTAGTATATGCAGCAAAGTGTTTAGTAGCAAAGTAATATGATAGTGATAGTAACGGTAACAAAAGCAAAGTAATGTTTTTGGTATTTTGTAGTGATTGTGACAATAGCAACGGGAAAGTAAATAAGCGTAAACCAGTATATGGAAAGCTCGTAGGCATTGGATCAATGATGGATAATTATGCCGGATGCGGTTTATCATGTAACAGTCATAACATAGGGTGACATAGAACTAGCTCCAATTCGTCAATGTAACGTAGGCATGTATTCTGAATATAGTCATACGTGCTTATGGAAAAGAACTTGCATGCCATCTTTTGTCCTACCCTCCCATGGCAGTGGGGTCCTAATGGAAACTAAGGGATATTAAGGCCTCCTTTTAATAGAGAACTGGAACAAAGCATCAGCACATAGTGAGTACATGAACTCCTCAAACTACGGTCATCACCGGTAAGTATCCCGACTATTGTCACTTCGGGGTTAACGGATCATAACACATAATAGGTGACTACAGACTTGCAAGATAGGATCTAGAACTCTCGTATATTGATGAAAACACAATAGGTTCAGATCTGAAATCATGGCACTCGGGCCCTAGTGACAAGCATTAAGCATAGCAAAGCCATAGCAACATCAATCTCAGAACATAGTGGATACTAGGGATCAAACCCTAACAAAACTAACTCGATTACATGGTGAATCTCATCCAACCCATCACCGTCCAGCAAGCTTACGATGGAATTACTCACGCACAGCAGTGTGCACCATGAAATTGGTGATAGAGGATGGTTGATGATGACGATGGTGACGAATCCCCCTCTCCAGAGCCCTGAACGGACTCCAGATCAGCCCTCCCGAGAGGTTTTAGGGCTTGGCGGCAGCTCCGTATCGTAAAATGCGATGATTTCTTCTCTCTTTTTTTCCCTGAAAGTAGTTATATAGAGTTGGAGTTGGAGTCGGGGGGTTTCCAGGGGGCCCACGAGGTAGGGGGCGCGCCCTAGGGGGGGGGGGGGGCGCCCCCACCCTCGTGAGAAGGGTGTGGGCCCCCTGGTCTTCATCTTTGGCGAGGATTTTTTTATTGTTTTTTCTAAGATGTTCCGTGGAGTTTCAGGTCATTCCGAGAATATTTGTTTTCTGCACATAAAACAACACCATGGCAATTCTGCTGAAAACAGCGTCAGTCCGGGTTAGTTCCATTCAAATCATACAAGTTAGAGTCCAAAACAAGGGCAAAAGTGTATGGAAAAGTAGATACGTTGGAGACGTATCAACCCATTCCGTTAGCTTAGCACTCAATTGTATAGTATGTTGCTATTGATTTCTTCATGACTTATACATGTTCCTATGACTATGAGATTATGCAACTCCCGTTTACCGGAGGAACACTTTGTGTGCTACCAAACTTCACAACGTAACTGGGTGATTATAAAGGTGCTCTACAGGTGTCTCCGAAGGTATTTGTTGGGTTGGCGTATTTTGAGATTAGGATTTGTCACTCCGATTGTCTGAGAGGTATCTCTGGGCCCACTCGGTAATGCACATCACTTAAGCCTTGCAAGCATTGCAACTAATTAGTTAGTTGCGGGATGATGTATTACAGAACGAGTAAAGAGACTTGCCAGTAATGAGATTGAACTAGGTATTGAGATACCGACGATCGAATCTCGGGTAAGTAACATACCGATGACAAAGGGAACAAAGTATGTTGTTATGCGGTCTGACCGCTAAAGATCTTCGTAGAATATGTGGGAGCCAATATGAGCATCCATGTTCTGCTATTGGTTATTGACCGGAGACGTGTCTCGGTCATGTCTACATAGTTCTCGAACCCGTAGGGTCCGCACGCTTAAAGTTTCGATGACGGTTATATTATGAGTTTATGAGTCTTGATGTACCGAAGGTTTTTCGGAGTCCCGGATGTGATCATGGACATGACTAGGAGTCTCGAAATGGCCGAGACATGAGGATTGATCTATTGGAAACCTATATTTGAATATCGGAAATGTTCCGGGTGAAATCGGGATTTTACCGGAGTACCAAGGGGTTACCGGAACCCCCCGGGGGCTTAATGGGCCATAGTGGGCCTTAGTGGAGAAGAGGAGAGGCGGCTAGGGCGGGGCCGCGTGCCCCTCCCCCTCTAGTCCGAATAGGACAAGGAGAGGGGGGCGGCACCCCCCTTTCCTTCATCTCTCCCTCCTCTTTCCCCCCTTCTCCTAATCCAACAAGGAAGGGAGGGAGTCCTACTCCCGGTGGGAGTAGGACTCCTCCTGGCGCGCCTCCTCCTGGCCGGCCGCACCTCCCCCCTTGCTCCTTTATATACGGGGGCAGGGGCGCCCCATAGACACAACAATTGATTTGATCTTTTATCCGTGTGCAGTGCCCCCTCCACCATAGTCCACCTCGATAATACTATAGCGGTGCTTAGGCGAAGCCCTGCGTCGGTAGAACATCATCATCATCATCACCACGCCGTCATGCTGACAAAACTCTCCCTCAACACTCGGCTGGATCGGAGTTCGAGGGACGTCATCAGGCTGAATGTGTGCTAAACTCGGAGGTGCCGTGCATTCGGTTCTTGATCGGTCGAATTGTGAAGACGTACGACTACATCAACCGCGTTGTGCTAATGCTTCCACTTTTGGTCTACGAGGGTACGTGGACAATACTCTCCCCTCTCGTTGCTATGCATCACCATGATCTTGCGTGTGCGTAGGATTTTTTTTGAAATTATTACGTTCCCCAACAATGATTCAGTGAGAAGTTGGTGCTGTTCACACTTATCTGAGAGGTAGGGACTGAGGCCGGCATTGTGAACATATTGCTCAAATTTCTCCTTAATGCCCACACGCACCATATATTCATCGCTAGGCCATAAACATGTCTTGTGAAGGAAATATGCCCTAGAGGCAACAATAAAGTTGCTATTTATATTTCCTTATATCACGATAAATCTTTATTATTCATGCTAGAATTTTATTAACCGGAAACTTAGTACATGTGCGAATACATAGAAAAAATAGAGTGTCCCTAGTATGCCTCTACTTGACTAGCTCGTTAATCAAAGATGGTTAAGTTTCCAAACCATAGACACGTGTTGTCATTTGATGAATGGGATCACATCATTAGAGAATGATGTGATGGACTATACCCATCCGTTAGCTTAGCATAAATGATCGTTTAGTTTTATTGCTATTGCTTTCATCATGACTTATACATGTTCCTCTGACTATGAGATTATGCAAGTCCCTAATACCATAGGAACACCTTGTGTGCTATCAAACGTCACAACGTAACTGGGTGATTATAAAGATGCTCTATAGGTGTCTCCGATGGTGTTTGTTGAGTTGGCATAGAACGAGATTAGGATTTGTCACTCCGATTGTCAGAGAGGTATCTCTGGGCCCTCTCGGTAATGCACATCACTATAAGCCTTGCAAGCAATGCGACTAATGAGTTAGTTATGGGATGATGCATTACGGAACAAGTAAAGATACTTGCTGGTAACGAGATTGAACTAGGTTTGAGATACCGACGATCGAATCTCGGGCAAGTAACATACCGATGACAAAGGGAACAACGTATGTTGTTATGCGGTTTGACTGATAAAGATCTTCGTAGAATATGTAGGAACCAATATGAGCATCCAAGTTTTGATATTGGTTATTGACTGGAAGTGAGTCTCCGTCATGTCTACATAGTTCTCGAACCCGTAGGGTCCGCACGCTTAACGTTCGATGACGATTGGTATTATGAGTTTATGTGTTTTGATGTATCGAAGGTAGTTCGGAGTCGTGGATGTGACCACGGACATGACGAGGAGTCTCGAAATGGTCGAGACATAAAGATAGATATATTGGAAGGCTATGTTTGGACACCGGAATGGTTTTGGATAAGTTCGGGCAATTACCGGAGTACCGGGGTGTTACCGGAACCCCCAGGGAGTCAATGGGCCTTAGTGGGCCATGGTGGGAGAGAGGAGGAGGTGGCCAAGTGGGCCCCCAAGCCCAATCCGAATTGGGGAGGGGGCCGGCCCCCCTTTCCTTCTCTCCTTCTCCCTCTTCCTTCTTCTCCTACTCCAACTAGGGAAGATGGGAAACCTACTCCTACTAGGAGTAGGAATCCCCCTTGGGCCGTGCCATAGAGAGGGCCGGCCCTCCCCTCCTCCACTCCTTTATATACGGGGGAGGGGGCACCCCATAGACACACAAGTTGACAGTTGTCTTAGCCGTGTGCGGTGCCCCCCCCCCCACAGATTTTGTAGGATCTAGAAGGAGTGTCTAGAGGGGGGTGAATAGACACTTAATGCTAAAGTTGTACTTTTTAAGATTTTTCGGTTTAAGTGGAGTTCGGGCACAATTTTAACATACACAATACATATCAAGCAAGTATGCAAAGAGTATATAGGCAGCGGAAAGTAAAGCATGCAACTTGCAAGAATGTAACGGGAAGGGTTTGGAGGATTCAAACGCAACTGGAGACACGGATGTTTTTCCCGTGGTTCGGATAGGTGGTGCTATCCTACATCCACGTTGATGGAGACTTCAACCCACGAAGGGTAACGGTTGCGCGAGTCCACGGAGGGCTCCACCCACGAAGGGTCCACGAAGAAGCAACCTTGTCTATTCCACCATGGCCATCGCCCACGAGGGACTTGCCTCACTAGCGGTAGATCTTCACGAAGTAGGCGATCTCCTTGCCCTTACAAACTCCTTGGTTCAACTCCACAATCTTGTCGGAGGCTCCCAAGTGACACCTAGCCAATCTAGGAGACACCACTCTCCAAGAAGTAACAAATGGTGTGTTGATGATGAACTCCTTGCTCTTGTGCTTCAAATGATAGTCTCCCCAACACTCAACTCTCTCTCATAGGATTTGGATCTGGTGGAAAGAAGATTTGAGTGGAAAGCAACTTGGGGAAGGCTAGAGATGAAGATTCATATGGTAGGAATGGAATATCTTGGTCTCAACACATGAGTAGGTGGTTCTTTCTCAGAACATATGAGTAGGAATGGTGTATGTATTCTGATGGCTCTCTCTTCAAATGAAGAGGAGGTGGAGGGGTATTTATAGCCTCCACACAAAATCCAACCGTTACACACAATCTACCAATCTCGGTGGGACCGAATCAGAAAACACGGTCTGACCGAAATAGTAAACCTAGTGATCGTTAGGAATTTCGGTGGGACTGAGATGCAACTCGGTAGGACCGATTCGGTTAGGGTTTGGGCATAACGTAATCTCGGTGAGACCGATCGCATAAACTCGGTGAGACCGAGTTCGGCAATTAGCTAACTAGAGAGTTGATCAGGCAAACTCGGTGGGACCGATTGCATATCTCGGTGGGACCAAAGATATTGCAATAGGTAACAGAGAGTTTGCAAGCCCATCTCGGTGAGACCGAGATCCGTATCGGTAGGAACAAACTGCTAGGGTTTGGTAGTGGCAAGTGACAAGTGAAACTCGGTGGCGCCGGATCGACATACTCGGTATGACCGAGTTTGGCTTAGGGTTTAGGTCATTTGTGGAAGTGGGAAAGTAGCTGAGGATTTTGGAGCATATCATTAAGCACATAAAGCAAGAGGCTCATTAAGCAACACCTCATCCCTTCTTGATAGTATTGGCTTTTCCTAAAGACTCAATGTGATCTTGGATCACTAAAATATAAAATGAAGAGTCTTGAGCTTGAAGCTTTAGCCAATCCTTTGTCCTTGGCATCTTGAAGAGGTTCCCACAACCTTTAGTCCATGCCACTCCATTGTTGAACTTATCTGAAATATACTAGGTAAAGGTATTAGTCCAACAAGAGATATGTTGTCATCAATTACCAAAACCACCTAGGAGCACTTGTGCTTTCAATCTCCCCCTTTTTGGTAATTGATGGCAACATACATCAAAGCTTTAGATAAAGATATAAAGAACAGCAAGTAAAGCTTTAGAAGGACATGTAACAAGCATAGGCTCCCCCTACATGTATGCACTCATGTGAATATGAAATATAGAGGCATGTGAGGGCATAGCCGTGACAGAGTGGGCAATGTGTTACATGTATCTTGGCCATATGCATTAGAGTAAAAGATTGTTAAGGAAAATACCTTCATGCTCATGAGTCCTTCTTGCAAACAGTATGTACATAAGCAAGAACTTCTCATACTCATGATTTTGATGCATACACTTACCTTGTAGTCTTTGGTTGACTTAGGACGGAATGAACCTGCACAAACAAGGTTAGATAACACAGGTACATCCACTAGCCAGAGTAAACTGAAGAAACCACAAGAATACCAAGACTGGGATGACATGTAGAGAGTAGGTACTAGGTACTGCATTGAATTCAACATGTCCCCAAGAGTAAAGATATGCAATGAATTTGACTGATTTCTTTCCCATAGGTGTCTTGCTCCCCCTGAATCTTATATGGGATATTGGGAGAAGATAGGGAATAGAAAATCATAGCGGAAAGAAACAAAACAAATGAACATGTCTTTCCCCCTAAAAAGACATGTGACATCTCTCCTCTTAATCATCAAGCATCTGGGATCCTTGAGTATTGTCTCTCCCCTAGGGATCTCTTTCTCCCCCTTAATACATTATCTAGGACATCTGGGATCCTTGAGATGTTCTCTCCCCCTTTAGTGCTTTGATGTGATCTCTTTCTCCCCGAAGATAAGCTTTGATGTGATCTCTCTCTCCCCCTTTGACATCAATTTCCAAGAAGGTTCTTCTGGAATCCGTCCAAAAGGTTTGGTCCTTGAGACTCAGCATAAAGCAAAGAATAAAATTGGGATGCTTGTAGAGGACAAGATTCGTTGAGTGGAGCTGGATAAGAAGAATTATAGGTTATGTGACAAACTGTTTTTCCTGTTGCGAAGTCGGTGGCACCGAGTGGTATGATTCGGTGGTACCGCAGGAATTCGGTTGGACCGAAAATTACAATTCGGCGAGACCGAGTTCACACAGAGAAAAACACTTGTCACCTCAGCTCACTAGATATGCAGGATCTCACAAAGATTTGCAATGAATTGAATGCGGAAAATGCAGAATAAAAAGAAAAGAAAAGAAACTGAAGGATCTAGATGAAGTAGAAGGAAACAAATAAACAAGCATGAGACAAATGCAGTAACACAGAAAGAAACACAAGAGAACTTCATCTAGAGTTAGGCGGTAACATAGTCACCTATGTTAGAGTATATTGACTTAGGAGTCAAGTGAGAACACTTGATCATAGGTCATACTCATCGTTTAAGCTCAAAATGGGGTTGCCATTTTTCGTTTAAGCATCTTGATGTATTCACATCTTGTTGAGTTGCTTTGACTCATGTCTTGGAGTAAAGCTTCTCTAAGATGGGATAACATACCTTGGGTGGTGGAGTGGTTCTTGCTGATGTAGTTGAACTTGTGTGGGTGCTCAAGGTTGATGTAGTCCATCAAGAATTTGGAGCACCACTTGGAGTTTGAGTTCATCTACCTACATGGGTTAGTTCTTGCAAGGAAGAGCACTTGTGTATCAAAAAATGACAATCATGAAGCTCAACATAGAATTTGTCAAAGGATATGTTTGAATGGTTTTGTGCTTCCTTGTCTTCAACCACCATTGTGTAGAGACTTGGTGATGTAAAGGTTGCTCAAGATGTGAGTGAGTCGCAATCCCATGGAATTAGTTTCAACCAAGTACCTACATGGGTTAGACAACATGCAAGGTACAAATATATCCAAGACATAAGATAGTCATCATAAGAGATATATCATGGATTAGTCATAAGCTCATGTCTTGCATGTGTCCAATGGAGTTCCTACTCCACATTTGAAGCATCAATGATGTTCAATTCTCCTCTTAGCCTGCAAAATACTTTCTCATCAAGTGGTTTAGTGAATATATCCGCTAATTGCTTGTCAGTGCGAACATGCTTAAGATTAATGTCACCCTTAGCAACATGATCTCGAATGAAATGATGACGAACTTCAATATGCTTAGTTCGAGAATGTTGTACGGGATTATGACCAATTTTGCTAGCACTTTCATTGTCACAAAGCAGTGGAACATGTTTCACATAAATTCCATAATCTTTAAGAGTTTGGGTCATCCAAAGTAATTGAGCACAACATGAACCGGTGGCAATGTATTCCGCTTCGGCAGTGGATAAGGATACCGAGTTTTGTTTCTTGGAGGACCAAGACACAAGAGATCTGCCAAGAAATTGACAGGAACCCGAAGTGGACTTCCTATCAACCTTGTCTCCGGCATAATCCGACTCAGAATAGCCAACAAGATCAAAAGAAGACCTCTTAGGATACCGAATGCCAAAGTTTGGTGTGTGAATTAAGTATCTCACTATCCTTTTCACAGCCTTAAGATGACATTCTTTAGGAGCAGCTTGATATCGTGCACACATGCATACACTTAGCATAATATCGGGACGTGAAGCACATAGGTATAGTAATGAACCAATCATAGAACGATAAACCTTTTGATCAACCGGTTCACCACCTTTGGTCAAATCATTATGTCCGCTAGTGGGCATGGGTGTAGACATACCTTTGCACTCTTGCATATTGAACTTCTTGAATAAGTCCTTGGTGTAATTCGTTTCAGAGACAAATGTACCTTCCTTAGTTTGCTTGATTTGCAAACCAAGAAAGAATTTGAGTTCACTCATCATAGACATCTCATACTTCTCTGACATTAGCTTTCCAAACTTTTCACTAAAGAGAGGGTTAGTTGAACCAAATATGATATCATCAACATAGATTTGACATACAAATAGTTCTCCATTAACCCTTTTAGTGAAGAGAGTAGAATCAATTTTACCAATTTCAAAACCACTTGCAATAAGGAACTTGGTCAAGCATTTATACCATGCTCTAGGAGCTTGTTTAAGACCATAAAGAGCTTTGTGAAGTTTGTAAACATGATTAGGTTTCTTAGGATTGACAAAGCCGGGAGGTTGTTTGACATAAACTTCCTCCTCTATTTCACCATTTAGAAAAGCACTCTTAATGTCCATTTGGTACAAGGTGATATTATGGTGATTAGCATAGGCAAGTAAGATGCGAATGGACTCAAGTCTAGCAACGGGAGCATATGTCTCACCATAGTCCATACCTTCGACTTGTGTGTACCCTTGGGCAACGAGACGTGCTTTGTTGCGGACCACTTGTCCATCTTCATCTTGCTTGTTGCGAAACACCCATTTGGTACCAATGATGTTGTGGTTGTTGTCGGGCTTCTCAACCAATGTCCAAACTTGGTTTCTCTCAAAATTGTGTAGCTCTTCATGCATAGCATTTATCCAATCCGGATCTTCCAATGCTTCTTCAACCTTCATAGGTTCAATGCTAGAGATGAATGAATAGTTTTCACAAAAGTTAGCTAAACGAGTTTTTGAGCGAGTGATTCTCCCGGTTTGTATATCATTGAGGATTCGCTCGACGGGATGATCTTTGGCAATTCTTGCTCGAACTCGTGAGAGCTTTTGCTTGGGTCTTCGTTGAGCATCTTCTTCATCTTGTTCTTCTTCTTGGCCTTCTTCATTGTTGACGTTGTCATTCTCTTGTCGTGGTGGGGAAGGAGGTTGTTGATGTTTGTCTTGATGTACTTCCTTGTCTTCTTCATCTTGGTGTGTCCTACTTGTGGATGCTTCCATGTCGATTCTTGGTTCACCTTGTCGTGAAGTAGAAGCTTCCACTTGGACGGATGACGTACTCTCCTTCACCTTCGTTGGACGAACTTTGCCAATGGACAAGTCTTGGATTACTTCTGAAGGGTCTTTGTCTCCTACATCAATTGGCAATTGCTCTACTTGCGAGCCATTAGATTCATCAAACTTCACATCTACCGTCTCTTCAACTTTTCGGGTGAAATTGTTGTAGACACGGTAAGTGTGAGAGTTTGAGCCATAACCGAGTAGGAAGCCTTCATGAGATTTAGGAGCAAACTTTGAACGACAATGCTTATCAAGAATGTAGCACTTTGAGCCAGATACTCGAAAGTACCCAACTTGGGGTTTGTTACCGCTGAGCTCGTATGCTGTCTTGCCAAGTAGCTTGTGAAGATACAAGCGATTTGTTGCGTGACAAGCTGTCTCAACCGCTTCTGCCCAAAAGTGCTTTGGCGTCTTGTATTCATCAAGCATCGTTCTTGCCATTTCGATGAGCGTCCGGTTCTTCCTCTCAACAACTCCATTTTGTTGAGGTGTGTACGTAGCCGAGAACTCGTGTGAAATCCCTTCTTCGTCAAGAAAGGTGTCCACATTTGCGTTCTTGAACTCCGTTCCGTTGTCACTCCGAACCTTCTTGATCTTCACTTCAAACTGATTTTGGGCTTTCCTAGCGAAGTTTTTGAAGATCTTCTGGACCTGCGACTTGTCATTAAGAAAGAACACCCACGTAAATCTTGAAAAATCATCAACTATAACAAGACCAAAAGAATTTCCACCGAGACTTTTGTAGGCGTTGGGAGCAAAAAGATCCATATGAAGTAGCTCGAGTGGCCTCCTTGTGGTCATGATGTTCTTCACAGGATGCCTTCCTCCAACCTGTTCACCTGCTTAACAAGCACTACAAAGTCTATCCTTATCAAATATGACATCGTTAACTCCAAGGATATGATTTCCTTTAATAAGCTTGTCAAGATTTCTCATGCCAATGTGACCTAGTCGTCTATGCCACAACCAACCTTTTGTGGATTTAGCAATGAAGCAAGTTTTAGGTTGTGCCTTTTTAGTGAAATCGACAATGTAAAGATCACCTCTACGCATACCGGTAAAGACCATTTTATGATTGTCTCGACGAAACACTTGGCAATCTACCTCAGTAAATAGAACATTTAGGCCAAAATCAGCAAGTCTAGATACTAAAAGTAAATTGTAGCCGAGAGATTCAACGAGCATGACATTTTGAATGGAACTATCATGTGAGATGGCCACCTTACCAAGGCCAACTACTTTACCCTTTGAATTATCACCAGTTGTAGGATCTAGAAGAAGGAGTGTCTAGAGGGGGGTGAATAGACACTTAATGCTAAAGTTGTACTTTTTAAGCTTTTTTGGTTTAAGTGGAGTTCGGGCACAATTTTAACATACACAATACATATCAAGCAAGCATGCAAAGAGTATATAGGCAGCGGAAAGTAAAGCATGCAACTTGCAAGAATGTAACGGGAAGGGTTTGGAGGATTCAAAAGCAATTGGAGACACGGATGTTTTTCCCGTGGTTCGGATAGGTGGTGCTATCCTACATCCACGTTGATGGAGACTTCAACCCACGAAGGGTAACGGTTGCGCGAGTCCACGGAGGGCTCCACCCACGAAGGGTCCACGAAGAAGCAACCTTGTCTATTCCACCATGGCCATCGCCCACGAAGGACTTGCCTCACTAGCGGTAGATCTTCACGAAGTAGGCGATCTCCTTGCCCTTACAAACTCCTTGGTTCAACTCCACAATCTTGTCGGAGGCTCCCAAGTGACACCTAGCCAATCTAGGAGACACCACTCTCCAAGAAGTAACAAATGGTGTGTTGATGATGAACTCCTTGCTCTTGTGCTTCAAATGATAGTCTCCCCAACACTCAACTCTCTCTCATAGGATTTGGATCTGGTGGAAAGAAGATTTGAGTGGAAAGCAACTTGGGGAAGGCTAGAGATCAAGATTCATATGGTAGGAATGGAATATCTTGGTCTCAACACATGAGTAGGTGGTTCTTTCTCAGAACATATGAGTAGGAATGGTGTTTGTGTTCTGATGGCTCTCTCTTCAAATGAAGAGGAGGTGGAGGGGTATTTATAGCCTCCACACAAAATCCAACCGTTACACACAATCTACCAATCTCGGTGGGACCGAATCAGAAAACTCGGTCTGACCGAAATAGTAAACCTAGTGACCGTTAGGAATTTCTGTGGGACTGAGATGCAACTCGGTAGGACCGATTCGGTTAGGGTTTGGGCATAACGTAATCTCGGTGAGAGCGATCGCATAAACTCGGTGAGACCGAGTTCGGCAATTAGCTAACCAGAGAGTTGATCAGGCAAACTCGGTGGGACCGATTGCATATCTCGGTGGGACCGAAGATATTGCAACAGGTAACAGACAGTTTGCAAGCCCATCTCGGTGAGACCGAGATCCGTATCGGTAGGACCGAATTGCTAGGGTTTGGCAGTGGCAAATGACAAGTGAAACTCGGTGGCGCCGGATTGACAGAATCGGTATGACCGAGTTTGGCTTAGGGTTTAGGTCATTTGTGGAAGTGGGAAAGTAGCTGAGGATTTTGGAGCATATCATTAAGCACATAAAGCAAGAGGCTCATTAAGCAACACCTCATCCCTTCTTGATAGTATTGGCTTTTCCTAAAGACTCAATGTGATCTTGGATCACTAAAATATAAAATGAAGAGTCTTGAGCTTGAAGCTTTAGCCAGTCCTTTGTCCTTAGCATCTTGAAGAGGTTCCCACAACCTTTAGTCCATGCCACTCCATTGTTGAACTTATCTGAAATATACTAGGTAAAGGTATTAGTCCAACAAGAGATATGTTGTCATCAATTACCAAAACCACCTAGGGAGCACTTGTGCTTTCAGATTTCCACCTCGGTCATATCGTTGCAGTGCTTAGGCGAATCCCTGCGTCTATAACTTCATCATCACCATTATCACGGCGTCATGCTGATGAAACTCTCCCTTGGCCCCAGCTGGATCAAGCGTACGAGGGACGTCACTGAGCTGAACGTGTGCAGATCGCGGAGGTGCCGTGCGTTCGGTACTTGGATCGGTTGGATCGCAAAGACGTTCGACTACATTAACCGCGTTACTAAACACTTCCACTTTCGGTCTACGAGGGTACGTGGACACACTCTTCCCGCTCGTTGCTATGCTTCACCTAGATAGATCTTGCGTGTGTGTAGGATTTTTTTTGAAACTACTGCATTCCCCAACAGTGGCATCCGAGCCAGGTCTATGCGTAGATGTTATATGCACGAGTAGAACACAAAGAGTTGTGGGCGATAATAGTCATACTGCTTACCAACATGTCATACTTTGATTCGGCGGTATTGTTGGATGAAGCGGCCCAGACCGACATTACATGACCGCGTTCATGAGACTGGTTCTACCGCCGTGCTTCGCACACAGGTGGCTTGTGGGCGTATGTTTCTCTAGCTTTAGTTGAATCGAGTTTGACTACGCCTGGTCCTTGTTGAAGGTTAAAACATCACACTTGACGAAAAATCATTGTGGTTTTGATGCGTAGGTAAGAACGGTTCTTGCTAGAAGCCCATAGCAGCCACATAAAACTTGCAACAACAAAGTAGAGGACATCTAACTTGTTTTTGCAGGGTATATTGTGATGTGATATGGTCAAGACGTGATGAGATATAAATTGTTGTATGAGATGATCATGTTTTGTTAAAGTTATCGGCAACTGGCATAAGCCTTATGGTTGTCTCTTTATTGCGTAAGATGCAAGCGCCATATAATTGCTTTACTTTATCGCTATGCGATAGCAATAGTTGGCGAGACGACCATGTGACGACACATTGATAAAGATCAAGATGATGGAGATCATGGTGTCATGCTAGCGACGATGGAGATCATGACGGTACTTTGGAGATGGAGATCAAAGGCACAAGATGATGATGGCCATATCATGTCACATATTTTGATTGCATGTGATGTTTATCTTTTATGCATCTTATTTTGCTTAGTATGATGGTAGCATTATGAGATGATCCCTTACTAAAATTTCAAGGTATAAGTGTTCTCCCTGAGTAAGCACTGTTGCGATAGTTCTTCGTGCTGAGACACCACGTGATGATCAGGTGTGATAAGCTCTACGTTCACATACAACGGGTGCAAGCCAGTTTTGCACATGCAGAATACTCGGGTTAAACTTGACGAGCCTAGCATATGCAGATATGGCCTCGGAACACTAAGGCCGAAAGGTCGAGCGTGAATCATATAGTAGATATGATCAACATGGTGATGTTCACCATTGAAAACTTCTCCATCTCATATGATGATCGGACATGGTTTAGTTGATATGGATCATGTGATCACTTAGATGATTAGAGGGATGTCTATCTAAGTGGGAGTTCTTAAGTAATATGATTAATTGAACTTTAATTTATCATGAACTTAGTACCTGATAGTATTTTGCATATCTATGTTGTTGTAGATCAATAGCTCGTGTATAGCTCCCCTATTTTATTTTTGATATGTTCCTAGAGAAAAATAAGTTGAAAGATGTTAGTAGCAATGATGCAGACTAGCTCCCTGATCTAAGGATTATCCCCATTGTTGCACAGAAGTATTATGTCCTTGATGCACCGCTAGGTGACGGACCAATTGCAGGAGCAGATGCAGACGTTATGAACGTTTGGCAAGCTCGGTATGATGACTACTTGATAGTTTAGTGCACCATGCTTTACAGCTTAGAACCGGGACTTAAAAAATGTTTTGAACGACACAGAGCATATAAGATGTTCCAAGAGCTGAAATTTTTATTTTAGACTCATGCCCGAGTCGAGAGATATGAGACCTCTGACAAGTATTTTGTCTACAAGATGGAGGAGAATAGCTCAACCAGTGAGCATGTGCTCAGAATGTCTGAGTACTACAATTTCTTGAATCAAGTGGGAGTTAATCTTCCAGATAAGATAGTGATTGACAAAGTTCTCTAGTCACTATCACCAAGTTACTAGAACTTTGTGATGAGCTATAATATGCAAGGGATGAACAAGACAATTCCCGAGCTCTCCGCGATGCTGCAATCAGCGAAGGTAGAAATCAAGAAAAGCATCAAGTGTTAATGGTTGACAAGACCGCTAGTTTCAAGTAAAAGGGCAAGGGAAAGAAAGGGAACCTCAAGAAGAATGGCAAGTAAGTTGCCACTCCCATGAAGAATCCCAAAGCTAGACTCAAGCCTGAAACTGAGTGCTTCTACTGCAAAGGAAATGGTCACTGGAAGTGGAACTGCCCTAGATACTTGGCGGATAAGAAGGATGGCTAAGTGAACAAAGGTATATTTGATATACATGTTATTGATGTGTACTTTATTAGTGTTTATAGCAACCCCTCAGTATTTGATACTAGTTCAGTTGCTAAGAGTAGTAACTCGAAACGGGAGTTGCAAAATAAACAAAGACTAGTTAAGGGCGAGGTGATGATGTGAGTTGGAAGTGATTCCAAGGTTGATAAGATCACCATCGCACACTCCCTTTACCTTCTGGATTAGTGTTGAACCTAAAATAAATGTTATTTGGTGTTTGCGTTGAGCATTAATATGACTGGATCATGTTTATTGCAATACGATTATTCCTTTAAGTCAAAGAATAATTGTTGTTCTATTTACATGAATAAAACCTTCAATGGTCATACACTCAATATAAATGGTTTATTGAATCTCGATCGTAGTGATACACATATTCATAATATTGAAGCCAAAAGATGCAAAGTTAATGATGATAATGCAACTTATATGTGGCACTACCGTTTAGGTCATATTGGTGTAAAGCGCATGAAGAAACTCCATGCTGATGGACTTTTGGAATCACTTGATGCTTGCGAACCGTGCCTCTGGGCAAGATGACTAAGACGCTGCTCTCCAGAACAATGGAGCGAGCAACTGACTTATTGGAAATAGTACATACTGATGTATGCGGTCCGATGAGTGTTGATGCTCGCAGCGGGTATCGTTATTTTCTAACCTTCATAGATGATTTGAGCAGATATAGGTATATCTACTTGATGAAACATAAGTCTGAAACATTTGAAAAGTTCAACGAATTTTAGAGTGAAGTGGAAAATCATCGTAACAAGAAAATAAAGTTTCTATGATATGATCATGGAGGAGAATATTTGAGTTACGAGTTTGGCCTTCAATTAAAACAATGTGGAATAGTTTCACAAACTCATGCCACCTTGAACACCATAGCATAATGGTGTGTCCGAACATCGTAACCGTACTTTATTAGATATGGTGCGATCTATCGTTTTGGGGTTATGCATTAGAGACAGCTGCATTCACGTTAAATAGGGAACCCTCTAATCCGTTGAGATGACACCGTATGAACTATGGTTTGGCAAGAAACCTAAGCTTTCATTTCTTAAAATTAGGGGCTGCAATGCTTATGTGAAAAAGCTTCAACCTGATAAGCTCGAACCCAAATCGAAGAAGTGCGTCTTCATAGGATACCCAAAAGAAACTGTTGGGTACACCTTCTATCACAGATCCGAAGGTAAGATATTTGTTGCTAAGAATGGATCCTTTATAGAGAAGGAGTTTCTCTCGAAAGAAGTGAGTGGGAGGAAAGTAGAACTTGATGAGGTAATTGTACCTGCTCCCTTATTGGAAAGTAGTTCATCACAGGAATCAGTTCTAGTGATTCCTACACCAATTAGTGGGGAAGTTAATGATGATGATCATGAAACTTCAGATCAAGTTACTACCGAACTCCGTAGGTCAACCAGAGTATGTTACGCACCAGAGTGGTACGGTAATCCTGTTCTGGAAGTCATTTTACAAGACCATGATGAACCTACAAACTATGAGGAAGTGATGATGAGCCCAGATTCCGCGAAATGGCTTAAGGCCATGAAATCTGAGATGGGATCCATGTATGAGAACAAAGTATGGACTTTAATTGACTTACCCGATGATCGACGAGCCATTCAGAATAAATGGATCTTCAAGAGGAAGACGGATGCTGGTAGTAGTGTTACTATCTACAAAGCTCGAATTGTCGTAAGAGGGTTTCGACAAGTTTAAGGTGTTGACTACGATGAGATTTTATCACTCGTATCGATGCTTAAAAGTCTATCCGAATCATGTTAGCAGTTGCCGCATTTTACGAAATCTAGCAAATGGATATCAAAACTACATTTCTTAATGGATTTATTAAAGAAGAGTTGTATATGATGCAACCAAAAGGTTTTGTCAATCCTAAAGGTGCTAACAAAGTGTGCAAGCTCCAACGATCTATCTAGGGACTAGTGCAAGCATCTCGGAGTTGGAATATACGCTTTGATGAGTTGATCAAAGCATATAGTTTTATACATATTTTGTTGAGAAGCCTGTATTTACAAGAAAGTGAGTGGGAGCACTACAACATTTCTGATAAGTATATGTGGATGACATGTTGTAGATCGGAAATAATGTAGAATTTTCTGGAAAGCATAAAGGAGTGTTTGAAAGGAGTTTTTCAAAGAAACACCTCAGTGAAGCTGCTTACATATTGAGCATCAAGATCTATAGAGATAGATCAAGACGCTTGATAATTTTTTTCAATGAGTACATACCTTGACACATTTTCGAAGTAGTTCAAAATGGAACAATCAAAGAAGGAGTTCTTGCCTGTGTTGCAAGGAGTGAAGTTGAGTAAAGACTCAAAACACGGCAGAAAATTGAAAGAGAATGAAAGTCATTCCCTATGCCTCAACCATAGGTTCTATAAAGTATGCTACGCTGTGTACCAAACCTATTGTGTACCTTGCCATGAGTTTGGCAAGGGGGTACGATATTGATCTAGGAGTGGATCACTTGACATCGGTCAAAATTATCCTTAGAAGACTAAGGAGATATTTCTCGGTTATGGAAGTGATAAAGAGTTTGTCGTAAAGAGTTACGCCGATGCAAGATTTTATACCGATCCGGATGAATCTAAGTCTCAATCTGGATACATATTGAAAGTGGGAGCAATTAGCTAGAGTAGCTCCATACAGAGCATTGTAGACATAGAAAATTTGCAAAATACATATGGCTCTGAATGTGACAGACCGTTTGACTAAGCTTCTCTCACAAGAAAAAACATGATCACACCTTACTACTCTTTGGGTGTTAATCACATAGTGATGTGAACTAGATAATTGACTCTAGTAAAACCCTTTGGGTGTTAATCACATGGTGATGTGAACTAATCACATGGTGACGTGAACTATTGGTGTTGAATCACATGGCGATGTGAACTAGATTATTGACTCTAGTGCAAGTGGGAGACTGAAGGAAATATGCCCTAGAGGCAATAATAAAGTTGTTACTTATATTTCCTTATATCATGATAAATGTTTATTATTCATGCTAGAATTGTATTAACCATAAACTTAGTCCATGTGTGAATACATAGACAAAACAGAGTGTCCCTAGTATGCCTCTACTTGACTAGCTCGTTAACCAAAGATGGTTAAGTTTCCTGACCATAGACATGTGTTTTCATTTGATGAACAGGATCACATCATTAGAGAATGATGTGATGGACAAGACCCATCCGTTAGCTTAGCATAAATGATCATTTAGTTTTATTGCTATTGCTTTCATCATGACTTATACATGTTCCTCTGACTATGAGATTATGCAACTCCCGAATACCGGAGGAACACCTTGTGTGCTATCAAACATCACAATGTAACTGGGTGATTATAAAGATGCTCTACAGGTGTCTCCGATGGTGTTTGTTGAGTTGGCATAGATCAAGATTAGGATCTGTCACTCCGATTGTCAGCGAGGTATCTCTGGGCCCTCTCGGTAATGCACATCACTATAAGCCTTGCAAGCAATGTGACTAATGAGTTAGTTACGGGATGATGCATTACAGAACGAGTAAAGAGACTTGCCAGTAACGAGATTGAACTAGGTATTGAGATACCGACGATCGAATCTCGGGCAAGTAACATACCGATGACAAAGGGAAGAACGTATGTTGTTATGCAGTTTGACCGATAAAGATCATTGTAGAATATGTAGGAACCAATATGAGCATCTAGGTTCCGCTATTTGTTTTTGACCGGAAGTGAGTCTCGTGCATGTCTATATAGTTCTCGAACCCGTAGGGTCCGCACGCTTAATGTTCGATGATGATCTGTATTATGAGTTTATGTGTATTAATGTAGCGAAGGTAGTTTGGAGTCCTAAATGTGATCACGAACATGACGAGGAGTCTCTAAATGGTTGAGACATAAAGATTGATACATTGGAAGGCTATGTTTGGACACCAGAATGGTTTCGGATAAGTTCGGGCAATTACCGGAGTACCGGGGGGGTTACCGGAACCCCCTAGGGAGTCAATGGGCCTTAATGGGCCATGGTGGGAGAGAGGAGGAGGCGACCAAGTGGGGGGCGCGCCCCCAAGCCCAATCCGAATTAGTGAGGGGGACGCCCCCCCTGTCCTTCTCTCCTTCTCCCTCTTCCTTCTTCTCCTACTCCAACTAGGGAAGAGGGGAAACCTACTCCTACTAGGAGTAGGAATCCCCCTTGGGGCGCGCCATAGAGAGGGCCGGCCCTCCCCTCCTCCACTCCTTTATATACGGGGAAGGGGGGCACCCCATAGACACACAAGTTGACAGTTGTCTTAGCCATGTGCTGTGCCCCCTACACAGATTTCCACCTCAGTCATATTGTTGTAGTGCTTAGGCGAAGCCCTGTGTCGGTAACTTCATCATCACCGTCATCACGTCATCGTGCTGACGAAACTCTCGCTCGGCCTTAGTTGGATCAAGAGGACGAGGGACGTCACTGAGCTGAATGTGTGCAGATCGCGGAGGTGCCGTGCGTTCGGTACTTGGATCAGTTGGATCACAAAGACGTTCGACTACATCAACTGCGTTACTAAACGCTTCCGCTTTCGGTCTACGAGGGTACGTGGCCACACTCTTCCCGCTTGTTGCTATGCATCACCTAGATAGATTTTGCATGCATGTAGGATTTTTTTTGAAATTACTACGTTCCCCAACATCTTGGTGGCGGCATCTCGTATGGAACTTTCACTTGGTTCAACATAAGAACGACGAGCCGAATTGTCACTAGAAGATGCCCCTGAGGATCGTCTCCTTGAAGAACTCCTTCCAAATAGGTTCATCATGTCCGCGTACAATTTCCTGAAAATAAAAAAATTTGGAGTGATAAATTTTTTTAACAAAACATTGTAAGATTGATTGCAACTACTCATAGGGGTACGTAGAGGCCATAGCAAGCATTCAAACTACTTAGAACACTAAGAATTCAACATGCAAGCACATCTACAACAACACCAAGAGTAGCTAATTATTCAAAGTATAAGCCACTGAAAGAAAAACTAATTGGACAAATGGTGGAATCACATACCAAGCAACAATCCCCTGAAACAGTTTCGGAAACGGAGCTTCGAGCAAAGAGATCAAAATCCGCGGGGTTGAGCTCAAGAACATGTTAGAGAGAGCAATGGGGATTTTTTTCTGGTGGTAAGTGATGATGTGGGCTAAAGAGATAAGTGAGGGGGGCCACGTGGGGACCACTACCCAGCAGGGCGCGCCTGGGGGTGCTGGCACGCCCAGGTGGGTCATGCCCACCTAGTGCACATCCCTCTGATGTTTATTGCACCAAAAATTCTCAAATATTCAGAAAAAATCGTATTAAATTTTCAGGGCATTTTGAGAACTTTTATTTTTGGGTCTTTTTTTATTGCACGGGAAATTCAGAAAACGGACAAAACATGGCATTTTATTTTATTTAACAAATAAAAACAGAGAATAAAAAGTAGGAACAGAAGGTAGTGCTTACTAAATTCATCAACTTCATACCGTTCAAAAATGATCCATTAATAAGGTTGATCAAGTCTTATTAACAACCACTTTCGATTAGCATGAAACCAAAGAACTTTCATAAATCACTAAGTTACCTCAACAGGGATATGCGTTTCCCCAACAATAAGTATTTCATATTTCTTTTTGACAGGTAGGTAGAGGTATTTGAAAACTTCCAATAGTGCTTGTCGGAGATTTTTCAATAACATTAATACCATTCACTTGGAATTATTTCTTCGGAAAGTGCACCATATGCTCATTGCCATTAATATGAAAAGTGATCTTACTTTTATTGCAATCAATAACAGCCCCTGTAGTATTCAAGAAGGGTCTACCAAGGATAATAGACATGTTGTTATCCTCGGGCATCTCAAGTATAACAAAGTCAGTCAAAATAGTAACATTGGCAACAACAACAGGCACATCCTCACAGATACCGGTAGGTATGGCAGTTGATTTGTCAGCCATTTGCAAAGATATTTCAGTAGGTGTGAGTTTATTCAAGTCTAGTCTTTTATATAAAGAGAAAGGCATAACACTAACACCAGCTCCTAAATCACACAAAGTAGTTTTCACATAATTCTTTTTGATAGAGCAAGGTATAGTTGATATTCCCAGATCTCCAAGTTCTTTAGGTACTCCATCTTTAAAAGTGTAATTAGCAAACATAGTAGAGATTTCAGCTTCTGGTTCTGTTATTTGTGATGATGTCTTTCATATATTTTGCATAAGGAGGCATTTTCAAGATATCAGTCAAGCGAGTACGCAAAAAGACTGGCCTTAGCATTTCAGCAAAGCATTCAAATTCTTCATCATAATTCTTTTTAGTTGACTTGGGTGGAAAAGGCATAGGTTTTTGAACCCACGGTTCTCTTTCTTTACCGTGTTTTCTAGCAACAAAGTCTCCTTTGTCATATCTTTTATTCTTAGGTTGCGGGTTATCAAGATCAACTGGTGGTTCTATCTCAACATCATTGTCTGGTTCTTTATTATTTGGTTGAGTGTCTTCATGAACATCAGCATTATCTTTTTCATTCTCATTAGGTGAGTGTTCATTACCAGACTGAGTTTCAGCATCAGAGATAGAAATTTCATTATCATTGTCAAGAGGTTTCTCTATTTCAGGTTCACTAGGAGTGTGCAAAGTCCTATTATTTTTCTTTTTCTTCCTAGAAGGACTAGGTGCACTAGTGTTAGCTCTTTGTGAATCTTGTTCAATTCTTTTAGGGTGTCCCTCAGGATAAAGTGGTTCCTGAGTCATTTTACCCCCTCTAGTTGCAACTCTAACAGCAAAGTCATGCATATTATTATTCATTTCATCAAGCAATTCTCTTTGAGATGTAGCAACTTGCTCTAATTGAGTTTGAACCATAGAAGCATGCTTTCCAGCACCTCTAACATCATTTGATATTCTAAATAACAAGTCACTCAAGCGAGCAATCATATCAGAATTATATTTCAATTGTTTCATAACATTTGCATTGAAGTGATCTTATTTTCTAATATAGTTCTCAAACTCATAAAGGCATTGACTAGGATGCATATTGTGAGGATTGTCATTATCATTAAACATCATAAGCGAATTTACCTCTACCACCTTAGGCATTGGGGGTGTAATAAGCCCATGTATTTCTTCAATAGGAGGTAAATTTTTAACATCCTCAGCTTTAATACCTTTTTCCATCATAGATTTCTTTGCCGCTTGCATATCTTCAGGACTGAGATATAATATACCCCTCTTCTTCGGAGTGGGTTTAGCCGGTGGTTCAGGAAGAGTCCGATCATCATAATTTTTCAATATATTGTTAAATAATTCTTCAGCTTGAGCAATAGTTCATTACCTGAAAACACAACCAGCAAACTATCAAGGAAGTCCCTAGAAGCATTAGTTAGTCCATTATAGAAGATATCAAGTATTTCATTTTTCTTAAGAGGATGATCCGGCAAAGCATTAAGTAACTGGCACAGCCTCCCCCCAAGCTTGTGGAAGACTCTCTTCTTTAGTTGGCATGAAGTTAAATATTTCCTGTAAGGCAGCTTGTTTCATATGAGCAGGAAAATATTTTTCAGAGAAGTAATAAATCATATCCTGGGGACTACGCACACAACAAGGAGCAAGAGTATTGTACCAAGCTTTAGCATCACCCTTTAATGAGAAAGGAAACAATTTGAGAATAAAGTAATAACGAGTTTTCTCATCATGAGTAAAAAGGGTGGCTATGTCATTCAACTTAGTAAGATGTGCCACAACAGTTTCAGTTTCATAACCATGGAAATGATAAGATTCAACCAAAGTAATTAACTCTGGGTCGACAGAGAATTCATAATCCTTATCATTAATAACAAGGGTGGAGTAGCAAACTTAGGATCACATTTCATTCTAGCATTCAGAGATTTTTTTATACTTGTGTAATAATTTCTCTAGATCATCTCTATCATTACAAGCAAGAATATCTCTAGTTGTTTCTTCACTCATAACATAACCTTCCGGTACCTTAGGCAATTCATATCTAGGAAGGCTAGTTCTAGCAAGTGTTTCAGGAGATTCAATTTCAAGCTCATCATCAGATTCAACAACATCATGTTGTATAACTCTAGCAATTTGTTTATCAAGAAATTCACCAAGTGGCACATCATCATTATCAAGCAAGGTACTATCATCATCATAAGCATCATTCATAGTGAAAGTAGCATCATCAATAACTTGCGACATATCAGAATTGATAGCATGTGGTGGTGTTGCAAGTTTATTCATAACAGAAGGTGAATCTAAAGCAGAACTGGATGGCAGTTCCTTACCTCCCCTCATCTTCGAGGGAAATATCTTAGTATTAGCGTCCTTCAGATTCTTCATAGTGATAATATGAAAATAATCCCAAGTGACTCAACAAATATAGCTATGCTCCCGGGCAACGGCGCTAGAAAAGGGTCTTGATAACCCACAAGTATAGGGGATCACAACAGTTTTCGAGGGTAGAGTATTCAACCCAAATTTATAGATTTGACACAAGGGGAGCCAAAGAATATTTGAAGGTATTAGCAGCTGAGTTGTCAATTCAACCACACCTAGAGATTAATTATCTACAGCAAAGTGATCAGTAGAAAAGTAGTTTGATAGTTTTGATAGTAGTGACAACAGTAACGGTAACAGTAACAGTGATAGCAGTAATTTTGTAGCAAGTGTAACAATGTTGATAGTAGTAGTAACTTAGCAGAAACAATAATGGAAAGTTCGTAGGCATTGGATCGGTGACTTGTTGGATGATATTCATCATGTGACAGTTATAACCTAGGGCGATACGGCACTAGCTCTAGTTCATCGATATAATGCAGGAATGTATTCCGTAAATAGTCATACGTGCTTTATTAAAATAACTAGCATGACATCTTTTGTCCTACCCTCCCATGGCAGCGGAGTCCATATTGGAAACTAAGGGATATTAAGGCCTCCTTTTAATAGAGAACCGAAACAAAGCATTAATGTAACATCCCAATTTTCAATTTGGATGTTATACTTAGGTCATCATATGCATATCATATTTTATTTGCATTTTGGTTGTGATCCTAGAAATCTTAAGCAACTCAAGGACCCAAGGAGAGAGTTTGAGGTTTCGTTTATTTTCATATTTGAATTTTCTCAAATTTGAAAAAAGGGTCATTCTGATTTTAATAATTTTTCTCTCCGAAATATTTCCAATATAAAAATAAAAGAGTGGAGATAAAATGACTTCTCCAAAATAAGAGGAATATTGGAGGGAAGATTTTAAAATCAAATAAATATGCATTCAAATCAAATAAATATGCATTCGGAATATTGGAGTTTATGCATGCCTCCCGAGGCCGACCCCGACCCCGACCCGGCCCCCCTCGCCCAAGTCGCCCCCCGGCCCCTTTAAATAGCCGCGCCGCCCCGCCGCCCTCCCCACCTCGAGCCGCCGCAGCCGCCGCTGGGCTGCCGCCGTTGCTCGCAGCCGCCGCCGCTGCTGCTCGCCGCCACCGCTCGCCGCGCCGCCACCGCAGGCCCGCGCCGCCCGACGCCGCCGTCTGCCACCACCGCCGATCGGATCCGTCGCCAACCGGTTTTGTTTTGGTTTTCATCGGTTTTATTTTGGTAAACCCTAGATCTAGTTCGGTTTTTTAGTAGATTAGTTTTTCTCGGTTTTCTCCGGTTTCGTTAGTTAGCGGACATTCGCCCGAACGCCCCTATTCGTGAACATGTTCGTTCGTCTCTGCTAGCGAACGTTCGTTCGCTAGTCTTTTCTTTATATTTTTATTTTTGGCCAGTGACCTATCCGCGATTATTTTATCACAGATTAGCCCTGATCTTCAAACACTCGCAACTTTTCAACAGTTCGTCCAAATCCAGTGAAACCAATGCCAAAATCTTCGCCTCGAACCCCTCTTTCCAGATAACCAACTTGAACATGATTTTGACAATTTAAAATTTGGTTGCAAGCAGATTTGAATTCGAACTTCTTTTGAGCGTAGTTTGAGTTTCGTAGCTCCGATTTGAGTGTTTCTTTTTGCAAATGGAAGCTCTTCAGTTGAACTTTCAATTTGGACTTTCTCATCTGAGTTTTACCCTTGCATCTATGCTTGAGTGCTTATGTATGCTGTTGTTTGTTTCGGATAGAGTTTCCGGAGTGCGAAGCATACTACTACGAGTCACTAGGGTTTTCAGATCGTCAGCAAGGCAAGTAACTCTTTGATCATATTCCTTTATTACCCAGTTTTTATGCATTATATTAAATCCTCAAACACTGCATGGTTAGGATTTGATAACTTATGGGTATTGGGAAGTAGTAGTTGAGGTAGTACATATTGCCGTTCTATTAAAACCCTGGGAGTTTCTTCTACGTTATGCTTATACTGCTATGCTATGCTCATAGACGTGGTTTGGTTTGAGTGATACATGACAGTTGTGAGTATTATTATGAACTAAGGGTTTATTTAAGGTGGCTACTTTAACACACATCTGGGTGGATTGTTTGTGGGCACCTGGGGCAATCCAGTGCTGTCCAAGGAGATCCCGGGGAATCCGTGTGATCATCCTATGGTCCGCCACCCAGGCTCAAAGGGATCATATTGTTATTCATGCTGGAAAATTCCATGTGGAGCCACATGCCAATATGGGCTCTGGCATAGTTGAGTAAGTTGTGGGAATCCTGTGACAGCCCAAAATTTTGACCTTGTTTTATTAACTAAAATTCTGCCAGGAAATTCAAACTTTCATTTTCTGGATTTTCCATTGATTTCAGAACCATTCTTCCTTGGTTATTATGGAGTTTTACCCCAAGTGACAACCTTTCAAATATATTATTGGACTTGTTTACCCTCTCAAGAAAGCATTCCTATTATCAGTGGAATTTGTTTGCACAAGCATTTCTCTCTGAACTTTATTCCTTAAAATGATTTTTCATTAGTTTTGGAACTCTTTTTGAACTACAACCACTTGATAAATTTATTTAAAATTTTCACCAAAATTTGGAGATGTCATGTGATGTTTTTAAATCACTTTTATGTAAAAATATATTCCATTCATTTAATATTTTGAGCTCTACACCAATTTTTCAAATCTGGTCCAGTGGGCAATTTTGCACTACAACCCATTTAAATATTCCTTTCTAGCTTCCACCAAAATGATGGGATGTTAATAGGAGTATATTATGCAACTTTATGCAAAAGCCCTTTTAGGTTCTTTGAAAAAATTGAGTGAATCAACCTCTTTTTCATTCTGATCCATCTTGGTGGTTTGTACTGCAACCCTTGTTTATCTTGTTCTTTTACCCATGATTCCTTTTCCTACATATAGCCCATCCTGCTAAACCCTTAAGTCCAGGAGAGTGGACTCATTGGAGGATTTTAAGTTCATGCAATGGTGCCTTTCCCTTTCTGTCCAAAATCAATTTCCTCACAAACTTGAACTGACAAGTTTCTGCTTTTGACAAACTAACCTCACCACTCTCTTATTCATCCAAAGAGACTCTGATCTGGAGATTTGGGCCACCCCAAGAGTTGCCTAGGTGACTTTGGCATTCTGTCAAACACCTGGTGTGCATGTCCAGTTTTGGCATGATTTTGGTTTTGCACTGTGATCTTGCCCCTCTGTACCTACTGGCATGTCCATTAATCTCCTAAGAGACCCTAGCCTAGACCTGCAAATCCCTAGCTCCACCCACGCCGCCTAGCATCCTCGGGCATTTCGCCGAACGCTTGGCGTGCATGCTCTGGGCGCGCCCAGAGCGCGCGTTTTGCACATGCGTGCACGCGAGTCGTCGCGTCCCGCTGCCGATGCCCCGCACTCACTCTGGCCCTTTCCCTCGCCCAGTCGATGCCCCGACCCCTTCCCTTGCCACAGAGCCGCCCCTAGAGCTCTACAGCGCCGCCGTCAGGTCGGCCATGGCAACTAGTGGCCGGCCACAGCAGGCCCCGGCCACGGCAGCACCGCCCGAGCCTCCCCAGCGCGCCAGCTACCACTGGGACAACTCGATCTCATCTGCAAACGCGTCCGCTAGCGCTCGACGCCACCACGTCGCCCTGTCCCTACAGAATGACGGTCACTAACGAGCTTATCCACGGCCACCGTAGAACCGACCTTGGCCGCCTATAAAAGGGAACCCCGAGCTCGACTAAGCATTCAGGAAACCTCAAGCCACCTCTCTAGAGTTACCACGGCCAGCAATCGACGGCGGGAAGCTTTCTTCCCCGTCTCCGATCAGTACGACCTCCGCCTCGTTCCGGTGCCGTGCGTCACAACCCGAGCCCCTCCCGTCCATCTAGCGCCACCACTCGACTCCCCTCAACCTCGCGGAGCTGCCCAACCCCTCAAACACAACCCAGAGCCACCGCAACCCAAAACCCCAATTTCACCCGAAGCTTCCTCCACCGCGGAGCTCGTCGCCGGCGATTCCCTCCACCCCCGCCGACCCAACGACCACTGGGAGGACCGCATCGGTCTTGCAGATCCATCCCGACCCTCTGGAGCCCACGGGGAGCCGCCGTTCGCCGGCGTTGATCGCCGGAGCCTCGCCTCCATTCAGGCAGAGGAAGAGGAGGGAGAGATGACTGGTTAAACCTGACCAGTGGGCCCCCTGGACCCACTGTCAGCGACCCAGCCCCGCCCGCGTGTTTTAAGTGAAAACGCAAACAGCCGAAAGTACGTCTCCCCTACTTTGAAAGCGTATTCTCGTCGAAACATTTTCTTTTTTGTGTTATTTTTAAAAACAGAGTTTGACTAAAACTTTGACTGGCTATATCTTTTTCAAATAAAACTCCAAATGAATTGATTGTTTTTCCTACCTCTCTCAAATTTCACCTAGTTTATTTTAAGATTTATTTCAAAAATAATTAGGACAACTTTTTGTACTGTTTTTGAAGTATGTGTTATTTGAATATTTTTTAAAATAGGAATTTGGAAGGGAGATATAACTTTCAAAAGTTTTGGAGGGCACCTCACCTCTCCACACCTTGAAGGCAAGCATTTCTGAACTCAGGCATAATATTATCATGTGTTGTTTGATACAGTTACAACACCATCGTAACACGGAGTATCCGTTATGTGTTTGTGACGATATGATCATATGCTTTGAGTGCAAAGATGAATTTTTTTGCTGTTGGCAATGGACATACTTGTGATAGCAATCACCCTCATATGTCTCTCATGTCTACTGGGAAGGATCCGGGAAAGTCTCTGTCTTGGGTAGACACGAGCTTGTCCCTCGTCGAGACGGTTATGACCGGCGGGGCAGGGGGAGGTATGATGAGTGGTGGTTGTGTCTGATGGATGTGAAATATTATCCTTGAGCTAATCATGCAGGAAATACTTAAGCCTCCTGAGTCGGCCGTAGATCGAGTCTTGTTCCAGTAACCCCCATACTTGTTTCGTGCTGCCACTTGTCCCTGCTGTAGGTAGGGTATGGTTCAGTAAGTTGTCAACCCCTGTCTAGCACACACCGTACAGAGAGACCGCGATGAGGGTTCCATGGCCCTGGATTAAAGCTAGTCATTCGGTCCAGGGGCATGGGTGTTTTCGGTTGTAGCCGAAGGGGGTAGCTCCCCCAGTTTGCGCGCGGTATAAAATTTGTGATCCCATGCTAGTCGAGGTTGTAGCCTCCCCACTTAGAGTTTTGCTTAACAGGTGTCAAGGGTGATTCCAGACACTGGTGAGTTGGGCTGGTGTGTGCGGTCAGGTGTGTTTTCAATCAAAAGACCGTGGACGGAATTAGTCCCGATGGACTAAAGGAATCCGTTGCTAGTGGGTAAAGAGTACACCCTCTGCAGAGATATTATACCTATTCGAATAGCCGTGTCCATGGTTAAGGACTACAGTCTGGGATGGGTCAAGTGTCGGTCTTCGGAGGAAAAACTACTGAACCAGAACATTAGTGATGATCTGTGACATATGATGATTATGATTATTATTATTGTGGACTAATCGGTTTTATTATTTGAAATTTATGAGTATCCCTGGGACGGTTCTACCTCCTGGATATTCACTGTGACTATTCTTATATAAGCCCTTTATGTGGTGTCGCACAGACGCCCGACTGTGGCATGCTTGTTATTTTATTTACTTATAAGCCCTTTATGCGGTGTCGCTCAGACACCCGACTGTGGCATGCTTGATATTTTATCTACTTATAAGCCCTTTATGTGGTGTCACTCAGACGCCCAACTGATGCATGCTTCATATTATTATCCTTGGAGGCGTCGCTTCAGACACCCGATTGGTGCTCTGCATTTCTACACCCTGATTGCTTACTCATGTTTTATTTAAATGATCTACTTGTGTGCATCATGAGCCTTATTTCATAACTGTCGAAGTGATCATAGGATATTTTAAAGCACGATTATCAGTGGCCATATTATACCTGTGTTCTTAAATGTTTGCGATTACATTCAAAGTACTCACTGGCTTGTCCCTGGCTATTGTCTTGGCCAGATTTCTTGCGTGGAAAGGAACGTTGCGATGACAACCCCGGAACCTACGCAATGGAGATAGCGGCCTCGCGAAGATAGGAGTTATCCTGGTCATCTATTCCTGTGGGAAATCGAGTCCCATAGACGCTGATGATCCACAAACCGCTTCCGCCATCAACCTCTAGAAACCAATTGTTGTACCCATAGGCCAGAATGGTCTTGTACTTCATATTTTGTTTTTTTGCTTGGAGTTTCTATAACAAGTTGGTGTCTCATCAGCTAACAGTAATCCTGGGGCTGGTGAGCACAAGGGCCGCTTTTGGGAAATTAATATCCCGAAAATCCGGTCCTGACAAATCCTTTCTATGATGGGCTAGCAGATGTAGGGGATTGTAGGTGTACCGGTCTATCTATCGGTTAAGGGAACCTCTTCTGAAAGACTGTGTCTTGGTCATCCGTTTCTCAAACATCATGCAGTGCGAGAAATACAATGGAGGAGATCGAGTCTTGTGGGGAAAAGTGCGTAAACGTCTATAGAGTGTACAAACTAATCATGATTAGCCGTGTCCCTGGTTATGGACATCTTGAGTATCTGGTGCTTGAATTATTATGTTGATCTCATCAGTTTATTTAATTAATAATTTGTTGGGTTAATGATTACTTTAATTGGGATTGAGATGGGGCTTCCATTCTCAATGTATATCAACTACCATGATAGTTAAATAAAATATATTCCTTTGTTGTAGGGAAAAACTGTTGGGGAACATAGTAATTTCGAAAATTTTCCTACGCACACGCAAGATCATGGTGATGCATAGCAACGAGGGGGAGAGTGTTGTCTACGTACCAACGCAGACCGACTGCGGAAGCGATCACACAACGTAGAGGAAGTAGTCGTACGTCTTCTTCCCGATCCAACCGATCCAAGCACCGTTACTCCGGCACCTCCGAGTTCTTAGCACACGTTCAGCTCGATGACGATCCTCGGGCTCCAATCCAGCAAAGCGTCGAGGAAGAGTTCCGTTAGCACGACGGCGTGATGACGATCTTGATGTACTACCGATGCAGGGCTTCGCCTAAGCTCTACAACGATATGACCGAGGTGGAATTTGGTGGCAGGGGGCACCGCACACGGCTAAGGAACGATCAACAATGATCAATTTGTGTGTCTATGGGGTGCCCCTGCCCCCGTATATAAAGGAGCAAGGGGAGGGGTTCGGCCGGCCAAGGAGAGGGCGCGGGAGGAGTCCTACTCCTACCGGGAGTAGGACTCCCCCCCTCAATCCTATTCCAACTAGGACTCCCAAGGGGGAAAGGAGAGAGAGAGGGGGGCCGGCCCCTTCTCCTAGTCCTAAAAGGACTTGGGGAAAGGGGGGGCGCGCGGCCAGCTATGCGCTGCCCTTTTTCTCTTTTCCACTAAGGCCCAATAGGCCCATTTGCCTCCCGGGGGTTCCGGTAACCCTCCTGGTATTCCGGTAAAATCCCGATTTCACCCGGAATACTTCCGATGTCCAAACATAGGCTTCCAATATATCAATCTTTACGTCTCGACCATTTCGAGACTCCTCGTCATGTCCGTGATCACATCCGGGACTCCGAACAACCTTCGGTACATCAAAAATGCATAAACTCATAATAACTGTCATCGTAACGTTAAGCGTGCGGACCCTACGGTTCGAGAACAATGTAGACATGACCGAGACACGTCTCCGGTCAATAACCAATAGCGGGACCTAGATGCCCATATTGGCTCCTACATATTCTACGAAGATCTTTATCGGTCAGACCGCATAACAACATACGTTGTTCCCTTTGTCATCGGTATGTTACTTGCCCGAGATTCGATCGTCGGTATCCAATACCTAGTTCAATCTCGTTACTGGCAAGTCTCTTTACTCGTTCCGTAATACATCATCTCATAACTAACATCTTAGTTATTATGCTTGCAAGGCTTATGTGATGTGTATTACCGAGAGGGCCCAGAGATACCTCTCCGACAATCGGAGTGACAAACCCTAATCTCGAAATACGCCAACCCAACATCGACCATTGGAGACACCTGTAGTACTCCTTTATAATCACCCAGTTACGTTGTAACGTTTGGTAGTACCCAAAGTGTTCCTCCGGTAAACGGGAGTTGCATAATCTCATAGTTATAGGAACATGTATAAGTCATGAAGAAAGCAATAGCAACATACTAAACGATCGGGTGCTAAGCTAATGGAATGGGTCATGTCAATCAGATCATTCAACTAATGATGTGACCTCGTTAATCAAATAACAACTCTTTGTTCATGGTTAGGAAACATAACCATCTTTGATTAACGAGCTAGTCAAGTAGAGGCATACTAGTGACACTCTGTTGGTCTATGTATTCACACATGTATTATGTTTCTGGTTAATACAATTCTAGCATGAATAATAAACATTTATCATGATATAAGGAAATAAATAATAACTTTATTATTGCCTATAGGGCATATTTCCTTCAGTCTCCCACTTGCACTAGGGTCAATAATCTAGTTCACATCGCCATGTGATTTAACAGCAATAGTTCACATCACCATGTGATTAACACCCATAGTTCACATCGTCATGTGACCAACACTCAAAGGGTTTACTAGAGTCAGTAATCTAGTTCACATATCTATGTGATGAACACCCAAAGAGTACTTAGGTGTGATCATGTTTTGCTTGTGAGATAATTTTAGTTAACGGGTCTGTCACATTCAGATCTGTAAGTATTTTGCAATTTTCTATGTCTACAATGCTCTGCACGGAGCTACTCTAGCTAATTGCTCCCACTTTCAATATGTATCTAGATCGAGACTTAGAGTCATCCAGATCGGTGTCAAAACTTGCATTGATGTAACCTTTTACGACGAACCTTTTTGTCACGTCCATAATCGAGAAACATATCCTTATTTCACTAAGGATAATTCTGACCGCTGTCCAGTGATCTACTCCTAGATCACTATTGTACTCACTTGCCAAATCAGTGCAGGGTATACAATAGATCTGGTACACAGCATGGCATACTTTATAGAACCTATGAATAAGGCATAGGGAATGACTTTCATTCTCTTTATATCTTCTGCCGTGGTCGGGCTTTGAGTCTTCACTCAACTTCACACCTTGTAACACAGGCAAGAACTCTTTCTTTGACTGCTCCATTTTGAACTACTTCAAAATCTTGTCAAGGTATGTACTCATTGAAAAAACTTATCAAGCGTCTTGATCTATCTCTATAGATCTTGAAGCTCAATATGTAAGCAGCTTCACCGAAGTCTTTCTTTGAAAAACTCCTTTCAAACACTCCTTTATGCTTTACAGAATAATTCTACATTATTTCCGATCAACAATATGTCATTCACATATACTTATCAGAAATGTTGTAGTGCTCCCACTCACTTTCTTGTAAATACAGGCTTCACCGCAAGTCTGTATAAAACTATATGCTTTGATCAACTCATCAAATCGTATATTCCAACTTCGAGATGCTTGCACCAGTCCACAGATGGATCGCTGGAGCTTGCACATTTTGTTAGCACCTTTCGGATTGACAAAACCTTCTGTTGCATCATATACAACTCTTCTTTAACAAATCCATTAAGGAATGCAGTTTTGTTTATCCATTTGCCAGATTTCATAAAATGCGGCAATTACTAACATGATTCGGACAGACTTAAGCATAGATACGAGTGAGAAACTCTCATCGTAGTCAACACTTTGAACTTGTCGAAAACCTTTTGCGACAATTCTAGCTTTGTAGATAGTAACACTACTATCAACGTCCGTCTTCCTCTTGAAGATCCATTTATTTTCTATGGCTTGCCGATCATTGGGCAAATCCATCAAAGTCCATACTTTGTTCTCATACATGGATCATATCTCAGATTTCATGGCCTCAAAGCATTTCGCGGAATTTGGGCTCATCATTGCTTCCTCATAGTTCGTAGGATCATCATGATCTAGTAGCATGACTTCCAGAACAGGATTACCATACCACTCTGGCGCGGATCTTACTCTGGTTGATCTACGAGGTTCAGTAGTGTCTTGTTCTGAAGTTTCATGATCATCATCATTAGCTTCCTCACTAACTGGTGTAGGTGTCACAGAAACATTTTTCTGTGATGTACTACTTTCCAATAAGGGAGCAGGTACAGTTACCTCGTCAAGTTCTACTTTCCTCCCACTCACTTCTTTCGAGAGAAACTCCTTCTCCAGAAAGTTTCCGAATTTAGCAACAAAAGTCTTGCCATCGGATCTGTGATAGAAGGTGTATCCAATAGTTTCCTTTGGATATCCTATGAAGATGCACTTCTCCGATTTGGGTTTTGAGCTTATCAGGATGAAACCTTTTCATATAAGCATCGCAACCCCAAACTTTAAGAAACGACAACTTTGGTTTCTTGCCAAACCATAGTTCATAAGGAGTCGTCTCGACGGATATAGATGGTGCCCCTTTTTAACGTGAATGCAGCTGTCTCTAATGCATGACCCCAAAAACAATAGTGGTAAATCGATAAGAGACATCATAGATTGCACTATATCCAATAAAGTACGGTTATGACGTTCGAACACACTATTATGATGTGGTGTTCCAGGTGGCGTGAGTAGTGAAACTATTTCACATTGTTTTAACTGAAGACCAAATTCGTAACTCAAATATTTGTCTCCGCGATCAGATCGTAGAAACTTTATTTTCTTGTCACGATGTTTTTCACTTCACTCTAAAATTCTTTGAACTTTTCAAATGTTTCAGACTTATGTTTCATCAAGTAGATATACTCATATCTGCTCAAATCATTTGTGAAGATCAGAAAATAATGATACTTGTCGCGAGCCTCAATATTCATCGGACCACATACATCAGTATGTATGATTTCCAACAAATCTTTTCTCGCTCCATTGTTCCGGAGAACGGCGTTTTAGTCATCTTGCCCAAAAGGCATGGTTCGCAAGCATCAAGTGATTCATAATCATGTGATTCTGAAAGCCCATCAGCATGGAGTTTCTTCATGCGCTTTATGCCAATATGACCTAAACAGCAGTGCCACAAATAAGTTGCACTATCATTATTAACTTTGCATTTTTGGTTTCAATATTATGAATATGTGTATTATTAAGATCAAGATCCAATGAACTATTTTCATTGGGTGTGTAACCATATAAGGTTTTATTCATGTAAACAAAACAACAATTTATTCTTTTTACTTAAATGAATAACCGTATTACAATAAACATGATCAAATCATATTCATGCTCAACACAAACACCAAATAACACTTATTTAGTTTCAACACTAATCCCGAAAGTATAGGGGAGTGCGATGATGATCATATCAATCTTGGAACTACTTCCAACACACATCGTCACTTCACCCTTAACTAGTCTCTGTTTATTCTGCAACTCCCGTTTCGAGTTACTAATCTTAGCAACTGAACTAGTATCAAATACTGAGGGTTTGCTATAAACACTAGTAAAGTACACATCAATAACATGTATATCAAATATACTTTTGTTCACTTTGCCATCCTTCTTATCCGCCAAATACTTGGGGTAGTTCCGCTTCCAGTGACCAGTCCCTTTGCAGTAGAAGCACTTAGTCTCAGGCTTAGGACCAGACTTGGGCTTCTTCACTTGAGCAGCAACTTGCTTGCCATTCTCTTGAAGTTCCCCTTCTTCCCTTTGCCCTTTTCTTGAAACTAGTGATCTTGTCAACCATCAACACTTGATGTTTTTCTTGATTTCTACCTTCGTTGATTTCAGCATCACGAAGAGCTTGGGAGTTGTTTCCGTTATCCCTTGCATATCATAGTTCATCACGAAGTTCTACTAACTTGGTGATGGTGACTAGAGAATTCTGTCAATCACTATCTTATCTGGAAGATTAACTCCCACTTGATTCAAGCGATTGTAGTACCCAGACAATCTGAGCACATGCTCACTAGTTGAGTGATTCTCCTCCATCTTTTAGCTATAGAACTTGTTGGAGACTTCATATCTCTCAACTCGGGTATTTGCTTGAAATATTAACTTCAACTCCTGGAACATCTCATATGGTCCATGACGTTCAAAACGTCTTTGAAGTCCCGATTCTAAGCCATTAAGCATGGTGCACTAAACTATCAAGTAGTCATCATATTGAGCGAGCCAAAATGTTCATAACATCTGCATCTGCTCCTGCAATAGGTCTGTCACCTAGCGGTGCATCAACGACATAATTCTTCTATGCAGCAATGAGGATAAACCTCAGATCACGGATCCAATCCGCATCATTGCTACTAACATCTTTCAACATAATTTTCTCTAGGAACATATCAAAATAAACACAGGGAAGCAACAACGCGAGCTATTGATCTACAACATAATTTGCAAAATACTACCAGGACTAAGTTCATGATAAATTTAAGTTCAATTAATCATATTACTTAAGAACTCCCACTTAGATAGATATCCCTCTAATCCTCTAAGTGATCACGTGATCCAAATCAACTAAACCATAACCGATCATCACGTGAGATGGAGTAGTTTTCAATGGTGAACATCGTCATGTTGATCATATCTACTATATGATTCACGCTCAACCATTCGGTCTCTGTGTTCCGAGGCCATATCTGCATATGCTAGGCTCGTCAAGTTTAACCTGAGTATTCTGCGTGTGCAAAACTGGCTTGCACCCGTTGTAGATGGACGTAGAGCTTATCACACCCGATCATCACGTGGTGTCTGGGCACGACGAACTTTGGCAACGGTGCATACTCAGGGAGAACACTTCTTGATAATTTAGTGAGAGATCATCTTATAATGCTACCATCAATCAAAGCAAGATAAGATGCATAAAAGGATAAACATCACATGCAATCAATATAAGTGATATGATATGGCCATCATCATCTTGTGCTTGTGATCTCCATCTCCGAAGCACCGTCATGATCACCATCGTCACCGGCGCGACACCTTGATCTCCATCGTAGCATCGTTGTTGTCTTGCCAATCTTATGCTTCCACGACTATCACTACCGCTTAGTAATAAAGTAAAGCATTACATCGCGATTGCATTGCATACAATAAAGCGACAACCATATGGCTCCTGCCAGTTGCCGATAACTCGGTTACAAAACATGATCATCTCATACAATAAAATCAGCATCATGCCTTGACCATATCACATCACAACATGCCCTGCAAAAACAAGTTAGACGTCCTCTACTTTGTTGTTGCAAGTTTTACGTGGCTGCTATGGGCTTAAGTAAGAACTCATCTCACCTACACATCAAAACCACAACGATAGTTTGTCAAATAGACTCTGTTTTAACCTTCTCAAGGACCGGGCGTAGCCACACTTGGTTCAACTAAAGTTGGAGAGACAGTCTTCCGCAAGCCATCTGTGTGCATAGCACATTGAGGGAACCGGTCTCGCGTAAGAGTACGCGTAAGGTTGGTCCGGATAGTCTCGTCCAACAATACTGCCGAACCAAAGTATGACATGCTGGTAGGTAGTATGACTTGTATCGCCCACAACTCACTTGTGTTCTACTCGTGCAAATAACATCAAACCATAAAAACCTAGGCTCGGATGCCACTGTTGGGGAACGTAGTAATTTCAAAAAATTTCCTACGCACACGCAAGATCATGGTGATGCATAGAAACAAGGGGGAGAGTGTTGTCTACGTACCAACGCAGACCGACTGCGGAAGCGATCACACAACATAGAGGAAGTAGTCGTACGTCTTCTTCCCGATCCAACCGATCCAAGCACCGTTACTCCGGCACCTCCGAGTTCTTAGCACACGTTCAGCTCGATGACGATCCTCGGGCTCCGATCCAGCAAAGCATCGAGGAAGAGTTCCGTCAGCACGACGGCATGATGACGATCTTGATGTACTACCGACGCAGGGCTTCGCCTAAGCTCTACAACGATATGACCGAGGTGGAATTTGGTGGCAGGGGGCACCGCACACGGCTAAGGAACGATCAACAATGATCAACTTGTGTGTCTATGGGGTGCCCCCTGCCCCCGTATATAAAGGAGCAAGGGGAGGGGTTCGGCTGGCCAAGGAGAGGGCGCGGGAGGAGTCCTACTCCTACCGGGAGTAGGACTCCCCCCCTCAATCCTATTCCAACTAGGACTCCCAAGGGGGAAAGGAGAGAGAGGGGGGCCGGCCCCTTCTCCTAGTCCTAATAGGACTTGGGGAAAGGGGGGGCGCGCGGCCAGCTATGGGCTGCCCCTTTTCTCTTTTCCACTAAGGCCCAATAGGCCCATTTGCCCCCCGGGGGGTTCCGGTAACCCTCCCGGTATTCCGGTAAAATCCGATTTCACCCGGAATACTTCCGATGTCCAAACATAGGCTTCCAATATATCAATCTTTACGTCTCGACCATTTCGAGACTCCTCGTCATGTCCGTGATCACATCCGTGACTCCGAACAACCTTCGGTACATCAAAAATGCATAAACTCATAATAACTGTCATCGTAACGTTAAGCGTGCGGACCCTACGGTTCGAGAACAATGTAGACATGACCGAGACACGTCTCCGGTCAATAACCAATAGCGGGACCTGGATGCCCATATTGGCTCCTACATATTCTACGAAGATCTTTATCGGTCAGACCACATAACAACATACGTTGTTCCCTTTGTCATCGGTATGTTACTTGCCCGAGATTCGATCGTCGGTATCCAATACCTAGTTCAATCTCATTACTGGCAAGTCTCTTTACTCGTTCCGTAATGCATCATCTCATAACTAACATCTTAGTTATTATGCTTGCAAGGCTTATGTGATGTGTATTACCGAGAGGGCCCAGAGATACCTCTCCGACAATCGGAGTGACAAACCCTAATCTCGAAATACGCCAACCCAACATCCACCATTGGAGACACCTGTAGTACTCCTTTATAATCACCCAGTTACGTTGTGACGTTTGGTAGTACCCAAAGTGTTCCTCCGGTAAACGGGAGTTGCATAATCTCATAGTTATAGGAACATGTATAAGTCATGAAGAAAGCAATAGCAACATACTAAACGATCGGGTGCTAAGCTAATGGAATGGGTCATGTCAATCAGATCATTCAACTAATGATGTGACCTCGTTAATCAAATAACAACTCTTTGTTCATGGTTAGGAAACATAACCATCTTTGATTAACGAGCTAGTCAAGTAGAGGCATACTAGTGACACTCTGTTGGTCTATGTATTCACACATGTATTATGTTTCCGGTTAATACAATTCTAGCATGAATAATAAACATTTATCATGATATAAGGAAATAAATAATAACTTTATTATTGCCTCTAGGGCATATTTCCTTCAAAAACTAGCTTTTCGCAAAACATAATAACCATAGAGCCTCCACCAGCCAAATATGCATTTAGCTGTAGCTGTTACATGTTCATTGCTCTACAATGTTATTTCGCCAGCATAATCCATGTGTTGACCCGTTTTCGGGCTGCAACATATTATGTCGCAGACTTTTCAGATGAAGAGTAAGGTGCGCTAGGTCATTGTCGTGCACTCAACTATGCCGTTGGAGTTGATGGACTCACTTTATCTTCCAAGCCTTCCGCTGTTATCTTATTTAGATGGCCTTAAGCCATATCATTGTAATGAGTTCTCTTCTGAGACTATCGATGTATTAAGTGTGTGATTGAAAGTCTGTTATAAATCCTTCAAGTACTGTTTGTGTCAGCATTACCGATCGAGGGATGACACTTATGCACAGAGATTTGCCCATTGGAGGTCGGATCGCTACAAGATGGTATCAGAGCAGACGCTGATTGTAGGACACGACCACTAAGATAAGCCATAGGTCACTCTTCTCTACTCATTTCCGACTCCTCTCCATTTACCACTCTATAGATGGCGGATCCGAGGAACAAGTTTGCTCAACCAGATGAAGACACACCGTTTGGATGACATTTGAAGGAAGTCACTAGGTACCTGAACATCGGAATACCAAGCTTCACCGGCACCTACACCGCCACTTTACCAGAAGAGGAGCGTTGGATGATTCGAGTTCATGTTCCAGGAAGGGCATTTACGCCAGTTACTGAGCCCATAGAGTTTTCCTTTGATGCACCAACCTGGATTCTAGGAAAGAGCATGGCAGCCCACATCGCCATGGGACACATTGGCGAAGTCTACAACAAGGATCTTAACGACACAATCTACCAGATATGTGGGCGCCGAGATGAGCAATGGGAGATGATCAGCACCAGGAGGGACAGATCCATTGCAACCTTCATCCAGGAGTTAAACCAGCACATTCGTCGCTAGGAGAACCAAATGTGCGCAAGCATGATAGATCTAAAGAAGTTGATGACTAGGAACATGGAGCTTGAAGAGGAACTCAAGTCTACACGCAACGGGTACGAGGAGGAAATCGCACTACTAGTAGAAAAGAATGACGACCTGATGAGGAAGCTAGGAGTATTCATGGGAGACCCTGCGCCAGGAGGAGATGACGACCATCCCAAGGACTACATCATCATCGACGACACCAACTCTGACCCCGACAGTAGTGATGATGATTATGAAGACGAAGCTGGAGCGGACTTCATGGAGTCTTCCACCGATCAAAATTTCTAGATGACCCCCATATTGTCAGTAGTATTCCCCCATGTATATAGTAGTAGTCCGAGTATTTTGTAACGGTAGCTAGATCGATTGTATGCCCTTATTTGAATTGAGTGGTGTGATATGAATGTGTTTGTCTCAAGTGCATATGGGTAGTGTTTTTCTCCTTAGACCTCATTCTATTCTAATCTGTCCCCTCTAAAACCATCGGATGCCTCCGAGACGTCACCCCGAATTTGTCTTCCCACCGGAGCTCACTCAGTTGATCCAACAGCAGAATGCCTTGATGTAGCTACTAGTCCAGAACCAAGGCAACAACAGCAACAATAACAACAATCCACCGTCACCACCTCTAGTGGACAACTTAGCTCGTTTTCTGAGGTTGAATCCGCCGGTGTTTTCCAGTAGCACCGAGCTGATTGTTGCTAATGACTGGCTACGCAGGATTGGAAGGGAGTTGACCACCGCAGGTTGCACAGATGCGGAGAAGGTGCGCTTTGCCGCACACCAACTGGATGGACCCGCAGCTTCATGGTGGGAGAATTACACAGTCACTTTTCCCATAGCCAACGTGTCGTTGGGAAACGACACCTATGGGGTCACTGGGATCCCTTCTACGGTTGGCGGGCGCGGGGTTGTGCGAAGAGCGGGTCTGGCAGTCAGCACACAAATCTTTTACCCAGGTTCGGGCCGCGGAGACGCGTAAAACCCTAGTCCTGCTTTGATGTGTATTTAGGTGTTCTTGTGTTCTTGAGCTAGCTGCAGTAGCTCTCTAGTCCAAAAATTCCTAATCCCCCTCCAGTATGCCATGGGCCTCCTTTTATAGACAAAAAGGGGTTGCCACAGTGGCACACATGAGGTGGAAAGGTGTACAGGGGCTGATTCTATCCCTTGGCATCGTAGGAGAAACGCATTTAATGCGCTACCGATGTGCCCCACTTGCTTTATTGGGGACGTCAAAGAAGCCCATCCCAGCTGTCGTCGCCTCGCCTGGCTCCGATGCGCGTCCAAGCTGACGAGGCGTTGTAACGCCACGTTGGCAGGCTGTTGGGCTGGCGCGGTGGTGGAGCCTTCACGACGATTTGCATGCCACCACGCAGGTGCTTGCTGAGTTGGTGTAGAGGCCGCGCGCTGCCACGCAGATGCCTGCCCAGCTGGTCGAGCTGGTAGCTGTATGGGAGCGGCGGTAGAGGCTTTGGCAGACACGGGCCTGGCTGTGGCCCCGCGGGCATCCTCAGCAAGGGTCTTGCTGCGGCACCGCGGTCGTCCCCGGCAAGGGTCCTGCCGGGGGTCTCATGGATCTCCTTGGCAAGGATGTCACCAAGGGTCGTCATCTTCTGGTTCTCATCTGATCTTGTGTATCTATGATCTCTACAAAGATCTACATGCCACCACGGAGGTGCCTCCCGAGCCTTGGTTCCAATATGGCGTGGGAACCCCTTGGGCTCAAGGGTGGCGCGCTCTGCTAGCGTCAGGCAAGTTGCCCCGGCAAGGATCTTGCCGTGGCTGCGGAAGCCACCCCGGTAAGAACCGGGGGAGTCCACCTCGCCCTCTTGCTCTCTTTGCGTCTCTGGTCTTGGCGTTGCTCTGGTCATTTTGTGTTCCAGCATCCCTCCCCTGCCCTGCATAGTGTGGCCGTGGGCGCGGCTCTGACTGCCCGTGCACAAGTAAAGGGGTGCAAAAGGAGAGCCCCTACTTTTCTACACCGATAGGAGCCCCCGGGCCTGGGCCACATATAAGTGCAACACGTTGTTGGGCTAGGCCCAGAATGGTGCGCGGGCAGGTGGGGCGGATTTTTACCGTGGTAATTTCCCGTCCGCTGCGCTTCCCCACGACCCGCGTTGAACGCGCGACATGGAGGGTCATGCGTGACGTGGGGGTCGTGCGTGGGGCAGTTTCCGCACGCTTGCGTCACATCGTGGTAAAGAGGCGGTACGCACCTTCCCCGTAAAAGGGAACTACCGCGGGCACGCTGCTCATTTACCCTATGCGTCTTCTCGAATCTCGGAACCGCCATCCCCTCCTTCTTCCTCAAGCCTTTGCTCCCACTTGCCGCCACCACGTTTTCGTTCCCCTTTCTCCTCCACCTCTCGCAGCCACCATGGCACCTAAAACCAGCAAGAGCAAAGGAGTGGCCAGGGACGCTGGGGGGACGGAGCCGCCGGAGAGCGAGTCGGCGGCGCAGTGGACGCAGCTCGCTTACTTACCCTCAACCGTCGATGCGGTCCACCTCCGGGACAACTTGAGGCCCCTGTGGGGGTGCAAGACGGGGGGAGAGACGATGGGGCACCCGGCCATGTGCGTCATCCCCGCCAGTTGCGGCAAGGCCGCCCCGAATCGATACCCATTCTTCGTCGACTACTTTTCCTGTGGCCTCTACCCCCCTTTCTCTGATTTCTTCAACAACATCATGCACACCTACGGCTTCCATCTTCTAGATTTCACTCCAAACGCCGTGGCGTGCATGGCTCTTTTTGCCCATCTCCGCGAGGGCTTCGCCGGAGTGCTTCCCAGCACGACGCTCTTTCACTACTACTTTTATCCTCTAATCCAGAAGGGAGGCGCCATCTCTGGTTGTGTCACTTGGATCCCAAGGCTCCTGGAGAAGGGGACGTATCCAGAGGGCGCCCAGAAGGAGAGGTGGGAGGAATGGCGGAGCTGGTGGTGCTGGATTGAGGAGGAGGACCCTCAGGAGTTTTGCCAAGTTTGCCAGCCGCCGCCGGTCCGCAGAGATGCGACTGGGGCGACGTCGACGCCCGGGACGGGAGGTGCTACCTCTTAAGAGCTTGCGTTGGTTTTCCCTTGAAGAGGAAAGGGTGATGCAATAGAGTAGCGTATGTATTTCCCTCAGTTTTTGAGAACCAAGGTATCAATCCAGTAGGAGGCTACGTGCGAGTCCCTCATACCTGCACAAAACAAATAACTCCTCGCAACCAACGTGATAAGGGATTGTCAATTCCTTCACGGTCACTTACGAGAGTGAGATCTGATAGATATGATAAGATAATATTTTTTGGTATTTTTGTGATAAAGATGCAAAGTAAAATAAAAGCAAAGGAAATAACTAAGTATTGGAAGATTAATATGATGAAGATAGACCCAGGGGCCATAGGTTTCACTAGTGGCTTCTCTCAAGAGCATAAGTATTTTACGGTGGGTGAACGAATTACTGTTGAGCAATTGACAGAATTGAGCATAGTTATGAGAATATCTAGGTATGATCATGTATATAGGCATCACGTCCGAAGCAAGTAGACCGACTCCTGCCTGCATCTACTACTATTACTCCACTCATCGACCGCTATCCAGCATGCATCTAGAGTATTAAGTTCATGAAAACAGTGTAACGCCTTAAGCAAGATGACATGATGTAGAGGGATAAATTCATGCAATATGATAAAAAAACCATCTTGTTATCCTCGATGGCAACAATACAATACGTGCCTTGCTCCCCCTAGTGTCACTGGGAAGGGACACCGCAAGATTGAACCTAAAGCTAAGCACTTCTCCCATTGCAAGAAAGATCAATCTAGTAGGCCAAACCAAACTGATAATTCAAAGAAACTTGCAAAGATAACCAATCATACATAAAAGAATTCGGAGGAGATTCAAATATTGTTCATAGATAATCTTGATCATAAACCCACAATTCATCGGTCTCAACAAACACACCGCAAAAAAGAAGATTACATCGAATAGATATCCACAAGAGAGGGGGAGAACTTTGTATTGAGATCCAAAAAGAGAGAAGAAGCAATCTAGCTAATAACGATGGACCCGAAGGTCTGAGGTAAACTAGTCACACTTCATCGGAGAGGCTATGGTGTTGATGTAGAAGCCCTCCATGATGGATGCCCCCTCTGGCGGAGCTCCAGAATAGGCCCCAAGATGGGATCTCGTGGATACAAAAAGTTACGATGGTGGAATTAGGGTTTTGGCTCCGTATCTGATTGTTTGGGGGTACATAGGTATATATAGGAGGAAGAAGTACGTCGGTGGAGCAACAAGGGCCCACAAGGGTGGAGGGCACGGCGGGGGGGGGGGGGGGGGTAGGCGCGCCCCTACCTCATGGCCTCCCTATTGGTTGCTTGACGTAGGGTCCAAGTCTCCTGGGTCTTGTTCGGTGAGAAAATCACGTTCCCGAAGGTTTCATTCCGTTTGGACTCCGTTTGATATTCCTTTTCTTCGAAACCCTAAAATAGGCAAAAACAGCAATTCTGGGTTGGGCCTCTTCGACTCCCGCATCGTCGTCCATACCGTCGATGTCTTCGGAGTCAAAGTCGAGCATGTCGGTCAAGTCATCGACAGTGGCTACTAAGTGGGTGGGCGGCGAATTTCTTCGTCATCTGTATCCCAATCCTGCCGGACGTAGTTCGGTCAGGATCCTCCTGTGACACCCCAAAATTTTTGACCTTGTTTTAATGAATTAAAATTTTGCCAGGAATTAAAACTTTGAATTTCTGAGCTCCCTTTTGATTTTGCTTAATCATTTTCTTCCCTGTTGTGATGAGTTTTTCCCAAAGTGAAAAATCTTTCAAATATATTATTGGGCTTATTTAATCTCTCAAGAAAAACTTTTCCTCATTTAATATAACTAATTAAATAATCAAGTTGCTTGATCTTCACTTTCTTGAAAATGGTTTTTCAAGGTTAAGTGGCCATATTTGAACTACAACCATTTGATAAATTCACTTAAAATTTCCACAAAAATTTGGAGATGTCATGTGATGCTTTTAAATCACCTTTGTATAAAACACCTTTATTTAATGAAATATTTTGAGTTCTACAACAGATTTCTCTTCTCTGGTCCAGTGGGCATTTTACACTACAACTCTTTTAAATATTTTCTTCTAGCCTCCACCAAAATTTTTGGATGTTAATAGTAGCATATGATTCAACATTTTGCAAAAACCTAGTGCTGTTCTTTGAAAAAATTGAGTGAATCAACCTCTCTTTTATTCTGGTCCAACTTGAGGATTTGAACAGCAACTACATCTTAAGTTGCTCCTTTACCCATGATTCCTTTTCCTACTTGTAGACCACCTTACCAAACCCCTAAATCCAGGAGCATGCACCCATTGGTTCATTTTTGGTTCATGAAATAATGCCATTTATTTCCTGTCCAGAATTGAAGTTTTTCAAAACTTGCACTAACAAGTTTCTGCTTTTGGCCAAATAACCTCACCACCTTCTCATTCCTCTAAAGAGACCCCAATCTAGAAGTTTTGGCCACCCCAAGAGTAGCCTAGGTGCATGTGGCATTCTATCGAGCACCCTGTAGGCATGACCAGTATTGACATGAGTTTTGGCATTGCACTGTGAGCTTGCACCTTGGATCAAACTAACCTGTCCACTAGACTCCCAGTTGCTCTTAACCTAGATCCGCTAAGTGCCAGCCTCACGCAAGCTCTCTAGCGTGCTCTGGCATTGTGTCGAGCACATCCCGTGCGTGCCCAGAGCGCGAGCAGAGCGTGCGTTTGGCACGCGTTTTGCACCTGCCGCGCCTGAGCCGACACGCTGGCCCCCCTGGCTTTGGCCCACTCGGCAGCACCTCGCCACACACATCCCTCCTCACCGCTACGCGCCAAGCCGCCCCTCGCCTCGGCCGACAGGCCAGGAGCTAGCCGCCACGGCCGCCGACAGTCCCTGCTCCGTTCAGCGCCGCTGAGCCTCCCCCGCTCGCCACCTGGCCCCTGGAGCAGCGCGAGCTTATCCACAGCCATGTCCGCTAGCGCTCGTCGCCGCCACGATGCCCTGCAGCTACAGTAAGACGGTCGCCGACGAGCTCATCCACGGCCGCCGCTGAACCGCCTCGACTCACCCATTTAAGGAGCCCCGAGCTCATCTCCGCACACAGGCAGTCCCAAGCCACCTCTCGAGGACCCCCATTGGCAGCCAATCGACCCAGGGAGGCCTCCTTCCTCATCTCCGACAACTTCTGCCGCCGCCACCGCCCCGGCCAATCCGGCACCTCCAGTATCTCCCCCTCTCCATTCTCTTCGCCAGAAACTTCCTTATCCTCCAGTGAACCCATTCCCCTTCTCAATCTTGACCGGGAACCACCGTAGCCCCAAATCCACCTTGCTCCCGAAGCTTCCCTCCGCCGCGGAGCTCGCCGCCGGCGATTTCCTCCGCTTCCGACGACCCTACGACTACCGGAGTGACCACCTCGGCCCCCTGAATCCGCTGATGGCCTCAGATTTCCGAACGGAGCCACCGTTCGCCGGCGATGATCGCCGGAGCCCCGCTCCACTCGGGCAGAGGAGGAAGACGACGCGGGCGACTGGTCAAACCTGACCAGTGGGCCAGGCGGGCCCACCGTCAGAGACCCAACGCCAGTCCACATGGTTAAGTGGAGGCGTAAAGGGCGCAAGTGCGTTTTCTCTACACCGAAAGCGTAATCTCATTCGAACCGTTTTCTTTTCCTGATTTTATTAAAAAAACAGATTTTGACCAAATCTTTGACTGGCTATAACTTTTTAAATATAACTCCAAATGAATTGATTCTTTTTCCTACCTTCCTCAAATTTGTCTAGTCTATTCTAAGATTTATTTCAAAATTTTCCAAACAACTTTTTTGTACTGTTTTTGAAATATGTGTTAATTCAAATATATCTTTAAATAGGATTTTGGAGAGAGAGAAGAAGCTTTCAAAAGTTTTGGAGAGCACCTCACCCCTCCACAACCTAAAGGCAAGCATTCTGAACCCTGGCATAATGTTTCCTGGTGTGCTATTTGGCACATTTATAACCCCACCTTATCTCTTAGGACTTGTTATTTTATGTGATATGATCATATGCATGGAAGCATATCAGTGATTTCCTTGCTGTTGGGAATGAATATTTTTGTAATCATCCTCATATGCCTTGCATGCATGCCGGAAAGGAATCCGGGAAAGCCTCGGCCTTGGGTAGGCATGAGCTTATCACCGGTCCCCGTCGGGACGGTTATGTCCGGTATGGCATGGTAAGGTATATAGAGTGGTGATTTCGTCGGTTGTAATATGTTCGATATACATGTCATGCAGGAATCTTATAAACCTCCCGAGTCGACCGCAGATCGAGTCTTGTTCCAGTAACCCCCATACTTGCCTCGTACTACCACTCGTCCCTGCCGCAGGTAAGGGTACGGTTCAGTAAGTCGTCAACCCCTTTCCAGCACACACCGTACAGAGAGGCCATGGTGGAAGATATCGGTTGTAGCCGGTAGGCAGGCCACCTGGTCCGGGGGCATGGGTGTTTCCGGTTGGAACCGAGAGGGGAGGCCACCCCTTAGAGCGTGCGATATAAATTTGATCCCATGCTACGCGAGGTTGTAGCCTCCCCACTTAGAGTTTTGCTTAACAAGTGTCGTGGGTGATTCCAGGCACCGATGAGTTAAGCTGGTGTGTGCAAGTTAGGCGTGTTTTCAACTAAAAGGCCGTAGACGGAATTAGTCCCGATGGACTAAAGGAATCCGTTACTCGTGGGTAAAGAGTACACCCTCTGCAGAGATTAAACCTATTCGAATAGCCGTGTCCATGGTTAAGGATTACAGTCTGGGATGGGTCAAGTATTGGTCTTTGTGTCGGTCTTCGGAGGTGAAAATGGTTAAACCAAAACTTGGACACTGATCGGTGACTTGTGAGGACCATGTTCATTATTTTATGATGGACTAACCTGTTATATTATTTGTATGATCAAGTATCGCTGGGATGGTTCTACCCCTGGATATTCATGGTGATTAACTATTTCTAAGCCCGGCTAAAGGTTTATTCCGGTGGATGGCTAACCCGTTCATTGTCATGGATTGAATATTTATTATGAGTATTAATTTACTGGTGAACATAAGCCCTTTCTGTGATGTCGCCCAGACGTCCGACTGTGGCATTTCTTTTAAAACCCTTTCTGTGATGTCGCTCAGACGTCCGACTGTGGCATTTCTTTTAAAGCCCTTTCTGTGATGTCGCTCAGACGTCCGACTGTGGCATTTCTTTTAAAGCCCCTTCCATGATGTCGCTTAAACGTCCGACTGTGGCATTTCTTTTAAAGACCTTTCTGTGATGTCGCTCAGACGTCCGACTGTGGCATTTCTTTTAAAGCCCTTTCTGTGATGTCGCTCAGACGTCCGACTGTGGCATTTCTTTTAAAGCCCTTTCCGTGGTGTCGCTTAGACGCCCGACTGTGGCATTTCTTTTAAGCCCTTTATGTGGTGTCGCATAGACGCCCGACTGTGGCATTTCTTTTAAGCCCTTTATGTGGTGTCGCATAGACGCCCGACTGCGGCATTTTGTTTCCACTCCCTTATTGCTTATTCATGTCGCATATAAATAACCGCTTGCATGCATAAAAGAAATGTTATTTGTGACTGACGATGTGACCATAGAATATTTCTGTGCATGGATATCAGTTATATTATTCCAGTATTCTTGATGTTTGCGAGTACATTGAAAGTACTCACTGGCTTGTCCCTGGCTATTGTCTTGGCCAGATATTCGCATGGAAAGGAGCGCTGCGATGACAGCCACGGAAACTAAGCAACGGTGATAGCAGCCTCGCGAAGATAGGAGTTAACCTGGTCAGCTGTTCCCGTGGGAAATGGAGTCCCACCCACTGATGACTCACAAACCGCTTCCGCCATCAACCACTAGAAAACCTTTTGATGTACTCACAGGCCACAATGGTCTTGTACTACACTTTCTGTGCTTTTGCTTGGAATTTCTGTAACAAGTTGGTGCCTCATCAGCTAACAGTTATCCTGGGGCTGGTGAGCACAACGGCCATTTTCTGGAAAATTTATGTCCGGAAAATCGGTCGTGACAGACTTGGTATCAGAGCCAGGCTGACCATTGGCTAATCCTATCTTAGCCAGGTCTATAAACCTAAGTAGACCAGCCCACCAGACTTTGACCAAACCCCAGTCAAGCTTCCCTAGCAAGATAGCCACACCGAGACCCGACACCTTTTGGGTAGTCGGTGCCCAACCTGTCAACCTTGCACCAGTAACCAAGTCCTAAATAGTCCTTCTTCGCAAGCGTGTGGAGGAAGACTCCATCCCCTTTTCCTATAAAAAGGGCACGATAGTCCCAACGCAGCACAGCCGCTACCCCAAACCGAGCCACAATGCCTGGACCTGTCGTGCACAACGAGACCACAGCAACCAACCTTGGAGGCTTTGTGACCATACTCGCAAACCTCACCCGTCGTGCCTATGCGTTAGAAGAGCCCCCAGAATATGTTGTGTACCAAGGACCCATGAGCGGCGAGAGCCATCAATTCTGGGCCACTGTGCACATTTATGGTAGGGGACTAGAGCCCGAGCGCCCTACAGGTTCACCGGAAGAACAACTTCCTTTGAGCCACAAGCCATCCAGCTAGCTGCTCAAGAAGCTATAGTTCATCTCCGACACGTGTCGCCCAGAGTTAACTGTCGCTCGTTCCACTACTACCCCAGACGTGAAGGGTATGGTAGACCACCCCAAGTTGTCAACGGAGATCACGAGACAGACCCTGCATTGTTGCATCTAGCGCGCTATGTAAGTGCACTAGAGGAGCTATGCGATCAAATCACGATTGATCTAATCACAGCTCGTGGAGAGCTGGTTCGTCGAACCCCGGCGAGAGAAGAGATCGAGCCCAACATCATCAACCCAGTCATGCTGTTTGGACACCCGATCGAGCCCCGGAGATCTGCCCCAGCCATCGTCCAAGGTGCCGCGATAACCCAGAAGTGCTTCGCCGCATACTGGAAGCACACTCCAACGGGGTTGTGGCCAACAATCCCCGAGATGGTCATCATCGCTACCTCGAGCCTGCAGCCCCTCAGACCACTCCAGTTAATTCAGACAACGAGACCCAGAGAGAAGCCTCGACATCCACAAGGCATGCCCGCTTGGATATAAACGAGGTAGACTAAGTCACCCGAATCGTATCGAGTCCCAGTGTACCCTTGCTTTGTAATCGTGTGGCCTTGTTTTTAGACGCCGTCTGTTGTCGTGCCTCTGTTTTAAATAGTATCTCTTGCATGGGTATGTCAGCACCCAGTGGCATATTTTCCGGACGCAACTACCCAAAAACCTTCCCCGACAACCCCACAGTAACACATCACTATAGTGAAATGTGTGAATCTGTGGCTTGACCCCGACCTTGGAACAGAGCTGAAAATTTTCTTTACCATTCACCACGGTAAAAATGACCCAGCTCCAGTGCTATAAAAGGCCACCGCGAGACCTTGCCAAGCACCCCTCATCTTGTGCACCATCCTCACAATCAATTCTTGCCATGCCGAGCCCCAGCATTTACCTGAGAACCCCAGATGCGACCCAGGGTAGTTTTGTCAAGTATTGTGGGATTTTACCTGCAGTACCATGGGCGCTACCCAGCCACCATAGTACGCGCTGTTCAAATCGAGGATCACCTCATCCACCTCAAGATATTGGGCAGCAGTGCACATCCCTCCCGTAAACTCAAACCAAGATCCAACAGAGGTCTCCTTCGTGGGGAAATCTATGCCAACCCCACCGATGGCCATAGAAGCTGCTGCATACGAAGCGCTTGCTCGCCTTCGATTCGCAGTGCCTTATGCCAGCGAATGAGGATATTATTAATTTCCGAGCCATGCAGAACCCGGACGAGTGACATCTTTTCCTGGTGGACGAATTGAGAGAGACCCAGTCCTGGCCAACCTTGTACAGTATGTCATCGCTCAAGAGCGTTTAACCCAACGTGTGATGGGTTATCTCCAGAGCCTCGCAGATTTAAATCCTCAAATCGCCATAGGCAGAGCACTGAGGCCCGACCGGGAGAGACACGTGCATCGACTGGTCAATCCACTTTCTCCGATAGAAGAGGAGTGTATCCCAGTACCAGAGATGTTTTCTAGGGACCCCGTCCGATTACCGTTTCCATTTTAGACGTTGCTGCGGTGTTCATTATTGCAACATTAATTTATGTGCTTGACTTATGCGTAATGCCCTGAGTTTGTACGACAAGTTAATTAATTGGCTTCTACTAATGGATGTAGTTTTTGTTGTGGTTTATGCCCTTTTACATTAACTGCTTTTCTCGCAAAATCCTAGAAGTGAGATTTCTTTTCCCGGAATTGCCACTTCTACACTTTCTCGCGGCGTGGATTTATTAATTTTGCACAGCACAACGGCAGCAGACTCACAACCATAATCATTCGAGCACATACACTGTTTGCAAAACTTTGCAACGGTGTTGCCTCCAGCTAATCACCCCCTAACAACGGTTAGCACCCGGCACACCCTATCTACTCCTCATGATCACCACCACCGCGGAGAGCCAACACCCAAGCAGCAGCGTCGCGACGATCGTCGAGGATCATCATGCACAGGAGCATAGAGAGCCCCAGTAGTGTCGCCAGTCCCGCGAATATCAGGATCGCAAACCAGTCCGGCATCGCCTCCGCCATTAGAGCCTCACCCGAGCTTCTGTAAGCAGTAATGGGGAAAGGAGGAGGAGAAGTAAGGCCAGGTGTGAGGAAGGAGAGAGGAGAGCACCCCGGCCGTTTTATTGCTCGAGCTCGGTGTATGGTGGGCGAAGTCCACCAACGCCGCTCGTCGCCGATCGCCGGTGTTTGGAGACGAATCCGCAAGTAGTGCCGACAGCATACTGGCCCGCGAGATGAGTGCACGCTGCACCGGCAGCTAGCACGCTGCGCACTACCTCGGTACGGCCTAGATGCCCTACGCGCTAAACGTCACCGGTGGAGAAAACGCGGGGAAGCGCGCGAGAGAGGAAGAAGAGAGAGCCAGAGGGAGAAGAAGAGGCTGACTATGGGCCCCGGGTCCACCCGTCAGCCAGAAAGAGCACTGTGCTCTCGGGTGCGACCAGCGTATATTTAAATTTAGAAACTATTCTAAATTTTTATCCAGCTAGGGATCCTACTTTCTTTTGTCCCGAACCATAGATTTTTCTCACGCAGCACCGGTATTCACACTGTGGTTTTACACCACTTATTGCCCTCTCACTGTAGCCACATCTTTGTTGCATAAAATTCTTTTTGAAACAGCCTTTGGCAAATCTCGAGGACGAGATTTTTTTTTCTTAAGGGGGTTAGTGTTGTGAAACCCCAAATTTTTTGACCTTGTTTTAATGAATTAAAATTTTGCCAGGAATTAAAACTTTGAACTTCTGATCTCCCTTTTGATTTTGCTTAATCATTTTCTTCCCTGTTGTGATGAGTTTTTCCCAAAGTGAAAAATCTTTCAAATATATTATTGGGCTTATTTAATCTCTCAAGAAACACTTTTCCTCATTTAATATAACTAATTAAATAATCAAGTTGCTTGATCTTCACTTTCTTGAAAATGGTTTTTCAAGGTTAAATGGCCATATTTGAACTACAACCATTTGATAAATTCAATTAAAATTTCCACAAAAATTTGGAGATGTCATGTGATGCTTTTAAATCACCTTTGTATAAAAACACCTTTATTTAATGAAATATTTTGAGTTCTACAACAGATTTCTCTTCTCTGGTCCAGTGGGCATTTTACACTACAACTCTTTTAAATATTTTCTTCTAGCCTCCACCAAAATTTTTGGATGTTAATAGTAGCATATGATTCAACATTTTGCAAAAACCTAGTGCTGTTCTTTGAAAAATTTGAGTGAATCATCCTCTTTTTTATTCTGGTCCAACTTGAGGATTTGAACAGCAACTACATCTTAAGTTGCTCCTTTACCCATGATTCCTTTTCCTGCTTGTAGACCACCCTACCAAACCCCTAAATCCAGGAGCATGCACCCATTGGTTCATTTTTGGTTCATGAAATAATGCCATTTATTTCCTGTCCAGAATTGAAGTTTTTCAAAACTTGCACTAACAAGTTTCTGCTTTTGGCCAAATAACCTCACCACCTTCTCATTCCTCTAAAGAGACCCCAATCTGGAAGTTTTGGCCACCCCAAGAGTAGCCTAGGTGCATGTGGCATTCTATCGAGCACCCTGTAGGCATGACCAGTATTGACATGAGTTTTGGCATTGCACTGTGAGCTTGCACCTTGGATCAAACTAACCTGTCCACTAGACTCCCAGTTGCTCTTAACCTAGATCTGCTAAGTGCCAGCCTCACCCAAGCTCTCTAGCATGCTCTGGCATTGTGTCGAGCACATCTCGTGCGTGCCCAGAGCGCGAGCAGAACGTGCATTTGGCACGCGTTTTGCACCTGCCACGCCCGAGCCGACACGCTGGCCCCCCTGGCTTTGGCCCACTCGGCAGCACCTCGCCACGCACATCCCTCCTCACCGCTACGCGCCAAGCCGCCCCTTGCCTCGGCCGACAGGCCAGGAGCTAGCCGCCACGGCCGCCGACAGTCCCTGCTCCGTTTAGCGCCGCCAAGCCTCCCCCGCTCGCCACCTGGCCCCTGGAGCAGCGCGAGCTTATCTGCAGCCATGTCTGCTAGCGCTCGTCGCCGCCACGATGCCCTGCAGCTACAGTAAGACGGTCGCCGACGAGCTCATCCACGGCCGCCGCTGAACCGCCTCGACTCACCCATTTAAGGAGCCCCGAGCTCATCTCCGCACACAGGCAGTCCCAAGCCACCTCCCGAGGACCCCCATTGGCAGCCAATCGACCCAGGGAGGCCTCCTTCCTCATCTCCGACAACTCCTGCCGCCGCCACCGCCCCAGCCAATCCGGCACCTCCAGTACCTCCCCCTCTCCATTCTCTTCGCCAGAAACTTCCTCATCCTCCAGTGAACCCATTCCCCTGCTCAATCTTGACCGAGAACCACCGTAGCCCCAAATCCACCTTGCTCCCGAAGCTTCCCTCCGCCGCGGAGCTCGCCGCCGGCGATTTCCTCCGCTTCCGACGACCCTACGACTACCGAAGTGACCACCTCGGTCCCCTGAATCCGCTGATGGCCTCAGTTTTCCGAACGGAGCCACCGTTCGCCGGCGATGATCGCCGGAGCCCCGCTCCACTCGGGCAGAGGAGGAAGACGACGCGGGCGACTGGTCAAACCTGACCAGTGGGCCAGGCGGGCCCACCGTCAGAGACCCAGCGCCAGTCCACGTGGTTAAGTGGAGGCGTAAAGGGCGCAAGTGCATTTTCTCTACACCGAAAGCGTAATCTCGTTCGAACCGTTTTCTTTTCCTGATTTTATTCAAAAAAAAAACAGATTTTGACCAAATCTTTGACTGGCTATAACTTTTTAAATATAACTCCAAATGAATTGATTCTTTTTCCTACCTTCCTCAAATTTGGTCTAGTCTATTCTAAGATTTATTTCAAAATTTTCCAAACAACTTTTTTGTACTGTTTTTGAAATATGTGTTAATTCAAATATATCTTTAAATAGGATTTTGGAGAGAGAGAAGAAGCTTTCAAAAGTTTTGGAGAGCACCTCACCCCTCCACAATCTAAAGGCAAGCATTCTGAACCCTGGCATAATGTTTCCTGGTGTGCTATTTGGCACATTTATAACCCCACCTTATCTCGGAGGACTTGTTATTTTATGTGATATGATCATATGCATGGAAGCATATCAGTGATTTCCTTGCTGTTGGGAATGAATATTTTTGTAATCATCCTCATATGCCTTGCATGCATGCCGGAAAGGAATCCGGGAAAGCCTCGGCCTTGGGTAGGCATGAGCTTGTCACCGGTCCCCGTCGGGACGGTTATGTCCGGTATGGCATGGTAAGGTATATAGAGTGGTGATTTCGTCGGTTGTAATATGTTTGATATACATGTCATGCAGGAATCTTATAAACCTCCTGAGTCAACCGCAGATCGAGTCTTGTTCCAGTAACCCCCATACTTGCCTCGTACTACCACTCGTCCCTGCCGCAAGTAAGGGTACGGTTTAGTAAGTCGTCAACCCCTTTCCAGCACACACCGTACAGAGAGGCCATGGTGGAAGATATCGGTTGTAGCCGGTAGGTAGGCCACCTGGTCCGGGGGCATGGGTGTTTCCGGTTGGAACCGAGAGGGGAGGCCACCCCTTAGAGCGCGCGATATAAATTTGATCCCATGCTACGCGAGGTTGTAGCCTCCCCACTTAGAGTTTTGCTTAACAAGTGTCGTGGGTGATTCCAGGCACCGATGAGTTAAGCTGGTGTGTGCAAGTTAGGCGTGTTTTCAACTAAAAGGCCGTAGACGGAATTAGTCCCGATGGACTAAAGGAATCCGTTACTCGTGGGTAAAGAGTACACCCTCTGCAGAGATTAAACCTATTCGAATAGCCGTGTCCATGGTTAAGGATTACAGTCTGGGATGGGTCAAGTATTGGTCTTTGTGTCGGTCTTCGGAGGTGAAAATGGTTAAACCAAAACTTGGACACTGATCGATGACTTGTGAGGACCATGTTCATTATTATATGATGGACTAACCTGTTATATTATTTGTATGATCAAGTATCCCTGGGATGGTTCTACCCCTGGATATTCATGGTGATTGACTATTTCTAAGCCCGGCTAAAGGTTTATTCCGGTGGATGGCTAACCCGTTCATTGTCATGAATTGAATATTTATTATGAGTATTAATTTACTGGTGAACATAAGCCCTTTCTGTGATGTCGCCCAGACGTCCGACTGTGGCATTTCTTTTAAAACCCTTTCTGTGATGTCGCTCAGACGTCCGACTGTGGCATTTCTTTTAAAGCCCTTTCTGTGATGTCGCTCAGACGTCCGACTATGGCATTTCTTTTAAAGCCCCTTCCGTGATGTCGCTCAGACGTCCAACTGTGGCATTTCTTTTAAAGCCCTTTCTGTGATGTCGCTCAGACGTCCGACTGTGGCATTTCTTTTAAAGCCCTTTCTGTGATGTCGCTCAGACGTCCGACTGTGGCATTTCTTTTAAAGCCCTTTCTGTGGTGTCGCTTAGACGCCCGACTATGGCATTTCTTTTAAGCCCTTTATGTGGTGTCGCATAGACGCCTGACTGTGGCATTTCTTTTAAGCCCTTTATGTGGTGTCGCATAGACGCCCGACTGCGGCATTTTGTTTCCACTCCCTTATTGCTTATTCATGTCGCATATAAATAACCGCTTGCATGCATAAAAGAAATGTTATTTGTGACTGACGATGTGACCATAGAATATTTCCGTGCATGGATATCAGTTATATTATTCCAGTATTCTTGATGTTTGCGAGTATATTCAAAATACTCACTGGCTTGTCCCTGGCTATTGTCTTGTCCCGATATTCGCATGGAAAGGAGCGCTGCGATGACAGCCGCGGAAACTAAGCAACGGTGATAGCAGCCTCGCGAAGATAGGAGTTAACCTGGTCAGCTGTTCCCGTGGGAAATGGAGTCCCACCCACTGATGACTCACAAACCACTTCCGCCATCAACCACTAGAAAACCTTTTGATGTACTCACAGGCCACAATGGTCTTGTACTACACTTTTTGTGCTTTTGCTTGGAATTTCTGTAAAAAGTTGGTGCCTCATCAGCTAACAGTTATCCTGGGGCTGGTGAGCACAACGGCCATTTTCTGGAAAATTTATGTCCGGAAAACCGGTCGTGACACCTCCTGACAAGGAAAGAGACCTTAATGAGTTCAGTATGTCGCCGAAGGGCGAGTGCTGACAAATATCCGCGGAGGTGAACTCCATGATCGGCGCCCAATCAGATTCGATAAGAACGGGCGCAGGCGGTTCGGAGTCCGTGGCCGGAGAAGGATCCGGTAGTTTGGCAACATAGCTCTCGTGAAGGGTAAGGTCGATATTCGGCTCGATTGCCGCAGAGGGTACGGCCTCCGTGATGGGGTCTATCCACCCGTCCACGGATGGCGAAACTGGCTCTGAATTGAGGGTCGGAGCGGCTGCCGGTGCGATCTCCTGATTACGGTCTGATGGTAGAGTTTGGCAACACGGCTCTCGTGAAGGGTAAGGTCGATATTCGGCTCGATTGCCGCAGAGGGTACGGCCTTTGTGATGGTTCTATCCACCCGTCCACGGATGGCGAAACTGGCTCCGAATTGAGGGTCGGAGCGGCTGCCGGTGCGATCTCCTGATTACGGTCAGATGGTAGAGCTAAATCGGCAGATCGAGGCGAATATCGACCTTACCCTTCACGAGAGCGCCGGCGCCAGCGGTTCCCAGGAAGAGCGGCTCCTCTAAGGCATGAGTGCCAGCTTCCACAAGCTCTAGGCGCTTCACCGTGCCCGCCTGGACAAGGCCAAGTCCAGGATGGCAGCGGTGGACAAGGGGGAGGTGGACCTCGAAGAGCGCGTCGCCCAGGCGCAGGCTTGGTTCGCCAGGCCTGTGAGGAATTCAAGGCCACCCAGGACCAGCTGGCCGAGCACAAGCTGGAGCTTGTCATGGAGCAGGCGTACATCTCGAAGGCCCAGTAGACGGCGAGTCGGTAGGCCGCCTAGGAGGAGGCCGCTTGGCTCCAGCACCAGGCCGAGCTAAACTTCCAGGAGGAGGATCTTGCAAGGACGAGGAGGAGAAGCTCGCCGCGACACTCCGCGGCAAGGACGAGGAGGTCCAAGAGCTCGTCGTGCAGCGGACCCGGGAACTGGAGCAGAGGCACGAGTAGGCCCTCAATGCTTAGGCCCAGGTCCATGCCGGCAAGGTGAACGAGCTGGAGGCGGAGCGTGACAGGATGAAGAGGCAGGTCCAGGAGCTGACGGAGGAGAGGGACGCGGCCAAGGGCGCTTTGGCTGATGCACAGGCCGCAATCCTCGAGAAGGCCGAGCTACTCTCCACGGCCAACAAGTCCATCAAGGACCCGAAGCTGAAGCTGGAGAGCCTTGAAGGGACGCTCTCGGAGGTCAAGGACCGGGAGGGGACCCTGGCCAAGAATCTGCAGGAGGAGAGGCAGTCGCGGAAGAACAACACCGCCAGTCATGCAGAGTTCGTGGCGGGCGAGAAGCTCTGGATCAGCCGCCTCGCTAGTGTTGCTGGCAGTATCAGCACGCATGCAGCTGGCTACCATGGGGATGCCAAACATGAGGTATGTCCTGGAGCCAAACGTGAGTCCTAATGCCATGCTGAATCTGTTCTTTGAGGGTGTTCTCGGGGCCTTGGAGCGATTCCACTCCAACAGGGCGGCCTCTCTGGCCGAAGAGGCCCGGAGGCTTTGCCGGGGTGCCATGACCAAGTTGCTCACCAAGATAGCGTACTGGAACCCTGACCTCGACTTCGAAGCTTCGCTGGATAGCTTGCCGGACAACGTGGACCCCGTGCCGCTCGAGGAGCGCATCGAGCCCGTCATCGATCGCATCAACGGAGTTCAGGGGGTACAAGGCCAACGGCGGGACTAGGCACCCTGTTTCTTATCACTGTTGCAGGTTCATGACCAAGACAATTTTTATCTTTAGTTAGAACCGCAGCAACAAATGATGTAATATAACTCTACATTGGTTTTGAAATGATGCATGTTGTTTTCCTGTTCGCTCTCCCTTTGTATGTCCACCCTACGTTAATCGAGTAGGTTTGCCAGTGCGGAAGCCCAGGCGGCGTCTTGAGGACGGATCCACAATGGCCTACTGGGCAGACCACCTCGCTGCTCTTGACGAGGCCGCTTGAGCTGTCGAGCGGACTCGAGACAAAACGAGAGCGTTGCTAATCACAGAAGGTCACCCTGCCATTCTCGACGCAGCCGCTCGAACTGTTGAGCGGGCTCGAAACAGAACAAGGGGGTTGCCAATTGTGGTAGGGCCCCATCGCGTGCAGGTTTTCCATACACAGGGCAAGATCGTCGAGGACGATAACTATATATAAAAAGGAATTACTCACTAGTTTCGCATGACTTAGCTTTTCTGCCGTTGCGTGAGCGTTTGTTGCGTCCACCGAGGATGCCATTTGTTCGGTAGTCTCCTTTCTTGAAGTGACAACCACGATGAAGCCGTTGCTTTGTCCAGACCGGATTCTCACAACTACGCACGCCCTACCTGGCGCGCCAGAGATGTTGGCGGGAAACGGCACCTATGGGGTCACTGGGATCCCTTCTATGGTTGGCGGTGATGACCCACAAGTGTACGGGATCTATCGTAGCCGTTTCGATAAGTAAGAATGTCGAACCCAACAAGGAGCAGAAGGAAATGATAAGCAGATTTATGTAAGGTATTCTCTACAAGCACTGAAATTATCGGTAACAGATAGTTTTGTGATAAGGTAATTTGTAACGAGTAGCAAGTAGCAAGTAATAAAAGTAAATACGGTGCAGCAAGATGGCCCAATCCTTTTTGTAGCAAAGGACAAGCCTGGACAAACTCTTATATGAAGTAAAGCGCTCCTGAGGATACATCGGAATTATCGTTGAGCTAGTTTTCATCACATTCATACGTGGGTGGACCGGTGCTTGGGTACTGCCCTTACTTGGACAAGCATCCCACTTATGATTAACCCCTATTGCAAGCATCCGCAACTATAACAGAAGTATTAATGTAAATCTAACCATAACATGAAACATATGGATCCAAACCAGCCCCTTACGAAGTAACGCATAAACTAGGGTTTAAGCTTCTGTCACTCTAGCAACCCATCATCTACTTATTACTTCCCAATGCCCCCCTCTAGGCCCAAACAATGGTGAAGTGTCATGTAGTCGACGTTCACATGACACCACTAGAGGGATGACAACATACATCTCATCAAAATATCGAACGAATACCAAATTCACATGACTACTTATAGCAAGACTTCTCCCATGTCCTCAGGAACAAACGTAACTACTCACAAAGCATATTCATGTTCATAATCAGAGGGGTATTAATATGCATAATGGATCTGAACATATGATCTTCCACCAAGTAAACCAACTAGCATCAACTACAAGGAGTAATCAACACTACTAGCAACCCACAGGTACCAATCTGAGGTTTGGATACAAAGATTGGATACAAGAGATGAACTAGGGTTTGAGATGAGATGGTGCTAGTGAAGATGTTGATGGAGATTGACCCCCTCCCGATGAGAGGATCATTGGTGATGACGATGGTGATGATTTCCCCCTCCCAGAGGGAAGTTTCCCCGATAGAACAGCTCTACCGGAGCCCTAGATTGGTTTCACCAAGGTTCCGCCTCGTGGCGACGGAGTTTCATCCTGTGATCTAGCTTATGATTTCTCCTCGACGAAAGACTCCATATAGCCAAAGATGGGCATCGGAGAGCCACCAGGGGCCCATGAGGCAGGGGGGCGCGCCCAGGGGGGTAGGGCGCGCCTCCACCCTCGTGGACGGTGGGTGGCCCGCCTCTGGTACTTCTTTTGCCCAATATTTTTTATATATTCTGAAACGTGCTCCCGTGATGTTTCAGAACTTTTGGAGATGTGCAGAATAGGCCTCTAATATTTTCTCCTTTTCCAGCCCAGAATTCTAGCTGCCGGCATTCCCCCTCTTCATGTAGACCTTGTAAAATAAGAGAGAATAGACATAAATATTGTGACATAATGTGTAATAACAGCCCATAATGCAATAAGTATCGATATAAAAGCATGATGCAAAATGGACGTATCAACTCCCCCAAGCTTAGACCTTGCTTGTCCTCAAGCGAAAGTCGAAATCGAAAAATATGTCCACATGTTTAGAGATAGAGGTGTTGATAAAATAAAATACGGACATGAGGGCATCATGATCATTCTTAGAACAGCCATATATATATATATATATATATATATATATATATATATATATATATTCATATGATCTCCCATGCTAAAGTAACAATTCAATCACATACTCAAGTATGAATCAGAAACTTCATTGAAAACTAACAAACTATAATCTTAGTCACTGAAGCAATTGCAATTTATCATAACATAGGAAATAGTCAATATAAGAACTTCTCAGCAAGTCCACATACTCAAGCATATTTTAGTCTTTCACAATTTCTAACACTCACGCGATATTTATGGTTATGAAGTTTTAATCGGACACAGAGAAGACAGGGGCTTATAGTTTTGCCTCCCAACATTTTACCTCAAGGGTAATGTCAACAATAATAGTTCATGAAAACCCACATCCAATTAGCCATATATATCAGAATCTTTCCAACACATTGTGCTTGCCAAAGGATAAAATGTAAAAAGGAAAGGTGAAGATCACCGTGATTCTTTGCATGAAGTATAATACAAGAATAAAAGATAGGCCCTTCGTAGAGGGAAGCAGAGGTTGTCGTGTGCTTTTATGGTTGGATGCACGAAATCTTAATGCAAAAGAACGTCACTTTATATTGCCACTTGTGATAGGGACCTTTATTATGCAGTTTGTCACTTTTATTTCTTCCACATCACAAGATCGTATAAAGCTTATTTTCTCCACACTAATAAGTCATACATATTTAGAGGGCAATTCTTATTGCTTGCAATGATGACAACTTACTTGATGGATCTTACTCAATCCATAGGTAGATATGGTGGACTCTCATGGCAAAACCGGGTTTAGGAATATTTGGAAGCACAAGTAGTATCTCTACTTGGTGCAAAGAAATTGGCTAGGAAGAGAGGGAAAGGCAAGCTCAACATGTTGGATGATCCATGACAATATAATTTATCTCAGATGTAAGAAAACATAACCCATTACGTTGTCTTCCTTGTCCAACGTCAACTCTTTAGCATATCATACTTTAATGAGTGCTCACAATTATAAAAGATGTCCAAGATAGTATATTTATATGTGAAAACATCTCTTTCTTTATTACTTCCTATTAATTGCAACAATGACCAAAACTATGTTTGTCAACTCTCAACAACTTTTATTCATCATACTCTCTATATGTAGAGTCACTACTCCCCATAAGATCCATATGATCTCTTTATTTCTTCTCTTTTATTTTATTCCCTCAAGATCATAGCAAAATAATCAAGGCCTTGACTCAACACTAATCTTTATTATATATAGCTCACGGACCCGATTACATAGAAGGATCATAAAGCAAAACTAAAACTAGATCATACTGAAACTTTATTCTACTAGATCAAGATATTACCAAAAGGATCGAACTAAGAAAAATGGTAAAGATAAAAGTGATGGTGATACGATACTGGGGCACTCCCCCAAGCTTGGCAGTTGCCAAGGGGAGTGCCCATACCCGATGTGTTTATGTTTCCTTCCTCGGAGGTGGTGATGAATGACTTGTTGATGATGTAGGCGTGCCGTCCATCTTCCAAGGCATAGGCTAACCATCATAGAAGGATGATCGAGTCTCCGGGATCCTCAAATCTGCAGCCAAACTCATCCTCTTGAATCTATATTCATACTCACAGTTTTGGTTTTACAGGTCATAGATCTGGGCTTGGTGGCACTTGATTTTATCGTGAAGCTTGAAGATGGCCTCCCCAATGTTCTTGTCATCCAACTTGTGGTTGTTGGTGAACTCCATGATCATTATATGATTGGAGTCGAGTCCATGTTCCACCATCTCCTTGCACTTGAAAACTTGTTGCTCCAATGCCTCGAGCCTTCTCTCCATGCTTCCGGTCCTCCTTGGTCCCTCAACATCGTGGATATGCAGCAACCCCTCACGCATCTCAATGGTTTGAGGGTGTTGCAGCACCTCCGCGAGGTAGGGGTTGATGACCTTCTCGAAGAACTTGTCCTTGGGGGCACTTGAAGACGCCATGGCGATCTAGATCTGTCAGAAAAATAGCTCGAAATAAAGATAGAGGATATTTGCGTGATATGGTGGTCAAAACCTTCGGGAGCTTATATAATGAATTTTTACCGACCAAAAGAAGTATCGTGCAAGAAAACAGAGTTCGGAGAGCACACGAGGTGCCCACGAGGCAGGGGGCGCGCCCAGGGGGGTAGGGTGCGCCCTCCACCCCCGTGGAAGCCTTGTGTCCTTTCCGGCCAGCTTCTTATTTTCCTATTTTCTTAAATATTACAAAACAGAGAATATTTGCTATTAGAACTGTTTTGGAGTCGGTTTACTTACCGTACCACGTACCTATTCCTTTTCCGAGTCTGAAACGTTCTAGAAAGTGTCCCTTATGTATTCCTCCGGGGTTATGGTTTCAATAACATTAGTTTCAACATTTATAGGATTACCTGAGATATGATGTTTGATTCTTTGACCATTCACCACCCTCGGATTTGAGCCTTCGAAGTTGTTGATTTGTATGGCATCGGAACGGTAGACCTCCTCGATGATGTAAGGACCTTCCCATTTAGAGAGGAGTTTGCCTGCAAAAAAATCTTAAATGAGAGTTGTATAACAATACATAGTCATGTACATTAAACTCGCGTTTTTGTATCCTTTTGTCATGCCATCTTTTAACTTTTTCTTTAAACAGTTTAGCATTCTCATAAGCCTGGGTTCTCCATTCATCAAGTGAGCTAATTTAAAAAAGCCTCTTCTCACTTGCCAATTTGAAGTCATAGTTGAGCTCTTTCATAGCCCAATATGCCTTATGTTCTAGTTCAAGAGGTAAGTGACATGCTTTACCATAAACCATTTTATACGGAGACATACCCATAGGATTTTTATATGCAGTTCTATAGGCCCATAATGCATCATCAAGTTTCTTGGACCAATTCTTTCTAGATCTATTGACAGTCTTCTGCAAAGTTAATTTAAGCTCTATATTGCTAAGTTCCACCTGACCACTAGACTATGGATGATATGGACATGCAATTCTATGATTAACATCGTACTTAGCAAGCATTTTAGGAAAGCACCATGAATGAAATGTGAACCACCATCAGTCATTAAATATCTAGGGACTCCAAACCTTGGAAAAATAACTTCTTTAAGCATCTTAATAGAGGTGTTATGATCAACACTACTAGTTGGAATAGCCTCTACCCACTTAGTAACGTAATCAATAACAACTAAAATATGTGTATACCCATTAGAGGAAGGAAAAGGTCCCATATAATCAAAGCCCCAAACATCAAATGGTTCAATAACAAGTGAATAATTCATAGGCATTTCTTGACGTCTACTAATATTACCAATTCTCTGACATTCATCACAAGACAAAACAAACTTACGGGCATCCTTGAAGAGAGTAGGCCAATGAAAACCGGATTGCAATACCTTGTGTGCAGTTATGTCTCCAGCATGGTGTCCTCCATAAGCTTCGGAGTGGCACTTGCGTAGGATCTGTTCCTGTTCATGCTCAGGTACACAACGTCTAATAACACCATCTACTCCTTCTTTATAAAGATGTGGGTCATCCCAGAAGTAATGTCTTAAATCATAAAAGAACTCTTTGCTTTGCTGGTATGTGAAACCAGGTGGTATAAATTTAGCAAGAATGTAATTAGCAAAATCAGCATACCATGGGGCAGTACGAGAAGCATTTAGGACGGCTAGTTGTTCATCAGGAAAGCTATCATCAATAGGTAGTGGCTCATAAAGAACATTCTCTAACCTAGACAAGTTGTCTGCAACGGGGTTCTCAGCTCCCTTTCTATCAATAATATGCAAATCAAATTCTTGTAGCAAGAGAACCCATCTAATAACTCTAGGTTTAGCATCTTTCTTTTCCATAAGATATTTAATAGCAGCATGATCAGTGTGAACAGTTACTTTAGAATCAACAATATAAGGTCTGAACTTATCACAAGCAAATACAACTGCTAAAAATTCTTTTTCAGTAGTAGCATAATTTCTTTGGGCACTGTCTAGAGTTTTACTAGTATATTGGATAACATTTATTTTCTTATCAACTCTTTGTCCTAGAACAGCCCCTACAGCATAATCACTAGCATCACACATAATTTCAAATGGTAAATTCCAGTCAGGAGGTTAAACAATAGGTGCAGAAACCAAAGCTTTCTTAAGTATTTCAAATGCTTCTACACAGTCATCATCAAAGACAAAAGGGACATCTTTTTGTAAGAGATTAGTTAGAGGTCGAGAGATTTTAGAGAAGTCCTTAATGAATCTCCTATAAAAACCGGCATGACCAAGGAAACTTCTTATACCATTAATGTCCTTAGGACACGTCATCTTTTCAATAGCATCAACTTTAGCTTTATCAACTTCAATACCTCTTTCAGAAATTTTATGCCCCAAGACAATACCTTCATTAACCATAAAGTGGCACTTCTCCCAATTCAAGACAAGATTAGTTTCTTCACATCTCTGCAAAACTCGATCAAGGTTGCTTAAGCAATCATCAAAAGAAGTTCCATAAACAGAGAAATCATCCATGAAAACCTCAACAATCTTTTCAGAAAAGTCAGAGAATATAGCAGTCATACATCTTTGAAAAGTGGCACTTTATCTTTATCAATATAGCAGTCAGAGAATATAGCAGTCAGAGAATATAGCAGTCAACTTTAGCTTTATCAACTTCAATACCTCTTTCAGAAATTTTATGCCCCAAGATAATACCTTCATTAACCATAAAGTGGCACTTCTCCCAATTCAAGACAAGATTAGTTTCTTCACATCTCTGGAAAACTCGATCAAGGTTGCTTAAGCAATCATCAAAAGAAGTTCCGTAAACGGAGAAATCATCCATGAAAACCTCAATAATCTTTTCAGAAAAGTCAGAGAATATAGCAGTCATACATCTTTGAAAAGTAGCAGGTGCATTGCACAAACCAAAAGGCATACGTCTATAAGCAAAGGCACCGAAAGGGCAAGTAAAAGTTGTCTTTTCTTGATCCTCTTTTGACACAGGTATTTGAGAGAAACTAGAATAACCATCTAGAAAGTAAAAAATGTGTATGCTTGGATAATCTTTCTAGCATTTGATCAATAAAAGGTAAAGGGTAATGATCCTTTTTAGTGGCTTTATTTAATTTGCGGAAATCAATTACCATTCTATAACCTGTAACAATTCTTTGTGGGATCAATTCATCTTTATCATTAGGAACAACAGTAATACCTCCCTTCTCAGGGACACAATGGACACGACTTACCCACCGACTATCAGCAGCGGAATAAATTATACCTGCCTCAAGAAGCTTTAGTATTTATTTTCTTACCACTTCTTTCATCTTAGGATTTAACCGTCGTTGGTGATCAACAACTGGTTTAGCATCCTTCTCCAATTTTATTTTGTGCTGGCATAAAGTGGGACTGATGCCCTTAAGATCATCAAGAGTATATCCAATAGCAGCACGGTGCTTCTTTAGAGTTTTTAATAATTTCTTTTCTTCATGCTCTGAAAGGTTAGCACTAATAATAACATGATATATCTCTTTCTCATCAAGATAAGCATATTTAAGAGTATCAGGTAAAGGTTTAAGCTCAAACACGGGATCACCCTTAGGTGGAGGGGATCCCGTAGGATTTCAATAGGCAAGTTATGTTTCAAAATAGGTCCATGTTTAAAGAATACTTCATATATTTCCCTTCTTTCATTCATTAACATATCGTTTTCATGGTCTAGCAAATATTGTTCTAAAGGATCAGTAGGAGGCACGGCAATAGAAGCAAGACCAATAATTTCATCTTTACTAGGCAATTCTTTATCATGGGGTTGTCTACGAAATTTAGCAAAATTAAACTCATGAGACATATCCCCTAAACCAACAGAAACAATATCCTTATTGCAGTCTATCTTAGCATTAACATTATTCAAGAAGGGTCTACCAAATATAATGGGATAAAAGTCATCTTGTGGGGAACCGAGAACAAGAAAATAAGCAGGGTATTTAACTTTCCCACGCAAGACTTCAACATCTCTAACAATCCCAACTAGTGAAATAGTATCTCTATTGGCAAGCTTAATTTTAACATCAATCTATTCTATCTCAGCAAGTGTAATATCATGCATAATTTCTTGGTATAAGGAATGAGGTATTGCACTTGCACTAGCACCCATATCACATAAGCCATGATAGCAATGATCTCCTATTTTAACAGAAATAACAGGCATGCCTACAACAGGTCTATGTTTATTTTTAGTATCTGGTCTAGCAATTCTAGCAGATTCATTGCAGAAGTAAATAACATGCCCATCAATATTATCGGCCAAGAGATCTTTCACCGTAGAAATACTAGGTTCAACTTTAATTTGCTCAAGAGGTTTGGGTGTCTTAATATTACTTTTGTTAACCTCTTTAGCATGATCCTTTATTCTAACAGGGAAATGTGGTTTCTCAATATAAGAAGTAGGAACAACAGGATCATGATAAGTGATAATCTTTTCTTCAACTTTAGTAGGTGCAACTACTTTTACTTCAATGGGAGGATTATATTTAAACCACTTCTCCTTAGGGAGATCAACATGAGTCGCAAAGGATTCACAGAAAGAAGCTACTATCTCAGAGTCAAGTCCATATTTAGTGATAAATTCACGAAAAGCATCGGTATCCATAAAAGATTTAACACTATCAAACTTAGGTCACTACAAAAAAAATACACTTCCGTGATGATACATGTTTGTCACAGTAGGTCGCTTTTTTTTGTCATGCATGTACATCCATGACAAATTTATGACAGAATCAAGATAGTCATAGCTGTGCCGTCGTAGAAGTGTTCCATCACATTACCAAAATTATCATCATGGAAGTGTCCACTTCCATGATGATAAATCGCGCGTCACAGAAGTGCTTTCGTCAAGGGTGACCGACATGTGGCATCCACCGTAACGGAACACCGTTAAGCTATCGGGTCGGGTTTTGGATCCGATAACCCGTTAACAGCCCCGACCAATGCGGATTTTCCACGTGTCAAATCATCATTGGCTAGAGGAAACACATGTCGGCTCATCGTCGGGACAGATGTCATCCACTCACTGGACAGAAGGCGCCTATGATACGTCGACACGTGGCACGACCCAACAAGTTTAAATGGGCCGGCCCAACTAAAGGCCCACAAGATTTTGCGGACCATAATGGGCCGGCCCAGCTAAAGGCCCACGAGATTTTGCGGACCATAATGGGCTGGCCCACCTAAAGGCCCACAAGATTTCGCGGGCCATAATGGGCCGGCCCAGGTAAAGGCCCCCAAGATTTTCGTGTGCCATAATAGGCCGGACCAGGTAAAGGCCCACGGTGACTCTAGCCCATAATGAACAGTAATTTTCTTTATACCCGTTAACGGCCTGTGATTTACATGGGCCGTTTCCAGCCCGTGTTAGCTTTCGGCCTATTGACGGCCCATACATTCTTGGGCTCCTTTTCGGCCCTTGATTACTTCCGGTCCGTTACTGGCCTGTTCCCCTAATGGGCCAAATTCGGCCCATGGCAAGAGTCGGCCTTTACTGGCCTATTCCACTAATGGGCCAAATTCGGCCCATGGCAAGAGTCGGCCTGTTACTAGTCTGTTACCCTAATGGGCCAAATTTGGCCCATGGCAAGAGTCGGCCCGTTTCTGGCCTGTTAACCCGTTGCGCCGTTTCCAGCCCATCCTATATTCTGGCCCATTAACGACCCGTTATGCCTGTGACAGAATTAAGTCTTTGCTATCCTACGGCCTGTTACCGTGTTGGGCCGATACCAATTACGCCTGATTATGGCCCATGTAGACCCATTTATCCGACGGGCCGAGGCCCACCGATTACAGGCCCATTTATTGACGGCCTGTAGGAGACCCATGGATCCTATGGCCCGTATATGGCCCATGGTAGTTGCGGACACTAGCAAACCAGGGGAAAAGAAGACTAGGAAATAAATAAGGCTGAAACTAACGCTAGGCTATTAAGGCGATTGCACAGATTACATCCACTCGACATCAAAGATCGTCACCAGTGCAAATATAGGGAACACCCTACACTATACAAAAATGGCTTGTTGTTTTCTTTAGGCGGTGGCTGCACGTTAAGAATAAATTTTGTATCGCACCAAAACAAATTACAACTATATAACAAAAGGAAGGTTGGCATAAAACTTAACAGTCTAGCAGATAAATGCACCACCAGAAGTTCAGAAGCTCAGTTCATTTGACCTGACTGTTACGTTTTCATGATGTATTTTCCGATGGAGCACCATAACCCTCGCCTTCATTTCCCCTAGGCTCTTGAACAACATAGCAAATGTCTGATAGTCCGGTTTCAAAACCATGCATATCTTGACGACATTGAGCAATGTTTCTCCTTGTTTCACAAAGGGTCTCTGTTAGGGAATGGACTTGTGTTTGGAGCGCAGATACAACATTGCTTTGAGCTTGCATATCTTGATCATGAGGCAGTTTGGACGATACTGCCTTAATAACCAACCCAGTATTACACAGGAATGTGTTTTTGGCACTGTTAGTGGACAGGTACTGACCCACTGCAGCAATAGCTGACATTGCGGTTATAGTTGCCTCGCCACCTTCAGAAGGTGGCGGTTTGATACGTCCATTTTGTATCATGCTTTTATATCGATATTTATCACATTATGGACTGTTATTTCACTTTATATCACAATATTTATGGCTATTCTCTCTTATTTACAAGGTTTACATAAGGAGGGAGAATGCCGGCAGCTAGGATTCTAGGCTGGAAAAGGACCAAATATTAGAGACCTATTTTGCGCAACTCCAAAAGTCCTGAAACTCCACGGAACGTCTTCAAATAAATAAAGAAAAATCCTCGCCAAAGATGAAGGCCAGGGGGCCCACACCCTGCTCACGAGGGTGGGAGCGCCCCCCCCCTAGGGCGTGCCCCTACCTCGTGGGCCCCCTGGTGGCTCTCCGACGCCCATCTTCTCCTATATGAAGTCTTTCGATGAGAAAAAAATAGCAAGAAACCGCCACGAGGCGGAACCTTGGCGGATCCAATCTAGAGCTCCGGCAGAGCTGTTCTGCCGGGGATACTTCCCTCCGGGAGGGGGAAATCATCACCATCATCATCACCAACGCTCCTCTCATCGGGAGAGGGCAATCTCCATCAACATCTTCACCAGCACCATCTCATCTCCAAACCCTAGTTCATATCTTGTATCGAATTCTTGTCTCAAGGTCTGGGATTGGTGCTAGTAGGTTGCTAGTAGTGTTGATTACTCCTTGTAGTTGATGCTAGTTGGTTTATTTGGTGGAAGATCATATGTTTAGATCCTATATGCACATTATTACCCCTCTGATTATGAACATGAATATGCTTTGTGATTAATTACGTTCATTCTTGAGGACAAGGGAGAAGTCTTGCTATGAGTAGTCATGTGAATTTGGTATTCGTTTGATATTTTGATAAGATGTATGTTGTCTAGCCTCTAGTGCTGTTATGTGAACGTCGACTACATAACACTTCACCATTATTTGGGCCTAGAGGAAGGCATTGGGAAGTAATAAGTAGACGATGGGTTGCTAGAGTGAAAGAAGCTTAAACCCTAGTTTATGCGTTGCTTCGTAAGGGGCTAATTTGGATCCATATGTTTCATGCTATGGTTAGGTGTACCTTAATACTTTTGTTGTAATTGCGGATGCTTGCAATAGAGGTTAATCATAAGTGGGATGTTTGTTCAAGTAAGAAAAGCACCCAAGCACCGGTCCACCCACATATCAAATTATCAAAGTATCGAACATGAATCATATGAACGTGATGAAAACTAACTTGACGATATTCCCATGTGTCCTCGGGAGCGCTTTTCCTATTATAAGAGTTTGTTCCAGCTTGTCCTTTGCTACAAAAGGATTGGGCCACCTTGCTGCACTTTATTTACTTTTGTTACTTGTTGCTCGTTACAATCTATCTTATCACAAAACTATCTGTTACCACTTATTTTAGTACTTGCAGAGAATACCTTGCTGAAAACCGCTTATCATTTCCTTCTGCTCCTCGTTGGGTTCGACACTCTTACTTATCGAAAGGACTACAATAGATCCCCTATACTTGTGGGTCATCAAGACTCTTTTCTGGCGCCGTTGCCGGGGAGTGTAGCGCCTTTGGTAGGTGGAATTTGGTAAGGAAAAATTTATATAGTGTGCTGAAATTTACCGTCACTTGTTACTATGGAAAGTAGTTCTCTGAGGGGCTTGTTTGGGGTATCTTCACCCCGTCCAGTAGAGCAAAGAGTTGCTCCTCAACCTACTGAACCTATTGAAAATGAAATTCCTTATGAGTATCCTTTGGGTATGATAGAAAAACTGCTAGCTAATCCTTTTACAGGAGATGGAACAAAGCCTCCTGATGAGCACTTAATATATGTGGATGAAGTTTCTGGATTATTTAAGCTTGCAGGTATACCCGATGATGTTGCTAAGAAGAAGGTCTTCCCTTTATCTTGAAGGGGGACGCATTGATATGGTATAGGCTATGTGATGATATGAGATCATGGGACTATAAAAGATTGAAGCTGGAATTTCATCAAAAGTATTACCCTATGCATCTTGTTCATCGTGATCGCAATTATATATATAATTTCTGGCCTCGCGAAGGAGAAAGCATGGCTCAAGCTTGGTGGAGGCTTAAATCAATGTTATATTCATTCCCCAATCATGAGCTCCCGAGAGAAATAATTATGCAAAGTTTTTATGCTCGGCTTTCTCATAATAATCAAACCATGCTCGATACTTCTTGTGCTGGCTCTTTTATGATGAAGACTATTGAATTCAGATGGAATTTATTGGATAGAATTAAACGCAACTCTGAAGATTGGGACCTTGACGAAGGTAAGGAGTCGGGTATGACACCTAAGTTTGATTGTGTTAAATCTTTTATGGATACCGATATTTTCCGTAAGTTCAACACTAAATATGGACTTGACTCTGAGATAGTAGCTTCTTTTTGTGAATCTTTTGCTACTTATGTTGATCTCCCTAAGGAGAAGTGGTTTAAATATCATCCTCCCATAGAAGTAAAAGTAGCTGCACCTATTAAAGTTGAAGAAAAGACTGTCACTTATAATGATCCTATTGTTCCTACTCCTTATATTGAGAAACCACCTTTCCCTGTTAGAATAAAGGATCATGCTAAAGCTTCAACTGTTGTTCGTAAAAGCAATATTAGAACTTATACACCTCCTGAGCAAGTTAAAGTAGAACCTAATATTGCTATTGTTAAAGATCTCTTGTCTGATAATATTGATGGGCATGTTATTCAGTTCAAAGGTGAAACTGCTAGAATTGCTAAACCTTGTGCTAAAGATAAACATAGACCTGTGGTAGGTGTGCCTGTTATTTCTGTTAAAATAGGAGATCATTGTTATCATGGCTTATGTGATATGGGTGCTAGTTCTAGTGTTATACCTTATGACTTGTATGAAGAAATTAAGAATGAAATTGCACCTGCTGAGTTAGAATATATTAATGTCACAATTAAACTTGCCAATAGAGATACTATTTCAGCGATGGGAATTGTTAGAGATGTTGAAGTCTTGTGTGGGAAAACTAAATATCCTGCTGATTTTCGTATTCTTATATTAGGTCTCCGCAAGATAGCTTTTGTCCCATTATATTTGGTAGACCCTTCTTAAATGTTGTCAATGCTACCATAGATTGCACTAAGAATGTTGTTACTGTTGGCTTGGATGATATGGTTCATGAGTTTAATTTCTCTAAATTTAGTAAACAACATCGTGAGGAAGAATTATCTAGTAAGGATGAAATTATTGGTCTTGTTTCTATTGCTGTACCTCCTAGTGATCCTTTAGAACACTATTTGCTACACCATGAAAATGATATGTTCAAGAATGAAAGAAGGGAAATAGATGAAGTATTCTTTAAACAGGAACCTATTCTGCATCACAACTTGCCTGTTGAAATCTTAGGGGATCCTCCTCCACCCAAGGGTGATCCCGTGTTTGAGCTTAAACATTTGCCTGATAATCTTAAATATGCTTATCTTGATGAAAAGAAGATATATCCTGTTATTATTAGAGCTAAACTCTTAGAGCATGAAGAAGAAAGATTATTGAAAACTCTGAAGAAGCATTGTGCTGCTATTGTATATACTCTTGATGATCTTAAGGGCATTAGTCCCACTCTATGTCAACATAAAATAAATCTGGAAGTAGATGCCAAACCAGTTCGTGATCCTCAACGACGTCTGAATCCTAAAATGAAAGAAGTGGTAAGAAAAGAAATACTAAAGCTTCTGGAGGCAGGTATAATCTATCCCTTTGCTGATAGTGGGCGGGTAAGTCATGTCCATTGTGTCCCTAAGAAGGGAGGTATTACTATTGTTCCTAATGATAAAGATGAATTGATTCCACAAAGAATTATCACACGTTATAGGATGGTAATTGATTTCCGCAAATTAAATAAAGCTACTAAAAAAGATCAGTACCCCTTACCTTTTATTGATCAAATGCTAGAAAGATTATGCAAACATACACACTATTGCTTTCTAGATGGTTATTCTGGTTTCTCTCAAATACCTGTGTCGGCTAGAGATCAATCAAAGACTACTTTTACATGCCCTTTTGGTACTTTTGCTTATAGACGTATGCCTTTTGGTTTATGTAATGCACGTGCTACCTTTCAAAGATGCGTGATGGCTATATTCTCTGACTTTTGTGAAATTATTTTGATGATTGCTTGATGACTTTTCCGTCTATGATTCCTCTTTTGATGATTGCTTGAGCAATCTTGATCGAGTTTTGCAGAGATGTGAAGAAACTAATCTTGTCTTGAATTGGGAAAAGTGCCACTTTATGGTTAATGAAGGTATTGTCTTGGGGCACAAAGTTTCTGAAAGAGGTATTGAAGTTGATAAAGCCAAGGTTGATGCTATTGAAAAGATGCCATGTCCCAAGGACATCAAAGGTATAAGAAGTTTCCTTGGTCACTGATACGTCTCCAAGGTATCTATAATTTTTGATTGCTCCATGCTATATTATGTACTGTTTTGGACTATATTGGGCTTTATTTTCCACTTTTATATTATTTTTGGGACTAACCTATTAACCAGAGGCCCAGCCCAGAATTGCTGTTTTTGCCTATTTCAGTGTTTCGGATAAACGGAGTCCAAACGGAATAAAATCTTCGGGAACGTGATTTTCTCACCGAACGTGATCCAGGAGACTTGGACCCTGCTCCAAGGAACAAAAGAGGTGGTCAAAAGGGTGGGGGGCGCGTCCCCCTGCCTCGTGGGCCCCTCGTTGCTCCTCCGGTGTACTTCTTCTTCCTATATATACACACGTACCCCCAAACGATCAGAACATGAGCCAAAAAACTAATTCCACCGCCGCAACTTTCTGTATCCATGAGATCCCATCTTGGGGCATGTTCCGGAGCTCCGCCGGAAGAGGGTCGTCATCACGGAGGGCTTCTACATCATCATAGCCTCTCCGATGAATTGTGAGTAGTTTACCTCAGACCTTTGGGTCCATAGTTAGTAGCTAGATGGCTTCTTCTCTCTCTTTGAATATCAATACAAAGTTCTCCCGCTCTCTTTTGGAGATCTATTCGATGTAATCTTCTTTTTGCGGTGTGTTTGTTGAGACCGACGAATTGTGGGTTCATGATCAAGTCTATCTATGAATAATATTTGAATCTTCTCTGAATTCTTTTATGTATGATTGGTTATCTTTGCAAGTCTCTTCGAATTATCCATTTGGTTTGGCCAACTAGATTGGTAGTTCTTGCCATGGGAAAGTGCTTAGCTTTGGGTTCGATCTTGCGGTGTCCTTACCCAGTGACAGAAGGGGAAGCAAGGCACGTATTGTATCGTTGCCATCGAGGATAACAAGATGGGGTTTATTTCATATTGCATGAATTTATCTCTCTACATCATGTCATCTTGCTTAAGGCGCTACTCTGTTTCTAACTTAATACTGTCGATGCATGCTAGATAGCGGTCGATGAGTGGAGTAATAGTAGTAGATGCAGAATCGTTTCAATCTACTTGTCACAGACGTGATGCCTATATACATGATCATGCCTAGATATTCTCATAACTATGCTCAATTCTGTCAATTGCTCAACAGTAATTTGTTCACCCACCGTAGAATACTTATGCTCTTAAGAGAAGCTACTTATGAAACCTATGGCCCCCGGGTCTATTCTCATCATATCAATCTCCATTACTTTAATCTTGCTTTGCCTTTTACTTTGCTTTTACTTTTTACTTTGCATCTTTATACCAAAAATACCAAAAATATTATATCTATCAGATCTCACTCTCGTAAGTGACCGTGAAGGGCTTGACAATCCCTAATCGCGTTGGTTGCGAGTAGATATCACTTTGTGCAGGTACGAGGGACTTGAGCGTGGGTTCTACTGGATTGATACCTTGTTTCTCAAAAACGGAGGGAAATACTTACGCTACTCTGCTGCATCATCCCTTCCTCTTCGGGGAAAACCAATGCAAGCTCAAGACGTAGCAAGAAGGATTTCTGGCGCCTTTGCCGGGGAGGCTACGCAAAAAGTCAACATACCAAGTACCCCTCACAATTCCTATCTCTCGCATTACATTATTTTCCATTTGCCTCTCGTTTTCCTCTCCCCCCAATTCACCCATGCCGTTTTATTTCCCCTCTCTCTCCCTATCCTCCTTCTCTATTTGCCTCTTTTTGCCCGTTTTCTTTTTGTTTGCTCGTGTGTTAGATTGCTTGTTTGTCGCGATGGCTCAAGATACTACTAAATTGTGTGACTTCACCAATACCAACAATAATGATTTCCTTAGCACTCCGATTGCTCCTCTTACCGATGCTGAATCTTGTGAAATTAATACTACTTTGTTGAATCTTGTTATGAAAGATCAATTTGCTGGCCTTCCTAGTGAAGATGCCGCTACTCATCTGAATAGCTTCGTTGATTTATGTGATATGCAAAAGAAAAAAGATGTCAATAATGATGTCGTTAAATTGAAGCTATTTCCTTTTTCGCTTACAGATCGTGCTAAAGCTTGGTTTTCGTCTTTGCCTAAGAATAGTATTGATTCATGGAACAAGTGCAAAGATGCTTTTATCTCTAAGTATTTTCCTCCCGCTAAGATCATCTCTCTTAGAAACGATATTATGAACTTTAAACAACTTGATCATGAACATGTTGCACAAGCTTGGGAGAGAATGAAATTAATAATACGTAATTGCCCTACTCATGGTTTGAATTTGTGGATGATTATACAAAATTTTTATGCCGGATTGAACTTTGCTTCTAGAAATCTTTTAGATTCGGCCGCGGGAGGCACTTTTATGGAGATCACTTTGGGAGATGCTACTAAACTCCTAGATAATATTATGGTTAATTATTCTCAATGGCATACTGAAAGATCTTCTAATAAAAAAGTGCATGCGATAGAAGAAATTAATGTGTTGAGTGGAAAGATGGATGAACTTATGAAATTATTTGCTACTAAGAGTGTTTCTTCTAATCCTAATGATATGCCTTTGTCTACTTTGATTGAGAATAACAATGAATCTATGGATGTGAATTTTGTTGATAGGAATAATTTTGGTAACAACGCTTATAGAGGGAATTTTAATCCTAGGCCATATCCTAGTAATCCTTCTAATAATTATGGGAATTCCTACAATTACTCTTATGGAAATTATAATAAGATACCCTCTGATTTTGAATCTAATATTAAAGAATTTATTTCTTCGCAAAATAATTTTAATGCTATGATTGAAGAAAAATTGCTTAAGATTGATGATTTGGCTAGGAACATTGATAGATTGCTCTTGATGTTGATTCTTTGAAACATAGATATATTCCACCTAAGCATGATATCAATGAGTCTCTAAAAGCCATGAGAATTTCAATTGATGAGTGTAAGGAAAGAACCGCTAGGATGCGTGCTTCCAAATATGCCTTTATTAAAGCGTGTTCTTCCAATACCTATGAAAATCAAGATGAAGATCTAAAAGTTATTGATGTGTCACCTATTAAATCTTTATTTTGCAATATGAATCTTGATGAAACTGAATATGATCTTCCTTTACCTAGAAGGCGTTCTAAAAATTCGGAGTGTTTAGATCTTAATGATGAAATTGATGAAAGTGGGATTGAAAGAAATAAAAATCTAGATGTTGCTAAACCCACTACATTTGATTTCAAGGAATTTAATTATGAAAGTTGCTCTTTAATTGATTGTATTTCCTTGTTGCAATCCGTGCTAAATTCTCCACATGCTTATAGTCAAAATAAAGCCTTCACCGAACATATTGTTGATGCCTTGATGCAATCTTGTGAAGAAAAACTTGAGTTGAAAGTTTCTATCCCTAGAAAATTCTATGATGAGTGGGAACCAACTATTAAAATTAAAATTAAAGATCATGAGTTTTATGCTTTGTGTGATTTGGGTGCTAGTGTCTCTACTATTCCCAAGACTTTGTGTGATTTACTAGATTTCCGTAACTTTGATGATTGCTCTCTAAACTTGCAACTTGTGGATTCCACTATTAAGAAACCTATGGGAAGGATTAATGATGTTCTTATTGTTGCAAATAGGAATTATGTGCCCGTAGATTTCATTGTTCTTGATATAGATTGCAATCCTTCTTGCCCTATTATTCTTGGTAGACCTTTCCTTAGAACGGTTGGTGCGATTATTGATATAAAGGAAGGGAATATTAGATTTCAATTTCCATTAAAAAGGGCTTGGAACACTTTCCAAGAAAGAAAATAAAATTACCATATGAAACTATCATGACAGCCACTTATGGATTGCCTACCAAAGATGGCAATACCTAGATCTATCCTCGCTTTTATGCCTAGGTAGGGGCGTTAAACGATAGCGCTTATTGGGAGGCAACCCAATTTTATTTTTATTCCTTGCCTTTTGCTCCTGTTTAGTAATAAATAAATTATTTAGCCTCTGTTTTGGTTGTGTTTTTTTGTGTTTAAATAGTGTTTGTGCCAAGTAGAACCGTTGGGAAGACTTGGGGAAAGTCTTGTTGAACTTGCTGTAAAAAACAGAAACTTTCACGCTCACAAGAACTGCTGTCATTTTTATTTGAAGAGCGAAATTAGGTAATTCTTTTTGAATATGATTAATATATAAATTCCTCACGTCCAGCAATTTATTTTAGAATTTTCCAGATCTTGTGCTAGCTACAGATTACTACAGACTGTTCCGTTTTTCGTGTGTTGTTTGCTTATTTTGATGAATCTATGGCTAATAAAATAGTTTATAATCCATAGAGAAGTTGGAATACAGTAGGTTTAACACCAATATAAATAAAGAATGAGTTAATTATAGTACCTTGAAGTGGTCTTTTGTTTTCTTTCGCTAACGGAGCTCACGAGTTTTCTATTTTGAGTTTTGTGTTGTGAAGTTTTGAAGTTTTGGGTGAATTCTTTTGATGGATCATGGAACAAGGAGTGGCAAGAGACTAAGCTTGGGGATTCCCATGGCACCCCCAAGATAATCCAAGGACACCAAGAAGTCAAAGCTTGGGGATGCCCCGGAAGGTATCCCCTCTTTCGTCCACTTCCATCGGTAATTTACTTGGAACTATATTTTTATTCACCAACATGATATGTGTTTTGCCTGGAGTGTCTTGTATTATTTGTGTCTTTGTGTATTAGTATGCCACAATCATCCTTGCTGTACACACCTTTTGAGAGAGCCATACATGAATTAAAATTTGATAGAATACTCTATGTGCTTCACTTATATCATTTGAGCATTATAATTTTGCTCTATGTGCTTCACTTAGATATTTTAGAGCATGGTGCTGGATTTGTTTTAAAGAAACTATTGATCTCTCATGCTTCACTTAAATTATTTTGAGAGTCTCTTAATAGCATGGTAACTTGCTTAGTAATAATATGCTTGGTATTCAAGATTTGTGAAACTTTCTTTTGAGTGTGTTGAATACTAAGAAAAGATTGAAGCATGATAATTGTTTTGAGATATGGAGGTGATAATATTAATGTCATGCTAGTTGAGTAGTTGTGAATTTAAAGAATACTTGTGTTAAGGTTTTTGATTCCCGTAGCATGCACGTATGGTGAACCGTTATGTGATGAAGTCGGAGCATGATTTATTTATTGATTGTCTTCCTTATGAGTGGCGGTCGGGGACGAGCGATGGTCTTTTCCTACCAATCTATCCCCCTAGGAGCATGCACGTAATACTTTGCTTTGATAACTTCTAGATTTTTGCAATAAGTATATGAGTTCTTTATGACTAATGTTGAGCCCATGGATTATACGCACTCTCACCCTTCCACCTTTGCTGGCCTCTCTAATACCACACACCTTTTGCCGGTATCATACACCTACCATATACCTTCCTCAAAACAGCCACCATACCTACCTATTATGGCATTTCCATAGCCATTCCGAGATATATTGCCATGCAACTTTCCATCGTTCCGTTCATGACACACTCCATCATTGTCATATTGCATATCCTGGTACACCGCCAGATGCATTCACATAGAGTCATATTTTGTTCTAAGTATCGAGTTGTAATTGTTGGTTATAAGAAAAATAAAAGTGTGATGATCATCATTATTAGAGCATTGTCCCAGTGAGGAAAGAATGATGGAGACTATGGTTCCCCCATAAGTCGGGATGAGACTCCAGACGAAAAATAAATAAAAAAGAGGCCAAAGAAGCCCGAATAAAAAGAGGCCATAAAAAAGAGAAAATGCCCAAACAAAAAAATGATGAGAGAAAAAGAGAGAAGGGACAATGTTACTATCCTTTTACCACACTTGTGCTTTAAAGTAGCACCATGATCTTCATAGTAGAGAGTCTCTCATGTTATCACTTTCATATACTAGTGGGAATTTTTCATTATAGAACTTGGCTTGTATATTCCAATGATGGGCTTCCTCAAAAATTGCCCTAGGTCTTCATGAGCAAGCAAGTTGGATGAACACCCACTTAGTTTCTTTTTGAGCTTTCATATACTTATAGCTCTAGTGCATCCGTTGCATGGCAATCCCTACTCACTCACATTGATATCTATTGATGGGCATCTCCATAGCCCGTTGATACGCCTAGTTGATGTGAGACCATCTTCTCCTTTTTGTCTTCTCCACAACCACCATTCTATTCCACCTATAGTGCTATATCCATGGCTCACGCTCATGTATTGCGTGAAAATTGAAAAAGATTTGAAAAAGTTAGAGTATGAAACAATTGCTTGGCTTGTCATCGGGGTTGTGCATGATTTAAATACTTTGTGTGGTGAATATGGAGGATAGCTAGACTATATGATTTTGTAGGGATAACTTTCTTTGGCCATGTTATTTTGAGAAGTCTATTTTCATGTCAATATAAACTTTTGTCTTGAATCTTTCTAATATGAATATTCATACCACAATTATGAAGATTTACATTGAAGTTATGCCAAGTAGCACTCCGCATCAAAAATTCTCTTTTTATCATTTACCTACTCGAGGACGAGCAAGAATTAAGCTTGCGGATGCCTGATACGTCTCCAACGTATCTATATTTTTTGATTGCTCCATGCTATATTATCTACTGTTTTGGACTGTATTGGGCTTTATTTTCCACTTTTATATTATTTTTGGGACTAACCTATTAACCGGAGGCCCAACCCAGAATTGCTGTTTTTTGCCTATTTCCGTGTTTCGGATAAACGGAATATCAAACAGAGTCCAAACGGAATAAAATCTTCGGAACGTGATTTTTTCACCGAACATGATCCAGGAGACTTGGACCCTGCTCCAAAGAACAAAAGAGGCGGTCACGAGGGTGGGGGCGCGCCCCCTGCCTCATGGGCCCCTCGTTGCTCCTCCGGCGTACTTCTTCCTCCTATATATACACACGTACCCCCAAACGATCAAAACATGAGCCAAAAACCTAATTCCACCGCCGCAACTTTCTGTATACACGAGATCCCACCTTGGGGCCTAGTCCAGAGCTCCGCCGGAAGAGGGCCGTCATCACGGAGGGCTTCTACATCATCATAGCCTCTCCGATGAAGTGTGAGTAGTTTACCTCAGACCTTTGGGTCCACAGTTAGTAGCTAGATGGCTTCTTCTCTCTCTTTGAATCTCAATACAAAGTTCTCCCCCTCTCTTGTGGAGATCTATTCGATGTAATCTTCTTTTCGCGGTGTGTTTGTTGAGACCGATGAATTGTGGGTTTATGATCAAGTCTATCTATGAATAATATTTGAATCTTCTCTGAATTCTTTTATGTATGATTGGTTATCTTTGCAAGTCTCTTTGAATTATCCGGTTGGTTTGGCCAACTAGATTGGTAGTTCTTGCCATGGGAGAAGTGCTTAGCTTTGGGTTCGATCTTGCAGTGTCCTTACCCAGTGACAGAAGGGGCAAGAAGGCACATATTGTATCGTTGCCATCGAGGATAACAAGATGGGGTTTATTTCATATTGCATGAATTTATCTCTCTACATCATGTCATCTTGCTTAAGGCGCTACTCTGTTTCAAACTTAATACTCTAGATGCATGCTGGATAGCGGTCGATGAGTGGAGTAATAGTAGTAGATGCAAAATCGTTTCGATCTACTTGTCATGGACGTGATGCCTATATACATGATCATGCCTAGATATTCTCATAACTATGCTCAATTCTATCAATTGCTCAACAGTAATTTGTTCACCCACCGTAGAATACATATGCTCTTGAGAGAAGCCACTAGTGAAACCTATGGCCCCCGGGTCTATTCTCATCATATCAATCTCCATTACTTTAATCTTGCTTTGCTTTTTTACTTTGCTTTTACTTTTTTACTTTGCATCTTTATACCAAAAAATACCAAAAATATTATATCTATCAGATCTCACTCTTGTAAGTGACCGTGAAGGGCTTGACAGCCCCTAATCGCGTTGGTTGCGAGTAGCTATCACAACTTGCCTGTTGAAATCTTAGGGGATCCTCCTCCACCCAAGGGTGATCCCGTGTTTGAGCTTAAACATTTGCCTGATAATCTTAAATATGCTTATCTTGATGAAAAGAAGATATATCCTGTTATTATTAGAGCTAAACTCTTAGAGCATGAAGAAGAAAGATTATTGAAAACTCTGAAGAAGCATTGTGCTGCTATTGTATATACTCTTGATGATCTTAAGGGCATTAGTCCCACTCTATGTCAACATAAAATAAATCTGGAAGTAGATGCCAAACCAGTTCGTGATCCTCAACGACGTCTGAATCCTAAAATGAAAGAAGTGGTAAGAAAAGAAATACTAAAGCTTCTGGAGGCAGGTATAATCTATCCCTTTGCTGATAGTGGGCGGGTAAGTCATGTCCATTGTGTCCCTAAGAAGGGAGGTATTACTATTGTTCCTAATGATAAAGATGAATTGATTCCACAAAGAATTATCACACGTTATAGGATGGTAATTGATTTCCGCAAATTAAATAAAGCTACTAAAAAAGATCAGTACCCCTTACCTTTTATTGATCAAATGCTAGAAAGATTATGCAAACATACACACTATTGCTTTCTAGATGGTTATTCTGGTTTCTCTCAAATACCTGTGTCGGCTAGAGATCAATCAAAGACTACTTTTACATGCCCTTTTGGTACTTTTGCTTATAGACGTATGCCTTTTGGTTTATGTAATGCACGTGCTACCTTTCAAAGATGCGTGATGGCTATATTCTCTGACTTTTGTGAAATTATTTTGATGATTGCTTGATGACTTTTCCGTCTATGATTCCTCTTTTGATGATTGCTTGAGCAATCTTGATCGAGTTTTGCAGAGATGTGAAGAAACTAATCTTGTCTTGAATTGGGAAAAGTGCCACTTTATGGTTAATGAAGGTATTGTCTTGGGGCACAAAGTTTCTGAAAGAGGTATTGAAGTTGATAAAGCCAAGGTTGATGCTATTGAAAAGATGCCATGTCCCAAGGACATCAAAGGTATAAGAAGTTTCCTTGGTCACTGATACGTCTCCAAGGTATCTATAATTTTTGATTGCTCCATGCTATATTATGTACTGTTTTGGACTATATTGGGCTTTATTTTCCACTTTTATATTATTTTTGGGACTAACCTATTAACCAGAGGCCCAGCCCAGAATTGCTGTTTTTGCCTATTTCAGTGTTTCGGATAAACGGAGTCCAAACGGAATAAAATCTTCGGGAACGTGATTTTCTCACCGAACGTGATCCAGGAGACTTGGACCCTGCTCCAAGGAACAAAAGAGGTGGTCAAAAGGGTGGGGGGCGCGTCCCCCTGCCTCGTGGGCCCCTCGTTGCTCCTCCGGTGTACTTCTTCTTCCTATATATACACACGTACCCCCAAACGATCAGAACATGAGCCAAAAAACTAATTCCACCGCCGCAACTTTCTGTATCCATGAGATCCCATCTTGGGGCATGTTCCGGAGCTCCGCCGGAAGAGGGTCGTCATCACGGAGGGCTTCTACATCATCATAGCCTCTCCGATGAATTGTGAGTAGTTTACCTCAGACCTTTGGGTCCATAGTTAGTAGCTAGATGGCTTCTTCTCTCTCTTTGAATATCAATACAAAGTTCTCCCGCTCTCTTTTGGAGATCTATTCGATGTAATCTTCTTTTTGCGGTGTGTTTGTTGAGACCGACGAATTGTGGGTTCATGATCAAGTCTATCTATGAATAATATTTGAATCTTCTCTGAATTCTTTTATGTATGATTGGTTATCTTTGCAAGTCTCTTCGAATTATCCATTTGGTTTGGCCAACTAGATTGGTAGTTCTTGCCATGGGAAAGTGCTTAGCTTTGGGTTCGATCTTGCGGTGTCCTTACCCAGTGACAGAAGGGGAAGCAAGGCACGTATTGTATCGTTGCCATCGAGGATAACAAGATGGGGTTTATTTCATATTGCATGAATTTATCTCTCTACATCATGTCATCTTGCTTAAGGCGCTACTCTGTTTCTAACTTAATACTGTCGATGCATGCTAGATAGCGGTCGATGAGTGGAGTAATAGTAGTAGATGCAGAATCGTTTCAATCTACTTGTCACAGACGTGATGCCTATATACATGATCATGCCTAGATATTCTCATAACTATGCTCAATTCTGTCAATTGCTCAACAGTAATTTGTTCACCCACCGTAGAATACTTATGCTCTTAAGAGAAGCTACTTATGAAACCTATGGCCCCCGGGTCTATTCTCATCATATCAATCTCCATTACTTTAATCTTGCTTTGCCTTTTACTTTGCTTTTACTTTTTACTTTGCATCTTTATACCAAAAATACCAAAAATATTATATCTATCAGATCTCACTCTCGTAAGTGACCGTGAAGGGCTTGACAATCCCTAATCGCGTTGGTTGCGAGTAGATATCACTTTGTGCAGGTACGAGGGACTTGAGCGTGGGTTCTACTGGATTGATACCTTGTTTCTCAAAAACGGAGGGAAATACTTACGCTACTCTGCTGCATCATCCCTTCCTCTTCGGGGAAAACCAATGCAAGCTCAAGACGTAGCAAGAAGGATTTCTGGCGCCTTTGCCGGGGAGGCTACGCAAAAAGTCAACATACCAAGTACCCCTCACAATTCCTATCTCTCGCATTACATTATTTTCCATTTGCCTCTCGTTTTCCTCTCCCCCCAATTCACCCATGCCGTTTTATTTCCCCTCTCTCTCCCTATCCTCCTTCTCTATTTGCCTCTTTTTGCCCGTTTTCTTTTTGTTTGCTCGTGTGTTAGATTGCTTGTTTGTCGCGATGGCTCAAGATACTACTAAATTGTGTGACTTCACCAATACCAACAATAATGATTTCCTTAGCACTCCGATTGCTCCTCTTACCGATGCTGAATCTTGTGAAATTAATACTACTTTGTTGAATCTTGTTATGAAAGATCAATTTGCTGGCCTTCCTAGTGAAGATGCCGCTACTCATCTGAATAGCTTCGTTGATTTATGTGATATGCAAAAGAAAAAAGATGTCAATAATGATGTCGTTAAATTGAAGCTATTTCCTTTTTCGCTTACAGATCGTGCTAAAGCTTGGTTTTCGTCTTTGCCTAAGAATAGTATTGATTCATGGAACAAGTGCAAAGATGCTTTTATCTCTAAGTATTTTCCTCCCGCTAAGATCATCTCTCTTAGAAACGATATTATGAACTTTAAACAACTTGATCATGAACATGTTGCACAAGCTTGGGAGAGAATGAAATTAATAATACGTAATTGCCCTACTCATGGTTTGAATTTGTGGATGATTATACAAAATTTTTATGCCGGATTGAACTTTGCTTCTAGAAATCTTTTAGATTCGGCCGCGGGAGGCACTTTTATGGAGATCACTTTGGGAGATGCTACTAAACTCCTAGATAATATTATGGTTAATTATTCTCAATGGCATACTGAAAGATCTTCTAATAAAAAAGTGCATGCGATAGAAGAAATTAATGTGTTGAGTGGAAAGATGGATGAACTTATGAAATTATTTGCTACTAAGAGTGTTTCTTCTAATCCTAATGATATGCCTTTGTCTACTTTGATTGAGAATAACAATGAATCTATGGATGTGAATTTTGTTGATAGGAATAATTTTGGTAACAACGCTTATAGAGGGAATTTTAATCCTAGGCCATATCCTAGTAATCCTTCTAATAATTATGGGAATTCCTACAATTACTCTTATGGAAATTATAATAAGATACCCTCTGATTTTGAATCTAATATTAAAGAATTTATTTCTTCGCAAAATAATTTTAATGCTATGATTGAAGAAAAATTGCTTAAGATTGATGATTTGGCTAGGAACATTGATAGATTGCTCTTGATGTTGATTCTTTGAAACATAGATATATTCCACCTAAGCATGATATCAATGAGTCTCTAAAAGCCATGAGAATTTCAATTGATGAGTGTAAGGAAAGAACCGCTAGGATGCGTGCTTCCAAATATGCCTTTATTAAAGCGTGTTCTTCCAATACCTATGAAAATCAAGATGAAGATCTAAAAGTTATTGATGTGTCACCTATTAAATCTTTATTTTGCAATATGAATCTTGATGAAACTGAATATGATCTTCCTTTACCTAGAAGGCGTTCTAAAAATTCGGAGTGTTTAGATCTTAATGATGAAATTGATGAAAGTGGGATTGAAAGAAATAAAAATCTAGATGTTGCTAAACCCACTACATTTGATTTCAAGGAATTTAATTATGAAAGTTGCTCTTTAATTGATTGTATTTCCTTGTTGCAATCCGTGCTAAATTCTCCACATGCTTATAGTCAAAATAAAGCCTTCACCGAACATATTGTTGATGCCTTGATGCAATCTTGTGAAGAAAAACTTGAGTTGAAAGTTTCTATCCCTAGAAAATTCTATGATGAGTGGGAACCAACTATTAAAATTAAAATTAAAGATCATGAGTTTTATGCTTTGTGTGATTTGGGTGCTAGTGTCTCTACTATTCCCAAGACTTTGTGTGATTTACTAGATTTCCGTAACTTTGATGATTGCTCTCTAAACTTGCAACTTGTGGATTCCACTATTAAGAAACCTATGGGAAGGATTAATGATGTTCTTATTGTTGCAAATAGGAATTATGTGCCCGTAGATTTCATTGTTCTTGATATAGATTGCAATCCTTCTTGCCCTATTATTCTTGGTAGACCTTTCCTTAGAACGGTTGGTGCGATTATTGATATAAAGGAAGGGAATATTAGATTTCAATTTCCATTAAAAAGGGCTTGGAACACTTTCCAAGAAAGAAAATAAAATTACCATATGAAACTATCATGACAGCCACTTATGGATTGCCTACCAAAGATGGCAATACCTAGATCTATCCTCGCTTTTATGCCTAGGTAGGGGCGTTAAACGATAGCGCTTATTGGGAGGCAACCCAATTTTATTTTTATTCCTTGCCTTTTGCTCCTGTTTAGTAATAAATAAATTATTTAGCCTCTGTTTTGGTTGTGTTTTTTTGTGTTTAAATAGTGTTTGTGCCAAGTAGAACCGTTGGGAAGACTTGGGGAAAGTCTTGTTGAACTTGCTGTAAAAAACAGAAACTTTCACGCTCACAAGAACTGCTGTCATTTTTATTTGAAGAGCGAAATTAGGTAATTCTTTTTGAATATGATTAATATATAAATTCCTCACGTCCAGCAATTTATTTTAGAATTTTCCAGATCTTGTGCTAGCTACAGATTACTACAGACTGTTCCGTTTTTCGTGTGTTGTTTGCTTATTTTGATGAATCTATGGCTAATAAAATAGTTTATAATCCATAGAGAAGTTGGAATACAGTAGGTTTAACACCAATATAAATAAAGAATGAGTTAATTATAGTACCTTGAAGTGGTCTTTTGTTTTCTTTCGCTAACGGAGCTCACGAGTTTTCTATTTTGAGTTTTGTGTTGTGAAGTTTTGAAGTTTTGGGTGAATTCTTTTGATGGATCATGGAACAAGGAGTGGCAAGAGACTAAGCTTGGGGATTCCCATGGCACCCCCAAGATAATCCAAGGACACCAAGAAGTCAAAGCTTGGGGATGCCCCGGAAGGTATCCCCTCTTTCGTCCACTTCCATCGGTAATTTACTTGGAACTATATTTTTATTCACCAACATGATATGTGTTTTGCCTGGAGTGTCTTGTATTATTTGTGTCTTTGTGTATTAGTATGCCACAATCATCCTTGCTGTACACACCTTTTGAGAGAGCCATACATGAATTAAAATTTGATAGAATACTCTATGTGCTTCACTTATATCATTTGAGCATTATAATTTTGCTCTATGTGCTTCACTTAGATATTTTAGAGCATGGTGCTGGATTTGTTTTAAAGAAACTATTGATCTCTCATGCTTCACTTAAATTATTTTGAGAGTCTCTTAATAGCATGGTAACTTGCTTAGTAATAATATGCTTGGTATTCAAGATTTGTGAAACTTTCTTTTGAGTGTGTTGAATACTAAGAAAAGATTGAAGCATGATAATTGTTTTGAGATATGGAGGTGATAATATTAATGTCATGCTAGTTGAGTAGTTGTGAATTTAAAGAATACTTGTGTTAAGGTTTTTGATTCCCGTAGCATGCACGTATGGTGAACCGTTATGTGATGAAGTCGGAGCATGATTTATTTATTGATTGTCTTCCTTATGAGTGGCGGTCGGGGACGAGCGATGGTCTTTTCCTACCAATCTATCCCCCTAGGAGCATGCACGTAATACTTTGCTTTGATAACTTCTAGATTTTTGCAATAAGTATATGAGTTCTTTATGACTAATGTTGAGCCCATGGATTATACGCACTCTCACCCTTCCACCTTTGCTGGCCTCTCTAATACCACACACCTTTTGCCGGTATCATACACCTACCATATACCTTCCTCAAAACAGCCACCATACCTACCTATTATGGCATTTCCATAGCCATTCCGAGATATATTGCCATGCAACTTTCCATCGTTCCGTTCATGACACACTCCATCATTGTCATATTGCATATCCTGGTACACCGCCAGATGCATTCACATAGAGTCATATTTTGTTCTAAGTATCGAGTTGTAATTGTTGGTTATAAGAAAAATAAAAGTGTGATGATCATCATTATTAGAGCATTGTCCCAGTGAGGAAAGAATGATGGAGACTATGGTTCCCCCATAAGTCGGGATGAGACTCCAGACGAAAAATAAATAAAAAAGAGGCCAAAGAAGCCCGAATAAAAAGAGGCCATAAAAAAGAGAAAATGCCCAAACAAAAAAATGATGAGAGAAAAAGAGAGAAGGGACAATGTTACTATCCTTTTACCACACTTGTGCTTTAAAGTAGCACCATGATCTTCATAGTAGAGAGTCTCTCATGTTATCACTTTCATATACTAGTGGGAATTTTTCATTATAGAACTTGGCTTGTATATTCCAATGATGGGCTTCCTCAAAAATTGCCCTAGGTCTTCATGAGCAAGCAAGTTGGATGAACACCCACTTAGTTTCTTTTTGAGCTTTCATATACTTATAGCTCTAGTGCATCCGTTGCATGGCAATCCCTACTCACTCACATTGATATCTATTGATGGGCATCTCCATAGCCCGTTGATACGCCTAGTTGATGTGAGACCATCTTCTCCTTTTTGTCTTCTCCACAACCACCATTCTATTCCACCTATAGTGCTATATCCATGGCTCACGCTCATGTATTGCGTGAAAATTGAAAAAGATTTGAAAAAGTTAGAGTATGAAACAATTGCTTGGCTTGTCATCGGGGTTGTGCATGATTTAAATACTTTGTGTGGTGAATATGGAGGATAGCTAGACTATATGATTTTGTAGGGATAACTTTCTTTGGCCATGTTATTTTGAGAAGTCTATTTTCATGTCAATATAAACTTTTGTCTTGAATCTTTCTAATATGAATATTCATACCACAATTATGAAGATTTACATTGAAGTTATGCCAAGTAGCACTCCGCATCAAAAATTCTCTTTTTATCATTTACCTACTCGAGGACGAGCAAGAATTAAGCTTGCGGATGCCTGATACGTCTCCAACGTATCTATATTTTTTGATTGCTCCATGCTATATTATCTACTGTTTTGGACTGTATTGGGCTTTATTTTCCACTTTTATATTATTTTTGGGACTAACCTATTAACCGGAGGCCCAACCCAGAATTGCTGTTTTTTGCCTATTTCCGTGTTTCGGATAAACGGAATATCAAACAGAGTCCAAACGGAATAAAATCTTCGGAACGTGATTTTTTCACCGAACATGATCCAGGAGACTTGGACCCTGCTCCAAAGAACAAAAGAGGCGGTCACGAGGGTGGGGGCGCGCCCCCTGCCTCATGGGCCCCTCGTTGCTCCTCCGGCGTACTTCTTCCTCCTATATATACACACGTACCCCCAAACGATCAAAACATGAGCCAAAAACCTAATTCCACCGCCGCAACTTTCTGTATACACGAGATCCCACCTTGGGGCCTAGTCCAGAGCTCCGCCGGAAGAGGGCCGTCATCACGGAGGGCTTCTACATCATCATAGCCTCTCCGATGAAGTGTGAGTAGTTTACCTCAGACCTTTGGGTCCACAGTTAGTAGCTAGATGGCTTCTTCTCTCTCTTTGAATCTCAATACAAAGTTCTCCCCCTCTCTTGTGGAGATCTATTCGATGTAATCTTCTTTTCGCGGTGTGTTTGTTGAGACCGATGAATTGTGGGTTTATGATCAAGTCTATCTATGAATAATATTTGAATCTTCTCTGAATTCTTTTATGTATGATTGGTTATCTTTGCAAGTCTCTTTGAATTATCCGGTTGGTTTGGCCAACTAGATTGGTAGTTCTTGCCATGGGAGAAGTGCTTAGCTTTGGGTTCGATCTTGCAGTGTCCTTACCCAGTGACAGAAGGGGCAAGAAGGCACATATTGTATCGTTGCCATCGAGGATAACAAGATGGGGTTTATTTCATATTGCATGAATTTATCTCTCTACATCATGTCATCTTGCTTAAGGCGCTACTCTGTTTCAAACTTAATACTCTAGATGCATGCTGGATAGCGGTCGATGAGTGGAGTAATAGTAGTAGATGCAAAATCGTTTCGATCTACTTGTCATGGACGTGATGCCTATATACATGATCATGCCTAGATATTCTCATAACTATGCTCAATTCTATCAATTGCTCAACAGTAATTTGTTCACCCACCGTAGAATACATATGCTCTTGAGAGAAGCCACTAGTGAAACCTATGGCCCCCGGGTCTATTCTCATCATATCAATCTCCATTACTTTAATCTTGCTTTGCTTTTTTACTTTGCTTTTACTTTTTTACTTTGCATCTTTATACCAAAAAATACCAAAAATATTATATCTATCAGATCTCACTCTTGTAAGTGACCGTGAAGGGCTTGACAGCCCCTAATCGCGTTGGTTGCGAGTAGCTATCGCGTGGGCTCCTACTGGATTGATACCTTGGTTCTCAAAAACTGAGGGAAATACTTACGCTACTCTGCTGCATCATCCCTTCCTCTTCGGGGAAAACCAACGAAAGCTCAAGACGTAGCAGTCACGCCGGATTTTACAGGAGGTTAATTAAGGACTTCTCAAAAATTTCTCGCCCTCTGACTAATTTATTGCAAAAAGATATACCATTTGTCTTTGATGATGTATAAGCATTTGAAATACTTACGAAAGCATTAGTCACGGCACCTATTGTTCAGCCACCTGATTGGAACCTACCCTTTGAAATTATGTGTGATGCTAGTGATTATGCTGTTCTAGGGCAAAGAGTTGATAAGAAATTAAATGTTATTCATTATGCTAGTAAGACTCTAGACAATGCTCAAAGAAATTATGCTACTACTGAAAAAGAGCTTTTAGTAGTTGTATTTGCTTGTGATAAGTTCAGATCTTATATTGTTGATTCTAAAGCAACTATTCAAACTGATCATGCTGCTATTAAATATCTTATGGAAAAGAAAGATGCTAAGCCTAGACTCATTAGATGGGTTCTCTTAGTACAATAATTTGATTTGCATATTGTTGATAGAAAGGGAGCTGAGAACCCCGTTGCAGACAACTTGTCTAGGTTAGAAAATATTCTTGATGACCCACTACCTATTAATGATAGTTTTCCTGATGAACAATTAAATGTTATAAGTACTTCTCGTAGTACAACATGGTATGCTGATTATGCTAGTTATATTGTTGCTAAGTTTATACCACCTAGCTTCACATACCAACAAAAGAAAAAGTTCTTCTATGATTTGAGACATTACTTTTGGGATGACCCACATCTTTATAAAGAAGGAGTAGATGGTGTTATTAGACGTTGTGTACCTGAGCATGAACAGGAACAGATCCTACGCAAGTGTCATTCCGAGTATTATGGAGGACACCACGCTGGAGATAGAACTGCACATAAGGTATTGCAATCTGGTTTTTATTGGCCTACTCTCTTCAAAGAATTGGTAATATAAGTAGACATCAAGAAATGCCTATGAATTATTCTCTTGTTATTGAACCGTTTGATGTTTGGGGCTTTGATTATATGGGACCTTTTCCTGCCTCTAATGGATACACACATATTCTAGTTGCTGTTGATTACGTTACTAAGTGGGTAGAAGCTATTCCAACTAGTAGTGCTAATCATAACACTTCTATTAAAATTCTTAAAGAAGTTATTTTTCCGAGGTTTGGAGTCCCTAGATATTTAATGACTGATGGTGGTTCACACTTTATTCATGGTGCTTTCCGTAAAATGCTTGCTAAATATGATGTTAATCATAGAATTGCATCTCCTTATCACACACAGTTTAGTGGTCAAGTAGAGTTGAGTAATAGAGAGATCAAATTAATTTTGCAAAAGACTGTTAATAGGTCTAGAAAGAATTGGTCTAAGAAACTTGATGATGCACTATGGGCTTATAGAACTGCATACAAAAATCCTATGGGTATGTCTCCATATAAAATGGTTGATGGAAAAGCATGTCACTTACCTCTCGAACTAGAACATAAGGCATATTGGGCTATTAAAGAGCTCAACTATGATTTTAAACTTGCCAGTGAGAAGAGGTTATTTGATATTAGCTCACTTGATGAATGTAGAACCCAAGCTTATGAAAATGCCAAGTTGTTTAAAGAAAAAGTTAAAAGATGGCATGACAAAAGGATACAAAAGCATGAGTTTAATGTAGGTGATTATGTATTGCTATACAACTCTCGTTTAAGATTTTTTGCAGGCAATCTTCTCTCTAAATGGGAAGGCCCCTATGTTATCGAAGAGGTCTATCGTTCCCGTGCCATAAAAATCAACAACTTCGAGGGCACAAATACAAAGGTGGTAAACGGTAAAAGAATTAAACATTATATCTCAGGTAGTCCCATAAATGTTGAAACCAATATCATTGAAACCATAACCCCGGAGGAATACATAAGAGACACTTTTCGGAACGTTTCTGACTCTGAAAAGGAATAGGTACATGGTACGGTAAGTAAACCGACTCCAAAACAATTTTAAGGCAATATTTCTCCGTTTTAGAATATTTAGAAAAATAGAAAAATAAGTAGCATTCCGGGAAGGACACGAGAGCCCCACAATGGTGGTGGGCGCGCCCTACCCCCCTGGGCACGCCCCCTACCTCGTGAGCACCTCGTGTGCCTTCCGGACTCTGTTTCCTTGCACGATATGTATTTTGGTTGGTAAAAATTCATTATATATTCTCCCGAAGGTTTTGACTCCCGTATCATGCAATTATCCTCTGTTTTCGTTTCGAGCTGTCCCGTTGCAGATTAAATCAACATGTCTTCCCAGGATTCGAAAGGAGAAAGCTTTGTGGATGATTACTTAGCAAATCCAAAGGTCTATGGAGATGTGGAACATGATGGATGGACCACGGAGGAAGACGAGGACTATGAACCCAAGCGAAAGGAGGAGACGAGCTTAGATGAAGATGAAGCACCATTACCTCAACTTGGGGACATGCACATGGAGTTCAAAAAGTCAAGTCTCCCTGGTAGGGTAAAGAAACCCAAATTCAAGTTTATCCCTTTTCGTCTCTTGCAGGAAAATAAGCATGACCTATGCAAAAAGATATTAACCCTGGAGTGGGAGATTGATGATCTCAGGGATCAAAATGCCGTCCTCAAGCGCAAATTAAGGGAGAAGCCTAAGCCATCAACTAAGGCAACATCACCACCACCTTGTTCACCGACAAAGGAGATATGATCACATGGGTATGGGCACTCCTCTTGGCAACTGCCAAGCTTGGGGGAGGTGCCCCGGTATCGTATCACAATCACAACTCTTATCTTTACCGTTTTTCTTAGTTCGATCCTATTAGTAGTATCTTGATCTAGTAGAATAAAGTTTATGGCATGATCTAGTTTTGAGTTTTGCTTTATGATCTCTCTATGTAATCGAGTTAGTGAGCTATATATAATAAAGATTAGTGTTGAGTCAAGGGCTTGATTATTTTGCCATGATCTTGGGTCAATGAAAGAAAAGAGAAAAAGAATAAAAAGAAACAAAAAGTTCATATTGATCTTATTGATAGTAATGACTTCACATAGAAAGAGTATGATGATTAAAAGTTGTTGGGAGTTGGCAGACATAGCTTTGGTCATTGTTGCAATTAATAGGAAGTAATAAGGAAAGAGAGGTTTTCACATATAGATATATTATCATTGACATCTTTTATGATTGGGAGCACTCATTAAAATATGACATGCTAAAGAGTTGATGTTGGACAAGGAAGACAACGTAATGAGTTATGTCTTTCTTATATCTGAGATAAAGTATGTTGTCATGGATCCTCTAACTTGTTGAGCTTGCCTTTCCCCGTCATGCTAGCCAAATTCTCAGCACTAAGTACAAATACTACTTGTGCTTCCAAAATCCCTAAACCAGTTTTGCCATGAGAGTCCACCATATCTGCCTATGGATTGAGTAAGATCCTTCAAGTAAGTTGTCATCGGTGCAAAGCAATAAAAAATGCTCTAAATATGTATGATTGATTGGTGTGGGAGAAATAAGCTTTATATGATCTTATGATATGGAAGTAATAAAAGCGACGGACTGCATAATAAAGGTTCATATCACAAGGGGCAATATAAAGTGATGTTCTTTCACATTGAGATTTTATGTATCCAACCATAAAAGCGTATGGCAAGCTCTGCTTCCCTCTACGAAGGGCCTATCCTTTATTATTATCTTCTACCTTATGCAAGAGTCATGGTGATCTTCACCTTTTCTTTTTCATTTTATCCTTTGGCAAGCTCAGCATGTTGGAAAGAACATGATATATATATATATATATATCTAATTGGATGTAGGGGAGCATGAACAATTATTGTTGACATTATCCTTGAGGTAAAAGGTTCTGGGGCAAAACTATAAGCCCCTATCTTTCTCTGTGTCCGATTAAAACTCTGTAACCACAAGTATCGCATGAGTGTTACAATTATGGAGGACTAAATGATAGTTAAGTATGTGGACTGGCTTTTTAGCTCTGACATAGACTCTTTCCAATGTTATGATAAATTGCAATTGCTTCAATGACTGAGATTATAGTTTGTCGGAGCCCAATAAGGTTTATGATTTATACTTTTGCATTGTGAATAGATCATCACTTGAATATAAGTAATCATATGACAAAATCTATATATGTTGCTGCTATGATAATAATCATGATGCCTTCATGTCCGTATTTTATTTTTATTGACGCCTCTACCTATAACCATGAGGACATATTTATTGTTATCGGCTTTTCGCTTGAGGACAAGCGAGGTCTAAGCTTGGGGGAGTTGATACGTCCATTTTTCATCATGCTTTTATATCGATATTTATCGCATTATGGACTGTTATTTCACTTTATATCACAATACTTATGGCTATTCTCTCTTATTTTACAAGGTTTACATAAGGAGGGAGAATGCCTGCAGCTGGGATTCTGGGCTGGAAAAGGAGCAAATATTAGAGACCTATTCTGCGCAACTCCAAAAGTCCTGAAACTCCACAGAACGTCTTAAAATAAATAAAGAAAAATCCTCGCCAAAGATGAAGGCCAGGGGGCCCACACCCTGCTCACGAGGGTGGGGGGCGGCCCCCCTAGGGTGTGCCCCCTACCTCGTGGCCCCCCTGGTGGCTCTCCGACGCCCATCTTCTCCTATATGAAGTCTTTCGATGGGAAAAAAATAGCAAGAAACTTTTTGAGACGAGACTTCACCGCCACGAGGCGGAACCTTGGGGGATCCAATCTAGAGCTCCAACAGAGTTGTTCTGCCGGGGATACTTCCCTCCGGGAGGGGGAAATCATCACCATCGTCATCACCAACGCTCCTCTCATCGTGAGAGGGCAATCTCCATCAACATCTTCACCAGCACCATCTCATCTCCAAACCCTAGTTCATCTCTTGTATCCAATTCTGGTCTCAAGGTCCGGGATTGGTGCTAGTAGGTTGCTAGTTGGTTTATTTGGTGGAAGATCATATGTTCAGATCCTATATGCATATTATTACCCCTCTGATTATGAACATGAATATGCTTTGTGAGTAATTACGTTCATTCCTGAGGACAAGGGAGAAGTCTTACTATGAGTAGTCATGTGAATTTGGTATTCGTTTGATATTTTGATAAGATGTATGTTGTCTAGCCTCTAGTAGTGTTATGTGAAAGTCGACTACATAACACTTCACCATGATTTGGGCCTAGAGGAAGGCATTGGGAAGTAATAAGTAGATGATGGGTTGCTAGAGTGACAGAAGCTTAAACCCTAGTTTATGCGTTGCTTCGTAAGGGGCTGATTTGGATCCACATGTTTCATGCTATGGTTAGGTTTAACTTAATACTTTTGTTGTAGATGCGGATGCTTGCAATAGAGGTTAATCATAAGTGGGATGTTTGTTCAAGTAAGAACAGCACCCAAGCACCGGTCCACCCACATATCAAATTATCAAAGTATCGAAGGCGAATCATATGAATGTGATGAAAACTAGCTTGGCGATATTCCCATGTGTCCGCGGGAGCGCTTTTCCTTTTATAAGAGTTTGTTCCGGCTTGTCCTTTGCTACAAAAGGATTGGGCCACCTTGCTGCACTTTATTTACTTTTTTACTTGTTGCTCGTTACAATCTATCTTATCACAAATCTATCTGTTACCACTTATTTCAGTACTTGCAGAGAATACCTTGCTGAAAACCGCTTATAATTCCTTCTGCTCCTCATTGGGTTCGACAATCTTACTTATCGAAAGGACTATGATAGATCCCCTATACTTGTGGGTCATCACGGTTCCACCATTTTTTCCATTGCTCGCTGAAAAGTTGAGGTTTTACATTAGTAGTACCAGAACAGAAGATATTAAGGAGGCAGCAAAAGCAAACAAAATAGCTTTGGTCTATATACAAAACTTATTATGGTGAACCCATGTAAAATATTAGTTGTATTTTATTGCAAAGTACATAATAAAACCAGGTTGCAAACATATGACCATGTACCATCGCTAATGTATTGTCTATTTCTTCACATTGTATTGAGGGCTAAGGATAAAGAGACGAAGTTTATAATACGGTAAGCATAGTATGACGTCATTCATATCACAAAACAACTGAGAACAGACAAACATGCAATTGTAATGTTGTGTGGGCAAGTCCAGCACTGAACTAGATTATGGGTCAAGATCAAAGGAACATCACTCCTCTCTTTTAAACCTTGTAAGGTGCAATGATACGCTAAGACAATTGTGTATAAAATTGAAAAGAGTAATAGACATTGGCTGCAAACCATGCAGTTCAAGGCACAAGTCAGAGTAAGTAGTAGTTAAAAGGCATGAGGATTAAGGACTTACAACATCGGCTTTGACTGGTGTATTCATGCCCTTCTTCTTGCTGGTGTGACAGTCCTTGAAGATTTCCACAGCACTTGGTTCAAGTACTTTTTGGTCCTTGCGGGCTTTCCTCTGCATTTGGAACAAGTCAATATAGATCTGATAATATGGTACAGCGAAAAGAGTGAAACAGTAGCTAATTACAAGAGCCTCGCAGTGTGCAATATAGCTACGAGATCCTGTCATCTGTTGGAATTTCACTTTCATACAGTTGGCCTTGTTCTTTGAACAGTTCAACATGTGATCTGATGACATATATATATAATGTACCTGATACTTCGGATCGGACCAGTGTTTAACGAGGCCTCTCCAGTCTTCATCAGATATATTTTCCACTAGAGATGTTTGGGCAAGTTCACTGTTAGCCTTGCCTCCAAAGTGAGTTTTCCTCAAGTTATACTGATACTATCGCAGAGCAGACTTGAAAACATGGGTGCAAGCTTGTCTGGTTGCATCATCTTGGCTATCCAACTTGAACCTTGTCGGTGTCAAAACCGGCGGATCTCGGGTAGGGGGTCCCGAACTGTGCGTCTAGGCTGGATGGTAACAGGAGGCAAGGGACACGAAGTTTTACCCAGGTTCGGGCCCTCTTGATGGAGGTAAAACCCGACGTCCTGCTTGATTAATATTGAAGATATGGGTGTTACAAGAGTAGATCTACCACGAGATCAGAGAGGCTAAACCCTAGAAGCTAGCCTATGGTATGATTGTATGTTGTGATTGTTGTCCTACGAACTAAAACCCTCTGGTTTATATAGACACCAGAGAGGGTTAGGGTTACACAAGGTCGGTTACAAAGGAGGATATATCCATATACGTAGTGCCTAGCTTGCCTTCCACGCCAAGCAGAGTCACATCTGGATACGAGACGAAGTCTTCAATCTTGTATCTTCATAGTCTAACAGTCCGGCCAATGGAGATAGTCCGGCTGTCTAGAGACCCCCTAATCCAGGACTCCCTTAGTAGCCCCTGAACCAGGCTTCAATGACGACGAGTCCGGCGCGCAGTTGTCTTCGGCATTGCAAGGCGGGTTCCCTCTCTGAATACTTTACAGAAGAATTTGAATATGAGAATAGTGTCCGACCCTGCAAAATAAGTTCCACCTTTCACCATAGAGAATAATGCTTTCGCAGATCTAATCCGCTAGCTTTTTTTGGCCAGACGACGTTACGTCATGTCCCGGTGATTATTCGAACCGTTTCTTTTAACCAGCCCCGCACAAAACGCGAGGCAGTTTATCGACACATCTTGTCAAACCAAAGATCGTGTCCCCCTGATTACAGGATTCTCATTAATGTGGTTCGTGGGTAACCCAACCGTGTCTAGGACTCCTAGATTATAGCTAAGTCCAAAACGGCTACGGAGAGGACGCTTCATATTCACCCTCTTTATAAGGGGACAAGGTTTTCGCTTTTTCCCTCTCGTGCTCAGCCAAACCCTTCCCCCGCCTCTAGTTCTAACACCCAAAGCCCAGGTTAGGTGCTCCAGATCTTCAATCATGTCCAGATCTAGCCTTCAAGGCCGATGGATGCCCTCCTCCGTGACGGAAGAGGACATTAAGAAGTTGAGGGAGGCCAGATACCTGACCGCCGAGGTTTCACATCGGCTGCCTGCTCGAGGGTGGGTCGTCCCTACTCTCGAACCCAACGAGAACGTTGTGTTCGTCTCCCACTTCCTCCGAGGTCTAGGCCTCACTCTGGATCCCTTCGTCGGGGGCTTGATGTTCTATTACGGGCTAGATTTCCACGACCTAGCTCCGGACTCCTTTCTCCACATCACGACATTTATTGTCGTGTGCGAGGCCTTCCTCCGTGTGACCCCTCACTTCGGCCTATGGCTCAAGACCTTTGAAGTACAACCGAAGGTGATCGAGGGGCAGCATGCAGCGTGCGGAGGTGCATCAATAGGCAAGATGGCAGGAGCTCCATGGCCGAAAGGTTCCTTTCCAGAGGTATTCGAGTTATGGCAATGGGAGTGGTTCTATGTCACAGCTCCCAGAAGTGCCCAATGGGTGGCTGCCCCCGCTTTCCGCCCGGGCCCGCACCACAACTGATGTCATGGATTAGCAGGGACCTGAGCTGGGGTCCAGCCAAGGACGTGCCTATACTGCAAAGCCGCATCAGAGATATGTTCGAGGGAGATTTTAATTTGGTTGCGGTAATACAAGTTATGCTGGTTCGTCAAGTCCAGCCTTGCAAATGCCGGCCCCTGCGCTTGTGGGAGTTCAGCCCAGAGGGACCACGTGCCATTCAAAGTTTCCTCGGCCTGACACACGAGGAGATGTACAAGTCATTCTTTGGACCTCAAATGGAGTGTCCGGATATCACCGACGACGTGGGCCTAAGCAGTAATCGTGCCGCCGAACAAGTAAGAAATCCTCTAGCCGAACACACTGTCTTTTATTCGAGGTTTATTTTTGAGAGCTCGCTTTTGACCAGGACTGGCTAACGAAGGCGAAGATGATTCGGTGTTTGGCCCCTCTCCCTGAGGGTTTGGAAAATCCGGTATTGGAGAAGATGCTCGAGGCCGCACCTTGCCCGAAACCCTTGAAGGAAGATACCGAGGGGGATAATACGGGCGAACACGAGCCCCCATCGCTACCCGCTCCGACCGAGGGAGCGAGCGTTTCCACGAAGGAGGATGACCGGGGGAGGAAAAGGACTGCTTCTGAGTATCCGGAAGCCGAAGCCTCCAAACGGGAGAAGAAGTCTCCCACAGAGGGTCCTGCCTCGGGAGGTGCTTTTGCCGCACAAAGTCCGCGAGGGGATCTGCCCTCCAACGAGTTGTAAGTGATCCAAAATATTTGAATAGTAAGAGTATGCTATATATTTCCTCTGAGAAAACAACCACCGCATATATCTTGCAATTCGGGCCTCAGCCCCTCTCAAATGAGTTCGTCTTCGAGGGATCTTCTTCCGGAGATGATGGAGAGAGAAACGCCTCCCCCAGACTCCTCCGCTCCAGAAGCGGGCGACCCCGAAGTGTCGTCGCGGAGGGCCTCTCCAGATCCGATGAGGCCAGAAGATAGTACCGTAGACCCCAGAAGCCCCCTGTATCCGGCTCCCAAAGAGAGCATACGAAAGAGTCCGGCACTTTCTAGTGTGCGGTCGGACGTTCTAAGGGAGTTGGTGGGGCGAGCGGCCATCTCAGAAGAGCACCGTACACTGATGGGTACAGTGATGGAGAGAATCTCATCCGTTGAAAGCGGATTACATGAAGCCTTTATGAGTCTATTGACAGGCTTTGAGGTATGTGAGATAATATGTGATAGTACTGCACATGTTAAAGTAGCCCTTGAGACTCTGGTTGTCATCGAGAACGGTGGCGAATAGAGGATCAAATTCCCAGGCAATAACCAATCTGGTTTTATGTGCAGGTGGTGGGAGCTCCGGTGGCTAGCCATACTAGGGAGTTTGCCCAATTAAAACGGCAACTAGATGCGGCAGATGCCGATATTGAGCTTGTTAACAAGAGGCTTGACGAGGCACAGGGTAAGTGTTATTATCTGGTGAACGCCACATAGTAAGAGCAGCATAATGCCAGTATCTTCAATATGTTGTGACTGCAGATGGGGCTGCCACCATGGAAGCCTTGCGGGCGGAACTTGCCCGAGCCAAGGAACAAGTGAGGAGTAGTAATGCGACTGCTTTGAAGGCGGCCGAATAGTTGAAAGCCGAGAAGGCCGCACATTGCGAGAGCCAAGAGAAGATGGCCAAGATGAACGTAGAATTGAAAGACACTGCCGACCGTTGCCAGGTCCTTGAGAAAGAGAACCAAGCGAAGGCAACGGACCTTGAGAATGCCGCGGCGGCAGACAAAGACACCCGTTCTGCTATGAGAGCGAAGAAGGAGGAGCTGCGGGAAGTCGGGGATATTGCGGCTGGAAAACCCTTCGTGTTACGGAGGAAATTTGGAGATCCACGGTATGCCCCTCTGGATCGGCTGTGGAGCTCGGCGGATGCGTATATGGATTTGGTGGCGAGCGCTGCCGATGCGGCCAAGTACTTCCAAGGTCAGACAGATCGTGAAGTGGACAAGCTAGCCGAATGGGCCGAACTGAATAGGTTGTTCGGACTCGCCATGAGATCTGTTGTGGATCAATTATGGCCGGAAGGGCCTAAGCCAAACAACTATTTCAGCTTAGTGCAGCAGCTCCTTGATGCGGTGCCACGCATTAATGCGATGAAGAGGTCGGCGTGCATAGAAGGCTCGTGGATGGCCCTTGCCTGTGTTAAAGCATACTGGGCGGAGATGGACTCTACCACTGTTGCGGCGCAGGGTTCAGCCATAGGACGTGTGGCTGCCAAACACTATTTCGAGGAAGTTCTCGAGGGTGCTCGTTTGATAGAGGCCCAGTGCTCGAAAATTATTATGTTTGAGTGATATGTATTCTCATTGTAAACATAATGCTTTTATGAAGTTTTTATAAGGCTGTGTTTATACTTTTGCCTCAAAGTAGTATGATGCCTCCTGTGCGGCCGTTTATGTATACATGTGTATAACCTGAAAGATTGCAGCCATCGGCTTCAACCCCCACGCATATAATGCGGAGGTGCTCGCAAAAAACGTGTGTTCACACTTAACCCAACGTCTTGGTCCTGATAAGGAGGTGATAGCGCAGCGAGCGAGGCAACCGGACTATAATGCTTGAACACTTTCACTTAGCCATAGGAGTTTGACAGTGGGGCTACTAGATAGCCCCTGGTGGCTCCGCACTCTCCCGATCGCGGGGTGCGTATATGCCTGGCTGGAAAACGGCCCTTCATTAAGGCGGATGAATTCTAACATTCCGGTAGGTCATCGAGTGGTTGACCAGTCTCACACTATATCATGACAGTCAGTTTTCGGCTTTCTCTACTGAGGCGCTCGTCCGGATGAACCAGGGCAGAATCGCAGTAGTTCTCTTGGTGCTACCTTAGCTGGTAAAGCGGAACATAAGGCACCAAAACACACGAGCCGGGCAAACCCAACATTTGACCAAAGACAATGATTTGGAGCTGATGCATATCAGGCCAAACTCGCGATGCCGAACACTCCCTAAGGTATTCGGTCTTTATGGTATAAACCGGGCCGAAATAGTGCCGCTTTTAAGAAGCCCCTTGTATCCAGGTACGTGTGTTATTCTGACGTGGCCACATGCCAAGACATCAGCATCCTTCTCAATTGTGCTGAGAATTCGGTGGATATGTATCAACAAGAGACAGTAAAAAAGGTTTACGCAGGGTCTTAATCTAAAAAGAATCCTTGGAGTGGGTCCCTGCTGCACGTATGTGCCTGTGTCTCCGTTGTGCCGTATCCTGGACGGATGTAGCACGATGATTATCTATAAAAGAGAGGAGCTTAGGTAAAAAAGCTGTCATGCAAAAGGATAGTTTTTTAAATAAACCATGTACAATTCAAGGTGAGTAAGAATTGCCACTTGTCTATGCACGTTGAGCCCCTTGTATTGTAATAGGGGACCTACTAATTAGTTGGTGAGGCCGTTTTTAGTATGCGGCTGTTAAGGCAGCCGCACGCTCTTCGGCGCGCAGAAATCGCTTAATATTTCCGTTCACTTTAATGATGCCGCGTGGACCACAGGGAAGCGTAGTGTGGTATTGCATTAAAGCGAGCGAAAGCTTCGCGTCCGAGTAGTGCTTGATAGCCACTTTGGAACGGAGCGATGTGGAAGGTTAGATGTTCGCTACGGAAGTTATTGGGGGAGCCGAATATAACGTTTAGTAGCAGGGAGCCCGTGCAATGAGCCCTTGGGCCTGCCGTTACTCCTTTAAAGGTAATATTGCTATGGCAATTTTTTGTTGGGTCTATCCCCATTTCGCGGATTGTATCCTAGTATATCAGGTTTAGACTACTGCCACCATCCATCAGGACTCGTGCGAGGCGGTATTTGTCAATTATTGGGTCTAATACCAGGGCAGCCCATCCTGCACGCCGGATACTTGCTGAGTAATCACGATGGTCGAAAGTGATCGGTTGAGATGACCAGTGGTAGGACTCCGCGGTGATAGGCCTTCGGGCGTATTTTTCTGGGAGTGCCGTTTTGTTTTTCCATTGATCACATGGAGCACATTTACTGTTTTGATTTCTGGTGGAAATTTCTTTTGTTCCCCAGCGTCTCCCTTGAGAGGCTCATTCTCATCTTCGCTTGGTGTATCCTCCCCCTTGTGTATGGCGTTGAGCTTGCCGGACTGCTTGAAGACCCAACATTCTCTATGTGTATGATTGGCTGGTTTGCCAGGGGTGCTATGGACCTGACATATTTGGTCTAGAATTTTATTCAGGCTGGACAATTCATCTCTGGCGCCTTTAGAGGGTGGCTTCTGACCTGGCCGAGAGCTTTTGAATCCGGCGTTTACTGCCGTGCTCTTCGTGTTGTCTCCTTTGTTCCGGCGTTTGTTATTTCTGTTGCACCGTGATTTCCCGTTTCCATCTCTAACTTCGGATGTTGGGGTCGCTGGTGCTGCATCTGGCTAACTAGCTGTCCTCGCCCGTGCAAAAGTGGGTCATGAGGCTTGTTAATGCTGCCATCGTTCTCGGCTTTTCTTGGCCGAGGTGTCTGGCGAGCCATTCATCACGGACGCTATGTTTAAAAGCTGCCAATGCTTTGGCGTCCGGACAGTCGACAATTTGGTTCTTTTTAGTAAGAAACCTGTTCCAAAGTTTTTGGGCTGACTCTCCGGGCTGTTGAGTTATATGGCTCAAATCATCCGCATCCGGAGGCCGGACACAAGTTCCTTGGAAATTTGCTCGAAAAGCGTCTTCAAGCTCTTCCCAACTTCCAATGGAGTTTTCGGGGAGGCCTTTAAGCCAGTGGCGGGCTGGCCCTTTGAGCTTGAGGGGTAAGTACTTGATGGCGTGGAGATCATCTCCTCGAGCCATATGGATATGGAGGATATAGTCCTCAATCCAGACCCCAGGGTCTGTTGTTCCGTCGTATGCCTCTATGTTCACGGGTTTGAATCCCTCTGGAAATTCATGGTCCATCACCTCATTGGTGAAACATAGGGGGTGTGCTGCACCCCTGTATCTGGGTGTACCGCATTGTTCGGATGTTTGCTGTGTTACATTGTAAGCTAGGGCGCGCTTGCATGGTCCATAGATGGATCTGGTTGCGCCGTCCTTTTGGTGCGAGCCCTCGTGTGGGTCGCATATTGACTTGTGAGTGGCGTTGTTTGCCGCTTGATGTTGGCCATGAGGTCGTCTATCGGCCAGGTGGCCGTTTTGATTTTTGGTTGTGAGGGGTCTGAGGCCTCCTCATCGAATTCAGGTAGCAATTTCCGCTTTGGGCAGCTCTTTGTGCGGCGATTGTCGCCGTACTTCGCTGTTGTGTTGGGTACTTTACTCCGTCTGATTTGAAGTGTGTCATGTGCAGCCTTGAGCCTTTGCTTCTGCTTTTTTAGGCTCCTCACGGTGGCAACAAGCCTTTGATGGGCATTATGCTGCTCCGGGTGCCTGTCCGGCGTTGTGTCGTCCGGACTATTTTCTTTGACAGAATTGGTTTGTTCGGTTTGATTCTCCATATTGCCATGGTCTGGCCATGATTCGCCATGTTCCAACGCTGGGTCTGTGTGGTCGTTATTTCAGGCGATGCGGGATTTGGTGCGCCGCTTTGACTGCTTCTCGAGGGAACAAGCCTTCGGTGCGTCCTTCCGTTCCTCGTCGTCGTTTTCTTTTGGTGTGTCCACCATGTATACGTCATATGATGAAGTGGACGTCCGGCGCCCTGTGGGCGGTGGTTCATCTTCGCCTCCTGCATCGTTGTCCATACCGTCGATGTCCGCAGAGTCGAAGTCGAGCATGTCGGTTAAATCCTTGACAGTGGCTACAAAGTGGGTGGTGGGTGGGCGTCGAATTTCTTCGTCGTCCGCATCCCAATCCTGTTGGCCATAATCCGGCCATGGCTCTCCTGACAAAGAGAGAGACCTTAGTGAATTTAGAATGTCGCCGAAAGGCGAGTGCTAAAATATATCCACGGCGGTGAATTCCACGATCGGCGCCCACTCGGATTCGATTGACAGGGGCGCGGATGGTTCGGGGTCGGGAAGAGAGTTCGGCACCTTGGAGTCACGGGCTGTGCGGAGATTTATGCTATTATTCGGCTCGATCGCCGTTGAGACTGCAACCCCTGAGGTGGTGTCTAACCACACGTCCTCGATTGGCGCAGCCAGCTCCGAGCTAAGGGTCGGAGCTGATGCGGGTGCGGCCTCTGGGGTACCGTCCGGTGGCAGAGCTAGGTCATACCCATCGTGACAGTGCGGCGTGCCCGGCTGTGGCTCGAATCCGTCAAAGATCAAGTCCCCACGGATGTTGGACGTGCAATTCAAACTTCCAAATCTGACCTGATGGTCAGGGGCGTAGCCTTCAATCTGCTCCAGATGGCCAAGCGAATTATCCCGCAGTGCAAGGCCGCCGAATACGAAGATCTGTCCGGGGAGAAGTCTCACCCTGGGCTGCATCGCTATCGATGATAGTAGGAGCCATCAAGCCTAATGGCGATGACACAGAGGAACTCTCAATGAAAGCACCAATGTCGGTGTCAAAACCGGTGGATCTCGCGTAGGGGGTCCCGAACTGTGCGTCTAGGCTGGATGGTAATAGGAGGCAAGGGACACGAAGTTTTACCCAGGTTCGGGCCCTCTTGATGGAGGTAAAACCCTACGACCCGCTTGATTAATATTGAACATATGGGTGTTACAAGAGTAGATCTACCACGAGATCAGAGAGGCTAAACCCTAGAAGCTAGCCTACGGTATGATTGTATGTTGTGATTGTTGTCATACGGACTAAAACCCTCCGGTTTATATAGACACCAGAGAGGGTTAGGGTTACACAAGGTTGGTTAAAAAGGAGGAGATATCCATATACGTATTGCCTAGCTTGCCTTCCACGCCAAGTAGAGTCACATCCGGACAAGAGACAAAGTCTTCAATCTTGTATCTTCATAGTCTAACAGTCCGGCCAATGGAGATAGTCCGGCTGTCCGGAGACTCCCTAATCCAGGACTCCCTCAAACCTCATATGTTGAAAATTATGGGAGTCTCATTATCAGCAACCTATAAAGTATTGGACAGAGCAAGACGATATTACTAGTTTCCATACATAACCATACTTACAGATAAATGGTCGAGGAAGATGTTGAACTGGGTTTCATCTTTGTCATTCCTGTACTGAATCCATGTTGGGAGGATACGTACATGACACCTAACAACAACTGCCGCCTCTGATACTAACTTGGCTGACTCTATAGCATCACATGGCCTTTTTAAACCTGCCTCAAAACGGATCTCCATTCTTCCTCCTCTAGATTTAGTTAACCTATCGAGCATTATCCCTGATGTTTGTTTCCTCTTGCGCCTAGGTGCTAGTCCAACAACAAACATAGGAAGTGTTAGTGTACATCAAACTATGAGACTACATATAAAGAAGCATGCAACTGTAACTTGACTCCAGCAACTACCTTCTTGCTGTTGAATCTCACAAGGTTCATCTGATATTGCCAACTCGTCTTGTGTCAAGAGTGCTTGGGAAGTAGTGTTAGGTGGCAAGGGAGCTTGGGAACGTGCTGCTAGCTTAGTTGACGCACGAGTACGTCGTGCAGCTGATAGTACTGTGGTAGGTGTTGCAAGAACTAGGGCTGTCTCTACTTGTTTGGCGGTAGCTATTTGTTTTTGTTTGTCTTTTTTTGCAACTCGTGTAGCATGGGATGCCGTGTTTGTCGAATTTTCTGCTGGACTTTGACCTTCTATTGCACCATCAGTACCAGCAGAATCTGCAAGATTCATCCGCTTCTCATTCCCTGCCATTCTGTGTTTCTTCCTCTTTCTCTGTGCCATGTTAAGTCAAGCCGACAAGAAAAACGAATAACAATTTAGTTCTTCAAAACAAATTGATGCGTGATGCAGACGAACTAAACTTTGATGTTAGACAACCACATGATAGGAGGATGTAATATGTATGAAAAACAGGATGGAAGAGATAACCAGAACTATGATGTGTAAACTAAGAAGAAGATATTTCACCAAATTAGAAGCAATGCAATGGAAGGTAGACACCATATGAAAGATGCTACAAATATCGCTCTGGCAAGTTAACAGTGGCTCATCATAAATGGTGTTTAAACAAATGTGAAGCAGTACAAGAAATAAATCATATGCAAGATGCAAACAACATCACACTACCATGTTAGAGGTCTCTCGTCATTAGTGCCATTGCATATTCACAGCATTGCATATTCACAGCTTATGATGTGTAAACTAAGGAGAAGGCATTTCAACAAATTAGAAGCAATGAAAGCTAGACACCATATGAAAGATGCAACGAATATCACTCTACCAAGTTAAAACTGTCTCGTCATAAGTGCCATTTCAACAAATTAGTAATACAAGCTAGAAAAGAATGTGAGATGTAACCTATATCACACTCTGAAGTAAAACGTGTCTTATGATAAGTGATTGTTGCAGGTTACACAACAGTAGTAATTTGATGTAAGAACATGGTGTGATAGACAGATATTGTATGTTCTAGAAACAGGAACACATGTCTTATTCAAGTATAATGTGTAAAGTAAGCAGATGGAATTCAACAAAATTAGAAGCAATAAAAGCTAGACATCACACATAACATGCAACCACATATAACAGTGCCAAGTTAGAGGGAGCACCGGTGATGCTGCACTAGGGGAGACGTGCTCATCATAAACACAGCTTTATTGAATGTCTATGCATGTGTTGTCTTGGAAATCATCTTGGGGTGTGGAGGAGTAGAAACTGTAGAGGCCCTCCGTTCGGAAGGAGCACCTTTATCCGCTGCCTTTCTAACTTCCTTTCGCTTTATTGATTTTGAATTGTCAAGTAAAACCGACAAGAAAAAGCAATAAATTCTCTCTTTAGAACTCATTCATGCATGATACTAACAATCACTACTTTGATGTAAGGCAAACACATGATACCAGGATGGAATATGTACGAAAAATAGGACGGCATGGCATGTTCACAACTGTTTGTGTAAACTAAGCAGAAACCATTCCGGCAAATAAGAAGCAATGCAAGCTAGACACCACATGAAAGATGCAACCAATATGACTCTGCCAAGTTAAAAGCGTCCCATCATAAATGGAATTTCAACAAATTAGAAGTAGCGCATGCTATAAATCATATGAAAGATGCAACTAATATCGCACTGCATATACTAAAGGTGTCTCGTCATGTTGATTGGTGCGGGATACAAAAAAACAATAGTTTTATGTAAGGACATGCTTAATAGATAGATGTACTATGTACTAAATACAGGACGACATGTCACATTAACAGGTATAATGTATAAGCTAAGCAGACTAGCACATGCAGTTTAACCAGATTGGAAGAATTACAGTCTAGACACCATATGCAACATGCAACCACATATCACGCTGCCAAGTTAGAGCAAGCATCTGCGATGCTAGTGTAGGGGAAATTCTGTAATCAACTATAGAGCTACGTTCACTATCTTCATCTAGCATTTCTGTTTCTTGAGAATCATGTCGGGAGGCTGACGCTGCATTCTTTAAATGAGGTGTAGTCCCCTTGCCTGCTTGCCTCGTCATAAGTGATTGATGAGGGATACACAAGAACATTAGTTTGATGTAAGAACATGGTTAATATACAGATGTACTAGTATGTACCAAACCAGAAAGGCATGTCATATTCAAAGGTATAATGTGTAAGCTAAGCAGATGCAATTTAACAAAATTGGAAGCAATACAAGCTAGACATCCGGCTGGAGTGGTGAGCATGATCATCTAGGACCTGAGAGCCTGGTGGGAGGCGGGCTGCTTCGCCACCATCGTAGCTTTTTAGTTGGCTTCCAGGTGATGCCTATCTTTGTTGGGCTTGTCACTGGCTCGGCCAGTGCCCTGACTAGCTATTTTTCTTCTAGTGCTCACGGGATGGTGGTTCATGTAAAAAAATATCTTTCCTATCTTACCGACTTCGGCCTTTCGAATACAAGCTAGGCACCATATGGAACATGCAACCACATATGACACCGCGAAGTTAAAGCAAGCACCTGGGCGGTGGTCATTGTGAGAAAGGTCATCAACTCCAGAGCTACGTTTACCGTCTCCATCTGCTGACACTGCACCCATTATAGCACTGAAACGTGTCTTGCCTACCCGCACACCAAACTGGAGCGACTTCTGTCTTTTCTTTTTGGCTTCTCTCATGGAAGCAGAGTCTGAAATACCCTTGCATAAAAACACAACAGTGAGAGTAAGGGTGAAGTGTGTGCAGAACTAGTGCACTGTAAAAGTAGCAGATAGCAGGTGGCTGAAAAATAAATGACAGGAGACATATGATAGCTCTACAACATTGCATGGCAAACAAAATTAGATTCTACTCTGTATGATTTTGTAATATATGAGCACAGGAAATGCTGGTACTCCTCCAGCACACCACCACATGTGGTCATATCTAAGATAATAGTCGACTAAAAATAAATAGGTCAGTCGATTTTTTTAATGAACCGTCCGATCTATAAGGAACGGGCAGATGGCCTTCGTCTACCTCCTGCCAGTCACTGTTGACGATCTTTCTCGAACCGCCAGTGACCACCGGCCCAGACCCCTGCCTCTGCCGCCCCGCCCTCCCATCGACCTCACACCATCGCCGTGCTTGGCAGCGCCCCCAGGCCATCCCTTTAATCCCGGCCGACCTCCAGATCGGGCGCTAGTAGCTCTAGGCCGCACACGCCCCTAAGATAAACACCAAGGCGCTGCTTCCCCGGCGTAATAGGCGTACTAGCGCCTGTTACGCCGGGGAATGCTTCCGTTAATTGGGAATCAAGTGGCCAGAAATTGAAATTTAGGGGGGCGACGGACCTCTAGCTAAGGTGAAATAGTATATGAGGAGAAACCTTGTGCATCGCGAGTTACTAGGAACATCTAGTATCAAGAAGAAGCGGTCAACTAGTGTCTTCTGTGGGATGAGTACCGTGCAAGCAGAGATGTAAGATTTGCACAAATAAGGGAAGATGAGTACCTTTTTCGGTTGCCAGTGTGGTCACCTCCACAAGTCGCGCCGATTTTCTTATTTTTACCGGGGAAACCGATGTTTGGAGGGTGCAGGCTTGGACAAACCCATGGCCAAATTGTTGACTGTGTTGTCGTGGCCGTATGTCGTCGGAGGGGAAGCAGATCCGAGGCGGCGAAGGACGGCGTAGCAGGAACAGCTCCGGTGCGGTGGAGGGTGGCGAAGTTGGAGCGACAACGGTGAGGCGCGGGATGGCGTGGTTGAACTGGCTCGGGTACGGACGGCTTGGCCTCGGCTTCAACTACTAGCCATGGAGGGTGTTGCGGTGGAGGTTGCGGTGGACGACGACGTCGGGGTATCGGCTCCGGCATGATGGAGGAGGGCGGCGGTTGATGGGTGGGATGGGGTGGCGGACGGAGGACACCAGGGTTTCGCGGCTAGTGGAGAGGTAGTTTTGGCACCCATGGAGTACGAATGGGGAATCAGACGGGTGGGGGGAACCATGTTTCGATCTGGGACGCGCTTGTTTTTTGCTTTTTTTGAACAGAAATGGGACGCGCTTGTTTGAAATTTGGGGAAAGTAAAAACTTTCCCCCCCTCTTCAATTTCAGACCTACTGTGGGTCGGGGGTAGGATGGTAATCCCAGGTGTCCCAAATAGTGGGCGGGAGCGATTTCGGCCGCGCGCATGTGTGCTTAGGTGGCCATTGTGTATGAATGTTTTTCAGATGCGGTTGCGTGGCGTCTAGATGAAGCTACAAACCTACCCCGGTTTAGACCTTTGGACATCCGGCCGGTAGGTTTCACGGGTCAGAGTTATTAGAAAAGTAATTTCCTTGTACTACCAGACGTTGGTCTCACGCGGTTTCGGGCTTAGAGGCTCTTTTGGCGCTTCGTTAGAAATTTTGAAACACAAGCATTCACGTTTAGAGTACTCTTGAACTATGAGGATTGACCTAAATATACAACGTTATATTTGACCTTGTATGTTTGAAAACCTCATTCAATTTTCCGCTTCTTTTTGAAATTTTGACACATGAAAATCCTATAACTACGATTATTTTGGAATGGAGGAGCTAAATTTGAATCTATTTTGTACACGACTACATATGCTATTATGTACAAAATCAGAGCAAAGATTGGTGCCCCCATAATTTAGGTATGGTTTACAAATGCCATGATATCAAATTCAAATAATTGAATGGACTTCATGTTGAATTCGTTTTTTTAAACCACCTTAAGTTGAATTCAAATGTATGCTAGTTCATAGGTAGTAGCTATTTTTAAACCACCTCACGTTTATATTCGATTGCTAAAGCGATGCATTGTCTGGAGTTCAAAATACTAACTATGTGGATCAATTGTGTCGAATAATAACATAGACATGCTCAAATTCGATAGAATCTAGATGTCTGATGGATCAATGACCGCTCCTTACGCGAATTGCAAATATCATGATCCCATCCTAATATTTGGATACAATTTATATCTTTAATCAATTTGTAGATCAGTCTTTTACGTGTAGTTTCACTCTCCATCGATGGTCTCTCACACATGCTCACACACTCTCTCTCGAGGTGTCTTTCTCGCACACATGCTCTAGATATAACCCTCACTAACCTTTATGACAAGCACTCTTCCTCTCGCAAACATACACACGCACAATCCTCATCGACCCTTTCTATATACATGGACCTGCCTACGTGTCTCATGTACGCACATTATCTTTATGCCTATCTCTCACGCATTGTCTCACACCTCTCTTCCTAATCGACAAGTATGATTCTAGTAGAGCATTCTGTAGGATGCCCCTTAAAGTTAGGTTGGATGAATAGTAATATCAGAGATAAAGGGGTTACCTTAGTCCGAGAACCTAGGGATACAAATCCTAGCCAGCTTTGTCAGTGGACACAGAGTCCTTCACAATTCTGCTATCTTTTTCTTGTACGACTAGTCATCCATGAGTCTTCCTAAATGCATCACGGGCCGACCAATGTGGCGCAGGAGAGAACAGAACGAAGGGCCTCACCTCGACCCACTGGACCTCACGCGGTGACACACCCTCTGCCCCCATGTCTCATTATCTTCTCACACCCACACATACCAACACAAACACCACACACACAGAAAATTTCTCCTGGTGCCTCTATTCCCTCCCCCCTTACATATACACACTCAAGGGAATGGAATCTCTTGTCGTGATGTCATATTCGTCTCTCTCTCTCTCTAGACCACTCTCATTTCTCGTGCTATCTCTCCCACATGCCCCCGTCGGCCCCTCTATCCATGCCTCTCTCGAATACGTAATACACACACATACCTCTCTAGGCCCCGCCAAATGCATCAACTAGACATTCACACATGTTACAGCACGTACCCCATTGATCTAAAAAGCCCTCTCTTCACGTTTATTTTGCATACAACATTCCTTTTGAATAAAGTGTGGCCAAAAATTATTTTAGAGTTTCTACATATATACGACATTACAAAGTTATATGGAGGAGTACGAACGCTAGTAAGCCCCTAGAAAATTCACGCATGTTTCATCTTTCTCTCGCGATATATGCAATGACGATCATTGTATTTGAAGCGAAAGAACGATACGTACATTGGACTTCAGAATCCACTCATTACGGTCACCATTTATGTTTAGTGGTTATTATGCAGTCACGGGCTCACCGTACAACTCTGTATTTGCTCATGACATGACTAGTTGACCAGTTAAACGCTCCACGTGGCACCTCTAGTGTTGCATCACATTATCTCACTACCATCGTGCCCACCTGTCGACTTGTATCTACTCTACATCTACACTCTTATAAAATACATGAAATACACTCTTATAAAAAACAGAGTTGGTGATGATGGTGTGCCTGCCAACCTGCAATATAGGCCGTCCGATTTATATCTGACGGATAGGAAAGAAACTATGGCCATTTTGCAAAAAGGTACCCACACACCTCTCCACATTTGCAAATAAAGCCTTCCCTCGTTCATCCTTTTCTCTCACAAGATAAACAAGTCATACAAATGCATCTTGATGTTACATGCAACGCACGGGCATCTTGCTAGTAAGAATGAAAACAAACGACAAAAAGATATTTGGACGGTGGTTCGAAGTCATGACCGCGGGTACAGCGGACAAGGTGGCCTTGTATTGGTATACTGAGCCATCTGTTTTAACACCCAGGAGCTGGTGTGGCGATTATACACACACGCACGCATGCACACGAACTGCATCCACGCAACACTCACACAAACACATGCACCCACGCACGCACGCAACACTCACACGTACACACGCAGCCAGGCACGCACGCAACACTCACACGCGCACACGCAACACTCACATGCGCACACGCACGCATGCATGCACACACCAGTACACCACATGACCAACACACACTCTCATGCTCAAGTGCTCAACCTACACATGCATGCGCACACATCAGGCCCTGACAGACACATACACAACCAGGTGATTCCCGCACATGGGTTGGAGCCTTGTCGCGCCTGCGTAAATTTGTGTTTATCTGACCTTTTGCCTATGCGAACTGACAGGTGGGACCCACAATGAATATGGTCAATTTAAGAGAGAATTCCTTATTTAACACCGTATCTAAATTTTATGCCCTATTTAACATCGACAAATAATTTTTTCCCTATCTAACAATGCGCCTAAATTTTATGCCTTTTATAACACTTTTGTCTATTTTGAGTTTAAATGACATCTGAAAAGACCATTTTACCCTCATGTGGAATGTTTTCTTGTGTGCGTCGTGTGTGCTACTGCTGTGTTAGGATTTGATTCGTGGAAAGTCGGTTGTATTTGTGTGCGCGGCTGGAGCGAACTGGACATGCATGCAGCAGGCTAGGAAATTAGCTGGTGCATGCGTGAGTTAGTGCACGGATAGACTGCAAGTTAGTTAGTGCATGCGTGAGTTAAGTTGCTGGACGTGGTGGTCGGGTCATGCGTTGGTGCTGGCCGAGCATGTAGCTAGCTAGTGCGTTCCCGTGACTACGTGTGTACGCTGTGTGTGGGGCTGTGGGCATGCTATTGCGTACGTCTGTGTTACAAGGTGTGTGTGCTGCTGACTATGTGTGCGCGCACGCGTGTATGTGTCCCACACACACATAGCACATGAGGGGTAAAATGGTCTTTTCAGGTGTCAATATAACTTTAAATGGACAAAAGTATCATAAAAGGCACAAAATTTAGACTCGTTGTTAGATAAGGAAGATAAAGGTTTTCAGTGTCAAATAAGGAAACGGAATTTAAGATAGTGTTATATAAGGAATTTTCTCCCAATTTAACTAGTCAACATGGCACCAGGCAGACTATTTGGCCGGTCAACAGAGTGCAATCCGATGCTGAGCTGTGAGCAAGTGACCATATAACCACCGCAAAACGTATATAGTGATCGTAATCAACTTATTCTGAAGTTCGGTGACCGTATTATGCTTTTCTCTCTGTAGGCCCTCCAAAACTACATCTCTACACGTTCTCGCATGTTACATCTAACAACTATGCAATACAACACTACTACTACACTCTAACACAATAAATCATATGTGTTTTTAGTTTTACTAGATATCATATTGTTACTTATAATTATTCAGTTTGTATACATTAAAATTGCCTTCGAAATGTATGGCCAGTATCATCTACCGCGCGGGAAAAATCCCGCCCTTTCCTGTTTAATCGGGCTTGTATCAATGGATCATGCGAAATAGCAAAACTATAGTACTATACAGTACAAGTGACAGTTCACTGGGCCGTCATGTCGTCTACTCCTCCGTCGTAAGAGTGGAGCGCTCGCTTTCATAAATCTTCTAGTCCCTTTCGCCGACATGTGGGACATCAAGCTACCGGGTCCACGTGCCATACCAGAATACAGTGCAGAGCAGCCGGGGTGAAGCACCCCAGTCATGGTGCCGGCATAGTAATGAGCAATGAGGCGTCAAATCATAAAGCTACACCTTTCCCGCAATTAAGTTGGAGGGACGAAGCAACCATCATTTCACTTGTTGCTGAATCCGCGTCTCCCTCATCTTCTTCAACTTAACCACGTGTTGCTTCTGCCGTTGTTCTGCCTCATGTGGTACGCGGATCGGCTTGGTAAAGCACTGACACGTGGGACCGCATGTTAGCAAATGGCCAGGACAACGTCCTCCGAAAATAAGAAACCGCCCCCGCCATCCGTGTGGCAAAATCACCTCCTTTTTACTAATCTCGATTCAATAATTTTTTAGATCAATATAATTGAGATTTGTATAGATAGCACACAGGAGCAAAACCAAGTGGTACGGTTAAGGGCATCCACAATGTGTAGCCAAATGTGAAAATAGCTTTTGGCATCATGGGAACCATTGTGGACGATGTTGCCAAAGCCAAAAAGATGGAACCGAAGCTCCCTGATTGATTGATTGAAGGAATAGAAAAATGCAACGTCTCTCCTCTTTCTCCCATGCTTGGACGCATGTAGTACAGTATAGAGCACAGCGTCTACTCCCCTTTCCCTTCTATCACAAATCACAAAGCAGTGAGGCGTCAAATCACAAAAGCACGGACGAAGCAACCATCATTTCACTCTTCGCTGACTCCGCTTCTCCATCGTATTCTTCGAGAAGCCATCTCACCGCATTAGTTATAGTAGTACTAGTAAAGGACTTCCTGGATGCAAATAAGGCGGTTGTCTCAGCTTGCAGGTGGCACTTGCGAACGACTTGTCGTGGTCTCCCTCAATGGTGTTCTCCGTTGAACGCACTTCGCCAAACCACCAAAAAAATATCGTCGACATCACCGCAATGGGGAAGGAAGTCAAATATAGTTACTACCTCCATTTTTTTGTACACAAGGCCAGTATATCAAAATTACAATTTGTAAAGGGCCACTAACGCTAATCGAGGCAAAATTGATGGGGTTAGCAACCAAGGACATTAATATCCCTTGCATGCATGCGGAAGTGAGAAGGTTGGTTTGCATGGCGCTACATTAATCAAGCTATGAGGAGTGAGATGGTTAGCTCTTTGGTATTTGGAGAAAAAAATACGCATTAATTGACACGTGAAACGAGGATTTGTATCGATTAAATCCCGCGAAGGAAAACCCAGCCTTTCTTTTTTAACACTGGTACTCCTAGTATGTAAGTACTTATCCTGTTTGGGTCTAGGCCTTGCATTGCCAAACTTTGCCACACATTTTTTCCAAGCTTGCCTAAAGTTTTCATAAAGAGAAGGAGTTACACTTGCGCACGGCTATGGCAGTCACACCGCACCCTCACATGGTCGCTCCTGCACGCCGTGGTCGCACCGCACCCTCACACGGTCGCTCCTGCATGCCGCAGACCCAACCAAGGGAACGCACCCTCACTGACACGTGTTGTCGCAAGGGAACACACCAAACTCAGCCATCCTATCATTGACACGTAATTTTCATTCATAAAGTATGTTTATCCAACCGCATGTTGGGGAGTATCCGTATGGCCCGTGCGGTGGTCTGTTGGGGAAGAAGAAGAGGTGAGGAAGAAGGAAAGGAGGGTTAGGAGACGTAGGATATTCATCCAACCGCCTGAAATGGTAGACTGACCTAAGTCAGGCGATTTGCATAACAAATATATGTTTTTACATAGCAAAAGATCCATAAAAACAACAACATAAAGAAAAACTATCACTGCTCGCGGAAAGAGACGACCTCGTCGTCTTTGGCTGCCGGCATGAACCAGTCGTCGCTGCCGACGTGTGTCTCCGCACCGTGGTTGTCCTCGGCCTCCAGCTACTCGTTCAAGCGGAGCGTGCGGGCGCTCTGCACGGACGAGAGCACAACCCGGTTCAAGTCGAAGACGTCCGGTTTCGCCTGCAGGAGGGCCTCAATGGCAGCGGCATCCGCGCGCTTCACGTCGAGTCGAGCCTCCGCCGCCCGGTTCAAGTCTAGGACGTCCGGTTCCGCCTGCAGGAGGGCGTCGATGAGAGCGGTATGCGCGCGCTCTGCGTCGAGTTGAGCCTCTGCCGCCCGGTTCATGTCCAGGACGTCCGGTTCCACCTACAGGAGGGCCTCGATGGTAGCGGCATCCGCGCGCTCCGCCTCAAGTTGAGCCTCCGCCGCCTGGTTCACATCCACGACATCCGGTTCCGCCTGCAGGAGAGCCTCGATGGCAGTGGCATGCGCGCGCTCCGTGTCGAGTTGAGCCTCTGCCTCCCGGTCCTCCTTTAGTATCGCCATGTTGAACCGCTGGTCGGCCTGCACCATGGGGGACTCGGACGCCGGCACGAAGTCGATGTCCATCGTCTCATACCCATCAGGGGCCTTCTGCGCCGCGACCTCCGCCATGAACATTGGATCGGCTTCCTCCTCCTCGTAGCTTGGCTCTAGAGAACTCGGGGATTGGCCCGCCGCAAAGCAAGCTTGGGAACGGAGGTCTGTGGCACCGACCGCCGCCATGATTTCTGCACGGTGCTCCGGTGTCAGCATCTTGTAGTAAGTGATCCTGCGGCGCACCATGGCTTTCCGGCAAACAAGGGGACGCTTGATGCGGGCTAGGGGATCGAAAGGTGGGGGAATGGGCTGGAGATTTGGTGTGGTTTTAGGGCAGTGGCTGGCGTAGGCCGGGCAGCGAAGGTTTTGGTGTGAATAGTGGTTCCGGTGACGACCGGTCAATCGATTTTGACTGTACATTGCTCTTGTTGCGTTCGGGTTGTAGCCCGGCACGCTGGACCCTCCATGTCGCTCAGCGAATGGAACACGCTTCGTCTTGAGTTTTCGCTCGCTTGTGGGACCGCAATTGAGAGCAAACCAACGTCCCTCCCCCTCCCCCGCCCGCGTCATTTATTATACCACCACTCCCTCTGTTTTATGCGGAGTAAATAAAAACAGAGGAAGTATACTACAGATGAGGATCCCCTGACATGGCCGAACCCATTGAGTAACTGACATGCGGGGCCTAGAAAGCATGGGGTCCGCCAGTAAGTGACCGAAAGGGAGGGTAAGGCAGGGATACCTACGTCAGAGGATCCACTTCCACTATAATACTTTGACCAAAAGTTAGAGTAATAATATATGACATGCAACTTACACAAATGTTAGAGTAATAATACTGCTATATGACATGCAACTTACACAAAGCATACATGGTCTAATGCGTTTTTCGAGGCTAACTTTGACCAAATGTTAGAGTAATAATATATGACATGCAACTTACACAAAGCATACGGTCAAATTCGTATGTGGAAGGAGTTTCCAATGATATAATTTTCACATTATACATCTCATGTACTATTAATCTTGTTGGTAGTCAAATTGGAATCCCTCTCGAGTACAAACCTAGGAGTACGTACGAATCTAACAATATTGATTGGCATTGATGAATGTTGATACCTTTTTGATCAAAGTAGATATACTTTGACTACACATAAAACTTATATGTAAACTAGAAAGGATAGGAGGGAGTATATTGTACGTTCAAAAGCGAAACGAACATTGAATACCCTTTATATATGATTTGCGGATGCTATGATCACCGGTTCAAAATTTTGAATCCGCCTTAGGTATCACGTGCCCCCACTCGTTCCCTCTCAATTTCATCTCGGGGTCCGGAGATCTATTGAAAGAGGACTAGGGTGGGTACATGCGAATGATACTCGGCGGAATGTTCAAATGAGGCATGCGGGAGGATGGACTCGACTGGAGGGCGACATGATCGATGGAGAAGAGGGTTGGAGAGGAATGAGAAATAAGCAAACGCCACATGATTATACTTGAATGGCTCAAGTAAATAATAAGTTGTTTCACTTGGCCTACATAGTGAAAGGCCTAATGCGCAACGTAGAGCACTAACGCTTGAATATGGCCGGGAAAACAGGGAAACAGACATGTGGGGCACACCCGTCGGTACGACATAGCGCAGACTAGTCCAATGGAGGAGCTGGCCCACGACCTCCTCGCCACCGACAACCGTTCATGTGGGTCGTTGGGGCCAACAATGGGGCGCAGCTCCAGCACCGCCTCTGGACACGGCGACCGCGGTGAGCGACACACTCATATCGTCGCTAGACACGGTCAGTTTCAGTTTTTCGAGGGTGGTGTTAGTGTTGTGGCACGACCAACGGTATGTTTGGTTTGGGCCCAAGGTTGCCCCGTGAAAGCATTGGGTAGCCAAAATTTTGGTTGAGGTATTGGTTGCCCATGATTTGGCCGACATTGGCAAGAAAAATGAACTTGAGTTGGCTAGAGTTCATTGGCATGCCAAAGAAATGGCAACCGTCCAAACAAAGACCAATCTTTGGGCCATGACCAAAATTTTGGTTGAGGTATTGGTTGCCCATGATTTGGCCGACAATGGAAAGAAAAGTGAACTAGAGTTGGCTAGAGTTCATTGGCATGCCAAAAAATGGCAACCATCCAAACAAAGACCAATCTTTTGGTCATGACCAAAATTTTGGCAAGGTGCACTTTGGCCACAATCCAAACACACCCCAACACCCGGCTCGTCGAGGATGCACGGGGTGCTGCGATGCGTCCGCGGAGTGGTGTAGCGCGGCCAACTGCATCCTCTGGACCTGAGACCATGCCGGGTCGTCTTGATTTTCTAATAACATGCGGGGATCGCATGTGAGCAAAGGGCATCTCCAACGTTGCCACGACCGCAGCTAACTACCCAGGCACACCAAAATTCTCGTCCCTCGTGCCGTCGCACGGTGCGTTCCCAGCCGGCGCCAGCTGCCCGCATTCATGTCGTCCGTTCGTATGTCGTCATTAAGAGGCTCGGTGCCCGCAGAACCAACTCCGGCGACTTAATGACACACCCGGACGCCTGGCCTCACCGGAATGCGCTACTTAAAGTGGCAACGCCCAGCTAACCTCCACACCATAGCGCATCGTCCTGCGGGAGAGCTTGTCTTCGGGGATGGAGCTCGAGGTCGCTGCCCTCGCTCAAGTCGCCGCACAAGCGATGGCCACGCTGGCGGCCGACGACGGGAGCACCATCAGCCACGCGTCCTACTTGCCGTCGTCCAACGTCTGGCACCGCCGAGGTTGGGGACTCCTCCGAGGATGAGTAGGGCATGGGAGGCGGCAGGGCATGGTGTGCCAACTGGCCGGTCCGTCTCCCGTGTTCTACTTTTCCTCGCCGGAGACCGTACCTTCACTTCACGGGTCTTGAACCCCGCCCCTGTACATGGAGATCACAAATGGAGGACGTTGGTCGCCACCGTAGAATAGGTTTAGGGTCGGGTTTCTTTTATTTTTTTTCCTATAAAGTTCGAAATGTAATGAAAATCTGCCGTGTTTGCATTAATCTCGGCTGGTGTATATGAACTTTCACAATAATATACATATTGTAGGATGTGACACTCCAAAATTTTTGATTTGGTTTTCATCAAAAACTTTATTGGATTCTAAAAGAGGGCATTTAAAATTTCTTTTCCAAAAAAATCCTTCTTCTCAAAAAACTTCCTTTCACCTTTGGCAAGGATTTCCTTTCCTTTTTAATTTTTGGTGTTGAAATTTCTGGAAGCTTTTCTTCTGGTTGTTTCCCTCTCAAACTTATTTATTTTCTTTTAAAAAGAAACCCTAGGAGTTTTGGGACTTCTTTCTTTTTGAAACCACCCATGATTTTAACATGTCACAGGTGGTAAAACCCCTCCAAAACCTCCCCTCCTCCTTGGAACAACCTAAGTTCTCTGTCCCAACTAATCCAAACAAGTTTTGTATTTTATTTCAATCATTTTTCCTCTCAAAACCATTTCTGTCAATTATTTGGTGCCTGAGTCATTTACAAAGCAACTACCTTATTTCCTTTGAGTTTTGATCTCAAACCAACTCCTCTGGATTGTCCTTAGCATCCACAACTTAGAACCATCTTGATCCACTCCCCTTCTTTTCAAATTTTTCAAATTTCAGCCTCTGCAAGTTTGGACCAGATTTGCCAAATTTGGTGAAATTCATATCTACACTTCCCCAAAAATTCTACAAAAATTCAGGCAGCCTACTGGAGCAATGAGTAGCCACTCCACCAAAAATCAGCTCTAGGAAAAATCCCTAGAAGCCAGTATCATTCTGTCGAACACCTTGCATACAGTGTACATTGCACTTTCAGTAATTCAGTAACAGTTCAGAGTTCAGTGTCGATCTTCAGTCACATGCTCACAGTGCCCTTGGCACGATCCTCGCCGCCTCTTCCTCCTGTTTGGAGCGCCGCACGCGCGCTTGGCGCCTTCCGGGCGTCGGTGGCGCCCTGGGGCGCCTGCGCCGGCGTGTCTTGCGGCGGCCGATCCACCGTAACGGCCGACCGGAAGCAGAACGGCGGTGCAACGCCGTTCGGCGCCGCCCGGTGCAACGCCGTTCGGCGCCGCCCAACGCTCCCTGGCTCTCCGCGTGGCACATGCATGCCAGCGCAGCCCCGCTGCACAGTCGCCGTGGCCCGGCAAGCACAGAACATGCTCCCTGCCGCCGACGTGCCGCACGGCCGTTCCGTTGGGACAGGCCGTAAACCTCCCTCCCGTGCTGAGCTGGACCCTGAAATGGAACCACTACTCCACCTAGACGATGCCCAAGCCCCTAATCCCACTGCCCAACCATGGCACCGCCGTAATCGCTCGCCGGACTTATCCCGTTCACGGCAACCGCCTCGGGTCGGCTATATATAGCGCCCCCAAGCTCCCTCTCGCCCCCGCACACCTCCACTACCTCACTGGACCCCGACCAGCAACTAGAAGAGCCTCGAGGGGCCCTTCTTCCTCGACTCCGGCCGCCTCGTTCCGCCTCAGCCTCCACCTCGGTTTGCTCCGGTGAGGCCATCCCCGGCGCCCAAACTTCGTCAGTAGTTTCCTCGAGCACCCAGTGAGCTAACCCAAGCATCAATTTGACCTTCGCAGCTCTCCCCGGCGAGATCCATCTCCACCCGAGCCGCCCTCCGCCGGAGCAAGGCTCGCCGTCGACGTGGTACTCGCCGGCGACCTCCACCACCACCAACCGACGCGGAAGGGCTCCCTGAACATGGAGGTACCCTTCGATCCCCCTACCTCGCCGTGGATCACCGCCGGCGACCACCGCGGCTCTCGGGCACCGTCGAGCTCTGCCGCCCTTTTTTTTTAAATTTCAAACCTGACGGGTGGGGCATGCCAGTCAGCCTCTCAGGGCTTTTTACACGATTCTTTTTCTGAAAACGCCTTTGGGCAAAATGCGTTTCCCTCTCTGGGCTGACGTATTCGAGACCGAAGCGTTTTCCGTTTTTATGAGCTAGCCCCTGGAAACTTTCTGTTTCATTATAGATGAGTCCCTGGACTAAAACCTTTATAACTTTTAAACAGAAAAGTATTTTTGATTGATTCTTTTTCTGTTCTTTTTGAAATTTTGTCTAGTTTTTTATCAGATTTATTTGAAAAATATTTGGAATACTTTTTGTGCACATCTTGGTATTTACGGTAGCGCCTATATTTTCTTCATACCGTAGATACCGAAGGAGGTGACGGAGCCGCGAACTTCACCGAGCTAGGCTCCGACTACTCTGAACCAGGCAAGCATGTTTGAACTTTTGATATGATGAGTGTCTTGGCATGTTTTGCATTTAGTTAGTTTCATGGCATGTTGATGAGCATACCGATGAACGTTATTTTCATACATTGTTGAGGTAAGTGAGCTGGATGATCCATTGGTGGATGTATGTGAGTATGAATGGCCATGTGTTGGCATGAGGATGGGTAAGATGGCAGTGTTGTAGCATGCCAGTCTTATGCCAGACTATTTGACTTCAGTGTCAAATCGTATCGGTCCAATTCCTCCCATTTCCTTCCCTGTACTACCACATGTTTTCCGCAAGGAATATGGATTAGTAAGTTGCAAACCGCTTTCCTGGTACACACCAAAAGGAGAGGCCGGGATGATGGTTCCATGGCCTTGGATTAAAGCCAGTCATCCGGTCAGGGGGCATGGGTGTTTCCGGTTGGGACCGAGAGGGGGGCACCCCTTAGAGCGCGCATATATAAATTTGATCCCATGCTATTCGAGATTGTGATCTCCCCGTCTCAAAGTTTTTCTTGGACGATGTCTAGGGTGAGTCCTGGCATCGAGAGATAGGATGGGTGTGTACTGGTGGGCTGTGTTTTCTTCCGAAATACCGTAAACGGAACTAGTCCTTCAAGACTACGGAAATCCGTTAGCTGTGGGAAATTTTTTGTACAAACTCTGCAGAGTCACAAATCTCCAAATCATCTTATACATATCCAAATGTTGCGCTGACTTATTCTGACAAGTGCCAGTTTTGGTGACAGATACTTCGGTGAATCACATGAGCGCTAAGCCCGGTTAAAAGTTTATTCCTGTGGATGGACTAACCCGTTTATTATCATGAACTGAATATTTATTATGAGTATTATTTACTTGTGGATTAAAGCCCTTTCTATGATGTCGCTCAGACGTCCGATTGTGGCATTTCTTTTAAAGCCCTTTCTGCGATGTCGCTCAGACGTCCGATTGTGGCATTTCTTTTAAAGCCCTTTCTGTGATGTCGCTCAGACGTCCGACTGTGGCATTTCTTTTAAAGCCCTTTCTGTGATGTCGCTCAGACGTCCGACTATGGCATTTTTTTAAAGCCCTTTCTGTGATGTCGCTCAGACATCCGACTGTGGCATTTCCTTTAAAGCCCTTTATGTGATGTCGCTCAGACGTCCGACTGTGGCATTTCTTTTAAAGCCCTTTCTGTGATGTCGCTCAGACGTCTGACTGTGGCATTTCTTTTAAAGCCCTTTCTATGAGGTCGCTCAGACGTCCGACTGTGGCATTTCTTTTAAATCCCTTTATGTGGTGTCGCTAAGACGCCCGACTGTGGCATGATTTTCTGTTATTATTTGTTCACCTTTTGAGGCGCCGCTTCTGACACCCGATCGGTTTTCATTTATATTTTGGTTGGGATTTCAGGCGGACTACCGCCGTTTCCCTCGTACTTACTTCGTATGCAAATTTTTAATTGTGCATTGGAAAGATTAATCATGATGCATTCATGCATGCATTTGTTATATCTTACGTCCGAACTGTCTTGCGAGTACTTTCAAAGTACTCACTGGCTTGTTGATTTGGCCAGATGCTGACGAAGGCGATCTCATGGATGAAGAGTTCGATAGCGAGTCCGACGCCTAGAGGAATCCCAGTCAGTCTCGTGCGACCCTGGACTTGGTCACTGTTTTATATCCGCTTCCGCAACCCGAATAAATTTATCGACCCTCACCTCGATGCTCGATGAAATGCCAGTTTGAGAGTCGTGTTACCATACTCCCCACTGTGTTATTCCACCATGGCTTTATCCTCGAGTCAGTAGTATGCCACCACACCATTGTGTTATATCCGCCATTATGTATAATTATTGGCGCGCTTGTAATAATTTGTTTTGCAGCCCTAGCTCAACCCTGTAATATATTCTATGCTACTGGCTTATTGTATCAAGTATTTGTCTACCAGTGAGGAGGATTTCTCTCATACTGGACTCAAAAGATTGGTTTCTCAATAAATATTTTTATTGGAAAACCGGTCGTGACAAGCTTGGTACCAGAGCCAGGCTGACTGTAGGAAGCCACTAGGTGCGATCGCTAATCGGTTATTAGCATGATAGAGCTGATTTAATTTTCTTTGCAATTGTAGTCATTTTCTGACAATCAGCATAAATTTATGATCTGACCGTTCAGGATTTTTGCCTACTTTTGTAGATGGCCGACAACAGCTGCGAGTCTCAGACCTTCGCCAACGTACCCGATGGGTTCGTCAAGCTTCTCTCCTTCATCGTTCAGGTCGCGATGGGGCCATCCGTGCGCCCAGTCTTCACACTCCGCCAGCACAAAGTCAACGACAGTCTGACCATGCACCAGGCCACGGTGCAGTTCAAGGGAGGGCGTGGTGAGTTACGCCGCTTCCTATTCGTGGGAAGAGCCATGCCTACGGAGAGGCATGCTATGCGGATGGCAGCCCACGAGGCGATAGCTCGCCTCAGGGATGTCCTTCCCGCGATGAAGACTCGTCGCTATCGCTATCTTCCATGCCATGTGCCCTACACCTGCCACTACGCATTCTCCTGCCCCAGAGGAGAACGAGACGAGGCTTTTGAGATGCTTATTGAGTATCTCCGGGCTCTGGAGGCAGCCTTCGACAACCTGGTGGACGACTTCGTGGCTGCCCGCATGGACTCAGTCCATGGCTGTGCCGCCAACAGGAGGGAGCTCCTGCTCACCGCACCGCCACTGACTTTTGTCTCGTACTCAGCATCTCATGCACCTACTCGTCACCTACCTACCACCGGAGGGTTCAACCAGGCCTTTGCGCCAATCCAGCACGCACTGCACCACCCGTGGTGCCCACTCCTATTCGTGTTGCTCCGCCCCTGGCACCCGCCCCATCTACCCGACGCGGCTCTTCACGTCTGGAGCCTATTAGTGAGGAGGAGGTCGAGTCCCCAGCCTCACTGCGCCTCACCCTTGGCAGGGCCAAGGAGATCATCGACATTTCCGGCAGAGTGCGTTTGCCCGTCATGCGATGTACCGCTTTGTAAGATATGTTTATATGTACATAGGTTGTGAGAAGTATCTTGTTTGTGCATCACGTAGAACTGGAGAAGTGTACTAGCCTAAATAACATGTCAGGATTATGTACGCATATCCTGAGTGATGTACTGTATAATTATCGTCCGCGTGTAAGATATGTAATGAGCAGTCCTTCTCCATGCGCAAATCAATTTGTTTTCTTAAGTAATCTTGGTCATTTAAATTATTTGCCATTTTTGTGCATTTTTGCAGTTGTTTTTGGCGACCATCTTCACTTTTCTTATGAGTTTTACAAAATATATCCCCAGAGTGAAAAATGTCTCGTCCTTGGACTCGCTCCATGCCTACTCCGCCAGAGGAAAATTATGACACTCAACCAGGCAACAATTTCACACAAGGGCAGTCGAGTCAACAGGGCAGTGAAACGGCACTTTCCCAAATGTGCCACCTTTATGAACAGAGTTAGCAACAACATCGTGAAATGATGAACCAAGTCATCAACATGGGAAATTACCATGGACAGTATCCGCGGCATTCCAAGTTATCTGAGCTACAGAAGACGTGTCCCCAAACATTTTCTCATACTGACAAGCCTCTTGAAGCCGAGGACTGGCTTCGGGATATGGAGAGGAAATTAATTATTGCAAAATGTTTAGATCCCGAGAAAGTATTGTATGCTCCGCACTATCTCACAGGAGCAGCCGCATCATAGTGGGAGAATTTTCTGCACATGCATCCCAACGAAGGTGACATAACCTGGGCTGATTTCAAGAAGGTTTCCGCGGTGCACACATTCCTAAGAGTATTATGAAAATCAAGAAAAGAGAGTTCGATGACCTCAAACAAAGAAACATGACAGTGGCAGATTACAACAGTCAATTTACACTATTGTCTCGCTACGCCAATGAAGAGCGTATGACTGAAAGCAAGAAGATGGAGAAATTCCTTGATGGTCTGGCGCCCGTGCTTAAATGCCAACTGGTCGTGCACACTTTTCCTGATTTTAAAACACTGGTGGACAAAGCCATTACTCTGGAAAATGAAAGACACAGTCTGGAAGATATCCGCAAGCGAAAAAGGGACCAGACTAACCATGCTCGCAATCACCGAAGCAAGACAGATTTTCAAAAGAGCGGGACACACAAATTTCCATCCAATGTCTCACGCCAAATCAAGAATTTTCATGCAAGGGACAAGGAGTTCATATATCGCCCCGGCGTTACTTGTTACGCCTGTGGAGAGGAGGGACACTATGCCAAGCAGTGTCCCAAGCCTAGAAACTCAACCCCAAAGCCAAACAACGGCGGCAATAATTCAGCGCCCAAGCGAAACAATTTCAATCCCAGCAACAACCACAGGAAGGGTCATCTGAACCACGTAACCAAAGAGGAGGCACAAAACGCTCTGGATATCGTACTCGGTACGTTTCCTGTCAACACAATACCTGCAACGGTTTTGTTTGATTCTGGAGCTTCTCACTCTTTCATTTCGAAAAGTTTTGCTTTGCAAAATAATTTTTCGATGCTTCCTTTGGAGAAATCCATGATCATCAAGTCCCCTGGGATTCAGCAAGTTACTCAGAGTTATTGTCAGAATGTGGTCATTGAGTTCGAAGGATTGGAGTTTCACGCAAATCTTATTGTGTTGGAAAACAAAGGACTGGATGTCATTCTAGGGATGGACTGGCTAACCACCAACAAGGGTTTTATTGACTGTTTCAACCGGACCGTAATTCTCACACACCACCACGGGAAGACAATAAGAGTGTCAGCCAAGGAAGGAAAAATACCCCGGCAACCGAGATTGAATAAGGTGGACATTTTTGAGTTAAACAAGGTTCCAATAGTATGTGAATTTCCAGATGTATTCCCTGAAGAACTACCAGGCATGCCACTAGACCGAGAGATAGAGTTCTGCATTGAGCTCGCACCAGGAACCACCCCCAAATACAAGAAACCATACCGAATGGCACCATCCGAGTTGGTTGAATTGAAGAAACAAATAAAAGAATTACTGGACAAAGGATACATTCGAGCCAGCTCCTCACCTTGGGGATCACCAATTTTATTTGCCAAAAAGAAGGATGGAACACTAAGATTGTGTATTGACTATCGAGCACTTAACATGGTCACAGTCAAGAACAAATATCCGATGCCAAGGATAAACGATTTATTTGATCAACTCGCTCAGGCCAAAGTATTCTCAAAAATTGACTTAAGGTCTGGATACCATCAATTAAAAGTGCGAACGGAAGATATCCCCAAAACAACCTTCACCTCCAGATATGGACTGTATGAGTTCACAGTAATGCCATTTGGGTTAACGAATGCCCCTGCATATTTTGTTCACCTCATGAACAAAGTATTTATGAAATATATGGACAAGTTCGTCGTGGTATTCATCGACGATATTCTGGTATACTCCAAGACACCAGAAGAGCACGCAGAACATCTCAGGATTGTGCTAGGAGAACTCAGGAAACACCAATTGTATGCCAAGTTCAGCAAGTGCGAATTTTGGCTAAGACAAGTAGGCTTTCTAGGCCACGTGCTAACCCAAGACGGTATCACAGTGGACCTAGAGAAAATCAAGGCCATACTTGGCTGGAAGTCACCAGAGAGCGTAACAGATATACGTAGTTTCTTGGGAATGGCATGATATGACCGCAGATTTATTGAAGGATTCTCCACCATAGCCAAGCCTATGACACAGTTACTCAAGAAAGACAAGAAGTTTGAATGGACAGAAGCCTGCGAAAAGAGTTTCCAAGAACTAAAGCGGAAATTAACAACAACACCAGTGTTAATTGTGCCCGACATACACAAAAAATTTGAAGTGTTTTGTGACGCGTCCAGAAAGGGTCTCGGATGCGTGTTGATGCAGGAAGGCAAGGTTGTCGCCTATGCTTCAAGGCAACTTCGCAAGCATGAGGAAAATTATCCCACTCATGACTTAGAAATGGCAGCAGTTATTCATGCACTCAAGGAATGGAGGCATTTCTTACCTGGGAACCGATGTGAAATATATACGGATCACAAATGTCTCAAATATATTTTCACGCAGCCAGAACTAAATTTACGACAAAGACGCTGGTTGGAATTGGTAAAGGATTATGATGTTGGTATCCATTACCATCCAGGAAAAGAAAATGTAGTGGCCGATGCTCTTAGTCGGAACCCCAACTCCGACGAAAGCAATCTGCAAAGCTTGAGGCCCGAATTCCAACAAGAATTTGCCAAGCTCAGTTTGACAATGGTAGCAGAAGGCGCCATATCAAACTTGGAAATACAACCCGACCTTGTGGAGGAAATTAAAGGAGCTCAGCCCGGTCACCCCAGCATTGAAGGCATCAAGAGAAAGGTGAGTATGGGCAAGGCCTCGGAGTTCGTCATAGACGATGGAGGAATATTGCGGTACGGAGAAAGACTCTGCGTGCCAAACATAGAAGACCTTAAACAGCAAATTCTAGCTGAAGCCCACACCGCCCCGTACTCGATCCACCCTGGAGGAACCAAGATGTATAAAGATATTCAGGAAAGATTTTGGTGGCACGGTATGAAGAGGGACATAGCCACCTTCATTGCACGTTGCGACTCTTGTCAACGCATAAAAGCTGAGCATCAGAGACTAGCCGGACTACTGCAACCAAAAAAAATACCTGAGTGGAAATGGGATGAAATAGGGATGGATTTCGTTGTTGGACTACCCCTGTCACAGCATGGGAATGATGCCATATGGGTCATCACTGACAGGTTAACCAAGGTGGCACATTTCATTCCAGTAAAGACAACCTACAACACTCAGAGGCTTGCCAGGATTTATCTCTCCCATATAGTTTGTCTACATGGAGTCCCGAAGACTATAATATCCGACAGAGGCACTCAGTTCGTCTCGATATTTTGGGAGCATTTACAACAGGCTCTGGGAACCCAACTAGCCTTCAGTACCGCATACCACCCACAGACCGATGGACAAACGGAACGCGTAAACCAGGTTTTAGAAGACATGCTGAGAGCATGTGTCCTCACATATGGAACCAGTTGGGAATAAAGCCTGCCATACGCCGAGTTCGCGTACAACAATAGCTACCAGGCCAGCCTGCAAATGGCACCATTTGAGGCTTTATACGGACGGAGATGTCACACCCCGTTGAATTGGTCAGAGACCGGAGACAGCCGCATCTTCGGACCAGACGTGCTCAGAGAAGCCGAGGAAAAATTCAAGCTAATCAGAGACCGACTTAAGACCGCTCAAAGTCAACAGAAGAGTTATTATGATCAGAAACATCGTAGGGTCAGCTTCAAGCCCGGTGAGTTCGTATACCTGAAAGTATCTCCTATGAGAGGATTGCAATGATTCAAGATTAAAGGAAAGCTAGCACCAAGATTCATTGGACCATTCTGTATAATGGCGCGAAGAGGCATGGTAGCCTACCAGCTAGACTTACCCAAGGAATTATCCGATGTCCACGACGTGTTCCACGTCTCGCAATTGAGGAAGTGCGTAAGCAACCCAGAGAAACAAGTATCCCATGAGAGCATTGACGTGCAGCCAGACCTCACTTATCGGGAATGTCCAGTAAGAATATTAGAGGAGTCTGAAAGGAGGACCCGACAGAAGACCATCAAATTCTTCAGAGTCCAGTGGAGCAATCACACCGACAGTGAAGCAACTTGGGAAAGAGAGGATTTTCTTCGGGCAGAGCATCCACACTTATTTAAGGATCAGCTAAAATCTCGGGGACGAGATTTTTCCTAAGGGGGTAGGTGTTGTGACACTCCAAAAATTTTGATTTGGTTTTCATCAAAAACTTTATTGGATTCTAAAAGATGGCATTTAAAATTTCTTTTCCAAAAAAATCCTTCGTCTCAAAAAACTTCCTTTCACCTTTGGCAAGGATTTCCTTTCCTTTTTAATTTTTGGTGTTGAAATTTTTGGAAGCTTTTCTTCTGGTTGTTTCCCTCTCAAACTTATTTATTTTCTTTGAAAAAGAAACTCTAGGAGTTTTGGGACTTCTTTCTTTTTGAAACCACCCATGATTTTAACATGTCACAGGTGGTAAAACCCCTCCAAAACCTCCCCTCCTCCTTGGAACAACCTAAGTTCTCTGTCCCAACTAATCCAAACAAGTTTTGTATTTTATTTCAATCATTTTTCCTCTCAAAACCATTTCTGTCAATTATTTGGAGCCTGAGTCATTTACAAAGCAAGTACCTTATTTCCTTTGAGTTTTGATCTCAAACCAACTCCTCTGGATTGTCCTTAGCATCCACAACTCAGAACCATCTTGATCCACTCCCCTTCTTTTCAAAATTTTCAAATTTCAGCCTCTACAAGTTTGGACCAGATTTGCCAGATTTGGTGAAATTCATATCTACACTTCCCCAAAAATTCTATAAAAATTCAGGCAGCCTACTGGAGCAATGAGTAGCCACTCCACCAAAAATCAGCTCTAGGAAAAATCCTTAGAGGCCAGTATCATTCTGTCGAACACCTTGCATACACTGTACATTGCACTTTCAGTAATTCAGTAAAAGTTCAGAGTTCAGTGTCGATCTTCAGTCACATGCTCACAGTGCCCTTGGCACGATCCTCGCCGCCTCTTCCTCCTGTTTGGAGCGCCGCACGCGCGCTTGGCGCCTTTCGGGCGTCGGTGGCGCCCTGGCGCGCCTGCGCCGGCGTGTCTTGCGGCGGCCGATCCACCATAACGGCCGACCGGAAGTAGAACGGCGGCGCAACGCCGTTCGGCGCCGCCCAACGCTCCCTGGCTCTCCGCGTGGCACATGCATGCCAGCGCAGCCCCGCTGCACAGTCGCCGTGGCCCGGCAAGCATAGAACATGCTCCCTGCCGCCGACGTGCCGCACGGCCGTTCCGTTGGGACAGGCCATAAACCTCCCTCCCGTGCTGAGCTGGACCCTGAAATGGAACCACTACTCCACCTAGACGATGCCCAAGCCCCTAATCCCACTGCCCAACCACGGCGCCACCGTAATCGCTCGCCGGACTTATCTCGTTCGCGGCAACCGCCTCGGGTCGGCTATATATAGCGCCCCCAAGCTCCCTCTCGCCCCCGCACACCTCCACTACCTCACTGGACCCCAACCAGCAACTAGAAGAGCCTCGAGGGGCCCTTCTTCCTCGACTCCGGCCGCCTCGTTCTGCCTCGGCCTCCACCTTGATTCGCTCCGGTGAGGCCATCCCCGGTGCCCAAACTTCGTCAGTAGTTTCCTCGAGCACCCAGTGAGCTAACCCAAGCATCAATTTGACCTTCGCGGCTCTCCCCGGTGAGATCCATCTCCACCCGAGCCGCCCTCCGCTGGAGCAAGGCTCGCCGTCGACGTGGTACTCGCCGGCGACCTCCACCACCACCAACCGACGCGGAAGGGCGCCCTGAACACGGAGGTACCCTTCGATCCCCCTACCTCGCCGTGGATCGCCGCCGGCGACCACCGCGGCTCTCGGGCACCGTCGAGCTCTGCCGCCCCTTTTTTTTTAAATTTCAAACCTGACGGGTGGGGCACGCCAGTCAGCCTCTCAGGGCTTTTTACACGATTCGTTTTCTGAAAACGCCTTCGGGCAAAATGCGTTTCCCTCTTTGGGCTGACGTATTCGAGACCGAAGCGTTTTCCATTTTTATGAGCTAGCCCCTGGAAACTTTCTGTTTCATTACAGATGAGTCCCTGGACTAAAACCTTTATAACTTTTAAACAGAAAAGTATTTTTGATTGATTCTTTTTCTGTTCTTTTTGAAATTTTGTCTAGTTTTTTATCAGATTTATTTGAAAAATATTTGGAATGCTTTTTGTGCACATCTTGGTATTTACGATAGCGCCTATATTTTCTTTATACCGTAGATACCGAAGGAGGTGACGGAGCCGCGAACTTCACCGAGCTAGGCTCCGACTACTCTGAACCAGGCAAGCATGTTTGAACTTTTGATATGATGAGTGTCTTGGCATGTTTTGCATTTAGTTAGTTTCATGGCATGTTGATGAGCATACCGATGAACGTTATTTTCATACATTGTTGAGGTAAGTGAGCTGGATGATCCATTGGTGGATGTATGTGAGTATGAATGGCCATGTGTTGGCATGAGGATGGGTAAGATGACAGTGTTGTAGCATGCCAGTCTTATGCCAGACTATTTGACTTCAGTGTCAAATCGTATCGGTCCAATTCCTCCCATTTCCTTCCCTGTACTACCACATGTTTTCCTCAAGGAATATGGATTAGTAAGTTGCAAACCGCTTTCCTGGTACACACCAAAAGGAGAGGCCGGGATGATGGTTCCATGGCCCTGGATTAAAGCCAGTCATCCGGTCAGGGGGCATGGGTGTTTCCGGTTGGGACCGAGAGGGGGGCACCCCTTAGAGCACGCGTATATAAATTTGATCCCATGCTATTCGAGATTGTGATCTCCCCGTCTCAAAGTTTTTCTTGGACGATGTCTAGGGTGAGTCCTGGCATCGAGAGATAGGATGGGTGTGTACTGGTGGGCTGTGTTTTCTTCCGAAATACCGTAAACGGAACTAGTCCTTCGAGACTACGGAAATCAGTTAGCTGTGGGAAATTTTTTTGTACAAACTCTGCAGAGTCACAAATCTCCAAATCATCTTATCCATATCCAAATGTTGCGCTGACTTATTCTGACAAGTGCCAGTTTTGGTGACAGATACTCCGGTGAATCACATGAGCGCTAAGCCCGGTTAAAAGTTTATTCCTGTGGATGGACTAACCCGTTTATTATCATGAACTGAATATTTATTATGAGTATTATTTACTTGTGGATTAAAGCCCTTTCTGTGATGTCGCTCAGACGTCCGATTGTGGCATTTATTTTAAAGCCCTTTCTGTGATGTCGCTCAGACGTCCGATTGTGGCATTTCTTTTAAAGCCCTTTCTGTGATGTCGCTCAGACGTCCGACTGTGGCATTTCTTTTAAAGCCCTTTCTGTGATGTCGCTCAGACGTCCGACTGTGGCATTTCTTTTAAAGCCCTTTCTGTGATGTCGCTCAGACGTCCGACTGTGGCATTTCCTTTAAAGCCCTTTTTGTGATGTCGCTCAGACGTCCGACTGTGGCATTTCTTTTAAAGCCCTTTCTGTGATGTCGCTCAGACGTCCGACTGTGCCATGTCTTTTAAAGCCCTTTCTGTGATGTCGCTCAGACGTCCGACTGTGGCATTTCTTTTAAAGCCCTTTATGTGGTGTCGCTAAGACACCCGACTGTGGCATGATTTTCTGTTATTATCTGTTCACCTTTCGAGGCGTCGCTTCTGACACCCGATCGGTTTTCATTTATATTTTGGTTGGGATTTCAGGCGGACTACCGCCGTTTCCCTCGTACTTACTTCGTATGCAAATTTTTAATTGTGCATTGGAAAGATTAATCATGATGCATTCATGCATGCATTTGTTATATCTTACGTCCGAACTGTCTTGCGAGTACTTTCAAAGTAATCACTGGCTTGTTGATTTGGCCAGATGCTGACGAAGGCGATCTCATGGATGAAGAGTTCGATAGCGAGTCCGATGCCTAGAGGAATCCCAGTCAGTCTCGTGCGACCCTGGACTTGGTCACTGTTTTATATCCGCTTCCGCAACCCGAATAAATTTATCGAGCCTCACCTCGACGCTCGATGAAATGCCAGTTTGAGAGTCGTGTTACCATACTCCCCACTGTGTTATTCCACCATCGCTTTATCCTCGAGTCAGTAGTATGCCACCACACCATTGTGTTATATCCGCCATTATGTATAATTATTGGCGCGCTTGTAATAATTTGTTGAGCAGCCCTAGCTCAACCCTGTAATATATTCTATGCTACTGGCTTATTGTATCAAGTATTTGTCTACTAGTGAGGAGGATTTCTCTCATACTGGACCAAAAGATTGGTTTCTCAATAAATATTTTTATTGGAAAACCGGTCGTGACATAGGAGTACTAGCAAGATGCCCGTGCGTTGCACGGAAGATCAAGATCTTGTGGGAGAAAAGGATGAACGAGGGAAAGCCTTATCTGCAAATGTGGAGAGGAGTGTGGGTAAATTGTCATAGTTTCCTTCCTATCCGTTAGATATAGATCGGACGACCTATATTGCAGGATCGGAAACATCTTTCTACATGTACGGGAACCTACGAAAGGGTTAATGTAAATTGCCTCTCTCTCTCCTCCCCTGATTTTCATGGTGGTGGGCCCCTCCCTCCCCCCAATCTACAATCAACAGCTCACATGTTTCACATTGCGTTAATTACGTAACTAGGATTACGTAGGTGTAGCATTACTTGTCCTAAAAAAACCCAACTAAGCCAACCTCCCAGCATATCACGCGGGAAAAGACCCGGCCGCGCCGTTTTAGTCAGGATTACCGGATTACTAGTAGTAGTATCGATGGATCGCGCGAAGCAACAAAAATTTTTAGGGGGCGAAGCACCTAGTTTAAAAGGAAAAATGCAGTACACTCACAGCACTCCTATTGCGGTCGCATTGCACCCCACACACGTTCGGTCATGCACACGGCTCACGCGAACAGAACGCGCTTCCTCTTGCCTCTTCACTGACACGTGGGACTGCACTTGGAGAAACCGACCATGCGCCAAACTCCCCCCGCCCACCGCATGAAAATCCTCCCCCCCACACACCCAAAAATTACCCCCAGATCCGATTCAACCGCCCTTCGGCCAACTAGCCAATAATATTCCCCAAACCCCCTGCCCCTTGTCCCCCTCCACTCCATTCGCTCCCCCAAAGACGCCCTCCCTGCCGCGCCGATACGTCTGAGCTGCGCATCCCGCTCCCACAGTACGCTCTTGTAGACTGCCGTCCTCTAGCTGCGCCGCCACCTCTGGCTACGTTCTTGTGGAGGCGCACGGCGGTCAGCGCCGCCACCGCTGGCGACATTCGTGTGGAGACACATGGCGGTCAGCTTCTCCCACGGTACGCGCATTCTAGACCGAGGCTCCGTTCATGTCGGTGTAGCGCTGAATGTTAGCTGATAGACGCTGTTAATCTCACTATTTGCCGAAGTAGTTTACTGTCAATATGCTCTGCTTAAGAAGCTTCCTTCCCCTGTTCTGCACTCAATCTGCTTAGCTGAGATGGCATGCCAAGGCCGATTAGTTGCTAAAATATCCTGCCATATATTTATTGTGACGTAGATTTCCATGGTCTAGTAGCCAATCTGTTAGTTGAAATAGATCTGCACCGTTTTATACTCGATCTTTGTTGCTGAGATGGCCTTCGATAGTTCGATGGCTGTGTGCTCGGCCTCATTGACTGCTGAAACAGCCTGCCATAATTTGGCACTCAAATCTGTTTGCTGAATTAGCTTTACATATATTTCGTTACTTAGATCTGCTCGTCCAAATATCTTGCCATAGCTTTAGACATCGACCTAGGTATTTTTTTTTCTGGACTTCATAAAAAAGCATATATGTTTTTCCTGTAATATCTAGTAGAAAAACTAATTTGTATGTCTAACAGATGGACAGGACTTGGATAACTTCAGCTCAAAGATTCTCCACTGCATATGTTGAGGGGGTTGAAAACTGCATGAACTTTATCAGAGCTGAGTACGGTGGTCCGAAATCAGATGTGCTCTGCCCGTGTAGCAGTTGTATAAATTCAGTTACAAGACCCCAGTCAACTGTGCAAAATCATCAACACTTGTATGGGATGTCGGTCACATATACTAGGTGGGTTCATCATGGTGAAGCTGTGAACGTCAATGTTATTGACTACGTGCAAGTAGCAGATCAGCATCTTGATCTACTTGATGCTCAGGTGGAAGAGGAGGAGGAGGTGGTGGTGGAGGAGCCAGTGAGTTTGACCAACATTGAAACAATGCTACGAAATGCTCGTGCATTCCATGAACTTTCACCTGCAGAAGAAAAACGGTGGGCCCGCATGTTGGAACAATGCAACGTTGCTGTCACCCCAGGAAATAAGCTGTCAGTATTCTCAGCTATGGTCACCTTTCTTCAGGTGAAGACATCTGAGCGGATGACCAACAAATCATTTGATGTGATGTTGGCTGCTTTCCACGAATCTTTCCTAGATGCGTCTGAGCTGCCACACACCTACGGTAAAATGAAGAATTTCCTTCATGCAGTTGGAATTGGATATGATATGATCCATGTTTGTAAGAATAATTGTGTTCTGTTCCAGAAAGATTATGCCAACTTAAGTGAATGCCCGAAATGCAAATCATCAAGATGGAAAGATGGCGATGCTGTGAAGAGGATTCCTCATAATGTTCTGAGACATTTTCCAATTACACCAAGATTGTAGAGGTTGTTTCATGATGCTGAAACAAGAGAGGATGTACTATGGCATTCAGGAACCATGAGTACAGAGATTAGAATGTAATGAGCCATCCATCTCATGGTAGTGAGTGGAAAAGCTTCAATGATAAACACAAAGAGTTTGCTGCTGACCCGAGAAACATTAGACTTGGCTTAGCTTCAGATGGATTTAACCCATTTGGCCACCAGAGCGCCACATATAGCATGTGTCCAGTGCTTGTTATCCCTTACAACATGCCTCCAAATGTCTGCACCGAAGAATCAAACTACATGATGGCCTTGCTCATCCCAGGTCCAAAAAGTCCTGGAAAGGATTTTGATTTGTTCATGGAGCCTCTTGTGGAGGAACTTCAACATCTATGGAAGGGTGTTCTCACTTGAGACCTATATAGCAGCCCACCAGCTGATTTCTTTCTGTGTGCTGTTATAATTTGGTGCATCCATGATTATATGGCTTTGGGCACTATGTCTGGGCGAACGACACATGGTTACAATGCATGTGTTCGCTGTGACAGGAATCCGTTGTCATACGCAATACTTAGCAAGATCTGTTACATTGGACAGCGCCGTTTCCTTGCCAATGACAAGCCGCATCCTAGAAAATACCGAAGACATGTGTTCAATGCAAAGCATGAAAACCGTGATGCGCCAAAGAGGCTCACCGCCGATGAGTTGCAAGTGGAATTAGAGAAGGTCAGGCATATTACACCAGGAAACCATCCTGGTAATGGTAGCGGGAAAAGGAAACGTGGCATGGTAGAAGAGAGATTATTGTTTACCCACAGGTCCACTTTGTGGGACTTGGAGTATTGGAAAGATTTGGATCTAAGGCATAATCTTGATGTGATGCACATCGAGAAAAATATATGTGACAGCATTATCGTCACACTTCTTAATATTGAAGGCAAGATGAAAGATACCTTAAAATCTAGGATTGATTTGACACACCTGGGTATCAGAAAGGATTTGCAGGTGCAAGATGAAGGTAAACCACGGGATATGGCACCAGCTGTGTACGTCTTGGACAAGGTAAAAAGATAAGAATTCTGCGAGGTCCTGTCACGTGTGAGATTCCCACATGCATTTGCTTCCAACCCTGAAAGGAGAGTCAGTGCAGATGGAAACAAGGTACATGGGTTGAAAATTCATGATTGCCACGTCCTACTTCAAAGGGTTTTACCTGTTATCCTTAGAGGATTGGGCCGCCCTGACTTATACAGAGCAGTTGCAGAGTTGGGACAATTCTTCAGGGAACTCTACAGTAGGAATATCAGGATAGATGCTTTGGAGTGTCTTAGAGACAAGATACCAACTATCCTATGCGACCTTGAGAAGATATATCATCCAGCCCTCTTTGATGTGTGGTGCATTTGGCTGTTCATCTACCTGATGAGGCACTACTTAGAGGTCCAGTACAGTATGGCTGGATGTACCCTATTGAAAGGCGGCTAGGCACTTTCAAGGGCTATGTTAGGAATAGAGCTAGACCCGAGGCTTCCATTGCAGAGGCCTACATTGCTACAGGAGCGTTGACATTCTGCTCAAAATACATTGAAACAGCTGATCAGCTTAGCAAAGAGGTGGGTGAAGACAATCCCGGGCTCAATGTTTTCGATTATTCTGTTCGAGTTACAGGGAAGAGTCGACAAGAGGACAAACCTAAAGATTTGGACAAAATGGTTTGGTATGTGTTGAATAACTGTTCTGAGATACTACCTTATATCAAGTAAGTGCAGTACTGCAGCTTATACATCGTAATCTACTAAACTTGCAGCACATTCTTATATATTTAGATGTTTGACACGATCACTATGTTGTGCAGCATCTACAAAGAGGAGTTACTGCTGCAAAATCGAGGAAACATTGACAAACTGGTTATGGCAGGATTTGCGAAATGGTTCAGGAACCATGTAAGCTTTTGAAGTGCACTGTCAGTTTTTTTAATATATTGAGTACATAAGATGATCAGCTTGTCTATTTTCTAACCATAGGTTAAGAAGATGCGGGAGGATGGGCAGGCAGTTGATGATGCCCTTTACTCACTAGCAATGGGTCCTGATACTCGGGTAAGACATTATGAATCTTGTGTTGTTGGAGATGTGCGCTACAACACCCTTGCATGAGACGAAGGCAGGAAGACACAAAACAGTGCCATCATGAGCACGGATACGTATGACAACGAGACAACTGAAATGTATGCTAACATAACAGACATTATTCAGTTGCAGTATATCTCCAGTTTCGAGGATCATCGGTGTGTGGTTCTGTTGTGCTGTCATTGGTATAACCTGTTTTCTAGGATCGCAAAACCCAGAGCTGATGATTATTTCAAATCCATCAATGTCAAGGCAGCGTACCAGACCAACGAGCCTTTTATTTTGGCAAATCAAGCAACACATATATTTTTCTTGGAAGACACATTTGCATGTAGCGATGACTAGAGAGTATCGCAAAGGTTTGAGCAGAGGAATTCGTTTAATGAAGTTGCACAACAAGATGATGCTTACACTGCTCTTGATGTACAAGATAACACAGATGTTCCTAATATCTTTGAGAACCATCACGTCAATGACGCCGGCGAAAAGATTGCCTGTCGTGCTGTGGACATACAAGAGTTGATCAAGAAGAAGCCAACGTTCGAGGACGTTGAGGACGAAGAAGAAGATGACACTGTGGGGAATTACGATTCAGACTGATACACATGGCGAAGATGTTGACGCTACTGCTGCGGATGATGATTACATTGCTTTTGTCGTATTTGCCTGTCAGAAGACATTTTTTATCTACTATGTGAAATTGTGTTTGCTATGACAACTAAAACCTGATGAACATGTTGTTTAGTATTTTGTTGTGAGAACATCACTTGTTATGTATGCTGATTTGTGTTTGGTGATTGTATGAAAACTAAAACATGATGACATTGTTGTTTAGTTGTACTCATATTTGGCTGTGGAACTTGAATGTGATGACATAGTTTGCTGTTGGACTACAATTTGCTCGACGTCTTCGAATGAGAACAAAGCTGACCCGACAGGGCCTCTGCTATTTATTTATTTATTTATATGAGCAAAAGGGGATACCCCCTGATTTCCGTTAATAGAAATCATTAGATGTTCACGACACTACGCCCAGCCTGCTACACAGGTTTCATTCATTATTAGTTTCAGCAAAGTGCTCATGTCGTAGCCACTGAATACATCACGAGTGCTACATACACTGCAAATAAAGTGACAATCATCCTACAGAGCACCTCGATTTTGCCCATTATCTTCACAAGCTCTTTCATCTCCTCATTGCTGCCAAGGCCGTTCAGCAGTTGTTGCTTGGCCATGATCAGAGAAACTGCATCTTTAAGCTTCTGCTCTGCATCTTCCTGTTCTGTCGTTCCTTCAGTTACTTGTCCAACATCCCAACCTGCTGGTATTGGGATTCCTCGGCTAACCAAATAATCAGCATAGTTGCATTCCCCCACATCAGCAACTTCCCAGAAATACAAATCACACGAATCTTCCCTTTTCTGCACGAATCAAATTGGTAGATCATCAACCAAACTATTAAAAAAATCAGCAACTGAAAGCAGCAGAACAACACTTAAACATATTATTACCCCATGATTCGGGCATTTGTAGAAGACTCGGCCAGGGTTGCGGATTGTGGTTGAGACGCGACAGATGACTCTGCGTGATTTGCAGCAGTGGCACCACACCAACGGCAGCGGGTTGCGATGAGCAATCGGCTACAGTGCACGTGCCGACGAGGGTGTGATGAGACCCACAGGCAATGGTACGGGTTGCGACTTGGCGCATATCTGGTTGTTGCCTGCTGAAGAGCAGGTGGACGAGCAGCCAACGGACATGGTTGCTGCGGCCAGAGCTTCTGATGCTAGGCAGAGTAAGTGGAGAAGAGGAGAAGCGAACGTTGGATATGTCAGTTTCATTACTTGCAGAGAAGCATAGCACCATATATAGTCATAGTCTATGTTTGGATTCGAACCAGCTATGGGAGCACGTCTTTCTTTTTTTTTAAAATTCAGCAACGTCTCATTACTGGTACACTAGCTTGTTCCGTACGCCTTCCCAAGTCTTTGATTTGCTTTCCCTTTTTTGCGAGGAAGGAAGGAGGACAAAATTGAGAGTTCCTGGGACTCGAACCCAAGACCTCTCGGTTGAAAACCAAGGGTGCTAGTCACTTATGTGGCGAACGTTCCCTGTGAGGAGGACGGTAGACGAATGCATTTTCCTCGCAGTTTTCTTCCTATATATAAAAAAGTATGCTACTTGGTGTCCGCTTAGTCAACAAAACGATTGTGCCAACCTTGATCGTTGGATTGACATTCAATGTCTGTCACGTTTGTTCAGTCTCTTCTTCCTCGAGCTAGCAAAGCCAAACGAGCGCCGGCGGGACCGCCTGCTCCCGCCTCCCACAGCTGGTTGTGATCTGCCCCGGCTCCTGTTCATTCCCGTCCGAGGCCTCACCATCGTCCTCTGCCTTGGTTCGCTCGCCGCGGTGCCACCCTCCGGTGTTGTCAACATGGTTAACAACCGAGAGGAATAAGGAGATGACTGTACATGGTGAGGATGACAGTAGGGACCCAGGAGCGCGCATTAAATTTGTTTTTTAGGACGGAGAAGGGTATCAACTGGGTTGTGCGGGACCCGTGGACCATCTAGCCCAGGCTTTTATTTCATATGTTTAGCACATGGCCAGCCCAGTTTGTTTTTTTCCTTTCTGAAAATTGCTAGCCACCTATTTTGTTTTTTGCAGAATAACCAACGTAGGCCTACTTGCTTTTCTACGCCCTGCTGGGCCAGAAATCTTTCAAGACGAGGAGGGATGCATTTTGCCCAGAAAATGGGCTATAAGTAATAAGAAATGGGCTATAAGTAATAATAAATGGGCTGTAAAATGAAAAATACAACAAACAGACAATTAGTTCCAAAATATTGTTTTATTTTGGATTTTGATATCTTAAATTTCATTGTTTTTGTGCGGGTAAAATTTCATTGATTTAAATTAAGGTATATTTAGATTTATAATTAATTTGAATCTGGCTAGAAATTTTGGGCTGTATGCTGTTTGGGACAGATTTGGAGGCTGACTTGTGGGTCTACTAGGTTGACGTGTACTTTGGCTTTGTCAACTTAGTCCACAAACAATTCTAGCAGCAGTGACCGTTGGATGTTAATCCAACGGTCGTGCTTCTTCTTCAATATCTGATCTTCTTGCTCTAGCCGCCCAAACCAGCTCCGATGGGACTGCCTGCTCCCGCCTCCCGTGGCCAGCTGTGCTGCCGCACAGGCCGCACCGCCCCACCCTACTTCATTGCTGGCCAGACCATTCCTCTACTCACCCACACCTCCTGTTATTTTCCAGCGACGGCAGCCGAACCAGTAAACCCTCGTACTCCCCACCGCGTGGGCAACCATTGCTGAGTCTTCCCCGGCTCCGTGTCGTTCCCTTCCTAGGCCTCGCCATCGTCCACCGCCATGGTGCTCTCGGCGCGGCCTGGTCAACTTGGTCAACGAACGAGATTCGTCGGCCGTGGACTGTACGCGCAAAATAATGATTCCTCCACCTGACAGCTGGGACCCACCGGAAGGGCCTCTGTATTTCGTGAAAAAAATGTCCACCCCCCCCCCCCCCCCGCTGACATGTCGGACCCATCAGCTATATCTTTGCACGCAAGGAAGTGCCTCCTTATTACGCATAAAAAAATGAATACCCCCTGCTAGCTGGGACCCACCATAGTGGGAGGATGACTTATGGGCCAACAAAGTTGACGGGGACGGAGGGCTTTGTCAACTTAGTCAATATGAACGATTCTAGCTCCAGTGACCGTATGATGTCCATCCAATGGCTGTAGTGCTTCTTCAACATCTGGTCTTCTTGCTCCAGCCGCCCAAAGCAGTGCCGGTCGTGCCACATGCTCCTGCCTCCCTTTGCCGAGTGTGCTGCCGCGGAGGCCTCATCGCCCCCTACTATTCCCACCGCTGGCCAGGCCCTGCGGCGACGGCAGCCTCACACCGTAGCCGAACCAGTGAACTCGCGTACTCCTCTCCACGCGGGCTTCCACAGTCGCGTCTTCCTCGGCTCCATGTCGTCCCCTTCCTAGGCCTCGCCGTCGTCCACCGCCGTGGTGCTCTCCGTGCGGCCTGATCAACGTGGTCAAGGAACGACTTCCATCAGAAGAGCACTGTACGTGGAGAGGCTGACAGCTGGGTCCATGGCCACAGCCCAGGTTTTTTTGTGATTTGCCAAGTAAGTCGCTTTGTCAGGCCTGTTGGGCTACAAATCTTTCAAGACGAGGAGAGCTTTCATTCGGCTGGCCGAGAAAATGGCCCATCAGTAATGAGAAATGGGCTGTACATTTTTAAAACACATCAAACTGGCAATTAGTTTGAAATATCTTTTTATTTCATTTCAAGATTTTAAATTACATTAATTTTTATGCGTGGAGAATTTGTTGGATTTTATATTGATATACATTTATTTTTAAAATCAGTTTGAATGTGAGTTGAAATTTCGAGATTAAAAACAGTTCGGACCGCACCGAAATATGCAAAATTTCCTATAATTTTTTAACCGTGGCCACAATTTGGGCTGTAATGATAACAAAAAGAGTACGGGCTCCAAAAAAAAACCTTAAGAATTAGCAAATGGGCTGAAAATTATTAGAAATAATGGCACATGGGATGTATGCTGTTTTCCACAGATTTGAAGCTTTCCTAAAAAAAGGTTGGCGCACAAGCAGTGATTGTTGGATGTCCATCCAACGGCCGTCGTGCTTCTTCAATCTCTGCTCTTCCTGCTCCAGCCGCTCAAACAAGCGCCGGCGGGACTGCCTGCTCCCTCCTCCCCGCGGCCGGCTGTGCTGCCGCGCAGGCCTCATCGCCCCACCATACTCCCATCGCTGGCCTAGCCATCCCTCTACTCACCCACACCTGCTGTTATTTTCCGGCGACAGCAGACGAACCAGTAAACCCTCGTACAGTCATACTCCCCTCCGCATGGGAAACAACTGTCGAGTCTTCCCTGCGTCCGTGTCGTTCCCTTCCTAGGCCTCGCCATCGTCCACCACCTTAGTGCTCTCGGCACGGCCTGGTCAACGTGGGCAACGACCGACATGCATCTGAAGTGGCCTGTACATGGAGAGGCAGACAGCTGGGTCCACGGCCGCACGCAAGGAAATGCCTCCTTATTACGCGCAAAATAATGATTCCTCCACCTGACATCAGGGACCCACCGAAAGGGCCTCTGTATTTCGCGAAAAAACGTTACCGCCGCTGACAGCTCGGACCCACCAGCTATATCTTCACACACAAGGAAGTGCCTCCTTATTACGCACAAAAAAAATGAATACTCCCCCTGTTAGCTGGGACCCAGTATAGTGGCAGGCTGACTTTTGGGCCTACTAAGTTGACGGGGACGGAGGGCTTTGTCAACTTAGTCAATATGCACGATTCTAGCTCCAGTGACCGTACGATGTCCATCCCACGGCCGTAGTGCTTCTTCAACCTCTGGTCTTCTTGCTCCAACCGCCCAAACCAGCGCTGGTCGTGCTTCGTGCTCCTGCCTCCCGTGGCCGGATGCGATGCAGCGGAGGCCTCACCGCACCCTACTACTCCCACCGCTGGTCAGGCCATCCCTCTACTCACCCACACCCCCTGTTACTCTGCGGCGATGGCAGCCTCACACCGCAGCGAACTAGTGCCCTTGTACTCCTCTAAGTGTGGGCATCCACTGCCGCGTCTTCCCCGGCTCTGCGTCGTCCCCTTCCTAGGCCTCACCATCGTCCACCGTCCTGGTGCTCTCGGCGCGGCGTGGTCAACGTGGTCAAGGAATGGCTTCCATCGGACGTGGACTGTTCGTGGAGAGGCTGACAGCTAGGTCCAGGGCCGCAGCAAGGAAGTGCCTCCTTATTACGTGCAAAATAATTATTCCTCCACCTGACAGCGGGGACCCATCGGACAGGCCACCGTATTTCGCCCCCCTAACTACTGGGACCCACCAACTACATCTTCGCAGGCAAGGAAGTGCCTGACAGTCGGGACCCACTTGGTCGAAGCGTACGTAGCGTTGTCATTCTGGTCATGAACGTGTACGTACATACTGGTCGATGTAGAGGCGCGCACGTGTCGTAGTAGAGGCGCGCACGTAGCATGTACACGTACATACAGCGGCCAGCGTGCAAGAAAGAAAATACGGCCACGTATGTGTACATACGGGCGGGGTCTCGAACGCCTACTCGCGCATACGTACGGCCAGGGCTCGTGTACATGGCTGGGTCAGAACGGAGAAACAGCATCGTCATCGTGTTCATGGGGAGGCAACGGAATGCGTCGTGTTCATGGGGAGGCAACGGAATGTGTCGTGTTCATCGGGAGGGCTTGGACGGAACAGGCGATGGAAACGAGGCCTGGCGTACCGCAGAACGGAGGAAATGGCCTTGTGTTCGACCGGCCATCTTCGAAACGGGATCCTATTCAGTGGGGTCTAGCGTACCGCAAAATGGAGGTAATAGACCTCCTACGGTCGAAACGGGGGTCCTGTTGATCGGGAGGGGTGTGGCGTACCGCAAAACAGAGGAAACGGACTTGTGTTGGAGCGCTACGGTCGAAATGGGGGTCCTGTTCATCGGGAGGGGTGTGGCGTACCGCAAAACGGGACTCCACGGGATACTGTTCATCTCCACTGTCGACCTCCTCCAACCTCCACGGGCTACTGTTCATGCAACCTCCACCGCGCGCTACTCCACCGGCTACTGTTCAACCACCCCTCCACTGTCTACTGTTCATCCAGCCCTCCACACCACGGGGTCCTGTTCAACCACCCCTCCATGGGCACCCCTCCATCGTATACTGTTCATCCAGCCCTCCACACAACGGGGTCCTGTTCAACCACCCCTCCACCGTCTACTGTTCATCCAGCCCTCCACACCATGGGGTCCTGTTCATCGACCCCTCCACAGGCACCCCTCCACCGTCTACTGTTCATCCAGCCCTCCACCATACCACGGGGTCCTGTTCATCCAGAGGCAACGCCACCGCTTACTGTTCATCCAAACCCCCCCCCCCCCCCCACAACGCTCATTGTTCATCCCATCGATCGACTTCAGTTAGTAGCAGTAGCGAAGGAATCGCTCGATCGGGTTCAGGTAACAGCCATCGATCGATCGCTCGGGTTCAGTAACACATACCCTGTAGTGCAATCGCTCAGGTTCAGTTAGAGCCCAATGCCTCACTCGGCTTCAGTTAGAGCCAACGCCTCGCACACACGCACGTACGTGTACGAGAGAAACGTGCATCACTCGGCCCCCGAGCTCCCACCGTAATCAGGAACTCCCCGAAATTTTCCTCCCCCTCGCTTCTACCACGGTTTTTTCCGTCATGGACGGCCCAAAGAATGTCATGCAGCTGCGTCTCCGGCCCGCCCTGGACGAAAAGCCCATTTTCCATCATGATTTTTTTCATAGAAGTAGTAGCCCACCACATCTATGATGATACTGGGTTTTTTCACAATTATCGTCATAGAAGTGTCATATGTATGACATAATTTTTTTCGTTCGGCCCAAAATGTCACGGATGTGTATTTTTTTGTAGTGGGTGTTATACCTGAATCCTTACCTTTGTCGAGGTCCCAATCTTCAGAGTTGCATTTAATTATTTCCAATAAATCCCATTTTAATTCAATAGTCTTCATCATAAAAGATCCAGTACAAGAAGTATCGAGCATGGAGCGATTACTGAGAGAAAGCTGAGCATAAATTTTTTGAATAATCATTTCTTTTGAGAGCTCATGATTGGGGCATGAATATAACATTTACTTAAGCCTCCCCCAAGCTTGAGCGATGCTTTCTCCTTCGTGATGCCAAAAATTATATATATAATTACGATCATGATGAACAAGACACATAGGATAAAACTTCTGATGAAATTCCAATTTCAATCGTTGGTAGTTCCATGATCCAATATCATCACATAGCCTCAACCATGTCAATGTATCTCCCTTCAAAGATAAAGGGAAGACCTTCTTCTTGATAACATCCTCGGGCATACCTGCAAGCTTAAATAATCCACAAACTTCATCCACATAGATTAGGTGCAAATCGGGATGTAATGTTCCATCACCTGTGAAAGGATTAGCTAGCAGTTTCTCTATCATACCCGAAGGAATTTCAAAGTAAACATTTTCAGTAGGTTCAGTAGGTTGAGGAGCAACTCTTTGCTCTACTGGTCGGGGTGAAGATACCCCGAACAAGCCCCTCAAAGGATTATGTTCCATAGTAACAAGTGACAGTAAATTTCAGCACACTATATAAATTTTTCCTTACCAAATTCCACCTACCAAAGGCGCTTCACTCCCCAGAAACAGCGCCAGAAAAGAGTCTTGATGACCCACAAGTGTAGGGGATCTATCGTAGCTTTTTTGATTAGTAAGAATGTCGAACCCAACGAGGAGCAGAAAGAAATGATAAGCAGTTTTTAGTAAGGTATTCTCCGCAAGCACTAAAATTATCAGTAACAGATAGTTTTGTGATAAGGTAATTTGTAACGAGTAGCAAGTAATAAAAGTAAATAAGGTGCATCAAGATGGCCCAATCCTTTTTGTAGCAAAGGACAAACCTGGACAAACTCTTTTATGAAGTAAAGCGATCCGAGGACACATGGGAATTATCGTCGAGCTAGTTGTCATCACATTCATATGATTCGCGGTCGGTACTTTGATCATTTGATAGGTGGGTGGACCGGTGCTTGGGTACCGCCCTTACTTGGACAAGCATCCCACTTACGATTAACCCCTATTGTAAGCATCCGCAACTATAACAGAAGTATTAAGGTAAACCTAACCATGACATGAAACATATGGATCCAAATCAGCCCCTTACGAAGCAACGCCATAAACTAGGGTTTAAGCTTCTGTCACTCTAGCAACCCATCATCTACTTATTAATTCCCAATGCCTCCCTCTAGGCCCAAACAATGGTCAAGTGTCATGTAGTCGACATTCACATGACACCACTAGAGGGATGACAACATACATCTCATGAAAATATCGAACGAATACCAAATTCACATGACTACTTATAGCAAGACTTCTCCCATGTCCTCGGGAACAAATGTAACTACTCACAAAGCATATTCATGTTCATAATCAGAGGGGTATTAATATGCATAAGGGATCTGAACATATGATCTTCCACCAAGTAAACCAACTAGCATCAACTACAAGGAGTAATCAACTCTACTAGCAACCCACAAGTACCAATCTGAGGTTTGGATACAAAGATTGGATACAAGAGATGAAATAGGGTTTGAGATGAAATGGTGCTGGCGAAGATGTTGATGGAGATTGACCCCCTCCCAATGAGAGGATCGTTGGTGACGACGATGGTGATGATTTCCCCCTCCCGGAGGGAAGTTTCCCCGGCAGATCAACTCCGCCGGAGCCCTAGATTGGTTCTGCCTCATGGCTGCGGAGTTTCGTCCCGTGAGCTAGCTTATGACTTTTTCCTCGACGAAAGACTCCATATAGCCAAAGATGGGCGTCGGAGGGCCACCAGGGGGCCCACGAGGCAGGGGGCGCGCCCAGGGGGTAGGGCGCACCCCACCCTTGTGGACGGTGGGTGGCCCCCCACTAGTGCAGAACCGAGCAATAGCACCGGTTCGTAAGGCCCTTTAGTGTCGGTTTGGTAACCGGCGCTAAAGTGTAGGCACTAAATCCCCCCCTTTAGAACTGGTTCAGCATGAACCGGTGCTAAAGGGCAACCACGTGGCACGAGCCAGCTTCGGGGGCAGGGAGCCCTTTAGTACCGGTTGGTGTCACCAACCGGTATTAAAAGATGGGGGGGGGTTTGGGTTTATTATTTCTTTTTCATTTAATTTTGTGTTTTACATTTAATTCTTTTTTCGTTTGCTGGTATTTTACGATACTACATATTGTACATGTTACGCATATATAGAAATAGAATTTCTAATAGAACCGATCATAATATATATATATATATATACATATATATCATCGAATGTCTCACAACCACCATTAATTAATTCACACATATATACACACATGTATATATATATATATACATACAATTTCTCCTAATTGGTGCCTTCAGAGCTAGTGGCATTAGCCTAATTGGTGCCTTCAGAGCACGATAACAATTGGAAGTGGTTCGTGGGGGCGGTAGCGGGTAATAGTATTCTCCTTTGGGATCTATGACCTGGTCGAGCAAAAATCCCGCTATTTCCTCTTGAATTGCTTTTATGCGCTCCGTTGGTAGGAGCTGCTCTCTCACCTCTTTGAATTGTTAAGCAGGAGATCAATATGCATGTGTACTATTTGTGTGACTAGATATCGATAATGGTGTAAAAATTGTGAATAGTGTTATGACAAACGTACCCACTCCTGTCTTTGTGATTTGCTCCTTTCGGACGCCATCATGCGAATGTTCTCGCAAACATAGTATGCACACAGATTATTCCCCGACGCCTTCTTCAGGGCCTTTACGAGAATGGAATTTGATCAGATAATAATTAATCAAGCATGATAATTAAAGAGATGGCAGCTAGCTAGTACTACTTAATTACTTACCTGGGGTCGATACCATTTCAGATCTTGTTTCTATGGGCCTGGAGTGGCCCTGATGAACTTTGCCCAAGCCCTGCCCACCGACAAAGAAAATGAATAAATGGGTTATTAAATAGTTGTTATCAAGAAATGACGAACTAATTAAATAGGCCGAGTTATAGTTAATAATGATTGAAATTACCTATTGACTATCCCCTTCACGATTGTGTAGTCACTTGCTTTCTTAAGTAGTGAGTCTAGTACTTCAACTGTTCCTTCATCAACTTTAATGATTAACAAGATCCAGTGAAATCTGCATGCACACACGTTTGCATGTCTTAATTATGCGGGCATATGTAAGCAAAAACATGTAGCTAGCTAGTAGGCAAAAACAGAATTTGTAGTACAAGACAGTGTGACTCACTCGAAGTTGTAAGGAAGTAGTATATCTTCATTGTATTTGAGGCGCTTGAAGAACTCTAGCATGCTTTCCTCTACACTTTTTTCGTAATATGGATCTAATTTCCATGTGTATTCATTAATGGTATTTGGGTCAACGAACCCAATACCATAGCTTCCACCTTTTTTCATTTCATAAATCTTCATCCTACATAATACCACAGAAAAGAATATAGTGAGGTTAATTACAGGTAATGATTGATCAAAATGATCACTACAGCTAGCTTGAGACTTAAATTACAGAACGAAATCACTTACAGACAATAGCAACTGACGATAGATTTGTCGAGTGCGTCTTGATTGTATAACTGAAACAGTTCTGAATACTCAATGGCCAGAGCTTTCTCATGGTAGTAATGCTCCTCGTTGACATTCACCATGAGGGACTCTCGATTGGAAATCTTGGTAATGTCCATGTACCATCGAAGCAATTCATACATTCTCGTTGGGAGGTTCTTGACCTCGTCTGGCTCGACCAAAGGTTGGCCCCGGACATATTTCTGTTTTATTTCCTCCTCTCTAGTCGGAGACATGGGCTCGATATCGAGGAGTTGTCCAACAGTGATCCCGATCGTTTCAGCCTGCGCAATATGCTCCTTGGTTATTACCACATCGCCCACCCCGGGAATGTTAACGGTTTGCCCACAATAATATTGGGCGTGCCTACTCTCATGTGTTGTTGGCACAACAAGCAGGGGGATTGATTGTGCCGCCCGTTCTCCCAGCTGGGGAACGGTTTTATCGCTCCTTTTGCCAGCTGATTTGCTCGATCTCAAGCTCGCCTCTTTCTATAGACGTGCTCGATTTAACTTCTTGATGTGGCACTCATAGTCTGTGTCAACAGGCTTGGGAGCTAGTGCTCTAGCCATATGAATGAAGTGGTCAATCTTTTCCACATGCACTTTCTCCCTTGGCGGCGATGGCGGTTTTGGTGCAAAATGGGCTTCCACCTCAGCCTTCGATATGGCTATGTTTTCCTCCTCGGACTTGTCGTAAGGCCTCTACGGAAGAGGTGCAAGGCTTGGACCATATTGAAATCACTTGCCTCCGCCTGTACCTCCAGTACTGTCGGATTTCGTGTTCCGGCAGACCCTTAAGGTTCGAACACTGGGGTGCGTGCGGAAATCTCGCCTTCAACCTCTCTGTCTCAATGGGATCTAAACTACTAAAAGAGCTGCACGAAAGACACAAGATTTATACTGGTTCGGGCCACCGATGTGGTGTAATACCCTACTCCAGTGTGTGGTGGATGGATTGCCTCCTGGGGCTGGTGTGGATGAACAATACAAGGAAGAACAGCCTCGCGAGGGGCTGTTCTTGGCTGTGGTGATGAACTGCTATGAAGAGTTCAGTCACCTTTCTCTCTCTTTCTCTCTCAGATCCGGGACCAAACAACCAGGAATCGAACCCCTTGCTATGTGGGTGGCTAGTCCTATTTATAGAGGCCCTGGTCCTCTCCCCAAATATTGAGCGAGAAGGGATCCAACAATGGTGGGCTAATTTGAAGGGGGACTAGCCACTGAAGTCCTCCTGGTCTTGGTCTCGTAGTCCTCCTAGTCTTGGTCTCGTTGCACCGAAGTGGCAACCTTTGCCTCATGCCTCGGTACTCCGTGGATACGCTTGCCCCCTTTGCACCAAAGAGGAAAGAGGGACGCTGCGCGCGCTGGCACCCGCCTGGTGCCCCGTGTCGTCATGGCTTGCGTCATGGGCACCTCACGAGGTACCCCACCTTGAACTCTCCGCCTCCTCGCGAGCCAGCCTGACGAGGCTGTACCTGAGGATGCCCCGTGTCGTCCGCCTCGCGAGGCTTGGCCCTCGCGAGGGTCTTGAGCCTCATGTTGATGAAGTTGGGCCGCGCTGGGCCCCCACTTGAGCCACGCCGCAGGCCGCAGGCAGGCAAGTCTGGGGACCCCCGTTCCCAGAACGCCGACAAGTACTACCTCGACTTGTACCGCTATGCACCATAGCTGAGGCGGCTCTCTTCCGTGATTGCTGAGGCGGCGAAGGCGGCTGATGTGGCTGAGTTGGAGGAGGAGGAGGAGTGTCCTGAAGCTGTGCCGGACTTGGAGGAGGAGTGGCCAGACGCTTTGCCAGACTTGGAGGAGGAGGAGTGGCCTAAAGTTGTGCCGGACTTGGAGGATGCGTGGCCTGACGCATTGGTGGACTTGGAGGAGCGGGAGTCTGCTGACTCGGTGGCGAACTTCGACGAGGAGTCGGATGACGCGGTGTCGGTGGCCTTCGAAAGATGATGCAATCCTTTCTCCATAGGATGATACGATGGTTGGCCTCTCCCAGTGTGTGCTCATCGTCACCTCCAGGAATGTCAAGCTCTAGCCCCGAATATTGGTCCACCACCTCATCAACCAAGACACGAGCATAGCCCGCTGGAATCGGGTTGTAATGGAAGGTTGCCTCAGGGGGATTTGTAAAAGCAAGGGCATCCGCCACCTTCATGGATATGTTCTTCATTTTTAAGTGTAGCTCACAGTTAGTGTTCTCCATGATGTCATCCACTGGGTAGCTATCCAGCAATGCGTCGCCCAGGGCGGAACCCACGCTGCTTCTCGGCATCGATGGGACGGTGCTATCCAATGGTGGATCATCCGCTAGCTGTTGAGACCCCCTTTGCTGGCTAAGTGAGTCGATCTGCTCCTGCTGCCGCTGGAATTTGACTGCCAAGTCCGCGTGCGCTGATTCTAGGCCTTGAAGGCGTTCATAGTCTAGCTTCCTCTGCTCCTCCTCCATCTTCCTCTTCTTCTCCTCCGCAATTTTCTTTCTTGCATGGGTTCTATAGTCGGCGTTCTAGTCCGAAAACCCCTCATACCACGGCATAGCACCCATGCCTCGTGTTCTTCCCGGGTGTTCAGGATTTCCCAGGGCACGCGTAAGCTCGTCGTTCTCTCTGTTGGGCTCGAACACCCCCGATCGAGCCTCTTCTATTGCAACAAGTAGCTTATCTTCGGCTCCGTCCAGACATGCCTTCTTCAAAACTTTTCCTGTCTTCGGGTCCAACTCCCCCCATGTGCATAGAACCAAGTCCTGCACCTGGGGGGCCAGCTTAATGTTTCTGGAGTGACACGTGCATCCAGCATCTCCTTATCAGACTTATCCCACTTAGGCATTCCCACCGCGTAGCCACCTCGCCCCAGCTTATGGAACTTATCCTTTTTTGCGGCATTGGCCTTGTTTATTCTCGATCGTTCCTTCGATAATTCTGAATCCTTGAATTTCACGAAATCGTCCCAATGAGCACTTTGCTTCTCTAGTGTTCCCTCGAATACTGGAGTCTTCCTTCCTTCCTTGACGTACTTGGCCCATTTATGAATCTTGTGGTTCTTGAATGCAACCGCCATCTTCCTAAGAGCAGCGTCCTTGACTTTCTCCACATCTGCATCTGTGAAATGATCTGGTAGGGTGAAATGTTCCATGAGTGTTTCCCAAAGCAGAAGTTTTTGTCTGTCGTCGACAAAAGTAACTCCTGGACGTGGCTTTGCTGGCTCTCTCCATTCTTGAAGGGAGATCGGGAGTTGGTCCTTCACAAGAACTCCGCACTGACGAATGAACTTGTCCGCAATCTTCTTAGGTGCTAATGGTTCGCCATTAGGTTTGATGGCCTCGATATTGTACTTTACGCCCTCCTTCAAATTTTTGTTCGGGCCTTGTTTACTGTTGCCTAAAGATTTGCTCGATCCGGATGGCTGAAAGAAGAAAGATCGATTTGTTAATATATCTTCAAGTCATTTAAAACATGTGATGATCACCAGATGTGTCGGGTGGTAGGAGTGACATATGCCAACGGGTGGCTTATCATTGCGGGGGCCAATAGAACGTCGTCGGTGCCTGGAAACGGGATGAGGCGAAGACATGCACGCCGGCGAATCTTACCCAGCTTCAGGGTTCTCCGGGGAGATAATACCCCTACTGCTGCTCTGCGGGGTCTCCGCATGGTTACTAAGTGCACAAGTAGCTACAATGCTCCTTGAGCTGTTTTGGGTGGAAGGAGGAAGAAGGGCTCGGCTCAGCTTGCTTCCTCTGCTTGTATGGTGTCTAGGTCTAGGAAGAGAGTCCAACCCTTTGCATGGGTGCACCGGGGGGTTTATATAGGCCTACCCCCCGGGGGTACAATGGTAATCCGACTGGGCGCGGGGCCCAGCTGTCTGTGACTATGCTCGCCGGCTTCTCCGTCGGCTTCTGGGGCCCGCCAGCTGGTGGGTCCCGCCGGCTGCCGGCTCCTGGGTCAACAGGCCGGCCCCACTGGCCAGGGCCTGGTCGGCAGCTGGTTACTGTTACTTCGTGTCGTTGATGCAGGCTTGGTCGGGGTAAGCGTGGCTATAGTAACGCCGCCGTGGCGGGCGATTACTGTAGCCCCGCCGCATCTTGTCTCCATAATGGGCGTCTCCTTCGAGGAGGGCGGCAGGCCGGCTACGTGAAGCCGGCCCTCTGTCTTGCCGGCTTGAGAGGAGGTGCGGCCGCCTTCAGCATCTCTCTACCCGAAGGGGCCCACCGCCACAGGGGCCACGCTGGCGACCCATCGTGGACGGCGTCAGAGCCGCCGTGGCTACAGTGCCGCGCCGGGCGGGCCGCAGCTGCCCGCACGACGCGCTGTACCAGGCATGCTCCGGGTTTTGGGGGTGGCAGGCTTTACTGTAGCCACGCCCCGCTTCATCATCGCAGAGTGGACGCGTACATCGCGGGTACGGCGTTGACTGCTTTATGGGAGCCGGCCTGGCAGTAGCCGGCCTTGCTGTAGCCGGCCCTGCTGTAGCCGGCCCTGCCGTAGCCGGCCCCCCGCAGCCTTCTTCAGGAGGGTGAAAAGGCAGGCCGCCCCCGAAGCCGGCCAGGAGGGTAGCCGGCTGGGGGGGAGGCGGCCCAAGTCTTGAGTCTTCTTATGAGCCGGATGGGCTCATAATTTTTTCTGAGGGGCCAGGGGAAGCCGGCTGGGCTACCCATGGCTATTTACCCCGACAGTAGTCCCCGAAGGCGGGCGAGCTTCACGGCGGACGGAAGGACGGGAAGCTTGGCCGGCTTCATACCCTGAGGGGACGACCTCGTCGTTGCAGCCGACTCCGGAGCACTTTTTGTTTATCAAGGTGGCAGTGGTTGACCCGCGGGCCGACCACGGGCCCCACGACGAGCCACATGGCGGAGAAGTCCTGTCGTCGCACGCGCGCGACGGGACGCCGCCACAGGCCCGGGCCCGCCACTCCCTGGCCTCGGCCCGGGCGTAGATCTTCTGTGGCCCGAGGGGACTGCTCGCCTCCCCGCGGCCGTTACTTCGCGTCATGAAGGCGCGCAATTAACGTGGGCGTGGGGGAGATGGGCACGATCGATCCCCACGATCCCCCACGCCGCGCCTCCTCGGCTCTGGCGCACGCGCCTACAAGTAGGGGGGGAGGGGGAGAGGCACAGGCCCGTTCGCTCCCCCGCTCCCCGTCCCTCCTGCTCCTCTTCTTCTTCTTCTTCCTCGCGCCCGACGCAGCCTCGCGCCGCAGCCCACCCACACTGCCATGTCTCTGGCTCTGTCGAGCTCGTGGGACGGGTCCAATGTCCACGAGGACCATATTGAATTCCTCCGCCAGACCCGGCGCCTTCCCACCGCCAACCTCGTGCAGGTGCGTCTGGCGCCCACGAAGGAGGTCTCGCCGGCGCCGGAGGAAGGCGAGCGCGTCGTCTTCCGCACGCACTTCCTCCGCGGCTTCGGCTTCCCGGCGAGCAGCTTCATGCGTTCTTTCCTCAAATTCTACAACCACCAACCACATCACGTCACGCCCAACGCAGTGTTGCAGCTCTCGGCCTTCGTCTCGCTCTGTGAAGGATTCTTGGGGGTGCTGCCGATGCTGGAGCTCTGGGCGGAGCTGTTCCAGAACAAGCTCGGCAACGTCTCCGCCGGCGTGCCGGCTCCCTGCGGCGCCTTCATCGCGATGAAGAGGGCAAGCGACGACAACCCCTTCCCCCACATTCCTCTGATCCAGTCTGTCAAGCTTTGGCAGAAATCCTACTTCTACGTCAAGAACATCGCCCCGCACGGCGATTACGTCAATCTGCCGGCTTACGTAGCCGGCCCGCCGGCTGGGAGGCGGCGGTCTTGGGGCTACAGGTCGAAGTCCTTGTCTCCGGCTGGGAATGCCTCCATCGCTCGGCTTCGGGTGATGATCCAGTCGGAAGGCCTGCGCGCATCCGACCTGGTAGCCGCCTTCGTCGAGCGTCGGATTCTGCCCCTCCAAAGCCGGCCGCACATGATGTGCCAGATGAGTGGCCGGTTCGACCCTTGCCGGCTGAGCACATGGGAGATGCCCCACGCCGAGGTGGCTCTGATGGTGAACTACATCGCCAACCTGAAGCTCACCGATGAGTGGCAATTCAGCAAGGTGCCGTACTCCCGCGCCCATCCTCCGCCTATGGTAAGTCTTTCTTCTCGTCGTCCGCCGACTTGAGTCAGCCGGCTTCTGACTAGGCGGCTCTTCTCTTCTTTCTCTTCATCAGAATCCTCTCCTCCCGCCGCCAGCCGGGGCGGCTGGAGTCGATCGCGAGTATGCCCCGGACCGCCCGGTGGACGACCTCGACGACCCAGACCTTGCCGCAGTCGCCATGGAGGATGCCGCCACGGGGGACGCCGCCGAGCTCGGCGGCATGGGGCTCTCGGCCAGTTTCGACGACTGGACGAATGATTTCGAAGCCGAAGAAATCCCGCGCCACCAGCCAGCAACCGACCGCCGCGGCGCGGGCTCGTCTGCCGCGCCGACTGCCGGTGGTGGAAAGGGGAAACGCTGGGCCGCGCTCCCGCTCTTCGGAAGCCGGCCGAAGAAGCCAAAGGCCTCCGCCGCGGCCACGAAGCGCGAGGAGGCGGCGGCGAAGGCGGTCCGCTTCCGGAAGGCGGTGAAGAAGCCTCCATCAGTTTCCGCGTAAGTCTTCTAGCCGCCTACGTGCTTGTTGTTCTGAAGTCTTCCTTTACTTGAATTCTTCTCTGATTTCTTGAGCAGGGCACCGCTCTCCCTCGAGCGAGGCCCAGCCGGCTCCGTGGTCGGGCCGAGTGCCGGATCCTCAGGGTCCCACCGAGTGGACCCTCGTGCCGAACTTGAAGCAGCCACGGAGCGCAACGCTCGCGAGGCGCGTCGAGAGAGGGAGGCGGCAGAGCGGGAGGCGGCGGAGCGGGAGGCCGCCCAGACGGCGCCGGGGCGAGCGAGCGCGGCGGCCGAGACTCCGTCGGAGCGGGCGGCCGCGGAGACGGAGGCGGAAGGCGTGCGTAGCCAGCCTCCGCTACTCGCCATCCCCCTCCAAACTTTGGATCCGGACATCCCTCTACCCACGGCGGAGGAGATTATCCCCGAGCAGCCGCCGGTGCAGAGGGACGAAGTCTTCGAGATTTCCGTCGAGAGGACGCCGCCGGCGGCGCCAGCCGGAGCAGGCGAAGGCGGCCAATCGTCGGCGGTGCCGGAGGAGCCGGCCCGGGCCGCGCCCGAGGCAGGAGCCGGCCTTGAGATCGAGCTGGCGGCGGGCCGGCATGCCGGAGGGGGCATGGCTCCGCCGGACACGCGCCGAGCCGCGGCGGCCGAGCAGACGGCAGACGCCTTGGAGGCGGCCAGCTCTGCTACGTCCGGGTGGACTCCTAGCGGAGGGAGCGGCGAGCTGAACGTCGCGGCCCAAGGGGTCCGGAGCCGGCTGCAGGCACAGGCCGGCCTCCTGAGGCAATTTACTCAGGAGTTTCTGTCGACGCGGTCTGCAATCCGGGTAAGTCTTCACTCGTTGACCGTTCTGGTCCTTTGAATTTTTTCCGTGGGGGCGCGCTAGCGCACCCACTGGGTGTAGTCCCCGAGATCCGGGCCGACTGCAGCGCAGTCGGGTCGGATCTTACTAGACGACTATCTTGACTGTTTTTTCTGATCTCTTAGGATTATCATAATTCTCGTGCTGCCGCCTTCAACTCCCAGGCTCGGGAGCTGAGCCGGAGGACCAAAGACCTCGCCAGCAGCCGGCGTAAGTGTTTTGTCTTTATTTGTTTCTCGTGGGGGCGTGACAGCGCACCCACTGGGTGTAGTCCCCGAGATCCGGGCCCACTGCAGCGCAGTCGGGTCGGATCTTATTCGACGACTTTTCCTTTGCTAACTTTTTCTCTTTATCTTTTGCTCGTGCAGAGGCCAACGCCGACCTGCGGAGGGAACTCGGCAAGGTGTAGGCCACTCTTCGCGCCAAGGACGCCGAGTATGCTGACTTGGTTCAAGAGCGCGACCGCCTGGCGAAGAAACTGGCCGACCAAGAGGAGAGCCACAAGGCGGCCCTGCAAAAGGCGGAGGACGGCGAGGCTACCCTGAAGGCGGAGTTCGAGGCCAGGGAGGCGAGCTGGGCCGAGACGCGCCAGGCGCTGGAAGAAGGTTTCGGCCGGATCGAGGATCTCATCGATGGTAGGCCGTCCTTCTTGCTCTTCTTCCCTCCGCCGGCCGCCTGCGGCTTTGTTTTGACTTGTGTTTGCTATCTTGCGCAGAGTACTTTCCCGGTCAATCCGTCTTCGCCGCCCAAGCCATCGAAGCCTACCGCGAGGAGCGCCGTCAGGCCGGGGTTGTGATTCCGCCGGACGCGAATCGGACGTTGTCGGAGCAGCTCATCGCCGTCCAGGCGCGGCTGCAGCCGGCCCACCGGCTGCTCCGCCGGCTCCAACGCGCCGGGGCGACGATGCTGGCCGCGCTCTGGCCCGGCCAGACAATTCCCCGTACCCCAAGCCGGACGGCCGACTGGCTCGAAGTCGCAGTCGGCCGCTTCGAGGTCTGGAAGGCGTCCGCGGCCCGTCTTGGAGCCGGGCGCGCGCTGGAGTTTGTCCACGCGTGGTACCCAGGGCTAAGCCTGGACCAGCTGCAGACGTGGCGGTCGGAAGCCGACGCAGAGCTGGAGGAGGTGCAGCCGGCGATCGCGCAACGCGCCTCGACGATCGCCGAGTGCACCGACACCAGCGTCTTCGCGCCGGAGCTCAACGACGATGGCGCCGCCCAGCCGGAGGAATGGTTCGGGCTGAACCCGGCGGACGGCGAGGACTCGGCCGAGGAGATCGCCTCCAGCGACGAGGGCGAGGACGACAAGGAGGAGGACGGCGAAGACGCCGAGCCGACTGGTGAGACGGCCGACCGTCCCCCAGCCGACTGTGCCTCCAGCAACGAGCCACGCGGGAGCGCGCCCTCTGCCGGAGACGACGATCAAGCCGAGGTTGGCCAGCCGGCTGCTCCTCCAGCCGGCGCGACTGCTTCCACCGCCCAGCCCGGCTCGTCTGCGGCCCCGCCGGCTTGATCTGCCGTTTCTTTTGTCCCTATTTTACTTTTTCGGACAATTTTAAGTTTCTGCAATTCCACCCACTGGGGGTGTATGGAACAATGTTGGATGTCGACCTCTCTGGAGGCCTTTTGTGTAAATATTAATATATGCATGTGTTGGCGTTCATTCAAGTGTACTTTTTTGTCCTTAGGCTCTTTCCTTTGCCGCCTTCCCTCTTTGGGAAGGCAAGTACTTGAGCTTTCTTGGATTTGAAGCAGACTGAATGTAAGCCGGCCGGCCGGTTACTCTGGTAGTCGGTCGGCGGAAGGCAGTCAGCCGGCTTTTGTTATATATGCGAGCCTGTTTGGTCCCTAGCCGTTTTTCATGTGCGCACCCTTTCCGGCTTGTGGCTCTTGCCAGCCGGGCAGTCGGTTCTTCGAGCTGCGATTTCAGCAAGAGCCAAGCCTGGGTGTCGGCACATTACTTGTCTGACTGCGGGTAGGGGTCCTAATATAACTCTAGTCGGCCAGTCCCCGGGCCGACTCGTCGGACCCGGTACAGGACAAAATAAATGAATGGGTAATATCATACGCATGATAACTTTCATTCATAAAATAAAGGGTGGCAGTCCCCGAGTCTTTCTCGGGGAGCCTACTGTTTCGTACTTAATACAAAAGTGGGCATAATACATACTGCGTTTTAACTGTAAAACTTCCAAAGGAGAATTGCGTCCATGGTCGCTCCGACTCCTTGCCGGAGTCGTCTCTCTTGCGTGCCTTCGGCTTCTGCGCGTCGATGAGGTAGTAGGCGTCGTTGCCCAAGGCTCTGCTGATGATGAAGGGGCCTTCCCAGGGGGCTGCGAGCTTGTGCTGGCCGGCTGTTCGCTGGATCAGCCGGAGCACAAGGTCGCCCTCCTGGAAGGATCTTGGTCGGACCCTCCGGCTATGGTAGTGGCGCAAACCCTGCTGGTAGATGGCAGACCGGCTGAGGACTAACAGCCGGGCCTCTTCCAGCAGGTCGACGCCGTCTTCTCATGCTTCTTTGGCTTCCGCTTCCGTATACATGGATACCCGAGGTGAGTCGAACTCGATATCTGTTGGGATGACCGCCTCGGCACCATATACAAGGAAGAAGGGAGTGAAGCCGGTTGATCTGTTGGGAGTAGTGCGCAGACTCCATAGGACAGCCGGCAGCTCATCGAGCCAGCAGCCGGCTGAACGCTCCAGAGGTACGACCAGTCGAGGCTTGATGCCAGACCAAATGAGGCCATTTGGTCGCTCCACTTGGCCGTTTGACTGCGGGTGGGCGACTGACGCAAGGTCCAGCCGGATACCTTGCGCAGCGCAGAACCGTGCCAAGGCACCTTTGGCAAAGTTCGTGCCGTTGTCGGTGATGATGCTATGCGGTACGCCGTACCGGGTTGTGATATCTGCAATGAAAGTCACTGCAGTCGGCCCATTCAGCTTCTTGATCGGCTTCGCCTCGATCCACTTGGTGAATTTGTCGACGGCGACGAGCAAATGTGTCATGCCGCCGCGCGCCATCTTGAATGGGCCCACCATATCCAATCCCCAGACGGCGAAGGGCCAGGTGATGGGAATGGTCTTGAGTGCCGAAGCCGGCACGTGTTGCTGCGAGCTAAAAAGCTAGCAGCCTTTGCAGTGTTTGACTAGCTCTTTGGCGTCGTCCAAAGCAGTCGGCCAGAAGAAACCGTGGCGGAAGGCTTTGGCGACAAGTGATCTTGATGCGGCGTGGTGGCCGCACTCTCCTTGGTGTATATCCCTGAGGATCGCGATGCCTTTCTCCTGCTCAACGCATCGCTGCAAGACTCCGGTGGCGCTGCGCTTGACAAGCTCTCTGTTGACGATTGTGTATGCTCCAGCCCGGCGCTGGACTTGTCTTGCTTCGTTTTTGTCAGCCGGCAGGTCATGGTTCACCAAAAAGTTGCGGATGGTTTGGGCCCATGATGGGGCGGCGACTTCCTCTGCACCAATGTGGCCACAGCCACCAGGGTGGGCGGGCTGGGTAATGCAGTGCTGGAGTCGGCCGCCGCTTGCTGTGCTGAAGAAGTCCCCGGGCCGGCTACCGCAGTCCCCGGGCCGGGTGCGGCAGTCCCCGAGCCAAATATTGAAGTCCCCGGGCCGGCTGCTTGACTCTTCGAGCCGGACCCGGCCTCCTCGGGGTTAGACGGCACGAAGATGGAGTCAGATTCCGGAGACGGCTTGATTGACGGCTTGAGGAGGCACTGTAGGGCGACGCCGGTTGGTATTGCTTGCCGCGTGGAGCCTATTCGGGCCAGAGCATCTGCTGGCTCGTTGTCGGCTCGCGGTACATGAAGGAATTCACACCCGTCAAAGTATCCACTGATTTGCTGCACTAGGAAGCGGTAGCTCGCCATGTTCGCGTCCTTGGCGTCCCAGTCACCAGAAGACTACGGCACCACCAAGTCCGAGTCGCCATAGCACAGGATCCGGCGGATGCCAAGTTCCTTGGCAAGCCGGAGCCCATGTATGAGCGCTTCGTACTCGGCTACGTTGTTGGAGGCGGCGACGTGGATCTGCAGCGTGTATCTGAGCTTGTCGCCCTTTGGAGAGGTAAGGACGACGCCGGCTCCCAAGCCAGTGCGCATCTTTGATCCGTCAAAGTGCATGCGCCAATGGGCGGAGTCGGGCGCTGGTGGTAGGTACTGGGTCTCGGCCCAGTCGACGAGGAAGTCGGCCAGCGCTTGCGTCTTGATGGCGGTGCAGGGTTGGTAGAAGATCGTGTAGGGGGCCAGCTCGATGGCCCATTTAGCCACCCGGCCGGATGCATCCCGGCTGCCTATGATCTCGGCCAGCGGGGCAGTGCATACGACCGTGATGGGATGCTCTTGAAAGTACGGCTTCAGCTTCTTGGCGGCGAAGTACACGCCATAGCACATCTTCTGATAGTGCGGGTAATTTTGCTTCGAGGCGGACAGCACCTCGCTCAGGTAATAAACCGGCCTCTGGACCGGCTGGGCTCGGCCTTCTTCGGGGCGTTCGACCACAATGACGGTGCTGACCACCCGGCTAGTGGCGGCAATATATAGGAGCATGGGCTCCTTCTCAGTCGGTGCCGCCAAGACAGGCGGCGTGGACAGCATTTTCTTCAGCTTGTGGAAAGCTTGGTTGGCCTGGTCATTCCACTCAAAGTGAGTGCTCTTCTTCATGAGGCGGTAGAGGGGGAGAGCTTTTTCTCCTAGCCGGCTGATGAAGCGGTTCAGAGAGGCCAGGCACCCGGTGAACTTCTGAATCTCTCTAAGCTTGGTTGGGACCGCCATCCTCTCGATGGCCTTGATCTTCACAGGGTTGCACTCTATGCCGCGTTCGGAGACCAGAAAGCCTAGGAGCTGGCCGGCTGGCACTCCGAACACGCATTTCTCCGGGTTGAGCTTGATCCGGAACCGGCGCAGGTTCTCGAATGTCTCCTTCAAGTCTTCCAGCAGAGTGCCACGCTTCTCCGTCTTCACCACAACATCATCCACGTAAACATGGGCGTTCTTGCCGAGCTGCATGAGGAGGCACTTCTGCATGCAACGCTGAAAAGTGGCGCCGGCATTCCTCAAGTCGAACGTCATAGTCAGGTAGCAGAAGGCTCCAAACAGCGTGATGAAGGCGGTCTTCAGTTGGTCATCCGGGTTCAGCTTGATCTGGTGGTATCCCGAGTAGGCATCCAAAAAGCTCAACAGCTCGCATCCGGCTGTGGAGTCTATCACTTGATCAATCCTGGGCAGAGCGAAGGGATCTTTTGGGCAGGCTTTGTTAAGGCTTGTGTAATCTATACACATGCGCCACTTGTTATTGTTTTTCAGCACGAGAACCAGGTTCACGAGCCACTCGGGGAAGAAAACTTCCATGATGAAGCCGGCTGCAAGAAGCCGGGCTATCTCCTCCCCTATGATCCTTCTCTTCTCTTCTGACAGTCGGCGGAGGGGCTGCTTGACTGGTTTAGCATCCTCCCGCACGTGCAATTTGTGCTCGGTGAAATCCTTCGGAACACCCGGCATGTCCTTGGGGGACCATGCAAAGATATCCCGATTCTCACGGAGGAAATCGACGAGCTCGCCTTCCTATTTGCTATCCAGGCTCGCCCCAATGACGGCAAACCTCTCGGGGTGCTTGGGGTCGAGCTGTATCTTCTTAGTTTCCTTGGCCGGCTGGAAAGATCCTTGGGCATCATACTCCTTGGAGTCGGCGGGCTGGTTTAGCTGCTTGCTGGCCAGGGCCACGACCCTGTCCAACGTCTTCTTCTCTGCGGCGATCACGAGGGATTCGGCCAGCCGGCTGCTGGCCGCGGCCCAGTCGGCGGACTTCTTGTAGTCGCCGGCGATGGTGATAACACCCTTGGATCTCGGTATCTTCATCTTGAGGTAAGCGTAGTGGGGGACCGCCATGAACTTGGCCAAGGCGGGTCGGCCAAGCAAGGCATGGTAAGGGCTCTCCAGGTCCACCACCTCGAACCAGATTGCTTCCCGGCGGAAATGATCCTTGCCCCCAAAGAGTACATCGATTTTGATCTTGCCGATGGGGGCACAGGACAAACCGGGTACGATGCCGTGGAACACCGTTCGAGTCAGCGCAAGCTGCTTTGCCTTGACACCCAGCTTCTCCATGGTGTCGCGGTACAGGATGTTGATGCTGCTTCCGCCGTCGATCAGCACGTGGGAGAAGCGTGCGGTGCGCGTATCCGTAGCAAGGGTGGCCTCCAGGACCAATGCATAGGAGCCGGGGGATGGCATCACCTCTGGGTGGTCGGCCCGGCTCCAACTGATGGGTTTCTCCGACCAGTGCATGTGGCCGGCTGGGCTGGTAGCGGCCACATTGACTTCTTGTTGCTCTCGGCGCTTGCTGCGCCGGTCTTCGGGCTGGCTCGTGAAGACAACATAAGATGCTTGCTCATCGGGGAACTCGTCCAGCACGGCGTCGACCGCGGGCCGGGCGGCTTTGGGCGGCGGAGCCGGCGGCGGCGGGCCGGCAGGCGGAGTCGGCGTGAGCCCTTCGCCCTTGGAGATTCGGGCGAGCCAGTTGCATTTGCGGGTTGTGTGGTTGGATGGCTTCGCGCCGCTGTGGAACTTGCACGGGGCATCAAGGGTTTGCTCGTAGGAGAAGGCCGGCTGCCGAGCCGTCCGCCCGCCCTTGGGCTTCTTGGGTGCGGGCCGCCCTTCAAGCGGCGCGTCTTCGACCATGGCCACCTGCCGGCTGGCGGGAGGCGGCGCAGGGCCCTTGCGCTTTTGATCATTCTGGTGTTGGCGTCGGCCGCCGTCTCCAGCCGACGCTTGGGGCACCGGATTGAGCACTTTTCCGGATGCGTCCACCCGGAGCTCGGTCTTCATTGAGGAGTCGGCGGTGGCGTACTTGTTGGCGATGTTCAGGAGCTCGTCGAGGGTAGTCGGCTCATCGCAGAGAAGTTTGTGCTTGAGGAGGGTGCCCTCTCGGCACCCGGCGGTGAAGTATTCGATGGCTTGCACCTCGTGCACCCCCTCGCAGGAGTTGCGGAGCTCGGCCCAACGCGTCAGGTAGTCGCGAGTGGACTCGGCTGGGCCCTGTACGCACAGGGAGAGCTGTCTGGGCTTGGGAGCCCGCTTGTAGGTGCTGGTGAAGTTGCGAACGAAGGCTTCAGTGAAATCCACCCAGCTGTTGATGCTGAGGGGTTTGAGGCTGTTAAGCCAAGTCCGTGCCGTGCCTTGCAGCATGAGGGGCACGTACTTTACGGCAACGCACCGGTTGCCATTGGCGATGCTGACGGCTGTGGAGTAGTCGGTCAGCCAATCTTCCGGCTTCACCGAGCCGTTGTACTTGAGTGTGTCTCTTGGGAGCGAGAACCCTTTGGGGAAGGGCTCGTCGCGGATGCGGGGGCAAAGCAAGGCGGGCCGACATCGTCTTCTTCTTCTAGCGCCAGGGATCGGGCCAGGCGGTCGATCCGGTGGCGGGCGTCGTTTTCGCTGACTCCTTCGTGGCGACCAAGCCGGCCGCTGAGAGTCGGGTGAGCCACTGGAGGCGGGGTAGGATACCTCTCTCCGCGAGCTCGAGGCGGGGGCGGGGTGCCCCACCACTCCATGGCTCGGGGGCGGCCGTCCGCGTCTCGCTCGATGGAGATTTGGGTCCGGCTTCGGCTGGAAGTCGGCTCTTTCTCGCACCGCGCGCGGGTGTTGCTTGTAGTCGGCGACCAGGAAGTCGCGCCGTGTTCGCGGCGCGGGGGAGGGCTCCCCGCGCAGGCGTCGGCTTCGTGCCGTCGTGCGGCCGCATCGATTAGTTGCTGGATGCGCCGCGTCATGTGGGGAAGGTCTTCGGCTTCCAAGCCGTCCAGCTCGTCTACGGCCGCCTGGGCGGCGCGCAGGTTCTCGAGCGGGGTGGCGTAGACCGGGCGATCCACTCCAAGTGTGTCGGCGATGACGGCGCCGCGTTGCCTGACAACGCCAGCCCGGCTAGGGCCAGCCGGAGCCGGCATGCCGAAGGCGGCGCGGTCAGCTTCATGCTGGTAGGCCTCGGTGAGGCGTCTTACGGAGGCCAGCCACCGGCCCTCCGCGAGGAGGGCGAGGCGGCGTGCCTCCAGAACTTCATCGCTGGCGTCAGCCGGAAGGGGAGCAGACAAGTCTTGGGCAGCCGCGCGTGGGGTGTCGCGGGCACCCTCGTCAGTCGGGCCGTCGAGGCCGATAACCATCACCTCGGGGGCGTCAGAATCGCGATCGCCAGCCGGAGGGAGCGGGTCGTTGTAGACCGTGACGTTGGTGGGGAAGGTATCGTAGGATGCCGTGTCGGAGTCGATAGGCATCGGGTCGGTGGAGCCAACCGACTCCAAGTCCGCAGCGGGCTCGCTGGAGATGTGGAGCTGGCCGAGGAGGTTGGCGAGGTGATCTGTGCCCGCATCAGAGGCGAGCTCGTCGGAGATGCGGGCCTTGTCGAAGAGGTTGGCGAGGCCGCTAGCCGCGCAGACGTTGGCGACGCCATGCAGCGCGTCACGGCAAGCGCCATCGGGCGAGCCAGGCTGGCTACGCTCGTGAGGAAGGAAAAGGGTTCCCGTCCAGAATAGGTCTCCGGACGACGGTGCACCTGGCCCCACGGTGGGCGCCAAATGTCGGGTGGTAGGAGCGACATATGCCAACGGGTGGCTTATCATTGCGGGGGCCAATAGAATGTCGCCGGTGCCTGGAAACGGGATGAGGCGAAGACATGCACGCCGGCGAATCTTACCCAGCTTCAGGGCTCTCCGGGGAGATAATACCCCTACTGCTGCTCTGCGGGGTCTTGGCATGGTTACTAAGTTCACAAGTAGCTACAATGCTCCTTGAGCTGTTTTGGGTGGAAGGAGGAAGAAGGGCTCGGCTCAGCTTGCTTCCTCTGCTTGTATGGTGTCTAGGTCTAGGAAGAGAGTCCAACCCTTTGCATGGGTGCACCGGGGGGTTTATATAGGCCTACCCCCCGGGGGTACAATGGTAATCCGACTGGGCGCGAGGCCCAGCTGTCTGTGACTATGCTCGCCGGCTTCTCCGCCGGCTTCTGGGGCCCGCCGGCTGCCGGCTCCTGGGTCAACAGGCCGGCCCCACTGGCCAGGGCCTGGTCGGCAGCTAGTTACTGTTACTTCGTGTCGTTGACGCAGGCTTGGTCGGGGTAAGCGTGGCTATAGTAATGCCGCCCTGGCGGGCGATTACTCTAGCCCCGCCGCATCTTGTCTCCTTAATGGGCGTCTCCTTCGAGGAGGGCGGCAGGCCGGCTACGTGAAGCCGGCCCTCTGTCTTGCCGGCTTGAGAGGAGGTGCGGCCGCCTTCGGCATCTCTCTGCCCGAAGGGGCCCACCGCCTCGGGGGCCACGCTGGCGACCCGTCGTGGACGGCGTCAGAGCCGCCGTGGCTACAGTGCCGCGCCGGGCGGGCTGCAGCTGCCCGCACGACGCGCTGTACCAGGCGTGCTCCGGGTTTTGGGGGTGGCAGGCTCTACTGTAGCCACGCCCCGCTTCATCATCGCAGAGTGGACGCGTACATCGCGGGTAGGGCGTTGACTGCTTTATGGGAGCCGGCCTGGCAGTAGCCGGCCTTGCTGTAGCCGGCCCTGCCGTAGCCGGCCCTACCATAGCCGGCCTTGCCGTAGCCGGCCCTACCATAGCCGGCCTTGCCGTAGCCGGCCCCCCGCAGCCTTCTTCAGGAGGGTGAAAAGGCGGGCCGCCCCCGAAGCCGGCCAGTAGGGTAGCCGGCTGGGGGGAGGCGGCCCAAGTCTTGAGTCTTCTTATGAGCCGGATGGGCTCATAATTTTTTCTGAGGGGCCAGGGGAAGCTGGCTGGGCTACCCATGGCTATTTACACCGACAAGATGCCTGCTTATATAAATATATATACTTCACCGGTCTTTGTTGTTTCAAGATCAACATTTTCTTCATCATGTTCATAGTTCATGACTTCATCAATTCGGTCGTCGCGATCAAATATCATGTCACCCTCCCCGGTGTTGTTTAGATATTCGGAGCCATCATAATCTTCTTCATTCTGATCATCATCTGGCCCGCGAGGATTGCGTATGATATTGAATAGGGCCTCTTCTCCCTCTCTGCCAGTATTGTCCGCCATAGGTTTTGTTTTACTAATCCAAAAGTAATATATTCAAATTACAATGCATGGATGCAATCAATTAATAAGGAAAAACTGAATCAATCATAGTACATAATAAGCATCATCGAATATAATCTCGAATACGTCGTCTCGAATAATAGATATAATCTCGAATACATCATCTCGAATAATAGATATAATCTCGAATACATCGTCTCGAATAATAGATATAATATCGGATACATCACTAGCTAGCTAGCTAGCAAGCTAATAAAGATCGAATACTACAGAGTAATCTAGGCCACTCGCGGTTCCTAAGGTGCGGGCGGTGCACAACCAAAGAGAAGGAACCATCACTGGATCATAGCTCGGGTGATCTCCCAAAAGAACCTGCCAGGTATTTGAGAACCTGACGTCCATAGCAGCCATGTAGTGATGGACGTGCTCGTCCTCCTCCCTGACACGGCGACGTACCACCTCCGGCAGGGCCGGCTCCCTCCGCACCGAAAGTGGCCCACGCGAATGCCACCAAAGGAGATGAGGGTCGACGACAGGACCCGGGGCCGGGTTCCTCACCAAGCGTCGCGCCCCTGAAGGTAGCACCTCCCAGTGCCAGCCCGGCGGAGCCCAGTCCCGGACATGGGTCCTCTGAAGTAGGACGTCGTCACGAATGGGTCGACGGCGAGGATGCGGGCCGGGCATCGTCGACAACAAATACTATATGCCGCAAAACTAAAGTAACATTTTTTAAATGATGGATTGTGATTTCATATATGCAAATTCTAAATTTTATAACTAAAACTAACATTTCTAATATCTCCATAACTAAAGCTAACATTTCTAATATTTCTATAACTAAAAAACATTTCTATATACTAACATTTCTATAACTAAAACTAACATTTGTAATAATTCTATAACTAAAAAACATAAAGATTGCTAACAATTCTATAACAATGTGTGTGTGTGTGGTTGGCGGCCGGGGCAGGAGCTCACCGGCGAGGCGCGACGATGGTGGGCGGCGACGGGGACGGGGACGGAGACGGGGCGGCGACGACGGGGATGGGGCGGCGACGATGGGGACAGGGACGGGCCGGGCGGGGACGACGTACGGGAGGACGGGCCGGGCGGGGACGATGGGAGGACGGGGCGGGGCACGGCGCGGCGATGGGGACGACGGGGACGGCGACGGGGACGGTGACGGACGGCGACGGGGGCGGCGACGAGGGGCGGCGGCGACGGGGCAGAGGAGAAAGAAGCAGGGAGAGATGAGAAACTAACAATTTTTTTGAAGTGTTTTCTTATATAGAACCCACCTTTAGTACCGGTTGGAGCCACCAATCGGTACTAAAGGTCTGTTTTGGCTAGGCGAAGCGGCGGGAACCGCACCCCCTTTAGTACCGGGTCGTGGCACCAACCGGTACTAAAGGCCCCCCTTTAGTACCGGTTGGAGCCACAACCCAGTACTAAAGGGTGTGCACTGCCAGGCGAGGGGCGCAAAAGTTTAGTCCCACCTCGCTAGCCGAGGGGCACTCGCACCTGCTTATATGCCCTGCCGTTGCTGCTGTCTCGAGCTCCTCTCTTAAGCAGGCCTTCTGGGCCTAGCTCTTCTGCGATGCCCTGTTGGGCCTACTGGGCTAGCGGGCCTGCATCCTGGCCCAACTAGAATTTAGGTTTCTAGTCGTATGCAGGCCGCTGTGGCCTAGTAGGTGGGGTTTTTTTTCTTTTTTTTGCTTTATTTATTTTTGTTTTATTTATTTTAGAGTTGTTTTTTGCTGTATTTAGAGTTTCTTTGTGAATATTTTTGCATTAGGTACAAAAAATTACAAACTTTCTGTTAGTACCGGTAGTTTACAAATTTGAATAGTTTAAATTTTGAATTATTTGAAATTTGTGTGAATCACTTGTTTGTGAATAACTTAACTTTGAAAATAGATTTTCCAGTGATTCTTTTTTCTTATGTTTAATATTAGTGTGTTTTATCATTATATTCAATTTGGTAATGCTTAGGTTATTTAAAAAATGAAATGCCTTTGTAACGGATGAGTTTTTGTCCGAAACCCTGATACTTCGAAAGAGATTGTCCATTTTGTACACGAAGTGCATCCAGTTTTCGCGGTAACCCTCTCTACTTTTTTGCACATGCTATGTGGGTGAAATTATGATACCGTGCCAACTTTCAACCTTTTCTGAGTTCATTTGAAATGCTTTTCAATTTCAGGGTCATTTAGCTGAAAAAATCAGTAAATGCATGAAAGAATTTGCTTGCACATAAAATTTCTTCGTGTTTCAAATGCCAAAACACATAACTAGCTACCCTAACTATTACAGAGATTCCCTCCTGGGTGTGAAACACAGAAGAAAGTGATGATAGTGAAGCCGATCACATCCCAGATCTTTGGGTGTGAAACTTTTTCTTCGCGTGTGTCCCTTTGCGCCGTAGCCATGGAAAATCTTCATCATTTAACTGGATGCTCGGGTCAATATTCACTGTGAATGGAGCAATTTCATCAAACTTTTCATAATCTTCTGACATGTCTGTCTTGTCATCCACTCCCACAATGTTTCTCTTCCCAGAAAGAACTATGTGCCGCTTTGGCTCATCGTACGATGCATTCGCTTCCTCATCTTTTCTTTTTCTCGGCTTGGTAGACATGTCCTTCACATAGAAAACCTGTGCCACATCATTGGCTAGGACAAAAGGTTCGTCTGCATACGCAAGATTGTTGAGATCCACTGTTGTCATTCCATACTGTGGGTCTTCCGTTACCCCGCCTCGTGTCATATTGACCCATTTTCACCGAAACAAAGGGACCTTCAAACCACGTCGATAGTCAAGTTCCCATATGTCCTGTATATAACCATAATATGTTTCCTTTCCCGTCGTGGTTTCTGCATCAAAGCGGACACCACTGTTTTGGTTGGTGCTATTCTTATCTTGGGCGATCGTGTAACATGTATTACCATTTATCTCGTACCCTTTGAAAGTCATTATATTCGAAGATGGTAACTGGGACAGCAAGTACAGGTCATCTTCAATAGAGGCATCATGCATGGTACGTGTCTGCAACTAGCTGGCGAAACTCCTGGTTTGTTCACGTGTAATCCAGTCATCAGACCGCTCCGGGTGTTTGGAGCATAGCAAATTCTTTTGTTCATCCATATACGGAGCCACCAAGGCGGAATTCTATAGAACTGTGTTGTCTGCTTCAGTGAGAGAATGTCCGTCCATACATATTATTTGTTACCCTCCTAGCGTGCCTTTTCCATCCAGTCTGCTTGTAACGCCCTCAATGCGGCTATATCTCCTACGTGTCGAAGCATGACTTAGAGGCATAACCGCATTGAAAGCAATGTCGCAAGTAAGGTAATCTTCACAACATCCCATGTAAATAGATAATAAAAGGGGAAGGTACATAGTTGGCTTACACTCGCCACGTCAAACAAAGTACGTAAATAGCATTACATCATCCAATCACTCATGGCCCGACTACGGTGCCAAAATAAAAGAACAACCCAACATGCGACCCGGTCCTGATCGCCCCAACTGGGAACCACTACTGATCATCACGGAAAGACACATAGTAACGGCGTGAGTCCTCGTCGAACTCCCACTTGAGCTCAAGTGCGTCATCTGGAACGGAGTCATCAGGCCCTCCATCTGGTTTGGAAGTAATCTGTGAGCCACAGGGACTCAGCAATCTCGCACCCTCGCGATCAAGACTATTTAAGCTTATAGGTAAGACAAGGCAATGTGTGGAGCTACAGCAAGCGACTAGCATATATGGTGGCTAACCTGTTCACAAAAGAGAGCAAGAAGACAAGGCAAAGCACAAATGGATAACTAGAGAACAAACTACCGCAAGCATTACTCCAACACCGTGTTCACTTCCCGGACTCCACCGAGAAGAGACCATCATGGTAACACACATAGTTGATTCATTTTAATTAAGTTAAGGTTCAAGTTCTCTACAACCGGACATTACCAAATTCCCATCTGCCGATAACCGCGGGCAAGGCTTTCGAAAGTTCAAATCCCTGCAGGGGAGTCCCAACTTAGCCCATGACAAGCTCTCAAGGTCAAAGAAGGATATACCTTCTACCGAGACATTCCGATCAGACTCGGCATCCCGGTTCTACAAGACACTTCGTCAAGTTAAAACAAATCCAGCAACACCGCCCGAATGTGCCGACAAATCCTGATAGGAGCTGCACATATCTCTTTCTCAGGGCACAATCGGATAAGCAATCCATACAACTAAAACCAGCCCTCGAGTTTCCCCGAGGTGGCACTGCAAGGGGCTCTAGGCTGGACCAACACTCAGAGGAGCACTGGCCCCGGGGTGGGGGGTTAACTAAGATGACCCTCGGGCTCCGGAAACCCAAGGGAAAAAGAGGCTAGGTGGCAAATGGTAAAACCAAGGTTGGGCATTGCTGGAAGAGTTTTATTCAAGGTGAACTATCAAGGGGTTCCCGTTATCACCCAACCGCGTAAGGAATGCAAAATCCGGGAACATAACACCGATATGACAGAAACTAGGGTGGCAAGAGTGGAACAAAACACTAGGCAAGAGGCCGAGCCTTCCACCCTTTACCAAGTATATAGATGCATTAAGATAACAAGGTAATATAATGATATCCCAACAAGTAAATAATGTTCCAACAAGGAACGGTCTGCAATCTTCACCTGCAACTAGCAATGCTATAAGAAGGGCTGAGCAAAGCGGTAACATAGCCAATCAACGGTTTTCTAGGACATAGTGGGTTAGAGGTTTGACATGGCAATTTGGGAGGCATGATAAGCAAGTGGTAGGCATCGTAGCATAGGCATAGCAAAAGAGCGAGCATCTAGCAAAGCAAACATAGAAGTGATTTCGAGGGTATGATCATCTTGCCTGCAAAGTTGTCAGAGTTGACTGGATCCTCGAAAGCAAACTCAACGGGCTCCTCATTAGCGAACTCATCTCCCGGCTCTACCCAACCAAGACAAACAAGCAACAGGAACACAATCAACCACGTGCAAAGCTCAAACTACATGATGCAAACATGGTATGCTATGCGGGATGCGATATGTGATGCGTATGCAAGATTCGAAAAGGAATGAATGAACCTGGCCTCAACTTGGAAATCCAAGTGTGCCACTGGAAAGGTGAGGTGATTTCGGTTGAAATCAATATAAAGAACTCCGGAATCGGATGCACGGTTTGGGAATGGCAAGCAATTCAAATATGGCACTGGTCTGCGATATACAGCAAGTAGCCATCTAAATGCAACAAGTTAAACATGCTACAGCACCCAAACATGGCAACAAAATACATGGAAGGGATCCATTCATAATTCTTAACAAAAGATGAACACTGAGCTACGGCCAATTCATCCATTAACAGGTTCAAACAAGCATGACAAAAGTGCAATTGGTAAACAGGTTTCAGACTTGGTGAAATTAACACTTGTCTGGAATTTCAGATCAGGTAGCACACTTTGGAGCAAGAAAACTATATGCTACAGGAACTTAACATGGCAAAGTAAGGCATGGCATTGAGCTACTCAAAAAGCTTAACAAAAGTCCCTTAGTGACCTTGAGCCAAAAGGGATCAGAAAATACAATTGCAAGCATGTGAACATGGCAAAAACTTAATCAGATCACAGACTTAGAGAAAAACTGGAACATGCAAATCAGATATCAAGTAGGCATGTTTACGAGCTCGATTCACTCACTACAGAGCATGTCGTGACAATCTAAGCATACACCCATCAAGAATACACCTTATACAAGCTATACATGGCAAGAACAACAACATAGCATGAACGGATCAACTACAATATCCTCGGCAAAATCGCTAACAAGTAGACAATCTGCCCAGATTCACAAAATAGCAAAAGTAGAGCTTGATTGACTCAAGCTAGAGTGCTCCATAATTGCAAACAAAGACATGGATGGATAGAGAATTACAAGATTAACAAATCATCCTTACTGTCATCCTCAAAAGAGGCACGGATCACTAGGAAACAACATGAACATATGGCAATTTGATAAAAACAGTCTAAGGACTTAGTGGAATTGCTAAGTCTCTGAAATCAGCATTAACGAATGCACCACTTTGCAAGCTTGTGCTAGACACCACACACATCACAAAAATGTGGGGCGAGCTCGGCACGGGGCGGCGACCGGCGAGCGCAGGGCGGCGGCACAGCGACCCGGACTTGGCACGCGGCGGCCGGAGCAGATCTGGGGCGTCAGCGCAGAGGAGGAAAGGGTGGGGTGCGCGGGCACGAGGGGCGGCGAGGAGATGGGCCACGGGGGCCGGATACGGGCTCGGCGGGCCCACGCGGGATCGGTGACGATGTGGGGCTCGGGGCGACATGTGGCGCGTCCCGATTGGCGGCTGCGGGTTGGGCGGACGTGTCCGGCGGTCGGCGGACGTGTCCGGCCGCGCGGAGAGGAGCGGGCCTAGGGTTTCGGGGAAGAAGATCCGGGATTTTCGGGGAGAGACCTATTTATAGGCATAGAGGGAGCTAGGAGAGTCCAAATGAGGTGCGGTTTTCGGCCACGCGATCGTGATCGAACGCTCTAGATGATGGAGAGGGTTTTGGTGGGTTTTGGGCCAAATTGGAGGGGTGTTGGGCTGCAACACACATGAGGCCTTTTCGGTCCCTCGGTTAACCGTCGGAGCATCAAACGAAGTCCAAATTGTACGAAACTTGACAGGCGGTCTACCAGTAGTAAACCAAGGCTGCATGGCAAGTCTCGATCCAATCCGGAAACGTATAACCCCCACACACGAAAGAAAGGTAGAAATGACCACCGGAGGAGAACAGAGCACTGGAATGCAAAACGGACAACGGGGAAATTGCTTGGATGCCTAAGACAAACACGTATGCAAATGCAATGCACATGATGACATGATATGAGATGCATGACAACGACAACAGCACATTGAGACAAAAACCCGAACCCGAGAAAATAAAATAACTTAATGCCGGAAACAGCAAGAGTTGGATTACATATTAGGTAAATCATATCCGGGGTGTTACAACACTCCACCACTACGAAAGGATCTCGTCCCGAGATCTAGGACTGGAAGAACGCCGGGTACTCAGAACGGAGGTGATCCTCGCGTTCCCAGGTGGCTTCACGGTCAGAATGGTGTGACCACTTGACTTTGAGGAATTTGATTGACTTATTACGAGTCTTGCGTTCATTCTCTTCAAGAATTTCAACGGGGTGCTCACGATAAGAGAGATCTTCTTGGAGCTCAATGTCTTTGAAGTTGACGGTGCGTTCAGGTGTCTTGAAGCACTTGCGGAGCTGAGAGACATGGAACACGTCATGCACATTTGCAAAGTTTGAAGGAAGCTCGAGTTGATAGGCGAGATCGCCTCTCTTGCTGACGATCTTGAAAGGTCCCACGTATCTACGGGCAAGCTTCCCTTTGATACCGAAGCAACGAGTACCTTTCATAGGAGAGACGCGGAGGTAAACATGATCTTCGATATCGAAAGCCAAATCACGATGCTTACTATCATAGTAGCTCTTCTGGCGCGATTGCGCTGCTTTGAGGTTATCTCGAATGACTTTGCACATTTCCTCTGCCTCTGTGATTAAGTCATTTCCTAGAAGTTGACGTTCACCGGTTTCAGACCAGTTGAGAGGGGTACGGCACTTCCTGCCATACAGAATTTCAAATGGGGCCTTGCCCAAACTTGCTTGAAAACTGTTGTTGTAGGAGAATTCAGCATATGGAAGACAATCTTCCCACTTCATGCCGAAGGAGATCACACAAGCCCTGAGCATATCTTCAATAATCTGATTGACACGCTCGACTTGATCGCTAGTTTAAGGATGGAAAGCTGTGCGGAAGCGGATGTTGGTACCCATGGCCTTCTGAAAAGACTCCCAAAACTTGGAGGTAAAGATGCTGCGACGGTCTGAAGAGATCACCTGTGGAATACCGTGCAGCGAGACAATTCGAGAGGCATAGAGCTCCGCCAATTGAGCTGCAGTGATTGACTCTTTGATAGGCAGAAAGTGAGCCACTTTAGTGAGTTTGTCGATGACAACGAATATAGCATCATTGCCACGCTTGGACTTTGGAAACCCAGTCACGAAGTCCATCTCAATGTCGTCAAACTTCCATTCTGGAATGGCAAGAGGTTGGAGTAGACCAACTGGCCTTTGGTGCTCTGCCTTCACTCTTCTGCAGACATCACATTCATTCACGAACTGAGCAATCTCGCGCTTCATTCGAGTCCACCAATAAGCCATCTTGAGGTCCTGATACATCTTGGTGCTCCTAGGGTGGATGGAGAGGAGAGAATTGTGAGCCTCGTTCATGATAACCTTACGAAGATCACCTTTGGGCACAACAATATGATCCTCGAAGAAGAGAGTATCCTTGTCATCAAGGCGGTAGCACTTGTACTTGGGTTGGCTCTTGGCAATCCCAACCTTTACCTTTTTCACCATAGCATCAAGAAGCCGGGCTTGGCGAATCTGGTCTTCCAAGGTAGGAGAGACTTGAAGGTTGGCGAGGAAACCTTGAGGAACAACTTGCAGATTAAGTTTGCGGAAAGCTTCACAAAGCTCGGGTTGGTACGGCTTGAGAATCAGACTGTTGCAATAAGCCTTCCTGCTCAATGCGTCAGCAATCACATTGGCCTTGCCTGGAGTATACTCGATACTTGGATTATACTCTTGAATCATTTCAACCAGCGAGTCTGCCTGAGGTTGAGATTAGGCTGAGTGAAGATGTACTTGAGACTCTTGTGGTCAGTGAAAATGTCCACTTTTCTTCCCAATAAGAGATGTCTCCAAGTCAAAAGAGCATGCACAACTGCCGCCAACTCGAGGTCATGAGTGGGGTAGTTCTTCTCGTTGGGCTTCAACTGGCGAGAGGTATAAGCCACAACTTTCTTCTCTTGCATCAACACTGCACCAAGACCTTGAAGAGAGGCATCGCAGAAGACCTCGAACGGTTTGGATTCATCAGGAGGAGTCAGAACTGGAGCAGTGACCAATTTCTCTTTCAAAGTGTTGAAAGCGATGTCACATTCCGGAGACCAAACGTACTTGACGTGCTTCTGGAGAAGGTTTGAAAGAGACTTCGTGATCTTAGAAAAGTTCTCAACGAACCTTCGACAGTAGCTTGCGAGACCGAGGAAGCTACGGAGTTGCTTCACGTTCTGAGGTGGTTCCCAATTCACAATTGCAGACACCTTCTCAGGATTCACCACAATGCCCTTGGTAGAGATGATATGCCCAAGATAAAGAACCTCATCGAGCCAAAATCCGCACTTTGAGAACTTGGCGTAGAACTAGTGTTCCCTGAGCTTATCGAGCACCAAACGTAAGTTCTTGGCATGATCTTCCTTGTTCTTCGAAAAGACCAGAATGTCATCGAGATAGACCAAAACAAAGTCATTTGTGTAGGCATTGAAGATGAAGTTCATCATGCGAGAGAAAGTCGGAGGAGCGTTGACGAGGCCAAAAGACATGACAGTGTATTCATATGAACCATAGCTTGTCCTGAAAGCCGTCTTGGGAATATCTTGCTCACGGATTCGAATCTGGTGATAACCCATACGGAGATCAAGCTTGGAGAATACTTGGTCACCTTTGAGTTGTTCGAACAGCTCGTTGATGTTGGGAAGTGGGTACTTGTTCTTGATAGTCTTCTTGTTCAATGGACGGTAGTCAACACAAAGTTGGTCTGTTCCATCCTTCTTCTCCACAAAGAGAACACCACAACCCCATGGAGAAGAACTAGGTCGGATGAGACCCATTCGCTCTTGGATATCGAGTTGCTTCTTCAGCTCCTTCAACTCTTCAGGTCCGAGCTTGTAAGGACGCTTGCAAACCGGTTCCGTGCCAGGCTCAAGATCAATGACGAATTCAACTGGCCCGTGCGGAGGCATTCCTGGAAGCTCTTCCGGAAAGACATCTTGATACTCGCAAACGACTGGGATTTGCAAGATGGCATCCAGTTCACCCTTCTCATTTAGAGAAAACAGACGGATGGTATCATCACAAGCGGCAAAGACAATTACATCCTCAGACGAATGAGTCAATTGGATCTGCCTGGCAGCACAATCAAGATGCGCCTTGTGCTTAGAAAGCCAATCCATTTCGAGAATAAGATCAATATCCGAGTCACCAAGAACATTTGGAGAGGACAAGAACTTATAGACACCCAAAGTGATAGTAACATCCGGAACGCATACTCGAGATGTCATTTGACGGGCCATAGAGACAATAGCCAACGGTTCGGCAACACTTGAGTAACAAAATCATGCTTAGATGCAAAAGGTCTCGAGATGAAACAATGCGATGCACCAGCGTCAAAAAGAACTCTTGCAGGAATATCGTTAACAGGGAGGTTACCCATGATGACATCTGACGAATCCTCTGCCTGAGCTGCATTCACCATGTTAACCTTGGTGTACTTGGGGTTATGCTTGACCACAACTGTACTTGCTGATCTCACAGGAGGACGAGGAGGGAGGCGCCTCTGATTGAAGCATTTGTTGGCATAGTGACCCTTCTGTTGGCACTTGTTGCACGTGACCTCTGAAAGCGGACGGTGATACGGAGCACTCGATCTTGGAGCTTGAGACGAAGTCTTGTTCAGAAAGCCAGGGTTGGGTGGGTGGGAAGATCCACTACCACCTTTGCTCTTCTGATACGGCTGACGGAACGGAGTAGGAGGAAGCCAATACTTCTGCTGCTTGGCCACTTGAGTAGAGGAAGAAGGAGTAGCATCTCTGACTCACTTTTTGGAAGCATCACACTTCAGTTGAGCAGCCTCTTGCTTCAATGCCATGTTGTAGAACTCATCATACCTCAAGGGCTCAAAGAGAACAAGAGCTAGCTGAATTTCTTCTCTGAGACCACCCCTGAACTGGTATATCATGCTCTTCTCGTCAGGGACGTCCTGCTTAGCAAAGCGGGCGAGCTTCTGAAACAACTTGTTGTAGTCATAGACAGACAAAGAGCCTTGCTTCAGGTTGCGGAATTCCTCACGCTTGCTTTCAACCACGCTCTGAGGAATATGATGAGCTTTGAAGTCTTGACGGAATTCATCCCAGGTAATCACACGGCCTCCTCTAGAATCTTTGTACTGCTGGAACCATTCTGCAACTTGGTCTTTGAGTTGGAAGGAAGCGAACTTGACAAAGTCCTCAGGCTTGACGTTACTGCACTCGAAATACTTGCACAAGTCCACAAGCCAATCATCAGCATCAGTTGCCTCAAAACAATTGTTGAAAGTCTTTGGCTGGTTCACGAGGAACTGGTTGAGTGTAGCAAAGTGATTCTGATTGTTGCCTTGCTTTCCTTGGTTCGCTTGATTGCGCTCTTGAAGAATTTGCATGATCAACTGCGTGTTTGCATTGGTTGCGGCCATCACAGCTTGCCATGCCTCTGGAGGAGGTGGAGGTGGTAGCGGATCCTGATTCTGATTCTGATTGGTGCTCTTAGCGGGAGCCATCCTGAAGAGGGTGACATCCGTTAGCATATTGACAGATAAAATTGAAGCTGAATCAAGCGGGATGAAATTGCAACATATAGTCTTCACATCCGAACAAAATGAACGAATGCATTCCACTTGAAATGGTCACATATCCATAAATTGAGAAGCCACTTAGAATTTAGGTAGAGGAATAAATCAACAAGGTACGGATCAAGAACAAATACTCGGTAAGAAATCCCAATCTCAAACCAAATATCCGTGGAAGAAGAACTAGAGCTACAAGAATTCCCACCTATGAAACTCCCGAACCTTTACGGTTATGCAATTAGGTGTTGGGGATACAGGGGAAGCATAATATCTCATCCAAATCTAGCAAATCCTACATCCAGCTGTATCCATCCTTCAACACATAACCAAGAAAACTTCGGAAACCATCTACCTCAACCTTCGAAAAGCATCCGTTATACAAGTTATGGCAATACTCCCGAACTCCCACCCCAGTACTGGGTGGCGTCGAGGTTATCTCACCAACAACTGCATAAAAGAGATTTTCGATGTGGGCGTACTAAACTCAGGTATTCCAGAACTGCAATGATAAAATTGTGACGACAACACCTCGGAGCTCAACTCCCCGGGACACTGCCACAACCCCTAAATGACAGGAGGCACCAAGAACAATGTTCTCGTCACAAATCGATCGGAACGATTCCAATATACCCGCGTGATCCTAAATTTTTTTTAGTGAAATTTGAGAAGAGAAGAGTCAAAACGCTACGTCGGGATGCCTTACCAGAGCGATGAAGGGACTGGGGAGTAAAAAGAATTCCTAAACTCTCCGATACATAATTCCTAAATGACTCAAAAAAATTTCTAGACACAACAATGGCTGCTAAAAACAATCAAGCAGAGGGGGCTCCTAAGGTCGGGGAAGGCTCTGAATACCAACTTGTAACGCCCTCGATGCGGCTATATCTCCTACGTGTCGAAGCACGACTTAGAGGCATAACCGCATTGAAAGCAATGTCGCAAGTAAGGTAATCTTCACAACATCCCATGTAAATAGATAATAAAAGGGGAAGGTACATAGTTGGCTTACACTCGCCACATCAAACAAAGTACACAAATAGCATTACATCATCCAATCTCTCATGGCCCGACTACGGTGCCAAAATAAAAGATCAACCCAACATGCAAGACGGTCCCGATTGCCCCAACTGGGCACCACTACTGATCATCAGGGAAAGACACGTAATAACGGTGTGATTCCTCGAACTCCCACTTGAGCTCAAGAGCATCATCTGGAACAGAGTCATCAGGCCCTGCATCTGGTTTGGATGTAATCTGTGAGCCACAGGGACTCAGCAATCTCGCACCCTCGCGATCAAGACTATTTAAGCTTATAGGTAAGACAAGGCAATATGTGGAGCTGCAGCAAGCGACTAGCATATATGGTGGCTAACCTGTTTGCAAAAGAGAGCGAGAAGAGAAGGAAAAGCACGAACGGATAACTAGAGAACAACCTACGGCAAGCATTACTCCAACACCGTGTTCACTTCCCGGACTCCGCCGAGAAGAGACCATCACGGTAACACACATAGTTGATTCATTTTAATTAAGTTAAGGTTCAAGTTATCTACAACCGGACATTAACAAATTCCCATCTGCCCATAACCGCGGGCAAGGCTTTCGAAAGTTCAAATCCCTGCAGGGGAGTCCCAACTTAGCCCATGACAAGCTCCCATGGTCAACGAAGGATATACCTTCTCCCGAGACATTCCGATCAGACTCGGCATCCCGGTTCTACAAGACACTTCGTCAAGTTAAAACAAATCCAGCAACACCGCCCGAATGTGCTGACAAATCACGATAGGAGCTGCACATATCTCGTTCTCAGGGCACAATCGGATAAGCAATCTGTACAACTAAAACCAGCCCTTGAGTTTCCCCGAGGTGGCGCTGCAAGGGGCTCTAGGTTGGACCAACACTCAGAGGAGCACTGGCCTGGGGGGGTTTAAATAAGATGACCCTCGGGCTCCGGAAACCCAAGGGAAAAAGAGGCTAGGTGGAAAATGGTAAAACCAAGGTTGGGCATTGCTGGAAGACTTTTATTCAAGGCGAACTATCAAGGGGTTCCCGTTATCACCCAACCACGTAAGGAACGCAAAATCCGGGAACATAACACCGATATGACGAAAACTAGGGCGGCAAGAGTGGAACAAAACACTAGGCGAGAGGCCGAGCCTTCCACCCTTTACCAAGTATATAGATGCATTAAGATAACAAGGTAATATAATGATATCCCAACAAGTAAATAATGTTCCAACAAGGAACGGTCTCCAATCTTCACCTGCAACTAGCAATGCTATAAGAAGGGCTGAGCAAAGCGGTAACATAGCCAATCAACGGTTTGCTAGGACATGGTGGGTTAGAGGTTTGACACGGAAATTTGGGAGGCATGATAAGCAAGTGGTAGGCATCGTAGCATAGGCATAGCAAAAGAGCGAGCATCTAGCAAAGCAAAGATAGAAGTGATTTTGAGGGTATGATCATCTTGCCTGCAAAGTTGTCAGAGTTGACTGGATCCTCGAAAGCAAACTCAACGGGCTCCTTGTTAGCAAACTCGTCTCCCGGCTCTACCCAAACGAGACAAACAAGCAAGAGGAACACAATCAACCATGTGGAAAGCTCAAACAACATGATGCAAACATGGTATGCTATGCGGGATGCGATATGTGATGCATATGCAAGATTTGACAAGGAATTAATGAACCTGGACTCAACTTGGAAATCCAAGTGTGCCACTAGAAAGGTGAGGTGATTTCGGTTGAAATCGATATAAAGAACTCCGGCATCGGATGCACGGTTTGGAAATGGCAAGCAATTCAAATATGGCACCAGTCTGCGATATACAGCAAGTAGCCATCTAAATGCAACAAGTTAAACATGCTACAGCACCCAAACATGGCAACAAAATACATGGCAGGGATCCATTCATAATGCTTAACAAAAGATGAACACTGAGCTACGGCCAATTCATCCATTAACAGGTTCAAACAAGCATGGCAAAAGTGCAATTGGTAAACAAGTTTCAGACTTGGTGAAATTAACACTTGTCTGGAATTTCAGCTCAGGTAGCACACCTTGGAGCAAGAAAACTATATGCTACAGGAACTTAACATGGCAAAGTAAGGCATGGCATGGAGCTACTCAAAAAGCTTAACAAAAGTCCCTTAGTGACCTTGAGCCAAAAGGGATCAGAAAATACAATTGCAAGCATGTGAACATGGCAAAAACATAATCAGATCACAGATTAGAGAAAAACTAGAACATGCAAATCAGATATCAAGTAGGCATGTTTATGAGCTCGATGCACTCACTACAGAGCATGTCATGACAATCTAAGCATACACCCATCAAGAATACACCTTATCCAAGCTAGACATGGCAAGAACAACAACATAGCATGAACGGACCAACTACAATATCCTCGGCAAAATCGCTAACAAGTAGACAATCTGCCCAGATTCACGAAATAGCAAAAGTAGAGCTTGATTGACTCAAGTTAGGGTGCTCCATAATTGCAAACAAAGACATGGATAGATAGATCATTACAAGATTAACAAATCATCCTTACTGATCATCCTCAAAAGAGGCACGGATCACTAGGAAACAACATGAACATATGGCAATTTGATAAAAACAGTCCATGGACTTAGTGGAATTGCTAAGTCTCTAAAATCTGCATTAACGAATGCACCACTTTGCAAGCTTGTGCTAGACACCACACACATCACAAAAATACATCGATGGCACCTCTGGAAAGATGAAAAAGCATATGACAAAACACATGTAGAGCTCAGGGGCATGTCATGCACACATTAATCATGGCAAAAATGACAAATAGCTATTTGGAGCAGCAAATCTAGCAATTATCTCAAATAGCATTCTTCCGAAAACATTTTGGGCATCAAGATGAACTGAAATGAAAATTATGCAATGAGATGAAATGATGTAATCTCTGAGACGAACATTTTGACATGCTATATGTCCAAAACGGATCTACGGATGCAAAGTTACGACATGATGAACAAGGGCATCTGAAACTGGAAAACGGGGACTTAGAAGAAATTATACCCTCCGGATCTAGGGTTCGTCGTCGGCGCGCGAACCGAGGATTCCAGCGAGGTGGATCTTTCTCCGGCGAGGTCGGAGAAGGACGGTGATGGTGGGGCCGACGGGATCCGGGCACAGGGGCGCCTCTCCGGCCGGATAGCGCCGGATCCGGCAGGACGGCGAAGAGCGGCGGCGGGGCCAGCTCGGCACGGGGCGGCGACCAGCGAGCGCAGGCGGCGGCGCGGCGACTCGGACTTGGCGCGCGGCGGCCAGAGCAGATCTGGGGCGCTGGCGCGAAGGAGGAAAGGGAGGGGCGCGCGGGCACGAGGGGCGGCGAGGAGATGGGCCGCGGGGGCCGGATACGGGCTCGGCGGGCCCGTGCGGGATTGGCGGTGATGTGGGGCTCGGGTCGACACATGGCGCGTCCCGATTGGTGGCTGCGGGTCGGGCGGACGTGTCCGGCTGCCGGCGGACGTGTCTGGCCGCGCGGAGAGGAGCGGGACTAGGGTTTCGGGGAAGAGGATCCGGGATTTTCGGGGAGAGACCTATTTATAGGCATAGAGGGAGCTAGGAGAGTCCAAATGAGGTGCGGTTTTCGGCCACGCGGTCGTGATCGAACGCTCTAGGTGATGGAGAGGGTTTTGGTGGGTTTTGGGCCAAATTGGAGGGGTGTTGGGCTGCAACACACACGAGGCCTTTTCGGTCCCTCGGTTAACCGTTGGAGCATCAAACGAAGTCCAAATTGTACGAAACTTGACAGGCGGTCTACCGGTAGTAAACCAAGGTCGCTTGGCAAGTCTTGGTCCGATCCGTAAATGTATAACCCCCACACACGAAAGAAAGGTAGAAATGACCACCGGAGGAGAACGGAGCGCCGGAATGCAAAACGGACAACGGGGAAAATGCTCAGATGCCTGAGACGAACACGTATGCAAACGCAATGCACATGATGACATGATATGAGATGCATGACAATGACAACAGCACACTGAGACAAAACCCCGAACCTGAGAAAATAAAATAACTTAACGCGAGAAACGGCAAGAGTTGGATTACATATTAGGTAAATCATATCCGGGGTGTTACACTGCCCTTATGCCGCGATTCAGGAACACCAATCGGCTTAAGGTCAGGAATAAAGTCAATACAAAACTCAATGACCTCCTCATTTTCATGGCCCTTGGAGATGCTTCCTTCTGGCCTAGCACGGTTATGAACATATTTCTTTAAGACTCCCATGAACCTCTCAAAGGGGAACATATTGTGTAGAAATACAGGACCCAAAACGTTAATCTCTTCGCATAGGTGAACTAGGACGTGCGTCATGATGTTGAAGAAGGATTGTGGGAACACCAACTCGAAACTGACAAGACATTGCACCAAATCATTCTCTAACCTTGGTATGATTTCTGGATCGATTACCTTCTGCGAGATTGCATTGAGAAATGCACATAGCTTCACAATGGCTAATCGAACGTTTTCCGGTAGAAGCCCCCTCAATGCAACCGGAAGCAGTTGCGTCATAATCACGTGGCAGTCATGAGACTTTAGGTTTTGGAACTTTTTCTCTGCCATGTTTATTATTCCCTTTATATTCGATGAGAAGCCAGACGGTACCTTAATACTGAGCAGGCATTCAAAGAAGATTTCCTTCTCTTCTTTGGTAAGAGCGTAGCTTGCATGACCCTGATGTATGCCATCTTTTCCGTGCATACGTTGCTGGTCCTCCCATGCCTCAGGTGTATCTTTTGTCTTCCCATACACGCCCAAGAAGCCAAGCAGGGTCACACAAAGATTCTTCGTCACGTGCATCACGTCGATTGCGGAGCGGACCTCTAGGTCTTTCCAATAGGGCGGGTCCCAAAATATAGATTTCTTCTTCCACATGGGTGCATGTCCGTCAGCGTCATTCCGAACAGGTTGTCCACCAGGACCCTTTCCAAAGACCACCTTCAAATCCTTGACCATATCATGTACCTCAGCACCAGTACGGTGACGAGGCTTCGTCCGGTGATCCGCCTCACCTTTGAAATGCTTGCCTTTCTTTCTTACGGGATGCCTGCTCGGAAGAAATCGACAATGTCCCAGGTACACATTCTTCTTACGATTAGCCAAATATATACTGTCGGTATCGTCCAAACAGTGCGTGCATGCGCGGTATCCCTTGTTTGTCTGTCCTGAATGGTTACTGAGAGTAGGCCAATCATTGATGGTCACGAACAGCAATGCCTTTAGGTCAAATTCTTCCCCCATGTGCTCATCCCACACACGTACACCTGTTCCATTCCATAGTTGTAAGAGTTCTTTAACTAATGGCCTTAGGTACACATCAATGTCGTTGCCGGGTTGCTTAGGGCCTTGGATGAGCACTGGCATCATAATGAACTTCCGCTTCATGCACAACCAAGGAGGAAGGTTATGCAAACATAGAGTCACAAGCCAGGTGCTATGGTTGCTGCTCTGCTCCCCAAAAGGATTAATGCCATCTGCGCTTAGACCAAATCATATGTTCCTTGCGTCATCTGCAAACTCCTTCCCGTACTTTCTTTCAATTTTCTCCACTGCGACCCGTCAGCGGGTACTCTCAACTTTCCATCTTTCTTACGGTCTTCTCTGTGCCATCGCATCGCCTTGGCATGCTCTTTGTTTTGGAACAAACGTTTCAACCATGGTATTATAGGAGCATACCACATCACCTTGGCAGGAATCTTTGTCCTGGGGCACTCGCCCTCGACATCACCAGGGTCATCGCTTCTGATCTTATAGCGCAATGCACCGCATACTGGGAAAGCGTTCAAATCCTCGTACTCACCGCGGTAGAGGATGCAATCATTAGGGCATGCATGTATCTTCTGCACCTCTAACCCTAGAGGACAGACAACCTTCTTTGCTTCGTACGTACTCTCGGACAATTCGTTGTCCTTTGGAAGCATATTCTTTATCATTACCAGCAACTTTCCAAATCCCTTGTCAGATACACCATTCTCTGCCTTCCATTGTAGCAATTCCAGTGTGGTGACCAGCTTTTTCTTGTCACCTATGCAATTCGGGTACAACAATTTTTTGTGATCCTCTAACATGCGCTGCAACTTCTTCTTCTCCAAATCACTTGCGCAGTTTCTCTTTGCATCGGCAATGGCCCGACCTAGATCATCAATGGGCTCATCCGATGCCTCTTCTTGAGCTTCTTCCCGCATTGCCGGCTCAGCTTCTTCCCGCATTACCGGCTCAGCTTCTTCCCACGTTGTTGTATCATCGTATTCAGGGAACCCATGGCCAGGATAGCTATCGTCGTCCTCTTCTTCTTCATTGTCTTCCATCATAACCCCTCTTTCTCCATGCTCGGTCCAAACATTATAGTGGGGCATGAAACCGGACTCAAACAGGTGGACGTGAATGGTTCTTGATGTAGAGTAATTGTGACCATTCTTACAGCCAGCACATGCACAAGGCATAAAACCATCCGCCCGCTTGTTTGCCTCAGCCGCAAGCAGAAATGTATGCACGCCATTAATGAACTCAGGAGAGCATCGGCCATCGTACATCCATTGTCGGCTCATCATCAATACACAGCACCGAAAACACCAAATTAATACAATACATAAAGTACATACATAAAGATCATACAACACTTAAATGCAACAAACAAATAACTCTCTAGCTAAAGAATTTAAATGCAACAACAAATGCGATCAAGATCGCAACTAAGGTAACAATTGATCCAACAGCATAATGATACCAAGCCTCACTATGAATGGCATATTTTCTAATCTTTCTAATCTTCAAACGCATTTTCTCCATCTTAATCTTGTGATCATCGACGACATCGGCAACATGCAACTCCAATTCCATCTTCTCCCCCTCAATTCTTTTCAATTTTTCCTTCAAATCCTCGTTTTCTCTTTCAACTAAATTTAACCTCTCGACAGTAGGGTCGGTTGGAATTTCCGGTTCAACTACCTCCTACATGCAAATATCTATGTCAACTTGATGGGCATAATTTGTCATAAACACAAAATGCAATGAATAGTTTTAAAAGAGAATATACCACATCCAAATCATAACCCGGACGTGGGCCGACAGGGACGGATATCAAAACCATGGCACTATGTATAACAAACAACGTATGGGTAAGATAATTATACGAGTAACTATATATCCAGATGACACAAACATCAATTTTTATATAAAACTTCATGAACAAGCGGCTCACCACAAGGTGGTGCCGGCGACGGGACGTTGCGAGCGATCGATGGTGGTTACGACGGAGATTTAGAAGGTACTAAGTAAACCACGCCTATATATGCAAACTAAGTGTTATTTTTGACCTCAAATTGCATATAAATCAAATACTAGCACATATATATAATTCCTCCCAAATTACTAAACTCAAAAATCAATCACTATATAAAGCATTGCACGAGCTAATCTAGCAATGAGAGATGAAAGGACAAAGTTGCTAACCTTTGTGATCATTTGAATGGATGGGGGCCTTCAAATCTTGACAAATTTTGGGCAAAATGTGCGATGAGCTTGAGAGGAAGAGGGAAAAGAACAGAGAGGAGAGGGGAAAGGGGAAGAACAGAATGAGCTCGGGTGGACGAAGGGTCTATGTAGGACGACCTTTAGTACTGGTTCGTGATACGACCTGGTACTAAAGGTGCTGGAGGGGCCCCGGACTGACAACATCCTGCCACCACTCACTTAAGTACCGGTTTGTGGCACAAACCGGTGCTAAAGGTTCGCCACGAACCGGTACTAATGAGAGCGGCCGGCTAGCCGTTGGAACCGGAACTAATGCACACATTAGTGCTGACTCAAATTCAAACCGGCACTAATGTGCTTCACGTTTGACCCTTTTTCTACTAGTGCCCCTCTGATACTTCTTTCGCCCAATATTTTTTATATATTCTGAAACATGCTCCCGTGAAGTTTCAGGACTTTTGGAGATGTGCAGAATAGGTCTGTAATATTTGCTGCTTTTCCAGCCCAGAAATCTACCTCCCGGCATTCCCCCTCTTCATGTAAACCTTGTAAAATAAGAGAGAATAGGCATAAGTATTGTGACATAATGTGTAATAACAGCCCATAATGCAATAAATATTGATATAAAAGCATGATGCAAAATGGACGTATCAGGAAGGCGCGGGTGAGGGAGTCCTGGACTAAGGGGTCCTCGGGCGTCCGACCAGATAGCCATGGGCCGGACTGATGGGCTGTGAAGATAAGAACACCGAAGACTGCACCCGTGTCCGGATGGGACTCTCGTTGGTGTGGAAGGCAAGCTTGGTCACCGAATATGTAGATTCCTTTCTTTGTAACCGACCTTGTGTAACCCTAGATCCTCCCGGTGTCTATATAAACTGGAGGACTTAGTCCGGAGGGAGCCACACATTATCATAACCATACAAGCTAGGCCTCTAGGGTTTAGTCATTACGATCTCGTGTTAGATCAACTCTTGTAATACTCATATTCATCAATATCAATCAAGCAGGACGTAGGGTATTGCCTCCATAGAGAGGGCCCGAACCTTGGTAAAAACATCATGTCCTCTGTCTCATGTTACCATCGACCTTAGACGCACAATTCGGGACCCCCTACCCGAGATCTGCCGGTTTTGACACCGACATTGGTGCTTTCATTGAGAGTTCCACTGTGTTGTTGCCAAAAGGTTTGATGGCTCCTTCAATCGTCAATAATGACGTTGTCCAAGGAGAAACTTTCCTCCCCGGACAAATCTTTGTGTTTGGCGGCTTTGCGTTGCGGGCCAATTCGTTTGGCCATCTAGAGCAGATTGAAAGCTACGCCCCTAGCCATCATGTCACATTTGGGAGCTTGAACTACATTGCGGACATCCGTGGATACTTGATCTTCGCCAGATTCGATCCCATGATTACCACTCCTGGTCACCCCGAGAGACATGGCCTAAATCTGTCATCGGACTGCATCCAGGAGACATCTCCCGTAACTGCTACGACCTTAGATCCTGAGCAGACTGCGCCATCCAAGGACGGGAAGCTCAACCCCACCATGGAGGCCATAGATTCCCCTGCATTGGAGCCGCACATAGACTTAATCTCACATGATACATGTGCCACCGGAACTCCGATCTCATCTCCGGCCGTAAGTTCCAAACCATGTGAACCCGCGGACACCGAACTTGATCGTTTATTGATCTTCGAATTCAGCACCGCAGACATCTTCTAGCACTTGCCTTTGGGCGACATGCTAAACTCATTGAAAAACCTATCCTTGGCGGGGGAGTCACAGTCGAACTATGGTCGATTCGAACTAGGGGCTGATGATGGAGAATATTGCTTCCAACCCGCCACCCACTCCATAGCCACTGTCGAGGACTTAACCGACATGATCGATTACGGCTCCAAAGACTTCGACGATATAGACGATGATGCCAAAGAAGAGCAGGGCCGAAATCCGCCACTCACCGGACGCGGGACGGTCACTTCTTCATACGACGTATACACGGTGGATACACCTAAAGAAACTAACGACGATGGCAAAGAAGATCCAGTTGAGGATGAACCTCCTGAGACACAGCCTAGAAGCCGGCGTCAGCGGTGCCGCTCTAAGTCACATTGTGCAAAAGACAGTAATACCGGCATCGGAGAAAACAACACCCCGGACGATGCCGACGACAATGAAGCCCATGTTGGGGCAACATCCGAACGGGATGAACTGGAAGAAGGGCACGATAGCCCCCTTGAACAGGCCATACACGAAGACTCGGAGGACAGTAATTATCTTCCGCTCTCCGAGGATGAAGAGAGCCTCGGCGATGAGGATTTCATCGTGCCCGAGGAACCTCTCAAGCAGGAGCGCTTTAAACGCCGGCTATTAGCCACTACAAGGAGCCTGAAAAAGAAACAACATCAGCTTCAAGCTGAACAAGACCTGCTCAATGATAGATGGGCAGATATCCTAGGGGCCGAAGAATACGGCCCTAGGCGCACACCCGAGGGTTGCCCGCAGCACAGATTGCTACCTCGGTTCGATAAGGAAGCGCCGGAGCCTGTACTATGCGGTCGGGACAATGCGGCTAACCGACCACCATGCAGTCGGGATAAAGCTGTAGCTCAAGCCGAACAGCAGCCCGCCTCACCCCAAAGAACAAATAGAGATAAAACAGCTCGGGTCATACATACGACCCTCTGCAGGACCTGGACAGTAGAGCGGGACATACCAGATCGATCTACGGATCGCAAGGACGTGCCTCGACATGCAACGTCGGCTACCTATTCGGACGGGACAAGTCTAGTCATGCCCGGGATGAAAACCGCAGACAGACTCCATCTAAGCTGGCTCGCTCGGCATCTCGGTCAGGAAAAACCAAAATCCATGTCAGCCCTTACCACTCTGATGACCCGCTTTTGCGCGGGCGAAGACAGCTGGCTCGCTCGTAGAAGCAACAGCGCCAGCGACCCGGGCACTTCCGAAGTTCGAGACAGCAACAAGAAACCACGACACAGTAACCACAAACATGGCAATAGTAATGGGGGAGCGCACGACACAATGGTCAACACAGGATTTAGCGGCCCAAACCCGGTCAACGGAAGAAACCATTCAAGGCAAACAGAGACGGACTATCCAATTTGGATAAGATATTGGATAGGTGATGACCCACAAGTGTAAGGGATCTATCGTAGTCCTTTCGATATGTAAGAGTGTCTTACCCAACGAGGAGCAGAAGGAAATGATAAGCGGTTTTCAGCAAGGTATTCTCTGCAAGCACTGAAATTATAGGTAACAGATAGTTTTGTGATAAGATAATTGGTAATGAGCAACAAGTAACAAAAGTAAATAAAGTGCAGGAAGGTGGCCCAATCCTTTTTGTAGCAAAGGACAAGCTGGACAAACTCTTATATGACGTAAAGCGCTCCCGAGGACACATGGGAATATCGTCAAGCTAGTTTTCATCACGTTCATATGATTCGCGTTTGGTACTTTGATAATTTGGTATGTGGGTGGACCGGTGCTTGGGTACTATCCTTACTTGGACAAGCATCCCACTTATGATTAACCTCTATTGCAAGCATCCACAACTACAACAAAAGTATTAAGGTAAACCTAACCATAGCATGAAACATATGGATCCAAATCAGCCCCTTACGAAGCAACGCATAAACTAGTGTTTAAGCTTCTGTCACTCTAGCAACCCATCATCTACTTATTACTTCCCAATGCCTTCCTCCAGGTCCAAATAATGGTGAAGTGTCATGTAGTCGACATTCACATAAAACCACTAGAGGAGAGACAACATACATCTCATCAAAATATCGAACAAATACCAAATTCACATGACTACTAATAGCAAGACTTCTCCCATGTCCTCAGGAACAAACGTAACTACTCACAAAACATATTCATGTTCATAATCAGAGGGGTATTAATATGCATATAGGATCTGAACATATGATCTTCCACCAAATAAACCAACTAGCATCAACTACAAGGAGTAATTAACACTACTAGCAACCCACAGGTACCAATCCCGGGATTGGAGACAAGAATTGGATACAAGAGATGAACTAGGGTTTTGAGAGGAGATGGTGCTGGTGAAGATGTTGATGGAGATTGCCCTCTCCCGATGAGAGGAGCGTTGGTGATGACCATGGCGATGATTTCCCCCTCTCAGAGGGAAGTTTCCCCGACAGAACAGCTCCGCCGGAGCCCTAGATTGGTTCCGCCTCGTGGCGGCGGAGTCTCGTCCGAAAAGATGGATTATGGTTTTTTCCTCATCGAAAGACTTCATATAGCATAAGATAGACATCGAAGGGCCACCAGGGGGCCCACGAGGTAGGGGGCGTGCCTAGCGGTTAGGGCGCACCCCCACCCTCGTGGGCAGGGTGTGGCCCCCCTGGTGAACTTCTTGCGCTCAGTGTTTTTTATATATTCTGAAAATGTCTTCCGTGAAGTTTCAGGACTTTTGGAGCTGTGCAGAATAGGTCTCTATTATTTACTCCTTTTCCAGCCCAGAATCCCAGCTGCCGGCATTCTCCCTCTTTATGTAAACCTTGTAAAATAAGAGATAATAGGCATAAGTATTGTGACATAATGTGTAATAACAGGCCATAATGCAATAAATGTCGATATAAAAGCATGATGCAAAATGGACGTATCAACTCCCCCAAGCTTAGACCTCGCTTGTCCTCAAGCGAAAGCCGAAATCGTAAAATATGTCCACATGTTTAGAGATAGAGGTGTCATAAAAATAAAATACGGACATGAGGGCATCATGATCATTCTTAGAACAACAACTTATATAATTCTTGTCATATGATCTCTTATGCTAGAGTAACAATTCAATCACAACTTCAAGTATGAATCATAAACTTCATTGAAAACTAACAAACTATAATCTTAGTCATTGGAGCAATTGCAATTTATCATAACATAGGAAAGAGTCAGTATAAGAGCTTTTTAGCAAGTCCACATACTCAACTATCATATAGTATTTCACAATTGCTAACACTCACGCAATACTTATGGGTATGGAGTTTTAATCGGACACAGAGAAAGATAGGGGCTTATAGTTTTGCCTCCCAACGTTTTACCTCAAGGGTAATGTAAACAATAATAGTTCATGAAAACTCACATCCAATTAGCCATATATACCAGGATCTTTCCAACATATTGTGCTTGCCAAAAGATAAAATTTAAAAAGGAAGGGTGAAGATCACCATGACTCTTATGTAAGGTAGGAGACAAAAGTAAAAGATAGGCCCTTCGTAGAGGGAAGCAGAGGTTGTCATGCGCTTTTATGGTTGAATGCACAAAATCTTAATGCGAAAGAACGTCACTTTATATTGCCACTTGTGATATGGACCTTTATTATGCAGTCTGTCGCTTTTATTTCTTCCATATCACATGATCGTATAAAGCTTATTTTCTCCCACACTAATAAGTCATACATATTTAGAGAGCAATTTTTTATTGCTTACACCGATGACAACTTACCTGGAAGATCTTACTCAATCCATAGGTAGGTATGGTGGACTCTCATGGCAAGACTGGTTTAAGGGTGTTTGGAAGCACAAGTAGTATCTCTACTTGGTGCGATGAATTTGGCTAGCATGAGTGTGACGCCCCCATTTCGACCGTACACTACTCATACACGCAAACGTGTACGATCAAGATCAGGGACTCACGGGAAGATATCACAACACAACTCTACAAATAAAATAAGTCATACAAGCATCATATTACAAGCCAGGGGCCTCGAGGGCTCGAATACAAGAGCTCGATCATAGACGAGTCAGTGGAAGCAACAATAAATATCTGAGTACAGACATAAGTTAAACAAGTTTGCCTTAAGAAGGCTAGCACAAACTGGGATACAGATCGAAAGAGGCACAGGCCTCCTGCCTGGGATCCTCCTAACTACTCCTGGTCGTCGTCAGCGGGCAGCACGTAGTAGTAGGCACCTCCGGTGTAGTAGGAGTCGTTGTCGACGGTGGCGTCTAGCTCCTGGGCTCCAACATCTGGTTGTGACAACCAGGTAGAAGGGATAGAGGGAAAAGAAGGAGAAAGCAACCGTGAGTACTCATCCAAAGTACTCGCAAGCAAGGAGCTACACTACATATGTATGCATTGGTATCAACTGGGATAAGGCTATTATAAGTGGACTGAACTGCAGAAAGCCGGAATAAGAGGGGGATAGCTTGTCCTTTCGAAGACTACGCTTCTGGCAGCCTCCGTCTTGCAGCATGTAGAAGAGAGTAGACTGAAGTCCTCCAAGTAGCATCATATAGCATAAACCTAACCGATGATCCTCTCCTCGTCGCCCTGTGAGAGAGCGATCACCGGTTTTATCTGGCACTTGGAAGGGTGTGTTTCATTAAGTATCCGGTTCTAGTTGTCATAAGGTCAAAGTACAACTCCGGGTCGTCCTTTTACCGAGGGACACGGCTATTCGAATAGATAAACTTCCCTGCAGGGGTGCACCACATACCCCAACACGCTCGATCCCATTTGGCCGGACACACTTTCCTGGGTCATGCCCGGCCTCGGGAGATCAACACGTCGCAGCCCTACCAAGGCACAACAGAGAGGTCAGCACGCCGGTCTAAACCCTATGGCGCAGGGGTCTGGGCCCATCGCCCTTTGCACACCTGCACGTTGCGAACGCGGCCGAAAGCAGACCTAGCCTCGTGGCCTTCCAGTCCAATCCGGCGCGCGCCACTCAGTCGCTGACGTCACGAAGGCTTCGGCTGATACCACGACGCCGGGATACCCATAACTACTCTCGCGTAGATGGTTAGTGCGTATAGACCAAATGGCCAGACTCAGATCAAATACCCAGCTCTCGTTAAGCGTGTTAAGTGTCCGCGAACGCCGAACAGGGCCAGGCCCACCTCTCTCCTAGGTGGTCGGAACCTGCCCTGTCGCTCCGCCTCAAAGATCCACTCGCGGGTGCTCCTACGAGCCTACCCGTCTTTAGTCACCACATGTATCATGTATAAAGTATATAGTATATACCCGTGATCACCTCCCGAGTGATCACGGCCCGATAGTATAGCATGGCAGACGGACAAGAATGTGGGGCCACTGATGATAAGCTAGCATCCTATACTAAGCATTAGGTTTGCAGGTAAAGGTAACAACAGTAGTAGCAAGGATAGGCTATGCATCAATATAGGATTAACGGGAAGCAGTAACATGCTACACTACTCTAATGCAAGCAGTATAGAGAAGAGTAGGCGATATCTGGTGATCAAAGGGGGGCTTGCCTGGTTGCTCTGGCAAGAGAGAGTGGTCGTCAACTCCGTAGTCGTACTGGGTAGCAGCAGCGTCGGTCTCGGTGTCTATCGAGAGAAGAGGGGGGAGAAACAATAAATATTTAAGCAAGCATACGCATAGTGATGCATGACATGACAAGTAACGGCGTTAGAGGTGCCCTAACGCGGTAGTAGGTGGTATCGGTGAAGGGGGGGACATCCGGGAAAGTATTCCCGGTGTTTCGCGTTTTCGGGCAGAGGAGCCGGAGAGGGAAAGTTGCGTGTTCGACAGGTTAGGGGGGTGTGGCGGATGAACGGGTTGCGTATCCGTAATCGTCTCGTTGTTCTGAGCAACTTTCATGTACAAAGTTTTTCCATCCGAGCTACGGTTTATTTTATATGATTTTCTAAAGTTTTAAATCATTTTTAGAATTTATTTAATTAATAATTATTATTTTTAAATCCGAATTATCCAAAACAGTGACTTGTGATGTCAGCATGACGTCATTATTGTGTCAGCGGTCAACTAGTCAGTTGACCTAGTCAAACTGACATGCGGGTCCTACTGTCATTGTCTATGACTAACTAAACAGGTTTAATTAGTTTAGTTAATTGATTAGGTTAGTTAAACACAATTAATTAAGTTAATTAATTAATTAGTTAATTATTATTTTTTATTAATTATTATTATTTTTTATTCCTCTTTTTTTAAACATTTTTGTTGTGGGGCTGGGGCCCCACATGTCTGTGGCCCCAAGGGCCTAGCGGGCACAAGGCGGTGCGAGCGCGGGTACCGCCCGAACGGGCGTGGGCGCTGGGCGCCCGAAACGGTCCAGGCGCGGCCCGCCGCACGGTGGGAGTGGTAGCGCGCCGGTGAGGTTTGGCCGGGGCGCCACCGGCCGGAGCAGTGCGGGCGGGGGCATTGGTCAAAGGTGGTGGCAGCGGTGAGCGTAGCAGCGCGCGGGAGGCCACGAGGCCGACGCGAGATGCGGGCACAGGGGAGCAGGGCGCTCGTGCCCGAGGCCACAGCAGCAGGCCGAGCACGGCGGCAGAGGGGCACGGCGCGGGGAGGCCGCGGGCCGTGGGCAAGCACGGGCGCGCGCGCGGCCTACATGCACAGCAGGGATGAGGCGGCGCGGCGCAGGCAGCGAAGAGTCAGGCGAGGGGGCGCGAGCGGCGAGCCGTGGTGTAGAGCGGGTGCGGTGGCACGGCCGGACGAGGACGGCGCCGGAGTAGGGGCGGCCCCAGACGACGGCGGCCATGGTGGGCGTGGCCAGGCGCCGCCGGACGGAGGCGATGGTGGCCGGGCGTAGGCGGCTACCGGGGCAGCGCGGGATGGAGCCGAGCGTGAGGGGGGAGGGCGCGGCCATGGCAGGGAGAGGGAGGGGAGCTCACAGGGGAGCAGTAGGGCACGGGCAGTGGGGCTCGGGGAGGTTCGGGGTGGTCCGACGAGGGAGATGTCGCGGCGGTGGCAGTCCGGTGAGGGAGGTCCGACGAGGTGGTGCGGTCGTCGCGGCGGGGCGGGGTCGGCAGGCTCCGAGGCTCGCGCGTGCGCGTGCGCTCGTCGCGGTGAGCGAGGGCGACGGGGTCGGAGCGGGTCGATCCCCTTCGATCCAATCGGGGTCAGCCGAGGGGAGAGGTGGATCGAGGGAGTGGGGGGGGGGGGTTTCATCCCCTGGCGGCGCTGGAGGGAGAGGGAGGTGGGGATCGTGAGGGAATGGGGTTAGGCTAGGGTTAGGTCGGGGGAGTCGGGCCATATAGGCCAGGGAGGGGGTGCAGGGAATGGGCCGGCCTGACTGGTGGCCAGGTTGGCCGGCTGGGCCACGAAGCCCACCGGGGGAAGGGGGTTTTCTGTTTTCTTTTCTTATTATTTTTTTATTTACCTCTCTGTTTTCATTTTATTTATTTTTATTTATAGTTTTATAAAATATACCACTAGCCCCTAAATTAGTATTTATAAATACTGTAATGCCACATTAATTTCTCATACCTAATAAAATAGTTTACTGTTTTAATATTTATAAAATGCATTTAAGTATTTGTTTAAGTCACTGTTTTATTTAGTTTAGTGCTTTTAATTATTTTATAAAAATGTGATCCTCCACCATAATTACCTATGCATTATTTGCCACCTCTAGAACATTTTAATTTTAATGTTTGAAAACTTTACCCTTTGACTTGATTTTGTATGATTGAATTCGAACGGGATTGTATCATCGCGAGGTTTACAACAGTAAGAGTGGTGACGTGGCATCATTAGCAGAGGTTACTGTAGCTTGATTATCCGGATGTCACAATTCTCCTCCACTACAAGAAATCTCGTCCCGAGATTTAAGAGGGGAGTAGGGGGAGGAAGGTTTGGTAACGAATCTAGGGGGTCTTCTCATCCTGGCTTGCTCTTCTCGAAGAGGCTGGTCCAAAACATTGATGTCTTCATTTCTATGCTTTAGGTCATCATGATGAAGTCGGCGCCCTTTCTTCAGGAACTCCATCGTACTTACGAAAGAATAAAGGGTGGGCATTCTGGGAGACCGAACGTTGGCAAGGTTGACTATCGGGTCGACAACATCGAGGAAGGTGGCGGAATGTAACTCTCGAATCGAATCTTAAGAAAACATCGAGAGCAAAATAAGGAGGTAACCTGGGAAGTTTCGAGCGGGCAGGCAATCATCTGATGCCTGTTATAGGGCGTGAAAGGGTCAAATCAACGGGAATAAGTATTGTGTACGATATCAGACCTGAAGGTGGCTCGTGAATTCCATACGAGGCCACGCGCGAGGAACAACCTTGGGAACATGGGGTGTACAAGAGAGTCAGGTTTCGATCCTGGGACCTGTGGGTTATGGGCCCACCATTTGGGTAAAAAGTAGGAAGGGGATGACGTCTTGCATGATCCTGTAAGCAAGGCCTGTCAGAGGATGGACTATCGATTACGTCGGCAACAACCATTGGTACCAAGGGCGAGGGACGAAGAGAATCATTTTCCTGCTCGTTGAACAAGGCGAGCCATTAGGCAAGGTTCTCGTCCATCGGTGGCTACCGGAATGTCATCAACAATAGTAACAGGGTCATGCTAACAGAATTGTACACCACGGTGTTTACATAAACAGGAGAATATTTCTGCTTGGATCATATAGATCACAAGAAAGGTTAAACAAAACAATGGAAAGGAAAAATGTGATTCTTAGATTAAACAGAAGAATGGAAAGGAAAATGTGATTAAACACATATTTCAGGGGTATATCCTTCCCAATACAAGCATAGTATGATACCCAAGACCGGATAGAAGGTAGAAACCTCTTTTAGGTAGGAGAGACAAATTTCATGACATTACCCATACAACGGTGTTTGGGTAATTTCAACAAGAAACATTTAGCATGGTGCTTCAAATGTTCTTATTGAAAATCGGAGTACCATGGACATGCTTCGAGATAGCGCTGACATGGTCAACAGGTGAAAATCAGAATTTGGAAACAAAAAGGATCCATTAGGAATAACTTGTAGAATAAGTCTTACAGTTTCCTCATGGAAGAGTGGATAACATTGCTAAAAGTGAACTATAACAATAGGGCCTTCGGCCAGGTAGGATAGGTATGATACCACCTTACCGGGTCATATAAAGACCAACGTTATAACTCTTGGAAATATGTTCCAACCATCATATCTGACCGAGATTCAGATTTGATTGGTGTCAGGATACCTCAGACTCGGGATGCCTGAGAAGAAAAGGTGCAACACAATTTGACGAGATGACATTGTGAGATTCTCAGAAGTGATCTATGTAAGTGAGCTCTGAAACAAGAGGTCATCAGTAAACCAAGGAGAGGATGAGGAGGTGGCTGATAGGCTCAGCAACAAATCATCGAGATTTCCAAAGGATTGATTTCCACAATTATGTGAACAAGGAAATATCATTTGTCGGATCAAATGTCATAATGATGTATGCTCGAGGGAAACATACACAACTGAACAATGATAGAAGGGTGCACCCAGGAATCTGGACTAGGTAGCACGATCAATGTTTGAATGATGATTCAATAATCAATAGACTTAGAATGAAACTGTAGACCAATAACTTCAAGCAATAGGGTTGCTAGAAGTTTAGAATTTACACATCACAGACCATTTATCGGTATTCCGGTTAGAAACAACACGGAGACCAAGAAATGAACGCAAAAGGCGAGAGATATTACTATATCAAGAATTCTCAAGAGGTGGTAAAATTACCACGACATTCTTGACATATAAGGTGGTAACATTCCAAGGTAAAGAAGAACAAATGTTGTATAGCAAGGATCTCAAGGTATAACTCAAAACACGAATAAGTTTGTGTTGGAGGGAAGGCACTAAAGTGGCCGATGATAATACAATTCATCGGGGGCAAGGATGGTATTTCTCATCATGAATTCAATTGGTATCCAGGAAGACCTCATAAGGTTGATGATCTTCACGGCACATTGGTCGAGAGATTTCAAGATGTCATCAATCAGTGACAACATCAAATCAAAGGAATGATGAAGCGGAAGGTTATTGGAAGCATGGGCAGGGCACAAACTTGAAATCAAGCTTGTTGTTCAAGGTGAACTGATATGACGAGGAAGATCGACGTAAGCTTAGCTCATCATCGAAAGTTGTGCTCCGGGATTAAGGACCAGGTAGCACAGTTAAAATTTAGCACGATAATGATATAGCCGATCAGGCTAGGAATGACATGATCAAGTACAAACTCGGACTTAAAGAAGATTATCAAGAGTTGCTGAACCATAGGGCAGACTTGGTTCAGTTATCGGTGTCTTTGAGTGTTTAATAACTCAGAGCCCAAGAAAACTGTAATCAGTGAGAATGTAGTACTTGATGAAGAACTCATAAGAAGTTATGCAGTTTCAAGATAATCTCGAGATACCAGGGGGGTAATACTCGAAGACGGATCAAAGTAGAGGTTGGACCGAGGTATTGATCCACATGAGACAAGTGCTTACACTTGCATCGAAAATGGTATTTAAAAGAGAACATGATCGGAACCACGATTGTAAAAGGTCAGACCCCAGATATAAGATGAACCCATACCAAAGGAATAATTTAATTTAAGAGAAGCTTTAACGATAAGATCTACATCGTGTCCATGGGCATGAACACAAGTTCAAGGTCGACTCCCACTTCTCCAATGCATAACCTTTCATTCACTCCTCACTTTCGAAGAAGTTGTAGTGTTGAAATTTTATTTGGCAAAATACCAGAGGTGTATGACTCGTGAAAGCTTTCGAGTTCACACAGTTTAGAGAAGGCATATGTTCAACCCATAGGGGCTTCTTAGAAACATATACCACCAGTTTCAAGAATAAATAACACCAGCTCGATAGTAGAGCATGTTTGAGAAAGCAGAGGATACAATTTACCAAAGGTATTATGTATCCGAGGAAAGGCTCACAGACTTATTGAATATGAAGGACGTTGTCGGATAAAATCCCGCAAATGATCTGGTGGTTCTCAAGGAATCTGGTGCGAGCATCGGTACTCAACCAGAGGGAGAAACAATGCAAGGACATCAGACTTTAGAAACAACTGACTAATTCAAGGCTCAAATGCAGAGGAATTATCAATTCCAAGACAAGGGATCAGAAGCAATTCTCTGATCAGGGATGGATAAGTTGAATAGCCTTAAGGGTACAATCGACAGCAATTTGATTGGTCGAGATCCAGCTCATGTTTTAAAATAACGTCTGAGCCGGAAAGATAATTTAAAAGGATCAACTGATGATTGCGTGCATTCGCACTCAAGTTGAATCAATAGGATCAAAAGACGATGCCTAAGGATACTAACGAATATCGCCAGACATATGGAAAGCATCCATAATGCAAGCAGGCAAGTATTGCAGAGCAATAAGCTACTAAGGATTTTTGGAGGATCGAATAGTATTTCGAAGACCATTGTGAAACACATGAACAACTGGGGATGAGTGGATACTCGACAAGTGCGAGGATTTAATTGAAGGGGTATTCATGTGGCAAGGAACTGCTAGACAATAGGCACAAAGTATTCTCGGAACAATAGAGAAGACTTTGGGGTATCTTGTAATAACAAGATCAATGGGGGATGACCGTATGAATGGCAAGTGTAAGTAGTTATCCATAAGGATTTATCGGTGGTCGGGAATAGCAAAAGTGATGGGCACAAAGTCTCGAGAGGAATAGCAAAGAGTATCTTCGGAATCTTCTGGTGAAGCAGTCGATCATCTGTAATGAAGGGCTCTCCGGGAGAGAGTGATAACGAGATCCTAATGTTAGATTTAGCAAAATTCATTTAACCCGAATAGGGGAGAGATCAGAGTCCCAGAGTAAGGATCGAGGAGTAAAAGATCCTAATACCACCCAAATGGCGACGTGTGCCCGTAAGACACACAGCCGTGTTAGTAAAAGTTTTAGTAATGTCTAGACTCGACTTCGGCCAAGGAGTGTGGAAGGGGGATTCCTACAGGCAGTCGGCTCTGATACCAACTTGTGACGCCCCCATTTCGACCGTACACTACTCATACACGCAAACGTGTACGATCAAGATCAGGGACTCACGAGAAGATATCACAACACAACTTACAAATAAAATAAGTCATACAAGCATCATATTACAAGCCAGGGGCCTCGAGGGCTCGAATACAAGAGCTCGATCATAGACGAGTCAGCGGAAGCAACAATATCTGAGTACAGACATAAGTTAAACAAGTTTGCCTTAAGAAGGCTAGCACAAACTGGGATACAGATCGAAAGAGGCGCAGGCCTCCTGCCTGGGATCCTCCTAACTACTCCTGGTCGTCGTCAGCGGGCAGCACGTAGTAGTAGGCACCTCCGGTGTAGTAGGAGTCGTTGTTGACGGTGGCGTCTAGCTCCTGGGCTCCAACATCTGGTTGCGACAACCAGGTAGAAGGGATAGAGGGAAAAGAAGGAGAAAGCAACCGTGAGTACTCATCCAAAGTACTCGCAAGCAAGGAGCTACACTACATATGTATGCATTGGTATCAACTAGGATAAGGCTATCATAAGTGGACTGAACTGCAGAAAGCCGGAATAAGAGGGGGATAGCTAGTCCTTTCGAAGACTACGCTTCTGGCAGCCTCCGTCTTGCAGCATGTAGAAGAGAGTAGACTGAAGTCCTCCAAGTAGCATCATATAGCACAAACCTAACCGATGATCCTCTCCTCGTCGCCCTGTGAGAGAGCGATCACCGGTTGTATCTGGCACTTGGAAGGGTGTGTTTTATTAAGTATCCGGTTCTAGTTGTCATAAGGTCAAAGTACAACTCCGGGTCGTCCTTTTACCGAGGGACACGGCTATTCGAATAGATAAACTTCCCTGCAGGGGTGCACCACATACCCCAACACGCTCAATCCCATTTGGCCGGACACACTTTCCTGGGTCATGCCTGGCCTCGGGAGATCAACACGTCGCAGCCCTACCTAGGCACAACACAGAGGTCAGCACGCCGGTCTAAACCCTATGGCGCAGGGGTCTGGGCCCATCGCCCTTTGCACACCTGCACGTTGCGAACGCGGCCGAAAGCAGACCTAGCCTAGTGGCCTTCTAGTCCAATTCGGCACGCGCCACTCAGTCGCTGACGTCACGAAGGCTTCGGCTGATACCACGACGCCGGGATACCCATAACTACTCCCGCGTAGATGGTTATTGCGTATAGACCAAATGGCCAGACTCAGATCAAATACCCAGCTCTCGTTAAGCGTGTTAAGTGTCCGCGAACGCCGAACAGGGCCAGGCCCACCTCTCTCCTAGGTGGTCGGAACCTACCCTGTCGCTCCGCCTCAAAGATCCACTCGCGGGTGCTCCTACGAGCCTACCCGTCTTTAGTCACCACATGTATCATGTATAAAGTATATAGTATATACCCGTGATCACCTCCCGAGTGATCACGGCCCGATAGTATAGCATGGCAGATGGACAAGAATGTGGGGCCACTGATGATAAGCTAGCTTCCTATACTAAGCATTAGGTTTGCAGGTAAAGGTAACAACAGTAGTAGCAAGGACAGGCTATGCATCAGTATAGGATTAACGAGAAGCAGTAACATGCTACACTACTCTAATGCAAGCAGTATAGAGAAGAGTAGGCGATATCTGGTGATCAAAGGGGGGCTTGCCTGGTTGCTCTGGCAAGAGAGAGTGGTCGTCAACTCCGTAGTCGTACTGGGTAGCAGCGGCGTCAGTCTCGGTGTCTATCGAGAGAAGAGGGGGGAGAAACAATAAATATTTAAGCAAGCATACGCATAGTTATGCATGACATGACAAGTAACGGCGTTAGAGGTGCCCTAACGCGGTAGTAGGTGGTATCGGTGAAGGGGGGGACATCCGGGAAAGTATTCCCGGTGTTTCGCGTTTTCGGGCAGAGGAGCCGGAGAGGGAAAGTTGCGTGTTCGACAGGTTAGGGGGGTGTGGCGGGTGAACGGGTTGCGTATCCGTAATCGTCTCGTTGTTCTGAGCAACTTTCATGTACAAAGTTTTTCCATCCGAGCTACGGTTTATTTTATATGATTTTCTAAAGTTTTAAATCATTTTTAGAATTTATTTAATTAATAATTATTATTTTTAAATCCGAATTATCCAAAACAGTGACTTGTGATGTCAGCATGACGTCATTATTGTGTCAGCGGTCAACTAGTTAGTTGACCTAGTCAAACTGACATGCGGGTCCTACTGTCATTGTCTATGACTAACTAAACAGGTTTAATTAGTTTAGTTAATTGATTAGGTTAGTTAAACACAATTAATTAAGTTAATTAATTAATTAGTTAATTATTATTTTTTATTAATTATTATTATTTTTTAATCCTCTTTTTTTAAACATTTTTGTTGTGGGGCTGGGGCCCCACATGTCTGTGGCCCCAAGGGCCTAGCGGGCACAAGGCGGTGCGAGCGCGGGTACCGCCTGAACGGGCGTGGGCGCTGGGCGCCCGAAACGGTCCAGGCGCGGCCCGCCGCACGGTGGGAGTGGTAGCGCGCCGGTGAGGTTTGGCCGGGGCGCCACCGGCCGGAGCACTGCGGGCGGGGGCATTGGTCAAAGGTGGCGGCGGCGGTGAGCGTAGCAGCGCGCGGGAGGCCGCGAGGCCAATGCAAGATGCGGGCACAGGGGAGCAGGGCGCTCGTGCCCGAGGCCACAGCAGCAGGCCGAGCACGGCGGCAGAGGGGCACGACGCGGGGAGGCCGCGGGCCGTGGGCAAGCACGGGCGCGCACGCGGCCTACATGCACAGCAGGGATGAGGCGGCGCGGCGCAGGCAGCGAAGAGTCAGGCGAGGGGGCGCGAGCGGCGAGCCGTGGTGTAGAGCGGGTGCGGTGGCACGGCCGGACGAGGACAGCGCCGGAGTAGGGGGCGGCCCCAGACGACGGTGGCCATGGTGGGCGCGGCCAGGCGCCGCGGGACGGAGGCGATGGTGGCCGGGCGTAGGCGGCTGCCGGGGCAGCGCGGGATGGAGCCGAGCGTGAGGGGGGAGGGCGCGGCCATGGCAGAGAGAGGGAGGGGAGCTCACAGGGGAGCAGTAGGGCACGGGCAGTGGGGCTCGGGGAGGTTCGGGGTGGTCCGACGAGGGAGATGTCGCGGCGGCGGCAGTCCGGTGAGGGAGGTCCGACGAGGTGGTGCGGTCGTCGCGGCGGGGCGGGGTCGGCAGGCTCCGAGGCTCGCGCGTGCGCGTGCGCTCGTCGCGGTGAGCGAGGGCAATGGGGTCGGAGCGGGTCGATCCCCTCCGATCCAATCGGGGTCAGCAGAGGGGAGAGGTGGATCGAGGGAGTGGGGGGGGGGTTTCATCCCCTGGCGGCGCTGGAGGGAGAGGGAGGTGGGGATCGTGAGGGAATGGGGTTAGGCTAGGGTTAGGTCGGGGGAGTCGGGCCATATAGGCCAGGGAGGGGGTGCAGGGAATGGGCCGGCCTGACTGGTGGCCAGGTTGGCCGGCTGGGCCACGAAGCCCACTGGGGGAAGAGGGTTTTCTGTTTTCTTTTCTTATTATCTTTTATTTACCTCTTTGTTTTCATTTTATTTATTTTTATTTATAGTTTTATAAAATATACCACTAGCCCCTAAATTAGTATTTATAAATACTCTAATGCCACATTAATTTCTCATAGCTAATAAAATAGTTTACTGTTTTAATATTATAAAATGCATTTAAGTATTTGTTTAAGCCACTGTTTTATTTAGTTTAGTGCTTTTAATTATTTTATAAAAATGTGATCCTCCACCATAATTACCTATGCATTATTTGCCACCTCTAGAACATTTTAATTTTAATGTTTGAAAACTTTACCCTTTGACTTGATTTTGTATGATTGAATTCGAACGGGATTGTATCATCGCGAGGTTTACAACAGTAAGAGTGGTGACGTGGCATCATTAGCAGAGGTTACTGTAGCTTGATTATCCGGATGTCACAATGAGGGGGAAAGGCAAGCTCAATCATGTTGGATGATCCATGACAATATAATTTATCTCAGATGTAAGAAAACCTAACCCATTATGTTGTCTTCCTTGTCCTACGTCAACTCTTTAGCATGTCATATTTTAATGAGTGCTCACAATTATAAAAGGTGTCCAAGATAGTATATTTATATGTGAAGAACTTTCTTTCTTTATTACTTCCTATTAATTGCAATGATGACCAAAACTATCTTTGTCAACTCTCAACAACTTTTATTCATCATACTCTTTCTATGTGAGCTCATTACTCTCCATAAGATCCGTATGATCTCTTTTGTTTCCTATTATTCTTTCTCTTTTCTTTTATTCACTCAAGATCATGGCAAAATAAACAAGCCCTTGACTCAACACTAATCATTATTATATATAGCTCACGAACTCTATTACATGTAAGAATCATAAAGCAAAACTCACAACTAGATCATACTAAAAACTTTTATTCTACTAGATCAAGATATTATCAAAATGATCGAACTAAGAAAAACGGTAAAGATAGAAGTGATGGTGATACGATACCGGGGCACTCCCCCAAGCTTGGAAGTTGCCAAGGGGAGTGCCCATACCAGATACTCAATTCTTCTTTGTTGGCGAAGAAGGTGATGGTTTTGTTGATGGCGTAGGCTTCTTCCTTAATTTGCGCTTGAGGACAGAATTTTGGTCCCTTAGGTCCTCGATCTCCTGCTCCAGGCTCAGGATCTTTTTGCATAGTTCCTGCTTGTTTTCCTGCAAGAGGCGAAAAGGGATAAACTCGATCTTAGGTTTCTTTACTCTACCAGGGAGGCTTGACTTTTTGAACTCCACATGCATGTCCCCAGGTTGAGGTAGTGGGGCTTCATCTTCATCTGAGCTCGTCTCCTCCCTTCCCTTAGGTTCATAGTCCTCTTCTTCTTCCGTAGTCCAACCACAATGCTCCACATCCCGATAGACTTTAGTACCCGCAAGGTAGTCAACCACATAGCTCTCTCCTTCTGAATCCTGGGACGACATGTTGCTCAAATCTGCAGCAGTACAACTCGAAACAAAGACAGGAGATATTTGCGTGATACGGGAGTCAAAACCTCCGGGAGATTATGTAATGAATTTTTACCAACCAAAATACATGTCGTGTAAGAAAACAGAGTCCGGAGAGCACACGAGGTGCCCACGAGGTAGGGGGCGTGCCCAGTAGGGTAGGGCGTGCCATCCACCCTCGTGGAACCCTCGTGTCCTTCCCGGACTGCTTCTTATTTTTCTATTTGTCTAAATATTCCAAAACGGAAGAAAATTGCCATTAGATCTGTTTTGGAGTCGGTTTACTTACCGTGCCACATACCTATTCCTTTTTGGAGTCTGAAACGTTTCGGAAACTATCCCTTATGTATTCCTCCGGGGTTAAGGTTTCAATAACATTGCTTTCAACATTTATAGGATTACCTGAGATATAATGTTTAATTCTTTGACCGTTCACCACCTTCGGATTTGTGCCTTCGAAGTTGTTGATTTTTATGGCACTGGAATGATAGACCTCCTCGATAACATAAGGACCTTCCCATTTAGAAAGAAGTTTTCCTGCAAAAAATCTTAAATGAGAGTTGTATAGCAATACATAATCACCTACATTAAATTCACGCTTTTGTATTCTTTTGTCATGCCATCTTTTAACTTTTTCTTTAAACAAGTTGGCATTCTCGTAGGCTTGGGTTCTCCATTCATGAAGTGAGCTAATGTCAACTAACCTCTTCTCACCGGCAAGTTTGAAATCATAATTGAGCTCTTTAATAGCCCAATAAGACTTATGTTCTAGTTCGAGAGGTAAGTGACATGCTTTTCCATAAAGCATTTTATACGGAGACATACCCATAGGATTTTTAAATGCAGTTCTATAGGCCCATAATGCATCATCAAGTTTCTTGGACCAATTCTTTCTAGATCTATTGACAGTCTTTTGCAAAATTAATTTGAGTTCTATATTACTCAATTCTACTTGACCACTAGACTTTGGGTGATGAGGGGATGCAATTCTATGATTAACATCGTATTTGGAAAGCATTTTACGGAAAGCACCATGAATAAAATGTGAACCACCATCAGTCATTAAATATCTAGGGACTCCAAACCTTGGAAAAATAGCTTCTTTAAGCATTTTAATAGAGGTGTTATAATCAGGTCTACTAATTGTTATAGCTTCTACCCACTTAGTAACGTAATCAACAACAACAAAAATATGTGTGTAACTATTAGAGGCCGGAAAAGGTCCCGTATAATCAAAGCCCCAAACATCAAATGTTCAATAACAAGTGAATAATTCATAGGCATTTCTTGATGTCTACTAATATTACCAATTCTTTGACATTCATCACAAGATAAAACAAACTTACGGGCATCCTTGAAGAGAGTAGGCCAATAAAAACCAGATTGCAATACCTTATGTGCAGTTCTATCTCCAGCATGGTGTCCTCCATAAGCTTCGGAGTGACACTTCCGTATGATCTATTCCTGTTCATGCTCAGGTACACAACGTCTAATAACACCGTCTACTCCTTCTTTATAAAGATGTGGGTCATCCCAAAAGTAATGTCTCAAATCATAGAAGAACTTTTTCTTTTGCTGGTATGTAAAGCTAGGTGGTATAAATTTAGCAACAATATAATTACATAATCAGCATACCATGGAGCAGTATGAGAAGCATTTATGACATTTAATTGTTCATCAGGAAAGCTATCATCAATAGGTAGTGGGTCATCCACTACAAGAAATATGTCAACTTATGACCTTCTGTTAGTGACCCTCGAAGAATTGGTCATAAATTTATGACCATTTTAGACCAATTGGTCAAAAGCTGTTCAGGGGGCTCCAAACCCTAAACCATTGCGACCATTTTGGTTAGAAAGGTCGTAATTTCCTTAGACGAAATGGTCACAAAGCAAACAGTGCTAGTCCGCTGCCTTATTTCTAGTTGTTAATGACCAATATAGATGGTCATAGCCTTGTAGATTGTGGTGGGTTGTGATGACTAGGCGCCATCTCATCAGTTTTGCCTATGTGTCATGTCCTTGTGGCAGTTTTTGCCCTAGGTTGTGAAGCAACCTATATTTCTATCATTCCCAAAATTCCCAAAAAAATCTCATAAATTCTTTGGGGCATATCTTCATCAAATATGTAAAAATCCTTCCTTGCCTAGTTCAAAACTAATTCAACAATATTCATTTTCCTATTCTGTTCACAACAACACTTTATGAAGGAAGTGCTATTTATATATTCTTGATTGCCCTCGGAATTTTTGGGCACTCTTTCCTATCCAAATCATTACCGCACGACAAAATTCAGCTCCATTTCCCTAGCAAATCTTCCTTGGCAATTTTCCAAAGTTTTTGTCCACCTAGAAGCATTGTGAAGGAAGTACCTTTTTTATATCTCTAAATGACATGAAATTTATACAGTTCCTTCATATGCCCAAATTATCACCCTCCTCCAAATTGCAGCTCAGTCAAATCATCTATGTGAGCCCAGGTTCAATTTATATTTTATGGCCAAATTGGCACGTTGCAAAGCAAGTGTTATATAGACCCCTCCTATTACCCTCAAACTTTTCGGGAACTCTTCCATACCCAAATCATTGCCACATGATAATATTCAGCTCAATTTTCCTAGTAAATCTTTCTCAGGAAATTTCCAAAGTTTCTACCTCGAGAGAAGCTTTGTGAAGTAAGTACTAGCTAGGCTTACCCAAATGATCTGAAAATTTACTAGCGCATGACCATACCTATGTAACTTACCTACACCAATTTTTAGCTCATTTCATTCATCCAATCTCTCTCACTAGTTTTCCAAAGTTTTTGTCCATAGAAGAGCATTGTGAAGGAAGTACTACTTTGGCATGTCAAAATGATATCAATTTTCTACAATGCTTTACCAAATAACCATCCTCCACCAAATTTCAGCTCAATCCATTCATTATTTTGAGCCCAGCTTCAACATTCATATTTTTGTCCAGTGTGGTACTTTGCAAAGCAAGTACCACCTAGGATCCTCCTTTTGAGCTGAAAATTTGTGAATACATTCTCCTTAGTAGATGATCATCCTCGGCAAAACTCACGCCCATTGGCCATGTGCATTTCCCGTACAGCTAATCAAACACTTGGTTGCTTATTCATGTTTGAGTATCGATCGGTCTCCTCGTGAGAATCTTATGTTGTAATTTTCTTCATAGCACCTACCTGGGGAGTGCCCAACCCACTAGACATGCCTATGCCGCCCAGAACACATGGCAATGCCAGGGTCACGCGGTGACCACGCGGCGGGCATGCGAGTTTACGCGCTCTAGAGTTGGGGCCCTCGGCCACCGCCCAAACCTCGACGTATCGCCACCAAACCATGTATTTATGATTAAATAGGTACTTATGTACCTAGAAATGATCTTCGGAAAAAATAAATAGCAAACTATGAGACAGCTGGAGTTCAAATTTGACCCGCTTCCTACTGAATCGGCGGAAATTTGTCTTTTTCACGAGAGGTGGATCAAAACTTTTTACACCCAAACATTTTGTCAATTTTGAATTAAATGTGGCCTAGTATTTTAAAAAAATGATTTTGTCCAATTTTGCAACAATTATTTGGGAGGTCCTTCACAAAAAACCTCCTTTTGGGCACTCGAAAAATGGAAAATGGTTTTTTCGTCCAAAGAAAATGAAAACTTTCTTAGGCAACATTGTTTACCATTCCAATATGCACCCTTGTGCACAATATGAGATCATTTGAACAAACTATGCCATGAATGTGGCCATAAGATTGATCATTTGGCTTGAAAGCCATTGATCTCCACACGTGATAGCTCGTTTCTGAGAACACTTTTTTAAAATAATTGCCATATTACAAGTTTGTTATTTTTCCTAGGAACTTGGCCACATATAATGACACAATGCGAAGGTTTCCCAATTTTTTGTTTTTTTTGAATTTTTTATGCCCATTTCAAAATGCGGTCAAAACGGCAAGAATGACCGTTCCTAGCTAGTGGTTGAATCTTGGAATTTTTTTGGTGTTTCTCTGATTAAATAGATACTTATGTACCTAGAAATGATTTTTGTAAAAAATAAATAGCAAACTATGATGCAGCTGCAGTTCAAATTTGACCCGCTTCCACCTGAATCGACGGAAATTTGTCTTTTTCACCAGAGGAGGATCAAAACTTTTTACACCCAACCATTTGGTCAATTGTGCATTAAATATGGCCTAATATTTTAGAAAAATGATTTGGTCCAATTTTGCAACAATTATTTGGTAGGTCCTTCACAAAAAAAACCCTTTTGGGCACTCGAAAAATTGAAAATGGTTTTTCCGTCCAAGGAAAATGAAAACTTCCTTAGGAAATATTGTTTGTCATTCCAATATGCACCCTTGTGCATAATATGAGATCATTTGAACAAACTATGCCATGAGTGTGGCCATAAGATTGATCATTTGGCTTGAAAGCCATTGATCTCCACACGTGATAGCTCGTTTCTGAGAACACTTTTTTAAAATAATTGTCGTATTACAAGTTTGTTATTTTTCCTAGGAACTTGGCCACATATAATGACACAATGCGAAGGTTTCCCAATTTTTTGATTTTTTTTCTGAATTTTTATGCCCGTTTCAAAATGCGGTCAAAACGACGAGAATGACCGTTCCTAGCTAGTGGTTGAATCTTGGAATTTTTTTGGTGTGTCTCTGATTAAGTAGATACTTATGTACCTAGAAATGAGTTTTGGAAACAATAAAGAGCAAACTATAAGGCAGCTACAGTTCAAATTTGACCCGCTTCCACCTGAATCGACGGAAATTTGTCTTTTTCACCAGAGAAGGATCAAAACTTTTTACACCCAACCATTTGGTCAATTGTGCATTAAATATGGCCTAATATTTTTGAAAAATGATTTGGTCCAATTTTGCAACAATTATTTGGTAGGTCCTTCACAAAAAACCCCTTTTGGGCACTCAAAAAATTGAAAATGGTATTTCCGTCCAAGGAAAATGAAAACTTCCTTAGGCAATATTGTTTGTCATTCCAATATGCACCCTTGTGCATAATATGAGATCATTTGAACAAACTATGCCATGAGTGTGTCCATAAGATTGATCATTTGGCTTGAAAGCCATGGATCTCCACACGTGATAGCTCGTTTCTGCGAACACTTTTTTTAAAATAATTGCCGTATTACAAGTTTGTTATTTTTCCTAGGAACTTGGCCACATATAATGATACAATGCGAAGGTTTCCCAATTTTTTGATTTTTTTTAATTTTTATGCCCGTTTCAAAATGCGGTCAAAACGACGAGAATGACCGTTCCTAGCTAGTGGTTGAACCTTGGAATTTTTTTGGTGTTTCTCTGATTAAATAGATACTTATGTACCTAGAAATGAGTTTTGGAAAAAAATAAAGAGCAAACTATAAGGCAGCTACAGTTCAAATTTGACCGCTTCCACCTAAATCGACGGAAATTTGTCTTTTTCACCAGAGGAGGATCAAAACTTTTTGAACCCAACCATTTGGTCAATTGTGCATTAAATATGGCCTAATATTTTAGAAAAATGTTTTGGTCCAATTTTGCAACAATTATTTGGTAGGTCCTTCACAAAAAAACCCCTTTTGGGCACTCGAAAAATTGAAAATCGTTTTTCCGTCCAAGGAAAATGAAAACTTCCTTAGGAAATATTGTTTGTCATTCCAATATGCACCCTTGTGCATAATATGAGATCATTTGAACAAACTATGCCATGAGTGTGGCCATAAGATTGATCATTTGGCTTGAAAGCCATTGATCTCCACATGTGATAGCTCGTTTCTGAGAACACTTTTTTAAAATAATTGCCGTATTACAAGTTTGTTATTTTTCCTAGGAACTTGGCCACATATAATGACACAATGCGAAGGTTTCCCAATTTTTTTGATTTTTTTTTGAATTTTTATGCCCGTTTCAAAATGCAGTCAAAACGACGAGAATGACCGTTCCTAGCTAGTGGTTGAATCTTGGAATTTTTTTGGTGTTTCTCTGATTAAATAGATACTTATGTACCTAGAAATGAGTTTTGGAAAAAATAAAGAGCAAACTATAAGGCAGCTACAGTTCAAATTTGACCCGCTTCCACCTGAATCGACGGAAATTTGTCTTTTTCACCAGAGGAGGATCAAAACTTTTTACACCCAACCATTTGGTCAATTGTGCATTAAATATGGCCTAATATTTTAGAAAAATGATTTGGTCCAATTTTGCAACAATTATTTGGTATGTTCTTCACAAAAAAACCCTGTTGGACACTCGAAAAATTGAAAATGGTTTTTCCGTCCAAGGAAAATGAAAACTTCCTTAGGCAATATTGTTTGTCATTACAATATGCACCCTTGTGCACAATATGAGATCATTTGAACAAACTATACCATGAATGTGGCCATAAGATTGATCATTTGGCTTGAAAGCCATTGATCTCCACACGTGATAGCTCATTTCTGAGAACACTTTTTTAAAATAATTGCCGTATTACAATTTTGTTATTTTTCCTGGAAACTTGGCCACATATAATGACACAATGCGAAGGTTTCCCAATTTTTTGATTTTTTCTGAATTTTTTATGCCCGTTTCAAAATGCGGTCAAAACGGCGGGAATGGCCGTTCCTAGCTAGTGGTTGAATCTTGGAATTTTTTTGGTGTTTCTATGATTAAATAGATACTTATTTACGTAGAAATGATTTTTGGAAAAAATAAAGAGCAAACTATGAGGCAGCTACAGTTCGAATTTGACCCGTTTCCAATTGAATCGACGACAATTTGTCGTTTTCACCAGAGGTGGATCAAAACTTTTTTCACCCAACCATTTTGTCAATTGTGCATTATATATGTCCTAGTATTTTATAAAATTGATTTGGTCCAATTTTGCAACAATTATTTGGTAGGTCCTTCACAAAAAAACCTCATTTGGGGCACTCGAAAAATGAAAAATGATTTTTTGTGCAAAGAATATAAAAAAGCCCTTTGTCGATACTGTTTACTATTCCAAGATGTAAACTTTTGCAGAGTATAAAGAACTCATTTTGAACAAATATAAAGAATATCATGTGAACAAATATTTGGTAGGTCTTTTTCAAAAAAGAACTCATTTTGAGCACTAAAAAATGAAAAATGGTTTTTTCGTGACCTATTTAAAAGGTCATAAAGTCCTCAAATTGTTTGTTGCGTTCTGATTGGTCTATAGGCATATCAAGCGGATCATGCATCCGACACCGTCGGATGCTCCGAGATCCAACGGCAGACCTCATCCCCTCACCCTCTCACCCACGTAGCCCTCTCACCCCCCTCACCCATGCAGCCCCCACTCCCCATCGTTCCAACCCTAGCCCCCATGCCCCCACTCTCCCGCACCCGCACCCGCTCGCCAAACCCTAGCCGCCGCCACCCCCGCACCATGGCCGTCGACGGCGAGGAGCCCGAATCCCCATGCCTCCCAAGCGCCCGAAACTCTAGCCCGCGGCACAGCCATGGCGACCGAGCTCTGGATCCCATCGACTCCCCCCATCGCACCCCTCCTCTCCTCGCAGCTGCCGCCACCTCCTCCCTCGATCCAGTCCTCTCCCCAGCCTCCTTTCCCTGATCCAGTTCTCTCCCCGCCGCTCCCACCCACCGCCGACCTCGCAGCCCTCCTCACCACCGCCGCCGACCTTGTCCCTCCCTCCCCTCACCATCTTTCCCTACCCTATGCCCTAGATCGAGTCGAGCAGGTCGGCCAACGCGCTAGGGTTCCGTTTGGTCAGCTCCGCGCCGGCTCTCCGGTTGGCCGCCCGCCCGACGATGGATCTCCCGCCACTCTTCCACCAGGCGCTCTTCGTGGCCCTCCGATCCGCGGACGCCGAGGCCATGCGCCGCCTCCTGGCCGGCGCCGAGGAGTCCGCGCTCTATGTCCCGGCGGACGCCGAGGCCGTGCGCCTCCTCCTCCCGCTCTACGACCTCGAGGCCGCCAAACTCCGCTCCCGCCTCGACCTCGATGCCTTCCACGTCGCTGCCAAGCAAGGGCACACCGATGAGCCCCTCTTCTCGCTCGATTTGTAGCTTCCGCTGGGTTTTTTAGAACGAGCCAAGTCCAGTGTGTTGCAGCAAGTTTAACCGATTCTCATTGGGCTCAATTGCAGGGTTTGATGCTCCGAGGAACAGCATGGAGTTCGCCATGGAGGCGCCCCACAGCTATGGCGTCTTCCAAGAGGACGTCCCGGTGAGTAGTACAATCCCCTTCCCTATTATTTCTCTCTATCTGTCAGACTAATTCACTGCATCATTTTCTTCCCTAGCCCGTGTATGCATGCGTTTGGTAAATTATTTTGTTTCCAGAAAAAGGACCTGCAATTCCTTTTTTCTCCTTTCATTCCAGTCACATACTACTGTCCAATTTTCAGTTAGGTGGGTAGATCTTTCTTGAGAGATGATATGCATTGTCCATCCGTCCTTGGCAGCTCTGCTGCTAGGTGTACTTGTACCTGACTATTGTTGCCTGAGAAGACATCACAAAACACCTATTAATAATGCTGTCAAACAAACAGTAGACCACCATCTACTGCTGCCGGGCACAATCACGGTGCCCCTTAATTACCTGGCCATTCTCTGCATCATTGCTTACCATCCTTTGCCTACCAATAAGTAGGAGGCCATGTTGAGTCGCTGGCATTGTTCTTCAAACTAGATTAGCACTGCTGCTTTCCTCCGCCCCTCTTCTCCCTCGACGGTGTTCTCATCCGCCACAGTAGCTTACTGACACGGTCATTGGTTCTGTCTTTGTTTTGTTGGCAGCACGGGAAGAAGGAGGAGGAGGAGTTCAGCACGGGGCCCCTCTCCATTCTCATGCTCAGCGTCAAGAACAACGCCCTGGTTGGTTTGGTTTGGTCGACTTCTTGCCTTTGTTGATTGAGATCTCAGCTTAGCGAGGGCATATTTTCTGTAGTAGTAGTCGACCTGCTTAGCGAGCTCAGCTCACCCCGCTCGTCGTCGACCTGCCCGACGGTGGCTATGGCAGGACCCTCGAGATCATCGTCTTCCTGACCGGGACCCTTGGTTAGTGACATCATTTGTTTTCCACGACATTCAAACTTTGCTATAGTTTATTGAAACTGTTGTGGTCTGAAGAACAGTTTACTGAAATTGTTCCAAGTCTGAAAAACAGTTGTCTGAATCTGTTGAAATCTGAAACTGTTAGTGTGAGGTGTCTGAAACTGTTCTAATCTTGTAGATAACCTGTGAACAAATTTACTTGTGTTGAATAACCTGTGAAAAAAATTAGGACTTTGGAGTTGTCTAAAACTGTTGTAGTCTTGTAGAAAAGTAAAAGTAGTTGGATGGAAATAGATTTCTCAGTCTGTCTAATAGATGGTCTGAAGCTAGTTGCAGATTTCTTTCCTTGATTCAGATAATTCAGTAAGTCCATTTCATAACATCTGCTGCTAGTAGAAATTATGGAAGCTAAAAAGCCAAATCAAGTTCAGTCATCTCATTTCACCTTTGCAAAGAAGATACTAATTTTCTAAACTGTGAATTTGATGTTAACGTCTTATATGTGCGTCTTATATGTCCATTTCATAACATGGTGCGTCTCATATGTGTGTTTGATGTTAACGTCGCTTGTGGTTTTGCAGGGTTCTGAGGCTGCAGCCTGGGCACCATCAGGGTATGTTGTTTCCCTGTCCTGTTTCTTCAGTGCTCAATAGTTGCTTGTGCGACTGCTACTAGTCTTTTATGTAATGCTGAACTAAAATGGGTCTAGTTATACTAATCATTCCATGAAAGTTCAGTCTAATTTGCTGGTACTCTAATAGAATCATTGTTTGCTCATGCTAAGAATCATTGTTTTACATATGTCACTTGTGATGTTCTGCTGGCTGAGATGTGCATGATCTGGGTGATGAAGAAAATTGTTCGGATTCCCACTGATTTTCATGATTATTACAACCAGATACTTCTGACGGATCATAACATCTCTTGGACTACATATGTACTCCCTCCGTAAACTAATATAAGAGTGTTTAGAATACTAAACTAGTGATCTAAACACTCTTATATTAGTTTACAGAGGGAGTACTCCTTTATTATTGAGAAAATACTTTCCTTTGATTTTTTGCAAACCTCTTAGCAGTAATTTTCGTATCCTCTTTTTTGTGTTCTGCTGGCTGATGAGATGTGCATTACCTGGGTGATGAAGAAAATCGACGGGTCACGCCATCTCCTAAAGTACATTTGCACATTTTTACTGCTTTAGACTGACTGTACATGCATTCATTCATTGGTTATGAACCGTATTGCTCATTGTGTTCTGTTGGGTTGAACTGCATGATTCCGGGTGATGAAGAAAATCGTTCGGATTCCCACTGATATTTCATGATTAGTGTAACCAGCTACTTCTGATCCATAGCTTGTACTGCAACTAATGTGTCATGCGTTTTGTGGCAGCAACAGCAGCTAGCAGGAGCAATTCTCTTGCTGGTTTGCATTGAAGATATTGTATTCTGTTGCTATATCATTGTTTAATAAAACCACAGGATGATGCTCACATGAGATATCCACATGTTTCTGTGCTGTTTTGCTACAAGCTGTGTGTTGATTTGATAACAGGAGTTTCCTTGTCCTGGTCCTATACTGCATTTTGACTCCTATGTTTCTGTGCGCGTGTGTTTAATTGATGTTGTTTCAACTTTGAACTGCTTCTGCATATACTGCAATTGAGATTTAAATTTGTGGTTGTTCCTCTTTTACAGATGCTCAAGTGTGAAGCCGGGAAGTGTGAAGCCGTGAAGTATGAAGCAAGTGTGAAGTCGTGAAGTGTGAAGCCGTCAAGTTCTACTTAGTGAAGAGTAGCATATTGTAGCATATATGTGTTGTAAAGATTGTAATAGATTTATTTAGTGGTATATTTGATGATTCTTTTTGATTATTTATATGATCTGAAAACTTGTGAAATGGAAACTTGACCAATGGGTCCACTTATGAAAATAATCTGTCAATTTTGTACATTTCTGACATGTGGGACCAATTTGAAAGATGATCATGACAAGTGGGACCCATCTGACTAGTGGGACTAGCTTGAATATACAATGGCTGAAAATAGAAAAGAAATAAATAATAAAAGGCCACGGGCCAACAATAAAAAAGGCTACAACGTTCGGCTTGGCCCATGAAGCCGACCAGAATTAACAAGGAAAAAATAATAAAAGGCTGAATTAATGGGCTAGGCCCATGTAAAACGCTGAATTGGACCGGGCTGAATCTTGTGCCACATCAGCTTTCCACGCTGGATGCCTACGTGGCCTACGGAGGTTGCTAGTGACCAAAATGCCACAGTGGACATATTTTGGTCATAAACGTTTGCGACCATTCCAGAAGAAAGGTCGCTATAGTCAGTTTACGACGGACAACTTTTGACCTTATGTTTTTGGTCACAAAAAGGTCACAAATGGAAATTTGTGACCATTCAGTGACCAATAGTGGTGGTCACAAGTTGACATATTTCTTGTAGTGATCAAGAACATTCTCTAGCCTAGACAAGTTGTCTGCAACGGGGTTCTCAGCTCACTTTCTATCAATAATATGCAAATCAAATTCTTGTAGCAAGAGAACCCATCTAATAAGTCTAGGTTTAGCATCTTTCTTTTCCATAAGGTATTTAATAGCATCATGATCCATGTGAATAGTTACTTTGGAATCAACAATATATGGTCTAAACTTATCACAAGAAATTACAACTGCTGAGAATTCTTTTTCAGTAGTAGCATAATTTCTCTGAGCATTGACTAGAGTTTTACTAGCATATTGAATAACATTTAATTTCTTATCAACTCTTTGACCTAGAAAAACACCTACAAGATAATCACTAGCATCACACATAATTTCAAAAGGTAAACTCCAATCAGGTGGCTGAATAATAGGTGCAGAGATCAATGCTTTCTTAAGTATTTCAAATGCTCCTACACAATCATCATCAAAAACAAATGGTATATCTTTTTGTAATAAATTAGTCAGAGGCCGAGAAATTTTTGAGAAGTCCTTAATGAACCTCTTATAAAAACTGGCGTGACCAAGGAAACTTCTTATACCTTCGATGTCCTTGGGACATGGCATCTTTTCAATAGCATCTACTTTGGCTTTATCAACTTGAATACCTCTTTCAGAAACTTTATGCCCCAAGACAATACCTTCATTAACCATAAAGTGGCACTTCTCCTAATTCAAGACAAGGTTAGTTTCTTCACATCTCTGCAAAACTCGATCAAGGTTGCTTAAGAAATCATCAAAAGAGGATCCATAGACGGAGAAATCATCCATGCAAACCTCACAAATCTTTTCACAAAACTCAGAGAATATGGCCATCATGCATCTTTGGAAGGTGGCAGGTGCATTACATAAACCAAAAGGCATACGTCTATAAGCAAAAGTACCAAAAGGGCAAGTAAAAGTAGTATTTGATTGATCATTGGCTGACACAGGTATTTGAGAGAAACGAGAATAACCATCTAGAAAGAAAAAATGACTATGTTTGGATAATATTTCTAGCATTTGATCGATAAAAGGTAAGGGGCAATGATCCTTTTTAGTAGCTTTATTTAATTTGCGGTAACCAATTACCATCCTATAACATGTAATAATTCTTTGCGGGATCAACTCGTCTTGACCATTAGGAACGACAGTAATACCTCCCTTCTTAGGGACACAATGGACATGACTTACCCACTGACTATCAGCAACGGGATAAATTATACCTGCCTCAAGAAGCTTTAGTATTTCCTTTCTTACCACTTCCTTCATCTTAGGATTTAGCCGTGGTTGATGATCACGAACTGGTTTGGCATCTTCCTCCAAATTTATTTGTGTTGACATAGTGTGGGACTAATGCCCTTAAGATCATCGAGAGTATATCCAATAGAAGCACGGTGCTTCTTTAGAGTTTTCAATAATCTCTCTTCCTCATGCTCTGAAAGGTTAGCACTAATAATAACATGATATATCTTTTTCTCATCAAGATAAGCATATTTAAGAGTATGAGGTAACGGTTTAAGCTCAAACATGGGATCATCCTTGGGTGGAGGAGGATCCCCTAGGATTTCAACAGGCAAATTGTGTTTTAGGATGGGTTCCTATTTAAAGAACACTTCATCTATTTCCCTTCTTTCATTCATAAACATATCATTTTCATGGTCTAGCAAATATTGTTCTAAAGGATCACTAGGATGTACGGCAATAGAAGCAAGACGAATAATTTCATCTTTACTAGGCAATTCCTCTTCACGGTGTTGTCTACAAAATTTAGAGAAATTAAATTCATGAGACATATCACCTAAACCAATAGTAACAACGTCCTTTTCGCAGTGTATCTTAGCATTAACAATGTTCTAGAAGGGTCTACCAAATATAATGGGACAAAAGCTATCTTGTGGGGAACCAAGAATAAGAAAATCAGCAGGATATTTAGTTTTCCCACACAAGACTTCAACATCTCTAACAATAGTTGGTGAAACAGTATCTCTATTGGCAAGTTTAATTGTGACATCAATATCTTCTATCTCAGCAGGTGCAATATCATGCATAATTTCTTTGTATAAGTCATGAGGTATAGCACTAGCACTGGCACCCATATCACATAAGCCATGATAACAATGATCTCCTATTTTAATAGAAATAACAGGCATGCCTAGCAAAGATCTAGGTTTATCTTTAGCACAAGATTTCGCAATTCTAGCAGTCTCATCACAGAAATGAATAAGATGCCCATCAATATTATCAGACAAGAGATCTTTAACAATAGCAATATTAGGTTCAACTTTAATTTGCTCAGGAGGTGTATAGGTTCTAATATTGCTTTTACGAACCACAGTTGAAGCTTTAGCATGATCCTTTATCCTAACAGGGGAAGGTGGTTTCTCAACATAAGAAGTAGGAACAATAGGATCATTGTAAGTGATAGTCTTTCCTTCAACTTTAATAGGTGCAGCTACTTTTACTTCTATGGGAGGATCATATTTGAACCACTTCTCCCTAGGGAGATCAACATGAGTAGCAAAAGATTCACAGAAAGAAGCTACTATCTCAGAGACAAGTCCATATTTAGTGGTAAGTTTGCGGAAAACATCGGTATCCATAAAAGATTTAACACAATCATACTTAGGTGTCATACCTGACTCCTTACCTTTGTCGAGGTCCCAATCTTCAGAGTTGCGTTTAATTCTTTCCAATAAATCCCATTTGAATTCAATAGTCTTCATCATAAAAGAGCCAGCACAAGAAGTATTGAGCATGGTGCGATTGTTATCAGAAAGCTGAGCATAAAAAATTTGAATAATCATTTCTCTCGAGAGCTCATGATTGGGGCATGAAATAACATTGATTTAAGCCTCCCCCAAGCTTGAGCGATGCTTTCTCCTTCGCGAGGCCAGAAATTATATATATAATTGCGATCACGATGAACAAGATGCATAGCATAAAACTTCTGATGAAATTCCAATTTCAATCGTTTGTAGTTCCATAACCCCGTATCATCACATAGCCTATACCATGTCAATGCATCTCCCTTCAAAGATAAAGGGAATACCTTCTTCTTAACAACATCTCCGGGTACACCTACAAGCTTAAATAATCCACAAACTTCATCCACATATATTAGGCGCTCATCAGGATGAATTATTCCGTCTCCTGCAAAAGGATTAGTGTCGGTGTCAAAACCGGCAGATCTCGGGTAGGGGGTCCCGAACTGTGCGTCTAGGCCGGATGGTAACAGGAGGCAGGGGACACGATGTTTTACCCAGGTTCGGGCCCTCTTAATGGAGGTAAAACCCTACATCCTGCTTGATTAATATTGATGATATGGGTAGTACAAGAGTAGATCTACCACGAGATCAAGGAGGCTAAACACTAGAAGCTAGCCTATGGTATGATTGTTCTCCGTCCTACGGACTAAAACCTTTCGGTTTATATAGACACCGGAAAGGGCTATGGTTACACAGAGTCAGTTACAATGGTAGGAGATCTACATATCCGTATCGCCAAGCTTGCCTTCCACGCCAAGGAAAGTCCCTTCCGGACACGGGACGAAGTCTTCAATCCTGTATCTTCATAGTCCAGGAGTCCGACCGACGATATAGTTCGGCTATCCGGACACCCCCTAATCCAGGACTCCCTCAGTAGCCCCTGAACCAGGCTTCAATGACGATGAGTCCGGCGCGCAGATTGTCTTCGGCATTGCAAGGCAGGTTCCTCCTCCAAGTACTTCATAGAAGATTTTGAACACAAAGGTAGTGTCCGGCTCTGCAAAATAAGTTTCCACATATTGCCATAGAGAGAATAATATTTACACAAATCTAATTTGCTGACGTATTCCGTAGCGCCACATCACACCACGACCAAGTCTTTATTCGAATCGTTTTATTGTCCCACCTCGGCGCATTTAGCGAGGCGGGTTCCTTGGCACGTCTTGTCAAAGTAGAGATCGTGTCCCCTTATTCCGACATTCTCATCAATACGGGCGTGGGTAACTCAACCGTACCCATTGGTATGTTTTCTCGATCAAAGGCGAGTCCCAATCGGTCACGGGGAGGGCCCTTGGTATTCAACCTCTTATAAAGAGACCAAGGCCTTACTCCTTTCTTTCAATCTCAAACAAGTTCGCCCTTCGCCTCAAGTTCCAGCACCCAAGGCTCCAGATTTCAGGCGCTTCGGACCTTCGACAATGTCCGGTTCCGACCTTCGAGGCCGATGGATGCCCTCCTCCGTCACGGAGGAGGACGTGCTGAAGTTGAGAGAGGCCAGGTTTTTGACCGGCGAAATCTGGCATAGGCTGCCTGCTCAAGGGCAGGTCATTCCCACTCCCAAGCCTGGTGAGAGTGTGGTGTTCTTGTCTCACTTCCTTCGGGGGCTAGGCTTCCTGACGGATCCCTTCGTGAGGGGGCTCATGTATTATTATGGGCTGGAATTTCACGACTTAGCTCCGGAGTCCATCCTCCATATTTCCCCATTCATCGTTGTGTGTGAAGCCTTCCTCCGTATTACTCCTCACTTCAGACTATGGCTCAAGACCTTCAAAGTAGAGCCGAAGATGATCGAGGGACGGCACGCGGAGTGCGGAGGTGCTTTTATAAGCAAGAATGCTGGTGCTCCATGACCCGAGGGCTCTTTTCAAGAGGAGTCCAGCTTATGGCAACGAGAGTGGTTTTATATTACCGCTCCCAGGGGCCCCAAATGGGTGGCGCCACCTGCCTTTCGCCCGGGTCCCCCACCACAGCTAGCATCATGGGTTAATAAAGGACTAGACTGGGGGCCGTCCAAGGACGTGCCCTTGTTGCAGGGCCGCATTCGAGATCTCCTAAAAAGAGATATCAGTCTGGTTGTGGTGACACAGGTTATGTTGATTCACCGAGCTCTGCCCTGCAAACGTCGCCCCCTCCGCCTGTGGGAGTTCAATCCGGAGGGACCACGAGCTCTCCAACATTTTATGGGCGCGACGCCCGTGGAGATGTACAAATTGTTCTTCGGATCACAAGCGATGTGTCCGGACTTCGCCGAGGACGCAGGTCTGAGCTGCAACCGCCCGGATAGTCAAGTAAGTAGCTCTGTGCCCGGACTCGCAATCCGCATATTTATCATAAAATTGCCCTTAAAAGAGTTGTCCTTTAAACAGGAGTGGATAGCGAAAGCAAAGCTAATCAGGTGTCTGGCCCCCATCCTCGAGACCACGCCAGGTCTCGTGCTAGTCAGGATGTTGGAGGTTGTGCCTTCGGAGGAAAGCGAGGGAGGGGACAAGGAAGCTACGGCCTTCTCGAAGGAGGCTGTTTGGAAGGGAGGAATCGAAAATTCCTCTCCTCAGGGGAAGAAGAGGACCGCCTCTGAAGATCCGGAGACCATGGCCTCAAAGCGGGGGAAGAAATCTTCGCTAGAGGGTCCTATGCTGGGGGATGCTTCGGCCGAATTATGCCCTCAAGGGGATCATCCCTCCACTGAGCCGTAAGTAGAGAGGAGTTTTCTTTTTAAGAAATGAGACAAATCCTTGCTTTATATCTAAGAAAAGTAATTGAAAATTTACCTTGTAGCTCGGACCTTAGCCCTTCTCAGCAGAGCTCGTCTTCGGAGGATCTTCTTCCAAAGATGATGGAGAGCGGAACGCCTCCCGCTGTCGTACCACCTTGCGAGGCGGGCGACCCTGAGGTATCGTCGCAGAGGGTTTCTCCGAATCCGGCAGGGCCGGAAGGTAGTCATATGGCCCCCCAAAGCCCCCCGCGTCCGGCCTTCGAAAAGGGCCATCGGACGAGTCTGGCACCGTCTGGTGCGCGGTCGGAGGAGCTGAAGGATCTGCTAGGGCGAGCATCTATCTCAGAGGAGCACCGTGCATTGATGGGTACGGTGATTGAGAGGATTTCATCCGCGGAGAGCGGATTGCACAAGGCCGTCAGGAGTTTACTGACAGGTTTTGAGGTACGTGAAATAATGTACCCTTTTTGGACAGTTGCGCATAAATAAGATGCGCCCTGTGTAGATAGTAGCCCCTGAGACTCTGTGCGTTGTCAAAAGTGACGGCGTGAAGAGGATCATAATCCCAGGTCTAATATGCCGCCTTCATATGTAGGTGGCGAAGTGTCCGGTGGCCAGCTGGACTGATGAATTTGCCGAGCTAAAGCGGCAACTTGACGTGGCAGATGCTGACATCGCGCTTGTCAACAAGCGGCTTGACGAGGCACAAGGTATGTAATTCCTCCGGCGGCACCTGGTAAGAGGAGCTTTATGCCAGTATCTTACAATGTGTGCGCTTGATGCAGATGGTGCTACTGCCATGGAGAATCTTCGGGCGGAACTTGCCTGAGCCAAGGAGCAAGCCAGGAAAAGTGATGCGGCTGCCGGAAAGGCAATTGAAGAGCTGAAAGCCGAACAGGCTGCTCACTGCCGAAGCAAGAAGGAAATGGCCGAGATGGCCGTGAAGCTGAAGAACGCTGCTGACCGTGGCAAGCTTCTTGAAAAAGAAGATCGGGCGGAACAGACGGACCTGAAGAAGGCCGTTGCCGATGCCAAGGATGCTCGCTCTGCGATGAGAGCTATGAAGGAGGAGCTGCGTCAGGCCGGAGAGATTGCAGTTGGAAAGCCCTTTATGCTGCGGAGGAAGTTCTGTGATCCTAAAACTGCTCCGTTAGACCAGATGTGGAGTATGGCGGACACCTATCTGGATTTAGAAGCGAGTGCCGCAGATGCGGCCGAACACTTCCGAGATCAAGAAGATCACGAAGTGGAGAAGCTCTTCTGGTCGCAGTTCCACAATCCTGAGCGTCCACTGTCATTAGCCGATCGTTTGGCCGAATGGGCCAAGCTAAATAGGTTGTCCGGACTCGCCATGAAGTATGTCATGAGTCATCAGTGGCCAGAGAGGCCAAAGCAGAAAAGTTATTTCAACTTGGAGCAGCAGTTCCTTGGTGCGGCGCTGCATATCAGTGCGATGAAGAGGTCAGCGTGCATAGAGGGTGCGCGGATGGCTCTTGGCCGTGTCAAGACATACTGGACGGAAATGGAGGCCACCGCTGTTGCAACCCCAGACTCGGATGGAAGCCGAGTACCTGCCAAGCACTATTTTCATGAAGTTCTGCAAGGCGCTCGTCTAATAGAGACGCAGTGCTCGAAGGATACTATATTCGAATAGCATATATTATTGTAGAACAATATTTTGATAAATTGTAGAAGCTTTTTATACTTGTGCCTGCAAGTATTATAATACCTCCTGTGCGGCCATTTAACATATACGTATATATAATCTGAAAGATGGCAGTCGTCGGCTTCAGCCCCCACGCACATAATGCGGGGGTGTTCGCAGAAGGCGCATTTTCACACTTGATCCAACGTCTTGGTCCTACAAAGGAGGTGATAGCGCAGCAAACTAGGCAATCGGACTATGATGCTTTATCACTTTCACTTAGCCATAGGAGTTTGACAGTGAGGCTACTTATATAGCCCCTGGTGGCGCCTGCGCTCGCCTGAACTCGGGCGCGTATGTGCCTGGCCGGGAAACGGCCCTTCGTTAATGCGGAGGAATCCTAAAGATTCCAGTAAGTCATCGAGTGGTTGACCAGTCTCACGCTATATCATGACAGTCAGTTTTCGGCTTTCTCTACTGAGGTGCTCGCTTGGCCGAACCGGGGCACAATCGCAGTAGTTCTCCTGGTGCCGCCTTAGCCGATAGAGCGGAACGTAAGGCAGCAAAACATAGGAGCCGGGCAAACCCAACATTTGACAAAAGACATGATTCGGAGCTGATGCATATTAGGCCAAACTCGCGACGTCGAACACTCCCTAAGGTATTCGGTCTTTATGAGGGCGGCCGGGATCACGCCCTTAGTAATAAGCCCCTAGTGTCCAGGTACGCGCAAAACTCTGACGTGGCCACATGCCAAAACGCCAGCCTCCTCCTTGGTTATACCAAGAAACTAGGGGATGTGTATCAACAAGAGATAGTAAAAAAGGTTTACGCAGGGTCTTAATCTGAAAAGAATCCTTGGAATGGGTCCCTGCTGCACGTGTGCGCCTGTGTCTCCGTTGTGCCGTATCCTGGACGGGCATAGCACGGTGTTCATCTGTAAAAGAGAGGAACTTAGTTGAAGAAAGATCGTGCTGAACATGAGTGATACTAAATAAACAAAGTATAAATCGAAATAGGTAAAATTGAGCTTTATTGTCTCTTGTTTTATATGCGCGGAGCCCCTAGTACAGGGGTATACGGCTATTAAGCCTTTATCAATTGTATGTTTATGCCGGACTCGTCTAGCCGTGTCCGTGGTCTTGACGACCTGTTTAGGTGCTTTGGCTGGTGAAGCCGCTTTATTGTCGGGCTGTCAAGGCCGCTGCACTGTCTTCTGCGCGAGAGGAACACTCAATGTTGTCCCTTTAATGAGATGATGCCTCGTGGACCGGGCATCTTAAGTGTAAGAGATGCATAATGCGGTATTGCGTTAAAGCGGGAGAAAGCTTCGCGTCCCAGCACTGCTTGATAGCTACTTGAGAATGGGGCGATGTGGAAAGTTAGCTGTTCGCGACGGAAGTTATCGGGGGAGCCGAACAAAACTTCTAGCCGGAGAGAACCCATGCAGTGGGCATCCGGGCCTGGCGTTACCCCTTGAAAGGAAGTTTTGCTATGGTGAATTTTTGTTGGGTCTATCCCCATGTTGCGGATTGTGTCCTGGTATAACAGGTTTAGACCACTGCCGCCGTCCATCAGGACATTTGTAAAGTGGAGTCCGCCGATTATTGGATCTAATACCAAGGTAGTCCAACCTGCATTCCGGATACTTCTAGAGTAATCCTGATGGTCGAAGGTGATCGGTTTTAACAACCATTGGCGAGACTCCTTTGGGATTGGTCATATGGCGCGTATCTCTGGTGGCGCCATTCTATTCGTCACGTGAAGTAAGTTTACTACTTTGACTTCTTGTGGGAAATCCTTTTGTTTCCTGGTGCTCTACTTGTGGGGTTCGTCGTCGTCCTCACTTGGTGTATCGAGCCCCTTGTGTTCGGCGTTGAGTTTGCCGGCTTGCTTGAAAACCCAACAATCTCTGTGGGTATGGTTCACAGGCTTCCCGGGAGTACTGTGTATTTGACATATCTTGTCCAAGATTTTGTTTAAGTTGGATAGCTCGTCCCTATTATCCTTGAGGGGCGGCTTTCTCTTATTCTACCGCGAGCTTTTGAATCCGGCGTTGACCGCCATGCTCTTTGTGCTGTTTCCCTTATTCCGGCGCTGGTCCTTGTTGCGTCGGGGTTTTCCGTTTCCATCCCTAACTTTGGATGTACTTGGGTCGCTGGTGCTACATCTTGCCAACCAGCTGTCCTCTCCTGCGCAAAAGCGGGTCATGAGGCTTGTTAATGCGGCCATTGTTCTTGGCTTTTATTGGCCGAGGTGTCTGGCGAGCCATTCGTCTCGAACGTTATGCTTAAAAGCTACTAGGGCTTCGGCGTCCGGACAGTCGACTATCTGATTCTTTTTAGTAAGAAATATGTTCCAGAATTTCCGGGCTGACTCTCCGGGCTATTGAGTTATGTGACTGAGATCGTCTGCATCCGAAGGGCGGACATAGGTCCCTTGAAAATATGCCCGAAAAGCATCCTCAAGCTCTTCCCAACTTCCAATGGTGTTTTTGGGAAGGCTTTTAAGCCAATGCCGGGCTGGCCCTTTAAGCTTGAGGGGTAAGTATTTTATGGCGTGGAGGTCATCTCCTCTGGCCATGTGTATGTGGAGGATATAATCCTCGATCCAGACCCCAGGGTCTGTTGTTCCGTCGTACGCCTCTATGTTTACGGGCTTGAATCCCGCTGGAAATTCATGGCCCAGCACCTCATCGATGAACACATAGGGGGTGTGCGGCACCCCTGTATTTGGGTGTGCCGTGATGTTCGGATATTTGTTGTGTTGCATTGCTTACTAGAGCTTGCTTTCTTGGCCCGTAGATAAATCTGGCTGGGCTGTCTTTTTGATGCGGATCCTTTGGTGGATCGCGTGCCGGCTTGTGTGCGGCGCCGCTTGCCGCTCCATGCTGGCCATGCGGTCGTCTATTCGACCGGGCTCTACGGCCTCCTTGTCAAATTCAGGCAGTAGCTTTCACTTTGGATAGCTTTTTGTGCGGCGACTGCCGCCATCTTTGTCTGCGGTGTGGCGTACTTTGCTCCATCTGATTCTGAGTGCATCTTCCGTAGTTTTGAGCTTATGCTTCTACTTTTTCAGGCTATGTGCAGTGGTGACGAGCCTCTTGTGGAGGTTCTTCTGCTCCATGAGTTTATCCGGCTTAAGGTCGTCCGGACTGTTGTTTTCGCCGGGGGCGGGCTGTTCGGTTTGTTTATCCAAGTTGCCCTGTTCGGACGTTTGCTCGAAGCATGTTCATCGTCCGCCGGCTCGTCCTGCTCTATGGCTGGGTCTGTATGGCTGCTAGCTGTCTCTGTCAAGGCGGGGCTTGGAGCGGCGCTTACGTCGCCACTTTGATTGCTTTTTGAGTGAACGATCCCTCGTTGCATCCCTGTGTTCCTCGTCGTCGCTTCCTTTGGGTGTGTCCACCATGTATACATCATGAGATGAGGTGGCTGTCCAGTGCCTTATAGGTGTTGGTTCATGTTCATCTCCTACATCGTCGTCCATACCGTCGATGTCTTCGGAGTCAAAGTCGAGCACGTCATTTAAATTATCGACAGTGGCTACGAAGTGGGTGGTGGGTGGGCATCGAATTTCTTTGTCGTCCACATCCCAATCCTGCCGGTCATAGTCCGGCCAGGGCTCTCCTGACAAAGAGAGAGACCTGAGTGAATTCAGAATGTCGCCGAAGGGCGAGTGCTGAAAGATGTCTGCGGCGGTGAACTCCATGATCGGCGCCCAATCGGATTCGATCGGTAGGGGCGAGGAGGGCTCGGAGTCCGGAGAGGAGTCCGGCACCTTGGAGTCACGGGCTTCACAGAGGACAAGGATGGTGTTCGGCTTGATTGCCGTAGAGATTGCAGCCCCTGAGGCGGTGTCTAACCACCCATCCTCGATCGGTGTGATCGGCTCCGAGCTAGGGGTTGGAGCGGACACAGGTGCGGCCTCCAGGGCACTGTTCGGCGGCAGAGGTAGATCATGCCCATCGTGATAGTGCGGTGCGCTCGGCCGTGGCTCGGATCCGTCGAAGATCAAGTCTCCGTGGATGTCGGCCGTGTACTTCAAACTTCCAAATCTGACCTGATGGCCAGGGGCATAGCTTTCGATCTGCTCTAGATGGCCAAGCAAATTGGCCCGTAGTGCAAAGCCGGCGAATATGAAGATCTGTCCGGGGAGAAAAGTCTCACCCTAGATCGCATCGCTGTTGATGATCGGAGAAGCCATCGGGCCTAAAAGTGACGACACAGAGGAACTCTCAATGAAAGCACCAATGTCGGTGTCAAAACCGGCGGATCTCGGGTAGGGGGTCCCGAACTATGCGTCTAGGCCGGATGGTAACAGGAGGCAGGGGACACGATGTTTTACCCAGGTTCGGGCCCTCTTGATGTAGATAAAACCCTACGTCCTGCTTGATTAATATTGAAGATATGGGTAGTACAAGAGTAGATCTACCACGAGATCAAGGAGGCTAAACCCTAGAAGCTAGCCTATGGTATGATTGTTGTCCGTCCTACGGACTAAAACCATCTAGTTTATATAGACACCGGAGAGGGCTAGGTTTACACAGAGTCGGTTACAATGGTAGGAGATCTACATATCCGTATCGCCAAGCTTGCCTTCCATGCCAAGGAAAGTCCCTTCCGGACACAGAACGAAGTCTTCAATCTTGTATCTTCATAGTCCAGGAGTCCGACCGACGGTATAGTCCGGCTATCCGGACATCCCCTAATCCAGGACTCCCTCAATTAGCTAGCAGTTTTTCTATCATACCCGAAGGAATTTCAAAGCAGACATTTTCATTTTGAGTAGGTTCAGTAGGTTGAGGAGCAACTCTTTCCTCTACTGGTTGAGGTGAAGATACCCTAAACAAGCCCCTCATAGGATTACTTTCCATAGTAACAAGTGACAGTAAATTTCAACACACTATATAATTTTTTCCTTACCAAATTCCACCTACCAAAGGCGATTCACTCCCCGGCAACGGCGCCAGAAAAGAGTCTTGATGACCCACAAGTGTAGGCGATCTATCGTAGTCCTTTCGATAAGTAAGAGTGTCGAACAGATAGTTTTTTGATAAGATAATTGGTAATGAGAAACAAGTAACAGAAGTAAATAAAGTGCAGCAAGGTGGCCCAATCCTTTTTGTAGCAAAGGACGAGCCTGGACAAACTCTTATATGATGTAAAGCACTCCCGAGGACACATGGGAATATCGCCAAGCTAGTTTTCATCACGTTCACATGATTCGCGTTCGGTACTTTGATAATTTGGTATGTGGGTGGACCGGTGCTTGGGTATTGTCCTTACTTGGACAAGCATCCCACTTATGATTAAGATCTATTGCAGGCATCCACAACTACAACAAAAGTATTAAGGTAAACCTAACCATAGCATGAAACATATGGATCCAAATCAGCCCCTTACGAAGCAACGCATAAACTAGGGTTTAAGCTTTTGTCACTGTCGGTGTCAAAACCGGCAGATCTCGGGTAGGGGGTCCCGAACTATGCGTCTAGGCGGATGGTAACAGGAGGCAGGGGACACGATGTTTTACCCAGGTTCGGGCCCTCTTGATGGAGGTAAAACCCTATGTCCTGCTTGATTAATATTGATGATATGGGTAGTACAAGAGTAGATCTACCACGAGATCAGAGAGGCTAAACCCTAGAAGATAGCCTATGGTATGATTGTATATTGTGATTGTTGTCCTACGGACTAAAACCCTTCGGTTTATATAGACACCGGAGAGGGTTAGGGTTACACAACGTCGGTTACAAAGGAGGAGATATCCATATCCGTGTTGCCTAGCTTGCCTTCCATGCCAAGTAGCGTCCCATCCAGACACGAGACGAAGTCTTCAATCTTGTATCTTCATAGTCTAATAGTCCGGGCAAAGAATATAATCCGGCTGTCCGGAGACCCCCTAATCCAGGACTCCCTCAGTAGCCCCCGAACAAGGCTTCAATGACGATGAGTCCGGCGCTCAGTATTGTCTTCGACATTGCAAGGCGGGTTCCTCTCCAAATTCCGTGTACCTGCCGAAATAGTGTGTGGTCTCTTGTGAATGTTGCACTCCTTGGCTTCCACGCCCAATAATGGCCACTTTCCATGTGTCCAACGAATGTGAAGAGCCAGGGTGTTTTCACATTTACCCCCCTAGCTGTGTGAATGAGCCGGCTATTAAAAAGACGAGGATTCGGATCCAAATCACACCATCCTCCCTTGGCGAGCCTTCATCGGAGCGCACCCGACAAAGATCCACTCCATCATGGCCGGTCGATGCAGATCCTCCTCTCGCCCCCTACCTCAGAGCCTGGAGATTGGAAGAGATGTTCCGTCCCGCACAGCAAATTAGTCCCGGTTCGAGCCGGGCTCGCCACCTATAATGGCGGAGAGCAAGCGGAGAGCCTTCCCAATCCCTCCAAGGGAGAGCGGGTATGCCTTGTCCCTTATTTGGTAAGAGGGCCGGGTTTCTCCGGGGGCTCCTGGAGTTCTACGGCCTCTAGTTGCACAACCTTACGCCTACCTCCATGCTGCATATCGCGGGATTCGTAGCCCTTTGCGAGTTGTTTTTGGGCTATGAGGCTCATTTTGCTCTGTGGAAGAAACTGTTCTGCCTTGTGCCCCGTTCTCAGAAGGGGTCAATATATCAAGTGGGCGGAGCCGAAGTGTGGCGTGTTGCCGGGACCGGATACCTGTCCAGAACCCCAAAGAAGACGTCCGAAGACTGGCCTTCAGAATGGTTTTATATAGAAGACGTCCCCCTCCCGGATCCTACTCGGATCGGCCTTCCTGAGTTCGACAACGCCCCTTCGAAGAAGCGCCGGAGCTGGCGTCCACGGAGCTCCCTGGAGGAAGATGACAGGGACGTTCTTTACCTGATGAGCCTAAGGATGGCAATTTTATCCATGGACATGGATATCCATGGATATCCGACCCGAATGGATAGGTTTTGGATATGCTTTTGTGTCCATGGGCGGCGCCCAAACCCGACCCGATTGTTCATGGATAGGGCATGGATATAATCTTGTACCCATGGATATACCCAAACCCGACCCGATAGTATGACTTAATGGGGGAAAATCTGCTATCCCTGCCCCACAGTCATATGCCCCACAACAATTTTACACTTTTTTTATCTAAAACATGCATAAGAAATTACACAATCCCCATCGTAACTTTCTTAGTTGACATTCAATCCCCTCTGTAACATACTCCAACACCCCTTCCCTTATTTTTACATCCTTCTTAAATGACTCGTCATTCTCATCTGTTAGAAAAATACTAAATGCTCTTAGGTTGTTAGTGGATGTTAATTTACCATACGTGAAGCCTAGCCCACCACGAGGTGAAGAATGGAAGAGTTTATGTTAATATTGAGTTATGTCTTATTTATATGTCTCGAGAGGACCCAATGGATATCCAATGGGTATGGATATCCATCGGATTTGGACATGGACATAATTTTTCACCCGCGGATTTTTTCATGGGCGGGCAAAGATTGTCTTCATGGACATGGATATGGATTTGAGATTGTTCAACCCGATCCAAACCCGACCCATTGCCATCCTTAGATGAGCCGGATAAGTTTTTTAGCTCGATCCGGATTGACCATGATCGAGGTCATGGCAATATGTATCATGCGGGGGGTGCAGCCGCTTCAGTATAGAGGCCACCCCATGTGGGATTTCAACGGGGAGGATGACGCCACCCGCTACGGCCGTAAAGGGCCAGGATCGGTTGCTGATCTAATAAAGATCCTATCCACTTAGTACAAGGGAGAAGAGGAGGAATTCCTTCGTGTCAACCCGCAGGGCGGATGCTCTATGTACAATCCTCCGAGCTGGGTAAGCGGAGACTTTTTCTCGCCCATCCGTTTCATATTTCCGCAGTTAAGTATTCAGTCTAGCGATTTCTACACGGGAACTGCACCAGGCTGTAAGGGAGATAAACAACCCCCCTCCACAACCCGAGGACCCTGGACGGTCCCTCGACCCGGCCTCCCAAGAGGATCCGGACATATCCGTGGAGCTGATCGATGGGGTGTTTTACCAATTGAGCAATGATAATGCTTTGGTGGCCATCACGGCCGATTACCCTGGGCTAGTGCCAGCCTCACAGGTGACTGAGACCGAAGTCCCAGCACCTCAAAAAGGATCCGTCCTTGCGTGTTTTTGATCGCCATATAACAGCCGTGTTTTGCAGGGGAGGTCCTCGAGGTAGAAGGCCGAGCCTGCGGCGACTGGCCAACAAGGGGCCGCGAGGCCAGGTAGGCTGAAAAGACCCGCAGTCCGGATTGAGACACCGGTGTAGCGGTACGGCGCGCCGTCTTTATTGCAAGACATTATTCTCAGAGGTATATTAACGCCCATGCCTTCCTTTCTGGAAAAAGAGCACTCGCGGGACAATACCCGGAGAGGCTACCAATCATGCCTCCACAAGTCAGGCTCCAAGGCCGGATTCGGAGGCGGGAATGAATATGAGGCGTGCGCCGGGTGCTCCTCCGACAGAGGATGTGGATAAACTGTCCGCCACCCATTCTGAGGTGGAAAGTGCCATGAACCATAGGCGTCGCCGGATTGTTCTTCGTGACGCTTGTTTCTCCCAAGAGGCATTGGATGCCTTCAACTCGGGAGACGCGCACCTCCGTGCCGCTCAAAATGGTCTAGCCATAGCCACGGAGCAGTATGTAAAAGACATACGGGTGAGTAAATTTGGTGATTATATATATCAGTAGCCCTTGAGACTTGAAACAGTTAGGATAACTGATTTAAGGATCATTTGTTATGCAGGTTCTTACAGAAAAGAATACTCAACTGTCCCAGGAGCTGGAAGAGTGCAAAGCCCAACTTCAGGCCGCACTGGCCACAGCAGGGGAGCCCAAAGAGACCCCCTCTGGTAACATATTCATCAAATGATAAGTATCATATAGAATGCGGCGTGTATGCAGATCTGACGATAAAATTGCAGATGACACTGGAGTAAATCCGGATAAGCAACAGCTCCAACGCCATCTGAAGGCCGGTGAGAACATGCTTACAAGGGTGAGGCAGGAGAAAATGATCTCCAAGATGCCAACACCAAGTTGGGCGTGGAACTACAAGATGTTCGCGCCCAACTATTGGACTCTGTTAAGGAAAATCGGCGGCTTCGACGCGGCATATTTAGTAAGTGCTTGAACGAACTTTGAAAAAGAGTTTGGCGAGGAAGCTGGCTGACAGAGTTATGTCTGTAGGTATGCTAACAGGTCGTCCTGCCGAGGAAATGCCCGATTCAACGGGTGACCTTCTTCCCGAGCTCTCACAGCTGCACCAACGACTTCGGCAGGTGATGCAAGGCGTCGCCCAGGCCTTGTGGCCATCCGTCTCCATACCCGAAGGCTTTGGAGAGCTTGCAGAAAAGCTAAAGGGAGCGCGGCGGCACTTCCGATTATGGAAGATATCGGCCTGCCGTCACGGCGCCAGGGAAGCCTGGGCAATGGTGAAGACACGGTACACGAAGGCTGACCCGAACTACATGGCCGAAGTCGGACCTGTGGGGCCTGATGGGAAGGAGATCCCTGTGAGCTTAGTGTACGGTCAAGTAGAATTGGCCGCAAAGTATTCCCAACAGGACTGTAGACTAGACAACCTTTTGGATGGTATTGAAGAGGAATTCAACCAGTCAAATTGACTATGTAATTTTAAAGTCACATGTATAATGCCTTCTAGCCTGATTGTAGATCGTTTGTCGTGGCGGACCTTTTCGCTTCGAACTCGGGACCCGACGGTCCGGAGTGTATCCGAGCACCCTCTCGGTTATGTAAGAACCGGTGCATGCGTGGAGACCAGACGTAGGGGTCATTAGTGCTTTATCAGACAAGTGCCCAACTAGTTATATTATATTAGATGGGTAGTAAGAAACATCTTCCAGGGAGAATAGTTCCGTTAATGGTTCCTTTCCCTAGGTAAGCATGCCCTAAAGTGCATGTCCGGACTGCGACAAGAAGCGCAGAAAAAGCATCTGGGGGCAGATATGGATAATAAATAAAAGTCATCTTTTGTTCACCGACCGAATATTCCCTTAAGAACGCTAGCTTTCAGCTTCACCCAGTCTGAGGTACACGTCCGGCTGACCCGGCGGTAACAATCGCAGATGTGCTCCCCTTATGCCCTAGCCGAATTAACAGGAACATAGGGCATAAATACAAGAGCCAGGCAACCCAGCTTGGCCAAAACTTAAGTCATATCGATGCATATAATGGTGAAAAAAGGTACATGCGGAAATATAATACATGTGTTGGGCGTGAGGCCCAGGTAAATAATTTAAGCTTCTATGAAAGAAGCCCCCATGTATGAAGAGTGCCGCTAGCGCATCTGTAATGTATGCGTCAGGCACAAGGTGACCCTTGAAGGCCTAGAAAACTAAAAGAAAGAAAGGGAAACAAGACAGATGATGCATATGGAGAAAATGGACAAAGGGAGGGGACTAACATAGAGTCCGGTGCTAGGCGTAGAATCTCCGAAGCCTGGCTGCATTCCATGGGTTCGGCTCGAGTCGACTAGTCGATGCATCCCGCAGTCGGTACGCTCCGCCGGTCAGAACTTGGTCGATAATGAAGGGACCTTCCCATTTGGGCTCGAGCTTGTTCTTTTTCTTATCCAGCAGTCGTAGAACTAGTTCGCCAACGTTATAAGTTTTGGCCCGTACTTCTCTGCTTTGGTATCTGCGAGCCTGTTGCTAGTAAAATGCGGAATGGGCTTTGGCTACGTCGCGCTCTTCCTCCAAGGTGTCCAGACTGTCCTGCCGATCGAGCTTGGTTTCTCTTTCTTCGTACATGCGCACTCGGGGTGAGTCATGAATTATGTCACAGGGCAGGACTGCCTCTGCGCCGTACACCATAAAAAAGGTGTATATCCGGTACTACGATTCGGCGTGGTCCGCAGCCCCCAGAGTACGGAGTCGAGCTCCTCTACCCAGTGCGTGTCAGACTCCGTTAAGGAGCGCACTAATCTGGGTTTAATGCCGCTCATTATAAGACCATTTGCTCATTCGACTTGACCGTTGGTTTGTGGGTCATAGACTGAAGCATAATTGAGCTTGATGCTCATTTTGCTGCACCAGAGTTTTACCTCATCGATCATGAAGTTCGTGCCGTTATCAGTGATGATGTTGTGGGGGACGCCGTAACGGTGTACAACCCTGGATATGAAATCTATCACCGGTCCGGATTCGGCTATTTTAACCGGTTTAGCCTCTATCCATTTGGTGAATTTATCCACCATGACCAATAAGTATTTTTTCTTGTGGGTTCCCCCTTTAAGGGGTCCAACCATGTCAAGCCCCCAGACCGCGAAGGGCCATGTAATGGGGATTGTTTGTAGGGTGGTGGGTGGCATGTGGGTTTGATTTGCAAAGAGCTGGCAACCGGCGCAACGTTGGACCAAGTCCTGTGCATCTGCCTGGGCCGTTGGCCAATAGAATCCTGTACGGAAGGCCTTGCTTACTAGAGCCCGGGCTGCGGCGTGATGATCGCCAAGTCCGGCGTGAATTTCTGCCAAAAGGTTCCGCCCTTCCTCTTCGGAGATGCACCTTTGAAAGACTTCGGTAGCGCTTTTTTTGTACAATTCTCCCTCATGGACCCTGTAGGCCTTGGATCGCTGCACTATGCAGCGTGCCTCATGTGGTCCTTCGATGGCTTGAAGAGCCTTTCCAGAAATATGTTGGGAGGGACCGCGTCACATTTTGCGCCGATGCGGGCGAGGATATCCGCCGCCTGATTGTTTTCCCGAGCCACATGGTGAAATTCAAGCCCCTCGAACCTTGACATTTGTAGGACGGCATTGCGATAAGCTGCCATTTTCGGATCCTTGGCATCAAAGTCTCCATTTATTTTGGATATCGCGAGGTTCGAATCCCCACGCACCTCTAGGCGTTGAATGCCCATGGATACTGCCATCCGGAGACCATGGAGAAGGGCCTCATATTCGGCTGCGTTGTTGGAGTCCGTATACATTATCTGTAGTACGTATTGAACGGTATCTCCTGTTGGGGACGTCAAAACGACGCCAGCCCCTAGACCAGCCAACATTTTGGAGCCGTCGAAGTGCATGATCCAGTTTGAATATGTGCCGTACTCTTTAGGGAGTTCAGCTTCCGTCCACTCAGCGACGAAGTCAGCCAAAACTTGCGACTTAATAGCTCACCGTGGCTTGTAAGTTATGTCGAATGTGAGGAGCTCAATGGCCCATTTGGCAATCCGGCCCGTCGCGTTGTGGTTGTTTATAATATCGTTAAGTGGTACTTCCGAGGCTACCATTATCGAACACCCTTGAAAGTAGTGTCGCAGCTTCGGGATGCCATAAATACCGCGTACGCTATCTTTTGATAATGCGGGTACCGTGATTTGCATGGAGTAAGGACAATGGACACATAGTAAACCACCTTTTGAAGGGGGAATTTGTGTCCGTCCGCTTCTCGTTCGACGACGAGCACTACGCTTACTACTTGATGAGTTGCCGCAATGTATAATAGCATTGGTTCGCCAATGTTTGGCGCGGCCATGACTGGGTTTGTTGCCAATATGGCTTTTATTCCGTTGAGTCCGGCTGTGGCAGCATCCGTCCACTCGAAGTGTTCGGTGCGCCGGAGGAGGCAATAAAGGGGTAATGCCTTTTCTACCAAGCGGGAGATAAAGCAGCTAAGAGCCACCATGCATCCAGTCAATTTTTGTATATGTTTGAAGTCAGTTGGGGTAGCCAACTGTGACAACGCTCGGATTTTGGCCGGATTAGCTTCAATACCTCTACTGGAGACAATGAATCCCATGAGCTTTCCGGCTGGTACGCCAAAAACGCATTTTTCCGGATTGAGCTTGATGTCATATGTTCGGAGGTTATCGAATGTGAGCCTCAAGTCGTCTACTAGAGTTTCGACATGCTTGGTTTTAACAACCACGTCATCTACGTATGCCTCCACTGTTGTGCCGATCTGGTTTGCCAGACATGTCTGAATCATGCGTTGATATGTTGCGCCGGCGTTTTTGAGCCCGAAGGGCATTATGTTGAAGCAGAATGGTCCGTATGGTGTGATGAATGCCGTTGCGGCTTGGTCTGGCTCTGCCATTTTAATTTGATGGTAGCCGTAGTATGCGTCGAGGAAACACAATGAATCGTGTCCTGCGGTATCATCGATGATTTGATCGATGCGGGGGAGGGGGAAGGGATCCTTTGGGCAGGCCTTGTTAAGGTCCTTAAAATCGACGCACAAGCGCCAGGATTTGTCCTTCTTTGGTACCATCACCAGGTTTGCTAGCTAGTCCGGATGTTTTATATCTTTGATGAATCCGGCCTCCAATAGCTTGGCTAGTTCCTCTCCCATGGCTTGTCTCTTAGGTTCGGAGAAACGTCGAAGAGCCTGCTCGACTGGCTTGAATCCTTTTAGGATATTTAGGCTGTGCTCAGCCAGCCTGCGTGGGATTCCTGGCATGTCTAAAGGGTGGGAGGCAAAAATGTCCCAGTTCTTGCGTACGAACTCTTGCAGTGCGGCGCCGACATCAGGGTTTAATTGTGCCCCGATGGAAGCTGTTTTTGTAGGGTCCGTTGGATGGACTTGGAATTTGACTATTTCGTCCGCCGGTTTAAAGGAGGTGGACTTGGATCTTTTATCGAGTATCACGTCATCCCTGTTCACCATGGAGCGCAACGCAGTTAGTTCCTCGGCCGCTAGGGCTTCGGATAGTGCCTCAAGGGCCAGTGCGGCTGTCTTATTTTCGGCGTGGAGTGCTATGTCCGGATCACTAGCAAGAGTGATGATTCCGTTGGGCCCGGGCATTTTGAGATTCATGTACCTGTAATGGGGTATGGCTTGGAAGATTGTAAATGCCTCCCGCCCTAGTAGAGCGTGGTATCCGCTGCTGAACGGGGCCACTTGGAATGTAATTTCTTCGGACCTGTAATTATCCGGCGTGCCGAATACCACATCTAGTATGATTTTCCCAGCACAGCGTGCTTCCTGAGTGGGGATGATTCCTCTAAAGGTTGTGCTACTTGGCTCAATGCGGCTCCAGTCTATTTCCTTCTTTTGAAGAGTTTCCTCATAGATGAGGTTTAATCCGCCACCACCGTCCATGAGTACCTTGGTGAGTCCAAAGCCGTCCACGATTGGACTGAGGACCAGTGGGGCTGGTGCTCTGGCTATTCGGAATTTAGGTTCGTCACTAGCATTGCAGGTAATAGCCGTGTCACTCCAAGGATTTATTTCTGCTACGTGGCAGATTTCGGCCATGCTGCGAAGTGTTCGCTTGCATCTATTATTTGACGCGAAGGTCTCAAAGACCGTTAAAACCGTATTGTTTTCCACGGGATGGTGCTCTGTAGTATTTGGGAGGAGTAGATCCTCACCACTTGGCCACCTGCTGGAGTATCCAACATGCTCTAAGGCTATGCGTTGGTATTGCATCCGCTGTACTATGAATTTTGCAGGGTCCGTTGAGCCATCCCTCCAGTATGGTTCCTTGCCCCGTAGAGGGATTTTGCTTTTTGGTAGTTAACCCAGGTGTATTGTGATAATGCACCCTTTTATTTCAGACTGGGTTTGTCTTCAGGGCCGGATTATCCCAAAATTTTATTTCGGTTTTCCAGGCGCTTTCCATCGCACAGTACTTTCGTAATATGGACACCAAGTCGGCAAAGCGTGTAATTTCGCGGCAACTTATGGCGTTGAGTATTCCCTTGTCCGTGCAATTATTGCAGAAGAAGGAAATTGCGTCTTCCTCACGGTAGTCCTTTATCCTGTTCATGACCAGGAGGAATCTGGCCCAGTAATGGTGTACTGTTTTTTCGGGCTCTTGCCTAATTTGGGATAGATCGCGTATGTTTGGGTGGGTGGGTGGAATTGAATCCTAATCCTCACCCAATCTCAGACTCAGGGGCCAAGGAGTTTCCGAACTCGGAAGTTTGGATTCTTGAATGTTTTCCGATAAATCTAGCCCGCTGCCTGATTCTAGGTTCATGCCTTGAGTGACGTCCTCCCCTCCGCGGTTATCCGGCTTGCAGGGATCGGGAATCCGGACATAGCTAGTCCTTAAGATAGATGAAGGGTTGCTGCATTGTTCCTCCACCACTGCAACGTGATGGGTGACCTAGGGAGAGTTGATCTCTCTCAGATCGGGTTTAGGCCCAATCTGATCGTAGTCTGTAGCGACTCCCAGGGCGGCGATGCGATCCAAGAGCTCATTCAGGGAAGAGAGCTCCATTGGATCTAACTGCTCAGCGTGTTCCGAGTTGATGTAAAGATTGCTTTCGATGACCCGAGAAGTCATCATCGACGCGGTGGCCGAACAGGCGGTCATAAGAATACCACCTAGCCGGAGAGTTTGGCCGATAGCCAAAGCTCCCACAACAAAAGTGCTGTCTTTTAAGACGGGATGATACATCCTTCCTGATGGCGAGGGCACAGCGGAACTCTCAATGAAAGCACCAATGCCAGTGTTAAAACCGGCGGATCTCGGGTAGGGGGTCCCCAACTGTGCGTCTAGGCCAGATGTTTTACCCAGGTTCGGGCCCTCTTGATGGAGGTAAAACCCTACGTCCTGCTTGATTAATATTGATGATATGGGTAGTACAAGAGTAGATCTACCACGAGATCAGAGAAGCTAAACCCTAGAAGCTAGCCTATGGTATGATTGTATATTGTGATTGTTGTCCTACGGACTAAAACCCTTCGGTTTATATAGACACCGGAGAGGGTTAGGGTTACACAAGGTCAGTTACAAAGGAGGAAATATCCATATCCGTGTTTCCTAGCTTGCCTTCCACGCCAAGTAGAGTCCCATCCGGACACGAGACGAAGTCTTCAATCTTGTATCTTCATAGTCTAACAGTCCGGCCAAAGAATATAATCCGGCTGCCCGGAGACCCCCTAATCCAGGACTCCCTCAGTCACTCTAGCAACCCATCATCTACTTATTACTTCCCAATGCCTTCCTCTAGGCCCAAATAATGGTGAAGTGTCATGTAGTCGACGTTCACATAACACCACTAGAGGCGAGACAACATACATCTCATCAAAATATCGAACGAATACCAAATTCACATGGCTACTAATAGCAAGACTTCTCCCATGTCCTCAGGAACAAACATAACTAATCACAAAGCATATTCATGTTCATAATCAGAGGGGTATTCATATGCATATAGGATCTGAACATGTGATCTTCCACCAAATAAACCAACTAGCATCAACTACAAGGGGTAATTAACACTACTGGCAACCCACAGGTACCAATCCCGGGTTTGGAGACAAGAATTGGATACAAGAGATGAACTAGGGTTTTGAGAGGAGATGGTGCTGGTGAAGATGTCGATGGAGATTGCCCTCTCCCGAAGAGAGGAGCATTGGTGATGATGATGGCGATGATTTCTCCCTCTCGAAGGGAAGTTTCCCCGGCAGAACAGCTCCGCTGGAGCCCTAGATTGGTTCCGCCAAGGTTCCGCCTCGTGGCGGCGGAGTCTGGTCTGAAAAGATGGATTATGGTTTTTTCCTCATCGAAAGACTTCATATAGCAGAAGATGGACATCGGAGGGCCACCAAGGGGCCCACGAGGTAGGGGGCGCGCCCAGGGGTAACCTTTCCTTTCTTTGTAACCGACCTTGTGTAACCCGAGATCCTCCCGGTGTCTATATAAACCGGAGGACTTAGTCCGGAGGGAGGCACACATTATCATAAACATACAAGCTAGGCCTCTAGGGTTTAGTCATTACAATCTCGTGGTAGATCAACTCTTGTAATACTCATATTCATCAAGATCAATCAAGCAGGACGTAGGGTATTACCTCCATAGAGAGGGCCCGACCCTGGGTAAAACATCGTGTCCCCCTAGACACACAATTTAGGACCCCCTACCCGAGATCCGCCGGTTTTGACACCGACATCGGGGTTGTGCGAAGAGCGGGTCTGGCGGTCAGCACACAAATCATTTACCCAGGTTCGGGTCGCGGAGACGCGTAAAACCCTAGTCCTGCTTTGATGTGTATTTAGGTGTTCTTGTGTTCTTGAACTAGCTGCAGTAGCTCTGTAGTCCAAAAGATCTGAATCCCCCTCCAGTATGCCTCGGGCCTCCTTTTATAGAGAAAAAGGGGTTGCCACAGTGGCACACAGGAGGTGGAAAGGTGTACAGGGGCTGCGTCTATCCCCTGGCATCGTCGAACAAATGCATTTAATGTGCTGCCGACGTGCCCCTCTTCTTTAATGGGGACGGCAAAGAAGCTCGTCCCAGCTGTCGTCGCCTCGCCTGGCTTCGACGCGCGTCCAAGCTGACGAGGCGTTGTAACGCCATGTTGGCAGGCTGCTGGGCCGGCGCGGTGGTGGGGCCTTCATGAGGATATGCATGCCACCACGCAGGTGCTTGCTGAGTTGGTGTAGAGGCCGCGCGCTGCCACACAGATGCATGCCCAGCTGGTCGAGCTGGCTGCTATATGGGTTCGACAGTGGAGGCTTTGGCAGACGTGGGCCTGGTTGTGGCCCCGCGGGCATCCTCGGCAAGGGTCTTGCCGAGGGCCTGACAAGGGTCTCACTGCGGCACCGCGATCCGTCCCCGGCAAGGGTCTTGCCGGGGGTCTCGTGGATCTCCTTGGCAAGGATATCACCAAGGGTCGTCGTCTTCTAGTTCTCATCTGATATTGTGTATCTATGATCTCTATAAAGATCTGCATGCCACAATGGAGGTGCCTCCCGAGCCTTGGCTCAAATATGGCGGCGGAACCCCTTGGGCTCAAGGGTGGCACTCTCTACTCGCGTTAGGCAAGTTGCCCCGGCAAGGATCTTGCCGAGGCTGCGGAAGCCACCCCGACAAGAATCTTGCTGGGGGAGTCTACCTCATCCTCTTGCTCTCTTTGCGTCTCTAGTCTTGGCGTTGCTCTGGTCGTTTTGTGTTCCGGCATCCCTCCCTTGCCCTGCTTAGTGTGGCCGTCGGCACGGCTCTGACTGTCCGTGGACAAGTAAAGGGGTGCAAAAGGAGAGCCCCTACTTTTGTACACTGACACAACGTCACATGGGATCAGTTTTAGCAAGCTTTTCGCACAGCCCATGTCTCAACTGGAACTATGAATATAAAGAAGCGTGAGTTCCGCAACTTACGCTAGGGAAACCGTACTGTGGGGCAGTACGTGGATGAGTTTAGCAAGTTAGCCTGTTATGCTCCAGATGATGTGGCAATAGATGCCGTGAAGTAGGAGAAGTTTATGGAAGGGATGAATGATGAGATGAGTATGCAGTTGATGGTGGCAACATTCACTAACTATCAGGAGTTGGTAGACCGGTCCCTTATGATTGAAAGCAAACAACAACAGATAGAGAGCGGCAAACGGAAGTATGGACATGGGAAGTACAATTCTGGAGCTCAGCAGAAGCCTCGCTTTACCCCTAACCCCGGAGGTTACACCCATAACCATGGAGGCAAAACTCACAATGGAGGAAGTTCCCATAACCACAGTGGGCCTAAGAATGGAAACGGGAATGGAGCAAGCAGTAGCCAGAACCGCCCCAACCCAGCAATGCCCGCCAAGAAGGACCTGAGCCATTTTACCTGTTACAAGTGCGGGAAGACTGGGCACTACGCCAATGACTGTTTTGAGTTGAAGAATGGCAACAGAAATGGAAGCTCTGGCAAGAAGCCCAACCCTGTCAATAGGGGACAAGTGAACCACGTTAACGTGGAGGAGGTTGAAGAGTAGCCAGATGCAATTATAGGTAAGTTTTTGGTTAAGTCATTTACTGCAATCGTTCTTTTTGATACTGGTGCATCGCATTCATACATTTCGAAGGGGTTTGTCGATAAGTATAAGTTGCCCACCATAGTTCTTAAGACACCTATGTTAGTAAGCTCGCCAGGAGCCGGGTATATGGCAAGCCAAGGATGTTTTCAGATGCCATTGACCATAGGTAGGCATGTTTTCCCCTCAGACTTAATAATTCTGGAGTCACAAGGGTTGGATGTGATACTAGGCATGGATTGGCTGTCGATTTATGGAGGGAACATCGATTGCGCCAGCAAGGTAATTCTGTTCACCACCCTGGAGGGAAAAAGGATTAAGTATGTGTCACGACATGCGCCGAAGAGGACCCAAGTGAATTCCCTCTCAGGAGTTGTTCAGGAGGAAGTGCCTGTTGTGAAGGATTACTTGGATGTATTTCCAGAGGAACTACTAGGCATGTCGCCGAATCGAGACATAGAATTTTTGATAGAGTTGTTGCCAGGCACCGGACCGATATCAAAGAGAACGTATCGGATGCCTGCAAATGATCTAGAGGAAATTAAGAAGCAGATTAAGGAGCTACTAGAGAAAGGTTATATTCGACGAAGTTCATCACTGTGGGGAGCCCCAGTGCTCTTGGTAGAGAACAAGGATGGATCTTTGAGAATGGTATTATGCATTGAATGAAGTGACGATCAAGAACAAATACCCACTACCGATGATCAACGATTTGTTTGACCAGCTGCAAGGAGCTAAAGTATTTTCCAAGATCGATCTGCAATCAGGATACCACCAGCTGAAGATCCGAGAAAAGGATATACCTAAGACAGCTTTAACCACAAGGTACGGGCTATATGAGTGCACAATCACGTCATTTGGATTGACAAATGCCCCTGCCTACTTAATGAGCATGATAAACAAGGTGTTTATGGAATTCTTGGATAAGTTCGTTGTGGTGTTCATTGATGATATTCTGGTATACTTGAAGAATGAAGAGGAACACAAGGAACACTTGTGCTTGGTTCTCAAGAAGGTCAGGGAACATCAATTGTATGCCAAGTTTAGCAAGTGTGAGTTTTTGTTGAAGGAAGTTGGGTTTCTTGGACATGTTATATCAGGAGAAGGTATAGCAGTAGACCCCACCAAGGTTCAGTCTGTAACTTAGTGGTTGGCACCCACCTCAGTTGGGGAGATCCGCAGTTTTCTAGGACTTGCAGGATATTATCGGAGATTCATTGAGAATTTTTCCAAGATTGCGAAGCCTATGACGGAGTTGTTGAAGAAGGACACCAAGTTTAAATGGACGGATGAATGTGAATCCATTTTTTAGGAGTTGAAGAAACGTTTGGTTACAGCCCCGGTGCTGATTCTTCCGGATATACGCAAGGATTTTCAAGTGTATTGCGACGCTTCTCACTTAGGACTTGGAGGAGTACTTATGCAGGACAGAAGAGTTGTTTCATATGCCTCACGACAACTTCGACCACATGAGTTGAATTATGCCACGCATGATTTGGAGTTAGCAGTCGTGCTGCATGCGCTCAAGACCTGGAGACATTTTCTTATTGGAAACTGATGTGATGTGTACACGAATAATAAGAGTTTGAAGTACATTTTCACGCAGAAGGAGCTAAATCTCGGGCAAAGGAGATGGTTGGAGCTTATAAAGGATTATGATATGAAATTGCATTATCACCCACGAAAGGCCAATGATGTAGCAGACGCTTTGAGCAGGAAGAGTAATGCCAATACCCTTGTAAGCGGAGGATTGCCGCAGGAGCTAGTCAAGAATCTCAAGGAGCTTCGTTTGGAGATAGTTTCCAAGAGGTTTTGTGGCAACAATGGATATTCAGTCTACATTATTGGGAAAGATTCGAGAAGCTCACAAGGATGATAAGGAAATCACTGAGATAAAGGAGAAAATGAGCAAAGGAAAAGCCAAGGGTTTCCGTGAGGATGAGCACGAGACCTTATGGTTTGAGGATCATGTTTATGTACCCAATAATGCAGAGATCAGGAAGTTAATACTTCAGGAAGCTCATGATTCGCCATACTCGGTACACCCCGGAAACACCAAGATGTATTTGGATTTGAAGGAGCATTTCTGGTGGACTAGTATGAAGAAGGATATTGCAGAGTATGTAGCAGTATGTGTCGGTGTCAAAACCGGCAGATCTCGGGTAGGGGGTCCCGAACTGTGCGTCTAAGGCGGGTGGTAAAAGGAGGCAGGGGACACAATGTTTACCCAGGTTCGGGCCCTCTCGATGGAGGTAATACCGTACGTCCTGCTTGATTGATCTTGATGATATGAGTATTATAAGAGTTGATCTACCACGAGATCGTAGAGGCTAAACCCTAGAAGCTAGCCTATGATTCCAATTGTTGTTAGCCTACGGACTAAACCCTCTGGTTTATATAGACACCGGAGGGGGCTAGGGTTACACAGAGTCGGTTACAAGGGAGGTGATCTACATATCCGAATTGCCAAGCTTGCCTTCCACGCAAAGGAGAGTCCCACCCAGACACGGGGCGAAGTCTTCAATCTTGTATCTTCATAGTCCAACAGTCCGGCCAAAGTATATAGTCCGGCTGTCCGAGGACCCCCTAATCCAGGACTCCCTTAGTAGCCCCTGAACCCGGCTTCAATGACGATGAGTCCGGCGCGCAGATTGTCTTTGGCATTGCAAGGCGGGATCCTCCTCCTAATACTCCATAGAAGATTTTTGAACACAAGGGTCGTGTCCGGCTCTGCAAAACAAGTTCCACATACTACCGTAGAGAGTATAATATTTCCACAAATCTAATCTGCTGACAACTTTTCATAACGTGACATCACGCCATGGCCTGGTCATTATGCGAACAGTTTTCTCAACCAGCTACTACGCGTATTGCGAGGCGGTTTTCTTGGCACGTCTTGTCGAAGCAGAGATCGTGTCCCCTTATCACGGGATTCTCATCAATAGGGTGTGGGTAACCCAACCGTGCCATCAATTGTGGTGCTTGGGGAATAAGCGAGTTTACCAGGCAGGTGGGGAGGCGCATAGCTTCTTCCGCCCTTATAAAGGGACAAGGACTCCTCCTTTTCACCCACGCCTTCATCTTCCCTGCCCGTCCATTCCCTGCCAAGTTCGCATTTTCCTCGTAAAACCACGCCAAACATGTCCGGAGCAGGAGGCAAGTGGATGGTGTCCTCCATTACGGAGGAGAACATTACGAAGCTCCGAGAAGCCGGATACCTGGCTGCAGACATCACGCACTGGCGCCCAGACGAGGGGTAGATCGTTCGTACTCCAAGACCCCATGAGAGGGTTGTATTCCTCCCCCACTTCGTTCGCGGATTGGGATTTCCCCTCCACCCGTTCGTCAGCGGGCTCATGTTCTACTGCGGGTTGGACTTCCATGATCTGGCCCCCAATTTCATCCTCAACATTTCGGCGTTTATCTTTGTGTGTGAGGCCTTCCTCCGCATCAAGCCCCACTTCGGCTTGTGGCTGAAGACCTTCAATGTGAAACCGAAGGTGGTGGTCGGCCAGCAAGCGGAGTGCGGAGGCGCCATGGTGGGAAAAATGCCTAATGTCTCCTGGCTCGAGGGCTCCTATGTGGAGACCGTGAAGGGGTGGCAATCGGGGTGGGTCTACAACACCGAGTCGCGTGACGCCAACTGGGCGGCGGCCCCCGAGTTTCTATCCGGCATCCCCACGCGGCTCACCTCCTGGAAAGAGAAGGGCCTATCCTAGGGTTCATCGGTGGAGCTGACCGGAGTCCAAAACTGCGTTAGAAATATGATAAGAAAGAAAATCGAGCTTGTCAACGTGCTCGAGGTCATGCTCTTCCGCCGGATCCTTCCGTGTCAAGGATGGGCATTCAATATGTGGGAGTTCAACCCGGCCAGCACCAGATGCTGCGAGAGCTTTTTGACATGACGCACCAAGACATCTGGAGGGTGCTATTCAAGGCCGCCGAGGTACCTCCTCCCCTTACCGAGGATCGCGGACTCAACGCAAAGCGCCCTGCCAATCCGGTAAGCTCTTTATAACTCATAAGATGTATCTTTCCCCGGTATAATCATGTGGGGGATCTAAGCCTCCGTGCCATTTGACAGGAATGGGTCGCGACAACGGAGCAGGTTGATTGTCCGGCCCCACTGCCTGAGGATCCAGCAAGTGCTCTCTTAACTGAGATGTTGGCTCCAGCGCCCTATGAGGCACCGGAGAAGAACACCAAGAAGAAGGCCATGGGGACCAGGAAAGGTCGCCGGCGCAAGGTCATATCGGACTCATCGTCCGATAACACCAAGGCGCCCTCCTCCCACGAAAACGAGGAGGAGGAAGAGGAAAGTTCTCCCTCCCTAGCCGGGGGACAAGAAAAGGAAGGCCACCCCATCAGGGAAAGCTGAAGGGTCCAAGAAGGCAAGGACTCACCTTTCGGACTGCTCCACGGCGGTTGCTGTTAGCGACGAGGAGTGGTTACCCAGGGACAAGCCCCTGGCGAAGTTGTAAGTATCCGGATACCATAATTGTCAGGGGTGCTGATCCCACGGACACCTATGGGACCACGGCGGACCGGGGCCCCTTTCGGTTCGGCAGGGGGGCGGAGAGTGCACGAAGAGCAGATCGAGGCAAACGCACGAGTGACGCGATCAGTTTACCCAGGTTCGGGCCGCACGGATGCATAAAACCCTACTCCTGCTTTGATTTGTATTTGTGTTCTTGCTCAGGAGCGATGAATGCTACAGTACACTCAAATGGCTAGCGAGACCGAGCGTGAGAAGAATTGTTCGACCCCCTTCTACGTTGCACACGGGCCTCCTTTTATATGTCTAAGGGGTCACCGACAGGTGGCAACAGAGATGAGGGTAATGTAAAAGAAGTGGTGGTTGGCATCACCGCTTACTACAGTTGTATCATACCTAACCCCGACGGCAGGGGACAAAGGTATTAAATGCCTGTCTGTGTCGCCTAGACGGTGCAGAAAGGGACCGCTAGGGACGCCATTGCTTGCCATGATGGCCATCTTGTCAGCGCCGCTTGCCACCATGTACCTCTAGCTGCACAGCCTTCCGCCACGTACGCCTGGAAGGGTCCCAGAGCGACACGTTGGCGGATGTGCTGGAGCGCAGGTACAGGATGAAAGCTTGTCGTGGCAAGTGCCTTGCCGCGGTTATTATCTTGTCGCGTCCAGGAGCTTGTCGCTCACTGGGCCTTGCGGGGACACATGATGCGTTGCAGCAAGTTCCTCGAGATGCCTTGGTTGGCCTTCCCGGCAAGCTCCTCTTGCCGGGGTCTTGTCTCCTTCCCGGCAAGCTCCTCTTGTCGGGGTCTTGGATACTTTGTTCTTGAATGGCTCCAAAGGAACCACGGAGGATCTTGGCGGTCTCCCGGCAAGCCTTGTCGCGGGACGCTGCGACTGCCTGTGCACAAGTTCGGGATACTAAGGTACCCCTACTTTAGTACACCGACAGGAGCCCCCGGGCCTGGGCCATACACGGTGTCGAACGCTATTGGGCCAGGCCCAAAACAGGGCACGGGCACGCGCGGCCTAGGTTACGCCGTAACTCACTCCGCATCCGCCGCGCCCTCCCCGCACGGCATGCGTCGAACGCGGCATCGTGGGAGAGATCGTGGGCGGTTTCTTTATTAGGAAAGGCGGATCGTCCGCCACCTCCCCCTTTATAAGCAAAGGGAAGCAGGGGTAGTGCGCCCACTCGCCCCATTGTAGTCTCAGAAAACTCCGCCCCGCCTCCGTCTTCCCAAAGCAACAAGAGAGCAGCATCCTGCCTCCCCCCATCGCCACCATCACCACCAACGCCGTCGGCCTCCTCCACCACATTCGCCATGGCTCCGAAAGCCGACAAGGCGAAGGCCGTGAAGTCGACCGAGGCGCAGCGGCTCGCGGCGATGCGGAGGGAGTGAGCCATCTCCCCCCCCCCCCCCAAGCTCGGTGCCAAGGAGCTGTGGGAGTACTATTATCTCTTTTGGGCGACGGAGACGGCTCCGGACGGGTACCCCTTCTTCGCCGTATTCTTCTACTGCAGGCTCTGCCCGCCCTTTTCCGAGTTCTTTTGTGATATCATGAATACCTACAATCTCTGCCTCCTTGACTTCACTCCCAACGCCGTACTCACCATGGCCGTTTTCGCACACCTCTGCGAGAACTTTGTCGGAGTCCACCCTAGCGTAGCCCTTTTTCGGCACTTTTTCATTCCCCGGGTAGAGAGAGGAGAGCCCTTGTCCGGCGGAATTGCCTGGGTCTCTAGGACCGGCAAGAAGGATTCCTATTTGGAGGGCGAATTCCGCGGCAAGTGGGAGGAGTGGAGGGCTGATTGGTGCTGGATTGTCGAGGAGAGCCCGCAACCATTCACCGCCCGGCGCCAAGTAGCAGCAGTACGCGGTAGCGACTGGAGTGATGTGGCCCCGGAGGAAAGCAGGGTAAGGATTGCCGTCACCAGGATCCAGCGCCTTAGGCTTGCCGGACTCACCGTAGGTGCCGTGGGCGCGGACTTTCTTTGCCGCCGCATTGCCCCCCTGCAGGAACGGAGGAGGCCTGCTTGGGAGTTCAAGAACACGGCAGATATCATGAGGCTGCGCCTGGGCCTCAACTACAATTTCACTGTCCTTGAGCTCAACGGAATACTGCAGGAGCTCTTCAAGTACGATTCAGATCACCCCGAAGTCTTCAGGTTGCCACAGGGCGTCGTCCCTTTGTGCAAGGATTCGGCGCTCGACCGCATCAGGGCGATGATGCCACTGTGCGATTTGCACGCACGGAATCGTGCCAACTTGGCAAGAGCCAGAAGACGAGGTTGTACAGCAATTCTTCGACGACTTGGTGGAAGTGCCAATCTGCGCTGACGAGAAGGACGGCCTCATCCGCAACACCACCGAGGCGGAGTTGGCGTACATTGCCACTAGGTTGGAAGAGGCGGCGGCAGCTGCCGTGGCGGGCGAGTTCGGCTTCACTTTGGAGGAGGCAGTGGCAGGAGAGGCGGAGAACCGTGCCGAGCAAGAGGAAATCTCCAGCAAGAAAGAGCTTGCCCGGCAAGAGGAGTTTGCCGGCAAGGAAGATCTTGTCGGGCGTGATGCCGAGCCAAGCGAGCCCGCCGAGGATGCGAGCGGCTCGTTGGAGATTGACTCTTCCTCCACTTCGTCCTCAGACAGCACGCCGCCAGCAGCCTCTCCGTCCCCACCAAGAAGGCTTCTCCGCAAGGCCGGGGATGCGGCGAGGCGACAGGCGGGCCGACAGCCGCAGCACCGCACGACGCGCTCCACCGTGGCAAGCACCATTGCCGCGGGAGCGCCCCATGCCGCTGCTTCGACTGGAGCGGCGTCTTCCCGGATTGCCGCTTCTACTCCCGCCAAGCGACCAAGGGAGCCTACTCCTCCACCTTCCCGCGCTGGAGGCGGGCCGGATTTTGACTTCTCCGCGTTCAGCTCCGACGACGAAGAAGAAGAAGAGTAAGTTTCTCTTATTGTTCTTGCTATTCATGGATTTTTGCTGTTTTTGTCTTGTCTTGTTTCTCACTTGCCTTTCCCTGTATCTGTTCCTTTTTAGGACTCTGGCACAGAGAGCGGCAAAGAGAGCCAAGGCGCCGGTGATCGTCATCGAGGACGAACCCACTGCATCAACAGGGGACGTGCCTGAGACAAACTTGTCGAACCCGGCGGCTGATCTTCAGAGCAGCCCCCAGCGTAAGTGTCTTGTTCGTTTTCTGCTGTTGGGCACGCACGAAGATCCTTGCTTTGCTGATACTTGTTTGTTGACTTGTGCAGGAGCAGAGCAGCCTCACCAGGAGAGCCTGGAGGCCGCTCCCGAAGCGCCAAGGGAGAGTCCTCCAGCGAGGGAGAGGTCTCCGGCAAGGGAGGAGACTCCGACAAGGGAGGAGCCCCCGGCAAGGGAGGAGACTCCGGCAAGGGAGGAGCCCCCGGCAAGGGAGGAGGCTCTGGCAAGGGAGGAGCCCCCCAGCAAGGGAGGGATCTCCGGCAAGGGACTGTGTCAGCGATCCCCCGACAACGGAGACCACAGCTGAAGATGTCGGGGGTGCTGATCCCACGGACACCTATGGGACCACGGCGGACCGGGGCCCCTTTCGGTTCGGCAGGGGGGCGGAGAGTGCACGAAGAGCAGATCGAGGCGAACGCACGAGCGATGCGATCAGTTTACCCAGGTTCGGGCCGCACAGATGCGTAAAACCCTACTCCTGCTTTGATTTGTATTTGTGTTCTTGGTCGGGAGCGATGAATGCTACAGTACGCTCCAATGGCTAGCGAGACCGAGCGTGAGAAGAATTGTTCGTTTTCTGCCATCGGGCACACACGAAGATCCTTGCTTTGCTGATACTTGTTTGTTGACTTGTGCAGGAGCAGAGCAGCCTCACCAGGAGAGCCTGGAGGCCGCTCCCGAAGCGCCAAGGGAGAGTCCTCCAGCGAGTGAGAGGTCTCCGGCAAGGGAGGAGACTCCGATAAGGGAGGAGCCCCCGGCAAGGGAGGAGACTCCGGCAAGGGATTTGCCCCCGGTAAGGGAGGAGGCTCCAGCAAGGGAGGAGCCCCCGGCAAGGGAGGGATATCCGGCAAGTGACTGCGTCAGCGATCCCCCGACAACGGAGACCACAGCTGCAGACCCTGGCACAGGTAACTTCCTCGCTTCCAAACTCCCCTTGGTTTCTTCGTCTTATTGATCTTTCTCTTGGATTTTGCTCGAATTTTGTTTGAATTTTCTCCCCTCTTCCGGCCGTCAGATCCATCTGTTGCAGAGCCAATGGAGACTGAAGTCGCCGCCGAGGAAGCAGCCGGCGTCGGCGAGGAGGCCGCCAGGGCTGCCGCCGCGGAGGTGGGTGGGGAGTCTGGCGGTTGTACTGACGACCCGAACGCCGCAGGAGCGCCAGGCGCTGCTCCGACCATTGACTCCTCCGCCGCTGCCGCCGCGCCAGGCTCCGAAGAGCCCCAGCCTGGTGTCTACCTGAAGGCCGGCGAGGACATCTTCATCAACCTCCCCTGGGCATCAAGCTCCAGGGCGCCGATCGAGGGGGAGATGCTGGACGGAGAGGTGCTTGCCTCCGCCGGTCTGAAGCTGGTCGACGCGCCAAGTAGCAGCAGCGGTGAACCTGAAGAGGAGCACCTGCTGCGGAAGCTAGTGGCGCTCTACCATGCCCGGCAGGCCAAGCTGGAGTCCCGCGAAGCGCTCGTCGCGAAGGCCGGCGCTGATATCGAGAAGCGCGCAGAAGAGCTCCGGGGCGCCAACCAGGAAGCTCTCCGCTCCCTGGCAAAGGAGCGGGAAGATCTTGCCGAAGCGCAGCAGGCCTTCCTCCTCTAGAAGGCCGACGTCGAAGAGCGCCAACGCCTTGCCGCAGAAAAATTGTCTTTGCAGGAGGGTGACTTGGCGCAGCGGAAGGTCCACCTCGACAGCCACGAGGAGGAGCTTGCCGCGCCCGAGCGAGAAGTTGGCGGAGCCCTTAAGCAAGCCGAAGACGCCGCCGCCGCCGCCGAGGCCACCAAGAACGAGCTGGAGCTGAAGGTGGCGCAGCTGGAGGCGAGCCTTAAGACGAACGGCGACGAGCTCGCCGCGCTCAAGCTCGAGCGGGAGAGGGACGCCAACAGTTATTCGGAGCTGCAGGCCCTTTTCGCCGAGAAGGGCAAGGAACTGGACGCCGCCAAGAACTCCAACGCTGATCTCGAAGCAAAGTTGGCGGCTCTGACGCAATCTCTGGACAGCACCAAGGAGTAGGAGACGGCCTTGAAGGAGGAAGTCGAGGCCGGCACGGTGCTGCTGGCGAATGCTGCTGCCGCCCAGAAGACCTTGTCGGAGAACGTGGAGCACTGGACGGAGGGTCTGGTGAACGTCGCCGCGGATGTCGACAAGGAGCTGGCGCAACTGGGGATGGTGGATCTTGGGTACTCCTCCGACGAGAACCTCCAAGCCAGCGCCAAGCTTACTCTGTTCTTCAAGGGCTTGGCGACGGCTCTCCAGCGACTCCGGGAGCAGATCCCAAAGCAGCTTGCCGATGAGTCGCGCAAGATTTGCGCGGGAGCTCTCCAGAAGGTGCTGATGAAGGTGGCCTTCCGCAACCCAGGTCTCCGCCTCACCAATGTCCTTCGAAGCTTGCCGCCAGATGCTGATCTTGAGGAGCTCAAGGCCCTTGTCGCACCTATTGTGGACAGGGTGAGTGGAATCAGAAGGGTCGAGGGTGACCGTGTAGACTAGGCCATCCATCTCTTTCTTTCCTTGTCGCTGTTAATCATGTTATGAAAAACAGTTTGTTAGAGCTGCGACAAGTTATTTTGTAATATACTCTATCCTGGGTAGTAATTGCTATGTTATTTCCTTTACTTGACTCTTTCCTTTGTATGTTTCGACCCTACGCTTTTAGGGAACTGGCCGGCGCAGGCACCTTTGCCGCGAGCGCTGAGTGCGGAACGTCAGCAACCTGCTGGCGGTGCCGCAGCCGACAAGAAACCTTGTCGCGGCTAGTCGCAGCTCACTTAAGTTGTTGAGCGGACTCGAAACAACAGTAAGGGCGCAACTAGCTACGAGTTGGTTCCTCCGCGCACAGGTTTTCCATACAAAGCACGGTCGTTCAATGAAAATAACTTAAAAACTTAAAGAAAATTTTATTGCTCAGACTTTGGCAACTTATCTTTTTTGTTATTTGCTTCCAGCAAGGCAAAACCTTCTTGAACAACGCCTGGTCCATACCGTATCTTCTTCCTTCCCCCCCCCGGCAAACTTGTGCGCGAGGGGACCTCCTTTTCCTTGTGAAAAAGAAAGGAGATGAAATAACAGTATGGAGCCTTATGGCTCGTTATTGCTTACCGAGAGTAAGTGCTGCACAAAATGTCAGATAATGCGTGCAAAATTTAAAAAGCATGAAATAGACAAGGTGTGCTGAGCACATAATATTTATGCACGGGATCTGCGCCCGGCTTTGTGCAAAGGATCACATGCAACAACGGCAAGACTTGTACAAAAGGTGGTTGCCGGAACGGGTTCCGGCAACCGTGCCCTACGGGTAAAACTTGCGAAGATGCTCAATATTCCAGGAGTTGACACTGGTATGCCATCTTCGGTCTCAAGGCGGACAGTGCCAGGCCTTGTGACTCGTTTCACCCGGTAAGGGCCTTCCCACTTCGGCGTCAACTTGTTGGAATTTTTGGCGGACTGAACGCGCCGAAGAACAAGGTCGCCTTCCTCGAGACTTCTGGCGATAACTTTGCAGCTATGGTAGCGGCGCAAAGCTTGCTGGTAGCGAGCGGCTCGCACAGCAGCCTGAAGACGGTCTTCCTCAAGGAGCAGCGCGTCGTCTTGTCGCAGCTGCTCTTGCTCGAGCTCATCATAAGCGAGCACTCGAGGCGACCCATATACGAGTTCCGTGGGGAGAACTGCCTCCGCTCCATAGACTAGAGCGAAGGGTGTCTGGCCAGTGGCTCGATTTGGCGTCGTCCTGATCGACCAAAGAACCACCGGCAACTCCTCGATCCAGTTTCTTCCGCACTTGTGCAGCCTGTCGAAAGTTCTGGTCTTGAGCCCGCGCAGCACTTCAGCATTTGCCCTCTCCGCTTGACCATTGCTTCTCGGGTGGGCAACAGAAGCGAAGCAGACCTTGGCGCCAAGATCTTGGACGTACTGCATGAAGGTGCGGCTCGTAAATTGCGTACCGTTGTTGGTGATTATCCTGTTAGGGATCCCGAAACGGCAAACAATCGACCTGAAGAACTTGACTGCTGACTGTGCTGTCACCTTCCTCACTGGTTCCACTTCTGGCCACTTTGTGAACTTGTCGATTGCAACGTACAAGTACTCAAAGCCCCCGACAGCTCGGGGAAAGGGGCCGAGGATATCGAGCCCCCAGACCGAAAATGGCCAGGATAAAGGGATCGTCTGGAGAGCTTGAGCTGGCTGGTGTATCTGCTTGGAATGGAACTGGCACGCTTCACACTTGGTTACTTGTGCAGTCGCATCCTGGAGGGCTGTCGGCCAGAAGAAACCTTGCCGGAATGCTTTTCCGACAAGGGCTCTTGCGCCAATGTGGTGACCACATATGCCTCCATGTATCTCTGCCAACAGCTTCTGTCCATCTTCCCGGGGAATGCACTTCAATTTCACACCGTTGAGTCTTTCTGCACAGTATGTTATCGACAAACTGGTACATACTAGACTGTCGGGCTACTCTTTCTGCTTCTTCTAGTTCTCCGAGAAGTTCTCCTGTCTGAAGGAAACGGACAATCTGCTGCGCCCATGTTGGAGCCTGTGGCTCGACAACAAGGACTAAAGGCAATTCTGCTGCTGCGGGAACATCTGCTTCCACGGCAAGAGCCTGCTGTTCTGCTGGAGCTCGACGTTCCCCGGCAAGCTTGCCGGAGCAAAACTTGTCGGGAGCGTCTGCTTCAACGGAACAAACCCTGGGGCTTGCCGGAGCAGACTGCTCCTCAGCATTCTTGGTGTTGATCTTGGGGACTTTCTTGGCGGCGGCCTCGGGAAGCTCTGCCGGAAAATAGTCGCCAGAAACCAACTTCCTCTTCTTGCTCTGTCCAGTTGGTGGTCTTACGGACGGCTGAGTCAGCTTGAGCACAAAAATCCCTGGTTCCACAGGTAATTTAAGTGCGGCGCACTTTGACAGGCCATCGGCAATGGTATTCTGAGCTCTTGGGACGTGCTCCATCTGCAGGCCGTCAAAGTGCTCTTCTAGCTTTCTCACTTCGTCAACGTAAGCTTCCATTAAAGGACTCTGGTAATTCTTGTTCACTTGGCGGACGACAAGCTGTGAGTCACCCCTGACTATGAGCTTTTTAATTCCAAGTTCTGCCGCAATCCTGAGACCGGCAAGCAAGCCTTCATACTCTGCAGTATTGTTTGTCACTTGCTCCTTGGGAAAGTGCATCTGGACTATGTACTTGAGGTGCTCTCTGGTGGGTGCGACAAGCAGCACTCCAGCACCGGCGCCTTGCAGCGAGAAGGCGCCGTCAAAGTACATGAGCCACTCTTTGTTTGTTTCCTTGGCGGGGATGCTCGTCTCCGGAATTTCTTCGTCTGGAGTTGGCGTCCACTCTGCTATGAACTCTGCCAATGCTCTGCTTTGGATTGTTGATGTACTCTCAAATTTGAGGCCAAAGCTTGACAGTTCCAGTGCCCACTCGACAATCCTGCCTGTTGCTTCTGGATTTTGCAATATCCTCGTCAGCAGAAAGCGAGTAACAATTGTGATTTCATGTGCTTGGAAGTAATGGCGCAGCTTTCTCGAGGCCATGAGAAGGCCGAAAAGCAACTTCTGCACACCAGAGTACCTTGACCTAGCCCCCTGCAAAAGGGAACTGACAAAGTAAACTGGGCGCTACACCATCTTCTTATGTATCTCCTCTTGCATCTGCGCAGATCCATGCTTGTCGGGACCAGAGCTTATCGGGGAAGCCCCCTGCTTGTCGCTGGATGTGCTTGCCGCGGTTGCTGGCTCGTCATCTGCCTCCCTCTCCGCTACTAACGCAGCACTAACCACTTGATTGGTTGCCGCTATGTATAGCAGCAACTTCTCTTGCGGCTTAGGTGCGACAAGTGTTGGAGTGGAGGACAGGTATCTCTTCAAGTCCTGCAGCGCAGCCTCCGCTTCCGGAGTCCATTTCAATGGACCTGCCTTTTTCAAAATTTTGAAAAATGGCAGGGCACGCTCAGCAAACCGAGAGATAAACCTGCTAAGAGCAGCCACGCAGCCGGCAAGCTTCCGCACATCCTTGACGCATTTTGGTGCTTCGATCTGGTTAATGGCCTTGATCTTGTCGGGATTGGCATCAATTCCCTGCTGAGACACAAAGAACCCAAGAAGCTTGCCGGAAGGGACTCCAAACACACACTTCTCGGGGTTGAGCTTGAGGTTGATCTTGCGTAGATTTGCAAAAGTCTCTTCTAAATCTTGGATCAGAGTTGCCCTGTCCTTGCTCTTGACCACTATATCATCCATGTAGGCCTCTACATTTCTGTGTATCTGTGGCTTCAAAGCGACATGGACTACTCTGGCAAATGTTGAACCAGCATTCTTTAATCCGAAAGGCATCCGTATGAAACAATACGTGCCACATGGAGTAACGAATGCTGTTTTCTCTTCGTCCTCTTCTGCCATGAAGATCTGATGATATCCTGAATATGCGTCAAGGAATGAAAGCAAATCACATCTGGCTGTGGATTCAACAATCTGGTCAATGCGCGGCAAGGGAAATGGGTCTTTGGGACAAGCTTTATTAACATCAGTGAAGTCAATACAAAGCCTCCATTTTCCATTTGCTTTGCGCACTACAACAGGATTGGCCAACCACGTGGGATGGAGGACTCCTCTGACAAGGCCTGCTGCTTCCAATTTCTTGATTTCTTCTGATATGAATTCTTGGCACTCCATTGCCTGTTTCTTGACCTTCTGCTTGACGGGCCGCGCATGAGGACAAACGGCAAGATGGTGCTCAATTACTTTCCTGGGAACACCGGGGATGTCAGACGTTCGCCCGCAGGAAAGCAATGAGCGCGCTTTCCTATTTAGGGTCAAGCGTGGCACTGATGGTGAAGGTACCACCAGCGCCGTCCTCCTTGGTGGACACCTTCTTGGTATGTGGTGGAGCTGCCATGGCCTTCTTACACTTGCCGGTGGAGCTCGATGGTGCGTCCTCGACGGCAGCGCAGCACTCCGAGGAGGTGCGCTTGCCGGAGTGGGCATCAGAGCTCTTGCCGGACTTGGTCCTCTTCTTCCCCCCGGGAGCTTCAGCGGCAAGTGTCTTGTGATCTGTTGCAGCAGCTGCTTCCCGGTAGATCTTGTCGGCGCAGATAAGGGCATCCTTCTTGTCGACAGGGACAGAGATAACACTTATCGGGCCTGGCATCTTAAGCGTGTTGTATGCATAGTGAGAGGCTGCCATGAACTTGGCGAGTGCTGGACGGCCAAGTATCCCATTGTAAGGCAGTGGGAAATTGGCAACGTCAAAAGTGACCCTCTCCGTTCTGAAATTCAGCTCGCTGCCAAATGTCACCGGCAACGTGACCTTCCCTTTCGGCTTGCTCCTTCCCGGGTTGATTCCTTGGAATGTGCCGGTCTCTTCGAGCTCGCTGTCAGGGATCTGGAGCTTTTGGAGCACAGTGGAGGAGATCAGATTTAAGCTGGCCCCGCCGTCAACTAGCATCTTAGTGACTTTGAGGTTGCGGATCATTGGCGAAACCAACAACGGCAAGCACCCGACCGCAGTTGTGCGATCGGGGTGGTCCTCACTGTCAAAGATGATAGGCGTGCTGGACCATTTCAGAAGCTTGCGCAATTCGACAGGTGGCTCTGCCGCATTAACTTCCCGCAGCCACTGTTTGAGTTGGTGGTGGGAAGTATGCAGAGAAGCACCGCCGTCAACACACAAGACTTCTGTAGCTTTCAGAAACTCCTGCTCACTGTTCTCCACATCATCCATGTCCTCGTCGTCGTCTTCATCTTCATCCTTGTCGCGGCCGCGGGGAGGTCTGTCTCCTTGCCGCTGCTTGGCCTTGCCGCGGCGTCCTCCCCGGCCAGCGCGCTTCTTGCCGGCCTCTCCACCGCCTCCTTGGGCTCTCTCCTTGTCGCGCCGCTCGTACTCAGCTTTTTGTTGCTGGACAAGCTGCTCGACCTTCTTGCAACTCTGGAGATCATGGCCCTTGGTGCGGTGGATCTTGCAGTACTGATTGTTGGAGCCGTCCTGCTTGTCGGCGGCCGCCACAGCTTGGCAATTGGTGCATGCGGCAGCCTCCTTGCCGGAGCTGCCAACTTTGGCTTGCTTGGCGCCACTGTCGTTGCCGGACTGCTCAACGACTAGTACCTCTTTGCCTTTCTTCTTCCTGTTGCGCCTCTGGTTTTTCTTTGCCGGGGCAGCATCTTCGCTGTCAGATCACCCTGCTCCAGTATTCTCTCCGGGGAGTTTCCTCCCTTCTTCAGCGCGCGCACACTTGTCGGCCAGGGCATACAGCTCGCTGACGTCTCTGATTCTGCTCATCACCATCTCCTCCCGCATCCTGTGATTACGCACGTTCTGATGGAACGCGCTGATAACTACGGCAGGGTGGATGTCTAGGATGTTGCACTGTACACGGCTGAATCTTTGGATATACTTGCGCAGGGGCTCTCCTTCCTTCTGGGCAAGCAGGTGGAGATCACTCTCTTGGCCATGTGGTTTGTGGCCGCCCGTAAAGGCGCTGACAAACTGATGGCACAAGTCCGCCCAAGAGGATATGGAGTTGTCCGGCAAGTGCATGAGCCAGGACCTGACTTCGGGCTTGAGCACAAGCGGGAAGTAGTTGGCAAGGACCTTGTCGTCTCGCCCCCCGGCAGCTTGCACCGCAATGGTGTAGATGCTGAGGAATTCTGACGGGTGCGACTTGCCGTCGTACTTCTCCGGCACGTCTGGCTTGAATTGCTTCTGGCTGGGCCACTGGACTTGCCGCAGCTCACGGGTAAACGTAGGGCAACCTACCGCGTACGGCGAGTCGCCTGGTTCTCCAGACGCATGCATGTCAATAGAGGGCCCAGCGCGCAAGTCTGTTTGACGCCGCGCTTCTCTTCGGCGCTCGATGCGTGTTCGAGCGTCTTCTTGTTGTCATTCATGAAGAACTTGGGGCTGATCGCGACGAGCTCGCGGATCTGATGACGCGGTGGAGTCGCTGTCGTGGTGGATCCGGCGAGTCGGCGATCTTGGCCTTCGGGGCGGAGAGTGCACAGTGGTTGCACCCTCGCCGGTCTTGTCGCCACCGGCTCGCGCCTGGCTGACTTGCCGCGGCAGCGATGCGCTTGGCTGCCATGGGTTGTCACCGTTGGCGAAGCCGATGAGGCTCTGGATAGTGGCCCTCCAGTCATCGATCTTCTCTGGCGCTGGAGGGTAATCTAGTAGCAGTTGGGCCCGTGCCAACGCTTCTGCCGGAGTGGCAGGCGGCGGCGGCGAACGGTGCGAGGAACGGGATATGCTCGGACTTCTAACTATGTTAGAAGGAGCAACATCTCGTCCAAGCGACCGTGCCACGCTCGCGCCAGCATGTTGGCGCGCATGCTGGTCTTGAGCGCTCCGGGATCCGCCAGCTTGATCTTGGCCCAGCAAACATATGGTACCGTGAGTACCATGACGCTGCTGGTCCCGCGCCTCCTGAGATGGGCGCGGTGCGTGTACGGACGCCGAGGTCTTGGAGTGCGCCCGATCGTTGTGGGAGCCGACTGCGCCGCCGATGTGCAGCGCAGCCTTGTCCTTGGACCTGGCAGCACCATGAGCCCCCTCATCGGCGCCCGCTCTTCCGCCGACGTCCACCCCACCAGCCGTTCGCTCCGGTGATGGTGGGCTCGGCGCAGACGGAGCAGCTGCCTCCGAAATCTTCTTCTTCGGTGGCATGTTGATGAGGATGACGAAGATTCGGCTCGTGCGAATGTCGGATCAGGTTCACACAGCCTCGACGCGCCCCTACCTAGCGCGCCAAAGATGTTGGGGGTGCTGATCCCACGGACACCTATGGGACCACGGCAGACCGGGGCCCCTTTCGGTTCGGCAGGGGGGCGGAGAGTGCACGAAGAGCAGATCGAGGTGAACGCACGAGCGACGCGATCAGTTTACCCAGGTTCGGGCCGCACGGATGCGTAAAACCCTACTCCAGCTTTGATTTGTATTTGTGTTCTTGCTCGGGAGCGATGAATGCTACAGTACGCTCAAATGGCTAGCGAGACCGAGCGTGAGAAGAATTGTTCGACCCCCTTCTACGTTGCACACGGGCCTCCTTTTATATGTCTAAGGGGTCACCGACAGGTGGCAACAAAGATGAGGGTAAAAATGTAAAAGAAGTGGTGGTTGGCATCACCACTTACTATAGTTGTATCATACCTAACCCTGACGGCAGGGGACAAAGGTATTAAATGCTTGTCTGTGTCGCCTACACGGTGCAGAAAGGGACCGCTAGGGACGCCATTGCTTGCCACGATGGCCATCTTGTCAGCGCCGCTTGCCACCGTGTACCTCTAGCTGCACAGCCTTCCGCCACGTACGCCTGGAAGGGTCCCAGAGCGACACGTTGGCGGATGTGCTGGAGTGCAGGTACAGGATGAAAGCTTGCCGCGGCAAGTGCCTTGCCGCGGTTATTATCTTGTCGCGTCCAGGAGCTTGTCGCTCACTGGGCCTTGCCGGGACACATGATGCATTGCAGCAAGTTCCTCGAGATGCCTTGGTTGGCCTTCCCGGCAAGCTCCTCTTGCCGGGGTCTTGTCTCCTTCCCGGCAAGCTCCTCTTGCCGGGGTCTTGGATACTTTGTTCTTGAATGGCTCCAAAGGAACCACGGAGGATCTTGGCGGTCTCCCGGCAAGCCTTGCCGCGGGACGCTGCGACTGCCCGTGCACAAGTTCGGGATACTAAGGTACCCCTACTTTAGTACACTGACAATAATAGTTCTTGGTATGTTTTATTTTATCGCTTCTTATCAAGCCGAACATGATCATGCAGCCCATCCAAAGCCCATATTGATGTATCCTCTTCGGATGGGTCTTTGGGCCTGTCGGAGATGAATAGCGATTCACTCCCGACCGCCTCCTCCACCCGCCCTACGGACGAAGTCGAGGTGCTGTCTCAAAGGGTACCGAACAAAGGGGATACAGTTTCGGAAGCGCCCCAAGGCGACATTCCGGACGCTAGGCGCACGAGGGGCAAGACTCCCATGGGCTCTAACGCTGGGGGCAGCAAGTCTATGCCGATGGCCTCTGTCCATCCAGGGTCATCGGACAATTTGCCGGAAGCGCTTCGCGGCGCTTCCATTGACGAAAAGCACCACACTATCATGAGTGTGGTGGTCAAGAAGATTCAGTCCACCAAAGTGGACTGACTAAAGCCTGTGCCAGCCTCCTAACAGGCTTTGAGGTAAGTAATCAAATTATGAGAAAATTTTATAGCATAGATAGTAGCCCCTGATGCCCTATTTGGTGTTCGGAAGAAAAGCCGAATAGAGGATCAAATAATAACCACAGGAGTCTAATCAGAATATGTCTATCTGAATAAGCAGGCTTCACTGCTGGCCGCTGCCGCTCACACGGCGGAGGTCTCCGCACTGAAGCGGGACCATGAGCGGTCTAAGGAAGAGATCGGCCTTACCAAGAGGCAGCTCGAAGAGAACAAAGGTAAGTGATACCTCGTCTGTTTATTGATAAAGAAAAAGGAAATTTGTCATTCGATCACAGGATCGTCATGAATTTTGCTAGGGGCCACGACCAAAGTGGTAGCCCTGAAGAAGGTGCTGTCCGAAGCCGACAGCAAAGCGGCTAAGGAGCTCGCCGAGCGCGAGAAGCAAGAGTCCTGAGTTGGCGAGGTTCAGCAAGAGCTCCAGGAGTTCGTCAAGAAGTACGAGTCCTTGGAGTGTGACTCTAAGACACAAGGGTCTGAGCTTGCGAAGGCCCTCGAGAACACACAAAATGCCAAGGCCGAAGCCCAAAAAGCCCTCCTGGAAATTGAGGGGGTCAAGAAGATAGCAGCGGGTAAGGCATTCATTATGCAAAGCAAGCATGTGAAGGAAAATTTCCTTTTACTTACCCGAATTCGGAGTTCTCCAGGAGCGTTCGTAGATCTACCCCGCAGTGTGTCGGATGCCGTGGAGTTCTACCGGGCCGAGGAAGGGAGCTCGACGAAGAAGTTGTTCTGGTCTTAGTATACTGGGACCAAACATCCGATGCCCTTGAGTGACCAGTTGAAGCAACTGGTTGAGCTTCACAAGGCGGCCGAACTGGCCATGAAAGCCTCATAGTTCGGATGTGGCCTGGTGAGCCCCTGCCTGGCAGCTATTTCGGCTTGGTAAGGCGGCTCGTGAATGCCTGCCCCCGGTTTGAAGTCATAAAGCGGTCTGTCTGCATTGAGGGTGCGCGCAGGGCTTTTGCCTGGGCGAAAGTGCACTGGGCGAAGATGGACGCCAAAAGCTGGTGAAGGAAGGGCCGCCGGAAAGCAAGGAGCGTCGCCACCCCGAAAAGTATTATGACAACGTCCTAAAGGGTGCTCGCCTTGTGGCAGAGGAATGTACTAAGGATGTAATATTTGAATGAATGTACTTTCTGATCCTGTAATGTGAACCAAGTTCATATGCGCTATGTAGCGCTTGTTTGATTTAAAATATTACCTTCTGTGCGGCCGTTTATAAAATTTGAGAGTTGGCCAGTCGTCGGCTTCTGCCCCCATGTAACTAGTACTGAGGTGTTCGGGATAAACCTAATCACTCTTTATCCCAGTTTTGGGTCCTTCAAAGGAGGTGTTCAGCACAACAAACCAGGCAATCAAACTATAAAGCTTTATCACTCTCACTTAGCCATAGAAAGTCTACAATTTTAAATTTTGGCGAAGCCCCTGGTATTCGGAAGGCCAAACTTGGGGCGCTATGTACGCCAAAGTCGGACAAGACCGACTCTTCGCCCAAAGTAGAAACAATCTTTAAGGGTTTGAGACCTCTCGAACAGCGACCAGCTCTCGCCGCATCATGACAGTCAGTTTTCGGCTTTCTCTACTGAGGTGCTCGTCCGGAAGAACCAGGACACAATCGCAGTAGTTCTCCTAGTGCTACCTTAGCCGATATAGCGGAACGAAAGGTACCAAAACATGGGAGCCGGGTGAACCCAACTATTAACCCAAGACATGATTCGGAGCTAATGCATATAATGCTATAAGTTCGGGGTGCTGCACTGTCGAAAGTGTTCGGACTTTTCTTGCCGTGTTATGGGGCACATTGAAGCCCCTGGCGCACTGGACGTACCAGAACATACGGGTGAAATTTGTCGTAAATAGGCAGACAGGAAAACGGATGAAGAAATGTAATAATAAGCTAATTGTATATTGTTATTGAAATGATATGTCAAAGCGTATGTATACAAGTAGTGCAATAAGCAAAAATAGGACTATTGGACATGTCCTATCCAAGGGCAAGCTGCATGTGGGTATGTAAAACAGGTATAGTGATCATTATCAGAGACCACCTGGGGATTCCCTTATACATCAAAGCTTCTTGCTTCCTTGGTGTTTTCTTCCCGTGACGGGCTCGATAATCAGACTACCGGAGAGGGCCTTTGGAGAGTAGGGGCCTGAAAGGAAGAAAATGTTAAAGGTATACGGGCCCTGGAGCGGTTGATCCGCATTGTTGGCTGTGCCGTGGCCATGCCTCCGCCTATGCCCATGGTATCTTGAGTGCGTAATTATGTACACGCGGCACTAATTTTGCCCCTTGGATGGGACTAGGGCGGAGGCCGGACTGCTAGGCAAGCTCTAAACGTGCCTGGCAATCCTCTTGCAGGGTACTCCGGACTCGCTTGGAGGTGTCCGGGGTCTTTTTCGCTGAATTGGCGGTTTGCCTCATAAGGCTGCTTTGCGCTTCTGCTGCGAGGGCCACAGTGTCTTCCTCCATGCGGAGTGAGCGCTCTGTGTTTCCTTTAACTATTATAACCCCGCGAGGTCCTGGCATTTTGAGCTTGAGGTATGCATAATGCAGTACCGCATTGAATCTGGCAAATGCGGTTCGTCCAAGCAGTGCATGATAGCCGCTGCGGAAGGGGACGATATCGAAGATTAGTTCCTCGCTTCGGAAGTTATCCGGAGATCCGAAGACCACTTCCAGCGTGATTGAGCCAGTGTAACAGGCCTCTACACCTGGGATGACACCTTTACAGGTGGTTTTGGTGGGTTTGATCCTCGAGGGGTCTATACCCATTTTGCGCACTGTATCCTAATAGAGCAGGTTCAGGCGGCTGCTACCGTCCATAAGGACTCAAGTGAGGTGAAATCCGTCTATGATGGGGTCAAGGACCAATGCGGCAGAACCGCCATGACGGATGCTGGTGGAGTGGTCCCTGCGATCGAAGGTGGTCAGACAGGAAGACCACGGGTTGAACTTTGGGGCGACTGGCTCCAATGCATAGACATCCCTTAGTGCACGCTTCCGTTCCCTCTTGGGAATATGGGTTGCGTATATCATTTTTACCGTTTTCAGTTGTGGAGGAAATTTCTTCTGCCCTCCTGTGTTCGGCGGCTGGGGCTCCTCCTCGTCGTCGCTATGCAGCCCCTTTTACTTATTTTCGGCATTCAACTTGCCAGCCTGCTTGAACACCCAACATTCTCTATTGGTGTGGTTGGCTGGTTTATCGGGGGTACCGTGAATTTGACACGAACGATCGAGTATCCGGTCCAAGCTGGACGGTCCCGGATTGCTTCTTTTGAATGGCTTTTTCCACTGACCGGATTTAGAGCCACTGAATTCGGCATTGACTATCGTGTCTTCGGTGTTGTCGTCGTTGTTACGGTGTTTGTGCCTGTGACGACGTGGCCTGCCGTTGCTATCTTTGGCATCTGAATTGCCAGGGTTTCTTGATGTGTTGTTGCTGCGAGCCAGCCAACTATCCTCGCCCGCACAAAAGCGGGTCATGAGTGTCCTGAGGGCTGCCATGGATTTCGGCTTTTCTTGGCCGAGGTGTCGGGCGAGCCATTCATCGCGGATATTATGCTTAAACGCCGCTAAGACCTCGGCATCCTGATAGTCGACAATTTGGTTATTTTTAGTTAGGAACCGAGTATAGAATTTCCTGGCTGATTCCCCTGGCTGTTGGGTTATGTGACTCAAGTCATCGGCATCTGGTGGTCGCACATAAGTGCCCTACTGGGAGCTCGTGGTCCATTACTTCATCAGTGAAGCATAGGGGGTGTGCGGCGCCTCTCTGACAGGCTATATCACGGCGCAGTTCATACGAGTCTTGTCTGCTGTGTTCGGCGAGGCCGGATTTGCTTTTAGTGTATCCAGCATGACGGTCATCGTTACGCGTTGGGGCGCGCCCCTGTGATCCGTAGATCGATCTTGTAAGTCCTGCTTTGTTTTCCAATACGTCTCGCAGGTCCTGCGTGTTGCCCCGGGCCTTTGACTGACGATGGGGTGCGGGCTGGACTTTGACCTGATATGCCGCTTTGTCTCGGCCACGAGGTGGTCGGTCAGCCGCATCATACGCTGGAAGTGTAGGCTTTAATGCTTCCTCCTCGAGTTGGGGTAGCAACCTGCGCTTTGGGTAACTTTTGGTTGGGCGTTCAAGTTCGTATTCCTCAACCGCCAGGACCTCGGTCCATCTATCCGCTAGCAGATCTTGGTCAACTCGAAGCTGTTGTTGCTTTTTCTTCAAGCTTTTTGCTGTGGCTATAAGCCGACACTTGAAGTGCTCCTGTTCGGCGGGATCCTCAGGCACGATAAATTTGTCGTCGCCGAGGCTCACCTCGCCTTCGAAGAGAGGCATGTAATTGTCATCCTCTGATTCTCCGTCTGCTACCTGTTCCTTAGGGTTGGCTTGACCATTCTCCTGCTCGAGGCCTGGCTGGAGGGGATTGTATTCGTCTTCGGCGCTATCCGCGGCGTTATTATCTCTTGTGCCGGTATCGCCGTTTTTCTATGGCGGGGCTTAGAGCGGCGCCGTTGACGCCGGTGCTTAGATTGCTTCTCGGAGGGATTATCCTCTGTTGCCATATTGCCATCGCTTTCTTTGGGGGTGTCCACCATGTATATATCATATGATGAGGTGGTGGTCCAGCACCCTCTGGGCAGTGGTTCCTGCTCTTCTTCATCGTCGTCCATACCATCAATGTCTTCGGAGCTGAAATCAAGCATGTTGATTAAGTCATCGACAGTGGCTATTAAGTGGGTGGTGGGTGGGGAATGAGTTTCTACGTCGTCCGCTCCCACTCAAGTCGGACATAGTTCGGCAAGGGTCTCCTGACAAGGAGAGAGATTTTAATGAGTTTAGCAAGTCTCCCAAGGGAGAATGCTGAAAGATATCCGTGGAGGTGAACTCTATGATCGGTGCCCAATCAGATTCGATGGGCACGGACAAGGGAGGTTCAGAGCCTGTGGCCGGAGATGAATCCAAGGGTCCGGTAACACATGCCTCAGAGGGAGTGAAGTCAGTATTCGGCTCTATCGCTACTGAGTGCACGACCTCCATGGCGGGGTCTATCCACATGTCCTCGGACGGCTCGATCTGTTCCAGATCGAAGGCCGGAGTAACCACAGGTGTGATCTCCCAAACACCGTCCGCCGGCAGAGCTAAGTCATGCTTGTCGAGACTGTGCGGCGCACCTGACATGGGCTCGAATCCGTCGAAGATCAAGTCTCCGCGGATGTCGGTAGTGTAGTTTAAGCTTCCAAACCTGACCTGATGGTCAGGGGCGTAGCTCTCGATCTGCTCCAGATGGCCAAGCGAGTTGGCCCGCAGTACAAAGCTGCAGAATACGAAAATCTGTCCGGGAGAAAAACCTCACCCTGGATAACATCGTTGCCGATGATCGGAGGAGCCATCAAGCCTTATGGCGTCGACACAGCGGAACTCTCAATGAAAGCACCAATGTCAGTGTGAAAACCGGCGGATATCGGGTAGGGGATCCCGAACTGTGCGTCTAAGGCGGATGGTAACATGAGGCAGGGGACACGATGTTTACCCAGGTTCGAGCCCTCTCGATGGAGGTAATACCCTACGTCCTGCTTGATTGATCTTGATGATATGAGTATTACAAGAGTTGATCTACCACGAGATCGTACAGTCTAAACCCTAGAAGCTAGCCTATGATTCTGATTGTTGTTGGCTATGGACTAAACCCTTCGGTTTATATAGACACCGGAGGGGGCTAGGGTTACACAGAGTTGGTTACAAGGGAGGAGATCTACATATCCGAGTTGCCAAGCTTGCCTTCCACGCAAAGGAGAGTCCCACTCGGACACGGGACGAAGTCTTCAATCTTGTATCTTCATAGTCCAACAGTCCGGCCAAAGTATATAGTCCGGCTGTCCGAGGACCCCCTAATCCAGGGTTCCCTCAGTATGCGATGTATGTCAGAGAGTGAAGCCAGAACATCAGAAGCCAGCAGGATTACTGTAGCCTATGCCGATACCCGAATGGAAGTGGGACAAGCTTGGCATGGATTTTATCACTCGTTTGCCCAGGACCCAATCGGGATACGATTCAATCTGGGTAGTAGTTAACCGTTTGACAAAGGTAGCTCACATTATCCTAGTGAAAACCACCTATACAGGCATGAAGTTGGCCAAAATATATATGACCAGGATTGTATGTCTGCATGGAGTTCCGAGGACTATCGTATCATATAGAGGGACACAACTTACCTCAAAGTTTTGGAATCAGCTGCACCAGACTTTAGGTACCAGGCTAGAGTTCAGTACAGCCTTTCATCCGCAGACAGATGGACAGACAAAGAGAGTCAATCAGATTCTAGAGGACATGTTGAGAGCTTGTGCGCTAGATTATGGATCTAGTTGGGATGATAATTTGCCTTGCGCATAGTTCTCATACAACAACAGTTATCATGCTAGTTTGAAGATGGCTCCTTTCAAAGGGTTGTATGGAAGGAGATGCCGGACACCGTTAATATGTGACGAAGTTGGAGACCGTCAGTTGTTTGGACCAGATTTAATCATAGAGTCTGAAGAGAAGGTTAAGTTGATTCGTGTAGGATCGAAAGTATGTCTAGAGGGGGGTGATTAGACTACTTGACCAAATAAAAACTTAACCTTTTCCCAAATTTAGTTCTTGGCAGATTTTAACTATCTTAGGACAAGTCAAGCAATCATCACACAATTCAAGCAAGCATGCAAAGAGTATATTGGCAGCGGAAAGTAAAGCATGCAACTTGCAAGAATACAAAGCGAAGGGTTTTGAGGATTCAAACACAATTGGGGACATGGATGTTTTTCCCGTGGTTCGGATAGGTGGTGCTATCCTACATCCACGTTGATGGAGACTTCAACCCACGAAGGGTAACGGTTGCGCGAGTCCACGGAGGGCTCCACCCACGAAGGGTCCACGAAGAAGCAACCTTGTCTATCCCACCATGGCCATCGCCCACGAAGGACTTGCCTCACTAGCTGTAGATCTTCACAAAGTAGGGGATCTCCTTGCCCTTACAAACTCCTTGGTTCAACTCCACAATCTTGTCGGAGGCTCCCAAGTGACACCTAGCCAATCTAGGAGACACCACTCTCCAAGAAGTAACAAATGGTGTGTTGATGATGAACTCCTTGCTCTTGTGCTTCAAATGATAGTCTCCCCAACACTCAACTCTCTCTCATAGGATTTGGATCTGGTGGAAAGAAGATTTGAGTGGAAAGCAACTTGGGGAAGGCTAGAGATCAAGATTCATATGGTTGGAATGGAATATCTTGGTCTCAACACATGAGTAGGTGGTTCTCTCTCAGAACATATGAGTTGGAACGGTGTATGTGTTCTGATGGCTCTCTCCACGAGTGAAGAGGAGGTGGAGGGGGTATATATAGCCTCCACACAAAATCCAACCGTTACACACAATTTACCAATCTCGGTGGGACCGAATAAACAAACTCGGTTGGACCGAAATAGTAAACCTAGTGACCGTTAGGAATTTCAGTGGGACTGACATGCAACTCGGTAGGACCGATTCGGTTAGGGTTTGGGCATAACGTAATCTCGGTGAGACCGATTGCACAAACTCGGTGAGACCGAGTTTGGCAATAGGCTAACCAGAGAGTTGGTTAGGAAAACTCGGTGGGACCGACTCGCTCTTTCGGTGAGACCGAAAAGTTACAAGAAGGAAACATAGAGTTTACATTGCAATCTCGGTGGGACCGATTCGCTCTTTCGGTGAGACCGAAAAGTTACGAAAGGGAAACAGAGAGTTTGCAATCCCATCTCGGTGAGACCGAGATCCTTATCGGTAGGACTGAATTGCTAGGGTTTGGCAGTGGCAAATGACAGGTGAAACTCGGTGGCACCGGATTGAAGGAATCGGTATGACCGAGTTTGGCTTAGGGTTTAGGTCATTTGTGGCTATGGAAAAGTGGTTGAGGATTTTGGAGCATATCACCAAGCACATAAAGCAAGAGGCTCATTAAGCAACACCTCATCCCTCCTTGATAGTATTGGCTTTTCCTAAAGACTCAATGTGATCTTGGATCACTAAAATATAAAATGAAGAGTCTTGAACTTTTGAGCTTGAGCCAATTCTTCGTCCTTAGCATTTTGAGGGTTCCACTTTCACATCCATGCCATGCCAATCATTGAGCTTTCCTGAAATAATCATCTTGAAATAGCATTAGCTCAATGAGCTATATGTTGTTATGAATTACCAAAACCACCTAGGGATAGTTGCACTTTCAATTCGAGATAGACTGAAGGTAGCCCAGTCCAGACAGAAGAGTTATGCAGATACTAAACGCAAGGAGATAGTCTAGGAGATTGGAGACCGAGCATATCTTCGTGTGTCACCAGTGTGAGGAGTTAAGCGTTTTGGAGTTAAGGGAAAGTTAGCCTTGAGATTTGTAGGACCGTACCGAGTTTTGGAACATATGGGAGAGGTTGCCTACAAGTTGGAATTACCTGAAGGATTGTCAGGAGTTCATGATGTGTTTCACGTTTCCTAGTTGAAGAAGTGTCATGCTGAGATGGCCAATATTCCACTAAGAGATACAATGCCCCTGGAAGAAATTTAGTTGGATAGTGATCTGGCCTATGAGGAGAAACCTTTCAAGATTCTCGAGTTTGCCAGCCAGGTTACACGCAGCAAGGTTATCAAGTTTTGCAAAGTTCAGTGGAGCCAACATACCCAGAAGGAAGCCACCTAGGAACGAGAGGAAGATCTACGGAAAGACCACCCACGCCTATTTTCTAGCCAACCAGAATCTTGAGGGCGAGATTCATCTTAAGGGGGGTAGGTTTGTAACATCCCAATTCTTAATTTGGATGTTATACCTATGTCATCATATGCATATCATATTTTATTTGCATTTTGGTTGTGATCCTGGAAATCTTAAGCAACTCAAGGACCCAAGGAGAGAGTTGGAGGTTTCATTTATTTTCATATTTGAATTTTCTCAAATTTGAAAAAGGGTCATTCTGATTTCCATAATTTTCCAAAATATTTCCAATATAAAAATAAAAGAGTGGAGATAAAATGACTTCTCCAAAATAAGAGGAATATTGGAGGGAAGATTTTCAAATCAAATAAATATTTTATTCGGAGTTTATTCGAGGTTTTATTTGAATTAGAAAAATATGCATTTAAAAAAATGCATTTTTAGGCCAGAAAAATGGCATTTTTAGAATCTTTTTTATATTTATTTAGGATTTTTCTTCGACGGAATTCTTAAAAAAACTCTTCGCTCCCCGTAAGGGCCAAAGGCCCAGCCGAGCCGGGCCGCGCCCGCGCTGCCGCCGCCTCCCCGCGCTGGAGAGTCCCCGCCGCTGCCGCGTCCGAGTCCGGCCAGGGCACGCCTCCCGAGGCCGACCCCGACCAGGTGCTCCCTCGCCCAAGTCGCGCCGCCTCGCCGCCCTACCCACCTTGAGCCGCTGCAGCCGCCGCCGTTGTACGCCGCCGCCGCTCGCCACCGCAGCCCCGCGCCGCCCGACGCCTTCGTCCGCAGCCGTCGCCGATCGGATCCGTCGCCGACCGGTTTTGTTTGGGTTTTCATCGGTTTATTTCGGTAAACCGTAGATCTAGTTTGGTTTTTTAGTAGATCGGGTTTTCTCCGGTTTCATTAGTTAGCGGACATTCGGCCGAATGCCCCTATTCATGAACATGTTCGTTCGTTCATCTCTGCTAGCGAACGTCCGTTTGCTAGTCTTTGTTTTGGCCAGGGACCTATCTGCGATTATTTTATCGTAGATTATCGTCCAAATCCAGTGAAACCAACGCCAAAATCTTCGTCTCGAACCCCTCCTTCCAGATAACCAACTTGAACATGATTTTGAAAATTTAAAATTTGGTTGCAAGCATATTTGAATTCGAACTTCTTTTGAGCATAGTTTGAGTTTCGTAGCTCTGATTTGAGTGTTTCTTTTTGCAACTCGAAGCTCTTCAGTTGAACTTTCAATTTGGACTTTCTCATCTGAGTTTTACCCTTGCATCTATGCTTGAGTGCTTATATATGCTATTGTTTGTTTGCGATAGAGTTTCCGGAGTGTGAAGCGTGCTACTACGAGTCACTAGGGTTTTCAGATCGTCAACAAGGCAAGTAACACTTTGATCATATTCCTTTATTACCCAGTTTTTTAGATTCAATCCTCAAACACTGCATGGTTAGGATTTGATAACTTGTGGGTATTGGGAAGTAGTAGTTGAGGTAGTACATATTGCCCTTTTATTTAAACCCTGGGAGTTTCTTCTACGTTATGCTTATACTGCTATGCTATGCTCGTAGACGTGGTTTGGTTTGAATGATACATGACAGTTGTGAGTATTATTATGAACTAAGGGTTTATTTAAGGTGGCTACTTTAACACACACCTGGTGGATTGTTTGTGGGCACCTGGGGCAATCCAGTGCTGTCCAAGGAGATCCCGGGGAATCCGTGTGATCATCCTATGGTCCACCACCCAAGCTCAAAGGGATCATATTGTTATTCATGCTGGAAACTTCCGTGTGCAGCCACATGCCAATATGGGCTCTGGCATAGTTGAGTAAGTTGTGGGAATCCTTTCCATGATGGGCTAGTAGATGTTGTCGGCGTTCTGGGAACGGGGGTCCCCAGATTTTCCTGCCTGCGGCCTGCGGTGTGGCTCAAGGAAGGCCCAGCACGGCCCATCTTCATCAGCACAAGACTCAAGGCCCTCGCGAGGGGCCAAGCCTCGCGAGGTGGACAAGACGGAGCTTCCTCAGGCACGGCCCTGTCAGGCTAGCTCGCGAGGAGGCGGAGAGATCAAGGCGGTGTACCTCGCGAGGTGCCCGTGACGCAAGCCATGACGACTCAGGGCGTCAGGCGGGTGCCAGCGCGCGCAGCGTCCTTCTTTCCTCTTTGGTGCAAAGGGGGCAAGCGCAGCCGCGGAGTACCGAGGCCACGGAGCTACTTGACGCAAGGGACCTTGGCGGAGAAGGAGGAGGAGGCGGAGCGAGTGGCACGCCAGGCCACGGCATACTGCATCAGAGACGGAGAGCTCTACCAGAAGCGACCAAATGATGTATCCCTGCGCTGCATCTCCAGGGAGCAAGGGAAGGAGCTACTGGAAGATATACATGGCGGGGACTGCGAACATCATTCGTCATCGCGGACCCTCGTCGGCAAGGCGTTCCGCAGTGGGTTTTATTGGCCCACCGCGCTTAATGACGCCATGGAACTAGTGAAAGCTTGTGAAGCCTGCTAGTTCCACGCCAAGCAGATCCATCAGCCAGCAGGAGGCTTGCAGACTATTCCCCTTTCGTGGTCATTCGCAGTCTGGGGGCTGGACATCTTAGGCCCGTTTCCTCGGGCGCCAGGGGGCTATCGTTACCTCTACGTTGCCGTGGACAAATTCACCAAGTGGGCTGAAGTAGAGACTGTCCGCACCATCCCCGCGGGTTCCGCGGTCAAGTTCATCAAGGGCATCATAAGCCGGTTCGGGGTGCCGAATCGCATCATCACAGACAACGGTTCGCAGTTCACCAGTAACCTCTTCAAAACATACTGTGCTAACCTTGGAACGCAGATATGCTACGCCTCAGTGGCGCACCCGCGGAGCAACGGCCAGGCCGAGCGAGCCAACGCGGAGGTCCTGAGGGGCCTCAAGACCAGGACATTCAAGAAGAAGCTGGAAGCCTATGGCAGAGGTTGGTACGATGAGCTTCAGTCCATGCTGTGGTCCATCTGCACCACCGCGACCAAACCGACTGGGGAGACCCCGTTCTTCCTGGTCTACGGAGCGGAAGTGGTCCTCCCTCACGAGGTCAGACGTCGCTCCGCGCGGGTCCTGGCGTTCGACGAGGCGCAGCAGGACGCCATGCGGGGGATGGACCTCGTGCTGGGGGAGGAACGCCGCCGAGAAGCCGCGCTGCGAGCGGCGAGGTACCAGCAAGCGCTGCGGCGATATCACTGCCGCAACATCCGCCCCAGGACTATTGAGGTAGGGGACCTCGTGCTCAGGCGGGTTCTCTCCAGGGAGGGGCTGCACAAGCTCTCTCCCATGTGGGAGGGCCCGTTCAAGGTTGTTCATGTTTCCAGGCCCGGCTCCGCACGCTTGGAGACTCAGGAGGGAGTGCCGGTCCAGAATGCATGGAACATCCAGCACCTTCGGAGGTTCTACCCCTGAAAAGGCCCAGAGCTTGTGAAGCAAGGCGAGTGCCTGTGAAGCTATCGCGTTTTGGAAAAGGCCCAGAGCTTATGAAGCAAGGCGACTGCCTGTGAAGCTATCGCGTTTTGGAAAAGGCCCAGAGCCTGTGAAGCAAGGCGAGTGCCTGTGAAGCTATCGCATTTTGGAAAAGGCCCAGAGCCTGTGAAGCAAGGCAAGTGCCTGTGAAGCTATCGCGTTTTGGAAAAGGCCCAGAGCTTGTGAAGCAAGGCGAGTGCCTGTGAAGCTATCGCGTTTTGGAAAAGGCCCGGATCCTATGAAGAAGGCCAATGCCTGTGAAGCTCGCCGCCCATGACACTCTCACATAATAATGAGTTGGGGTTGTACACGCCCCGGAGTCTCAGGAGCTCCGGCCTCAGGCCCTGGGGCTCCCTCCCATGCCTAGTGGCAGCACTTAGCTCCGCGCTGGTGAGAAGACGTCGAAGACTAGATTAGGTGCCGGACGCGGCTTTTCATTTGCTTTCCGCAGTTGGCTTGTTCCTTCTCATTTGAAGTTTTATTGAAGTTGTTGCTGTCTTTGGCTTGCGGTTCTTTGGATTTTCGCTCTCCTGTCTCGTTTTCTCTTGCGCAAGGCCTCACGAGGGGGGCAGCTAAGCGCCCTCGCGAGCGTTCCTATCCTAGTCATTCAAAGAGTTCACGACCTGGCCCCCTTTCAGGAGCACCCCTCCAGTCCGAGCCCGACGAGCGTCACGACACAAGCAAAGGGGCTGGGTCGGTCGCCCCTCCCCCCCCCCCCCCCCCCCACGGCCGGGGTCGGGAACTATCCACGCACATGCATATAGCCGGAAGGAACGGTAACAAAGCGAAACTATGATTAACAGCAATAACCCAAACACGCCCCCGCGGGGCTCCGCACTGTTGTCTTTGTTGCACAGGAAGAAGGGAAAAAGAAAGAACAAATCCGGCACGGCTCGCCTCACACCGGCCCGCAGGGAAGGCCCGGGCTGCCTCCGGAGCTCAGGCGGACTCCCTCTCGCGCCTCACTAGGGCGCGGCGGCGTGGAGGCTGATCGCGGCCGCCGCTGGAGGAGTCGTCGCCTGAAGAAGAACCAGAGAAGCTTGAGGAACTTCGAGTGCCGCCAGCCGCGCGAGCGCTGCTCCCTCCGTCGTCACTTGAGCTGGGTTCCCAGTCGCGGTCGTCACCCTCGGGGCAGCACCCCGTGCGGCGACCATCTTCCCCAAACACCCTCACGTAGAGGGTGGCGTCGCCGTCGAACTTGAAGTGTGGGGTGCATCAGCGGCCCAGGCCACGCGCACGGGCAAACATCTGCCAACCATGGGCCAGGGACAGGCTCCCGGCCGCGGAGACCTCCAGGGAGACCCATGAGGCCCGGCTGCAGCAGCCGTCGGCCTAGAGCCAGAGGCCGCCCGGGGCGCCGGTCGGGAGCTCGCCTAGGAGGAAGCGAGGAAGCGGGAGCCGGGTGCTAGCCAGCTCCGCCGACCACACGATGAACTCCGGCAGCACTTCAGCAGCACGAACGCGCGGCCTGGAGGGAAGCGCAGCTGGAGCGCGCCCCCAGGCTACAGCAACCCGCGCGTAGCCGTGCTGAAGATCACCTCCACGGCCGCGAGGAGCCGCCGTGGAGGCCACAGGATGCTTGCAAGGGCGCCCTCTGCCGCGCTTGGGTGGGGGAGAGGCGGGCTCAACCCGCCAAGCCTTCCCCTTCTCGGCGGCCGAGAATCTCTTCGACGGGGCCATGAAGAAGAAGGAGAAGCAAGGAGGAATGGATTGGAAGGGCACGCGCAGCCCCGTACTTATAGCCGGCGAAGGCCAACCGCCGGCCTCCACGATCACAGGTAATCATGACACGATTTGCATGTAGGGACTTGTCCAACTCGCGTGATCACCGAGGCATCGTGGGGAAGTGGAGACGCCCATGTCCCATCAACCGCCACGCGGCGCCCAAGGCCGCAGGCTGTTAGGGCCCATGGCGCTTCGCCCTTGCCCTTTCACCTCTCGGCACGGCCAAGCCCGGGCGCACCTTGGGCCCGGGGGCTACTGTCGGCGTTCTGGGAACGGGGGTCCCCAGACTTGCCTGCCTGCGGCCTGCGGCGTGGCTCAAGGGAGGCCCAGCATGGCCCATCTTCATCAGCACAAGACTTAAGGCCCTCGCGAGGGGCCAAGCCTCGGAAGGCGGACGACACAGAGCTTCCTCAGGCACGACCCCGTCAGGCTGGCTCGCGAGGAGGCGGAGAGATCAAGGCGGTATACCTCGCGAGGTGCCCGTGACGCAAGCCATGACGACTCAGGGCGCCAGGCGGGTGCCAGCGCGCGCAACGTCCTTCTTTCCACTTTGGTGCAAAGGGGGCAAGCGCAGCCGCGGAGTACCGAGGCATCAGGCAAAGGTTGCCATTTCGGTGCAACGAGACCAAGACCAGGAGGACTACGTGACGGAGGTCACCGCGCAGCCCAAGACGGCGTCATCACCGGAGCTTTGCGTAGGCGAAGACTGCTTTTGTCAGATTAGTTGATACCTGTTGTCCCCCCTTCAAATTAGCCCTCCATTGTTGGCTCCCTTCCCGCTCAATATTTGGGAAGAGGACCAGGGCCTCTATAAATAGGGCCAGCCGCCCACGTAGCAAGGGGTTCGGTTGTCTAGTAAGAGTAAGGGAGAGAAAGAGAAGGGTGGCCGAACTCCTCCTAGCAGTTCATCACCCCAGCCAAGAACAGACCCTCGCGAGGTTGTTCTTCCTTGTATCATTCATCATCATCAGCCCCAGGAGGCAATCCACCAACCACACACTGGAGTAGGGTATTACACCACAACGGTGGCCCTAACCAGTATAAATCTTGTGTCCCTTGTGCAGTTCTTTTAGTAGTTTGGATCCTTGCGAGGCGAGGAGGTAGAAGGCGTAATCTCCACACGCACCCCAGTGTTCGAACCTTAAGGGTCTGCCGGAACCCGAAATCCGACAGATGTAGGGGATTGTAGGTGTACCGGCCTATCTATCGGTTAAGGGAACCTCTTCTGAAAGACTGTGTCTCGGTCATCCGTTTCTCAAACATCATGCAGTGCCAGAAATACAACGGAGGAGATCGAGTCTTGTGGGGAAAAGTGTGCAAACCTCTGCAGAGTGTACAAACTAATCATGATTAGCCGTGTCCCTGGTTATGGACATCTTGAGTATCTGGTGCTTGATTTATTATGTTGATCTCATCACTTTATTTAATTAATAATTTGTTGGGTTAATGATCACTTTAATTGGGATTGATATGGGGTTTCCATTCTCAATGTATAACAACTACCATGATAGTTAAATAAGATATATTCCTTTGTTGTAGGTAAAAATTGTCTTTTCGCAAAAACATAATAACCATAGAGCCTCCACTAGCCAAATATGCATTTAGTTGTAGCTGTTACATGTTCATTGCTCTACAGTGTTATTTTGACGGCATATTCCATGTGCTGACCCGTTTTTGGGCTGCAACGTATTATGTTGTAGAATTTCCAGATGAAGATTAAGGTGCGTTAGGTCATTGTCGTGCACTCAGCTATGCCGTTGGAGTTGATGGACTCGCTTTATGTTCCAAGCCTTCCGTTGTTATCTTATTTAGATGGCCTTAAGCCATATTATTGTAATGAGTTCTCTTCTGAGATTATTGATGTATTAAGTGCGTGATTGAAACTATGTTATAAATCCTTCAAGTACGGTGTGTCTCAGCATTACCGATCCATATGCACAGAGATTTGACCATTTGAGATCGGATCGCTACAATTAACACATAGTGAATACATGAACTCCTCAAACTATGGTCATCACCGAGAGTGGGCCCGATTGTTGTCACTCCGGGGTTGCCAGATAATTACACATAGTAGGTGCCTATAACTTGCAAAATCGGATCTAGAACATGGATGTAATGATGATAACATAAATTGTTCATATCCGAAATCATGGCACTCGGGCCCAAAGTGACAAGCATTAAGCATAGCAAAGTCATAGCAACATCAATCTATGAACATAGTGGATACTAGGGATCAGGCCCTAACAAAACTAACTTGATTTGATGATGAATCGCATCCAACTCCTCACCTACCAGCAAGCCTACGAAGGAATTACTCACTCCCGGTGGGGAGCATCTTGGAATTGGCGATGGAGAAGGGTTGGTGATGACGAAGAACGAAGATCCCCATCTCCGGAGCCCCAAACGGACTCCAGATCTGCCCTCCCGAGGAAGAACAGGGCTTGGTGGCGGCTCCATCTCGTGGATCGCAATAATTCTTTCTCTCTGATTTCTCTCTCCAAAAAGTAGGAATTTATAGCGTTGGTTTCAGGGTTAGCAGGGCCACCAGGTGGGTACAACCCACCTCGGTGCACTAGGAGAGGGGGGCGCGCCCTTGTGGGTTGTGCCCACACAGGGTCCCTCTCCGGTAGGTCTTGGCTCCAGAAATTCTTATATATTATATATAAATTCCTCGAGAAGTTTTGTTCAATTCCAAGAACTTTTATTTCTGCACAAAAACAACACCATGGTAGTTCTGCTAAAAACAACATCAGTCCGGGGTTAGTTTCATTCAAATCATGCAAACTAGAGTCCAAAACAAGAGGAAAAGTGTGAGAAAAAGTAGATACGTTGGAGACGTATGAGAACTTAAAGTTTATTTGCTACTCCCTCCATTTCTAAATATAGTATTTTTAGACATTCAAATGGAATACAACATACGAATGTATGTAGACATATTTTAGAGTGTAGATTCACTCATTTTGCTCTGTACGTAGTCACTTGTTGAAATCTCTAGATAGACAAATACTCCATATTTGGGAACAGAGGGAGGCTTTTACTCTGTATTTGAGAACAGAGGGAGTATCACCATATGGAAGGAACAGAGGAAGCTTGAAATATGAACATGTCAATGGGAGGGAGTAAAAGCCTCATGCATGCAACATGCAACACTCACACGTACACATGGACACACGCAACACTCATGCACCCATGCGGCACACAACACACGATGCAACACACACGCTCATGCTCAAGTGCTCAACCTACTCCCTACATCCGTGAAAGACTGTACATTTAGAGACTTACACATTGACCAGGGCATAATTAATGCCCAAAAGTACCAGACTTATGTGTGCATGCGACCATTGAAAGAAGAAGATTAAATGAAGGTTGTTGCATGCTATAATTAAGGATAGACATGTAGCCTATAGCTAGAGCACAAGTTGGTGTATTAGTCAATCAATATCGATTTAGATTAAAGGCTAAAATGCATTGGAAGTGTATATGTACACTCTTTGTTTTTTAGCCGATGTACACTCTTTGTTGGAAGACCGAGGGAGTACATGTGCATGCACTCACATATAGAGCAAGGGTGTTTCGTGCGCAAGGGTTGGACTCCTGTCGTGCCTGCGTAAAGTTTTGTTTAACCGATTTCTTTGCTCTACCAACTGACAGGTGGGACCTAGAAACTAGGTGACAATTTAACCAGTCAACAAAGTGCCACGTCGACTATGTAGCAGGTTAGTAGGGTGCAATATAGTGCTCTACAATGAGCTAGTGATCGTATAATCACCGCAAAACTATATATAGTGACCGTAAAGAGCGTATTGTTACATACGTTGATCGCCAGTGTATTTTTCTCATTTCAAATTAAGCCATATTAACCGGAAAGGACGCAGTATGGACTAGTACTACTACTGCCGAACAAGGAGAAGCTTGCTTACTACGCCTCTCCCTCGCCCACACGTGCGGTGGCTCCCAGGATGAGGAGAGGGTTTTGACTATAGCGCCCTCTCCCTCTCGCTCGCCCTCGCGGTGGACGTGCAGCAGTTCAATCGGTGTCAGATTGCCAGAAGCATATTGTACTGTAGTATCATCATTGTTGGACCTTCTGAAGAGGCGAAGAGCCAAGTGCAAGGTTCACACGAGTACGAACTATTGAACCTCCCGAAGAGGCAAAGAGCCAAGCACAAGGTTTTATAGGAGTTGTCGTCCTAGTAGGAGTATGCTACAACTATAGCAAATGATGCTACTGTATGATGCCGCCCCGTAACCTATATCCAAAGTTGTGCCACCTTTTTTTCTCAAAGAGCATGTTGGAGTCCGTGCAACACACACACACAAGTTGCATGTACACATAACACATTTACTAATAATAAATTCTAAAGGACAAATGTCAGTATGCTACACAAGTTCATCTCCAATTCATGTGATAAATTTGTGCACGACTAGTCTACATATATTCACAGCGCTACCGTTCACAATTTACCATACCCCACTTACACGTTATAGATGGGCTACATGTCCTCCTCCAGGTTCCAGTCCCAGGTGTTCTTCATGGATGGCACGATCCATAGAGGTGGCGACGGGAATCATTGTCGCAGCTTTCTAGTCCGGTTCCACACGATGGAGACTGATCCAAGCTGAAGCGGCATAAATCAGGGATCGCGTGTCCCAGCATATCGTTCATCCGGCGGTGCGCACTAAAGACACGACCATGCTTCATGAACGGCAGGCCTTCGGCGTCGTGCATGGAAGGTGGCATCCGCTTCACAATGGGGTAGCTGTCCCCAAAGAAAAGCGAGTACTCTCCAAGAGTGTTCCTCCGCACCCACGTAGCATCACAGGGGTCGAATTCGGCGCCGTTCATCTGGTACACACGGCATCTCAGATCTGGACACATGGTGACGTACACAGTCAAGGTCCATGCATAATAATGTTGTGCTCAAATATGGCGGTCAGTAATACTGTGCAACTACTCCATTATAGAGGAAGTAAAATAACCGGCTTATTATATATAGCCACTCTTGGCTACATGGATGAGATCGTAAGACATGGAAAAACAAAAATGGTGGCAGCTAGTGGGTTCAAGTCTTCAAGGGCCTAGCTTAGCTATATGCGTCCTCCAAGGTAAAAAGTACTCCAACTAGTACTAGTAAGTAGTACAACAACGAAAGAGAAGGCGAGAGGGTTAAAAAATATAATACTAAATGGAATACCTGGGTAGATGGTGACGGTCCGATCGTGGTAGATTGTGTAACCATGTTGCACATCAGTGGTACCATGGGTAACGACTACTAAGATAGTTGATCCCAATATGCCAAAGTCAGCTACAAGGTTCTAGGTTAGACCGAATCGGGATGCAAATGCACATCCAGGATCGGCGATCTTATTTTGATCGGGGGATGACTGGTCCCTGCAAAATAATAGAGTACCGTTAGGGATGCAAATGATGGTTTGTGCATTCCGTTTGTAATCTCCCGTACCATAGGATGGCAACCAGATGAAAAAAGTCCCCTGGCTTGTCACCGCGAAGATGCGGCCTAGATGGCGCACAACGTCTTCGAACATGTAGGGGTACAAATCTACCATGGCCAACATGCACCAGCCTCTGCCTTTACTGCCTCTTGCATTGATGGCAATCCTTATGTTGATCACCGCGATGATATAGTAATCATCGTAGCCGCGTCGCTTTCTCAGCGGGTCTGTAATTGCTATCTTATTCAATCTCATGTAGGCATCATCATACTTATTCAAGCCCAGCCAGTCCAGAAGACCGATCCCAATGGTGGAGAAGGGGTCTACGGGAATGGCCGCACTGCTGTGGATGTTGTGCAAAATGATGGTGGTATTCGGCCAGAGGTATGCAAGCCAATCTTCGTTGGCACCGACCAAGACCTATATATAAGACGGTGGGCAGCGGAGAAATTACGGGATGGAAATGGAATAACTAAGTACTACATGATCAAACTCCATTACTGACCTACTCATCGGACAAAATCCGACTACCTCCACTACAAAAAAAGACACATCCGTGACATTTTGGGCCGAACGAAATTTTTTTTGTCATACATATGACACTTCTATGACGATAATTTGTGATAAAACCCGGTATCATCATAGATGTGGTGGGCTCCTACTTCTATGACAAAAAATCATGACAGAAAATGGGCTTTTCGTCCTAGGTGGGCCGGAGACGCAGTTGCATGACATTCTTTGGGCCGTCCATGACGGAAAAAACCATGGTAGAAGCAAGGGGGAGGAAAATTTCGGGGAGTTCCCGGTTACGGTGGGAGGCCGGGGGCCGAGCGATGCGTGTTTCTCTCGTACACGTACACGCGTGTGTGTGAGGCGTTGGCTCTAACTAAACCCTAGCGAAGCGTTGGGCTCTAACTGAACCCGAGCGATTGCACTACAGGCTACGCGTTACTGAACCCGAGCGATCGATCGATGCCTGTTAACTGAACCCGATCGAGCGATTCCTTCGCTACTTCTGCTAACTGAAGCCGATCGATTGGATGAACAGTGAGCGTTGTGGGGGGGAGGGGGTTGGATGAACAGTGAGCATTGCGTTGCCACTGGATGAACAGGATCCCGTGGTGTGGAGGGCTGGATGAACAGTAGACGATGGAGGGGTGCCCGTGGAGGGGTGGTTGAACAGGACCCCGTGGTGTGGAGGGCTGGATGAACAGTAGACGGTGGAGGGGTGCCCGTGGAGGGGTGGTTGAACAGTAGCCGGTGGAGTAGCGCGCGGTGGAGGCTGGATGAACAGGAGCCCGTGGAGGCTGGAGGAGGTCAATGGTAGCCCGTGGAGGCTAGAGGAGGTCAATGGTAGCCCGTGGAGGCTGGAGGAGGTCGACGGTGGAGATGAACAGTATCCCATGGAGTCCCATTTTTTGGTACGCCACACCCCTCCCGAAGAACAGGACCCCCGTTTCGACCGTAGGAGGTCCGTTTCGTCCGTTTTGCAGTACGCCACACCCCTTCCCGATCAACAAGACCCCCGTTTCGACTGTGGGAGGTCCGTTTCGTCCGTTTTGCAGTACGCCACACCCCTCCCGATCAACAGGACCCCCATTTCGACCGAAGGAGGTCCATTTCCTTTGTTTCGCGATACGCCAGGCCTTGTTTCCATTGCATGTTCCATCCAAGCCCTCCCGATGAACACGACCACGCATTCTGTTCCGACCCAGCCGGTTGGCTCCCACGCGTTCCGTTGCCTCCCGATGAACACAAGGCATTCCATTGCCTCCCGATGAACACGAGGCATTCCGTTGCCTCCCCATGAACACGACGCATTCCGTTGCCTCCCCATGAGCACGACGACGATGATGTTTCTCCATTCCGACCCAGCCATGTACACGAGCCCTGGCCGTACGTATGCGCGAGTAGGCGTTCGAGACCCCGCCCGTATGTACACATACGTGGTCGTATTTTCTTTCTTGCACCCTGGCCGTTGTACGTATGTGTACATGCTACGTGTGCGCCTCTACTACGACACGTGTGCGCCTCTACATCGACCAGTATGTAGGTACACATTCGCGACCAGAATGACAATGCTACGTACGCTTCGACCAGGTGGGTCCCGACTATCAGGCACTTCCTTGCGTGTGAAGATGTAGCTGGTGGGTCCCAGCAGTCAGGGGGGCGAATCATTTTGTTTTTTTGCCCGGACGCACTTCCTTGCGTGCGAAGATGTAGCTGGTGGGTCCCAGCAGTCAGGGGGGAAACGTTTTTTTCGTGAAATACGGTGGCCCATCCGGTGGGTCCCTGCTGTCAGGTGGATGAATAATTATTTTGCACGTAATAAGGAGGCACTTCCTTGCTGCGGCCGTGGACCCAGCTGTTAGCCTCTCCATGTACAGTCCACATCCGATGGAAGCCATTCCTTGACCACGTTGACCACGCCGCACCGAGAGCACCAGGGCGGTGGATGACGGCGAGGCCTAGGAAGGGGACGACGCGGAGCCGAGGAAGACGCGGCAGTGGATGCCCATGCGTAGAGGAGTACGAGGGTTCACTGGTTCGCTGCAGTGTGAGGCTGCCGTCGCTGCAGAATAACAGGCGGTGTGGGTGAGTATAGGGATGGCCTGGCCAGCGGTGGGAGTAGTAGGGGGCGGTGAGGCCTCCGCCGCATCGCAGCCGGACACGGGAGGCAGGAGCACGGGGCACGACCGGCGCTGGTTTCGGCGGCTGGAGCAAGAAGACCAGAGGTTGAAGAAGCACTACGGACGTTGGATGGACATCTTACGGTCACTGGAGCTAGAATTGCGCATATTGACTAAGTTGACAAAGCCCTCTGTCCCCGTCAACTTAGTAGGCCCACAAGTCAGCCTGCCACTATACTGGGTCCCAGCTAACAGGGGGAGTATTCATTTTTTTGTGCGTACTAAGCAGGCACTTCCTTGCGTGCGAAGATATAGTTGGTGGGTCTGAGCTATCAACGGCGGTAACGTTTTTTCAAGAAATACAGAGGCCCTTTCGGTGGGTCCCTGATGTTAGGTGGAGGAATCATTATTTTGTGCATAATAAGGAGGCATTTCCTTGCGTGCGGCCATGGACCCAACTGTCGGCCTCTCCACATACAGTCCACTTCAGATGCATCTCGGTCGTTGACCATGTTGACCAGGCCGCGCCGAGAGCACCAGGGCGGTGGACGACGGCAAGGCCTAGGAAGGGAACGACATGGAGGTAGGGAAGACTCGGTAGTTGTTTCCCACGCGGAGGGTAGTACGACTGTACGAGGGTTTACTGGTTCGTCTGCCGTCGCCGGAGAATAACAGCAGGTGTGGGTGAGTAGAGGGATGGCTAGGCCAGCGATGGGAGTACGGTGGGGCGGTGAGGCCTGCGCGGCAGCAGAGCCGGCCGCGGGGAGGAGGGAGCAGGCAGTCCCGCCGGCGCTTGTTTGAGCGGCTGGAGCAGGAAGAGCAGAGATTGAAGAAGCATGACGGCCGTTGGATGGCCATCCAACAGTCACTCCTTGTGCGTCAACCTTTTTTTAGGAAAGCCTCAAATCTGTGGAAAACAGCATACAACCCATCTTCCATTATTTCTAATAATTTACAGCCCATTTGCTAATTATTAAGGTTTTTTAGCGCCCATATTCTTTTTGTTAGCATTACAGCCCATATTGTGGCCATGGTTAAAAAATTATACGAAATTTTGCATATTTCGGTGCGGCCGAACTGTTTTTAATCCCAAAATTTTGACTCACATTCAAACTGATTTAAAAATAAATGTATATCAATATAAAATCCAACAAATTCTCCACGCATAAAAATTAATGTAATTTAAAATCTCGAAATGAAAAAAAAATATTTTAAACTAATTGCCAATTTGATGTGTTTTAAAAATGTACAGCCCATTTCTCATTATTGATGGGCCATTTTCTCGGCCAGCCGAATGAAAGCTCTCCTCGTCTTGAAAGATTTGCAGCCCAATAGGCCAGACAAAGCGACTTACTTGGCAAATCACAAAAAACTGGGCTGTGGCCATGGACCCAGCTGTCAGCCTCTCCACGTACAGTACTCTTCCGATGGAATGTCGTTGACCACGTTGACCACACCGCGCCAAGAGCACCAAGGCGATGGATGATGGCGAGGCCTAGGAAGGGGATGACACGGAGCCGGGGAAGACACGGCAGTGGATGCCCATGCGGAGAGGAGTACGAGGGTTCACTGGTTCGGCTGCGGTGTGAGGCTGTCGTTACTGCAGGGCCTGGCTAGCGGTGGGAGTAGTAGGGGGCGATGAGGCCTCAATGGCAGCACAGCCGGTCATTGGAGGCAGGAGCAGGCGGTCTCCCCAGTGCTGGTTTGGGCGGCTGGTGCAAGAAGAGCAGCGATTGAAGAAGTAGCTGGACCGTTCGATTCAAATCCAATAGTTACTGCTGCTAGAATCATTTGTTGACTAAGTTGACAAGCCCTGCGTACGCGTCAACTTAGTAGGCCCACAGGTCAGCCTCCCAACTGATGTGCCCCAGATGACAGTGGGAGGAATCATTTTTTTCACGTAATAAGGAGGCAGTTGATTGCGTGCGGCCAGGCCAGCGGAGGGAGTAGGGTGGGCCGGGGAAGCCTGCGCGGCATCACAGTGGGCCACAAGAGGAGGGAGCAGGCAGTCCCGCCGACGCTAGTTTAGGCGGCTGGAGCCGGAAGATCAGAGATTGAAGAAGCACGTCGGCCGGTGGATGGACATCCAACAGTCACTGCTGCTAGAATCGTGTGTTCACTGACAAAGCCTTGCGTAAACAAGTCAGCCTCGAAATCTGTGGCGTGTACAACCATTTGCTACTATTTTTATAATGTTTACTCATTTTCTAATTCATATGGAATTTATTGTAGCCCGTTTTCCATTTTCAGAATTGCTGGCCATTTTGTGGTCAGTACCAGGGTCAAAAAAATAACTAAATATGTGGGAAAATTTGAAAATTTGCAAATTTTTGCTGGGGAACGAAATATTCTTAATCCAAAAATTAATAGCCATACTAAAACAAGTTTAAAAATAAATTAGCACTATGTCGTGTTAAATCCAATGAAATACATATAAGATATCAGTGAAGAACAAAAACAAAAAAAGAAACTTATATCCGATTTGCTATAAATTTTTTGGAATTTTCAATCCCTTTTGATATTACTTTTAACAGACATTGACCACACTCTTAAGCCAGGTCGGAATGCATCCCTCCTCGTCTTGAAAGATTTGCAGGCCAGTAATTCAGAGAAAACAAATAGGCCTAGCTTGGGTATTCTTCAGAAAGAAATACTGGGCTACCTATTTTCCCAAAGAACTGGTGCATGAGCATTTAGCTTTATTTATTTATTTACTTATTTATGTTTAGGGGACCATGAGCAAGTACCTGGGCCGGATTCATGTGAGAGCCTCCCTTCCAGTTAATTATGGGCTTCTCTATTGGGCCTTTATCAGTGGGCTGCATGTTATCAACAAGTGGAAAATGTGTTCCATACGAAAAATAGTATGCGCTACGTATGGTACGAGGCACTAAAGGATCGAACCGTGCAACTACTTCCAAAACATTGTGTTTGTTGTTTAACAACACATTTATTCCACCAACAGATGAAATATACTACTGATTGTACATTGAAAACAGCAGCAGTAGCAACCAGGGCTGGGGCTGCAACAGGAGCAGTAAGCAGGCCAAAGAGTGAAGACGCAGCTCTCTCTTCCAAACCAAACATCAACCATCATTACAAAAGGGCTACAAAAAAAGGACAAGTGTATGCATCAAACTAAATAAAGACCCTACTACACCAAGTGTACGCATCTAACTAACTGGCTCAGTTAGACGTTACTATTTATTAAGCCGTGGACATTGGCTGACAGCTTGAACCAGATGGGTGCCTGACAGGGGAAACTCCAGCCAGCAGGTCGAAGTCTGATACTTGCGACGCTCTCTCCTACTTTGGGCTGCAGAGCGTGGCGGCACATATCAGGGTATGGTGCATGCAGAGACGCATGATACGTTGTGTACACACAGTTTTGCCTGATGAACGAAACCGCGCTGCCATCATGATCCTTGCCATCGGTTATCAACTAGTAAATTGAATAATTCAGTACGACAAATAGAGAGCATGTACCAAGGCTACTTACCAGCCTCCAGTCCAAAATTCCTGAAGGCCCAGAGAAGTTGGGATCCTGCTCAAAGACCTTGTAGTGATTGTGATTGTATTCCGCGAAACAACACGCCTAGTACGTGCGAACGATCATCAATCTTTCACCATCGTCTGATCGAGCAAGGAACCACCTGCAACTGCCATGTCGCTTTTCTTTGAAAGGTTCTGGGATTAGGAAGGGTAGGGACACCAGGCGGCCTACAACATCATATCAAGTTGGAGTCAAATAAAAAAGGGCTCTTGATTTAGTCAATCTTAAGAACAGCATGTTATGAGCATGAATATTTTTTCAGCAAATGTTGACAGTAATATAAGCAAGTCATCATGATATCATAGGAAAGTAACATACTGTTGTAATAGCCGTTTGTAGCGATGACTGGAGTAGGCCAGCAATACGTCCATCCACAGAAGGAGTCGATAGCGTAAATGAAGCTCTTGTGTTCAATGGCATCAGAGAACCATGGAGGATGTATGATCCTGTGATGGACATGCAGATTTATCCACATACCGCAGTGACCTATCAGATAGGCGAGACCGCAGTTGAAGAACGCAATTAGCCTGAAGTCTTTACAATTCGCAGATCTTGTGGGCACTTGGCAGATTACAACCTTGAGCAAATCAAACTTGGTATCATGTTGGCTACTTTAAGATTTCGAGTATTCTGGGCCGCGGTGCCAAAGCAGTGCAGTGTTAATTGAAGGAAGGGGGATCAATCGCCGGGTTTAGACCTCCACGAGCATCCAGCTGCGGCGACCGTCGACGAGCACCATCCAAGACGTGTTCATGCTGACCCAGTACATACCATTAATGTAGTTGTGGCTGATAAGGATCGGATCGCAGTCAAGGGGGTTGATGCTCGCCACCCTATGATCATTATGTTGTGTGACACGCAATTTCTGAAGATCAGGCGGCATCAGCAAGCAAGGAGCTAGCTTAAAAAGCTCCGGCCTGAGGGCTTTGAGTAAACGGTACAGCCCCGACGAGCACGTGGCAAGCGGCATGGTACTGAGATTGTCCACATGTGAAACAATGAGGTTGATTACCTCTGTGGGGAGCGAATTCCAGCCACTCTTTTGGCGAACGCTGCTCGGTTCTGCCATTGTTAGTGCTTGGGTTTCGGACAAAGGGGGGAGGCACCTTAGCGGGGATGGAAGATTGGACGAGATTGTGTGCGGACAAAGATGGAGAAGCGAATATGTGCTGCGGGAAGTGGATAGGTGATGATGACTACAGCACGCCGCTTGACTTACAAGACACATACCAGCAGCGTAGGGTCATGTCGAGGCTAGATAACTTGCTTGAGTGATCACAGTACTGGTACTCCCTACAGTGCTATGCCCTAACTTGCTTGAGTAGAGTAGTAGAGTAGGACACTGCTCTACTACTAGCACCGGAGGAGTAGTATATTCTAATCTAAAATAGTTACAAGCTTCAATGCCTGAGCGTGGAACGACTATGAACCGTGCTCAAAGACCGTGTCTACGTGGTGTTTGGACATGGGCGACAACCTCAACGCCAACGGTGCTGCTCCCGTTGCACCGTATGTGTTTATGTCCTTCCTGTTCGAAATTGTGGTAGAATTCATGATTTATTTTGTGCTTATTCGGATTAAATCTCATAGTAACTTGCTCATATATTCAAATGGCGCAACGTCCCCTACAGCCACTCCTGTTTCATGGACGGCCTGGTTGATGCCTCCAAGGAGCCCTTCATCCACTGCTATGTGTGCCCGATGCCGTTTTGTGCCTTGCCGGCGGACATGGTGCATCACCTCACGGATGCATGCAGCGGTCACTACTGGCCCTTGGCGGAGTACATCAAGTACGAGACGTGCTACTACCCGTTCACCATGCCGGAGTCGCTGGAGGATCACCGCCACCTGCTAGTCTTGGAGGAGGACCGCAGCGTCTTCCTCTTGATCGTGGGAACTAGCGAGGCCCGCGCAGGCCACCACCCCGTCTCTGTAATGTGCGTCAGGGGCGACACCGCTGACGCTGACACTGACATGAGGCTGATATACGGGTGCGTGGTTAGTGTTACTACCCCTCCGGGTCATGTGGGTGGCGACACCGGCCTCATCGAATGGACTTGGACTCTGGGGAGCTGGGACTATCCCGCCAATGTGGACTTGGAAAACCCATGGCATCCTTTACCCGCCGACGCGGTGCACGGGGACTCCAAGGAGGTTCACCTAGACATACGCATTATCAAGTTAAATGTTCATCATTAGTCTTCGCTCAATGTAATCCGCTGTCTAAGCATGTGGAGACTTCCATGCAGGATCTTGCTCTATTGGAGTATCGCGCATGAATAAAAGTGTATCCGTTTATGGTTTAGTCTAGAATCTTCCATGTATGAACTTTTACTACAGTAATGGTGAAAGACTTACGATGAACCATTTCTTACATCTCCTCTGCCCGCTTGCAAGTCATCCTGATTTAATCCCTCCGTCTAGGTGTATAAGGGCATGGTTAATATTACTTAATAGTATAGCCAACTGTTGACTATAAGAAAGTGCCATGTCATCTGTAGCCAACATGTATAACAATCGATACTCAAAAACTAATTCTTAAAGATCATTTCTTGCAAAGCGCAATAAGTGTTATTTCTTCACGAGTTTTGGATGCAGGTTGAACAGTTGAACGCTTTTGTTTGCAAAAGATACCTTTTTATCTATTTCACTCGGATGTTTGTGAGCTCTAGAGATGAAATAATATCCGAAGAAACCTATTGATAACCGTTACACATGAGATGACCCCCACATCCTTTGTCAAAATAAACAACTCCCCGATCAATGCAACGCACGGGCACCTTACTACTATAGATTAGTATGACCAAAAATTAAACTAACATTATATATAGTATGATAAATGCTGATGCATGTCACCTAAAATTATATCATTCAAAACTATGTTCAAATACGAATCCAACGATATAGTTTTTGTGACATGCACTAACATTTTGTCAGTTAAATCTTCAGTCAAATTCAATGGGGGACTAATAAACCACGACCGATGTAGTACAAGTGTAGAGGCCGGCGCTGCATGGGAGTCTCACCTCTCACCCAGCTCGTGGCATGGCAGTAAAGCCGTCATATCACAAAACCCAACCACTCCAAGTAATAAGTGGCCTGGTAAAATAAACGGACAAGCAACCATCACATCCCTCCGTCTTTTTTGCATTTCATCAATCTGCATTTACTTTCTCTGGTTCATTTCACACACTCGATCCCTAGCTACTACTCCCAGGGCTAGTTCTTTTGGCGGCTTCCCCAGCTTTTCCCACAAGACTAGTCACAGTGGAGAGTAACAATAAGGTGCCTCACTCATTTATTTGGGCTTCTAAACTACTACTCCGTTCTGGTTTATTCCTCACCATTGTAATTTGTGCTAAATTTTGACCAAAGATTTAACTGGTTTATTCCTCACCATTGTAATCCCCCCGTCTAGGTGTGTAAGTCATCTTACGAAAACCAAATAATCCAAAAACACTTAGGCGTGGTGCATTAACTTCTACCTCGTTTCTTGTTTCTTGACATATCAACCAATAAGAGATAAAGAGTGTGCATGCTTTTAATGACTTGAGATATCAAACACGACATGCAGTGGTTAGTTCATTGCATGCAATACTATTAATTAGCAAATAAACATTAACGTTTCTCGTTTTCTCCTCCTCCTTGGTCACGGTGCACAGCCTAAGATGACTTACTCACCTAGACGGATGGAGTAGTGCATGTGACATGCACTAACATTTCATTAGTTAAATTTATGATCAAAATTTGACACATATTACAATGGGGACCAATAAACCAGGACGGAGGTAGTAGTTATGGGATTACTAATCTAGAAGCCTAAAAACACTGGCCCCTGGTACTCCTACTAGTAGTAGTACTCAAGTTGGAATTCCAATTGCACGGCACAACTTGTTAGGCAAAAAATTGGATACAAGGTGTAGGAAGCGGTTTGGGAATTTGCATGCCTTTCCAACTAGTGAGATACTTCGTACAAAGTACGACAGAGAAATAACCACACAAAAGGAAGCTAAAAGTAAACAATCAAACGAGCATTTTTGCATTTGTTTTGCATTGAATCGTTTCACAAGCTTGACTAGTGTTGTTTTTCTACTTTTACAAAAACCGCATCGTAATGTTAAAACGTGCATTTGCACGTACTAAGTAATAGTAGTACTCCCTCCGTCTAGGTGTATAAGTCTTCCTTCCTTCTTGGTCACGGTGCAAAACCAAAGATGACTTATTGACCTAGACGGAGGGAGTAGCACAGTCTGCAAGCATATATCGAGAGAGGCGTGTAGTGCGGTAGTATATAGTAAAGTTTGTGCTATATGCACGTACTTGAAAAATGTGTACGAATACACAAGGTTTCCAAACTTTCCCTTTTACATACTTAATTAAGGATGCTAAAAATTCCTGAACGTTCAGGATTTATCATTTGCGTCCAAAAACTAATGAGATCACCTTACGAAACAAAAATTATACTCCTCCTAAAAGCCACTGCGCTCGCAGGAGCGCTTGCGGCGCGCCACGAGTGCCCTGGTGCACGGCCGTTTCCCAGCGCGCCGACACAACGCCTCTTCCTCAGCCTCACAACTCGCGAGGTGCTGATTGGTGGATTGCCGGCGGGCGAGCGCGATCTCACCGGTGTCGTGATCCGGCGCCAATAGGTACTCCTCCTCGCTGGAAGCGTGCACTTGGTCCATGTACTGCCAAGCGTAGATGAGGCGCTTGGGTCTGACTGCACTCAGGGCATCGGCACAGGCGTCCTCCGCCACCCTCACGACCCTCGCACGAGCCTTCTGCCAAAGAGCCAATTGCCTGACTCTCTCGGACGCGACATAGGCCTCCCAGGCAGCTTGTTCCATGGTGCGCTTCTCTTCCTCGGCCTTCTTCTCCGCCTCTATTTTGGCGCGCTCTGCTGGAGGCAAAGCCTCCCACAAGGCAACATCCATTTCTTTCCAAAGATCCTCAAGGCTGGGGGGCTCGGCGGGGGGCGCGGCGTTCTCCTCGTAGCGGGGAGCCAACGCGTCCTCCAGTGCACATGCTGGCGAGATTGGAAATGACGACGCATCGACCTTGACGCGTCACGACAAGGAGAGGAACGCCGACGCATCCTCCTCGACTAGTGGCGGCGAGGAACGAAACGGCGACGTGTCGCGTCACGGCGAGGAGCGGAACGCTGACGCGTCCTCCTCCACTAGTGGCGGCGAGGAACGGAACGGCGATGCGTCGCGTAGCGATGAGGAGCGGAACACCGGCGCGTCCTCCTCGACTAGTGGCAGCGAGGAACGGAACGGCGACGCGTGACCGTCCACGCGGTGCAGCGAGGGCCTCCTAGGGCTTGGGAGGGGCGATGCCATGGTGGTCGACATGAGAGGGAGGGGGAGGAGATAGCGATGAACATGAACGTGAGGGGGAGGAGATAGCGATGTCGTGGGAGGCGCAGTATTTATAGCGAACAATGGCACACCTACGTAAGATATGGACTAAGCTCCACTGACTTAACTGCAGGTCCAGTTGCGTCACTGACATGTGGGCCAGACCCCTGTTGGGCCCATATGTCAGTGACCCAATGCACCTGCAGTTAAGTAACAACTACGTGGGCATATTTGTTGGAGTAAATTACGGGGGAGTGGAGGGGTGGAAATATTGCTGGTCACAACGGATTGGACGAGCGTGGGGGGGAGGAGAGTCATGCATGCAGATTTGTTTCCACATGGGCTTCCTGCAGGTATGGGGAACGGTGCATAAGAAGTCATCTTGCATGTCGGGCTAGGTATAGTCTCAAGTCATTAAAAACATACATGCCCCACACATGTTCATATTTCAAGGCGCACTAAATTATTGCATGTGATGATTAAGGCTGGCCATAATGGTGGTATCTTAGCTGGTATCATGCACATGGGAATAGCAAACATGCTGATGTGGCAAAGAACTAAAGAAGAGAGGGGGGTTACAGTAACTAGTGTTCATGCATGCATTGGTAAACACATTTTTTGTGAAGAACGACAACACTAGTTGAGTACTTTTGCAGACTTCAAAAACTATTCCACCACCTCTACTATCTTGCTAAGAGTAGGTGAAATTTTTGAATCTTAGTGGTACTCTAATAGCTAACCTTGTCGTGATGACAAGATAAGACATGGCACGCACCTGGACGGAGGAACTAGTCTGCATTGTGCATTTAAGCTTTGTCTGAAGTCAATGTACCTCTACTTTCACCAGACTTATAGAAAAATGTGTCAACATTCACAATGTCAAATCAATATTTTTACACTCATTATAAAACGTAGTTCTTATACTCATTATAATCAGTATTGTAGATATTGATATTTTTAGTATAAATTTGGTCGTGGGATTTCATTGATGCATGTCAAAGCGTGGAGGAAGCGGAGCTTAGGGCTTGCATTACCGGTCTCTACATAGGTATTTCTCTTCATATTCCTATAATTTTAGAGACTGATTGCGCTTTTGTGGTAGCATCTCTTGCATCGGGGGACTATGACAGGTCTGCTATGCGTGACCTGAAGATGAAAGTGTTGAGCATCTCGAAGTTGATCAACAATCTTCAATTGTCAAAGATTAGCCGTTCGGCCAATAAGGTGGCACACTTAATCGCTCAGTATAGCTTTGACAATAGATTAGATGGTATTCTTGTAAATAACGTACCGCCATGTGTGGTGAATATTGTATCAAATGAGTGTATTGGTGTGGCTGGTTAATTAATATAAGGTAGTGTTCAAAAAAAGTATAAATTTGGTCAAACACTTTGCAAACGGTTGACGGGAGTAAAAAGGACCAGAGGGAGTATCATGCATGCGGAGTAGGCAAAAAAATTGCTTGTCTAAAAAAAGGCAAAAAATTGCTCATTTATAGCCGGTCGAAGTCTCAAAGGGCGCGACCGCGCAAGGGAGGCGAAGGTCGTGTGAGGCGCGACGTTTGACGGAATTAAGTGAAGTTACATCCACGCGCCGGAATGGCGTGCAAACAGGCAGAAGCTATACCGTCAGGCCTACGATATGGGTCTAGTAGACATGACATCTAGTGGGTCCTGCATAGTTCTCGAGAACTCTTTGGGGGCTTGCAGCCATTTATCCAACGGGCAAGCCAGCAACCCCACGCCGTTCGCACGTCCTACTCGTCCCCGTCTTCTACCTTACAACAGTTCGCTCCCACTCGTCCCGTCATTTCACATTAGTTCGCTCCCAGTTTTTTTGCGGGGTACAACAGTTCAACTTCTCCTAACCCTCCTCCAAAATCCATGGCCTCCCAAATCTCCATGGTCGCCGCTGAGTACCAGGTTAGAGCCATCACTGGCGATCAGTTCATCATCATCTACAAACGTGGATCTGAGATGGTGAAAGCATGGCTTGCTCGCTTCCTACGCATGTTCAACAGTTCAACGGATGAGTGGGTCGCTGGGCTAGATGTTGAGTACACCACAGTCCTGGGACAAGAGAAGGATCTAAAGGACGAAGAGAGGAAGAAGCCCACCGTGATCCAGGTTTGTGTACATAACGTTTGCTTGGTCTACCACATATGCCATGCCGACGTTGAGTGCCAGGATTTTAAGAACTTCCTCAAGGACAAAAGAGTGAAATTCGTTACTGTAGGCTTTAAGAAAGACAGGGATGTCCTACGTCGGATAGGTCTTGTTGTAGGCCAGCCCTTCGATCTCCAGAAGGCAAGCCTGGTGTCCTCCTCTCAACCTTCAATGCTGACCCTGGCAGCAGCCATGATTGATCCTTCGTACGCTAAACTAAAGAAACCTCATCACGAGTTTCATCATGCATGGGAGTCGAAGACATTAGATGAAGATCACATCCTGTACGCAACAATGGATGCCTACCTTTGTTTAAATATCTACAAGGGTTGGATGAAGAAGCAGAGCCCAGTGTCCGGTTCAAGCAAAGAAGCGTCGGCAAAGAGGAAGAGGAAGAGGGACGAGGACGAAGTCGAGGACGTGGACTCGGACTCCGAGTAGGTGGCAGTGCCGTCGCTCATGCTGGTTCCACTGCAGTGTCAAGTGGACTAGTTGCTTAGTTTATTTTCAAGGGTGTGTTGTGCTGAGGCCCCAGCAGAACTATGTTTATGTTCTTTCTCATTATTTGAACTTTTTAGTACGTACAGTAGTACTAGTACTATGTCTTACTACTATTCTTCTTGCAGTTGGTACTACTGCTCGTATCTTCGTGTTCCTACTGTACTTAATATGTTCGTACTAGTAGTATAATTTGGGTCAGTCGATTTGTGAAAGAAGTTCGACGGAGCGAAGGAAGAAGATGGCAGAAGAGGTGGAAGAAGCCCTTCTAGCCATCCATGTTGCATCAAACGGCTCACAAGAGTCGACTGGCCCAAATTGCTCCTTCAGATTATAGGATCCACATGGCATTCAAGGTCTCGAAGGTAGATTCCACGTCCGCACCCGGTTTGCGGGCTCGACGTGCGCGCGACCGGCTTCTGCCGTGACAGCCACCATGCGTGCCTCCTCCACGCGGGCGGAGACGACAATGACATGCTAGTTCCTCCTCGCCGGCGTGCTGGAGCACGCGCTTGTCCTCCTCTTTGTACGCTGTGTGCATAGACGCGGCTCCACCAGCTGCTCGCGTGCTTGGCAGCATGGCGGCATCGCGAGGAGGGACTGCAGATGACGTGAGCGGGCGAGCCTTCGGCTTCATGGCACAAGGATGGTGGCGACACGGCGGTGATGGGCGAGAAATTGTTGGCCGGAGCAGGCGGGCACCGGCATGCGCAACGGCGGCGGCATATTGATGAGTGCGCGTGTGTGAGCTTACTTTAGTTTTATATATAAGGTTTGTCAAACTTAAAAGAAAACAGTACTAGTACACGTAAACATTAGACTTAGGCAATGCTTTTATTAGTTAGTACCACAGCCACGATACGAAATCCTGTGCAAGCGCGTGAACCGCGGCCGCGCAGTCGATCGAATGGTGCATCACCGTGTCACGCTCGAAGGACATCCACCGAACCTTTTTGTGTGTGTGAAAACAATCCTCGAATATTACTCAACTTTTTTTCCTATGAAAGTTCTTGATGCTGCAATATTTCCATATATTTGAATTTAGCTCCAGTTCGTGTTTATTTGGATTTGGACATTTTAGGTGCGCCCTAGTTTTTTTAATACTGATTTTGTGTGTGTGACTGAGAGAGAACGTGTGTATGTGTCCATATGTGTGTTGTGGCAGAAGGGCAATGTGGAGACGGTGTGCGTGTGATACAGACATAGAGAGGTGTGAATGTGCAAATGATCATGCATGAGTGAGACATAGACAGATGCCGATACATTGTGTATACATGAGAGAATGGTCTTCTAGTTTACTTGTGTGTGTGTGTGAGAGAGAGAGGAGCATCCGTAACACAACAACCATCTCTCTCGATTCGTCCGTCGCTCGCACGATCGCATGCAACACATGCATCAATGCGCACATTTTGACACCCTCACCCGGCCCCTGCCCACCTCAAGGCCCACACAATCTCTTCGTGAATACCCATTTCTCTCCTTAGGTTTGTTTTCTCTCAATATCGGACACACACAAAGAGAGAGAGAGAGACACACACGCAGCACAACACACACACACTCCCCCAAGCACACAATTCATCCCCATCCAAGGTTATACGGCGACCACTCTCGCTTGTGCTTCTTTGCACCCCAACATGCACAACACCTCAATCTTCAAAGAGGGCATCAAGAAGATTAAAGACGGTGACCACACCGTGCTACAGAATGCGGGGTCATTTGGAGGCAGGGTGATGTGACGACGGCTGACTGACTCCTCCCCCACCCTCTCTCTCTCTTGCACAAAATTACCAATCCCTCTCTCCCCCGCACAAAATTGTCAATCCCTCAACCCACGAGATCCTTCCCCTCTCGTCCATGTTTTTCCAGCTCTCTCATCAAACATGTTGTCTCTTCTCCTTCCACGTATACAGAATCCAGATGCACACGCATCTCATGTATATTGCATGTATCCATCTTTCTCACAGACCTAACTTCTTCCTCTCTCTTTCTCTCTCTATCTCTCTCTCTCTCTCTCTCTCTCTGTTTCGTTAGGTTTGTCTCCTACTCTCTCGTCTACATACATACAATCTTTCCCGCCCTATCTCCTCCATCTTCAAAAGCTCTCTCTGCACGTTTCATTCACACATTGGGATATGTCAAAATGTTGCTTCTATAATGGCTGATGTAGAGTTATGGTTGTTTTTGTTGCATCCTACAAAGTAATAACTATGAAATGCATTTTGATTCTCATTTGACTGGGATTATGTGAGTTTGAGCATGTTGTGAAGTACTATAGACCTTGTATACATCTTGGGATTCGACAATGATTGTAACTACTGAATTGTGTAGACCATTACATTCGAAGTCAAAAGCCTAATATATTTATTTCACAATTTCAACAAACGATTAGTTCACTACAAACAAAGAAAACAAATGTGTACTCCCTCCGTTTTTATTTAAGTCCGCGTATTAGCATTGGTCAAAGTCAAGTTTTGTAAACTCTCAAAAAGCTTATAACAAAAAATATTAACATATACAATAACAAATAAATACCATTAGATTCATTATTGAATGTACTTTCACATCATATATATTTGTTATGGTAAATGTTTGTATTTTTCTATAAACTTGGTCAAACTTTAGGAAGTTGACTTCGGTCAAACCTAATATGCAGAGTTTACTACTAATACTCGCTAGTTGCTTAGCCGAATCACTCAACACGCCACACGGGGAGTCTAGTGTCACAAAATTTTGAGGTCGGCAGGAAAATCTCCTGCGACCCTGATTCGAGTAGTGGGAAGTTACCATCATAGCCTTCGGAACAGGCCTACGAATGACGCTTGGTAGGGGGCTGTTTTCGTAACTTCAGGTTCACCCTACCCAGCCAACCCCACCCCGGCACCCAGAGTAGTACACCTGAATACTCCCCATTTTCTATCCCCACCACAAAATAGACTTCTCCACGGCACCGCAGCCTCCATGCTCCTCCCTTTTACATCGGCGCACTCGTCCACAGCAGCGCATCTGCCTCATCAATGACCTCGTACGCCGCACTGGAGCTGGTCCACCGTCGTCATCGTACACGAAGCCTCTTCCCCGGCATCGTCTTCCACGATCTCGGATCTGCTTCCCGGAAGCCGACGCCAAGCGCAGAAGTACCACCATCGTGGATAATGAACTGACTCCCATTGCCGACCATGACTCACAGAGGCTGCCGCGACCATCGTTCTCCTCCTCGATTGGTAATGTGTGTATTGAATCACTTAGCAGTACATGTGCAGTTCCAACTTTGTTCATACCTACCCTTCAAATTCCCTGGATGCTATTGTTCCCATAAAAGTAATTGGTTATAGCCTCCATTGTCCAACAAAATATCAGCTTGTAATTGTGCGTTGCTCCTGTATCGTGATGTGCTTGGGTAGGTTTTTCATCTGTAACCAGTAGTGTGGCAAATGATGGAAAGGTTTTTAGAACTAGCAAGATGCCCATGCGTTGCACGCATCAAGATGCATTTGTATGAGTAGTTTATCTTGTGGGAGAAAAGGATGAATGAGGGAAGGCCTTATTTGCAAATCTGGAGAGGGGTATGGGTATCTTTTTGCAAAATTCCCATTTGTTTCCTTCCTATCTGTCAGATATAAATTGGACGGCCTATATTGCAAGAAAAAAAGTATAGAGAAAAAAAGTAGATAGTAAAGGAAGTAGAGATAAATATTAAATATTAAATAAATATAACAGTAGGGAAGAGAGTAGAGATAGCATGTTGAGATTTTTAAAGCGCCGCGCGTTGCGATTCTGTTGGAGATGCTCTAACATGGCAGACGGGTGCTTTAATGTTGCCCACAAGATGCGCGAGTATTACTAGTAGTATATTTTTCTTGCCATGTTGAGATTTTAAAACCACGAGTGCGAACATGCAGAGGAGCAATGAAGACCAAAAATGGGATATTCGGGACATCTTCAAGGAGCGTGGCAAGTTAAAGAGGAGCTGCACCGAACCTGTAAAACGAGCTTTGGTAAGTAACACCCTTTCAATTACTTTCATGTAGCCTCGTGTTCTTCGATGTGTATATGTTGTAGTTTTTGTTTCTCTTAAGCAATGTGTTCTTCGATGTGTAATAAGAAGAGTCTTAATCATCCTAATGCTTTCGTTTTTAGCTTGATGTAGGAAGTGGGTGTTTCACCTTGTAGTCTGTTCTTATTTTTATTTTTCCTTTTGAATTCACTTCTCCGAGTTCTGTTTATCTGGCTTCTACTAAATGGATCTAGGTTGCTCTGAGTATTGATCTAAAAAAGAAGTAACTTCATGTCAGGATGCAGTTCTTGCGAGGAGGGAAGTATGGTCAACCTCGAGATCATGTTTCCAAAATGAGGCTGGATTACACACAAGGTGCCAGTTCCCTAATGATGCTGAATTAGACACAAGGTGAAAATTCCCAGATGATGCTGGATTACACACAAGCCAGGTGGAGTCAACAGCTGTTCGTGTCCTCGTGGCATTAATAAAGGCTGAAAGAAAGTGTGCAGCAGCCCTTGTAGCTGAGTTCATGAAGAAGCGAAAAGAGCAATCAGATGCTCTCTTCACCCAAGCCAAAGAAGAGATGGAAGAAGCTAGAAATAAGCTAGCAGAGGCACAGCAGGCTCGGCGTCTCCTGCTATCTAAAACTAGTGTCAATACAAAATTTCCTTCATAATAGCTAGGTTCAAATGTTTATCCAGTCAGCATGCCTGTTGTGATGTCCGTGCATCTACTGATGTGGCACAAAATGTTTTTTCGAGTCATGTAAAAATAGCAATTACTTTCCAAACAATAACAGGCGAAGCATTGGACATGGTATAGTTCACGCGCAAGCCCGACATTCCAAGTTCAACTTCCACATCAAACTCATGTTCACAGATATCTGCACATTCATACATAATGTCCACAACCATGATTCACTTCAAAGCCAAAAAAATGTAAGGAGAGTTATAAATAAAGAAAATCCTCTACTACTTCCTGCTACCAGTGCGAGCACAACAAGTCAAGACCATGCGTAAATTAATTATATTTTAGTCATTTTTTGTGTTCTAAAATGCCTGCCGGCTCGTCGAAGGACGTATTGCCGGCACACGCGTGGATTCAATGAAGGCAGGTGGGCAGTCTTAAGTTGGTTGCACGCGGCAAGGAGGCGTGCTCAGCCGGGCCTGCAGCGAGTGCGGCCCTCTTGGCTGGCGCGTCGGTTCAATGCTTGCGCTATGAGAGGTCGCGTCCGTGTCAGAGCAATCACTCCCTCCAGCCCTTTTTTGTTTGGGTATAACAAAATCTCCTTTTCCATTCACATTTTACAAGTAAAATTCGTGGACAAACTTTGACCCAAAGTACGATGGGGACTAGTAAACCAGAATGGAGGTAGTAGTTTTTTAATCAAAGAAGGGTTTCCCCTTCTGATTTTCATTACTAAAAACCAGCATCTTAATCTAAACCATAGTATTTGCCCTAGAACTACCAGGTTCAACATCTCGCAACATAAACCCATACAACCTCCATCACAAAAAAACCATACAACCATACGCCAAGGAGGCACGTAGTACTATGAATTCCATTTTCGCTCCATACCAATCATTCTAAAAACTACTTACTACTTATAAAGCGCCATTGAAAACCGGAACTCTTGACCCCACTAAAAATGATATTTTAAACGTGGCTACTCGATCTGTGGCAACTGGCGAGCCACCGCGCTCCAAGTCGTTCACCTGTGGTCCCGACCATCAACTCCTACGGATCAAATTATCACGCGAGCTGACTATTCCTACAAAGGTGCTCCACCACGTACCCGGTACCCGCGAATGCAGCAATCGTGCACCTAGGGTTTTAGGGTTTATTTGTTAATGTCGCCTTTACGTAACACTCATGTGTGCGAGACAATGAGAGGCCAAGTGGGCCTTTACATAACACTCATGCGTGCGTGCGCCTCTTCTCTTTGTATATGTACTCCACCGTTTGTCTGGTGTCCAAAAAATTATAATAACTACTAGCAATGTGCCAATGCGTTGCCACACGATCAAAGTAGATTAATACATATTCACTGATTTGATAGAAAAAAGTCTAGCCTTGAAATACGTATATCACTAAAAATATGTTATGTTTCACTCAAAATATATTCCTTTAGCGGTTTTGATGAGATGAGGGAGGAATGTTGTTGGTTTCAAGATTCGAGAAGTGGTATATGTCTAATTTCTACTCTTACTAGCAAGATGCCCGTGCGTTGCACGGAACATCAAGATCTTGTGGGAGAAAAGGATGAACGAGGGAAGGCTTTATCTGCAAATGTGGTGAAGAGTGCGGGTAAATTGCCATATTTTCCTTCCTATCCGTCAGATATAAATCGGACGACCTACATTGCAGGATGGCAGGCCCACCATCATCACCAACTCTATTTTTTATCCCTACTCTTATAAAAAGCATTGTCAGTGATGATCGTGTGCCTGCCATCCTGCAATATAGGCCGTCCGATCTATATCTGATGGATAGGAAGGAAACTATGGCAATTTTGCAAAAAGATACCCACACCCCTCTCCACATTTGCAAATAAGGCCTTCCCTCGTCATCCTTTTCCCCCACAAGATAAACTACTAGTACAAATGCATCTTGATGTTCCGTGCAACACATGGGCATCTTGCTAGTTGTTGCAAAAAGCCCATGTGTGTGTGAGAGAGAGGGAGAGTGGAGGAGGACGGAGTGCATGTGTGACAAAGACACAAGGAGTGTGTGTGCGATAGGTATCAGCTTAAAATGAGGTGATAGTGTGTGTGTGCACGATCGAGAGGGCGTGTCCCAAGAAGGGAAGAAAAATCTACATAGATACAAGGAGCGGGAGAGAGACATGTATGCGATGGTGGAAGGATGAGTGTGCAGGTGTATAAACCTATCTAGAGGCTAGCTAGTCGATAAATGTTTGTGAGAGAAATACGAGTCGGGGTGCGAAAGCGAGAGTTTTGTGTGTGTGTGTGTGAGAGAGAGAGACGGTAGTCGGGAAGGGGAGTGGAAGCAGGAGTTGTGTGTGTGTGTGTGTGTCTGTGTGAGAGAGAGAGGAGACGGTAGTCGGGGTTGTCTGATCGGTAAACAAATGAATAATGTCAGTCTGGGATGGAGACGAAAAGGAGACCGCAACAAATGTTGTGTCTATGGGAGAAAGAGAGAGAGTAATTTTAGTGGTATGAGTCATATGTAGAAACATATAGGGTGTGTGAGAGAATCCCATAGAGAGAAAGACAAAGTGAAAGACGAGTGGAGACTGTGTGTGTGGCGGTGAAAAAGAAAGCTTAGGTACCGAGTGGTACCAGAGAACAGTAGAGACGTGAGAGATAATGAAAACCGTGTAATGTATAATGATAGGGAGAGTGTGACACTTCTCAAGGGAGACGTCGAGAGACCATGTTTGTGAGGATAGGAGAAACATGAAGTGAGCGTGCGGGTGAGCTGGAGAAAAGAGAGTGATAGCTACCTGAAGGAGCATGCATGCGAGAGACATGGGCGTGAAAGGAGTGAACAAAAAAGGGATTCAAATATTTGAATTCGAGATGATGATATATGTAATCCATACTCGAACCAAAATTGATCTATCAAACATGCATACTCATATGAATTCACGAACATGTATGTTATTTAATATGTAGATATTACTGATCCATACATTTTAGTATAACATAATTTGGTTAAATTTTTTCGAATTCAACCGTAAGATTTCGAGATCGTTGTATTTGTAAATCATATTATACATATAAAGGAGCAGAATTCTTTGGTGTGCTTTTGAAAGTATATATAAAAATGATGTATATAGAATGTAATTCCAATTGAAAATGGATCCCGCCCGAAAAAAATAGAATACAAACGGGATTCGAATTGAGTTGGCACAGTAAACGTGCACTCTGCAAAATTTGAACGAAGTGGGGAAAGTCGCAGTAGCCGCCCGAAACCAAAATCTACGAGATGGAAATCACTACTGCCTATCCCTGCCACGCAAAGCCTATCTGCTGGATTTCTATAGGTTTTGATAGGGGTAGGTTTGTAATTTCACCCAAATGTGACGTAACCGCCTCTCACCCGGATTCATACACGGTGGGCGCCAAAACACAGTGTGTCCTCGACCGAAATCGACTCCCTCGCCGATTCATATTCATACACGGTGGGCGCCAAAAACAAACTCTCGTCGGCAAATATTCGGTGTACGCGAGATTACCATCCTATCCCCAACCGACTAATGTTGCTATGATGTAGTAGAAATTTGAAACAGGGGCTAAGTTTGTAAATTTCCTCGCATTTGAGACAAGCGCGCCCAGAATACATGGTTCCCCCTTCCTCTCTACCTCCCTCTTCCCCATTCGTACTCCATGGGCGCCAAAACACCCTCTCCACCCCACCCTCCTCCGTCCGCCGCCATCCGCCACCCCATCCACCGCCGTCCTCCTCCACCATGCCGGAGCTGATACCCCGACGCCGCCATCCATTACAAGAGATTGACCTCTCTCATCCACGGCTTTGGACTGGGATCCTTGCATCCCGTCCTCTCGCTTCATCCCCGCCGTCGTCCACCTTTCCGGCGCCCCTCCTACGACCGTCTCGTCCACCGCGCCTTGCCGCCACCGTCTACCCTCCTAGATCTGCTTCCACGCCGCCGACAGCCATCGCTACCGCAGCACCGTCAAATTCTCAGCAGATACGTACACGGCGCCGCACCAGAGGCGGTACTCTTCCATATCTGCTCAACTTATTTATCACAACAAGAAAATAGATCGCCACTGCTTTACTCTGATTTCTTGTCTTGGTTGCGAAGTTGCCTTTGTCCAGTTTGCACCTTCAGATCCGCCATGGCACGCTCAACACTATACTCCCAATGCTTATGGTTTTCCCCTTTTATAGTTCACACTAATTAAATCACAGTAGACTAAATTTCAAAATTGGGTCAATTGATTTTTCAGAGCTCGCCGGAGTTTGCCGGTGCGATCGAAGGGGCTCGGGTGGTTGTGGGGCCTCGCCGAATGAAGAAAACTCGACGCGGGTGGGGGTTGGGGCGGGGGTGGGGGTGGGGGTGGGGGTGGCGGAGGAACACTGGCGGTGGGGGCCGGTGGTCCGGCCGGCGGCCCGTGCGGTGTTTTGTATGGGAAGAATCAGAGACGAGGAAGAAGAAGGGTTAGGAGACGTAGGATCTTCATCCACCCGCCTGAAATGGTCGAGAGACAGCTGGGAGTTGCATTCCTAATGCACTCTGGTTCCTCATGTGTGGGCACTGCGCAACCAACATTTTCTTATCCAAAATCTGCTTGCTCTTCTTTACCATGTTCCTCTTCCTTTCTTCTTTAATATGCACTCTCTCCATTCCTAAATGCAAGTCTTTGTATAGATTCCACCATGGACTATATATGGAGCAAAATGAGTGAATCTACACTCTAAAATGTATCTGGATACATCTATATGTGATCCATAGTGGAAATCTCTACCAAGACTTATATTTTGGAACAGAGGGAGTATGATAATAGTACAGTATGTTCCTTGTACTGAAGATGAGCAGGGACATTTGCAATGTAGAGGTCTATATGGTCGGTTGTGACGGACACTTTGAGCCTCTTTGATTCATAGGATCTTGTAAACATAGGAATAGGATTTGTAGTGGCCTGCCCACTTGAATCCTATAAGAATAGCAAGGAAATGCGGGGAGCTGTGTCGCCTTTGAGAGTTACACTGATATTAATAGTACCACACCTTCACTTGAAGAGAGCTGGTATCCAAAGCCTTTCTAGCCATACCGGCAATACTAGCACATATATTCCAGCAAGTTCCACATTGCTGATTTTACTCTGATGCTTAAGGTTTTCCTGTTATATCTACACTATGATCTGTGTAGCTGCTTTGTGTCGCACTAGCAGCAGTCCACTCTTGAAGCTAAACACTGCAATGACTTACAAAATTGGCACCAAGGCATTGAGTGCCATTCTGGATGCAATGAAACTCATATGCTCCCCACCTGTTGATTCTTGTTCAGAATATGATCCTAATGACTATTCTAACCTCGAGGAGTCAAAGGCAGATGGCATGTCCTGTTCACCCATCAAGGTGTCTGTTCTAATTTGGCAATGTTTTATTGATTGCGGGTATCTTGCATATGTTGTCATGCATTTCTTCTACTTTGTTGCACCGCCATCTGCTTAGTTTATTCATCATATATGTCGAGATGCCATGCCCATCCATTATCAATACATATTCCATCTGTCATCATACCATGTTTTTCCACTCAAATGTTGTTCTTGTGCATCAGACATCAAAAAGGAAGAGGGTGATTGCCGAACCTGAAGGAGCACCAGCAAAGTCCTTGAAAACGTGGTGGTGCCGGAGAATTCAGACAGCGCCCCACTTATATTGGTTGTACAACCAGTGACACAAAACGTAGGACCGACTCCAGCAGACTGTACCCATACTTCACTGGCCACACCACTAGCCCCACCACACAGGACCTGCACTCCAGCAAAAGGTATACCGATTTCAATTGCCATAGCACTAGCTGTACCACAGAAAAATCCCACTCCTGCAAAAAGTACAGCAAGTCCACTGGCCGAAGACCTATCCCAACTACAGAGACGGCCAATTCTTGCAGATTGGAACCACATTCCATTTATTCCTAGTTTAAAAGACAATGCTTTCAACGTTGTTAGGGACTACGTGCATATATTCCCATCATGGGAAGATTATTGTAAAGACAAACACTATTTTCACATCTTCCTGTCCAACTTACGTGTAAGTGCTATTATTCATGCTTATTATTTTCCTGTTTTCTGCTGATTGAACACATCAATGATTTACATTACATTGTTGTAAGTAGGCGAGGGTCAATCTGGATAGTCATGACGAGCAAAGCTTGCTTGTGCTTTTCAAGGAAGCATTGCAGCAGTATCGGTGTTACCTGAGGAAATCACACTTTGATGGCAAGACTATAAACGAATTTCCGGTGAAGTCTCATGTGCTAAATTTAGAAGACATTGAATGGAAAAACCTTGTTATGCACTGGTCTCGTTCCCAGGATGAGGCGCGGAAATCACATGACAATTTGAACTTCTACTTTTCCGCATGTGCCTTACTGTGGGGACCCTGACTCATAAGTCGTGATCACCGAATGCAAGTGTATAGTGATCCCTGAGATCAATGCTCACTGAACACACAGAAGCTGAATAACAAGAGTCTTACATCCATACATATCGTCTTACACAAATTATGACCATTATGGTCAAGTCTTACATAGATAAAGCCTTAAGGGCTGAACATCAAATGAAACACAAGCAGCGGAAATCTTCGTCGATAAGTAGAACCCATGCCATCTGCCTTAACCCTACAGGCATTCTGACTAGGAAACGTCCTAGTTCGCATGTTTGTCTTCAAAGAACTCTTCTTTGAACTTCTGTTCTTCCATGCCTGGCCAATTAAATAACCAGTGGCAAGCCAATGAGTACTTTGAATGTACTCGCAAGCAACCCATGTTTTGGTTCAAGGTACAAAAATGCATGATATAGGTAAATTTTTGCGGAAATCTAGTTTTGAGTGCAATGAAATGTTCAACAACTTGTAAGACATGCATCGGGAGAATTCAATTAACCATGAGGACAGGTTACAGATATCAACATAAAAAGAGTGGGCACCAACCCAACTCAATCATGTCAAGTCCTTTGACTTGACCCAAGTAGTTCTTCCCACTTATCCAAACACACACTAGTTTGTAAACATGTGGATGTAGTTTAAGCAGCACCACCCAACTGTCCTTGACCGTGGACATGACTATTCGAATAGTTTTACACTCTGCAGAGGTTGCACACTTTACCCACAAGATCCGGGGAACTTCTGTGACATCCACGACCCGCGATACCTCAAGTACTCGGGGTAAGCACCCGATCACTATCTTTCCCTAGACGACACTAACAAGGAGTCCACTCGTTGTTCCATATCCTCATGATGTACATCATACGAGACTCACTCGAGATCGTAACATCCGAGAGGGGACACAACGGTGTATCCGGTGCCCTGTGAAAACAGCCATGGCCGCCCTACCTGGCACGACCCCATCCCAAGAGAGCGCACCAACAAATCTCCCGTCACTAGTAATGTGGGCTCCAAGCTAGTATCAGCCTAGGTAATCAATAATGCCCTTTCCCATATAAGGGTAGAGTGGTTGCGCATGTAAGGTTGGGACAGTCGACAAATCTTAAATCTAATCCATTTTTCGAACACAACACACACACTTGCCTCGGTACACCACTTCGTCATCAAGTGGTTACCCATCTCATTATCTCCCTCGGGCATAAGTGGCACCCGACGGGGTTTTCAAAAAGTCCTTTGAAAATACTTTGTCTCCATCACTATGCATATACCCGTCCCTTTTGCGTAGCACTACTTAGCATCCTATCTATTCCCACCGGCATAACCCTCATAAGGAGGTAGGGTCATGCACAATGCAAGTATCAACAAGGAGGAAACGAAGGCAACCCACCAAAGTGGCTACCCTCTCATCATGATTCCGATGCAACAATAATAAAGTGCTATATGAAATACATAAAAAGGGTTTCATAGACATGGTCAAAGGACTGCTTGCCTGGCTCAGCAAAGTCTTCTGGTCCAACTCCTTCGTCGGCAACGCAATCTATCGTCGCAAAATAATAACGAGAAAATAAGGCAATAATAAAACAGAAAAACCAAAGTGCTCAGAAAAATGTCAACTCATTTTTGTAAAATACTAGGTGGAAAACTAAGAAGGGGAAAATTCCTAGTTTTGGTTTTGGAGTAGCAGAATAGGAGAAATGGATTTACAAAGGCATATTTAAATGCTTAAAATCACATTTAAATATTTACAGTTAAGAAAAGTTTGTTGGATTCGAATGAAAGTTGCACCATTAAATAGGTTGCAATATTTTGGGAATTTAGGAATTGGAATTAATTTATTTGGACATATATTTTATCCTGTGGAATTTTTGGAAAAGCCACAGAAAAAGAAAAAGGAAAAGCAGCACTGTGCAACTGGGCAAGAAGGACCACAGTGCAGCAGGCCCATATGGGTTTCAGCCCACGCCAGGCTGCCACGTCGAAGGCGTAAAGGAAAAATACGCCTTCAGCCAACGCAGCAAACCGGTACACGTGCACGTACGTTTTAAACCTGACGGGTGGGTCCCACCCGTCAGGGCATGAGGTTGACGGACAGGGCCCACGGCCATCGTCGTCTACCTCCGTCCAGAGGCGACGGCGAGCTCGCCGGCGGCAATATAGGGCACGGGAGGATGCGTGGGTGGTACTGTTGTGCTCAGGGAGGATCCACCGTTCGGATGGAGGTGGAGTTGGTCGCCGGGGTGGCTTGGTTCGCCGGCGACGAGATCTTGCACCAGAGGAGCTTCGGGTGGTGGTCGACTCCGGCTGCAAACGAGGCGGGGGAGAGAGGGGAAATGATCAGTGGGAGGAGGCGGTTTCAGATCGGGACAGAGGAGAAGTGGGGAAGGCCTATACCATGGGATCGACGGCGACCCGAGGCGGCGGAGCTCGAGCTCGATCTCGAGCTCGGGCTCGTCTGGAGAGGGGTGATTGGTGTAGGGGGTGTTTAGGGGAGTGAGAGAGTGAGTGGTGAGGAGAGAAGGGCTCGGGGAGGCCCTTAAATAGGCGAGCCACGGCTCACCGTAGACCCGTGCGCCGGCGAGGTTGTTGTCGTTGTTGTGGGTCACGGGGGCGCGCGTGGACATATCTGGGGTGCTCATGGGTTCGGTCCAGAGCGAGGGAAAGAAGAGGGGGAGGGAGCAGGGGGCCAGAGGTGCGCGCGTGTGAGCCGCACCATTGGCGCGCTCGGGCGGCCTCTGTTTGCTAGCGCGGAGGCGCGGGGAGGAGGAGAGAGGAGGGGGCCGATCGCGTAGCGTGCTGCGGACGCCGAGGCGCATCGGCAGGCGCGGGGGGGAGGCCCGAGGTGGCCGGGGGCGGTTGGAAGGGGGCGTCTACAGTGCGGGAGCGCACTGTAGCGCGCTCCAGAGCACCCAAATGGCATGCCATGGCATATTATATGCCTTGTGGGCGCAGCCACTGATGTCTGGCAGCTCTAGGAGGGAGTAAAGAAGAGGGAAGGGACATTGGATGCCCTGGAGAGCCAGTAGGAGAGGAGAGAGGGTGAGGGAGAGAGAGAAAGTGAGGGTTTTACACCCAAATAATTGAGCTGTTGAAAGGGGGGAATTACTGGAGGTAGAAGAGGTCTAGGAGGGGCTATGGTAAAAAGTTGAGCTCAAGGAGAATAGTTTTAGTGGTCAAAATAGTGGTTTTTGTAAAATGTCAGAAGGTGTTTGATAATGGTTTGGGCAAGCAAATGATTTCCAATTGCCATGAGACTCTACAGGGTGAAATGACACATATAATTAGGGTGTTCCACCAAATTTGAGCTCATTTGGGCAAAGTGGCCAATGTAAATTGGCAAACCCTAGAAATTAGCAAAAATGGACTTCTGTAGATCTAGTTGAGCAAATCACTTCTCCTTGATGCACCACTTGGTGTAGTGTCATCATTTCGGGATTTGAACATGCTCACAAAAGTTGAGGTCGAGGAGAGAAAGTTAGTAGTACAAACTTGCTCAAATTAGGTTCTGAACAGAAAGGGTTATGGGGCGTTTTGGTGGACCAAAATGACCTTCATTGAAGTGAGGCTTTGCAAGATCATCACAATATGCATTTGTGACTTGCTGGATTTTCTTGGATTTTGATGGAAATATTTCCTGTAGAAATATTTCAAATCCTTGAAATGAGCAGAAACAGTTTTGGGAGGTTTTGTCCAATATTTTGATCATAACCATGTGTTGAAACTCATATATATGGAAACTATATGTCCACTGAGTTTCCCTAAATTTTCTCAAATATTTTTGACACATTAAAATAATTTTAACCTATTAAAGACCATTTCTGGCCTTAAGAAAAAGCCTTTAAATAAAATAGGAAAATAACTTTTAAAATTATATTTTTGTGGTTTATGGGACCCCTATACCTAATAGGTTTCAAATATAATTTTTGAAATATTTTTCATACCCCAAATCAAGTACTTGCAGTGCAAACCTCAATCCAGGGGTTTTTGGAAAACTAATTTTTGAAAATACTATTTGGCCAAATTATTTTTGTAAGAAAATACTATTTTGCTCTATACACATGGCATGATCATTGGGCAGAATTTTGGGGCAAGGAGATTAAGTATAGAAGGTGGAGTTGTGTTGACTTTAAAGAGCACTTGAAAAACACAGAGAGAAAACCAACTCCAAATAAAAGCCAAATAATGCAAAAGTTTTTGTTGGCCCAAATTTTCATGCTTTATTAATGCAAATGAAGAGTTACAAAATGCAGGGTGTGACAGACCTACCCCCTTACAAGAATCTCGTCCCCGAGATTCCTAAACTAGGCTTTAAAGAGATATGGAAACTCGGATCTAAGGTAGTCTTCACGTTCCCAGGTTGCTTCTGCTTCAGTGTGGTTGCTCCACTGGACCTTGAAGTACTTGATAGTGCGGCTTCGAGTGCGTCGCTCAGCCTCATCCAAAATGCAGATGGGCCTCTCACGGCAAGTCAAATCAGGGTGAAGGTCAATGGCTTGGTGATCGACGTCCTTGTAAAGATTACGCTTGCCTAGGACTTGGAGACACTTCCGGAGTTGTGACACGTGGAATACGTTGTGCACATCGGATAGTTCAGGTGGCAGTTCCAACTGGTAAGCCACTTCTCCACGTCGTGCAGTGATCTCGAAGGGGCCGATAAATCTTGGTGCGAGTTTTCCCTTAACGTGGAAACGCTTGGTTCCCTTAAGAGGAGTTACTCGCAGGTATACATGGTCTCTGACTTGGAAGTCTACTTGTCGGCGACGAGTGTCAGCATAGCTCTTCTGTCTGGACTTAGCGGTCTTCAGTTGTTCTCTGACTAGCTAAACTTGCTCTTCTGCTTCACGGAGGATTTCAGGCCCAAATACTAGTCCTTCTCCGGTTTCTGACCAATTGAGGGGTGTGCGGCACTTCCGACCGTACAATACCTCAAAAGGTGCCATCTGGAGGCTTGACTGGTAACTGTTGTTGTAGGAGAACTCGCCAAAAGGGAGACAATCTTCCCACTTAGCTCCAGATGCTAAGACAGGCTCGGAGAATGTCTTCGAGTATCTGATTCACTCGTTCTGTCTGACCTCCGGTCTGTGGGTGGAAAGCGGTGCTGAAGGACAACTTGGTCCCCATGGCCTCTTGGAACTTCTTCCAAAATCTTGAGGTAAATTGGGTTCCTCGATCTGACACAATCTCCTTCGGAACACCATGAAGACTTACGATTCTGTTGATGTATAGAGCCGCTACCTGGTTGCCATCATAGGTAGTCTTCACAGGAATGAAATGGGCTACTTTAGTAAAATGATCGACTATGACCCAGATGGAGTCATGTCCCTTGTTTGACCTAGGTAGTCCAGTGATGAAATCCATTCCGACTTTATCCCATTTCCACTCGGGAACCTTGAGTGGTTGGAGCAATCCAGCAGGTCGCTGATATTCAGCTTTGACCCTTTGGCATACATCACACTTTGCAACTTAAGTGGCAATCTCCCTTTTCATCCCGTGCCACCAAAATCTTTCCTTCAGGTCTTGATACATCTTGGTTCCTCTGGGGTGGATGGAATACGGGGTGTCATGAGCTTCTTGCAAGATCAAATTCTTGAGCTCAATCTTGTTGGGTACGCAAATGTGATTCCCAAACCACACAATTCCTTGCTCATCCTCTGAGAATCCTGGGGCCTTGCCTGCCTTGATCTTCCTCTTGATGCCTTCAATACTTTCGTGTCCCTTCTGAGCTTCCTTAATATCATCCATCAGGGTAGGCTTGACTTCAAGGTTGGCTAAGAATCCTGGTGCAACCAGTTCCAACCCGAAGCTTTCAAGTTCTTCATACAAGGCGGGTAGCCTTTCCTTAAGCATAACATTCAAGGAACAAGCCTTCCTGCTTAATGCATCTTCTACCACATTAGCCTTTCCAGGGTGGTATTGAACACTGAGGTCATAATCCTTGATCAACTCTAGCCACCTTCTCTGCCTCATGTTCAATTCCTTCTGAGTGAAAATATACTTCAGACTTTTGTGATCCGTGTATATCTCACACCACTTCCCTAGGAGGTAATGTTGCCATGTTTTCAGGGCATGAACTATAGCTGCCAACTCAAGGTCATGAGTAGCATAGTTCTCTTCATGAGGCAGTAGTTGCCTTGAAAGGTAAGCTACGAGTCTGCCTTCTTGCATCAGAACACCTCCCAGTCCGGTTCTTGACGCATCACAATATATCACAAACTCCTTGTGTATATCTGGTGTGGCCAGAACTGGGGCGGTGGTCAATCTCTTCTTCAGCTCCTGGAAGCTTTCTTCACACTTCGGCGTCCATTCAAACTTCTTGTCCTTCTTCAAGAGCTGAGTCATGGGTCGTGCAATGCTTGAGAATCCTTCAACGAACTTGCGGTAATATCCCACGAGTCCGAGGAAGCTTCTGACTTCCTTCACATTGCTTGGGGATTGCCATTTAGTCACGGCTTCAATTTTAGTGGGATCGACCGACAATCCTTCTTCAGTCAAAACATGACCCAAGAATCCAACTTCGCGCAGCCAAAATTCGCACTTCCTGAACTTGGCATACAGTTGGTGCTCTCGAAGCTTGTCTAGGACCATCCTCAAGTGTTACTCGTGCTCTTCTTATGTCTTCGAGAAGACAAGAATGTCATCAATGAAGACAACGACAAATTTGTCCAAATATTCCATGAAGACCTTATTCATGAGATACATGAAGTAAGCTGGGGCATTGGTCAATCCAAAGGACATGATCGTGCACTCATACAGGCCATATCTAGTTACAAATGCCGTCTTCGGAATATCTTGGGGTCTGATTTTCAGCTGGTAGTACCCAGATCTGAGATCAATCTTGGAGAACACCTTGTCCCCATTGAGTTGATCAAACAGATCTTCAATCTTGGGAAGTGGATACTTGTTCTTGATTGTAACTTCATTGAGGGAGCGGTAGTCCATGCATAAGCGGATGGTACCGTCCTTCTTTGCCACAAACAGAACAGGTGATCCCCAAGGGGAGGCACTAGGGCGGATAAATCCCTTCCTCAACTGCTCTTCAAGTTGCTTCTTCAATTCTGCTAACTCTTCCGATCCCATTCTATAAGGCTTCTTATAGATGGGTCCTGCTCCGAGTATGAGTTCGATGATGAACTCAATGTCTCGGTCAGGAGGCATTCCCGGTAGCTCATTAGGAAAGACATCGGGGTATTCGCATACTACCGGCACTTGCTCCAATCCAACTTCTGACAGAGAGTTGACTTGGTTGGCTTGAGCAGAGGAGGGGTTGGAGGAAAATTTAACTTCGACTCCTTGGTCATTGGTCACAATGACGGTCCGGTTGGCACAATCTAACAAGCCTTGGTGCTTGATGAGCCAATCCATTCCTAAGATCACATCCAAGCCTTGCAATCTTAAGATGATAAGGTCTGCTTGGAAGTCTACCCCATTAATGACAATCCCGACTCCTTTACATCCTATCTTGGCTCTCATCTCTGCTCTGGGGGTTTGTACCACCATAGGGTTATTCAGGGGTGTAGGGGTCATGCCACTTTTTAATGCAAACTTTTGGGTGACAAATGAATGCGTGGCTCCAGAATCAAACAAGACAGTTGCAGGTGCTGAGTTGACAAGGAACGTACCCAGCACGACGTCTGGGTCTTCCTGGGCTTCTTTTGCAGTGACATGATTCACACGACCCTTGCCGTTGTTGGGCGGTTTGCGGGGAGCTTGGTTCCTTGGTGGCATTCCACGGCCTTGTCCTGGGTTCTGCGCATTGGGGCGCAGGGCGTCGGGCTTCTTGTTGGGGCAATACTTGGAGTAGTGTCCTGCATGACCACATCCGAAGCAAGTGACTTGATTGGGGTTGCTGCTCTTGCCAGCATTGTTATTGGGGTTGTTGTAAGCTAGCCTGGGGTTGGCATACTGCTGAGATGGATAGTTGGTGCGGGGTGCAGGAGCTCTTGGCTGCTGATAGGTTGGCTTGACCGGGGCTGGCTGCCACGGGTGAGGCTTCTGGTTGCTGGAGCTACCCTTGCTGATCATCTTGCTCTTACGGGTATCATCCAAAGCACGTCGCTTGTCCTCAAGCATGAGTGCCTTGTTCACCAGATCAGGAAAGGTCGGGCAGTCACACACAACAAGCGAGTACTGCAGGGTCTGGCTAAGGCCTTCCATGAAGCGCTCCCTTTTGGCAGCATCAGTGCTGACGTCTTCAGGGGCATACCTTGAGAGAACACTGAACTTCTGCATGTACTCCTTGACAGTGTTACTACCTTGCTTCAGGGCTCGGAACTCACGCTTCTTGATGGCCATGATTTCGGAAGGAATGTGGGCCTTGCGGAATTCTGCCTTGAAGTTATTCCAAGTGATGTTTTGCTCAGCATGCATGGCCTTGAATCCATCCCACCAAGCTCTAGTAGTTCCCCCGAGACAGTGAGCAGCATATGCCACCTTCTCATGGTCCTCAGTGCATCCGACTAGCTCCAACAGATCCTCAATGGTGCAGACCCAGTCGTCTGCATCCAGGGGTTCAGCAGTCTCGATGAAGGTGGGTCGTGCATGCTTCTTGAACTCCACCAACGTGGAACGTCCATTGCCGTTTCCCGCCGGCTGGCGGTTGACATCTTGAGCAATCATCTGGAGGGCTGCAGTGTTGGCTTGGCGTTCCTCTCGGAAGGCTTGGAGAAGCTGAGCCATGTCCATGCTTGGAGCTGGTGGCGGTGGTGGAGCTTGTCCTTGGGTTTGGTCCTGACTGGCTCCTTCTCCGGCTTCTTGTTGCTGGGTAGAGGTACCAGTACGAGTTACAACAGGCATCCTATTGGAGCGGTCAAGGTCTCATGATTGGGAAAGATGGGGAAAGCAATATAGATGGGACACCTAGTAAGGGGGTTGGTATGACACTAATTGTTTTCATGCAAGGGCCAAAAGTCCAAACACATTCATTAAAATCCAAATGGGTGATGTAGTCGCTTACAAGTTCCCAAAGGAAAGTACGACGTCCATCAAACACATCAAAAGCAAACACAATACTACATGGTTTCAGATGAACCATTACAAGGACTCGACTTCGCATAGGGATACACGACCTATCCTGCCGTAGGGGTTACTAACGGGCATATCCGGGTTGTGAATGATGCCTAAGTGGTGGAATGCTTGGTCGCGTAGTCTGGCTCTTCTGGGTCTTCCTCCTCGTCATCGGTGGCCTGACTTTCCTCTTCACTTAAAGGGGTGGGGGAGTGGAGGAGCTCAACACGGCATTGCTTTGCCGGTGGTGCGAAGAGCTTGCGGTATTCCTTTGCACTCATGCGGTGTTGCTGTGGTGGTTCTCCATCCTTTGGGGGTCTTCCGCCTCTGTATGCGATTGCGGGTTGTCCAGGGGGAGCACCTTCCTTCTTGATCCTATCCGTCTTCCCTTGTGCTTGAAGAAGAAGTGCCTTGGTCTCATGAAATTCCTTTCGGAGTTCCATTGATTCAGAGGCCAAGTGTTGTGTCAAACTATCGGCACAAAGGCTGAAGTAGGTCTGGAATCGGAGTGGAAGTCCTTCTTCTAATGGTGGAGCTGGTGCACTGCTCTCATCCTCACCTTCCTTCCGATAAGGCAAGAAACGGGTTGCCAACTCGTCTGCCATCTCTGGAAGAAGGTCTCGGAGGCGGGTGAGTGCCTTGAGGGTTGTTGTCTCGATGGCAAGAACTAGTGTTGCCATCTGGGGTCCCTCGAAGAACCAGCTTGTTGGGGAGTCATTAGCCTTCACGATCACTTCCACATGATACTCCGTCTCGGTGTCATTGATCTAATGCTCATGGTAGGTGAAAATGTGGGCTCGGTGGAACTGGCACTTCTTGAGGCTATCCTCGAAAAGCACGGGAAATCCTGTGGTCAGGAAGTCTTCAGGTACGGCAACCATCTACAAAGGTTGAATGGGAGAGGTCAATAAGGGAAATATATCCTGGGTTGGGTAAGCTTTAGAAAAGAAGAGAAGTTTAGATGGTCTCAAGCTAACTAACGCCCATGCTAACTAAGGCTTCCTACAGTCAGGATGGCTCTGATACCAGCTCTGTGGGGACCCCGACTCATAACTCGTGATCACCCAATGCACGTGTACAGTGATCCCAGAGATCAATGGTCACTGAACACACAGAAGCTGAATAACAAGAGTCTTACATCCATACATATCATCTTACACAAATTATGACCATTATGGTCAAGTCTTACATAGATAAAGCCTTAAGGGTTGAACATCAAATGAAACACAAGCAGCGGAAAATCTTCGTCGATAAGTAGAACCCATGCCACCTGCCTTAACCCTACATGCATTCTGACTGGGAAACGTCCTAGTTCGCATGTTCGTCTTCAAAGAACTCTTCTTCGAACTCCTGTTCTTCCGTGCATGGCCAATTAAATAACCAGTGGCAATCCACTGAGTACTTTGAATGTACTCGCAAGCAACCCATGTTTTGGTTCAAGGTACAAAAATGCATGATATAGGTAAATTTTTGCGGAAAGCTAGTTTTGAGTGCAATGACATGTTCAACAACTTGTAAGACATGCATCGGGAGAATTCAATTAACCATGAGGACAGGTTATAGATATCAACATAAAAAGAGTGGGCACCAACCCAACTCAATCATGTCAAGTCCTTTGACTTGACCCAAGTAATGTTTGGGATATCGCTTATCGGGAACTTATCGGTCGACCCATGATAAGCGGTAAATCGGCCAGTTTATCGGCATATCGGCCGATTTATCGCCATATCGGTTGATATATCGGTCAATTTATCTTATCGGCCAGACAACGATAAGCGGTAAATTGGCCGATTTATCGGAATATCGGAAGATAAGTAGTTCTTCCCACTTATCCAAACACACACTGGTTTGTAAACATGTGGACGTAGTTTAAGCAGCACTGCCCAACTGTCCTTGACCGTGGACATGGCTATTCGAATAGTTTTACACTCTACAGAGGTTGCACACTTTACCCACAAGATCCGGGGAACTTCCGTGACATCCACGACCCGCGATACCTCAAGAACCCGGGGTAAGCGCCCGATCAATATCTTTCCCTAGACGACACTAACAAGGAGTCCACTTGTTGTTCCGTATCCTCACGATGTACATCATACGAGACTACTCGAGATCGTAACATCCGAGAGGGGACACAACGGTGTATCCAGTGCCCTGTGAAAACAGTCATGGCCGCCCTACCTGGCACAAGCCCGTCCCGAGAGAGCGCACCAACAACTCTCCCGTCACTAGTAATGCGGGCTCCAAGCTAGTATCGGCCTAGGTAATCAATAATGCCCTTTCCCATATAAGGGTAGAGTGGTTGCGCATGTAAGGTTGGGACAGTCAACAAATCTTAAATCTAATCCGTTTTTCGAAAACAACACACACACTTGCCTCGGTACACCACTTCGTCATCAAGTGGTTACCCATCTCATTATCTCCCTCAGGCATAACTGGCACCCGACGGGGTTTTCGAAAAATCCTTTTAAAATACTTTGTCTGCATCACTATGCATATACCCATCCCTTTTGCGTAGCACTACTTAGCATCCTATCTATTCCCACCGGCATAACCCTCATAAGGAGGTAGGGTCATGAATAATGCAAGTATCAACAAGGAGGAAACGAAGGCAACCCACCAAAGTGGCTACCCTCTCATCATGATTCCGATGCAACAATAATAAAGTGCTATATGAAATGCATAAAAAGGGTTTCATAGACATGGTCAAAGGGTTGCTTGACTGGCTCAGCAAAGTCTTCTGGGTCTTCAAAGTCTTCTGGTCCAACTCCTTCGTCAGCAACGCAATCTATCGTTGCAAAATAATAATGAGAAAATAAGGCAATAATAAAACAGAAAAACCAAATTGCTCAGAAAAATGTCAACTCATTTTTGTAAAATACTAGGTGGAAAACTAAGAAGGGGAAAATTCCTAGTTTTGGCTTTGGAGTAGCAGAATAGGAGAAATGGATTTAGAAAGGCATATTTAAATGCTTAAAATCACATTTAAATATTTACAGTGAAGAAAAGTTTGTTGGATTTGAATGAAAGTTGCACCATTAAATAGGTTGCAATATTTTGGGAATTTAGGAATTGGAATTAATTTATTTGGACATATATTTTATCCTGTGGAATTTTTGGAAAAGCCATAGAAAAAGAAAAAGGAAAAGCAGCACTGTGCAACTGGGCCAGAAGGACCACAGTGCAGCAGGCCCAGATGGGTTTCAGCCCACGCCAGGCTTCCACGTCGAAGGCATAAAGGCAAAATACGCCTTCAGCCGACGTAGCGAACCGATACGCGCGCGCATGCATTTTAAACCTGACGGGTGGATCCCACCCGTTAGGGCATGAGGCTGACGGACAGGGCCCACGACCGTCGTCGTCTACCTCCGTCCAGAGGCGACGGCGAGCTTGCCGGCGGCGATATAGGGCACGGGAGGATGCGTGGGTGGTACCGTTGTGCTCAGGGAGGACCGCCGTTCGGATGGAGGTGGAGTTGGTCGCCGGGGTGGCCTGGTTCGCCAGGGACGAGATCTTGTGGCGGAGGAGCTTCGGGTGGTGGTCGTTCTGGTCGACTCCGGCTACAAACGAGGCGGGGGAGAGAGGGGAAATGATCGGTGGGAGGAGGCGGTTTTAGATCGGGGCAGAAGAGGGGGAGGGAGCAGGGGGCCAGAGGTGCGCGCGTGTGAGCCGCACCATTGGCGCGCTCGGGCGGCCTCTGTTTGCTAGCGCGGAGGCGCGGGGAGAAGGAGAGAGGAGGGGGCCGATCACGTAGCGTGCTGCGGATGCCGAGGCGCATCGGCAGGCGCGCGGGGGAGGCCTGAGGTGGCCGGAGGCGGTTGGAAGGGGGCGGCTACAGTGCGGGAGCGCACTGTAGCGCGCTCCAGAGTGCCCAAATGGCATGCCATGGCATATTATATGCCTTGTGGGCGCAGCCACTGATGTCTGGCAGCTCTAGGAGGGAGTAAAGAAGAGGGAAGGGACATTGGATGCCCTGGAGAGCCAGTAGGAGAGGAGAGAGGGTGAGGGAGAGAGAGAAAGAGGCTGTCCAGAGAGAGAAAGTGAGGGTTTTACCCCCAAATAATTGAGCTGTTGAAAGGGGGAATTACTGGAGGTGGAAGAGGTCTAGGAGGGGCTATGGTAAAAAGTTGAGCTCAAGGAGAATAGTTTTAGTGGTCAAAACAGTGGTTTTTGTAAAATGTCAGAAGGTGTTTGATAATGGTTTGGGCAAGCAAATGATTTCCAATTGCCATGAGACTCTACTGGGTGAAATGACACATATAATTAGGGTGTTCCACCAAATTTGAGCTCATTTGGGCAAAGTGGCCAATGTAACTTTGGCAAACCCTAGAAATTAGCAGAAATGGACTTGTGTAGATCTAGTTGAGCAAATCACTTCTCCTTGATGCACCACTTGGTGTAGTGTCATCATTTGGGGATTTGAACATGCTCACAAAAGTTGAGGTCAAGGAGAGAAAGTTGGTAGTACAAACTTGCTCAAATTAGGTTCTGAACAGAAAGGGTTATGGGGCATTTTGGTGGACCAAAATGACCTTGATTGAAGTGAGGCTTTGCAAGATCATCACAATATGCATTTGTGACTTGTTGCATTTTTCTTGGATTTTTATGGAAATATTTCCTGTAGAAATATTTCAAATCCTTGAAATGAGCAAAAACAGTTTTGGGAGGTTTTGTCCAATATTTTGATCATAACCATGTGTTGAAACTCATATATATGGAAACTATATGTCCACTGAGATTCCCTAAATTTTCTCAAATATTTTTGAAACATTAAAATAATTTTAACCTATTAAAGACCATGTCTGGCCTTAATAAAAAGCCTTTAAATAAAATAGGAAAATAACTTTTAAAATTATATTTTTTGTGGTTTATGGGAGCCCTATACCTAATAGGTTTCAAATATACTTTTTGAAATATTTTTCATACCCCAAATCAGGTACTTGAAGTGCAAACGTCAATCCAGGGGTTTTCGGAAAACTAATTTTTGAAAATACTATTTGGCCAAATTATTTTTGTAAGAAAATACTATTTTGCTCTATACACATGGCATGATCATTGGGCAGAAGTTTGGGGCAACGAGATTAAGTATAGAAGGTGGAGTTGTGTTGACTTTAAAGAGCACTTGAAAAACACAGAGAGAAAACCAACTCCAAATAAAAGCCAAATAATGCAAAAGTTTTTGTTGGCCCAAATTTTCATGCTTTATTAATGCAAATGAAGAGTTACAAAATGCAGGGTGTGACACTTACGGATCTTTTTTGTAGGAAATCTGCTCGAAGAAGAATTCCGATTTGACAAGAACGATAGGATATCGCAAATATGCTGCCCGCTGCTTTGCTCTTGTTAGTACCTGTTGTCCTGTATCACTGTACTTGCATACATACCTGGTTCATTATGTGACAGCAGTATGCATGATATCTTGCTTATCAATTGTTCGCTCCAAATTATCTGATCTGTATGAATGGTTACATTAGTGTAGAATATATCCAATGCCAATGTTTTTTTAGCTCTGCATTGTTCTTGTAAGTTCAAGTACCATCACTCTGCAACTTATTTTCCTTTGCCCTCCATTTTCTACACATCAGATCTATATTTACTCTTACCATAAGGTTGGTACTGAAGAAGTTTAGCTGTGCATTGCTCTTGGCTGTACCTTTTGCCTATATCGCTGCACTTACATTTATAGCTACTTGGTTATGTAGCATCACTCTTCATCTTATCTTAAATATTCTCCATTTTTTCGTATATTATCACATCTATATTTACTCTTTACAAAATGTAGAATAAAGGCAATGCTTTTGAAGAAGATTATGTGGTAAACTTCTTGAATTGCCCCACCCCCATCAAGATGGACAAGGCCTTTATAGAGCATGTCTTCACCAATAATGTAAGTTTGTCCATCTCAAGCCTTCAAACTTTGTTGTATATATTTGGTTAGGCATGACTGCAATAGCTGTTTATTTTTGGTGTTTGCATCAAATTGCTTGTTTAAAGTTTATTATGTAGTTCATAAACAAAAGTTTGTCCTTTCTCAATTTAAGTTTTCAGTTGTACAACCAAGTTCCTTCTTCATACCATGTAAATTAAACTATACAGAGCAAGTGATCTTCTTTTGCACTGCATGTATGCTTCTGTTCTTCATCCGTAATCCAGTGGTGTGGTGAACCTACACACTACAGCACAATGTCATATTCTGCAATGTCTTAACTATGAACAATGTCATATCATTCTACTATTATTTAAACCATCTCTTTATTTGCCAATCTGAAATGGTATAAATTGACAGCACACTAACCATTCATACTTGTGAGTTCTTGATCTGTAATCCAGTGGTGTCGTGAAGCTGCCAACTCCTTCACAATGTCATTTCCTGGCATGTCTTGACCTGAACAATACCATATTGTGTTCATGCAATTTTAAACTGTGTCACTTTATTCGTCAGTAAGAAATGTGATGAATTGTCAGCACTGATACATTTATCTGCAAAACCTGTCATCTGTCTACTTGTTTATCTCTGAGAGTGAGGAAGATAGAAGTGTTGAACAAGCGCAGTCTCATCATCTTGTCAGCTGCTTGCGCTGCAGCTCCCCAGCAGGGCTAACCTTTCTTGAACTCTATTGAAGTGTTGTAGGTTTTGTATATTATTTTGTCGGCATGTTTATTTGCACTGGTGGCGATCTTTGATGCCCGGTGTATGTAATCTGCTGTCTGCTTGTGCTTTATTATCATAGTGGCGAACTTTGATGCCCAGTGGATGTAATATGCCATAATTTCTTTATTGTATAGTCTAGGTTTTTTCTTATTCATGATGTTGCAGTTATTTTACTGTATATATATATATATCATGTCTTCACAATAAACCGGCCAAACTGTAAAATTACGGTACATAATCGGTCCGTCATGCAATCACGATGTAGGTTGGGCATGAAACGTGCCGAACAGCTCATGGGCCGGCAGCAACCCGAAATGAACCCCGACCCATGATTGTGCGAATCAAATCATGGGCTTTTAACAGGGCAAAATTGTCTCGGTCCTTGTTTGGCCCAATCAGATATCGGCTGCGAGCAGGCCGGATGCAAACCGGGCCGTAGTTAGGCCCAACTATATGACGGGCTTTTAACAGGCCGAAATTAATATAGGGCTGAAATGTTAAACGGGCCCTTAGCAGGCCAAAAACTAATATCAGGCCGAATTACTAAGTGGGCCTTTAGCAAGTGGGCCCAAAAGCATAGTGTCCAGTTGACGGGTCGAATCTGATATGGGCCATAATTGAGCCCAAAGGCTCTTAAAGGGCCGGACCTGATCTGGGCTGTAATTTGGCCTAGAACATGGTAGGCTTTTAACGGGCCGGATCTCATATGGGCCACTATTAGGCCCGGAGCGTGGCATGCCATTAATGGACAGGATCAAATATGGGCCGGCATTTGTCCCAAAACATGGCAGCCAGTTAATGGGCCAGCCTACTAGGGTCCTCAAAATCTTGTGGGCCTATAGCTGGGCCGGCCCATTAATGTTGGCGAAATCTCGTGGGCCTTTAGCTGGGCCGGCATATTATGATTCGCTAGAAACTTGTGGGCCTTTACCTGGGCCGGCCCATTATGGCACAAAAAAATCTTGTGGGCCTTTACCTGGGCCGGCCCATTATGGCCCGCAAAATCTTGTGGGCCTTTAGCTAGGCCAGCCCATTAAGGTCTGCAAAATCTTGTGGGCCTTTAGCTGGGCCGACCCATTATGGTCCGCAAAATCTTGTGGGCCTTCGGTTGGGCCGGCCCATTTAAACTTGGTGGGACGATCCACGTGTCAACATATTATAGGCGTGTCTCACCCATTGGATGAGTGACACATGTGCCAACGTGGACCTGACACGTGTCTCCTCTAGCCAATGATGATTTTACACGTGGAAAATCCCCATTGGTCGGGGCTGTTAACGGGTTATCGGATCCAAAACCCGACCCGATAGCTTAACGGCGTTCCGTTATGGTGGATGCCATGTGTCGGTCACCCTTGACGAAAGCACTTCTATGACGCGCGATTTATCATCATGGAAGTGGACACTTCCGTGATGATAATTTTGGTAATGTCATGGAACACTTCTATGACAGCACAGGTATGACTATCTTGATTCTATCATATAATTGTCATGGATGTACATGCATGACAGATAACGCGACCTACTGTGACAAACACGTATCATCACGGAAGTGTATTTTTTTGTAGCGCTCTCAACATTGGCAACTCTAGCGGAGTCAACTTGCAACCATGGCCAAGGAGCAGTGGACTATTCGAATGATTCTCCCATAGAAGCACCTTCTCCTCGAGGACGCATGGAAGACCAACAAGCATGGCCTTTTTCCAAGCTTGTTTAAGCATCGTCTTGAAAAAGTTGGTGCAGGAAGCACCGAGTCTTGCGCCGGTGAGGACGTTGGAGCAGCGTGCGATTTATCCCAGTGGATCGTCGTCCAAGGTCTCCCAGCCCCGACAAGGAGGAGAACCTCCTGGAGAATCCATGGGAGCAGCAACGAACTTCCTTCTCTTCGGGGGGAGGGGAACTGGCGAGGAGGAGATAAGAGCGTAGTAACCGCAGGGCCTCGTCCCTTCCAACTGTAGCACCTCGATCGTTCCTTAGCGAAGGGGTGAGGCTATTATTTACTACGTACTTGTACTGTAGCAGTACTAGTACTACTTTCTCAACTAGTAGTGCGATGTACTGTACTTCTAGTATAGTGCACCAGTTTTGAACTCTTGAATCTCAGGGCCAAGGAGCTACAGTTGGAAGTGGAGGGTAGTACTATTCTCTAGAACCATCGCTGTACTATCAATGTAGGGAAAGTACACCTGCGTAGTGGGTACTCTAGGTGCTCTATTCACGCGCGTAGCTGGCCTACTCAGTCGCTCCTCTCACGCACACACTAACAGCCTGTTTATCAGCGATGGTTACTGCGGGGGCAGAACATTTGAGTTTTTTGATACAACGAGACTAGGCTTTTCGCTTCCATTTGTGGAGGTGTAATGGATATCGTCGAACTTTGTTAGTAGTTCCTTCTTTTTGAATGAGATGAGGCAAAGATTTTGCCTCCATTTCAAAAAAAAATCACGCCAAGAGGAATTTCTTTTATAGAGCCGATAATGGAGTGAAGTCCATGCGTGGAACGCCACAAGTTATAGAGTAGTAGAGTACTAGCTCTTTACGTACAAAGCCATATTGCATAGTTCCCAATGCCGCACCAGGCTTTTCCAGCTCCTCGGGCTTAATTGGGAGGTGCTAGTTTAATATGCTAGTACAAGCTGATGAGGAAGCTGCAAGTGAGGTGCGGCTAGGGCGAGCACGCGAGCCACGAGATGATGGGAAGGAAAACATGTTCACGTGGCTGGGCTATATCCAGTGCACCCAAATTGTGGTGCGATACATCTGTTCTACTTCAAAACTCAAACTACCTCGTTTTGTGGAGTACTATTTAAAAAAAGGCCGACATGCATTCGGCTGGGATCGAACCCACAAAATGAGGTATACACTCTCGCGACCACTAGTAGTACTCGTTGGAGTACAACGCAACCTAGAATCGCCTTTTTTTGCTGGTAGTACATTGTTCCTTACAAGAAACCACTAATAATGCCAAGAAACCACTAATAATGCCAAGAAACGACTGACATTTGCATATGTGGCAGAATTAAGATAAGACTACCTTATCAACCATTGTACATGCCCTTACCAACCAGCCCTACCAAGAAACGACTACTCTACAAAGTGTCGTTATAGGAACGTTTCAACCCATGTCGCCCCTAAAGTCAACGCCTTCTATTCGACCGGCAAGTTAGGCATTATGACTTGTGGGACCTACATGTTAGTCTGCACAAAAATCCCCGAGTGACCTCCTACCTCCGGCCCGTCCACCTAGTCATCCTCGGCCATGGGACGCAGCTACCGCCGCTGACAGAAGGCGAGGTCAAAACCGCCGGTAGTGCGGAGCCCATCTTGCGGCAGCCCGGATGCCAGCTCCGTTCGGCGCTCGCGGCCGCTAGCTAGCCAAGATAGCTCCGTCCAGCTGCTTGTCTACAAGGTTTGCTAGCTAGGTTGGCATGGCGGCGCGGCGGCTTGCTCGCGCATGCCGCGTCACGCTAAAGCCAGCCATCTAGCTCGAGCAAAGGCCATCGCGGCGTCTTGCTCGCACATGAGTGACACTCGGGCCAGCCTACCAACCCGTGCGGAGGCCAGCGCGTCGTCCGGCCCGTTCGGCGGAGCGGCGGCCAACTCGCTCATCACCGGTGCCACCAATGAACACGCATCAGTACTGTTTGAAGTAATGTTCAGAAAAATAATGATTTGAGGGGGAATATAACACGATAGAAGGTCAAATGTGGGTCCCTCGTGTCAATGGTCAAACAAAATGTGTTGGTTTAAGCTACCTCGTCAGCACGTACGTGTGGCTAACCCTGTCATAAATGGGTTTAAACGAACCTAATCGGCACTGGGTAGTAGTTTTTGGCACGGATTAAGAAATTTTGGGTATGTTTTTCCTATATTTTGCACAATAGTTTCTTCCTAAGGCTAGCTGAAAGTGGTAGTTTTTTGTTAAATACTCCACATATTGTAAGTAGGAGTGAAAGTTAAGCTTTGGAAGCCAATAAGCAAGCCTAGTTACATAGTGCCTATGTGTATTGAAAGTAAACATCAACCATGACTGACTAATATCTTGATGGAAAACTCGAAACTATGGAAATACTAGCATTTTTTGCATGGTTGGAAATACTAGCAATGTTCACATGCGTTGCAATGGATCATAATTAGAATAATACTTATTCACAAACTTGATACAAAACACTCTAATTTTGATATACATATATCACTAGAGATATATTATGTTTCAATCAGAAAATATTCCTTGGGCTATTTTGGTGAGGTGAGGGAGGGGTGTGGTTGGTTTTAAGATACTAATTATGGGTTTTTCTGCAAATTGGTAGAGAAGTGGGATCTTGGTGAGAAAAGGCAACAACTTACCTCACAGTCATTAGATGTAGATCTAATGGTCAGAAATGACGGATGGCAGACACACCATCATCACCAACTTAGTCTTCAATCGGAGTACTAGCAAGATGTTCGTGCATTGCACAGAACATCAAGATGCATTTTTTTATAAAACACTTGTTGCGATTGACCCATGCGGGAGTAATCCCATGTGTAAAAACTAATGATATCTTGATAAAGAGGAGATAAGGTGAAGAGGAGTGGGCGTGGTGGTGATTGGTGGCCGGACTTAGAGGAGGCAAGGGGATGGACGACGCCGGTAGCGGCCACCAGGCCAGTTTGTTCCAGAGGCTTCCTTTTTTAATTGCTCAACAATGAGGTTGTTGGAGATAAGGATGAACGAGGGAAGGCCTTGTCTGCAAATGTGGAGAGAGGTGCGGGTATTTTTTAGTTTAATTTCCATCTGTCAGATATAGATCGGACGGTCTATTGCAAGATGGCACGCATACCATCATCACCAACTTGGTTTTTTTATAAGAAAAGAAATATAAGTATGTAGATACAAACGTATTATCGATACTTGTTTCCGTAAACTAGGATCTACATTCCATTCAACGGCTCAGCATGTGGGGCCTTAGCACAATGACTTCTCGACTGTGTAAAACAAAGGTTTTCCCGTCGCCGATAAGGAGGGGTGACGGCGGCGCACTTTCAGCTTTCTCTAGTCCTAATAGTCACACTAGGTGGCCTACGCATGTGTACATTTATTCTTTTTCATGTCTCGTGTTCACCGTACTGCCACGACTGTTGATGAATAGACGGTAAGTTATTCATAGGGAAACCCTTGTTGAGCGTGTTTGCGAGAGAGAGAGAGAGAGAGAGAGAGATAGTGTGCGTGCATGATATGTTTAGAGACTGAGGCAACAATAAGTGATTCTTTGTGTCTATGTGTGTGGAGGATAGAGAGAGACATGTACATGGGGCTTTGTGATGTGTAACGTGGAGACACATAGACATAATCAGAGAGTGAGTGTGTGAGATACACATGCGGACATGGGGAGAGATGTGTGAGTTAGAGAGACGGAGAATTTTGGTGTGCATCTGAGCTAGAGAGGGGGGATATATACATACCTAGAGCTGGAGAGAATATGCAAGGGTGTGTGTCTTAAAAGAAGGATCCAGATAGATGGGTGTCTGTGCGTGTCTATGTGTCTTTATGCGCGTGTTTGTGTGTGAGAGGGAGTGTGTGTATGTGGAGTAGAGTGGCCACTAATGATGTAAACCTAGTATAAGGGAAGGGGGAATGGTGTGACATGTGTGTCAAGGAGTGACAAAGGCATCGAGTGTGTGTGGGAGAGGGGTGTGAGAGCGAGAGAGAGAGAGAGAGAGAGAGAGAGAGAGAGAGAGCTAGCGACTGAGAGAGAGAGAGAGGAAAAGAGGGGTGAGAGAGGGGTCGTTTGTGTCCATAAGTGACGTATAGATAGGGAGATAATGGTGATGTTGTTTGAAATTGCCTATGTACAGAGACGCAAGGGAAGCGAGTCATCGTGTGTGTGATAGGGACTTCATGAGAGATCTAGAATAGATGGTGTAGAAAACAACGTGTGAGATTGAGAATGATGATACATTAGGGAGCTATGGAAAGAGTCATGGCATATATGTATACAGGGAAGGAGCTGGGGCAGGTCCGTATGTGGGAGAAATAGAAAGAGGAGAGTGGTGCACAAGGAGACAAAGTGTGCTTGTTTGCAGTGGGGGTGGTGTGTGAGGTGAGTGTGCGAGAACCACATAACTAGGGAGATAGACGTTTGAGGGCGATAGTTTGTGTGTATGGGAAATATACACTCTACATAGTGCGTGTTCTTGAGAAAGAGAGATGCCAGGAGACATAGAGAGTGGGGGAACAGATGTGTGCATGCCCGAGAGACAAAGTGATAAGAGACCTATATTGGGGTCCGGACGGACTTTAGAAGAGGGGGGTGTTAATGTGCTTGTGTGTTCATGTCTGGGGGAGAGAACGACGTGTGTGTGGGGGGCGATGGAGGGGGTGGGTGAGGAGGGGTTGGCTTCAGATAATGAGTGAGGTGTCTATATTTGAGGGACTTTAGCGTAATTGAGATATATATGGTCAATAGTGTGTGCACTCATGGTTGATCAATTTGTTCCACAGTTTGGACTATGAGATAACGATACTTTTGAACATGCGTGATATACCTTGATGTACCAAAATTACAAACCTAAGATTGGAATTTTGGAATTCGACTCCATCGTTAGCTTTTGTAATTCATTTAAACAGAAGTACATTTTTTAAGCCGGGATTTCATGATTTCAAATTCATATGTCAAACCTAGAGATATACACATACGGGCATGTTCAAACTTTATAATCATCCACTTTATTCATACACATACACATTTTTGCTTTTGTCATCATATTTAGGATAAACACATTTGGAATTTCATTTGAATTGGACCGTATGATGGTATTTGCTTGTACTAGCTCAATGATCCATATTGGAATTGAATGGACAATGTAAGTTTCGAGTTGGAGACACTGATTTTCAAAACTTGCACTTTTTTTGCGTGCAAAACAAATAAATTCTCGGTCGTGATATCATAGTCGGTCGTACAAGAGCAGAACACTTATAATTTTAGGTGCCAAAAGCTTTCGAACTTCTCGCTCACATCGAAATATCTTACGCGCGAATGTTTAGCACTACGATATTCCTGTTTTACCCCTGCCACATGACCAAAAAAGGGCTGCTTTGGTAACTCCATTGTTTTCCCCTCTTTTCCCCCAACATTCTTCCTAGAGCCCCTCCCATTCCCCTTCCCGACACCCCCAACCACGGCAAGCCGCCGAATCTAGTCCTCCGCCGCAGCGGTGGACCTCACACCCTGTCAGATCTACCTTTCGCACCATGGAACCCCCAACTGCCAACTCACCAGTTCACCGGAGCCGCTTCAGCGACTGGCTTGTCCACCCCTCCAGATCTCCTTGACCGCCATCATGGTCCACCACACCGGATCTGCTTAACCGGCACCCTCGTCCACCACAGTGTAGGCCCTTCACTGACTCCCTCGTCCGCCCCATCGCTGGCCCTTCATACAAGCCCTCGTCCGCCGCAATAGATCCACCTCACCAAAAGCACTATACACCGCCCCCGCCGAAGCCTTCGTCCACTTCACCGGACCCGCTCCACAGATGCCATATTCAACTCCGTCGGCCCTGCTTTACTGACGCTGCAGCCTCATCAGGTTATTTCGATTTGTACTCCTTCAATTTTTCTCTTCTTTATCGTGCAACTATTCACTTATCACAGATGAGCTTTCTTGTATGTCGACAAGCGCTGCATCCGAAGCACCGGAGCCGCTTCAGCCACGACGACAGCCGGCCCAAACTCAACCGCAACACGAGCACCACCGATGATCCTTAGCTATCAAGTATGACAATGATACCCATACACTGCCGAGAATCAGGTACTATTATCCAACGACCGTCGCCTACGTTCACTTTCTTAGCATAAGCACTGCACCTTTGAATTTATTCAGGGCATCATTCAATTTTTCATGAGACACGTTATTCTGCTTGCACCTGTAGGGCCATACTTCTGGCAATGAACATGTTACATGTGCTAAATTACATACCAGTGCACATATAGTTAATATGCTTTAGTTTTGTCCTAAGTATTACTGTACTTCCTAGATATCATTTCCTACTATTTTACTCCTTGCATGCTATATTTATGATAATGGTGTTATTCTGATGCCACCTGTTGGTTCCATCAGACTGCTTCATGTTCTCTATGCATAATTACACATAAGCAAACTAGCATGTGGTTCCGTTGCTTTTTGTTTGTTTTACCCTACATTTTCTGATGCTAGCTATTACATCACTGCTCCGAGCCTCTGTTCATTAATTTTTTGTGTGTTCTTGAAATTTCCAAGTTCCATGACTAATTTGATGCTTCTATTAATTATGGAGCTGCCAACCCCATCAAGCAAAATATTTGTTCTTTTGGGGCTGGCACCTCGAACAAGCATAAAAATAGAGTGAAGCAGATATGTTGTCGTGTAAGCACACACCCTTCTTTCATTAGTTTAGATGAACCATTGATGATCAATTCGAACCAGTGCATGCGATTAAAATTAATTTTACCTAAATAGAGGGTGCATAATAAACTACAACAACTAGATTTGCAACCACGGGATACTGACAATATCTTCAAAGAACATTGCAACAGCAACGAGGCTTCACAACAACATATGGTAAGCCAGTGTGTTTTAGTACATGTGAAATGTAATGCGTGTGGGCTGCTTTCTTGGCTTGTTCCCTCAACCTGTAATCCTACAGAATTACAAATAGTTCAATTGTCTGCTTTGCTGTATTGCTTAATTCGAATGCTTGTTTGTTACTTGTTAGGGTATACCTGAGTTGGCCAATATGGCCGCAGTGCCTGTTGTACTATCGTAAATAAATGCATGCCTAGTTCATTTGAGTCCTTAACTTTTCCTCTGAACTTCATCAAAATATTGTCTTCGTAGTTTATATGAGGCCACACTGTTAAGTGCTTTCTCAGATTATTTGAACTGCTTAGATGTCGTGGCAACTTAAATATAGCAGTGGTACACTCCCTCTCAACTAGGGATGTCAACTGGGTCTCGTTTAATCCCGATTAAAGTCCACTAGTGGTATGATAGTTTGAAAGAGTTTTTGTTTTTTGAGGAAAACGAACTAGGGAGCTAGCAAGAACTAACTAGATGGAACTGGCTGATGTCGTTTATTTGCCACTTACATCCCTAGTTTCATCTTACCATTTTAATTTCTTTCCAGCTGTTGCTGCTTCGAACCATTTAAATATAGCTTGCCATGCTCAGCAATAATTCGTATGTCGTTTACCATGTAAGCTTACTGCCTGGATCATGCGATAACTATCTCTTACTTATGTCCCGCGGAAACCTTTCAGGATGCCATTCACACTAGGAAACAATGTACAACCCCAGAATCTATTTGTGGAAGCAGTGCACCATCCATGTTACCAGATGGTAGCAGTTCAGAGGCAACACCGCCGGAGAGCAATCTGAGCATAGATATTATAGTTCTTGAGGCTCTACTAGCTAGAGGCAGAAAGAGATGGTGTGGCTGCCATGAATGAGGTAATCTTGATCTTGAGGCTGGAAATTATGCAATTAGGGACACACATTATGCAAGCAACCCAAGAATTGGAGGAAGTAAGAATGTTGCATTTGAAGATGGAGGAGGTCATGTTGTTTCAGCTATCTGAAGCCCAGGGTAATCCCAGTTCTTCTTTAGATACCAGTTGAAATTGTCAATAGATTATTGTAGTTGCATGCTGTGTCATGTCTCTGAATGGATTATGTTGTAAGACCCCTATGTTGTCCATGTGTTGTAATGATCCGAATTTTGTAGGCGAGGTAATCCTTAGTACTTGTATGATTGACATAGGGTGAACTATTTTTCATGTGAGCATAGTGTATTGGATAAAATAACTGTTTGACTCAAAGTGTATCCAATCTACTGAATTCGAAGATCACGACATTTCTAAATCATAATCATATATAAAGGTGGAATAAATCTTTATTGTGGTTTTGAAGACATAAATAACAAAACGTAGAATTATCTGTGGATATTCGTAATCGAATGCAAATTGGATTTGAATTTAGTTGCCAGGGCCCATGGCAAACGTGGATGCTAATTTTCCCAAATTTTGAACGAATTGGCTAAACACCCACTATCATTTGTGGGCTGCCTGAAGCAAGTGTTTGCAAGATGGAAATTACTGTCTACCCCTGACACTTTGACATCCTTATCGACCAGATTTACACTACTGTCAATAGGGGTAGACTAGTAACATCAATCAGACGTGACACGACTGCCTCTGAGTCCATTCAGACACGGTGGGCGCCAAACATGGGCGGCAAAACACATTTGATTCAAGCTCGTCCGAAAGACATGTGTCTCTCCCTCCAGTTCCCCACTCATTCACGGTGGGCGTCAAAACAAACTCTCCTCGTCCAAAATCGATGTAGGCAAATATTTTAAATAGGGGCAGATGTGTAACTTCCCTCAGACGTGACACAACCGCCCTACCTGTCAGCCCCATTCATACACCGTGGGGGGCAAAACACCCTTTCCTCACCCGAAATCTCTACTGGCAAATATTTGGGAGATGCGAGATTACCGTCCTATCCCCAACCGGCGTGATGTCCGAAATTTTAAACGGGGGATAAATTCGTAACTTTCCCACATTTCAGACAAGCACATCCCAAAGTTTGTGATCCCCTCCCCCTCCATTTCCCCATTCATACGCCGTCAGCGCCACAACAATCTCCCCACTGCGGCCAGCCTCCTCCGTCCGCCACCCCATCCTCCACCTTGCCGGAGCCGCTACCCCTACCCCGTCGTCCACTGCAAGAGATGGACGTCTCTCATCCATGTTGCTGGACCAGGATCCTTTCATCGCATTATCTCGCTTCATCGGCACCGTCGTCCACCTTGCTGTTGCCGCTCCTATGATCGCCTCATCCACGGCAACATGATTTATCCCTCGACCCGGCCATCTGCCATCTAAAGTCTTCTTCCCCGCCATCGACAGCCATCGCACCCGCAGCACCCACAACGTATTAGTAGGGGCCTACACGGCGTCGCAAGAGAGGTGGTACTCTTCCATATGTGCTTAAGTAATTGATCTCACCCGGAAAATAGATCGTAAATTGTTTACTGTACTTTTCTTGTCCGTACCAAATCGTAGTGTCTAGTTGAAAGCAAACATTGGTTGCGAGGTAGCTTTGTCCGGTTTGCACCTTCAGATCCGCCATGGCACGGTCACTATACTCGTAAAGCTTATGGTTTCCCCCCTTTATGTTCACTACCATCATCGTAGGTGCTTCGTGTCGTGCTAGCACTACTCCTCAAGACCTCAACCTATCAAGAGAAACAACATGCCACTCATAATTCCAAAGCTTAGGTGTTGAAATATGAATCTGATATGATGCTCATATTACTAAAACAAATAATGTTTAATTGGTAACCTAATGTTCCTATATTCGTTTCAAAAAGCATGTGCGCCACCCACTAGTCCAGCTAGTTCCAGTTTCCTGATTTTACTCTTGATGCTTAGGGTTTTCCCCTTTTATCTACTCTACTATGATCTGCGTAGGTGCTTTCTGTCGTACTAGCATTACTCCACCCTTCAAGCTAAACAACACAACACTCAAAATTTCAAAGCTTAGTTGTTCGATATGATTATGATATGATACTTATATTAGTTAACAGACACATTTAATTGGTTAGCTAAAGGTCCCACTTGAGTTTCCGAATGCATGTCGCGACATATAGAGAGACAGCAGAATTGCATTTCTTTGTCACTTGTTGACTGTACTTTCTTGTCCATACAAAATCTTAGTTGTTATTTCAAAGCAAACATCGGTTGCTAACTACCCTTTGCACGGTTTGCAGCTTCATATCTGCCATCCCACTGCCACGGTCCACACTATACTCATCATGCTTACGGTTTCCCCATTTTATGATGAACACGATCAGCCTACGTGGTTCGTGTTGTAATAGCACTTCTCCACCCATCGAGCTAAACAAGCTTAGTTGTACAAATCCAAATATGATATTATGCTGATATTAGTAAAACTGAGAGATGTTTAATTGGTCAGGTAAATGTTTCTACTTTAGTTCGAAATGCATGCGAGCCACATATGGAGATACTGGAAGCAATAGTATTTCTTTGTGGGCTCTGGTTCATCATGGGTGGGAAACCGACATTGTATAGAAAGACTTGTAATATCTTCAATCTTCTTGCTCTTCTGCTCTTCTTTAAGATGATCTTCTTCTCTTCTTTAATAAGTATGTTCCTTGTTGGGAAGAGTAGGAGAGACATTTGCGATCGATTGGTCAGGTCGAGTTGTTCTCCCTTAGTATATTTTGAATCTGTCAGGTCAGGTCGACTTGTTTTTTTTTGCTATATGTTGAAGCTGTCATCTGCGAAGTATCATCACTTCTAGAGCTCTCATATTTTGAGTAGTAGGCCACATTATATTAATGCACACACCAAATTACAGCATGCATGTCATCTCTCATAAGAATTGCAGAGATAGCACAAAGGGGTTTACAGGGAGGCAGTATTGGATTAGAATCACTTCCGCATTACAAAGAAAATCTCACTTGTTTTTATGTTTTCATGCATCTCAGGTATTGAACATTATCAAAATGAATATGAGAATGGGCGCACGAGAGGAATATTGCGGAACAATCCACTGGCTAACAAACTTGGCATGGTGGAGGATGGCCTATCTTATTCATCCATCAAGGTGCTTGCTCTAACTTGGCAAGGTTGTATTGGTCGCACATATTTTGCATCTAACCTCTTGCATTACTTCTACTTTGTTACACCATCTACTTAGTTTAAGCATCATATATGAGTATATGCCATATCTATCCATTTTCTATACCTATTCCATGTGTCGTCATACTATATTTTTTTGTTCTTTTGTAATAGATGTCCAAAAGGAATAGGGTGAGTGCAGATCCTCAAGGAGTGCAAACTAGGTATTTGGAAAAGGTAGTGATACCTGATAAATCAGATAGATGAACAGCCACAAAAAACACAGGCCCAACTGTCTTTACCCCTACTCCACTAGCCAAACCCCTATTAGAACTGCTGAGAGCCCAGCGTCAGGTACTGTCTATGATATCAATTCCAAATTTGAACTCCTAAATTTCTGCATGTGCCTTACTTTCTCTCTTGTATGAAAACTAATTTCAGATGAATCTCCTTGCTCAAAGGATCATAGGATCTCACAACAGTACTGGGCTCTGCATTGCTCTTGTTAGTACCTCTTGCCCTTTGTCAGCATACTTACACTCATTACTGTTTGATTATGTAGCATCACTATAAATGTTCGCTTCTTTATCCTCCCTTTGCTAGAAATTATAAGATCTATATTTACTCTTATATAAATGTAGAATTAACACAATGGTTATGAAGTTTTGGATTGCTCATGTAAGTACCCGTTGTCATGTACTCCCTCTGTCTCGAATTAATTGTTGATCAATTGGATGTATTTAGAACTTAATAATGCTAGATACATCCATTTGAGCGACAAGTAATAACGGACGGTGGTGGTATTATTGTACTTGCATCGCAAGACAGTTGATTGTCTAGCATTACTCTGCATCTTATCTGCCCTGCCTTCCACTTTCTCCAAATTATCATATCTACATTTACTCTTACCAAAATGTTGAATAAAGCCAATGCCACTGCACACATTGATGTCTGCATTCCTCTTGTCAGTACCTTTTGCCTTGTAACCCTCTACTTAATTAATTGGTATTTGATTATGTATCATCAGTCTGCACCTGAGCTTCATTATCCTTTGTTTCTTCCAATATTATTTGATCTATATTTACCCTTTGCAAAATGTAGAATAATGGCAACGCTTATAAAGAATTTTCTTTGTGGAATTTATTGAATTATCCTTCCATCAACATGGAGAAGGGCTTTGTCCAGCCCGTGTTAACATGTAATGTAAGTTCATCCTTCTCAAGACTTCAAACTTTGTTCTAGTATAGAGTTGGATAGGCATCATTTCCTCCACTGTTGTTTACTTTGCTGTTTACATCTGATTGGATGTTTGCAACAACTACCAGTTTTAAATTGTAGTTGTAAAAACATGTTCGTTATGCAGAACAAATCCATTCATTTGCTTATATAATTTAGAAACCTGTTACATGTCTCCTTGTTTGTCTTTTAGAGTCGTATCCCTTATGCCGGGCAGAACTTTAGGGAAGATAGTTAGACAAATCATATTGAGGACAGCGAGATGACCCCAAGGTGCTGTCTTGATGAAGACAATGAGTTGAAGCTACTCACCAGCAGGTGTGAGACAATCTCTGTTGTCACAACCCTAGATCAGCCCTTTTTTGTCTTTGCTTGATCATCATGTCATCATGTTTAAATTCAAATGAATTTGAATTGGGGATTCAACAAACCCTAGCACCCCTTTGAATTACTAGGTTCAACCAAAATTGGTTTCAATTAACCCAAAATGCCCTTCACAAAATGTTCATCATTTCTGGATTGTGCTAAAACCTCTGGCAAAAATGATGCACATTTGTCCAAGACACACTGGATTATTGAATTAATCCATAAAGTATTTGCATTTGGACATTTAAATACTATAAATATTTTTAAATGTCCAAATAATTCTGAAAGTATTTGAGGGCTGTTGTAAATAATTTCACAAGTGCCCACAATTATTTTCAGCATTTTATCAAATGGTTTAGTTTTCAAACTAAATCAAAATAGAGAAAAATAAATAGAAAAACAGAAATAAAGGAGAGAGAGAGAGAGAGAAAGTACCCAGCGCTCACCTGGCCTAACTACTTTAGAGGGCCCAGCCCACCTCCTCACCGCGTCGTCTACCTCCTACCAGTAGGAGCAGGGGTGCGTGGTCACCGCGCGCACACCAGCTCCTGCTTCCACTGCGACGCCCCGGCTCTTCTGAACGTGCCACGGAGACGCCCGAGATCGTCTCCCCTGTTCCCCCCGCAGCTCTCTCTTCCCCCTCCTCTGGCTCCCTCTTCCTCTCTTTCCCGTGAGCCCCAAGAGCGTGTCGTCGATGTTGCCGTGGCTATAGGCCACCACCTACCCAACCAGCACCACCACGAGCTACGCCACGACCCCGTGGAGCTACACACCCGACGCACGCGACCGTAGGAGCCCTGCAACGTCATCCCCGCCGTCCTCATCACCGCCCATATCCGGTGATCGCCGTCATTCGATTCGTGACGTCCAGGGCTTCCCTGGCCTTGACCTTGACTCCGTTCGACCCCGTTGTGAGCCTCCGGAATTTCCCCCTTGTTTCCCCTCTCCAACTCTTACTCTAGCCGTGCCTTCCGCCGGAGCCGAGAGCTCCCGCCCGCTGGCCATGTCACCGTCATGGCTACAGACGCCATAGCTTGCGCCTGGGCACCTCATTGTGCTCGGGTTGCTCCTAGGAGATGACCCCAACCACCAGCTGGTCCTGCCGTGCACCGGAACACCGAACCCGTGTGTGTTCGAGCTCCGGCCGCCGCAAAGCTCGTCGTCGGTGCCTCTGTAGGCCACCCCAGCTCCAGCCGCCACCACCACTGGATGCCCCCCCCGCTAGCTCCCCGTAGATGCTCCCCGTGTGCCAAACCAAGGATTGTAGCGCGAGCCCGAGCAAATCTGGCGACGCTCTGCCATCGGCTTTGGTCGCCGGCGTTAAGCCGCCGATGTGGCACACTTAATTAAATGCTAATGACGCCACTAACGAACCCCCTAGCTCACTGATGTATGGACCCCATGCTTAACTAACCCTGGGTTTATTTCCTGCTTAGATTAGTTTATAACACAGCTGAACCCACGCATCAGAATTGACCCTACTGACAGGGCCGTTGACCAGGCCCACCTGCTAGCGACACTAACCAGCCCTGTGTCACTGACGTGTGGACCCCACATGTCAGGTTTGACCTGGACTAGACCCATTGACCGGATGACGTCATGATGATGTCATGCTAACGTAGTAAATAATTTATGTATTTAAAATAATCCAGAAATTCCAGAAAATAGTTAAAACTTCTAAAACTCATAGAAATTCAACCGTAACTCAAAATGAAATAATTTATATATGAAAAATTATCAGAAAAATCTAAAGAATCTATTTATGGCATTTTAATGCATGTTTGAGTGACCTAAAGCTACTGTATATGGCAATTTGAATTAATGGCATTTGAAATGCCTTATGTGGAGTTTGAATTTGAATCTTGTGTTCAAACCAACTCCATTTAAATTGTTGCTAGCTGCATTAGCTCAAATCATAGCATATTGGCATGTCACATTCATGCATCTTATTGTTGCATTGCATTGATTGTGTTCCCTATTGTTTGTCGGTATCTGTCCCCTCTTAGTGGACATAGTTCCGACGATGAGTTCGGTGACACCGATGAAGAGCTATACTATCTTCAAAAGTGTGAGGCAAGCAAACCCCCCTGGTTCATTCCGATACAATCCCACTCTCTATGTCCTGCTCTATTTTACTGCATTAGGACAACAACGATTCATTTGTTACATGATGTGGTAGTTGAACCCCTTTCCTCTACATGACCTGTCATTGCCATAGTAAATAGATGAAACTGACTAGCGTGAGTAGGAGTTGTTTGAGCCCTGATGTGCCTACTCATTCATGCTTGTTTGTCATGCCTGCTATTGCTTAGAGTTGAGTCAGGTCTGATTCATCGGGGTTGAATTTGAGGTGTGTGAACATGTCCTACGTTGAGAGCTAAGTGTGTGAACACGATTTGGTAAAGGTGTCGATGAGAGGCCATGTAGGACTACATGGTGGGTTGTTTCACTAGAACCATCCTTAGGAACTGAGATCTATATGTGTGATTTAAGATCAGCTACTACCACACATTGGGATCCTTAATTGACTCTCTCGACTTATTAACCGCCCCTGTCCTCTATCCAGGAGTTGCAAGTAGTTTCTGGTGTTTGTCGTATGCTGGAGGCCATGTGTAGTGCTGACCCGAGGGGTGGGCTGTGATGCAGCAGGCACATGGCCCGATGTACCAAGTCGCCCATTTGGTGACCCGGGAACCCTGCACGCATCATTCAGGGCCATAGTGGAAATCTCGGCCGGACTCCCTGCGGATGGAACCTGAGTAGGCGATAAACATGGACTAGGGACTTGTGTGGTTAGTCAGGTCGTGGCTGACATCCTCGCCAGGCTTCCGCTTGAAGGTTGCTGAGATACATGACATGTACATGGAGGTAAGTGGCGAGAGCGTGTGTGAAGAAGTACACCCCTACAGGGTTATCTATTCGACTAGCCGCGTCCGCGGTAAAGGACTACTTGGTTGCTTATACAGTTCATAGACAAGTGAAAGTGGATACTCTAAAATGCACAAGATAAGCGTGAGTGATATGGATGGCGTTCTCGTAGGGAGATAGGAGCGGATCCATAGTGGTGTATTGATTTGGTGAATATGTGGACTCGTGTGCGCCACCCGAAAAGAGTTACTTGCAGACATAGTTTAGGATAGCCATTGGGTCAAAGCTGGCTTGTTGGAGTTAAACTCCACCACCCCTTTGTTGATACTGATGCATATGTAGCTAGTTTTGATGTAAGTCTTGCTGGGTACATTTGTACTCACGTTTGCTTAATTTATGTTTTTGTAGAGAGACTTCAGTCTCACTAGTAGTTCCGCGTGGACTTCGACGTTTAGCTTGTTACCTCAGCTACGATCTTGTACCCTTTGGAGGGTATTGTAGATAGATAGGCTTACTAGCCTTCTCTCTTTTCAGATGTCTGTACTCAGACATGTTTATGCTTCCGCCTGTGCTTGTTGCTTGTATGACTTGAATGCTGGGTCATCAGACCCATGTTTGTAATATCTGGCTCTTAGGAGCCTAATGAATAAATACTTTGAGTCATAGAGTTTTGTTTTGATGCCATGTTGTATTTGCACATATCGAGCATATTGTGTGTATGTTATTGAAATGCTTGGTATGTATGGGATCCGACAACCTAGTTGTTTATTCTTGGTAGCCTCTCTTATGGGGAAATGTCTCCTAGTGCTTCCATCGAGCCATGGTAGCTTGCTACTGCTCCAGAACACTTAGACTGGCAGGCATGTGTCCTTCTTCGTTCCTGTGTCTGTCCCTTCGGGGAAATGTCACGCGTTGTTCCTTTAAGTCCTTGTAGCTTGCTACGACTTGGGTTCATACGTTGATGACCGACACGTTCATTGTTGGGTCATGTATGCCTGTCCCTGTAAGTTAGTACCACCTTGGGTTTACGAATAGACATGTCGGCGCGGGTTGTCTATCATATGGATGCTAGCGACACTATCATATACGTGAGCCAAAACACGCAAATGGTCCTGGGCCTGGTAAGGTGGCACCCGTGGGGATACCGTGTGTGAGGAAGCAAAGCGATATGATGTGTTACATGCTAGATCGGTGTGACTTAGGATCGGGGTCCTGACAACTTTGGTATCAGAGCCTGACTGACTGTAGGGTTACCAAGCCAAATTGGTCGAAGTTGAGTCTAGTAATGCTTTAGTTATATAAGGGATTGATTGTGGAAGGGAATGTAAGGCTCTTTTTACTCCTTATACCTTATGCCCTTCTGATCCGAGTCATCCTATCTTTCCTACGGGGTTAAGGAACTAGGCTTTCTCTTCTTTCTATTAGGATCACGTGTTACTAATCTGTAGACTTATAAGATTGATGGATTCAAGTCTCAATTCAGTTTCTACTACCTCCATGTGATGACAGTTGATCTCAGAACCTTGGTATTGTGATGTTGAGTGGTTATGCCACCATTTTGCAGGATGTCTCAATTATTTTGAGCATTTACAATCGTTATGCTGTCCGAGTCATCCTAGGTTTCTAAACAATCCGATGCATCTGCAAAATCATTTTCCTCTGTTTTCGATGTCCTTTTTGGGCCAGATTAACCACACTAATTGCTGAGTTGAGGTACTCCATTGCCTCGACATATATGTGGGAGCTATTATTACGACCCTAGGTGTCTTAGAGAACCACCTAGTAATCTAGCCATGATTTGTGTTCCCAGTGTGATGACTTTGGCCATCATTCTCGAAAGCATCCCGTGATGCCATTTAGTTAGTAGGCATTCTATTCCTGGGTTCTTGAACCCGAGATTCACACTACTTACTTCATGTTGATAGTGTTTGCTAGTTCCTTTAGGATATTAGTAACCTTTGCAATAGTCCTCGAGGTCTGTGGTATATCGTTCTTCCAATACCATGAACCAATATGGTAGGAGTTCTTTGAACCAACAGATCACAAAAAGAGTGCTCTTGATGAGTTCTCCATTCTATATTGTGACTCTGCCAGTTCTACCTTTCTGCATGGGTTATCCGAAAGAAACATGTTGAACTTGTTCGACATACCAATCTATGCATCCACAACTCAAAAAGTTATATGCTCTTTGAGTTGTCCATTTTAGTTGTATTCTGACCTCTGTCTATCAATTGATGGTCAAGAGTAGTAGTGCATTCTTGTTCATCGATGCCTATTATTCTTGTGGTCCGTCAAGCCATTCTATTCCGTAGTGACTAGGAGAAACAAACTCCAGTACCTCGTCCATCTCTGGGTGTCGGAGTGGCCGACCACGGGTACCCCGAGGACGGCAAGACGATATTTCAAGACATCGGGGCTAGCAAAGCCCCTCAGTCCGACTGTCCGGCCGCTCCTGCCGGCTCCCCGTCCGACTGCTCTGCCCGGCCGGCTGCCGACTACGCCCATCAGCCGGCTGCCGACTGCACCAACTAGCCGGCTGCCGACTGCAGCCCGACCCGACACCGACAAGACACCGACGAGATGACCGTACCCGACACTATTGATGAATAGTAGCGACGACATCATCTACAGTGTATCCGTCCCTGGGCACTGTTTTATAAAGTGCACCAAGGACAAAGAGGCATGCACATCATGTAATTGGGCATGGTGCCCCATGCCCACTTGCCCCCCACGCCACTACCTAGCTTAGATAGTAAGCTACCACCATGCCTATATAAGGCACCCATCCATCCATTCACCAGGGGGGCCACGCCACATGCACGAGGCCGGCCAAAATGGCTCCCTGGGCATTCTCACACACTCCACGCATGCATGCATGCTAGCTAGCAAGCAAGCTAGCTAGCGCACACATATCCATTCAGCCTAGCACACACTTGTGCTCATATGCATATACGAGATCAGGTGCATCTGGCACTGATCTCGGATACAGCTCCAGGAGCACTTTGTACTGCCCGATGTACACCCCAGATAGATACGCTCAGACATGCAGCAGTAGGAGTATTATCTCTCCGGAGAGCTCCGAAGCTGGGTAAACCACCGCGTGCTACTCGCATACCCGCTCCCGGTCCTATTAGAAGCAGTCTTACCCTCACACTAAGCCCTTGTGGCATCTGTCGACTTGCAAGCCCCCCGTGAGAAATACCACGACAGTTGGCGCCCACCGTGGTGTGGTACTACTACTATGCTACCACGCTGCTGCTGGTTTTGCTGTCCGGGTGGGACCACTTTTTTTTCTTCTTCATCGCCTCCGGTGCGGCGTCCCGCCGTCTCTCCGGTAGCGCTCGGGGGCTCAACATCGACCCGCCCCCAGAGCGGCTGCGAGGGGTGGCGCGTCCTCGCCGTCGGCCTCTTCGTCTTCACCACCGCGGCGTCGCGCCATCTCTCCGATAGCGGTCTGGGGCTCGACATCGACACACCCCCGGAATGGCCGCGAGGGATGGCGCGTCCTCGCCGTCGGCCGCGCCTTCGTCATCATCACTGCAACATCGGCCGTCAGTCTGACCGTGCGCGCGCCGCGCGCGGGGCCTCGTTTCGGTCGACCGTGTCCATCTATGCGCCGCTCATGTCCGCTCCCCTCCGCGCTGCACTTTGCTCTGGCTGGAGCGGGCATTCGCTGCTCCACATATCGTCATCGGTAGTTAGCTAGATTCAATGGTCAAACCATTGGCCATACACACTATGCAGATGCGCCCCAGATAATAGCCATACATGCCTTGTACACGCCTCGTACAATATCCGAATACTGGCTAGATAATGGTCATGCACTGCGCGTACGCCCACCATGCGCTTGCTCGCCTTTGTTCTTCTCTGCACGCACATCATCGCCGCCTATGGCCCAGTAGGTCGTCGTGCTCGCATCCTCCGCTCTGTCCGATTGCTGCCTCCTCCTGCAGTGATGTTGAACCGCAACGGACGCGCGTCCCTCGCCCGTGCGGCGCTCAACGACCCCAGCGCTGGTCGCTTCCTCCCCCGCGCGCTCTGCTTCGGCCTCCTGTACCGAGCGCCCGCTCCACGCTCCCGCCGGCTCCGCGCACCTAGCTCCCCAGCCTCTGTGCTCCTCCTGAGCAGCCGCTGGCCATGGGCTCCAGTGCATCTCCGCGCCCCCGCGCCAGGCCGCCCCGGCGCTCCACCGCAGCGAGCTCCTCCCGCGCCGCTGCAGAGCCCTGCGTCGGCCTCGCTCCTCCGTGCGCCGACCCGCGGCCGGGTGCCCCCTACCGGCTTGCCTCGGCCGGCCGCTGCCACACCCTACGCCGGCTCCGACTCGCGCCTCGACCCGGCCGGCTGGCTCCACGTCCGACAGACAGTGGCTGGGTTCTCTGCCCCTGTGCCGACTTCTCCACGCGCGTCGGCTGCGCCTTGCCTCCGCTCCAGCCGGCTGCCGGGTCCGGCTCCTGCGTCGCCCTGCCCGGCTCCGCCTCCACGCCAGCGCCTGCGCCGCCCGGCCCCGCCAGATGGCCGGTTCCCGCTCGCGGCTGGCCGACTCCTGCGCGTCCGGCCCCCCAGCGTTGCCTCCGCATGGCGATATCGTCCGCGCTCGCCCGGCTTCGACCCCGCGCGCTCGCCTCTCCCGCGCCGGGTCCGGCCTCCGCCCTGCCAGCTGCTAGCCTCTCGCGTTGGGTCCGGCCCCCGCGCCCGCCGGCTTGCCACTCCAGCCGAAGGCCGGCTTCCGCCCGCTCCCCGGCCTGCCGGCTTCTCCGCCTGCACTCCACCCTGCCGGCGTGAGAAACAACAAGGGCTGGCTGGAAGGAAAGAAAAGATCGCGGCTGGAGAAAAAAGAGCAAAGAGCCGAGTGCCCAAAACAAAACAAAAAAGAGAGAAAAAAGGGAAGTGGGTGCCGGCTGTAGAGAAGATGAAGAAAGAAAGAGAAGAGGCCGACTGCCTTGTAGCCGGCTGGGAAAAGTGGGCTATCTGCCCAAGAAAAGTCAAGGGCTTTGTGCCCAGCCGGCTGAGAAAGAGTCGGGCCGGCAAAAAACAGATCGTGGCCGGCTGCTTCTAAAAAAAGAGCGTGCACGGCCGAGTGCCCAATCCAGCTGAGAAGTGGCCGGGTGCCCCCAAAAAAAGAAGAAAAAAGAAAAGGAGGATCTGACTTTGCAGACTGTAGTCTGGCCGACTGCTTCGGTCAACAGCCACGCTGCCGCTGGGTCGACTGTTTCATCTGCCCGCTTTGCTGGCTGGCCGACCGACGAGTCGGTCCGTCTGAACACAGTCGGTTGACAAGAAAAAGAAAAGAAGACAAAGTAGTCGCCGGGAGATCCGGCCCGACTGCTCAGCAGTCGGCCCGAATCTCGGGGGCTACACCCAGCGGGTGCGCTGACGCGCCCCCGCAAGAGAGAGAAGACAAAGTAGTCGCCGGGAGATCCGGCCCGACTTCTCAGCAGTCGGCCCGAATCTCGGGGGCTACACCGAGCGGGTGTGCTGACGCGCCCCCGCAAGGAAGAAGACAAAGTAGTCGCCGGGAGATCCGGCCTGACTGCTCAGCAGTCGGCCCGAATCTCGGGGGCTACACCCAGCGGGTGCGCTGACGCGCCCCCGCGCGAGAGAGAAGACAAAGTAGTTGCCGGGAGATCTGGCCCGACTGCTCAGCAGTCAGCCCAAATCTCGGGGGCTACACCCCCGTGAAGATTGCAGACAAGAGAAAAGTTTTGTCCGACTGCCAGCAGCCGGCAGAAGAGAAAAAGAAGAAAAAGGACGTTGCAAGACGCCTCGCCGCCTGGCCGGTCGAGCCTGACCGGCCGGAACCCCCTTCGAGCACCCGGGGGCTCGAAGGCTTCACCCAGCGGGTGCGCCGACGTGCTCCACGAGCGTCGAGTCGCGCCGGCTGCCTTTAACGACCGCGACTACACGAAAATCAATGTGAGCTCCTCACCCGCATATTTTTTGCACCACGCAAGCATGGATAACCATGAGCGATGCTCGGGTGCTGTCTCCACATTGTATTACAGTAGCATCACTGTTCACCCCGGCGCCAGCCAGAGTTGGCCCAGGGGCTGGCCGCTTGGCCTGAGACGTTAGTTCCCGCAGACGGCTTAGTACCGTGCGCGGTACCAAAGGCCCACTCTTAGTCACAGACCGCAGAGCGGCTGTCCGACTAGCAAGAGTGAGCGCTGGAGGTCACCCACGCGAAAAACGTCCGGGAATAAAAACAGATGAGGCGATCCGGTCGTTTCCTTTACAAGTATCTACTCAGTTGAATCTGCTCCTAGACTCTGAGTACTGTACACTCCACTTCGCGGCCCACTCTTAGCCACAGACCGCAGAGCGGCTGTCCGGCAAGCAAGAGCACAAGCCAAAAAGCGGAGGGAACACGAAAAAGATTAAGGGGGCTCGGACAAAACCGAGTCGGCACCCTCCGCATAAAACTTGCAATGCTAAAAGAAAACATTCGATATATCTGCATGGACTAACTTTGTCTTTTTTCTTGACAATTTCCATGAACACTCGCCAAAAAACCTCCGCCCAACTTTGCCAAGTTGCCCGCAGGCTTGGGGGCTACTGCCGGAGTAGCCGACCACGGGTACCCCGAGGACGGCAAGACGATATTTCAAGACATCGGGGCTAGCAAAGCCCCTCAGTCCGATTGTCCGGCCGCTCCTGCCGGCTCCCCGTCCGATTGCTCTGCCCGGCCGGCTGCCGACTACACCCACCAGCCGGCTGCCGACTGCACCAACCAGCCGGCTGCCGACTGCAGCCCGACCCGACACCGACGAGAGGACCGTACCCGACACTATTGATGAATAGTAGCGACGACATCATCTATAGTGTATCCGTCCCTGGGCGCTGTTTTATAAAGTGCACCAGGGACAAAGAGGCATGCACATCATGTACATGGGCATGGTGCCCCATGCCCACTTGCCCCCCACGCTACTACCTAGCTTAGGTAGTAAGCTACCACCATGCCTATATAAGGCACCCATCCATCCATTCACCAGGGGGCCACGCCACATGCACGAGGCCGGCCACAATGGCTCCCTGGCATTCTCACACACTCCACGCATGCATGCATGCTAGCTAGCAAGTAAGCTAGCTAGCGCACACATATCCATTCAGCCTAGCACACACTTGTGCTCATATGCATATACGAGATCAGGTGCATCTGGCACTGATCTCGGATACAGCTCCAGGAGCACTTTGTACTGCCCGATGTACACCCCAGATAGATACGCTCAGACATGCAGCAGTAGGAGTATTATCTCTCCGGAGAGCTCCGAAGCTGGGTAAACCACCGCGTGCTACTCGCATACCCGCTCCCGGTCCTATCAGCAGCAGTCTTACCCTCACACTAAGCCCTTGTGGCATCTGTCGACTTGCAAGCTCCCGTGAGAAATACCACGACACTGGGATTGGGTCAAAGCAGCTGTATTCCGCAGATCAAAATGCTAATCCAGCTTTTGTTCTATTCTACCTTGGACTGTTGTGATGTGTGAAATCAATACTCCTAGCAACTTTGTTGCTTGGTAGTTACTGGACAATAATCTCATTCTTAGCATGTTGGTTATTGAATCATTACCCTAAGATTGATCGTGCTACCTAGTCCTTATTTCTGGTGCACTCTTTGATCATGTTGTCGTGGTTCGTGATATTCCGAGTATCTTCTCGGAAGTGTTACCATGTTGTCACCTGACTGCTATGTTGAGTTTGTGCTCAAGTTGGTTTCTTGTAAACCACCACTTCTCTAAGAATCTGTGTTGGATACCCCTGAGCTAGTTGGTTAAGCCAAACAACAACTTGGAGAGTTGGAAGATAAAAGCTTGCCTAGCTTAGTTCATTTCAAGGGATATATTTGTGTGTGTTGAAGAAAGATGATATCTTCACCGAGGTCCCTGTGATCGGTTGTTGGGCCTATTGTCTTATCAAAACTTTGATTCAAGTGTGGGCTATCCTCAAATCAAATCAGAACCAACAATGTTCATAATGTTGTCTTACTCATGGTTTTTCATCAAGCATATCTCGTTATATCTTTTGATCTGACCAATTCTATCGCCTTGTTCACATAGTTGTGGAATTCCATCTTCATGGGAATCTTGATGACTTGTTGTTGAGCCCATCAGCAACATTTTTATCTCCTCCTTGATTCGTGTTGAACATCCATCTAGTGTTGGAAACTTTTGAAAGCATTATCTTCATGTTCCATTCCTGAAGCATATGTTGGATGAAAGAAGTGACTTTCTTTGATTCATGTGCATTTGGTGCAAATTGCCTCCGAGAGTTCAAGAAAGATTGTTTTTGTTTCCTCTGGTACCATCCCAAGTTAGTCATGCATGTGCGAAGTATGCTATGGTTTGACATGCTCGCTACCTCCACTCCATATGTATCTCCTAGTACACCAAGCCACTGACTGATTTGTTCAAGGAGAAGAACTTCCTTCTTAAGAATCATGACTTACTAGTAGAGTGCCCGTGCGTTGCCACGGGCTTCTGAAATAGTTTGTTGAAGTCACATAAAGATAATGCATGCTAAATATCGCAGGTAGAGGCAATATTACACGATCACAATTGCATAATAATTGATGTCCAATTCACTTGTTATATAAACTCATAACAAGATATCAAATTGAGAACGTATACATTTAAAGTAATGATCCAAATAAAAATATATTACAGAATATTGAGATCTACTTGATACACTTAAGAAATTCTCGCACAATATCAGTCAAGTTGTCTTTAGCTTCATTCGCACGATGTTTAAGCAAGTATAATAAAAACTGCTTCCTCAACTCATACCCATCCTGCAAAAGCAATATAGGTAGTTAGGACGAATACTTCACATGGAAGATTTAAAAACATGTGTAACACACAATACTCACCGCACAAACCGGTTGCACAAGGTCTTTACTGTTCCACCAGAGCATAAAATGAAAGACATAAAAGCCTGGCAAAGCCCTGCAATTTACTAAATTATTATTGTATTAAATATGGTCATAATAAAAATAAATGTTTGTATGATAAATCTATTACCCGTCTATGCTCGCTGGAATACCATTAGGAAATACACGTTGCCATTTTGATATATCAGAATGCCATCCTGGTTGGTTTATTTTGAGTGCTTCTTTGAATTCCCTCGCAAAACTTTTTAATTTCACTAAATGCCTCAAAATTTTCATCTCCATCGTTTGTGTTGTACGAATAGGATCCAAAATAGATACACGACATGCCTCTTTGTCGATGACATACATGATGTATCGACCGATGGATTCATATGAAAGATAAATCTACAAGTGGTATGTATTACAGACAACAATAAACCATGACAAATAATGGAAAAATACCTTATTTACTATGTTGCATGATAAGATGTTGTTATCTATCCCAGGCAAGCTATCAAACAAAGTTGTCAACTTCTGAATAGTTTCCTTATCGCAAAACTTTTGATCTCGTGTTGAATCCCACAGCATGGACTGAGTAAAAAATACTATTTAAAAACAAGTTCATACTAATGAAGTAATGATATTGAATGAAGAAGTATGACAACTTACACAAAATTGTAGATCCATGTAGTGTATTTGAGGGTCTGTGAACAATACTCCCTCGTCACATGCCAGAAACGCACAACAATGTTGAAACAATCATTGTCCATGTTAAGTATGGTCCGAAGTTTTTTGAGACTTAAGCCCATTGGACGGGGTGTCATGCTTCAGACCCATTCTTTTCTGAGAATTGGATGGTAAGAATAACAACAGTGTATACTGGCACCTTACATATTGATAAATGATACTTACTCCAAACACTTGGCATCATCAATGGACATGATATAGTTACAAAGGCCGACAAGCAATTCACATTGATCCGTAGGCATATTGGGGATTGGGCCAGGACGTCTGTCTTTGACTCCATGCAGTGGATTATCCAGAAGCTCGAGATCAGATTTTGATACATTTTCTTTAATTTCTGGTTGATGGTATATCAGACATCCTTTTAGCTTATTCAGTTCTGAATCGAGCAAAATGACAACATCTTCTCATGGTGTTTCAGTTCGGTCTGTCATCGTTACATCAACGTGTATGTCGGAACCCATCAGGTTTTATCTCTAATGAAATGTGAACGGTAATTTTAAGTGCATCATATGAACATATAATAAAAAAAGTGAAACTAACACAACTTCTTTATTTTGTAAAAAAGAAAAACCATTTTTCATATTATTAAACGAAAGATGTTGCCTTTCTTTTAGAGCAAACAACCAAATATAATGTTCATATATAATAATATGTCATCTGAAATTTCTTGAATCATTTTAGTCTATTTCTTTAACATATTAGGCTAAGGAAAATTGTCCAACAAAGGATAAAAGCATGCAAGCAATCCAAGATAAACCAAGTATATTCGGTTTATTTTATCAAAATTTTCATTTTTTGTGATATTTTGAATATATCTAATAAGTATAAAAAATATTTATATCAACATAAACCAAGTAAAAAACATGTAAGAAATCCAACATAAACCAAGTATACTTTATTTCTTCTCACAAAATTGTGTTTTTCTGTGATATTCTGTATATATAAAAAGGAGTTTTTTTGGATGATCCATGTTTAATTAATATATATCTGATTTTTCTTTAATATATACGTTTTTTCATACATCATTTTAGTTGATACATTTTTTTCCCTACCGCATTTCAATTGCTGATCCAAAGCCCAAAGAAGCCCAAGCCCACTCGCATTCTGTTGACTCTACTAATGGGCCAACCATCACCCACAAATTCCCCTCACTCTCTCCACTCTAGTGAAGCACAATCCCTATCCACTCTCCTTCCCCTCCCTCACTCCACTCCCTCAGCTCTTGACCCGACGGCGGCGGCATCCTCTCCACTCTCGTCCTCACCCACGACGGCACAACCAACGACCACAGCTGTCACATCATCGCTCCAATCCATGCGACGACGGTCACCGCGTAGATCGAGCGACAAGGCAGCGGCCAGATGCGCAGACAACCGGCGACCGGTCTTCTTCCACCTCAACGGACGACCTCATGCGCCAGGAGAGTAGTTGGGGTCCTGCGCATCTTCATCGCTCAGCAAAAGAAGTCGCCACGCCATGGATGGAGTCGACAAGCAAAGTCAACATGACCATCTCCTCGGTAAGCAACACCACCCCATGGCCATTTCAGTTTTCACCTATGTTCTGTGTGTACTGATGATGGAGTACAGTTACTACTATCTGTAGCGATCAGAGAGAGAGCGCATGTCCCCTTCTTCCATCCTCCTCCGCCGCGAGATATTTCTCCTCTCTTGTCCGCTCCGCCTCGCCATCGCCGTCGCCATGAACTGCCTCCAGCACCTGTTCAAGTAAGTCAGGAGGGTGCCAGGCCCTTTCGATTTCTCGCCGGAATCATGTTTCGCCGCTGCCGCCGTCTCTCGGCCCTGCAGCTTGGCTGATTTTTTGCCACCCCCTATCCCCCAGGGAGCCTCAGATCTTAGCGGGATCCAGATCGATGAGCCGCCAGAATCATGTTTCCATTTTCATTTCGCCGGCCACGGATTCCAATCTCTAACCTAACCTAACCTAATCTAACATGCTTCTTTTGGCTTTGGTGGGATGTGCAGGCCATGGTTCGCGGAGGGAGTCTCCGCTCCAACACCACCAGAACTGTGAGCATTTCAACATCCTCTGTGATTTGACTTATGCTTCGGGCAGGGGGCTACAAAATCGCCGTTAATCGGCATAATATTTTCTTCCGCTATTGGAATTCTTCTTTGCACTGCCGTAATGCTTGTGGGCTTGCAATTTCAGGCATCCGGGGCATCCACTTCCAGCGCGGAGAGCAGCGCGATGGAGCCGGGCGCCGACAAGTGCGATTCCTACAGCACCAACATGACACAAGCCATGGGAGCAGGTACGTGAGGACAAAATATCGACTAACATGACCGATTCACACTTTTTTCCTACAGTCGCGTGTGTGATTCACTATCAATAGTCATTTCAGTTTTCATCTATGTTCTCTGTGTGTGTACTGATGATGGAGTACAGTTACTGCTATCTGTGGGTAATTAGTTTGCTTGTGTGTTGGAGTCCAGTTAGGGTGCGTTTGGGAGTGAAGTATTTTTGGAGTTTTTTTGGGAATACTGTGGTTTCAGCCAGCATCCGTGCTGATTAATCCAGTCGTGTTGTTGTTTAGGTGTAGCTGAGTCAGCACATGCTAATTGATTTGGCCATGTAGTAGTTATCAGTAAAAAGCTGTAGCAAAACAATACCAGCCAAACACTACGGTGGACTTGACAAAACTGAGAAAAAAATACGTTTTTTAGAAACCAGAGTATTTGTTGCCCACACATCAGAATACTGTGGTTTTAGAATACTTTAGTTTTTTTCAAAACTACACTGCTAAACTAAGCCTTACCCTCTAGAAATCTGGATGAGTTGCACTTTTTGTTGTTTTGTTTGGAAGATCTGTGGTTGGCTGCTGAAGGACTCAACTTAACTGTGAATCATGATCATTGGTGCGTGAGGGACTCAAACTTAACTGTGATGGTAGTTCTGCTCTCTTCGAGAAATCAAAGAATTATTCCATAGCAAATGGCGTTGTGGTAATGCATGCTTAATCTCTGTAGTGGTTTGCTGTTGAGTACAATTTTGTAGTTTTGTCTGCTGAACAGTGAATTCTTGTGCTATTGCTTCCATTTTTATTGTAGGTTAAAACACGTGCTCTTTACTCTCAGATACATACAAGAAAAAGCATTTTTCGGATGCAGAAGTATATTAATGCATAAGAATACATTTTTGTCAATTTTATTGAATTGAGATCTACCTAGTCGAAACATCCTATGATTTTGATTGTTTACCACATCGTTAGTTTTGATGGTTTCTGAGTATATGTTAGCATTTTATCCTACTGTTACTGCATGTTCTGTTTCCTATTTCCACCATATGAGCTTCAGTAATGTCAATGTTTGTATCAATTAATTAGAAGTTCATATTTGTTAAACTTAAACTGAACTCCAACACACAAGCAAACTATCATGGTTTAATGTACTGGTAATAGTAATCTTATTTAATCTGATAGATGATTCATATGCACTGCAACATAATCCAGATTACAAGTGTCAGAGTAGTTCACAAACTGCAATATCCCAAGGGGCTGTGTAGTTGCTGGTCCGCAAGTGATGAAGATTCGCTTGCTGAGATAGCAGCCACTTGTGCTGGCAAGGAGCTGTCAAGCCGAATTTCAGAGTCTTGTTTCAACAGACAACCTCCCTGATATTCTTAAACAGGAGGTGCGTTGATTCAGCCCAAGTACATCACCTATCTAAGATACCCAGTATACTGGATCTTTTTAAATATATTATTCTTATGCAAATTATATCAAGCTTTATGCTAAATAGATCTTTAATCCAGTATCCTATTAATACTCAGTATGAAAGCTGAGATAGGTGCTATTTTAGTATACTGGACATTCTTCCCGAATAACCCTTCACTCCATGGGACAGTCTCATTCCATAGTGGTGCTATTTTAACATACTGGTCATTTTCTCATGCATGATTTCTTCGTTGATTAAGGATATGAGTTTGAGCTAAGTAGCAACCTAATGTATTTGATTCTAAGTTACAACCGTCGGAATTTAAATTAGTACAAAAAAAAGATTTATACATTAATATATATCCACTGTCAGAATTCTAAGTATGGGCTAAGTTTTCTCATGCATTTCCTAGCAAGTATAAAAAAGATTTATTTGGGCAATCCATGTTTAATTAATATGTATCATTTTTTTGTACATCAAACGTTGCTGATCCCAATGTCGGCACAGTCATCACAAGCCGTTCATCCCTCAACACCAAGTTGCTGGACCGAGAACAGTGCCGACCTTTTTGGTGAGCAAGAATCAATCTCCCACTATGTGCTCAGTTTACCATTGTGAATGATTTGTTACAATAGATAATTTTGATTGGTTGATAACCACCATGTAGGAACGTAGTGGTAACACTTTTGATGGAAAATCCACTTTTGAAAAAGTAGAATGTGAAGTTGTTTGCTTTCCCGATTCTTGATCAATTGTTCTTTCACTTGCTCTATTATTGAGAATGTAGATTCATTGAGTTGGGATATTGTTGGTATTGGACTTTTAGATATCCATTGTGAATAATTTTAGACTATTCCAGTGGGCTAGAATTTTATCCTTATGCAATTTTTTATTACATGAAATGACTTGTCTTCAGAAGATGATTATATTTATTTGTTTTCTGGCCAAAACTAACAAGAAAGATGCTTCTCTACATCCAAACTTGTGTGGCCGAAGGGACACGTTCAAGGGCTTCCTATGGGGTGTTCTCATGCTAAAATAAGAGGTGTGTGTTCATTTGATCAATGAGTTCTTAGCCTACTGTATGAATGTACTTTTGTAAAACAGAGCTCCCTATGCAATGTCCTCAACATCCAACTAAAATAATGGCCTTAGGATCCACCATTATGTTTCAACACTTGATGTTTATTTACTTTTTGGGGTTGGCTTATTTCCGACAGTCATCTGATTTAAAAATTCGAGCATGTGTCACTTTAGTATCTTTCAGTTTTGGCATGTGTTGGCATTGAGAGAATAATATAGATTGTCACTACTAAGTTTAATGTTCAGGCTCCATCTTATTTAAATGTTCAGGGTGCAGGTGCTGTTTGATAAGGGGTGCAAGGCTATCAATGAGAAGGAATTTGCCAACACGGCAGGCTGCTTCAGACATGCTCTCGATACCAGGTTAGGGTTCTACTCCCAAACTCCACTTGTTCTCCTAGCTAGACATGCTGTTGTAGCATAACATATGGATAGTTTGTGGGAAAGAAACTTCCAGTTAGTTCATTGTTCTTTTCATGTGTTGCTCTGAGCCTTTTGAGTTCTGAAATTTGTAGCTACCTTAGTAGGATTTAACATGCTCTATGGTAATGTGGTTACCAAGGGTGGTGATTTGGTTTCATGTATTTGACAGTGAGCACAATGGTGTGGGTGTTGGTGTTTGAGGGGTTAGTTAGTCCAGTTAGCCAATATGACCTGACAACACCACCTGGGAGTAGGGCCTATCATATTTTGTTGTGATGTCTGTAATGCGATGAGAATTAAATCAAAGTCAAAGTGCTTCATAATCTGTGCATTAAAATGGTTTTGTTCACTTCAGAGTACATGTTTATGCTATAATGTTAACGATGATGCATCGGCAAATTTATGCACCGTTGTTGACATGTAGGGTTCGACATTATGGATGCCTTGCTCCTGAGTGTGCTAGCATGTTTTACCATTATGGAGGTGCCTTGTTATGCAAAGCTCGGGAGGCCACAAATCGTTCAGGTAATGTTTCAAAACGTGCACCAAATGAAGAATCAACCACGACTACATGTACAATCAATTGTACTATACATGAACAAAAAAGATCATAATCTAGTAACTATTACACTTTTAGAGAATAGATACATCCAGATATGTTCATAACTTCATATATGAAGGAACACGCCCTGTTGATGCTCCAGGTCTGGCTAATTAATTTTTTTAGGTAACAGAGGTCCATCATGTGACTATATCTTCATGAGTTAGAGACACTACAAGTCCTTAGAGTCATCTAATGCCAATATTTATTTTGTTAATCTTTGCCCAAGGATGGGTTTTTGTGGTGGAAGTTGGATGGGGGGTCCATCAGGTGCACCTATGCTGACACAGGTTCATCATGTTGTGCTGGAAGTTTGCTTGGCTATGCAGCCTAAAATATATGATGAATCTATTTTTCTTCAGTTGCAGCCCACCTAATAGGACTGCTTGATTAAATCTACAATCAATTGTAGTATACCTGAACAAAACATTATCATAATCTAGTAACTATTATACTTTTAGAGAAGAGACAGATCCAGAAATGTTCTTACCTAGAGGAACTCGCCTTCTTGATGCTCCTAGCTTACACAAGGTACTCCTCGGAAATTTTTCCTCCAGGTCTGGCTAATTTGATCCTGTGCTATGTGATGGGCGAAGGGGGAGGAGGGATGGCAGAGGTTAACATATATAGGTAGGAGATCATGGCTTATTCCAGTCCTACCATATATTGCTGTATGGTGCAGATCTATTTCCTTTTGAGATCAAATGCACACCTGTTAATAAGTTAGAAAAGATGTCAACAATTAAAACTTTCTAAATAATTAAATTATTGTATTAATTAAATAATGAACTTATCATGCCAAGATTAGCTACCGCAATAGAAAATTCATGGCGTGCACACTAACATATCTACTATTAAAGTGGTAATGGTGAAATAATAATGATTTTTTTGTTCACTTTCTTTTCTCACTGAAAAATAATGCTTTGGCCTTTTATGTCACTTGTTTAGTTGATTGTATATTAACTCATTGTAGTAATATTTTGATGGGTTGATTTGGCACCTTTTATTATGAAGCTAAGCTTGTAGACACACATCTGATCTGGTAGTTATTTGTATGAGTTCACAAGACATCTGACATGAAGCTTTTAGAATACACCCCGTTCGACTGGTATGACATATTTTCTTCTTTCTTGTACTCGTCGTGCTCCTGGTAACATGGGATTTCCTTGGGCCTAATGTATAGTATTACATATGTCTGTTATCAGTGTAAATGTGTTCCTTGATCATCTAAACCTTGGTGAATGTACAATCAGGGGGAGCCTTGAAGCCTTCTCATGTAAGAGTATGCTCAACTAAATTTTGATAACCTAGTAGAAATTATTTCCAGCTGCGGACGGATCAGATCTTTCTCCGATAAGTTGATAATATATTAGCTACCGCAAAAAGAAATTCACGGCATACACACTAACATATCTACTATTAAAGTGGTAACAATGAAATAATAATGAAATTCTTTGTACACTTATTTTCTCACTGAAAAATAATGCTTTGGCCTTTACTGTCACTTATTTGATTGACATGCATTTTTTCCTGCTTAGCTCTTTTTGTATGATTGAACAGTTTGTACAAATACTTAATTCCATATATTGGTAGTTATGTACAGTCTCAATATACTATTTGCAGGTGTAATATCTGGGAGATCACACAAGTTGGATGAATGCTCTCAATTCCAGTTTCTCCATGGTTTCCCAATGCCAAAGGTAACCAATACTAATTCTGGATGCATGAAAACAGCTTGCCATAGAGATTATTAGTGAACCAACATTAACACATTTCTTTGATAGGGAGTAACCAATAGATAACTGATGGTGGCAGTACATACATATGTACTGGGTAAGTTTGGGCACTGTGTATAACTGAAAAAGAACGAGAGCTCTAGGTATGCTCTTGTTATTGCTCATCACATTCGATACCCAGTGTGGAGTTTATTGTAATTTTGGTTGTAGTCTCATAAGTAGAGGCATGCTTTATTGCTCAGCAAATACAATATTGAAATGTTAAGTAGTCCTTTTCATGAGCACGCATACTTTGAGCATTTAGAGCCTACATTTGTTCTTGTATTGCACTGTATGAAATGTATTAGCACATTGACATATATCATGCATGCTTTGCACCTATAGTTTTTACCAATGAGAATAATAAGGGGATAAAAAGGATGCCAGGAAATTAACCATCTAGCATAAGAAGCAATTTGCAAAGTCACAACTCGGAGGATATATTATTAATATTATCACTGAATTTAGGGCCACAATCTTCAATTTGCCTTGCATCAAGAACACGACTCATTGTAGCTGCAATGTATTTCTTTGTACATTTGGATATCTTCCTCTGTGGCTGCAGTATCACACCTTTCTCCTTGCATGTAAAGATGAATCCATTGCTTTTAATATTTGACATTTTACATTCTGTAATAGTATCATGTAATTCAGATAATTAGATTTTACTATAATATGTTTTTTGGCCTTCAATATGCCTTGCGCTTCAGCTTTAAGAAGATGCATGCTTCGTAGTAGCAACACACGGCCACATACATAGTTTACATACATGTCTGTATAACTTTATGTTGTCAATAAGAAAATGCTACAATGTCAAACTATTGTTTCAGTGTTGTACTTTTGTAATATGTAGTCAATACGGCACATTTTCACTAATTTTTGATATTCTGTTTAGAGGAAGTTATATCTTCTAATAGTAGTAGTATATATAGTCCAAAAAATTATTCACACATAGGACACAAGATATTCTCAATTATCTTATATGTTAGGAAAAGATGTGGTTCAATTAGGGTAGCTTAATAATAAAATTCTTCCTACACCTAATATTTTATCTTTTATGTTGGTAACGCGTTATGTTTTTTGGCCTATGCTGGTTTTAGTTTTTTACTGTAGGTACTGATCAGTAAGAAAACCCATTTGAACTCATTTTGGATACTCTATTCAGGAACACATAAAAGATCAAGGAGAACTTGAAAATTAAAGGCAATGGTGGGAGAGGAAGATCAAGGAGAACTTGAAAATTAAAGAATATATTCAAGGTACGTGCCGTATGACCGTCATATTTTTGTTGACTATTCGCTAGCTAGAATGTGATTATTTCTGATGAAGAAAACCTTGTATAGTATAGCAGTGCGTGTATGGATGGAGTTATACTATACGAGGTACTATATGATGCGAGGCACGGAATGTCTGAAAACATCACCTGTTGGTCTTTGAGCACGTTGTGAACCTGCCATGGTCCAACACAAAAGTACTCCGGTTCACCTTGAGCACCAAACCTGGTCCAAACTGGTTTGGTCTAGAACCGTAAAATTTAGATAGAAGACAAGATACATATATAACCAACATAGCTAGTGGATGCCAACATCAATCACTCTTTAAACTTAAAAAATAGAAGAGAAAATGTCATCTGATCATCTGATGCCATCAAACAGATTATTGCCTAGCAAGCTACTAAACATCACTTCATTTTTAGGTATTTAAAATCGATGCAGCAGTCCTCCTTAGCCACCAATAAATCTCAACGCTGCTCTAACTTACTCCAATGTCTGCTCGTCATGAACGCCATTGATAAAGCGAAATATGTATTCGAGTGCATCTTCCACGACATGCATTCATGGGGGCAGAAGATGCATGGGCGTGGGCACAGCCTCCTGGGGCTCAGGCACAACCTCTTGGGCCTCGGGGACAGTACCCTCGAGGGGCGTAGGCACAGCAACCTCCAGGGGCGCAGTGTTTCCAATGATCGCCTCCATCGTTGATCGAAAACTCGCGAGTGATCGGTTATTCCTGATGGAATATATGCGAACTGGGGTGGGTAGGGAATTAGGAGATCCATGCCGTATGTGTGTGTGTGTGTATATATATATGTCATATTTATGGATTCATCAGAGGGATGGTAGGAGCCGGCGGATTTGCCATCACCCTCCTAGTTCTTGTCAAGCTGTAAGAGGTCACCACTGCTATGTGCTCTATCATATTAGTTTTTCAAAATGGCATAATTGTACTTTATTGTTGCTTGTAGACATGTCCTATAGATTATTTGTATCAGTAAGGTTGCTTCTATCATATGATCCAGCTGTATCATTAAGGCCTACAAAGTGATCATTTATCAAATGTTTACAAATGCATGGAAACCCCATCAGTTCTGAATAGCTTTTTAGTGCGTGTATTTATGCATCCGTCTTCTAATGCTTAAATGATCACCGCCCTTGCCTTCTAGCATACTCTGTAAATCGCAGGTTCAGGGAAACTATTGGAACTACATCTTATTAATTGGATCAAATAAGCGCCCATCCTACTCTGTAAGCGCCCTTCCTACCTCTGTACAGTTTTGCTCGAATGTAATGGGATGAGAATAAAATCAAGTAGTGAATCAACATCTAGACATGAACATTTCTGGATGTTTCTGTAGCTACTGTACTGCATTGTTTGATTGTAGACATGTCCTACAAATTTTTTGTTTCCATCTTGAATGCATGCACTGACATTCTTATTACTTATTCTGGCTACGGTTATATGCATGTATGATCACCGCCCTTGCCTTGTAGCTACAGGTCCAGGGAAACTATTGAAACTATTGGAAATACTCTGTAAGGGCCCTTCCTAAGTCTGTACAGTTTCTTTTTACATAGAACAGTTAATAGTCCTACCTCTGATTTGTTTCACTTGCTGCTTCTGATGTTGTGAGATGCAAACTCGGAAACTGTGGCCTGTAAATTGTGTACTGTAAACTGTGTACCTTGATTGCTAGCGGCGGGAGCTGGAACCGTTGTGTGTCGCGTTGGAAGCGGTCGGCCCTCAACTGGATCAGGGGGCCTCGAAAAGTGATGTCCCACAGTCTGCACGACTAACTTTCTGCTATGAAATTTTTATTGAATGTATGATAAACTATGGCCTGTAAGCTGTGTACCTTGATCGTTAGCGACGGGAACTGGAACCGTTGTGCGTTGCGTCGGAAGTGGTTGACCCTCAACTGGATCAGGGGCCCTCAACACGATCGGCCGCAGATCCGATGATCCGCGGCGGATTCTACGGGTTCAGGTGCAGATGGGCGGATCTGCGGCGGTGAAGGGGTTGAGCCCTGGATCGCGGCGGCTTAGGGGTTCAGCCTTGGATGGCGGCGGCGAAGGGATTGACCGGCGGTGAAGGCGGCCAAGGGTTTGCGCGGCGGTGACGGCGGCCAATAGAGTGAATGGCGGTGACGGCAGCTGGGTGTACGTATGGAGCGAAGGGGATGAGTGGCGTGTAGAGGGACCATAGGGACGAATGACCGCTACTCGCAATGGCATCGAGGGCACGACGATCGATCAGCTGTCATTTCGTAGGTTAACCGTGTTAGATCGTTTTAGGTCTTTTTTCTAGCTGTGAACCGGCGCGGTTCAGGATGGGCGTAGTTGTATTTTGATGTTTTTTTATCGGTTGGGAGGTAAGATGCGGGGAGACGGTGGAAAGCGGGAGGTGGGACGAAGTACCAAAAAAAACCAGGGGAGGTGGGACGAAATTTGACCGGCGGAGACTACCAACTGCTCCATTAGGAGTAGAGATGTAAGGACTACGATATCCTCGATGATGGTTCCCACCCGAACTCGGTAGTGTTTTATTGTAAGACTACTGTGTGGTCATGCTTGTTTGGGACAACATGTTCACATGGGTGTAGTAGAACTAGCTCATGTTTTGGAGCCTACTACCATAGTCCATTTCCCGAGAATCTTGCAACATCATCTTGTCAGTTTGTGTTGCAAACTTTATTTTCTAGACATGTTGTCTAAAATATCTTGCTATCAACCAGATCTGAATCTCAGGCAGATATGATGGTTGGAACATCTCCCAAGAAATATGATTTGGGTTCCGGTAAAGTGGACGCACCTAGATGGAAGATCTATTATTGTAGTATCTTGAGCAATTTGGCCATCTTCTCCATGAGGATTTCGAGTTACTTATTCTAGAAGTTGATTCCTTATGAATTCTTTGTGCACCCGAAGTCCGACCTACTACTTGATGTTCTAGATATCAAGCTACCTACATCAAGGAGAAGATTAGAAGCGGAGTGCTAAATGTCTCTCGGTCAATCATCCAGGTTTTGTTCCTTGGCGTTGCTAAGGACAAATCTGAGAAAGTTTTGTCTTCATTTGCATCTATATCGTCCATAACTATTCATCATGGTAGTATGATGTGTTGCCAGGATCCTCGGCACGAATGTTGGTAAGACCTTGATGAGTAAGGAAATGCTCAAGTTCTTGAGAGCATGCTCATTCACTGGGTTATATCCTCAACATCATCTGGAATGTGCTTTCCATTTGCTGAGTTGTCTTATAACTCTAGTTTTCTTTCCAAACTGAGTATGCCATCTCTTTGAACTCCTTCAAATGATCGATTGTGATTGCCTTAGGCTGGTATAAAGAGTCTCAATGATCTCTGTATCAAAAGTAATTCTTTTTGCCACTTAAGGGAATAATTCTACAGGTCACCTTCCCTAAGGTGTCACATTATGGAAGCGTGGAAATTATCTCCTCGCTACTTTGAAACCATGCACCATCCTACTCCAGCGTGGAATTGTTGCCTACCAAATTGAACCTCCGTCATCTGTTTCTTCCATCCCTCCCGATGTGTGTTTTGTGTCTTAGCTCAAGAGATGTTTCAACGTCTCACTCCATGAGTTGATCTTGAGTTGCTCGATCTTGATAAGATCAATTCCTGTAGAGTTTCTTGTTGTCGTAACTGTGTTGGACAAAGGTCTCGAAAGCAAGGATGTCAAGATCAACATGATGCAAGCACTCAATGTTTTTATGAAGTGCAATCTAGAACGTGAAGATTGTGTTGGCTTAGTGTCCCCTCTGTCTTCTTACCTCTCGTCTTGAATCTCGGGACGAGATTCTTGTTTAGTGGGGGTGAGTTGTCATAGCCCTAGATCAGCCCTTGTTTGTCTTTGCTTGATCATCATGTCATCATGTTTAAATTCAAATGAATTTGAATTGGGGATTCAACAAACCCTAGCACTCCTTTGAATTACTAGGTTCAACCAAAATTGGTTTTAATGAACCCAAAATGCCCTTCACAAAATGTTCATCATTTCTGGATTGTCCTAAAACCTCTGGCAAAAATGATGCACATTTGTCCAGGACACTCTGGATTATTGAATTCATCCATAAAGTATTTGCATTTGGGCATTTAAATACTATAAATATTTTTATATGTCCAAATAATTCTGAAAGTATTTGAGGGCTGTTGTAAATAATTTCACAAGTGCCCACAATTATTTTCATCATTTTATCAAATGGTTTAGTTTTCAAACTAAGTCAAAACAGAGAAAAATAAATAGAAAGACATAAATAAAAGAGAGAGAGAGAGAGAAAGCGAAAGTACCTGACGCTCACCTAGCAGTCCACCTGGCCTAACTACTTTAGAGGGCCCATCCCACCTCCTCATCGCGTCGTCTACCTCCTACCAGTAGGAGCAGGGGAGCGTGGTCACCGCGCGCGCGCCAGCTCCCGCTTCCACCGCGACGCCCCGACTCTTCTGAATGTGCCACGGGGATGCCCGACACCTTCTCCCCCTGTTCCCGTAGCAACTCTCTCTCCCCCCTCCTTTGGCGCCATCTTCCTCTCTTCCCCGTGAGCCCGGAGAGCAAGTCGCTGTCGCCATAGCTATAGGCCACCACCCACCCAACCAGCTTCACCACAAGCTCCACCACGACCCCATGAAGCTACACACCCGACGGACGCGACCGCAGGAGCCCTGCAACGACGTGCCTGCCGTCCTCATCGCCGCCTCTGTCCGGTGATCGCCGTTGTTTGATTTGTGCCATCCAGGGCTTCCCCGGCCTTCACCTCAACTCCGTTCGACCCTGGTGTCAGCCTCTGTCATTTCCCCCTTGTTTCCCGTCTCCAACTCATACTCTAGCCGTGCCTTCCACCGGAGCCGAGAGCTCCCGCCCGCAGGCCATGTCGTCGTTATGGCTACAGACACCACAGATTGCGCCTGGGCGCGTCATCGTGCTCGGGTTGCTCCTAGGAGATGACCCCGACCACCAGCTGGTCCTGCCGTGCACCGGAACACCAAACCTGTGCATGTCCGAGCTTCGGCCGCCGCAAAGCTCGTCGCCGGTGCCTCTGCAGGCCACCCTAGCTCCAGCCGCCACCACCACTAGATGCGCCCCTCCGTCAGCTCCCTGAAGATGCTCCCCGCACGCCAAACCGCGGCCTGTAACACGAGCCCGAGCAACTCCGGCGACCCTCCGCCATCGGCTTTGGTCGCCGGCGTTAAGCCTCCGATGTGGCACACTTAATTAAGCGCTAACGACGCCACTAACTAACCCCCTAGCTCATTGATGTATGGACCCCATGCTTAATTAACCCTAGATTTATTTCCTGCTTAGATTAGTTTATAACCCAACCAGACCCACGCATCAAAATTGACCCTACTGACATGGCCGTTGACCAGGCCCACCTACCAGTGACACTAACCAGCCCTGTGTCACTGACGTGTGGACCCCACATGTCAGGTTTGACCTGGACTAGCCCCGTTGACCTGATGATGTCATGCTGATGCAGTAAATAATTTTTGTATTTAAAATAATTCAAAAATTCCAGAAATTAGTTAAAACTTCTAAAACTCATAGAAATTCAATCGTAACTCCAAATGAAATAATTTATATATGAAAAATTATCAGAAAAATCCAAAGAATCTGTTTATGGAATTTTCATGCATGTTTGAGCGACCTTAAGCTACTGTATATGAAAATTTGAATTAATGGCATTTGAAATGCCTTATGTGGAGTTTGAATTTCAATCTTGCGTTCAAACCAACTCCATTTAAATCGTTGCTAGCTGCATTAGCTCAAATCACGGCATATTGCCATGTCACATTCATGCATCATATTGTTGCATTGCATTGATCGTGTTCCCTTTGTTTGCCGGTATCTGTCCCCTCTCAGTGGACGTAGTTCCGACGATGAGTTTGATGACACCGATGAAGAGTTATAGTTTCTTCAGAAGTGCCAGGCAAGCAAAACCCCCCTTGTTCATTCCAATACAATCCCACTCTCTCTCTCTCTCCTGCTCTCTTTGACTGCATTAGGACGACAACAATTCATCTGTTACATGTTGCGGTAGTTGAACCCCTTTGCATGACCTGTCATTGCCACAGTAAATAGATGAAACCCACTAGCATGAGTAGGAGTTGTTTGAACCCTGATATGCCTACTCATTCATGCTTGTTTGTCATGCCTGCTACTGCTTAGAGTTGAGTCAGGGCTGATTCACCGGGGATGAATTTGAGGTGTGTGAACATGTCCTATCGTTGAGAGCTAAGTGTGTGAACACGATTTCGTAAAGGTATCGATGAGAGGCCATCTAGGAGTACATGATGGGTTGTTTCATTGGAACTGTCCTTAGGAACTGAAATCTACATGTGTGATTTAAGATCAGCTACTACCACACATTGGGACCGTTAATTGACTCTCTAGACTTATTAACCGCCCTTGTCCTCTGTCCAGGAGTTGCAAGTAGTTTCTGGTGTTTGTAGTATGCTAGAGGCCGTGCGTAGTGCTGACCCGAGGAATGGGCTGTGATGCGGTAGGCACGTGTTTTGGTGTATCGAGTCGCCCGTATGGTGACATGGGAACCCTGCACACATTGTTCGGGGCCGTCGTGGAATCCTCGGTCGGACTCCCTGCAGATGGAACCTGAATAGGCAATAAACCTGGACTATGGACTTCTATGGTTAGTCAGGTCGTGGCCAACCCCCTCGCCAGGCTTCCGCTTGAAGGTTGCCGAGATACATGACGTGTACATGGTGGTAAGTGGCGAGAGCGTGTGTGAAGAAGTACACCCCTACAAGGTTAACATCATCTATTCGAATAGCCGCGTCCACGGTAAAGGACTACTTGGTTGCTTATATAGTTCATAGACAAGTGAAAGTGGATACTCTAAAATGCGCAAGATAAGCGTGAGTGCTATGGATGGCATTCTTGTAGGGTGACGGGAGCGGATCCATAGTGGTGTATTGATTTGGTGAATATGTGGACTCGTGTGCGCCATCCCAAAAGAGTTAATTGCAGACGTAGTTCAGGATAGCCACTGGGTCAAAGCTGGCTTGCTGTAGTTAAACTCCACCACCCCCTTTGTTGATACTGATGCATATGTAGCTAGTTCTGATGTAAGTCTTGTTGGGTACACGTTTGCTTAATTTATGTTTTTGCAGAGAGACTTCAGTCTCAATAGTAGTTCCACGTGGACTTCGACGTTTAGCTTGTTACCTCATCTACGATCTTGTACCCTTTGGAGGGTATTGTAGATAGATAGGCTTACTAGCCTTCTCTCTTTTCAGATGTCTGTACTTAGACATGTTTATGCTTCCGCATGTGCTTGTTGCTTGTATGACTTGAATGCTGGGTCATCAGACCCATGTTTGTAATATCTGGCTCTTAGGAGCACTACAAGAAATATGTCAACTTGTGACCACCATTATTGGTCACTGAAAGGTCATAAATTTCCATTTGCGACCTTTTTGTGACCAAAAACAGAAGGTCAAAAGCTGGTGGTCATAAACTGACTATAGCGACCTTTCTTCTGGAATGGTCGAAGACGTTTACAACCAAAATACGTCTACTATGGCGTTTTGGTCACTAGCAACCCCCCAAGGCACGTAGGCATCCAGCGTGGCAATCTGACATGGCACAAGATTCAGCCCGATCCAATTCGATTTTCTACATGGGCCTAGCCCAACAATTTGGCCTTTTTATTTTCTAGGCATGGCCTTTTGCGGTCCATTTCATTTTTATTTTCGAGGGTTTTTTGTGGTCCAGTTTTTAGATGGGTCCCAATTGTCAGATTTTTCCTGGCAGTGGATCCACATCGCTTTTTAAGCAGTATATATCAAACAGAAAGAAGAAAAGAATATGAAAATCTTCAAATAACAACCACAATAGGTTTATTACAATATATTCTGTACAGAACAGAACATGTGAAACTCCATACACTCATTCACATCACAACAACCAGTTTAACCTACAAATATTGCATGCCCAGGAACTTAAAACTTCACGTACATAACCATACAATGTTCCACACAATCACAAATATTGCGATTGAAAAATAAAACACTCTGCCAAGTTAAAGCTAGCTACTCTTGGATACCACGAAACATGCTCTTCAACATAGGAAGAAGCCATCAACGGAGTTCTACCAACAACACAAGCTCCATTCACGTACAAGAACAGAAGGGAATATCAAGTACTAGATCGTTCAAGCAGATTACAACCAACATATATATGTAGAAGTACATCAGGAAATATGATAGAAAAACCGGACAATAGATACACTTATACAGCCCAACAAATGGGTGATGACGACAAGATAAAAATATAGAATAGGAAATTTATGAGATTACATTTTTGCCAACAAATGGGTGATGACAACAGATACACTTATCAGGAAAATATATATTTAACGAAATTTCACATTAGAAAGTAGTTTCTGCTTCAAGTTTTAAAACTCAACCATTCATCATTAATAGTAGCAATTCAAACTAGAACTTAAATTCTCTAGTAAGATATTCAATACAACATTGTTCTTTCAAAAAATTGAACAGTTGCAAGTAACAGCTTAATAGACATCAAACTCACTAGGCAGATTAAATTACTACAGTACACTGGTGCAGAATGAATCAGCGATGTTATTATAGGTTCTGAATTCACAACGCGGGCACGGCATTTGCAAATTTGCTGCAACCAAAGGTTGTGCGCCAAGTAAAAGTAATTCCCAGCAAAGGTTATTCACAAACGAGCAAAGCAAAGCATACGGGTACAACGGTATGATGCAGCAGACATACATAGACACATAACAGGATTAGACGCCACTTGATTCGCTGATCCATTACCAACAGTATAGTTAGTTTACCCTTTACTTAAATGTCAGGTCATTTCATTTCAATGCAACTCTTGGTTGCAGATGTATTATTATTGCTCTAGTGCGTACTAATCAGCAGCAGCAGCAATAGTACTAGATAGTAGTGTCAACCAATAAGCATCAGAACCAACCAACATATATTTATTCCTTGTGACTTATTAGCAGAAAATAGAGTGAGTTTTTCTGTGCGTATCTGCAATACAGTTTCGGCCTAAAACAGAGTTGGTCTACGAAAAATAGGGGTAGGGAAGTTGTTACCTGGGTGTGGTTGTGGTCGCCGAATTCAGGGATAGGGCCGGTGAGGTGGAGGTGGTCCTCCTGAAACTGCAGTTTGCCGGCGATGAAGACGAAGCGGAAGGCGAGGAGGGGCTGTGTGCCGGTATTCCCATTCCCATCTTGACGCGTCTTCTCCCACCATGCCTGAGCCTGAGCCTGAGCCTGAGCAGCATTGCAACTTTTGCAAGGGACGACTCCGCCGGAAGCAGGAGCAACCGCCGGAAGCCGTTGCAAATGTTTAGAAAATTGCAAGACATGAATGTATAGTTATTACCATAACTCAATAGTAACGTGTATATGGTGTTTTAGACCATAGCTTTGTGAGCAGCAAACTCAACGATAACGTGTATAGTTATTACCATATAGTTTCTATATGAGTTCATGATTTCAGTTTGTCATCGTCATTCATGATTTCAGTTTGCAAAGTTGGTTGCCTGACTAAATAGTCATCCTCTCGTGAGGATTCTGCAGTAAAAGAGTTGTTGCTTAGGTAGTGGCAATAGTTGACCCTGCGCTAAATTGCTCTTTGCAATTTTGGACTAAATGTATTGAGATGTTTAGCTACTATCAGCAGAGTTGCAGAGTAGTGTTTAGCTATCTATCTAGTACAGTAGCTACTAGCCATGAGAGTGGTGAAGATTGAGGTGACCTGAGCAAGCGCCAAGGGCTGATGGTCAGTCGGTGATGCTGAACCCGGTGGCCCCATTTGTTCGCTGGTCATGGTCGCCATGGTTCCAAGGTCCTGCAAAAATTGGCAGCCACTCTGTTTCAAAGCTCCCCCGTGGTGCCTAATCAAAACAGAGCAAGAATGGGGGATCTAGCACACGATGGATGCGAGCTAGGACAAAGTGGGGGAGGTGATTTACCTCATGTGCTCGATGGATGAAGGCGGTGGATCTCAGACGAACAGGTCGTAGTCGTAGCTCTCCACGCCCCTGCCGTCAGCGACGACGGGCATCTCCCCGTCCTTGAGCATCTTCCGCGCCATGGCTTGGACTCCGGTCAGCCGTAGAATAGAACCCTAGGACAACGCTTGGGGGCGCAAGCGTGGGGGTGAGACATGGATCAGATGCCCAGGGGCATCGCGTGGCGGCGGACCTCAGGCGGAGTGGAGGACCTCAGGCGTCCATGGCGGCCTCCTTACACAGAGAAATACAGATGGGATTGAGACTTGAGAGAAAAAAGGGAGACACAAACAGAGGGAGGAAGAAGAGCAGGGGAACACGTCAACCTGCGGGACTTCGGTCGACGGTGGAGCTGCTCCAGCGAGGCGCGAGGCCGAGGTAGCGGAGACCGAGGCTGGATCGCATTGGATCTCCCTCCCTCGGGTTCTTCTATCCCTTCTGGTGAGGGAAGGGGAGGGGTGAGAGGAGGAGGGCATGGGGGAGGCCATGGACGGCGGTGAGCTCCATCGGAGGGAGGCGGCAGCGTTGATCTGGAAGGGAGGAGGCGAGCTCTCATTCGCTCTCTCTCCATCGGGTGAGACAGCGAGGAGAGACGAGGGGAGGGATGGGATCGGGGTGGGTGGCGGCGGCGATGTGGGAGACGAGGGGAACTAGATCTGGATCGAGCGAGGGCTGCTAGGGTTTGGGTTGGGTTGGGTTGAGAGGGGACCTGAGAGACGTTGGATCCGTCGGATGTGGACGGTCCAGATCGTCTAGGGGGGTGATCCGTGTGAAGAGCTCTGATTGGCTCAGAAAAATTATGATTTAGAATAGTTTCTAAGTACTAAAACTAGGAGGGTTTTGTGAAGCAGCTATCAAAAATATTTTGTAAAATGGCACAACTAAAATTTTCTATCAATTTAGACCATATTTTATGGATGATAGCCAGTTTGCATGGAATTTTTAATCTTTGTAGCTATTTTAAATCATTATTCGGGTGCCCAAAATGACTATTTTTGTGAAGGGCCTACCAAATAATTGTTGCAAAATTGTACCAAATAAATGTTCTAAAATGCTAGGACATATTTAAACCACAATTTACCAAATTGTTGGGTGTGAGAAGTTTTGATCCACCTCTGGTGAAAAAGACAAATTTCCGCCGATTCAGCTGGAAGCGGGTCAAATTTGAACTGTAGCTACCTCGTAGTTTGCTCTTTATTTTTTCCAAAAATCATTTCTAGGTACATAAGTATCTATTTAATCAGAGAAATACCAAAAAATTCCAAGATCCAACCACTAGCTAGGAACGGATATTCCCGCTGTTTTGACCGCATTTTGAAACGGGCATAAAAATTCAAAAAAATCAAAAAATTGGAAAACCTTCGCATTGCGTCATTATATGTGACCAAGTTACCAGGAACAATTATAAACTTGTAATACGGCGAATATTTAAAAAAGTGTTCTTAGAAACGAGCTATCAAGTGTGAAGATGAATGGCTTTCAACCCAAATGCTCAATCTTATGGCCACATACATGGCATAGTTTGTTCAAATGATTTCATATTGTGCACAAGGGTGCATATTGGAATGACAAACAATGTTGCTTAAGGAAGTTTTCATTTTCTTTGGACGAAAAATTCATTTTCCATTTTTCGAGTGCCCGAAAAGAGATTTTTTTGTGAAGGGCCTACCATATATTTGTTGAAAAATTGTACCAAGTCAATTTTTTAAAATACTAGGACATATTTAGTGCACAATTGACCAAATGGTTGGGTGTCAGAAGTTTTGATCCACCTCTCATGAAAATGACAAATTTCCGCCGATTCAGTTGGAAGTGGGTCAAATTTGAACTGTAGCTGCCTTGTAGTTTGCTCTTTATTTTTTCCAAAAATCATTTCTAGGTACATAAGTATCTATTTAATCATAGAAACACCAAAAAAATTCCAAGATTCAACCACTAGCTAGGAACGGTCATTCCCGCCGTTTTGACTGCATTTTGAAACGGGCATAAAAAATTCAAAAAAAAATCAAAAAATTGGGAAACCTTCGCATTACGTGATTATATGTGGCCAAGTTCCTAGGAAAAATAACAAACTTGTAATATGTCAATTATTTTAAAAAAGTGTTATCAGAAACGAGCTATCACGTGTGGAGATCAATGGCTTTCAAGCCAAATGATCAATTTTATGGCCACATTCATGGCATAGTTTGTTAAAATTAACTCATATTGTGCACAAGGGTGCATATTGGAATGGCAAACAATGTTGCCTAAGGAAGTTTTCATTTTCTTTGGACGAAAAAACCATTTTCCATTTTTAGAGTGCCCAAAAGGAGGTTTTTTGTGAAGGACCTCCCAAATAATTGTTGCAAAATTGGACCGAATCAACTTTATAAAATACTAGGACATATTTAATGCACAATTGACAAAATGGTTGGGTGTAAAAAGTTTTGATCCACCTCTCGTGAAAAAGACAAATTTCCGCCGATTTAGTTGGAAGCGGGTCAAATTTGAACTGCAGCTGCCTCGTAGTTTGCTCTTTATTTTTTCCAAAAATCATTTCGAGGTACATAAGTATTTATTTAATCAGAGAAATGCCAAAAAATTCCAAGATTCAACCACTAGCAAGGAACGGACATTCCCGCCGTTTTGACCGCATTTTGAAACGGGCTTAAAAAATTCAAAAAATTGGAAAACCTTCGCGTTGCGTCATTATTGACCAAGTTACCAGGAAAAATTATAAACTTGTAATACGGCGAATATTTAAAACAGTGCTCTCAGAAACGAGCTATCAAGTGTGAAGATGAATGGCTTTCAACCCAAATGCTCAATCTTATGGCCACATACATGCCACAGTTTGTTCAAATGATCTCATATTGTGCACAAGGGTGCATATTGGAATGACAAACAATGTTGCTTAAGGAAGTTTTTATTTTCTTTGGACGAAAAATTCATTTTCCATTTTTTGGGTGCCCGAAAAGAGATTTTTTTGTGAAGTGCCTACCATATATTTTTTGCAAAATTGTACCAAGTCAATTTTATAAAATACTAGGGCATATTTAGTGCACAATTGACAAAATGGTTGGGCGTAAAAAAATTTGATCCACCTCTCGTGAAAAAGACAAATTTCCGCTGATTCAGCTGGAAGCGGGTCAAATTTGAACTGCAGCTGCCTCATAGTTTGCTATTTATTTTTTCCAAAAATCATTTCTATTTATATAAGTACCTATTTAATCATAAATACATGGTTTGGTGGCAATACATCGAGGTTTGGGCGGTGGCCGAGGGTCCCAACTCTAGAGCGCGTAAACTCGCATGCCCGCCGCGTGGTCACCGCGTGACCGTGGTGTTGCCATGTGTTCTGGGCGGCCTAGGCATGTCTAGTGGGTTGGGCACTCCCCAGGTAGGTGCTAGGAAGAAAATTACAACATAAGATTCTCACGAGGAGACCGATGTATGCTCAAACATGAATTAGCAGCCAAGTGTTTGATTAGCAGTACGGGAAATGTACATGGCTAATGGGCGTGAGTTTTGGCTGAGGATGATCAGTTACTAAGAAGACTGTCTTCACAAATTTCAGCTCAAAATGAGGAGCCTAGGTGGTACTTGCTTTGCAAACTACCTTAGTGGACATAAATACGAATGTTGAAGCTGGGCTCAAAATAATGAATGGATTGAGCTGGCATTTGGTGGAGGATGGTTATTTGGGTATAGGAAAGCACTGTAGAAAATGGATACTATTTGGACATGCCAAAGTGGTACTTCCTTCACAAACTGTTGTTCTGAACAGAATAGGAAAATGAATATTTTTGAATTATTTTTGAACTAGGCAAGGAAGGTTTTTACATATTTGACGAAGATATGACCCAAAGAATTTATAAGATTTTTTTGGGAATTTTCGGAATGACAGAAATATAGGTTGCTGCACGACGTAGGGCAAAAACTGCCACATGGACATGACACATAGGCAAAACTGATGAGGTGGCGCCTAGTCATAGCAACCCACCACAATTTACAAGGCTATGACCATCTATATTGGTCGTTAACAACTAGAAATAAGGCAGCGGACTAGCGTTGTTTGCTTTATGACCATTTCCTATAATGAAATTACGACCTTTCTGACCAAAATGGTCGCAATGGTTTAGGGTTTGGAGCCCCCCGAACAGCTTTTGACCAATTGGTCTGAAATGGTCATAAATTTATGACCAATTCTTCGAGGGTCACTGACAGAAGGTCATAAGTTGACATATTTCTTGTAGTGGAGCCTAATGAATAAATACTTTGAGTCGTAGAGTTTTGTTGTGATGCCATGTTGTATTTGCACATATCGAGCATATTGTGTGTATGTTATTGAAATGCTTGGTATGTGTGGTATCCGACAACCTAGTTGTTTATTCTTGGTAGCCTCTCTTATGGGGAAATGTCTCCTAGTGCTTCCACCGAGCCATGGTAGCTTGCTACTGCTCCGGAACACTTAGCCTGGCCGGCATGTGTCCTTCGTTCATGTGTCTGTCCCTTTGGGGAATTGTCATGCATTGTTCCTTTAAGTCCTTGTAGCTGGCTACGACTTGGGTTCATACGTTGATGGCTGACACGTTCGTTATTGGGTAATGTATGCCTATCCCTGTAAGTTAGTGCCACCTTGGGTTTACGACTAGACATGTCGGCCCGGGTTCTCTATCATATGGATGCTAGCGACACTATCATATATGTGAGCCAAAAGGTGCAAACGGTCCCGGGCCAGGTAAGGTGGCACCCATGGGGATACCATGCGTGAGGCCGCAAAGCGATATGATGTGTTAGATGCTAGATCGGTGTGACTTAGGATCAGGGTCCTGACATCTGTGCAGTCGCTGCCTCAATCAGTTTGACTTCTTCAGTGTCAACTTAAAGCGGAAAGGCTTCACTACTGCAGGATGGTCCAAACGCGCCACTACAATCAAAGACCCTTCGATAAACTGTGTGTGATGCAATGATAGCAAATGGTGGTGTAGCAAAAACCGTCAAAAAGGTGCAAAACGTTTGCGATGACAGATGCATCAAATACGGTTCAGAATTTAGTTGCGTGTGCGATGCAGGGCATATGGTTCAGCTCAATGAACTGTTTGTGATGAGGAGGCACAAAAGAAATGGGCAGCCATATGAAGGCGTATGTGATATATAGCTTACAGTTCACTAGGATGAACTGTGTGTGATTAGGAAACACAATGGAAACGGTTCAACTGAACAAGATGTGTGTGATACGCGACAAACAAGTTCATAATCTGAAATGTGTGCGAAGACTAATAATAACACAGACGATTGCTGCTAATAAGCTGTGTGAATTGCTCTGTCTATAGTAGAATAACATGTATATATATAACTGAAATAAACATCCAATTGCATAAGTGACTATACAGATCATTCGCACACACCTCAATAAACAATTGCATGCATTCTAAAGTAGGAGAAACGATCGTCTAGTCATATACTTCTTGTGACGCTCCCACCACTGCTCTGTGGCTCGATCCCTCGTCTGAGTCAGGAAGAAGACAGTTCCTCATGTGAACGATCTGCCTGTACATCTCATAGCTTGTCATTTACGGTGGTCGCGTACTTGACATGTTGTTCATCCAGTCTCTTGTGCCACACACTGTGCCAGCCAGGCATTCCTGTCATTATTGCTCTCTTTCTTCATCTTCGCGTAGTAGGGGTCGATGATGGTCAAGGCGGGGTCCATCAGGGAGTTCAGTTTGCTTTTGTCACTGCCCCAGACCTTGTAGTGGTGCTGGATGTTGACAAGATTCGGGCATTTCAAGTCACTAACCTTGAGAGCTTTTACATCGTTGGTGGTGTCGACCGTAGTGAAACTGTAGTCGAAGCTGTTGACAAACCTGGAGAAACGCTCGCAAGGCCTTCTAGCAACGTGGAAGTGGTAGACGAGGACGTCATGTCGCACGCACAATTGGGCGACGGTAACCTTCTGATCGTGCCCAGCACGACAGATGGTGTACTCGAGGTCGAAGCCGACCACTCGGTACTTGTCCTCGGCAAGGAACTGCTCCATAGTTTGGATGGAGCTCTCCACCGAGACCGGATCGTTCGTGTACACCACCGAGAGGGCCTTCCCCCTCACGTGGGTGTCCACTACGTGATTCATGGTGAACTACCTGTTGTTGTCGTCGTCGGCCGCTGGGAGCGCCATTGGAGCCACGGGGAGCGCCATTGGAACCGCTGGATGTCCTCTCTATATGTGTCCTCATGGGTGTGCTTATTGTGATGTGTGAGACAAGAGATGAAGGTAAATGGCCGCAAGAATAAAAGGGGGCCGGGCGGCGTGAATTGTCGGCGCATCCGCATGGCAGTTTTTGCAGTGGGTAACTTCATCGTCGTGTCGCGCCCGGCGCAACCGCTTGCACACGAACGTGCGTGATCGTGCGCTGGCCCAAAACACTGGCAGCGCTCATGGAGGGATGAGGGCAGAGCACCCGGAGGGATGCGAGAGCAGAGCGCGTGTGGTGGGACGCGAGCAGAGCGCGCCGTGGCCGCCTGAACCGCAAGCAACCACACACATGGAGCAGTTGAACACGCAACAAATGGTCGCCTACAACCCGACCGACAGTTGCGTCGCTGCGTAGAGCGCGTCCATGTGGTACCACCTCCATCTAGTCTATAGTCTCCTCTATATTCCGTGCCATACTTTGCCCTCAAATTTAACCAACAAAATGTTAATGCATGTTTTAAAAATTATATAATTGGAAACTATGTTCAAATACAAATCCAACTATATAAACTTTGGCGACATGCATTCATATTTTATTAGTTAAATCATACTTATAAACCAGGACGGTGGTATAGTAGGTAATTAAATCACAAATGTTTTTTTATTAACCGTATGTGTACGTGGTCGTTCGTCCTCCTCTCACACGTCTTGTCACCCCGCTGCCGCAGACGGCTTATAGCGCAAGCTTGCGCAGAACGCGGGGGCGTTCTTTATGCCAAACGGTGGTGCCAATGAATCGTAGGTGAGCCCGTTCCCGTGTAACATCGCAGGTTCCCGCGCAAGCTTCCCGACCGACTCGGTGAAATCCCCCAAAATCCCAATGCTTACCGGCTAGCTATAAGAACCCTCACGGCCGACGAGTCCTGCGTCGCATTTTCCCCTCCATCCCTGTAACTTATCTCGTCTGCTTCTCCCACATTCGCCAATGACATCGGTTTGTCGTTGTTGTTCAGCCACTCCGACATCATCAGAGGACAGCTCCAGCTGGGAGGCTACACCGCGTCGGCGGTGCAATCCCCGGCATAGTGTAGTGCGTGTGGCGTCCCTGTCGGGTGTGCGCGGATGTCACACCCTCGATGCGGCTATATCTCCCACGTGTCGGAGCATGACTTAGAGGCATAACCGCATTGAAGGCAATGTGGCAAGAGGGGTAATCTTTACACATCCCATGTACTGAATAAGAAAGGGATACAGGGTTGGCTTACAATCGCCACTTCACACAATACATGAATAAAGCATTACATCAACAGATACAATCAAGGTCCGACAACGAAACCAAAATAAAAGAAGACTACCCCTAATGCTACAGATCCCCAATCGCCCCGACTGGGCTCCACTACTGACCAACTGGAAACGAAACAACACAACGAACACGATCTTCATTGAGCTCCTCCTTGAGCTTGGTTGCGTCACCTGCACGGTATCATCGGCACCTGAAACTGGTTTTGGAAGTAAACTGTGAGTCACGGGGACTCAGCAATCTCACACCCTCGCGATCAATACTATTTAAGCTTATGGGTAGGGAAAAAGTATGTGAGGTGGAGCTGCAACAAGCACTAGCACATATGGTGGCGATCTTACGCAAATGAGAGCGAGAAGAGAAGGCAAGGCACGTTCGGGAATCTATGATCAAGAAGTGATCCTAGACTACTTACGTTCAAGCATAACTCCAACACTGTGTTCACTTCCCGAACTCCGCCGGAAAGAGACCATCACGGCTACACACGCGGTTGATGCATTTTAATTAAGTTTAGATTCAGGTTTTCTACAACCAGACATTAACAAATTCCCATCTGCCCATAACCACGGGCACGGCTTTCGAAAGTTCAAAACCCTGCAGGGGTGTCCCAACTTAGCCCATCACAAGCTCTCACGGTCAACGAAGGATATTCCTTCTCCCAGGAAGACCCGATCAGGCTCGGAATCCCGGTTGCAAGACATTTCAGCAATGGTAAAACAAGACCAGCAAAGCCACCCAGATCTGCCGACAAATCCCGATAGGAGCTGCACATATCTCGTTCTCAGGGCACACCGGATGAGAAAGACGTCGGGTTGGCATAAACCCTGGTTGCCCAGGGGGCGCCGGACATCGCTCAGGTTGGACCAACACTTAGAGAAGCACTGGCCCGGGGGGGTTAAAATAAAGATGACGCTTGAGTCTGCAGAACCCAAGGGAAAGAAAAGGCTAGGTGGCAAATGGTAAAACCAATGTTGGGCCTTGCTGGAAGAGTTTTATTCAAGGCGAACTGTCAAGGGATTCCCATTATAACCCAACCGTGTAAGGAACGCAAAATCAAGGAACATAACACCAGTATGAAGGAAACTAGGGCGGCAAGAGTGGAACAAAACACCAGGCATAAGGCCGAGCCTTCCACCGTTTACCAAGTATATAGATGCATTAATTAAATAATAGATATGGTGATATCCCAACATATAATCATGTTCCAACAAGGAACAAACTCCAATCTTCACCTGCAACTAGCAACGCTATAAGAGGGGTTGAGCAAGCGGTAACGTAGCCAAACAACGGTTTGCTAGGACAAGGTGGGTTAGAGTTTTGACATGGCAATATGGGAGGCATGATAAAGCATGTGGTAGGTAACGCGGCATAGACATAGTAAAAGAGCGAGCAACTAGCAAGGAAAGATAGAAGTGATTTCGAGGGTATGGTCATCTTGCATGAGATCCCTCAAGGAAAAAGAACGAGTCCATGAAGAAGACAAACGGACGTAGTCGAACGAATCCTCACAACGCGACGTTAACGAAACTAACCCGAAGAAGCAACACCAGAAAGAAGCAAACAACATAGTAAACAACCATCACATAATCATGGCATGATGCACAATCAAGTATGATGCATGTCTGGTTTAAATATGCATGGCGTAGCAAGGTGCACAAGCAATCCTACAAATTAAGTGGAGCGCAATATGCAACGAGTTGCATATTGACGAAACACCACATCAATTATTTAGTTCTCTCTTGGTTATGTACTCACCAATATTAAATGTTGTTAAGCATGTCAAGAGGTGAAACATAACAAAACTATACCATCTAAACAATTTAAATGGGGCCGGATATAATAAACAACAAACCCGGTAAATCCCCATACGCAATTATCAATTTGGTGCAACAACAATTTTAAACATTTAAATGTTATTATCGTGATGCGAATGACATGTGAAAGTTTATGCAATTTTTATTAAAAGTTGACAAGAGCATCATGAAGCATTTGTCACCGTGGTGGAAAGGAAAGGGGTGCCACGGCAACGATAACGAAAATGGTGCCACGGCAGCGTTCCGGTTCCGGTAACTCGATTGAGATACTGATGCAAAGGAGAAGTGTGCGGATGCGTGCAAAAGATGGTGGGGCGCTCCCGGATTCCGGGTGTCCCACGAGTTGGCGACAAGGAAACGAGTGACAAATTTGGACATGGTGCAAACACAAGCATCTCAAACATCGGTAGCATTCGTTCACGGACGTCGTCTTGAGGTTATACCTTCGAAGCGTGCAAGCGGGACAGTTCTCGCTCGGTGCAAAGTAGAGGAAGTAGACGTTCTCGCGAGAGCGGTGGTGGAAGTAGTCTTTCTCGCACGCTCTAGGGTCGACGGTAGAGGTTCTCACGAACTCGGCGACGGTAGGGGTACATGTTTATCGTTGCATGAGTTTCCATAGACGTTCATGTCATCGGTGTCGTGGTACTTGGGGTCTTCGGACTTTTCGGTCCCGTTCTTGCGACGGTAGTCGTTCACGTTCGTTCGGAGAGGTACTTGATGACTCCAACGTCTTCGGGGCGACGGTAGTTGTACACGGTCCACGAGACATCGATCGTTCGGGGTCCGACTAGCGGGTCTTGCCTTCATGAGTGGTACTTGGTATGTTTGTGTAGACGAACTTGACGCATCCGAAGGGTCGCACTAGTCGTCATGGGAACTTGGTGAATCCAAGGTCTTCGAGGTCGACGGTAGTTGTACATCTCATAATGGAACTTAACGGATCCGAGGACTCCGGGCGTTCTGGTACTTGTCGAAATTCTCATCGGATGTAATTGAACATTTTGAAACAGAACTTGGTGCGTCATCATGTAGTCGTACGTAGAGGCAGGCAGCTCGGCCACGCGCGCTAGACAGGTAGAGGCAGACCCGAGCATGGTCAACGACCACACGCGCTCGTCCCTGGGTGCGAGGCAAAGGAGGTAGCCAGAGTTGGCCGGCTCCAGTGGAGGGAGCCGAGGAGCTCGAGGAGGACCAAGTAGAGGCTGGAGCTGCTGCTTTTTGAGGACGACGAGGACGCCACAACGCGGAGGGGCTCGGTGCTGCTGGCAGCGGGAAGGTACGGCGACACAGCAAGATGGAGGCGGCGCTGGCGAAGGGAGGCCATGGCAGATGGGGGCGGCGCGGAGCAGCAACCTGCTGCTGGTCGCCGGCGTGGACGAGGCAAGGGGCGATGGAGCGTCATGGCTAAGGGAGCAGAGGGGGAGGCTGAGCATGGCATGCTGGTGGCCCCGTGGGTGCGACGGCGGCGAGGAGGCCGACGGGGCTCCGGCCTGGATCCCTGGCTCGAAGGAGGGGGGAGCCGAGGGGCGCTGGAGGGACAGATGGGGTCGCATGAGAGAGAGAGAGAGAGAGAGGGAAGGAGGAGGTCGAGCGAGGCACTGCGAGGGAGACGCGCTGGAGGAGGGATCGAGGGAGATGGCGGAGTGGGGCTCCCTGGCGGCGCGAGGGAAGAGGAGAGGGAGGAGGGAATCGGGTAGGGTTAGTAGGGAGTGGGCCAGGAAGGTTGGGCCGGCTTGGGAAGTTGGCCTGGGCTGGTCTGCTGGCCGTTGGGAGGCCCAGGTGGGCAGTGGTGCAGGCCGCCTCTCTCCCTAAAAATCTCGCTTTTCCTATATTAAAACAAAACAGAAAAGATAAGGAAAAGAAAGAGAAGGTAGGGGTGGAAACTGGGCATGGGGATAATTTTACTGGACTCGCAATAAAGATCTTGATCCAAGAAAAGTATAAATGGGCATGTGTACAAAGTTTGGATTGGAACTCGCTTGAACTAAATTCAAATGAGTTCGAATAAGAAGCGGGCGTTAGAAAGGTCCCAAAATGTTGAGATTTTTGGTAGACCTCCGGAAAAAGATGAAAGAATTTATGGGCGAAGTTTGAGGAGCAAACTCGAAGCAGAAAAGACATGTGATTATTTGCAAGTGTCTTCATGGGTGATTCCGAAAATGGAATATTTAATATAGCTCCCTAATATCGGAAGGATATGTTATAAAGAGAATCATCATGTGAATTCCCTCGATTTAAATGGATCAAAGATCCATGCCATTTATTTAGTGAGCTGGAAAAATTAAAGACATGATGGCATGATGCAGTGCACATGATGCAGTGATGAATGCAATGAACCAAACAAAACACACGATGGAACCCGGAAACCCTGGAAGGCATCTGAAGCTCCGGTGTTGGGGCGTCACAACACTCCACCACTATAAGAGGATCTCGTCTCGAGATCTAGGATGGCACCGGAGAGAAACGGAAAAGGAAGAGGAGAGGTAAACTAAGTTGCTTCTTGGACAAACAAGAGAAACCACGAACCTTGAGAGGTTGAACAACTTGAAAGAAAGAATACCACGGACATGATCGAAGTTGAAAACACTCCGTTAGAAAAGAGGGACAAGGGAGAACAAATTCGGAGAGCACTCCGGTTGAAAATTGATATGAAACTTGATAATATGAAAAGAACTAGAGCAGAGGACACAACACTCTGGATAAATGGATAAGCACGAAAAGAACACGATCCTCACAATTCGAGATGATGAGAGAAGAGAGCAACATTACAAAGCCTCCGGAAGAAAAGAAAAAATGGAATGGAATGAACGGAGGAAACAAGATCTTGAGAGAGCACGCTTACAACAAATGCTAGAATGGAGTTGTTGGATTATCAACAACGAGAAGAGTAAGCTTGTTGTGGGATTATGGAAAACATCTCTAAATTATGAGTAGAAATTCTGCCACTAACGGAAAAGATTTGATTGGATTGATATGACAAGGATACGAGAAACTATTTCACCAGGAGGATAAATGAAGAACTTGGGTCATTTATGAGCACCATAAATAGCAACAATCCTTAGGGAAAGCTTTAGGTGAAATATAACCCAAGATACTCCAATGAAGAGATTGATGGGACTGAAAAGATGTCTTGAGCGAAGAGAAAATGATGGATTTTTTAGATATGTCACTCTTGAAGACTTGTGAATCATGAAATGCGAAGGGAAATTATCAAAAATGACATAATACCACCTCACAGATAAGGTTGAGAGAATTGTACTCCGGATTGCAAGTTGAAGAATGCTTGAACTCCTCTGAAAAGAATCTCAATGAACACTTCAAGAAGGAATTAGATCCTTAATGAACCATCATGTGGCGCCTCCATGAAGAACTCCGGTAATAAAAGAATAATCAAACGAAAGGGAAAGTTGAAAAGAACTCCGGGAAAGAAAAGATGAAACAATTGAAAACCGAGAACTTTTGATGAACCTCCGGAATAAGGAATTGAATTCACTCGATGAAACAAGAATAAGAATTACATTATACTTATCCTTCATCAATTTAGATTGACGACAAGCAATGGATTGCATACAATTTATTCTCGTAGAAAGGATTAAGATAGATATAGTGCAAACTTGAGGAGGTCTTCAACGAACCACCAGTAGGGTTGAAACAACGAATAAATTGATATGATAACGAAGGAAGAGAAGTCTTGAACGAACCACCGTAAGAATTGAAAATGAACGAAGAAAAGATAAAGAAACACCGGGAAGAATTAGCAAATGAACGAAGATGCTTGCTAGGGTTTAGATACATGAGAACGAAGAGATCATGAACTGATTAGAGGATATTTGAACGATGCACCGGTAAGATTTAGAGAAAGAGAGCTGAAAGCTGCGAATGAATAATTCTGAGATGATGGGCTCTGGGGAATCAAACTGAAAAGACTCCTGAATTTCTCTGGATGGGTGAAAAGAATTCTCACGCTCGAAAACAATTATGAGAGGATGGCAACAAGCTAGAACCATGAATTTAGAAGAGAATGGAGCAAGGTTTAAGAGAAACTCTTCTTCGGTATTCAAAAACTGAGAAAGACGATTGAAAACACCACCATGAATTATTTAGACACTCCGGAAGAATCAAAAGCGAAGAAGTTGGGCCAACAATGAAAAGAATTTGACAGATCTTGGAGAAATACATATGACTGATGACAATTCATTCTTACGTCAAACTTTAGAAGATTTGAGAATAGCTTTGAGAAATAGAAGAGTTAGGTAAGATCCTGGGAAAAAACCTATGGTTTAGGGCCCACTCAAAAGAAACACCGTTGAACGATTTAAAAGATAGATTGCACCAGTTGAATTAAATGGCTTGAATGAGATACCATCCTCTAAATAGGTTGAACAGATCTTGAATGAAAAGACAAGCCTTCTGAGATATCTTCAGCACTCCCGAACCAATGAATAGCGAGAGGAAAGATTATGAGGTGCACCGGGATAAGAAAAGCATTGGGAAAAATGAAAGGACTATGCTCAATACCAAAGCTTGAATTGAAATCACCGGAGAAGATAAAAGAAACGAAGAATGATGAATTTGAAGCTCCGTTAGTATCTTCTTGAGAATCACCGGATAAAAATATTGACAGAAAAGAATGGAGAGACTTCCCATAAATAAAAGGATATTTGAATAAGAAATATGATTCCTTGAAGAAAAAGGGTGGGAGGGCGAGAAAACAAAGGCAACTTGGAATGGATGAAACAGATAACATTGAAGACTTAGAGTTGATCTTGCGAATGTTGAAAATGATCGGATCCACTTGAAGAGAAGTACGCTGGTTGAGAAGGATTGATATGACAATCTCGATTATCATGAAGGATTGGTATTCACATCGGAGTATGAGAACACCGGTTCGGAAAGGTATGGAATCAACACTTGACTTCGAAGCAACTCGAATACCAGAACTGAAAACAAAACAAATGATTGACTTGCAGAATAAGCCAGAACAAACATATGATAGAGATTTCGTCCGAAGTTTTCATGGTTGGGCCTACACGGGCTCGATCGTACATCACCATCATGTACAAGGCAGTGCACATGACATATGGAGCGTCCCTGAGTCAGCATAGCCAAGGACTCTTTAAGACACAACGAGACCACTGTAAAACCAAGCGTGGATAGGCGGACCACTAGATGTCGAACCCCAATTTCATATCATACATCTGTCGGAAAGATATCCTAAGATCTACTTTAATTCCCACTTATAAACTCCCGAAACTTTCCGGTTATGCAATCAGGTGTTGGGGATAAAGGGGGAAACATAATATCTCAACCAAAACTAACAAATCCTACATCCAGCCGTATCCATCCTTCAACACATAACCAAGAAACCTTCGGAAATCGTTTACCTCAACATTCGAAAAGCATCCGTTATACGAGTTATGGCAATACTCCCGAACTCCCGCCCCATTACTTGGTGGCATCGAGGTTATCTCACCAACAACTGCATAAAAGAGATTTTTGATGTCGGCGAACTCGGGTATTCCAGAACTACAATGATAAAATTGTGACGACAACACCTCGGAGCTCAACTCCCCGGGACACTGCCACAACCCCTAAATGTCAGGAGGCACCAAGAACAATGTTCTCGTCACAAATCCATCGGAACGATTCCAAGATACCCGCGTGATCCTAATTTTTTTTGTGAAATTTGAGAAAAGAAGAGTCAAAACTCTATGTCAGAAGGCCTCACCAAAGCAACGAAGGGACTGAGGAGTAAAAAGAATCCTACTCTCCGATATATATAATCCTATAAGACTCAAAACATTTTTCTAGACTCAACAACGCCAGCAATTCGATCAAGCAGGGGGCTCCTAAGTCGGGGCTGGCTCTGATTACCAACTTGTCACACCCTCGATGCGGCTATATCTCCCACATGTCAGAGCACGACTTAGAGGCATAACCGCATTGAAGGCAATGTGGCAAGAGGGGTAATCTTTACACATCCCATGTACTGAATAAGAAAGGGATACACGGTTGGCTTACAATCGCCACTTCACACAATACATGAATAAAGCATTACATCAACAGATACAATCAAGGTCCGACAACGAAACCAAAATAAAAGAAGACTACCCCTAATGCTACAGATCCCCAATCGCCCTAACTGGGCTCCACTACTGACCAACTGGAAACGAAACAACACAACGAACATGATCTTCATCGAGATCCTCCTTGTGCTCGGTTGCATCACCTGCACGGTATCATCGGCACCTGCAACTGGTTTTGGAAGTAAACTATGAGTCACGGGGACTCAGCAATCTCACACCCTCGCGATCAATACTATTTAAGCTTATGGGTAGGGAAAAAGTATGTGAGGTGGAGCTGCAGCAAGCACTAGCACATATGGTGGCGATCTTACGCAAATGAGAGCGAGAAGAGAAGGCAAGGCACGTTCGGGAATCTATGATCAAGAAGTGATCCTAGACTACTTACGTTCAAGCATAACTCCAACACTGTGTTCACTTCCCGAACTCCGCCGGAAAGAGACCATCACGGCTACACACGCGGTTGATGCATTTTAATTAAGTTTAGATTCAGGTTTTCTACAACCAGACATTAACAAATTCCCATCTGCCCATAACCACGGGCACGGCTTTCGAAAGTTCAAAACCCTGCAGGGGTGTCCCAACTTAGCCCATCACAAGCTCTCACGGTCAACGAAGGATATTCCTTCTCCCAGGAAGACCCGATCAGGCTCGGAATCCCGGTTGCAAGACATTTCAGCAATGGTAAAACAAGACCAGCAAAGCCACCCAGATCTGCCGACAAATCCCGATAGGAGCTGCACATATCTCGTTCTCAGGGCACACCGGATGAGAAAGACGTCGGGTTGGCATAAACCCTGGTTGCCCAGGGGGCGCCGGACATCGCTCAGGTTGGACCAACACTTAGAGAAGCACTGGCCCGGGGGGGTTAAAATAAAGATGACGCTTGAGTCTGCAGAACCCAAGGGAAAGAAAAGGCTAGGTGGCAAATGGTAAAACCAATGTTGGGCCTTGCTGGAAGAGTTTTATTCAAGGCGAACTGTCAAGGGATTCCCATTATAACCCAACCGTGTAAGGAACGCAAAATCAAGGAACATAACACCAGTATGAAGGAAACTAGGGCGGCAAGAGTGGAACAAAACACCAGGCATAAGGCCGAGCCTTCCACCCTTTACCAAGTATATAGATGCATTAATTAAATAATAGATATTGTGATATCCCAACATATAATCATGTTCCAACAAGGAACAAACTCAATCTTCACCTGCAACTAGCAACGCTATAAGAGGGGCTGAGCAAGCACTACTAGGAAAAGGGCTATAGATAGGATTGATACTAATGACGCACCAGGGAAGCAGTGCGCCACTACTATATACTAATGGCGCACCTGTTGGTGATACGCCATTAGTGTGGAAGACACTAATAGCGCACCAGAAATAGGGTGCGCCACTAGTATTTTTTTTTTCCATTTTTCCATACATACTAATGGCGCATCAGGTAGACAATGCGCCATTACTAATTCTAACTAGTAATGGCACACCTGGTAGAGAGTGCGCCATTACTGTAATTTTTTTCTTATTCTTTTTTTTTGCAAAACTACTAATGGCGCGCCGTTTCACAGTGCGCCATTACTAGTTTAAACTAGTAATGGCACACTATTAGACGGTGCGCCATTAATATATATATATTTATATTTTTTTACTTTTTTGCAAAACAGTAATATTTTTTGAACTCATGCATGAATATTTTTAAATTTCATGGGCACGTTTTGAATTCATGAATATTTTTTCAAATTTGATGATATTTTTTCATATTCATAAATGTTTTACCAATTCACAAATGAATGCAACTAAAAATCGAAAAAAAACAAATTTGATGATATTTTCAAATAACAAATTTGATGATATTTTTTCATATTCATAAATATTTTCAAATAACAAATTTGATGATATTTTTAAAAAAATCATTACTATTTTTATAAAAAATTATTACTGTTTCATATTCATATTCATTTTCTAAAAACTTATTCGATGCAAAAAATAATAATAAAAATAATAATTACTAATGGCGCACCGCTGGGTGGTGCGCCATTGATATACAAAAAAAATAGTTACTTATGGCGCACCCCTGGATGGTGCGCCATTGCTAAGCCTCCCCCACACTAAAATCCCTAATCTCCATTTCTCTCTAATCCCTCCCCTGCCTTGTCTCACCCGCGCCTGACCACCACCGCCCACCACTTCCCCCGTGCTCGCCGTCCCCGGCCGTGCTCGCTTCCCCCGCCGCACCCGACCACCTCCCTCACCGTCCCCCCTCCGCCCGCGCCCGCGCCCTCGCCGTCCCCTCCCCCCGCGGCCCCGCCTGCGTCAACCTCCCTCCAGAGCGCAACAGCTAGGGTTCCTAGCCGCCGCCACCGCTGCAGGCCCCGGCCCGCTCCAACGACCCCCGTGCCCGCTCCACACCCGCTCCGGCTCCCCCGCGCCCGCTCCGACGACCCCCGTGCTCGCTCCACACCCGCTCCGGCTCCCCTCGCAGCCATCCCCAAGGTGAGCTATCTGGGCTAGCAAGGGTTCACTGCAAGCAAAGAAAGAGAGGAAGAAATCCCCCCGTCCCCCCGCCCCTTTGCTGAATGTCGATGGAATCAAATTTGCCGCCCTGCAGGTGAAGGAGGACGGTGCTTTCCTGCCGTGGCTGCGGAGCAAGGCCGGGTCCGCCATCTCGTCGGCGCTGCGCATCGGGACCTCGCCGCTGGGAAGGTCTGTTCTTGGCTACTGTCGATTTGCTACATAGAGCAGAGCAGAGTAGTAACAATGTCCTTGTTCGCGTCATAGCCGATCCAGGAGGGGGACTGCACCGGATCCGCCATCGCCGAGGAGCCGCACAACACTGGATCCACCTCGTCCTCTTCCTCGGGTCACCGTCGTCTTCCTCAACTCCGACCACCTCAACTCCGGTCTCCGCTCCACCTCTGCTCCGTGGTTCAATACACTAATCCTATTGTCTTTGACTACTTGATTTAACTTGTTGTACTTCCCACTACAAGTTGATTTACTGAATATGCTACTCTAGTTCCCGGAGCTGGGTTTCTATTTGTGTGTTTGGTATACAGTTTCTAGTTTGTGCATCACTATAAGAGCAGTGCATTTTTCTAGGTTCTCTCACAATCTCCATATGTTAGTTTGTTATCTTTTATACTTACAGTACAACAGGTTAACAGTTTGAAAGCCAGACAGTGAGGCTTTCTAGTGTATGGTCCTAACACACAACAATTTTATTAGTTGAGGTTCACACTAGACAAACTTATGCCAGCTAAGAAAAAAATAGAGTTCTATATTAACTTGTCTGCCAGCTGGAGCAAGAAGCCTGAACTAGTTTTCCTTAGCTATCGCCTCATTTAGAAAATATTGGACAAGATCCCAAGAGACTTGGAGATATGTACAAGATCAGTAAGATAATAGCTTGCTGTTTAAGCATCGTTGCAGTCAAACTCTGGAATATTTACAACGAAAATGACCAAAGGTATGGCCAGTGCCATCAGGAAATCACAGGTGAACCAATGCATCATAGTGGAACACTAAACTGACAATTCCATCATATGTATCACCAATCTTCTTGATTAGTGATTACCTGAATTAGTTTGTAAACAGTAGAGGTGGTTAGGCTCTGGTTAAAAATAAAAACCATAATAGAAGTTTTGTATTTTGTAAGTAAAAACCCCCACATATGCACCAGAGTAGACCTATGCATCAGAACCAAAGTAGACCGAGCTCTGCATTAGTTGTTTTGTGCTTCAAGTGTCCCAGTCAAGGACAAACTGAGTGGTTGCAAAATAATATTATGTGGTCAATGTGCATTAGTTCTGAACTGGTCAACCATGAATTGGGATGATAATGTTATTTTTCCTTCTTAACAGAATTGTCGGATTTCGGGTTCCGGCAGACCCTTAAGGTTCGAACACTGGGGTGTGCGCGGAAGTCACGCCCTCTACCTCCCCGTCTCACAATGATCTAAACTACTAAGAGACACAAGATTTATACTGGTTCGGGCCATCATTGTGGTGTAATACCCTACTCCAGTGTGTGGTGGATGGATTGCCTCCTGGGCTGGTGATGATGAACAGTACAAGGAAGAACTGCCTCGCGAGGGTCTGTTCTTGGCTGGGGTGATGAACTGCTGGGAGGAGTTCAGTCACCTCTCTCTCTCTCTACTTGCTAGCCGGACCAACCAACTCTGCGAACCGAACCCTATTCTCCCATCTACTCACTGATCGACCCCTTGCTACGTGGGTGACCGGTCCTATTTATAGGCAAAGGCCCTGGGCCTCTTCCCAAATATTGAGCAGGAAGGGCGCCAACAACTGGCCAATTCAAAGGGGAACATCTAGTACACTTATCCTGACTAAAGGTGGTCTTCGCCTGCGAAAGACTCTGCGGTGACGCCGTGCTGGGCTCCATGGTGACCTCCGTCTCGTAGTCCGCTTGGTCCTGGTCTCGTTGCACCAAAATGGCAACCTTTGCCTGATGCCTCGGTACTCCGCGGCTGCGCTTGCCCCCTTTGCACCAAAGAGGAAAGAAGGACGCTGCGCGCGCTGGCGCCCGCCTGGCACCCTCGATCGTCATGGCTTGTGTCACGGGCACCTCGCGAGGTACCCCGCCTTGATATCTCCATCTCCTCGCGAGCCAGCCTGAGGATGCACCGTGTCGTCCGCCTCGCGAGGGTCTTGAGTTTTGTGCTGATGAAGATGGGCCATGTTGGGCACCCATTTGAGCCATGCCACAGGCCGCAGGCAGGCAAGTCTGGGGACCCCCGTTCCCAGAACACCGACAGTAGCCCCCAGGCCCAAGGCGCGCATGGGCTTGGCCGTGCCGAGAGGCGAAAGGGCAAGGGCGAAGCGCCGTGGGCCCTAACAGCCTGCGGCCTTGGGCGCCGCGTGGCGGTTGACGGGACGTGGGCAACTCCACTTCTCCACGACGCCTTGGTGACCGCATGAGCTGGACAAGTCCCTGCATGGAAATCGTGTCATGATTACCTGTGATCGTGGAGGCCGGCGGTTGGCCTTCGCCGGCTATAAGTACTGTACGTCGCGTGCCCTTCCAGTCCATCTCTCTTTGCTTTCTCCTCTGCCCCCAGTTCTTGCTTCGTCTTGGTGTGATGGTTCCGATCCGCCGGTTCTCCGCAGCGGAGAAGGGAAAAGCTCCCCGAGAAGGGCCAGACCCACTCCCGCCGAAGAAACGGCTCGCCCATTGCAGCCGGGGCGAGGAAGACCGGCAGGTGGAGCCGAGGCCCCGATGCGAGCGGGCTCCGCCGGGGTTTCCGCTTCCTTTGTACACCCCCGCCGAGGGCCCCGAGGGTGTCGATGCTGATCTCCACAGCAGGTGCCGTCGTAGGCACCGTAGGGTCACGAAGGCGTGGGTTGTTCCTCTCGGAGTCCATGCCGAGGGCTCCTCCCATGAGTTGGTGCTCCACGTCGTCGTTCCTCTCCAGTCCTGGATCCGTCTTCCTCCCTTCTTCGCCTCCATCGTCCCTCCAGGAGGGCCTCTGGAGCTCTGGCTGCAGCACGCCGGCTGCAGCGCCCTCGCGACCGAGGCTGAGGTCGTGGTCGCTGCCCCGGGCGAGGTCTACTTGTCCCGCGGCTAGAGAGAAGTCACCCGGGTTTGCAAGGAGAGGGGCGTCTTCATGGTCCACCTGGAGTATGATGGCGCTGCGGTGATGTTCTTCAAGGTCTTCGACGCGATCGGGCGCCGGCTGGAGTGTTGCCGCGGGAGAGGTGGCCAGGACCTTGCCCTGGTGAGGGCTAGGCCCGTCGACCGCTCCCTTGGCGGAGGCGCCGGGGGGTCCAGCGACTCCAGCGAAATCTTCGCGACTCCGGAGACGAGCGACGACAGCTACGAGCCCCCGAGCTGGCGCCGCTCCCGGAGCAGGGCGGGCTCGTCAGGCCGTTGCCGACCCTGATCTGGATGGGGTTGGCGCCGGCGCCTGACGGCCCACTGTTGATGATGGCATCTTTTGCAGGAGCTCGTGTAGTTAGCACTCCTTAGGATCCGTTCCCTGCGAGGAATCAAAATGCGCCCCACGGGGGCTTGTAAGGTGTTTGTAGTCCCGTTTGTTAATACATGACATTCGCTATGGATTTGTGTGAGTTGCTGATTTCGTCATAGCTTAGTTATCCCTTTCGAACCTCGCGTGGGCTTGGTGCTCTACGCCGACAGGTCCCAGTCCCAAGGCGGCGTCAGCCGTTGCTGGTATGCCAGGTCAAGATGCCATGGTCAAGGCCAGGAGGTGAGCGACCCGGGGTCCGGTAAGAGCCCCTGAGTCGCGATGCTCAGGAGGTCCCCCTTGGCGCCCAAGCAGCCGTTGCTTGGTGAGAAAGGGAAGCAACGTCGCTAGTACGAAATTGCTTTAGGTGCGGGGGTAGTGCCACGGTAGCCAGCGCTGTGGGAGGTGACTTATCTCGAGAGTCGGGGATTAGTCCTGGTGTGCCGTCGGGTTCGCGCGTCGGTAGGAGCAGAATCGCTCGGCAAGGTCCTCGCGAGCCCCTTCTCCCTCACCTCTGCTCCCCTTTCTGCTATACGTCCTCGGGTCCCGGCCCTCGAGCTTGTCTCAGCCATCGCTGGTATGCCAGGTCGCGATGCCATGGACAAGGCCAGAGGGTGAGGGCTGGAGAGCCAGTAGGAGCCCTGAGTCGCGATGCTCAGGCACCCCCCCCTTTAACATGCAAGCGGTTTGCACGGGCGAGGGTGAAGGGAACCTCGTGAGGGCCTTGGCTAGCGCAGTCCTCTCCAAGGATCCTCTAGGCGGGTTGCGCCTGGCACTGGGCCCAAGGTAGTCAGAGTCGGGATTCGGAGTTGGATCGGTTTTCCTCAGACAGAGTCGAGTCGTAAGATCGAGTCGTGGAATCGGGGATTCTACTAGATTTACTCAAATAAGATATTTTGTATGCACACAAGAAATTTATATGGGTTCTATAGAGTTTTGACACTAAATATGGAGCGAAGAACATACACATCCATGCTAGTTGTATTCCACTTCTTTTTATGGCTAACCTACCATGTAGCTCGCATGTATGGAACATATATGAGAGGGAAATATATAGAACATCTAAACCTTCAATGCATGAAATTTACTAATGTTCTTTTTAGAGTGCGTGAATAGTCGATCACTTGTTAAACCTTGAAAGGTCTTGATCTCCTTCTCCGATCAATCTTGAAGCATCCTCCTTTTCACGTCAATTCCATATGTCTATAAGCCTGATCCTCAATTTCGATCTAGGGTTTCTGAGAGCTGAATCAAAGGTGTCTGCGGCCGAGCGTTTGGATTTGGGAGGGGAATAAAGGTCCATGAGATATATGAAAAGGGGTTTGGATGATGGCATATTATTTTTCTACAACTAAACAAATGGTTTAAATTAGTTAGTAGAATCGGATGTAGTCCATAGCATAGTCGGGATTGTACAGTTATGTACAGGATTCTATGATTTGAATCGCGACTCAACATGGATTCTACCTGATCCGGATTCATAGTGGGATTTGGATCGACATGCTTCCGTAGGGTCATGAAGTCGTAGGATTCTAGCAGTCGAATCGGGATTCTGACTACCTTGACTGGGCCGTATCTTGAGATGTGTCCCTGCAAAATTTGGTTAGATGCTGGTACTCTACGTCCTTGGGTCCCGGCCCTCGAGCTTGTCTCAGCCGTCGCTGGTATGCCAGGTCGCGATGCCATGGACAAGGCCAGAGGGTGAGGGCTGGAGAGCCAGTAAGAGCCCTGAGTCGCGATGCTCAGGCACCCCCCCTTTAACGTGCAAGTGGCCGACATGGAGAAGAAAGGATGCCGCGGACAGGCATCATGCAATTAAGCATGATAGGCAATGCATAGTTGGAAATAAACGCGAGTGTGATACACGCCGCTGGGTCTGGCCCGAGCGGCTTGGGGATGATGCAGCCCGAGGGGCGCCCCCAACAAGGCAAACTAACGACCGAAAGATAAAAGGGGATACATGCCGCAGGGATGGACCCACGCGGCCTGGGAGTGATGCAACCCTGGGAGGGCGCTCCCAGCTGGGAATGGAACTTGAAAGATGTCACCTGAGGATTTCGTCGGTGAAGTGGCATTGGTGCAGCAGACTCGGCGGGCTGCGGAAGCTGATCCTCACGAGCCCCCAGGCCCCGGGGCCTCGGGAGGCTCCGGAGGCACTGGTGACTCCTCGCGAGCTGTCTTCATCTCCGCCAAGGCCGCGGAATGCCTGTCTTCCTGAGCCTCCATGATGCCCCTCATGAGGCGCTGGTACACCGCAGCCATGCTCGGCAGGCCGCAGGGCATGCGAACATAGCTGTGGGGTTGACCCCCGCAGCGCTCCACTTGTGAGGGCCAGAGATGCTCCGTCGTGGCGATCTGATTGAGCCCTGGTACGTCGACGCAGACGCGCAGCCCACCATCCTCGCCTCGATGTGGGGCCACAGCTGGTAGGCGGCGGCAACCTCCCATGATCCTTGTCTCCTGTAGTTCTTGAATGGCCTTGTTAACGAACTCCTGCTGGTCTGACCTTCCTTGCACGGCTCCTTCTCGGGGGAAACGTGCCTCAAAGCATGCCTCCACATGGTGCCCAAGCGCCTCCCTCGTGACCCTGGCTAGGTCGGTGGCCCTCCAGGTGAGAGCCCTCGAGCCCTGCCTGAGGAGGGCGCAGGGTGCGCTTCCCTATGCGGTGGAAGGAGGGTCCCCCTGGGCAGAGACAGGCCCTGAGGGGCCTGCCTCCTGAGGGGTCGAGCCTGATGATGTCTTCTTCTTCTTGGGGGTGGTCTCAGGAAGCCTCCTGCTTCCGCGATCTGGGTCCTCTAGCAACGCGGCCTGGTAGGCTCGCTCCAGGGAACACACTGCATCCTTCTCTTCACAGGGCATCGTGATGACGCCGCCACTTCTTGGCATCTTGAGGACATTGTAGCCGTGGTGAGTCGTAGCCATGAACTTGGCCAGCGCTGGGTACCCGAGGATGGCGTTGTATGGCAGGCGGATGTGGGCGATGTCAAAGTCGATGAGCTCGGTGCGGTAGTTGCTGCGAGCCCCGAAGGTGACAGGGAGGCGGACCTACCCGATCGGGACTGTGGAACCGTCGGTGATTTCGGAGAAAGGCCTGGTCGGCTGAAGCTGGTCATAGGGCACTTGGAGGTTGTTGAATGTTTCCATGGACAGGACATTGAGCCCTGCCCCACCATCGATGAGGGTCTTGGTGACCAGCACGTTGCTGATGACTGGGGAGCAAAGCATCGGGAGGACTCCTGCCGTGGCTGCGCACTTGAGCTGGTCTGCCGAGCTGAACGTGATGGCGCACGCCGACCACCTGAGGGGGCGCGTTGCTTCAAGCCTGGGGAGAACTGCATTCACTTCGCGGGCAAACTGCTTGAAGACACGTTGAGAGGCTGGGGCTTGAGCTCCTCCTAGGATGCAGGCGATTGCGCGCGGCTCTTGGAAGCCCCTAGCCCCCTCGTCTTGATGGCGGTCTTCGTTCCTCCTTGGCTGAGGCGGCAGCGGAGGTAGGCCTGCATTGCCATGAGGGCGATCCTCACGAGGCTGATCCCTCCAGTCTCCCTCGCGAGGCAGGTCCCGGCAGCGGTCCTCGCGAGGCTGGTCGCGCCACCCCGGGCGCGGGCCGCGATCTTCCCAGCGTCCTGGGTTTCTTCCTCCTCCTCGGCCGTAGCCCCGGTCAGCACGGTCAGGGCGACGGCCGATCCTTCCTTCTCGCACGGCGTGGAGTTCTTGACATTCGTTGGTGTTGTGGGTGTGGAGGTCATGGTACACACAGTACCGGCTGTCCCTGGAGGTCATGGTACACACAGTACCGGTGCCTCGACATTAGCCGAGCTCGACGGCATCACGGTAACTAAGCCTCTTGGCCGATGACTTCATCTCCTTGCCTTTGACTGGGCATCCCTGATGCCCTATACATGTTTTCGCAGGGCACCGCCGACGTTCCTTGCACTCTTCTGCACTTCGTGCGCGCCAAGTTGGTCGATGTCGCCACGGGCAGAATCGTTCAACCGGGCAACCCCAGGTTCCACGGTAATCCGATGCCACCCACAATGTATAGGGTTCAAGTGGTTCAGGTGCTGCTAGGCTACGACGAGCTGTTACCTCCAATTCGACCCGCTGGGGCCGACGAAGAAGATGAGATGACCCTCAGCACCTGCGTAAACTGGCCCCTGCTTTGGCCGAAGAGCCAGATTTGTTTGGGGGCGGGGGACACCACCCCACAGACAAGACCGCCGGTCGTGCTGGCGCCATGCCATGGCAAGAATGACGCAACGCTACCGGACCTGCCGGACATCCCTATGGCACAAGATCCGGACAGCCCTATGGCACAGGACCCGGACGGCGACGACAACGACGACGGTACATTTACCAAAGTTGATAAGTACTTCGCCGAACATGGGTACGCTGACGAGTTCTGCGGGCCTCTTTCTCAAGAACCCAACCAAGACGACCGCGATCTAGCTGGTACGGCGGAGAAATCCAATTGCAACAGGCGTCGTCTGGCGTTCAGTTCTCAGGACACGCCCCCAGCTCCCGCCTCCAGCTCCCGCCTTCACCGAGCCTCAGATAGCTGAGGTGCGAAATATTATCAGCCCCAACATGCTCAAGAAGGCGGTCTGTGAGCAGAACTCGGTCCCATTACAGGAGATCAAGAAGAAGGGACGGAAATGAAAGACTAACAAGGGCGCCGGTGCGAGTCAGCCGGCACCGAGTTCGATCCGTGCTCAGGACGGGCCACCTTCACCTAAGGATATCTCGAGGAGGGTGCATGCGGCGGGTATGGTGATGCTACCGCCAAATATGCTGAATGCTGCAACCGTTGCTATGCGGAGTCTGCACGACAGTGTTCTTTCTTTGGAGAAGCGGCGTCTCAGAGAGAAGGATGTGGCATACCCGGTTTTCATGGCCAAGGTGCCAGAGGGCAAGGGCTTTGTGGATGGCGACATCGGGGGTACGATCGTCCTGCGGTTTGATGACATCTTTGCTATGTTTAACCTTCATCCGCTGCACTACACCTTCGTTCGGCTGTTTTCACTGAGTATGGAGATGCGGATCATTAGAGACAAGACCCCAGACATCGTGATAGTCGACCCCTTCTACATGCGTGCCAAGCACTTGAGCAGCGCTGGGGACCGCCAAGTTGCGAGTTCACACCTTGAAGGCGTCATCCTGGCAAACCCAGATAAGGATAACTTCCTTGTGGCTTACTTTCCCGAGTAAGTCATCCCTTAACCACCCCGTAACATATGATTTCTTAGATTCCGATCGTTCTTTTTTTTCTAACATTCCGTGTTCTGTGCAGTGACACACATTGCACACTCATCCTCTTAAGCTCGAAATATTCCATGGCCACGTATTTAGACCCGAACCGTAACTCCAAGATAGACTACACAAATGTCAAGAAAGTTCTTGATGATGTTCTCCCCGCCTACGCCAAATCTAGAGGCACCTTCACCAGGGCAGTTCGTAAGTACGGCAAGCACATGTTCTCACACAATAGAAGTTCTGCTGCATCAAGCAGCCGCGTGGCGGTCAGAAGGATGCCTACTACGCCCTCCATCACATGCGGGCGATCGTAAGGGACCATCATCAACTTCTGCTACCAGATAATCTCAAAGATTGGGCCGCGATCTTGTCGGCAGTCCAGGACGCGGACCTCAGACAAGAATTCTTCCACATCCAGTCGGAGTTTGCAGACATCATCCATCAAGATGTCCTTCATACCTCGGGGCAGTTCTTCCTCAGATATCAACCGTCCAACAGTGAGATAGATGAAATGCTACAAATGCAGGGTGACAACAACCGCGATTTCATGACCATCGTGATAGACGGCGGCTTCATCCACGTTCCTGTCCGATGAGTCGAGTCGAAAGTAGTGATGTGTAGTTCTGAAACATTGATTGGCTCATGTTGTAATTATACTTTAATGAATTCGTATGTCTCTTTGGTTTGGACAGTTGTTCAACTTAGATGTAATCGATGCTATTTATTAGTAGGACCATAAATCATGCTATTAATGTCTTGCTTTTCTCTTCCGATCCTTTTCTTGCATACTTACATATTGCTTATGTATTGTCTGTTGTTTGGCTTGTGCATAGAGATGCCGTCGTATGTCGTGTACAAGGGTAAGGTTCCCGGAGTCTACGACGACTGGGAGGAGTGTCGGAGACAGGTTCACCGTTTCAGCGGTAATAGTTACAAAGGGTACACCACTAGGGCGAAGGCCGAATCTAGATACGCCCGCTATCTAGCGGGAGAGAGGAGGGAGCGTTGGAGGAACCGGATGAAGACCAGTTTGATCGTGATGATGCTCATCGTGATGACCACAGCTCTCTTCTATGTGATGGTAGTTTAGATGATTGATATCAACTTGTAATGTGAAGACAAACTCGATACTCGCGGTCTTGAGACTTGTAATGTTTTATCTTTGTTCGGTCTTTTGAATTCGGAGACTAATATAATGAATTGTATTCGGAGACTAATCTTCTATTGTATTCGATGAATCTGATGTTGCTGTCTATATTCTGTCTAATAATATATTTTATATTCTGTCTAATAATATATTTTATAACCTGCGCAAAAATCAGAAAAGGAAAAAAAACCAAATATTCATACTAATGGCGCATCACCACCAGGTGCGCCATTAGTATGCCAAAGGATACTAATGGCGCATCAACAGAGAATGCGCCATTAGTATGACAAAGCCATGCTTATGTATGGCCCCCGGGAGGCACTCTAATGGTACATGCTATTACATACTAATGGCGCACTAATTGGTGCGTCATTAGTATACCAGATACTAATGGCGCACCAGTGGTGCGCCATTAGTAAAAATTACTAGTGGCGTGCTACTAATGGCGCACCGGTGATGCGCCATTAGTAGGCAAAACCGGTGCGCCATTAGTAGGCATTTTCCTAGTAGTGAAGCGGTAATGTAGTTCAATTTGAATTATGCACATAACTGCATTTAAAACACAATTAATGCATGAAAATGTCCAAACGAACCCCGAAAAATCACAAAAAATCACACAACACTCCTGTTGTTCTATGTTGACACGAGAAAAAAAATTGAAAGCAGTAAGAGGTAATGGATATCGTTTCGTCCACAAAGGTGGGACGTTCCGTACCGAAAACCATCATGCTTGTTGTGAGAAGCTCCGGTTTGTGAGAAGCATATACCCAAACCTGCCCCAAATGGGACAAAATTTGTACCACGACATGTTGATGCCGCTCCATGATAGCATGCAAAGTTTCATGAATTTTAGACGAGTTTTGGATTTACTAGAATTTAAAAACCAGGCATCTCAATGTTTTGTCGGCAATCAACGGTGCCCTGGTGTTTAAAATTCATTCCCATTTCTTGCATGGGACCTAAGCATGCCCCCAAGGACACATATTTGATTTTTCAACCAATTTATATGCACTGGAGCATGTGCATGTAGTTCAAATTTGAATTGTTTACCTGAAATGGCTAGAAAACCAATTTAATGTTTAAAATGTTCAAACGAACCCTGAATAATTTCAATTCTTTTACGACACACATATAGTTGCATGTTTGCTCCAGATAAAAGGTCTAGCAATTCAGACACTGTCCATTGCCGCTGTGACCCCATTATGTAATTCAAATCAAGATGAAAAATCAAGTAGATCACACACAGTATATTATCAGCAACAATGTGAGATGTAGTACCAAATATCTTGGAGTACCGTCGGTGTATAGTATGCCTACGGCTTATGCGAGAAGGTGCGTCGGCTACAGTCCACAGCCGACGTCTCAAGCACACTAGCTCGCTCCCCAAATATCATTTCACTGTTCAATCGTCGCCGGTGAAAGATGGGCACGTGGACCCGCGTCGTGAGGGCAACTTCGGTGGCCCACTCTGGCGAGAGCGCGGCCGCAGCCGCCATGCGCGTGCTAACAAGGTGCATGAGCGCGGCCGCAATTTGCGACCAGGCAACAAAGGCAGCCCAAATGGCCGCTGTTGCTTCTCAGGTGGCGGCAGCAACATCTGCTTCGGGGATAGCAACTGGCGAGAGCGGCACAGCAGCTGTCCGTTCCGCAGCGGTGGCCTTAGCCGCATGGAGGCTGCCCACGCCCAGCTCCTTGCGGTCACCGCACAAATCGAACGAAGCTTCTCCGACAACGGTCGGCAAACCATGGCCGAAGAGCTGGCAATCGCCGAGAGCGTTCGAGCAGCCATCCGTTCCTCCATCGCATACCTTGCAACGATGGAGCCCGTCCAAGCCTAGATCGCGTCCGCCCATGCCCAGCTCGTGGCGGCCTTTTCCAAAGATATGGCGGACGCAGATGGCGAGATGCTTGCTGAGTATGGTGATGGATGTCATGGAGCCCCTTCCCCAGGAGACCGTCGGGCGCGAGCTGGACATGGAGCCAGCGGCGGAGATCAATGAGCACTAGTCGTGGTAGTACTCTATGTTTTGTTTAATTAAGAGCACTGGTCTTTAATTTGCTAGAGTAATGTTTAGGTCAGCTAGCTCTGTTTAATTGCTGAACTTGCTCGATTAAGAAGTGTGGGTGTGCTGTAGTCTCCTTTGTGTACCCAAATTATGCAATGACGTGCATGACCACTGTAACCATGGAAATTCAAACCAAAACTTTTGACATTCAAACTCATCACACATGGGTTAAGCTATCTGAATCGTTTGTGATGTCCACATATCATACACAGTTCTGAATAATGGACCATGTCTGATGACACTTTGTGCGCCAGTTTTTTCGCTGAAGCGATTCCAAATTTTCGGCTTCCGCGGAAATATCTACCTCCCCACCCCCCCCTTACCAAAAGCCACATTTCCCCTCTTTCCTCCTTCCTTTCCAAGTTGAAACCTTCACTCCTTGCTTGCAGGCCGCCGCCTCCTCGCCGGCGACCCTCCTTCACGCTGCTCGGCCTCTCCTATCCGGGCAGGTAATCCACACCCGACCCCTATCCTCCTCCTTCCACATCCCACATGACCTGATCGCCAGCGCGAGCGCGACACCTTCCACCCAAATCACCGACCCCTCCACCAAATAAGCACCGGCCTAAGCCATGGTGCATGCAGTATAGACAGGACCTCAAGGAGCATTTGGCAGCAGAGAAGCAAATCGCGGCCGCACGCGCGAATGAGGTTGCGATGGCTGCCATTCGTGCTAACCCCAGATCTTGAAGAAGCACCTTGCCATTTGCTAGCTACGCCGGTTATGCATGCTTGGTTTACCCGTTGCGTGTGCTGATCCTGCCTTTCCTTCACAAATTCTAGTGAATTGTGCTATCTAATTTTACCATGCAATCTGTTGCTCTAGTGTATATGTTCTATATGTCGTGCAGTGTGGTGCTCACTTAGTAACTGTTTTGTTAATAAGTTGTCATCTTTAGTTAACTGTTTGGTTCAAATCTGCAAATGTGATGTTCAATTCTTCAGGCTGCAATTTTGTATTGTCTTCCATGTGAGAAATAAATCGAATTTATCTTTACAAAATTGTGGGTGCATTATGTTATTGTATACCATGTGAGGAATAAATTGAATTTGGTTGTAGTAAATACATGACAAACAAATACAATTGCTACAATTGGGTGTAGTTAACTGTTTGGTTAACTCTCTGATCTTCTATTAGGAGTATGTTATATTGTGCAATGTGGTGCTCAGTTAATGTTTGGTTTATTTGTTGTGGTGTTTAGTTAACTTCTTGGTTCAATGTTATATTGTGCAATGTGGTGCTCAGTTAATGTTTGGTTCATTTGTTGTGGTGTTTAGTTAACTGCTTGGTTCAATTCTGCAATGCGATGTCCAATTGTCGTGGGTAGAATTTTCTGTTGTTGTGCATGTGACGAATAAATCAAATTTGGCTGCACTTAATACATGAGAAACAAATACAAGTGCTATATTTCCTAGTTCTTAATCATGCTTGGTTTGGGTAAATGGGTTTTCCGTGCGGCTTCAATTAATGCGATGAATCTGCAATGTGCTTATTTTTCATCAACATATTTTATTGATAGCATGTGAACCCTTACTTAACCTGATGACTAACTACCTTATATGTGTTACAGGGAAACAATGGGAAGCACTGAGGTTTACCATCAATGTTAGCACATGCATGGTCCGTTGTCAAATAGCACATTATTATGCAATTGCAGGAACCATTCTAATATTTTGGTTTTTAACAATTTGGTCTTGCACATGTAGGTCCTGCTGTAAGAGGTTTTGGCCCACTATTTGGCCCTTTTTGCATATGGGGAAATGAGTTGTCCATGAATATCAATCAAATCAAGAAACTTAGAAAGATTTTTAGGATAAAGAAATTAGCGACAAAAAACAACAAGATCTTTGTCTGCACAATGAAGAAGACATCAGTTCACTACAAGATGGTACTAACTATTATACCTTGCCTTTTTTTATTCCTTTGCCCCATGTCCAATATAGAGAAGATATTTATGCACATCCTTGTTTTCAGGCCTTTCCCAAGCAGTTCACTGATGATTACCTCTCAAACCACCTCTATGGTCAGGAGGCGTGGAAGGTTTTCATACAACACCCACGGTTCAATATTGAAGTGTTCCTGAAGAGGTCGAAGGACAGACGGTCAATCATCCACAGGCACTGGCTTAAAGTTGCAAAGACCTTCAACATGAATGAAGGCTCAATATTCGCCTTCCGCTTCAGGAGTTTTCCAGATGAGATGCATCTATCTATATACCGTCTATGATGCTAATTTCGAAAGGTTCTACATGTTGCATGTGGAACTTGCTGCTGGTGCAGTTGTGTAATGGGGTAGTTGAGTGCTGAAGCTATATCATGTTGTACTCTGATGTATTTCAATTATGAAATTCTGCTTCCTTAATATGGAAATGAACTATATTGTGTGCTTAATATGAATGTCAATTAGATTAATAAATGGATTATTAATAATAGGGCAATTAGCCTGCTAATTGGGTTTTGATATTGCAAACGGTTGTTGAAAAAATACCGTGGGCGACAACGCACATAGTTTCTAGGAATAAACCGTGTTGGATCAACGAACAATCACACACGACTTTCTCTTGAAAACTGTTTGTGTTAGGCCACCTTGCGCAAAAGTTTACCACATAAAAACTGTGTGTCATGGACAGCCTTTGCCACACAGTTTCTTCTACAAACCGTGTGTGCTACATTCAATAACACAAACGATTTAACGGGAAAAATTGTGTGTGATGTACCTGTGAACGGAAACGTTTTCCTTGGAGCGATTGTGTGGGATGTGCATACGAACGGAAATGTTTAGCGGGGACTGACTGTGTGGGATGTACTTGCGACCGGAAACAATTCTGACGCATAATTGTATTTTTTAGCTCGATTGTACGTATTTCTGTATTTGAGTGCTCGTCGGTCGCACACGACCTCATTTTGCCGAACGTGTGTGCGAGGAGGGCATATCCCCGACGGTTTCTGGGTCGTGTGGGAAGGACCCCCCTATTGCCCACACTCACTTGGCGACGGTTCCAGGTGTCATCGCGGAAAGGGGTTTTAAACCGTTTGTTTAGGACCGATGCGCACCAGTGATTGCTTCAGCTCAGCTCCGACTTGAAGTCAAAGATGCACATAAGATGTCAGAGGACTATCTTGCACACTATGGTGCCATACAGCTAGGGATGGAGAATCTATCGTTGACACAACTGAGGTCTCATCAGCTTGTTCAGCTACTTGCGGGGCCCGTCCTGGCCAGGCCTTGTGCCTCCTGAAGTGCTCTCAGTTTTGTATATTCTTTTGTCGACGCGTTTATATGCACTAGTGGCGACCTTTGATGCCCAGTGTATGTAATCCGTCATCACATTGCGCTTTATTATCACCAGTAGCGAACTTTGATTCCTAGTGGATGTAATATGTTGTAATTTCTTTATTGTATAGTCTAGGTTTATTCTTTGGTCGGTATGCTGTAATTTAGGCCGGAAGGTTTAGTGTATCTCAGTGTTGTCGGTCTTCAGGCCGACCCGTTACTCATATGGGCCAAAACGTGGGCCTATAATCATCTTGGGCCATTAGCAGGTCTAAACCTATAGTAGTTTCCCGCCTTTAACAGGCCGAGTAAAGTTCTAGCCAGCTGGGCCAGAGAATACCATGGGCTTTTAACATGCTAAAACCTAGATTGGGCCAACGTTGGACCGAAAAATTCATGGGCCAATACAGGTCGAAACTGCTTAAGGCCCATGTTTGGCCCAAATAGGACGAGCAGTTAACAGGCCAAAATATATCTCGGGCCTGTTTGGCCCAATAAAATTATGGGTTTTAAGCAGACCGGTATCCACGCGGGCCATAAGCCCAAAAGTGTCACGGGCCATTATCAGATGGGCTGTAAGCAGGCCGGATTCAACGCGGGCTGTAATTAGGCCCAACTGTTCCACGAGCCATTAACAGGCTGATAGGCCTGTTGGGCTGAAATTTATTCACGAAGACTACGGGCTATTAAGAGGCCTAAAGTTACTTCAGACAAGAAATAGCCCTGTTTCTACATGGGCCGTTAAAGGGCCTAAAGTTAAAGCGGGCCGACAACAACCAAGATGCACCACGGGCCGCTAACAGGCCGAAACTATTATCGGGCCGAACTGGTTAACGGGCATTTAACAGGTTGAAATACAAACCTGTCTTAGAATGGGCCCAAAAGAACAGTGGCCTGTTAACGGGCCTGATCCGACATGGGCCATAATTTGGCCCAAAACACGGTAGGCTATGAACGGGCCTGATCTGCTATGGGCCTCAATTTGGCCCAAAACATGGCAGGCTGTTAACGGGCCAGCCCACTAGTGTCTGAAAAAACATGGTGGACCTTTTGCTAGGCCAGCCTTTTCACCGGAATGGGCCTCTGTTGGGTCGTGCCACATGCCGACGTATCATAGGCGCCTCTTGTCCAATGAGTGGATGACATCCGTCCCAACGGTAAACAAACACTTGTTTCCTCCGGCCATACACGTGGAAAATCCCCATTGGTCCGGGCTGTTAACGGGTTATCGGATCCAAAACTGGACATGATAGCTTAATGGCGACCCGTTACGATCGATGCCATGTGTCGGTCACCCTTGACGAAAGCACTTCTATGACGCGCGATTTATTGTCATGGAAGTGGACACTTCCGTATGATAATTTTGGTAATGTCATGGAACACTTGTACGACAGCACAAGTATGATTATCTTGATTCTGTCATAAAATCGTCATGGATGTACATACATGATAGAAAACGTGACCTACTGTGACAAACACGTATCATCATGGAAGTGTATTTTTTTGTAGTGATACCTTGCTGCAATTTTTCTTTATTTATTTTATTTGGTGTTCGATCTATCAATCTACTACAAATTTATCTCACGTCCGCTTGCCTATCTTGAGGCGCCGTACCTCGAAAGGGATTGACAACCCCTTTAACACGTCCGGTTGCAAGGATTTGTCATCTATGTGCAGGGGCTATTTACGTTGTGTTGCTTGGTTCTCCTGTTGGTTCGATAACCTTGGTTTCATATCTGAGGGAAATACCTACCGCCGTTGTGCTGCATCATCCCTTCCTCTTTGGGGAAATACCGATGTAGCTTCAAGCAACATCACTGTTATGATGCTAGGAGAAGTGATTGAAATTGTCATTGATCAAACTTGTGCACTTTGCTAGCATTCATACTTCATAAATTATTTCTTTTCTCATTTACCTACTCGAGGACGAGTAGGAATTAAGCTTGGGGATGCTGATACATCTCCAACGTATCTATAATTTATGAAGTATTCATGCCATTATATTATCATTCTTGGATGTTTTACAATCATTTTATAGCAACTTTATGTCATTTTTTGGGACTAACCTATTGACCCAGTTCCCAGTGCCAATTGCTATTTTTTTGCTTGTTTTCTACATCGCAGGAAATCAATATCAAACAGAGTCCAAACACTGCGAAACTTTTTGTGGGTTTTTTTGTGGACCACAAGACTCCCGATGGGCCAGAGCAGCACCTGGGGGGTGCCCCGTGAAGGAAATATGCCCTAGAGGAAATAATATTGTTATTATTTTATTTCCTTATATCATGAATTTTTTTATTAGTCATGCTAGAATTGTATTATCCGGAAACATAATACTTGTGTGAATACATAGACAAACCAAACGTCACTAGTATGTCTCTACTTGACTAGCTCGTTAATCGAAGATGGTTATGTTTCCTAACGATAGACATGTGTTGTCATTTGATTAATGGGATCACATCATTAGGAGAATGACGTGATTGACATGACCCATTCCATTAGCTTAACACCCGATCGTTTAGTATGTTGCTATTGCTTTCTTCATGACTTATACATGTTCCTATGACTATGAGATTATGCAACTCCCGTTTACCGGAGGAACACTTTGTGTGCTACCAAACGTCACAACGTAACTGGGCGATTATAAAGGAGCTCTACAGGTGTCTCCAAAGGTGAATGTTGGGCTGGCGTATTTCGAGATTAGGATTTTTCACTCCGATTGTCGGAGAGGTATCTCTGGGCCCTCTCGGTAATGCACATCACATAAGACTTGCAAGCATTGCGACTAATGAGTTAGTTGTGAGATGATGTATTACGAAACGACTAAAGAGACTTGCCGGTAACGAGATTGAAGTAGGTATTGAGATACTGACGATCGAATCTCAGGCAAGTAACATACCGATGACAAAGGGAACAACATATGTTGTTATGCGGTCTGACCGATAAAGATCTTCGTAGAATATGTAGGAGCCAATATGAGCAATCAGGTTCCGCTATTGGTTATTGACCGGAGACGTGTCTCGGTCATGTCTACATTGTTCTCAAACCCGTAGGGTCCGCACGCTTAAGGTTTCGATGACAATTATATTATGAGTTTATGCATTTTGATGTACCGAAGTTTGTTCGGAGTCCCGAATATGATCACGGACATGACGAGGAGTTTCGAAATGGTCGAGACATAAAGATTGATATATTGGAAGCCTATATTTGGATATCGGAAGTGTTCCGGATGAAATCAGGATTTTACCGGAGTACCGGGAGGTTACCGGAACCCCCCCGGGAGGTATATGGGCCTTAGTGGGCTTTAGTGGAAGAGAGGAGAGGTGGCCAAGGCTGGGCCGCGCGTCCCTCCCCTCTAGTCCGAATAGGACAAGGAGAGGGGGGCGGCGCCCCCCCTTCCTTCTCTCTCTCCTCTTTTCCCCCTCCCGAATCTTATTCCAACTAGGAAGGGGGGGGGAATCCTACTCCCAGTGGGAGTAGGACTCCTCCTGGCGCGCCCTCCTCCTGGCCGGTCGCACCCCCCCTTGATCCTTTATATACGGGGGCAGGGGGCACCTCTAGACACACAAGTTGATCCACGTGATCATATTCTTAGCCGTGTGCGGTGCCCCCTTCCACCATAATCCTCGATAATATTGTAGCGGTGCTTAGGCGAAGCCCTGCGATGGTAGTACATCAAGATCGTCACCACGCCATCGTGCTGACGAAACTCTTCCCTGACACTTTGCTGGATCGGAGTCCGGGGATCGTCATCGAGCTGAACGTGTGCTAGAACTCGGAGGTGCCGTAGTTTCGGTGCTTGATCGGTCGGGCCGTGAAGACGTACGACTACATCAACCGCGTTGTGCTAACGCTTCCGCTGTCGGTCTACAAGGGTACGTAGATCACACTCTCCCCTCTCGTTGCTATGCATCACCATGATCTTGCGTGTGCGTAGGAATTTTTTTGAAATTACTACGTTCCCCAACAGTGGTATCAGAGCCTAGGTTTTATTTTTTGATGTTATATGCACGAGTAGAACACAAGTGAGTTGTGGGCGATATAAGTCATACTGCTTACCAGCATGTTATACTTTGGTTCGGCGTTATTGTTGGACGAAGCAGCCTGGACCGACATTACGCGTACGCTTACGCGAGACCGGTTCTCCCGACGTGCTTTGCACAAAGGTGGCTAGTGGGCGACAGTTTCTCCAACTTTAGTTGAACCGAGTGTGGCTACGCCCGGTCCTTGCGAAGGTTAAAACAGCACCAACTTGACAAACTATCGTTGTGGTTTTGATGCGTAGGTAAGATTGGTTCTTGCTTAAGCCCGTAGCAGCCACGTAAAACTTGCAACAACAAAGTAGAGGACGTCTAACTTGTTTTTGCAGGGCATGTTGTGATGTGATATGTTCAAGACATGATGCTAAATTTTATTGTATGAGATGATCATGTTTTGTAACCGAGTTATCAACAACTGGCAGGAGCCATATGGTTGTCGCTTTATTGTACGCAATGCAATCGCGCTGTAATGCTTTACTTTATCACTAAGCGGTAGCGATAGTCGTGGAAGCATAAGATTGGCGAGACGACAACGATGCTATGATGGAGATCAAGGTGTTGCGCCGGTGGCGATGGTGATCATGACGGTGCTTCGAAGATGGAGATCACAAGCACAAGATGATGATGGCCATATCATATCACTTATATTGATTGCATGTGATGTTTATCTTTTATGCTTCTTATCTTGCTTTGATTGACGGTAGCATTATAAGATGTCTCTCACTAATTATCAAGAAGTGTTCTCCCTGAGTATGCATCATCGCGAAAGTTCTTCGTGCTGAGACACCATGTGATGATCGGGTGTGATAGGCTCTACGTTCAAATACAACGGGTGCAAAACAGTTGCACACGCGGAATACTCAGGTTATACTTGACGAGCCAAGCATATACAGATATGACCTCGGAACACGGAGACCGAAAGGTCGAACGTGAATCATATGGTAGATATGATCAACATAGTGATGTTCACCAATGAAACTACTCCATCTCACGTGATGATCGGACATGGTTTAGTTGATTTGGATCACATAATCACTTAGAGGATTAGAGGGATGTCTATCTAAGTGGGAGTTCTTAAGTAATATGATTAATTGAACCTAAATTTATCATGAACTTAGTACCTGATAGTATCTTGCTTGTTTATGTTTGATTGTAGATAGATGGCCCGTGTTGTTGTTCCGTTGAATTTTAATGCGTTCCTTGAGAAAGAAAAGTTGAAAGATGATGGTAGCAATTACACAGACTAGGTCCGTAACTTGAGGATTATCCTCATTGCTGCACAGAAGAATTACGTCCTGGAACTACCGCTGGGTGCCAGACCTGCTGTTGGAGCAACACCAGATGTTATGAACATCTGGCAGAGCAAAGCTGATGACTACTCGATAGTTCAGTGTGCCATGCTTTACGGCTTAGAATCGGGACTTCAACGATGTTTTGAACGTCATGGATCATATGAGATGTTCCAGGAGTTGAAGTTGATATTTCAACCAAATGCCCGGATTGAGAGATATGAAGTCTCCAATAAGTTCTATAGCTGCAAGATGGAGGAGAACAGTTCTGTCAATGAGCATATACTCAAAATGTCTGGGTATAATAATCACTTGATTCAATTGGGAGTTAATCTTCCAGATGATTGCGTCATTGACAGAATTCTCCAATCACTACCACCAAGCTATAAGAGCTTCGTGATGAACTATAATATGCAAGGGATGAATAAGACTATTCCCGAGCTCTTCGCAATGCTGAAAGCTGCGGAGGTAGAAATCAAGAAGGAGCATCAAGTGTTGATGGTCAACAAGACCACTAGTTTCAAGAAAAAAGGCAAAGGGAAGACGAAGGGGAACTTCAAAAAGAACAGCAAGCAAGTTGCTACTCAAGAGAAGAAACCCAAACCTGGACCTAAGCCTGAAACTGAGTGCTTCTACTGCAAGCAGACTGGTCACTGGAAGCGGAACTGCCCCAAGTATTTGGCGGATAAGAAGAATGGCAAGGTGAACAAAGGTATATGTGATATACATGTTATTGATGTGTACCTTACTAATGCTTGTAGTAGCACCTGGGTATTTGATACTGGTTCTGTTGCTAATATTTGCAACTCGAAACAGGGACTACGCATTAAGCGAAGATTGGCTAAGGACGAGGTGACAATGCGCATGGGAAATGGTTCCAAAGTCGATGTGATCGAAGTTGGCACGCTACCTCTACATTTACCTTCGGCATTAGTATTAGACCTAAATAATTGTTATTTGGTGCCAGCGTTAAGCATGAACATTATATCTGGATCTTGTTTGATGCGAGATGATTATTCATTTAAATCAGAGAATAATGGTTGTTCTATTTATATGAGTAATATCTTTTATGGTCATGCACCCTTAAAGAGTGGTCTATTCTTATTAAATCTCGATAGTAGTGACACACATATTCATAGTGTTGAAGCCAAAAGATGCAGAGTTGATAATGATAGTGCAACTTATTTGTGGCACTGCCGTTTGGGTCATATCGGTATAAAGCGCATGAAGAAACTCCATACTGATGGGCTTTTGGAACCACTTGATTATGAATCACTTGGTACTTGCGAACCGTGCCTTACGGGTAAGATGACCAAAACACCGTTCTCCGGTACTATGGAGAGAGCAACGGATTTATTGGAAATCATACATACAGATGTATGTGGTCCGATGAATGTTGAGGCTCGTGGCGGATATCGTTATTTTCTCACCTTCATAGATGACTTAAGCAGATATGGGTATATCTACTTAATGAAACATAAGTCTGAAACATTTGAAAAGTTCAAAGAATTTCAGAGTGAAGTTGAAAATCATCGTAACAAGAAAATAAAATTCCTACGATCTGATCGTGGAGGAGAATATTTGAGTTATGAGTTTGGTGTACATTTGAAACAATGTGGAATAGTTTCGCAACTCACGCCACCCGGAACACCACAGCGTAATGGTGTGTCCGAACATCGTAATCGTACTTTACTAGATATGGTGCGATCTATGATGTCTCTTACTGATTTACCGCTATCATTTTGGGGTTATGCTCTAGAGACGGCCGCATTCACATTAAATACGGCACCATCAAAATCCATCGAAATGACGCCTTATGAACTATGGTTTGGCAAGAAACCAAATTTGTCGTTTCTGAAAGTTTGGGGCTGCGATGCTTATGTGAAAAAACTTTAACCTGATAAGCTCGAACCCAAATCAGAGAAATGTGTCTTCATAGGATATCCAAAGGAAGCTATTGGATACACCTTCTATCACAAATCCGAAGGCAAGACTTTTGTTGCTAAATTCGGAAACTTTCTAGAGAAGGAGTTTCTCTTGAAAGAAGTGAGTGGGAGGAAAGTAGAACTTGACGAGGTAACTGTACCTGCTCCCTTATTGGAAAGTAGTACATCACAGAAACCTGTTTCTGTGACACCTACACCAATTAGTGAGGAAGCTAATGATAATGATCATGAAAATTCAGAACAAGATACTACTGAACCTCGTAGATCAACCAGAGTAAGATCCGCACCAGAGTGGTACGATAATCCTGTTCTGGAAGTCATGCTACTAGATCATGACGAACCTACGAACTATGAAGAAGCGATGGTGAGCCCAGATTCCGCAAAATTGCTTGAAGCCATAAAATCTGAGATGGAATCCATGTATGAGAACAAAGTATGGACTTTGGTTGGCTTGCCCAATGATCGGCAAGCAATTGAGAATAAATGGATTTTCAAGAAGAAGACCGACGCTGACGGTAATGTTACTGTCTACAAAGCTCGACTTGTCGCAAAAGGTTTTCGGCAAGTTCAAGGGATTGACTACGATGAGACCTTCTCACCCGTAGCGATGCTTAAGTCTGTCCGAATCATGTTAGCAATTGCCGCATTTTACGATTATGAAATTTGGCAAATGGATGTCAAAACTGCATTCCTAAATGGATTTCTGCAAGAAGAGTTGTATATGATGCAGCCGGAAGGTTTTGTCGATCCAAAGGGAGCTAACAAAGTGTGCAAGCTCCAGCGATCCATTTATGGACTGGTGCAAGCCTCTAGGAGTTGGAATAAACTCTTTGATAGTGTGATCAAAGCATTTGGTTTTGTACAGACTTTTGGAGAAGCATGTATTTACAAGAAAGTGAGTGGGAGCTATGTAGCATTTCTGATATTATATGTAGATGACATATTGCTAATCGGAAATGATATAGAATTTCTGGATAGCATAAAAGGATACTTGAATAAGAGTTTTTCAATGAAAGACCTCGGTGAAGCTGCTTACATATTGGGCATTAAGATCTATAGAGATAGATCAAGACGCTTAATTGGACTTTCACAAAGCACATACCTTGACAAAGTTTTGAAGAAGTTCAAAATGGATCAAGCAAAGAAAGGATTCTTGCCTGTGTTACAAGGTGTGAAATTGAGTAAGACTCAATCCCCGACCAATGCAGAAGATATAGGGAAAATGAAAGATGTTCCCTATGCCTCAGCCATAGGCTCTATCATGTATGCAATGTTGTGTACCAGACCTGATGTGTGTCTTGCTATAAGTCTAGCAGGGAGGTACCAAAGTAATCCAGGTGTGGATCACTGGACAGCGGTCAAGAACATCCTGAAATACCTGAAAAGGACTAAGGATATGTTTCTCATATATGGAGGTGACAAAGAGCACATTGTAAATGATTACGTTGATGCAAGCTTTGACACTGATCCAGACGATTCTAAATCGCATACCGGATATGTGTTTACATTAAACGGTGGAGCTGTCAGTTGGTGAAGTTCTAAACAAAGCGTTGTGGCGGGATCTACATGTGAAGCGGAGTACATAGCTGCTTCGGAAGCAGCAAACGAAGGAGTCTGGATGAAGGAGTTCATATCCGATCTAGGTGTCATACCTAGTGCATCGGGTCCAATGAAAATCTTTTGTGACAATACTGGTGCAATTGCCTTGGCAAAGGAATCCAGATTTCACAAGAGAACCAAGCACATCAAGAGACGCTTCAATTCCATCCGGGATCTAGTCCAGGTGGGAGACATAGAGATTTGCAAGATACATACGAATCTGAATATAGCAGACCCGTTGACTAAGCCTCTTCCACGAGCAAAACATGATCAGCACCAAAGCTCCATGGGTGTTAGAATCATTACTGTGTAATCTAGATTATTGACTCTAGTGCAAGTGGGAGACTGAAGGAAATATGCCCTAGAGGCAATAATATTGTTATTATTTTATTTCCTTATATCATGATAAATGTTTATTATTCACGCTAGAATTGTATTATCCGGAAACATAATACTTGTGTGAATACATAGACAAACCAAACGTCACTAGTATGCCTCTACTTGACTAGCTCGTTAATCGAAGATGGTTATGTTTCCTGACCATAGACATGTGTTGTCATTTGATTAATGGGATCACATCATTAGGAGAATGATGTGATTGACATGACCCATTCCATTAGCTTAGCACCCGATCGTTTAGTATGTTGCTATTGCTTTCTTCATGACTTATACATGTTCCTATGACTATGAGATTATGCAACTCCCATTTACCGGAGGAACACTTTGTGTGCTACCAAATGTCACAACGTAACTGGGTGATTATAAAGGAGCTCTACAGGTGTCTCCAAAGGTGAATGTTGGGTTGGCGTATTTCGAGATTAGGATTTGTCACTCCGATTGTCGGAGAGGTATCTCTGGGCCCTCTCGGTAATGCACATCACATAAGCCTTGCAAGCATTGCAACTAATGAGTTAGTTGTGAGATGATGTATTACGAAACGACTAAAGAGACTTGCCGGTAACGAGATTGAACTAGGTATTGAGATACCGACGATCTAATCTCGGGCAAGTAACATACCGATGACAAAGGGAACAACGTATGTTGTTATGCGGTCTGACCGATAAAGATCTTCGTAGAATATGTAGGAGCCAATATGAGCATCCAGGTTCCGCTATTGGTTATTGACCGGAGACGTGTCTCGGTCATGTCTACATTGTTCTCGAATCGGTAGGGTCCGCACGCTTAAGGTTTCGATGACAGTTATATTATGAGTTTATGCATTTTCATGTACCGAAGTTTGTTCGGAGTCCCGGATATGATCACGGACATGATGAGGAGTCTCGAAATGGTCGAGACATAAAGATTGATATATTGGAAGCCTATATTTGGATATCGGAAGTGTTCCGGATGAAATCGGGATTTTACCGGAGTACTAGGAGGTTACCGGAACCCCCCGGGAGGTATATGGGCCTTAGTGGGCTTTAGTGGAAGAGAGGAGAGGTGGCCAGGGCTGGGCCGCGCGCCCCTCCCCCCCTAGTCTGAATAGGACAAGGAGAGGGGGGCGGCGCTCCCCCTCCTTCCTTCTCTCTCTCCTCTTTTCCCCCTCCCGAATCCTATTCCAACTAGGAAAGGGGGGGACTCCTACTCCCGGTGGGAGTAGGACTCCTCCTGGCGCGCCCTCCTCCTGGCTGGCCGCACCCCCCTTGATCCTTTATATACGGGGGCAGGGGGCAGCTCTAGACACACAAGTTGATCCACGTGATCATATTCTTAGCCGTGTGCGGTGCCCCCTTCCACCATAATCCTCGATAATATTGTAGCGGTGCTTAGGCGAAGCCCTGCGACGGTAGTACATCAAGATCGTCACCACACCGTCGTGCTGACAAAACTCTTCCCTGACATTTTGCTGGATTGGAGTCCGGGGATCGTCATCGAGCTGAACGTGTGCTAGAACTCGGAGGTGCCGTAGTTTCAGTGCTTGATCGGTCGGGCCGTGAAGACGTACGACTACATCAACCGCGTTGTGCTAACGCTTCTGCTGTCGGTCTACAAGGGTACGTAGATCACACTCTCCCCTCTCGTTGCTATGCATCACCATGATCTTGCGTGTGTGTAGGAATTTTTTTGAAATTACTACGTTCCCCAACACCCCGAGGGGGCACAACCCACCAGGGCACGCCTGGGGGCCCAGGCACACCTAAGTGGGTTGTGCCCACCTCGGTGGACTCCCGCACCCCCTCTTTACCGTATAATATCCCAAATATTCCAAAACCCTCAGGGTTAACCTAGATCGCAAGTTCCACTGTCGCTGGTCTCTGTAGCCACTGAAAACCAATCTAGATCCCGTTCCAGCACCCTACCAGAGGGGGAAATCATCACGGGTGGCCATCTTCATCATCCCGGTGGCCACCACGATGAGGAGGGAGTAGTCCACCCTCGGGGCTGAGGGTTGGTACTAGTAGCTATGTGTTTAATCTCTCTCTCGTGTTCTTGAGATGTCACGATCTTGATGTATCGCGGGCTTTGTTAATATAGTCGGATCATATGGAGTTTTCCCCTCTCTATCTTGTTGTGATGAATTGAGTTTTTCCCTTTGAGATTTTGTTGTTATTGGATTGAATACCTCTACGGATTTGAGAGCACTTGATATATGTCTTGCATATGAATACTCGTGGTGACAATGGGGTATCATATTGATTCACTTGATATGTGTTTTGGAACTCAACTCGCGGATTCCCGAGGTGACATTAGGGTAATCTACGCATGGGGGTTGATGCATGCTCTTGTATTGGTTTCTCCGGTAGAAATCTTGGGGCACTCTTTGAGGTTCTTTGTGTTGGATTGAGTATTATGAATCTGAAATTATTTGGTGTTATTTTAGTACAAACTCTTAGATAGATCGATCGGAAAGAATAGCTTCGAGGTGGTTTCGTGCCCTACAAACGATTTCTTATGTTCTCCGCTAGATAGGAACTTTGGAGTGATTCTTCATCGCACTTTGAGGAGTGGTTATATGATCCAATTATATTAGCACTGCTGAGCGATTGCACTAGCGAAAGTACGGACCCTAGGCCTCATTTTCAAGCATTGCAATACCGTTTTTGTGCCCGTTTACTATTGGCTACCTTGCAATACCGTTTTTGTGCCCATATTACACTTTTATCATCATCTCTTTGCCGAACTAGTGCACCTATACAATTTTCCATTGTATTAGATGTGTTGGGGACACAAGAGATTTCTTGTATTTGGTTGCTGGGTCATTTGAGTGAGACCACCTTCATCCTACACCTCCCACAGATTGATAAACCTTAGGTCATCCACTTGAGGGAAAATTGCTACTGTCCTACAAAACGCTGCACTTGGAGGCCCAACACATGTCTACAAGAATAAAGTTGCATAGTAGACATCGGCGAGCTGGATGTCGTAGGTCGACATATCGATCGGCTCGGTTAGACGGCCATCACAGAGGTGGATGCCCCGCATGGTTGTGTTGTAAGTTGAGCAACCAACGTCGGCGACCCCTATCCCACCTCAGCTCGTTGCGCACGACAACAAAAATCATCACCAGGGTACTGATCCTGGGGCTAACAATGCTCCCACACATGCCCTTGTCATGGGTAAGCGCGACTTTACTCATACACCGGTTCAGTTTGAGTTGGAGATCAATGCTTATTCGTCTAATCACACCTCTGGATCTAGATTTTGTTTGGAATGCCTTAAACTAATTTCCCCAGACTGATGGTGAAACTCCCACTCGGTGGAAAATTGTAGTTAAGACACTTATTTTGGGTCAGAGGGAGTAGTTCAGTATGTATGTTGTTCCACATGATACTTGGGCTAGTTTTGTAACTACATTTTAGAGGCAACGTTGCTTTGTTGTGGTAACAAACTTATGAAGCTATGCATAACATTAATAGTTGGGAAGAACTAGTTGTTGTTGTTTCTCAAAATTTTGGTAGGGATAAGTATCATATGCATTTAGAAAGCTTAGAACATCCAATTGGATTCCCCAAAATTACCAGGCAGATGCGGGACCACTGACCAAATGATACATCCATTTTGCATCATGTTTTCATATTAATATTTATTACATTATGGATTGTTATTTCACTTTATGATACAATTCTTCTGCCTTTTCTCTCTTATTTTGCAAGTTTCACATGAAGAGGGAGATTGTGGTAGTTGGAATTGTGGACCGGAATGGGCTATATCAGAGGCACTTATTCTGCACCAAGGTAGTCAGAATCCCGACTCGACTGCTAGAATCCTATGACTTCACGACCCTACGGAAGCATGTCGATCCAAATCCCACTATGAATCCAAATCAGGTAGAGTCCATGTTGAGTCGCGATCCAAATCATAGAATCATGTACAATCCCGACTATGCTATGGACTATGTCCGATTCTACTAATTTATCTAAGCCGTTTATTTAGTTGTAGCAGAATAGTATGCCATCATCCAAACCCCTTTTCATATACCTCATGTACCTTTATTCCCCTCCCAAGCCCAAACGCCCAGCCGCCAACACCTTTGATCTAGCTCTCAGAAACCCTAGATCAAAATTGAGGGTCAAGCTTGTCAACAAATGTTATTGGCGTGAAAAGGAGGATGCTTCAAGATTGATCGGAGAAGGAGAGCAAGAACCTCCAAGGTTTAGGACTGTAGGTCAGATAGACAAGTGATCGACTATTCACGCACTCTAAAAAGAACCTAAGTAAATTTCGTGCATTGAAGGTTTAAATGTTCTATATATTTCCCTCTCATATATGTTCCACACAAGCGAGCTAGATGGTAGGTTAGCCATAATACGAAGTGGAATACAACTAGCATTGATGTGTACGTCCTTTGCTCCATATTCATTGTCAAAACTCTATAGAAACCATATAAATTCCTTGTGTGCATACAAAATATCTTATTTGAGTAAATCTAGTAGAATCCTCGATTCCACGACTCGATCTTATGACTTGATTCTGTCTGAGGAAAATCGATCCAACTCCAAATCCTGACTCTGACTACCTTGTTCTGCACAACTCCAAATGACCTAAAAATTGACTTGGAATATATAAAAAATATTTGCGAAGGAATCAACAAAAGGGGGTCCACCAGGAAGCCACAATCCTAGGGGCGCGCCCCCTGAGCTTGTGGGGCCCCTGGCAGGCCTCCGGAGCCCATCTTAATATGGTGCCATTTGACCTAGAAAAAAATCAGAAAAGAGGGTTTCAGGACGAAGCTCTGCGGTCTCGAGGTGGGACCTGGGCAGGAGCACTTTGGCTCTTCGGTGGAGCGATTCCGCCGGGGAAACTTCCCTCCGAGAGGGAGGAATCAAAGCCATCGTCATCACCAACAATCCTCTCATCGTAGGACGACCAATCTTCATCAACATCTTAACCAGCACCATCTCATCTCAAACCCTAGTTCATCTCCTGTATTCAATCTTTGTCTCAAAACCTCATATTTGGTACCCGTGGGTTGCTATTATGTTGATTACATCTTGTAGTTGATGCTAGTTGCTTTATTTGGTGGAAGATTATATGTTCAGATCCTTGATGCTATTCAATGCCCCTCTGATCTTGAACATGAATATGAGTTGTGAGTAGTTACTTTTGTTCTTGAGGACATGGGAGAAGTCTTGTTATAAGTAATTGTTGGGGAACGTAGTAATTTTAAAAAAATCCCACGCACACACAAGATCATGGTGATGCATAGCAACGAGAGGGGAGAGTGTCTTCTATGTACCCTCGTAGACCATAAGTGGAAGCGTTATGACAACGCGGTTGATGTAGTCATATGTCTTCACGATCGACTGATCCTCAGTACCGAACGTACGGCACCTCCGCGTTCAACACACATTTAGCTTGATGACGTCCCGCAAACTCACGATCCAGTAGAGCTTCCGGGAAGAGCTTTGTCAGCACGACAGCATGGTGATGGTGTTAATGAAGCTACCGACGCAGGGCTTCGCCTAAGCACTGCTACGATATGACCAAGGTGGATTATGGTGGAGGGGGGCACCGCACATGGCTAAGAGATCAATGATCAATTGTTGTGTCCTAGGGTGCCCCCTGGCCCCGTATATAAAGGAGCAAGGGGGGAGGCCGGCCGACCCTGTAGGGCGCACCAAGACGAGGAGTCCTCCTCCTCCTAGTAGGAGTAGGACTCCCCTTTCCTACTCCTACTAGGAGGAGGAAAGGAAGGGGAAAGGGAGAAGGAAGGAGAGGGAGGAAAGGAGGAAAGGGGGCCGCCCCCCTAGTCCAATTCGGTTTGGGCTAGGGGGCCGCGCGCCCTGCCTCCTCTCTTCCACCACTTGGCCCATGAGGCCCAATACTTCTTCCCCGTATTCCCGTAACTACCATGTACTCCCAAAAATACCCGAATCAATCGAAACCTTTCCGATGTCCGAATATAGTCATCTAATATATCAATCTTTACGTCTCGACCATTTCGAGACTCCTCGTCATGTCCCCGATCTCATCCGGGACACCGAACTACCTTCGGTACATCAAATCACATAAACTCATAATACCGATCGTCACCGAACTTTAAGCGTGCGGACCCTACGGGTTCGAGAACTATGTAGAAATGACCGAGACACGTCTACGGTCAATAACCAATAGCGGAACCTGGATGCTCATATTGGCTCCTACATATTCTACGAAGATCTTTATCGGTCAAACCGCATAACAACATACATTGTTCCCTTTGTCATCGGTATGTTACTTGCCCGAGATTCGATCGTCGGTATCTCAATAACTAGCTCAATCTCGTTACCGGCAAGTCTCTTTACTCGTTCCGTAATACATCATCCCGCAACTAACTCATTAGTTGCATTGCTTGCAAGGCTTATAGTGATGTGCATTACCGAGAGGGCCCAGAGATACCTCTCTGACAATCGGAGTGACAAATCCTAATCTCGATCTCTGGCAACTCAACAAGTACAATCGGAGACACCTGTAGAGCACCTTTATAATCACCGAGTTACGTTCTGACGTTTGGTAGCACACAAAGTGTTCCTCCGGTAATCGGGAGTTTCATAATCTCATAGTCATTGGTACATGTATAAGTTATGAAGAAAGCAATAGCAACAAACTAAACAATCAAGTGCTAAGCTAACGGAATGGGTCATGTCAATCACATCATTCTCCTAATGATGTGATCCCGTTAATCAAATGACAACTCATGTCTATGGCTAAGAAACTCAACCATCTTTGATCAATGAGCTAGTCAAGTAGAGGCATACTAGTGACACTATGTTTGTCTATGTATTCACACATGTATTATGTTTCTGGTTAATACAATTCTAGCATGAATAATAAACATTTATCATGATATAAGGAAATAAATAATAACTTTATTATTGCTTTTAGGGCATATTTCCTTCAGTCTCCCACTTGCACTAGAGTCAATAATCTAGTTCACATCTCCATGTGACTAATACCCAAAGGGTTTACTAGAGTCAATAATCTAGTTCACATCGTTATGTGATTAACCCAAAGAGTGATCATGTTTTGCTTGTGAGAGAAGTTTAGTCCACAGGTCTGCAATATTCAGATCCGTATGTATTTCACAAATTTCTATGTCTACAATGCTCTGCACGAAGCAACTCTAGCTAATTGCTCCCACTTTCAATATGTATCTAGATCGAGACTTAGAGTCGTCTAGATCGATGTAAAAATCTTGCATCGACGTAACTCTTTACGATGAACTCTTTTACCACCTCCATAACCGAGAAATATTTCCTTAGTCCTTTAAGGATAATTTTGACCGCTGCCGAGTGATCTACTCCTAGATCACCATTGTACTCCCTTGCCAGAAAAATGCTAAGGTATACAATAGGACTGGTAAACAGCATAGCATACTTTATAGAACCTATGACTGAGGCATAGGGAATGACTTTTCATTCTCTTTCTATTTTCTGCCCTGGTCGGGTTTTGAGTCATTACTCAACTTCACACCTTTGCAACATAGGCAAGAACTCCTTCTTTGACAATTCCATTTTGAACACTTCAAAATCTTGTCAAGGTATGTACTATTGAAAAAACTTATCAAGCTTCTTGATCTATCTCTATAGATCTTGATGCTCAATGTGTAAGCAGCTTTATCGAGGTCTTTCTTTGAAAAACTCTTTTCAAACACTCCTTTATGCTTTCCAGAAAATTCTACATTTTTTCTGATCAACAATATGTCATTCACATATACTTATCAGAAATGTTGTAGTGCTCCGACTCACTTTCTTCTAAATATAGGCTTCAGCGCAAGTCTGTATAAAACTATATGCTTTGATCACTTTATCAAAGCATATATTCCAACTCTGAGATGCTTGCACCAGCCCATAGATGGATCGCTGGAGCTTGCTCACTTTGTTAGCACCTTTAGGATTGACAAAACCTTTTGGTTGCATCATATACAATTCTTCTTTAAGAAATCCATTAAGGAATATGGTTTTGACATCCATTTACCAGATTTCATAAAATGCGGCAAGTGCTAACATGATTCGGACAGACTTTTAACCATCGATACGAGTGAGAAAATCTCATCATAGTCAACACCTTGAACTTGTTGAAAACATTTTGCGACAATTCGAGCCTTGTAGATAGTAACACTACTATCAGCGTTCGTCTTCCTCTTGAGGATCCATTTATTATTAATGACTCACCGATCATCGGGCAAGTCAATCAAAGTCCATACTTTGTTCTCATACATGGATCCCATCTCAGATTTCATGCCCTCAAGCCATTTTGCGGAATCTGGGCTCATCATTGCTTCCTCATAGTTCGTAGGTTCGTCATGGTCTAGTAACATGACTTCCAGAAAGAATTACCATACCAGTCTGGTGCGGACCATACTCTGGTTGTCCTACGAGGTTCGGTAGTAACTTGATCTGAAGTTTCATGATCATCATCATTAGCTTCCTCACTAATTGGTGTAGAGATCACTGGAACTGATTCTGTGATGAACTACTTTCCAATTCAGGAGAAGGTACAATTACCTCATCAAGTTCTACATTCCTCCCACTCACTTCTTTTGAGATAAACTCCTTCTCTAGAAAGGATCCACTTTTAGTAACAAAGATCTTGCCTTTGGATCTATGATAGAAGGTGTACCCAACAGTTTCCTTTTGGGTATTCTATGAAGACACATTTCTCCGTTTTGGGTTCGAGCATATCAGGTTGAAACTTTTTCACATAAGCATCTCAGCCCCAAACTTTAAGAAACAACAGCTTAGGTTTCTAGCCAAACCACGGTTCATATGGTGTCGTCTCAATGGATTTAGATAGTGCACTATTTAATGTGAATGCAGTTGTCACTAATGCATAACCCCAACATGATAGTGATAAATCGGTAAGAGACATCATAGATCGCACCATATCTAATAAAGTACAGTTATGACATTCGGACACACCATTACGCTGTGGTGTTCCAGGTGGCATGAGTTGTGAAACTCTTCCGCATTGTTTCAAATGAAGACCAAACTCGTAACTTAAATATTCTCCTCCACGATCAGATCGCAGAAAACTTTATATTCTTGTTATGATGTTTTTCCACTTCACTCTGAAATTCTTTTGGACTTTTCAAATGTTTCAGACTTATGTTTCATCAAGTAGATATACCCATATCTTCTCAAATCATCTGTGAATGTCAGAAAATAATGATACCCGCCACGAGCCCCAACACTCATCGGACCGCATACATTAGTGTGTATTATTTCCAATAAGTCAGTTGCTCGCTCCATTGTTCCGGAGAACGGAGTCTTAGTCATCTTTCCCATGAGGCATGGTTCGCAAGCATCAAGTGATTCCAAAAACCCATCATCATGGAGTTTCTTCATGCGCTTTACACCAATATGATCTAAATGGCAGCGTCACATATAAGTTGCACTATCATTATTAACTTTGCATCTTTTGGCTTCAATATTATGAATATGTGTATCACTACGATCGAGATTCAATAAACCATTTATATTGAGTGTATGACCATAGAAGGTTTTATTCATGTAAATAGAACAACAATTATTCTTTGACTTAAATGAATAACCGTATTGCAATAAACATGATCCAATCATATTCATGCTTAACGCAAACACCAAATAACATTTATTTTAGGTTCAACACTAATCCCGAAAGTATAGGGAGTGTGCGATGATGATCATATCCATTTTGGAACCACTTCCAACACACATCATCACTTCACCCTTTACTAGTCTCGGTTCATTCTAAAACTCCCATTTTGAGTTACTAATCTTAGCAACTGAACTAGTATCAAATACTGAGGGGTTGCTATAAACACTAGTAAAGTACACATAAATAACATGTATATCAAATATATCTTTGTTCACTTTGCCATCCTTCTTATCCGCCAAATACTTGGGGCAGTTCTGCTTCCAGTGACCAGTCCCTTTGCAGTAGAAGCACTTAGTCTCAGGCTTAGGTCTAGATTTGGGCTTCTTCAATTGAGCAGAAACTTGCTTGTCGTTCTTCTTGAAGTTCCCCTTCTTCCCTTTGCCCTTTTCTTGAAACTAGTGGTCTTGTCAACCATCAACACTTGATTCTTTTCTTGATTTCTACCTTCGTCGATTTCCATATCACGAAGAGCTTGGGAATCGTTTCCGTTATCCCTTCCATATTATAGTTCATCACCAAGTTCTAGTAACTTGGTGATAGTGACTAGAGAATTCTGTCAATCACTATCTTATCTAGAAGATTAACTCCCACTTGATTCAAGTGATTGTAGCACTCAGACATTCTGAGCACATGCTCACTAGCTGAGCTATTCTCCTCCATTTTGTAGGCAAAGTACTTGTCAAAGGTCTCATACCTTTCGACATGGGCATGAGTCTGAAATACTAATTTCAACTCTTGGAACATCTTATATGCTCCGTAGCGTTCAAAACATTTTTGAAGTCCTGGTTCTAAGTCGTAAAGCATGGTGCAGTAAACTATCAAGTAGTCATCATACCGAGGTTTGCCAAACATTCATAACGTCTACATATGCTCCTGCAATAGGTCTGTCGCCTAGCGGTGCATCAAGGACATAATTCTTCTGTGCAGTAATGAGGATAATCCTCAGATCACGGACCCAATCCGCATCATTTCTACTAACATCTTTCAATTTATTTTTCTCTAGGAACATATCAAAAATAAACGGGGAAGCTATGTGCGAGCTATTGATCTACAACATAGATATGCAAATACTACTAGGACTAAGTTCATGATAAATTTAAGTTCAATTAATCATATTACTTAAGAACTCCCACTTAGATAGACATCCCTCTAATCATATAAGTGATCACGTGATCCAAATCAACTAAACCATAACCGGTCATCATGTGAAATGGAGTAGTTTTCAATGGTGAACATCACTATGTTGATCATATCTACTATATGATTCACGCTCGACCTTTTGGTCTCCGTGTTCCGAGGCCATATCTATATATGCTAGGCTCGTCAAGTTTAACCCGAGTATTCTGCATGTGCAAAACTGGCTTGCACCCATTGTATAAGAACGTTGAGCTTATCACACCTGATCATCACGTGGTGTCTCGGCACGATGAACTTTTGCAACGGTGCATACCCAGGGGGAACACTTGTACCTTGAAATTTTTAGTGAGAGATCATATTATAATGCTACCGCCGAACTAAGAAAAATAAGATGCATAAAGGATAAACATCACATCCAATCAAAATATGTGACATGATATGGCCATCATTATCTTGTGCCCTTGATCTCCATCTCCAAGGTACAGTCATGATCTCTATCGTCACCGGCATGACACCATGATCTCCATCATCTTGATCTCTATTAATGTGTCGTCATATGGTCGTCTCGCCAACTATTGCTCTTGCAACTATTGCTATCGCATAGCGATAAAGTAAAGCAATTATTTGGCGCTTGCATCTTATGCAATAAAGAGACAACCATAAGGCTTCTGCCAGTTGCCGATAAATTCAACAAAACAAGATCATCTCATACAACAACTTATATCTCATCACATCTTGACCATATCACATCACAACAAGCCCTGCAAAAACAAGTTAGACGTCCTCTACTTTGTTGTTGCAAGTTTTACGTGGCTGCTACGGGCTGAGCAAGAACCATTCTTACCTACGCATCAAAACCACAATGATAGTTCGTCAAGTTAATGTTGTTTTAACCTTCAACAAGGACCGAGCGTAGTCACACTCAGTTCAACTAAAGTTGCAGAAACTGACACCCGCCAACCACTAGTGTGCAAAGCACGTCGGTAGAACCAGTCTCACGTAAGCTTACGCGTAGTGTCGGTCTGGGCCGCTTCATCCAACAATACCGCCGAACCAAAGTATGGCATGCTGGTAAGCAGTATGATTTGTATCGCCCACAACTCACTTGTGTTCTACTCATGCATATAACATCTACGCATAAACCTGGCTCGGATGCCACTATTGGGGAACGTAGTAATTTCAAAAAAATTCCTACGCACACGCAAGATCATGGTGATCCATAGCAACGAGAAGGGAGAGTGTCATTTATGTACCCTCGTAGACCGTAAGCAGAAGCGTTATGACAATGCGGTTGATGTAGTCGTACGTCTTCACGATCGACCGATCCTCAGTACCAAACGTGCGGCACCTCTGTGTTCAGCACACGTTCAGCTCGGTGACATCTCGCGAACTCACGATCCAGTAGAGCTTTCGGGAAGAGCTTCTTCAGCACGGCAGTGTGGTGACGGTGTTGATGAAGCTGCCGACGCAGGGCTTCGCCTAAGCACCGCTATGATATGACCGAGGTGGATTATGGTGGAGGGGGGCACCGCACACGGCTAAGAGATCAATGATCAATTGTTGTGTCCTAGGGTGCCCCCCTGTCCCCGTATATAAAGGTGCAACGGGGGACGCCGGCCGGCCCTGTAGGGCGCGCCAGGAGGAGGAGTCCTCCTCCTAGTAGGAGTAGGACTCCCCTTTCCTACTCCTACTAGGAGGAGGAAAGGAAGGGGGAGAAGGAAGGACAGGGAGGAAAGGAGGAAAGGGGGGCGGCCCCCTAGTCCAATTCGGTTTGGGCTAGGGGGGCGCGTGCCCTGCCTCCTCTCTTCCACCACTTGTCCCATGAGGCCCAATACTTCTTCCCCGTATTCCTGTAACTCCCCGGTACTCCCAAAAATACCTGAATCACTTGGAACTTTTCCGATGTCCGAATATAGTCGTCCAATATATCGATCTTTACGTCCCGACCATTTCGAGACTCCTCATCATGTCCACGATCTCATCCGGGACTCTGAACTACCTTTGGTACAACAAATCACATAAACTCATAATATCGATCATCACTGAACTTTAAGCGTGCGGACCCTACGGGTTCGAGAACTATGTAGAGATGACCGAGACACGTCTCCGGTCAATAACCAATAGTGGAACCTGGATGCTCATATTGGCTCCTAAATATTCTATGAAGATCTTTATCAGTAAAACCGCATAACAACATACGGTGTTCCCTTTGTCATCGGTATGTTACTTGCCCGAGATTCGATCGTCGGTATCTCAATACCTAGCTCAATCTCATTACCGGAAAGTCTCTTTACTCGTTCTGTAATACATCATCCCGCAACTAACTCATTAGTTGCATTGCTTGCAAGGCTTATAGTGATGTGCATTACCGAGAGGGCCCAGAGATGCCTCTCCGACAATCGGAGTGACAAATCCTAATCTTGATCTATGCCAACTCAACAAGTACCATCTGAGACACCTGTAGAGCACCTTTATAATCAACCAGTTACATTGTGACGTTTGGTAGCACACAAAGTGTTCCTCCGGTAATCGGGAGTTGCATAATCTTATAGTCATAGGAACATGTATAAGTTATGAAGAAAGCAATAGCAACAAACTAAATGATCAAGTGCTAAGCTAACGGAATGGGTCATGTCAATCACATCATTCTCCTAATGATGTGATCCCGTTAATCAAATGACAACTCATGTCTATGGCTAGGAAACTCAACCATCTTTGATCAACGAGCTAGTCAAGTAGAGGCATACTAGTGACACTATGTTTGTCTATGTATTCACACATGTATTATGTTTCCGGTTAATACAATTCTAGCATGAATAATAAACATTTATCATGATATAAGGAAATAAATAATAACTTTATTATTGCCTCTAGGGCATATTTCCATCAGTAATCATGTGAATTTGGTATTCGTTTGATATGTATGTTGCGATTCCCTTAGTGGTGTTATGTGAACATCGAATACATGAAACTTCACCATATTTGGGCCTAAGGGAAGGCATTGTGGAGTTGTAATTAGATGATGGGTTGCTAGAGTGACAAAATCTTAAACCATAGTTTATGCGCTATTCCGTAAGGGGCTGATTTGGATCCATATGTTTCATGATATGGTTAGATTTATCTTAATTCTTCTTTCATAGTTGCGGATGCTTGTGAGAGGGCTTAATCATAAGTGGGAGGCTTGTTAAACTAAGAGCAGCACCAAGCACTGGTCCACCCACATATCAAATTATCAAAGTAACGAACGTGAATCAAACAAACATGATTAAAGTGACTAGAAGAATTCCCATGTGTCCTCAAGAACACTTTGCTTGCTATAAGATTAAGTTCCGGCAAGTCCTTTTCTATAAAAAGAATTGGGCTACCTTGTGGCACCTTTGTTACTATTGCTACTTGTTGCTCGTTAAAAATTATCTTGCTATCAAACTAACTGTTATCGACAATTTCAGTGCTTGCAGAAAATATCTTACTGAAAACCACTGTTCAAGAATTCACCCGATTAATTAGTTAACGGGCCAGTTAATCGCCACTCATAGCATGGCCGAATCGAATAACACATATTCGCCGCGTTAACTTGTCAGGCCGAAGAATTGGCGTGTTAGACCGATTAATCAATTGTCATGCCGATTAGTCCTTGTTGGCCCATTAACGAGTGGGCAAACAAAGCACAAAATTTTGGCCCATAACCCCTTCCAGCCCGATGCCGCTCCTTAATAGATAGGATTAATAATTTTACCTCCTCTTTATGCTTTTCATATGTGTATGGCAGCATATTTTGGTATACTACATAGCCGGGAGGTTGAGAGTATGGTATAATACATTAAAAAAATTTAGATATATGCTGGCAAGTTTCTATTCAATCTACCAATTAATGGTCGACCGATTAATCCAGTTAATACACTACAAAAAAAATACACTTCCGTGATGATATGTGTTTGTCACAGTAGATCGCTTTTTTTGTCATGCATGTACATCCATGACAAATTTATGACAGAATCAAGATAGTCATACCTATGTTGTCGTAGAAGTGTTCCATGACATTACCAAAATTATCATCACGGAAGTGTCCACTTCCATGACGATAAATCACGCGTCACAGAAGTGCTTTCTTCAAGGGTGACCGACACGTGGCATCCACCGTAACGGAACGCCGTTAAGCTATCAGGTCGGGTTTTGGATCCGATAACCCGTTAACAGCCCCAACCAATGGGGATTTTCCACGTGTAAAATCATCATTGGCTAGAGGAAACACGTGTCGACTCATCGTCGGGACAGATGTCATCCACTCACTGGACAGAAGGCACCTATGATATGTCGACACGTGGCACGACCCAACAAGTTTAAATGGGCCGGCCCAACTAAAGGCCCACAAGATTTTGCGGACCATAATGGGCCGGCCCAGCTAAAGGCCCACGAGATTTTGCGGACCACAATGGGCTGGCCCAGCTAAAGGCCCACAAGATTTCGCGGGCCATAATGGGTCGGCCCAGGTAAAGGCCCACAAGATTTTCATGTGCCATAATAGGCCGGCCCAGGTAAAGGCCCACGGTGACTCTAGCCCATAATGAACAGTAATTTTATTTATACCCGTTAATGGCCCATGATTTACATGGGCCGTTTCCAGCTCGTGTTAGCTTTCGTCCTATTGACGGCCCATACGTTTTTGGGCTCCTTTTCGGCCCTCGATTACTTCTGGCCCGTTACTGGCCTGTTCCCCTAATGGGCCAAATTCGGCCCATGGCAAGAGTCGGCCCGTTACTGGCCTGTTCCACTAATGGGCCAAATTCATCCCATGGCAAGAGTCGGCTCGTTACTGGCCTGTTACCCTAATGGGCCAAATTCGGCCCATGGCAACAGTCAGCCTGTTTCTGTCCTGTTAACCCGTTGCGCCATTTCCAGCCCGTCCTATATTCTGGCCCATTAACGACCCATTATGCCTGTGACAGAATTAAGCCTTTGCTGTCCTACGGCCTGTTAATGGCCTGTTACCATGCTGGGCCGATACCAATTACGCCCGATTATGGCCCATGTAGACCCATTTATCCGATGGCCCGAGGCCCATCGATTACAGGCCCATTTATCGACGGCCCATAGGAGACCCATGGATCCTACGACATGTATATGGCCCATGGTAGTTGTGGCCACTAACACACCAGGGAAAAAGAAGACTAGGAAATAAATAAGGCCGAAACTAATGCTAGGCTATTAAGGCGATTGCACAGATTACATCCACTTGGCATCAAAGATCGCCACCAGTGCAAATATAGGGAACACCCTACACTATACAAAAGTGGCTTGTTGTTTTGTTCAGGCGGTGGCTGCACATTAAGAACAAATTTTGTATCGCACCAAAACAAATTACAACTATATAACAAAAGGAAGGTTGGCATAAAACTTAATAGTCTAGCAGATAAATGCACCACCAGAAGTTCAGAAGCTCAGTTCATTTGACCCGACTGTTACATTTTCATGTTGTATTGTCCGATGGAGCACCATAACACTCGCCTTCATTTTCCCCAGGCTCCTGAACAACATAGAAAATGTCTGATACTCTGGTTTCAAAACCATGCATATCTTGACGACATTGAGCAATGTTTCTCCTTGTTTCACAAAGGGTCTCCGTTAGGGAATGGACTTGTGTCTGGAGCGTAGATACAACATTGCTTTGAGCTTGCATATCTTGATCATAAGGCAGTTTGGACGATATTGCCTTAACAACAAACCAAGTATTACGCAAGAACATGCTTTTGGCACTGTTAGTGGACAGGTACTGACCCACTGCAGCAAGAGCTGACATTGCGGTTATAGTTGCCTCGCCACCTTCAGAAGGTGGCGGTTCCACCATTTTTTCCATAGCTCACTGAAAAGTTGAGGTTTTACATTAGTAGTACCAGAATAGAAGATATTAAGGAGGCAGCAAAACCAAACAAAATAGCTTTGGTCTATATACATAACTTATTCTGGTGAACCCATGTAAAATATTAGTTGTATTTTATTGCAAAGTACATAATAAAATCAGGTTCCAAACATATGACCATGTACCATCGCTAATGTATTGTCTATTTCTTCACATTGTATTGAGGGCTAAGGATAAAGAGACGAAGTTTATAATACGGTAAGCATAGTATGACGTCATTCATATCACAAAACAATTGAGAACAGACAAACAGGCAATTGTAATAGTGTGTGGGCAAGTCCAGCACGGAACTAGATTACGGGTCAAGATCAAAGGAACATCGCTCCTCTCTTTTAAACCTTGTAAGGTGCAATGATGCGCTAAGACAATTTTGTATAAAATTGAAAAGAGTAATAGACATTGGCTGCAAACCATGCAGTTCAAGGCACAAGTCAGAGTAAGTAGTAGTTAAAAGGCATGAGGATTAAGGACTTACAACAGTGGCTTTGACTGGTGTAGTCATGCCCTTCTTCTTGCTGGTGTGACAGGCCTTGAAGATTTCCACAACTTTTGGTTCAGGTACTTTTTGGTCCTTGCGGGCTTTCCTCTGCATTTGGAACAAGTCAATATAGATCTGATAATATGGTACGGTGAAAAGAGTCAAACAGCAGCTAATTACAAGAGCCTCGCCTTGTATGTTTGAAAACCTCATTAAATTATCCGCTTCTTTTTGAAATTTTGACACTTGAAAATCCTATAACTACGATTATTTTGGAATGGAGGAGCTAAATTTGAATCTATTTTGTACACGACTACATATGCTATTATGTACAAAATCAGAGCAAATATTGGTGCCCCCATAATTTAGGTATGGTTTACAAATGCGATGATATCAAATTTGAATAATTGAATGGACTTCATGTTGAATTCAATTTTTTTAAACCAACTTAAGTTGAATTTAAATGTATGCTAGTTCATAGGTAGTAGCTATTTATAATGTCCATTGTGTAACTTTCGTATGTATAATGTGCTTTACACACACAACATGAACTATACTCACGTTTATATTCGATTGCTAAAGTGATACATTGTCTGGAGTTCAAAATACTAACTATGTGGATCAATTGTGTCGAATAATAACATAGACATGCTCAAATTCGATAGAATCTAGATGTCTGATGGATCAATGACCGCTCCTTATGCGAATTGCAAATATCATGATCCCATCCTAATATTTGGATACAATTTATATCTTTAATCAACGTGTAGAGTGGTCTTTTACGTGTAGTTTCACTCTCCATCGGTGGTCTCTCACACATGCTCACACACTCTCTCCCGAGGTGTCTTTCTCGCACACATGCTCTAGATATAACCCTCCCTCCCTCTCGTAACCATTTACAACTGTTTTCACTAACCTTTATCACAAGCAATCTTCCTCTCGCAAACATACACACGCACAATCCTTGACCCTTTCTATATACATGGACCTGCCTACGTGTCTCATGTACGCACATTATCTTTACGCATGTCTCTCACGCATTGTCTCACACCTCTCTTCCTAATCGACGAGTATGATTCTAGCAGAGCATTCTGTAGGATGCCCCTTAAAGTTAGGTTGGATGAATAGTAACATCAGAGAGATAAAGGGGTTACCTTAGTCCAAGAACCTAGGGTTGCAAATCCTAGCCGGCTTTGTCAGTGGACACAGAGTCCTTCACAATTCTTCTATCTTTGTCTTGTACGACTAGTCATCCATGGGTCTTCCTAAATGCATCACGGGCCGACCAATGTGGCGCAGGACGGAACAGAACGAAGGGCCTCATCTCGACCCACCGGATCTCATGCGGTGACACACCCTCTGCCCCCACGTCTCATTATCTTCTCACACCCACACATACCAACAGAAACACCACACACAGAAAATTTCTCCTGGTGCCTCTATTCCCTCCCCCTTGCATATACACACTCAAGGGAATGGAATCTCTTGTCGTGATGTCATATTCGTCTCTCTCTCTAGACCACTCTCATTTCTCGTGCTATCTCTCCCACGCCCCCCCGTCGGCCCCTCTATCCATGCCTCTCTCGAATACGTAATACACACACATACCTCTCTAAGCCTCGCCAAATGCATCAACTACACATTCACACATGTTACATCACGTACCCCATTGATCTAAAAAGCCCTCTCTTCATGTTTATTTCACATACAACATTCCTTTTGAATAAAGTGTGGCCAAAAAATTATTTTAGAGTTTCTACATATATACAACATTACAAAGTTATATGGAGGAGTACGAATGCTAATTTGCATTGCATGGTGCCCACAATGATATTTATTCCGCACTGTGAATTTGTATATTTTTATACTATATACAAAGTTAGTCATAATAAAGAGAAACGAAGAGCATCTCTCTCTCCATCGCATACCCCCCTGTACGCCCCTTTCACGTATGCACACAAAACTATCTCCAGGTCCTCTAAAAGTAAGCCCCCAGAAAATTCACGCATGTTTCATCTTTATAAGCGATATATGCAATGACGATCATTGTATTTGAAGCGAAAGCACGATACGTACATTGGACTTCAGAATCCACTCATTACGGTCACCATTTACATTTAGTGGTTATTATGCAGTCACGGGCTCATTGTACAACTCTGTATTTGCTCATGACATGACTAGTTGACCAGTTAAACGCTCCACGTGGCACCTCTAGTGTTGCATCACATTATCTCACTACCATCGTGCCCACCTGTCGACCTGTATCTACTCTATATCTACACTCTTATAAAATACATAAAATACACTCTTATAAAAAAATAGAGTTGGTGATGATGGTGTGCCTGCCATCCTGCAATATAGGCCGTCCGATTTATATCTGACGGATAGGAAAGAAACTATGGCAATTTTGCAAAAAGGTACCCACACACCTCTCCACATTTGCAAATAAGGCCTTCCCTCGTTCATCCTTTTCTCTCACAAGATAAACAAGTCATACAAATGCATCTTGATGTTACATGCAACGCACGGGCATCTTGCTAGTAAGAATGAAAACAAACGACAAAAAAATATTTGGACGGTGGTTCAAAGTCATGACCGCGGGCACAGCGGACAAGGTGGCCTTGTATTGGTATGCTGAGCCGTCTGTTTTAACACACAGGAGCTGGTGTGGTGATTATACACACACGCACGCATGCACACGAACTGCATCCACGCAACATTCACACAAACACATGAACCCACGCACGCACGCAACACTCACACGTACACACGCATCCACGCACGCACGCAACACTCACACGCACACACGCACGCATGCATGCACACACCAGTACACCACACAACCAACACACACTCCCACGCTCAAGTGCTCAACCTACACGTGCATGCGCACACATCAGGCCCTGATAGATACATACACAACCAGGTGATTCCCGCGCACGGGTTGGAGCCTTGTCGCGCCTGCGTAAATTTTTGTTTATCTGACCTTTTGCCTATGCAAACTGACAGGTGGGACCCACAACGAACGTGGTCAATTTAACTAGTCAACATGGCGCCACGCAGACTATTTGGCCGGTCAACAGAGTGCAATCCGATGCTGAGCTATGAGCAAGTGACCGTATAATCACCGCAAAATGTATATAGTGACCGTAATCAGCTTATTCTGAAGTTCGGTGACCGTATTATGCTTTTCTCTCTGTAGGCCCTCGAAAACTACATCTCTACACGTTCTCGCATGTTACATCTAACAACTATGCCATACAGCACTACTACTACACTCTAACACAATAAATCATATGTGTTTTTAGTTTTACTAGATATCATATTGTTACTTATAATTATTCAGTTTGCATACATTAAAATTGCCTTTGAAATGTATGGCCAGTATCATCTACCGCGCGGGAAAAATCCCGCCCTTTCCTGTTTAATCGGGTTTGTATCGATGGATCGTGCAAAACAGCAAAACTATAGTACTATACAGTACAAGTGACAGTTCACTGGGCCGTCGTGTCGTCTACTCCTCCGTCGTAAGAGTGGAGCGATCTCTTTCATAAATTTTCTAGTCCCTTTCGCCGACATGTGGGACATCAAGCTACCGGGTCCACGTGCCATATCGGAATACAGTGCAGAGCAGCCGGGGTGAAGCACCCTAGTCATGGCGCCGGCGTAGTAATAAGCAATAAGGCGTCAAATCACAAAGCTACACCTTTCCCACAGTTAAGTTGGAGGGACGAAGCAACCATCATTTCACTCGTTGCTGAATCCGCTTCTCCCTCATCTTCTTCAACTTAACCACGTGTTGCTTCTGCCGTTGTTCTGCCTCATGTGGGACGCGGATCGGCTTGGTAAAGCACTGACACATGGGACCGCATGTTAGCAAACCGCCAGGACAACGTCCTCCAAAAATAAGAAGCCTAATCCTAGACTTACAAAGGGCTATGTAGCTGCTACGTATACTTTCCATCTAATCTATATATGCCCCCTGATTTTCAGGTGGGGTGGGCCTAATCCTCTCCTTTAATCCAATCAAATAGTCCCACATCACATCAGTTTGTAACTTTACGTAAACCATTACCTCGATGTAGCATTGCTCAAATAAGAAACCTCCTCCGCCACCCATGCGGCAAAATCACCTCCTTTTTACTAATCTCGATTCTATAATTTTTTAGATCAATATAATTGAGATTTGTATAGATAGCACAGATGAGCAAAACCAAGCGGTACGGTTAAGGGCATCCACAATGTGTAGCCAAATGTGAAAATAGCTTTTGGCATCGTGGGAACCATTGTGGATGGTGTTGCCAAAGCCAAAAAGATGGAACCAAAGCTCCCTGATTGATTGATTGAAGGAATAGAAAAATGCAACGTCTCCTCTTTCTCCCATGCTTGGACGCATGTAGTATAGTATAGAGCACAGAGTCTACTCCCATGTCCCTTCTATCACAAATCACAAAGCAGTGAGGCTTCAAATCACAAAAGCACGGACGAAGCAACCATCATTTCACTCTTCACTGACTCCGCTTCTTCATCGTCTCCTTCGAGAAGCCATCTCACCACATTACTTATACTAGAACTAGTAAAGGACTTCCTGGATGCAAATAAGGTGGTTGTCTCGGCTTGCAGGCGGCACTTGCGAACGACTTACCGTGGTCTTCCTAAATGGTGTTCTCCGTCGAACGCACTTCGCCAAACCACCAAAAAAAATATCGTCAACGTCACCGCAATGGGGAAGGAAGTCAAATATAGTTACTACCTCCATTTTTTTGTACACAAGGCCAGTATATCAAAATTACAATTTGCAAAGGGCCACTAACACTAATCGAGGCAAAATTGATGGGGTTAGCAACCAAGGACATTAATATCCCCTGCATGCATGCGGAAGTGAGAAGGTTGGTTTGCATGGTGCTGCATTAATCAAGCGATGAGGAGTGACATGGTTAGCTCTTTGGTCTTTGGAGAAAAAAATACGCATTAATTGACACGTGAAACAAGGATTTGTATCGATTAAATCCCGCAAAGGAAAACCCAGCCTTTCTTTTTTAACACTAGTACTCCTAGTCTGTACGTACTTATCCTGTTTGGGTCTAGGCCTTGCATTGCCAAACTTCGCCACACATTTTTGCCAAGCTTGCCTAAAGTTTTCAAAATCAGAAGGAGGTACACTTGCGCACGGCTATCGCGGTCGCACCGCACCCTCACACGGTCGCACCTGCACGCCGCGGTCGCACCGCACCCTCACACGGTCGCTCCTGCACGCCGCAAACCCAACCAAGGGAATGCACCCTCACTGACACGTGATGTCGCATGTGAACACATCAAACTCAGCCATCCAATCGCTGACACATAATTTTCGTTCATAGTGTATGTTTATCCAACCGCATGTTGGGGAGTATCCGTACGGCCCGTGCGGTGGTCCGTTGGGGAAGAAGGAGAGGTGTGGAAGAAGGAAAGAAGGGTTAGGAGACATAGGATATTCATCCAACCACCTGAAATGGTAGACTGACCCAAGTCAGGCGACTCGCATAACAAATATATGTTTTTACACAGCAAAAGATCCATAAAAACAACAACATAAAGAAAAACTATCACTACTCACGAAAAGAGACGACCTCGTCGTCTTTGGCTGCCAGCGCGAACCAGCCGTCACTGCCACGTGTGTCTCCGCACCGTGGTTGTCCCCGGCCTCCAGCTACTCGTTCAAGCGGAGCGTGCGGGCGCTCTGCATGGACGAGAGCATAGCCCGGTTCAAGTCGAGGACGTACAGTTCCGCTTGCAGGAGGGCCTCGATGGCAGCGGTATCTGCGCGCTCTGCGTCGAGGCAAGCCTTCGCTTCCCAGTTCAAGTCCAGGATGTCCGGTTCCGCCTACAGGAGGGCGTCGATGAGAGCGGCATCCGCGTGCTCTGTGTTGAGTCGAGCCTCTGCCGCCCGGTTCAAGTCCAGGACGTCCGGTTCCGCCTGCAGGAGGGCCTCGATGGCAGCGGCATCCGCGCGCTCCGCCTCAAGTTGAGCCTCCGCCGCCCGGTTCACATCCATGACATCCGGTTCCGCCTGCAGGAGAGCCTCGATGGCAGCGGCATGCGTGTGCTCCACGTCGAGTTGAGCCTCTGCCTCCCGGTCCTCCTTTAGTATCGCCATGTTGAACCGCTGGTCCGCCTGCACCATGGGGGACACGGACGCCGGCATGAAGTCAACGTCCATCGTCTCATACCCATCGGGGGCCTTCTACGCCGTGACCTCCGCCATGAACATTGGATCGGCTTCCTCCTCCTCGTAGCTTGGCTCCAGAGAACTCGGGGATTGGCCCGCCCAAAGCGAGCTTGGGAACGGAGGCCTGTGGCGCCGACCGCCGCCGCGAATTTTGCACGGCGCTCCGGCATCAGCATCTTGTAGTAAGTGATCTTGCGACGCACCATGGCTTTCCGACGAACTAGGGAACGCTTGATGCAGGCTAGGGGATCGAAAGGTGGGGGAATGGGCTGGAGATTTGGTGTGGTTTTAGGGCAGTGGCTGGCGTAGGCCGAGCAGCGAAGGTTTAGGTGTGAATAGTGGTTCCTGTGACGACCGGTCAATCGGTTTTGACTGTACATCGCTCTTGTCGCGTTCGCGTTGCAGCTCGGCACGCTGGACCCTCCACGTCGCTCACCGAATGGAACGCGCTTCGTCTTGCGTTTTCGCTCGCTTGTGGGACCGAAGTTGAGAGCAAACCGACATCCCTCCCCTCCCCTGCCTGCGTCATTTATTATACCACCACTCCCTCCGTTTTATGCGGAGTAAATAAAAACAGAGGGAGTATACTATGGATGAGAATCCCCTGACGTGGCCGAACCCATTGATTAACTGACTTGCGGGGCCTAGCAAGCATGGGGTCCGCCAGTAAGTGACCGAAAGGGAGGGTTAGGAAGGGATACCTACGTCAGAGGATCCACTTCCACTATACTACTTTGACCAAATGTTAGAGTAATAATATATGACATGCAACTTATAAAAATGTTAGAGTAATAATATATGACATGCAACTTACACAAAGCATCCAGGGTCTAATGCATTTTTCGAGGCTAACTTTGACCAAATGTTAGAGTAATAATATATGACATGCAACTTACACAAAGCATACAGTCAAATTCGTATGTGAAAGGAGTTTCCAATGATATAATTTTCACACTATACATCTCATGTACTATTAATCTTGTCAATAGTCAAATTGGAAACCATCTCGAGTACAAATCTAGGAGTTGCGGATGCTATGATCACCGGTTCAAAATTTTGAATCCGCCTTAGGTATGATTTGCGGATGCTATGATCACCGGTTCAAAATTTTGAATCCGCCTTAGGTATCACGTGCCCCCACTCGTTCCCTCTCGATTTCATATCAGGGTCCGGAGATCTATTGAAAGAGGACTAGGGTGGGTACAAGCGAATGATACTCGGCGAATGTTCAAATGAGGCATGTGGGAGGATGGACTCGACTGGAGGGTGACATGATCGATGGAGAAGAGGGTTGGAGAGGAATGAGAAATAAGCAAACGCCACATGATTATACTTGAACGGCTCAAATAAACAATAAGTTGTCTCGCTTGGCCTACATAGTGAAAGGCCTAATGCACAACGCGGATCACTGACACTCGAATATGGCCGGGAAAACAGGGAAACAGACATGTGGGGCACACCCGTCGGGACGATGTAGCGCAGACTATTCCAATGGAGGAGCTGGCCCACGAACTCCTCGCCACCGATAACTGTTCGTGTGGGTCATTGGGGCCAACAACGGGGCGCAGCTCCCGCACCGCCTCTGGACACGGCGACCGCAGTGAGCGACACGCTCATATCGTCGCTAGACACGGTCGGTTTCAGTTTGCCGAGGGTGGCGTTAGTGCTATGGCACGACCAATGGTATGTTTGGTTTGTGCCCAAGGTTGCCCCATCAAAGCATTGGGTAGCCAAAATTTTGGTTGAGGTATTGGTTGCCCATGATTTGGCCGACATTGACAAGAAAAATGAACTTGAGTTGGCTAGAGTTCATTGGCATGCCAAAGAAATGGCAACCATCCAAACAAAGACCAATCTTTGGGTCATGACCAAAATTTTGGTTGAGGTATTAGTTGCCCTTGATTTGGCCGACATTGGCAAGAAAAATGAACTAGAGTTGGCTAGAGTTCATTGGCATGCCAAAAAAATGGCAACCATCCAAACAAAGACCAATCTTTTGGTCATGACAAAAATTTTGGCAAGGTGCACTTTGGCCACAATACAGACACACCCCAACACCCGGCTCGTCGAGGATGCACGGGGCGCCGCAACGCGTCCGTGGAGTGGTGTAGCGCAGCCAACTTCATCCTCTGGACCTGAGACCATGCCGGGTCGTCTTGCTTTTTCAATGACATGCGGGGATTGCATGTGAGCAAAGGGCATCTCCAATGTTGCCACGACCGCAGCTGACTACCCTGGCACACCAAAACCCTCATCCCTCGCGCCGTCGCGCGGTGCGTTTCCAGCCGGTGCCAACTGCCCGCATTCATGCCGTTCGTTTGTATGTCGTCATTAAGAGGCTCGATGCCCGCGGAACCAACTCCAGCGACTTAATGACGCACCCGGACGCTTGGCCTCACCGGAATGCGCTACTTAAAGCGGCAACGCCTAGCTAACATCCACACCATAGCGCATCGTCCTCCTACCTGGAACCACATCCGCCATGACCGCAAGCGCGAACGCTCCGCAGGAGAGCTTGTCTTCGGGGATGGAGCTCGAGGTCGCCGCCCTCGCTCAAGTCACCGCACAAGCGGTGGCCACGCTGGTGGCCGATGACGGGAGCACCGTCAACCACGCGTCCTACTTGTCGCCGTCCAACATCCGGCACCGCCGAGGTCAGGGACTCCTCCGAGGATGAGTAGGGCATGGGAGGCGGCAGGGCATGGTGTGCCAACTGGCCGGTCCGTCTCCCGTGTTCTACTTTTCCTCACCGGAGACCGCACCTTCACTTCACGGGTCTTGAACCCCGCCCCCGTACATGGAGATCACAGATGGAGGACGACGGTCGCCGCAGTAGAATAGGTTTTGGGGTCGGGTTTCTTTTAGTTTTTGTCCTATAAAAGTTCGAAATGTAATGAAAATATGCCGTGTTTGCATTAATCTCGGCCGGTGTATATGAACTTTCACAATAATATACATATTGTAGGAGTACTAGCAAGATGCCCATGCGTTGCACGGAAGATCAAGATCTTGTGGGAGAAAAGGATGAACGAGGGAAAGCCTTATCTGCAAATGTGGAGATGAGTGCGGGTAAATTGTCATAGTTTCCTTCCTATCCATTAGATATAGATCGGACGGCCTATATTGCAGGATCGGACACATCTTTCTACATCTACGGGAACCTACGAAAGGGTTAACGTAAATTGCCTCTCTGTCTCCTCCCCTGATTTTCATGGTGGTGGGCCCCTCCCTCCCCCCAATCTACAATCAACAGCTCACACGTTTCACATTACGTTAATTATGTAACTGGGATTACGTAGGTGTAGCATTACTCGTCCTAAAAAACCCAACTAAGCCAACCTCCCAGCATATCGCGCGGGAAAAGACCCGGCCGCGCCGTTTTAGTCGGGATTACCGGATTACTAGTACTAGTATCGATGGATCGCGTGAAGCAAGAGATTTTTTTGAGGGGAGAAGCACCTAGTTTAAAAGGAAAAAATGCGGTACACTCACAACACTCCTGTCGTGGTCGCATTGCACCCCACACACGTTCGGCCCTGCACACGGCTCACGCAAATGGAACGTGCTTCGGCTTGCCTCTTCACTGACACGTGGGACTGCACTTGGAGAAACTGACGATGCGCCAAACTCCCCCCGCCCACCGCGCGAAAATCCTCCCCCCACACCCAAAAATTCCCCCCAAATCCGATTCAACCGCCCTTCGGCCAACTAGCCAATAATATTCCCCAAACCCCCCTCCCCCCTGTCCCCCTCCACTCCATTTGCTCCGCCAAAGCCTTCCTCCCCGCCGCGCCGATACATCGGCGCCGCGGTTCAGCGATCCTCTCGCTCCCACAGTATGCTCTCGTAGACTGTCGTCCTCTAGCCGCGCCGCCACCTCTGGCTATGTTCTTGTGGAGGCGAACGGCGGTCAGCGCCGCCACCGCTGGCGACGTTCGTGTGGAGACGCACGGCGGTCAGCTTCTCCCACGGTACGCGCATTCTAGACTGAGGCCCCGTTCATGTCGGTGTAGCGCTGAATGTTAGCTGATAGACGTTGTTAATCTCACTGTTTGCCGAAGTAGTTTACTGTCAATATGCTCTGCTTAAGAAGCATCCTTACCCTGTTCTGCACTCAATCTGCTTAGCTGAGATGGCATGCCAAGGCCTATTAGTTGCTAAAATATCCTGCCACATATTTATTGTGACATAGATTGCCATGGTCTAGTAGCCAATCTGTTAGCTGAAATAGCTCTACACCGTTTTATACTCGATCTTTGTTGCTGCGATGGCCTTCGATAGTTCGATGGCTGTGTGCTCGGCCTCGTTGACTGCTGAAACAGCCTGCCATAATTTTGCACTCAAATCTGTTTGCTGAATTAGCTTTACATGTATGTCATTACTTAGATCTGCTCGTCCAAATATCTTGCCATAGCTTTAGACATCGACCTAGGTATTTTTTTTCTGGACTTCATAAAAAAGCATATATGTTTTTCCTATAATATCTAGTAGAAGAACTAATTTGTATGTCTAACAGATGGACACACTACAAAAAAATACACTTCCGTGATGATGCGTGTTTGTCACAGTAGGTCGCTTTTTTGTCATGCATGTACATCCATGACAAATTTATGACAGAATCAACATAGTCATACCTATGCTGTCGTAGAAGTGTTCTATGACATTACCAAAATTATCATCACAGAAGTGTCCACTTCCATGACGATAAATCGCGCGTCACAGAAGTGCTTTCGTCAAGGGTGACCGACACGTGGCATCCACCGTAATGGAACGCCATTAAGCTATCGGGTCGGGTTTTGGATCCGATAACCCGTTAACAGCCCCGACCAATGGGGATTTTCCACGTGTAAAATCATCATTGGCTAGAGGAAACACGTGTCGGCTCATCATCGGGACAGATGTCATCCACTCACTGGACAGAAGGCGTCTATGACGTCGACACGTGGCACGGCCCAACAAGTTTAAATGGGCCGGCCCAACTAGAGGCCCATAAGATTTTGCGGACCATAATGGGCCAGCCCAGCTAAAGGCCCACGAAATTTTGCGGACCATAATGGGTTGGCCTAGCTAAAGGCCCAGAAGATTTCGCGGGCCATAATGGGCTGGCCCAGGTAAAGGCCCACGAGATTTTTTTTGTGCCATAATGGGCCGGCCCAGGTAAAGGCCCACAAGATTCTTGCGGGTCATAATGGGCCGGCCCAGCTAAAGGCCCACGAGATTTCGCTGACATTAATGGGTCGGCCCAGCTGTAGGCCCATAAGATTTTGAGGACCCTAGTAGGCCGGTCCATTAACTAGCTGCCATGTTTTGGGCCAAGTGCCGGCCCATATTTGATCCGACCCATTAATGGCCTGCCATGCTCCGGGCCTAATAGTGGCCCATATGAGATCCGGCCCGTTAAAAGCCTACCATGTTCTGGGCCAAATTATGGCCTAGATCAGGTCCGGCCCTTTAAGAGGCTTTGGGCTCAATTATGGCCCATATCAGATTCGGCCCGTCAACTGGACACTATGCTTTTGGGCCCACTTGCTAAAGGCCCACTTAGTAATTTGGCCTGATATTAGTTTTGGCCTGTTAAGGGCCCGTTTAACATTTCGGCCCTATATTAAATTCGGCCTGTTAAAAGCCCGTCATATAGTTGGGCCTAACTACGGCCCGGTTTGCATCCGGCCTGCTCGCAGCCGATATCTGATTGGGCCAAACAAGGACCCAGACAATTTTGGCCTGTCAAAAGCCCGTGATTTGATTCGCACAATCATGGGCCGGGGTTCATTTCGGGTTGTTGCGTAACTAGTAGGAATTAAGAATAAACCTACTTTATACAATAAAGAAATTACGGTATAGTAACTAAGAATAAACCTACACTACACAATACATGATTTAAGGTATATTACATCCACTAGGCATTAAAGTTCACCACCAGTGATCATAAAGCGCAACGAAGAAGCAGATTACAGAAACTGGGCACCATTGCAGCGTAACAAAATAATACTGAACCGAGACCACTTCCAAGACAGTTCAAGAAAGGTTAGCCTTGCGGGGGAACTGCTGCGCAAGCTGCTGAGCAAGGCTGTGAGACCGGCCTAGCATGTCGGCCATAGCTTCCAGGTGTAGCTGTTTAGCGATGAGGTTCTCATTGGCGCTCTCCGCAATCTTTCTTGGATATGACTTCAAGTCGAAGTTGAGTTGCAGAATGCCTTTCTGCTAGAACTTGGGACTGAAGAAGTCGAACTGATTCAGACAACGAATTCTGTGAGCTTGTCTGACTGTTAGTCTCAAGTAACTTGAACATTGCATCAAGACAAGACTTTGGGGTTATCTCGCTATCTTCAAGATGTCTTGCCTTCTTTGCTGCAATATATGTTGGGTTTGTCTCACAGCCTTCAGCAGACTTGTGCATGCCATCAGGCATATCACCCTAAAACAAAGTAGAGAGATGACAGGTTTTGCACGTGTATAAACAAAGATGATAACTGTCCTGTCAATTCTATCCAATTTCAAATTAGAAAATAAAGAGTATGTTCAAAATATCAATAGCATAATTTGGCATTGTTCATAAAGTGGGGAGCTTCACCGCACTACTGGATTACCATGTCAACATAACAAGCATAGATGAAGGGCAAAGAAAATCATTGTATCTATTTTGGATAATGTGCATGGCATGTTGTTCATATCATTAGACACATCAATAAGATAAAACAGGAGATGACAAGGTGCAAACGTGGGTTGCTTCACCCCACACTGGATTATAGATCCACAAAAACAAGCATACATATAGGGAGTATTAAGTAATGTGCATGGTATGAATAATGAATTTGGTTTTACAAGTAAAACTTAGAACTTACGGTTCTTACGAACATGCATTTTGGTAGAAACAACAAACTAAACAGTAGTAAACGATAGGGAGTATGAGAAAATTAAACAGCAGTTGAGGATAAAGGCTTTAGAAGGACTGACTTACATTAACAGTTAACATCGTCTTTATAATGCCCTTCTCCATGGCAAGGGATGGATAACTCAAGAATTTCAGCAGAGAATCTTCTTCATAAGCATTGCATGTACTCTACATTTTGTAGATAGTAATTATAGATATGATAATACTGGAAGGGATAGAGGATAATGAAGATAAGATGCAGATTGATGCTACATAATCAACTACCAATCCCTGCAAGTACAAGTGTTACATGATAAAATGTACTGGCAAGAGCAATGGGCTACACTTCTGCACTGGCATTGTCTGTGTATTCTACTTGTTGGTAAGATTAAATATAGATCTGATCTTTTTAGTAAATGGTGGGCGAGGGAGATAAGATGCAGAATGCTACAAAATGAACCAATCCATCTTCCCATAATACAAGAGTGTTTTGAACACTGGTGTACTGTACAAAACGTTCTTATATTATGGGACAGAGGGAGTAGCTGTTAATGTAAGTACAATGATAGACCATGTTCAGTCCTTACAAGAGGACTGCAGAGCTAAACCTCTTCAAAAGCATTGGGTTGATTCTAAATTTATGTAAGAGTCCATACGGATCTTATAATGTCCAACAAATGGACAATTACGAGGCTAACATGTGCAGTGATGCTACATAATCAAATAGCTATGAAAGTAAGTATGGTCATACATGGCAAGAGGTACTCACAAGAGCAATGCAGTGTGCAGTATAGTTGCGAGATTCTGTGGTCCCTTGAGAACGAATGTTCTTCTGCTAACAGTTTTCATACAAGTGAGACATTAAGGCAAATGCAGAAATGTAGTTCAAATTGTGATGTGATATCATAGACAGTACCTTACGCTGCAGCCGAGACCAATGTGTAACAAGATTATTCCAGTCACCGTCGGATAAATGTAGCACCTGAGACTTTACAGAAATTTTGTTCAGAGGCTTGCCATCGAAGTGTGCTTGCCTCAGGTAGGAATGATACTTCATCAATGAGTGCTTGAAAAGCGCAACCAGCCCTTACTCGTCATCACAATCCAGTTTGCGCCTCGCCTATTTAAAAGAATGAAATCTTGTGTCTTCTGTCAGCAGAAACATATGCAATAATGACCATGAATAACATTAGTACATTACTTACGCGTAAGTTGCGGAGGAAGACTAGAGATTGTTCTGTGTCTGCGGTATAATCTTTCCATGAAGGAAAGATGCGCACAAAGTTCCTGACAACAACATAAGCTCGTCTTCTAAACTGGGAAGAAATGGAACAGGGGTCCTATTTGCTGCAATTGGGGCTCTCTCTGGTTCGAAAAGGGATTTGGCAACTGGATTTGGTGTACTCTTTGCTGGAATGGTGGTTTTGCATCGTACAGCTGGTGCTATGTCAACTGGCATAATCATACTGTTTGCTACAGTTGGGGTCTGCTGAGTTGGGGCATCAGAAATGACTAGTGTAGTAGGGCTAGAGTCTGCTAGAGTTGGGGTATTTTGTGGGTCAAGTGATATTGCAACTACACCTAATGGGATATTTGATTTATCAGGTGCCACTACCTTTTCCAAATACTTTGCTTGTGCTCCTCCATGATCAGCAATCGCCCTCTTCCTTTTGAATGTTTGATACACAAGAACAACATTTGAATGGATAAATATGGTATGATGACAGATGGAATGTGTACTGAAAATGGATAGGTAGTGCGTATTCACATACACGATGTGTAAACTAAGCTAATGGCAGTTCAACAAAGTAGAAGCAATGCAAAGCATCAGTTGCAAGATATGTGCGAGCAATGTAACCTTGGAAAGTTAGAGCAAGTACCTTGATGGGTGAATAAGATAGGGCATCTTCCTCTGACTCCTCCACTAGGAGATACATTGACTTAGGTCTCCCTCTAGCTCAACTGTTAGGATCATATTCTGAGCATGAATCTGTAGATGGAGAGTGTTTGCATTGCATTGCATCCAGACTTGATTTCAGTCCCTTAATGCCAAGTTTGACAGCCATGGCATTGTTCTGCTTTATTCTTTTCATGCGCGCAAGATCATAATCATCATGATGCTGTTCGGAATCTGAGATTCATGAAAACATAAAAAGTAGTCAGATTATCTATGGAGTGCATTGCGGTTTCAACTCGGAGAGTGTCTCCCATTAAACCCCTGCATATGCAAAGTTCACCTCCCCAACCGTGCTGACCAGACCACACATAGAGATACACACCCGAGCGGCGAACATGCATTTTTGAAACTAATTTAGGAACATTTAGCTGACCAATTAAACAACTCTGTTTTAATAATATCATATTCGTATTTGAACAACTAAGCTTGTTTAGCTTGATGGGTGGAGCACTGTTATTATGACACGAAGCATGTATTTTGATCATATAGTGATCATAAAAGGGGGAAACTCTAAGCATATATTTTTTAGCAAAAGAGGGTTTCCGCTCTGATTTCTATTAAAGAAACCACCACGGAACCAACATGATCAATTAAACCCTAAGCATGATCAATTAAACCGTATTATGGTTGTGCCATGGCAGATTTGAAGCTGCAAACCAGAGAAATGATATTTAGCATCCATTGTTTGCTTTGAACTAAGAACTAAATTCTAAGAGCTGAAAAGAGAGTAGAGTAACCAAGTTAATATCTATTTTCTGGTTGAGATCAAAACGTTGAGGAGATATGAAGTACCACCTCTCTTGCGGTGGCGTGTAGGCATCGGGGGTGCGATGGCTGTTGGTGGCGTTGAAGCAGATCTGGACGGTAGACGGGTGCATCGGGGGATAAGTCTTGTTGCCGTGGAAGAGAAGGTCGTGTGAGCGGCCCCAGCAAAGAGGACGATGGCGCCGATGAAGCGAGAGGACGCGATGCAAGGCTCTTGTTCTGTCGCCGTGGATGAGAAACATCCATCTCTAGAAGTGGACGATGCGGTCTTGGTAGGCGCTCCGGCATGGTGGAGGACAGTGGCGATGGATGTGGTGGAGGACGTGGTGATGGATGGGGTGGCAGACGGGGCCTGGTGTGGGAATGGGGTGTTCTAGCGCGGACGGTGTATGAATGGGAAAATGGAGGGAGAGGTACGGGGAACCATGTTTTTGGGACGCACCTGTCTGAAATATGGGAAAGTTACGAACTTATCCCCCGTTTCAAATTTGGACATCTCGTTGGGGATAGGACGGTAATCTCGCATCTCCCAAATATTTGTCGGTAACTATTTCGGGCGAGGAGAGGGTGTTTTGCCGCCCACGGTTGGCGCCCATGGTGTATGAACGGGGCTGACAGGTAGGGCGGTTGTGTCACGTCTGATGGAAGTTACACATCTGCCCCTATTTAAAATATTAGCCTACATCTATTTCGGACGACAAGAGGGTGTTTTGCCGCCCACCGTGTATGAATGGGGAATGGAGGAAGAAACAGAGGTCTTTCGGACGAGCTTGAATCAAATGAGTTTTGCCACCCATGTTTGACGCCCACCGTGTCGGAATGGGCTCAGAGGTGGTCGTGTCATGTCTAATTAAGTTACTAACCTACCCATATTTAGAGCAGTGGAAATCGGGCCGATGGATTGTCCGTGTAATGGGTAGACAGTAATTTCCATCTCCCAAACACTTGGCTTCGGGCAGCCGATGTGGGAGTGGACATTTTGCTGTTTCTTTCGAATTTTGGGACAATAAGCATCCATGTTTACCCTGGCAACTAAATTCGAATCCATTTTGTATTCCTATATGAACCTTTATAAATCATTCTATGTGTTTTTATATATCTTCAAAAGGACGACAAAGATGTATTCCACTGTCATATATGAATATGGTTTACAAATGCCGATACTCAAATTCAGAAACTAGAATCCAGTTTAAGGTGAATTTGAATATTTGGAACACTTCATGTCCATCAAATGTCACACGCAACATAATGTGTACTCCCATTTAGATATGTACACAAGCGATGTATCAAGATTCAAATACCGAGTCAATCAACCTAGAATGTACGGAACTAACAGACATATAAACACTCATAGAGTATATGGATCAATAATATCAACTAACATACATAAGCCAGCCCGTTGTACTTTTTTTGGCTACAACAGCATCCTTTTTTTAGCCAGCATCTTGGCCCTTTCCGATGCGTGCCACTTATGGTCCATCTATACTACTATTGCTGAATGCACATTCAGCCCGATTGGCATATTTGTAGGTCTGGCACAGCAATCTAAATGAAATGTCTCTGAGTCTTATCAATTAATACAGACTGGTGCTCAAATAAAATTACAAACAAAAAACAAAAAAACAATTATTACATGATCTCTAAAGCAAATGGTTTGATTGATTGCATGAACAGACAAGACAAAGGTTATTCAACTATGGAAAGAACATTTCACCTATGATTTACCAAGTAGGAATTTAATTTTGTTTTTTCCTTCAGGACCTTAACAATCTGGTCAGTCTCAGCTTGCTTCGTTTTGAAATCCACCAAATATTTAATGGTTGTCTTGAGTACTGCTTGTGATTGTGCTGTTTGCTTCCTTAACATGTCAACTTCATCTCTACAACATGTCAACTTCATCTCTAAGTGCAAAAGCAGAATCTCTTTCTACCACTAGTTTAGCCTCTAGAGCATCAGCAGTTGGCAATTCATAATGCACGATTGGGCCGGTGCCACTGCTGTGGGATGATGCAATGTCCATGGGGACCTCGCTCTTTGATCTTGGGCTAACCTGTTTTTCCATTAAAGTTCCGATTGGATTTAGAAAAGTTGAAGTTTGCAAAACATCTCAACTGGGAGTTATAACAACAAACCAGTTAAACAAACAAGGAATTAAAGAGTTTCAATTGGATGCTGAAAAGTAGTTATTAACATCATTGTAACCCGTTGTTGCAACAGCAAAGCAGTTAAACAAACAAGTAGATATTTAAGTTAAGACAAACAGGTAATTCTTAACAGTAAGTATCAAACACATAGATAGGCGCAGTCTACAATATAATTAACAGGCTGTGCCATTATGTAATCAGTAGCAAACTAAATTAAGCCAAGCAACATAATTGAACAATTTTGCAATAAGTGGCTAACTAAAATTCCGAGAAGCAGGCAACTGAACTTATGCTAGTTCTTTGTACAGGCACACTGCAACTTCTTTTTCGCTTACAAGGTTGTACGAAGGAGTCCATGGCATGAATTGCTTGGATACGCAGTCCCGATACTTCTTTCTTCCCACACTGCATGGGTAAGTCGAATGGTTAATCTGGTAAGATGGTGCATCCTTGATATGTTATATGAGGACGTGTAGTCAGACTAGTTGTAGCCAAACACATCACACTGGCTTTTACTGTATATTTCATGCGATTACTTTTTGCATATCGAGATCTAAGCAATCTACAATAGGATGAAAATACTGGCATCCTTCACATTATTGGTGAACTCAGTTCATAGAAACAAGCAATTCAACCATTCTGTGGGTAAATCAAAAGCGCCACTGGAATATTTTTCACTATCCAATCATACACGTAAAAGGGGCGACACCACCATAGGGGCTAGTATGGGCGGCCGCCTCAGGTGGCTGGAAAGTGTGCACCTAGTTTGAGTCGTCCAGGTTAGCCCACGCTAGTTTTGTTCGTCCCAACGCACGAGCAGGCAATGTAAAAAATGAAGAAAAATGTTTCAATTTGGATGGGCCAATAACATAAGTGCAAGGCAGGCCCTATAGCAGGCTCGCGGCCTAAACGAGCGCCTCCCATATCGATCGACAGCAGGAAAAATCCCAATTCATTCGCTCCAGCCTCCAGTCTGGTTCGCTCCTAACCTAGCCGCCGCTGAACAGACCGACACAGCACTTCCTCGCGCCCTTGTTGGAGGGCGGTTGCCAGGCTTCAAGCAAACGGAAGGACAAGAAGATGAAGATCCAACCCTAGGTGTAGCCTGCGTGGGAGGCAGCGGCGGCAGCACGGGCATGGCATCGAGCTTGCGCAAACGGATAGTCGCAGCTTGCAAGAGTAGCATGCGTAACGAGCAGGTACATCACATCCCTGATTATATCTAATTCAACTCTTCAATTTCTGGCCAATAGTTAAACCTGACGGTGTTGTAAAACTGCTTGTATGTAGGGAATCTATGAGAAAATGAAACCAATTTCTACTTATTTTATAACGCCCCCAGTCAATACTTAACTGATTGAATCTGATGTATCTAATCAAGTTTCCGGTGCAAACATACAAGCTCATGTTGTTCTTGAGCCTGAAGTGTCTAATGAACAGACTGCTAATGAAGGATTTGATGCAAACATTTTACATGCTCCTGGTGATGAACATATAGTGTCTAATGAGGGATCTAATGCAAGCATTTTGCAAGCTCGTTCAAGGATTTAGTGTCTAATGATGATCTACTATGTTGAGAGAGACAGAGATTTGCAGGCATTGATGACAAGCAAATTATAGTGCATTTTCATAGCTTGAGGAAACGTGAAGGCCATCTACCAGAAAGTCCCCGTATCATGACAACATAACATAAATACTTTTCTAATCTGTTGTTTGAAACTATTGGCATACTTGTGCAGGATAGATATATTGATATGCAGTTTGCGCACTGGTTATACGTGCAATTACACTTCGATATTTTCAGCTTGAGAACGAATAATTCAAGCAGGTACAAACCATGTTTGTAGTCCTTGTACACCATGTTGCATTTTGTGTTTTTTGGTGCTTGCATCATTTAGTGTTTATAATCTGAACTACTTTGGATCATTAGCTGGTTTTCAAAGTGCATGTAGCTTCACATTTCTCAAGTTATGTTGATTTCCAGAGTACAAGGGCCTTCGTATTTTTTAAGTTAAATGGTCGCCCCTGGTAACTTGAATTCGTGGATCAGCCACTGCACACAAATCATACACGAATGCCAGTATGAATTAAATGAAATGCAGGGACTTACGCTAGCTCGTTGTACAGGCTTACTGCAGCTCTGCTTGCACTTGGGATGTTCCATGTATAAGTCCATGTTACCACTTGCTTGGATGTGCAGGCCTTGTGCTCCTTGCATCCCCCTCTGCATTTTTGACACGACGAATGGTTGATCAAATAAGAGGAATCGACCTTGATGTTGCACCGGAGGACAGATACTTACAAGGTTATACGGGTGTGCAGGATGTGTACCAGATCCCGTAGCGCCGTCATGCTTCACTAAAATATGGATTTGCTTGTTTCAGATGATATCTCCAGAAGAAATAAGAGTTAAAGTCAGAGTTGCATAGGCAGGTAAGCTAAGAGAGCAGTGAAAGGATATCCAAACATCGTCGGAACAGTGCACAAGGGAGTGATGTGTGGATACCTAGTTCGGGCCGGCGTTTGGGTATGCTCGCCTAGCTAGAGTGCGGGTCACTTCAGAGCCGTTGAGGGTGATGCGCTGGCGTTGGCTGGCCACGCACGGATGCAGATCTTGAGTGGCAGCAGAGCGCTACGATGCGGTGGATGAGACCGTTGGTGAAGCCCCAACGGCCTCGGGGGGCGGAGGTGCGACGATGTGCTCGGTGAAGTAGCCCCGGTGAGCTGGGAGACGGCGTCGGTGAAGCGCACCTGATGCGGTGGAACTCGGTGTCTCTGAGGCACGTCGGTTGCGGCGGCCGACGTTGTCGGTGGACCACCTGGTGCGGTGGACGAGGGCGTAGATGAGGTAGCTCCGGTGCGGTGGTCAAGCGCGACCGTCGTCTTCATCGTCGTCCTCCGGCACAGAGGTGGGGAACGGTGGGGAAAGAGACGAGACGAGGGGCGATTCAAGGGTTGGCGGCCAATTAGGGATTTGAGCAATCTGGGCGCGGAAGGGGATGGTGGAGAAGAGAGATTTTGCAGGGCTGGAATTGGGGCCACCAGATATTTCAATCCGAAACGTGGAAGCGTGAACTTATATTGTCGTCGTCCTTTTTTTGGGGGGGAGGGGGGTGGGTGGCTGGGTGCTACGCGTTCATCTGACACACACGACCATCCCTACAGGACTGCGCTTTGGTTCCTTAAGGCACCTGCCTTTGTGTCCATGACATATGGGCCCAACAGGTGGCTGGCCCACATGTCAGTGACCCAAAGGTAGTTGCCTTTAAGGCACCGAAGCAGCGTCCACCCTGACACGACCCTGGTTTGCCTGGTGCGCCTACATTTGAGAATGCAAACGAATCTTCTTTCATTTGCAAACGAATCTGTATGTATTACCATGCCCGTGTTTTCCTTGCAATAATTAGTCATTCGAAACAAGATACTCCACCCGTTCACTTTTGTAAGTCGTTTCAGACAACTTAAAATGAACTGTTTTGCACATTGTCTGAAATGTCTTCAAGGTCTTATAAAAGTGAACAGAGGAAGTACTATAAATTAATTAATGAGGAGTTATTTGAAAAAAAATCGAAACGGTACCCACGCTAACGTGGATTAGAGTGTGTGTGTCACATAATTAGTTATTTGAATTAGAGTGTGTGTCACGTAGTTAGTTATTTGAATTAGAGTGTGTGTCACGTAGCGATCTCCAATTCTAACATGGATTTCGCATTTCACTATATCCATGCTACTTTTTTAATACAAATTCATATGTATATGATGAACACCATGGTAGTGAGAAAACTTTTGGATGGATTCAAACATATGACCTACAAAATAGCACAACAAACTGAGTCAATGTCAACTTTTCAAAACTTAGTATGGCACGAATTCAAAATAATTACCCGTATGCCTGGTCCTCGGTTCAAATCTTACAGTGTACACCGAATTGAAACATCGATATTAAGTCTCATACTATGTACATTCAAATGTTGTTTTTAGCCCCCCCCCTACAAACCCTACATACTTCCTGTATCGGTCAATCTTCCTCTCCTAACCACCTTAGGAAGCTATCGGTTTCCAACACACGTTCATTCTTTCTCTCCATGTTTCGATCTCTTAGTCTCTCAACTACACAACCCCTTTTTCCACTCTGTTACCAAATGTATTTACCTCACACACCCGCCATTGCACCCCATGCCTGGTTCTCTCTCTCTCTCCCCCTCTCCCTCTCACCCTCTCGCGCTAAATACATGCATTGCCTATCTAGCCCCTAACCTCTCGTGCATGCGCACGCACATTGTATATGTAGGTCACTCCCTCGAGACTGTCTCACTCTTTCTTCCACATGGCGGGCCACACTCGCTCAATCTCGCTCTCTTTATCTGAGTCTCGTTTAACCTTGTTTTCTTTCACACACAAATGATATATCTCCCTGTTCGGGCCTCGATCGACATACTCTATACTCTGTCACGTAGATTGTCTATCTAGGTCAGTCCATCCAAGCCACCACCACTCTTGCGACCTCATGGTGGGCCACGCTCACTCAATCTCTCTCTCTCTCTCTCTCTATATATATATATATATGTGTGTGTGTGCGTGTGTCGATTGACCTCGCTCTTTCTCGGACAAAAATGATATATCACCATGTTGAGCCCAATTCGACCTATTCACATTGTATACTCTCTCACGCACATCGTCTATCTAGGTCACTCTCTCCAACCCGCCTCACTCTTTCGATCGCACGGCGACCCTATGTGATCGGTTCACCTTGCTTCCTATCACGCACAAAATATATCTACATGTCTGTGACTGGATCATCTCTCAAGCTCTATCTTACAGCCCTCACCCTTGCCAAAAAGCTCAATCGGACAATATCAATCCAGAGCATATATATTTGTTCAATGAATGTCGGACCACACTCACTTTGTCTCTCTATCTATATGTCTCTCGATTGACCTCGCTTTCTCACACCGTATCTTCCACGCGTTGAATCTACTACCTCAACATCCCTCGCAAAGCCGGAGCTATTTACATTGTGAGGGGCACTCCAACCTTGGATTAATTTGTGTAGGCATTTATTCTGGTCGGTTTAGATTATATTTTCGTAGCATTCTGCCCACAAGTACTCCAATCACCATAGCGGGTAATTAAGCTACGGGGAGCACCTAATATGAGCACCGGGGAGCCATTGGATCGAAGATGCAGCGGCACACACGAGGCCTGAATGTTTTATTTGCAAAAAAACCTTTGGAGAGTTTGGAAATTGCGCATAATTACAAAGACTACTCCCAAGCCATTGGATCTCACTCCAACGGTGTAAAAACTCGTATCACCATAGTATCTAAGCTGCGGGGTGGATGTGATATTCTATGCCGCTGTCATTTTTGTTCGTAAACTTGCAAAAAACGTGTAACTCGTGCCGTTACTTTTCTAACCGCGCAAAGTGTTTGTTCAAAAAAAACCATCCTACACTGAAATATCGGAACAACACACGGGGGTCCCACTTGTCATTAATCAAATTTGGACCTAAAACTAACAAATCTGAAAGACGAGATTCGAACTGACAACCTGGACTACAAAGCGTAAGTCGATAGCCTGAAAGAACGAACGGTTGTTGGCTTTGTCCCATAACTTGATTTTATATAGTACTTGCGTTGAGTAGAGTAGAGGGAGTGCCTCGTCAACACGTGCATGACCGTTATCTCACTTACTGGTGGGTCCCAGGTCTGCGATCTCAATCTCTCTTCTCTCCATCGTCTAACCTTTGCACGGGCACACACAAAGAGCCGCGCTAGCTTGCCGTGGTGTTATTACAACTAAAAAAACTTGGAAAATAGAAGAATCGCCTAGAACAAGAGACGTTGTGGCTGGTCGAGATGGAGCTAACCACATCTATCCTCCGTCCCACGTTTGCGTGATGAAGCTGTGCGGCTAGTGGGGTGTTTTCAACCGACTGGCTGGGTCCCGAGGTCGAACCATAGGTACTCTACTACGTCTGATACAGTATATTTTTACACGCACATTTTTCCTCCGTGCCGAGACGTGGCACACCCTACCGCGCGGTTTCGGGGTCCTCCCGGGTGGTGCACGCATATATTCTTCCTGACGTGGGACGCCCTACCACGCGTTTTCTGGGTCCTCCTCGGTCGTAGTGCCGAAGGAAGTAAATGAGTCGTCAAATCACGAAAGACCACCTTTCCCGCCGGGTACATCAGTGAAGCACGGTGGCTAGCTAGTTGGGCTAGTTCGACCGATTAGCTAGGCCACCACCACATTTGTTTTTTCACCCCTTTTTTATCTACTTGCCGGCAGGTAAATTTAAATATCCACCGCGGCGTTGCTCTGGTGTTTGGGTACGGCAGGATTTTTAATTTTTTTATTGATGGGAGCAGGCGCGGTAGGATTTTTAATTTTTTGATTGACGGGAGCAGGCGCGGCAGCAATTAGTCATGATGACTCCACCTGTACCCACTGCTGCCTGATGTGAGAAGTCGTCGACTGGTGTTTTATCGTGGTGAAAACCAAAAGATTCCCCGCTCCCTCCGCCTTCCCGTAGATTGCATTGCCTTTCAGCAGTTTCGCCCCCTTTGCTTCCTCTCCCCATTGCTTCTACCTGGTGCCATGGCAGCGCCGCAGATCACGGAGTCCAAGGTGAGGCTCCTGACACAGGAGCCCCATGCCAAGGATGCGGAGCTCAGGGCCAAGGACGTGGAGCTCCGTGAGCTCAAGGAGGAGAGGAGTGCCATGCTCCTCCATTATGTGCGAGAGTTCACGGAGCTTCAAAAGCAGCAGGCGTCCACCACAAAGATGCTCGAGGCATCGGCGACGTTGCTGCACAAAGCGGGAGATACGATAGGCCGTCAGGGGAGCCGGCTGGAGCGCAAGCGGGCCGATCGTGATGAGCTCCAGGATCGCCCTAGCCACTTGGTGAACCAAGTTGCCATGCACGTGTTGCGGCTACGCGATGCCTACCGTCGTGCCAGCGCGACGATGCCGGCCGTCGGGCTAAACCCTCTGCATGGGCATGTCCATGTCTCGGCGCAACATGACCGTTGGATCAAACTCACACGGTGCAGATCAGTCACTGTAGCACAAAGCGTGTGGGTGTGTTTGGTTGCATTCTCATCTCAATATAGTTGTTTCCTCTTCGTGTATTTTTGTCAACCTACTAGTGTGGACTCATGCACCCTTCATGCACTCTACCAAACACCCGAAAGTGGGTCGAGAAGGGAACTTTTGCTCCCATCCCGTGCACCCTTCATACACCCTGCCTAACACTATTCATGCTTCATGTGGTTCATGTTTCGTGGAGTACTATAGCACAGTACTCTCCGTGCGCTGTGGACCTAGTTCTATTAACATTGATCTCACCATCCATTCTTGACCGGACAGTCGAAAAAGCGGTACTATGTTACATATAGGAGTAGTTGACATGCGCACAACATCATTTGTTATTGTCATACCTTACTACACTAGCAACAAGTAGTACTGACGTATGAACAACTGCACATGCCTAGTAGTAGGAGCACCGTGTATGTTCAAGTGGCTGCCGTGTTTCGCACTCCTCCATCGTACGAGTGGAAACGCATGTTGTAATCATTTTTTTTCTTCTGGAAAACAGTGGACACGCTCTACCGTGCGGATCCTCCTCCAGCCATGCACTAAAGTACTCACTTTTGCCGATGTGTGGGACAACCAGCATCGGGGTCCACCAGCCATGCACTAAATTACTCCGTAGTAGAGTGACGATAGACTACCTCAATCGAAGCGCCGCAGTAATGCCCAATGAGCCGTCAAATCACAAAACCCCCTCCTTTCTAGCAGTAAGTTGGACGGACGAAGCAATCATCATTTCACTCTTCTCTCTCAGCTTCGTCTCTACCCAACCCTCGCTTCTGCCTCATCTTTTTCCTCATTTCTTCAAGAAAACCCCGACCTGCTTCTGCCATTGTTCTTCTCTCCCAAAGAAGGAAAGGTGAGCGCATCAATGGTGTTGATTCTGGCCATGGCCCGGTCTTGCAACCCCGAGACCGATCCTATAACTCCCTCTCTTTTCTTCTTTTCGGTTTGTGATTATGGTTTCTTTTCTTTTATTTTTATCTGACAGTTTCTTGATGGACGCTGGAGCACCGGCTGAAGTGATGTCTATGGCTCTGGCCAAAACCATCGAGGCTCATGGTATGAAGAAGCGCAAGCACCCCGCCGAGACTACCGCAGACAAGCTCAAAGCCATCGCCCTATCCAAGCCCCCCTCTCCGGGATCCCTCATTAAGCAAGTCCATGTAATATCACTTCTTGACGATTTTTTCTCGATCTTGATTGTGTTTTTTCATCTAACACGCAGTACTAGTACTAGTAGTACAACTTTCTGGGTGATCTTGCATGTGATTTTTGTGTGCCAAATGATGGTTCTAAATTCCTCTTTTGACCAAAACATGCGAGAGGATGACACTGATTTCTTATAGATTACTTTCAACTACTCCCTCTGTCCCAAATTTCTTGTCTTAGATTTGTCTAGATACGGATGTATCCAATACTAAAATGTGACTTGATACATTCGTATCTAGACAAATCTAATACAAGAATTTTGGGACGGAGGGGGTACTTTATGAACATCAATGCTACCTTTTAAGAGGGTATATTTGCCTCAGTAACTTGTGTTATGGATATTGCATGTAATCCCTCTGCTCTCATGCCTTTGAAGACATGTTCTAGTGTCTTTGTTCACTCATTTCTGTGCGTATATTTAGTCATATATGGAGTATAATATCGAAAATCATCTTATATTTCTGAACGGAGGTAGTAATAAAATATGGTTTCTGTTTGAATTAGAACCAGGTCCACGGTGGAGATGAAGTTCTCAAAGTCATGCCGTGTGAACTGGAAGACCTGATGATGAGTTCTACTGCTGAACTATCCAGCTGCTGTGTCCTTGTCGCCACGTGTCCTGAACTAGTGTTTTCCTGTAGCATTGTTGTCAGGCGTGTACTCGAGGCTGTACTTGACCACAACAATTTCCTGGCTGTGCCTTCGATTACGAAGGGTGCGGTTCTTGTAAAGCTTCCCAACAAATTTGATGCGGCATGTCTTCATCATCATGTTTATGAGTGGAAAGACCACTCTGTTAGGTTCTCCAAGGTTGACAAGATGGTGATGGTGCACGTAGACATCTCACACGAAGTCCATGGCCTAGTCAGTCATGCGGGGTTCATCCCGTAGGTCGGTGGCAAAAAGTAGTCTGTAGAGTTTAGTTAGTGCAACTTTGCTTGTCTGTAGTAAGTACTATTGTTCAGTACTTGATTTGTGTTTGTGAACCCTGTATTGTTTATTAGTACTGTCGCTTTTGGTGTGTGGTCAGTCCTGAGAAAGGTCTATGTTAATGTTTGTCCACTCAATTCAGTCTATATATTTTGAAGTATCCATATCATATTTTTTGTGAGGACGGTCTATCAATTATGGTTACACTCCAATATCTATATGCATTGCAGGGTTTATCGCACCCACCAGGATTTCCAGCCCCATGGATGTTCGGTCCATACAATTTGTCACGGCCTTTGGACTGTCCTGCTTGTGGGAGTAGGCGGGGCCCCTGCATGCCACGCGTAATTGAACGATCAATCTTCTGTTTAGTACTTCAACATGGTGATTTCCTGGTAAGGATTCACTCGTGTCACATCAAGTAAATATTATTGATTTACTATCTAAATCTTATTGATTTAATGTCATGTTTTCTTTCTTTTCCTGCAATTTTACGATGCAGGTTTGGCCATGTGACATTCATCACAGAATAAACCGTTTGGTTTGCTCTACGATGGCTATTTTTGCAGGTTTCACTTCTTATGTCGTGTCAGTAATGAAGGCACTGTCCATTACTTATATTACTGGAAAAAATTGGATCAGTCTGTTGTCTGAGTACAAGCTGAATCCCTATGATGAACTGCAGTTTGGTTTAACAAAAATGCCACAATTAGTCCTTCTCACATTTAAAAGAAATGAAGAAAAAGACTGGATCACGGTCACGGATCCTAGTCAAGTTAGAAAGCTGATCATACCAGACCAGACACGATCGCCGCTGTCTCGCACAGATCGAGCACCGATAGTTGCTCTAGCACTGATAGCGGTAGCAGCTCAGTCTGATCCAACTGAGGATCGGGCACCGACCGCGTCAGCGAATCAGTCTGATCTACCGGAGGATCGGGCGTCGACACCGGCACCTGCTCCGACACCGGCACCAGCTCTACAAGGAGCACCATCTCCGGTAGCAGCAGCGGCTTCCGCACCTACACCAACACTTGCACTTGCATCTGCTCCGGCCCGTGCAGTTGCACCGGCAACAGACTGGGCCGCAGTTCGCACTTCATATACCAAAGTCCTTACAAAAACCCACATGTCCACCTTCTTGGTAAGCATTGGCCGCCCAAGTGCTTCGTTCTTTTTTATTTCCATGTTGTTTCACATGATTCCCTGTGTTGATCTAACTGTTTGGGTATGTCTTCTTGTTTGCAAATAGAGAATTCCTAGAGCAACGAGGGAGTCGTTCAACAATCCGGGCGACCGCGGCCAAGTTTCTCTTACCATGCGCAGCCTTGGTGTGAATGAACCCGCTCAATATATCGTAAGTACAAAGGATGGTCGCATGATGATTGATGCTAAAGGATGGTCAAGGTTCAAATCTAAATCATATCTTGCGGTAGGGGATGATGTCAAAATCGAACTTTCTCGGCAAGGAGAGCTGGTCCAAATCAACTTTGAAATTCTTCAGTAGCAGCACGCAACCGCCTAACTGATCTATCCTCCGAGAGATTTTGATGTAATAATCTGGCATGGTGAAACAAGTGTCCTGTGTGTATAAGTAGTACGATAGTATTATTTATCACATGGTATATCGTTGATAGAATTGCAACTCTGATTGCTGGTTAGGAACTGTCGTTCGATTTCATTCCAACAGTTGCCGTGCTTTATTCAATTTTGTGTATTCGCCTTGCGACAGCACCTAAAACCAGCGTCGTACCGATCGCTTGCAATATGAAAAGCGCTGAGGTAGAACACATGGGCCCCAAACATGCAGGGTCGGTGTAACACCCCGGATATAACTTTCCCAATTTGTAATCCAACTCTTGTCGTTTCCGGCTTTAAGTTATTTTATTTTCTCGGGTTCGGGTCTTTGTCTCCGTGTGTTGTTATCGTTGTCATGCATCTCATATCATGTCATCATGTGCATTGCATTTGCATACGTGTTCATCTCATGCATTCGAGCATTTTCCCCATTGTCCCTTTTGCATTCCGGTGCTTCGTTCTCCTCCGGTGGTCATTTCTAGCTTTCTTTCGTGTGTGGGGATTAAACATTTCTGGATTGGACCAAGACTTGCCATGCGGCCTTGGTTTACTACCAGTAGACCGCCTGTCAAGTTTCGTACCATTTGGACTTCGTTTGATGCTCCAATGGTTAACCGAGGGACCAAAAAGGCCTCATGTGTGTTGCAGCCCAACACCCCTCCATTTTGGCCCAAAACCCACCTAACTCTTCTCCATCATCTAGAGCGTTCGATCACGATCGCGTGGCCGAAAACCGCACCTCATTTGGACTCTCCTAGCTCCCTCTATGCCTATAAATAGACCCCCCCCCCATTCCAAATCTCGGATCCCCTCTCTCTAACCCTAAAAAAACTGCTCCCCTCGCCGCCGGACATGTCCGAATCGGGCCGGACACGTCCGCCCGACGCAGCCGACCAACGGGCCGCTGCCACGTGTCCTCGGGGCACCCCACATCACTGCTCCACGCCGCCGGCCAGCGAAGGCCCAGGCCGGGCCCCCCCGGCCCGCATCGCCGCCCGACCGAGGCGCGGGCGCCCGCCTCGCCGCGTCCCCGCCTCCTTGCTCGCCGGCGCGCCCCGCCACCGCACCGCGCCGCCGCGACCACCGCCTCCTCCACGCTGCCCGACGCGCTCCGCGCCGCGTCCGACGACCGCCGTCGCCGCCCCGTCCTCCTCTCGCCGGATCCGGCTCTGGCGACCACGCCCCCGCCGGCCCCTTCCATCTCCGGCGTCGTCCCCGCCCTGGTGAACAGTGTTTCCGGTGACCTCGACATCCGCGCTGATCCGGATCTGGATCTGAGGATTTTGGATCGGGTTGACTTTTTCCTCCGAACCCTAATTATTTTGCTATCTTTGACCTGCTATATCTCCGCATCCGTAGCTCCGATTCATGCATATAGCATATCAAAATGTTCGTCTCAGAGAGTACATCATTTCATTCCATTGCATCATTTTCATTTTAGGTCATCTTGATGCCCGAAATGCTGTTAGAAGAGGGCTACTTGAGTTAATTGTCAGATCTGCTAGTTCATCTTAGACATTTGTCATTTTTGCCATGATTATTGTGTGCATGATATGCCCATGAGTCCTACATATGTTTTGTTAAGGGTTTTGTCATCTTTCTAGAGGTGCAACCCATGTATTTTTGTGATGTGTGTGGTGCTTAGTGCAAGCTTGCAAAGTGAGGCACCCGGTAAATCTGTTTTCAGGGACTTAGTAGTTTCACTAAGTCCTGGGATTGTTTAGTTCATGATGCCATATGTTCATGTTGTTTCCTAGTGATCCGTGCCTCTTTTGAGGATTATCAGTAAAGGAGTTTTGTTAATATTGTAGTGCTCTATCCATCCATGTCTTTTTTTTTGCATATATGGAGCACCCTAGCTTGAGTCAATCGAGCTCTACATTTGCTTTGTTCTGAATCTCGGCTGATCATCAACTTGTTTGCGATTTTGCCGATGTTATTGTAGTTGATCCGTGCATGCTATGCCATTGTTCTTGCCATGTCTAGCTTGTATTTTGTGCCTTCTTAATGGATGTATGCTTGTCTTGCCATGAATTACTCCGTAGTGAGTGCATCGAGCTCGTAAACATGCCTTCGTGAGTTATGTTTCAGCATGTCCCAGTTTTCACTAAGTCTGGAAACTGATTATGTTTTGGCTATGTTCGTGTGCTTGTTAGCATATTTTGTGATCCCTTTTGGCTCAAGGTCACTAAGGGACTTTTGTTAAGCTTGTTGAGTAGATCCATGCCATGTCTTTCTTTGTCATGTTCAGGTCCTGTAGCATGTTGTTTTGTTGCTCCGAAGAGGGCTATATGATCTGAAATTCCAGACAAGTGTTAATTTCACAAAGTCTGAGATCTGTTTACCATTTGCGTTTTTGCCATGCTTGTTTGAACCTCCTAATGGATGAATTGGCCGTAGCTCAGTGCTAGACTTTTGTTAAGCATCTTGAATGCTTCCCTGCCATGTATTTTGCTGCCATGTTTGGGTGCTGTAGCATGTTCATCTCATTGCATTTAGATGCCTACTTGCTGTAAATCGCAGACCGGTGTCATATTTGAATCGCTTGCCATTTCCAAACTGTAACTCCGATTCCGGTGATCTTTTTATTGTTTTCAAGCGATTTCATCCCATCTTTCCAGTGGCACACTTGGTTTTCCAAGTTGAGGCCAGGTTCATGCATCTCCTGTCATATCTTGCATATGCATCCTGCATCGCATCCCGCATAGCATCCCATCATTGCATCTCTGATCTCGTGGTAGATCTACTCTTGTAACACCCATATCTTCAATATTAATCAAGCAGGATGTAGGGTTTTACCTCCATCAAGAGGGCCCGAACCTGGGTAAAACTTCGTGTCCCTTGCCTCCTGTTACCATCTGACCTAAACGCACAGTTCGGCACCCCCTACCCGAGTGCCGGCGTTCTGGGAACGGGGGTCCCCCAGACTTGCCTGCCTGCGGCCTGTGGCGTGGCTCGAATGGGGGCCCAACATGGCCCATCTTCATCAAGCACAAGACTCAAGACCCTCGCGAGGGGCCAAGCCTCGCGAGGCGGACGACACGGCGCATCCTCAGGCGCAGCCTCCTCAGGCTAGCTCGCGAGGAGACGGAGATATCAAGGCGGGGTGCCACGCGACGTGCCAGTGACGCAAGCCGTGACGATCGTGGGTGCCAGGCGGGCGCCAGCACGCGCAGCGTCCTTCTTTCCTCTTTGGTGCAAAGGGGGCAAGCGCAGCCGCAGAGTACCGAGGCATCAGGCAAAGGTTGCCGTTTCGGTGCAACAAGACCAGGACCAAGCGGACTACGAGACGGAGGTCACCATGGAGCCCAGCGTGGCGTCACCGCAGAGCCTTTCGCAGGCGAAGACCACCTTTTGTCAGGATAGATGTACTTGCTGTCCCCCTTCAAATTAGCCCGTCATTGTTGGCTCCCTTCCCGCTTGATATTTGGGAAGAGGACCAGGGCCCCTATAAATAGGACCGGCCACCCACGTAGCGGGGGGAGCAGTTGGTTCGTTCGGTTCTCGTAGGAAGGCACACAGGGATCGAAAAAACGGAGAGAGAGAGAAGGGCGACTGAACTCATCCTAGCAGTTCATCGCCCCAGCCAAGAACATACCCTTACGAGGCTGTTCTTCCTTGTATTGTTCGTCATCACCAGCCCCAGGAGGCAATCCATCCACCACACACTGGAGTAGGGTATTACACCACAATGGTGGCCCGAACCAGTATAAATCATGGGTCTCTTGTGTGATTATTTTAGTAGTTTAGATCTTTGTGAGGCGGGGAGGTTGAGGACGTGATTTTCGCGTGCACCCTAGTGTTCGAACCTTAAGGGTCTGCCGGAACCCGATATCCGACATTTGGCGCGCCAGGTAGGGGTGCGCCAGAATCTGTCTTCCACCACTCCGTTCTCCTCCGACCGTCGCATCCATGTCCGACGCTCGTCGGGCCCACGGCGAGCGCCAGGCCGCCATCGCTTCTCGCGTCGCCCAGACGGCCCCCATCGGTGGGCGTCCTCGTTGTTCCCCGTCGCCCGCCGTCAACGCAGCCACCGGCCCGGCGGGGGGCGGGCAGCAAGCATCATCTCAGCACCCGTCCGTGCGGCAAGACGGCCGCACCGCTACTCCATCACTCGGTCCAGCCGGTTCTTCGTCCCGCGCACTCCGCGCACCCTTGGAGGCTCGAGCTGCGCTCCTCGCGGCAAACGAGCTCCTGTGCTACCGCCCCGTCAACGACGTCTATGAAGAGTGGCTCGACCGCATCGCCGAGCTTGTCCGCGCTGCAGGGGGCTCTTCCGCGCCGTCCGTCCCTCTGCGCCACACTCCGCCCCGCGCAGGCAACGAAGCTCCAGAGGCGCACCATCCGCCTCCCCTCCAAGAAGATGCCATGGCACCAAGGCGCTTGGCCCCTGGGCGGAACCCGCTCCGTCAAGCACCAAGGCAGTAAGAGCAAAGCTGCCAAGAAGTTCCTCGCCCACAAGCGGCTGCCAGGGCGCTCCCTGCTCCGGCGCGCCGCGACCCTGCTCCAGCTCCGGCGCGCCAAGACCCCGCCCTGCTCCTAGCTGCAGCGCGTGGGGACCCTCAAGACCAAGTTCTCCACCAACAGAGGCCTTTTGTGGCCACCGCGGGCTGCCACGCCTACACCACTGAGCTGTGCAGCGTCGCGTGGCCCGGCAAGTTCAAGCCTGACCTGCCTCCTCGCTACGACGGCACAACCGATCCCGCAGAGTTCCTCGAGCTCTATGAGCTAGGCATCGAGGCTGCCGGCGGGGATGAAAAGGTCATGGCGAACTGGTTCCCCATGGCGCTCAAGGAAGGAGCTCGAACCTGGCTCCTGAATCTGGCTCCAGGAACGATCTCCTCCTAGGACCAGATGCGCGCCCACTTCATCGCCAACTTCCAAGGTACTCGCGACCGGCCGCCCGCCGTGAGCGACATGCGCCGCATCAAGCAACAACCCAGAGAGACCCTGCAAAAATACATCCAGCGCTTCAATAGCGCGCGCCTCAAGATCCCCAAGGTGTCCGAGGAGGCCATCATCTTGGCCTTCTCCGACGGCGTGCGCGACGTCAAGATGAAGGAGGAGCTGGCGATGCATGAAGACCTCTGCACCTCCCTGGAGCTGTTCAACTTGGCGAACAGGTGCGCCAGGGCTGAGGAGGGACGCCTCTCCCTCCTCGAGCTGCCTGCCGCGGACCCAGAAGAGAAGAAGCCCAAAGCCAAGGACGTGAAGCGCAAGGGGGCTGCCGTACTCGCAGCAGAACCAGACACAAAGCGGGGCAAGGATCTGCCCAAACCCTCCAGAGGCAGCCGGTACTACGTGTACCATGACCTCCACACCCACAACACCAACGAATGTCAAGAGCTCCGCGCCGTGCAAGAAGGAAGGATCGGCCGTTGCCCTGACCGTGCTGACCGGGGCTATAGCCGAGGAGGAGGAAGAAACCCAGGACACTGGGAAGATCGCGGCCCACGCCAGGGGTGGCGCGACCAACCTCGCGAGGACCGCTGGCGGGACCTGCCTCGCGAGGGAGACTGGAGGGATCAGCCTCGTGAGGACCGCCCTTATGGCAATGCAGGCCTACCTCCGCTGCCACCTCAGCCAAGGAGGAACGAAGATCGCCATCAAGACGAGGGGGCTGGGGGCTTCAAGGAGCCGCGCGCAATCGCCTGCATCCTGGGCGGAGCTCAAGCCCCAGCCTCTCAACGTATCTTCAAGCAGTTTGCCCGCGAAGTGAATGCAGTTCTCCCCAAGCTCGAAGCAACGCGCCCCCTCAGGTGGTCGGCGTGCCCCCATCACGTTCAGCTCGGCGGACCAGCTCAAGTGCGCGGCCATGGCAGGAGTCCTCCCGATGCTCTGCTCCCCAGTCATCAGCAACGTGCTGGTCACCAAGACCCTCATCGATGGTGGGGCAGGGCTCAATGTCCTGTCCGTGGAAACATTCAACAACCTCCAAGTGCCCTATGACCAGCTTCAGCCAACCAAGCCTTTCTCCGGGATCACCAACGGTTCCACAGTCCCGATCGGGCAGGTCCGCCTCCCTGTCACCTTCGGGGCCCGCAGAAACTACCGCACCGAGCTCATCGACTTCGACGTCACCCACATCCGCCTGCCGTACAATGCCATCCTCGGGTACCCAGCGCTGGCCAAGTTCATGGCTGCGACCCACCACGGCTACAATGTCCTCAAGATGCCAGGAAATGGCGGCGTCATCACGGTGCCCTGTGAAGAGAAGGATGCAGTGTGTTCCCTGGAGCGGGCCTATCAGGCCGCGTCGCTAGAAGACCCAGATTGCGGAAGCAGGAGGCTTCCTGAGACCACCCCCAAGAAGAAGAAGACATCGTCAGGCTCGGCCCCTCAGGAGGCAGGCCCCTCAGGGCCCATGTCTGCCCAGGGGGACCCTCCTTCCATCACGTAGGAAAGCGCGCCCGGCGCCCTCCTCAGGCAGGGCTCGGGGGCTCTCACCTGGAGGGCCACCGACCTAGCCAGGGTCACGAGGGAGGCGCTTGGGCACCATGTGGAGGCGTGCTTCGCAGCACGTTTCCCCTGGGAAGGAGTCGCGCCAGGAAGGTCAGACCAGCAGGAGTTCGTCATCAAGGCCATTCAAGAACTACAGGACACAAGGATCATGAGAGGTTGCCGCCGCCTGCCAGCCGTGGCCCCACATCCAGGCGAGGATGGTGGGCTGCGCGTCTGCATCGACGTACCAGGGCTCAATCAGATCGCCACGACGGAGCGTCTCTGGCCCTCACAAGTGCGGCGCTGCGGGGGTCCACCCCACACCTATGTTCGCATGCCTTACGGCCTGCTGAGCATGGCTGCGGCGTACCAGCGCCTCGTGAGGGGCATCATGGAGGCTCAGGAAGACAGACGTTCCGCGGCCTTGGCGGAGATGAAGACAGCTCGTGAGGAGTCACCAGTGCCTCCAGAGCCTCCCGAGGCCCCGGGGCCTGGGGGCTCGTGAGGATCAGCTTCCGCAGCCCGCCAAGTCTGCTGCACCAATGCCACTTTGCCGACGACATCCCCAGGTGACACCTTCCAAGTTTCATTCCCAGCTGGGAGCGCCCTCCCAGGGTTGCATCACTCCCAGGCCACGTGGGTCCGTCCCTGCGGCATGTATCCCCTTTTACCCTTCCGTCGTTAGTTTGCCTTGTTGGGGGCGCCCCTCGGGCTGCATCATCCCCAAGCCGCTCGGGCCAGACCCAGCGGCGTGTATCTCCCTAGCGTTTATTTCCAACTATGCATTTGCCTATCATGCTTGATTGCATGATGCCCATCCGCGGCATCCCTTCTTCTCCATGTCGACTACTTGCACGTTAAAGGGGGGGTGCCTGAGCATCGCGACTCAGGGCTCTTACTGGCTCTCCAGCCCTCACCCTCTGGCCTTGTCCATGGCATCGCGACCTGGCATACCAGCGACGGTTGAGACAAGCTTGAGGGCCGGGACCCGAGGACGTAGAGTACCGGCATCTAACCAAATTTTGCAGGGACACATCTCAAGATAAGGCCCAGTGCCGGGAGCAACCCGCCCAGAGGTAGGGCCTCGTGAGTCCCGCGCTGGCTCACGGGTGCCCAGATACACCTCACCTAGCCCTACCGTGCCGGTCACGTGTCAGGGCGGGGCTGTATACGCCCCGGGGGCTCCTCCCAGAGGGGAGCCCCCTCCCACGTACCAGTGGAAGCACCATGCTCCGCGCTGGCTGACGACACTGCCGAGGCGCGGCTATGCCCGTACACATATAGAAGCGCTATGCTCCGCGCTGGTGATAAACAACTAGGGGTGGCCTCCGGGCCGCATTAACCTCAGGGAGCCCAGAGCTCAGTGGCTGGCCTCGTCGCAACGCCTCCCCTCCGGAGTGCCGCGCGTGGGGGCTAGGCACGGGGGCTACGACTGGGTCACGCCCAGGCGTACGCCGCCCAGCCAGGCCCCTCGGGCCTGGTTCGCCGCACGTCTCTCCCCGAGCGGAGCCAAGGTATGAAGGCCGTTTGCATGTCAAGGGGGACTCCTGAGCATCGCGACTCAGGGGCCTAACTGGCTCCATAGCCCCTCACTCCTTAGTTCCGAAAGGCTATGCTGGGTTAGGTACGCGCGGAGTCGGGCTCTGCAGACGTAGAACGGTAGCCACGCCTACATCTCGCCTCATCACCCGCTGTTCGCGCGTCAAGGGGGACACCTGAGCATCACGACTCAGGGGCCTAACTGGCTCCATAGCCCCTCACTCCTTAGTTCCGAAAGGCTATGTTGGGTGAGGTACGCGCGGAGTCGGGCTCTGCAGACATAGAACGGAAGACACGCCTACATCACGCTTCCCTACTTGTTGTTCGCGCGCCAATGGGGACTCCTGAGCATCGCGACTCAGGAGCCTAACTTGTCACGTGGCCCCTCACTCCTTTGGTCCCGTCCTGGTTTCCGGTCGGGGCTAATGCTGGGTGAGGCATGCGCGGGGCCGGGCTCTGCCGGCGTAGAACACAAGCAAGTAGGGAAGAAAAGCATAAAATCCAAGGAACTTAAAAGCAAATATTACAGTCCATACTGTCATCTCAATACCAAACGCAAGTTTAAATGCCTCCCCGAGGCATGGTACATGTGTAGGAATTGAAAGAAGAACAGGGATGGAACAGAGTCACTTGTCGGCGGTGAAGCTGTGCGGAGCGGCTTCGCCTCATGGAGCAGCGGGGCCGGCAGCGCCTTGCCTTGGCTTGGTGCTGAAGGCCCGGAACTTCCTCATCAGCGCCTTCGCGCGCCACTTCACGGCTTCGACAGTGGCGGCAGCACCCTCGCTGCTCACCGGTTCCAGCAGGCCGTCGAGGTCGGCGTCGGGATCACGAAGGTAGACATGGGCGAAGACCCGCGTCAACGCAGCAGAAGACAAGACGTGCGCCTCGGCCTCGGCCGCGGGGCCGATGCCAAGGGCGACATCCCCAAGGGCCTTGACCAGGAAGGGAAGCAGCTTGGCGGGGCCGTCCTCGTCACCAGCTAGTGGGCTGTCCAGGCCGCTCTCGTAAAGCATCTTCAGCGAAGCACGGGCATCTTTCTCCATGTTTGGGAAGGCCACGCGATCCTCGGCAAGAACCCGGGCCTTGGCGTCCAGCTCGGCCTTCGTCGCCTCCAGCTCCTTCTTCAACGCGCCTAAGTGGTCGCGATGCTTCTTGAGCTTGGCCTCCTGATCCTCAAGTGCCGCCTCGCGCGCCTTCGCCCCCTTCTCCAGCTCTTGGCGCAGGCGGACCTCCTCCGCAAGCTGGCCCCGTAGGCCTTGCAGCTCGTCCTCCAGCTCCTTGCAACGGCCGCGGACTTCGACCACTTCCCCCAGGGCTGCATCACGAGCAGCCTTCGCTTCGAGGGTGGCTTCCCTCTCTCCATCACAGGGCGTTGAGGCCTGAACCAACACCGCCCGAATCGAAGCATCAGAGCGAATCCACCCCGAAGCAGTTCCAGGCGCCCGGCCACCAGACGAGGGTCGGTGCCGAGAAGGTCCTGCCGTAGCCGGTCCAGTTCAGCGGCGGCACGCTCCAAGATGGAAGAAGAAGACGAAGTAGCATCGGCACAGTCCAGGACAATAGGAGGAGCTGAGGAAGCAACGGCCAGTAGAACGGGAGGAGAAGGAAACGGCGGCGAGGCCGTGGTGTCCCGAAGCAGAGTCCGCTGCGCCTCCGCAGCCGTAGCAGCGGCGCCAGACGAGGGCACCTCCGGAGTCACTTGGGCCATGGGGGCTGAGCTCGCCCTAGCCAGCTCAGCCAAGCCTCACAAGGATGAACGGGCAGGAGAGGCCCGCGCGGCATGATCTCCCTCCCCTGCAGGCGAAGGCGTCGCCGCAGGTGGGACCTCAGGAGCTCCCTTCGGTTTCTTCGCCACTAGCGCCAGCCTATCCAAGAGAAGCAATCATCAAGCCTTGTCAGCAGAACGAGAAACAAAAGATCAAGGATCAAGCACTTATGGGTCTTTGCCAGTGAGCTCGGGCAGCCTCCGGCCTAACTTGAAGCCTGACAGCCGGCTGGAAGGGTCGACCTCAGAAGCAGAAGGCGCGTCCATGGTTCGCCCCGGAGTCAGGACGGACCCGCGGGAGATCAGCGCGGTCCTATCCCTCTTCGGAATCGCGGGCGAGGTCCCGCTACCTAGAGCGTCATCATTGTCATCATCATCGTCATCATCGCTCGGCGAAAGGCGGAGAGTGCGGGACACGCGCCGGGAGAGGGGAGCCCTCGACTCTCCATCAGTCGCCCCAGAGTCGGGCCCCTCTCCCTGCTCCTCTTCCTCCTCCTCATCGCTGGAGTCGCCGGAGGGCACATCCACCGGCCCTTCAGAGGCCAGCGCGGGCACGAGCCCATCCCCGTTAAAAACGGGCATGGACTTCACCACCCGCTTCCAGTCATCGTGAAGGAACAAGGGCTTGGGAGCGCCCTTCGGCCTTGCCACCTCGCCCCCGACCACAGATTGGAGAACCGCGGTAACATCCTCTTCGTCCACAGCCTCGGGGCACGGATCAGGCCTCCACATTGGAGGAGAGTACTCCTGGAGCGGGGCCAGCTGGTGCTCCAGGAATTCCATTAGCAGCGACGCACCGGTCAACTTCGCCGTCGCCATGTTGGCCGGCCTCAGGTCCGCATCCATCTTCTCCAACACCGGCTTCGCGTGGGGGTCCGTGAGCTCCGCTCGGCACCAGTCGCTGGTGCTCACGGGTTGCTCCGTGGGCAAGATCAGCCGAGGGTGGACGAGCCCGACATCTGCCAAGACCCACTTGCTCCTGAAGCCCTCAATGCTCTTCCCGGGACTCGAGATGGCAATGGTGCCGCTATACGCGATGAAGCCCGCACACGCAGAAAGAGAGCTGCCGGAGACCCGGAGGGAGAAGTAGTGGCGCAGCAGGGCCACCGAAGGCTGCACCCCCACGTGGGCCTCGCAGTAGTAAGCGAAGATCGCTAGAAGGAGGACAGAGTTGGGGTGGAGATGTAGAGCCTGCAAGTCGTAATGACGGAGGACGGGGAAGAAGAACTCGGAGAAGGGAGGCACCAAGCCCGCAGCAATGGAGCTCACGAAGAGAGGATAAAAGGTGCCCCCTCGGTCCTCGGGGGCGGCGGAGCCGGCCTTGAAAACCTCCGCCCCGTTGACGCCCTGCGCCATCGCAATCCGGCACAGCCGGGCGAAGCTCGCTTTGGACACATTCGGCAGATCCGGAGTACCAAGCTTTGGCCGGAGGCTGGCGAGGCGCCATGGCTTCCTAGGTCACGCAGCTGGAGTAGATCTGGAAGTTTAGAGGAAGAAAGGGAAGGCACAACAAAGGGGATCTGAGCGACGACTAGAGAGAGCAAAAGGCGAAGTCTGGGCAGATGCCGCTCCTTTACCAACCTGCGTGGTTGCTGAAGCACCCACGTCCCGTCAACCGCCACGCGGCGCCCAAGGCCGCAGGCTGTTAGGGCCCGCGGCGCTTCGCCCTTGCCCTTTCGCCTCTCGGCACGGCCAAGCCCACGCGCGCCACGGGCCCGGGGGCTACTGTTAGCGTTCTGGGAACGGGGGTCCCCAGACTTGCCTGCCTGCGGCGTGGCTCGAATGGGGGCCCAACATGGCCCATCTTCATCAAGCACAAGACTCAAGACCCTCGCGAGGGGCCAAGCCTCGCGAGGTGGACGACACGGTGCATCCTCAGGCGCAGCCTCCTCAGGCTAGCTCGCGAGGAGACGGAGATATCAAGGCGGGGTGCCTCGCGAGGTTCTAGTGACGCAAGCCGTGACGATCGAGGGTGCCAGGCGGGCGCCAGCGCGCGCAGCGTCCTTCTTTCCTCTTTGGTGCAAAGGGGGCAAGCGCAGCCAGGGAGTATCGAGGCATCAGGCAAAGGTTGCCATTTTGGTGCAACAAGACTAGGACCAAGCGGACTACGAGACGGAGGTCACCATGGAGCCCAGCGCGGCGTCACCGCAGAGCCTTTCGCAGGCGAAGACCACCTTTTGTCAGGATAGATGTACTTGCTGTCCCCCTTCAAATTAGCCTGCCATTGTTGGCTCCCTTGTTGGGGAACGCAGTAATTTCAAAATTTTTCCTACGCACACGCAAGATCATGGTGATGCACAGCAACGAGAGGGGAGAGTGTTGTCTACGTACCAACGCAGACCGACTGCGGAAGCGATCTCACAACGTAGATGAAGTAGTCGTACGTCTTCTTCCCGATCCGACCGATCCAAGCACCGTTACTCCGGCACCTCCGAGTTCTTGGCACACGTTCAGCTCGATGACGTTCCTCGGGCTCCGATCCAGCAAAGCGTCGAGGAAGAGTTCCGTCAGCACGACGGCGTGGTGACGATCTTGATGTACTACCGACGCAGGGCTTCGCCTAAGCACTGTAACGGTATGATCGAGGTGGAATTTGGTGGCAGGGGGCACCGCACACGGCTAAGGAACGATCTCAAGGATCAACTTGTGTGTCTTGGGGTGTCCCCTGCCCCTGTATTTATATGTTGGAAGAGGGGGGGCTGGCCGGCCAAGAGGGAGAGGCGCAGGGGAGTCCTACTCCCACCGGGAGTAGGACTCCTCCCCCCCAATCCTAATCCAATTAGGACTCTCGGGGGGGAAAGAGAGAGAAGGGGGGCCGGCCCCTTGTCCTATTCCTAATAGGACTCTAGGGGGCGCCGGCCAGCTAGAGGGCTGCCTCTTTTCTCTTTTCCACTAAGGCCCAATAGGCCCATTTACCTCCCGGGGGGGTTCCGGTAACCCTCTCGGTATTCCGGTAAAATCCCGATTTCACCCGGAATGCTTCCGGTGTCCAAACATAGGCTTCCAATATATCAATCTTTACGTCTCGACCATTTCGAGACTCCTCGTCATGTCCGTAATCTCATCCGGGACTCCGAACAACCTTCGGTACATCAAAATGCATAAACTCATAATAACTGTCATCGTAACGTTAAGCGTGCGGACCCTACGGTTCGAGAACAATGTAGACATGGCCGAGACACGTCTCCGGTCAATAACCAATAGCGGGACCTGGATGCCCATATTGGCTCCCACATATTCTACGAAGATCTTTTATCGGTCAGACCGCATAACAACATACGTTGTTCCCTTTGTCATCGGTATGTTACTTGCCCGAGATTCGATCGTCGGTATCCAATACCTAGTTCAATCTCGTTACCGGCAAGTCTCTTTACTCGTTCCGTAATACATCATGTCACAACTAACTATTTAGTTGCAGTGCTTGCAAGGCTTATGTGATGTGTATTACCGAGAGGGCCCAGAGATACCTCTCCGACAATCGGAGTGACAAACCCTAATCTCGAAATACGCCAACCCAACATCTGCCATTGGAGACACCTGTAGTACTCCTTTATAATCACCCAGTTACGTTGTGACGTTTGGTAGTACCCAAAGTGTTCCTCCGGTAAACGGGAGTTGCATAATCTCATAGTTATAGGAACATGTATAAGTCATGAAGATAGCAATAGCAACATACTAAACGATCGGGTGCTAAGCTAATGGAATGGGTCATGTCAATCAGATCATTCAACTAATGATGTGACCTCGTTAATCAAATAACAACTCTTTGTTCATGGTTAGGAAACATAACCATCTTTGATTAACGAGCTAGTCTAGTAGAGGCATACTAGTGACACTCTGTTGGTCTATGTATTCACACATGTATTATGTTTCCGGTTAATACAATTCTAGCATGAATAATAAACATTTATCATGATTCAAGGAAATAAATAATAACTTTATTATTGCCTCTAGGGCATATTTCCTTCAGTCTCCCACTTGCACTAGAGTCAATAATCTAGATTACACAGTAATGATTCTAACACCCATGGAGCCTTGGTGCTGATCATGTTTTGCTCGTGGAAGAGGCTTAGTCAACGGGTCTGCAACATTCAGATCCGTATGTATCTTGCAAATCTCTATGTCTCCCACCTGGACTAAATCCCGGATGGAGTTGAAGCGTCTCTTGATGTGTTTGGTTCTTTTGTGAAATCTGGATTCCTTTGCCAAGGCAATTGCACCAGTATTGTCACAGAAGATTTTCATTGGACCCGATGCACTAGGTATGACACCTAGATCGGATATGAACTCCTTCATCCAGACTCCTTCGTTCGCTGCTTCCGAAGCAGTTATGTACTCCGCTTCACATGTAGATCCCGCTACGACGCTTTGTTTAGAACTGCACCAACTGACAGCTCCACCGTTTAAAGTAAACACGTATCCGGTTTGCGATTTAGAATCGTCCGGATCAGTGTCAAAGCTTGCATCAACGTAACCTCTTACGGTGAGCTCTTTGTCACCTCCATATACGAGAAACATATCCTTAGTCCTTTTCAGGTATTTCAGGATGTTCTTGACCGCTGTCCAGTGATCCACCCCTGGATTACTTTGGTACCTCCCTGCTAAACTTATGGCAAGGCACACATCAGGTCTGGTACACAGCATTGCATACATGATAGAGCCTATGGCTGAAGCATAGGGAACATCTTTCATATTCTTTCTATCTTCTGCAGTGGTCGGGCATTGAGTCTGGCTCAACTTCGCACCTTGCAATACAGGCAAGAACCCTTTCTTTGCTTGATCCATTTTGAACTTCTTCAAAATCTTGTCAAGGTATGTGCTTTGTGAAAGTCCAATTAAGCGTTTCGATCTATCTCTATAGATTTTTATGCCTAATATGTAAGCAGCTTCCCCAAGGTCTTTCATCGAAAAACTTTTATTCAAGTATCCCTTTATGCTATCCAGAAATTCTATATCATTTCCAATGAGTAATATGTCATCTACATATAATATCAGAAATGCTACAGAGCTCCCACTCACTTTCTTGTAAATACAGGCTTCTCCAAAAGTCTGTATAAACCCAAATGCTTTGATCACACTATCAAAGCGTTTATTCCAACTCCGAGATGCTTGCACCAGTCCATAGATGGATCGCTGGAGTTTGCACACTTTGTTAGCTCCCTTTGGATCGACAAAACCTTCTGGTTGCATCATATACAACTCTTCTTCCAGAAATCCATTCAGGAATGCGGTTTTTACATCCATTTGCCAAATTTCATAATCATAAAATGCGGCAATTGCTAACATGATTCTGACAGACTTAAGCATCGCTACGGGTGAGAAAGTCTCATCGTAGTCAACTCCTTGAACTTGTCGAAAACCTTTCGCGACAAGTCGAGCTTTGTAGACAGTAACATTACCATCAGCGTCAGTCTTTTTCTTAAAGATCCATTTATTCTCAATTGCTTGCCGATCATCGGGCAAGTCAACCAAAGTCCATACTTTGTTCTCATACATGGATCCCATCTCAGATTTCATGGCTTCGAGCCACTTTGCGGAATCTGGGCTCACCATCGCTTCTTCATAGTTCGTAGGTTCATCATGATCTAGTAGCATGACTTCCAGAACAGGATTACCGTACCACTCTGGTGCGGATCTTGCTCTGGTTGATCTACGAGGTACAGTAGTATCTTGATCTAAAGTTTCATGATCATCATCATTAACTTCCTCTCTTATTGGTGTAGTTCTCACAGAAACAGTTTTCTGTGATGTACTATTTCCTAATAATGGAGTAGGTATATTTACCTCGTCAAGTTCTACTTTCCTCCCACTCACTTCTTTCGAGAGAAACTCCTTCTCAAGAAAGTTTCCGAATTTGGCAACAAAAGTCTTGCCTTCGGATCTGTGATAGAAGGTGTATCCAATAGTTTCCTTTGGATATCCTATGAAGACACATTTCTCCGATTTGGGTTCGAGCTTATCAGGTTGAAGCTTTTTCACATAAGCATCGCAGCCCCAAACTTTAAGAAACGACAACTTTGGTTTCTTGCCAAACCATAGTTCATAAGGCGTCGTCTCAACGGATTTAGATGGTGCCCTATTTAACGTGAATGCGGCCGTCTCTAAAGCATAACCCCAAAATGATAGCGGTAAATCAGTAAGAGACATCATAGATCGCACCATATCTAGTAAAGTACGATTACGACGTTCGGACACACCATTACGTTGTGGTGTTCCGGGTGGCGTGAGTTGCGAAACTATTCCACAATTTTTCAAATGTACACCAAACTCGTAACTCAAATATTCTCCTCCACGATCAGATCGTAGGAACTTTATTTTCTTGTTACGATGATTTTCAACTTCACTCTGAAATTCCTTGAACTTTTCAAATGTTTCAGACTTATGTTTCATTAAGTAGATATACCCATATCTGCTTAAATCATCTGTGAAGGTGAGAAAATAACGATATCCGCCACGAGCCTCAATATTCATCGGACCACATACATCGGTATGTATGATTTCCAATAAATCTGCTGCTCTCTCCATAGTGCCGGAGAACGGTGTTTTAGTCATCTTGCCCATGAGGCACGGTTCGCAAACACCAAGTGATTCATAATCAAGTGGTTCCAAAAGCCCATCAGTATGGAGTTTCTTCATGCGCTTTACACCAATATGACCTAAACGGCAGTGCCACAAATAAGTTGCACTATCATTATCAACTCTGCATCTTTTGGCTTCAACATTATGAATATGTGTATTACTACTATCGAGATTTAATAAGAATAGACCACTTTTCAAGGGTGCATGACCATAAAAGATATTACTCATATAAATAGAACAACCATTATTCTCTGATTTAAATGAATAACCGTCTCGCATCAAACAAGATCCAGATATAATGTTCATGCTCAACGCTGGCACCAAATAACAATTATTTAGGTCTAATATTAATCCCGAAGGTAGATGTAGAGGTAGCGTGCCGACCGCGATCACATCGACTTTGGAACCGTTTCCCACGCGCATCGTCACCTCGTCCTTTGCTAGTGTCCGCTTATTCTGTAGTCCCTGTTTCGAGTTGCAAATATTAGCAACAGAACCAGTATCAAATACCCAGGTGCTACTGCGAGCATTAGTAAGGTACACATCAATAACATGTATATCACATATACCTTTGTTCACCTTGCCATCCTTCTTATCCGCCAAATACTTGGGGCAGTTCCGCTTCCAGTGACCAGTCTGCTTGCAGTAGAAGCACTCAGTTTCAGGCTTAGGTCCAGGCTTGGGTTTCTTCTCTTGAGCAGCAACTTGCTTGCCGTTCTTCTTGAAGTTCCCTTTCTTCTTCCCTTTGCCCTTTTTCTTGAAACTAGTGGTTTTGTTAACCATCAACACTTGATGCTCCTTTTTGATTTCTACCTTCGCGGCTTTCAGCATAGCGAAGAGCTCGGGAATAGTCTTGTTCATCCCTTGCATATTATAGTTCATCACAAAGCTCTTGTAGCTTGGTGGCAGTGATTGGAGAATTCTGTCAATGACGCAATCATCCGGAAGTGTAACTCCCAATTGAATCAAGTGATTATTATACCCAGACATTTTGAGTATATGCTCACTGACAGAACTATTCTCCTCCATCTTGCAGCTATAGAACTTATTGGAGACTTCATATCTCTCAATCCGGGCATTTGCTTGAAATATTAACTTCAACTCCTGGAACATCTCATATGCTCCATGACGTTCAAAACGTCGTTGAAGTCCCGGTTCTAAGCCGTAAAGCATGGCACACTGAACTATTGAGTAGTCATCAGCTTTGCTCTGCCAGACGTTCATAACTTCTGGCGTTGCTCTTGCAGCAGGCCTGGCACTTAGCGGTGCTTCCAGGACGTAATTCTTCTGTGCAGCAATGAGGATAATCCTCAGGTTACGGACCCAGTCCGTGTAATTGCTACCATCATCTTTCAACTTAGCTTTCTCAAGGAACGCATTAAAATTCAACGGAACAACAGCACGAGCCATCTATCTACAACATAAACAAGCAAGATACTATCAGGTACTAAGTTCATGATAATTTTTAAGTTCAGTTAATTTACTTAAGAACTCCCACTTAGATAGACATCCCTCTAATCCTCTAAGTGATCACGTGATCCAAATCAACTAAACCATAACCGATCATCACGTGAGATGGAGTAGTTTTCAATGGTGAACATCAATATGTTGATCATATCTACTATATGATTCACGCTCGACCTTTCGGTCTCCGTGTTCCGAGGTCATATCTTATATGCATAGCTCGTCAAGTATAACCTGAGTATTCCGCGTGTGCAACTGTTTTGCTCCCGTTGTATTTGAACGTAGAGCCTATCACACCCGATCATCACGTGGTGTCTCAGCACGAAGAACTTTTGCAACGGTGCATACTCAGGGAGAACACTCCTTGATAATTTAGTGAGAGATCATCTTATAATGCTACCGTCAATCAAAGCAAGATAAGATGCATAAAAGGATAAACATCACATGCAATCAATATAAGTGATATGATATGGCCATCATCATCTTGTGCTTTGTGATCTCCATCTCCGAAGCATCGTCATGATCACCATCGTCACCAGCGTGCCACCTTGATCTCCATCGTAGCAACGTTGTCGTCTCGCCAATCTTATGCTTCCACGACTATCACTACCGTTTAGTAATAAACTAAAGCATTACATCGCGATTGCATTGCATACAATAAAGCGACAACCATATGGCTCCTGCCAGTTGCCGATAACTCGGTTACAAAACATGATCATCTCATACAATAAAATCAGCATCATGCCTTGACCATATCACATCACAACATGCCCTGCAAAAACAAGTTAGACGTCTTCTACTTTGTTGTTGCAAGTTTTACGTGGCTGCTACGGGCTTAAGTAAGAACACATCTCACCTACGCATCAAAACCACAACGATAGTTCGTCAAATAGACTCCGTTTTAACCTTCTCAAGGACCGGGCGTAGCCACACTTGGTTCAACTAAAGTTGGAGAGATAGTCTTCCGCAAGCCATCTATGTGCAAAGCACGTCGAGGGAACCGGTCTCGCATAAGAGTATGCGTAAGGTTGGTCCGGATCATCTCAACCAACAATACCGCCGAACCAAAGTATGACATGCTGGTAGGCAGTATGACTTGTATCGCCCACAACTCACTTGTGTTCTACTCGTGCATATATCATCAAACCATAAAACCTAGGCTCGGATGCCACTGTTGGGGAACGCAGTAATTTCAAAATTTTCCCTACGCACACGCAAGATCATGGTGATGCACAGCAACGAGAGGGGAGAGTGTTGTCTACGTACCAACGCAGACCGACTGCGGAAGCGATCTCACAACGTAGATGAAGTAGTCGTACGTCTTCTTCCCGATCCGACCGATCCAAGCACCGTTACTCCGGCACCTCCGAGTTCTTGGCACACGTTCAGCTCGATGACGTTCCTCGGGCTCCGATCCAGCAAAGCGTCGAGGAAGAGTTCCGTCAGCACGACGGCGTGGTGACGATCTTGATGTACTACCGACGCAGGGCTTCGCCTAAGCACTGTAACGGTATGATCGAGGTGGAATTTGGTGGCAGGGGGCACCGCACACGGCTAAGGAACGATCTCAAGGATCAACTTGTGTGTCTTGGGGTGTCCCCTGCCCCTGTATTTATATGTTGGAAGAGGGGGGGCTGGCCGGCCAAGAGGGAGAGGCGCAGGGGAGTCCTACTCCCACCGGGAGTAGGACTCCTCCCCCCCAATCCTAATCCAATTAGGACTCTCGGGGGGGAAAGAGAGAGAAGGGGGGCCGGCCCCTTGTCCTATTCCTAATAGGACTCTAGGGGGCGCCGGCCAGCTAGAGGGCTGCCTCTTTTCTCTTTTCCACTAAGGCCCAATAGGCCCATTTACCTCCCGGGGGGGTTCCGGTAACCCTCTCGGTATTCCGGTAAAATCCCGATTTCACCCGGAATGCTTCCGGTGTCCAAACATAGGCTTCCAATATATCAATCTTTACGTCTCGACCATTTCGAGACTCCTCGTCATGTCCGTAATCTCATCCGGGACTCCGAACAACCTTCGGTACATCAAAATGCATAAACTCATAATAACTGTCATCGTAACGTTAAGCGTGCGGACCCTACGGTTCGAGAACAATGTAGACATGGCCGAGACACGTCTCCGGTCAATAACCAATAGCGGGACCTGGATGCCCATATTGGCTCCCACATATTCTACGAAGATCTTTTATCGGTCAGACCGCATAACAACATACGTTGTTCCCTTTGTCATCGGTATGTTACTTGCCCGAGATTCGATCGTCGGTATCCAATACCTAGTTCAATCTCGTTACCGGCAAGTCTCTTTACTCGTTCCGTAATACATCATGTCACAACTAACTATTTAGTTGCAGTGCTTGCAAGGCTTATGTGATGTGTATTACCGAGAGGGCCCAGAGATACCTCTCCGACAATCGGAGTGACAAACCCTAATCTCGAAATACGCCAACCCAACATCTGCCATTGGAGACACCTGTAGTACTCCTTTATAATCACCCAGTTACGTTGTGACGTTTGGTAGTACCCAAAGTGTTCCTCCGGTAAACGGGAGTTGCATAATCTCATAGTTATAGGAACATGTATAAGTCATGAAGATAGCAATAGCAACATACTAAACGATCGGGTGCTAAGCTAATGGAATGGGTCATGTCAATCAGATCATTCAACTAATGATGTGACCTCGTTAATCAAATAACAACTCTTTGTTCATGGTTAGGAAACATAACCATCTTTGATTAACGAGCTAGTCTAGTAGAGGCATACTAGTGACACTCTGTTGGTCTATGTATTCACACATGTATTATGTTTCCGGTTAATACAATTCTAGCATGAATAATAAACATTTATCATGATTCAAGGAAATAAATAATAACTTTATTATTGCCTCTAGGGCATATTTCCTTCATCCCTTCCCGCTCGATATTTGGGAAGAGGACCAGGGCCCCTATAAATAGGACCGGCCACCCACGTAGCAGGGGGGAGCAGTTGGTTCGTTCGGTTCTTGTAGGAAGGCACACAGGGATCGAAAAAACGGAGAGAGAGAGAAGGGCGACTAAACTCCTCCTAGCAGTTCATCGCCCTAGCCAAGAACAGACCCTCGCGAGGCAGTTCTTCCTTGTATTGTTCGTCATCACCAGCCCCAGGAGGCAATCCATCCACCACACACTGGAGTAGGGTATTACACCACAATGGTGGCCCGAACCAGTATAAATCTTGGGTCTCTTGTGTGATTCTTTTAGTAGTTTAGATCTTTGTGAGGCGGGGAGGTTGAGGACGTGATTTTCGTGCGCACCCCAGTGTTCGAACCTTAAGGGTCTGCCGGAACCCGAAATCCGATAGCGAGATCCGCCGGTTTTTACACCGACATTGGTGTTTTCATTGAGAGTTCTGTTGTGCCGTCGCCACAAGGAAGGATGTATCGTCCCGTCTTTAAAGAAGGCACTATCGCTGATGGAGCTCTGGCTATCGGCCAAACTCTCCGGCTAGGTGGTTTTCTTATGACCGCCTGTTCGGCCACTGCGCCGACAAAGACTTCTCGGGTCATCGAAAGCAATCTTCACATCAACTCGGAACTCGCCGAGCAGTTTGATCCAATAGTGCTCTCTTCCCTGAACGAGCTCTTGGATCGTATCGACGCCCTGGGAGTCGCTACAGACTACGATCAGATTGGGCCTAAACCCGATCTAAGAGAAATTAACTCTCCCCAGGTCACCCATCACGTTGCAGTGGTGGAAGAACTATGCGGCAAAACTTCATCTTTCTTATGGACTAGCTACGTTCGGATTCCCGATCCCTCCAAGCCGGATACCCGCGGAGGGGAGGATGTCACTCAAAGCCTGAACCCAGAATCAGGCAGCGGGCCAGATTTACCAGAAAACATCCAAGAATCCAAACTTTCGAGTTCGGAAACTCCTTGGCCATTGAGCCTCAGATTGGGTGAGGATGCAGATTCAATTCCACCCACCCACCCAAACATACGCGATCTATTCCAAATTAGGCAAGAGCCCGCAGAAACAGTACACCATTACTGGGCCAGATTCCTCCTGGTCAAGAACAGGATAAAGGACTGCCACGAGGAAGACGCAATTTCACTTTTCTGCAATAATTGCATGGAGAAGGGGATCCTCAATGCCATAAGTCGTCGCGAAATTACACGCTTTGCCGACTTGGTGTCCATAGTACGAAAGTACTGTGCGATGGAAAGCGCCTGGAAAACCGAAATAAAATTTTGGGATAATCCGGCCCTGAATACAAACCCAGTCCGAAATAAAAGGGCGCACTATCACAATACACCTGGGTTAACTACCAAAAAGCAAAAGCCCTCCATGGGGCAAGGAATCGTACTGGAGGGATGGCTCAACGGACCCTGCAAAATTCATAGTACAGCAGATGCAATACCAACGCACAGCCTTAGAGCATGCTGGATACTCCGGCAGGTGGCCAAAAGTGGTGAGGATCTACTCCTCCCAAAAACCACAGAGCACCACCCCGAGGACAATAGTACGGTCTTAACGGTCTTCGAGACCTTCGCGTCAAATAAAAGACGGAAGCGAACACTCCGCAGCACGTCCAAAATCTGCCACATAGTAGAAACAAATCCTTGGAGCAACACGGCTATTACCTTCAATGCCAGTGACGAACCTAAATTCTGAACAGCACGAGTACCAGCCGCACTGGTCCTCAGTCCAATCGTGGACGGCTTTCGACTCACCAAGGTACTCATGGACGGCGGCAGCGGATTAAACCTCATCTACGAGGAAACTCTTCAAAAGATGGAAATAGACTGGAGCCGCATTAAGCAAAGCAGCACAACCTTTAGAGGAATCATCCCCAGTCGGGAAGCACGCTGCGCCGGAAAAATCACACTAGACGTGGTATTCGGCACGCCGGATAATTACAGGTCCGAAGAAATTACATTCCAAGTGGCCCCGTTCAGCAGCGGATACCACGCTCTATTAGGGCGGGAGGCATTTACAATCTTCCAAGCCATACCCCATTACGGGTACATGAAGCTCAAAATGCCCGGGCCCAACAGAATCATCACTCTTGTTAGTGATCCGGACATAGCACTCCGCGCCGAAAATAAGACAGCTGCACTGGCCCTTGAGGCACTATCCGAAGCCCTAGCGGCTGAAGAACTAACTGCGCTGCGCTCCACGGTGTATAGGGATGACGTGATACTCAATAAAAGATCCAAGTCCACCTCCTTTAAGCCGGTGGACGAAATAGTCAAATTCCAAGTCCATCCAACGGACCCTACAAAAACAGCTTCCATCGGGGCACAATTAAACCCTGATGTTCACGCTGCACTGCGAGAGTTCCTATGCGAGAACTGTGACATGTTTGCCTGGCACCCTTCAGACATGCCAGGAATCCCACGCAGGCTGGCTGAACACAGCCTAAATATCCTAAAAGGATTCAAGCCAGTCAAGCAGGCTCTTCGACGTTTCTCCGAGCCTAAAAAACAAGCCATGGGAGAGGAACTAGCCAAGCTATTGGAGGCCGGATTCATCAGAGACATAAAACATCCGGACTGGCTAGCAAATCTGGTGATGGTGCAAAAGAAGGACAAATCCTGGCGCTTGTCCGTCGATTTTAAGGACCTTAATAAGGCCTGCCCAAAGGACCCCTTCCCCCTCCCCCGCATCGATCAAATCATCGATGCTACCGCTGGACACGATTCATTGTGTTTCCTCGACGCATACTCCGGCTACCATCAAATCAAAATGGCAGAGCCAGACCAAGCCGCAACGGCATTCATCACACCATACGGCCCATTCTGCTTCAACACAATGCCCTTCGGGCTAAAAAACGCCAGTGTGACATATGAGCGCATGATTCAGACAGGCCTGGCAAACCAGATCGGCAAAACAGTGGACGCATACGTGGATGACGTGGTCGTTAAAACCAAGCATGTCGACACCCTAGTAGACGACTTGAGGGTCACATTTGACAACCTCCGAACATATGACATCAAGCTCAATCCGGAAAAATGCGTTTTCGGCGTACCAGCAGGAAAGCTCCTGGGATTCATCGTCTCCAGTAGAGGTATTGAAGCTAATCCGGCCAAAATCCGAGCGTTGTCACAGTTGGCTACCCCAACTGACCTCAAACAAACACAAAAGTTAACTGGATGCATGGCGGCTCTAAGCCGCTTTATCTCCTGCATGGGAGAAAAGGCATTACCACTTTATCGCCTCCTACGGCACACCGAACACTTCGAGTGGACGGATGCCGCCACGGCCGTACTGAACGAAATAAAAGCCATATTGGCAACAAACCCAGTCCTGGCTGCGCCAAACACTGGCGAACCAATGCTATTATACATTGCGGCAACTCATCAAGTAGTAAGCGCAGTGCTTGTCGTCGAGCGAGAAGCGGACGGACACAAATTTCCCCTTCAAAAGCCGGTTTACTACGTGTCCACAGTCCTTACCCCATGCAAATCACGGTACCCGCATTATCAAAAGGTAGCGTGCGCGATATTTATGGCATCCTGGAAGCTGCGACACTACTTTCAAGAGTGTTTGATAACGGTAGCCTCGGAAGTACCACTTAACGATATTATAAACAACCGCGACGCGACGGGCCGGATTGCCAAATGGGCCATTGAGCTCCTCCCGTTCGACGTAACTTACAAACCATGGCGAGCTATTAAATCGCAAGTTTTGGCTGACTTCGTCGCCGAATAGACAGAAGCCGAACTCCCTAAAGAGTACGACGCATATTCAAACTGGATCATGCACTTCGACGGCTCCAAAATGTTGGCTGGTCTGGGGGCTGGCATCGTTTTGACGTCCCCAACAGGAGACACCATTCAATACGTACTGCAAATAATGTATACATACTCCAACAACGCAGACGAATATGAGGCCCTTCTCCATGGTCTCCGGATGGCAGTATCCATGGGCATTCAGCGCCTAGAGGTGCGCGGGGATTCAAACCTCGCAATATCCCAAATAAATGGAGACTTTGATGCCAAGGATCCAAAAATAGCCGCTTATCGCAATGCCGTCCTAAAAATGTCAGCTCGGTTCGAAGGGCTCGAATTTCACCATGTGGCTCGGGAAAACAATCAGGCGGCAGATATCCTCGCCCGCATTGGCGCCAAACGCGACGCGGTCCCTCCCAACATTTTTCTAGAAAGGATTTTCAAGCCATCTATAGCATGGGAAGGGGACACTGGTAACAACAGTCCGGACCTGGCCAAAATACCCGATACCGAACTCCTTGACACAATCGGAGGCTCCGCCACCGAAATAACACAATCAGCCCACGAAATAATGGCCATTATTGCCCCGTGGACAGAACCATTCCTGGCCTACTTAACTAGACAGGAACTCCCGGAGGACCAAAATGAGGCACGCTGCATAGTGCGGCGATCAAAGGCCTACAAGGTCCATGAGGGAGAATTGTACAAAAAAGCGCTACTCGAGTCCTTCAACGATGCATCTCCGAAGAGGAAGGACGGAACCTTTTGGCAGAAATTCATGCCGGACTCGGCAGTCATCACGCCTCAGCCCGGGCTCTTGTGAGCAAGGCCTTTCGTACAGGATTCTATTGGCCAACGGCCCGGGCAGACGCACAAGGCTTAGTCCAGCATTGCACCGGTTGCCAGCTCTTTGCAAATCAAAGCCATATGCCACCCACCGCCCTCCGAACAATCCCCATTACATGGCCCTTTGCGGTCTGGGGGCTTGACATGGTTGGACCCCTTAAAGGTGGAACCCACAAGAAAAAAATACTTATTGGTCATGGTGGATAAATTCACCAAATGGATAGAGGCCAAACCGGTTAAAATAGCCGAATCCGGACCGGTGATAGATTTCATATCCGGGGTTGTACATAGCTACGGCATCCCCACAGCATCATCACTGATAACAGCATGAACTTCACGGCTGACGAGGTAAAACTCTGGTGCAGCAAAATGGGCATCAAGCTCGATTATGCTTTAGTCTACCACCCACAAACCAACGGTCAAGTCGAACGAGCAAATGGTCTTATAATGAGCGGCATTAAACCCAGACTAGTGCGCTCCTTAACAGAGTCTGACACGCACTGGGTAGAGGAGCTCGACTCCGTACTCTGGGGGCTATGGACCACGCAAAATTGTAGTACCGGATACACACCATTTTTATGGTGTACGGCGCAGAGGCAGTCCTGCCCTGTGACATAATTCATGACTCACCTCGAGTGCGCATGTACGAAGAAAGAGAAGCCGAGCTTGATCGGCAGGACAGTCTGGACACCTTGGAGGAAGAGCACGACGTAGCCAAAGCCCATTCCGCATTTTACCAGCAACAGGCTCGCAGATACCAAAGCAGAGAAGTACGAGCCAAAACTTATAACGTTGGCGAACTAGTTCTTCGGCTGCCGGATAAGAAAAAGAACAAGCTAGAGCCCAAATGGTAAGGTCCCTTCATCATCGACCAAGTTCTGACCGGTGGAGCGTACCGACTGCGGGATGCATCGACTAGTTGACTCGAGCTGAACCCATGGAACGCAACCAGGCTCCGAAGATTCTATGCCTAGCACCGGACTTTATGTTAGTCCCCTCCCTTTGTCCATTTTCTGCATATGCGTCGTCTGTCTTCTTTCCATTTCTTTCTTTTATTCCTCTAGGCCTTCAAGGGTCACCTTGTGCCTCACTTGTACACTACAGAGGTGCTAGCCGCACTATCTACACCTGGAGGCTTCTTTCACAGAAGCTTAAATTATTTACCTGGGCATCACGCCCAACACATGCGTTATACTTCCGCATGTACCTTTTTTCACCATTATATGCATCGATATGACTTAAGTTTTGGCCAAGCTGGGTTGTCTGGCTCTTGTATTTATGCCCTACGTTCCCGTTAATTTGGCTAGGGCATAAGGGGAGCACCTCTGCGATTGTTACCACCGGGTCAGCCGGACGTGTACCTTAGACTGGGTGAAGCCGAAAGCTAGCGTTCTTAAGAGAATATTCGGTCGGTGAACAAAAGATGACTTTTATTTATTAACCATATCTGCCCCCAGATGTTTTTACTGCGCTTCTTGTCGCAGTCCGGACATGCACTTTAGGGCATGCCTCCAGGGAAAGGAACCCTTAACGGAACTATTCTCTCTGGAAGATGTTTCTTACTACCCATGTAATATAACATAACTAGTTGGGCACTTGTCTGATAAAGCACTAATGACCCCTAATCCTGGTCTCCACGCATGCCCCGGTTCTTATATAACCGAGAGGGTATTCGGATACACTCTGGACTGTAGGGTCCCGAGGTTGAAGCGAAAAGGTCCGCCACGACAAATGATCTACAATCCGGCTAGAAGACATCATATATGTCACTTTACAATTACATAGTCAATTTGACTGGTTGAATTCCTCTTCAATGCCCTCCAATAGGCTGTCTCGTCTACAGTCCTGTTGGGAATACTTTGCGGCCAATTCTACTTGGCCGTACACTAAATTCACAGGGATCTCCTTGCCGTCAGGCCCCACAGGTCTGACTTTGGCCATGTGGTTTGGGTCAGCCTTCGTGTACCGTGTCTTCACCATTGCCCAAGCCTCCTTGGCACCCTGACGGCAGGCCGATATCTTCCATAATTGGAAACGCCGCCGTGCTCCCTTCAGCTTTGCTGCAAGCTCTCCAAGGCCTTCGGGCATGGAGACGGACGGCCACAAGGCCTGGGCAACGCCTTGCATCACCTGCCGAACTCGTTCGTGCAACTGTGCGAGCTCGGGAAGAAGATCACCCATTGAACTAGGCATCTCCTTGGCAGGACGTCCTATTAGCATACCTACACACATAACTCTATCAGCCAGCTTCCTCGCCGAACTCTTTTCCAAAGTTCGTTCAAGCACTTACTAAATATGCCACGTCGAAGCCGCCGATTCTCCTTAACAGAATCCGACAGTTGGGCATGAACATCTTTTAGTTCCACGCCCAGCTTGGTGTTGGCATATTGGAGATCATTCTTCTCCTGCCTCACCCTCGTTAGCACGCTCTCAGTAGCCTTCAGCTGGCGTATGAGCTGCTGCTTATCCGGATTTACTCCAGCGTCATCTGCAATTGTATCGTTAGATTTGCATATAAAGCCACACTCTAATATGATACTTATCATTTGACGGATATGTTACCAGCCGGGGCCTCTTTGGGCTCCCCTGCGGCGGACAGTGCGGCATGAAGTTGGGCCTTGCACTCTTCCAGCTCCTGGGACAGTTGAGTATTCTTTTCTGTAAGAACCTACATAACAAATGATCCTTAAGTCAGTTATCCTAACTATTTCAAGTCTCAGGGGCTACTGATATATATAATCATCAAATTTTCTCACCCGTATGTCTTTTACATACTGCTCCGTGGCTCTAGCTAGACCATTTTGAGCGGCACGGAGGTGTGCATCTCCCAAGTTGAAGCCATCCAAAGCCTCTTGGGAGAAACAAGCGTCACAAAGAACAGTCCGGCGACGCCTATGGTTCATGGCACTTTCCACCTCGGAATGGGTGGCGGACAGTCTATCGGTATCCTCTGTCGGAGGAGCACACGGTGCATGCCTTGTACTCATTCCCACCCCTGAGTCCGGCCTTGGAGCCTGGATTGTGGAGGCGCGGTTGGTAGCCTCTCCGGGTATAGTCCGGCGAGCGCTCTTTCTCCTGAAAAGAAGGCATGGGCGTTAATATGCCTCTGTAAATAATGTCTTGCAATATAGACAGCGCGCTATACCGCTGTGCCGGTGCCTCAATCCGGACTACGGATCTTTTCAGCCTGCCTAGCTGTCGGATTTCGGGTTCCGGCAGACCCTTAAGGTTCGAACACTAGGGTGCACACGGAAATCTTGCCTTCAACCTCTCCGTCTCGATGGGATCTAAACTACTAAAAGAGCTGCACAAAAGACACAAGATTTATACTGGTTCGGGCCACCGATGTGGTGTAATACCCTACTCTAGTGTGTGGTGGATGGATTGCCTCCTGGGGCTGGTGTGGATGAACAATACAAGGAAGAACAGCCTCACGAGGGTCTGTTCTTGGCTGTGGTGATGAACTGCTATGAAGAGTTCAGTCACCTTTCTCTCTCTTTCTCTCTCAGATCCCGGACCGAACAACCAGGAATCGAACCCCTTGCTATGTGGGTGGCTAGTCCTATTTATAGAGGCCCTGGTCCTCTCCCCAAATATTGAGCAGGAAGGGATCCAACAATGGTGGGCTAATTTGAAGGGGGACAGCGAGTACATCTATCCTGACAAAAGCAGTCTTCGCCTGCCAAAGGCTCTGGTGATGACGCCGCGCTGGGCTCCATGGTGACCTCCATCTCGTAGTCCTCCTGGTCTTGGTCTCGTTGCACCGAAGGGGCAACCTTTGCCTGATGCCTCGGTCCTCCGCGGATACGCTTGCCCCCTTTGCACCAAAGAGGAAAGAGGGACGCTGCGCGCGCTGGCACCCGCCTGGTGCCCCGTGTCGTCATGGCTTGCGTCATGGGCACCTCGCGAGGTACCCCGCCTTGAACTCTCCGCCTCCTCGCGAGCCAGCCTGACGAGGCTGTGCCTGAGGATGCGCCGTGTCGTCCACCTCGTGAGGCTTGGCCCCTCGCGAGGGTCTTGAGCCTCGTGTTGATGAAGATGGGCCGCGCTGGGCCCCCACTTGAGCCACGCCGTAGGCCACAGGCAGGCAAGTCTGGGGACCCCCGTTCCTAGAACACCGACAGTAGCCCCCGGGCCCAAGGCGTGCATGGACTTGGCCATGCCGAGAGGTGAAAGGGCAAGGACGAAGCGCCGCGGGCCCCAACAGCCTGCGGCCTTGGACGCCGTGTGGCAGTTGATTGGACGTGGCGCCTCCGCTTCCCCACGACGCCTTGGTGATCGTGCGAGTTGGACAAGTCCCTGCATGCAGAACGTGTTATGATTACCTGTGATCATGGAGACCGGCGGTTGGCCTTCGCCGGCTATAAGTACGGCACCGCTCGTGCCCGTCCAGTCCATCTCCTCTTGCTCTCTCCTTTGCCTCAGTTCTTGCTCCATCTTGGTGTGATGGCTCCGTCGAGGAGGTACTCGGCCGTAGAGAAGGGGAAGGCCCTCCAGGTCGGTCCTGCCTCTCCCCCACCCAAGCATGGTCGCGGGCGCCCTCGGAAGCACCCGGTGGCCGCCCCGGCAGCTTCCAGCGGCCATGGGGGGCTCCCAGTGCGGCGGCGGGCAAGCCGTCGCAGCCGGAGGGTGCGCCTGGGTTGCGCGCTCCCCCAGGCCACGCTTTCGCGCCGTGCAGGCGTCGCCAGAATTCGTCGTTTGGTCGGCGGAGCCGGCTCGTGCCCGGCTCCCGCTCCCTCGCTTCCTCCTTGGCGAACTCCCGGCCGGCGCTCCTAGCGGCCTCTGGCTCCAGGCGGAGGGCTGCTGCAGCAGGTCCTCATGGGTCGCGCTGGAGGTCTCCGCCAGTGGGGGCTTGGCCTTCACTCGTGGCTGGCAGGCGTTCGCCCGCGCTCGCGGCCTGGAGCGTCGGTGCACTCTGCACTTCAGGTTCGATGGCGACGCCACCCTCTACGTGAGGGTGTTTGGGGAAGATGGTCGCCGCGCGGGGTGCTGCCCTGAGGACGATGACCGCGTCCGCGGGCCCCACTCTGATGGTGATGGTGGAGATAGCGCCCGAGCGGGCGGCGGCGTCAGCGACTCCCCCAGCTTCGTCAGCTCTTCCTCAAGCGACTCCTCCAGTGGTGGCAGCAGTCCTCCCCCGCGCCGTCGGGTTTGCCTAGGAGGTGGTGGTTCGTCCGCCCGCCGTTGTGGCCCGGTGAAGCGCGAGAGGGAGTCCACCTGAGGCCTAGAGGCAGCCTGTGTCGCCGCCGTGGGCCGATGCGGGAGGGGCGGTGCCAGGCTCGTCTTTTTCCTTTCTCTTTTGCTCCCTGTGTAAGACAGAACAGATGCATGGAGCCCCCTTGGGGCGTGTTGGGAAATGTTGGCGCTTCGGCTATTACCTTGATCTCATTTTTGTACTTCCTGATTTCCCGCCTATGCGTAGATAGCTTTCGACCCCTGCCGGGGAGTGGGGCGACCGACCCAGGCCCTGTGTGCGCGTTGTGGTACCCGAGGGGCACGGACTAGGAGGGGTGCTCCTGTAATGCGCCATGGCCGTGAAACCCTCCTGTGGCTAGGGCAGAAACCCTCGCGAGGGCATCTGAGCACAATCCCTCGCGAGGTTGTTCACGAGAGAAACCAAAGCGAGGGGCGAAAATCAACGAACCATAAATCAGCAACAGCGATAACTCCAATAAGACTCCAAATACAAACGAACAAGTCAACTGCGGAAAGCAAATGGAAAATCCGCGTCCGGCACCTAATCTAGTCTTCGACGTCTTCTCACCAGCACGGAGCACGAGGTCTCCTACCTCGAGGGTCCTGGGGCGAATGTTGCGGCAGTGGTATTGCCGCAGCGCTTGCTGATACCTCGCCACCCGCAGTGTGGCTTCCCGTCGTCGTTCCTCCCCCAACACGAGGTCCGTCCCCCGCATGGCGTCCTGCTGCGCCTCGTCGAACGCCAGGACCCGCGCGGAGCGACGTCTGACCTCGTGAGGGAGGACTGCCTCCGCTCCATAGACCAGGAAGAACGGGGTCTCTCCAGTCGGCTTGGTTGCGGTGGTGCGGATGGACCACAGCACGGATTGAAGCTCGTCGTACCAACCTCGGCCGCAGGCCTCCAGCTTCTTCTTGAACGTCCTGGTCTTGAGGCCTCTCAGGACCTCTGCGTTGGCTCGTTCGGCCTGGCCATTGCTTCGAGGGTGCGCCACTGAAGTGTAGCATATATGCGTTCCAAGGTTAGCACAGTATGTTTTGAAGAGGTTACTGGTGAACTGTGAACCGTTGTCTGTGATGATGCGGTTCGGCACCCCGAACCAGCTCACGATGCCCCTGATGAACTTGACCGCGGAGCCCGCGGGGATGGTGCGGACGGGCAACAAGCAATCAAGCGTGACAAGCAAATGCATAGTTGGAAATAAATGCGACGGAGATACACGCCGCTGGGCCTGGCCCCAGCGGCTTGGGGATGATGCAGCCCGAGGGGCGCCCCCAATCAAGGCAAGCTTACTACCGAAAAGTAAATGCAGGTACATGCCGCAGGGACGGACCCACGCGGCCTGGGAGTGACGCACCCTGGGGGCGCTCCCAGCTGGGAATAAGGCTTGGAAGATGTCACCTAAGGATGTCGTTGGCGAGGTGGTGTTGGTGCAGCAGGCTTGGCGAGCTGCGGAAGCCGATCCTCACGAGCCCCCAGGCCCCGGGGCCTCGGGAGGCTCCGGAGGCACTGGTGACTCCTCACGAGCTGTCTCCACCTCCGCCAGAGCCGTGGACCGCCTGTCTTCCTGGGCCTCCATAATGCCCCTCGTGAGGCGCTGGCACACCGCAGCCGCGCTCAGCAGGCCGTAAGGCATGCGAACACGGCTGTGGGGTGGACCTCCACAGCGCCCCACTCGCGAGGGCCGGAGGCGCTCCGTTGTGGCGATCTAATTGAGCCCTGGTACATCGACGCAGACGCGCAGTCCACCATCCTCGCCTGGATGTGGGGCCGCAGCTGGTGAGCGACGGCAACCTCTCATGATCCTTGCCTCCTGCAGTTCTTGAATCGCTTTGCTGATGAACTCGTGCTGGTAAGACCCTCCTTGCTTGGCCCTTCCTCCAGGGAGACGTGCCTCGAAGCACGCCTCCACGTGGTGCCCAAGCGCCTCCCTCGTGACTCCGGCTAGGCCGGTGGCCCTCCAGGTGAGAGCCCCCGAGCCCTGCCTAAGGAGGGCGCCGGGCGCGCTTTCCTATGCGATGGATGAAGGGCCCTCCTGAGGAGGCACGGGCCCTGAGGGGCCTGCCTCCTGAGGGGCTGAGCCTGACGACGTCTTCTTCTTCTTGGGGATGGTCTCAGGAAGCCTCCTGCTTCTGCGATCTGGGTCTTCTAGCGACGCGGCCTGAAAGGCTTGCTCCAGGGAACACACTGCATCTCTCTCTTCACAGGGCACCGTGATGACGCCGCCACTTCCTGGCATCTTGAGGACGTTGTAGCCGTGGTGGGTCACGGCCATGAACTTGGCCAGCGCTGGGTACCCGAGGATGGCGTTGTACGGCATGCGGATGTGGGCGACGTCGAAGTCGATGAGCTCGGTGCGGTAGTTGCTGCGGGCTCCGAAGGTGACAGGGAGGCGGACCTGCCCGATCGGGACTGTGGAACCGTCGGTAACTCCGGAGAAAGGCTTGGTCGGCTGGAGCTGATCATAGGGCACTTGGAGGTTGTTGAAGGTTTCCACGGACGGGACGTTGAGCCCTGCCCCTCCGTCGATGAGGGTCTTGGTGACCAGCACATTGCTGATGACTGGGGAGCAAAGCATCGGGAGGACTCCGGCGGTGGCTGAGCACTTGAGCTGATCCGCTGAGCTAAACGTGATGGCGCACGCCGACCACCTAAGGGGGCGCATTGCTTCGAGCTTGGGGAGGGCTGCATTCACCTCACGGGCGAACTGCTTGAAGATGCGTTGGGAGGCCGGGGCTTGAGCTCCGCCTAGGATGCAGGCGATTGCGCGCGGCTCCTGGAAGCCCCCAGCCCCCTCGTCTTGATGGCGGTCGTCGTTCCTTCTTGGTGGAGGCGGTAGAGGAGGCAGGCCTGCGTTGCCATGAGGGTGGTCCTCACGAGGCTGGTCTCTCCAGCCCCCCTCACGAGGCAGGTCCCGCCAGCGGTCCTCGCGAAGCTGGTCGCGCCACCCCTGGCGCAGGCCGCGGTCTTCCCAGCGCCCTGGGTTTCTTCCTCCTCCTCGGCCATAGCCCCGGTCAGCACGGTCAGGGCGACGTCCGATCCTTCCATCTCGTACGACGTGGAGCTCTTAACATTCGTTGGTGTTGTGGGTGTGGAGGTCGTGGTACACACAGTACCGGCTGCCTCTAGAGGGTTCAGGCAGATCCTTGCCCCGCTTGGTGTCTGGTTTGGCTGCGAGCACGGCAGCCCCCTTGCGCTTCACATCCTTGGCCTTGGGCTTCTTCTCTTCTAGGTCCACTGCAGGCAGCTCGAGGAGGGAGAGGCGTCCCTTCTCATCCCTGGCGCACCTGTTCGCTAAGTTGAACAGCTCCAAGGAGGTGCAGAGGTCCTCATGCATCGCCAGCTCCTCCTTCATCTTGACGTCGTGCACGCCATCGGTGAAGGCCGAGATAATGGCCTCCTCGGACACCTTGGGGATCTTGAGGCGCGCGTTGTTGAAGCGCTGTATGTACTTTTGCAGGGTCTCTCCGGGTTGTTGCTTGATGCGACGCATGTCACTCACTGCGGGCGGCCGGTCGCGAGTACCTTGGAAGTTGGCGATGAACCGGGTGCGCATCTGGTCCCAGGAAGAGATCGTTCCTGGAGCCAGATTCAGGAGCCAGGTGCACGCTCCTTCCTTTAGCACCATGGGGAACCAATTAGCCATGACCTTCTCGTCCCCGTTGGCAGCCTCAATGCCCAGCTCATAGAGCTGGAGGAATTCCGTGGGATCAGTGGTGCCGTCGTAGCGAGGAGGCAGGTCCGGCTTGAACTTGCCGGGCCACGCGATGCTGCGCAGCTCGGGGGTGTAGGCACGGCAGCCCGCGGTGGCCACGAAAGGCCTCGGTTGGTGGAGAGCTCGGTCTTGAGGGTCCCCACGCGCTGCAGCTAGGAGCAAGGCGGGGTCTTGGCGTGCCGGAGCTGGAGCAGGGAGCACCCAGGCAGCCCCCTGCGGGCAAGGGATTTCTTGGCAGCTTCGCTCTTGTTGCGATGGCGCCTGGCGGAGCGGGTTCCGCCCAGGGGCCAGTCGCCTTGGAGCCACGGCATCTTCTTGGAGAGGAGGTGGCTGGTTCGCCGCCGGAGCTTCGTTACCCGCGCGGGGCGGAGTGCGGCGCAACAGGGCGGACGGCGCAGGAGAGCCCCCTGCGGCGCGAACGAGCTCGGCGACGCGGTCGAGCCACTCCTCGTAGACGTCGTCGACGGGGCGGCAGCGCAGGAGCTCGTTTGCCGCGATGAGCGCAGCTCGAGCCTCCAAGGGTGCGCGGAGTGCGTGGGACGAAGAGCCAGCTGGTGCGAGTGACGAGGTGGCGGTACGGCCGTCTTGCCGCACGGATGGGTGCTGAGACGATGCCTGCTGCTCGCCCCCCGCCGGGCCGGTGGCGGCGTTGACGGCGGGCGACGGGGAACGACGAGGACGCCCACCGACGGGGGCCGTCTGGGCGATGCGAGAAGCGATGGCGGCCCGGCGCTCGGCGCGTGGCCAACGAGCGTCTGACATGGATGCGACGGTCGGAGGAGAGCGGAGCGGTGGGAGACGAATTCCGGCGCACCCCTACCTGGCGCGCCAAATGTCAGATTTCGGGTTCCGGCAGACCCTTAAGGTTCGAACACTGGGGTGCGCGCGGAAATCTCGCCTTCAACCTCTCCGTCTCGATGGGATCTAAACTACTAAAAGAGCTGCACGAAAGACACAAGATTTATACTGGTTCGGGCCACCGATGTGGTGTAATACCCTACTCCAATGTGTGGTGGATGGAGTGCCTCCTGGGGCTGGTGTGGATGAACAATACAAGGAAGAACAGCCTCGCGAGGGTCTGTTCTTGGCTGTGGTGATGAACTGCTATGAAGAGTTCAGTCACCTTTCTCTCTCTTTCTCTCTCAAATCCCGGACCGAACAACCAGGAATCGAACCCCTTGCTATGTGGGTGGCTAGTCCTATTTATAGAGGCCCTGGTCCTCTCCCCAAATATTGAGCGGGAAGGGATCCAACAATGGCGGGCTACTTTGAAGGGGGACAGCAAGTACATCTATCCTGACAAAAGCAGTCTTCGCCTGCCAAAGGCTCTGGCGATGACGCCGCGCTGGGCTCCATGGTGACCTCCGTCTCGTAGTCCTCCTGGTCTTGGTCTCGTTGCACCGAAGTGGCAACCTTTGCCTGATGCCTCGGTACTCCGCGGATACGCTTGCCCCCTTTGCACCAAAGAGGAAAGAGGGACGCTGCGCGCGCTGGCACCCGCCTGGTGCCCCGTGTCGTCATGGCTTGCGTCATGGGCACCTCGCGAGGTACCCCGCCTTGAACTCTCCGCCTCCTCGCAAGCCAGCCTGACGAGGCTGTGCCTAAGGATGCGCCGTGTCATCCGCCTCATGAGTCTTGGCCCCTCGCGAGGGTCTTGAGCCTCGTGTTGATGAAGATGGGCCGTGCTGGGGCCCCACTTGAGCCACCCCGCAGGCCGCAGGTAGGCAAGTCTGGGGACCCCCGTTCCCAGAACGCCGACACTAGCCTAGCGGCCCCTTGTTGGCTAGTTGCCACAGGCTCGGCCTTCTGCCCTGAGGACCTCCCCTGCAAAACACGGTTGTTATACGGCAATAAAAAAGAGCACAAGGACGGATCCCTTTTTAAGTGCTGGGACTTCGGTCTCAGTCACCTGTGAGGGTAGAACTAGCCCAGGGTAATCGGCCGTAATGGCCACCAAGGTATTGTCATTACTCCCTTGGTAAAATACCCCGTCGATCAGCTCCACGGATATGTCCAGATCCTCCTGGGAGGCCGGGTCAAGGAACCGTCCAGGGTCCTCGGGCTATGGAGGAGGGTTGTTTATCTCCTTTACTGCCTGGCGCAGCTCCTGCGATGAAATCGCTAGAATGAATACTTAAACTACGGGAATACGAAATGGATGGGCGAGAAAAAATCTCCGCTTACCCAGCTCGGAGGATTGTACATGGAGAATCCACCTTGCGGGTTGACACGGAGGAATTCCTCCTCTTCTCCCTTGTACAAAGTGGACAAGATCTTTATTAGATCAGCAGCCGATCCCGGCCCTTTGCGGTCATGGCGGGTGGCGTCATCCTCCCCATTGAAATCCCACATGGGGTGGCCTCTATACTGGAGCGGCTGCACCCCCCGCATAATGCATATAGCCATGACCTCGATCATGGTCAATCCGGATCGAGCTAAAGAGCTTATCCGGCTCATCAGATAAAGAATGTCCCGGTCATCTTCCTCCAGGGGGCTCCGTGGACGCCAGCTCTGGCGCTTCTTCAAAGGGGCGTTGTCAAACTCAGGAAGGCCGATCCGAATAGGGTCCGGAAGGGGGACATCTTCTATATAAAACCATTCTGAAGGCCAGTCTTCGGATGTCTTCTTCGGGGTCCCGGATAGGTATCCGGTCCCAGCGATACGCCACACTTCGGCTCCGCCCACTTGATATATTGATCCCTTCTTAGAACGGGACACAAGGCAGAACAGCTTCTTCCACAGAGCGAAATGAGCCTCACAGCCCAAAAATAACTCGCAAAGGGCTACGAGTCCCGCGATATACAACAGGGAGGCAGGCGTAAGGTTGTGCAGCTAGAGGCCATAGAACTCCAGAAGCCCTCGGAGAAACGGATTGATTGGGAATCCGAGCCCTCTTACCAAATAAGGGACAAGGCATACCTGCTCTCCCTTGGAGGGATTGGGACAGCTCTCCGCCATTATAAGTGGCAAGCCCGGCTCGAACCGGGACCAGTACGCTGGGGGAAGAAATCCCTTGGACTGAAGCATCACCAATTTGCTATGCGGGATGGAACATCTCTCCCAATCTCTAGGCTTGGAACTAGGGGTGCGAGAGGAGGAGCTGCGTCGACCGTCCATGGTGGAATGGATCTCTGTCGGGTACGCTCTGATGAAGACTCGGCAAGGGAGGGTGATGTGATTTGGATCTGAATCCTCGTCTTTTTAAATAGGCAGCTCATTTACATAGCTAGGGGTAAATGTGAAAACACCCTGGCTCTTCACATTCGCTGGACACGTGGAAAGTAGCCATTATTGGGCATAGAAGCCAAGAAGTACAAACCATCACAAGGAACGGGACATTATTTCGATAGGTACACAAAATTTGAAGAGGAACCCGCCTTGCAATGCCAAAGATAATACTGCGCGCCGGACTCGCGTCATTGAAGCCTGGTTCGGGGGCTACTGTGGGAGTCCTGGATTAGGGGGTCTCCGGACAGCTGGACTATCTCCATTGGCCGGACTGTTAGACTATGAAGATACAAGATTGAAGACTTCATCTCGTGTCCGGATGGGACTCTACTTGGCGTGGAAGGCAAGCTAGGCAATACATATGGATATCTCCTCCTTTGTAACCGACCTTGTGTAACCCTAACCCTCTCTGGTGTCTATATAAACCGAAGGGTTTTAGTCCGTAGGACAACAATCACAACATACAATCATACCATAAGCTAGCTTCTAGGGTTTAGCCTCTCTGATCTCGTGGTAGATCTACTCTTGTAACACCCATATCTTCAATATTAATCAAGCAGGACGTAGGGTTTTACCTCCATCAAGAGGGCCCGAACCTTGGTAAAACTTCGTGTCCCTTGCCTCCTGTTACCATCCGGCCTAGACGCACAGTTCGGGACCCCCTACCCGAGATCCGCCGGTTTTGACACCGACATTCACCATGTGACCAGCCCAGCTATTTTTTCTTTGTGAAAATGAGCCCAGTTTATTTTTTCTGAAGAATACCCAATCCAAGCCTACTTATCTTTCTACACCCTGATGGGCTGCAACTCTTTCAAGACGCCTGCAAATCTTGAAAGTAATATGAAATGGGTTGTAAATATAAAAACAGATGACAAATTGGCAATTACTTTATAATTTCTGAATTTTATTACATTTTCAGATTCCTATTTCACTGGGCATTAACCTAATTTAAATATATCTTCAAGGTACTTTAAATCTGGTTGGACATTTAGGTATTAAAAATAGTTTGGAACCCACAGAAATATGCGAAATTGGCCTTGGTGTAGGATCGAAAGTATGTCTAGAGGGGGGGTGATTAGACTACTTGACCAATTAAAAACTTAGCTTTTTCCCAATTTTAGTTCTTGGCAGATTTTAGCTATCTTAGAACAAGTCAAGCAATCATCACACAATTCAAGCAAGCATGCAAAGAGTTTATTGGCAGCGGAAAGTAAAGCATGCAACTTGCAAGAATGTAAAGGTAAGGGTTTGGAGGATTCAAATGCAATTGGAGACACGGATGTTTTCCCGTGGTTCGGATAGGTGGTGCTATCCTACATCCACGTTGATGGAGACTTCAACCCACGGAGGGTAACGGTTGCGCGAGTCCACGGAGGGCTCCACCCACGAAGGGTCCACGAAGAAGCAACCTTGTCTATTCCACCATGGCCATCGCCCACGAAGGACTTGCCTCACTAGCGGTAGATCTTCACGAAGTAGGCGATCTCCTTGCCCTTACAAACTCCTTGGTTCAACTCCACAATCTTGTCGGAGGCTCCCAAGTGACACCTAGCCAATCTAGGAGACACCACTCTCCAAGAAGTAACAAATGGTGTGTTGATGATGAACTCCTTGCTCTTGTGCTTCAAATGATAGTCTCCCCAACACTCAACTCTCTCTCATAGGATTTGGATCTGGTGGAAAGAAGATTTGAGTGGAAAGCAACTTGGGGAAGGCTAGTGATCAAGATTCATATGGTAGGAATGGAATATCTTGGTCTCAACACATGAGTAGGTGGTTCTTTCTCAGAACATATGAGTAGGAATGGAGTGTGTGTTCTGATGGCTCTCTCTCTGAATGAAGAGATGGTGGAGGGGTATATATAGCCTCCACACAAAATCCAACCGTTACACACAGTTTTCCAATATCGGTGGGACCGAATCATCAAACTCGGTCAGACCGAAATGGTAAACCTAGTGACCGTTAGGAATTTCGGTGGGACTGAGATGCAACTCGGTAGGACCGATTCGGTTAGGGTTTGGGCATAACGTAATCTCGGTGTGACCGATCGCACAAATTCGGTGAGACCGAGTTCGGCAATTAGCTAACCAAAGAGTTGGCCAGGGAAACTCGGTGGGACCGACTTGCTCTTTCGGTGAGACCGAAAAGTTACAAGAAGGAAACATAGAGTTTACCTTGCATTCTCGGTGGGACCGATTCGCTCTTTCGGTGAGACCGAAAAGTTACGAAAGGGAAATAGAGAGTTTGCAAGCCCATCTCGGTGAGACCGAGAACCTTATCGGTAGGACCGAATTGCTAGGGTTTGGCAGTGGCAAATGACAAGTGAAACTCGGTGGCGCCGGATTGACAGAATCGGTATGACCGAGTTTGGCTTAGGGTTTAGGTCATTTGTGGATATGGGAAAGGTGGTTGAGGATTTTGGAGCATATCACTAAGCACATAAAGCAAGAGGCTCATTAAGCAACACCTCATCCCTCCTTGATAGTATTGGCTTTTCCTAAAGACTCAATGTGATCTTGGATCACTAAAATATAAAATGAGGAGTCTTGAACTTTTGAGCTTGAGCCAATTCTTTGTCCGTAGCATTTTGAGGGTTCCACTTTCACATCCACGCCATGCCAATCATTGAGCTTTCCTGAAATAATCATCTTGAAATAGCATTAGCTCAATGAGCTATATGTTGTTATGAATTACCAAAACCACCTAGGGATAGTTGCACTTTCAATCTCCCCCCTTTTGGTAATTGATGACAACATATAGATCAAAGCTTCGAAAAATGATAATAAGCATGAAATATATCGTCGCTTTGAGAAGTATGTGACAAATAAGAGCTCCCCCTAAATTTGTGCATATTTAAAATTTGCTTTGGACTGCAAATGCACAAGGAGTTAGAATCATGGGTTACTCTTCCATGTCACATACATCTTGGTGGAGCGCTCAAAAATGATAAGATTGAAATACATGCACTCATCACCAAGAATAGTGAATGATCACAGACAATAGATAGAATGATAACATATAGCAAGCATTAAGCAACCATTAAGTGTAGCTTATGATCAAACACATGATCATCGATGTCTCACAAGCATAAGGACGTAGTATCTCACACACAAGCAAACAAAGTTCGAAAAACCACCAAATAAAACAAGAGAGAATAAAAGCAACACTCTCTCTCGAAGCCTATGATCTATACATTTTCTCCCCCTTTGGCAACAAGTTACCAAAAAGTTCCTAGAAAATGCATAGTGCTAAGTCGACGCTCAGGCTTGATCTTCAGGTGGTGGTGGAGTCCGGAGCACGCCAAGGATGAAGCCTTCAGTAGAAGTGGTCGGAGTCGAGGCTGTGGTGGATGCTAGAGCTGGTGGAACGGAGGCTGTAGCTGGTGCAGACGTTGTAGCTCTAGTGTTAGCAACTGGCAGTGCAGACGACCTCGGACCTCGTGGCACCCTCGCAAACGCATCAGTTGTGGTCCTGCCTCTCCTCTCGTTCATGTCCTCCTGAAGCTGCTCCATGGCGGTCTGTATTTCTGTCACCTTGATGTCCATGTCATAGAACCTCTGTTCCATGATCCTCTCTAGGCTCGCCTGGTTCTGGGTCAGGGTGGCAAGTCCTTGCTCAATACGCAGGGTGGACGCTATCAGGTAACCGAGCTGCTCTTGTTTGGTCTTCAAGAAGTAATCAGATGCCTCTACTTGAGTAGGCATCCTGGCAGCTTTTTCCTTCCTCGCCTTCTCCTTCTGAGCTTGTGCATGTGCAGATGAGGGTTCATTTTCAGTCATAACCACTTGGTTATCCTCAAAATCTGGACGAATGGGCAGGTGTTCCTTATCCAATAAATACATGCCCGTGCCCATCTTGGAGTTGATGAGCTCCTGAATCTGTGGGGCATACCCACAACTCCTCTTCTGGTCTGCAGCTATCCTCTTGATTGTTTCCACAATGAGACTCATGACCTTGAATTTCTGAGGCACGTCAAAGACATGAAGCAGGTTGATCGCGTGACCTCTGATCATCTTGTGATCTCCAGATTTGGGCAGAAGGGTGTGCCTAAGGATCCAGTTGATCGTAGGCAATCCTGAGAGCAGATAGTGCACGGAGCCAAACTTGAACGTGTCAAGCGCTTCATTCGGGATCTCCTTGTACATGTTGGACATGGAGTTGTGATCCATCTTTTTCTTGGCATAAATGTCCAAGTCATCCGCTTGCTCCTCTGGGGCATTGATCAACTTCGCCCATTCTTCCACAGTGGATTGGTACCTTGTACCCTCTGACATCCATGTGATCCTGCCATCCGGATAAAAGTGTGATGTGGAGTAGAATTGCATGATCAGCTCCTCGTTCCACTTTGTGAGCTTCTGCCCAACAAAGTCTGCAACTCCACAAGCACTAAAGCTGTCAAATACACTGGGATAGTACTCTTCATTGTCCTTGATGTAGGTCCAGTCGACCCATCTCATGTCACAAACGATCGGCTTCTTGTCAAGCAAAACAGTCTCATAGAAGTCTTGCTGCTCCTTGGTGTGAAATCTGTAATCCACGGCAGTCCTTCTCCTAGAAGCATACAGATCTGCTTCTCTCCATTTCCTCAGCCCTGAATCTCTCTTGAGCTTCATATCCACAGCCACAGGATGAGCATCGTTGTGGTCTGGGATCTTGGGCTTGAGCTTCCGAAGGACACTCTCTTCCTCTTCTTCGATAGCTTCGGACACTGGGGCCTTGTTCTTTTCTGCAGCTGGGATGCTTCGTGTGTTTTGCTTTGGTGCACTCTTAGGCTTAGATGCAGCCTTAGGTGCTTCCTTGGGCTTGGATGTAGTTGTTCCTGACCTTATAGCATCTCCCATGAATTTGGCTGCCTTGGGTGCTGGTGCAGCAACCTCTTCTTCTTCTTCCTCCTCATCGACCATGATGGAGGCCTTCCCAAGCACTCTAGCTACAGTCTTCTTTACTCTTTCTTTCCTCTTCTTGCCCTCAGCAGCAACGGGCTCAGTGGGAGCAGGCTTCACAGTTGAAGCCCTCGCCTTTGACATGGGCTGCCTGCCTGCTGGCCTTTTGATTTTCAGGCCTGGCTTTGTGCCTGCTGCTGGCTCAGCTCTCTTTGATGTGGCCTCTTCCTCTACCACATAGTCTTCATCCTCAGAATCAGACGTTCTCTTCTTCCTTTGACGTGTGGCAGCCTTAGGCAGATTGCTGGGGGTGCTCCTGCTGCCATCATCAGAAGAACTTGAGGGGCTAGTGCCCTCACTCATCACAACTTGCTGCTCAGACACATTCTGGCTGTCACTTTGATCAGACATGTTGCACACTGACTGCTGACCCTGTGAATAGATTATGGATAAGATAGAGTGGATGAGCATCACAAAAAGCAGAGATTTTTGCAAAAGATTAATTAAAAACTTAGTTTTAGTTTTCCACAGAAAGCATCTCGGATCTACCGATTTTCAAGCTCGGTGACACCGAAGCAGTTTTGGCACCAGAACTGGTGAACTCGGTCAGACCGAGTCACAGTTCGATGGCACCGAGACTGCTAGGGTTTCATAGAATTTCAAAATCTGTCGCACCGATAAGTTATTCTCGGTCAGACTGAGTTTCACTTGTGCAATGGCAAAAGCCAGATCGGTGGGACCGAGTTTTTCAACTCGGTGGGTCCGAGATGGTTTCGGCAGAAACCTAACCCTAAAATTTTCGAATTAAACCTATTCTATGAGATCATTGACTGGATATGAGTGTTTCAATCGTGGCAAGAATCATAATGATCACAATGTGCTAGGAATCGGAGTGGAGAATAGCACAAAGATCGAGTCCATACCCTAGTTCGGCGGAGACTCGCTACAGCGGCAACGGCGGGGCAGAATTCCGTTGACGGCGGCGGAGACCAGCGACTGGAGGCTGCTGGCGGTGAGAAGACGATCCGGAGACCACGAAGGCAGAGCAGGCTATCACGCGGGCGAAGAGGTTTCGGAGAAATTTCCAAAATTTTGCCCGTCACTATATATAGCCCGACCCTGTCGGCGTGACCGAGTGGAACAACTCGGTGGCACCGAGATGCAAAACTATGTGCAGTTATTGCAACTCGGTGTGACCGAAAAGTTCAAATCGGTTGCACCGAGATCGAAAACCTAGATCAACTTAATGAACTCGGTAGGACCGAAAATGGAGTATCGGTCAGACCGAGATTCATAAAGAGGTTTTGGAAGTTTAAGTCTATGACGAATCAGGGACTCCGAGCGCTCCTCACACAGAGTGGTTCGAATCTGACTTGATCAAGTTTTGTGATGCAGCATGAATAGAGTTTGAGACGAGAAAAGCATAGATAGCTAGAGGAGGTTCTTAGGCATTCTTGTCCATCCACTTGACAAAAGAAGAAAGCCAAACAATCAAAACAACAAGTGGATGTCCTCGAATGAGTAAAATGTGCAACCAACATGCTCACACAATAAGATGGCAAATGAAATATGTGGCAAAGCATGCACAACCAATTCTAGCATCTATCAAGCAATTTGCGATGACTAGGTCATCTATATATGAGTATATTGACTTAGGAGTCAAGTGAGAACACTTGATCGTAGGTCATACTCATCGTTTAAGCTCAAGTGGGGTTACCACTTTTACATAAAGCATTGTTGTATTCACATCTTTAGAGTTTCTTTAGCTCAAGCCTTAGAGTAAAGCTCCCCCTAGATGTGATATCCCCCCTAAGAGGGATGAACTAACCTTGGGTTTTGTCGATGATGACTTCATGTAGATGTTGAAGATGTGGATGCTCAATGTTGATGTAGATCACTTGGAGCTATCCATTTGAGTGAATTGCACTTTCAATACCTACATGGGTTAGTCCCACAAGGAACAAACAAGGATATCCATAGACATAGAGTGATGCACACACAAGATGATGTCCATGAAAACTTTAGGTTACCTTGTCCCTTGTCTTACCAACAAGAGGGTTTGTGACTCCTTGAACTAGCGCAAGATGTGGAAGTTGATTGCACTTGTTCTTGCCAAAATGATAAGAGTGAAGTATGTTGGCGGAGTCACCCTCAAGAACTCTCTAGTTCTTCTTCTTTTGGATCCACACCATCTTGATGGGAATCCTTGGAGTTGTAGTCGTACTTGATGTAGTGGAACTTGAAGTAGTCTTGGGAATCCACTTGACTAAGGTCTTGGGAGCTTCTTCAAATGCATCAATCTCCTCTTGAAGCTTGTCCTTGCCTTTTTGCTTGTAGTCTTGTGGTGGAAGATCATCTTGAGCTTGTGTCCCCTTGAAAGAAGTGTCATACTTCTCTTGTTGAGGAACAAACTTTGTCTTGGGGTATTGATCTTCTTCCCATTCAACTCCATTGGCATTGAACTTTCGTTCAAAACCAACACCTTGATTCTTCCGGTGCATTCCTTGCTTGCGCACAATTTCTTCGAATTGCTTACTTCCGGCAAGGCTCTTGTAAACACCTTTCTCTATAATTCCCTTCAATAAGATATTTCCTTGCTCAAGTGTAACTTGGCTAAGAGAATCATTAGTGGAATCAAGAGAACTACTAGAAGCAACAATATTGGATTTAGCATGATCATTGTTACTACTAGAGGAAGAATCTTTCTTATTCTTGTTACTAGTCTTGACTTGAGGCATGTAAGTGGATAATAGTAAACGCTTGGCAATGTAAGAAGAACTGTTCTTGCGGAGATCATCATTGATTGCTTTTAAGAACTCATGCTCTTGCTCAAGATTGAGCTTTTCAAAGCGTAGTTTCTCATGAGCTCTTAAAAGTTCTCGATGATCTTCGAAGATAGTTTCATGGGCTAACTTAAGAGTGTTTAGTTCTTTAGTTAGAGCCTCAATCTTCTCCTTATCATTGTCATTCGTTTTAGCATGATTAATTGATATTTCACCATAATATTCTTCACTAGAGTTGTCAACAAGCAAATCATCATCACCTAACAAGTCATCTTCATCACTATTAAAGTCAACATACTCGGGGTGTGTTACCTTAGGACCTTTGGCCATGAAGCATCTTCCAATTCCTTCACTTGGTGAGTCAAATATGTCGTAGGAGTTGGTTGACACAAGTGCTAGACCGGCAACACCTTCATCTTGAGTATCTTCGGAGTCGGAGTGATAACTTCTCTCGGAGTGGCTGTCGGAGTCGGAGCCGGATACCCATTCACCAACATGAGCTTGATGTCTTCATTTTGTAAATCTCCTTGATGATTTTTCCTTCCTTTCCGAGTCCTTGCTTCCCCATGAGTATCTTCGTTCATAATGATCATCTCTACTCCTTCTCTCTCTTGGTGGAGATTCTTTAGTTCTTCTTTTTGGAGAATCTTCTCTTCTCTTGTAGGGAGCCGTACACTCATTGGAATAGTGTCTGGGTCTTCCACAATTATAGCAGTTTCGCTCTCGACTAGAAGATCTTTTGTCATTGTAGGACCTTGACTTGAAGCTTCTATCTTTGTTTCTACTCTTGTAGAACTTGTTGAAGTTCTTCACCATTAAGCTCAATTCTTCATTGAAGTTTTGTTTCTCACTTGATGATGTGGGGACTTCACATGACGCTTTGTAGGCACCACTTGATTTATTGTGAAGTTCCTCTTTATCCTTGAGTGACATCTCATTAGCAACAATCCTTCCAATTACTTCTGTTGGCTTGAGATCTTTGTAGTTGGGCATCATTTGGATTAATGTGCACACGGTATCATATTTCCCATCCAAGGCTCTTAGGATCTTCTTGATGATGAATCTATCGGTCATCTCTTCACTTCCTAGGCCGGCAATCTCATTTGTGATGAGAGCAAGCCTAGAGTACATTTCAGCGACACCTTCACCATCCTTCATCTAGAACTTGTCAAGTTGACTTTGGAGCACATCCAACTTGGATTCCTTGACGGAGTCGGTACCTTCGTGCATATCAATCAAAGTATCCCAAATTTCCTTTGCATTCTCAAGGCGGCTGATTTTGTTGAATTCTTCGGGGCACAATCCGTTGAAGAGAATATCACAAGCTTGAGCATTGTATTGCAACATCTTCAACTCATCCGCGGTAGCTTCACGGTTTGGTTCTCTCCCATCAAAGAACTCACCTTGCAAACCAACACAAACAATAGCCCATACGGCGGGGTTATGTCCAAGAATATGCATTTTCATTTTATGCTTCCAACTAGCAAAATTAGTGCCATCAAAGTAAGGACCTCTACGGTGATAGTTTCCCTCACTAGACGCCATACTCTCCTAGGTTGTGAAACCAAGGCTATGACCACCAAAAGCTATGGAGATCAAGGCAAATGGAGACCAAAGCTCTGATACCACTTGTACGATCGAAAGTATGTCTAGAGGGGGGGTGATTAGACTACTTGACCAATTAAAAACTTAGCTTTTTCCCAATTTTAGTTCTTGGCAGATTTTAGCTATCTTAGAACAAGTCAAGCAATCATCACACAATTCAAGCAAGCATGCAAAGAGTTTATTGGCAGCGGAAAGTAAAGCATGCAACTTGCAAGAATGTAAAGGTAAGGGTTTGGAGGATTCAAACGCAATTGGAGACACGGATGTTTTCCCGCGGTTCGGGTAGGTGGTGCTATCCTACATCCACGTTGATGGAGACTTCAACCCACGAAGGGTAACGGTTGCGCGAGTCCATGGAGGGCTCCACCCACGAAGGGTCCACGAAGAAGCAACCTTGTCTATTCCACCATGGCCATCACCCACGAAGGACTTGCCTCACTAGCGGTAGATCTTCACGAAGTAGGCGATCTCCTTGCCCTTACAAACTCATTGGTTCAACTCCACAATCTTGTCGGAGGCTCCCAAGTGACACCTAGCCAATCTAGGAGACACCACTCTCCAAGAAGTAACAAATGGTGTGTTTATGATGAACTCCTTGCTCTTGTGCTTCAAATGATAGTCTCCCCAACACTCAACTCTCTCTCATAGGATTTGGATCTGGTGGAAAGAAGATTTGAGTGGAAAGCAACTTGGGGAAGGCTAGAGATCAAGATTCATATGGTAGGAATGGAATATCTTGGTCTCAACACATGAGTAGGTGGTTCTTTCTCAGAACATATGAGTAGGAATGGAGTGTGTGTTCTGATGGCTCTCTCTCCGAATGAAGAGATGGTGGAGGGGTATATATAGCCTCCACACAAAATCCAACCGTTACACACAGTTTTCCAATCTCGGTGGGACCGAATCATCAAACTCGGTCGGACCGAAATGGTAAACCTAGTGACCGTTAGGAATTTCAGTGGGACTGAGATGCAACTCGGTAGGACCGATTCGGTTAGGGTTTGGGCATAACGTAATCTCGGTGTGACCGATCGCACAAACTCGGTGAGACCGAGTTCGGCAATTAGCTAACCAGAGAGTTGGTCAGGCAAACTCGGTGGGACCGACTTGCTCTTTCGGTGAGACCGAAAAGTTACAAGAAGGAAACATAGAGTTTACCTTGCATTCTCGGTGGGACCGATTCGCTCTTTCGGTGAGACCGAAAAGTTACGAAAGGGAAATAGAGAGTTTGCAAGCCCATCTTGGTGAGACCGAGAACCTTATCGGTAGGACCGAATTGCTAGGGTTTGGCAGTGGCAAATGACAAGTGAAACTCGGTGGCGCCGGATTGACAGAATCGGTATGACCGAGTTTGGCTTAGGGTTTAGGTCATTTGTGGATATGGGAAAGGTGGTTGAGGATTTTGGAGCATATCACTAAGCACATAAAGCAAGAGGCTCATTAAGCAACACCTCATCCCTCCTTGATAGTATTGGCTTTTCCCAAAGACTCAATGTGATCTTGGATCACTAAAATATAAAATGAGGAGTCTTGAACTTTTGAGCTTGAGCCAATTCTTTGTCCTTAGCATTTTGAGGGTTCCACTTTCACATCCACGCCATGCCAACCATTGAGCTTTCCTGAAATAATCATCTTGAAATAGCATTAGCTCAATGAGCTATATGTTGTTATGAATTACCAAAACCACCTAGGGATAGTTGCACTTTCACCTGGCCAACCAAAAAAACGACTGCAATAAATTGCATAAGAAGTTGCCATGAGCTATATATAAATTATTAAAAAAAGAGGGAGTGGTCTGACTTGTGGGCCTGTTTAGTTGACGCTTATGCAAGATTTTTTTAGTTATTATATAAGTCAACAAACGATTCTAGCAGATGTAACCGTTGGATGTCAATCCAACGGCTGTCGTGTTTCTTCAATCTCTGATCTTCTTGCTCCAGCCGCCAAAGCAGCGCCGGCGGGACCGCCTACTCCCACCTCCCATGGCCGGCTGTGCTGTCGCGCAGGCCTGAGCGCTCCCTACTACTCCCACCGCTGGCCAGGGCATCCCTCTACTCACCCACACCCCCTGTTATTCTGGGGCGACGGTAGCCTCACACCGCAGCCGAACCGGTGAACGCTTGTACTCCTCTCCGCGTGGGCATCCACTGACGCGTCTTCCCCGGCTCCGCATCGTCCCCTTCCTATGCCTCGTCGTCGTCCATCGCCGTGGTGCTCTCGGCGCGGCGTGGTCAATGTGGTCAACGACCGACTTCCATCGGAACAGTACTGTACGTGGAGAGGCTAACAGCTGGATCCACGGCAGCCACAAGGAAGTGCCTCCTTATTACGTGCAAAATAATTATTCCTCCACCTGACAGCGGGGACCCACCGGATGGGCCACCGGTATTTTGCGAAAAAATTGTTTCCCCTTGACTGCTGGAACCCACCGGACGGGCCACCGTATTTCGCGAAAAAAACGTTCCCCCCGCTGTCAGCTCTGACCCACCGGAAGTGCCTCCTTATTACGCACAAAAAATTGAATACTCCCCCGGCTAGCTGGGACCCACCTTGGTGGGAGGCTGACTTGTGGGCCTACTAAGTTGACGGGGATGAAGGGCTTTGTCAACTTAGTTAATATGGACGATTCAAGCTCCAGTGACCGTATGATGTCCATCCAACGGCCGTAGTGCTTCTTCAACCTCTGGTCTTCTTGCTCCAGCCGCCCAAAGCAGCGCCGGTCGTGCCGCATGCTCCTGCCTCCCGTGGCCGGCTGTGCTGCTGCAGAGGCCTCACCACCCCCTACTATTCCCACCGCTAGCCAGGCCTTGCGGCGACGGCAGCCTCACACAGCAGCCGAACCAGTGAACCCTCGTACTCCTCTCCGCGCAGGCTTCCCCTGCCGCGTCTTCCCCGGCTCCGCGTCGTCCCCTTCCTAGGCCTCGCCGTCGTCCACCGCCGTGGTGCTCTCGGCGCGACGTGGTCAATGTGGTCAATGACCGACTTCCATCGGAAGAGTACTGTGCGTGGAGACGCTGACAGCTGGGTCCACGGCCGCAGCAAGGAAGTGCCTCCTTATTATACGCAAAATAATTATTCCTCCACCTGACAGCGGGGACCCACCGGACGGGCCACCGTATTTCACGAAAAAAACGTTTGCCCCTGACTGCTGGGACCCACCAGCTACATCTTCGCACGCAAGTAAGTGCCTGACAGTCGGGACCCACCTGGTCGAAGCATATGTAGCGTTGCCGTACTGGTCGCGAACGTGTACGTACATATATACTGGTCGATGTAGAGGCGAGCATGTGTCATAGTAGAGGCGCGCACGTAGCATGTACACGTACGTACAGCGGCCAGGGTGCAAGAAAGAAAATACGGCCACGTATGTGTACATACGGGCGGGGTCTCGAATGCCTGCTCGCGCATACGTACGGCCAGGGCTCGTGTACATGGCTGGGTCGGAAAGGAGAAACAGCATAGTCGTCGTGTTAATGGGGAGGCAACAGAATGCGTCGTGTTCATGGGGAGGCAACGGAATGCGTCGTGTTCATCGGGAGGCCTTAGACGGAACAGGCGATGGAAACAAGGCCTGGCGTACCGCAGAACGGAGGAAACGGCCTTGTGTTTGACCGGCCATGTTCGAAACGGGATCCTGTTCATCGAGAGGGGTCTGGCGTACTGCAAAACGGAGGAAACAGACCTCCAACGGTCGAAACAGGAGTCCTGTTGATCAGGAGGGGTGTGGCGTACCGCAAAACGGACGAAACGGACTTGTGTTGGAGCGCTACGGTCGAAACAGGGGTCCTGTTCATCGGGAGGGGTGTGGCGTACCACAAAACGGGACTCCACGGGATACTGTTTATCTCCATCGTCGACACCCTCTAGCCTCCACGAGCTACTATTCATCCACCGTCGACCTCCTCCGGCCTCCACCTGCGATTGTTCATCCACGGGCTCCTGTTTAGCCAGCCTCCACCGCGCGCTACTCCACCGGCTACAGTTCAACCAGCCCTCTCCACGGGCTCCTGTTCAACCACCCCTCCACGGGCTACTGTTCATCCTGCCCTCCACCATCTACTGTTCATCTTGCCCTCCATGGGGTGGTCCTGTTCATCCAGCCCTCCATGGGGTCTTGTTCATCCAGCCCCAACCGGCTCAATCGATCGGGGTCCTATTCATCCAGAGGCAACACCACGGGGTCCTGTTCATCCACCCCCCCCCCCGCAACGCTCACTGTTCATCCAGAGGTAGCATCGCTCGGCTTCAGTTAGTAGCAGTAGCGAAGGAATCGCTCAACCGGGTTCAGTTAACAGCCATCGATCGATCGCTCGGGTTCAGTAACGCGTAGCCTACAGTGTAATCACTCGGGTTCAGTTAGAGCCCAACGCCTCGCTCGGGTTCAGTTAGAGTCAACGCCTTGCACACATGCGCGTACGTGTATGAGAGAAACGCGCATCGCTCGGCCCCCGACCTCCCACCGTAAACGGGAACTCCCCGAAATTTTCCTCCCCCTCGCTTCTACCACGGTATTTTCCGTCATGGACTGCCCAAAGAATGTCATGCAGCTGCATCTCCACCCGCCTAGGATGAAAAGCCCATTTTATGTCATGATTTTTTGTCATAGAAGTAGGAGCCCACCACATCTATGATGATACCGAGTTTTGTCACAATTATCGTCATAGAAGTGTCATATGTATGACAGGAAAAAAATTCGTTCGGCCCAAAATGTCACGGATGTGTCTTTTTTTTGTAGTGACAGGACTTGGATAACTTCTGCTCGAAGATTCTCCGCTGCATATGTCGAGGGGGATGAAAACTTCATGAACTTTATCAGAGCTGAGTACGGTGGTCCGAAATCAAATGTGCTCTGCCCGTGTAGCAGTTGTATGAATTCAGTTACAAGACCCCAGTCAACTGTGCAAAATCATCTACACTTGTATGGGATGTCGGTCACATATACTAGGTGGGTTCATCATGGTGAAGCTGTGAACGTCAATGTTATTGACTACGTGGAAGCAGCAGATCACCATCTTGATCTGCCTGATGCTCAGGTGGAAGAGGAGGAGGTGGTGGTGGTGGCGGAGCCAGTGAGTTTGACCAACATTGAAACAATGCTACGAAATGCTCATGCATTCCGTGAACTTTCACCTGCAGAAGAAAAACGGTGGGCCCGTATGTTGGAACAATGCAACGTTGTTGTCACCCCAGGAAATAAGCTGTCAGTATTCTCAGCTATGGTCACCTTTCTTCAGGTGAAGACATCTGAGGGGATGACCAACAAATCATTTGATGCGATGTTGGCTGCTTTCCGCGAATCTTTCCCAGATGCGTCTGAGCTACCACACACCTACAGTAAAATGAAGAATTTCCTTCGTGCAGTTGGAATTGGATATGAGATGATCCATGTTTGTAAGAATAATTGTGTTCTGTTTCGAAAGGATTATGCCAACTTAAGTGAATGCCCGAAATGCAAATCATCAAGATGGAAAGATGGCGATGTTGTGAAGAGGATTCCTCATAATGTTCTGAGACACTTTCCAATTACACCAAGATTGCAGAGGTTATTTCATGATGCTGAAACAAGAGAGGATGTACTGTGGCATTCTAGGAACTAGGAGTACAAAGATCAGAATGTAATGAGCCATCCATCTCATGGTAGTGAGTGGAAAAGCTTCAATGATAAACACAAAGAGTTTGCTGCTGACCCGAGAAACATTAGACTTGGCTTAGCTTCAGATGTATTTAACCCATTTGGCCACCAGAGCGCCACATATAGCATGTGGCCAGTGCTTGTTATCCCTTACAACATGGCTCCAAATGTCTGTACCAAAGAATCAAACTACATGATGGCCTTGCTCATCCCAGGTCCAAAAAGTCCTGGAAAGGATTTTGATTTGTTCATGGAGCCTCTTGTGGAGGAACTTCAATAGCTATGGAAGGGTGTTCTCACTCGAGACCTATATAGCAGCCCACCAGCTGATTTCTTTCTGCGTGATGTTATAATTTGGTGCATCCATGACTATCCGGCTTTGGGCACTATGTCAGGGCGAATGACACATGGTTACAATGCATGTGTTCCCTGTGACAGGAATCCACTGTCATACGCAATACTTAGCAAGATCTGTTACATTGGACACCGCTATTTCCTTGCCAAGGACAGGCCGCATCCTAGAAAATACCGAAGACATGTGTTCAATTCAAAGCATGAAAACCGTGATGCGCCAAAGAGGCTCACCGCCGATGAGTTGCAAGTGGAATTAGAGAAGGTCAGGCATATTACACCAGGAAACCATCCTGGTAATGGTAGCGGGAAAAGGAAGCGTGGTAGGGTAGAAGAGAGATTATTGTTTACCCGCAGGTCCACTTTGTGGGACTTGGAGTATTGGAAAGATTTGGATCTGAGGCATAATCTTGATGTGATGCACATCGAGAAAAATATATGTGACAGCATTATCGGCACACTTCTTAATATTGAAGGCAAGACGAACGATACCTTCAAATCTAGGATTGATTTGACACACCTGGGTATCAGAAAGGAATTGCAGGTGCAAGATGAAGGTAAACCACAGGATATGGCACCAGCTGTGTACGTCTTGGACAAGGTAAAAAGAAAAAAATTCTGCGAGGTCCTGTCACGTGTGAGATTCCCACATGGATTTGCTTCCAACCCTGAAAGGAGAGTTAGTGCAGATGGAAACAAGGTACAAGAGTTGAAAACTCATGACTGCCACGTCCTACTTCAAAGGGTTTTACTTGTTATCCTTAGAGGATTGGGCCGCCCTGACTTATACAGAGCAGTTGCAGAGTTGGGACAATTCTTTAGGGAACTCTGCAGTAGGAATATCAGGATAGATGCTTTGGAGCGTCTAAGAGACAAGATACCAACTATCCTATGCGACCTTGAGAAGATATATCCTCCAGCCTTCTTTGATATGATGGTGCATTTGGCTGTTCATCTACCTGATGAGGTACTACTTAGAGGTCCAGTACAGTATGGCTGGATATACCCTATTGAAAGGTAGCTAGGCACTTTCAAGGGCTATGTTAGGAACAGAGCTAGACCCAAGGGTTCCATTGCAGAGGCCTACATTGCTACAGAAGCGTTGACATTCTGCTCAAAATACATTGAAACAGCTGATCAGCTTAGCAAAGAGGTGGGTGAAGACAATCCCGGGCTCAATGTTTTTGATTATTCTGTTCGAGTTATAGGGAAGAGTCGACAAGAGGACAAACCTAAAGATTTGGACAAAATGGTTTGGTATGTGTTGAATAACTATCCTGAGATACTACCTTATATCAAGTAAGTGCAGTACTGCAGCTTATACATCGTAATCTACTAGACTTGCAGCACATTCTTATATATTTAGATGTTTGACACGATCACTATGTTGTGCAGCATCTACAAAGAGGAGTTACTACCGCAAAATCCAAAAAACATTGACAAACTGGTTATGGTAGGATTTGCGAAATGGTTCAAGAACCATGTAAGCTTTTGAAGTGCACTGTCAGTTTTTTTAATATATTGAGTACATAAGATGATCAGCTTGTCTATTTTCTAACCATAGGTTAAGAAGATGCGGGAGGATGGGCAGGCATTTGATGATGCCCTTTACTCACTAGCAATGGGTCCTGATACTCGGGTAAGACATTATGAATCTTGCGTTGTTGGAGATGTGCGCTACAACACCCTTGCACGAGACGAAGGCAGGAAGACACAAAACAGTGCCATCATGATCACGGATACATATGACAAAGAGACAACTGAAATGTATGCTAACATAACAGACATTATTCAGTTGCAGTATATCTCCAGTTTCGAGGATCATCGGTGTGTGGTTCTGTTGTGCTATCATTGGTATAACCTGTTTTCTAGGATCACAAAACCCAGAGCTGATGATTATTTCAAATCCATCAATGTCAAGGCGGCGTACCAGACCAACGAGCCTTTTCTTTTGGCAAATCAAGCAACATAGATATTTTTCTTGGAAGACACATTTGCACATAGCGATGACTGGAGAGTATTGCAAAGGTTTGAGCAGAGGAATTCGTTTAATGAAGTTACACAACAAGATGATGCTTACACTGCTCCTGATGTACAAGATAACACAGATGTTCCTAATATCTTTGAGAACCATCACGTCAATGACGCCGGCGAAAAGATTGCCTGTCGTGCTATGGACATACAAGAGTTGATCAAGAAGAAGCCAACGTTCGAGGACGTTGAGGACGAAGAAGAAGATGACACCATGGGGAATTAAGATTCAGACTGATACACATGGCGAAGATGTTGACGCTGCTGCTGCGGATGATGATTACATTGCTTTTGTCGTATTTGCCTGTCAGAAGACGTTTTTTTATCTACTATGTGAAATTATGTTTGCTATGACAACTGAAACCTGATGAACATGTTGTTTAGTATTTTGCTATGAGAACATCACTTGTTATGTATGCTGATTTGTGTTTGGTGATTGTATGACAACTAAAACATGATGACATTGTTGTTTAGTTGTACTCATATTTGGCTGTGAAACTTGAATTTGATGACATAGTTTGTTGTTGGACTGCAATTTGCTCGACGTCTTCGAATGAGAACAAAGCTGACCCAACAGGGCATCTGCTATTTATTTATTTATATGAGCAAAAGGGGATACCCCTTGATTTCCGTTAATAGAAATCATTAGATGTTCACAACACTACGCCCAGCCTGCTACACAGGTTTCATTCATTACTAGTTTCAGCAAAGTGCTCATGTCGTAGCCACTGAATACATCACGAGTGCTACATCCACTGCAAATAAAGAGACAATCATCCTACAGAGCACATCGATTTTGCACATTATCTTCACAAGCTCTTTCATCTCCTCATTGCTGTCAAGGCCGTTCAGCAGCTGTTGCTTGGCCATGATCAGAGGAACTGCATCTTTAAGCTTCTGCTCTGCATCTTCCTCTTCTGTCGTTCCTTCAGTTACTTGTCCAACACCCCAACCTGCTGGTATTGGGATTCCTCGGCTAACCAAATAATCAGCATAGTTGCATTCCCCCACATCAGCAATTTCCCAGGAATACAAACCACATGAATCTTCCCTTTTCTGCACGAATCAAATTGGTAGATCATCAACCAAACTATTAAAAAAATCAGCAACTGAAAGCAGCAGAACAACACTTAAACATATTATTACCCCATGATTCGGGCATTTGTAGGAGACTTGGCCAGGGTTGCGGATTGTGGTTGAGACACGACGGATGACTCTGCGTGATTTGCAGCAGTGGCACCACACCAACGGCAGCGGGTTGCGATGAGCAATCGGCTGCGGTGCGCGTGCCGGCGAGGGTGTGATGAGACCCACAGGCGATGGTACGGGTTGCGACTTGGCGCATATCTGGTTGTTGCCTGCTCTGAAGAGCAGGTGGACGAGCAGCCAGCGGACATGGTTGCTGCGGCCAGAGCTTCTGATGCTAGGCAGAGTAAGTAGAGAAGAGGAGAAGCGAACGTTGGATATGTCAGTTTCATTACTTACAGAGTAGCATAGCACCATATATAGTCATAGTCTAGGTTTGGATTCGAACCAGCTACAGGAGCACGTCTTTCTTTTTTCTAAAACTCGGCAACGTCTCATTACTGGTACACTAGCTTGTTCTGTACGCCTTCCCAAGTCTTTGATTTTCTTTCCCTTTTTTGCGAGGAAGGAAGGAGGACAAAATTGAGAGTTCCTAAGACTCGAACCGAAGACCTCTCAGTTGAAAACCAAGGGTGCTAGTCACTTATGTGGCGAACGTTCCCTGTGAGGAGGACGGCAGACGAACGCATTTTCCTCGCAGTTTTCTTCCTACATATATATAAAAAAGTATGCTACTTGGTGTCCGCTTAGTCAACAAAATGATTGTGCCAACCTTGACCGTTGGATTGACATTCAACGTCTGTCGCGTTTCTTCAGTCTCTTCTTCCTCGAGCCGCCAAAGCCAAACCAGCGCCGACGGGACCGCCTGCTCCCGCCTCCCACGGCTGGTTGTGATCTGCCCCGGCTCCTGTTCGTTCCCGTCTGAGGCCTCACCATCGTCCTCCGCCTTGGTTCGCTCGCCGCGGCGCCGCCCTCCAGTGTTGTCAACATGGTCAACAACCGAGAGGAATAAGGAGATGACTGTACATGGTGAGGATGACAGTAGGGACCCAGCAGCGCGCGCAGTAATTTTGTTTTTACGGGACGGAGAAGGGTATCAACTGGGTTGTGCAGGACCCGTGGCCCGTCTAGCCCAGGCTTTTATTACATATGTTTAGCATATGACCAGCCCAGTTTGTTTTTTTCCTTTCTGAAAATTGCTAGCCAGCTATTTTGTTTTTTGCAGAATAACCAACGTAGGCCTACTTGCTTTTCTACGCCCTGCGGGGCCGGAAATCTTTCAAGACAAGGAGGGATGCATTTTGCCCAGAAAATGGGCTATAAGTAATAAGAAATGGGCTATAAGTAATAATAAATGGGCTATAAAATGAAAAAATACAGCAAACAGACAATTAGTTCCAAAATACTGTTTTCTTTCGGATTTTGGTATTTTAAATGTCATTGTTTTTGTGCGGGTAAAATTTCATTGAATTTAAATTAAGGCATATTTAGATTTAAAATTAATTTGAATCTGGCTAGAAATTTCGGGTTGTATGCTGTTTGGGACAGATTTGGAGGCTGACTTGTGGGTCTACTAGGTTGACGTGTACTTTGGCTTTGTCAACTTAGTCCACAAACGATTCTAGCAGAAGTGACCGTTGGATGTTAATCCAACGGCCGTGCTACTTCTTCAATATCTGATCTTCTTGCTCCAGCCGCCCAAACCAGCTCCGGTGGGACTGCTTGCTTCCGCCTCCCGTGGCCGGCTGTGCTGCCGCATAGGCCGCACCACCCCACCCTACTTCATAGTTGGCCAGGCCATTCCTCTACTCAACCACACCTCCTGTTATTTTCCGACGACGGCAGCCGGACCAGTAGACCCTCGTACTCCCCACCGTGTGGGCAACCATTGCCGAGTCTTCCCCGGCTCCGTGTCGTTCCCTTCCTAGGCCTCGCCGTCGTCCACCGCCATGGTGCTCTCGGCGTGGCCTGGTTAACTTGGTCATTGAACGACATCCATCGGCTGTGGACTGCACGCGCAAAATAATGATTCCTCCACCTGACAGCTGCGACCCACCGGAAGGGCCTCTGTATTTCGCAAAAAAAATGTTCCCCCCGCTGACATGTCGGACCCACCAGCTATATCTTCGCACGCAAGGAAGTGCCTCCTTATTACGCACAAAAAAATGAATACTCCCCCTGTTAGCTGGGACCCAGTATAGTGGCAGGCTGACTTGTGGGCCTACTAAGTTGACGGCGACGGAGGGCTTTGTAAACTTAGTCAATATGCACGATTCTAGCTCCAATGACCGTACGATGTCCATCCAATGGCCGTAGTGCTTCTTCAACCTCTGGTCTTCTTGCTCCAGCCGCCCAAACCAGCGTCGGTCGTGCCTCGTGCTCCTGCCTCCCGTGGCCGGCTACGATGCAACGGAGGCATCACCGCCCCCTACTACTCCCACCGCTGGCCAGGCCATCCCTCTACTCACCCACACCCCCTGTTATTCTGCGGCGACGGCAGCCTCACACCGCAGCGAACCAGTGAACCCTCATACTCCTCTACGCGTGGGCATCCACTGCCGCGTCTTCCCCGGCTCCGCGTCGTCCCCATCCTAGGCCTCGCCGTCGTCCACCGCCTTGGTGCTCTTGGCACGGCGTGGTCAACGTGGTCAAGGAATGGCTTCAATCGGACGTGGACTGTACGTGGAGAGGCTGATAGCTGGGTCCACGGCCGCAGCAAGGAAGTGCCTCCTTATTACGTGCAAAATAATTATTCCTCCACCTAACAGCGGGGACCCACCGGATGGGCCACCGTATTTCGCCCCCCTGACTGCTGGGACCCACCAGCTACATCTTCGCACGCAAGGAAGTGCCTGACAATCGGGACCCACCTGGTCGAAGCGTACATAGCGTTGTCATTCTGGTCGCGAACGTGTACGTACATATATACTGGTCGATGTAGAGGCGCGCACGTGTCGTAGTAGAGGCGGCCAGAGTGCAAGAAAGAAAATACGGCCACGTATGTGTACATACGGGTGGGGCCTCGAACACTTACTCGTGCATACGTACGGCGAGGGCTCGTTGACATGGCTGGGTCAGAATGGAGAAACAGCATCGTCGTCGTGTTCATGGGGAGGCAATGGAATGCGTCGTGTTCATGGGGAGGCAACGGAATGCGTCGTGTTCATGGAGAGGCAACGGAATGCGTCGTGTTCATCGGGAGGCAACGGAACGCGTGGGAGCCAACCGGCTGGGTCGGAACGGAATGCGTGGTCGTGTTCATCGGGAGGGCTTGGATGGAACAGGCGATGGAAACGAGGCCTGACGTACCGCACAACGGAAGAAACGAACCTCCTACATTCGGAACGGGGTCCTATTGATCGGGAGGGGTCTCGTGTACCGCAAAATGAAGGAAACGGACCTCCTACGGTCGAAACGGGGGTCCTATTGATCGGGAGGGGTGTGGCGTACCGCAAAACGGATGAAACGGACGTCCTACGGTCGAAACGGGGGTCCTGTTCATCGGGAGGGGTGTGGCGTACCGCAAAACGGGACTCCATGGGATACTGTTCATCTCCACCGTCGACCCCCTCCAGCCCCCACGAGCTACTGTTCATCCACCATCGACCTCCTCTAGCCTCCACCTGCGACTGTTCATCCACGGGCTCTTGTTCATCCAGCCTCCACCGCGCGCTACTCCACTGGCTACTATTCAACCAGCCCTCTCCACGGGCTCCTGTTCAACCACCCCTCCACAGGCTACTGTTCATCCTGCCCTCCACCGTCTACTATTCATCCCGCCCTCCACGGGGTGGTCCTATTCATCCAGCCCTCCACGGGGTCCTGTTCATCCAGCCCCAACCGGCTCGATCGATCGGGGTCATGTTCATCCAGAGGCAACACCACGGGGTCCTATTCATCCACCCCCACCGGGAACTGTTCATCCCCCCCCCCCCCCCCCGCAACGCTCACTGTTCATCCAGAGGCAGCATTGATCGGCTTCAGTTAGCAGCAGTAGCGAAGGAATAGCTCGATCGGGTTCAGTTAACAGCCATCGATCGATCGCTCGGGTTCAGTAACGCGTAGCCTGCATTGCAATCGCTCGGGTTCAGTTAGAGCCCAAAGCCTCGCTCGGGTTCAGTTAGAGCCAACGCCTCACACACACGCGCGTACGTGTACAAGAGAAACGCGCATCGCTCGGCACCCGACCTCCCACCGTAACCGGGAACTCCCCAAAATTTTCCTCGCCCTCGCTTCTACCACGGTTTTTTTCGTCATGGACGGCCCAAAGAATGTCATGCAGCTGCGTCTCCGGCCCGCCCAGGACGAAAAGCCCATTTTCTGTCATGATTTTTTGTCATAGAAGTAAGAGCTCACCACATCTATGATGATATCGGGTTTTGTCACAATTATCGCCATATAAGTGTCATATGTATGATAGAAAAAAATCGTTTGACCCAAAATGTCACGGATGTGTCTTTTTTTGTAGTGATAGGCCGATTCACCGATTAATCGCTACTCCTAAACTAACCGAGCAGCTATCAATTAACGATTTCTTGAACATTGCTGAAAACCGCTTGCCATTTCCTTCTGCTCCTCATTGGATTCGACACTCTTACTTATGGAAAGGACTACGATTGATCCCCTATACTTGTGGTGTTGGGAAACGTAGCATGCAATTTCAAAAAAATCCTACGCTCACGCAAGATCTATCTAGGAGATGCATAGCAATGAGAGGGGGAGAGTGTGACCACGTACCCTCATAGACCAAAAGCGGAAGCGTTTGACAATGCGGTTGATGTATTCGAACTTCTTTTAGATTTGACCGATCAAGCACCGAACATACGGCACCTCTGAGTTCTGCACACCTTCAGCTCGATGACGTCCCTCGTCCTCTTGATCCAGCAAAGGTGTCAAGGAAGAAGATGAGTTCCATCAGCACGATGGCGTGGTGACGGTGATGGTGAAGTGATCCGCGCAGGGCTTTGCCTAAGCACTACGAAGACATGACCGGAGGCGTAAACCGTGGAGGGGGGCACCACACACTGCTAACGATTGTTGTTGTGTGTTCTAGGCGTCCCCTCCCCACATCTATATAGGTGGGAGAGGGAGGGGAGCAGCAAGGGGGCGCCCCAAGTAGGAGGAATCCCACTTGGGGTCCTCCCCAATTCGGCCTCCCCCCTTCCTTTTTATTGCCGGAGATAAAATGGAAGGAAGAAGAGAGAAAGGAAGGGGTCGAACCCCCTTTTCCTTATTTAATTCGGCCAACTTCCATGGGGGTGCGTGCTACCTCTTTTAGCACTACGGTGGTTTTCCCCGAAGACGAAGGGATGATGCAGCAAAGTAGCATAAGTATTTACCTCAGTTTTTGAGAACCAAGGTATCAATCCAGTAGGAGGCTACGCGCGAGTCCCTCGTACCTGCACAAAACAAATAAATCCTCGCAACCAACGCAAATAGGGGTTGTCAATCCCTATAGGGCCACTTACGAGACTGAGATCTAATAGATATGATAAGATAATATTTTTGGTATTTTTATGATAAAGATGCAAAGTAAAATAAAGGCAAAGTAAATAACTAAGTAAATAACTAAGTAGTAGGAGATTGATATGATAAAGATAGACCCGGGGGCCATAGGTTTCACTAGTGGCTTCTCTCGAGAGCATAAGTATTCTATGGTGGGTGAACAAATTATTGTTGAGCAATTGACAGAATTGAGCATAGTTTTGAGAATATCTAGGTATGATCATGTATATAGGCATCACGTCTGAGACAAGTAGACTGACTCCTGCCTGCATCTACTACTATTACTCCACTCATCGACCGCTATCCAGCATGCATCTAGAGTATTAAGTTAGAAAACAGAGTAACGCCTTAAGCAAGATGACATGATGTAGAGGGATAGACTCATGCAATATGAAGAAAACCCCATCTTGTTATCCTCGATGGCAACAATACAATACGTGCCTTGCTGCCCTTACTGTCATCGGGAAAGGACACCGCAAGATTGAACCCAAAGCTAAGCACTTCTCCCATTGCAAGAAAGATCAATCTAGTAGGCCAAACCAAACTGATAATTCGAAGAGACTTGCAAAGATAACCGATCATACATAAAAGAATTCAGAGAAGATTCAAATATTATTCATAGATAGACTTGATCATAAACCCACAATTCATCGGTCTCAACAAACACACCGCAAAAACAAGATTACATCGAATAGATCTCCACAAGAGAGGGGAGAACATTGTATTGAGATCCAAAAAGAGAGAAGAAGCCATCTAGCTACTAACTATGGACCCGTAGGTCTGAGGTAAACTACTCACACTTCATCGGAGGGGCTATGGTGTTGATGTAGAATCACTCCGTGATCGATGCCCCCTCCGGCGGAGCTCCGGAACAGGCCCCAAGATGGGATCTCGTGGATACAGAAAGTTACGGCGGTGGAATTAGGGTTTTGGCTCCGTTTCTGATCGTTTGGGGGTACGTGGGTATATATAGGAGGAAGAAGTACGTCGGTGGAGCAGCAGGGGGCCCACGGGGGTGGAGGGCGCGCCTGGGGGGTAGGCGCGCCCCCCTACCTCGTGGCCTCATGTTACGTGTCTTGACGTAGGGTCCAAGTCTCCTGAGTTGTATTCGATGATAAAATCACGTTCCTGAAGGTTTCATTCTATTTGAACTCCGTTTGATATTCCTTTTCTTCGAAACCCTAAAACAGGCAAAAAACAGCAATTCTGGGTTGGGCCTCCGGTTAATAGGTTAGTCCCAAAAATAATATAAAAGTGGATAATAAAGCCCAATAATGTCCAAAACAGTAGATAATATAGCATGGAGCAATCAAAAATTATAGATACGTTGGCGACGTATCAAGCATCCCCAAGCTTAATTCATGCTCGTCCTCGAGTAGGTAAATGATAAAAACAGAATTTTTGATGCGGAGTGCTACTTGGCATAATTTTAATGTAATTCTTCTTAATTGTGGTATGAATATTCAGATCCGAAAGATTCAAGACAAAAGTTCATTTTGACATAAAAATGATAATACTTCAAGCATACTAACTAAGCAATTATGTCTTCTCAAAATAACATGGCCAAAGAAAGTTCATCCCTACAAAATCATATGGTTTAGTCATGTTTCATTTTCGTCACACAAGAATGCTATCATCATGCACAACCCTGATGACAAGCCAAGCAATTGTTTCATACTTTAGTAATCTCAAACCTATAAACTTTCATGCAATATATGAGCGCGAGCCATGGACATAGCCAGGGCCGGCCCTGGGCCAGGGCAGCAGGGGCGACGGCCTAGGGCCCAGCCAAGCTAGGGGCCCCGACCCAGGCCGAATGTACGCTTGCTATGAAGGAAATATGCCCTAGAGGCAATAATAAAGTTATTATTTATTTCCTTGAATCATGATAAATGTTTATTATTCATGCTAGAATTGTATTAACCGGAAACATAATACATGTGTGAATACATAGACCAACAGAGTGTCACTAGTATGCCTCTACTAGACTAGCTCGTTAATCAAAGATGGTTATGTTTCCTAACCATGAACAAAGAGTTGTTATTTGATTAACGAGGTCACATCATTAGTTGAATGATCTGATTGACATGACCCATTCCATTAGCTTAGCACCCGATCGTTTAGTATGTTGCTATTGCTATCTTCATGACTTATACATGTTCCTATAACTATGAGATTATGCAACTCCCGTTTACCAGAGGAACACTTTGGGTACTACCAAACGTCACAACGTAACTGGGTGATTATAAAGGAGTACTACAGGTGTCTCCAATGGCAGATGTTGGGTTGGCGTATTTCGAGATTAGGGTTTGTCACTCCGATTGTCGGAGAGGTATCTCTGGGCCCTCTCGGTAATACACATCACATAAGCCTTGCAAGCACTGCAACTAAATAGTTAGTTGTGACATGATGTATTACGGAACGAGTAAAGAGACTTGCCGGTAACGAGATTGAACTAGGTATTGGATACCGACGATCGAATCTCGGGCAAGTAACATACCGATGACAAAGGGAACAACGTATGTTGTTATGCGGTCTGACCGATAAAAGATCTTCGTAGAATATGTAGGAGCCAATATGGGCATCCAGGTCCCGCTATTGGTTATTGACCGGAGACGTGTCTCGGTCATGTCTACATTGTTCTCGAACCGTAGGGTCCGCACGCTTAACGTTACGATGACAGTTATTATGAGTTTATGCATTTTGATGTACCGAAGGTTGTTCGGAGTCCCGGATGAGATTACGGACATGACGAGGAGTCTCGAAATGGTCGAGACGTAAAGATTGATATATTGGAAGCCTATGTTTGGACACCGGAAGCGTTCCGGGTGAAATCGGGATTTTACCGGAATACCGAGAGGGTTACCGGAACCCCCCCCGGGAGGTAAATGGGCCTATTGGGCCTTAGTGGAAAAGAGAAAAGGGAAGCCCACTAGCTGGCCGGCGCCCCCCTAGAGTCCTATTAGGAATAGGACAAGGGGCCGGCCCCCCTTCTCTCTCTTTCCCCCCCGAGAGTCCTAATTGGATTAGGATTGGGGGGGAGGAGTCCTACTCCCGGTGGGAGTAGGACTCCCCTGCGCCTCTCCCTCTTGGCCGGCCAGCCCCCCCTCTTCCAACATATAAATACAGGGGCAGGGGACACCCCAAGACACACAAGTTGATCCTTGAGATCGTTCCTTAGCCGTGTGCGGTGCCCCCTGCCACCAAATTCCACCTCGATCATACCGTTACAGTGCTTAGGCGAAGCCCTGCGTCGGTAGTACATCAAGATCGTCACCACGCCGTCGTGCTGACGGAACTCTTCCTCGACGCTTTGCTGGATCGGAGCCCGAGGAACGTCATCGAGCTGAACGTGTGCTAAGAACTCGGAGGTGCCGGAGTAACGGTGCTTGGATCGGTCGGATCGGGAAGAAGACGTACGACTACTTCCTCTACGTTGTGAGATCGCTTCCGCAGTCGGTCTGCGTTGGTACGTAGACAACACTCTCCCCTCTCGTTGCTGTGCATCACCATGATCTTGCGTGTGCGTAGGAAAATTTTCGAAATTACTGCGTTCCCCAACAGTGGCATCAGAGCCTAGGTTTTATGGTTTGATGTTATATGCACGAGTAGAACACAAGTGAGTTGTGGGCGATACAAGTCATACTGCCTACCAGCATGTCATACTTTGGTTCGGCGGTATTGTTGGTTGAGATGATCCAGACCAACCTTACGCATACTCTTATGCGAGACCGGTTCCCTCGACGTGCTTTGCACATAGATGGCTTGTGGAAGACTATCTCTCCAACTTTAGTTGAACCAAGTATGACTACGCCCGGTCCTTGAGAAGGTTAAAACGGAGTCTATTTGACGAACTATCGTTGTGGTTTTGATGCGTAGGTGAGATGTGTTCTTACTTAAGCCCGTAGCAGCCACGTAAAACTTGCAACAACAAAGTAGAAGACGTCTAACTTGTTTTTGCAGGGCATGTTGTGATGTGATATGGTCAAGGCATGATGCTGATTTTATTGTATGAGATGATCATGTTTTGTAACCGAGTTATCGGCAACTGGCAGGAGCCATATGGTTGTCGCTTTATTGTATGCAATGCAATCGCGATGTAATGCTTTAGTTTATTACTAAACGGTAGTGATAGTCGTGGAAGCATAAGATTGGCGAGACGACAACGTTGCTACGATGGAGATCAAGGTGGCACGCTGGTGACGATGGTGATCATGACGATGCTTCGGAGATGGAGATCACAAAGCACAAGATGATGATGGCCATATCATATCACTTATATTGATTGCATGTGATGTTTATCCTTTTATGCATCTTATCTTGCTTTGATTGACGGTAGCATTATAAGATGATCTCTCACTAAATTATCAAGGAGTGTTCTCCCTGAGTATGCACCGTTGCAAAAGTTCTTCGTGCTGAGACACCACGTGATGATCGGGTGTGATAGGCTCTACGTTCAAATACAACGGGTGCAAAACAGTTGCACACGCGGAATACTCAGGTTATACTTGACGAGCTATGCATATAAGATATGACCTCGGAACACGGAGACCGAAAGGTCGAGCGTGAATCATATAGTAGATATGATCAACATATTGATGTTCACCATTGAAAACTACTCCATCTCACGTGATGATCGGTTATGGTTTAGTTGATTTGGATCACGTGATCACTTAGAGGATTAGAGGGATGTCTATCTAAGTGGGAGTTCTTAAGTAAATTAACTGAACTTAAAAATTATCATGAACTTAGTACCTGATAGTATCTTGCTTGTTTATGTTGTAGATAGATGGCTCGTGCTGTTGTTCCGTTGAATTTTAATGCGTTCCTTGAGAAAGCTAAGTTGAAAGATGATGGTAGCAATTACACGGACTGGGTCCGTAACCTGAGGATTATCCTCATTGCTGCACAGAAGAATTACGTCCTGGAAGCACCGCTAAGTGCCAGGCCTGCTGCAAGAGCAACGCCAGAAGTTATGAACGTCTGGCAGAGCAAAGCTGATGACTACTCAATAGTTCAGTGTGCCATGCTTTACGGCTTAGAACCGGGACTTCAACGACGTTTTGAACGTCATGGAGCATATGAGATGTTCCAGGAGTTGAAGTTAATATTTCAAGCAAATGCCCGGATTGAGAGATATGAAGTCTCCAATAAGTTCTATAGCTGCAAGATGGAGGAGAATAGTTCTGTCAGTGAACATATACTCAAAATGTCTGGGTATAATAATCACTTGATTCAATTGGGAGTTACACTTCCGGATGATTGCGTCATTGACAGAATTCTCCAATCACTGCCACCAAGCTACAAGAGCTTTGTGATGAACTATAATATGCAAGGGATGAACAAGACTATTCCCGAGCTCTTCGCTATGCTGAAAGCTGCGGAGGTAGAAATCAAAAAGGAGCATCAAGTGTTGATGGTTAACAAAACCACTAGTTTCAAGAAAAAGGGCAAAGGGAAGAAGAAAGGGAACTTCAAGAAGAACGGCAAGCAAGTTGCTGCTCAAGAGAAGAAACCCAAGCCTGGACCTAAGCCTGAAACTGAGTGCTTCTACTGCAAGCAGACTGGTCACTGGAAGCGGAACTGCCCCAAGTATTTGGCGGATAAGAAGGATGGCAAGGTGAACAAAGGTATATGTGATATACATGTTATTGATGTGTACCTTACTAATGCTCGCAGTAGCACCTGGGTATTTGATACTGGTTCTGTTGCTAATATTTGCAACTCGAAACAGGGACTACAGAATAAGCGGACACTAGCAAAGGACGAGGTGACGATGCGCGTGGGAAACGGTTCCAAAGTCGATGTGATCGCGGTCGGCACGCTACCTCTACATCTACCTTCGGGATTAATATTAGACCTAAATAATTGTTATTTGGTGCCAGCGTTGAGCATGAACATTATATCTGGATCTTGTTTGATGCGAGACGGTTATTCATTTAAATCAGAGAATAATGGTTGTTCTATTTATATGAGTAATATCTTTTATGGTCATGCACCCTTGAAAAGTGGTCTATTCTTATTAAATCTCGATAGTAGTAATACACATATTCATAATGTTGAAGCCAAAAGATGCAGAGTTGATAATGATAGTGCAACTTATTTGTGGCACTGCCGTTTAGGTCATATCGGTGTAAAGCGCATGAAGAAACTCCATACTGATGGGCTTTTGGAACCACTTGATTATGAATCACTTGGTGTTTGCGAACCGTGCCTCATGGGCAAGATGACTAAAACACCGTTCTCCGGCACTATGGAGAGAGCAGCAGATTTATTGGAAATCATACATACCGATGTATGTGGTCCGATGAATATTGAGGCTCGTGGCGGATATCGTTATTTTCTCACCTTCACAGATGATTTAAGCAGATATGGGTATATCTACTTAATGAAACATAAGTCTGAAACATTTGAAAAGTTCAAGGAATTTCAGAGTGAAGTTGAAAATCATCGTAACAAGAAAATAAAGTTCCTACGATCTGATCGTGGAGGAGAATATTTGAGTTACGAGTTTGGTGTACATTTGAAAAATTGTGGAATAGGTTCGCAACTCACGCCACCCGGAACACCACAACGTAATGGTGTGTCCGAACGTCGTAATCGTACTTTACTAGATATGGTGCGATCTATGATGTCTCTTACTGATTTACCGCTATCATTTTGGGGTTATGCTTTAGAGACGGCCGCATTCACGTTAAATAGGGCACCATCTAAATCCGTTGAGACGACGCCTTATGAACTATGGTTTGGCAAGAAACCAAAGTTGTCGTTTCTTAAAGTTTGGGGCTGCGATGCTTATGTGAAAAAGCTTCAACCTGATAAGCTCGAACCCAAATCGGAGAAGTGTGTCTTCATAGGATATCCAAAGGAAACTATTGGATACACCTTCTATCACAGATCCGAAGGCAAGACTTTTGTTGCCAAATTCGGAAACTTTCTTGAGAAGGAGTTTCTCTCGAAAGAAGTGAGTGGGAGGAAAGTAGAACTTGACGAGGTAAATATACCTACTCCATTATTGGGAAATAGTACATCACAGAAAACTGTTTCTGTGAGAACTACACCAATAAGAGAGGAAGTTAATGATGATGATCATGAAACTTTAGATCAAGATACTACTGTACCTCGTAGATCAACCAGAGCAAGATCCGCACCAGAGTGGTACGGTAATCCTGTTATGGAAGTCATGCTACTAGATCATGATGAACCTACGAACTATGAAGAAGCGATGGTGAGCCCAGATTCCGCAAAGTGGCTTGAAGCCATGAAATCTGAGATGGGATCCATGTATGAGAACAAAGTATGGACTTTGGTTGACTTGCCCGATGATCGGCAAGCAATTGAGAATAAATGGATCTTTAAGAAAAAGACTGACGCTGATGGTAATGTTACTGTCTACAAAGCTCGACTTGTCGCGAAAGGTTTTCGACAAGTTCAAGGAGTTGACTACGATGAGACTTTCTCACCCGTAGCGATGCTTAAGTCTGTCAGAATCATGTTAGCAATTGCCGCATTTTATGATTATGAAATTTGGCAAATGGATGTAAAAACCGCATTCCTGAATGGATTTCTGGAAGAAGAGTTGTATATGATGCAACCAGAAGGTTTTGTCGATCCAAAGGGAGCTAACAAAGTGTGCAAACTCCAGCGATCCATCTATGGACTGGTGCAAGCATCTCGGAGTTGGAATAAACGCTTTGATAGTGTGATCAAAGCATTTGGGTTTATGCAGACTTTTGGAGAAGCCTGTATTTACAAGAAAGTGAGTGGGAGCTCTGTAGCATTTCTGATATTATATGTGGATGACATATTACTCATTGGAAATGATATAGAATTTCTGGATAGCATAAAGGGATACTTGAATAAAAGTTTTTCGATGAAAGACCTTGGGGAAGCTGCTTACATATTAGGCATAAAAATCTATAGAGATAGATCAAAACGCTTAATTGGACTTTCACAAAGCACATACCTTGACAAGATTTTGAAGAAGTTCAAAATGGATCAAGCAAAGAAAGGGTTCTTGCCTGTATTGCAAGGTGTGAAGTTGAGCCAGACTCAATGCCCGACCACTGCAGAAGATAGAAAGAATATGAAAGATGTTCCCTATGCTTCAGCCATAGGCTCTATCATGTATGCAATGCTGTGTACCAGACCTGATGTGTGCCTTGCCATAAGCAGGGAGGTACCAAAGTAATCCAGGGGTGGATCACTGAACAGCGGTCAAGAACATCCTGAAATACCTGAAAAGGACTAAGGATATGTTTCTCGTATATGGAGGTGACAAAGAGCTCACCGTAAGAGGTTACGTTGATGCAAGCTTTGACACTGATCCGGACGATTCTAAATCGCAAACCGGATACGTGTTTACTTTAAACGGTGGAGCTGTCAGTTGGTGCAGTTCTAAACAAAGCGTCGTAGCGGGATCTACATGTGAAGCGGAGTACATAGCTGCTTCGGAAGCAGCAAACGAAGGAGTCTGGATGAAGGAGTTCATATCCGATCTAGGTGTCATACCTAGTGCATCGGGTCCAATGAAAATCTTCTGTGACAATACTGGTGCAATTGCCTTGGCAAAGGAATCCAGATTTCACAAAAGAACCAAGCACATCAAAAGACGCTTCAACTCCATCCGGGATTTAGTCCAGGTGGGAGACATAGAGATTTGCAAGATACATACGGATCTGAATGTTGCAGACCCGTTGACTAAGCCTCTTCCACGAGCAAAACATGATCAGCACCAAGGCTCCATGGGTGTTAGAATCATTACTGTGTAATCTAGATTATTGACTCTAGTGCAAGTGGGAGACTGAAGGAAATATGCCCTAGAGGCAATAATAAAGTTATTATTTATTTCCTTGAATCATGATAAATGTTTATTATTCATGCTAGAATTGTATTAACCGGAAACATAATACATGTGTGAATACATAGACCAACAGAGTGTCACTAGTATGCCTCTACTAGACTAGCTCGTTAATCAAAGATGGTTATGTTTCCTAACCATGAACAAAGAGTTGTTATTTGATTAACGAGGTCACATCATTAGTTGAATGATCTGATTGACATGACCCATTCCATTAGCTTAGCACCCGATCGTTTAGTATGTTGCTATTGCTATCTTCATGACTTATACATGTTCCTATAACTATGAGATTATGCAACTCCCGTTTACCAGAGGAACACTTTGGGTACTACCAAACGTCACAACGTAACTGGGTGATTATAAAGGAGTACTACAGGTGTCTCCAATGGCAGATGTTGGGTTGGCGTATTTCGAGATTAGGGTTTGTCACTCCGATTGTCGGAGAGGTATCTCTGGGCCCTCTCGGTAATACACATCACATAAGCCTTGCAAGCACTGCAACTAAATAGTTAGTTGTGACATGATGTATTACGGAACGAGTAAAGAGACTTGCCGGTAATGAGATTGAACTAGGTATTGGATACCGACGATCGAATCTCGGGCAAGTAACATACCGATGACAAAGGGAACAACGTATGTTGTTATGCGGTCTGACCGATAAAAGATCTTCGTAGAATATGTAGGAGCCAATATGGGCATCCAGGTCCCGCTATTGGTTATTGACCGGAGACGTGTCTCGGTCATGTCTACATTGTTCTCGAACCGTAGGGTCCGCACGCTTAACGTTACGATGACAGTTATTATGAGTTTATGCATTTTGATGTACCGAAGGTTGTTCGGAGTCCCGGATGAGATTACGGACATGACGAGGAGTCTCGAAATGGTCGAGACGTAAAGATTGATATATTGGAAGCCTATGTTTGGACACCGGAAGCGTTCCGGGTGAAATCGGGATTTTACCGGAATACCGAGAGGGTTACCGGAACCCCCCCGGGAGGTAAATGGGCCTATTGGGCCTTAGTGGAAAAGAGAAAAGGGAAGCCCACTAGCTGGCCGGCGCCCCCCTAGAGTCCTATTAGGAATAGGACAAGGGGCCGGCCCCCCTTCTCTCTCTTTCCCCCCCGAGAGTCCTAATTGGATTAGGATTGGGGGGGAGGAGTCCTACTCCCGGTGGGAGTAGGACTCCCCTGCGCCTCTCCCTCTTGGCCGGCCAGCCCCCCCTCTTCCAACATATAAATACAGGGGCAGGGGACACCCCAAGACACACAAGTTGATCCTTGAGATCGTTCCTTAGCCGTGTGCGGTGCCCCCTGCCACCAAATTCCACCTCGATCATACCGTTACAGTGCTTAGGCGAAGCCCTGCGTCGGTAGTACATCAAGATCGTCACCACGCCGTCGTGCTGACGGAACTCTTCCTCGACGCTTTGCTGGATCGGAGCCCGAGGAACGTCATCGAGCTGAACGTGTGCTAAGAACTCGGAGGTGCCGGAGTAACGGTGCTTGGATCGGTCGGATCGGGAAGAAGACGTACGACTACTTCCTCTACGTTGTGAGATCGCTTCCGCAGTCGGTCTGCGTTGGTACGTAGACAACACTCTCCCCTCTCGTTGCTGTGCATCACCATGATCTTGCGTGTGCGTAGGAAAATTTTCGAAATTACTGCGTTCCCCAACATGCTAAAGGACGTACAAGCCCAATACTGATGGAAAACGAAAAAAGCCTGAGAGGCCCATCAATGATATGTAGATTAAAAGCCCAATAAAAGCACACATAGCTCACTTTGTTCCAGAACACGGATCAGCTGTACCCCTAAAAAAGAATACGGATCAGCTGTGCACGTGTGCACATGTTTGCGTCGAGCCGTGGCTGTTTTATTTTTCTGACGGAGGGACCTTTCCCATTGTTGTTAGTTTGATTGCTTCTTCAATTCTTCAAACCCAATCTAGCAATTTTCTTCTTCTTTTTCTTCTTTTTTTGTGGGATCAATCTAGCAATCTTCACTCGCTCGGGGCCCATGGCTTCGTTTCTCGTCACACAGGGAGGACGGAGCGGGTGAACACAGTGCAACATAATTGCTGCTAATTTACTCCAAAGTTGAGGTGTGCTCTTTTTTGTTTTTACAAACATGTTGCCTAGGTTAGAAGGAGGTTATGAATAAATTTATTTTTTGGAGTGACACTACTGATAATCTAAAGTAATTAGATGTCGATATTATTGAGGCATTACAACCTATTATTATCAAATACAACCTCTGCCTCTAATTAATTGTTTTAAATTTGTCTACATACAGATGTATCTAGACAATTCGAGAAGAAGTAGTGTACTATTTATAACAAAAAATTATATCATAGTTTATGGCTTTACAAGATTTTTCCGTATCAAAGTATGAATTTCCTATTTTCTCCATCGCAGCCGTTGGGCCCACTCTTGGAGTCCGCCCTGGGCCCCTCAAAACTCTAGGGACGGCCCTGTACATAGCACTATAGGTGGAATAGAATATAATGAGGGGGGTTATGTGGAGAAGACAAAAAAGAAGGAAGTCTCACATCAACGAGGCTAATCAATGGGCTATGGAGATGCCCACCGATTGATGTTAATGCAAGCAGTAGGGATTGCCATGCAAGGGATGCACTAGAGCTATAAATGTATGAAAGCTCAACAAAAGAAACTAGTGGGTGTGCATCCAACTTGCTTGCTCACGAAGACCTAGGGCACTTGAGGAGGCCCATTGTTGAAATATACAAGCCAAGTTCTATAATGAAAAATTCCCACTAGTATATGAAAGTGATAACATGAGAGACTCTCTACTATGAAGATCATGGTGCTACTTTGAAGCACAAGTGTGGCAAAGGATAGTAACATTGTCCCTTCTCTCTTTTTCTCTCATTTTTTTATTTTCTCTTTTTTGGGCCTTTTCTCTTTTTTTATGGCCTTTCTCTTTTTTTTGGGCCTTCTCTTTTTATTTACAACTCAATGATTACAACTCGATACTAGAACAAAGATGACTCTATATGAATGCCTCCGGCGGTGTACCGGGATATGCAATGGACCAAGAGTGACATGTATGAAAGAATTATGAACGGTGGCTTTACCACAAATACTATGTCAACTACATGGCCATGCTAAGCAATATGACAATGATGAATGTGTCATGATGAACGGAATGATGGAAAGTTGCATGGCAATATATCTCGGAATCGCTATGGAAATGCCATAATAGGTAGGTATGGTGGCTGTTTTGAGAAAGATATAAGGAATTTTATGTGTGAAAGAGTGTATCATATCACGGGGTTTGGATGCACCGGCGAAGTTTGCGCCAACTCTCAATGTGAGAAAGGGCAATGCACGGTACCGAAGAGGCTAGCAAGGATGGAAGGGTGAGAGTGCGTATAATCCATGGACTCAACATTAGTCATAAAGAACTCACATACTTATTGCAAAAATCTACAAGTCATCAAAAACCTCGGTACTACACGCATGCTCCTAGGGGGATAGATTGGTAGGAAAAGACCATCGCTCGTCCCCGACCGCCACTCATAAGGAAGACAATCAAATAACACTTCATGTTTCAAATTTGTTGCATAACGTTTACCATATGTGCATGCTACGGGACTTGCAAACCTCAACACAAGTATTTCTCAATAACACAACTACTCAACTAGCACGACTTTGATATTATTACCTCCATGTCTCAAAACAATCATCAAGCATCAAACTTCTCTTAGTATTCAACACACTCATAAGAAAGTTTTATTATTAATCTTGCATACCAAGCATATTAGGATTTTAAGCAAATTACCATGCTATTAAGACTCTCAAAATAATCTAAGTGAAGCATGAGAGATCAATAATTTCTATAAAACAAATCCACCACCATGCTCTAAAAGATATAAGTGAAGCACTAGAGCAAAATTATATAACTCAGAAGATATAAGCAAAGCACATAGAGTATTCTAACAAATTCCAAATCATGTATGGCTCTCTCAAAAGGTGTGTACAGCAAGGATGATTGTGGTAAACTAACAAGCAAAGACTCAAATCGTACAAGACGCTCCAAGCAAAACACATATCATGTGGTGAATAAAAATATAGCTCCAAGTAAAGTTACCGATATAAGTAGACGAAAGAGTGGAAGCCTTCCGGGGCATCCCCAAGCTTTGACTTTTAGGTGTCCTTAGATTATCTTGGGGGTGCCATGGGCATCCTCAAGCTTAGGCTCTTGCCACTCCTTATTCCATAATCCATCAAATCTTTACCCAAAACTTGAAAACTTCACAACACAAAACTTAAAGTAGAAAAACTCGTGAGCTCCGCTAGCGAAAGAAAACAAAAGACCACTTCAAGGTACTGTAATGAACTCATCCTTTATTTATATGGGTGTTATACCTACTTTATTCCAACTTCTCTATGGTTCATAAACTATTTTACTAGCCATAGATTCATCAAAATAAGCAAACAACACACGAAAAACAGAATCTGTCAAAAACAGAACAGTCTGTAGTAATCTGCAGCTAGCGCAAGATATGGAACCCCAAAAATTCTAAAATAAATTTCTGGACGTGAGGCATTTATATATTAATCATATTAAAAAATAATTAACTAAATAGCACTTTCCAAATAAAAATGGCAGCAGTTTGTGTGAGCGCTAAAGTTTCTGTTTTTTACAGCAAGTTCAACAAGACTTTCCCCAAGTCTTCCCAACGGTTCTACTTGGGATAAACACTAATTAAACACAAAAAACACAACCAAAACAGAGGATAGATAATTTATTTATTACTAAACAGGAGCAAAAAGCAAGGAATAAAAATAAAATTAGGTTTCCTCCCAACAAGCGCTATCGTTTAACGCCCCTAGCTAGGCATAACAAGCAAGAATAGATCTAGGTATTGCCATAATAGTAAGATAGATTATTAAAACTCATTTCATATTCTCTACGTTCAGCAGCAAGTTTTCTTTGAGGCAAGCAAAAGTAATCAAAAGGGCTAAATTTATTGGGACAAAAGTCTCCAAGATCAACCTTGGGAGGTATAGGTTCCTCCTTCGGTCCTTCATATTGCACAACCAATTCATCATTATAAGCATTCTTTTGACAGAACTTTGTGAGCCTATATTCAAGAGAATATCCCAATTCATTATTTCGAATAGCCAAATCATCATTAAGTTCCGAAATTCTATCAACTAAAACATTGGTAGGCACCCTTTTTCTAAGATTTTCATTGAAAGCAACATAGTCTAGAGATTGAAAACGCATTATTTCTTCTTGATCAAAGAGGATGGCCTCTATGGAAGGACGGCCAGCGTCCACCCTATAATGCGCAAAGATTTCTTTGGCCTCTTTTATTATGAATCAAAACTCATGAGCCAAAAATATAGTAACGGCACGCTTAATAGAATAATGCTCAATATTAGAAACTTCTAGGAAAATCCTTTGTATGGAAGGATGCATGTGCATGAATTGCCTTTCAAGTTCAGCTATAAGCATGGCAATAGCGTCCGCAAGACTACTAGTTCTAAGAAGGATATAACTACCCATAGAGGGTAAAGCACCGGCACAAGTAAAGAAATCTTGAATAACTCCTTTTCCAATAATATTACCACTACCAACACGGAATCTTTTTATATGTGAGATAGTGGGTTCTTTAGTTGGAGCATCAAAATTATTATCGACAATAGTATCCCCAATTTCAGACATAGAGGCAGAAGGTAAAGAACTAGCCATAACGACAAGCAAACAAACTAACACACAAGCAAACAAAAAGCAAGCGCATAAAAAGAGGCAAATAGAGGGAGGATAGAGTGAGAGGGCAAACAAAACAACAAGGGTGAAGTGGGGGAGAGGAAAACGAGAGGCAAATGGCAAATAATGTAATGCGGGAGATAAGGGTATGTGATGGGTGTTGGGGAACGTAGTAATTTCAAAATTTTCCTACGCACACACAAGATCATGGTGATGCATAGCAACGAGAGGGGAGAGTGTTGTCCACGTATCCTCGTAGACCGAAAGCGGAAGCGTTATGACAACGCGGTTGATGTAGTCGTACGTCTTCGCGACCCGAATGATCAAGCACCGAAACTACGGCACCTCCGAGTTCTAGCACACGTTCAGCTCGATGACGACCCCCGGACTCCGATCCAGCAAAGTGTCGGGGAAGAGTTCCGTCAGCACGACGGCGTGGCGACGAGCTTGATGTTCTACCGTCGCAGGGCTTCGCCTAAGCGCCGCTACAATATTATCGAGGAGTATGGTGGAGGGGGGCACCGCACACGGCTAAGAGAACAATCACAAAGATCAACTTGTGTGTCTATGGGGTGCCCCCTTCCCCGTATATAAAGGAGTGAAGCAGGGGAGGGCCGGCCCTCTCTATGGCGCGCCCTAGGGGTGTCCTACTCCCACCGGAAGTAGGATTCCCCCTTTCCTAGTCCAACTAGGAGTCCTTCCAAGTAGTAGGAGTAGGAGACAAGGAAGGGGAAGAGGGAAGAGAAGGAAGGAGGGGGCGCCGCCCCTCCCCTACTCCAATTCGGACTAGTCAATGGGGGGCGCGCGGCCTGCCTCTCCCTCTCCCCTAAAGCCCAATAAGGCCCATATACTTCTTCCCCCGTATTCCCGTAACTCCCATGTACTCCGAAAAATACCTGAACCACTCGGAACCTTTCCGATGTCCGAATATAGTCGTCCAATATATCGATCTTTACGTCTCGACCATTTCGAGACTCCTCGTCATGTCCCCGATCTCATCCGGGACTCCGAACTCCTTAGGTACATCAAAACTCATAAACTCATAATATAACTGTCATCGAAACCTTAAGCGTGCGGACCCTACGGGTTCGAGAACAATGTAGACATGACCGAGACACGTCTCCAGTCAATAACCAATAGCGGAACCTGGATGCTCATATTGGCTCCTACATATTCTACAAAGATCTTTATCGGTCAGACCGTATAACAACATACGTTGTTCCCTTTGTCATCGGTATGTTACTTGCCCGAGATTCGATCATCGGTATCTCAATACCTAGTTCAATCTCGTTACCGGCAAGTCTGTTTACTCGTTCCGTAATACATCATCTTGCAACTAACTCATTAGTTGCAATGCTTGCAAGGCTTATGTGATGTGCATTACCGAGAGGGCCCAGAGATACCTCTCCGACAATCGAAGTGACAAATCCTAATCTCAAAATATGCGAACCCAACATGTACCTTTGGAGACACCTGTAGAGCTCCTTTATAATCACCCAGTTATGTTGTGACGTTTGGTAGCACACAAAGTGTTCCTCCGGTAAACGGGAGTTGCATAATCTCATAGTCATAGGAACATGTATAAGTCATGAAGAAAGCAATAGCAACATACTAAACGATTGAGTGCTAAGCTAACGGAATGGGTCAAGTCAATCACATCATTCTCCTAATGATGTGATCCCATTAATCAAATAACAACTCTTTGTCTATGGTTAGGAAACATAACCATCTTTGATTAACGAGCTAGTTAAGTAGAGGCATACTAGTGACACTCTATTTGTCTATGTATTCACACATGTATTATGTTTCCGGTTAATACAATTCTAGCATGAATAATAAACATTTATCATGAAATAAGGAAATAAATAATAACTTTATTATTGCCTCTAGGGCATATTTCCTTCAGTCTCCCACTTGCACTAGAGTCAATAATCTAGTTCACATTGCCATGTGATTTAACACCAATAGTTCACATCATTATGTGACCAACACTCAAAGGGTTTACTAGAGTCAATAATCTAGTTCACATCGCTATGTGATTAACACCCAAAGGGTACTAAGGTGTGATCATGTTTTGCCTGTGAGCGAAGTTTAGTCAACGGGTCTGCCATATTCAGATCCGTATGTATTTTGCAAATTTCTATGTCAACAATGCTCTGCACGGAGCTACTATAGCTAATTGCTCCCACTTTCAATATGTATCCAGATTGAGACTTAGAGTCATCTAGATCAGTGTCAAAATTTGCATCGACGTAACTCTTTACGACAAACCTTTTTGTCATGTCCATAATCGAGAAACATATCCTTATTCCACTAAGGATAATTTTGACCGCTGTCGAGTGATCTACTCCTAGATCACTATTGTACTCCCTTGCCAAAATCAGTGTAAGGTATACAATAGATCTGGTACACAGCATGGCATACTTTATAGAACATATGGCTGAGGCATAGGTAATGACTTTCATTCTCTTTCTATCTTCTGCCGTGGTTGGGTTTTGAGTCTTCCTCAACTTCACACCTTGTAACACAGGCAAGAATCCTTTCTTTGCTTGATTCATTTTGAACTTCTTCAAAACTTTGTCAAGGTATGTGCTTTGTGAAAGTCCAATTAAGCGTCTTGATCTATCTTTATAGATCTTAATGCCCAATATGTAAGCAGCTTCACTGAGGTCTTTCATTGAAAAACTCTTATTCAAGTATCCTTTTATGCTATCCAGAAATTCTATATCATTTCCGATTAGCAATATGTCATCCACATATAATATCAGAAATGCTACAGAGCTCCCACTCACTTTCTTGTAAATACAGGCTTCTCCAAAAGTCTGTACAAACCCAAATGCTTTGATTACACTATCAAAGCGTTTATTCCAACTCCAAGAGGCTTGCACCAGTCCATAAATGGATTGCTGGAGCTTGCACACTTTGTTAGCTCCTTTTGGATCGACAAAACCTTCCGGGTGCATCATATACAACTCTTCTTCTAGAAATCCATTCAGGAATGCAGTTTTGACATCCATCTGGCAAATTTCATAATCATAAAATGCGGCAATTGCTAACATGATTCGGACAGACTTAAGCATCGCTACGGGTGAGAAGGTCTCATCATAGTCAATCCCTTGAACTTGTCGAAAACCTTTTGCGACAAGTCGAGCTTTGTAGACAGTAACATTACCGTCAGTGTCAGTCTTCTTCTTGAAGATCCATTTATTCTCAATTGCTTGCCGATCATTGGGAAAGTCAACCAAAGTCCACACTTTGTTCTCATACATGGATCCCATCTCAGATTTCATGGCTTCAAGCCATTTTGCGGAATCTGGGCTCACCATCGCTTCTTCATAGTTCGTAGGTTCATCATGATCTAGTAGCATGACTTCCAGAACAAGATTACCGTATCACTCTGGTGCGGATCTTACTCTGGTTGATCTACGAGGTTCAGTAGTAACTTGTTCTGAAGTTTCATGATCATCATCATTAGCTTCCTCACTAATTGGTGCAGGTGTCACAGAAACTGGTTTCTGTGATGTACTACTTTCCAATAAGGGAGCAGGTACAGTTACCTCATCAAGTTCTACTATCCTCCCACTCACTTCTTTCGAGAGAAACTCCTTCTCTAGAAACGATCCATTCTTAGCAACGAATGTCTTGCCTTCGGATCTGTGATAGAAGGTGTACCCAGCTGTCTTCTTTGGGTATCCTATGAAGACACATTTCTCCGATTTGGGTTTGAGCTTATCAGGATGAAACTTTTCCTTATAAGCATTGCAACCCCAAACTTGAAGAAACGGCAACTTTGGTTTCTTGCCAAACCACAGTTCATACAGTGTCGTCTCAACGGATTTAGATGGTGCCCTTTTTTCGTGAATGCAGCTATCTCTAATGCATAACCCCAAAACTATAGTGGTAAATCAGTAAGAAACATCATAGATTGCACTATATCTAATAAAGTACGGTTATGACGTTCGAACACACTATTATGCTGTGGTGTTCTAGGTGGCATGAATTTGTGAAACTATTCCACATAGTTTTAATTGAAGACCAAACTCGTAACTCAAATATTTGTCTCCGTGATCAGATCGTAGAAACCTTATTTTTCTTGTTATGATGATTTTCCACTTCACTCTGAAATTCTTTGAACTTTTCAAATGTTTCAGACTTATGTTTCATCAAGCAGATATACCCATATCTGCTCAAATCATATGTGAAGGTCAGAAAATAACGATACCCGCCGCGAGCTTCAACACTCATCGGATCGCATACATCAGTATGTATTATTTCCAATAACTCAGTTGCTCACTCCATTGTTCCGGAGAACGGAGTCTTTAGTCATCTTGCCCATAAGGCATGGTTCACAAGCACCAAGTGATTCATAATCAAGTGATTCCAAAATCCCATCAGCATGGAGTTTCTTCATGCGCTTTACACCAATATGACCTAAACGGCAATGCCACAAATAAGTTACACTATCATTATTAACTTCGCATCTTTTGGTTTCAATATTATGAGTATGTGTATCACTACGATCGAGATCCAATGAACTATTTTCATTGGGTGTGTAACCATATAAGGTTTTATTCATGTAAACAGAACAACAATTTATTCTCTTACTTAAATGAATAACCGTATTACAATAAACATGATCAAATCATATTCATGCTCAACGCAAACACCAAATAACACTTATTTAGGTTCAACACTAATCCCAAAAGTATAGGGAGTGTGCGATGATGATCATATCAATCTTGGAACGACTTCCAACACACATCGTCACTTCACCCTTAACTAGTCTCTGTTTATTCTGCAACTCCCGTTTCGAGTTACTAATCTTAGCAACTGAACTAGTATCAAATACTGAGGGGTTGCTATAAACACTAGTAAAGTACACATCAATAACATGTATATCAAATATACTTATGTTCACTTTGCCATCCTTCTTATCCGCCAATCACTTGGGGTAGTTCCGCTTCCAGTGACCAGTCCCTTTGCAGTAGAATCACTTAGTCTCAGGCTTAGGACCAGACTTGGGCTTCTTCACTTGAGCAGCAACTTGCTTGTTGTTCTTTTTGAAGTTCCCCTTTTTTCCTTTTGCCCTTTTCTTGAAACTAGTGGTCTTGTCTACCATCAACACTTGATGTTTTCTCGATTTCTACCTTCGTTAATTTCAGCATTACGAAGAGCTTGGGAATCATTTCCGTTATCCCTTGCATATCATAGTTCATCACGAAGTTCTACTAACTTGGTGATGGTGACTAGAGAATTTTGTCAATCACTATTTTATCTGGAAGATTAACTCCCACTTGATTCAAGTGATTGTAGTACCCAGACAATCTGAGCACATGCTCACTAGTTGAGAAATTCTCCTCCATCTTTTAGCTACAGAACTTGTTGGAGACTTCATATCTCTCAACTCAGGTATTTGCTTGAAATATTAACCTCAACTCCTGGAACATCTCATATGGTCCATGACGTTCAAAACATCTTTGAAGTCCCGATTCTAAGCCGTTAAGCATGGTGCACTAAACTATCAAGTAGTCATCATATTGAGCTAGCCAAATGTTCATAACGTCTGCATCTGCTCCTGCAATAGGTCTGTCACCTAGCGGTGCATCAAGGACATAATTCTTCTGTGCAGCAATGAGGATAAACCTCAGATCACGGATCCAATCCGCATCATTGCTACTAATATCTTTCAACACAATTTTCTCTATGAACATATCAAAATAAACATATGAAAGAAACAACGCGAGCTATTGATCTACAACATAATTTGCAAAATACTACCAGTACTAAGTTCATAATAAATTTAAGTTCAATTAATCATATTACTTAAGAACTCCCACTTAGATAGACATCCCTCTAATCATCTAAGTGATCACGTGATCCAAATCAACTAAACCATGTCTGGTCATCACGTGAGATGGAGTAGTTTTCAATGGTGAACATCACTATGTTGATCATATCTACTATATGATTCACGCTCGACCTTTCGGTCTCCAGTGTTCCGAGGCCATATCTGTATATGCTAGGCTCGTCAAGTTTAACCTGAGTATTCCGCGTGTGCAACTGTTTTGCACCCGTTGTATTTGAACATAGAGCCTATCACACCCGATCATCACGTGGTGTCTCAGCACGAAGAACTTTCGCAATGGTGCATACTCAGGGAGAACACTTATACCTTGAAATTTAGTGAGAGATCATCTTATAAAGCTACTGTCGAACTAAGCAAAATAAGATGTATAAAAGATAAACATCATATGCAGTCAAAATATGTGACATGATATGGCCATGATCATCTTGCGCCTTTGATCTCCATCTCCAAAGTACTATCATGATCTCTATCGTCACCGGCATGACACCATGATCTCCATCATCTTGATCTATATCAATGTGCCATTACATGGTCGTCTCGCCAACAATTGCTCTTGCAACTATTGCTATCGCATAGCGATAAAGTAAAGCAATTATTTGGCGCTTGCATCTTATGCAATAGAGAGATAACCATAAGGATTTTGCCAGTTGCCGATAACTTCAACAAAACATGATCATCTCATACAACAACTTATATCTCATCACGTCTTGACCATATCACATCACAACATGCCCTACAAAAACAAGTTAGAAGTCCTCTACTTTGTTGTTGCAAGTTTTACGTGGCTGCTATGGGCTTAGCAAGAACCAATCTTACCTACGCATCAAAACCACAACGATTGTTTGTCAAGTTGGTGTTGTTTTAACCTTCGCAAGGACCGGGCGTAGCCACACTTGGTTCAACTAAAGTTGGAGAAACTGACACCCGCTAGCCACCTGTGTGCAAAGCACGTCGGTAGAATCAGTCTCGCGTAAGCGTACGCGTAATGTCGGTCCGAGCCGCTTCATCCAACAATACCGCCGAACCAAAGTATGACATGCTGGTAAGCAGTATGACTTATATCGTCCGCAACTCACTTGTGTTCTACTCGTGCACAACATCAACGCATAAAACCAGGCTCGGATGCCACTGTTGGGGAACGTAGTAATTTCAAAAATTTCCTACGCACACACAAGATCATGGTGATGCATAGCAACAAGAGGGGAGAGTGTTGTCCACGTACCCTCGTAGACCGAAAGCGGAAGCGTTATGACAACGCGGTTGATGTAGTCGTACGTCTTCGCGACCCGACCGATCAAGCACCGAAACTACGGCACCTCCGAGTTCTAGCACACGTTCAGCTCGATGACGACCCTCGGACTCCGATCCAGCAAAGTGTCGGGGAAGAGTTCCGTCAGCACGACGGTGTGGTGACGAGCTTGATGTTCTACCGTCGCAGGGCTTCGCCTAAGCGCGGCTACAATATTATCGAGGAGTATGGTGGAGGGGGGCATCGCACACAGCTAAGAGAATGATCACGAAGATCAACTTGTGTGTCTATGGGATGCCCCCTTCCCCCGTATATAAAGGAGTGGAGGAGGGGAGGGTTGGCCCTCTCTATGGCGCACCCTAGGGGAGGCCTACTCCCACCCGGAGTAGGATTCCCCCTTTCCTAGTCCAACTAGGAGTCCTTCCAAGTAGTAGGAGTAGGAGACAAGGAAGGGGAAGAGGGAAGATAAGGAAGGAGGGGGTGCCGCCCCTCCCCCTAGTCCAATTCGGACTAGTCAATGGGGGGGCGCGCGGCCTGCCTCTCCCTCTCCCCTAAAGCCCAATAAGGCCCATATACTTCTTCCCCCGTATTCCCGTAACTCCCCGGTACTCCGAAAAATACCTGAACCACTCAGAACCTTTCCGATGTCCGAATATAGTCGTCCAATATATCGATCTTTACATATCGACCATTTCGAGACTCCTCGTCATGTTCCCGAACTCATCCGGGACTCCGAACTCCTTTGGTACATAAAAACTCATAAACTCATAATATAACTGTCATCGAAACCTTAAGCGTGCGGACCCTACGGGTTCGAGAACAATGTAGACATGACTGAGACACGTCTCCGGTCAATAACCAATAGCGGAACCTGGATGCTCATATTGGCTCCTACATATTCTACGAAGATCTTTATCGGTCAGACCAATACCTAGTTCAATCTCGTTACCGGCAAGTCTCTTTACTCGTTCCGTAATACATCATCTCGCAACTAACTCATTAGTTGCAATGCTTGCAAGGCTTATGTGATGTGCATTACCGAGAGGGCCCAGAGATACCTCTCTGACAATCGGAGTGACAAATCCTAATCTCGAAATACGCCAACCCAACATGTACCTTTGGAGCATTGTTCAAGATATCTTCTGATATTCTGATAAATCGGCCGATTTATCGCTTACCGTTGTCTGACTGATAAGATAAATTGGTTGATAAATCAGCTGATTTGGCGATAAATCGGCTGATATGCCGATAAACTGACCGATTTACCCATTATCATGGGTCAACCGATAAGTTCCCGATAAGCGATATCCCCAACATTGCTTTGGAGACACCTGTAGAGCTCCTTTATAATCACCTAGTTACGTTGTGACGTTTGGTAGCACACAAAGTGTTCCTCCGGTAAACGGGAGTTGCATAATCTCATAGTCATAGGAACATGTATAAGTCATGAAGAAAGCAATAGCAACATACTAAACGATCGAGTGCTAAGCTAACGGAATGGGTCAAGTCAATCACATCATTCTCCTAATGATGTGATCCCGTTAATCAAATAACAACTCTTTGTCTATGGTTAGGAAACATAACCATCTTTGATTAACGAGCTAGTCAAGTAGAGGCATACTAGTGACACTCTGTTTGTCTATGTATTCACACATGTATTATGTTTCCGGTTAATACAATTCTAGCATGAATAATAAACATTTACCATGAAATAAGGAAATAAATAATAACTTTATTATTGCCTCTAGGGCATATTTCCTTCAATGGGTACTTGGTATGTTGAATTTTGCGTAGACCTCCCCGGCAATGGCGCCAGAAATCCTTCTTGCTACCTCTTTTAGCACTGCGTTGGTTTTCCCCGAAGAGGAAGGGATGATGCAGCAAAGTAGCGTAAGTATTTCCCTCAGTTTTTGAGAACCAAGGTATCAATCCAGTAGGAGGCTATGCGCGAGTCCCTCGTACCTGCACAAAACAAATAAATCCTTGCAACCAACACAAATAGGGGTTGCCAATCCCTATAGGGCCAATTACGAGACTGAGATCTGATAGATATGATAAGATAATATTTTTGTTATTTTTATGACAAAGATGCAAAGTAAAATAAAGGCAAAGTAAATAACTAAGTAAATAACTAAGTAGTAGGAGATTGATATGATAAAGATAGACCCGGAGGCCATAGGTTTCACTAGTGGCTTCTCTCGAGAGCATAAGTATTCTACGGTGGGTGAACAAATTATTGTTGAGCAATTGACAGAATTGAGCATAGTTATGAGAATATCTAGGTATGATCATGTATATAGGCATCACGTCCGAGACAAGTAGACCAACTCCTGCCTGCATCTACTACTATTACTCCACTCATCGTCCGCTATCCAGCATGCATCTAGAGTATTAGGTTAAAAATAGAGTAACACCATAAGCAAGATGACATGATGTAGAGGGATAGACTCATGTATGAAGAAAACCCCATCTTGTTATCCTCGATGGCAACAATACAATACGTGCCTTGCTGCCCTTACTGTCACCCGGAAAGGACACCGCAAGATTGAACCCAAAGCTAAGCACTTCTCCCATTGCAAGAAAGATCAATCTAGTAGGCCAAACCAAACTGATAATTCGAAGAGACTTGCAAAGATAACCAATCATAGATAAAAGAATTCAGAGAAGATACAAATATTATTCATAGATAGACTTGATCATAAACCCACAATTCATCGGTCTCAACAAACACACCGCAAAAAGAAGATTACATCGAATAGATCTCCACAAGAGAGGGGGAGAACATTGTATTGAGATCCAAAAAGAGAGAAGAAGCCATCTAGCTACTAACTATGGACTCGTAGGTCTGAGGCAAATTACTCACACTTCATCGGAGGGGCTATGGTGTTGATGTAGAAGCCCTTCGTGATCGATGCCCCCTCCGGCGGAGCTTCGGAACAGGCCCCAAGATGGGATCTCGTGGATACAAAAAGTTACGACGGTGGAATTAGGGTCTTGGCTCCGTTTCTAATCGTTTGGGGGTACATGGGTATATATAGGAGGAAGAAGTACGTCGATGGAGCAACATGGGGCCCACGAGGGTGGAGGGCGCGCCTGGGGGGGCAGGGGCGCCCCCTACCTCGTGGCCTCCTGTTACGTGTCTTGACATAGGGTCCAAGTCTCCTGTGTTGTATTCGATGAGAAAATCACGTTCCCGAAGGTTTCATTCTGTTTGGACTCCGTTTGATATTCCTTTTCTTCGAAACCCTAAAACTGGCAAAAACAGTAATTCTGGGCTGGGCCTCCAGTTAATAGGTTAGTCCCAAAAATAATATAAAAGTGGATAATAAAGCCCAATAATGTCCAAAACAGTAGATAATATAGCATGGAGCAATCAAAAATTATAGATACGTTGGAGACGTATCAGTGTGCTCCCCTCTCATGGCCCATATGGCCCATATACCTCCCCGGGGGGTTCCGGTAACCCCCCAGTACTCCGATAAATACCCGATACGTTCCAGAACACTTCCGTTGTCCGAATACTATCATCCTATATATCAATATTTACTTGTCAACTATTTTGAGACTCCTCGTCATGTCTGTGATCTCATCTGGGACTCCGAACAACATTCAGTCACCAAATCATATAACTCATATAATACTAAATCGTCACCGCGCGTTAAGCGTGCGGACCCTACGGATTCGAGAACTATATAGGCATGAGCGAGACACCTCTCCGGTTACTAACCAATAGCGGAACCTGGATGCTCATATTGGCTCCCACATATTCTACGAAGATCTTTATCGGTCGAACTGTTATGACAGCATACGTTATTCCCTTTGTCATTGGTATGTTACTTGTCCGAGATTCGATCGTTGGTATCCACATACCTAGTTCAATCTCGTTACCGGCAAGTCTCTTTACTCGTTCTGTAATAGATCATCTTGTAACTAACTCATTAGTCACTTTGCTTGCAAGTCTTCTTATGATGTGCCTTACGGAGAGGGCCCAGAGATACCTCTCCGATACTCGGAGTGACAAATCCTAATCTCGATCTATGCTAACTCAACAAACACCTTCGGAGATACCCGTAGAGCATCTTTATAATCACCCAGTTATGTTGTGACATTTGATAGCACACAGTTATTCCTCCGGTATCCGGGAGTTGCATAATATCATAGTCGAAGGAATATGTATTTGACATGAAGAAAGCAATAGCAATAAGACTGAACGATCAATGTTAAGCTAACAGATAAGTCTTGTCCAGCACATCATTCTCCTAATGATGTGATCCCGTTCATCAAATGACAACTCATGTCCATGGTTAGGAAACCTTAACCATCTTTGATCAATGAGCTAGTCAAGTAGAGGCTCACTAGGGACATAGTGTTTGTCTATGTATTCACACATTCATTTAGGTTTCCAATCAATACAATTCTAGCATGAATAATAAACATTTATCATGAATAAGGAAATATAAAATAACAACTTTATTATTGCCTCTAGGGCATATTTCCTTCATGTGGGTCATCAAGACTCTTTTCTAGCATCGTTGCCGGGGAGTGAAGCGCCTTTGGTGGAATTTGGTAAGGAAACATTTATATTACGTGCTGAAATTTACTGTCACTTGTCACTATGGAAAACAATGCTTTGAGGAGTTTCTTCGGGGTATCTTGACCTAGACCGAAAGCACAAAGAGTTGCCCCTCAACCTAGTGCACCTACTGAAAATATTTATTATGAGATTCCTTCAGGTATGTTAGAGAAACTGCTAGCTAATCCTTATGTAGGAGATGGAATGATACATCCTGATATGCATTTAATCTATGTGGATGAAATTTGTGGATGGTTTAAGCTTGCAGGTTTATCCGAAGATGGAGTTAAGAAGAAGGTTTGCCCTTTGTATTTGAACGAGAAAACATTGACATGGTATAGGCTATGTGCTTGTCGGGGGTTGCTGGTCCCTTGCACACCTATGGGGATCGGCGGACCGAGCCCCTTTCAGTTCGGCAGGGGGCGGTGGATGCACAAAGAGCAGATCGAGGCGAACGCACAAGCGAGACGATCGGTTTACCCAGGTTCGGGCCGCACGGATGCGTAAAACCCTACTCATGCTTTGGTGGTTGTATTGAGTTCTTGCTCGGGAGCGATGAGTGCTACAGTACACTCAAGCAGCTGGCGAGACCGAGCGTGAGAATGGCTCTCCTCCCCCTCTCTGTTGCGCATGGGCCTCCTTTTATATGTCTAAGGGGTCACCGACATGTGGCAGCAGAGGGGGGGGGGGTAAAAATGTAAAAGAGGTGGTAGTTGGCTCCACCGCCTACAACAGTCGTATCATACCTAACCCTGACGGCAGGGGACAAAGGCATTAAATGCCCGTCTGCGTCGCCTAGACGGGGCGGAAAGGGACCGTCAGGGGCGCCACCGTTTGCCATGATGGCTCCTTGTCAGCGCCTGCTTGCCACCGCATGCCCCTGGCTGCACAGCCTCCTGCCACGTACGCCAGGAATGGTCCCAGGGCGACACGTTGGTGGGTGAGCTGGAGCGCGGGCTGCGGAGTAGTAGCTTGCCACGGCACGCGCCTTGCCGCGGATGTTGTCTTGTCGCATCCGGGAGCTTGTCGCTCACCGGGTCTCGTCGGGGCACGTGGCGTGCCGCGGCGAGTTCTTCGGGATGCCTTGGTTGGTCTTCCCGGCAAGCTCCTCTTGCCGGGGTCTCCGTGCTTCTTCCCGGCAAGCTCCTCTTGCCGGGGCCTTGGATACTTTGAGTGGCCTTCCCGGCAAGCTCCTCTTGCCGGGGTCTTGTGCCTTGTCTCGAATACTTTGTTCTTGAATGGCTCCAAAGGAACCAAGGAGGGTCCTGGCGGTCGCCCGGCAAGCCTTGCCGCGGGTCGCTACGACTGCCCGTGCACAAGTTCGGGATACTAAGGTACCCCTACTTTAGTACACCGACAGTGCTGATATTGGAACGTGGGATTGGAACCGATTAAAATCTGAATTTCATCAGAAGTTTTATCCTATGCATCTAGTTCATTGTGATCGGAATTATATATATAATTTTTGGCCTTGCGAAGGAGAAAGTACCGCTCAAGCTTGGAGGAGCCTTAAGTACGTGATGCGCACATGCCCCAATCATGAGCTCTCAAGAGAAATTATTATTCAACATTTTTATGCTTGTCTTTCTCATAATGATCGATCTATGCTCGATTATTTTTCTACTGGTTCTTTTATGAAGAAAACTATTGAATTCAAGTGGAATCTTTTGGAAATAATTAAACACAACTCTAAATATTGGGAGTTCGACAAAGGTAAAGAGTTAGGTATAAATCTTCAGTTTGATTGTGTTAAGTCTTTTATGGAAACCGATGCTTTTCACAAGTTTAGTGCTAAATATAGACTTGACTCTGAGGTAGTAGCCACATTTTGTGAATCTTTTGCTGCTCATGTTGATCTCCCTAAGGAGAAGTGATTTAAATATCATCCCCCTATTAAAGAAAAGATAGAGGAACCCGTTATAGTCAAAGATGAAACTATCATTTATAATGTTAATCCAGTTGTGCCTACTGCTTATATTGAGAAACCTCCTTTCCCTATTAGGATAAAGGAACATGTTAAAGTTACAACCATGGTTAACAAAAGTAATATTAGAGCACCTAGACTCTCTAAAAATATTAAAGTTGAACCTAATGTTGCTATGGTTAAAGATCTCTTGGTCGATAAGATTGATGGGCATGTTATCTACTTCTGTGAGGAAGCAACCAGAATTGCTAAGCCTGACACTAAAGATAAGAATAAGCCTGTTGTTGGCATGCATGTTGTCTCGGTTAAAATAGGAGATCATTGTTATCATGGTTTATGTGAATTGGGTGCTAGTGTAAGTGCTATTCCGTTTACCTTATACCAAGGAATTATGAATGATATTGCACCTCCTAAGATAGAAGACATTGATGTGACTATTAAGCTTTCGAATAGAGATACTATTAACCACTTGGGATTGTTAGGGATGTTGAAGTCTTGTGTGGAAAGATCAAATACCCTACTGATTTTCTAGTTCTTGGTTCTCCACAAGATGATTTTTGTCCCATTATATTTCGTAGACCTTTCCTAAATACCCTTGATGCTAAAATTGATTGCATAGGGAAACCGTCGGTGTTAATTTTGGTGATGTGTCTCATGAGTTTAATGTCTCTAAGTTCCATAGGCAACCTCGTGATAAAGAATTTCCTAGTAAAGATGAAATTACCAGTCTTGCTTCTATTGTCGTGCCTCCTACTGATCCGTTAGAACAATATTTGCTAGACCATGAAAATGATATGCATATGAATGAAAGAAATGAAATAGATAAGATATTCTTTGATCAAGCGCCTATCCTTAAACATAATTTGCCTGTAGAAACTCTAAGAGGTCCACCTCCTCCTAAGGGTGATCCCGTGTTTGAATTAAAACAATTACCTGACACGCTGAAATATGCTTATCTTGATGAAAAGAAAATATATCATGTTATTATTAGTGCTAACCTTTTAGAGCATCAAGAAAAGAGATTACTCAAAACTATGAGGAAGCACCGTGTTGCTATTGGATACACTCTTGATGATTTAAAGGGCATTAGTCCCACTCTATGTCAGCACAAGATTAATATGGAGCCTGATGCTAAGCCAGTTGTTGATCACCAATGACGATTGAATCCTAAAATAAAGGATGTGGTAAGAACTAAAATATTAAAGCTTCTGGAGGCAGGTATAATCTATCCCATAGCTGATAGTAGATGGGTAAGCCCTGTTCATTATGTCCCTAAGAAAGGAGGCATCACCGTTGTTCCTAATGATAAAAATGAACTTATCCTACAAGGAATTGTATCTGGTTATAGGATGGTAATTGATTTTAGGAAATTAAACAAAGCTACTAGAAAAGATCATTACCCCTTGCCTTTTATTGATCAAATGTCAGAAAGATTGTCTAAGTATACACACTTTTGTTTCCTTGATGGATATTCTGGTTTTTCTCAAACACCTGTGTCAAAAGAAGATCAAGAGAAAACTACTTTTACTTGTCCGTTTGGAACTTATGCTTATAGATGTATGCCTTTCGGTTTATGCAATGCACCTGCTACCTTTCAAAGATGTATGACTGCTATATTCTTTGTTTTTTGTGAAAAGATTGTTGAGGTTTTCATGGATGATTTGTCCATTTACGAGACATCTTTTGGTAATTGCTTAAGCAACCTTGACCGAGTTTTGCAGAGATGTGAAGAAACTAATGTTCTCTTGAATTGGGAGAAGTGTCACTTTATGGTGAATGAAGAAATTGTCTTGGGGCATAAAATCTCTGAAATAGGTATTGAAGTTGATAAAGCTAAAGTTGATGCAATTGAGAAAATGCCATGTCCTAAAGATATAAAAGGTATAAGAAGTTTTCTTGGTCATGCTAGTTTCTATAGAAGGTTTATTAAAGACTTCACTAAAATTTCTAGGCCTCTTACTAATCTTTTACAAAAAGATGTTCCATTTGTTTCGAATGATGATTGGGTAGAAGCCTTTGAAAACTTAAGAAAGCCTTAACCTCTGCGCCTATTGTTCAACCACCTGATTGGAACTTGCCTTTTGAAATTATGTGTGATGCTAGTGACTATGCTGCTGGTGTTGTTCTAGGACAAAGAGTTGGTAAGAAATTGAATGTTATTCATTATGCTAGTAAAACTCTAGACAATGCTCAAAGAAATTATACTACTACTGAGAAAGAATTTTTAGCAGTTGTGTTTGCATGTGATAAATTCAGATCTTATATTGTTGATTCTAGAGTAATTGCTCACATTGATCATGCTGCTATTAAATATCTTATGGAAAAGAAAGATGCTAAACCTAGGTTGATTTGGTGGGTTCTTTTCCTACAAGAATTTGACTTGCATATTAGTGGTAGAAAGGGAGCGGAGAATCTCGTAGCTGATAATTTGTCTAGAATGGAAACTGTTCTTGATGACCCACTACCTATTGATGATAGTTTTCCTGATGAACAATTGGCTATTATAAATGCTTCTCGTAATACTCCTTGATATGCAGACTATGCTAATTACACTATTGCTAAATATATACCCCCTAGCTTCACATAACAATAAAAGAAAAATGTGTATTTGATTGAAGACATTACTTTTGTGATGACCCACATTTATATAAAGGAGTAGATGGTGTCACTAGACATGTACCTGAGCATTAACAGGAACAAATCACTCCGAGGCATACGGAGGACACCATGCTAGAGACAGAACTGCACATAAGGTATTACAATATGGTTTTTATTGGCCCACTCTCTTCAAGGATGCACGTAAGATTGTCTTATCATGTGATGAATGTCAAAGAATTGGTAATATTAGTAGACGTCAGGAGATGCCTATGAATTATTCATTTGTTATTGAGCCATTTGATGTTTGGGGATTCGATTATATGGGACCTTTCCCTTCCTCTAATGGGTATACACATATTCTAGTTGTTGTTGATTATGTTACTAAGTGGGTAGAAGCAATTCCAACTAGTAGTGCTAATCATAACACTTCTATTAAAATGCTTAAAGAATTTATTTTCCCGAGGTTTGGAGTCCCTAGATATTGGTTCACATTTTATTCATGGTGCATTTCATACACTCCTTGCTAAATATGATGTCTACCATAGAATTGCATCACCTTATCATCTTCAGTCTAGTGGTCAAGTTGAATTAAGTAATAGAGAAACAAACTTGATTTTGCAAAAGACCATTAATAGATCTAGAAAGAATTGATCTAAGAAAGTTGATGATGCATTGTGGGCATACAGAAACTGCTTATAAAAATTCCATGGGTATGTCTCCTTATAAAATGGTCTATGGAAAAGCATGTCATTTGCCTCTTGAGTTAGAACATAAAGCTTATTGGGCAATTAAAGAACTTAACTACGATTTCAAACTTGTCGGTGAAAAGAGGTTATTTGAATTATAACCTACTTTGGAGCTATAAAAATATTTATAGGATTTTATAACTCCAATTCAAATACAATATGGATTAATTCAAAGGCCATAAATTCCATGGAAAATATGTGCATCATCTCTGGTTAAGGCTTTCACCTTTTTCCTTAAATCATGAACATTTTTAAGGGCATTTTGGGTTCATTGAAAAATATTTTAGTTAAATCTAGTTTATTAATGTGGTGCTAGGGTTTAATCAATCCCCACTTCAAATTCATTTGAATTTTAGACATGATGCAAAGAAGAATAACTAGCCTAGGTCATCACCAGACTAGGGATGTGGCTGATCTTTAGAGGATGAAGTAGGTCGTGGGCCATGCTCGAGAGCACGCGACACCAGGGGCCGGGGCGACCTTTTTGCTTGTTCGAGGGTGGCGTGGTGGACACCGATATTACGTCGATGAAGGTGATGGGGACACTGATGTTTTACCCAAGTTTGGTCCACATGGTGCGTAAAACCCTACTCCTACTGGTTGCTTTCTTAGGCGAGGAGAGCTTACAAAGATCGTGGAATGCCTACTTGTCTCGCGAAGGGAACGAGCAGGTTTTCCTTTCTATCTAGCCTATCTAAGATCTGACCTGACCTGAATCCTCCTCCCTTTATAGCTTGGGCCTCCTTTTATAGTGCAAGGGTCACCAACATGGGTATAGATAGTACACTAGACACTGTGTATATACAGTGGGATACCTACTACATACCTACCACATTAAATGTAGGGGCATGTGCCTTCTTCTCCTGAGCCCGGGAACGGACGCACATCCCATCACCGCCGCTTAGCATAACCGCCTCTTATTACCTTGCCACACACGTAACTGGTGTTAGGCATGCGAAAGAAGGGGTTAGATGTTTAACACGGCACAACCGCTCAAGTGGAAGGCAACCTCGGCGCGCCACGCGATGGAAAAGGCCCGCGAGCTGCACCACTGCCGGGCCGGGCCATTGTGGCAATAAGGTGTTGTCACCCTAGTGGGTCGAACCTGGAGCGTTGTGGATTAGGTTGAACGAGTCATTCCTAGGGGAGCGTCTCCTTTGCGGGAGCCCATGCCTTGGGTCTTCCCAAGAAAGGATGTTGCCATCTTGACATTTTCTTACACCTTATTGTTGGTGTGGAAGTCGAGGGCCATCGAAAATAGTACCTCCCAATGACCTGCCTGGAGGTCTTTCGAGCCCTGCTTCGCTTGTATCTTCAGAGAAGAGCCTTGGACGACTCTTGAGCTATGCTCATGTCTTGGTGATCTCCCAGCAAGAAGCCATTGTAGACCCCGCGCGGGAGGGTTCGTGGGTACCTGGTACCCGCGAAACCAATAGTAGGGGCCAACAATGGAATCTTGGTTGGAAGAATTAATCAAGTCAAATGGGATCTTGAAGGAGAATATCTGAGTAAGTACTAGAGTAAGTGTCATTCATTTCCATTCAGATGACCAGATCATTTTTCTCTTAGTTGGATTGACATAACCGAATGAAACCCTTTAGGTTTTCCTTCTAGTGGAGGCACGACTAGTGCACCCACTAGGTGTACCCCCCTGAGACTATGATCAATTGTTGGCAGCTGGCTAGAGTCTCAAGTACAAGTAATTCTAATTCTTCACAGATCTAGATTGTTTATGTTAATTCCATGGATTCACTTAGGTTGTAGATTAACCGATGGAATTGATGTTTTTTTCTTCTAATGGGGGCACAATGAGTGAACCCACTGGGTGTAGCCCCCGAGAATCCGATTAACTGCTAATAGTTGCTTACAGTCTTGAGAACAAGTGGCTTAGAACTTCATTGATCTAGATTGTTTACATTAGATCCATGACTTCACTTGGCTTCCTTATGAACCGAGGGGATTTGAGATTTATTCTCTTCCAGCGAGGGGCACGATCCATGTACCCATTGATGTCTACTACGCAACCTTCTTCTTGTAGACTCATGTTGGGCCTCCAAGCGCAGAGTTTTGTAGGAAAGTAGCAATTTTCCCTCAAGTGGATGACATAAGGTTTATCAATCCGTGGGACGCGTAGGATGAAGATGGTCTCTCTCAAACAACCCTGCAACTAAATAACAAAGAGTCTCTTGTGTCCCCAACACACCCAATACAATGGTAAATTGTATACTTGCACTAGTTCGGCGAAGAGATGGTGATACAAGTGCAATATGGATGGTAGATATAGGTTTTTGTAATATGAAAATATAAAAACAGCAAGGTAGCAAGTAACAAAAGTGAGCGAAAACGGTATTGCAATGCTTCGAAACAAGTTCAGGCTCATACTTTCACTAGTGCAAGTTCTCTCAACAATGATAAAATAATTGAATCATATAACAATCCCTCAACGTGCAACAAAGAGTCACTCCAAAGACACTAAGAGCGGAGAACAAACGAAGAGATTATTGTAGGGTACGAAACCACCTCAAAGTTATCCTTTCTGATCGATCTATTGGGCTATTCCTATAAGTGTCACAAACAACCCTAGAGTTCATACTAAAATAACACCTTAAGACACACATCAACCAAAACCCTAATGTCACCTAGGTACTCCAATGTCACCACAAGTATCCGTGGGTTTGATTATACGATATGCATCACACAATCTCAGATTCATCTATTGAAACCAACACAAAGAACTTTAAAGAGTGCCCCAAAGCTTCTACCAGAGAGTCAAGACGAAAACGTGTGCCAACCCCTATGCATAAGTTCACAAGGTCACAGAACCCACAAGTTGATCACCCGAACATACATCAAGTGTTCTCAAATCCTTAAAGACTCAATCCGATAAGATAACTTCAAAGGGAAAACTCAATCCATTACAAGAAGGTAGAGGGGGAGAAACATCGTAAGATCCAACTATAATAGCAAAGCTCACGGTACATCAAGATCGTGCCAAATCAAGAACATGAGAGAGATATATCAAACACATAACTACTGGTACATACCCTCAGCCCCGAGGGTGAACTACTCCCTCCTCGTCATGGAGAGCACCAGGATGATGAAGATGGCCACCAGTGATGATTCCCCCTCCGGGAGGGTGCCGGAATAGGGTCCCAATTGGTTTTTGGTGGCTACAGAGGCTTGCGGCGGCGAAACTCTCGATCTAGGTTCTGTTCTGGGGTTTTGGGGATTTATAAGAGGTGTTGGCATCGGGGACAAGTCAAGGGGGCCCACGAGGTGACGACAAGGACGGAGGGCGTGCCCTAGGGGGTGGGGGCACCCTCCACCCTTGTGGTGGCCTCGGGACTCTTCTCCGATATCTTTTCGTTCCAATAATTTTTATATTTTCCAAAAATATTCTCTGTAAATTTTCAGGTCAATTGGACTCCGTTTGATACTCCTTTTCCGCAAAACTCAAAAACAAGGAAAAAAATAGAAACTAGCAATGGGCTCTAGGTTAATAGGTTAGTCACAAAAATCATATAAGATAGCATATAAATGTATATAAAACATCCAAGATAGATAATATAATAGCATGGAACAATCAAAAAGTATAGATATGTTGGAGACGTATCACTCATCGTGTATAGCCCCCGAGACTCCGAGTGTTTGATTGTAAACGCGTGGACTCTACTTAAATTTTGTCTTTATCTTGTGTAGAAATCATGTGAACTTAGCTCCAAGTATTTGGAGCTGGAAAAAGAATTGGAAAAGGTACACCAAGAACTCGACAAAGAGCAAACTAAGAACAGTCGGTTGGAGAAGGAGAAGGTCGCCATGGGAGGTAAACTTTGTTATCCAAGTGAACTTCAAACTAATCTTAAAACCGGATTCTGAGTGTAACAATCTCAACAGAGGTTCATGCTGAAAATGCACTCTTAACCAAATGATCGCGGAATTGTGTGTGTGTAGAATCTGCAAAAAAGGCTCTGGAGGACAAGGGCACCATGCTAGCCAAAGCTTGGGAAGAAAACCGAGTGAAAACTCAAAGGGTTGAAGAGAGACTGTCTGAACTTCGAGAAACCAAAGAGCTCAAACAACACTTTTAGGACGAAGTTGCGGTGTCAAAGAAGGAAATCAATGACCTTAAAGCTTCCGAGCAGCAATGGTACATGAAGTCTCTCGACATGTCTGATCTTATCGAAAAGAATAAAATAGTATGAAAAGGATCTCGATGATCTTACTCGGGGCATGGAAGAAACTAAGACCTTCTTGGTAGGCTAGTTGGATGATGTTAACCAGAGGCTCGATGGTAAACCTGCATGTTCTACCCGAGTGAATTTTGATAAATGAAGTTCATGAACTTGCTCTTACTCCATTAAATGTTCTGAATCCCCTTGTGCAGTGTTTTGCCCCGATCCAAGAATAGAGGCACATAGGGTGCAGAAGGAACTTCAAGCATACATGATGGATATCGCAGATACTCCTTGGGCATCCACTCGGGTTGCTGAATTTGTTATCTAACTGGAAGAATGTGCTGAATCAGCAAATAGCAGCACATCCCAAGTGAAAGAATCTATGAAGAAGATGAATGCAACTTTGCATCCTGGAGAAGAGCTTGGTGAAGATCTGTCTTCCTGTATGGAACAACTTGGGCAGCTACCAAGGCGAGTGTCAAGGTGGAAGAAATCTGCTACATGGTGTGGAGCTGATGTTGCTCTTGCTCTCATTCGGGTACACATACCATGATAAATGAAGGGAAGCTGAAATGAGTTGGTGTAGGAAATCCGGAGGACCAACACTTTGAAGATCATATGGAAACCTTTATCGAAGTTGCCTGTCAGATCACCTCTTTTATCGACCTGGATACCTTGGTCGAGCCGATTGAAGTACCGGATACTCCCCAAGATAAATGACGCTGCTCTTAACCTTGTGGTCGTGGGTTCGAGCCTCACGGTGGATCGACAATAAGATAGGGGGGGGGGAATGAGGCCTAGTCTAGTCTCTAGTGAGACACAGGGGGTTGATAAAAGGATGTATACAGGTTCAGGATCCTCGTGGTGGAGGTAAAAACCCTAGTCTTGTTATCCGGGGTGAGTGTTCTTCGGTATGAGTTTGAAAGTACAAAGTTCCGAACCCATAACCCGATGATGAGGGTGCTTATATAGAGTTGGTTATCCCCTTGCATGCTACATTATAGGTGAATTTAAGCCTAACAGTACATGCCCACTACTAGCAGTAGCGAGCGCCTTAATGAGTGGATGAAGCACCATGCTTCATGGCCGTGGTAACACTCCAATTAATGTTACTGGCTATTGAACTCTTGCCGTCAAGTGAGGATATGTTTTTCTTGGTTTGAACCGAGTGTAGGGATCTCCACTCAGGCAGTTTGTCCAAAGTGACCACACCCCCAACATACTGGTTGGCATATTCGTATCTGATGAATGTGGGCTTGGGTCCCCATGGGCTTCTGTTGGGTTTAGGTCACCGTGGGCCTATTGAGTGGGAGATACAGTAATGCTACACAAACGACACCCATGCACGACTGCTGCACGATTCTACACATCCAGCCATCAAAATATTGAATGAAGTCCAGCACGGCCATTTGATCATCAATCGTCCATTTCGCATCGGCTGTGAAGTAGTTTCGTGGGAGATAACCTCATCGACTGGAATCTAACCGATGGCTCGTCATCGATTCACTCACTTCTGGCGAGCCCCGACCCTCATAGACCCTTTCCTTGGTTCGCGGCGCCGTCATGGAGACGCCGGACACCTCGGTGACGAGGGCAGCTTGCCTGGCTGTGCGAGCGCATGCCCGCCTACCTGCCCACCTTCGTGTATGCCTGCCTGCGATATGACGTGGTGAGGGATCCGAGGATAGCGTAGCCTGCCGCTATGGCCACTGGTGCGGTGGCGGATGGAGGCCGGGGCAGAAGATATGGGCGCGGCTACCAGACAAATGGAGAAATTTTGCCGTAATTGTTAGATGGCTCCCAACATGTCCGCGAACATTTGTGGCGTTGGTTTAAGGACTTGCGTTGCATATGCCTTCAAAACATGGTACTTAGAGGGATTATATACATTTTTTTTTTGTTTTACAACAATTCAAGATAAAACACCTTAGGCCTTGTTCGGTTAATCCCCACCATAAGAGAATTGGAGAGGATTGGAAAGATTTGATGTGGATTTTGACTTACTGGAATTTAATCCCTGCCAATCTGCTCCAAACCCCTTAAAACCCTGCGGAACCGAATAAGGCCTGGATGGATCTCCGCTTCTCCGGTCTTCAAATCCACTCCACGGTCCACGCCACGCCAGTCCGCTGGAGGTGGAAGGATGACGCGACGCTTCTTTTATACAGCGCCGGCAAACGGAGGCCTGGGCGGTCGCCGGATTCAGGAGCCGGCGGGAGGAACGGGTGAGCTGGGGGGAAGGGGATTCTCCCTCAGCGCCATCATCAGCGCGGAAGAGGAGAACGACGAGTGAGGTGTGGGCTGCGGCCCGTGAGTGGTTGGCCTTCTCTCTCTGAGCCTCCATGCCCCGATAAAGCCCATCTAGTTTCCTAACCCCCAGCTCCCATCCCATCTCAGGCGGCCAGGCACCCACGACGAGCCGGCGGCGACGCCTCTAGCTAGCAGGTGAGCTCGGAGGCGATCTCGGGCTGCGGCTGCGCGGCATCAGCGCATCGAGGGAGGACGGAGATCCCGACGCAGACGCGCTTGGGCGGCGCCGTCGTGCTGCGACGGGGGGCGGAGGATGCGGCCAGCCAGGTTCACGCCTCAATCTCACCTCTCAGGCCTCCAATAATATATGGTTTCGCAGCGCGTAACTCCTAGTTTCGATCTCGATGTTTTTCTAGTAGTAGTTAACAAATCTCTACAATATTCCATTCCATGTTTGTGTAGTTGCATCAGTCCACCGCTTCATATTTCCTGGATTGTTCTGTATGATCCCCTCCCTCCGGTTCACCTTCCAAGCGTGATGTCTATGCTTGATTGAAGCAATGAGGATCTTGCTCCGGGCGTGCCGCCATTGCTGCAGGCTGCCATTTTTCTCTCGGGCTGCCGGAGCTGCCTTCACTGTAAGAGCACTACCTTGGTGATCAATGTACAATTCGAGTGTACTTGGGTTCCATAGTTTCTCTTCTTCTTAATCAACTGGAATTTAAGATAAATGCTTTTGCACTTGTCCTAGGCAAATTGCGGCGGGGGCCCATGGAGGCGGCATCGCGTTCTAGCTGCGCAGTGTCTTCCCATGAGAACAACTGCCGGCTTGATTCTGCCATGGGAAGCGCCATCCCGTGAAACTCTACTGAGGACGATCGATGTTGCTCTCAAGGATGGCAATGTCGACCAGGCGCTGCGAGCATTTGGCAATTATAAAAGCCTGCATGGCCTTCCCGAGCCAAGGGTATTGAATGGTGTGATTGTGTCACTGTCGTACACATCTAGTCGAAGGTGGCTTCAGAGAGCGTATGACTTGGTTCTGTCAGTTTATCAGTGTAACGGCAATCTTCTCAACTCTAGCTCGCTGACGAGGCTAGCTCTGGCACTTGCAAGAGATCAGACACCTGTCCCTGCCTCTGCAGTCCTTAGGATCACACTGGAGAGCGGCAAGCTTCCTGACGCTGATATGTTGAGCATGGTGTTTTTGCACATGTTGAAGTCACAAGTAGGATCCTATCTTGCAGCTGATGTTCTGGCTGAGACCTGCGAGTGTTTCTTGGATCAAATTTCAGATAGGCGACAGCTGAAAAAATTGGACCCAATAAAGAACAATGTCACCTTGTTCAATATGATTTTGGAGTCTTCTGTTAACTTCAAATGCATCATCACAGCCCAGAAAATAATGGAGCTGATGTCATTGATCGGGGTTGTGGCTGATGTGAATACAATGGCGGTCGCTAGCCGGGTCTGTCAAATGGTTGGGCAGCGAGATGAATTGATGACCATGAAAGGAAGCATCAATTCTTTCTCCTCTTTGCCATTCTCTCAGCAATATCTACATTTTTACGACAGTTTATTGAGCTTGCAATTCAGTGGTAATGACATGGATGCTGCTGCAGATCTTATAATTGATCTGTATCGGCAACAAAAGTCATGCACTTTCTCTGACAATGATGTGCAGAAACAAGGTGTGATACAAATTGGCTCTGGTAACCTAAAAAGTGGATACAGAATAATGTTTGACCCCACAAAATTGGACAAAGGTTTTGTGTTAGATACAAAATACCAGTCTGGACTTGTTGTTCCTATCAGTGGAAATCTTGTTCCTAGTGAAAAGGCTGTTGCTAAACTTATCGTAGGCTGTGTGAAAGCAAAGAAACTGGGTGCATTGTCTAGCTTCTGTATTACATTGCATAAGGAAGAACTAAAGGGAATTTCTGCTTCAGATGTGATTAATGCATGCATTCAGATGGGATGGTTGCATGCCTCTCATGATATCCTGGATGCTTTAGAGTCAGCTGAGATTCCTGTCGGGGTTGGTACTTACATGTCTCTTCTCAGAGAATATGAGAATAATCATAAACCTGAAGAATTCAATTCGCTTCTCCAACAGATACAGAAAATAGCACCTACCATGGCGGAATTTCATACTAGTCCATCATTTACCATAAAGGACATTGCCAAAATAGTCAAGGATGAGATCCCCCAAACTAAATCATCTTTGCTTTCCAGTTTGGTTGAAGAAACTGAACACTATAACCCTGGAGACCACTTAACCTTTGAGTTCAATAATTCAATTCTTTTCTTCTGCAAGGCAAACATGATGGAAGATGCTCTGGGCACATATAAACGCATGAGAGAGCAAAATATTAGACCCAATCTGCATACCTTTTGCCATATACTGTGTGGATATTCGTCATTAAGCATGTATAGGGAGATTACCATACTGTGGGGAGAAATAAAACGCAGACTCGAGTACAGAGAAATATCTGTGGATAGGGATTTGCTTGACTGCTTAGTTTTGGATTTCCTGAAAGGTGGCTATTTTTCAAGGGTGATGGAGGTTATAAGTTACATGTCAACCCATAATATTTACTGCGACAAGTGGAAATATAGGCAGGTCTTTCTGAAGCTGCACAAGAATCTGTATAGGAACTTGAATTCATTGCATGACAAAACAGAAGCTCAGAGCAAAAGGATTGATGATGTCCGAGCTTTCAGGACATGGGCAGGCATCAAATAGATAAAGCCGAGTACAGTGCTGTAATTCTCTTGCTTTTTGGAAACACTTTCTGTTGCATAGCCCAGCAGTGCAGCATTCTTCTCCAATGTAACATATCATCAAAGTCTGGTAATTCTAGAGAGTGGATCACATTTGAATTGGGCAAACCGTTGGAGGGAGAAGTCTCTATTTTCATAAATTGTGACACTATGCTGCAACCTATGTGGGTTGTGCCCAGTATGCTCTATTCATGTCCCTGATGATCAATTGTGTTGATGCATGGTTATCATTGCTCGCGGTAGCAGCAGCTTCTGTGGCAGTATGATGCACATATGAATTTGTACGCTATCTCGAATTTATGTAGGTGTGCTGTGGTCCAACAAGTTTTCAACCTTTGATGTGTAGGATCATGTTGGCACTGCTCGGTTATATTTGGAGTATAAGGATGCCGTGGTCGATTTCCAGCCTCTTAGTTACAGCATGCTCGGTCATTTCAAGCCAACCCTACCAGATTATTCTCAGCAACTTGCTCTTTCAGCAGAGAAACAGAGCAGTCGCTCTTTTGCAGTCAGTGTAGGAGATGTTCTGGGTGGCAAGAGCTCTTAAGTTTTTACAGTTAGTTCTGTAGTTGAGTGTTTGACTACTTACTGACAGATGTTCAGATCTTAGCAAGAGATGCGTCACTGCTACCAGTTCGGTGTGCTGTTTAACCACTTATTGATTCTGTTGCTGGAACCGACGAGTTTCAGGTGTAGTTTTGCCTTAGGCTGCATGGTGCGGCCTTGTGGAATTTATGAATGTGCGAGCAAGGGATTCTCCTTCAGGTGCATGGTTTCGTTTCAGGTTGCTGTTGCTGCAAGAAATTGATCCGCGCAGCAGCACTGATTCCTCGCTTTCATGGAGGTAAACCGTCTGTTTTTCAATGCAAAACAGCAAAGATCAGCCAAACCCTAGGGTTGCTAGGGCTAGGCAGAAGCTACGAGCTAGGTGCTGGAAAGAAAAGAACGTAGAAGAAAAAGTAACGTAAAGGTTGTGAAAGGATTGATTGGATTTTTCAATCGGCCATATACCCACATATATAAGGGTATGCCTGGTCTTTGGCAAATTGGAGTTGGACTCCTGACGTGCTGTTTCCTTGGGACATAAGCCAAAAGGCTTTTCCTAATCTTTCTGTAAAAGCATCAGCCTGGGCCCAATACTAGTAGACTTTTCATATTAGCTCTGTTTTGGCAGAATAGCTGATTATGCAAAATCTTTTCCATCTTCAGTTTTCCAAACCAGACTTCTTTCCTTTTTTCTCTCCATGCGTGAGCTCTGACACACAATTTTGTTCCATCCATCCTGCTGCACGTAGCCTTTGTACTTGCAATCATGTGTGCATTCTCAAACCATTAGCTTGACCATCAAAACTAAATAATCTGGGCAACCCCTCAAGCCAGATCCAAATTAGACTATCAACACATGCCTCCCTGTTTTTGGTGTAATTTTATTTACCAAAAACACCATGGCAATGTCTTAGGACGATGTCAACCGCTTCACCGGCCATATCAACTGCTTAGGGCGATGTCTAAATAACACATCGGTCAAATTTTGCTTAGGGCGATATCTGAAATCACATCGGCCATATAGTGCCATCAAGCTTCTTGCCACATGCTAGGATAGTACTTCTTCAAATATTTACCATTGAGAGCTTTGGGCAATTTCCCCCCCTATAAAGATTGTACAAAATATGAACTTTCAGGAACAATCTCTACAACCTTATACGGACCTTCCCAACTCGGCAACCACTTGCCGAATTTATTATTTCTAGTTTCAATAGGCAAAATCGTTTTCCACACTAAGTCTCCTATTTGGAACGATTTTCCCCTCACTCTTTTGTTATAAGCTTTAGCTACTCTTAATTTTTCTTTTTCAAATTCTTGTAAGGCTCTTAATCTTTCTTCTGGAACATCGTCAATTCTATCCATCATCAAATTATTATAGTCTACAGCTGACAAATCATTTTGTCTGGCTACTCTAAGAGCTTGCAAATTAACCTCTACAGGTAACACTACTTCCTGTCCATACACTAACTCATACGGTGTCACTTGAGTTGCTCCATGCTTAGATATCCGATGAGCCCATAAAGCCTTCGAAAGCACTCCATGCCACTTTCTTGGATGCTCCTTAATTTTCTTTTTTATAAGCTTAATTAAAGTTTTATTGCTAGATTCGGCCTGTCCGTTAGCTTGAGCATAATAAGGCGACGAATTTAACAATTTAATTCTAAAAGATTCGGCAAACTCACGAAATTGATGAGACATAAAAGAAAAACCTTGATCTGTAGTCAAAGTTTGAGGAATACCAAATCTGCGAATAATATGCTCCAAGACAAAATTAATCACTTCTTTATGGGTCATATTTCTTAAAGGAATTGCTTCAGTCCATTTGGTAAAATAATCTGTAGCTACTAGGACGAAGCGATGACCTTTAGATGAAGCAGGATATATTTGACTAATAAAGTGTGAACCACGTCCTCTAAACGGCCATGGCTTAATAATGGGATGCATCATAGTTGCAGGTGCCAATTGAACATTTTCAAATTTTTGGCATTCTTCACACCCTTTATAATAGCGAAAACAATCCCCTAACATCGTCGGCCAATAAAAACCTGCTCTTTTCAATAACCATTGCATCTGATGAGCCGACTGATGTGTTCCGCATAGCCCTTCATGTACTTCACCCATAGCTACTCTTGACTGATCAGGACCTAAGCACTTTAAAAGTAATCCATCTATCGTTCGGCGGTACAACTCACTATCTAACAAAGTATATTTTAAAGCTTGTCGTCGAATTTTTCTATCTCTTGTTTGCCCAGGATCCTTTAGATGATTAATCAGAGGAGTTCTCCAATCACATGGTTCTAAATTAGCTGCTGATTCGGTTATTTGTGACTCCCACACCGAATCTTCTTTGTCATGTACTATTTTCTGCTGGATTGAACAAGAACCTGCTGCATCCTTTAGAAAATTAATAGCCAATAGATCAGCATTACTATTAACAGCATCTAGCATCAGTTTCTCTAATACGAAAAACTTTCCCCTACTGATTTGGTATCCGGATGCTTGCTACGCTAAGCAATTAGCTCTAGAATTCTCTTCCCTAGGTATATGACTGATAGTGAAAGTATTCAGAGACTTAATTATATCTAAACATCGGTCTAAATACCTGTTTAATAATCTATCAAAACATTGAAATTCATCACCAATTTGCCGGACTACCAGAAGTGAATCTACAAAAGCCTCTATACCCTTTACACCCATATCTACTAAATTTTGTAAACCAAACAACAGAGCTTCATATTCAGCTTGGTTATTTGTACAAGGATATTCCAAACGGATTGATGTTTCATAAACGACATTTTTTGGTGAAATTAAAACATTACCGATGCCTTGTCCCTCCCTACAAACCGATCCATCAAAATAAAGCTTCCACGGGATCACACTAACATAATTACTATCTTCTTCATCCTTAATCCTATGATCAACAATAAAATCAGTGATGACTTGACCTTTCATAGCACGCAACGATTCATATGCCAAGTCATATTCTATTAGTGCATAAGCCCATTTTTCAATCCTACCACTAAGAATCGGCTGCTGCAGCATATATTTAATCACGTCGGCTTGACAAGCTACTACACAGGTACTATAAAGTAAATATGGCCGAAATTTTATACATGCATAATATAAAGATAAACATAATTTTTCAACAAACATGTACCGACTCTCAGCGTCAAGCAAGCGGCGGCTCAAGTATGCAATGATGTACTCCTTCCCGCCGTTCTCTTGTGCTAAAACTGCGTCAATCACCTTGTCTTGTGCGGCAATGTATAACCTGAATGGCACACCAGACTTGGGTGCTCGAAGCACCGGAGGACTTGACAAATACCGTTTTATATTATTAAAAGCCTCTTGCTGTTCTGCCCCCAAGTGAATTTGGCTTCATGTTTTAACCAAAGTAAAGGAACAAACGATTCAATTTTTCCCGCAAGGTTAGATATGAATCATCTCAAGTAATTAATTTTTTCCTAACAATTTCTGCACATCCCTTTTACATGTGGGCACCTCCAATTTTCTGATTGCCTCTACCTTCTTAGGATCAATCACTATGCCATGCTCATGAATTATAAAACCTAAGAACTTACCAGCCGATACACCAAAAGCACATTTGAGTGGATTCATTTTCAGCCCATACCGATGCATTCTTTCAAAAGCTAATCACAAATCGGCTAAATGATGATCAAACCCATCCGATTTAACAACTACATCATCAATATATATATTTCTAATACGATGCCTAGAAGATCATGAAAAATCAGATTCATAGCACGCTGGTATGTAGCTCCAACACTCTTCAATCCAAAAGTCATAACATTCCACTCAAATAAATCAACAAAACCAGGGCATCGAAAAGCAGTCTTAAACATATCTTCTTCGGCCATAAATATCTGATTATAACTAGCATTACCATCTAAAAAACTGATTACTTTATGTCCAGAAGCATCATTAATCAACATGTTGGCTATAGGCATAGGATATTCATCTTTAGGGGTAGCCTTATTCAAAACCCTAAAATCAATACATACTCTAATCTTATCAGTATTTTTCTTTTCAACAGGAACAATATTAGAAATCCATTCCGCATATCTACACAGCCGAATAAACCGAGCTTTTAACAGCCGATCAATTTCATCTTTGATGCGGTCATATATCCTAGGATTGAATCGCCTAAGGGGTTGTTTATGCGACCTGAAACCAGATTTAATAGGCAATCTGTGTTCAACTAAGTCCCTACTCAAACCGGGCATCTCAGTATAATTCCAAGCAAAGCAATCAACAAATTCCCTGAGTAATGCACATACCTTTCCTCTCTGATCGGCCCCCATATTAGCATTAATAAATGTAGGTCTAGGGACACTTCCATCACCAATATCAACTTCCTCAAGTGGGTCAGCCGATGAGAATCCTTGTCCAAGCTTCTCCATATCATCGAAATCCTCAATAGCTTCATGCATATCATTTTTTCCTGAACGATATTCCTCAACACACCTTTGCATCCATTTAACACTATTTTCCTTATTCATTGTTCACAAGGACAAGTCATTAAGCCGAGCTACACTAGCCGGCTGTGCATGTACAGGAACAAAACCACCTCTGCCAATACTAATATAATCATAATCTGATAAATCTCTACCCGTCAAGCGTCGCATCTCACCGTGTTGCCAATCAACCGGAGCCTCAACTAAAGCAATGCAGGACGAATTATCCGCCTCAACCACTTCAACATCATCATCAACCCACTGAATCAAACATTGATGCAGAGTAGAAGGGATGCAACAATTTGCATGAATCCAATCACGCCCCAAAAGAACATTATATCGGTCTTTGACATCAACAACAAAGAAAGCAGTCAGTAATGTTTTGCTACCAACCGTGAGCTCCATAGAAATAACACCCTTAGCTTCAGGCAAGTCTCCTGAGAACCCACTAAGTCCCATATTGGTTTTCATCAATTCTTCCTCTTTTTGGCCCAACTTAGAAAAAACCGAAAAAGGCATGATATTAACACCGGCACCGCCATCAACAAGCATGCAACCAATAGGTTTACCACCAATCTGACCCTTGATAAAAAAGGCTTTAGGTGTTGTCCATGCTTCTATGGTTTCTCAAATGTAACACTTTTTGGGCCAAGAACAAGTTCTGCAACTTCAACCTCTTCAGCCTTAGGCACACGAAATTCAGCGGGCAGCTCAAATACCATATTAATGTCCATATCCGCAGGCATATCCTATTTATCCTTAGAGTTTCCATCCATAACCATGTTGTATGATCGAAAGTATGTCTAGAGGGGGGTGATTAGACTACTTGACCAAATAAAAATCCAGCCTTTTCCCAATTCTAGTTCTAGGAAGATTTTAGCAACTTAGCACAAGTCAAGCAATCAACCTACACATGCAATTCTAAGAGTATAGCAGCGGAAAGTAAAACAATTGCATATGAAGGTAAAGGGAGGAGTTTGGAGTGTGCGAACGCAATTGGAGACACAGAGATTTTTGGCGTGGTTCCGATAGGTGGTGCTATCGTACATCCATGTTGATGGAGAATTCAACCCACGAAGGGTAACGGTTGCATGAGTCCACAGAAGGCTCCACCCATGAAGGGTCCACGAAGAAGCAACCTTGTCTATCCCACCATGGCCGTCGCCCATGAAGGACTTGCCTCACTCGGGTAGATCTTCACGAAGTAGGCAATCTCCTTGCCCTTACAAACTCCTTGGTTCAACTCCACAATCTTGACGGAGGCTCCCAAGTGACACCTAGCCAATCTAGGAGACACCACTCTCCAAGAGGTAACAAATGGTGTGTTGATGATAGTCTCCCCAACACTCCTTGCTCTTGTTCTTCAAATGATAGTCTCCCCAACACTCAACTCTCTCTCACAGGATTTGGATTTGGTGGAAAGATGATTTGAGTGGAAAGCAACTTGGGGAAGGCTAGAGATCAAGATTTATGTGGTTGGAGTGGAATATCTTGACCTCAACATAAGTGTAGGTGGTTCTCTCTCAGAAAATGTATGTTGGAAGTGTAGGCATGTTCTGATGGCTCTCTCCACAAATGAAGAGTGGGTAGAGGGGTATAAATAGCCTCCACACAAAATCTAACCATTACACACAAATCACCAAACTCGGTGGGACCGAATCATGAAACTCGGTCAGACCGATTTAGTTCAAAATGCGAACGTTAGGATTTTTGGTGGGACCGACATGTCAACTCGGTGGGACCGATTTTGTTAGGGTTAGGGCATAACGTAATCTCGGTGAGACCAATTACACAAACTCAGTGAGACCGATTTTGGTAATGGACTAACAGAGCGTTGGTCAGGCAAACTCGATGGGACCGATTCACTCATCTCGGTTGGACTGAAACGTTACAAAAGGGAAACAGAGAGTTTGCATTGCAATCTCGGTGGGACTGATCGCTCATCTCGGTTTGACCAAAACGTTACGAAAGGAAACAGAGAGATTACAATCCCATCTCGGTGAGACCGAGATCCCTATCGGTTAGACCGAAAAGACTAGGGTTTCTGGTAGTGGCTATGTCAACTGAACTCGGTGGCGCCGGATAGTAAGTTTCGGTGAGGCCGAGTTTGACTTTTGGTTTGGGACGTATGTGGATGTGAGAAAGTAGTTGAGGACTTTGGAGAATATCACCAAGCGCTTTGAGCAAGAAAGCCATTAGGCAACACCTCATCCCCTCTTAATAGTACTGGCTTTTCCTATGGACTCAATGTGATCTTGGATCACTTAAAATGAAAAGATGTAGAGTCCTGAGCTTTGAGCTTGAGCCAATTCTTTGTCCTTAGAATTTTGAGGGATCCACTTTTCTCATCCACGCCATGTCAATCATTGAGCTTTCCTGAAATGTTTATCTTTAAGTAGCATTAGCTCAATGAGTTATATGTTGTTAGGAATTACCAAAACCACCCAGGGATAGTTGCACTTTCAATCTCCCCCTTTTTGGTAATTGATGACAACATATAGATCAAAGCTTCGACAAAATGATAAGTAAGATTAAAAAAACATCGTCGCTTTGAGAAGTATGTGATAAGCAAGAGCTCCCCCTAAATTTGTGCATTATTTAAAATTTGCTTTTGAATGCAAATGCACAATCGATTAGGATCATGGGTGTCAGGACCGGTTTTCCAATAAAACATTTATTGAAAAACTGACCATTATATCCGACCAGTATAGAAGAATCCTCCTTACTGGTAGACAAATTCTTGATACAGAAATCCAGAAGTATTATACAAGGTTGAGCTGAGGCTGCTCAACAATTTATTACAAGCACGCCGATATTATACATAAAGGCGGATATGACACAGAGGGGTATGGTGGCATAACTACTGACTCGTAATAAAAGTGGTGGTGGGTATGTCACAGTGAAGTGGGTGACATGACTCCAAATCTTACAGCTCATCAAGCGCCGGAGTGAGGCTCGATGATTTTATTAGGGTAGCGGAAGCGTATATAATACAAGTGACCAACTCCAGGATCGCACGGGACTGACTGAGACTCCTCTAGGCGTCGGACTCGCTATCGAACTCTTCATCCATAAGATCACCTTCGTCAACATCTGGCCAAATCAACAAGCCAGGTGAGTACTTTGAATATACTCGCAAGACAGTTTGGACATAAGATATAACAAATGCAAACATGATGCACATGAGCAGATTAGTAATGCACAGTGAGGTAATAAAATTGCACTGCATGATAAATGAAAGGAAGTCAGGTGGTAGTCCTCCCGAAATCCTAATAAAATAACTGAAGGCCGATCGGGTGTCTGAAGCGACGCCTCGAAAGGAAAAATAAATTAACATGCCACAGTCAGGCGTCAAGGCGACACCACATAAAGGACTTATATTGAAATGTAAATGACAGTACGTGCCACATTCGGACGTCTAAGCGACATCTTGAAAAGGGCTTATAACGAAAGTAAATAACAAGGTTGCCACAATCGGACGTCTGAGCGACATCACATAAAGGGCTTATATCAAAAGTAAATAACAAGAATGCCACAGTCGGACATCTAAGCGACATCACATAAAGGGCTTATATCAAAAGCAAATAACAGGAATGCCACAGTCGGACGTCTGGGCGACATCACATAAAGGGCTTATATTTCGTCATTTGAATTCAAGTAGCTCATGAATTTAAATCATCCCAAAGAAATACTCACTACATAATAATAAACTGGTTAGTCCGTCCACGGGAATAACTTTCAGCCGGGATTACCACTCTCAGTTTCATGTTTATCCTCCGGAGACTGTCACTGAGACTGACACTAAGACTGACACTGAGACTGACACTGATATGTTGATCAAAGTCCTTGATTGTGGACACGGTTACTCGGATGGTTTTGACTCTACAGAGTCTGTACTCTTTACCCACAGCCAACAGATTTCAGTAGTCACAAAGGACTAGTTCTGTTTATGGTGTTTTAGAAGAAACACATCTAACCAGTACACACCCTTTCCGCATTCTGCTGCCAGGGATCACCCTAGGCAACGTTCAAGAAAAACTCTGAGACGGGGAGGCTACAACCTCGAGTAGCATGGGATCAAATTTATATTCGTGCGCTCTAAGGGGTGCCCCCTCTCGGTCCCAACCGGAAACACCCATGCCCCCTGACCGGATGACGGGCTTTAATCCAGGGCCATGGAACCCTCATCACGGCCCCTCTATTTGGTGTGTACAAGGAAAGAGGTTAGCAACTGACTAGACCACATTCTTTGCAGAAGACATGTGGCGGCACAAAAAAGGGATGAACGGGACATGGCTTGATCCACGATAATACCGGAGTTAAACGGTTGACATAAGACTGGCATGCTTCAACAATGCCAGCTTACCACCTATCATGCCACCACATGATCAGGTTATACCACCATCATATGAACACATCATATTTCGAAGTCCACTTGTAGCTTGCCTTGCATGCAATATAACATTCACAATTTCTTATATAAACATGCCATGAGAAAACTACTCAAGCAAACATGCAAAACACTCATCATATCAAAGGTTCAAACATGCTTGCCTGGTTCGGAGTAGTCGGAGTCTAGCTCGGCGAAGTTTGCGGTTCCATCACCTCCTTCGGTATCTACGGTATAAAAGAAATCAGATACTAACGTAAATACCGTGCGTGCATAAAAATTGCTCCAAATATTTTTCAAATAAATATGATAATAAACTAGATAGAAAAATAAAGATGACAAAAGAAGAATCAACTTAAAATCATCTTTTGTTTAAAAGTTATAAAGGTTTTAGTCCAGGGACTAATCTGTGATGAAACAGAAACTTTTCAGGGGCTAGTTTAGAAAAACAGAAAATGCTTCGGTTAGAAATACGCCAACCCAAAAGAAAAATGTACTTTGCCCGAAGGCGTTTTCAGATAACGCTTCGAATAAGAGAGGAGAGGCTGACGAGGGGGTCCCACCCGTCAGGTTTGAAACTCAAAACAGAGTCCACCGGCGCCCGAGGCTTGCGGTGGTCGCCAGCGTCGATCCACGGCGAGGTAGGGGGAGGGGATGGTACCTACGGACTCACAGAGCTCTCTCGCATCTGTGGGTGGTGGAGTTGGTCGTCGGCGAGCACCACGTCGACGGCGGCCTCCACTCCGGCGGACGGTGGTTCGGGCGGTGATGGATCTCGCCGAGGAGGGCTGCAAACGTCAAATTGGGGCTCGGGTTAGAAGAGTGGGTGCACTAGGAGGCTGCTAGCACAGTTTGGGAGGCGCGGGTGCCCTCACCAGAGAAAATTTTGCCGGAGCCCGAAGCAGATCGGGGCAGCCAGAGTCGGGGAAGGAGGCTCTCCCGAGGCCTTCTGATGAGCGTGGCGATGTTCTGAGGCGAGGAGGGGAGGTGCTGGGTCGAGAATGAGCTCAGGGCCTCTATTTATAGCCGGCGCTGGCGAGACACGTCGCCACCGACGCTTGCACCCGTCCAAACGACCGTGCGACGCACTGGATAAGAAGGAGGAGCAGGGAGCAACGCGCCAACGCGTGCACTGGCGAGATTGACGCCGCGGACTGACGAAAACGACACTGTCTCTGAAACTGAAACTTTGAAATCTGAATTTGAACAGAAACAGCTCACACCAACTGTTCGATGAAATGATTTGAGCACGTGGAAGATTTTTCTTGATGTGAGACTTTGTGAGGTGATCTCTTGATGCATCTGGAGACTGCCTGAATTATCTCAGAATTTTAGGAATAAGAAAAGAATGAATTTCACCAAAAATGGCAAATCTGGTCCAAACTTGCAGCAAGCAAATTTCGAAAAATTTGAACTGTGGACTAGCAGATCTTGATGGATCTAGGTTGAGGGTACTAAGGACTAGCCAGAGGAGTTTATTTGGGGTCAAGATTCAAAGGAAATTTGGTAGATCCTTTGTAAACTACCATAGTCCAAATAAATGACAAAAAATGATCTTGAGGATAAAATAAATAGAAATAAAATTTAAAAGAGGTTGAGACTTGCTGGAATAGGATGCTTGGCTTGATCCAGAGTGGGGAGGTGGGTTTTGGAAGAAAAAATATTCTACATAGGCCATGACAAAAGAGAAATTTTTAAATGGAAAGAAGTAATCCATAATTTTATAGGAATTCTTTTTAATGGAAATGATTTGTAAAAACCCTCCAAAGTTATTTGCGTTGAGCCAACATAAGATGAAAAACCCTTAAGACCAAAGATCAAGATTTGGAAGAACCCATAAAAAATACTTGTCACAAATGAAAATTTTGAGAGGGAGAGTCCCTTAGAAAAAATTTTAAATGACCTCCTTCCACTTAAATAAAGAATTTGATAAAAACCAAATCAAAATTTTTTGGACTGTTACAACACCTACCCCCTTAGGAAAAATCTCGTCCCCGAGATTTCAGCTGATCCTCAAATAGGTGTGGGTACTCTGTCCGAAGAAAATCTTCTCTTTCCCATGTTGCTTCATCCTCAGTGTGATTGCTCCACTGAACCTTGAAAAACTTAATTGTTTTCTGACGGGTCCTCCTTTCGGATTCCTCCAATATTTTTATTGGACATTCCGCGTAGGTGAGGTCTGGTTGCATGTCAATGTTCTCGTGAGATACATGCTTTTCTGGGTTGCTTACACATTTCCTCAACTACGAGACGTGGAACACATCGTGGACGTCTGACAGTTCTTTGGGTAGGTCTAGCTGGTAGGCCACTATGCCTCTTCGTGCAATCACACAGAAGGGTCCAATAAACCGTGGTGCTAGCTTTCCTTTAACTTTGAATCGTTGCAGGCCCCTCATAGGAGATACTCGTAGATACACATATTCACCGGGTTCAAAGCTGACTTCCCAATGTTTTTGATCGTAATAACTCTTTTGTCGGCTCTGGGCTGTCTTGAGTCGATCCCTGATTAGTCTAACTTTCTCCTCAGCTTCCTTGAGCATGTCTGGGCCGAAGATACGACTGTCTCCTGTTTCTAACCAATTTAATGGGGTACGACATCTTCGCCCATACAATGCTTCAAAAGGTGCCATTTGTAGACTGGCTTGGTAACTGTTGTTGTATGCGAACTCGGCATACATCAAGCTTTCTTCCCAATTGGTTTCGTAGGTGAGAACACATGCTCTTAGCATGTCCTCTAGAATTTGGTTCACACGCTCAGTTTGCCCTCCAGTTTGGGGGTGGTATGCTATACTGAATACTAGTTGAGTTCCCAGAGCTTGTTGTAAATGATCCCAAAATCTAGAGACGAATTGAGTGCCTCTGTCGGATATTATGGTCTTTGGAATTCCATGCAGACAAACTATACGGGAGAGATAAAGTTTGGCAAGCTTCTGAGTGGTGTGGGTTGTCTTTACTGGGATGAAATGTGCCACCTTTGTTAATCTATCTATGATGACCCATATGGCATCATTTCCGTGTCATGACCAAGGTAGTCCGACAATAAAATCCATTCCAATCTCGTCCCATTTCCACTCAGGTATCCTGTTTGGCTGTAATAGTCCGTGCTCGGCTTTAATGCGCTGACATGAATCACAACATGCAATGAATGTGGCTATATCCCTCTTCATACCGTTCCACCAAATTTTTTCCTGAATATCCTTGTACATTTTGGTTCCTCCAGGGTGAATTGAATATGGAGCGGTGTGGCCTTCGGCTAGAATTTGCTGTTTGAGGTCCTCTATATTTGGTACGCAAAGTCTGTCTCCGTACCATAATATTCCCTCATCGTCTATGACGAATTCTGAGGCCTTGCCCAAACTTACTTTTCTTTTTATGCCTTCGATGCCGGGGTGTCCATGCTGAGCCTTCTTAATATGTTCCATTAGGGTGGGCTGTATTTCCAAATTTGACACATTGCCTTCAGTGACCATCACCAAGTTGAGTTTAGCGAACTCCTTCTGAAATTCAGGTCTCAAGTTCTGTAGACTGTCGTTGTCTGCGATGGGGTTTCGACTAAGAGCATCTGCCACTACATTTGCCTTTCCTGGATGGTAGTGAAGGCCAACGACATAATCTTTCACTAATTCTAACCAGCGCCGTTGCCGTAAATTGAGTTCTGGTTGTGTGAAAATATATTTGAGGCTTTTATGGTCCGTATATATTTCACAATGATTTCCAAGCAAAAAGTGCCTCCACTCTTTGAGTGCATGAATGACTGCTGCTAATTCCAAGTCATGAGTAGGATAGTTTTCTTCATGCTTTCGTAGTTGCCGAGAAGCGTATGTGACTACTTTGCCTTCTTGCATTAGTACGCATCCGAGGCCCTTCCGGGATGCGTCACAATATACTTCAACACTTTTGTGTATGTATGGTACAACCAATACTGGTGTTGTTGTTAATTTCCTCTTGAGCTCTTGGAAACTTTTCTCGCAAGCTTCAGTCCATACAAATTTCTTATCCTTCTTGAGTAACTGTGTCATTGGTTTTGCTAGGGTGGAGAACCCCTCAATAAACCTTCGGTAATATCCAGCCATCCCCAGGAAACTTCGCACATCTGTCACGTTGGCTGGTGGCTTCCAGCCAAGTATGGCCTTGACTTTTTCGGGGTCCACGGCAGCACCTTCTTGGGTCAATACGTGGCCCAGAAAACCAACCTGTCTTAACCAAAATTTACATTTGTTGAATTTGGCGTATAATTGATGTTTCCTTAATTCTCCCAGTACAATTCTAAGATGCTCAACATGTTCTTCCGGCGTCTTAGAGTATACCAGAATATCATCAATGAACACCACAACAAATTTGTCCATAAGTTTCATAAATACTTTGTTCATGAGGTGGACAAAATATGCGAGGGTGTTTGTCAGTCCAAACGGCATTACTGTAAATTCATATAATCCATATCTGGAGGTGAATGCTGTCTTAGGGATATCTTCTGTCCGTACTTTTAATTGATGATACCCCGACCTTAAATCAATTTTTTTAGAAAACTTTGGCTTGTGCGAGCTAGTCAAATAAATCATCTATCCGTGGCATCGGATATTTGTTCTTGATGGTGACCATGTTGAGTGCTCGATAGTCTATACATAATCTCAGTATCCCATCCTTTTTCTTGGCAAATAATACTGGTGAACCCCAAGGTGAGGAGCTGGCCCGTATAAATCCTTCGTCCAGTAATTCTTTTATTTGCTTCTTTAATTCTACCAACTCGGAGGGTGCCATTCTATAGGGCTTCTTGTAAATGGGGGTGGTTCCAGGTGCTAGTTCAATGATGAACTCTATTTCTCGGTCTGGTGGCATGCCTGGTAGTTCTTCAGGAAAAACTTCAGGGAACTCACACACCACTGGAACTTTTCTTAACTCTGAAACGTCCACCTTGTTCAAACTTGGTTGCTGTGATACTGGCCTTTCTTGAGCTGCAACTTTTATTGTCTTCCCATGATGATGAGTAAGAATTACAGTCCGATTGAAGCAGTCGATAAATCCCTTGTTGGTGGTTAACCAGTCCATTCCTAGGATAACATCTAGTCCCTTATTTTCCAATACAATGAGGTTTGCCTGGAACTTTAGTCCTTCAATCTCAATAACCACACCTTGGCAATAACTCTGAGTGATTTGCTTAATCCCAGGGGACTTGATGGTCATGGATTTTTCCAGGGGAAGCATCGAAAAATCATGTTGCAAAGCAAATTTCTTTGAAATGAACGAGTGAGAAGCTCCAGAATCAAACAAACCATGGCAGGTATTGTGTTGACAGGGAACGTACCGAGTACGATATCCGGGGCATTCTGCGCTTCCTCCTTGGTCACATGGTTCAAGTGACCCTTCCTGTGATTGTTATTGGGGTTGAAGTTGTTGCGCTTGGGTGTTGAATTATTACCATTGTTGTTCGGCTTGGGGGGCGAGTTTCTTGGTTTTGGGCACTGTTTGGCATAGTGTCCTTCCTCTCCACAAGCGTAGCAAGTAACGCCTGGGCGATATGTAAAATCCTTGTCTCTTGCATGAAATTTTTTGTTCGAGCGTGGAGCACTAGTTGGGAATTTGTTCGCTCCAATTTTCTGAAAATCAGTCTTGTTTCGATTGTTGCAAGCATGAGTAGTTTTGTCCCTTTTGGGCTTGCGAAAATCCTCCAAGCTACGGCGCTCATTTTCCAATGTAATAGCTTTGTCCACAAGTGTTTTGAAATCCGGAAAGGTGTGTACGACCAGCTGGCATTTAAGTGCTGGTGCCAAACCGTCCAAATTTTTTTCCATCTTTTTATTCTTTGTCATAAGCTCTTCGTTGGCATAACGAGATAATTGAGTAAACTGACTATTGTACTCAGTCACTATCATGCTTCTCTGCTTGAGGTCATCAAACTCCCTTTTCTTGATCTTCATAATGCTTCTGGGAATGTGCGCCCCACGAAAACCTTCTTTAAAATCTTCACAGGTGATGTTATTTTCATTGGGGTGCATGTGTAGGAAATTTTCCCACCATGATGCAACTGCTCCAGTGAGGTAGTGAGGTGCATAAAGTACCTTCTCATGGTCCGAACATTGTGCAATAATTAACTTCCTTTCAATGTCTCGAAGCCAATCATCGGCCTCAAGAGGTTTATCAGTGTGAGAGAACATTGGGGGACGTGTCTTTTGTAGTTCAGACAATTTGGAATGCTGCTGATATGGTTCATGGTGATTTCCCACATTGATAACATGGTTCATCATTTCTTGATGCTGCTGCTGGCTTTGCCTAAAGGCGGCATATTTGAGAAAATGCTGCTTCACTGCCTTGCTGACTTGACTGCCCCTGTGTGAAATTGTTACTGGTCTGGGTACCATAATTTTCCTCCGGCGGACTTGGCATGGAACGAGTCCAGGGACGAGGCATTTTCCAATCTGGGGTATTTTTGCAGAATTCATGAGAAAACTGAGTGGCAAAAATAAATAATTTTTGCAAAGGCAGAATTTTAAGAACTCAAAAAAAATTCAAGAAAAATACTTGATTTCGCATGGAGAAGGACTGCTCAGTACATATCTTACACGCAAGCCATAATTATACAATACATCACTCAGGATGTGAGTACACCTTCCTGACATGTTATTTAGGCTAGTACACTTCTCCGAGTTCCTACATGATGCGCACACAAACTACTTCTCGCCAAACCTATATACATATAAACATATCATACAAGTTGGTACATCGCACGGCTATTTGGCGCACTCAGTCGGAGATGGTAAAAACTTCCCTCTGCCTGCCGAGGGTAAGACCCAGTAATGCTGGAGACTCAACCTCCTCCTCACTAATAGGCTCGAGGCGCGAAGTACTGGTTTGAGGAGCTGGTGCGGGCACGGCAGGTGATGCAGCACTGACTGGAATGGGAGCAATGACTTGGTCAAACTCCTTAGTGGTAGGCAGGCAGCGAGCGGTGGCTAAGATGGCAGGTGCATAGGATGCTGAGGACGAGACGTAAGTCAGTGGTGGTGCTGTACGGAGGAGCTCCCTCCTGTTGGCGGAACAGCCCTGAACGAAGTCCATACAAGCAACCACAAAGTCGTCCACGAGGTTATCAAAGGCTGCCTCAAGAGCTTTGAGATACTCAACTAGCATCTCAATAGCCTCATCTCTCTCTCCCCTAGTGCAAGCAAATGCATAGTGACAAGTGTATGGCACGTGGCATGGGAGGTAGCGGTAGCGACGAGTCTTCATCGAAGGAAGAGCATCCCGGAGACGAGCTATTGCCTCACGGGCAGCCATCTGCATGGCATGCCTCTCCGTAGGCATGGCCCTTCCAACAAATCGGAAGCAGCGTGATTCAGAACGTCCTCCCTTGAATTGAACCGCGGCCTGGTGCATAGACATGCTGTCGCTGAGCTTGTGCTGGTAGAGTGTGAACTCCGGACGAGCCGATGGCCCGATCGCGACCTTGGTGATTGAGACGATAAGCTTGATAAATCCCTCAGGTACATTGGCGAACACCTATGACTCACAGTCGCTGCCAGCCATCTGCAAAAGTTGACAAAAATTCCAGATAGTCAATTCATAAATTTATGATGACTAACAGAAAATTGCCACAATTGCAAAATGTTAAAATAGCACTTATTACGCTAATAACCGATTAGCGATTGCACCTAGTGGCTTCCTACAGTCAGCCTGGCTCTGGTACCAAGGTTGTCAGGACCGGTTTTCCAATAAAACATTTATTGAAAAACTGACCATTATATTCGACCAATATAGAAGAATCCTCCTTACTGGTAGACAAATTCTTGATACAGAAATCCAGAAGTATTATACAAGGTTGAGCTGAGGCTGCTCAACAATTTATTACAAGCACGCCGATATTATACATAAAGGCAGATATAACACAGAGGGGTATGGTGGCATAACTACTGACTCATAATAAAAGTGGTGGTGGGTATGTCACAGTGAAGTGGGTGACATGACTCCAAATCTTACAGCTCATCAAGCGTCAGAGTGAGGCTCGATGATTTTATTAGGGTAGCGGAAGCGTATATAATACAAGTGACCAACTCCAGGATCGCACGGGACTGACTGGGACTCCTCTAGGCGTCAGACTCGCTATCGAACTCTTCATCCATAAGATTGCCTTCGTCAACATCTGGCCAAATCAACAAGCCAGGTGAGTACTTTGAATGTACTCACAAGACAGTTTGGACATAAGATATAACAAATGCAAACATGATGCACATGAGCAGATTAGTAATGCACACTCAGGTAATAAAATTGCACTGCATGATAAATTAAAGGAAGTCAGGCAGTAGTCCTCTCGAAATGCTAATAAAATAACTGAAGGCCGATCGGGTGTCTGAAGCGACGCCTCGAAAGGAAAAATAAATTAACATGCCACAGTCGGGCGTCAAGGCGACACCACATAAAGGGCTTATATTGAAATGTAAATGACAGTACGTGCCACAGTCGGACGTCTAAGCGACATCTTGAAAAGGGTTTATAATGAAAGTAAATAACAAGGTTGCCACAATCGGACATCTGAGCGACATCACATAAAGGGCTTATATCAAAAGTAAATAACAAGAATGCCATAGTCGGACGTCTAAGCGACATCACATAAAGGGCTTATATCAAAAGCAAATAACAGGAATGCCACAGTCAGACGTCTGAGCGACATCACATAAAGGGCTTATATCAAAAGTAAATAACAAGAATGCCACAGTCGGATGTCTGGGCGACATCACATAAAGGGCTTATATTTCGTCATTCGAATTCAAGTAGCTCATGAATTTAAATCATCCCAAAGAAATACTCAGTACATAATAATAAACTTGTTAGTCGGTCCACGGGAATAACTTTCAGCCGGGATTACCACTCTCAGTTTCATGTTTATCCTCCGGAGACTGTCACTAAGACTGACACTGAGACTGACACTAATATGTTGATCAAAGTCCTTGATCGTGGACACGGTTACTCGAATGGTTCTGACTCTACAGAGTTTGTACTCTTTACCCACAGCCAACCGATTTCAGTAGTCACAAAGGACTAGTTCCGTTTACGGTGTTTTAGAAGAAACACATCTAACCAGTACACACCCATTCCGCATTATGCTGCCAGGGATCACCCTAGGCAACGTTCAAGAAAAACTCTAAGACGGGGAGGCTACAACCTCGAGTAGCATGGGATCAAATTTATATTCGCGTGCTCTAAGGGGTGCCCCCCTCTCGGTCCGAACTAGAAACACCCATGCCCCCTGACCGGATGACGGGCTTTAATCCAGGGCCATGGAACCCTCATCACGGCCCCTCTATTTGGTGTGTACAAGGAAAGAGGTTAGCAACTGACTAGACTACATTCTTTGCAGAAGACATGTGGCGGCACAAAAAAGGGACGAACGAGACATGACTTGATCCATGATAATACCGGAGTTAAACGGTCGACATAAGATTGGCATGCTTCAATAATGCCAGCTTACCACCTATCATGACACCACATGATCAAGTTATACCACCATCATATGAACACATCATATTTCGAAGTCCACTTGTAGCTTGCCTTGCATGCAATATAACATTCACAATTCCTTATATAAACATGCCATGAGAAAACTACTCAAGCAAACATGCAAAACACTCATCATATCAAAGGTTCAAACATGCTTGCCTGGTTCGGAGTAGTCAGAGTCTAGCTCGGTGAAGTTTGCGGTTCCATCACCTCCTTCGGTATCTACGGTATAAAAGAAATCGGATACTAACGTAAATACCGTGCGTGCATAAAAAATGCTCCATATATTTTTCAAATAAATATGATAAAAAACTAGATAGAAAAATAAAGATGACAGAAAAAGAATCAACTCAAAATCATCTTTTGTTTAAAAGTTATAAAGGTTTTAGTCCAAGGACTAATCTGTGATGAAACAGAAACTTTTCAGGGGCTAGTTTAGAAAAAACAGAAAAGACTTCGGTTAGAAATACGCCAACCCAAAAGAAAAACGTACTTTGCCCGAAGGCATTTTCAGATAACGCTTCGAATAAGAGAGGAGAGGCTGACGAGGGGGTCCCGTCAGGTTTAAAACTCAAAACAGAGTCCACCGGCGCCCGAGGCTTGCGGTGGTCGCCGGCGTCGATCCACGGCAAGGTAGGGGGAGGGGATGGTACCTACGAACTCACGGAGCTCTCCTGCGTCTGTGGGTGGTGGAGTTGGTCATCGGCGAGCACCACGTCGACGGCGGCCTCCACTCCGGCAGACGGTGGTTCGGGCGGTGATGGATCTCGCCGAGGAGGGCTGCAAACGTCAAATTGGGGCTCGGGTTAGAAGAGTGGGTGCACTAGGAGGCTGCTGGCACAGTCTGGGAGGCGGGGGTGCCCTCACCAGAGAAAATTTTGCCGGAGCCCGAAGCGGATCGGGGTGGCCGGAGTCGGGGAAGAAGGCTCTCCCGAGGCCTTCTGATGAGCGTGGCGAGGTTCTGAGGCGAGCAGGGAGGTGCTGGGTCGAGAACGAGCTCGGGGCCTCCATTTATAGCCGGCCCGAGGCGGTTGCCGAGAACGGGGTTACTCCGGCGAGTGATTACGGCGAGGCAGTGGTCGGGCAGGCGGTTTAGGTGACTGGGCAGCCGCGGATTGGTCCACTGGCACCATCCAATGGCTAACCTTGGTCGGATTTCATCTGCTCCCGTGGTTTCGACGGAACGAGGGCTCGTTGGCGGTAGAGAGCGTGCTCTGCGCCTCTCAGGCCATGGCAACGGCTCTGCAGCATGCACAGGGGGAAAGGACGGCCATGCGGAGCCTCCTGGTGGTGTGGGCGGTGCTGGATGGTGCCGTATGGTAGGGCTGGTCCCTGCTGACCGCCACGGGTGGTTCTACCACAGCGGAAGACGCCGTCGCTAGCGAGACATATCGCCACCGACGCTTGCGCCCGTCCAAACGACCGTGCGGCGCACTGGATAAGAAGGAGGAGCAGGGAGCAAGGCGCCAACGCGTGCACTGGCGAGATTGATGCTGCAGACTGACGAAAACGGCACTGTCTCTGAAACTCTGAAATTTGAATTTGAACAGAAATAGCTCACACCAACTGTTCGACGAAATGATTTGAGCACGTGGAAGATTTTTCTTGATGTGAGACTTTGTGAGGTGATCTCTTGATGCATCTGGAGACTGCCTGAATTATCTTAGAATTTTAGGAAAAAGAAATGAATGAATTTCACCAAAAATGGCAAATCTGGTCCAAACTTGCAGCAAGCAAATTTTGAAAAATTTGAACTGTGGACTAGCAAATCTTGATGGATCTAGGTTGAGGGTACTAAGGACTAGCCAGAGGAGTTTATTTGGGATCAAGATTCAAAGGAAATTTGGTAGTTCCTTTGTAAACCACCATAGTCCAAATAAATGACAAAAAATGATCTTGAGGATAAAATAAATAGAAATAAAATTTAAAATAGGTTGAGACTTGCTGGAATAGGATGCTTGGCTTGATCCAGAGTGGGGAGGTGGGTTTTGGAAGAAAAAAATATTCTACATAGGCCATGGCAAAAAAAGAAATTTTTAAATGGAAAGAAGTAATCCATAGTTTTATAGGAATTCTTTTTAATGGAAATGATTTGTAAAAACCCTCCAAAGTTATTTGCGTTGAGCCAACATAAGATGAAAAACCCTTAAGACCAAAGATCAAGATTTCGAAGAACCCATAAAAAAATACTTGTCACAAATGAAAATTTTGAGAGGGAGAGTCCCTTAGGAAAAATTTTAAATGACCTCCTTCCACTTAAATAAATAATTTGATAAAAACCAAATCAAAAAAAATTGGAGTGTTACAATGGGTTACTCTTCCATGTCACATACATCTTGGTGGAGCGCTCAAAATGATAGAGATTAAAAGCATGCACTCATCACCAAGCAAGTGAATGATCATATAAGGATATAAGAGATGATATCATCCAACAAGCATTAAGGGTAGCATATGATCAAACACATGATCAACAAGTATCTTACAAGGACATAATAAAGTGTCTCACACAAGCACTCAATAAAGAAGTTCAACCAAAATAGCAAGAGAGATAAAAAGAACAACACTCTCTCTCGAAGCCTATGATCTATACATTTTTCTCCCCCTTTGGTAACAAGTTACCAAAAAGTTCAAAAATGCATAGTGCTAAACGACTCTCAGGCTTGATCTTCGAGAGGTGGTGTAGAGAGAACTCCAAGAACGAAGGCTTCCAATGAAGTAGTTGGAGCTGATGGAGTGGCTGCTGGAGGTGGCACTGGAGCTGTGGCTGCTGGTGCTGACACTGAAGCTCGAGTATCTGTGATTGGTACTGCAGCAGACCTCTGGCTTTGAGGCACTCTAGCAAAAGCATCTGTAGTTGACTTGCCCTTCTTCTCCTCTATTTCCGCCTGAAGTTGTTCAACTGCTAACTGAATCTCAGTTACTTTGACATCAAGATCATAGAATTTTTGCTCAACGATCCTCTCCAAGCTCTCCTAGTTTTGAGTCAGGGTGGCGAAGCCCTTCTCAATCCTCAAGGTGGATTGGATCAGATATCCAAGTTGATCTTGCTTGCTCTTCAGGAAAACATGAGATGCCTCCTCAACACTTGGCATCTTTCTAGCTTTCTCTGCCCTTGCCTTTTCTCTCTTCTCATGTGCTTGAGCTGAAGATGGTTCATTTTCATCCATGACAACAGTGTTGTCTTCAAATTCAGGGTAGATGGGCAGGTGCTCCTTATCCAAAAGATATTTGCCTATGCCCATCTTTGAGTTGATGAGCTCCTGAATTTGTGGGGCATACCCACAACTCCTCTTCTGATCAGCTGCTGTCCTTTTGATTGTCTCCACAATCAGACTCATGACTTTGAATTTTTGAGGCACATCAAACAAATGTAGAAAGTTGATGGCATGTCCTATGATCATCTTGTGATCACCTGACTTGGGTAGCAATGTGTGTCTGAGGATCCAATTTATAGTAGGCAGACCATACAACAAGAAGCGGACAGATCCAAACTTATGAGTCTCTAAAGCATCATCTAGGATCTCTCTGTATATGTTGGCCATTGTGTTGTGGTCTTTCTTCTTCTCAGCATAAACATCCAAGTCATCTTCATGCTCTGTAGGGGCATTGATCAGCTTAGCCCATTCATCAACTATGGACTGGTACCTGGTACCCTCAGACATCCAAACTATCCTCCCATCTGGATAGAAGTGGGCAGTGGTGTAGAACTGCATGATCAACTCATCATTCCACTTGGTGAGCTTCTGGGCCACAAAGGTATCAACTCCACATGCCTTGAAGCTGTCATATACACCTGGATAGTGATCTTCATTCTCCTTGATGTACTCTCAGTCAACCCATCTCATGTCACACACAATGGGCTTCTTATCAAGCAGGATTGTCTCATAAAAGTCTTGCTGTTCCTTGGTGTGAAACCTGTAGTCCACAACAGTCCTCCTCTTGACAGCATATGGATCAGGCTGTCTCCATAACCTTAATCCTGCATCCTTCCCGATTTTCATGTTTTCTGCTACAGGGTGTGTATCATTGTGGTCAGGGATCTTGGGCTTCAGCTTCCTCAACACAACTGAGTCATCTTCTTCTCCTTCAGCAGCTTCAGGCACTGGGGCCTTGTTTTTCTCCTCAGCAGGAATGTTTCTAGTGCTTCTCTTGGGTTTAGGCTTCTGAGCTGGAGCAGTAGCCTTGGGAGCAGCTTTGGGTATAGATGCAGTAGCCCCTGATCTAATTGCATCTCCTATGAGCTTTTGTGCTTTGGGTGCTGGTGCAGCATCCTCTTCCTCTTCATCTGAGCCTCTCATTATTGATGATCTGCCAAGCACTCTGGCAGTGGTATTCTTGACCCTTTCCTTCCTTTTCTTCCCTTCTCCAACTGCCTCTTCAATTGGCTTGGAGGTTTCAGCAGTGGCTGCTCTGGCCTTAGACATAGGAACTCTGTTTCTTGGTGCCTTCTTATGTATCCCTGGCTTAACTGTGGCAGCTGAGCCATACTCCTTTTTCAGCACCTTTTTCCTTGAAGTGGCCTCATCCTCAACAGCCACATAATCTTCATCCTCTGAATCAGAAGTTTTCTTTTTCCTTGTCCTGGTAGCTTTGGCAAGTTACTTGGTGTGCTCCTGCTGCCATCATCAGAAGAGCTGGAGGGACTAGTGCCCTCACTCATCTGGACCTGTTCTTTAGATTTGTTTTGGCTATCACTTTGATCAGACATCTTGTAGGCAAACTGTCAGTAGACCCTATGAATAGGTTGTAGATGAGGTAGAGTAGATGAGCATCACAAAGTACAGGAGTTTTGCAAAACAGTTGAGTCAAAAAGTTGAGTTTTAGTTCTGTACAGAAGTGATCTCAGAGCTACCAAATTGACAAACTCGGTGATACCGAAGCAACACTTGGAACCTAAACTAGTGAACTCTGTCGGGCCGAGTCATAGTTCGGTGGCACCAAGATTGCTAGGGTTTCGCAAAATCTTGAACTCGGTCACACCGATTTGCGTGTTTCGGTCAGATCGAAGAGCGCATGTGCAATGGCCAAGGCTGAATCGGTGAGACCAATTTCTACAGTTCGGTCGGTCCAAGATGAGTTCTGCGGAGAGCTAACCCTAAAATTTTCGAATCAATCTAGACCTAAGGAAGTTTTAGCTGGATGGATGAATCTCAATCGTGGCAAGAAACATGGCATTGTCCTTGTGCTAGGAATCGGAGTGAAAAAGACAGCACAAGGGATCGAACACTTACCCTAATGCGGCGAGTGTTTGCTACGGCGGCAACGGCAGAGCAGATTGTCGTTGACGGCGGCGGAGACCAGCGGTGGGAGGTCACTGGCAGCGAGAAGACGATCCGGAGACCCGAAGAGGCAGAGTAGGTATGCGCAGGCGAAGGGTTTCGAAAAAAATACCAAAATTTGGCCTGTTAGTATATATAACCTGACCCTGTCGGTGTGACCGAGTGGAACAACTCGGTGTGACCGAAAGGTTCTAATCGGTTGCACCGAGATTGAAAACCTAGATCAACTAAGTGATCTTGCTACCTCTTGAGCACTTGCGTTTGTTTTCCCTTGAAGAGGAAAGGGTGGTGCAGCAAAGTAGCGTAAGTATTTCCCTCAGTTTTTGAGAACCAATGTATCAATCCAGTAGGAGGCTACGCGCCAGTCCCTCGCACCTACACAAAACAAATAAATCATAGCAACCAACGCGATAAGGGGTTGTCAATCCCTACACGTTCACTTATGAGAGTGAGATCTGATAGATATGATAAGATAATTTTTTCGGTATTTTTATGATAAAGATGCAAAGTAAAATAAAAGGCAATGAAAATAACTAAGTGTTGGAAGGTTAATATGATGAAGATAGACCCCGGGGCCATAGGTTTCACTAGTGGCTTCTCTCAAGAGCATAAGTATTTTACGATGGGTGAACAAATTACTGTTGAGCAATTGACAGAATTGAGCATAGTTATGAGAATATCTAGGTATGATCATGTATATAGGCATCACATCCAAGACAAGTAGACTGACTCCTGCCTGCATCTACTACTATTACTCCACACATCGACCGCTATCCAGCATGCATCTAGAGTATTAAGTTCATAAGAACAGAGTAACGCCTTAAGCAAGATGACATGATGTAGAGGGATAAATTCATGCAATATGATAAAAAAACATCTTGTTATCCTCGATGGCAACAATACAATACGTGCCTTGCTGCCCCTACTGTCACTAGGAAGGGACACCACAAGATTGAACCCAAAGCTAAGCACTTCTCCCATTGCAAGAAAGATCAATCTAGTAGGCCAAACCAAACTGATAATTCGAAGATACTTGCAAAGATAACCAATCATACATAAAAGAATTTAGAGAAGATTCAAATATTGTTCATAGATAAACTTGATCATAAACCCACAATTCATCGGTCTCAACAAACACACAACAAAAGAAGATTACATCGAATAGATCTCCACAAGAGAGGGGGAGAACTTTGTATTGAGATCCAAAAAGAGAGAAGAAGCCATCTAGCTAATAACTATGGACCCAAAGGTCCGAGGTAAACTACTCACACTTCATCGGAAGGGCTATGGTGTTGATGTAGAAGCCCTTCGTGATAGATGCCCCCTCTGGTGGAGCTCCGAAACAGGCCCCAAGATGGGATCTCGTGGATACAGAAAATTGCGGCGGTGGAATTAGGGTTTTGGCTCTGTATCTGATCGTTTGGGGGTACGTAGGTATATATAGGAGGTAGAAGTACGTCGGTGGAGCAAGAGGGGGCCCACAAGGGTGGAGGGCGCGCCTGGGGGGGGGGGGGGGGTAGGCGTGCCCCCTACCTCGTGGCCTCCCTGTTGGTTGCTTGACGTAGGGTCCAAGTCTCATGGATCATGTTCGCTCCGAAAATCACGTTCCCGAAGGTTTCATTCCGTTTGGACTCCGTTTGATATTCCTTTTCTTCGAAACCCTAAAATAGGCAAAAAAAAGCAATTCTGGGCTGGGCCTCCGGTTAATAGGTTAGTCCCAAAAATAATATAAAAGTGGATAATAAAGCCTAATAATGTCCAAAACAGAAGATAATATAGCATAGAGCAATCAAAAATTATAGATGCATTGGAGACGTATCAAGCATCCCCAAGCTTAATTCCTGCTCGTCCTCGAGTAGGTAAATGATAAAAGAGAATTTTTGATGTGGAATGCTACTAGGCATAATTAAGAAGAATTACATTGAAATTATGCCTAGTAGCATTCCACATCAAAAATTCTGTTTTTATCATTTACCTACTCGAGGACGAGCATGAATTAAGCTTGGGGATGCTTGATACGTCTCCAACGTATCTATGTCAATATTAAACTTTTGTCTTGAATCTTTCGGATAGTAGCATTGTCCCTTTTCATTTCTTTTTTTGGGCCTTTTTTTTATTATTTGGCCTTTCTCTTTTATTATTATTATTGGGACAATGCTCTATTAAATGATGATCATCACACTTCTATTTATTTACAACTCAATGATTACAACTCGATACTAGAACAAGGTATGACTCTATATGAATGCCTCCGGCGGTGTACCAGGATATGCAATGAATCAAGTGTGACATGTATGAAATAATTATGAAGGGTGGCTTTGCCACAAATACGATGTCAACTACATGATCATGCAAAGCAATATGACAATGATGAATGTGTCATGATGAACGGAATGATGGAAAGTTGCATGGCAATATATCTCGGAATGGCTATGGAAATGCCATAATAGGTAGGTATGGTGGCTGTTTTGAGGAAGATATAAGGAGGTTTATGTGTGAAAGAGCGTATCATATCACGGGGTTTGGATGCACTGGCAAAGTTTGCACCAACTCTCATTGTGAGAAAGGGCAATGCACGGTACTGGAGAGGCTAGCAATGATGGAAGGGTGAGAGTGCGTATAATCCATGGACTCAACATTAGTCATAAAGAACTCACATACTTATTGCAAAAATCTACAAGTCATCAAAAACCAAGCACTACGCGCATGCTCCTAGGGGGATAGATTGGTAGGAAAAGACCATCGCTCGTCCCCGACCGCCACTCATAAGGAAGACAATCAAAGAACACCTCATGTTTCAAATTTGTTACATAACGTTTACCATACGTGCATGCTACGAGACTTGCAAACTTCAACACAAGTATTTCTCAATTTCACAACTACTCAACTAGCACAACTTTAATATCACTACCTCCATATCTCAAAACATTCATCAAGCATCAACCTTCTCTTAGTATTCAAAACACTCATAAGAAAGTTTTTACTAATCTTGAATACCTAGCATATTAGGATTATTTAAGCAAATTACCATGCTATTTAAGACTCTCAAAATAATCTAAGTGAAGCATGAGAGATCAATAGTTTCTATAAAACAAATCCACCACTGTGCTCTAAAAGATATAAGTGAAGTACTAGAGCAAAACTATATAACTCAAAAGATATAAGTGAAGCACATAGAGTATTCTAATAATTTCCGAATCATGTGTGTCTCTCTCAAAAGGTGTGTACAGCAAAGATTATTGTGGTAAACTGAAAAGCAAAGACTCAAATCATACAAGACGCTCCAAGCAAAACACATATCATGTGGTGAATAAAAATATAGCTCCACGTAAAGTTACCGATGGAAGTAGACGAAAGAGGGGATGCCTTCCGAGGCATCCCCAAGCTTTGGCTTTTTTGTGTCCTTAGATTATCTTGGGGGTGCCATGGGCATCCCCAATCTTAGGCTCTTGCCACTCCTTGTTCCATAATCCATCAAATCCTTGCCCAAAACTTGAGAACTTCACAACACAAAACTTAAAGTAGAAAATCACGTGAGCTCCGTTAGCGAAAGAAAACAAAAGACCACTTCAAGGTACTGTAATGAACTCATTCTTTATTTATATTTGTGTTAAACCTACTGTATTCCAACTTCTCTATGGTTTATAAACTATTTTACTAGCCATAGATTCATCAAAATAAGCAAACAACACACGAAAAACAGAATCTGTCAAAAATAGAACAGTCTGTAGTAATCTGTAGCTAGCGCAAGCTCTGGAACCCCAAAAATTCTAAAATAAATTGCTGGACATGAGGAATTTATCTATTAATCATCTTAAAAAAGATTTAACTAAAGAATTTATCTATTAATCATCTTCAAAAAGAATTAACTAAATAGAACTTTTAAAATAAAAATGGCAGCAGTTCTCGTGAGCGCTAAAGTTTCTGTTTTTTACAGCAAGATTAACAAGACTTTCCCCAAGTCTTCCCAACGGTTATACTTGGTACAAACACTAATTAAACACAAAAAACACAACCAAAACAGAGGCTAGATAAATTATTTATTACTAAATAGGAGCAAAAAGCAATGAATAAAAATAAAATTGGTTTGCCTCCCAACAAGCGCTATCGTTTAACGCCCCTAGCTAGGCATAAAAGCAAGGATAGATCTAGGTATTGCCATCTTTGGTAGGAAATCCATAAGTGGCCCTCATAATAGATTCATAAGGTAATTTAATTTTCTTTCTAGGGAAGTGTTCCATGCCTTTCCTTAACGGAAATTGGAATCTAATATTTCCTTCCTTGATATCAATAATTGCACCAATCGTTCTAAGGAAAGGTCTACCAAGAATAATAGGACATGAAGGATTGCAATCTATGTCAAAAATCTATGGGCACATAGTTCCTATTTGCAACAATAAGAACATCATTAATTCTTCCCATAGGTGTCTTAATAGTGGAATCCGCATGGTGCAAGTTTAAAGAGCAATCATCAAAATCATGGAAACCTAACAAATCACACAAAGTCTTTGGAATCGTGGAAACACTAGCACCCAAATCACACAAAGCATAGCATTCATGATCTTTAATTTTAATTTTAATAGTAGGTTCCCACTCATCATAAAGTTTTCGAGGGATAGAAACTTCCAACACAAGTTTTTCTTCATAAGATTGCATCAAAGCATCAACGATATGTTTGGTAAAAGCTTTATTTTGACTATAAGCATGAGGAGAATTTAGCACGAATTGCAACAAGGAAATACAATCTATCAAAGAGCAATTATCATAATTAAATTCCTTGAAATCCAAAATAGTAGGTTCATTAACATCTAGAGTTTTGATCTCTTCAATCACACTTTTATCAATTTTAGCATCAAGACCTAAAAACTCCGAATTTTTGGAACGCCTTCTAGGTAAAGGTGGATCATATTAAGTCCCATCATTATCAAGATTCATATTGCAAAACAAAGATTTAATAGGGGACACATCAATAAATTTTAGATCTTCAGCTTTATTATCATTGTCGGTGTCAAAACCGGCGGATCTCGGGTAGGGGGTCCCGAACTGTGCGTCTAAGGCGGATGGTAACAGGAGGCAGGGGACACGATGTTTTACCCAGGTTCGGGCCCTCTTGATGGAGGTAAAACCCTACGTCCTGCTTGATTTATTCTTGATGATATGAGTATTACAAGAGTTGATCTACCACGAGATCGGAGAGGCTAAACCCTAGAAGCTAGCCTATGGTATGATTGTATGTTGTCCTATGGACTAAAACCCTCTGGTTTATATAGACACCGGAGGGGGCTAGGGTTACACAAGGTCGGTTACAAAGGAGGAGATATCCATATCCGTACTGCCTAGCCTGCCTTCCACGCCAAGTAGAGTTCCATCCGGACACGAGACGAAGTCTTCAATCTTGTATCTTCATAGTCCAACAGTCCGGCCAAAGGATATAATCCGGCTATCCGGATACTCCCTAATCTAGGACTCCCTCAGTAGCCCCCAAACCAAGCTTCAATGACGACGAGTCCGGCGCGCACTGTTGTCTTCGGCATTGCAAGGCGGGTTCTTCTCCATATTTCGAACGTTTGTAAAGCAGTGTCCGGTCCCATAAATGTTTGGACATCTTGGCTTCTGTGCCCAATAAGGGCTATCTCCCACGCGTCGAATGAATACGAGGCGCCAGGGCGTTTTTATATTCGCCCCCTAGCCAGATAAATAAATTGTCTATTAAAGAGATGGGGATTCTTAGATTCGATCCATACCATCCTCTCCCAGCGAGAATCCATCAGAGCGCGTTTCGGAAAGATCCATTCCAGCATGGCCGACCTCCGCAGCTCCTCCTCCCGCTCCCGTAGCCCTAAGCCCGGTGATTGGGAGAGGTGTTCAGCCCCACACAGTCGATTAGTCAAACTGTAGACTAAGGGATTTCTCCCTCCAGCGTATATGGTGCCCGTTCGAGCCGGGCTTGCCACCTACAATGGCGGGGAGCAAGCAGAGAGCTTTCCATGTCCCTCTATGGGGGAGCGGGTCTGCCTTGTTCCTTATTTATTAAGGGGACTCAGATTTACAACTCATCCGTTCCTCCGCGGGCTCCTGGAGTTCCACAATTTCACCCCTGCCTCCATTCTACATATCGCCGGCTATGTTGCTCTCTGTGAGTTGTTCCTGGGCTGCGAGGCTCACTTCGAGCTGTGGAAAAGGCTATTTTGCCTCGTCCCTCGCACACAGAGGGGGTCACTTTATCAAGTGGGCGGAGCCGAAATATGGCGCATCGCCGGTACCGGATACATGTCCGGTACCCCGAAGAAGTCGTCCGAAGACTGGCCTTCGGAATGGTTTTATATGGAGGACGTTCCCCTTCCGGACCCTGTTCGGCGGGGTCTTTCTGAGTTCAGCAATGCTCCTCTGGAGAAACACCGAAGTTGGCGCCCACGAAGCCCCCAGGTGGAAGACAATTGAGAAGTCCTCTACCTGATGAACCGGATTAAAGCACTGGCTCAATCAGGATTGACAGTAATCGAAGTTATGTCGATTTGCATAATGCGGGGAGTGCAACCACTTCAATATCGTGGGCACCCCTTGTGGTGTTTTAACGGGGCGGATGATGCCACCCGCTGCGGGCGTATGGGTCCGGACAATGCTGCCGCTTTAGCAAAAAATCTGTCCGAATTGTTCAAGGGATAGGAAGAGGAGTTCATCCGCATCAAGCCATGGATGGATTCTCCATGTACAATCCCCCAAGTTGGGTAAGTTATATCTCCTTACTCCCATTTTCCCGCATTCTTTGTCGTAAGTATTCACCTTGCCACTTTGCGGCAGGAACTGCGAAAAGCCATAAAGGAGGTCAGCAGCCCTTCTCCACAACCAGAGGACCCTGACCGGGCCCTTGACTCCAGACTTGAAGAAGATCCGGTTATATTCGTGGAGCTGATAGACCGGCAGTTCTATCAGTTAAGCTGCGATGATGCCATGGTGGCCATTACGGCCGACTATCCTGGACTGCTTCCTGCATCGCACGTAAGAAAACCAAAAAAATCCCAACTCCAAAAACTAGGATCCCCTGTTAGACACTTCACCTACCATATACATATGGTGTTTTTATAGGGAAGGCATTCGGGACGCCCTGCCGAACCCGCAGCAACTTGCCAACAAGAGGCACCGAGGCCGGGCAAGCCAAAAAGGAAGGCGGTCAGGACGGAGATGCCGGCGCAAAGGTATAATAGAAACCCCGCTCCATGGTTGTTGTCTTTCTCGAAATGTAACGATGCCCGTGTTTCTTTAATAGAAAAAACGCTCGCCGGAATATGTCCGGTGATGTTGCTAATCACGCTTCCACCAGTCGGGCGCCAGGACCGGACATAGAGGCGGAAGCCAATATGGGGCAGGCGCCGGATAATCCCCCTACAGAGGATGCTGATAGATTATCCGCTACAAACTCAGAAGTGGAAAGCGCCATGAATCATAGGCACCGCCGGGCCGTACTCCGTGACGCTTGTTTCTCACCAGAGGCATTTGATGCCTTCAATTTTGGAGAGGCGTACCTCCGTGCTGCTCAAGATGGTCTAGCCAGAGCCACGGATTAGTATGTAAAGGATGTACGGGTAAGTAAATCTGACGATTTATATGTATCAGTAGCCCCCGAGACTTGAAACAGTTAGCAGAACTGATTTAAGGATCATCTTTATTGTGCAGGTTCTTACAAAGAAGAATACTAGGCTGTCACAGGAGCTGGAGGAATGCAAGACCCAACTGCGGGCCGCTGTTGCCGCATTGAAGGAACCGAAAAAGTCTCCTGCTGGTAACATTTACTTTAAAGAATGATGGTTACCATATAGTGTGCGGCGTGGCTGCAGATCTAACAATAGATGTTGCAGATGAATCCGGAGAAAATCCGGAGGACCAACATGTCGTGCGACAGCTAGAGGCTGGCAAACGCGTGCTGACTGAGGTTAGGCGGGAGAAAAACAATCTCCAAGACGCCAATATCAAGCTGAGCGTGGAACTAAAAGACGTTCGAGCCCAGCTTGTAGACTCCGAGAAGGAGAATAAGCGGCTTCGGCGCGACATTTTCAGTAAGTGCTTGAACGAATCCTTTTGAAGGAGTTCAGCAAAGAAGCCGACTAACAGCGTTATGTCTGTAGGTATGCTGACGGGTCGTCCCACAGAGGAAATGCCCAGGTCTGCGGGTGATCTTCTATCCGAGCTCTCACATCTGCACGAACAAGTTTGGCAGGTGATGCAAGGTGTTGCCCAGGCATTGTGGCCATCCGTCTCCCTGCCAGAAGGCGTTAAAGAGCTTACGAAGAAGCTCAAGGGAGCACGGCGGCGCTTCCGATTATGGAAGATATCGGCCTGCCGTCAAGGTGCCAGAGAAGCCTGGGCCATGGTGAAGACGCGGTATACCAAGGCTGACCCAAATCACATGGCCGAGGTTGGACCTATGGGGCCCGACGAAAAAGAGATCCCCGTTAGCTTAGTTTATGGGCAAGTAGAATTAGCTGCTAAGTATTCCCAACAGGATTGTAGGCTAGACCGCCTGTTGGATGGTATAGAAGAGGAATTTAGTCAGTCTGCATGACAATGTAATTAAAGTGACATGTATAATGCCTTCTAGCCGGATTATAGATCATTTGTTTTGGCGGACCTTTTCACTTCAACCTCGGGACCCTATAGTCCGGAGTGTATACGAATACCCGCTCAGTTATATAAGAACCGGGGTATGCGTGGAGACCAGGCGTAGGGGTCAGTAGTGCTTGAACAGACAAGTGCCCAACTAGTTATGTTATATTACATGGGTAGTAAGAAACATCTTCCAGGGAGAATAGTTCCGTTAAGGTTTCCTTTCCCTGGGTAAGCATACCCTAAAGTGCATGTTCATACTACGATAGGAAACGCAGGAAAAACATCTGGGGGCAGATATGGAAAATAAATAAAAATCATCTTTTGTTCACCGACCGAATATTCCCTTGAGAACGCTAGCTTTCGGCTTCACCCAGTCTGAGGTACACATCCGGCTGACCCGGCAGTAACAATCGCAGAGGTGCTCCCCTTATGCCCTAGCCGAATTAACGGGAACGTAGGGCATAAATACAAGAGCCAGGCAACCCAGCTTGGCCAAAACTTAAGTCATATCGATGCATATAATGGTGAAAAAAGGTACATGCGGAAGCATAACACATGTGCGAGGCACGAGGCTCAGATAAATAAATAAGCTTCTGTGAAAGAAGCCCCAGGTATGATGAGCGCGGCTAGCGCATCTATAATGTGCAAGTGAGGCACAAGTTGGCCTTTGAAGGACTAAAGAAGGAATAAAAGAAAGAGAGAAAGAAAAACAAGGCAGATAATGTATATGCAAAAAATGGACAGAGGAAGGAGACGAACATAGAGTCCGGCGCTAGGCGTAGAATCTTCGGAGCCTCGCCGCGTTCCATGGGTTCGGCTCGAGTCGATTAGTCGATGCATCCCGCAATCGGTACGCTCCACCGGTTAGAACTTGGTCAATAATGAAGGGCCCTTCCCATTTGGGCTCGAGCTTGTTCTTTTTCTTATCCGGCAGGCGTAGAACTAGTTCGCCAATGTTATAAGTTTTGGCCCGTACTTCTCTGCTTTGGTATCTACGAGCCTGTTGCTGATAAAATGCGGAACGGGCTTCTGCTACGTTGCGCACCTCCTCCAGGGTGTCCAGACTGTCCTGTTGGTCGAGCTCGGCTTCTCTTTCTTCGTACATGCGCACTTGAGGTGAGTCATGAATTATGTCACAGGGCAGGACTGCCTCTACGCCGTACACCATAAAGAAGGGTGTATATCCGGTACTACGATTCGGCGTGGTCCGCAGCCCCCAGAGTACGGAGTCGAGCTCCTCTACCCAGTGCGTGTTAGACTCCGTTAAGGAACGCACTAATCTGGGTTTAATGGCGCTCATTATAAGACCGTTTACTCGCTCAACTTGGCCATTGGTTTGTGGGTGATAGACTGAAGCATAATCGAGCTTGATGCCCATTTTGCTGGACTAGAGTTTTACCTCATCGGCAGTGAAGTTCATGCCGTTATCAGTGATGCTGCTGTGGGGGACTCCATAACGGTGTACGACCTCGGATATGAAGTCTATCACCGGTCCGGATTCAGCTGTTTTAACAGGTTTGGCCTCTATCCATTTGGTGAATTTATCCACCATGACCAGTAAGTATTTTTTCTTGTGGGTTCCCCCTTTAAGGGGTCCAACCATGTCAAGCCCCCAAACCATGAAGGGCCACGTAATGGGGATTGTTTGGAGGGCGGTGGGTGGCATGTGGCTTTGATTTGCAAAGAGCTGGCAACCGGTGCAACGTTGGACCAAGTCCTGTGCATCTGCCCGGGCCATTGGCCAATAGAATCATGTACGGAAGGCCTTTCTTACAAGAGCCCGGGCTGCGGCGTGGTGACCGCCGAGTCCGGCGTGAATTTCTGCCAAAAGGTTCCGCCCTTCCTCTTCGGAGATGCACCTTTGAAGGACTCTGGTAGTGCTTTTTTATACAATTCTCCCTCATGGACCCTGTAGGCCTTAAATCACCGCACTATGCAGCGTGCCTCATTTTGGTCCTCCGAAAGTTCCTGCCTAGTTAGGTAGGCCAGGAATGGTTCTGTCCATGAGGCTATGATGGCCATTATTACGTGGGCTGAAGGTGTTATTTCGGTGGTGGAGCCTCCGATTGTGTCAGAGTGTTCAGTATCGGGTATTTTGCCCGGGTCTGGACTATTGTTACCGGTGTCCCCTTCCCATACTACGGATGGCTTGAACAGCCTCTCCAAAAATATGTTGGGGGGGACCGCATCGCGTTTTGCGCCGATGCGGCGAGGATATCCGCCGCCTGATTGTTTTCCCGAGCCACATGGTGAAATTCGAGCCCCTCGAACCGAGTTGACATTTTTAGGACGGCGTTTCGGTAGGCCGCCATTTTCGGATCCTTGGCGTCAAAGTCTCCATTTATTTGGGATATTGCGAGGTTTGAATCCCCATGCACCTCCAGGCATTGAATGCCCATGGAGACTGCCATCCGAAGACCATGCAACAAAGCTTCGTATTCGGCCGTGTTGTTGGAGTCTGTATACAATATTTGCAGTACGTACTGAACGGTATCTCCAGTTGGGGATGTCAGGACGATGCCAGCCCCTAGACCAGCCAGCATTTTAGAACCGTTGAAGTGCATGATCCAATTGGAGTATGCGCCGTACTCTTTAGGGAGTTCGGCCTCCGTCCATTCGGCGACAAAGTCGGCCAATACTTGCGACTTAATGGCTCGTCGAGGTTTATATGTTATGTCGAACGAGAGGAGATCAATGGCCCATTTGGCAATCCGGCCCATAGCGTTGCGGTTGTTTATAATATCATTAAGTGGCACTTCCGAGGCTACTATAATCGAACACTCTTGAAAGTTGTGTCGCAGCTTCTGGGATGCCATGAATACCGCATAGGCTATCTTTTGATAATGTGGGTACCGTGATTTGCATGAAGTCAGGACAGTGGATACATAGTATGCCGGCTTTTGAAGAGCGAATTTTGTCCATCAGCTTCTCGTTCAACGACGAGCACTGCGCTTACAACTTGATGAGTTGCCGCAATGTAAAACAACATTGGTTCGCCGATGTTTGGCGCAGCCAGGATTGGGTTGGCTGCCAAAATGTCCTTTATTTCTTCCAATCCGGCTATGGCAGTGTCCGTCCACTCGAAGTGTTCGGTGCGCCGAAGGAGGCGATAAAGGGGTAAAGCCTTTTCTCCTAAGCGGGAGATAAAGCGGCTTAGAGCCGCCACGCATCCAGTTAACTTCTGGATTTGTTTGAGGTCTGTTGGGGTAGCCAACTGTGACAAAGCTCGGATTTTGGCTGGATTAGCTTCAATACCTCTACTGGAGACAATGAAACCCAGGAGCTTTCCGGCTGGTACGCCGAAAATGCATTTTTCCGGATTGAGCTTGATGTCGTATGTTTGGAGGTTGTCGAATGTGAGCCTCAAGTCGTCTATCAAAGAGTCGACGTGTTTGGTTTTGACGACCACATCGTCTACGTATGCCTCTACTATTTTGCCGATTTGTTTCTCCAGACATGTCTGAATCATGTGCTGATATGTTGCACCGGCATTTTTGAGCCCAAAAGGCATTGTGTTGAAACAGAAGGGACCGTATGGTGTGATGAATGCCGTTGTGGCTTGGTCGGACTCCGCCATCTTGATTTGGTGGTAACCGGAGTATGCATCGAGGAAACACAATGACTAGTGTCCTGCGGTAGCATCAATAATTTGATCGATGCGGGGGAGGGGGAAGGGATCCTTTGGGCAAGCTTTATTGAGGTCCTTGAAATCGACACAAAGGTGCCAGGATTTATCCTTCTTTGGTACCATCACCAGGTTTGCTAGCCAGTCCGGGTGTTTTATTTCTCTGATGAATCCGGCCTCTAATAACTTGGCTAGTTCCTCTCTCATGGCCTGTCTCTTATGTTCGGAGAAACGCCGAAGAGCTTGCTTGACCGGCTTGAATCCCTTTAGGATATTGAGGCTATGCTTGGCCAGACTGCGTGGGATTCCTGGCATGTCTGAGGGATGCCAGGCGAATATGTCCCAATTCTCGCACAGGAACTCTCGTAGTGCGGCATCCACGGCGGGGTTTAACTGTGCCCCGATGGAGGCTGTTTTTGTAGGGTCTGTTGGGTGGACTTGGAATTTGACTATTTCATCCGCTGGTTTGAAAGAGGTGGACTTGGATCTCTTATCGAGTATCACGTCGTCCCTGTCAGCTGTGGAGCATAGCATGGTTAATTCCTTGGCCGAGAGGGCTTCGGATAATACCTCGAGGGCTAGTGTGGCTGTTTTTTTTTGGCGCGGAGTGTTGTGTCAGGATCACTGGCGAGGGTGATGATTCCGTTGGGCCCGGGCATTTTGAGCTTCATGTACCCATAATGGGGTACGGCTTGGAAGATGTATCCACTGCTGAACGGGGCCACTTGAAATGTAATTTCTTCGGACCTATAGTTCTCTGGCGTACTGAATACCACATCTAGTGTGATTTTCCCAGCGCATCGTGCCTCCCGACTGGGTATGATTCCCCTGAAGGTTCTGCTACTTTGCTCAATGCGGTTCCAGTCTATTTCCATTTTTGAAGAGTTTCCTCATAGATGAGGTTTAATCCGCTGTCGCCGTCCATGAGTACTTTGGTGAGTCGAAAGCCCTCCACAATTGGACTGAGGACCAGTGCGGCTGGTGCTCGGGCTGTTCGGAATTTAGGTTCGTCATTGGCATTGAAGGTAATAGCCGTGTCACTCCATGGATTTATTGCTGCTACGTGGCAGATTTCGGCCATGCTGCGAAGTGTTCGCTTGCACCTATTATTTGACGCGAAGGTCTCAAAGACTGTTAACACCGTATTGTTATCCAAGGGATGGTGCTCTGTGGCATTTGGGATAAGAAGATCCTCACCACTTTTGGCCAACTGCCGGAGTATCCAACATGCTCTAAGGCTGTGCGTCGGTATTGTATCCGCTGTACTATGAATTTTGTAGGGTCCGTTAAGCCATCCCTCCAGTATGGTTCCATGCCCTATAGAGGGTTTTTGTTTCTTTGCAACTAGCTCGGGTGTCTTATGATAGTGCACCCTTTTACTTCGGACTGGGTGTATGTTCGGAGCCGGATTATCCCAAAATTTCGTTTTGGTTTTCCAGGCGCTTTCCATCGCACAGTACTTTCATACTATGGATGCCAAGTCAGCGAAGCGTGATATGTCACGGCGACTTAAGGCATTAAGGATTCCCTTATCCGTGCAATTATTGTTGTAGGATCGAAAGTATGTCTAGAGGGGGGTGATTAGACTACTTGACCAAATAAAAACTTAACCTTTTCCCAATTTTAGTTCTTGGCAGATTTTAGCTATTTTAGGACAAGTCAAGCAATCATCACACAATTCAAGCAAGCATGCAAAGAGTATATTGGCAGCGGAAAGTAAAGCATGCAACTTGCAAGAATGTAAAGGGAAGGGTTTGGAGAATTCAAACGCAATTGGAGACACGGATGTTTTTCCCGTGGTTCGGATAGGTGGTGCTATCCTACATCCACGTTGATGGAGACTTCAACCCACGAAGGGTAATGGTTGCGCGAGTCCACGGAGGGCTCCACCCACGAAGGGTCCACGAAGAAGCAACCTTGTCTATCCCACCATGGCCATCGCCCACGAAGGACTTGCCTCACTAGCGGTAGATCTTCACGAAGTAGGCGATCTCCTTGCCCTTACAAACTCCTTGGTTCAACTCCACAATCTTGTCGGAGGCTCCCAAGTGACACCTAGCCAATCTAGGAGACACCACTCTCCAAGAAGTAACAAATGGTGTGTTGATGATGAACTCCTTGCTCTTGTGCTTCAAATGATAGTCTCCCCAACACTCAATTCTCTCTCATAGGATTTGGATTTGGTGGAAAGAAGATTTGAGTGGAAAGCAACTTGGGGAAGGCTAGAGATCAAGATTCATATGGTAGGAATGGAATATCTTGGCCTCAACACATGAGTAGGTGGTTCTCTCTCAGAACATATGAGTTGGAAGTGTAGATGTGTTCTGATGGCTCTCTCCACGAGTGAAGAGGAGGTGGAGGGGTATATATAGCCTCCACACAAAATCCAACCGTTACACACAATTTACCAATCTCGGTGGGACCGAATCAACAAACTCGGTCGGACCGAAATAGTAAACCTAGTGACCGTTAGAGATTTTCGGTGGGACTGACATGCAACTTGGTAGGACCGATAAGGTTAGGGTTAGGGCATAACGTAATCTCGGTGAGACCGATTACACAAACTCGGTGAGACCGATTTGGTAATAAGCTAACCAGAGGGTTGGTCAGGCAAACTCGGTGGGACCGATTTTCTCTTTCGGTGAGACCAAAAAGTTACAAAAAAGGAAACAAAGAGTTTGCATTGCAATCTCGGTGGGACCGATCCGCTCTTTCGGTGAGACCGAAAAGTTATGAAAAGGAAATAGAGAAGTTGCAATCCCATCTTGGTGAGACCGAGATCCCTATCGGTAGAACCGATTTTCTTAGGGTTTGGCAATGGCTATGACAAGTGAAACTCGGTGGCGGCGGGTTGAAAGAATCGGTAGGGCCGAGTTTGGCTTTGGGTTTAGGTCAAATGTGGATATGGGAAAGTAGCTGAGGATTTTGGAGCATATCATTAAGCACATGAAGCAAGAAGCTCATTAAGCAACACCTCATCCCTCCTTGATAGTATTGGCTTTTCCTATGGACTCAATGTGATCTTGGACCACTAAAATGTAAAATGAAGAGTCTTGAGTATATGAGCTAGAGCCAATCTTTGTCCTTAGCATTTTGAGGGTTCCACTTTCACCATCCATGGCATGCCAATCATTGAGCTTTCCTGAAATGATCATATTGGAATAGCATTAGCTCAATGAGCTATATGTTGTTATGAATTACCAAAACCACCTAGGGATAGTTGCACTTTCAATCTCCCCCTTTTTGGTAATTGATGACAACATATAGATCAAAGCTTCGACAAATAATAATAAGAATGAAATATATCGTTGCTTTGAGAAGTATGTGATAAGTAAGAGCTCCCCCTAAATTTGTGCATATTTAAAATTTGCTTTGGACTGCAAATGCACAAAGAGTTAGAGTCATGGGTTACTCTTCCATGTCACATACATCTTGGTGGAGCGCTCAAAAAGATAAGAATGAAATACATGCACTCATCACCAAAGAAAGTGAATGATCACATAAGATAGATAAGATATATCAAGCATGCATAAGTGTAGCTTATGATCAAACACATGATGATCAATGTCTCACAAGCATATCAAAGTATCTCAACCAAAAGCAAACAAAGTTTGAAAAACCACCAAATAAAGCAAGAGAGAATAAAAGCAACTCTCTCTCTCTCGAAGCCTATGATCTATACATTTTTCTCCCCCTTTGGCAACAAGTTACCAAAAAGTTCCTAGAAAATGCATAGTGCTAGATCGACTCTCAGGCTTGATCTTCTGGTGGTGGTGGAGTCTGGATCACTCCAAGGACGAAGGCTTCTGTAGACGTGGTTGGAGCTAGAGCTGAAGTAGATGCTAGAGCTGGTTGGGCTGGTGCTGTGGCTGGAGCTGAGGTGGTGGCTCTGGTGTCAGGAACTGGCACTGCAGTCGACCTCTGAGCTCGTGGCACTTTGGCAAATGCATCAGTTGTAGTCTTCCCTCTCCTCTCCTGCAGGTCATCTTGAAGTTGCTCCACTGCAGACTGAATCTCTGTTACTTTGACATCCAAGTCATAGAACTTTTGTTCTACGATTCTCTCTAAGCTCTCCTGATTCTGAGTGAGGGTGGCCAGTCCTTTCTCAATCCTCAGTGTGGATGCAATCAAGTAACTAAGCTGCTCTTGCTTGGTTTTCAAGAAATACTCAGATGCCTCCTCTTGAGTTGGCATCTTGGCAGCTTTCTCCTTCCTTGCCTTCTCCTTCTGTGCTTGAGCATGAGCTGATGATGGTTCATCCTTGTTCATGACAACCTGATTATCTTCAAAATCTGGATGGATGGGCAGGTGTTCCTTGTCCAATAAGTATATGCTTGTGCCCATCTTTGAGTTTATCAGCTCTTGGATCTGAGGGGCATAACCACAGCTCCTCTTCTGATCTGCTGCAGTCCTTTTGATAGTTTCTACCATGAGGCTCATCACCTTGAACTTCTGTGGCACATCAAAGATATGAAGCAAGTTTATTGCATGGCCTCTGATCATCTTGTGATCACCTGACTTGGGCAATAGAGTGTGCCTCAATATCCAATTAATAGTTGGCAGCCCTGACAGAAGATAATGTACTGAGCCAAACTTGAAAGTATCAAGTGCCTTGTTTGGAATTTCCTTGTACATGTTGGACATAGAGTTGTGGTCCATCTTCTTCTTGGCATAAATGTCCAAGTCATCCTCATTTTCTTCTAGGGCATTGATCAACTTTGCCCATTCCTCAATAGTTGATTGGTACCTTGTACCTTCAGACATCCACACAATTCTGCCATCTGGATAGAAGTGTGCTGTGGAGTAGAATTGCATGATCAGCTCTTCATTCCACTTTGTGAGCTTCTGCCCAACAAAGTCAGCTACTCCACAAGCCTTGAAGCTGTCTTGAACTCCAGGATAGTGCTCTTCATTGTCCTTGATGTACTCCCAATCAACCCATCTCATGTCACAAACTATGGGCTTCTTGTCCAACAAAACTGTCTCATAGAAGTCCTGCTGTTCCTTTGTGTGGAATCTGTAATCAACAACAGTTCTTCTCCTTGAAGCATATGGATCTACTTCTCTCCACTTCCTTAGCCCTGAGTCTCTTCTGATTTTCATGTCCTCAGCCACAGGATGAGCATCATTGTGGTCTGGGATCTTGGGCTTTAGCTTCCTGAGAACTTGGCCTTCCTCTTCTTCTGCAGTGTCAGGCACTGGGGCCTTGTTCTTTTCAGCAGCTGGTATGCTCCTTGTATTCCTCTTTGGAGCTGTCTTGGCCTTTGATGCAGCCTTGGGTGCTTCCTTGGGCTTGGATGCAGTAGCCCCTGATCTTATAGCATCACCCATAAGATTTTGTGCCTTAGGTGCTGGTGCAGTAACCTCTTCTTCCTCTTCCTCTTCAGAATCTCTCATGACTGAGGATCTCCCAAGCACTCTAGCAGTGGTCTTTTTGATCCTCTCCTTCCTCTTCTTCCCTTCTGCAGCAGCCTCTTTGGGTTCAGACTTTTCAGGAATCTGAGTTGAGGCTCTAGCCTTTGGCATAGGTTGCCTACCTGCTGGCCTTTTAATTTTCAATCCTGGCTTTGTGCTCTGAGCTGAGCCATATTCCTTCTTGAGCACAACTTTCTTGGAAGTGGCTTCTTCTTCTGCCACATAGTCCTCATCCTCTGATTCTGAGGTTCTTTTCTTCCTTTGTCTGGTGGCTGCTTTTGGCAAGTTACTAGGAGTGCTCCTGCTGCCTTCATCTGAGGAACTGGAGGGACTAGTGCCCTCACTCATGTGCACTTCCTGCTCTGACAGGTTTTGGCTATCACTCTGATCTGACATGATGAACAAGCTGACTGCTGACCCTATGAACAGTTTATAGATGAGGTAGAGTGGATGAGCAACACAAAATGCAGAGATTTTTGCAAAAGAATGATTCAAAATCTTAGTTTTAGTTTCCCACAGAAATCATTTCGGATCTACCGATTTTTAAACTCGGTGATACCGAAGCAGTTTTGGAACCTAAACTAGTGAACTTGGTCAGACCGAGTCACAGTTCTGTGGCACCAAGACTGCTAGGGTTTCACAAAGTTCCAAAATCGGTCACACCGATTAGTAATTCTCGGTCAGACCGAGTCTCACTTGTGCAATGGCATGAGCCAAATTGGTGGGACCGAGTTTTTCAAATCGGTGGGTCCGAGATGGTTTCGGCGGAAACCTAACCCTAAAGTTTTTGAATCAATCATATTCTACGAACGCATTGACTGGATAGGAGTGTTTCAATCGTGGCTAGAAACAATAAGATCACAATGTGCTAGGAATCAGATTGGGGATAGCACAAAGATCGAGTCCATACCCTAGTTCAGCGGAGACTCGCTACGGCGGCAACGGCGGGGTTGAATTCCGTTGACGGCGATGGAGACTAGCGACTGGAGGCGGCTGGCGGCGAGGAGACAATCCGGAGACCACATTGGTAGAGCGAGCTATCGCGCGGGCGAAGGGGTTCGGAGAAATTTCCAAATTTTTGCCCGTGACTATATATAGCCCGACCCTGTCGGTGTGACCGAGTGGAACAACTCGGTGGCACCGAGATGCAAAACTGTATACAGTTATTGCAACTCGGTGTGACCGAATGGTTCAAATCGGTTGCATCGAGATCGAAAATTTAGATCAAGTTAATGATCTCGGTAGGACCGAAAGTAGGATATCGGTCAGACCGAGAATCACAAAGAGGTTTTGGAAGTTTAAGTCTATGACGAATCGGGGACTCCGAGTGCTCCTCACACAGAGTGGTTCGAATTTGACTTGATCAAATATTGTGATGTAGCATGAATAGAGTTTGAGACGAGAAAAGCATAGATAGCTAGAGGAGGTTCTTAGGCATTCTTGTCCATCCACTTGGCAAAAGGAAATAAAACCAAACAATCAAAACAACTAGTGGATGTCCTCGAATGAGTAAAATATGCAACCAACATGCTCACACAATAAAATGGCAATTGAAATATGTGACGAAGCATGCACAACCAATTCTAGCATCTATCAAGCAATTGGCGATGACTAGGTCATCTATATATGAGTATATTGACTTAGGAGTCAAGTGAGAACACATGATCATAGGTCATACTCATCGTTTAAGCTCAAGTGGGGTTACCACTTTTACATAAAGCATTGTTGTGTTCACATCTTTAGAGTTGCTTTAGCTCAAGTCTCAGAGTAAAGCTCCCCCTAGATGTGATATCCCCCCTAAGAGGGATGAACTAACCTTGGGTTTTGTCGATGATGACTTCATGTAGATGTTGAAGATGTGGATGCTCAATGTTGATGTAGATCACTTGGAGCTATCCATTTGAGTGAATTGCACTTTCAATACCTACATGGGTTAGTCCCACAAGGAACAAACAAGGATATCCATAGACATAGAGTGATGCACACACAAGATGGTGTCCGTGAAAACTTTTAGGTTACCTTGTCCCTTGTCTTACCAACAAGAGGGTTTGTGACTCCTTGAACTAGTGCAAGATGTGGAAGTTGATTGCACTTGTTCTTGCCAAAATGATAAGAGTGAAGTATGTTGCCAGAGTCACCCTCAAGAACTCTCTAGTTCTTCTTCTTTTGGATCCACACCATCTTGATGGGAATCCTTGGAGTTGTAGTCGTACTTGATGAAGTGGAACTTGAAGTGGTCTTGGGAATCCACTTGACTAAGGTCTTAGGAGCTTCTTCAAATGCATCAATTTCCTCTTAAAGCTTGTCCTTCCCTTTTTGCTTGTAGTCTTGTGGTGGAAGATCATCTTGAGCTTGTGTCCCCTTGAAGGAAGTAGGATCATACTTCTCTTGTTGAGGAACAAACTTTGTCTTGGGGTATTGATCTTCTTCCCACTCAACTCCATTGGCATTGAACTTTCGTTCAAAACCAACACCTTGATTCTTCCTGTGCCTTCCTTGCTTGCGCACAATTTCCTCGAATTGCTTACTCCCGGCAAGGCTTTTGTACACTCCTTTCTCTATAATTCCCTTCAATAAGCTATTTTCTTGCTCAAGTGTAACTTGGCTAAGAGAATCATTAGTGGAATCAAGAGAACTACTAGAAGCAACAATATTGGATTTAGCATGATCATTGTTACTACTAGAGGAAGAATCTTTCTTGTTCTTGTTACTAGACTTGACTTGAGGCATGTAAGTGGATAAGAGTAAATGCTTGGCAATGTAAGAAGAACTTTTCTTGCGGAGATCATCATTGATTGCCTTTAAAAACTCATGCTCTTGCTCGAGATTGAGCTTTTCAAAGCGTAACTTCTCATGAGCTCTTAAAAGTTCTCGATGATCTTCGAAGATAGTTTCATGAGCTAACTTAAGAGTGTTTAGTTCTTTAGTTAGAGCCTCAATCTTCTCCTTATCATTGGCATTCGTTTTATCTTGATTAGCATGATTAATTGACGTTTCATCATAGTATTCATCACTAGAGTTGTCAACAAGTAAATCATCATCACCTAACAAGTCATCTTCATCACTATTAAAATCAACATACTCGGGGTGTGTTACCTTAGGACCTTTGGCCATGAAGCATCTTCCAATTCCTTCATTTGGTGAGTCAAATATGTCGTAGGAGTTGGTTGACACAAGTGCTAGATCGGCAACACCTTCATCTTGAGTATATTCGGAATCGGAGTGATAACTTCTCTCAGAGTGGTTGTCGGAGTCGGAGCCGGATACCCATTCACCAACATGAGCTTGATGTCTTCGTTTTGTGTAGCTCCTTGATGATTTTTCCTTCCTTTCCGAATCCTTTCTTCTCAGTGAGTGTCTTCGTTCATAACGAACATCTCTACTCCTTCTCTCTCTTGGTGGTGATTCTTCTCTTTTGCTTCTTCTTATTGGAGAGTCTTCTATTCTCTTGTACACTCATTGGAATAGTGTCCGGGTCTTCCACAATTGTAGCAGTTTCGCTCTCGACTAGAAGATCTTTTGTCATTGTAGGACCTTGACTTGGAGCTTCTATCTTTGCTTCTACTCTTGTAGAACTTGTTGAAGTTTTTCACCAATAAGCTCAATTCTTCATTGAAGTTTTGTTTCTCACTTGATGATGTAGGGGCTTCACATGAGGCTTTGTAGGCACCACTTGATTTGTTGTGATGTTCCTCTTTATCCTTAAGTGACATCTCATGAGCAACAATTCTTCCAATTACCTCCGTTGGCTTGAGATCTTTGTAATTGGGCATCATTTGGATCAATGTGCACACAGTATCATATTTTCCATCCAAGGATCTTAGAATCTTCTTGATGATGAATCTATCGGTCATCTCTTCACTCGCTAAGCCGGCAATCTCATTTGTGATGAGAGCAAGCCTAGAGTACATTTCAGCGACACCTTCACCATCCTTCATTTTGAACTTGTCAAGTTGACTTTGAAGCACATCCAATTTGGATTCCTTGACGGAGTCGGTACCTTCTTGCATATCAATCAAAGTGTCCCAAATTTCCTTTGCATTCTCAAGACGGCTGATTTTGTTGAATTCTTCGGGGCACAATCCGTTGAAGAGAATATCACAAGCTTGAGCATTGTATTGCAACATCTTCAACTCATCCGTGGTAGCTTCATGGTTTGGTTCTCTCCCATAAAAGAAGTCACCTTGCAAACCAACACACACAATAGCCCAAATGGCGGGGTTATGTCCAAGAATATGCATTTTCATTTTATGCTTCCAACTAGCAAAATTAATACCATCAAAGTAAGGACCTCTACGGTGATAATTTCCCTCGCTAGACGCCATACTCTCCTAGGTTGTGAAACCAAGGCTATGACCACCAAAAGCTATGGAAATCAAAGCAAATGGAGATCAAAGCTCTGATACCACTTGTAGGATCGAAAGTATGTCTAGAGGGGGGGTGATTAGACTACTTGACCAAATAAAAACTTAACCTTTTCCCAATTTTAGTTCTTGGCAGATTTTAGCTATTTTAGGACAAGTCAAGCAATCATCACACAGTTCAAGCAAGCATGCAAAGAGTATATTGGCAGCGGAAAGTAAAGCATGCAACTTGCAAGAAGGTAAAGGGAAGGGTTTGGAGAATTCAAATGCAATTGGAGACACATATGTTTTTCCCGTGGTTCAGATAGGTGGTGATATCCTACATCCATGTTGATGGAGACTTCAACCCACGAAGGGTAACGGTTGCGCGAGTCCACGGAGGGCTCCACCCATGAAGGGTCCACGAAGAAGCAACCTTGTCTATCCCACCATGGCCATCGCCCACGAAGGACTTGCCTCACTAGCGGTAGATCTTCACGAAGTAGGCGATCTCCTTGCCCTTACAAACTCCTTGGTTCAACTCCACAATCTTGTCGGAGGCTCCCAAGTGACACCTAGCCAATCTAGGAGACACCACTCTCCAAGAAGTAACAAATGGTGTGTTGATGATGAACTCCTTGCTCTTGTGCTTCAAATGATAGTCTCCCCAACACTCAATTCTCTCTCATAGGATTTGGATTTGGTGGAAAGAAGATTTGAGTGGAAAGCAACTTGGGGAAGGCTAGAGATCAAGATTCATATGGTAGGAATGGAATATCTTGGCCTCAACACATGAGTAGGTGGTTCTCTCTCAAAACATATGAGTTGGAAGTGTAGATGTGTTCTGATGGCTCTCTCCACGAGTGAAGAGGAGGTGGAGGGGTATATATAGCCTCCACACAAAATCCAACCGTTACACACAATTTACCAATCTCGGTGGGACCGAATCAACAAACTCGGTCGGACCGAAATAGTAAACCTAGTGACCGTTAGAGATTTTCGGTGGGACTGACATGCAACTTGGTAGGACCGATAAGGTTAGGGTTAGGGCATAACGTAATCTCGGTGAGACCGATTACACAAACTCGGTGAGACCGATTTGGTAATAAGCTAACCAGAGGGTTGGTCAGGCAAACTCGGTGGGACCGATTTGCTCTTTCGGTGAGACCAAAAAGTTACAAAAAAGGAAACAGAGAGTTTGCATTGCAATCTTGGTGGGACCGATCCGCTCTTTCGATGAGACCGAAAAGTTACGAAAAGGAAACAGAGAAGTTGCAATCCCATCTCGGTGAGACCGAGATCCCTATCGGTAGAACCGATTTGCTTAGGGTTTGGCAATGGCTATGACAAGTGAAACTCGGTGGCGCCGGGTTGAAAGAATCGGTAGGGCCGAGTTTGGCTTTGGGTTTAGGTCAAATGTGGATATGGGAAAGTAGCTGAGGATTTTGGAGCATATCATTAAGCACATGAAGCAAGAGGCTCATTAAGAAACACCTCATCCCTCCTTGATAGTATTGGCTTTTCCTATGGACTCAATGTGATCTTGGACCACTAAAATGTAAAATGAAGAGTCTTGAGCATATGAGCTAGAGACAATCCTTTGTCCTTAGCATTTTGAGGGTTCCACTTTCACCATCCATGCCATGCCAATCATTGAGCTTTCCTGAAATGATCATCTTGGAATAGCATTAGCTCAATGAGCTATATGTTGTTATGAATTACCAAAACCACCTAGGGATAGTTGCACTTTCAATTGCAAAAAAGTGAGATTGCATCTTCCTCGTGACAGTCCTTAACCTTGTTCATCACAAGGAGGAATCTGGCCCAATAATGATGTACTGTTTCATGGGGCTCTTGCCTGATGTGGGAAAAGATCGTTTATGTCTGGGTGGGTGGATTTGAGTCCGAACCCCTACCTGATCTGAGACCCAGGGGCCGAGGAGTTTCCAATCTTGGAAGTTCGGGTTCCGGAGTGCTGCCCGATAAGTCTGGCCCACTGCCTGATTCTAGGTTCAGGGCTTGGGTGATGTCCTCCCGTAAGCGGGTATCTGGCTCGGAGAGCTCAGGAATCCGGACATAGTTAGTCCTCAAAATAGAGGAAGAGGTGCCGCATTGTTCCTCCACCACCGCAACATGATGGGTGACCGATGGAGAGTTAATCTCCCTTTGATCGGGTTTAAGCCCAATCCGATCATAGTCCATAGCGACTCCCAAGGCGGCGATGCGATTCAAGAGTTCATTTAGGAAAGAGAGCTCCATTGGATCCATCTGCTCGGCGAATTCCAAGCCGACGTGGAGGCTGTTTTTGATGACCCGAGAAGTCATCGTCAGTGCAGCGGCCGAACAGGCAGTCATGACGAAACTGCCTAGCCGGAGAGTTTGGCCGACAGCCAGAGCTTCCCCGGCGGTAATGTTGTTTTTAACAACGAGATGAGGCATCCTTCCTTACGGCGACGTCACAGAGGAACTCTCAATGAAAGCACCAATGTCGGTGTCAAAACCGGTGGATCTCGGGTAGGGGGTCCCGAACTGTGCGTCTAAGGCGGATGGTAACAGGAAGCAGGGGACACGATGTTTTACCCAGGTTCGGGCCCTCTTGATGGAGGTAAAACCCTATGTCCTGCTTGATTTATTCTTGATGATATGAGTATTACAAGAGTTGATCTACCACAAGATCGGAGAGGCTAAAACCTAGAAGCTAGCCTATGGTATGATTGTATGTTGTCCTACGGACTAAAACCCTTCGGTTTATATAGACACCAGAGGGGGCTAGGGTTACACAAGGTCGGTTACAAAGGAGGAGATATCCATATCCGTACTGCCTAGCTTGCCTTCCACGCCAAGTAGAGTTCCATCCGGACACGAGACGAAGTCTTCAATCTTATATCTTCATAGTCCAACAGTCCGGCCAAAGGATATAATCCGGCTGTCCGGATACCCCCTAATCCAGGACTCCCTCAATCATGGAAACTAGAAGAACACGCTCTTATAAAGGAATCTTTCTTAGCACGCATCCTAGCGGTTCTTTCTTTGCAATCATCAATGGAAATTCTCATGACTTTGAGAGACTCATTGATATCATGATTAGGTGGAATAGATCTAAGTTTCAAAGAATCAACATCAAGAGAAATTCTATCAACGTTCCTAGCCAACTCATCAATCTTAAGCAATTTTTCTTCAATCAAAGCATTGAAATTCTTTTGCAAAGTAATAAATTCTTTAATATTAGATTCAAAATCAGAGGGCATCTTATTATAATTTCCGTAAGAATTGTTGTAGGAATTACCATAATTATTAGAGGAATTACTAGGATAAGGCCTAGGATTAAAGTTTCCTCTATACGCATTGTTACCAAAATTGTTCCTACCAACAAAATTCACATCCATAGATTCATTATTATTCTCAATCAAAGTAGACAAAGGCATATCATTAGCATCAGAAGAAATACTTTTATTAGCAAATAATTTCATAAGTTCATCCATCTTTCCACTCAAAACATTAATTTCTTCTATCGCATGCACTTTTTTATTTGTAGATCTTTCAGTGTGCCATTGAGAATAATTAACCATAATATTATCTAGGAGTTTAGTAGCTTCTCCTAAAGTGACTTCCATAAAAGTGCCTCCCACGGCCGAATCTAAAAGATTTCTAGAAGCAAAATTCAATCCAGCATAAAAAATTTGTATAATCATCCACAATTTTAAACCATGAGTTGGGCAATTACATATCATTAATTTCAGCCTCTCCCAATCTTGTGCGACATGTTCATGATCAAGTTGCTTAAAATTCATAATATCGTTTCTAAGAGAGGTGATCTTAGCGGGAGGAAAATACTTAGAGATAAAAGCATCTTTGCACTTATTCCAAGAATCAATACTATTTTTAGGCAAAGACGAAAACCAAGCTTTAGCACGATCTCTAAGCGAAAAAGGAAACAGCTTCAATTTAACAATATCATTATCAACATCTTTCTTCTTTTGCATATCACACAAATCAACGAAGCTATTTAGATGGGTAGCGGCATCTTCACTAGGAAGGCCGGAAAACGGATCTTTCATGACAAGATTCAGCAAGGCAGCATTAATTTCACAAGATTCAGCATCGGTAAGAGGAGCAATCAGAGTGCTAATAAAATCATTGTTGTTGGTATTGGTAAAGTCACACAATTTAGTGTTATATTGAGCCATCGTGACAAGCAAGAAATCCAACACACAAGCAAATGAGGAACGGGCGAAAAAGAGGCAAATAGAGAAAGAGAGGGAGGATAGAGAGAGAGAGGGCGAATAAAACGGCAAGGGTGAAGTGGGGGAGAGGAAAACGAGAGGCAAATGGCAAATAATGTAATGCGGGAGATAAGGGTTTGTGATGGGTACTTGGTATTTTGACTTTTGTGTAGACCTCCCCGGCAACGGTGCCAGAAATCCTTCTTGCTACCTCTTGAGTACTTGCATTGGTTTTCCCTTGAAGAGGAAAGGGTGGTGCAGCAAAGTAGCGTAAGTATTTCCCTCATTTTTTGAGAACCAAGGTATCAATCCAGTAGGAGGCTACGCGCCAGTCCCTCGCACCTACACAAAACAAATAAATCCTCGCAACCAATGCGATAAGGGGTTATCAATCCCTACACGGGCACTTACGAGAGTGAGATCTGATAGATATGATAAAATAATATTTTTGGTATTTTTATGATAAAGATGCAAAGTAAAATAAAAGGCAATGAAAATAACTAAGTGTTGGAAGATTAATATGATGAAGATAGACCCGGGGGGCATAGGTTTCACTTGTGGCTTCTCTCAAGAGCATAAGTATTTTACGGTGGGTGAACAAATTACTATTGAGCAATTGACAGAATTGAGCATAGTTATGAGAATATCTAGGTATGATCATGTATATAGGCATCACGTCCAAGACAAGTAGACCGACTCCTGCCTGCATCTACTACTATTACTCCACACATCGACCGCTATCCAGCATGCATCTAGAGTATTAAGTTCATAAGAACAGAGTAACGCCTTAAGCAAGATGACATGATGTAGAGGGATAAATTCATGCAATATGATTGAAAAAACCATCTTGTTATCCTCGATGGCAACAATAAAATACGTGCCTTGCTACCCCTACTATCACTGGGAAAGGACACCGCAAGATTGAACCCAAAGCTAAGCACTTCTCCCGTTGCAAGAAAGATCAATCTAGTAGGCCAAACAAAACTGATAATTCAAAGAGACTTGCAAAGATAACCAATCATACATAAAAGAATTCAGAGAAGATTCAAATATTGTTCATAGATAAACTTGATCATAAACCCACAATTCATCGGTCTCAACAAACACACCGCAAAAGAAGATTACATCGAACAGATCTCCACAAGAGAGGGGGAGAACTTTGTATTGAGATCCAAAAAGAGAGAAGAAGTCATCTAGCTAATAACTATGGACCTGAAGGTCTGAGGTAAACTACTCACACTTCATCGGAAGGCTATGGTGTTGATCTAGAAGCCCTCCGTGATCGATGCCCCCTTTGGCAGAGCTCCAGAACAGGCCCCAACATGGGATCTCGTTGTAACATCCCAAATTTTCAATTTGGAATGTTATACATAGATCACCCATGCATATCATGATTTATTGCATTCCAGTTCTGCAATCCTCAAAATCCTAAGCAGCTCAAGGACCCACGAAGAGAGTTGGGGATTTTCCGGTTTTCATATTTGATTTTTTATCAAATAATGAAACGAGGATTTTGATTTTAATAATTTTTCTCTCCAAAATATTTCATATTAAATCAAATGAGTGGAGATAATATGACTTCTCCGAAATAATTGAAATATTGGAGGAAAATATTAAAATCATTTATTGGATTTTATTTGGTTTTATTCGGATTTTATTTGCATTAGAAAAATTGCACGTTTTCAAAATTGCATTTTAGGGCCAAGAAAATGTTCAACTCGTCCTAAATATTTTATTTAGATGGTGAAAATTTGTTTTGGCATTTTTAGATTTTTATTTATTTTTCTAGGATTTTTCTTCTATCGGCGGAATTATTTAAAAAAAATCTCGCGCCCGACTGGGCCTAAGGCCCAGCCGAGCCAGGCCGGCCCGAGCCGCCATCGCCTCGCACGCGCGCGCCGCCGTCACCGACCCGGACTCCCCGTCGCCGCCGCTGCCTTGCCCCCTCCCCCAAGCAGCCGCCGCCCCCCTCCCCTTTAAATACTGTCGCCGCCCCCCCTAGAGCCCAAGTCACCGCTGCCCGCAGCCCCTCGCCCCGCCGCCCGCCACCGCCAGGAGCCGCCGCCGCCGCAGCCCCGCCACCCCACGCCGCCCCATCGCCGCATCGGAGCCCCGCCGGAGCCGAGCCAAGGTAGCCGCCGTACCACCCCGGTTTTCTAAAGAAAAAACAGTTCGGGTTTTTTCAGAAACCCTAGTTTTCGTTTTTTTAAATAGATCGGTTTTTCTCCGGTTTATTTATTTAGCGAGCGTTCGCTCGTTCGTTCGTTTGTTTTAACGAACACGTTCTCCCTTTAGATCCATATAACGAACAATCATTCGTTAATTTGTTCGTCGTTTTTCTTTTTCTCGGATTTATTCCGCGATTTTTTGATCGCGATTTCGGATCCGATCTTAATTTCTGTTTTCTTCTCGCTCGTTTATCGGAATCAGGCGATTCAAGCGCCTGGAGTTTCATCTCGAAACCCTCTTTCCATTTAATCAACTCAAACAAGTTTTTGTTACTGTAAAATTTGGCCTAGTTTCAGATTAGTAAACGAAACTTCTTTCTTTCACCGTTTGACTTTCGTTGCTTCGTTTGATTTGATTCTTTTTGCGTACCGGAGTTCTTAAGTTGAACTTTCTGGTTAACCTCTCTTAGTTGAGTTTTGTTTGTGCATCGTTGCTTGTTACTTATGTATGTTATTGTTTGCTTGCGATAGAATTCCCGGAGTGCGAAGCGTCTTACTACGAGTCTCTAGGATTCGCGGATCGTCAGCAAGGCAAGTGACACTTTGATCATATCCCACTATTACCCAGTTTTTATGCATTAGTTCCAATCCTCAAACATTGCATGATTAGGATGTCATTAACTTGTGGGTTGGGAAGTAGTTGCTAAGGTAGAACCTATTGTCCTGTTATATTCAAACCCTTGGGAGTTACCTCTTCGTATTGCTTATTGCTATGCTATGCTCATAGACGTGGTTTGGGTTTGAGTGAAATTCATGACAGATGTGAGATTGTTAATTAATGGTTCAACTTAAGGTGGCAACTTAATCAAACAACTGCGTTTCATCATGTCATCATGTGCATTGCATCATCATGTTTTCAAAACTTGCATCCGTCCTGGCCTCCTCATTCTCACCGTTGTCCGTTCTGAGCCCTACCACACTCGCACGCGCCCGCGGCACGTCCAAAATGTTATTTTATAAGTGGCCAGAAAATGTTCTCGGATTGGGTTGAAATTTGGTGTGCGGTCTTATTATAGTGTAGACAGACCGCCTGTCAAGTTTCATCGCAATCGGAGTTCGTTTGACGCCCCAACGGATAAATATAGCGGCAATAGTAGCCGGTCAAAACGTCGGACGTTTTCGGTCTCCGGAAACAGATGCCGGGCCTCCCTCTCTTCTCTTCTCTCAGCTCGAGACCGTCTACACAGCCCATTACTCACCTCCAGGCCCTACCTAACCTCTCTCGTCAGCCCGCGACCCTCCTCGTGTGCGCCCGAAAGCTGTCCCGGACCCGACTCGGGCTGTCGCTACCGTTGTGTCCGGATCATCCCCAAACATCTACAAAACGTCACCGTTTTCCTATTTGGACTTCCTAGCCTATTTTTCTCGACCGCCCGATTACGATCGGATGGACCGATTGTTGGGGAACGCAGTAATTTCGAAAATTTTCCTACGCACACGCAAGATCATGGTGATGCACAGCAACGAGAGGGGAGAGTGTTGTCTACGTACCAACGCAGACCGACTGCGGAAGCGATCTCACAACGTAGAGGAAGTAGTCGTACGTCTTCTTCCCGATCCGACCGATCCAAGCACCGTTACTCCGGCACCTCCGAGTTCTTAGCACACGTTCAGCTCGATGACGTTCCTCGGGCTCCGATCCAGCAAAGCGTCGAGGAAGAGTTCCGTCAGTACGACGGCGTGGTGACGATCTTGATGTACTACCGACGCAGGGCTTCGCCTAAGCACTGTAACGGTATGATCGAGGTGGAATTTGGTGGCAGGGGGCACCGCACACGGCTAAGGAACGATCTCAAGGATCAACTTGTGTGTCTTGGGGTGTCCCCTGCCCCTGTATTTATATGTTGGAAGAGGGGGGGCTGGCCGGCCAAGAGGGAGAGGCGCAGGGGAGTCCTACTCCCACCGGGAGTAGGACTCCTCCCCCCCAATCCTAATCCAATTAGGACTCTCGGGGGGGAAAGAGAGAGAAGGGGGGGCCGGCCCCTTGTCCTATTCCTAATAGGACTCTAGGGGGGCGCCGGCCAGCTAGTGGGCTTCCCTTTTCTCTTTTCCACTAAGGCCCAATAGGCCCATTTACCTCCCGGGGGGGTTCCGGTAACCCTCTCGGTATTCCGGTAAAATCCCGATTTCACCCGGAACGCTTCCGGTGTCCAAACATAGGCTTCCAATATATCAATCTTTACGTCTCGACCATTTCGAGACTCCTCGTCATGTCCGTAATCTCATCCGGGACTCCGAACAACCTTCGGTACATCAAAATGCATAAACTCATAATAACTGTCATCGTAACGTTAAGCGTGCGGACCCTACGGTTCGAGAACAATGTAGACATGACCGAGACACGTCTCCGGTCAATAACCAATAGCGGGACCTGGATGCCCATATTGGCTCCTACATATTCTACGAAGATCTTTTATCGGTCAGACCGCATAACAACATACGTTGTTCCCTTTGTCATCGGTATGTTACTTGCCCGAGATTCGATCGTCGGTATCCAATACCTAGTTCAATCTCGTTACCGGCAAGTCTCTTTACTCGTTCCGTAATACATCATGTCACAACTAACTATTTAGTTGCAGTGCTTGCAAGGCTTATGTGATGTGTATTACCGAGAGGGCCCAGAGATACCTCTCCGACAATCGGAGTGACAAACCCTAATCTCGAAATACGCCAACCCAACATCTGCCATTGGAGACACCTGTAGTACTCCTTTATAATCACCCAGTTACGTTGTGACGTTTGGTAGTACCCAAAGTGTTCCTCCGGTAAACGGGAGTTGCATAATCTCATAGTTATAGGAACATGTATAAGTCATGAAGATAGCAATAGCAACATACTAAACGATCGGGTGCTAAGCTAATGGAATGGGTCATGTCAATCAGATCATTCAACTAATGATGTGACCTCGTTAATCAAATAACAACTCTTTGTTCATGGTTAGGAAACATAACCATCTTTGATTAACGAGCTAGTCTAGTAGAGGCATACTAGTGACACTCTGTTGGTCTATGTATTCACACATGTATTATGTTTCCGGTTAATACAATTCTAGCATGAATAATAAACATTTATCATGATTCAAGGAAATAAATAATAACTTTATTATTGCCTCTAGGGCATATTTCCTTCAGTCTCCCACTTGCACTAGAGTCAATAATCTAGATTACACAGTAATGATTCTAACACCCATGGAGCCTTGGTGCTGATCATGTTTTGCTCGTGGAAGAGGCTTAGTCAACGGGTCTGCAACATTCAGATCCGTATGTATCTTGCAAATCTCTATGTCTCCCACCTGGACTAAATCCCGGATGGAGTTGAAGCGTCTTTTGATGTGCTTGGTTCTTTTGTGAAATCTGGATTCCTTTGCCAAGGCAATTGCACCAGTATTGTCACAGAAGATTTTCATTGGACCCGATGCACTAGGTATGACACCTAGATCGGATATGAACTCTTTCATCCAGACTCCTTCGTTTGCTGCTTCCGAAGCAGCTATGTACTCCGCTTCACATGTAGATCCCACTACGACGCTTTGTTTAGAACTGCACCAACTGACAGCTCCACCGTTTAAAGTAAACACGTATCCGGTTTGCGATTTAGAATCGTCCGGATCAGTGTCAAAGCTTGCATCAACGTAACCTCTTACGGTGAGCTCTTTGTCACCTCCATATACGAGAAACATATCCTTAGTCCTTTTCAGGTATTTCAGGATGTTCTTGACCGCTGTCCAGTGATCCACCCCTAGATTACTTTGGTACCTCCCTGCTAAACTTATGGCAAGGCACACATCAGGTCTGGTACACAGCATTGCATACATGATAGAGCCTATGGCTGAAGCATAGGGAACATCTTTCATATTCTTTCTATCTTCTGCAGTGGTCGGGCATTGAGTCTGGCTCAACTTCACACCTTGCAATACAGGCAAGAACCCTTTCTTTGCTTGATCCATTTTGAACTTCTTCAAAATCTTGTCAAGGTATGTGCTTTGTGAAAGTCCAATTAAGCGTTTCGATCTATCTCTATAGATTTTTATGCCTAATATGTAAGCAGCTTCCCCAAGGTCTTTCATCGAAAAACTTTTATTCAAGTATCCCTTTATGCTATCCAGAAATTCTATATCATTTCCAATGAGTAATATGTCATCTACATATAATATCAGAAATGCTACAGAGCTCCCACTCACTTTCTTGTAAATACAGGCTTCTCCAAAAGTCTGTATAAACCCAAATGCTTTGATCACACTATCAAAGCGTTTATTCCAACTCCGAGATGCTTGCACCAGTCCATAGATGGATCGCTGGAGTTTGCACACTTTGTTAGCTCCCTTTGGATCGACAAAACCTTCTGGTTGCATCATATACAACTCTTCTTCCAGAAATCCATTCAGGAATGCGGTTTTTACATCCATTTGCCAAATTTCATAATCATAAAATGCGGCAATTGCTAACATGATTCTGACAGACTTAAGCATCGCTACGGGTGAGAAAGTCTCATCGTAGTCAACTCCTTGAACTTGTCGAAAACCTTTCGCGACAAGTCGAGCTTTGTAGACAGTAACATTACCATCAGCGTCAGTCTTTTTCTTAAAGATCCATTTATTCTCAATTGCTTGCCGATCATCGGGCAAGTCAACCAAAGTCCATACTTTGTTCTCATACATGGATCCCATCTCAGATTTCATGGCTTCAAGCCACTTTGCGGAATCTGGGCTTACCATCGCTTCTTCATAGTTCGTAGGTTCATCATGATCTAGTAGCATGACTTCCAGAACAGGATTACCGTACCACTCTGGTGCGGATCTTGCTCTGGTTGATCTACGAGGTACAGTAGTATCTTGATCTAAAGTTTCATGATCATCATCATTAACTTCCTCTCTTATTGGTGTAGTTCTCACAGAAACAGTTTTCTGTGATGTACTATTTCCTAATAATGGAGTAGGTATATTTACCTCGTCAAGTTCTACTTTCCTCCCACTCACTTCTTTCGAGAGAAACTCCTTCTCAAGAAAGTTTCCGAATTTGGCAACAAAAGTCTTGCCTTCGGATCTGTGATAGAAGGTGTATCCAATAGTTTCCTTTGGATATCCTATGAAGACACACTTCTCCGATTTGGGTTCGAGCTTATCAGGTTGAAGCTTTTTCACATAAGCATCGCAGCCCCAAACTTTAAGAAACGACAACTTTGGTTTCTTGCCAAACCATAGTTCATAAGGCGTCGTCTCAACGGATTTAGATGGTGCCCTATTTAACGTGAATGCGGCCGTCTCTAAAGCATAACCCCAAAATGATAGCGGTAAATCAGTAAGAGACATCATAGATCGCACCATATCTAGTAAAGTACGATTACGACGTTCGGACACACCATTACGTTGTGGTGTTCCGGGTGGCGTGAGTTGTGAAACTATTCCACAATTTTTCAAATGTACACCAAACTTGTAACTCAAATATTCTCCTCCACGATCAGATCGTAGAAACTTTATTTTCTTGTTACGATGATTTTCAACTTCACTCTGAAATTCTTTGAACTTTTCAAATGTTTCAGACTTATGTTTCATTAAGTAGATATACCCATATCTGCTTAAATCATCTGTGAAGGTGAGAAAATAACGATATCCGCCACGAGCCTCAATATTCATCGGACCACATACATCGGTATGTATGATTTCCAATAAATCTGCTGCTCTCTCCATAGTGCCGGAGAACGGTGTTTTAGTCATCTTGCCCATGAGGCACGGTTCGCAAACACCAAGTGATTCATAATCAAGTGGTTCCAAAAGCCCATCAGTATGGAGTTTCTTCATGCGCTTTACACCGATATGACCTAAACGGCAGTGCCACAAATAAGTTGCACTATCATTATCAACTCTGCATCTTTTGGCTTCAACATTATGAATATGTGTATTACTACTATCGAGATTTAATAAGAATAGACCACTTTTCAAGGGTGCATGACCATAAAAGATATTACTCATATAAATAGAACAACCATTATTCTCTGATTTAAATGAATAACCGTCTCGCATCAAACAAGATCCAGATATAATGTTCATGCTCAACGCTGGCACCAAATAACAATTATTTAGGTCTAATATTAATCCCGAAGGTAGATGTAGAGGTAGCGTGCCGACCGCGATCACATCGACTTTGGAACCGTTTCCCACGCGCATCGTCACCTCGTCCTTTGCTAGTGTCCGCTTATTCTGTAGTCCCTGTTTCGAGTTGCAAATATTAGCAACAGAACCAGTATCAAATACCCAGGTGCTACTGCGAGCATTAGTAAGGTACACATCAATAACATGTATATCACATATACCTTTGTTCACCTTGCCATCCTTCTTATCCGCCAAATACTTGGGGCAGTTCCGCTTCCAGTGACCAGTCTGCTTGCAGTAGAAGCACTCAGTTTCAGGCTTAGGTCCAGGCTTGGGTTTCTTCTCTTGAGCAGCAACTTGCTTGCCGTTCTTCTTGAAGTTCCCTTTCTTCTTCCCTTTGCCCTTTTTCTTGAAACTAGTGGTTTTGTTAACCATCAACACTTGATGCTCCTTTTTGATTTCTACCTCCGCAGCTTTCAGCGAAGAGCTCGGGAATAGTCTTGTTCATCCCTTGCATATTATAGTTCATCACAAAGCTCTTGTAGCTTGGTGGCAGTGATTGGAGAATTCTGTCAATGACGCAATCATCCGGAAGTGTAACTCCCAATTGAATCAAGTGATTATTATACCCAGACATTTTGAGTATATGTTCACTGACAGAACTATTCTCCTCCATCTTGCAGCTATAGAACTTATTGGAGACTTCATATCTCTCAATCCGGGCATTTGCTTGAAATATTAACTTCAACTCCTGGAACATCTCATATGCTCCATGACGTTCAAAACGTCGTTGAAGTCCCGGTTCTAAGCCGTAAAGCATGGCACACTGAACTATTGAGTAGTCATCAGCTTTGCTCTGCCAGACGTTCATAACTTCTGGCGTTGCTCTTGCAGCAGGCCTGGCACTTAGCGGTGCTTCCAGGACGTAATTCTTCTGTGCAGCAATGAGGATAATCCTCAGGTTACGGACCCAGTCCGTGTAATTGCTACCATCATCTTTCAACTTAGCTTTCTCAAGGAACGCATTAAAATTCAACGGAACAACAGCACGAGCCATCTATCTACAACATAAACAAGCAAGATACTATCAGGTACTAAGTTCATGATAATTTTTAAGTTCAGTTAATTTACTTAAGAACTCCCACTTAGATAGACATCCCTCTAATCCTCTAAGTGATCACGTGATCCAAATCAACTAAACCATAACCGATCATCACGTGAGATGGAGTAGTTTTCAATGGTGAACATCAATATGTTGATCATATCTACTATATGATTCACGCTCGACCTTTCGGTCTCCGTGTTCCGAGGTCATATCTTATATGCATAGCTCGTCAAGTATAACCTGAGTATTCCGCGTGTGCAACTGTTTTGCACCCGTTGTATTTGAACGTAGAGCCTATCACACCCGATCATCACGTGGTGTCTCAGCACGAAGAACTTTTGCAACGGTGCATACTCAGGGAGAACACTCCTTGATAATTTAGTGAGAGATCATCTTATAATGCTACCGTCAATCAAAGCAAGATAAGATGCATAAAAGGATAAACATCACATGCAATCAATATAAGTGATATGATATGGCCATCATCATCTTGTGCTTTGTGATCTCCATCTCCGAAGCATCGTCATGATCACCATCGTCACCAGCGTGCCACCTTGATCTCCATCGTAGCAACGTTGTCGTCTCGCCAATCTTATGCTTCCACGACTATCACTACCGTTTAGTAATAAACTAAAGCATTACATCGCGATTGCATTGCATACAATAAAGCGACAACCATATGGCTCCTGCCAGTTGCCGATAACTCGGTTACAAAACATGATCATCTCATACAATAAAATCAGCATCATGCCTTGACCATATCACATCACAACATGCCCTGCAAAAACAAGTTAGACGTCTTCTACTTTGTTGTTGCAAGTTTTACGTGGCTGCTACGGGCTTAAGTAAGAACACATCTCACCTACGCATCAAAACCACAACGATAGTTCGTCAAATAGACTCCGTTTTAACCTTCTCAAGGACCGGGCGTAGTCATACTTGGTTCAACTAAAGTTGGAGAGATAGTCTTCCGCAAGCCATCTATGTGCAAAGCACGTCGAGGGAACCGGTCTCGCATAAGAGTATGCGTAAGGTTGGTCCGGATCATCTCAACCAACAATACCGCCGAACCAAAGTATGACATGCTGGTAGGCAGTATGACTTGTATCGCCCACAACTCACTTGTGTTCTACTCGTGCATATAACATCAAACCATAAAACCTAGGCTCGGATGCCACTGTTGGGGAACGCAGTAATTTCGAAAATTTTCCTACGCACACGCAAGATCATGGTGATGCACAGCAACGAGAGGGGAGAGTGTTGTCTACGTACCAACGCAGACCGACTGCGGAAGCGATCTCACAACGTAGAGGAAGTAGTCGTACGTCTTCTTCCCGATCCGACCGATCCAAGCACCGTTACTCCGGCACCTCCGAGTTCTTAGCACACGTTCAGCTCGATGACGTTCCTCGGGCTCCGATCCAGCAAAGCGTCGAGGAAGAGTTCCGTCAGTACGACGGCGTGGTGACGATCTTGATGTACTACCGACGCAGGGCTTCGCCTAAGCACTGTAACGGTATGATCGAGGTGGAATTTGGTGGCAGGGGGCACCGCACACGGCTAAGGAACGATCTCAAGGATCAACTTGTGTGTCTTGGGGTGTCCCCTGCCCCTGTATTTATATGTTGGAAGAGGGGGGGCTGGCCGGCCAAGAGGGAGAGGCGCAGGGGAGTCCTACTCCCACCGGGAGTAGGACTCCTCCCCCCCAATCCTAATCCAATTAGGACTCTCGGGGGGGAAAGAGAGAGAAGGGGGGGCCGGCCCCTTGTCCTATTCCTAATAGGACTCTAGGGGGGCGCCGGCCAGCTAGTGGGCTTCCCTTTTCTCTTTTCCACTAAGGCCCAATAGGCCCATTTACCTCCCGGGGGGGTTCCGGTAACCCTCTCGGTATTCCGGTAAAATCCCGATTTCACCCGGAACGCTTCCGGTGTCCAAACATAGGCTTCCAATATATCAATCTTTACGTCTCGACCATTTCGAGACTCCTCGTCATGTCCGTAATCTCATCCGGGACTCCGAACAACCTTCGGTACATCAAAATGCATAAACTCATAATAACTGTCATCGTAACGTTAAGCGTGCGGACCCTACGGTTCGAGAACAATGTAGACATGACCGAGACACGTCTCCGGTCAATAACCAATAGCGGGACCTGGATGCCCATATTGGCTCCTACATATTCTACGAAGATCTTTTATCGGTCAGACCGCATAACAACATACGTTGTTCCCTTTGTCATCGGTATGTTACTTGCCCGAGATTCGATCGTCGGTATCCAATACCTAGTTCAATCTCGTTACCGGCAAGTCTCTTTACTCGTTCCGTAATACATCATGTCACAACTAACTATTTAGTTGCAGTGCTTGCAAGGCTTATGTGATGTGTATTACCGAGAGGGCCCAGAGATACCTCTCCGACAATCGGAGTGACAAACCCTAATCTCGAAATACGCCAACCCAACATCTGCCATTGGAGACACCTGTAGTACTCCTTTATAATCACCCAGTTACGTTGTGACGTTTGGTAGTACCCAAAGTGTTCCTCCGGTAAACGGGAGTTGCATAATCTCATAGTTATAGGAACATGTATAAGTCATGAAGATAGCAATAGCAACATACTAAACGATCGGGTGCTAAGCTAATGGAATGGGTCATGTCAATCAGATCATTCAACTAATGATGTGACCTCGTTAATCAAATAACAACTCTTTGTTCATGGTTAGGAAACATAACCATCTTTGATTAACGAGCTAGTCTAGTAGAGGCATACTAGTGACACTCTGTTGGTCTATGTATTCACACATGTATTATGTTTCCGGTTAATACAATTCTAGCATGAATAATAAACATTTATCATGATTCAAGGAAATAAATAATAACTTTATTATTGCCTCTAGGGCATATTTCCTTCACCGATTACCCCCTAACCTAATCCAACAACGTATATATATTGACCAACCCTAAAATTTAGGCTGTTTGTCCCATCGCTGCCGCCACTCCACCTACTCTCCTCTTTCATCGGGATCCCCATCCCACCAACCACCACAGCCCGAGCTCCACCTTGTTTTCCCCACCAGACCAATCCATACCAGCCACTCCTCCTGATCGACCTTGTCCTCTGCCCGAGCTCTCCCGCAGGCAGCCCCGCGCCCGGTCCAGGCGGGATCGAGGCGACCACCTCGTGCACGCCGAGTCCAATCGTCGGACCAGCTCCACCACCAGAGGCCAAAGCCGACGCCGCCATGCGAGCCTTGCTCAAGCTCCACCCGCCCCGGATCCCCGCCTCCTCCTGCTCGATCCTTGCACCGAGCACGGCGCACGTCCTCCTGAAGCCAGCGCCTCCTCCCTCTAGCCGCACCTGAGCCCCTCGTCGCTGGCGAACAGCAGCTCCAGGCCAGGTCGCCCTGCTCCCGCTGCTCCGCCCTCGCAAGTGTGCCCGAGCCCCTCCTGCTCGACCTCGCCATCCCCGGCGCCCTAGCTGGACCTCGTCGGAGCCGCCGGCTAACGAGGACGACCCCACGCCGTTGTCCTCCTTCTTCCCCTTCTTCTTTTCCTCCTTCCCTCACATGCCTCTCTCTCTTTGTGACTTGCCGCAGCAGGAGATTTTGCCGCCGTTTCGCGTCAGATCCGGCCGAGGACCGCCGGGTCCCGCCACCTCCGCCATGGATCCGCATCCCCAGATCTCCTGCCGCTCGCCGGAGTCCTCAGCGCACCGCTGCCCCCTGCTTTCCCTTGATCCAGAGGAGAATGACGAACAAGGCAGCCATGGCCCCTGCTTCGAACGAACCGGCATAGCCACGCAGGCGTTGACCACGACTTCTGCCTGCGCGGGCTGCGTGTCACGACCGGTTTTCCAATAAAAATATTTATTGAGAAACCAATCTTTTGAGTCCAGTATGAGAGAAATCCTCCTCACTGGTAGACAAATACTTGATACAATAAGCTAGTAGCATAGAATATATTACAGGGTTGACTAGGGCTGCTCAACAAATTATTACAAGCGCGCCAATAATTATACATAATGGCGGATAGAACACAATGGTGTGGTGGCATACTACTGACTCGAGGATAAAGCGATGGTGAAATAACATAGTGGAGAGTGTGGTAACACGACTCTCAAACTGGCATTTCATCGAGCGTCGAGGTGAGGCTCGATAAATTTATTCGGGTTGCGGAAGCGGATGTAAAACAGTGACCAAGTCTAGGGTCGCACGAGACTGACTGGGATTCCTCTAGGCGTCGGACTCGCTATTGAACTCTTCATCCATGAGATCACCTTCGTCAGCATCTGGCCAAATCAACAAGCCAGTGAGTACTTTGAAAGTACTCGCAAGACAGTTCGGACGTAAGATATAACAAATGCATGCATGAATGCGTCATGATTAATCTTTCCAATGCACAATTAAAAATTTGCATACGAAGTAAGTACGAGGGAAACGGCGGTAGTCCGCCTGAAATCCCAACCAAAATATAAATGAAAACCGATCGGGTGTCAGAAGCGACGCCTCGAAAGGTGAACAAATAATAACAGAAAATCATGCCACAGTCGGGCGTCTTAGCGACACCACATAAAGGGCTTTAAAAGAAATGCCACAGTCAGACGTCTGAGCGACATCACAGAAAGGGCTTTAAAAGAAATGCCACAGTCGGACGTCTGAGCGACATCACAGAAAGGGCATTAAAGGAAATGCCATAGTCGGACGTCTGAGCGACATCACAGAAAGGGCTTTAAAGGAAATGCCACAGTCGGACGTCTGAGCGACATCACAGAAAGGGCTTTAAAAGAAATGCCACAGTCGGACGTCTGAGCGACATCACAGAAAGGGCTTTAAAAGAAATGCCACAGTCGGACGTCTGAGCGACATCACAGAAAGGGCTTTAAAAGAAATGCACAATCGGACGTCTGAGCGACATCACAGAAAGGGCTTTAAAAGAAATGCCACAATCGAACGTCTGAGCGACATCACAGAAAGGGCTTTAATCCAGAAGTAAATAATACTCATAATAAATATTCAGTTCATGATAATAAACGGGTTAGTCCATCCACAGAAATAAACTTTTAACCGGGCTTAGTGCTCATGTGATTCACCGGAGTATCTGTCACCAAAACTGGCACTTGTCAGAATAAGTCAGTGCAACATTTGGATATGGATAAGATGATTTGGAGATTTTTGACTCTGCAGAGTTTGTACAAAAAAATTTCCCACAGCTAACGGATTTCCGTAGTCTCGAAGGACTAGTTCCGTTTACGGTATTTCGGAAGAAAACACAGCCCACCAGTACACACCCATCCTATCTCTCGATGCCGGGACTCACCCTAGACATCGTCCAAGAAAAACTTTGAGACGGGGAGATCACAATCTCGAATAGCATGGGATCAAATTTATATACGCGCGCTCTAAGGGGTGCCCCCCTCTCGGTCCCAACCGGAAACACCCATGCCCCTTGACTGGATGACTGGCTTTAATCCAGGGCCATGGAACCATCATCCCGGCCTCTCCTTTTGGTGTGTACCAGGAAAGCGGTTTGCAACTTACTAATCCATATTCCTTGCGGAAAACATGTGGTAGTACAGGGAAGGAAATGGGAGGAATTGGACCGATACGATTTGACACTGAAGTCAAATAGTCTGGCATAAGACTGGCATGCTACAACACTGCCATCTTACCCATCCTCATGCCAACACATGGCCATTCATACTCACATACATCCACCAATGGATCATCGAGCTCACTTATCTCAACAATGTATGAAAATAACGTTCATCGGTATGCTCATCAACATGCCATGAAACTAACTAAATGCAAAACATGCCAAGACACTCATCATATCAAAAGTTCAAACATGCTTGCCTGGTTCAGAGTAGTCGGAGCCTAGCTCGGTGAAGTTCGCGGCTCCGTCACCTCCTTCGGTATCTACGGTATAAAGAAAATATAGGCACTATCGTAAATACCAAGATGTGCAAAAAAAGTATTCCAAATATTTTTCAAATAAATCTGATAAAAAACTAGACAAAATTTCAAAGAGAACAGAAAAAGAATCAATCAAAAATAATTTTCTATTTAAAAGTTATAAAGGTTTTAGTCCAGGGACTCATCTGTAATGAAACAGAAAGTTTCCAGGGGCTAGCTCATAAAAACGGAAAACGCTTCGGTCTCGAATACGCCAGCCCAGAGAGGGAAACGCATTTTGCCCGAAGGCGTTTTCAGAAAACGAATCGTGTAAAAAGCCCTGAGAGGCTGACTGGCGTGCCCCACCCGTCAGGTTTGAAATTTTAAAAAAAGGGGCGGCAGAGCTCGACGGTGCCCGAGAGCCGAGGTGGTCGCCGGCGGCGATCCACGGCGAGGTAGGCGGATCGAAGGGTACCTCTGTGTTCAGGGCGCCCTTCCGCGTCGGTTGGTGGTGGTGGAGGTCGCCGGCGAGTACCACGTCGACGGCGAGCCTTGCTCCGGCGGAGGGCGGCTCGGGTGGAGATGGATCTCGCCGGGGAGAGCTGCGAAGATCAAATTGATGCTTGGGTTAGCTCACTGGGTGCTCGAGGAAACTACTGACGAAGTTTGGGCGCCGGGGATGGCCTCACCGGAGCGAATCGAGGTGGAGGCTGAGGCGGAACGAGGCGGCCGGAGTCGAGGAAGAAGGGCCCCTCGAGGCTCTTCTAGTTGCTGGTTGGGGTCCAGTGAGGTAGTGGAGGTGTGCGGGGGCGAGAGGGAGCTTGGGGGCGCTATATATAGCCGGCTCAAGGCGGTTGCCGCGAACAGGATAAGTCCGGCGAGCGATTACGGCGGCGCCGTGGTTGGGCAGTGGGATTAGGGGCTTGGGCATCGTCTAGGTGGAGTAGTGGTTCCATTTCAGGGTCCAGCTCAACACGGGAGGGAGGTTTACGGCCTGTCCCAACAGAACGGCCGTGCGGCACGTCGGCGGCAGGGAGCACGTTCTGTGCTTGCCGGGCCACGGTGACTGTGCAGCGGGGCTGCGCTGGCATGCATGTGCCACGCGGAGAGCCAGGGAGCGTTGGGCGGCGCCGAACGGCGTTGCGCCGCCGTTCTACTTCCGGTCGGCCGTTACGGTGGATTGGCCGCCGCAAGACACGCCGGCGCAGGCGGGCCAGGGCGCCACCGACGCCCGGAAGGCGCCAAGCGCGCGTGCGGCGCTCCAGACAGGAGGAAGAGGCGGCGAGGATCGTGCCAAGGGCACTGTGAGCATGTGACTGAAGATCGACACTGAACTCTGAACTTTTACTGAATTACTGAAAGTGCAATATACAGTGTATGCAAGGTGTTCGACAGAATGATACTGGCCTCTAGGGATTTTTCCTAGAGCTGATTTTTGGTGGAGTGGCTACTCATTGCTCCAGTAGGCTGCCTGAATTTTTGTAGAATTTTTGGGGAAGTGTAGATATGAATTTCACCAAATTTGGCAAATCTGGTCCAAACTTGCAGAGGCTGAAATTTGAAAAAAATGAAAAGAAGGGGAGTGGATCAAGATGGTTCTGAGTTGTGGATGCTAAGGACAATCCAGAGGAGTTGGTTTGAGATCAAAACTCAAAGGAAATAAGGTACTTGCTTTGTAAATGACTCAGGCTCCAAATAATTGACAGAAATGGTTTTGAGAGGAAAAATGATTGAAATAAAATACAAAACTTGTTTGGATTAGTTGGGACAGAGAACTTAGGTTGTTCCAAGGAGGAGGGGAGGTTTTGGAGGGGTTTTACCACCTGTGACATGTTAAAATCATGGGTGGTTTCAAAAAGAAAGAAGTCCCAAAACTCCTAGGGTTTCTTTTTAAATGAAAATAAATAAGTTTGAGAGGCAAACAACCAGAAGAAAAGCTTCCAAAAATTTCAACACCAAAAATTAAAAAGGAAAGGAAATCCTTGCCAAAGGTGAAAGGAAGTTTTTTGAGAGGAAGGATTTTTTGGAAAAGAAATTTTAAATGCCCTCTTTTAGAATCCAATAAAGTTTTTGATGAAAACCAAATCAAAAATTTTGGAGTGTCACAACACCTACCCCCTTAGGAAAAATCTCGTTCCCGAGATTTCAGCTGATCCTTAAATAAGTGTGGATGCTCTGCCCGAAGAAAATCCTCTCTTTCCCAAGTTGCTTCACTGTCGGTGTGATTGCTCCACTGGACTCTGAAGAATTTGATGGTTTTTTGTCGGGTCCTCCTTTTAGACTCCTCTAATATTCTTACTGGACGTTCCCGATAAGTGAGGTCTGGCTGCACGTCAATGCTCTCATGGGATACTTGTTTATCTGGGTTGCTTACGCACTTCCTCAATTGCGAGACGTGGAACACGTCGTGGACATCGGATAATTCCTCGGGTAAGTCTAGCTGGTAGGCTACCGTGCCTCTTCGCGCCATTATACAGAATGGTCCAATGAATCTTGGTGCTAGCTTCCCTTTAATCTTGAATCGTTGCAATCCTCTCATAGGAGATACTTTCAGGTATACGAACTCACCGGGCTTGAAGCTGACCCTACGATGTTTCTGATCATAATAACTCTTCTGTCGACTTTGAGCGGTCTTAAGTCGGTCTCTGATTAGCTTGACTTTTTCCTCGGCTTCTCTGAGCATGTCTGGTCCGAAGATGCGGCTGTCTCCGGTCTCTGACCAATTTAACGGGGTACGACATCTCCGTCCATATAAAGCCTCAAATGGTGCCATTTGCAAGCTGGCCTGGTAGCTATTGTTGTACGCGAACTCGGCGTATGGCAGGCTTTCTTCCCAACTGGTTCCATATGTGAGGACACATGTTCTCAGCATGTCTTCTAAAACCTGGTTTACGCGTTCCGTTTGTCCATCGGTCTGTGGGTGGTATGCGGTACTGAAGGCTAGTTGGGTTCCCAAAGCCTGTTGTAAATGCTCCCAAAATCTCGAGACGAACTGAGTGCCTCTGTCGGATATTATAGTCTTCGGGACTCCATGCAGACAAACTATACGGGAGAGATAAATCCTGGCAAGCCTCTGAGTGTTGTAGGTTGTCCTTACTGGAATGAAATGTGCCACCTTGGTTAACCTGTCAGTGATGACCCATATGGCATCATTCCCATGCTGTGACCGGGGTAGTCCGACAATGAAATCCATACCTATTTCATCCCATTTCCACTCAGGTATTTTGTTTGGTTGCAGAAGTCCGACTGGTCTCTGATGCTCAGCTTTTATGCGTTGACAAGAGTCGCAACGTGCAATGAAGGTGGCTATGTCCCTCTTCATACCGTGCCACCAAAATCTTTCCTGAATATCTTTATACATCTTGGTTCCTCCAGGGTGGATCGAGTACGGGGCGGTGTGGGCTTCAGCTAGAATTTGCTGTTTAAGGTCTTCTATGTTTGGCACGCAGAGTCTTTCTCCGTACCACAATATTCCTCCATCGTCTATGACGAACTCCGAGGCCTTGCCCATACTCACCTTTCTCTTGATGCCTTCAATGCTGGGGTGACCGGGCTGAGCTCCTTTAATTTCCTCCACAAGGTCGGGTTGTATTTCCAAGTTTGATATGGTGCCTTCTGCTACCATTGTCAAATTGAGCTTGGCAAATTCTTGTTGGAATTCGGGCCTCAAGCTTTGCAGATTGCTTTCGTCGGAGTTGGGGTTCCGACTAAGAGCATCGGCCACTACATTTGCTTTTCTTGGATGGTAATGGATACCAACATCATAATCCTTTACCAATTCCAACCAGCGTCTTTGTTGTAAATTTAGTTCTGGCTGCGTGAAAATATATTTGAGACTTTTGTGATCCGTATATATTTCACATCGGTTCCCAAGTAAGAAATGCCTCCATTCCTTGAGTGCATGAATAACTGCTGCCATTTCTAAGTCATGAGTGGGATAATTTTCCTCATGCTTGTGAAGTTGCCTTGAAGCATAGGCGACAACCTTGCCTTCCTGCATCAACACGCATCTGAGACCCTTTCTGGACGCGTCACAAAACACTTCAAAATTTTTGTGTATGTCGGGCACAATTGACACAGGTGCTGTTGTTAATTTCCGCTTTAGTTCTTGGAAACTCTTTTCGCAGGCTTCTGTCCATTCAAACTTCTTGTCTTTCTTGAGTAACTGTGTCATAGGCTTGGCTATGGTGGAGAATCCTTCAATAAATCTGCGGTAATATCCTGCCATTCCCAAGAAACTACGTATATCTGTCACGCTCGCTGGCGACTTCCAGCCAAGTATGGCCTTGACTTTCTCTGGGTCCACTGCGATACCGTCTTGGGTTAGCACGTGGCCTAGAAAGCCTACTTGTCTTAGCCAAAATTCGCACTTGCTGAACTTGGCATACAATTGGTGTTTCCTGAGTTCTCCTAGCACAATCCTGAGATGTTCTGCATGCTCTTCTGGTGTCTTGAAGTATACCAGAATATCGTCGATGAATACCACGACGAACTTGTCCATATATTTCATAAATACTTTGTTCATGAGGTGAACAAAATATGCAGGGGCATTCGTTAACCCAAATGGCATTACTGTGAACTCATACAGTCCATATCTGGAGGTGAAGGCTGTTTTGGGGATATCTTCCGTTCGCACTTTTAATTGATGGTATCCAGACCTTAAGTCAATTTTTGAGAATACTTTGGCCTGAGCGAGTTGATCAAATAAATCGTTTATCCTTGGCATCGGATATTTGTTCTTGACTGTGACCATGTTAAGTGCTCGATAGTCAATACACAATCTTAGTGTTCCATCCTTCTTTTTGGCAAATAAAATTGGTGATCCCCAAGGTGAGGAGCTGGCTCGAATGTATCCTTTGTCCAGCAATTCTTTTATTTGTTTCTTCAATTCAACCAACTCGGATGGTGTCATTCGGTATGGTTTCTTGTATATGGGGGTGGTTCCTGGTGCGAGCTCAATGCAGAACTCTATCTCTCGGTCTGGTGGCATGCCTGGTAGTTCTTCAGGGAATACATCTGGAAATTCACATACTACTGGAACCTTGTTTAACTCAGAAACGTCCACCTTATTCAATCTCGGTTGCCGGGGTATTTTTCCTTCCTTGGCTGACACTCTTATTGTCTTCCCGTGGTGGTGTGTGAGAATTACGGTCCGGTTGAAACAGTCAATAAAACCCTTGTTGGTGGTTAGCCAGTCCATCCCTAGAATGACATCCAGTCCTTTGTTTTCCAACACAATAAGATTTGCGTGAAACTCCAATCCTTCGAACTCAACGACCACATTCTGACAGTAACTCTGAGTAACTTGCTGAATCCCAGGGACTTGATGATCATGGATTTCTCCAAAGGAAGCATCGAAAAATTATTTTGCAAAGCAAAACATTTCGAAATGAAAGAGTGAGAAGCTCCAGAATCAAACAAAACCGTTGCAGGTATTGTGTTGACAGGAAACGTACCGAGTACGATATCCGGAGCGTTTTGTGCCTCCTCTTTGGTTACGTGGTTCAGATGACCCTTCCTGTGGTTGTTGCTGGGATTGAAATTGTTTCGCTTGGGCGCTGAATTATTGCCGCCGTTGTTTGGCTTTGGGGTTGAGTTTCTAGGCTTGGGACACTGCTTGGCATAGTGTCCTTCCTCTCCACAGGCGTAACAAGTAACGCCAGGGCGATATATGAACTCCTTGTCCCTTGCATGAAAATTCTTGATTTGGCGTGAGACATTGGATGGGAATTTGTGTGTCCCGCTCTTTTGAAAATCTGTCTTGCTTCGGTGATTGTGAGCATGGTTAGTCTGGTCCCTTTTTCGCTTGCGGATATCTTCCAGACTGCGTCTCTCATTTTCCAGAGTAATGGCTTTGTCCACCAGTGTTTTAAAATCAGGAAAAGTGTGCACGACCAGTTGGCATTTAAGCGCGGGCGCCAGACCGTCAAGGAATTTCTCCATCTTCTTGCTTTCAGTCATACGCTCTTCATTGGCGTAGCGAGACAATAGTGTAAATTGACTGTTGTAATCTGCCACTGTCATGTTTCTTTGTTTGAGGTCATCGAACTCTCTTTTCTTGATTTTCATAATACTCTTAGGAATGTGTGCACCGCGGAAACCTTCCTTGAAATCATCCCAGGTTATGTCACCTTCGTTGGGATGCATGTGCAGAAAATTCTCCCACCACGATGCGGCTGCTCCTGTGAGATAGTGCGGAGCATACAATACTTTCTCGGGATCTGAACATTTTGCAATAATTAATTTCCTCTCCATATCCCGAAGCCAGTCCTCGGCTTCAAGAGGCTTGTCAGTATGAGAAAATGTTTGGGGACGTGTCTTGTGTAGCTCAGATAACTTGGAATGCTGCGGATACTGTCCATGGTAATTTCCCATGTTGATGACTTGGTTCATCATTTCACGATGTTGTTGCTGACTCTGTTCATAAAGGCGGCACATTTGGGAAAGTGCCGTTTCACTGCCCTGTTGACTCGACTGCCCTTGTGTGAAATTGTTGCCTGGTTGAGTGTCATAATTTTCCTCTGGCGGAGTAGGCATGGAGTGAGTCCAAGGACGAGACATTTTTCACTCTGGGGATATATTTTGTAAAACTCATAAGAAAAGTGAAGATGGTCGCCAAAAACAACTCCAAAAATGCACAAAAATGGCAAATAATTTAAATGACCAAGATTACTTAAGAAAACAAATTGATTTGCGCATGGAGAAGGACTGCTCATTACATATCTTACACGCGGGCGATAATTATACAGTACATCACTCAGGATATGCGTACATAATCCTGACATGTTATTTAGGCTAGTACACTTCTCCAGTTCTACGTGATGCGCAAACAAGCTACTTCTCACAACCTATGTACATATAAACATATCTTACAAAGCGGTACATCGCATGACGGGAAAACGCACTCAGCCAGAAATGTCGACGATCTCCTTGGCCCTGCCAAGGGTGAGGCGCAGTGAGGCTGGGGACTCGACCTCCTCCTCACTAATAGGCTCCAGACGTGAAGAGCCGCGTCGGGTAGATGGGGCGGGTGCCAGGGGCGGAGCAACACGAATAGGAGTGGGCACCACGGGTGGTGCAGTGCGCGCTGGAGTGGGCGCAAAGGCCTGGTTGAACCCTCCGGTGGTAGGTAGGTGACGAGTAGGTGCATGAGATGCTGAGGACGAGTCAAAAGTCAGTGGCGGTGCGGTGAGCAGGAGCTCCCTCCTGTTGGCGGCACAGCCATGGACTGAGTCCATGCGGGCAGCCACGAAGTCGTCCACCAGGTTGTCGAAGGCTGCTTCCAGAGCCCGGAGATACTCAATAAGCATCTCAAAAGCCTCGTCTCATTCTCCTCTGGGGCAGGAGAATGCGTAGTGGCAGGTGTAGGGCACATGGCATGGAAGATAGCGATAGCGACGAGTCTTCATCGCGGGAAGGACATCCCTGAGGCGAGCTATCGCCTCGCGGGCTGCCATCTGCATAGCATGCCTCTCCGTAGGCATGGCTCTTCCCACGAACAGGAAGCGGCGTAACTCACCACGCCCTCCCTTGAACTGCACCGTGGCCTGGTGCATGGTCAGACTGTCGTTGACTTTGTGCTCGCGGAGTGTGAAGACTGGGCGCACGGATTGCCCCATCGCGACCTGAACGATGAAGGAGAGAAGCTTGACGAACCCATCGGGTATGTTGGCGAAGGTCTGAGACTCGCAGCTATTGTCGGCATCTACAAAAGTAGGCAAAAATCCTGAATGGTCAGATCATAAATTTATGCTGACTGTCAGAAAATGACTACAATTGCAAAAAAAATTAAATCGGCTCTATCATGCTAATAACCGATTAGCGATCGCACCTAGTGGCTTCCTACAGTCAGCCTGGCTCTGGTACCAAGCTTGTCACGACCGGTTTTCCAATAAAAATATTTATTGAGAAACCAATCTTTTGAGTCCAGTATGAGAGAAATCCTCCTCACTGGTAGACAAATACTTGATACAATAAGCCAGTAGCATAGAATATATTACAGGGTTGAGCTAGGGATGCTCAACAAATTATTACAAGCGCGCCAATAATTATACATAATGGTGGATATAACACAATGGTGTGGTGGCATACTACTGACCCGAGGATAAAGTGATGGTGAAATAACACAGTGGGGAGTGTGGTAACACGACTCTCAAACTGGCATTTCATCGAGCGTCGAGGTGAGGCTCGATAAATTTATTCGGGTTGCGGAAGCGGATGTAAAACAGTGACCAAGTCCAGGGTCGCACGAGACTGACTGGGATTCCTCTAGGCGTCGGACTCGCTATCGAACTCTTCATCCATGAGATCACCTTCGTCAGCATCTGGCCAAATCAACAATCCAGTGAGTACTTTGAAAGTACTCGCAAGACAGTTCGGACATAAGATATAACAAATGCATGCATGAATGCGTCATGATTAATCTTTCCAATGCACAATTAAAAATTTGCATACGAAGTAAGTACGAGGGAAACAGCGGTAGTCCGCCTGAAATCCCAACCAAAATATAAATGAAAACCGATCGGGTGTCAGAAGCGACGCCTCGAAAGGTGAACAAATAATAACAGAAAATCATGCCACAGTCGGGCGTCTTAGCGACACCACATAAAGGGCTTTAAAAGAAATGCCACAGTCGGACGTCTGAGCGACATCACAGAAAGGGCTTTAAAAGAAATGCCACAGTCGGACGTCTGAGCGACATCACAGAAAGGGCTTTAAAAGAAATGCCATAGTCGGACGTCTGAGCGACATCACAGAAAGGGCTTTAAAGGAAATGCCACAGTCAGACGTCTGAGTGACATCACAGAAAGGGCTTTAAAAGAAATGCCACAGTCGGACGTCTAAGCGACATCACAGAAAGGGCTTTAAAAGAAATGCCACAGTCGGACGTCTGAGCGACATCACAGAAAGGGCTTTAAAAGAAATGCCACAATCGGACGTCTAAGCGACATCACAGAAAGGGCTTTAAAAGAAATGCCACAATTGGACGTCTGAGCGACATCACAGAAAGGGCTTTAATCCACAAGTAAATAATACTCATAATAAATATTCAATTCATGATAATAAACGGGTTAGTCCATCCACATGAATAAACTTTTAACCGGGCTTAGTGCTCATGTGATTCACCGGAGTATCTGTCACCAAAACTGGCACTTGTCAGAATAAGTCAGCGCAACATTTGGATATGGATAAGATGATTTGGAGATTTGTGACTCTGCAGAGTGTGTACAAAAAAATTTCCCACAGCTAACGGATTTCCGTAGTCCCGAAGGACTAGTTCCGTTTACGGTATTTCGGAAGAAAACACAGCCCACCAGTACACACCCATCCTATCTCTCGATGCCAGGACTCACCCTAGACATCGTCCAAGAAAAACTTTGAGACGGGGAGATCACAATCTCGAATAGCATGGGATCAAATTTATATACGCGCGCTCTAAGGGGTGCCCCCCTCTCGGTCCCAACCGGAAACACCCATGCCCCCTGACCGGATGACTGGCTTTAATCCAGGGCCATGGAACCATCATCCCGGCCTCTCCTTTTGGTGTGTACCAGGAAAGCGGTTTGCAACTTACTAATCCATATTCCTTGCGGAAAACATGTGGTAGTACAGGGAAGGAAATGGGAGGAATTGGACCGATACGATTTGACACTGAAGTCAAATAGTCTGGCATAAGACTGGCATGCTACAACACTGCCATCTTACCCATCCTCATGCCAACACATGGCCATTCATACTCACATACATCCACCAATGGATCATCGAGCTCACTTACCTCAACAATGTATGAAAATAACGTTCATCGGTATGCTCATCAACATGCCATGAAACTAACTAAATGCAAAACATGCCAAGACACTCATCATATCAAAAGTTCAAACATGCTTGCCTGGTTCAGAGTAGTCGGAGCCTAGCTCGGTGAAGTTCGCGGCTCCGTCACCTCCTTCGGTATCTACGGTATAAAGAAAATATAGGCACTATCGTAAATACCAAGATGTGCACAAAAAGTATTCCAAATATTTTTCAAATAAATCTGATAAAAAACTAGAAAAAATTTCAAAGAGAACAGAAAAAGAATCGATCACAAATACTTTTCTGTTTAAAAGTTATAAAGGTTTTAGTCCAGGGACTCATCTGTAATGAAACAGAAAGTTTCCAGGGGCTAGCTCATAAAAACGGAAAACGCTTCGGTCTCGAATACGCCAGCCCAGAGAGGGAAACGCATTTTGCCCGAAGGCGTTTTCAGAAAACGAATCGTGTAAAAAGCCCTGAGAGGCTGACTGGCGTGCCCCACCCGTCAGGTTTGAAATTTTAAAAAAAGGGGCGGCAGAGCTCGACGGTGCCCGAGACCCGCGGTGGTCGCCGGCGGCGATCCATGGCGAGGTAGGGCGATCGAAGGGTACCTCCGTGTTCAGGGCGCCCTTCCGCGTCGGTTGGTGGTGGTGGAGGTCGCCGGCGAGTACCACGTCGACGGCGAGCCTTGCTCCAGCGGAGGGCGGCTTGGGTGAAGATGGATCTCGCCGGGGAGAGCTGCGAAGGTCAAATTGATGCTTGGGTTAGCTCACTGGGTGCTCGAGGAAACTACTGACGAAGTTTGGGCGCCGGGGATGGCCTCACCGGAGCGAATCGAGGTGGAGGCCGAGGCGGAACGAGGCGGCCGGAGTCGAGGAAGAAGGGCCCCTCGAGGCTCTTCTAGTTGCTGGTCGGCGTCCAGTGAGGTAGTGGAGGTGTGCGGGGGCGAGAGGGAGCTTGGGGGCGCTATATATAGCCGGCCCGAGGCGGTTGCCGCGAACGGGATAAGTTCGGCGAGCGATTACGGCGGCGCCGTGGTTGGGCAATGGGATTAGGGGCTTGGGCATCATCTAGGTGGAGTAGTGGTTCCATTTCAGGGTCTAGCTCAGCACGGGAGGGAGGTTTACGACCTGTCCCAACAGAACGGCCGTGCGGCACGTCGGCGGCAGGGAGCACGTTCCGTGCTTGCCGGGCCACGGCGACTGTGCAGCGGGGCTGCGCTGGCATGCATGTGCCACGCGGAGAGCCAGGGAGCGTTGGGCGGCGTCGAACGGCGTTGCGCCGCCATTCTGCTTCCGGTCGGCCGTTACGGTGGATCGGCCGCCGCAAGACACGCCGGCGCAGGCGGGCCAGGGCGCCACCGACGCCCAGAAGGCGCCAAGCGCGCGTGCGGCGCTCCAGACAGGAGGAAGAGGCGGCGAGGATCGTGCCAAGGGCACTGTGAGCATGTGACTGAAGATCGACACTGAACTCTGAACTTTTACTGAATTACTGAAAGTGCAATATACAGTGTATGCAAGGTGTTCGACAGAATGATACTGGCCTCTAGGGATTTTTCCTAGAGCTGATTTTTGGTGGAGTGGCTACTCATTGCTCCAGTAGGCTGCCTGAATTTTTGTAGAATTTTTGGGGAAGTGTAGATATGAATTTCACCAAATTTGGCAAATCTGGTCCAAACTTGCAGAGGCTGAAATTTGAAAAATTTGAAAAGAAGGGGAGTGGATCAAGATGGTTCTGAGTTGTGGATGCTAAGGACAATCCAGAGGAGTTGGTTTGAGATCAAAACTCAAAGGAAATAAGGTACTTGCTTTGTAAATGACTCAGGCTCCAAATAATTGATAGAAATGGTTTTGAGAGGAAAAATGATTGAAATAAAATACAAAACTTGTTTGGATTAGTTGGGACAGAGAACTTAGGTTGTTCCAAGGAGGAGGGGAGGTTTTGGAGGGGTTTTACCACCTGTGACATGTTAAAATCATGGGTGGTTTCAAAAAGAAAGAAGTCCCAAAACTCCTAGGGTTTCTTTTTAAATGAAAATAAATAAGTTTGAGAGGGAAACAACCAGAAGAAAAGCTTCCAAAAATTTCAACACCAAAAATTAAAAAGGAAAGAAAATCCTTGCCAAAGGTGAAAGGAAGTTTTTTGAGAGGAAGGATTTTTTGGAAAAGAAATTTTAAATGCCCTCTTTTAGAATCCAATAAAGTTTTTGATGAAAACCAAATCAAAAATTTTGGAGTGTCACACTGCGACCCTCCCAAGGCCCAGCCTGCCTCTCCAGCGCCGGCCCCCGCTGCTTGCCTCCAGATCCAGCCCAGATCCGGCCTCCCTCCTCCACCTGGGCCTGGCCCAAAGTGAGCAGCCCCTCCAGCCCTCTCCTGTACACTTGGCCTAGCCAGATTCGGCCCGATGTGTATTTTTTTCCTGCTGCTACGAATTTGTCTAATATCCAGGAGATGACTGTTTTACCGAAAAGTCCCTGTTCTTCATGCATTTAATGTCTCACAAACCGTGCATCGGTTTAAAATGAATTATACATGAAACTTGCTCAGAATTTTGTGTAGATTAATAATATCCAACTTTCACCCATGTTTAAAATATTTAAAATGTTGTTTGCATTAAATTTGCTCTATGCCATGCTAATATGATTTATTTCATAACTAAATAACCGTAACTTCGATTTTAATAAACTTTATATGTAAATGGGGTAGAATTTTGCCTAGTTTAACTTGGTTCACTTGTTTTGCATGTTTGACAACTCTAAAATTGTGTTTAGGACAGATCAGGACCAAACCTTAAATTATGCTATGGGGATTTTCCGGAATTGTTGTTCGTTGCTTCCGGCCTCATTTAACCTTGACTAGATAGGTAGTTTTCATTTGCTTCACCCCTTGCCATGTTAATCAACATTTAATATTGTTGGGTACGTAAACAAGATCGAACTAAATAATTGTTGTGGTGTTTCGTCATTATGCAACGGAGTTGCATAATGGAAATCCACTTAATTTGTAGGATTGCTTGTGCTCTTTGCCATGCCATGCCTCTTTAAACCGAACATGCATCATACTTGATTGTGCATCATGCCATGTTGATGTGTTGGTTGTTTACTATGTTGTGTGCTTCTTTTCCGGTGATTGCTTCTTCGGGTTGGTTCCGGTAACGTCGAGTTTGTGAGGACCCGTTCATCTACGTCCGTTTGTCTTCTTCATGGACTCGTTCTTCTTCCTTTCGGGATTTCAGGCAAGATGATCATACCCTCGAAATCACTATTATCTTTGTTATGCTAGTTTGCTCGCTCTTTTGCAATGCCATTGCTACGATGCCTAGCACTTGCTTGTCAGCCTCCCAAATTGCCATGTCAAACCTCTAACCCACCATGTCCTAGCAAACCGTTGATTGGCTATGTTACCGCTTTGCTCAGCCCCTCTTATAGCGTTGTTAGTTGTAGGTGAAGATTGAAGATTGTTCCTTGTTGGAACATGGAGATGTTGTTCCTTGTTGGAACATTGGTTACTTGTTGGGATATCACTATATATCGTATATATTTAATGCATCTATATACTTGGTAAAGGGTGGAAGGCTCGGCCTTATGCCCGGTGTTTTGTTCCACTCTTGCCGCCCTAGTTTCCGTCATATCGGTGTTATGTTCCCGGATTTTGCGTCCCTTACACGGTTGGGCTATAATGGGAACCCCTTGACAGTTCGCCTTAAGTAAAGCTTTGCCAGCAATGCCCAACATTGGTTTTACCATTTGCCACCTAGCCTTTTTCCCTTGGGAGTCACGCATCCCGAGGGTCATCTTTATTTTAACCCCCCCCCCCGGGCCAGTGCTTGTCTAAGCATTGGTCCAAACTAGAGCCACTTGTGGGGCCACCTTGGGGAAACTTGAGGGCTGGTTTTAGCTGTATGTAGTGTTCATCCGGTGTTGCCCTGAGAACGAGATATGTGCAGCTCCCATCAGGATGTCGGCGCATCGGGCGGTGTTGCTGGTTTAGTTTTACCCTGTCGAAATGTCTTGTTGTACCGGGATACCGAGTCTGATCGGAATGTCTCGGGTGGAGGTCTATTCCTTCGATGACCGTGAGAGCTTGTGATGGGCTAAGTTGGGACACCCCTGCAGGGATTTGAACTTTCGAAAGCCGTGCCCGCGGTTATGGGCAGATGGGAATTTGTTAACGTCCGGTTGTAGAAAACCTGAAGTCGACCTTAATTAAAATGAATCAACCGCGTGTGTAACCATGATGGTCTCTTTCCGGCGGAGTCCGGGAAGTGAACACGGTTGTTGGAGTAATGCTTGACTTAGGTAGTCTAGGATCACTTCTTGATCATACTCTTATCGGCCGTGCTTTCCCTTCTCTTCTCGCTCTCATTTGCGTATGTTAGCCACCATATATGCTAGTCGCTTGCTGCAGCTCCACCTCATACCTTTACCTTACCCATAAGCTTAAATAGTCTTGATCGCGAGGGTGCGAGATTGCTGAGTCCCTGTGGCTCACAGATACTTCCAAAACCAGCTTGCAGGTGCCGATGAGTTCGTGCAGATGACGCAACCAAGCTCAGGAGGAGCTCGATGAAGATCTTATCCTTTATGTTGTTTCATTCTAGTCGATCAGTAGTGGAGCCCAGTTGGGGTCGATCGGGGACCTTTGTCACATTTGGGGTTCTTCTTTTATTTCGGTTCCGTAGTCGGACCTTGATTGTATTTGGATGATGTAATGCTTTATTCATGTAATTGTGTGAAGTGGCGATTGTAAGCCAACTATGTATCTTTTTCCCTTATGTATTACATGGGTTGTGTGAAGATTACCTCACTTGCGACATTGCTTTCAATGCGGTTATGCCTCTAAGTCGTGCTTCAACACGTCGGAGATATAGCCGCATCGAGGGCGTTACAAGTTGGTATCAGAGCCTTCCCCGACCTTAGGAGCCCCATTGCTTGATCGTTTTTAGCGGCCGAGTTGTGTCTAGAAAAATGTTTTGAGTTTTCTAGGAATTATATATATCGGAGAGTTTAGGAATTCTTTTTTACTTCCCAGTCCCTTCATCGCTCTGGTAAGGCATCCTGACATAGAGTTTTGACTCTTCTCTTCTCAAATTTCACTAAAAAAAATTTAGGATCACGCGGGTATCTTGGAATCGTTCCGATGGTTTTATGATGAGAACATTGTCTTGGTGCCTCCTGTCAGGGGTTTAGTGGAAGTGTCCCGGGGAGTTGAGCTCTGAGGTGTTGTCATCATAATTTTATCGTTGCAGTTCTGGAATACCTGAGTTTAGTACGCCGACATCGAAAATCTCTTTTATGCAGTTCGTTGGTGAGATAACCTCGACGCCACCCAGTACTGGGGCGGGAGTTCGGGAGTATCGCCATAACTTGTATAACGGATGCTTTTCGAAGGTTGAGGTAGATGATTTCCGAAGGTTTCTTGGTTATGTGTTGAAGGATGGATACAGCTGGATGTAGGATTTGCTAGTTTGGGTGAGATATTATGCTTACCCTGTATCCCCAACACCTGATTGCATAACCGGAAAGTTTCGGGAGTTTCATAGGTGGGAATTCAAGTAGCTCTTAGGATATCCTTCCGACAGATGTATGATATGAAATTGGGGTTCGACGTCTAGTGGTTTGCCTATTCACGGTCGATTTTACAGTGGTCTCGTTGTGTCTTAAAGAGTCCTTGGTTATGTTGACTCGGGGACGCTTCGTATGTCATGTGCACTGCCTTGTACATGATGGTGCTGTACGATCGAGCCCGTGTAGGTCCCACCACGAAAACTTCGGATGAAATCTCTATCATATGTTTGTTCCGGCTTATTTCGCAAGCCAATCCTTTTGTTTTTTGTTTTGAGTTGTGGTATTCGAGTTGCTTCAATGTCAAATGTTGATTCCATACCTTCCCCAAATGGTGTTCTCATATTCCTATGTGAATACTAATCTTTCTTGATCATCATGATTGTTTTGTCAATCCTTTTTAATCGGTGTGCTTCTCTTCAAGTGGATCCGATCATTTCAACTTCCGCAAGATCAATTATCAGTTCTTCTCCACGGTGTTTGTTTCATCCGTCTCCATGTTGCCTTTGTTTTTTCCTGCCCTCCCTCCCTTTGTTTTTCTCCAAGGATTCAGATTTCTTATTCTAGTATCATCTTATTGATGAGAAGCCTCTCCATTATTTTTCCTTCATATTCTTATCCAGTGATTCTCATGAAGATTCTAACGGAGCCTCAAGTTCATCATTGTTCGTTCCCTTTCTTCTCCGGTGGTTCCAAGTCAAGCTTTGTTGATCATACCCTTTTCTGATGTCAATGCCTTCTCATGCCGGTGCACCTCATATTCATTCACTTCTCGCTATTTAATTGTTCCAGAGTGCTGAAGATATCTCGAAGATTCGTGTATCCACTCTTCTTTCTTTCAAGCTATTTCGAGGATGTTATCTCTTTCAAGCCATTTAATTTCAACCGGTGCAATCTCTCTTTGTAATCATTCTACGGTGTAACTTTTCAGTGGGCCCTAACCCACAGGTCTTTTCCCAGGATCTTACCTGACTCTTCTAATTTTTTTTCCCGGAGCTATCCTAAATTCATTTCATAGTTTGACGTAAGAATGATTGTCATCAGTCTTATGTTTTTCTCCAGGATCTTCCGAATTCTTTCCATCGTTGGCTCAACCTCCCCATTTTTCATTCCGGAGTGTCTAAATAATTGATGGTGGTGTTTCTCGTTGTCATTCTCATCATTTGAATACCGAAGAAGATTTTCTCTCAATCTTGCTCCATTCTCTTCAAGTTTCGCGATTCTGTCTTGTTGCCATCCTCTCATAATTATTTGCGATTGTGAGATATTCTTTTCAACCATCTGGAGTAATTCAGGAGCCTTTTCAGTTTGTTCATCCGGAGGCCATCATCTAAGATTTATTAATTCTCAGCTTTCAGTTATCATTCTCCAATCCTACCGGTGCTTCGTTCAAGTGATCTTTAATCGGCTCGTGTTCTCTTCGTTTCTCATGTATATAAATTCCCTCAAGTATCTTCTTTTGTTCTCTAATTCTTCCCGGTATTTCTTTATATTATCTTCATTCATTTTCATTTCTTACGGTGGTTAGTTCAAGATTTCTCTTCCTCCTTATCATATTTATTTATTGGTTGTTTCAATTCTACCGGTGGTTCGTTGAAGACTTTCTCAAGTTTATGTTATATCTCTCTTAATCTTTTCTATGAGAATAAGTAGTATGCCAAATCCATTGCTTGTCATCAATTTAATTGGTGAAGGTTACGCATAATGTAATTCTTATTCTTGTTTCATCCAAATGATTTAATTCCTGTTTTCCGGAGTGGCTCATCATACTTATTCTTGGTTTCAAGTACTCATCTTTCTTTCCTGGAGTTTCAAGTTCTCCCAATTATATCGTCGTGAAGATCCATCTAATCGTTGCAAGGCTTCACTTTGTGTTTTCAATTTCCCTTTCTTTCGTCATCCTTTTGTTTACTGGAGTACTTCATCAAGGTTCTACATGATGGTTCATCAAGGATTTAATTCCTTCTCGAAGTGCTCATCAAGATTTTTTTAGGGAGCTCAAGCTTTCTTCATATTGTAATCCGGAGTGCAATTATTCTTTATTCCGTATCATTGGAGGTGGTATTATGTCATTCTTGATAATTTGAGTTCATATTGTCATGATTCACATGTTGTCAAGATTGGGATATTTTAAATCCATCAATCTCATCATTGCAATTATCTTGGGTTATATTTCACCTAAAGCCTTCCCTTAGGATTGTTGCTAATTATGGCGCTTACAAATGACCCAAGTTCTTCTTTTATCCTCCCGGTAATATAGCCTTCTCGTCTCCTTGTTCTTGTCAATCCAATTCTTTTCCCGTGAGTGGCAGGTTTTTCATCTCTTAATTTGAGAGGTATTCCATAAGACCATATCAAGCTTATTATTTTCGTTATTGGTTTTCCAACAACTCCGTTCAACCCTTCTCCTAGAGATGCCTTTTCAGGCTCTTTTGTAGCAGAAGTTGGCATTGTTTTCTACATTCACTTGTCTCAATTATCTTTACTCTACTCTTTTGTTTCGGAGGCATTGTGATGTTCATCTTTTCAACCCATCATCTCGTTTTGTCAAAGATCATGATCTTTTCATGCCTATCCTTTTATCTGAGTGTTGTGTTCTCTTTACAAGTATCCTCTCATCTTGTCAAGTTCAATTCCTTCCATTTACAGACGGAGTGCTGTCCAAATTATATTACTCTTATTCCTTCCCTATCTTGCTTAACCGGAGTATTGTGCCCCTTTGTTCAAGTTCTTTTCGCCTTATCAAGTCTTGCATCCCTTTCTCAACCAGAGTGTCGTGTTTTCATTTGAGCTCTCTCATCTTATCAAATTTTGACTCCCTTCTCAACCGGAGTGCGGTCTGAGATCTTTCTTACCCCTTGTTCCATTCATTCAATAGTTCCGGTGGCAGTGTGTTGTGATTTCATCAAGTCTCTTCTCATCTTATCAAGTTATTATTCAATTCCTTTTCTTTTCAACCGGAGTGCTGACCGAATTTTGGTTTTCCTTGATCCCCTTCCTTAACCGGAGTGTTTTTCTATATATATCTTCCCTTCAACCTCAAGGTTTCGCAATGTTCTTTGTTCCTCTTTTCTAACGCAGTGTTTTCGACTTTGTTCTCCTTCGTTCTATTCTTTTCTCGAATTTGTTCAACCTCTTCAAGATTCGTGGTTTCACTTGTTTGTCAAAGGAGCAACTTAGTTTTACCTCTCCCCTTTCTCCTCCGTTTTCCCTCCGGTGCCATTCTAGATCTCAGGACGAGATCCTCTCGTAGTGGTGGAGTGTTGTAACGCCCCGAGACCGATGTGCCAGGTGTCCTCTGTTGCCATGTCATTTGCTTGCGTGTTGCATTTCATCATGTCATCATGTGCATTGCATCATCATGTTTTCAAAACTTGCATCCGTCCCGGCCTCCTCGTTCTCTCCGTTGTCCGTTCTGAGCCCTACCACACTCGCACGCGCCCGCGGCACGTCCGAAATATTATTTTATAAGTGGCCGGAAAATGTTCTCGGATTGGGTTGAAATTTGGTGTGCAGTCTTATTATAGTGTAGACAGACCGCCTCTCAAGTTTCATCGCAATCGGAGTTCGTTTGACGCCCCAACAGATAAATATAGCGGCAATAGTAGCCGGTCAAAACGTCGGACGTTTTCGGTCTCCGGAAACAGATGCCGGGCCTCCCTCTCTTCTCTTCTCTCAGCTCGAGACCGTCTACACAGCCCATTACTCACCTCCAGGCCCTACCTAACCTCTCTCGTCAGCCCGCGACCCTCCTCGCACGCGCCCGAAAGCTGTCCCGGACCCGACTCGGGCTGTCACTACCGTTGTGTCCAGATCATCCCCAAACATCTACAAAACGTCACCATTTTCCTATTTGGACTTCCTAGCCTATTTTTCTCGACCGCCCGATTACGATCGGACGGACCGATTACCCCCTAACCTAATCCAACAACGTATATATATTGACCAACCCTAAAATTTAGGCCGTTTGTCCCATCGCCGCCGCCACTCCACCTACTCTCCTCTTTCATTGGGATCCCCATCCCACCAACCACCACAGCCCAAGCTCCACCTTGTTTTCCCCACCAGACCAATCCATACCAGCCACTCCTCCTGATCCACCTCGTCCTCTGCCCGAGCTCTCCCGCAGGCAGCCCCGCGCCCGGTCCAGGCGGGATCGAGGCGACCACCTCGTGCACGCCGAATCCAATCGTCGGACCAGCTCCACCACCAGAGGCCGAAGCCGACACCGCCATGCGAGCCTTGCTCAAGCTCCACCCGCCCCGGATCCCTGCCTCCTCCTGCTCGATCCCTGCACCGAGCACGGCGCACCTCCTCCTGAAGCCAGCGCCTCCTCCCTCTGGCCGCACCTGAGCCCCTCGTCGCTGGCGAATAGCAGCTCCAGGCTAGGTCGCCCTGCTCCCGCTGCTCCGCCCTCGCAAGTGTGCCCGAGCCCCTCCTGCTCGACCTCGCCATCCCCGGCGCCCTAGCTGGACCTTGTCGGAGCCGCTGGCTAACGAGGACGACCCCACGCCCCTGTCCTCCTTACCCTTCTTCTTTTCCTCCTTCCCTCACATGCCTCTCTCTCTCTCTCTCTGTGACTTGCCGCAGCAGGAGATTTTGCCGCCGTTTCGCGTCAGATCCGGCCGAGGACCGCCGGATCCCGCCGCCTCCGACACGGATCCCCATCCCCAGACCTCCTGCCGCTCGCCGGAGTCCTCAGCGCGCCGCTGCCCCCCTGCTTTCCCTCGATCCGCAGGAGAACGACGAACAAGGTAGCCATGGCCCCTGCTTCGAACGAACTGGCATAGCCACGCAGGCGTTGACCACGACTTCTGCCTGCGTGGGCTGCGACCCTCCCAAGGCCCAGCCTGCCTCTCCAGCGCCGGCCCCCGCTGCTTGCCTCCAGATCCAGCCCAGATCCGGCCTCCCTCCTCCACCTGGGCCTGGCCCAAAGTGAGCAGCCCCTCCAGCCCTCTCCTGTACACTTGGCCTAGCCAGATTCGGCCCGATGTGTATTTTTTTCCTGCTGCTACGAATTTGTCTAATATCCAGGAGAAGACTATTTTACAGAAAAGTCCCTGTTCTTCATGCATTTAATGTCTCACAAACCGTGCATCGGTTTAAAATGAATTATACATGAAACTTGCTCAGAATTTTGTGTAGATTAATAATGTCCAACTTTCACCCATGTTTAAAATATTTAAAATGTTGTTTGCATTAAATTTGCTCTATGCCATGCTAATATGATTTATTTCATAACTAAATAACCGTAACTCCGATTTTCATAAACTTTATATGTAAATGGGGTAGAATTTTGCCTAGTTTAACTTGGTTCACTTGTTTTGCATGTTTGACAACTCTAAAATTGTGTTTAGGACAGATCAGGACCAAACCTTAAATTATGCTATGGGGATTTTCCGGAATTGTTGTTCGTTGCTTCCGGCCTCATTTAACCTTGACTAGATAGGTAGTTTTCATTTGCTTCACCCCTTGCCATGTTAATCAACATTTAATATTGTTGGGTACGTAAACAAGATCGAACTAAATAATTGTTGTGGTGTTTCGTCATTATGCAACGGAGTTGCATAATGAAGCTCCACTTAATTTGTAGGATTGCTTGTGCTCTTTGCCATGACATGCCTCTTTAAACCGGACATGCATCATACTTGATTGTGCATCATGCCATGTTGATGTGTTGGTTGTTTACTATGTTGTGTGCTTCTTTTCCGGTGATTGCTTCTTCGGGTTGGTTCCGGTAACGTCGAGTTTGTGAGGACCCGTTCATCTACGTCCGTTTGTCTTCTTCATGGACTCGTTCTTCTTCCTTTCGGGATTTCAGGCAAGATGATCATACCCTCAAAATCACTACTATCTTTGCTATGCTAGTTTGCTCTCTCTTTTGCTATGCCATTGCTACGATGCCTACCACTTGCTTGCCAGCCTCCCAAATTGCCATGTCAAACCTCTAACCCACCATGTCCTAGCAAACCGTTGATTGGCTATGTTACCGCTTTGCTCAGCCCCTCTTATAGCGTTGTTAGTTGCAGGTGAAGATTGAAGATTGTTCCTTGTTGGAACATGGAGATGTTGTTCCTTGTTGGAACATTGGTTACTTGTTGGGATATCACTATATATCGTATTTATTTAATGCATCTATATACTTGGTAAAGGGTGGAAGGCTCGGCCTTATGCCTGGTGTTTTGTTCCACTCTTGCCGCCCTAGTTTCCGTCATATCGGTGTTATGTTCCCGGATTTTGCGTCCCTTACGCGGTTGGGCTATAATGGGAACCCCTTGACAGTTCGCCCTAAGTAAAGCTTTGCCAGCAATGCCAAACGTTGGTTTTACCATTTGCCACCTAGCCTTTTTCCCTTGGGAGTCACGCATCCCGAGGGTCATCTTTATTTTAACCCCCCCCCCCCCCGGGCCAGTGCTTGTCTAAGCGTTGGTCCAAACTAGAGCCACTTGCGGCGCCACCTCGGGGAAACTTGAGGGCTGGTTTTAGCTGTACGTAGTGTTCATCCGGTGTTGCCCTGAGAACGAGATATGTGCAGCTCCCATCAGGATGTCGGTGCATCGGGCGGTGTTGCTGGTTTAGTTTTACCCTGTCGAAATGTCTTGTTGTACCGGGATACCGAGTCTGATCGGAATGTCTCGGGTGGAGGTCTATTCCTTCGATGACCGTGAGAGCTTGTGATGGGCTAAGTTGGGACACCCCTGCAGGGATTTGAACTTTCGAAAGCCGTGCCCGCGGTTATGGGCAGATGGGAATTTGTTAACGTCCGGTTGTAGAAAACCTGAAGCCGACCTTAATTAAAATGAATCAACCGCGTGTGTAACCGTGATGGTCTCTTTCCGGCGGAGTCCGGGAAGTGAACACGGTTGTTGGAGTAATGCTTGACGTAGGTAGTCTAGGATCACTTCTTGATCATACTCTTATCGGCCGTGCTTTCCCTTCTCTTCTCGCTCTCATTTGCGTATGTTAGCCACCATATATGCTAGTCGCTTGCTGCAGCTCCACCTCATACCTTTACCTTACCCATAAGCTTAAATAGTCTTGATCGCGAGGGTGCGAGATTGCTGAGTCCCTGTGGCTCACAGATACTTCCAAAACCAGCTTGCAGGTGTCGATGAGTTCGTGCAGATGACGCAACCAAGCTCAGGAGGAGCTCGATGAAGATCTTATCCTTTATGTTGTTTCGTTCTAGTCGATCAGTAGTGGAGCCCAGTTGGGGTCGATCGGGGACCTTTGTCGCATTTGGGGTTCTTCTTTTATTTTGGTTCCGTAGTCGGACCTTGATTGTATTTGGATGATGTAGTGCTTTATTCATGTAATTGTGTGAAGTGGCGATTGTAAGCCAACTATGTATCTTTTTCCCTTATGTATTACATGGGTTGTGTGAAGATTACCTCACTTGCAACATTGCTTTCAATGTGGTTATGCCTCTAAGTCGTGCTTCGACACGTGGGAGATATAGCCACATCGAGGGCGTTACATGGGGAACCCAGTGTTGTCTGTTTTTTTGGAAATCCCGGGGTGCCCGTGTGATCTTCCTATGGACTGCCACCCAGGCTCAAAGGGAACTGAGATGATTCATGCTAGAAACTTCCGTGTGCAGCCACAAGCTATTATGGGCTCTAGCATAGTTGAGTAAGTTACGTGAAGCTCTTGAAGAGGTAGATCAGCAGGTAGTGGGTTTTGTAGGTTTGGTATGGTCTACCCGGAGTAGAGAGTTAACGTTTCTGAAAGACTATGTCTCGGTCATCCGTTTCTCAAACACCATGTGGTGCGAGAAATCCAACGGAGGCGATCGAGTCTTGTGGGGAAAAGTGCGCAAACCTCTGCAGAGTGTACAATCTAATCATGGTTAGCCGTGTCCCCGGTTATGGACAATTCTTGAGTATCTAGTACTTGGGTTATCACATGTATCTCACCATGTTTAATTAATACTGTTGGGTTGTTAATCACTTTAATTGGGATTGAGTTGGGGTTACCTTCTCAATGATGTTTCAACCACCATGATAGTTAAATTAAAATCTATTCCTTTGTTGTAGGGAAAAATTGGCTTTTCGCAAAAACTACAACCATACAGCTTACCACCAGCCATATATGCATGTAGTGATAGCATTATTCTATTTCTGCTCTACTGTGTTATATTGCCAGCATATTCCATGTGCTAACCCATTTTCGGGCTGCAACGTATTATGTTGCAGACTTTTCAGACGAGGAGTAAGGTACGTTAGGTCGTTGCCGTACAGCTCAGCTATGCCGTTGGAGTTGATGGACTCACCTTATCTTCCAAGCCTTCTGTTGTTATCGCATTAGATGGCCTTAAGCCATATTATTGTAATAAGTTCTCTTTTAGACTTTACGATGTGATAAGTGTGTGATTGCTACTCTATTATAAATCCTCGAGTACTGTCTGTGTCAGCATTATCGATCCAGGGATGACACTGAAGCACAGAGACTTGACCATCTGAGGTCGAGTCGCTACATGATGGTATCAGAGCACACGCTGAGTGTAGGACACAACCACTAAGATAAACCCTAGGTCACACTTCTCTTCTCATTTCTGACTCCTCTCCATTTTCTACTCTTTAGGATGATGGAGATGAAGAACAAGTTTGCACAACCGGATGAAGATACACCTTTTGGACGTCACCTGAAGGAAATCACTAGGTACTTGAACATTGGAATACCAAGCTTCACCGGGACGTACAACGCCACTTTACCTGAAGAGGAGCGCTGGATGATTCAAGTACAAGTTCCATTAAGGACGTTCTCGCCAACTTCTAAACCCATAGAATTTTCCTTCAACGCACCAACCTGGAGTTTAGGAAAGAGTATGGCAGCTCACATCACCATAGGACGCATTGGAGAAGTTTACAATAGGGAGCTTAATGACACTATTTACCAAATATGTGGGCGCCGAGACGAGCAATGGGAAGTAATCAGCACTAAGAAGGATAGATCCATTGCAGCTTTCATCTAGGAGTTAAACCAGCACATTCGACGTCAGGAGAACCAGATGTGTGCGGACATGATGGACTTCAAGAAGGCGAAGACTAGGATCATCGAGCTGGAGGAAGAACTCAAGTTTACCCACGATGGATATGAGGAGGAAATCAAGACCCTATTGGAGAAGAATGACGACCTAGTCAAGAAGATCGGAGTATTCATGGGAGGACCAGCACCGAAAGAAGAAGACGAAGAACCCAAGGAAATACGCCCCGAGGACTACATCATCATAGATGACACCGACTCCACCCCTAGTGATGATGACTTTGAAGACGAAGCTGGAGCAGACATCATGGAGTCTTCCACCGATCAAAATTTCTAGATGACTACCATATATTAGTAGTATTTCCCCCATGTATATAGTAGTAGTGAGCACTTTTGCGATAGTTCTAGACCGTTTGTATTCCCTTGCTTGATTGATTGAGTGAAATGATTGTGTTTGTCTCATGTGCATATGGGTAGTGTTTTCTCATTAGACCTCTTCTATTCTTAATCTCTCCCATCTAAACCCCTCAGATGCCTCCGAGACATGACCCCTGTTTTGCCTTCCCGCCGGAGCTTACCCAGTTGATCCAGCAGCAGGATGCCTTGATGCAATTGCTAGTTCAGAACCAGGGCAACAACAACAACTACAACAACAACCCACCGCCAGTGAACAACCTAGCCCGTTTTCTAAGGTTACAGCCGCCGGTATTTTGCAGTAGCACCGAGCCTATAGTTGCTGATGATTGGCTACGCCGTATTGGAAGGGGTTTGACCACCGCAAGTTGCACAGATGCTGAGAAGGTGCGCTTTGCCGCACATCAATTGGATGGACCAGCAGCCTCATGGTGGGAGAATTACACAACCACTTTTCCTATAGCCAATGTCACTTGGGACCAGTTTTAGCAAGCTTTCCACATAGCCCATGTCTCCACTGAAGCTATGCAGATGAAGAAGCGGGAGTTCCGCAACCTACGCCGGGGGAACCGTACTGTGGCTCAGTACGTGGATGAGTTTAGCAAGTTATCTTGCTACGCCCCTGATGATGTGGCCACAGATGCCGTGAAGCAGGAGAAGTTTATGGAAGGGCTGAATGATGAGATGAGCATGAAGTTGATGGTAGCAACCTTCAACAGACTACTAGGAGTTGGTAGATAAGGCTCTTATGATTGAATGGAAACAGCAGCAGATTGAGAGCCGCAAGAGAAAGTACGGATAAGGGAAGTATAACTCAGGAGCTCAGCAGAAGCCTCGCCTAACCCCAAACTCGGGAGGACTTGTTCATAACCATGGAGGTCACAACCACACTGGAGGAGGGTCACATAACCACAGTAGTGCTAAGAATGGGAATGGGAACGGAGCTAACAACAATCATAACCGCTCCAACCCGTCCACTCCCGCCAAAAGAGACTTAAGTCAGGTTACCTGTTTTAAGTGCGGGAAGACAGGGCACTATGCCAATGATTGCCCCGAAGGAAGGAATGGAAACGGAAATGGAAGCACTGGGAAGAAGCCCAATCCATTCAACAAAGGACAAGTGAACCACGTTAACGTGGAGGAGGTCGAAGAGCAGCCGGACGCGGTAATAGGTAAGTTTTTGGTTAAGTCATTTACCGCTCTTGTTCTTTTCGATACTGGTGCATCGCATTCATACATATCAAGGGGATTTGTGGATAAGTATAAACTACCAACCCAAACCCATAGGACCCCTCTTTTAGTGGGTTCACCCGGAGCAGAGTATATGGCTAGCTGATGGTGTGACCAGATACCCTTAACCATTGGTACATATGTTTTTCTGTCCGACCTAATTATCTTGGAGTCACAAGGATTGGATGTGATATTGGGTATGGACTGGATGTCAAAGTTTGGAGGAAGCATTGACTGTGCTAGTAAGTCGATTTATCTCACCACCCCGGAGGGAAAAAGGATTAAGTATGTGTCTAGGCATGTGCCTAAAAGGAGCCAAGTGAATGCCCTTACGGGAGTTGTTCAGGAGGAAGTGCCGGTAGTAAGAGATTACCCGGATGTTTTCCCAGAGGAGTTACCAGGCATGCCACCGGACAGAGATATTATGTTTTTGATAGAGCTGTTACCAGGAACAGGACCAATATCCAAGAGACCCTATCGGATGCCCGCGAATGATCTGGAGGAAATTAAGAAACAGATCAAGGAGTTATTGGAGAAAGGATACATCCGAAGAAGTTCATCACCTTGGGGAGCCCCAGTACTTTTGGTTGAGAAGGATAAATCCCTAAGGATGGTTGTTGATTATCGAGCCTTGAATGAAGTGATGATAAAGAACAAGTACCCACTGCCGATGATCAACGATCTGTTTGATCAGTTGCAAGGAGCTAAAGTGTTCTCAAAGATCGATTTACGATCAGGGTATCATCAGTTGAAGATACGAGAGAAGGACATACCAAAGACGGCATTCACAATGCGATATGGATTATACGAGTACACGGTCATGTCGTTTGGACTGAGTAATGCCCCTGCCTATTTCATGAGCATGATGAACAAGGTGTTCATGGAGTATTTGGACAAGTTTGTTGTGGTGTTTATTGATGATATCATGGTATACTCGAAGAACGAGGAGGAGCACAAAGAGCATTTGCGTTTAGTTCTCGAGAAGCTCAGGGAACACCAGTTGTATGCTAAGTTTAGCAAATGCGAGTTTTGGCTGAAGGAAGTCGGATTTCTTGGACATGTTATATCAGGAGAAGGTATAGCAGTAGGCCCCAGCAAGGTTCAGTCAGTCACTGAATGGTTGGCACCCACCTCAGTTAGTGAGATCTGCAGTTTTCTTGGACTCGCAGGATACTACCGGAGATTCATTGAGAATTTTTCCAAGATTGAGAAACCAATGACTGAACTGTTGAAGAAGGATACCAAGTTTAAATGGACAAAAGATTGTGAAGCAAGTTTCCAGGAGTTGAAGAAATGTTTGACTACAGCCCCAGTGCTAGTACTGCCAGATATACATAAGGAGTTCCAAGTGTATTGCGACGCCTCTCGCTTAGGACTTGGATGTGTGCTTATGCAGGACGGAAGAGTTGTTTCGTATGCCTCACGACAACTAAAACCTCATGAGTTGAATTATGCTACGCATGATTTGGAGCTAGCAGCCGTAGTGCATGCGTTGAAGACTTGGAGACATTACCTTATTGGAAACCATTGTGATGTGTACACGGATCACAAGAGTTTGAAGTACATCTTCACCCAGAAGGAGCTGAACCTTAGGTAGAGGAGATGGTTGGAGCTTATAAAGGATTTTGACATGAAGCTACACTATCATCCAGGAAAGGCAAATGTCGTAGCAGACGCATTGAGTCAGAAGAGTTATGCTAATATCCTTGAAAGTAAAGGACTACCGAAGGAATTAGCAAAGGACATCATGGAACTTCGATTAGAGATTGTACCTAGAAGGTTCATTGCCACAATGGAGGTTTAGTCGACATTGCTGGACAAGATTCGGGAAGCTCAGAAAGATGATAAAGAGATTGCCGAGATAAAGGAGAAGATGGGCAAAGGAAAGGCCAAAGGTTTTCGTGAGGATGAGCACGATACCCTATGGTTTGAGGACCGAATTTATGTGCCCAATAATCAGGAGATCAGGAAGTTAATACTTCAGGAGGCCCATGACTCACCATACTCGATACACTCCGGAAACACCAAGATGTATTTGGATTTGAAGGAACGTTTCTGGTGGACTGGTATGAAGAAGGATATTGCCAAGTATGCAGCCATATGTGATGTATGCCAGAGAGTTAAGGCAGAACATCAGAAGCCAGCAGGACTGTTACAGCCTATGCCGATACCTGAATGGATGTGGGATAAACTTGGCATGGACTTTATTACCGGATTACCCAGGACTAAAGCAGGATATGGTCCCATATGGGTAGTAGTTGATCGTTTGACCAAAGTAGCTCACTTCATCCCAGTGAAAACCACCTATACAAATGCAAAGTTGGCCAAGATCTACATGTCCAGGATCGTATGTCTGCATGGAGTTCCGAGGACCATCGTATCGGACCGAGGAACACAGTTTACTTCAAAGTTTTGGCATCAGTTACACCAGACTCTGGGAACGAGATTGGAGTTCAGTACAGCGTTTCACCCACAGACAGACGGACAAACTGAGAGAGTCAATCAAATTTTGAAGGACATGTTGAGAGCCTGTGCGCTAGATTATGCATCTAGTTGGGATGACAATTTGCCGTATGCAGAGTTCTCATACAACAATAGCTACCAAGTCAGTTTGAAGATGGCACCGTTCGAAGCCTTGTATAGACGCAGGTGCAGAACACCGTTGATGTGGGATGAGGTAGGAGACCGACAGTTGTTTGGACCAGACCTGATTAAAGAATCTGAGGAGAAGGTAAAGTTGACCCGAGACCTACTGAAGATTGCTCAGTCCAGGCAGAAGAGTTATGCAGACTCGAAACGCAAGGAGGTAACCTACGAAATTGGAGACAGAGCATATCTGCGAGTATCGCCCTTGCGAGGAGTGAAACGTTTTGGAGTTAAAGGAAAGTTAGCCCCGAGATTTGTAGGACCGTATCGCATTTTGGAACGGATGGGAGAAGTTGCCTACAAGTTGGAGTTACCTGAGGGATTGACAGGAGTCCACGATGTGTTCCACGTTTCACAACTGAAGAAGTGCCATGCTGGGATGGCGGATATACCATTAAGAGATACAGTACCCCTGGAAGCGATTCAGTTGGACAGTGATTTGACTTACGAGGAGAAGCCAGTTAGGATTCTTGAGTTTGCCAGCAGAGTCACCCGCAGTAAGGTTATCAAGTTTTGCAAGGTTCAGTGGAGCCACCATACCGAGGATGAAGCCACCTGGGAACGAGAGGATGATCTCCGCAAGGACCAAACATACCTATTTTCTAGCCAACCCGAATCTCGAGGGCGAAATTCATCTTAAGGGGGGTAGGTTTGTAACATCCTAAATTTTCAATTTGGAATGTTATACATAGATCACCCATGCATATCATGATTTATTGTGTTCCAGTTCCGCAATCCTCGAAATCCTAAGCAACTCAAGGACCCACGGAGAGAGTTGGGGATTTTCCGGTTTTCATATTTGATTTTTTGATCAAATAATGAAACGAGGATTTTGATTTTAATAATTTTTCTCTCCGAAATATTTCATATTAAATCAAATGAGTGGAGATAACATGACTTCTCCGAAATAATTGAAATATTGGAGGAAAAATATTAAAATCATTTATTGGATTTTATTTGGTTTTATTTGCATTAGAAAAATTGCACGTTTTCAAAATTGCATTTTAGGGCCAAGAAAATGTTCAACTCGTCCTAAATATTTTATTTAGACGGTGAAAATTTGTTTTGGCATTTTTAGATTTTTATTTATTTTTCTTGGATTTTTCTTCTGTCGGCGGAATTATTTAAAAAAAATCTCGCGCCCGACTGGGCCTAAGGCCCAGCCGAGCCACGCCGGCCCGAGCCGCCACCGCCTTGCGCGCGCGCGCCGCCGCCGCCGACCCGGACTCCAAGTCCGAGCCAGACTCCCCGCCGCCGCCGCTGCCTTGCCCCCTCCCCCAAGAAGCCGCCGCCCCCCTGGAGCCCAAGTCGCCGCCGCCTGCAGCCGCCCGCGCCGCCGCCGCCGCAACCCCGCCACCCCACGTCGCCGCCGCCGCAGCCCCGCCACCCCACGCCGCCCCGTCGCCGCACCGGAGCCCCGCCGGAGCCGAGCCAAGGTAGCCGCCGCACCGCCCCGGTTTTCTAAAGAAAAAAAACCATTCGGGTTTTTTTAGAAACCCTAGTTTTCGTTTTTTTAATAGATCGGTTTTTCTCCGGTTTATTTATTTAGCGAGTGTTCGCAGGTTCGTTCGTTTTAACGAATGCGTTCTTCATTTAGATTTAGATAACGAACGATCATTCGTTAATCTGTTCTTCGTTTTTCTTTTTCTCGGATTTATTCCGCGATTTTTCTGATCGCGATTTCGGATCCGATTTTAATTTCTGTTTTTCTTCTCGCTCGTTTATCGGAAACAGGCGATTCAAGCGCCTGGAGTTTCATCTCGAAACCCTCTTTCCGTTTAATCAACTCAAACAAGTTTTTGTTACTGTAAAATTTGGCCTAGTTTCAGATTAGTAAACGAAGCTTTTTTTTCTTTCACCGTTTGACTTTCGTTGCTCCGTTTGAATTGATTCTTTTTGCGTACCGGAGTTCTTAAGTTGAACTTTCTGGTCAACCTCTCTTAGTTGAGTTTTGTTTGTGCATCGTTGCTTGTTACTTATGTATGTTATTGTTTGCTTGCGATAGAATTCCCGGAGTGTGAAGCGTGTTACTACGAGTCTCTAGGATTCACGGATCGTCAGCAAGGCAAGTAACACTTTGATCATATCCCACTATTACCCAGTTTTTATGCATTAGTTCCAATCCTCAAACATTGCATGATTAGGATGTCATTAACTTGTGGGTTGGGAAGTAGTTGCTGAGGTAGAACCTATTGTCCTGTTATATTCAAACCCTTGGGAGTTACCTCTTCGTATTGCTTATTGCTATGCTATGCTCGTAGACGTGGTTTGGGTTTGAGTGAAATTCATGACAGATGTGAGATTGTTAATTAATGGTTCAACTTAAGGTGGCAACTTAATCAAACAACTGGGTGGATTGAGGCACCTGGGGAACCCATTGTTGTCTGTTTTTTGGAAATCCCGGGGTACCCGTGTGATCTTCCTATGGACCGCCACCCAGGCTCAAAGGGAACTGAGATGATTCATGCTAGAAACTTCCGTGTGTAGCCACAAGCTATTATGGACTCTAGCATAGTTGATTAAGTTACGTGAAGCTCTTGAAGAGGTAGATCAGCAGGTAGTGGGTTTTGTAGGTTTGGTATAGTCTACCCAGAGTAGAGAGTTAACGTTTCTGAAAGACCGTGTCTCGTTCATCCGTTTCTCAAACACCATCTAGTGCGAGAAATCCAACGGAGGCGATCGAGTCTTGTGGGGAAAAGTGCGCAAACCTCTGCAGAGTGTACAATCTAATCATGGTTAGCCGTGTCCCCGGTTATGGACAATTCTTGAGTATCTAGTACTTGGGTTATCACATGTATCTCACCATGTTTAATTAATATTGCTGGGTTGTTAATCACTTTAATTGGGATTGAGTTGGGGTTACCTTCTCAATGATGTTTCAACCACCATGATAGTTAAATTAAAATCTATTCCTTTGTTGTAGGGAAAAATTGGCTTTTCGCAAAAACTATAACCATACAGCTTACCACCAGCCATATATGCATGTAGTGATAGCATTATTCTGTTTCTGCTCTACTGTGTCATATTGCCAGCATATTCCATGTGCTGACCCGTTTTCGGGCTGCAACGTATTATGTTGCAGACTTTTCAGACGAGGAGTAAGGTACGTTAGGTCGTTGCCGTACAGCTCAGCTATGCCGTTGGAGTTGATGGACTCACCTTATCTTCCAAGCCTTCCGCTATTATCGCATTAGATGGCCTTAAGCCATATTATTGTAATAAGTTCTCTTTTAGACTTTTCGATGTGATAAGTGTGTGATTGCTACTCTGTTATAAATCCTTGAGTACTGTCTGTGTCAGCATTACCGATCCAGGGATGACACTAAATCACAGAGACTTGACCATCTGAGGTCGGGTCGCTACATTCGTGGATACAGAAAGTTGCGGCAGTGGAATTAGGGTTTTGGCTCTGTATGTGATCGTTTGGGGGTACGTAGGTATATATAGGAGGAAGAAGTACGTCGGTGGAGCAACAGGGGGCCCACGAGGGTGGAGGGCGTGCCTGGGGGGGTAGGCGCGCCCCCTACCTCGTGGCCTCCCTGTTGGTTGCTTGACGTAGGGTCCAAGTCTCCTGGATCATGTTCGCTCCGAAAATCACGTTCCCGAAGGTTTCATTCCGTTTGGACTCCGTTTGATATTCCTTTTCTTTGAAACCATAAAATAGGCAAAAAAACAGCAATTCTGGGCTGGGCCTCCGGTTAATAGGTTTGTCCCAAAAATAATATAAAAGTGGATAATAAAGCCCAATAATGTCCAAAATAGAAGATAATATAGCATGGAGCAATCAAAAATTATAGATACGTTGGAGACGTATCAGATCTCAGTAGGACCGAAAAGGATGAATCAGTCAGACCAAAATGCACAAAGAGGTTTTGGAAGTTTAAGTCTATAACGAATCGGGAACTCTGAGTGCTCCTCACAGAGAGTGGTTCGAATCTGACTTGATCAAACTTTGTGATATAGCATGAATAGAGTTTGAGACGAGAAAAACATAGATAGCTAGAGGGAGTTCTTAGGCATTCTTGTCCATCCATTTGGCAAAAGAGAAAAAAACAATCAAAGCAACAAATGGATGTCCTCGAATGAGAAAAATATGCATTCAACATGCTCACACAATTAAAATGGTAAATGAAATATGTGACGAAGCATGCACAGACACTCTAGCATCTATCAAGCATTTGGCGATGACTAGGTCATCTATATATGAGTATATTGACTTAGGAGTCAAATGAGAACATTTGATCATAGGTCATACTCATCGTTTAAGCACAAGTGGGGTTACCACTTTTACATAGAGCATTGTTGTACTCACACCATTAGAGTTGCTTTAACTCAATTGATTAGAGTAAAGCTCCCCCTAGGTGTGATATCCCCTAAGAGGGATCAACTAACCTTGGGTTTTGTCAATGATGACTTCATGTAGGTATTGAAGATGTGGATGCTCAATGTTGATGTAGATCATTCGAAGCAATCCTTTGGAGTGAGTTGCACTTTCAATACCTACATGGGTTAGTCCCACAAGGAATAAACAAGGATATCCATAGACATAGAGTGATGTGTACACAAGATGATCTCCATGGAAGCATTAGGTTACCTTGTCCCTTGTCTTACCAAAAAGAGGGTTTGTGACTCCTTGAACTAGTGCAAGATATGAAGGTTGTTTGCACTTGTCCTTGCCAAAATGATAAGAGTGAAGTAGGTTGGCGGAGTCACCCTCAAGAACTCTCTAGTTCTTGTTTTTCGGGATCCACACCATCTTGATGGGAATCCTTGGGGTTGTAGTCATACTTGAAGTAGAACTTGATGTAGTCTTGGGAATCCATTTGACCAAGGCCTTGGGTGCTTCCTCGAATGCATCAATCTCCTCTTGAAGCTTGTCCTTCCCTTTTTGCTTGTGGTCTTGTGGTGGAAGATCATCTTGAGATTGTGTTCCTTTGAAAGAAGTAGGATCATACTTCTCTGGTTGAGGAACAAACTTCGTCTAGGGGTATTGATCTTCTTCCCACTCAACTCCATTGGCATTGAACTTTCATTCAAAACCAACACCTTGATTCTTCGAGTGTCTTCCTTGCTTGCGTACAATTTCCTCAAATTGCTTACTTTCGGCAAGGCTCTTGTAAACACCTTTCTCCATAATTCCCTTCAATAAGTTATTTTCTTGCTCAAGTGTAACTTGGCTAAGAGAATCATTAGTGGAATCAAGAGAGCTACTAGAAGCAACAACATTGGATTTAGCATGATTGTTGTTACTACTAGATGAAGAATCTTTCTTGTTCTTGTTACTAGATTTAACTTGTGGCATGTAAGTAGACAAGCGTAAACCTTGGCAATGTAAGAAGAACTTTTCTTGCGAAGATCATCATTGATTGCCTTTAAAAACTCATGTTCTTGCTCAAGGTTGAGCTTTTCAAAGCGTAGCTTATCATGAGTCTTTGAAAGTTCTCGATGATCTTCCAAGGTAGTTTCATGAGCTAACTTAAGAGTGTTTAGTTCTTTAGTTAGACGCTCAATCTCCTTCTTATCATCGTCATTCATTTTATCTTGATTATCATGATTAATAGCAAGCTCATCATAGTTTTCATAACTAGAGTTGTCAACAAGTAAATCATCATCTCCTAGCAAATCATCTTCATCACTATTGAAATCAACATACTCGGGGTGTGCTACCTAATGATAGCAAAAGTAATGTTTTAGTATTTTGTAGTGATGATAGCAATAGCAACGGAAAAGTAAATAAGCAAAGACAAATATATGGAAAGCTCGTAGGCAATGTATCGGTGATGGAGAATTATGCCGGATGTGGTTCATCATGTAACAGTCATAACCTAGGATGACATAGAACTAGCTCCAGTTCATCAATGTAATGTAGGCATGTATTCCGAATATAGTCACACGTGCTTATGGAAAAGAACTTGCATGACATCTTTTGTCCTAACCTCCCGTGGCAGCGGGGTCCTTACAGAAACTAAGGGATATTAAGGCCTCCTTTTAATAGAGTACCGGAACAAAGCATTAACACATAGTGAATACATAAACTCCTCAAACTACGGTCATCACTGGTAAGTATCCCGATTATTGTCACTTCGGGGTTAACGGATCATAACACATAATAAGTGACTATAGACTTGCAAGATAGGATCCAGAACTCTCATATATTGATGAAAACATAATAGGTTCAGATCTGAATCATGGCACTCGGGCCCTAGAGACAAGCATTAAGCATAGCAAAGTCATAGCAACATCAATCTCAGAACATAGTAGATACTAGGGATCAAACCCTAACAAAACTAACTCGATTACATGATAGATCCCATCCAACCCATCACCGTCCAGCAAGACTACGATGAAATTACTCACGCACGGCGGTGAGCATCATGAAATTGGTGATGGAGGATGGTTGATGATGACGATGGCGACGGATTCCCCTCTTCGGAGCCCCAAACGGACTCCAAATCAGCCCTCCCGAGAGGTTTTAGGGCATGGCGGCGGCTCCGTATCGTAAAACGCAATGAATTCTTCTCTTTGATTTTTTTTGCCCCGAAACACAATATATAGAGTTGGAGTCGGAGGAGCTCCAGGGGGGCCATGAGGTAGGGGCGCATCCTAGGGGGGGCAGGCATGCCCCCCACCCTCATGGATAGGTGGTGGTCCCCTGTCCTTCATCTTTTGCAGGTATTTTTTATATTTTCCAAAAAGTTGCTCCGTGAAGTTTCAGGTCATTCCAAGAACTTTTGTTTCTGCACATAAATAATACCATGGTAATTCTGCTGAAAACAACGTCAGTCCGGGTTAGTTACATTCAAATCATGGAAGTTAGAGTCCAAAACAAGGGCAAAAGTGTTTGGAAAAGTAGATACGACGGAGACGTATCAACTCCCCCAAGCTTAAACCTTTGCTTGTCCTCAAGCAATTCAGTTGACAAACTGAAAGTGATAAAGAAAAACTTTTACAAACTCTGTTTGCTCTTGTTGTTGTAAATATGTAAAGCCAGCATTCAAGTTTTCAGCAAAGATTATAACTAACCACATTCGCAATAGCGCTTAGGTCTCAAGTTTACTCATATCAATGGCATAATCAGCTAGCGAGCAATAATAATAAATCTTGGATGACAACACTTTCTCAAAACAATCATAATATGATATAACAAGATGGTATCTCGCTAGCCCTTTCTGAGACCGCAAAACATAAATGCAGAGCACCTTTAAAGATCAAGGACCGACTAGACATTGTAATTCATGGTAAAAGAGATCCAGTCAAGTCATACCTAATGTAAACTAACAATAATGAATGCAAATGACAGCAGTGCTCTCCAACTGGTGCTTTTTAATAAGAGGATGATGACTCAGCATAAAATTAAATAGATAGGCCCTTCACAGAGGGAAGCAGGGATTTGTAGAGGTGCCAGAGCTCGGTTTTGAAAAAGAGATGAATAATATTTTGAGTGGTATACTTTCATTGTCAACATAACAACCAAGAGATGGCGATATCTTCCATGCTACAAACATTATAGGCGGTTCCCAAACAGCATGCTAAAGTTTATACTCCCCCTTCCACCAACAAGCATCAACCCATGGCTTGCTCGAAACAACGAGTGCCTCCAACTAACAAGAGTCCCAAGGGGAGTTTTGTTTGCAATTATTTTGATTTGATTTGCATAAAGCATGGGACTGGGCATCCCGGTGACCAGCCACTTTCTCGTGAGTGAGGAGCGGAGTCCACTCCTCTTAAGAATAACCCGCCTAACATGGAATATACGAACATCCTTAGTTGATACATGAGCTATTCGAGCATACAAAATAGGATATTTATTTGAAGGTTTAGAGTTTGGCACATACAAATTTACTTGGAACGGCAGGTAGATACCGTATATAGGTAGGTATAGTGGACTCATGTGGAATAACTTTGGGGTTTAAGGGATTGGATGCACAAGCAGTATTCCCGCTTAGTACAGGTGAAGGCTAGCAAAAGACTGGGAAGCGACCAGCTAGAGAGGGACAACAGTCATGAACATGCATTAAAATTAATCAACACCGAATGCAAGCATGAGTAGGATATAATCCACCATGAACGTAAATATCGTGAAAGCTATGTTGATTTTGTTTCAACTACATGCGTGAACATGCGCCAAGTCAAGTCACTTAAATCATTCAGAGGAGGATACCACCCTATCATACCACATCACAACCATTTTAATAGCATGTTGGCATGCAAAGTAAACCATTATAAGCTCCTAGCTAATCAAGCATGGCACAAGAACTATGATATCTAGTTGTCATTGCAAACATGTTTATTCATAATAGGCCGAATCAAGAACGATGAACTAATCATATTTACAAAAACAAAAGAGGTCGAGTTCATACCAGCTTTTCTCATCTTAATAAGTTCATCATATAATCATCATTATTGCCTTTCACTTGCACGACCGAACGATGTGAATAATAATAATTGTGCATGTGCATTGGACTAAGCTGGAATCTGCAAGCATTCAATAAACAGGAGAAGACAAGGCAATATGGGCTCTTTTGTAAGATCAACAATTATGCATATAAGAGCCACTTCAACAATTTAATCATGGTCTTCTCCTATCGACCCCCAAAGAAAAGAAAAGAAATAAAACTATTTACACGGGAGAGCTCCCAACAAGTAAAAGAAGAACAGGAAATCTTTTTGGGTTTTCTTTTTAATTACTACTACAAGCATTGAAAGTAAACTAATTTAAAGCTACAACTATTTTTTTGGTTTTTCTTAAGGTTTATTAAACACACAAAAATAAAGCATAAAAAGGAAAGTAAACTAGCATGGATGATACAATGAAAAAGTATGAGCACCGACATCTAGCAATGAGTGTGTGAACATAAATGTAATGTCGGTGGGAAATACGTACCCCCCAAGCTTAGGCTTTTGGCCTAAGTTGGTCTATGGCCACGGCTGGCCTGGCGGATATCCGTAATAGTAGTTGGGGTCCTACTAAGATGCAGCGGCTATCGCCTCCTGCGCTGCAGCGTGGCGACGAGCGGCCTCCGCTCTCCTCTCATACTCATCTGCCTCCTCTCTGGTAATAACATATCTTCCTTTTGCCTGATGATCAGAGAAGGCAGGAGCAGGGAGAGTAATATGGACAGCATGGTGTCTGTCAAAGATTAGTCGATACTGGAGAGGTGATTCATTCCTCTCAACAAACTGGTGGTGAACCATAGCATTAAAGTCTAGGTACGCAGGGGGTAATTCAATATCATCTTCGCGTATGGCTATACCAAGAAAATTAGCTATGCGGGTTGCATAAATTCCTCCAAAGAAATCTCCATTAAATCTATTAAGATGCAACCTACGTGCAACAATGGCTCCCAAATTATAAGATTTATCTCCTAACACAGCACTCGTAAGAATACTGAGGTCAGGGACACACATGTGGCATGCCTAATCTTTTCCATTAATGCATCTACCTATGAAGAGAGCAAAATAATGTATAGTAGGAAAGTGAATGCTCCCTATGGTAGCTTGTGTTATATCTCTAGATTCTCCCACAGTTATGATAGCAAGAAAATCTCTAAATTCATATTTGTGAGGATCCCTTATACTACCTCATTGTGGAAGTTTGCAAGCAGTGGTAAAACTCTCTAAGTCCATAGTGTAAGAATTTTCATAAAGATCAAACAGGACAGTTGGAGAATTATGTGAATATGAAAATTCAAACCTCCTCACAAAGGAACTAGTGAGATTGTGATACCGGCTGCACTTCTCTTCCTCGAAGCTCACAAGATCAGCGTTACGTAATATGCATTAAATTCTTCCTTAATTCCCGCTCGATCCATAAAGTTCTCAGAAGGCCATTCACAAGGATGCACTGGAGCGTCTCTTGGTGGCTCATCATCAGCATCACGCATTACAAGCTTGGGTCCTTGCTTCCTTGAAGAACTACCCTAGAACATTTTCCTAAGCATATTTATTCCTCTGAAAAATTCTAATTTTTTTAGTCACTTCAAAATAAAAGTGAACCAAACTCAATAATATTGATAGCAACTACTCATACAAGTGCCTAGAGCATATATCATGCATCAAAACTACTTGGAACCATATAGATTTGACATGCAAGCTCAAGAACATGGTCACCTAGGCAGCACAAATTTGCAATGAAGAAAGCACTAGAACAAAAACTAATTGGACCAATGGAGGAGTCACATACCAAGGAACAATCTCCCCAAGCAGTTTTGTGAGAGGTGCTTTGAGCAAGGAGATCGAAAATGGCAGCAAAACGAGCTTGGACTCGGGTTTGAGCTGGTTGTTCGTGTTTATGGGAGGAAGAAGGAGTGTGTGGGTGAAAGGATAAGTGGAGGAGGGCCACCGTGGGCCCACGAGGAAGGGGGGCACGCCCAGGGGGTAGGGCGCGCTCTCCACCCTAGTGGGCAGGTGAGTGACCCCCTGTTGTGTTCTCAATGCCAAATATTCTCAAATATTCCAGAAAAAATCATATTTAAATTTCAGGGCATTTGGAGAACTTTTATTTTCGGGGTATTTTTATATTGCATGGATAATCAGATAACAGACAGAAAAATACTAATTTTATTTTATTTAATATAAATAACAGAAAGTAAAAGGAGGGTACAGAAGGTTGTGCCTTCTAGTTTCATCCATCTCATGGTCATCAAAAGGAATCCACTAACAAGGTTGATCAAGTCTTGTTAACAAACTCATTCTGAATAACATGGAACCGGAGAAATTTCAAATAACACTATGTTACCTCAACGGGGATATGCACATCCCCAATAATAAGAATATCATATTTCTTCTTGACAGTGGGGAGGGGAAATTCAAAACCTCCCAATATAATTGATGGAATTTTTCCAATAGAGTTGATACTATGAACTTGAGGTTGTTTCCTCGGAAAGTGTACCGTGTGCTCATTACCATTAACATGAAAAGTGACATTGCCTTTAGTGCAATCAATAACAGCCCCTGCAGTATTCAAAAAGGGTCTTCCAAGAATAATAGACATACTATCGTCCTCGGGAATATCAAGAATAACAAAGTTCGTTAAAATAGTAACGTTTGCAACTACAACAGGCACATCCTCACAAATACCGACAGGTATAGCAGTTGATTTATCAGCCATTTGCAAAGATATTTCAGTAGGTGTCAACTTATTCAAATCAAGTCTACAATATAAAGAGAGAGGCATAACACTAACACCGGCTCCAAGATCACATAAAGCAGTTTTAACATAGTTCCTTTTAATGGAGCATGGTATAGTTGGTACACCGGGATCTCCAAGTTTCTTTGGTATTCCACCCTTAAAAGTATAATTAGCAAGCATGGTGTAAATTTCAGCTTCCGGTATCTTTCTCTTATTTGTAACAATATCTTTCATATACTTAGCATAAGGATTCATTTTGAGTATATCAGTTAATCGCATACGCAAAAAGACAGGTCTAATCATTTTAGCAAAGCGCTCAAAATCCTCATCATCCTTTTTCTTGGATGGTTTGGGAGGAAAAGGCATGGGTTTCTGAACCCATGGTTCTCTTTCTTTACCGTGTTTCCTAGCAACAAAGTCTTTCTTATCATAACGTTGATTCTTTGATTGTGGGTTATCAAGATCAACATCGGGTTCAATTTCTATATCATTATCATTACTAGGTTGAGCATCATCATGAACATTATCATTGACCTTATTACTAGTTTCAGGTTCATTACCAGATTGTGTTTCAGCATCAGAAATAGAAATATCATTTGGATTCTCAGGTGTTTTAGTAATAGGTTCACTAGAAGCATGCAAAGTCTTATCATTTTTCTTTTTCTTCTTTTTAGAAGGACTAGGTGCATCTACATTATTTCTTTGAGAATCTTGCTCAATTCTCTTAGGGTGGCCTTCAGGATACAAAGGTTCCTGAGTCATTCTACCAGTTCTAGTAGCCACTCTAATAGCATAATCATTATTCTTACTATTCAATTCATTGAGCAAATCATTTTGAGCTTTAAGTACTTGTTCTACTTGAGTGGTAACCATAGAAGCATGTTTACTAATAAGTTTAAGTTCACCTTTGAAATTAGCCATATAATCACCAAAGTGTTCGAGCATATTTGAATTGTATTTCAATTGTCTACCAAAATAAGCATTAAAATCTTCTTGCTTAAACATAAATTTATCAAACTCATCTAAGCATGGGCTAGCAAACTTAGTAAATGGGACTTCAGCTTTATCATATCTATAGAGAGAATTTACCTTTACTACCTGTGTCGGGTTATCAAGACCATGAGTTTCTTCAATAGGTGAAGGATTAAGATCATATGTTTCTTCAACAGGCGGTAAATTAAGTCCATGTATTTCTTCAATAGGAGGTAAATTCTTAACGTCTTCAACTTTCATAGATTTCTATGCCTCTTGCATATCTTCAGGACTGAGAAATAGAATACCCCTCTTCTTCGGAGTTGGTTTAGGAATAGGCTCAGGAATTGGCTCCGGAGGTGTCCAATTATTTTTATTTGTCAACATATTATTCAATAGAATTTCAGCTTCATCCGGCGTTCTTTCCCTGAAAACAGAACCAGCACAACTATCCAGGTAATCTCTGGAGGCAATGGTTAGTCCATTATAAAAGATATCAAGTATTTCATTTTTCTTAAGAGGATGATCAGGCAAAGCATTAAGTAATTGGAGAAGCCTCCCCAAAGCTTGTGGGAGACTCTCTTCTTCAATTTGCGCAAAATTATATATATCCCTTAAAGCAGCTTGTTTCTTATGCGCAGGGAAATATTTAGCAGAGAATTAATAAATCATATCATGGGGACTACGCACACAACCAGGATCAAGAGAATTAAACCATATCTTAGCATCACCCTTTAATGAGAACGGAAATATTTTAAGGATATAAAAGTAGCGAGTTCTCTCATCTTAAGTGAATAGGGTGGCAATATCATTTAATTTAGTAAGATGTGCCACAACAGTTTCAGATTCATAGCCATGAAAAGGATCGGATTCAACCAAAGTAATTATATCAGGATCAACAGAAAATTCATAATCCTTATCAGTAACACAGATAGGTGAAGTAGCAAAAGCAGGGTCAGGTTTCATTCTAGCATTTAGAGATTGCTGATTCCATTTAGCTAATAACCTCTTGAGTTCGTATCTATCTTTGCAAGCTAAAATAGCTAAAGAAGCTTCTTTATCAAAAACATAACCCTTAGGAATAACAGGCAAGTCATCATCATCACTTTCATCAGTATTATCAGATTCAATATTTTCAATCTCTCTAGCCCTAGCAAGTTGTTCGTCAAGAAATTCACCAAGTGGCACAATAGTATTAAGCATAGTAGTAGTTTCATCATAAGTATCATGTATAGCAAAAGTGGCATCACCAATACCATGCAACATATCAGAATGAATAGCAGAAGCAGGTTTAGGTGTCGCAAGCTTACTCAAAATAGAAGGTGAATCAAGTGCAGAGCTAGATGGCAGTTCCTTACCTCCCCTCGCAGTTGAGGGATAAATCTTAGTTCTTGGATCTTTAAAGTTCTTCATAATGATAAGTGGATATAAATCCCAAGTGACTCAAAGAATAGAGCTATGCTCCCCGGCAACGGCGCCAGAAAATAGTCTTGATAACCCACAAGTATAGGGGATCACAACATTTTTCGAGGGTGGAGTATTCAACCCAAATTTATTGATTCGACACAAGGGGAGCCAAATAATATTCTCGAGTATTAGTAGCTGAGTTGTCAATTCAACCACACCTGGAAACTTAGTATCTGCAGCAAAGTGTTTAGTAGTAAAGTAATATGATAGTAGTGGCAATGATAATAAAAGGTAATGATAGCAAAAGTAATGTTTTTGGTATTTTGTAGTGATGATAGCAATAGCAACGGAAAAGTAAATAAGCAAAGAACAATATACAGAAAGCTCGTAGGCAATGGATCGGTGATGGAGAATTATGCCGGATGCGGTTCATCATGTAACAGTCATAACCTAGGGTGACACAGAACTAGCTCGAGTTCATCAATGTAATGTAGGCATGTATTCCGAAGATAGTCATACGTGCTTACGGAAAAGAACTTGCATGACATCTTTTGTCCTACCCTCCCGTGTCAGCGGGGTCCTAATGGAAACTAAGGGATATTAAGGCCTCCTTTTAATAGAGAACCGGAACAAAGCATTAGCACATAGTGAATACATGAACTCCTCAAACTACGGCCATCACCGGTAAGTATCCCGATTATTATCACTTCGGGGTTAACGGATCATAACACATAATAGGTGACTATAGACTTGCAAGATAGGATCAAGAACTCTCATATATTGATGAAAACATAATAGGTTCAGATATGAAATCATGGCACTCGGGCCCTAGTGACAAGCATTAAGCATAGCAAAGTCATAGCAACATCAATCTCAGAACATAGTGGATACTAGGGATCAAACCCTAACAAAACTAACTCGATTACATGATAGATCCCATCCAACCCATCACCGTCCAGCAATCCTACGATGAAATTACTCACGCACGGCGATGAGCATCATGAAATTGGTGATGGAGGATGGTTGATGATGATGATGATGGCGATGGATTCCCCTCTTCGGAGCCCCGAACGGACTCCAAATCAGCCCTCCCGAGAGGTTTTAGGGCTTGGCGGCGGCTCCGTATCGTAAAATGTGATGAATTCTTCTCTCTGATTTTTTTCTCCACGAAACACAATATATAGAGTTGGAGTTGGAGTCGGAGGAGCTCCAGGGGAGCCACGAGGTAGGGGCGCGCCCCCCGCCCTTGTGGACAGGTGGTGGGCCCCCTGGCCTTCATCTTTTGCAGGTATTTTTATATTTTCCAAAAAGTTGCTCCGTGAAGTTTCAGGTTATTCCAAGAACTTTTGTTCCTGCACATAAATAACACCATGGTAATTCTGCTGAAAACAACGTTAGTCCGGGTTAGTTCCATTCAAATCATGCAACTTAGAGTCCAAAACAAGGGCAAAAGTGTTTGGAAAAGTAGATACGATGGAGACATATCATTACCTTTGGATCTTTAGCCATGAAGCATCTCCCAATTCCTTCATTTGGTGAGTCAAATATGTCGTAGGAGTTGGTTGTCACAAGTGCTAGTCCGGCAACACCTTCATCTTGAGTATATTCGGAGTCGGAGTGATAACTTCTTTCGGAGTGACTGTCGGAGTCGGAACCGGATACCCATTCACCAACATGAGCTTGATGTCTTCTTTTTGTGTAGCTCCTTGATGACTTGTCCTTCCTTTCCGAGTCCTTGCTTCTCCGAGAAGGTCTTCGTTCATAACGATCATCTCTACTCCTTGTCTCTCTTGATGGTGATTCTTCTCTTCTACTCCTTTTGGGAGAATCTTCTCTTCTTTTGTAGGGGGGTCGTACATTCATTGGAGTAGTGTCCGGGTCTTCCACAGTTGTAGCAATTACGCTCACGACTAGAAGATCTTTTGTCGTTGTAGGACCTTGACTTGGAACTTCTTTCCTTGCTTCTACTCTTGTAGAACTTGTTGAAGTTCTTCACCATTAGACTCAATTCTTCATTGAAGGTTTTCTTCTCACTTGATGATGTGGGAGCATCACACGAGGCTTTGTAAGCACCACTTAACTTGTTGTGAAGCTCTTCCTTATCCTTGAGTGACATCTCATGAGCAACAATTCTTCCAATAACTTCTGTTGGCTTGAGATCTTTGTAATTGGGCATGATTTGGATCAATGTGCACACGGTATCATATTTTCCATCCAAGGCTCTTAGGATCTTCTTGATGATGAATCTATCGGTCATCTCTTCACTTCCTAACCAGCAATCTCATTTGTGATTAGAGCAAGCCTAGAGTACATTTCAGCGGCGCCTTCACCATCCTTCATTTTGAACTTGTCAAGCTGACTTTAAAGCACATCCAATTTGGATTCCTTGACAAATTCGGTACCTTCGTGCATATCGATCAAAGTATCCCAAATTTCCTTTGCATTCTCAAGACGGCTGATTTTGTTGAATTCTTTGGGGCATAATCCGTTGAAGAGAATATCACAAGCTTGAGCATTGTACTGTAGCATCTTCAACTCTTCCGCGGTAGCTTCACGGTTTGGTTCTTTCCCATCGAAGAATTCACCTTGCAAGCCAATACACACAATAGCCCAAACGGCGGGGTTATGTCCAAGAATATGCATTTTCATCTTATGCTTCCAACTAGCAAAATTTGTACCATCAAAGTAAGGACCTCTACGGTGGTAATTTCCCTCGCTAGACGTCATACTCTCCTAGGTTGTGAAACCAAGGCTATGACCACCAAAAGCTATGGAAATAAAAGCAAATGGAGACCAAAGCTCTGATACCACTTGTAGGATCGAAAGTATGTCTAGAGGGGGGTGATTATACTACTTGGCCAAATAAAAATCTAGCCTTTCCCAATTTTAGTTCTAGGCAAATTTTAGCAACTTAGCACAAGTCAAGCAATCAACCTACACATGCAATTCTAAGAGTATAGCAGCAGAAAGTAAAACAATTGCATATGAAGGTAAAGGGAGGAGTTTGGAGTGTGCAAACGCAATTGGAGACATGGAGATTTTTGGCGTGGTTCCAATAGGTGATGCTATCGTACATCCACGTTGATGGAGACTTCAACCCACGAAGGGTAACGGTTGCGCGAGTCCACGGAGGGCTCCACCCACGAAGGGTCCACGAAGAAGCAACCTTGTCTATCCCACCATGGCTGTCGCCCATGAAGGACTTGCCTCACTCGGGTAGATCTTCACGAAGTAGGCGATCTCCTTGCCCTTACAAACTCCTTGGTTCAACTCCACAATCTTGATGGAGGCTCCCAAGTGACACCTAGCCAATCTAGGAGACACCACTCTCCAAGAGGTAACAAATGGTGTGTTGATGATGAACTCCTTGCTCTTGTGCTTCAAATGATAGTCTCCCCAACGCTCAAATCTCTCTCACAGGATTTGGATTTGGTGGAAAGATGATTTGAGTGGAAAGCAACTTGGGGAAGGCTAGAGATCAAGATTTATATGGTTGGAGTGGAATATCTTGACCACAACACAAGTGTAGGTGGTTCTCTCTTAGAAAATGTATGTTGGAAGTGTAGGCATGTTCTGATGGCTCTCTCCACGAATGAAGAGTGGGTAGAGGGGTATAAATAGCCTCCACACAAAATCTAACCGTTACACACAAATCACGAAACTCGGTGGGACCGAATCATGAAACCCGGTCAGACCGATTTAGTTCAAAATGTGAACGTTAGGATTTTCAGTGGGACCGACATGTCAACTCAGTGGGACCGATTTTGTTAGGGTTAGGGCATAACGTAATCTCTGTGAGACTGATTACACAAATTCAGTGAGGCCGATTTTGGTAATGGACTAACAGAGCGTTGGTCAGGCAAACTCGGTGGGACCGATTTTCTCATCTCTGTTGGAACAAAATGTTAAAAAAGGGAAACAAAGAGTTTGCATTGCAATCTCGGTGGGACCGATCACTCACCTCGGTTTGACCGAAACGTTACAAAAGGAAACAGAGAGATTACAATCCCATCTCGGTGAGACCGAGATCTCTATCGGTAAGACCGAAAAGACTAGGGTTTCTGGCAGTGGCTATGTCAACCAAACTCGGTGGTGACGGATAGAAAGTTTCGGTGAGGCTGAGTTTGACTTTTGGTTTGGGACATATGTGGATCTGAGAAAGTAGTTGAGGACTTTGGAGCATATCACTAAGCACTTTGAGCAAGAAATCCATTAGGCAACACCTCATCCCCTCTTAATAGTACTGGCTTTTCCTATGGACTCAATGTGATCTTGGATCACTTAAAATGAAAAGATGTAGAGTCCTGAGCTTTGATCTTGAGCCAATTCTTTGTTTTTAGAATTTTGAGGGATCCACTTTTCTCATCCATGCAATGCCAATCATTGAGCTTTCCTGAAATGTTTATCTTTAAGTAGCATTAGCTCAATGAGTTATATGTTGTTAGGAATTAGCAAAACCACCCAGGGATAGTTGCACTTTCACATGTCATCAGCACTATTACCTTCCTCCCTTGCGATGCGCTTCTCTTTCCAAGTCATATTCGAGGGCACCATTGGTTTATCTTTATTGAACCACTCGTCGCGCTTCTTCTTAGCTAGTTCCTCTCTAATTTCCAATGCCCGCAGCCGTTGCACCCTTCTTTTCTAAGTATGTGTGAGCCCTGTCAGGCACCATCAAAGCTTCGGTTTAGTTCCTGGTGCCACTAACCTAATTCTGCTGCCCCCGAGTTCCTCGGTCTGTACTGATGTGCTGCTGCTTGGGGAGCAAACATTCTATCTTTGGCCGAAACAATTCTGTATTGATCAGCTGTGCTAGGGGTCCCATCTTTCTGCATATTGGGCCCCAAATCAGCATGTGAGTTGCTTTCTTTTGCTGGAATTTCCTCTTGCTGCGATGTATAAGGCCCCTGCTGCTGCAATGCACCATTACTAATCTTTTCTGAACCTGAAACTCTTTTTTGAACATAACCAAATTTGAAACCTTCAATCATGATTGTTTCTGGATCAGGGGCAACACCTGCAGCTGATTTGAGCTTACCATTATCAACATTATGAGCAGCAGGCAACCCAGGTTGGTTTGTAATAGCACAACCAGACTTAAAGTCATCATGTACAACTGAATTTTTTACATCACCCTTAGACCTGACCGGTACCCATGCAAACTTCTGGCCACCTATGTGAACCTTGCCATCCGCATTGTGTCTAGGCAATCTGCTCTGCGCAAATCTTTTGCTGGATGAGCTATCTTCAGCCCCTTTGCGTGAACCATATTTACCTTGCACCACAATAGCATCACGTGATCTTGCTTCATGATTAAATCGAGCCCTTTTCTCATTCATGTTTGGTCTGAACATAGGCCTAGGCGGGATCCATCCTGGTTGAAAGTACCATGCTGGCCCTATAGGATATGGCGCCCAAGGATTAAAACCCCATGGAGGAATTTGCGGATATATAGAAGGTGCACAGCCCCAATATGAAGGCTCTGTTGCGAAATATGGTTGTTGTTCATATGAATTTCTCTGCCATTGCTCATGACCGATAGGTCCAGAAGGAGATCGAGGACGCTTACTACCTCCAAGCCGGTTAAACACATTGGTGGCCTTGAGTGAAGTGTATCTCTCCAACAACATGTTAACTGTCGGCTTTGGTATCGAAGCTTGTCTCCTTCTTCCATTGACTTTCCACACTCCTACTTATGGATTTTTTGGTTTGATCATCCGTGGAGGAGCATTATCATCAACAACATTTTTCTTTCTTGCGGATTCGGTCTGATACGACCGAATAAGAATTTTCTTATTCTCAAACTCAACCACATTGATAGGAAAAGGATCACTATCGAGCTTCATCTTAGTACCTTCTGTAAATATCAATCGTCCGTCATTAATGGCCGATTGCACCTGTCGTCGAAACACATTACAATCGTTAGTAGCATGAGAAAAAGAGTTATTCCATTTACAATAAGCTCTTCTACCCAGTTCTTCTAGAGATGGAATCACATGCCCTTCTTTTATTCTAAATAATTTCCCTTGCAACAACATGTCAAAAATCTTGTCACACTTACTAACATCAAAAGTATATTTGATTTCCTCTCTTTTAGCTGGTGTGGGTTTTAGGACAGCACATGCGAAAGGTTTTGACTTAGGTGCTCGAACCCATTCGGCCATACATATATCAACATCATCTTCACTGGCCGAATCACTATCATGTTCTACGACATTAACTGTAGGTTTTTCCTTGTCTTTTGCTCTTATTATCTCTAAACCGGTTGTATGGTTTAACTTCTTTAGCACGGTTTTCCTGCACCCAAGCCTTTTGCAAAACTTGGTTAACATCAGAAAATTCTTGCCCTTCCAGTTTATCTCTAATATGAGCAAGCAAGCCTGAGAAGGCAAGATCAGCTAAATCTTTTTTCGCTATGGTCAAACTGAAGCATCGGTTTTTGACATCTCTAAATCTTTTAATATAATCATAAACAGATTCATTGTGCTTTTGCTTAACCATTGTCAAATCTGAAAGTCTAAGTTCAGTTTCACCACCATAAAAGTACTCATGAATTTTCTGCTCCAGTTGGGCCCATGTTGCAATGGAGTTAGGAGCTGATGACCCACAAGTATAGGGGATCTATCGTAGTCCTTTCGATAAGTAAGAGTGTCGAATACATGGAGGAGCAGAAGGAAATGATAAGCGGTTTTCAGCAAGGTATTCTCTACAAGCACTGAAATAATAGGTAACAAATAGTTTCGTGATAGGATAATTTGTAATGAGTAACAAGTAACAAAAGTAACTAAAGTGCAACAAGGTGGCCCAATCCTTTTTGTAGCAAAGGACAAGCTTGGACAAACTCTTATATGATGTAAAGCACTCCCGAGGACACATGGGAATATCGTCAAGCTAGTTTTCATCATGTTCATATGATTCACGTTCGGTACTTTGATAATTTGGTATGTGGGTGGACCGGTGCTTGGGTACTGTCCTTACTTGGACAAGCATCCCACTTATGATTAACCTCTATTGCAATTATCCGAAACTACAACAAAAGTATTAAGGTAAACCTAACCATAGCATGAAACATATGGATCCAAATCAGCCCCTTACGAAGCAACGCGTAAACTAGGGTTTAAGCTTCTGTCACTCTAGCAACCCATCATCTACTTATTACTTCCCAATGCCTTCCTCTAGGCCCAAATAATGGTGAAGTGTCATGTAGTCGACGTTCACATAACACCACTAGAGGAGAGACAACATACATCTCATCAAAATATCGAACGAATACCAAATTCACATGACTACTAATAGCAAGACTTCTCCCATGTCCTCAGGAACAAATGTAACTACTCACAAAGCATATTCATGTTCATAATCAGAGGGGTATTAATATGCATATAGGATCTGAACATATGATCTTCCACCAAATAAACCAACTAGCATCAACTACAAGGAGTAATTAACACTACTAGCAACCCACATGTACCAATCCCGGACTTAGAGACAAGAATTGGATACAAGAGATGAACTAGGGTTTGAGAGGAGATGGTGCTGGTGAAGATGTTGATGGAGATTGCCCTCTCCCGATGAGAGGAGCATTGGTGATGATGATGGCGATGATTTCCCCCTCCTGGAGGGTAGTTTCCCCGGTAGAACAGCTCCGCCAGAGCCCTAGATTGGTTCCGCCTAGTGGCGGCGGAGTCTCGTCCGGAAAGATGGCTTATGATTTTTTCCTCATCGAAAGACTCCATATAGCAGAAGATGGCCATCGGAGGGCCACCAGGGGGCCCACGAGGTAGGGGGCGCGCCCAAGGGGGTAGGGCGCGCCCCCACCCTCGTGGGCTGGGTGTGGCCCCCCTGGTGAACTTCTTGCGCTCGGTATTTTTTATATATTCTGAAAATGTCTTCCGTGAAGTTTCAGGACTTTTGGAGCTGTGCAGAATAGGTCTCTAATATTTGCTCCTTTTCCAGCCCAGAATCCCAGCTGCCGGCATTCTCCCTCTTTATGTAAACCTTGTAAAATAAGAGAGAATAGGCATAAGTATTGTGACATAATGTGTAATAACAGCCCATAATGCAATAAATATCAATATAAAAGCATGATGCAAAATGGACGTATCAGGAGCAAGCGATGTAAACCAAGTAAATGCAGTACCAGATAAAGACAAAGGAAATAATTTCACTCTAAAAATATCTAATGTACCAACTTCACTGCATTGTGCTAAAAATTGTCCTACATGCTCAAAGGTTGATCTACCATCTTCTCCTGTGAACTTAACAAAATCTGGAATTCTAAACCCACGAGGATATGGTGTTGTGTCGAAATATTTAGGCTAGGGTTTTTGATATGCACGTGCTCTACCCTTAGGTTCCAAGCCAAATTCCCTAAGTATATTAGCAAGTTGATCCTTCAAAATTTTAGCAGGCTGTGGAGAACTAGCTTGTGGCATAGATGCACCACAGGTACGTGGCGGTAACTTTGACAAAGAATTTTGAGCATGATACATTTGCTGTGGAGAACCATTAAAACACGCATCTGGCACCGGCCCGTAAGGAACCCCGATACCAATAGGTGGCAAGGGTGGTGTGCTATATGCTACTGTTTGATAGTAGGGTTTCTGCAGATTGGAATTAAAGCCAACACTTTGGTTATTGCTACTGAAATTTTGTGGAACCGAAGTAAGAGCAGGAGTAGCAGCAGTAGGTACAAAATTATTGGCTGAATTGCCAATGTAATTCTGGCCACTTTGGTTATTGCTTAACGGGATGTGGGGCTGCACAACATTGGGCACTGCAACGGGTGTATGCATAGGGTTAGGTACATTAGTGAACCTACTATTTTCTGGACGCACCGGCTGTTTCTCATAACGTTCATCATTGGCATGTAGTACCATTGAACGAATTTGACGAGGCAAGCTGATATGAATATCCTTATTAAATTGCTCTCTGAACTCATCAAATTTGCTAACTACAGATTCAGTAATCGTGCGTGCCATGTCTATCATTTGTTTGCCGTATTTACTAGCTACAGATGCATCAATTAGATGTGCAATCTCTTCTGTACAAGCAATTTTACTTACCCCAGCAGGATGACTTGGTGTAGCTACCTTCTGGATGATGCCGTTTCTTGTCCTTTGGAAGCCCGCCAACTTCTGCTTCAGCTTTTCCACCCTCTCTTCCTCAAGACCTTGTTCAAGTTTCTACCGTTCATCCTCAGGCGGATCCTCAAGTGTGACGGCGATGATGTTGTTGGGGTTCAGATCACTCCCATCCTTGGGGTCGGTGATCATTGTGTTCCTCTTCTTCTTCCCCAGCAGAGTCGCCAATTGTGTTGCTGTGAGAAATTGATCCGCGCAGCAGCACTAATTCCTCGCTTTCGTGGAGGTAAACCGACCATTTTTCAATGCAAAATGGCAAAGATCAGCCAAACCCTAGGGTTGCTAGGGCTAGGCAGAAGCTACGAGCTAGGTGCTGGAAAGAAAAGACCGTAGGAGAAAAAGTAACATAAGGTTGTGATGTCTACTACGCAACCTTCTTCTTGTAGACGTTGTTGGGCCTCCAAGTGCAGAGGTTTGTAGGACAGTAGCAAATTTCCCTCAAGTGGATGACCTAAGGTTTATCAATCCGTGGGAGGCGTAGGTTGAAGATGGTCTCTCTCAAACAACCCTGCAACCAAATAACAAAGAGTCTCTTGTGTCCCCAACACACCCAATACAATGGTAAATTGTATAGGTGCACTAGTTCGGTGAAGAGATGGTGATACAAGTGCAATATGGATGGTAGATATAGGTTTTGTAATCTGAAATTATAAAAACAGCAAGGTAACAAGTAATAAAAGTAAGCGTAAACGGTATTGCAATGCTAGGAAACAAGGCCTAGGGTTCATACTTTCACTAGGGCAAGTTGATACGTCTCCAACGTATCTATAATTTTTGATTGCTCCATGCTATATTATCTACTGTTTTGGACTATATTGGGCTTTATTTTCCACTTTTATATTATTTTTGGGACTAACCTATTAACCGGAGGCCCAGCCCAGAATTGTTGTTTTTTGCCTATTTCAGTGTTTCAAAGAAACAGAATATCAAACGGAGTCCAAACAGAAAAATCCTTTTTGGAACGTGATTTTCTTCTCGGATAGGACCCAGGAGACTTGGACCCTACTCCAAGAAGTACCGGAGGCGGTCACGAGGGTAGGCCCCCCCCCCCCTACAAGGCGCGCCCCTGCCTCGTGGGCCCCTCGGTGCTCCACCGACGTACTCCTTCCTCCTATATATACCCATGTGCCCCCAAACGATCAGAACAGGAGCCAAAAACCTAATTCCACTGCCGCAACTTTCTATATCCATGAGATCCCATCTTGGGGCCTGTTCCGGAGCTCCGCCGGAGAGGGCCGTCATCACGGAGGGCTTCTACATCATCATAGCCCCTCCGATGAAGTGTGAGTAGTTTACCTCAGACCTTCGAGTCCATAGTTATTAGCTAGATGGCTTCTTCTCTCTTTTTGGATCTCAATACAAAGTTCTCCCCCTCTCTTGTGGAGATATATTCGATATAATCTTCTTCTTTTGCGTTGTGTGTTGTTGAGACCGATGAATTGTGGGTTTATGATCAAGTCTATCTATGAACAATATTTGTATCTTCTCTGAATTCTTTTATGTATGATTGGTTATCTTTGCAAATCTCTTCGAATTATCCGTTTGGTTTGGCCAACTAGATTGGTAGTTCTTGCCATGGGAGAAGTGCTTAGCTTTGGGTTCGATCTTGCGGTGTTCTTTCCTAGTGACAGAAGGGGCAGCAAGACACGTATTGTATCGTTGCCATCGAGGATAACAAGATGGGGTTTATTTCATATTGCATGAATTTATCTCTCTACATCATGTCATCTTGCTTAAAGTGTTACTCTGTTTTTAACTTAGTACTCTAGATGCATGCTGGATAGCGGTCGATGAGTGGAGTAATAGAAGTAGATGAAGAATCGTTTCGATCTACTTGTCACGGACGTGATGCCTATATACATGATCATGCCTAGATATTCTCATAACTATGCTCAATTCTATCAATTGCTCAACAGTAATTTGTTCACCCATCGTAGAAAACTTATGCTCTTGAGAGAAGCCACTAGTGAAACCTATGGCCCCCGGGTCTATTCTCATCATATCAATCTCCATCACTTTAATCTTGTTTTGTTTTTACTTTGCCTTTTACTTTTCACTTTGCATCTTTATATCAAAAATACCAAAAATATTATCTATCGGATCTCACTTCCATAAGTGACCGTGAAGGGATTGACAACCCCTAATCGCGTTGGTTGCGTTGAGCTCTTTGTGTTGTGTAGGTACGAGGGACTTGCACGTGGCCTCCTACTGGATTGATACCTTGGTTCTCAAAAACTGAGGGAAATACTTACGCTACTTTGTTGCATCATCCTCTCCTCTTCGGGGAAAACCAATGCAAGCTCAAGAGGTGGCAAGAAGAATTTCTGGCGCCGTTGTCGGGGAGTCTACGCAAAAAAGACAACATACCAAGTACACATCACAATCCCTATCTCCCGCATTACATTAGTTGCCATTTGCCTCTCGTTTTCCTCTCCCCCCACTTCACCCTTGCCGTTTTATTCACCCTCTCTTTCTCCTTCCCCTTCTCCTTCTCCGTTTGCCTTTTTCTCGCTTGCCTTTTGTTTGCTCATGTGTTGGATTGCTTGTTTGTCACGATGGCTCAAGATACTACCAAATTGTGTGACTTCACCAATACCAACAATAATGATTTTCTTAGCACTCCGATTGCTCCTCTTGCCAATACTGAATCTTGTGAAATCAATACTGCTTTGTTGAATCTTGTTATGAAAGATCAATTCGCCGGCCTCCCTAGTGAAGATGCCGCTACTCATTTGAATAGCTTCGTTGATTTATGTGATATGCAAAAGAACAAAGATGTCAATAATGATGTCGTTAAATTGAAGCTATTTCCTTTTTCACTTAGAGATCGTGCTAAAGCTTGGTTTTCGTCTTTGCCTAAAAATAGTATTGATTCTTGGAACAAGTGCAAAGATGCTTTTATCTCTAAGTATTTTCCTCCTGCTAAGATCATCTCTCTTAGAAATGATATTATGAATTTTAAGCAACTTGATCATGAACATGTTGCACAAGCTTGGGAGAGAATGAAATTAATGATACGTAATTGCCCTACTCATGGTTTAAATTTGTGGATGATTATACAAATTTTTTATGCCGGATTGAATTTTGCTTCTAGAAATCTTTTAGATTCGGCCGCGGGAGGCACTTTTATGGAAATCACTTTAGGAGATGCTACTAAACTCCTAGATAATATTATGGTTAATTATTCTCAATGGCATACTGAAAGATCTTCTAATAAAAAAGTGCATGTGATAGAAGAAATCAATGTTTTGAGTGGAAAGATGGATGAACTTATGAAATTATTTTCTACTAAGAGTGTTTCTTCTGATCCTAATGATATGCCTTTGTCTACCTTGATTGAGAATAACAATGAATCTATGGATGTGAATTTTGTTGGTACGAATAATTTTGGTAACAACGCTTATAGAGGGAATTTTAATCCTAGGCCATATCCTAGTAATCCTTCTAATAATTATGGAAAGTCCTACAACAACTCTTATGGAAATTATAATAAGATGCCCTCTGAATTTGAGAATAGTGTTAAAGAGTTTATGAATTCACAAAAGAATTTTAATGCTTTGCTTGAAGAGAAAGTGCTTAAAGTTGATGATTTGGCTAGGAACGTTGATAGAATTTCTCTTGAGATTGATTCTTTAAAGCTTAGATTTATTCCTCCTAAGCATGATATCAATGAGCCTCTCAAAGCTATGAGAATTTCCATTGATGAGTGCAAGGAAAGAACTGCTAGGATGCGTTCTTCAAAAGATGCCTTTATTAAAGCGTGTTCTTCCAATACCTATGAAAATCAAGATGAAGATCTAAAAGTTATTGATGTGTCCCCTATCAAATCTTTGTTTTGCAATATGAATCTTGATGAAACTGAATATGATCTTCCTTTACCTAGAAGGCGTTCCAAAAATTCGGAGTATTTAGATCTTTATGATGAAATTGATGAAAGTGGGATTGAAAGAAATAAAAATTTAGATGTTGCTAAACCCACTATATTGGATTTCAAGGAATTTAATTATGAAAGTTGCTATTTGATTGATTGTATTTCCTTGCTGCAATCTGTGCTAAATTCTCCGCATGCTTATAGTCAAAAGAAAGCCTTCACCGAACATATTGTTGATGCCTTGATGCAATCTTATGAAGAAAAACTTGAGTTGAAAGTCTCTATCCCTAGAAAACTCTATGATGAGTGGGAACCAACTATCAAAATTAAAATTAAAGATCATGAGTTTTATGCTTTGTGTGATTTGGGTGCTAGTGTCTCCACTATCCCCAAAACTTTGTGTGATTTGCTAGATTTCCGCGATCTTGATGATTGCTCTTTAAACTTACATCTCGCGGATTCTACTATTAAGAAACCTATGGGAAGGATTAACGATTTTCTTATTGTTGCAAATAGGAATTATGTGCCCGTAGATTTCATTGTTCTTGATATAGATTGCAATCCTTCTTGCCCTATTATTCTTGGTAGACCTTTCCTTAGAACGGTTGGTGCGATTATTGATACGAAGGAAGGGAATATTAGATTCCAATTTCCATTAAAAAAGGGCATGGAACACTTTCCAAGAAATAAAATAAAATTACCATATGAAACCATCACGAGAGCCACTTATGGATTGCCTTCCAAAGATGGCAATACCTACATCTATCCTCGCTTTTATGCCTAGCTAGGGGCGTTAAACGATAGCACTTATTGGGAGGCAACCCAACTTTATTTTTTTGTTTTTTGTATTTTTCTTCTGTTAGGGAATAAATAACCCATCTACCCTCTGTTTGGATGTGGTTTTGTGTTTTAATTAGTGTTTGTGCCAAGCTAGACCTATTGGATCTTCTTGGATGATAGTTATTTGATCATGCTGTAATTTCCATAAACTTTGCGTTCAGTGCCCGAATTACTAAAAATCATAAGAACGTGATAAAATACTGATTCCAATTGTTTCTGAGCAATAAACAAATTATCTAGGTCGTCTAATTTTGGTAGATTTTTTGGAGTTCCAGAAGTTTGCGTTAGTTACAGATTACTACAGACTGTTCTGTTTTTGACAGATTCTGTTTTTTGTGTGTTGTTTGCTTATTTTGATGAATCTATGGCTAGTAAAATAGTTTATAATCCATAGAGAAGTTGGAATACAGTAGGTTTAACACCAAAATAAATAAAGGATTAGTTCATTATAGTACCTTGAAGTGGCTTTATGTTTTCTTTCTCTAACGGAGCTCACAAGATTTCTATTGAGTTTTGTGTCGTGAAGTTTTCAAGTTTTGGGTGAGTTCTTTTGATGGATCATGGAACAAGGAGTGGCAAGAGCCTAAGCTTGGGGATGCCCATGGCACCCCCAACATAATCCAAGGACACCAAAAAGTCAAATCTTGGGGATGCCCCGGAAGGCAACCCCTCTTTCGTCCACTTCCATCGGTAATTTACTTGGAGCTATATTTTTATTCACCAACATGATATGTGTTTTGCTTGGAGCGTCTTGTATTATTTGTGTCTTTGTTTGTTAGTGTGCTACAATCATCCTTGCTGTACACACCTTTTGAGAGAGTCATCTATGAATTAAAATTTGATAGAATACTCTATGTGCTTCACTTATATCTTTTGAGCTATGTAGTTTTGCTCTATGTGCTTCACTTATATCTTTTGAGCATTGAAATTTTGCTCTATGTGCTTCACTTAGATCTTTTAGAGCACGGTGGCGGCTTGTTTTAGAGAAACTATGATCTCTCATGCTTCACTTAAATTATTTTGAGAGTCGTAATAGCATGGTAATTTGCTTAATAATAACTTGCTTGGTATTCAAGATTTGTGAAACTTTCTTTTGAGTGCGTTGAATACTAAGAAAAGTTGGATGATTGATAATTGCTTTGAGATATGGAGGTAGTAATATCAAAGTCATGCTAGTAGAGTAATTGTGAATTTGAGAAGTGCTTGAGTTAAAGTTTGCAAGTCCCGTAGCATGCACGTATGGTTAACATTATGCAACAAATTTGAAACATGAGGTGTTATTTGATTGTCCTCCTTATGAGTGGCGGTCGGGGACGAGCGATGGTCTTTTCCTACCAATCTATCCCCCTAGGAGCATGCGCGTAATACTTTGGTTTTTGATGGCTTGTAGATTTTTGCAATCAGTATATGAGTTCTTTATGACTAATGTTGAGTCCATGGATTATACACACTCTCTCCCTTCCATCATTGCTAGCCTCTACGGTACCGTGCATTGCCCTTTCTCACATTGAGAGTTGGTGCAAACTTCGCTGGTGCATCCAAACCCCGTGATATGATACGCTCTTTCACACATAAACCTCCTTATATCTTCCTCAAAACAGCCACCATACCTACCTATTATGGCATTTCCATAGCCATTCCGAGATATATTGCCATGCAACTTTCCACCATCCAGTTTATCATGACACAGTCATCATTGTCATATTGCTTAGCATGATCATGTAGTTGACATAGTATTTGTGGAAAAGCCACCGTTCATAATTTTTACTTGTCACTCTTGGTTCATTGCATATCCCGGTACACCACCGGAGGCATTCATATAGAGTCATACCTTGTTCTAGTATCGAGTTGTAATCATTGAGTTGTAAATAAATAGAAGTATGATGATCATCATTCAATAGAGCATTGTCCCAAAAAAAGAGAAAGGCCAAAGAAAAAAAGAAGGCCCAAAAAAGGGGCAATGTTACTATCCTTTTTTCCACACTTGTGCTTCAAAGTAGCACCATGATATAGCGAGTCTCATATATTGTGCTTCAAAGTAGCACCATGTTCTTCATATAGAGAGTCTCTTGAGTTATCACTTTCATATACTAGTGGGAATTTTTCATTATAGAACTTGGCTTGTATATTCCAACAATGGGCCTCCTCAAGTGCCCTAGGTCTTCATGAGCAAGCAAGTTGGATGCACACCCACTTAGTTTCTTTTGTTGAGCTTTCATACATTTATAGCTCTAGTGCATCCGTTGCATGGCAATCCCTACTCCTTGCATTAACATCAATCGATGGGCATCTCCCTAGCCCATTGATTAGCCTCGTTGATGTGAGACTTTCTCCTTTTTTGTCTTCTCCACACAACCCCCATCATTATATTCTATTCCACCCATAGTGCTATATCCATGGCTCACGCTCATGTATTGCGTGAAAGTTTATGAGTTTGAAATTATTAAGGTATGAAACAATTGCTTGGCTTGTCATCGGGGTTGTGCATGATGAGAGCATTCTTGTGTGACGAAAATGGAGCATGACTAAACTATATGATTTTGTAAGGATGAACTTTCTTTGGCCATGTTACTTTGAGAAAACATAATTGCTTTGTTAGTTTTCTTGAAGTGTTATTATTCTTTATGTCAATATGAACTTTTGTCTTGAATCTTTCTAATCTGAATATTCATACCACAATTAAGAAATTTTGCATTGAAATTATGCCAAGTAGCACTCCACATCAAAAATTCTCTTTTTATCATTTACCTACTCGAGGACGAGCAGGAATTAAGCTTGGGGATGCCTGATACGTCTCCAACGTATCTATAATTTTTGATTGCTCCATGCTATATTATCTACTATTTTGGACTATATTGGGCTTTATTTTCCACTTTTATATTATTTTTGGGACTAACCTATTAACCTGAGGCCCAGCCCAGAATTGTTGTTTTTTGCCTATTTTAGTGTTTCGAAGAAACAGAATATCAAACGGAGGCCAAACAAAAAAAATCCTTTTTGGAACGTGATTTTCTTCTCGGATAAGACCCAGGAGACTTGGACCCTACTCCAAGAAGTACCGGAGGCGGTCACGAGGGTAGCCCCCCCCCTACAGGGCGCGCCCCCTCCCTCGTGGGCCCCTTGGTGCTCCACCGACGTACTCCTTCCTCCTATATATACCCATGTACCCCCAAACGATCAGAACAAGAGCCAAAAACCTAATTCCATCGCCGCAACTTTCTGTATCCACGAGATCCCATCTTGGGGTCTGTTCCGGAGCTCCGCCGGAGAGGGTTGTCATCACGGAGGGCTTCTACATCATCATAGCCCCTCCGATGAAGTGTGAGTAGTTTACCTCAGACCTTCGGGTCCATAGTTATTAGCTAGATGGCTTCTTCTCTCTTTTTGGATCTCAATACAAAGTTCTCCCCCTCTCTTGTGGAGATCTATTCGATGTAATCTTCTTCTTTTGCGGTGTGTTTGTTGAGACCGATGAATTGTGGGTTTATGATCAAGTCTATCTATGAACAATATTTGAATCTTCTCTGAATTCTTTTATGTATGATTGGTTATCTTTGCAAGTCTCTTCGAATTATCCGTTTGGTTTGGCCAACTAGATTGGTAGTTCTTGCCATGGGAGAAGTGCTTAGCTTTGGGTTCGATCTTGCGGTGTTCTTTCCCAATGACAGAAGGGGCAGCAAGACACGTATTGTATCGTTGCCATCGAGGATAACAAGATGGGGTTTATTTCATATTGCATGAATTTATCTCTCTACATCATGTCATCTTGCTTAAAGCGTTACTCTATTTTTAACTTAATACTCTAGATGCATGCTGGATAGCGGTCGATGAGTGGAGTAATAGAAGTAGATGCAGAATCGTTTCAATCTACTTTTCACAGATGTGATGCCTATATACATGATCATGCCTAGATATTCTCATAACTATGCTCAATTCTGTCAATTGCTCAACAGTAATTTGTTCACCCACCATAGAAAACTTATGCTCTTGAGAGAAGCCACTAGTGAAACCTATGGCCCCCGCGTCTATTCTCATCATATCAATCTCCATCACTTTAATCTTGTTTTGTTTTTACTTTGCCTTTTACTTTTCACTTTGCATCTTTATATCAAAAATACCAAAAATATTATCTATTGGATCTCACTTCCGTAAGTGACCGTGAAGGGATTGACAACCCCTAATCGCGTTGGTTGCGTTGAGCTCTTTGTGTTGTGTAGGTATGAGGGACTTGCGCATGGACTCCTACTGGATTGATACCTTGGTTAAAATTGAGGGAAATACTTACGCTACTCTGCTGCATCATCCTCTCCTCTTCGGGGAAAACCAACGCAAGCTCAAGAGGTAGCACAAGTTCTCTCAACAATAATACCATAACTGGATCATATAACTATCCCTCAACATGCAACAAAGAGTCACTCCAAAGTCACTAATAGCGGAGAACAAACGAAGAGATTATGGTAGGGTACGAAACCACCTCAAAGTTATCCTTTCTGATTGATCTATTCAAGAGTCCGTAGTAAAATAACACGAAGCTATTCTTTCCGTTCAATCTATCATAGAGTTCGTACTAGAATAACACCTTAAGACACAAATCAACCAAAACTCTAATGTCACCTAGATACTCCAATGTCACCTCAACTATCCGTGGGTATGATTATACGATATGCATCACACAATCTCATATTCATCTATTCAACCAACACAAAGAACTTCAAAGAGTGCCCCAAAGTTTCTACCGGAGAGTCAAGACGAAAATGTGTGCCAACCCCTATGCATAAGTTCACGAGGTCACGGAACTCACAAGTTGATCACCAAAATATACATCAAGTGGATCACGTGATATCCCATTGTCACCACAGATAAGCACATGCAAGACATACATCAAGTGTTCTCAAATCCTTAAAGACTCAATCCGATAAGATAACTTCAAAGGGAAAACTCAATCCATCACAAGAGAGTAGAGGGGGAGAAACATCATAAGATCCAAATATAATAGCAAAGCTCGCGATACATCAAGATCGTACCACCTCAAGAACACGAGAGAGAGAGAGAGAGAGAGAGATCAAACACATAGCTACTGGTACATACCCTCAGCCCCGAGGGTGAACTACTCCCTCCTTGTCATGGAGAGCACCGGGATGATGAAGATGGCCACCGGATAGGGATTCCCCCCTCCAGTAGGGTGCCAGAACGGGTCTAGATTGGTTTTCGGTGGCTACGGAGGCTTCTGGCGGCGGAACTCCTGATTTAGGTTTCTTTTTGGAAGTTTTGGGTTATATAAGAGGTGTTGGAGTCGGGGACAAGTCAGGGGGGTTCCCGACGCGGCCACGAGGCAGGGGGCACGCCTAGGGGGGTAGGGCGCGCCCCCACCCTCGTGGTGGCCTCGGGACTCTTCCGGCCCACCTCCGGTACTCCGGTGGGCTTCTTCTGGTCCAAAAATAATCTCCGTGAAGTTTCAGGTCAATTGGACTCCGTTTGATTTTCCTTTTCTGTGATAGTTAAAAACAAGGAAAAAACAGAAACTGTCACTGGGCTCTAGGTTAATGTGTTAGTCCCAAAAATCATATAAAATAGCATATTAATTCATATAAAACATCCAAGGTTGATAATATAATAGCATGGAACAATAAAAATTATAGATACGTTGGAGACGTATCAGGTTGTGAAACGATCGATTGGGTTTTTCAGCCGGCCATATACCCACATATATAAGGGTATTCCTGGTCTTTGGCAAATTGGAGTAGGACTCCTGACGTGCTATTTCCTTGGCACATAAGCCAAAAGGCTTTTCCTAATCTTTCTGTAAAAGCATCAGCCTGGGCCCAATACTAGTAGACTTTCCATATTAGCTCTGTTTTGGTAGAATAGTTGATTATGCAAAATCTTTTCCATCTTTAGTTTTCCAAACCAGACTTCTTTCCTTTTTTTCTCCATGCGTGAGCTCTAACACACAATTCTATTCCATCCATCCCGCGGCACCTAGCCTTTGTACTTGCAATCATGTGTGCATTCTCAAACCATTAGCTTGACCACCAAAACTAAATAATCTGGAGAACCCCTCAAGCCAGATCCAAATTAGACTATTAATAGTTGCATGCGTTGAAATGACATGAATGGATAGATGTACCGAAAATATGCACCTAGGTTGGTTTGTTTTATGGTTGCTAGCCCTGAAACATGTGTCGCACTGAAGTGTATGATGGTACTAACATTGTAGGGGTTGTTGTTGCTGTTGTATGATTGAACTGGCGGGTTGTAGATTAACATGTTATTTCTCATTTGCAAAAGTTCACCCCAGTATGCCCTAGAATACCACGGATGTCAACCAATCGACCAAGTTTGATACCCCAAAATTTCTCAGCGAAGAAAATGAACTCGGATCTTAGTACCATCATTACTTCAAAACAATTTTCTTTTGAAAGATCCAGAAATTGCTAGCTTTTCTATTATGGAGATCGGGAGCAGTACATACATCATCTCCATAGGTGACATGGAAAGAGAAAACCGAAAAAAGGAAACTTCAAACATTGTATTTTTATAGCTTTGATTTTGGACTTTTTTCCTAGAATACCAAAGATGCCATTTCTTCGCAAAAATCCACGTGTGAGTAGAGTCCACCAAGTTTAGCACCACCAATTTTTTTTAAAAAAAATTCTCCAATGTTTTACTGTTCATAATAGTTATCCCTGGAACGATGTTCCAAAATATTATGTTCAACATATAATCCAACAAGCAGGTGTTAGCTAAATCAAACCCCGAACTCCAAATCCCAGGAATCAGCACACGTAACTCTCTAATCCCAGTCCAAATTGAACCATAATCGTGTTTTAGGCCAAAAAAACTATGACATGGCAGTAGTCAACCGGGATTGACCTGACTTGTGGGCCAGCAAGTGCTTTTGTTGACTGATGCGCTCGTGTTAAAGGATTTGGGGAATTCTGGTGGTGAGAAGCTAAGGTTAGCGGCAGCAGGCAGGGCGCAGAGCACGGCGGCTGCGGCGCGATGTCATGGTCTTGGACCTCTTCCACTCCCGGCTTTCGCCGTGCTGGTGGAAGGAGGGACACGAATTCGAGGTCTCCTGTTGCTTACAGGGAGAGCCCAATGGCGTACGAGCCGCCGAAGATCTGCCATTGCAATCCACTGTAGAAGGCCCGAAGATGGATCTCCTGGAGCCATCAAAACCCCAGTCGGAGGTACTATGCCTGCTTGGATGCAATGGTGAGCCCCATTTATTGTGCTCATATCATTTTCTTCTAGTCATTTTTTCTCTTAGTCTGTGATTGATTTCTTGCCATATTTGTGTTGAATAACATGGTGGATATGGCTTTGTGGAACGACATGATGATCCTTTGCCCAAGTTTTTTAGTGACTTGATTGGAGATTTAAGAGACGAGGTGCGGAGGCTGAAGGGTGAAGGATTTGTGGCTCGTATTGAAGATCAATATCTAAATGCGCATGTCTCTGGAAATGAAGCATCTTTAGAGAATGGGGTTATGTCTTTGTAGGTTCAGTCAAGGGAGAAGAATGCAAAACCGGAAGCAATGAAGGGCAAATATATGAATTTGGTGATGGTTTTGTTGTCTTTGTGCTAGGTGTAGTCCTAGGGTAAATGCTAGTGTAATAAATTTCATGTACTGGTGTCAGTTTGAGTGCTAGGAAAAAAATGCATGTGCAATGAACATGTACGCAATGGTTTGTAATGGAATTTGTGATATGGGACTGGGTTGTTGACTTGTTAGCTATGAATTTTTGACCTCGTAGTCAATGAAAAGCTCAGTTGCAAGGGGATTTGTAGTATCTATTATGTATGAATTATATGGTAATGAACAAGTTGAGAATATTAGAACTCTGTTGTGAAACATTTCGTATGAATTTTGGCATTTTGATAGCAGCATCTGCTGGCATTTGCATAGCAAAATTATAGTAGTTGAAGTACAACAAGCACTCTGAAAAATATAGAAAACATTGCATGAAATTTGATGCACACCAAACATTCCAGGCATTTCATTTGACAGCATTTGCAACATAAATATCTTGTTTGCAAACAATACTTATCTATGATCAGGAACTGATCTATGATCAGGACAACCACATAGTTCAGTACATGATCACCAAAAGCACTCTAAAGTCATCATAAGCAAAAGTACATAGTTCATTACATGAGCATTTCACAAGTTGCTACTTGCAGTTAAGTATTGGTAGCTGCACAGCGAAGATGCAGGAGCATTCTTTCTTCTATTATTTGCAATAGATGGTCCAGCTTGTGCATTTGCAGATGTTTTCCTAGGAGTTTGAACCTTGAAGCAGCTGTAGCACTTGGCATAGGTCCAGATGATCTTGGGGCACTTCCTATTGCAGGTTGAGAAGGTTGTGCACTAACTGCCTGTTGGAGATATGCCCTAGAGGCAATAATAAAATGATTATTATATTTCCTTGTTCATGATAATTGTCTATTATTCATGCTATAATTGTATTATCCGGAAATCATAATACATGTGTGAATACATAGACCACAATGTGTCCCTAGTGAGCCTCTAGTTGACTAGCTCGTTGATCAACAGATAGTCATGGTTTCCTAGCTATAGACATGGGGGTGTCATTGATAACGGGATCACATCATTAGGAGAATGATGTGATGGACAAGGCCCAATCCTAAGCTTAGCTCAAAGATCGTGTAGTTCGTTTGCTGTAGCTTTTCTGAATGTCAAGTATCATTTCCTTAGACCATGAGATTGTGCAACTCCCGGTTACCGTAGGGGTGCTTTGGGTGTGCCAAACGTCACAACATAACTGGGTGACTATAAAGGTACATTATAGGTGTCTCCGAAAGTGTCTATTGGGTTGGCACGAATCGAGACTGGGATTTGTCACTCCGTATGACGGAGAGGTATCTCTAGGCCCACTCGGTAATGCATCATCATAATGAGCTCAAAGTGATTAGGTGGTTGATCACGGGATCATGCATTACGATACGAGTAAAGTGACTTGCCGGTAACGAGACTGAACAAGGTATTGGGATACCGACGATCGAGTCTCGGGCAAGTAATGTACCGATTGACAAAGGGAATTGTATACGGGGTTGCTTGAATCCTCGACATCGTGGTTCATCCGATGAGATCATCGAGGAGCATGTGGGAGCCAACATGGGTATCCAGATCCCGTTGTTGGTTATTGGCCGGAGAGCCGTCTCGGTCATGTCTACGTGTCTCCCGAACCCGTAGGGTCTACACACTTAAGGTTCGGTGACGCTAGGGTTGTAGAGATATGAGTATGCAGTAATCCGAAAGTTGTTCGGAGTCCCGGATGAGATCCTGGACGTCACGAGAAGTTCCGAAATGGTCCGGAGGTGAAGAATTATATATAGGAAGTGTAGTTTCGGCCATCGGTAAAGATTCGGGTTCACCAGTATTGTACCGGGACCACCGGATGGGTCCCGGGGGTCCACCGAGTGAGGCCACCCATCCCGGAGGGCCCCATGGGCTGAAGTGGGGAGGGGAACCAGCCCATAGTGGGCTGGTGCGCCCCCTCCCCTGAGCCCCCCTGCGCCTAGGGTTGGAAAACCTAGGGTGGGGGGCGCCTCCACTTGCCTTGGGGGGCACTCCACCCCCCCTTGGCCACCGCCCCCGCTTGGGAGATCCCATCTCCAGGGCTGGCGCCCCCCCCAAGGGGCTTATATAAAGGGGGGAGGGAGGGCAGCCGCACCTCAAGTCTTGGCGCCTCCCTCTCCCCTGCTACACCTCTCCCTCTCGCAGAAGCTCGGCGAAGCCCTGCTGCGATCATTGTTGCATCCACCATCACGCCGTCGTGCTGCTGGATCTTCATCAACCTCTCCTTCCCCCTTGCTGGATCAAGAAGGAGGAGACGTCATCCGCTCCGTACATGTGTTGAACGCGGAGGTGCCGTCCGTTCGGCACTTGGTCATCGGTGATTTGGATCACGGCGAGTACGACTCCATCATCCCCGTTCTCTTGAACGCTTCCGCTCGCGATCTACAAGGGTATGTAGATGCACTCTCATCTCGTTGCTAGTTGAATCCATAGATTGATCTTGGTGAAACGTAGGAATTTTTTTTGTTTTCTGCAACGTTCCCCAACACTGCCAAAGTTGGAGATGATCTTGGGGTAGATATTGGTGCTGGTTGAGAAGCTTGTGAAGATGGACCATCCTGACACAAAAAAGCAATTCATGTAAATTCTGTAATATTCAGTAAATAAGCAGTGAAGATGGACTAGCTACCACCATTAATTTTCATGTAAAATCAATAAATTTCACCTTTGTTGTGATCTTTTTTCTGCTAGTCTTCTTAAGCAGTTCATTCTTCTTCTTGCCTCTCTCTAGATTTTGCTTGCAACCTGTCTTGTTATGTCCAGAAGTGCCACACATTGAGCAAACAATTATAGTGCCATGCTTGATCATTTTTTTGCTAGGCTTAGGCTTCTCGGTTCCTTCCCTCCTCCTATCATTATTCTTAGGCCTGCCTGGCATGTTGTCTGGTATGGTTGCATATGCTGGAGCTTGGGGCCTAGGTTTGTCAAAAATTGGCCACATTTCCTCTCCTTCTATAGGTTCCAAACAATGTTCATAAATTTTGTTGAACACTTCAACAAAATAGCAAGGAGCAATTAAACCTTCCACTTTTTTTCCACACTTGAAGATAGTTGTTATTGCATGGGAACAGGGAAGACCTGCTAGCTAGAAGTAGCCACATGAGCATGTCCTATTGTCAAAACTCACTGTGTACTGCATTTTTCTCCAAGTGATAAGTTTGACTTCAAATCCATCTTTGCCATTCCAAAGTACCTTCATTAATTGTGTCCTTGTTATGCTGCTTTTCAATTTCTTAATGCACTTGGGCATATTTTTCCATGAAACTTCTGACCATTTTCCCTTTGTTCCTGAATTCTAACCATAATTTTTTTCGTGATTTTTCTTGCAGTGAAATTATTGGATAAAACCTTGCTTCAACAATTGCATGATTAAAAGATTGACACAAATTATTATCAACTGACTCACAATTGGAACCCACTGGAAAAAATGCCCTTGCTCAGTGGACTGGCTCTGTTATCATGATGTCTTTTGCACCCTCTGGTGTTTCCTGGGCAAGCTTAGCTTTATAGTACTTGAAGTCTTGCTTGTTTGCTGCGTTGGCAACTGCCGAGAACTTCTTCTGCCACTCATGTCCCCTATGCTTCTTCCTCTAGTTGGCATAGATATGACTAGCACACATCCTGTGCTCGGCAGAAAGTCCTTCATAGCATTTATTAGTCCCTTTTGTTGATCTAAAATGAACACCCATCCAACACCATTGTTATTTATGTCAAGATCTTTAATCGGCAAGCCAATAAACCACTTCCATGTATCATTTGTTTCCCTCTCAATAACTGCCCATGCCAGTAGATACATTTGATCATTGGCATCTCTTGCAATAGTACACAACAACTCTCCTTTGACAACACCTTAAAAAACAACCATCTAAACCTGTTACTTTCCTGCAACCAGCTTTAAATCCCAACTTTAATGCATTAAAGTTCACATAGAAACTCTCAAATATGTTATGTTCCATGTTTGTTGGGTCCAAACAAACTGCAATAGTGCTTCTAGGATTACTTCTAAGTAGCTCCAGCTGGTAATCAAAAACCCTGTGTAATCATTCTTCATTCCAGCCCTTAACTTGTCCATGACAAGCTTCTTTGCATGCTTGTACTTTGAAGTTGATACATCAGCAAACATGTCCTGAAGAACTGTTGCTTTCATGCTCTCAATTTTCCACATTGGATTTGCTAAAATAAAATGCTCATATCTTTGGGCAATAACCTTTGCTGTGACAAGTTTGTTCTCCCTGTTTTGTGCACAGTGGTGCTCATCATTGAAAGTTATAATTTGAAACCTTCTTGTTCTTGAGGTTTTGGCTCCATAAATAAGCCAAGGGCACCTAGGCCATCCACACTTAGCCCTAACTCTATCTGACTCTGACTTCAAAAACACAATGCTTCTTTTTGTCACAATTCCATATCTCTTCAATGCTTTGACAAGTTGATTCTTACTCCTGAACACCATTGTCAATGAAAAGTGTAGAATTTTTGTGTCATTATTGTATCTTGGATACTGGCTCTTCCTCCTCACCATCTGCGCATCATAATCTTCATCATAAGAATAATCCTCATTAGATGAATCATAGCCCCAATGTTTCTCCTCTCCCTCTAACCGATCCTCCATATTTGCAATTAATTCAATTGGAATAGGAGCTCATGAATCCCCTCCAAACCAACTCTTTGTATCTCTCATCCTCTTCATAAATTTCCTAGCGTGCCTTCTGAGCTCAACAACCTCTGAATTTTCTCCACTGTCCTCACTGTGTGGCATGTACTCAGTATCTTCATCAGAATCACTAGTTGAACCTGCAATGTTGCTCTGAACATTCATTTGCTCTGGTGGAATGGTGCTCTGATCATTCACTTCCTCTGTCCTCATATTGCTCTAAAAATTCACTTGCTCTGTCCTCATAGTGTTTTGAACATTCACAGTCTCTACTAGTCCTTGATCTGGATTGCATATTTGAGAAAATGGAAGCTGAGAACCTACCACATCAACAACCTCACTGGCTACTGTGGGAATCCTTGCCCTAGGCTACTCAACTTGACTGATGTTCATTTGAGTGAACACACCACTGTCATCTGGCTCTGCACCAATGGCAATGTCAGGTTCTTCAGCTTCGTCACCATCCAGATAAACTATATCATTCTCAAAGTCACTACCACTGCTGATGTACTCACTATCCTGCTCCCCATGGTATTCAACATAAACATCTGCTACATCTCCAACACAGATGTAGTCTGACATCCTCACACAACTATTGTCATCGAACAAGAACATCAAACCATCAGCTAGTTCTTTCCCGGGATGATGAAAATACAACTTCATTGATTCATTGAACTCCGGATGGTCTTTCAAATGCCCTCAAACTTCCTGCAATGACTACTTGTCCCTCTCGATATCTGAAATCTCTTCATCTCCACCCACATAATCCAAAATAGGACCATTGTGGATGAACTCGCCTCCGAAATGAAATCTGACATTCAAGATCTCACTGATTAACTGAAACAAACATGAGAATATCACTGCATTGTCCGATCCGAGCAATTGGAATGACAAAAAACGCACTGAGGACCATTGTGGATCCAGAACCTAGCTTTATAATCGAAGAAAAGCCCCAATTTTTCTCTCTGGAACCCTAACACTAACAACGCGATCAGAGCATAAATTACGGCCGCCGGAGGAGGAGTACGTCGGAGACAGTACCTTTGACGTTGCTCGTCGGTCGCGTCGTCACGATCGCCGCCGCTAGAGCTGATCAGTCGCCTGTCGCCATTGTCGTCACTCGAGCAGGGGAATTCCAGGGGACGCCACGAGCAGGGATGGACTACCCCATGCGTGGGCTGCCTTCGGACTAAGAATAGGGGAGCGCTCTGGGCTACTATGGGCCGGCCCAACTTGTACGCGCCCAACGTGCACAACAACGACCAATCCCAGTTTCGGTCTGCCACATCATCAATCCCTGTTTGGAAGAGCGATCAGGGTTCAATTTGGACCGGGATTAGAAAGTTGGGTGTGTTGATTCCTGGGATTTGAAGTTCGGCGTTTGATTTAGCTAACGCCTACGAGTTCAAGGTTTAATTTGGCTTTTTTCCGGTGAGTGTTTTCTTTAGTGAGTGGGTTTGGTTACGTGTATAGATGCCCAGAATCTGTGTCTCACGCAACGCAAAGTGGCTACCTACCGTCGATTTTCAGCTTTCTGGATTTTGAGAAAACAAACTCGTAGATGTTTTCTTTTTCTCGATCGCTATAGTTGCATTTCAGTCGACTGACTTTTCGCAGTGGGTCAGTCGATTTTGGTTGAAGGGAGAAATAGCCAGAGGGGAGGAAGAAATTCGCCAGAGAGGAGGAAGAAGATCGTTGGGCAGGCTACCCCAGTGTCTATCTTAGGGTTCAGGGTGGGGCGGTGGTGGACGGTGGTGGTGTGAGGATTCGCCGGAGAATTTTCTCTGTGCGGCGGGCCCTAGAGGGATGGTCGGGGCGGTGGGGGTGGTTCCAGGGAGGGCAGGGCGGCGAGGGCCGGTGGTCCGTGGTGGCGGCTCAGGAAGAAGAACAGTCCGATCTGTTTTTTTTAAGAAAGCCGTTGGGAGGAGGAAGACACAATCTAGGCCGTTCATTTCTATCCGACGCTTCAGATTCATCAAGGCCAGATCGACTAACTCGACGAGATTTCAGTCGACTCGCTCCTAGCCATGGATCCGGCTTGCCTGCTCCCTCCTCATGCTCCCATCCGTGCTCCCACTTCATTCTACAGCTGTCTTTTTCCCTTTTTCTTTTCTAATCTAATCATCTCCCCCCTGATTTTATGAAGATGGGGCCGGGCCTTATTTTGTCCAATCAAATCAAGCCACATATGCAGGAGCACGGATGGACACACGGGGAAGGAGCAGTCAAGTCTCGTCCCCTAGCCATTCCCTTTCTCGATTTTACTTGCTCTCCCGGAAGGAATTTTTCGAGGACAGCTTCCACGATGGACTTAGATGGTTATTCCCGCGCGAAGAATCAACTCCCTGTTTCCACTACGGGTCTCCGCCGACCTCGCCAGGCTCCAGTCCGGACCAAGCATCTCCAAGCGATAAGGGCGCGATCACGTCGGCCAACCAGCGCGCGCCACCTGTTCCCGTCCCGTCTCCGTCGCATCCCCCAACCAGCCGCGTAACGACGCCGGCCTAATTTTTCTGACGACAAGGACGACCACGTTACGGCCTCCTTTTTCTCCCCCGGAGCTTTCACGGCGCGCGCGTCCGCGTCGGGACGACGGGAACGCAGCGCGGGCACCGCCCCGCAGCAACCCGGATAAGGGCATGCGCGCGCGGTGCCACTGGCGAACAAACATGGCCCTGGCCCGCCGGGAGGGCGACTTCCATGGCCCGGAGGGCGTCCACGTCCCCCGCTCGCCTCAAAACCCCGCGCACCCCGGCCCGCACCCCGCCCTCCTCAGAAGCTCAAAGCCAACGGCCGAGAGGAAAAAGCTTGGCTGAGAATCGCCTGCTCACTGCAGCCAATCACGGTGGTGGCGCTGGTGCTAGCTAGGCTCGTCGGACTGTGAGCGAGCAGTGAGCCCGTACGTGCCATGGAGGGGGAGGAGAAGCCGGTGGTGGGCGGGGCCTACTGGGGCGTGGGCGCGAGGGCCTGCGACTCGTGCGCCACCGAGGCGGCCAGGCTCTTCTGCCGCGCCGACGCCGCGTTCCTCTGCGCCGGCTGCGACGCGCGCGCGCACGGCGCCGGGTCGCGCCACGCCCGGGTCTGGCTCTGCGAGGTCTGCGAGCACGCGCCCGCGGCCGTCACGTGCAAGGCCGACGCCGCCGTGCTCTGCGCCTCCTGCGACGCCGACATCCACGCCGCCAACCCGCTCGCGCGCCGACACGAGCGCGTCCCCGTCGCGCCCTTCTTCGGCGCGGCCGCCGACGCGCACAAGCCCTTCGTGTCGTCGGGAGCCCAGGCCGCTGCCGAGGACGACGGGAGCAACGACGCCGAGGCGGCATCGTGGCTGCTCCCCGAGCCCGATCACAAGGATGGTGCTAGTGCTACCGCGGAAGTCTTCTTCGCGGATTCCGACCATTACCTCGACCTCGACTTCGCGCGGTCAATGGACGACATCAAGGCCATCAGCGTGCAGCTCAACGGCCAGCCCGAGATCGACCTCAACGGCGGCAACAAAGGCTTCTACTCCGACCACTCCATGAACCACAGCGTAAGGACCATTTCCTGTCTATGCACGAGCAAGGCCAAGGAGGAGCTGCCAGCGTTCTGACTTCTGATGAACATCTTGCTTGGTGACGGGACGCATGCAGGTATCCTCCTCTGAGGCGGCGGTGGTCCCGGACGCGGCGGCGGCGCCGGTGGTGAGCCGGGGGAGGGAGCGGGAGGCGCGGCTGATGCGGTACAGGGAGAAGCGCAAGAGCCGGCGGTTCGAGAAGACCATCCGGTACGCGTCCCGCAAGGCGTACGCGGAGACGCGGCCGCGCGTCAAGGGCCGGTTCGCCAAGCGCACGGGCACGGCGGACGCCGACGGCCTGGAGGAGCACGAGGAGATGTACTCCTCAGCCGCGGCCGCCGTCGCCGCGCTCATGGCGCCCGGCTCCGACCACGACTACGGCGTGGACGGCGTGGTGCCGACCTTGGTGTGATCGATCGATCGCCGGCGCGCCCTTCCGGGCTGTAATTTTGTTGCATGCATGCATGCACGCACAGCTTCGTCTAGCATTTGATCACTCATCAATTGTATATTCATGATTACGCGGGAGCGATGCAGACTTCCGATCCAACCCCCTCCTTAATTTTGCCCGATCCAGACTTAATTGTATTTTTCACCTGTAGCATATCATCATCATCATCATCACGAGCTGGCTAATCTGCATCTACCCTACTCCACTTTTACTAATCCGCTTGCTGCTGAATCGTTCGAATTACAGCTGCTTTAGTGCGGTAACTTTCATGTCAATTTGCTGTCACTCCAATCAACTTGCCTGTCACTTTGCTGCTGTCTTTGTTGCTGAAATTTGACGATCAGGAGAGATCGTGGTCTTTCTTTAATACGCGCGGTGGTGTATCTTTCGCCATTCCGCCACTGGACAAGCTCTGAGATCTCGAATGGGAAATGTCCGATCCGATGGCTGATATGCTTCCTTTTGCCGAGTGCGTGATGGTGCAATCTTTCTCTCTCGCTCGCAGCCACCGTTAGTTGGCTGGCTAGCTTTAGGCGTGGAGCAAATGCGACAGTACCTCCTGTAATGCTTTGGGAACCATCTTTTTCCATGGTGAGATTCGATGCTTTTCCTCTTCCACCGATTCAACCCTGGGCTACATTGCGCTACAGACTAGGGTTTTACTGGAGCATATTTTATATTTTATTAGTAAGAACTTTAGCAAAAAGTAATCTCCCTCTTCCCTGTAAACATAAGCTTCACTTCACGAATCAGGTATAGAATTGTTTCGGCAAACCCCTCCGATTTCATTGAAAGAAACCATGGTCTTTCTAGAAACAAACTACTAAATGACTAAAACTGAAACGAGATCACCAGCTAAACGAAGTCTAGATGTCCAACGATAATCCATCGTAAGGGCATCTCCAACACCGTGCATCAAACCGCTGGTCAACGCCTGGACTGTGATGTCCGGACACTATGTGCCCTCCACCGTCGTCAATCAAACATCCATGGAATGGTGCGCACGATTGGAATTCCGCCAAATCGGAAACAAAGCTGGCAGAGGTTTTGGGGAGTCTGCCATACCTGGCCTAGATAGAAAAAACCTCCCCCCCCCCCCCCCCCCCCCCGCCCCCTCCTCCACCGTATCCTCCTCTACACCACCTCGACCACCTAGATGCCTTGTACTTTGCTGCCGTTGCACCCACTAGTCTGGCATCGTCCACCCCCTTCCAACACAGTCCATGATGGACACCACGTCCGACAAGTGTTCTGCCAAATGCCTTTGAGATTTTCTTTACTTTCTCCTTGTCTAACATGAAGTAAGCACGATGGTGGGGTACTCCGTGAGGGGGTATGCATTGTTGTGTGACGCATGGTTGGCCATAAGTGTGCGGTTTGTAGGCATGAAGAAAAAAGGCCCGATATTTTGGCAACATGTGCATTATTGATTTCATGAGTACAAACACTATGCGCCCTACAATTTAGATGTGATCCATGGTCGCAATGCGAAGTCGTTACTCCGTTGGTGGCACTATTTTAAACACCATCATGAAGTATTGTGGTGTGATTGCACAACTGGAGAAGATGGTCACCGGGAGCGCCAAGCATGGAGATCTAAGTTTTTCTTCTTGTTAATATACGTGTTGGTCAATTTATTCATTCACTCAATGTTGCAACTTGATGATCACGGCAATGTATAGCCCGGACGTGCTGCCGCGTTACTATAGGACGAAGGGCAAGCCTTTGACATTGATGCATTAGTGGATGAAGCTCAAGGGGCAGTCCATCTGAGAGAACATGTGGCGATAAAGAAGGTCAAGCTCGAGAAGAGAAAGCTTGAGATGAAGGCTAATTTCGAGGAGTATAGTTGAATTTAGGATCGATGAATTTTAAAAATTTGTTGAACATCTGACGCTTTTTTCCGAAACGGAGGCATAAGATTTGCCTCATCCATTAAATAAGAAGAGAGTTTAGAGTGTTACAGGTGGCCCACATACACGGCATGACAATTACTCACACAAAATAATTAGCCACAACTTTTTAGCACCCGCGGTAACCCAAAGCTTGGCCTCCTCTAGGATGATGTTAAGGAGAATGGGCGGCGGCGCACACTTGTGTCGGAACACCCGAGCATTTCATTTGTTCCAAATAGTCCAAGACACAAGCATAGTGAGGGAGGCCATGGCTTGTCTATTAGGGTTTTGATTGTCGATTCTCTTATCCCACCATTCGTTGACGGAGTCCGCAAGGTGCCAATTGGAGGTGTCCATGTGAGCAAGACCAAGCTTCTCAATGATTGATCTCCAAAGCCTAAGCGTGTAGCGACACTTGAAGAAAAGATGTGCACCCGTTTCTTGTTCTCTTTTGCATAGCTGTCAAAGGCCACAGTTTGCCCAACCGCGCTTTTTCAACCGGTCAGCGGTCCAAATCCTATTTTGTAATGCCAACCAAGCAACAAACTTCACTTTTGGAGGTGCCCATACTTTCCAAACCATGAGATCCATGGAGGATAGACCCAAGCCAAGAAATTGAGCTTTGTACGCTGTGGACGCTGTGTAGATCCCATCATTGGAGTGCTTCCAAACAATATCATCTTCGATCTGCTCGTTAAGGTGGAAACCGTGCACAAGCATCCATAAGGTGAAAAATTCCCGGATGTGGTCAATGGAGATTATGGTGTTAGGCTTGATCTTGAGGATCCATGCGTTCCCATTGAAGGCCTCACGCACCTTCTATTTTTTTCTCCTCGACGCATCAAAGATAAGCGGTGCAATATCCTTTGGCTTGCGACAAATGAGCCAAGGGGAATCCCAAAAAGGTGTTTTGGCACCATCCCCAATGGTGATAGTAGTAGAGGCATAGAAGAACTTACGGTCATCGTCGGTGCAAGGGTTGCCAAGACCCACCCATAACTTGTGAGGTTCCTTCCATTCATACCAAAGCCATCGAAGACGTAGAGGACGAGCAAATTTGTCGGTGTTGAGCACTCCTAAACCCCCATACTCCTTTGGTCGACAAACCGTTTCCCAATTTACCTTGCACTTGGCCCCGGTCGTCTTGTCCAAGACGGATCAAAGGAAGGTCCTCTCAAGCTTGTTAAGGCTATCAAGAGTGCTTGACGGAACAATTAGTGGCGTGAAAGAGCTGGTTAGTTCTTTTATTTAGGATTGGTTTGCCAACGATCATTGTTTCAAAGTATGGCGTACATTTGGTTTAGTTTTATTCTTTTTGTTTGAAAAAGGGTCAGACATTTCAGGTATAGAATTGGATGGACGGTTCCACTAGCGCTATCCACAGACGTCTAGGGCGTACGTTTTGATGGAGGGAGATGCCCTAACACCACAAAATTGAGAAACTTAACTACAACCAACCAAAAGATATAGCAAGAAGTCAAATCTTCAGAGTAGACTGGATCCAATCCTAGGCATGATAAGTTGTACAACCGAAGAAGATCATCTGGGTAGCCACCAGCAATCCTCGACACTCCAGGTCTCTAGCCTTGAGCAGCTCTAAAGATCTCACTTGCTATGTGTTCGTTTAGTTTTGTTCCCAGCCTCAGCGTCCTTTAATTTTTCCTGTTTTAGCCGCAGAATTTGCCCAAGAATTAAAGCATAGAGAATGAATCAGAGGAAAAGTTTCATTAATTTTCCTATCTAAAACATACTCCATTTGCTATTTAAACTGCAAAAACATCTTAGGCCTCCTTTGGTTCATAGGATAAGAATAGTATAGGAATAGGAAAATCATAAGAAGTGAGATGACATGCATCTCAAATCCTATAGAGAAAGAGATGTCATGTGATGCATAGGATAAGATTTATTTTCATTGAATCTAGGCTAATGTTTTTTCCCTTTGAACGGCCTCCTTTGGTTTAGAGGAATTTTATAGAAATTCTAGAGGATAGAATTTTTATAGGATTTTTTTCTTTAGAGCCCTTTGGTTCATAGGAATGGATTCCTATTCCTACATAGGATTGGTTCCTATCCTCCACATTTCATAGGAAAATAAAAAAGAGCCTAGACTCAATTGGTTCCTATCCTCCACATCTTGTTTCCTATTCCTACTCATAGGATTTGAGATACATGTCATCTCATTTTCTACAAGATTCCTATTCCTATGATAATCCTATCCTATGAACCAAAAGAGGCCGAAATGTGAAGGATTGAGGGCTTCTTTGATTCAAAAGAATTTTATAGGATTTTTGGAGGATTGAAATCCTTAGGATTTTTCCTATATTGGTCCTTTGATTCATAGGATTGGATCCCATAGGAATTTTTCCTATGAAGACCTCCTTTGGTTTAGAGGAATTTTATAGAAATTCTAGAGGATAGGATTCTTATAGGATTTTTTCCTTTAGAGCCCTTTGGTTCATAGGAACGGATTCATATTCCTACATAGGATTGGTTCCTATCCTCCATATTTCATAGGAAAATAAAAAAGAGCCTAGACTCAATGGAAAAATTCCTTTGGTGTCAACCAAATGACATCTTGTTTCCTATTCCTACTCATAGGATTTGAGATACATGCCATCTCATTTCCTACAAGATTCCTATTCCTATGATAATCCTATCCTATGAACCAAAAGAGGCCGAAATCTTTTGTACTACATTTCATAGGAAATTTAACATCCAATCCAACCTCTTTTTACAATTCCTTTGTTTTTTCCGTGACATCAAACAATCATTACTAATTCTATAGGATTCAAATGGGCATTGCCACTCCAACCCTACACGTTTCCTATTCCTACGTTTTCAAAATCCTACGAATCAAAGAGGCCCTGATTCTTATCCTATGTAGGAATAGGAATCCATTCCTATAAACCAAAGGGCTTCAAAGGAATTTTTTCTACAAAGTTCCTATCCTTTGCAGTTCCTACAATATTCCTATGAATCAAAGGAGGCCTTACATTTGTCTACAGAGGTAGTATATCAGTATGACTTCTCCACATTGATCAAAAAATAGTAGCCATACCAACACAAACTAAAATGTTTATATTCCATTGGGAAACTTTTAAGCCAAACCCCAAAGCAATTATTCAGGTTAGCAGGAATAGTTTTCAAACTGAAAGCACACTGTATCAAACTTTAGATAAATTTAGCATGAGGACAGGAAAAGTACAAATGATGGGAAATGATTCCCCTCAACCGGTTGATTGCTTGGATCCCATCCGCCGCCTCACTCACACAACACGTGTCCCGCATGACATGCTGCTGGCTCCCGCCGAATATTTTTGCAACTTCTGCAACATCACCAATGTTGCACAAGTTTCTTCCATAACATTAGCTATGTTGCAAAAAGATAAAAAGAAATTCTGGAACAAAGCCTCTATTGCCAAAAAAACTACAATTAACCTTAGTTGCATTTTTTTTTGCAAACAGATGAAGACAAAAAAGGAAATTCTACAATAAAGCCTCTGTTGCAAGAAAAGCTTTGTTGCAAAAAAATTATGCAACAAAACCTATGTTGCAATGATGGAGGGCGCCGATGCGCCAGTTCTGAGGCCCGCGAGCCGGCCGATCTTTTAAAAAGATCATTCGGTGGAGGCATAGCAGTCCCATAAATGACCCACAGTTTTATCTTCTCTACTGTATAAAAAGTACTCCCTCAATCCTAAAAAATATAAAATGTTTTTTGAGGAAAATGCCATCATGGCGGTTTATATTTCATGTGAGAATAAAGATACATCGTTTATTAAAACATCCACTAAGAAACCTGGGGGCTCCGATTTCCAAACAATTGTTCGAGACACCTCCGAGCTCTTAGCTAGCAGATCCGCCGCCATATTGGCTTCCCGATGGCAATGGCTAAAAACTATAGAGATAAAATTGCTAGATAAGAAAGTGCATTCTTCATATATTGCCGCTGCCGGTCCTAGTGAATTCCCGCCACTCAGCATGATCTCGATTACCTCCAGAGAGTCCGCTTCGACATAGATTTTGTTGCAACCAACTTCATTCGCTAGTAGGAGGCCATCTCGTAGTCCTCTAGCCTCTGCCGTCGACGCGTCTTCCACAAAGAGTATATCACTGCAGGAAGCAACGACAAAGAAACCGGCTTCATCATGCAGCACTGCTCCCATACCCCCTGTACAGTGTCGTGATCAAATGCTGCATCGACATTAAGTTTGATGACGCCCTCAGGCGGCTTGGACCAGCCATGTCTTTTAATTTTAGTTTGCTTCAACCTTACCTGTTCATGGGCCGGCCATCTGGTGGTAAAGCCGAATCTTCGTGGGCTAGATCGGCCGCTCAAGCCCAACTTTCCAGTCCATCTCGCACAGAGTGGCGAGGGGGGAAATTGAAGGTAAGGAAATTCTCAACTCCGACAGGTCCAAAACCCAAAGCCCCAGCCAGCCATGCCGACCGGCGTGGCCATCCCCATCCCCTACCCCAAACCCCCGCAATCCCCTCGCCTCCTCCACCGCAGCCGCCACTGCTCCGGCCACCGCCTCCTCCTCGCCACCTCCTCCCCCTTCCGCCCAGACCCCCCACCCCTCGCCTGCCCCAGGCGCAAGCGCAGCTCCGTCGCCGCCATCCATGCCTCCTCCGACCCCGCCCTCTATTCCTTCCCCTCCTCCCCGACCCCGCCTCCGCGCCCGCGCCCGTCCCCTCCGGAGCCCCCCTCCACCGTAGCCCGCGCCGGCCGCAGCAAGAAGAAGCCCGCCGGCGGCCGCATCGAGGGCGGCGGCGACGTGCGGCGCGAGGCCAAGTCCCGGGCCAAGCGCCGCAGCCGCCGCCTCTCGGAGAACGCCTTCTACCGCCGGAAGCGCCGCGCCGCCTCGGGCCAGGCCGACACCTTCACCGACGAGGAGCTCGAGATGATCGGCCTCGGCTACGACCGCTCCGTCCGCTTCATGGATGGGCCCGACGACCCGCGCCTCCGCCACCCGCACGACTGGTACAGGTTCGGCGCCTTCGGGCCCTACTCCTGGCGCGGTATCGTCGTGGGGCCGCCCATCCGCGGCCGCTTCTCCGACGACCGCGTCTCCCTCATGTCCGAGGTGGCCGACCACGACGAATGGGACCGCAACGAGCAGTTCGAGATGTCCAACCAATTTTCACACCGTCTCAACGAGCTCGATGATGCCGTCGGCTTCCGGTACTACTGGGTCTTCGTGCGGCACCCTAGGTGGCGCCCCGACGAGCCACCATGGCAGCAGTGGACGCTCTCGGCCGAGGTCGCCGTCCAGGCCAGCAAGGACCAGCGGCTGGATAAGTGGAGCCTCATGGGCCGGTTTGGTAACTCGACACGCGAGCTGATCACGCGCTGCGCGGCCTGGACGCGCCCGGACATCCTATATGTCAAGCGTCCGCTGTACCAGTCGAGGTTCGAGCCACAGGAGGAATTCTTCAGTCGGCTCCGCCCGTTGGTTGATCCCTCAACCGAGAACCAGTTCTTGTTTGACCTAGAACAGGATGGCAGGGTCATTCAGACGACCTACTTCGGGGGCCTTTGCAGGATTGTGAAGGCAAGCCCAAAGTCTTATGTGGATGATGTTGTAAATGCATACTCGAAGCTGAGTGAGGCGGATAAGTCACGCTGTCTGGAGTTCTTGCTCACAAACCATCCCATGGAGCTGCTCCACCCATACACCAAGGAGTGGAAAGTCAAGCTAGAGGAGATGGAACTTGGGTGTGATGCGCCTGATGAGAGTGACGATGAGGGTGGTGATGAGATTGGAAGTGAGATCATTGATTGGGTTGAGGATGAGGAGGTTGATGTGATTGATGATACTGAGGATGATGTAGACAACGACTATGAGGATGAGGAAGTGGTTGATGTCAGTGAAGAGGTGGAAGCAGATGAAATAATAGAAAGTAGTGAGGAGAATGAGGACTACTGGGACGAGCAATGGGATAAAGCGATGAAAAGTAATGATAAAATGGAGAAACTGGTCAAGAACAGGGTTGAGAAATCATATGAGTATAATAAGCGGCAAATGCAACAGCAGAAAGATATGGAATCGCAAATGGGCACTTCCAATACAATGATTATGCAGCAGGAGCAGGCCGAGGAGGATGAGGTGAAGCTGGTACAGCAGGAAAGTGCAAGGAGCAGAAGTGCGCTGGTCAGAGTGAAGCGCGAGCCCCCTCCAGGGCTCTTCCTGAGGGCGGCTGTCCGGCCATTCACTTACAGGAATCTTGTCAAGGAAATTGTTCTGATGAGACACCAAATTATTGATGGAGAGATAGTTTAGCTTCAAATTTTCAGCAACTGGAGAATTGCAGAGACTGCGCAAACAAGGTTCTGAAGAAGCATCTTCCTTGGTTATTTAAAATGTTTAGCTGTATTTAGGGCGTGTTGATCTTCTTTGTAGTTCTGAACCTAGGGAACACACAAGTCATGTAATTCTTCCCCTGCAAAAGTTTATAATCGAATTTGAGACTTGAAGCTAATGTTTCGGATATATTGAGTTCTCCCCAATGAAGTTTGAGTATGGCTTGGTTCATGCCTGGGGTTGATTTTTCTTGGTTTGGTTATTATAACAACTGTTACTATCTAATGTGACGAGTATGGAGTTATTTCCATATCACTTGCTCCTCTGTATAATCAACAAAAAAACAGAATGCCCAACCAAAACTCATAAGAATAGACAGCCACAAAGGCCTACAGCAAACTGGGCATCAAGGCTATGCTGCTAAACTATAGGGTGACTGTGCTAGGCAATCTGCTGACACATAAATAAGAAGATTCAGACATTTCTCAAAAAAACAGCAATTGTGTTTAACTGAGCTAAAACAATGACTGATCTGATCTCAGCTGAATGTGAAGTTTTAGCCATCTAGCAACTTTTCTTTTTCCCGAAGACATTCTGAACATGCCCTGAAAATTGTCCAGCAACCATTCCCCCTTTCCCAAAAGCTACTAAAAAGCCATGACAAGAACTCCATGCCGACAAATTAACATGATTTTTAGCTTCCCCTCAAAAAATTCTGCGGGAGCCTTCAAGAATCCGCAGAGCCAGCTTTGCATTTTAAAAAAAGAGTTGTAAAGCTCGACGATCGAACCGATATCCCATGATCGAAAGGGCCCTTGCCTTGAGATATAAAAATCCCCCTCAAGTTTTGTCAAAAGGTGAATGATCAGCAGACAGGATTAGAAGGCCTACACATGACGCTAGAATAAACAATGGCTAAGAGGCTTCAGCTGGAATGCTCTTTAGGCGGGCGGCAATAAGTGAAAAAATGATTTAACCTGATGCATGCACCAGATCTAAGCTTTAAGCCACCAAATTTGCTTTAAGATGTTGATTATTACACCAACCAGCAATGAGAAACTGCTGCCCCTCACTGGAGTCTTACTCACCTTTTGAAGAGGCAATGTTGGGAGTTGCTCAACTATTCCTCACCAATGGCAACTCTGTTTTGGATGACCTGCAAGCACTATTCCTACTGCAAACCATGCTGCAACTTCTTGAGGAGCTGATGGCTAATGATTCAACAGTTAATGAAATTCCCTCCTGCAATGTGCCAAAGCTCATTCTTCCAAAATGGGAAAGGCTATGGCACTGTAGCTGCAAGCAAGTGAGGGGCATCAGCACCTTCTGCTTGATATGCTGATTTTCTGTTGACCCAGCACACAATCAGTTAGGAGTTCTCAACACTCATTGAATTCAAAACTCAAAGCTATATAACAACATCTGACACCATAGTACAGTGATACTTCAGAACTGAAGAATTTCAAGGCTATCTACAGTTCTACATCATGTATATTCCCCCGGTTTCCTGTGAGAATTAGCTCATATATAATATCCTGACTTGCATATTTTGTTGACAGAATTTATGTTACAGGATGAGATACTGAATCCCAGTTCACTGAACATTCCACTAGATTCTCGCGCTCTGCCGCTACGGGATACGACACTGCAGCTCTACGGTCAGTGACCCATACAGTGTACGTCTTTGCTCCAGCATTGCAGTATTTGCACGCATGACAATGATGCTAGGAAAGTTCTGTAGCATCTTCTGGATGACACCCTCATCCTGCTGCCTTTTCCCAATTTTCTTCTGCAGCAGTGGCAACCCAATCTCCAAACATGGCATGTTCTCTCACAGAAGCCTCTGATTATCAGTAGAATAGATGGGACCATTGGACCCAGGAAAACCTAAGTACCCCCTCTTTGCAGCATGGTTCCAATTTTTAAATCGGATCAAGTATGAAAATCCAGCACCAAAGTGCGTACTAAGACTCCCCGAATGTTTAAGGACGGTTATGCGATGTTTTTATACGATAAAGGCTCCGAGGTCCCCCATTTTGATTCCATCTTCTTTGTGTGCAGCTAAAGCATGAATGGGTGAAGCTAATGATTTACCCCACTCTTATTCCCCCCAAAAGCCCACTAACACGCTTGTTTAATCAGTGTTTTGGGGTATTAAACTCACTGCCCCTCTGTGACACCTGTCTTGTTTAAGTTTTTTTACAGCTAAAAGTTGGACTAAAGTGGTTGGAGCTATCCTAGTGATCTGATGGAGGATCTGGTTCCTGCCAAGGCATTCTATTCGGCTGCAGGTGGGAAGCTGCCCCTGCACAACCACCAAAGATCAAAGCATATCTCTGTCCTGTATAAATCTCTGATCAGTTGCTAACTTCTGGTGGAACTAGCTGTTGGCATGGAGCCGGATCACAGAGGCCTGATGGCGATCGTGCGTGAAGAGCCGCCGTCGTCTGAGGAGCCGATGGACCTGCTGTCGAGCGCGTGGTGCAGCTCGGCGATCCAAGTTCTTCAGACGGGTCCGAAGGAGGAGGATTGCTCGCTGGCGCTGGTGGAGCACCCTGTCATTGGGCTTGACGATGATAGGAGAGACCTGTCGCAGCTGCAGGTAAGTGTAGGTAACTTCATTGTACTGTAGCAAATAAGTAGCATTTTGTCAGGAGATCACACTCAGGATATGGATGCCCCGGGTGGTTTTGCAGAGGAATGATGGTAGCTTGGTTGTTGACGACAGCGGCTTCGGTGGCACGACGCAGCCGCAGTGGAAATACGACGATCTGAAGGTACAAAGTTGATGCGGCCATGTGATGTTCATGGTGTATGTGCAAGCTTTGGTATAGCCTGGTGGTGTTAACTGTGTGCCTTTTGGCGGTGTTTTTTCAGTCATGGATATGGCTGCAGAAGGCCATTCACCCGGAGCTGGACTACGACAACAAGAAGAAATGGGTGAGTGAAAGGATTTAGGAGCCGGCAGGTTTAATTAGCACGATTTGCTCTTTGCAAAAACGAAACGTGATCGTGATGCAAATGGAACGAATCGTGCAGTAGAAGAAGCCAGTCGGCAAATGGTTTGTTGATTGATTTCCAATTAACGCGCGGATCGAGGAGATTTAAATGGCACGCGATATGTTTCCATGATTTTGCTGGATCTTAAATATTTGAACCTGGTACGTGTGGACGCAGCTCCCGCGCAAGATGTCGGCGCCGTGGAGCGGCATCTCGCTCAAGAAGTGGGTCAAGGAGCGGAAGCAGAAGCGCAAGGAGGAGGCGCGGCTGCACAGGGCCGAGGTCCACGCCGCGGTGTCCGTCGCGGGCGTCGCGGCCGTGCTCGCCGCCATCGCCGCGGAGAACTCCGCGCCGGCGGCGCGCGGCTCGGCGTTGGCGTCGATGAGGGAGACGGCGGTGGCGTCGGCGGCCGCGCTCGTGGCGGCGCAGTGCGCGAAGGTGGCCGAGGCCGCGGGTGCCACGCGGGACCAGGTCGCCGCGGCAGTCAACGCCGCGGTGGCTGCCACGGACGCCAGCAACGTGATCACGCTCACCGCCGCCGCCGCCACCTGTAAGCCCTCTCGACCGGCCGGAGACGTTTCGAGATGTGACATGGTTCCAAAGAATTCAGATCACGAGATCATTTGTTTGCGCGTTGAATTGACAGCACTGCGGGGCGCGGCGGCGCTGCGAGGGAGGCGCGGGGGCAGCGGCGGCCATGGGCAGAGCGAGAGGGCGGACCAGGGCGGCACGGCGCCGTGGCAGGACGACCTGGACTTCGACTTCAACTACGCGAGGTCCAAGGCGGCGCTGGCCAAGGGCGACGAGCTGTTCGTCGCGATGCCGGACGGTAAGCCGGCCGCCGTCGCATCGTGCGTGTCGTGCCATGATCAAACTCTTCTCATCTCATGCATGTTGCCGTCCGTGCAGGCAAGTGGAAGCTGCACACGGTGTCCGCGGCCACGGACAGGAACGGCAAGGTCGTCCTCCGGATCAAGAAGATGAACTTGGTCATGCAGGCCTTCTCCAACACCAAAGAATGTAAGCAAATACCACGAGTTGCATGAGATCGAACACCATTTCCCTTTTCTCAATTATTTAACACGTTTGGTACGTTGGCAGGCGTGGTGGAGGACGTCCGGCCGTGCGCGCCGGAGAAGGCGAGCCGGGAGGAGGACGCGACGTACCCGGTGGAGGTGAGGACGAGCAGGGGCAAGGTGGAGCTCCGCGCCGACGACTACGCCGTGTACAAGAGGTGGGTCACCACCGTGACGCACATGCTCACCTCCTCCACCGCCATCACCATGCGCAATTAACCATCGATCGATCCCGCCACCGCCGACCGATCGAATCCATTCCACTGACGTACGTGCGCGACCGGAAGTAACACAGGGGTCGTACGTGTACATGTGTTCGATTTCAGATCTCACGCTTCTGGTTTTAATCCCCTCCCAGATTGATGTGTAACTAAATTTAGCCTTTTGATGTGGTGACTTTGTCAATTTTAAAATTTGTTGGCTCGGTCTTTAGGAGGTGCTTCACGGAATAGAGTGTGGATGGGTACCTATGGTCATAGGGGATGAGTGTACACAAACGTTTATTTTTTTTTTTTTTTTGTGAATACGCAAAGCTTGCATATCATTTCATTGATAGAAGAAGAAAAATGAGTACAGGAGGTACAACACATGACACAAACGCATGCATGCGTGAACATGGTGCCCGGAGCAGAGGGACAAAGGATTCTCGGCCCAAACACAAGATACATCACAACAAAACCTACCAAACCCGAGCCAAGAGCGGCACTACCAAACAAACGAGAACTCCAACATCATCCGAGCCAAGACCGGGGACACCGCGAGCGAGCAAGATAGTGCCTTCAAGAAGGAGAACGACGCCAAGGCTCCGTCACTATCCGGTCCGGGAGACCCGGACTGTAACACCCTCGATGCGACTATATCTCCCACGTGTCGAGGCACGACTTAGAGGCATAATCGCATTGAAGACATATGTCGCAAGTCGGGTAATCATCACAAACATCCCATGTAATATAGATAATGAAAAGGGGTAACATATTTGGCTTACACTCGCCACGTCAATCAAGTACATAAATAACATACATCATCCAAACACTCATGGCCCGACTACGGCGCCAAAATAAAAGATAACCCAACAAGCGACAAGGTCTCGATCACCCCAACTGGGCACCACTACTGATTATCAGGAAAAGAAACATAGTAACACTGAGAATCCTCGTCGTACTCCCACTTGAGCTCAAGCGCGCCATCTGGAGCTGTATCATCTGTCCCTGCATCTGGTGTAATAGTAATCTGTGAGCCACAGGGACTCAGCAATCTCGCACCCTCGCGATCAAGACTATTTAAGCTTAATAGGTAGGGTAAGGTAAATATATGTGGAGCTGCAGCAAGCGACTAGCATATATGGTGGCTAACTTATTCACAAAAGAGAGCGAGAAGAGGAGGCAAAGCGCGAGCGAGAAACTAGAGAGCAACCTGCGCAAGCATAACTCCAACACCATGTCCACTTCCCGGACTCCGCCGAGAAGAGGCCATCACGGTAACACACACGGTTGATTCATTTTAATTAAATTAAGGTTCAAGTTATCTACAACCGGACATTAACAAATTCTCATCTGCCCATAACCGTGGGCACGGCTTTCGAAAGTTCAATCCCTGCAGGGGAGTCCCAACTTAGCCCATGACAAGCTCTCACGGTCAACGAAGGAATAGACCTCCACCCGAGACATTCTGATCAGACTCGGTATCCCGGTACAACAAGACATTTCGACAGGTTAAAACAAGACCAGCAACACCGCCCGAATGTTCCGACAAATCCCGATAGGAGCTGCACATATCTCTTTCTCAGGGCATACTCAGATTGTCCAAACTTCCGGTAGGCCAGCCCAGAGTTGCCCCTGGTAGCCACCGGCGGCTGACAGTTTGGACCAACACTCAGAGGAGCACTGGCCCCGGGGGGGGGGGGGGGGGGGTTAAAATAAGATGACCCTCGGGCTCTGGAAACCCAAGGGAAAAAGAGGCTAGGAGGCAAATGGTAAAACTAATGTTGGGCATTGCTGGAAAAGCTTTAATCAAGTCGAACTATCAAGGGGTTCCCATTATCACCCAACCGCGTAAGGAACGCAAAATCCGGGAACATAACACCGATATGACGGAAACTAGGGCGGCAAGAATGGAACAAAACACTAGGCGAGAGGCCGAGCCTTCCACCCTTTACCAAGTATATAGATGCATTAAGATAACATGGCAATATAATGATATCCCAACAAGTAAATAAATGTTTCAACAAGGAACGGTCTCCAATCTTCACCTGCAACTAACAACGCTATAAGAGGGGCTGAGCAAAGCGGTAACATAGCCAATCAACGGTTTTCTAGGACATTGGTGGGTTAGGGGCTGAACATGGCAATTTGGGAGGCTGACAAGCAAGTGGTAGGCATCGTAGCAATGGCATAGCAAAAGAGCGAGCAAACTAGCATAGCAAAGATAGTAGTGATTTCGAGGGTATGATCATCTTGCCTGCAAAGTTGTCAGAGTTGACTGGATCCTCGAAAGCAAACTCAACGGGCTCCTCGTTAGCGAACTCGTCTCCCGGCTCTACCCAAACAAGACAAACAAGCAACAAGGATACAATCAACCATGTGCAAACTCAGACAATAAGATGCAATGATGAGATGCTATGCGGGATGCGATGCGGGATGCAAAATGCAAGATATGGCAGGAAATGCATGAACCTGGCCTCAACTTGGAAAACCAAGTGTGCCACTGGAAAGATGAGATGAAATCGCTTGAAAACGATATAAAGAACGCCGGAATCGGAGTTACGGTTTGGAAATGGCAAGCGATTCAAATATGACACCGGTCTGCGATTTACAGCAAGTAGGCATCTAAATGCAATGAGATGAACAAGCTACAACACTCAAACATGGCAACAAAATACATGGAAGGGAAGCATTCAAGATGCTTAACAAAAGACTAGGACTGAGCCACAGCCAATTCATCCATTATGAGGTTCAAACAAGCATGGAAAAAACGCAAACGGTAAACAGATCTCAGACTTAGTGAAATTAACACTTGTCTGGAATTTCAGATCATGAAGCCCTCTTCGGAGCAACAAAATAACATGCTACAGGACCTGAACATGACAAAGAAAGACATGGCATGGAGCTACTCAACAAGCTTAACAAAAGTCCCTTAGTAACCTTGAGTCAAAAGGGATCACAAAATATACTAACAAGCACACGAACATAGCTAAAACATAATCAGTTTTCAGACTTAGTGAAAACTGGGACATGCTGAAACATAACTCACGAAGGCATGTAAACGAGCTCGATGCACTCACTACGGTGCAAGTCATGGCAAGGCAAGCATACATCCATTAAGAAGGCACAAAGTACAAGCTAGACATGGCAAGAACAATGGTATAGCATGCACGTATCAACTACGATAACATCGGCAAAATCGCAAACAAGTTGACGATTTGCCCAGATTCACAACGAAGCAAAAGTAGAGCTCGATTGACTCAAGCTAGGGTGCTCCATAATAGCAAGTAAAGACATGGATGGATAGAGCATAACAAGATTAACAAAACTCCTTTACTGATCATCCTCAAAAGAGGCACGGATCACTAGGAAACAACATGAACATATGGCATCATGAACTAAACAATCCCGGGACTTAGTGAAATTACTAAGTCACTGAAAACAGATTTACCGGGTGCCTCACTTTGCAAGCTTGCACAAGTCACCACACACATCACAAAAATGCATGGGTTGCACCTTTGGAAAGATAACAAGATGCTTAACAAAACATATGAAGGACTCACAGGCATATCATGCACACAACAATCATGGCAAAAATGACAAAAGTCTAAGATGAACTAGCAGATCTGACAATTAACTCACGAAGCCCTCTTCTAACAGCATTTCGGGCATCAAGATGAACTCAAATTAAAATGACGCAATGGAATGAAATGATGTACTCATCGAGGCGAACATTTTGATATGCTATGTGTCCAAATCGGAGCTACGGATGCGGAGATAACACAGGTCAAAGTTTGCATAAAAAATGATGGGAGAGGGGGAAAGTCAACCCTAGGGTTTCCTCAGATCCAGATCTGGCCGGGTGGTCACTGTAGCGGCACGGTCGACGAGGATCACCGGGGAGGTCGCGGTGGCCGGAGCTCTCGCCGGAGAGCTCGGGGAGGCGAGGAGGTCGGTGGAGAGGGGCCGGGCGGCGCGGTCCGGCGGAGGCGGACGCCGGCGAGGTGGCGCTGTGGGGCGGCGATGGCGTGCGGTGGCGCGGCCACAGGAGCCGACGGGCGGCGGGGTCCGGTGACTGGTCGGCGTCGAGGCGGAGGAAGGCGATGGCGTGCGGCGGCGCGGAGGAGGAGGATGAAGGCGCGCGGGCGGGGCGCCTCTGGCCCGGGCGGCTCGCGGGGAGGGCCGGCCTCGGGCCCGGCGGGCTTCGGCGGGTGAGGGACGGCGGCGGGTGAGATCCGGACATTGTCCGGCTCGTCCGGACACGTCCGGTGCGGCGGAGAGAGGTTTTTTAGGGTTTCGTGGGAGGAGAAGATCCGAAAAACGGGGGGGGGGGGGGGGGGGTTCTATTTATAGGCATAAGTGGAGCTAGGAGAGTCCAAATGAGGTGCGGTTTTCGGCCACGCGATCGTGATCGAACGCTCTAGATGATGGAGCAGAGTTTGGTGGGTTTTGGGCCAAATTGGAGGGGTGTTGGGCTGCAACACACATGAGGCCTTTTCGGTCCCTCGGTTAACCGTTGGAGTATCAAACGAAGTCCAAATGATACGAAACTTGGCAGGTGGTCTACCGGTAGTAAACCAAGGCCGCATGGCAAGTCTTGGTCCAATCCGGAAATGTTTAATCCCCACACATGAAAGAAAGCTAGAAATGACCACCTGAGGAGAACGAAGCGCCGGAATGCAAAACGGACAACGGGGAAAAATGCTCGAATGCATGAGATGAACACGTATGCAAATGCAATGCACATGACGACATGATATGAGATGCATGACAACGATAACAACACACGGAGACAAACCCAAACCTGAGAATTAAATATAACTTAACGCCAAAAACGGCAAGAGTTGGAGTACAAAAAGGGAAAGTTACATCCGGGGTGTTACAACACTCCACCACTACGAAAGGATCTCGTCCCGAGATCTAGGACTGAAAGAATGCCGGGTACTCAGAACGGAGGTGATCCTCGCGTTCCCAGGTAGCTTCACGGTCGGAATGGTGTGACTACTTGACTTTGAGAAATTTGATTGACTTGTTGCGAGTCCTGCATTTAGTCTCTTCAAGGATTGCAACTGGGTGCTCACGATAGGAGAGATCTTCTTGGAGCTCAATGTCCTCGAAGTTGACGGTGCGATCAGGCGTCTTGAAGCACTTTCGGAGTTGAGAGACATGGAACACATCATGAACATTTGCAAAGTTTGACGGAAGCTCAAGTTGATAGGCGAGGTCGCCTCTCTTGCTGACAATCTTGAAAGGTCCGACGTATCTAGGGGCAAGCTTCCCTTTGATACTGAAGTGACGAGTCCCTTTCATAGGAGAGACGTGGAGGTAAACATGATCTCCGATCTCGAAAGCCTAATCACGGTGCTTACTATCATAGTAGCTCTTCTGGCGGGATTGGGCTGCTTTGAGGTTATCACGAATGACTTTGCACATTTCTTCTGCCTCTGTGATTAAGTCATTACCCAGCAGCTGACGTTCACCGGTTTCAGACCAGTTGAGAGGGGTACGAGACTTCCTTCCATACAAAATTTCAAATGGGGCCTTGCCCGAACTTGCTTGAAAACTGTTGTTGTATGAGAATTCAGCATAAGGAAGACAATCCTCCCACTTCATGCCGAAGGAGATCACACAAGCCCTGAGCATATCTTCAAGAATCTGGTTGACATGCTCGACTTGACCGCTTGTTTGAGGATGGAAAGCTGTGCTGAAGCGGATGTTGGTGCCCATGGCCTTCTGAAAAGAATCCCAAAACTTGGAGGTAAAGATGCTGCCACGGTCTGAAGATATCACTTGAGGAATACCGTGTAAAGAGACAATTCGAGAGGTATAGAGTTCCGCCAATTGGACTGCAGTGATCGACTCTTTGATAGGCAGAAAGTGAGCCACTTTGGTGAGCTTGTTGATAACAACGAATATAGCATCATTGCCGCGCTTGGACTTAGGAAACCCAGTCACGAAGTCCATTTCAATGTGGTCAAACTTCCATTCTGGAATGGCAAGAGGTTGGAGGAGACCAGCTGGCCTTTGGTGTTCTGCCTTCACTCTTCTGCAGACATCACATTCGTTCACGAATTGAGCGATCTCGCGCTTCATTCGAGTCCACCAATAAGCTTGCTTAAGATCCTGATACATCTTCGTGCTCCCAGGGTGGATGGAGAGGAGAGAATTGTGAGCCTCGTTCATGATCACTTTACGAAGTCACCTTTGGGTACAACAATTCGATCCTCGAAGAAGAGAGTGTCCTTGTCATCAAGGCGGTAGCACTTGTACTTGGACTGACTTTTAGCAATCCCAATCTTCACCTTTTTCACCATAGCATCAAGAAGCTGGGCTTGGCGAATCTGGTCTTCTAAGGTAGGGGAGACTTGAAGGTTGGCGAGGAAACCTTGAGGAACAACTTGCAGATTCAGTTTGCGGAAAGCTTCACAAAGCTTGGGTTGATAAGGCTTAAGAATCAAACTGTTGCAATACGCTTTCCTGCTCAAAGCATCAGCGATCACATTGGCCTTGCCTGGAGTATACTCGATACTCGATTATACTCTTGAATCATTTCGACCCATCGAGTTTGCCCGAGGTTGAGATTAGGCTGAGTGAAGATGTACTTGAGACTCTTGTGATCAGTGAAAATGTCCACTTTTCTTCCCAATAGAAGATGTCTCCAAGTCAAAAGAGCATGCACAACTGCCGCCAACTCGAGATCATGAGTGGGGTAGTTCTTCTCATTAGGCTTCAACTGGCGAGAGGTATAAGCAACAACTTTCTTCTCTTGCATCAATACTGCACCGAGACCTTGGAGAGAGGCATCACAAAAGACCTCGTACGGCTTGGATTCATCAGGCGGAGTCAGAACTGGAGCAGTGATCAATTTCTCTTTTAAAGTGTTGAAGGCAATATCACACTCCGGAGACCAAATGTACTTGACGTGCTTCTGAAGAAGATTTGAGAGAGGCTTTGCGATCTTAGAAAAGTTTTCAACGAATCTTAGGCAGTAGCTTGCGAGACCGAGGAAGCTACGGAGTTGCTTCACGTTCTGAGGAGGTTCCCAATTAACAATTGCAGACACCTTCTCAGGATTCACGGCAATGCCCTTGGCGGAGATGATATGCCCAAGATAAAGAACCTCATCGAGCCAAAATTCACACTTGGAGAACTTGGCGTAGAACTGGTGTTCCCTCAGTTTATCAAGAACCAAACGCAAGTGCTTGGCATGATCTTCCTTGTTCTTCGAGAAAACCAGAATGTCATCGAGATAGACCAAAACGAAGTCATTGATGTAGGGGTTGAAGATGAAGTTTATCATGCGAGAGAACGTCGGAGGAGCGTTGACGAGGCCAATGTTGGGGAACGTAGTAATTTCAAAATTTTCCTACGCACACGCAAGATCATGGTGATGCATAGCAACGAGAGGAGAGAGTGTTGTCTACGTACCAACGCAGACCGACTGCGGAAGCGATCACACAACGTAGAGGAAGTAGTCGTACGTCTTCCCGATCCGACCGATCCAAGCACCGTTACTCCGGCACCTCCGAGTTCTTAGCACACGTTCAGCTCGATGACGTTCCTCGGGCTCCGATCCAGCAAAGCGTCGAGGAAGAGTTCCGTCAGCACGACGGCGTGGTGACGATCTTGATGTACTACCGACGCAGGGCTTCGCCTAAGCACTGTAACGGTATGATCGAGGTGGAATTTGGTGGCAGGGGGCACCGCACACGGCTAAGGAACGATCTCAAGGATCAACTTGTGTGTCTTGGGGTGTCCCCTGCCCCCGTATATAAAGGTTGGAGGGAGGGGGGCTGGCCGGCCAAAGAGAGGGAGGCGCAGGAGGAGTCCTACTCCTACCGGGAGTAGGACTCCCCCCTCCAATCCTAGTCCAACTAGGAATCCTTTAAAGGGGGAGAGAGAGAGAGGTGGCCGGCCCCTCTCCTAGTCCTAATAGGACTAGGGAGAGGGGGGAGGCGCAGCCCTATGTGGGCTGCCCTCTCACCTTTCCACTAAGGCCCATGTTGGCCCATTTGGCTCCCGGGGGGGTTCCGGTAACCCTCCCGGTAATCCGGTAAAATCCCGATTTCACCCGGAACACTTCCGATGTCCAAACATAGGCTTCCAATATATCAATCTTTACGTATCGACCATTTCGAGACTCCTCGTCATGTCCGTGATCTCATCCGGGACTCCAAACAACCTTCGGTACATCAAAATGCATAAACTCATAATAACTGTCATCGTAACGTTAAGCGTGCGGACCCTACGGTTCGAGAACAATGTAGACATGACCGAGACACGTCTCCGGTCAATAACCAATAGCGGGACCTGGATGCCCATATTGGCTCCTACATATTCTACGAAGATCTTTATCGGTCAGACCGCATAACAACATACGTTGTTCCCGTTGTCATCGGTATGTTACTTGCCTGAGATTCGATCGTCGGTATCCAATACCTAGTTCAATCTCGTTACCGGCAAGTCTCTTTACTCGTTCCGTAATACATCATCTCACAACTAACATATTAGTTGCAGTGCTTGCAAGGCTTATGTGATGTGCATTACCGAGAGGGCCCAGAGATACCTCTCCGACAATCGGAGTGACAAACCCTAATCTCGAAATACGCCAACCCAACATCTACCATTGGAGACACTTGTAGTACTCCTTTATAATCACCCATTTACGTTGTGACGTTTGGTAGTACCCAAAGTGTTCCTCCGATAAACGGGAGTTGCATAATCTCATAGTTATAGGAACATGTATAAGTCATGAAGAAAGCAATAGCAACATACTAAACGATCGGGTGCTAAGCTAATGGAATGGGTCATGTCAATCAGATCATTCAACTAATGATGTGACCTCGTTAATCAAATAACAACTCTTTGTTCATGGTCAGGAAACATAACCATCTTTGATTAACGAGCTAGTCAAGTAGAGGCATACTAGTGACACTCTGTTGGTCTATGTATTCACACATGTATTATGTTTCCGGTTAATACAATTCTAGCATGAATAATAAACATTTATCATGATATAAGGAAATAAATAATAACTTTATTATTGCCTCTAGGGCATATTTCCTTCAGTCTCCCACTTGCACTAGAGTCAATAATCTAGTTCAGATCGCCATGTGATTTAACAGCAATAGTTCACATCACCATGTGATTAACTCCCATAGTTCACATCGTCATGTGACCAACACTCAAAGGGTTTACTAGAGTCAGTAATCTAGTTCACATATCTATGTGATTAACACCCAAAGAGTACTAAGGTGTGATCATGTTTTGCTTGTGAGATAATTTTAGTCAACGGGTCTGTCACATTCAGATCCGTAAGTATTTTGCAAGTTCTATGTCTACAATGCTATACACGGAGCTACTCTAGCTAATTGCTCCCACTTTCAATATGTATCCAGATTGAGACTTTAGATTCATCTGGATCAGTGTCAAAAACTTGCATCGACGTAACCGTTTACGACGAACCCTTTTTGTCACATCCATAATCGACAAACATATCCTTATTTCACTAGGGATAATTCTGACCGCTGTCCAGTGATCTACTCCTAGATCACTATTGTACTCCCTTGCCAAATCAGTGCAGGGTATATAATAGATCTGGTACATAGCATGGCATACTTTATAGAACCTATGAATGAGGCATAGGGAATGACTTTCATTCTCTTTCTATCTTCTGCCGTGGTCGGGCTTTGAGTCTTTACTCAACTTCACACCTTATAACACAGGCAAGAAACCTTTTCTTTGATTGTTCCATTTTGAACTACTTCAAAATCTTGTCAAGGTATGTACTTATTGAAAAACTTATCAAGCGTCTTGATCTATCTCTATAGATCTTGAAGCTCAATATGTAAGCAGCTTTACCGAAGTCTTTCTTTGAAAAACTCCTTTCAAACACTCCTTTTATGCTTTACAGAATAATTCTACATTATTTCCGATCAACAATATGTCATTCACATATACTTATCAGAAATGCTGTAGTGCTCCCACTCACTTTCTCGTAAATACAGGCTTCACCGCAAGTCTGTATAAAACTATATGCTTTGATCAACTCATCAAAGCGTATATTCCAACTCCGAGATGCTTGCACCAGTCCACAGATGGATCGCTGGTGCTTGCACATTTTGTTAGCACCTTTTGGATTGACAAAACCTTCTGGTTGCATCATATACAACTCTTCTTTAATAAATCCATTAAGGAATGCAGTTTTGTTTATCCGTTTGCCAGATTTCAGAAAATGCGGCAATTACTAACATGATTCGGACAGACTTAAGCATAGATACGAGTGAGAAAATCTCATCGTAGTCAACACCTTGAACTTGTCGAAAACCTTTTGTGACAATTCTAGCTTTGTAGATAGTAACACTACTATCAGCGTCCGTCTTCCTCTTGAAGATCCATTTATTTTCTATGGCTTGCCGATCATCGGGCAAGTCAACTAAAGTCCATACTTTGTTCTCATACATGGATCATATCTCAGATTTCATGGCTTCAAGCCACTTTGCGGAATCTGGGCTCACCATCGCTTCTTCATAGTTCGTAGGATCATCATGATCTAGTAGCATGACTTCCAGAATAGGATTACCGTACCACTCTGGTGCGGATCTTACTCTGGTTGATCTACGTGGTTCAGTAGCATCTTGCCCTGAAGTTTCATGATCATCATCATTAGCTTCCTCACTAATTGGTATAGGTGTCGCAGAAACAGTTTTCTGTGATGTACTATTTTCCAATAAGGGAGCAGGTACAGTTACCTCGTCAAGTTCTACTTTCCTCCCACTCACTTCTTTCGAGAGAAACTCCTTCTCTAGAAATGATCCATTCTTAGCAACGAATGTCTTGCCTTCGGATCTGTGATAGAAGGTATACCCAACAGTTTCCTTTGGGTATCCTATGAAGACGCACTTCTCCGATTTGAGTTTGAGCTTATCAGGATGAAACTTTTTTATATAAGCATCGCAACCCCAAATTTTTAAGAAACGACAGCTTAGTCTTCTTGCCAAACCATAGTTCACACGGTGTCGTCTCAACGGATTTAGATGGTGCCCTATTTAATGTGAATGCAACTGTCTCTACTGCATAACCCCAAAACGATAGTGGTAGATCGGTAAGATACATCATAGATTGCACTATATCCAATAAAGTACGGTCATGACGTTCGGACACACCATTATGCTGTGGTGTTCCATGTGGCATGATTTTGTGAAACTATTCCATATTGTTTTAATTGAAGACCAAACTCGTAACTCAAATATTTTACCTCTGCGATCATATCGTAGAAACTTTTATTTTCTTGTCACGATGATTTTCCACTTCACTCTGAAATTCTTTGAACTTTTCAAATGTTTCAGACTTATGTTTCATCAAGTAGATATACTCATATCTGCTCAAATCATCTGTGAAGATCAGAAAATAATGATACCTGTCGCGAGCCTCAATATTCATCGGACCACATACATCAGTATGTATGATTTCCAATAAATCTTTTCTCGCTCCATTGTTCCGGAGAACGGCGTTTTAGTCATCTTGCCCAAAAGGCATGGTTCGCAAGCATCAAGTGATTCATAATCAAGTGATTCCGAAAGCCCATCAGCATGGAGTTTCTTCATGCGCTTTATGCCAATATGACCTAAACAGCAGTGCCACAAATAAGTTGCACTATCATTATTAACTTTGCATCTTTTGGTTTCAATATTATGAATATGTGTATTATTAAGATCGAGATCCAATGAACTATTTTCATTTGGGTGTGTAACCATATAAGGTTTTATTCATGTAAACAGAACAACAATTTATTCTTTTACTTAAATGAATAACCGTATTACAATAAACATGATCAAATCATATTCATGCTCAACGCAAAAACCAAATAACACTTATTTAAGTTCAACACTAATCCCGAAAGTATAGGGGAGTGTGCGATGATGATCATATCAATCTTGGAACTACTTCCAACACACATCGTCACTTCACCCTTAACTAGTCTCTGTTTATTCTGCAACTCCCGTTTCGAGTTACTAATCTTAGCAACTGAACTAGTATCCAATACTGAGGGTTTGCTATAAACACCAGTAAAGTACACATCAATAACATGTATATCAAATATACTTATGTTCACTTTTCCATCCTTCTTATCCGCCAATCACTTGGGGTAGTTCCGCTTCCAGTGACCAGTCCCTTTGCAGTAGAAGCACTTAGTCTCAGGCTTAGGATCAGACTTGGGCTTCTTCACTTGAGCAGCAACTTGCTTGCCGTTCTTCTTGAAGTTCCCCTGCTTCTCTTTGCCCTTTTCTTGAAACTAGTGGTCTTGTCAACCATCAACACTTGATGTTTTTCTTGATTTCTACCTTCGTTGATTTCAGCATCACGAAGAGCTTGGGAGTTGTTTCCGTTATCCCTTGCATATTATAGTTCATCACGAAGTTCTACTAACTTGGTGATGGTGACTAGAGAATTCTGTCAATCACTATCTTATCTGGAAGATTAACTCCCACTTGATTCAAGCGATTGTAGTACCCAGACAATCTGAGCACATGCTCACTAGTTGAGCGATTCTCCTCCATCTTTTAGCTATAGAACTTGTTGGAGACTTCATATCTCTCAACTCGGGTATTTGCTTGAAATATTAACTTCAACTCCTGGAACATCTCATATGGTCCATGACGTTCAAAACGTCTTTGAAGTCCCGATTCTAAGCCATTAAGTATGGTGCACTAAACTATCAAGTAGTCATCATATTGAGCTAGCCAAACGTTCATAACGTCTGCATCTGCTCCTGCAATAGATCTGTCACCTAGCGGTGCATCAAGGACACAATTCTTCTGTGCAGCAATGAGGATAAACCTCAGATCACGGATCCAATCCGCATCATTGCTACTAACATCTTTCAACACAATTTTCTCTAGGAACATATCAAAATAAACACAGGGAAGCAACAACGCGAGCTATTGATCTACAACATGATTTGCAAAATACTACCAGGACTAAGTTCATGATAAATTTAAGTTCAATTTAATCATATTACTTAAGAACTCCCACTTAGATAGACATCCCTCTAATCCTCTAAGTGATCACGTGATCCAAATCAACTAAACCATAACCGATCATCACGTGAGATGGAGTAGTTTTCAATGGTGAACATCAATATGTTGATCATATCTACTATATGATTCACGCTCGACCTTTCGGTCTCCGTGTTCCGAGGCCATATCTGTATATGCTTGGCTCGTCAAGTATAACCTGAGTATTCCGCGTGTGCAACTGTTTTGCACCCGTTGTATTTGAACGTAGAGCCTATCACACCCGATCATCACGTGGTGTCTCAGCACGAAGAACTTTTGCAACGGTGCATACTCAGGGAGAACACTTCTTGATAATTTAGTGAGAGATCATCTTATAATGCTACCTTCAATCAAAGCAAGATAAGATGCATAAAAGGATAAACATCACATGCAATCAATATAAGTGATATGATATGGCCATCATCATCTTGTGCTTTGTGATCTCCATCTCTGAAGCACCGTCATGATCACCATCGTCACCGGCGTGACACCTTGATCTCCATCGTAGCATCGTTGTTGTCTCGCCAATCTTATGCTTCCACGACTATCACTACCGCTTAGTAATAAAGTAAAGCATTACATCACGATTGCATTGCATACAATAAAGCGACAACCATATGGCTCCTGCCAGTTGCCGATAACTCGGTTACAAAACATGATCATCTCATACAATAAAATCAGCATCATGCCTTGACCATATCACATCACAACATGCCCTGCAAAAACAAGTTAGACGTCCTCTACTTTGTTGTTGCAAGTTTTACGTGGCTGCTACGGGCTTAAGTAAGAACTCATCTCACCTACGCATCAAAACCACAACGACAGTTCGTCAAATAGACTCCGTTTTAACCTTCTCAAGGACCGGGCGTAGCCACACTTGGTTCAACTAAAGTTGGAGAGACAGTCTTCCGCAAGCCATCTATGTGCAAAGCACGTCGAGGGAACCGGTCTCGCGTAAGAGTACGCGTAAGGTTGGTCCGGATCGTCTCGTCCAACAATACCGCCGAACCAAAGTATGACATGCTGGTAGGCAGTATGACTTGTATCGCCCACAACTCACTTGTGTTCTACTCGTGCATATAACATCAAACCATAAAAACCTAGGCTCGGATGCCACTGTTGGGGAACGTAGTAATTTCAAAATTTTCCTACGCACACGCAAGATCATGGTGATGCATAGCAACGAGAGGGGATAGTGTTGTCTACGTACCAACGCAGACCGACTGCGGAAGCGATCACACAACATAGAGGAAGTAGTCGTACGTCTTCCCGATCCGACTGATCCAAGCACCGTTACTCCGGCACCTCCGAGTTCTTAGCACACGTTCAGCTCGATGACGTTCCTCGGGCTCCGATCCAGCAAAGCATCGAGGAAGAGTTCCGTCAGCACGACGGCGTGGTGACGATCTTGATGTACTACCGACGCAGGGCTTCGCCTAAGCACTGTAACGGTATGATCGAGGTGGAATTTGGTGGCAGGGGGCACCGCACACGGCTAAGGAACGATCTCAAGGATCAACTTGTGTGTCTTGGGGTGTCCCCTGCCCCCGTATATAAAGGTTGGAGGGAGGGGGGCTGGCCGGCCAAAGAGAGGGAGGCGCAGGAGGAGTCCTACTCCTACCGGGAGTAGGACTCCCCCCTCCAATCCTAGTCCAACTAGGAATCCTTTAAAGGGGAGAGAGAGAGAGGTGGCCGGCCCCTCTCCTAGTCCTAATAGGACTAGGGAGAGGGGGGAGGAGCAGCCCTATGTGGGCTGCCCTCTCACCTTTCCACTAAGGCCCATGTTGGCCCATTTGGCTCCCGGGGGGGGGGGTTCCGGTAACCCTCCCGGTAATCCGGTAAAATCCCGATTTCACCCGGAACACTTCCGATGTCCAAACATAGGCTTCCAATATATCAATCTTTACGTCTCGACCATTTCGAGACTCCTCGTCATGTCCGTGATCTCATCCGGGACTCCGAACAACCTTCGGTACATCAAAATGCATAAACTCATAATAACTGTCATCGTAACGTTAAGCGTGCGGACCCTACGGTTCGAGAACAATGTAGACATGACCGAGACACGTCTCCGGTCAATAACCAATAGCGGGACCTGGATGCCCATATTGGCTCCTACATATTCTACGAAGATCTTTATCGGTCAGACCGCATAACAACATACGTTGTTCCCTTTGTCATCGGTATGTTACTTGCCTGAGATTCGATCGTCGGTATCCAATACCTAGTTCAATCTCGTTACCGGCAAGTCTCTTTACTCGTTCCATAATACATCATCTCACAACTAACATATTAGTTGCAGTGCTTGCAAGGCTTATGTGATGTGCATTACCGAGAGGGCCCAGAGATACCTCTCCGACAATCGGAGTGACAAACCCTAATCTTGAAATACGCCAACCCAACATCTACCATTGGAGACACCTGTAGTACTCCTTTATAATCACCCATTTACGTTGTGACGTTTGGTAGTACCCAAAGTGTTCCTCCGGTAAACGGGAGTTGCATAATCTCATAGTTATAGGAACATGTATAAGTCATGAAGAAAGCAATAGCAACATACTAAACGATCGGGTGCTAAGCTAATGGAATGGGTCATGTCAATCAGATCATTCAACTAATGATGTGACCTCGTTAATCAAATAACAACTCTTTGTTCATGGTCAGGAAACATAACCATCTTTGATTAACGAGCTAGTCAAGTAGAGGCATACTAGTGACACTCTGTTGGTCTATGTATTCACACATGTATTATGTTTCCGGTTAATACAATTCTAGCATGAATAATAAACATTTATCATGATATAAGGAAATAAATAATAACTTTATTATTGCCTCTAGGGCATATTTCCTTCAGCCAAAAGACATGACAGTGTATTCATATGACCCATAGCTTGTGCTGAAAGCCGTCTTGGGAATATCTTGCTCACGGATACGAATCTGATGATAACCCATACGGAGATCAAGCTTGGAGAATACTTGGGCACCCTTGAGTTTTTCGAACAGCTCATTGATGTTGGGAAGTGGGTATTTGTTCTTGATGGTCTTCTTGTTCAATGGACGATAATCAACACAAAGTCGGTCCGTTCCATCCTTCTTCTTCACAAAAAGAACACCACAACCCCACGGAGAAGAACTAGGCCGGATGAGACCCATTCTTTCTTGAATATCGAGTTGTTTTTTCAGCTCCTTCAACTCTTTAGGTCCGAGCTTGTAAGGACGCTTGCACACAGGTTCCGTACCGGCCTCGAGATCAATAACAAATTCAACTGGCCGGTGCGGAGGCATTCCTGGTAGCTCTTCTGGGAAAACGTCTTGATATTCGCAAACGACTGGAATCTGCGAGATAGCATCGAGTTCACCCTTCTCGTTGAGAGAAAACAGACGGATGGTATTATCCCGAGTAGCAAAGACAATTACATCCTCAGACGAATGAGTCAATTGAATCTGCCTGGCAGCACAATCAAGCTGAGCTTTATGCTTAGAGAGCCAATCCATCCCGAGAATAAGATCGATATCCGAGTTACCAAGAACCATTGGAGAAGCCAGAAACTTGAAATCACCCATCATCATGGAAATATCTGGAATCTCGTGGTTAGCGAGCAAACATTTACCAGGAGAGACCACTGCTAACGGACTATGCATAACTTGGGAAATCAACTCATGCTTAGATGCAAAAGGCTTCGAGATGAAACAATGTGATGCACCAGTATCAAAAAGAACTTTTGCGGGAACATCGTTAACAGGAAGGTTACCCATGATCACATCTGACGAATCCTCTGCCTGAGTTGCGTTCATCAAGTTGACCTTGGCGTGCTTGGGGTTATGCTTGACCACAGCTGTACTTGCCGATCTGACAGGAGGAGGAGGAGGAAGACGCCTCTGGTTGAAACACTTGTTGGCATAGTGACCCTTTTCTTGGCACTTGTTGCATGTGACCTCTGGAAGCGGACGGTGGTATGGAGCACTCGATCTTGGAGCTTGAGACAAAGTCTTGTTCTGAAAGCCAGGGTTGGGTGGGTGGGAAGAACCACTGCCACCTTTGCTCTTCTGCTGATACGGCTGACGGAACGGAGGAGGAGGGAGCCAATACTTCTTCTGCTTGGCCACTTGAGTAGAGGAAGAAGGAGTAGCATCTCTGACTCACTTCTTGGAAGCATCACACCTCAACTGAGCAGCCTCTTGCTTCACTGCCATGTTGTAGAACTCATCGTACCTCAACGGCTCAAAAAGGACAAGAGCGAGCTGAATTTCTTCTCTGAGACCACCCCTGAACTGGTATATCATGCTCTTCTCATCAGGTACGTCCTGCTTGGCAAAGCGGGCGAGCTTCTGGAACAACTTGTTGTAGTCATAGACAGACAAAGAGCCTTGCTTCAGGTTGCGGAATTCCTCACGTTTGCTTTCAGTCACACTCTGAGGGATGTGATGAGCTCGGAAATCTCGACGGAAATCATCCCAAGTGATCAGACGTCCACCTTTGGAATCCTTGTACTGCTGGAACCATTCTGCAGCTTGATCTTTGAGTTGGAAGGAAGCGAACTTGACAAAATCTTCAGGCCTGACGTTGCTGCATTCAAAATGCTTACACAGATCCACCAGCCAATCGTCAGCATCGGTTGCCTCAACACAATTGCTGAACGTCTTTGGCCCATTAGCAAGGAACTGGTTCAGTGTAGCAAAATGGTTCTGATTGTTGCCTTGATTCCCTTGACTGCCTTGATTTCGCTCTTGGAGTATTTGCATGATCAACTATGTGTTTGCATTGGTTGCGACCATCACAGCTTGCCAAGCCTCCGGAGTAGGTGGAGGTGGTGGCGGATCAGGATTCGGAGTCGTGCGCATTGGAGGAGCCATCCTGAAGAGGTTGACCACCATTAGCACATAGATAGATAAATGAAGCTGAATCCAACGGAATGAAAATTGCAACATAAAGTCTTCACATCCGAACAAAACGAACAAATGCATTCCTCTTGAGATGGTCACATATCCATAAATTGCGAAGCCACGTAGAATTAGGTAGAATAAGTAAATCAACAAGGTACGGATCAAGAACGAATAATCGGTAAGAAACCCCAATCTCAAACCAATATCCGTGGAAGAAGAACTAGAGCTACAAGAATTCCCACCTATGAAACTCCCGAAACTTTCCGGTTATGCAATCAGGTGTTGGGGATACAGGGGAAGCATAATATCTCACCCAAACTAGCAAATCCTACATCCAGCTGTATCCATCCTTCAACACATAACCAAGAAACCTTCGGAAACCATCTACCTCAACCTTCGAAAAGCATCCGTTATACAAGTTATGGCGATACTCCCGAACTCCCGCCCCAGTACTGGGTGGCGTCGAGGTTATCTCACCAACGAACTGCATAAAAGAGATTTTTGATATCGGCGTACTAATCTCAAGTATTCCAGAATTGCAACGATAAATTATGATGACAACACCTCAGAGCTCAACTCCCCGGGACACTTCCACTAAACCCCTGACAGGAGGCACCAAGACAATGTTCTCATCATAACACCATCGGAACGATTCCAAGATACTCGCGTGATCCTAAATTTTTTAGTGAAATTTGAGAAGAGAAGAGTCAAAACTCTACGTCAGGATGCCTTACCAGAGCGATGAGGAGACTGGGAAGTAAAAAGAATTCCTAAACTCTCCGATATATAATTCCTAAATGACTCAAAACATTTTTCTAGACACAACTCGGCCGCTAAAAACGATCAATCAGTGGGGCTCCTAAGGTCGGGGAAGGCTCTGATGCCAACTTGTAACACCCTCGATGCGACTATATCTCCCACGTGTCGAGGCACGACTTAGAGGCATAATCGCATTGAAGGCATATGTCGCAAGTCGGGTAATCATCACAAACATCCCATGTAATATAGATAATGAAAAGGGGTAACATATTTGGCTTACACTCGCCACGTCAATCAAGTACATAAATAGCATACATCATCCAAACACTCATGGCCCGACTACGGCGCCAAAATAAAAGATAACCCAACAAGCGACAAGGTCCCGATCACCCCAACTGGGCACCACTACTGATCATCAGGAAAAGAAACATAGTAACGCTGAGAATCCTCGTTGTACTCCCACTTGAGCTCAAGCGCGCCATCTGGAGCTGTATCATCTGTCCCTACATCTGGTGTAATAGTAATCTGTGAGCCACAGGGACTCAGAAATCTCGCACCCTCGCGATCAAGACTATTTAAGCTTAATAGGTAGGGTAAGGTAAATATATGTGGAGCTGCAGCAAGCGACTAGCATATATGGTGGCTAACTTATTCGCAAAAGAGAGTGAGAAGAGGAGGCAAAGCGCGAGTGAGAAACTAGAGAGCAACCTGCGCAAACATAACTCCAACACCGTGTCCACTTCCCGGACTCCGCCGAGAAGAGGCCATCACGGTAACACACACGGTTGATTCATTTTAGTTAAATTAAGGTTAAAGTTATCTACAACCAGACATTAACAAATTCCCATCTGCCCATAACCATGGGCACGGCTTTCGAAAGTTCAATCCCTGCAGGGGAGTCCCAACTTAGCCCATGAAAAGGTCTCACGGTCAACGAAGGAATAGACCTCCACCCGAGACATTCTGATAAGACTCGGTATCCCGGTACAACAAGACATTTCGACAGGTTAAAACAAGACCAGCAACACCGCCCGAATGTGCCGACAAATCCCGATAGGAGCTGCACATATCTCTTTCTCAAGGCACACTCAGATTGTCCAAACTTCCGGTAGGCCAGCCCAGAGTTGCCCCTGGTAGCCACCGGCGGCTGACAGTTTGGACCAACACTCAGAGGAGCACTGGCCCGGGGGGGGTTTAAAATAAGATGACCCTCGGGCTCCGGAAACCCAAGGGAAAAAGAGGCTAGGAGGCAAATGGTAAAATCAATGTTGGGCATTGCTGGAAAAGCTTTAATCAAGTTAAACTATCAAGGGGTTCCCATTATCACCCAACCGCGTAAGGAACGCAAAATCCAGAAACATAACACCGATATGACGGAAACTAGGGCGGCAAGAGTGGAACAAAACAGTAGGCGAGAGGCCGAGCCTTCCACCCTTTACCAAGTATATAGATGCATTAAGATAACATGGCAATATAATGATATCCCAATAAGTAAATAAATTTTCCAACAAGGAACGGTCTCCAATCTTCACCTGCAACTAACAACGCTATAAGAGGGGCTGAGCAAAGCGGTAACATAGCCAATCAATGGTTTGCTAGGACATTGGTGGGTTAGGGGCTGAACATGGAAATTTGGGAGGCTGACAAGCAAGTGGTAGGCATCGTAGCAATGGCATAGCAAAAGAGCGAGCAAACTAGCATAGCAAAGATAGTAGTGATTTCGAGGGTATGATCATCTTGCCTGCAAAGTTGTCAGAGTTGACTGGATCCTCGAAAGCAAACTCAACGGGCTCCTCGTTAGCGAACTCGTCTCCCGGCTCTACCCAAAAAAGACAAACAAGCAACAAGGATACAATCAACCACGTGCAAACTCGGACAATAAGATGCAATGATGAGATGCTATGCGGGATGCGATGCGGGATGCAAAATGCAATATATGGCAGGAAATGCATGAACCTGGCCTCAACTTGGAAAACCAAGTGTGCCACTGGAAAGATGAGATGAAATCGCTTGAAAACGATATAAAGAACGCCGGAATCGGAGTTACGGTTTGGAAATGGCAAGCGATTCAAATATGACACCGGTCTGCGATTTATAGCAAGTAGGCATCTAAATGCAATGAGATGAACATGCTACAACACTCAAACATGGCAACAAAATACATGGCAGGGAAGCATTCAAGATGCTTGACAAAAGACTAGCACTGAGCCACGTCCAATTCATCCATTATGAGGTTTAAACAGGCATGGCAAAAACGCAAACGGTAAACAGATCTCAGACTTAGTGAAATTAACACTTGTCTGGAATTTCAGATCATGAAGCCCTCTTCGGAGCAACAAAACAACATGCTACAGGACCTGAACATGACAAAGAAAGACATGGCATGGAGCTACTCAACAAGCTTAACAAAAGTCCCTTAGTGACCTTGAGTCAAAAGGGATCACAAAATATACTAACAAGCACACGAACATAGCTAAAACATAATCAGTTTTCAGACTTAGCGAAAACTGGGACATGCGAAAACATAACTCATGAAGGCATGTAAACGAGCTCGATGCACTCACTACGGTGCAAGTCATGGCAAGGCAAGCATACATCCATTAAAAAGGCACAAATTACAAGCTAGACATGGCAAGAACAATGGCATAGCATGCACGTATCAACTACGATAACATCGGCAAAATCGCAAACAAGTTGACGATCTGCCCAGATTCACAACAAAGCAAAAGTAGAGCTCGATTGACTCAAGCTAGGGTGCTCCATAATAGCAAGTAAAGACATGGATGGATAGAGCATAACAAGATTAACAGAACTCCTTTACTGATCATCCTCAAAAGAGGCACGGATCACTAGGAAACAACATGAACATATGGCATCATGAACTAAACAATCCCAGGACTTAGTGAAATTACTAAGTCACTGAAAACAGATTTACCGGGTGCCTCACTTTGCAAGCTTGCACAAGTCACCACACACATCACAAAATGCATGGGTTGCACCTCTGGAAAGATAACAAGATGCTTAACAAAACATATGAAGGACTCACAGGCATATCATGCACACAACAATCATGGCAAAAATGACAAAAGTCTAAGATGATCTAGCAGATCTGACAATTAACTCACGAAGCCCTCTTCTAACAGCATTTCGGGCATCAAGATGAACTCAAATGAAAATGATGCAATGGAATGAAATGATGTACTCATCGAGATGAACATTTTGATATGCTATATGTCCAAATCGGAGCTACGGATGCGGAGATAACACAGGTCAAAGTTTGCATAAAAAATGATGGGAGAGGGGGAAGGTCAACCCTAGGGTTTCCTCAGATCCAGATCTGGCCAGGTGGTCACTGTAGCGGCACGGTCGACGAGGATCGCCAAGGAGGTCGCGGTGGCCGGAGCTCTCGCCGGAGAGCTCGGGGAGGCGAGGAGGTCGGTGGAGAGGGGCCGGGCGGCGCGGTCCGGTGGAGGCGGACGCCGGCGAGGTGGCGCTGTGGGGCGGCGATGGCGTGCGGCGGTGCGGCCACCGGAGTCGACGGGCGGCGGGGTCCGGCGACTGGTCGGCGTCGAGGCGGAGGAAGGCGATGGCATGCGGCGACGCGGAGGAGGAGGATGAAGGCGCGCGGACGGGGCGCCTCTGGCCCGGGCGGCTTGTGGGGAGGGCCGGCCTCGGGCCCGGCAGGCTTCGGCGGGTGAGGGACGGCGGCGGGTGAGATCCGGACGTTGTCCGGCTCGTCCGGACACGTCCGGTGCGGCGGAGAGAGGTTTTTTAGGGTTTCGCGGGAGGAGAAGATCCGAAAAACGGGGGGTTCTATTTATAGGCATAAGTGGAGCTAGGAGAGTCCAAATGAGGTGCGGTTTTCGGCCACGCGATCGTGATCGAATGCTCTAGATGATGGAGCAGAGTTTGGTGGGTTTTGGGCCAAATTGGAGGGGTGTTGGGCTGCACACATGAGGCCTTTTCGGTCCCTCGGTTAACCGTTGGAGTATCAAACGAAGTCCAAATGATACGAAACTTGGCAGGCGGTCTACCGGTAGTAAACCAAGGCCGCATGGCAAGTCTCGGTCCAATCTGGAAATGTTTAATCCCCACACACGAAAGAAAGCTAGAAATGACCACCGGAGGAGAACGAAGCGCCGGAATGCAAAACGGACAACGGGGAAAAATGCTCGAATGCATGAGATGAACACGTATGCAAATGCAATGCACATGACGACATGATATGAGATGCATGACAACTATAACAACATAGGGAGACAAACCCGAACCCGAGAATTAAATATAACTTAATGCCGGAAACGGCAAGACTTGGAGTACAAAAAGGGAAAGTTACATCCGGGGAGTTACACGGACCTAGGGTTTCCCTTTGCTCGTAGAGGGGCACAGCTGAAGAAGGCCTTGGCAGCGCCTCCATGGCGGAAAACGACACCCGCGGGTGCCGTCGCTGCCAGCACCGGCGAGCCGAGCAAGGATCTCTCCCTGGCCTGAAGCTGAGCAATCACATAGCCGTCGAATCCGGTATCGTATATGGGGGGGGCAACCCTAATTGGAGTCACCGAGTTATGAGGGGGGAGGGGGTGGCGGGGCTGCACCTGCCGTCAGAGGGTGGCACCACCACCGCACCCAGGAGCATCAGATCTAGCAAAAGGGGGGGCTTTGAGGCGTAGATGGTGATAACCCACAAGTATAGGCCTCCTTTTAATAGAGTACCGAACCAAAGCATTAACACATAGTGAATACATGAACTCCTCAAACTACGGTCATCACCGGTAAGTATCCCGATTATTGTCACTTCGGGGTTAAGGGATCATAACACATAATAGGTGACTATAGACTTGCAAGATAGGATCAAGAACTCACATATATTCATGAAAACATAATAGGTTCAGATCTGAAATCATGGCGCTCGGGCCCTACTGACAAGCATTAAGCATAGCAAATCATAGCAACATCAATCTCAGAACACAATGGATACTAGGGATCAAACCCTAACAAAACTAACTCGATTACATGATAAATCTCATCCAACCCATCACTGTCCAGCAAGCCTACGATGGAATTACTCACGCACGGCGGTGAGCATGATGAAATTAGTGATGGAGGAAGGTTGATGACGACGATGGCGACTGATTCCCCTCTCCGGAGCCCCGAACGGACTCCAGATCAGCCCTCCCGAGAGAGATTAGGGCTTGGCGGTGGCTCCGTATCATAAAACGCGATGAATCCTTCTCTATGATTTTTTTCCCCGAACACGAATATATGAAGTTGGAGTTGAGGTTGGTGGAGCGTCAGGGGGCCCATGAGGCAGGGGGCGCGCCCAGGGGGTAGGTGCGCCCCCACCCTCGTGGACAGGGTGTGGGCCCCCTGACGTGGATTCTTATTCCAGTATTTTTTATATATTCCAAAAATAATCCCCATTGATTTTCAGGTCATTCCGAGATTTTTTATTTCTGCACAAAAATAACATCATGGCAATTCTGTTGAAAACAGCGTCAGTCCGGGTTAGTCTCATTCAAATCATGCAAGTTAGAGTCCAAAACAAGGGCAAAAGTGTTTGAAAAAGTAGATACGACGGAGACGTATCAACTCCCCCAAGCTTAAACCTTTGCTTGTCCTCAAGCAATTCAGTTGATAAACTGAAAGTGATAAAGAAAAACTTTTACAAACTCTGTTTGCTCTTGTTGTTGCAAATATGTAAAGCCAACATTCAAGTTTTCAGCAAAGATTATGAACTAAACCTATCCACAATAACATTTAGGTCTCATGTTTACTCATATCAATGGCATAATCAAGTAGTGAGCAATAATAATAAATCTCGGATAACAACACTTTCTCAAAACAATCATAATATGATATAACAAGATGGTATCTCGCTAGCCCTTTCTAAGACCGCAAAACATAAATGCAGAGCACCTTTAAAGATTAAGGACTGACTAGACATTGTAATTCATGGTAAAAGAGATCCAGTCAAGTCATACTCAATGTAAACTAATAGTAATGGATGCAAATGACAACGGTGCTCTCCAACTGGTGCTTTTTAATAAGAGGATGATGACTCAACATAAAAGTAAATAGATAGGCCCTTCATAGAGGGAAGCAGGGATTTGTAGAGGTGCCAGAGCTCAGTTTTGAAATAGTGATGAATAATATTTTGAGCGGTATACTTTCATTGCCAACACAACAACCGAGAGATCTTGATATCTTCCATGCTACACATATTATAGGCGGTTCCCAAGTAGAATAGTAAAGTTTATACTCCCCCACCAATCCATGGCTTGCCCGAAACAACGGGTGCCTCCAACTAACAACAATCCTGGGGGATTTTTTTTGCAATTATTTTGATTTGATTTGATTTGAGCATGGGACTGGGCATCCCGGTGACCAGCCATTTTCTTGTAAATGAGGAGCGGAGTCCACTCCTCTTGAGAATAACCCGCCTAGCATGGAGGATACAGACATCCCTAGTTGATACATGAGCTATTCAAGCATACAAAACAGAATGTTTATTTGAAGGTTTAGAGTTTGGCACATACAAATTTACTTGAAACAGCAGGTAGATACTGTATATAGGTAGGTATGGTGGACTCATATGGAATAACTTTGGGGTTTATGGAGTTGGATGCACAAGCAGTATTCCCCCTTAGTACAAGTGAAGGCTAGAAAAAGACTGGGATGCGACCAGCTAGAGAGCGACAACAGCCATGAACATGCATTAAAATTAATCAACACCAAATGCAAGCATGAGTAGGATATAATGCACCATGAACATAAATATCGTAGAGGCTATGTTGATTTTGTTTCAACTACATGCGTGAACATGTGCCAAGTCAAGCCACTCGAATCGTTCAAAGGAGTATACCACCCCATCACACCACATCACAAACATTTTAATAGCATGTTGGCACGCAAGGTAAACCATTATAAACTCCTAGCTAATTAAGCATGGCATAAGCAACTATAATCTCTAATTGTCATTGCAAACATGTTTCTTTCATAATAGGCTAAATCAGGAACGATGCACTAATCATATTTACAAAAACAAGAGAGGTCGAGTTCATACCAGCTTTTCTCATATCAATCAGTTCATCATATATCGTCATTATTGCCTTTCACTTGCACGACCGAAAGGTGTGGATAATAATAGTGCACGTGCATTGGACTAAGCTGGAATCTACAAGCATTCAATTCATGGGAGAAGACAAGGTAATATGGGCTCTTTGTTAGATCAACAATAATGCGTATAAGAGCCACTCAACATTTTCATTATGGTCTTCTTCTCTCGACCCCCAAAGGAAAGAAATAAAACAAAACTATTTACACGGGAAAGCTCCCAACAAGCAAAAGAAGAATGAGAAACCTTTTTGGGTTTTCTTTTAATTACTGCCACTACAGGCATGGAAAGTAAACTAATTAAAAGCCACAACTAAATTTTTTTGGTTTTTCTTAAGGTTTTTCAAACACACAAGAAGAAAGCGAGAAAATGAAAATAACCTAGCATGGATGATACAATGAAAAAGTATGAGCACCGACAACTGGCATGTGTGTGTGAACATGAATGTAATGTTGGTGAGAAATGCGTACTCCCCCAAGCTTAGGCTTTTGGCCTAAGTTGGTCTATGCCCATGGTGTTGGGGAACGTAGTAATTTCGAAAATTTTCCTACGCACACGCAAGATCATGGTGATGCATAGCAACGAGAGGGGAGAGTGTTGTCTACGTACCAACGCAGACCGACTGCGGAGGCGATCACACAACGTAGAGGAAGTAGTCGTACGTCTTCCCGATCCGACCGATCCAAGCACCATTACTCCGGCACCTCCGAGTTCTTAGCACACGTTCAGCTCGATGACGATCCCCGGGCTCCGATCTAGCAAAGCTTCGGGTAGGAGTTCCGTCAGCACGACGGCGTGGTGACGATCTTGATGTACTACCGACGCAGGGCTTCGCCTAAGCACTACAACGGTATGATCGAGGTGGAATTTGGTGGCAGGGGGCACCGCACACGGCTAAGGAACGATCTCAAGGATCAACTTGTGTGTCTTGGGGTGTCCCCTGCCCCCGTATATAAAGGATGGAGGAGGAGGAGCTGGCCGGCCAAGGTGGGAGGCGCAGGAGGAGTCCTACTCCTACTGGGAGTAGGACTCCCCCCTCCAATCCTAGTCCAACTAGGTTTCCTCAAGAGGGAAGTGAAAGAGAGAGGTGGCCGGCCCCTCTCCTAGTCCTAATAGGACTAGGGAGAGGGGGGGGGGAGGCGCAGCCCTATGTGGGCTGCCCTCTCACCTTTCCAGTAAGGCCCATGTTGGCCCATTTGGCTCCCGGGGGGTTCCGGTAACCCTCCCGGTAATCCGGTAAAATCCCGATTTCACCCGGAACACTTCCGGTGTCCAAACATAGGCTTCCAATATATCAATCTTTACGTCTCGACCATTTCGAGACTCCTCGTCATGTCCGTGATCACATCCGGGACTCCGAACAACCTTCGGTACATCAAAATGCATAAACTCATAATAACTGTCATCGTAACGTTAAGTGTGCGGACCCTACGGTTCGAGAACAATGTAGACATGACCGAGACACGTCTCCGGTCAATAACCAATAGCGGGACCTGGATGCCCATATTGGCTCCTACATATTCTACGTAGATCTTTATCGGTCAGACCGCATAACAACATACGTTGTTCCCTTTGTCATCGGTATGTTACTTGCCCGAGATTCGATCGTCGGTATCCAATACCTAGTTCAATCTCGTTACTGGCAAGTCTCTTTACTCGTTCCATAATACATCATATCATAACTAACATCTTAGTTATTATGCTTGCAAGGCTTATGTGATGTGTATTACCGAGAGGGCCCAGAGATACCTCTCCGACAATCGGAGTGACAAACCCTAATCTCGAAATACGCCAACCCAACATCTACCATTGGAGACACCTGTAGTACTCCTTTATAATCACCCAGTTACGTTGTGACATTTGGTAGTACCCAAAGTGTTCCTCCGGTAAACGGGAGTTGCATAATCTCATAGTTATAGGAACATGTATAAGTCATGAAGAAAGCAATAGCAACATACTAAACGATCAGGTGCTAAGCTAATGGAATGGGTCATGTCAATCAGATCATTCAACTAATGATGTGACCTCGTTAATCAAATAACAACTCTTTGTTCATGGTTAGGAAACATAACCATCTTTGATTAACGAGCTAGTCAAGTAGACGCATACTAGTGACACTCTGTTGGTCTATGTATTCACACATGTATTATGTTTCCGGTTAATACAATTCTAGCATGAATAATAAACATTTATCATGATATAAGGAAATAAATAATAAATTTATTATTGCCTCTAGGGCATATTTCCTTCACATGGATGGCCTGGTGGGTATCCAAAGTTGAAGCTGGGGTCGTACTAAGATGCATCAGCTACTGCCTGAAGAGCTGCAACTTGGAGGTGGGCTGCCTCCGTCCTCCTCTCATACTCGTCCGCCTCCTCCATAGTTATAACATATCTCCTTTTTGCCTGAAAGTCAAAGAAAGTAGGAGCAGGGAGAGCGACGTGATAGGTGCGTCGTCTGTCAAAGATTAGTCGGTACTGGAGGGACTGATTGTTCCTCTCAACATACTGATGATGAACCATAGCATTATAATCTAAATAAGCAGGAGGCAACTCAATATCATATACACGTATGGGTACCTCAAGAAAATCAGCTAAACGGGTTGCATAAATTCCACCAAAGAAATCTCATTAATTCTATTATTATGCAACCTACTGTTGGAAATATGCCCTAGAGGCAATAAGAAAATGGTTATTATTATATTTCTTTGTTCATGATAATTGTCTATTGTTCATGCTATAATTGTGTTATCCGGAAATCGTAATACATGTGTGAATACATAGACCACAACACGTCCCTAGTGAGCCTCTAGTTGACTAGCTCGTTGATCAAAAGATAGTGATGGTTTCCTGACTATGGACATTGGATGTCATTGATAACGGTATCACATCATTAGGAGAATGATGTGATGGACAAGACCCAATCCTAAGCTTAGCTCAAAGATCGTGTAGTTCGTTTGCTATAGCTTTTCTGAATGTCAAGTATCATTTCCTTAGACCATGAGATCGTGCAACTCCCGGATACCGTAGGAGTGCTTTGGGTGTGCCAAACGTCACAACGTAACTGGGTGACTATAAAGGTACATTATAGGTATCTCTGAAAGTGTCTGTTGGGTTGGCACGAATTGAGACTGGGATTTGTCACTCCGTATGACGGAGAGGTATCTCTAGGCCCACTCGGTAATGCGTCATCATAATGAGCTCAATGTGATCAAGTGGTTGATCACGGGATCATGCATTACGGTACGAGTAAAGTGACTTGCCGGTAACGAGACTGAACAAGGTATTGGGATACCGACGATCGAGTCTCGGGCAAGTAACGTACCGATTGACAAAGGGAATTGTATACGGATTGATTGAATCCTCGACATCGTGGTTCATCCGATGAGATCATCGTGGAGCATGTGGGAGCCAACATGGGTATCCAGATCCCGTTGTTGGTTATTGACCGGAGAGGCTTCTCAGTCATGTCTGCATGTCTCCCAAACCCGTAGGGTCTACACACTTAAGGTTCGGTGACGCTAGGGTTGTAGAGATATTAGCACACAGTAACCTGAAAGTTGTTCGGAGTCCCGTATGAGATCTCGGACGTCACGAGGAGTTCCGGAATGGTCCGGAGGTAAAGATTTATATATAGGAAGTCCAGTTTCGGCCATCGGGAAGGTTTCGGGGGTCACCGGTATTGTGCCGGGACCACCGGAAGGGTCCCGGGGGTCCACCGGGTGGGGCCACCTATCCCGGAGGGCCCCATGGGATGAAGTGGGAGGGAACCAGCCCCTAGTGGGCTGGTGCACCCCCCCTTGGGCCTCCCCCCGCGCCTAGGGTTAGAAACCCTAGGGGTGGGGGCGCCACCCTTGCCTTGGGTGGCAAGGCACCCCCTTGGCTGCCGCTCCCCTAGGAGGGCCGGCGCCCCCCCTAGGCACCCTATATATAGTGGGGGGAGGGAGGGCTGCGCCTGCGCACCCAAGCCCCTGGCCTCTCCCTCTCCCTCCCGTGACACTCCTCCGTCTCCCAGCGCTTGGCGAAGCCCTGCCGAGATTACCGTTGCTTCCACCACCACGCCGTTGTGCTGATGGATCTTCATCAACCTCTCCTTCCCCCTTGTTGGATCAAGTTGGAAGAGACGTCTTCCCAACCGTACGTGTGTTGAATGTGGAGGTGCTGTCCGTTCGGCACTTGGTCATCGGTGATTTGAATCACATCGAGTACGACTCCATCAACCCCGTTCTCTTGAACGCTTCCGCTCGTGATCTACAAGGGTATGTAGATGCACTCCTCTTTCCCTCGTTGCTAGATGACTCCATAGATTGATCTTGGTGATGTGTAGAAAATTTTAAAATTCTGCTACGTTCCCCAACAGTGGCATCATGAGCTAGGTCTATGCGTAGTTACTATGCACGAGTAGAACACAAAGCAGTTGTGGGCGTCGAAATTGTCAATTATCTTGCTGTTACTAGTCTTAGCTTGATTCGGCGGTATTGTGGGATGAAGCGGCCCGGACCAACCTTACACGTACGCTTACGTGAGACCGGTTCCACTGACTGACGTGCACTAGCTGCATAAGGTGGCTGGCGGGTGTCTATCTCTCCCACTTTAGTCGGATCGGATTCGATGAACAGGGTCCTTATGAAGGGTAAATAGAAATTGGCAATTCACGTTGTGGTTTTGGCGTAGGTAGGAAACGTTCTTGCTAGAAACCTATAGCAGCCACGTAAAAACTTGCAACAACAATTAGAGGACGTCTAACTTGTTTTTGCAGCAAGTTTTTTGTGATGTGATATGGCCAAAGGATGTGATGAATGATATATGTGATGTATGAGATGATCATGTTCTTGTAATAGGAATCACGACTTGCATGTCGATGAGTATGACAACCGACAGGAGCCATAGGAGTTGTCTTTATTTATTTATAACCTGCGTGTCAACATAAACGTCATGTAATTACTTTACTTTATTGCTAAAGCATTAGCCATAGTAGTAGAAGTAATAGATGACGAGACAACTTCAAGAAGACACAATGATGGAGATCACGATGATGGAGACCATGGTGTCATGCCGGTGACAACGATGATCATGGAGCCCCGAAGATGGAGATCAAAAGGAGCAAATGATATTGGCCATATCATGTCACTATTTGATTGCATGTGATGTTTATCATGTTTTACATCTTATTTGCTTAGAATGACGGTAGCTTGAATAAGATGATCCCTCGTAATAATTTCAAGAAAGTGTTCCCCCTAACTGTGCACCGTTGCGAAGGTTCATTGTTTCGAAGCACCACATGATGATCGGGTCTGATAGATTCTAACATTCGAATACAACGGGTGTAAGCCAGATTTACACACGCAATACACTTAGGTTGACTTGACAAGCCTAGCATTTACAGACATGGCCTCGGAACACAGAAGACCGAAAGGTCGAGCATGAGTCGTATAGAAGATACGATCAACATGAAGATGTTCACCGATGTTGACTAGTCCGTCTCACGTGATGATCGGAAACGGCCTAGTTAACTCGGATCATGTTATACTTAGATGACTGGAGGGATGCCTATCTGAGTGGGAGTTCATTGAATAATTTGATTAGATGAGCTTAATGAAGGAAATATGCCCTAGAGGCAATAATAAAGTTATTATTTATTTCCTTATATCATGATAAATGTTTATTATTCATGCTAGAATTGTATTAACCAGAAACATAATACATGTGTGAATACATAGACCAACAGAGTGTCACTAGTATGCCTCTACTTGACTAGCTCGTTAATCAAAGATGGTTATGTTTCCTAACCATGAACAAAGAGTTGTTATTTGATTAACGAGGTCACATCATTAGTTGAATGATCTGATTGACATGACCCATTCCATTAGCTTAGCACCCGATCATTTAGTATGTTGCTATTGCTTTCTTCATGACTTATACATGTTCCTATAACTATGAGATTATGCAACTCCCGTTTATCGGAGGAACACTTTGGGTACTACCAAACGTCACAACGTAACTGGGTGATTATAAAGGAGTACTACAGGTGTCTCCAATGGTAGATGTTGGGTTGGCGTATTTCGAGATTAGGGTTTGTCACTCCGATTGTCGGAGAGGTATCTCTGGGCCCTCTCGGTAATGCACATCACATAAGCCTTGCAAGCACTGCAACTAATATGTTAGTTGTGAGATGATGTATTACGGAACGAGTAAAGAGACTTGCCGGTAACGAGATTGAACTAGGTATTGGATACCGACGATCGAATCTCGGGCAAGTAACATACCGATGACAAAGGGAACAACATATGTTGTTATGCGGTCTGACCGATAAAGATCTTCGTAGAATATGTAGGAGCCAATATGGGCATCCAGGTCCCGCTATTGGTTATTGACCGGAGACGTGTCTCGGTCATGTCTACATTGTTCTCGAACCGTAGGGTCCGCACGCTTAATGTTACGATGACAGTTATTATGAGTTTATGCATTTTGATGTACCGAAGGTTGTTCGGAGTCCCGGATGAGATCACGGACATGACGAGGAGTCTCGAAATGGTCGAGACGTAAAGATTGATATATTGGAAGCCTATGTTTGGACATAGGAAGTGTTCCGGGTGAAATCGGGATTTTACCGGAATACCGGAAGGGTTACCGGAACCCCCCGGGAGACTAATGGGCCTATTGGGCCTTAGTGGAAAAGAGAAAAGGGGCAGCCCACAGCCTGGCCGCGCGCCCCCCCCCCCTTCCCCAAGTCCTAGTAGGACTAGGAGAAGGGGCCGGCCCCCCTCTCTCTCCTTTCCCCCTTGAGAGTCCTAGTTGGAATAGGATTGGAAGGGGGAGTCCTACTCCCGATAGGAGTAGGACTCCCCCTGCGCCTCCCTCTCTCTGGCCGGCCAGCCCCCCTCCCTCCAACCTTTATATACGGGGGCAGGGGACACCCCAAGACACACAAGTTGATCCTTGAGATCGTTCCTTAGCCGTGTGCGGTGCCCCCTGCCACCAAATTCCACCTCGATCATACCGTTGTAGTGCTTAGGCGAAGCCCTGCGTCGGTAGTACATCAAGATCGTCACCACGCCGTCGTGCTGACGGAACTCTTCCTCGATGCTTTGCTGGATCGGAGCCCGAGGATCGTCATCGAGCTGAACGTGTGCTAAGAACTCGGAGGTGCCGGAGTAACGGTGCTTGGATCGGTCGGATCGGGAAGAAGACGTACGACTACTTCCTCTATGTTGTGTGATCGCTTCCGCAGTCGGTCTGCGTTGGTACGTAGACAACACTCTCCCCTCTCGTTGCTGTGCATCACCATGATCTTGCGTGTGCGTAGGAAAATTTTCGAAATTACTGCGTTCCCCAACAGTGGCATCCGAGCCTAGGTTTTATGGTTTGATGTTATTTGCACGAGTAGAACACAAGTGAGTTGTGGGCGATACAAGTCATACTGCCTACCAGCATGTCATACTTTGGTTCGGCGGTATTGTTGGGTGAGACGATCCGGACCAACCTTACGCGTACTCTTACGCGAGACCGGTTCCCTCGACGTGCTTTGCACATAGATGGCTTGCGGAAGACTGTCTCTCCAACTTTAGTTGAACCAAGTGTGACTACGCCCGGTCCTTGAGAAGGTTAAAACGGAGTCTATTTGACGAACTATCGTTGTGGTTTTGATGCGTAGGTGAGATGAGTTCTTACTTAAGCCCGTAGCAGCCACGTAAAACTTGCAACAACAAAGTAGAGGACGTCTAACTTGTTTTTGCAGGGTATGTTGTGATGTGATATGGTCAAGGCATGATGCTGATTTTATTGTATGAGATGATCATGTTTTGTAACCGAGTTATCGGCAACTGGCAGGAGCCATATGGTTGTCGCTTTATTGTATGCAATGCAATCGCGATGTAATGCTTTACTTTATTACTAAGCGGTAGTGATAGTCGTGGAAGCATAAGATTGGCGAGACGACAACAATGCTACGATGGAGATCAAGGTGTCACGCCGGTGACGATGGTGATCATGACGGTGCTTCGGAGATGGAGATCACAAGCACAAGATGATGATGGCCATATCATATCACTTATATTGATTGCATGTGATGTTTATCCTTTTATGCATCTTATCTTGCTTTGATTGACGGTAGCATTATAAGATGATCTCTCACTAAATTATCAAGAAGTGTTCTCCCTGAGTATGCACCGTTGCCAAAGTTCGTCGTGCCCAGACACCACGTGATGATCGAGTGTGATAAGCTCTACGTCCAAATACAACGGGTGCAAAACAGTTGCACACGCAGAATACTCAGGTTATACTTGACGAGCCAAGCATATACAGATATGGCCTCGGAACACGGAGACCGAAAGGTCGAGCGTGAATCATATAGTAGATATGATCAACATAACGATGTTCACCATTGAAAACTACTCCATCTCAGGTGATGATCGGTTATGGTTTAGTTGATTTGGATCACGTGATCACTTAGAGGATTAGAGGGATGTCTATCTAAGTGGGAGTTCTTAAGTAATTTGATTAACTGAACTTAAACTTATCATGAACTTAGTACCTGATAGTATCTTGCTTGTTTATGTTGATTGTAGATAGATGGCTCGTGCTGTTGTTCTGTTAAATTTTAATGCGTTCCTTGAGAAAGCAAAGTTGAAAGATGATGGTAGCAATTACACGGACTGGGTCCGTAACCTGAGGATTATCCTCATTGCTGCATAGAAGAATTACGTCCTGGAAGCACCGCTGGGTGACAGGCCTGCTGCTGGAGCAACGCCAGATGTTATGAATGTCTGGCAGAGCAAAGCTGATGACTACTCGATAGTTCAGTGTGCCATGCTTTACGGCTTAGAATCGGGACTTCAACGACGTTTTGAACGTCATGGTGCATATGAGATGTTCCAGGAGTTGAAGTTAATATTTCAAGCAAATGCCCGAATTGAGAGATATGAAGTCTCCAATAAGTTCTATAGCTGCAAGATGGAGGAGAACAGTTCTGTCAGTGAGCATATACTCAGAATGTCTGGGTATAATAATCACTTGATTCAGATGGGAGTTAATCTTCCAAATGACTGCGTCATTGACAGAATTCTCCAATCACTGCCACCAAGCTACAAGAGCTTCGTGATGAACTATAATATGCAAGGGATGAACAAGACTATTCCCGAGCTCTTCGCAATGCTGAAAGCTGCGGAGGTAGAAATCAAGAAGGAGCATCAAGTGTTGATGGTTAGCAAAACCAATAGTTTCAAGAAAAAGGGCAAAGGGAAGAAGAAGGGAAACTTCAAGAAGAACAGCAAGCAAGTTGCTGCTCAGGAGAAGAAACCCAAGTCTGGACCTAAGCCTGAAACTGAGTGCTTCTACTGCAAGCAGACTGGTCACTGGAAGCGGAACTGCCCCAAGTATTTGGCGGATAAGAAGGATGGCAAAGTGAACAAAGATATATGTGATATACATGTTATTGATGTGTACCTTACTAGAGCTCGCAGTAGCACCTGGGTATTTGATACTGGTTCTGTTGCTAATATTTGCAACTCGAAACAGGGACTACGGAATAAGCGGAGGCTAGCAAAGGACGAGGTGACGATGCGCGTGGGAAACGGTTCCAAAGTCAATGTGATCGCGGTCGGCACGCTACCTCTACATCTACCTTCGGGATTAATATTAGACCTAAATAATTGTTATTTGGTGCCAGCGTTGAGCATGAACATTATATCTGGATCTTGTTTGATGCGAGACGGTTATTCATTTAAATCAGAGAATAATGGTTGTTCTATTTATATGAGTAATATCTTTTATGGTCATGCACCTTTGAAGAGTGGTCTATTCTTGTTGAATCTCGATGATAGTGATACACATATTCATAATGTAGAAGCCAAAAGATGCAAAGTTAATAATGATAGTGCAACTTATTTGTGGCACTGCCGTTTAGGTCATATCGGTGTAAAGCGCATGAAGAAACTCCATACTGATGGGCTTTTGGAACCACTTGATTATGAATCACTTGGTACTTGCGAACCGTGCCTCATAGGCAAGATGACTAAAACACCGTTCTCCGGTACTATGGAGAGAGCAACGGATTTATTGGAAATCATACATACCGATGTATGTGGTCCGATGAATATTGAGGCTCGTGGCGGATATCGTTATTTTCTCACCTTCACAGATGATTTAAGCAGATATGGGTATATCTACTTAATGAAACATAAGTCTGAAACATTTGAAAAGTTCAAAGAATTTCAGAGTGAGGTTGAAAATCATCGTAACAAGAAAATAAAGTTTCTACGATCTGATCGTGGAGGAGAATATTTGAATTACGAGTTTGGTGTACATTTGAAAAATTGTGGAATAGTTTCGCAACTCACGCCACCCGGAACACCACAGCGTAATGGTGTGTCCGAACATCGTAATCGTACTTTACTAGATATGGTGCGATCTATGATGTCTCTTACTGATTTACCGCTATCGTTTTGGGGTTATGCTTTAGAGACGGCCGCATTCACGTTAAATAGGGCACCATCAAAATCCGTTGAGACGACACCTTATGAACTATGGTTTGGCAAGAAACCAAAGTTGTCGTTTCTTAAAGTTTGGGGCTGCGATGCTTATGTGAAAAAGCTTCAACCTGATAAGCTCGAACCCAAATCGGAGAAATGTGTCTTCATAGGATATCCAAAGGAAACTATTGGATACACCTTCTATCACAGATCCGAAGGCAAGACTTTTGTTGCTAAATTCGGAAACTTTCTAGAGAAGGAGTTTCTCTCGAAAGAAGTGAGTGGGAGGAAAGTAGAACTTGACGAGGTAACTGTACCTGCTCCCTTATTGGAAAATAGTACATCACAGAAAACTGTTTCTGCGACACCTATACCAATCAGTGAGGAAGCTAATGATGATGATCATGAAGCTTCAGGACAAGATACTACTGAACCACGTAGATCAACCAGAGTGAGATCCGCACCAGAGTGGTACGGTAATCCAGTTCTGGAAGTCATGCTACTAGATCATGATGAACCTACAAACTATGAAGAAGCGATGGTGAGCCCAGATTCCGCAAAGTGGCTTGAGGCCATGAAATCTGAGATGGGATCCATGTATGAAAACAAAGTATGGACTTTGGTTGACTTGCTCGATGATCGGCAAGCAATTGAGAATAAATGGATCTTCAAGAAAAAGACTGACGCTGACGGTAATATTACTGTCTATAAAGCTCGACTTGTCGCGAAAGGTTTTCGACAAAGTTCAAGGGATTGACTACGATGAGACCTTCTCACCCGTAGCGATGCTTAAGTCCGTCAGAATTATGTTAGCAATTGCCGCATTTTATGATGATGAAATATGGCAGATGGATGTCAAATCTGCATTCCTGAATGGATTTCTGGAAGAAGAGTTGTATATGATACAACCAGAAGGTTTTGTCGATCCAAAGGGAGCTAACAAAGTATGCAAACTCCAGCGATCCATTTATGGACTGGTGCAAGCATCTCGGAGTTGGAATAAATGCTTTGATAGTGTGATCAAAGCATTTGGCTTTATACAGACTTTTGGAGAAGCCTCTATTTACAAGAAAGTGAGTGGGAGCTCTGTGGCATTTCTAATATTATATGTGGATGACATATTGCTGATTGGAAATGATATAGAATTTCTGGATAGCATAAAGGGATACTTGAATAAAAGTTTTTCGATGAAAGACCTCGGGGAAGCTGCTTACATATTAGGCATAAAGATCTATAGAGATAGATCAAAACGCTTAATTGGACTTTCACAGAGCACATACCTTGACAAGATTTTGAAGAAGTTCAAAATGGATCAAGCAAAGAAAGGGTTCTTGCCTGTGTTACAAGGTGTGAAGTTGAGTCAGACTCAATGCCCGACCACTACAGAAGATAGAGAGAAAATGAAAGATGTTCCCTATGCTTTAGCCATAGGCTCTATCATGTATGCAATGCTGTGTACCAGACCTGATGTGTGCCTTGCTATAAGTTTAGCAGGGAGGTACCAAAGTAATCCAGGAATGGATCACTGGACAGCGGTCAAGAACATCCTGAAATACCTGAAAAGGACTAAGGATATGTTTCTCGTATATGGAGGTGACAAAGAGCTCACCGTAAGAGGTTACGTTGATGCAAGCTTTGACACTGATCCGGACGATTCTAAATCGTAGACCGGATACGTGTTTACTTTAAACGGTGGAGCTGTCAGTTGGTGCAGTTCTAAACAAAGCGTCGTAGTGGGATCTACATGTGAAGCGGAGTACATAGCTGCTTCGGAAGCAGCAAACGAAGGAGTCTGGATGAAGGAGTTCATATCCGATCTAGGTGTCATACCTAGTGCATCGGGTCCAATGAAAATCTTCTGTGACAATACTGGTGCAATTGCCTTGGCAAAGGAATCCAGATTTCACAAAAGGACCAAACACATCAAGAGACGCTTCAACTCCATCCGGGATTTAGTCCAGGTGGGAGACATAGAGATTTGCAAGATACATACGGATCTGAATGTTGCAGACCCGTTGACTAAGCCTCTTCCACGAGCAAAACATGATCAGCACCAAGGCTCCATGGGTGTTAGAATCATTACTATGTAATCTAGATTATTGACTCTAGCTCAAGTGGGAGACTGAAGGAAATATGCCCTAGAGGCAATAAGAAAGTTATTATTTATTTCCTTATATCATGATAAATGTTTATTATTCATGCTAGAATTGTATTAACCGAAAACATAATACATGTGTGAATACATAGACCAACAGAGTGTCACTAGTATGCCTCTACTTGACTAGCTCGTTAATCAAAGATGGTTATGTTTCCTAACCATGAACAAAGAGTTGTTATTTGATTAACAAGGTCACATCATTAGTTGAATGATCTGATTGACATGACCCATTCCATTAGCTTAGCACCCGATCGTTTAGTATGTTGCTATTGCTTTCTTCATGACTTATACATGTTCCTATAACTATGAGATTATGCAACTCCCGTTTATCGGAGGAACACTTTGGGTACTACCAAACGTCACAACGTAACTGGGTGATTATAAAGGAGTACTACAGGTGTCTCCAGTGGTAGATGTTGGGTTGGCGTATTTCGAGATTAGGGTTTGTCACTCCGATTGTCGGAGAGGTATCTCTGGGCCCTCTCGGTAATGCACATGACATAAGCCTTGCAAGCACTACAACTAATATGTTAGTTGTGAGATGATGTATTACGGAACGAGTAAAGAGACTTGCCGGTAACGAGATTGAACTAGGTATTGGATACCGACGATCGAATCTCGGGCAAGTAACATACCGATGACAAAGGGAACAACGTATGTTGTTATGCGGTCTGACCGATAAAGATCTTCGTAGAATATGCAGGAGCCAATATGGGCATCCAGGTCCCGCTATTGGTTATTGACCGGAGACGTGTCTCGGTCATGTCTACATTGTTCTCGAACCGTAGGGTCTGCACGCTTAACGTTATGATGACAGTTATTATGAGTTTATGCATTTTGATGTACCGAAGGTTGTTCGGAGTCCCGGATGAGATCACGGACATGACGAGGAGTCTCGAAATGGTCGAGACGTAAAGATTGATATATTGTAAGCCTATGTTTGGAAATAGGAAGTGTTCCGGGTGAAATCGGGATTTTACCGGAATACCGGAAGGGTTACCGGAACCCCCCGGGAGACTAATGGGCCTATTGGGCCTTAGTGGAAAAGAGAAAAGGGGCAGCCCACAGCCTGGCCGCGCCCCCCCCTTCCCCAAGTCCTAGTAGGACTAGGAGAAGGGGCCGGCCGCCCTCTCTCTCCTTTCCCCCTTGAGAGTCCTAGTTGGAATAGGATTGGAAGGGGGAGTCCTACTCCCGGTAGGAGTAGGACTCCCCCTGCGCCTCCCTCTCTCTGGCCGGCCAGCCCCCCTCCCTCCAACCTTTATATACGGGGGCAGGGGACACCCCAAGACACACAAGTTGATCCTTGAGATCGTTCCTTAGCCATGTGCGGTGCCCCCTGCCACCAAATTCCACCTCGATCATACCGTTGTAGTGCTTAGGTGAAGCCCTGCGTCGGTAGTACATCAAGATCGTCACCACGCCGTCATGCTGACGGAACTCTTCCTCGACGCTTTGCTGGATCGGAGCCCGAGGATCGTCATCGAGCTGAACGTGTGCTAAGAACTCGGAGGTGCCGGAGTAACGGTGCTTGGATTGGTCGGATCGGGAAGAAGACGTACGACTACTTCCTCTACGTTGTGTGATCGCTTCCGCAGTCGGTCTGCGTTGGTACGTAGACAACACTCTCCCCTCTCGTTGCTGTGCATCACCATGATCTTGCGTGTGCGTAGGAAAATTTTCGAAATTACTGCGTTCCCCAACACTTAATTATCATGAACTTAGTCTAAAATCTTTACAATATGTCTTGTAGATCAAATGGCCCACGTTGTCCTCAACTTCAATGCGTTCCTAGAGAAAAGCAAGCTGAAAGACGATGGCAGCAACTATACAGACTGGGTCCGGAACCTGAGGATCATCCTCATAGCTGCCAAGAAAGATTATGTCCTAGAAGCACCGCTAGGTGACGTACCCGTCCTACAGAACCAAGACGTTATGAACGCTTGGCAGACACGTGCTAATGATTACTCCCTCGTTCAGTGCGGCATGCTTTACAGCTTAGAACCGGAGCTCCAAAAGCATTTAGAGAGACACGGAGCATATGAGATGTTCGAAGAGCTGAAAATGGTTTTCCAAGCTCATGCCCGGGTCGAGAGATATGAAGTCTCCGACAAGTTCTTCAGCTGTAAGATGGAGGAAAATAGCACATACTCAAAATGTCTGGGTTGCATAACCGCTTGACTCAGCTGGGAGTTAATCTCCCGGATGACACGGTCATTGACAGAATCCTTCTGTCGCTTCCACCAAGCTACAAGAGCTTTGTGATGAACTTCAATATGCAGGGGATGGAAAAGACCATTCCTGAGGTATATTCAATGCTGAAATCAGCAGAGGTAGAAGTCAAAAAGGAACATCAAGTGTTGATTGTGAATAAAGCCACTAAGTTCAAGAAAGGCAAGGGTAAGAAGAACTTCAAGAAGGACGGCAAGGGAGTTGCCGCGCCCGGTAAGCAAGCTGCCGGGAAAAGCCAAAGAATGGACCCAAGCCCGAGACTGGGTGCTTTTATTGCAAGGGAAGTGGTCACTGGAAGCGGAACTGCCCCAAATACTTAGCGGATAAGAAGGCCGGCATCACGAAAGGTATATGTGATATACATGTAATTGATGTGTACCTTACCAGTACTCGTAGTAGCTCCTGGGTATTTGATACCGGTGCGGTTGCTCACATTTGTAACTCGAAGCAGGAGCTGCGGAATAAGCGGAGACTAGCGAAGGACGAGGTGACGATGCGCGTCGGGAATGGTTCTAAGGTCGATGTGATCGCCGTTGGCACGCTGCCTCTACATTTACCTATGGGATTAGTTTTAAACCTCAATAATTGTTATTTAGTGCCAGCTTTGAGCATGAACATTGTATCAGGATCTCGTTTAATTCGAGATGGCTACTCATTTAAATCCGAGAATAATGGTTGTTCTATTTATATGAGAGATATGTTTTATGGTCATGCTCCAATGGTGAATGGTTTATTCTTAATGAATCTCGAGCGTAATGCTACACATATTCATAGTTTGAATACCAAAAGATGTAAGGTTGATAATGATAGTCCCACATACTTGTGGCACTGCCGCCTTGGTCACATAGGTGTCAAACGCATGAAGAAGCTCCATGCAGATGGACTTTTAGAGTCTCTTGATTACGAATCATTTGACACATGCGAACCATGCCTCATGGGTAAAATTACCAAGACTCCATTCTCAGGAACAATGGAGCGAGCAACCAACTTATTGGAAATCATACATACTGATGTGTGCGGTCCAATGAGTGTTGAGGCTCGCGGTGGCTATCGTTATGTTCTCACCCTCACTTATGACTTGAGTAGATATGGGTATGTCTACTTAATGAAACACAAGTCTGAGACCTTTGAAAAGTTCAAGGAATTTCAGAGTGAGGTTGAGAATCAACATGACAGGAAAATCAAGTTCTTGCGATCAGATCGTGGGGGAGAATACTTGAGTCACGAATTTGGCACACACTTAAGAAAATGTGGAATAGTTTCACAACTCACGCCGCCTGGAACACCTCAGTGTAATGGTGTGTCTGAACGTCGTAATCACACTCTATTGGATATGGTGCGATCTATGATGTCTCTTACTGATTTACCGCTGTCATTTTGGGGCTATGCTTTAGAGACTGCCGCATTCACTTTAAATAGGGCTCCGTCGAAATCCGTTGAGACGACACCGTATGAATTATGGTTTGGGAAGAAACCTAAGCTGTCATTTCTAAAAGTTTGGGGATGCGATGCTTATGTCAAGAAACTTCAACCTGAAAAGCTCGAACCCAAATCAGAAAAATGCGTCTTCATAGGATACCCTAAAGAAACTGTCGGGTATACCTTCTACCTCAGATCCGGAGGCAAGATCTTTGTTGCCAAGAATGGGTCCTTTCTAGAGAAAGAGTTTCTCCCAAAAGAAATAAGTGGGAGGAAAGTAGAACTTGATGAAGTATTGCCTCTTGAACCGGTAAGTGGTGCAACTCAAGAAAATGTTCATGAGGTGCCTGCACTGACTAGAGAGGAAGTTGATGATGGTGATCTTGAAACTTCAGATCAAGTTGCTACTGAACTTCGTAGGTCCACAAGGACATGTTTCGCACCAGAGTGGTACGGCAACCCTGTCCTAGAAATCATGTTGTTAGACAACGGTGAACCTTCGAACTATGAAGAAGCGATGGCGGGCTCGGATTCCGACAAATGGCTGGAAGCCATGAAATCCGAGATAGGATCCATGTATGAAAACGAAGTATGGACTTTGACTGACTTGCCCGATGATCAGCAAGCCATAGAAAATAAATGGATCTTTAAGAAGAAGACAGACGCGGATGGTAACGTAACCATCTATAAAGCTCGGCTTGTCGCTAAGGGTTATCGACAAGTTCAAGGGGTTGACTAGATGAGACTTTCTCACCCGTAGCAAAGCTGAAGTCCGTCCGAATCATGTTAGCAATTGCCGCATTCTATGATTATGAGATATGGCAAATGGACGTCAAAACGGCATTCCTTAATGGTTTCCTTAAGGAAGAATTGTATTGAAGGAAATATGCCCTAGAGGCAATAATAAAGTTATTATTTATTTCCTTACATCATGATAAAAGTTTATTATTCATGCTAGAATTGTATTAACCGGAAACATAATACATGTGTGAATACATAGACCAACAGAATGTCACTAGTATGCCTCTACTTGACTAGCTCGTTAATCAAAGATGGTTATGTTTCCTAACCATGAACAAGGAGTTGTTATTTGATTAACGAGGTCACATCATTAGTAGAATGATCTGATTGACATGACCCATTCCATTAGCATAGCACACCGATCGTTTAGTATGTTGCTATTGTTTTCTTCATGACTTATACATGTTCCTATAACTATGAGATTATGCAACTCCCGTTTACCGGAGGAACACTTTGGGTACTACCAAACGTCACAACGTAACTGGGTGATTATAAAGGAGTGCTACAGGTGTCTCCAATGGTAGATGTTGGGTTGGCGTATTTCGAGATTAGGGTTTGTCACTCCGATTGTCGGAGAGGTATCTCTGGGCCCTCTCGGTAATGCACATCACATAAGCCTTGCAAGCACTGCAACTAATATGTTAGTTGTGAGATGATGTATTACGGAACGAGTAAAGAGACTTGCCGGTAACGAGATTGAACTAGGTATTGGATACCGACGATCGAATCTCGGGCAAGTAACATACCGATGACAAAGGGAACAACGTATGTTGTTATGCGGTCTGACCGATAAAGATCTTCGTAGAATATGTAGGAGCCAATATGGGCATCCAGGTCCCGCTATTGGTTATTGACCGGAAACGTGTCTCGGTCATGTCTACATTGTTCTCGAACCGTAGGGTCCGCACGCTTAACGTTACGATGACAGTTATTATGAGTTTATGCATTTTCATGTACCGAAGGTTGTTCGGCGTCCCGGATGAGATCACGGACATGACGAGGAGTCTCGAAATGGTCGAGACGTAAAGATTGATATATTGGAAGCCTATGTTTGGACATCGGAAGTGTTCCGGGTGAAATCGGGATTTTACCGGAATACCGGGAGGGTTACCGGAACCCCCCGGGAGACTAATGGGCCTATTGGGCCTTAGTGGAAAAAGAGAAAAGGGACAAGCCCAAGCTGGCCGGCGCCCCCCCCTTCCCCAAGTCCTAGTAGGACTAGGATAGGGGGCCGGCCCCCCTTCTCTCTCTTTCCCCCCCGGGAGTCCTAATTGGATTAGGATTGGGGGGAGGAGTCCTACTCCCGGTGGGAGTAGGACTCCCCTGCGCCTCCTCTCCCTTGGCCGGCCGGCTCCCCTCCTCCAACCTTTATATACGGGGGCAGGGGGCACCCCAAGACACACAACTTGATCCTTGAGATCGTTCCTTAGCCGTGTGCGGTGCCCCCTGCCACCAAATTCCACCTCGATCGTACCGTTGTAGTGCTTAGGCGAAGCCCTGCGTCGGTAGTACATCAAGATCATCATCACGCCGTCGTGCTGACGGAACTCTTCCTCGACGCTTTGCTGGATCGGAGCCCGAGGAACGTCATCGAGCTGAACGTGTGCTAAGAACTCGGAGGTGCCGGAGTAACGGTGCTTGGATCGGTCGGATCGGGAAGAAGATGTACGACTACTTCCTCTATGTTGTGTGATCGCTTCCGCAGTCGGTCTGCGTTGGTACGTAGACAACACTCTCCCCTCTCGTTGCTATGCATCACCATGATCTTGCGTGTGCGTAGGAATTTTTTTGAAATTACTGCGTTCCCCAACAGTGGCATCCGAGCCTAGGTTTTATGGTTTGATGTTATATGCACGAGTAGAACACAAGTGAGTTGTGGGCGATACAAGTCATACTGCCTACCAGCATGTCATACTTTGGTTCGGCGGTATTGTTGGGTGAGACGATCCGGACCAACCTTACGCGTACTCTTACGCGAGACCGGTTCCCTCGACGTGCTTTGCACATAGATGGCTTGCGGAAGACTGTCTCTCCAACTTTAGTTGAACCAAGTGTGACTACGCCCGGTCCTTGAGAAGGTTAAAACGGAGTCTATTTGACGAACTATCGTTGTGGTTTTTGATGCGTAGGTGAGATGAGTTCTTACTTAAGCCCGTAGCAGCCACGTAAAACTTGCAACAACAAAGTAGAGGACGTCTAACTTGTTTTTGCAGGGTATGTTGTGATGTGATATGGTCAAGGCATGATGCTGATTTTATTGTATGAGATGATCATGTTTTGTAACTAAGTTATCGGCAACTGGCAGGAGCCATATGGTTGTCGCTTTATTGTATGCAATGCAATCGCGATGTAATGCTTTACTTTATTACTAAGCGGTAGTGATAGTCGTGGAAGCATAAGATTGGCGAGACGACAACGTTGCTACAATGGAGATCAAGGTGGCGCGCCGGTGACGATGGTGATCATGACGGTGATTCGGAGATGGAGATCACAAGCACAAGATGATGATGGCCATATCATATCACTTATATTGATTGCATGTGATGTTTATCCTTTTATGCATCTTATCTTGCTTTGATTGACGGTAGCATTATAAGATGATCTCTCACTAAATTATCAAGAAGTGTTCTCCCTGAGTATGCACCGTTGCCAAAGTTCGTCGTGCCCAGACACCACGTGATGATCGGGTGTGATAAGCTCTACGTCCATCTACAACGGGTGCAAGCCAGTTTTGCACACGCAGAATACTCAGGTTATACTTGACGAGCCTAGCATATGCAGATATGGCCTCGGAACACAGAGACCGAAAGGTCGAGCGTGAATCATATAGTAGATATGATCAACATGACGATGTTCACCATTGAAAACTACTCCATCTCACGTGATGATCGGTTATGGTTTAGTTGATTTGGATCACGTGATCACTTAGAGGATTAGAGGGATGTCTATCTAAGTGGGAGTTCCTAAGTAATTTGATTAAACTGAACTTAAACTTATCATGAACTTAGTACCTGATAGTATCTTGCTTGTTTATGTTGCTTGTAGATAGATGGCTCGTGCTATTGTTCCGTTGAATTTTAATGCGTTCCTTGAGAAAGCAAAGTTGAAAGATGATGGTAGCAATTACACGGACTGGGTCCGTAACCTGAGGATTATCCTCATTGCTGCACAGAAGAATTACGTCCTGGAAGCACCGCTGGGTGACAGGCCTGCTGCTGGAGCAACGCCAGATGTTATGAACGTCTGGCAAAGCAAAGCTGATGACTACTCGATAGTTCAGTGTGCCATGCTTTACGGCTTAGAATCGGGACTTCAACGACGTTTTGAACGTCATGGAGCATATGAGATGTTCCAGGAGTTGAAGTTAATATTTCAAGCAAATGCCCGAATTGAGAGATATGAAGTCTCCAATAAGTTCTATAGCTGTAAGATGGAGGAGAATAGTTCTGTCAGTGAGCATATACTCAAAATGTCTGGGTATAATAATCACTTGATTCAGATGGGAGTTAATCTTCCAGATGATTGCGTCATTGACAGAATTCTCCAATCACTACCACCAAGCTACAAGAGCTTCGTGATGAACTATAATATGCAAGGGATGAACAAGACTATTCCCGAGCTCTTCGCAATGCTGAAAGCTGCGGAGGTAGAAATCAAGAAGCAGCATCAAGTGTTGATGGTTAGCAAGACCACTAGTTTCAAGAAAAAGGGTAAAGGGAAGAAGAAGGGAAACTTCAAGAAGAACAGCAAGCAAGTTGCTGCTCAGGAGAAGAAACCCAAGTCTGGACCTAAGCCTGAAACTGAGTGCTTCTACTGCAAGCAGACTGGACACTGGAAGCGGAACTGCCCCAAGTATTTGGCGGATAAGAAGGATGGCAAAGTGAGCAAAGGTATATGTGATATACATGTTATTGATGTGTACCTTACTAGAGCTCGCAGTAGCACCTGGGTATTTGATACTGGTTCTGTTGCTAATATTTGCAACTCGAAACAGGGACTACGGAATAAGCGGACACTAGCAAAGGATGAGGTGACGATGCGCGTGGGAAACGGTTCCAAAGTTGATGTGATCGCGGTCGGCACGCTACCTCTACATCTACCTTCGGGATTAATATTAGACCTAAATAATTGTTATTTGGTGCCAGCGTTGAGCATGAACATTATATCTGGATCTTGTTTGATGCGAGACGGTTATTCATTTAAATCAGAGAATAATGGTTGTTCTATTTATATGAGTAATATCTTTTATGGTCATGCACCTTTGAAGAGTGGTCTATTCTTGTTGAATCTCGATGATAGTGATACACATATTCATAATGTAGAAGCCAAAAGATGCAAAGTTAATAATGATAGTGCAACTTATTTGTGGCACTGCCGTTTAGGTCATATCGGTGTAAAGCGCATGAAGAAACTCCATACTGATGGGCTTTTGGAACCACTTGATTATGAATCACTTGGTACTTGCGAACCGTGCCTCATAGGCAAGATGACTAAAACACCGTTCTCCGGTACTATGGAGAGAGCAACGGATTTATTGGAAATCATACATACCGATGTATGTGGTCCGATGAATATTGAGGCTCGTGGCGGATATCGTTATTTTCTCACCTTCACAGATGATTTAAGCAGATATGGGTATATCTACTTAATGAAACATAAGTCTGAAACATTTGAAAAGTTCAAAGAATTTCAGAGTGAGGTTGAAAATCATCGTAACAAGAAAATAAAGTTTCTACGATCTGATCGTGGAGGAGAATATTTGAGTTACGAGTTTGGTGTACATTTGAAAAATTGTGGAATAGTTTCGCAACTCACGCCACCCGGAACACCATAGCGTAATGGTGTGTCCGAACGTCGTAATCGTACTTTACTAGATATGGTGCGATCTATGATGTCTCTTACTGATTTACCGCTATCGTTTTGGGGTTATGCTTTAGAGACGGCCGCATTCACGTTAAATAGGGCACCATCAAAATCCGTTGAGACGACACCTTATGAACTATGGTTTGGCAAGAAACCAAAGTTGTCGTTTCTTAAAGTTTGGGGCTGCGATGCTTATGTGAAAAAGCTTCAACCTGATAAGCTCGAACCCAAATTGGAGAAATGTGTCTTCATAGGATATCCAAAGGAAACTATTGGATACACCTTCTATCACAGATCCGAAGGCAAGACTTTTGTTGCTAAATTCGGAAACTTTCTAGAGAAGGAGTTTCTCTCGAAAGAAGTGAGTGGGAGGAAAGTAGAACTTGACGAGGTAACTGTACCTGCTCCCTTATTGGAAAATAGTACATCACAGAAAACTGTTTCTGCGACACCTATACCAATCAGTGAGGAAGCTAATGATGATGATCATGAAGCTTCAGGACAAGATACTACTGAACCACGTAGATCAACCAGAGTGAGATCCGCACCAGAGTGGTACGGTAATCCAGTTCTGGAAGTCATGCTACTAGATCATGATGAACCTACAAAGTATGAAGAAGCGATGGTGAGCCCAGATTCCGCAAAGTGGCTTGAGGCCATGAAATCTGAGATGGGATCCATGTATGAAAACAAAGTATGGACTTTGGTTGACTTGCCCGATGATCGGCAAGCAATTGAGAATAAATGGATCTTCAAGAAAAAGACTGACGCTGACGGTAATATTACTGTCTATAAAGCTCGACTTGTCGCGAAAGGTTTTCGACAAAGTTCAAGGGATTGACTACGATGAGACCTTCTCACCCGTAGCGATGCTTAAGTCCGTCAGAATTATGTTAGCAATTGCCGCATTTTATGATGATGAAATATGGCAGATGGATGTCAAAACTGCATTCCTGAATGGATTTCTGGAAGAAGAGTTGTATATGATACAACCAGAAGGTTTTGTCGATCCAAAGGGAGCTAACAAAGTATGCAAACTCCAGCGATCCATTTATGGACTGGTGCAAGCATCTCGGAGTTGGAATAAACGCTTTGATAGTGTGATCAAAGCATTTGGCTTTATACAGACTTTTGGAGAAGCCATGAAATCCGAGATAGGATCCATGTATGAAAACGAAGTATGGACTTTGACTGACTTGCCCGATGATCAGCGAGCCATAGAAAATAAATGGATCTTTAAGAAGAAGACAGACGCGGATGGTAACGTAACCATCTATAAAGCTCGGCTTGTCGCTAAGGGTTATCGACAAGTTCAAGGGGTTGACTACGATGAGACTTTCTCACCCGTAGCAAAGCTGAAGTCCGTCCGAATCATGTTAGCAATTGCCGCATTCTATGATTATGAGATATGGCAAATGGACGTCAAAACGGCATTCCTTAATGGTTTCCTTAAGGAAGAATTGTATTGAAGGAAACATGCCCTAGAGGCAATAATAAAGTTATTATTTATTTCCTTACATCATGATAAAAGTTTATTATTCATGCTAGAATTGTATTAACCGGAAACATAATACATGTGTGAATACATAGACCAACAGAATGTCACTAGTATGCCTCTACTTGACTAGCTCGTTAATCAAAGATGGTTATGTTTCCTAACCATGAACAAGGAGTTGTTATTTGATTAACGAGGTCACATCATTAGTAGAATGATCTGATTGACATGACCCATTCCATTAGCATAGCACACCGATCGTTTAGTATGTTGCTATTGTTTTCTTCATGACTTATACATGTTCCTATAACTATGAGATTATGCAACTCCCGTTTACCGGAGGAACACTTTGGGTACTACCAAACGTCACAACGTAACTGGGTGATTATAAAGGAGTGCTACAGGTGTCTCCAATGGTAGATGTTGGGTTGGCGTATTTCGAGATTAGGGTTTGTCACTCCGATTGTCGGAGAGGTATCTCTGGGCCCTCTCGGTAATGCACATCACATAAGCCTTGCAAGCACTGGAACTAATATGTTAGTTGTGAGATGATGTATTACGGAACGAGTAAAGAGACTTGCCGGTAACGAGATTGAACTAGGTATTGGATACCGACGATCGAATCTCGGGCAAGTAACACACCGATGACAAAGGGAACAACGTATGTTGTTATGCGGTCTGATCGATAAAGATCTTCGTAGAATATGTAGGAGCCAATATGGGCATCCAGGTCCCGCTATTGGTTATTGACCGGAAACGTGTCTCGGTCATGTCTACATTGTTCTCGAACCGTAGGGTCCGCACGCTTAACGTTACGATGACAGTTATTATGAGTTTATGCATTTTGATGTACCGAAGGTTGTTCGGAGTCCCGGATGAGATCACGGACATGACGAGGAGTCTCGAAATGGTCGAGACGTAAAGATTGATATATTGGAAGCCTATGTTTGGACATCGGAAGTGTTTCGGGTGAAATCGGGATTTTACCGGAATACCGGGAGGGTTACCGGAACCCCCCGGGAGACTAATGGGCCTATTGGGCCTTAGTGGAAAAAGAGAAAAGGGACAAGCCCAAGCTGGCCGGCGCCCCCCCCCTTCCCCAAGTCCTAGTAGGACTAGGATAGGGGGCCGGCCCCCCTTCTCTCTCTTCCCCCCCCCCCGGAGTCCTAATTGGATTAGGATTGGGGGGAGGAATCCTACTCCCGGTGGGAGTAGGACTCCCCTGCGCCTCCTCTCCCTTGGCCGGCCGGCTCCCCTCCTCCAACCTTTATATACGGGGGCAGGGGGCACCCCAAGACACACAACTTGATCCTTGAGATCGTTCCTTAGCCGTGTGCGGTGCCCCCTGCCACCAAATTCCACCTCGATCGTACCGTTGTAGTGCTTAGGCGAAGCCCTGCGTCGGTAGTACATCAAGATCGTCATCACGCCTTCGTGCTGACGGAACTCTTCCTCGACGCTTTGCTGGATCGGAGCCCGAGGAACGTCATCGAGCTGAACGTGTGCTAAGAACTCGGAGGTGCCGGAGTAACGGTGCTTGGATCGGTCGGATCGGGAAGAAGACGTACGACTACTTCCTCTACGTTGTGTGATCGCTTCCGCAGTCGGTCTGCGTTGGTACGTAGACAACACTCTCCCCTCTCGTTGCTATGCATCACCATGATCTTGCGTGTGCGTAGGAAATTTTTTGAAATTACTGCGTTCCCCAACATGTATATGATGCAGCCGGAAGGTTTTGTCGATCCTAAGAATGCTGACAAGGTGTGCAAGCTCCAACGCTTGATTTATGGGCTGGTGCAAGCATCTCGGAGTTGGAACATTCGTTTTGATGAGATGACTAAAGTGTTTGGGTTTATGCAGACTTATGGGGAAGCCTGCATTTACAAGAAAGTGAGTGGGAGCTCTGTAGCATTTCTCATATTGTATGTGGATGACATACTGTTGATGGGAAATGATATAGAATTCTTGGAAAGCATAAAGTCCTACTTGAACAAGTGTTTTTCAATTAAGGACCTTGGAGAAGATGCTTATATATTAGGCATCAAGATCTATAGAGATAGATCGAGACGCCTCATTGGTCTTTCACAGAGTACGTACCTTGACAAGACATTGAAGAAGTTCAAAATGGATCAGTCAAAGAAGGGGTTCTTGCCTGTATTGCAAGGTACGAGATTGACCACGGCTCAATGCCCGACCACGACAGAAGATAGAGAAAAGATGAGTGTCGTCCCCTATGCCTCGGCCATAGGGTCTATCATGTATGCTATGCTATGTACCAGACCTGATGTAAACCTTGCTGTAAGTTTGGTAGGAAGGTACCAAAGTAATCCCGGCATGGAACACTGGACAACAGTCAAGAATATCCTGAAGTACCTGAAAAGGACTAAGGAAATGTTTATCGTGTATGGAGGTGACGAAGAGCTCGTCGTAAGGGGTAACGTCGATGTTAGCTTCGACACAGATCTGGATGACTCTAAGTCACAAACCGGATACGTGTATATTTTGAATGGTGGGGCAGTAAGCTGGTGCAGTTGCAAGCAAAGCGTTGTGGCGGGATCTACATGTGAAGCGGAGTACATGGCAGCCTCGTAGGCAGCACAAGAAGCAGTCTGGGTGAAGGAGTTCATTACCGACCTAGGAGCCATACCCAATGCGTCAGGCCCGATGACTCTCTTCTGTGACAACACTAGAGCTATTACCCTTGCCAAGGAGCCCAGGTTTCACAGGAAGACCAGGCATATCAAGCGTCGCTTCAACTCCGTTCGTGAAAGTGTTCAAAATGGAGACATAGAGATTTGTAAAGTACATACGGACCTGAATGTAGCAGATCCGTTCACTAAACCTCTCCCTAGAGCAAAACATGATCAACACCAGAACTGCATGGGTGTTCGATTCATCACAATGTAACTAGAATATTGACTCTAGTGCAAGTGGGAGACTCTGGGAAATATGCCCTAGAGGCAATAATAAAATGGTTATTATTATATTTCTTTGTTCATGATAATTGTCTATTGTTCATGCTATAATTGTGTTATTCGGAAATCGTAATACATGTGTGAATACATAGACCACAACACGTCCCAAGTGAGCCTCTAGTTGACTAGCTCGTTGATCAAAAGATAGTCATGGTTTCCTGACGATGGACATTGGATGTCATTGATAATGGGATCACATCATTAGGAGAATGATGTGACGGACAAGACCCAATCCTAAGCTTAGCTCAAAGATCGTGTAGTTCATTTGCTATAGCTTTTCTGAATGTCAAGTATCATTTCCTTAGACCATGAGATTGTGCAATTCCCGGATACCGTAGGAGTGCTTTGGGTGTGCCAAACGTCACAACGTAACTGGGTGACTATAAAGGTACATTACAGGTATCTCCGAAAGTGTCTGTTGGGTTGGCACGAATCGAGACTGGGATTTGTCACTCCGTATGACAGAGAGGTATCTCTGGGCCCACTCGGTAATGCATCATCATAATGAGCTCAATGTGATCAAGTGGTTGATCACGGGATCATGCATTACGGTACAAGTAAAGTGACTTGCCGGTAATGAGACTGAACAAGGTATTGGGATACCGACGATCGAGTCTCGGGCAAGTAACGTACCGATTGACAAAGGGAATTGTATACGGATTGATTGAATCCTCGACATCGTGGTTCATCCGATGAGATCATCGTGGAGCATGTGGGAGCCAACATGGGTATCCAAATCCCGCTGTTGGTTATTGACCGGAGAGGCTTCTCGGTCATGTCTGCATGTCTCCCGAACCCGTAGGGTCTACACACTTAAGGTTCGGTGATGCTAGGGTTGTAGAGATATTAGCACACGGTAACCCGAAAGTTGTTCGGAGTCCCGGATGAGATCCCGGATGTCACGAGGAGTTCCGGATTGGTCCGGAGGTAAAGATTTATATATAGGAAGTCCAGTTTCGGCCATCGGGACGGTTTCGGGGGTCACCGGTATTGTGCCGGGACCACCGGAAGGGTCCCGGGGGTCCACCGGGTGGGGCCACCTATCCCGGAGGGCCCCATGGGCTGAAGTGGGAGGGGAACCAGCCCCTAGTGGGCTGGTGCCCCCCCCTTGGGCCTCCCCCTGTGCCTAGGGTTAGAAACCCTAGGGGTGGGGGCGCCACCCTTGCCTTGGGGGGCAAGGCACCCCCTTGGCTGCCGCCCCCTAGGAGATTGGATCTCCTAGGGCCGGCACCCCCCTAGGCACCCTATATATAGTGGGGGGAGGGAGGGCTGCGCACCCAAGCCCCCTGGCATCTCTCTCTCCCTCCCGTGACACTCCTTAGTCTCCCAGCGCTTGGCGAAGCCCTGTCGAATTTATCGTTGCTTCCACCACCATGCTGTCGTGCTGCTGGATCTTCATCAACCTCTCCTTCCACCTTGCTGGATCAAGTTGGAGGAGACGTCTTCCCAACCATACGTGTGTTGAACTTGGAGGTGATGTCCGTTCGGCACTTGGTCATCGGTGATTTGAATCACGTCGAGTACGACTCCATCAACCCCGTTCTCTTGAACGCTTCCGCTCGTGATCTACAAGGGTATGTAGATGCACTCGTCTTTCCCTTGTTGCTAGATGACTCCATAGATTGATCTTGGTGATGCGTAGAAAATTTTAAAATTCTGCTACGTTCCCCAACACCTACGTGCAACAATAGCCCCCAAGTTATATTGTCTATCTCCTAATACAGCACTCTTGAGGACACTAAGATCTAGAACACGCATGTGACATGCCTCATCCTTGTCATTTGTGCATCTACCGATAAAGAGAGCAAAATAATGTATAGCAGGAAAATGAATGCTCCCTATGGTGGCTTGCGTTATTTCTCTAGATTCCCCCACAGTGATACTAGGAAGAAAATCTTTATATTCAGATTTACGAGGTTCACTAACATTACCCCACTATGGGAGTTTACAAGCAGTATTAAAATATTCTAAGTCCATGGTATAAGATTTATCATAACGATCAAACAGGACAGTTTGAGAATTATGTGATGATGTAAATTCACACCTTCTCACAAAGGAATTAGTGAGGTAGTAGTACTGATGGCATTTATCTCCCTCGAAGCTCTCAAGATCAGCGTTACCCACATATGCGTAAAATTCCTCCTTGATTCCTGCTTGAACCATGAAGTCCTCTGACGGCCATTCACAAGGCCGCACTTGAGCCTCCCTTGGTAGTTCATTGTCCGGCTCGCGTATTGCGGGCATGGGTCCTTGCTTCCTTGAGGAACCACCTTGGTACATTTTCCTAAACATATTTCTTCCTCTGAAAAATTTCTGAAATTTTTAGTAACATAAAAGTAAAGTGAACCAAACTCAACAAGATTGATAGCAACTACTCCTACAAGTGCCTAGAGGCTATATCATGCATTAAAACTACTTTTGACCACATAAATTTGACATGCAAGCTCAAGAACAAGGTCACCTAAGCAGCAAAAATTTGCAATGAATAAAGCACTAGAACAAAAACTAATTGGGCCATTGGAGGAGTCACATACCAAAGAACAGTCCCCCAAAGCAGTTTTGTGAGAGGAGCTTTGAGCAAGGAGATCAAAAATGGCAGCAAGATGAGCAAGAACTCGGATTTAAGCTGGCTAGTGATTTTTTCTGGAGCAAAACAAAGTGTGTGGATGCAAGGATAAGTGGAGGGGACCCACGTGGGGTCCACGAGGCAGGGGGTGCGTCCAGGGGGCAGCGCGCCCTCCACCCTCGTGGGCAAGTGGCTGCTCCCCATGATGTGTTCTTAGTGTTAGATATTCTCAAATATTCTAGAAAAAAATCATATTTAATTTTCAGGGCATTTGGAGAACTTTTATTTTCAGGGTATTTTTTATTGTATGAATATTCAGAAAATAGACAGAAAATACTATTTTTGATTTATTTAATATAAATAACAGAAAGTAAAAGGAGGGTACAGAGAGTTGTGCCTTCTAACTTCATCCATCTCATGCTCATCAAAAGGAATCCACTAACAAGGTTGATCAGGTCTTGTTAACAAACTCATTTCGAATAACATGATGTTGGAAATATGCCCTAGAGGCAATAATAAAAGCATTATTATTATATTTCCTTGTTCATGATAATTGTCTTTATTCATGCTATAATTGTGTTATCCGGAAATCGTAATACATGTGTGAATAATAGACACCAACATGTCCCTAGTAAGCCTCTAGTTGACTAGCTCGTTGATCAACAGATGGTCATGGTTTCCTGACTATGGACATTGGATGTCATTGATAACGAGATCACATCATTAGGAGAATGATGTGATGGACAAGACCCAATCCTAAACATAGCATAAAGATCGTATAGTTCGTTTGCTAGAGTTTTTCCAATGTCAAGTATCTTTTCCTTAGACCATGAGATCGTGCAACTGCCGGATAACGTAGGAGTGCTTTGGGTGTACCAAACGTCACAACGTAACTGGGTGACCATGAAGGTATACTACGGGTATCTCCGAAAGTGTCTGTTGGGTTGACACGGATCAAGACTGGGATTTGTCACTCCGTATGACGGAGAGGTATCACTAGGCCCACTCAGTAATGCATCATCATTATGAGCTCAAAGTGACCAAGTGTCTGGTCACGGGATCATGCATTACGGTACGAGTAAAGTGACTTGCCGGTAACGAGATTGAATGAGGTATTGGGATACCTGAAGGAAATATGCCCTAGAGGCAATAATAAAGTTATTATTTATTTCCTTACATCATGATAAAAGTTTATTATTCATGCTAGAATTGTATTAACCGGAAACATAATACATGTGTGAATACATAGACCAACAGAATGTCACTAGTATGCCTCTACTTGACTAGCTCGTTAATCAAAGATGGTTATGTTTCCTAACCATGAACAAGGAGTTGTTATTTGATTAACGAGGTCACATCATTAGTAGAATGATCTGATTGACATGACCCATTCCATTAGCATAGCACACCGATCGTTTAGTATGTTGCTATTGTTTTCTTCATGACTTATACATGTTCCTATAACTATGAGATTATGCAACTCCCGTTTACCGGAGGAACACTTTGGGTACTACCAAATGTCACAACGTAACTGGGTGATTATAAAGGAGTGCTACAGGTGTCTCCAATGGTAGATGTTGGGTTGGCGTATTTCGAGATTAGGGTTTGTCACTCCGATTGTCGGAGAGGTATCTCTGGGCCCTCTCGGTAATGCACATCACATAAGCCTTGCAAGCACTGCAACTAATATGTTAGTTGTGAGATGATGTATTACGGAACAAGTAAAGAGACTTGCCGGTAATGAGCTTGAACTAGGTATTGGATACCGACGATCGAATCTCGGGCAAGTAACATACCGATGACAAAGGGAACAACGTATGTTGTTATGCGGTCTGACCGATAAAGATATTCGTAGAATATGTAGGAGCCAATATGGGCATCTAGGTCCCGCTATTGGTTATTGACCGGAAACGTGTCTCGGTCATGTCTACATTGTTCTCGAACCGTAGGGTCCGCACGCTTAACGTTACGATGACAGTTATTATGAGTTTATGCATTTTGATGTACCGAAGGTTGTTCGGAGTCCCGGATGAGATCACGGACATGACGAGGAGTCTCGAAATGGTCGAGACGTAAAGATTGATATATTGGAAGCCTATGTTTGGACATCGGAAGTGTTCCGGGTGAAATCGGGATTTTACCGGAATACCGGGAGGGTTACCGAAACCCCCCGGGAGACTAATGGGCCTATTGGGCCTTAGTGGAAAAAGAGAAAAGGGACAAGCCCAAGCTGGCCGGCGCCCCCCCTTCCCCAAGTCCTAGTAGGACTAGGATAGGGGGCCGGCCCCCCTTCTCTCTCTTTCCCCCCGGGAGTCCTAATTGGATTAGGATTGGGGGGAGGAGTCCTACTCCCGGTGGGAGTAGGACTCCCCTGCGCCTCCTCTCCCTTGGCCGGCCGGCTCCCCTCCTCCAACCTTTATATACGGGGGCAGGGGGCACCCCAAGACACACAACTTGATCCTTGAGATCGTTCCTTAGCCGTGTGCGGTGCCCCCTGCCACCAAATTCCACCTCGATCGTACCGTTGTAGTGCTTAGGCAAAGCCCTGCGTCGGTAGTACATCAAGATCGTCATCACGCCGTCGTGCTGACGGAACTCTTCCTCGACGCTTTGCTGGATCGGAGCCCGAGGAACGTCATCGAGCTGAACGTGTGCTAAGAACTCGGAGGTGCCGGAGTAACGGTGCTTGGATCGATCGGATCGGGAAGAAGACGTACGACCACTTCCTCTATGTTGTGTGATCGCTTCCGCAGTCGGTCTGCGTTGGTACGTAGACAACACTCTCCCCTCTCATTGCTATGCATCACTATGATCTTGCGTGTGCGTAGGAAATTTTTTGAAATTACTGCGTTCCCCAACAGTGGTATTAGAGCCTAGGTTTTATGGTTTGATGTTATATGCACGAGTAGAACACAAGTGAGTTGTGGGCGATACAAGTCATACTGCCTACCAGCATGTCATACTTTGGTTCGCCGGTATTGTTGGGTGAGACGATCCGGACCAACCTTACGCGTACTCTTACACGAGACCGGTTCCCTCGACGTGCTTTGCACATAGATGGCTTGCGGAAGACTGTCTCTCCAACTTTAGTTGAACCAAGTGTGACTACGCTCGGTCCTTGAGAAGGTTAAAATGGAGTCTATTTGACGAACTATCGTTGTGGTTTTGATGCGTAGGTGAGATGAGTTCTTACTTAAGCCCGTAGCAGCCACGTAAAACTTGCAACAACAAAGTAGAGGACGTCTAACTTGTTTTTGCAGGGTATGTTGTGATGTGATATGGTCAAGGCATGATGCTGATTTTATTGTATGAGATGATCATGTTTTGTAACTAAGTTATCGGCAACTGGCAGGAGCCATATGGTTGTCGCTTTATTGTATGCAATGCAATCGCGATGTAATGCTTTACTAGATTACTAAACGGTAGTAATAGTCGTGGAAGCATAAGATTGGCGAGACGACAACGATGCTACGATGGAGATCAAGGTGTCGCGCCGGTGACGATGGTGATCATGACGGTGCTTCGGAGATGGAGATCACAAGCACAAGATGATGATGGCCATATCATATCACTTATATTGATTGTATGTGATGTTTATCCTTTTATGCATCTTATCTTGCTTTGATTGACGGTAGCATTATAAGATGATCTCTCACTAAATTATCAAGAAGTGTTCTCCCTGAGTATGCACCGTTGCCAAAGTTCGTCGTGCCCAGACACCACGTGATGATCGGGTGTGATAAGCTCTACGTCCATCTACAACGGGTGCAAGCCAGTTTTGCACACGCAGAATACTCAGGTTATACTTGACGAGCCTAGCATATGCAGATATGGCCTCGGAACACAGAGACCGAAAGGTCAAGCGTGAATCATATAGTAGATATGATCAACATGACGATGTTCACCATTGAAAACTACTCCATCTCACGTGATGATCGGTTATGGTTTAGTTGATTTGGATCACGTGATCACTTAGAGGATTAGAGGGATGTCTATCTAAGTGGGAGTTCCTAAGTAATTTGATTAACTGAACTTAAACTTATCATGAACTTAGTACCTGATAGTATCTTGCTTGTTTATGTTGCTTGTAGATAGAAGGCTCGTGCTATTGTTCCGTTGAATTTTAATGCGTTCCTTGAGAAAGCAAAGTTGAAAGATGATGGTAGCAATTACACGGACTGGGTCCGTAACCTGAGGATTATCCTCATTGCTGCACAGGAGAATTACGTCCTGGAAGCACCGCTGGGTGACAGGCCTGCTGCTGGAGCAATGCCAGATGTTATGAACGTCTGGCAGAGCAAAGCTGATGACTACTCGATAGTTCAGTGTGCCATGCTTTACGGCTTAGAATCGGGACTTCAACGACGTTTTGAACGTCATGGAGCATATGAGATGTTCCAGGAGTTGAAGTTAATATTTCAAGCAAATGCCCGAATTGAGAGATATGAAGTCTCCAATAAGTTCTATAGCTGTAAGATGGAGGAGAACAGTTCTGTCAGTGAGCATATACTCAAAATGTCTGGGTATAATAATCACTTGATTCAGATGGGAGTTAATCTTCCAGATGATTGCGTCATTGACAGAATTCTCCAATCACTACCACCAAGCTACAAGAGCTTCGTGATGAACTATAATATGCAAGGGATGAACAAAACTATTCCCGAGCTCTTCGCAATGCTGAAAGCTGCGGAGGTAGAAATCAAGAAGGAGCATCAAGTGTTGATGGTTAGCAAGACCACTAGTTTCAAGAAAAAGGGTAAAGGGAAGAAGAAGGGAAACTTCAAGAAGAACAGCAAGCAAGTTGCTGCTCAGGAGAAGAAACCCAAGTCTGGACCTAAGCCTGAAACTGAGTGCTTCTACTGCAAGCAGACTGGACACTGGAAGCGGAACTGCCCCAAGTATTTGGCGGATAAGAAGGATGGCAAAGTGAGCAAAGGTATATGTGATATACATGTTATTGATGTGTACCTTACTAGAGCTCGCAGTAGCACCTGGGTATTTGATACTGGTTCTGTTGCTAATATTTGCAACTCGAAACAGGGACTACGGAATAAGCGGACACTAGCAAAGGACGAGGTGACGATGCGCGTGGGAAATGGTTCCAAAGTCGATGTGATCGCGGTCGGCATGCTACCTCTACATCTACCTTCGGGATTAATATTAGACCTAAATAATTGTTATTTGGTGCCAGCGTTGAGCATGAACATTATATCTGGATCTTGTTTAATGCGAGACGGTTATTCATTTAAATCAGAGAATAATGGTTGTTCTATTTATATGAATAATATCTTTTATGGTCATGCACCTTTGAAGAGTGGTCTGTTCTTGTTGAATCTCGAAGATAGTAATACACATATTCATAATGTAGAAGCCAAAAGATGCAAAATTAATAATGATAGTGCAACTTATTTGTGGCACTGCCGTTTAGGTCATATCGGTGTAAAGCGCATGAAGAAACTCCATACTGATGGGCTTTTGGAACCACTTGATTATGAATCACTTGGTACTTGCGAACCGTGCCTCATAGGCAAGATGACTAAAACACCGTTCTCCGGTACTATGGAGAGAGCAACAGATTTGTTGGAAATCATACATACCGATGTATGTGGTCCGATGAATATTGAGGCTCGTGGCGGATATCGTTATTTTCTCACCTTCACAGATGATTTAAGCAGATATGGGTATATCTACTTAATGAAACATAAGTCTGAAACATTTGAAAGATTCAAAGAATTTCAGAGTGAAGTTGAAAATCATCGTAACAAGAAAATAAAGTTTCTACGATCTGATCGTGGAGGAGAATATTTGAGTTACGAGTTTGGTATACATTTGAAAAATTGTGGAATAGTTTAGCAACTCACGCTTCCCGGAACACCACAGCATAATGGTGTGTCCGAACATCGTAATCGTACTTTACTAGATATGGTGCGATCCATGATGTCTCTTACTGATTTACCGCTATCGTTTTGGGGTTATGCTTTAGAGACGGCCGCATTCACGTTAAATAGGGCACCATCAAAATCCGTTGAGACGACGCCTTATGAACTATGGTTTGGCAAGAAACCAAAGTTGTCGTTTCTCAAAGTTTGGGGCTGAGATGCTTATGTGAAAAAGCTTCAACCTGATAAGCTCGAACCCAAAGCGGAGAAATGTGTCTTCATAGGATACCCAAAGGAAACTGTTGGGTATACCTTCTATCACAGATCCGAAGGCAAGACATTCGTTGCTAAGAATGGATCATTTCTAGAGAAGGAGTTTCTCTCGAAAGAAGTGAGTGGGAGGAAAGTAGAACTTGACGAGGTAACTGTACCTGCTCCCTTATTGGAAAATAGTACATCACAGAAAACTGTTTCTGCGACACCTATGCCAATCAGTGAGGAAGCTAATGATGATGATCATGAAGCTTCAGAACAAGATACTACTGAACCACGTAGATCAACCAGAGTGAGATCCGCACCAGAGTGGTACGGTAATCCAGTTCTAGAAGTCATGATGCTAGATCATGATGAACCTACGAACTATGAAGAAGCGATGGTGAGCCCAGATTCCGCAAAGTGGCTTGAGGCCATGAAATCTGAGATGGGATCCATGTATGAGAACAAAGTATGGACTTTGGTTGACTTGCCTGATGATCGGCAAGCAATTGAGAATAAATGGATCTTCAAGAAAAAGACTGACGCTGACGGTAATGTTACTGTCTATAAAGCTCGACTTGTTGCAAAAGGTTTTCGACAAGTTCAAGGGGTTGACTACGATGAGACTTTCTCACCCGTAGCGATGCTTAAGTCCGTCAGAATTATGTTAGCAATTGCCACATTTTATGATTATGAAATATGGCAGATGGATGTCAAAACTGCATTCCTGAATGGATTTCTGGAAGAAGAGTTGTATATGGTACAACCAGAAGGTTTTGTCGATCCAAAAGGAGCTAACAAAGTATGCAAACTCCAGCGATCCATTTATGGACTGGTGCAAGCATCTCGGAGTTGGAATAAACACTTTGATAGTGTGATCAAAGCATTTGGCTTTATACAGACTTTTGGAGAAGCCTGTATTTACAAGAAAGTGAGTGGGAGCTCTGTAGCATTTCTAATATTATATGTGGATGACATATTGCTAATTGAAAATGATATAGAATTTCTGGATAGCATAAAGGGATACTTGAATAAAAGTTTTTCGATGAAAGACCTCGGGGAAGCTGCTTACATATTAGGCATAAAGATCTATAGAGATAGATCAAGACGCTTAATTGGACTTTCACAAAGCATATACCTTGACAAGATTTTGAAGAAATTCAATATGGATCAAGCAAAGAAAGGGTTCTTGCCTGTGTTACAAGGTATGAAATTGAGTAAGACTCAATGCCCGACCACTGCAGAAGATAGAGAGAAAATGAAAGATGTTCCCTATGCTTCAGCCATAGGCTCTATCATGTATGCAATGCTGTGTACCAGACCTGATGTGTGCCTTGCTATAAGTTTAGCAGGGAGGTACCAAAGTAATCCTGGAATGGATCACTGGACAGCGGTCAAGAACATCCTGAAATACCTGAAAAGGACTAAGGATATGTTTCTCGTATATGGAGGTGACAAAGAGCTCACCATAAGAGGTTACGTTGATGCAAGCTTTGACACTGATCTGGACGATTCTAAATCGCAAACCGGATACGTGTTTACTTTAAACGGTGGAGCTGTCAGTTGGTGCAGTTCTAAACAAAGCGTCGTAGCGGGATCTACATGTGAAGCGGAGTACATAGCTGCTTCGGAAGCAGCAAACGAAGGAGTCTGGATGAAGGAGTTCATATCCGATCTAGGTGTCATACCTAGTGCATCGGGTCCAATGAAAATCTTCTGTGACAATACTGGTGCAATTGCCTTGGCAAAGGAATCCAGATTTCACAAGAGGACCAAACACATCAAGAGACGCTTCAACTCCATCCGGGATTTAGTCCAGGTGGGAGACATAGAGATTTGAAAGATACATACGGATCTGAATGTTGCAGACCCGTTCACTAAGCCTCTTCCACGAGCAAAACATGATCAGCACCAAGGCTCCATGGGTGTTAGAATCATTACTGTGTAATCTAGATTATTGACTCTAGTGCAAGTGGGAGACTGAAGGAAATATGCCCTAGAGGCAATAATAAAGTTATTATTTATTTCCTTACATCATGATAAAAGTTTATTATTCATGCTACAATTGTATTAACCGGAAACATAATACATGTGTGAATACATAGACCAACAGAATGTCACTAGTATGCCTCTACTTGACTAGCTCGTTAATCAAAGATGGTTATGTTTCCTAACCATGAACAAGGAGTTGTTATTTGATTAACGAGGTCACATCATTAGTAGAATGATCTGATTGACATGACCCATTCCATTAGCATAGCACACCGATCGTTTAGTATGTTGCTATTGTTTTCTTCATGACTTATACATGTTCCTATAACTATGAGATTATGCAACTCCCGTTTACCGGAGGAACACTTTGGGTACTACCAAACGTCACAACGTAACTGGGTGATTATAAAGGAGTGCTACAGGTGTCTCCAATGGTAGATGTTGGGTTGGCGTATTTCGAGATTAGGGTTTGTCACTCCGATTGTCGGAGAGGTATCTCTGGGCCCTCTCAGTAATGCACATCACATAATCCTTGCAAGCACTGCAACTAATATGTTAGTTGTGAGATGATGTATTACGGAACGAGTAAAGAGACTTGCCGGTAACGAGATTGAACTAGGTATTGGATACCGACGATCGAATCTCGGGCAAGTAACATACCGATGACAAAGGGAACAACGTATGTTGTTATGCGGTCTGACCGATAAAGATCTTCGTAGAATATGTAGGAGCCAATATGGGCATCCAGGTCCCGCTATTGGTTATTGACCGGAAACGTGTCTCGGTCATGTCTACATTGTTCTCGAACCGTAGGGTCCACACGCTTAACGTTACGATGACAGTTATTATGAGTTTATGCATTTTGATGTACCGAAGGTTGTTCGGAGTCCCGGATGAGATCACGGACATGATGAGGAGTCTCGAAATGGTCGAGACGTAAAGATTGATATATTGGAAGCCTATGTTTGGACATGGGAAGTGTTCCGGGTGAAATCGGGATTTTACCGGAATACCGGGAGGGTTACCGGAACCCCCCGGGAGACTAATGGGCCTATTGGGCCTTAGTGGAAAAAGAGAAAAGGGACAAGCCCAAGCTGGCTGGCGCCCCCCCCTTCCCCAAGTCCTAGTAGGACTAGGATAGGGGGCCGGCCCCCCTTCTCTCTCTTTCCCCCCCCCCCGGGAGTCCTAATTGGATTAGGATTGGGGGGAGGAGTCCTACTCCCGGTTTGAGTAGGACTCCCCTGCGCCTCCTCTCCCTTGGCCGGCCGGCTCCCCTCATCCAACCTTTATATACGGGGGCAGGGGGCACCCCAAGACACACAACTTGATCCTTGAGATCGTTCCTTAGCCGTGTGCGGTGCCCCCTGCCACCAAATTCCACCTCGATCGTACCGTTGTAGTGCTTAGGCGAAGCCCTGCGTCGGTAGTACATCAAGATTGTCATCACGCCATCGTGCTGACGGAACTCTTCCTCGACGCTTTGCTGGATCGGAGCCCGAGGAACGTCATCGAGCTAAACGTGTGCTAAGAACTCGGAGGTGCCGGAGTAACGGTGCTTGGATCGGTCGGATCGGGAAGAAGACGTACGACTACTTCCTCTACGTTGTGTGATCGCTTCCGCAGTCGATCTGCGTTGGTACGTAGACAACACTCTCCCCTCTCGTTGCTATGCATCACTATGATCTTGCGTGTGCGTAGGAAATTTTTTGAAATTACTGCGTTCCCCAACAATACCGACGATCGAATCTCGGGCAAGTAACATACCGATTGACAAAGGGAATTGTATACGGGGTTGCTTGAATCCTCGACATCGTGGTTCATCCGATGAGATCATCATGGAGCATGTGGGAGCCAACATGGGTATCCAGATCCCGCTGTTGGTTATTGACCGGAGAGTCGTCTCAGTCATGTCTGCATGTCTCCCAAACCCGTAGGGTCTACACACTTAAGGTTCGGTGACGCTAGGGTTGTAGGGATATGTATATGCAGTAACCCGAATGTTGTTCGGAGTCCCGGATGAGATCTCGGACGTCACGAGGAGTTCCGGAATGGTTTGGAGGTAAAGAGTTATATATAGGAAGTGCTATTTCGGCCATCGGGACAAGTTTCGGGGTCACCGGTATTGTACCGGGACCACCGGAAGGGTCCCGGGGGTCCACCGGGTGGGGCCACCTACCCCGGGGGGCACATGGGCTGTAGGGGGTGCGCCTTGGCCTACATGGGCCAAGGGCACCAGCCCCAAGAGGCCCATGCGCCTAGGGTTTAAGATGGGAAGAGTCCCAAAAGGGGAAGGCACCCCCTAGGTGCCTTGGGGGGGGGGGACTCCTCCCTTGGCCGCCGCCCCCCTAGGAGATTGGATCTCCTAGGGCTGGCACCCCCCCCCTTAGGCCCCCTATATATAGTGAGGGAAGGAGGGCCTCTCATACCACGCCTTTGGTGCCTCCCTCTCCCTCTCCAACACCTCCTCCTCCTCCATAGAGTTTGGCGAAGCCCTGCCGGAGTACTGCAAGCTCCATCACCACCACACCATCGTGCTGCTGCTGGAGCCATCTTCCTCAACCTCTCCTTCCCCTTGCTGGATCAAGAAGGAGGAGACGTCACGCTGACCATACGTGTGTTGAACGCGGAGGTGCCGTCCGTTCGGCGCTTGGTCATCGGTGATTTGGATCACGTGGTGTACGACTACCTCATCCCCGTTCTTTGAACGCTTCCGCTCGCGATCTACAAAGGTATGTAGATGCATCCGATCACTCATTGCTAGATGAACTCATAGATGGATCTTGGTGAAACCGTAGGAAAATTTTTGTTTTCTGCAACGTTCCCCAACAGTGGCATCATGAGCTAGGTCTATGCGTAGTTCTTCTTGCGTGAGTAGAACACAATTTGTTGTGGGCGTAGATGTTGTCAACTTTCTTGCCGCTACTAGTCTTATCTTCCTTCAGCGGTATTGTGGGATGAAGCGGCCCGGACCAACCTTACACGTACGCTTACGTGAGACCGGTTCCACCGACTAACATGCACCAGTTGCATAAGGTGGATGGCGGGTGTCTGTCTCTCCCACTTTAGTTGGAGCGGATTCGATGAAAAGGGTCCTTATGAAGGGTAAATAGAAGTTGACAAATCACGTTGTGGCTTTCACGTAGGTAAGAAAATGTTCTTGCTAGAACCCTAATTCAGCCACGTAAAACTTGCAACAACAATTAGAGGACGTCTAACTTGTTTTTGCAGCAAGTGCTTTGTGATATGATATGGCCAAAGTTGTGATGAATGATGAATGATCTATATGTGATGTATGAGATGTTCATGCTATTGTAATAGGAATCACGACTTACATGTCGATGAGTATGACAACCGGCAGGAGCCATAGGAGTTGTCATTATTTTTATATGACCTGCGTGTCATTGAGAAACGCCATGTAAATTACTTTACTTTATTGCTAAACGCGTTAGCCATAGTAGTAGAAGTAATAGTTGGCGAGCAACTTCATGGATACACGATGATGGAGATCATGATGATGGAGATCATGGTGTCAAGCCGGTGACAAGATGATCATGGAGCCCCAAGATGGAGATCAAAGGAGCTATGTGATATTGGCCATATCATGTCACTATTATTATTTGATTGCATGTGATGTTTATCATGTTTTGCATCTTGTTTACTTAGAGCGACGGTAGTAAATAAGATGATCCCTCATAATAATTTCAAGAAAGTGTTTCCCCTAACTGTGCACCGTTGCGACAGTTCGTTGTTTCAATGCACCACGTGATGATCGGGTGTTTGATTCCGACGTTCACATACAACGGGTGTAAGACAGATTTACACATGCAAAACACTTAGGTTGACTTGACGAGCCTAGCATGTACAGACATGGCCTCAGAACACAGAAGACCGAAAGGTCGAGCATGAGTCGTATAGAAGATACGATCAACATGAAGATGTTCACTGACGTTGACTAGTTCGTCTCACGTGATGATCGGACACGGCCTAGTTAACTCGGATCATGTTATACTTAGATGACTGGAGGGATGTCTATCTGAGTGGGAGTTCATTGAATAATTTGATTAGATGAACTTAATTATCATGAACTTAGTCTAAAATATTTACAATATGTCTTGTAGATCAAATGGCCAACGTAGTCCTCAACTTCAACGCGTTCCTAGAGAAAACCAAGCTGAAAGACGATGGCAGCAACTACACGGACTGGGTCTGAAACCTAAGGATCATCCTCATAGCTGCCAAGAAAGATTATGTCCTACAAGCACCACTAGGTGAAGCTCCCGTCCCACAGAACCAAGACGTTATGAACGCTTGGCAGAGACGTGTTGATGATTACTCCCTCGTTCAGTGCGGCATGCTTTACAGCTTAGAGCCGGGGCTCCAAAAGCGTGTTGAGAGACATGGAGCATATGAGATGTTTGAAGAGCTGAAAATGGTTTTTCAAGCTCATGCCCGGATCGAGAGATATGAAGTCTCCGACAAATTCTTCAGCTGTAAGAAGGAGGAAAATAGTTCTGTCAGCGAGCACATACTCACTATGTCTGGGTTACATAACCGCTTGACTCAGCTGGGAGTTAATCTCCCGGATGACGTGGTCATTGACAGAATCCTCCAGTCGCTTCCACCAAGCTACAAGAGCTTTGTGATGAACTTCAATATGCAGGGGATGGAAAAGACCATTCCTGAGGTATTTGCAATGCTGAAATCAGCAGAGGTAGAAGTCAAGAAGGAACATCAAGTGTTGATGGTCAATAAAACCACTAAGTTCGAGAAGGGCAAGGGTAAAAAGAACTTCAAGAAGGACGGCAAGGGAGTTGCCGCGCCCGGTAAGCAAGCTGCCGGGAAGAAGCCAAAGAATGGACCCAAGCCCGAGACTGAGCGCTTTTATTGCAAGGGAAGTGGTCACTGGAAGCGGAACTGCCCCAAATACTTAGCGGACAAGAAGGCCGGCAAAACAAAAGGTATATGTGATATACATGTAATAGATGTGTACCTTACCAGTATTCGTAGTAGCTCCTGGGTATTCGATACCGGTGCAGTTGCTCACATTTGTAACTCAAAGCAGGAGCTGCGGAATAAGGGGAGACTCGCAAAGGACGAGGTGACGATGCGCGTCGGGAATGGTTCCAAGGTCAATGTGATCGCCGTCGGCACGCTACCTCTACATTTACCTTCGGGATTAGTTTTAAACCTTAATAATTGTTATTTAGTGCCAGCTTTGAGCATGAACATTGTATCGGGATGTCGTTTAATTCGAGATGGCTACTCATTTAAATCCGAGAATAATGGTTGTTCTATTTATATGAGAGATATATTTTATGGTCATGCTCCAATGGTGAATGGTTTATTCTTAATGAATCTCGAGCGTAATGCTACACATGTTCATAGTGTGAATACCAAAAGATGTAAGGTTGATAATGATAGTCCCACATACTTGTGGCACTGCCGCCTTGGTCACATAGGTGTCAAACGCATGAAGAAGCTCCATGCAGATGGACTTTTAGAGTCTCTTGATTATGAATCATTTGACACGTGCGAACCATGCCTCATGGGTAAAATGACCAAGACTCCGTTCTCAGGAACAATGGAGCGAGCAACCAACTTATTGGAAATCATACATACTGATGTGTGCGGTCCAATGAGCGTTGAGGCTCGCGGTGGCTATCGTTATGTTCTCACCCTCACTGATGACTTGAGTAGATATGGGTATGTCTACTTAATGAAACACAAGTCTGAAACCTTTGAAAAGTTCAAGGAATTTTAGAGTGAGGTTGAGAATCAACGTGACAGAAAAATCAAGTTTTTGCGATCAGATCGTGGAGGAGAATACTTGAGTCATGAATTTGGCACACACTTAAGGAAATGTGGAATAGTTTCACAGCTCACGCCGCCTGGAACACCTCAGCGTAATGGTGTGTCCGAACGTCGTAATCGCACTCTATTAGATATGGTGCGATCTATGATGTCTCTTACTGATTTACCACTATCTTTTTGGGGCTATGCTTTAGAGACTGCCGCATTCACTTTAAATAGGGCTCTGTCAAAATCCGTTGAGACGACACCGTATGAATTATGGTTTGGGAAGAAACCTAAGATGTCGTTTCTAAAAGCTTGGGGATGCGATGCTTATGTCAAGAAACTTCAACCTGAAAAGCTCGAACCCAAGTCGGAAAAATGCGTCTTCATAGGATACCCTAAAGAAACTATTGGGTATACCTTCTACCTCAGATCCGAAGGCAAGATCTTTGTTGCCAAGAATGGATCCTTTCTAGAGAAGGAGTTTCTCTCGAAAGAAGTAAGTGGGAGGAAAGTAGAACTTGATGAAGTGTTACCTCTTGAACCGGAAAATGGCGCAACTCAAGAAAATGTTCCTGAGGTGCCTGCACCGACTAAAGAGGAAGTAAATGATGATGATCATGAAACTTCAGATCAAGTTGCTACTGAACTTCGTAGGTCCACAAGGACACATTCCGCACCAGAGTGGTACGACAACCCTGTCCTGGAAATCATGTTGTTAGACAACGGTGAACCTTCGGACTATGAAGAAGAGATGGCGGGCCCGGATTCTGACAAATGGCTAGAAGCCATGAAATCCGAGATAGGATCCATGTATGAAAACAAAGTATGGACTTTGACTGACTTGCTCGATGATCGGCGAGCCATAGAAAATAAATGGATCTTTAAGAAGAAGACAGACGCGGATGGTAATGTGACCATCCATAAAGCTCGGCTTGTCGCTAAGGGTTATCGACAAGTTCAAGGGGTTGACTACGATGAGACTTTCAAACCCGTAGCAAAGCTGAAGTCCGTCCGAATCATGTTAGCAATTGCCGCATACTATGATTATGAGATATGGCAAATGGACGTCAAAACGACATTCTTTAATGGTTTCCTTAAGGAAGAATTGTATATGATGCAGCCGGAAGGTTTTGTCGATCCTAAGAATGCTGACAAGGTGTGCAAGCTCCAACGCTCGATTTATGGGCTGGTGCAAGCATCTCGGAGTTGGAACATTCGCTTTGATGAGATGATCAAAGCGTTTGGGTTTACGCAGACATATGGAGAAGCCTGCGTTTACAAGAAAGTGAGTGGGAGCTCTGTAGCATTTCTCATATTATATGTAGATGACATACTTTTGATGGGAAATGATATAGAACTCTTGGATAGCATTAAGGCCTACTTGAATAAGAGTTTTTCAATGAAGGACCTTGGAGAAGCTGCTTATATATTAGGCATCAAAATCTATAGAGATAGATCAAGACGCCTCATAGGTCTTTCACAAAGCACATACCTTGATAAGATATTGAAGAAGTTCAATATGGATCAGTCCAAGAAGGGGTTCTTGCCTGTGCTGCAAGGTGTGAAATTGAGCTCAGCTCAATGTCCGACCACGGCAGAAGATATAGAAGAGATGAGTGTCATCCCCTATGCCTCAGCCATAGGTTCTATTATGTATGCCATGCTGTGTACCAGACCTGATGTAAACCTTGCCGTAAGTTTGGTAGGAAGGTACCAAAGTAATCCCGGCAAGGAACACTGGACAGCGGTCAAGAATATCCTGAAGTACCTGAAAAGGACTAAGGAAATGTTTCTCGTTTATGGAGGTGATGAAGAGCTCATCGTAAAGGGTTACATCGATGCTAGCTTCGACACAGATCTGGATGACTCTAAGTCACAACCCAGATACGTGTATATTTTGAATGGTGGGGCAGTAAGCTGATGCAGTTGCAAGCAAAGCGTCGTGGCGGGATCTACATGTGAAGCCGAGTACATGGCAGCCTCGGAGGCAGCACATGAAGCAATTTGGGTGAAGGAGTTCATCACCGACCTCGGAGTCATACCCAATGCGTCGGGGCCAATCAAACTCTTTTGTGACAACACTGGAGCTATTGCACTTGCCGAGGAGCCCAGGTTTCACAAGAAGACCAGGCACATCAAGCGTCGCTTCAACTCCATTCGTGAAAATGTTCAAGATGGAGACATAGATATTTGTAAAGTACATACGGACCTGAATGTAGCAGATCCGTTGACTAAACCTCTCCCTAGAGCAAAACATGATCAACACCAGAATTCCATGGGTGTTCGATTCATCACAATGTAACTAGATTATTGACTCTAGTGCAAGTGGGAGACTGTTGGAAATATGCCCTAGAGGCAATAATAAAAGCATTATTATTATATTTCCTTGTTCATGATAATTGTCTTTATTCATGCTATAATTGTGTTATCCGGAAATCGTAATACAGGTGTGAATAATAGACACCAACATGTCCCTAGTAAGCCTCTAGTTGACTAGCTCGTTGATCAACAGATAGTCATGGTTTCCTGACTATGGACATTGGATGTCATTGATAACGAGATCACATCATTAGGAGAATGATGTGATGGACAAGACCCAATCCTAAACATAGCATAAAGATCGTATAGTTCGTTTGCTAGAGTTTTTCCAATGTCAAGTATCCTTTCCTTAGACCATGAGATCGTGTAACTCCCGGATGACGTAGGAGTGCTTTGGGTGTACCAAACGTCACAATGTAACTGGGTGACCATAAAGGTATACTATGGGTATCTTCGAAAGTGTCTGTTGGGTTGACACGGATCAAGACTGGGATTTGTCACTTCGTATGACGGAGAGGTATCACTGTGCCCACTCGGTAATGCATCATCATTATGAGCTCAAAGTGACCAAGTGTCTGGTCACAGGATCATGCATTATGGTACGAGTAAAGTGACTTGCCGGTAACGAGATTGAACGAGGTATTGGGATACCGACGATCGAATGTCGGGCAAGTAACATACCGATTGACAAAGGGAATTGTATACGGGGTTGCTTGAATCCTCGACATCGTGGTTGATCCGATGAGATCATCGTGGAGCATGTGGGAGCCAACATGGGTATCCAGATCCCGCTGTTGGTTATTGACCGGAGAGTCGTCTCGGTCATGTCTGCATGTCTCCCGAACCCGTAGGGTCTACACACTTAAGGTTCGGTGACGCTAGGGTTGTAGGGATATGTATATGAAGTAACCCGAATGTTGTTCAGAGTCCCGGATGAGATCCCGGACGTCACGAGGAGTTCCAGAATGGTCCGGAGGTAAAGAATTATATATAGGAAGTGCTATTTCGGCCATCGGGACAAGTTTCGGGGTCACCGGTATTGTACCGGGACCACCAGAAGGGTCCCGGGGGTCCACCGGGTGGGGCCACCTACCCCGGGGGGCCACATGGGCTGTAGGGGGTGCGCCTTGGCCTACATGGGCCAAGGGCACCAGCCCCAAGAGGCCCATGCGCCTAGGGTTTAAGATGGGAAGAGTCCCAAAAGGGGAAGGCACCCCCTAGGTGCCTTGGGGGGGAGGGACTCCTCCCTTGGCCGCCGCCCCCCTAGGAGATTGGATATCCTAGGGCCGGCGCCCCCCCTTAGGCCCCCCTATATATAGTGAGGGAAGGAGGGCCTCTCATACCACGCCTTTGGTGCCTCCCTCTCCCTCTCCAACACCTCCTCCTCCTCCATAGAGTTTGGCGAAGCCCTGCCGGAGTACTGCAAGCTCCATCACCACCACGCCATCGTGCTGCTGCTGGAGCCATCTTCCTCAACCTCTCCTTCCCCTTGCTGGATCAAGAAGGAGGAGACGTCACGCTGACCATACGTGTGTTGAACGCGGAGGTGCCGTCCGTTCGGCGCTTGGTCATCGGTGATTTGGATCACGTGGTGTACGACTACCTCATCCCCGTTCTTTGAACGCTTCCGCTCGCGATCTACAAAGGTATGTAGATGCATCCGATCACTCGTTGCTAGATGAACTCATAGATGGATCTTGGTGAAACCGTAGGAAATTTTTTGTTTTCTGCAACGTTCCCCAACACATGAAACCGGAGAAATTTCAAATAACACCAGGTTACCTCAACGTGGATATGCATATCCCCAACAATAAGAATATCATATTTCTTCTTGATAGTAGGAAGAGGAAATTCAAAACCTCCAATAGTGATTGTTGAAATTTTTCCAATAGAATTGATACTGTGGACTTGAGGTTGTTTCCTTGGAAAGTGTACCATATGCTCATTACCATTAACAGGAAAAGTGACATTGCCTTTGTTGTAATCAATAACAGCCCCTACAGTATTCAAAAAGGGTCTACCAAGGATAATCGACATACTATCGTCCTCGGGAATATCAAGAATAACAAAGTCCGTTAAAATAGTAACGTTTGCAACCACAACAGGCACATCCTCACAAATACTGACAGGTATAGCAGTTGATTTATAAGCCATTTGCAAAGATATTTTAGTAGGTGTCAACTTATTCAAATCAAGTCTACGATATAAAGAGAGAGGCATAACACTAACACCGGTTCCAAGATCACATAAAGCAGTTTTAACATAGTTTCTTTGAATGGAACATGGTATAGTTGGTACTCCTGGATCTCCAAGTTTCTTTGGTATTCCACGCTTAAAAGTGTAATTAGCAAGCATGGTGGAAATTTCATCTTCCGGTATCTTTATTTTATTAGTAACAATTTCCTTCATGTATTTAGCATAAGGGTTCATTTTAAGCATATCAGTCAAACGCATACGCAACAAGATAGGTCTAATCATTTCAGCAAAGCGCTCAAAATCCTCATCATCCTTTTTCTTGGATGGTTTAGGAGGAAAAGGCATGGGTTTCTGAACCCATGGTTCTCTTTCTTTACCGTGTTTTCTAGCAACGAAGTCTCTCTTATCATAACGTTGATTCTTTGATTGTGGGTTATCAAGATCAACAGCAGGTTCAATCTCTACATCATTATCATTGCTAGGTTGAGCATCAACATGAACATCATCATTAACATTATCACTAGGTTCATGTTCATTACTAGATTGTGTTTCAGCATCAGAAATAGAAATATCATTGGGATTCTCAGGTGTGTCAACAACAGGTTCACTACAAGCATGCAAAGTCCTATCATTTTTCTTTTTCTTCTTCTTCTTCTTAGAAGAACTAGGTGCATCTACATTAGTTCTCTGAGAATCTTGCTCAATTCTCTTAGGGTGGCCCTCAGGATACAAAGGTTCCTGAGTCATTTTACCACCTCTAGTCATGACTCTAACAACATTATCATTCTTCTTATTATTTAATTCATTGAGCAAATCATTCTGAGCCTTATGTACTTGTTCTACTTGAGTGGTAACCATAGAAGCATGTTTACTAATAAGTTTAAGTTCACCTTTAACTCTAGCCATATAATCACTCAAGTGTTCAAGCATATCAGCATTGTATTTCAATTGTCTACCAACATAAGCATTGAATTTTTCTTCTTTAACCATAAAGTCATCAAACTCATCCAAGCATTGGCTAGCAAACTTAGTAAATGGGATTTCACATTTATCAAATCTATAGAGAGAATTTACCTTTACTACCTGTGTCGGGTTATCAAGACCATGTATTTCTTCAATAGGTGGTAAATTCTTAACATCTTCAGCTTTAATACCTTTTTCTTTCATAGATTTCTTTGCCTCTTGCATATCTTCAGGACTGAGAAATAGAATACCCCTTTTCTTCGGAGTTGGCTTAGGAGCTGGTTCAGGAACTGTCCAATTATTTTCATTAGTCAACATATTATTCAATAACAATTCAGCTTGATCAACAGTTCTTTCCCTGAAAACACAACTAGCACAACTATCCAGGTAATCTCTAGAAGCATCGGTTAGTCCATTATCAAAGATATAAAGTATTTCATTTTTCTTAAGAGGATGATCAGGCAAAGCATTAAGTAATCTGAGAAGCCTCCCCCAAGATTGTGGGAGACTCTCTTCTTCAATTTGCACAAAATTATATATTTCCCTTAAGGCAGCTTGTTTCTTATGAGCGGGGAAATATTTAGTAGAGAAGTAATAAATCATATCCTGGGGACTACACACACAACTAGGATCAAGAGAATTAAACCATGTTTTAGCATCACCCTTTAATGAGAACGGAAACAACTTAAGGATAAAGTAATAGCGAGTTTTCTCATCATGAGTAAACAGGGTGGCTATATCATTTAATTTAGTAAGATGTGCCACAACAGTTTCAGACTCATAGCCATAAAAAGGATCAGATTCAACCAAAGTAATTAACTCAGGATCGACAGAGAAATCATAATCCTTATCAGTAATAAAGATAGGTGAAGTAGCAAAAGCAGGGTCATATTTTATTCTAGCATTCAAAGACTTTTCTTAGAGCTTAGCTAATAATTTCTTAAGATCAGATCTATCATTACAAGCAAGAAAGTCTCTAGCAGTTTCTTCATCCATAACATAACCCTCAGGCACAACACACAATTCATATTTAGGGGGAGAATCTCCATCATCACTTTCATCAATATTATCAAATTCAATAATTTCATTCTCTCTAGCCCTAGCAGGTTGTTCATCAAGAAATTCACCTAGTGGCACAGTAGTATCAAGCATAGAAGTAGTTTCATCATAAATATCACGCATAGTAGAAGTGGGATCATCAATAACATGCGACCTATCGGAATCAATAGCAGCAGTAGGTGTCGCAAGTTTACTCAAAACAGAAGATGAATCAAGTGCAGAGCTAGATGGCAGTTCCTTACCTCCCCTCATAGTTGAGGGGAAATCTTGGTTCTTTGATCTTTCAAGTTCTTCATAGTGATCAACAGATATAAATCCCAAGTGACTCAAAGAACAGAGCTATGCTCCCCGGCAATGGCGCCAGAAAATAGTCTTGATAACCCACAAGTATAGGGGATCGCAACAGTTTTCGAGGGTAGAGTATTCAACCCAAATTTATTGATTCGACGCAAGGGGAGCCAAAGAATATTCTCAAGTATTAGCAGCTGAGTTGTTAATTCAACCACACCTGGAAACTTAATATCTGCAGCAAAGTGTTTAGTAGCAAAGTAATATGATAGTAGTGGTAACGGTGGCAAAAGTAATATTTTTTGTTTTATAGTGATTCTAATAGTAGTAATGGAAAAGTAAATAAGCGAAGAACAATATATGAAAAGCTCGTAGGCATTGGATCGGTGATGGAGAATTATGTCGGATGCGATCAATCATGCAACAAGTATAACATAGGGTGACACAGAACTAGCTCTAGTTCATCAATGTAATGTAGGCATGTATTCCGAATAAGTCATACGTGCTTATGGAAAAGAACTTGCATGAAATCTTTTGTCCTACCCTCCTGTAGTAGCCGGGTCCTATTGGAAACTAAGGGATATTAATGCCTCCTTTTAATAGAGTACCAGACCAAAGCATTAACACATAGTGAATACATGAACTCCTCAAACTATGGTCATTACCGGTAAGTATCCCGATTATTGTCACTTTGGGGTTAACGGATCATAACACATAATAGGTGACTATAGACTTGCAAGATAGGATCAAGAACTCACATATATTCATGAAAACATAATAGGTTCAGATCTGAAATCATGGCACTCGGGCCCTAGTGACAAGCATTAAGCATAGCAAAGTCATAGCAACATCAACTCAGAACACAATGGATACTAGGGATCAAACCCTAACAAAACTAACTCGATTACATGATAAATCTCATCCAACCCATCACCGTCCAGCAAGCCTATGATGGAATACTCACGCACGGCGGAGAGCATCATGAAATTGGTGATGGAGGAAGGTTGATGACAACGATGGCGACGGATTCCCCTCTCCGGAGCCCCAAACGGACTCCAGATCAGCCCTCCCGAGAGAGATTAGGGCTTGGCGGAAACTTCGTATCATAAAACGCAATGGATCCTTCTCTCTGATTTTTTTTCTCCTTGAACACGAATATATGGAGTTGGAGTTGAGGCCGGTGGAGCGTCAAGGGGCCCACGAGGCAGGGGCGCGCCCAGGGGGTAGACGCGCCTCCACCCTCGTGGACAGGGTGTGGGCCCCCTGACATGGATTCTTCTTCTAGTATTTTTTATATATTCCAAAAATAATCTTCGTTGATTTTTAGGTCATTCCGAGAACTTTTATTTCTGCACAAAAATAACACCATGGCAATTCTGCAGAAAACAGCGTCAGTCCGGGTTAGTTCCATTCAAATCATGCAAGTTAGAGTCCAAAATAAGGGCAAAAGTGTTTGGAAAAGTAGATACGACGGAGACATATCAGATGGTAGGGAAGGCGACGAGGCGAACCACGCGGGGGTCTTGCCACGACGGCTTTCAGCGACGCCGGGTAGCAAGGACTGGAAGCACACAGGTCTGAGATGTCGTGGCCTTGACTGTCAAGATTTCGGCGAGCTAGGTAAGCTGGAAGGGGCACAGCTACCCAGCTGCTGGGCCGGAGCATTCAGGTGGAGGACACCGTCAGGAAAGGGCACCGGAGAGACGCGGGCATGTAGCTGCCAGGGCCAGAACAACACCAGCAAAGACCCGCCACGAAGGGCCTTGAGTCAGCCCCAACCTCGTACACCTCGCTGCCACCACGCGAAAGCCACCACCGTGGCTTTGGGAGGGGACGGCCGCCAGAGACGAGGGGGACGTCTGCACGGGAGGGCAGGCCGCCTGTTGGGGAACGTAGTATTTCAAAAAAATTCCTACGATCACGCAAGATCTATTTAGGAGATGCATAGCAACGAGAGGGGAGAGTGTGTCTACTTACCCTCGTAGACCGAAAGCCGAAGCGTTGAGTAACGTGGTTGATTTAGTCGAACGCCTTCGCGATCCAACCAATCAAGTACCGAACGCATGGCACCTCCGTGATCTGCACATGTTCAGCTCGGTGACGTCCCTCGAACTCTAGATCCAGCTGAGGCCGACAGAGAGTTTCATCAGCACGACGGCATGTTGATGGTGATGATGGAGTTACCGACGCAGGGCTTCGCCTAAGCACTATGACAATATGACTGAGGTGGAAATCTATGGAGGGGGGCACCGCACACGGCTAAGAAATCAACTTGTGTGTCTATGGGGTGCCCCCTCCCCCGTATATAAAGGAGGGGAGGAGGAGGAGGGCCAGCCTCAAGGGGCACGCCCAAAGGGGGGATTCCTACTCCTAGTAGGAGTAGGTTTCCCCCTTTCCTAGTCCAAGTAGGAGAAGAAGGAAGGAGAGGGAGAGGGATAAGGAAAGAGGGGCCCTTCTATCCTTTCCACTAAAGCCCAATAAGGCCCAATACTTCCCCCGGTGAATTCCCGTAACTCCCCGGTTCTCCGAAAAATACCCGAATCACTCAGAACCTTTCCGATGTTCGAATATAGCCTTCCAATATATGAATCTTTACCTCTCGACCATTTCGAGACTCCTCATCATGCCCGTGATCTCATCCGGGACTCCTAACAAACTTCGGTCATCAAATCACATAACTCATAATACAAATCGTCATCGAACGTTAAGCGTGCGGACCCTACGGGTCCGAGAACTATGTAGACATGACCGAGACACATCTCCGGTCAATAACCAATAGCGGAACCTGGATGCTCATATTGGCTCCTACATATTCTATGAAGATCTTTATCGTTCAAACCGCAAAACAAAATACGTTGTTCCCTTTGTCATCGATATATTACTTGCCCGGGATTCGATCGTCGGTATCATCATACCTAGTTCAATCTCGTCACCGTAAAGTCTCTTTACTTGTTCCATAATGCATCATCCCGTGACTGACTCATTAGTCACATTGCTTGCAAGGCTCATAGTGATGTGCATTACCGAGAGGGCCCAGAGATACCTCTCCGATACACAAAGTGACAAATCCTAATCTCGATCTATGCCAACTCAACAAACACCATCGGAGACACCTGTAGAGCATCTTTATAATCACCTAGTTACGCTGTGGCATTTTATAGCACACAAGGTGTTCCTCCGGTATTCGGGAGTTGCATAATCTCATAGTTATAGGAACATGTACAAGTCATGAAGAAAGCAATAGCAATAAACTAAACGATCATGGTGCTAAGCTAACTGATGGGTCTTGTCCATCACATCATTCTCTAATGATGTGATCCCATTCATCAAATGTCAACACATGTCTATGGTCAGGAAACATAACCATCTTTGATTAACGAGCTAGTCAAGTAGAGGCATACTAGGGACACTTTGTTTGTCTATGTATTCACCATCTTTGATTTACCATGGCAATTCTGCTGAAAACAGCGTCAGTCCGGGTTAGTTCCATTCAAATCATGCAAGTTAGAGTCCAAAACAAGGGCAAAAGTGTTTGGAAAAGTAGATACGACGGAGACGTATCATCTATGGTCAGGAAACATAACCATCTTTGATTAACAAGCTAGTCAAGTAGAGGCATGTAAGGACACTTTGTTTGTCTATGTATTCACACATGTACTAAGTTTTTGGTTAATACAATCCTAGCATGAATAATAAACATTTATCATGATATAAGGAAATATAAATAGCAACTTTATTATTGCCTCTAGGGCATATTTCCTTCAGTCTCCCACTTGCACTAGAGTCAATAATCTAGTTCACATCGTCATGTGATTTCACACCAATAATTCACATCTTTATGTCATTAGTTCACATCTTCATGTGACTAATACCCCTTTGCACGGAGCTACTCGAGCTAATTGTTCCCACTTTCAATATGTATCTAGATCGAGACTTTGAGTCATCTAGATCGGTGTCAAAAGCTTGCATCGACGTAACTTTTTACGACAAACTCTTTTATCACCTCCATAACCTAGAAATATTTCCTTAGGCCTCTAAGGATAATTTTGACTGTTGTCCAGTGATCTACTGCTAGATCACTATTGTACCCCCTTGCCAAAATCATGCTAAGGTATACAATAGGACTGGTACATAGCATAGCAACTGCTAACATGATTCAGACAGACTTTTCATTCTCTTTCTATTTTCTGCCGTGGTCAGGTTTTGAGTCTTTACTCAACTTCACACCTTGCAACACAGGCAAGAACTCCTTCTTTGACTACTCCATTTTGAACTACTTCAAAATCTTGTCAAGGTATGTACTCATTGAAAAATCTTATCAGGCGTCTTGATCTATCTCTATAGATATTGATGCTCAATGTGTGAGCAGCTTCACCGAGGTCTTTCTTTGAAAAACTCCTTTCAAACACTCCTTTATGCTTTACAAAAAATTCTACATCATTTCTGATCAACAATATGTCACTGACATATACTTATTAGAAAGGCTGTAGTGCTCCCACTCACTTTCTTGTAAATACAGGCTTCACCACAAGCTTGTATAAAACTATATGCTTTGATCACACTATCAAAGTGCATATTCCAACTCCGAGAGGCTTGCACCAGTCCATAAATGGATCGCTAGAGCTTGCACACTTTGTTAGTACCTTTAGGATCAACAAAACCTTCTGGTTGCATCATATACAACTCTTCTTTAATAAATCCATTAAGGAACACAGTTTTGACATCCATTTGCCAAATTTCATAAAATGCGGCAACTGCTAACATGATTCAGACAGACTTTTAAGCATCGATACGAGTGAGAAAATCTCATCGTAGTCAACACTTTGAACTTGTCAAAAACCCTTTTGTGACAATTCAAGCTTTGTAGATAGTAACACTACTACCAGCGTCCGTCTTCCTCTTGAAGATCCATTTATTCTCAATGGCTCGCCGATCATCGGGCAAGTCAATCAAAGTCCATAATTTTTTCTTTATACATGGATCCCATCTCAGATTTCATGGCCTCAAACCATTTTGCAGAATTTGGGCTCATCATCGCTTCGTCATAGTTCGTAGGTTCGTCATGGTCAAGTAACATGACCTTCAGAGCAGGATTACCGTACCACTCTGGTGCGGAACGTACTCTGGTTGACCTACGAGGTTCGGTAGTAACTTGAATCGAAGTTTCATGATCATCATCATTAACTTCCTCACTAATTGGTGTAGGCATCACTCGAACTGATTTCTGTGATGACCTACTTTCCAATTCGGGAGAAGGTACAATTACCTCATCAAGTTCTACTTTCCTCCCACTCACTTCTTTCAAGAGAAACTCCTTCTCTAGAAAGGATCCATTTTTAGCAAAAAAGATCTTGCCTTCGTATCTGTGATAGAAGGTGTACCCAACAGTTTCTTTTGGGTATCCTATGAAGACACACTTCTCCGATTTGGGTTTGAGCTTATCAGGCTAAAACTTTTTCAAATAAGCATCGCAACCCCAAACTTTAAGAAACAACAACTTTGGTTTCTTGCCAAACCATAGTTCATAAGGCGTCGTCTCAACGAATTTTTAGACGGTGCCCTGTTTAACGTGAATGCAGTTGTCTCTAATGCATAACCCCAAAACGATAGTGGTAAATCGGTAAGACATCATAGATTGCACCATATCTAATAAAGTATGGTTATGACGTTCGGACACACCATTACGTTGTGGTGTTCCAGGTGGCGTGAGTTGCAAAACTATTCGACATTGTTTCAACTGAAGGCCAAACTCGTAATTCAAATATTTCGTCTTCGCGATCAGATCGTAGAAACTTTATTTTCTTGTTACGATGATTCTCCACTTCACTCTGAAACTCTTTGAACTTTTCAAACGCTTCAGACTTGTGTTTCATTAAGTAGATATACTCATATCTGCTCAAATTATCTGCGAAGGTCAGAAAATAACGATACCCGCCGCGAGCCTCAACACTAATTGGACCGCATACAACGGTATGTATTGTTTCCATTAAGTCAGTGGCTTGCTCCATTGTTCCGGAGAACGGAGTCTTAGTCATCTTGCCCATGAGGCATGGTTCGCAAGCATCAAATGATTCATAATCAAGTGATTCCAAAAGTCCATCTGCATGGAGTTTCTTCATTCACTTTACACCAATATGACCTAAACGGCAGTGCCACAAGTATGTTGCACTATCAGTATCAACTTTGCATCTTTTAGCATCAATATTATGAATATGTGTATCACTACGATCGAGATTCAATAAACCATTTATATTAAGTGTATGACCATAGAAGGTTTTATTCATGTAAACAGAACAACAATTATTCTTTGACTTAAATGAATAACCATATTGCAATAAACATGTTCCAATCATATTCATGCTCAATGCAAACACCAAATAACATTTATTTTAGGTTCAACACTAATCCCGAAGGTAAAAGGAGTGTGCGATGGTGATCTTATCAACCTTGGAATCATTTCCAACACACATCATCACCTTGCCCTTAACTAGTCTCTGTTTATTTTGCAACTCCTGTTTCGAGTTACTAATCTTAACAACTGAACCGGCATCAAATACCCTAGGGTTACTATGAACACTAGTAAAGTACACATCAATAACATGTATATCAAATATACTTTTGTTCACTTTGCCATCCTTCTTATCCGCCAAGTATTTGGGGTAGTTCCGCTTCCAGTGACCATTCCCTTTGTAGTAGAAGCACTCAGTTTCAGGCTTAGGTCTAGCTTTGAGCTTCTTCACGGGAGTGACAACTTGCTTGCCATTCTTCTTGAAGTTCCCTTTCTTTCCCTTGCCCTTTTAGTTGAAACTAGTCATCTTGTTAACCATCAACACTTGATGTTTTTTCTTAATTTCTACCTTCGCCAATTTTAGCATCGGGAAGAGCTTGGGAATCGTTTCCATTATCCCTTGCATATTATAGTTCATCACGAAGTTCTATTAACTTGGTGATAGTGACTAGAGAACTCTGTCAATCACTATCTTATATGGAAGATTAAATCCCACTTGATTCAAGTGATTGTAGTACTCAGACATTCTGAGCACATGCTCACTAGCTAAGCTATTCTCCTCCATCTTGTAGGCAGAGTACTTGTCAGAGGTCTCATACCTCTTAACACGGGCATGAGTCTGAAATACCAATTCCAGCTCTTGGAACATCTCATATGCTCCGTCGCGTTCAAAACATTTTTGAAGTCCCAGTTCTAAGCCGTAAAGTATGGCGCACTAAACTATCAAGTAGTAATCATACCAAGCTTGTAAAATGTTCATAACGTCTGCATCTACTCCTGCAAAAGGTCCGTCACCTAGCGGTGCATCAAGGACATAATTCTTCTGTGCAGCAATGAGGATAATCCTCGGATCACGGATCCAGTCTGCATCATTGCTACTATTATCTTTCAACTTATTTTTCTCTAGGAACATATCAAAAATAAACGGGGAGCTATAACATGAGCTATTGATCTACAACATAATTTGCAAATACTATCAGGACTAAGTTCATGATAAATTAAAGTTCAATTAATCATATTACTTAAGAACTCCCACTTAGATAGACATCCCTCTAGTCATCTAAATGATCACGTGATCCATATCAACTAAACCATGTCCGATCATCACGTGAGATGGATTAGTTTTCAATGGTGAACATCACTATGTGGATCATATCTACTATATGATTCACGTTCGACCTTTCGGTCTCAGTGTTCCGAGGCCATATCTGCATATGCTAGGCTCGTCAAGTTTAACCCGAGTATTCCGCGTGTACAAAACTGGCTTGCACCCATTGTATGTGAACATAGAGCTTATCACACCCAATCATCACGTGGTGTCTCGGCACGACGAACTGTCGCAACGGTGCGTACTTAGGGAGAACACTTATACCTTGAAATTTTAGTAAGGGTTGATCTCATAATGCTACCATCGTACTAAACAAAATAAGATGCATAAAAGATAAACATCACATGCAATCAAAATATGTGACATGATATGGCCATCATCATCTTGTGGCTTTGATCTCCATCTCCAAAGTACCGTCATGATCTCACCGGCATGACACCATGATCTCCATCATCTTGATCTTTATCAACGTGCCGTCACATGGTCGTCTCACCAACATTTGCTTTTGCAACTATTGCTATTGCATAGCGATAAAGTAAAGCAATTATATGGTGCTTGCATCTTATGCAATAAAGAGACAACCATAAGACTCCTGCCAGTTACCGTTAATTTTAACAAAACATGACCATCTCATACAACAATTTATATCTCATCACGCCTTGACCATATCACATCACAACATACTCTGCAAAAACAAGTTAGACGTCCTCTACTTTGTTGTTGCAAGTTTTACGTGGCTGCTACTGGCTTCTAGCAAGAATCGTTCTTACCTACGCATCAAAACCACAAAAAAATGTCAAGTGTGTTGTTTCAACCTTCAACAAGGACCAGGCATAGTCAAACTTGATTCAACTAAAGTTGGAGAAACAGACACCCACTAGCCACCTGTGTGCGAAGCACGGCGGTAGAACCAGTCTCACGAACGTGGTCATGTAATGTCGGTCTGGGCCGCTTCATCCAACAATACCGCCTAATCAAAGTATGACATGCTGGTAAGCAGTATGACTATTATCACCCACAACTCTTTGTGTTCTACTCGTGCATATAACATCTACGCATAGACTTGGCTCTGATGCCACTGTTGGGGAACACAGTATTTCTATGATCATGCAAGATCTATCTAGGAGATCAATAGCAATGAGAGGGGAGAGTGTGTCTACGTACCCTCGTAGACCAAAAGCGGCATCGTTGAGTAACGCGGTTGATGTAGCCGAATGTCTTCGCGATCCAACTGATCAAGTACCGAACTCACGGCACCTCCGCGATCTACACACGTTCAGCTCGGTGACGTCCCTCGAACTCTAGATCTAGCTGAGGCCGTAGGAGAGTTTCGTCAGCACGACGGCGTGTTGACAGTGATGATGAAGTTACCAACGCAGGGCTTCGCCTAAGCACTATGACAATATGTCCGATGTGGAAATCTGTGGAGGGGGCACCACACATGGCTAAGAAATCAACTTGTGTGTCTATGGGGTGCCCCCCTCCCCCGTATATAAAGGAGGGGAGGAGGAGGTGGGTCGGCCTCAAGGGGCACGCCCAAAGGGGGATTCCTACTCCTAGTAGGAGTAGGTTTCCCCTTTTCCTAGTCCAAGTAGGAGAAGAAGGAAGGAGTGGGAGAGGGAGAATGAAAGAGGGGGGCCGCCGCCCCCTCCTAGTCCAATTCGGACCAGCCCATGGGGGGCGCGCTGCCTCCCCTTGTGGCCCTTCCCTCCTTTCCTCTAAAGCCCAATAAGGCCCAATACTTCCCCCGGTGAATTCCCGTCACTCCCCGGTTCTCCAAAAAATACCCGAATCACTCGAAACCTTTCCGATGTCCGAATATAGCCTTCCAATATATGAATCTTTACCTCTCGACCATTTCGAGACTCCTCGTCATGTCTATGATATCATCCGGGACTCCGAGAAAACTTCAGTCATCAAATCACATAACTCATAATACAAATCGTCATCGAACATTAAGCGAGCGGACCCTACGGGTTCGAGAACTATGTAGACATGACCGAGACACATCTCCAGTCAACAACCAATAGCGGAACCTGGATGCTCATATTGTCTCCTACATATTCTACGAAGATCTTTATCGGTCAAACCGCATAACAACATACGTTGTTCCCTTTGTCATCAGTATGTTACTTGCCCGAGATACGATCGTCGGTATCATCATACCTAGTTTAGTCTCGTCACCGGCAAGTCTCTTTACTCGTTCCGTAATGCATCATCCCATGACTAACTCATTAGTCACATTGCTTGCAAGGCTCATTGTCATGTGCATTACCGATAGGGCCTACAGATACCTCTCTGATACATAGAGTGACAAATCCTAATCTCGATCTATGCCAACTCAACAAACACCATCGGAGACACCTGTAGAGCATCTTTATAATCACCCAGTTACGTTGTGACGTTGATACGTCCATTTTGCATCATGCTTTTATATTGATATTTATTGCATTATGGGTTGTTACTACACATTATGTCACAATACTTATGCCTTTTCTCTCTTATTTTACAAGGTTTACATGAAGAGGGATAATGCCGGCAGCTGGAATTCTGGTCTGGAAAAGGAGCAAATATTAGAGGCTTTTCTACACAACTCCAAAAGTCCTGAAATTTCACAGAAGTCAGTTTCAGAATATATAAAAAATATTGGGTGAAGGAAGCACCAGAGGGGGCCACCCACCATCCACGAGGGTGGGGGCGCGCCCTACCCCCTGGGCCCGCCCCCCTGCCTCGTGGGCCCATTGGCAGGCCTCCGGTGCCCATCTTCTGCTATATGAAGTCTTTCGCCCTAGATAGAATCATAAGCAAGATTTTGGGGTGAAACTCCACCGCCACGAGGCGGAACCAATCTAGGGCTCCGGCGGAGCTGTTCTGCCGGGGAAACATCCCTCCGGGAGGGGGAAATCATCACCATCGATCCTCTCAGCGGGAGGGGGTCAATCTCCATCAACATCTTCACCAACACCATCTCATCTCAAACCCTAGTTCATCTCTTGTATCCAATCTTTGTCCCAAAACCTCATATTGGTACCTGTGGGTTGCTAGTAGTGTTGATTACTCCTTATAGTTGATGCTAGTTGGTTTACTTGGTGGAAGATCATATGTTCAGATCCCTTATGCATATTAATACCCCTCTGATTATGAACATGAATATGATTTGTGAGTAGTTGTGTTTGTTCGTGAGGACATGGGAGAAGTCTTGCTATAAGTAATCATGTGAATTTGGTATTCGTTCGATATTTTGATGAGATGTATGTTGTCTCTCCTCTAGTGGTGTCATGTGAACGTCGACTACATGACACTTTACCATTGTTTGGGCCTATAGGAAGGCACTGGGAAGTAATAAGTAGATGATGGGTTGCTAGAGTGACAGAAGCTTAAACCCTAGTTTGTGCGTTGCTTCGTAAGGGGCTGATTTGGATCCATATGTTTCATGTTATGGTTAGGTTTACCTTAATACTTCTTTTGTAGTTGCAGATGCTTGCAAGAGGGGTTAATCATAAGTGGGCTGCTTGTCCAAGGAAGGGCATTACCCAAGCACCGGTCCACCCACATATCAAATTATCAAAGTAACGGACGTGAATCATATGAGTGTGATGAAAACTAGCTTGACGATAATTCCCATGTGTCCTCGGGAGCGCTTTCCTTTATATAAGAATTTGTCCAGGCTTGTCCTTTGATACAAAAAGGATTGGGCCATCTTGCTGCACCTTGTTTACTTTTATTACTTGTTGCCCGTTACAAATTACCTTATCACAAAACTATCTGTTACCGATAATTGCAGTGCTTGCAGAGACTACCTTACTGAAAACTACTTATCATTTCCTTCTGCTCCTCATTGGGTTCGACACTCTTACTTATCGAAAGGACTACTATAGATCCCCTATACTTGTGGGTCATCAGGACTCTTTTCTGGTGCCGTTGCCGGGGAGTGAAGTGCCTTTGGTAGGTGGAATTTGGTAAGGAAGAATTTATATAGTGTGCCGAAATTTACTGTCACTTGTTACTATGGAACATAATCCTTTGAGGGACTTGTTCAGGGTATCTTCACCCCGACCAGTAGAGCAAAGAGTTGCCCCTCAACCTACTGAACCTACTGAAAATCTTTACTTTGAAATTCCTTCGGGTATGATAGAGAAACTGCTAGTTAATCCTTTCACAGGTGATGGAACATTACATCCCGATTTGCACCTAATCTATGTGGATGAAGTTTGTGGATTATTTAAGCTTGCAGGTATGCCCGAGGATGTTATCAAGAAGAAGGTCTTCCCTTTATATTTGAAAGGAAAGGCATTAACATGGTTTAGGCTATGTGATGATATGGGATCATGGAACTACAACCGATTGAAATTGGAATTTCATCAGAAGTTTTATCCTATGTATTGGTTCATCGTGATCGTAATTATATATATAATTTTTGGCCTCGCGAAGGAGAGAGCATCGCTCAAGCTTGGGGGAGGCTTAAGTAAATGTTATATCCATGCCCCAATCATGAGCTCTCAAGAGAAATTATTATTCAAAAAAATTATGCTCGGCCTTCTCTCAATAATCGCTCCATGCTCGATACTTCTTGTACTGGTTCTTTTATGATGAAGACTATTGAATTCAAATGGGATTTATTGGAAAGAATTAAACACAACTCTAAAGATTGGGATCTCGACGAAGGTAACGAGTCAGGTATAACACCTAAGTTTGATTGTGTTAAATCTTTTATGGACACCGATGTTTTCCATGAATTTAGCACTAAATATGGACTTGACTCTGAGATAGTAGCTTCTTTTTGTGAATCCTTTACTACTCATGTTGATCTCCATAAGTAGAAGTGGTTTAAGTATAATCCTCCCATTGAAGTGAAAGTAGTTGCACCTATTAAAGTTGAAGAAAAGACTATCACTTATAATCTTGATCCTGTTGTTCCTACTGCTTATATTGAGAAACCACCTTTCCCTGTTAGAATAAAGGATCATGCTAAAGCTTCAACTGTGGTTCGTAAGAGTAATACTAGAACACCTACACCCTCTGAGAAAATTAAATTTGAACCTAGTGTTGCTATTTCTAAAGATCTCTTGACTGATAATATTGATGGGCATGTTATTTACTTCTGTGATGAAGCTGCTAGAATTGCTAGACCTGACACTAAGAATAAACATATACCTGTTGTAGGCATGCCTGTTATTTCTGTTAAAATAGGAGATCATTCCTATCATGGCTTATATGATATGGGTGCTAGTGCTAGTGCAAGTGCAATACCTCATTCCTTATACAAAGAAATTATGCATGATATTGCACCTGCTGAGATAGAGGAAATTGATGTTACAATTAAGCTTGCCAATTGAGACACTATTTCACCAGTTGGGATTGTTAGAGATGTTGAAGTCTTGTGTGGGAAAGTTAAATATCCTGATGATTTTCTTGTTCTTGGTTCCCCACAAGATAATTTTTGTCCCATTATATTTGGTAGACCCTTCTTGAATACTGTTAATGCAAGGATAGATTGCAAAAAGGATGTTGTTACTATTGGTTTGGGGGATATGTCTCATGAGTTTAATTTTGCTAAATTTCGTAGACAACCCCATGATAAAGAATTGCCTAGTAAAGATGAAATTATTGGTCTTTCTTCTATTGCCGTGCCTCTTGATGATCCTTTAGAACAATATTTCCTCGACCATGAAAATGATATGTTTATGAATGAAAGAAGGGAAGTAGATGAAGTATTCTTTAATCAGGGACCTATTTTGAAACACAACTTGCCTATTGAAATCCTAGGGGATCCTCCTCCACCCAAGGGTGATCCCGTGTTTGAGCTTAAACCATTACCTCATACTCTTAAATATGCATATCTTGATGAAAAGAAGATATATCCTATTATTATTAGTGCTAACCTTTCAGAGCAGGAAGAAGAGAAATTATTGAAAACTCTAAAGAAGCACCGTGCTGCTATTGGATATACTATTGATGATCTTAAGGGCATTAGTCCCACTCTATGCCAGCACAAAACAAAATTGGAGAAAGACGCTAAACCGGTTGTTGATCACCAACGAAGGTTAAATCCTAAGATGAAAGAAGTGGTAAGGAAAGAAACACTAAAGCTTCTTGAGGCAGGTATAATTTATCCCGTTGCTGATAGTCAGTGGGTAAGTCATGTTAATTGTGTCCCTAAGAAGGGAGGTATTACTGTTGTTCCTAATGATAAAGATGAATTGATCCCACAAAGAATTGTTACAGGTTACAGAATGGTGATTGATTTCCACAAATTAAATAAAGCTACTAAAAAGGATCGTTACCCTTTACCTTTTATTGATCAAATGCTAGAAAGATTTTCCAAACATACACTTTTTTTGCTTTCTAGATGGTTATTCTGGTTTCTCTCAAATACCTGTGTCAAAAGAGGATCAAGAAAAGACAACTTTTACTTGCCCTTTCGGTACTTTTGCTTATAGGCGTATGCCTTTTGGTTTATGCAATGCACCTTCTACCTTTCAAAGATGTATGACTGCTATATTCTCTGACTTTTGTGAAAAGATTGTTGAGGTTTTCATGGATGATTTCTTCGTTTATGGAACTTCTTTTGATGACTGCTTAAGCAACCTTGATCGAGTTTTGCTGAGATGTGAGGAAACTAATCTTGTCTTGAATTAGGAGAAGTGCCACTTTATGGTTAATGAAGGTATTGTCTTGGGGCATAAAATTTCTGAAAGAGGTATTGAAGTTGATAAAGCTAAAGTTGGTGCTATTGAAAGGATGTCGTGTCCTAAGGAAATTAAAGGTATAATAAGTTTCCTTGGTCATGCCGGTTTTTATAGGAGGTTCATCAAAGACTTCTCAAAAATTTACAGGCCTCTGACTAATCTCTTATAAAAGATGTTCCTTTTGTCTTTGATGATGATTGTGTAGAAGCATTTGAAATGCTTAAGAAAGCCTTGATTTCTGCACCCATTGTTCAGCCTCCTGATTGAAATTTACCATTTGAGATTATGTGTGGTGCTAGTGATTATGTTGTAGGTGTTGTTCTAGGACAAAGAGTTGATAAGAAATTAAATATTATCCAATATGCTAGTAAAACTCTAGACAATGCCCATAGAAATTATGCTACTACCAAAAAAGAATTTTTAATAGTTGTATTTGCTTGTGATAAGTTCAAACCTTATATTGTTGATTCTAAAGTAACTGTTCACACAGATCATGCTGCTATTAAATACCTTATAGAAAAGAAAGATACTAAACCTAGACTTATTAGATGGGTTCTCTTGCTACAAGAATTTGATTTGCATATTATTGATAAAAAGGGAGCTAAGAACCCCGTTGTAGACAATTTGTCTAGGTTAGAGAATGTTCTTGATGACCCACTACCTATTGATGATAGATTTCCTGATGAACAATTAGCCGTCATAAATGCTTCTCGTACTGCTCCACGGTATGCTGATTATGCTAATTACATTGTTGCTAAATTTATACCACCTAGTTTCACATACCAGCAAAAGAAAAAGTTTTTCTCTGATTTAAGATATTAATTCTGGGATGACCCACACCTTTATAAAGAAGGAGTAGACGGTGTCATTAGACGTTGTGTACCTGAGCATGAACAGGAACAGATCCTACGCAAGTGTCATTCCGAGGCTTATGGAGGACACCATGCTGGAGATAGAATTGCACATAAGGTATTGCAATCCAGTTTTTATTGGCCTACTCTCTTCAAGGTTGCCCGTAAGTTTGTCGTGTCTGGTGATGAATGTCAAAGAATTGGTAATATTAGTAGACGTCAAGAAATGCCTATGAATTATTCACTTGTTATTGAACCATTTGATGTTTGGGGCTTTGATTATATGGGACTGTTTCCTTCCTCTAATGGGTATACACATATTTTAGTTGTTGTTGATTACTTTACTAAGTGGGTAGAAGCTATTCCAACTAGTAGTGCTGATCATAACACCTCTATTAAGATGCCTAAAGAAGTTATTTTCCCGAGGTTTGGAGTCCCTAGATACTTAATGAATGATGGTGGTTCACATTTTATTCATGGGGCTTTTCGTAAGATGCTTGCTAAGTATGATGTTAATCATAGAATTGCATCTCTGTATCACCCGCAGTCTAGTGGTCAAGTAGAACTTAGTAATAGAGAGCTTAAGTTAATTCTGCAAAAGACTGTTAACAGATCTAGAAAGAACTGGTCAAAGAAACTTGATGATGCATTATGGGCCTATAGAACTGCATGTAAAAATCCTATGGGTATGTCTCCATATAAAATGGTTTATGGAAAAGCATGTCACTTACCTCTCGAACTAGAACATCAGGCATATTGGGCCATTATAGAGCTCAATTATGATTTCAAACTTGCCAGTGAGAAGAGGCTTTTTGACATTAGCTCACTTGATGAATGGAGAACCCATGCCTATGAGAATGCCAAACTGTTTAAGGAAAAGGTTAAAAGATGGCATGACAAAAGGATACAAAAACGTGAGTTTAATGTAGGTGATTATGTATTGTTATACAACTCTCGTTTAAGATTTTTTGCAGGAAAACTCCTCTCTAAATGGGAAGGTCCTTACATTATCGAGGAGGTCTATCATTCCAATGCCATAAAAATCAACAACTTCGAAGGCACAAATCCGAGGGTGGTGAACGGTCAAAGAATCAAACATTATATCTCAGGTAATCCTATAAATGTTGAAACTAATGTTTTTGAAACCGTAACCCCGGAGGAATACATAAGGGACACTTTCCATAACGTTTCAGACCCCGAAAAGGAATAGGTATGTGGTACGGTAAGTAAACTGACTCCAAAACAGTTCTAATGGCATTGTTTCTCCATTTTGGAATGTTTAAGAAAATAGAAAAATAAGAGGTAGTCCGGGAAGGACACGAGGCGTCCACGAGGGTGGAGGGCGCGCCCCCTGCCTCGTGGGCACCTTGTGCGCTGTCCGGACTCCATTTTCTTGCACGATACTTCTTTTGGTCGGTATAAATTCATTATATAATCTCCCAAAGGTTTTGATCACCGTACCACGCAAATATCTCCTATTTTTGTTTCGAGCTGTTTTCTGCCAGGGTTGTCAAGGCCAGGCATCATGTCGTCCCCCTCCTCTAACAATGAGGGCAACGATGCTTGGCTAATGAAGATAGAGCTAAAGAGAGAAGAACTCGAGGAGATCAACAAGGATGATGGGATCAAGAAGGCCATGGGAGATCAAGTTCCTGCATTAGAAGACAAAGACATCCTTCAACCTCATCACAATCTCCTTACCCCAACGGAGATTGAAGCTTTCAAGATGATTGAGTTAGCTTGCATTCAAAGCAAGTATCTCACACGTGAAAATATTTTGTTGGAGGAGCATATCATTGCACTCAAGGGCATTATCCGCAAACTAGAGGATCTCCTACACTCGATGTGCGACTATCCATCATCACCATCATCTTCTTCACCATCAAAGAAGAATTGAGTATCTGGTATGGGCACTCCCCTTGGCAACTGCCAAGCTTGGGGGAGTGCCCCGGTATCGTATCACCATCACACTCCTATCTTTACCGTTTTTCTTAGTTCGATCCTTTTAGTGATATTTTGATCTAGTAGAATAAAGTTTTAGTATGATCTAGTTTTGAGTTTTGCTTTATGATCCTTTTATGTAATCGAGTACGTGAGTTATATATAATAAAGATTAGTGTTGAGTCAAGGGCCTGATTATCTTGCCATGATCTTGAGGAAATAAAAATAAAAGAGAAGAGAAAGAATAAAAAGAAATAAAGAGATCATATGGATCTTATGGAGAGTAATGACTTCACATATAAAGAGTATGATGAATAAAAGTTGTTGAGAGTTGACAAACTTAGTTTTGGTCATCATTGCAATTAATTGGAAGTAATAAAGAAAGAGAGGTTTTCACATATAAATATACTATCTTGAACATCTTTTATGATTGTGAGCACTCATTAAAACATGACATGCTAAAAAGTTGAGGTTGGACAAGGAAGACAACGTAATGGGTTATGTTTTCTTACATCCGAAATAAATTATATTGTCATGGATCATCCAACATGTTGAGCTTGACTTTCCCCCTCATGCTAGCCAAATTCTTCGCACCAAGTAGAGATACTACTTGTGCTTCCAAATATCCTTAAACCCGGTTTTGCCATGAGAGTCCACCATATCTACCTATGGATTGAGTAAGATCCTTCAAGTAAGTTGTCATTGTTGCAAGCAATAAAAATTGCTCTTTAAATATGTATGATTTATTAGTGTGGATAAAATAAGCTTTATACGATCTTGTGATGCGGAAGAAATAAAAGCGACGGACTGCATAATAGAGGTCCATATCACAAGTGGCAATATAAAGTGGCGTTCTTTTGCATTAAGATTTCGTGCATCCAACCATAAAAGCACATGACAACCTCTGCTTCCCTCTGCGAAGGGCCTATCTTTTATTCTTGTCTTATACTTTATACAAGAGTCATGGTGATTTTCACCTTTCCTTTTTACATTTTATCCTTTGGCAAGCACAATGTGTTGGAAAGATCCTGATATATATAGCTAATTGGATGTGAGTTTTCATGAACTATTATTGTTGACATTACCCTTGAGGTAAAAGGTTGGGAGGCAAAACTATAAGCCCCTATCTTTCTCTGTGTCCAATTAAAACTTCATACCCATAAGTATCGCGTGAGCGTTAGCAATTGTGAAAGACTAAATGATAGTGGAGTCCATGGACTTGCAGAAAAGCTCTTATATTGACTCTTTCCGATGTTATGATAAATTGCAATTGCTTCAATGACTGAGATTATAGTTTGTTAGTTTTCAATGAAGTTTCTGATTCGTACTTGAAATTGTGAATGAATTGTTACTTTAGCATAAGAAATCATATGACACTATATACATATATGTTGCTATTATAAGAATGATCATGATGACCTCATGTCCGTATTTTATTTTATCGACACCTCTATCTCTAAACATGTGGACATATTTTTAGATATTGGCTTTCGCTTGAGGACAAGCGAGGTCTAAGCTTGGGGGAGTTGATACGTCCATTTTGCATCATGCTTTTATATCGATATTTATTGCATTATGGGCTGTTACTGCACATTATGTCACAATACTTATGCCTTTTCTCTCTTATTTTACAAGGTTTACATGAAGAGGGAGAATGCAGGCAGCTAGAATTCTGGGCTAGAAAAGGAGCAAATATTAGAGACCTATTATGCACAAGTCCTGAAACTTCAAAGAAGTCAGTTTCAGAATATATAAAAAATATTGGGCGAAGGAAGCACCAGAGGGGGGCCACCCACCATCCATGAGGGTGGGAGGCGCGCCCTACCCCCTGGGCGTGCCCCCTGCCTCGTGGGCCCCCTGGCAGGCCTCCGGTGCCCATCTTCTGCTATATGAAGTTTTTCGGCCTGGAAAAAAATCATAAGCAAGCTTTCAGGACAAAACTCCGCCACCACGAGGCAGAACCTTGGCGGAACCAATCTAGGGCTCCGGCGGAGCTGTTCTGCCGAGGAAACATCCCTCCGGGAGGGGGAAATCATCACCATCGATCCTCTCAGTGGAAGGGGGTTAATCTCCATCAACATCTTCACCAGCACCATCTCATCTCAAACCCTAGTTCATCTCTTGTATCCAATCTTTGTCCCAAAACCTCAGATTGGTACATGTGGGTTGCTAGTAGTGTTGATTACTCCTTGTAGTTGATGCTAGTTGGTTTACTTGGTGGAAGATCATATGTTTAAATCCCTTATGCATATTAATACCCCTCTGATTATGAACATGAATATGATTTTTGAGTAGTTATGTTTGTTCCCGAGGACATGGGAGAAGTCTTGCTATAAGTAGTCATGTGAATTTGGTATTCGTTTGATATTTTGATGAGATGTATGTTGTCTCTCCTCTAGTGGTGTCATGTGAACGTCGACTAAATGACACTTCACCATTGTTTGGGCCTAGAGGAAGGCATTGGGAAGTAATAAGTAGATGATGGGTTGCTAGAGTGACAGAAGCTTAAACCCTAGTTTATGCGTTTCTTCGTAAGGGGCTGATTTGGATCCATATGTTTCATGCTATGGTTAGGTTTACCTTAATACTTCTTTTGTAGTTGCGGATGCTTGCAAGAGGGGTTAATCATAAGTGGGATGCTTGTCCAATGAAGGGTAGTACCCAAGCACCGGTCCACCCACATATCAAATTATCAAAGTAACGAATGCGAATCAAATGAGCGTGATGAAAACTAGCTTGACGATAATTCCCATGTGTCCTCGGGAGCGCTTTCCTTTATATAAGAATTTGTCCAGGCTTGTCCTTTGCAAAAAAAAGGATTGGGCCATCTTGCTGCACCTTGTTTACTTTTATTACTTGTTACCCGTTACAAATTACCTTATCACAAAATTATCTGTTACCAATGATTTCAGTGCTTGCAGAGAATACCTTACTGAAAACTGCTTATCATTTCCTTCTGCTCCTCGTTGGGTTCGACACTCTTACTTATCGAAACGACTACACTAGTTCCCCTATACTTGTGGGTCATCAGACGTTTGATAGCACACAAGGTGTTCCTCCGGTATTTGGGAGTTGCATAATTCCATAGTTATAGGAACATGTATAAGTCATGAAGAAAGCAATAGCAATAAACTAAACGATCGTAGTGCTAAGCTAACGGATGGGTCTTGTCCATCACATCATTCTCTAATGATGTGATCCCGTTCATCAAATGACAACACATGTCTATTGCTAACCCACAAGTATAGGCGATCGCAACAGTTTTCAAGGGTAGAGTATTTAACCCAAATTTATTGATTCAACACAAGGGGAGCCAAAGAATATTCTCAAGTATTAGCAGCTGAGTTGTCAATTCAACCACACCTGGAAACTTAATATCTGCAGCAAGGTATTTAGTAGCAAAGTAATATTATGGTAGTGGTAACAATAGCAAACATAACGGTAGCAAAAGTAATATTTTTTGGGTTTTGTAGTGATTGTAACAGTAGCAACAGAAAACTAAATAAGCGAAGAACAATATAGGAAAAACTCGTAGGCATTGGATCGGTGATGGAGAATTATGCCGGATGCGATCGATCATGTAACAGTCATAACATAGGGTGACACAGAACTAGCTCCAGTTCATGAATGTAATGCAGGCATGTATTCCGAATATAGTCATATGTGCTTATGGAAAAGAACTTGCATGACATCTTTTGTCCTACCCTCCAATGGCAGCGGGGTCCTATTGGAAACTAAGGGATATTAAGGCCTCCTTTTAATAGAGTACCGGACCAAAGCATTAACACATAGTGAATACATGAACTCCTCAAACTACGGTCATCACCGGGAGTGGTCCCGATTATTGTCACTTCGGTGTTGCCGGATCATAACACATAGTAGGTGACTATAGACTTGCAAGATAGGATCAAGAACTCTCATTTATTGATGAAAACATAACAGGTTCAGATCTGAAATCATGGCACTTGGGCCCTAGTGACAAGCATTAAGCATAGCAAAGTCATAGCAACATCAATCTCAGAACATAGTGGATACTAGGGATCAAACCCTAACAAAACTAACTCGATTACATGATAAATCTCATCCAACCCATCACCGTCCAGCAAGCCTACGATGGAATTACTCATGCACGGCGGTGAGCATCATGAAATTGGTGATGGAGGAAGGTTGATGATGACGATGGCGACGGATTCCCCTCTCCGGAGCCCCGAACGGACTCCAGATCAGCCCTCTTGAGAGAGTTTAAGGCTTGGTGGTGGCTCCGCATCGTAAAACGCGATGAATCTTTCTCCCTGGTTTTTTCTCCCCGAAAGTGAATATATGGAGTCAAGGTTGAGGTCGATGGAGCGTCAGGGGTCCCATGAGGCAGGGGGCGCGCCCAGGGGGGTAGGGCGCGCCCCCCACCCTCGTCGATAGGTGGAGGCCCCCTGACATGGATCTTCCTTCGGGTATTTATTATACATTCCAAAATAATTCTCCATTGATTTTCAGGTCATTTCGAGAACTTTTATTTCTGCACAAAAATAACACCATGGCAATTATGCTGAAAATAGCGTCAGTCCGAGTTATTTCCATTCAAATCATGCAAGTTAGAGTCCAAAACAAGGGCAAAAGTGTCTGGAAAAGTAGATACGATGGAGACGTATCATCTATGGTCAGGAAACATAACCATCTTTGATTAATGAGCTAGTCAAGTAGAGGCATGCTAGGGACACTTTGTTTGTCTATGTATTCACACATGTACTAAGTTTTTGGTTAATACAATTCTAGCATGAATAATAAACATTTATCATGATATAAGGAAATATAAATAACAACTTTATTATTGCCTCTAGGGCATATTTCCTTCACCGCGAACGCCCCACAACCGGTCACCGCCGCCGACCAGCAGGCTCGAGCACCAGCTGCGAGGGGAGCCCGAGAATCGCCGGAAGGAGACCGGGTCACGGGCAGAGGAGGGGAGGCGCGCGGGGAGGGAAAGCCGCGTTTGTGTTTGTATTCTTTCTAAAAATGCACCAGAGCAACTCTAGCAGATGGGCAGACTCTACAATGGTGTAGAGGTACTTAAAATATGGAGTATTTCGAGTGCCCTCCTGTTGGGGAACGTAGGAATTTCAAAACAAATCCTATGCACACGCAAGATCATGGTGATGCATAGCGACAAGAGGTGAGAGTGTTATCTATATACCCTTGTAGACCGTAAGCGGAAGTGTTATGACAACGCGGTTGATGTAGTCGTACGTCTTTACGATCGACCGGTCCTAGTACCGAAAGTATGGCACCTCCGCGATCTGCACACGTTCGGCTTGGTGAAGTGACGTCCCACGAAATCACGATCCAGTAGAGTGTCGTGGGAGAGCTTCGTCTGCACGACGTCATGATGACGGTGATGATGAAGCTAGCGGCGCAGGGCTTCGCCTAAGCACTGCTATGATATGACTGAGGTGGATTATGGTAGAGGGAGGCACCGCACATGGCTAAAAGATCAATGATCAACTTGTGTGTCTATGGGGTGCCCCCTCCCCCATATATAAAGGAGTGGAGGAGGGGGAGAGGGTCGGCCTCCTAGGCGCGCCCAAGGGGGGAGTCTTACTCCCGGTGGGAGTAGGATTCCCCCTTCCCTAGTTGGAGTAGGAGAGGGAAGGAAGGGGGAGAGGGAGAGAAGGAAAGGGGGGCCGGCCCCCCCTCCCAATTCGGATTGGGCTTGGGGGCACCTTGGCCGCCTCCTCCTCCTTTCCACTAGGGCCCATTAAGGCCCATTGACTCCCTGAGGGGTTCCGGTAACCCCCCGGTACTCCGGTATATGCCTGAACTCTCTCGAAACCTTTCTGAAGTCCAAACATAGTCATCCAATATATTGATCTTTATGCCTCGACCATTTCGAGACTCCTCGTCATGTCCGTGATCAAATACGGGACTCCAAACTACCTTCGGTACATCAAAACACATAAACTCATAATATCGATCGTCACCGAACGTTAAGCATGCGGACCCTATGGGTTCGAGAACTATGTAGACATGACCGAGACATGTCTCCGGTCAATAACCAATAGCGAAACCTGGATGTTCATATTGGCTCTCACATATTCTACGAAGATCCTTATCGGTCAAACCGCATAACAACATAAGTTGTTCCCTTTGTCGTCGGTATGTTACTTGCCTGAGATTCGATCGTCGGTATCTCAATACCTAGTTCAATCTCGTTACTGGCAAGTCTCTTTACTCGTTCCGTAATGCATCATCCCGCAACTAACTCATTAGTCACATTGCTTGCAAGGCTTATATTGATGTGCATTACCGAGAGGGCCCAGAGATACCTCTTCGACAATCGGAGTGACAAATCCTAATCTCGATCTATGCCAACTCAACAAACACCATCGGAGACACCTATAGAGCACCTTTATAATCACCCAGTTACATTGTGACATTTGGTAGCACACAAAGTGTTGCTCCGGTATTCGGGAGTTGCATAATCTCGTAATCATAGGAACATTTATAAGTCATGAAGAAAGCAATAGCAATATACTGAACGATCAAATGCTAAGCTAAAGGAATAGGTCAAGTCAATCACATCATTCTCTAATGATGTGATCTCGTTAATCAAATGTTAACTCATGTCCATGGCTAGGAAACTTAACCATCTTTGATTCTACAAGCTAGTCAAGTAGAGGCATACTAGTGACACTCTATTTGTCTATGTATTCACACATGTACTAAGTTTCCGATTAATACAATTCTAGCATGAATAATAAACATTTATCATGATATAAGGAAATATAAATAACGACTTTATTATTGCCTCTAGGGCATATTTCCTTCAGTCTCCCACTTGCACTAGAGTCAATAATCTAGATTACACAGTAATGATTCTAACACCCATGGAGTCTTGGTGCTGATCATGTTTTGCTCGTGAGAGAGGCTTAGTCAACGGGTCTGCAACATTCAGATCCGTATGTATCTTGCAAATCTCTATGTCTCCCTCCTTGACTTGACCGCGGATGGAATTGAAGCGTCTCTTGATGTGCTTGGTTCTCTTGTGAAATCTGGATTGCTTTGCCAAGGCAATTACACCAGTATTGTGACAAAAGCTTTTCATTGCATCCGATGCACTAGGTATGATACCTAGATCGGATATGAACTCCTTCATCCAGACTCCTTCATTTGCTGCTTCCGAAGCAACTATGTACTCCGCTTCACACGTAGATCCCGCCATGATTCTTTGTTTAGAACTGCACCAACTGACAGCTCCACCATTCAATATAAATACGTATCCAGTTTGTGACTTACAGTCATCTGGATTAGTGTCAGAGCTTGCATCGATGTAACCATTTACGACGAGCTCTTTGTCACCTCCATAAATGAGAAACATATCCTTAGTCCTTTTCAGGTATTTCAGGATGTTCTTGACCGTTGTCTAGTGATCCACTCCTGGATTACTTTGGTACCTCCCTGCTAAACTGATAGCAAGGCACACATCAGGTCTGGTACACAGCATTGCATACATGATAGAGCCTATGGCTGAAGCATAGGGAACACCTTTCATTTTGTCTTTATCTTCTGCAGTGGTCGGGCATTGAGTCTGACTCACTTCACACCTTGTAACACAGGCAAGAACCCTTTCTTTGCTTGATCCATTTTGAACTTCTTCAAAACTTTATCAAGGTATGTGCTTTGTGAAAGTCCAATTAAGCGTCTTGATCTATCTCTATAGATCTTGATGCCTAATATATAAGCAGCTTCACCGAGGTCTTTCATTGAAAAACTCTTGTTCAAGTATCCTTTTATGCTATCCAGAAATTCTACATCATTTCCAATCAACAATATGTCATCCACATATAATATTTAGAAATGCTACAAAGCTCCCACACACTTTCTTGTAAATATAGGCTTCTCCGAAAGTATGTATAAAACCATATGCTTTGATCACACTATCAAAACGTTTATTCCAACTCCGAGATGCTTGCACCAGTCCATAAATGGATCACTGGAGTTTGCACACTTTGTTAGCATCCTTTGGATCGTTAAAACCTTCAGGTTGCATCATATACAACTCTTCTTCCAGAAATCCATTCAGGAATGCAGTCTTTACATCCATTTGCCAAATTTCATAATCATAAAATGCAGCAGTTGCTAACATGATTCAGACGGACTTAAGCATCGCTACGGGTGAAAATGTCTCATCGTAGTCAACTCCTTGAACTTGTCAAAAACCTTTCGCAACAAGTCGAGCTTTGTAAACAATAACATTACCGTCAGCGTCAGTCTTCTTCTTGACGACCCATTTATTCTCGATGGCTTGCTGATCATCGGGCAAGTCAACCAAAGTCCACACTTTGTTCTCATACATGGATCCCATCTCAGATTTCATGGCCTCAAGCCATTTCACGGAATCTGGGCTCATCATCGCTACCTCATAGTTCGTAGGTTCGTCATGGTCAAGTAACATGACTTCTAGAACAGGATTACTGTACCACTCTGGTGCGGATCTTACTCTGGTTGGCCTACGAGGTTCAGTAGTAACTTGATCTGAAGTTATATGATCATCATCCTTAGCTTCCTCACTAATTGGTGTAGGTGTCACATGAACAGATTTCTATGATGAACTACTTGAAGAAAATATGCTGTAGATTATTGTTTATTTCCTCATATCATGATAAATGTTTATTATTCATGCTAGAATTGTATTAACCGGAAACATAATACATGTGTGAATACATAGACAAACATTGTGTCACTAGTATGCCTCTTCTTGACTAGCTCATTGATCAAAGATGGTTGAGTTTCCTAGCCATAGACATGAGTTGTCATTTGATTAACGGGATCACGTCATTAGGAGAATGATGTGATTGACTTGACCCATTCCGTTAGCTTAGCACTTGATCGTTTAAGTTTACTGCTATTGCTTTCTTCATGACTTATACATGTTCCTATGACTATGAGATTATGCAACTCCCAATTACCGGAGGAACACTTTGTGTGCTACCAAATGTCACAACGTAACTGGGTGATTATAAAGGTGCTCTACAGGTGTCTTCGATGGTACTTGTTGAGTTCGCATAGATCGAGATTAGAATTTGTCACTCCGATTGTCGGAGAGGTATCTCTGGGCCCTCTCGGTAATGCATATCACTAAAGCCTTGCAAGCAATGCAACTAATGAGTTAGTTGCGGATAGTGCATTACGGAACGAGTAAAGGGACTTGTCGGTAATGAGATTGGACTAGGTATTGAGATACCGACGATCAAATCTCAGCCAAGTAACATGCTGATGACAAAGGGAACAACATATGTTGTTATGCAGTTTGACCGATAAAGATCTTCATAGAATATGTAGGAGCCAATATGAACATACAGGTTCCGCTATTGGTTATTGACCGGAGACGTGTCTCGGTCATGTCTACATAGTTCTCGAACCCGTAGGGTCCGCACGCTTAAAGTTCTGTGACGATCGGTATTATGAGTTTTTGTGTTTTGATGTACTGAAGGTAGTTCGGAGTCTCGGATGTGATCACGGACATGACGAGGAGTCTCGAAATGTTCGATACATAAAGATTGATATATTGGAAGGTTATATTCGGACACCGGAAGGGTTCCGGGGGTTACCGGATAAATACCGGAGTACCGGGGGTTACCGGAAACCCCCGGGGGGGTTAATGGGCCTACATGAGCCTTAGTGGAAATAGAGGGCAGCAAGGGGAGTGTGGGGCATGCCCCCTGTCGGTGTCAAAACCGGCGGATCTCGGGTAGGGGGTCCCGAACTGTGCGTCTAGGCCGGATGGTAACAGGAGACAAGGGACACGAAGTTTTACCCAGGTTCGGGCCTTCTCGATGGAGGTAAAACCCTACGTCCTGCTTGATTAATATTGATGATATGGGTAGTACAAGAGTAGATCTACCACGAGATCGAGGAGGCTAAACCCTAGAAGCTAGCCTATGGTATGATTGTTGATGTGTATGTTGTCCTATGGACTAAAACCCTCCGGTTTGTATAGACACCGGACAGGGTTAGGGTTACATAGAGTCGTTTACAATGGTAGGAGATCTAAATATCCGTATCGCCAAGCTTGCCTTCCACGCCAAGGAAAGTCCCTTCTGGACACGGGACGGAGTCTTCAATCTTGTGTCTTCATAGTCCAGGAGTCTGGCTGAAGGTATAGTCCGGCCATCCGGACACCCCCTAATCCAGGACTCCCTCACCCCCAAGGCCCAAACTGAATTGGTTTAGGGCAAAGGGGGCCGGGCCCCTCTTTCCTTCTCCTCCTCTCACTTTCCTTCCCCCTCTCCTACTTCTTCTAGGAAATGAGGAGTCATATCCCGGTGGGAGTAGGACTCCCCCTTGGCGCGCCCTCCTTGGCCAGCCGTCTCTCCCCCCTTGATCCTTTATATACAGGGGCAGGGGGCACCTCTAGATACAAGTTGATCATTGATATCTCCCAGCCGTGTGTGGTGCCCCCCTCCACCATAATCCACCTCGGTCATATCGTAGTGGTCCTTAGGCGAAGCCCTGTGACGGTAGCTTCATCAACATCATCACCACGCCGTCATGCTGACAAAACTCTCCCTCAAGCTCTACTGGATCGTGAGTTCGCGGGACGTCACGGAGCTGAACATGTGTTGAACGCGGAGGTGTTGTACGTTCGGTACTGAGGATCGGTCGATCATGAAGACGTACGACTACATCAACTGCGTTGTCATAACACTTCCGCTTAGCGGTCTACGAGGACACGTGAACGACTCTCCCCTCTCATTGCTATGCATCACCATGATCTTGCGTGTGCGTAGGAGTTTTTTTGAAATTACTACGTTCCCCAACAATGGTATCAGAGCCAGGTTTATGCGTAGATGTTATATGCACGAGTAGAACACAAGTGAGTTGTGGGCGATACAAGTCATACTACTTACCAGCATGTCATACTTTGGTTCGGCGGTATTGTTGGATGAAGCGGCCGGGACCGACATTACGCGTACGCTTACGCGAGACTGGTTCTACCGACGTGCTTCGCACACAGGTGGCTGGCGGGTGTCAGTTTCTCTAACTTTAGTTGAACCGAGTGTGGCTACGCCCGGTCCTTGAGAAGGTTAAAACAACACTAACTTGACGAACTATCGTTGTGGTTTTGATGCGTAGGTAAGAACGGTTCTTGCTCAGCCCGTAGCAGCCACGTAAAACTTGCAACAAGAAAGTAGAGGATGTCTAACTTGTTTTTGTAGGGCATGTTGTGATGTGATATGGTCAAGACATGATGCTATATTTTGTATGAGATGATCATGTTTTGTAACGGAGTTATCGATGACTGGCAGGAGCCATATGGTTGTCGCTTTATTGTATGCAATTCAATCGCCCTTTAATTGCTTTACTTTATCACTAAGCGGTAGCGATAGTCGTAGAAGCAATAGTTGGCGAGACGATAACGATGCTACGATGGAGATCAAGGTGTCACGCCGGTGACGATGGTGATCATTACGGTGCTTTAGAGATGGAGATCAAAGGCACAAGATGATGATGGCCATATCATATCACTTATATTGATTGCATGTGATGTTTATCCTATCCCTGAGTATGCACCGTTGCGAAAGTTCGTCGTGCCGAGACACCACGTGATGCTCGGGTGTGATAAGCTCTACGTTCAAATACAATGGGTGTAAGCCAGTTTTGCACACGCAGAATACTTGGGTTAAACTTGACGAGCCTAGCATATGCAAATATGGCCTCAGAACACTGAGACCGAAAGGTCGAGCGTGAATCATATAGTAGATATGATCAACATAGTGATGTTCACCATTGAAAACTACTCCATCTCACATGATGATTGGACATGGTTTAGTTGATTTGGATCATGTGATCACTTAGATGATTAGAGGGGTGTCTATCTAACTGGGAGTCCTTAAGTAATATGATTAATTGAACTTAAATTTACCATGAACTTAGTACCTGATAGTATTTTGCTTGTCTATGTTGTTGTAGATAGATGACCCGTGCTGTTGTTCCATTGAATTTTAATGCGTTCCTTGAGAAAGCAAAGTTGAAAGATGATGGTAGCAATTACACGGACTGGGTCCATAACTTGAGGATTATCCTCATTGTTGCACAAAAGAATTACGTCCTGGAAGCACCGCTGGGTGCCAGGCCTGCTGCAGATGCAAATGACGGTGTTAAGAACGTCTAGCAGAGCAAATCTGATGACAACTCGATAGTTCAGTGTGCCATGCTTTACGGCTTAGAACCGGGACTTCAACGACGTTTTGAACGTCATGGAGCATATGAGATGTTCCAGGAGTTGAAGTTAATATTTCAAGCAAATGCCCGGATTGAGAGATATGAAGTCTCCAATAAGTTCTATAGCTGCAAAATGGAGGAGAATAGTTTCGTCAGTGAACATATACTCAAAATGTCTGGGTATAACAATCACTTGATTCAACTGGGAGTTAATCTTCCAGATGATAGTGTCATTGACAGAATTCTTCAATCACTGCCACCAAGCTACAAGAGCTTCGTGATGAACTATAATATGCAAGGGATGGATAAGACAATTCCCGAGCTCTTCGCAATGCTAAAGGCTGCGGAGGTAGAAATCAAAAAGGAGCTTCAAGTGTTGATGATCAACAAGACCACCAGTTTCAAGAAAAAGGGTAAAGGGAAGAAGAAGGGGAACTTCAAGAAGAATGGCAAACAAGTTGCTGCTTGGGAGAAGAAACCCAAGTCTGGACCTAAGCCTGAGACTGAGTGCTTCTACTACAAACAGACTGGTCACTGGAAGCGGAACTGCCCCAAGTATTTGGCGGATAAGAAGGATGGCAAGGTGAACAAAGGTATATGCAATATACATGTTATTGATGTGTATCTTACTAATGCTCGCAGTAGCACCTGGGTATTTGATAATGGTTCTGTTGCTAATATTTGCAACTCGAAACAGGGACTACAGATTAAGCGAAGATTAGCTAAGGACGAGGTGACGATGCACGTGGGAAATGGTTCCATAGTCGATGTGATCGCGGTCGGCATGCTACCTCTACATCTACCTTCGGGATTAGTTTTAGACCTGAATAATTGTTATTTGGTGCCAACGTTGAGCATGAACATTATATCTGGATCTTGTTTGATGCAGGACAGTTATTCATTTAAATCAGAGAATAATGGTTGCTCTATTTATATGAGTAATATCTTTTATGGTCATGCACCCTTGAAGAGTGGTCTGTTTTTATTAAATCTCCATAGTAGTGATACACATATTCATAATATTGAAGCCAAAAGATGCAGAGTTGATAATGATAGTGCAAATTATTTGTGGCACTGCCGTTTGGGTCATATTGGTGTAAAGCGCATGAAGAAACTCCATACTGATGAACTTTTGGAATCACTTGGTACTTGCGAACCATGCCTCATGGGCAAGATGACTAAAATGTCGTTCTCCGGAACAATGGAGCGAGCAACAGATTTGTTAGAGATCATACATACTGATGTATGTGGCCCGATGAATATTGAGGCTCACTGCGAATATCGTTATTTTCTCACCTTCACAAATGATTTGAGCAGATATGGGTATGTCTACTTAATGGAACATAAGTTTGAAACATTTGAAAAGTTCAAAGAATTTCAAAGTGAAGTGGAAAATCATCGTAACAAGAAAATAAAGTTTCTACGATCTGATTGTGGAGGAGAATATTTGAGTTACGAGTTTGGTCTACATTTCAAACAATGCGGAATAGTTTCGCAACTCACGCCGCCCGGAACACCACAGCGAAATGGTGTGTCTGAATGTCGTAATCGTACTTTACTAGATATGGTGTGATCTATGATGTCCCTTACTGATTTACCGCTATCGTTTTGGGGTTATGCTTTAGAGACGGCTGCATTCACGTTAAATAGGGCACCATCGAAATCCGTTGAGACGACGCCTTATGAACTATGGTTTGGCAAGAAACCAAAATTGTTGTTTCTTAAAGTTTGGGGCTGCGATGCTTATGTGAAAAAGCTTCAACCTGATAAGCTCGAACCCAAATCGGAGAAATGCGTCTTCATGGGATACCCAAAGGAAACTGTTGGGTACACCTTCTATCACAGATCTGATGGCAAGACATTTGTTGCTAAGAATGGATCCTTTCTAGAGAAGGAGTTTCCCTCGAAAGAAGTGAGTGGGAGGAAAGTAGAACTTCATGAGGTAACTGTACCTGCTCCTTTATTGGAAAGTAGTTTATCACAGAAACCGGTTCCTGTGACAACTACACCAATTAGTGAGGAAGCTAATGATGTTGATCATGAAGCTTCAGATCAAGTTACTACCAAACCGCGTAGGTCAACCAGAGTAAGATCCACACCAGAGTGGTACGGTAATCCTATTCTGGAGGTCATGTTACTTGACCAAGGTGAACCTACGAACTATGAAGAAGCGATGGTGAGCCCAGATTCCGCAAAATGGCTTGAGGCCATGAAATCTGAGATGGGATCCATGTATGAGAACAAAGTGTGGACTTTGGTTGACTTGCCCAATGATCGGCAAGCCATAGAGAATAAATGGATCTTCGAGAAGAAGACTGGCGCTGACGGTAATGTTACTGTTTACAAAGCTCGACTTGTTGTGAAAGGTTTTCGACAAGTTCAAGGAGTTGACTACGATGAGACTTTCTCACCCATAGCGATGCTTAAGTCTGTCTGAATCATGTTAGCAATTGCCGCATTTTATGATTATGAAATTTGGCAAATGGATGTAAAAACTGCATTCCTGGATGGATTTCTGGAAGAAGAGTTGTATATGATGCAACCGGAAGGTTTTCTCGATCCAAAGGGAGCTAACAAAGTGTGCAAGCTCCGGTGTTCCATTTATGGACTAGTGCAAGCCTCTCGGAGTTGGAATAAACATTTTTATAGCATGATCAAAGCATATGGTTTTATACATACTTTTGGAGAAGCCTGTATTTACAAAAGAAAGTGAGTGGGAGCTCTGTAGCATTTCTGATATTATATATGGATGACATATTGCTAATTGGAAATGATATAGAATTTCTGGATAGCATAAAAGGATACTTTAATAAGAGTTTTTCAATGAAAGACCTCGGTGAAGCTACTTACATATTGGGCATCAAGATCTATCGAGATAGATCAAGACGCTTAATTGGACTTACATATTGCAATGCTGTGTAGCAGACCTGGTGTGTGCCTTGCTATTAGCTTAGCAGGGAGGTACCAAAGTAATCCAGGAATGGATCACTGGACAGCGGTCAAGAACATCCTGAAATACCTGAAAAGGACTAAGGATATGTTTCTCGTTTATGGAGGTGACAAAGAGCTCATCGTAAATGGTTACGTCAATGCAAGCTTTGACACTGATCCGAACGATTCTTAATCGCAAACCGGATATGTGTTTACATTGAACGGTGGAGCTATCACTTAGTGCAGTTCTAAACAAAGCGTCGTGGCGGGATCTACGTGTGAAGCGGAATACATAGCTGCTTCGGAAGCAGCAAATGAAGGAGTCTGGATGAAGGAGTTCATATCTGATCTAGGTGTCATACCTAGTGCATCGGGTCCGATGAAAATATTTTGTGACAATACTGGTGCAATGTCCTTGGCAAAGGAATCCAGATTTCACAAGAGAACCAAGCACATCAAGAGACGCTTCAGTTCCATCCAGGATCAAGTCTAGGCGGGAGACATACAGATTTGCAAGATACATACGAATCTGAATGTTGCAGACCCGTTGACTAAGCTTCTTCCACGAGCAAAACATGATCAACATGAGACTCCATGGGTGTTAGAATCATTACTATGTAATCTAGATTATTGACTCTAGTGCAAGTGGGAGACTGAAGGAAATATGTCGTAGAGGCAATAATAAAGTTATTATTTATTTCCTCATATCATGATAAATGTTTATTATTCATGCTAGAATTGTATTAACCGGAAACATAATACATGTGTGAATACATAGACAAACATTGTGTCACTAGTATGCCTCTTCTTGACTAGATCGTTGATCAAAGATGGTTGAGTTTCCTAGCCATAGACATGAGTTGTCATTTGATTAACGGGATCACGTCATTAGGAGAATGATGTGATTGACTTGACCCATTCTGTTAGCTTAGCACTTGATCGTTTAAGTTTACTGCTATTGCTTTCTTCATGAATTATACATGTTCCTATGACTATGAGATTATGCAACTCCCGATTACCGGAGGAACACTTTGTGTGCTACCAAACGTCACAACGTAACTGGGTGATTATAAATGTGCTCTATAGGTGTCTCCGATGGTACTTGTTGAGTTGGCATAGATCGAGATTAGAATTTGTCACTCCGATTGTCGGAGAGGTATCTCTCGGCCCTCTCGGTAATGCACATCACTAAAGCCTTGCAAACAATGCAACTAATGAGTTAGTTGCAAGATAGTGCATTACGGAACGAGTAAAGAGACTTGACGACAACGAGATTGAACTAGGTATTGAGATACTGACGATCGAATCCCGGGCAAGTAACATACCGATGACAAAGGGAACAACGTATGTTGTTATGCGGTTTGACCGATAAAGATCTTCGTAGAATATGTAGGAGCCAATATGAACATCCAGGTTCCACTATTGGTATTGACCGAAGACGTGTCTTGGTCATGTCTACATAGTTCTCGAACCCGTAGGGTCCACACGCTTAAAGTTCTGTGACGATCGGTATTATGAGTTTTTGTGTTTTGATGTACGGAATGTAGTTCGGAGTCCCGGATGTGATCACGGACATGACGAGGAGTCTGGAAATGTTCGAGACATAAAGATTGATATATTGGAAGGTTATATTCGGACACCGGAAGGGTTCCGGGGGTTACCAGATAAATACCAGAGTACCTGGGGTTACCGGAAACCCCCCCGGGGGCTTAATGGGCCAACATGAGCCTTAGTGGAAATAGAGGGCAGAAAGGGGAGTGTGCCCCCCCCCCCAAGGCCCAAACCGAATTGGTTTAGGGCAAAGGGGGACGGACCCCTCTTTCCTTCTCCTCCTCTCCCTTTCCTTCCCCCTCTCCTACTCGTACTAGGAAAGGAGGAGTCCTATTCCCGGTGGGAGTAGGAATCCCCCCTTGGCGCGCCCTCCTTGGCCGGTCACCTCTCGCCCTTGCTCCTTTATATACGGGGGCAGGGGCACCTCTAGACACAAGTTGATCATTGATCTCTCCCAGCCGTGTGCGGTGCCCCCTCCACCATAATCCACCTCGGTCATATCGTAGCAGTGCTTAGGCGAAGCCCTATGACGGTAAATTCATCAACATCGTCACCATGCCGTCGTGCTGACAAAACTCTCCCTCGAGCTCTACTGGATCGTGAGTTTGTGAGACATCACCTAGCTGAACGTGTGCTGAACGCGGAGGTGTCGTACATTCGGTACTGAGGATCGGTCGATCGTGAAGACGTATGACTACATCAATCGCGTTGTCATAATGCTTCCACTTAACGGTCTACGAGGGTACGTGGACGACTCTCCCCTCTCGTTGCTATGCATCACCATGATATTGCGTGTGCTTAGAATTTTTTTTGAAATTACTACGTTCCCCAACACTACTTTCCAATAAGGGAGCAGGTACAGTTACCTCATCAAGTTCTACTTTCCTCCCACTCACTTCTTTCGAGAGAAACTCCTTCTCTAGAAAGGATCCATTCTTAGCAACGAATGTCTTGCCTCCAGATCTATGATAGAAGGTGTACCCAATAGTCTCCTTTGAGTATCCTATGAAGACACATTTCTCCGATTTGGGTTCGAGCTTATCAGGTTGAAGCTTTTTCACATAAGCATCACAGCCCCAAACTTTAAGAAATGACAACTTGGGTTTCTTGCTAAACCACATTTCATAAGGTGTCGTCTGAACGGATTTAGATGGTGCCCTATTTAAGGTGAATGCAGTCATCTCTAAAGCATAAGCCCAAAACGATAGCGGTAAATCAGTAAGAGACATCATACATCGCACCATATCCAGTAATGTGCGATTACGACGTTCAGACACACCATTACGTTGTGGTGTTCCGGGTGGCGTGAGTTGCGAAACTATTCTGCATTGTTTCAAATGAAGACTGTGGGAGTCCTGGATTAGGGGGTCTCCGGACAGCCGGACTATATCCTTTGGCCGGACTGTTAGACTATGAAGATACAAGATTGAAGACTTCGTATCGTGTCCGGATGAGACTCTACTTGGCGTGGAAGGCAAGCTAGGCAATACGGATATGTGTATCTCCTCCTTTGTAACCGACCTTGTGTAACCCTAACCTCTCCAGTGTCTATATAAACCAGAGGGTTTTAGTCCATAGGACAACATACAATCATACCATAGGCTAGCTTCTAGGGTTTAGCCTCTCTGATCTCGTGGTAGATCTACTCTTGTACTACCCATATCATCAATGTTAATCAAGCAGGACGTAGGGTTTTACCTCCATCAAGAGGGCCCGAACCTAGGTAAAACATTGTGTCCCTGCCTCCTGTTACCATCCGCCTTAGACGCACAGTTCGGACCCCCTACCCGAGATCCGCTGGTTTTGACACCGGCATTGGTGCTTTCATTGAGAGTTCCTCTGTGTCGTCGCCGTTTGGCTTGATGGCTCCTACTATCATCGATAGCGATGCAGTCTAGGGTGAGACTTTTCTCCCTGGACAGATCTTCATGTTCGGCGGCTTTACACTGCGGGCCAATTCTCTTGGCCATCTGGGGCAGATTGAAAGTTACGCCCCTGGCCACCAGGTCAGGTTTGGAAGCTTAAACTACACAGATGATATCCGTGGAGACTTCATCTTCGACGGATTCGAGCCTCTGCCTTGTGCGTCACGCGGTCATGATGAGTATGATTTAGCTCTACCATTGGACAGTGTTCAGGAGATCGCACCGGCAGCCGTTCCAACCCTCAATTCGGAGCCAGTTGCGCCATCCATGGATGGGTGGATGGACCCCGCCACGGAGGCCTTACCCTCAGCGGCGATCGAGCCAAACATCGACCTTACCTTGCACGATAGACGTGTTGTTAAACTGCCGGATCCTTCTCCAGCCACGGACTCCAAATCGCGTGCGCCCGTTCCTATCGAATCAGATTGGGCGCCGATCATGGAGTTTACCTCCGCAGATATTTTTCAGCACTCCCCTTTGGCGACATACTGAACTCATTAAGGTCTCTCTCCTTGTCAGGGGATCCTGGCCGAACTATGTCCGGCGGGACTGGGATGCGGACGACGAAGAAATTCGCGGCCCACCCACCACCCACTTAGTAGCCACTGTCGATGACTTAACCGACATGCTCGACTTCGACTCCGAAGACATCGACGGTATGGACGACGATACGGGAGACGAAGAGGAACCACTGCCCACAGGGCACTGGACAGCCACCTCATCATACGATATATACATGGTGGATACACCCAAAGAAGGCAATGGTGACAAGATAGCGGAGGATGACCCCTCCAAGAAGCAACCCAAGCGCCGACGTCAGCGGTGCCGCTCTAAGTCCCGCCAAAGCAAAAGTGGTGATACTGGCATAGGAGATAATAACACTCTGGATAGTGCCGGAGACAACAACAATCCCCTCCAGCAAGATTTAGAGCAGGAGGATGGAGGAGCCAACCCTCCTGAGAGAACGGCAGATGGAGAGGCGGAGGATGATAATTACATGCCCCCCTCCGAAGACGAGGCAAGCCTCGGCGATGACGAATTCGCCATGCCAGAGGATCCTGTCTAACAAGAGCGCTTCAAACGCCGGCTTATAGCCACGGCAAATAGCCTTAAGAAAAAGCAGCAGCAACTTCAAGCTGATGAAGATCTACTAGCTGACAGATGGACTGAAGTCCTCGCAGCCGAGGAATATAAACTCGAGCGCCCCTCCAAGAGTTACCCAAAATGCAGGTTGCTACCCCAACTGGAGGAAGAAGTGGATGACGCGGCTGATCGGCCACCTCGTGGCCGCGATAGAGAGGCATTCCAGCCAAAAACTCAGCCTGCACCCCGACGCCATTCAAAAAAAGGCATGGGGAGATACGCCAGACTTGCGAGACATATTGGCGAACAAAGCAAAGCATGCAAGATCGATCTATGGATCACGAGGGCGCGCCACTATGCGAGACGATAAACGTCACGCCGGATACAGTAAAAGTAAATCCGGTCAGGCCGAACACAGCGGGCAAGACCCATTCGAGCTGCGTCGCGATATAGACCAATACAGAGGCGCCGCACACCCCTTATGCTTCACGGACGAAGTAATGGATCATCAAATCCCAGAAGGTTTCAAACCTGTAAATATTGAATCATACGACAGCACAACAGATCCCGCGGTATGGATCGTGGATTTCCTCCTCCACATCCACATGGCCGGCGGTGATGACTTACACGCCATCAAATACCTCCCACTAAAGCTCAAGGGACCAGCGCGGCATTGGCTTAACAGCTTGCCAGCAGAGTCCATTAGCTGTTGGGAAGATCTGGAAGCCGCATTCCTCGACAACTTTCAGGGCACTTATGTGCGGCCACCAGATGTCGATGACTTGAGCCACATAATTCAGCAGCCAGAAGAATCGGCCACGCAATTCTGGACTCGGTTCCTAACAAAGAAAAATCAAATCGTCGACTGTCCGGATGCAGAGGCCCTAGCGTCTTCCAAACACAACATCCACGACGAATGGCTAGCTCGGCACCTTGGTCAGGAAAAGCCGAAATCTATGGCAGCCCTCACGACACTCATGACCCGCTTTTGTGCAGGAGAAGACAGCTGGCTGGCACGCAGTAATAACATATCAAAGAACCATGGTACTTCGGATACCAAGGATGGCAATAGCAGGTCACGTCGCAATAAACATAAGCGCCGCATTAACAGTGATAATACCGAGGATACGACAGTCAATGCCGGATTCAAAGGCTCTAAACCCGGTCAGCGGAAAAATCCATTCAAACAAAGTATGCCGGGCCCATCCAGGTTGGACCGTATACTCGATCGCTCGTGTCAAATACACGGCACCCCAGACAAGCCAGCCAATCACACCAATAGGGATTGTTGGGTGTTCAAGCAGGTCGGCAAGTTAATTGCCGAAAACAAGGACAAGGGGCCACATAGCGATGACGAGGAGGAGCCCCGACAGACACACACCAGAGGACAGAAGAGGTTTCCCCCACAAGTGCGGACGGTGAACATGATATACGCAACCCACATCCCCAAGAGGGAGCGGAAGCGTGCACTCAGGGACATATATGCGTTGGAGCCAGTCGCCCCAAAGTTCAATCCATGGTCCTCCTATCCAATCACTTTCGATCACAGGGACCATCCCACTAGTATCTGTCATGGCGGATTTGGCGCACTGGTTCTGGACCCAATCATTGACGGATTTCACCTCACTCGAGTCCTTATGGATGGCGGCAGCAGCCTGAACCTGCTTTATCAGGACACAGTGCGCAAAATGGGTATAGACCCCTCAAGGATCAAACCCACAAAAACGACCTTTAAGGGCGTCATTCCAGGCGTAGAGGCCCATTGCACAGGCTCAATTACACTGGAAGTGGTCTTCGGATCCCCGGATAACTTCCGAAGCAAAGAGTTAATCTTCGATATAGTCCGTTCCACAGTGGTTATCATGCACTGCTCGGGCGAACCGCATTTGCGAGATTCAATGCGGTACCGCATTATGCATACCTCAAGCTCAAGATGCCAGGACCTCACGGGGTTATTACAGTCAATGGAAACACAGAGCGCTCTCTCTGAACGGAGGAGCACACCGCGGCCCTCGCAGCAGAAGCGCAAAGCAGCCTCTCAAGGCAATCCACCAGTTTGGCATTTCAGGACCCGGACACCTTCAAGCGCGCTCGGAGCAATCGGCAACTAGACCGCCTGGCGCGATCTGAGCTCGCGTAGCAATCCGGCCCCCACCCCAGTCCCAGCCAAACGGCAAAACTCGTGCCACGCGTACATAATTACGCATTAAAAATACCATGGGCACAGGTGGGGAGGGGCACAGGTGGGGAGGGGGGCACAACTGCGGCACGCCCCAAGACGCGGCTTAAACCGCACTAGGGGCTTCCCGTTTGGTTATTTTTTCTCTTTTTCAGGACCTTAATCTCTGGAAACCCTGCCCGGCAGCACTATTGCCAAACACATGATGCAGCAACCAAGGAGGCAAAAAGCTACGTCACACCATAGAATTCTCAGGTGGATTACAATAACGAGCGAAATATTTGATTTAATACTATTCCTCAACTTGCCCTTGAAAGGGACATAGTCCTACTCTTTGCTTATCGCACCATCTGTATCATTCTGATTTAAACGCACCTTTTTGAATAAACAATGCATAACATTACGACTATTATTGCATTCTTGTTATACATATATGTGTTCATTAATGGCGCCTTGCAACCGTACACTTTGGTACGGCCAATACACCAGGGGCTTACGTACCCCACAATATGGTGTGAAAAGTCCGAACACTTTCACAAGTGCGGCACCCCGAACTTATAGCATTATATGCATCAGCTCCGAATCATGTCTTTGGTCAAATGTTGGGTTTGCCCGGCTCCTATGTTTTGGTACCTTACGTTCCACTCTATCAGCTAAGGTAGCACTAGGAGAACTACTGCGATTGTGCCCCAGTTCTGCTGGGCTCAGCACCTCAGTAGAGAAAGCTAAAACTGACTGTCATGATAAGGCGAGAGACTGGTCGCTGTTCGGCGAGGTTTTCGAGTCCCTAAAGACTTATGCCGCTTAGAGCGAGGGGCCGGCCCTGACCGGCTTAAAGGCATGTATCGCGCCCCGAATTCGGCCTTCCGAATACTAGGGGCTTCGCCGAAATTTAAAATTATAGAATTCTATGGCTAAGTGAGAGTGATAAAGCATTATTAGTCCGGTTGCCTTGTTCGTTGTGCTGAGCACCTCCCTTGAAGGACCCAAACATGGGAACAAGAGTGCTCAAGTTTATCCCGAACACCCTAGCACTCGTGGCATGGGGGCAGAAGCTGAGGACTAGCCATCTCTCAGATTGGATAAACAGCCAAACAGAAGGTAATATTTTAAATTCACACAAGCGTTGCATAACGCATATGAAACAAGTTTTCATCATACAGGATCACACGAGCAAGTTTACTCAAATATTACATCCTTTGAACATTCGTCCGCTACAAGACGGGCACCCTTCAGGACACCCTCATAATAAATTTCAGGGGTGCGATGCTCCTTGCCCTGCGGCGGCCCTTCCTTGATCAGCTTCACGGTGTCTAGCTTGGCCCACTGCACCTTCACACGGGCGAAAGCCCGGCGTGCACCTTCGATGCAGACGGACCGCTTGACGACCTCCAGCCGTGGGCAGGCATCCACAAGCCGCCTCACCAGGCCGAAGTAGCTGTTCAGAAGGGCGTCGCCGGGCCACAGCCGGACTATAAGGCCCTTCATGGCCTGTTCGGCCGCCTTGTGCAGCTCGACCAGCTGCTTTAGCTAGTCGCTCAGAGGCATTGGGTGTTCGGTCCCTGTATACTGAGACCAGAACAGCTTCTCCGTTGAGCCTCCCTCCTCGGCCTGGTAAAACTGTGCGGCATCCGACACGCTGCAGGGCAAATCTGCGAATGCTCCTGGAGAGCTCCGAATTCGGGTAATTAATCGGTAATTTACTTTTACATGCTTGCTCTGCATATAGAATGCCTTACCCGCCGCTATCTTCTTCATTGCGTCGATCTCCTGGAGGGCCTTTTGGGCTTCGACTTGGCACTTTTTGCGCTCTCGAGGGCCGCGGCAAGCTTAGACTCTCGCGTCTTCGAGTCAAGCTCCAACACCTCGTGCTTCGTCACGAGAGCCTGGAGCTCTTGCTGCACCTCGCCCACCCGAGCCTCTTGCTTTTCTTGCTTGGTGCGCTCCTTGGCCACTTTATCTTCGGCCTCAGACAGCGCTTGCTTTAGGGTCGCCACTTCGGTCGTGGCCCTGGCAAATTCACCATGATCCTGTCATTTTGCAATCGCACTCTTTTTATACATATCCACAGACTAGGTACTACTTACCTTTGTTCTCCTCGAGCTGCCTCTTGGCAAGGCCGAGCTCGTCCTGGGACCCTTTAAGGTCCTGCTTCAGTATGGTGACCTCCGCAGTCAGTGCGGCGGACGCCAGCAGCGAAGCCTGCATATGCATATTGACATACTCATATTAGACTCCTGCGATATTGTTTGATCCTATGTTCGGCTTTTATTTGTGAACACCGAACGGAGCATCAGGGGCTACTATCTATGCGGTAATATTTTCCTATATTTTAAACACTTACCTCAAAGCCTGTTAGAAGGCTGGCACAGGCTTCAGTCAATCCGCTCTTGGCGGACTGAACCTTCTGGATCACCGCACTCATGATAGTACGGTGCTCCTCGTCGATGGAAGCGCTGTGAAGCGCTTCTAGCAGATTGCTTGGCGCCTCTGGATGGACAGAGGTCACCGGTACAGGCGTCTCGCCCCTCTTAGAAGGAGGCCGCCTGCCCGAGTCCGGAACCACTGGAGGTTCCGGTGCGGTGTTCGGCTGAGGGCCAAACTCGGAGCTCTCAGGGGCCTTGTCCCCTTGGCTCCCGGAGTCCGGGAGGCCGCCTTGAGGCGCCTCCGGGACTGTCTCCCCTCGACCCGGTGCCTCGTGAGACAGCACCTCGACGTCGTTCGCAGGATGAGGGGAGGTGGCGGCCGGGACTGGATCGCTATCCATATCCGATGAGCCCAGGGAGTCGTCCGATGATACATCAATACGGGCTCGGGGCAGCCTGCATAATCATATTTCGGCGTTAGGTGAAGTAGTGCGACAAAGGAATACTATGAGTTACTCTGGTATCCGAATACTTACGACTTCCCCAGGGGCTTGGCCCTGGGCAGCCACTCGTCTTCGCCGTCGATGGCGGTGGTAGAGCTGTCCTGAAGGAGAGTCCTCCCCTTCTTGGACCCTTCGGCCTCCCCAGTTGGGGCGGCCTTCCTTTTCTTGTCTCCCCCGTCTGGAGGCGGAGCATCTTCTTCTGCCTCCTTGTCTTCGGGGGAGGATTGCACCATAGAGTCCTCGGACGATGAGTCCGATGACGCCTGGTGTCGGGAACTCTTTCGGGTTCCCTAGGCCTTCTCGGTCTTCTCTGGCACCGTATAAGGAGCCGGAGTCGGCATCTTCGTCAGAAGAGCGTCTGCTGGGCCTTCGGGCAAAGGAGCCGGACAATCAATCTGTCCGGCCGTCTCCTGCCAGTCCTGTCAAAGGTACGGGAGTTTAGTGTGATGCCCCCAATTCAATCGTACACTAATCATCACGCAAACGTGTACGATCAAGATCAGGGACTCACGGGAAGATATCACAACACAACTCTACAAATAAAATAAGTCATACAATCATCATACTACAAGCCAGGGGCCTCGAGGGCTCGAATACAAGAGCTCGATCATAGAAGAGTCAGCGGAAGCAACAATATCTGAGTACAGACATAAGTTAAACAAGTTTCCTTAAGAAGGCTAGCACAAACTGGGATACAGATCGAAAAAGGCATAGGCCTCCTGCCTGGGATCCTCCTAAACTACTCCTGGTCGTCGTCAGCGGGCAGCACATAGTAGTAGGCACCTTCGGTGTAGTAGGACTCGTCGTCGACGGTGGCGTCTGGATCCTGGGCTCCATCATCTGGTTGCGACAACCAGGTAGAAGGGATAGGGGGAAAAGAAGGAGAAAGCAACCGTGAGTACTCATCCAAAGTACTCGCAAGCAAGGAGCTACACTACATATGCATGGGTATATGTGTAAAGGGCCATATCGGTGGACTGAACTGCAGAATGCCAGAATAAGAGGGAGATAGCTAATCCTGTCGAAGACTACACTTCTGGCAGCCTCCGTCTTGCAGCATGTAGAAGAGAGTAGACTGAAGTCCTCCAAGTAGCATCGCATAGCATAACCCTAACCGATGATCCTCCCCTCGTCGCCCTGTGAGAGAGCGATCACCGGTTGTATCTGGCACTTGGAAGGGTGTATTTTATTAAGTATCTGGTTCTACTTGTCATAAGGTCAAGGTACAACTCCAAGTCGTCATGTTACCGAAGATCACGGCTATTCGAATAGATTAACTTCCCTGCAGGGGTGCACCACATATCCCAACACGCTCGATCCCATTTGGTCGGACACACTTTCCTGGGTCATTCCCGGCCTCGGAAGATCAACACGTCGCAGCCCTACCTAGGCACAATAGAGAGGTCAGCACGCCGGTCTAAATCCTATGGCGCAGGGGTCTGGGCCCATCGCCCATTGCACACCTGCATGTTGCATACGCGGCTGGAAGCAGAACTAGCCCCCTTAATACAAGAGCAGGCTTACGGTCCAATCCGGCGCGCGCCACTCAGTCGCTGACGTCACGAAGGCTTCGGCTGATACCACGATGTCGAGTGCCCATAACTGTCCCGCGTAGATGGTTAGTGCGTATAGGCCAGTAGCCAAACTCAGATCAAATACCAAGATCTCGTTAAACATGTTAAGTATCTGCGAACACTGACCAGGGCCAGGCCCACCTCTCTCCTAGGTGGTCTCAACCTGCCCTGTCGCTCCGCCATAAAGTAACAGTCGGGGGCCGTCGGGAACCCAGGCCCACCTCTACCGGGATGGAGCCACCTGCCCTTTCAGCCCCCAACTTCGAACAGTACCACAAGTAATGTAACTGTGTAAAGTATATAGTATTTGCCTGTGATCACCTCCCGAAGTGATCACGGCCCAGTAGTATAGCATGGAAGACGGACAAGAGTGTAGGGCCACTGATGGAACACTAGCATCCTATACTAAGCAGTAGGATAGCAGGTAATGGTAACAACAGTAGTAGCAAGGACAGGCTATGCATCAGGATAGGAATAACGGAAAGCAGTAACATGCTACACTACTCTAATGCAAGCAGTATAGAGAAGAGTAGGCAATGTCTGGTGATCAAAGGGGGGGCTTGCCTGGTTGCTCTGGCAAGAAGGAGGGGTCATCTTCGATGTAGTCGAACACACGGACATCGGCAGCAGTCTCGGAGTCTACCGGAAAGGAGTAACGGAGGGGGAACACAATAAATAATAGAGCAATCAAATGCAACATAAAGCAAGACGCGGCAATACGTTGTGCTAGGGGTGACCTAACGTAGGGATAGGCGATACCGGCGAAGGGGGAAACATCCGGGAAAGTATTCCCATTGTTTCGCGTTTTCGGGCAGATGAACTGGAGAGGGAAAGTTGCGTGTTTGCTATGCTAGGGACATGTGACGGAAGAACGGATTGCGTATCCGGATTCGTCTCGTCGTTCTGAGCAACTTTCGTATATAAATTATTTTCATCGGAGTTACGGTTTATTTTATATGATTTGTTGAAGTTTTAAATGATTTTCTAAAATTTCTAGAATTAATATTATTTTGCAATAAAAGAATAAATGCCATGGGTACATAGAGAGTGTATCCAGAGAGGTGCATATGTGGCTGAAAGTGGGCCCAGTTGACTCAGTCAACGGTGCACTCAACTGTTTGACTGTTGACTGGTCAAACTATAGATGGGTCCCAGGTATCATTGGCACAAACACTTAATTAGCATTTTATTTATTTTAATCTCCTGGATTAATCTAACGATGGGTCCCGCATGTCATAAGTTACTAGACTAATTTAGCACTAATTAATGCTAAACCTAGTACTAATCTAAACAAGGGCCAGCTATTAGTGGGCAGAGCCCAGCCGGCCACAAGCATGGCACACTCACACAACGGGCACACACACATCACGCATGCACACACCATACACACGGCCACGGCCATAGAGCATTAGCAGCGGCAGCTAGCAAGCAACGCAGTACGTAGTTGCAGTAAGCAACAGCAGCGACGAAGCAGAGCAGCGGAGTAGCAGGCACACACAGCAGCGGCTACCGGCAACAACAAGCAGTGGAGGAAGTAGCAGCGAAGCAACAACGGCGCAAGGAGTAGCATAGCAACACGGGAGCTCGGGCGACGGCGCGGTCAGGGGCGGCGAGCGCACGCGGGCGCTAGCGACAGCGCGCGAGCCGAGCGCGGCCAGCGTGGGCGGCCAGGGGTGTGGTGCAGTGCAGGGGAGCGCCCGGGGCAACGGGAGTGCGGCCAGGGGAGGGACCGGCCGTGGCAAGCAGCTGCGGGCGCGGAGGTCCGGCCATGGCGTACAGGGGAGCTACGACTATCAATTGAAGAGGGGAAAGGAGAGGAATAACACGACTACTCACAGGGAGGTCGCGCGGACGACTCTTGGGCGTCGGGGTGGGCGGACGGCAGCGGATTGAGCGGCGAAGCTCCGGCAGCCATGGCGAGGAAGACAGTCGCGGGCGTAGTCATTCGGGCGTCCCGGCTCGATCTGGTGGTTGAAGAGGATGAAGCAGTCGATGGCGGAGCCTAAGGACACGACGGCTGGGCGCAGGGTTGTCGGTGGCTGCGGGATCGACGCGGCGACGGCGACAACCGCATCGGGTGCCTCTCCAGATCGAGGAGGAGAGCGAGAGGGAGAGAGGGTAGTGGCTAGGGTTTGACCGGGGTCGCGGTGTCGAGGGAGAGGGGCCAAGGGGGTCTTGTAGTCGAGGGGGAGGCGTGGATGGCCGGCACTTGGCCGAGGCGCCATGGATGGCCTCCACGTCCTCTGATTGTCTTTTTTTTAGGGGTGAAAAAAACTTTATTCATCACCGAAAACCACATGATGTGGGATACAACGAAGGTCATGGGGTGTGCCAAGCCAAACATGGTGGCCCAAGCTGTGAGACAGAGAAAAATGAGCTAATTTGTGTGCCTCATAATTCACAGCACGACCCTCGGAAATGAAAACAGAATTAAACGAAGTGGATTTTTCCCTGATCTCATTAATGATCACCCCATGCGCTCCTAAGGTTCCTTTGGAGATATCGGACACCAGTTGCTTGCAGTTAGTTGATATCACGCAGTTCGTCAAGTTCAGGTCCTCTGCAAGTGCAAACGCCTCCGTGCACGCCATTGCTTCCAGTATAGTCGGGTTGCAAACACCATAAACGACCAACGCCGAGCTTCCCAAATAATTTCCTCCATCATCTCTGCATACCGCTACCGCTGCTCCACCTCGCTCATGCCGCACCGCAGCATCAACATGGATCTTGGTGAAGCCCTGTGGTGGTGCCTTGGGCCTTGGCCGGGTAGCAGCGGGAATTGCATTTGTCCGAACTATCGGTGCCCTCTGCTGACCGTGTACTATCTGTAGATCATCAATAAATCTGCGGATAAAAGCTTGAGTGGATTGTGGGCTTTGGAAAATTCCCTCGTGGATTGCTTTCCGTATGGACGACCAGATTGCCCATAGAGTGACTGATAGCAGCATGAACATGTCGTGCTCAAGTGTTTCCTTCATAGTAAATAACCATTGCTTGGCAGAAGGCACCCCCACCGTCGTCATTTTATGTACTAGCTCGCTATCACTTAAAGCCCAAACACACCTTGATGCAGTACACTCCACTAAGGAATGCCTCCATGAATCTGGTGCTCCACATAACCTGCAGCTGGCCGAGTCAGACATATGTCGGTGTGCCCTTATGTCATTAGTCGGTAGGGAGTGTTTTGACAGGCGCTAGAGAAACATGCGGACCTTGGCCGGAACATTAGTCTTCCAGAGGGATTTCCACGCTCCCTCCTCCGCATTTGTGCTTGACGAGCCCGAGTTGCCTTCTAGCCAGTCCTCTCTGCGTTGTTTAGTTGCCACAAGCATCATGTATGCTGATTTTACTAAAAATACACCGTGCTTCTCGTGGTGCCAACTCCAGAAGTCGGGTAGGTTACGGGTGCATAGAGGAATGCCTAGCACCACTCGGGCATCCATTGGCAGGAAGGTCGCCTCTACCTTTCCCCTATCCCATGATGCTGATGTGTGGTCAATCAGTTCTAACACCCTTGAAGGCGGGGTAGCTGTTAAGGTTCCATACGGTCGCATCATCTCGTCCCGTGGTAACCAGTTATCCCGCCAAATATATGTTGTCTCCCCGTTCCCTATCCTTCTGATCAATCCTTGATTAAGGATGTCCCTCCCTTCTATTATCGCTCTCCACACTTGGCTAGGGTGACCACCGAGATTAGCTTGGAGGATGTTTGAATCTGGATAGTAGATGCTTCTCAACAGCCTGGCACACAAGGTTTCGGGGTGTTGGAGTAACCTCCACGCTTGCCTAGCAAGCATAGCAAGATTGAACAGCTCAAAATCTTTAAACCCAAGACCTCCCATACCTTTTGGTTTTGTCATTGTTTGCCATGAAACCCAATGCGGTTTTCTTTTCCCGTCCTTACTGCCCCACCAGAACTTCCTTATCAGCATATTTAGATGTTCACATAGACCCCTCGGAAGCTTGAAGCATGACATGGAAAAAACAGGCACGGCTTGAGCGACTGACTTGACTAAAATTTCCTTACCAGCTGTTGACATGGTGTGTGCGATCCATCCCTGCACCTTGCTCCACAAACGGTCTTTCAAGTATTTGAAAGCACCATTTTTTGAATTTCCAATATCAGAAGGCATCCCCAGATATTTCTCGTTGAGAGTTTAATTAGGGACATTCAACAAAGCTTTTATCTCCACCCTTGTGCTCTCGGGCACCCCTTTGCTAAAGAAAATTGAGGACTTTGAATAATTAATCCGTTGCCCTGTTGCCTGACAATAAATATTCAGCACTTGGTTTACCTCGGTAGCTCCAACACTATTTGCCTTGAAGAACAGCAGGCTGTCATCTGCGAATAAAAGATGATTCACTGGTGGCGCCGTGGGTGCAACCTGTAAACCATGCAAATTGGATGTCTCCTCTTTAGATTTTAAAAGGCACGAAAGGCCCTCTGCTGCCAACAAAAACAAGTATGGAGATATTGGGTCCCCCTGTCTGATTCCTCGAGATGGTATAAACTCCCTCAGTTTCTTCCCATTAAAGAGCACAGAGAACTTCACCGTAGTCACTAAGCTCATAACAATATCCACCCATCTAGCTGTGAAGCCCAACTTAAGCATTATGGCCCTCAAGTACTCCCATTCAACCATGTCATAGGCTTTCATCATATCCAACTTCAAGGCACAAGACTGATGCTTTTTGGCTTTGTTCCTTTTCATGAAATGCAAGCACTCATATGCGGTGATGATATTGTCAGTTATCAACCTGCCTGGAACAAAAGCCGACTGCTCCTCCGAAACAATATCAGGTAAAACTAGTTTGAGCCTATTAGCTATGACCTTTGAAGCTATCTTGTACAAGACATTGCATAAGCTGATGGGACGAAACTGTGATAGTAGTGTAGGGTTTTTTACCTTGGGTATCAACACAAGCACTGTTTCATTGATGCACGCTGCTGACTCGGTGCCATCCACTATTTTCAATACCACCTTTGTAACATCATCGCCACATACCTCCCAGTGGCATTGGAAAAAGTGTGCTGGATACCCATCATGGCCCGGAGCTTTGATAGGAAACATTTGAAATAATGCGGCCTTGACCTCATCTCGGCTGTACGGGGCGTTAAGAGTGTCATTCATTGCCTGAGTAACTTTGCAGGGAACGGTATCCAGAACTTCATTCATACTAGTAACCCCCTCCAAGGTGTACAAGTCCTCATAAAAGGAAGTGGCTAGCGCCTCCATCTCATCAACGTTCTCTGTCAATTGCCCATCTGGTCGTTGTAGCATTTTTATTTGATTCTTCCTCCTTCTCCTACTAGCACGCAGATGGAAGAAATATGTATTCTTGTCCCCGTGCGTCAGCCATTCTAGATGTGCACGTTGTCACCACAACATTTCCTCCCGGTGATAAAGTTCAGTCAAGCGGTCAACCACTTTAATTTCCAAATGATTAGGACCCAATCTGCCTGGGATCTCTCGCAACTCCTGTAGCTGGCGCTTTAATCGAGCGATTTCCCGCCTGACATTCCCGAAGTGCGTGAGATCCCATCGAGACAGGTCACCCGACAGCATCTGCAATCTGTCCTTGAGTGCCTCCACTGAATCCGCAGCTGCACCTTCCCATGCTGTCTCCACTACACCCGGCAGTGATTCCTCCCTTTCCCAGCATATTTCATATTTAAAAGGCCGTGGAGCCCGTCCACATGCATGCACGTCGCCATAGCAAACGAGTAAGGGTATGTGATCTGAAGCGGCTGTTGTCAAGTGTTTTAGCTCTGCCCCTGGAAACGCAATTGACCAGGCTGGGTTGGCCACTCCTCTATCAAGTCTGACCCTTGTATAAGTACCTCCTGTCACCCGTTTCTCAAACGTCCAATTTGTACCAACATAGCCGATGTCAGATAGACCGCAAGTGTCTAGTGCATCACGGAATAGATCCATCTGGGCCTGGCTACGGCTCCCCACACCATCATGCTCATGTGCATGGATTACTTCATTAAAATCGCCCACTACCAGCCAAGGCATTGTACTCGTACCCGCAATACCACGGAGCATGTCCCATGTCTTGTACCGTTCGTTTGTTCTAGCCTCACCATACACAAAGGTTACCCTAGTTTGGATGTCCACCAGCTCATCAACCACAACATCAATATGATACTCCGAGTAACCCACAACCTCAAGCTTTATTTCTTCATTCCAAAAAATACCTAATCCACCACTTCTACCAGAACTGCTTACAGCAAAGCTTTTATTGTATCCTAAAGAACCGACCAAGTTTTCAACTCTAGAACCCTCTATTTGTGTTTCAAGAATACATGTGATAGCGGGGGCATGTTGCCTCGTGAGATCACGAAGCTCACGAACTTTCGCGGGTTTGCCAGCCCCACGACAGTTCCAACACAACAGACTCATTGCGCTAGGCGCGACTCCTCACGGGAGCCCGCCAAGCGCGCATCATTGTCAATGTTTAGAACTAGGTTCTTCACCGTAGAGTTGTCGTTGTTGGGGAGTATCATCTTGGTTCTCTTCGGTTTGTGCTTTGATGGGGAGCTAGCCACAGTCCCTGGAGGTGGCGGCAGGAGCAGCGTGTTACTCTGCACTGTCGAGCTCTTAGCCATTGCTCCCCTTTTCCTGTTGTTTTCCGCTTCATCCATAGCCACATCTCTTCCATGATCTTCCGGTTCCTGATTCTGCCAACCCCGCTGATCCCTCTGGGACTCACCTCGTCCTCGGCCCCTGCCACGGACCTGGCGGCCGCGACCCCTTCCTTCTCCTGGCCCCTGTCCTGGGCCTCTGAACCATGATGCCCTAAGATTTTTAAAGACCAGTGCCTGCGGTGGATGAACACCGTCACCGTGTTCCTTGAATTGATGGCCCAGATGTCCACAGACAGCACACCAATCGGGCAATCATTCATATTTGACCAAGAAAACCTTCCTTTTACCCTCCTTCACCACCGTGACTGCGTTCTTGAGTGGTTTGTGGACGTTGATCTTCACCCTGACCCGCACGAAATTTCCTTCAACATCTTGGGACTTCGGTTCAGCATATATGAGTTCACCAATTTTTCCGGCCAGGGCTTTCACCATGGGAAAGTAGCCATCAGGCAGATCGTGGATCTGCGCCCAGATATCCAGCATGTCCAGGTTAACCTCCAATGGCTTCGTAAATCCATCATATTCCGCCATCACCACCTCATTACCCTTGAAAGTCCACGGGCCCTCAACCATCACACGTTCCCAGTCACCCAAACACGAGAATTGCATCGTGTATAGGTTGCTCTCGAGGGGGCGGATTTTTACTTCCTGAGCCAGATCCCACGCAGCCCTCATGTTGCGAAAAAACCAGTACTGGCTGTATTCTTTGGGTGTATGAACTCGTGCCACAGCCATCCACCTGACGGCCGCATCTGAAGGAACCTGTTGATCTTTGAAGACCACATCATCTAGGTCATCCTCCGTCAAGCCCAGATTCTTCATCATCTCTTCAACGTCGTCCGTTCCCGAGCCCGCGCCTGAAGCCAAACTCGCCATCTGATCAAAAACCCTAACCCGACGAAACTAGAGATCACCGGGTGGAGAGACCCTAGCTACCCTCTACCCCCCAAAAACCCTAGCTAGTCCGAGACCGGGCGGCGATGCGAGATCATCCCGTAATCAGTCCAAGTCCGTCCAGGGCTCGGGGGAAGAACGGCGAGGGGAGAAGTAGATCTCAACGGCGCCTCCAGGAGTCGCCGAGAGGAAAGGTAACCCTAACGCGAGGGGAAAAGTTCTTTCTACGTCCTCTGATTGTCTGATGAACAGAGAAAGGGGATGAGGGGAAGCTGGGCTGGGCCTAATCCACTAATGCACTAGGGCCCAAAACAAATAGTCCTACTTTGTGTATTTTTCTTTTTCTATTTAGTTTTATTCTTTAGGCACTGTTTTGTATTTCTTTTGCTAGCATTTGATTTTTGTAAAGTGTGAGACTTGTCCCAATAAATATTATGCAATATTTAACACTGCCATAAAACATGTGAACCTCATTTGAATTCATTTTATTTTTTGGTTTGAATTTAAATGTGATGGATGGGTGTTGTTGGGTCATTCAAAATTAGTTAGAGGCACTTTTGGAGTTTCAAATAATGTTGTTTTATTTTTATAATAGCTTTGGGAAATTTTGCAATATTAGGAACACTTTTGTTATACTATTTGAATAAATATTATTTTTACTTTATTTTAATTTTGTGTTTGACTTGAATTTTTATCAAGTGACAAATGGATTAGCAAAATGGTGATCACATGGCACCATTAGAGGAAGATTACTGTAGCTTGACATTCGGGGTGTTACATTTAGATCCCGCATGGAGTCAATCTATGAAAAATAAGTATCCTGTAAGAGGTAAAGCAGCTTACCGCACTGGCTTGGCGCTTCGCGCTGAATCCGCGATCCTCAGTAATGGGAGGGGGGACCTCGGCGCTCTTGAACAGAACCCTCCAGGCATCTTTATGAGTTGTGTCGAAGAGCCTGTTCAGAGTTCGGTGCTGCACCTGGTCGAACTCCCACAAGTTGAAGGCTCGTTGCTGGCACGGGAGGATCCGGCGGTGGAGCATGACCTGGACTACGTTGACAAGTTTGAGCTTCTTGTTCACCATGTTTTGAATACATGTTTGGAGTCCGGTCAGCTCTCCCGAACTACCCCAGGACAGTCCCTTCTCTTGCCAGGAGGTAAGCCGTGTGGGGAAGCCAGATCGGAACTCGGGGGCCGCTGCCCATGTAGGGTCACGTGGCTCGGTGATGTAGAACCACCCCGATTGTCACCCCTTTATGGTCTCCATGAAGGAGCCCTCGAGCCATGTGACGTTGGGCATCTTGCCCACCATGGCGCCTCCGCACTCCGCCTGGCGGCCACTCACTACCTTCAGCTTGACATTGAAAGTCTTCAGCCATAAGCCGAAGTGGGGCTTGATGCGGAGGAAAGCCTTGCACACGACGATAAACGTCGAGATGTTGAGGATGAAGTTCGGGGCTAGATCATGGAAATCCAGGCCGTAGTAGAACATGAGCCCCCGGACAAATGGGTGGAGAGGAAATCCCAGTCCGCGGAGGAAATGGGTGAGGAACACTACCCTCTCATGGGGCCTGGGGGTGGGGATGAGCTGCCCCTCCTCTAGGAGCCGGTGCGCGATGTCGTCGGGCATGTATCCGGCTCTCCTCAGCTTCTTGACGTGTCCCTCCGTGACGGAGGAGACCATCCACCTGCCTCCCGCTCCGGACATGGTTGGAGAAGGTCGAGGTAGGAAATGCAAACTTGGGCGCTGGAGCTCGAGTGTGCGAAGGTGGATGAGAAAAGGAGGAAGAAGGCGTGGATGAAAAGGTAAATCCTTATCCCTTTATATGGGCGGACGAAACTATGTGTCCCCACTAGCCTGGTAAAACTCGCTTCTCCCCCAAGCGCCGTAATCAATGGCACGGTTGGGTTACCCACACCCGTATTGATGAGAATCCCGTGATAAGGGGACACGATCTCTGCTTTGACAAGACATGTCAAAAAACTGCCTCGCGTTATGTGCGGGTCTAGTTAAAGGAAATGGTTCGAATAATCACCGGGCCGTGACATAATGTCGTGTTGCCAAAACAAGTCAGCAAATTGGATTTGCGGAAATATTATTCTCTCTACGGTGGTAAGTGGAACTTATTTTGCAGGGCCGGACACTATCCTTATATTCAAATTCTTCCATGGTATATTCGGAGGAGGAATCCGCCTTGCAATGCCGAAGACAATTCTGCGCGCCGGACTCATCGTCATTGAAAGCCTGGTTCAAGGGCTACTGTGGGAGTCCTGGATTAGGGGGTCTCTGGACAGCCGGACTATATCCTTTGGCCAGACTGTTAGACTATGAAGATACAAGATTGAAGACTTCGTCTCATGTCCGGATGGGACTCTACTTGGCGTGGAAGGCAAGCTAGGCAATACGGATATGTGTATCTCCTCCTTTGTAACCGACCTTGTGTAACCCTAACCTCTCCGGTGTCTATATAAACCGGAGGGTTTTAGTCCGTAGGACAACATACAATCATACCATAGGCTAGCTTCTAGGGTTTAGCCTCTCTGATCTCGTGGTAGATCTACTCTTGTACTACCCATATCATCAATATTAATCAAGCAGGACGTAGGGTTTTACCTCCATCAAGAGGGCCCGAACCTGGGTAAAACATTGTGTCCCCTGCCTCCTGTTACCATCTGCCTTAGACGCACAGTTCGGGACCCCCTACCCGAGATCCGTCAGTTTTGATACCGACAAAGACCAAACTCGTAACTCAAATATTCTCCTCCATGATCAGATCATAGAAACTTTATTTTCTTGTTACGATGATTTTCCACTTCACTCTGAAATTATTTGAACTTTTCAAATGTTTCAGACTTATGTTTCATCAAGTAGATATACCCATATCTGCTCAAATCATCTGTGAAGGTGAGAAAATAACGACACCCGCCGTGAGCCTCATCATTCATCGGACCACATACATCACTATGTATGATTTCCAACAAATCTATTGCTCGCTCCATTGTTCCGGAGAACGGCGTTTTAGTTATCTTGCCCATGAGGCATGGTTCGCAAGTACCAAGTGATTCATAATCAAGTGATTCCAAAAGTCCATCAGAATGGAGTTTCTTCATGCGCTTTACACCAATATGACCCAAACGACAGTTCCACAAATAAGTTGCACTATCATTATCAACTCTGCATCTTTTGGCTTCAATATTATGAATATGTGTATCACTACTATTGAGATTCAACAAAAATAGACCACTCTTCAAGGGTGCATGACCATAAAAGATATTACTCATATAAATAGAACAACCATTATTCTCTTATTTAAATGAATAATCATCTCGCATCAAACAAGATCCAGATATAATGTTCATGCTTAACGCTGGCACCAAATAACAATTATTCAGGTCTAAAACTAATCCTGAAGGTAGATGTAGAGGTAGCGTGCCGACCGCGATCACATCGACTTTGGAACCATTTCCCACGTGCATCGTCACCTCGTCCTTAGCCAATCTTCGCTTAATCCGTAGCCCCTGTTTCGAGTTGCAAATGTTAGCAACTGATCCAGTATCAAATACCCAGGCACTACTATGAGCATTAGTAAGGTACACATCAATAACATGTATATCAAATATACCTTTCACTTTGCCATCCTTCTTCTCCGCCAAATACTTGGGGCAGTTCCGCTTCCAGTGACCAGTTCCTTTGCAGTGGAAGCACTCAGTCTCAGGCTTAGGTCCAGACTTGGGTTTCTTCACTTGAGCAGCAACTGGCTTGTTGTTCTTCTTGAAGTTCCCCTTCTTCCCTTTACCCTTTTTCTTGAAACTGGTGTTCTTGTTGACCATCAACACATGATGCTCCTTCTTGATTTCTACCTCCGCGGCCTTTAGCATTGCGAAGAGCTCAGGAATTGTCTTATCCATCCCTTGCATATTATAGTTCATCACGAAGCTCTTGTAGCTTGGTGGCAGTGATTGAAGAACTCTGTCAATAACACTATCATCAGGGAGATTAAATCCTAGATGAGTCAAGTGGTTGTGGTACCCAGACACTCTGAGTATATGTTCACTGACAGAACTATTCTCCTCCATTTTGCAGTTGTAGAACTTATTGGAGACTTCATATCTCTCAATCCAGGCATTTGCTTGAAATACTAACTTTAACTCTTGGAACATCTGATATGCTCCATGACGTTCAAAACATCGTTGAAGTCCCGGTTCTAAGCCGTAAAGCATGGCACACTGAACTATCGAGTAGTCATCAGCTTTGCTCTGCCAGGTGTTCACAACATCTGGTGTTGCTCCTGCAGCGGGTTTGTCACCTAGCGGTGCTTACAGGACGTAATTCTTCTGTGCAGCAATGAGGATAATGGTCAAGTTACGGACCCAGTCCGTGTAGTTTCTACCATCATCTTTCAACTTAGCTTTCTCTAGGAACACATTAAAATTCAACAGAACAACGGCACGGGCCATCTATCTACAACAACATAGACATGCAAAATACTATTAGGTACTAAGTTCATGATAAATTAAAGTTCAATTAATCAAATTACTTAAGAACTCCCACTTAGATAGACATCTCTCTAATCATCTAAGTGATCACGTGATCCATATCAACTAAACCATGTCCGATCATCACGTGAGATGGAGTAGTTTTCAATGGTGAACATCACTATGTTGATCATATCTACTATATGATTCATGCTCGACCTTTCGCTCTTAGTGTTCCGAGGCCATATCTGTATATGCTAGGCTCGTCAAGTTTAACCCGAGTATTTTGCATGTGCAAAACTGGCTTGCACCCATTGTATGTGAACGTAGAGCTTATCACACCCGATCATCACGTGGTGTCTCGGCACGACGAACTGTAGCAACGATGCATACTCAGGGAGAACACTTATACCTTGAAATTTAGTGAGAGATCATCTTATAATGCTACCGCTGAACTAAGCAAAATAATATGCATAAAGGATTAAGATCACATGCAATCAATATAAGTTATATGATATGGCCATCATCATCTTGTGCCTTTGATCTCCATCTCCAAAGCACCGTCATGATCACCATTGTCACCGGCTTGACACCTTGATCTCCATCGAAGCATCATTGTCGTCTCACCAACTATTGCTTCTATGACTATCACTACCGCTTAGTGATAAAGTAAAGCAATTACATGGCGATTGCATTTCATACAACAAAGCGACAACCATATGGCTCCTGCCAGTTGCTAATAACTCTGTTACAAAACATGATCATCTCATACATTAAAATTTAGCATCATATCTTGACCATATCACATCACAACATGCCCTGCAAAAACAAGTTAGACGTCCTCTACTTTGTTGTTGCAAGTTTTACATGGCTACTACGGGCTGAGCAAGAACCGTTCTTACCCACGCATCAAAAACCACAACACGGTATAGTGATTGCTTTTTTATCTTCAGAAAGAACCTTGTTCATTGAATCTGATTTAACTAAAGTTGGAGAAACTAACACCCACCAGCCACCTGTGTGCGAAGCACGTCGGTAGAACCAATCTCACAAGCGTACGCGTAATGTCGGTCTGGGCCGCTTCATCCAACAATACCGCCGAATCAAGAAACAACTAGTGACGGCAAGCAATATGTATATACCCACGCCCACAACTCCTTTGTGTTCTACTCGTGCATATAACATCTACGCATAAACCTGGCTCTGATATCACTGTTGGGGAACGTAGTAATTTAAAAAAATCCTACGCACACGCAAGATCATGGTGATGCATAGCAACGAGAGGGGAGAGTGTTGTCTACGTACCCTTGTAGACCGTAAGCAGAAGCGTTATGACAACGCGGTTGATGTACTCGTACGTCTTCATGATAGACCGATCCTAGTACCGAAAGTATGGCACCTCCGCGATCTGCACACGTTCGGCTCGGTGACGTCCCACGAACTCATGATCCAGCAGAGTGTCGAGGGAGAGCTTCGTCAACATGACGGCGTGATGAAGGTGTGATGAAGCTACCAGCCCAGGGCTTCGCCTAAGCACTGCAATGATATGGCCGAGGTGGATTATGGTGGAGGGGGGCACCGCACACGGCTAAAAGATCAATGATCAATGATACGTCTCCAACATATCAATAATTTTTGATTGTTCCATGCTATTATATTATCTGTTTTGGATGTTTAATGGGATTTAATATACCTTTTTATATTAGTTTTGGGAGTAAGCTATTAACCGAAAGCCCAGTGCAAATTGTTGTTTTTTTGCCTATTTTAGTGTTTCGCAGAAAAAGAATATCAAACGGAATCCAAATGGAATGAAACCTTCGCTAGGATCATTTTTGGAACAAACACAATCCAGGAGACTTGGAGTGGATGTCAAGGAAGCAGCGAGGAAGCCACGAGGCAGGAGGGCACACACCCCACCCTCATGGGCCCCTCGCAGCTCCACCAACCAACTTCTTTTGCCTATATATACTCTTATGCCCTGAAACCTTTGGGGAGAGCCATGAAACACCTTTTCCACCACCGCAACCTTCTGTACCCGTGAGATCCCATCTTGGGGCCTTTTCCGACGATCTGCCGAAGGGGGATTCGATCACGGAGGGCTTCTACATCAACACCATAGCCTCTCCGATGATGTGTGAGTAGTTTACCACAGACCTTCGGGTCCATAGTTATTAGCTAGATGGCTTCTTCTCTCTCTTTGGATCTCAATACAAAGTTCTCCTCGATCTTCTTGGAGATCTATTCGATGTAACTCTTTTGCGGTGTGTTTGCCAAGATCCGATGAATTGTGGGTTTATGAACTTGATTATCTATGAATATTATTTGATTCTTCTCTGAATTCTTATATGCATGATTTGATATCTTTGCAAGTCTCTTCGAATTATCAGTTTAATTTGGCCTACTAGATTGATCTTTCTTGCAATGGGATAAGTGCTTAGCTTTGGGTTCAATCTTGCCGCGTCCTTTCCCAGTGACAGCAGGGGAAGCAAGGCACGTATTGTATTGTTGCCATGGAGGATAAAAATATGGGGTTTATATCATATTGCTTGAGTTTATCCCTCTACATCATGTCATCTTGCCTAATGCGTTACTCCGTTCTTACGAACTTAATACTCTAGATGCATGCTGGATAGCGGTAGATGTGTGGAGTAATAGTAGTATATGCAGAATCGTTTTGGTCTACTTGTCACGGACGTGATGCCTATATTCATGGTCATTGCCTAAGATATCATCATAACTATGCGCTTTTCTATCAATTGCTCGGCAATAATTTGTTCACCCACCGTAATACATGCTATCTTGAGAGAAGCCACTAGTGAAACCTATGGCCCCCGGGTCTACTTTACATCATATAAGTTTTCAATCTACAATTCTAGTTCACTATTTATTTTGCAATCTTTATTTTCCAATCTATACCACAAAAATACCAAAAATATTTATCGTATTATCTTTATCAGATCTCGCTTTTGCAAGTGGCCGTGAAGGGATTGACAACCCCTTTATCGCGTTGGTTGCAAGGTTCTTATTTGTTTGTGCAGGTACTAGGTGATTTGCGTGTAGTCTCCTACTGGATTGATACATTGGTTCTCAAAAACTGAGGGAAATACTTATGCTACTTTGCTGCATCACCCTTTCCTCTTCAAGGGAAAACGAACGCATGCTCAAGAGGTAGCAATCAACTTGTGTGTCTATGGGTACCCCCTCCCCCGTATATAAAGGAGTGGAGGAGGGGGAGAGGGCCGGCCTCCTAGGCGTGCCCAAGGGGGGAGTCCTACTCCCGGTGGGAGTAGGATTCTGCCTTCCCTAGTTGGAATAGGAGAGGGAAGGAAGGGGGAGAGGGAGAGAAGGAAAGGGGGGCGCCCCCCCCATTCCAATTCAGATTGGGCTTGGGGGGTGGGGGCGCCCCCACCTTGGCCGCCTCCTCCTCCTTTCCACTATGGCCCATTAAGGCCCATTGACTCCCTGGGGGGTTCCGGTAACCCCCCGGTACTCCGGTATATGCCCGAACTCTCTCAAAACCTTTCCGATGTCCAAACATAGTCATCCAATATATCGATCTTTATGTCTCGACCATTTCGAGACTCCTCGTCATGTATGTGATCACATCCGGGACTCCGAACTACCTTCGGTACATCAAAACACATAAACTCATAATACCGATCGTCACCGAACGTTAAGCGTGCGGACCCTACGGGTTCGAGAACTATGTAGACATGACCGAGACACGTCTCCGGTCAATAACCAATAGCGGAACTTGGATCTTCATATTGGCTCCCACATATTCTACGAAGATCTTTATCGGTCAAGCCGCATAACAACGTACGTTGTTCCCTTTGTCATCGGTATGTTACTTGCCCGAGATTCGATCGTCGGTATCTCAATACCTAGTTCAATCTCGTTACTGGCAAATCTCTTTACACGTTCCATAATGCATCATCCCGCAACTAACTCATTAGTCACATTGCTTGCAAGGCTTATATTGATGTGCATTACCGAGAGGGCCCAGAGATACCTCTCCGACAATCAGAGTGACAAATCCTAATCTCGATCTATGCCAACTCAACAAACACCATCGGAGACACCTGTAGAGCACCTTTATAGTCACCCAGTTACGTTGTGACGTTTGGTAGCACACAAAGTGTTCCTCCGGTATTCGGGAGTTGCATAATCTCATAGTCATAGGAACATGTATAAGTCATGAAGAAAGCAATAGCAATATACTAAACGATCAAATGCTAAGCTAACAGAATGGGTCAAGTCAATCACATCATTCTCTAATGATTTGATCCCGTTAATCAAATGACAACTCATGTCCATGTCTAGGAAACTTAACCATCTTTGATTCAACGAGCTAGTCAAGTAGAGGCATACTAGTGGCACTCTGTTTGTCTATGTATTCACACATGTACTAAGTTTCCGGTTAATACAATTCTAGCATGAATAACAAACATTTATCATGATATAAGGAAATATAAATAACGACTTTATTATTGCCTCTAGGGCATATTTCCTTCAGCTCCAAAATCAAATGGCTGGGTTTCTTGTGGTGCAACCAATTCATCGGGGTTCAAGTCCTAAACTTCACACTGGTGGTCGCATTTTTTTGTATAGATAGGCCTCTATATTGCCCCTTTACCTCTAAGTATAAATTCTAAGTGGGTGTTTTTACATGACTATAATTTGTAGGGATAGAGGAGACTTCAAGTAGTGTGTTAAAATTCCATTTTTTTTATTTTGATAATTCTTTTTAAGTATGGATGAGTTTGAAGAACCTACTAGAGCCCACATTTATTCTGGAAATGGGAAAAACTTAGGAGCAAAAGATATGCAAGATGCTACAAGATTTTGTTCGACCCAGGTGTGGGTGATTGTACCAAAAACAAATAATTATTGGCGTGAGTTTTGGATGAAAATTTTCATGTGAAACAGATTTTTCTTAGGAGAAAATTCTATATGATTCAATCCTACGAATTAAACCAACATAAGAAAAATTCGGTGGTTTCTATTACTCTAAGCCCTCTTTGATTTGCAGGATTCTCTGAACTCGGGAAGAGGAAAAATACATGATTGGAGGGGCATGCCTACTTGAAATAACCTTGTTGATGTTTGACAACATAAGGTTAGGACCTTTAAGAGGTTGGCTAGAGGGTGGAGTGGGAACATAGAAGCTTTCCTTTGGGAAAATAAGAATGAGCTTATGATAGAATGTGATAGTTTAGATATCAAGGTTGAATCTCAAGAACTCTGATGATGAGAAAGATATGATGAATAGTATTTCTCAGAGAGCTTCATGAAGTTTGGCAGGTGGAAGATATTAAATCTAGGAAGAGGTCTAGGGACAGAGAAATTCTTGAGGGGGATAGAAATAGTGGATTTTTCCATGTAGTTGCTAATCAGAGGAGGAGAAAAAAACGTATAGATGTTTTAGATACTGTAGATGGTCCTTCGTAACATAGGAATGCAAAAGATTTTTGTAAACTATTACAAACCTTTGTTTAGATGGGAGCCTAGACCTAATATTAGTCTTAGAGAAGATTTTAATAGGGATTATGAGAAAGTTACTGAGGAAGAAAATACAATATTATAGGCCTAATTCTCTTAATAAGAGATCAAGGCTGCAGTTTTGGGTTCTTACTCGGATGGGCCCCTGGCCCTGATAGGCTTCTTTTCATGTTCTAGGAAGTATATTGAGACGTACTTAAGGGTGGCTTAATTAGGATGTTTAATGCTTGGTACAGTGATGATTTGGATCTACATAGACTAAACTTTGCCATGATTTCCTTGATACCTAAAGAGAATGAGGCTAGGACTATAAATAAGTTCAGGCCCATTGGTTTATTAATAAGTTGTTGTTTTAAGATCTTTGCTAAAGTTCTTACAAATAGGTTAGCTCTTATTATTGGTAGATTGATCTACGAAGGTACTCCCTTCGTCGGCGAATAAGTGGACATCTAGCTTTTGTCCTAAGTCAAAATTTTAAAATTTTGACCAACTTTATAGAAAAACGTAGCAGCATTTATGGCACTAAATTAGTATCGCTAGATTCGTTTTCAAATGTACTTTCATAATATATCAATTTGATGTCATATATGCCAATACTCTTTTCTATGAAGTTGGTCAAAATTTTAAATTTTGACTTAGTACAAAATCTAGATGTACACTTATTCGCGGACGGAGGGAGTACATATTTTTGAGGGTGGTTACTACCCATGAGATTGTACATGTTGCAACACTCTTCTGGTCAATAAGGTTTAGTTTTTAAGATTGATTGTGAAAAGGCTTATGACAAAGCTGATTTATATTTCCTTTATGAGGTGCTTCCTCTTAGAGGGTTTTGGCCTAGATGGTTGGGCTGGATTAATTTTAATCCAAAATGGCTCTGTTGGAGTCAAGTTGAATGGAGAGGAGAGTGATTCTTTTTCTTACTGGAAAAGGTTTGAGACATGGGGGATCCCCTGTCCCCTCTCCTCTGTAATCAAGTTTATAATGCTACTGAGGATTTCTAGCACTAACAAACGTCATGCAAGCAAACTCTTTTTTTCGAAAAGGAGGAATATCCCGGCCTCTGTATCTGGACGATGCATGCGGTCAATTTATTAATTATTAACACAAGACCTTACAAAAGTCGTACAACGGTAAGACCAAAGCCACCATCTTCGCAACCTCTGTCGCTACTCCTATCTAACTGATGAAGGGGTGCTGATGGTCTGGGCCTAATATCAACAGACCTCGCAGCCAAACCTAACATCTAAGACCTGAGGTCCCAACCAGGACGCCTGCCGGATATGGGCACCCACCAGTTCGGCGTGCTCCTCAACCAGGACACCTGCCGGGTATGAGTCCGCCACAACCACCTGCCACATATTCATCTTCAGAGATATACTGTTGCATCGGCATTGCCCGGTCTCGCTGCCGCCGACGCCACCACGACGCCAGACAGCGTCGACCTCCTGCGCGTGTCCGTCACCACACATCTGACGCCAAGCCTCCGCTGCTCCATGCCGCCAAGAGCCGCCGCCAAGAATATATAGAACGAAACACCGCTCCACCGAAAGGGAGGCAGCACACCCCCACCCCTCACCTGCGGACCCTTCCATCCGATCCCAATGTCCTTGGCGTCGCCTCCAGGAAGGTTACGGTGCATGGGGCGCCGCCGACGCCCGATCCGCATCGGATCTTGGGCTTTCACCCGGACATGGGGCGGAGTGGAGAGATGGTGCCCTCAACAGCGCCCCCAAGGAGGAAAGCGGCGCCAAAAAGCGGCGTCGCCGCTGCCGGCCAGCCAAGGCGGCCAAGGTTTCCCCCGGACACCGATCTGCTCCACCAGAACACACCAGAGTTGGATCCGGCAAGATCCAAACCGAACCGGGGACTGGGAAGGAATGCATGGAAGGGAAAGAAGGCAATACCTTCATATCTGGCACGCCTGCAGCTCGTCGTCCTCACGGCCGAACCCTCAGGCACACCGCACGCCATGCCAGCAGGGGCCGCCACGCCTGGATCTGATGGCCTCCGCGAAGAAGCGTCAAAGAGCCCGCCGCCAGGGCCGGGCCCACTGTTGTGCAGAACGTGCGGCCCGCACAGGACCCATAAATTATGGGGGCCCAAATTTTTTATATAAGACTACATACCAAATGCTAGGAATTAGTAGAAGGGAATAGGGCCAGTGCCGGAACGCTGGGCCGCATCCCGCTAGGCACTGGGCTGCAATCGCATTCGCGACTCTCCTGGTGGGCGTGCGTCGCTTGCGATCCTTCCTCACCCGGTCAGCGCTTGCATGCACCTCTGCCCAGTTACATAATCATGTTTCCTGGCCAAAATGCACCGTACAAAAAAACTGAGGCCAAAACGAGGATATGTGCTGCTGTGTGTACTAGGCCAGTTGTTAAGGAGAGGGCACTCCCTACACCCATGGGCATATGCATCCATTTTTCAAAAAAATGCATTTTAAGCATGTTTTGAAGTGTCAAAAAATTCAAAAGAAAATATCACGCATACATATTCACAAATGTGTGTACGCGGCACAAAGTTTTACGAAAAAATGTCTTTTTGTTCTGTCTCCACAAAAAAGACAAATTTCGGTGCTTCTAAATAGTGTTCGACGACACAATTTTTTGTCTTTTTTGCACAGGCCACGAAAAAAGTTATTTTTCCGTGAAACTTTATGCACGCACGTAGAACATGGAGACATACTCGTGCAAGTTGGTTAGGTGGACAGTGGTATCCCCAACCCATCAGGGTTCAAATCCTGGTGCTCGCATTATTTCTGGATTTATTTCAGGATTTCCGGCGATGCGCTTTCAGTGAGAGGAGACGTTCCCGTCGACGACGAGGCGCCTACGGTGACTTCGTAAATCTCAAGATGATATGCCGGCTCAGTCTCTCGGAGATGCTCATAGGGGTAGGGTATGCGTGTGTGCGTTCATAGGGGTGAGTGTATGCGCGTGTATATGAGCGCTTGTGTCTGTACTGATGCTCAAAAAAAAACTCTTTTGCAGATTTTTTTAGTATTTAGAAATATGTTTTCTAATATAGGTTCATATGTATCCGGGTTCATCCATACACTTCATAGTTGTTAAGTCTGTACTTCAGGATAGGCAGGCCAATGCATGCTTCCCCATGCACCTTTTGCTCGGTATAGCTCCTTTTTTTCCAGCATCCTTGGTGAAACATTTATTTCAGTGAACTTTAGGTTCATAAATTTTCAAATATCCCCATCATAGGCTACTAGAGCATATAGAATTAATCTTGAGATACGGTCGATTAGGCTACCGACTGGAGAACTATCGTGACTCAAGCACCAAGATGCCAATCCGTCGTATGTTCTTGACCTCCTCTACCCGGCGCGATCAGCTGATAGACGTGGCAATTCGGCGGAGAAATGTCGTGAGGTCTATTCTCGACAGGAGGAGCACTACAATAGTTTGACCTGGAATAATCACCAGGAAATTAGCAATTCTTTCAATACTTCAATAGATCAATGATGCACATCCCTTTAATTTTGTTTTATTTCTTCTTATAGTGCTTCATGAATCTAGATGAGTCACTAATCATGTCTTTTACAAGTATATGTAATTTTCTTCTTCTTCTGTAGTTCTGTTTTTATACGAGATAGGGCCTCATTTTTGAATTTGGCACAGGGCCCCGGATTTTACCGGCCCGGCCCTGCCCGCCGCCACCTTCTCCGGCACCCGCGCAGGCTTTCCCGGCGTTCGTCTCCGGTGGCCGCGAGGGGGTGGGGGAGGTGGGGGTAGGCGGCGGGGGGAAACCCTAGACTCCCCCGAGTCGCCCTAGGGCGACACCTTCCCTACTAGGCTATTATAGTTCCTTTTAACACTATTGTGTACTAATAAACCATGCCGTGACGTAGAGCTAGCTTCCGCCAAATTAACACTAGCATGTTTAGTAGCTTTCGCCAAATGCTAGAATGTTTTAACTAGTGCTTCACTGGTTGCTAGCACATGAAGTAAGCATTAGTGGCTTCTGCCGAAGATGAATCATGTTAATTAGTGGCCAACATGAAGCACGTGATTAGTGGTTTTCGCGAAACATACTAAACATGGTAGCAGCCTCAAACGCTTGCATGCTGATCACCTTCCTTCCCGCAGCAGCGGCCTTTTGCCATCCAGACGGAGAGGAAGGGGGTATGTGGTGGCTTTTGGTCCGTCGTATGGAATGTCCAGACACCCGCAAAGCTCCGATAGGTTTGTTTTCATTTGCGGGAAAAGGGACAAGCGGACGTGTGCACAGACAAATATGGATCTATGTTGGATGGCAAAGTCCCGAACAGCTCGGTCCAAACATTTGCGAGTTATTTGAGGATTCGCTTCAACACCGGCCGACAAATTTTCTCCCGCATCCGTCCGCGGACCGGGGGTGAGGGGGAGGGGGGCCAGTCATGGACACAGATGCGGGAGGGCATCATCCAACGTTGCCCGCATACATTTCAACAACTTTTTGAATCAATCGGACGAAACTCGTACAAATCGGGCGGATTTCGTATAAACACGACAAAATTCATTATATTTCGGGCATACTTCAACTAAAAGCAAAGCTCGTCCGACTCTAGAGGTATAATGCCTAAACTAAATGATCGCTGGCGCCCGTTCCTCATGTCCGGCCATGAGGCACGAGAACTGAAGCTTCGCCTTCTCCAATTCCACCTCGGCGCTCTCCAGCTCCTCCTTCGGAGCCTCGGGAAGTGAAGTTGTCCGCCTTCACGCCGCCACCAAGTGGCTAATCGGCTGACGATGTTCAAGCCATCAAGTTTGGCTTCGACGGGAGGGGGAGCGGTGGCCTTCTTGGGACCCGAGCGGTGGTGACCTACCGTGCACTACTCGTCCTCGCGGCCGGTGGCGCCGGCGGACTTGCTGGCTTCGTGGTCATGGCGGTGGGGCGCGGCCTTGGTGGAGACAGCGATATCCTCCACGTCATCGGTCTTGCCAAACACCTCGTTTGCCGCCTTGTCGAACTCCTTGTAGGTGTCCTCCGGTTTCGGCTGACGCTGGCAGTAGGACTCGAGCAACGCCGCCTGCTCCACCATGTCCGCGCCCGGCGTGATCTCCTTGCCGACGTTGAGCTGCTCCTCCGCCTGTTGGTGCTCATGGAGAAGCTGGAGGTTGTAGGTGGCGTCGACCGCGCCTTCCGGAACTGCTTGTCCCGCACCATGTCCATGTAATGGGTGTGTGCCTCATCGATGGTCATGGTGCAATGCACCGGCAAGGAGGGTGACGCCGGCTCGTTATCGGTCGCGTCACCCATTGGGACGTCGTCGGCCTCCGACTACCGGCCGGCTTGCTGCAATGGGGCAGAGCGATCAGACGCGGGCGTGGCAGCTGTCCGGACGCCCGCAAAGTTTCCCACGCTTGTCTCCGGTTTACGGGAGAAAGTGTGTCCGGACGTACGCAGGGGGCTTAAGAATCGGTGTTGGAAATGCCTTAACCCTCCGAAAATCCCGTGAAATTACTGAATCAAAGCAGCCCTAAAGTTGCTATGGCAATCCTCTGAATCAAGATGCTCTAGAGTTTGCACTCCCTCCATGTTCGAGCCGCCTATTAACGCCGGTGTACCGTACGTGCGTGGCATATTTACGTTTTGCCGGAGTTCCGGCACTGAAGACCAGCCAGCCGGGGCGACGGAGCACGCGCGCCTCCCTAGGCCGGTCCCGCGGTGAACGGCGTGACTATTCCGTATAACTGGTGTTACACCGAAGCAGACAATGAGTACAACCCGCACAAGATGACGAAAACGGAGTCCCGCAGCATGCATGCACGCGCAGACGGAGTTAAATGCGGAGAGAGGGGCCGCTCCCGGCCGGGAAAGCTCGGTAGGTGGCGCTCATCTACGCCCATTCCTCCGGCTTAACGCCGGGCATTCATGGAGCCCCCACCCCACCGCTTCCTCCCTCGCTGAATTTAAAGTTGCCATCGCCGAGTTGGTGCAACACGTCCGGCGTCCGCGTGCGTCGGCGCCCCGCCCCGCCCGACGTGTGCAAAGCCCAGGACGCCGATGAGTCCAGGCCAGAGGACGCTTCCCCGATCTCGCTCGCCTCGCCATCATCGCCGTGCCGTGACCCCATCCCGTCACATGCACCACAGCGACCGGTCGCTAGCCTAGCCGCGCGCGTGTGTGCATCAGTACATGTACCTCTATCTCTCTCTGTGTGTGCATGCCAGTGAGTGTGCATGTCTAGTGCGTGCCGTGAGCATCGTACGAAGAGATCCTATGCCGGCGGTGGCGCATGGCGCATCGCATTCGCGTGCCGTGGCGATGCACGGTGGTGAGCCGCGCCATGCATGGTCTCTGATCGAGCTCTGCGCCCTCTGGTGCATGGCCGGTGCACGTATTGATTGATTGACGAGCAAACATATACATGCGCAGGCAGGCAGGGCAGGCGCAGCAATGGAGATGTGCATGGACGACCGGCCGGCCGGCACATGCAGCGCAGCAAATTAACCTCTCGGCTGCAGCGTCCATAAAGCCATGTTTCATCGTTTCGGGGATCGGCTCGGACCACACGGCCGCGCCGTGCTCTACCACCCTTTTGCACCCCCGCAGGCCATTTATGTCCACCGTACCACCTCTCGGCCCTCTCCACTCTCCACGCCACGGTCCTCCGGTCCTCCTCTCTACTCTACCTATCCTTCCTTCCTTCCGCTACATAAAGCCCGGGCAGCTAGCTAGCACCCTCCTCCTTCCCTCCCAGCAACGCACTACTCTCAGCAGTAGTCGCCATGCAAACCGCAGCAGCTCTTCCCTCCGGGCGCCTCGCCACGGTGCCCAACCCCATGCCGGCACAGAGCCTCCGCGGCCCTCTCCATGCCAGCCTCGTCTTCGTCCCGGTGCTCTCCTCCGTGACCAGGCCCAAGCTTCCAGGATCCAAGGAGGGGCCGTCGGGGAGCTGGGCGTGCCGCGCGCCCCGCTGATCGACCGCCGGCTCTATCCTCCCTGAGCTCTTCTGCGCCCCACCTCCTTGCCATCCCTCTCTTCCGTGTCACCGTTCCTTGGTGCGGTCTACAGCCGTTCAAAGGAGTTCTTGCCATTGTTGCACTAACCGCTATTCTTGACCTTGCAAGACTTTGCCCTGCCAACCACCCCTCTACCAGTATTCAACCCCATACTCATCCATACCAACCCTCTCATCTTCCGTCATTCTGTCTATCCCTCTTGAGCTTTTGTGACTGCAACATCTAGCAGTAGATCGATCGAGTTTGCGTGTGACGCTGCTATGTATCTTTGCCCAATAAGATCGTGTGTTTAGGTTTCTGTGGCATCTCATGTCACCGCTTAAGCCATCTTGGCTAGCTAGTATTGTATTGCTCTTCTTCTTTCCGGTCAGTTGATGTTTAGTTAGGTTTTTGTCTTGCTCAGGTTGTTGTTTGTTGTGTCCACGAGATAAAGCTAGCCAAGATTTTACTTGTAAGCCTAATGTTGTAATGCGTGTCCAGTTTAGTTTATGTCCCATCTTATGTTTTTTTTTGAAACCGAGGCAAAAGATTTGCCTCATATATTAATTAAGTAAAGAAGAGGTTTTGTTACAATAGGCACCCTTACACGGCATGAGTGATTACTCGCGCAAAATAATGGCCCCTAATTTCTTTGCCCCGGCGGTGACCCAAAGCTTTGCCTCATTGGCAATGGAAGCTAGTAAAATAGGCGGTGGAGCACGCTAATGCCGGAAAACCTGTGCATTCCTTTCGTTCTAGACGGTCCACGACACGAGCATAGTCATCGAGGCCATCGCCTTTCTGTCGGGTACTCCTGTGCCGGTCAAATTTTCCCACCAACTCTTGACTGAAGCCTCCAAATGCCATGAAGAGGTGTCCAAATGTGTAAGCTGAAATTTCTCAATGACCATCTTCCAAAGACGGATGGTGTAACGACACTTGAAAAAAAGATGAGGACCGTTCTCTTGCTCCCTTTTGCAAAGAGGGCAATATGTCACTACTTCAGTCATCTTGGCTAGTATATTGTATACTGTTCTTGTTCCCGATCAGATGGGTTGCTGTTTAGTTGTTGTCTTCCTCGGTTGCTGTTTGTTGTCTGACTTCTGAGCAAGATAAGCTAGCCCAGAATTTTACCTGTAATCCAAGCCTAATGTATGTTGTAATGCATGTGGAAATGGAATGATCTAGTGCTACTACATATGTTGCCCAGTTGCAGCTTGCGGAAAAGGAAACGTGCAGGTTAATTAGCACAAACTAAGTGCAGCATAACATCTGCATCCAGCATCCACGTGAAAGTCAGAGCAGTTAATTTGCCGGGCATATTCGCACGCTTGTACGTGCAGTAGATAGCGCCGTTTATGTACGGTCTGCACCGTATGACTGGGCCCTGTAATGTAATGTAATGAAGTCTATGTGCAGCAGCGTCCTTGATATGCTGTGCACCAGCTGACCCGGTCTTATAGTATGGGCACAACCATGCATACAGAACGAACGCTAGCGTGCCCCGGGCCATTCAGACATCAGAACTCACATAAACTAGCAAACAGATCTACAGTACCTCTCGGTCTACCGTTTACTGAACCCTGGGAGGAAGATAGTGCTCCCTCTGTAAACTTAATAGTAAGACGTTTTAGGTCCTGCCTTACATCACATGCATGTTCACTGCGTATTGATACGACTTGACAATCCATTCGTCAAACACAAGTAGTTTCCTTGCATGCTTTATAAGGATTTTTTTCGGTTTCCTTGTGCTTTTTTCTCTTGCAGTGCATGTTGCCGTTTACGCATGTTGTCCACCGTATGACTGGGCCTGCAATGATGGACATGTTTTTACACATGTAGTGCAATGATGGACATGTGCAGTAGCGTTCTTAATACTATGTTGTGCACCATCTGACTGGGTCTTCGTACGGGCACAACCATGCACACAGAAGGAACGCTGCTCAAGCCGTTCAGGAGGTCAGAACTCACATTAACTAGCAAACAGGTGTAGTTCTCAGGCTCGCATCAACCACTGTTTGCTCAACTCTGGGACAAAAAAATAGCATGATCGATCATACGACAGACTAGATTGTCCAATATGAGCAGTTTATGCTAGAAAACCAAGTCCTTGTATCAGCAGATCAAATGCAATTTTCCAGAGCATCTATATTGATGCATATTCGCAGCATATTGATATAGCCCCCATTCGGTTCCCCATCATTCTAAATCCCAGGACAGACATGCTTAGAGTCAAGCAATGGGCAATGAAATTAACCTCATTTCAGAATGTAATTCATTTAATAAATGTGAAAATGCATGTCCTCAATGACAGAATACATAAGCATGCTGAATTATTTGTGCAACATAGAGAAAAGCATCACTTGCTGTTCTGCAGCGATTGCTGGGAGAGAGTACATGACAGGAGCATAAATTCCAACCACAAGACAGCAGTAGCGCTGACATGAAAGCAATTGAGGAGACTCTCAAACAGATGATTTAGAGGGGACCTGCAAATGTCCCGTTCTCCCTCTGCTCGTTCCACTTGTCAACCTATTCAGTGAGACCAAAACAGGGTAAGATTGCTACTGTTAACAATAGGAGTTCCATGAATCTGCAAAGGAGTTGCTTTTGAAGTGAACCAAAGTGAGGTGATAGATATGGCCCAGCACGCCAGCATCACTGAGACATAGATTAACTGCTCGGGGCAAAGTGTAAAATTCAACATTGACTTTCAACCCTCGAAAGGCTAATATATGAAACAGACGGTTGGAAAACAAAAAGAATTACTCGGACAGGCAGAGTGAATATATGCGACTCAGAAAACAAGGTTCGTCATTGTTGTAGCTGTATGATAAATCAAGCCATTGCCAGTTTCCCAAATGGAAGCAATATAAGGCTTTTATGCGTCTTTTGTTTTTTGTTTTTCCAGATTTACGAACTATATTCATTTCATCAGGTTAATTCATTGGCAAGAGAAGTAACAGGTCTGCGCTTGTCTTATCCTAATTATTCTACATTAGCAGATTTCTTTTGTTCATTGTGACCACAGATGCAGTCTGTAAATTGCTGATCAGAGTGCTAGAGTGTCTAGATAACTTTAAAAGGTTAATAGTAAAGTCAAATAAAGAGAAACTCATGTGCTACTTCCTACCCCTACAGAGTCATACACATATACTGGCAGAAACAACTAGCTTGATTCAGATGGATTTGTTAATATATCTCTGACCTTCTAGCAAGTTCATGCATTATGCATTGACTATTGCAGTAGAAACAAAGACCATTTTTAATTCAACTTCTAAAATCTACTGAAAACTAAGACCGTGCTATTTAAAATCAAACATCAACTTATAATGCCTTTGCAGTTGGATGTAATGATAATGGTGGCAGTTGTACACTATACAGGCAGCAAAGCCACTCACCCATTCAGCTGGGCAAAGAGATCGGTAGTACTTGGCAAATTTCTCACATTCAGCAGCTTCATCCCCCTTGGCACTCACACACCTAAGTTTCATGGAAGTTCAAATAGTTAAGAAACGTTAAACATATATAGCGCATGTAAGTTGTAAAGTTATTGCATCATATATACCTGTGGAACTCAACATAGCGAGTAAAACAGTGCCTAGTTTGGTTTGTTGTAGGGAAGCGGAAGTCAGCAGGTGCTGTTTTAATCTCAATCTGGTAAGTAAGCAAAATATTATCAGTAAGGACAGGACAGCAGATGGAGAACAGAAATAAAAGTAACCAGTGATAGTCGATGAGACAAAATTTGGAAGATGTTTACAAGGTTCAAAACGATAGAAGCTTCAAAAAAGGTTATCAGTCAAACTTCCCAACAAACAGTAACCATGGCGATGAAGTTCTCTAGAGTGAAACATGGATAAAGTTTCCTTAGCCCCATAGTAGACGTTTCGGTGTCAGGCGGCTACAGTGGGTTTCCTAGTAATGCATTGAACTCACTCTCTTCCTTTCCCTCCTCCTGTAAGTTCTGAACTGATGTATTTCCATTCTAGTAATGGGAAGGGGGTCAGCCCGGTTCAAAAAAAAAGGATAAAGTTTTCAGCAAACTATCTTGCAGTTCAGTCAGATGATGGCATGTATAAGTAAACGGTACATCTGAATCCGGTACATGCAGTGGTGATAGAATCTTTTTCTAAACACCACTCTTTTTGTACCGCAGATAAGAGGAGAACGATAACCAGACCAATCCAACGAATCTCCTAAACAGTAAGCATCCAATGCCCATCACATATAACACTCACTCTGGATCCCTTTCCCTCTTCTAATATGAATTGGCAGTGCTCCTGCCGTTGCCCGTCAAAAAAAAAAAACACTCATCCGCTGTCTTTAAAACAGGATAACACTGAAATACAGCCCAATCAGGCAGGTTCTGAGTCCATTGTCCCTAATACACCTGACAAACAGTAACCGTTGCGTCGTTGTGGAGTTTTCCTAGAGTAGAGCATGGATAAAGTTTCCAGCAAACATATCTTGCAGTTCAGTCTGAAGGTGGCATGTATAAGTAAAATGGCACATCCAGATCCAGATGCGGTATATGCAGTGGCGGTAGAATCTTTTTTGTACACACTACTCTCGTTGTACCACAGATAACAGGAGAACAATAACCAGACCAATCCAACGAATCTCCTAATCCAATGCCATCACATATAACACTCATCCGCTATCTTTAAAACAGGCTAACACTGAAAAACACAATCGGAGCAGGTGGGTTCTGACTTCAGAGTCTATCGTCCCTAATTCAACACTGATGACGCACATCGATCACATTACAGAACCAGACAATCCTGAGAGTTCACCTTAAGTTAAAAAAAAATTGGGGAATTCAACGTTCCCACTTTTGATCTAGTCCGATATACGATCTACCAGGAAAAACCGTAAATTCCCCAAAACAGCAAGACGCTAATCGCACGAAATGGAACGAAGCCAGCCCTACCAATCACCCAGAACGAACAGGATGCGAAACAGAAGGACCTAGGGTTCAGGACGAACACAGCTATCGCAGCACACATCACGCGCAGATAGGCGCCCCACGGCGCAGATCCACGCGACAAAGAGCCAACTCTAGCTGCGGCGCGATGGACGAACCGATGAATGCACCCTACGCTGTGTTCCGGGGTGAGCCGGCAGAAGATTCGACTGGGAGGGAGAAGGGGATCCTGGAAGGTTCTCTCACCTCGGCCATCTCGTCGGAGGCTGGAGATCGGAGGCAAGGAATGAATCGCGGCGTCGCGGAGCGGACAGACGGGGGCTCGACGGGAAAGGGGAAGAAGGAGGGGTGACGGGGGCCTGGTCAAGGTGGAGCTTAATATTCGGAGCTGGCCCGTGATAGTTGTGGGCTGTATGGGCCCAGGCAGGCTCAAATGCCCACCGACTATCAGACCTTTCATTTTCCTTTTGCTAAAAAAATCAGACCTTTCCTTTTTTTTCGCTCAAAAGAAAAAATCAGACCCTTCCCCCCTCCAAAACCAGGTGATTCTCCTGCTCCGCCTCGCACGTTACAAAGGTCACTTCTATCTTCGCCGACTACACGTGCAACACTTGTCGCAAACAGATTATTTTGCTCGGATGTTTGCCCACGCACGGGAGACACGGGGTTGGTTTGTTTGTGTCTTTTGTAGATTTGTTTTTTCAAAACGTTTATCTTTTGACCTAGTGCATCCAAATCATGACTCATTTTCACCTTTGCATTTTCCACATTGAGATCTTCATCACTAGATTCTATGTTAATAGGTTTTGACATTTTCTTCCAAGAAAATATGTGCTTTCAAATAATAGTAACTTGTGATTTCAAACTTATACTAAATTGTACTTCCAAGAAATGTAATTCATGCTTCCGCGGGGTGAAGTACAATTTTACTTCACTTTTATGAAACATGGTTATGCTTTCACACAAAAAAACAAAAATACTGAACTAAAAAGGAAACAAAAAATAGAAACCTAGAAAAAACAAAATTCTTTCTCGAAAAATGAAAACATAAATAATCAACACAAAAAACCTGAAGAAAAACCTTTCAATGGGAGAAGTGCCCAGTGCAGAGCGGAGCTAGAACGATTCCGCGTCATGGAGATTTCCCGATGAGAAGCTCCTCCAGAGGGTACTTGTGGATTATTTACACTCACTAGTAATAATGTACGTGCAATGCAAGTTTATATTAGGTAGGATATTAGTTGCATGTTATATTAGGTAAGATATATCTGTTGCACGTTGGTATTTGGTAAGATATCAATTATTTTTCACGGAAATGGTAGGATATAAATTACATGGCAAATTTCAAGGGATAGCGTTGAGTCAAAAAATATTTATAACCAATGGCGGTGATGGGTAATTAAAGCGTTAACGTGTTTGGTGCTCAGCATTGGAGCGATTGAGCGATTTGAACCGCTAGACAACATGATTTGACGGTTGAGATGGTTTGAATCTGTTCATTTGAGTTTTTTTATATTAATATAAATATAGATGTATAAGTATAAACATTTACCCTAAATGGCACATGCACATGAACACATTAGCCAGTAATAAGTTGGTCTAGAAAACGGTAATATATCGTCCATTTAGTCCCCAATATCTTAGGTGAACTTTCCCCTAAAAAAGATCTTAGGTGAACTCATAAAAATCTTTTGTGTGCATATCAAGGGGAGGCTTTTTATCATATTTTACAATGTTTTGCGAGTATACAAGGAAAGTGCATAATTTTTTTATGGGTTAATTAGATAAATGCCACTCCAATGATGATGATTCATAAAAATGCTACTGCAATTTCTAAACTTTAAAAAATACCACTGCAATTTTTGCAAACTTTGAAAAACGTCACTGCAGACTTCGAAAAGTGCCACTGGAAAGACATTTTTCAAAGTTTAGAAATTACAATGGCATTTCTCAGAATCGCTAAATTTGGAGTGGCATTTATCAAATTAACCCTTTTTTATACACACAAGCAACTAAAACCTTATGACTCTAAATGCACACATATCACCCGAAGTACCAAGCACCCCAACATAATAAATATTACATCAAGGTCTTTGAAACTACCTTGCGACCACTACGGCCGCCAGAACGAATCGCCGACACATCGTTGTCGCCGCTCCCCTACAGAAGCCGACCTGACCTTGTCGTTGACAACTGAAATGTCTTCATGCACGTGTCCCTATGGTCCAGTGTCCTCGAGCCGTCGTGGTCGTTATGGAGCCCTTGAATCATTTGAAATGGTTAAACACTAGCAACCATTTTGAAAGAGGTCATTAAAATGAGAACACTCATGTGTAACCACTGCCAACAAAATCTTTAAAATGTCAAATGTGTGTCTAATCTAGTCTAAGAGTTGAATATACGAAGCTAGTAAACCTCGAGGAACACTACCTTAATAGCCCTAAGATATGTGTTCATTATAGAGGATGTGATCATTTTTGGAGAGCCAAACAAAGTGCTCCCAAATCAACCTTCTGGATTATTCCAAAGGTAAGACATCTTATTATTTGTGTCTACTTTTATCATTTGGTAGATGGTGGTAGTTTCATATGGACTACTCCATGGTTTTCTTCGTGGCAAGCTATTTATGACAATCTTATAATCGAGCCGTCACCTTATTTTTATCTAGTTGTTATTATTGATGTTTGGCTACCTAACTAGATGGTGGTAGTTTCATCTACTTTTATCATTTGGTAGATGGTGGTAGTTTCATATGGACTACTCCATGGTTTTCTTCGTGGCAAGCTATTTATCCCATTTATTTCATCATCATACTACACAAGCTGTAATGCAAACCCCTGTTGTCAATAATGCTAGACATGATATGTCAGTTTGGAAACTAATCCCTACAAGTGACTACACTTCGAAAAGTGCCTACAAACACTGCTTCAATAACCTAGCACTACTAGCAAACCAACGACCAAAAATAGCTCCACTGCATATTGTAAATTAAATCTTGTCAATCAAATTTGGAGGGACAAACTCATGAAGTCAGGAGTCCAAACTTTCGCATGAAGGCTTCTTCACTATGCACTTCCAAATGGGTAAGCGTGCAAGTAAGTTCTCAAGACATATTAGTGAAATTTGTACTAGATGTCACAACCGAGAGGATGGAATGCACATGTTTTTGTGATGCCCCTTTATCAAAGGCTACTTGGTTCTCCTATCCCTGGTATGTTAGAGCACAAGTTTTGGCTGAACATAACTGTCGTGGAAGTGTCACGGCAGATGTCCTCATAGAAGGACTTAGTTGTAGAGCCATTACGACGAGGTTAGCTTAAAGGGGTTAAAACGGGACAAAGGACACGAGGATTTATACTGGTTCGGCCCCTTGCGGCGAAGGTAAAGGTCTACTCCAGTTGAGGTGGTATTGCTAGGGTTTCGATTACCAGGGAGTGAATATGCTTTGCCTGGCTCTCGACTTGATGTTTCTTGCCCTAAGTCGCTGCCGGGTCGTCCCCTTATATACACGGGTTGACGCCCTGCGCCTACAGAGTCCCGACCGACTCATATAACGTGTCCGGCTCGATGGCGTATCTTACATGCCTTATATTACAAGTTTGTACGTACATGGCGGTTTATACTTACGGGCCTTAAGCCGCCTCTGGGCTTGGGACTCTTACAAGCCTAACTGTGAACCGCCATCTTGTATATTCTTGGGCTTCATATAGATGAATCGCCATTATGGTTGACCCGGCCCCTCCTATGCGGGTTATATCTGATAGTCATATCCCCAACATTAGGCTCCAGGTTGATTTGAACTTGTTCATGTCAATCTTCAACACTTAGAAAAATCCTTCTACATCTGCTGTGAAAACCTTGTAACCCGCCATGACATCATCTCCAGGAATTTCGGAAACCCGCCACAACGTCACTTTAACAGATCTTTATCTTTAATGTCCTTCCAAAAATCGAGGCATCCAATTAGTTGGATAATCATCATTTGGCCTCCTCGTTTTTTGTGCCTGCCTGTTGCCCCTTTCCTTATAAATAGGTTCAAACCACCCCTTTCTCATTCTCCTCTCTTCTCCTTCTCGTCTTCTTCTTCCTCATGACGCACCAGCCCTCACGAGCTCCGCCACCGTTGACCTCTGTCCCCTTCAGCAACTTCGGCCGCTGCATCACCCTGAACGGTCCAGAAACACCACGGCACTCCTCCGATGTCAGCTAGCATCAATAAGTCTCCCCTTTTCCTTTTCATGGATTTGTTCTTTAGGGTTTCGGTGTTCGTCGGTGTTCATTGCTGCTGCTCCTTCTCCTTGCTAGATCATGTAGTTTTGATCTGAAAATAATGTAGGTCCTGTGCGGTAGCAGTTTTAGCACCCGCTTTTGATATTAGAACATATCCTCATTGCGATAGATCTCTCCTGGGGCACCTCCACTTTTCTGCTGCCGCCTCTGTAGGTTTATAATTTATTTCATTTTTCTGAACAGCTGTAGATCCAAATCTATAGCTTTAACCCGTGGAACCTGTTTGTCCCAACACTTAGCAAATTTCACTCTTGGTAGATCTTGAATATCTTAGTCATGGTGGATTACTTTACCGGCTTATCATTACTTCATATATCATTAGCTCTTGCTTAAGCCGCCATTCTGAACATATACTACAACTGTTAACTTGTGATTTCACCAACTAACTCAAGCCGGCAAATTATTCCTTTCCTTTAGGTTGTCCTTTCACCATGCCGCCAAAGACAGTTGAGGGAGTCCTGGATTAGGGGGTCCTCGGACAGCCGGACTGTTGGACTATGAAGATACAAGATTGAAGACTTCGTCCCGTGTCTGGGTAGGACTCTCTTTGCGTGGAAGGCAAGCTTGGCAATTCGGATATGTAGATCTCCTCCCTTGTAACCGACTCTGTGTAACCCAAGCCCCCTCCGGTGTCTATATAAACCGGAGGGTTTAGTCCATCGGACAAGAACAATCAGAATCATAGGCTAGCTTCTAGGGTTTAGCCTCTACGATCTCGTGGTAGATCAACTCTTGTAATACTCATATCATCAAGATCAATCAAGCAGGAAGTAGGGTATTACCTCCATCGAGAGGGCCCGAACCTGGGTAAACATCGTGTCCCCCGCCTCCTATTACCATCCGCCTTAGACGCACAGTTCGGGACCCCCTACCCGAGATCCACCGGTTTTGACACTGACATTGGTGCTTTCATTGAGAGTTCCACTGTGTCGTCACCATAAGGTTTGATGGCTCCTTAGATCATCGGTAACGATGCGATCTAGGGTGAGGCTTTTTCCCCTCGGACAGATCTTCGTATTCGGCGGCTTCGTATTGCGGGTCAACTCGCTTGGCCATCTGGAGCGGATCGAGAGCTACGCCCCTGGCCATCAGGTTAGGTTTGGAAGCTTAAACTATACTGCCGACATCCGCGGAGACTTGATCTTCGACGGATTCGAGCCCATGTCAGGTGCGTCGCACAGTCGCCACGAGCATGACTTAGCTCTGCCGTCGGACGGTGTTCGGGAGATCACACATGTGGCTACTCCATCCTTCAATCTAGAGCAGATCGTGCCGTCCGAGGACGGGTGGATGGACCCCGCCACGGAGGCCGCACACTCAGCGGCGATAGAGCCGAATACTGACTTCACCTCCTATGAGACCTGTGTTGCCGGACCCTTGGATTCGTCCCCGGCCACAGGCTCTGAACCGCCTGCGTCCGTGCCTATCGAATCTGATTGGGCACCGATCATGGAGTTTACCTCCGCGGATATCTTTCAACACTCGCCCTTGGGCGACGTGCTAAATTCACTGAGGTCTCTCTCCTTGTCAGGAGATCCTTGGTTGAATTGTGTCCGGCGTGAGTGGGAAGCGGACGACGAAGAAATCCGTCCCCCACCCACCACCCACTTAATAGCCACTATCGACGACTTAAGCGACATGCTTGATTTCGGCTCTGAAGACATCGATGGTATGGACGACGATGCAGGAGAAGAACGGGAACCACCGCCCACAGTGCACTAGACAACCACCTCATCATATGATATATACATGGTGGACAACCCCAAAGAAAGCGATGGCAATAAGGCAACGGAGGATAATCCCCTTAAGAAGCAATCTAAGCACCAGCGTCATCGGCACTGCTCTAAGCCCCGCCATAGCAAAAGCAACGATACCGGCACAAGAGACAATAACGCTACGGATAGTGCTGAAGACGAAGACAATCCCCTCCAACCAGGCTTCGAGCGGGAGGATGGGCAAGTTATCCTAAGGAACAAGCGGCAGACGGAGAATCAGAGGATGACAATTACATGCCTCTCTCTGAAGGCGAGGTGAGCCTCGGTGACAAAGAATTTATCGTGTCTGAGGATCCCGCCGAACAGGAGCGCTTCAAACGTCGGCTTATAGCCACAACAAAAAGCCTGAAGAAAAAGCAACAGCAGCTTCAAGCTGACCAAGATCTGCTAGCGGATAGATGGACCGAGGTCCTGGCGGCCGAGGAATACGCACTCGAGCGCCCAACCAAAAGTTACCCAAAACGCAAGTTGCTACCCCAACTCGAGGAGGAAGCACTAAAGCCTATGCTCCCAGCATATGATGCGGCTGACCGACCACCTCGTGGCCGAGACAAAGCGGCATATCAGGCCGAAGTCCAGCCCGCACCCCGTCGCCGGTCAAACAAAAATACCAAGGCCCGGGGCAACACGCAGGATATGCGAGACGTATTGGAAAACAAAGCAGGACATACAAGATCGATCTACGGATCACGGGGGGGGGGGGGGGCGCCCCAACGCGTGACGATGACCGTCACGCCGGATATACCAAAAGCAAATCCGGCCGGGCCGAATACAGCAGACAAGACTCGTATGAACTGCGTCGTGACATAGCCCTGCACATAGGCGCCGCACACCCCCTATGCTTCACCGATGAAGTAATGGATCACGAATTCCCAGAAGGGTTCAAACCCGTGAACATCGAATCATATGATGGTACAACAAACCCCGCGGTATGGATCGAAGATTTCCTCCTCCACATCCACATGGCCCGCGGTGACGATCTACATGCCATCAAGTACGTCCCATTAAAACTCAAAGGGCCTGCTCGGCATTGTCTCAATAGCCTGCCGGCAAACTCCATTGGTAGTTGGGAGAATCTGGAAGACGCATTCCTTGACAACTTCCAGGGCACTTATGTGCGACCACGGATGCTGATGACTTGAGTCACATAACCCAACAACTAGGGGAATCAGCTAGGAAATTCTGGACTCGGTTCCTAACTAAAAAGAACAAAATTGTCGATTGTCCGGATACCGAGGCCTTAGCGGCATTTAAGCATAATATCCGCGATGAGTGGCTCGCCCGACACCTAGGCCAAGAAAAGCCGAAATCCATGGCAGCCCTCACGACACTCATGACCCGCTTTTGTGCGGGCGAGGATAGCTGGCTGGCTCACAGCAACAACACATCAATAAACCCTAGCAATTCAGACGCCAAAGATAGCAACGGCAGGCCACGTCGCAACAGACACAAGCGCTGCAACAACGGTGACAACGCCGAAGACACGGCAGTTAATGCCGGATTCAGCGGCCCTAAATCCGGTCAACGGAAAAAGGCGTTCAAAAGAAGCAATCCAGGACCGTCCAGCTTGGACCGCATACTCGATCGTTCGTGTCAAATTCATGACACCCCCGATAAACCAGCCAACCACACCAACAAAGAATGCTAGGGGTTCAAACAGGCCGGCAAATTGAATGCCGAAAACAAGGAAAAGGGGCTGCATAGCGACAACGACGAGGAGCCCCGGCCGCCGAACACCGGAGGACAGAAGAAATTTCCTCCCCAAGTGAAAACGGTAAACATGATATACGTAACCCATATTCCCAAGCGGGAGCGGAAGCGTGCACTAAGGGACGTCTATGCGATGGAGCCAGTCGCTCCAAAGTTCAACCCATGGTATTCTTGTCCGATCACCTTGGATCGCAGGGACCACCCCACCAGTATCCATCATGGCGGTTCTGCCGCATTGGTCCTTGACCCCATCATTGATGGATTTCACCACACTCAAGTCCTTATGGACGGTGGCAGCAGCCTGAACCTGCTCTACAGTGCGCAAAATGGGTATAGACCCCTCAAGGATCAAACCCACCAAAACCACCTTTAAAGGTGTCATCCCAGGTGTAGAGGCCTATTGTACGGGCTCAATCACACTGGAAGTGGTCTTCGGATCTCTGGACAACTTCCGAAGCGAGGAGTTAATCTTCGATATCGTCCCCTTCCGCAGTGGCTATCACGCACTGCTCGGACGAACCGCATTTGCAAGATTCAAAGCGGTGCCGCATTATGCATACCTCAAGCTCAAAATGCCAAGACCTCGCGGGGTCATAACAGTTAATGGAAACATAGAGCGCTCGCTCCGCACGGAGGAGCACACTGCGGCCCTCGCAGCAGAAGCGCAAGGCAGCCTTATGAGGCAAACCGCCAATTCGGCGAAAAAGACCCCGGACACCTTCAAGCGAGTCTGGAGTACCCTGCAAGAGGATCGCCAGGCACGTTTAGAGCTCGCCTAGCAATTCAACCTCCATCCTAGTCCCATTCAAGCGGCGAAATTTGCACCGCGCGCACATAATTACGCACTCAAGATACCATGGGCATAGGCGGAGGCACGGACATGGCATGGCCCACAATGCGGCTCAACCGCTTTAGGACCCATATACCTTTAACATTTTCTTCGTTTCAGGCCCCTATTCTCTGAAGGCCCTCTCCGATCGTCTGATTATCGGACCTGTCATGGGAAGGAAACACCAAGGAAGCAAGAAGCTTTGACGTACAAGGGAATCCCCAGGTGGTCTCTAATAACGATCGCTATACCTGTTTTACATACCCACACGGAGCTCGCCCTTGGATAGGACATGTCAAATAGTCCTATTTTTGCTTATTGCACTACTTGTATACATACACTTTGACGTATCATTTAAATAACAATGTACAATGTTAGCTTATTATCGCATTTCTTCATCTTTTTTCCTGTCTGCTTATTTGCGACAAATTGCACCCGTCCATTCTGGTACGTCCAGTGTGCCAGGCGCTTCAGTGTACCCCATAACACGGCAAGAAAAGTCCGAACACTTTAGACAGTGTGGCACCCCGAACTTATAGCATTATATGCATCAGCTCCGAATCATGTCTTGGGTCAATAGTTGGGTTTGCCCGGCTCCCATGTTTTGGTACCTTACATTCCGCTATATCGGCTAAGGTAGCACTGGGAGAACTACTGCAATTGTGTCCCGGTTCTTCCGCATGAGCACCTCAGTAGAGAAAGCCGAAAACTGACTTCGTGATGCGGCGAGAGCTGGTCGCTGTTTGAGAGGTCTCAAATCCTTAAAGATTTTTTCCGCTTCGGGCGAGGAGTCGGCCTTGTCCGACTTAGGCGTACATAGCGCCCCAAGTTCGGCCTTCCAAATAATAGGGGCTTCGCCAAAATTTAAAATTGTAGACTTCTATGGCTAAGTGAGAGTGATAAAGCTTTATAGTCCGATTGCCTGGTTCGTTGTCCTGAACACCACCTTCGAAGGACCCAAAACTGGGATAAAGAGTGATCAGGTTTATCCCAAACACCTCAGTACTAGTTACATGGGGGCAGAAGCCGACGACTGTCCAACTCTCAAATTTTATAAACGGTTGCACAGAAGGTAATATTTTAAATTAACAAGCGTTACATAGCGCACATGTACTCGTTTCACATTACAGGATCACATGAGTACATTCATTCAAATATTACATCCTTAGCACATTCCTCTGCCACAAGGCGAGCACCCTTCAGGACACTATCGTAATACTTTTCGGGGTGGCGATGCTCCTTGCCCTCCGGCGGCCCCTCCTTCACCAGCTTGTCGGCGTCTGATAACCCATAAGTATAGGGGATCGCAACAGTTTTCGAGGGTAGAGTATTCAACCCAAATTTATTGATTTCGACACAAGGGGAGCCAAAGAATATTCTCAAGTATTAGCAACTGAGTTGTCAATTCAACCACACATGGAAACTTAATATCTGCAGCAAAGTGTTTAGTAGCAAAGTAATATGATAGTAGTGGTAATGGTAGCAAAAGTAGTGTTTTTGGTATTTTGTAGTGATGATAGCAATAGCAACGGAAAAGTAAATAAGCGGAGAACAATATATGAAAGCTCGTAGGCAATGGATCAGTGATGGAGAATTATGCCGGATGCGGTTCATCATGTAACAGTCATAACCTAGAGTGACACAAAACTAGCTCCAGTTCATCAATGTAATGTAGGCATGTATTCCGAATATAGTCATACGTGCTTATGGAAAAGAACTTGCATGACATCTTTTGTCCTACCCTCCTGTGGCAGCGGGGTCCTTACGAAAACTAAGGGATATTAAGGCCTCCTTTTAATAGAGTACCGAAACAAAGAATTAGCACATGTTGAATACATGAACTCCTCAAACTATGGTCATCACCGGTAAGTATCCCGATTATTGTCACTTCAGGGTTAACGGATCATAACACATAATAAGTGACTATAGACTTGCAAGATAGGATCTAGAACTCTCATATATTGATGAAAACATAATAGGTTCAGATCTGAAATCATGGCACTCGGGCCCTAGTGACAAGCATTAAGCATAGCATAGTCATAGCAACATCAATCTCAGAACATAGTGGATACTGGGGATCAAACCCTAACAAAACTAACTCGATTACATGATAGATCCCGTACAACCCATCACTGTCCAGCAAGCCTACGATGGAATTACTCACGCACGGCGGTGAGCATCATGAAATTGGTGATGGAGGATGGTTGATGATGACGATGGCGATGGATTCCCCTCTTCGGAGCCCCGAACGGACTCCAGATCAGCCCTCCCGAGAGGTTTTAGGGCTTGGCGGCGGCTCTGTGTCGTAAAACGCGATGAATTCTTCTCTCTGATTTTTTTCTCCCCGAAACACAATATATAGAGTTGGAGTTGGAGTTGGAGGAGCTCCAGGGGGACCACGAGGTAGGGGGCGCGCCCCCACCTTCGTGGATAGGTGGCGGGCCCCCTGGCCTTCATCTTTTGCAGGTATTTTTATATTTTCCAAAAAGTTGCTCCGTGAAGTTTCAGGTCATTCCGAGAAATTTTGTTTCTGCACATAAATAACACCATGGTAATTCTGCTGAAAACGGCGTCAGTCCGGGTTAGTTCCATTCAAATCATGCAAGTTAGAGTCCAAAACAAGGGCAAAAGTGTTTGGAAAAGTAGATACGACGGAGACGTATCAGCGTCCATCTTCGCCCAGTGCACTTTCGCCCGGGCAAAAGCCCTGCTCGCACCCTCAATGCAGATGGACCACTTTATGACTTCAAGCCGGGGGCAGGCGTTCACAAGCCGCCTCACCAGGTCGAAATAGCTGCCAGGCTAGGGCTCGCCAGGCCACATCCGGACTATGAGGCCCTTCATGGACAGTTCGGCTGCCTTGTGAAGCTCGACCAGTTGCTTCAACTGGTCGCTCAAGGGCATCGGATGTTCGGTCCCAGTATACTGAGACCAAAACAACTTCTCTGCCGAGCTCCCTTCCTCGGGCCAGTAGAACTCTGCGGCATCCGACACACTGCCGGGTAGATCTGCGAACGCTCCTGGAGAACTCCGAATTCGGGTAAGTAAAAGGAAAGTTTCCTTCACATGCTTGCTTTGCATAATGAATGCCTTACCCGCCGCTATCTTCTTGACAGCCTCAAGTTTCTGGAGGGCCTTTTGGGCTTCAGCCTTGGCATTTTGTGCGGTCTCGAGGGCCTTCGCAAGCTCGGACCCTTGCGTCTTAGAGTCACGCTCCAAGGACTCATACTTCTTGACAAACTCCTAGAGCTCTTGCTGAACCTCGCCTACTCAGGCCTCTTGCTTCTCGCGCTTGGCGCGCTCCTTGGCCGCTTTGCCTTTGGCCTCGGACAGCGCCTTCTTCAGGGCCGCCACTTCGGTCGTGGCCCCTAGCAAAATTCATGACGATCCTATGATCTAACAACCAGTTTCCTTTTTCTTTATCAATAAACAGACAAGGTATTACTTACCTTTGTTCTCTTCGAGCTGCCTCTTGGTAAGGCCGAGCTCTTCCTTGGACCGCTCAAGGTCCCGCTTCAGTGCGGAGACCTCCGCCTTGTGAGCGGCAGCGGCTAGCAGTGAAGCCTGCTTATTCACATAGACATATTCTAATTAGACTCCTGTGGTTATTATATGATCCTTTGTTTGGCCTTTCTTCGCGAACACCAAACAGAGCATTAGGGGCTACTGTCTATGCGGTAACATTTTCGCATAATTTGATTACTTACCTCAAAGCCTGTTAGGAGGCTAGCACAGACTTCGGTCAGTCCGCTTTTGGTGGACCGAACCATCTTGACCACTGCACTCATGATAGTGTGGTGCTCTTCGTCAATGGAAGCGCCGCAAAGCGCTTCCAGCAAATTGTCCGATGCCTCTGGATGGACAGAGGCCATTGGCACGGACGGCTTGCCCCCCTTGGTGAGGGGTCGCCTGACAGAATCCGGAACCACTGGAGGTTCCGGCGCAGTATTCGGCTGGGGGCTAGACTTGTTGCCCCCGGCATTAGAGCCCATGGGAGTCTTGCCCCTCGTGTGCCCAGCGTCCGGAATGTCGCCTTTGGTTGCCTCCGGAACTGTCCCCCTTGGTTCAGTACCCTTTGAGACAACACCTCGACGTCGTCCGTAGGGCGGGGGGAGGAGGCGGTCGGGAGTGAATCGCTATTCATCTCCAACAGGCCCAAAGACTCATCCGAAGAGGATACGCCGATATGGGCTTTGGATGGGCTGCATGATCATGTTCGGCATGATAAGAAGCCATAAAATAAAACATACCAAGAACTGTTATGGTATCCGGATACTTACGACTTCGCCAGGGGCTTGTCCCTAGGTAACCACTCCTCGTCGCTAAAAGCGGCCGTCGTGGAGCAGTCTGGAAGGAGAGTCCTTCCCTTCTTGGACCCTTCGGCCTCCCCTGACGGGGCAGCCTTCCTTTTCTTGCCCCCCCCCCCCCGGGCCGAGGGGAGAACTTTCCTCTTCCTCCTTCTCGTTTTCGTGAGAGGAGGGCGCCTCGGTGTTATCGGATGATGATTCCGATACGACCTTGTGCCAGAGACCTTTCCTGGTCCCCGTGGCCTTCTTCTTGGCCTTCTTCTCCGGCGCCTCATAGGGTGCCGAAACCAGCATCTCCGTTAAGAGAGCCCTTGCTGGATCTTCGGGTAGTGGAGCCGAACAATCGATCTGCTCCGCTGTCGCGACCCATTCCTATCAAATGGCGTGGAGACTCAGATCCCTCACATGATTATACTGGGGAAAGGAACATCTTCTGAGATATAAGGAGCTTACCGGATTGGCGGGGCGCTTTGCGCTGAGTCCGCGATCCTCGGTAAGGGGAGGAGGTACCTCGGCGGCCTTGAACAACACCCTCCAGACGTCTTGGTGCGTCGTGTCAAAAAGCTCTCGCAGCGTCTGGTGCTTGGCCGAGTCGAACTCCCACATATTGAATGCCCTTCTTTGACACGGGAGGATCCGGCGGAAGAGCATGACCTGGACCACGTTGACGAGCTTGATTTTCTTGCTTATCATATTTTTTACATAGTTCTGGAGTCCGGTCAGCTCTACCGATGAACCCCAGGATAGGCCCTTCTCTTTCCAGGAGGTGAGCCACGTGGGGATGTCGGATCGAAATTCGGGGGCCGCCGCCCAGTTGGTGTCGCGCGGCTCGGTGATGTAGAACCACCCTGATTGCCACCCCTTCACGGTCTCCACATAGGAGCCTTCGAGCCAAGTGACGTTGGGAATTTTGCCCACCATGGCGCCTCCGCACTCCGCTTGCTGGCAGACCACCACCTTCAGTTTCACGTTGAAGGTCTTCAGCCACATGCCGAAGTGGGGCTTGATGCGGAGGAAGGCCTCGCACACGACGATAAATGCCGAGATGTTGAGGATGAAATTGGGGGCCAGATCATGGAAGTCCAGCCCGTAGTAGAACATGAGCCCGCGGACGAATGGGTGGAGGGGAAATCCCAGCCCGCGGACGAAGTGGGGGAGGAATACAACCCTCTCATGGGGTTCTGGAGTAGGGACGATCTGCCCCGCGTCTGGAAGCCGGTGCACGATATCTGCGGCTAGGTATCCGGCTTCCCGGAGCTTCGTAATGTTCCCCTCCGTAACATAGGAGACCATCCACTTGCCTCCCGCTCCGAACATGTTTGGAGTGGTTTTGCGGAGAAAATGCGAACTTGGGCGCTGGAGCTCGAGTGCGCAAGAATGGATGGGGCGGGAAGAAGAAGGCGTGGGTGAAAAGGAGGAGTCCTTATCCTTTTATAAGGGCGGAAGAAACTATGTGCCTCCCCACCTGCCTGGTAAACTCGCTTGTTCCCCAAGCGCCGTGATTGATGGCGCGGTTGGGTTACCCACACCCGTATTGATGAGAATCCCGTGATAAGGGGACACGATCTCTGCTTCGACAAGACGTGCCAAGAAAACCGCCTCGCAATATGTGCAGTGGCTGGTTGGGAAAAACGGTTCAAATAATGACCGAGCCATGGCGTGATGTCACGTTATGAAAAGTTGTCAGCAGATTAGATTTGTGGAAATATTATACTCTCTATGGTGGTATGTGGAATTTTTTTTGCAGGGCCGGACACTATCCTGGTGTTCGAAATCTTCTATGGAGTATTCGGTGGAGGAACCCGCCTTGCAATGCCGAAGACAATCTGCACGCTGGACTCATCGCCATTGAAGCCTGGTTCAGGGGCTACTGAGGGAGTCCTGGATTAGGGGGTCCTCGGACAGCCGGACTATATACTTTGGCCGGACTGTGGGACTATGAAGATACAAGATTGAAGACTTCATCCCGTGCCCGGGTAGGACTCTCCTTTGCGTGGAAGGCAAGCTTGGCAATTCGGATATGTAGATATCCTCCCTTGTAACCGACTCTGTGTAACCCTAGCCCCCTCTGGTGTCTATATAAACTAGAGGGTTTAGTTCGTAGGACAAGAACAATCAGAATCATAGGCTAGCTTCTAGGGTATTACCTCCATCAACTCTTGTAATACTCATATCATCAAGATCAATCAAGCAGGAAGTAGGGTATTACCTCCATCGAGAGGGCCCGAACCTAGGTAAACATTATGTCCCCCGCCTCCTGTTACCATCCGCCTTAGACGCACAGTTCGGGACCCCCTACCCGAGATCCGCCGGTTTTGACACCGACAACAGTTACTACATGTAACTGGGTTCCCTCCATCATCACTGAGGGTACTTTAAAAGATTTTCTCATAGTTGGATATTTGCCAGAGAAAAGTGTCATGCATTACCGCACTCTTGACCCGGGCGAAGAGAGACCTCAGCCAAAGGACGGTGAAGTCATTATATTCACTGATCATATGAACCGAGGCTTCTCACCGCCCGGCTCTAAGTTCTTTAGGGATGTTCTGCACTTCTTCAAACTCCATCCTCAAGACATTGGACCTAACTCCGTGTCAAACATCTATAACTTTCAAGTTTTCTGTGAAGTATACCTTCAAGAAGAGCCTAGCGTCGAGCTTTTCAGGGAATTCTTCTATCTGAACCGCCAAAATGAATTCACAAACGGGCCCAGCTTAGAACTTGGTGGAATCTCAATTCTACGCAGAACAGACGACATCTTCCCTCAAGCAGCTCTACCGAGTCACCCCAAGGACTGGAACCATACGTGGTTCTATTGTAAAGATATCTCGCCGGCTGATGAAAATCCATTGCCAGGTTATCGTGCTGAACGTCTTGACCCAAAACATCAACTCCCTGAAAAACTTACCGCCGCTGAATGAAAGAAACTCACTCCTACTATCATAAAGGTCCAAGCCTTGCTAGGAAATGGTTTAACCGGAGCTGATTTAATTCGCTGATGGGTCGCGTGGCGGATCATACCGTTAAGCCGTCGACCTGGCTTGATGTGTACTTATACCGGAGGAACAGATGATCCATTATGCCATAGCTCTCTGCGTCTGACTGAAGAGGGCATTATTGAAATGGCAACAACACTTGTAAATAGCAAATTCGAAGACTGCAGCAAAGTGGATCTGAACCCTTTCTGCAAGCTTAACTCGCCGCCAGACGTAAGTCTCTTGATTTCCCTTACCTTACTTCACCATCCAAATATTATGTGAACTCAAGTATGTTACTATTCCGCGGGCTAAATCTGACTTCTGGAAGGCAAAATATGACCACGAGGCTGCCAAAAAGGCTAGGGCTGCCATGAAAGCTGCCAAACAGACCAGCAAGAAACCTAGGAAGAAGTCAAGCGCCTCTGATCTGCTTAAGCTGGATGATGCCTCTGAGTCGGAGGTATCCCTTGACTCTCTTGGTTTGTTTTTCAACCATCTTATTAACACTGACTATTACCAGGATGACACAGGATCCAGCCAAGCAGTTGAAGAAGAGGTAACTATTATTTCCTCCGACTCAGGACCTTTGCCAAGGCAGAAACTTCGGCGAGTAACCCAGAAAGTAAGGTTTTCACACCCCTTGGATTATTTAGATCCTCACCTTCTTTTGAAATGACAGCAACACGAGAGCCGCCGCCAGACCTGGACCAGTGGAGGTGAAGAATTATCCTCCGGTTTACCAAATAATCCTCAGAAACGCCAAAATGAGGTTCTTTTTTAGCCTTAACTCTTTATTTACTAGCAGGTTTCTTGCGTTAGCCACTCAATTCCTTTGATTCAATTTTGCAGGAGATTTCCCATTCTTCCTCTGACGATTCATCCCAGACTCAGCTGCCGATTTTCAAGACTGCCCTGGGTAAGAACAAGTATCTCTATTTTGTACCTTTATATCTTTACCCTTATGTTGGCTTGTCCAAAATCTTTTTAGCGGTCAAGCAAAGCCCAACAAGAAGGCAAAGATGACAAAAACGACCGAAGATCCTAAAGTTGCTGAACCAGACCAGCGAGCCTCTACACCAGAAGATCCTGCTTCCAATACTCAACCTGAGATGCCTGAGTTGTCCGTTGATGAAACCAACATTGATCCGTCAACTGCTGAACCGTCAAACTCACTTAACCCGCCAGAGACTCGTGTTGATGACATTTTGATCACTGGCACTGGCTTTACTAAACCGAGGAACCCAACTATATTAGCCAGACATTTTGCCAAACAAGAAGTCATGGAGAGACGGAAAGTGAGGTTTGATGTCTCCCACTATGCTCAATTGAGTAGTAGTGAAGTATTCTCTGGCTATCTCAATCAAGTACACTCCAGTCGTGAGTTGGAAATTGAGGTGGTGAAACAGATGCATCAGAAGTATGAGGTATGACATCCGGCTTACATAAGTTATGTATATCCTGCTAGCCCCCAAGTCTTCTTATTATGATAAGAATGAATAATCTGTAGACTTAAAAAAATCATAAGCTTCTGTCCTAGACTCCCTCCAAGTCCGGTTTAAAACTAAACTGGATGATGAGATAGCATTATTTTACATCTGTAGTCCCCAAGGGCCGGTTTAATCAGTATGAATGAGCCAGCCTTATTGATCACTGTGTAAAAAGGTAGAACTTAACTGCATAGCCACCATGAGTTGGCTGAGATTGTTTACAGCACATCCGAATCATTTTATTATTAAGATACAAGCAATATGCATTAGCCCCCAAGTGCCAAGTAGTGTTGCTTGCAAAGTGCTTGGGACTTTATTCATAAGAGCCGTTTCTTTGAAAACTTGGTTTGAAAGACATTAGCCCCCAAGTGCCAAGTGTTGTTGCTTGCAAAGGACTTGGGACTTATATTGTTGTAATCCGCCATGAAATATGTTTGACAAATTTGTGTTGTATGCAGGCTGCTACTGCTGAATTAGAGTCTCAACTAAACGATGCCAAGACCCAGCTGGCGGCTCAAGAAAATGAGACCCAGAAAGCTGAGTCGAAATTCCAATTTAGTCTGACTGAATCGGAAAACTAGAAAACCAGCTTTAAGGCGGAGAAAAAGACTTGGGTTGAAGAAAAGACTGCTTTAACGCAGCGGGCTGAGAAAGCAGAAGCCGCTCTTCAGGAGGTGATCACTGAGCTCTCCGGTTTAAAACACCGTGTGTCTCAGATGGTTTCTGCTATCTTCGGTGAGTCACCTTGTTACTTATCCAAAGTGAGTATTTGTTGTCATAACGTAAGCCGCCATTTAACCAATCTGTAACTTACTTAGGTCCCAGGAGTAGCAACCTTAGCCAAGACACACTGGTGAAGCTCAAGGCGGTTTATACTCTTGTTGAGCAATTATACACTGAGCTCAGCGGACTCTCGCTACTATCGCCCCAACGAATCAAGGACCAAACTTCTTAAGTGATGTTTTGAAGAAATTGTCTATCTTTCCCACCAGACTTCAAGAAATCAAACGGTCTTGCGCTAGAGCCGGAGCTGTAACAGCCTTGAGCCGTGCCAAAGCCTGGGTAACGGAATTAGACCCAACAGATGTAGCTAGTGGGTATCCTAGCTTAAAGGAAGATGGAACCTCTTTCGATCAGCAAGACTTTACCGCCTGTGTCAAAGAGATTCGCCCTCATGCAACAGTCATCGCTAAAGAGACCAATCTTTCCAAATATCAGCCGGCTTACGATGAGGATAATCATAAGATGCAGACGCCTGCGTACAAAGTGATGGACTTAATTCCGCCGATTCGTAAGCACACTTTCGCCCCTGATATTGACCTGTCCAATCTGATTGACGACGAGGTTGAATTCTTCGCCTTATGTGGCTTTGACTGGTCCAAACCAAACTTCCAGATGGTGGAGGAGGAAGAAGAACCGGCAAGGGATGAACCGGATGCCTCCCATCGCAAGATCAAGAAGAATGAACCGCCATGCGGTTGAAAGATTTTAAGCTTTGACAAAAACACTTGACCTCATGTTGGCTCATGGAGCTATGTAATAGAGTAGTTAAAACTTGAATTGGCTGTGTCATCGTGCACATTTTCTATTTTCCATAACACTAATGATCCACCAGTTTAAAAAACCACTCTTTGTATGATAGTCTTTGACTTATGCAGATTTGAATTATTACGATCCTGCACACAAAGAAAACACAAGGGCCCTGGCGGCTTACCGCCGGGCGGGTCATGATAGCCAATTAAAGCCGCTGGGGACGAATAGTCCATGACCAGGGCCGGTCTGATAATTGCTAAGTAAAATAACATACATGTGATATATACTTAAACTGTCGGATTCTCAGCTTTGTGCAATTTAAAGGTGTGAGAACTATAGCTTCAACCATGGTATTCATTATCCTTTGGCGATGTAGAGTCTGTCCTCCCGACGGGTTGTATAAACCCAAAGCGTGCTTCCAATGTAAGCCGTAATAGGGCAGCTGGGCCTGACTTATAAAAAAACTGAAAACAGTGAAAAACTCAAACACGAATAGGAAAACAAAAGAATTTCAAGGCTTTTGTGGACTGTCAAATTAAAGTGTCATCTTCAATGAAACTAACCGGAGCCACTGGATTGTTCGTGCTACCGTGATCTGGACTCACAGTGTGCCCAATCGACATTTGAACCCTCGATAAGTCTGGTATTGTTCAAAGACTTATGAGGAGTACGCGGGGCCAGAGTGACAGTATCATGGGCCGATTTATCCAAGTTTCAAGGAAGGCGGCTTCTGAAGCCTGGATCCATCTGACTCTGTAAACCATACTCTCGCATGACAAGCCGCTGTCTGAACCTTAATCGGGCTCAGATCTTGGTCGAATTCGCCATAAAGACTGATCGTTAAGAGTTCGGCGGGTCAATTAGGATGACCTAATGGAGTTGAAGCAGCTGGTGTTACAGGTAGGACGACCCGGTCAGAGTTTGTTCTCTTTGGTCGAATACGCCTATGTTTGAACAGGAAGCCCCCAAGTGACATACTTACAAACGTGGCGTTGAGCCGATCAAGAGGGTACCGACATCTATGTTCTCTTTGGTGAATACACCTATGTTTGAACAGGAAGCCCCCAAGTGACCATATAACCTTTTGGCCTTGCGCCGCGTACTGACAGCTATGCTCAATGAGCAGGAAGCCCCCAAGTGATCACATAAGTTTTGGCATTGCGCCTGATCAAGAGGGTACTGACAGCTATGCTCAATGAGCAGGAAGCCCCTAAGTAATCATATAAGTTTTGGCATTGCGCCGATCAAGAGGGTACTGACAGCTATGCTCAATGAGTAGGAAGCCCCCAAGTGGTCATCAGGGACCTATGTTTGAGTTGTGCTATGCATCCAACTCTCTTTGGTCCTGGAAGTTGTGGGCGTCAAGCCTCTTAAATGACGACAAAGACTTAGCTTTGAATAATTTAAACGACAGAGGCCCTGAATTGTCAGGGATGCCGGCTTTATTATACTTCTTATAATATATACATCAGATAACTATGTACATCAAGTATAGTAGGGCCGAAGATGAGCAATGTTCCACGGCCGACGGGTCTCCTCCTCCGATGTGCGTGAGTCCTTATTGTCTCGAACGTCGATAAGATAGTATGATCCATTATGTAAATTCTTGCGGACCACAAAAGGTCCTTCCCAAGGTGGTGATAACTTGTGCATATATGTTTGATCTTGGATGAGCCGAAGCACTAAGTCGCCTTCTTGAAAGATTCTGGTTTTGACCCAGCGGCTGTGATAACGCCGTAGATCTTGCTGGTAAAACGCCGAATGAGCCGCCGCGAGGTCACGCTCCTCATACAATAAGTCAAGTGCGTCTTGACGTGCCTTTTCATTGTCGGCCTCAACATAAGCCGCCACCCGGGGTGAATAGTGACGGATGTCACTAGGGAGAACCGCCTCTGCCCCATAAACCATGAAGAAGGGTGTGTAACCCGTAGACCTATTGGGGTCGTGTTGATGCTCCATAACACTGAAGGTAACTCCTCCACCCAACAACCCGGTGTTCTCTGTAAAGGAACCATAAGCCGGGGCTTAATACCTCACAGAATCTTCTGATTTGCTCGTTTTGTCTGCCCATTGGATTGAGGGTGAGCTACGGAGGAAACATCAAGACGGATATGCTCCCGTTGATAAAATTCTTCCATAGCACCTTTAGAAACATTAGTGCCATTATCTTTTATGATGTTGTGCGGAAAGCCAAAATGGAAGATCACCTTCTTCATGAACCGAACCGCCGTTGCCGCATCACATTTACTAACCAGCTCTGCTTCAATCCACTTAGTAAACTTATCAACCGCCACCAAGAGGTGGGTCTTCTTATCCTTGGACCTTTTGAAAGGCCCAACCATATCAAGCCCCCCAAGTTGCAAACGGCCAAGTAATTGGAATCATCCTCAATTCTTGAGTCGGCACATGAGCTCGTCATGCAAATTCTGACAGCCGTCACATCTGCTTACCAAATCCTCAACATCAGCATGAGCCGTTAGCCAATAAAACCCATGACGGAAAGCCTTGGCTACCAGAGATTTAGAGCCAGCGTGATGACCACAATCTCCTTCGTGGATTTCTCGTAAAATCTCACAACCTTCTTCAGGAGAGACGCAACATTAAAACGCTCCTGTAACGCCGCCATGGTGCAACTCTCCATTGACAATCGTCATTGACTTAGACCGCCGGATTATCTGCCTGGCCAAGACCTCATCCTCTGGCAACTCACCCCGGGTCATGTAAGCCAAATATGGAACCGTCTAATCAGGAAAGCCGCCACCAATTGTGCTTCTGGATCAGGAACAACAAGGTCCTCCTCTGTAGGCACTTTCATAGATGGCTTAGCAGAATATCCAAAAACGTATTGGGCGGCACCGGCTTACACTAAGATCCTAGCCGGCTTAAAGTATCAGCCGCCTCATTCTTCCGGCGATCAATATGTTCAACTTGGTAACCCTTAAAATGTCCTGCAATGGCATCAACCTCCCGGCGATAAGCCGCCATAAGAGGATCCTTGGAATCCCAAGTGCCTGAAACTTGCTGAGCCACCAGATCTGAATCGCCGAAGCACCTCACCCGGCTTAAGCTCATCTCCTTAGCCATTCAAAGACCATGGAGTAAGTCCTCATACTCAGCTGCATTGTTAGTACAAGGGAACATTAGCTGGAGAACATAGGAAAACTTGTCACCTCGTGGGGAAGTCAAAACAACTCCAGCCCCCAAGCCCTCCAGTTATCTAGATCCATCAAAGTGGATAGTCCAATATGTGTTATCCGGCTTTTCCTCAGGCGCCTGTAACTCTGTCCAATCATTGATGAAATCCACCAGTGCTTGGGATTTGATGGTCGTGCGTGGCACATACTTTAAACAGTGAGGACCGAGCTCAATGCCCCATTTAGCAACCCGGCCTGTGGCTTCTCTATTTTGAATGATATCTCCTAAAGCAGGAGAACTTACCACAGTGATAGGATGACCTTGAAAATACTGCTTGAGTTTTTGGCTTGCCATGAAAACCCCATAAGCAAGCTTCTGCCATTGTGGGTACCTCTGTTTAGACTCAATAAGCACCTCATTGATATAATAAACCGGTCGTTGAACCGGATATTCCTTGCCTGCCTCCTTCCTTTCCACCACAATGGCTACACTGACGGCCCGACTATTAGCAGCCACATATAACAACAATGGCTCTTTATCAATAGGGGTAGCAAGCACGGGCGGCTCAGCCAACTGTTTCTTCAAATCCTCAAACGCTCGATCAACATCATCACTCCAAACAAAATGATCCGTCTTTTTCATCATCTTGTAAAGGGGAATAGCCTTCTCGCCCAGCCGGCTTATGAACCGACTCAAAGCCGCAATACGACCCGCCAGTCGCTGAACATCATTGACACACACCGGTTTAGCCAAAGACGTAATGGCTTTGATCTTCTCCGGGTTAGCTTCAATGCCTCTGTTAGAAACCAGAAATTCCATTAGCTTGCCTGTTGGCACCCCAAAGACACACTTAGACGGGTTAAGCATCATCTTGTAGACCCGGAGATTGTCAAATGTCTCTTTCAAATCCTCAATCAAGGCCTCTTTCTCTCTTGACTTCACCACAATGTAATCTACATAAGCATGAACATTACGCCCAATCTGATTGTGAAGGTAGTTTTGTACACACCGCTGATAAGTCGCCTGGGCGCTCTTGAGCCCAAAAGGAATAGACACATAGCAGTCCAAACGGAGTAATGAAAGTTGTCTTCTCCTGGTCCTTAATTGCCAGTTTGATCTGATGATAACCAGAATAAGCATCCAAAAAACTCAAACGCTCACAACCCGCCATAGCATCAATGATTTGATCAATATGAGGGAGAACAAACGGATCAGCCGGACAAGCCATGTTTAAGTCCGTGTAATCCACACACATTCACCAAGTGCCATTATTTTTGAGTACCAACACCGGATTAGCCAACCACTCGGGATAAAAAACTTCAATGATAAACCCGTCTGCCAAAAGCCCGCCTTCCGCCTCTCCTCGTTTAACCGGCGAAGAAATTGCTTGAACAGTTTAAACTTCGGATCAATATTAAGAGTGTGCTCAGCAAGTTCCATCGGTACACCCGGCATGTCAGAAGGCTTCCATGCAAAGATGTCTCGGTTCTCATGGATGAACTCGATGAGCGCGCTTTCCTATTTTGGATCCAGATTAGCGTTGATGCTGAACTGTTTAGATGAGTCTCCAGGGATGAAATCAACAATTTTAGTATCGTCCGCCGATTTAAACTTTAATGAAGGATCATGCTCTGTGGTTGGCTTATTCAAGGACGTCATGTCTGCCGGGTCAAAATTGTCTTTGTAAAATTTCAGCTCCTCCGTTGCACAAACTGATTCAGCATAAGCCGCATCACCTTCCTCACATTCCAGGGCCGCCTTGCGACTCCCATGCACTGTGATGGTGCCCTTATAACCCGACATCTTAAGCTCCAAGTAAACATAACAGGGCCTCGCCATGAACTTAGCATAAGTCGGCCGTCCGAACAGAGCATGATAAGGGCTTTTTATCTTGACCACTTCGAAGGTTAACTCTCAGATCTAGAATCATGCTCATCTCCAAAGGCAACTCCCAACGATATCTTACCCACTAGGTAGGCTGATTTACCTGGCACGACACCATGAAAGACAATATTTGACGGCTTAAGATTCTTATCTGTCAGTCCCATGCGTCGGAAGGTCTCATAGTATATGATGTTAATGCTGCTACCTCCATCCATGAGCACCTTAGTAAACTTATAACCCCCAACTTGAGGTGCTACTACCAAAGCCAGATGACCCGGATTATCGACCCGGGGCGGATGATTCTCTCGACTCCAGACAATAGGCTGCTCTGACCATCGTAGATAACGTGGGACCGCCGGCTCAACAGCGTTTACAGCTCTCTTGTGAAGCTTCTGATCCCGTTTACACAAACTGGTGGTGAAGATGTGGTACTGCCCACTATTCAATTGCTTTGGATTGCTCTGATAACCGGACTGCTGCTGCTATTGACTATTCTGCTGATTGTAACCACCCTGGTTACCGTGACCTTGAAACCCGGAACTTGAACCGCCGCCTCCATGACCCGGACCGTGCAAGCCGGATCCTGATCCGCCATTTGGGCCATGGTGGCGCTGGATGGATTCCCGGAAGCTTCTCATTATGCTTGCAATCATTCCACGAATGAGTAGCCGGCTTACGATCCATGACGTGTTTTGGACACAGCTGGTTTAACATTGCTTCAAGGTTGAATCCTGCCCTCAGAGCTGGCGGCCCCTGCGCCCCCCTACGGCGTTGGTCGTTATTGCGTGCACCTGTGTTAGCCACAAAGTCATCAGCCTTGCGCTTGCCGTCGCCACCCTTACTGGCAGAGTTGTACTGTTGTCCCTTCATGCCATTACTCTTCTTTCCCTTTCCCGATCTTTCATCCTCTGAATCGGGGTCCTTGGTACCATCAAAGTCGGCATACTTAACTAGAGCTGCCATTAGCTCCCCCATGTCATTACAATGGCGCTTGAGCCGCCCAAGCTTCTGCTTGAGTGGAATGAACCGGCAATTTTTCTCCAACATCAGAACCGCCGAGCCGACGTTGATATTATCTGAAAAATGTATGATGGTTGAGACCCGGTGCACCCAGCTGGTCATGGACTCGCCCTCGGCCGGAATGCAAGAAACCAGATCCATAATCGACATAGGCTGCTTGCACGTGTATTTGAAATTCTGGATAAACCGGGCCATCAACTCCGCCCATGACCCGATGGAATTAGTCGGCAATCCATTCAACCAGGTACGAGCCATCCCTTCTAACATCATGGTGAAGTACTTGGCGTAAGAAGCTTCACTGTAAGTACATCTAGTGCCCCTTAGTGATTCGGGTGTATTGAAGACTTATAGGTTAAGGGATTGATGCATTTGTAAGTGTACACAAGTCTATAAGTCTATGAGGAGTTTGATATTTACAGAGAAAGACAACCCCTAAAAATGAAGTTCTTCGACTAAAGACTTTGGATTTCTAAAGACTTTGAAAGTGAAGAAATTGGTGTGATCCTGAAGACTTGGTATTCATTCGAGGAACATGAAGCATGAAGACCTTTGTTTTCTTTGTTTTATTTTCTCTTTCTTGAGTCATAGGAGACACCGTACCGTTAAAGGGGGTCAAGGAAATACTAAGGAAAATTTTCCAAGTGATGCTCAACTCAAATCCTACACCTACCAATCCCTTCGAGTGAAGCCATTGGAAATCTCATACAGTTCAGTCAATTTCTTCAGTGACAGAGACGAAGTTCTTCTGGTCTCTGAGGAATTTGTTCTAACTGAGGAGTTAGGAATTCGCCAGTGTGGATTGCCTACACAGTGAGGAACATGATAGCCCTGAGGAATTTGATACTCAAAATTCCGACCGTTGTTATGCCATGCGCCAGCTGTCCCAAAATATCTACCCACCTAACGGTCATATCATTGAAGGGCATTTATGTCTTATCATGTCGGGCTGCTCCCTAGGCTATAAATAGCCGCCCCTATAACCACTAGCTAGTTGGCTGCTCCGAGAGAAACTGACACTTGTCATTTGAGAGGATCCCATCCTCCAAGGACTTTGAGTGAAAATCATCAAGGGAGGAAAACCCAAACCCAAACACCTACAAACCCAAAGTGATTGAGCATCACTGAAGAGATTGATCCTGTGTGGATCCGACGCTTGTTACCTTTGAAGATTGTGCATCTTCCAGACGGTTAGGCGTCATGGTCTAGAGCATCCAAGAGGAAATTGTGGATCGCCGAGTGACCGAGTCTGTGAAGGTTTGGAAGTCACCTGAAGACTTACCACGGGTGATTGGGAGAGGTCTATGTGACCTTAGCTCAAGGGGAATACGGTGAGGGCTGAGTGTCATGAGCTACGTGTTCACGACTGGGTGTCCGGGACTGTGCACTACAAAAAAATACACTTCCGTGATGATACGTGTTTGTCACAGTAGGTCGCTTTTTTTGTCATGCATGTACATCCATGACAAATTTATGATAGAATCAAGATAGTCATACATGTGCTGTCGTAGAAGTGTTCCATGACATTACCAAAATTATCATCATGGAAGTGTCCACTTCCATGACGATGAATCGCACATCACAGAAGTGCTTTCGTCAAGGGTGACCGACACATGGCATCCACCATAACGGAACACCGTTAAGCTATCGGGTCGGGTTTTGGATCCAATAACCCATTAACAGCCTCGACCAATGGGGATTTTCCACGTGTAAAATCATCATTGGCTAGAGGAAACACGTGCCGGCTCATCGTTGGGACAGATGTCAATCACTCATTGGACGGAAGGCACCTATGATATGTCGACAGGTGGCACGGCCCAATAGAGGTCCATTCCTATGAAAAGGCCGGCCCGTTTGACTTGGTCAAAAGGTGGCGGGCCGGCCGATGGAAAGCCTGTTAACGACCTGTTCGCATATAGCTCATTTACAGCCCGCTAACCCAAGGCCCGTTACGCCCTATCCGAATTAGGCCCAGTAGCGTCATCTGGGCCCTCCAATATGATTCCAGCCCGTTTTCACTTCTGGCCCATGTATGGCCCATGACGTCTTTCGGCCCATATGAGGCCCTATGTAACTCTTGGCCTATTAACGGCCCATGGTGAAACTGGCCCGTAATGAACAGCGTATCACTTTATACCCATTAACGGCCCGTTATTTCGTTGGGCCGTTTCCAGCCCATGTTTTCTTTCGGCCTTCTCAGAGCCCATTTATTCTTGGGCTCATTTCTAGCATTCATTTACTTATGGCCCGTTACTGCCATTTTCTGCTTGTGGGCCAAATTTAGCCTGTGGTTACAGTCGGACCATTTGTGGTCCGTTAATACATTGGGCCATTTCCATAGCGTCATCAAATACGGCCTATTAACGATGGCCCGTTACGGTCAGCCCATGAACTGACGATTCCAACTCTAGCCCATTTACGGCCATAATGCGGCCTGTTATTGGCCCATGTTTGGCCAATCGATCATACGGCCCATATAAGGCCCATTGATGATATGACCCATAGAAGGCCCATTGTTTCTACGGCCCGTAGAAGGCCTACTGTTTCTACGGCCCATAGAAGGCCCACTGTTTCTACGGCCCGTAGGAGGCCCAATGTCACTACAGTAAATATTAGCCCATGGTTATTGTGGCCTAGTTTTAAAAATTAGGTTATTGCAGCCACTAGTTAACCGCGGAAAAAGAACTGCAATGACTACAAGCAAACAAATAAACAAGACAACAAGGAAATAAATAAGCAAGCAACTAACGCTAGGCTATCACGGCTATTACACATATTACATCCACTGGGCATCAAAGTTCGCCACCAGTGCAAATATAGGGAACAAAGCAGCATATCATATACACTGGCCGTCAAAATTGGCCACCAATGCAAATAAATGCGGCAGCAAAATAGGAGCATAACTGAAACAACTTCAGAAGAGCTCAAGAAACATTATCCTGGGTATCCACCATGCTGGCAATAAGCTTAGCAAGCTAATTAGCTTTGTCCTGTTTGGCGCTAAAATCCTCCAATGCTTGCTGTTGCACCAGAAAGTATGCATCTGAATGCTCCAGGGACTTCTGCAGTCCTTCCACTTCTTATCGCAGCACAGCTGATCAATGTCTTTCAGCTTGTAGTTGAGACTCAAGAAACCGAACTGATTCAGATAGTGAGTTTGAATAGCTTGTGCAAGCGGTAGTGGCCAGTAACTCCAACACTAAACCAAGACAGGATGGGTCACTATCCTGAACCTTATCTGCATTACTTCCTTTACCGTTGCTTAATAAGGCACTCTTCCCCAATATTCTGTCAGCATTCTAAAAGAAGAAACAAGCAGACACATAACAAGTTTAGCATGTACTAGTATATGAAACTCATTTCGGTGAACCAGTTCATTAGTAAGGTGGATAGGATTAAACTACCAAGTCTTCTATTGCCAAGTACTAGTACATAATAAAAGCATCAAACAAACATATATCTATGTCCTATGGTAGCAATGGAATCTTAAATTAGAACAGTTGTTCTTCAGGTTTAGGCACTTGTTCTACATGAACAGAGTACAGTAAGACGCAAGAATATAATACTTCAAAAATAGAAAATGAGCTCATAGACCATACCACATTCTTGGTTCGGGACCAGTACAGAACAAGGCGTTCCCAGTCATCGTCCAATAAATGTGTCTCAGGAGAACGTAAGGGAATTTGATGAGTTTCTTTGCCGGTGAAGTACGTTTTCTTCAAGTAATTCCGATACTGCACCAAGCATTCTTGAAGATAGCAGAGGTATTAGCACAGGTTACCTCATCCTGAGTTTCCAAATCGGTCCTTCTCTATAGAGAAAATTGGGAAAATTTGATGTATTATAACCATCATGGAGGTAGGATGTATGGGACGAAGCAAAGTAATTGCCATGAATAACATTACTTACACATAACTCCTGGACAAACACCTGCAACTGGCATTTTCCTTCATCTTCAGTATAAAATTTCCAAGATGGGAAGATACGCACATACGATTTAACAACATCAAATGCGATAGATGCTAAACTACGACTAGCTGGTTGTGCTTCCTCCACATGAATAGGCGTACTAACTGATGGAGTTTGGGTTCGCCGTGATAGTACTGGCCCTATGGGCACTGGAGCTGCCTTACTAACTACTCTTGTTTGGGAGCTCTGTGGTGGAGATGGTGTTGTGTCAACAGGAACTGGGTTACTACCGGCTGGGGTTGGGGTTAGATTGGGTGAAGCTGGTTCTCTGTCCATCGTAGTAGGGGTACAATCTGCGAGAGTTTGGGTTATGTGTGGTAGGGCTGGTTCTTGTGCATGTACAACCGGGGTGCTATCTTCACCAAGAGGTAGCACTGTTTTATTTGAAGACCGTGTTTTTAGTCTGCTAGATACTGGCATCACCCGCTCCAATTCAAATGGCTGATAAACAGGAAACATAGTTGAATGTACAGACATTGTATGAGAGACAGATGCAATAGATAGTGTGGAAAAAAGAGGGCATGAAATAGTTGACATGTATATTGTTTAACTAAAACGGATAGCATGACATAATTTCACATATATGATGTCTATCTAAACTGGATAGCATAGCATAACATAATTCAAAGATATGATGAATAACTAAACAGGATCGCATGACATAATTCACCTACATGTTATCTAAGTAATCAGGATCGCATCATTTAATTCACATATGTGATTTATATGCTAAACAGAGGGCATTCAATATGATGTCTGAACTAAGAACATGGTGTTGAATAAGCATACACCTCAGTGGGGGAATAGGACTAGTCATCTGTCTCTGAATCCATCTCTGAGGAGGTATCGGGACCCAACAAGAGATCTGCTTCGATAGGTAGCATTGTCTGCTCTGAAGGCCTTGTTTTCACTCCGGATTTTTCCATCTCCCACCCAAATGGATGATTCACAGGAAGAGTAGTTTAATGTACAAACATTGTCGACAAATGGAAATGTAATGAAGAAAAGGATGGGCAAGATATCATTCAAATATATGATGCCTGGTTAAACAGGATGGCATTGGACATTTCACATATATTATGGCTGGCTAAAAGACATGAGACTGCATAATTCCCATATATGATATAGAAACTAAACAGCTGGCATTATAGAACATGTCTAAACTAAGCAGATGACATATATAATGTTAAAAGTAGGCACTGCAAGGCAACATATGCATGATATGACTAACATCATCATGCCAAGGTAGAGCAAACACCTTGGGGGTAAATAGGAGTGGTCAGCGGCGTCCGAATCCACCTTAGAACAAATATCTTCCTCTGGATTACAATCTGGAGAGGGGTGGGGAGGGTTTGCCATTGAACCCACCATGGAGCGATGTCTGCATGACATTGTATTGCCGCGCAAAACTCTTCTCTTTTTCTCTACATGTTCAGCATGACTGTGTACAATATCTGACATGCATACGAAAAAAATATGGTGAGATTATGTAAGGAGAGCATGCAGAAATTTAGAGTGATGGTAACAACCAGTGGATCGATGTTTTTCTGTTGAACCAAAATAGCCCTAATGGATCGACGTGAATGTATAGTAATAAGTGATGCAACAAGTGTACAACCTCTTTGTCGTAGCCGTGTCGACCTCAGCATCATTGTGTTGGTCGCTGAAGCAATTGAGGCAGAGGTGGCTGTCGGAGGTGTGGAGGAAGATATGAGGAATCTGTAGACGGCGTCCAGGGCACTGCTCTGTTGTGACGGATCTGTCGTTGGAGCAGCTCCGGTGAGCCGTAAGACGTCAAGGATGAAGCAGCACAAGACAGACATCGTCAATCTCAAGTGGGATTCTAATAGCATCTCCAATAGATGATGTAAAATGGATGTAAAATTAACATCACCAAAAACCACCTGACTACAACAGATGAGGTAAAAACTATTGACTCTGAACTTAACTGTCGAAACTGAAATTTACTGTGGAATCTGAATGCTACTGTCGAAACTGAACGCAATGGTAGCAGAGAGGCAGTTGACATGTAGTTTCGGGAGGGCCTGCAGTTCATCTTCAACCTGCACCCCCATGAGCCGCCAGCCACCACTGGCCCTAGCGCCGCCTCGCCGCCCCGAAACAACTCGCCACCGCCGCCCCGGCCAGCCCTCTAGGCCCCCCGCCCTGAACCCTAAGATAGATAGTGGGGTACCTCTCCGGCAAGCCCCCGTCCCCGCTGCGGGTGGTTCTTCCTTAACTCCGGTGAGCCCCCCAACCCCTGAAAATCGACTGACCCAAAAGTCGATTCAGTCGACTGAAGTGTGGCTTAATTGGAGCAGAGCAGCAGCACGAGCAAGGGGGAGAGCAGCAGCAGCAGCTGGGCGAGCGAGCGAGCGAGAGCCGGAGCAGCAGCAGCAGATCCGGCTGGTATGGACGCCGCCACCGAAGGGGCCTCGCACTGGGGGAGAGCCGCTGTGGAGATGTCGCCCGCGGCACCGGCTTCAAGGTAGCCGCTCCATGGGGTGCGGGATGGAGCACCGTCGGCGCCGGGAGGTCGAGTTAAGGAGAAGGTGCGATGCGATGAGTGTACAACCTCTTTGGTGGCGCCGAGTAGGCCTCGGCTTCGTCCGAGGAGTCGGTGAGGATGTTGCGATTCTGGTGGAGCAGGTTAAGGCGGCGCTGTGGGGATGGAGTAGCCACGATAGACGAGGCAATCGTCGGAGCAGCTCCTTGGAGGTGGAGGACAGGGTGGCTGAACCGGCGGGACGACGAGATGGACGACGGATCCTCATCCGGGGAGGTGGACGAGGGACATCGAGCTGTTGCGCTGGACGACGTCGTCGGGGAAGAGGCTCCGGCTGGGCAGCAGTGACATGGCGGAAGGAGGAGGGTGGGGTTTCACGGCTAGAGCGGAGAGGTTATGGCGGCCTGGGATTTCGAATGGCGAAAAGGGGGCGATGGGAGGGGGTGAAGCATGACTTAGGAACGCGCTTGTCCAAAATGTAGGGTGTGTTACAAAAGTACCCCCCACTGATTTGAACTAGCGGCCCTTTCGGCTCAGGGTTAGAAGGGGGATTTCACATGTCGGGATTTGGCAGCTGGAGGGAGTTTTCGCGCGCGTAATTTCGGGATAGCAAGGCGCGGGCTGTGAAGGCGCCAGTTTTGGGAGCACGATATTTGAATTTTCGAGATACAACAAGACGCGGGTTGAATTTTAGGGACAAGCCTAACGTGTAATAATATTGTACTTGTACATACCAAATCAATTCGCACTTCCCTCAACCAAAAAGAAAACCAAAAAAATAAAACTATTCACACCACACAAAGAGAGAGTCTTGCCCCGTTTTACTATACAAATGCTATTCAAAGCTACTCCCTCCTTCCATCTACATAGGGCCTAATGCGTTTTTCGATGCTAACTTTGACCAAATATTAGAGCAATGATATATGACATGCAACTTACACAAAGCACACCGTTAAATTCGTCTGTGAAAGGTTCTTTTAATGATATAATTTTCACATTGTGCATGTCATGTACTATTAATCTTGTCAATAGTCAAAGGCGGTCTTAAAAATCTCATTACGCCCTATATAGATGGAAGGAGGGAGTATGAATCCATGTTATGTTCGATTAAATTTTTTCGCTTGCTGTATAATGCATGTAACCTACTCATACCAACATTTTAGTGCATTCCAAATGTCTATACTACCGCTGCAATTCAAACTAAATTTGAATTCGTTTCTCTATTTCAATAAGAATCTACAATCATGATTGTTGCCAACTTCAACCATCATAGTTTCCTTGCTATTCGCCAGATATAAATCAGATGGCCTATAATGTAGGATGGCAGGCACACCATCATCAACAACTCTATTTTTTAAGAGTAGAGATAAAACATATTAAATGTAGTATACCATGTTCATAACCACACCATGTGTATCACCATTATATATATTCACACATCCGTCGGTTTGAAACACTATGATAAATTCTTCAAATATCCGAATTCGCTTTTTATAATGAAGTATATATGATCTCTATTTGTCTTTTACACCCACACAACCCTCTTATCTTTGTAGCTAGCGCTAACTTTCTCTTGTGCATGCACACGCCCGCATCCCTCTCACCCTCCCTCGGCATGCTCTAGCTCCATCGCGCAAATTCGTCTTTTCACTTTAGGTCGTTCACCCACGGTGTGTGTAGGCCCCCAGCTCCTTCTTTATGGCACACATCGATCGATATGCCTCTCTAGCCAGGTGTGCCTAGCACAAATACATGCTTCCCCTCTTCTCTTGTCACCGTCCATGCCTCACTCCCACCACTCTTTTCATCGTTCTCGTACTCGCACACTCCTCCCCCTCGATATAGTATGCCTCTTGTACCACCTCCTACATGCATCCCTCTCTCTATCCTTCTCCTCGTGCCTCATTTTCTTCTAACACACACATGCATGTATACCGATCGATCTCCCAACATATACCTAGATCGACTTCAACTACCCCCCCCATCGATCGACGTACCTCACAAGTTATGTCTCTCCTTTCTCTTACAAAGGGCGATTGATCTTCCTACGTAGTTACGTCTGCTTACCACAGCCACATCGTCCCCCCTCATCATTCGTGCATGCCTCCTGACCCGTCTCTCACACGCACGTGCACAGACAACACACAGCCATCTCCTCTCTTATTGATATTGCGGGCGTGCCCTCCGTTTGGGACATGTGCAGTTTGTCTCTGTGGCATGGGACAAACTGCACATGTCCCATCTCACGTTCCAGTAGGCCAGCCACTCTATATCTTTGACGTGGGCACACACAAATTTGATGGCACTCTTTATCGATCGCGCGCGCGCGCACACACACACACACATCATCCCTCTCTTCGATTCTATGGACACCTCAAGCCGATGATACCTCCACTCTCTTCTCGTGGATCGCCCCCTCTATATATATGTTATATCCAGGACTCTATTTCACACACATTGCATATGTTATTTTTTTTTGATTGATCCCCCCCCCCAAAAAAAACTCTCAAGAACCCACACACTATATCTCTCTAGGTTTGTATCTCTCTCACACAACCCCACGTATGTGGTGTACGTATACAAGGAGAGAATAGGTGCACCGTGCACGTACTCACGCTTCGTGCCCAGCCACACCCTTGCGGGTACACGGTGGAGCTCATTTCTCGGCAGAAGCTGAATTTGTTTTTGAAACATCAAGTAGCCAGAGACTCGAAAACTTATTTGCCCATTAGTGACTTGTCAGGGCGGTGGATTTTAGTTTGTACGATAATGCTGCATCCACCTAAAGTAACGAAAGTTCTTACGTAAACTTCCTAGTAATTCCCTCTTCGTAGGTGCAACATTACTCCTAACATTTGTAATATCAGTTTGAAACTTGTAATATTGCCGTGTCCTATTCGGCTATTCCTACGTTTTCAAAATCCTACGAATCAAACAGGACCTGAGTTGGTGATGATGTTGTGCCTCCCATCTTTCACCAATAGCCGCCGGATCTAGATCTGACGCATACAAACCAAGCTTCTCCATTTTTGCAAAAAGATGCCCGCATTTGTTCCCTATTTACAAAAAACTCCTTGTCTCTCACGATCAGACTCATCTCCTCCCCACCACATCTAGGAGTAGAAGGCCGTGGAAAAATCTGGCGCGATGGCCGTTGCCGGAGCCGTCCACCCCCAATCTTGGTGTTCCGTGCAATGCACGGGCATCTACGCATGGGAAATTATGTTGAACAAGGCTAGTTGTAAGCAGGCTAGCTCTACAGCCATGATGATAGTGACTGCAGACGATGAGGCTGACTATGGTATGCCGAACACGGCGCCTATACTCAGGTGTCATCTCCGGTGCAAGGTCTTGTCACTTCACTGTGAGGAGCAGCACGTAATAATTTGACCAACGGATAGTACAGTGCTAGTACTCCTACTACTACGTTGGTAGTACTACTACTAGTACTAGTAGCACCACCGTCTGGATTTAGGAGTACTACCACGTCCATCTGGATTTCAGTATTTGACTAGCAATATCTAGTAATGCATGTCACCAAAAATGTACTACTCCCTCTGTAAATAAATACATGGTGTTTTATTCCTATCGGCCAGAGAACTTAATGTTTTTTTGCTACTCCTAACTAGAGTACTAATAGGATTACATGCAATGAACTAAACACTGCATGTCATGTTTGGTAGTCTCAAGTCATTGAAAGCATGCACGGCCCACATCTCTCATTGGTTGATATGTCATGAAATAAGAAACAAGGAGGGAGTTAATGCACTGTGCCTAAGTATTTTGGGATTATTTGGTTTTCGTAAGGTGACTTACACAACATTTTTGTTTACATGCATTAACATTTAATAGTTAAATCAAAGGTCAAAACTTGGCGCAAAATGCAAAGGGGACCAATAAACCAGTAAACATCAAACTTCTCTCGTTTGGCCCCAACTAGAGGTCCGGTGAGATGACTATACTGCACCGACACGGAGGGGGATGCAGCTTCATTGACTTATGGCAACTGCCTTTGGGTGAATGACACATGGCCCCAGGGGGTGGCTGGCCCACCTATCATACAGCCAAAGGCAGGTGCAGTAGAGGGCCGAGGAGTAATACGAAATCCTACGCACCTACGCACGCTAACCAAGGGCTGAGTGATCACTCGAATCGCAAGATCAGTTGACTAGAAGCTACACTAGACCCATGGAGGCGATGAGCGCTAGCATCAGCAGGCTGTGCCAGATGGTCCATGACGCTGGCCTATGGCCCGGCACCGAGGAACGTCTCCAGGTAGTATTGCTTGAGGCCGCCAAGGCGAGGGGCCGCTTGGACGACATCTTCGTCTCCTTGTTCGACGAGGTCCTCGTCGGTTTCCTCAACAAGTTCACCGTCGTCAAGAAGCTTGCGGACGACTTTGACGTAAGCCTCCAGCCGACGCGCCCAGGCTCTGCGATGCCCGCCACCCTCAACGGCCACTATGGTAACAACCTCTTCGACGCACTGGTGGCCCTGTGACTGCCCGCCGTCGTGCCGGAGAATGTCCACCTCGAGGTCGCGCTCGCCGCGCAGCGCCTGGCGCAGCAAGACACCATCGACATAATCACCCACGTCTACACGCAAATCGTCCACAAGGACTACTACATGCAAGAGGAGGACGATAGGATGCTGGCCTTCTTGGAGTGCAGGGCAACCTTGGACGGCACTGTTCAGAAGCACGTTGAGCTCGCCGCCAACGCCGCTGCTCCTCACACGTCGGTTGGTGACCCGACACACTAGGGCGTGAGGATGTCGTTGAACGTTGATGGATCCGTATGTATTTTTATCTTTCTGTCAAATCCATGTAGTAGTATATGATACTATAGTAATTATCTTACCTTTCGCATCAACTTCATAATTTTCGTACATACTCCATGCATGAACGGCGCCAGAACCAAGCTTCTCATTACTCTAGGCAAAATCATTATTTTCTATCTATCGGTCGCGCCATGGAGCTGAACCAAATTTTACAAGTTACGAGTTCAAAAGGAAAAGCCTTGCGTGTTCGCGTCGCACCCCCACATGGTTGGTCCGGCACGCCGCTCAAGCAGGAATGCGTGCAGTGTTTCATTTTCACTTACAAGTGGGACCGCAGCTGAGCAAACCGACTATCGGCAAACCTCCACCCCGCCCACCGCGCGATGGCTGAGAAAACAGGAGGGAGAATAGATGGCTGTAGCACGGACTCCAAGAAAATTGGTGTCGGATGGGACTCGTGTGGGTGGCGTGTGCCGTACTGCTAGACGTGAATGCTACTGAGTTATGGCCCATGCCGCCCCACTATATCGAGCCTATATCGAGGTACGTAGAACAAATTTCCTGCAGTCCGTGCTCAGCCCTCCTCTATCTCTCTTCTCAGCCAGCCAGCGGACACGCGGAGCCCATCGTCTGTTTGCTCACATGCGGCCCCACATGTTAGTGAAAACGCAAGAGGACCCACTAAACCTGCACATCTTTCACCTCGACGTGCTGGTGATGAAAAACAAATCCAATAAAGATCTTCGGTGGCCATTTTTGGAGTTACTCAAGAGTAGTAAGATTCTATTTACAGTTTAACCCAAGATGCACATCTCGTGGCTTCAACTACCACTCTATTTTCTTTCATGACACGACCTGGATGCTGGATGTCCCGCGTGTCGGCAAAAGGAGGAAGAACCCGACCAAATCTTCGGTTCTGCTATCGGATGAGATTAGTGCACTTGTTGATACTCCTACTTGAATAGAGGCTAGACATGAGACAAGGTGCGAGGAAGCAACGTCTACTTCTTTACACTCGAAGAAGAAAGAAGCATGCGAGATCGAGCCTCCGTAGATCAACAATGAATGCATCGAGAAGGCACTAATCCAACTTACAGGAGTAGTAAAATGTATTCTTGTGGTTCTTGTTTTTCTAGTCAAAATTATCGTTGGAGTTCGTGCAAAATGGAGGTCCATTTGGGGTCGTGCATTGGAGTTGGCCTTACAAGTGGGACCGCAGTTAAGGAAACCGACTATCGGCAAACCCCCACCTCGCCCGCCGCGCGATAGATGAAGTTAGGCTGGTCATAGTGGGAGTAACTTAGCAAGTAACATAGCGCATTTCAAGACAAGTTTGCTTATGTGGCATATAGTTAATGAGGAGAGAAATGTTTGGAGTAACATAATATGTTACTATAACATAACGCAAACCAAAGAAAAATGAGTCTATAATGTAATAAATGTAATCATCTATGATACTACTTGTATGTTACTTTGCACTATGAAGGTAGTAACAAAGACTAGTGTCATATGCATGACACTAGTCTAAGTTACTCCCCACTATAACCAGCCTTAGAGAAATGACAAGGTTGAAGAGATTGCTCTAGCACGGACTCCAAGAAATAATATGGTGTCATATGGATGTCGTGGTGGTGGCGTGTGCCGTACTCCTGGACGTGAATGCTTGTTCTGGCCCATGCCACCCTACTACTCCGACTACTTACTCCTACTAGTATATAGTATACTAGTATCGAGGATTCGATGTGCTGGTTACGTACAACGAACACATTAACATATGGCTACAGTAAAAACACCCGCCTGACGCGTGAAGCATGTGAAGCTAGTACAAATTTAGAGAAGCGACTCAAAAGCCATTCATAAATTTAGTAAGTTTATCACAGGCATATCATTTTATTACATACAACAGGTCATCAACCCACATCGACAATGAGGATACATTATAAATACTAAAGTTTTCACCACACAACAAATAACAAGCCATGAAATGAACTTCAACTCAACCATTCCGCGGCATTGGAAACGCTTGCTTTGAACCACAACTGATTCTCTGGGACGGGCCATCTGTTGTCGATCTGGAGACCAACACAGGACCGATCATCCAGGCTGAAGCGGCCTACTATATCAGTACGAGGGTAGGGAACCACCCAAATGTCCGAGGTATAGACACAGTTGCTTCTCATAAATGTGTCAGCAGCAGTTGGATCGCCTTTCACCATCATCGGATAGTTTTGTCCAAGGAAGAGCGAGTTTTCTCCAAGACTATCAATTCTGTGCCAGGGAGAAGGAGTTGGCGCTAGAACACTAGTATCCATCCCGAATACCATGCAACGGGTGTTGGAATAGGTCCGGAGAGTGCGACCATGGGAGACACCTGCTTCCTTACCAGTAACATCATCAGTGGGTTGTATACACACAAGAAGAGGTGATCCATCGGAATTAGTTGCCAGGCGCCACAGAGTATATCGGCGCTGCTCGTCCTCATGCTCGTGATCATCACCATCGTCATCTCCCCCTTGGTTATAAAAAATTTCAAGTATAGGTGGTGGGATGTTCACAGGACCTTGGAAACACAAGAAGAAGGTTAATTAGTAAAGGGAAACTTGCTAACCCGCATGAATGTGGATGAAACAATTATAATTACGGTGGAAGACAAACGTATCGAAGCTACTAGGATGCCATGCAAAAATAGTGCCACGAGTGGTGGCAGCAAACACAAGGCCCTCGTATTGAATTGCATCACATAACTCATCCGTGTACAGAAACTGATTTTTGAGCAATATCCATCGAGTCGAACCACGAAGGACGGCAACAAGCTTGTCAAAGATAGCAACAACTTGATAGTTGTTGTAATTCCAAGAGCGGTTGGGAACTCGACAAATTGCTATCTTCCGTAGAAGACATTCACCATGATCGTATTTGAACGTGCGTACATTACTGGTGTGCTCAACCTCTGGGCAGTGTGCCGAGATTTTTGGAAGTGGAACCCGGTGACGAGTGTACACATTCACGAGTTCCCACTCGCAGTTGGACCCAATGTAAACAACCCAATCTCCATTTGCGCCCGCCCAAGCCTTGCCCTCGAGCGATGGCATCTTAACATCATATGTATCATTATCAAGCGGCATCAACTGGCACAGGGCGAGGCCTCCGTCGTGCCGGCACCAGTCATCAGGGTCACGGCAAAGAACATAGGGGAGATCAAACCGCTCCTTGACTCTTGGGTTCTTTGTAATGATGTTATTAGTTGAGTCGAGAATGGGCTTGAACGAACTTGCCATGCTAGCCGAGGTGATGATGTCGCACCGATCAATGAGTTCCTCCACCACGTCATCTTTCAGATTGGGGGAAGAATAACGGGGTCGTTTCTGGCATGTTCCCTCCATGGAGAAGACGATGAAACAATGGCAGAAGAAAGGGTGAAGGGCTAAAGGAAAATGGAGGAGGGAGAGGAAGAGCGTGCGACAACAGTTCCAAATCGAGAGGGAAAGGCGAAGAGTCGGTGGACGGTTGCGAGTTTGCCACGGTTCATGAAGAGGCGCCCCGGCCTACACGTCCATTCGGAAATACTGGGTTGTGCGGGACACTCAGGCCTGTCTAGACAACCTTTTCTTTTATGTTTACCACAGACCAGCCCAGTAGTTTTTTCTTTCTGAAAATGGCTAGCCCAGTTCTTTTGTGATCTATCAAGTAAGTCACTTTATCAGGCCTGCTAGGCTGCAAATCTTTCAAGACGAGGAGAGCTTCATTCGGCTGGCCGAGAAAATGGCCTATCAGTAATGAGAAATGGGCTGTGCATTTTTAAAACACATCAAACCGGCAATTATTTTCAAATATATTTTTTTCATTTCGAGATTTTAAATTGTATTGATTTTTATGCGTGGACAATTTATTGGATTTTATATTGATATACATTTATTTTTAAAATCAGTCTGAATGACTCAAAATTTTGGGATTAAAAACAATTCAGACCGCACCGACATATGCAAAATTTCGTATAATTTTTTAACCGTGGCCACAATATGGGCTGTAATGCTAACATAAAGAATATGGGCTCTAAAAACCCGTAAGAATTAGCAAATGGGCTGTAAATTATTTGAAATAATGGCAGATGGGTTATATGCTGTTTTCCACAGATTTGAGGCTTTCCACAGATGGCATGTATACTGTTGGATGTCCATCCAACGGCCGTCATGCTTCTTCAATCTCTGCTCTTCATGCTCCAGCCGCTCAAACAAGCGCCAGCGAGACTGCCTGCTCCCTCCTCCCCGCAGCCGGTTGTGCTACCGCGCAGGCCTCACCGCCCCACCGTACTCCCATTGCTGGCCTAGCCATCCCTCTACTCACCCACACCTGCTGTTATTCTCCGGCGACGACAGACGAACCAGTAAACCCTCGTACAGCCGTACTCCCCTCCTCATGGGAAACAAAAACAACGGCCGAGTCTTCCCTGCCTCCGTGTCGTTCCCTTCCTAGGCCTCGCCGTCGTCCACCGCCCTGGTGCTCTCGGCGTGGCGTGGTCAGCATGGTTAACGACCGATATGCATCTGAAGTGGACTGTACGTGGAGAGGCTGACAGCTGGGTCCACGGCCGCACGCAAGGAAATGCCTCCTTATTACGCGCAAAATAATGATTTCCTCCACCTAACATCTGGGACCCACCGAAACGGCCTCTGTATTTCGCGAAAAAAAGTTACTGCCGCTGACATCTCGGACCCACCAGCTATATCTTCGCACGCAAGGAAGTGCCTCCTTATTATGCACAAAAAATGAATACTCACCCTGCTAGCTGGGACCCAGTATAGTGGGCCTACTAAGTTGACGGGGACGAAGGGCTTTGTCAACTTAGTCAATATGCACGATTCTAGCTCGACTGACCGTACGATGTCCATCCAACGGCCGTAGTGCTTCTTCAACCTCTGGTCTTCTTGCTCCACCCGCCCAAAGCAGCGCCGGTCGTGTCGCCTGCTCCTGCCTCCCGTGGCCGGCTGTGCTACCATGGAGGCCTCGCCGCCCCCATACTACTCCCATCGCTGGCCAGGCCATCCCTCCACTCCACTCACCCACACCCCCTGTTATTCTGCGGCGACGGCAGCGCAGCCGAACCAGTGAACCCTCGTACTCCTCTCCGCGTGGGCATTCACTGCCGCGTCTTCCCCGGCTCCGTGTCGTCCCCTTCCTAGGCCTCGCCGTCGTCCACCGCCGTGGTGCTGTCGGCGCGGCGTGGTCAATGTGGTCAATGACCAAATTCCATCAGAAGAATACTGTATGTGGAGAGGCTGAGAGCTGCGTCCATGGCAGCCACAAGGAAGTGCCTCCTTATTACACGGAAAATATTTATTCCTCCACCTCACAGCAGGGACCCACCGGACGCCCACCAGTATATCATGAAAAAAACGTTTGCCCCTGACTGTTGGGACCCACCCGACGGGCCACCGTATTTCGCGAAAAAAAAACGTTTCCCCTACTGTCAGCTCGGACCCACCAGAAGTGCCTCCTTATTACGCACAAAAAAATGAATACCCCCTACTAGCTGGGACCCACCTTAGTGGCAGGTTGACTTGTGGGCCTACTAAGTTGACGGGGATGGAGGGCTTTGTCAACTTAGTCAATATGCACGATTCTAGCTCCAGTGACCGTACGATGTCCATCCAACGGCCGTAGTGCTTCTACAACCTCTGGTCTTCTTGCTCCAGCCGCCCAAACCAGCGTCGGTCGTGCCTCGTGCTCCTACCTCCCGTGGCCGGCTGCGATGCAGCGGAGGCCTCACCGCCCCCTACTACTCCCACCGCTGGCCAGGCCATCCCTCTACTCACCCACACCCCCTGTTATTCTACGGCGACGACAGCCTCACACCGCAGCGAACCAGTGAACCCTCGTACTCCTCTACGCGTGGGCATCCACTGTCGTGTCTTCCCCGGCTCCGCGTCGTCCCCTTCCTGGCCTCGCCGTCGTCCACCGCCCCGGTGCTCTCAACGCGGCGTGGTCAAGGAACGGCTTCCATCGAACGTGGACTGTACGTGGAGAGGCTGACAGCTGGGTCCACGACCGCAGCAAGGAAGTGCCTCATTATTACGTGCAAAATAATTATTCCTCCACCTGACAGCAGGGACCCACCGGACGGGCCACCAGTATTTTGCGAAAAAATCTTTTCCCCCTGACTGCTGGGACCAACCGGACGGGCCACCGTATTTCGCGAAAAAAACGTCACCCCCCCCCCCCCCCGCTGTCAGCTCGGACCCACCGGAAGTGCCTCCTTATTACGCACAAAAAAATGAATACTCCCCCGGCTAGCTGGGACCCACCTTGCTGGGAGGCTGACTTGTGGGCCTACTAAGTTGACGGGGATGAAGGGCTTTGTCAACTTAGTCAATATGAACGATTCTAGCTCTAGTGATCGTACGATGTCCATCCAATGGCCGTAGTGCTTCTTCAACCTCTGGTCTTCTTGCTCCAGCCGCCCAAAGCAGCGCCGGTCGTGCCGCATGCTCCTGCCTCCCGTGGCCAGCTATGCTGCCGCAGAGACCTCACCGCCCCCTACTATTCCCACCGCTGGCCAGGCCCTGCGGCAACGACAGCCTCACACCACAGCCGAACCAATGAACCCTCGTAGTCCTCTCCGCGCGGGCTTCCACTGCCGCGTCGTCCCCTTCCTAGGCCTCGCCGTCGTCCACCGCCGTGGTGCTCTCCGCGCGGCGTGGTCAACGTGGTCAAGGAACGAATTCCATCGGAGGAGTACTGTACATGGAGAGGCTGACAGCTAGGTCCACGGCCACATCCCAGTTTTTTTGTGATTTGCCAAGTAAGTCGCTTTGTCAGGCCTGTTGGGCTGCAAATCTTTCAAGACGAGGAGAGCTTTCATTCGGCTGGCAGAGAAAATGGCCCATCAGTAATGAGAAATGGGTTGTACATTTTTAAAACACATCAAACCGGCAATTTGTTTCAAATATCTTTTTTCATTTCAAGATTTTAAATTACATTAATTTTTATGCGTGGAGAATTTGTTGGATTTTATATTGATATACATTTATTTTTAAAATCAGTTTGAATGTGAGTCGAAATTTCGGGATTAAAAACAGTTCAGACCGCATCGAAATATGCAAAATTTCGTATAATTTTTTAACCGTTGCCACAATATGGGCTGTAATGCTAACAAAAAGAATATGGGCTCCAAAAAAACCTTAAGAATTAGCAAATGGGCTGTAAATTATTAGAAATAATGGCAGATGGGTTGTATGCTATTTTCCATAGATTTGAGGTTTCCCTAAAAAAAGGTTGACGCACAAGCACTGACTGTTGGATGTCCATCCAACGGCCGTCGTGCTTCTTCAATCTCTGCTCTTCCTGCTCCAGCCGCTCAAACAAGCGTCGGCGGGACTGCCTGCTCCCTCCTCCTCGCGGCCGGTCGTGCTGCCGCGCAGGCCTCACCGCCCGACCGTACTCCCATCGCTGGCCTAGCCATCCCTCTACTCACCCACACCTGCTATTATTCTCCGGCAACGGCAGACGAACCAGTAAACCCTTGTACAGTCGTACTCCCCTCCGCGTGGGAAACAACTGCCGAGTCTTCCCTGCCTCCTTGTCGTCCCCTTCCTAGGCCTCACCGTCGTCCACCGCCCTGGTGCTCTTGGCGCGGCGTGGTCAACGTGGTCAAGGAACGACTTCCATCGGACGTGGACTATACGTGGAGAGGCTGGCAGCTGGGTCCACGGCCGCAGCAAGGAAGTGCCTCCTTATTACGCGGAAAATAATGATTCCTCCACCTGACAACTGGGACCCATCGGACGGGCCACTGTATTTTGCGAAAAAAATGTTTCCCCTGACTGCTGGGACCCACCAGCTACATCTTCGCAGGCAAGGAAGTGCCTGACAGTCGGGACCCACCTGGTCGAAGCGTATGTAGCGTTGCCATTCTGGTCGCGAACGTGTACGTACATACTGGTCGATGTAGAGGTGCGCACGTGTCGTAGTGGAGGAGCGCACGTAGCATGTACACGTACGTACAACGGCCAGGGTGCAAGAAAGAAAATACGGCCACGTATGTGTACATATGGGCGGGGTCTCGAACGCCTACTCGCGCATACGTATGGCAAGGGCTCGTGTACATGGCTGGGTCGAAACGGAGAAACAACATCGTCGTCGTGTTCATGGGGAGGCAACAGAATGCGTCGTGTTCATGGGGAGGCAACGGAATGCGTCGTGTTCATCGGGAGGCAACGGAACGCGTGGGAGCCAACCGGCTGGGTTGGAACAGAATGCGTGGTCGTGTTCATCGGGAGGCAACGAAACACGTGGGAGCCAACCGGCTGGGTTGGAACGGAATGCGTGGTCGTATTCATCGGGAAGGCTTGGACGGAACAGGCGATGGAAACAAGGCCTGGCGTACCGCACAACGAAGGAAACGGACCTCCTACGTTCGGAACGGGGTCCTATTGATCGGGAGGGGTCTGGCGTACCGCAAAACGAAGGAAACGGACCTCCTACGGTCAAAACGGGGGTCCTGTTGATCGGGAGGGGTGTGGCGTACCGCAAAACGGACGAAACGGACTTGTGTTGGAGCGCTACGGTCGAAATGGGGGTCCTGTTCATCGGGAGGGGTGTGGCGTACCGCAAAACGGGACTCCACGGGATACTGTTCATCTCCACCGTCGACCCCCTCCAACCTCCACGAGCTACTGTTCACCCACCGTCGACCTCCTCCAGCCTCCACCTGCGATTGTTCATCCACAGGCTCCTGTTCATCCAGCCTCCACCGCGCGCTACTCCACCGGCTACTGTTCAACCAGCCCTCTCCACGGGCTCATGTTCAACCACCCCTCCACGGGCTACTGTTCATCCTGCCCTCCACCATCTATTGTTCATCCGGCCCTCCACGGGGTGGTCCTGTTCATCCAGCCCTCCACGGGGTCCTGTTCATCCAGCCCCAACCGGCTCGATCGATCGGGGTCCTGTTCATCCAGAGGCAACACCACGGGGTCCTGTTCATCCACCCCCACCAGGTACTGTTCATCCACCCCCCCCCCCCCAACGCTCACTGTTCATCCAGAGGCAGCATCGATCGGCTTCAGTTAGCAGCAGTAGCTAAGGAATTGCTCGATCGGGTTTAGTTAACAACCATCGATCGATCGCTCGGGTTCAGTAACGCGTAGCCTGCAGTGCAATCGCTCGGGTTCAGTTAGAGCCCAACGCCTCTCTCGGGTTCAGTTAGAGCCCAACGCCTCTCTCGGGTTCAGTTAGAGCCGACGCCTCGCACACATGCACGTACGTGTACGAGAAAAACGCGCATCGCTCGGCCCCTGACCTCCCACCGTAACCGGGAACTCACCGAAATTTTCCTCCCCCTCGCTTCTACCACGGTTTTTCCCATCATGGACAGCCCAAAGAATGTCATGCAGCTGCGTCTCCGGCCCACCCAGGACGAAAAGCCCGTTTTCTGTTATGATTTTTTGTCATAGAAGTAGGAGCCCACCACATCTATGATGATACCGGGTTTTGTCACAATTATCGTCATAGAAGTGTCATATGTATGACAGAAAAAAAATTCGTTCGGTCCAAAATGTCACGAATGTGTCTTTTTTTGTAGTGGTGTGTCATCGGGTATAAATACCTAGCCGCCCTAACCAGACGTACAACTGTCACAGTAGTTGGAACTGGTCTACCAAATCATTGTCTTCACCAAGCTAACTGGTTTCAATTCCTCAACCCTTCTATTTCCTCATTTCTGTGTTGTGTGCTTGTTCATATCTGTTTGAAGACTTTGACTGAAGACTTTCTCAATTTTCTCAGTTCAATTTCTTCAGTCTGTTTGTCTTCATTCCGTTTATCCTGTGTTTACACTTTCTGTAATATGTGCTTGTTTTCATTTCATCATGAAGACCATGCTCATGCTCTGTTACATTTACTTCTGAGTACTTATTCCGCTGCAAGTAGTTCTTCTCTTAGGAATTTCCTCACCCTGAAATTCCTCAATGAAGAATTCATAAAAATCGCCTCTCTAGTCGACTTAACGCACTTTCAATTGGTATCAGAGCAAGGTACTCCCTTGTTCTGTGTGATTTTGGTTTAGCCGCCTAGAGTTTTAGTTATGTCGATCACAAGTATGATAAAGGTTTCTGCTGGGTGTCCTACCTTTGATGGGATGGATTACCCCTACTGGAAGAATAAGATGTGCATGCATCTTGAGGCAATTGACAATGATCTCTGGTATGTTGTGGAAAATGGCGTTCCCTCTGTCACTCCTACCATCAACGCTGCTGATGTGAAGAGATTCAAGCAACTCGACTCTCAAGCGAAGAACATCATATGTGGCCATCTGAGCAAAGGGCAGTATGGCAGAGTGAGTGCTTTGGAGACAGCGAAGCTTATCTGGGACAGGCTGTCCAAGGTCAATGAGGGAGTCTCAACACAGAGTGACTCTCGAGTCGACGTTCTTCGCAATCTCTTCAACCGCTTCAAAAGACTCGACAATGAAAATGTTCAGCAAACCTTCAATTGCCTCACTGACATCTCAAATGAGCTTCAAGCACTTGGTGCCACTGATATCACTGACCATGAGGTGGTGAAGAAATTGCTGAGATTGCTTGATTCCTCATTTGATACCTTGGCATTGATGATACAAGAACGTGGAGACTATAAGTCACTTGATCCTGCTGATATCCTCGAGAGACTAAACACTCATGAGTTCCAGCTTGCTAAGAAGAGAGATCTCTATGGACCAAGTTATGGTACATCACGGGCTCTGAAGGCCAAGGCAATGTTTGAATCTGAAGGTGAAGATTTTGGCAGCAGCCTTGGTGACCCTGAAGAACTGAGCCAGGAGCTAGCAATGCTCGTGAGGAAGTTTCAGAAGTTCTCAAGACATTGTCGCTTTGGTAAATCCTCAAGAAGTGGTGACTTGAGATCAGATTCCTCATCCCATGATTACAAGAAGAGACTCTATCACAAATGCAAGAAACCTGGACACTACATTCAAGATTGTCCTTAGTGGGAAAAGGAATCAAAGAAGAAGAAGTACAAGGATTACAGTTCTGATGATTCAAAGAAGAAGAAGAAATCTTCAAAGACCTCGTCATCAAAGTCTTCAAGGTCCTCATCTCATAAGAAGAGCAGCTCCAAGAAGGCTCGAGCATTCATTGGCAAGGAAATGGACTCTAAGGATGAATCTGAGGAAAATGAGGAAGAGGAGGAATCTGAGGAGTCAGACTCTGGTGTGGCGAGCCTAGCCCTCTCTACCGCGTTCGTCAGCAAGTCCATCTTCAACTCTGAAGAAAAGGACCTCCCCAACACTACTGATGACGGTGATGAGGATTACACTCCCATCTATTGCTTCATGGCAAAAGGCTCAAAGGATGATCAACCCAAAGCCACTGAGTGGGTCCTCGGTAGTGGATGTACAAATCACATGACTGGTGACATGAGCTTATTGATGGACTCTGCTTTATCTCCATCACATCTGAAGCATATCACCTACGCTGACAAAGGCAAAAGCAAGGTATTGGGTCTAGGTAAGGTTGCAATCTCAAAGGATCGACACATGGACAAAGTCATGCTTGTCGATTCCTTAGGGTTCAACCTCATGTCTGTCTCAATGCTTTGTGATCTTGATATGGTTGTTGTATTTGGCAAGTATCGTTGTGTTGTGGTCATGGAAGGTGACAATTCCAAAGTCTTCGAAGGTTTTAGGAGAGGAGATTTGTATATTGTTGATTTATCTATAGGACCACAACCTGCTACATGTCTACTTGCAAAAGCTTCAGGAGGCTGGCTATGGCATCGACGACTTGGTCATGCTGGCATGAGGAATCTGCACACGCTCGCGAAGAAGAAGCATGTCATTGGCATCGAGGGTGTCAAATTCCTCAAGGACCATTTGTGTGGAGCCTCTGAAGCTGGAAAGATGACCAAGGCCAAGCATCCAGCGAAGACTATCATGACTACTACTCGACCATTTGAATTGCTTCACATGGATCTCTTTGGCCCTACTCACTATGCCACATTTACTAATGCTGCATCTTTATATGGCTTTGTCATTGTTGATGATTATTCTCGATATACATGGGTGCATATCATCACTTACAAAACTGAAGTGCAGGAAGTCTTCAAACGATTTTCCTCGAGGGCCTCAACCAACTTTGGTGTGAAGATCAAGCACACCAGAAGTGATAATGGAACTGAGTTCAAGAACATTGATCTTGATGACTATCTTGATGAACTTGGTATTACTCATGAGTTATCTGCTCCTCATACTACTCAGCAAAATGGCGTCGTGGAGCGCAACAACAGGACTCTTGTTGAGATGGCTCGCACTATGCTTGATGAGTACAAGACGCCTCCTCGCTTTTGGCCTGAGGCAATTGATACCGCGTGCCACGTCATCAACAGGGTATATCTTCACAAATTCTTCAAGAAGACTGCATATGAACTCCTCACCGAAAAGAAACCCAATGTGAGTTATTTCAAAGTCTTCGGTGCAAAATGTTGGATTAGAGATCCTCATCACAATTCTAAATTTGCACCGAAGGCACATGAAGGTTTTATGCTCGGTTATGGTAAGGACTCGCACACCTACAGAGTCTTCAACACCTATCACCACAAGGTTGTTGAAACTATAGATGTGCGGTTCGATGAGACTAATGGCTCGCAAAGAGAGCACCTACCTCCTATGACAGATGAAATATCTCCTGAGGAATCTATTAAGTTCAAGGCTACTAAGGATGTCATTCCTACTGAAGAATCTGATGAAGAAGTCATTCCAGAACATGAAGAACGTCATGCTGATGCACCTGAGGAAAATGGTGCTGAAGAAAATACTGATCAAATTCCTCAACGACAACCCGCTCATCCTCGCGTTGCAAATGAAGTGCAAACTGAGAAAATCATCAGCGACATCAACATTCTAGGTCCTCTCACACGCTCAAGAGCTTCATATTTATCTAACTTTTGTGGGTACTTTGCTTTCCTCTCTATCACAGAGCCCACTAAGGTAGATGAAGCATTTCTGGAGCCTGAGTGGATTCAAGCTATGCAAGAGGAATTACATCAATTCGATCTCAACAACGTCTGGGAACTGGTCAAACGTCCAGATCCTCGCAAGCACAACATCATCGGCACAAAGTGGATCTACCGCAACAAGCAAGATGAAAATGGCCTTGTGGTGAGGAATAAGGCACGGCTTGTAGCTCAAGGCTACACACAGGTTGAAGGAATTGATTTCGATGAAACTTTTGCACCTGTTTGCTAGACTTGAAGCTATTCACATATTACTTGCTTATGCTAACCATCATGATATCATCTTATATCAAATGGATGTGAAAAGTGCATTCCTCAATGGTAAGCTTGAGGAAGAAGTATATGTTGCTCAGCCCCCAGGTTTTGAAGATCCAAAGCATCCTGACAAAGTCTTCAGACTCAATAAGGCCCTCTATGGCCTCAAGCATGCCCCACAGGCGTGGTATGATACTTTGAAGGAATTTCTCATGAAGAAAGGCTTCAAACCCGGTTAACTTGACCCAACTCTTTGAAGGAAATATGCCCTAGAGGCAATAATAAAGTTATTATTTATTTCCTTATATCATGATAAATGTTTATTATTCATGCTAGAATTGTATTAACCGGAAACATAATACATGTGTGAATACATAGACCAACAGAGTGTCACTAGTATGCCTCTACTTGACTAGCTCGTTAATCAAAGATGGTTATGTTTCCTAACCATGAACAAAGAGTTGTTATTTGATTAACGAGGTCACATCATTAGTTGAATGATCTGATTGACATGACCCATTCCATTAGCTTAGCACCCGATCGTTTAGTATGTTGCTATTGCTTTCTTCATGACTTATACATGTTCCTATAACTATGAGATTATGCAACTCCCGTTTACCGGAGGAACACTTTGGGTACTACCAAACGTCACAACGTAACTGGGTGATTATAAAGGAGTACTACAGGTGTCTCCAATGGTAGATGTTGGGTTGGCGTATTTCGAGATTAGGATTTGTCACTCCGATTGTCGGAGAGGTATCTCTGGGCCCTCTCGGTAATACACATCACATAAGCCTTGCAAGCATAATAACTAAGATGTTAGTTATGAGATGATGTATTACGGAACGAGTAAAGAGACTTGCCAGTAACGAGATTGAACTAGGTATTGGATACCGACGATCGAATCTCGGGCAAGTAACATACCGATGACAAAGGGAACAACGTATGTTGTTATGCGGTCTGACCGATAAAAGATCTTCGTAGAATATGTAGGAGCCAATATGGGCATCCAGGTCCCGCTATTGGTTATTGACCGGAGACATGTCTCGGTCATGTCTACATTGTTCTCGAACCATAGGGTCCGCACGCTTAACGTTACGATGACAGTCATTATGAGTTTATGCATTTTGATGTACCGAAGGTTGTTCGGAGTCCCGGATGTGATCACGGACATGACGAGGAGTCTCGAAATGGTCAAGACGTAAAGATTGATATATTGGAAGCCTATGTTTGGACACCGGAAGTGTTCCGGGTGAAATCGGGATTTTACCGGAATACCGGGAGGGTTACCGGAACCCCCCGGGAGGCTAATGGGCCTATTGGGCCTTAGTGGAAAAGAGAAAAGGGGCAGCCCACAGCTGGCCGCGCGCCCCCCCCTTCCCCAAGTCCTAGTAGGACTAGGAGAAGGGGCCGGCCCCCCTCTCTCTCCTTTCCCCCTTGAGAGTCCTAGTTGGAATAGGATTGAGGGGGGGAGTCCTACTCCCGGTAGGAGTAGGACTCCTCCCGCGCCCTCTCCCTAGCCGGCCAAACCCCCTCCCCCTGCTCCTTTATATATGGGGGCAGGGGGCACCCCATAGACACACAAGTTGATCATTGTTGATCGTTCCTTAGCCGTGTGCGGTGCCCCCTGCCACCAAATTCCACCTCGGTCATATCGTTGTAGAGCTTAGGCGAAGCCCTGCGTCGGTAGTACATGAAGATCGTCACCACGCCGTTGTGCTGACGGAACTCTTCCTCGATGCTTTGCTGGATCGGAGCCCGAGGATCGTCATCGAGCTGAACGTGTGCTAAGAACTCGGAGGTGCCGGAGTAACGGTGCTTGGATCGGTCGGATTGGGAAGAAGACGTACGACTACTTCCTCTACGTTGTGAGATCGCTTCCGCGGTCGGTCTGTGTTGGTACGTAGACAATACTCTCCCCCTCATTGCTATACATCACCATGATCTTGCGTGTGCGTAGGAAATTTTTCGAAATTACTACGTTCCCCAACAGTGGCATCCGAGCCTAGGTTTTATGGTTTGATGTTATTTGCACGAGTAGAACACAAGTGAGTTGTGGGCGATACAAGTCATACTGCCTACCAGCATGTCATACTTTGGTTCGGCGGTATTGTTGGACGAGACGATCCGGACCAACCTTACGCGTACTCTTACGCGAGACCGGTTCCCTCGACGTGCTATGCACACAGATGGCTTGCGGAAGACTATCTCTCCAACTTTAGTTGAACCAAGTGTAGCTACGCCCGGTCCTTGAGAAGGTTAAAACGGAGTCTATTTGACAAACTATCGTTGTGGTTTTGATGCGTAGGTGAGATGTGTTCTTACTTAAGCCCGTAGCAGCCACGTAAAACTTGCAACAACAAAGTAGAGGACGTCTAACTTGTTTTTGCAGGGCATGTTTGTTGGGGAACGTAGCAGAAATTCAAAATTTTCCTACGTGTCACCAAGATCTATCTATGGAGAGACCAGCAACGAGGGGAAGGAGAGTTGCATCTACATACCCTTGTAGATCGCTAAGCGGAAGCGTTCAAGTGAACGGGGTTGATGGAGTCGTACTCGTCGTGATTCAAATCACCGATGACCAAGTGCCGAACGCACGGCACCTCCGCGTTCAACACACGTACAGCCTGGTGACGTCTCCCACGCCTTGATCCAGCAAGGAGAGAGGGAGAGGTTGAGGAATACTTCATCCAACAGCAGCACAACGGCATGGTGGTGGTGGAGGAGCGTGGCTATCCTGCAGGGCTTCGCCAAGCACCACAGAAGAGGAGGAAGAAGAGACGCAAGGCTGCACCAAGAGAGATTGAATCGCGTGTGTTATGGGCAGCCCTAGGCCTCATATATATAGGGAAGGGGAGGGGCTGCGCCCCCTCTAGGGTTCCCACCCCTAGGGGGAGCGGCAACCCTAGATGGGGAGCAAGGGGGCGGCCAAGAGGGGGAGAGAGGGATGGCGCCCCTAGGGTGGGCCTTAAGGCCCATCTAAGCCTAGGGTTTCCTCCTTTTTTCCTCCTAGCTGCCCTTGGGCCTTGTGGGAGGCGCACCAGCCCACTTAGGGGCTGGTCCCTCACCACCCTTGGCCCATGCAAGCCTCCGGGGCAGGTGGCCCCACTTGGTGGACCCCCGGGACCCTCCCGGTGGTCCCGGTACATTACCGATAAACCCCGAAACCTTTCCGGTGACCAAAACAGGACTTCCCATATATAAATCTTTACCTCCGGACCATTCCGGAACTCCTCGTGACGTCCGGGATCTCATCCGGGACTCCGAACAACATTCGGTAACCACATACAAACTTCCTTTATAACCCTAGCGTCATCGAACCTTAAGTGTGTAGACCCTACGGGTTCGGGAGACATGCAGACATGACCGAGACGTTCTCCGGTCAATAACCAACAGCGGGATCTAGATACCCATGTTGGCTCCCACATGTTCCATGATGATCTCATCGGATGAACCACGATGTCAAGGACTTAATCAATCCTGTATACAATTCCCTTTGTCTATCGGTACGATACTTGCCCGAGATTCGATCGTCAGTATCCCGATACCTTGTTCAATCTCGTTACCGGCAAGTCTCTTTACTCGTTCCGTAACACATCATCCTGTGATCAACTCCTTGATCACATTGTGCACATTATGATGATGTCCTACCGAGTGGGCCCAGAGATACCTCTCCGTCACACGAAGTGACAAATCCCAGTCTCGATTCATGCCAACCCAACAGACACTTTCAGAGATACCCGTAGTGTACCTTTATAGCCACCCAGTTACGTTGTGACGTTTGGCACACCCAAAGCTCTCCTACGGTATCCGGGAGTTGCACAATCTCATGGTCTAAGGAAATGATACTTGACATTAGAAAAGCTTTAGCATACGAACTACACGATCTAGTGCTATGCTTAGGATTGGGTCTTGTCCATCACATCATTCTCCTAATGATGTGATCCCATTATCAATGACATCCAATGTCCATGGTCAGGAAACCGTAACCATCTATTGATCAACGAGCTAGTCAACTAGAGGCTTACTAGGGACATGGTGTTGTCTATGTATCCACACATGTATCTGAGTTTCCTATCAATACAATTATAGCATGGATAATAAACGATTATCATGAACAAGGAAATATAATAATAATCAATTTATTATTGCCTCTAGGGCATATTTCCAACAGTCTCCCACTTGCACTAGAGTCAATAATCTAGTTCACATCGCCATGTGATTAACACTCACAGGTCACATCGCCATGTGACTAACACCCAAGAGTTTACTAGAGTCAGTAGTCTAGTTCACATCACTTATGTGATTAACACTCAATGAGTTCTAGGTTTGATCATGTTGCTTGTGAGAGAGGTTTTAGTCAACGGGTCTGAACCTTTCAGATCCGTGTGTGCTTTACAAATCTCTATGTCATCTCCTAGATGTAGCTACCACGTTCTATTTGGAGCTATTCCAAATAACTGTTCTACTTGGAGCTATTCTAAATTGTTGCTCCATTATACGTGTCCGGTATCTCTACTCAGAGCTATCCGGATAGGTGTTAAGCTTGCATTGACGTAACCCTTTACGACGAACTCTTTTACCACCTCCATAATCGAGAAAATTCCTTAGTCCACTAGTTACTAAGGATAACTTTGACCGCTGTCATGTGATCCATTCTTGGATCACTCTTGTACCCCTTGACTGACTCATGGCAAGGCACACTTCAGGTGCGGTACACAGCATAGCATACTGTAGAGCCTATGTCTTAAGCATAGGGGACGACCTTCGTCCTTTCTCTCTATTCTGCCGTGGTCGAGCTTTAAGTCTTAACTTCATACCTTACAACTCAGGCAAGAATTTCTTCTTTGACTGATCCATCTTGAACACCTTCAAGATCATGTCAAGGTATGTGCTCATTTGAAAGTACCATGAAGCGTTTTGATCTATCCTTTATAGATCTTGATGCTCAATGTTCAAGTAGCTTAATCCAGGCTTTCCATTGAAAAACACTTTCCAAATAACCATATATGATTTCCAGAAATTCTACGTCATTTCTGATCAACAATATGTCAACAACATATACTCATCAGAAATTCTATAGTGCTCCCACTCACTTCTTTGGAAATACAAGTTTCTCATAAACTTTGTATACACCCAAAATCTTTGATCATCTCAACAAAGCATACATTCCAACTCCGAGATGCTTACTCCAGTCCTCAAAAGGATAGCTGGAGCTTTGCATACTTATTAGCATCTTTCAAGATTGACAAAACCTTCCGGTTGTATCACATACAACCTTTCCTCAAGAAAATCGTCGAGGAAACAATGTTTTGACATCCCATCTGCAAGATTTCATAAATAATGCAGTAATCGCTAATATAATTCCAACAGACTCTTAGCATCGCTACGAGTGAGAAAGTCTCATCGTAGTCAACTCCTTGAACTTGTCGGAAAACATCTTAACGACAAGTCGAGCTTTCTTAATGGTGACACTTACCATCATTGTCTGTCTTCCTTTTAAAATCCATCTGTACTCAACAGCCTTACGACCATCGAGCCATTCTGCCAAAGTCTACACTTTGTTTTCATACATGGATCCTCTCTCGGATTGTATGGCCTCGAGCCATATATCGGAATCCGGGCCCACCATCGCTTCTCCATAGCTTGTAGGTTCATTGTTGTCTAGCAACATGACTTCCAAGACAGGATTATGTACCACTCTGAAGTAGTACGCATCCTTGTCATCCCACGAGGTTTGGTAGTGACTTGATCTGAAGTTTCATGATCGCTATCATAAGCTTCCACTTCAATTGGTGTAGGTGCCATAGGAACAACTTCCTGTGCCCTGCCACACACTAGTTGAAGAGACGGTTCAATAACCTCATCAAGTCTCCACCATCCTCCCACTCAATTCTTTCGAGACAAACTTTTCCTCGAAAAAGTACCCGATTCTAGAAACAATCCCTTATTGCTTTCGGATCTGAGACAGGAGGCATACCCAACTGTTTTGGGTGTCCTATGAAGATGCATTTATCCGCTTTGGGTTCGAGCTTATCAGCCTGAAACTTTTCCACATAAGCATCGCAGCCCCAAACTTTTAAGAAATGACAGCTTAGGTTTCTCTAAACCATAGTTCATATGGTGTCATCTCATCGGAATTACGTGGTACCCTTATTTAAAGTGAATGCGGTTGTCTCTAATGCCTAACCCATAAACTATCGTGGTAATGCAATAAGAGACATCATGGTATGCATCATATCCAATAGGGTGCAGTTATGATGTTCGGACACACCATCACACTATGGTGTTCCTGGCTGTATTAGTTGTGAAACAATTTCCACAATGTCTTAATTCTGTGCCAAACTCGTAATTCAGATATTCATCTCTATGATCATATCATAGATATTTTATCCTCTTTTCACGATGATCTTTCAACTTCACCTTGAAATTACTTGAACCTTTCAATAATTCAGACTCGTGATTCATCAAGTAAATATACTCAACATTTACTCAAATCATCTGTGAAGTTAAAACATAACGATATCCACTACATGCCTCAACACTCATTGGACTGCACACATCAAAATGTATTACTTCCAGCAAGTTGCTTTCTGGTTCCATTTTACTGAAACCGAGGCGTTCAGTCATCTTGCCCAAGTGGTATGATTTGCATGTCTCAATTGATTCAAAATCAAGTGAGTCCAAACGGTCCATCTGTATAGAGTTTCTTCATGCATATCAACCAACAAACATGGTTCGCATGTCTCAATCCTTTCAAAAATGAGTGAGTCCAAAGATCCATCAACATGGAGCTTCTTCATGCGTTTTATACCGATATGACTTACGTGGCAGTGCCACAAGTAGGTGGTACTATCATTACTATCTTTTGGCATGAACATGTGTATCACTATAATCGAGATTCAACAACCAATTCATTTTAGGTGTAAGACCATTGAAGGTATTATTCAAATAAACAGAGTAACCATTATTCTCCTTAAATGAATAACCATATTGCAATAGACATAATCCAATCATGTCTATGCTCAACGCAAACACCAATCTTGATGGTAGAGGGAGCGTACGATATTTGATCATATCCACATTGGAAACATTTCCAACACATATCGTTATCTCACCTTTAGCTAGTCTCCGTTTATTCCGCAGCTTTTATTTCGAGTTACTAACACTTAGCAACCGAACCGGTATCTAATACCCTGGTGCTACTAGGAGTACTAGTAAAACACAATGTATATCCAACATACTTCTATCGACCTTGCCAGCCTTCTCATCTACCAAGTATCTAGGGTAATTCTGCTCCAGTGGCTGTTCCTCTTATTATAGAAGCACTTAGTCTCGGGTTTGGGTTTAACCTTGGGTTTCTTCACTAGAGCAGCAACTGAATTGCCGTTTCATGAAGTATCCCTTCTTGCCCTTGCCCTTCTTTAAACTAGTGGTTTCACTAACCATCAACAATTGATGCTCCTTCTTGATTTCTACTTTCGTGGTGTCAAACATCACGAATATCTCAAGGATCATCATATATGTCCCTGATATATCATAGTTCATCACGAAGCTCTAGCAGCTTGGTGGTAATGACTTCGGAGAAACATCACTATCTCATCTGGAAGATCAACTCCCACTCGATTCAAATGATTGTTGTATTCAGACAATCTGAGCACAAGCTCAACAATTGAGCTTTTCTCCCTTAGTTTGCAGGCTAAGAAAATCGTCGGAGGTCTTATACCTCTTGACGTGGGCACGAGCTTGAAATCCCAATTTCAGCCCTCGAAACATCTCATATGTTTCGCGACGTTTCAAAACTGTCTTTGGTGCCTCAACTCTAAACCGTTTAACTGAACTATCATGTAGTTATCAAAACGTGTATGCCAGATGTTCGCAACATCCACAGACAACGTTCGAGGTTCAGCACACTGAGCGGTGCATTAAGGACATAAGCCTTCTATGAAGCAATGAGGACAATCCTCAGTTTACGGACCTAGTCCGCATAGTTGCTACTATCAACTTTCAACTAAATTTTCTCTAGGAACATATCTAAATAGTCGAACTATAGCGTGAGCTACGACATAATTTGCAAAATCCTTTTGACTATGTTCAGGATAATTAAGTTCATCTTATGAACTCCCACTTAGATAGACATCCCTCTAGTCATCTAAGTGATTACATGATCCGAGTCAACTAGGCCGTGTCCGATCATCACGTGAGACGGACTAGTCAACATCGGTGAACATCTTCATGTTGATCGTATCTACTATACGACTCATGCTCGACCTTTCGGTCTTCTGTGTTCCGAGGCCATGTCTATACACATGCTAGGCTCGTCAAGTTAACCCTAAGTGTTTTGCATGTGTAAAACTGTCTTACACCCGTTGTATGTGAACGTAAGGATCTATCAAACCCGATCATCACGTGGTGCTTCGAAACGACGAACTGTAGCAACGGTGCACAGTTAGGGGAGAACACTTCTTGAAATTTTAATGAGGGATCATCTTATTTACTACCGTCGTTCTAAGCAAATAAGATGTATAAACATGATAAACATCACATGCAATCAAATAGTGACATGATATGGCCAATATCATATTGCTCCTTTTGATCTCCATCTTCGGGGCTCCATGATCATCATTGTCACCGGCATGACACCATGATCTCCATCATCATGATCTCCATCATCGTGTCTTCTTGAAGTTGTCACGTCATCTATTACTTCTACTACTACAGCTAACGGTTAGCAATAAAGTAAAGTAATTACATGACGTTTATGTTGACACGCAGGTCATAAATAAATTAAGACAACTCCTATGGCTCCTGCCGGTTGTCATACTCATCGACATGCAAGTCGTGATTCCTATTACAAGAACATGATCATCTCATACATCACATATATCATTCATCACATCCTTCGGCCATATCACATCACATGGCATACCCTGCAAAAACAAGTTAGACGTCCTCTAATTGTTGTTTGCATGTTTTACGTGGCTGCTATGGGTTTCTAGCAAGAGCGTTTCTTACCTACGCAAAGACCACAACGTGATATGCCAATTGCTATTTACCCTTCATAAGGACCCTTTTCATTGAATCCGATCTGACTAAAGTGGGAGAGACAGACACCCGCCAGCCACCTTATGCAACTAGTGCATGTTTGTCGGTGGAACCGGTCTCACGTAAGAGTACGTGTAAGGTTGGTCCGGGCCGCTTCATCCCACGATGCCGCCGAATCAAGATAAGACTAGTAACGGCAAGCATATTGAACAAAATCAACGCCCACAACTACTTTGTGTTCTACTCGTGCATAGTAACTATGCATAGACCTAGCTCATGATGCCACTGTTGGGGAACGTAGCAGAAATTCAAAATTTTCCTACGTGTCACCAAGATCTATCTATGGAGAGACCAGCAACGAGGGGAAGGAGAGTTGCATCTACATACCCTTGTAGATCGCTAAGCGGAAGCGTTCAAGTGAACGGGGTTGATGGAGTCGTACTCGTCGTGATTCAAATCACCGATGACCAAGTGCCGAACGCACGGCACCTCCGCGTTCAACACACGTATAGCCTGGTGACGTCTCCCACGCCTTGATCCAGCAAGGAGAGAGGGAGAGGTTGAGGAATACTTCATCCAACAGCAGCACAACGGCATGGTGGTGGTGGAGGAGCGTGGCTATCCTGCAGGGCTTCGCCAAGCACCACAGAAGAGGAGGAAGAAGAGACGCAAGGCTGCACCAAGAGAGATTGAATCGCGTGTGTTATGGGCAGCCCTAGGCCTCATATATATAGGGAAGGGGAGGGGCTGCGCCCCCTCTAGGGTTCCCACCCCTAGGGGGAGCGGCAACCCTAGATGGGGAGCAAGGGGGCGGCCAAGAGGGGGAGAGAGGGATGGCGCCCCTAGGGTGGGCCTTAAGGCCCATCTAAGCCTAGGGTTTCCTCCTTTTTTCATCCTAGCTGCCCTTGGGCCTTGTGGGAGGCGCACCAGCCCACTTAGGGGCTGGTCCCTCACCACCCTTGGCCCATGCAAGCCTCCGGGGCAGGTGGCCCCACTTGGTGGACCCCCGGGACCCTCCCGGTGGTCCCGGTACATTACCGACAAACCCCGAAACCTTTCCGGTGACCAAAACAGGACTTCCCATATATAAATCTTTACCTCCGAACCATTCCGGAACTCCTCGTGACGTCCGGGATCTCATCCGGGACTCCGAACAACATTCGGTAACCACATACAAACTTCCTTTATAACCCTAGCGTCATCGAACCTTAAGTGTGTAGACCCTACGGGTTCGGGAGACATGCAGACATGACCGAGACGTTCTCCGGTCAATAACCAACAGCGGGATCTGGATACCCATGTTGGCTCCCACATGTTCCACGATGATCTCATCGGATGAACCACGATGTCAAGGACTTAATCAATCCTGTATACAATTCCCTTTGTCTATCGGTACGATACTTGCCCGAGATTCGATCGTCGGTATCCCGATACCTTGTTCAATCTCGTTACCGGCAAGTCTCTTTACTCGTTCCGTAACACATCATCCTGTGATCAACTCCTTGATCACATTGTGCACATTATGATGATGTCCTACCGAGTGGGCCCAGAGATACCTCTCTGTCACACGAAGTGACAAATCCCAGTCTCGATTCATGCCAACCCAACAGACACTTTCAGAGATACCCGTAGTGTACCTTTATAGCCACCCAGTTACGTTGTGACGTTTGGCACACCCAAAGCTCTCCTACGGTATCCGGGAGTTGCACAATCTCATGGTCTAAGGAAATGATACTTGACATTAGAAAAGCTTTAGCATACGAACTACACGATCTAGTGCTATGCTTAGGATTGGGTCTTGTCCATCACATCATTCTCCTAATGATGTGATCCCATTATCAATGACATCCAATGTCCATGGTCAGGAAACCGTAACCATCTATTGATCAACGAGCTAGTCAACTAGAGGCTTACTAGGGACATGGTGTTGTCTATGTATCCACACATGTATCTGAGTTTCCTATCAATACAATTATAGCATGGATAATAAACGATTATCATGAACAAGGAAATATAATAATAATCAATTTATTATTGCCTCTAGGGCATATTTCCAACAATGTTGTGATGTGATATGGTCAAGGCATGATGCTGATTTTATTGTATGAGATGATCATGTTTTGTAACCGAGTTATCGGCAACTGGCAGGAGCCATATGGTTGTCGCTTTATTGTATGCAATGCAATCGCGATGTAATGCTTTACTTTATTACTAAGCGGTAGTGATAGTCGTGGAAGCATAAGATTGGCGAGACGACAATGATGCTACGATGGAGATCAAGGTGTCGCGCCGGTGACGATGGTGATCATGACGGTGCTTCGGAGATGGAGATCACAAGCACAAGATGATGATGGCCATATCATATCACTTATATTGATTGCATGTGATGTTTATCCTTTTATGCATCTTATCTTGCTTTGATTGACGGTAGCATTATAAGATGATCTCTCACTAAATTATCAAGAAGTGTTCTCCCTGAGTATGCACCGTTGCCAAAGTTCGTCGTGCCCAGACACCACGTGATGATCGGGTGTGATAAGCTCTACGTCCATCTACAACGGGTGCAAGCCAGTTTTGCACACGCAGAATACTCAGGTTAAACTTGACGAGCCTAGCATATGCAGATATGGCCTCGGAACACAGAGACCGAAAGGTCGAGCGTGAATCATATAGTAGATATGATCAACATGACGATGTTCACCATTGAAACTACTCCATCTCACGTGATGATCGGTTATGGTTTAGTTGATTTGGATCACGTGATCACTTAGAGGATTAGAGGGATGTCTATCTAAGTGGGAGTTCCTAAGTAATTTGATTAACTGAACTTAAACTTATCATGAACTTAGTACCTAATAGTATCTTGCTTGTTATGTTGATTGTAGATAGATGGCTCGTGTTGTTGTTCCGTTGAATTTTAATGCGTTCCTTGGGAAAGCAAAGTTGAAAGATGATGGTAGCAATTACACGGACTGGGTCCGTAACCTGAGGATTATCCTCATTGCTGCACAGAAGAATTACGTCCTGGAAGCACCGCTAGGTGCCAGGCCTACTGCTGGAGCAACACCAGATGTTATGAACGTCTGGCAGAGCAAAGCTGATGACTACTCGATAGTTCAGTGTGCCATGCTTTATGGCTTAGAATCGGGACTTCAACGACGTTTTGAACGTCATGAAGCATATGAGATGTTCCAGGAGTTGAAGTTAATATTTCAAGCAAATGCCAGAATTGAGAGATATGAAGTCTCCAATAAGTTCTATAGCTGCAAGATGGAGGAGAACAGTTCTGTCAGTGAGCATATACTCAAAATGTCTGGGTATAATAATCACTTGATTCAGATGGGAGTTAATCTTCCAGATGATTGCGTCATTGACAGAATTCTCCAATCACTGCCACCAAGCTACAAGAGCTTCGTGATGAACTATAATATGCAAGGGATGAACAAGACTATTCCCGAGCTCTTCGCAATGCTGAAAGCTGCGGAGGTAGAAATCAAGAAGGAGCATCAAGTGTTGATGGTTAGCAAAACCACTAGTTTCAAGAAAAAGGGCAAAGGGAAGAAGAAGGGAAACTTCAAGAAGAACAGCAAGCAAGTTGCTGCTCAGGAGAAGAAACCCAAGTCTGGACCTAAGCCTGAAACTGAGTGCTTCTACTGCAAGCAGACTGGTCACTGGAAGCGGAACTGCCCCAAGTATTTGGCAGATAAGAAGGATGGCAAGGTGAACAAAGGTATATGTGATATACATGTTATTGATGTGTACCTTACTAGAGCTCACAGTAGCACCTGGGTATTTGATACTGGTTCTGTTGCTAATATTTGCAACTCGAAACAAGGACTACGGAATAAGCGGATGCTAGCAAAGGACGAGGTGACGATGCGCGTGGGAAACGGTTCCAAAGTCAATGTGATCGCGGTCGGCACGCTACCTCTACATCTACCTTCGGGATTAATATTAGACCTAAATAATTGTTATTTGGTGCCAGCGTTGAGCATGAACATTATATCTGGATCTTGTTTGATGCGAGACGGTTATTCATTTAAATCAGAGAATAATGGTTGTTCTATTTATATGAGTAATATCTTTTATGGTCATGCACCCTTGAATAGTGGTCTATTCTTATTGAATCTCGATAGTAGTGATACACATATTCATAATGTAGAAACCAAAAGATGCAGAGTTGATAATGATAGTGCAACTATTTGTGGCACTACCGTTTAGGTCATATCGGTGTAAAGCGCATGAAGAAACTCCATACTGATGGGCTTTTGAACCACTTGATTATGAATCACTTGGTACTTGCGAACCGCGCCTCATAGGCAAGATGACTAAAACACCGTTCTCCGGTACTATGGAGAGAGCAACAGATTTATTGGAAATCATACATACCGATGTATGTGGTCCGATGAATATTGAGGCTCGTGGCGGATATCGTTATTTTCTCACCTTCACAGATGATTTAAGCAGCTATGGGTATATCTACTTAATGAAACATAAGTCTGAAACATTTGAAAAGTTCAAGGAAATTCAGAGTGAAGTTGAAAATCATCGTAACAAGAAAATAAAATTTCTACGATCTGATCGTGGAGGAGAATATTTGAGTTACGAGTTTGGTATACATTTGAAAAATTGTGGAATAGTTTCGCAACTCACGCCACCCGGAACACAACAGCGTAATGGTGTGTCCGAACATCGTAATCGTACTTTACTAGATATGGTGCGATCTATGATGTCTCTTACTGATTTACCGCTATCGTTTTGGGGTTATGCTTTAGAGACGGCCGCATTCACGTTAAATAGGGCACCATAAAAATCCGTTGAGACGACGCCTTATGAACTATGGTTTGGCAAGAAACCAAAGTTGTCGTTTCTTAAAGTTTGGGGCTGCGATGCTTATGTGAAAAAGCTTCAACCTGATAAGCTCGAACCCAAAGCGGAGAAATGTGTCTTCATAGGATACCCAAAGGAAACTGTTGGGTATACCTTCTATCACAGATCCGAAGGCAAGACATTCGTTGCTAAGAATGGATCATTTCTAGAGAAGGAGTTTCTCTCGAAAGAAGTTAGTGGGAGGAAAGTAGAACTTGACGAGGTAACTGTACCTGCTCCCTTATTGGAAAATAGTACATCACAGAAAACTGTTTCTGCGACACCTATACCAATTAGTGAGGAAGCTAATGATGATGATCATGAAACTTCAGGGCAAGATACTACTGAACCACGTAGATCAACCAGAGTGAGATCCGCACCAGAGTGGTACGGTAATCCAGTTCTGGAAGTCATGCTGCTAGATCATGATGAACCTACAAACTATGAAGAAGCGATGGTGAGCCCAGATTCCACAAAGTGGCTTGAGGCCATGAAATCTGAGATGGGATCCATGTATGAGAACAAAGTATGGACTTTGGTTGACTTGCCCGATGATCGGCAAGCAATTGAGAATAAATGGATCTTCAAGAAAAAGACTGACGCTGACGGTAATATTACTGTCTATAAAGCTCGACTTGTCGCAAAAGGTTTTCGACAAGTTCAAGGGGTTGACTACGATGAGACCTTCTCACCCGTAGCGATGCTTAAATCCGTCAGAATCATGTTAGCAATTGCCACATTTTATGATTATGAAATATGGCAAATGGATGTCAAAACTGCATTCCTGAATGGATTTCTGGAAGAAGAGTTGTATATGATGCAACCAGAAGGTTTTGTCGATCCAAAGGGAGCTAACAAAGTATGCAAACTCCAGCGATCCATTTATGGACTGGTGCAAGCATCTCGGAGTTGGAATAAACGCTTTGATAGTGTGATCAAAGCATTTGGCTTTATACAGACTTTTGGAGAAGCCTGTATTTACAAGAAAGTGAGTGGGAGCTCTGTAGCATTTCTGATATTATATGTGGATGACATATTGCTGATTGGAAATGATATAGAATTTCTGGATAGCATAAAGGGATACTTGAATAAAACTTTTTCGATGAAAGACCTCGGGGAAGCTGCTTACATATTAGGCATAAAGATCTATAGAGATAGATCAAAACACTTAATTGGACTTTCACAATGCACATACCTTGACAAGATTTTGAAGAAGTTCAAAATGGATCAAGCAAAGAAAGGGTTCTTGCTTGTGTTACAAGGTGTGAAGTTGAGTCAGACTCAATGCCCGACCACTGCAGAAGATAGAGAGAAAATGAAAGATGTTCCCTATGCTTCAGCCATAGGCTCTATCATGTATGCAATGCTGTGTACCAGACCTGATGTGTGCCTTGCTATAAGTTTAGCAGGGAGGTACCAAAGTAATCCAGGAGTGGATCACTGGACAGCGGTCAAGAACATCCTGAAATACCTGAAAAGGACTAAGGATATGTTTCTCATATATGGAGGTGACAAAGAGCTCACCGTAAGAGGTTACGTTGATGCAAGCTTTGACACTGATCCGGACGATTCTAAATCGCAAACCGGATACGTGTTTACTTTAAACGGTGGAGCTGTCAGTTGGTGCAGTTCTAAACAAAGCGTCGTAGCGGGATCTACATGTGAAGCGGAATACATAGCTGCTTCGGAAGCAGCAAACGAAGGAGTCTGGATGAAGGAGTTCATATCTGATCTAGGTGTCATACCTAGTGCATCGGGTCCAATGAAAATCTTTTGTGACAATACTGGTGCAATTGCTTTGGCAAAGGAATCCAGATTTCACAAAAGGACCAAACACATCAAGAGACGCTTCAACTCCATCCGGGATTTAGTCCAGGTGGGAGACATAGAGATTTGCAAGATACATACGGATCTGAATGTTGCAGACCCGTTGACTAAGCCTCTTCCACGAGCAAAACATGATCAGCACCAAGGCTCCATGGGTGTTAGAATCATTACTGTGTAATCTAGATTATTGACTCTAGTGCAAGTGGGAGACTGAAGGAAATATGCCCTAGAGGCAATAATAAAGTTATTATTTATTTCCTTATATCATGATAAATGTTTATTATTCATGCTAGAATTGTATTAACCGGAAACATAATACATGTGTGAATACATAGACCAACAGAGTGTCACTAGTATGCCTCTACTTGACTAGCTCGTTAATCAAAGATGGTTATGTTTCCTAACCATGAACAAAGAGTTGTTATTTGATTAACGAGGTCACATCATTAGTTGAATGATCTGATTGACATGACCCATTCCATTAGCTTAGCACCCGATCGTTTAGTATGTTGCTATTGCTTTCTTCATGACTTATACATGTTCCTATAACTATGAGATTATGCAACTCCCGTTTACCGGAGGAACACTTTGGGTACTACCAAACGTCACAACGTAACTGGGTGATTATAAAGGAGTACTACAGGTGTCTCCAATGGTAGATGTTGGGTTGGCGTATTTCGAGATTAGGATTTGTCACTCCGATTGTCGGAGAGGTATCTTTGGGCCCTCTCGGTAATACACATCACATAAGCCTTGCAAGCATAATAACTAAGATGTTAGTTATGAGATGATGTATCACGGAACGAGTAAAGAGACTTGCCAGTAACGAGATTGAACTAGGTATTGGATACCGACGATCGAATCTCGGGCAAGTAACACACCGATGACAAAGGGAACAACGTATGTTGTTATGCGGTCTGACCGATAAAAGATCTTCGTAGAATATGTAGGAGCCAATATGGGCATCCAGGTCCCGCTATTGGTTATTGACCGGAGGCATGTCTCGGTCATGTCTACATTGTTCTCGAACCGTAGGGTCCGCACGCTTAACGTTACGATGACAGTCATTATGAGTTTATGCATTTTGATGTACCGAAGGTTGTTCGGAGTCCCGGATGTGATCACGGACATGACGAGGAGTCTCGAAATGGTCGAGACATAAAGATTTATATATTGGAAGCCTATGTTTGGACACCGGAAGTGTTCCGGGTGAAATCGGGATTTTACCGGAATACCGGGAGGGTTACCGGAACCCCCCGGGAGGCTAATGGGCCTATTGGGCCTTAGTGGAAAAGAGAAAAGGGGCAGCCCACAGCTGGCCGCGCCCCCCCTTCCCCAAGTCCTAGTAGGACTAGGAGAAGGGGCCGGCCCCCCTCTCTCTCCTTCCCCCCTTGAGAGTCCTAGTTGGAATAGGATTGAGGGGGGGAGTCCTACTCCCGGTAGGAGTAGGACTCCTCCCGCGCCCTCTCCCTAGCCGGCCGAACCCCCTCCCCCTGCTCCTTTATATACGGGGGCAGGGGGCACCCCATAGACACACAAGTTGATTATTGTTGATCGTTCCTTAGCCGTGTGCGGTGCCCCCTGCCACCAAATTCCACCTCGGTCATATCGTTGTAGAGCTTAGGCGAAGCCCTGCGTCGGTAGTACATCAAGATCGTCACCACGCCGTTGTGCTGACGGAACTCTTCCTCAACGCTTTGCTGGATCGGAGCCCGAGGATCGTCATCGAGCTGAACGTGTGCTAAGAACTCGGAGGTGCCGGAGTAACGGTGCTTGGATCGGTCGGATCGGGAAGAAGACGTACGACTGCTTCCTCTACGTTGTGAGATCGCTTCCGCAGTCGGTCTGCGTTGGTACGTAGACAATACTCTCCCCCTCGTTGCTATACATCACCATGATCTTGTGTGTGCGTAGGAAAATTTTCGAAATTACTACGTTCCCCAACACTCTTTTCACTAAATCTTATGATGGTGAACTATTTGTGTGCCAAATTTATGTTGATGATATCATTTTTGGCTGTACTGACCAACGTTACAGTGATGAATTTGCCTATATGATGAGTGAAGAATATCAAATGTCTATGATGGGAGAATTGAAATTCTTCTTAGGTCTTCAGATTCGTCAATAGTGCAATGGCATATTCATATCTTAGGAGAAATACCTCAAGGATGTACTGAGGAAATTCGGCATGCAAGATTGCAAAGGAGTCAAAATCCCTATGCCCACAAATGGCCATCTATGCACTGATGAAAATGGTATTGACTTCGATCAAAAGGTATACCGCTCCATGATTGGTTCTTTATTGTACTTATGTGCATCTAGGACAGATATTATGCTTAGTGTTTGCATGTGTGCCTGATTTCAAGCTACACCGAAGGAATCACACCACAAGGCTGTGAAGCATATTCTTCGATATCTAGATCACACACCAACACTTGGATTATGGTATCCCAAGGGCTCGGCTTTTGATCTCATTCGATATTCAGACTCTGACTATGCTGGTGATCGTGTGGACCGCAAGTCAACATCTGGCACATGCCATTTCCTCGAACGATCCTTGGTCTGTTGGTCCTCGAAGAAATAGAGCTGCGTATCACTGTCTACTGCTAAAGCTGAGTACATTGCTGCTGGTTCTTGCTGTGCTCAACTGCTATGGATGAAGCAAACTCTCAAGGACTACGGCGTCAACGTGAAGAATGTGCCACTCTACTGTGACAATGAGAGTGCCATCAAGATTGCTCATAACCCAGTTCAGCACTCAAAGACAAAGCACATTCAGATTCGTCATCATTTTCTTTGTGATCATGTGTTGAACGGCGACATCTCTATTGAGCATGTGAAGACTAAAGAACAGCTAGCCGATATCTTCACTAAGCCCTTGGATGAGAAGAGATTTAGCAAGCTGCGATGTGAGCTAAATATCCTAGAATCTTCGAATGTTCTTTGAAGATGACTCTCATCCTAACACTTATGCAAAATTGATGACTTAGATGTGCAACACATGAAGAAACGTTTTTCTTCAATCAATGAAGAATAACACTCTAAGTGTGAAGAAATTAACGAAGAATTTGATTCTCAGAACCCTACGACAATTGTACGTGGTGTCTGAAATCATCATTCTTATACGGTGGGTCATGCCACCACCAAAAGTTGAAAATCTTCAAGTTGAGTTTTTCCCTAGCTTTGAAATTCCTCTGTTGTTTTTCAACTTGCATTGTCTTCACCATTTCCGTCATTTTTCTTCATTGGCTATATATTTATACGAGTTTATGTCCTCTACAACATTCACTTATTGCTATTTCTTCAAGCTGCTTGTTCTGCTAAGTGAATGTGATTGGACCCTTTCCCCCTCTATGCTAAACTCAACCCAGTCTATTCACAAATTCTTCATGTGCGTTCTATTTGAAACTCGTTCGAAATCTTCACTGTATCCTTGTCAGCTGAAGAAATTGCGAATGGAACTTTAAACTTATCTTATCTGAATTTTTGGCCTTGCCGCTCAAATCGTTACACATTCCACGATAATACTTATCCTATTCACCCACGATCGGACACGATCGTCACCTCTCAGTACGTGGGTGACACACGTCAAGCGAATGAGAAGGGTCAGGGGCACGTTCGTCCTATTTCCGCGGGCGAGTAGTTTTTCACTTCGGCTATAAATACCCCTCTCCGTTCCTCACTTCACATTTACTCCGCTCGACCTCACTCCCTCGCTCAAACTCTCAAACGCTAGCACCGCCGCTACTTCCATCGTCGCCGGTGAGGAAGAGCTTCACTGCCTCGACCTTGTCACCGCCGTACTCATGCCGGACGCCGATTTCTTCACTCCGTCACCGCCGTAGCTGTCTTCCTCAGCCAAGTTAGGGCGTGGAAGATCTGAACTGACGAGCTTCAAATCTACACTTCCCAGTTTGTCGTGTTCTTTGTCTAGGGTAATTAGAAGTTACTTTTACTACCCTTGTTGATTCGGATGTTTTTCTTCAAATCTTCAAAAGGTGTTTTCTTCAAATCCTCACACACTGGACACCTCACATATCATCTGTTCTTGATTTGTTTCTCTAAGCAACATTTTCTTCAAGATTCCTCAATTGTGTGGATTTTCAAATCTGTACAACTCTGGAACCTAAGTCAAAGAACGCTTAGTGAAATTCCTCAAGATTCATCCGGTCAAATTCCTCAAACTTGTTCTTATTGCAAAATCTTCTGAGAACGCATATGACCTCTCCAAATTCCTCGCAACTATACTCTGTTCACATGTACACATGTCCGCTGCTGAATCATTAGGTTCTCATCAACTTAACTCATTTACAACATTCCTCGAAGAAAATTTGCATACCTCTTCAGAGAACTCAATCGTTCAAAACCCTCAACTGAAGAAAATGGCAGATGGCAAGAAACCTCAAAAGGGAGGAAAGAAGCTGGAAGTCAACACTGCGTTTGAAATCCTTGAGGATATATACAAGGATTATTGCACTCCTGATGAGGCCACCCATGGAAAGGAAACTAAGAATGAGCGCAAAGTGCACATCCAAAGGATAGAGAGGAGATGGGAACGGGAATGGAGGGAATACAGATATGTTACTCCCAAGTATATGAAGAAATTCGCTCTTAATCCTCCATGCCCAAGATCTCCGCTGGCACCTGGCCAAGTAGCTGATCCCACCGGCCTCAAGCGTGGTGAGGATTATCCTAATGAATGGGCCAAGCGACATGCCAAGCTAGCCAGAGTAGCTAAGGAAGCAGTGAGGAAATTTAATGAAGACTCTGCTGCTGCTGCCACTGCTGAGGCCTCTGCAAGCAAGCCAAAGAAGGCCATGCCAAAGAAGCCGGCTCATAAGCCAAGTGCTTCAACCCCAATGCCCTCACGACCAAGTTCCTCAGCAATGCCCTCGCGGCCAGATTCTTCAAAGCCCTCACGGCCAATTCCTCAAGCCGCACCAGCTCCTCCAAAGTCCTTAGCTCCTCCGTCAAAATCCTTAGCACCTGTGCATCTCGCCACGTGCCAAAGGACAACAGGCATCTCTATTGCTTCAGGAGCTTCTGCTAGTTCTTCAGTTGCACCAAATTCATCAACTGGCCCCTCTCTACTGAAGACAAAGGCCACTGTTGGACGAGGCTCTCGACCAAATCCTCACAAGAAGCAGGTTGCCTTTCAAGTGCCGTCTGATGAAGACGAAGCTGATGATGAAGAACTTGCTGAAATCATCAGGGACAAGCAACTGAGGGCCGCTAGAGCCAAAGGCACAAGTGTGCCTCTGCTTTTGGATCCAAAATTGATCCTTGATTACATTGATCTCTGGCACAAGGACCCCAACACTCCTATGCCTGACTTCAAGCTGACTCCTGGCCAAAGTCGTATATTGACTCACTTCATTCTGGAAGAAAATGGAAATTTGAAAAGGCCAGGCAGTTGAAGAAAGCGCAGTACAAAAACGAGCGCTTCCTGAAGAAAAACGTTGTCTCTATGACAACTGAAGAACTTGTCACTATTCAATCTAAGATCAAGAAACTCAGTGATGAATTTGACGCATACCACGCTGATTGGCTTGGAGCCAAGGTCCATTTTGTGAAACTAACTGAACAATTCACTTCCAATGTTGTTGCCCCAACGCAACAAGAAAATCCTCAGGCTGAAGCATCTGCTCAGCCTACTAAATAAAATGCCAGCACCAATGATGATACTCAGGCTGTTGAAGAAAATGCTAGTACCAGGGCTGATGACTGCATTCCAGCCGCTGAAGAAATTGCCAGGGCAACCACTAGCTAGTGTTGCGCCTGAAGAAAATGAAGAAGTCAGGGCAACTGCACCAGTTGTGCCTAAAGATCTTGAACCAAATTCCTCTGCTCCTCCTGCGCCTACACCATCTCCGATCCTTCCATCTGCATCAAATGTGAAGAAGACCAAGGCTTCAGAGCATGCAATTGTGAAGAAAAGGAAGGCATCAACTCCATCAGATTCTTCAGCTCCGAAGAAAATGAAGCCACTGACCAGCTCATTTGAAAATACAATTGATGTTGTTCCTGTCTCATCTATGCCATCAAAGGACCTTGTTCCTTTTGATGAAGAATACATGATTGCAAGCGGATCCGATGAAGACATTCCTTCTGCTACTTCCTCAGAGCAGTTGGATGAAGAAATTGAAGTGGATGCAATCCCTTCAACCCCAATAGTCTCATCGCCCACGCCTCAGTTCACTACTAAAGAGGCCGGCATTGAAGAAATGAATGAAGACGAAGATGTGGACATTGGATGCACAACTCCAGTGTTGAACGACGACTTTTGGGAAAGTCAGCATCCCAATTCTCCTCTGTTCACACCCCTACAACAAATTCCTCAGTCCCCTGTCACTACTGAAGTACAAATGGGATCTGAAGAACCTCATGCCACATCGTCTGTCCATGAAGAGATTCCAGCCACTAGTGTTGAAGAAAATGTAAATGAAGAATTGAAGTCCCAGGCTGCCATTGAAGAAGAACCTGAAATTCCTCAGCCTGCGGAACCTGAGATCGAGATCCCTAAGGTTGTGATGCAATTGACGGACACTCCTCACCCCAAGCTAAAGGATCCCTTCTCAAAGAAGCAAAAATTCAAGGTTGATGACTTCTTCGGCGAGCATGTATTCTTCACGGACTACAATCCTTATGACTTTGCTCGTCTTAGGAGGAAGCGCTTCTGGACTGCCAGCCAGGCCAATTTTTATTCTTCACTACTCTTCAACAAGGATAAAGTATTCTACCACGAGCATATTCCTCACGTGGACATGGAATCACTGCCTTGCTTCTCTCATGTCCTCAGTGTGCTTCATGACGCATGCCTCCTCAAATTTTGCTTTGATATTGTTGATTGGAATGAAGAGCTTATTCTTCAGTTCTACTCTACACTGCACATCACAGGTGATCCCGATGATATCAACACTTGGGTATTGGACTATATGACCGATAACACTCATTATAAAGCACCGACCTCTGAATTACTTCAGGCCCTGCCCATCAGTCCACCCCTTGAAGGAGCTCGCTGTCTGTACCAGGAGCCTGAACTCAATGCCCATTACATGCAAGTGCTGATGAAGCCCCTGAAGCCCGGTCAAGCGCCAAGGACCAAATTCCTCGTGAAGGAATTGCTATATGTGCCCAGAACAGTCTATCGCATTCTGACGAGGACAATGAGTCCTATCAAAGGCCACGACTCGTCTGATGAGGAAATTGTTGGCATCATGAAGAATTTGCTATTCAACATCATACATGGCATTCCTGTCAATTATCATGATTTCTTCATGAGTACTATGGCAAATGTTGCACTCTCTCCGTTTGAGTAGAAGCCTTATGCTCCTTGGATTATGAGATTCCTCAGAACAAGGTCTTCACTAAACTACAAGGCTGACTTTCAGAATCACCTCAGCTACCTGCCCCCAATTGAAGTCCTCAAGCAGACTTATTCCTCAGTTGATGAAAAGGGCAAGGCGCCTGCTGTCATTGATGAAGGCATTCGTCCATTGTATGGTTAGTTTCGCAAAGCTGCATCTTATTCCACCAATGATGACTCTGCCACTCATGATTCTGTTGCACATGCATCCAAGCCTGTCGGATTTCGGGTTCCGGCAGACCCTTAAGGTTCGAACACTGGGGTGCGCGCGGAGATCACGTCCTCAACCGCCCCGTCTCACAAAGATCTAAACTACTAAAGGAATCACACAAGAGACACAAGATTTATACTGGTTCGGGCCACCATTGCGGTGTAATACCCTATTCCAGTGTGTGGTGGATGGATTGCCTCCTGGGGCTGGTGATGAAGAACAATACAAGGAAGAACAGCCTCGCGAGGGTCTATTCTTGGCTGGGGCGATGAACTGCTAGGAGGATTTCGGTCGCCCTTCTCTCTTTCTCTCTCTCTGATTTCCGATCTTCGGTCCCCCTATCATGTGGGTGGTTGGTCCTATTTATAGAGGCCCTGGTCCTCTCCCCAAATATCGAGCGGGAAGGGAGCCAACAATGGCGGGCTAATTTGAAGGGGGACATCAAGTACATCTATCCTGACAAAAGGTGGTCTTCGCCTGCGAAAGACTCTGCGGTGACGCCGTGCTGGGCTCCATGGTGACCTCCGTCTCGTAGTCCGCTTGGTCCTGGTCTTGTTGCACCGAAATGGCAACCTTTGCCTAATGCCTCGGTACTCCACGGTTGCGCTTGCTCCCTTTGCACCAAAGAGGAAAGAAGGACGCTGCGCGCGCTGGCACCCGCCTGGTGCCCTCGATCGTCATGGCTTGCGTCACTGGCACCTCGCGAGGTACCCTGCCTTGATATCTCCGTCTCCTCGCGAGCCAGCCTGAGGAGGCTGCGCCTGAGGATGCACCGTGTCATCCGCCTCGCGAGGCTTGGCCCCTCGCGAGGGTCTTGAGTCTTGTGCTTGATGAAGATGGGCCATGTTGGGCCCCCATTCGAGCCACGCCACAGGCAGGCAAGTCTGGGGACCCCTGTTCCCAGAACGCCGACAGTAGCCCCCGGGCCCGTGGTGCGCATGGGCTTGGCCGTGCCGAGAGGCGAAAGGGCAAGGGCGAAGTGCCGCGGGCCCTAACAGCCTGCGGCCTTGGGTGCCGCGTAGCGGTTGACGGGACGTGGGTGGCACTGTTCCCCCCACGCCCCCTTATTATGCGCCTTGTCAGGCGGACTTGTGGTTGCACACAGCCGCTCCCCTTCTTGTTGCTTGGGCGTCTCCTGCTCTTCCTTCCTTCGCACGCCGGCTCCCGCCTCCAATCCAATCTCAAATCTTCCCCCTCCTTCCCATCACCATGACTCCGACGAGGAAAGAGAGAGAGGAGAAATCCACGCCTCCGTCTTGTGTGCCGCCATCGGCGGCACCTGCCGTCGGCCAGTCATCCGTACTCAACCAAGAGTGCTTGGGCAGGGACAGCTTGGCCCTGGCCTCCGTCTTCAACGAGTGCGGGAGGACGACAGCTTGGCCCGCATCCCACTTCTCCATCAACAGGATAGAAACTGAGGTTCCATGTTTCACCGATGCCTTGTGGGTGGGTCTGGTTCCCCCCTTCTCCGATTTCTTCAATGTCGTGCTCTCCCATTATCAGATCCACTTGATGCATCTGAGTCCTGAGTCCATCACCCTTCTTTCGGTCTTCGCCTTCGTTTGCGAAGCCATGGTGGGCATCCCTCCTTCGGTGGCCTTACTGTGCCACTTCTTCTCACTGCGTCTTGTCGACCCCTCCCAACGCTGGGCATGCGTGAGCTTTGCTGCCGAGCCTGGGACCGAGGCCTCTGGGATTGACTTCAAACTCCCCCAGCCCGCGGTTGGGTTCCTCGAGCGGTGGTTGTACGTGGACGCAGGGGTGCCCAGCCCCCTGCTATCGGAGCCGACCTCGCCTGTTGTCCCCAATTCGGGTTGGGGCCAGGAGACGCTCAAGAGCCCCCGGCTCGTCTTCGTCTGGAGCCGCTTCACGCTCCTGAGGAAGCTTGGCGTGACAGCGCCCAAAGTGGTGAAGGAGTTTCTGTTGTGCCGCGTCGCTCCCCTGCAGTGCCACTTTCGCCGGATGTGGGCCTTTCGTGGAAGCAAGGATAACATGAGGCTCCAGGAGGAGGACCTGGCTCTGGCGGTGTTGAAGTCGACGCTCTTGACCTTAGCCGGTGACCTCAACCCCGGCAACATCCGGCAGGGAGGGGCCCTGCTGTACCTCTGCCAGAGCAGGGCCGACTTCGTGAAGCAGATGCCTGTCTTTGATGAATGGGGGCTGCGCCCGGCCGGCCTCCAGGGACCTCGCGAGAACCCGGTGGTGTTGACTGCCCTTCCAACCGGCCAAGGCGGCTCCTCCTCAAGTGGCGGAGCAGGGAGGCTGGAGGCGCCTGAGGCCGAGGGTGCCTCTGATGAGGTGGCAGCGCCGGGTGGCGCTCGCGAGGGGACAGCTCCTGAGGCCCGCGCCGCTGCGGCTGGAGGTGGCAAGCAGCCGCTCCCGGCGCCTGGGGCTGAGGCCTCGGAGGCCCCAGCCGCGTCTTCTGGCGAGGCAATGGAAGGCAGGCGCCAGGCAGACGCCCCTGACGCGGACCGCCCTGATGCTCCGTCCTCACGGCAGGATGATCCTTGTGCTCTTCGCTTGGGCCGCTTCCGCGTGGACTTTGAGGCCCTCCGGAGGAAGAGGGAGGCCCTTGGTGACGACTTCCCTTGTCGCGCGCTGAAGCGCAGGAAGTACTTCGCCACTGACGAGTAAGTCCTTTTTCTTTCTGGCTCCTGATCCCCTTGCTGCTTCCGCTGATCCTTGCTCTGCAGGCCCCTCCCGACTGAGCTCGCGGAAATCGCCGAGGTGCCGTCTCCCTTAGCTTCGTCCCCTCTACTGTCTTCAAGTGCTCCGAGCAGCTCTGCCCTGGTGGTGAGGGCGTCTAAAGGAGCGGACCATCCCGAGGTGCATCGTGGCCCTTCATTCCCCGCGCTTCTCCTTCGCGGGCCTTCTCAGGGGATAGCCAGTCTGTCGGGTGCCTCCCGTCTGATCTTGGACTGCGACTGGTTGAGGCGCCTCCTATGCTCTTCATCTGGAGGCGGGCTGGCTCTAGGCCGGGCTCCCGGCGCGACGCGCCCGGCCATCGTGAGGGCGCCAGCCCCCAGCCCCTTGCCCGGAGGGGGAATAATGATTCGCGGCCCCCGGCGCTTGCTTGGGGCGGATGACGGTGTGGAAGATGTGCTTGAGCGCGCCCGGGAGCGCCGCGCCCGCCGCCAAGGGTTCCTTCGAAGAGCGGCCGACGCGGTGAACTTGCTTGGGGAGGAGCTCGCTAATGAAGACGCGCGCCTGGAGGCCAAGGGCCTGCGCCTAGCTGCGGGGAGGCGCGAGCTGGAGGCCGCCGTCACCCTCGTGCGCCGCCAACGTGACCTTGATGATGAAGAGGCGAAGGCGTCGCTGGAGGCCTCTCGAGTGGCCCGCTCCCAGGCCATCGAGGAGGCCCGGAGAGCTGACGGGTGGCGAGAGGCAGCGGAGGAGCGCTGGAGGAGCAAGCGGAGCTGCGCGAGGCAGCCCTTGCGTCGATGGAGATGGCTTCCGGTGACCCAGCCGAGCTCCAGAGGCGCGAAGAAGCATTGATGCTGGAAGCCGATGAACGCACTCGCGAGTACGAGCGGCTGGAGACGAGGGGGCGCCTAGTGACGCAGGCGGAATACGATGTCGCTGCGCGGGAAGCGTGTGTCTTGGAGGAGGTTTGCCGTCGGGTGGCGACGGCGCACCAAGGCCTCGAACGAGAGTTCGAGGGGAAGCTGGGGATGATCCGGGTCGAAGCCGAGGGCAGAACCGCAGCCCTGAGGGTCCAACGCGATGAGGCGGCGCGGCTGGCCGACGCCTCCCGAGCCGCCCTTGAGGCAGCGCAAAAGGAGCTGGCTGCCTCCCAGGCCGAGGTGCTCCGTCTTTGCCGGCGGATGGAAGAGGCCGAGGCCGTTGAGCGCCAGAACGCCGACGAAATATGCCAGCGGCGACTCCTGGAGCATGTGCATGGCCCCATGCTCACCACGCTCAGGGAGAGGGCTAACGTGGCCTTAGGCAACATCTGCGAGGCGTCCATCGGCGAACCACACACGATCAATTATGCCGGTAACTTGCAGTTCTTCACCGCCGTGGTGACACAGTTGGAGGCACGGTCGGTCCGGGCCGACAGGTTGGTGGAGGAGAGGAGTCGCGCCTTGCTCAAGTGCGCCTTTTCCCGTGTCTTCAGCCATCTCCAGAACATGAATCCCCGCTTCGATTTTGACGTTGTCATCGCCCCAGTCTCCCAGGCCGTCCGAGATGACTTGGCCCGCTGGGTGGAGGATAACGTGACGCCCTTGTCAGGGCCTTCGCTTCGGACGACAGCGACGTGGTCGTGGGTGCTGACGAGGACGGCGCGGCGAGCGGCCCTGACACCGCCGGCAGCGACGTAGGCGGCGATGGCGAGCTCAGCGACTCCGACGAAGCCTCAGGAGGTGCCTCCGGGGACGCATTGGGGGATTGGTCCAACTGAGTGCGTATCGCTCCTGTCTTTTTCACCCTGCATGAATAGAATCCAGGCTTTCGACCCAGTGGCTTGTGAGAGCATTTTGGGAGGGGAAGCCCCTCATGTAAAAACCTGTGTCCATCATATCAGTTGTAATCAAATTGCGCTCGTGCCTGACAGTGGGCTGGTTTACCTGTGCCTCATGCTGGTTCAGAGGCGGCCTGCAGGAGGGCGCGACGCCTTGGGCGCTTTCTAGTTGGGTCCTCAGGATGTGAGATCGTCGTTGATGAGAAGCTTCTCATGCGTTGGCCTTCTCCCGAGCGCAATGACTTCACAGGCACTCGCCCTACTTCACAGGCTTTGGGCCTTTTCCTCGAGCGCGAGAGCTTCACAGACACTCGCCTTGCTTCACAGGCTCCGGGCCTTTTCCTCGAGTGCGAGAGCTTCACAGGCACTCGCCTTGCTTCACAGGCTCTGGGCCTTTTCCTTGAGCACGAGAGCTTCACAGGCACTCGCCTTGCTTCACAGGCTCTGGGCCTTTTCCTCGAGCGCGAGAGCTTCACAGGCACTCACCTTGCTTCACAGGCTCTGGGCCTTTTCCTCGAGCGCGAGAGCTTCACAGGCACTCGCCTTGCTTCACAGGCTCTGGGCCTTTTTAAACAGGACAACCTCCGTAGGCACCCGAAAATCCTCCCGAGGGGAAGTAACAGCGGCAGTCTGGGTTGCGCACGAGCCAAGCCTGACCCGACTCGCGAGGGGCTCGCGAGGGGAGGCAGCTGTGACGGAGCGGTAACCAGAACACGAGAAACGGCTCGAGCGAGAATAAGCACCCCTTCCCCGAACACACGCAAATCTCAAATTCGAATCCAACTTAAATCCAGTGGGGGAAAGCAATAGCCAAAGGGAAAGGCAACAAAAAGCAGACAAAAAGCCGCGTCCGCCACCTAATCTAGTCTTCGACGTCTTGTCACCAGCGCGGAGCTAAGTGCTGTCCACTGGGCGTGGGAGGGAGCCCCAGGGCCTGAGGCCGGCACCCCTGAGACTCCGGGGCGTGTACAGCCCCACTCATTATTACGTGAGAGTGTCACGGGGCGGCGAGCTTCACAGGCACTGGGCCTTCTTCACAGGTACTGGCCTTGCTTCATATCGCCAGACGAGGGCCCCGCCTTGCGCCACACTCTAGTGCCATCAGCAACGACCGGAACCCAGGACGCCGCCCGATGGGGTAGAGCGGTCGCCAGCGGTTCCCCCGACGACCACGGGTCCTCTGCCAGGGGCAGACCCTGAGGCACCTCCCCAGCAGAGGGCCTACCTCCTGAGAACGCCTTGCTCCGAACGTCGTAGTGGTGATGTCGGATCCCGGCCCCTTCCCTGCACCCTCCTCCCGAGGGGTGGGAGACTGTAGGAGCGGGGCAGCCGCTCGCTGTGGCGACCTGCACCTCCTGCGATCCATGGTTAGCGTATACCTGCCCCTGAAGAGTTAGCGGCGCCCGGTGATCGTTGCCTCCAGCGTGGCTAGCGGGCTCGTCCCGGAGCTCCTGGAAGGGCTCGGCTTCCATTGCCTCGTCGCCCCAGCCTGGGCCGAGGAGCGAGCCTTGTCCGTCCTCGTGAGGGTTTCCTTGGTCCATTATGGAGGGCACGTACTCTTCTGTCGCCGTCATCCCGTATGCCATGCCGTGACGCCCCACATGCCATGCGGCCCCACCTGTCATGCCTGCTACAGGGTGGCAACGCGGCCGCCCTCCGGGGCCGCGGGTCGCGTCGGGTCCCTCTCCATCGCGGGCTGGGGGCGGGGGCAGCGCTGCCACCGGTCCGGTGCTGACAGCTTCACTGGCGTTGGAGTAGCCTTGGAGCCCGCGGGCGCGCGCGGAGCCCCCGTGCGGGTCGCTCTGAGCTTGAGATGGGAGATGGGTGGAGAAGGGGTGAGCCCCCGAGGCGGCGAAGCCCAGGAGCTCCGCCACTCGCTCCAGCAGTACGTCGTGGCCGCCCTCCAGCAGCCTGCACCGCAGCAGCTCCCGGGCCACCGTGAGCGCCGCCCTCGAGTTCGCCTGCTCCCGGCGGGTGTATGGTGTCGTTGTCGCGGCATGATTGGAGGCCCTTGCTGCCGACCGAGCCTGCCGCGGCGTAAGAGTCGCCGAAGTCTGTCCGCGTCGCCCGCGGCCCGCAGCGCCCTGCGGACCGCGAGCTGCCTGGGGCGCGGGGTCGCCCGAGGCGAGCGGTTCCGCGCGTTTGGGCCACGCAGCCCACGGGTCGGGGTTGCCCTCTTGGTCGCCGGGCATGGTGACGAAGACACGGCGGGGTACGGAGTGGTGGAAGACGAACTCCGGCGCACCCCTACCTGGCACGCCAAATGTCGGATTTCGGGTTCCGGCAGACCCTTAAGGTTCGAACACTGGGGTTCGCGCGGAGATCACGTCCTCAACCGCCCTGTCTCACAAAGATCTAAACTACTAAAGGAATCACACAAGAGACACAAGATTTATACTGGTTCGGGCCACCATTGCGGTGTAATACCCTACTCCAGTGTGTGGTGGATGGATTGCCTCCTGGGGCTGGTGATGAAGAACAATACAAGGAAGAACAGCCTCGCGAGGGTCTGTTCTTGGCTGGGGCGATGAACTGCTAGGAGGAGTTCGGTCGCCCTTCTCTCTTTCTCTCTCTCTCTGATTTCCGATCTTCGGTCCCCCTATCATGTGGGTGGCTGGTCCTATTTATAGAGGCCCTGGTCCTCTCCCCAAATATCGAGCGGGAAGGGAGCCAACAATGGCGGGCTAATTTGAAGGGGGACATCAAGTACATCTATCCTGACAAAAGGTGGTCTTCGCCTGCGAAAGACTCTGCGGTGACGCCGTGCTGGGCTCCATGGTGACCTCCGTCTCGTAGTCCGCTTGGTCCTGGTCTTGTTGCACCGAAACGGCAACCTTTGCCTGATGCCTCGGTACTCCACGGTTGCGCTTGCTCCCTTTGCACCAAAGAGGAAAGAAGGACGCTGCGCGCGTTGGCACCCGCCTGGTGCCCTCGATCGTCATGGCTTGCGTCACTGGCACCTCGCGAGGTACCCCGCCTTGATATCTCTGTCTCCTCATGAGCCAGCCTGAGGAGGCTGCGCCTGAGGATGCATCGTGTCATCCGCCTCGCGAGGGTCTTGAGTCTTGTGCTTGATGAAGATGGGCCATGTTGGGCTCCCATTCGAGCCACGCCGCAGGCCGTAGGCAGGCAAGTCTGGGACCCCCGTTCCCAGAATGCCGACAAAGCCAAATCCTCAAGCCACAACTCCTAGGGGATTACTAACCGTGAGCTGCTTCTTAGTCTTCACCAGAAGGTGGATCGAAATCATAAATGGGTTAAGCGTCAGTTTGGTTATCTTCTTCACAACATGGCTGCTACACATAATGCGGTGAAGAAAAACCATTACTACCTCCATGAAGTTTTCGGTCGCACCTGGGCTATCTTATCACATCTTTATGGTGAAGAAGATCTGAAGCAAATGGGTCTCAAGGAGAACTTTGATTGGTCTGCACCTCCAGCGAAGAAATTCAAAGTTCCTTACTTGGTGGCCAACTCATATTCTTCATCCCGCGACACCGATGAGTTTGAAGACTTGGACGACACTGTTGCAAGCCCTACAACAACAAACGACCCTAAAAACGCTGGTGCTCCTCCATCAACTTGATCTTCTTCAGGGGCGTTAGTCCTCATTTTTCGATCCTTTTGGTCATTCAATGACAAAGGGGGAGAAATTTGAGTTAGTCTTCAAGCGGGTCTATCTATATGGGCGTTTTTTCTAAGTTACAACTCTCGTTCTTTTGAAGACTTTGCTGGATCAAGTTGTAAACTTAAAATCTATGGTGGTCTGATACTTTTGCTGAGTTTTTCTGCATGCTTATTCCTCATTAATGTTAATGCATGCATGTTGAACTACATCAGTCACCATATTTCAGCATGCATTTCAAATTCTTCATATTATATGTTAAATGCGTGTATGAATTACAAGATATAGGGGGAGATCTCCATGATTCTATTCTTCAAAGTGTGCATTGCTTCAAAAGCAAATTCCTCACTATGCACATCTTCAGGGGGAGTTCTTCTATATCTTGCAATCAAATTCCTCAATTTCAGTATTTACACTTCATATGTTTATCCCCGTTGAAAACTTAACCTATATTGTCATCAATCACCAAAAAGGGGGAGATTGTAAGTGCATCTAGTGCCCCTTAGAGATTTTGGTGTATTGAAGACTTATAGGTTAAGGTACTAATGCATTTGTAAGTGTACACAGGTCTATAAGTCTATGAGGAGTTTGATATTTATAGAGAAAGTCGACCCCTAAAAATTAAGTTCTTCGACTGAAGACTTTGGATTTTTGAAGACTTTCTGTAGACTTTGAAAGTGAAGAAATTGGTGTGATCCTGAAGACTTGGTATTCATTCGAGGAACATGAAGCATGAATACCTTTGTTTTCTTTGTTTTATTTTCTCTTTCTTGAGTCATAGGAGACACCGTACTGTTAAAGGGGGTCGAGGAAATACTAAGGAAAAATTTCCAAGTGATGCTCAACTCAAATCCTACAACTACCAATCCCTTCGAGTGAAGCCACTGGAAATCATACAGTTCAGTCAATTTCTTTAGTGACAGAGACGAAGTTCTTCTGGTCTCTGAGGAATTTGTTCTTACTGAGGAGTTAGGAATTCGCCAGTGCGGATTGCCTACACAGTGAGGAACATGATAGCCCTGAGGAATTTGATACTCAAAATTCCGACCGTTGTTGTGCCATGCGCCAGATGTCCCAAAATATCTACCCACCTAACGATCATATCAGTGAAGGGCATTTATGTCTTACCATGTTGGGTTGCTCCCTAGGCTATAAATAGCCGTCCCCTACAACCACTAGCTGGTTGGCTGCTCTGAGAGAAACTAACACTTGTCAGTTGAGAGCATCCCATCCTCCAAGGACTTTGAGTGAAAATCATCAAGTGAGGAAAACCCAAACCCAAACACCTACAAACCCAAAGTGATTGAGCATCACTGAAGAGATTGATCCTGTGTGGATCCGACGCTTGTTACCTTTGAAGACTGTGCATCTTCCAGACGGTTAGGCGTCATGGTCTAGAGCATCCAAGAGGAAATTGTGGATCGCCGAGTGACCGAGTCTGTGAAGGTTTGGAAGTCACCTGAAGACTTACCACGAGTGATTGGGCGAGGTCTGTGTGACCTTAGCTCAAGGGGAATACGGTGAGGACTGAGTGTCCTGAGTTGCGTGTTCAGGACTGGGTGTCCGGGACTGTGTGTCCTCAGGTTTAAATACTTAGCCGCCCTAACCAGACGTACAAATGTCACAGTAGTTGGAACTGGTCTACCAAATCATTGGCTTCACCAAGCTAACTGGTTTCAATTCCTCAACCCTTCTATTTCCTCATTTATGTGTTGTGTGCTTGTTCATATCTGTTTGAAGACTGCGACCGAAGACTTTCTCAATTTCCTCAGTTCAATTTCTTCAGTCTCCTTGTCTTCATTCTGTTTATCCTTTGTTTGAAGACTTCAACTGAAGACTTAACGCACTTTCAATTGGTATCAGAGCAAGGTACTCCCTTATTCTGTGTGATTTTGGTTTAACCGCGTGGAGTTTTAGTTATGTCGACCGCATGTAAAATCAAGGTTTCTGCTGGGTGTCCTACCTTCGATGGGACGGACTACCCCATTGTTGATCGGTATATGTGAATGACATATTGTTGATCAGAAATAATGTAGAATTTTCTGATAAGTATATGTGAATGGCATATTGTTGATCGGGAATAATGTAGAATTTTCTAGAAAGTATAAAGGATTGTTTGAAAGGAGTTTTTCAAAGAACGACCTCGGTGAAGCTACTTACATATTGAGCATTAAGATATATAGAGATAGATCAAGCCGCTTGATATATTTTCAATGAGTACATACCTTGACAAGATTTTTAAGTAGTTCAAAATAGAATAGTCAAAGAAGGAGTTCTTGCCAGTGTTGCAAGGTGTGAAGTTGAGTAAAGACTCAAAACCCGACCACGGCAGAAAATAGAAAGAGAATGAAAAGTCATTCCGTATGCCTCAGTCATAGGTTCTATAAAATATGCTATGCTGTGTACCAGACCTATTGTGTACCTCACCATAAGTTTGGCAAGAGGGTACAATAGTGATCCAGGAGTGGATCACTGGACATCGGTAAAAAATATCCCTAGTGGAATAAGGAAATGTTTCTCGGATATGGAGGTGACAAAGAGTTCGTCGTAAAGAGTTACATCAATGCAAGCTTTGACACGATCTGGATGGCTCTAAGTCTCGATCTAGATACATATTGAAAGTGGGAGAAATTAGCTAGAGTATGTCCATGCAAAGCATTGCAGACATAGAAAATTTGCAAAATACATACGGCTCTGAATGTGGCAAACCCGTTGACTAAATTTCTCTCACAACAAAACATGATCACTCTTTGGGTGTTAATCACATAGCGATGTGAACTAGATTATCGACTCTAGTAAACCCTTTGGGTTTTAGTCACATGGAGATGTGAACTAATCACATAAAGATGTGAACTATTCATGTTAAATCACATGACGATGTGAACTAGATTATTGACTCTAGTGCAAGTGGGAGACTGAAGGAAATATGCCCCAGAGGCAATAATAAAGTTGATATTTATATTTCCTTATATCATGATAAATGTTTAGTATTCATGCTAGAATTGTATTAACCGTAAACTTAGTACATGTGTGAATACATAAACAAACAGAGTGTCACTAGTATGCCTCTACTTGACTGCTCATTAATCAAAGATGGTTAAGTTTCCTAGCCATGGACAAAGAGTTGTCATTTGATAAGCGGGATCACATCATTAGAGAATGATGTGATTGACTTTACCCATCCGTTAGCTTAGCACGATGATCGTTACAGTTTCATTGCTACTTCTTTCTTCATGACTTATACATGTTCCTCAGACTATGAGATTATGCAACTCCCGAATACTCGAGGAACACCTTGTGTGCTATCAAACGTCACAACGTAACTGGGTGATTATAAAGATGCTCTACAGGTGTCTCTAATGGTGTTTGTTGAGTTGGCATAGATCAAGATTAGGATTTGTCACTCCGAGTATCGGAGAGGTATCTCTGGGCCCTCTCGGTAATGCACATCACTATAAGCCTTGCAAGCAATGTGACTAATGAGTTAGTTACGGGATGATGCATTACAAAACGAGTAAAGAGACTTGCCGATAATGAGATTGAACTAGGTATTGAGATACCGACGATCGAATCTCGGGCAAGTAACATACCGATGACAAAGGGAACAACGTATACCGTTATGCGGTTTGACCGATAAAGATCTTGATAGAATATGTAGGAACCAATATGAGCATCTAGGTTCCGCTATTGGTTATTGACTGGAGATGAGTCTCGGTCATGTCCACATAGTTCTCGAACCCGTAGGGTTCGCACGCTTAACGTTCTGTGACTATTTGTATTATGAGTTATGTGATTTGATGACCGAAGTTTCTTCGGAGTCCCAGATGAGATCGGGGACATGACTATATTGGGCTTTATTTTCCACTTTTATATTATTTTTGGGACTAACCTATTAACCGGAGGCCCAGCCCAGAATTGCTATTTTTTGCCTATTTCAGTGTTTCGAAGAAACGGAATATCAAACGGAGTCCAAACGGAATAAAACCTTCGGGAACGTGATTTTCTCACCGAACGTGATCCAGGAGACTTGGACCCTACTCCAAGGAGTCAAAGAGGCGGTCACGAGGGTGGGGGGTGCCCCGCCTAGGGCGCGCCCCCCTGCCTCGTGGGCCCCTCGGTGCTCCTCCGGCCTACTTCTTCCTCCTATATATACCTACGTACCCCCAAACGATCAGAACAGGAGCCAAAAACCTAATTCCACCGCCGCAACTTTCTGTATCCATGAGATCCCATCTTGGGGCCTGTTCCGGAGCTCCGCCGAAAGAGGGTCGTCATCACGGAGGGCTTCTACATCATCATAGCCTCTCCGATGAAGTGTGAGTAGTTTACCTAAGACCTTCGGGTCCATAGTTAGTAGCTAGATGGCTTCTTCTCTCATTTTGGATCTCAATACAAAGTTCTCCCCCTCTCTTGTGGAGATATATTCGATGTAATCTTCTTTTTGCGGTGTGTTTGTTGAGACCGATGAATTGTGGGTTTATGATCAAGTCTATCTATGAATAATATTTGAATATTCTCTGAATTCTTTTATGTATGATTGGTTATCTTTGCAAGTCTCTTTGAATTATCCGTTTGGTTTGGCCAACTAGATTGGTAGTTCTTGCCATGGGAGAAATGCTTAGCTTTGGGTTCGATCTTGCAGTGTCCTTTCCCAGTGAGAGAAGGGGCAGCAAGGCACGAATTGCATCGTTGCCATCGAGGATAACAAGATGGGGTTTATTTCATATTGCATGAATTTATCTCTCTACATCATGTCATCTTGCTTAAGGCGTTACTCTGTTTTTAACTTAATACTCTAGATGCATGCTGGATAGCGGTCGATGAGTGGAGTAATAGTAGTAGATGCAGAATCGTTTTGGTCTACTTGTCACGGACGTGATGCCTATATACATGATCATGCCTAGATATTCTCATAACTATGCTCAATTCTATCAATTGCTCAACAGTAATTTGTTCACCCACCGTTGAATACTTATGCTCTTGAGATAAGCCACTAGTGAAACCTATGGCCCCCGGGTCTATTCTCATCATATCAATCTCCATCACTTTAATCTTGCTTTGCTTTTTACTTTGCCTTTACTTTTTACTTTGCATCTTTATACCAAAAATACCAAAACTATTATATCTATCAGATCTCACTCTCGTAAGTGACCGTGAAGGGATTGACAACCCCTAATCGCATTGGTTGCGAGTAGCTATCGTTTTGTGTAGGTACAAGGGACTTGAGCGTGGCCTCCTACTGGATTGATACCTTGGTTCTCAAAAACTGAGGGAAATACTTACGCTACTCTGCTGCATCATCCCTTCCTCTTCGGGGAAAACCATCGCAAGCTCAAGACGTAGCAAGAAGGATTTCTGGCGCCGTTGTCGGGGAGTCTATGCAAAAAAGTCAACATACCAAGTACCCATCACAATCCCTATCTCTCGCATTACATTATTTGCCATTTGCCTCTCGTTTTCCTCTCCCCCACTTCACCCTTGCCGTTTTATTCGCCCTCTCTCTCTCTCTATCCTCCCTCTCTTTTCCGCTTGCCTTTTTGTTTGCTCGTGTGTTAGATTGCTTGTTTATCGCGATGGCTCAAGATACTACCAAATTGTGTGACTTCACCAATACCAATAATAATGATTTCCTTAGCACTCCGATTGCTCCTCTTGCCGATACTGAATCTTGTGAAATCAATACTTCTTTGTTGAATCTTGTTATGAAAGATCAATTCACCGGCCTTCCTAGTGAAGATGCCGCTACTCATCTGAATAGCTTTGTTGATTTATGTGATATGCAAAAGAAAAGAGATGTCAATAATGATGTCGTTAAATGGAAGCTATTTCCTTTTTCGCTTAGAGATCGTGCTAAAGCTTGGTTTTCGTCTTTGCCTAAAAATAATATTGATTCTTGGAACAAGTGCAAAGATGCTTTTATCTCTAAGTATTTCCCTCCCGCTACGATCATCTCTCTTAGAAATGATATTATGAATTTTAAGCAACTTGATCATGAACATGTTGCACAAGCTTGGGAGAGAATGAAATTAATGATACGTAATTGCCCTACTCATGGTTTGAATTTGTGGATGATCATACAAAAATTTTATGCCGGATTGAATTTTGCTTCTAGAAATCTTTTAGATTCGGCCGCGGGAGGCACTTTTATGGAAATCACTTTAGGAGATGCTACTAAACTCCTAGATAATATTATGGTTAATTATTCTCAATGGCATACTGAAAGATCTTCTAATAAAAAAGTGCATGCGATAGAAGAAATCAATGTTTTGAGTGGAAAGATGGATGAACTTATGAAATTATTTGCTACTAAGAGTGTTTCTTCGAATCCTAATGATATGCCTTTGTCTACTTTGATTGAGAATAACAATGAATCTACGGATGTGAATTTTGTTAGTACGAATAATTTTGGTAACAACGCTTATAGAGGGAATTTTAATTCTAGGCCATATCCTAGTAATCCTTCTAATGATTATGGGAATTCCTACAACAACTCTTATGGAAATTATAATAAGATGCCCTCTGAATTTGAGAATAGTGTTAAAGAGTTTATGAATTCACAAAAGAATTTTAATGCTTTGCTTGAAGAGAAATTGCTTAAAGTTGATGATTTGGCTAGGAACATTGATAGAGTTTCTCTTGAGGTTGATTCTTTAAAGCTTAGATCTATTCCTCCTAAGCATGATATCAATGAGTCTCTCAAAGCTATGAGAATTTCCATTGATGAGTGCAAGGAAAGAACCGCTAGGATGCGTGCTTCCAAAGATGCCTTTATTAAAGCGTGTTCTTCCAATTCCTATGAAAATCAAGATGAAGATCTAAAAGTTATTGATGTGTCTCCTATTAAATATTTGTTTTGCAATATGAATCTTGATGAAACTGAATATGATCTTCCTTTACCTAGAAGGCGTTCTAAAAATTCGGAGTATTTAGATCTTTATGACGAAATTGATGAAAGTGGGATTGAAAGAAATAAAAATCTAGATGTTGGTAAACCCACTATATTGGATTTAAAGGAATTTAATCATGAAAGTTGTTCTTTAATTGATTGTATTTCCTTGTTGCAATCCGTGCTAAATTCTCCACATGCTTATAGTCAACATAAAGCCTTCACCGAACATATTGTTGATGCCTTGATGCAATCTTATGAAGAAAAACTTGAGTTGAAAGTTTCTATCCCTAGAAAACTTTATGATGAGTGGGAACCAACTATTAAAATTAAAATTAAAGATCATGAGTTTTATGCTTTGTGTGATTTGGGTGCTAGTGTCTCTACTATTCCCAAGACTTTGTGTGATTTGCTAGATTTCCGTAATTTTGATGATTGCTCTCTAAACTTGCATCTTGCGGATTCTACTATTAAAAAACCTATGGGAAGAATTAATGATGTTCTTATTGTTGCAAATAGGAATTATGTGCCCGTAGATTTCATTGTTCTTGATATAGATTGCAATCCTTCTTGCCCTATTATTCTTGGTAGACCTTTCTTAGAACGGTTGGTGCGATTATTGACATGAAGGAAGGGAATATTAGATTTCAATTTCCATTAAAAAAAGGGAATGGAACACTTTCCAAGAAAGAAAATAAAATTGCCATATGAAACTATCATGAGAGCCACTTATGGATTGCCTACCAAAGATGGCAATACCTAGATCTATCATCGCTTTTATGCCTAGCTAGGGGCGTTAAATGATAGCACTTGTTGGGAGGCAACCCAATTTTATTTTTATTCCTTGATTTTTGATCCTGCTTAGTAATAAATAAATTATTTAGCCTCTGTTTTGGTTGTGTTTTTGTGTTTAATTAGTGTTTGTGCCAAGTAGAACCGTTGGGAAGACTTGGGGAAAGTCTTGTTAAACTTGCTGTAAAAAACAGAAACTTTAGCGTTCACGAAAACTGCTGTCATTTTTATTTGAAGAGTGCTATTTAGTTAATTATTTTTTCATATGATTAATAGATAAATTCCTCACGTCCAGCAATTCATTTTAGAATTTTTGGGGTTCCAGATCTTGCGCTAGCTACAGGTTACTACAGACTGTTCTGTTTTTGACAGATTCTGTTTTTCATGTGTTCTTTGCTTATTTTGATGAATCTATGGTTAGTAAAATAGTTTATCATCCATAGATAAGTTGGAATACAGTAGGTTTAACACCAATATAAATAAAGAATGAGTTCATTACAGTACCTTGAAGTGGTCTTTCATTTTCTTTCGCTAACGGAGCTCACGAGTTTTCTATTTTGAGTTTTGTGCTGTGAAGTTTTCAAGTTTTGGGTGAATTCTTTTGATGGATTATGGAACAAGGAGTGGCAAGAGCCTAAGCTTGGGGATGCCCATGGCACCCCCAAGATAATCCAAGGACACCAAGAAGTCAAAGCTTGGGGATGCCCCGGAAGGCATCCCCTCTTTCGTCCACTTCCATCGGTAATTTACTTGGAGCTATATTTTTATTCACCAACATGATATGTGTTTTGCTTGGAGCGTCTTGTATTATTTGTGTCTTTGTGTCTTAGTATGCCACAATCATCCTTGCTGTACACACCTTTTGAGAGAGCCATACATGAATTAAAATTTGATAGAATACTCTATGTGCTTCACTTATATCTTTTGAGCTAAGTAGTTTTGCTCTATGTGCTTCACTTATATCTTTTGAGCGTTATAATTTTGCTCTATATGCTTCACTTAGATCTTTTAGAGCACGGTGGTGGATTTGTTTTAAAGAAACTATTGATCTCTCATGCTTCACTTAAATTATTTTGAGATTCTCTTAATAGCATGGTAATTTGCTTAATAATAATATGCTTGGTATTCAAGATTTGTGAAACTTTCTTTTGAGTGTGTTGAATACTAAGAAAAGATTGAAGCATGATAATTGTTTTGAGATATGGAGGTGATAATATTAAAGTCATGCTAGTTGAGTAGTTGTGAATTTAAAGAATACTTGTGTTAAAGTTTGTGATTCCCGTAGCATGCAAGTATGGTGAACCGTTATGTGATGAAGTCGGAGCATGCCTTATTTATTGATTGTCTTCCTTATGAGTGGCGGTCGGGGACGAGCGGTGGTCTTTTCCTACCAATCTATCCCCCTAGGAGCATGCGCGTAATACTTTGCTTTGATAACTTCTAGATTTTTGCAATAATTATATGAGTTCTTTATGACTAATGTTGAGTCCATGGATTATACGCACTCTCACCCTTCCACCTTTGCTAGCCTCTCTAATACCGCGCACCTTTCGCCGGTATCATACACCTACCATATACCTTCCTCAAAACAGCCACCATACCTACCTATTATGGCATTTCCATAGCCATTCCGAGATATATTGCCATGCAACTTTCCACCGTTCCGTTCATGACACATTCATCATTGTCATATTGCATATCCCGGTACACCGCCGGATGCATTCATATAGAGTTATATTTTGTTCTAAGTATCGAGTTGTAATTGTTGAGTTGTAAGAAAAATAAAAGTGTGATGATCATCATTATTAGAGCATTGTCCCAGTGAGGAAAGGATGATGGAGACTATGATTCCCCCATAAGTCGGGATGAGACTCCGGACGAAAAAAAGAGGCCAAAGAAGCCCAAATAAAAAGAGGCCATAAAAAAAGAAAAGGCCCAAATAAAAAAATGAGAGAAGGTACAATGTTACTATCCTCTTACCACACTTGTGCTTCAAAGTAGCACCATGATCTTCATAGTAGAGAGTCTCTCATGTTATCACTTTCATATACTAGTGGGAATCTTTCATTATAGAACTTGGCTTGTATATTCCAATGATGGGCTTCCTCAAATTGCCCTAGGTCTTCATGAGCAAGCGAGTTGGATGCACACCCACTTAGTTTCTTTTTGAGCTTTCATATACTTATAGCTCTAGTGCATCCGTTGCATGGCAATCCCTACTCACTCACATTGATATCTATTGGTGGGCATCTCCATAGCCCATTGATACGCCTAGTTGATGTGAGACTATCTTCCCCTCCTTTTTGTCTTCTCCACAACAACCATTCTATTCCACCTATAGTGCTATATCCATGGCTCACGCTCATGTATTGCGTGAAGATTGAAAAAGTTTTGAAAAAGTTAGAGTATGAAACAATTGCTTGGCTTTTCATCGGGGTTGTGCATGATTTAAATACTTTGTGTGGTGAAGATAGAGCATAGCCAGACTATATGATTTTGTAGGGATAACTTTCTTTGGCCATGTTATTTTGAGAAGACATAATTGCTTTGTTAGTATGCTTGAAGTATTATTATTTTTATGTCAATATAAACTTTTGTCTTGAATATTTCGAATCTGAATATTCATATCAAAATTAAGAAGATTTGCATTGAAATTATGCCAAGTAGCACTTCGCATCAAAAATTCTCTTTTTATCATTTACCTACTCGAGGACGAGTAGGAATTAAGCTTGGGGATGCCTGATACGTCTCCAACGTATCTATAATTTTTGATTGCTCCATGCTATATTATCTACTGTTTTGGACTATATTGGGCTTTATTTTCCACTTTTATATTATTTTTGGGACTAACCTATTAACCGGAGGCCCAGCCCAGAATTGTTGTTTTTTGCCTATTTCAGTGTTTCGAAGAAACGGAATATCAAACGGAGTCCAAACGGAATAAAACCTTCGGGAACGTGATTTTCTCACCGAACGTGATCCATGAGACTTGGACCCTACTCCAAGGAGTCAAAGAGGCGGTCACGAGGGTGGGGGGCGCCCCCCCCCCCCCAGGGCGCGCCCCCTGCCTCGTGGGCCCCTCGGTGCTCCTCCGACGTACTTCTTCCTCCTATATATACCTACGTACCCCCAAACGATCAGAACAGGAGCAAAAAACCTAATTCCACCGCCGCAACTTTCTGTATCCACGAGATCCCATCTTGGGGCCTGTTCTGGAGCTCCGCCGGAAGAGGGCCGTCATCACGGAGGGCTTCTACATCATCATAGCCTCTCCGATGAAGTGTGAGTAGTTTACCTCAGACCTTCGGGTCCATAGTTAGTAGCTAGATGGCTTCTTCTCTCTTTTTGGATCTCAATACAAAGTTTTCCCCCTCTCTTGTGGAGATCTATTCGATGTAATCTTCTTTTTGTGGTGTGTTTGTTGAGACCGATGAATTGTGGGTTTATGATCAAGTCTATCTATGAATAATATTTGAATCTCCTCTGAATTCTTTTATGTATGATTGGTTATCTTTGCAAGGCTCTTCGAATTATACATTTGGTTTGGCCAACTAGATTGGTAGTTCTTGCCACGGGAGAAATGCTTAGCTTTGGGTTCGATCTTGCGGTGTCCTTTACCAGTGACAGAAGGGGCAGCAAGGCACGTATTGCATCGTTGCCATCGAGGATAACAAGATGGGGTTTATTTCATATTGCATGAATTTATCTCTCTACATCATGTCATCTTGCTTAAGGTGTTACTCTGTTTTTAACTTAATACTCTAGATGCATGCTGGTTAGCGGTCGATGAGTGGAGTAATAGTAGTAGATGCAGAATCGTTTCGGTCTACTTGTCACGGACGTGATGCCTATATACATGATCATGCCTAGATATTCTCATAACTATGCTCAATTCTGTCAATTGATCAACAGTAATTTGTTCACCCACCGTAGAATACTTATGCTCTTGAGAGAAGCCACTAGTGAAACCTGTGGCCCCCGGGTCTATTCTCATCATATCAATCTCCATCACTTTAATCTTGCTTTGCTTTTTTACTTTGCCTTTACTTTTTATTTTGCATCTTTATACCAAAAATACCAAAAATATTATATCTATCAGATCTCACTCTCGTAAGTGACCATGAAGGGATTGACAACCCCTAATCACGTTGGTTGCGAGTAGCTATCGTTTTGTGCAGGTACGAGGGACTTGAGCGTGTCCTCCTACTGGATTGATACCTTGGTTCTCAAAAACCGAGGGAAATACTTACGCTACTCTGCTGCATCATCCCTTCCTCTTCGGGGAAAACCAGCGCAAGCTCAAGACATAGCAAGCAGCCACGTAAAACTTGCAACAACAAAGTAGAGGACGTCTAACTTGTTTTTGCAGGGCATGTTGTGATGTGATATGGTCAAGACGTGATGATATATAAATTGTTGTATGAGATGATCATGTTTTGTTAAAGTTACCAGCAACTGGCAGAAGCCTTATGGTTGTCTTTTTGTTGCATAAGTTGCAAGAACCATATAATTGCTTTACTTTATCGCTATGCGATAGCAATAGTTGGCGAGATGGCCATGTGACGACACGTTGATAGAGATCAAGATGATGGAGATCATGGTGTCATGCCGGTGATGATGGAGATCATGACGGTACATTCGAGATGGAGATCAAAGGCACAAGATGATGATGGCCATATCATGTCACATATTTTGATTGCATGTGATGTTTATCTTTTATGCATCTTATTTTGCTTAGTACGACGGTAGCATTATAAGATGATCTCTTACTAAATTTCAAGGTACAAGTGTTCTCCCCGAGTATGCACCGTTGCGACAGTTCGTCGTGCCGAGACACCACGTGATGATCGGGTGTGATAAGCTCTGCGTTCACATACAACGGGTGCAAGCCAGTTTTGCACAAGCAGAATACTCAGGTTAAACTTGATGAGCCTAGCATATGCAGATATGGCATCGGAACACTGAGACCGAAAGGTCGAGCGTGAATCATATAGTAGATATGATCAACATAGTGATGTTCACCATTGAAAACTACTCCATCTCACGTGATGATCGGACATGGTTTAGTTGATATGGATCACGTGATCACTTAGATGATTAGAGCAATGTCTATCTAAGTGGGAGTTCTTCAGTAATATGATTAATTGAACTTTAATTTATCATGAACTTAGTCCTGATAATATTTGCATATCTATGTTGTAGATCAATTGCTCACATATAGCTTCCCCATTTTATTTATGATATGTTCCTAGAGAAAACTATGTTGAAAGATGTTAGTAGGAATGATGCGGACTAGCTCCATGATCTGAGGATTATCCTCATTGCTGCACAGAAGAATTATGTCCTTGATGCACCGCTAGGTGACAGACCTATTGCAGGAGTAGATGCAGACGTTATGAACGTTTGGCAAAGCTCGGTATGATGACTACTTGATAGTTTAGTGTGCCATACTTTACGGCTTAGAACTGGGAGTTCAAAAATGTTTTGAATGCCACAGAGCATATAAGATGTTCCAAGAGCTGAAATTGGTATTTCAGACTCATGCCCGAGTCGAGAGGTATGAGACCTCTGACAAGTACTTTGCCTACAAGATGGAGGAGAATAGCTCAACCAGTGAGCATGTGCTCAAATTGTCTGAATACTACAATCGCTTGAATCAAGTGGGAGTTAATATTCCAGATAAAATAGTGATTGACAGAATTCTCTAGTCACTATCACCAAGTTATTGGAACTTCGTGATGAACTATAATATGCAAGGGATGACGAAAACGATTCCCGAGCTCTTCGTGATGCTGAAATCGACGAAGGTAGAAATCAAGAAAAGCATCAAATGTTGATGGTTGACAAAACCACTAGTTTCAAGTAAAAGGGCAAGGGGGAAAAGGTAACTTCAAGAAGAATGGCAAGCAAGTTGCCACTCGCATAAAGAAGCCCAAAGATAGACCCAAGCCTGAAACTGAGTGCATCTACTGCAAAGGAAATGGTCACTAGAAGTGGAACTGCCTTAGATACTTGGCGGATAAGAAGGATGGAAAAGTGAACAAAGGTATATTTGATATACATGTTATTGATGTGTACTTTACTAGTGTTTATAGCAACCCATCAGTGTTTAATACTGGTTCAGTTGCTAAGAGTAGTAACTCGAAACGGGAGTTGCAAAATAAACAGAGACTTGTTAAGGGTGAGGTGATGATGTGTGTTGGAAATGATTCCAAGGTTGATAAGATCACCATCGCACACTCCCTTTACCTTCGAGATTAGTGTTGAACCTAAAATAAATATTATTTGGTGTTTGCGCTGAGCATAATATGATTGGATCATGTTTATTGCAATACGGTTATTCATTTAAGTCAAAGAATAATTGTTATTCTATTTACATGAATAAAACCTTCTGTGGTCATACACCCAAGGTGAATGGTTTATTGAATCTCGATCGCAGTGACACACATATTCATAATATTGAAGCCAAAAGATGCAAAGTTAATAATGATAGTGCAACCTATTTGTGGCACTGCCGTTTAGGTCATATTGGTGTAAAGCGCATAAAGAAACTCCATGCTGATGGACTTTTCGAATCACTTGATGCTTGTGAACCATGCCTCATGGGCAAGATGACTAAGACTCCGTTCTCCGTAACAATGGAGCGAGCAACTGACTTATTGGAAATAATACATACTGATGTATGTGATCCGATAAGTGTTGAGGCTCGCGGCGGGTATCGTTATTTTCTGACCTTCACAGATGATTTGAGCAGATATGGGTATATCTACTTAATGAAACGTAAGTCTGAAACATTTGAAAAGTTCAAAGAATTTCAGAATGAAGTGGAAAATCATCGTAACAAGAAAATAAAGTTTCTACGATCTGATCACAGAGGCGAATATTTGAGTTACGAGTTTGGTCTTCATTTGAAACAATATGGAATAGTTTCGCAACTCACGTCACCTGGAATACCACAGCATACTGGTGTGTCCGAACGTTGTAATCGTACTTTATTAGATATGGTGCGGTCTATGATGTCTCTTACCGATTTACCACTATCGTTTTGGGTTTATGCATTAGAGACAGCCGCATTCACGTTAAATAGGGCACCATCTAAATCCGTTGAGATGACACCGTATGAACTATGGTTTGGCAAGAAACCAAAGTTGTCGTTTCTTAAAGTTTGGGGTTGCGACGCTTATGTGAAAAAGTTTCAAACTGATAAGTGATACGTCTTCGTCGTATCTATAATTTTTGATTGTTCCATGCCAATGTTCTACAACTTTCATATACTTTTGGCAACTTTTTATATTATTTTTGGGACTAACATATTGATCCAGTGCCCAGTGCCAGTTCCTGTTTGTTGCATGTTTTTTGTTTCGCAGAAAATCCATATCAAACAGAGTCCAAACGGGATAAAAATGGACGGAGATTATTTTTGTAATATATGGAAAATATGGGAGGAAAAATCCACGCGAGACGGTTCCCGAGGGGGGCACGAGGTAGGGGGCGCGCCCCTGACCCTCGTGGGCCCCCATAAGGTGGTTGCTGCTATTCTTTTGCCGCAAGAAAGCTAATTTTCAGGAAAAAAATCTCTGCGAAGATTTCAGTCCAATTGGAGTTACGGATCTCCATATATATACGAAACGGTGAAAGGGCAGCCAGAGGAAAACACAGAAACAGAGAGAGACAGATCCAATCTCGGAGGGGCTCTTGCCCCTCCCATGCCATGGAGACCAAGGACCAGAGGGGAAACCCTTCTCCCATCTAGGGAGGAGGTCAAGGAAGAAGAAGAAGGAGGGGGGCTCTCCCCCCTCGCTTCCGGTGGCGCCGGAGTGCCACCGGGGGCCATCATCATCACCACAATCTTTACCAACAACTTCACCGCCATCATCACCAACTCTTCCCCCTCTATGCAGCGGTGTAACCCCTCTTTTACCCGTTGTAATCTCTACTTAAACATGGTGCTCAATGCTATATATTATTTCCCAATGATGTATGGCTATCTATGATGTTTGAGTAGATCCGTTTTGTCCTATGGTTTAATTGATGATCGTAATTGGTTTGAGTTGCATGTTTTATTATTGGTGTTTTCCTATGGTGCTCTCCATGTCGCGCAAGCGTGAGGGATTCCCGTTGTAGGGTTTGCAATATGTTCATGATTTGCTTATGGTGGGTGGCGTGAGTGACAGAAGCACATACCTGAGTAAGTAGGTTGTTTGCGTATGGGATAAAGAGGACTTGATACTTTAATGCTATGGTTGGGTTTTACCTTAATGATCTTTAGTAGTTGCAGATGCTTGCTAGAGTTCCAATCATAAGTGCATATGATCCAAGTAGAGAAAGTATGTTAGCTTATGCCTCTCCCTCAAATAAATTGCAATAATGATTACCGGTCTAGTTATCGATTACCTGGGGACAAATAACTTTCTCGTAACAAAAAGCTATTTACTAAAACTAACTTAGTTGCTTCTTTACCTAAACAGCCGCAAGCTTTTATTTACTTGCTCTTTATTATCTTGCAAACCTATCCAAAAACACCTACATAATACTTCTAGTTTCATACTTGTTCTAGGTAAAGCGAACGTTAAGCGTGCGTAGAGTTGTATCGGTGGTCGATAGAACTTGAGGGAATATTTGTTCTACCTTTAGCTCCTCGTTGGGTTCGACACTCTTACTTATCGAAAGAGGCTACAATATATCCCCTATACTTGTGGGTTATCAATAAGCTCGAACCCAAATCGGAGTAGTGCGTCTTCATAGGATACCCAAAAGAGACTGTTGGGTACACCTTCTATCATAGATCCGAAGGCAAGATTTTTTGTTGCTAAGAATGGATCCTTTCTAGAGAAGGAGATTCTCTCGAAAGAAGTGAGTGGGAGGAAAGTAGAACTTGATTAGGTAATTGTACCTTCTCCCGAATTGGAAAGTAGTTCATCACAGAAATCAGTTCCAGTGATTCCTACACCAATTTGTGAGGAAGCTAATGATGATGATCATGAAACTTCAGATCAAGTTACTATCGAACCTCTTAGGTCAACCAGAGTACAGTCCGCACCAGAGTGGTACGGTAATCCTATTCTGAAAGTCATGTTACCAGACCATGACGAACCTACGAACTATGAGGAAGTGATGATGAGCCCAAATTCCGCAAAATGGCTTGAGGCCATGAAATCTGAGATGGGATCCATGTATGAGAACAAAGTGTGGACTTTGATTGACTTTCCCGATGATTGGTGAGTCATTGAGAATAAATGGATCTTCAATAGGAAGACGGACGATGATAGTAGTGTTACTATCTACAAAGCTCGAATTCTCGCAAAAAGTTTTCGACAAGATCAAGGTGTTGACTACGATGAGATTTTCTCACTCGTAACGATGCTTAAAAGGTTGTCCAGATCATGTTAGCAGTTGCCGCATTTTATGAAATCTGGTAAATGGATGTCAAAATTGCATTCCTTAATGGATTTCTTAAAGAAGAGTTGTATATGATGCAACTAGAAGGTTTTGTCAATCCTAAAGGTGCTAACAAAGTGAGCAAGCTCCAGCGATCCATCTTGGACTGGTGCAAGCATCTCGGAGTTGGAATTTATGATTTGATAAAGTGATCAAAGCATATGGTTTTATACAGACTTGCGGTGAAGCCTGTGTTTACAAGAAAGTGAGTGGGAGCACTACAACATTTCTGATAAGTATATGTGAATGACTATTGTTGATCGGAAATAATGTAGATTTTTCTGGAAAGCATAAAGGAGTGTTTGAAAGGAGTTTTTCAAAGAAAGACCTCGGTGAAGCTACTTACATGTTGAGCATCAAGATCTATAGAGATAGATCAAGACGCTTGATATATTTTCAATGAGTACATACCTTGACAAGATTTTGAAGTAGTTCAAAATAGAACAGTCAAAGAAGGAGTTCTTGCCAGTGTTACAAGGTGTGAAGTTGAGTAAAGACTCAAAACCCGACCACAACAGAAAATAGAAAGAGAATGAAAAGTCATTCCCTATGCCTCAGTCATAGGTTCTATAAAATATGCTATGTTGTGTACCAGTGTACCTCACCATAAGTTTGGCAAGAGGGTACAATAGTGATCCAGGAGTGGATCATTGGACAGCGGTCAAAAATATCCTTAGTGGAATAAGGAAATGTTTCTCGGTTATGGAGGTGACAAAGAGTTCGTCGTAAAGAGTTACGTCGATGCAAGCTTTGACACCGATCTGGATGACTCTAAGTCTCGATCTAGATACATATTGAAAGTGGGAGCAATTAGCTAGAGTAGCTCCATGCAAAGCATTGTAGACATAGAAAAATTGCAAAATACATATGACTCTGAATGTGGTAGACCCGTTGACTAAGTTTCTCTCACAACAAAACATGATCACTCTTTGGGTGTTAATCACATAGCAATGTGAACTAGATTATCGACTCTAGTAAACCCTTTGGGTGTTAGTCACATAGAGATGTGAACTAATCACATAAAGATGTGAACTATTCATGTTAAATCACATGATGATGTGAACTAGATTATTGACTCTAGTGCAAGTGGGAGACTGAAGGAAATATGCCCTAGAGGCAATAATAAAGTTGTTATTTATATTTCCTTATATCATGATAAATGTTTAGCATTCATGCTAAAATTTTATTAACTGGAAACTTAGTACATGTGTGAATACATAAACAAACAGTGTGTCACTAGTATGCCTCTACTTGACTGCTCGTTAATCAAAGATGGTTAAGTTTCCTAGCCATGGACAAAGAGTTGTCATTTGATAAGCGGGATCACATCATTAGAGAATGATGTGATTGACTTGACCCATCCGTTAGCTTAGCACGATGATCGTTACAGTTTCATTGCTACTGCTTTCTTCATGACTTATACATGTTCCTCAGACTATGAGATTATGCAACTCCCGAATACTGGAGGAACACCTTGTGTGCTATCAAACGTCACAACGTAACTGGGTGATTATAAAGATGCTCTACAGGTGTCTCCAATGGTGTTTGTTGAGTTGGCATAGATCAAGATTAGGATTTGTCACTCCGAGTATCAGAGAGGTATCTCTGGGCCCTCTCGGTAATGCACATCACTATAAGCCTTGCAAGCAATGTGACTAATGAGTTAGTTACGGGATGATGCATTACAAAACGAGTAAAAAGACTTGCCGATAACGAGATTGAACTAGGTATTGAGATACCGATGATCGAATCTCGGGCAAGTAACATACTGATGACAAAGGGAACAACGTATACCGTTATGCGGTTTGACCGATAAAGATCTTCGTAGAATATGTAGGAACCAATATGAGCATATAGGTTCCGCTATTGGTTATTGACTGGAGATGAGTCTCGGTCATGTCCACATAGTTCTCGAACCCGTAGGGTTCGCACGCTTAACGTTCTGTGACGATTTGTATTATGAGTTATGTGATTTGATAACCGAAGTTTGTTCGGAGTCCCGGATGAGATCGGGGACATGTCGAGGAGTCTCGAAATGGTCGAGACGTAAAGATCGATATATTGAAACTATATTCGAACATCGGAAAGGTTCCGAGTGGTTCGGGTATTTTTCGGAGTACCGGAGAGTTACGGGAATTTGTATTGGGCCTTAATGGGCCATACGGGAAAGGAGAGAAAGGCCTCAAGGGTGGTCGCGCCCCTTCCCCATGGACTGGTCCGAATTGGACTAGGGAAAGGGGGCGCCCCTTCCTTCCTTCTCCTTCTCCCTTCCCATTTTTCCTATTCCATGTGGGAGGTGGAATCCTACTAGAACTAGGGAGTCCTAGTAGGACTCCACACTTTGGGCGCGCCCTATGAGGGCCGGCCTCCTCCTCCCTCCATCCTTTATATACGTGGCCAGGGGGCACCCCACAGATGCACCAGTTGATCATTGATCTCTTAGCCGTGTGCGGTGTCCCCCTCCATCATAATCCACCTCGGTTATATCGTAGCGGTGCTTAGGCAAAGCCCTGTTCCGGTAGCATCATCATCACCATCATCACGCCATCGTGCTAACGAAGCTCTCCCTCGACACTCTGCTAGATCGTGGGTTCGTGGGACGTCCGAGCCGAACGTATACAGATCGCGGAGGTGTCGTACTTCCGGTACTAGGATCGATTGATCGTGAAGACGTATGACTACATCAACCGCGTTGTCATAACGCTTCCACTTACGGTCTATGAGGGTACGTAGACAACACTCTCCCCTTTCGTTGTTATGCATCACCATGATCTTGCGTGTGCGTAGGATTTTTTTTAAAATTACTGCGCACCCCAACAACAGTCCCCCAAGCCTTCTTTTGTAGGGTGGAACCCTAAGTGGAGATCTTTCACGAATTGGAGGGGAATCCCCAAGAACAAGATGAACACAAGAGAGAAAACAAGAGGAAACACTCAATTAACTAGATCCAATCACACATATGCTAGATCCAAGAACATACAAGAGGTCACAATGATTCAAGAACAACAAAGGAAAGATACAAGATACTAGTTCATCCCAATCCTATGAGGAGAGAGGTCTTGATGATCCTATGATGGGGATCCTTCCCACATGGGGGGTCTCGGTATCCACAAGTGGATCTTCTCCCTTAGGAGGACATGATCTCCTAGAGGAGTGGGTACAAGGAGCAAAGCTCACATAATCATCTCATATACTTTTCTATCCCTAACAAATGGTCTAGGTACGGAATATATAGGTAGGTGGATGGAGGGGACGAAGAGGAGGCCCAACAGCAGCTCACAGCCGTCCATCCTTATGGGCCCGTGCGCACGGGGTAAGTTGGGCCCGTGCGCACGGGGGTCCCATGGGCACGGTACAAGCCCGTGCGCACGGGGTGCTCCACCGCCAGCTCCCTGTGTAGCCCATGGACACGGGGTCTCGAGGGCCCGTGCGCACGGGGTCGCCTGGGACTTCATGTACAACTGCGGTTGTGCTTCTCCTTCCCCCTCGTGGTCTCGGGGTCCTTCTCCTTGGCCTTCGGGATGCTCCGTAGCTACTGGGTGGCGGTCGTCCTCGTACCTAATGATGCACAATGTTCCGTGGTGAGGTAGTGACCAAGTCCAAAAGATATTCATGTAAATCTTGAAGAGGAGCGGGTTCACCTTAGGTTCGTTAGGTCCACTTGGAGCTTGATGTGCTATGAAGGTGTACATGGTGATGCCCATAGAATGCTCCGCATCACCTTCCATCTTGTAGCTGATACATTGAACCGGTCTCACCCGTGGACTCATCGTCAGAGCAGATCTCCGTCTCACCGCCAGAGACAGAGCCTTCCAACTTAGCCCCATGGGTAAACCCAACGAAGACATGGCTTACAGCTGGCTGAGCCGGGCGGGTTGTGCACGCTGAGCCGTCTCGATGATGTCGGCGCAGATGTCCGGCTCAGGGCCCGGCTCGCCGATCTTGCCGATGAAGACGTGGATTTCGCCGAAGGGGACCCGGTACCCGTACTCAATTGAGCCGGCCTCGGGGCCCCAGCTTGCATCGTCGATGTAGAGCTTGCCGCGACGACTCTTGGTCATCCGGCCCACAACGTATCCCTTGAGCCCTTCGAAGCTGCCCTTTAAGAACTCGAAACCACCATGCGTTGGCCCCACGGTGGACGCCAACTGTCGTGGAAGTGTCACGACAGATGTCCTCATAGAAGGACTTAGTTGTAGAGCCATTGCGACGAGGTTAGCTTAAAGGGGTTAAAACGGGACAAAGGACACGAGAATTTATACTGGTTCGGCCCCTTGCGGTGAAGGTAAAGGCCTACTCCAGTTGAGGTGGTATTGCTAGGGTTTCGATTACCAGGGAGTGAATATGCTTTGCCTGGCTCTCGACTTGATGTTTCTTGCCCTAAGCCGCTGCCGGGTCGTCCCCTTATATACACGAGTTGATGCCCTGCGCCTACAAAATCCCGGCCGACCGGCTCATATAACGTGTCCGGCTCGGTGGCGTATCTTACATGCCTTATATTACAAGTCTGTACGTACATGACGGTTTATACTTACGGGCCTTAAGCCGCCTCTGGGTTTGGGCCTCTTACAAGCCTAACTGTGAACCGCCATCTTGTATATTCTTGGGCTTCATATAGATGAATCGCCATTGTGGTAGACCCGGCCCCTTCTGGACGGGTTATATCTGATAGTCATATCCCCAACAATAACCATCTCATTCTACAAATGATTAAGGTTTTACTGGAAGCTCATCCCCATATCAATGTAACTAGTGTATACACTTCTTTTATGGCGCCTTTGAGTGCTTTAAAATGATGCCATGTTTTGTAGAAAGTTTTGTAAAACATCACATATATGCCTAGTGTTGAATGTGATCTTACATAGCCTAAAGCTTTAGAGGATGTGATGACATGGTATGATGAAGGCTCAGCTTTGTTGTACAACAACAATTAAGAATCACGCAAGAACCATCTTTAGTTGCAGGTAGATGACATTTTGCGATGCGGCCTGAGCAAATGAGGAAGATATGCAACCTTCTCCAATCGGTATTGGTGTCGTCATCGAATTTGGAGAAAATGATCATTGTCAGCAGCTACATGTTTCGGCCATGTCTCCTCTTGTGTCGTCCTCTCTCCAAGCTGAAACATATGAACTACTCTTTGCCACAATGATAGCAAATACTCTTCACATCCCGAAATCAGCAGCCGCAACAAGTTTCATCTTCAAAGTCTTCTATACAAGTTCCCGCAAAAAAAAAGTCTTCTATACAAGCATCACAATCTTTTATCCTTGATGTCAAAGCACATCATCAAGCAAAGTTAGCGAATCAAATCAAAACAATTTTCTTGGCTTTTCGATGTCTTTTCAGATACATGACCTTGTACCACGAGAGATGTTTTCGCCATGTCAAACGTAACCCCTTTCATAAAATGTTGCTAATGGAACAAAATCGCTTATTAGCAAAAAAAAAAGAGAGAATAAATCGCTTATTGTTCCAAAAAAAAGGAGGATCAAACGCAGAAGCGCTGGAACTCACGACCGACCGAGGGGCGACCGCCAAACGGTGCTTCCAGTTCCCAGCCTCCGGCCCCATCGGTGGCGCGCCTCCTCGCCGCGCAAGAGAAACCTCTCAAAAACCACACCTCCTCGTTGCCGCCCAGGCCCCTGTTTCCCGCCCCCACCCCCACCGCCATGGCCAAGCAGCCGAAGCAGCAGGTGCTCTCCCGCTTCTTCTCCCCCAAGCCCCCGCCCCCGACCTCCGCCTCCGCCTCCGCCTCCGCCGCCCAAGCCCAACCCGTCGCGCCTCCTCCTCCCCCCAAGCCCTCCGTCTCCACCGTCGCCTCCTTCTCCCCCGCCAAGCGCGCGCGCGCCCTCTCCCGCTCCCCCAAAACCGCCGCCAAAAGGCCCCGACCCTCCCCCTCCCCCGTCTCCGTCACCCCCCCTCGCGAGGCCGCCGTCCGCCGCGCGCTCCTCGAGCCGCCGCCCCCCGGCTCGAACCCTAGCGGCGGCGATGGCGGTGGCGGCGGCGGCAGAGGCTACACCCCGCTGGAGCAGCAGGTCGTGGACCTCAAGGCCCGCCACCCGGACGTCCTCCTCATGGTCGAGGTGGGCTACCGCTTCCGCTTCTTCGGCGAGGACGCCGCCGTCGCCGCCTCCGTCCTCGGCATCGTCGCCCACCCCGACCGCAGCTTCCTCACCGCCAGCGTCCCCACGTTCCGCCTGGGCTTCCACGTCCGCCGCCTCGTCGACGCGGGCCACAAGGTCGGCGTCGTCCGCCAGACCGAGACCGCGGCGATCAAGGCGGCGGCGGCTGCGCGCGGCGGGGGCGGCGCGGCCCCCTTCGCGCGCGAGCTGTCGGCGGTGTACACGCGCGCCACCATCGAGGCCGGGGCTGGGGAAATGGAGGGCGGCGGCGCGCCAGAAGAGGGGAGCAGGTACCTCGTCTGCGTGGTGGACAAGGAGGTGGATGCCGTGGGGAGGGAGGGGTTCGAGGTGAAGGTTGGGGTGGTGGCCATCGAGGTGTCCACCGGCGAGGTCGTGCACGGGGAGTTCATGGACGGCGCATCCAGGAGCGGGCTTGAGGCCGTGCTGCTTGGCCTGGCGCCCGTTGAGGTCATACTCGGCACCCCTCTCTCGTTCTCTACTGAAAAGGTAAGTGGTACTTTATCTGCCCAAACTTATGTTGGTTAATCTGAATATCTGATCGCCAGATGAATCCGTGTCTGGTGATGTGTAAAAATTGTACGGTCATGATATTCTGTATTTCACAATGCACAGTATAGCTGAAGTCACACTGATGGCATGAAACGTTAATCAGTAGATTGTAGATTCTCATCCGTTTCAGTTTGCAATAGGTAATAATAAATTTACTTATGTTTTTACGATTTCTGGTCATGCTTATGCTATATGGCAACTTATTTAGAATTCTGTAAACAATCATCAGTGTAACTGTAGCTTGGCAGTAACATGTTACCATTTCCCAGTTCCACCATAATGTATGATGGCCGGTTTACCCATCATACTAACTTGAGTTACATGCAAATTATTCATATGGTGATCTTTATTTGCTTGTCTTTGATTACAGTTTTTAGTTATTGCTATTTTGAGTTAGTGTTAACCCTTCTAGTTTCATAGTGCTCGAGATTCCCTGGTTAATGGGTTCCTCCATTTGTTGTCTAGCTGATGAGGGCATATGCGGGACCTGCCTCTAATGTCCGGGTTGAGTGCACTTCGCGTGATTGTTTCAGCGGGGGCGGCGCTTTAGCAGAACTGATGTCTTTGTTTGAGAAATCGGAGGTCAATTCACCAACCATTGAAAACGATAAACAGATGATGGAAATAAATGAAGAGGACAACAATCTTCGTGGGATGGAGGTACTGTTAGCATTCATAACTGTTCTAAATGGAGTTTAGGTAATTAACTGCCATCCCCCGTTGTGGCTTGATAACTATAATGTGGTTTAATAAGTTACATTTGTTCGCATAGGGTGTCATGGCTATGCCAGAGCTAGTTGCCCAAGCAATGGCATTGAGCGTTCGCTATTTGAAGGGTTTTGGTATGGAGAGGTTAATCTGCTTTGGTTCCTCGTTCCGGCCATTTACTGCTAATACTGAAATGTCTCTATCAGCAAACGCTCTTCAGCAGCTCGAGGTACATTCTTCTGTAATACCATGCAACTATTTTTCTTCTTTCTGTTTGGGTAGCTGTGACAATTTTTTAGACGGAAAGTTGTGACCGGGGGAGAACTGTAGTCACTTTCTTTTTCCTGAAATGTTTCTTCGAAACTCGAGACACCAAAGCACATCCGCTGTTCGCTTTTGTGGGCATGCCATGCCCTTGAGATTCTCCTCCATTCCATTTATGAGGTGCCACCTGGATTGTTTTCAGGTATTAAAGAACAACTCAGATGGTTCAATAGAAGGGTCCCTGTTCCAAACTATGAACAACACATGTACAGCTTTTGGATCTAGGCTGTTTAGACACTGGGTAAGCTGCTATATCTGGATCTGGCCATGAAATGACTTTCAGCATAATCTATCATTTCACATTGAACAATTTGTTTTTATGTCAACTGTTTTGTTAAATGTCTTTCTTGATCTTGTGCCGTTCTTGCAGTTGACTCACCCCTTATCTGATAGAAATCTAATATGTGCTCGTCACGATGCAATCTCTGAGATCTCTGAATCGATGGGATCACGGCAAGATTCAGTTAGCATTCGACAGGATGAAGGGGATGGGTGCTGCGCAGCTTCTGCGCGAAGTGATCTCAGCACCATTCTTTCATCTGTTTTAACAATGCTGGGAAGATCACTTGATTCTCAAAGAGGAATTACAAGAATTTTTCACTGCAAAGCCACAGCTAAAGAGGTAAAAATATATTCCTTTCTGTGTTCTGAGTGATTCTAGACTGGAACTGTTGCCCCAATTATGATTGTCCATTATAGAACTTGCACATTATACCTGCTAGTAGTTTTTCCCTGTACTTCTTTCTTTTTTGCTTGTTTTCTTCTATATATCTGTTGAAACTGTGTTCCACTATGAAATAGAGAAGTCCGTGAATTCAGTTTTGCTTGCTACATACATACAAATTTTTGGTTGGAGAAATGTTTCTATGCTCCTGTTGACTCTTTAACTTAAATTTTTTGGTGGTGTTTATGCGAATCTTGCTTAGTGTGATATTGATACCTAACTGTCCATAGTTTGTGTCGCAGTTTGTTGGGGTCATCCAGGCTATCTTGACGGCTGGAAAGCAACTGCGGAAGCTTGTTCTCGAGGATACTGACAACATGTCTTCTCAGCATAGAATTGTCCACTCTTCTTTGTTGAGAAGGCTCATAAGTACAGCTTCATCATCTGCTGTACTTGCTAATGCTATGAAACTTCTGTCGTGTCTTGACAAAGATGCTGCTGATCAAGGAGATATGATAAACCTATTCATTTCATCTGTTGACCAGTTCCCCGAGGTAAATCTTTCCCTTATCACAAATAGAGTTTGTTTGTTCCTTACGTTTTCGGATGCATCATACTTGTATATCTTTCTACAGGTTGCAGAGGGTCATGTGACTGTTGAAATGGCCAAACAAAAACTGGATTTATTAATTGTTGAATATCGGAAGCAGCTTGGCATGCGCAGCTTGGAGTACAAAACCGTATCTGGAACAGCTTACCTGATCGAAGTTAAATCGCTTAATTGAAACCTTCATATATTTTTAGTTTCAAGTAGTAAGAATATCTCTTGTATTTTTTGTTTGGTTCTTAATGTTACCTATTGTGTGTGTCTGCAGCTACCAGTAGATAGAAGGGTGGCTACAAATTGGATGAAAGTAAATAGCACCAAAAAAACTATTAGATACCACACTCCTGAAGTATTGAAGAACTTGGACAACTTATTACTGGCTAAAGAAGAACTAGCAGTTATCTGCAGGAAAACATGGCACAAATTCCTTACGGATTTCGGCAAATATTATGCGCAGTTTCAAGCATCTGTCGAATCTCTTGCAGCTCTTGACTGCTTATACTCTCTTGCCACTCTTGCAAAACAAAATGTAATAGACTATCGTTAACCAGTGTTCACCTTTTTACATGGTTCATTTTTCCTACATGACATCGATCATGATCTGATTTTCCACTTTTGCAGAATTATGTACAACCTAATTTTGTTCCTGAAAATGAAGCAAGTCAGATCCACATCAAAGATGGTCGCCATCCGGTTAGTTGTAGACCACTTTGTATCAGCCATCTTGGCTCCTCTATGAATATATGATACGCATGCTTGTGTGTATTCTAGAAAAAACTTTCCATTCTACTGATGGCTTTCAGGATCAAGCCTTCTGAGTTTGATCTCATTAGTACCTTTTCTTCAGTTTTGCACATCAACACTTTTTATTTATTTGATGATGGTGGTGATGGCGTGCTGTTGCATTTTAGGTTCTGGAGTCTCTACTTGGAGACAATTTTGTTCCAAATGATACAGACCTTCATGCAGATGGGCAGTACTGCCAGATTGTTACAGGACCAAACATGGGAGGAAAAAGTTGCTATATTCGCCAAGTTGCATTAATTACCATTATGGCCCAGGTATAGGTTTTATCCGATGCTTTAAGTCTACTCATGGAAACACGTTGTAAATGTATAATATAACTACTCCAGTAAAAACTTTTACCGAGTAGTTGGTTTGCAGCTGACAAAAACATTGGTAAATGGTTATATTTTTCCTTTTAAAAGCAGCTAAAGACTGGTAGTTGTTCCCTCGCAAAAAAAGAAGGTTGATAGTTGTTATAGATTACTCTAGTTGCAATTTTTCTCTGAGGAGATTCCTATAACTTGTTGCTCTGGTTTCATTAGGTTGGTTCCTTTGTACCAGCTTCATCAGCAATACTTCATGTTGTTGATGGAATTTATACTCGGATGGGTGCATCTGACAGTATTCAACAAGGAACAAGTACCTTTTATGAAGAGATGAATGAAGCTTCCAACATATTACAGAACTGCTCATCTCGATCCCTAGTTATCATTGATGAGCTTGGTCGTGGAACAAGCACACACGATGGTGTTGCTATAGCCTATGCTACATTACACTATCTCCTGAAAAACAAGAAATGTATTGTCATTTTTGTAACTCACTATCCAAAGATTCTTGATATCCAGAGTGAATTTGAAGGTTCTGTTGGGGCATACCATGTTTCATATCTGTCGACAAGGAAGCTGTTGCAAATTAGTGATGAAAAGATGGGTATTAGCACAGAAACAGAGGATCTTGGAGAAATTACTTTCTTGTATAAACTTGTTGCTGGAGCTTCAGACAGAAGCTTTGGTCTTAATGTCGCACTGCTTGCGCAGGTTAGTCATATGTGAACTTTTATGCCTTCAGCTCTTTTTTGTGTTTTGGCGTACACTTCTATTGTCATGGGTACTCCTAACACAAGCGGTGTTCTTTTGGTGTCCAACTGAGTTGTTCTCTATTCTCCAAATCGCTGTGGTGTGAAATAAAATGAGATAGCATCCTGCAGGAGATCACTAAGCTGTGTCCAAGAATCCAAGATGGTTTCTGTCAGGATGTGAAGTAGGAAAGCTGATCTTTGTTTGTAACCGGGTCTACAAGTTAGTAAATATAGAGCTACAAGTCATATTGAGTTACAAGTTAGAGACAAAGTGACCTAGAGAAGTGTGGGGTAGAACTTGTATGTTAGGAATTTAGGAGGTGGCTCGTCCTATCTTAAGTTATATGGAAGCATGCCAATAATTCAGCTTCTGTTCTCTATCCTCGTTACCTTTTCTAATAGCTGACTACGGCACTAACACAGGAGATGACCACATGCCTCTGTTCATCATTTTTAGAATATTTGCAGTAGTTTACATGTTGCTATCTCACTTGTGAATAACGAATAGGTTCACATCCCCTCGTGGTTTCATTATTTGGTAGGTGGGATAAACTTCCTAATTCTACAATGAAGATGTATGTGCTGGCTAACCCCTTTGTTTGGAAATGGGGCTAATCTTTATAATAGATCAGTTAGTCTGGTCTTCTTCCAGTTGAGCTTACACAGTTTGAACAATGAGTGTATTGTGTACTTGAACATATTGAAGTGAAACACTAATCGTCATTCCTTTGCCTATCTATTGGTTTCTGAGGTGTGATCCTGCTTTGCAGCTCCCGTTGAGATGTATTAAGCGGGCATCGGTCATGGCAGCCAAACTGCAAGAAGAGATGAGTAAGCGCGATGAAAACAAGCTGCTGAGGTTAATGGACGAACCATCCAGGGATGGACCATGGGAAAGCTCTCCGGAAGTTGGTTTGCTTTGTGCAGCGCCTCACCAGGGGTTGATGGAAGCATGCCGCAGGATACTGCATGACATGAGATCTGCTCGAAGTAATAACGACGTAACAAGTACACTTTCTTGTTTGAAGAGTGCACAGGAGATCGCATCGAAGATGATTAAAGGGTAACATTCTTCTCAAATGATGAAGCATTCTCTCATTTCTAGCTTAACCTTTTTTCTTTTCTTGTTCGGGATGTATTTCTTCCTTAACTTGAGTGGGAATTATCAGGTATTGGTACTGTCCCGTTCTGTCCATCTGTATTATGCATATCTGGCCATCGATAGAGCCCCTCAGTCAGCATTTTCTTACATGTCACTCATCGATATATTGTTGCGCTGCTGGCCTGGTAGCATGTTTATAAGTGTCCTATATAAGTAAGGATATATATTTTGTGTTGCATCGGTACCTCAAATCTGTCAAAACTCCATTACAGTTACACAAGACCTAACATGTTCCCCTGGAGCTGTGTTCTCGAAAAAAAAATGTTTGTGTGGACCTAAGAGCATCTCCAGCCGCGCCGCGCCCCCGACAGGCCTTCACAGGCTATTTTTTAGCGCCGACACTGAAAAAACGGTCCAGTCGCGCCCCAGAAGCCTAATTTTTGCTGGTTAGGCTTGAAACTGGCGCCGGCGGATCCAGACTGAACGCGGGGGGGGGGGGGGGGGGGGGGGGGGAATCGTTTTTGGCACGAAAGAACGGCGGGTCAGCAACCCCGCTCATCATTGTCCTCATCGCCTCGGTTTTTCGTGGGGAATCAATGCTAAGGATGCCGCCGGTCAGTCTTCCATTGATTCCTCATGGACGGCGTAGCGTGGCGACGCGCTCCCTCCCGCCATGCGTAAATACGTTTGCCGCCCCTGACCGCTATAAAAGCTGCCCCTCCCTCGCCGATGGACGCACTCGCCCGCAGCCCCTCTCTCTCGCCGCCGACGCTCTATCTTCCCGTCTAGCCACCGCGTGCACGCCCCGCCGATGGGAGAGCGGTTCCCCGGCGATGGAGCGGCGGCCAACGGCTTCGGGCGCCGCCACCTGCACGAGTGGGAAGCCACTTCCTCCATGAGGCGAACTACCCGGCGCCGCCTGACATGCGCATGCCGGGGCGTTGGAGGCTCAGCGCCGGGGGTGTCCCAGTCCCCCCGCAACCCGATGTCGACCACCCCGCCTACTTCCATGCCGAGATCGAGTGTGTTCGGGCCTCTCCAACGGAGGAGGAGCGGGACCTCCCGGAGTACGCCGCCGATGACCACGCGCACTGGGCGGCGTACTTCCAACGCCGGCATGAGGAGCGGCCCGCCTCCACCAACAACGCGCCGGTGAAAAGGGGGCGCAACAGCAGCGACGACCTCCGCCTGTGGTGGGTCGCCCCCGGCCGCACGCTCCACGCCGTCCTCGAGTACCTCGAGGGTGGCAACGATCCACCGCTCGATTACCCGGCGGCCCGTGGCTGCCGAGGCGCATGCTGGGCAGGTCTTCCTCCTCTTCCTGTTCCTCCTCTCACTCCTCTGAGTCACCGGCGCTCGTCAGTGTCAAGGCCGAGCCCGTGGAAATGCCGCTCGGCCGGCGCACCCGCAGCGCCACCCTCATCATTAACGAGGGCGGTCGTGCCTCCTCGGCTCCTACCTCCCGCCTCGTCAAGCCGAAGACGGAGCCGGGGCTCGCCGCCATGAAGAGCGAGCATGATGACATGGCCACACTCGACGACGAGGCCACCATGAAGTGGCCGCGGGAGGATTGGGCCCAGTTGGAGATGGAGCGCCGCCGCGCCCCAGAGGCGACCGCCGCTCGCCGCTGTGGCCGCGAGGAGGGAGGCGTCATCGTCCTTGAGGACAACGATGACGACGCGCCGCCGCCGGTCAAACCAGTCTGCCAGGGCGACCTCGGGCAAGGGTCCAGCAGGGACGACCGCAGTATGAAGGAGAAGGAGGAGGACGGCGGCAGCGACTACGACACCTTCAGCAAGCTCTTCGGCCTGTAGGCACGGCAGCATCGGTTTTTTCCTTTTAGTACATTTATGTTCTCAATATGCAAAAATACTGTGAAATGCCTAAATATCGCCGAATCTATGTCCTGTTTGACGAATTTTGACCAACTTTGTTTTTAAAAATATTTACAAAATGTCGACTAGGGGGCGGCGGCTGGGAACCCTATCACCCTCACGCCGAAATTATCGTCGGCTTGTCCCCAGGGCGGCGCTATTTCCAGCCCATGGGGGCCGAACGGCTGCAGATGCTCTAACTCCTCTGGGCATGTGATGTCTGCTAGACTACATCGGTATTTCCCTAAAGAGGAAGGGATGATGTAGCACAACGACGGTAGGTATTTCTCTCAGTGATGAGACCAAGGTTATCGAACCAGTAGGAGAACTAAGCAACACTACGTAAACAACACCTATACACAAATAACAAATACCCACAGCCCGACGTGTTAAAGGGGTTGTCAATCCCTTTCGGGCAACGGCGCCAGAAATTGGCAAACAGACGTGATAAAAATATGATTGATGGGATAAATAGATCTCGAATAAAATAAATTGCAGCAAGATATTTTTATATTTTTGGTTTAATAGATCTGAAAATAAAAGCAAAGGAAAATAGATCGCAAAGGCAAATATCTATACCAATATAAAAAGACCCAAAGAGGCAGATCCAACTGATCTCGACCATCAAACTAAGCCAATCCAACAACCTAGACTGCTTCAATGGCGAGCGTTAAATGTGTTTAACGTGCAATTAATATCATACCAAATATTGCACTAATCACAAGATTAATACACAAATAATAGCATACCTAATATCCGCATGCAATTAATGTATTGCCTAAATATTAACTTGCGTTGCATGTGCGCATTTACTAGTATTAAAGAAGAGACCCCGGGGCCGTAGATTTCACTAGTGCCTTCTCTCGAGAAAAATAGCAAACGGTGGGTAAACAAATTACTGTTGGGCAATTGATAGAACTTCAAATAATCATGACGATATCCAGACAATGATCATTATATAGGCATCACGTTCAATATTAGTAGACCGACTCCTGCCTGCATCTACTACTATTACTCCACATATCCGCTACCCAGTATGCATATAGTGTATTAAGTTCATGGAGAAACGAAATAATGCAATAAGAACGATGACATGATGTAGACAAGATATATTTATATAGAAGTAGACCCCATCTTGTTATCCTTAATGGCAACGATACATACGTGTCGGTTCCCCTTCTGTCACTAGGATCAAGCACCGTAAAATCAAACCCATCACAAAGCACCTCTTCCTATTGCAAGATAAATAGATCAAGTTGGTCAAACAAAACCCAAATATCAGAGAAGAAATACGAGGCTATAAGCAATCATGTATATAAGAGATCAAAGAAGACTCAAATAACTTTCATGGATATAAAAACATAGATCTAATTATGAACTCAAAGTTCATCGATCCCAATAAACACGCCGCAAAAAGAGTTACATCATATGGATCTCCAAGAGACCATTGGATTGAGAATCAAGAGAGAGAGAGAGAGAGAGAGAGAGAGAGAGAGAGAGAGAGAGAGAGAGAGAGAGAGAGAGATGAAGCCATCTAGCTACTAACTACGGACCTGTAGGTCTACAATGAACTACTCACGTATCATCGGAGAGGCACCAATGGACATGATGAACCCCTTTGTGATGGTGTCTAGATTGGATCTGGTGGTTCTGGAACTTGTGGCAACTGGAATTGATTTTCGTCGACTCCCCTAGGGTTTATGGAATATTGAGGCATTTATAGAGTAAAAAAGCGGTCTGGGGAGCACCCGAGGTGGGCACAACCCACCAGGGCGCGCCTGGGCCTCCAGGCGCGCCCTGGTGGGTTGTGCTCCCCTCGGAGCAGCCCCTAGGTGCTTCTTCGGCTCACTGGATGTCTCCTGATCCAAAAAAAGAACCACAAAAAGTTTCGCTGCATTTGGACCCCGTTTGATATTGATTTCTTGCGATGTAAAAAACATGCAAAAAATAGCAACTAACACTTGGCACTATGTCAATAGGTTAGTACGAAAAATGATATAAAATGATTATAAAACATTCAAGAATGATAATATACCAGCACGGAACAATAAAAAATTATAAATACGTTGGAGACATATCAGCATCCCCAAGCTTAATTCTAGCTCGTCCTTGAGTACGTAAATGATAAAAATAGAATTTTTGATGTGGAATGCTGCCTAACATGTCATCTCATATTCTTTTCTTTGTAGCATGGACATTTGAACTTTTATATGGTTCAAAGCAATAGTCTAATTTTGACATGATGACTTAAATACTCAAGCATATCAAGAAGCAACCATGTCTTTCAAACTATCAACGCTAAAATAAGTTATCCCTAGCCCATCATGCTCAATTATTGATCCATTCATGAAGCACACTCACATATTAGCTACACCCAATGCTCAAGTACAATCATAGTGCCCCTTAGTTGGTGCTTTATAAGAGACGATGGAGACTCAAATAAAAAATAAAAATTGCATAAAGTAAAAGAAAGGCCCTTCGCAGAGGGAAGTAGGGATTTGTAGAGGTGCCAGAGCTCAAAGCAAAAATCGAGAGATAAAAACATTTTGAGAGGCATATACTTTGCCCACCAACGAAAACGACTTAGAGCTCCCAACACTTTCCATGCCAGATATACCATAGGCGGTTCCCAAATAAAAAAATAAAGTTTATTCCTTTTTGAACCATACTTTCACTTTCCATGGCTAACCGTATCCACGGGTGCCTTCCATACCAACACTTTCCAAGAAATTTATTATTTGACAACATAAAGTAAATTCATTTTTCATTTCGGGACTGGGCATCCCTAATACCTTTGCCTTACTCTCGTGCAATTACAAGTGATTAAACAATCATCGTGGGAATAACACATCTAGCATGGAAAATATTGGCCACCCCTCACCACCTCGCGAGTGGTACGAGCACACAAAAGAGAAATTTATTTTTAAAATTGGAGATGGCACATACAAATTTGCCTAGAACGGCAAAAGAATATTGCATGTAGGTAGGTATGGTGGACTCATGTGGCAAAACTAGTTTAAAGGATTTTGGATGCACAAGTAGTGATCATACTTAGTGCAAAATGAAGGCTAGCAAAATATTAAGAAGCGACCAACCAAGAAACGAATAATCTCATAAGCGAGAATTGAGCATAATTAACACCGAATAATGCACCACAAGTAGGATGTAATTTCACTGCATAACTATTGACTTTCGTGCTTGCATAGGGAATCACAAACCTTAACACCAATATTCTTACTAAAACATAATTACTCATCAACATGACTCACATATCACATCATCATATCTCAAAACTATTACAAGAAATCAAGTTTATTTTGTCCAATGATCTTCATGAAGTTTTTATTACATCCTTCTTGGATATCTATCACTTTGGGACTAATTTTCATGTGTTGCTTTTGACAAGCTCAAACAAATATAAGTGAAGATCATGAGCATAATATTTCTTTCTCTCAAATTAATTTAAGTGAAGCAAGAGAGAATTTCTTGAAAATTTTACTAACACTAAAATAAATCTAAGTGAAGCAAGAGAGCATTTCTTCAAAAATACTAAAGCACATCGTGCTAAAAAAGATATAAGTAAAGCACTAGAGCAATTCCATAGCTCATAAAAACTTAAGTGAAGCATAGAGAGCAATTCTAACAAGTCATGGCATAATTTTGGCTCTCTCAAATAGGTGTGTCCAACAAGGAATCAAGACTTAAAACAAAAGGCAAAACAAGCAAAGACGCATAGCATACAAGACGCTCCAAGCAAAACACATAGTATGTGATGAATAAAAATATAGCTTCTAGTAAAATACCGATGGTTGTTAGAAGAAAAAGGGGATGCCACTCGGGGCATCCCGAAGCTTAGTTGCTTGCTTCTCTTTGGATAATAGCTTGGGATTCCATGGGCATACCCAAGCTTAGGCTCTTCTTACTCCTTATTCCTTCATCCATCCTAACATCACCCAAAACTTGAAAACTTTAATCATACAAAACTCAACAAAACCTTTGTGAGATCCGTTAGTATAAGAAAGCAAATCACTATTATAAGTATTGTTGCAACCCATTCATATTTTATTCTTGCATTATATGTACTGTATTACAACTTTCTATGGCAAAAACTCTTCAAATAAAACCATAGAATCGTCAAAACAAGCACACAACGCAAAGAAAACAGAATCTGTCAAAAACAGAACTGTCTGTAGCAATCAGGATATTTCGAATACTTCTGAAACTCCAAAAATTCTGAAAAATTAGGAAGGCCCGAGAAATTTGTATATTAATCTTCTTAAAATAGAATTGGTATTTTATCAGGCTTCTGTTAAAAATGAAAATTATTTTTGTGAGCGCGAAAATTTCTATTTTTCAGCAAGATCAAACATCTATCACCCAAGAAGGTCCTAAAGGCTTTACTTGGCACAAACACTAATTAAAACACAAAAAACACAATTATAACAGTATCATAATTGTGCAAACACTCAAGAACAGAAAGCAAAAAGCAAAAATAAATTGTATTCATTGGGTTGCGTCCCAACAAGCGCTATCATTTTACGCCCCTAGCTAGGCATAAAGCGATGACCTAAGTTTTGTCGTCTTTATTCTAGATCCATAAGATGCTCCCATGATTGATTCATAAGGGGTCCTAATTCTTGTTCTAGGGAAGTGTTCCATACCCTTCCTTAGTGGAAATTGAAATTTAATATTGCCTTCTTTCATATCAATCACGACACCAATAGTACATAAAAACGGTCTACCAAGAATAATTGGACAAGACAGATTGCAATCAATATCAAGAACAATAAAATCTATGGGCACATAATTCCTATTTGCAAGAATAAGAACATCATTAATTCTTCCCATAGGCTTTTCAATAGTAGAATCCGCCAAGTGCAAATTTAAAGAGCATTCTTCAATACTGGTAAGACCAAGCACATCACATAAAGATTTTGGAATTGTAGAAACACTAGCACCCAAGTCACATAAAGCCAAACACTCATAATTTTTAATATTCACTTCTATAGTAGGTTCCCACTCATCATGTAATTTTCTAGGAATTGAAACTTCTAATTCCAACTTTTCTTCTAAAGCTTTCATCATAGCATCAACAATATGTTTAGTAAAAGCTTTGTTTTGTTCATAAGCATGGGGTGAATTTATCATGGATTGCAACAAAGAAATACAATCAAACAAAGAGCAACTATCATAATTAAAGTCTTTGTAATCCAAAAGAGTGGGCACATCACTAGTTAAAGTTTTGACCTCTTCAAACCCACTTTTATCAATTTTCTCAACAAGATTTTCACCCTCCGAATTATCGGGACACCTTCTAGCTAAAGTTGAATCTTATTCAATCCCTTTTTATCAATCTTACTTTTACTAAACAAGGAATCAATAGAAGAAACACCAATCATTTTAAGATCTTCATCACTTTTATAAAAGCAATCACCAGAAAATGCTTTTTCTAAAAATTCTCTTTTAGCTCTAAGCATAGAGGTTCTTTTCTTACTTTCATCCATAGAAACATAAAGAAATTTAATTGATTCCTCAAACTTAGGCACAAAAATTTTCATCTTGAGATTTTCTACATCATGAGAAATTCTATCAACACTTCTAGACAAATCATCAATCTTATTCAACTTTTCTTCCATTGTAGCATTGAAAACTTTTTGTGTGCTGATAAATTCTTTAATATTATTCTCAATATCATAGGTGTTCTTATTATTATTATAAGAAGGATTTCCATAGGAATTACCATAATTATTAGAGGAATAACTAGGAAAAGGCTTAGGATTAAAATTACCTCTATAAGCATTGCTATTGAATTGTTTCACGAGATAAAATTCACACCTACGGCATCACTATTTTGCTCAATCAAAGTAGACAAAGGCATATCATTGAAATCAATAGAGCACTTTTACTAGCAACCAATTTCATAAGAGCATCAACTTTTTCACTCAAAGAAGAAATTTCTTCAATCGAATTAACTTTTTTACTAGTAGGAGCTCTTTCGGTATGCCATCGTGAATAATTTACCATAATATTATCAAGCAATTTGGTGGCTTCACCCAAAGTAATTTCCATAAAAGTACCACCCGTTGCGGAATCTAAAAGATTACGAGAAACAAAATTCAACCCCGCGTAATTTTTTTGTATGATCATCCAAAGATTTAACCCATGAGTTGGGCAATTCCTTAGCATCATTTTCATCCTTTCCCAAGATTGTGCAACATGCTCATGTTCAAGTTGCTTGAAATTCATGATTTGGATTCTAAGGGAAATAATTTTTGCGGGCGGAAAATACTTAGTGATAAAAGCATCTTTGCACTTATTCCAAGAATCGATACTATTGCGAGGCAAAGAAGAAAACCAAAATTTTGCATGATCTCGCAAAGAAAACGGAAATAATTTCATCTTCACAACATCATTGTCCACATCTTTTTTCGTTTGCACATCGCATAATTCCACGAACGTGTTAAGATGGGACGCATCATCCTCATTAGGAGTACCAGAAAATTGATCTTTCATAACAAGATTCAACAAAGCGGTATTAATATCACAAGATTCTGCACTAGTGGCGGGAGCAATCGGAGTACCAATAAAATCATCATTGTTGGTATTTGAAAAATCACACAACTTGGTGTTCTATTGAGTCATTGTGACTTGATACGTCTCCAACGTGTCTATAATTTTTGATTGTTCCATGCTATTATATTACCCGTTTTGGATGTTTATGGGCTTTATTATACACTTTTATATTATTTTGGGACTAACCTATTAACCGGAGGCCCAACCCAAATTGTTGTTTTCTTGCCTATTTCAGTGTTTCGAAGAAAAGGAATATCAAACGGAGTCCAAACGGAATGAAACCTTCGGGAGAGTTATTTTTGGAATGGAAGCAATCCAGGAGACTTGGAGTAGACGTCAGGGAAGCTTCGAGGAAGCCACAAGGCAGGGAGGCGCGCCCTACCCCCCTGGGCGCATCCCCCACCCTCGTGGCTCCCCTAACCGACTTCTTTTGCCTATATATGTCCATATACCCTAAAAACATCAGAGAACAGAATAGATCGGGAGTTCTGCCGCCATAAGCCTCCGAAAACCAATCTAGACCCATTCTGGCACCCTGCCGGAGGGGGGGGGGATCCCTCTCCGGTGGCCATCTTCATCATCCCGGCGCTCTCCATGACGAGGAGGGAGTATTTCACCCTCGGGGCTGAGGGTATGTACCAGTAGCTATGTGTTTGATCACTCTCTCTCGTGTTCTTGAGTCGGCACGATCTTGATGTATCGCGAGCTTTGCTATTATATTTGGATCTTATGATGTTTCTCCCCCTCTACTCTCTTGTGATGAATTGAGTTTTCCCTTTGAAGTTATCTTATCGGATTGAGTCTTTAAGGATTTGAGAACACTTGATGTATGTCTTGCATGTACTTATCTGTGGTGACAATGGGATATCACGTGATCCACTTGATGTATGTTTTGGTGATCAACCTGTGAGTTCCGTGACCTCGTGAACTTATGCATAGGGGTTGTCACATGTTTTCATCTTGACTCTCCGGTAGAAACTTTGGGGCACTCTTTGAAGTTCTTTGTGTTGGTTGATTAGATGAATCTAAGATTGTGTGATGCATATCGTATAATCATACCAACGGATACTTGAGGTGACATTGGAGTATCTAGGTGACATTAGGGTTTTGGTTGATTTGTATCTTAAGGTGTTATTCTAGTACGAACTCTATGATAGATCGAATGGAAAGAATAGCTTCATGTTATATTACTACGAACTCTTGAATAGATCGATCAGAAAGGATAATTTTGAGGTGGTTTCGTACCCTGCCATAATCTCTTCGTTTGTTCTCCACTATTAGTGACTTTGGAGTGACTCTTTATTGCATGTTGATGGATAGTTATATGATCCAATTATGTTATTATTGTTGAGAGAACTTGCACTAGTGAAAGTATGAACCCTAGGCCTTGTTTCAACACATTGCAATACTGTTTGTGCTCACTTTTATCATTAGTTACCTTGCTGTTTTTATATTTTCAGATTACAAAAACCTATATCTACTATCCATATTGCACTTGTATCACCATCTCTTCGCCGAACTAGTGCACCTATACAATTTACCATTGTATTGGGTGTGTTGGGGACACAATAGACTCTTTGTTATTTGGTTGCAGGGTTGTTTGAGAGAGACCATCTTCATCCTACGGCTCCCACAGATTGATAAACCTTAGGTCATCCACTTGAGAGAAATTTGCTACTGTCCTACAAACCTCTGCACTTGGAGGCCCAACAACGTCTACAAGAAGAAGGTTGTGTAGTAGACATCAAGCTCTTTTCTGGCGCCGTTGCCGGGGAGGTTAGCGCTTGAAGGTATATCTTTAGATCTTGCAATCGAATCTTTTTGTTTCGTGTTTTAGCACTAGTTTAGTTTATAAAAGAAAACTACAAAAAAAATGGAATTGAGAATCATGGAAAGGAAAATTATGCTCAAGTGCTAGAAGAAGAAGTCTATAAAATGTTTGGCACTAAATCTATGAATGATGAGCATGATTGCAATGTTGTTAGTATGAACTCCTTGAATATCCATAGTACTAATGATGATTGCACTAGTCATGATGAAAATGTCTCTTATAAGCATGTCAACTTTTGTGGAATATATAGAGCCTGCAAGTACACACCAATTAGGGAAAATAGATTTTGCAAGAGGCATAAGTATTTGGAAACTAAATGGTTGCAAGAAAGGCTAGATGTTTGTGCTGAAAATTTAAAATTTCTTCACCATACTTGTGAACTTTGCAATGAACATGGTCATTTAAATCTCTGATGCAAATTGTTCGATGATCGTATCGTGTCCAAAAATTGTGATGATTTGATTTCCCTTACACATCATAATGAACTTAGTTTGCTTTTGGGTTATGAAGAAATGAAACCTATAACTAAGCACATTCCAGAATATAATCTTGAGAAATTCCTCGATATTGATCTAGAAGAAATTTTTATGTACTGTGCGGTGAATTGAATTGAAAATCCTTATATTGTCAATTACATAAAGAAAAGAAAACAAATAGATGATGAAGAGAATACTAATGAAAGGCAAGAGGCTTCCCAATATCCTCCTATTGTTTCTTATGATGAATCAGGTAATGATACGTCCATTTTGCATCATGCTTTTATATCAATATTTATTGCATTATGGGCTATTATTACACATTATGTCACAATACTTATGCCTATTCTCTCTTATCTTATAAGGTTTACATAAAGAGGGAGAATGCCGGCAGCTGGGATTCTGGGCTGGAAAAGGAGCAAATATTAGAGACCTATTCTGCACAGCTCCAAAAGTCCTGAAACTTCACGGATCATGTTTTACAAATATATAAAAAATACTGAGTGCAAGAACCTCACCAAGGGGGCCACACCCTTCCCACGAGGGTGGGGGGCGCGCCCTACCCCCAGGGCGCGCCCCCTACCTCGTCGGCCCCCTGGTGGCCCTCCGGTGACCATCTTCTGCTATATGGAGTCTTTCGATGGAAAAAAAATCATAAGCCATCTTCTCGGACAAAACTCCGCCGCCACGAGGCGAAACCTTGGCGGAACCAATCTAGGGCTCTGGCGGAGCTATTCTGCCGAGGAAACTTCCCTCCCGGAGGGGGAAATCATCGCCATTGTCATCACCAACGCTCCTCTCATCGGGAGAGGGCAATCTCCATCAACATCTTCATCAGCACCATCTCATCTCAAAATTGTATCCAATTCTTGTCTCCAAGTCCGGGATTGGCGCTAGTAGGTTGCTAGTAGTGTTAATTACTCCTTGTAGTTGATGCTAGTTGGTTTAATTGGTGGAAGATCATATGTTCATATCCTATATGCATATTAATACCCCTCTGATTATGAACATGTTTATGCTTTGTGAGTATTTACTTTTGTTCCTGAGGACATGGGAGAAGTCTTGCCATTAGTAGTCATGTGAATTTGGTATTCGTTCGATATTTTGATGAGATGTATGTTGTCTCTCCTCTAGTGGTGTTATGTTAACGTCGACTACATGACACTTCACCATTATTTGGGCCTAGAGGAAGGCATTGGGAAGTAATAAGTAGATGATGGGTTGCTAGAGTGACAGAAGCTTAAACCCTAGTTTATGCGTTGCTTTGTAAGGGGCTGATTTGGATCCATATGTTTCATGCTATGGTTAGGTTTACCTTAATACTTTTGTTGTATTTGCGGATGCTTGCAATAGAGGTTAATCATAAGTGAGATGCTTGTCCAAGTAAGGGTAGCATCCAAGCACCGGTCCACCCACATACCCAATTATCAAAGTACCGAACGCGAATCATATGAACGTGATGAAAACTAGCTTGACGATATTCCCATGTGTCCTCGGGAGCGCTTTACATCTTATAAGAGTTTGTGCAGGCTTGTCCTTTGCTACAAAAATGATTGGGCCACCTTGTTGCACCTTATTTACTTTTGTTACTTGTTGCTCGTTACAAATTATCTTATCACAAAACTATCTGTTACCACTTATTTCAGTACTTGCAGAGAATATCTTGCTGGAAACCGCTTATCATTTCCTTCTGCTCCTCGTTGGGTTTGACACTCTTACTTATCGAAAGGACTACGATAGATCCCCTATACTTGTGGGTCATCAAGACTCTTTTCTGGCGCCATTACCGGGGAGTGAAGCGCCTTTGGTAGGTGGAATTTGGTAAGGAAAAATTTATATAGTGTGCTGAAATTTACTGTCACTTGTTACCATGGAAGGTAATCCTCTGAGGGGCTTGTTCGGGGTATCTTCACCCCGACCAGTAGAGCAAAGAGTTGCTCCTCAACCTAATGAACCTACTGAAAATGAATATGAAAATGAAAATGCTTGCTTTGAAGTTCCTTTGGGTATGATAGAAAAACTGCTAGCTAATCCTTTTCTAGGAGATGGAACAAAACATCGTGATGAACATCTGATATATGTGGATCAAGTTTGTGGATTATTTAAGCTTGCAGGTGTACCCGGAGATGTTGTTAAGAAGAAGGTCTTTCCCTTATATTTGAGGGGAGATGCATCGACATGGTATAGGCTATGTGATGATATGAGGTCTTGGAACTACAAACGATTGAAATTGGAATTTCGTGAGAAGTTTTATCCTATGCATCTTGTTCATCGTGATCGCAATTATATATATAATTTTTGGCCTCGCGAAGGAGAAAGCATCGCTCAAGCTTGGGGGAGGCTTAAGTTAATGTTATATTCATGCCCCAATCATGAGCTCTCAAGAGAAATGATTATTCTAAATTTTTATGCTCGGCTTTCTGGTAACAATCGCACCATGCTTGACACTTCTTGTGCTGGCTCTTTTATGATGAAGACTATTGAATTCAAATGGGATTTATTGGAAAGAATTAAACGCAACTCTGAAGATTGGGACCTCGACAATGGTAAGGAGTCAGGTATGACACCTAGTTTTGATTGTGTTAAATCTTTTATGGATACCGATATTTTTCGTAAATTTAGCACTAAATATGGACTTGACTTTGAGATAGTAGCTTATGTTGATCTCCCCAAGGAGAAGTGGTTTAAATATCATCCTCCCATAGAAGTAAAAGTAGCTGCACCTATTAAAGTTGAAGAAAAGAGTATTACTTATAATGATCCTATTGTCCCTACTTCTTATGTTGAGAAACCACCTTTCCTTGTTAGGATAAAGGATCATGCTAAAGCTTCAACTGTGGTTCGTAAAAGCAATATTAAAACATATCCACCTCCTGAGCAACTTAAAGTTGAACCTAATATTGCTATTGTTAAAGATCTCTTGTTTGATAATATTGATGGGCTTGCTATTTATTTCTGTAATGAAACTGCTAGAATTGCTAAACCCCGTGATAAAGATAAACCTAGACCTGTAGTAGGCATGCCTGTTATTTCTATTAGAATAGGAGATCATTGTTATCATGGCTTATGTGATATGGGTGCCAGTGTTAGTGCAATACCTTATTCCTTATACAAAGAAGTTATGCATGATATTGCACCTGTTGAGATGGAAGATATTGATGTCACAATTAAACTTGCCAATAGAGATACTATTTCACCAATGGGAATTGTTAGAGATGTTGAAGTCTTGTGTGGGAAAACTAAATATCCTGCTGATTTTCTTGTTCTTGGTTCCCCACAAGATAGCTTTTGTCCCATTATATTTGGTAGACCCTTCTTAAATACTGTTAACTCCACCATAGATTGCAAAAGAGATGTTGTTACTGTCGGTTTAGATGATATGACTCATGAATTTATTTTTTCTAAATTTAGTAGACAACACCGTGAAGAAGAATTACCTAGTAAGGATGAAATTATTGGTCTTGCTTCTATTGCCGTACCTCCTAGTGATCCTTTAGAACAATACTTGCTAGACAATAAAAATGACATGTTTATGAATGAAAGAAGGGAATTAGATGAAGTATTCTTTAAACAGGAACCTATTTTGAAAAACAATTTACCTGTTGAAATCCTAGGGGATCCTCCTCCACCCAAGGGTGATCCCGTGTTTGAGCTTAAAACGTTACCTGATACTCTTAAATATGCTTATCTTGATGAGAAAAAGATATATCCTATTATTATTAGTGCTAACCTTTCAGAGCATGAGGAAGATAGATTATTGAAAACTCTGAAGAAGCACCGCGCTGCTATTGGGTATACTCTTGATGATCTTAAGGGCATTAGTCCCACTCTATGTCAACATAAAATTAATTTGGAAGAAGATGCTAAACCAGTTCGTGATCATCAACGCTGGCTAAATCCTAAAATGAAAGAAGTGGTAACAAAGGAGATACTAAAGCTCCTTGAGGCAGGTATAATTTATCCCGTTGCTGATAGTCAATGGGTAAGCCCTATCCATTGTGTCCCTAAGAAGGGAGGTATTAATGTTGTTCCTAATGATAAAGATGAATTGATTCCTCAAAGAATTATTATAGGTTATAGGATGGTAATTGATTTCCGCAAATTAAATAAGGCTACTAAAAAAGATCATTACCCCTTACCTTTTATCGATCAAATGCTAGAAAGATTATCCAAACATACACATTTTTGCTTTCTAGATGGTTATTCTGGTTTCTCTCAAATACCTGTGTCAGCCAAAGATCAATCAAAGACTACCTTTACATGCCCTTTTGGTACTTTTGCTTATAGACGCATGCCTTTTGGTTTATGTAATGCACCTGCTACCTTTCAAAGATGCATGATGGTTATATTCTCTGACTTTTGTGAAAAGGTTTGTGAGGTTTTCATGGACGACTTTTCGTCTATGGATCTTCTTTTGATGACTGCTTGAGCAACCTTGATCGATTTTTGCAGAGATGTGAAGAAACTAATCTTGTCTTGAATTGGGAAAAGTGCCACTTTATGGTTAATGAAGGTATTGTCTTGGGGCATAAAGTTTCTGAAAGAGGTATTGAAGTTGATAAAGCTAAGGTTGATGCTATTGAAAAGATGCCATGTCCTAAGGACATCAAAGGTATAATAAGTTTCCTTGTTCATGCCAGATTTTATAGGAGGTTCATTAAGGACTTCTCAAAAATCTCTCGGCCTCTCACTAATTTATTACAAAAATATATACCATTTGTCTTTGATGATGATTGTGTAGACGCATTTGAAATACTTAAGAAAGCATTGATCTCTGCACCTATTGTTCAGCCACCTGATTGGAATTTACCCTTTGAAATTATGTGTGATGCTAGTGATTATGCTGTAGGTGTTGTTCTAGGACAAAGAGTTGATAAGAAACTAAATGTTATTCAATATGCTAGTAAAACTCTAGACAATGCTCAAAGAAATTATGCTACTACTGAAAAAGAATTCTTAGTAGTTGTATTTGCTTGTGATAAGTTTAGACCTTATATTGTTGATTCTAAAGTAACTATTCACACTAATCATGCTGCTATTAAATATCTTATGGAAAAGAAAGATGCTAAACCTAGACTTATTAGATGAGTTCTCTTACTACAAGAATTTGATTTGCATATTGTTGTTGGAAAAGGAGCTGAGAATCCCGTTGCAGACAACTTGTCTAGGTTAGACAATGTGCTTGATGACCCACTACCTATTGATGATAGTTTTCCTGATGAGAAATTAAATGTCATAAATGCTTCTCATACTGCTCCATGGTATGCTGATTATGCTAATTACATTGTTGCTAAGTTTATACCACCTAGTTTCATATACCAGCAAAAGAAAAAGTTCTTCTATGATTTGAGGCTTTACTTTTGGGATGACCCACATCTTTATAAAGAAGGAGTAGATGGTATTATTAGACGTTGTGTACTTGAGCATGAACAGGAACAGATCCTACGCAAGTGTCACTCCGAAGCTTATGGAGGACACCATGCTGGAGATAGAACTGCACATGAGGTACTGCAATCTAGTTTTTATTGGCCTACTCTCTTCAAGGATGACCGTAAGTTTGTCTTATCTTGTGATGAATGTTAAAGAATTGGTAATATCAGTAGACGTCAAGAAATGCCCATGAATTATTCACTTGTTATTGAACCATTTGATGTTTGGGGCTTTGACTATATGGGACCTTTTCCTTCCTCTAATGGTTATACACATATTTTAGTTGTTGTTGATTATGTTACTAAGTGGGTAGAAGCTATTCCAACTAGTAGTGCTGATCATAACACCTCTATTAAAATGCTTAAAGAAGTTAATTTTCCAAGATTTGGAGTCCCTAGATATTTAATGACTGATGGTGGTTCACATTTTATTCATGGTGCCTTCCGTAAAATGCTTGCTAAATATGATGTTAATCATAGAATTGCATCTCCTTATCACCCTCAGTCTAGTGGTCAAGTAGAATTGAGTAATAGAGCGCTCAAATTAATTTTGCAAAAGACTGTTAATAGGTCTAGAAAGAATTGGTCCAAGAAACTTGATGATGCATTATGGGCCTATAGAACTACATATAAAAATCCTATGGGTATGTCTCCGTATAAAATGGTCTATGGAAAAGCATGTCACTTGCCTCTCGAACTAGAACACAAGGCTTATTGGGCTATTAAAGAACTTACTTATGATTTTAAACTTGCCAGTGAGAAGAGGTTATTTGATATTAGCTCACTTGATGAATGGAGAACCCAAGCCTACGAAAATGCCAAGTTGTTTAAAGAACAAGTTAAGAGATGGCATGACAAAAGGATACAAAAGCGTGAGTTTAATGTAGGTGACTATGTATTGTTATACAACTCTCGTTTAAGATTTTTTGCAGGAAGACTCCTCTCTAAATGGGAAGGCCCTTACGTTATCGAGGAGGTCTATGGAATAATGAGTGGCAAGAGCCTAAGCTTGGGGATGCCCAAGGCACCCCAAGGTAATATTCAAGGACAACCAAGAGCCTAAGCTTGGGGATGCCCTGGAAGGCATCCCCTCCTTCATCTTCGTTCATCGGTAACTTTACTTGGAGCTATATTTTTATTCGCCACATGATATGTGTTTTGCTTGGAGCGTCAATTTATTTTGTTAGAATTTGCTTGCTGTTATTTAGAACAATGTTTTGCATCTTTTATTTCAATAAAAGTGGCATTGATAGCCCTTACTATGCCTATGTTACAAGTCCACATGTTGCTGTTTGAAAACAGAAAGTTTACCGCTCTTGCAATAATTCCCTAGAAAATTCAGAATGTGATAAAATGTTGAAACCTTTTGCATATTAAGATATGATAAATTTACTACAGTGGGAATTTTCTTTCATGATTTTTGGAGCTAGGGAAGTATGGATGTTGCTGCATTCTTTACAGACTATCCTGTTTAGGCAGATTGCTGTTATGTTTGCATTGTTTGCATATGTTTGCTTCTTTAATGATTCTATTTGAGGATAGGACTATTAAATATGCAGAGGCATTTAGTATGAAATGTTGAATAATAATTTTAGTGATTTGCTACAGTAGAGTATGATAAGGTTTTTGCAATGGTTTATACTAACTTATCTCACGAGTCCTTGTTGAGTTTTGTGTGGATGAAGCTTCTGAGATTTAGGGAGACCGTGATATGAGAGGAATTAAGGAGACACAAAAGCTCAAGCTTGGGGATGCCCAAGGCATCCCAAGATAATATTTCAAGATGTCTCAAGCATCTAAGCTTGGGGATGCCCCGATTGGCATCCCACCTTTCTTCTTCAACAACTATCGGTTAGTTTCGGTTGATCCTAAGTTTTTGCTTCTTCACATGATGTTTGCCATTCTTAGAATGTCATTTTATTTTGCTTTGATTGCTGTTTGAATAGAATACCAAGATCTGAAATTATTAAATGTTATAGAGTCTTCACATGGTTGCATAATTATTCAACTACTCATTGATCTTCACCTATATCTTTCGGAGTAGTTTGTTATTTGCTCTAGTGCTTCACTTATATCTTTTTAGATCACGGTGGTGGTTTTATTTTATAAGAAATAGATGAACTCTCATGCTTCAATTAGATTTTTTTGAGAGTCTTAAATATCATGGTAATTTGCTTAAAATCCTAATATGCTAGGTATACAAGATTAATAATAAAATTCTCTTATGAGTGTTTTGAATACTAAGAGAAGTTTGATGCTTGATGATTGTTTTGAGATATGGAGGTAATAATATCAAAGTCGTGCCAGTTGAGTAGTTGTGAAATTGAGAAATGCTTGTGTTGAAGTTTGCAAGTCCCGTAGCATGCACGTATGGTAAACGTTATGTAACAAATTTGAAACATGAGGTGTTATTTGATTGTCCTCCTTATGAGTGGTGGTCGGGGACGAGCGATGGTCTTTTCCTACCAATCTATCCCCCTAGGAGCATGCGCGTAGTGCCGAGGTTTTTGATGACTTGTAGATTTTTGCAATAAGTATGTGAGTTCTTTATGACTAATGTTGAGTCCATGGATTATACGCACTCTCACCCTTCCATCATTGCTAGCCTCTTTGGTACCGTGCATTGCCCTTTCTCACATTGAGAGTTGGCGCAAACTTCGCCGGTGCATCCAAACCCCATGATATGATACGCTCTTTCACACATAAACCTCCTTATATCTTCCTCAAAACAGCCACCATACCTACCTATTATGGCATTTCCATAGCCATTCCGAGATATATTGCCATGCAACTTTCCACCATACCGTTCATCATGACACATTCATCATTGTCATATTGCTTTAGCATGATCATGTAGTTGACATAGTATTTGTGGCAAAGCCACCGTTCATAATTCTTTCATTCATGTCACTCTTGATTCATTGCATATCCTGGTACACCGCCGGAGGCATTCATATAGAGTCATACTTTGTTCTAGTATCGAGTTGTAATCATTGAGTTGTAAATAAATAGAAGTGTGATGATCATCAATCAATAGAGCATTATCCCCCCAAAAGAGAGAAAGGCCAAAGAAAAAATAGAAGGTCCCCAAAAAATATAAATAAATAAATAAAAAAGAAAATAAAAAGGGGCAATGCTACTATCCTTTTACCACACTTGTGCTTCAAAGTAGCACCGTAATCTTCATGATAGAGAGTCTCTTGTTTTGTCACTTTCATATACCAGTGGGAACTTTTCATTATAGAACTTGGCTTGTATATTCCAACAATGGGCCTCCTCAAGTGCCCTAGGTCTTCATGAGCAAGCAAGTTGGATGCACACCGACTTAGTTTCTTTTGTTGAGCTTTCATAAATTTATAGCTCTAGGGCATCCGTTGCATGGCAATCCCTACTCTTTGCATCAACATCAATCGATGGGCATCTCCATAGCTCATTGATTAGCCTCATTGGTGTGAGACTTTCTCCTTTTTTGTCTTCTCCACATAACCCACATCATCATATTCTATTCCACCCATAGTGCTATATCCATGGCTCACGCTCATGTATTGCGTGAAGGTTTATAAAGTTTGAGATTACTAGAGTATGAAACAATTGCTTGGCTTGTCATCGGGGTTGTGCATGATGAGAGCATTCTTGTGTGACAAAGATGGAACATGACTAAACTATATGATTTTGTAGGGATGAACTTTCTTTGGCCATGTTATTTTGAGAAGACATAATTGCTTAGTTAGTATGCTTGAAGTATTATTATTTTTATGTCAATATTAAACTTTTGTCCTGAATCTTATGGATCTGAACATTCACACCACAATTAAGAAGAATTACATTGAAATTATGCCAAGTAGCACTCCGCATCAAAAATTCTGTTTTTATCATTTACCTACTCGAGGATGAGTAGGAATTAAGCTTGGGGATGCTTGATACGTCTCCAACGTATCTATAATTTTTGATTGCTCCATGCTATATTATATACTATTTTGAATGTTTATGGGCTTTATTATACACTTTTATATCATTTTTGGGACTAACCTATTAACCCAGAGCCCAGTGCCAGTTTCTGTTTTTACCCTGTTTTAGGGTTTCGAAGTAAAGGAAAATCAAACGGAGTCCAATTGACCTGAAACTTCACGGAACTCTTTTTTGGAAGGAAAGAAGCCCAGAAGACTTGGAGTGCACGTCGGGGGATCTGCGAGGAGGCCACGAGGCAGGGGGGCGCCCACCCCCCTGGGTGCGCCCTCCACCCTCGTGGGCCCCTCGTGGCCCCCCTGACGCACTTCTTCCGCCTATATATCTCCATATACCCTAAAAACACCCGGGAGCACAATAGACCGGGAGTTCCGCCGCCAGAAGCCTCGGTAGCCACCGAAAGCCAATCTAGACCCGTTCCGGCACCCTGTCGGAGGGGGCATCCGTCTCCGGTGGCCATCTTTATCATCCCGGTGCTCTCCATGATGAGGAGGGAGTAGTTCTCCCTCGGGGCTGAGGGTATGTACCAGTAGCTATGTGTTTGATCTCTCTCTCTCTCTCTCGTGTTCTTGAGGTGATACGATCTTGATGTATCGCGAGCTTTGCTATTATAGTTGGATCTTATGTTTCTCCTCCCCCTCTACTCTCTTGCAATGAATTGAGTTTCCCCTTTGAAGTTATCTTATCGGATTGACTCTTTAAAGATTTGAGAACACTTGATGTATGTCTTGCCGTGGATATCTGTGGTGACAATGGGATATCACGTGATTCACTTGATGTATGTTTTGGTGATCAACTTGCGGGTTCCGCCCATGAACCTATGCATAGGGGTTGGCACACGTTTTCGTCGTGATTCTCCGGTAGAAACTTTGGGGCACTCTTTGAGGTTCTATGTGTTGGTTGAATAGATGAATCTGAGATTGTGTGATGCATATCGTATAATCATACCCACGGATACTTGAGGTGACATTGGAGTATCTAGGTGACATTAGGGTTTTGGTTGATTTGTGTCTTAAGGTGTTATTCTAGTACGGACTCTAGGGCTGTTTGTGACACTTATAGGAATAGCCCACCGGATTGATTGGAAAGAATAACTTTGAGGTGGTTTCGTACCCTACCATAATCTCTTCGTTCGTTCTCCTCTGTTAGTGACTTTGGAGTGACTCTTTATTGCATGTTGAGGGATAGTTATGTGATCCAATTATGTTATCATCGTTGAGGGAACTTGCACTAGCGAAAGTATGAACCCCAGGCCTTATTTCCTACCATTGCAATACCGTTTATGCTCACTTTTATCACTTGCTACCTTGCTGTTTTTATATTTTCAGATTACAAAAACTATTATCTACTATCCATATACCACTTGTGTCACCATCTCTTCGCCGAACTAGTGCACCTATACAATTTACCATTGTATTGGGTGTGTTGGGGACACAAGAGACTCTTTGTTATTTGGTTGCAGGGTTGCTTGAGATAGACCATCTTCATCCTACGCCTCCTACAGATTGATAAACCTTAGGTCATCCACTTGAGGGAAATTTGCTACTATCCTACAAACCTCTGCACTTGGAGGCCCAACAACGTCAACAAGAAGAAGTTTGTGTAGTAGACATCATTATGATGATAGCATGCCTCCTACTTATGATGCTTATATTGATGAAAGTGGGTTTGGAAGAGTATCAACTTTAGGAAGTAATGATCCCACTATTTTGGAGGGTGTTGAATCTTATTGTGATAATTATGGAAGTGGATTTGGAGAGCTCATGACTTTATTTAGTAATGATTCCACTATCTTGGAAGAGGTTTCAATCGATTATGATGAGAACAAAGTTGCTACCTATGATGATTATTGTGATGATACTTATGCTATAAAAAGTAGTGATGATTATATTTATAAAACTTGTCATGATTATGATTACCCTTTTTCTGAACATTATTCTTTCAATGTGGAAATAATTTATAGTATTCGAGTTTCTTATGATACTCCCACTATTCCGAATGAGAAGAATTTTGCCTATGTGGTCTATGCTTGCAGATCATGAAAAGAATGCTTTATGTGATGGTTATATTGTTGAATTCATTCATGATGCTACTGAAAATTATTATGAGGGAGGAATATATGCTTGTAGAAATTGCAATAATATCAAGTTTCCTCTCTATGTGCTTAAAGTTTTGAAGTTTTGCTTGCTTTACCTTCCTATGCAAGTTTATTATTGTTCCCATAAGTTGTTTGCTCACAAAATACCGATGAATAGGAAGTGGGTTAGACTTAAATGTGCTAGTCATATTCTTCATGATGCTCTCTTTATGTTTCAATTCTTATCTTTTATGTGAGCATCATTGAAATCATCATGCCTAGCTAGGGGCGTTAAACGATAGCGCTTGTTGGGAGGCAGCCCAATTTTATTTTTGTTCTTTGCTTTTTGATCCTGTTTAGTAATAAATAATTTATCTAGACTCTGTTTAGATGTGGTTCCATGTTTTAATTAGTGTTTTTGCCAAGTAGAACCTTTGGGAAGACTTGGGGAAAGTCTTTGCGATCATGCTGTAAAAAACAGAAACTTTAGCGCTCACGAGATTCGCTGCCATTTTTTTATTAGAGAGTGATATTTAGTTAATTCTTTTTGAAGATGATTAGTATATAAATTCCTCACGTCCAGAAATTTATTTTAGAATTTTTGGGGTTCCATAAGTATACGTTTGATCCAGATTACTACAGACTGTTCTGTTTTTGACAGATTCTACTTTCTATGTGTTGTTTGCTTATTTTGATGAATCTATGAGTAGTACCGGAGGGCACGAACCATAGAGAAGTTGGAATACAGTAGATATTACACCAATATGAATTTATAATGAGTTCACAATAGTATCTAAGTGGTGATTTATTTTCTTATACTAACGGAGCTTACGAGTTTTCTGTTAAGTTTTGTGTTCTGAAGTTTTCAAGTTTTGGGTAAAGATTCGATGGACTATGGAATAAGGAGTGGCAAGAGCCTAAGATTGGGGATGCCCAAGGCACCCCAAGGTAATATTCAAGGACAACCAAGAGCCTAAGCTTAGGGATGCCCCGGATGGCATCCCCTCTTTCGTCTTCGTTCATCGGTAACTCTACTTGGAGCTATATTTTTATTCGCCACATGATATGTGTTTTGCTTGGAGCGTCATTTTATTTTATTTTGTTTTGCTTGCTGTTTGAATAAAATACCAAGATCTGAAATTCTTAAATGTTAGAGTCTTCACATAGTTGCATAATTATTCGACTACTCATTGATCTTCACTTATATCTTTTGGAGTAGTTTGTCACTTGCTCTAGTGCTTCACTTAAATCTTTTTAGAGCACGGTGATGGTTTTATTTTGAAGAAATAATTGATCTCTCATGCTTCACTTATATTATTTTGAGAATCCTTTAGAACAGCATGGTAATTTGCTTTTAGGCATAATAAAAACTTTCATATAAAGTGCATTGAATACTATGAGAAGTTTGATACTTGATAATTGTTTTGAGATATGAAGATGGTGATATTAGAGTCATGCTAGTTGAGTAGTTGTGAATTTGAGAGATACTTGTGTTAAAGTTTGTGATTCATGTATCATGCACGTATGGTGAATCGTTATGTGATGAAGTCGGAGCATGATCTATTTTTTGATTGTCTTCCTTATGAGTGGCAGTCGGGGATGAGCGATAGTCTTTTCCTACCAATCTATCCCCCCTAGGAGCATGCCGTAGTACTTTGTTTCGATAACTAATAGATTTTTGCAATAAGTATGTGAGTTCTTTATGACTAATGTTGAGTCCATGGATTATACGCACTCTCACCTTTCCACCTTTGCTAGCCACTCTAGTACCGTGCAACTTTCGCCGGTATCATAAACCCACCATATACCTTCCTCAAAACAGCCACCATACCTACCTATTATGGCATTTCCATAGCCATTCCGAGATATATTGACATGCAAATTTCCACCGTTCTGTTTATTATGACACGCTCCATCATTGTCATATTGCTTTGCATGATCATGTAGTTGACATCGTATTTGTGGGAATTTTACATTATAGAACTTGGCTTGTATATTCCAATGATGGGCTTCCTCAAATTTCCCTAGGTATTCGTGAGCAAGCAAGTTGGATGCACACCCACTTAGTTTCTTTTGTTGAGCTTTCATACACTTATAGCTCTAGTGCATCCGTTGCATGGGAATCCCTACTCACTTACATCGATATCTATTGATGGGCATCTCCATAGCCCGTTGATACGCCTAGTTGATGTGAGACTATCTTCTCCTTTTTGTATTCTCCACAACCACCATTTTATTCCACCTATAGTGCTATGTCCATGGCTCACGCTCATGTATTGCGTGAAGATTGAAAAAGTTTGAGAACATCAAAAGTATAAAACAATTGCTTGGCTTGTCATCGGGGTTGTGCATGATTTAAATATTTTGTGTGATGAAGATAGATCATAGCCAGACTATATGATTTTGTAGGGATAGCTTTCTTTGGCCATGTTATTTTGATGAGACATGATTACTTTGTTAGTATGCTTGAAGTATTATTATTTTTATGTCAATATTAAACTTTTGTCTTGAATCTTATGGATCTGAATATTCTTGCCACAATAAAGAAGATTACATTAATAAATATGTTAGGTAGCATTCCACATCAAAAATTCTGTTTTTATCATTTACCTACTCGAGGACGAGCAGGAATTAAGCTTAGGGATGCTTGATACGTCTCCAACGTATCTATAATTTTTGATTGTTCCATGCTATTATATTACCCGTTTTGGTTGTTTATGGGCTTTATTATACACTTTTATATTATTTTTGGGACTAACCTACTAACCGGAGGCCCAGCCCAAATTGTTGTTTTCTTGCCTATTTCAGTGTTTCGAAGAAAAGGAATATCAAACGGAGTCCAAACGGAATGAAACCTTCGAGAGAGTTATTTTTGGAACATAAGCAATCCAGGAGACTTGGAGTACACGTCGGGGAAGCTTCGAGGAAGCCACGAGGCAGGGAGGCGCGCCCCCCACCCTTGTGGCTCCCCTGACCGACTTCTTTCGCCTATATATGTCCATATACCCTAAAAACATCATAAAACAAAATAGATCGGGAGTTTCGCCGCCAGAAGCCTCCGTAGCCACCAAAAACCAATCCAGACCCATTCCGGCACCCTACCGGAGGGGGGGGGGGGATCCCTCTCCAGTGGCCATCTTCATCATCCCAGCGCTCTCCATGACGAGGAGGGAGTAGTTCACCCTCGGGACTGAGGGTATGTACCAGTAGCTATGAGTTTGATCTCTCTCTCTCTCTCTCTCTCTCTCTCTCTCTCGGTTCTTGAGGTGATAAGATCTTGATGTATCGCGAGCTTTGCTATTATAGTTGGATCTTATGATGTTTCTCCCCCTCTACTCTCTTGTAATGGATTGAGTTTTCCCTTTGAAGTTATCTTATCGGATTGAGTATTTAAGGATTTGAGAACACTTGATGTATGTCTTGCGTGGGATACCCGTGGTGAAAATGGGGTATTCTATTGATCCACTTGATGTATGTTTTGGTGATCAACTTGCGGGTTCCGCCCATGAACCTATGCATAGGGGTTGGCACACATTTTCGTCGTGATTCTCCGTAGAAACTTTGGGGCACTCTCTCTCTCTCTCTCGTGTTCTTGAGTCGGCACGATCTTGATGTATCGTGAGCTTTGCTATTATATTTGGATCTTATGATGTTTCTCCCCCTCTACTCTCTTGTGATGAATTGAGTTTTCCCTTTGAAGTTATCTTATCGGATTGAGTCTTTAAGGGTTTGAGAACACTTGATGTATATCTTGCATGTGCTTATCTATGGTGACAATGGGATATCACGTGATCCACTTGGTGTATGTTTTGGTGATCAACTTGCGAGTTTCGTGACCTCGTGAACTTATGCATAGGGGTTGGCACACGTTTTCGTCTTGACTCTCCGGTAGAAACTTTGGGGCACTCTTTGAAGTTCTTTGTGTTGGTTGAATAGATGAATCTGAGAATGTGTGATGCATATCGTATAATCATACCCAAGGATACTTGAGGTGACATTGGAGTATCTAGGTGACATTAGGTTTTGGTTGATTTGTATCTTAAGGTGTTATTCTAGTACGAACTCTATGATATATCGAACGAAAAGAATAGGTTCATGTTATTTTACTACAGACTCTTGAATAGATCGATCAGAAAGGATAACTTTGAGGTGGTTTCGTACCCTACCATAATCTCTTCGTTTGTTCTCCGCTATTAGTGACTTTGGAGTGTCTCTTTGTTGCATGTTGATGGATAGTTATATGATCCAATTATGTTATTATTGTTGAGAGAACTTGCACTAGTGAAAGTATGAACCCTAGGCCTTGTTTCAACACATTGCAATACCATTTGTGCTCACTTTTATCATTAGTTACCTTGCTGTTTTTATATTTTCAGATTACAAAAACCTATATATACCATCCATATTGCACTTGTATCACCATCTCTTCGCCGAACTAGTGCACCTATACAATTTATCATTGTATTGGGTGTGTTGGGGACACAAGAGACTCTTTGTTATTTGGTTGCAGGGTTGTTTGAGAGAGACCATCTTCATCCTACGCCTCCCACGGATTGATAAACCTTAGGTCATCCACTTCAGGGAAATTTGCTACTATCCTACAAACCTCTGCACTTGGAGGCCCAACAACGTCTACAAGAAGAAGGTTGTGTAGTAGACATCATGACTACTGTCCAGCAAGAAAACGACGAACGGAAAAGAGGGCGAATAAAACGACAAATTTTTGTGAAGTGGGGGAGTGGAAAACGAGAGGCAAATGGCAAATAATGTAAATTGCGAGGAGATGAGATTTGTGATCAGGAACCTGGTAGATGTTGATAATGTCTCCCCGGCAACGGCACCATAAATTCCTTTTGATGCCTGCTAGACTACGTCGGTATTTCCCCAAAGAGGAAGGGATGATGTAGCACGGCGACGGTAGGTACTTCCCTCAGTGATGAGACCAAGGTTATCGAACCATTAGGAGAACCAAGCAACACTACGTAAACAACACCTGCACACAAATAACAAATACCCGCAACCCGACGTGTTAAAGGGGTTGTCAATCCCTTTAGGGCAACGACGCCAGAAATTGGCAAACGGACGTGATAAAAATATGATTGATGGGATAAATAGATCTCGAATAAAATAAATTGCAGTAAGATATTTTTGTATTTTTGGTTTAATAGATCTGAAAATAAGAGCAAAGGAAAATAGATCACAAAGGCAAATATCTATACCAATATAAAAAGACCCAAAGGGGCAGATCCAACTGATCTCGGCCATCGAACTAAGCCAATCCAACGACCTAGACTGCTCCAATGGCGAGTGTTAAATGTGTTTAACGTGCAATTAATATCATACCAAATATTGCACTAATCACAAGATTAATACACAAATAATAGCATACCTAATATCCGTGTGCAATTAATGTATTGCCTAAATATTAATGTGCGTTGCACGTGCACATTTACTAGTATTAAAGAAGAGACCCGGGGGCCGTAGATTTCACTAGTGGCTTCTCTCGAGAAAAATAGAAAACGGCGGGTAAACAAATTACTGTTGGGCAATTGATAGAACTTCAAATAATCATGATGATATCCAGGAAATGATCATTATATAGGCATCACGTCCAACATTAGTAGACCGACTCCTGCATGCATCTACTACTACTACCTCCGTTTCAGTTTACAATTCCTACGCGTATACCTATGTTGTCAATTTTACCATCTTAATATAAACTATATAGCACAAAAATTATACAGTTTGAAAATAGAACATCTAAAGTTTATATTGATATATTTTTTGTAATATATGACTTGTATTAGGTTGGTCAAATTAACGACCTAGGGGCACGCGCACGCCCTGTAAACTGAGAGAGAGGTAGTATTACTCCACATATTGACCGCTATCCAACATGCATCTAGTGTATTAAATTCATGGAGAAACGGAGTAATGCAATAAGAATGATGACATGATGTATACAAGATATATTTATATAGAAGTAGACCCCATCTTGTTATCCTTAATGGCAACCATACATACGTGTCGGTTCCCATTCTGTCACTAGGATCAAGCACCGTAAGATCGAACCCATCACAAAGCACCTCTTCCCATTGCAAGATAAATAGATCAAGTTGGCCAAACAAAACCCAAATGTCAGAGAATAAATACGAGGCTATAATCAATCATGCATATAAGAGATCAAAGGAGACTCAAATAACTTTCATGAATAAAAAGATAGATCGGATCATAAACTCAAAGTTCACCGAATCCCAACAAACACACCGCAAAAAGATTTACATCATATGGATCTCCAAGAGGCCATTGTATTGAGAATCAAATGAGAGAGGAAGCCATCTAGCTCCTAACTACGGACCCGTAGGTCTACAATGAACTACTAATGCATCATCGAAGAGGCACCAATGGACATGATGAACCCCTCCGTGATGGTGTCTAGATTGGATCTGGTGATTCAGGAACTTGTGGCGACTGGAATTGATTTTCATCGACTCCCCTAGGGTTTCTGGAATATTGAGGCATTCATAGAGTATAAAAGTGGTCCGGGGGGCACCCGAGGTGGGCACAACCCACCAGGGCGCGCCTGGGCCTCCAGGCGCGCCCTGGTGCGTTGTGCTCCCCTCGGAGCAGCCCTTAGATGCTTCTTCGGCCCACTGGATGTCTTCTGGTCCAAAAAAACCCACAAAAAGTTTCGCAGACTCCGTTTGGTATTGATTTCCTGCGATGTAAAAAACATGCAAAAAACAACAACTGGCACTTGGCACTATGTCAATAGGTTAGTACCAAAAAATGATATAAAATGACTATAAAAATGATTATAAAACATTCAAGAATGATAATATACTAGCATGGAACAATAAAAAAAATTATAGATACGTTGGAGACATATCAACATCCCCAAGCTTAATTCCTGCTCGTCCTCGAGTAGGTAAATGATAAAAATAGAATTTTTGATGTGGAATGCTGCCTAACATGTCATCTCATATTCTTTTCTTTGTAGCATGGTGATGTCTACTACACAACCTTCTTCTTGTAGACGTTGTTGGGCCTCCAAGTGCAGAGGTTTGTAGGACAATAGCAAATTTCCCTCAAGTGGATGACCTAAGGTTTATCAACCCGTGGGAGGCGTAGGATGAAGATGGTCTCTCTCAAGCAACCCTGCAACCAAATAATAAAGAGTCTCTTGTGTCCCCAACGCACCCAATACAATGGTAAATTGTATAGGTGCACTAGTTCGGCAAAGAGATGGTGATACAAGTGCAATATGGATGGTAGATATAGGTTTTTGTAATCTTGAAATATAAAAACAGTAAGGTAATTAATGATAAAAGTGAGCGTAAATGGTATTGCAATGCGTTGAAATAAGGCCTAGGGTTCATACTTCCAATAGTGCAAGTTCTCTCAACAATAATAACATAATTTGATCATATAACTATCCCTCAACATGCAACAAAGAGTCACTCTAAAGTCACTAATAGCGGAGAACAAACAAAGAGATTATGGTAGGGTACGAAACCACCTCAAAGTTATCCTTTTTGATCGATCTATTCAAGAGTCCGTAGTAAAATAACATGAAGCTATTCTTTCAGTTCAATCTATCATAGAGTTCGTACTAGAATAACACCTTAAGACACAAATCAACCAAAACCCTAATGTCACCTAGATACTCCAATGTCACCTCAATTATCCATGGGTATGATTATACGATATGCATCACACAATCTCAGATTCATCTATTCAAACCAACACAAAGTACTTCAAAGAGTACTCCAAAGTTTCTACCGGAGAGTCAAGACGAAAACGTGTGCCAACCCCTATGCATAGGTTCATGGGCGGAACCCGCAAGTTGATCACCAAAACATACATCAAGTGGATCAATAGAATACCCTATTGTCACCATGGGTATCCCACACAAGACATACATCAAGTGTTCTCAAATCCTTAAAGACTCAATCTGATAAGATAACTTCAAAGGGAAAATTCAATCCATTGCAAGAGAGTAGAGGGGGAGAAACATCATAAGATCCAACTATAATAGCAAAGCTCGCGATACATCAAGATCTTATCACCTCAAGAACACGAGAGAGAGAGAGAGAGAGAGATCAAACACATAGCTACTGGTACATACCCTCAGATCAGAGGGTGAACTACTCCCTCCTCGTCATGGAGAGCGCCGGGATGATGAAGATGGCCACCGGTGAGTGTTCCCCCCTCCAGCAGGGTGCCAGAACAGGGTCCCGATTGGTTTTTTGGTGGCTACAGAGGCTTGTGGCGGCGGAACTCCCAATCTATTCTGCTCCTCGATGGTTTTAGGGTATATTGGTAGATATAGGAGGAAGAAATACATCAGGGGAGCCACGAGGGACCCAAGAGGGTGGAGGGCGCGCCCCCTGCCTCGTGCCTTCCTTGTTGCTTCCCTTACGTACACCCCAAGTCTTCTGGATTGCCTCCGTTCCAAAAATAACTCTCCCGAAGGTTTCATTCCAATTGGACTCCGTTTGATATTCCTTTTCTGCGAAACACTGAAACAAGGGGAAAACAGAAACTGGCACTGGGCTCTGGGTTAATAGGTTAGTCCCAAAAATCATATAAAATAGCATATAAATGCATATAAAACATCCAAAGTTGATAATATAATAGCATGGAACAATAAAAAATTATAGATACGTTGGAGACGTATCAGCATCCCCAAGCTTAATTCCTGCTCGTCCTCGAGTAGGTAAATGATAAAAACAGAATTTTTGATGTGGAATGCTACCTAACATATTTATCCATGTAATTCTCTTTATTGTGGCAAGAATATTCAGATCCATAAGATTCAAGAGAAAAGTTTAATATCGACATCAAAACAATAATACTTCAAGCATACTAACTAAGCAATCATGTCTTCTCAAAATAACATGGCCAAAGAAAGCTATCCCTACAAAATCATATAGTCTGGCTATGCTCTATCTTCATCACACAAAATATTTAAATCATGCACAACCCCGATGACAAGCCAAGCAATTGTTTCACACTTTTGATGTTCTCAAACTTTTTCAATCTTCACGCAATACATGAGCGTAAGCCATGGACATAGCACTATAGGTGGAATAGAATGGTGGTTGTGGAGAAGACAAAAAGGAGAAGATAGTCTCAGATCAACTGGGCGTATCAACAGGATATGGATATGCCTATCAATAGATATCAATGTGAGTGAGTAGGGATTGCCATGCAATGGATGCACTAGAGCTATAAGTGTATGAAAGCTCAAAAAGAAACTAAGTGGGTGTGCATCCAACTCGCTTGCTCACGAAGACCTAGGGCATTTTGAGGAAGCCCATCATTGGAATATACAAGCCAAGTTCTATAATGAAAATTTCCCACTAGTATATGAAAGTGACAACATAAGAGACTCTCTATCGTGAAGATCTTGGTGCTACTTTGAAGCACAAGTGTGGTAAAAGGATAGTAACATTGTCCCTTCTCTCTTTTTCTCTCATTTTTTTGTTTTTTGTTTTTTGGGCCTTCTCTTTTTTTTGGCCTTTCCCTTTTTTTCGTCCGGAGTCTCATCCCGACTTGTGGGGGAATCATAGTCTCCATCATCCTTTCCTCACTGGGACAATGCTCTAATAATGATGATCATCACACTTTTATTTACTTACAACTCAAGAATTACAACTCGATACTTAGAACAAGATATGACTCTATATGAATGCCTCCGGTGGTGTACCGGGATGTACAATGACTCATGAGTGACATGTATGAAAGAATTATGAATGGTGGCTTTGCCACAAATACGATGTCAACTACATGATCATGCATATCAATATGACAATGATGGAGCGTGTCATAATAAACGGAACGATGGAAAGTTGCATGGCAATATATCTCGGAATGGCTATGGAAATGCCATAATAGGTAGATATGGTGGCTGTTTTGAGGAAGGTAATGGTGGGTGATATGGTACCGGAGAAAATTGCACGACACAAGAGAGGCTAGCAATGATGGAAGGGCGAGAGTGCGTATAATCCATGGACTCAACATTAGTCATAAAGAACTCACATACTTATTGCAAAAATATATTAGTTATCGAAACAAAGTACTACGCGCATGCTCCTAGGGGGATAGATTGGTAGGAAAAGACCATCGCTCATCCCCGACTGCCACTCATAAGGAAGACAATTAATAAATAAATCATGCTCCGACCTCATCACATAACGGTTCACCATACATGCATGCTACGGGAATCACAAACTTTAACACAAGTATCTCTCAAATTCACAACTACTCACTAGCATGACTCTAATATTACCATCTCCATATCTCAAAACAATCATCAAGTATCAACTTCTCATAGTATTCAATGCACTCTATATGAAAGTTTTTATTATATCCCTCTTGGATGCCCATCATATTAGGACTAGTTTCATAACCAAAGCAAACTACCATGCTGTTCTAAAGACTCTCAAAATTATATGAGTGAAGCATGAGAGTTCATTAATTTCTATAAAATAAAACCACCACCATGCTCTAAAAAGATATAAGTGAAGCATTATAGCAACAACAAACTACTCCGAAAGATATAAGTGACGATCAATGAGTAGTCGAATAATTATGCAACTATATGAAGACTCTCTAACATTTGATAATTTCAGATTTTGGTATTTTATTCAAGAAGCAAGCAAAACTAAATAAAATAAAATTACGCTCCAAGCAAAACACATATCATGTGGTAAATAAAAATATAGCTCCAAGTAAAGTTACCGATGAACGAAGACGAAAGAGGGGATGCCTTCCGAGGCATCCCCAAGCTTAGGCTTTTGGTTGTCCTTGAATATTACCTTGGGGTGCCTTGGGCATCCCCAAGATTAGGCTCTTGCCACTCCTTATTCCATAGTCCATCGAATCTTTACCCAAAACTTGAAAACTTCGCAACACAAAACTTAACAGAAAACTCGTAAGCTCCGTTAGTATAAGAAAATAAATCACCACTTAGGTACTGTTGTGAACTCATTCTAAATTCATATTGGTGTAATATATACTGTATTCCAACTTATCTATGGTTCATACCCTCCGATACTACTCATAGATTCATCAAAATAAGCAAACAACACATAGAAAACAGAATCTGTCAAAAACAGAACAGGCTGTAGTAATCTGTAGGTTCCGAATACTTCTGTAACTCCAATAATCCTGAGAAATTAGGAAATCCTAGGAATATTTTTTAATGTTCTACTGCACTTGGAATTGGTATTTTATTGCTCTCTGGTAAGAAATGAAAATTATTCTCGTGAGCGCATACTTTCTGTTTTTTACAGCAAGGTCAAATAACAATCACCCAAGAAGGTCCTAAAGGCTTTACTTGGCACAAACACTAATTAAAACATAAAAAACAATCATAACAGAGGATAGATGATTAATTTATTACTCAACAGGAACAAAAAGCAAGGAGCTAAAATAAAATTGGGTTGCCTCCCAACAAGCGCTATCGTTTAATGCCCCTAGCTAGGCATGATGATTTCAACGATGCTCACATAAAAGATAAGAATTGTAACAAAAAGAGAGCATCTTGAAGAATATGACTAGCACATTTAAGTCTAACCCACTTCCTATGCATAGGGATTTTGTGGGCAAACAACTTATGGGAGTAATAATCAACTAGCATAGGAAGGCAAAACAAGCATAACTTTAAAACTTTAAGCACATAGAGAGGGAACTTGATATTATTGCAATTCCTACAAGCATATATTCCTCCCTCATAATAATTTTCAGCAGCATCATGAATGAATTCAACAATATAACCAGCACCTAAAGCATTCTTTTCATGATCTACAAGCATAGAAAATTTACTACTCTCCACATAAGCAAAATTCTTCTCATTCGGAATAGTGGGAGTATCATAAGAGACTCGAATAGTATAAATTGTTTCCACATTAAAAGAGTAATGTTCAGAAAAAGGGTAGTCATAATCATTACAAGTTTTATAAATATAATCACCACTACTCTTTATAGCATAAGTGTCATCGCAATAGTCATCATAAATAGGAGGCATGCTATCATCATAATAAATTTGCTCATCAAAACCCGGGGGACTAAAAATATCATCTCCATTAAATGTAGCATCCACAAGCTTGGGACAAACATTAATTGCAGCAAGTATATTCTCAAACATGTCATTCTCATCAAACATAGCATCCCCAAGCTTCGGCCTTTTCATATCATAAGCATAATCACTCTCATCATTAATAGTATGGATAGCACCAATAGTATAGCAATTATCATCATCAAAATGAGTAATAGGAGCAACATTATTTGGGAGAGATACCTTTCTACCTTTGCTTCTCCATCTTTTCTTTTTTTTCTTCACGTCATGTGTGGGTTCAACCTTCTTTTTGGAGCTCCTTATTAATGAAATTGGTTGAATAAAAGGCTCCTCCTTGTTACCTGATTCATCATAAGAAAAAATATGAGGATATTGGGAAGTCTATTCCCTTTCATTAGTATTCTCTTCATCTTCTATTTGTTTTATTTTCTTTATGTAATTGGCAATATAAGGATTTTCAATGCAATTCACTGCACAATACATATAAATTTCCTGTAGATCAAAATCAAGAAGTTTATCATGGGAAAATACTGGAAGATAGTTAGATATACGTTTCATTTCTTCATAACCCATAAGCAAACTAAGTTCATTATGATGTGCAAGGGAAATCAAGTCATCACAATTTTTGGAAACGATTAGATCATAAAACAATTTGCATCGAATGGTTAAATGACCATGTTCATTGCAAAGTTCACAAGTACTGCTAAGAAAATTTAAATTTTCAGCACAAACATCTAGCCTTTCTTGCAACCATTTAGTTTCTAAGTACATATATGCATCACATATCAGCCTGACATGGGGGGCTGAGTGAGTGGCCAGGTTAGTCGTCAAAGCACCATCAGTTGCAAATTAGTGCTACATGATAAAATACTGTTGTCTTAAACATGATGGCCTTTTGTGATTTAATAAAATGGTGGTTCAGTAATACCCTAACCTAGAATACTTAGTAGTATGGTTTTGTGTAATTTACTTGTTACAAATACGGAAACACACGTCTCTGCGTGACACGCGTCCAGTGAGGGACCTCATACCATCATTCAATAAACTCGTTTCTGCAATTGGAGTTATGCTTCTAAAACATATATGGTGTTACAATGCTCTATGAGGGGTCTACGTTTTGCAACAAAATCTTTTGCGAAATTTTTCTGCAACAAGACCATTTTTTTCAACAAAACCTTAGTTGCGAAAAATGCAACAAAATTGTTGCAAAAAATTTCTGCAACAAGACCTATGTTGAAGTAGTGGAGACACGTTCGGCCGTTTGATGCGGTAAATATGACAGCTCGCAACCCGGCTGATCTTTTAAAAATATCAGTCGGTGGACGCATCTTCTTAAAAGATCCACCGTTTGCGAGCCATCCGATCTGACGCAGTCTCACGGCCGAGCCTTGTCCTCACTTTTTCAACATGAGTTGTGTTGCGACAGAAGTCGTGTTACGAGAATCCTTTTGCAACATGGGTCTTGTTGCAGAAATATTTGTAACAAAGGTTGTGTTGCAGAATATATTTTTTCTTTTTGCAACAGAGGTGTTACTGTGGAAGGAATTTTTCCAACACAGAGGATGTTACAAAAAAATTGCAACAAAGATGATGTTACAAAATCGTTGACGTGGTTACCGACAGCACCGCCGTTGCTCGCGCGACTAGTAATGGCCAGGGACATCATGGAGGAGGTGTCACATGTGACCGTGGTTCCCTAAACCACCCCGGTGCAGTTGAGGGAAGTGAGGTCGGGCATGAGCGGGGTTCGCACGACTCATAGGGAGGCGGAGCTCGAAGGGTGGGGAGAGGAGAGGAGCAAGAGGGTGGTGGCCGACCTGTCGAAGTAGACACAAAATAGGTCGGCCATGGCACGCGAGGGTGAGGGGAGGGCCAGCGGCGGAGGATCTCACCGGCAGTGGCATGGTCGCCAAATATGTGGTGTTTTCATTGGCTGGCTGTAGCAGAGGGGAAGCAAGGAGAGAACAAGATAAGGCATCTCCAAGACGGACCAGCAAACCACCCGCATCTCCCCAGATTGATCTGTCTGGATCGCTGAAGCCATTTAACATGGTCCTGTATCGGTCCGCAGGGCGATCCAGACGCTTTTTCTCCTACAAATTGGCGACAAAGTGAGGGGAGGTTTGCGGGAGTCCGGACACCCGAAATGTGTTGGAGGTATGCCCTAGAGGCAATCATGTATGATGATATTTCCTATGTGTTTATGAATAAAGATAGTCCTTGGACATTATCAATGATGTGTATCGACAAGTATGTGACTTGTTTATGGGACTATGCATTGTATGATGAGTGTCCTAAAAGGGTCCCTAATTGAAAGAGTTGTGTGGACGCGTAGCCGACTCGACTAGCATATGACAAGGTTGATGGCTTGGTCTCACTGGCCATGGAGCATTGGATGCTAACCAGATAATATGGACTCGGAAGGATCTGGTCAGATTCGACGTAGTCGGATCCGAGTTGAGATAAGGTCCGAGTCGGACAGACCCAACTATGAGACGCATCGATATGTATTATGTGAGTCTCTAGTACAACATACATTTTATGTCCTAAGACCTGAGCTGGTGCATGTACTCGGGATGGTGACGGGCTTGCTTTGGACCAACCAAACGCTACTCCGTGACTGGGTAGTTACGATGGTAGGTTTCGGGCTTGTCTAAACCCATGCTGCGAGACATGGTCGAGCAAGATGGGATTTGCCCCTCTGATCAGGAGAGATATACTCTGGACCCCCTCGTGTGATCTGACCAAGATAAGCATGGCCATGCGATTAGGATTATGAGATAATCCGGTTTGTGGTCGGCATCACTGTAACAAGATAGAGGTCGGGCTAGCACAAGGATGACAGACTCGCCTTAAGCCCAACAACATATATCGTGTGGCAAAAGGAATAGATGTGTGATGTACAGGTTCGCCTAACCAGCTTCATCGGACACTTGGAGTCGGCACGCTTTGCTAGAGGCACTGCCGACTAGCCGAGTCACATGTGATCTGACTCGCGACCAAGTGAACAAGAACCTAAGGGGTCGCGCGCTTAATGATAAAGGCGAGGGTGTCCTGATGTTTCGATGAGATGGTGGCTATCGTTTTCTGTGGGAGTCGACCTTGACGATCCGACTACGAACGTGCGAGACGTCGCGCCTTAGCAATCGCTAAACCAACTTCCAAGGGGTTATTGACCAGACCTGAGTATGATAAACCTGACCACGAGGGTCTGTTTCCTGCGAGCAAACGAAGAACAAGCAAGAAACTGAGATTGCAATCTGGATATTTCGAATATAAGATCAAAGCTTTATTGATCAAGGTGGGGTTCTGTGACGTCTTGGTCTGGTCATTGAACACAAACGAAGTACGCGAAGTTGCAGCTATGGCGAACTTTTAATCTAAACAAAACCCGAAGTCCAAACGATGCCCTAAGGGTTGTATATATGGAGGAGAGAGGGGGGAATTTCGTGGCCCTTGGACGAGGGGTCCGAAACCAACGCTAACTCTTGTTTCCCCACACATACGGACTCTAAAAACAACCTATAATCAAGTATTTCGAAATTACATGGGCCTGGCCCAAAAATAAGGTGACGCAACACCTAGGATAGCCTCTGGACGAAATTTATGAAGTGGCATCTTGTATATTTCGTCCAAGGCTTCATGCACTCATTATGGTGGCTTCAAAGTCCTAGAATCATCACTTGTAACTCCGCTCTTGTTCTCCTTGCGCATGCCATCATCTCCATGCTTGAACTTGCTCCAAGGTTCATCTTTCTCCAAGCTAGGCCCTTCATTTGTAAGCAAAACAAATGTATTCAATTTAGGCAACATCATATTCTCATGAACATTAGAATCGTTACCAAGAAACGAAAGTACTTGGTAATTTAATTGGCGTGCGCGAGCTCTAATAATTGGTCCAGTATGTATAGCAGCAGGGGTTGTGGGTGTAATAGTGGTATTGATGTCCTCATCATCCTGCCCTTCTTGAAATTAAGTCGTCCTCGATAGAAGCTCATCTTCCTCACCCAAATAAGGCTTCAAATCTACAATGTTAAAAGTGGGACTAACCCCAAAATCTGCAGGCAGCTCCAGTTTATACGCATTATTATTTATTTTCTCTAACACCTTAAAAGGACCATCAGCACGTGGCATTAGGTTTGATTTGCGCAAATTAGGAAATCTATCCTTACGCAAATGTAACCAAAACAAGATCTCCAGGTGCAAACACAACGTGTTTTCTACCCTTATCTCCAGCAAGTTTATATTTAGCATTCATACGCTCAATATTTTCCTTAGTTAACTCATGCATTTTTAAAATCAATTCAGCACGTTCTTTAGCATCTAAATTAACCTTCTTCGAAGATGGAAGAGGCAACAAAACAATAGGTGTACGAGGTAGGGAACCATACATAATTTCAAAAGGGCACATCTTAGTAGTAGAATGCAATGAACGATTATAAGCAAATTCAATATGAGGCAAGCATTCTTCCCACATTTTCTTATTATTCTTCAAAATAGCCCTAAGCATAGTAGACAATGTTCTATTGACTACTTCAGTTTGTCCATCAGTTTGGGGGTGACAAGTAGTACTAAAAAGTAGTGGCAGCCACCGGTGATTTGGTCGGTTGTTTTGGTCATTAATAATGGAGTACTCCCTCCGTTCTGAATTACTTGTCGCATGTATGGATGTATCTAGATGTATTTTAGTTCTAGACACATCCATTTTTGTGACGAGTAATTTGGAACGGAGGAGGTTTAAGGTGGAATCGATACTTTGGACATCGTCACCGCACGCGATACTTTGGACACGGATCGATAAGAGGAGGTTTAAGTCCCCAATTTAGCCCATAAACATCTCCAAAAATGACTAAGAAATTTAGTATCACGATTTGAAACAATAGTATTTAGTACACCATGCAAGCGAAATTTCACGAAAGAACAAATCAGCAACATTAACATCATCATCGCTTTTATGACATGGTATAAAGTGTGCCATTTTCGAGAATCTATCCACGACAAAAAATATGCTATCCCCCCTTCTTTGTTCGAGGTAAACCTAAAACAAAGTCCATAGATATGTCCTCCCAAGGAACACTAGGTACAGGAAAAGGCATATATAACCCATAAGGATTGAGTCGTGACTTAGCTTTTTCACATGTAGTGCAGTGAGCAACAAAACGCTCAACGAAATGTGTAGCAAGTATGTCCTCCGTATTCTTCATGCCAAAGTGTCCCATTAATCCTCCTCCATGCGCCTCCTGCAACAATGAAAGACAAACGGAGCTAGCTAGAATGCATAGCTTGTTAGCACGGAACACAAATCCATCATTAACGACAAACTTGTTCCACGTTCTTCCTTCTTTACAATTCTGCATTACATCTTTAAACTCAGCATCATGCACATATTGATCTTTGATGGTCTCCAAACCAAATATTTTGAAGTCAAGTTGTGAAAGCATAGTATAGCGACGAGACAATGCATCAGCAATAACATTTTCTTTACCCTTCTTGTGTTTAATGACATAAGGGAAAGTCTCAGTGAATTCAACCCATTTAGCATGTCTATGATTCAGTTTAGCTTGACTTTTAATATGTCTACGATTCAGTTTTAATCGGACACAGAGAAAGATAGGGGCTTATAGTCTTGCCTCCCAACGTTTTACCTCAAGGGTAATGTCAACAGTAATAGTTCATGAAAACTCACATCCAATTAGCCATATATACCAGGATCTTTCCAACATACTGTGCTTGCCAAAGGATAAAGTGTAAAAAGGAAGGGTGAAAATCACCATGACTCTTGCATAAGGTAGAAGATAATGATAAAAGATAGGCCCTTCACAGAGGGAAGCAGAGGTTGCCATGCGCTTTTATGGTTGGATGCACAAAATCTTAATGCGAAAGAATATCACTTTATATTCCCCCTTGTGATATGAACCTTTATTATGCAGTCCATCACTTTTATTACTTCCACATCACAAGATCGTATAAAGCTTATTTCTCCCACACCAATCAATCATACATATTTAGAGAGCAATTTTTATTGCTTTTCACCGATGACAACTTACTTGAAGGATCTTATTCAATCCATAGGTAGATATGGTGGACTCTCATGGCAAAACTGGTTTAAGGGAATTTGGAAGCACAACTAGTATCTCTACTTGGTGCAATGAATTTGGCTAGCATGAGGGGGAAAGGCAAGCTCAACATGTTGGAAGATCCAAGACAATATAATTTATCTCAGATGTAAGAAAACATAACCCATTACGTTGTCTTCCTTTTCCAATGTCAAATCTTTAGCATGTCATATTTTAATGAGTGCTCACAATCATAAAAGATGTCCAAGATAGTATATCTATATGTGAAGACCTCTCTTTCTTTATTTCTTCCTATTAATTGCAACGATGACCAAAACTATGCTTGTCAACTCTCAACAACTTTTATTCATCATAATTTTTCTATGTGAGCTCATTACTCTCCATGAGATCCATATGATCTCTTTGTTTCTTTTTATTTCTTTCTCTTTTCTTTTATTCACTTAGGATCATGGCAAAACAATCAAGCCCTTGACTCAACACTAATCTTTATTATATAGCTCACGGACTCGATTACACAGAAGGATAATAAAGCAAAACTCACAACTAGATCATGCCATAAACTTTATTCTACTAGATCCAAAATACTACTAATAAGATCGAACTAAGAAAAACGGTAAAGACAAAAGTGATGGTGATACGATACCGGGGCACTCCCCCAAGCTTGGCAGTTGCCAAGTGGAGTGCCCATACCCAGATACTCAATTCTTCTTTGTTGGAGGAGACGGTGGAGGTGTTGTTGATGATGCGGGCTTGTCATCCATCTTCCAAGGCATAGGTTCACCATCATAGAAATATGATCGAGTCTCCGGAATCCTCGAATCTGCAGCCAAACTCATTCTTTTAAATCTATATTCATACTCACAGTTTTGGTTTTGCAGGTCATAGATTTGGGCTTGGAGGTGCTCGATCTTCTCATATAGCTTGAAGATGGCCTCCTCGGTGTTCTTGGCATCCGGCTTGTAGTTGTTAGTGAACTCCGTGAGCATCATGTGGCTAGCATTGATTCCACGCTCCACCATCCCCTGGCACTTGAAAACTTGTTGCTCCATTGCTTCGAGCCTCGTCTCCACGCTTCCGATTCCCTTTGGTCCCTCAGCATCGCGGATGTGCAGCAACCCATCACACATCTCAATGGTTTGAGGGTGTCGCAGCACCTCCGCAAGGTAAGGGTTGATGACCTTCTCAAAGAACTTGTCCTTGGAAGCACTTGGGGATGTCATGATAATCTAGATCTGTCAGAAAAACTGCTCGAAACAAAACAGGAGATTTTTGCGTGATACGGGGGTCAAAACCTTTGGGAGAATATATAATGAATTTTTACCGACCAAAATACATATCGTGCAAGAAAACGGAGTCCGGAAGGCACACGAGGAGCTCACGAGGTAGGGGGGCGCACCCTGGGGAGTAGGGCGCGCCCTCCACCCTCGTGAGGCCCTCGTGTCCTTCCCGGACTGCTACTTAATTTTCTATTTTTCTAAATATTCCAAAACGGAGAAATATTGCCTTAAAAATTGTTTTGGAGTCGGTTTACTTACCGTACCACATACCTATTCCTTTTCGGAGTCTGAAACATTCTGGAAAGTGTCCCTTATGTATTCCTCCGGGGTTACGGTTTCAATAATATTGGTTTCAACATTTATGGGATTACCAGAGATATAATGTTTGATTCTTTGACCGTTTACCACCTTCGGATTTGTGCCTTCGAAGTTGTTGATTTTTATGGCACCGGAACGATAGACCTCCTCGATAACATAGGGCCCTTCCCATTTAGAGAGAAGTTTCCCTGCAAAAAATCTTAAACGAGAGTTGTATAGCAATACATAATCACCTACATTAAACTCACGCTTTTGTATCCTTTTGTCATGCCATCTTTTAACCTTTTCTTTAAACAACTTGGCATTTTCATAAGCTTGGGTTCTCCATTCATCAAGTGAGCTAATATCAAATAACCTCTTCTCACCGGCAAGTTTAAAATCATAAGTAAGTTCTTTAATAGCCCAATAAGCCTTGTGTTCTAGTTCGAGAGGCAAGTGACATACTTTTCCATAGACCATTTTATACGGAGACATACCCATAGGATTTTTATATGTAGTTCTATAGGCCCATAATGCATCATTAAGTTTCTTGGACCAATTCTTTCTAGACCTATTGACAGTCTTTTGCAAAATTAATTTGAGTTCCCTATTACTCAATTCTACTTGACCACTAGATTGTGGGTGATACGGAGATGCAATTCTATGATTGACGTCATATTTAGCAAGCATTTTACGGAAAGCACCATGAATAAAATGTGAACCACCATCAGTCATTAAATATCTAGGGACTCCAAACCTCGGAAAAATAACTTCTTTAAGCATTCTAATAGAAGTGTTATGATCAGCACTACTAGTTGGAATAGCTTCTACCCACTTAGTAAAGTAATCAACAACAACTAAAATATGTGTATATCCATTAGAGGCAGGAAAAGGTCCCATATAATCAAAGCCCCAAATGTCAAACGGTTCAATAACAAGTGAATAATTCATAGGCATTTCTTGATGTCTACTAATATTACCAATTCTTTGTCATTCATCACAAGAAAGGACAAACTTACGGGCATCCTTGAAGAGAGTAGGCCAATAAAAACCGGATTGCAATACCTTATGTGCAGTTCTATCTCCCGCGTGGTGTCCTCCATAAGTTTCGGAGTGGCACTTGCGTAGGATCTGTTTCTGTTCATACTCAGGTACACAACGTCTAATAACACCATCTACTCCTTCTTTATAAAGATGTGGGTCATCCCAAAAGTAATGTCTCAAATCATAGAAGAATTTTTTCTTTTGTTGGTATGTGAAGCTAGGTGGTATAAATTTAGCAACTATGTAATTAGCATAATCAGCATACCAAGGGGTACTACGAGAAGTACTTATGATATTTAATTGTTCATCAGGAAAGCTATCATCAATAGGTAGTGGGTCATCAAGAACATTCTCTAACCTAGATAAGTTGTCTGCAACGGGGTTCTCAGCTCCTTTTCTATCAACAATATGCAAATCAAATTCTTGTAGCAAGAGAACTCATCTAATAAGTCTAGGTTTAGCATCTTTCTTCTCCATAAGATATTTAATAGCAGCATGATCAGTGTGGATAGTTACTTTATAATCAACAATATAAAGTCTGAACTTATCACAAGCAAATACAACTGCTAAAAGTTCTTTTTCAGTAGTAGCATAATTTATTTGAGCATTGTCTAGAGTCTTACTAGCATAATGGATAACATTTAATTTCTTATCAACTCTTTGCCCTAGAATAGCACCTACAGCATAATCGCTAGCATCACACATAATTTCAAAGGGTAAATTCCAATCAGGTGGCTGAACAATAGGTGCAGAGACTAATGCTTTCTTAAGTATTTCAAATGCTTCTACACAATCATCATCAAAGACAAATGGTATATCTTTTTGTAATAAATTAGTCAAAGGCCGAGAAATTTTCGAGAAGTCCTTGATGAACCTCCTATAAAATCCGGCGTGACCAAGGAAACTTTTTATACCTTTGATGTCCTTGGGACATGGCATCTTTTCAATAGCATCAACCTTGGCTTTATCGACTTCAATACCTCTTTCAGAAACTTTATGCCCCAAGACAATACGTTCATTAACCATAAAGTGGCACTTTTCCCAATTCAAGACAAGATTAGTTTCTTAACATCTCTGCAAAACTCGATCAAGATTGCTCAAGCAATCATCAAAAGAAGATCCATAGACGGAAAAGTCGTCCATAAAAACCTCACAAATCTTTTCACAAAAGTCAGAGAATATAGCCATCATGCATCTTTGAAAGGTAGCAGGTGTATTACATAAACCAAAAGGCATACGTCTATAAGCAAAAGTACCAAAAGGGCATGTAAAAGTAGTCTTTGATTGATCTTTAGCCGACGCGGGTATTTGAGAGAAACCAAAATAACCATCTAGAAAGCAGTAATGTGTATGTTTGCATAATCTTTATAGCATTTGATCGATAAAAGGTAAGGGGTAATGATCTTTCTTAGTAGCCTTATTTAATTTGCGGAAATCAATTACCATCCTATAACCGGTAATAATTCTTTGTGGAATCAATTCATCTTTATCGTTAGGAACAACAGTAATACCTCCCTTCTTAGGGACACAATGAACATGACTTACCCACTGACTATCAGCAACGGGATAAATTATACCTGCCTCCAGAAGCTTTAGTATTTCTTTTCTTACCACTTCTTTCATTTTAGGATTCAGACGTCGTTGAGGATCATGAACTGGTTTGGCATCTGCTTCCAAATTTATTTTATGTTGACATAGAGTGGGACTAATGCCCTTAAGATCATCAAGAGTATATCCAATAGCAGCACGGTGCTTCTTCGGAGTTTTCAATAATCTTTGTTCTTCATGCTCTGAAAGGTTAGCACTAATAATAACAGGATATATCTTCTTTTCATCAAGATAAGCATATTTAAGATTATCAAGCAATGGTTTAAGCTCAAACACGGGATCACCCTTAGGTGGAGGAGGATCCCCTAGGATTTCAACAGGCAAATTGTGTTTTAGCATAGGTTCTTGTTTAAAGAATACTTCATCTATTTCCCTTCTTTCATTCATAAACATATCATTCTCATGGTCTAGCAAATATTGTTCTAAAGGATCATTAGGAGGTACGACAATAGAAGCAAGATCAATATTTTCATACTTACTAGGAAATTCTTCTTCACGGTGTTGTTTACTAAATTTAGAGAAATTAAACTCATGAGTCATATCATCCAAGCCAATAGTAACAACATTCTTTTCGCAGTCTATCCTAGCATTAACTGTATTCAAGAAGGGTCTACCAAATATAATGAGACAAAAGCTATCTTGTGGAGAACTAAGAACAAGAAAATCAGCAGGATATTTAGTTTTCCCGCACAAGACTTCAACATCTCTAACAATTCCCATTGCTGAAATAGTATCTCTATTAGCAAGTTTAATTGTGACATCAATATCTTCTGACTCATCAGGTGCAATTTCATGCTTGATTTCTTTATACAAGCCATAAGGTATAACACTAGCACTAGCACCCATATCACATAAGCCATGATAACAATGATCTCCTATTTTAACATAAATAACAGGCACGCCTACCACATGTCTATGTTTATCTTTAGCACAAGGTTTAGCAATTCTAGCAGTTTCACCGCAGAACTGAATAACATGCCCATCAATATTATCAGACAAGAGCTCTTTAACAATAGCAATATTAGGTTCAACTTTAACTTGCTCAGGAGGTGTATATGTTTTAATATTGCTTTTACGAACCACAGTTGAAGCTTTAGCATGACCCTTTATCCTAACAGGGAAAGGTGGTTTGTCAACATAACAAGTCGGAACAATAGGATCATTATAAGTGATAGTCCTTTCTTCAACTTTAATAGGTGCAGCTACTTTTACTTCTATGGGAGGATGATATTTAAACCTCTTCTCCTTAGGGAGATCAACATAAGTAGCAAAAGATTCACAGAAAGAAGCTACTATCTCAGAATCAAGTCCATATTTAGTGCTAAAGTTACGGAAAATATCGGTATCCATAAAAGATTTAACACAATCAAACTTAGGTGTCATACTTGACTCCTTACCATTGTCGAGGTCCCAATCTTCAGAGTTGCGTTTAATTCTACCCAATAAATCCCATTTGAATTCAATAGTCTTCATCATAAAAGAGCCATCACAAGAAGTATCAAGCATGGTGCGATTGTTATCAGAAAGTCGAGCATAATTTTTTTGAATAATTGTTTCTCTTGGAAGCTCATGATTGGGGCATGAATATAACATTGATTTAAGCCTCCCCCAAGCTTGAGCGATGCTTTCTCCTTCGCGAGGCCAAAAATTATATATATAATTGCGATCACGATGAACAAGATGCATAGGGTAATACTTTTGATGAAATTCCAATTTCAATCTTCTATAGTTCCATGATCCCATATCATCACATAGCCTATACCATGTCAATGCGTCTCCCTTCAAAGATAAAGGGAACTCCTTCTTCTTAGCAACATCATCGGGAATACCTGCAAGCTTAAATAATCCACAAACTCCGTCCACATATATTAGGTGTTCATCGGGATGCTTTGTTCCATCTCCTGTAAAAGGATTAGCTGGCAGTTTTTCTATTATACTCGAAGGATACTCATAAGGAATTTCATTTTCAATAGGTTCAGTAGGTTGAGGAGCAACTCTTTGCTCTACTGGTCGGGGTGAAGATACCCCAAACAAGCCCCTCAGAGGATTACTTTCCATAGTAACAAGTAACAGTAAATTTCAGCACACTATATAAATTTTTCCTTACCAAATTCCACCTACCAAAGGCGCTTCACTTCCGGCAACGGTGCCAGAAAAGAGTCTTGATGACCCACAAGTATAGGGGATCTATCGTAGTCCTTTCGATAAGTAAGAGTGTCGAACCCAACGAGGAGCAGAAGGAAATGATAAACGGTTTTCAGCAAGGTATTCTCTGCAAGTACTGAAATAAGTGGTAACAGATAGTTTTGTAATGAGATAATTTGTAACGAGCAACAAGTAACAAAAGTAAATGAATTGCAGCAAGGTGGCCCAATCCTTTTTGTAGCAAAGGACAAGCCTGGACAAACTCTTCTATAAGGAAAAGCGCTCCCGAGGACACATGGGAATATCGTCAAGCTAGTTTTCATCACGTTCATATGATTCGCGTTTGGTACTTTGATAATTTGGTATGTGGGTGAACCAGTGCTTGGGTGCTGTTCTTACTGGAACAAGCATCCCACTTATGATTAACCTCTATTGCAAGCATCCGCAACTACAACAAAAGTATTAAGGTAAACCTCACCATAGCATGAAACATATGGATCCAAATCAGCCCCTTACGAAGCAACGCATAAACTAGGGTTTAAGCTTCTGTCACTCTAGCAACCCATCATCTACTTATTACTTTCCAATGCCTTCCTCTAGGCCCAAATAATGGTGAAGTGTTATGTAGTCGACGTTCACATAACACCACTAGAGGCTAGACAACATACATCTCATCAAAATATCAAACGAATACCAAATTCACATGACTACTAATAGCAAGACTTCTCCCTTGTCCTCAGGAACAAACGTAACTACTCACAAAGAATAAATATGTTCATAATTGGAGGGGTATTAATATGCATAAAAGATCTGAACATATGATCTTCCACCAATTAAACCAACTAGCATCAACTACAAGGAGTAATTAACACTACTAGCAACCTACTAGCACCAATCCCGGACTTGAAGACAAGAATCGGATACAAGAGATGAACTAGGGTTTTGAGATGAGATGGTGCTGATGAAGATGTTGATGGAGATTGCCCTCTCCTGATGAGAGGAGCGTTGGTGATGACGATGGCGATGATTTCCCCCTCCGGGAGGGAAGTTTCCCCGGCAGAACAGCTCTGCTGGAGCTCTAGATTGGATCCGCCAAGGTTCCGCCTCGTGGCGGCGGAGTTTCGTCCCGAAAGGTTGCTTCTTATTTTTTTTCTCGACGAAAGACTTCATATAGGAGAATATGGTCATCGGAGAGCCACCAGGGGGCCCACGAGGCAGGGGGCGCGCCCCCCACCCTCGTGAGAAGGGTGTGAGCCCCCTAGTCTTCATCTTTGGTGAGGATTTTTTATTATTTATTATAAGGTGTTCCGTGGAGTTTCAGGACTTTTGGAGTTGTGCAGAATAGGTCTCTAATATTTGCTCCTTTTCCAGCCCAGAATTCCAGCTGCCGGCATTCTCCCTCCTTATGTAAACCTTGTAAAATAAGAGAGAATAGCCATAAGTATTGTGACATAATGTGAAATAACGGCCCATAATGCAATAAATATTGATATAAAAGCATGATGCAAAATGGACGTATCAGTGTGGTGGACAGTCACAAATCCGTCAAGCAAATCTCAAATTCTTACCAGTTCTTACCAAGCAGTAGGCGGTGATCGGCAACCGTTGTAGCCAAAACTCTCAAAGCTTGGATAGAGCGATTACCAGGGAGAGTCAAACGTACGACATAGATGTATGTGGAGCTGGGAAGGCTTATAATATGGTAGCAAAAAGGGTCAACAATAATCAATTCAGAGATGCAAAGTTGAATAAATGGTCAACGACGGTACTGTGCTGGTCCTAGGCTAGACCGTGCTAGAGACGCGAGCCTAGAACACTAACAAAATCACGACGCCGCACGTAAACAAGGGAGGAGCACGCTCTAATATATATTTTTCTTTTTTTTCACTTTTTTCTTCTTCTTTTTGCTCCGCAACAATTTTTTTCGAAAAAGTCTACAAATGGTCTAAAAACTGCCTAGTCAGAATTTTCCGGACTTAGTTTTTTTAACTGGAACTATTTTTCTACTACGGGTAACACGGAAGTTCGAGATTCTTTCTCTGTCATGACTCGGAATATGGCGTGATCTGGAAATAAAAAACAAAGCAACAAATACTGGACTCGGACTAGGACTGGTGGCGGAGATGAATCTGGTGGAAACTCAGACTGGTGGCGGATATATGTAGGGCAGTGGAACACGGACTGGTGGCGAATCTGTGATGGAGTTGGACTCGGATTATCATGATGGCGGTGGATATGTGGTATATGGCAGCGGTGATGACGATGGTGATATATGGCAGCGGTGATGACGATGGTGGTATATGACAGCGGTGACAATGATGGTGGTATATGGCAGTGGTGACGATGATGATGCAGCGGCAGCGTGACAACTTGTGAACATAACTCAAAACTCTAAAGGACTAGACAATAAGACCAGCAACTAGACACTACGATGCAACCGCAAATTCAACAATGCAAAACTCTAAAAAGATTATGCAAAGGCTCATATTGGTTCGGATATGATGAACTAACCCTATTTTTTGGCCTTTTCTTGGACTGTAGGTATGAAGAACATACTCGATCTAAACTACGAAAAACTGTAAAATCTCACCGAGCAGCCTGGAAATCTGATACCACTTGATAAAGGCGAGGATGTCCCTATGTTTCGATGAGATGGTGGCTATCGTTTTCTGTGGGAGTCGACCTTGACGATCCGAGTATGAACGTGCGAGATGGCGTGCCTTAGCAATCGCTAAACCAACTTCCGAGGGGTTACTGACCACATCGGAGCACGATCAACCTGACCACGAGGGTTTGTTTCTTGCGAGCAAACGAAGAACAAGCAAGAAACTGTGATTGCAATCTGGATATTGCGAATATAAGATGAAAGCTTTATTGATCAAGGTGGGGTTCTGTGACGTCTTGGTCTGGTCGTTGAACACAAACGAAGTACGCGAAGTTGCAGCTATGGCGAACTTTTAATCTAAACAAAACCCAAAGTCTAAACGATGCCCTAAGGGCTGTCTATATGGAGGAGAGAGGGGGGAATTTCGTGGTCCTTGGAGGAGGGGTCTGAAGCCAACCCTAACTCTTGTTTCCCCACACACACGGACTCTAAAAACAGCCTATAATCAAGTATTTCGAAATTACATGGGCCTGGCCCAAAAATAAGGTGACGCAGCATCTAGGGTAGCCTCTGGACGAAATTTATAAAGTGGCATCTTGTATATTTCATCCAAGGCTTCATGCACTCATTATGGTGGCTTCAAAATCCTGGAATCATCAGTTGTAACTCCGTTCTTGTTCCCCTTGCGCACGCCATCATCTCCATGCTTGAATTTGCTCCAAGGTTCATCTTTCTTGTCCAAGCTAGGCCCTTCATTTGTAAGCAAAACAAATGTATCCAATTTAGGCAGCATCATATTCTCATGAACATTAGAATCGTTACCAAGAAACGAAAGTACCTAGTAATTTAATTGGCGTGCACGAGCTCTAGTAATTGGTCCAGTACATATAGAAGTAGGGGTTGTGGGTGTAACAATGGTATTGATGTCCTCATCACTTAAGGGAAGGAACTTGTGAGGCCCGGTCCGACTCCACGAGTCAGAAGTGATCCTATCCGAACTCGGATCCAGGCCGAACATATTTTAGGCTTTAGGGTCCGTGCGAGGCCCAAGTGTTGAGCCCGTGACGGATGCCTATATAAAGTAGGGGTGCAATACACTCATTTGGTTGATCGCTTCAGCACTGTCACTAGGGCTTGCATCTGTTTTGAATAGCCAGCTCCACTCGCCGCCGACTATGTGATCGGACCTAGCAGTCCGCTGCACGGTGTTCCTCCTGCATCGCGGATACTATTAGAGGCGGTGCACCTCCGCCGCTCTGGCAAACCTGTATGAGGGATCCGATGACCGGCTGTACGAGGGAGATCAGACGAGGAGGAGACGAACCACGCGGACGCGCTGCCCCAACTCTTCTTCCGCTGCACGGCAATGCGCGTATAGTGGTCACGATCCGTGATCCATTCCCGTAGCATGATGTTCCTGGTTGTTCTACGGGCAGGAATTTTTTAATTTGCAGTCGATGCAGTGTGCCATTGAACCCAACAAAATGTAGGAATCCGACACCCCAGCCCATCCACCCCCCCCCCCTCCCATTTTCTTCCACTCCGCCCACCCCCCTTGCTTTGCATCCGCACCCTCCACGTCCGCCGCCGCTGCTGTACGTCTCCGGCTGCCATAGAGGCATTGTCGGACACCCGCTCGCCTTTTACGACAGAGTTGTCCACCCAGGTGTCGTTTGTACCCAGGTACACTCCGCTCCCTGCCGACGACCTCCATGGCAGACACCACGCCCGGCAGATATTTGGTCAAATGCCATTGAGCTTATTTTCAAATGCTATGTCGTTTTTTAGAGTACCAAGGATGGAGAGCTACTCGACAATGGAGGATGAGTTGTTGTGCGATTCGTGGCTCGCCTTTTCCACAGATTTCGTAGGCAGGAGCAGAGGGGAGCCCTTCTAGGTGCAAGTGCATGAAAAGTTACACGCACGAAAGCACATTGCGCCCTACGACAAGTACATCATTCAACCATGCAATGTGAAGTCGTTGTCGTATCACCGGCACACTATCCAGATTAGCGTCACCAAGTTTTGCGACATGGTTCGTCAGCTCGAGGCAAGGTGGCCATTGTAAGCGGCAGAGGACGAGATCGTAAGTTTTACTTCCTCTTACTCAACTTGTTGATTGATTCATTCATCCAATATTGGTCTACACGTCATATGTAGCCCACACGCATTGTCGTGTACCACAGGACAAAAGGGGTATTTACGTATACACATTGTTAGATGAAACTGAAGGGGCAGTATGTGTGGGACGACATGATCCGTTGATAAAAACTTGTCAGACATCTGGTTAATTTAGTCACTAGACTTATTTGCATGTTACATGTGGATGATTGTGCTATTTTCTATCCGAATTTCGATGAATATCGACCGGTTTGCATGAATTTTGTTCGGTTAGTTAAAATGCGATTTGAAATGCATGCGGCTATGATTGAATGGCGTCCTCCCGCATCTGTGTCCACGGACTGGTCTCGCTGTCCGCGGACAGACGCGGGAGGAAATTTGCAGTTTGTCGTTGAAGATTGGATGGAAGGTGTGAAGTGGAGACGCGTGGGCCCACGTCCACGTGGCGAGTGGAGCAGGCCAACGACGCGAGCCTGGTTTTCAGCCGTGCCCTTTCGGTTTTGGAGTGATGCTTTTATCACTGTTTGTTTCTTGATCAATCGACCTCCTACTCGAGTATTAAAAATGAAGACACCGCTTGAACTGTTGTTTAATGAACTCCCTGACTATAATTTCCTCAAGGTTTTTGGCTGTGCTTGTTGGCCGCACCTTCGGCCCTATAACAGTCGCAAGCTTGAGTTTCGCTCCAAAAAGTGCGTCTTCCTTGGGTATAGTGCTCTTCACAAAGGCTACAAATGTCTCCATGTTCCCACAAATAGAGTCTATATTTCTCGTGATGTCGTGTTCGACGAAAATTTGTTACCTTTTTTGAATCTGCCATCTTCCCCATCGTTGTCATCATCCACTCATAGCTCCTTTATTTCGCCTGATCAACTTGAGGATGTTGCATATTCGCCTGTGTTATTGCCTAACCACGTTGCAGGTACCGGACGTGGCGCTCGCCTCGAGCTCCTTGACGAACTGGAGTCGCCCGCACCTGCTTCTGATGATGGCGCCGTTGATCGCTGCATGGGACATGCAGTGGGCGAGCGCCCCGAGGCCGCCTCCTCGGCTCCGCCTGGCCCAGCCGCTCCATCGCCCGCACGGTCGGCTGGCAGTGGGCCTCCTCTGCTTCCCGCCTTGCTTGCGCGGTCTTCACCGCCTGCGTCGCCCCCGCCTGCCTCACCTGGGCCGGCCTCGCCTGAGCCCGCCTCGCCCGCGTCAGCTTCCTCGCCTGGGCCGGACTTGCCCGTACCTGCCTTGCATGCGGCCTCGCCGCTCGAGAGCCCGTCTCCTTCATCGTCGCCTGCCTCTCCTGACGAGGTAGAGGCTGACCCGCCTCCATCTCCTGTGGTTCTTCGGCCAGCTCCTGTGGTTCTTCGGCTGCATACATGTAGCCAGAGCGGTATTCACTGGCCCAATAAATACACTGATGGCACTGTTGCATGGATTGCTGCCTGCTTGGCTCAAGCGCAGTCAGATCCTACTGCGGAACCTTGACACTATCAAGCAGCGATGAGTATTCCTCACTGGCGTGCTGCTATGGACCTCGAGATTCAGGCTCTTCGTTAGAATGGCACCTGGCAGCTGGTCTTTCCTCGTCCAGGTATCAACGTCATTGATTCCAAATGGGTCTTCAAGGTCAAACGACACGCAGATGGTTCTATTGAGTGGTACAAGGCTCGACTGGTTGCTAAGGGCTTCAAGCAACGGTATGGTCTTGACTACGAGGATACCTTCAGTCCTGTTGTTAAGCCAACCACTATTCGACTGCTCCTGTCCCTCATTGTCACACGAGGTTGGTCTCTTTGTCAATTGGATGTTCAGAATGCGTTTCTTCATGGTGTTCTTCAGGAGGAGGTCTACATGCGTCAGCCCCCTGGGTATGTTGACCCTGATCGTCCTCAGCATCTCTGTCGTTTGGTGAAAGCACTTTATGGTCTCAAATAGGCTCCTCGCGCTTGGCATGCTCGGCTAGGTTCTGCGCTTTGTGCTCATGGGTTTGTGCCCTCCACTGCTGATACTTCACTGTTTATTCTTCAACGACCGGAAGTCACCATGTACATTCTGGTCTATGTTGATGATATCATCCTTGTCAGCTCCTCTGTTGCGGCGACTGATCGTTTGGTTCTGGCTCTCAGCTCTAATTTTGCTGTCAAGGATCTGGGCAAACTTCATTACTTTCTTGGTCTGGAGGTCACGTATCCACATGATGGTCTTGCTCTTTCTCAGCAGAAGTACTCTTAGGATCTCCTGCGGCGTGCTGGCATGTTGGAGTGCAAAGCTGCTACTACTCCAATGTCCTCCGCTGTGACTATTTCTGCTACTGATGGGAATGTCCTCTCTGCTGATGATGCTACCGAGTACCGAAGCCTTGTTGGGGCTCTTCAGTACCTCACCATCACACGACCTGATATTTCATATGCAGTTAACCGTGTCTGCCAGTATCTTCATGCTCCTCGAGAGCCTCACTTGACTGCCATCAAACGTGTTCTGTGTTACGTTCGCTCCACTGCCTCTTATGGACTTCATCTCCGGCCGGCGCCTTCTAGTGTGCTCTCGGCCTTCAGTGATGCGGACTGGGCTGGTAACCCAGATGACAGGCGATCCATGGGGGGATATGCAGTATTCTTTGGTCCTAATCTGATCGCCTGGAGTGCTCGGAAACAGGCTACAGTTTCTCGGAGTAGCACTGAAGCTGAGTACAAGGCGGTTGCTGATGCCACTGCTGAGCTCATTTGGGTCCAGTCCCTTCTTCGAGAATTGAAGATCTCTCACAATCAGCCTCCTGTCCTTTGGTGTGACAACATCGGTGCCACATACCTCTCATCGAATCCGGTATTTCATGCCCGAACGAAACACATCGAAGTTGATTACCATTTTGTGAGAGAACGTGTTGCACAGAAGTTCCTGCAGATCAAGTTCATCTCCTCCAAGGATCAACTTGCTGATATCTTCACCAAACCGTTGTCTCTTCCTTTGTTCATAGGCTGTAGACGCAATCTTAACTTATTGAGTACCTTAGGCCACAGGTAAGATTGAGGGAGGGTGTTAGACTGTATATTGTACCACAACTGTATTTGTACCTGTATTGTACCTCTTGGTACCCTATATAAAGTGATAGGCCACGCACCAGATGCGTTGAGCCAGTTTCCACCAAATCACAGCTTAACAAAGACGGATCCGCAAACCACCCGTATCCGTCCGAACCGCTTTCTCCGGATCACCGAAGCCATTTCACGTGATCCTGTATCAGTCCGCGGGGCGGTCCGGACATTTTTTTCTCCTGCAAATTGGAGACAAAGTGAGGGGAGCTTTGCGGGAGCCCGGTCACCCGAAATGTAGGACTTCGACACCACGGCCCACCCAATCCTCCCTCCCGGTCCCATTCCCTTCCACTCTCCGGCCTTCCCCCCTTGCTTTGCATCCGCACCCTCCATGTCCGCCACCGTTGTTGTATTGTCGGACGCCCGCAACCAGCATCGACGCGCCCGCTCGCCTTTTACGGCGGAGTTGTTCACCCTGGAGCCGTTTGTACCCAGGTACACTCTGCCCCCTGTCGACGACCTCCATGGCGGACACCACACCCAACAGGTGTTTGGTCAAATGGCATTGAGCCTTTTTTCAAATGCTATGTCGTTTTTTAGAGTACGGAGGATGGTGAGCTACTCGACAATGGAGGATGAGTTGTTGTGTGATTCGTGGCTGGCTGTATCCACGGATTCGTAGGCAGGAGCAGAGGGGAGCCCTTCTGGGAGCAAGTGCATGAAAAGTTTCACACATAAAAGTACATTGCGCCCTCCGACATGTACATCATTCAATAATGCAATGTGAAGTCGTTGTCGTATCGTTGGCACGCTATCTAGATCTGCGTCATCAAGTTCTGCGACATGGTTCGTCGGCTCGAGGCAAGTTGGCCATTGCACGCGGCAGAGGACGAGATCGTAAGTTTTACTTCTTTTTGCTCAACTTGTTGATTCATTCATTCACTCAACATTGGTCTACACGTCATATGTAGTCCGCACGCGCTGTCGTGGTGTATCACAGGACAGAGAAACGGATATTTACGTACACACACTGTTGGATGAAGCTGAAGGGGCAGTATGCATGGGACGACATGATCCGTTGATGAAAAACTTGTTGGACATCTGGTTGATCTAGTCGAATTTGAGATATTGCTGTACTAGACTTATTTACATGTTATGTGTGGATGATTTATGCTATTTTTATCCGAATTTCGATGAATATGGGCCGGTTTGCATGAGTTTCCTTCGGTTAGTTAAAATACGGAATGTGGCGTCCTCCCGCATCCAGGCAGCTGATTAGAATCATTTTCTGCAAATAACCAGAACCTTGGGCTTCATTCCGGTTCGGGTTGAGACGTCTCCAATCCGACACGCCCTTAATCTCGTCTTCATTCCAACTTAAACGCATTCGTGGTAGAGCATCACACTCACACAGCGATGAAGACAAGCTCCCCATACTGACAGCCAGCAGTGCCCAGATTAAGCTCTATAAATGAAATTAGCCCTCATTTATGCAACTCCCCATCACTTGCTCTATCTCGAGTTAGTGACACAAGAATATTTCCCTGTGCAGTCTTGTGCTAGCTGCCGTGTCTGCCAGGAATGGCCGACGGCGTCCTTCTGACAACCGCGCCGGCAGCACTAACACTGGTGTTCTTGCTGTTCTTCGGCGCCGCGCACGGTCAGCTTCAGATGGGGTTCTACTCCGACTCCTGCCCCGGCGCCGAGGACATCGTCACCGCCGCCGTCCAGGAAGCCGCCGCCTCGGACGCCACCATCCTCCCCGCCCTCGTCCGCCTCCAGTTCCACGACTGCTTCGTCAGAGTGAGCGCAGATAGCCAGGCTGAATGGCCGATGCAGTTAGCCGTGTCGATGTCAGGGTAGCAGTGAGCGAGTGATTCAAGTGCGTGGCTGCTGCAGGGATGCGACGCGTCGGTGCTGATCACGAACGCGGGCAACGCCGCGGAGGTGAACAACAACAAGCACCAGGGCCTACGCGGCCTGGACGTGGTTGACCGCGCCAAGGCGGAGCTCGAGGAGCAGTGCCCCGGCGTCGTCTCCTGCGCCGACATCATCGCTCTCGCCTCACGCGACGCCATAGCCATGGTACGTACGTCATGTTAACACGAGGTGTTCGACTCGTGCCGCATGCACGCTGTGTTTGTCTGTAGTCTTGTCGGGAACTCGTGATGCGCGGTGCCACTGACGATCGAGATGCTGCTTGTCTTTGTCTGACGCGCGCCATGGCAGACCAACGGGCCGTCGTTCGAGGTGCCGACGGGGCGGCGCGACGGGCTGTCGTCGAACGTGCGCGACGCCGACGTGCTGCCGGACGTGAGCGACTCCATCCAGGTGCTCCGCTCCAAGTTCGCCGCCAGCGGCCTCAACGACCGCGACCTCGTTCTCCTCACAGGTACGTACATCGCTCACGTAGTGCGTACGCGCGCGACATGCACGTCACACGCTGACACACGCGACGGCGTCCTCCGCCGCGACATGCATGTGCAGCGGCGCACACGATCGGCACGACGGCGTGCTTCTTCGTCAAGGATCGGCTCTACAGCTACCCACTGCCGGGCGGCCGCACGGGGTCGGACCCGTCGATCCCCGCGGCGTTCCTGTCGGAGCTCAAGGCCCGGTGCGCGCCCGGCGACTTCAACACGCGCGTGCCGCTGGACCGCGGCAGCCAGGGCACGTTCGACGACTCCATCCTCCGCAACATCCGCGCGGGCCTCGTCCCCATCGCCTCCGACGCGGCGCTCGAGGCCAGCAACGCCACCGGCGCGCTCGTCGGCGCCTACCTCGGCGCGGCGTCTTCCAGCTTCTCGCAGGATTTTGTGGCCGCCATGATCAAGATGGGCACCATCGGCGCCATCACCGGCGACGCCGGGGAGATCAGAGACGAGTGCTCGGCGTTCAACACGAACTGATCGACACGTCATTCCTATAATTCATACGAATGATCGCATTCATATTACTGTAAATCTCTCGCGGAAACATGAATTCATTCAGATAAAATTAAGTAAATTGGCATGATTTCTCCTCTGTATGTGGTGGGATTTAGATTGCATTTTCATCGGATTGACGGACGAGTTGTTAACAACGTGTTTGATTTCTAGTGGCAAGAACACGCAGCAATTAATGCGCAATGCAGAGGAAACAAAAATCGCAGAAAAGATGAGAATGGGAGTACGTACTCCGGATTAAGTAGCGGCGTGTTGGTTTGAGCTGTCTATATTCGGTGCCGATTTAATGTTCTCAAGGAAAATATGGCGCCCATGCATGCATGTGATTGCACTGTGTACTCCAACTGTGTCATAATCAGTATCAACAGATCTACTACTGTGTTACTCGCATCGCACAGTACAACAAAGTACAAACTTATCACAGCAACAGTGGTAGGAGTACCAAATGGCGGTGAGTGAGTGTATGGTTACTATTGACGTATCTGCCTTCATCAGTTAATCACCGCCGGAGGGTGCTGCCTCCAGCTAAAAATACTGAATAGATGCAGTGCCATCTGAAAACTTCATGAATTTATAGTTATTTTTATTGCAAAATAACTTCTGCATTACTCAAAACTTAGGAATTACAATCACATATTCCAAGACATCCCATGGATCAGAACCTAACAATTCGGCATTGAGATCTGCCAAAATTTGCATGGTGTATAGTTTATTATCCAAAGATCTAAATTTAACATTATAAAGTGAATCCCATGCATTACACATGTTCTTGTAAAACCAAAACTCGTTGAAATCTTTCTCCATATAGACCCTTGCAATCGCTAGCCACCGGGTAGCATCCGTCGACGGATGTTTCTCTTCCTTCAAGACCACCAGATGCATCGAAAGTCATGACGTAACAAAACCCTAGCACCTGATCCAGCCGTCGAGGGACCCCACAACTGATCGCCAAGGTCTGGCAGTGTCACAAAGGATGCCCCTTAATCAGTCCGAGCAAGAACTACCGTCGGGGAAGATCAGACGGGAGGAGATTGCTTGACGACAACTATGGGAGCACGAGGAGATAAGCTGGCGAGAGGGAACGGCATGTGATTGCTGAGCTATAAATTTGTAGTATTATTTGATAGAGATGGCCAAGGGCCATCATGTGAGAATCTAATAAAGAGTGATGTTGATTGAACCAAACATAAATGGAAAATCCAACTGCATACGCAATGGATGGGCGCTCAAAACTCAAGTAGTGTATCGATCCAGTAAGCATTTTCTCCAAGCCACCCTCTACATAGCAGCACAAACGAAATAACTGTGTTTAACTTTCACCAAAGTTAAGGCTTTAAATAGTGCAATTTCAGGCACGGTACTCTCAACTTTTAGGTGGCCGTGATTCATCAAAAATTAACAAAAGCGTACAAAGATGTGGTGGACAACATAATGAGCGCATGCAATTACTTGTACCTCCATTGCCCGTGCGGAGCAAAAATTGAGTAACAACACTTGAGGCTCTGGAAAACTTTTATAAGTTGTTTGTACTTTTTTTACATTTTACATACGTACATTTTGTTACTACGGCGCACGAGCAGGATTTGCGGCCGCAGTTTACTTGTGCACGTCACGTGGGCGTGTAGCACGTCCATCCAGTGGTGCACGCACACCGATGAGTGGGTGCATGCATGCGTTGCCGGCGGCCGCTGGCTGACGGCGCTAGAGGCTGCCCTGTCGGTGGCAAGTTGCGCGCTCCGGCGCGCTCACGGTCACGGGGCTCGGCATTTGCAGACAACGCGACACGGCCGGCGTCACGGGCGGGAGGGATCGGCTGGCGATAGAACGGCTGCCAAGTTCTAAACTTCGAGGGCGTGTTTGGTTGTATGCAGCGATTTTACCTGCATTATATGTGTTCTTTTACGAGTCTGTCTGAAATAAAACAGCCTAGAAATCAGCATCTGCACATAATTTGGTTGTTCGTATTTAGGTTGGCTGCATTAGAGAATTAATATTGACCCGCTGTTCGGTTGGCCGCGTTGCAGTAGGCACACAAATCACACACCATTTGGTTGCATAAGGTGTTGTCACCACTTCTCATTAGTGATGATCTTACCACATATATAATCTAAACATAGTTTCAATCCTGGCTAGAAAACAAATCGCAATTGATCCTAAGTACTAACAAATAACAGTACAGATTATTAAGACTCATATGGCTGAATAGAGGAAAATTCATCGACGCTAACTAGGTGGAAGTTTATCCTCTTCCTCTTCTTCTTCCGCTGTTGTTTCTTCTTCTTCTAGCGCCCGCAGCTCGCCTTCGTGGACCGCGGCCCAGTGCTACCTGACACGCGCTTTGTCAGTTTTTTTTCATTTGACTGTTAGGTCATTGATGAGTTGACTAATTGACATTTGTAAAAAAATATTGTACATGTAGAAAATGTTCACTTATTTTAAAGAGTTCACGATTTTGATTTTGAATAAAGTTCATGAATTCATAAAAATATTATCATTTTAAAAAAACTCAAGATTTTAAATTTGAAAAAGTAGTGAATTTAGAAAAGTTCATGAAATCGAATGAAGTTCGCTCATTTGAAAAAAAAAGAAGTTTACTAATTCTAAAAAGTTCATGAATTTTGAAAATTGTTTGCGCATCTGAAACAAAGTTCACTAATATGAGAAAATAATGTGGATTTGATAAAAATGTTCATGAATTTGAGAAAGTTCATAAAGTTGAAAAAAGTTCATGACTTGAAGAAAAAAACACAAAAAAGGAAAAACCTCTAAGGAAAACCGGCCAAACAAACACATTGAACCAACAGGAAAAAACGGCTGAAAGCTACTACTTCCTCCATTCCAAAATATAGTGCGTCCATGCTTTCCGAGGTCTAAATTTGATCATAAATTTAACCAACGAGACCAACTGCGGCGGGAGAAAAAACTATATAATTGAAAACTTCTTTCGAATACGAATTCACTGATATAATTTTTGCTCCCGCCGCAATCAATCTTGATAATTAAATTTATAATCAAATTTAAAGCACGAGGATAAAAAAACACTACATTGTAGAATAAAGGGAGTACTCCTTCCGTTCCAAAATAGTATAAAGTTGGGTGATCTATTTTAAAACGGAAGAAATAGAAGCTTCCTAAAACAAGATGTAGAAACCAATTCGGCAGCCAGATACCCACTCGAGCTTCGCGTTCGCGCGTAACGCTTTGTATGGGCCAGCCCATATATAATCTATGGAATGGGGGTGTGCGCTTTGTACCATTACAAAATCACTAATTTAAGAGTACTCATTGTAAAGATCACTTCACCTTCTTAGATTGTGGTGCGTTGTATGTGCGTCACTTGTCGTAACCTAGGAGTTTTTTATTTTTAGTAGATCCATTTATTCGAAACCTTTTATCTGTTAAACCGTGCGTCCAAATCTCGAAGCGTTTTTATCATTGAATTCCTTGCATCGAGATCTTCAAAACTAGATCCATGTTGATAGGTTTTAACAAAAAAAATCATTAAAAAACCGAATGAAAACCCGAATCAAAAGCATGTTTTTTCGTTTCCAAAAGAGGCGCGACTGTGCCTCTCGCAAAATCACAACAACCATGCCTCTCGCGGAAACAAAACCGTGCCTCTCGCGAAAGAAAAAAAAACAGAAAACACGTTTTTTTTCCTTTCCGAAAGAGACACGGCCGTGCCTCTTGCGGAAGCAAAACCGTGCCTCTCGTGAAAGGGAAAAACAGATATGCATTTTTTTTTATTTCCGAAAGGCACGACTGTGCCTCTCGCGGAAGCAAAACCGCGCCTCTCGCGGAAGAAAAAAACCCAAAAAACATGTTTTTTCGTTTCCAAGAGGCATGGTTGTGCCTCTCGTGAAAGTAAAACCGTGCCTCTCGAGGAAGCAAAAAGAGAAAAGAAAATGCGTTTTTTCGCGCAAATTGTTTTTTCAAATTTTTTTACCCAAAAGCTAAGAAAGACCGATGGAAAAACAAAACGTTGAAAAAAACCAGAACAAAAACATTTTAAAACCCGAAAAACGCATGTAGAAAATCAAAAATAACAAAATACGAATGGAGCGCTCAGAGCGCGACACATGACGGGGCGACTGAAAGCGCGCCAAGTGACGTTGATGGTTGCAAGGCTCCGGAATGAGCGCTTGTCAACTAGTTGCTCCCGTACCATCATAGCTTTAACGGATGCCCAAGGCGCCAACTAGAAAATGCGAAAAATTTACCGTGCAATCGCTAGGGATAGCCTCGTATGCGAGGCCCAATGGGAAGGAGAGAGGCTAGTACTTTTTTCTGGTTATCTATACCTTTATATAATGTGCGAATAATTTTGGAAAATGATCGTTATATGAAGCCAATTCGACGGTGCAGAGATGGCAAATCCGAGCACTGCTAGCCGTTGGATATCATCTACATTCCATCAGATTTTGCCACATGTACAATCTAAAAGACTCCATGGTTAAACTTAAGCATAATGCACAAACCTCAAACACACAAGCATTTCTCTTTTGTTTTAGAATCTTTGTATCATAGTTGCTCATTTTTTTTCTAGATGAATTGCCATTATTTATTTTTACTTTATGCCTTACAACGCACAATTTCATGAATCTTAAATAGATTAGCTTTTTTTATAAAATTAATTGATTTTGAATGAGATGAACTATAAAAATTAAACGAACATCTACATCATCACATATGACTCAAAACTTACATGCTATAATGTGGTATTTATTCATATCTTGTTGCCAAATCCCATGCGTGCAATGCAAGTGTACCTTACTAGTTGGTAATGATTTCTTAAGCAGTTTCTTCCGTTTTGTGTCAGGGTGATATTTTCTAGTCTTTCTTTCCATTTTATTCCACCAGCTTTCCACTTGTTGTTCCTTTTCCATTTTATTTATTTTATTTTCATTTTATATTTTTCTTTCTTTTGAAAATGTTCATGAGTATTTTTTAGATGTTCATGATTTTCGGATAAAATGATCACCTATTATGATAAAAACCTCATGCATTCGAAAAAAGTACTCAAAATATTTACTTATTTAAAAAATTGTTTACATTTAAGAAACCATAATTGCAGAAAAATCATAATTATTTCAAACTGTAACTTTTTCTATATAATGTTCACAAATTTCTAAAATTACAATTTTTATAAATTGTTCTCATAATGTTCAGACATTTTTAAAAAAAGTTCACACATGTTGATAAAAATATCCATGAAATTTCAAAATGTTCACATGCCCTTTCTAAAAAATGACCGTGCAACTCTATAAGTGAATGGAGTAAATGGAGAAGAATATGCACTCATATGAATGGAGTAAAAGATTACAGTGCTCGATAACAGAAACAATGACAAACGCCTAACATATGAGAGACCTTGATGGCGCACATGGCGCGACATGGGCATGTCATTTGGGTTCGACCGTTTCTTCTAGATTGAGTGTTTTTTCTTGGTTTGCTCTTGTTTCTGTGCCGGTTTTTGAAAATGAAACAACTATGTTTAAAATTTGAACAAACATTTATGTACATATTTTGAACAAACATTTGTAGAGAAATGGCAAATGAAACTACCATGGAACGTGCAATACAAAGTGTCATTTTGCACCTACAATAAAGCTGTCATGACCTACTCAATGAAATTACCATGACCCTTGATGTTTTTGGCCATAGCAAATTATGATTTTGATGCCATGGAAACTTTTCTTCGTTTCTTCAAAAGCATGGCATTTTTGTAAAAGTAACATGGAATTTTTTTAAGAGCATGGCAAAATTGTTAATAAGATCATGACATTTTTTTATTATTAACATGTAGTTATTATTATTAAAATATCAGCATTTTTATCTATAGCACGCTAAATTTATTTTTAATGGCATGCCAATTTTGTTTTTGATTCATGGCAAATTTTTGCTTTTTGTGTTTTTTTACACCAGGAGATACACAGCATGGTAATTTTAGTTTTTGCATCATGGCATTTTATTACTTAAGAGCATGGTACTTTTACAATTAAGAGCATGTCATTTTATTATCTATAGCATGGTAAATATATTTTTAAATGCATAGAAATTTTAATTTTTGAATCATGACAGTTTAGTTTGTGTGTTTTTGGTTTTGACAAAGAAAACACACATCATGGCAATTTTAATATTTGTATCATGGCATTATTTTTAATGTTATGGAATTTTTATTGTGGAAAATATGAGAATTTTGTTATCTTATACATGACAAATTTACTCTAAATTTTCTTAATAACAAAGAATTTCTTGCCATATCTTGAAACTGTTTGTTTTTAGCCCGTGGGAAAAATAAGAGAGAAGTGTTCCGAAACCATGGCAATTTTTTAATAAATTTCCATGGCATTTTTGTAAAAATAACATGACAGTTTTAGTAAGATCATGGCATTTTTATTATTGTGAGGCAATAATAAAGTTATTATTTATTTCCTTATATCATGATAAATGTTTATTATTCATGCTAGAATTGTATTAAGCGAAAATATAATACATGTGTGAATACATAGACAAACTTAGTGTCACTATTATGCCTCTACTTGACTAGCTCGTTAATCAAAGATGGTTATGTTTCCTAACCATGAACAAGGTGTTGTTATTTGATTAACGAGGTCACATCATTGGTTGAATGATCTGGTTGACATGACTCATTCCATTAGCTTAGCACCCGATCGTTTAGTATGTTGCTATTGCTTTCTTCATGACTTATACATGTTCCTATGACTATGAGATTATGCAACCCCCGTTTCCCGGAGGAACACTTTGTGTGCTACCAAACGTCACAACGTAACTGGATGATTATAAAGGAGCTCTACAGGTGTCTCCAAAGGTAAATGTTGGGTTGGCGTATTTCGAGATTAGGATTTGTCACTCCGATTGTCGGAGAGGTATCTCTGGGCCCTCTCGGTAATGCACATCACATAAGCCTTGCAAGCATTACAACTAATGAGTTAGTTGCGAGATGATGTATTACGGAACGAGTAAAGAGACTTGCCGGTAACGAGATTGAACTAGGTATTGGATACCGACGATCGAATCTCGGGCAAGTAACATACCGATGACAAAGGGAACAACGTATGTTGTTATGCGGTCTGACCGATAAAGATCTTCGTAGAATATGTAGGAGCCAATATGGGCATCCAGGTCCCTGTTGGGGAACGTAGCATAAATTCAAAAAATTTCCTACGTATCACCAAGATCTATCTATGGAGAGACCAGCAACGAGTAGAAAGAGAGTTCATCTACATACCCTTGTAGATCGCTAAGCGGAAGCGTTCATGTGAACGGGGTTGATGGAGTCGTACTCGTCGTGATTCAAATCACCGATGACCAAGTGCCGAACGGACGGCACCTCCGCGTTCAACACACGTACAGCCCGGTGACGTCTCCCACGCCTTGATCCAGCAAGGAGAGAGGGAGAGGTTGAGGAAGACTTCATCCAACAGCAGCACAACGGCGTGGTGGTGGTGGAGGAGCGTGGCTATCCTGCAGGGCTTCGCCAAGCACCACAGAAGAGGAGGGAGAGAGAGATGCAGGGCTGCACCAAACGAGAGATCTAATCGCGTGTTGTGGGCAGCCCCCTAGGCCTCATATATATAGGGGAAGGGGAGGGCTGCGCCTCCTCTAGGGTTTCCCACCCCTAGGGGGGGCGGCAGCCCTAGATGGGGCCAAGGGGTGGCGGCTACAAGGGGGAGGAGAGGGAGGCGCAGGGTAGATGGGCCCTAAGGCCCATCCCCTTTAGGGTTTGCCCCCTCCCACCTCTTTAGGCGCCATGGGCCCTTGTGGGGCTGGTGCCCTTGGCCCATGTAGGCCAAGGAGCACTCCCTACAGCCCATGTGGCCCCTTGGGGCAGGTGGCCCCACTTGGTGGACCCCCGGGACCCTCCCGGTGGTCCCGGTACGTTACCGATAAACCCAGAAACTCTTCCGGTGTCCAAAACAGGACTTCCCATATATAAATCTTTACCTCCGGACCATTCCGGAACTCCTCGTGACGTCCGGGATCTCATCCGGGACTCCGAACAACATTCGGTAACCACATACTAACTTCCTTTATAACCCTAGCGTCATCGAACCTTAAGTGTGTAGACCCTACGGGTTCGGGAGACATGCAGACATGACCGAGACGTTCTCCGGTCAATAACCAACAACGGGATCTGGATACCCATGTTGGCTCCCACATGTTCCACGATGATCTCATCGGATGAACCACGATGTCAAGGACTTAATCAATCCCGTATACAATTCCCTTTGTCTATCGGTACGATACTTGCCCGAGATTCGATCGTCGGTATCCCGATACCTTGTTCAATCTCGTTACCGGCAAGTCTCTTTACTCGTTCTGTAACACATCATCCCGTGATCAACTCCTTGATCACATTGTGCACATTATGATGATGTCCTACCGAGTGGGCCCAGAGATACCTCTCCGCTTACACGGAGTGACAAATCCCAGTCTCGATTCGTGCCAACCCAACAGACACTTTCGGAGATACCCGTAGTGTACCTTTATAGCCACCCAGTTACGTTGTGACGTTTGGCACACCCAAAGCATTCCTACGGTATCCGGGAGTTGCACAATCTCATGGTCTAAGGAAATGATACTTGACATTAGCAAAGCTTTAGCATACGAACTACACGATCTAGTGCTATGCTTAGGATTGGGTCTTGTCCATCACATCATTCTCCTAATGATGTGATCCCGTTATCAATGACATCCAATGTCCATGGTTAGGAAACCATAACCATCTATTGATCAACGAGCTAGTCAACTAGAGGCTTACTAGGGACATGGTGTTGTCTATGTATCCACACATGCATCTGAGTTTCCTATCAATACAATTATAGCATGGATAATAAACGATTATCATGAACAAGGAAATATAATAATAACTTATTTATTATTGCCTCTAGGGCATATTTCCAACAGTCTCCCACTTGCACTAGAGTCAATAATCTAGTTCACATCGCCATGTGATTAACACTCACAGGTCACATCGCCATGTGACTAACACCCAAGAGTTTACTAGAGTCAGTAGTCTAGTTCACATCACTATGTGATTAACACTCAATGAGTTCTAGGTTTGATCATGTTGCTTGTGAGAGAGGTTTTAGTCAACGGGTCTGAACCTTTCAGATCCGTGTGTGCTTTACAAATCTCTATGTCATCTCCTAGATGTAGCTACCACGTTCTATTTGGAGCTATTCCAAATAACTGTTCTACTTGGAGCTATTCTAAATTGTTGCTCCATTATACGTATCCGGTATCTCTACTCAGAGCTATCCGGATAGGTGTTAAGCTTGCATCGACGTAACCCTTTACGACGAACTCTTTACCACCTCCGTAATCGAGAAAAATTCCTTAGTCCACTAGTTACTAAGGATAACTTTGACCGCTGTCCTGTGATCCATTCTTTGATCACTCTTGTACCCCTTGACTGACTCATGGCAAGGCACACTTCAGGTGCGGTACACAGCATAGCATACTGTAGAGCCTATGTCTTAAGCATAGGGGACGACCTTCGTTCCTTTCTCTCTATTCTGCCGTGGTCGAGCTTTAAGTCTTAACTTCATACCTTACAACTCAGGCAAGAACTCCTTCTTTGACTGATCCATCTTGAACACCTTCAAGATCATGTCAAGGTATGTGCTCATTTGAAAGTACCATTAAGCGTTTTTGATCTATCCTTATGGATCTTGATGCTCAATGTTCAAGTAGCTTGATCCAGGCTTTCAATTGAAAAACACTTTTCAAATAACCCTATATGCTTTCTTAGAAATTCTACATCATTTCTGATCAACAATATGTCAACAACATATACTCATCAGAAATTCTATAGTGCTCCCACTCACTTCTTTGGAAATACAAGTTTCTCATAAACTTTGTATACACCAAAATCTTTGATCATCATCAAAGCATACATTCCAACTCCGAGATGCTCACTCCAGTCCTCAGAAGGATTGCTGGAGCTTTGCATACTTATTAGCATATTTCAGGATAGACAAAAACTTTCCGGTTGTATCACATACAACCTTTCCTCAAAAAAACGTCATGGAAACAATGTTTTTTTTTGACATCCTATCTGCAAGATTTCATAAATAATGCAGTAATCGCTAATATAATTCCAATAGACTCTTAGCATCGCTACGAGTGAGAAAGTCTCATCGTAGTCAACTCCTTGAACTTGTCGGGAAACATCTTAACGACAAGTCGAGCTTTCTTAATGGTGACACTTACCATCATTGTCTGTCTTCCTTTTAAAATCCATCTGTACTCAATAGCCCTACGACCATTAAGTAGTTCTTCCAAAGTCCACACTTTGTTTTCATACATGGATCCTCTCTCGGATTGTATGGCCTCAAGCCATATATCGGAATCCGGGCCCACCATCGCTTCTCCATAGCTCGTAGGTTCATTGTTGTCTAGCAACATGACTTCCAAGACAGGATTACGTACCACTCAGAAGTAGTACGCATCCTTGTCATCCTACGAGGTTTGGGAGTGACTTGATATGAAGTTTCATGATCACTATCATAAGCTTCCACTTCAATTGGTGTAGGTGCCACAGGAACAACTTCCTGTGCCCTGCCACACACTAGTTGAAGTGACGGTTCAATAACCTCATCAAGTCTCCACCACCCCCCCACTCAATTCTTTCGAGAGAAACTTTTCCTCGAGAAAGGACCCGATTCTAGAAACAATCCTTTATTGCTTTCGGATCTGATATAGGAGGTATACCCAACTGTTTTGGGTGTTCTATGAAGATGCATTTAACCGCTTTGGGTTCGAGCTTATCAGCCTGAAACTTTTTACATAAGCGTCGCAGCCCCAAACCTTTTAAGAAATGACAGCTTAGGTTTCTCTAAACCATAGTTCATACGGTGTCATCTCATCGGAATTACGTGGTGCCCTATTTAAAGTGAATGTGGTTGTCTCTAATGCCTAACCCATAAACTATTGTGGTAATTCGATAAGAGACATCATGGTATGCATCATATCCAATAGGGTGCAGTTATGATGTTCGGACACACCATCACACTATGGTGTTCCAGGCTGTATTGGTTGTGAAACAATTTCCACAATGTTTTAATTCTGTGCCAAACTCGTGATTCAGATATTCATCTCTATGATCATATCATAGATACTTTATCCTCTCGTCACGACGATCTTTAAACTTCACCCTGAAATCACTTGAACCTTTCAATAATTCAGACTCATGATTCATCAAGTAAATATACTCAACAAAATCATCTGTGAAGTAAGAACATAACGATATCCACTACATGCCTCAGCACTCATTGGACTGCGCACATCAAAAATGTATTACTTCCAACAAGTTGCTTTCTAGTTCCATTTTACTGAAACCGAGGCTTTCAGTCATCTTGCCCATGTGGTATGATTTGCATGTCTCAAGTGATTCAAAATCAAGTGAGTTCAAACGGTCCATTTGCATGGAGTTTCTTCATGCATATACACCAATAGACATGGTTCGCATGTCTCAAACTTTTCAAAATGAGTGAGCCCAAGGATCCATCAACATGGAGCTTCTTCATGCGTTTTATACCGATATGACTTACATGGCAGTGCCACAAGTAGGTGGTACTATCATTACTATCTTTTGGCATGAACATGTGCATCACTACGATCGAGATTCAATAAACCATTCATTTTAGGTGTAAGACCATTGAAGGTATTATTCAAATAAACGGAGTAACCATTATTCTCCTTAAATGAATAACCGTATTGCGATGGACATAATCCAATCATGTCTATGCTCAACGCAAACACCAATCTCGATGGTAGAGGGAGCGTACGATATTTGATCAGCCTTGGAAATACTTCCAACACATATCGTTATCTCACCTTTAGCTAGTCTCCGTTTATTCCGCAGCTTTTATTTCGAGTTACTAACACTTAGCAACCGAACCGGTATCTAATACCCTGGTGCTACTAGGAGTACTAGTAAAGTACACATTAACATAATGTATATCCAATATACTTCTATCGACCTTGCCAGCCTTCTTATCTACCAAGTATCTAGGGTAATTCTGCTCCAGTAGCTGTTCCTCTTATTACAGAAGCACTTAGTCTCGGGTTTGGGTTCAACCTTGGGTTTCTTCATTAGAGCAGCAGCTGAATTGCTGTTTCATGAAGTATCCCTTTGTGCCCTTGCCCTTCTTGAAACTAGTGGTTTCACCAACCATCAACAACTGATGCTCCTTCTTGATTTCTACTTTTGTGGTGTCAAACATCACGAATATCTCAAGGATCATCATATATGTCCCTGATATATTATAGTTCATCACGAAGCTCTAGCAGCTTGGTGGTAATGACTTCGGAGAAACATCATTATCTCATCTGGAAGATCAACTCCCACTTGATTCAAATGATTGTTGTACTCAGACAATCTGAGCACAAGCTCAACAATTGAGCTTTTCTCCCTTAGTATGTAGGCTAGAAGAACCGTCGGAGGTCTTATACCTCTTGACATGGGCACGAGCCTGAAATCCCAATTTCAGCCCTCGAAACATCTCATATGTTTCGCGACGTTTCAAAACGTCTTTGGTGTCTCAACTCTAAACCATTTAACATTACCGAACTATCATGTAGTCATCAAAACGTGTATGTCAGATGTTCGCAACATCCACAGACCACGTTCGAGGTTCAGCACACTGAGCGGTGCATTAAGGACATAAGCCTTTTACTGTCTACATAATTGCTACTATCAACTTTCAACTAATTTTTCTCTAGGAACATATCTAAACAGTAGAACTATAGCGTGAGCTTCGACATAATTTGCAAAATCCTTTTGACTATGTTCAGGATAATTAAGTTCATCTTATGAACTCCCACTCAGATAGACATCCCTCTAGTCATCTAAGTGATTACATGATCCGAGTCAACTAGCCTGTGTCCGATCATCACGTGAGACGGACCAGTCAACATCGGTGAACATCTTCATGTTGATCGTATCTTCTATACGACTCATGCTCAACCTTTCGGTCTTCTGTGTTCCGAGGCCATGTCTGTACATGCTAGGCTCGTCAAGTTAACCCTAAGTGTTTTGCGTGTGTAAATCTGTCTTACACCCGTTGTATGTGAACGTTAGAATCTAACACCCGATCATCACGTGGTGCTTCGAAACACGAACTGTCGCAACGGTGCACAGTTAGGGGAGAACACTTCTTGAAATTGTTGTAAGGGATCATCTTATTTACTACCGTCGTTCTAAGCAAATAAGATGTATAAACATGATAAACATCACATGCAATCAAATAGTGACATGATATGGCCAATATCACTTTGCTCCTTTTGATCTCCATCTTCGGGGCTCCATGATCATCATCGTCACCGGCATGACACCATGATCTCCATCATCATGATCTCCATCATCGTGTCTTCTTGAAGTTGTCACGTCATCTATTACTTCTACTACTACAGCTAACGGTTAGCAATAAAGTAAAGTAATTACATGACGTTTATGTTGACACGCAGGTCATAAATAAATAAAGACAACTCCTATGGCTCCTGCCGGTTGTCATACTCATCGACATGCAAGTCGTGATTCCTATTACAAGAACATGATCATCTCATACATCACATATATCATTCATCACATCCTTTGGCCATATCACATCACATGGCATACCCTGCAAAAACAAGTTAGACGTCCTCTAATTGTTGTTTGCATGTTTTACGTGGCTGCTATGGGTTTCTAGCAAGAACGGTTCTTACCTACGCAAAGACCACAACGTGATATGCCAATTGCTATTTACCCTTCATAAGGACCCTTTTCATCGAATCCGATCCGACTAAAGTGGGAGAGACAGACACCCGCTAGCCACCTTATGCAACTAGTGCATGTCAGTCGGTGGAACCAGTCTCACGTAAGAGTACGTGTAAGGTCGGTCCGGGCCGCTTCATCCCACGATGCCGCCGAATCAAGATAAGACTAGTAACGGCAAGCATATTGAACAAAATCAACGCCCACAACTACTTTGTGTTCTACTCGTGCATAGAATCTACGCAATAGACCTAGCTCATGATGCCACTGTTGGGGAACGTAGCATAAATTCAAAAATTTTCCTACGTATCACCAAGATCTATCTATGGAGAGACCAGCAACGAGTAGAAAGAGAGTTCATCTACATACCCTTGTAGATCGCTAAGCGGAAGCGTTCATGTGAACGGGGTTGATGGAGTCGTACTCGTCGTGATTCAAATCACCGATGACCAAGTGCCGAACGGACGGCACCTCCGCGTTCAACACACGTACAGCCCGGTGACGTCTCCCACGCCTTGATCCAGCAAGGAGAGAGGGAGAGGTTGAGGAAGACTTCATCCAACAGCAGCACAACGGCGTGGTGGTGGTGGAGGAGCGTGGCTATCCTGCAGGGCTTCGCCAAGCACCACAGAAGAGGAGGGAGAGAGAGATGCAGGGCTGCACCAAACGAGAGATCTAATCGCGTGTTGTGGGCAGCCCCCTAGGCCTCATATATATAGGGGAAGGGGAGGGCTGCGCCTCCTCTAGGGTTTCCCACCCCTAGGGGGGGCGGCAGCCCTAGATGGGGCCAAGGGGTGGCGGCTACAAGGGGGAGGAGAGGGAGGCGCAGGGTAGATGGGCCCTAAGGCCCATCCCCTTTAGGGTTTGCCCCCTCCCACCTCTTTAGGCGCCATGGGCCCTTGTGGGGCTGGTGCCCTTGGCCCATGTAGGCCAAGGAGCACTCCCTACAGCCCATGTGGCCCCTTGGGGCAGGTGGCCCCACTTGGTGGACCCCCGGGACCCTCCCGGTGGTCCCGGTACGTTACCGATAAACCCAGAAACTCTTCCGGTGTCCAAAACAGGACTTCCCATATATAAATCTTTACCTCCGGACCATTCCGGAACTCCTCGTGACGTCCGGGATCTCATCCGGGACTCCGAACAACATTCGGTAACCACATACTAACTTCCTTTATAACCCTAGCGTCATCGAACCTTAAGTGTGTAGACCCTACGGGTTCGGGAGACATGCAGACATGACCGAGACGTTCTCCGGTCAATAACCAACAGCGGGATCTGGATACCCATGTTGGCTCCCACATGTTCCACGATGATCTCATCGGATGAACCACGATGTCAAGGACTTAATCAATCCCGTATACAATTCCCTTTGTCTATCGGTACGATACTTGCCCGAGATTCGATCGTCGGTATCCCGATACCTTGTTCAATCTCGTTACCGGCAAGTCTCTTTACTCGTTCTGTAACACATCATCCCGTGATCAACTCCTTGATCACATTGTGCACATTATGATGATGTCCTACCGAGTGGGCCCAGAGATACCTCTCCGCTTACACGGAGTGACAAATCCCAGTCTCGATTCGTGCCAACCCAACAGACACTTTCGGAGATACCCGTAGTGTACCTTTATAGCCACCCAGTTACGTTGTGACGTTTGGCACACCCAAAGCATTCCTACGGTATCCGGGAGTTGCACAATCTCATGGTCTAAGGAAATGATACTTGACATTAGCAAAGCTTTAGCATACGAACTACACGATCTAGTGCTATGCTTAGGATTGGGTCTTGTCCATCACATCATTCTCCTAATGATGTGATCCCGTTATCAATGACATCCAATGTCCATGGTTAGGAAACCATAACCATCTATTGATCAACGAGCTAGTCAACTAGAGGCTTACTAGGGACATGGTGTTGTCTATGTATCCACACATGCATCTGAGTTTCCTATCAATACAATTATAGCATGGATAATAAACGATTATCATGAACAAGGAAATATAATAATAACTTATTTATTATTGCCTCTAGGGCATATTTCCAACAGTCCCGCTATTGGTTATTGACCGGAGATGTATCTCAGTCATGTCTACATTGTTCTCGAACCGTAGGGTCCGCACGCTTAACGTTACGATGACAGTTATTATGAGTTTATGCATTTTGATGTACCGAAGTTAGTTCGGAGTCTCGGATGTGATCACGGACATGACGAGGAGTCTCGAAATGGTCGAGACATAAAGATTGATATATTGGATGGCTATATTCGGACACCGGAAGTGTTCCGGATGATTTCGGATAAAACCGGAGTGCCGGAGGGGTTACCGGAACCCCCCGGGGAAGTAATGGGCCTTATTGGGCTTGAGGGGAGAGAGAGGGCAGCAGCCCAAGAGGTGGCGCCCCCTCCCCCTCAAGGGGAGTCCGAATTGGACTAGAAGGGGGGGCGCGGCCCCCCTTTCCCTCTCCCTCTCCCTCTCTTTCCTTCCCCCTCAAGTCTCCTAGTTGGACTAGGAGAGGGGAGTCCTACTCCTACTAGGAGGAGGACTCCTCCTCCCCTTGGCGCGCCCCATAGGCCGGCCGGCCTCCCCCTTGCTCCTTTATATACGGGGGCAGGGGGCACCCTAGGACACACAAGTTGATCATTGTGATCGTTCCTTAGCCGTGTGCGGTGCCCCCTGCCACCATATTCCACCTCGATCATATCGTTGTAGTGCTTAGGCGAAGCCCTGCGTCGGTAGAACATCAAGATCGTCACCACGCCGTCGTGCTGACGGAACTCCTCCCCGAAGCTTTGCTGGATCGGAGCCCGGGGATCGTCATCGAGCTATACGTGTGCTAAGAACTCGGAGGTGCCGGAGTAACGGTGCTTGGATCAGTCGGATCAGGAAGAAGACGTACGACTACTTCCTCTACGTTGTGTCAACGCTTCCGTTGCGATCTACAAGGGTACGTAAATCAGACTCTCCCCCTCGTTGCTATGCATCACCATGATCTTGCATGTGCGTAGGAATTTTTTTTAAATTACTACATTCCCCAACAGTGGTATCAGAGCCTAGGTTTTATGGTTTGATGTTATCGCGGTCGGCACGCTGTTGGGGAACGTAGCAGAAATTCAAAATTTTCCTACGTGTCACCAAGATCTATCTATGGAGAGACTAGCAACGAGGGGAAGGAGAGTGCATCTACATACCCTTGTAGATCGCTAAGCGGAAGTGTTCAAGTGAACGGGGTTGATGGAGTCGTACTCGTCGTGATCCAAATCACTGATGACCAAGTGCCGAACGGACGGCACCTCCGCGTTCAACACACGTACAGCCCGGTGACGTCTCCCATGCCTTGATCCAGCAAGGAGAGAGGGAGAGGTTGAGGAAGACTTCATCCAGCAGCAGCACAACGGCGTGATGGTGATGGAGGAGTGTGGCTATCCTGCAGGGCTTCGCCAAGCACCACAGAAGAGAAGGAAGAAGGGACGCAGGGCTGCACCAACGAGAGATCGAATCGCGTGTTTTATGGACAGCCCTAGGCCTCATATATATAGGGGAAGGGGAGGGGCTGCGCCCCCTCTAGGGTTCCCACCCCTAGGGGGGCGGCAGCCCTAGATGGGGATCAAGGGTGGCGGCCAAGAGGGGGAGAGAGGGATGGCGCCCCTAGGGTGGGCCTTAAGGCCCATCTATGCCTAGGGTTTCCTCCTTTTTTCCTCCTAGCTGCCCTTGGGCCTTGTGGGAGGCGCACCAGCCCACTTAGGGGCTGGTCCCTCACCACCCTTGGCCCATGCAAGCCTCTAGGGCAGGTGGCCCCACTTGGTGGACCCCCGGGACCCTCCCGGTGGTCCCGGTACGTTACCGATAAACCCCGAAACTCTTCCGGTGACCAAAACAGGACTTCCCATATATAAATCTTTACCTCCGGACCAATCCGGAACTCCTCGTGACGTCCGGGATCTCATCCGGGACTCCGAACAATATTCGGTAACCACATACAAACTTCCTTTATAACCCTAGCGTCATCGAACCTTAAGTGTGTAGACCCTACGGGTTCGGGAGACATGTAGACATGACCGAGACGTTCTCCGGTCAATAACCAACAGCGGGATCTGGATACCCATGTTGGCTCCCACATGTTCCACGATGATCTCATCGGATGAACCACGATGTCAAGGACTTAATCAATCCCGTATACAATTCCCTTTGTCTATCGGTACGATACTTGCCCGAGATTCGATCGTTGGTATCCCAATACCTTGTTCAATCTCGTTACCGGCAAGTCTCTTTTACTCGTTCCGTAACACATCATCCCGTGATCAACTCCTTGGTCACATTGCGCATATGATGATGTCCTACCGAGTGGGCCCAGAGATACCTCTTCGCTTACACGGAGTGACAAATCCCAGTCTCGATTCGTGCCAACCCAACAGACACTTTCGGAGATACCTGTAGTGTACCTTTATAGCCACCCAGTTATGTTGTGACGTTTGGCACACCCAAAGCATTCCTACGGTATCCGGGAGTTGCACAATCTCATGGTCTAAGGAAATGATACTTGACATTAGAAAAGCTTTAGCATACGAACTACACGATCTAGTGCTATGCTTAGGATTGGGTCTTGTCCATCACATCATTCTCCTAATGATGTGATCCCGTCATCAACGACATCCAATGTCCATGGTCAGGAAACCGTAACCATCTATTGATCAACGAGCTAGTCAACTAGAGGCTTACTAGGGACATGGTGTTGTCTATGTATCCACACATGTATTTGAGTTTCCTATCAATACAATTCTAGCATGGATAATAAACGATTATCATGAACAAGGAAATATAATAATAACCAATTTATTATTGCCTCTAGGGCATATTTCCAACACACGCTACCTCTACATCTACCTTCGGGATTAATATTAGACCTAAATAATTGTTATTTGGTGCCAGCGTTAAGCATGAACATTATATCTGGATCTTGTTTGATGCCAGACGGTTATTCATTTAAATCAGAGAATAATGGTTGTTCTATTTATATGAGTAATATCTTTTATGGTCATGCACCTTTAAAGAGTGGTCTATTTTTGATGAATCTCGATAGTAGTAACACACATATTCATAATGTTGAAGCCAAAAGATGCAGAGTTGATAATGATAGTGCAACTTATTCGTGGCACTGCCGTTTAGGTCATATCGGTGTAAAGCGCATGAAGAAACTCCATACTGATGGGCTTTTGGAACCACTTGATTATGAATCACTTGGTACTTGCGAACTGTGCCTCATGGACAAGATGACTAAAACACCGTTCTCCGGTACTATGGAGAGAGCAACAGATTTGTTGGAAATCATACATACCGATGTATGTGGTCCGATGAATATTGAGGCTCGTGGCAGATATCGTTATTTTCTCACTTTCACAGATGATTTAAGCAGATATGGGTATATCTACTTAATGAAACATAAGTCTGAAACATTTGAAAAGTTCAAAGAATTTCAGAGTGAAGTTGAAAATCATCGTAACAAGAAAATAAAGTTTCTACGATCTGATCGTGGAGGAGAATATTTGAGTTACGAGTCTGGTGTACATTTGAAAAATTGTGGAATAGTTTCGCAACTCACGCCACCCGGAACACCACAGCATAATGGTGTGTCCGAACGTCGTAATCGTACTTTACTAGATATGGTGCGATCTATGATGTCTCTTACTGATTTACCGCTATCGTTTTGGGGTTATGCTTTAGAGACGGCCGCATTCACGTTAAATAGGGCACCATCAAAATCCGTAGAGACGACGCCTTATGAACTATGGTTTGGCAAGAAACCAAAGTTGTCGTTTCTTAAAGTTTGGGGCTGCGATGCTTATGTGAAAAAGCTTCAACCTGATAAGCTCGAACCCAAATCGGAGAAATGTGTCTTCATAGGATACCCAAAGGAAACTGTTGGGTACACCTTCTATCACAGATCCGAAGGCAAGACATTCGTTGCTAAGAATGGATCATTTCTTGAGAAGGAGTTTCTCTCGAAAGAAGTGAGTGGGAGGAAAGTAGAACTTGATGAGGTAACTGTACCTGCTCCCTTATTGGAAAGTAGTACATCACAGAAAACTGTTTCTGCGACACCTATACCAATTAGTGAGGAAGCTAATGATGATGATCATGAAACTTCAGGACAAGATACTACTGAACCTCGTAGATCAACCAGAGTGAGATCCGCACCAGAGTGGTACGGTAATCCAGTTCTGGAAGTCATGCTACTAGATCATGATGAACCTACGAACTATGAAGAAGCGATGGTGAGCCCAGATTCCGCAAAGTGGCTTGAAGCCATGAAATCTGAGATAGGATCCATGTATGAGAACAAAGTATGGACTTTGGTTGACTTGCCCGATGATCGGCAAGCAATTGAGAATAAATGGATCTTCAAGAAAAAGACTGACACTGACGGTAATGTTACTGTCTATAAAGCTCGACTTGTCGCAAAAGGTTTTCGACAAGTTCAAGGGGTTGACTACGATGAGACCTTCTCACCCGTAGCGATGCTTAAGTCTGTCAGAATCATGTTAGCAATTGCCGCATTTTATGATTATGAAATTTGGCAAATGGATGTCAAAACTGCATTCCTGAATGGATTTCTGGAAGAAGAGATGTATATGATGCAACCGGAAGGTTTTGTCGATCCAAAGGGAGCTAACAAAGTGTGCAAGCTCCAGGGATCCATTTATGGACTGGTGCAAGCCTCTCGGAGTTGGAATAAATGCTTTGATGGTGTGATCAAAGCATTTGGTTTTATACAGACTTTCAGTGAAGCCTGTATTTACAAGAAAGTGAGTGGGAGCTCTATAGCATTTCTGATATTATATGTGGATGACATATTGCTAACTGGAAATGATATAGAATTTCTGGATAGCATAAAGGGATACTTGAATAAGAGTTTTTCAATGAAAGACCTCGGTGAAGCTGCTTACATATTAGGCATAAAGATCTATAGAGATAGATCAAGACGCTTAATTGGACTTTCACAAAGCACATACCTTGACAAGATTTTGAAGAAGTTCAAAATGGATCAAGCAAAGAAAGGGTTCTTGCCTGTGTTACAAGGTGTGAAGTTGAGTCAGACTCAATGCCCGACCACTGCAGAAGATAGAGAGAAAATGAAAGATGTTCCCTATGCTTCAGCCATAGGCTCTATCATGTATGCAATGCTGTGTAGCAGACCTGATGTGTGCCTTGCTATAAGTTTAGCAGGGAGGTACCAAAGTAATCCAGGAGTGGATCACTGGACAGCGGTCAAGAACATCCTGAAATACCTGAAAAGGACTAAGGATATGTTTCTCGTATATGGAGGTGACAAAGAGCTCACCGTAAGAGGTTACGTTGATGCAAGCTTTGACACTGATCCGGACGATTCTAAATCGCAAACCGGATACGTGTTTACATTAAACGGTGGAGCTGTCAGTTGGTGCAGTTCTAAACAAAGCGTCGTAGCGGGATCTACATGTGAAGCGGAGTACATAGCTGCTTCGGAAGCAGTGAACGAAGGAGTCTGGATGAAGGAGTTCATATCCGATCTAGGTGTCATACCTAGTGCATCGGGTCCAATGAAAATCTTTTGTGACAATACTGGTGCAATTGCCTTGGCAAAGGAATCCAGATTTCACAAGAGGACCAAGCACATCAAGAGACGCTTCAATTCCAGCCGGGATCTAGTCCAGGTGGGAGACATAGAGATTTGCAAGATACATACGGATCTGAATATTGCAGACCCATTGACTAAGCCTCTTCCACGAGCAAAACATGATCAGCACCAAGGCTCCATGGGTGTTAGAATCATTACTATGTAATCTAGATTATTGACTCTAGTGCAAGTGGGAGACTGAAGAAAATATGCCCTAGAGGCAATAATAAAGTTATTATTTATTTCCTTATATCATGATAAATGTTTATTATTCATGCTAGAATTGTATTAACCGGAAACATAATACATGTGTGAATACATAGACAAACTTAGTGTCACTAGTATGCCTCTACTTGACTAGCTCGTTAATCAAAGATGGTTATGTTTCCTAACCATGAACAAGGTGTTGTTATTTGATTAACGAGGTCACATCATTGGTTGAATGATCTGGTTGACATGACTCATTCCATTAGCTTAGCACCCGATCGTTTAGTATGTTGCTATTGCTTTCTTCATGACTTATACATGTTCCTATGACTATGAGATTATGCAACCCCCGTTTCCCGGAGGAACACTTTGTGTGCTACCAAACGTCACAACGTAACTGGGTGATTATAAAGGAGCTCTACAGGTGTCTCCAAAGGTAAATGTTGGGTTGGCGTATTTCGAGATTAGGATTTGTCACTCCGATTGTCGGAGAGGTATCTCTGGGCCCTCTCGGTAATGCACATCACATAAGCCTTGCAAGCATTACAACTAATGAGTTAGTTGCGAGATGATGTATTACGGAACGAGTAAAGAGACTTGCCGGTAACGAGATTGAACTAGGTATTGGATACCGACGATCGAATCTCGGGCAAGTAACATACCGATGACAAAGGGAACAACGTATGTTGTTATGCGGTCTGACCGATAAAGATCTTCGTAGAATATGTAGGAGCCAATATGGGCATCCAGGTCCCGCTATTGGTTATTGACCGGAGATGTATCTCAGTCATGTCTACATTGTTCTCGAACCGTAGGGTCCGCACGCTTAACGTTACGATGACAGTTATTATGAGTTTATGCATTTTGATGTACCGAAGTTAGTTCGGAGTCTCGGATGTGATCACGGACATGACAAGGAGTCTCGAAATGGTCGAGACATAAAGATTGATATATTGGATGGCTATATTCGGACACCGGAAGTGTTCCGGATGATTTCGGATAAAACCGGAGTGCCGGAGGGGTTACCGGAACCCCCCGGGGAAGTAATGGGCCTTATTGGGCTTGAGGGGAGAGAGAGGGCAGCAGCCCAAGAGGTGGCGCCCCCTCCCCCTCAAGGGGAGTCCGAATTGGACTAGAAGGGGGGGCGCGGCCCCCCTTTCCCTCTCCCTCTCCCTCTCTTTCCTTCCCCCTCAAGTCTCCTAGTTGGACTAGGAGAGGGGAGTCCTACTCCTACTAGGAGGAGGACTCCTCCTCCCCTTGGCGCGCCCCATAGGCCGGCCGGCCTCCCCCTTGCTCCTTTATATACGGGGGCAGGGGGCACCCTAGGACACACAAGTTGATCATTGTGATCGTTCCTTAGCCGTGTGCGGTGCCCCCTGCCACCATATTCCACCTCGATCATATCGTTGTAGTGCTTAGGCGAAGCCCTGCGTCGGTAGAACATCAAGATCGTCACCACGCCGTCGTGCTGACGGAACTCCTCCCCGAAGCTTTGCTGGATCGGAGCCCGGGGATCGTCATCGAGCTATACGTGTGCTAAGAACTCGGAGGTGCCGGAGTAACGGTGCTTGGATCAGTCGGATCAGGAAGAAGACGTACGACTACTTCCTCTACGTTGTGTCAACGCTTCCGTTGCGATCTACAAGGGTACGTAAATCAGACTCTCCCCCTCGTTGCTATGCATCACCATGATCTTGCATGTGCGTAGGAATTTTTTTTAAATTACTACATTCCCCAACAGTGGTATCAGAGCCTAGGTTTTATGGTTTGATGTTATCGCGGTCGGCACGCTGTTGGGGAACGTAGCAGAAATTCAAAATTTTCCTACGTGTCACCAAGATCTATCTATGGAGAGACTAGCAACGAGGGGAAGGAGAGTGCATCTACATACCCTTGTAGATCACTAAGCGGAAGTGTTCAAGTGAACGGGGTTGATGGAGTCGTACTCGTCGTGATCCAAATCACTGATGACCAAGTGCCGAACGGACGGCACCTCCGCGTTCAACACACGTACAGCCCGGTGACGTCTCCCATGCCTTGATCCAGCAAGGAGAGAGGGAGAGGTTGAGGAAGACTTCATCCAGCAGCAGCACAACAGCGTGATGGTGATGGAGGAGTGTGGCTATCCTGCAGGGCTTCGCCAAGCACCACAGAAGAGAAGGAAGAAGGGACGCAGGGCTGCACCAACGAGAGATCGAATCGCGTGTTTTATGGACAGCCCTAGGCCTCATATATATAGGGGAAGGGGAGGGGCTGCGCCCCCTCTAGGGTTCCCACCCCTAGGGGGGCGGCAGCCCTAGATGGGGATCAAGGGTGGCGGCCAAGAGGGGGAGAGAGGGATGGCGCCCCTAGGGTGGGCCTTAAGGCCCATCTATGCCTAGGGTTTCCTCCTTTTTTCCTCCTAGCTGCCCTTGGGCCTTGTGGGAGGCGCACCAGCCCACTTAGGGGCTGGTCCCTCACCACCCTTGGCCCATGCAAGCCTCTAGGGCAGGTGGCCCCACTTGGTGGACCCCCGGGACCCTCCCGGTGGTCCCGGTACGTTACCGATAAACCCCGAAACTCTTCCGGTGACCAAAACAGGACTTCCCATATATAAATCTTTACCTCCGGACCAATCCGGAACTCCTCGTGACGTCCGGGATCTCATCCGGGACTCCGAACAATATTCGGTAACCACATACAAACTTCCTTTATAACCCTAGCGTCATCGAACCTTAAGTGTGTAGACCCTACGGGTTCGGGAGACATGTAGACATGACCGAGACGTTCTCCGGTCAATAACCAACAGCGGGATCTGGATACCCATGTTGGCTCCCACATGTTCCACGATGATCTCATCGGATGAACCACGATGTCAAGGACTTAATCAATCCCGTATACAATTCCCTTTGTCTATCGGTACGATACTTGCCCGAGATTCGATCGTTGGTATCCCAATACCTTGTTCAATCTCGTTACCGGCAAGTCTCTTTTACTCGTTCCGTAACACATCATCCCGTGATCAACTCCTTGGTCACATTGCGCATATGATGATGTCCTACCGAGTGGGCCCAGAGATACCTCTTCGCTTACACGGAGTGACAAATCCCAGTCTCGATTCGTGCCAACCCAACAGACACTTTCGGAGATACCTGTAGTGTACCTTTATAGCCACCCAGTTATGTTGTGACGTTTGGCACACCCAAAGCATTCCTACGGTATCCGGGAGTTGCACAATCTCATGGTCTAAGGAAATGATACTTGACATTAGAAAAGCTTTAGCATACGAACTACACGATCTAGTGCTATGCTTAGGATTGGGTCTTGTCCATCACATCATTCTCCTAATGATGTGATCCCGTCATCAACGACATCCAATGTCCATGGTCAGGAAACCGTAACCATCTATTGATCAACGAGCTAGTCAACTAGAGGCTTACTAGGGACATGGTGTTGTCTATGTATCCACACATGTATTTGAGTTTCCTATCAATACAATTCTAGCATGGATAATAAACGATTATCATGAACAAGGAAATATAATAATAACCAATTTATTATTGCCTCTAGGGCATATTTCCAACACACGCTACCTCTACATCTACCTTCGGGATTAATATTAGACCTAAATAATTGTTATTTGGTGCCAGCGTTAAGCATGAACATTATATCTGGATCTTGTTTGATGCCAGACGGTTATTCATTTAAATCAGAGAATAATGGTTGTTCTATTTATATGAGTAATATCTTTTATGGTCATGCACCTTTAAAGAGTGGTCTATTTTTGATGAATCTCGATAGTAGTAACACACATATTCATAATGTTGAAGCCAAAAGATGCAGAGTTGATAATGATAGTGCAACTTATTCGTGGCACTGCCGTTTAGGTCATATCGGTGTAAAGCGCATGAAGAAACTCCATACTGATGGGCTTTTGGAACCACTTGATTATGAATCACTTGGTACTTGCGAACTGTGCCTCATGGACAAGATGACTAAAACACCGTTCTCCGGTACTATGGAGAGAGCAACAGATTTGTTGGAAATCATACATACCGATGTATGTGGTCCGATGAATATTGAGGCTCGTGGCAGATATCGTTATTTTCTCACTTTCACAGATGATTTAAGCAGATATGGGTATATCTACTTAATGAAACATAAGTCTGAAACATTTGAAAAGTTCAAAGAATTTCAGAGTGAAGTTGAAAATCATCGTAACAAGAAAATAAAGTTTCTACGATCTGATCGTGGAGGAGAATATTTGAGTTACGAGTCTGGTGTACATTTGAAAAATTGTGGAATAGTTTCGCAACTCACGCCACCCGGAACACCACAGCATAATGGTGTGTCCGAACGTCGTAATCGTACTTTACTAGATATGGTGCGATCTATGATGTCTCTTACTGATTTACCGCTATCGTTTTGGGGTTATGCTTTAGAGACGGCCGCATTCACGTTAAATAGGGCACCATCAAAATCCGTAGAGACGACGCCTTATGAACTATGGTTTGGCAAGAAACCAAAGTTGTCGTTTCTTAAAGTTTGGGGCTGCGATGCTTATGTGAAAAAGCTTCAACCTGATAAGCTCGAACCCAAATCGGAGAAATGTGTCTTCATAGGATACCCAAAGGAAACTGTTGGGTACACCTTCTATCACAGATCCGAAGGCAAGACATTCGTTGCTAAGAATGGATCATTTCTTGAGAAGGAGTTTCTCTCGAAAGAAGTGAGTGGGAGGAAAGTAGAACTTGATGAGGTAACTGTACCTGCTCCCTTATTGGAAAGTAGTACATCACAGAAAACTGTTTCTGCGACACCTATACCAATTAGTGAGGAAGCTAATGATGATGATCATGAAACTTCAGGACAAGATACTACTGAACCTCGTAGATCAACCAGAGTGAGATCCGCACCAGAGTGGTACGGTAATCCAGTTCTGGAAGTCATGCTACTAGATCATGATGAACCTACGAACTATGAAGAAGCGATGGTGAGCCCAGATTCCGCAAAGTGGCTTGAAGCCATGAAATCTGAGATAGGATCCATGTATGAGAACAAAGTATGGACTTTGGTTGACTTGCCCGATGATCGGCAAGCAATTGAGAATAAATGGATCTTCAAGAAAAAGACTGACACTGACGGTAATGTTACTGTCTATAAAGCTCGACTTGTCGCAAAAGGTTTTCGACAAGTTCAAGGGGTTGACTACGATGAGACCTTCTCACCCGTAGCGATGCTTAAGTCTGTCAGAATCATGTTAGCAATTGCCGCATTTTATGATTATGAAATTTGGCAAATGGATGTCAAAACTGCATTCCTGAATGGATTTCTGGAAGAAGAGATGTATATGATGCAACCGGAAGGTTTTGTCGATCCAAAGGGAGCTAACAAAGTGTGCAAGCTCCAGGGATCCATTTATGGACTGGTGCAAGCCTCTCGGAGTTGGAATAAATGCTTTGATGGTGTGATCAAAGCATTTGGTTTTATACAGACTTTCAGTGAAGCCTGTATTTACAAGAAAGTGAGTGGGAGCTCTATAGCATTTCTGATATTATATGTGGATGACATATTGCTAACTGGAAATGATATAGAATTTCTGGATAGCATAAAGGGATACTTGAATAAGAGTTTTTCAATGAAAGACCTCGGTGAAGCTGCTTACATATTAGGCATAAAGATCTATAGAGATAGATCAAGACGCTTAATTGGACTTTCACAAAGCACATACCTTGACAAGATTTTGAAGAAGTTCAAAATGGATCAAGCAAAGAAAGGGTTCTTGCCTGTGTTACAAGGTGTGAAGTTGAGTCAGACTCAATGCCCGACCACTGCAGAAGATAGAGAGAAAATGAAAGATGTTCCCTATGCTTCAGCCATAGGCTCTATCATGTATGCAATGCTGTGTAGCAGACCTGATGTGTGCCTTGCTATAAGTTTAGCAGGGAGGTACCAAAGTAATCCAGGAGTGGATCACTGGACAGCGGTCAAGAACATCCTGAAATACCTGAAAAGGACTAAGGATATGTTTCTCGTATATGGAGGTGACAAAGAGCTCACCGTAAGAGGTTACGTTGATGCAAGCTTTGACACTGATCCGGACGATTCTAAATCGCAAACCGGATACGTGTTTACATTAAACGGTGGAGCTGTCAGTTGGTGCAGTTCTAAACAAAGCGTCGTAGCGGGATCTACATGTGAAGCGGAGTACATAGCTGCTTCGGAAGCAGTGAACGAAGGAGTCTGGATGAAGGAGTTCATATCCGATCTAGGTGTCATACCTAGTGCATCGGGTCCAATGAAAATCTTTTGTGACAATACTGGTGCAATTGCCTTGGCAAAGGAATCCAGATTTCACAAGAGGACCAAGCACATCAAGAGACGCTTCAATTCCAGCCGGGATCTAGTCCAGGTGGGAGACATAGAGATTTGCAAGATACATACGGATCTGAATATTGCAGACCCATTGACTAAGCCTCTTCCACGAGCAAAACATGATCAGCACCAAGGCTCCATGGGTGTTAGAATCATTACTATGTAATCTAGATTATTGACTCTAGTGCAAGTGGGAGACTGAAGAAAATATGCCCTAGAGGCAATAATAAAGTTATTATTTATTTCCTTATATCATGATAAATGTTTATTATTCATTCTAGAATTGTATTAACCGGAAACATAATACATGTGTGAATACATAGACAAACTTAGTGTCACTAGTATGCCTCTACTTGACTAGCTCGTTAATCAAAGATGGTTATGTTTCCTAACCATGAACAAGGTGTTGTTATTTGATTAACGAGGTCACATCATTGGTTGAATGATCTGATTGACATGACCCATTCCATTAGCTTAGCACCCGATCGTTTAGTATGTTGCTATTGCTTTCTTCATGACTTATACATGTTCCTATGACTATGAGATTATGCAACTCCCGTTTCCCGGAGGAACACTTTGTGTGCTATCAAACGTCACAACGTAACTGGGTGATTATAAAGGAGCTCTACAGGTGTCTCCAAAGGTAAATGTTGGGTTGGCGTATTTCGAGATTAGGATTTGTCACTCCGATTGTCGGAGAGGTATCTCTGGGCCCTCTCGGTAATGCACATCACATAAGCCTTGCAAGCATTACAACTAATGAGTTAGTTGCGAGATGATTTATTACGGAACGAGTAAAGAGACTTGCCGGTAACGAGATTGAACTAGGTATTGGATACCGACGATCGAATCTCGGGCAAGTAACATACCGATGACAAAGGGAACAACGTATGTTGTTATGCGGTCTAACCGATAAAGATCTTCGTAGAATATGTAGGAGCCAATATGGGCATCCAGGTCCCGCTATTGGTTATTGACCGGAGACGTGTCTCGGTCATGTCTACATTGTTCTCGAACCCGTAGGGTCCGCACGCTTAAGGTTTCGATGACAGTTATATTATGAGTTTATGAGTTTTGATGTACCGAAGGAGTTCGGAGTCCCGGATGAGATCGGGGACATGACGAAGAGTCTCGAAATGGTTGAGGTGTAAAGATCGATATATTGGACAACTATATTCGGACATCGGAAAGGTTCCGAGTGATTCGGGTATTTTTCGGAGTACCGGAGAGTTACGGGAATTCGCCGGGAGAAGTATTGGGCCTTGATGGGCTTTAGTGGGAAGAGGAGAAAGGGCCTGCTGCGCCCCCCCTCCCCTCTAGTCCGAATTGGACTAGGAAAAAGGGGGCCGGCCACCTTTCCTTCTCCTCCACTTCCTTCTCCCTTCCTCCCCTCTTGGTGGACTCCTACTAGGACTTGGAGTCCTAGTAGGACTCCACATCCTGGCCGCACCTAGCCTTGGCCGGCCTCCTCCTCCTCCATCCTTTATATACAGGGGCAGGGGGCACCCCATAGACACACAAGTTGATCCACGTGATCGTTCCTTAGCCATGTGCGGTGCCCCCTGCCACCATATTCCACCTCGATCATATCGTTGTAGTGCTTAGGCGAAGCCCTGCGTCGGTAAAACATCATCATTGTCACCACGCCGTCGTGCTGACGAAACTCATCCCAGAAGCTTTGCTGGATCGGAGCCCGGGGAGCGTCATCAAGCTGTACGTGTGCTAAGAACTCGGAGGTGCCGGAGTAACGGTGCTTGGATCGGTCGGATCGGGAAGACGTACGACTACTTCCTCTACATTGTGTCAACGCTTCCACAGTCGGTCTGCGTGGGTACATAGACAATACTCTCCCCTCTCGTTGTTGTGCATCACCATGATCTTGCGTGTGCGTAGGAATTTTTTTGAAATTACTACGTTTCCCAACAGTGGCATCCGAGCCTAGGTTTTATGGTTTGATGTTATATGCACGAGTAGAACACAAGTGAGTTGTGGGCGATATAAGTCATACTGCCTACCAGCATGTCATACTTTGGTTCGGCGGTATTGTTGGATGAAGCGGCCCGGACCGACATTACGCGTACGCTTACGCGAGACCGGTTCTCCCGACGTGCTTTGCACAAAGGTGGCTTGCGGGTGACTGTTTCTCCAACTTTAGTTGAACCAAGTGTGGCTACGCCCGGTCCTTGCGAAGGTTAAAACGGAGTCTATTTGACAAACTATCGTTGTGGTTTTGATGCGTAGGTGAGATCGGTTCTTGCTAAGCCCGTAGCAACCACATAAAACTTGCAACAACAAAGTAGATGACGTCTAACTTGTTTTTGCAGGGCATGTTGTGATGTGATATGGTCAAGACGTGATGAGATATAAGTTATTGTATGATATGATCATATTTTGTTGAAGTTATCGGCAACTGGCAAAATCCTTATGGTTGTCTCTCTATTGCATAAGATGCAAGCGCCCAATAACTGCTTTACTTTATCGCTATGCGATAGCAATAGTTGCAAGAGCAATTGTTGGCGAGACGACCATGTGATGACACATTGATATAGATCAAGATGATGGAGATCATGGTGTCATGCCGGTGACGATAGAGATCATAACAGTACTTCGGAGATGGAGATCACAAGCACAAGATGATGATGGCCATATCATATCACTTATATTGATTGCATGTGATGTTTATCTTTTTATGCATCTTATCTTGCTTTGATTGACGGTAGTATTATAAGATGATCTCTCACTAAATTATCAAGAAGTGTTCTCCCTGAGTATGCACCGTTGCCAAAGTTCGTCGTGCCCAGACACCACATGATGATCGGGTGTGATAAACTCTACGTCCATCTACAACGGGTGCAAGCCAGTTTTTGCACACGCAGAATACTCAGGTTAAACTTGACGAGCCTAGCATATGCAGATATGGCCTCGGAACACGGAGACCGAAAGGTCGAGCGTGAATCATATAGTAGATATGATCAACATAACGATGTTCACCATTAAAAACTACTCCATCTCACGTGATGATCGGTTATGGTTTAGTTGATTTGGATCACGTGATCACTTAGAGGATTAGAGGGATGTCTATCTAAGTGAGAGTTCTTAAGTAATATGATTAAAGTGAACTTAAATTTATCATGAACTTAGTCCTGGTAGTATTTTGCAAATTATGTTGTAGATCAATAGCTCGCGTTGTTGCTTCCCTGTGTTTATTTTGATATGTTCCTAAAGAAAATTATGTTGAAAGATGTTAGTAGCAATGATGCGGATTGGATCCGTGATCTGAGGTTTATCCTCATTGCTGCACAGAAAAAATTATGTCCTTGATGCACCGCTAGGTGACAGACCTATTGCAGGAGCAGATGCAGACGTTATGAACGTTTGGCTAGCTCAATATGATGACTACTTGATAGTTTAGTGCACCATACTTAATGGCTTAGAATCGGGACTTTAAAGACGTTTTTGAACGTCATGGACCATATGATATGTTCCAGGAGTTGAAGTTAATATTTCAAGCAAATACCCGAGTTGAGAGACATGAAGTCTCCAACAAGTTCTATAGCTAAAAGATGGAGGAGAATCGCTCAACTAGTGAGCATGTGCTCAGATTGTCTGGGTACTACAATCGCTTGAATCAAGTGGGAGTTAATCTTCCAGATAAGATAATGATTGACAGAATTCTCTAGTCACCATCACCAAGTTAGTAGAACTTCGTGATGAACTATAATATACAAGGGATAACAGAAACAACTCCCAAGCTCTTCGTGATGCTGAAATCAACGAAGGTAGAAATCAAGAAAAACATCAAGTGTTGATGGTTGACAAGACCACTAGTTTCAAGAAAAAGGGCAAAGGGAAGAAGGGGAACTTCAAGAAGAACGGCAAGCAAGTTGCTGCTCAAGTGAAGAAGCCCAAGTCTGATCCTAAGCCTGAGACTAAGTGCTTCTACTGCAAAGGGACTGGTCACTGGAAGCAGAACTACCCCAAGTGATTGGCGGATAAAAAGGATGGCAAAGTGAACATAAGTATATTTGATATACATGTGTACTTTACTAGTGTTTATAACAACCCCTCAGTATTTGATACTAGTTCAGTTGCTAAGAGTAGTAACTCGAAACGGGAGTTGCAGAATAAACATAGACTAGTTAAGGGTGAAGTAACGATGTGTGTTGGAAGTGGTTCCAAAATTGATATGATCATCATCGCACACTCCCTATACTTTCGGGATTAGTGTTGAACCTAAATAAGTGTTATTTGGTGTTTGCGTTGAGCATGAATATGATTTGATCATGTTTATTGTAATACGGTTATTCATTTAAGTAAGAGAACAAATTATTGTTCTGTTTACATGAATAAAACCTTATATGGTTACACACCCAATGAAAATAGTTCGTTGGATCTCGATCATAGTGATACACATAATCATAATATTGAAACCAAAAGATGCAAAGTTAATAATGATAGTGCAACTTATTTATAGCACTGCCATTTAGGTCATATTGGTGTAAAGCGCATGAAGAAACTCCATGCTGATGGGCTTTTGGAATCACTTGATTATGAATCAGTTGATGCTTGTGAACCATGCCTCATGGGCAAGATGACTAAGACTCTGTTTTTCGGAACAATGGAGCGAGCAACAGATTTGTTGGAAATCATACATACTGATGTATGTGGTCCGATGAATATTGAGGCTCGCGATAGGTATCATTATTTTCTGATCTTCACAGATGATTTGAGCAGATATAAGTATATCTACTTGATGAAACATAAGTCTGAAACATTTGAAAAGTTCAAAGAATTTCAGAGTGAAGTGGAGAATCATCGTAACAAGAAAATAAGGCTTCTACGATCTGATCGCAGGAGATAAATATTTGAGTTACGAGTTTGGTCTTCAATTAAAACAATGTGGAATAGTTTCACAAATTCATGCCACCCGGAACACCACAGCATAATGGTGTGTCCGAACGTCATAGCCGTACTTTATTAGATATAGTGCAAATCTATGATGTTTCTTACCGATTTACCACTATCATTTTTGAGGTTATGCATTAAAGACAACTGCATTCACGTTAAAAAGGGGGCACCATCTAAGTCCGTTGAGACGACACAATCTGAACTGTGGTTTAGCAAGAAACCAAAGTTGTCGTTTCTTAAAGTTTGGGGTTGTGATGCTTATGTGAAAAAGTTTCATCCTGATAAGCTCAAAACCAAATCGGAGAAATGTGTCTTCATAGGATACCCAAAAGGAGACTGTTAGGTACACCTTCTATCACAGATCCTAAGGCAAGACATTCATTGCTTATACTGGATCCTTTCTAAAGAAGGAGTTTCTCTCGAAAGAAGTGAGTGGGAAGAAAGTAGAACTTGATAAGGTAATTGTACCTTCTCCCCTATTGCAAAGTAGTTCGTCACAGCAATGCAACTAATGAGTTAGTTGCGAGATGATGTATTACAGAACGAGTAAAGAGACTTGCCGGTAACGATATTGAACTAGGTATTGGATACCGACGATCGAATCTCGGGCAAGTAACATACCGATGACAAAGGGAACAACGTATGTTGTTATGCGGTCTAACCGATAAAGATCTTCGTAGAATATGTAGGAGCCAATATGGGCATCCAGGTCCCGCTATTGGTTATTGACCGGAGACGTGTCTCGGTCATGTCTATATTGTTCTCGAACCCGTAGGGTCCACACGCTTAAGGTTTCGATGACAGTTATATTATGAGTTTATGAGTTTTGATGTACCGAAGGAGTCCGGAGTCCCGGATGAGATCGGGGACATGACGAGGAGTCTCGAAATGGTCGAGACGTAAAGATCGATATATTGGACGACTATATTCGGACATCGGAAAGGTTCCGAGTGATTCGGGTATTTTTCGGAGTACCAAAGAGTTACGGGAATTCGCCGGGAGAAGTATTGGGCCTTGATGGGCTTTAGTGGGAAGAGGAGAAAGGGCAATGCTGCCCCCCCTCCCCTCTAGTCCGAATTGGACTAGGAAAAAGGGGGCCGGCCACCTTTCCTTCTCCTCCACTTCCTTCTCCCTTCCTCCCCTCTTGGTGGACTCCTACTAGGACTTGGAGTCCTATTAGGACTCCACATCCTGGCCGCACCTAGCCTTGGCCGGCCTCCTCCTCCTCCATCCTTTATATACAGGAGCAGGGGGCACCCCATAGACACACAAGTTGATCCACGTGATCGTTCCTTAGCCGTGTGCGGTGCCCCCTGCCACCATATTCCACCTCGATCATATCGTTGTAGTGCTTAGGCGAAGCCCTGCGTCGGTAGAACATCATCATCGTCACCACGCCGTCATGCTGACGGAACTCATCCCCGAAGCTTTGCTGGATCGGAGCCCGGGGAGTGTCATCAAGCTGTACGTGTGCTAAGAACTCGGAGGTGCCGGAGTAACGGTGCTTGGATCGGTCGGATCGGGAAGACGTATGACTACTTCCTCTACGTTGTGTCAACGCTTCCGCAGTCGGTCTACGTGGGTACGTAGAAAACACTCTCCCCTCTCGTTGCTGTGCATCACCATGATCTTGCGTGTGCGTAGGATTTTTTTTGAAATTACTACGTTTCCCAACACTTGCATCTAGCCGGCTTACGAGGCTGTTTTGGTATGTCACCGCGTTCAGGACAGGTTGTCCGCTGGTGGCCTTGCTGCCTGCATATGACACAAAACCCTGTTCTTTTACTTAAACCTTCATATGGAGCTTTCTCTCTACTGGTTGTCGGTCTGCCCACTTGTTTATGCTTAGCTGGTGCTAATAAGTTTGAAAGCCTAATCGCATACTCATTTGTTGAATTGCTGTCAGCGTTGCCCACGCTAACATGTCATCTACTCCTTGATATACATCGCCTTCTGATTGTATCCTGTTCGGAATCCTAATATTGCCTGCTAACCTGTCTTCCAGACATAAACCATCTCTGACTTCTGTGAATGGCTTCATCTATGATGCACATTGCTTGAACAATGCAATCAAATGTTCATAAGCTGCTACACTTGAGTCGCCCATCCGCACAAACTCCATGGCTTGCATGTACATATTGAAATGTCGGAAACTAAACGGGTTTTCTTGAGCATTGTCCCTCTGGTACTGAATTAGGTGTGTTGGAAGGATATCTCTTGCATCTCTGGTCCACCTCTTCACTATGTGCTTCTTTGGGATTTCTGTGACACGGATGAAGGCACCTGCATAACATAACAGAATAACACTTTGCCTTGTGAGATCTGAATCATAATTTCAAGATTACAGAAAACTAAAAGGTGTACATATACTAATGCCATCTATATCACCTTAAGGATATGGCTGCACAACAGCCCCATGTGTGCAAATTGACCACACTTGTAGTCAAATTCCTCCCCTTCTTCAAGCACCGTCACCTTGTATGAAGTTTTGCACCACTTCTCTCTTCGTGTTGCATCTGTAGGTATTGCCATATACTCTTTACCCTTTTTGATCTCTTCCACCTGATATGCACCACACTCCTATAGTATATGACCGAATTGCTCAAACATAGCTCTAGTGTATATCTGCCCAGCATGTCTCTCGGTTGCCATATTTGCTCGCATGAGGGGCCTCCCCTGCAAAACCAAACATCAGTAAGTATTAATTGAATCATTCGTATAACAACCGGATCACTAGCACAACTTATATAGAATGCCTGGTGCTTACGATTGTTGTCCGCTTCTCCTCATAATTTTCCTCGACTCCCTATCAGAAATTAAACTCATATACTTCCTCACAAAGATATGCATTAGGCATCCATTGTCCTTTGACCCCAGCAATCTCATGAGGGCTGGCCATTCACAGCGGCAGGAACGAGTATTTCCAACTTTGTCCTGTTCACATTTAGTCTGCTCTTCCCATATCTAATGCCAAATCCTTTCTCCCAGGAGTACAAATTGTAAAAGTCGTATGCCTCACCAAGAGTGTCGAAACTTGTACCTATCTTTGGCACAATGACTCTGTCTCCTGGATGATCCGCAAATTCCCTCATGGTCTTCTCCAGCGTGGTGACCCTGTCCAGGCAAGCAGCCCTGCCTATAGCAGCAGCACCTACACGCACTCTGTCAGCCACAGCAAAACAACAGTCAGCTGGTGCTTTCAGTTACAACCGTTTGTTTGATTTTATATTTGCGGTTATTATGTGGATGAACGATTACTGCCTCTCATATTAGTCACAATCTTCTTGGCATAATCAACATGAAATAGCTCACAAGATTTATATGAATCATGGATCATGTTTATGCCTGTGTTGCCACATGAATTCATCGGTTACTGCTTACAAGACTAACAGGACATCTGCAATGAACTTAACAAATTCTGCTAGATTTTAGAAGCTATCTTGTAGTACCTTTGTACCCAGCCAGGTGTTTTGGGGTCCAATTGCTCTATGGAGTGCTCGGAAGTCTGGGCCATCTCTGCAGTTCCCGTCTCTGCACGACAGATCTGGGCGTCCGCACTTGAAGCCGCCGGTGCTGGAAGCTCAACCTCCGGCTGCGCGGTGATTAGGAACCGCACGGGCTCCATTGTGCTGTTGTTATCAGTCACCTGCTCTAGTAGTGTTCTAGTTAATCCACACAAATATTTCCAACGAGCGAAAAAGAAATCCACATCCGAGATTCGCAAAACAGAGGGGCATGGAGGAGATTCTGACCTGTTTATCGGCTGCATTAAGAACTCCATGGCCGCCGGAGCAACTGCGAGCTCGCTGGTAGGCGGCAGCGCCGTGGCCGCAGTCAATCTCCCCACCGTTCCGCCGTCGGGGATGAGAGCGCAATCCAACTTCACCGCCCTACCACACAGTGGCCACCCCTGCTGCATTTACTGCACGCGCTGCCGGCGCTACCGGAAAGCCCTCGACCTGATCCACGGATCAGGATGCCGACAACCAGCCGTGCCACGGCTCAGGCTAGAACCGTCGATGCCGTGCGAACTTCCGTTCATCCAGGCCCATCTGTCAGGTCTGTATAGCAGCGTATACCAAATTTTCCCCGTTTCACATGGCCCCACCTACATTCATTGCACCGAATCTCACAGCTATTCTGGACGGGCGTGATTCCGAGCTCCTGTGAGCTCGCGATCAATTGCTCCGCGTCCCATCCCCGACGCGCCTTGTCAAATTGATCAGGACTAAACAAACCCACACGCTCCTGTGGCGAGGATCGTTTCGTTTTCTCCGTCGATCAAAGCTGATATCGTCGTTAAAACCAGCAGTCGCTAAAAACTGATATCGTCGTCAAAACCAGCAGCTTGAGCTTTTGACAACCGTACGTGTCCATGCATGCCATGCACGGGCACGTGACTCCGGAAGTCGAATTTACCAAAACCACGCGCCGTAGCTAATCCGCAACCGCACGTTCAGGTCGTCCTTCGTGCGCATTCCTTCAAGTGGCCGCGCTGCGGCATGCACCGACCGTGGCTGCCAAGACTGGCCGCGGCGGTCGACGGTGACGAGACGAGACCGGGCTGGTTGAGCTCATATATTAAATATTTGGTAAAAGTCTATTTCTCATCCCTAAATTATTGACTTGACTCACTTTTCTCTCTGAAAGACTAGCTAGGAGCTCCTAGAACTTGGTCTATGTTGATTAAACGAATTGGTAAACAAATTTCAACTCAGAGAAGACACGTCTGGAATAAACACCGACCTAGTAGTAAGAGCGAGCTAGCTCTGGTCGCATACATATACGCTAGGATTCAGACACAGGCTTAAGATTTTTTTGTTTTTCTTTAGATGCCCCTTGGTCCATAGACGATGATGTGCACACATATACACTCACCCTCATGAATGCGTATACACACATTATGAGCACCTTCGAAAGACTGAGCCGAAAGATATTAATAATGTCGTCACAAATATCTCATAGTTAACGGACACACCATGTCGTTGCAAGAGTTGCATCAACAACAAATAACCGCACTTAGTAAGGTCTGCATGCATCTAATTTCTAGCGTGTGCAAGAAAGATGCACTCGATACCCTGTGTCGGTTCTGGGGTCTTTTCTATGCATGTTTTGACACTAAACCAACAGACCGTTTGATAGTGGTGGGCAACAACAAAGTACATTAATTGTCTCAAGGGAATCCATAGTGCATATGGAAAAATTGCCATAAACTTAAATTTAATAGCATGAACATCCGATCATGGTAAGAGACATATATATTCTGGTAGTGATCGCAGGGAATCTGGTGCACCGGTGCTTGTGGTGCTACCGGTGCACCGGACCTCCGTAGCACATTTTAAAATGTTCTAATGTGAAGAAAAAATTGGGCACATTCACACAACATCAATGTTTGTCGTCATAAAATTTCAAATCAAAATTTAAAACATTGCTCGAGAAACAAAAATGACAAATCTTACACTGAATAGTATGTAATATAAGTTAGGCTTTAGATTTGGCCCATTATCACATTGATGCCAAATTTATCATTTTTATATCTTGAGCAATGTTTTGAATTTTGATTTGAAATTTTAGGACAACAAACAACGATGTTTTGTGAATGTGCTCAACTTTTTGAACATTAAAATGTGCTAGAAGGCCGGGTACACTGGTAGCACCACAAGCACGGTGCACCAGATAGGTCAGATGGCATACAAAATCGTTCACAGCACTAGCAACCATGACAAAATGGGGTGAATAGTGAAGACAAGGCAGAATGATGCATCTGCTAGTATATACGAATCTATATCAGTTGTACTAAGCGAGAGAGTAAAAGAGGAAGGCACGCAAGCCATATCCTTTTTCCCGTCTTGAACTTAATTGGTAGTGGTAGAATTCGAACAAAAAAAAGTCTGAAAACATGTGAGTCGGCGTGGTTGACCACATGCATGATACGTTTTCACCTACGGCCAGGTATTCGATTTCACGTTTGAACAATTGAACGGCACTCGGAAGAATTTTAATCCTAGGTTGGTGAGTCAAGCATTAATTACATGGACTCGGTGCAAGCCGACACGTACGGTAAACCCAAGAGTCGGTGCAAAGATTTGTTGTTAATTTCGGTGTCAAGTCTTTTGTTCAGAAGTCTTCTCTTCGCGGGGTCGGTACAGCTAGAAAACCTGTTATTTTCATGTAGCTGTGGCTGTGGGCGTGAACCAGCTCTGCACGTTTGTGCCGGCAACGTACGTTCGTCCATACGCTGATGTGCGGCATTAAAACAACGAAACTTCTTCATTCCTGCCACCAGCGGCAACAAATGAGTTTTAGCTAGATATTGACTGGTAAACCTTTGACCGCTACTTTGGATATCTACGGCTTATAGCAAGCAAACAAACGGATTAGTAGCGTGAACTTTCTGTTGCGCTAGCGTCTTCTAGTTCTTGCCCTGATGGCAACAGGAAAGTCCATAACTTGATCTAGCAAGCCTCCGTGGCTCACCGGATACGGGTTATGGCATGGAAGGTTGTCTCCGGGGATCTAGCTACATATGCATGCATGCGTCGCGGGCGCGCTACATGCCCGTTGTGTGACATGGAGGAGGAAGATGACTTCAACGCGTTAATAACATGCAGTAATGCAGCACGTCTTTGGGGCTATGGCAAAAGTATGGCTGATATCCAGAAAAGAACTGATCATTAACACCGGAGAGGAATGGTTATTACATCTTCTACCGTGTACTCCCTCCGTTCGGATTTATTGAGCCCCGGTGAAGGGAGGCAGGAAGCGTGTCCGCTCCTATTAGAGCATCTACAACCGGACCTCTTAAATCCGTCTCAAATGCTCAGGCAGGCCGTCCGGTCATGATTTTTTGACTCAGACATGCCTCTCAAACGGCCCTCAAACGCTCGGGCTGACCGGCACCCTCCATATCCAGCCCAAATATGGGTCGCATATGAGGCCGCCCGGACACGCCCGCCACGTCGGTCCCGGCTCATGCTGGCCCACCGGATCCTACTTATATTCGTCCCCATCCTCTCACCGGAGCAAAACATAGCCACTCCACTTCACTCCCCTCCACTCCCCTCTGTCACCCGAGCTCACCTCCGGCGGTTTGCGACCTTCTCCGCCATGGCAGGCAGCGGATCAGACTCCGACAGTCCAGATCTGTCGACTGAGGTGTCGTCCCGTGTGGGTTGGAGGAGGCAATGACAGTCCACATTGCACTCCGCCGCTCCTGGGAGGACAGCGCCTGGCCAACGAACAGATCCGTCTGCCGTGACGCCATAGCATCGGCTCACCGGGTGCTTGGGTCCTCTCTTGCTAGATCCTCGCGGTCCCGGCCGGAACACCTCTCCTTCCCCATCACCGGTCAGGCAGAGTATGAGTCCCACCGGGAACGGGCGACCCATCGTAGGAAGGAGAGGATAAGGGCCGCCGAGGCCCGTATCGCGGTGAAAATGGCGGCGGCGGAGGCGGCTGATGCGGCGGCGCGGGCGGCCGCAGAGGAGGAAGCCATCTGCGCCCACATTGTGAAGAAACGACAGCGGAGAAACACGCACGCCCTCACCCGTGAGCAGAATCGGGTGGTCCATGCCATGGCCGGAGTGCCACCGAAGGAGGAGAAGGAGGACAATGACAACGAGGACAGCTCTGGCGACGAGCAGATCCAGCTCGATCCGTACTACGTCTATGACCGGTACTTCCGCGAGAAGGATAGCAAGGGCGCCGGGAAGGGCAAGGGCAGCCGTGGATGAACTCCACCATAGCCAAACATGCCAAATTTTGGTAGTCCGATGGCATGTTTAGTGTAGTGTGATGGAGTAGCCGGACGATGTGTGTGCGTCGACGTAGTTGCATGAGTTTGTATGGATTTGAGATATGGTAATTGAGGTGTCCGGATGTGGATTGAATTTTTAAGGAGCGTCCGGTCAGTGGACGCGACCGAGCGCGTCCGCGGGCGTGTGAGGGACCGGATTTGCCAAGTCCGGCTGTAGATGCTCTTAGGCCCCTTCATCGATATATTGTTCGTCTTCTGAAGCGTACTACTAAATTTCATTGAGGCTACCTATAGTGGAGAGTACCATATACTAGCATCATGCACATGATACTAGTGTATGTATGATATTACCTTCATAGCCCATAGTATCACAGAGATCATATTTATTGTCATGCATGACACAAAGTAGTATACCATTTAATATGATACTGTATCTGCCTATGTTCCTCTAACCCCCTCTCTCTTCTTTAATTCTCTGCCACATCAACATGTTTGTTATTCCCGAGTGCATGATACCGTCTAAGATACCACCACTATGGCCGGCCTGAAGGACTAGTACTCCTCGTAGCACAACGCCACGGCTAGCCAATATATGCACTTCTAGTCCTTTGATTGGCGCATGCATGCACCATGCTGCATCCAAGGCCGAGAGAAAGTAGCAGCATCACTGTGTGCGTGAGCTGGCGCCGGCTTCCAAAGCATCAGAGCAAGTACAATAGCAGGTTTATAGCCCGCTTACATGCCAATTTTTCCTATGTGAAGGAGAGAGAGATGAAAAAATAAGAGGAGTGGGCTTTGATGCAAGTGCCTAGCTATATGCGGATTTCTAGGTCGATACAATAAATATGAAGAAAGAGATGGAGAGAAGATGAGAAAAGGTAGCACTCTTATAGCCAGTATAGCTAACCTTATTGTATGAGCGGCTATAAGTGGTGGCTCTATATGACATGGCAACCTCATATAGCCAGCAATTTGCTATACTATTAACCATGCTCTCATGAAATTAAATGGCTGCATTTTCAGGGAATTAATCATCTTGCCTTGGTACCTATGATTTGGTCGGGGCCTAATAAACCTGGACGGAGGTAGTACCCGTCTGATGTGCGAGAGATGATTAGTATGCTCATATTAAGGATCTGACACCTCCACAATGAATTGACTCATGGTAAGGATACCTTCCCCCACCCCCACCCAGCGGGAAGCACGGAAAATTTTCTTGTGCAGTTACCTCAGCTCTATCCGTCTGACTACGAAGTAGATTATCAAAGAAGAGGCTCCAACATATGTCTGTCCAGGCTCAGCAGGGTAAGGACCGGCATCCGGATCCTCCTTGGGTGTCGTCACTAGCGAATTGGCTTGCTTTGTCGGTCGATGGATCATTTTCCCCAAAGTAAGGATCGGTTGGTGTAGGAATGATCCTACGAGATCATGGAGGTGTTGTTATTTTTGCAGCATGTTAGTGTTGTTCTTCTGCAATAATGCACTTGAAGCTGAGATAAAGGCACTCATGATTGGAATGTCACTTGCCCTCCAATGGTCGTCCCTTTCGATTCTAGTGCAATTTGATTTGGTGGGTGCTCTCTCTGCAATGAAGGATGCTTTTCTCGACAAATTGCCATACGGTCAACTGGATAAGGAAATCAAGCATTTTATGCTAGATAGGGAGTTTAAACATGCCAATGTCACTAGATCTCAAAACAGGGTTTCACGTTGTCTTGTTAATTATGCTTGTAAGACACGTAGCACCGCCTGTTGGTTGCAATGTAGCCCCCTTTCATTCATAATCTTGTGTTAGCAGATTGCAGCCCTGATTCTATGTAATAAAAATCCCTTTTACTCGCAAAAAAAACAAATTAGTAGCATGTTTTTCCTTGACACGGCACCCTTTTCCATAAGAGCATGTAAACCGTTATATGTCCCCACAAAAAGAGTAGCATACTATATGTGATCTTATAGATCAATGAGACAACCACCTAGAGGCTTGAAAGACAAAGATATATGTTAGCAAATATGCTAATAGAACATTGCAGAAAGTAGACTTAGCGTGTCTACCACAAGCTCGAACTACCTGTTGCATGCCTTGTGGCATGCATTCGTAGGAGTTTTACACTAGAAAATGGCCGGTGTGATAATCCCATTTGGTCCGGGTTGTGTTTCGTAGGCCTGCTTTCTTTCTTTTCTTTTCCATTTTGTCCATGTTGTCACGCCTTGTACCTTGTATAAAAAATATCCCCATCAATGAATTTACCAGCTTTCTTTCGACGATAAAAAATACTGTTTAATCGGTATACGGGATTTAAAGAAAACGAAATACAAGTCAAGAATATGATTAATTTGCGTATCAACATGTGGTTGGATGGTTAGGAGGACATTGGTATCCTCAATCCACCAGAGTTCAAGTCCTACAAGTGTAATGTGTTCAAATGAAAAAAATATCTTTTTAATATGATTAGTTCCAAATAAGAAGAGAACTCCAAACTAAAATGATTGGTTGTTGCGAGTGGCGTTTCATAGGAAACCCCCCACATGAGTTGGAAAGAATGTCGCACGTTGTAAAATAGAAGAAAAATTTCTTAGCTAGATATAGCAAGATGCAATACCAATCAATGGTATTAAAACACACGAGGATAATTGTTCCACACGAAGCAATTTCGTTGACCAAGCATTATATATTGAAAAATACTCCCTCGTCCATGTCGTGTCCCGTCCTTCACACCGTTCAACACCTTCAACTCATGTGTGCACTCACATAGTTGCATGCGATTATTTTCCACGTGAAGCCAGCGGTGGCTATATATACGTGCGCGCCCTTGCAAGCGATACACACATCCAAACCATTTCCCATATACTAGCATTGATTGCCGAGAAGATCTTGTCCATCGCCATTTGCCACTAATACCATCGCTCCATCGCCAACTCCGCTAGCCTGCTAGGGAGACTCAATGCCGTCTCTGCCGAAAGCTGCGGCGTCCATGGATCACGCGGTGGAGGGCGCCATGAGCGCCACCCTGCTGAGCCTCCTCGGCGTCACGGCCAAGTCGGAGAAGGGCGCTGCGGCGGCGGACGACAAGGTGGAGTGGCTCCGGTCGCAGCTCATCGGCAAGGACGTCGAGTTCGACACGCCGTTCGGGCGCCGCGCGCTGACCTACGCCGACCAGACGGCGTCGGGCCGGAGCCTGAGCTACATCGAGGACTACCTCGTGAAGGAGGTCCTCCCGTTCTACGGGAACACGCACACGGAGGACAGCCACGTTGGGAGCAAGACGACGCGGCTGGTGCACAAGGCGGCGCGCTACATCAAGCGCTGCATGGGCGCCGGCCCCGGCGACGCGCTGCTCTTCTGCGGCGCCGGCACCACGGCGGCCATCAAGCGCCTGCAGGAGGTCATCGGCGTGGCGCTGCCGTCCGTCGAGATGCGCGACCGGCTCTCGGCGCAGCTGCGCGCCGAGGAGCGCTGGGTCGTCTTCGTCGGGCCGTACGAGCACCACTCCAACCTTCTGTCGTGGCGCCGGAGCCTGGCGGAGGTGGTCGAGATCGGCGTCGACGCTGACGGGCTCGTCGACGTGGCCGCGCTCCGCCGCGCGCTCGGGTCGCCGGAGTACGCGGACCGGCCGATGCTGGGGTCCTTCTCGGCGTGCAGCAACGTCACCGGCGTCATGACGGACACGCGCGAGATCGCCCGCGTTCTGCACCACCACGGCGCGTTCGCGTGCTTCGACTTCGCCGCGAGGTGAGTGACACCTGTGATACACTGATACTTGCTTCCTTAGCACTCCTCTTCGTGGATCGCATGTGACCTGCATGGGTTTGACAATCTGATTTCCAATCTCTCTTATGACTAAGCTAACAACCATAGTTGGTCTAATTAAGCTCTTACAAAATGTTAGTATGCTATATGTTCTTTTATGCTCCTACATAGAGCGGATAAATATTTTCTACAAAATTCATTCCCCCCCCCCAAAAAAAAACAAGCCCTTCCTTTACTACCTGTTTCTGTTCAAAGCCTAAGAACTCTACTTATTTCAACACTACATAGTCCATGTGTTGTTATTGTCGAACCTACTACGGAATCTTAAAATAAAAAAAATTCAAAGATAACCGCAGAAGAAATTACCACTGTTTTTCTAAGGAAGTCCTACTTTCTTTAATTCAAAATTGCTGTTTGTTTCTGCATGCATACATAACAAGAAAATAAACAACTAAAAAAACAGCTGATGTAACAATCAATGACCTCCAGGGTTTCTTGAACGTTGGTCACACTTGCCTTGTCAGCACTATAGCTACTTTTTTCTACTCCTTTGCATTAAAATAATGGACATGACACGCACACGACAGCACCAGAACTGATCCAAACACTAGTTCAAACATGATCTCACATTGACTTATGTTATGTGCTGATTTATATACTTGGTAAATGCAAGATCAACTGTGACTACATGGTCAATGTTGCTTGCGTGTTGAAGCAAGCTAATTTTTTTAGTAGCAGAGGTGGAAATTAGCTGGTAAAAGGCCTACTCAATAATTACATTAGAGCACCATGACAACAAAATATTTTGACTTTACAGACCCCTTGGAAACATTCCATATCCTATTGTCTTACGATGTTGAATTTCTAATTTGTCGGCATTCCAACTGGTGCTTCATTTAATTTCTACTACTTTATGTGTTAACCAATTAACCAACAAACTACGTCCAGACACCTAAATTACTATCCTCCTTTGTGCAGTGGACCCTATGTCAAGATTGATATGAAGTCTGGTGAAGTCGATGGGTACGACGCCGTTTTCTTGAGCCCTCACAAATTTGTCGGGGGGCCTGGCACACCGGGCATCCTTTTGATGAACAAATCACTCTATAGGCTCAATTCTCAGCCTCCCTCGACGTGCGGAGGTGGCACGGTGGCCTATGTCAATGGCTTCAATGAGGAGGTGAGCAAACAAATTAAGTGTCAGTGTCAAGTACTTCGTGTGATATGTGCGGTATTTGTGTTGTGTACCATATATAGTTCGTGGTATTGCCATAATTAATAATGCAAATAACTAATGGTATGATATGTGCAGGATACATTGTACTACGACGATATCGAGGAGCGGGAGGATGCTGGCACACCGCCAATATTACAAAAGATCCGTGCATCACTTGCATTTTGGGTGAAGGAGTATGTTGGTTATGACACGATGGACCTTCGTGAGCGAGTGTTCTCAGAGGTGGCAATGAAAAGGCTTGCCCATAATCCAAATGTTAGGGTGCTAGGCAACACAAGTGCCCATCGTCTACCAATCTTCTCATTCCTAATCTACCCATCAGTGACCGTGACAAAGAAGCCATTTGATGATTTTGGTGAGCCTGGTTGTGATAAACCATTGGAGACGATGAGACGCAAGCAACTACCCCTCCACGGTCGTTTTGTGACTAGGCTTTTGAACGATCTTTTTGGCATCCAGGCGAGGGGAGGTTGTGCTTGTGCAGGTCCCTATGGTCACATCTTGCTTGATGTGGACGACGAGCTCTCACTTCGCATTCGGTCTGCTGTCCTTGAGGTACCACAAACTTTAGAATGAATGGTCAAAACAGCCAGCTTGCTTGTTTTAGTACAAGGTACTAATGTTACTATTTGTCATCACAAAAATTTCAGGGTTACAGTGGACTGAAGCCAGGATGGACCAGGTTGAGCTTTAGTTACTACCTCTCCACGGAGGAGTTTAAATTCATCCTTTCAGCCATCGAGTTCATAGCGACATATGGACACCGCTTCCTCTCTTTGTACGAATTCGACTGGACCACTGGCAACTGGACCTTTCGGAAACAGGCAGTCAAGTACCACCTCATGAGGGAGGAATTGTCTCTTGGAATAGAACCATTGATGCACGAAAATGAACAGCCAAAGCTTGCAGATAAGATGGACAAGCCTGAGGTCAACCATAAGAAGTTCCAGAGCTACTTGGAGAGTGCCAAGAAAATTGCACTATCCATGCCGGACATTAGTAATCAGATTGCCAGCATTCCAAAAGGGGTAGACCCTGCCTTAGTTCTTTTCCATATATAGAACTATAGATACATAATGTAACTTTGGTAGAGCATATCGCCAGTTACCACTGTTAGTTTGTTCTTGATATGCGAGCATTAGCCCGAGTTGCGGTGATAAGCTGCCCTTTAACACACTAGAAAATAAATGTGTAAATAAGATGGATGACAATCTGTGGAAATGTTGTTTTCTATATCAGAACAATTTTGTATGCGCTGGTCTATTTATTTCTCATTGTAAAACTAAAAAAGGCCATATTTCTTTTGTTTTTATAAGAGAAGTAAAAGGCTATGTTTTGGTGTGTTTCACACGGTAACTCGAGATTTTCTTTCTTACGACGTAGTACCATTTTACCATTTTGCGGGGCAACATAATTTTATGTCGGCTAACTACATTGCACATAGTAAATGATGTCCTCATTCTACACTCTCTTGTACCAGCTGATTTAACTGTTTTGCTTCCAGACTCTGGACCAATAATGATAGTTGTGCCAACTGGCAGCTCGATTAATTACCAGTGTGCAATGATCGCGACCTAAGAATTCGCACTTCATGCTCGAAGGCTATCGAAATTTGATTTTGCATAGGCACCGCCGGCGCGATGGCCGATCGATTTTCCGAATGGTTAAACATGATACAATGATAGATAAGCATGCACATTGATTCATGTGATAATTCAGAGCCAACTGAACAGCGACACGAACAAATTAATTGCGCTCTCCTTGCCCGAATGGACCTGAAGCGGCGCATCCAAAGAATAAATCCCGGTGCATACAGCGAAAGGGATGTACTGTAGCAGGCATGTAGCAACGGAGCATCATCTCTGACAGCTTACGTTCATTGGTTAGCCGGAACGGCACTGTGGCGGACGCTGTCTGCACACTCCTCTGCCAGGCAAATGCGATATGAATTATGAATGCGACCGTGCTGCGGGTACAGGATGACAGAATGTGAGGTTTTTCCGGCAAAACGTTCAAGGGATGCGATAGTGATCGCATGCGGTACGGCGGTGCCAACCCCGTTTTTCTTCGCGTCCTTGCAGATTTCGCTGTCGCGCTGATCAATCTGAACCCCAGGAACAGTCGCGAGGGAATTTGTGAAGACCGCGACCCTCTGGCCGGCATCCCGGGTTCCTATTCCTGGAGGAATTGAGGAATTCCAGCCGGGTGCACGTTGGTCATAGAGGCATACGCACGCACGCACGCACGTACAAAGATTCTGGAGAAGTCGGAAGTGGATACCATTCTTGATAAAACAAAGGAGGGACGCGCACAATCAGCACATATGACTAGTGATAGCGCAAGTAGTACTAAGATAAACTAAATCATTGGCATACCGACAAGTAAACAGGTCTTTTAGTTTGCAAACGAAGATTTTCAAATCCAGCCGGTCTACGCGGCGACGTACGGCGTATATACGACTGGTGAATCGGGGAAGAACGTGTAGCTAGGACGTCGCCATGTCACCTGTCAGCAATATATGGCATGTGGATTGCGCGCTGCACAGTACCTGTATTCTTCCAGAGAAATTAATTTCCTGCAACTGCCAGAATGTTCTTTTTCTTGGGCTCTTGGCATGTGGTTCATTTTCTGATCTATCATATATTCAGAAAAAAACTTGTTTTTGACTGACAATGTTGATGGGAAGTTGCCTCAAGGAAGCACGGCACATCCTGCTCTGTTGATATTTATTCGTTTCTTTAGGGCATTTATAGCCGGGCACCCCAACTCGCCTCAAACAACTGGACGGGGAGCATTTATAGCCGGGCACCCCGACTCGCCTCAAACAATTGGACGGACGGCACGGTCTCTGATCAGTCAAAAAAAATCCGACCCAACTGGACGTCTTAAACCGGTCTCGAACGCTCGGCTGTCTGGCGCCCCTCATATCCCGCCTAAATATAGGGCCGATATGGGCGGCATGGGCGTGTCCGCCACGTCAGCTCAGCCCACCCCGATCCCACTCTGTCCCCACAAAAAAACCCCAATCCGCCCCAATCCAAAAACCCTAGCTCAGTTCACTCCGCTCTCGCTTTGTCTCTTCTTCTCCACCTACTTCGATTTCTTCGATTATGATACACTCCGACGACTCCTACGACCATGTCGAGCGCCAGCAGCCGCTCCGACTCCGATCTCGATGTCGACGAGGAGCTGGCCCACAACATTGCCCTCAAGAGGTCCAAGGTGGACACGGGGAGCATTTCCGGATCTGCCGCCTCGCCTCTTCCCCGCCGGCATAGCACGGACGCTGGAGCTTGCCCTCCCAACCCGCACGCAGCTCTATGAGGGTTGCGCAATCCGCATCGCCGTCCCGTGCCCCCGTCGGCCGCTACACCGCAAGGGCAGCGGTGGGTGCTTGTGCCCGCCCCGACGGCTCGGACATGCACGCCGGAATCGAAGGCGCGCCCTGCCCGCTGCGAGAGGTGGCAGGCAAGGAAGAGGGGCGCGGCAGAGCAATTCGTGCGCCCTCGCCGCGGGTTGCCGGCAGAGCCCGACGAGAACGAGCGGCTTCTCGCTTGGGTCTACCACCGGTCACTTACGACGGCGGAGACGGACGCTTAGTGGCTCCGCTGAAAGAACGCAAAGTGCTCTGGCTTGCCATTAAGCAGTTGGAGCGTGAGGCAGCGGAGGCGGCTCCGGTGACAAAGCTCAAGTGGCAACAGGACAGGACCGTCTGGTGGCTCAAAGGGCTCATCGTCCTCTCCAACTTCTCCGTCGACAACGGCGACGACCACGGCACCTCCTCTGAAGACTCGAACAATCCTCCACCAGCCGTCGACCAGAAGGGGAAAGGGCCAGCGAGGAAGTGGTGAAGGTCCGCCGTCTCCACTTTAATTTCAAGTTTTTAGATGTAGTTTAAACTTGGTCGTTGTTTATGTGCATTATGTTGAACTTTGGCGATCTTTTCAAGATCGTTGGTGATCTTTTGGTGACCGGATTGTGCATTTCTATGTCCGATTCTATGTCCATTACATGACCTGCATAGTTTTATCCATGTTGCATGGTGTAGTATGGATATAGGGGATCGGATATGAGATACACAGATGTGGAAGACCCAATTTGAGGACTGGCCGGTCAGTCGCCTCCGCGAGCGTTTGAGGGCCCGGATTTCCGGCCGTAGATTCTCTTATTTACTCAGATCAAAGCCAAAGCCAAAAGGAAAAAAGAAATGATTTTCCATTCGAGCCAGGCACGGCAGAAAACAAACAGGGCAAAGGTGAGATGTTTGGTCTCAACCCTCAAACCCTCCTGGCCACTCATCCCCTGCGGCCCACAGCAGCCCGCGGAGTATGTATGATGAAGATGAACCGAACAAAAGAGAGATAATTCTCTCCAGGCAAAACCAGAAGCAGCAGTTCCCAAGAACAACAGGCAGAGCCGAATCACACAGAAGGAAGACTTCTAGCTAGCAGAGATGAGCAGCTTGGCCCTCTTCTTGCCAAGCTCCTCCTCCTCCTCTCTGTTCCTTACAAAGCAGGTTCACCCTACCAAGGGGAGGGCGCCTGCGGTTGTGAGGTGCAGCGGTGGGCCCATCCTGTCAGGATCGCATGAGGAGGAAGAGAGAGAGGGGGTGATGGTGGCCTTGGTAGGGAGGAGAAATGCACTGGCCTCTGCAGCAGCAGCTTGTGGAGTTTCGGTGCTTGGTTTTGCAGGCGATGGCCTGGCGGCGGCCAAGCAGGGCCCGCTGGCAGGGAGGATCCCTGGGCTCTCTGGCCCTGACCAGAATGGTTGGTTCTTACTTGCTGCCATCTTCATCTGTTAATTCCATGTGATATGTTCTTGGTAGTTCAACTTAGAGCAGATCAGACTTCAGATACGCCTTTCATATTCTCATGGTGCATGTCATAAGGATGTAATTTGTTCAGATAGGTTGGAAAACATACCGCAGGCCGGATGAAAAGTCTGGTGGCCACGGAGTCGGCTGGAGCCCGATCATCCCGTACAGCTTCAAAGTTCCTGATGGCTGGGAAGAGGTGAGAACTGGAGCTACTGGCAGAAATTTAGCTTTCAAAACATAGTCAGTCACACACTTTCTGATCCAAAAGATGTGTTCTGATTTAGACACCAGTGTCGATTGCTGATCTCGGTGGCACAGAGATCGACCTGCGGTTCGGAAACCCCAAGGAGGGCCGACTATCTGTCATCGTAGCGCCCACTCGTAGGTTTGCAGGTGAGCCCTGAACAAACTGTTCTTTCCTGGCATATTTTGTAGCGTGGTAACTGTCTCATGGTACTGACTATCATGCTGAAACTGCCAAGATGACCTTGACGATGCAACTATCGAGAAGATCGGCACGCCGGAGAAGGTGATCAACGCCTTTGGACCGGAGGTCATCGGCGAGAATGTGGAAGGGAAGGTTTTGTCCACAGCCACAGCAGAGTATTCCGGAAGAACTTACTACCAGTTCGAGCTGGAACCACCCCATATCTTCATCACAGCTACGGCTGCTGGGAATAGGCTCTACCTGTTCAGCGTCACTGCAAACGGTGAAATAACTGTCCTTATCACTATATGGTGCTGATTTCTATGGTCACTTTTCTCATCTTGGAAAGGAATTATGTATTTTTGCAGGGCTACAATGGAAAAGGCATTACAAGGATCTGAAGCAAATAGCAGAATCATTCCGCGTAGTCTAGGGTGGTTCCACTGGGTTCGTTCATCACGTAATCTGTTTTATTATTAGAGAAGATGAGGGATGCCGTTATGTAAAGGGAGGGTAAGTACACATCATTTGTAACGATGATTATCTAGCTGAAGAAATTGAACATTGTATGTAAGCTTCCTCTTCTAGTTACAGATAGAATTCAGACCTAAAGGCGCCTTCAGGGCGCATATAACAACTTCCAGGCCTGAATGCATAAATGCATGTTTGAAGTTTCCTTGGCTATAGCCTACATGTCTAATCCATGACTGGCAGTGAACTGATAGACTGATACATGTAGAGTTGTTTCACTACACTTGCCGGCCTCCATATAGGGTTCTTAGATCTAGATCAGCGAAAGAATGACGCCCTTGCCTGACTTGTGTGAAGGCATCATGGAGTATGAGTGTGATTTCAACTTTCAATGCGTCACTAGAGCTCCAGTGGCCGAACTGAAACACCTAATGTAGGCTGAGCAGCTGAGTATATGTGACAGCATGTAGTGCAAATAAGAACAGTTCAAAGTTCATTCAAATAATTCTAAGATATGCTAACTTGCTAAGGTTTGATGAAATGCAGCAATACAAATGGCTACAGCATGATATACAAACGGCTAGAGCGTGATATAAGAGCAGTAACTATAAAACATTTAAAAAATGGTATATGCATAATAACCTCATGGGTAACCTAAAAGGAATATCTCAATCATAATCATAGAAGAACCAGCATTAAGCTAGAGTTGTTGAAAGCATTATGATTAAATCAATATTCACAGGCAAGCTAGAACAAAAAGTTAACTCTAGGGTAGGAAGGGGACTCTCCTCCCAATATCTTAAAAATTGCTCTAAAGTGGTTAACTTTTGCTGTACTTAGGTCTTCATACAACACATATTTTTCATGTAGTTGTCAGAAGATTGAAGAGACAAAATAACTATTAGCAAATGACTCATTTATATGATTTAAACTACTTTTGATTCAAAAGTAAGTTACCTCCAAACTAACGAGTCTAGTATAATGCTGCTAGAGGATAGTGGCATACCTTTACACCATCATCACATCAATGCTTCCCAGTCAGGCAGATGCACTCTGGGAATGGGTTTTCGTAAAAGGATTCCTCTGTCCTAAGACGTGCTCTGCCCTTGCTCCCAGGCAAGGACGCATATCTCTTCCTTGGGGCGCCTTGCCTGAAAACAGAGATGCAAACTCAGTACAATCCATGAAGTATGGAACAGAAGTAATGTGCATGTGATATTTAACATTTTCATATATTCAATAAAATCAAATCACCTGTATTTATGCATTTTAGTAACAAGTGAGGACAGCTTAGGACCTTCCATAAGTTCTCCTTTTTCAAGCAAGCCAAAGAGTTCCACTAATCCTCTCCTGAAGATTAAATGCAACAGGACTTAGTCCACATGCACCCATCCACTCGGTCAAGATTCATAGACATCAAACATTAGGAGTATTATTTGTGAGTAATAGAACATAGGTCCACTAAGGATGCATAACTTCACATGCGCAGGTACACACACCCTGTTGTGGCATCTAAGAGAATCCAGCTGGCGGTTAGATGGGTCCAGTTTATGCGGGTGTATCCAGGGTGTGTAAGAGTCCTATTAGAAGTAAAGAGTCGTACATCGGTTTTGTTCAAGTCAGTTTGGAATAGCTCTATAAAGGAGGAATCTTATTATTTCCAGCTGCCGCAAGCTGGAATACTGTTCAGTGAACATTAACCCCCTTCGTAAGGAAAGCAGGCAATGCACCATTTGGTGGCGGCTGGAAACTATTACAAGATTGCTCCTTTATAGAGCTATTCGAAACTGACTTTAACACAACCTACTGAAGACTTTACTTGGACTCCTACACACCCTGAGATACTCCTGCACTAAACTGGGTCCATCTAACAGCCAGCTGCTCTTAGATGCCACAACACCCACACACAAAACACACGTGCGCAGCCCATCTGGTGCTCTAATTTTGAGAGAAGTGCATATTTCAACCCCGAACTCTTGCCCTAGTCTAATTTACAACCCCGAACTTCAATACCGTCTAAATTACAACCCCCAAGTCTCAAAACTGGTCAGGATTCAACCCTCCCCTCCCTGTTGACCGGTTTTGACCTGGGGTGACCAGTTTTGACTAGTCAACGGGTCCAATCAGCATGCCACGTCAGATTCTTTTTTCAAAATTTCAAGAAAAAGTAAATAAAAATCTACAAGATCAGGAAAAAAATATGAAAAAGCAAAATTCCGAAAAAAAATCATGAAAAAAGCTAGGGAAAATAGAAAAAATGATTTTTTTGGGTTTTTTCTGGAAATACTTTTTTCAGGAATTTGAGGTTTTGGGTTTTTTCAGGAAATTTTTTTGGAAATTCTTTTTTAATTTTCCCTGTTTTTCGGAAATTGGATTTCTTATTTCTTTTCCTGGATTTTCTTTGATTTTACCGATTGTTTCCTTGGAAATTTTGCATTTTTGGCTGATGTGGCATGCTGACTGGACCTGTTGACTGATCAAAACCAGTCAACCAGGTCAAAACAGGTCAACAGAGAGGGGAGGGTTGAATCCTAGCCGGTTTTGAGAGTTGGGGGTTGTAATTTAGACGGTATTGGAGTTCGGGGTTGTAAATTAGATTAGGGCAAAAGTTCAGGGTTGAAATATGCACTTCTCTCTCTAATTTTTAAATAAGCACTCTTGTATGACATACAAGACCTTCGAAATAATTTTGAAGTGGTTACTATCTTATTACATAAAGTCTTGTTTTGAGGGAAACTATAGGGGGAAAAGAAAAAATAGTAACACCTTAAATAGCAAAATATGTTTACCTATCAGGAGTCAAAGTCTTGCGATGACCCAGAAATCTACGATGGCCCTCAACAGCTCTTGCCATATTGCCGGAGTGTGATGGAATAAACACATCACTTTCCACTGAAATAATGTAGTCAAGTGCTGCAACTTGAGAAGCATGATTCTTAAACTTCTGAAGCTCTTCTTTTGTTGCCAGCACTTCCTGCAGAAGTATATTAGTTTAGTAGAATAGTGAAGGATGGTGGAGCTAATCAATAAAAGAAGTAACACTGCTAACAACCTTGCTAACCAAGTTTGGAAAATACGATCTCAATTTTGATATATACTTATCACCACCATAAATTTCACCAGCTGCAATGTAGATCCAAGTGGGCTTGGTATATCCCATCGCACGTAGAAACATCCCCACCTCGTGTGGAGTCAATGGACAATTACCTCCAGATCTCTGTTCAGTTGAGTTTATGTCCTTCAGTTTCCAATGGCTTGTTTTCTCTCTGTTGAGATACATGAAGCCAGTTAATATAATTTGCATGTAGAAATAAAACTGCACATATTTGTGTTGATTGATAATACCTCATGATTCTCAATTCGTCCGCTTCGGATTTACTCAGACCATAAGTGCAGCCCGTGAATGCTAGCATATCTTTTTCATATCGTAGATGAAGAGCAATAAACTTTCCACGTGATTTTAGACGCTCCACAAGCTTCTGTTGTGCAAGTGTTATGTTGGCTCAGAACCTAGTTTACAGAGTGTCATAAATCTCCAAGTGCAAATTGAAGACTGTAACACAATCATAGTTAAAGATTTAAGTTACTAGGAGAATGTTCATGCCTTTCCAAGGTCCTCGATTGGATCTGAGAAACGCAGTGCTTGGTAAAGACAGCGGCATCTTAGTCTCTGGATATCAACCGGAAGACCGTTGTTTGCAAGCCGTGAATCAGATTTTGGGATGTGAACTACCTGCAGAATATAATTCGGAGGTGATCAGGTGAACTCAAATAAATGAGCTTCACACTCCAGATCCAGAAGGGAAAAAAAATCAAATTATTCAGACAAATTTTTTGAAAATCTATATTTTTATGTAAGTGTTGCTCAAATAATTTGTGTCAAATTGAAAATGTCTGATGCAACCACCATGTCAAAGAACAGCCATGTTGCTAAGCACAGAAAATAGATTGGCGATCTTTCTATACGTCATATTGCTTGGAAACATTAATGAAGATGCTTTCCATAAAGAATAATTTCAATAACTGATAACAGAGTAATGTGGTAGCACTTTCAACTCTCCATACCAGAACAAAACCAAAAGTTTCAGATCACATCATTCAATATCTTGAAGGATACAAAGAAAAAATAGCAAAATGATAGTCCACTAAAATGTCTAGTTTTATTGAACAGAAAGGATGCTATTTTTTTATGACAAAAGAAAACAGCTACTAAATCGGTACATTGAGGTAGCTAATGGAGTATCTGAATTGAAGACTACCTTGTGATCCTTCCAAAGTTCTTTCACATCCTCATAATAGCTCGCGCCAGACCATGAAGTAAAGTGCTTCCGAGCTCTTGGAGCAGATTGCAAACTTTCAGGCAAGTCACTAACGATATGGACATCACCTTCCAGAGCTTTAATAAAACCAGGCTCATTGAAGATGTCTTTAAACGTACTGCATGTATTGGTGCGAATTGGATTTTAGATAAACATGAATGAAATTGGACAATCAACCAAATATACAACAGTCAAAACCTGGTATCTTGCCAAAAAGATCGCTTGTCTAACTGAGGAATAACAAGTGTTGCATTCACCAAGCGGGCTACTGCAATCATATCACAGATCTGCAGAGGGGAGATAACAGAATTCAAACAAAGTTTGGTGACCGTACTTGAACAAATCTCAAGAAAAATATTAATTTAATGATAATAATCAAGAAGATAACATAATAAAATAGATAAATACATCAACAAAAGCAGAACTGGATATTCAGAAGAAGAAAATGCATATATACATGCAATTATTATTACAGGAGTGCAAAAGTATGCAAGTGTGAGTCAGATAAACCATGGAGCTAGAAGCTAAGTTTTGGTGCACGAACTTACTCCAGTTCGCATTTGGTTGAGTCCTCCATTACTTCTAACAGTCATATAGCGGTCCGACTCTATTGGAGCTGGTGATGCAAAAAAAGGGTGTTACTAAACAAAACAATATTGAGGGAAACCTACCAAGAAAACATGTATGTGCACTGAATTCGCATGACAGTGTTTCTACAGCAGAGTAATATAGATACAATACAAGGATACAGATTCAGGGACATTTGACCCTAAAATAAGGACCAGAAGAATAAGCTATACCATAATTGTTGTATCACTCCTATTGCACATAAAGCACATATTCTTATTATCAAATGTAAGATACTGCACATCTGCACCTAGATGTTTGATTTACATATAAGAATTAAGAAGATCAAAGGTAGTTACACTAAAGGAGAAATTAGGACCACAAAGCATATAGAGAGCATATATGTAAAACTGATCTCTGAACAAAGCACTATATTTCTGTTTACTCTAAAGTTTACTCCTAGTGCAGAATCCTAATTAAGCCATATCACCATTGTAGTCGTATACATTAGATTGCTTCATTTAGACACTAGTTACTCAAAAAGAGAGACGTTCACAAAACAGTAGCACTGTTGAGAAGACATCCTTTAGAAATAAAACACATTTAAACCTACTGGAGACTAAATAGTCAAGTAATACTTTCATTAGTAGACAGAAAAACCCCACCAAGCATGGTTGACGATACTAGTTTCCACCAAATTCCAGCTTCATATCACCAGCAACAAACACTTACCAATTTACAAACAATTAGAGCAACCCAACTTAGTCAACAAAGTAGGAATCACCATATGTTTCTGAAAAAAAATGCTGCATAAGAAAGAAATTTACCAATATATCTGTGGGTTGGTGTGACACAAGCATGATAACCGTAGGCATTAGAACCCCACAGCTGCTCATTCGGCACCTGAACATCAGTTACAACTCCAGTTCAGCAATCAACAACGTACCATGACTACACACTGAGTCAATATTAGTTTCATTTAAAGAAAATGGCTGGCCAGCACATGAAGTAATTTTGGATTTCTAAGAAGCTAGGTCTTCTCATTTCCAAATGCATATGTATGGTAAGTTGTTATACAAGAAACATCCAAGACACAGAAATTTATTTGGGGATACTGAGCATTACGATAGCACTATATTTCTTAATAACGTATTCAAAGTCAGCAGAAATACACTTCATACCAGGTATTTGAGCTTTTCATTAAAAAAAAGGGGGGGTCAAAATAAACAGGCATCTAACTGTATGACAATTAAATCATACACCATCCTCAAGTTTCGCTGGCTCAACACTCACAGGATGTCGAGATGGTTTGTCTAGCAACAGCATTGCTTTCTCTTAACTACAGCAGTTGGTTTTGACCAACCTTTAGTTTCAACAACACGAAGAATAATTGAACACTTCATCCTGGTCTACTTTGCACAAAAGCATGACGCATCACAAGAAATGAGATGAAATTACCTACAGAAATTTGTGCAAACAAGACCTGGATCGCATCGAAAACCGAAGCCTAACGCGCAAACTAGTGCGGGGAAAACAGTACTGACAGACACAAAAGTGAAGGGGAAGCATCAGGAAACGAGCCTGGTGGGGCAGGTCCGGGCGGGGCAGGTCGACGCGGGCGATCTGGCGAAGTGAGAGGACGACAAGGAGCACCGTCAATGCGACTATGAAGCAAGCGCAGCGAGAGATCGGCGACCGGAGGAGCCGCCGGAGCCGGAGGGGCAGCGGAGGCGCTCCGCGGCGGCTCGCCATGGCCGGGGCTTTGGGGGAGAGAGGGAAAGAGAGCCCACGGCTTTGGGAGAGAGGGAGAGAGAGCCCACAAGCCCCCCACGAACACGGCTGAGCGGAACGTAGCTCCGGCTCGCCTCCTGCGCAAGGCTAGTGAGACGACCCAATACTGTAGCTACAACTGCGTGAGTTTTTTTAGTTTTCATATTATTTCCGTTTCTCTTTTTATTTTTTATTCAGGTTTTTCACTGGTTTTATTTGTTTCTTTCACCTATTTTATTTGGTTTTTATTATGTTTTCTTATCTTTTTTTCAACACATATCTTTTTTTTGTACACCTTGTGCATTTTTCATATACACCAGCAACATTTTTTACACACGTTTACCTTTTTCAAATACTGGATCAACATTTTTTAAATATTTATTTTAATGTCACCTTTTCATACATATTATACATTTTTCACATGCATATAAACATTTATATGCATGTTTAACATTTTTTAAATACATGATTAAATTTTTTACAAATACATGTTTTTGAACATTTTTTTAGTACATGTTAAACATTTTTCAAACACACACTGAAACATTACCATGAGAACATTTTTTAAATTGTATAAACATTTATTAAATGTCACAGCATATTTTTTAAATGTGTGAGTATTTTCAATATATAACATACATTTTTGAATGGTACAAAATTATGTTTTACACTGTATACCGTATCTAAAAAAATCAAGTACATTTTTTGAAATGCATGAACTTTTTTTAAATGTCAAGAACTATTATTTTAATGTTATCAACATTTTATAAAACATACACTAACAAAAAAATTACACTGCCTTAGCATTTTTCAAATTCACGGTGAACATTTAAACAGAATTAAGTACATTAAGTTTTTGGCATATAGGTATTTACTTGTTTATTTATTTTGAAAATATGAACAAAAACAACTAATACTGGTGCACGTGTGCCTATGTTATTATGGGTCGGCTCATAAGGGCATCCTTGAGGCGATACGTGTTTGTGTCTCACTGTGGACGAGACACAATCGCTCCCCAAAATGCGGCGGTGATGAATGACACCCTAAACTCGAATTTGGTATGATTTTGACCCCCAAATCCTCAAAACCGAGTAGATCTCCCCTTATGGTGTTTTGCTTCGATTTTAGCCGGGTAGGGTTGTGCCCTCGAATCCTTTTAGTGGATCGGGATGGCCTTCTCAACCAAGGTCAGTGGCTTCACATCAGATCGGGATCTTGCCCTTGACGCCCTCTGCTTCGCCTCCAAGATGGCGGAGGCTCGGATCCTTGCCACCCCCTTTGACGAGGGCCAAGACTTCCGCGCCACGAAGGCCTGTACTTTATAGACGACAACTTCAACAAGTTGTGTGCTCGCGACCTTCACTCGAGCCATGTTGTTGCGCCAAAATCCCCTTCATTCACTACAGGTCAGAGCTCTCACCTGGAGAGAATGATCGACTCCCCGCCGTCTATTCTCAACTCCAGTCTAGAAACCGGCGAGGGGTAGGAAGGGTACTATCCGGCGCGCGAGGTCTTCATGACATGGATCGGCTTTGGCACGATAGCCAACTTTGACATCCTCTTGACACCCATTACCGAGAAGAGCCCCAAGGGGAAGCAACTTGAAACAATGTGCATACAAACTCACCACCAAGCAAGAGAAACTTGGGTGCCAGAAGTAAGAGCTAGCCGCGCAACGCAGTGAGCAGGGGCAAGAGTTACACCACTATTACTGCCAAGTCAACTCGGAATTTGGTCTCCCTGGGAAGAAGGGCATCGCCGTCTTCGCCTACCCGAGATAGAAGCTCGTCTCCGCCACGATGGGCATTGCCACAATCGATATCCCACTGGGAGCCCGGGGCGATGACAAGCTTCACCAAAAACGTGTTTAGCTTGAGGAGGTTGCGACTTAGCAAGGGCAATCTCTGAAGCCAAGGATTGGCTACGGTGAGCACCAAGATCAAGCGTGCACACGTGTCGCAAGTCTTAAGGTCTTCTGCTCACCACCCGGAGACTCCGGTCAAGTTCCGGCCTGGAATACTTTGGGATACACTCGAGATCACAATTGTTCACCACCCCCAAGATCCAGAAGGAGAGAGAGGAGACGCCCACACACCTCGCGTTGTGACGGGTTTCCTCAAGGTGACAAGCGACATGTTCGGGGTGGACACGATAGCTCGCGTATTCCACTTCTCTGGCCGTTCTAAGTGGGCACCATGGGCGGCCCACGTCCACTTGCAGCCTGAGGCACGCCCACCTCATGGAGACACAAACACGTTGGTTGGCCACGGCGACATGGCGGGGGAATGCGGGTGATGCAGGGATGATGATTATTTTAATTATAATTAGATTTATCATTATCATTATGACCAGGGTGGCAATTATTTCAGTTAATTAGATTCATCATTGCATCACAATTAAAACTCTGGAAGCACAAACCTACCCTAATAGAAATTACCATTATGTCCATGACCAAAAATCTGACCGCCCCATGCATCTTTTCCTTTGTCGCCGAAACTGCACAAAGACGGAGTAAATTGCACAAAACCACCACTTTAAAGGCTAGGTTTGCAAAAAACACTACAATACATTCTTTTTATAAAAAACACCACGTCTACGGTAATCTTTTTACAAAAAATACTGATCGGCGGATCGGGCTCAGTTAAGTGCGTTTATGACAGACGGGGCCCGCCAGTCAGGTTGACGTGGCACCACTTAAACTCTCAAATATAACGGCGACGTTTGATACCATTATCCTCATGTGGGGACCTATGGGGGTCCACCTGTCATCCTAAGAAAAAAAGAAGAAAATCTGGCTCCTACTTTTGTTATCCTCACGACCCGTACGAGGTCCTGGTGCTAGAGACGCATCGCGCCGCCGCCGCCCAACCTGTGTACGCCACCGGCCGGCGACCGCAGCAGCAGCTCCAACTCGGGCAGGAATCCCGCACCAGGACAGCGGCCGCGCTGCTCGGCTTCACCGGCGCGTCCCTCGTCACCAGTGGCGCCCTGCCCCCGCTGCAACTCCCTCCGACCCCAACGCGGGCCGGCGTTCCGGTTGCACGGCTCCCTCCGACGCACGGTGTGCCGCGACTGCGATGAGGCAACCGACCGCCTGATCCCGGAGCTCCAACCATTCCCGCCTTGCCGGCGTGGCCACGCCGCCCGCCGACGACCATCTCCGCGTGCCGCTGCAGTCGGCCGACCGAGGAGCTCGAGGTGGCTGCTCTCCAGCCGTCACACCAAGCCTCCACGGCTTGCTGCGATGCAGGCTCCTTCCCCCAGACCCCGATGGTGCGCCTCCTCGCCGGCGACGAGACCCATCGGCGCGTCGTACTACTGCTCTGCTCGTGTGCTTGCGCAGGCCAAATCCATGGAGTTGATTGCTTTTATGTTTTTGATTGAAGGATGTCCCTGTGAAATTGTAGGGGCTGGTTTGTAAAATGTTGAAGAGAGGAGTGTGACGCTGACAAGCGGGTCTCATGTCTAGCAATCGATTTAATGTAACGGTGTGAGAAATTTGTGCCACGTAAGCCTGACTGGCGGGCCCTGTCTGTCATAAACACACTTAACCGAGGCAAATCCACCGATCAGTGTTTTTTGCAAAAGATTATCGTAGACGTGGTGTTTTCTGCAAAAAAAAGTATTATAGTGTTTTTCGCAAACCTAGTTTTTAAAGTGATGATTTTATGCAATTTACTCCACAAAGACGTGTTAGAAAGGCTTCTAGGGGCTTCATGTAAAAAAAGGACTTCTAGGGGCTGGGCTTGTAAAATGGCTCGGACGGGGCACCAGATCTTCGGGCAAATGGCCTTATGACAGACTGAATTGGTGAGGTGTGGTCTCAATAAATCCTATAATTTCGTAATGAAAACTGAGGGTCCGCTAGCGCTTCGCACCCTGATCTCGCAGCCTACGCCGCCCTACATGTCACGCCGGCCGGCTTGGCCACTCCTTTGCCGATGAGGCGATGCCGCCGCACCTTTCGTCATGACGGCACCGGGCGGCCAGGCTACTGCTAAAATTTCCAGCAAAGTTACAAGCGCGCAGTGATCATCCTGTCTGCCATGCGCCGCGCTAATTCCTTTTCTTTTCAGTCTAGCCGGTACTTTAATCCATCTGATTGGCTCGGACAGGCGGAGAGGGCCCTTCCCCGCCGAAATCATGCATAAAGGGAGGCAATGCGGCCTCTCGAGTCTGCACGGGCCACGAGCTGTTCCTAAGCACAACACTGCATGCATATGATCACAACGGTGGATCCGAGCTCTGAAGAGCCATTTGCAGTTCTGGCCTCTGTCGCTCGATGAGCCCTACCAGCGTGACCTGCATGCCACCATTTTCGACTGATTGTCTGACAAACTGACCTGAGTGACTGCATTCTTCACTGATCCACTTCATTTCGCCAGCTGACGACTGAACCTTCGGATCGCTCATCGGCTAAACTGGGTTTTGCTCACTTCACCTGGACGGACGGCATGCTAACTGGAGTTTCTTGCTTCTGCAGCTTAATACACCGTTTAATTAGCTTTTGTGAAAAACTAACCTAGCACTATCACCAGCATCACAGTTCCGACGAAAGCATATACCAGTGTAACCAATCAAAGAAATACCACTTTGGTACTTCCTCCGGTTCCTTTTTAGTTCGCATATAAAATTTGTCTGAAATTAAATCTCGTAAACTTTGACCAAATTTATAGAAAAAAGTATCAAGATTTAGAATGTGAAATCAACAACATTAGATGCGTCATGAATTTACTTTTCATATTGTATAAATTTTGGATTGTAGATGTTAATACTTTTTGATATAAATATGATCAAACTTTATGAAGTTTGACTTTGGACCATCCTTATATGCGGAGTAAAGAGGACCGGAGGGAGTACAATGGCAGTAATCTTCACTTCCTGGCGTCTACGCATGTCAGCACAACAGATAATTTATGTGCAACTGCCATTTTATAGTTCAGAGAAATCTGTGCGCGTCCTCCGCCGTATCCACCAGGAACAAAAATTGACCAGCCTCTTCCAGTCTCGACAAAATACAGTGACAACGATCCAAGGAAAAAGTAGCCATACGGTTAACATCAGGACACGACTGCATTACAGAGGTCAATCCGTAGTCTACCTGAAGCAGCCGGTGATATCAGCCACTCGCAGTACTATACCAGCAGCAGCCGGCCCCCGTCCAAGTTTCACCTAACGCGCGCAACATACAACAATTGCCGCCGTTCCCCGGGAAAAGAAAATTTGCAATCGCCGCCGCTGCTCGCGTCCCCTGCTTTGTCCATTGCGTGGAAAATGCACGGGACCCGGCCAAGCTGTACCACTATAGTAGAGGCGGAGGAAGCCGACAGAGAGGGGAGCAAGTGGCGATAATGAAATGAATCACGGGGCTGGATCACTGTCACGCATCGAACGTTAATAAGTACTGGAGCAAGATAGTTGTCAGCTCATCTATCCATCTATCTGTCCATCCATCTGTATCTAACCATATCTCTGTCCCGCTCGGCGCCGCTGCTCCTGCTGCCGCTGGTCCCGTGCCAATAGATCGTCTGAATTCCCGGCCTGGGAAAAAGATTGCGGTTATGTGGACACGGCGACTCCGCGATTCGTGCGGCCTCGGATGGTGCAGCAACGGGTTTGATCAATCGATCCATCTTCGCCCGCTTGTTTACGTGTGGACAGTGAGTGGCCTACCGCTACCGGTGCCGCGACTAGGAAAGCGCAAGAGATTGCGGGGCTGGGAAAGCTCGCGGGCGCTGCCCGTTCCCGGCGCCCTTTTTGTGGGAGGACGGGAGGAGAGGGGATCGGGCTGGCTTTGTTTCTCTTTCTTTTCTAGCTTTTGGCGACATCGGAGCGGCGCGGCGCCGTGCATGCTCGCCACTTTGCTGGGTGCGGGGACGTGGCGGTGTCCATCGGCTCATCTGTCCCCGTCGCCTGCATTGCGTGATGGACTCATGATACTCCTCTCGCGTGGTCTCTGCACGTAGCCACACATGTGTGACACGTCTACCGGTGCAAGCATGTTCTCTGCTTTTGCAACAGAGGGAAAATGCTATTCGCTAAACCTTCGCTGAGCAGCATGAATGCATGGTTAAAGCATTTATAGCCGGACTTCGCAAATCTGGTCTCTTAAACACCTGCGAACACGCTTGTGGGCATTGACCGGACATTCCTTAAATAATGTGATCCACATCCGGATACCATAATTATCATATCTCAAATCCATACAATCTAATGTAACCATGTCGACACACACGTATCATCCGGCTATTCCATCACACTACACTAACACATGCCATCGGACTACCAAAATTTGGCATGTTTGGCCACGATGGAGTTCATCCACAACTGCCATTGCCCTTCCAGACGCCCTTCTCGTCCTTCTCACGGGAGTACCGATCGAAGACGCATTACGGATCAAGCCGGATCTGCTCGTCGTCGGAGCTGTCCTCGCCATCGCTGTCCTCCTTCGATGGCAGTTCAACCATGGCACAGACCACCTGATTCTGCTCTTGGACGAGGGCGCACGTGTTCCTCCATTGCCATTTCTTCACAATGCGGGCGCGGATGGCTTCCTCCTCTACGGCCGCCCGCGCCGCCCCATCAGCCACCATTTCCGCCGCGGTACAGGCCTCGACGGCCCTTATCCTCTCCTTCCCATGGTGGGCCGCCTGTTTCCGGTGGGACTGATAGTCTGCCCGATCGGTGATGGGGAAGGAGAGGTGTTCCGGCTGCTGGGACCGCGAGAATCCAACACCAAAGGACCCGAGCGCCCGATGAGTCGACACTGAAGGAAATATGCCCTAGAGGCAATAATAAAGTTGTTATTTTATATTTTCTTATATCATGATAAATATTTATTATTCATGCTAGAATTGTATTAACCGGAAACTTGATACATGTGTGGATACATAGATAAAACACCATGTCCCTAGTGAAGCTCTACTAGACTAGCTCGTTAATCAAAGATGGTTAAGTTTCCTAACCATGGACATGTGTTGTCATTTGATGAACGGGATCACATCATTAGGAGAATGATGTGATGGACAAGACCCATCCGTTAGCTTAGCATGTTGATCGTTCAATTTTATTGCTATTGCTTTCTTCATGTCAAATACATATTCCTTCGACTATGAGATTATGCAACTCCCGGATACCGGAGGAATACCTTGTGTGCTGTCAAACGTCACAATGTAACTGGGTGATTATAAAGATGCTCTACAGGTATCTCCAAAGTTGTTTGTTGGATTGGTATAGATCAAGATTAGGATTTGTCACTCCGAGTATCGGAGAGGTATCTCTGGGCCCTCTCAGTAATGCACATCATAATAAGCTTTGCAAGCAATATGACTAATGAGTTAGTTACGGGATGATGTATTACGGAACGAGTAAAGAGACTTGCCGTTAACGAGATTGAACTAGGTATAAAGATATCGATGATCGAATCTCAGGCAAGTAACATACCGATGACAAAGGGAATAACTTATGTTGTCATTACAGTACGACCGGTAAAGATCTTCGTAGAATGTGTGGGAACCAATATGAGCATCCAGGTTCCGCTGTTGGTTATTGACCGAAGAGGTGTCTTGGTCATGTCTACATAGTTCTCGAACCCGTACGGTCCGCACACTTAACGTTCGATGACGATTTTGTATTATATGAGTTATGTGATTTGGTGACCGAATATTGTTCGGAGTCCCGAATGAGATCACGGACATGACAAGAAGTCTCAAAATGATCGAGAGGTAAAGATTGATATATAGGACGATAGCATTCAGACACCGGAGAGGTGTCTCAGTCATGTCTACATAGTCTCGAACCCGTACGGTCCGCACGCTTAACATTCGATGACGATTTTGTATTATATGAGTTATGTGATTTGGTGACCGAATATTGTTCGGAGTCCCGAATGAGATTATGGACATGACGAGGAGTATCGAAATGGTCAAGAGGTAAGGATTGATATATAGGACGATAGCATTCGGACACCAAAGTGTTTCGGAAGGTACCAAATACATATTGGACTACCAGAGGGGTTACCGGAACCCCCGGCAGGTTAATGGGACACATGGGCCAAAGGGGAAGGGGCACACCAGCCCACGGGGCTGGCGCACCCCTCCTAGGCCGTCGACCGAGTGGGAGATGAAGGAAATATGCCCTAGAGGCAATAATAAAGTTGTTATTTATATTTCCTTATATCCTGATAAATGTTTATTATTCATGCTAGAATTGTATTAACCGGAAACTTGATACATGTGTGAATATATAGACAAAATAGAGTGTCCCTAGTATGCCTCTACTTGACTAGCTCGTTAATCGAAGATGGTAAGTTTCCTCACCATAGACATGTGTTGTCATTTGATGAACGGGATCACATCATTAGGATAATGATGTGATGGACAAGACCCATTCGTTAGCTTCGCATAATGATCGTTAAGTTTTTTTTTCTATTGCTTTCTTTATGACTTATACATATTCCTTTGTCTATGAGATTATGCAACTCCCGAATACCAGAGGAATACCTTATGTGCTATCAAACGTCACAACGTAACTGTGTGATTATAAAGATGCTCTACAGGTATCTCCGAAGGTGTTTGTTGGGTTGGCATAGATTGAGGTTAGGATTTGTCACTCCAAGTATCGGAGAGGTATCTCCGGGCCCTCTCGATAATGCACATCATGATAAGCCTTGCAAGTAATGTGATTAATGAGTTAGTTAAGGGATGATGCATTACGGAACGAGTAAAGAGACTTTCCGGTAACGAGATTGAACTAGGTATGAAGATACCGACGATCGAATCTCGGGCAAGTAACGTACCGATGACAAAGAGAATGACGTATGTTGTCATTGCGGTTTGGCCTATAAAGATCTTCGTAGAATATGTAGGAACCAATATGAGCATCCAAGTTCCGCTATTAGTTATTGACCGTACATGTGTCTCGGTCATGCCTACATAGTTCTCGAACCCGTCGGGTCCGCACGCTTAACGTCCGATGACGATTTGTATTATGAGTTATGTGTTTTGGTGACCGAAGATTGTTCGGAGTCCCGGATGAGATCATGAACATGACGAGGAGTCTCGAAATGGTCGAGAGGTAAAGATTGATATATTGGACGATAGTATTCGGACACCGGAATTGTTCCGGAGCGTTTCCGGAATTTATCGGAGTACCGGGGGGTTACCGGAATCCCCCAGGGGAAGTAATGGGCCATATGGGCCATAGGGGAGAGGCAGGGCAGCCCACAAGTAGGTGGCGCTCCCCCATGGGGAGTCTGAATTGGACAAGGGGAGGGGGCGCGACCCCCTTTCCTTCTCCCTCTCTCTTTCGTTCCCCCTCCTGTAAAAGGAAGGGGGGGGGTCTGAATTGGACTTGGAGTCCTAGGACTCCTCCCCCCTTGTCCTAGGACTTGGGGTCTAAACTCTCCCTCGACACTTTGCTACATCAAGAGTTCGAGGGACATCATCGAGCTGAACGTGTGCTGAACTCGGAGGTGTCGTACGTTTGGTACTTGATCGGTTGAATCGAGAAGATGTTTGACTACATAAACCGCGTTAAACTAATGCTTCCGCTTTCGGTCTACGAGGGTACGTGGACACACTCTCCCCCTCTCGTTGCTATGCATCTCCTAGATAGATCTTGCGTGATTGTAGGATTTTTTTTGAAATTGCATGCTACTTTGTTGGTGTCAAAACCGGCCAATCTCAGGTAGGGGGTCCCGAACTATGCGTCCGAGGATCGAAGGTAACAGGAGATGGGGGACACGATGTTTACCCAGCTTTAGGCCCTCTTAATGGAGGTAATACCCTACTTCCTGCTTGATTGACTTTAATGAGTATATGGGTGATACGTCCATTTTGCATCATGCTTTTATATCGATAATTATTGCATTATGGGCTGTTATTACACATTATGTCACAATACTTATGCCTATTCTCTCTTATTTTACAAGGTTTACATGAAGAGGGAGAATGCCGGCAACTGGAATTCTGGGCTGGAAAAGGAGCAAATATTAGAGACCTATTCTGCACAACTCCAAAAGTCCTGAAACTTCACGGGAGCATGTTTTGGAATATATAAAAATACTGGCAAAAGAATTTACTAGAGGGGGCCCACACCCTGGCCACGAGGGTGGGGGGCGCGCCCTACCCCCTGGGCGCGCCCCCTGTCTCGTGGGCCCCCTGGCAGGCCCCCGATGCCCATCTTCTTGTAACACCCTCGATGCGACTATATCTCCCACGTGTCGAGGCACGACTTAGAGGCATAATCGCATTGAAGGCATAAGTCGCAAGTGAGGCAATCTTCACACAACCCATGTACATATAAATATAAAGGGGGAAATATAATAATAGTCGGCTTACACTCGCCACGTCACATCAAGGTACATAAATAGCATCCATCATACAAACACTCATGGCCCGACTACGGCGCCAAAATAGAAAAGACTCCCCAACATGCGACTAATCCCTGAATCGACCCCGAGCAGGCACCACTACTGATCATCAGGAAAAGAAACATAGTATCGCTGAGAGTCCTTGTCGTACTCCCACTTCAGCTCGAACGCGCCATCCGGAGGAGTATCATCGGTCCCTGCATCTGGTATAATAGTAATCTGTGAGCCACAAGGACTCAGCAATCTCGCACCCTCGCGATCAAGACTATTTAAGCTTAATAGGTAAGGAAGGGGTTATGTGAGTGGAGCTGCAGCAAGCGACTAGCATGTATGGTGGCTAACTTATTCGCAAAAGAGAGCGAGAAGAGAAGGCAAAGCACGAGCGGTAACTAAGTAGAGCAGACTACGCAAGCATAACTCCAACGCCGTGTCCACTTCCCGGACTCCGCCGAGAAGAGGCCATCACGGCAACACACGCAGTTGATTCATTTTAGTTAATCAAGTTCATGTTGTCTACAACCGGACATTAACAAATTCCCATCTGCCCATAACCGCGGGCACGGCTTTCGAAAGATCAATCCCTGCAGGGGGGTCCCAACTTAGCCCATAACAAGCTCTCACGGTCAACGAAGGAATAGACCTCCACCCAGGACCCACCGATCAGACTCGGTATCCCGGTACAACAAGATGATTCGACAGGTCAAAACTAGTCCAGCAACACCGCCCGAATGCGCCGACAAATCCCGATAGGAGCTGCACATATCTCTTTCTCAGGGCACACTCAGATTGTCCAAACTTCCGGTAGGCCAGCCCAGAGTTGCCCCTGGTGGCCACCGGCGGCTGACGTTCCGGACCAACACTCAGAGGAGCACTGGCCCGTGGGGGGCTAAAATAAAGATGACCCTCGGGTTCCGGAAACCCAAGGGAAAGAAAAGGGTAGGTGGCAAATGGTAAAACCAATGTTGGGCATTGCTGGAAAAGCTTTAATCAAGGCGAACTATCAAGGGGTTCCCATTATAGCCCAACCGCGTAAGGGACGCAACAAACCGGGAACATAACACCGATATGACGGAAACTAGGACGGCAAGAGTGGAACAAAACACTAGGCGAGAGGCCGAGCCTTCCACCCTTTACCAAGTATATAGATGAGTAAAGATAACATAGCAATATAGTGATATCCCAACAAGTAAATAAGTGTTCCAACAAGGAACGGCTCCAATCTTCACCTGCAACTAACAACGCTATAAGAAGGGCTGAGCAAAGCGGTAACATAGCCAATCAATGGTTTGCTAGGACAAAGGTGGGTTAGAGGCTCAAACATGGCAATTGGGAGGCTGACAAGCAAGTGGTAGGCATCGTAGCATTGGCAAAGCAAAAGAGCGAGCAAACTAGCATAGCAAAGATAGTAGTGATTTCAAGGGTGTGATCATCTTGCCTGCACAGTTGTCAGAATTGACTGGATCCTCAAAAGCAAACTCAACGGGCTCCTCGTTAGCGAACTCGTCTCCCGGCTCTACCCAACAACACAAACAAGCAACAAGGATACAATCAACCACGTGCAAAGGCAACCAATAAGATGCAAAGATGATATGCTATGCGGGATGCGATGCGGGATGCAAGAATGCAACATGTAACAGGAAATGCATGAACCTGGCCTCAACTTGGAAATCCAAGTGTGCCACTGGATAGAGGGGAAGAAATCCCCTGAAAACGATATAAAGATCATGGCAATCGGAGCTACGGTTAAGAAATGGCAAGCGTTTTACTAAACGAACCGATCTGCGATTTACAGCAACATGCCTCCTAAATGCACCAAAATGAACATGCTACAGCCACCCAACATGAAAACAAATTACATGGCAGTGATGTACTCATCAAGCTTAACAAATCATCATGACTGAGGCATAGGCAAATTCATCCATTAAGGGCTTCAAACAAGCATGGCAAAACTGAATAAGCAAGACAGATTTCAGACTTAGCGAAATTAACGCTAGTCTGAAATTTCAGACCCTGATGCTCTCTTCGGAGCAGCAAAACAACATGAAGGAAAACCTGAACATGGCAAGTAAGAGCATGGCATGGAGCTACTCAACAAGCTTAACAAAACACCCAAAATGACCTGGGGCCAAAAGGGTTCACAAAATACTCTACCGAGCACACGAACATCGATGAAACACAATCAGTTTTCAGACTTAGTGAAAACTGGGACATGCTGAAATAATAACTCACGGAGGCATATAAACGAACTCGATGCTCTCACTACGGTGCAAGTCATGGCAAGGCAAGCATATATCCATTAAGAAGGCACAAAATGCTAGCTAGACATGGCAAGAACAATGGCATAGCATGCATGGATCACTAGCAATAACTCTGGCAAAATCGCAAAAGAGTTGACGATCTGCCCAAAACAGCAACTATCCAAAAGTTGAGCTCGATTGAGTCAACCTAGGGTGCTCCAACATAACAAGTAAAGACATGGATGGATTAAGCACAACAAGCAACTCTTACTGATCATCCTCAAAAGAGGCACGGATCACTAGGAAACAAGCCGAACATATAGCATCGTGAACTAAAACGGCTCAGACTTAGTGAAAATCACTAAGTCCCTGAAATCTGAAATCTCAGGTAGCCCTCTTCGCAAGCTTGCACAAGACAACACACACATCCTAAAAATACATGGAAGGCACCTCTGGAAAGAAGACAACATGCTTAACAATTCATCCCAAAGGGGCACAGGCATATCATGCACGGATTAAATATGGCAAAAATGACAAAAGTGCATGTTGGATTAACGGATCTGCAATTTAACTCAACATGCCTCCTTCCAACACTATTTTGGGCAACAAGATGACCTCAAATGCAAATGATGCAATGGAATGAAATGATGTGCTCGTCGAGACGAAGAATTTGACATATCATACGCCCAAATCGGAGCTACGGACGCAAAGTTATGGCGGGTCAAACATCGCATAAAAAATTACGGAATTAGGGTTTCGGGAGGAGAAAGTCAACCGATCCAAAAATATCTCAGATCCAGATCGGCACGGTTCCCGAGGCAGCCGACGCGCACTGTAGCAGACGAGCTCCGGCTCGCCGGAAATGGCGACGGCGGCGGCCGGCATGGAGGAGGAAGGAGGCCGGCGACGGGGGCGGTGGCCGGACCTTGCTCCGGCCGGGCGGAGGCGGTGGCCCGCGGTGGAGCCGGCCGGCGACGACGAGACGGCGGCGTGGAGGCGGCGGGGTCGGTGAGGAGCGGTCGGGCGGCCGGGATGGTCGGCGTGGAGAGCTCCGGCGAGCCCGCGGCGGCGCGGCGTGGCTCCGGCCACCGGAGTAGAGGGAGGCGGCGGCGGAGAGCTCTGGCGGCGGGGCGCGCTCACGTGGGCCGGGAGGGCCCAACGCGGGCTGGGCGGGCCGTGGTGGCCGGTTGACCCGGCGGGACACGTGGCGGGCTCCTACTGGCTGGGCGCGGCGGCGCGGCGTGTCCGGCCGGGGACGGACATGTCCGGCGCGGCGCGATGCGATTTTTAGGGTTTCGGGGGTGGAAGACGATCCGAAAAATGGGGGGCCTTTAAATAGGCATAGAGGGAGCTAGGAGAGTCCAAATGAGGTGCGGTTTTCGCCCACACGATCGTGATCGAACGACCGAGACGATGGAGCTGAGTTTGGTGGGTTTTGGGCCAAAATGAAGGGGTGTTGGGCTGCACACACACGAGGCCTTTTCGGTCCCTCGGTTAACCGTTGGAGTATCAAACGAAGTCCAAATGACCCGAAACTTGACAGGCGGTCTACCGGTAGTAAACCAAGGCCGCATGGCAAGTCTCGGCCCAATCCGGAAATGTTTAATCCCCACACACGAAAGAAAGCTAGAAATGGCCACCGGAGGAGAATGAAGCGCCGGAATGCAAAACGGACAACGGGGAAAATGCTCGGATGCATGAGATGAACATGTATGCGAATGCAATGCACGTGACGACATGATATGAGATGCACGAAAAACTAAACAACACACGGAGGCAAAGACCCGAACCCGAGAATTAAAGATAACTTAATGCCGGAAACGGCAAGAGTCGGAGTACAATTGGGGAAGGTTACATGTGGGGCGTTACACTTCTGCTATATGAAGTCTTTCGCCCGAGAAAAAATCGTAAGCAAGCTAAGGGGACGAAACTCCGCCGCCACGAGGCGGAACCTTGGCGGAACCAATCTAGGGCTCCGGCGGAGCTGTTCTACCGGGGACACTTCCGTCCGGGAGGGGGAAAATCATGGCCATCGTCATCACCATCGATCCTCTCATCGGGAGGGGGTCAATCTCCATCAACATCTTCACCAGCATCATCTCATCTCAAATCCTAGTTCATCTCTTGTATCCAATCTTTGTCTCAAAGCCTTAGATTGGTACCTGTGGATTACTAGTAGTGTTGATTACTCCTTGTAGTTGATGCTAGTTGGTTTATTTGGTGGAAGATCATATGTTAAGATCCTTTATGCATATTAATAACCCTCTGATTATGAACATGAATATGATTTGTGAGTAGTTACGTTTGTTCCCGAGGACATGGGAGAAGTCTTGCTATAAGTAGTCATGTGAATTTGGTATTCGTTTGATATTTTGATGATATGTATGTTGTCTCTCCTCTAGTGGTGTCATGTGAACGTCGACTACATGACACTTCACCATTGTTTTGGCCTAGGGGAATGCATTGGGAAGTAATAAGTAGATGATGGGTTGCTAGATTGATAGAAGCTTAAACTGTAGTTTATGAGTTGCTTCGTAAGGGGCTGATTTGGATCCATATGTTTCATGCTATGGTTAGGGTTACCTTAATACTTATTTTGTAGCTGCAGATGCTTGCAAGAGGGGTTAATCATAAGTGGGATGCTTGTCCAAGGAAGGGTAGTACCCAAGCACCGGTCCACCCACATATCAAATTATCAAAGTACCGAACGTGAATCATATGAGCGTGATGGAAACTAGCTTGACGATAATTCCCATGTGTCCTCGGGAGGGCTTTCCTTTATATAAGAGTTTGTCCAGGCTTGTCCTTTGCTAAAAAAAGGATTGTGACATATTGCTGCACCTTATTTACTTTTATTACTTGTTACCCGTTACAAATTACCTTATCACAAAACTACCTGTTACCAATAATTTCAGTGCTTGCAGAGAATACCTTACTGAAAACTGCTTATCATTTTTTCTGCTCCTCGTTGGGTTCGACACTCTTACTTATCAAAAGGACTACGATAGATCCCCTAGGTCATCAAGAATCTTTTCTGGCGCCGTTGCCGGGGAGTGAAGCGCCTTTGGTAGGTGGAATTTGGTTAGGAAAAATTTATATAGTGTGCTGAAATTTACTGTCACTTGTTACTATGGAACATAATCCTTTGAGGGGCTTGTTCGGGGTATCTTCACCCCGACCAGTAGAGCAAAGAGTTGCCCCTCAACCTATTGAACTTACTGAAAATGTTTACTTTGAAATTCCTTCGGATATGATAGAGAAACCGCTAGCTAATCCTTTCACAGGTGATGGAACATTACATCCCAATTTGCACCTAATCTTAGTGGATGGAGTTTGTGGATTTTCTAAGCTTGCAGGTATGCCCGAGGATGTTATCAAGAATAAGGTCTTCCCTTTATCTTTGAAGGGAAAGGCATTGACATGGTTTAGGCTATGTGATGATATGGGATCATGGAACTACAACCGATTGAAATTGGAATTTCATCAGAAGTTTTATCCTATGCATCTTGTTCATCGTGATCGTAATTATATATATATATATATAGCTTTTGGCCTCGCGAAGGATAAAGCATTGCTCAATCTTGGGGGAGGCTTAAGTCAATGTTATATTCATGCCCCAATCATGAGCTCTCAAGAGAAATTATTATTCAAATTTTTTATTCTCGGCTTTCTCTCAATTATCGCTCCATGCTCGATACTTCCTGTACTGGTTCTTTCATGATGAAGACTATTGAATTCGAATGGAACTTATTGGAAAGAATTAAACGCAACTCTGAAGATTGGGATCTCGACGAAGGTAAGGAGTCAGGTATAACACCCAAGTTTGATTGTGTTAAATCTTTTATGGACACCGATGCTTTTCGTGAATTTAGCACTAAATATGGACTTGACTCCAAGATAGTAACTTCTTTCTGTGAATCTTTGCTACTCATGTTGATCTCCCTAAGGAGAAGTGGTTTAAATATAATCCTCCCATTGAAGTAAAAGTAGTTGCACCTATTAAAGTTGAAGAAAATACTATCGCTTATAATGTTGATCCTGTTGTTCCTACTACTTATATTGAGAAACCACCTTTCCCTATTAGAATAAAGGATCATGCTAAAGCTTCAACTGTGGTTCGTGTTGGGGATATGACTATTAGACATGACTCGCCCAGGAGGGGTCGGGTCAACCATTATGGCGGTTTATCTAAATTAAGCCCAAGAGTATGCAAGATGGCGGTTCATAGATAGGCTTGTAAAACGCCGAACCCCAGAGGCGGCTTAAGGCCCGTAAGTGTAAACCACCATGTATATGTAAACTTGTATGGTAAGGCATGTAAGATAAGTCACCGAGCCGGACACGTTTGTATGAGCCGGCCGGGACTCTGTAGGCCGCAGGGTGTCAACCCGTGTATATAAGGGGACGACTCGGCAGCGGCTTAGGGCAAGAAACAACAAGTCGAGAGCCGGGCAAAGCATATTTGCTCCCTGGTAATCAAAACCCTAACAATACCACCTCAAACTGGAGTTGGCCTTTACCTTCACCACAAGGGGCCAAACTAGTATAAACTCTCCATGTCCTTTGTCCCGTTTAACCCCTTTAAGCTAACCTCGTCGCAATGGCTCCACAACTAAGTCCTTCAATGAGGACATCTGCCGTGACACTTCCATGACAGTTGGCGCCCACCATGGGGCCAGCGCACGGTGGTTTTGAGTTCTTAAAGGGATGCTTCGAAGGGCTCAAGGTATACGCCGTGGGCCGGATGACCAAGAGTCATCGCGGCAAGCTCTACATCGACGATGTAGACTTGGGCCCCGAGGCCGGCTCAATTGAGTACGGGTCCCCTTCGGCGGAATCCACGTCTTCATCGACAAGATTGGCGAGCCGGGCCCTGAGCCGGACATCTGCACCGACATCATCGAGACAGCTCAGCATGCCCGACCCGCCCGGGCTCAACCCGCCGTAAGGCATGTCTTCGTTGGATTCACCCATGGGACTGAGTTGGAAGGCTTTGTCTCTGGTGGTGAGACGGAAATCTGCTCTGATGATGAGTCCATGGGCGAGATCGGCTCAATGTATCAACTGCAGGATGGGCGGCTTGGGAGCTGTTCCGATGGTCACAGTATTCCGGATCCCTATGAGCCGCCGAACCGGGTGGCGATCTTCATGGCTGGCACATAGCCGGTTCTTGGCTCGACAGCCACCGCAGCTATAACTTCCAGTGCAGTTGCGGTCATGGCAGCCGGGGCTTGCGGTTCAGCTTCTCATCGGCTCAAGTCTTAACAGATCTATTGGATGCTCTGGCGGCTTTGATGGAGGTTGAGGTAACCCGAGATAACCAGGAGCAGCAGAAGGTAGAAGTGGCTAAGTTGTGTTATGGAATAGCACAAGCTAAAGCAGACTTAGCGGCAGGGAACACTAAGATGGTTGCTGAACAAGCCGTTTTAGACGCCCAAGCACAATGGATTCAAGCAGATTCGTATCGGCTTAGGGTAGATCAGAACGCTTCACACGAAGTCTTGAGGAGAAAGCACCAGAGTCGTTTGCCCTTGGTTTACGAGTCAAGGGACCTCTTCAACACCCCTGGAGCTGGGGCCAGTAACCCACCGGTGGTGAATCAGATAGTTGAACCGCCCGGCTATCCGCATATGAACAACACTCCGCCTCAGCACGTGACGACACCACAGGGTCATTACTCCACCCCTTTGGACAACATGATTGCTGCAGCTACGCGATTGGCGGCTCTGCCAGACGAGGGTGAAACTCCAGTGGCGGTTGAAACCCGAAGGGCCAGGGAGCTTCTTCAAACAGCTTTGGTGCAGCAGTAGGCTTATTCTTATAGTCGAGATCAGATTCATGCGACCCCTCACCCAAGCCGGAGCTATAGCAGGCACATCGACTCGCTAGTAGTCTAAAGTACTGAACGGCGCCATAACCAACCTGACGGAGATGACCCGGTGCACAATGGAGTCAATGCACAGGATTTGGTGGACCAGGCGAGAGCACGTCGGGAGGCTGAGCTGGCGGCTGAACTTGCGGCTCATTAGCACGCAGCAGTTTACCTGACACCTTCAATCGAGGTAGGTGTGACTTCAAAGGCTTTCAGTGTGCTGTGTCTAACGACGGCTCTACGAAATGAGCGCCTGCCTAAGGACTTCAAAGGCCCTCGTAAGGTACCCAATTATACAGTCGATCAACTCCGGAGGCGTGGGTGGAGAGTTATGAGATGGCCATGGAGACGCTGGATGTCAGTGAGCCTGCATATGCTAAGTACTTCACCATGATGTTGGAGGGGACGGATCGTACCTAGTTGAAGGGGTTGCCGGCTAATTCCATCGGGTCATGGGCGAAGCTGAAGGCCCGGTTTATACAGAATTTCAAAGACACGTGCAAGCAGCCTATGTCGATTGTGGATTTGGTTTCTTGCGTTCAATCTGAGGGCGAGTCAACAACCAGCTAGGTGCGGCGGGTCTCAACCATCATACATTCTTCAGATAATATCAACGTCGGCTCGTCGATCCTGATGTTGGAGAAAAATTGTCGGTTCATTCCACTCAAGCAGAAGCTTGGGTGGCTCAAGCGTCATTGCAAGGACATGGGGGAGCTAATGACGGCTCTTGTTAAGTATGCCGACTCTGATGGTACCAAGGACCCCGACTTTGAGGACGAAAGAACGGGAAAGGGAAATAAGAGTAACGGCATGAAGGGGCAACAGTACAAATCTACCAATCAGGGCGGCAACCATACAATCTCATGTAACCATGTCGACGCACGTGTATCATCCGGCTACTCCATACACTACACTAAACATCCCATCAGACTACCAAAATTTGGCATGTTTGGCCATGGTGGAGTTCATCCACAACTGCCATTGCCCTTCTAGACGCCCTTCTTGTCCTTCTCACGGAAGTACCGATCGAAGACGCAGTACGGATCAAGCCGTATCTGCTCGTCGTCGGAGCTGTCCTCGCCATCGCTGTCCTCCTTTGATGGCAGTTCAACCATGGCACAGACCACCTGATTCTGCTCTTGGACGAGGGCGCACGTGTTCCTCCATTGCCATTTCTTCACAATGCGGGCGCGGATGGCTTCCTCCTCTACGGCCGCCCGCGCCGCCCCATCAGCCACCATTTCCGCCGCGGTACAGGCCTCGACGGCCCTTATCCTCTCCTTCCCATGGTGGGCCGCCTGTTTCCGGTGGGACTGATAGTCTGCCCGATCGGTGATGGGGAAGGAGAGGTGTTCCGGCTGCTGGGACCGCGAGAATCCAACACCAAAGGACCCGAGCGCCCGGTGAGTCGACACTGAAGGAAATATGCCCTAGAGGCAATAATAAAGTTGTTATTTTATATTTTCTTATATCATGATAAATATTTATTATTCATGCTAGAATTGTATTAACCGGAAACTTGATACATGTGTGGATACATAGATAAAACACCATGTCCCTAGTGAAGCTCTACTAGACTAGCTCGTTAATCAAAGATGGTTAAGTTTCCTAACCATGGACATGTGTTGTCATTTGATGAACGGGATCACATCATTAGGAGAATGATGTGATGGACAAGACCCATCCGTTAGCTTAGCATGTTGATCGTTCAATTTTATTGCTATTGCTTTCTTCATGTCAAATACATATTCCTTCGACTATGAGATTATGCAACTCCCGGATACCGGAGGAATACCTTGTGTGCTATCAAACATCACAATGTAACTGGGTGATTATAAAGATGCTCTACAGGTATCTCCAAAGTTGTTTGTTGGGTTGGTATAGATCAAGATTAGGATTTGTCACTCCGAGTATCGGAGAGGTATCTCTGGGCCCTCTCAGTAATGCACATCATAATAAGCTTTGCAAGCAATATGACTAATGAGTTAGTTACGGGATGATGTATTACGGAACGAGTAAAGAGACTTGCCGTTAACGAGATTGAACTAGGTATAAAGATATCGATGATCGAATCTCAGGCAAGTAACATACCGATGACAAAGGGAATAACTTATGTTGTCATTACAGTACGACCGGTAAAGATCTTCGTAGAATGTGTGGGAACCAATATGAGCATCCAGGTTCCGCTGTTGGTTATTGACCGGAGAGGTGTCTCGGTCATGTCTACATAGTTCTCGAACCCGTACGGTCCGCACGCTTAACGTCTGGTGACGATTTTGTATTATATGAGTTATGTGATTTGGTGACCGAATATTGTTCGGAGTCCCGTATGGGATCACGGACACGACGAGAAGTCTTGAAATGGTCGAGAGGTAAAGATTGATATATAGGGCGATAGCATTCAGATACCAGAGAGGTGTCTCGGTCATATCTACATAGTTCTCAACCCGTACGGTCCGCATGCTTAACGTTCGATGACGATTTTGTATTATATGAGTTATGTGATTTGGTGAGCGAATATTGTTCGGAGTCCCGAATGAGATCACAGACATGACGAGAAGTCTCGAAATGATCGAGAGGTAAAGATTGATATATAGGACGATAGCATTCAGACACCGGAAGTGTTTTGGAAGGTACCAAGTACATATTGGACTACCAGAGGGGTTACCGGAACCCCTGGGAGGTTAATGGGCCACATGGGCCAAAGGGGAAGGGGCACACCAGCCCACAAGGGGCTGGCGCACCCCTCCTAGGCCGTCGACCGAGTGGGAGATGAAGGAAATATGCCCTAGAGGCAATAATAAAGTTGTTATTTATATTTCCTTATATCATGATAAATGTTTATTATTCATGCTAGAGTTGGATTAACCGGAAACTTGATACATGTGTGAATACATAGATAGAACAGAGTGTCCCTAGTATGCCTCTACTTGACTAGCTCGTTAATCGAAGATGGTAAGTTTCTTGACCATAGACATGTGTTGTCATTTGATGAACGGGATCACATCATTAGGAGAATGATGTGATGGACAAGACCCATTCGTTAGCTTAGCATAATGATCGTTAAGTTTTATTGCTATTGCTTTCTTTATGACTTATACATATTCCTTTGACTATAAGATGATGCAACTCCCGAATACCAGAGGAATACCTTGTGTGCTATCAAACGTCACAACGTAACTGTGTGATTATAAAGATGCTCTACAGGTATCTTCGAAGGTGTTTGTTGGGTTGGCATAGATCGAGATTAGGATTTGTCACTCCAAGTATCGGAGAGGTTTCTCTGGGCCCTCTCGATAATGCACATCATGATAAGCCTTGCAAGCAATGTGATTAATGAGTTAGTTAAGGGATGATGCATTACGAAACGAGTAAAGAAACTTGTCGGTAACGAGATTGAACTAGGTATGAAGATACCGACGATCGAATCTCGGGCAAGTAACATACCGATGACAAAGAGAATGAGGTATGTTGTCATTGTGGTTTGGCCGATAAAGATCTTCGTAGAATATGTAGGAACCAATAGGAGCATCCAAGTTCTGCTATTAGTTATTAACCGGAGATGTGTCTCAGTCATGTCTACATAGTTCTCCAACCCGTCAGGTCTGCACGCTTAATGTTCGATGACGATTTGTATTATGAGTTATGTGTTTTGGTGACCGAAGACTGTTTGGAGTCCCGGATGAGATCATGAACATGACGAGGTGTCTCGAAATGGTCGAGAGGTAAAGATTGATATATTGGACGATAGTATTCGGACACGGAGTGGCTCCCGAGTGTTTCGGGAATTTATCGGAGTACCGGGGGGTTACCGGAATCCCCCGGGGGAAGTAATGGGCCATATGGGCCATAGGGTAGAGGCAGGGCAGCCCACAAGGAGGTAGCGCCCCCCATGGGGAGTCCGAATTGGACAAGGGGAGGGGGCGCGGCCCCCTTTCCTTCTCCCCCTCTCTCTCTCTCCTTTCCCCTTTCCCCCTCCGGTAAAAGGTAGGGGGGGGGTCTGAATTGGACTTGGAGTCCTAGTAGGACTCCTCCCCACTTAGGGGCGCGCCTAGGTCGGCCTCCTCCCTCTCCCTCCTTTATATATGAGGGCGGGGGGTGGGGGGGACCTCTAAGCACATCAATTGTTTCTTAGCCGTGTGCGGTGCCCCCTTCACCGTTTACTCCTCCGGTCATATTGTTGTAGTGCTTAGGCGAAACCCTGCGTGGATCACATCACCATCACCGTCACCATGCCGTCATGCTGAGGAAACTCTCCCTCGACACTTTGCTACATCAAGAGTTCAAGGGACGTCATCGAGCTGAACGTGTGCTGAACTCGGAGGTGCCGTATGTTTGGTACTTGATCGGTTGAATCGAGAAGACGTTTGACTACATCAACTGCGTTAAACTAACACTTCCGCTTTCGGTCTACGAGGGTACGTGGACACACTCTCCCCCTCTCGTTGCTATGCATCTCCTAGATAGATCTTGCGTGATCGTAGGATTTTTTTTGAAATTACATGCTACGTTTTTGGTGTCAAAACCGGCCGATCTCGGGTAGGGGGTCCCGAACTGTCCTTCTAAGGATCGAAGGTAACAGGAGATGGGGGACACGATGTTTACCCAGGTTTGGGCCCTCTTAATGGAGGTAATACCCTACTTCCTGCTTGATTGACTTTAATGAGTATATGGGTGATACGTCCATTTTGCATCATGCTTTTATATCGATAATTATTGTATTATGGGCTATTATTACACATTATGTCACAATACTTACGCCTATTATCTCTTATTTTGCAAGGTTTGCATGAAGAGGGAGAATGCCGGCAGCTGGAATTCTAGGCTGGAAAAGGAGGAAATATTAGAGACCTATTCTGCACAACTCCAAAAGTCCTGAAACTTTGTGGGAGCATGTTTTGGAATATATATAAAATACTGGCGAAAGAATTTACTAGAGGGGGCCCACACCCTGGCCACGAGGGTGGGGAGCACGCCCTACCCCCTGGGCGCGCCCCCTATCTCGTGGGCCCCCTGGCAGGACCCCAATGCCCATCTTCTGCTATATGAAGTCTTTCGTCCGAGAAAATATCATAAGCAAGCTCAGGGGATGAAACTCCGCCGCCATGAGGCGGAACCTTGGCGGAACCAATCTAGGGCTCCAGCGGAGCTATTCTACCGGGGGAACTTCCCTCCGGGAGGGGGAAATCATGGCCATCGTCATCACCATCGATCCTCTCATTGGGAGGGGGTCAATGTCCATCAACATCTTCACGAACATCATCTCATCTCAAACCCTAGCTCATCTCTTGTATCCAATCTTTGTCTCAAAACCTTAGATTGGTACCTGTGGGTTACTAGTAGTGTTGATTACTCCTTGTAGTTGATGCTAGTTGTTTTATTTGGTGGAAGATCATATGTTTAGATCCTTCATGCATATTAATACCCCTCTAATTATGAACATGAATATGATTTGTGAGTAGTTACGTTTGTTCCCGAGGACATGGGAGAAGTCTTGCTATAAGTAGTCATGTGAATTTGGTATTCGTTTGATATTTTGATGAGATGTATGTTGTCTCTCCTCTAGTGGTGTCATGTGAACGTTGACTACATGACACTTCACCATTGTTTGGGCCTAGGGGAATGCATTGGGAAGTAATAAGTAGATGATGGGTTGCTAGATTAATAGAAGCTTAAACCCTAGTTTATGAGTTGCTTCGTAAGGGGCTGATTTGGATCCATATGTTTCATTCTATGGGGTTACCTTAATACTTCTTTTGTAGTTGCAGATGCTTGCAAGAGGGGTTAATCATAAGCGGGATGCTTGTCCAAGGAAGGGTAGCACCCAAGCACCGGTCCACCCACATATCAAATTATCAAAGTACCGAACGCGAATCATATGAGCGTGATGGAAACTAGCTTGACGATAATTCCCATGTGTCCTCGGGAGGGCTTTCCTTTGTATAAGAGTTTGTCCGGGCTTGTCCTTTGCTACAAAAAGGATTGTGCCATCTTGCTTCACCTTATTTACTTTTATTACTTGTTACCCGTTACAAATTACCTTATCACAAAACTACCTGTTACCGATAATTTCAGTGCTTCCAGAGAATACCTTACTGAAAACTACTTATCATTTCCTTTTGCTCCTCGTTGGGTTCGACACTCTTACTTATCGAAAGGACTACGATAGATCCCCTATACTTGTGGGTCATCAAGAATCTTTTCTGGCGCCGTTGCCGGGGAGTGAAGCGCCTTTGGTACGTGGAATTTGGTTAGGAAAAATTTATATAGTGTGCTGAAATTTACTGTCACTTGTTACTATGGAACATAATCCTTTGAGGGGCTTGTTCAGGGTATCTTCACCCCGACCAGTAGATCAAAGAGTTGCTCCTCAACCTACTGAACTTACTGAAAATGTTTACTTTGAAATTCCTTCGGGTATGATAGAGATACTGCTAGCTAATCCTTTCACAGGTGATGGAACATTACATTCCGATTTGCACCTAATCTATGTGGGTGAAGTTAGTGGATTATTTAAGCTTGCAGGTATGCCCGAGGATGTTATCAAGAAGAAGGTGTTCCCTTTATCTTTGAAGGGAAAGACATTGACATGGTTTAGGCTATGTGATGATATGGGATCATGGAATTACAACCAATTGAAATTGGAATTTCATCAGAAGTTTTATCCTATGCATCTTGTTCATCGTGATCGTAATTATATATATAGCTTTTGGCCTCGCGAAGGAGAAAGCATTGGTCAAGCTTGGGGGAGGCTTAAGTCAATGTTATATTCATGCCCCAATCATGAGCTCTCAAGAGAAATAATTATTCAATTTTTTTATGCTCGGCTTTCTCTCAATTATCGCTCCATGCTCGATACTTCTTGTATTGGTTCTTTCATGATGAAGACTATTGAATTCAAATGGGACTTATTGGAAAGAATTAAACGCAGCTCTGAAGACTGGGATCTCGACGAAGGTAAGGAGTCAGGTATAACACCCAAGTTTGATCGTGTTAAATCTTTTATGGATACCGATGCTTTTTGCGAATTTTGCACTAAATATGGACTTGACTCTAAGATAGTAGCTTCTTTCTGTGAATCCTTTGCTACTCATGTTGATATCCCTAAGGAGAAGTGGTTTAAATATAATCCTCCCATTGAAGTAAAAGTAGTTGCACCTATTAAAGTTGAAGAAAATACTATCACTTATAATGTTGATCCTGTTGTTCCTACTACTTATATTGAGAAACCACCTTTCCCTGTTAGAATAAAGGATCACGCTAAAGCTTCAACTGTGGTTCGTGTTGGGGATATGACTATTAGACATGACCTGCCCAGGAGGGGCTGGGTTAACCATTATGGCGGTTCATCTAAATGAAGCCCATGAGTATGCAAGATGGCGGTTCATAGATAGGCTTGTAAAAGGCCCAAGCCTAGAGGCGGCTTAAGGCCCGTAAGTGTAAACCGCCATGTATACGTAAACTTGTATGGTAAGGCATGTAAGATAAGTCACCGAGCCGGACATGTTTGTATGAGCCGGCCGGGACTCTGTAGGCCGCAGGGCGTCAACCCGTGTATATAAGGGGACGACTCGGCAGCGGCTTAGGGCAAGAAACAACAAGTCGAGAGCCGGGCAAAGCGTATTTGCTCCCTGGTAATCGAAACCCTAGCAATACCACCTCAAACTAGAGTAGGCCTTTACCTTCACCGCAAGGGGCCGAACCAGTATAAACTCTCTGTGTCCTTTGTCCCGTTTAACCCCTTTAAGCTAACCTCGTCGCAATGGCTCCACAACTAAGTCCTCTACGAGGACATCTGTCGTGACACTTCCACGACAGTTGGCGCCCAACGCGGGGCCAGCGCACGATGTTTTTGAGTTCTTAAAGGGCTGCTTCGAATGGCTCAAGGGATACGCTGTGGGCCAGATGACCAAGAGTCGTCGCAGCAAGCTCTACATAGCCAATGTAGGGTGGGCCCCCGAGGCTGGCTCAATTGAGTACGGGTACTGGGTCCCCTTCGGCAGAATCCATGTCTTCATCGGCAAGATTGGTGAGCCGGGCCTTGAGCCGGACATCTGCACCGACATCATCGAGACGGCTCAGCATGCCCGACCCGCCCGGGCTCAACCCGCCGTAAGGCATGTCTTCGTTGGATTCACCCATGGGACTGAGTTGGAAGGCTCTGTCTCTGGCGGTGAGATGGAAATCTGCTCTGATGATGAGTCCACGGGCGATATCGGCTCAATGTATCAACTGCAGGATGGAAGGCTTGGGAGCTGTTCCGATGGTGACAGTATTCCAGATCCCCGTGAGCCGCCGAACCGGGTGGCAATCTTCATGGCTGGCACAGAGCCGGTTCTTGGCTCGACAGCCGCCGTGGCTATAACTTCCAGTGCAACTGCGGTCATGGCAGCCGGGGGTAGCGGTTCAGCTCGCTCGCCGGCTCAAGTCTTAACAGATCTATTGGATGCTCTGGCGGCTTTGATGGAGGTTGAGGTAACCGCAGATAACCAGGAGCAGCAGAAGGTAGAAGTGGCTAAGTTGTGTGATGGAATAGCACAAGCTAAAGTAGACTTAGCGGCAGAGAACACTAAGATGGTTGCTGAACAAGCCGTTTTAGATGCCCAAGCACAGCGGATTCAAGCAGATTCGTATCGGCTTAGGGTAGATCAGAACGCTTCACACGAAGTCTTGAGGAGAAAGCACCAGAGTCGTTTGCCCTTGGTTTACGAGTCAAGGGACCTCTTCAACACCCCTGGAGCTGGGGCCAGTAACCCGCCGATGGTGAATCGGATAGTTGAACCGCCCGACCATCCGCATATGAACAACACTCCGCCTCAGCACGTGACAACATCACCGGGTCATTACTCCACCCCTTTGGACAACATGATTGCTGCAGTTACGCGATTGGCGGCTCTGCCAGACGAGGGTGAAACTCCAGTGGCGGTTGAAACCCGAAGGGCTAGGGAGCTTCTTCAAACAGCTTTGGTGCAGCAGTAGGCTTATTCTTATAGTCGGGATCGGATTCATGCGACCCCTTGCCCAAGCCAGAGGTATAGCAGGCACATCGACTCGCTAGCAGTCTCAAGTACTGAACGGCGCCATAACCAACCTGACGGAGATGACCCGACGCACAATGGAGTCAATGCACATGATTTGGTGGACCAGGCCAGAGCACGTCGGGAGGCTGAGCTGGCGGCTCATCAGCACACACCGGTTTACCCGACAACTTCAATCGAGGCAGGTGTGACTTCAAAGGCTTTCGGTGTGCCGTTTCTAATGGCGGCTCTACGAAATGAGCGCCTACCTAAAGACTTCAAAGGCCCTCGTAAGGTACCCAATTATACAGTCGATCAACCCCTGGAGGCGTGGGTGGAGAGTTATGAGATGGCATGGAGATGCTGGATGTCAGTGAGGCTGCATATGCTAAGTACTTCACCATGATGTTGGAGGGGACGGCTCATACCTGGTTGAAGGGGTTGCCAGCTAATTCCATTGGGTCATGGGAGGAGCTAAAGGCCCGGTTTATATAGAATTTCAAAGACACGTGCAAGAAGCCTATGTCAATTGTGGATTTGGTTTCTTGCGTTCAGGCTGAGGGTGAGTCAACAACCAGCTAGGTGCGCCGGGTCTCAACCATCATACATTCTTCAGATAATATCAACGTCGGCTCGGCGGTCCTGATGTTGGAGAAAAAATGTCGGTTCATTCCACTCAAGTAGAAGCTTGGGCAGCTCAAGCGTCATTGCAACGACATGGGGGAGCTAATGGCGGCTCTTGTTAAGTATGTCGACTCTGATGGTACCAAGGACCCCGACTTTGAGGACGAAAGATCGGGAAAGGGAAAGAAGAGTAACGACATGAAGGGGCAACAATACAACTCTACCAATCAGGGCAGCAACGGTAAGCGCAAAGCTGATGACTTTGTGGCCAACACAGGTGCACGCAATTATAACCAGCGTCGTAGGGGACAGCCGAGGCCGCCGGCTCCGAGGACAGGATTTGACCTTGAGGCAATGTTAAATCAGCCATGTCCGAAACACGGAACGGATCAGAAGCCGGCTACTCATTTGTGGAAAGATTGCAGCATAATGAGAAGCTTTCTGGAGTCCATCCAGCGCCACCACGGCCCAAATGGCGGACCAGGGTCCGGCTCTCATGGTCTGGGTCATGGAGGTGGCGGTTCAAGTTCCAGGTTTCAGGGTCACGGTAACCAGGGTGGTTACAATCAATAGAGTAATCAGGGGAATCAACAGTAGCAGCAGTCTGGTTATCAGGCCAACCCGAAGCAGTTGAATAGTGGGCAGTATCATGTCTTCACCACTAGCTTATGTAAGCGGGACCAGAAGCTTCATAGGAGGGCCGTAAACGTGATTGAGCCGGCGGTGCCACGTTATTTGCGGTGGTCAGAACAACCTATTGTGTGGAGTCGTGAGGATCACCCGCCCCGGGTTGATAATCCGGGTCACCTGGCTCTGGTAGTGGCACCTTAGGTTGGGGGTTATAAGTTACTAAAGTGCTCATGGATGGAGGTAGCAGCATTAACATACTTTATTATGAGACCTTTCATCGCATGGGATTGACTGACAAAAATCTTAAGCCGTCAAACACTGTCTTCCATGGTGTTGTGCCGGGTAAGTCAGCCTACCCGGTGGGTAAGATATCGTTAGAAGTTACCTTTGGAGATGAGCACGATTCCAGGTCTGAGACTTTAACCTTTGAAGTGGTCAAGATCAAAAGCCCATACCATGCTCTGTTTGGGCGGCTGGCTTATGCTAAGTTTATGGTGAGGCCCTGTTATGTCTACTTGCAGCCTAAGATGCCGGGTTATAAGGGCACCATCATAGTGCATGGGAGTCGCAAGGTGGCCTTGGAATGTGAGGAAGGTGATGCGGCTTATGCTGAATCGGTTTGTGCAATGGAGGAGCTGAAGTTTTACAAGGACAATGTTGACCCGGTGGACATGACATCCTTAAAAAATCCAACCACAGAGCATGATGCTTCGTTAAAGTTTAAATCGGCAGACGATACTAAAATGGTTGATTTCGCCCCTGGCGACTCATCTAAGCAGTTCAACATCAGCGCTAATCTGGATCCGAAATAGGAAAGCGCGCTCATCGAGTTCATTCATGAGAACTGGGACATCTTTGAATGGAAGCCTTCAGACATGCCGGGTGTACCGAGGGAACTCGCTGAGCACACTCTTAATATCGATCCAAAATTTAAGCCGGTCAAGCAGTTTGTCCGCCGATTTAATGAGGAGAGGCGGAAGGCCATTGGTGAAGAAGTGGCCCGGCTTTTAGCGGTCGGGTTTATCATTGAAGTTTTCCATCCTGAGTGGTTGGCTAATCTAGTGCCGGTACTAAAAAAGAACGACACTTGGCGAATGTGTGTGGATTACACAGACTTAAACAAGGCTTGTCCGGCTGATCCGTTTGCTCTCCCTTGTATTGATCAAATCATTGATGCTACGGCGGGTTGTGAGCGTTTGAGTTTTTTGGATGCTTATTCTGGTTATCATCAGATCAAGACGGCAGTTAAGGTACAGGAGAAGACAACTTTCATTACTCCGTTTGGAGCCTTCTGCTATGTGTCTATGCCTTTTGGGCTCAAGAGTGCCCAGGCGACTTATCAGCGGTGTGTACAAAATTGCCTTCACAATCAGATTGGGCGCAATGTTCATGCTTATGTAGATGACATTGTGGTGAAGTCAAGAGAGAAAGAGACCCTGATTGATGACTTGAGGGGAACATTTGACAATCTCCGGGTCTACAAGATGATGCTTAACCCGGCTAAGTGTGTCTTTGGTGTACCAGCAGGGAAGCTCTTGGGTTTTCTGGTTTCTAACAGAGGCATTGAAGCTAACCTGGAGAAGATCAAAGCCATTACGTCATTGGCAAAACCGACATGTGTCAATGATGTTCAACGACTCGCGGGCCGTATTGCTGCTTTAAGCCGGTTCATAAGCCGTCTGGGCGAGAACGCTATCCCCCTTTATCAGATGATGAAAAAGACGGGCCACTTTGTTTGGAGTGATGCTGCTAATCAAGCATTTGAGGATTTGAAGAAACAGTTGGCTGAGCCGCCCGTGCTTGCTGTCCCTATTGATAAAGAGCCTCTATTATTATATGTGGCCGCTAATAGCCGGGCCATCAGTGTAGCCATTGTGGTGGAAAGGAAGGAGGCAGGCAAGGAATATCCGGTTCAACGTCTGGTTTATTACATCAGCGAGGTGCTTATCGAGTCCAAACAGAGATATCCACACTGGCAGAAGCTTGTATATGGGGTTTTTATGGCAAGCTGGAAGCTTAAGCAATATTTTCAAGGTCATCCAATTACGGTGGTTAGCTCTGCTCCTCTAGGAGACATCATCCAAAACAGGGAAGCCACATGCCGGGTTGCTAAATGGGCCATTGAGCTTGGTCCTCACAGTTTAAAGTATGTGCCACACACGACCATCAAGTCCCAAGCACTTGTGGATTTCATCAATGATTGGACAGAATTGCAGGCACCTGAGGAAAAGCCGGATAACACATATTGGACTATTCACTTTGATGAATCCAGATAGCTGGAGGGCTCAGGGGCTGGAGTTGTTTTGACTTCCCCATGAGGTGACAAGTTTTCTTATGTTCTCCGGCTAATGTTCCCCTGTACTAACAGTGCAGCTGAGTATGAGGCCTTACTCCATGGTCTTCGGATGGCTAAAGAGATGAACTTAAGCCGGGTGAGGTGCTTTGGCGATTCGGATCTGGTGGCCTAGCAAGTTTCTGGTACTTGGGATTCTAAAGATCCGCTTATGGCGGCTTATCGACGAGAGGTTGACACCATTGCAGGTCACTTCAAGGGTTACCAAGTTGAGCATATTGATTGGTGGAAGAATGAGGCGGCTGATACTTTAAGCCGGCTAGGATCTCAGCGTAAGTCGGTGCCGCCTAACACGTTTTTGGACATTTTTCTTAACCCGTCTGTTAAATTACCTACAGAGGAGGATCTTGCTGTTCCTGATCCGGAGGCGCAATTGGTGGCAGCTCTTCATGCTATTCCTGATTGGACGGTTCCGTACTTGGCTTATATGACCCGGGGTGAGTTGCCAGAAGATGAGGTCTTGGCCAGACAGATAACCTGATAGTCTAAGTCAATGACAATTGTCAATGGGGAGTTGCACCATCGTAGTGTTATAGGGGCATTTCAACGTTGCGTCTCTCCTAAAGAAGGCTGTGAGATTTTACGAGAGATCCACGAAGGAGATTGTGGTCATCATGCCGACTCTAAATCTCTGGTAGCCAAAGCTTTCCATCATGGGTTTTATTGGTTGATGTCTCATGTTGATGCTAAGGATTTGGTAAGCAGATGTGACGGCTGTTAGAAGTTTGCATGAAGAGCTCATGTGCCGGCTCAAGAATTGAGGATGATTCCAATTACTTGGCCATTTGCAACTTGGAGGCTTGATATAAAAGTTCCAAGGATAAGAAAACCCACCTATTGGTCGCGGTTGATAAGTTTACTAAGTGGGTTGAAGCAGAGCCGATTAGTAAATGTGATGCGGCAATGGTGGTTCAATTCATGAAGAAGGTGATCTTCCGTTTTGGCTTTCCACACGACATTATAACAGATAATGGCACTAATCTTTCTAAAGGTGCTATGGAAGAATTTTGTCAACGGGAGCATATCCGGCTTGATGTTTCCTCTGTGGCTCACCCTCAATCCAATGGGTAGGCAGAACAAGCAAATCAGGATATTCTACGAGGTATCAAGCCCCGGCTTATGGTTCCTTTGCAGAGAACGCCGGGTTGTTGGGTGGAGGAGTTACCCTCAGTGTTATGGAGCATCAACATGACCCCAACAGGTCTACGGGTTATACACCTTTTTTCATGGTTTACGGGGCAGAGGCGGTTCTCCCTAGTGACATCCATCACGATTCACCCCGGGTGGCGGCTTATGTTGAGGCTGACAATGAAAAGGCGCGTCAGGATGCCCTTGACTTATTGGATGAGGAGCGTGATCTGGCAGCAGTTTGTTCGGCGATTTATCAGCAAGACCTACGACGTTATCACAGCCACCAGGTCAAAACCAGAACCTTTCAAGAAGGAGACTTAGTGCTCCGGCTCATCCAAGATCAGACAGATATGCACAAGTTATCGCCGCCTTGGGAAGGACCTTTTGTGGTCAGCAAGAACTTACATAATGGGTCATATTACCTTATCGACGTTCGAGACAACAAGGATTCACGCACATCGGAGGAGGAGACCCGTCGGCCGTGGAACATTGCTCATCTTTGGCCCTACTATACTTGAGCCTCCGGCTCTCATGGTATACATAGTTATCTGATGTATATATTATAAGTAGTATAATAAAGCCGACATCCCTGACTATTCAGGGCCTCTATCGTTTCACTTCTTTGAAACCGAGTCTTTATCATCATTTAAAAGAGGCTCAACACCCACAACTTCAGGGACCAAAGAGAGTTGGATGCACAACACAACTCAAACATAGGTCCCTGATGATCATTTGGGGGCTTCTTGCTCATTGAGCATAGCTGTCGGTACCCTCTTGATCGGAGCAATGCCAAAGCTTATATGATCATTTGGGGGCTTCCTGCTCATCGAGCATAGCTGGCGGTACCCTCTTGATCGGCGCAATGCCAAAATTTCATATGGTCACTTGGGGGCTTCCTATTCAAACATAGGTGTATTCACCAAAGAGAACATAGCTGTCGGTACCCTCTTGATCGGCTCAACGCCATACTTGAAAGTATGTAACTTGGGGGCTTCCTGTTCAAACATAGGCGTATTCGACCAAAGAGAACATAGCGTTACTACCCTCTTGACCAGGTTTGTTTCAACATAGGCGTATTCGACCAAAGAGAACAAAATCTGACCGGGTCATCCTACGTGTACACCAGCTGCTTCAACTCCATCAGGTCATCCTGATTGACCTGCCGAACTCTTAACGATCAGTCTTTATGGCGTATTCGACCAAGATCTGAGCTCGATTAAGGTTCAAACGGCAGCTTGTCATGCGAGAGCACGATTTACAGATAGTCAGGATAGATCCAAGCTTCATAAGCCACCTTCCTTGGAACTTGGATAAATTGGCCCGTGAGTATGCTGTTACTCTGGCCCCGTGTACTCCTAATAAAGTCTTTGAGCAAGACCAGACTTTATCCAGGGTTCAAATGTCGATTGGGCACACTGTGAGTCAGGCTCATGGCAGCACGAACAATCCAGTGGCTCCAGCTAGTTTCACTGAAGAAGACACTTAGGCTTGGCGGCCTACAAAAGCCTCAAATCTCTTTTGATTTCTTATTCGTATTTGGTTCTTTCGTTGTCTTCTGGTTTTTAAGTGGGGTCCAACTGCCCTGTTTACGGCTCACATTTGAAGCATACTTTGGGTTTATCAACTCGTCAGGAGGGCAGATTTTAAGTCACCAGAGCGTAATGAATCTTCTGGTCGGAGTTATAACTCTGAACACCTCTAAACTACACGAAGCTGATAAGCCGACAGTTAAGTATATACCATAGGTATGTCATTTTACTTAGAAATTATCAGACATGCTCTGGTTATGTACTATTCGTCCCCAGCAGCTTTAATTGGGTATCATGACCTGCCCGACGGTAAGCCGCCAAGGCACTTGTGTTTTCCTTGTGTATAGGATAATAATCATTCAAATCTGCTTAAATCAAAGACTATCATACCCATAATGGTTTTTTAAACCGGTGGATCAGCAGTATTACGCAGAACAGAAATGTGCACGATGGCACGATGAAGACAAAGTTTTTACTACCCTATTACATGGCTCCATGAGCCAAAATGAGATCAAGTGTTTTTTCCAAAGATTAAGTCTCTAAATTGCCCGACGGTTCAATCTTCTTGACCTTGCTAATGGGAGGCCTCCGGTTCTGAAAGTGCGTTATATCGGCTAGGGGGGGGGGGTGAATAGGCGATATTTATGAAAGTCTTCAAAACGTGGAAGTTATGAAGACAAACAGAGTGAACAAGCCTATCACTATGCAGCGGAAGTTAGATTACACAACGCAAGCCATGGTCAAGTATACAATATAGTGAAAGCACAGTGACAAATAGCTTCAGTGTAATGAGGATCAGGTTGGAAGAAGTTATGAAGCCAAACAGATCATACAGTCAAGTTGTGAAGACAGAAGATAAAGCAAGCATGCAATAGCTTCACAATGTGTACTGGTAAGTAAAGGGAGGCGAAGATGAAACCAATGACACGTTGAAGACAATGATATGTTGGACCAGTTCCAGTTGCTGTGACAACTGTATGTCTGGTTGGAGCGGCTAGGTATTTAAACCAAAGGACACACAGTCCCGGACACCCAGTCCTGAACACGCAGCTCAGGACACCCAGTCCTCACCGTTTTCTCCTTGAGCTAAGGTCACACAGACCCCGCCCAACCACTCTGGTAAGTCTTCAAGGTAGACTCCCAAACCTTCACAGACTTTGTTCACCGGCAATCCACAATTCCTCTTGGATGCTCAGAACGCGACGCCTAACCGTCTGGAGGATGCACAGTCCTCAAGTGTAATAAGTCTTCAGATCACTCAGACAAGAAGACTTAAGTGATGCCCAATTACTCTGGCTCTGGGTGGTTAGGGCTTTTCTCCTCACTAAGGATTTTCTCTCAAAGGCTTCGAGGTGGGTTGCTCTCAAACGACAAAAGCCGTGCACTGAAATCTGAGCAGCCAACCGTTTATGGTTGTAGGGGTGGACTATTTATAGCCGCTTGGCAACCCTGACCTGATTTGTCCGAAATGACCCTGGGTCACTAAGGAACTGACACGTGTACTAACGGTCGGATTTTGAACTCTCACGGCAACTTTACTTGGGCTGCAAGTAAAGCTGACTTGTCTGACTCTGGACAAGATTTTCTCTCATTGTCTTCACTCGACGACATAGGATTTGAATTAGGCATCACTTCAGTCATCCTGACTGGTTCTCTTGGACCCCACTTAACAGTACGGTGGTTCCTATGACACAACATGAATAAAGTAAAACTACGAAGGATCTAAGTCTTCGAGTTCCAAAGGCTTCATGGGGAGTCTTCATATGTCATTGTCTTCGACCTGAATGTCTTCATGAACCACCATTGTCTTCAATGTCTTCATACATTTTTAGGGGTCATCTCTGGTAACTAAACCGAATCAATGAGGGACTTCTACCTGTGTTATCCTGCAATTCTCACAAACACATTAGTCCCTCAACTAGGTTTGTCGTCAATACTCCAAAACCAACTAGGGGTGGCACTAGATGCACTTACAATCTCCCCCTTTTTGGTGATTGATGACAAACTAGTTGAAGTTTTCAACGGGGAATATAATTTGTGAAATTGTAAAGGAATTGTCTTCATAAGCTGCAAGGGCTCCCCCTGAGGATGTGCATATAAGTGATTTGCTTCTGGAACGCGAATGCACATAGCAGGTTGTATTTGTGGGAATCCACTTCAACTTATGATGACAATCCATCATGCATGTAAAGATATAAGAAGATAATGATATGCATAATGAAAAATGGACGTCTGCGAAATGATATAAGTGTGGAAATTATCGTCGTACATGCGGAATTTATCTTCGAAAAAACACAGTGGCAAACATAGTAGCAGACGACCATCAAGTTTAAGTGTTACAACTCAAAGAACCAAATGTAGCAAAACGAGAGTTGTAAGCACGAAGCAAAATATAATAAAGCACCCGCCCTTATTATTGACCCGCTTGAAGACTATAAACATCATATGCTTCTCCCCCTTTTGTCAGTGATGACCAAAAAGGTTTGAAGACATAGAGTTTTCTACGCGTTCCCAGGCGCAGTAGGGTCGATGGAGGCGTTTGGTGGAGCTGGCGAGCTTGGTGCAGTGACGACGCGTGCTGAAGAAGGTGGTGGTGATGTAGCGTCGTCTTCTTCCTCAATGATTTTTCCAGTCACTGTGGCAGCAGAGGAAGAGAATTCTGATTCTTCAAGTGACGGAGTTCCACGCAACACAGCTCTTCTGGGGGGTGTGGAGTCAAACTTGAATCTCTCTTTGAAGCCATCCTCTTGCAGTTCAGCTTCAGTGCACATCATTGTGAGGCCTTTCCAAGTGCGGCGACAGGTTTCATGTGCGACAAAGGCATTCTTGGTGGCTAGATTCCTGATGCGATTGACGTCTTGCATGATACTGCGCATCTGCCTTTTGAGGCAGTCGTGATGCCTATCTTGCTTTTGGTGCAGAGCCACAAGAAGTTCACGGTCAGTGAGTGTACGAGCGCGTTTCTTGGGTCTCTGTGCAGCTGTGCTGTCAGTGGCTTCAGTTGATGCAGGGGCACATGTGGTGCCAGCCATTGGATAGACTCTGGAAATGGCTTCAACACCTTCATCATGCTGAGTGAAGCTTTGGTGTTCTTCATTCTGAAGACTTAATGGCTGCTTGGCAGGCTCAGGATAAATCGCTTCAGCAGAGGTGTCCACATCAGGTAAGAAGATTCTGTGGTTGCGGGCAGAGGGTTGATAGGATATGGCAGAGTGGAGCTTGATGAGCCTCATAACCCATGGAACATAAATCTTCAGACCAAAGAGATCTGAGCCAGACGCTGCAAGTTGACGTATAAAGAGATCCTGGGCATTGAAGCATTTGCCATGCACGATGCAGAAGATGAGAGTCTTCATGGCACCTTCAACCTTGGCATATCGAGAGTGCCCCTTAATGGGCCATAGAGTCCGCCTGATGATGTGATAGATAGTTCTAGGCAGGTACTCTAAGTCTTCAACGAAGAACTCGGTTGGGTAAGGTGCGTCAGGAGGCAATGGCTTCATCATTGAGAGCATCTGACTCATATTTGGCTCAGGTCGCTGAAATATGCTCTCAACTGCTTCAGCATGGAGTTGGCAGCCTTCTTCGAAGAGTTCGTCTGGAGTGGGTAGGCCGGTGAGCTCAATGATATCAAATGCATTGGCTTCATGATGGACGTTGCCGGTCATCCACTCCAGGACCCAAGTCTTCGGATCTCTGTTGTAGCCTTTGATGTGCAGTGTGGCATAGAACTGGAGCAGAAGCTCTTCATTCCAGTGCTCTTCATCCGTGACAAACGGCAGCAGGCCAACTTGCTTGAAGCAGTCCAGTGCTTCTTCCAGACCAGGCAGACCAGCAATAGCTTCAACCTCAAGGTGCTGGTGTGGAAAGATACGACCTTGTTTGTAGAGGACGCAGGAGTAGTAGCTGCGCTGTGGGTAGCTCCAGAACCTATCTGACACAATCCGTTCCCTTGAGTAAGGGTTCTTGGAGCGGTTGAAGAAGGTGTTATCTGCCCTGAAGCTATTGACATTAAAGGAGCCAGGAGCAGTGGCAGGACCTGGGAACCTTGGCAGTCGTGGGATTGGCTTCTGTACCTGGGGCCTGTGCGCAACATGATAGTTGAACTGTGGACCGGCAGCAGACTCAGGCACAGAAGGGTCAGAGGCAGTAGCTTCAGTATCTCTTGAAGCTGTTGGTTGGTCGGGCTCCACAAATGCTTCAGTATTGGGTGTGGCAGCCGCAGTGGTGTCAGCCTCATCACGTGTAGTGAGAGGGATGGATTCAGGTACGTTCTCCTTGAGAACTTCTTCTTGTTGGTGTGGGGGAGATGGAGCTTGAGGTTCTTCGTGCTCTTCTTCATGGTCTTCGGCTGATGCAGCCGGAATGTCGTCAGCAGTCTGAGCCCTTGGCCCTTTGCGAAGCCTACGGAATGCAGGTGACGCCGGTGGAGTTGCAGTGGGCTGGGGCTCTCTTCCTCCTGCGGGCGATCTGCCCACGATGCATCTTGGGTGATTGGCGTCAAGGGATGACCAATGCTGATCATTTCACTCGTTTCGAGCTGAGGAAGGACTGCATCACCTTGCACATTGTCTTGGAGACCAATGTCTTCAGCAGCGTTGGGGTCGGCTGCTGGAATGTCTTCAGCATGCGGAGCCTCTGTGAGAGCAGGCTCATGTACGGTCAGCTAACGATCTTCATGAGGAAAGCGAACGGAGAGGGGTTCGACTATCAAGGGCTCTGTGGGAGCAGCCCGAGACTTCTTGGTCTTGCGCTTCTTGATGGTGGGGTCTGAAGGAGAGGCTTCAGGGTGTTTCCTCTTCCTTGCTTCAGCTTCGGCTGTCCTTGTCTTCTTAAGCTCTGAAGCGGTTGAGCGGTGCTTTGGCTTCGAGCCAGGCTTGGCAGTGGGGAAGACAATCGGAACAGCTTCTTGTCGTGGGGCCTCTTGTTCAGCCACAGTGGGCTTTTTCTTTTTCTTAGCGGCCATCCTGGGGTCGATGCCGGGACGCCCAAGTGCCTTTCGCTTCTCGGCCTCATTGTAGGCCTGCACACAGAGATCAGCCGAATTCTTCATGCGCTCACGTGAACCCTGAGCCTCTGCACGTTTCTGCATAAAGTTTTCCTTCAACTCGTGCAGCATGACTTTGAAGTCTTTGACTTCTTGGATGCTGAGCGTGGCCATGTTCTGCTTGAACTGAGCCTTTTCAAAATCTATCTTCTGCTTCAGTTCCACTATGCGCTGGGCAATTGCAAGTTCTGAAGCAATAGCTCCTTGGAAGGCTACGCTGAGGCCAATAGGCAGCTGCAGATCATCGAAGCTGATGTTGGGTGTATCAAACCACTCATCAATGAAGTTGTGGATGATTGCTGCATCGAACAGAGGCAGATTGTTGAAGATTTCAGCTTCCTCCTTGCTCTTGATTAGCTGCTCAAGAGCGTCATCGGCAAGATCGTCGCCACTTGACAGATCAATGGCCTCGCAGCGCAGAACGGCAGCGGCAGTGAGCTCTTTGCCAGTATGTGGCTGATGCTTCTTGGCTTCTTGGGGCTTGGAGACTCGTGATAAGTCTTCAGACTGCACACTTGCTTCAGGAGGTGCAGTGGCCAATGGCTTCGCTCTGGAGATCTTGGGAGAAGCGGCTGGCTTGGAAGCTTTTGGCTTCTTCTTCATCTGCTTCGGCTCCGGGGCAGCAGGAGCGTCATCAGACTCAGTGTCTGCTGGAGGGTCGTTCACGGCAGTCCCTTGGACTAGAATGCGAGTGATGAGGCCTTCGAGATTGGCATACGGCCCGATGACATTGGGATTTGCGTCGCGTGTGCCATCCGCCCTTGGCTTAGAGGGACCAGGGTTGAAGTCCAGCCCAAACTCCTTCTTGTTTTGCTTTGCAGAGTTCTGAGCAAATTGGAAGTTGCGCTTGAACAGAGTGTCATCGCGACACCAGAGAAGGGATGACGGATGTGCGTCAGCTGGCTGTTGTCCCCTGACCATGCATGGAAAGAAGCCTTGAGCAATGGCCTCGTCTCTGGTTCGGGGTATGAGATTTTTGTACAAGACATCTCCCCATGGCCTCGTGAGGGCGTACTTCTCTGCATATTCCTTGGTTACGAAGCGGTAATGGAACCACTGCTCTGCCCAATATCTTCGAATCCATTGGATTCGTGTCTTGCGCTGACCATAGCTCTCTTCAGGATCAGTTTGGTACATTTCTGCCAAATCTTCAGGCAGATCTTTAGACGTTTCACCACGTCTCTGTCTGCCTCCCTTCCTTGCTGGTTTTTCTGTTGCCATGAAGCTTAACTTGGAAGGCTTCAAGAGATTCAAAGTCTTCAAAGGCTTCCTTTTGCTTGACCAACAGGAACTTGCTTCGGGTGAATTGATGTGACGCTGTAGGAACTCTGCAAATGAATGCAGACTATGAGAACCAAAAGATTCTCCCACGGACATGTACCTGTGACAGCATTAAGGTGCGAGGGAAGGGGAAGAGGTCATATGCATTCTCAGAAGATTTTGAAGATAAATCAGTTTAGAAGATATTGACCTCATCATGCGAAGACATTCACTTTATAGAAAAGAAGTTGGTTCCAGATTTGTACGAACCAGTAGATCAGTACAAGTGAGGAATCTAACTACTTCATGAAGAACAAGTGAATATACTAGGCAAGTTATGAGATATAGATGAGAGGGATGAAACTTGTGTGAATGGAAACCTCTTTTGGCAGAAAGTGATGGAGCTATAGGATCAAAAGAGGCTGTAAAAAGACTTGTTATTTACCAGACTTGGAACTGCTAGATGAGGTGAGAGTTGAGGCCGAGCAGTTCGATCCTCCGTGCCCTAACTTGGCGACGGAAGACACCTAGGGCGACGGCGGAGAGACTGATGTCCGCTGTCGGCGTGAGAACGGCGTCGGAGAGGTTGCGGCAGTGAAGCACTTCGTCGCCGGCGTTGTTGAGAGTTAGCGGTGGCACTAGGGTTTGTGCGAGGGTGGAAGAAGAGATAATGACCGCAATGAAACGTGTATTTATAGGGATATGGGCGGCACTGCGCTATTACTCAGGTGCCCCTGGCGATTCGCATCTGATCAGTACGTGGCCAGCATGCGGAATTGTGGGGGCAGTTTCACCCCACGCACGCCTGGTTTGTCGGGAGCCGTTCCTACTTCTCCGGATTTCTTGTTGATGGAAAAACATTGAAAGCTGTTTTAAAGTTTGTCTCTGTGTCTTCTTCTGACAAGGATGCAGTGAAGACATTCGACAGTTTCAATAGAATGCATATGACTTGGAGAGATAGAGTTTGAGGTAGGAAGCATGGAGAGGTTAGGGTCCGATCACATTCACTTAGTTCAAAAGATTCAAACAAGAAGACATAGCTATAAGTGAATGCTGTAGAGGACAGAACACCAGTACATATATAATCAACATAGTGAAGATAATCATGAAGACATGTTGAGATTGAAGCCAAACCAAATGTGAAGACATAGCAAATGTAATGCCATGAGTGAAACACTTTAAGCAGAAAAATTTGGTGGTGGCGCTACCCACCGTATAGGAAGTATTGGACCCAGACACGGCGCACAATTATCGTGGCGCTCCGAGGTCAAATTCCACGTTAATGTATTCACACTTAGAATGTATGTCTTCATTGATTGAAGATATACGTTACTTCATGTGTTGCACATCTAAGTCATCATCATGCATAAGTGTTAGGATGGGTGCCTGATCACAGGACATTTGAAGATTCCAAGATATTTAGCTCACACCGTAACTTGCAAAATCTCTTCTCATCCAAGGGCTTGGTGAAGATATCTGCCAATTGCTCTTCAGTGTTGACGTGTATGATATCAATGTCTTCCTTTCCAACATGATCTCTGAGAAAATGATGACGAATTTCAATGTGCTTTGTCTTCGAGTGCTGAACTGGGTTGTTGGCGATCTTGATGCCGCTTTCGTTCTCGCAGTAAAGTGGCACTTGCTTCAGATGAATGCCATAATCCTTGAGGGTTTGCTTCATCCATAGAAGCTGAGTGCAGCAGGATCCAGCAGCAATGTATTCAGATTCAGCAGTGGAGAGAGATACACAGTTCTGCTTCTTTGAAGACCAACAGACAAGTGATCGGCCCAGAAAGTGACATGTGCCTGATGTGGACTTCTGATCAACCTTGTCACCAGCGTAATCAGTGTCCGAAAATCCAACCAGATCAAACTCTGAGCCCTTTGGATACCATAACCCTAGAGTTGGGGTGTGAGCCAAATATCGAAGAATTCGCTTCACAGCTGAGTGATGCGACTCCTTTGGTGCCGCTTGAAATCGAGCACACATGCAAACACTAAGCATAATATCTGGCCTAGATGCACATAAATAAAGCAAAGAACCAATCATGGAGCGGTATACCTTTTGATCGAACTCTTTACCATTGTCGTCAGGACCCAGATGATGTTTGGCTGGCATTGGTGTTGTGAAGCCTTTGCAGTCTTGCATACCGAACTTCTTCAGGCAGTCTTTGAGATATTTCTCTTGAGATATGAAGATGCCATTGCGTTGTTGCCGTATCTGAAGACCAAGGAAGAATTTCAGCTCCCCCATCATAGACATCTGATATTGCTCTTGCATCATATATCCGAACTCCTCACTGTACTTCTGATTGGTGCAGCCGAAGATAATGTCATCCACGTATATTTGGCACACAAACAGTTCACCATCATATGTCTTTGTGAAGAGAGTGGGATCCAGGGAACCAGGTATGAAGCCTTTACTCTTCAGGAAGTATTTGAGTGTATCATACCAGGCCCGAGGGGCTTGTTTGAGGCCATATAGTGCCTTTTTGAGCTTGTACACCATGTCAGGATGTTTTGGATCTTCAAACCCAGGTGGTTGTGCAACATACACTTCTTCTTCAATTTTGCCATTGAGGAAGGCACTTTTTACATCCATTTGATACAGGATTATGTTGTGATGATTTGCATAGGTCAGCAGTATACGGATGGCTTCAAGTCTGGCAACAGGAGCAAATGTTTCATCGAAGTCAATGCCTTCCACTTGAGTATATCCTTGAGCAACGAGACGAGCCTTGTTTCTGACGACTTGGCCATGCTCATCTTGCTTGTTGCGGTAATCCATTTGGTGCCTATTATGTTATGCTTCCGTGGATCAGGACGCTTAACCAACTCCCATACATTGTTCAGCTCAAATTGTTGAAGCTCTTCTTGCATAGCTTGAATCCATTCAGGTTCCATAAAGGCTTCATCAATTTTCTTGGGTTCTGTGATTGAAACGAATGCGAAGTGTCCGCAGAAGTTTGCCAGTTGAGTTTCCCTTGAACGATTCAGTGGACCAGGTGCATTGATGCTATCAATTATTCTGTCAATCTGCACTTCATTGGCAACACGAGGATGTAGGGGTCGAAGACTTTGCTCTTGCTGATCTACGTTGTCATGGGGAGGAATGTCTTCAGGCTGAGCATTGTCTTCATGTGGATCAGGTGCTGAGATGATAAGTTCTTCTTCAGGACGAGCTTCAGAAGGTATAATTTCTCCAGTTCCCATTAGCTTGATTGATTCACTGGCTGGAACTTCATCTAGCACATCTGGTAGTTGCTCTCTTTGTGACCCATTGGTCTCATCGAACCGCACATCCACTGTTTCAACCACTTTGTAGTGAAAGAGATTGAAGACTCTGTAGGAGTGCGAATCCTTTCCATATCCAAGCATGAAGCCCTCATGTGCTTTTGGAGCAAATTTTGAGGTGTGGTGAGGGTCCTTGATCCAGCATCTTGATCCAAATACTCTGAAGTAACTTACATTTGGCTTCTTGCCAGTCAGAAGTTCATAAGATGTCTTGTTCAGCAGCTTGTGAAGATATACACGGTTGATAGTATGGCATGCAGTGTCAATGGCTTCAGTCCAGAATTTTCTTGGTGTCTTGTACTCATCTAACATTGTTCTGGCCATCTTAATGAGTGTTCTGTTCTTGCGTTCGACGATGCCATTCTGTTGTGGCGTGTATGGAGCTGAGAATTCATGAGTGATGCCCAATGTATCAAGATATGTGTCAAGGCCGGTGTTCTTGAATTCTGTGCCATTGTCACTTCTGATGTGCTTTATCTTGGCGCCATAATTGTTCATTGCCCGATTTGCGAAGCGTCTGAAGACATCCTGCACTTCAGTCTTGTAAAGGATTATGTGCACCCAAGTATATCTAGAGTAATCATCAACAATGACGAAGCCATAGAGGCAAGCAGTAGTGGAGAAAGTTGAGTAGTGAGTGGGACCGAAGAGATCCATGTGAAGCAGTTCGAAGGGTTGAGTAGTGGTCATGATTGTCTTAGAAGGATGTTTTGCCCTTGTCATCTTCCCAGCTTCACAGGCACCGCATAAGTGATCTTTCTTGAACTTGACGCCCTCGATGCCTATGACATGCTTCTTCTTCGCAAGGGTGTGTAGGTTCCTCATGCCAGCATGCCCAAGTCTTCGATGCCAAAGCCAGCATTCTGAAGCCTTTGCGAGAAGACAAACTGCAAGCTGTGGCCCTGCTAAGAAATCTACCACATACAAATCATCTGTTCGATACCCTTCAAACACTAGAGACTTGTCAGATTCCATTAGTACCAGACAACGATATTTTCCAAAGATTACAATCATGTTTAAATCGCAAAGCATTGAGACAGACATTAAGTTGAAGCCAAGGGATTCAACAAACATGACTTTATCCATGTGTTGATCCTTTGAGATTGCAACTCTACCTAGACCCAGTACCTTACTTTTACCAGTGTCAGCGAATGTGATGTGGCTCTTGTCAGATGGACGTAAGGTTGAGTCCATAAAGAGACTTCTTTTGCCAGTCATGTGATTTGTACACCCACTGTCAATAATCCATTCTGAAGACTCTGAAGTCACTGGTGTCGTACCCTACAGTGCAGTTAGGGGGATAGGCTTCACGAAGAGTGTTGTGAAGCAAAAACATTTGACGAACCAGTGGATTATGAAAACTTAGATCCAGGTTAGGACAAGTAGGGAGAGTAGCATGCGATTCAGGTATGGAATACATAGTGATGCCATTCGGGCATTTGATCTTGCGCCCCACAAGATTTTTAAGGTCCCCAGCAATAGCATCAGAAGATTTTGGTTTTGTGCTGGAGACCTTTCCCTGCAAAAGAGAGTTAAGCTTTCTTAACCACCCACATCTTCAAGGGTGGCTTAGAAGCAATAAGTCTAAGTGCAGCATCTGAAAATTTTGGCTTTGGAGCCCTAGCAAACAGTCTAGTAGGTGGGCAATAGTACTCATAAGAATAGGCAGAATAGTTTTTGGTCATATGAGAATGACGGTTTGAAGAACCGCTCTCATATGCCTGAGCATGGTTTCCCCGCAAAACATTTGTGTTAGTGCGACTCAAATGAGTCCCCTGCCTGTATGAAGCCTTTGGTCTGAGGTTTGTCTTCTTCATGTGAGGTGTCATGAGGACATTCATAGGAAGATTCTCAAGACACGTTTTTGGAACCCAGATCTTCTTCATAGGCGGTCCATTCCTGCAGTTAGTACCAATGTACCTGGCAAATACTTCACCATTCTGATTCCTAAACAGTTTATAGTTTGCATCAAAGGATTCATCAATGATAATTGGATTAGCACAAGTGAAGCCAGATAGATTGGATGGATCTGCTAAGGATTCCTTTGCAGCAACACATGTGGTTTTGGGGTACTGCTCAGGTTTCCAGTAAGAGCCATCTGCATTAATTTTCCTCACGAACCCAACACCCTCTTTCCTAGGGTTTCGGTTCAGAATCTGCTTCTTGAGGACATCACATAATGTCTGATGTCCTTTGAGACTTTTGTACATCCCTGTTTCAAGCAATGTCTTCAACCTAGCATTTTCATCAGCAATAGCAGTGGTATCCTCAGCAGAGGGGTTAGTTACCACTTCAACAGTTGAAGATATTGCAACAGCAGTAGCAGTGGAACATTCAGCAACAGAAATAGCATTATCACGCTCAATGCATTTAAGGCATGGTGGTTCAAATCCTTCCTGAGCAGAACTGATCTGTTCGGCTCGAAGTGACTCGTTTTCCTTTTGAAGATCTTCATGATCCGCTCTCAACTTCTCAAGATATTGCTTCTTTTGAAGATAATCATAGGAAAGCTTTTCATGAGTAGTTGAGAGAGTCTCAAGACGATCTTCGAGTTCCTGATACTTAACATGAAGATTTTTTATGTCTTCAATTAAGGATTCAGAACGAGTCATTTCAGCACCCAACAGATCATCGCTTCTGTCTAACAGTTTTTGAATATGTTCCATGGCCTTTTGTTGTTCAGTTGCAATTTTAGCAAGTGTTTTGTAACTGGGTTTTGAATCACAATCAGATTCATCGTCACTAGATGTTTGATAGTGAGTAGTGCATGTGTTTACCTTGGCACCACGTGCCATGAAGCAGTAGGTAGGAGTAGAGTCGTCCTTGTCATTTGCATCGGTGATGGTGATGGAGTCATTGTCTTCAGTGTTGAAGATGGACTTGGCGACGTAGGCTGTAGCCAGACTCGCAATGCCTGAATCAGACTCCTCCTCAGACTCCACCTCTGCCTCCTCAGAAGCGGACTCCTCCTCTGAATCCATTTCCTTGCCAACAAACGCACGAGCCTTGCCAGATGAACTCTTCTTGTGTGATGAAGACTTTGAGGAAGACTTGGACGAAGACTTTGAGTATTTCTTTGTCTTCTTATTGTCAGAGTCATATTCCTTGCTCTTCTTCTTCTTTCTGTTCTCATTGTCCCACTGTGGACACTCAGAGATGAAGTGTCCAGTTTTCTTGCACTTGTGACATGTTTTCTTCTTGTAGTCATGCGCAGAAGCTTCATCATTCCTTGAGCTTGATCGTGAAGACTTTCTGAAGCCTTTCTTCTTGGTGAATTTCTGGAACTTCTTCACTAGCATTGCAAGTTCCCTTCCAATGTCTTCAGGATCATCTGAACTGCTGTCAGATTCTTCTTCAGATGAGGACACAGCTTTTGCCTTCAAGGCACGAGTTCGCCCATAGTTTGGACCGTAGATATCTCTTTTCTCAGAAAGCTGAAACTCATGTGTGTTGAGCCTCTCAAGTATGTCAGACGGATCAAGTGTCTTGAAGTCTGGACGTTCTTGAATCATCAGGGCTAGGATGTCAAATGAACTGTCAAGTGATCTTAGCAGCGTCTTGACGATTTCATGTTTGGTGATCTCAGTGGCGCCGAGGGCTTGAAGCTCATTTGTGATGTCAGTGAGCCGGTCAAATGTGTGCTGGACATTCTCATTGTCATTTCACTTGAAGCGGTTGAAGAGATTGCGGAGAACACTGATTCTCTGATCTCTCTGGGTTGAGATGCCTTCATTGACCTTGGAGAGCCAGTCCCAAACCAGCTTGGATGTCTTCAAGGCACTCACACGGCCGTACTGTCCCTTGGTCAGATGACCACAGATAATATTCTTGGCAGTGGAGTCCAGTTGAGTGAACTTCTTGACATCGGCCGTAGTGACACCTTCTCCAGCCTTGAGAACGCCATTTTCGACGACATACCATAGGTCGACGTCAATGGCTTCAAGATGCATGCGCATCTTATTCTTCCAGTAGGGATATTCAGTTCCATCAAAGACGGGGCACGCAGCGGAGGCTTTAATTATCCCTGCAGTCGACATAGCTAAAACTCCAGGTGGTTAAACCAAATCACACAGAATAAGGGAGCACCTTGCTCTGATACCAATTGAAAGTGCGTTATATCGGCTAGGGGGGGGTGAATAGGCGATATTTATGAAAGTCTTCAAAACGTGGAAGTTATGAAGACAAACAGAGTGAACAAGCCTATCACTATGCAGCGGAAGTTAGATTACACAACGCAAGCCATGGTCAAGTATACAATATAGTGAAAGCACAGTGACAAATAGCTTCAGTGTAATGAGGATCAGGTTGGAAGAAGTTATGAAGCCAAACAGATCATACAGTCAAGTTGTGAAGACAGAAGATAAAGCAAGCATGCAATAGCTTCACAATGTGTACTGGTAAGTAAAGGGAGGCGAAGATGAAACCAGTGACACGTTGAAGACAATGATATGTTGGACCAGTTCCAGTTGCTGTGACAACTGTACGTCTGGTTGGAGCGGCTAGGTATTTAAACCAAAGGACACACAGTCCCGGACACCCAGTCCTGAACACGCAGCTCAGGACACCCAGTCCTCACCGTTTTCTCCTTGAGCTAAGGTCACACAGACCCCGCCCAACCACTCTGGTAAGTCTTCAAGGTAGAGTCCCAAACCTTCACAGACTTCGTTCACCGGCAATCCACAATTCCTCTTGGATGCTCAGAACGCGACGCCTAACCGTCTGGAGGATGCACAGTCCTCAAGTGTAATAAGTCTTCAGATCACTCAGACAAGAAGACTTAAGTGATGCCAATTACTCTGGCTCTGGATGGTTAGGGCTTTTCTCCTCACTAAGGATTTTCTCTCAAAGGCTTCGAGGTGGGTTGCTCTCAAACAACAAAAGCCGTGCACTGAAATCTGAGCAGCCAACCGTTTATGGTTGTAGGGGTGGACTATTTATAGCCGCTTGGCAACCCTGACCTGATTTGTCCGAAATGACCCTGGGTCACTAAGGAACTGACACGTGTACTAACGGTCGGATTTTGAACTCTCACGGCAACTTTACTTGGGCTGCAAGTAAAGCTGACTTGTCTGACTCTGGACAAGATTTTCTCTCATTGTCTTCACTCGACGACATAGGATTTGAATTAGGCATCACTTCAGTCATCCTGACTGGTTCTCTTGGACCCCACTTAACAGTACGGTGGTTCCTATGACACAACATGAATAAAGTAAAACTACGAAGGATCTAAGTCTTCGAGTTCCAAAGGCTTCATGGGGAGTCTTCATATGTCATTGTCTTCGACATGAATGTCTTCATGAACCACCATTTCTTCAATGTCTTCGTACATTTTTAGGGGTCATCTCTGGTAACTAAACCGAATCAATGAGGGACTTCTACCTGTGTTATCCTGCAATTCTCACAAACACATTAGTCCCTCAACTAGGTTTGTTGTCAATACTCCAAAACCAACTAGGGGTGGCACTAGATGCACTTACAGGTTCATCCCTTGCCGGTTCTTCTTCCTCCTCCATCGTTTGGAAGTTTGGTTTGGACCAATCAAAGCCACGCAAGGCGAAGAATTCATCTTCGTCGTCAATCAGATTGGATTGGTCAATTTCAGGAGCGAAAGTGTGCTTACGAATCAGCGGAATTAAGTCCATCACTTTGTACGCGGGCGTATGCATCTTTTGGTTGACGCCAGCTGATATTTGGAGAGGTTGGTTTCTTCGGCAACGACTGTCGCGTGAGGACGGATTGCTTTAACACAAGCAGCGAAGTCCCGTTGATCAAAAGAAGTACCGTCCTCCTTTAGACTTGGATATCCACTAGCTACATCAGCCGGGTCTAACTCCGGTACCCACGCCTTAGCACAGCTCAAGGCCGTCACAACACCGGCTCTCGCACATGACCGTTTTATCTCTTGAATCCTGGTGGGCAAGATTGATAATTTCTTTAGCACATCGCTTAACAGATTGGGTCCTTGATTAGCCGGAGAGATGGTAGCCAACGTACGCTGAGCTCCAGTATACAATTGCTCGACAAGAGTATAGACTGCCTTGAGCTTCACAAGAGTGTCTTGGCTAAGTTTGCTGCTCCTGGGACCTGAGTAAGTCACAGATTGGTTAAATGGTGGTTTACATCATTGCGACAAGTACTCACTTTGGATGAATAACAAGGAGACTCATCGAAGATAGCAGAAACCATCTGAGATACACCGTGTTTTAAGCCGGAGATCTCAGTGGTCACCTCCTCAAGAGCTGCTTCTGCTTTCTCGGCCCGCTGCGTTAAAGCAGTTTTTTCTTCAACCCAAGTATTTTTCTCCGCCTTAAAATGGGTCTTCAGTTTTTCCGACTCAGCTATGCTAAACTGGAATTTTGACTCAGCTTTCCGGGTCTCAGTTTCCTGAGCCGCCAACCGGGTTTTTGCATCGTTCAATTGAAACTCCAGTTGAGCAGTAGCAGCCTGTATGAAGCACAGAGTCACCAACACATTTATATCAGGATTACAACAATAAAGTCTCAAGTCCTTTGCAAGCAACAACACTTGGCACTTGGGGGCTAATGTCTGTCAAAACAATTTTTTAGAAAAAAACCCCGGTTCTTTTGAATAAAGTCCCAAGCACTTTGCAAGCAACACTACTTGGCACTTGGGGGCTAATGCATATTGCTTGTATCTTAGTAATGATGAGCCGGATGTGCTGTAAACAGTCTCAACCGACTCATGGGGGCTATGCAGTTAAGCTCTACTTTTTTACACAGTGATAAATAGGACTGGCTCATTCATACTGATTAAACCGGCCCTTGGGGACTAGGAATGCAAAATTACACTATTTCAGCATCTGATTTAGTTTTAAACCGGGCTTGGAGGGAGTCTAGGACAGAAGCTTATGATTCTTTTAAGTCTACAGATTATTCATTCTTATCATAATCAGAAGACTTGGGGGCTAGCAGGATATACATAACTTATGTAAGCCGGATGACATACCTCATACTTCTGGTGCATCTGTTTCACCATCTCAATTTCCAAATCTCGGCTGGAGTGTACTTGATTGAGATAACCAGACAATATTTCACTGCTGCTTAATTGAGCATAGTGAGAGATATCAAACCTCACTTTCCGTCTCTCCATGACTTCTTGCTTGGCAGAATGTCTGACTAACATAGTTGGGTTCCCTGGTTGAGTAAAACCAGTGCCAGTGATCAGAATGTCATCGGCATAAGTCTCTGGCAGTTTAGGTGAGCTTGACGATTCAGTATTTAAAGGATCAATGTTGGATTGATCAACAGAAAGTTCAGGCATCTCAGCTTGAGTGTTCAAAGTAGGATCTTCTGATTGTTTTTCAGAGGCTTCTGGTGTAGAAGCTTGCTGGTCCGGCTCAGTAACTTTAGGGTCTTCAACTGGCTTTGACACTTCCTCTTTCTTGTTAGGCTTTGCTTGCCCACTGAAAGAGTTAGGACAAATCAGTATAATGATGAGGGTATAAAAGTACAGGATAAAGAGAATTGTTCTTACCTAGGGGCAGTCTTAAAAGCCGGCAGCTGGGTCTAAGATGAATTGCCAGTGATTAGAAACCTCCTGCAAGTTTGAGTCAAAGGAATTAAGTGGCTGGCGAAAGAGACCCGCTAGTAAATAAAAAGAGTTAAGGTTAAAAAGAACCTCATTTTGGCGTTTTCGAGGAGGGGTGTGTTTGGTAAACCGAAGGATAATTCTTCACCTCCGCTGGTCCGGGTCTGACGTCGACTCTCGTGTTGTTGTCGTTTCAAAAGAAAGCGAGGATCTAAATAAGCCAAGGGGGTGTGAAAACCTTACTTTCCGGGTTACTCTCCGAAGTTTCTGTCTTGGCAAAGGTTCTGAGTCGGAGGAAATAATAGTTACCTCTTCTTCAACTGCTTGGCTGGCTCCCGTGTCATCCTGATAATAGTCAGTGTCAATAAGATGGCTGAAAAACAAGATAAGAGAGTCAAGGGCTACCTCCGACTCAGAGGTGTCATCTAGCTTAAGCATATCAGAGGCGCTTGGTTTCTTCTTCTTGGTGGTCTTCTTGACGGTTTTCCTGGCGGCTTTCTTGGCAACCCTGGCCTTCTTCGCAGCTTCATAATCATATGGCTTTGTCCAGAAATCAGACTTAGCCTGTCAAAGTTATCAAAGGTTGAGTAAAATGTTGGAATAATGAGGTAAAGGTAAATAAAGTTCAGAGACTGACATCCGGTGGCGGGTTAAGCTTGCAGAAAGGGGCCAAACCCGTTTTAAGGCAATCTTCTGGGTCTTCATTCAAAAGGGACTTAACCATTTCATTTACTGCCTCGTCAGCTAATGGTACAGAGCTATGGCGCAGTGCATCCTTTGCATCACCAGTGTAAGTGCACATTAAGATGGAGCGTCGACTTAAAGGGATAATCCGCCAAGAAACCCAGCACCTAACCAGGTCAACACCAGTCAAACCGTTTCCTAGCAAAGCTGTAACTTTAGCAATGGTAGGAGCAAGTTTTGCCCGTTCAGCGGTGGCAAGCTTCTCAGGAAGATTGCGCTTTGAGTCCAGGTGCTCGGCACAGTAACCCGACAGTGGATTCTCGTCAGCCGGAGAGGTATCTTTGCAGTAAAACCATGTTTGATTCCAATCCTTTGGGTTATTCGGCAGGAGTGCATAAGGGAAAACGGTGTCTCTTCTGCGTTGAATTGATATTCCACCAAGTTCCAAACTGGGTCCGTTGGTGAACTCATTCTGGCGGTTCAAATAGAAATATTCCCTAAAGAGATTGATGCTGGGCTCTTCTTGAAGGTATACTTCGCAGGAATATTTGACACGGAATTGGGTCTTATGTCTTGAGGATGGAGTTGGAAGAAATGCAGAACATCTTGAAAAAACTTAGATCCGGGAGGTGAGAAGCCCCGGTTCATGTGATCAGTGAATACGATGACTTCGCCATCCTTTGGCTGAGGTCTTCCCCTGCACTGTTCAGGGGCGCGGTACTGCACAACACTCTTTTCAGGCAAGTACCCGACTTTGACAAAATCTTTCAATGTGCCTTCAGTGACGATGGGAAGGACCCAATTGCATGTATAGACTGTCTTTGGCGGCATGGTGAAAGAAGGAAAACCTAAAGGAAGGAAGTAATTTGCTGGTTCAAATCAGTTGGTGAAATCACAAGATTAACAGTTGCAGCATACGTTCAGAATGGAGGCTTAAGTGAGGACTAATGACATATGGTTGATTATAAGCCGTACATGTAAGCCGCCATGACATATACATGTATTCAAAATCCGACAAAGAACAAAATTCTACTAAGTGTTGGATAAACAGGGTTCACAGATTAAAGCTATAAGTTCGGATCTGCAACTATCCAGAAAAAGGAAATAAATTCTAAACCTACAGAGGCGGCAGCAGAAAAGTGGAGGTGCCCTAGAGGAGATCTGTCGTGATGAGGATATGTTCTAGTAACAAAAACAGGTGCTAAAACTGTTACCGCACAGGACCTACGTTATTTTTAGATCAAAACTACGTGATCTAGCAAGGTGAAGGAGGAGCGGTGATGAACACCGATGAACACCGAAACCCTAAGAACATATCTGTTATGGGGAAAAAGGAGACTTACTGATGCTGATGAGACAACGGAGGAGTACTACAGTGTTCTGGTCTGATTCAGGGTGATGCAGCGGCCGGAGTCGAGGCAGAAGACGAAGGTCGATTGTGGCGGAGCTCGTATGGGCTGGTGCGTCGTGAGGAAGAAGAAGGCGAGAAGGGGAAGGAGGAAGAATGGAAGTGTGATACGTGGCCCTATTTATAAGGAGAAGGACAACAGGTGGGCGCGAAAAATGAGGAGGCCAAATGATGATTATCCAACTAATTGAACGCATTCGATTTTCAGAATGTCATTAAAGGTAAACGATCCGTTAAAGATACGTTATGTCATGTGCGAAGTTAATGGAAAATGACGTCATGGCAGGTTTCCGAAATTTCTGGAGATGACGTCATGGCGGGTTACAATGTTTCACAGTAGAGGAAGAATGATCTTTCTAAAGTGTCGAAGATTGACATGAACAAGTTCAAATCAACCTGGGGCCTAATGTTGGGGATATGACTATTAGACATGACCCGCCTAGGAGGGGCCGGGTCAACCATTATGGCGGTTGATCTAAATGAAGCCTAAGAGTATGCAAGATGGCGGTTCATAGATAGGCTTGTAAAAGGCCCAAGCCCAGAGGCGGCTTAAGGCCCATAAGTGTAAACCGCCATGTATACATAAACTTGTATTATAAGGCATGTAAGATAAGTCACAGAGCCGTACATGTTTGTATGAGCCAGCCGGGACTCTGTAGGCCGCAGGGCATCAACCCGTGTATATAAGGGGACGACCCGGCAGCGGCTTAGGGCAAGAAATAACAAGTCGAGAGTTGGGCAAAGCGTATTTGCTCCCTGGTAATCGAAACCCTAGCAATACCACCTCAAACTGGAGTAGGCCTTTACCTTCACCGCAAGGGACTGAACCAGTATAAACTCTCCATGTCCTTTGTCCCGTTTAACCCCTTTAAGCTAACCTCGTCGCAATGGCTCCACAACTAAGTCCTTCTACGAGGACATCTGCCGTGACACTTCCACGATAGTTCGTAAGAGTAATACTAGAACACCTACACCCCCTGAGCAAATTAAAGTTGAACCTAGTATTTCTATGGTTAAAGATCTCTTGGCCAATAATATTGATGGGCATGTTATTTACTTTTGTGGTGAAGCTGCTAGAATTGCTAGACCCGATACTAAAAATAAACATAGACCTATTGTAGGCATGCATGTTATTTCTGTTAAAATAGGAGATCATTGCTATCATGGCTTATGTGATATGGGTGCTAGTGCAAGTGCAATACCTCATTCCTTATACAAAGAAATTATGCATGATATTGCACCTGCTGAGATAGAAGAGATAGATGTTACAATTAAGCTTGCTAATAGAGATACTATTTCACCAGTTGGGATTGTTAGAGATGTTGAAGTCTTGTGTGGGGAAGTTAAATATCGTGCTGATTTTCTTGTTCTTGGTTCCCCACAAGATGACTTTTGTCCCATTATATTTGGTAGACCCTTCTTGAATACTATTAATGCTAAGACAGACTGCAAAAAGGATATTGTTTCTGTTGGTTTAGGGAATATGTCTCATGAATTTAACTTTGCTAAATTTCGTAGACAACCCCATGATAAAGAATTGCCTAGTAAAGATGAAATTATTGGTCTTGCTTCTATTGCCGTGACTCCGAATGATCCTTTAGAACAATATTTGCTCGACCATGAAAATGATATGTTTATGAATGAAAGAAGGGAAATAGATGAAGTATTCTTTAAACAGGGACCTATTTTGAAACACAACTTGCCTGTTGAAATTCCAGGGGATCCTCCTCCACCCAAGGGTGATCCCGTGTTTGAGCTTAAACCATTGCCGGATACTCTTAAATATGCTTATCTTGATGAGAAAAATATATATCCTGTTATTATTAGTGCTAACCTTTCAGAGCATGAAGAAAAGAAATTATTGAAAACTCTGAAGAAGCACTGTGCTGCTATTGGATATACTCTTGATGATCTTAAGGGCATTAGTCCCACTCTATGCCAGCAGAAAATAAAATTGGAGAAAGACGCTAAACCGCTTGTTGATCACCAACGACGGTTAAATCCTAAGATGAAAGAAGTGGTAAGAAAAGAAATACTAAAGCTTTTGGAGGCAGGTATAATTTATCCTATTGCTGATAGTCAGTGGGTAAGCCCTGTCCATTCTGTCCCTAAGAAGGGAGGTATTACTGTTGTTCCTAATGATAAAGATAAATTGATCCCACAAAGAATTGTTACATGTTATAGAATGGTAATTGATTTCCGCAAATTAAATAAAGCTACTAAGAAGGATCATTACCCTGTACCTTTTATTGATAAAATGCTAGAAATACTATCCAAACATACACATTTTTGCTTTCTAGATGGTTATTCTGGTTTCTCTCAAATTCCCGTGTCAAAAGAAGATCAAGAAAAGACAACTTTTACTTGCCCTTTCGGTACCTTTGCTTATAGACGTATGGCTTTTGGTTTATGCAATGCACCTGCTACCTTTCAAAGATGTATGACTGCTATATTCTCTGACTTTTGTGAAAAGATTGTTGAGGTTTTCATGAATGATTTCTTCGTATATGGAACTTCTTTTGATGATTGCTTAAGCAACCTTGATCGAGTTTTGCAGAGATGTGAAGAAACTAATCTTGTCTTGAATTGGGAGAAGTGCCACTTTATGGTTAATGAAGGTATTGTCTTGGGGCATAAAATTTCTGAAAGAGGTATTGAAGTTGATAAAGCTAAAGTTGATGCTATTGAAAAGATGCCATGTCCTAAGGACATTAAAGGTATAAGAAGTTTCCTTGGTCATGCCGGTTTTTATAGGAGGTTCATTAAAGACTTCTAAAAAATTTCCAGGCCTCTGACCAATCTCTTACAAAAAGATGTTCCTTTTGTCTTTGATGATGATTGTGTAGAAGCATTTGAAATACATAAGAAAGTCTTGATTTCTGCACCCATTGTTCAGCCTCCTGATTGGAATTTACCATTTGAAATTATGTGTGACAAAGGGTTGATAGGAAATTAAATGTTATCCAATATGCTAGTAAATCTCTAGACAGTGCCCAAAGAAATTATGCTACTACTGAAAAGGATTTTTTAGCAGTCGTATTTGCTTGTGATAGTAAGTTCAGACCTTATATTGTTGATTCTAAAGTAACTGTTCCCACTGATCATGCTGCTATTAAATATCTTATGGAAAAGAAAGATGCTAAACCTAGACTTATTAGATGGGTTCTCTTGTTACAAGAATTTGATTTGCATATTATTGATAGAAAGGGAGCTGAGAACCCTGTTGCAGACAACTTGTCTAGGTTAGAGAATGTTCTTGATGACCCACTACCTATTGATGATAGCTTTCCTGATGAACAATTAGCTGTCATAAATGCTTCTCGTACTGCTCCTTGGTATGCTGATTATGCTAATTATATTGTTGCTAAATTTATACCACCTAGTTTCACATACCAGCAAAAGAAATTTTTTTCTATGATTTAATACATTACTTCTGGGATGACCCACATCTTTATAAAGGAGTAGATGGTGCTATTAGACGTTGTGTGCCTGAGCATGAACAGGAACAGATCCTACGCAAGTGTCACTCCGAGGCTTATGGAGGACACCATGCTGGAGACAGAACTGCGCATAAAGTATTGCAATCCGGTTTTTATCAGCCTACTCTCTTCAAAGATGCTCGTAAGTTTGTCTTGTCTTGTGATGAATGTCAAAGAATTGGTAATATTAGTAGACGTCAAGAAATGCCTATGAATTATTCACTTGTTATTGAACCATTTGATGTTTGGGGCTTTGATTATATGGGACCGTTTCCTTCCTCTAATGGGTATACACATATTTTAGTTGCTGTTGATTACATTACTAAGTGGGTAGAAGCTATTCCAACTAGTAGTGCTGATCATAACACCTCTATCAAGATGCTTAAAGAAGTTATTTTTCCGAGGTTTGGAGTCCCTAGATATTTAATGACTAATGGTGGTTCACATTTTATTCATGGTGTTTTTCGTAAAATGCTTGCTAAGTATGATGTTAATCATAGAATTGCATCTCCGTATCATCCATAGTCTAGTGGTAAAGTAGAATTGAGTAATAGAGAGCTTAAATTAATTTTGCAAAAGACTGTTAATAGGTCTAGAAAGAATTGGTCCAAGAAACTTGATGATGCATTATGGGCGTACAGAACTGCATATAAAAATCCTATGAGTATGTCTCCGTATAAAATGGTTTATGGAAAAGCATGTCACTTACCTCTTGAACTAGAACATAATGCATATTGGGCCATTAAAGAGCTCAACTATGACTTCAAACTTGCTGGTGAGAAGAGACTATTTGACATTAGCTCACTTGATGAATGGAGAACCCAGGCCCATGAGAATGCTAAACTATTTAAAGAAAAAGTTAAAATATGGCATGACAAAAGGATACAAAAACATGAGTTTAATGTAGGTGATTATGTATTGTTATACAACTCTCGTTTAAGATTTTTTGTAGGAAAACTCATCTCTAAATGGGAAGGGCCTTACGTCATCGAGGAGGTCTATCATTCCGGTGCCATAAAAATCAACAACTTCGAAGGCACAAATCCGAGGGTGGTGAACGGTCAAAGAATCAAACATTATAACTCAGGTAATCCCATAAATGTTGAAACTAATGTTATTGAAACCGTAACCCCGGAGGAATACATAAGGGACACTTTCCAGAATGTTTCAGACTCCGAAAAGGAAGAGGTATGTGGTAGGGTAAGTAAACCGACTCCAAAACAGTTCTAATAGCAATTTTTCTCTGTTTTGGAATATTTAAGAAAATAGGAAAATAAGAAGCAGTCCGGGAAGGACACGAGGCTTCCATGAGGGTGGAGGGCGCGCCCCCTGCCTCGTGGGCACCTCATGTGCTCTCCGGACTCTATTTTCTTGCACAATACTTATTTTGGTCGGTAAAAATTCATTATATAATCTCCCGAAGGTTTTGACCACCGTACCACGCAAATATCCTCCGTTTTTGTTTCGAGCTGTTTTTCTGACAGATCTAGATCACCATGACGTCTCCAAGTGCCCCCAAGGACAAGTTCTTCGAGAAGGTCATCAACCCCTACCTCGCGAAAGTGCTACAACACCCTCAAACCATTGAGATGCGTGAGGGGTTGCTGCACATCCGCGATGTTGAAGGACCAAGGAGGACCGGAAGCCTGGAGACGAGGCTCGAGGCAATGGAGCAACAAGTTTTCAAGTGCCAGGAGATGGTGGAACGTGGACATGTCGCCAATCATATAATGATCACGGAGCTCGCCAACAACCACAAGTGGATGCCAAGAACATTGGGGAGGCCATCTTCAAGCTTCATGAGAAAATTGAGCGCCTCCAAGCCCAGATCTATGACCTGCAAAACCAAAACTATGAGTATGAATATAGATTCAAGAGGATGAGTTTAGCTGCAGATTTGAGGATCCCGGAGACTCAATCATCCTTCTACGATGGTGAGCCTATGCCTTGGAAGATGGACGACAAGCCTACATCATCAACAACTCCACCATCACCACCTTCGAAGAAAGACATATAAACACATGGGTATGGGCACTCCCCTTGGCAACTAGCAAGCTTGGGGGAGGTGCCCCGGTATCGTATCACCATCACACTTTCATCTTTACCGTTTTTCTTAGTTCGATCCTTTTGATAATATCTTGATCTAGTAGAATAAAGTTTTAGTATGATTTAGTTTTGAGTTTTGCTTTATGATCCTTCTATGTAATCGAGTCCGTGAGCTATATATAATAAAGATTAGTTATGAGTCAAGGGCCTGGTTATTTTGCCATGATCTGGAGGGAATAAAAATAAAAGAGAAGAGAAAGAACAAAAAGAAATAAAGAGATCATATGGAGAGTAATGACTTCACATGTAAAGAGTATGATGAATAAAAGTTGTTGAGAGTTGACAAACATAGTTTTGGTCATTGTTGCAATTAATAGGAAGTAATAAATAAAGAGAGGTTTTCACATATAAATATACTATCTTGGACATATTTTATGATTGTGAGCACTCAGTTAAATATGACATGCTAAAAAGTAGATGTTGGACAAGGAAGACAACATAATGGGTGATGCTTTCTTACATCCGAGATAAATTATATTGTCATGGATCATCCAACATGTTGAGCTTGCCTTTCCCCCTCATGCAAGCCAAATTCTTTGCACGAAGTAGATATACTACTTCTGCTTCAAAATATCCTTAAACCCAGTTTTTCCATGAGAGTCCACCATATCTACCTATGGATTGAGTAAGATCCTTCAAGTAAGTTGTCATTGTTGCAAGCAACAAAAATTGCTCTCTAAATATGTATGATTTATTAGTGTGGATAAAATAAGCTTTATACGAGCTTGTGATATGGAAGAAATAAAAGGGATGGACTGCATAATAAAGGTCCATATCACAAGCGGCAATATAAAGTGACGTTCTGTCGCATTAAGATTTTGTGCATCCAACCATAAAAGCACATCACAACCTCTGCTTCCCTCTGCGAAGGGCCTATCTTTTACTTTTGTCTTATACTTGATACAAGAGTCATGGTGATCTTCACCTTTCCTTTTTACATTTTGTCCTTTGGCAATACAATGTGTTGGAAAGATCGTGATATATATATATATATATATATATATATATATATATATATATATATATATATATATATATATATATATATATATATATATATAGCTAATTGGATGTAAGCTTTCATGAACTATTATTGTTGACATTACCCTTGAGGTAAAAGGTTGGGAGGCAAACTATAAGCCCCTATCTTTCTCTGTGCGCGATTGAAACTTCATACCCATAAATATTGCGTGAGTGTTAGCAATTGTGAAAGACTAAATGATAGTTGAGTATGTGGACTTGCTGAAAAGCTCTTATATTGACTCTTTCCGATGTTACGATAAATTGCAATTGCTTCAATGACTGAGATTATAGTTTGTTAGTTTTCAATGAAGTTTTCGATTCATACTTGAAATTGTGAATGAATTGTTACTTTAGCATAAGGAATCATATGACAATATAAGAATGATCATGATGCCCTCATGTCTGTATTCTATTTTATCGACACCTCTATCTCTAAACATGTGGACATATTTTTCGATATCAGCTTCCGCTTGAGGACAATCGAGGTCTAAGCTTGGGGGAGTTGATACTTCCATTTTGCATCATGCTTTTATATCGATAATTATTGCATTATGGGCTGTTATTACACATTATTTCACAATACTTATGCCTATTCTCTCTTATTTTACAAGGTTTACATGAAGAGGGAGAATGCCGGCAGCTGGAATTCTAGGCTGAAAAAGGAGCAAATATTAGAGACCTATTCTGCACAACTCCAAAAGTCCTGAAACTTCATGGGAGCATGTTTTGGAATATATAAAAAATACTGGCGAAAGAATTTACCAGAGGGGGCCCACACCCTGGCCACAAGGGTGGGGGTGCGCCCTACCCCCTGGGCGCGCCCCCTGTCTCGTGGGCCCCCTGGCAGGCCCCCGAGGCCTATCTTCTGCTATATGAAGTCTTTCGTCCGAGAAAAAAATCATAAGCAAGCTTAGGGGATGAAACTCCGTCGCCACGAGGAGGAACCTTGGCGGAACCAATCTCGGACTCTGGCGGAGCCGTTCTGCCTGGGAAATATCCCTCCGTGAGTGGGAAACCATCGCCATCGTCATCACCCATCGATCCTCTCATCGGGAGGGGGTCAATCTCCATCAACATCTTCACCAGCACCATCTTATCTCAAACCGTAGTTCATCTCTTGTATCCAATCTTTGTCTCAAAACCTTAGATTGGTACCTGTGGTTACTAGTACTGTTGATTACTCCTTGTAGTTGATGCTAGTTGGTTTATTTGGTGGAAGATCAAATTTTCAGATCCTTTATGCATATTAATACCCCTATGATTATGAACATGAATATGATTTGTGAGTAGTTACGTTTGTTCCTGAGGACATGGGAGAAGTCTTGCTATAAGTAGTCATGTGAATTTGGTATTCGTTCGATATCTTGATGAGATGTATGTTGTCTCTCCTCTAGTGGTGTCATGTGAACGTCGACTACATGATACTTCACCATTGTTTGGGCCTAGGGGAAGGCATTGGGAAGTAATAAGTAGATGATGGGTTGCTAGAGTGACAGAAGCTTAAACCCTAGTTTATGAGTTGCTTCGTAAGGGGCTTATTTGGATCCATATGTTTCATGCTATGGTTAGGGTTACCTTAATACTTCTTTTGTAGTTGCGGATGCTTGCAAGAGGGGTTAATCATAAGTGGGATGCTTGTCTAAGGAAGGGCAGTACCCAAGCACCGGTCCACCCACATATCAAATTATCAAAGTACCGAACGCGAATCATATGAGCGTGACGAAAACTAGCTTGACGATAATTCCCATGTGTCCTCGGGAGCGCGTTCCTTTATATAAGAGTTTGTCCTGGCTTGTCCTTTGCGACAAAAAGGATTGGGCCATCTTGCTGCACATTATTTACTTTTATTACTTGTTACCCGTTACAAATTACCTTATCACAAAACTACCTGTTACCGATAATTTCAGTGCTTGCAGAGAATACCTTACTGAAAACTGCTTATCATTTCCTTTTGCTCCTTATTGGGTTCGACACTCTTACTTATCGAAAGGACTACGATAGATCCCCTATACTTGTGGGCCATCAAGTGTTTACAAGAGTTGATCTACCTCGAGATCGTAATGGCTAAACCCTAGATGTCTAGCCTGTATTACTTGTGATTGCCTCTACGGACTAAACCCTTCTATTTATATAGACATCGGAGGGGGCTAGGGTTGTACAAAGTTTGTTTATATAGAAAGGAAACTACACGTCTGGCCGCAACGAAGAGTCTCATCCGGACACGGGGGAAACTCTTCTATCTTGTATCTTCACGCCCCATCAGTCCGGCCAAAATGACATAGCCCAGACGCCCGAGGACCCCCTTATCCCGAACTCCCTCAGTAGCCCTCGAACTTGCGCTCAATGAGGACGTAGTATCCGGCTTTATGTCTTCGGCTTTGCAAGGTGAGTTCTCCATAACACTTCAGATTTGACGATAATTCAGCTCCACACTAAATATTGATTCTTTGCTGCCGTCGCCTCGGCTTCCACATGTCAGGTGAATGCGAATGGTCTAGGTGCTTCTTTTACAAATAACCCCTCGACCACGCAGGGAAGGCGTCTTTTTAAGGAGATTAGATCTTAGATGCCATTCCACACGACGCAGAAATCCTTAGAACTCGCCATAGGAAATTGTCTAAACATGGCCGACGCTCCTAGCTCTTCCTCATGCCCCCTCGACCCTCAAAAAGGCGACTGAGAAAGCTACTCAGTATCCCACGCCCATCTGAATAAACTTCAGACGCATGTATTTCTTCCTCCCGCGGATCTAGTCTCCGTTCGGGCTGGATTAACTTCCATCAATGGCGTAGCCCTGGCAGAGAATTTCCCCAATCCTTCTAAAGTGGAGCGAGTGTGCTGCATTTCCTTCCTTTTGAGAGGCGTAGGATTTCCTATCCATCCTTTCCTCAGAGGTCTCCTGGAGTATTACGGCCTCCAACTGCACAATCTGACGCCAGGCTCCATCCTACACATCCTGGGTTTCGTTGCTCTTTGCGAGCTGTTCCTTGGCTGTGAGGCTCATTTCGAGCTTTGGCGGAAATTTTTCTGCCTCGTCCCCCTCTCCCAAAAGGGATATATATTCGAGGTGGGCGACACCGAAGTATGGCGCATAGCCGAGACAGGATACCTGCCTGGCACACCGAAGAAGGCATCCGAAGAGTGGCCCTCGGAATGGTTTTATATCGAAGACATCATTATTCCGGACCCAATCCGGTGCAGTCTTCCCGAATTCTCCAGTGCTCATTTAAAGAAGCACGCCCGCTAGTGTCCCCGAAGCCTCGAGGAAGGAGATAGTGCGGAGGTCGAGAGGCTCGCAAGCAAGATCAGGGTACTTGCCAACTCCGGCCTGTCTATAATCGAGGTAATGGCGATTTCAATAATGCGATGCATTCAGCTACTCCTATCGGCATTCTTGGAACGGGGGGTTCCCATAATTGCCTGCCTGCGGCCCACGGCGTGGCTCTGCGAGCAGGCCCGTACGACCCATCTTCACCGACAAGCATTCAAGACCCACGCGAGGGGCCAAGCCTCGCGAGGTGGACGACACAAGACCTCCTCGGGAGCGGCCTCACCAAGTTGGCTCGTGAGGGGCGGAGATATCAAGGCAATGCAAACCTCACGAGGTTCCCATGACATGAGCCATGACGACCGAGGCCAGGCGGGCGCCAGCGTGCACAGTGTCCTTGTTTCCTCTTTGGTTCTAAAGAGGCAAGCGCAGGCGAGGAGTACCGAGGCGTCAAGCAAAGGTTTCAATGTCAGTGCAACGAGACCAAGACCAGCAGGACGGCAAGACAGGGGTCACCATGGAGCCTAAGACGGCGTCGCCACGAGATCCTTTGGCAGGCGTAGACTACTTTTGTCAGGATAGCTTGTACTAGTTGCCCCCTTTCAAATGGGCCGTTGCTGGCTCCCTTCCCGCTCAATGTTTGGGGAGAGGACTAGGGCCTCTATATATAGGACTAGCCACCACCGTAGGCAGGGAGACCTCATCTTGGACCGGATCCATTCCACCAAGAACACCACACAAACTCACCAAGCACAAGGGCACCTCTCCTCAGGAGGCTTTTCTTCCCCTTGTACTGTTCATCCTCAGCCCGAGAGGCAATCCACCACCACCACACTGGAGTAGGGTATTACACCACAACGGTGGCCCGAACCAGTATAAATCTTGTGTCCCTTGTGTTGCGAGTTCGTCAAGCTAGCCTCTGAGATCGTAGCGAGGTTAGGGTGTGGATTGGTAGGGGGAGATCTTCGTGCGCACCCCAGTGTTCGAACCTTGAGGGTTTTGCCGGAACCCGATATCTGACATTTGGCGCTCCAGGCAGGCGTGCACCGAAGCTTTCCTTCCATCGCTCCGCGTCCCGTCGCTTCCTCATCTCCATGGAGGACGCTCGCTGAGCTCGCGCTGAGCGCCAGGCTGCCCTCGCCGCCCGCGTCGCCCAGACGACTCCCGTAGGCAGTCCACCATGTCGTTCTCCGTCGCCTCCCATAAACGCCGCCACCGGCCCGGCGGGGAACGAGCACCAAGCGTCCTCGCTGCACCCCTCGGTGCTGCGGGACAGCCGCACCGCCACTCCATTGCTAACCACGGCCGGTTCGTCGTCCCACGCTCATCGCACTCCCGTGGACGCGCAGGCCGCGCTATGCATGGCACGCGAGCTCCTGCGCTACCGTCTCGTCGACGACCTCTATGAGGATTGGCTCGAACGCATCGCCGAGATTGTCAGCGCCGCAGGGGGCTCCCCTGCGCCGTCCCTCTCGCTGCCTCGCCCTCCGCCAGCCGTGGGCGGCGTAGCTCATGGAGCGCCCCCACCACCTCTGCCCCAAGATGGAGTCTTGGCGCCAAGGTGCGTGGCCCCACGGCGCGACCCACCGCGTCCGGCGCTCGTGCGAGAAGAGAGAAGCTGCCAAGAAGTCCCTCGGCCATGAGAGAACGCCCCGTGCTCCCTGCGCCACCACAACAAGACCGCGCGTCGCCTGCAGCGGTGGTGCGCGGACCCCATCAAGGACAAGTTCTCCACCAGCATAGAGTCCCAGTGACCATGACGGGCTGCCGCGCCTTCACCCCCGAGCTGCGTAGCGTCGCCTGGCCGGGCAAGTTCAAGCCAGATCTGCCTCCTCGCAATGATGGCACCCCCGACCCCATGGAGTTCCTGCAGCTCTACGAGCTGAGCATCGAGGCGGCCAACGGCGACGAGAAAGTCATGGCGAACTGGTTCCCCATGGCTCTCATGGATGGCGCCCGCTCGTGGCTCCTGAACCTGCCTCCCGGCTCCATCTCCTCCTGGGACGAGATGCGCATCCGCTTCGTCGCCAACTTCCAGGGCACTCACGGCCGCCCACCGGCCGTGGGAGACGTGCGCCGCGTCAAGCCGCAACCGGGAGAGACCCTGCAGAAGTACATCCAGCGCTTCAACAACGTTCGCCTGAAGATCCCCAAGGTGATGGATGACGCTATCATTTCTGCGTTCTCCGATGGCGTCTGCGACATCAAGATGAAGGAGGAGCTCACCATCCACAAGGAATTGTGCACGTCTCTGGAGCTGTTCGACCTGGCGAGCAAGTGCGCAAGAGCTGAGGAGGGGCGCCTTTCCCTCCTTGAGCTCCCAGCTGCGGACCCAGAGGAGAAGAAAGCCAAGGTCAAGGACATGAAGCGCAAGGGAGCAGCCGTGCTCGCGGCGGAGCCGGACACCAAGCGCGACAGAGACCAGCCCGAGTCATCCAAGAGCAGCCGACCGTTCTGCGCCTTCCACAACCTGCATGGCCACAACACCAACGACTGTCAAGAGCTCAGGGCCATTCGAGAAGGACGCTTCGGTCGATGCCCCAAGCGTAATGACCGGAGCTATGGCCGAGGAGGAGGACGTGGTGGCGGACGCTTGGATGACCGTGGCCCGCGCTAGGAATGGCACGACCGGCCTCGCGAGGACCGCTGGCAAGACCAGCCTCGCGAGGGCGCCTGGAGGGATCAGCCTCGTGAGGATCGTCCTCATGGCAATGCCGGGCTTCCTCCGCTGCTACTGAGGGAGTCCTGGACTAAGGGGTCCTTGGGCGTCCGGCCTGTCAGCCATGGGCCGGACTGATGGGCTGTGAAGATACCAAGACCGAAGACTGCACCCGTGTCCGGATAAGACTCTCCTTGGCGACTAAATATGTAGATTCCTTTCTTTGTAACCGACCTGGTGTAACCCTAGATCCTCCCGATGTCTATATAAACCGGAGGACTTAGTCCGGAAAGATATATTCATTACCGTAGTCACACAGGCTAAACTTCTAGGGCTTAGCCATTACGATCTCGTGGTAGATCAACTCTTGTAGTACTCATATTCATCAAGATCAATCAAGCAGGAAGTAGGGTATTACCTCCATAGAGAGGGCCCGAACCTGGGTAAACATCGTGTCCCCTGTCTCCTGTTACCATCGACCTTAGACGCATAGTTCAGGACCCCCTACCCGATATCCGCCGGTTTTGACACCAACATTGGTGCTTTCGTTGATAGTTCCACTGTGCAGTCGTCGGAAGGGTTGATGGCTCGACTTATCGTCAAGGAGAATATCACATCCGAAGGAGCACTGGACTCAGGGCAAACTCTTCGGCTGGGCGGTTTTGTCATGACCGCCTGCTCGGCCCTTGAGCCGACGATGATGACCTCTCGAGTCATCGAAAATCGCCTTTGTGTTGATTCTGAATATGCCAAACGGATGGATCTGACAGAGTTATCATCTTTAAACAAACTCCTAGATCGCATTGCCGCCTTGGGGGTCGCTACAGACTACGATCGGATTGGGCTTAAACCCGACCAGAGAGAAATTAAATCTCCATCGATCACCCACCAGATAGCGGTAGCCGAGGAGCAAGATAACTCTTCCTCTATATTAAGGACGAACTATGTTCGGATCTCCGACCTCGAGCAGCCGGACACCTACCGGCAGAAAGACACGCTCTGTCCTCCGAACATAGAATCGGATGATAAGCTTCAAAAATCAGAAGATACTCCGGAGCCCAGACTGTCAAGTCTGGAAAAACTTCAGACTCGGATCATTGATCGGGTCAGGGTCCAAATCCAATTCCACCCACCCACCCAGACATAAGCTCTCTCACGAGCATACAGCAACAGTCTTAGGAAACAGTCCACCACTTTTGGGCAAGATTTCTCCTTGTCAAGGACAAGGTTAAAGATTGCCGTGATGAGGACGCGATATAAGCGTTCCGCAACAATTTCAAGAACGAAGGAATCCTAAACGCAATTAATCGCCACCGCATACTACACTTCACTGACTTGGCAACTATTGTATAGAAGTACAGCGTAATGGAAAGCGCCTGGAGGGATCAGGTAGCTTGTTGGGAGCCATCGGTCCCAACTCATCCACTGGTCCAGGCGAAACAAGCGCATCCCCTTGACGCGCCCAATCCAATAGCCAAGAAATACAAACCCATTAAGCGGCGCGGAACTGTTCTGGAGGGATGGCTCGATGGCCCATGCAAAATACACACAACACCGGATACCATACCAACCCACAGCCTTAGAGCATGTTGGATACTCCGGCAGGTGGCCAAAAGCGGCGAGGACATCCTTACCAAAAACACCCTAGAGCAACATCCTCCAGAAGACGATGACCCCAGAGTACTGATGGTCTTTGAGACATTCGCTTCAAATAATAAGCGCAAAAGGGCACTTCACGGCCTCGCCGAAGTCTGTCAAATCGCCACAGTAAACCCTTGGAACGACACGGCTATAACCTTTAATGCCGGCGACGAACCAAAATACAGGACAGTCCGAGCACTAGCCGCTTTAGTCCTCAGTCCCATTGTGGACAGCTTTCGACTCACCAAGGTCCTCATGGACGGTGGAAGTGGACTAAACTTCATATATGAGGATACACTCCACAAAACGGAGATAACAGGAGCCGCATCAAGCGAAGCAGCACGACCTTCCGAGGAATCATTCCCAGTCGGGAGGCATGGTGTGCGGGAGAAATCACACTTGATGTGGTATTCGGCACGCCGGAGAATTATCGGTCTGAAGAAATCACCTTCCAAGTGGCCCCTTTCAGCAGCGGATACCATGCCTTGTTGGGGCGGGACACTTTTACACGCTTCCAAGCTATACCTCTTTACGGGTATATGAAGCTCAAAATGCCCGGACCAAATGGCATAATCACTCTTGCCAGTGATCCGGACATAGCACTCCACGTCGAAAACAAAACCACATCCCTGGCCCTTGAGGCATTATCTGGAGCCCTCACGACCGAAGAATTAACCGCATTGCGCTCCACGGTGGATAGGGACGATGTGATATTAGACAAACGACCAAATCCACCTCCTTCAAACCGACAGAAGAAATAGTCAAATTCCAAGTCCATCCAACGGACCCCAAGAAGACAACATCTATTGGAGCACAACTAGACCCGACGGTTGACGCCGCGCTATGAGAGTTCCTGCGCGAGAATTGGGATATATTCGCCTGGCACCCTTCTGATATGCCAGGAATCCCACACGGATTGGCCAAACATAGCCTCAATATATTGAAGGGATACAAACCGGTCAAGCAAACACTGCGACGCTTTTCCGAACCCAAACATCAGGCTATGGGGGAAGAGCTAGCCAAGCTAACTGAGGCCGGATTCATTAGATAAATAAAACATCCAGATTGGCTGGCAAACTTGGTGATGGTACCAAAGAAGGACAAAACCTAGCGCGTGTGCGTCGATTTCAAAGACCTCAATAAGGCTTTCCCCAAGGATCCCTTCCCCTCCCCCCGCATTGATCAAATCATTGACGCTACCGCAGGACACGACTCAATGTGTTTCCTTGATGCATATTCCGGATACCATCAAATCAAAATGAAGGAGTCCAATCAAGCTGCAACAACATTCATCACCCCATATGGGCCATTCTGCTTCAACACCATGCCCTTCGGGCTCAAGAACGCCGGCGCCACATACCAACGCATGATTCAAACATGCCTGGAGAAACATATCGGCAGGACAGTTGAAGTTTATGTGGACGACGTCGTCATCAAAACTAGGCACGTCAAAACACTATAGATGATTTATGTCTCACATTCGACAACCTCCACGTGTATGACATTAAGCTCAATCCGGAAAAGTGCGTTTTCGGCGTCCCCGCTGGAAAACTGCTGGGCTTCATCATTTCCAATAGAGGAATTGGAGCAAATCTAGCCAAAATCTGAGCTCTGTCACAATTGGCTATGCCAACAGACCTTAAACAAGTCCAAAAGCTCACGGGTTGCGTGGCAGCTCTAAGCCGCTTTATCTCCAGATTCAGAGAAAAGGCACTGCCACTCTATCGCCTTCTACGGCGAACCGATCACTTCGAGTGGACAGACGCGGCAACAACCGGACTGGAGGAAATAAAAACCCTTCTTGCGAGCAACCCAATCCTGGCCGCACCAAACGTCGGTGAACCGATGTTATTATACATATCGGCAACACATCAGGTGGTGAGCGCCGTGCTTGTCATTGAACGAGAACATGACGAACACAAATTCCCGCTTGAGAAGCCAGTATACTACGTATCCACTGTCCTTACACCATGCAAATCCTGGTACCCCCATTATCAAAAGATAGCATACGCGGTCTTCATGGCATCCCGAAAGCTCCGTCACTACTTCCAGGAGTGTTCGATCACGGTGGCTTCTGAAGTACCACTCAATGACATTATAAACAACCGTGATGCCACGGGCCGGATTGCCAAATGGGCCATTGAGCTCCTTCCATTTGATATTACATACAAACCACGTCGAGCTATTAAATCCCAAGTACTGGCTGACTTCGTCACCGAATGGACAAAGGCCGAACTCCCTAAAGAGTACGACACATATTCCAATTGGGCTATGTATTTCGATGGCTCCAAAATGCTGGTAGGCTAGGAGCGGGCGTCATTTTAATGTCCCCTACCGGAGACGTCATTTAGTACGTACTCCAAATACTATACACAGACTCCAATAACACAGCCGAATACGAGGCCTTACTGCATGGTCTTCAGATGGCTATCTCCATGGGCATACAGCGCCTGGAAGTGCGCGGGGACTCAAACCTCGCAATATCTCAAATAAATGGAGACTTTGATGCCAAAGACCCGAAGATGGCAGCTTATCGCAATGCCGTCCTAAAAATGTTGGCTCGGTTCGAGGGACTCGAGTTCCATCATGTGGCCCAAGAAAGTAATCAAGCGGCGGATGTTCTTGCTCGCATAGGCGCTATGCGCGACTGTCGGATTTCGGGTTCCGGCAGACCCTTAAGGTTCGAACACTGGGGTGCGCGCGGAAACCTCGCCTTCGACCCCTCCGTCTCGATGGGATCTAAACTACTAAAAGAACTGCACGAAAGACACAAGATTTATACTGGTTCGGGCCACCATTGTGGTGTAATACCCTACTCCAGTGTGTGTTTTGTGGATTGCCTCCTAGGGCTGGTGAGGACGAACAATACAAGGAAGAACAGCCTCGCGAGGGTCTGTTCTTGGCTGGGGTGACGAACTGCTAGAGGAGCTCAATCACCTTTCTCTCTCTCTCTCTCTCTCTCTCCAAAACCCGAACCGATGAACCGAACCGACCAACCGACGATCCGACCCCTTGCTATGTGGGTGGCTAGTCCTATTTATAGAGGCCCTGGTCCTCTTCCCAAATATTGAGCGGGAAGGGATCCAACAATGGCGGGCTAATTTGAAGGGGGACAGCGAGTACATCTATCCTGACAAAAGGTGGTCTTCGCCTGCCAAAGGCTCTGGTGGTGACGCCGGGCTGGGCTCCATGGTGACCTCCGTCTCGTAGTCCTCCTGGTCTTGGTCTCGTTGCACCGAAGTGGCAACCTTTGTCTGATGCCTCGGTACCCCGTGGATATGCTTGTCCCCTTTGAACCAAAGAGGAAAGAAGGACGCTGCGCGCGCTGGCACCCGCCTGGTGCCCTCGATCGTCATGGCTTACGTCACGGGCACCTCACGAGGCACCCCGCCTTGATATCTCCGTCTCCTCGCGAGCCAGCCTGAGGAGGCTGCGCCTGAGGATGCGCCGTGTCGTCCGCCTCGCGAGGCTTGGCCCCTCGCGAGGGTCTTGAGTCTTGTGCTTGATGAAGATGGGCCATGTTGGGCCCCCACTCGAGCCACGCCGCAGGCAGGCAAGTCTAGGGACCCCCGTTCCCAGAACACTGACAGTAGCCCCCGGGCCCAAGGCGCGCATGGACTTGGCCGTGCCGAGAGGCGAAAGGGCAAGGGCGAAGCGCCGCGGGCCCTAACAGCCTGCGGCCTCGGGCACCGTGTGGCGGTTGATTGGACGTGGGTGCCTCAGCAACCACGCAGGTTGGTAAAGGAGCGACATTTGCCCAGACTTCGCCTTTTGCTCTCTCCGATCGTCGCTCAGATCCCCTTTCTTGTTCCTTCCCTTTCTTCCTCTAAACTTCCAGATCTACTCCAGCTGCGTGACTTAGGAAGCCATGGCGCCTCGCCAGCCTCCGGCCAAGGCTTGGTACTCCCCTGCTCTGGATCCGCCGAATGTGTCCAAGGCGAGCTTCGCCCGGCTGTGCCGGATGGCAACGGCGCAGGGCGTCAACGGGACGGAGGTGTTCATGGCCGGCTCCGCCACCCCCGAGGACCGAGGGAGCACCTTTTATCCTCTCTTTGCGAGCTCCATTGCTGCGGGCTTGTTGCCTCCCTTCTCCGAGTTCTTCTTCTCCGCCCTCCGCCATTACGACTTGCAGGCTCTGCATCTCCACCCCAACTCTGTCCTCCTTCTAGCGATCTTCGCTTACTACTGCGAGGCCCACGTAGGGGTGCAGCCTTCGGTGGCCCTGCTGCACCACTACTTCTACCTTCGGATCACCGGCAGCTCTCTTTCTGCGTGTGCGGGCTTCGTCGCGTATAGCGGCACCATTGCCATCTTGAACCCCGGGAAGAGGATCGAGGGCTTTAGGAGCAAGTGGGTCTTGGCAGATGTCGGGCGCATCCACCCTCGGCTGATGTTGCCTACGGAGCAACCCGTGAGCACCAGTGACTGGTGCCGAGCGGAGCTCACGGATCCCCGTGCGAAGCCGGTGTTGGAGAAGATGGACGCGGACCTGAGGCCGGCCAACATGGCGACGGCGAAGTTGACCGGTGCGTCGTTGCTGAAGGAGTTCCTGGAGCACCAGCTGGCCCCACTCCGGGAGTACTCTCCTCCAATGTGGAGGCCTCATCCGTGCCCCGAGGCTGCGGATGAAGAGGATGTGACCGCGGTTCTCCAATCTCTGGTCGGGGGCGAGGTGGCAAGGCTGAAGGGCGCTCCCGAGCCCTTGTTCCTTCGCGACGACTAGAGGCGGGTGGTGAAGTCCATGCCCGTTTTTAACGGGGACGGGCTCGTGCCCGCGCTGGCCTCTGAAGGGCCGGTGGATGTGCCCTCCGGCGACTCCAGCGATGAGGAGGAGGGCGAAGAGGAGCAGGGAGAGGGGCCCGACTCTGGGGCGACCGATGGAGAGTCGAGGGCTCCCCTCCCTCGGCGCTCGCCCCGTACCCTCCGCCTTTCGCTGAGCGATGATGATGATGATGATGATGATGATGTGCTGGGCAGCGGGAGCTCGCCCCCGATTCCGAAGAAGGACAGGACCGCGCTGATCTCCCGTGGGTCCGTCCCGGCTCCGGGGCGAACCGTGGGCGCGCCTTCTGCTTCCGAGGTCGACCCTTCCAGCCGGCTGTCAGGCTTCAAGTTAGGCCGGAGGCTGCCCCAGCTCACCGGCGAGGACCTGTAAGTGCTTGATCCTTGATCTTTTGTTCCTCGTTCTGCCGACGTGGCTTGATGATTGCTTCTCTTGGATAGGCTGGCGCTAGCGGCGAAGAAACCGAAGGGGGCTCCCGAGGTCCCACCTACGGCGACGCCTTCGCCCGCAGGGGAGGGAGATCGTGCTGCGCGGGCCTCTCTTGCCCGTTCATCCTTGCGAGGCTTGGCTGAGCTGGCTAGGGCGAGCTCAGCCCCCAAGGCCCAAGTGACTCCGGAGGTGCCCTCGTCTGGCGCCGCTGCTACGGCTGCGGAGGCGCAGCGGACTCTTCTCCAGGACACTGCGGCCTTGCCGCCGCTACTTTCTCCTCCCATTCCAGTGACCGTTGCTTCCCCGGCCCCTCCTGTTGTCTTGGGGCTTACCGACGTTTCTCCGCCTCCTTCTTCCATCTTGGAGGGTGCCGTCGCCGAACTGGACCGGCTGCGGCAGGATCTTCTTGGTGCCGACCCTCGCCTGGTGGCCGGGCGCGTGGAACTGGCTTCGGGGTGGATTCGCTCTGATGCTTCGATTCAGGCGGCGTTGGTTCAGGCCTCGATGGCCTGTGACGAAGAGAGGCAAGCCACCCTCGAAGCGAAGGCTGCTCGTGACGCAGCCCTGGGAGAAGCGGCCGAAGTCCACGGCCGTTGCAAGGCGTTGGAGGACGAGCTGCGAGGCCTGCGGGGCTAGCTTGCGGAGGAGGTCCACCTGCGCCAAGAGCTGGAGAAGGGGGCGAAGGCGCGCGAGGCGGCACTCGAGGACCAGGAGGCCAAGCTCAAGAAGCGCCGCGAGCGTCTAGGCGTGTGGAAGAAGGAGCTGGAGGTGACGAAGGCCGAGCTGGACGCCAAGGCTCAGGTCCTCGCCGAGGATCGCGTGGCCTTCGCAGACATGGAGAAGGACGCCCGCGCTTCGCTGAAGATGCTTTACAAGAGCGGCTTGGACAACCCGCTAGCTGGTGATGAGGATGGCCCTGCCAAGCTGCTTCCCTTCCTGGTTAAGGCTCTTGGGGATGTCGCCCTTGGCATCGGCCCCGCGGCCGAGGCCGAGGCGCACGTCCTGTCTTCGGCTGCGCTGACGCGGGTCTTCGCCCACATCTACCTCCGCGATCCCAACACCGACCTCGACGGCCTGTTGGAACTGGTGAGCGGCGAGGGTGCCACCGCCGCTGTTGAATCCGTGAAGGGGCGCGCGGAGGCGCTACTGGAGAAGTTCCGGGCCTTCAGCACCAGGCCAAAGCAAGGCGCTGCCGACCCTGCCGTTCCACGAGGCGAAGTCACCGCTGACAAGTGACTCCGTTCCATCCCTACTCTTCCTTCAGTTCCTGCACATGAATCACACCTCGGGGAGGCATTTAAACTTGTGTTTGGCATTGAGATGACAGTATGGACTGTAATATTTGCTTTTAAATTCCTTGAGTTTTATGCTTTTTCTTCCCTACTTGCTTGTGTTCTACGCCGGCAGAGCCCGGCCACGTGCATGCCTCACCCAACATTAGCCCCGACCGGAAACCAGGACGGGACCAAAGGAGTGAGGGGCCACATGACAAGTTAGGCTCCTGAGTCGCGATGCTTAGGAGTCCCCCTTGGCGCTCGAACAACAAGTAGGGAAGCGCGATGTAGGTATGTCTTCCGTTCTACGTCTGCAGAGCCCGACTCTGCGCGTACCTCACCCAGCATAGCCTTTCGGAACTAAGGAGTGAGGGGCTACGGAGCCAGTTAGGCCCCTGAGTCGCGATGCTCAGGAGTCCCCCTTGACGCGTGAACAGCGGGTGATGAGGCGAGATGTAAGCGTGACTACCGTTCTACGTCTGCAGAGCCCGGCCCCGCGCGTACCTCACCCAGCATAGCCTTTCGGAACTAAGGAGTGAGGGGCTACGAGACCAGTTAGGCCCCTGAGTCGCGATGCTCAGGGGTCCCCCTTTACGCGCAAACGGCCTTCATACCTTGGCTCCGCTCGGGGAGAGACGCGTGACGAACCAGGCCCGAGGGGCCTGGCTAGGCGGCGTACGTCTGGGCGAGACCCAGCCGTAGCCCCCGTGCCCAGCCCCCTCGCGCGGCACTCCCGAGGGGAGGCATTGCGATGGGGCCAGCCACTGAGCTCTGGGCTCCCTGAGGTTAATGCGGCCTGGAGGCCACCCTCAGTTGTTTATCACCAGGGCGGAGCATAGCGCTTCCGTATGTGTACGGGCATAACCGCTCCTCGGCAGTGTCGTCAGCCAGCGCGGAGCATGGTGCTTCCACTGGTATGTGGGAGGGGGCTCCCCTCCGGGAGGAGCCCCCGGAGCGTATACAGCCCCGCCCTGACACGTGACCGGCACGGTAGGGCTAGGTGAGGTGTATCTGGGCACCCGTGAGCCAGCGCGGGACTCACAAGGCCCTACCTCTGGGCGGGTTGCGCCCGGCACTGGGCCGTATCTTGGAATGTGTCCCTGCAAAATTTGGTTAGATGCCGGTACTCTACGTCCTCGGTGAAGGAAATATGCCCTAGAGGCAATAATAAAGTTATTATTTATTTCCTTGTATCATGATAAATGTTTATTATTCATGCTAGAATTGTATTAACCGGAAACATAATACATGTGTGAATACATAGACCAACAGAGTGTCACTAGTATGCCTCTACTAGACTAGCTCGTTAATCAAAGATGGTTATGTTTCCTAACCATGAACAAAGAGTTGTTATTTGATTAACGAGGTCACATCATTAGTTGAATGATCTGATTGACATGACCCATTCCATTAGCTTAGCACCCGATCGTTTAGTATGTTGCTATTGCTATCTTCATGACTTATACATGTTCCTATAACTATGAGATTATGCAACTCCCGTTTACCGGAGGAACACTTTGGGTACTACCAAACGTCACAACGTAACTGGGTGATTATAAAGGAGTACTACAGGTGTCTCCAATGGCAGATGTTGGGTTGGCGTATTTCGAGATTAGGGTTTGTCACTCCGATTGTCGGAGAGGTATCTCTGGGCCCTCTCGGTAATACACATCACATAAGCCTTGCAAGCACTGCAACTAAATAGTTAGTTGTGACATGATGTATTACGGAACGAGTAAAGAGACTTGCCGGTAACGAGATTGAACTAGGTATTGGATACCGACGATCGAATCTCGGGCAAGTAACATACCGATGACAAAGGGAACAACGTATGTTGTTATGCGGTCTGACCGATAAAAGATCTTCGTAGAGTATGTAGGAGCCAATATGGGCATCCAGGTCCCGCTATTGGTTATTGACCGGAGACGTGTCTCGGTCATGTCTACATTGTTCTCGAACCGTAGGGTCCGCACGCTTAACGTTACGATGACAGTTATTATGAGTTTATGCATTTTGATGTACCGAAGGTTGTTCGGAGTCCCGGATGAGATTACGGACATTACGAGGAGTCTCGAAATGGTCGAGACGTAAAGATTGGTATATTGGAAGCCTATGTTTGGACACCGGAAGCGTTCCGGGTGAAATCGGGATTTTACCGGATTACCGGGAGGGTTACCGGAACCCCCCGGGAGGCTAATGGGCCTATTGGGCCTTAGTGGAAAAGAGAAAAGAGGCAGCCCTCTAGCTGGCCGGCGCCCCCTAGAGTCCTATTAGGAATAGGACAAGGGGCCGGCCCCCCTTCTCTCTCTTTCTCCCCTTGAGTCCTAATTGGAATAGGATTGGGGGGGGGGAGTCCTACTCCCGGTGGGAGTAGGACTCCTCCTGCGCCCTCTCCCCCTAGCCGGCCGAACCCCCTCCCCCTGGCCTTTATATACGGGGGCAGGGGGCACCCCAAGACACACAAGTTAATCGTTCCTTAGCCGTGTGCGGTGCCCCCTGCCACCAAATTCCACCTCGATCATACCGTTACAGTGCTTAGGCGAAGCCCTGCGTCGGTAGTACATCAAGATCGTCACCACGCCGTCGTGCTGACGGAACTCTTCCTCGACGCTTTGCTGGATCGGAGCCCGAGGAACGTCATCGAGCTGAACGTGTGCTAAGAACTCGGAGGTGCCGGAGTAACGGTGCTTGGATCGGTCGGATCGGGAAGAAGACGTACGACTACTTCCTCTATGTTGTGTGATCGCTTCCGCAGTCGGTCTGCGTTGGTACGTAGACAACACTCTCCCCTCTCGTTGCTGTGCATCACCATGATCTTGCGTGTGCGTAGGAAATTTTTTGAAATTACTGCGTTCCCCAACAGTGGCATCCGAGCCTAGGTTTTATGGTTTGATGTTATATACACGAGTAGAACACAAGTGAGTTGTGGGCGATACAAGTCATACTACCTACCAGCATGTCATACTTTGGTTCGGCGGTATTGTTGGTTGAGATGATCCGGACCAACCTTACGCATACTCTTATGCGAGACCGGTTCCCTCGACGTGCTTTGCACATAGATGGCTTGCGGAAGACTATCTCTCTAACTTTAGTTGAACCAAGTGTGACTACGCCCGGTCCTTGAGAAGGTTAAAACGGAGTCTATTTGACGAACTATCGTTGTGGTTTTGATGCGTAGGTGAGATGTGTTCTTACTTAAGCCCGTAGCAGCCACGTAAAACTTGCAACAACAAAGTAGAAGACGTCTAACTTGTTTTTGCAGGGCATGTTGTGATGTGATATGGTCAAGGCATGATGCTGATTTTATTGTATGAGATGATCATGTTTTGTAACCGAGTTATCGGCAACTGGCAGGAGCCATATGGTTGTCGCTTTATTGTATGCAATGCAATCGCGATGTAATGCTTTACTAGATTACTAAACGGTAGTAATAGTCGTGGAAGCATAAGATTGGCGAGACGACAACGTTGCTACGATGGAGATCAAGGTGGCGCGCCGGTGACGATGGTGATCATGACGATGCTTCGGAGATGGAGATCACAAAGCACAAGATGATGATGGCCATATCATATCACTTATATTTGATTGCATGTGATGTTTATCCTTTTATGCATCTTATCTTGCTTTGATTGATGGTAGCATTATAAGATGATCTCTCACTAAATTATCAAGGAGTGTTCTCCCTGAGTATGCACCGTTGCAAAAGTTCTTCGTGCTGAGACACCACATGATGATCGGGTGTGATAGGCTCTACGTTCAAATACAACGGGTGCAAAACAGTTGCACACGCAGAATACTCAGGTTATACTTGACGAGCCAAGCATATACAGATATGGCCTCGGAACACGGAGACCGAAAGGTCGAGCGTGAATCATATAGTAGATATGATCAACATATTGATGTTCACCATTGAAAACTACTCCATCTCACGTGATGATCGGTTATGGTTTAGTTGATTTGGATCACGTAATCACTTAGAGGATTAGAGGGATGTCTGTCTAAGTGGGAGTTCTTAAGTAAATTAACTGAACTTAAAAATTATCATGAACTTAGTACCTGATAGTATCTTGCTTGTTTATGTTGTAGATAGATGGCTCGTGCTGTTGTTCCGTTGAATTTTAATGCGTTCCTTGAGAAAGCTAAGTTGAAAGATGATGGTAGCAATTACACGGACTGGGTCCGTAACCTGAGGATTATCCTCATTGCTGCACAGAAGAATTACGTCCTGGAAGCACCGCTAAGTGCCAGGCCTGCTGCAAGAGCAACGCCAGAAGTTATGAACGTCTGGCAGAGCAAAGCTGATGACTACTCAATAGTTCAGTGTGCCATGCTTTACGGCTTAGAACCGGGACTTCAACGACGTTTTGAACGTCATGGAGCATATGAGATGTTCCAGGAGTTGAAGTTAATATTTCAAGCAAATGCCCGGATTGAGAGATATGAAGTCTCCAATAAGTTCTATAGCTGCAAGATGGAGGAGAACAGTTCTGTCAGTGAGCATATACTCAAAATGTCTGGGTATAATAATCACTTGATTCAATTGGGAGTTACACTTCCGGATGATTGCGTCATTGACAGAATTCTCCAATCACTGCCACCAAGCTACAAGAGCTTTGTGATGAACTATAATATGCAAGGGATGAACAAGACTATTCCCGAGCTCTTCGCTATGCTGAAAGCTGCGGAGGTAGAAATCAAAAAGGAGCATCAAGTGTTGATGGTTAACAAAACCACTAGTTTCAAGAAAAAGGGCAAAGGGAAGAAGAAAGGGAACTCCAAGAAGAACGGCAAGCAAGTTGCTGCTCAAGAGAAGAAACCCAAGCCTGGACCTAAGCCTGAAACTGAGTGCTTCTACTGCAAGCAGACTGGTCACTGGAAGCGGAACTGCCCCAAGTATTTGGCGGATAAGAAGGATGGCAAGGTGAACAAAGGTATATGTGATATACATGTTATTGATGTGTACCTTACTAATGCTCGCAGTAGCACCTGGGTATTTGATACTGGTTCTGTTGCTAATATTTGCAACTCGAAACAGGGACTACAGAATAAGTGGACACTGGCAAAGGACGAGGTGACGATGCGCGTGGGAAACGGTTCCAAAGTCGATGTGATCGCGGTCGGCACGCTACCTCTACATCTACCTTCGGGATTAATATTAGACCTAAATAATTGTTATTTGGTGCCAGCGTTGAGCATGAACATTATATCTGGATCTTGTTTGATGCGAGACGGTTATTCATTTAAATCAGAGAATAATGGTTGTTCTATTTATATGAGTAATATCTTTTATGGTCATGCACCCTTGAAAAGTGGTCTATTCTTATTAAATCTCGATAGTAGTAATACACATATTCATAATGTTGAAGCCAAAAGATGCAGAGTTGATAATGATAGTGCAACTTATTTGTGGCACTGCCGTTTAGGTCATATCGGTGTAAAGCGCATGAAGAAACTCCATACTGATGGGCTTTTGGAACCACTAGATTATGAATCACTTGGTGTTTGCGAACCGTGCCTCATGGGCAAGATGACTAAAACACCGTTCTCCGGCACTATGGAGAGAGCAACAGATTTATTGGAAATCATACATACCGATGTATGTGGTCCGATGAATATTGAGGCTCGTGGCGGATATCGTTATTTTCTCACCTTCACAGATGATTTAAGCAGATATGGGTATATCTACTTAATGAAACATAAGTCTGAAACATTTGAAAAGTTCAAGGAATTTCAGAGTGAAGTTGAAAATCATCGTAACAAGAAAATAAAGTTCCTACGATCTGATCGTGGAGGAGAATATTTGAGTTACGAGTTTGGTGTACATTTGAAAAATTGTGGAATAGTTTCGCAACTCACGCCACCCGGAACACCACAACGTAATGGTGTGTCCGAACGTCGTAATCGTACTTTACTAGATATGGTGCGATCTATGATGTCTCTTACTGATTTACCGCTATCATTTTGGGGTTATGCTTTAGAGACGGCCGCATTCACGTTAAATAGGGCACCATCTAAATCCGTTGAGACGACGCCTTATGAACAATGGTTTGGCAAGAAACCAAAGTTGTCATTTCTTAAAGTTTGGGGCTGCGATGCTTATGTGAAAAAGCTTCAACCTGATAAGCTCGAACCCAAATCGGAGAAGTGTGTCTTCATAGGATATCCAAAGGAAACTATTGGATACACCTTCTATCACAGATCCGAAGGCAAGACTTTTGTTGCTAAATTCGGAAACTTTCTTGAGAAGGAGTTTCTCTCGAAAGAAGTGAGTGGGAGGAAAGTAGAACTTGACGAGGTAACTATACCTACTCCATTATTGGGAAATAATACATCACAGAAAACTGTTTCTATGAGAACTACACCAATAAGAGAGGAAGTTAATGATGATGATCATGAAACTTTAGATCAAGATACTACTGTACCTCGTAGATCAACCAGAGCAAGATCCGCACCAGAGTGGTACGGTAATCCTGTTCTGGAAGTCATGCTACTAGATCATGATGAACCTACGAACTATGAAGAAGCGATGGTGAGCCCAGATTCCGCAAAGTGGCTTGAAGCCATGAAATCTGAGATGGGATCCATGTATGAGAACAAAGTATGGACTTTGGTTGACTTGCCCGATGATCGGCAAGCAATTGAGAATAAATGGATCTTTAAGAAAAAGACTGACGCTGATGGTAATGTTATTGTCTACAAAGCTCGACTTGTCGCAAAAGGTTTTCGACAAGTTCAAGGAGTTGACTACGATGAGACTTTCTCACCCGTAGCGATGCTTAAGTCTGTCAGAATCATGTTAGCAATTGCCGCATTTTATGATTATGAAATTTGGCAAATGGATGTAAAAACCGCATTCCTGAATGGATTTCTGGAAGAAGAGTTGTATATGATGCAACCAGAAGGTTTTGTCGATCCAAAGGGAGCTAACAAAGTGTGCAAACTCCAGTGATCCATCTATGGACTGGTGCAAGCATCTCGGAGTTGGAATAAACGCTTTGATAGTGTGATCAAAGCATTTGGGTTTATACAGACTTTTGGAGAAGCCTGTATTTACAAGAAAGTGAGTGGGAGCTCTGTAGCATTTCTGATATTATATGTGGATGACATATTACTCATTGGAAATGATATAGAATTTCTGGATAGCATAAAGGGATACTTGAATAAAAGTTTTTCGATGAAAGACCTTGGGGAAGCTGCTTACATATTAGGCATAAAGATCTATAGAGATAGATCAAAACGCTTAATTGGACTTTCACAAAGCACATACCTTGACAAGATTTTGAAGAAGTTCAAAATGGATCAAGCAAAGAAAGGGTTCTTGCCTGTATTGCAAGGTGTGAAGTTGAGCCAGACTCAATGCCCGACCACTGCAGAAGATAGAGAGAATATGAAAGATGTTCCCTATGCTTCAGCCATAGGCTCTATTATGTATGCAATGCTGTGTACCAGACCTGATGTGTGCCTTGCCATAAGTTTAGCAGGGAGGTACCAAAGTAATCCAGGGGTGGATCACTGGACAGCGGTCAAGAACATCCTGAAATACCTGAAAAGGACTAAGGATATGTTTCTCGTATATGGAGGTGACAAAGAGCTCACCGTAAGAGGTTACGTTGATGCAAGCTTTGACACTGATCCGGACGATTCTAAATCGCAAACCGGATACGTGTTTACTTTAAACGGTGGAGCTGTCAGTTGGTGCAGTTCTAAACAAAGCATCGTAGCGGGATCTACATGTGAAGCGGAGTACATAGCTGCTTCGGAAGCAGCAAACGAAGGAGTCTGGATGAAGGAGTTCATATCCGATCTAGGTGTCATACCTAGTGCATCGGGTCCAATGAAAATCTTCTGTGACAATACTGGTGCAATTGCCTTGGCAAAGGAATCCAGATTTCACAAAAGAACCAAGCACATCAAAAGACGCTTCAACTCCATCCGGGATTTAGTCCAGGTGGGAGACATAGAGATTTGCAAGATACATACGGATCTGAATGTTGCAGACCCGTTGACTAAGCCTCTTCCACGAGCAAAACATGATCAGCACCAAGGCTCCATGGGTGTTAGAATCATTACAGTGTAATCTAGATTATTGACTCTAGTGCAAGTGGGAGACTGAAGGAAATATGCCCTAGAGGCAATAATAAAGTTATTATTTATTTCCTTGTATCATGATAAATGTTTATTATTCATGCTAGAATTGTATTAACCGGAAACATAATACATGTGTGAATACATAGACCAACAGAGTGTCACTAGTATGCCTCTACTAGACTAGCTCGTTAATCAAAGATGGTTATGTTTCCTAACCATGAACAAAGAGTTGTTATTTGATTAACGAGGTCACATCATTAGTTGAATGATCTGATTGACATGACCCATTCCATTAGCTTAGCACCCGATCGTTTAGTATGTTGCTATTGCTATCTTCATGACTTATACATGTTCCTATAACTATGAGATTATGCAACTCCCGTTTACCGGAGGAACACTTTGGGTACTACCAAACGTCACAACGTAACTGGGTGATTATAAAGGAGTACTACAGGTGTCTCCAATGGCAGATGTTGGGTTGGCGTATTTCGAGATTAGGGTTTGTCACTCCGATTGTCGGAGAGGTATCTCTGGGCCCTCTCGGTAATACACATCACATAAGCCTTGCAAGCACTGCAACTAAATAGTTAGTTGTGACATGATGTATTACGGAACGAGTAAAGAGACTTGCCGGTAACGAGATTGAACTAGGTATTGGATACCGACGATCGAATCTCGGGCAAGTAACATACCGATGACAAAGGGAACAACGTATGTTGTTATGCGGTCTGACCGATAAAAGATCTTCGTAGAATATGTAGGAGCCAATATGGGCATCCAGGTCCCGCTATTGGTTATTGACCGGAGACGTGTCTCGGTCATGTCTACATTGTTCTCGAACCGTAGGGTCCGCACGCTTAACGTTACGATGACAGTTATTATGAGTTTATGCATTTTGATGTACCGAAGGTTGTTCGGAGTCCCGGATGAGATTACGGACATGACGAGGAGTCTCGAAATGGTCGAGACGTAAAGATTGGTATATTGGAAGCCTATGTTTGGACACCGGAAGCGTTCCGGGTGAAATCGGGATTTTACCGGATTACCGGGAGGGTTACCGGAACCCCCCGGGAGGCTAATGGGCCTATTGGGCCTTAGTGGAAAAGAGAAAAGAGGCAGCCCTCTAGCTGGCCGGCGCCCCCTAGAGTCCTATTAGGAATAGGACAAGGGGCCGGCCCCCCTTCTCTCTCTTTCTCCCCTTGAGTCCTAATTGGAATAGGATTGGGGGGGGGGAGTCCTACTCCCGGTGGGAGTAGGACTCCTCCTGCGCCCTCTCCCCCTAGCCGGCCGAACCCCCTCCCCCTGGCCTTTATATACGGGGGCAGGGGGCACCCCAAGACACACAAGTTAATCGTTCCTTAGCCGTGTGCGGTGCCCCCTGCCACCAAATTCCACCTCGATCATACCGTTACAGTGCTTAGGCGAAGCCCTGCGTCGGTAGTACATCAAGATCGTCACCACGCCGTCGTGCTGACGGAACTCTTCCTCGACGCTTTGCTGGATCGGAGCCCGAGGAACGTCATCGAGCTGAACGTGTGCTAAGAACTCGGAGGTGCCGGAGTAACGGTGCTTGGATCGGTCGGATCGGGAAGAAGACGTATGACTACTTCCTCTACGTTGTGTGATCGCTTCCGCAGTCGGTCTGCGTTGGTACGTAGACAACACTCTCCCCTCTCGTTGCTGTGCATCACCATGATCTTGCGTGTGCGTAGGAAAAATTTTGAAATTACTGCGTTCCCCAACACTCGGGTCCCGGCCCTCGAGCTTGTCTCAGCCGTCGCTGGTATGCCAGGTCGCGATGCCATGGACAAGGCACCCCCCCTTTAACGTGCAAGTGGGCGACATGGGAAGAAAAGATGCCGCGGACGGGCATCATGCATCTAAGCGTGATAGGCGATGCATAGTTGGAAATAAACGCTAGGGGGATACACGCCGCTGGGTCTGGCCCGAACGGCTTGGGGATGATGCAGCCCGAGGGGCGCCCCCAACAAGGCAAACTAACGACGGAAAGGTAAATGCAGATACATGCCGCGGGGACGGACCCACGCGGCCTGGGAGTGATGCAACCCTGGGAGGGTGCTCCCAGCTGAGAACGGAACTTGAAAGACATCACTTGAGGATGTCGTCGGCGTAGTGGCGTTGGTGCAGCAGACTTGACGGGCCGCAGAAGCCGATCCTCACGAGCCCCCAGGTCCCGGGGCCTCGGGAGGCTCCGGAGGCGCTGGTGACTCCTCGCGAGCTGCCTCCATCTCCACCAAGGCCGCGGAACGCCTGTCTTCCTGAGCCTCCACGATGCCCCTCGTGAGGCGTGGGCACGCCGCAGCCACGCTCGGCAGGCCGTAAGGCATGCAAACACGGCTGTGGGGTGGACCTCCACAGCGCCCCACTCGCGAGGGCCAGAGGCGCTCCGTTGTGGCAATCTGATTGAGCCCTGGTACGTCGACGCAGACGTGCAACCCACCATCCTCGCCTGGATGTGGGGCCACGGCTGGCAAGCGGCGGCAACCTCTCATGATCCTTGTCTCCTGTAGCTCTTGAATGGCCTCGTCAATGAACTCTTGCTGGTCTGATCTTCCTCGCCTGGCTCTTCCTTGAGGGAAACGTGCTTCGAAGCATGCCTCCATGTGGTGCCCAAGCGCCTCCCTCGTGACTCTGGCTAGGTCGGTGGCCCTCCAGGTGAGAGCCCCCGAGCCCTGCCTGAGGAGGGCGCCGGGTGCGCTTTCCTATGCGATGGATGGAGGGTCCTCCCGAGCAGGCATGGGCCCTGAGGGGCCTGCCTCCTGGGGGGCCGAGCCTGACGACGTCTTCTTCTTCTTGGGGGTGGTCTCAGGAAGCCTCCTGCTTCCGCGATCTGGCTCCTCTAGCGACGCGGCCTGATAGGCTCTCTCTAGGGAACACACTGCATCCTTCTCTTCACAGGGCACCGTGATGACGCCGCCACTTCCTGGCATCTTGAGGACGTTGTAGCCATGGTGAGTCGCAGCCATAAACTTGGCCAGTGCTAGGTACCCGAGGATGGCGTTGTACGGCAGGCGGATGTGGGCGACGTCGAAGTCGACGAGCTCGGTGCGGTAGTTGCTGCGAGCCCCGAAGGTGACAGGGAGGCGGACCTGCCTGATCGGGACTGTGGAACCGTCGGTGATCCCGGAGAAAGGCCTGGTTGGCTGAAGCTGGTCGTAGGGCACTTGGAGGTTGTTGAATGTTTCCACGGACAGGACGTTGAGCCCTGCCCCGCCATCGATGAGGGTCTTGGTGACCAGCACGTTGCTGATGACTGGGGAGCAGAGCATCGGGAGGACTCCTGCAGTGGCCGCGCACTTGAGCTGGTCTGCCGAGCTGAACGTGATGGGGCACGCCGACCACCTGAGGGGGCGCGGTGCTTCGAGCTTGGGGAGAACTGCATTCACTTCGCGGGCAAACTGCTTGAAGATACGTTGGGAGGCTGGGGCTTAAGCTCCGCCCAGGATGCAGGCGATCGCGCGTGGCTCCTGGAAGCCCCCAGCCCCCTCGTCTTGATGGCGGTCTTCGTTCCTTCTTGGTGGAGGCGGCAGAGGAGGCAGGCCTGCGTTGCCGTGAAGGCGGTCCTCACGAGGCTGATCTCTCCAGTCCCCCTCACGAGGCAGGTCCCGCCAGCGGTCCTCGCGAGGCTGGTCGCGCCACCCCGGGAGCGGGCCGCGATCTTCCCAGCGTCCTGGGTTTCTTCCTCCTCCCCGGCCGTAGCCTCGGTCAGTACGGTCAGGGCGACGGCCGATCCTTCCTTCTCGCACGGCGCGGAGCTCTTGACATTCGTTGGTGTTGTGGGTGTGGAGGTCATGGTACACACAGTACCGGCTACCTATGGAGGGTTCGGGCAGATCCTTGCCCCGCTTGGTGTCTGGTTCTGCCGCGAGTGCGGCAGCCCCCTTGCGCTTCGCGTCCTTGGCTTTGGGCTTCTTCTCTTCTGGGTCCGCGGCAGGCAGCTCGAGGAGGGAGAGACGTCCCTCCTCAGCCCTGGCGCACCTGTTCGCCAAGTTGAACAGCTCCAGGGAGGTGCAGAGGTCTTCGTGCATCGCCAGCTCCTCCTTCATCTTGACGTCACGCACGCCGTCAGAGAAGGTGGAGATGATGGCCTCCTCGGACACCTTGGGGATCTTGAGGCGCGCGCTATTGAAGCGCTGGATGTACTTTTGCAGGGTCCCTCCGGGTTGTTGCTTGATGCGGCGCATGTCGCTCACGGCGGGCGGCCAGTCGCGAGTACCTTGGAAGTTGGCGATGAAGCGGGCGCGCATCCGGTCCCAGGAGGAGATTGTGCCTGGAGCCAGATTCAGGAGCCAGGTTCGAGCTCCTTCCTTGAGCGCCATGGGGAACCAGTTCGCCATGACCTTTTCATCCCCGCCGGCAGCCTCGATGCCCAGCTCATAGAGCTAGAGGAACTCTGCGGGGGTCGGTTGTGCCGTCGTAGCGAGGAGGCAGGTCGGGCTTGAACTTGCCGGGCCACGCGACGCTGCGCAGCTCAGTGGTGTAGGCGTGGCAGCCCGCGGTGGCCACGAAAGGGCTCGGTTGGTGGAGAGCTTGGTCTTGAGGGTCCCCACGCGCTACAGCTAGGAGCAGGGTGGGGCCTTGGCGCGCCGGAGCTGGAGCAGGGTCGCGGCGTGCCGGAGCAGGGAGCGCCCTGGCAGCCCCTTGCGGGCAAGGAACTTCTTGGCAGCTTCGCTCTTGCTGCGCTGGCGCCTGACGGAGTGGGTTCCGCCCAGGGACCAAGCGCCTTTGTAACGCCCTCGATGCGGCTATATCTCCCACGTGTCGAAGCAGGACTTAGAGGCATAACCGCATTGAAAGCAATGTCGCAAGTGAGGTAATCTTCACACAACCCATGTAATACATAAGGGAAAAGATACATAGTTGGCTTACAATCGCCACTTCACACAATTACATGAATAAAGCATTACATCATCCAAATACAATCAAGGTCCGACTACGGAACCAAAATAAAAGAAGAACCCCAAATGCGACAAAGGTCCCCGATCGACCCCAACTGGGCTCCACTACTGATCAACTAGAACGAAACAACACAAAGGACAAGATCTTCAATGAGCTCCTCCTGAGCTTGGTTGCATCAACGACACGGACTCATCGGCACCTGCAAGCTGGTTTTGGAAGTATTTGTGAGCCACGGGGACTCAGCAATCTCGCACCCTCGCGATCAAGACTATTTAAGCTTATGGGTAAGATAAAGGTATGAGGTGGAGCTGCAGCAAGCGACTAGCATATATGGTGGCTAACATACGCAAATGAGAGCGAGAAGAGAAGGCAAAGCACGGTCGATAAAAGTATGATCAAGAAGTGATCCCATAGCAACCTACGTCAAGCATAACTCCAACAACTGTGTTCACTTCCCGGACCCCGCCGGAAAGAGACCATCATGGTTACACACGCAGTTGATTCATTTTAATTAAGGTCAACTTCAGGTTTTCTACAACCGGACGTTAACAAATTCCCATCTGCCCATAACCGCGGGCACGGCTTTCGAAAGTTCAAACCCTGCAGGGGTGTCCCAACTTAGCCCATCACAAGCTCTCATGGTCAACGAAGGAATAGACCTCCACCCGAGACATTCCGATCAGACTCGGTATCCCGGTACAACAAGACATTTCGACAGGGTAAAACTACACCAGCAACACCGCCCGAATGTGCCGACAAATCCCGATAGGAGCTGCACATATCTTTTTCTCAGGGCACACTCAGATTGTCTTAGGTACGGGTAGGCCAGCCCAGAGTTGCCCCTGGTGGCCACCGGTAGCTGACAGGTGGACCAACACTCAGAGGAGCACTGGCCCGGGGGGGGGGGGGGTGTAAAATAATGATGACCCTTGAGTCTGCAGAACCCAAGGGAAAGAAAAGGCTAGGTGGCAAATGGTAAAACCAATGTTGGGCATTGCTGGAAGAGCTTTACTTAAGGCGAACTGTCAAGGGGTTCCCATTATAGCCAACCGCGTAAGGGACGCAAAATCCGGGAACATAACACCGATATGACGGAAACTAGGACGACAAGAGTGGAACAAAACACCAGGCATAAGGCCGAGCCTTCCACCCTTTACCAAGTATATAGATGCATTAATTAAATAAGATATATTGTGATATCCCAACAAGTAAACATGTTCCAACAAGGAACAACATCTCCATGTTCCAACAAGGAACAAACTTCAATCTTCACCTGCAACTAACAACGCTATAAGAGGGGCTGAGCAAAGCGGTAACATAGCCAAACAACGGTTTGCTAGGACAAGGTGGGTTAGAGGCTTGGTTCAACAATATGGGAGGCATGATAAGCAAGTGGTAGGTATCGCAACATAGGCATAGCAAAAGAGCGAGCATCTAGCAAAGCAAAGATAGTAGTGATTTGGAGGGTATGATCATCTTGCCTAAAATCCCGCAAGGAAGAAGAACGAGTCCATGAAGAAGATAAATGGACGTAGTCAAACGGGTCCTCACAAATGCGACGTTATCGGTACCAACCCGAAGAAGCAACACCGGAAAGGAGCAAACAACATAGTAAACAACCATCACATAATCATGGCATGATGCACAACCAAGAATGATGCATGTCCGGTTTAAATATGCATGGCATGGCAAAGAGCCCAAACAATCCTACAAATTAAGTGGAGCTCAATGTGCAACGAGTTGCATATTGATGGAACACCACATTAATTATTTAGTTCTCTCCTGGTTAGGTACTCAACAAATTTAAATGTTGGTTAACATGGCAAGAGGGTGAAGCAAAGTAAAACTACCTATCTAGTCAAGTTTAAATGAGGCCGGAAGCAACGAACAACAAATCCGGAAACTCCTCATGTGCATATATTAGGTTAGGTCCTGTTCTTCCCTAAACCATATTTTATAGTTATTAAACATGCAAGACAATGTCACCATGATAAACTAGGCAAAATTCTACCCCATTTACATATAAAGTTTGTTAGATTTGGAGCTACGGTTGAATAGTTATGAAATAAATCATTTTAGCATGACATAGGAGCAAATTTAAACAAACATCATTTTAAACACTTTAAACATGGATGAGAATGACGTATTATGAAACTAGACAAAATTTTAAGCAACTTTCATGTATAATTTGTTTAGATCCGATGCACGGTTTAGAAGTTATTAAATGCATGATCCTGAAGGGGTTTTCTGTAAAACTGCAATGCTCTGGATAATTGGACAAATTCACAGAACAGAAAAAAACAAGACATGGGCCGAATCTGGTGGAACTGGGCTGCTCACATTGGGCTTCAGAGAGCTGGCAGATCCGGGCCTGGTGCGGTGCGGGAGTGGCTGGAGCTGGGCCACGAGGTGCGACCGGTCAACGGGGAGGCTAGACGAGGCGGGCGCTCCGGTTCGAAGCAAAGGCGCTGGGGCGTGCTCGTTCCCGAGCAGAACGAGTGGGGCGCTGGCGCGGCTTGAAGCAGGAGTTCAGCGGCGAGGAAGAGATGGAGGCGCAGGGGACGGAGGGGCGCGGAGCCAGGCGCGACCACACCCTCCTCGAACAAGAACTTCTCGCTGCAGGGGATGCAGACGTCGGAATGGCGGAGCTTGCTGCTGGCGACACGGGATCCGGGCGAAGAGGGCCTTGGCGCAACACGGGTGACATGGCGGCGCGAACGGGGCGACTTGGCGCTGGTCCACGCGGGCGCTGGAACGGGCTACAGATTGATGGGACTTTGGTCTTGGAGCAGCGGGGCGGCGGCCATCCACGGCGTCGGGCAGGGAGGCCCACGGGCGGCGAAGACGGCGAGTGGCAAGGCGCTGCACGAAGCACCAAGGGGCGGCCATGGCGTGGAGCTCCTAGTTCGCTCGCCGGCGCCGAGGTTGGCGGGATCGAGCTCGGGGAGGCACGGGAGGTGGTGGATGGATTGGATCGGGAGGTGCTGTGGCGGCTGCAGAGTTGATTGGTGTGGCGATGAACACGAGGAGGGGAATGGAGACGGCGCTGGTTGGGTAGGTGGATCGGGAGTATCCCGATGAGGTTTTGGGGAATAAGTGTGGCGGCGGCGGCAGGGACAAGCCCCTAATTTCTAGGGTTGGGTCCGTATATATATAGAAGGTGGAAATAGTTAGGGGCTATCGGACCCCTCCAATCGTAATCGGACAGTCGCGAATAAAATAGCTAGGGAGGCCAAATAAGAAAAACGGTGATGTTTTGTAGACATTTGGGGATGATCCGGACACAACGGTGACGACTGCTCGGGTCGGGTCCGGGACAGCTTTCGGACGTGCGCGAGGAGGGCCGCGGGCTGACAAGAGAGGTTAGGTTGGGTCTGGCGGATTGTGAAGAGCGGGTTGGTCTGAGAGAAGAGGGGAGAGATGCAGCCCGGCACGGTTTCCGGAGACCGAAAACGTCCGACGTTAGACCGACTATAGTGCCGCTATAGTTTAACGGTTGGGCTATCAAACGAACTCGGAATGCGATGAAACTTGACAGGCGGTCTATCTACACTATAATAAGACCACACGTCAACTCTCATCCCATTCTGAGAACATTTTCTGGCCACTTGTAAAATAATATTTCGGACGTGCCGCGGGTGCGTGCAAGTGTGGTTGGGCTCAGAACGGACAACAGACGGAACTCGGGGAACCCGGACGGATGCAAGTTTTGAAAACATGATGATGCAATGCACATGATGACATGCAACACGCAGGCAAATGACAAGGCAACAACAACGAATAACTGGACGACACCTGGCACATCAGTCTCGGGGCATTACAACACTCCACCACTACGAGAGGATCTCGTCCCGAGATCTAGAATGGCACCGGAGGGACAACGGAAGAGATAAGAGAAGAGGTAAAAACTAAGTTGCTTCTTTGACGAACGAGTGAAACCAAAGAACCTTGAGAGGTTGAACAAATTCGAGAAAAGAATACAACGAAGGTGAACTAGTCGAAAAACACTCCGTTAGAAAAGAGGAACAAAGAACATTACTAGACCCTTCAGATTGAAGGGCAAGATAAATATTGAAACCACTCCGGTTAAAACAAGATAGAGAAGGATTAAGAATGATATAATTTGGACAGCGCTCCGGTTGAGAAGGGATGGAAAACTTGATAAGATGAGAGAGCTCGAAAGAAAACACGACACTCCGGTTGAATGGATAAACAAAGAAAAGAACACTATCATGACGATACAAGAAGATGGGTAGAAGAGAGCAACATCACAATGCCTTCGGAACAAAAGAATAGAAGATAGATAATTGAGATAGGGGAATGAAGAAGAAAATGCCAACATCTACCACAAAAGATCTTGGAAAGGCATCTTTAGGAGAAAGGTCGAGCGGAGTTGTTGGAACACCAACAACGAAAAGAATGAGCTTGATATGGTCTTATAGAATACATCTCAAATTATGAGGTGATAACCTGCCACTCACGAAAAACAAGATTGGATTGATATGAACAAGAAGACGAGAAACTTGTTCATCGGAAGGATAAAGAAGAACTTGAGCCCTTTATAAGCACCATAGATAGCAACAAACCTTAGGGAAGGCTTTAGATGAAATATAACCCAAGGTAACTCCAATGACGAGATTGATGGATTTAAAATACCTCTTTCTTAATAGCATGTGAATCATGAAACATGAACTCAAATTATCAAGAATGATGTAAAAAGCACCTCCAAAGATACGGTAGAAAGAAATGCACTCCGGATTACAATATGAAGAATGCTTGAGCTTCTTAGAAAAGAATGTTGATGAACACTTCGAGAAGGCGTTAAATCCTTGAAGAATTCCATCATGTAGAACCTTCATGAAGAACTCCGGTAACAAAAGAATAAAAAGACAGAGAAATTGAAACCACAAGGAGAATCCTTGCAATGATTTCATGAAGCTTTCCGACGAGATAGAGTGGAAACTTGGAACTCCGGAAAAGAAAGATGGACAACTTGAATCGAGAATTTGATGAACCTCCGGAATAAGGAATTAATCACTTGGATGAACAAGAATAAGAATTATGTTATGCATATCCTTCACCAATTGAAATTGATGACAAACGACGGATTTGGCATACTACTTATTCTCGAAGAAAGGATTAAGATAGATATTGCGCCAACTTGAGAAGGTCTTCAATGAAACGCCGGTGGAATCGAAACAACGAATGAATTGATATGATAACGAAGGAAGAGAAATCTTGAATGGACCACCGTAAGAAATGAAAATGAACGAAGAGAAGATAAAGAAACACCGGGTAGAATTATAAAATGAACAAAGATGCTTGAGAGGATTTAGATACATGAGAACGAAGAGCTCACGAGCCGATTAAAGATTACTTGAGTGAAGCACCGGTAAAATTGGAGAATGATAGCTGAAAGCTGAGAATGAATAATCCCGAAATGATGGCCTTCGGAGAATCAAACTGAAAAGACTCCTGAGTTACTCCGGATGGGTGAGAAAGAATTCTGACAATCGAAAGCAATTATGAGAGGATTGCAACAATCTCGAATGACGAAACTTGAAGAGAATGGAGCAAGGTTGAAAGAAGAATCTTCTTCAGTCTTCAAATGACGACGAGAAACACCACCAAGAATTATTGAGGCACACCGGAATGAAGAATGGAAAAGTTGAGCCAACAATGAAAAGAATTTGAGAGATCTTGGAGAAATACATGTGACTGATGATAAATCATTCTTACGTCAACTTTAAGATGAATTTGAGGGTGGCTCCGGGAAAAATAAGAAGAGTCAGGTAAGATCCTGGAAAAAGACCTGTGGGTTAGGGCCCACTCAAAAGAAACACCGTTGAACGATTGCTTGAAGAGGATATAGCACCGGTTGAGTTAAATGGCTTGAAAGAGATAACATCCTCGAAAGAGTTTGAATGAAAGCAGAGTGGAAACATGAATCTTCTGAGATATCTTGAGCACTCCGGAACAAATGAATAGCGAAAAGTGGATGATTATGAGGTGCACCGGTATGACAAAACTTCTGAAATGAGGAAAAGATATGATCAACACCAAAAGCTTGAATTGGTTCCACCGGAGAAGAAAAAGAATGAATAATGGTGAACTAGAAACTCCGTTAAAATCTTCATGAGCATCGCCGGGTAAGAACATTGATTGAAAAGAAAGAAGAGGCTTTACATGAATAAGATGGATAGTTGATTAGGAAAAACTGAATCCTTGGAAAAAAAACAAAGGGAGGGAGGGTGGGAAAAACAAAGGCAACTTGGAGACGGATGAAACAAACACCGTTGAGAAGAAGTGATAATTGATCTTGCAAATGTTGAAGTGAACGGATCCACTTGAGGAGAGACACACCGGTTGAAACCAATTAACATGACAATCTCGATTATCATGAAGGATTGGTATTCACATCAAAATATGAGAACACCGCTTAGGAAAGGTATGGGATCAACATTTGACTTCGAAGCAACTCGAATACCACAGCTCAAAACAAAACAAAGGATTGGCTTGCGGAATAAGCCGGAACAAACATATGATAGAGATTTCGTCTGAAGTTTTCGTGGTGGGGCCTACACGGGCTCGATCGTACAACACCATCATGTACAAGGCAGTGCACATGACATACGAAGCGTCCCCGAGTCGGCATAGCCAAGGACTCTTTAAGACACAATGAGACCACTGTAAAATCGACCGTGAATAGGCGAACCACTAGATGTCGAACCCCAATTTCATATCATACATCTGTCGGAAAGATATCCTAAGAGCTACTTGAATTCCCGCCTATGAAACTCCCGAAATTCTCCCGGTTCTGCAATCAGGTGTTGGGGATACAGGGGAAGCATAATATCTCACCCAAAACTAGCAAATCCTACATCCAGCTGTATCCATCCTTCAACACATAACCAAGAAACCTTCGGAAACCATCTACCTCAACCTTCAAAAAGCATCCGTTATACAAGTTATGGCGATACTCCCGAACTCCCGCCCCAGTACTGGGTGGCGTCGAGGTTATCTCACCAACGAACTGCATAAAAGAGATTTTCGATGTCGGCGTACTAAACTCAGGTATTCCAGAACTGCAATGATAAAATTATGATGATAACACCTCAGAGCTCAACTCCCCGGGACACTTCCACAAAACCCCTGACAGGAGGCACCAAGACAATGTTCTCATCATAAAACCATCGGAACGATTCCAAGATACCCGCGTGATCCTAAATTTTTTTTAGTGAAATTTGAGAAGAGAAGAGTCAAAACTCTACGTCAGGATGCCTTACCAGAGCGATGAGGAGACTGGGGAGTAAAAAGAATTCCTAAACTCTCCGATATATAATTCCTAAATGACTCAAAACATTTTTCTAGACTCCAACTCAGCCGCTAAAAACGATCAATCAGTGGGGGCTCCTAAGGTCGGGGAAGGCTCTGATTACCAACTTGTAACGCCCTCGATGTGGCTATATCTCCCACGTGTCGAAGCACGACTTAGAGGCATAACCGCATTGAAAGCAATGTCGCAAGTGAGGTAATCTTCACACAACCCATGTAATACATAAGGGAAAAGATACATAGTTGGCTTACAATCGCCACTTCACACAATTACATGAATAAAGCATTACATCATCCAAATACAATCAAGGTCCGACAACGGAACCAAAATAAAAGAAGAACCCCAAATGCGACAAAGGTCCCCGATCGACCCCAACTGGGCTCCACTACTGATCAACTAGAACGAAACAACACAAAGGACAAGATCTTCAGCGAGCTCCTCCTAAGCTTGGTTGCATCACCGTCACGGACTCATCGGCACCTGCAAGCTGGTTTTGGAAGTATCTGTGAGCCACGGGGACTCAGCAATCTCGCACCCTCGCGATCAAGACTATTTAAGCTTATGGGTAAGATAAAGGTATGAGGTGGAGCTGCAGCAAGCGACTAGCATATATGGTGGCTAACATACGCAAATGCGAGCGAGAAGAGAAGGCAAAGCACGGTCGATAAAAGTATGATCAAGAAGTGATCCTATAGCAACCTACGTCAAGCATAACTCCAACAACCGTGTTCACTTCCCGGACCCCGCCGGAAAGAGACCATCACGGTTACACACGCAGTTGATTCATTTTAATTAAGGTCGACTTTAGGTTTTCTACAATCGGACGTTAACAAATTCCCATCTACCCATAACCGCGGGCACGACTTTCGAAAGTTCAAATCCCTGCAGGGGTGTCCCAACTTAGCCCATCACAAGCTCTCACGGTCAACGAAGGAATAGACCTCCACCTGAGACATTCCGATCAGACTCGGTATCCCAGTACAACAAGACATTTCGACAGGGTAAAACTAAACCAGCAACACCGCCCGAATGTGCCGACAAATCCCGATAGGAGCTGCACATATCTATTTCTTAGGGCACACTCAGATTGTCTTAGGTACGGGTAGGCCAGCCTAGAGTTGCCCCTGGTGGCCACCGGTAGCTGACAGGTGGACCAACACTCAGTGGAGCACTGGCCCGGGGGGGGGTAAAATAATGATGACCCTTGAGTCTGCAGAACCCAAGGGAAAGAAAAGGCTAGGTGGCAAATGGTAAAACCAATGTTGGGCATTGCTGGAAGAGCTTTACTTAAGGTGAACTGTCAAGGGGTTCCCATTATAGCCCAACCGCGTAAGGGACGCAAAATCCGGGAACATAACACCGATATGACGGAAACTAGGGCGGCAAGAGTGGAACAAAACACCAGGCATAAGGCCGAGCCTTCCACCCTTTACCAAGTATATAGATGCATTAATTAAATAAGATATATTGTGATATCCCAACAAGTAAACATGTTCCAACAAGGAACACCATCTCCATGTTCCAACAAGGAACAAACTTCAATCTTCACCTGCAACTAACAATGCTATAAGAGGGGCTGAGCAAAGCAGTAACATAGCCAAACAACGGTTTGCTAGGACAAGGTGGGTTAGAGGCTTGGTTCAACAATATGGGAGGCATGATAAGCAAGTGGTAGGTATCACAGCATAGGCATAACAAAAGAGCAAGCATCTAGCAAAGCAAAGATAGTAGTGATTTCGAGGGTATGATCATCTTGCCTGAAATCCCGCAAGGAAGAAGAACGAGTCCATGAAGAAGATAAACGGACATAGTCGAACAGGTCCTAAAAACGCGACATTATCGATACCAACCCGAAGAAGCAACACCGGAAAGGAGCAAACAACATAGTAAACAACCATCACATAATCATGGCATGATGCACAACCAAGAATGATGCATGTCCGGTTTAAATATGCATGGCATGGCAAAGAGCCCAAACAATCCTACAAATTAAGTGGAGCTCAATATGCAACGAGTTGCATATTGACGGAACACCACATTAATTATTTAGTTCTCTCCCGGTTAGGTACTCAATAAATTTAAATGTTGGTTAACATGGCAAGAGGGTGAAGCAAAGTAAAACTACCTATCTAGTCAAGTTTAAATGAGGCCGGAAGCAACGAACAACAAATCCGGAAACTCCTCATGTGCATATATTAGGTTAGGTCCTGTTCTGCCCTAAACCATATTTTATAGTTATTAAACATGCAAGACAATGTCACCATGATAAACTAGGCAAAATTCTACCCCGTTTACATATAAAGTTTGTTAGATTTGGAGCTACGGTTGAATAGTTATGAAATAAATCATTTTAGCATGACATAGGAGCAAATTTAAACAAACATCATTTTAATAACTTTAAACATGGATGAAAATGACATATTATGAAACTAGACAAAATTTTAAGCAACTTTCATGTATAATTTGTTTAGATCCGATGCACGGTTTAGAAGTTATTAAATGCATAATCCCGAAGGGGTTTTCTGTAAAACGGCAATGCTCTGGATAATTGGAAAAATTCACAGAACAGAAAAAAAACAAGACATGGGCCGAATCTGGTGGAACTGGGCTGTTCACATTGGGCTTCAGAGAGCTGGCAGATCCGGGCCTGGTGCGGTGCGGGAGTGGCTGGAGCTGGGCCACGAGGTGCGACCGGTCAACGGGGAGGCTGGACGAGGCGGGCGCTCCGGTTCGAAGCAGAGGCGCTGGGGTGTGCTCGTTCCCGAGCAGAACGAGTGGGGCGCCGGCGCGGCTTGAAGCAGGAGTTCGGCGGCGAGGAAGAGATGGAGGCGCAGGGGACGGAGGGGCGCGGAGCCAGGCGCGACCACACCCTCCTCGAACAAGAACTTCTCGCTGCAGGGGAAGCAGACGTCGGAGCGGCGGAGCTTGCTGCTGGCGACGCGGGATCCGGGCGAAGAGGGCCTTGGCGCGACGCGAGTGACATGGCGGCGCGAACGGGGCGACTTGGCGCTGGTCCACGCGGGCGCTGGAACGGGCTACAGATCGACGGGACTTTGGTCTTGGAGCAGCGGGGCGGCGGCCATCCACGGCGTCGGGCAGGGAGGCCCACGGGCGGCGAAGACGGTGAGTGGACAAGGCACTGCATGAAGCACCAAGGGGCGGCCAGGGCGTGGAGCTCCTGGTTCGCTCGCCGGCGCGGAGGTTGGCGGGATCGAGCTCGGGGAGGCACGGGAGGTGGTGGATGGATTGGATCGGGAGGTGCTGTGGCGACTGCAGAGTTGATTGGTGTGGCGGTGAACACGAGGAGGGGAATGGAGACGGCGCTGGTTGGGTAGGTGGATCGGGAGGATCCCGATGAGGTTTTGGGGAATAAGTGCGGCGGCGGCGGCAGGGACAAGCCCCTAATTTCTAGGGTTGGGTCTGTATATATATAGCAGGTGGAAATAGTTAGGGGCTATCGGACCCCTCCGATCGTAATCGGACAGTCGCGAATAAAATAGCTAGGGAGGCCAAATAAGAAAAACGGTGATGTTTTGTAGACGTTTGGGGATGATCCAGACACAACGGTGACGACTACTCGGGTCGGGTCCGGGACAGCTTTCGGACATGCGTGAGGAGGGCCGCGGGCTGACAAGAGAGGTTAGGTTGGGTCTGGCGGATTGTGAAGAGCGGGTTGGTCTGAGAGAAGAGGGGAGAGATGCAGCCCGGCACGGTTTCCGGAGACCGAAAACGTCCGACGTTAGACCGGCTATAGTGCCGCTATAGTTTAATGGTTGGGCTATCAAACGAACTCCGAATGCGACGAAACTTGACAGGCGGTCTATCTACACTATAATAAGACCACACGTCAACTCTCATCCCATTCTGAGAACATTTTCTGGCCACTTGTAAAATAATATTTCGGACGTGCCGCGGGTGCGTGCAAGTGTGGTTGGGCTCAGAACGGACAACGGACGGAACTGGGGGAACCCGGACGGATGCAAGTTTTGAAAACATGATGATGCAATGCACATGATGACATGATGAAATGCAACACACAGGCAAATGACAAGGCAACAACAGCGAATAACTGGACGACACCTGGCACATCGGTCTCGGGGCGTTACAGCCTTGGAGCCATGGCATCTTCTTGGAGGGGAGGCGGCTGGTGCGCCTCTGGAGCTTCGTTGCCCGCGTGAGGCGGAGTGCGGCGCAGAGGGACGAACGGCGCGGAAGAGCCCCCTGCGGCGCGGACAAGCTCGGCGACGCGGTCGAGCCACTCTTCGTAGACGTTGTCGACGGGACGGTAGCGCAGGAGCTCGTTTGCCGCAAGGAGCGCAGCCCGAGCCTCCAAGGGTGCGCGGAGCGCGCGGGACGAAGAACCAGCTGGTGCGAGTGACGGAGTGGCGGTGCGGCCGTCTTGCCGCACGGACGGGTGCTGAGACGATGCCTGCTGCTCGCCCCCCGCCAGGCCGGTGGCGGCGTTGACGGCGGGCGACGGGGAACGACGAGGATGCCCACCGACGGGGGCCGTCTGGGCGACGCGAGAAGCGATGGCGGCCCGGCGCTCGGCGCGGGCCCGACGAGCGTCGGACATGGATGCGACGGTCGGAGGAAACGGAGTGGTGGAAGACAGATTCCGGCGCACCCCTACCTGGCGCGCCAAATGTCGGATTTTGGGTTCCGGCAGACCCTTAAGGTTTGAACACTGGGGTGCATGCGGAAACCTCGCCTTCGACCCCTACGTCTCGATGGGATCTAAACTACTAAAAGAACTGCATGAAAGACACAAGATTTATACTGGTTCGGGCCACCATTGTGGTGTAATACCCTACTCCAGTGTGTGTTTTGTGGATTGCCTCCTGGGGCTGGTGAGGACGAACAATACAAGGAAGAATAGCCTCGCGAGGGTCTGTTCTTGGCTGGGGTGACGAACTGCTAGAGGAGCTCAATCACCTTTCTCTCTCTCTCTCTCTCTCTCTCTCTCTCTCTCTCTCTCTCTCTCTCTCTCTCTCTCTCTCTTTCTCTCCAAAACCTAAACCGATGAACCGAACCGACCAACCGACGATCCGACCCCTTGCTATGTGGGTGGCTAGTCCTATTTATAGAGGCCCTGGTCCTCTTCCCAAATATTGAGCGGGAAGGGATCCAACAATGGCGGGCTAATTTGAAGGGGGACAGCGAGTACATCTATCCTGACAAAAGGTGGTCTTCGCCTGCCAAAGGCTCTGGTGGTGACGCCGGGCTGGGCTCCATGGTGACCTCCGTCTCGTAGTCCTCCTGGTCTTGGTCTCGTTGCACCGAAGTGGCAACCTTTGCCTGATGCCTCGGTACCCCGTGGATATGCTTGTCCCCTTTGCACCAAAGAGGAAAGAAGGACGTTGCGCGCGCTGGCACCCGCCTGGTGCCCTCGATCGTCATGGCTTACGTCACGGGCACCTCACGAGGCACCCCGCCTTGATATCTCCGTCTCCTCGCGAGCCAGCCTGAGGAGGCTGCGCCTGAGGATGCGCCGTGTCATCCACCTCGCGAGGCTTGGCCCCTCGCGAGGGTCTTGAGTCTTGTGCTTGATGAAGATGGGCCATGTTGGGCCCCCACTCGAGCCACGCCGCAGGCCGCAGGCAGGCAAGTCTGGGGACCCCCGTTCCCAGAACGCCGACTGCGACCCCGTCCCACCTAACATTTTTCTAGAAAGGCTCTTTAAGCCATTCGTGGTGTGGTAGGGGGAGGGAAGCAACACTAGTCTGGATCCGAACACAACCCCAGATTCCGAACACACCGATATAGTCGGAGGCTCAACCACCGAAATAACATCGTCGACCCATCTCATTATGGCAGCCATTGCCCAATGGACCGAACCCTTCTTGGCCTACCTTAATAAGAAGGAGCTTCCCGAGAATCAGAATGAGGCCCGCTGCATTGTCTGGCGTTCAAAGGCCTACAAGGTTCATGATGGAGAGCTCTATAAGAAAAGTGCTACCGGAGTCCTTCAATGATGTATCTCCGAGGAAGAGGGGCGGCAACTCTTGGCTGAAATTCATGCCGGACTCGGCGGTCACCACGCCGCAGCTCGGGCCCTTGTCAGCAAGGCCTTCCGTACAGGGTTTTATTGGCCGACGGCCCGAGAAGATGCACAAGACCTTGTCCAACATTGCGTCGGATGCCAATGCTTTGCCAACCAAAGCCATATGCCCCCACTGCCTTACAAACAGTCCCCATCACTTGGCCTTTTGCGGTCTGGGGACTCAATATGGTCAGACCCCTTAAAGGAGGAAGCCATAAGAGAAAGTATCTGCTGGTCATGGTGGATAAATTCACTAAGTGGATAGAGGCCAAACCAGTCAAAATGGCCGAAGTGGGGCCGGTAATAGATTTCATATCCGGCGTGGTACACCGTTATGGTGTCCCACACAACATAATCACCGATAATGGCTCTAATTTCACAGCTGATGAAGTGAAAACTTGGTGCGCTAATCTGGGCATTAAGCTCGATTACGCCTATGTCTATCACCCGCAGACAAAGGATCAAGTCGAACGGGCTAATGGTCTTATTATGAGTGGCATTAAACCTAGACTAGTGCGGTCTTCGAAAGAATCAGACAAGCACTGGGTGGAGGAACTTGACTCCGTACTCTGGGGGCTACGAACCATGCCCAACCGCACTACTGGATATACACCTTTCTTCATGGTGTACGGTGCGGAAGCAGTGTTACCCTGCGATATTATTCATGATTCACCTTGAGTGCGCATGTACGAAGAGAGAGAAGCCGAGCTTGATCAGCAGGATAGCTTAGATGCCCTAGAGGAGCGCGAAGCCCGTTCCACATTTTATCAATAGCAGGCTCGTAGGTATCAAAGTAGAGAAGTGCGGGCCAAGACTTATAACGTTGGCGAACTTGTTCTACGCCTGCCGGAGAAGAAAAAGGACAAACTCAAGCCCAAGTGGGAGGGTCCCTTCATCATTGACAAAGTTCTCACTGGAGGAGCGTACCGCCTGCATGATGCATCAGACAATCACCTGGAGCCAAACCCCTGGAATGCGGCCAGACTCCGACGATTTTATGCCTAGCGCGCGAACTCCATGTTCGTCTCCTTCCTCCTGTTATTAATGTTATTTTTTTCTCTCTTCCCATTTTTATCCTTTTTCGTTTTGCTCTTTAGCCCTACGGCTTTAATATGGCTAGACCGTCCTCCCCTGATCCGTACATCTCCACATATGTACGTTCATTATACCTGGGGGCTTCTCGTACAGAAGCTTGCTATTATTCTTCGAGCATCAAGCTCACCACATATGCATTTTTCCATATGTACCTTTTCTTCGCCATTATATGCATCGATATGACTTAAGTTTTGGCCAAGCTGGGTTGCCTGGCTCCTGTGCTTATGCCCTACATTCCCGTTAGTTCAGCTAGGGCATAAAGGGAGCACCTCTGCGATTGTTACTGCCGGGTCATCTGGATGTGTACCTCAGACTGGGTGAAGCCGAAAGCTAGTGTTCTTAAGGGAATATTCGGTCAGCAAATTAAAGACGTTTCCACATTCACTCCATTATGAAACCCCAGAAGTTACTTACTCTATGATTTTTTCAATCACAGTTCGGACATGCACATTAAACGCATGCACACCCAGGGAAAGGAACCCTTAATGGAACTATTCTCTCTAGAAGATGTTTCTTACATAATGTAATATAAGATAACTAGCCGGATAAACATTGTCTGTTCAAGCAACTATGACTGCTACACCTGGTTCCCATGCATACCCTGATATGTTCTACCGTGAGGGTATTCGGAAACACTCTGCACCTTTGGGTCCAGAGGTAAAAGCGAAAAGGTCGGCCATGCCAATTGTTTTTATTATCCAGCTAGAAGGAAAGTACATAGCCACTTAGGACTTAAAGACTTCATCCTCTATACCGTCCAACAAGCGGTCTAACTTACAATCCTGTTGGGAATATCTAGCGGCCACCTCCACTTGGTCATATACTAAACTAACGGGAATTTCCTCCCCATTTGACCCTAGTGGTCCAACCCGGGCCATGTGATTCGGATCCAGCTTGGTATACCGAGTTTTTACCATGGCCCAGGCCTCTCGCGCACCCTCGCGGCAGGCCGATATCTTCCATAGTCGGATACACCACCGCGCTCCCTTGAACAGCTCTACAAGCTTCTCCATACTCCCTGGAGGGGAGTCGGATGGCCATAAGGCATTGGCTACCCTCCGCATTGCCTGCCGAGCTTGCTCGTGCAACTACGACAGCCCTTGCAGAAGATCACTTGATGATCCGGTCACCTCCTCTTCGGGACGGCCCATAAATATACCTGCAATCACAGCTATATCAGCTACTTTTACTTCCAAACTGTTATAAGGTAAATTCTGCCACATACTGAATATGCCGCCTCGCAGTTTTTTGTTCTCCTTAACGGAGTCGGCTAGTTGAGCTCGCACATCTTTTAGTTCTTCGCCCAGTTTGGTGTTTGAATCCTCGAGCTTGTTTTTTCTCCTGAACGACTTTTGTTAGCACACGCTCGCCCACTGCTAGCAATTTTTTGGCTCCATGTTCTCCGCTTCGAGCGGCGTCCAGCTGCTCTTGTAGTTGGTCTAATGATTCAATAAAAAGGTAAGCAACCAGATTAGCATTATTAATGTACCATTATGTTTTCTTGATGGAGGGAAACAATACCGAGGGATGCCTTCTTGGATTTCTCTAGTTCGGCATTGGCAGCAGTTAGCTGGCTCCGACACTTTTCTAGTTCCTGAGTTAACAGGGTGTTCATCTCCGTAAGCACTTGGTTGTACATTGATCCTTAAATCAGTTGTGTCAACTTCTTTAAGTCTCGGCGGCTACTGGTGTATGGTTATTAAATCTATGCTTACCTGCATATCTTTTAGATGCTGGTCTGTGGCTCTGACAAGCCCATCCTAAGCAGCTCAAATATACACATCGACTGAATTGAAGGCATCAAATGATGCTTTCGAAAAACCAGGGTTATGAAGAACGGCCCTCCGATGATGATGATTCATAGCGCTCTCCACTTCAGAGTTCGTGACGGACAGATTGTCTGAATCCTCCGGGGAAGACAGTCCGGCGCCGCTCCCGTATCAGGCCCCGCTCTTTGGGCGGAGTCCGGAATGTGGTTAGTAGAGGCACGACCGGCCGGATCCCCGGACATAGTCTGACGGATACTTTTCCTGCTAGAATACGGCGAGTGGCATTTCAGTTGGATGTGACGATCAGAACAGGTATTCTTGAAAAATAAAAGCCTTACCTCTTTGACGAGGGTTCTGCCATGCTATCATTGGCCTTCCTCTTCGAAGATGAGCCAGGCGCGGGCACTGCTCTCCTTGGAGATGTTTCTGGTGCATGTTGCGGTACTGAGCGTCTCCCCTTTGAAACACGGAATAGTATGGTGGGTGAGGCATAGTAAGGGAACTCTCTAGAAGAAAGTACCAGCTAAAATTACTTACATGCAAAGCAGGAAGGAGGCCGGGTAATCGGCGATGATGGGTACATCTGTACCGTCATAGCTCATCTGATAGAATATTCCATCCTCGAGCTCCACAAATATGTCCGGATCTTCCTCATATCCGGGGTCAAGATCCCGGTTGCGATTCTTCGGCCGAGGGGCAGGGTCATGGATCCCCTCGACAGCCTTTCGCCATTCCTGTTGTAAGCGGATAAGATACTGCCTGTCAGGAATGATTCAGGGACAGGAGTAAAATGGTGGAGCTGAAGCTTACCTAGCTAGGAGGATTATACATGGAAAATCCGTCTCGATATTGGAGATGGGTGAACTCCTCCTTCTCCTGTTTAGACAGCTCGGCCAGTATTTTGGCCAGGGCGGTGGGGGTCTTCGGGCCCTTCCGACTATAGCGTGAGGCGTCGTCTTCCCCGTTATAATGCCACATAGTCAGTCCTCTCTATTGGAGTGGCTGGACCCCAGCGTTATAGAGATCGCCATCACCTCGACTATTGACAATCCGGACTGGGCAAGCGTCTTAATCTTGCCCAGCAGCAGGCTGATCTCTGCACTATCCTCTTCCTCGAGGCTCCGAGGACGCCAGCTATGGAATTTCTTCAGCGGAGCATTTGAAAACTCGGGGAGGCCCATGCGGACGGGGTCGGGTAGAGCGACATTGTCGATATAGAACCATTCTGAAGGCCACTCTTCAGGAGCTTTTTTCGGCGTGCCGGACAGGTATCCGGTCTCGGCGATGCGCCACACTTCGGCTCCTCCCACTTCAAAAATTGACCCACCTTGATTGCGAGGGACGAGGCAGAACAGTCTTCTCCATAAATCGAAATGGGCCTCGCAACCCAGGAATAGTTCGCATAAAGCGACATAACCCGCAATGTGCAGGACGGAGGCTGGGGTAAAATTGTGCAGCTGGAGGCCATAATACTCCAGAAGCCCTTGGAGGAATGGGTGAATTGGAAATCCCACGCCCCTCAGCAGATAGGGGACGAAGAACACTCGTTCTCTCGCAGATGGATTGGGGAAATCCTCCGCCTGGGTTTTTCCGTTGAAGGAGGCCAATCCTGCTCGAACAGGGACCAGATCTGCAGGAGGGAGAAATCCTTGCGTTTGCAACCTCTTCAATTGGCTGTGGGACACAGAGCACCTCTCCCACTCGCCTCTCTCTAGGTTAGAACGAGAAGGGGAGTTGGGAATGTTAGCCATGTTGGAATGGCCTTTCCTGCCAGTCTATGAGGATTTTCTCCGCGTGGTGCCGAAAGGATCTAAGATCCGATCTCTTTAAATAGACACCATTTCTTGCAGGGCTTGGGTGTTATTTGCAAAAAATACCCTGACCGTCCGCATTCGCCTGACACGTGGAGGATGAAGTCATAAATGCACAGAAGCCAAGGGGTGCGGCATTGAATTGAAAGCCGAATACATTACTTGGAAGTCGTCGGAGGGGGAACCCGCCTTGCAATGCCGAAGACAATCTGCATGTCGAACACCTCGTCATTGAAGCCTGGTTCGGGGGCTATTGAGGGATTCCTCGACTAAGGGGTCCTCGGGCGTCCGGCCTGTTAGCCATGGGCCGGACTGATGGGCTGTGAAGATACCAAGACCGAAGACTGCACCCGTGTCCGAATAGGACTCTCCTTGGCGACTAAATATGTAGATTCCTTTCTTTATAACTGACCTTGTGTAACCCTAGATCCTCCCGGTGTCTATATAAACCGGAGGACTTAGTCACACAGGCTAGACTTCTAGGGCTTAGCCATTACAATCTCGTGGTAGATCAACTCTTGTAATACTCATATTCATCAAGATCAATCAAGCAGAAGTAGGGTATTACCTCCATAGAGGGGCCGAACCTGGGCAAACATCGTGTCCCCTGTCTCCTGTTACCATCGACCTTAGACACACAGTTCGGGACCCCCTACCCGAGATCCGCCGCTTTTGACACCGACAGCCGCTACCACCAAGAAGGAATGATGACCACCATCAAGAGGAGGGGGTTGGGGGCTTCCAGGAGCCGCGTGCTATCGCCTGCATCTTGGGAGGAGCTCAAGCCCCAGCCTCACAGCGTATCTTCAAGCAGTTTGCTCGTGAAGTGAATGTAGTCCTCCCCAAGCTCGAGGCCACGCGCCCGCTCAGGTGGCCCAAGTGTGCCATCACATTCAGCTCGGCAGATCAGCTCAAGTGCGCGGCCACCGCTGGCGCCCTCCCGATTCTTTGTTCACCAGTCATCAGCAACGTGAAAGTCACCAAGACCCTGATCGACGGCGGCGCAGGGCTCAACGTCCTGTCCGTCGACACGTTCGACAACCCCAAGTGTCGTATGATCAGCTTCCGCCTACCAAGCCTTTCTCAGGAGTGACCGACAGCTCCACCACCCCGATCGGGCAGGTTTGCCTCCCAGTCACCTTCGGGTAGCACGACAACTACCGCACCGAGCTCATCGACTTCGACGTCGCCCACATCCGTCTGCCATACAATGCAATCCTCGGGTACCCAGCCCTGGCCAAGTTCATGGCGGTGACCCATCATGGCTACAACGTCCTCAAGATGTCAGGCAATGGCGGAGTCATCACAGCCCCGTGCAAAGAAAGAGATGTGGTGTGCTGCCTTGAGCGTGCCTTCCAAGCTGCAGCAATCGATGACCCCGACAGCAAGGGTGAGTGCCCTCCCGAGGCCACCCCAAGAAGAACAAGCAGCTGCCCCATGCAGGGTCTCAGGCAAGCGGCGCCACGACTGGATCAACGCCTGCACCTGGGGCGCCTCCCTCCATCACATAGGAAGGCGCGCCCGGTGCCCTCCTCGGGCAGGGCTCAGGGGCTCTCTTATGGAGGGCCTCAGACCTTGCCAACATCATGAGGGAGGCGCTCGGGCACCATCTGGAGGCGTGCTTTGTAGCATCTCTCCCTCAGGAGGACACCGGGCAAGGAGCGCCCGGTGGTCAGGAGTTCATCACAAAGGTATCTTAGGAGCTTCAGGAGGCAAGGGCAATACACGGCGACCGCCGCCCACCTGGCATTGCTCTCCACCCTAGCGAGGGTGGTGAGCTGCGCGTCTGCATCGACATACCAGGGCTCAACCGAGCCGCATCTCAGGAGCGCTACTGGCCTTCACATGTTGGGCGCTGCGAAGGTCCACCTCACAGCTACGTTCGCGTGCCGTTCGGCTTGCCGGGCGTGGCTGCTGCCTTCCAGCACAGCCTGCAGAGCGTCATGGTGGATCAGGAGGCCACGCACCACATCGTCCTGGCGGAGATGGTGACGGTCCTCGAGGAACCGCCTGGACCCCAGAGCCTCCCGAGGCTCAGGGCCCCGGCGGCTCGTGAGGCGCAGCCCCTTCACCGCGTACCTTCGGCTGCCTCAACACCCCTTCATCAACGGAACCAGGTGACATTTTCCAAGTTTATTTAGCTGGGAGCGCCCTCAGGGCTGCATTATTCCCAGGCCGCGTGGGTCCGTCCCTGTGGCATGTATCCGTTCTTTTTTATGTCTTTGGCTTACCTTGCTGGGGGCGCCCCTTGGGCTGCATCATCCCCAAGCCACTCGGGCCGGACCCAGTGGCACGTATCGTTCATGCATTTACCTGAGCTAGCTTGCTTTCCATGCTTAATCTATCTATGATTGTCACCTGCTTGATTCTCACCCCCTGCGGGAGCCGCGTGCCGGTCGTCTTGCTTCAGGACCCTTCGCGTGAGAGGGTTAGGCACCATGTCTATGCTCGGGCCCGTCCCTGCAGCATCAATAAATCCAACGGCTGAGCTCTATCTGGCTGGTCGGCCCCATTCACGTCACCTCCTGGGGCCGTTGGTGCTTGGCCTTCTCATGCGATAACCTTAGGAGATTCGTTCGACGCAGGTTGTCTGACCACCTCGCAGGACCAACACAACGAACAAGAATCAAGACCAGGCGCAACCTGCCTTGAGGTAGGGCCTCGTGAGTCCCGCGCTGGCTCGCGAGTGCCCAGACACACCTCGTCTAGCCATGCCGTGCAAGCCACGTGTCAGGGCGGGGCTATACATGCCCCGGGGGCTCTCCGAAGTAGGGAGTCCCCTCCCACGTACCAGTGGAAGCACCATGTTCCGCGTTGGCAGTCGACACTAACGAGGAGCGGCTATGCCCGTGCAAGTGCGGAAGCACCATTGTCCGTCCTGGTGATAAACAACTGAGGGCAGCCTCACGGCCGTACTAACCTTAGGGAGCCTCCGGGCTCGGTGTCTGGCCCTAGTGCAACGCCTCCCCTCGGGAAAGCCGTGTGAGGGGGCTGGGCACGGGGGCTGCGCTCGGGCCACGCCCAAGTGTACGCCACCCCACCAGGTCCTTCAGACCTGGTCGTCACGTGCGCTCCCAAGTGGAGCTAAGGTATGAATGTCGTTTGAATGTCAAGGGGGACTCTAGAGCATTGCGACTCAGGAGCCTAACTGACCACATAGCCTCTCACTCCTTGGACTGTCCTGGTGATCTGGTCGGACCAACGGCGGTTGAGGTATGCGCGGGGTCGGGCCCTGCCGACAGAGAACACAAGACCTACCATCGCATCTCATTTCCACAAGCTGTTTGCGCGTCAAGGGGGACTCCTGAGCATCATGACTCAGGAGCCTAACTGACCACGTAGCCCCTCACTCCTTGGACCGTCCTGGTGATCCGGTCGGCCCAACGGCAGCTGAGGTATGCGCGGGGTCGGGCTCTGCCGACGTAGAACGTAAAGCAAATGGGAAGAAAATCGCAAAATCTTAAAGCATATATTACAAGGCATATTGTTCTCCGAATATCAAACGCAAGTTTAAACGCCTCCACGAGGCACGCTACATGCTGCAGGAGTGTCAACAGGAAAGGAGCCGCAAGCCAGTCATCCCTCGACACCAGCGGCACCTACAAGAGGTGCCCCCTCCTGGGTGGCGTCGCCTTCTCCGGCACCACCGGTCGAAGGTGCGGGGGCGAAGGCGTCGAACTTCTCCAGCAGGGCTTCCACCTGACCTTTCACGGCCGCGGCGGCGGCCGCGCAGTGTTCATCAGCCACGGGCTCCAGCAGCTCGTCAAGGCGGGTGGCAGGATCGCGAAGATAGAGGTGGCTGAAGACACGCGTCAACGCGGCGGAAGAAACGATGCGAGCCTCAGCCTCTGCCATGGGGCCGATGCCGCGCACGACTTCCTCAAGCGCCTCGAGCAAGTAGGGAAGCAACTGGGCGGGGCCGTCCTCATTGGTGGCCAACAGCTTCTCCAAGCCTTTCTCATAGAGTGACTTCAGGGCCTCGCGAGACCTCTTCTCCAGAAGCGCGAAGGCCGCACGGTCGTCAGCCAGAACCTTCGCCTTGGCATCAAGTTCGGCCCTCTCAACCCACACCTTCTGCTCCACCTCCTGCAGCTGGCTGCGCTCAACGGCCTGCACCTGCGCTAGCTGCTCCAGCTCGGCGTCGCGGCCCTTGATGGCATCCTCCCGGGTCTTCATCTTCTCTTCCTCCGCCTTACGGCCATGAGCAGCTTCAACACGCTCGTCACGAAGGATCTTTAGCTCGGCCTCCAGCACCTGGCAGTGACCTTGGGCGGCCTCGGCATCCTTTAGCGCTGCCTTGCGAGCTGCTGCTACCTGAGCTGCGGCTCGCTTCTCCCCCTCAGAGGTCCCCGCGACTTGGCTCAGCGCCGCCCGAACGACACGTCAGAATGGAGCCAACTAGAGACCATCTCCAGGCGACCAGCCGCCAGGAGGTGTTTGGCTCTCTGGAGATCTTCCCGCAGCTGGGCCATGTCAGAAAGGGCCCGCTCGAGGACGTCAGGAGAAGCAGAGGAGCATGGGGCCAGCAACATGGCAGAAGAAGGAAGAAGAGGCATCGTCGTCACCATGGCCTGGGAGGCAGGAAGCTCCTGAGCCTCTTGGACCTCAGTACCCAAGCTGGACGCTGGCACCTCCTAAGTCAGCAACGCTTCGGGGGCTGACTCCTCCCGAGGATGCACCACCCAGCCTCACGAGGATGATCGGGCTGGAGAAGCATGAGCGCTGTCCCCACCTTTGCTCATGGAGAGGGACGCGGTCGCAGGAGGCGGCCCGGACTCAAGCAGCACCACCTCGCTCTCCCTTCTCCTCTTCGCTGCAAGTGTCTGCCTGGTTACACAACAAGGAAAAAGAGTCGGAAACAAGCATCAACAACAAGAACAAGGCAAGACGAAGACACTTACTGATCCACCGCGACATAGTCCCTCCGCTTTGGGAGCTTGAAGCTGAAGAGCTTCGCGACCCGGGGCGCGGGCACGCCAGCTCCGAAAGCAGGCGCAACAGTTGAACCGGAAGCGGCTCCAGCCATCGCTGGAACAACAGCAGCAACATCTAGGGAGATCAGCGCCGACCTGCTCCTCATCGGGATCGCGGCCGGTTCCTCCTTCTCCTGGGGGGCGTCGGCATCGTCATCATCGGGAAAGGTGCGGAGGAGGTCGACCCTGCTCAGGGGGGGGAGGTCTCCCCCATCCCTTCGGGGGTCAACTCTGAGTCGTGATCCTCCTCCCCAAAAGACGTCGCCGCAAGAACCCCAGAAGGCGTTGGCGGCACCAGGCCGCGCCCGTCGAAGATCGGCCTGGCGGCCACGACCCGCGCCCCGTCCTTGCGGCGGAACAAGGGAATGAAGACGCTCGTTGGGTACTCTTGGTCGTCCCCAACTATGAGGTGGAGAACCGCGACCAGCTCACCATTGGACAAGGCCTTCGGGCTCAGGCGAACCGTGTCCTCTTCGTCCCCAAGCTCCCACAAGGGGTGCGTACGGGCCTGAAGCGGGGCTACGCGCAGCATCGGGAATTCCCTCAGGAGCATGGCCCCTGTCACCTTCTCCGCCTTCGCGTTGCTCGGCCTCAGGTCGGTCTTCATCTGCTCCAGCACCAATGTCGCCTGCTCATCAGTGAGCTTCACGCAAGATCGCCCCTTGTCAGACTGGGGCATCTCCGTTGGCAGCGTCAAGCGTGGGTGGACACATTTAGCATCCATCATGGCCCACTTGCTCCGAAAGCGTCGGCTTTCTTCCCCGCCTTCGAGTTCGAGTTGGCCTTGCCGGCCGCGATGAAATTGGCACACTCGGAGGTGCGACCCTCGTTGATGCAGAGGATGAAGTAGTGGCGCAGAAGAGCCATGGACGGCATCACGCCGAGGTACGTCTCATAGTAGTAGGCGAAGATCGACAAGAGAAGGATGGAGTTGGGATGAAGATGCAGCGCCTGCAGCCCATAGTGGCCGAGGACCTCATAGAAGAAGTCAGAGAAAGTGGGGACCAACCCTGCAGTGATGCTGCTCGTGAAGAAGGGGAAGAAGGTGCTTCCCTCGGTCTCCGGCACATCGGAGGCGACCTGGAGCCCCGTCTTCCCCCTCTCGTTGCTTTCCCCCGCCGTCAACAGGCGAGTGGCAGCGAGGCTCTTCTCCATAACATTGGGCGTGTCAAGAGCAGGCTCGTACCAGGCTGGCGACGAGGTAGGCTTGACCTTCCGGGGTGCCATTGATCGCTGATGCGATAGAGGGTAGAAGCAGATCTAGAGATTTCGGAAGCAGGGCACAAGAAAGGGGATCTGAGCAAACCAAAAGGAAGCAGTGAAGGCAAGCGCTGCCTGTGCCAACCTTTTGGCAGGCGGGCAGTTGCTGAGGCAGCATGGGGAAGTGGATACGCCCACGTCCAATCAACCGCCACGCGTCGACCAAGGCCGCAGGCTGTGGGGGCCTTTAGCGCTCCGCACTTGACTTTTGGCTTCACCTTGAAGCCAAGCCCGAGCGCGCCTTGGGCCCGGGGGCTACTGTCGGCGTTCTGGGAACGGGGGTCCCCAGACTTGCCTGCCCGCGGCCCACGGGGTGGCTCTGCGAGCAGGCCCGTACGGCCCATTGATACGTCTCCAACGTATCTATAATTTTTGATCCATGCTATTATATTATCAACCTTGGATGTTTTATATGCATTTATATGCTATTTTATATGATTTTTGGGACTAACCTATTAACCCGGAGCCCAGTGCCAGTTTTTGTTTTTTCCTTGTTTTAGAGTATCGCAGAAAAGGAAAATCAAACCTAGTCCAATTGACCTGAAACTTCACGGAACTTATTTTTGGACCAGAAGAAGCCCACGGAGTATCGGAGTTGGACCAGGAGAGTCGCGGGCTGCCCATGAGGGTAGGGGGCGCACCCACCCCCTGGGCGCGCCCCCTGCCTCGTGGATAGCCCAGAGGTCCACCGACGTACTTCTTCCTCCCATATATACCCATATACCCTAAAAACTTCGTGGAGCATAATAGATCGGGAGTTCTGCCGCCAGAAGCCTCCGTAGCCACCGAAAACCAATCTAGACCCGTTTCGGCACCCTGCAGGAGGGGGAATCCCTCTCCGGTGGCCATCTTCATCATCCCGGTGCTCTCCATAACGAGGAGGGAGTAGTTCTCCCTCGGGACTGAGGGTAAGTACCAGTAGCTATGTGTTTGATCTCTCCCTCTCTCTCTCTTGTGTTCTTGAGGTGGTACAATCTTGATGTATCGCGAGCTTTGCTATTATAGTTGGATCTTATGATGTTTCTCCCCCTCTACTCTCTTGTAATGAATTGAGTTTTCCCTTTGAAGTTATCTTATCGGATTGAGTCTTTAAGGATTTGAGAACACTTGATGTATGCCTTGCGTGGGATACCCGTGGTGACAATGGGGTATTCTATTGATTCACTTGATGTATGTTTTGGTGATCAACTTGCGGGTTCCGCCCATGAACCTATGCATAGGGGTTGGCACACGTTTTCGTCTTGACTCTCCGGTAGAAACTTTGGGGCACTCTTTGAAGTACCTTTGTGTTGGTTTGAATAGATGAATCTGAGATTGTGTGATGCATATCGTATAATCATACCCACGAATACTTGAGGTGACATTGGAGTATTTAGGTGACATCAGGGTTTTGGTTGATTTGTGTCTTAAGGTGTTATTCTAGTACGAACTCTAGGATAGATTGAACGGAAAGAATAGCTTCGTGTTATTTTACTACGGACTCTTGAATAGATCGACCAGAAAGGATAACTTTGAGGTGGTTTCGTACCCTACCATAATCTCTTTGTTTGTTCTCCGCTATTAGTGACTTTGGAGTGACCCTTTGTTGCATGTTGAGGGATAGTTGTGTGATCCAATTATGTTATTATTGTTGAGAGAACTTGCACTAGTGAAAGTATGAACCCTATGCCTTGTTTCAACACATTGCAATACCGTTTGTGCTCACTTTTTTCATTAGTTACCTTGCTGTTTTTATATTTTCAGATTACGAAAACCTTTATCTACTATCCATATACCACTTGTATCACCATCTCTTCGCCGAACTAGTGCACCTATACAATTTACCATTGTATTGGGTGTGTTGGGGACACAAGAGACTCTTTGTTATTTGGTTGCAGGGTTGCTTGAGAGAGACCATCTTCATCCTACGCCTCCTACGGATTGATAAACCTTAGGTCATCCACTTGAGGGAAATTTTCTACTATCCTACAAACCTCTGCACTTGGAGGCCCAACAACGTCTACAAGAAGAAGGTTGTGTAGTAGACATCACACATCATCACCAACAAGCATTCAAGACCCATGCGAGGGGCCAAGCTTCGCGAGGCGGACAACGCAAGACCTCCTCGGGAGCGGCCTCACCAGGTTGACTCGCGAGGGGTGGAGAGATCAAGGCAAGGCAAACCTCGCGAGGTACCCATGACGTGAGCCATGACGACCGAGGCCAGGCGGGCGCCAGCGTGCACTGTGTCCTTGTTTACGCTTTGGTGCTAAAGAGGAAAGCACAGACAAGGAGTACCGAGGCGTCAAGCAAATGTTTCCATATCGGTGCAACGAGACAAAGACCAGCAGGACGGCAAGACGGAGGTCACCGTGGAGCCCAAGACGGCGTCGCCACCAGAGCCTCTATATATAGGACTAGCTTTTGTGAGGATAGCTTGTACTAGCTGTCCCCTTTCAAATTGGCCGTTTTTGGCTCCCTTCCCGTTCAATATTTGGGGAGAGGACCAGGGCCTCTATATATAGGACTAGCCACCACCGTAGGCAGGGAGACCTCATCTTGGACCGGATCCATTCCACCAAGAACACCACACAGACTCACCAAGCACAAGGGCACCTCTCCTCAGGAGGCTGTTCTTCCCCTTGTACTGTTCATCCTCAGCCCAAGAGGCAATCCACCACCAACACACTGGAGTAGGGTATTACACCACAACAGTGGCCCGAACCAGTATAAATCTTGTGTCCCTTGTGTTGTGAGTTCGTCGAGCTAGCCTCTGAGATCGTAGCGAGGTTAGGGCGGGGATCGGTAGGGGAAGATCTCCGTGCGCACCCCAGCGTTCGAACCTTGAGGGTTTTACCAGAACCCGAGATCCGACATTTGGCGCGCCAGGCAGGGGTGCGCCGAAGCTTTCCTTCCGTCGCTCCACGTCCTGTCGCTTCCTCATCTCCATGGCGGACGCTTGCCGAGCTCGCGCTGAGCGCCGGGCTGCCCTCACCGCCCGCGTCGCCTAGACGGCTCCCGTAGGTGGGCCACTCCGTCATTCTCCGTCGCCTGCCGCCAACACCGCCACCGGCCCGACGGGGAGCGAGTAGCAAGTGTCCTCGCTGCTCCCCTCGGTGCGGCGAGACGGCCGCACCGCCAATCCATCGCTGACCCCGGCCGGTTCGTTGTCCCATGCTCGTCGCACTCCCGTGGACGCGCAGGCCGCGCTGTGTATGGCACGCGAGCTCCTGCGCTACCGCCCCGTTGACGACCTCTATGAGGATTGGCTCGAATGCATCGCCGAGCTTGTCAACGCCGTAGGGGGCTCCCCTGCACTGTCCCTCTTGCTGCCTTGCTCTCCGCCAGTCGCGGGCGGCATAACTCATGGAGCGCCTCCACCACCTCTGCCCCAAGACAGAGTCTTGGCACCAAGGCGCGCGGCCCCACGGCATGACCCACCACATCCGGCGCCCGCACAAGAAGGGAGAAGCTGTCAAGAAGTCCCTCGGCCACGAGAGAACGCCCCCGTGCCACCACGGCAACACCGCGTGCCGCCTGCGGTGGCGGTGCGCGGACCCCATCAAGGACAAGTTCTCCACCAGCACAGAGTCCCAGTGACCATGGTGGGCTGCCGCATCTTCACCCCCAAGCTGTGTAGCGACGCCTGGCCGGGCAAGTTCAAGCCAGATCTACCTCCTCGCTACGACGACACCCCCGACCCCGCGGAGTTCCTACAGCTCTACGAGCTGAGCATCGAGGCGGCCACCGGTGATGAGAAAGTCATGGAGAACTGGTTCCCCATGGCTCTCATGGATGGCATCCGCTCGTGGCTCCTGAATCTGCCTCCCGGTTCCATGTCCTCCTCGGACGAGATGCGCGACCGCTTCGTCGCCAACATACAGGGCACTCACGGCCTCCCACCGGCCGCGCAAGACCTGCGCCACGTCAAACAGCAACCGGGAGAGACCCTGCAGAAGTACATCCAGCGCTTCAACAACGTTCTCCTTAAGATCCACAAGGTGACGAACGAGGCTATCATCTCTGCATTCTCCGATGGCATCCGAGACGTCAAGATGAAGGAGGAGCTCACCATCTACGAGGAGTTGTGCACGTCTCTGGAGCTGTTTAACCTGGCGACCAAGTGCACAAGAGCTAAGGAGGGGCACCTTTCCCTCCTCGAGCTCCCAGCTGTAGATCCAAAGGAGAAGAAAGCCAAGGTCAAGGACGTGAAGCACAAGGGAGAAGCAGTGCTCCCGACGGAGCCGGACACCAAGCACGACAAAGACCAGCCCGAGTCATCCAAGAGCAGCTGACCGTTCTGCGCCTTCCACAACCTGCATAGCCACAACACCAACGACTGTCAAGAGCTTAGGGCCATTCGATAAGGACGTTTCGGTCGACGCCACGAGTGCAATGACCGGGGCTACGGCCGAGGTGGAGGACGTGGTGGAGGACGCTGGGATGATCATGGCCCGCGTCAGGAGTGGCGCGGCCGGCCTCGTGAGGACTGCCGGCAATATCAGCCTCGCGAGGGTGCCTAGATGGATCAGCCTCGCGAGGATCGTCCTCAGGGCAATGCTGGGCTGCCTCCGCTGCGCCACCACCAAGAAGGAATGACAACCACCATCAAGACGAGGGGGCTGGGGGCTTCCAGGAGCCGCGTGCTATCGCCTGCATCTTGGGCAGAGCTCAAGCCCCAGCCTCACAGCATATCTTCAAGCAGGTTGCTCGTGAAGTGAATGCAGTCCTCCCCAAGCTCGAGGCCATGCGCCCGCTCAGGTGGCCCAAGTGTGCCATCACATTCAGCTTGGCAGATTATCTCAAGTGCGCGGCCACCACTGGCGCCCTTCCGATGCTTTGTTCACCAATCATCAGTAACGTGCAAGTCACCAAGACCCTTATCGACGGCGGCGCAGGGCTCAATGTCCTGTCCGTCGACACGTTCGACAACCTCCAAGTGCCGTATGATCAGCTTCAGCCTACCAAGCCTTTCTCAGGAGTGACCGACGGCCCCACCACCCTGATTGGGCAGGTCCGCCTCCCAGTCACCTTCGGGCAGCGCGATAACTACCGCACCGGGCTCATCGACTTCAACGTCGCCCAAATCCGTCTGCCATACAATGCAATCCTCGGGTACCCAGCCCTGGCCAAGTTCATGGTGGTGACCCTTCACGACTACAACATCCTCAAGATGCCAGGCAGTGGTGGAGTCATCACAGTCCCATGCGAAGAAAGAGATGCGGTGTGCTCCCTTGAGCGTGCCTTCCAAGTTGTAGGAATCGATGACCCTGACAGCAAGGGTGAGTGCCCTCCTGAGGCCACCCCAAGAAGAACAAGCAGCTGCTCCACGCAGGGCCTCAGGAAAGCGGCTCCATGACTGGATCGGCGCCTGCACCTGTTGGCTCAAGAGGTAGTAGTGGACGCAGCAGCCCGAGATCAGCACAATGCGGAGATTGCAAAGGTGAAAGATCATATAACTCAGGCTAAAGCGGACCTGGCAGCAGAGAACGCTAGGATGGCTACAGAACGGGCCGAGTTGGAAGCTCAGGCCTACCGGCTTAGGTTGGACCAGAATGCCTCAGAAGAGGTCATGAGAAGAAGATACCGGTCGCACCTCCCGCCGGGTTATGAGCCAACAAATCTCGTCAATACGCCAGGAGACAGAACCAGTAATCAGCCAGTGGTAAACCAGACGGAGGCGTCGGGAACAGGAGCGCCGGTTTAGCCGCGCACGATGGACCCGCCTCGTCAGAACAACGTTGTACCGCAGTATGTTCCGACACCCCCGGGGCATTACTCTAACCCGTTAGACAACATTGTGGCCGCCTCTTCACGATTAGCAGCACTCCCAGCTGACGGTGAGTCACCAGTTGCGATCGAGACATGATGGGCCAGAGAGCTCCTTCAAACGGCTTTGAACCAGCAGCAGGCTTATTCGCATAGTCGCGAGAGGATTCATTACACCCCCGTTCGAGCCGGAGCTATAGCAGGCACATCGAGGATGAACCGGTTATATCAAGCAGTGCACGTCACCGTAACTCACCGCGAGGGCACAACCCGGTGGGTGGAGGTGCTAATGTGCATGATGTGGTAGATCATGGTCGTGCACATCGAGAGGCCGAGTTAGCCGCTTTGCATGCCGCTCGTCAACCTACTCCGGTTCGACCTACCGCTTCAGTGGAGCCAAGCGTGGTCTTCAGTTCTTTAGGGGTGCCATGTCTTACCCCCGCTTTGCGCAATGTACGACTGCCCAAGGATTTTAAGGGTCCTCATAAGGTACCCAATTACATCGCCGATTTACAACCAGAGTCATGGGTTGAAAGTTATGAGATGGCAATGGAGATGTTGGATGTTAAGAGGTGTGTTCTAAATACTTCACCATGATGTTGGAGGGGACAACTCGTACTTGGTTAAAGAGCTTACCAGCTAACTCTGTTGGATCATGGGTCGAATTGAAACACCGGTTTATCCAGAATTTTAAAGATACCTGTAGGCAACCTATGTCGATTATGGACCTGGCCGCTTGTGTTCAAGAGGATGGAGAGTCCACAACCCATTGGGTGAAGCGGGTCTCAGCTATTCTGCATTCGTCGGATCGCATCAATGCAGATACAACAGTGTTAACATTGGAAGGCAATTGCCGGTTTCTACCGCTAAAGCAGAAGTTAGGAAGGCTCAAACGTCACTGCAATGATATGGCAGCGCTTATGACCGCTTTGGTTAAATATGCCGATTCGAATAATACCAAAGACCCTGACTCAGAGGAGGACAAACTGGGGAAAGGGAAGAAGAACGGTAACGCCAAGGGACAGCAGCATAACCCGACATGTCATAGGAACAATGGTAAGCGCAAGGCAGACAATAGTTCAGACTTTATGGCTAACACCAATTCTTAGGATAACGGTCAATGTCGTAAGGGCAAACAACCCCAGAGGGGTGGAGGTTCAGGCCCTAATTTGGAGCGCCTGTTAAATCAACCTTGTCCAAAGCATGGATCAAAGGAGAGGCCAGCTTCACATCTTTGGAAGGATTGTTATATCATGCAAGAGTTCAAGAACTCCAATATGTTTCAATACGACAATGGCCCGCCCGGCAGTTCAGGAGGTTGAAAGTGCAACTATCCCTAGGTGGTTTTGGTAATTCATAACAACATATAGCTCATTGAGCTAATGCTATTCCAAGATGATTATTTCAGGAAAGCTCAATGATTGGCATGGCATGGATGGTGAAAGTGGAACCCTCAAAATGCTAAGGACAAAGGATTGGCTCAAGCTCGAAAGCTCAAGACTCTTCATTTTATATTTTAGTGATCCAAGATCACATTGAGTCTTTAGGAAAAGCCAATACTATCAAGGAGGGATGAGGTGTTGCTTAATGAGCCTCTTGCTTCATGTGCTTAGTGATATGCTCCAAAACCCTCAACTACTTTCCCATATCCACATATGACCTAAACCCGAAGCCAAACTCGGTCCTACCGATTCTTCCTACCCGGCGCCACCGAGTTTCACTTGTCATATGCCACTGCCAAACCCTAGCAAATCGGTTCTACCGATAGGGATCTCGGTCTCACCGAGATGGGATTGCAAACTCTCTGTTTCCCTTTCCTAACTTTTCGGTATCACCGAAAGAGCGGATCAGTCCCACCGAGATTGCAATGCAAACTCTCTGTTTCCTTTTTGTAACTTTTCGGTCTCACCGAAAGAGCAAATCGGTCCCACCGAGCTTGCCTGACCAACTCTCTGGTTAGCTAATTACCAAACTCGGTCTCACCGAGTTTGTGTAATCGGTCTCACCGAGATTACGTTATGCCCTAACCCTAACCAAATCGGTCCTACCGAGTTGCATGTCAGTCCCACCGAAAATCTCTAACGGTCACTAGGTTTACCTCTTCGGTCGGACCGAGTTTTTTGATTCGGTCCCACCGAGATTGGAAAACTTTGTGTAACGGCTAGATTTTGTGTGGAGGCTATATATACCCCTCCACCTCCTCTTCATTCGTGGAGAGAGCCATCAGAACACATCTACACCTCCAACTCATATGTTCTGAGAGAGAACCACCTACTCATGTGTTGAGACCAAGATATTCCATTCCTACCATATGAATCTTGATCTCTAGCCTTCCCCAAGTTGCTTTCCACTCAAATCTTCTTTCCACCAGATCCAAATCCTATGAGAGAGAGTTGAGTGTTGGGGAGACTATCATTTGAAGCACAAGAGCAAGGAGTTCATCATCAACACACCATTTGTTACTTCTTGGAGAGTGGTGTCTCCTAGATTGGCTAGGTGTCACTTGGGAGCCTCCGACAAGATTGTGGAGTTGAACCAAGGAGTTTTTAAGGGCAAGGAGATCACCTACTTCGTGAAGATCTACCGCTAGTGAGGCAAGTCCTTCGTGGGCGATGGCCATGGTGGGATAGACAAGGTTGCTTCTTCGTGGACCCTTCGTGGGTGGAGCCCTCTGTGGACTTGCGCGACCGTTACCCTTTGTGGGTTGAAGTCTCCATCAACGTGGATGTAGGATAGCACCACCTATCCGAACCACGGGAAAAACATCCGTGTCTCCAATTGCGTTTGAATTCTCCAAACCCTTCCCTTTACATTCTTGCAAGTTGCATGCTTTACTTTCCGCTGCCAATATACTCTTTGCATGCTTGCTTGAATTGTGTGATGATTGTTTGACTTGTCCTAAAATACCTAAAATCTGCCAAGAACTAAAATTGGGAAAAGGTTAAGTTTTATTTGGTCAAGTAGTCTAATCCCCCCCTCTAGACATACTTTCGATCCTACAAGTGGTATCAGAGCTTTGGTCTCCATTTGCTTTGATTTCCATAGCTTTTGGTGGTCATAGCCTTGGTTTCACAACCTAGGAGAGTATGGTGTCTAGCGAGGGAAATTATCACCGTAGAGGTCCTTACTTTGATGGTACTAATTTTGCTAGTTGGAAGCATAAAATGAAAATGCATATTCTTGGACATAACCCCGCCGTTTGGGCTATTGCGTGTGTTGGTTTGCAAGGTGACTTCTTTGATGGGAGAGAACCAAACCGTGAAGCTACCGCGGATGAGTTGAAGATGTTGCAATACAATGCTCAATCTTGTGATATTCTCTTCAACGGATTGTGCCCCGAAGAATTCAACAAAATCAGCCATCTTGAGAATGCAAAGGAAATTTGGGACACTTTGATTGATATGCACGAAGGTACCGACTCCGTCAAGGAATCCAAATTGGATGTGCTTCAAAGTCAACTTGACAAGTTCAAAATGAAGGATGGTGAAGGTGTCACTGAAATGTACTCTAGGCTTGCTCTCATCACAAATGAGATTGCCAGCTTAGGAAGTGAAGAGATGACCGATAGATTCATCATCAAGAAGATTCTAAGAGCCTTGGATGGAAAATATGATACCGTGTGCACATTGATCCAAATGATGCCCAACTACAAAGATCTCAAGCCAACGGAGGTAATTGGAAGAATTGTTGCTCATGAGATGTCACTTAAGGATAAAGAGGAACTTCACAACAAATCTAGTGGTGCCTACAAAGCCTCATGTGAATCCCCTACATCATCAAGTGACAAACAAAACTTCAATGAAGAATTGAGCTTAATGGTGAAGAACTTCAACAAGTTCTACAAGAGTAGAAGCAAAGATAGAAGCTCCAAATCAAGGTCCTACAATGACAAAAGATCTTGTAGTCGAGAGCGAAACTGCTACAATTGTGGAAGACCCGGACACTATTCCAATGAGTGTACGGCTCCCTAAAAGAGAACAGAAGACTCTCCAAAAAGAAGAAGCAAAAGAGAAGAATCACCACCAAGAGAGAGAAGGAGTAGAGATGATCGTTATGGACGAAGATACTCACGGAGAAGCAAGGATTCGGAAAGGAAGGAAAAATCATCAAGGAGCTACACAAAACGAAGACATCAAGCTCATGTTGGTGAATGGGTATCCGGCTCCGACTCCGACAGCCACTCCGAGAGAAGTTATCACTCCGATTCCGAATGTACTCAAGATGAAGGTGTTGCCGGTCTAGCACTTGTGTCAACCAACTCCTACGACATATTTGACTCACCAAATGAAGGAATTGGAAGATGCTTCATGGCCAAAGGTCCTAAGGTAACACACCCCGAGTATGTTGATTTTAATAGTGATGAAGATGACTTGTTAGGTGATGATGATTTGCTTGTTGACAACTCTAGTGATGAATACTATGATGAAACGTCAATTAAACATGCTAATCAAGATAAAACGAATGACAATGAAAAGGAGAAGATTGAGGCTCTAACTAAAGAACTAAACACTCTTAAGTTAGCTCATGAAACTACCTTCGAAGATCATCGAGAACTTTTAAGAGCTCATGAGAAGTTACGCTTTGAAAAGCTCAATCTCGAGCAAGAGCATGAGTTTTTAAAGGCAATCAATGATGATCTCCGCAAGAAAAGTTCTTCTTACATTGCCAAGCGTTTATTCTTATCCACTTACATGCCTCAAGTCAAGTCTAGTAACAAGAACAAGAAAGATTCTTCCTCTAGTAGTAACAATGATCATGCTAAATCCAATATTGTTGCTTCTAGTAGTTCTCTTGATTCCACTAATGACTCTCTTAGCCAAGTTACACTTGAGCAAGAAAATAGCTTATTGAAGGGAATTATAGAGAAAGGAGTGTACAAAAGCCTTGCCGGGAGTAAGCAATTCGAGGAAATTGTGCGCAAGCAAGGAATGCACCGGAAGAATCAAGGTGTTGGTTTTGAACGAAAGTTCAATGCCAATGGAGTTGATTGGGAAGAAGATCAATACCCCAAGACAAAGTTTGTTCCTCAACAAGAGAAGTATGATACTTCCTTCAAGGGGACACAAGCTCAAGATGATCTTCCACCACAGGACTACAAGCAAAAAGGCAAGGACAAGCTTCAAGAGGAAATTGATGCATTTGAAGAAGCTCCTAAGACCTTAGTCAAGTGGATTCCCAAGACTACTTCAAGTTTCACTTCATCAAGTACAACTACCACTCGAAGGATTCTCATCAAGATGGTGTGGATCCAAAAGAAGAAGAACTAGAGAGTTCTTGAGGGTGACTCCGCCAACATACTTCACTCTTATCATTTTGGCAAGAACAAGTGCAATCAACTTCCACATCTTGCACTAGTTCAAGGAGTCACAAACCCTCTTGTTGGTAAGACAAGGGACAAGGTAACCTAAAGTTTTCATGGACATCATATTGTGTGTGCATCACTCTATGTCTATGGATATCCTTGTTTGTTCCTTGTGGGACTAACCCATGTAGGTATTGAAAGTGCAATTCACTCAAATGGCTAGCTCCAAGTGATCTACGTCAACATTGAGCATCCACATCTTCAACATCTACATGAAGTCATCATCGACAAAACCCAAGGTTAGTTCATCCCTCTTAGGGGGGATATCACATCTAGGGGGAGCTTTACTCTAAACTTGAGCTAAAGCAACTCTAAAGATGTGAACACAACAATGCTTTATGTAAAAGTGGTAACCCCACTTGAGCTTAAACGATGAGTATGACCTATGATGAAGTGTTCTCACTTGACTCCTAAGTCAATATACTCATATATAGATGACCTAGTCATCGCAAATTGCTTGATAGATGCTAGAATTGGTTGTGCATGCTTTGTCACATATTTCAATTGCCATCTTATTGTGTGAGCATGTTGGTTGCATATTTTACTCATTCGAGGACATCCACTTGCTGTTTTGATTGTTTGGTTTTATTTCCTTTTGCCAAGTGGATGGACAAGAATGCCTAAGAACCTCCTCTAGTTATCTATGCTTTTCTCGTCTCAAACTCTATTCATGCTACATCACAAAATTTGATCAAGTCAGATTCGAACCACTCTGTGTGAGGAGCACTCGGAGTCCCCGATTCGTCATAGACTTAAACTTCCAAAACCTCTTTGTGACTCTCGGTCTGACCGATACCCCACTTTCGGTCTTACCGAGATCATTAAGTTGATCCATGTTTTCGATCTCGGTGCAACCGATTTAAACCATTCGGTCACACCGAGTTGCAACAACTGTATACAGTTTTGCATCTCGGTGCCACCGAGTTGTTCCACTCGGTCACACTGACAGGGTCGGGCTATATATAGTCACGGGCAAAAATTTGGAAATTTCTCCGAACCCCTTCGCCCACGCGACAGCTCGCTCTGCCAACGTGGTCTCCGGATCATCTCCTCGCCACCAGCCACCTCCAGTCGCTGGTCTCCGTCGCCGTCAATGGGAATCAACCCCGCCGTTGCCGCCGTAGCGAGTCTCCGCCGAACGAGGGTACGGACTCGATCTTTGTGCTATTCCCCAATCCGATTCCTAGCACATTGTGATCATAATGATTCTTGCCACGTTTGATAAACTTCTATCCAGTCAATAAACTCATAGATTAGGTTTGATTCGAAAATTTTAGGGTTAGGTTTCCGCCGAAACCATCTCGGACCCACCGAGTTGAAAAACTCGGTCCCACCGATTTGGCTTATGCCATTGCACAAGTGAGACTCGGTCTGACCGAGTATTACTAATCGGTGTGACCGATTTTGCAACTTTGTGAAACCCTAGCAGTCTCGGTGCCACCGAACTATGACTCGGTCTGACCGAGTTCACTAATTTAGGTTCCAAAAACTGCTTCGGTGTCACCGAGTTTAAAAATCGGTAGATCCGAAATGCTTTCTGTGGAAAACTAAAACTAAGTTTTTGAATCATTCTTTTGCAAAAATCTCTGTATTTTGTGATGCTCATCCACTCTACCTCATCTATAAACTGTTCACAGGGTGAGCAGTCAGCTTGTTCATCATGTCAGACCAAAGTGATAGCCAGAATTTGTCAGAGCAGCCAGTGCAAATGAGTGAAGGCACTAGTCCCTCAAGTTCTTCAGATGATGGCAGTAGGAGCACCCCTAGCAACCTGCCAAAAGCTGCCACAAGACAAAGAAAGAGGAGAACTTCAGATTCTGAGGATGAAGATTATGTGGCAGAGGAAGAGGAAGCCACATCAAAGAGAACTCTGCTCAAGAAAGAATATGGCCCAGCACAGAGCATAAAGCCAGGGATGAAGGTCAAAAGGCCAGCAGGCAGGCAGCCTATGCCAAAGGCCAGAGCTTCAACCAAGATTCCTGAGAAGCCCACTCCCATAGAGCCAGCTGCTGCAGAAGGAAAGAAAAGGAAGGAGAGGGTCAAGAAGACCGTAGCCAAAGTGCTTGGAAAGGCTTCCATCATGGAAGAAGAGGAAGAAGAAGAGGTTGCTGCACCAGCACCTAAGGCACCCAAGCTGATGGGCGATGCCATAAGATCAAGGGCCTTCCAAGGCCAAGCCAGCTCCAAAGCCAAAACCAAATAGGAATACAAGAAGCATCCCAGCTGCTGAGAAGAACAAGGCCCCAGTGCCTGAAGTTGCTGAAGAAGATGATGAAGAGCATGTTCTGAGAAAGCTTAAGCCCAAGATCCCAGACCACAATGATGCTCATCCTGTGGCTGAGGATATGAAACTCAGAAGAGACTCAGGGCTGAGGAAGTGGAGAGAAGCAGATCCCTATGCTATCAGGAGGAGGACTGCTGTTGATTACATGTTTCACACCAAGGAACAACAAGATTTCTATGAGACAGTCTTGTTAGACAAGAAGCCCATTGTATGTGATATGAGATGGGACAACTGGGAATATATCAAGGAAAATGAAGAACACTACCCTGGGGTGTATGACAGCTTCAATGCATGTGGAGTAGCAGACTTTGTTGGGCAGAAGCTCACAAAGTGGAATGAGGAGCTTATCATGCAGTTCTACTCCACAGCACATTTTTATCCAGATGGGAGGATTATTTGGATGTATGAGGTACGAGGTACCAATCAATAGTTGCTGAGTGGGCACAGCCTATCAATGCCCCAGAGGAGCATGAAGATGACTTGGATGTCTATTCCAAGAAGAAGATGGATCATAACTCAATGTCAAACATGTACAAGGAGATTCCAAATGAAGCACTTGATACATTCAAGTTTGGCTCAATGCATTATCTTATGTCAGGGCTGCCAACCATCAACTGGATTCTTAGGCACACACTTTTACCCAAGTCTTGAGATCACAGGATGATCAGAGGTCATGCCATTAATTTGCTACAAATCTTTGATGTGCCTCATAAATTCAAAGTCATGAGCCTCATGGTATAGACTATCAAGAGGACTGCAACAGATCAGAAGAGGAGCTGTGGATATGCCCCTCAGATCCAGATGTTGATTAACTCAAGAATGGGCACAAACACATACTTGTTGGACAAGGAACATTTTCCTATCTATCTAGAATTCGAGGACAACCAAGTTGTGATGACCAAAGATGAACCATCTTCAGCCCATGCACAAGCCAAGAAGGAGAAGGCAATAAAGGAGAAAGCTGCCAAGATGCCAACTCAAGAGGAGGCATCTGAGTACTTCTTGAAGAACAAGCAAGAGCAGCTCAGCTACTTGATTGCATCCACCCTGCGGATTGAGAAAGGACTGGCCACCCTAACTCAAAACCAGGCAAGCCTAGAGAGAACCGTAGAACAAAAGTTCTATGACTTGGATATCAAGGTGACAGAGATTCAGACTGCAGTGGAGCAGCTCCAAGATGACATGCAGGAGAGGAAAGGGAAGACAACCACTGATGCCTTTGCCAGAGTGCCACGAGGTCTGAGGTCATCTACAGTGCCAGTTCCTGACATAAGAGCAACCGCCTCAGCTCTAGCCGCAGCACCAGCCCAACCTGCTCCAGCATCTACTTCAGCTTCAACTCCAACCGCGTCTACGGAAGCCTTCGTCCTTGGAGTGATCCGGACTCCACCACCACCTGAAGATCAAGCCTGAGTGTCGGTTTAGCACTATGCATTTTCTAGGAACTTTTTGGTAACTTGTTGCCAAAGGGGGAGAAAATGTATAGATCATAGGCTTCGAGAGAGAGAGAGAGTGTTTCTTTTCTCTCTTGCTTTATTTGGTGGTTTTTCGAACATTGTTTTCTTTTTCTCGAGATACTTTGATATGCTTGTGAGACATTGATGATCATGTGTTTGATCATAAGCTACACTTATGCATGCTTGGTGAATGCTATTATCTTATCTATCTTATGTGATCATTCACTTTTCTTGGTGATGAGTGCATGTATTTCATTCTTATCATTTTAAGCGCTCCACCAAGATGTATGTGACATGGAAGAGTAACCCATGACTCTAACTCTTTGTGCATTTGCATCCAAAGCAAATCTTAAATATGCACAAATTTAGGGGGAGCTCTTACTTATCACATACTTCTCAAAGCGAAGATGTAATTCATTCTTATTATCATTTGTCGAAGCTTTGATCTATATGTTGTCATCAATTACCAAAAAGGGGGAGATTGAAAGTGCAACTATCCCTAGGTGGTTTTGGTAATTCATAACAACATATAGCTCATTGAGCTAATGCTATTCCAAGATGATTATTTCAGGAAAGCTCAATGATTGGCATGGCATGGATGGCGAAAGTGGAACCCTCAAAATGCTAAGGACAAAGGATTGGCTCAAGCTCGAAAGCTCAAGACTCTTCATTTTATATTTTAGTGATCCAAGATCACATTGAGTCTTTAGGAAAAGCCAATACTATCAAGGAGGGATGAGGTGTTGCTTAATGAGCCTCTTGCTTCATGTGCTTAGTGATATGCTCCAAAAGCCTCAACTACTTTCCCATATCCACATATGACCTAAACCCTAAGCCAAACTCGGTCCTACCGATTCTTCCTATCCGGCGCCACCAAGTTTCACTTGTCATATGCCACTGCCAAACCCTAGCAAATCGGTTCTACCGACAGGGATCTCGGTCTCACCGAGATGGGATTGCAAACTCTCTGTTTCCCTTTCGTAACTTTTCGGTCTCACCGAAAGAGCGGATCGGTCCCACCGAGATTGCAATGCAAACTCTCTGTTTCCTTTTTGTAACTTTTCGGTCTCACCGAAAGAGCAAATCGGTCCCACCGAGTTTTCCTGACCAACTCTCTGGTTAGCTAATTACCAAAATCGGTCTCACCGAGATTACGTTATGCCCTAACCCTAACCAAATCGTTCCTACCGAGTTGCATGTCAGTCCCATCGAAAATCTCTAACGGTCACTAGGTTTACCTCTTCGGTCGGACCGAGTTTTTTTATTCGGCCCCACCGAGATTGGAAAACTATGTGTAACAGTTAGATTTTGTGTGGAGGCTATATATACCCCTCCACCTCCTCTTCATTCGTGGAGAGAACCATCAGAACACATCTACACTTCCAACTCATATGTTCTGAGAGAGAACCACCTACTCATGTGTTGAGACCAAGATATTCCATTCCTACCATATGAATCTTGATCTCTAGCCTTCCCCAAGTTGCTTTCCACTCAAATCTTCTTTCCACCAGATCCAAATCCTATGAGAGAGAGTTGAGTGTTGGGGAGACTATCATTCGAAGCACAAGAGCAAGGAGTTCATCATCAACACACCATCTGTTACTTCTTGGAGAGTGGTGTCTCCTAGATTGGCTAGGTGTCACTTGGGAGCCTCCGACAAGATTGTGGAGTTGAACCAAGGAGTTTGTAAGGGCAAGGAGATCGCCTACTTCGTGAAGATCTACCGCTAGTGAGGCAAGTCCTTCGTGGGCGATGGCCATGGTGGGATAGACAAGGTTGCTTCTTCGTGGACCCTTCGTGGGTGGAGCCCTCCGTGGACTCGCGCGACCGTTACCCTTTGTGGGTTGAAGTCTCCATCAACGTGGATGTAGGATAGCACCACCTATCCGAACCACGGGAAAAACATCCGTGTCTCCAATTGCGTTTGAATTCTCCAAACCCTTCCCTTTACATTCTTGCAAGTTGCATGCTTTACTTTCTGCTGCCAATATACTCTTTGCATGCTTGCTTGAATTGTGTGATGATTGCTTGACTTGTCCTAAAATAGCTAAAATCTGCCAAGAACGAAAATTGGGAAAAGGTTAAGTTTTATTTGGTCAAGTAGTCTAATCCCCCCCTCTAGACATACTTTCGATCCTACAGAGGTGGATTTCATGGGCCGGGTTATGGTGGCGGTAGCTCCGGTTCAGGATTTCAAGGCTACCAAACTGGACATAGCAATCAAGGGACCCAGGGCAACCAGGGATGTTATAACCATCAGGGAAATCAGCAGCAGCAGTAGTCGGGCTATCAAGAGCAATCCGAAGCAGTTGAATAGTGGGCAGTATCATGTCTTCACCACTAGCTTGTGTAAGCGTGATCAGAAGCTTCACAAGAGGGCCGTGAATTCTGTTGAATTGACAGTGCCTCAGTATTTGCGCTGGTCTGAGCAACCCATTTTATGGAGTAGAGAGGATCACCCACCCCGGGTTGATAATCCGGGTCATCTGGCTTTAGTGGTGGCACCTCAAGTTGGGGGGTATAAGTTCACCAAGGTGCTCATGGATGGGGGAAGCAGTATCAATATTCTCTACTACGACACCTTCCGCCGTATGGGGTTGACGGATAAGAATCTTAAACCGTCGAACACCATTTTTCAAGGTGTGGTGCCTGGTAAGTCTGCATATCCAGTGGGCAAGATAGCCCTAGAAGTGGCATTTGGAGATGATCAAGATTCAAGGTCAGAAACATTGACTTTTGAGGTGGTAAAAATCAAGAGTTCGTATCACGCTCTGTTTGGGCAACCGGCTTATGCCAAGTTTATGGCGAGGCCGTGTTATGTTTATCTGCAGCTTAAGATGCCAGGTCATAAGGGGACCATCAATGTACATGGGAGCAGGAAAATTGCTTTGGAATGTGAGGAAGGTGATGCGGCTTACGCTGAGTCGGTTTGTGCCATGGAAGAGCTAAAGTTTTATAAAGACAAGGTAGATCCAGCAGACATGACTTCCTTGAAAATGCCAACTACACAGCACGATCCGGCATTGAAATTTAAATTGGCCACAAACACTAAGATGGTTGATTTTATTCCTGGTGATTCATCCAAGCAGTTCAGCATCAACGCTAACTTGGATCCCAAATAGGAAAGCGCGCTCATCGAGTTCATCCGTGAGAACCGGGACATCTTTGCATGGAAGCCTTCTGACATGCCGGGTGTACCGAGAGAACTCGCTGAGCACACACTTAATATATATCCTAAGTTTAAACCGGTCAGACAGTTTCTCCGCCGCTTCAATGATGAAAGGCGCAAGGCTATCGGTGAGGAGGTAGCTCGGCTGTTGGCGCTAGGGTTTATCGTGGAGGTCTTTCACCCGGAGTGGTTGGCTAATCCGGTGCTGGTTCTTAACAAAACGACACTTGGCGTATGTGTGTGGACTACACAGATTTGAACAAGGCTTGCCTAGCAGACCCCTTTGCCCTCCCTCGTATTGACCAGATTATTGATGCTGCGGCGGGTTGTGACCGTTTGTGTTTTCTGGATGCTTATTATGGTTATCATCAGATCAAAATGGCAGTTAAGGACCAGGAGAAGACAGCTTTTATAACTCCCTTTGGAGCCTTCTGCTATGTCTCCATGCCCTTTGGGCTCAAGAGTGCCCAGGCGACTTATCAACGCTGTGTTCAGAATTGTCTTCATAAGCAGATTGGGCGCAATGTTCACGCATATGTGGATGATATTGTGGTAAAGTCCAGGAAAGAGGAAACATTGATAGATGACTGTCGATGTTCTGGGAACGGGGGTCCCCAGACTTGCCTGCCTGCAGCGTGGCTCAAAGGGGGGCCCAGCACGGCCCATCTTCACCAACACAGACCCAAGACCCTTGTGAGGTGCCAAGCCTCGCGGGGCGGAAGACGCGGAGCTTCCTCAGGCATGGCCTCATCAGGCTGGCTCGCGAGGAGGCAGAGAGATCAAGGCGGGGTACCTCACGAGGTGCCCGTGACGCAAGCCATGACGACCAAGGGCGCCAGGCGGGTGCCAGGCCGCGCAGTGTCCTCCTTTCCCCTTTGGTGCAAAGGGGGCAAGCGCAGCCGCGGAGTACCAAGGCATCAGGCAAAGGTTGCTGAAGGAAATATGCCCTAGAGGCAATAATAAAGTTATTATTTATTTCCTTATTTCATGATAAATGTTTATTATTCATGCTAGAATTGTATTAACCGGAAACATAATACATGTGTGAATACATAGACAAACAGAGTGTCACTAGTATGCCTCTACTTGACTAGCTCGTTAATCAAAGATGGTTATGTTTCCTGACCATGGACAAAGAGTTGTTATTTGATTAACGGGATCACATCATTAGGTGAATGATCTGATTGACTTGACCCATTCCGTTAGCTTAGCACTTGATCGTTTAGTATGTTGCTATTGCTTTCTTCATGACTTATACATGTTCCTATGACTATGAGATTATGCAACTCCCATTTGCCGGAGGAACACTTTGTGTGCTACCAAACGTCACAACGTAACTGGGTGATTATAAAGGAGCTCTACAGGTGTCTCCAAAGGTACATGTTGGGTTGGCGTATTTCGAGATTAGGATTTGTCACTCCGAATGTCGGAGAGGTATCTCTGGGCCCTCTCGGTAATGCACATCACTTAAGCCTTGCAAGCATTGCAACTAATGAGTTAGTTGCGGGATGATGTATTACGGAATGAGTAAAGAGACTTGCCGGTAACGAGATTGAACTAGGTATTGGATACCGACGATCGAATCTCGGGCAAGTAACATACTAGTGACAAAGGGAACAACGTATGTTGTTATGCGGTCTGACCGATAAAGATCTTCGTAGAATATGTAGGAACTAATATGGGCATCCAGGTCCCGCTATTGGTTATTGACCGGAGACGTGTCTCGGTCATGTCTACATTGTTCTCGAGCCGTAGGGTCCGCACGCTTAAGGTTTTGATGACAGTTTTATTATGAGTTTATGAGTTTTGATGTACCGAAGGAGTTCAGAGTCCCGGATGAGATCGGGGATATGACGAGGAGTCTCGAAATGGTCAAGATGTAAAAATCGATATATTGGACGACTATATTCGGACTTCAGAAAGGTTCTGAGTGATTCGGGTATTTTTCGGAGTACCGGAGAGTTACGGGAATTCGCCGGGAGAAGTATTGGGCCTTATTGGGCCATACGGGAAAGAGAGAGAGGCTGCCTAGGGCAGGCCGCGCCCCCCCAAGGCCTAGTCCGAATTGGACTAGGGGGAGGGGCCGCGCCCCCTCCTTCCTTCCCTTCTCCCTTCCCCTTCCTTGTCTCCTACTCCTAATACATGGAAGGACTCCTAGTTAGACTAGGAAAGGGGGAATCCTACTCCCGGTGGGAGTAGGACTCCCCTAGGGCGCGCCATAGAGAGGGCCGGCCCTCCCCTCCTCCACTCCTTTATATACGGGGGCAGGGGGCACCCCATAGACACACAAGTTGATCTTCGTGATCGTTCCTTAGCCGTGTGCGGTGCCCCCCTCCACGATATTACACCTCGGTCATATTGTAGCGGTGCTTAGGCGAAGCCCTGCGACGGTTGAACATCAAGATCGTCACCACGCCGTCGTGCTGATGGAACTCCTCCCCGAAGCTTTGCTGGATCGGAGCACGGGGAGCGTCATCGAGCTGAACGTGTGCCAAGAACTCGGAGGTGCCGGAGTAACGGTGCTTGGATCGGTTGGACCGGGAAGACGTACGACTACTTCCTCTACGTTGCGTCAACGCTTCTGCTTCGGTCTACGAGGGTACGTAGAAAACACTCCCCCGTCTCGTTGCTATGCATCACCATGATCTTGCGTGTGCGTAGGAAATTTTTGAAATTACTACGTTCCCCAACAGTGGTATCAGAGCCTAGGTTTTATGGTCTGATGTTATATGCACGAGTAGAACACAAGTGAGTTGTGGACGATATAAGTCATACTGCCTACCAGCATGTCATACTTTGGTTCGGCGGTATTGTTGGATGAAGCGGCCTGGACCGACATTACGCGTACGCTTATGCGAGACTGGTTCTACCGCCGTGCTTTGCACATAGGTGGCTGGCGGGTGTCAGTTTCTCCAACTTTAGTTGAACCGAGTGTGGCTACGCCCGGTCCTTGCGAAGGTTAAAACGGCATCAACTTGACAAACTATCGTTGTGGTTTTGATGCGTAGGTAAGATTGGTTCTTGCTTAAGCCCGTAGCAGCCACGTAAAACTTGCAACAAACAAAGTAGAGGACGTCTAACTTGTTTTTGCAGGGCATGTTGTGATGTGATATGGTCAAGACATGATGCTAAATTTTATTGTATGAGATGATCATGTTTTGTAACTGAGTTATCGGCAACTGGCAGGAACCATATGGTTGTCGCTTTATTGTATGCAATGCAATCGCGCTGTAATGCTTTACTTTATCACTAAGCGGTAGCGATAGTCGTGGAAGCATAAGATTGGCAAGATGAAAACGATGCTACGATGGAGATCAAGGTGTCACGCCGGTGATGATGGTGATCATGACGGTGCTTCGGAGATGGAGATCACAAGCACAAGATGATGATGGCCATATCATATCACTTATATTGATTGCATGTGATGTTTATCTTTTATGCATCTTATCTTGCTTTGATTGACGGTAGCATTATAAGATGATTTCTCACTAAATTATCAAGAAGTGTTCTCCCTGAGTATGCACCGTTGCCAAAGTTCGTCGTGCCGAGACACCATGTGATGATCGGGTGTGATAAGCTCTACGTCCATCTACAACGGGTGCAAGCCAGTTTTGCACACGCAGAATACTCAGGTTAAACTTGACGAGCCTAGCATATGCAGATATGGCCTCGGAACACGGAGACCGAAAGGTCGAGCATGAATCATATAGTAGATATGATCAACATAATGATGTTCACCATTGAAAACTAATCCATTTCACGTGATGATCGGTTATGGTTTAGTTGATTTGGATCACGTGATCACTTAGAGGATTAGAGGGATGTCTATCTAAGTGGGAGTTCTTAAGTAATATGATTAATTGAACTTTAATTTATCATGAACTTAGTCCTGGTAGTATTAGCATATCTATGTTGTAGATCAATAGCTCGCGTTGTTTCTTTCATATGTTTATTTTGATATGTTCCTAGAGAAAAATTGTGTTGAAAGATGTTAGTAGCAATGATGCGGATTGGATCCATGATCTGAGGTTTATCCTCATTGCTGCACAGAATAATTATGTCCTTGATGCACCGCTAGGTGACAGACTTATTGCAGGAGCAGATGCAGACGTTATGAACGTTTGGCTAGCTCAATATGATGACTACTTGATAGTTTAGTGCACCATGCTTAACGGCTTAGAATTGGAACTTCAAAGACGTTTTGAACGTCATGGACCATATGAGATGTTCCAGGAGTTGAAGTTAATATTTCAAGCAAATACCCGAGTTGAGAGATATAAAGTCTCCAACAAGTTCTATAGCTAAAAGATGGAGGAGAATCACTCAACTAGTGAGCATGTGCTCAGATTGTCTGGGTACTACAATCGCTTGAATCAAGTGGGAGTTAATCTTCCAGATAAAATAGTGATTGACAAAATTCTCTAGTCACCATCACCAAGTTAGTAGAACTTCGTGATGAACTATAGTATGCAAGGGATGACGAAAAACGACTCCCGAGCTTTTCATGATGATGAAATCAATGAAGGTAGAAATCAAGAAAGAACATCAAGTGTTGATGGTTGACAAGACCACTAGTTTCAAGAAAAGGGTAAAAGGGAAGAAGGGGAACTTCAAGAAGAACGGCAAGCAAGTTGCTGCTCAAGTGAAGAAGCCCAAGTCTGGTCCTAAGTCTGAGACTAAGTGCTTCTACTGCAAAGGGACTGGTCACTGGAAGCGGAGCTACCCCAAGTGTTTGGTGGATAAGAAGGATGGCAAAGTAAACAAAAGTATATTTGATATACATGTTATTGATGTGTACTTTACTAGTGTTTATAGCAACCCCTCAGTATTTGATACTGGTTCAGTTGTTAAGAGTAGTAACTCGAAACAGGAGTTGCAGAATAAACAGAGACTAGTTAAGGGTGAAGTGACGATGTGTGTTGGAAGTAGTTCCATGATTGATATGATCATCATCGCACACTCCCCTATACTTTCGGGATTAGTGTTGAACCTAAATAAGTGTTATTTGGTTTTTGTGTTGAGCATGAATATGATTTGATCATGTTTTGCAATACGGTTATTCATTAAAGTCAGAGAATAATTGTTGTTCTGTTTACATGAATAAAACCTTCGATGGTCATACACCCAATGAAACTAGTTCATTGGATCTCGATCGTAGTAATACACATATTCATAATATTGAAACCAAAAGATGCAAAGTTAATAATGACAGTGCAACTTATTTGTGGCACTGCCGTTTAGGTCATATTGGTGTAAAGCGCATGAAGAAACTCCATGCTGATGGGCTTTTGGAATCACTTGATCATGAATCACTTGATGCTTGCGAACCATGCCTCATGGGCAAGATGACTAAGACTCCGTTCTCCGGAACAATGGAGCGAGCAACTAACTTATTGGAAATAATACATACTGATGTATGCGATCCGATGAGTGTTAAGGCTCGCGGCGGGTATCGTTATTTTCTGACCTTCACAGATGATTTGAGCAAATATGGGTATATCTACTTGATGAAACATAAGTCTGAAACATTTGAAAAGTTCAAAGAATTTCAGAGTGAAGTGGAAAATCATCGTGACAAGAAAATAAGGTTTCTACGATCTGATCGCGGAGATAAATATTTGAGTTACGAGTTTGGTCTTCAATTAAAACAATGTGGAATAGTTTCACAAATTCGTGCCACCTGGAACACCACAGCATAATGGTGTGTCCGAACGTCATAACCGTACTTTGTTGAATATAGTACAATCTATGATGTTTCTTACCGATTTACCAATATCGTTTTGGGATCATGCATTAGAGACAGCTGCATTCACGTTAAAAAGGGCACCATCTAAGTCCGTTGAGACGACACAATATGAACTATGGTTTGGCAAGAAACCAAAGTTGTCGTTTCTTAAAGTTTGGGGTTACGATGCTTATATGTGAAAAAGTTTCATCCTGATAAGCTCGAACCCAAATCGGAGAAATGCGTCTTCATAGGATACCCAAAGGAGACAGTTGGGTACACCTTCTATCACAGATCCGAAGGCAAGATATTCGTTGCTGAGAATGGATCCTTTCCAGAGAAGAAGTTTCTCTCGAAAGAAGTGAGTGGGAGGAAAGTAGAAAACTTGATAAGGTAATTGTACCATCTCCCTTATTGGAAAGTAGTTCATCACAGAAATCTGTTCTTGTGACTACTGCACCAATTAGTGAGGAAGCTAATGATGATGATCATGTAACTTCAGATCAAGTTACTACCGAATCTCGTAGGTAAACCAGAGTGAGATACGCACTAGAGTGGTACGGTAATCCTGTTCTGGAAGTCATGTTACTAGACCATGACGAACTTACAAACTATGAAGAAGCGATGGTGAGCCCAGATTCCACAAAATGGCTTGAAGCCATGAAATCTGAGATGGGATCCATGTATGAGAACAAAGTGTGGACTTTAGTTGACTTGCCCAATGATCGGCAAGCAATTGAGAATAAATGGATCTTCAATAAGAAGACTGACACTGACGGTAATGTTACTGTCTACAAAAGCTAGAATTGTCGCAAAAGGTTTTTGACAAGTTCAAGGTGTTGACTACGATGAGAGTTTCTCACTCATATCTATGCTTAAGTCTCTCCGAATCATGTTAGCAATTGCCGCATTTTATGAAATCCGGCAAATGGATAAACAAAAACTGCATTCCTTAATGGATTTATTAAAGAAGAGTTGTATACGATGCAACTAGAAGGTTTTGTCGATCCTAAAGGTGTTAACAAAATATGCAAGCTCCAACGATCCATCTATGGACTAGTGCAAGCATCTCGGAGTTGGAATACACGCTTTGATAAGTTGATCAAAGCATATAGTTTTATATAGACTTGCGATGAAGCCTGTATTTACAAGAAAGTGAGTGGGAGCACTACATCATTTCTGATAAGTATATGTAAATGACATATTGTTGATCGGAAATAATGTAGAATTATTCTGCAAAGCATAAAGGAGTATTTGAAAGGAGTTTTTCGAAGAAGGACCTCGGTGAAGCTGCTTACATATTGAGCATCAAGATCTATAGAGATAGATCAAAACGCTTGATAAGTGTTTTCAATGAGTACATACCTTGACAAGATTTTGAAGTAGTTCAAAATGGAACAGTCAAAGAAAGAGTTCTTGCCTGTGTTACAAGGTGTGAAATTGAGTAAGACTCAAAGCCCGACCACGACAGAAGATAGAAAGAGAATGAAAGTCATTCCCTATGGCTCAGCCATAGATTCTATAAAGTATGCCATGATGTGTACCAGATCTATTGTATACCCTACACTTTGTTAAGCAAGGGAGTACAATAGTGATCTAGGAGTAGATCACTGGACAGCGGTCAAAATTATCCTTAGTGGAATAAGGATATGTTTCTCAATTATGGACGTGACAAAAAGGGTTCATCGTAAATAGTTACGTCGATGCAAATTTTGACACTGATCTAGATGACTCTAAGTCTCAATCTGGATACATATTGAAAGTGGGAGCAATTAGCTAAGAGTAGCTCCTTGTAGAGCATTGTTGACATAGAAATTCACAAAATACTTATGGATCTGAATGTGACAGACCCGTTGACTAAAATTATCTCACAAGCAAAACATGATCACACCTTAGTACTCTTTGGGTGTTAATCACATAGCGATGTGAACTAGATTACTGACTCTAGTAAACCCTTTGGGTGTTGATCACATATCGATGTGAACTATGAGTCTTAATCACATGGTGATGTGGACTATTGCTGTTAAATCACATGGCGATGTGAACTAGATTATTGACTCTAGTGCAAGTGGGAGACTGAAGGAAATATGCCCTAGAGGCAATAATAAAGTTATTATTTATTTCCTTATTTCATGATAAATGTTTATTATTCATGCTAGAATTGTATTAACCGGAAACATAATACATGTGTGAATACATAGACAAACAGAGTGTCACTAGTATGCCTCTACTTGACTAGCTCGTTAATCAAAGATGGTTATGTTTCCTGACCATGGACAAAGAGTTGTTATTTGATTAACGGGATCACATCATTAGGTGAATGATCTGATTGACTTGACCCATTCCGTTAGCTTAGCACTTGATCGTTTAGTATGTTGCTATTGCTTTCTTCATGACTTATACATGTTCCTATGACTATGAGATTATGCAACTCCCGTTTGCCGGAGGAACACTTTGCGTGCTACCAAACATCACAACGTAACTGGGTGATTATAAAGAAGCTCTACAGGTGTCTCCAAAGGTACATGTTGGGTTTGCGTATTTCGAGATTAGGATCTGTCACTCCGAATGTCGGAGAGGTATCTCTGGGCCCTCTCGGTAATGCACATCACTTAAGCCTTGCAAGCATTGCAACTAATGAGTTAGTTGCGGGATGATGTATTACGAAACGAGTAAAGAGACTTTCCGGTAACGAGATTGAACTAGGTATTGGATACCGATGATCGAATCTCGGGCAAGTAACATACCAATGACAAAGGGAACAACGTATGTTGTTATGCGGTCTGACCGATAAAGATCTTCGTAGAATATGTAGGAACCAATATGGGCATCCAGGTCCCGCTATTGGTTATTGACCGGAGACGTGTCTCGGTCATGTCTACATTGTTCTCGAGCCGTAGGGTCCGCACGCTTAAGGTTTCAATGACGGTTTTATTATGAGTTTATGAGTTTTATATGTACCGAAGGAGTTCGGAGTCCCGGATGAGATCGCGGATATGACGAGGAGTCTCGAAATGGTCGAGACGTAAAAATCGATATATTGGACGACTATATATGGACTTCGGAAAGGTTCCGAGTGATTCGGGTATTTTTCGGAGTACCGGAGAGTTACGAGAATTCGCCGGGAGAAGTATTGGGCCTTATTGGGCCATACGGGAAAGAGAGAGAGAGGCTGCCTAGGGCAGGCCGCGCGCCCCCCCAAGGCCTAGTCCGAATTGGACTAGGGGGAGGGGCCGCGCCCCCTCCTTCCTTCCCTTCTCCCTTCCCCTTCCTTGTCTCCTACTCCTAATACATGGAAGGACTCCTAGTTAGACTAGGAAAGGGGGAATCTCCTACTCCCGGTGGGAGTAGGACTCCCCTAGGGCGCGCCATAGAGAGGGCCGGCCCTCCCCTCCTCCACTCCTTTATATACGGGGGCAGGGGGCACCCCATAGACACACAAGTTGATCTTCGTGAACGTTCCTTAGCCGTGTGCGGTGCCCCCCTCCACGATATTACACCTCGGTCATATTGTAGCGGTGCTTAGGCGAAGCCCTACGACGGTTGAACATCAAGATCGTCACCACGCCGTCGTGCTGACGGAACTCCTTCCCGAAGCTTTGCTGGATCGGAGCCCGGGGAGCGTCATCGAGCTGAACGTGTGCCAAGAACTCGGAGGTGCCGGAGTAACGGTGCTTGGATCGGTTGGACCGGGAAGACGTACGACTACTTCCTCTACGTTGCGTCAACGCTTCCGCTTCGGTCTACGAGGGTACGTAGACAACACTCTCCCATCTCGTTGCTATGCATCACCATGATCTTGCGTGTGCGTAGGAAATTTTTGAAATTACTACGTTCCCCAACAGTTGCCATTTCGGTGCAACAAGACCTAGACCAGGAGGACAGCAAGACGGAGGTCATCGTGGAGCTCAAGACGGCGTCACCACCAGAGCTTTGTGCAGGCGAAGACTACTTTTGTCAGGATAGCTGGTACTAGCTGTCCCCTTTCAAATTAGCCCGCCATTGTTGGCTCCCTTCCCGCTCGATATTTGGGAAGAGGACCAGGGCCTCTATAAATAGGACCAACCACCCACAAAGGGGAGAGTTTCCAGGAGAGTTTTCCAAAGAGAGTTTTCCAGGGAGAGTTTCTAGAGAGCCAGAGCAAGAGCTAGGTTGAGAGCTGGGAGATCGAGATCCGAGAGAGAAAGAGAAGGGCGGCTGAACTCCTCCCAGCAGTTCATCGCCCCAGCCAAGAACAGACCCTCGCGAGGCTGTTCTTCTTTGTATTGTTCATCATCATCAGCCCAAGAGGCAATCCACCACACCACACACTGGAGTAGGGTATTACACCACAACGGTGGCCCGAACCAGTATAAACCCTGTGTCTCTTGCGTTGTTCTTTCCGTAGCTTAGATCTTAGCAAGGCGGAGGGGTGCAGGTAGGTAGGAGGCGGAATCTCCGCGCGCACCCCAGTGTTCGAACCTCAAGGGTCTGCCGGAACCCGAAATCCGACATTTGGCGCGCCAGGTAGGGGTGCGCCGGAATTCGTCTTCCACCACCCCGTTGTCCTCCGACCATTGCGCCCATTTCTGACGCTTGTCGGGCCCGCGCCGAGCGCCGGGCCGCTCTCGCTTCCCGCGTCGCCCAGACGGCCCCTGTCGGCGGACGTCCTCGCCGTTCCCCGTCACCTGCCATCAACGCCGCCACCGGCCCGGCGGGGGACGAGCAGCAAGCATCGTCTCAGCATCCGTCCGTGCGGCAAGACGGCCGCACCGCAACTCCCTCGCTCACCCCGGCTGGTTTGTTTGGAAATATGCCCTAGAGGCAATAATAAATTGATTATTATTATATTTCCTTGTTCATGATAATCGTTTATTATCCATGCTAGAATTGTATTGATAGGAAACTCAGATACATGTGTGGATACATAGACAACACCATGTCCCTAGTAAGCCTCTAGTTGACTAGCTCGTTGGTCAATAGATGGTTACGGTTTCCTGACAATGGACATTGGATGTTGTTGATAACGGGATCACATCATTAGGAGAATGATGTGATGGACAAGACCCAATCCTAAGCCTAGCACAAGATCGTGTAGTTCGCATGCTATAGCTTTACAAATGTCAAGTATCATTTCCTTAGACCATGAGATTATGCAACTCCCGGATACCGTAGGAATACTTTGGGTGTGCCAAACGTCACAACGTAACTGGGTGACTATAAAGGTGCAGTACGGGTATCTCCGAAAGTGTCTGTTGGGTTGGCACGAATCGAGACTGGGATTTGTCACTCCTTGTGACGGAGAGGTATCTCCGGGCCCACTCGGTAGGACATCATCATAATGTGCACAATGTGATCAAGGAGTTGATCACGGATGATGTGTTACGGAATGAGTAAAGAGACTTGCCGGTAACGAGATTGAACAAGGTATCGGGATACCGACGATCGAATCTCGGGCAAGTATCGTACCGATAGACAAAGGGAATTGTATACGGGATTGATTAAGTCCTTGACATCGTGGTTCATCCGATGAGATCATCGTGGAGCATGTGGGAGCCAACATGGGTATCCAGATCGTGCTGTTGGTTATTGACCGGAGAACGTCTCGGTCATGTCTGCATGGTTCCCGAACCCGTAGGGTCTACACACTTAAGGTTCGATGACACTAGGGTTATAAAGGAAGTTTGTATGTGGTTACCGAATGTTGTTCGGAGTCCCGGATGAGATCCCGGACGTCACGAGGAGTTCCAGAATGGTCCGGAGGTAAAGATTTATATATGGGAAGTCTTGTTTTGGTCGCCGGAAAAGTTTCGCGCATTATCGGTATTGTACCGGGAGTGCCGAAAGGGGTCCGGGGGTCCACCAAGGGGGTCTACCTGCCCCGGGGGGGGGGGGCACATGGGCTGTAGGGGTGTGCGCCTTGGCCTATATGGGCCAAGGACACCAGCCCCAAGAGGCCCATGCGCCAAGAGATAAGGGAAAGGAAGAGTCCTAAAGGGGGAAGGCACCTCCTAGGTGCCTTGGGGAGGATGGACTCCTCCCTGGCCGCACCCTTCCTTGGAGGAAGGGCCAAGGCTGCGCCCCCCTCTCCCTTGGCCCTATATATAGTGGGGGGAAGGGAGGGCAGCCGTACCAATGTTCTAGCGCAGCCCTCCCCCTCTCCCAAGTCCTTCTCCTCTCCCGTGGTGCTTGGCGAAGCCCTGCAGGATTGCCACGCTCCTCCACCACCACCACGCCGTTGTGCTGCTGCTGGATGGAGTCTTCCTCAACCTCTCCCTATCTCCTTGCTGGATCAAGGCATGGGAGACGTCACCGGGCTGTACGTGTGTTGAACGCGGAGGTGCCGTCCGTTCGGCACTAGGATCTCCGGTGATTTGGATCACGACGAGTATGACTCCATCAACCCCGTTCACTTGAACGCTTACGCTTAGCGATCTACAAGGGTATGTAGATGCACTCTCCTTCCCCTCATTGCTGGTTTCTCCATGGATAGATCTTGGTGACACATAGGAAAATTTTGAATTTCTGCTACGTTCCCCAACAGTGGCATCATGAGCTAGGTCTATTGCGTAGATTCTATGCACGAGTAGAGCACAAAGTAGTTGTGGGCGTTGATATTGTTCAATATGCTTACCGTTACTAGTCCAATATTGATTCGGCGGCATTGTGGGATGAAGCGGCCCGGACTGACCTTACACGTACTCTTACGTGAGACTGGTTCCACCGACTGACATGCACTAGTTGCATAAGGTGGCTAGCGGGTGTCTGTCTCTCCCACTTTAGTCGGATCGGATTCAATGAAAAGGGTCCTTATGAAGGGTAAATAGCAATTGGCATATCACGTTGTGGTTTTTGTGTAGGTAAGAAACGTTCTTGCTAGAAACATGCAAACAACAATTAGAGGACGTCTAACTTGTTTTTGCAGGGTATGCTATGTGATGTGATATGGCCAAGAAGAATGTGATGAATGATATGTGATGTATGAGATTGATCATGTTCTTGTAATAGGAATCACGACTTGCATGTCAATGAGTATGACAACCGGCAGGAGCCATAGGAGTTGTCTTTATTTATTGTATGACCTGCGTGTCATTGAACAACGCCATGTAATTACTTTACTTTATTGCTAACCGTTAGCTATAGTAGTAGAAGTAATAGTTGGCGAGACAACTTCATGAATACACGATGATGGAGATCATGATGATGGAGATCATGGTGTCATGCCGGTGATGATGATGATCATGGAGCCCCGAAGATTGAGATCAAAAGGAGCAAAGTGATGATGGCCATATCATGTCACTATTTGATTGCATGTGATGTTTATCATGTTTTTGCATCTTATTTGCTTAGAATGACGGTAGTAAATAAGATGATCCCTCTTTAAAACTTCAAGAAAGTGTTCTCCCTAACTGTGCACCGTTGTAGAAGGTTCGTTGTTTCGAAGCACCACGTGATGATCGGGTGTGATAGGTTCTAACGTTCGAATACAACGGGTGTTGACAAGCCTAGCATGTACAGACATGGCCTCGGAACACATGCAAAACACTTAGGTTGACTTGACGAGCCTAGCATGTACAGACATGGGCTCGGAACACAAGAGACCGACAGGTCGAGCATGAGTCGTATAGAAGATACGATCAACATGAAGATGTTCACTGATGTTGACTAGTCCGTCTCACGTGATGATCGGACACGGCCTAGTTGACTCGGATCATGTAATCACTTGGATGACTAGAGGGATGTCTATCTGAGTGGGAGTTCATAAGATGAACTTAATTATCCTGAACATAGTCAAAAGGTCTTCGCAAATTATGTCGTAGCTCGCGCTTCAGTTCTACTGTTTAGATATGTTCCTAGAGAAAATTTAGTTGAAAGTTGATAGTAGCAACTATGCGGACTAGGTCCGTAAACTGAGGATTGTCCTCATTGCTTCATAGAAGGCTTATGTCCTTAATGCACCGCTCAGTGTGCTGAACCTCGAACGTTGTCTGTGGATGTTGCGAACATCTGACATACACATTTTGATAACTACGTGATAGTTCAGTTAAACGGTTTAGAGTTGAGGCACCGAAGACGTTTTGAAACATCGCGAAACATATGAGATGTTTCGAGGGCTGAAATTGGGATTTCAGGCTCGTGCCCACGTCAAGAGGTATAAGACCTCCGACGATTTTCTTAGCCTGCAAACTAAGGGAGAATAGCTCAATTGTTGAGCTTGTGCTTAGATTGTCTGAGTACAACAATCATTTGAATCGAGTGGGAGTTAATCTTCCAGATGAGATAGTGATGTTTCTCCAAAGTCATTGCCACCAAGCTGCTAGAGCTTCGTGATGAACTATAACATATCAGGGATAGATATGATGATCCTTGAAATATTCACAATGTTTGACACCGCGAAAGTAGAAATCAAGAAGGAGCATCAATTGTTGATGGTTAGTGAAACCACTAGTTTCAAGAAGGGCAAGGGCAAGAAGGGATACTTCATGAAACGGCAATTCAGCTGCTGTCATAGTGAAGAAACCCAAGGTTGAACCCAAACCCGAGACTAAGTGCTTCTGTAATAAGAGGAACAACCACTGGAGCAGAATTATCCTAGATACTTGGTAGATGAGAAGGCTGGCAAGGTCGATAGAAGTATATTGGATATACATTGTGTTAATGTGTACTTTACTAGTACTCCTAGTAGCATCATGGTATTAGATACCGGTTCGGTTGCTAAGTGTTAGTAAACTCGAAATAAAAGACTGCGGAGTAAACGGAGACTAGCTAAAGGTGAGCTGCCGATATGTGTTGGAAGTTTTTCCAAGCTTGATGTGATCAAGCATCGCACGCTCCCTCTACCATCGAGATTGGTGTTTGCGTTGAGCATAGACATGACTGGATTATGTCTATCGCAATACGGCTATTCATTTAAGGAGAATAATGGTTACTCTGTTTATTTGAATAATACCTTCAATGGTCTTGCACCTAAAATGAATGGTTTATTGAATCTCGATCGTAGTGATACACATATTCATGCCAAAAGATATAAGATAGTACCACCTACTTGTGGCACTGCCACGTAAGTCATATCGGTATAAAACGCATGAAGAAGCTCCATGTTGATGGATCTTTGGGCTCACTCGTTTTTGAAAAGTTTGAGACATGCGAACCATGTCTATTGGTGTATATGCATGAAGAAACTCCATGCAAATGGACCGTTTGGACTCACTTGTTTTTGAATCACTTGAGACATGCAAATCATACCACATGGGCAAGATGACTGAAAGCCTCATTTTCAGTAAATTGGAACTAGAAAGCCACTTGTTGGAAGTAATACATTTTGATGTGTGCAGTCCAATGAGTGTTGAGGCATGTAGTGGATATCGTTTTGTTCTTACTTCACAGATGATTTGAGTAGATGTTGAGTATATTTACTTGATGAATCACGAGTCTAAATTATTGAAAGGTTCAAGTAATTTCAGGGTGAAGTTGAAAGATCATCGTAACAAGAGGATAAAATATCTATGATATGATCATAGAGATGAATATCGGAATTACGAGTTTGGCACAGAATTAAGACATTGTGGAAATTGTTTCACAACTAATACAGCCTGGAACACCATAGTGTGATGGTGTGTCCGAACATCATAACTGTACCCTATAGGATATGATGCATACCATGATGTCTCTTATCGAATTACCACGATAGTTTATGGGTTAGGCATTAGAGACAACCACATTCACTTTAAATAGGGCACCACGTAATTCCGATGAGGTGACACCGTATGAACTATGGTTTAGAGAAACCTAAGCTGTCATTTCTTAAAAGTTTGGGGCTGCGATGCTTATGTGGAAAAGTTTCAGGCTGATAAGCTCGAACCCAAAGCGGATAAATGCATCTTCATAGGACACCTAAAATAGTTGTGTATACCTCCTGTCTCAGATCCCAAAGCAATAAGGGATTGTTTCTAGAATCGGGTCCTTTCTCGAGGAAAAGTTTCTCTCAAAAGAATTGAGTGGGAGGATGGTGGAGACTTGATGAGGTTATTGAACCGTCTCTTCAACTAGTGTGTGGCAGGGCACAGGGAGTTGTTCCTGTGGCACCTACACCAATTGAAGTGGAAGCTTATGATAGTGATCATGAAACTTCAGATCAAGTCACTACCAAACCTCGTGGGATGACAAGGATGCGTACTACTTTAGAGTGGTACGTAATCCTGTCTTGGAAGTCATGTTGCTAGACAACAATAAACCTACGAGCTATGGAGAAGCGATGGTGGGCCCGGATTCCGATAAATGGCTCGAAGCCGTAAAATCCGAGAGAGGATCCATGTATGAAAACAAAGTGTAGACTTTGGCAGAACAGCTCGATGGTCGTAAGACTGTTAGGTACAGATGGATTTTAAAAGGAAGACGGACAATGATGGTAAATGTCACCATTAAGAAAGCTCGACTTGTCGTTAAGATGTTTTCCGACAAGTTCAAGGAGTTGACTACGATGAGACTTTCTCACTCGTAGCGATGCTAAGAGTCTGTTGGAATTATATTAGCGATTTCTGCATTATTTATGAAATCTTGCAGATAGGATGTCAAAACATTGTTTCCTCGACGATTTTCTTGAGGAAAGGTTGTATGTGATACAACCGGAAGGTTTTGTCAATCCTGAAAGATGCTAATAAGTATGCAAAGCTCCAGCAATCCTTCTAAGGACTGGAGTAAGCATCTCGGAGTCGGAATATACACTTTGATGGAGTAATCAAAGTTTATGGGTTTATACAAAGTTTGTTAGAAACTTGTATTTACAATAAAGTGAGTGGGAGCACTATGACATTTCTGATAAGTATATGTGGATGACATATTGTTGATCCGAAATGACGTAGAATTTCTGGAAAGCATATAGGGTTATTTGGAAAGTGTTTTTCAATGGAAAGCCTGGATTAAGCTACTTGAACATTTAGCATCAAGATCTATAAGGATAGATCAAAACACTTAATGGTACTTTCAAATGAGCACATACCTTGACATGATCTTGAAGGTGTTCAAGATGGATCAGTCAAAGAAGGAGTTCTTGCCTGAGTTGTAAGGTATGAAGTTGAGACTTAAAGCTCAACCACGGCAGAATAGAGAGAAAGGACGAAGGTCGTCCCCTATGCTTAAGACATAGGCTCTACAGTATGCTATGTTGTGTACCGCACCTGAAATATGCCTTGCCATGAGTCAGTCAAGGGGTACAAGAGTGATCCAAGAATGGATCACAGGACAGCGGTCAGAGTTATCCTTAGTAACTAGTGGACTAAGGATTTTTCTCGATTATGGAGGTGGTAAAGGAGTTCGTCGTAAAGGGTTATGCCGATGCAAACTTTGACACTAATCCAGATTATTCCGAGTAGTAAACTGGATTCGTATAGTAGAACAGTTATTTGGAATAGCTCCAAATAGAACGTGGTAGCTGCATCTAGGAGATGACATAGAGATTTGTAAAGCACACACAGATCTGAAAGGTTCAGACCCGTTGACTATAACCTCTCTCACAAGCATAACATGATCAAACCCAAAACTCTTTGGGTGTTAGTCACATGGGGATGTGACCTTGAGTGTTAATCACATATCGATGTGAACTGGATTATTGACTCTAGTGGAAGTGGGAGACTGTTGGAAATATGCCCTAGAGGCAATAATAAATTGATTATTATTAAATTTCCTTCTTCATGATAATCGTTTATTATCCATGCTAGAATTGTATTGATAGGAAACTCAGATACATGTGTGGATACATAGACAAAACCATGTCCCTAGTAAGCCTCTAGTTGACTAGCTCGTTGGTCAATAGATGGTTACGGTTTCCTGACGATGGACATTGGATGTTGTTGATAACGGGATCACATCATTAGGAGAATGATGTGATGGACAAGACCCAATCCTAAGCCTAGCACAAGATCGTGTAGTTCGCATGCTATAGCTTTACTAATGTCAAGTATCATTTCCTTAGACCATGAGATTGTGCAACTCCCGGATACCGTAGGAATACTTTGGGTGTGCCAAATGTCACAACGTAACTGGGTGACTATAAAGGTGCACTACGGGTATCTCCGAAAGTGTCTGTTGGGTTGGCACGAATCGAGACTGGGATTTGTCACTCCGTGGGACGGAGAGGTATCTCCGGGCCCACTCGGTAGGACATCATCATAATGTGCACAATGTGATCAAGGAGTCGATCATGGGATGATGTGTTACGGAACGAGTAAGGAGACTTGCCGGTAATGAGATTGAACAAGGTATCGGGATACCGATGATCGAATCTCGGGCAAGTATCGTACCGATAGACAAAGGGAATTGTATACGGGATTGATTAAGTCCTTGACATCATGGTTCATCCGATGAGATCATCGTGGAGCATGTGGGAGCCAACATGGGTATCCAGATCCCGCTGTTGGTTATTGACCGGAGAACGTCTCGGTCATGTCTGCATGGTTCCCGAACCCGTAGGGTCTACACACTTAAGGTTCAATGACGCTAGGGTTATAAAGGAAGTTTGTATGTGGTTACCGAATGTTGTTCGGAGTCCTGGATGAGATCCCGGACGTCACGAGGAGTTCCGGAATGGTCCGGAGGTAAAGATTTATATATGGGAAGTCTTGTTTTGGTCGCCGGAAAAGTTTCGCGCATTATCGGTATTGTACCGGGAGTGCCGAAAGGGGTCCGGGGGTCCACCAAGGGGGTCTACCTGCCCCGGGGGGGGCACATGGGCTGTAGGGGTGTGCGCCTTGGCCTATATGGGCCAAGGACACCAGCCCCAAGAGGCCCATGCGCCAAGAGATAAGGGAAAGGAAGAGTCCTAAAGGGGGAAGGCACCTCCTAGGTGCCTTGGGGAGGATGGACTCCTCCCTGGCCGCACCCTTCCTTGGAGGAAGGGCCAAGGCTGCACCCCCCTCTCCCTTGGCCCTATATATAGTGGGAGGAAGGGAGGGCAGCCGTACCAATGTTCTGGCGCAGCCCTCCCCCTCTCCCAAGTCCTTCTCCTCTCCCGTGGTGCTTGGCGAAGCCCTGCAGGATTGCCACGCTCCTCCACCACCACCATGCCGTTGTGCTGCTGCTGGATGGAGTCTTCCTCAACCTCTCCCTCTCTCCTTGCTGGATCAAGGCATGGGAGACGTCACCGGGCTGTACGTGTGTTGAACGCGGTGGTGCCGTCCGTTCGGCACTAGGATCTCCGGTGATTTGGATCACGACGAGTACGACTCCATCAACCCCGTACACTTGAACGCTTCCGCTTAGCGATCTACAAGGGTATGTAGATGCACTCTCCTTCCCCTCATTGCTGGTTTCTCCATGGATAGATCTTGGTGACACGTAGGAAAATTTTGAATATCTGCTACGTTCCCCAACAGGTTCTTCGTCCCGCGCGCTCCGCGCACCCATGGAGGCTCGAGCTGCGCTCATCGCGGTAAATGAGCTCCTGCGCTACCATCCCGTCGATGATGTCTATGAAGAATGTCTCGACCGCGTCGCCGAGCTCATCCGCGCCGCAGGGGGCTCTCCTGCGCCGTGCGCTCCGCTGCACCACACCCCGCCTCGTGCGGGCGATGAAGCTCCGGCGGCGCTCCGGCCGCCTCCTCCTCAGGAAGGCGCCATGGCTCCAAGGCACGTGGTCCCTAGGCGGAACCCGCTCCGTTAGGTGCCAGCGCGGCAAGAGCAGAGCTGCCAAGAAGTCCCTCGCCCGCAAGAAGCTGCCCGGGTGCTCCCTGCTCCAGCATGTCGCGACCATGCTCCTGCTTCCGCACGTCAAGACCCCGCGCTGCTCCCAGTTGCAGCGCGTGGGGACATGCAAGACCAAGCTCTCCGTCACCCAAGGCCTCCCGTGGCCATAGCAGGCTGCCGCGCCTTCACCACCGAGCTACGCAGCGTCGTGTGGCCCGGCAAGTTCAAGCCAGACCTGCCTCCTCGCTACGACTGCACGGTCGACCCTGCGGAGTTCCTCCAACTCTACGAGCTGGGCATCGAAGCTGCCAACGGAGACGAAATGGTCATGGCAAACTGGTTTCCCATGGCGCTCAAGGACGGGGCCCGCACCTGGCTCCTGAACCTGGCTCCAGGCACGATCTCCTCTTGGGACGAGATGCGCACCCGCTTCATCGCCAACTTCCAAGGTACTCGCGACCGGCCACTCGCCGTGAGGGACATGCACCGCATCAAGCAACAACCCGGGGAGACCCTGCAGAAGTACATCCAGCGCTTCAACAACGCATGCCTCAAGATTCCCAAGGTGACTGAGGAGGCCATCATCTCAGCCTTCTTCGACGGAGTGCGCGATGTCAAGATGAAGGAGGAGCTGGCGATGCATGAAGACCTGTGCACTTCCTTGGAGCTGTTCAACTTGGCAAACAAGTGCGCCAGGGCTGAGGAAGGGCGTCTCTCCCTCCTCGAGCTGCCTGCCGTAGACCCAGAAGAGAAGAAGCCCAAGGCCAAGGATGTGAAGCACAAGGGGGCTGCCGTGCTCGCGGCAGAACTAGACACCAAGCGGGGCAGAGATCAGCCCGAACCTTCCAAGGGCAGCCGGTATTGTGTGTACCACGACCTCCACACCCACAACACCAACGAATGTCAAGAACTCCGAGCCGTGCGAGAAGGAAGGATCGGCCGTCGCCCCGACTGCGGTGACCGGGGCTACGGTCGAGGAGGAGGAAGGAACGCAGGATGCTGGGAAGATCGTGGCCCGTGCCAAGGGTGGCACGATCAACCTCGCGAGGATCGCTGGCAAGACCCGCCTCGCGAGGGAGACTGGAGGATCAGCCTTGCGAGGATCGCCCGCAAGGTAATGCAGGTCTCCCTCCGCTACCACCGCAGCCAAGGAGAAACGAGGACCGCCACCAGGACGAGGGGGCTGGGGGCTTCCAGGAGCCGCGCGCGATCGCCTGCATCCTGGGCGGGGCTCAAGCCCCAGCCTCTAAACGCATCTTCAAGCAGTTCGCCCGCGAAGTGAATGCAGCCCTCCCCAGGCTCGAAGCCACGCGCCCTCTCAGGTGGTCGGCGTGCGCCATCATGTTCAGCTCAACAGATCAGCTCAAGTCTGCGGCTACAGCCGGAGTCCCTCCCGATGCTTTGTTCCCCAATCATCAGCAACGTGGTGGTCACCAAGACCCTCATCGATGGCGGGGTAGGGCTCAACATCCTGTCCGTGGAAACATTCAACAATCTCCAAGTGCCCTACAGCCAGCTTCAGCCAACCAAGCCTTTATCCAGAATCACCGACGGCTCCACGGTCCCGATTGGGCAGGTCCGCCTCCCTGTCACCTTCGGGGCACGCGATAACTACCGCACCAAGCTCATCGACTTCGACGTCGCTCACATTCGCCTGCCGTACAATGCCATCCTTGGGTACCCAGCGCTGGCCAAGTTCATGGCCGTAACTCACCACGGCTACAACGTTCTCAAGATGCCAGGAAGTGGCGGAGTCATCACGGTGCCCTGTGAAGAGAAGGACGTGGTGTGTTCCCTGGAACGAGCCTTTCAGGCCGCATCACTGGAAGACCCGGATCGCGGAAGCAGGAGGCTTCCCGAGACCACCCCCAAGAAGAAGAAGACATCGTCCGGCCCGGCCCCTCAGGAGGCAGGCCCCTCTGGGCCCGTGCCTGCCCAGGGGGAACCTCCTTCCATCGCATAGGAAAGTGTGCCCGGCGCCCTCCTCAGGCAGGGCTCGGGGGCTCTCCCCTGGAGGGCCACCGACCTAGCTAGGGTCACGAGGGAGGCGCTTGGGCACCACATGGAGGCGTGTTTCGAAGCACATTTCCCTCAAGAAGGAGCAAGGCAAGGAAAGCCGGACCCTCAGGAGTTCATCAGCAAGGCCATTCAGGAGCTGCAGGAGTCAAGAGTCATGAAAGGCGGCCGCCGCCTACCAGCATTGGCTCCCCATCCAGGCGAGGATGGTGGGCTGCGCGTCTGCATCGACATACCGGGGGTCAATCGAGTCGCCTCCCTGGAGCACCTCTGGCCCTCGCGAGTGGGGCGCTGTGGAGGTCCACCCCACAGCTACGTTCACATGCCTTAAGGCTTGCCGAACGCGGCTGCCACGTACCAGGGCCTCATGAGGGGCATCACGGAGGCATGGGAGGCCAGGCGTTCCGCAGCCCTGGCGGAGATGGAGATGGTCCGCGAGGAGCCGCCAGTGCCTCTGGAGCCTCCCGAGGCCCCTGGGCCTGGGGGCTCATGAGGATCAGCTTCCGCAGCCCACCGAGTCTGCTACACCAACACCCCTTCGTCCTCAACGTCATCAGGTGACATCTTTCAAGTTTCACTTCCAGCTGGGAGCGCCCCCAGGGCTGCATTATTCCCAGGCCGCATGGGTCCGTCCCTGCGGCATGTATCCCTGTCATTTCATGTTGTTAGCTTACCTTGTTGGGGGCACCCCTCGGGCTGCATCATCCCCAAGCCGCTCGGGCCTGGACCAGCGGCATGTATCCCATTTGCGTTTATTTCCGGTTATGCGTTAGAACCACCATGCTTGATTATTTGATGCCGGTTCACGGCACCTCTTCTTCTCCATGCCGACCACTTGCATGTTAAAGGGGGGGGGGGTACCTGAGCATCGCGACTCAGGGCTCTTACTGGCTCTCCAGCCCTCACCCTCTGGCCTTGACCACGGCATCGCGACCTGGCATACCAGCGACGACTGAGACCAGCTCGAGGGCCGGGACCCGAGGACGTAGAGTGCAGGCATCTAACCAAATTTGCAGGGACACATCACAAGATAAGGCCCAGTGCTAGGCGCAACCCGCCTAGTGGTAGGACCCCGTGAGTCCCGCGCTGGCTCACGGGTGCCCAGATACACCTCGCCAGGCCCTACCGTGCCAGCCACATGTCAGGCGGGGCTGTACACGCCCCGGGGGCTCCTCCCGGAGGGGGGCCCCCTCCCACGTACCAGTGGAAGCACCATGCTCCGCGCTGGCTGACGACACTGCCGAGGAGCGGCTATGCCCGTACACATACGGAAGCGCTATGCTCCGCGCTGGTGATAAACAACTAAGGGTGGCCCCTGGGCCGCATCAACCTCAGGGAGCCCAGAGCTCAGTGTCTAGCCTCATCGTAACGCCTCCCCACGGGAGTGCCGCGCGAGGGGGCTGGGCACGGGGGCTGCGCCTGGGTCATGCCCAAATGCACGCCGCCCAGCCAGGCCCCCCGGGCCTGGTTCGTCGCGCGCCTCTCCCCGAGCGGAGCCAAGGTACGAAGGCCGTTTGAGCGTCAAGGGGGACTCCTGAGCATCGCGACTCGGGAGCCTAACTGGTCACGTAGCCCCTCACTCCTTGGTCCCGTCCTGGTTTCCGGTCGGGACTAATGCTGGGTGAGGTATGAGCGGGGCCAGGCTCTGCAGACGTAGAACGGTAGATCCACCCACATCACACCTCCCTACTTGCTGTTCGTGCGCCAAGGGGGACTCCTGAGCATCGCGACTCAGGAGCCTAACTTGTCACGTAGCCCCTCACTCCTTAGTCCCGTCCTGGTTCCCGGTCGGGGCTAACGCTGGGTGAGGTATGCGCGGGGCCGGGCTCTGCCGGCGTAGAACATAAGCAAGTAGGAAGGAAAAGCGTAAATTTCAAGGAATTCAAAAGCAAATATTATAGTCCACACTGTTATCCCAATGCCAAACGCAAGTTTAAATGCCTCCCCGAGGCATGATACATGTGCAGGAATTAAAGGCAGGACAGGAGCCATGACGGAGTCACTTGTCGGCGGTGGAGCAGCGCGGAGTGGGTTCGCCTCACGGAGCAGCGGGGCCGGCAGCGCCTTGCTTCGGCTTGGTGCTGAAGGCCCGGAACTTCCCCAGCAGAGCCTCCGCGCGACCCTTCACGACCTTGGCAGCGGCAGCGGCACGCTCGCCGCTTACTGGCTCCAGCAGGCTGTCGAGGTCGACGCCGGGGTTGCGAAGGTAGATGTGGGTGAGGACCCGCATCAGCGCTGCAGAAGACAGGACACGTGCCTCGGCCTCGGCCGTGGGCCAAGGCCAAGGGCGACATCTTCAAGAGCATGAACCAGGAAGGGAAGCAGCTTGGCGGGGCCGTCCTCGGTGCCAGCTAGCGGGCTCTCCAGGCCGCTGTCGTAAAGCGTCCTCAGCGAGGAGCGAGCCTTCGCCTCCATATCTGTGAACACCACGCGGTCCTCGGCAAGAACCAGGGCCTTGTCGTCCAGCTCGGCCTTCCTCGCCCCCAACTCCTGCTCCAGCGCGCCTAGGCGGTCGCGACATTTCCTGAGCTTGACCTCCCTCTCCTTGACGGCCGCCTCGCGAGCCTTCACGCCTTCTTCCTGCTCTTGGCGAAGGCGGACCTCTTTCGCGAGCTAGTCCCGCAGGCCTTGCAGCTTTCGCCTCAAGGACGGCCCGCTTCTCCTCATCACAAGCCGTCGAGGCCTGGACCAGCGCCGCCCGAATTGAAGCGTCGGAGCGAACCCATCCTGAAGCCAGCTCCAAGCACCCGGCCACCAAGCAAGGGTCGGCGCCAAGAAGATCCTGCCGCAGTCGGTCCAGCTCAGCAATAGCATGAGCCAGAACGGCAGAAGGAGTCGGAGAGACAACAGCTGGTGGAGTAAGAGGAGAAGGCGGCAGTGCGGCCACATCATCCTGAGGCGGAGTCTGCCGCGCCTCAACGGCTGCAGTGGCGGCGACAGGCAAGGACACCTCGGGAGGCACTTGGGCCGTGGGGGCTGAGCTCGCCCCAGCCGGCTCAGCCAGGCCTCGTGAGGACGACCGGGCAGGAGAAGCCTGTGCATCGCGGTCACCCCCCTTCGCGGGCAGAGGCGCTGTCACTGATGGAACCTCAGGAGCTCCCTTTGACTTCTTTGCTGTCGGCGCCAGCCTATCCAAGAGATGCGGACGTCAAGCCTCAGAAGCGGAGCAAGAGATAAAGATAAGGATCAAATGCTTACGGGTCATCGCCAGTGAGCTCAAGCGGCCTCCGGCCAAATTTGAAGCCTTAAAGCCGGCTGGAAGGGTCAACCTCGGGAAGCTTGGAAGCGGAAGGTGCGTCTGTTGTCCGCCTCGGGGCCGGGGCAGACCCGCGGGAGATCAGCCCGGTCCTGTCCTTCTTTGGGATCGGGGACAAGCTCCCGCCGTCTTGCTCGTCGTCATCCTCATCGTCATTGCTTGGAGAGAGGCGGAGAACGCGGGACCTGCATCGGGGGAGGGGAGCCCTCGACTCCCCGTCAGTCGCCTCGGAGTCAGGCCCTTTTTCCCGCTCCCCTCCTTCCTCCTCTTCGCTGGAGTCGTCGGAGGGCATGTCCACCAGTTCCACGGGAGCTTCCATGGGCACGGGCCCATCCCCGTTGAAGACGGGCATGGACTTCACTACCTGCTCCCAGTCGTCGCGGAGGAACAAGGGCGTAGGAGCGCCCTCCAACCTCGCCACATCGCCCCCGACCAGAGATTGGAGGACCACAGCCAGATCTCCGTCGGCCAAGGCTGCGGGGCTCGAATGGGGCCTCCACATCAGAAGTGAGTACTGTCGGCGTTCTTGGAACGGGGGTCCCCAGACTTGCCTGCCTGCGGCCTACGGCGTGGCTCAAAGGAGGCCCAGCACGACCCATCTTCATCAACACAAGACTCAAGACCCTCGCAAGGGGCCAAGCCTCGCGAGGCGGACGACACGGAGCTTCCTCAGGAAAGGCCTCGCCAGGCTGGCTCGTGAGGAGGCGGAGAGATCAAGGCGGGGTACCTCGCGAGGTGCCCGTGACGCAAGCCATGACGACTCAGGGCGCCAGGCCGGTGCTAGCGCGCGCAGCGTCCTCTTTTCCTCTTTGGTGCAAAGGGGGCAAGTGCAGCCGCGAAGTACCGAGGGATCAGGAAAAGGTTGCCATTTCGGTGCAACGAGATCAAGACCAGGAGGACTACGAGACGGAGGTCACCGTGCAGCCCAGAACGGCGTCATCACCAGAGCTTTGCACAGGCGAAGACTGCTTTTGTCAGGATAGTTGATACTTGCTGTCCCCCTTTAAATTAGCCCGCCATTGTTGGCTCCCTTCCTGCTCAATATTTGGGAAGAGGACCAGGGCCTCTATAAATAGAACCAGCCACCCACATAGCGGGGGGTTCGGTTTTGGTTCATTCGGTTTGCAAGCAGAGAGAGAGAGAGAAGAGAGAAAGGTGGCTGAACTCCTCCTAGCAGTTCATCACCCCAGCCAAGAACAGACCCTCGCGAGGCTGTTCTTCCTTGTATTGTTCATCATCATCAGCCCCAAGAGGCAATCCACCAACCACACACTGGAGTAGGGTATTACACCACAATAGTGGCCCGAACCAGTATAAATCTTGTGTCCCTTGTGCAGTTCTTTTAGTAGTTTAGATCTTTGCGAGGCGGGGAGGTAGAAGGCATAATCTCCGTGCGCACCCCAGTGTTCGAACCTTAAGGGTCTGCCGGAACCCGAAATCCGACAAGTACTGCCGAAGCGGAGCCAGCTGGTGCTCCAGGAATTCTCTTAGCAGCGACGCGCCGGTCAGCTTCGCCGCCGCCTTGTTGGCCGGCCTCAGATCCGCGTCCATCTTCTCCAACACCATCTTCGCGCGGGGGTCCGCGAGCTACGCTCGACCCCAATCGCTGGAGCTCGTGGTCTGCTCCGTGGGCAAGATCAGCCAAGGGTGGATGCGCCCAGCATCCACCAAGACCCACTTGCTCCTGAAGCCCTCAATCCCTTTTTCGGGGTTCGAGATGGCAATGGCACCACCGTACGCGATGAAGCTCGCGCACGCGGAAGCAGGACCGCGAGAGGTCCGGAGGTAGAAGTAGTGGCGCAACAAGGCCACTGAGGGCTGCACCCCTACGTGAGCCTCACAGTAATAGGCGAAGATTGCCAGAAGAAGGACGGAGTTGGGATGGAGATGCAGAGCCTGTAGCTTATAATGGCGGAGGACAGAGAAGAAGAACTCGGAGAAGGGAGGCACCAGGCCAGCGGCAATGGCACTTACGAAGAACGGATAGAAGGTGCTCCCTTGACCTTCAGGAGTGGCGGAGCCGGCCTTGAACACCTTCGCCCTATCAATGCCCCGCGCCGCCGCCATCCGGCGCAACCGGGAAAGGCTCGCCTCCGACACGTTCGGCGAGTCCAGGGCAGACGAGTACCAAGCTACGGCCGGGGGCTGACGAGGCGCCATGGCTTCCTGGGTCACACGGTCGGGCAGATCTGGAGATTTCAGAGGAAGGAAGGAGAGGCGCAGGAAAGGGGATCTAAGCAGCAACCGGGGAAAGCAGGAAGCAAGGCCTAGGCGGATGCCGTTCCTTTATCAACTCGCGCGGTTGCTAAGGCGCCCACGTCCAATCAACCGCCATGCGGCGCCCAAGGCCGTAGGCTGTTAGGGCCCGCGGCGCTTCGCTCTTGCCCTTCCGCCTCCCTGCACGGCCAAGTCCGGGCACGCCTTTGGCCCGGGGGCTACCGTCGGCGTTCTGGGAATGGGGGTCCCCAGACTTGCCTGCCTGCGGCCTGCGGCGTGGCTCAAAGGGGGGCCCAGCATGGCCCATCTTCACCAACATAGACCCAAGACCCTTGCGAGGGGCCAAGCCTTGCGGGGCGGACGACGCGGAGCTTCCTCAGGCACGGCCTCATCAGGCTGGCTCGCGAGGAGGCGGAGAGATCAAGGAGGGGTACCTCACGAGGTGCCCGTGATGCAAGCCATGACGACCAAGGGCGCCAGGCGGGTGCCAGCCCGCGCAGTGTCCTCCTTTCCCCTTTGGTGCAAAGGGGCCAAGCGCAGCCGCGGAGTACCGAGGCATCAGGCTAAGGTTGCCATTTCGGTGCAACAAGACCAAGACCAGGAGGACAGCAAGACGGAGGTCATCGTGGAGCCCAAGACGGCGTCACCACCAGAGCTTTGTGCAGGCGAAGACTACTTTTGTCAGGATAGCTAGTACTAGCTGTCCCCTTTCAAATTAACCCGCCATTCTTGGCTCCCTTCCCGCTCGATATTTGGGAAGAGGACCAGGGCCTCTATAAATAGGACCAGCCACCCACAGAGGGGAGAGTTTCCAAGAGAGTTTTCCAGAGAGAGTTTCCAGGAGAGTTTTCCAGGGAGAGTTTCTAGAGAGCCAGAGCAAGAGCTAGGTTGAGAGCTGGGAGATCGAGATCCGAGAGAGAAAGAGAAGGGCGGCTGAACTCCTCCCAGCAGTTCATCGCCCCAGCCAAGAACAGACCCTCGCGAGGCTATTCTTCCTTGTATTGTTCATCATCATCAGTCCAAGAGGCAATCCACCACACCACACACTGGAGTAGGGTATTACACCACAACGGTGGCCCGAACCAGTATAAACCCTGTGTCTCTTGCGTTGTTCTTTCCGTAGCTTAGATCTTAGCAAGGCGGGGGGGTGCAGGTAGGTAGGAGGCAAAATCTCCGTGCGCACCCCAGTGTTCGAACCTCAAGGGTCTGCCGGAACCCGAAATCCGACAATGACTTAAGAGAAACCTTTGATAACCTCCGGGTTTATAAGATGATGCTTAATACGGATAAATGTGTCTTTGGTGTTCCGGCAGGCAAGCTCTTGGGTTTTCTAGTATCTAACAGGGGCATTGAGGCTAATCCGGAGAAGATCACAGCTATCACCTCTTTGGCTAAACCGGCATGTATCAATGATGTTCAGCATTTGGCAGGCCGAATTGCGGCTTTGAGGCGGTTTATCAGTCGTCTAGGGGAGAAATCTATCCCATTATATCAGATGTTAAAGAAAACGGATGACTTTGTTTGGAGCGATGCAGCTGATAAAGCGTTCGAGGATCTCAAGAGGCAGTTAGCTGAACCGCCTGTACTTGCGGCTCCGATCGATAAAGAGCCTTTACTGCTGTATGTGGCTGCTAATGCCAGGGCTGTTAGTGTGGCTATTGTTGTGGAGCGCAAGGAGGCTGGAAAGGAATATCCGGTTCAACGGCCGGTTTATTATATCAGTGAGGTGCTTATTGAATCAAAGTAGAGATATCCACATTGGCAGAAGCTGGTGTATGGGGTGTTTATGGCAAGCCGGAAGCTTAAACATTATTTTCAGGGTCAACCTATCACAGTGGTGAGTTCAGCCCCTCTGGGAGATATCATTCAAAATAGAGAAGCAACTGGCCGGATTGCCAAGTGGGCTATTGAGCTTGGACCTCACGGGCTCAAATATACACCTCGCACAACGATCAAATCCCAAGCACTCGTTGACCCAGACACTATTCCAATGAGTGTACGGCTCCCTACAAGAGAAGAGAAGATTCTCCAAAAAGAAGAAGCAAAGAATCACCACCAAGAGAGAGAAGGAGTAGAGATGATCGTTATGAACGGAGATACTCACGGAGAAGCAAGGATTCGGAAAGGAAGGAAAAATCATCAAGGAGCTACACAAAACGAAGACATCAAGCTCATGTTGGTGAATGGGTATCCGGCTCCGACTCCGACAGCCACTCCGAGAGAAGTTATCACTCCGACTCCGAAGATACTCAAGATGAAGGTGTTGCCGGTCTAGCACTTGTGTCAGCCAACTCCTACGACATATTTGACTCACCAAATGAAGAAATTGGAAGATGCTTCATGGCCAAAGGTCCTAAGGTAACACACCCCGAGTACGTTGGTTTTAATAGTGATGAAGATGACTTGTTAGGTGATGATGACTTGCTTGTTGACAACTCTAGTGATGAGTACTATGATGAAACATCAATTAATCATGCTAAAATGAATGACAATGATAAGGAGAAGATTGCATCTCTAACTAAAGAACTAAACACTCTTAAGTTAGCTCATGAAACTATCTTCGAAGATCATCGAGAACTTTTAAGAGCTCATGAGAAATTACGCTTTGAAAAGCTCAATCTTGAGCAAGAGCATGAGTTCTTAAAGGCAATCAATGATGATCTCCGCAAGAAAAGTTCTTCTTACATTCCCAGCATTTACTATTATCCACTTACATGCCTCAAGTCAAGTCTAGTAACAAGAACAAGAAAGATTCTTCCTCTAGTAGTAACAATGATCATGCTAAATCCAATATTGTTGCTTCTAGTAGTTCTCTTGATTCCACTAATGATTCTCTTAGCCAAGTTACACTTGAGCAAGAAAATAGCTTATTGAAGGGAATCATAGAGAAAGGAGTGTACAAGAGCCTTTCCGGGAGTAAGCAATTCGAGGAAATTGTGCGCAAGCAAGGAATGCACCGGAAGAATCAAGGTGTTGGTTTTGAACGAAAGTTCAATGCCAATGGAGTTGAATGGGAAGAAGATCAATACCCCAAGACAAAGTTTGTTCCTCAGCAAGAGAAGTATGATACTTATTTCAAGGGGACACAAGCTCAAGATGATCTTCCACCACAAGACTACAAGCAAAAAGGCAAGGACAAGCTTCAAGAGGAGATTGATGCATTTGAAGAAGCTCCTAAGACCTTAGTCAAGTGGATTCCCAAGACCACGTCAAGTTCCACTTCATCAAGTAAGACTACAACTCCAAGGATTCCCATCAAGATGGTGTGGATCCAAAAGAAGAAGAACTAGAGAGTTCTTGAGGGTGACTCCGCCAACATATTTCACTCTCATCATTTTGGCAAGAACAAGTGCAATCAACTTCCACATCATGCACTAGTTCAAGGAGTCACAAACCCTCTTGTTGGTAAGACAAGGGACATGGTAACCTAAAGTTTTCATGGACATCATCTTGTGTATGCATCACTCTATGTCTATGGATATCCTTGTTTGTTCCTTGTGGGACTAACCCATGTAGGTCTTGAAAGTGCAATTCACTCAAATGGATAGCTCCAAATGATCTACATCAACATTGAGCATCCACATCTTCAACATCTACATGAAGTCATCATCGACAAAACCCAAGGTTAGTTCATCCCTCTTAGGGGGGATATCACATCTAGGGGGAGCTTTACTCTAAGACTTGAGCTAAAGCAACTCTAAAGATGTGAATACAACAATGCTTTATGTAAAAGTGGTAACCACACTTGAGCTTAAACAATGAGTATGACCTACGATCAAGTGTTCTCACTTGACTCCTAAGTCAATATACTCATATATAGATGACCTAGTCATCGCAAATTGCTTGATAGATGCTAGAATTGTTTGTGCATGCTTTGCCACATATTTCATTTGCCATCTTATTGTGTGAGCATGTTGGTTGCATATTTTACTCATTCGAGGACATCCACTTGTTGTTTTGATTGTTTGGCTTTATCTTCTTTGGCCAAGTGGATGGACAAGAATGCCTAAGAACCTCCTCTAGCTATCTATGCTTTTCTCGTCTCAAACTCTATTCATGCTGCATCACAAAACTTGATCAAGTCAGATTCGAACCACTCTGTGTGAGGAGCGCTCGGAGTCCCCGATTCGTCATAGACTTAAACTTCCAAAACCTCTTTTTGATTCTCGGTCTGACCGATACCATACTTTCGGTCCTACCGAGATCATTAAGTTGATCTAGGTTTTCGATCTCGGTGCAACCGATTTGAACCACTCGGTCACACCGAGTTGCAATAACTGTATACAGTTTTGCATCTCCGTGCCACCGAGTTGTTCCACTCGGTCACACCGATAGGGTCGGGCTATATATAGTGACGGGCAGAATTTTGGAAATTTCTCCGAAACCTCTTCGCCCGTGCATAGCTTGCTCTGCCTCCTGGGTCTCCAGATCATCCTCCTCGCCGCCAGCAGCCTCCTGTCGCTGGTCTCCGCCGCCGTCAACGGAATTCTGCCCCGCCGTTGCCGCCGTAGCGAGTCTCCGCCGAACTAGGGTACGGACTCGATCTTTGTGCTATTCCCCAATCCGATTCCTAGCACATTGTGATCATCATGATTCTTGCCATGTTTGATAAACTTCTATCCAGTCAATGAACTCGTAGATTAGGTTTAATTCGAAAATTTTAGGGTTAGGTTTCCGCCGAAACCATCTCGGACCCACCGAGTTGAAAAACTCGGTCCCACCGATTTGGCTTATGCCATTGCACAAGTAAAACTCGGTCTGACCGAGAATTACTTATCGGTGTGACCGATTTTGGAACTCTGTGAAACCCTGGCAGTCTCGGTGCCACCGAACTGTGACTCGGTCTGACCGAGTTCACTAGTTCTGGTGCCAACACTGCTTCGGTGTCACCAAGTTTGAAAATCGGTAGATCTGAGATGATTTTAGTGGGAAACTAAAACTAAGTTTTTGAATTATTCTTTTGCAAAAATCTCTGCATTTTGTGATGCTCATCCACTCTATCTCATCTATAATCTATTCACAGGGTCAGCAGTCAGCTTGCATCATGTCAGACCGGAGTGACAGCCAGAACTTGTCAGAGCAGCAAGTGTAGTTGAGTGAGGGCACTAGCCCCTCAAGTTCCTCAGATGATGGCAGCAGGAGCACACCCGGCAACCTGCCTAAAGCTGCCACACGTCAAAGGAAGAAGAGGACTTCTGATTCTGAAGATGAGGACTATGTGGCAGAGGAAGAGGCTGCATCAAAGAGAGCCGAGCCAGCAGCAGGCACAAAGCCAGGCCTGAAAATCAAAAGGCCAGCAGGCAGGCAGCCCATGTCAAAGGCTAGAGGTTCAACTGTGAAGCCTGCTCCCATTGAGCCCGTTGCTGCTGAGGGCAAGAAAAGGAAAGAACGAGTGAAGAAGACTGTGGCCAGAGTGCTTGGGAAGGCCTCCATCATGGTAGATGAGGAGGAGGAAGAAGAAGAGGTTGCTGCACCAGCACCCAAGGTAGCCAAACTTATGGGAGATGCCATAAGGTCAGGGACAGCTGCATCCAAGCCTAAGGAAGCACCCAAGGCTGCATCTAAGCCTAAGAGTGCACAAAAGAGAAACACTAGAAGCATCCCAACCACTGAGAAGAACAAGGCCCCAGTGCCTGAAGTTGCAGAGGAAGAAGAAGAAGGGCATGTCCTTAGGAAGCTCAAGCCCAAGATCCCAGACCACAATGATGCTCATCCTGTGGCTGAGGATATGAAGCTCAGGAGAGATTCAGGGCTGAGGAAGTGGAGAGAAGCAGATCCGTATGCTTCTAGGAGAAGGACTGCAGTGGACTACAGGTTTCATACCAAGGAGCAGCAGGATTTCTATGAGACTGTTTTGCTTGACAAGAAGCCAATTGTGTGTGACATGAGATGGGTCGACTGGACCTACATGAAGGAGAATGAGGAACACTACCCTGGAGTATATGACAGCTTTAGTGCGTGTGGAGTGGCAGACTTTGTTGGGCAGAAGCTCACAAAGTGGAACGAGGAGCTAATCATGCAATTCTACTCCACAGCACACTTTTATCCGGATGGCAGGATCACTTGGATGTCAGAGGGTACAAGGTACCAATCCACTGTTGAGGAATGGGCGAAGTTGATCAATGCCCCAGAGGAGCAAGCAGATGACTTGGACATTTATGCCAAGAAGAAGATGGACCACAACACCATGTCCAACATGTACAAGGAGATTCCGAATGAAGCACTTGACACGTTCAAGTTTGGCTCAGTGCACTATCTTCTGTCAGGATTCCCTACGATCAACTGGATCCTTAGGCACACTCTTCTGCCCAAGTCTAGAGATCACAAGATGATCAGAGGTCACGCGATCAATTTGCTTCATGTTTTTGACGTGCCTCAAAAATTCAAAGTCATGAGTCTCATAGTGGAAACAATCAAGAGGACAACAGCAAACCAGAAGAGGAGCTGTGGATATGCCCCACAGATTCAGGAGATCATCAACTCCAAGATGGTCATGGGCATATATCTCTTGGATAAGGAACATCTGCCCATCCGTCCATATTTCGAGGATAACCAAGTGGTCATGACTGAGAATGAGCCATCATCTGTCCATGCACAAGCTCAGAAGGAGAAGGTGAAGAAGGAGAAAGCTGCCAGGATGCCTACTCAAGCGGAGGCATCTGATTACTTCCTGAAAACCAAACAAGAGCAGCTTGGTTACCTGATTGCGTCCACCCTGCGGATTGATCAAGGACTTGCCACCCTGACTCAGAACCAGGCAAGCCTAGAGAGAATCATGGAACAGAGGTTCTATGACATGGACATCAAGGTGATAGAGATACAGACCGCCGTGGAGCAGCTCCAGGAGGACATGAATGAGAGGAGAGGCAGGACCACAACTGATGCTTTTGCGAGGGTGCCACGAGGTCCGAGGTCATCTGCACTGCCAGTTGCTGACACCAGAGCCACAACGTCTGCGCCAGCCACAGCCTCAGTTCCACCAGCTCCAGCATCCACTTCAGTCTCAACTCCGACCACATCTACCGAAGGCTTCGTCCTTGGAGTGCTCCGGACTCCACCACCACCTGAAGATCAAGTCTGAGCGTCGACTTAGCACTATGCATTTTCTAGGAACTTTTTGGTAACTTGTTGCCAAAGGGGGAGAAAATGTATAGATCATAGGCTTTGAGAGAGAGTGTTGCTTTTATTCTCTCTTGTTTTATTTGGTGGTTTTTCGAACTTTGTTTGCTTGAGTGTGAGATACTACGTCCTTATGTTTGTGAGACATCGATGATCATGTGTTTGATCATAAGCTACACTTAATGTTTGCTTAATGCTTGCTTAAATATTATCATTCTATCTATCGTTTGTGATCATTCACTATTCTTGGTGATGAGTGCATGTATTTCAATCTTATTATTTTTGAGCGCTCCACCAAGATGTATGTGACATGGAAGAGTAACCCATGATTCTAACTCCTTGTGCATTTGCAGTCCAAAGCAAATTTTAAATATGCACAAATTTAGGGGGAGCTCTTATTTGTCACATACTTCTCAAAGCGACGATATATTTCAAGCTTATTATCATTCGTCAAAGCTTTGATCTATATGTTGTCATCAATTACCAAAAGGGGGGAGATTGAAAGTGCAACTATCCCTAGGTGGTTTTGGTAATTCATAACAACATATAGCTCATTGAGCTAATGCTATTTCAAGATGATTATTTCAGGAAAGCTCAATGATTGGCATGGCATGGATGTGAAAGTGGAACCCTCAAAATGCTAAGGACAAAGAATTGGCTCAAGCTCAAAAGTTCAAGACTCTTCATTTTATGTTTAAGTGATCCAAGATCACATTGAGTCTTTAGGAAAAGCCAATACTATCAAGGAGGGATGAGGTGTTTCTTAATGAGCCTCTTGCTCTATGTGCTTAATGATATGCTCCAAAATCCTCAGCTACTTTCCCACATCCACAAATGACCTAAACCCTAAGCCAAACTCGGTCATCCCGATTCTTTCTATCCGGCGCCACCGAGTTTCACTTGTCATTTGCCACTGCCAAACCCTAGCAATTCGGTCCTACCGATAAGGATCTCGGTCTCACCGAGATGGGCTTGCAAACTCTTTGTTTCCCTTTCATAACTTTTCGGTCTCACCGAAAGAGCGAATCGGTCCCATCGAGAATGCAAGGTAAACTCTATGTTTCCTTCTTGTAACTTTTCGGTCTCACTGCAAGAGCAAGTCGGTCCCACCGAGTTTGCCTGACCAATTCTCTGGTTAGCTTATTGCCAAACTCGGTCTCACCAAGTTTGTGCAATCGGTCTCACCGAAATTACGTTATGCCCAAACCCTAACCGAATCAGTCCTACCAAGTTGCATGTCAGTCCCACCGAAATTCCTAACGGTCACTAGGTTTACTATTTCGGTCCAACCGAGTTTTCTGATTCGGTCCCACCGAGATTGGTAAATTGTGTGTAACGGTTGGATTTTGTGTGGAGGCTATAAATACCCCTCCACCTCCTCTTCACTCGTGGAGAGAGCCATCAGAACACATACATCATTCCAACTCATATGTTCTGAGAGAGAACCACCTACTCATGTGTTGAGACCAAGATATTCCATTAAAACCATATGAATCTTGATCTCTAGCCTTCCCCAGGTTGCTTTCCACTCAAATGTTCTTTCCACCAGATCCAAATCCCATGAAAGAGAGTTGAGTGTTGGGGAGACTATCATTTGAAGCACAAGAGCAAGGAGTTCATCATCAACACACCATTTGTTACTTCTTGGAGAGTGGTGTCTCCTAGATTGGCTAGGTGTCACTTGGGAGCCTCCGACAAGATTGTGGAGTTGAACCAAGGAGTTTGTAAGGGCAAGGAGATCGCCTACTTCGTGAAGATCTACCGCTAGTGAGGCAAGTCCTTCGTGGGCGATGGCCATGGTGGGATAGACAAGGTTGCTTCTTCGTGGACATTTCGTGGGTGGAGCCCTCCATGGACTCGTGCAACGGTTACCCTTCGTGGGTTGAAGTCTCCATCAACGTGGATGTAGGATAGCACCACCTATCCGAACCACGGGAAAAACATCCGTGTCTCCAATAGCGTTTGAATTCTCCAAATCCATCCCTTTATATTCTTGCAAGTTGCATGCTTTACTTTCTGCTGCCAATACACTCTTTGCATGCTTGCTTGAATTGTGTAATGATTGCTTGACTTGTCCTAAGATAGCTAAAAACTGCCAAGAACTAAAATTGGGAAAAGGTTAAGTTTTTATTTGGTCAAGTAGTCTAATCACCCCCCTCTAGACATACTTTCGATCCTACAGCGGGCCAGGTGCCTCCCTTCTCCGAGTTCTTCTTCTCTGTCCTCCGCCATTACAACTTGCAGGCTCTGCATCTCCACCCCAACTCTGTCCTTCTTCTGGCGATCTTCGCTTACTACTACGAGGCCCACGTAGGGGTGCAACCTTCGGTGGCCTTGCTGCGCCACTACTTCTCCCTCCGGGTCACCGGCGGCTCTCTTTCTGCGTGCGCGAGCTTCGTCGCATATGGCAGCACCATTGCCATCTCGAATCCCGGGAAGAGGATTGAGAGCTTCAGGAGCAAGTGGGTCTTGGTAGATGCCGGGCGCATCCACCCTCGGCTGATCTTGCCCTCGGAGCAGCCCGTGAGCTCCAGCGACTGGTGCCGAGCGGAGCTCACGGACCCCCGCGTGAAACTGGTGTTGGAGCAGATGGACGCGGACCTGAGGCCGGCCAACGTGGCAGCGGCAAAGTTGACCGGTGCATCGCTGCTGAAGGAGTTCCTGGAGCACCAGCTGGCTCCACTCCGGCGGTAATCTCCTCCAATGTGGAGGCCTCATCCGAGCCCCGAGGCCGTGGACGAAGAGGATGTGACCGCGGTTCTCCAATCTCTGGTCGGGGGCGAGTTGGCAAGGTTGAAGGGCGCTCCCAAGCCCTTGTTCCTTTGTGACAACTGGGATCAGGTGGTGAAGTCCATGCCTGTTTTTAACGGGGACGGGCTCGTGCCCGTGGCGGCTTCCGAAGGACCGGTGGATGTGCCCTCCGGCGACTCCAGCAATGAGAAGGAGGAAGAGGAGCGGGGAGAGGGGCCCGACTCTGGGGCGACTGATGGAGAGTCGAGGGCTCCCCTCTCCCAGTGCGGGTCCCGCACTCTCCGCCTTCCGCCGAGCGATGATGATGATGATGACGATGACGTACTGGGTAGCGGGAGCTCGCCCACGATCCCGGAGAGGGGCAGGACCGGGTCGATTTCCCGCGGGTCCGTCCTGACTCCGGGGCGTACCGTGGACGCGCCTTCTGCTTCTGAGGTCGACCCTTCCAGCCGGCTGTCAGACTTCAAGTTGGGCCGGAGGCTGCCCGAGCTCACCGGCGATGACCCGTAAGTGCTTGAGCCTTGATCTTTTGTCTCTCGTTCCGCCGACGAGGCTTGATGATTGCTTCTCTTGAATAGGTTGGCGCCAACAGCGAAGAAGCCGAAGGGAGCCCCCGAGGTCCCATCTGCGGCGACGCCTTCGCCTGCAGGGGAGGGAGATCGTGACGCGCGGGCCTCTCCTGCCCGCTCATCCTTGCGAGGCTTGGCTGAGCTGGCTGCGGCGAGCCCAGCCCCCATGGCTTGAACGACTCCCGAGGCGCCCTCGTTTGGCGCCGCTGCTACGGCTGTGGAGGCGCAGCGGACTCTGCCTCGGGACACTGCGGCCTCGCCGCCGCTACTTTCTCCTCCTGTTCCACCGACCGTTGCTTCCCCAACTCCTCCTATTGTCTTGGAGTGCACCGATGTCTCTCCGCCTTCTTCTTCCATCCTGGAGCATGCCGTTGCTGAACTGGACCGGCTGCGGCACGATCTTCTCGGCGCCGACCCTCGCCTGGTGGCCGGGCGCCTGGAACTGGCTTCGGGGTGGATTCGCTCTGATACTTCAATTCGGGCGGCGTTGGTTCAGGCCTCAACGGCCTGTGACGGAGAGAGGGAGGCCACCCTCGAGGTGAAGGCTGCCCGAGACGCGGCCCTAGGAGAGGTGGTTGAAGTCCGCGGTCGTTGCAAGACCCTGGAGGACGAGCTGCAAGGCCTGCAGGACCAGCTCGTGAAGGAGGTTCGTCTTCGCCAGGAACAAGAAGAAGGCATGAAGGCTCGCGAGGCAGCCATCGAGGGCCGGGAGGCCAAGCTCAAGAAGCGCCGCGACCGTCTAAGTGCGCTGGGGGAGGACCTGGAGGCGACGAGGGTCGAGCTGGACAGCAAGGCCAATGTTCTTGCCGAGGATCGCGTGGCCTTCGCGGACATGGAGAAAGATGCCCGCGCTTCACTGAAGACGCTTTATGAGAGCGGCCTGGACAGCCCGCTAGCCGGTGATGGTGATGGCCCCGCCAAGCTGCTTCCTTTCCTATTTAAGGCCCTTGGGGACGTCGCCCTTGGCATCAGCCCCACGGGCGAGGTCGAGGCGCGCGTCCTGTCTTCTGCTGCGCTGACGCGGGTCTTCGCCCACATCTACCTTCGTGATCCCAACGCCGACCTCGACGGTCTGCTGGAACCGGTGAGCGGCGAGGGTGCTGCCGCCGCTGTCGAAGCTGTGAAGGGGCGCGCGGAGGCACTGCTGGGGAAGTTCCGGGCCTTCAGCACCAAGCCAAAGCAAGGCGCTGCCGGCCTTGCTGCTCCACGAGGCGAAGCCACTCCGCACAGCTTTACCGCCGACAAGTGACTCCGTTCCACCCCTATTCTTCTTTCAATTCCTGCACATGCATCACGCCTCGGGGAGGCATTTAAACTTGCGTTTGGTACTGAGACGACAGTATGGGTTGTAATATTTGCTTTTAAATTCCTTGAATTTTATGTTTTTCTTCCCTACTTGCTTGTGTTCTATGCTGGCAGAGCCCGGCCCCGCGCGTGCCTCACCCAGCATTAGCCCCGACCGGAAACCAGGACGGGACCAAAGGAGTGAGGGGCTACGTGACAAGTTAGGCTCCTGAGTCGCGATGCTCAGGAGTCCCCCTTGGCGTGCGAACAACAAGTAGGGAGGCGCGATGTAGGTGTATCTTCTGTTCTACATCTGCAGAGCCCGGCCCCGCGCGTACCTCACCCAACATAGCCTTTCGAAACTAAGGAGTGAGGGGCTACGGGACCAGTTAGGCTCCTGAGTCGGGATGCTCAGGAGCCCCCCTTGACGCGCAAACAGCGGGTGATGAGGTGCAATGTAAGCGGGGCTACCGTTCTACGTCTGCAGAGCCCGGCCCCGCGCGTACCTCACCCAGCATAGCCTTTCAGAACTAAGGAGTGAGGGGCTACGGGACCAGTTAGGCCCCTGAGTCGCGATGCTCAGGGGTCCCCCTTGACGCGCAAATGGCCTTCATACCTTGGCTCCGCTCAGGGAGAGACGCGCGACGAACCAGGCCCGAGGGGCCTGGCGGGGCGGCGTACGTCTGGGCGTGACCCAGTCGTAGCCCCCGTGCCAAGCCCCCTCGCGCGGCACTCCCGAGGGGAGGCGTTGCGATGAGGCCAGCCACTGAGCTCTGGGCTCCCTGAGGTTAATGCGGCCCGGAGGCCACCCCCAGTTGTTTATCACCAGCGCAGAGCATAGCGCTTCCGTATGTGTACGAGCATAGCCGCTCCTCGGTAGTGTCGTCAGCCAGCGCGGAGCATGGTGCTTCCACTGGTACGTGGGAGGGGGCTCCCCTCCGGGAGGAGCCCCCGGGGCGTGTACTGCCCCGCCCTGACACGTGGCCGGCACGGCAGGGCTAGGTGAGGTGTATCTGGGCACCAGTGAGCCAGCGCGGACTCACGAGGCCCTACCTCTAGGCGGGTTGCGCCTGGCACTGGGCCATATCTTGAGATGTGTCCCTGCAAAATTTGGTTAGATGCCGGTACTCTACGTCCTCGGGTCCCGGCCCTCGAGCTTGTCTCAGCCATCGCTGGTATGCCAGGTCGCGATGCCGTGGAGAAGGCCAGAGGGTGAGGGCTGGAGAGCCAGTAAGAGCCCTGAGTCGCGATGCTCAGGCACCCCCCCTTTAACGTGCAAGTGGCCGACATGGAAAAGAAAGGATGCCGCGGACAGGCATCAAGCAATCAAGCATGATAGGCGAATGCATAGTTGGAAATAAACACGAGGGAGATACACGCCGCTGGGCCTAGCCCGAGCGGCTTGGGGATGATGCTGCCCGAGGGGCGCCCCCATCAAGGCAAACTAACGACCGAAAAATAAAAGGGGATACATGCCGCAGGGACGGACCCACGCGGCCTGGGAGTGATGCAACCCTGGGAGGGTGCTCCTAGCTATGAATGAAGCTTGAAAGATGTCACCTGAGGATGTCGTCGGCGAAGTGGCGTTGGTGCAGCAGACTCGGCGGGCTGCAGAAGCCGATCCTCACGAGCCCCCAGGCCCCGGGGCCTCGGGACGCTCCGGAGGCACTGGTGACTCCTCGCGAGCTGTCTTCATCTCCGCCAAGGCCGCGGAACGCCTGTCTTCCTAAGCCTCCATGATGCCCCTCATGAGGCGCTGGTACGCCGCAGCCATGCTCGACAGGCCGTAAGGCATGCGAACATAGCTGTGGGGTGGACCCCCGCAGCACCCCACTTGCGAGGGCCAGAGACACTCCATCGTGGCGATCTGATTGAGCCCTGGTACGTCGACGCAGACGCGCAGCCCACCATCCTCGCCTGGATGTGGGGCCACAGCTGGTAGACGGCGGCAACCTCTCATGATCCTTGACTCCTGTAGTTCTTGAATGGCCTCGTTAACGAACTCCTACTGGTCTGACCTTCCTTGCCTGGCTCCTTCTCGAGGGAAACGTGCTTCGAAGCATGCCTCCACATGGTGCCCAAGCGCCTCCCTCGTGACCCTGGCTAGGTCGGTGGTCCTCCAGGTGAGAGCCCCTGAGCCCTGCCCGGGGAGGGCGCCGGGCGCGCTTTCCTATGCGATGGAAGGGGGTTCCCCCTGGGAAGACACAGGCCCTGAGGGGCTGAGCCTGACGATGTCTTCATCTTCTTGGGGGTGGTCTCAGGAAGCCTCCTGCTTCCGCGATCTGGGTCTTCCAGTGACGCGGCCTGAAAGGCTCGCTCCAGGGAACACACTGCATCCTTCTCTTCACAGGGCACCGTGATGACACCGCCACTTCCTGGCATCTTGAGGACGTTGTAGCCGTGGTGAGTCACGGCCATGAACTTGGCCAGAGCTGGGTACCCGAGGATGGCGTTGTACGGCAGGCGGATGTGGGCGACGTCGAAGTCGATGAGCTCGGTGCGGTAGTTGCTGCGAGCCCCGAAGGTGACAGGGAGGCGGACCTGCCCGATCGGGACTGTGGAACCGTCGGTGATTCCGGAGAAAGGCTTTGTTGGCTGAAGCTGGTCATAGGGCACCTGAAGGTTGTTGAATGTTTCCACGGACAGGACGTTGAGCCCTGCCCCACCATCGATGAGGGTCTTGGTGACTAGTACATTGCTGATGACTGGGGAGCAAAGCATCGGGAGGACTCCTGCCGTGGCCGCGCACTTGAGCTGGTCTGCTGAGCTGAATGTGATGGTGCACGCCGACCACCTGAGGGGGCGCGTAGCTTCGAGCTTGGGGAGAACTGCATTCACTTCGCGTGCAAACTGCTTGAAGATACGTTGAGAGGCTAGGGCTTGAGCTCCGCCCAGGATGCAGGCGATTGCGCGCGGCTCTTGGAAGCCCCCAGCCCCCTCGTCTTGATGGCGGTCTTCATTCCTCCTTGGCTGAGGCAGCAGCGGAGGTAGGCCTGCGTTGCCTTGAGGGCGATCCTCACGAGGCTGATCCCTCCAGTCTCCCTCGCGAGGCAGGTCCCGCCAGCGGTCCTCGCGAGGCTGGTCACGCCACCCCTGGCGTGGGCCGCGATCTTCCCAGCGTCCTGGGTTTCTTCCTCCTCCTCGGCCGTAGCCCCGGTCAGCACGGTCAGGGCGACGGCCGATCCTTCCTTCCCTCACGGCGCGGAGTTCTTGACATTCGTTGGTGTTGTGGGTGTGGAGGTCGTGGTACACACAGTACCGGCTGCCCCTGGAGGATTCGGGCAGATCCTTGCCCCGCTTGGTGTCTGGTTCTGCGGCGAGTATGGCAGCCCCCTTGCGCTTCACGTCCTTGGCCTTGGGCTTCTTCTCCTCTGGGTCTGCAGCAGGCAGCTCGAGGAGGGAGAGACGCCCCTCCTCAGCCCTGGCGCACTTGGTCGCCAAGTTGAACAACTCCAGGGAGGTGCAGAGGTCTTCGTGCTTCGCCAGCTCCTCCTTCATCTTGACGTCGCGCACGCCATCGGAGAAGGCTGAGATGATGGCTTGATCGGACACCTTGGGGATCTTGAGGCGCGCACTGTTGAAGCGCTGGATGTACTTTTGCAGGGTTTCCCCAGGTTTTTGCTTGATGCGGCGCATGTCGCTCACGGCGGGTGGCCAGTCGTGAGTACCTTGGAAGTTGGCGATGAAGCGGGTGCGCATCTGGTCCCAGGAGGAGATCGTGCCTGGAGCCAGATTCAGGAGCCAGGTTCGAGCTCCTTCCTTGAGCGTGATGGGGAACCAGTTCGCCATGACCTTTTCATCCCTGCTGGCAGCCTCGATGCCCAGCTCATAGAGCTGGAGGAACTCTGCGGGGTCAGTTGTGCCGTCGTAGCGAGGAGGCAGGTCTGGCTTGAACTTGCCGGGCCACGCGACGCTGCGCAGCTCGGTGGTGTAGGCGCGGCAGCCGGCGGTGGCCACGAAAGGCTTTGGCTGGTGGAGAGCTTGGTCTTGAGGGTCCCCGCATGCTGCAGCTAGTAGCATAGCGTGGTCTTGGCGTGCCGGGGTAGGGAGCGCCCGGGCAGCTCCTTGCGGGCGAGGGACTTCTTGGCAGCTCCGTTCTTGTTGCGCTGGCACCTGACGGAGCGGATTCTGCCCAGGGGCCACGCGCCTTGGAGCCATGGCATCTTCTTGGAGAGGAGGCGGCTGGTGCGCCTCTGGAGATTCGTTGCCCGCGCGGGGCAGGGTGTGGCGCAGAGGAACGGACAGCGCGGAAGAGCCCCCTGTGGCGCGGACAAGCTCGGCGACGCGGTCGAGCCACTCTTCATAGATGTCGTCGACGGGGCGGTAGCGCAGGAGCTCGTTTGCCGCGAGGAGCGCAGCTCGAGCCTCCAAGGGTGCGCGGAGCGCGCGGGATGAAGAGCCAGCTGGTGCGAGCGATGGAGTAGCGGTGCGGCCGTCTTGGCGCACTGATGGATGCTGAGATGACGCTTGCTGCTCGCCCCCAGCCGGGCCGGTGGCGGCGTTGACGGCGGGCGATGGGGAACGACGAGGACGCCCACCGACGGGGGCCGTCTGGGCGACGTGAGAAGCGATGGCGGCCTGGCGCTCGGCGCGGGCCCGATGAGCGTCAGACATGGACGCGACGGTCGAAGGAGAACGGAGTGGCGGAGGACAGATTCCGGCGCACCCCTACCTGGCGCGCCAAAATGTCGGATCACGGGTTCTGGCAGACCCTCAAGGTTCGAACACTGGGGTGCGCGCGGAGATCACGCCTCTTACCTCCCCGTGTCACAAAGATCTAAGCTACTAAAAGAACTTCACGAGAGACACAAGGTTTATACTGGTTCGGGCCACCGTTGTGGTGTAATACCCTACTCCAGTGTGTGGTGGGTGGATTGCCGCTTGGGGCTAATGATGATGAACGATACAAGTAAGAACAGCCTCGCGAGGGTCTGTTCTTGGCTGGGGCGATGAACCGCTAGGAGGAGTTCAGTCACCCTTCTCTCTCTCTCACTTACTCTCTCTGCTTGCTAGCCGGACCAACTGAACGAACCAACCCCCTTGCTATGTGGGTGGCCGGTCCTATTTATAGGCAAAGGCCCTGGGCCTCTTCCCAAATATTGAGCGGGAAGGGAGCCAACAATTGGCCAATTCGAAGGGGAACATCTAGACACTTATCCTGACTAAAGTTGGTCTTCGCCTGCGAAAGACTCTGCGGTGACGTCGTGCTGGGCTCCATGGTGACCTCCGTCTCGTAGTCTGCCTGGTCTTGGTCTCGTTGCACCGAAATGGCAACCTTTGCCTGACGCCTCGGTACTCAGCGGCTGCGCTTGCCCCCTTTGCACCAAAGAGGAAAGAAGGACGCTGCACGCGCTGGCGCCCGCCTGGCACCCTCGATCGTCATGGCTTGCGTCATGGGCACCTCGCGAGGTACCCCGCCTTGATTTCTCCGCCTCCTCGTGAGCTAGCCTGAGGAGGCTACGCCTGAGGATGCGCCATGTTGTCTGCCCCGCGAGGCTTGGCCCCTCGCGAGGGTCTTGAATCTTGTGTTGATGAAGATGGGCCGCACTGGGCCTCCTTTGAGCCACGCCGCAGGCCGCAGGTAGGCAAGTCTGGGGACCCCCGTTCCCAGAACGCCGACAGTGTCACCTGATAATTTGAATCGGACAGGTTAAGAGGTTGTCGAAAATAACCTGCCATGGGATAAGAATTGTCAGAAGGAGGTGAGACCTCAGATCGGCGCTTTCGAACCGGAGTGTCAGGTAAACTGGCCAAAGTGACCTTTTGGCCGCTGTGTCGGGTTGTGCGGCGAGCCTCATGCTGCTGCTTCTTCAAAATAATGTTGGATCCAAGTAAGCAAGAGGATGAGAAAAGCTTACTTTCCGGACCGCTTGATGGATTTTTTGCGTTGGCATAGAGTCTGAACCGGAGAAAAGGGTAATTACCTCTACATCATCAGCTTGGTTGCCCTCCATGTCCTCCTGATAAGTATCATTGTTAATGAGATGCATGAATAGGGAGCCAATCGAATCAAGTTCTACCTCAACTTCCGGTTCATCCGCGTCATCATCCAGTTCCATGCTGATGCGTTCAGCTCCCTTCCGCTTTGAGGTTCTCTTGACGGCTTTTGTTTTAGGACGGGATGGCTTTATCGCTTTTTCTTGAGGTTTCTTCTTCCAGAATGGATCATCACCCTGTTTTAAAGAGGAGCAAAGGATATTCAAGCCAGTACAGTACAAGGATATCAAGTGTAAAGTAGAAGATGGTACTTACAGCTGGCGGTTTGTTTTTAGTATAAAAGGGGTTTAATCCGGTTTGGCAACAGACCACCTATGATTCATTCAAAATCTTCTTGACACCCTCAGTGACTCCTTCATCGGTTAATTGAATATTGATGTGACGCTAGGGGTGTTCTACTTTACCAGTGTATTCACACATTAAACTAGAGCGGCGACTTAATGGCAAGATGCTCCAAGATATCCAGCAACGCCCAAAGTCGACGCCTGATAAACCGTTGGCCATAAAGGCTCGGAGCTTGGCGAGTTGGGGGGAATATGAGGCCCATTCCGTAGCGCTTAGACGTTGCGGCAGTGGACGAGTGTTGGAAAGCCGGTGGGCATGGTAACCCGGCAGAGGGTTCTCGTCTTCAGGGGAGGTATCTTTACAGTAGAACCAAGTTTGGTTCCACTCTTTGGGGTGGCTGTGCAGCTTGGCATGAGGAAATTCGACCTCTTTTATTTTTTGAATTGAGACACCTCCAAGTTCAGTGTTGGGTCCGTCTACAAATTCAGTGCGCCGATTCAGATGGAAAAAGTCCCGGAATAGCTCAGCAGTTGGTTCTTCTTGTAAGTACACTGCATAGAAGACTTGGAAATTGCATATATTGGACACCGAGTTGGGTCCAATATCTTGAGGGTGGAGCTGGAAACTAGCAAGCACGCCCCGGAAAAACTTTGATCTAGGTGGTTTGAAACCACGGCCTATGTGATCAACAAATACCACTACCTCACCCTCCTTAGGGGTGGGAGGGTTCTCCGGTCCAGGAACTCGCCACCGGATCTCATTCTTTTTTGGTAAGGTACCAATTCTGACCATTCCATTAAGCTGCTCCTCGATAACCCGGGAAGGAGCCCAGTTACATGCATAAACTGTTTGGCCATTGCAAGTCAAAACCTGCAAAGAAATACCAGTTTAAAATTCATTCATGGTGGTGCATAAGGTGACCGGAATAAAGATATGCAAGTATGTAAAATTTCGTAAACCGGTGACTGATACAATAAGGAATGACAAGGCAACATCGGAACAAAGGTATATGCATATTGTTGAATCGGAGTATGACGACGGAGATAAAGGGCTTGCCGGTTCACAGGGGACTAATGGTATGTGATAGATTGCCTTTACAATGGCAAATCGCCGAAGTGATAAAGAGGATACAGATTTGAGGCAAGAATGACTAAGTAAGGTAAAACAGGTTTCACAAGGGGACACGGAAATTTTGCATCTACTGAAAGACAGGAAAGCAAAAATATTTTGACCTAAAAAGGGTTGGTCCCGAAGCAGTTCGTAAAGGTTCAAATCAGTTTTTATGCGCACAAGGGTTTGTTGTGGTAGCGGAAGATAAACCATTACGCGGAAGATATCAAGCTTGAGATTTTTTGTCCATAGACTAAGGAGGAATAGGGAAGAGCAGCACCGAAGCCCTGATGAACTTCGATGAACTGCGAAGAACAAGGAAACCCTAGACAGATCTACAAAGGGGGAAAGGAAAGGACTTACAACGACTGTTGAAGCAATGGAGGCACGCCGCAGCTCTCTGGTGCAACCAGGTTGATGCAGCGGCCAATGGAGAGGCGGAGGCGAAGCTCGGCGACGGTGGCGGTGCTCAGATGCAGAGGTGTCGCAAGGAGGAAGAAGAAGTGAAGGAGGCAAAGGGGGGAAAAGATAATGGCCCTTGGTCCTATTTATAACAAGAACCGATAAGCGACAAGTGCGTAAATCGAGGAGCTTAAAATGGATAGTTAATAAAGATGTTGCCTCGAGGGTTGGATATTCAATAATGAAGGGTAGCTTCGGCTTCAACGAATAGATGATGTCATGGCGATTTATCATGATTCTGGAGTGTGATGTCACGACGGTTTACAAGATCAAGGTGAAGATGCAAAGGAAGAATTTTTCTAAGTATTTGAAGATTGACATGAACAAGTTCAAATCAATCTGGGGCCTAATGTTGGGGATATTATTACTGGATGTAAACTGGCCTGGATTTGCCGGATTAACTATATGAAGATAGAAGCCCATGAAGACGTGAGGATGGTGGCGCTTTATGAAGGCCCAAGGCCCAAAGGCGGGTTAAGGCCTGTAAATGTAAACCGACTCTGTCATGTAACTTGTATTGTAAGTTAGAGGAATAGAGACCGAGCCGGACACGTTTATGATCTAGCCTCGGGACTATGTAAACCGGCGGGCGTCAAACCTATGTATATAAAAGGACGACCCGACCGCGGTAGAGGGACAACAGACAACAACTCGAGAGCCAGGCAAAGCGGATTTGCTCCCTGGTCATCGAAACCCTAGCAATACCAATCACAACTAGACGTAGGCTTTTACCTTCATCGAAGGGGCCGAACTAGTATAAAATCCCTCGTGTCCCTTGTCCGGTTTAACCCATTTAAGCTAACCCGTAGCGATGGCTCCACGACTAAGTCCTTTCATGAGGACATCCGCCGTGACAAACCCACGACAGAACCCGATCGAGTGATTCCTTCGCTACAGCAGCTAATTGAAGTCGACCGATGCTGCCTCTGGGTGAACAGTGAGCGTTGGGGGGGGGGGGGGGGTTGGATGAACAGTTCTCGGTGGGGGTGGATGAACAGGACCCCGTGGTGTTGCCTCTGGATGAACAGTACCCCGATCGATCGAGCCGGTTGGGGCTGGATGAACAGGACCCCATGGAGGGCAGGATGAAAAATAGATGGTGGAGGGCAGGATGAACAGTAGCTCGTCGAGGGGTGGTTGAACAGGAGCCTGTGGAGAGGGCTGGTTGAACAGTAGCCGGTGGAGTAGCGCGGTGGAGGCTGGATGAACAGGAGCCCGTGGATGAACAGTCGCACGTGGAGGCTGGAGGAGGTCGACGGTGGATGAACAGTAGCCCGTCCAGGCTGGAGGGGGTCGACGGTGGAGATGAACAGTAGCCCGTGGAGTCCCGTTTTGCGGTACGCCACACCCCTCCCGATGAACAGGACCACCGTTTCGACCGTAGCGCTCCAACACAAGTCCGTTTCCTCTGTTTTGCGGTACGCCACACCGCTCCCGATCAAGAGGACCCTCGTTTCGACCGTAAGAGGTCCGTTTCCTCCGTTTTGAGGTACGCTAGACCCCTCCCGACGAACAGGATCCCATTTTGAACGTGGTCGGTCGAACACAAGGCCGTTTCCTCCATTCTACGGTATGCCGGGCATCATTTCCATCGGCGGTTTCGTCCGAGCCCTCCCGATGAACACGACGACGCATTTTGTTCCGACCCAGCCAATTGGCTCCCCATGAACACGATGAGGACGCTGTTTCTCCGTTCCGACCCAGCCATGTATACGAGCCCTGGCCGTATGTATGCGCGAGTAGGCGTTCGAGACCCTGCCCGTATGTACATACATGGCCGTATTTTCTTTCTTGCACACTAGCCGCTGTACGTATGTGTACATGCTACGTGCGCGCCTCTACTACGACACGTGCGCGTCTCTACATCGACCAGTATGTACGTACATGTTCGCGACCAGAATGACAACGCTACATACGCTTCGACCAGGTGGGTCCCGACTATTAGGCACTTCCTTGCGTGCGAAGATGTAGCTCGTGGGTCCCAGCAGTCAGGGGGGCGAATCGTTTTTTTGCCCGGACGCACTTCCTTGCGTGCGAAGATGTAGCTGGTGGGTCCCAACAGTGAGGGGGGAACGTTTTTTCATGAAATACGGTGGCCCGTCCGGTGGGTCCCCGCTGTCAGGTGGAGGAATAATTATTTTGCGCATAATAAGGATGCACTTCCTTTTTGCGGCCGTGGACCTAGCTGTCAGCCTCTCCACGTACAGTCCATGTCCGATGGAAACCGTTCCTTGACCACGTTGACCACGCCGCGCCGAGAGCACCAGAGTGGTGGACGACGACAGGGCCCAGGAAGGGGACGACGCAGAGCAGGGGAAGACGTGGCAGTGGATGCCCACACGTAGAGGAGTTTGAGGGTTCACTTGTTCGCTGCGGTGTGAGGCTGTCATCGCCGCAGAATAATAGGGGGTTGTCAGCGTTCTGGGAACGGGGGTCCCCAGACTTGCCTGCCTGTGGCCTGCAGCGTGGCTCAAATGGGGGTCCAACATGGCCCATCGTCATCAGCACAAGACTCAAGACCCTCGCGAGGGGCCAAGCCTCGCGAGGCGGACGACACGGCGCATCCTCAGGCGCAGCCTCCTCAGGCTGGCTCGCGAGGAGACGGAGATATCAAGGCGGGGTACCTCGCGAGGTGCCCGTGACGCAAGCCATGACGATCGAGGGTGCCAGGCGGGCGCCAGTGCACGCAACGTCCTTCTTTCCTCTTTGGTGCAAAGGGGGCAAGCGCAGCCGCGGAGTACCGAGGCATCCGGCAAAGGTTGCCATTTCGGTGCAAGGAGACCAGGACCAAGCGGACTACGAGACGGAGGTCACCATGGAGCCCAGCGCGGCGTCACCGCAGAGTCTTTCGCAGGCGAAGATCACCTTTAGTCAGGATAAGTGTACTTGCTGTCCCCCTTCAAATTAGCCCGCCATTGTTGGCTCCCTTCCCGCTCGATATTTGGGAGGAGGACCAGGGCTCCTATAAATAGGACCGGCCACCCACGTAGCAAGGGGACACAAGGTTCGGTTCGGCGTGTGGATCCGGCTAGCCAGCAGAGAGAGTAAGTGAGAGAGAGAGAGAGGAAGAGAGAGAGAGAAGGCGACGGAACTCTTCCTAGTAGTTCGTTGCCCCAGCCAAGAACAGACCCTCGCGAGGCTGTTCTTCCTTGTATTGTTCATCATCATCAGCCCCAAGAGGCAATCCACCCACCACATACTGGAGTAGGGTATTACACCACAATGGTGGCCCGAACCAGTATAAATCTTGTGTCTCTTGTGTGATTCTTTTAGTAGTTTAGATTTTTGTGAGACGGGGAGGTAGAAGGCGTGATTTCGGCGCGCACCCCAGTGTTCGAACCTTAAGGATCTGCCGGAACCCGAAATCCGACATTTGGCGCGCCAGGTAGGGGTGCGCCGGAATCCGTCTTCCACCGCTCCACCCTCCTCCGACCGTCGCATCCATGTCCGACGCTCGTCGGGCCCGCGCCGAGCGCCGGGCCGCCATCGCTTCTCATGTCGCCCAGACAGCCCTCGTCGGCGGGCGTCCTCGTCGTTCCCCGTCGCCCGCCGTCAACGCCGCCACCGGTCCGGCGGGGGGCGAGCAGCAGGCATCGTCTCAGCACCCGTCCGTGCGGCAAGACGGCCGCACCGCTACTCCATCACTCGCACCAGCCGGTTCTTTGTCCCGCGCACTCCGCGCACCCTTGGAGGCTCGAGCTGCGCTCCTCGCGGCAAACGAGCTCCTGCGCTACCGCCCCGTCGACGACGTCTACGAAGAGTGGCTCGACCGCGTCACCGAGCTTGTCCGCGCCGCAGGGGGCTCTTCCGCGCCGTCCGTCCCTCTGCGCCACACTCCGCCCCGCGTGGGCAACGAAGCTCCAGAGGCGCATCGGCCGCCTCCCCTCCAAGAAGATGCCATGGCTCCAAGGCGCTTGGCCCCTGGGTGGAACCCGCTCCGTCAGGCGCCAGCGCAGCAAGAGCGGAGCTGCCAAGAAGTTCCTCACCCGCAAGGGGCTGCCAGGGCGCTCCCGCACGCCGCGACCCTGCTCCAGCTTCGGCGCACCAAGACCCCGCCCTGCTCCTAGCTGCAGCGCGTGGGGGCCCTCAAGACCAAGCTCTCCATCAGCCGAAGCCTTTCATAGCCACCGCGGGCTGCCGCGCCTACACCACTGAGCTGCGCAGCGTCGCGTGGCCCGACAAGTTCAAGCTAGACCTGCCTCCTTGCTACGACGGCACGACCGATCCCGCAGAGTTCCTCCAGCTCTATGAGCTGGGCATCGAGGCTGCCAGCGGGGATGAAAAGGTCATGGCGAACTGGTTCCCCATGGCGCTTAAGGAAGGAGCTCGAACCTGGCTCCTGAATCTGGCTCCAGGCACGATCTCCTCCCGGGACCAGATGCGCACCCGCTTCATCGCCAACTTCCACGGTACTCGCGACCGGCCACCCGCCGTGAGCGACATGCGCCGCATCAAGCAACAACCCGGAGAGACCCTACAAAAGTACATCCAGCGCTTCAACATCGCGCGCCTCAAGATCCCCAAGGTGTCCGAGGAGGCCATCATCTCTGCCTTCTCCGACGGTGTTCGCGATGTCAAGATGAAGGAGGAGCTGGCGATGCACGAAGACCTCTGCACCTCCCTCGAGCTGTTCAACTTGGCGAACAAGTGCGCCAGGGCTGAGGAGGGACGTCTCTCCCTCCTCGAGCTGCCTGCCGCGGACCCAGAAGAGAAGAAGCCCAAGGCCAAGGACGTGAAGCGCAAGGGGACTGCCGTACTCGCGGTAGAACCAGACACAAAGCGGGGCAAGGATCTGCCCGAACCCTCCAGAGGCAGCCGGTACTGTGTGTACCATGACCTCCACACCCACAACACCAACGAATGTCAAGAGCTCCGCGCCGTGCGAGAAGGAAGGATCGGCCGTCGCCCTAACCATGCTGACCAGGGCTACGGCTGAGGAGGAGGAAGAAACCCAGGACGCTGGGAAGATCGCGGCCCGCGCCCGGGGTGGCGCAACCAACCTCGCGAGGACCGATGGCGGGACCTGCCTCGCGAGGGAGATTGGAGGGATCAGCCTCGTGAGGATCGCCCTCATGGCAATGCAGGCCTACCTCCGCTGCCGCCTTAGCCAAGGAGGAACGAAGACCGCCATCAAGACGAGGGGGCTGGGGGCTTCCAGGAGCCGCGCGCAATCGCCTGCATCCTGGGCGGAGCTCAAGCCCCAGCCTCTCAACGTATCTTCAAGCAGTTTGCCCGCGAAGTGAATGCAGTTCTCCCCAGGCTCGAAGCAACGCGCCCCCTCAGGTGGTCGGAGTGCGCCATCACGTTCAGCTCGGCAGACCAGCTCAAGTGCGCAGCCACGGCCGGAGTCCTCCCGATGCTTTGCTCCCCAGTCATCAGCAACGTGCTGGTCACCAAGACCCTCATCGATGGTGGGGCGGGGCTCAACGTCCTGTCCGTGGAAACATTCAACAACCTCCAAGTGCCCTATGACCAGCTTCAGCCGACCAAGCCTTTCTCCGGGATCACCGACGGTTCCACAGTCCCGATCGGGCAGGTCCGCCTCCCTGTCACCTTCGGGGCACGCAGCAACTACCGCACCGAGCTCATCGACTTCGACGTCGCCCACATCCGCCTGCTGTACAACGCCATCCTCGGGTACCCAGCGCTGGCCAAGTTCATGGCTGCGACTCACCACGGCTACAACATCCTCAAGATGCCAGGAAGTGGCGGAGTCATCACGGAGCCCTGTGAAGAGAAGGATGCAGTGTGTTCCCTGGAGCGAGCCTATCAGGCCGCGTCGCTAGAAGACCCAGATCGCGGAAGTGTTGGGGAACGTAGTAATTTCGAAAATTTTCCTACGCACACGCAAGATCATGGTGATGCATAGCAACGAGGGGGAGAGTATTGTCTACGTACCAACGCAGACCGACTGCGGAAGCGATCTCACAACGTAGAGGAAGTAGTCGTACGTCTTCTTCCCGATCCGACCGATCCAAGCACCGTTACTCCGGCACCTCCGAGTTCTTAGCACACGTTCAGCTCGATGACGTTCCTCGGGCTCCGATCCAGCAAAGCGTCGAGGAAGAGTTCCGTCAGCACGACGGCGTGGTGACGATCTTGATGTACTACCGATGCAGGGCTTCGCCTAAGCACTGCAACAATATGATCGAGGTGGAATTTGGTGGCAGGGGGCACCGCACACGGCTAAGGAACGATCTCAAGGATCAACTTGTGTGTCTTGGGGTGTCCCCTGCCCCCGTATATAAAGGCCAGGGGCAGGGGGTTCGGCCGGCTAGGAGGGAGGCGCAGGGAGGAGTCCTACTCCTACCGGGAGTAGGACTCCTCCCCTCCAATCCTATTCCAACTAGGATTCTTGGGGGGGAAGGAGAAAGAGGGGGCTGGCCCACCTCTCCTAGTCCTATTAGGACTTGGGAAAGGGGGGGCGCCGGCTAGGCTTGTGGGCTGCCTCTTCTCTCTTTTCCACTAAGGCCCAATAGGCCCATTTACCTCCCGGGGGGTTCCGGTAACCCTCCCGGTAATCCGGAAAAATCCCGATTTCACCCGGAACGCTTCCGGTGCCCAAACATAGGCTTCCAATATATCAATCTTTACGTCTCGACCATTTCGAGACTCCTCGTCATGTCCGTGATCTCATCCGGGACTCCGAACAACCTTCGGTACATCAAAATGCATAAACTCATAATAACTATCATCGTAACATTAAGCGTGCGGACCCTGCGGTTCGAGAACAATGTAGACATGACCGAGACGCGTCTCCGGTCAATAACCAATAGCGGGACCTAGATGCCCATATTGGCTCCTACATATTCTACGAAGATCTTTATCGGTCAGACCGCATAACAACATACGTTGTTCCCTTTGTCATCGGTATGTTACTTGCCCGAGATTCGATCGTCGGTATCCAATACCTAGTTCAATCTCGTTACCGGCAAGTCTCTTTACTCGTTCCGTAATACATCATCTCATAACTAACATCTTAGTTATTATGCTTGCAAGGCTTATGTGATGTGTATTACCGAGAGGGCCCAGAGATACCTCTCCGACAATCGGAGTGACAAACCCTAATCTCGAAATACGCCAACCCAACATCTGCCATTGGAGACACCTGTAGTACTCCTTTATAATCACCCAGTTACGTTGTGACGTTTGGTAGTACCCAAAGTGTTCCTCCGGTAAACGGGAGTTGCATAATCTCATAGTTATAGGAACATGTATAAGTCATGAAGAAAGCAATAGCAACATACTAAACGATCGGGAGCTAAGCTAATGGAATGGGTCATGTCAATCAGATCATTCAACTAATGATGTGACCTCGTTAATCAAATAACAACTCTTTGTTCATGGTTAGGAAACATAACCATCTTTGATTAACGAGCTAGTCAAGTAGAGGCATACTAGTGACACTCTGTTTGTCTATGTATTCACACATGTATTATGTTTCCGGTTAATACAATTCTAGCATGAATAATAAACATTTATCATGATATAAGGAAATAAATAATAACTTTATTATTGCCTCTAGGGCATATTTCCTTCAGTCTCCCACTTGCACTAGAGTCAATAATCTAGTTCACATCGCCATGTGATTTAACAGCAATAGTTCACATCACCATGTGATTAACACCCATAGTTCACATCGCCATGTGACCAACGCCCAAAGGGTTTACTAGATTCAGTAATCTAGTTCACATCGCTATGTGATTAAGGTGTGATCATGTATTGCTTGTGAGATAATTTTAGTCAACGGGTCTGTCACATTCAGATCCGTAAGTATTTTGCAAAATTCTTTGTCTATAATGCTCTGCACGGAGCTACTCTAGCTAATTGCTCCCACTTTCAATATGTATCCAGATTGTGACTTTAGATTCATCTGGATCAGTGTCAAAAACTAGCATCGACGTAACCCTTTACGACGAACCTTTTTGTCACGTCCATAATCGAGAAACACATCCTTATTTCACTAAGGATAATTCTGACCGCTGTCCAGTGATCTACTCCTAGATCACTATTGTACTCCCTTGCCAAATCAGTGCAGGGTATACAATAGATCTGGTACACAGCATGGCATACTTTATAGAACCTATGAATGAGGCATAGGGAATGACTCTCATTCTCTTTCTATCTTCTGCTGTGGTCGGGCTTTGAGTCTTTACTCAACTTCACACCTTGTAACACAGGCAAGAAACCTTTTCCTTGACTGTTCCATTTTGAACTACTTCAAAATCTTGTCAAGGTATGTACTTATTGAAAGACTTATCAAGCGTCTTGATCTATCTCTATAGATCTTGAAGCTCAATATGTAAGCAGCTTTATCGAAGTCTTTCTTTGAAAAACTCCTTTCAAACACTCCTTTATGCTTTACAGAATAATTCTACATTATTTCCGATCAACAATATGTCATTCACATATACTTATCAGAAATGCTGTAGTGCTCCCACTCACTTTCTTGTAAATACAGGCTTCACCGCAAATCTGTATAAAACTATATGCTTTGATCAACTCATCAAAGCGTATATTCCAACTCCGAGATGCTTGCACCAGTCCACAGATGGATCGTTGGAGCTTGCACATTTTGTTAGCACCTTTCAGATTGACAAAACCTTCTGTTGCATCATATACAACTCTTCTTTAATAAATCCATTAAGGAATGCAGTTTTGTTTATCCATTTGCCATATTTCATAAAATGCGGCAATTACTAACATGATTCGGACAGACTCAAGCATAGATACGAGTGAGAAGCTCTCATCGTAGTCAACACCTTTGAACTTTGTCGAAAACCTTTTTGCGACAATTCTAGCTTTGTGGATAGTAACACTACTATCAGCGTCCGTCTTCCTCTTGAAGATCCATTTATTTTCTATGGCTTGCCGATCATCGGGCAACTCAACCAAAGTCCATACTTTGTTTTCATACATGAATCCCATCTCAGATTTCATGGCCTCAAGCCATTTTGCGGAATCTGGGCTCATCATCGCTTCCTCATAGTTCGCAAGTTTATCATGGTCTAGTAACATGACTTCCAGAACAGGATTACCGTACCACTCTGGTGCGGATCTCACTCTGGTTTACCTACGAGATTCGGTAGTAACTTGATCTGAAGTCACATGATCATCATCATTAGCTTCCTCACTAATTGGTATAGGTGTCACAGAAACAGTTTTCTGTGATGTACTATTTTCCAATAAGGGAGAAGGTACAATTACCTTATCAAGTTTTCTACTTTCCTCCCACTCACTTCTTTCGAGAGAAACTCCTTCTCCAGAAAGTTTCCGAATTTTAGCAACAAAAGTCTTGCCTTCGGATCTGTGATAGAAGGTGTATCCAATAGTTTCCTTTGGATATCCTATGAAGACGCACTTCTCCGATTTGAGTTTGAGCTTATCAGGATGAAACTTTTTCACATAAGCATCACAACCCCAAACTTTTAAGAAACGACAAATTTGGTTTCTTGCTAAACCATAGTTCATATATTGTCGTCTCAACGGATTTAGATGGTGCCCTATTTAACGTGAATGCAGCTGTCTCTAATGCATAACCCCAAAAATGATAGTGGTAAATCGGTAAGAAACATCATAGATTGCACTATATCCAATAAAGTACGGTTATGACGTTCGGACACACCATTATGCTGTGGTGTTCCAGGTGGCGTGAGTAGTGAAACTATTTCACATTGTTTTAACTGAAGACCAAACTCGTAACTCAAATACTCTTTTCCACGATCAGATCGTAGAAACTTTATTTTCTTGTTACGATGATTTTCCACTTCACTCTGAAATTATATGAACTTTTCAGATGTATCAGACTTCTATTTCATTAAGTAGATATACCCATATCTGCTCAAATCATCTGTGAAGGTCAGAAAATAATGATACCCGCTGCAAGCCTTAAATATTCATCGGACCACATACATCAGTATGTATGATTTCCAACAAATCTGTTGCTTGCTTCATTGTTCCGGAGAACGGTGTTTTAGTCATCTTGCCCAAAAGGCATGGTTCGCAAGAATCAAGTGATTCATAATCAAGTGATTCCGAAAGCCCATCAGCATGGAGTTTCTTCATGCGCTTTATACCAATATGACCTAAACGGCAGTGCCACAAATAAGTTGCACTATCATTATTAACTTTGCATATTTTGGTTTCAATATTATGAATATGTGTATCACTACGATCGAGATCCAACGAACTTGTTTCATTGGGTGTATGACCATCGAAGGTTTTATTCATGTAAACAGAACAATAATTATTCTCTGACTTTAATGAATAACCGTATTGCAATAAACATGATCAAATCATATTCATGCTCAACGCAAAAACCAAATAACACTTATTTAAGTTCAACACTAATCCCGAAAGTATAGGGGAGTGTGCGATGATGATCATATCAATCTTGGAACTACTTCCAACACATATCGTCACTTCACCCTTAACTAGTCTCTGTTTATTCTGCAACTCCTGTTTCGAGTTACTACTCTTAGCAACTGAACCAATATCAAATACGGAGGGGTTTCTATAAACACTAGTAAAGCACACATCAATAACATGTATATCAAATATACTTTTGTTCACTTTGCCATCCTTCTTATCCGCCAAATACTTGGGGTAGTTCCGCTTCCAGTGACCAGTCCCTTTGCAGTTGAAGCACTTAGTCTCAGGCTTAGGATCAGACTTGGGCTTCTTCACTTGAGCAGCAACTTGCTTGCCGTTCTTCTTGAAGTTCCCCTTCTTCCCTTTGCCCTTTTCTTGAAACTAGTGGTCTTGTCAACCATCAACACTTGATGTTTTTCTTGATTTCTACCTTCGTTGATTTCAGCATCACGAAGAGCTTAGGAATTACTTTTGTCATCCCTTGTATATTATAGTTCATCACGAAGTTCTACTAACTTGGTCATGGTGACTAGAGAATTCTGTCAATCACTATCTTATCTGGAAGATTAACTCCCACTTGATTCAAGCGATTGTAGTACCCAGACAATCTGAGCACATGCTCACTAGTTGAGCGATTCTCCTCCATCTTTTAGCTATAGAACTTATTGGAGACTTCATATCTCTCAACTCGGGTATTTGCTTGAAATATTATCTTCAACTCCTGGAACATCTCATATGGTCCATGACGTTCAAAACGTCTTTGAAGTCCCGATTCTAAGCCATTAAGCATGGTGCACTAAACTATCAAGTAGTCATCATATTGAGCTAGCCAAACGTTCATAACGTCTGCATCTGCTCCTGCAATAGGTCTGTCACCTAGCGGTGCATCAAGGACATATTTTTTCTGTGCAGCAATGAGGATAAGCCTCAGATCACGGATCCAATCCGCATCATTGCTACTAACATCTTTCAACATAATTTTCTCTAGGAACATATCAAAATAAAACGCAGGGAAGCAACAACGCGAGCTATTGATCTACAACATGATTTGCAAAATACTACCAGGACTAAGTTCATGATAAATTTAAGTTCAATTTAATCATATTACTTAAGAACTCCCACTTAGATAGATATCCCTCTAATCCTCTAAGTGATCACGTGATCCAAATCAACTAAACCATAACCGATCATCACGTGAGATGGAGTAGTTTTCAATGGTGAACATCGCTATGTTGATCATATCTACTATATGATTCACGCTCGACCTTTCGGTCTCCGTGTTCCGAGGCCATATCTGTATATGCTTGGCTCGTCAAGTATAACCTGAGTATTCCGCGTGTGCAACTGTTTTGCACCCGTTGTATTTGAACGTAGAACCTATCACACCCGATCATCACGTGGTGTCTCAGCACGAAGAACTTTTGCAACGGTGCATACTCAGGGAGAACACTTCTTGATAATTTAGTGAGAGATCATCTTATAATGCTACCGTCAATCAAAGCAAGATAAGATGCATAAAAAGATAAACATCACATGCAATTAATATAAGTGATATGATATGGCCATCATCATCTTGTGCTTTGTGATCTCCATCTCCGAAGCACCGTCATGATCACCATCGTCACCGGCGCGACACCTTGATCTCCATCGTAGCATCGTTGTCGTCTCGTCAATCTTATGCTTCCACGACTATCACTACCGCTTAGTAATAAAGTAAAGCATTACATCGCGATTGCATTGCATACAATAAAGCGACAACCATATGGCTCCTGCCAGTTGCCGATAACTCGGTTACAAAACATGATCATCTCATACAATAAAATCAGCATCATGCCTTGACCATATCACATCACAACATGCCCTGCAAAAACAAGTTAGACGTCCTCTACTTTGTTGTTGCAAGTTTTACGTGGCTGCTACGGGCTTAAGTAAGAACTCATCTCACCTACGCATCAAAACCACAACGATAGTTCGTCAAATAGACTCCGTTTTAACCTTCTCAAGGACCGGGCGTAGTCACACTTGGTTCAACTAAAGTTGGAGAGACAGTCTTCCGCAAGCCATCTATGTGCAAAGCACGTCGAGGGAACCGGTCTCGCGTAAGAGTACGCGTAAGGTTGGTCCGGATCGTCTCGTCCAACAATACCGCCGAACCAAAGTATGACATGCTGGTAGGCAGTATGACTTGTATCGCCCACAACTCACTTGTGTTCTACTCGTGCATATAACATCAAACCATAAAAACCTAGGCTCTGATACCACTGTTGGGGAACGTAGTAATTTCGAAAATTTTCCTACGCACACGCAAGATCATGGTGATGCATAGCAACGAGGGGGAGAGTATTGTCTACGTACCAACGCAGACCGACTGCGGAAGCGATCTCACAACATAGAGGAAGTAGTCGTACGTCTTCTTCCCGATCCGACCGATCCAAGCACCGTTACTCCGGCACCTCCGAGTTCTTAGCACACGTTCAGCTCGATGACGTTCCTCGGGCTCCGATCCAGCAAAGCGTCGAGGAAGAGTTCCGTCAGCACGACGGCGTGGTGACGATCTTGATGTACTACCGATGCAGGGCTTCGCCTAAGCACTGCAACAATATGATCGAGGTGGAATTTGGTGGCAGGGGGCACCGCACACGGCTAAGGAACGATCTCAAGGATCAACTTGTGTGTCTTGGGGTGTCCCCTGCCCCCGTATATAAAGGCCAGGGGCAGGGGGTTCGGCCGGCTAGGAGGGAGGCGCAGGGAGGAGTCCTACTCCTACCGGGAGTAGGACTCCTCCCCTCCAATCCTATTCCAACTAGGATTCTTGGGGGGGAAGGAGAAAGAGGGGGCCGGCCCACCTCTCCTAGTCCTATTAGGACTTGGGAAAGGGGGGGCCCCGGCTAGGCTTGTGGGCTGCCTCTTCTCTCTTTTCCACTAAGGCCCAATAGGCCCATTTACCTCCCGGGGGGTTCCGGTAACCCTCCCGGTAATCCGGAAAAATCCCGATTTCACCCGGAACGCTTCCGGTGCCCAAACATAGGCTTCCAATATATCAATCTTTACGTCTCGACCATTTCAAGACTCCTCGTCATGTCCGTGATCTCATCCGGGACTCCAAACAACCTTCGGTACATCAAAATGCATAAACTCATAATAACTGTCATCGTAACGTTAAGCGTGCGGACCCTGCGGTTCGAGAACAATGTAGACATGACCGAGACACGTCTCCGGTCAATAACCAATAGCGGGACCTGGATGCCCATATTGGCTCCTACATATTCTATGAAGATCTTTATCGGTCAGACCGCATAACAACATACGTTGTTCCCTTTGTCATCGGTATGTTACTTGCCCGAGATTCGATCGTCGGTATCCAATACCTAGTTCAATCTCGTTACCGGCAAGTCTCTTTACTCGTTCCGTAATACATCATCTCATAACTAACATCTTAGTTATTATGCTTGCAAGGCTTATGTGATGTGTATTACCGAGAGGGCCCAGAGATACCTCTCCGACAATCGGAGTGACAAACCCTAATCTCGAAATACGCCAACCCAACATCTACCATTGGAGACACCTGTAGTACTCCTTTATAATCACCCAGTTACGTTGTGACGTTTGGTAGTACCCAAAGTGTTCCTCCGGTAAACGGGAGTTGCATAATCTCATAGTTATAGGAACATGTATAAGTCATGAAGAAAGCAATAGCAACATACTAAACGATCGGGAGCTAAGCTAATGGAATGGGTCATGTCAATCAGATCATTCAACTAATGATGTGACCTCGTTAATCAAATAACAACTCTTTGTTCATGCTTAGGAAACATAACCATCTTTTATTAACGAGCTAGTCAAGTAGAGGCATACTAGTGACACTCTGTTTGTCTATGTATTCACACATGTATTATGTTTCCGGTTAATACAATTCTAGCATGAATAATAAACATTTATCATGATATAAGGAAATAAATAATAACTTTATTATTGCCTCTAGGGCATATTTCCTTCAGGAAGCAGGAGGCTTCCTGAGACCACCCCCAAGAAGAAGAAGACGTCGTTAGGCTCAGCCCCTCAGGAGGCAGGCCCTTCAGGGCCCGTCTCTGCCTAGGGGGACCCTCCTTCCATCGCATAGGGAAGCGCGCCCAGCTCCCTCCTCAGGCAGGGCTCGAGGGCTCTCACCTGGAGGACCACCGACCTAGCCAGGGTCACGAGGGAGGCGCTTGGGCACCATGTGGAGGCGTGCTTCGAAGCACGTTTCCCCCGAGAAGGAGCCAGGCGAGGAAGGTCAGACCAGCATGAGTTCGTTAACAAGGCCATTCAAGAACTATAGGAGACAAGGATCATGAGAGGTTGCCGCCGCCTACCAGCTGTGTCCCCACATCCAGGCGAGGATGGTGGGCTGCGCGTCTGCGTCGACGTACCAGGGCTCAATCAGATCGCCACGACGGAGCTTCTCTGGCCCTCACGAGTGGGGCGCTGCGGGGGTCCGCCCCACAGCTATGTTCGCCTGCCTTACGGCCTTCCGAGCATGGCTGCGGTGTACCAGTGCCTCATGAGGGGCATCATGGAGGCTCAGGAAGACAGGCGTTCCGCTGCCTTGGCGGAGATGAAGACAGCTCGCGAGGAGTCGCCAGTGCCTCCGGAGCCTCCCGAGGCCCCGGGGCCTGGGGGCTCGTGAGGATCAGCCTCCGCAGCCCACCGAGTCCGCTGCGCCAACACCACTTCACCGACGACATTCTCAGGTGACATCTTACAAGTTTCATTCCCAGCTGGGAGCGCCCTCCCAGGGTTGCATCACTCTCAGGCCGCGTGGGTCCGTCCCTGCAGCATGTATCCCCTTTTATCTTTCAGTCGTTAGTTTGCCTTGTTGGGGGCGCCCCTCGGGCTGCATCATCCCCAAGCCGCTTGGGCCAGACCCAGCGGCGCGTATCTCCCTTGAGTTTATTTCCAACTATGCATTGCCTATCATGCTTAACTGCATGGTGCCTGTCCGCGACATCCTTTCTTCTCCATGTCGGCCACTTGCACGTTAAAGGGGGGGTGCCTGAGCATCGCGACTCAGGGCTCTTACTGGCTCTCCAGCCCTCACCCTCTGGCCTTGTCCATGGTATCGCGACTTGGCATACCAGCGACGGCTGAGACAAGCTCGAGGGCCGGGACCCGAGGACGTAGAGTACCGGCATCTAACCAAAATTTGCAGGGACACATCTCAAGATACGGCCCAATGCCAGGCGCAACCCGCCTAGAGGTAGGGCCTCGTGAGTCCCACGCTGGCTCACAGGTGCCCAGATACACCTCACCTAGCCCTACCATGCCGTCCACGTGTCAGGGCGGGGCTGTACACGCCCTGGGGGCTCCTCCCGGAGGGGAGCCCCCTCCCACGTACTAGTGGAAGCACCATGCTCCGTGCTGGCTGACGACACTGCCGAGGCGCGGCTATGCCCGTACACATACGGAAGCGCCATGCTCCGCGCTGGTGATAAACAAGTGGGGGTGGCCTCCGGGCCGCATTAACCTCAGGGAGCCCAGAGCTCAGTGGCTGGCCTCATCGCAACGCCTCCCCTGGGAGTGCCGCGCGAGGGGGCTAGGCACGGGGGCTACGACTGGGTCACGCCCAGACGTACGCCGCCCAGCCAGGCCCCCCGGGCCTGGTTCGCCGCGCTTCTCTCCCCAAGCGGAGCCAAGGTATGAAGGCCGTTTGCGCGTCATGGGGGACCCCTGAGCATCGCGACTCAGGGGCCTAACTGGCTCCATAGCCCCTCACTCCTTAGTTCCGAAAGGCTATGTTGGGTGAGGTACGCGCGGAGTCGGGCTCTGCAGACGTAGAACGGTAGCCCCGCTTACATCGCACCTCGTCACCCACTGTTTGCTCGTCAAGGGGGAATCCTGAGCTGTTGGGGAACGCAGTAATTTCAAAAATTTTCCTACGCACACGCAAGATCATGGTGATGCACAGCAACGAGAGGGGAGAGTGTTGTCTACGTACCAACGCAGACCGACTGCGGAAGCGATCACACAACGTAGAGGAAGTAGTCGTACGTCTTCTTCCCGATCCGACCGATCCAAGCACCGTTACTCCGGCACCTCCGAGTTCTTGGCACACGTTCAGCTCGATGACGTTCCTCGGGCTCCGATCCAGCAAAGCGTCGAGGAAGAGTTCCGTCAGCACGACGGCGTGGTGACGATCTTGATGTACTACCGACGCAGGGCTTCGCCTAAGCACTGTAACGGTATGATCGAGGTGGAATTTGGTGGCAGGGGGCACCGCACACGGCTAAGGAACGATTAACTTGTGTCTCTTGGGGTGCCCCCTGCCCCCGTATATAAAGGCCAGGGGGAGGGGGTTCGGCCGGCTAGGGGGAGAGGGCGCAGGAGGAGTCCTACTCCCACCGGGAGTAGGACTCCCCCCCCCCAAATCCTATTCCAATTAGGACTCAAGGGGAGAAAGAGAGAGAAGGGGGGCCGGCCCCTTGTCCTATTCCTAATAGGACTCTAGGGGGCGCCGGCCAGCTAGAGGGCTGCCTCTTTTCTCTTTTCCACTAAGGCCCAATAGGCCCATTAGCCTCCCGGGGGGTTCCGGTAACCCTCCCGGTAATCCGGTAAAATCCCGATTTCACCCGAAACGCTTCCGGTGTCCAAACATAGGCTTCCAATATACCAATCTTTACGTCTCGACCATTTCGAGACTCCTCGTCATGTCCGTAATCTCATCCGGGACTCCGAACAACCTTCGGTACATCAAAATGCATAAACTCATAATAACTGTCATCGTAACGTTAAGCGTGCGGACCCTACGGTTCGAGAACAATGTAGACATGACCGAGACACGTCTCCGGTCAATAACCAATAGCGGGACCTGGATGCCCATATTGGCTCCTACATATTCTACGAAGATCTTTTATCGGTCAGACCGCATAACAACATACGTTGTTCCCTTTGTCATCGGTATGTTACTTGCCCGAGATTCGATCGTCGGTATCCAATACCTAGTTCAATCTCGTTACCGGCAAGTCTCTTTACTCGTTCCGTAATACATCATGTCACAACTAACTATTTAGTTGCAGTGCTTGCAAGGCTTATGTGATGTGTATTACCGAGAGGGCCCAGAGATACCTCTCCGACAATCGGAGTGACAAACCCTAATCTCAAAATACGCCAACCCAACATCTGCCATTGGAGACACCTGTAGTACTCCTTTATAATCACCCAGTTACGTTGTGATGTTTGGTAGTACCCAAAGTGTTCCTCCGGTAAACGGGAGTTGCATAATCTCATAGTTATAGGAACATGTATAAGTCATGAAGATAGCAATAGCAACATACTAAACGATCGGGTGCTAAGCTAATGGAATGGGTCATGTCAATCAGATCATTCAACTAATGATGTGACCTCGTTAATCAAATAACAACTCTTTGTTCATGGTTAGGAAACATAACCATCTTTGATTAACGAGCTAGTCTAGTAGAGGCATACTAGTGACACTCTGTTGGTCTATGTATTCACACATGTATTATGTTTCTGGTTAATACAATTCTAGCATGAATAATAAACATTTATCATGATACAAGGAAATAAATAATAACTTTATTATTGCCTCTAGGGCATATTTCCTTCAGTCTCCCACTTGCACTAGAGTCAATAATCTAGATTACACTGTAATGATTCTAACACCCATGGAGCCTTGGTGCTGATCATGTTTTGCTCGTGGAAGAGGCTTAGTCAACGGGTCTGCAACATTCAGATCCGTATGTATCTTGCAAATCTCTATGTCTCCCACCTGGACTAAATCCCGGATGGAGTTGAAGCGTCTTTTGATGTGCTTGGTTCTTTTGTGAAATCTGGATTCCTTTGCCAAGGCAATTGCACCAGTATTGTCACAGAAGATTTTCATTGGACCCGATGCACTAGGTATGACACCTAGATCGGATATGAACTCCTTCATCCAGACTCCTTCGTTTGCTGCTTCCGAAGCAGCTATGTACTCCGCTTCACATGTAGATCCCGCTATGACGCTTTGTTTAGAACTGCACCAACTGACAGCTCCACCGTTTAAAGTAAACACGTATCCGGTTTGCGATTTAGAATCGTCCGGATCAGTGTCAAAGCTTGCATCAACGTAACCTCTTACGGTGAGCTCTTTGTCACCTCCATATACGAGAAACATATCCTTAGTCCTTTTCAGGTATTTCAGGATGTTCTTGACCGCTGTCCAGTGATCCACCCCTGGATTACTTTGGTACCTCCCTGCTAAACTTATGGCAAGGCACACATCAGGTCTGGTACACAGCATTGCATACATGATAGAGCCTATGGCTGAAGCATAGGGAACATCTTTCATATTCTCTCTATCTTCTGCAGTGGTCGGGCATTGAGTCTGGCTCAACTTCACACCTTGCAATACAGGCAAGAACCCTTTCTTTGCTTGATCCATTTTGAACTTCTTCAAAATCTTGTCAAGGTATGTGCTTTGTGAAAGTCCAATTAAGCGTTTTGATCTATCTCTATAGATCTTTATGCCTAATATGTAAGCAGCTTCCCCAAGGTCTTTCATCGAAAAACTTTTATTCAAGTATCCCTTTATGCTATCCAGAAATTCTATATCATTTCCAATGAGTAATATGTCATCCACATATAATATCAGAAATGCTACAGAGCTCCCACTCACTTTCTTGTAAATACAGGCTTCTCCAAAAGTCTGTATAAACCCAAATGCTTTGATCACACTATCAAAGCGTTTATTCCAACTCCGAGATGCTTGCACCAGTCCATAGATGGATCGCTGGAGTTTGCACACTTTGTTAGCTCCCTTTGGATCGAAAAAACCTTCTGGTTGCATCATATACAACTCTTCTTCCAGAAATCCATTCAGGAATGCGGTTTTTACATCCATTTGCCAAATTTCATAATCATAAAATGCGGCAATTGCTAACATGATTCTGACAGACTTAAGCATCGCTACGGGTGAGAAAGTCTCATCGTAGTCAACTCCTTGAACTTGTCGAAAACCTTTTGCGACAAGTCAAGCTTTGTAGACAGTAACATTACCATCAGCGTCAGTCTTTTTCTTAAAGATCCATTTATTCTCAATTGCTTGCCGATCATCGGGCAAGTCAACCAAAGTCCATAATTTGTTCTCATACATGGATCCCATCTCAGATTTCATGGCTTCAAGCCACTTTGCGGAATCTGGGCTCACCATCGCTTCTTCATAGTTCGTAGGTTCATCATGATCTAGTAGCATGACTTCCAGAACAGGATTACCGTACCACTCTGGTGCGGATCTTGCTCTGGTTGATCTACGAGGTACAGTAGTATCTTGATCTAAAGTTTCATGATCATCATCATTAACTTCCTCTCTTATTGGTGTAGTTCTCATAGAAACAGTTTTCTGTGATGTACTATTTCCCAATAATGGAGTAGGTATAGTTACCTCGTCAAGTTCTACTTTCCTCCCACTCACTTCTTTCGAGAGAAACTCCTTCTCAAGAAAGTTTCCGAATTTAGCAACAAAAGTCTTGCCTTCGGATCTGTGATAGAAGGTGTATCCAATAGTTTCCTTTGGATATCCTATGAAGACACACTTCTCCGATTTGGGTTCGAGCTTATCAGGTTGAAGCTTTTTCACATAAGCATCGCAGCCCCAAACTTTAAGAAACGACAACTTTGGTTTCTTGCCAAACCATTGTTCATAAGGCGTCGTCTCAACGGATTTAGATGGTGCCCTATTTAACGTGAATGCGGCCGTCTCTAAAGCATAACCCCAAAATGATAGCGGTAAATCAGTAAGAGACATCATAGATCGCACCATATCTAGTAAAGTACGATTACGACGTTCGGACACACCATTACGTTGTGGTGTTCCGGGTGGCGTGAGTTGCGAAACTATTCCACAATTTTTCAAATGTACACCAAACTCGTAACTCAAATATTCTCCTCCACGATCAGATCGTAGGAACTTTTATTTTCTTGTTACGATGATTTTCAACTTCACTCTGAAATTCCTTGAACTTTTCAAATGTTTCAGACTTATGTTTCATTAAGTAGATATACCCATATCTGCTTAAATCATCTGTGAAGGTGAGAAAATAACGATATCCACCACGAGCCTCAATATTCATCGGACCACATACATCGGTATGTATGATTTCCAATAAATCTGTTGCTCTCTCCATAGTGCCGGAGAACGGTGTTTTAGTCATCTTGCCCATGAGGCACGGTTCGCAAACACCAAGTGATTCATAATCAAGTGGTTCCAAAAGCCCATCAGTATGGAGTTTCTTCATGCGCTTTACACCGATATGACCTAAACGGCAGTGCCACAAATAAGTTGCACTATCATTATCAACTCTGCATCTTTTGGCTTCAACATTATGAATATGTGTATTACTACTATCGAGATTTAATAAGAATAGACCACTTTTCAAGGGTGCATGACCATAAAAGATATTACTCATATAAATAGAACAACCATTATTCTCTGATTTAAATGAATAACCATCTCGCATCAAACAAGATCCAGATATAATGTTCATGCTCAACGCTGGCACCAAATAACAATTATTTAGGTCTAATATTAATCCCGAAGGTAGATGTAGAGGTAGCGTGCCGACCGCGATCACATCGACTTTGGAACCGTTTCCCACGCGCATCGTCACCTCGTCCTTTGCTAGTGTCCGCTTATTCTGTAGTCCCTGTTTCGAGTTGCAAATATTAGCAACAGAACCAGTATCAAATACCCAGGTGCTACTGCGAGCATTAGTAAGGTACACATCAATAACATGTATATCACATATACCTTTGTTCACCTTGCCATCCTTCTTATCCGCCAAATACTTGGGGCAGTTCCGCTTCCAGTGACCAGTCTGCTTGCAGTAGAAGCACTCAGTTTCAGGCTTAGGTCCAGGCTTGGGTTTCTTCTCTTGAGCAGCAACTTGCTTGCCGTTCTTCTTGGAGTTCCCTTTCTTCTTCCCTTTGCCCTTTTTCTTGAAACTAGTGGTTTTGTTAACCATCAACACTTGATGCTCCTTTTTGATTTCTACCTCCGCAGCTTTCAGCATAGCGAAGAGCTCGGGAATAGTCTTGTTCATCCCTTGCATATTATAGTTCATCACAAAGCTCTTGTAGCTTGGTGGCAGTGATTGGAGAATTCTGTCAATGACGCAATCATCCGGAAGTGTAACTCCCAATTGAATCAAGTGATTATTATACCCAGACATTTTGAGTATATGCTCACTGACAAAACTGTTCTCTTCCATCTTGCAGCTATAGAACTTATTGGAGACTTCATATCTCTCAATCCGGGCATTTTCTTGAAATATTAACTTCAACTCCTGGAACATCTCATATGCTCCATGACGTTCAAAACGTCGTTGAAGTCCCGGTTCTAAGCCGTAAAGCATGGCACACTGAACTATTGAGTAGTCATCAGCTTTGCTCTGCCAGACGTTCATAACTTCTGGCGTTGCTCTTGCAGCAGGCCTGGCACTTAGCGGTGCTTCCAGGACGTAATTCTTCTGTGCAGCAATGAGGATAATCCTCAGGTTACGGACCCAGTCCGTGTAATTGCTACCATCATCTTTCAACTTAGCTTTCTCAAGGAACGCATTAAAATTCAACGGAACAACAGCACGAGCCATCTATCTACAACATAAACAAGCAAGATACTATCAGGTACTAAGTTCATGATAATTTTTAAGTTCAGTTAATTTACTTAAGAACTCCCACTTAGACAGACATCCCTCTAATCCTCTAAGTGATTACGTGATCCAAATCAACTAAACCATAACCGATCATCACGTGAGATGGAGTAGTTTTCAATGGTGAACATCAATATGTTGATCATATCTACTATATGATTCACGCTCGACCTTTCGGTCTCCGTGTTCCGAGGCCATATCTGTATATGCTTGGCTCGTCAAGTATAACCTGAGTATTCTGCGTGTGCAACTGTTTTGCACCCGTTGTATTTGAACGTAGAGCCTATCACACCCGATCATCACGTGGTGTCTCAGCACGAAGAACTTTTGCAACGGTGCATACTCAGGGAGAACACTCCTTGATAATTTAGTGAGAGATCATCTTATAATGCTACCGTCAATCAAAGCAAGATAAGATGCATAAAAGGATAAACATCACATGCAATCAAATATAAGTGATATGATATGGCTATCATCATATTGTGCTTTGTGATCTCCATCTCCGAAGCATCGTCATGATCACCATCGTCACCGGCGCGCCACCTTGATCTCCATCGTAGCAACGTTGTCGTCTCGCCAATCTTATGCTTCCACGACTATTACTACCGTTTAGTAATCTAGTAAAGCATTACATCGCGATTGCATTGCATACAATAAAGCGACAACCATATGGCTCCTGCCAGTTGCCGATAACTCGGTTACAAAACATGATCATCTCATACAATAAAATCAGCATCATGCCTTGACCATATCACATCACAACATGCCCTGCAAAAACAAGTTAGACGTCTTCTACTTTGTTGTTGCAAGTTTTACGTGGCTGCTACGGGCTTAAGTAAGAACACATCTCACCTACGCATCAAAACCACAACGATAGTTCGTCAAATAGACTCCGTTTTAACCTTCTCAAGGACCGGGCGTAGTCACACTTGGTTCAACTAAAGTTGGAGAGATAGTCTTCCGCAAGCCATCTATGTGCAAAGCACGTCGAGGGAACCGGCCTCGCATAAGAGTATGCGTAAGGTTGGTCCGGATCATCTCAACCAACAATACCGCCGAACCAAAGTATGACATGCTGGTAGGTAGTATGACTTGTATCGCCCACAACTCACTTGTGTTCTACTCGTGCATATAACATCAAACCATAAAACCTAGGCTCGGATGCCACTGTTGGGGAACGCAGTAATTTCAAAAAATTTCCTACGCACACGCAAGATCATGGTGATGCACAGCAACGAGAGGGGAGAGTGTTGTCTACGTACCAACGCAGACCGACTGCGGAAGCGATCACACAACGTAGAGGAAGTAGTCGTACGTCTTCTTCCCGATCCGACCGATCCAAGCACCCTTACTCCGGCACCTCCGAGTTCTTGGCACACGTTCAGCTCGATGACGTTCCTCGGGCTCCGATCCGGCAAAGCGTCGAGGAAGAGTTCCGTCAGCACGACGGCGTGGTGACGATCTTGATGTACTACCGACGCAGGGCTTCGCCTAAGCACTGTAACGGTATGATCGAGGTGGAATTTGGTGGCAGGGGGCACCGCACACGGCTAAGGAACGATTAACTTGTGTCTCTTGGGGTGCCCCCTGCCCTCGTATATAAAGGCCAGGGGGAGGGGGTTCGGCCGGCTAGGGGGAGAGGGCGCAGGAGGAGTCCTACTCCCACCGGGAGTAGGACTCCCCCCCCCAATCCTATTCCAATTAGGACTCAAGGGGAGAAAGAGAGAGAAGGGGGGCCGGCCCCTTGTCCTATTCCTAATAGGACTCTAGGGGGCGCCGGCCAGCTAGAGGGCTGCCTCTTTTCTCTTTTCCACTAAGGCCCAATAGGCCCATTAGCCTCCCGGGGGGTTCCGGTAACCCTCCCGGTAATCCGGTAAAATCCTGATTTCACCCGGAACGCTTCCGGTGTCCAAACATAGGCTTCCAATATACCAATCTTTACGTCTCGACCATTTCGAGACTCCTCGTCATGTCCGTAATCTCATCCGGGACTCCGAACAACCTTCGGTACATCAAAATGCATAAACTCATAATAACTGTCATCGTAACGTTAAGCGTGCGGACCCTACGGTTCGAGAACAATGTAGACATGACCGAGACACGTCTCCGGTCAATAACCAATAGCGGGACCTGGATGCCCATATTGGCTCCTACATATTCTACGAAGATCTTTTATCGCTCAGACCGCATAACAACATACGTTGTTCCCTTTGTCTTCGGTATGTTACTTGCCCGAGATTCGATCGTCGGTATCCAATACCTAGTTCAATCTCGTTACCGGCAAGTCTCTTTACTCGTTCCGTAATACATCATGTCACAACTAACTATTTAGTTGCAGTGCTTGCAAGGCTTATGTGATGTGTATTACCGAGAGGGCCCAGAGATACCTCTCCGACAATCGGAGTGACAAACCCTAATCTCGAAATACGCCAACCCAACATCTGCCATTGGAGACACCTGTAGTACTCCTTTATAATCACCCAGTTACGTTGTGACGTTTGGTAGTACCCAAAGTGTTCCTCCGATAAACGGGAGTTGCATAATCTCATAGTTATAGGAACATGTATAAGTCATGAAGATAGCAATAGCAACATACTAAACGATCGGGTGCTAAGCTAATGGAATGGGTCATGTCAATCAGATCATTCAACTAATGATGTGACCTCGTTAATCAAATAACAACTCTTTGTTCATGGTTAGGAAATATAACCATCTTTGATTAACGAGCTAGTCTAGTAGAGGCATACTAGTGACACTCTGTTGGTCTATGTATTCACACATGTATTATGTTTCCGGTTAATACAATTCTAGCATGAATAATAAACATTTATCATGATACAAGGAAATAAATAATAACTTTATTATTGCCTCTAGGGCATATTTCCTTCATGAGCATCGCGACTCAGGAGCCTAACTGGCTCCGTAGCCCCTCACTCCTTAGTTCCGAAAGGGCTATGCTGGGTGGGGTACGCGCGGAGTCAGGCTCTGTAGACGTAGAACAGAAGATACACCTACATCGCGCCTCCCTACTTGCTGTTCGCGCGCCAAGGGGGACTCCTGAGCATCGCGACTCAGGAGCCTAACTTGTCACGTAGCCCCTCACTCCTTTGGTCCCGTCCTGGTTTCCGGTCGGGGCTAATGCTGGGTGAGGCACGCGCGGGGCCGGGCTCTGCCGGCGCAGAACACAAGCAAGTAGGGAAGAAAAGCATAAAATTCAAGGAACTTAAAAGCAAATATTACAGTCCATACTGTCGTCTCAATACCAAACGCAAGTTTAAATGCCTCCCCGAGGCGTGATGCATGTGCAGGAATTGAAGGAAGAATAGGGATGGAACGGAGTCACTTGTTGGTGGTGAAGCTGTGCGGAGCGGCTTCGCCTCATGGAGCAGCGGGGCCGGCAGCGCCTTGCCTTGGCTTGGTGCTGAAGGCCCGGAACTTCCCCAGCAGCGCCTCCGCGCGCCCCTTCACGGCCTCGACAGCGGTGGAAGCACCCACGCCGCTCACCGGTTCCAGCAAGCCATCGAGGTCGGCGTTGGGATCACGAAGGTAGATGTGGGCGAAGACCTGCGTTAGCGCAGCAGAAGACAAGACGTGCGCCTCGGCCTCGGCCGCGGGGCCGATGCCAAGGGCGACATCCCCAAGGGCCTTAACCAGGAAGGGAAGCAGCTTGGCCGGGCCGTCCCCGTCACCGGCTAGCGGGCTGTCCAGGCCGCTCTCGTAAAGCATCTTCAGCGAAGCACGGGCATCTTTCTCCATGTCGGCGAAGGTCGCGCGATCCTCGGCAAGAACCCGGGCCTTAGCATCCAGCTCGGCCTTCGTCACCTCCAGCTCCTTCTTTAACGCGCCTAGGTGGTCGCGGCGTTTCTTGAGCTTAGCCTCCCGGCCCTCGAGCTCCGCCTCGCGCGCCTTCGCCCCCTTCTCCAGCTCTTGGCGTAGGCGGACCTCCTCCGCAAGCTGGCCCCGCAGGCCTTGCAGCTCGTCCTCCAACGCCTTGCAACGATCGCGGACTTTGACCACTTCCCCCAGGGCTGCCTCACGAGCATCCTTCGCCTCGAGGGTGGCCTCCCTCTCTCCGTCACAGGCCGTTGAGGCCTGAACCAACGCCGCCCGAATTGAGGCATCAGAGCGAATCCACCCCGAAGCCAGTTCTAGGCGCCCGGCCACCAGGCGAGGGTCGGTGCCGAGAAGATCCTGCTGCAGCCGGTCCAGTTCGGCGACGGCACGCTCCAAGATGGAAGAAGGAGGCGGAGAAACGTCGGTGCGCCCCAAGACAACAGGAGGAGCCGGGGAAGCAATGGTCAGTGGAATGGGAGGAGAAAGTAGCGGCGGCAAGGCCGCGGTGTCCTGAGGCGGAGTCCGCTGCGCCTCCACAGCCGTAGCAGCGGCGCCAGACGAGGGCACCTCCGGAGTCACTTGGGCCATGGGGGCTGAGCTCGCCCCAGCCAGCTCAGCCAAGCCTCGCAAGGATGAACGGGCAGGAGAGGCCCGCGCGTCACGATCTCCCTCCCCTGCAGGCAAAGGCGTCGTCGCAGGTGGGGCCTCGGGGGCTCCCTTCGGCTTCTTCGCCTCAGGCGCCAGCCTATCCAAGAGAAGCAATCATCAAGCCTCGTCGGCGGAACGAGAAACAAAAGATCAAGGATCAAGCACTTACGGGTCTTCGCCGGTGAGCTCGGGCAGCCTCTGGCCTAACTTGAAGCCTGACAGCCGGCTGGAAGGGTCGACCTCAGAAGCAGAAGGCGCGTCCATGGTTTGCCCCGGAGTCAGGACGGACCCGTGGGAGATCAGCCCGGTCCTGTCCTTCTTCGGGATCGTGGGCGAGCTCCCGCTACCCAGAACGTCATCATCATCATCATCGTCATCATCATCATCATCATCGCTCCGCGAAAGGCGGAGAGTGCGGGACACGCGCCGGGAGAGGGGAGCCCTTAACTCTCCATCAGTCGCCCCAGAGTCGGGCCCCTCTCCCCGCTCCTCTTCCTCCTCCTCATCGCTGGAATCGCCGGAGGGCACATCCACCGGTACTTCAGAAGCCACCGCGGGCACGAGCCCGTTCGCGTTAAAAACAGGCATGGACTTCACCACCCGCTTCCAGTCGTCATGAAGGAACAAGGGCTTGGGAGCGTCCTTCGACCTTGCCACCTCGCCCCTGACCAGAGATTGGAGAACCGCGGTCACATCCTCTTCGTCCACAGCCTTGGGGCACGGATGAGGCCTCCACATTGGAGGAGAGTACTGCCGGAGCGGAGCCAGCTGGTGCTCCAGGAACTCCTTCAGCAGCGATGCACCGGTCAACTTCGCCGCCGCCATGTTGGCCGGCCTCAGGTCCGCGTCCATCTTCTCCAACACCGGTTTCGCGCGGGGGTCCTTGAGCTCCGCTCGGCACCATTCGCTGGAGCTCACGGGTTGCTCCGTGGGCAAGATCAGCCGAGGGTGGATGCGCCCGGCATCCGCCAAGACCCACTTGCTCCTGAAGCCCTCAATCCTCTTCCCGAGATTCGAGATGGCAATGGTGCCACCATACGCGACGAAGCCCGCGCACGCAGAAAGAGAGCTGCCGGAGATCCGGAGGGAGAAGTAGTGGCGCAGCAGGGCCACCGAAGGCTGCACCCCTACGTGGGCCTCGCAGTAGTAAGCGAAGATCGCTAGAAGGAGGACAGAGTTGGGGTGGAGATGCAGAGCCTGCAAGTCGTAATGGCGGAGGACGGAGAAGAAGAACTCGGAGAAGGGAGGTACCAGGCCCGTAGCAATGGAGCTCACAAAGAGAGGATAAAAGGTGCTCCCTCGGCCCTCGGGGGTGGCGGAGCCGGCCTTGAACACCTCCGTCCCATTGACGCCCTGCGCCATCGCCATCCGGCACAGCCGGGCAAGGCTTGCCTTGGACACATTCGGCAGGTCCTGAGCAGGGGAATACCAAGCTTTGGCTGGAGGATGGCGAGGCGCCATTGAAGGAAATATGCCCTAGAGGCAATAATAAAGTTATTATTTATTTCCTTGAATCATGATAAATGTTTATTATTCATGCTAGAATTGTATTAACCGGAAACATAATACATGTGTGAATACATAGACCAACAGAGTGTCACTAGTATGCCTCTACTAGACTAGCTCGTTAATCAAAGATGGTTATGTTTCCTAACCATGAACAAAGAGTTGTTATTTGATTAACGAGGTCACATCATTAGTTGAATGATCTGATTGACATGACCCATTCCATTAGCTTAGCACCCGATCGTTTAGTATGTTGCTATTGCTATCTTCATGACTTATACATGTTCCTATAACTATGAGATTATGCAACTCCCGTTTACCGGAGGAACACTTTGGGTACTACCAAACGTCACAACGTAACTGGGTGATTATAAAGGAGTACTACAGGTGTCTCCAATGGCAGATGTTGGGTTGGCGTATTTCGAGATTAGGGTTTGTCACTCCGATTGTCGGAGAGGTATCTCTGGGCCCTCTCGGTAATACACATCACATAAGCCTTGCAAGCACTGCAACTAAATAGTTAGTTGTGACATGATGTATTACGGAACGAGTAAAGAGACTTGCCGGTAACGAGATTGAACTAGGTATTGGATACCGACGATCGAATCTCGGGCAAGTAACATACCGATGACAAAGGGAACAACGTATGTTGTTATGCGGTCTGACCGATAAAAGATCTTCGTAGAATATGTAGGAGCCAATATGGGCATCCAGGTCCCGCTATTGGTTATTGACCGGAGACGTGTCTCGGTCATGTCTACATTGTTCTCGAACCGTAGGGTCCGCACGCTTAACGTTACGATGACAGTTATTATGAGTTTATGCATTTTGATGTACCGAAGGTTGTTCGGAGTCCCGGATGAGATTACGGACATGACGAGGAGTCTCGAAATGGTCGAGACGTAAAGATTGATATATTGGAAGCCTATGTTTGGACACCGGAAGCGTTCCGGGTGAAATCGGGATTTTACCGGAATACCGAGAGGGTTACCGGAACCCCCCCGGGAGGTAAATGGGCCTATTGGGCCTTAGTGGAAAAGAGAAAAGGGAAGCCCACTAGCTGGCCGGCGCCCCCCTAGAGTCCTATTAGGAATAGGACAAGGGGCCGGCCCCCCTTCTCTCTCTTTCCCCCCCGAGAGTCCTAATTGGATTAGGATTGGGGGGGAGGAGTCCTACTCCCGGTGGGAGTAGGACTCCCCTGCGCCTCTCCCTCTTGGCCGGCCAGCCCCCCCTCTTCCAACATATAAATACAGGGGCAGGGGACACCCCAAGACACACAAGTTGATCCTTGAGATCGTTCCTTAGCCGTGTGTGGTGCCCCCTGCCACCAAATTCCACCTCGATCATACCGTTACAGTGCTTAGGCGAAGCCCTGCGTCGGTAGTACATCAAGATCGTCACCACGCCGTCGTGCTGACGGAACTCTTCCTCGACGCTTTGCTGGATCGGAGCCCGAGGAACGTCATCGAGCTGAACGTGTGCCAAGAACTCGGAGGTGCCGGAGTAACGGTGCTTGGATCGGTCGGATCGGGAAGAAGACGTACGACTACTTCCTCTACGTTGTGAGATCGCTTCCGCAGTCGGTCTGCGTTGGTACGTAGACAACACTCTCCCCTCTCGTTGCTGTGCATCACCATGATCTTGCGTGTGCGTAGGAAAATTTTCGAAATTACTGCGTTCCCCAACAGCCATGGCTTCCTAGGTCACGCAGCTGGAGTAGATCTGGAAGTTTAGAGGAAGAAAGGGAAGGCGCAAGAAATGGGATCTGAGCAGTGACCAGAGAGAGCGAAAGGCGAAGTCTGGGCAGATGCCGCTCCTTTACCAACCTGCGCGGTTGCTGAAGCACACACATCCAATCAACCGCCACGCGGCGCCCAAGGCCGCAGGCTATTAGGGCCCGCGGCGCTTCGCCCTTGCCCTTTCGCCTCTCGGCACGGCCAAGCCCATAAGCGCCTTGAGCCCGGGGGCTACTGTCGGCGTTCTGAGAATGGGGGTCCCCAGACTTTCCTGCCTGCGTCCTGTGGCGTGGCTCAAATGGGGGCCCAACATGGCCCATCGTCATCAGCACAAGACTCAAGACCGTCACGAGGGGCCAAGCCTCGCGAGGCGGACGACACGGCGCATCCTCAGGCGGAGCCTCCTCGGGCTGGCTCGCGAGGAGACGAAGATATCAAGGCGGGGTACCTCGCGAGGTGCCCGTGACGCAAGCCATGACGATCGAGGGTGCCAGGTGGGCGCCAGCGCGCGCGGCGTCCTTCTTTCCTCTTTGGTGCAAAGGGGGCAAGCGCATCCGCGGAGTACCGAGGCATCCGGCAAAGGTTACCATTTCGGTGCAACGAGACCAGGACCAAGCGGACTACGAGACGGAGGTCACCATGGAGCCCAGCGCGGCGTCACCGTAGAGTCTTTCGCATGCGAAGACCACCTTTAGTCAGGATAAGTGTACTTGCTATCCCCGTTCAAATTAGCCCGCCATTGTTGGCTCCCTTCCCGCTTGATATTTGGGAGGAGGACCAGGGCTCCTATAAATAGGACTGGCCACCCACGTAGCAAGGGGACACATGGTTCGATTCGGTTCGGCGTGTGGATCCGGCTAGCAAGCAGAGAGAGTAAGTGAGAGAGAGAGAAGGCGACGGAACTCCTCCCAGTAGTTCGTCGCCCCAGCCAAGAACAGACCCTCGCGAGGCTGTTCTTCCTTGTATTGTTCATCATCATCAGCCCCAAGAGGCAATCCACCCACCACACACTAGAGTAGGGTATTACACCACAATGGTGGCCCGAACCAGTATAAATCTTGTGTCTCTTCTGTGATTCTTTTAGTAGTTTAGATCTCTGTGAGATGGGGAGGTAGAAGGCGTGATTTCCGCACGCACCCCAATGTTCGAACCTTAAGGGTCTGCCGGAACCCGAAATCCGACAGGGGTGTGGGTGAGTAGAGGGATGGCCTGGCCAGCGGTGGGAGTAGTAGGGGGCGGTGAGGCCTCCGCCACATCGCAGCCGGCCACAGGAGGCAGGAGCACGAGGCACGACCGACACTGGTTTGGGCGGCTGGAGCAAGAAGATCAGAGGTTGAAGAAGCACTATGGCCGTTGGATGGACATCGTACGGTCAGTGGAGCTGGAATCATGCATATTGACTAAGTTGACAAAGCCCTTCGTCCCCGTCAACTTAGTAGGCCCACAAGTCAGCCTGCCACTATACTGGGTCCCAGCTAGCAGGGGGAGTATTCATTTTTTTGTGCGTAATAAGGATGCACGTCCTTACGTGCGAAGAAATAGCTGGTGGGTCCAAGCTGTCAGCAGCGGTAACATTTTTTTCGTTAAATACAGAGGCCCTTTCGGTGGGTCCCAGATGTCAGGTGGAGGAATCATTATCTTGCTGCTTAATAAGGAGGCATTTCCTTGCGTGCGGTCGTGGACCCAACTGTCAGCCTCTCCACGTACAGTCCAATTCAGATGCATGTCGGTCGTTGACCACGTTGACCAGGCCGCGCTGAGAGCACCAGTCGTCGGACGACGGCGAGGCCTAGGAAGGGATCGACACGGAGGCAGGGAAGACTCGGCAGTTGTTTCCCACGCGGAGGCGAGAACAACTGTACGAGGGTTTACTGGTACATCTGCCGTCGCCGGAGAATAACAGCAGGTGTGGGTGAGTAGAGGGATGGCTAGGCCAGCGATGGGAGTACAGTGGGGCGGTGAGGCCTGCGCGGCAGCACAGCCGGCCGTGGGGAGGAGGGAGCAGGTAGTCCCGCCGGTGCTTGTTTGAGCAGCTGGAGCAGGAAGAGCAGAGATTGAAGAAGCACGACGGCCGTTGGATGGAAATCCAACAGTGACTGCTTGTGCGTCAACCTTTTTTTAGGAAAGCCTCAAATATGTGGAAAACAGCATACAACCCATCTGCCATTATTTCTAATAATTTACAACCCATTTGCTAATTCTTATGTTTTTTGGAGCCCATATTATTTTGGTTAGCATTACAGCCCATATTGTGGCCACAGTTAAAAAATTATACGGAATTTTGCATATTTCGGTGCGGTCCAAACTGTTTTTAATCCCGAAATTTCGAGTCACATTCAAACTGATTTTAGAAATAAATGTATATCAATATAAAATCCAACAAATTGTCCATGCATAAAAATCAATGCAATTTAAAATCTCAAAATGAAAAAAAAGAAATTTGAAACTAATTGTCGGTTTGATGTGTTTTAAAAATGTACAACCCATTTGTCATTACTGATAGGCCATTTTCTCGGCCAGCCGAATGAAGCTCTCCTTGTCTTGAAAGATTTGCATCCCAACAATCCTGACAAAACTGGGTTGTAGCCATGGACCCAACTGTCAGCCTCTCCACGTACAGTACTCTTCCGATGGAAGTCGGTCGTTGACCACATTGACCACGCCGCGCCGAGAGCACTAAGGCAGTGGATGACGGCGAGGCCTAGGAAGGGGACTACGCGGAGCCGGGGAAGATGCGGTAGTGGATGCCCACGCGGAGAGGAGTACGAGGTTCACTGGTTCGGCTGCGGTGTGAGGCTGCCGTCGCCGCAGAATAACAAGGGTGTGGGTGTGTGGAGGGATGGCCTGGCCAGCGGTGGGAGTAGTATGGGGGCGGTGAGGTCTCCGCGGCAGCATAGCTGGCCATGGGAGGCAGGAGCAGGCGGCACGACCGGCGCTGCTTTGGGCGGCTGGAGCAAGAAGACCATAGGTTGAAGAAGCTCTATGGCCATTGGATGGACATCGTACGGTCACTGGAGCTAGAATCGTTCATATTGACTAAGTTGACAAAGCCCTCTGTCCCCATCAACTTAGTAGGCCCACAACTCAGCCACTCACTATGGTGGGTCCCAGCTAGCAGGGGGTATTCATTTTTTTGTGCGTCATAAGGAGGCACTTCCTTGCATGCGAAGATATAGCTGGTGGGTCCGACCTGTTAGCGGGAGGAACGTTTTTTCCATGAAATACAGAAGCCCTTCCTGTGGGTCCTAGCTGTCAGGTGGAGGAATCAATATTTTGCACATAATAAGGAGGCATTTCCTTGCGTGCGGCTGTGGACCCAGCTGTCAGCCTCTCCACGTACAATCCACTTCCGATGGATATCATTCATTGACCACGTTGACCGGGCCGCACCGAGCGCACCAGGGCAGTGGACGACGGCGAGGCCTAGGAAGGGAACGACACGAAGGCAGGGAAGACTCGGCAGTTGTTTCCCACGCGGAGGGGAGTACAACTGCACGAGGGTTTACTGGTTCGTGTGCCATCGCTGGAGAATAACAACAAGTGTGGGTGAGTAGATGGATAGCTAGGCCAGCGATCGGAGTATGGTGGGGCGGTGAGGCCTGCGCGGCAGCATAGCCGACCGCGGGAGGAGGGAGCAGGTAGTCCCGCCGGCGCTTGTTTGAGCGGCTAGAGCAGGAAAAACATAGATTGAAGAAGCACGACAGCCGTTGGATGGACATCCAATAGTCACTGCTCTCGTGTGCATTATTTCTAATAATGTACAGTCCATTTGCTAATTCTTAAGAATTTTTTTGGAGCCCATCTTCTTTATGTTAGCATTACACCCCATATTGTGGCCACGGTTAAAAAGTATACGAATTTTTCGCATATTTCGGTGCGGTCAACTGTTTTTAATCCCAAAATATCGATTCACATTGAAACTATTTTGAAAAATAATTTATATAAATATAAAATCCAAATAATTGTCCACGCATAAAAATCAATGGAATTTAAAATCTTGTAATGAAAAAAAATTGAAACTAATTCCCGTTTGATGTGTTTTAAAAATGTACAACCCATTTCTGGGCAAACCGAATGAAACTCTCCTCGTGTTGAAAGATTTGCAGCCCAACAGGGCTGATAAAGCAAGTAGGCCTCATTTGGGTATTTCTTTAAAAAAATAGAACTGGGCTAGCCATTTTCAGCAAGAAAAAACACAACTGGGCTCATGATGTATTAAACATAAATAAAACCCTGGCTAGATGGGCCACAGCCCCCGCACAGCCACGTTGTTACCCTGATCCGTCGCTAAAACTAGTATAAATAACAACTGCTTGTTCCTCAAAAAAAACTGCGCGACCTGCTGGGTCCTTGGTGTCAGCCGCTCGTAGTGCAATTCTCTCGTTTATTGACTACGTTGACAATGGCATGAGCCCCAGATGTCCAACCATTAGGATGAACCATATTTTTGGGCTTGTAATATAGAGGCACTTGCTTGCGTACTGCCATGATGCTGGTGGGTCCCTACTGTCATCCTCTCCACGTATAGTCATCTCCTTGTTCCTCTCGGTTGTTGGCGACGTTGACAACCAAAGAGGGTGGCGCACCGCGCACGGCGAGCGAACCAAGGCCGCAAGGCGGAGGACGACGACGAGGCCTCGGACGGAACGAATAGGAGACGTGGAAGATGTGCCGGTCCAGTCGCGGGCGGAGGGGAGTATGAGGGTTGACTGGTTCGGGTGCAGGTGCGTGTTGGGGCTGACGTCCTTGGAGAATAATAGGACATGTGGGGGAATAGTGGGAGGGACTGACCAATGTTGGAGGGTAAGTACGGTAGGGCGGCAGAGGCGCAGCCAGCCATGGGAGGTGGGAGCAGGCGGAACCGACGGGGTGGTTTGGTTTGGGTGGCTGGAGGAATAAGAAGACAAGAGATAGAAGATACATGACAGATGTTGGATGTCAATCCAACGGCTGGTAGGCAGAATCGTTTGTTGACTGGCTAGTAAGTCGACACCACCTTGGATAGGCTATTTCCTCGCAGGTCCCAAATGTCAGAATCCAAATCTGTCACGGTCATGCAACCCTTCCTATGAAAATTATAGCCCATTTGATGTGCTAGTTGGAAATAAGTTTGTGGGTGCTGGTGGGGGCTAATCACTTGGCTTCTGTAATGCACAGTGAGCTCAAGTAGTCGGCAAGAGTGATGTTATTTCCCTTGGTTGGGATTTGTTAGTTGTTACAATATTTCACTCTAAATTAAATGACTGCCAAGCCATTTGCCTTGCTTCAAAGAAAATATGACAGTCACAGCCGAGTTGAAAAGGGCAAGAACATCTAACTCCAGCTTACAAACTGTACAAAAGCACGAGGGTTAATTGTTCACCAGGTTTACAAAAAAACCAGGTTGAAAAGGGCAACAACATCTAACTCCAGCACTATTTTTGGCAGTCATAGTCAAATGGATCGGTTAGGTCCATAGAATGAACATCCTGGGTCATAAAATTTACTTGATTATGACCACAATATGTTGTAAATAGAAGCCCGACACGTTCAGAAGCTCTTTTGCCCACCTGAAACTCCTCCTTTTGCTCTTCCACATACCCATCCGTCAAAACTATGCTGCTGATAAACTTAAGCCTGATGGACAATAGTAACCTCGCATTCAGCAGGAAGAATGTGACAAATCTAGTGTTTGCACGGTTGGCTACATATCGTTCTAGCATTATTGTCTTCTATCGAATCTCATGGGAAGTGAGAAAATGCTGATGCTTACGAATCCACCAATTGGTTACACCTTTCTTACCCCGCCCTGTTGCCTAAATAGACATGAAGATTGAAAACAGTTAAGGTCTAAAAAAAGGAGTGTCAAAAGAGCAACAACTGAACGGTTAATTCTAGTACACTATATGCGGGCTTCCAATGTGCGTGAAATTATCACCTTTATATACAACTTCTCCAGACATGGAAAGCATTGCAGCAAGCCAATAATCTTGTTCAGATCAAAACTATTCATTTGGATATATAAGATCTTGACAGAATCTGGCACCATTGATAGGTCATCCATGGAGAAACTCTTCATTGAGCATAGAACATAATATTAGTACAAAATGTGTACTCCAAGATGACATATAACTTGTGCGCAGAAATTTAAAATGCAGCTTATGGTTACAAGTGTAGATGATAATATAATGTACCTTAAGAACTGTGGAGCCAGACACCATATTGAAATGAGCACAGAGATCATGTATTACACCCAAGGTCTCCAGTTTAGGCGCAGAGAGGACGGTTATTTGCAACGGTGAATAACTAGAATCAATGATCAACCTTTGAAGTGAAGGGGCGTCTTGGATGATGAGCTGCCTTCTGTCAAAACAAATTCCAATTGTTACAAGGTTAGGCGACTTTATTTGGAGACAACCGATTCTAACTGTGAAAACAAGCACCAAGCACTCCAGGGCAGGGCAACTCGAGTGGATGATGCTGTGCAATGAGGCCTCTGATATACGAACCCGCACAAGTGAAAGTTTCTTCAGAAATGGGAGTCGAAGGTTTAGTACCAGATTGTCTGGTAGGTCGCACAGCGCAAAGGTGGCAGTGTGGAGAGAGGAGGAAAACCGCGAGATGGACATCGGTGCTGAGGGCACAGGTAGCTGGTGTTCGGTATGTGGTAGGTGATTTCTAGGGGAATAGTAGAACTCAAGCAGTTGTAGTTCTGTGAATTCAGGGGATTTCAGCCAAGCGTCCATTGTGCATGGCATGGTATGCTTGCTCAGGTTACATGACGAGATGCAGAGGCTTTGAACGGAGCCCTGGTGGGAGGAGATGATGGCTCTGGGGATTTCAAAATCATTGAAGAGAGATAGCTAACGACAATCGAGATTAAGGGCCATGGCGCGCCATAGAGGGCGCCACTGAATTGAGAGGACTTGGGTGCGGTAGCAATCCTTGGTGGGGAGAAGCCAGATGATCTCCCCAAGGACGGCGTCCGGGAGATCGCTGATGCGGTCCCCCCGAGATTCTACGGGTTCCTGGGATCCGGTGGGGGCGGGGTCGCTGCTTCTCCCCGCGCATCTGGGTGCGGGATCTACAATAGGCGTCACCGCTGGTGGGAGCCTCATCTTCTTGGCGCTGGGGTCAGCCGACTCCTTTTTCCTCGAGGGTGTCGCGTCACGCTCACGGATTTGAGTAGACTAATGAATGGCGAGCCTAGTTGTAGTGCGAGTGAAGAAGAAGTGGAGCTGGGGTTTTTCTGTAGTAGTGAGGAAGAAGGGGAGCTGGGGATTTTTGTAGGAGTGAGGTGTGGAATTTGGGGGTACGAGTGGAGCAAGCTAACGTGAGGTGGGTGGAAGTGAGGAGGAAGAAGAACACCCAGGTTTTTTTGGGGGCGGTGTGCTGGGTGTGGGTAGCGCCTCTCATTGAGTAAATATATGGACTTTTGAATTGATTTTAATATTTACTAGGGTGGGTGGGCTGTTTTGTCTTGGGCCTAGAGAAACAATTACTACTAGTACAGTGGAGACACTCTACAACTACCCAAAAAAACAATTACTACTAGTACAGTGGATACAATACCGCTTCTGGCTCCTCCTAGGTCATCGAAACGTCTCCCTCTACTGATGCCGTTATACTTTTGTTCACCGACATGCGGGCCATGCAGCGCACGGGCCGAAATGCCATCCACCAAATTAGAAGGCAGTATGCAGGCAGAGAGTCACCCCAGTCGTAGCGCGGCAATAACGAGCCGTCGTATCACAAAACCCCACCTCGCCGCGGTCTAAGTTTGACGGACGAAGCAACCATCATTTCACTCTTCACTGAATCCCCTTCTCCCTCACTGTCTTCAAGAAAGGCAACACTCACATCTGCCACTGTTCTTCTCTCCCAACGAAGGGAAGGTAAGCGGATCCGTGATGTTGGTATATTTTTGTTCAGAAAAAAAAGAACTTTTGCAAAGCAGTAACCGATCCTCACTCTTTTTTTGTTTCATTGTCATTGCGATTGTGTTTTCCTTTCAGTGGTCTCCTAGTATTCGTTAGTTTCATGATGGACCAAGGAGAACCAGGCAAAGATCTGCAGATATTGGAGCAGACGCGGGAGGCTGATCCCCACGAGACAGAGAGCTCCAAGAAGATGCAGGCAGCCACCAAGCTGACCCCAGATACGCTCGCAGCCACTACTGAGATGGTCAACGCCCCATTTGAGGTTACAGCCCCTGTGGCATTGCAATAGCAGTTTTCCCCCTTCGAGGATGTGTCCCCCCCCCCCCCGCTGAGCTGCCCAAGGTGATTTTCTTATTTGCCAATATCTATTGTGGTTTTTCATCTAAGTACGTGGTGATGAATAATGCAAAATTTTATTAGCTTCGATGCCATGCTATACATAGTGGTTTAAATAACTTGTGTTTCTTATACTGGAAAGTAATTAGGAATTTGTTTCGGTTTCAATTAGAGCCCTGATGCAGACAAGGATTGTGTGGTTGTACATGTCACTCGCTATGAGGCGGATGACCTGAAGAGTTTTTAGGTTGTTGGATCCTGGAAGCCATTTGTGCTTATACCAATGAAGAGTTGTATTCCAGCCTCACTGTTGTCAGGCGTGTTGTCCAGGGTGTGCTGAAGCACAAGAAGTTCAAAGTTACTCCTTCATTTGTGAGGAATACTGTTCTTGTCAAGCTTACGCGGGAAGATGACGTGGCATGCCTCCAGAAACAAGTTTATGAGTGGCAAGGCCACACGGTTTTCTTCATGAAGGTTCACAGGATTGAGCTGCTGCCGGACGTCCTCGATGATGTTCATGGCAAGGTCCGTCTTGTGTCCAGCCCAAATTAGATCGAGGCATGAAATACTTTCCCCAGCTAGCGTTTAATAGTAGTTTGGATTCTGTCTAATTATCCAAACCTTGCTTGTTATCGAGCCCTCTTGGGCTAGTACACTATTTGAATCCATCTATGGGAACTGCTGGTACTTTTGTGTGCCTGTGAATCATCGTAATTGTTACCGAAACAGATGCGTCCTCACTAGTTTTATGATACGAGCAGTGTGTGTTTTGATGAAATAGAGTACTCGTTTGAGAACTGTGCGCCGACATATACATCAGTACTTGTAAACACTGTTTGTGCTACCCTACTTGTAAGCAGTTGTGCAAAACATGACACAATGGCTCAGCTAGCTTCAACACTAGGCTATCGACCAGCTAACAATCAACAATCTGCTGTCTGACATATAAGCAACCATGTATCTTGTTACAGTGGTTCATGCAGTTAACTGAGGCCACAATGTAAATTCCAAATGTTCACACGCTAGTCCAGCATTCATGTGGAACACTCACAACAAACTCGGCTTCATAAAAAACTTGAAAAGCATAAGTTAAGCAATTTTATACATCTCAATGATTCATAGAACATAACAAACATATACTAGTTCATAGCAAGAGACAAAGTTGTGAGAAGGTTTACAAATCAGGAAAAACAAGCAAGGCTTCTCTGAGCAAAGGGCCTCCCGGCAGGCTTAAATTTCCTGGAGTTCACTCTGGTTTTTTCTTGTTGCCACCATCCAGGGTTAGGTTCTCTCATTCCAGAATAACCAATTATAATTGTCTTCTCAGCTGGAATGCTGAACTGAACCATGTAGTGTACTGACCAGCTGAAATTCTAGTGCATTCCACTAAATTTAAGCACCGCTATTTGCAGAAATAAGCAGACAACAATGCCTCTTGTCCCCGTACCTGTCCAAAAAACCGTCGTGCCAGCTAGTCCTTGATCCATGGATGAACTGGTAGAAAGTGCATTCCGGACTAGGATGCAGTTGTTTTCGCTCGTCCCTACACTGCAATCAGGAAGTAAAACGTACCAATGAACTTCTTTTATATTGCGTTGGTTATTCTACCTAGTAACTACCAATGTAGGAATACCGGGAAGACGAGTGGTTAGACTATGGCAACGAGGGATAGCCATCTCATTTTGTGCAGTTCTACTAAAACTGAGGTGTGTGCTTTTGATTGCGCGGATAGAAATGATACCGAGACAGACATCCCGAAATGATATAGAGACAGACATCCTTGTTTGCACGAATACGAAATACGGTCATTTAAACAGTGACAAATATTTGCAGCGGCTTATGATTAACAGCAGCATCTATTGTGTTATAATTGGCACTAGATTGACAGTATGAAAGTGTCCTTACGTAAGTAGCATCACATCACATCAACACTGCCACTAGATTAACATGCATAACAATAGCATTAGTATTACTGTCATGAGAGTAGCACATGTTCAGTAAATGTGCAATCAAATTTGTGCAGTTCCACTGGGATGAAGCAATGTTAGCGGTGTGAGATTTAAGTGGTGAGGCAGATGTGGTTGTCGAGAGCGACAAATACTCAGGCAGCATGTCTGCATTTATCCCATTTTTTTATCTCCTCAGCGACATTTTCCTATATGAGCACAGGAAATCTAGACCTGCTCATTCTCATTTGCGTTCTCCCCCAACACCCGTCACTTTCTTTCCTTTTTCAACCAAGAGATAGGTCCACTTCCCCCACCCTTCGCCATCCACCATGCTTTCATCGTCTTTTCAACCAAGAGACCGGTTGGGTAGCCAGTATCTACTACTTTCCCCTGTTTCCTCTTAGAACCAAGTCCTAGATTCATGCTACAGCTTTCCCACTTTCTTCCCTATTTGAACCAACTCTTAGAGTCGACAGTATGAACTAGATTTACCTCTAATAATAGTAAAAGTCTAGGTGGCTTTGGAACAGCAGACGAAAGTAGAAAAAGATCCACATGAAGCCAAGTGGGGAGCTGGGGCAGTAGAGCAAGGCAGGTTTTTAAGGAATATATACCCGAGGGTCGTCGACATGTGGCAAAGACGGCGTTGGGAGGCCGCATCTTGGCCACAATACCGCAGGGTGGAAGAAGGGGTCGGAGGCCCTCCAGAGCCGGCGCTCTCTCGAAGAGAACGGCACAGCCGCCGATTGGGACGCGCAGGCAGCCGTTGGTCTCCTCCCTCGCCGCCGATGACAGCGTGAACGATGCACCTACACCTCTGCCTCGGTCAAGGTTGTCCGACCGGATTTGTGACCAGCCGTGAGCTAAAAGAGAGTGTGGCCACCTATGTCTTGCTTAGATCTGGAGAGCATGAGAGAGTGAATGAGAGGAACCCTAGTAAAGCAAGCGCTAAGGCTCCTGCTTATATATATAGTGGAGTGATTTTATTGTACCAGCTTCAAAAAAATGTGCTCCTAGGTGTACCCGCGAGTGGGTGTGAGAGGACTAGTGAGTGCGCCGTGCACCGCTTCTCTTCGTGAGAGTACAATATACTATTCCCAAAGAACGTTCGTGACAAGAGTAATAGTATAAGTGTGTGACGTGTGAGCTAAAATAAAATGTGCGCGACGTCTTTTGTTTTTTAGAATTTCTGAGGGTAGGGTGTGAAGAGCACATATGTGTGTGACGTCTACCTGCAGATAGACGGTGGGTGCGAGAGGACTCGGGAGGGTGCGTGTGCGTGAGAGAGAGGGGGACACGTATCAGTGCAACGCATGTGTCCGTAAATCATTATCCGAAAAACGTTCGCCACAAGCCTTTTCCTGATGAATGTCGTAAGAACCGTTAGATCGGCATCCGACAATGTCAGTTTTGCCATGTCATTTAACAGAACAGCCACTCCTCCTATACACAAATCTTCCATGTGAGTGTTTGCAACTGCCGTATGCTCCCTCCATTCCAAAGTGCAGTGCATATTGCTTTATTGAAAATTCTAGCCTTGCAAACTTTTACCGAGTTTTTGTGTACCAAATTGCACATGTAGAATACCCTGTATATATCATTTCATTTATCTTCGAGAGGTAACTATAAAGATGGGGGAGGAGTCTACAAAGAAATACCATCGTATCACCTGCAGCAATTTCAACCATCATTTGGTGCGGAGGAATATCATAGGAACTCTATATGATATGGTTTTTATAGGATTTTTTCCTTTAGAGCCAATTGGTTCATAGGAATAGATTCATATACTGCACATTTCAAAGGAAATAAACATGATATCATTTCTATAGCTTTAGAGCCGCTTGGTTCATATGAATGGATTCCTATACTCCCATAATTTCAAAGGAAAATAAACATTAGCGTATATTCAATAGAAACATTCTTATGATATGAACCAAATTACATCTCTTTTCTAATCCCTCCTCATAGGAATTGAGATACATGTCATCTATAGATTCAATAGAAAAGTTCCTATGATGTCAACCAAATGACATCTCTTTTCCAATCCCTACTCATAGGAATTGAGATACTCCATGTCATCTCTTTCCCTACAACTTCCATGTATACATCTTCTATTCCTAATTAGCTAGTACAACCCACTAGTAGCTTTTTTCCAAGACATGCAACTATATCACAAGAACTATATAGTGTGCGAATAACTTGAAAGATGGTCGCTGGATGAAGCTAATCTGACAGTGCAGAAATGGCAAATCCAAGCACTACTGGCCGTTGGATATCATCAACTTTCCACCAGATCTGTCACATGTACAATTTAGAAGACTCCATGGTTGAACTTAAGCATAATGCACAAACCTCAAAACACAAGCACTTCTCCTTTGTTCTAGAATCTTCCGTATCATAATTGATTTTTTTCTAAATGAATTGCCATTATTTGTTTTTTACTTTATGCTTTACAATGCACAACCCCATGAATCTTAATATTTTTATAAAACTAATTGATTTTGAATGAGATGAACTATAAGAACTAAACGAACATCTACATCATGCATATATGACTCAAAGCTTTACATGCTATAGTGTGTATTTATTCATAATTTGGTTTCGAAATCTCATGCGTTCAATGCATGTGTACCTTACTAGTTTTGAGTAGAGTAGCAAATTTCACGCGGCCCCGGCTATATAAAATGCAGGGCCCATGCATCATTGCCTTTCAGTCGAACCTACGTCCATAATTTTTTGTACGTACTATATCTCCACTGGTCCCCGAACCCAAAATGCTGTCTCGTTCCCCTAAAACCAAGCGGCCCACACATATTTTAGGCGTCGACTCGAACTCAATCCCTCTTCCGTTTACTACGACGTGGCCCCGCACGCCCTAGTAGTACTCCTACAAACCCTACCGCCGCACGCATCATCGGTTTTCTTCAAGAGGACGAGGGAGAAGCCGATTTGTAGTGGAGGCACTTTCAAAAAAAATTGATCTGTAGTGGAGACCCCTACCCTAGGGTGCCCTAGGTAGCTGCCACACGCATCATTGGTTTTCTCTTTTCTTTGTGCTCTTGCACCCTAGAGTGAAATGATGGTTGCTTCGTTCGTCCAGCTTAATGCGGGAAAGGTGGGGCTTTGTGATTTGACCCCTCATCGCTCATTTTCTACTACTGTGGCGCTACGACCGGGGTGGCTCCAATTCCAACCGCTACTCCGAACTGTAATTTGGTGCATCACATGTGGAACACGACGGTGGATGAGCCACATGTCGGCCAAAGGGGTCATGTTAAGTGTGTCGCCATTTCGTGTGCGGACTGACCCTGCTTGAGTCGCTACGCCAACACGACAGGTGCAGCCTACCACTTGGTTTTGCTCCTTGGTGAATCCCGACTATATTGATCTAAAAAGATACGTACTGAACTACCCTCTCCGTCTTGTTTTTTTAGACGTCTGGGTTTATAGGGCATGCACGTAGTTCTAGGTCATCCATTTGACTAACTAAATCTGAGTTACTATGTCATAAAAAGTATATCATTGGATTATTAAGCGGATGTAGTTTCTAAACATATACTGTTCATCACATATATAGCCAGTTAAATTCTCAACCTAGAGCGACGTGCATGCCATGTAAACCAATACGGAGGAAGTATAGTAGTAAAAATGAGGTGATTTTACCGAGCGATCGGTGGGGGAGCATGGCCTGTCATGCGGTCCCACGTGTCATGATGTACCAAGGCAATGCGTGTGTCCCACTTGAGGCAGAAGCAACACTACGTGGTTTGAGATGATGGCGAACCGAAGTGTGAAATAATGGTTGCTTCATCTGTCTGGGAAGGTGCGGCATTATGATTTGACGTCTCATTGCTCATTACTACTACTACTGGGGCGGTATGACTGGGGTGCGTCCCCCCTGCTGTTCTACATTGTTATTTGGTACTTGACACGTCGACCCGGTTGCTATATGTCCCACATGTCGGTGACAGGAAGTACATAATTCATGAAAGCTAGCGTCGACGGAGGAGTACAAGACACGGCTTGGGTTTTTGCTGCTTCGCGCGATCCATCGATACAAACCCGGACTAAAAAAGGCGAGGGTGCATCTTTTCCCGCGCGGCAGGCAGGGGAGTTTGGCATAGTCTGTTCGAGGCAAGGAGGCTGGAAGGGAAATAAGCAAATAAAGGTTGAGCGACTTAGTTTTGGGAAAATCTGATTTTACGGAGTACGTAGTTTACAGGGCTCATCTACAAAACATTCGTTTTTCCGTTTTATAAGTCTCAGTTCTACTACTAGTAGTAGTACCATCACATGTTGGATTTAGAGGTGCGTTAGATCACCCGATGCAAGCAGTGTCAAGAGAAAACTCACCAATGCATGTAGAAGTTCATGGAAATTTAGTGGTCATTCATGCATTCGTTCTAATTAATGCCTTGGTAAACATAACTTCTTGGGAAATCTACCTTGGTTGGAGAGATTTTGAAATTGAGCCATAAACTGGAAAGGAGGGAGTAGTAAATTTTGTCTCGATTACTATTTGTGGCCTTGTATAGATGCAAAATGTATTTTTTTATAGTGGCCTTGTATAAGAGGGTGCTTGGATCCAAGGGACTTATTTTAGTCCGACTAAAAATAGTCTCTTTAAGAGGCTAAAGTTCCAAGCACCCCTGACTAAAGAGGGGCTAAAACTAGTCTTGAGACTAAATTTTTTTAGTTAGGGGTACCCCTACTAAAATGTGGATTAGTCCTCTTTCTCCACATTTAACTCCTCTCCTTTAACACAGGCGAGTTCTGGATATGAGGGTTTGGAGGATAATAAATGCTCATTAACTTGATTTTAGTCTCTTCAGTATTTGGATCCATGCATGGGTGAGGCTAGCAAGTTTTAGTTCCACTACTTTTAGTCATGAGACTAAAATGTATCCAAGCACCCTCTAAGTAAATGGAGGGAGTACTAAAGGACATATATATTCCAAACAATATGATAATCTCTCTAACCAAGGTAGGGACAAGGAGTAAATGGAGGGAGTACTACTTCTTCCGTCTAGGTGTGTAAGTCATCTTACGTTGTGCATCGCGACCAAGGCAGAGAGGAAAACGAGAAAAAATAATGTCTTTTTGCTAATTAATAGCATTGCATGCAATGAACTAACCACTGCATGTTATGTTTGGTAGTCTCAAGTCATTGAAAGCATGCACGGTCCACATACCTTATTGGTTGATATGCCACAAAACAAGAAACGAGGAGGGAGTTAATGTATGGTGCCTAAGTGTTTTGGGATTATTTGGTTTTCGTAAGGTGACTTACACACCTAGATGGAGGGAGTAGTAAAATTTTCTCCTCCTCATGCGAGTCACCATGCGCGTGGGCGAGGGAGCGGGCGTAAGGCGTAGTAAGCAAGCTTCACCTCATCCTGCGAGCCACCGCGCCCGTGGGCGGGGGAGACGGCATACTAAGCAAGCTTCTCCTCGTTCTGCGAGTTGACGTGACACATCAAAAGTACTCCAGTGTATAGAGCATTACCTCTAAGGTAGGCCCCACATGTTTGCCTCTTTTTGAACATAACGCGTCAAGTCGCAATTTGTTTGTTCACCCGTGGTAGACGATCCTCCCTCCATCTAGTGGACAACCAGTACACGTGTCAAGTTACCTGATACGTCTCCGTCGTATCTACTTTTCCAAACACGTTTGCCCTTGTTTTGGACTCTAACTTGCATGATTTGAATGGAACTAACCCGGACTGACGCTGTTTTCAGCAAAATTACCATGGTGTTATTTATGTGCAGAAACAAAAGTTCTCGGAATGACCTGAAACTTCATGGAACAACATTTCAGAAAATATAAAAAATCCTTGCAAAAGATGAAGGCCAGGGGGCCCACCACCTGTCCACGAGGGTGGGGGGCGCGCCTGCCCACCTAGGGCGTGCCCCCCTGATACGTCCATTTTGCATCATGCTTTTATATCGATATTTATTGCATTATGGGCTATTATTACACATTATGTCACAATACTTATGCCTATTCTATCTTATTTTACAAGGTTTACATAAAGAGGGAGAATGCCGGCAGCTGGGATTCAGGGCTGGAAAAGGAGCAAATATTAGAGACCTATTCTGCACAGCTCCAAAAGTCCTGAAACTTCACGGAAGTCGTTTTACAAATATATAAAAAAATACTGAGAGCAAGAACTTCACCGGGGGGGCCACACCCTGCCCACGAGGGTGGGGGGCGCGCCCTACCCCCTGGGCACGCCCCCTACCTCATGGCCCCCCCGGTGGCCCTCCGGTGGCCATCTTCTGCTATATGAAGTCTTTTGATGGAAAAAATAATAAGCCTTCTTCTCGGACGAAACTCCACCGCCACGAGGCGGAACCTTGGCAGAACCAATCTAGGGCCCTGGCGGAGCTGTTCTGCCGGGGAAACTTCCCTCCCAGAGGGGTAAATCATCGCCATCGTCATCACCAACGCTCCTCTCATCGGGAGAGGGCAATCTCCATCAACATCTTCATCAGCACCATCTCCTCTCAAAACCCTAGTTCATCTCTTGTATCCAATTCTTGTCTCCAAGTCCGGGATTGGTGCTAGTAGATTGCTAGTAGTGTTAATTACTCCTTGTAGTTGATGCTAGTTGGTGGTTTAATTGGTGTAAGATCATATGTTCAGATCTTATATGCATATTAATACCCGTTTGATTATGAACATGTTTATGCTTTGTGAGTAGTTACTTTTGTTCCTGAGGACATGGGAGAAGTCTTGCTATAGTAGTCATGTGAATTTGGTATTCATTCGATATTTTGATGAGATGTATGTTGTCTCTCCTCTAGTGGTGTTATGTCAACGTCGACTACATGTCACTTCACCATTGTTTGGGCCTACAGGAAGGCATTGGGGAATAATAAGTAGATGATGGGTTGCTAGAGTGACAGAAGCTTAAACCCTAGTTTATCAAAGTACCGAACGCGAATCATATGAATGTGATCAAAACTAGCACGACGATAATTCCCATGTGTCCCCGGGAGTGCTTTTCTCTATATAAGAGTTTGTCCAGGCTTGTCCTTTGCTACAAAAAGGATTGGGCCACCTTGCTGCACTTTATTTCCCTTTATTACTAGTTGCTCGTTACAAATTATCCTATCACAAAACTATCTGTTACCACTTATTTCCGTACTTGCAGAGAATTCCTTGCTGGAAACCGCTTATCATTTCCTTCTGCTCCTCGTTGGGTTCGACACTCTTACTTATCGAAAGGACTATGATAGATCCCCTATAATTGTGGGTCATCAAGACTCTTTTCTGGCGCCGTTGCCGGGGAGTGAAGCACCTTTGGTAGGTGGAATTTGGTAAGGAAAAAATTTATATAGTGTGCTGAAATTTACTGTCACTTGTTACTATGGAAAGTAATCCTCTGAAGGGCTTGTTCGGGGTATCTTCACCCCGACTAGTAGAGAAAAGAGTTGCTCCTCAACCTACCGAACCTACGGAAAATGAAAATGAAAATGTCTGCTTTGAAATTCCTTTGGGTATTATAGAAAAATTGCTAGCTAATCCTTTTTAGGAGATGGAACAAAACATCCTGATGAGCATCTAATATATGTGGATGAAGTTTGTGGATTATTTAAGCTTGTAGGTGTACCTGGAGATGTTGTTAAGAAGAAGGTCTTCCCTTTATCTTTGAAGGGATACGCATCGACATGGTATAGGCTATGTGATCATATGGGGTCTTGGAATTACAAACGATTGAAATTGGAATTTCATCAGAAGTTTTATCCTATGCATCTTGTTCATCGTGTTCGCAATTACATATATAATTTTTGGCCTCGCGAAGGAGAAAGCATCGCTCAAGTTTGGGGGAGGCTTAAATCAATGTTATATTCATGCCTCAATCATGAGCTCTCAAGAGAAATGATTATTCAAAATTTATATTCTAGGCTTTCTGATAATAATCGCACCATGCTTGATACTTCTTGTGCTGGCTCTTTTATGATGAAGACTATTGAATTCAAATGGGATTTATTGGAAAGAATTAAACGCAACTCTGAAGATTGGGACCTCGACAAAGGTAAGGAGTCAGGTATGACACCTAGTTTTGATTGTGTTAAATCTTTTATGGATACCGATATTTTCCATAAACTTAGCACTAAATATGGACTTGACTCTGAGATTGTAGCTTCTTTCTGTGAATCTTTTGCTACTTATGTTGATCTCCACAAGGAGAAGTGGTTGAAATATCATCCTCCCATAGAAGTAAAAGTTGTTGCACCTATCAAAGTTGAAGAAAATATTGTCACTTATAATGATCCTATTGTTCCTACTGCCTATGTTGAGAAACCACCTTTCCCTGTTAGGATAAAGGATCATGCTAAAGCTTCAACTGTGGTTCGTAAAAGCAATATTGAAACATATACACCTCCTGCGCAAGTTAAAGTTGAACCTAATATTGCTATTGTTAAAGATCTCTTGTCTGATAATATTGATGGACATGTTATTTATTTCTGTGATGAAACTGCTAGAATTGTAAACCCTGTGCTAAAGATAAACCTAAACCTGTGGTAGGCATGCCTGTTATTTCTGTTAAAATAGGAGATCATTGTTATCATGGCTTATGTGATATAGGTGCTAGTGCTAGCGCAATACCTCATTCCTTATACAAAGAAATTATGCATGATATTGCACCTGCTGAGATAGAAGATATTGATGTCACAATTAAACTTGCCAATAGAGATATTATTTCACCAATGGGAATTGTTAGAGATGTTGAAGTCTTGTGTGGGAAAACTAAATATCCTTCTGATTTTCTTGTTCTTGGTTCCCCACAAGATAGATTTTGTCCCATTATATTTGGTAGACCCTTCCTCAAAACTATTAATGCTACCATAGATTACAAAAGGGATGTTCTTACTATCGGTTTAGAGGATATGACTCATGAATTTAATTTCTCTAAATTTAGTAGACAACACCGTGAAGAAGAATTACCTAGTAAGGATGAAATTATTGGTCTTGCTTCTATTGCCATACCTCCTAGTGATCCTTTAGAACAATATTTGCTAGACCATGAAAATGATATGTTTATGAATGAAAGAAGGGAATTAGATGAAGTATTCTTTAAACAAGAACCTATTCTGAAAAAATAATTTACCTGTTGAAATCCTAGGGGATCCTCCTCCACCCAAGGGTGATCCCGTGTTTTGAGCTTAAACCGTTGCCTCATACTCTTAAATATGCTTATCTTGATGAGAAAATGATATATCCTGTTATTATTAGTGCTAACCTTTCAGAGCATGAGGAAGAGAGATTATTGAAAACTCTGAAGAAGCACCGTGCTGCTACTGGGTATACTCTTGATGATCTTAAGGGCATTAGCCCCACTCTATGTCAACATAAAATTAATTTGGAAGAATATGCTAAACCAGTTCATGATCATCAACGCTGGCTGAATCCTAAAATGAAAGAAGTGGTAAGAAAGGAAATACTAAATCTCCTTGAGGCAGTTATAATCTATCCCGTTGTTGATAGTCAGTGGGTAAGCCCTGTCCATTGTGTCCCTAAGAAGGGAGGTATTACCGTCGTTCCTAATGATAAAGATGAGTTGATTCCTCAAAGAATTATTACAGGTTATAGGATGGTAATTGATTTCCATAAATTAAATAAGGCAACTAAAAAGGATCATTACCCCTTACCTTTTATCGATCAAATGCTAGAAAGATTATCCAAACATACACATTTTTGCTTTCTAGATGGTTATTCTGGTTTCTCTCAAATACCTGTGTCAGCCAAAGATCAAGCAAAGACTACTTTTACATGCCCTTTTGGTACTTTTGTTTATAGACGTATGCCTTTTGGTTTATGTAATGCACCTGCTACCTTTCAAAGATGCATGATGGCTATATTCTCTGACTTTTGTGAAAAGATTTGTGAGGTTTTCATGGACGACTTTTCCGTCTATGGATGATTTCTTCGTATATGGAACTTCTTTTGATGATTGCTTAAGCAACCTTGATCGAGTTTTGCAGAGATGTGAAGAAACTAATCTTGTATTGAATTGGGAAAAGTGCCACTTTATGGTTAATGAAGGTATTGTCTTGGGGCACAAAGTTTCTGAAAGAGGTATTGAAGTTGATAAAGCCAAGGTTGATGCTATTGAAAAGATGCCATGTCCCAAGGACATCAAAGGTATAAGAAGTTTCCTTGGTCATGCCGGATTTTATAGGAGGTTCATTAAGGACTTCTCAAAAATTTCTCGGCCTCTGACTAATTTATTACAAAAATATATACCATTTGTTTTTGATGATGATTGTGTAGAAGCATTTGAAATTCTTAAGAAAGCATTAATCACGGCACCTATTGTTCAACCACCTGATTGGAATTTACCCTTTGAAATTATGTGTGATGCTAGTGATTATGCTGTAGGTGCTGTTCTAGGACAAATAGTTGATTAGATATTAAATGTTATTCAATATGCTAGTAAAACCCTAGACAATGCTCAAAGAAATTATTCTACTACTGAAAAAGAATCCTTAGCGGTTGTATTTGCTTGTGATAAGTTCAGACCTTATATTGTTGATTCTGAAGTAACTATTCACACTGATCATGCTGCTATTAAATATCTTATGGAAAAGAAAGATGCTAAACCTAGACTTATTAGATGGGTTCTCTTGCTACAAGAATTTGATTTGCATATTGTTGATAGAAAGGGAGCTGAGAACCCTGTTGCAGACAACTTGTCTAGGTTAGAAAATGTGCTTGATGACCCACTTCCTATTGATGATAGCTTTCCTGATGAGCAACTAAATGTCATAAATGCTTCTCATACTGCTCCATGGTATGCTGATTATGCTAACTACATTGTTGCTAAGTTTATACCACGTAGTTTCACATACCAGCAAAAGAAAAAGTTCTTCTATGATTTGAGGAATTAGTTTTGGGATGACCCACATCTTTATAAAGGAGTAGATGGTGTTATTAGACGTTGTGTACCTGAGCATGAACAGGAACAGATCCAACGTAAGTATCACTCCGGAGCTTATGGAGGACACCATGCTGGAGATAGAACTGCACATAAGGTATTGCAATCTCGTTTTTGTTGGCCTACTCTCTTCAAGGATGGCGGTAAGTTTGTCTTATCTTGTGATGAATGTCAGAGAATTGGTAATATTAGTAGACGTCAAGAAATGCCTATGAACTATTCACTCGTTATTGAACAATTTGATGTTTGGGGCCTTGACTATATGGGACCCTTTCCTTACTCTAATGGATATACACATATTTTAGTTGTTGTTGATTATGTTACTAAGTGGGTAGAAGCTATTCCAACTAGTAGTGCTAATCATAACAATTCTATTAAAATGCTTAAAGAAGTTATTTTTCCAAGATTTGGAGTCCCTAGATATTTAACGACTGATGGTGGTTCACATTTTATTCATGGTGCTTTCCGTAAAATGCTTGCTAAATATGATGTTAACCATAGAATTGCATCCCCCTATCATCCTCAGTCTAGTGTTCAAGTAGAATTGAGTAATAGAGAGCTCAAATTAATTTTGCAAAAGACTATTAACAGATCTAGAAAAAATTGGTCCAAGAAACTTGATGATGCATTATGGGCCTATAGAACTGCATATAAAAATCCTATGGGTATGTCTCCGTATAAAATGGTTTATGGAAAAGCATGTCACTTACCTCTCGAACTAGAACACAAGGCATATTGGGCCATTAAAGAACTCAATTATGATTTTAAACTTGCCGGTGAGAAGAGGCTATTTGATATTAGCTCACTTGATGAATGGAGAACCCAAGCCTATGAAAATGCCAAGTTGTTTAAAGAAAAAGTTAAAAGATGGCATGAAAAAAGGATACAAAAGCGTGAGTTTAATGTAAGTGATTGTGTATTGCTATACAACTCTCGTTTAAGATTTTTTGCAGGAAAACTTCTCTCTAAATGGGAAGGTCCTTACATTATTGAGGAGGTCTATCGTTCCGGTGCCATAAAAATCAACAGCTTCGAAGGCACAAATCCGAAGGTGGTGAACGGTCAAAGAATCAAACATTATGTCTCAGGTAATCCCATAAATGTTGAAACCAATATTATTGAAACCATAACCCAGAGGAATACATAAGGGACACTTTCCAGAACGTTTCAGACTCCGAAAAGGAATAGGTATGTGGTACGGTAAGTAAACCGACTCCAGAACAGTTTTTAAGGCTATATTTCTCCGTTTTGGAATATTTAGAAAAATAGAAAATTAAATAGCAGTCTGGGAAGGACACGAGGGCTCCACGAGGGTGGAGGGCGTGCCCTACCCCCTGGTCGCGCCCCTACGTCGTGGGCACCTCGTGTTCTCTCCGGACTCCGTTTTCGTACACTTCACGTATTTTGGTCAGTAAAAAATCATTATATAATCTCCCGGGGGTTTTGACTCCCGTATCACGCAAAAATCTCTTGTCTTTGTTTTGAGTTGTCCTGTTGCAGACAGAGCAACATGTCGTCCCAGGATTCGGAATGAGAAAGCTATGTGGCTGATTACCTTGCGGATCCTAAGGTCTATGGGGATGTGGAGCATTGCAGTTGGACTACGGAAGAAGAAGAGGACTATGAACCCAAGGGAAAGGAGGAGACGAGCTCAGATGAAGATGAAGTCCCACTACCTCAACCTAGGGACATGCATGTGGAGTTCAAAAAGCCAAGCCTCCCGGATAGGGTAAACAAACCTAAGATCGAGTTTATCCCTTTTAGCCTCTTGCAGGAGAACAAGCAGGAACTATGCAAAAAGATACTGAGCTTGGAGCAGGAGATCGAGGACCTAAGGGACCAAAATTCTGTCCTCAAGCGCAAATTAAGGAAGAAGCCTACGCCATCAACAACTCCACTGTCTCCACCAACAAAGAAGGATTGAGTATCTGGTATGGGCACTCCGCTTGGCAACTGCCAATCTTGGGGGAGTGCCCCGGTATCGTATCACCATCACTTTTATCTTTACCGTTTTTCTTAATTCGATCCTTTTGGTAATATCTTGATCTAGTAGAATAAAAGTTCTTAGTATGATCTAGTCATGAGTTTTTCTTTATAATTCTTCTATGTAATCGAGTCCGTGAGCTATATAATAAAGATTACTGTTGAGTCAAGGGCTTGATTATTTTGCAATGATCTTAAGTGAATAAAAGAAAAGAGAAAGAAATAAAAAGAAACAAAGAGATCATGTGAGTCTTAAGGAGAGTAATGAGCTCACATAGAAAAAGTATGATGAATAAAAGTTGTTGAGGGTTGACAAACATAGTTTTGGTCATCGTTCGAATTAACAGGAAGTAATAGAAAGAGAGGTCTTCACATATAGATATACTATCTTGGACATCTTTTATAATTGTGAGCACTCATTAAAATATGACATGCTAAAAGAGTTGACGTTGGACAAGGAAGACAACGTAATGGGTTATGTTTTCTTACATCTGAGATAAATTATATTGTCATGGATCATCCAACATGGTTGAGCTTGCCTTTCCCTCTCATGCTAGCCAAATTCATCGCACTAAGTAGAGATACTACTTGTGCTTCTAAATACCCTTAAACCAGTTTTGCCATGAGAGTCCACCATACCTACCCATGGATTGAGTAAGATCCTCCAAGTAAGTTGTCATCGGTGCAAAGCAATAAAAATTGCTCTCTAAATATGTATGACTTATTAGTGTGGGAGAAAATGAACTTCATACGATCATGTGATATGGAAAAAATAAAAGCGACAGACTGCATAATAAAGGTCCATATTACAAGTGGAAATATAAAGTGACGTTCTTTCGCATTAAGATTTTGTGCATCCAACTATAAAAGCGCATGACAACCTCTGCTTCCCTCTGTGAAGGGCTTGTATTTTACTTTTATCTCCTACCCTGCATAAGAGTCATGGTGGTCTTCACCTTTCCTTTTTACATTTTATTCCTTTGGCAAGCACAGTATGTTGGAAAGATCCTGGCATATATAGCTAATTGGATGTAAGTTTTCATGAACTATTATTGTTGACATTGCCCTTGAGGTAAAACATTGGGAGGCAAAACTATAAGCCCCTATCTTTCTCTGTGTCCGATTAAGATTCCATACCCATAAGTATTGCGTGAGTGTTAGCAATTGTGAAAGATTATATGATAGTTGAGAATGTGGACTTGCTGAAAAGCTCTTATACATTGACTCTTTCCTATGTTATGATAAATTGCAATTGCTCCAATGACTGAGATTATAGTTTGTTAGTTTTCAATGAAGATTACTATTCATACTTGAGATTGTGATTGAATTATTACTCTAGCATAAGAAATCATATGGCAAGAATTATATAAGTTGATGTTCTAAGAATGATCATGATGCCCTCATGTCCGTATTTTATTTTTATCGACACCTCAATCTCTAAACATGTGGACATATTTTTCGATTTCGGCTTTTTGCTTGAGGACAAGTGAGGTCTAAGCTTGGGGGAGTTGATACGTCCATTTTGCATCATGCTTTTATATCGATATTTATTGCATTATGGGCTATTATTGCACATTATGTCACAATACTTAGGCCTATTCTCACTTATTTTACAAGGTTTACATAAAGAGGGAGAATGCCGGCAGCTGGGATTCTGGGCTGGAAAAGGAGCAAATATTAGAGACCTATTCTGTACAGCTCCAAAAGTCCTGAAACTTCACGGAAGACGTTTTCCAAATATAAAAAAAATACCTAGAACAAGAACTTCACCAGGGGGCCACACCCTGCCCACGAGGGTGGGGGCGCCCTACCCCCTGGGCGTGCCCCCTACCTCATGGGCCCCCTGGTGACCCTCCGGTGCCCATCTTCTGCTATATGAAGTCTTTCGATGGGAAAAAAATAATAAGCCTTCTTCTCAGACGAAACTCTGCCGCCATAAGGCGGAACCTTGGCGGAACCAATCTAGGGCTCTGGCGGAGCTGTTCTGTCGGGGAAACTTCCCTCCCGGAGGGGGAAATCATCGCCATCGTCATCACCAACGCTCCTCCCATCGGGAGAGGGAAATCTGCATCAACATCTTCATCAGCACCATCTCCTCTCAAAACCCTAGTTCATCTCTTGTATCCAATTCTTGTCTCCAAGTCCGGATTGGTGCTAGTAGGTTGCTAGTAGTGTTAATTACTCCTTGTAGTTGATGCTAGTTGGTTTAATTGGTGGAAGATCATATGTTCAGATCTTATATGCATATTAATACCCATCTGATTATGAACATGTTTATGCTTTGTGAGTAGTTACTTTTGTTCCCGAGGACATGGGAGAAGTCTTGCTATTAGTAGTCATGTGAATTTGGTATTCGTTCGATATTTTGATGAGATGTATGTTGTCTCTCCTCTAGTGGTGTTATGTGAACGTCGACTACATGACACTTCACCATTGTTTGGGCCTAGAGGAAGGCATTGGGGAGTAATAAGTAGATGATGGGTTGCTAGAGTGACAGAAGCTTAAACACTAGTTTATGCGTTGCTTTGTAAGGGGCTGATTTGGATCCATATGTTTCATGCTATGGTTAGGTTTACCTTAATACTTTTGTTGTAGTTGCGGATACTTGCAATAGAGGTTAATCATAATTGGGATGCTTGTCCAAGTAAGGGCAGTACCCAAGCACTGGTCCACCCACATGCCAAATTATCAAAGTACCGAACGCGAATCATATGAGCGTGATGAAAACTAGCTTGACGATATTCCCATGTGTCCTCGGGAGCGCTTTTCTCTATATAAGAGTTTGTCCAGGCTTGTCCTTTGCTACAAAATGGATTGGGCCACCTTGCTGCACTTTATTTCCCTTTGTTACTTGTTGCTCGTTACAAATTATCCGATCACAAAACTATCTGTTACCACTTATTTTTGTACTTGCAGAGAATACCTTGCTGGAAACTGCTTATCATTTCCTTCTGCTCCTCGTTGGGTTCGACACTCTTACTTATCGAAAGGACTACGATAGATCCCCTATACTTGTGGGTCATCACCCCCTACCTCATGGGCCCCCTAGAGCTCCTCCAACCTCAACTCCAACTCTATATATTTGGTTTCAGGGACAAAAAAATCCGAGAGAAGAATTCATCGCGTTTTACGATACGGAGCTGCCGCCAAGCCCTAAAACCTCTCGGGAGGGCTGATCTGGAGTCCGTTCGGGGCTCCGGAGAGGGGAATCCATCGTCATCATCAACCATCCTCCATCACCAATTTCATGATGCTCACCGCCGTGCGTGAGTAATTCCATCGTAGGCTTGCTGGACGGTGATGGGTTGGATGGGATCTATCATGTAATCGAGTTAGTTTTGTTTGGGTTTGATCCCTAGTATCCTCTATGTTCTGAGATTGATGTTGCTATGACTTTGCTATGCTTAATGCTTGTCACTAGGGCCCGAGTGCCATGATTTCAGATCTGAACCTATTATGTTTTCATCAATATATGAGAGTTCTTGATCCTATCTTGCAAGTCTATAGTCACCTATTATGTGTTATGATCCGTTAACCCCGAAGTGACAATAATCGGGATACTTACCCATGATGACCGTAGTTTGAGGAGTTCATGTATTCACTATGTGTTAATGCTTTGTTCCGATACTCTATTAAAAGGAGGCCTTAATATCCCTAAGTTTCCGTAAGGACCCCGCTGCCACGGGAGGGTAGGAAAAAAGATGTCATGCAAGTTCTTTTCCATAAGAACGTATGACTATATTCGGAATACATGCCTACATTACATTGATGAACTGGAGCTAGTTCTGTGTCACCCTAGGTTATGATTGTTACATGATGAACCGCATTCGGCATAATTCTCCATCACCAATCCATTGCCTATGAGCTTTCCATATATTGTTCTTCGCTTATTTACTTTTCCGTTGGTATTGCTATCATCACTACAAAAGACCAAAAACATTACTTTTACTACTATTACCTTTTGCTACCGGCTCCACTACTATCATATTACTTTGCTGCAGATACTAAGTTTCTAGGTGTGGTTGAATTGACAACTCAGCTACTAACTCTTGAGAATATTCTTTGGCTCCCCTTGTGTCGAATCAATAAATTTGGGTTGAATACTCTACCCTCGAAATCTGTTGCGATTCCCTATACTTGTCGGTTATCAAGACTATTTTCTGGCGCCGTTGCCGGGGAGCATAGCTCTATTCTTTGAGTCACTTGGGATATATATCTGCTTATCATTATGAAGAACTTGAAAGATCCAAGAACCAAGATTTATCCCTCAACTATTAGGGGAGGTAAGGAACTGCCATCTAGCTCCGCACTTGATTCACCTTCTGTTTTGAGTAAGCTTGCGGCACCTAAACCTGCTTCTGCTATTCGTTCTAATATGTCACATGTTATAGATGATGCCACTTCTGCTATACATGATACTTATGATGAAACTACTTCTATGCTTGATACTACTGTGCCATTTGGTGAATTTCTTGATGAACAACTTGCTAGGGCTAGAGAGAATGAAATTATTGAATCTGATAATACTGATGAAAGTGATGATGAAGACTCACCTGTTATTCCTGAGGGTTATGTTTTTGATAAAGAAGCTTCTTTAGCTATTTTAGCTTACAAAGATAGATACGAACTCAAGAGGTTATTAGCTAAATGGAATAAGCAATCTCTAAATGCTAGAATGAAACCTGACCCTGCTTTTGCTACTTCACCTATCTGTGTTACTGATAAGGATTATGAATTCTATGTTGATCCTAATATAATTACTTTGGTTGAATCTAATCCTTTTCATGGCTATGAATCTGAAACTGTTGTGGCACATCTTACTAAATTAAATGATATAGCCACCCTATTCAGTACTGATGAGAGAACCCGTTACTTTTATATCCTTAAAATATTTTCGTTCTCATTTAAGGGTGATTCTAAGATATGGTTTAATTCTCTTGATCCTGGTTGTGTGCGTAGTCCCCAGGATATGATTTATTACTTCTCTGCTAAATATTTCCCTGCTCATAAGAAACAAGCTTGGGGGAGGCTTCTCAAGTTACTTAATGCTTTGCCTGATCATCCTCTTAAGAAAAATGAAATACTTGATATCTTTCATAATGGACTAATCGATGCTTCCAGAGATTACCTAGATAGTTGTACTGGTTCTGTTTTTAGGGAAAGAACACCAGATGAAGCTGAATTATATTGAATAATATGTTAACAAATGAAAATAATTGGACACCACCGGAGCCAATTCCTGATCCTATTCCTAAACCAACTCTGAATAAGAGGGGTATTCTATTTCTCAGTCCTAAAGATATGCAAGAGGCAAAGAAATCTATGAAAGAAAAAGGTATTAAAGCTGAAGATGTTAAGAATTTACCTCCTATTGAAGAAATACATGGTCTTAATTTACCGCCTGTTGAAGAAACATATGATCTTAATCCTTTACCTATTGAAGAAACTCATGGTCTTGATAACCCGACACAGGTAGTAAAGGTAAATTCTCTCTATAGATATGATAAAGCTGAAATCCCATTTACTAAGTTTGCTAGCCTATGCTTAGATGAGTTTGATAAATTTATGGCTAAGCAAGAAGACTTTAATGCTTATTTTGGTAGACAATTGAAATACAATTCAAATATGCTTGAACACTTGGGTGATTATATGGCTAATGTCAAAGGTGAACTTAAACTTATTAGTAAACATGCTTCTATGGTTACCACTCAAGTAGAACAAGTACTTAAAGCTCAAAATGATTTGCTCAATGAATTGAATAGTAAGGATAATGATAATGCTGTTAGAGTTATGACTAGAGGTGGTAGAATGACTCAGGAACCTTTGTATCCTGAAGGCCACCCTAAGAGAATTGAGCAAAATGCTCAGAGAAATAATATAGATGCACCTAGTCCTTCTAAAAGGAAGAAAAATAAAAATGATAGGACTCTGCATGCTTCTAGTGAACCTGTTATTGAACCACCTGAGAATCCAAATGATATTTCTATTTCTGATGCTGAAACTCAATCTGGTTATGAACCTGAAACTAGTGATAATGTTCATGATGATGCTCAACCTAGTAATGATAATGATATAGAAATTGAACCTGCTGTTGATCTTGATAACCCACAATCAAAGAATCAACGTTATGATAAGAAAGACTTTGTTGCTAGGAAACACGGTAAAGAAAGAGAACCATGGGTTCAGGAACCCATGCCTTTTCCTCCCAAACCATCCAAGAGAAAGGATGATGAGGATTTTGAGCGCTTTGCTGAAATGATTAGACCTATCTTTTTGCGTATACGATTAACTGATATGCTCAAAATGAATCCTTATGCTAGGTACATGAAAGAAATTATTACTAATAAAAGAAAGATACCGGAAGCTGAAATTTCCACCATGCTTGCTAATTATACTTTAAAGGGTGGAATACCGAAGAAACTTGGAGATCCAGGAGTACCCACTATACCATGCTCCATTAAAAGAAACTATGATAAAACTGCTTTATGTGATCTTGGGGCCGTGTTAGTGTTATGCCTCTCTCTTTATATCGTAGACTTGATTTGAATAAGTTGACACCTACTGAAATATCTTTGCAAATGGCTGATAAATCAACTGCTATACCTGTCGATATTTGTGAGGATGTGCCTGTTGTAGTTGCAAACGTTACTATTTTAGTGGACTTTCTTATTCTTGATATTCCCGAGGACGATAGTATGTCTATTATTCTTGGAATACCCTTTTCAATACTGCAGGGGCTATTATTGATTGCACTAAAGGCAATGTCACTTTTCATGTTAATGGTAATGAGCATATGGTACACTTTCCGAGGGAACAACCTCAAGTTCATAGTATCAACTCTATTGGAAAAATTCCAGCGATTATATTTGGAGGTTTTGAATTTCCTCTTCCTATTGTCAAGAAGAAATATGATATTCTTATTATTGGGGATGTGCATATCCTCGTTGAGGTAACATAGTGTTATTCGAAATTTCTCCGGTTCCATGTTATTCGGAATGAGTTCGTTAACAAGACTTGATCAACCTTGTTAGTGGATTCCTTTTGATGATCATGAGATGGATGAAACTAGAAGGCATAACCTTCTCTACCCCACTTTTACTTTCTGTTATTTATATTAAATAAAATAAAAATAGTATTTTTCTGTGTGTAATCTGATTATCCGTGCAATATAAAAATACCCCTAAAATAAAAGTTCTCCAAATGCCCTGAAATTTAAATATGATTTTTTCTAGAATATTTGAGAATATTTGGCACAAAGGACACAACAGGGGGGTCACCCACCTGCCCTCGAGGGTGGAGGGCGCGCCCCCTGTCTCGTGGGCCCACAGTGGCCCTCCTCCACTTATCCTTTCACCCACACACTCCTTCTTCCTCCCCCAAACATGAATATCCAGCTCAAACCCGAGTCCAAGCTCATTTTGCTGCCATTTTCGATGTCCTTGCTCAAAGCACCTCTCACAAAACTACTTGGGGAGATTGTTCCTTGGTATGTGACTCCTCCATTGGTCCAATTAGTTTTTGTTCTAGTGCTTTATTCATTGCAAATTTTTGCTGCTTGGGTGACCCTGTTTTTGAGCTTGCATGTCAAATTTAAATGGTTCCAAGTAGTTTTGATGCATGATATAGGCCCTAGGCACTTGTAGGAGTAGTTGCGATCAATATTATTGAGTTTGGTTTACTTTTATTTTGAAGTTACTAAAAAAATCAGAATTTTTCAGAAAATAATGAAGAGACTTTTGAGGGGCTCATCAAGCCGAAGCTCGAAGGAAAAGGCACAGAAGCCCAAGTATAATCTGCCTCACACCGCGGAGGTTTGGTCGTGTGAATGGCCTTCCGATGATTTCTTGAGAGCAGCTGGGATTTATGAAGATTTTTATGAATTGGCTAAGAATGCAGGCCTCACTGCTTTCCTCCACGACCAACACAATCAGTATCTCTTACTCACAAATATCTTTGTGCAAAACTTTCATTTCCATTCTAGGAGCTCACCACCTACGGTGGAGTTTTATTTATATGATGAGCATAAGGAGATATCACCTTATGATTTTTGTCGGGTTTGTTTGGTCCCTTTCAAGGGCACGACAGAGGAACCACATCTCAGCGATGTGGATGGGTTTATTGATATCATTACTATAGGGGAAACGAGGAAGGTTTCTGATGCACGAATCACTAACATACATTTTCCTGTTTTACGCTATTTTGCATTATTTGCTAGTTGTTGCTTAATTGGTCGCGGAAACTGTGGAAACCTTAGTGTTCTTGATATTATTATTTTGCTCCACAGTTTATTCAGTGATAACTCTGTTATATGGGCGGCATTATTGCTAAACGGTTAAGTCTGAACCGTACCAAGGGCCCCATCTTTGGAGGCATCTATGCTTCATGCCTAGCTGCACATTTTAACATACCTATTAGGCATTATGAGAAGGAAGAAAAAGTGTTGCCCCGTGTTTATTTAGATTATAAGAGCACATGATTTTATTGTTAGGAATAGGGAAGGAGAGCTTAAATACAAATTGTTCTTTGATAAACATCATCCTGAGACTATTACCCTGCCTGCTCCTTCCTTGTTTGATTTATCTGCAGGCCAGTACCTTGTTCCGTTAGAGGCTATTCACGCCTATCGGAACCCTACATCAGCCACAGAGCCAGAGCCGGAACCACAAGTTGATCCTCCACGACAGTCTAATTACCAGTGGGATCCGGAGATGATTGCCAACCAGTGGCAATCGGAGTCTTCTTCTTCGCAGTACGGCCCCAACTATTATTATGGATATCCGCTAGCTAGCCGTGGCCATAGACCAACTTAGGCCCAAAAGCCTAAGCTTGGGGGAGTACGTATTTCTCACCAACATTACATTTATGTTCACACACTCATTGCTAGATGTCGGTGCTCATACTTTTTCATTGTATCATCCATGCTAGTTTATTTCCCTTTTATGCTTTCTTCTTGTGTGTTTGATAAATGAGGGAGTCCTGGATTAGGGGGTATCCGGACGGCCGGATTATATCCTTTGGCCGGACTGTTGGACTATGAAGATACAAGATTGAACACTGCGTCTCGTGTCCGGATGGGACTCTACTTGGCGTGGAAGGCAAGCTAGGCAATACGGATATGTATATCTCCTCCTTTGTAACCGACCTTGTGTAACCCTAGCTCCCTCCGGTGTATATATACAATCATACCATAGGCTAGCTTCTAGGGTTTTGCCTCTCTGATCTTGTGGTAGATCAACTCTTGTAATACTCATATCATCAAGAATAAATCAAGAAGGACGTAGGGTTTTACCTCCATCAAGAGGGCCCGAACCTGGGTAAAACATCGTGTTCCCTGCCTCCTGTTACCATCCTCCTTAGACGCACAGTTCGGGACCCCCCTACCCGAGATCTGCCAGTTTTGACACCGACATTGGTGCTTTCATTGAGAGTTCCTCTATGACGTCACCGTAAGGAAGGATGCCTCATCTCGTCGTTAAAAACAACATTACCGCTGGGGGAGCTCTGGCTGTCGGCCAAACTCTCCGGCTAGGCAGTTTCGTCATGACTGCCTGTTCAGCGGCTGCACCGACGATAACTTCTCAGGTCATCAAAAACAGCCTCCACGTCGGCTCGGAATTCGCCGAACAGATGGATCCAATGGAGCTCTCCTCCCTAAACGAACTCTTGGATCGCATCGCCGCCTTGGGAGTCGCTGCGGACTATGATCGGATTGGGCTTAAACCCGATCGTAGGGAGATTAAGTCTCCACTGGTCACCCATCATGTTGCGGTGGTGGAGGAACAATGCGGTGATCCTCCATCTATCTTGAAGACTAACTATGTCCGAATTCCTGAGCTCTCTGAGCCGGATACCCGTTTACGGGAGGACATCACCCAATCCCTGAACCTAGAGTCCGGTAGTGGGCCAGACTCATCGGGCAACATACTGGAATCCGAACTTCCAAGGTCGGAAACCCCTCGGCCCCTGGGTCTCAGATCGGGTTGGGGTCCGGACTCAAATCCACCCACCCACCCAGACATAAACGATCTTTCCCACATCAGGCAAGAGCCCCATGAAACAGTACATCATTATTGGGCCAGATTCCTCCTTGTGATGAACAAGGTTAAGGACTGCCGCGAGGAAGACGCAGTCTCACTTTTCTGCAATAACTGCACGGAAAGGGAATCCTTAACGCCATAAGTCGCCGTGACATATCACGCTTCGCCGACTTAGCGTCCATAGTACGAAAGTACTGTGCGATGGAAAGTGCCTGGAAAACCGAAATGAAATTTTGGGATAATCCGGCTCCGTATACGCACCCAGTCCGAAGTAAAAGGGTGCACTATCATAAGACACCCGAGCTCATTACAAAGAAGCAAAAACCCTCTACAGGGAATGGAACCGTATTGGAGGGATGGCTTAACGGACCCTGCAAAATTCATAGCACAGCAGATACAATACCAACACACAACCTTAGAGCATGTTGGATACTCCGGCAGGTGGCCAAAAGTGGTGAGGATATTCTTATCCCAAATGCCACAGAGCACCATCCCGTGAATAACAATATGGTGTTAACAGTCTTTGAGACCTTCGCGTCAAATATTAGGCGCAAGCGAACACTCCGCAGCATGGCCGAAATCTGCGACGTAGCAGCAATAAATCCATGGAGTGACATGGCTATTACCTTCAATGCCAGTGACGAACCTAAATTCCGAACAGCCCGAGCACCAGCTGCACTGGTCCTCAGTCCAATCGTGGACGGCTTTTGACTCACCAAAGTACTCATGGACGGCGGCAGCGGATTAAACCTCATCTATGAGGAAACTCTTCAAAAAATGGAAATAGACTGGAACCGCATTGAGCAAAGTAGCACAAACTTCAGGGGAATCATACACAGTCGGGAGGCACGATGCGCTGGGAAAATCACACTAGATGTGGTATTCGGTACGCCAGAGAACTATAGGTCCAAAGAAATTACATTTCAAGAGGCCCCGTTCAGCAGTGGATACCACACCCTTTTAGGACGTGAGGCGTTCACGATCTTCCAAGCCGTACCCCATTATGGGTACATGAAGCTCAAAATGCCCGAGCCCAACAGAATCATCACCCTCGTCAGTGATCCAGAAACAGCACTCCGCGCTGACAACAAAACAGCCACACTGGCCCTCGAGGCATTATCCGAAGCCCTCTCGGCCGAGGAATTAACCACGCTACGCTCCATAGTGGACAGGGACGACGTGATACTCGACAAGAGATCCAAGTCCACCTCTTTTAAACCAGCGGATGAAATAGTCAAATTCCAAGTCCACCCAACGGACCCTACAAAAACAGCCTCCATCGGGGCACAGTTAAACCCCGACGTGGACGCCGCACTACGAGAGTTCCTGCGCGAGAATTGGGACATATTCGCCAGGCATCCCTCAGACATGCTAGGAATCCCACGCAGGCTGGCCGAGCATAGCCTCAATATCCTAAAGGGATTCAAGCCGGTCAAGCAAGCTCTTCGGCGTTTCTCCGAACCTAAGAGACAGGCCATGTGAGAGGAGCTAGCCAAGTTACTGGAGGCCGGATTCATCAGAGAAAAAAACACCCGGACTGGCTAGCAAACCTGGTGATGGTACCAAAGAAGGATAAATCCTGGCGCCTTTGTGTCGACTTCAAGGACCTCAATAAAGCTTGCCCAAAGGATCCCTTCCCCCTCCCCCACATCGATCAAATTATTGATGCTACTGCAGGACACGAGTCATTGTGTTTCCTCAATGAATACTACGGTTACCACCAAATCAAGATGGCGGTGTCCGACCAAGCCGCAACGGCATTCATCACACCATACGGTCCCTTTTGTTTCAACACAATGCCTTTTGGGATCAAAAACGCCGGCGCAACATATTAGCGCATGATTCAGACATGTCTGGAGATACAAATCGGCAAAACAGTAGAGGCATACGTAGAAGATGTGGTCGTCAAAACCAAACACGTCGACTCTTTGATAGACGACTTGAGGCTCACACTGACAACCTCCGAACATATGACATCAAGCTCAATCCGGAAAAATGCGTTTTCGGCGTACCAGCCGGAAAGCTCCTGGGTTTCATTGTCTCCAGTAGAGGTATTGAAGCTAATCTGGCCAAAATCCGAGCTTTGTCACAGTTGGCTACCCCAAAAGACCTCAAACAAATCCAGAAGTTAACTGGATGTGTGGCGGCTCTAAGCCGCTTTATCTCCAGCTTAGGAGAAAAGGCATTGCCCCTTTATTGCCTCGGTCGGCGCACCAAACACTTCGAGTGGACGAATGCTGCCACAGCCGGATTGGAAGAAATAAAAGCCATACTGACAACCAACCCAATCCCGGCCGCGCCAAACATCGGCGAACCAATGTTGTTGTATATTGCGGCAACTCATCAAGTTGTAAGCGCAGTGCTCGTCATCGAACGAGAAGCTGACGGACATAAATTCCCTCTTCAAAAGCCGGTATACTATGTATCCACTATCCTCACTCCATGCAAATCATGGTACCCACATTATCAAAAGATAGCTTATGCGGTATTCATGGCATCCCGACAGCTGCGACACTACTTTCAAGAGTGTTCGATTACAGTAGCCTCGGAAGTGCCACTTAATGATATTATAAACAATCACAACGCTACGGGCCAGATTGCCAAGTGGGCCATTGAGCTCCTCCCATTCGAAATAACATACAAACCTCGGTGAGCCATTAAGTCGCAAGTATTGGCCGACTTTGTCACCGAATGGACGGAGGCCGAACGCCCTAAAGAGTATGACGCATACTCCAATTGGATCATGCACTTCGACGATTCTAAAATTCTGGCTGGTCTAGGGGCTGGCGTTGTCATGACGTCCCCAACCGGAGATACGTACTGAAATATTGTATACAGACTCCAACAACACAGCCGAATACGAAGCTCTGTTGCATGGTCTTCAGATGGCAGTCTCCATGGGCATTCAACGCCTGGAGGTGCCTGGGGATTCAAACCTCGCAATATCCCAAATAAATGGAGACTTTGGCGCCAAGGATCTGAAAATAGCGGCCTATCGAAACGCCGTCCTAAAAATGTCAGCTCGAATCGAGGGGCTCGAATTTCACCATGTGGCTTGGGAAAACAATCAGGCGGCGGATATCCTCGCCCGCATCGGCACAAAATGCGATGCGGTCCCCCCAACATATTTTTGGAGAGGCTGTTCAAGCCATCTGTAGTATGGGAAGGGGACACCGGTAAAAATAGTCCGGACCCGGCCAAAATACCCGATACCGAACACTCTGACACAATCGGAGGCTCCGCCACCGAAATAACACCTTCAGCCCACGTAATAATGTCCATCATTGCCCCGTGGACAGAACCATTCCTGGCCTACCTAACTGGACAGGAACTTCCGGAGGACCAAAATGAGGCATGCTGCATAGTGCGGCGATCCAAGGCCTACAGGGTCCATGAGGGAGAATTATACAAAAAAGCACTACTGAAGTCCTTCAAAGATGCATCTCCAAAGAGGAAGGGCGGAACCTTTTGGCAGAAATTCATGCCGGACTCGGCGGTCACCACGCCGCAGCCCGGGCTCTTGTAAGCAAGGCCTTCCGTACAGGATTCTATTGGCCAACGGCCCGGGCAGATGCACATGACTTGGTCCAACGTTGCACCGGTTGCCAGCTCTTTGCAAATCAAAGCCACATGCCACCCACCGCCCTCCAAACAATCCCAATTACGTGGCCCTTCGCGGTCTGGGGGCTCGACATGGTTGGACCCCGTAAAGGGGGAACCCACAAGAAAAAATACTTACTGGTCATGGTGGATAAATTCACCAATTGGATATAGGCCAAACCTGTTAAAACAGCCAAATCCGGACCGGTGATAGAATTCATATCCGAGGTCGTACACCGTTATGGTGTCCCCCACAGCATCATCACTGACAACAGCACGAACTTCACGGCCGATGAGGTAAAACTCTGGTACAACAAAATGGGCATCAAGCTCAATTACGCTTAAGTCTATCACCCACAAACCAACGGCCAAGTTGAGCGAGCAAGCGGTCTTATAATGAGCGGCATTAAACCCAGATTAGTGCATTCCTTAACGGAGTCTAACACGCAATGGGTAGAGGAGCTCAACTCCGTACTCTAGGGGCTGCAGACCACGCCGAATCGTAGTACCGGATATACACCCTTCTTTATGGTGTACGGTGCAGAGGCAGTCTTGCCCTGTGACATGTACTGGATATACATTATCTGTCTTGTTTTTCTTTCTTCCTTTCTTTTATTATTTCTCTAGGCCTTCAAGGGCCAACTTGCACCTCTCTTGCACATTATAGATGTGCTAGCCATGCTCATCATACCTGGGGGCTTCTTTCACAGAAGCTTAATTATTTATCTGGGCCTCATGCCCCGCACATGTGTTATACTTTTGCATGTACCTTTTTTCGCCATTATATGCATCGATATGACTTAAGTTTTGGCCAAGCTGGGTTGCCTGGCTCTTGTATTTATGCCCTACCTTCCCTTTAATTCGGCTAGGGCATAAGGGGAGCACCTCTGCGATTGTTACTGCCGGGTCAGCCGGATGTGTACCTCAGACTGGGTGAAGCCGAAAGCTAGCATTCTTAAGGGAATATTCGGTCGGTGAACAAAAGATGATTTTTATTTATTTTCCATATGTGCCCCCAGATGCTTTTCTTGCGTTTCCTATCGTAGTCCGGACATGCACTTTAGGGCATGCGTACCCAGGGAAAGGAACCCTTAACAGAACTATTCTCCCTGGAAGATGTTTCTTACTACCCATGTAATATAACATAACTAGTTGGGCACTTGACTATTCAAGCACTAATGACCCCTACGCCTGGTCTCCACGCATACCCCGGTTCTTATATAACTGAGCGGGTATTCATATACACTCTGGAATATCGGGTCCTGAGGTTGCAGCGAAAAGGTCCGCCATGACAAATGATCTACAATCCGGCTAGAAGGCATTATACTTGTCACTTTAATTACATAGTCATGCAGACTGACTAAATTCCTCTTCTATACCATCCAACAGGCGGTCTAGCCTACAATCCTGTTGGGAATACTTTGCGGCTAATTCTACTTGCCCATAAACTAAGCTAACGGGAATCTCTTTCCCGTAGGTCCGACCTCGGCCATGTGATTTGGATCAGCCTTGGTATATCGCGTCTTCACCATGGCCCAGGCTACCCTGGCACCTTGACGGCAGGCCGATATCTTCCATAATCGAAAGCGCCGCCGTGCTCCCTTGAGCGGATGGCCATAAGGCATGGGCAACACCTTGCATCACCTGCCGAACTTGTTCGTGCAATTGTGAGAGCTCGGATAGAAGATCACCCGCAGACCCGGGCATTTCCTCCGTGGGACGACCCGTCAGCATACCTACAGACATAACGATGTTAGTTGGCTTCTTTGTCGAACTCCTTCAAAAGGATTCGTTCAAGCACTTACTGAAAATGTCGCGTCGAAGCCGCTTATTCTCCTTCTCGGAGTCTGCAAGCTGGGCTCGAACGTCTTTTAGTTCCACGCTCAGCTTGGTATTGGCGTCTTGGAGATTGTTTTTCTCCCACCTGACCTCAGTCAGCACGCGTTCGCCAGCCTGTAGCTGCCGCACGGCATGCTGGTCCTCCGGATTTCCTCTGGATTCATCTGCAACATCTATTGTTAGATCTGCAGCCACGCCGCACACTATATGGTAACCATCAGTCTTTAAATGTTACCAGCAGGGGACTTTTTCGGTTCCTTCAATGCGGCAACAGCAACTCGCAGTTGGGCCTTGCATTCCTCCAGCTCCTGTGACAGCCGAGTATTCTTCTCTGTAAGAACCTGCACAATAAAGATGATCCTTAAATCAGTTCTGCTAACTATTTCAAGTCTCAGGGGCTACTGATACATATAAATCATTAGATTTACTTACCCGTACATCCTTTACATACTGATCCGTGGCTCTGGCTAGACCATCTTGAGCAGCACAGAGGTACGCCTCTCTAGAATTGAAGGCATCAAATGCCTCTGGTGAGAAACAAGCGTCACGGAGTACGGCCCGGCGGCGCCTATGATTCATGGCTCTTTCCACTTCTGAGTTTGTAGCGGATAATCTATCAACATCCTCTCTAGGGGGATTATTCGGCGCTCGCCCCATATCGGCTTCCGCCACTATGTCCGGTCCTGGTGCCCAACTGGTGGAAGCGTGACTAGCAACATCGAAGGACATATTCCGGCGAGCATTTTTTCTGCTAGAGAAACACGGGCGTTGTTACATTTCGAGAAAGAAGACAACCACGGAGCGGGGTTTCTATTATACCTTTGCGCCGGCGTCTCCGTCCTGACCGCCTTCCTTTTTGGCCTGCCCGGCCTCGCAGCCTCTTGTTGGCGAGTTGCTGCGGGTTCGGCAGGGCGTCCCGAATGCCTTCCCTGTAAAAACACCATATGCATATGGTAGGTGAAGTGTCTAACAGGGGATCCTAGTTTTTGGAGTTGGGATTTTTTGGTTTTCTTACGTGCGATGCAGGAAGCAGTCCGGGAGAGTCGGTTGTAATGGCCACCATGGCATCATCACAGCTTAACTGATAGAATGCCGGTCTATCAGCTCCACGAATATAACCTGATCTTCTTCAAGTTCGGAGTCGAGGGCCCATTCAGGGTCCTCGGGTTGTGGAGAAGGGCTGCTGACCTCCTTTATGGCTTTTCGCAGTTCCTGCCGCAAAGTGGCAAGGTGAATATTTACAACAAAGAATGCAGGGAAAATGGGAGTAAGGAGATATAACTTACCCAGCTTGGAGGATTGTACATGGAGAATCCATCCCGTGGCTTGCTGTGGATGAACTCCTCTTCCTCTCCCTTGAACAATTCAGATAGAATTTTTGCTAAAGCGGCAGCATTGTCCGGACCCTTACGCCCACAGCGGGTGGCATCATCCGCCTCGTTAAAACACCACAAGGGGTGCCCATGATATTGAAGTGGTTGCACTCCCCGCATTATGCAAATCGACATAACTTCGATTACTGTCAATCCTGATTGAACCAGTGTTTTAATCCGGTTCATCAGGCAGATGACTTGTCCATTGTCTTCCACCTGGGGGCTCCGTGGGCGCCAACTTCGGCGTTTCTTCAGAGGGGCATTGCCAAACTCAGGAAGACCCCGCCGAACAGGGTCCGGAAGGGGAACGTCCTCCATATAAAACCATTCCGAAGGCCAGTCTTCGGACGACTTCTTCGGGGTACCGGACAGGTATCTAGTACCGGCAATGCGCCATGTTTTGGCTCCACCCACTTGATAAAGTGACCCCCTCTGTGTGCGAGGGACGAGGTAAAATAGCCTTTTCCACAGCTCGAAGTGAGCCTCGCAGCCCAGGAACAACTCGCAGAGAGCAACATAGCCGGCGATATGTAGAATGGAGGCAGGGGTGAAATTGTGTAACTGGAGGCCGTAGAACTCCAGGAGCCCACGGAGGAACGGATGAATTGGAAATCCGAGTCCCCTTAATAAATAAGGAACAAGGCAGACCCGCTCCCCCATAGAGGGACTGGGAAAGCTCTCCGCTTGCTCCCCGCCATTGTAGGTGGCAAGCCCGGTTCGAACGGGCACCATATAAGCCGGAGGGAGAAATCCCTTAGTCTGCAGTTCGACTAATCGACTGTGTGGGACTGAACACCTCTCCTAATCACCGGGCTTAGGGCTACGGGGGTGGGAGGAGGAGCTGCAGAGGTCGGCCATGCTGGAATGGATCTTTCCGAAACGCGCTCTGATGGATTCTCGCTGGGGGAGGAGTGTATGGATCGGATCTAAGAATCCCCATCCCTTTAATAGACAATTTATTTATCTAGCTAGGGGGAGAATGTAAAAATGCCCTGGCGCCTCGTATTCATTCGACGCGTGGGAGATAGCCCTTATTGGGCATAGAAGCCAAGAGGTCCAAACATTTATGGGACCGGACACTGCTTTACAAACGTTCAAAATATGGAGAAGAACCCACCTTGCAATGCCGAAGACAACACTGCATGCCGGACTCATCGTCATTGAAGCCTGGTTTGGGGGCTACTGAGGGAGTCCTGGATTAGGGGGTATCCGGATGGCCGGATTATATCCTTTGGCCGGACTGTTGGACTATGAAGATACAAGATTGAAGATTTCGTCTCGTGTCCGGATGGGACTCTACTTGGTGTGGAAGGCAAGCTACGCAATACAGATATGTATATCTCCTCCTTTGTAACCGACCTTGTGTAACCCTAGCCCCATCTGGTGTCTATATAAACCGGAGGGTTTTAGTCCGTAGGATAACATACAATCATACGATAGGCTAGCTTCTAGGGTTTAGCCTCTCTGATCTCGTGGTAGATGACACTACGAAAAAAACAGTTCCGTGATGATACGTGTTTGTCACAGTAGGTCGCTTTTTTGTCATGCATGTACATCCATGACAAATTTATGACAGAATCAAGATAGTCATACCTGTGCTGTCGTAGAAGTGTTCCATGACATTACCAAAATTATCATCACGGAAGTGTCCACTTCCATGATGATAAATCGTGCCTCACAAAAGTGCTTTCGTCAAGGGTGACCCGACATGTGGCATCCACCGTAACGGAACGGTGTTAAGCTATCGGGTCGGGTTTTGGATCTGTCGGCGTTCTGGGAACGGGGGTCCCCAGACTTGCCTGCCTGCGGCCTGCGGCGTGGCTCAAGGGAGGCCCAGTGCGGCCCATCTTCCTCAACGCAAGACTCAAGACCCTCGCGATGAGCCAAGCCTCGCGGGGCGGACGACATGGCGCATCCTCAGGCGCAGCCTCCTCAGGCTGGCTCACGAGGAGGCGTAGAGATCAAGGCACGGTACCTCGCGAGGTGCCCATGACGCAAGCCATGACGACTCAGGGCGCCAGCACGCGCAGCATCCTTCTTTCCTCTTTGGTGCAAAGGGGGCAAGCGCAGCCACGGAGTACCGAGGCATCAGGCAAAGGTTGCCATTTCGGTGCAACGAGACCAAGACCAGGCGGACTACGAGATGGAGGTCACCATGGAGCCCAGCACGGCGTCACCGCAGAGCATTTCGCTGGCGAAGACCAACTTTAGTTAGGATAAGTGTACTTGCTGTTCCCCTTCAAATTAGCCCGCCATTGTTGGCGCCCTTCCAGCTCAATATTTGGGAAGAGCACCAGGGCCTCTATAAATAGGGCCAGCCGCCCATGTAGGCGAGGGCGGTTGGTTGGTCCGGCTAGCAAGCAGAGAGAGTGAGTGAGAGAGAGAGAGAAGGGTAACTGAACTCCTCCTAGCGGTTCATCGCTCCAGCCAAGAACAGACCCTCGCGAGGCTGTTCTTCCTTGTATCGTTCATCATCATCAGCCCCAAGAGGCAATCCACCCACCACACAATGGAGTAGGGTATTACACCACAACGGTGGCCCGAACCAGTATAAACCTTGTGTCTCTCGTGCAGTTCTTTTAGTAGTTCAGATCTTTGTGAGACGGGGAGGTAGAAGGCGTGATCTCCGCGCTCACCCCAGTGTTCGAACCTTAAGGGTCTGCCGGAACCCGCGATCCGACATTTGGCACGCCAGGTAGGGGTGCGCCGAAATCCGTCTTCCACCGCTCCGTCCTCCTCCGGCCGCCGCAGCCATGTACGGCGCCAGTCGAGCTCGCGTCGCCCCGGCGTCCCTCGCCGGTGGGCGTTCTCATTGTCCCCCGTCGCCCGCCGTCAACACCGCCACCGGCCCGGTGGGGAACGAACGGCAAGCACCCCCCAGCATCTGCCTGCGCGGCAGAATGGCTGCACCGCAACATCGACGCCTCCGGTCATTGCGGCCCTCCTGGGCGGCTCGCAGGCGCCGCCCACGGGTCACCATGTCAAGCCTTTTGCCCACCGGGTTAGTGCCGTTTCCGCACAGCAGGGGGCTCCCCCGGATCGGGCGGCGCGTGAGGTCGGTCTGACCTTCAGCTCGCAGGACCACCCCACCAACCTGGTCGGCTCGGGCGCGCTCCCCCTGTTGTGCACCCCCACCATCTGCCAGGTGGCCGTCACCAGAACCCTCGTTGACGGCGGCGCGGGCCTCAGCGTGCTTTTTGTCGAGACTTTCAACCTCCTCTGCATACCCCGGGAGCGGCTGCGACCCAGCCGATCTTTCTCAGGCGTCGGGGGCGGATCATCCGACTCCCTAGGACAGATCCGGCTCCCGGTAACCTTCGGCACCTACGACAACTTCCGCACGGAGATGGTCGACTTCGACATCGCCCCCATCGGCCTCCCTTACAATGCCATCCTCGGCTACCCGGCATTGGCTCAGTTCATGGCCGCCACGCACCCGGCGTACAACCTCACGAAGATGCCCGGGAGCAGCGGTACCCTCGCCGTGCGCGGGGACACCAGGGACGCCCTACGAGTACTCAAGCTCGCCTTCAAGACGGCGGCATTAGCACGGCCCGTCAACGCGGAGACCCCTGAGCCCAAGGGGGCTGCGCCCGCCAAGAAGAAGCAGTTGTTCACCCAGGAGAAGGCGGAAACCAAGCAGATACCCGTCGACGAGGACGGGTCCTCCAGTGCCACTTTCACCATAGGCGCCAACCTTGAGCCTGAGCAAGAGGAGGCCTTGGTCAAGTTCCTGCGCACGAATAAGAAGGTATTTGCTTGGGAGCCCGATTAGCTGGCGGGGATCCCCAGGAGTGTCATCGAGCATCAGCTCAACGTGTGCCCAAATGTGCGCCCCGTGAAGCAGAAGGCCAGGCGACAGTCCATGGAGAAGCAGGCCTTCATTGTCCAACAGACCCGCAAGCTAGAAGCCGCTGGGGTCATTCACGAGGTCCGATACCTGGACTGGTTGGCCAACCCTGTCGTTGTGCCCAAGAAAGGGGGGAAGGAACGCATGTGTGTCGAGTTCACCAACCTCAACAAGGCATGCCCGCAAGATCCATTTCCGCTCCCCCGCATCGACCAGATCGTCGATTCCACTGCGGAGTGCGACCTGCTATGCTTCCTGGACGCCTTCTCCGGGTATCACCAGATTAAGATGGCGGTAGAAGACGTGGAGAAGACCGCCTTCTTAACCCCATGCGGGGTATACTGCTATACATGCATGCCGTTCGGACTGCGAAACACGGGGGCGACCTTCCAGCGGCTGATGCACATCACCATGGGCCCGCAACTCGGAGAGAATGTCGAAGCCAACGTTGATGACATTGTAGTAAAATCTCAGGAGGCCAAGACCCTGATACAAGACCTGGAGGAGACCTTCGCGATCCTCGACGCAGTGAACCTGCGGCTCAACCCGCAGAAATGTGTGTTTGGCGTCCCCTCAGGCAAGCTTTTGGGATTCCTCGTGTCCCATCGTGGCATCGAGGCCAACCCCGAGAAGGTCAAGGCGGTCGAGGACATGAGTCCACCAAAGACCCTTAGAGAAATGCAGAAGCTCACTGGGCGCGTGACCGCGCTATGGCGCTTCATCTCCAAATTAGGGGAGCGAGCGCTGCCTTTCTTTCAGTTGATGAAGAAAAAGGGGCCCTTTGAATGGACTGAAGAGGCAGATAAGGCGTTTCAAGATCTCAAGAGGTACCTGACCAGTCCCCCAGTCATGGTGGCCCCGCGCCCTCAAGAGCCCCTGCTGCTTTGCCTCGCCGCCACTCCCTACTCCGCCAGCGCAGCCCTGGTGGCGGTTAGGGAGGAGCGCCAAGTCAAGACCGTGGCGGCAGCCCGAGGCAAGACAAAACAGGAACAAGCAAAGCCTGCAGAAGCCACAACCGCAATTGAGGAGGGTCAGCTGCCGAAGAATGCACCAGAGGCAGGAGAGGCCGCATGCCCGGATGGTCCACCTCCCGAGGCCACGTCATCTCGTGAGGTGCCCTTACCTCCCGAGGGCGCCGCGACCTCAGATGCTCTCAGCCTTGTTTAGCATCCCGTCTACTTTGTTAGCACGGTGTTACGGGATGCGAGGGCACGGTACCCAATGCCTCAGAAGCTCCTCCTCGCGCTACTGGTAGCCTCGCGCAGGCTGCGTCACTACTTCCAGGCTCATCCCATCAAAGTTGTCTCATCGTACCCCCTGGAGAGAGTGCTCAGGAGCCCTAACTCAGCCGGAAGGGTCGCCGAGTGGAACATGGAGCTGCAGGCGTTTCAGCTTGAGTTCAGCACAACCAGGGTCATCAAAGGAGCAGCATTGGCGGATTTCATAGCGGAATGGGTGGAGACACCAGGCCTCAGGGACAACGAGGATCGGTCCCTCTCTCCAGGGAGTGAGGCGCCGGAAGGCTGGGTCATGTACTTCGACGGGGCGTTCTCCAGACACGGCGCGGGGGCGGGTGCGGTGCTGATATCACCCACTCAGGATAAGCTCTACTATGCCGCACAGCTCTGTTTCCAGCAAGGAGAAAAGGTCTCCAACAACATAGCAGAATATGAGGGACTGATAGCCGGGTTGAAGGCCGCAGTAGCCCTGGGAGTGAAACGCCTCACCGTTAAGGGCGACTCGCAGCTCCTAGTCAACTTCTCCAACAAGGTATACGAGCCAAAGGACGAGCATATGGAGGCCTACCTAGCGGAGGTCCGCAGGATGGAAAAGCAGTTCTGGGGGCTGGACCTGAACCACGTGCCCCGTGGCACCAATCAGGAAGCTGACGACATAGCCGGGTGGGCATCCAGGCGGTTGCCGCAGGAACCCGGCGTCTTCGAAGAGCGGCTCTTCAAACCTTCAGCACAGACGACGTTATCAAACACGGCTCAGTCACGAGAGGAGCTCCCCCAGCCGCCAGCCTCGGGAGCCCTGGTCTGCGGACCGACCTCAGGAGCGCGCCTGCTCCTGACGATGGAACCTCAGGAGGAGTGCTGGATTGCCGAACTCCGGAGTTATTTAACGCAAGGGGCCCTACCGGAAAAGGAAGAGGAAGCGGAGCGTGTGGCGCTGCAGGCCACGGCATACTGCATGAGAGATGGAGAACTTTACCGGAAGCGACCAAACGATGTATCTCTGTGCTGCATCTCCAGGGAGCAAGGAAAGGAACTACTAAAGGACATACACGGCGAAGACTGCGGACACCACTCATCATGACGGACCCTCGTCGGCAAGGCATTCCGTAGTGGGTTCTATTGGCCCGCCGCGCTCAACGACGCAATCGAATTGGTAAAGGCTTGTGAGGCCTGCCAGTTTCATTCCAAGCAGATCCATCAGCCGACGGGGGGCCTGCAGACTATACCCATCTCGTGGCCCTTTGTAGTTTGGGGGTTGGATATTCTGGGCCCGTTCCCTCGGGCGCCAGGGGGCTACCATTACCTCTACGTCACCATCAACAAGTTCACCAAGTGGGCAGAAGTGCAGGCTGTCTGTACCATCCCCGCTGGCTCCGCGGCCAAGTTCATCAGGGGTATCGTGAGCCGGTTCGGGGTACCGAATCGCATCATCACGGACAACGGTTCGCAGTTCACCAGTAATCTCTTCAAAACATACTGTGCTAACCTTGGGACGCAGATATGCTACGCTCCGGTGGCACACCCGCGAAGCAATGGGCAGGCCGAACGAGCCAACGCGGAGGTCCTGAGAGGCCTCAAGACCAGGACATTCAAGAAGAAGCTGGAGGCCTACGGCAGAGGTTGGTACGGCGAGCTCTAGTCCGTGTTGTGGTCCATCCGCACAACCGCAACCAAACCAACTGGGGAGACCCCGTTCTTCCTGGTCTATGGAGCTGAAGCAGTCCTTCCTCACGAGGTCAGGCATCGCTCTGCGCGGGTCCTGGCGTTCGACAAGGCGCGGCAGGACGCCATGCGGGGGATGGACCTTGTACTGGGGGAGGGACGCCGCTAGGAAGCCGCGCTGTGAGCGGCAAGGTACCAACAGGCGCTACAATGATATCACTGCCGCAACATCCGCCCCAGGACCCTCGAGGTAGGAGACCTCGTACTTAGGCGGGTTCTCTCCAGGGAGGGGCTGCACAAGCTCTCTCCCATGTGGGAGGGCCCGTTCAAGGTTGTTCATGTTTCCAGGCCAGGCTCCGTGCACTTGGAGACTCAAGAGGGGGAGCCGGTCCAGAACGCGTGGAACATCCAGCACCTCCGGAGGTTCTACCCGTAAAAGGCCCAGAGCCTGCAAAGCAAGGCGAGTGCCTGTGAAGACCTTCCCTTTTTGGAAAAGGCCCAGAGCCTATGAAGGAAGGCGAGTGCCTGTGAAGCTATCGCTTTTTGGAAAAGGCCCAGAGCCTGTGAAGCAAGGCGAGTGCCTGTGAAGCTATCGCGTTTTGGAAAAGGCCCAGAGCCTGTGAAGCAAGGCGAGTGCCTATGAAGCTATCGCTTTTTGGAAAAGGCCCAGAGCCTGTGAAGCAAGGCGAGTGCCTGTGAAGTTATCGCGTTTTGGAAAAGGCCCGGAGCCTGTGAAGCAAGGCCAATGCCTGTGAAGCTCGCCGCCCCGTGACACTCTCACATAATAATGAGTGGGGCTGTACACGCCCGGGAGTCTCAGGAGCGCCGGCCTCAGGCCCTGGGGCTCCCTCCCACGCCCAGTGGCAGCACTTAGCTCCGCGCTGGTGAGAAGACATCGAAGACTAGATTAGGTGCCGGACGCGGCTTTTTCATTTGCTTTCCGCAGTTGACGTGTTTACTTGCATTTGAAGTCTTATTGAAGTTATCGTTGTTGCTGATTTGTGGTTCGTCGATTTTCGCTCCTCGCTTTGGTTTCTCTCATAAACGACCTCGCGAGGGATGGTACTCAAACGTTCTCGCGAGCGTTTCTGCTCTAGCCGCTGGAAGGTTTCACAGCCCGGGCACGTTACAGGAGCACCCCTCTAGTACGTGCCCCTCGGGCACCGCGACGCGCACACAGGGCCTGGGTCGGTCGCCCCCCCCCCCCCCCCCGCCGGCAGGGGTCAAAAACTATCTACGCACAAGCGTGTAGTTAAGAGGCGGATAATAAGATCAAGGTAATGGCTAAAACGGCAATAATTCCCAACACGCCCCAGCGGGGCTCCATGCAGCTGTTTTGTCTTACACAGGAAACAAAAGGAAAAGGAAAGGACGAGCCCGGCGCAGTCCTCCTCACATCGGCCCGCGGAGGCGACCCGGGCTGCCTCCGGGCCTCATGAAGACTCCCTCTCGCGCTTCACCGGGGCACAACGGCGGGCGGATGAGCCACCACCTCCCAAGCAAGCTCGACGGCGCGGGGGTTGACTGCGGCCACCGCTGGAGGAGTCGCTTGAGGAAGAGCTGACGAAGCTTGGGGAGTACCGGGCGCCGCCATCCGCGCGGGCGCTATCTCCTCCATCGCCGTCGGAGCGGGGCCCCCGGCCGCGGTCGTCATCCTCAGGGCAACACCCCGCGCGGCGACCATCTTCCCCAAACACCCTCACATAGAGGGTGGCGTCGCCGTCAAACCTGAAGTGCAGGGTGCACCGGCGCCCCAGGCCGCGAGCGCGGGCAAACGCCTGCCAGCCACGAGTTAAGGCCAAGCCACCGTTGGCGGAGACCTGCAGCGCGGCCCATGGGGACCTGCTGCAGCAGCCCTCCGCCTGGAGCCAGAGACCACCAGGAGCACTGGCGGGGAGTTCACCAAGGAGGAAGCGAGGGAGTTGGAGCCGGGCGCCAGTCGGCTCCGCCGACCAGACGACGAACTCTGGCAGCACCTGCGCAGCGCGAAAGCGCGGCCTGAGGGAGCGCGCAACATAGGCGCGTCCCTCGGCCACAGCGGCTCGCCCGCCGCCGCGCTGGGAGCCGCCCCCATGACCACCAAACGCTACCAGGGCGGCCACCGGATGCTTCCGAGGGCGCCCACGACCACGCTTGGGCAGGGGAGAGGCAGGATCAACCTGGAGGGCCTTTCCCTTCTCCGCAGCTGAGTACCTCCTCGATGGAGCCATCACACTAAGGCGGAGCAAGAATTGAGGCAAAGGAGAAAACAAGAAGAGATGGACTGGAAGGGCACGCGCCGTGCCGTACTTATAGCCGGTGAAGGCCAACCACCGGCCTCCACGATCACAGGTAATCATGACACGATCTGCATGCAAGGACTTGTCCACCTCACCCGATCACCGAGGCGTCATGGAGAAGTGGAGACGCCCACGTCCCATCAACCGCCACGCGGCGCCCAAGGTCGCAGGATTTTAGGGCCCGCGGCGCTTCTCCCTTGCCCTTTCGCCTCTCGGCACAGCCGAGTCCATGCGCGCCTTGGGCCCGAGGGCTACTGTCAGCGTTCTAGGAACGGGGGTCCCCAGACTTGCCTGCCTGCGGCCTGCGGCGTGGCTCAAGGGAGGCCCAGTGCGGCCCATCTTCCTCAACACAAGACTCTAGACCCTCGCGAGGAGCCAAGCCTCGCGGGGCGGATGACACGGCGCATCCTCAGGCGCAGCCTCCTCAGGCTGGCTCGCGAGGAGGCGGAGAGATCAAGGCAGGGTACCTTGCGAGGTGCCCATGATGCAAGCCATGACGACTCAGGGCGCCAGGCGGGCGCCAGCGCGCGCAGCGTCCTTCTTTCCTCCTTGGTGCAAAGGGGGAAATCGCAGCCACGGAGTACCGAGGCATCAGGCAAAGGTTGCCATTTCGGTGCAACGAGACCAAGACTAGGCGGACTACGAGACAGAGGTCACCATGGAGCCCAGCACGGCGTCACCGCAGAGCCTTTCGCAGGCGAAGACCAACTTTAGTCAGGATAAGTGTACTTGCTGTTCCCCTTCAAATTAGCCCGCCATTGTTGGCGCCCTTCCCGCTCAATATTTGGGAAGAGGACCAGGGCCTCTATAAATAGGGCCAGCCGCCCATGTAGGCGAGGGCGGTTGGTTGGTCCGGCTAGCAAGCAGAGAGAGTGAGTGAGAGAGAGAGAAGGGTGACTGAAATCCTCCTAGCGGTTCATCGCCCCAGCCAAGAACAGACCCTCGCGAGGCTGTTCTTCCTTGTATCGTTCATCATCATCAGCTCCAAGAGGCAATCCACCCACCACACACTGGAGTAGGGTATTACACCACAACGGTGGCCCGAACCAGTATAAACCTTGTGTCGCTAGTGCAGTTCTTTTAGTAGTTCAGATCTTTGTGAGACGGGGAGGTAGAAGGCATGATCTCCGCGCGCACCCCAGTGTTCGAACCTTAAGGGTCTGCTGGAACCCGTGATCCGACAGGATCCGATAACCCATTAACAGCCCCGACCAATGGGAAATTTCCACGTGTAAAATTCTTATTGGCCGGACGAAACATGTGTCAGCTCGTCAGTGGGTCAGATAGGCGCCTATGATATGTCGACACGTGGCACGGCCCAATAGAGGCCCATTCCTGTGAAAAGGCTGGCCCGTTTGACTTGGTCCAAAGCTGGCGGGCCGGCCCATGTAAAGCCTGTTAACGGCATGTTCGCATATAGCCCATTTACAGCCCGCTAACCCTAGGCCCGTTACGCCCTATCCGAATTAGGCCCAGTAGCGTCATCTGGGCCATCCAATATGATTCCAGCCCGTTTTCACTTCTGGACCATGTATGGCCCATGACGTCTTTCGACCCATATGAGGCCCTATGTAACTCTTGGCCTATTAACGGCCCGTGGTGACACTGGCCCATAATGAACAGTGTATCACTTTATACCCATTAATGGCCCGTTATTCCATTGGGCCGTTTCCAGCCCATGTTATCTTTCGGCCTTCTCAGAGCCCATTTATTCTTGGGCTCATTTCCAGCATTCGTTTACTTACGGCCCGTTACTGTCATTTGTTGCTTGTGGGCCAAATGCAGCCCGTGGTTACAGTCGGCCCGTTTGTGGTCCGTTAATACGTTGGGCCGTTTTCATAGCGTCATCAAATACGGCCTATTAACGATGGCCCGTTACGGTCGGCCCATGAACGGACGATTCCAACTCTAGACCGTTTACGGCCATAATGCGGCCTGTTATTGGCCCATGTTTGGCCAATCGATCATATGGCCCATATAAGGCCCATTGATGATACGGCCCATAGAAGGCCCACAGTTTCTACGGCCCGTAAAAGGCCCACAGTTTCTACGGCCCGTAGGAGGCCCAGTGTCACTACAGTAAATATTAGCCCATGGTTATTGTGGCCTAGTTTTAAAAAATAGGTTATTACAGCCACTAGTTAACCGCGGAAAACGAACTGCTGTCGGCGTTCTGGGAATGGGGGTCCCTAGATTTGCCTGCCTGCGGCCTGCGGCGTGGCTCAAAGGGGGCCCGGTGCGGCCCATCTTCATCAACACAAGACTCAAGACCCTCGCGAGGGGCCAAGCCTCGTGGGGCGGACGACACGGCGCATCCTCAGGCGCAGCCTCATCAGGCTGGCTCGCGAGGAGGCGGAGAGATCAAGGCAGGGCACCTCGTGAGGTGCCCATGACGCAAGCCATAACGATTGAGGGTGCCAGGTGGGCGCCAGCGCGTGCAGCGTCCTTCTTTCCTCTTTGGTGCAAATAGGGCAAGCGCAGCCGCGGAGTACTGACGCATCAGGCAAAGGTTGCCATTTCGGTGCAACGAGACCAAGACCGGGCGGACTACGAGACGGAGGTCACCATGGAGCCCAGCACGGCGTCACCACAGAGCCTTTGGCAGGCGAAGACCAACTTTAGTCAGGATAAGTGTACTAGATGTTCCCCTTCGAATTGGCCAATTGTTGGCGCCCCTCCCACTCAATATTTGGGAAGAGGCCCAGGACCTTTGCTTATAAATAGGACTAGCCACCCCCAAGGAAGAAGGGCATCTGGAAGAGGCATTGGATCGAAATGAGAGAGAGATAGAAGGGTGATTGAACTCCTCCTAGCAGTTCATCGCCCCAGCCAACAACAGACCCTCGCGAGGCTGTTCTTCCTTGTATTGTTCATCATCATCAGCCCCAGGAGGCAATCCACCAACCACACACTTGAGTAGGGTATTACACCACAACGGTGGCCCGAACCAGTATAAACCTTGTGTCTCTTGTGCAGTTCTTACAGTAGTTTAGATCTTTGTGAGACGGGGAGGTAGAAGGAGTGATCTCCGTGTGCACCCCAGTGTTCAAACCTTAAGGGTCTGCCGGAACCCGTGATCCGACATTTGGCGCGCCACATAGGGGTGCACCTGAATCTGTCTTCCACCACTCCGCTCTCCTCCGACCGTCGCATCCATGTGTGACGCTCGTCGGGCCCGCGCCGAGCGCCGGGCCGCCATCGCTTTTCGCGTTGCCCAGACGGCCCCCGTCAGTGGGCGTCCTCGTCGTTCCCCGTCGCCCGCCGTCAACGCCGTTACTGGCCCGGCGGGGGGCGAGCAGCAAGCGTCGTCTCAGCATCCATCCGTGCGGCAAGACGGCCGCACCGCTACTACATCGCTCACCCCAGCCGGCTCTTCGTCCCGCGCGCTCCGCGCACCCTTGGAGGCTCGAGCTGCGCTCATCGCGGCAAACGAACTCCTGCGTGACCACCCCATCGACGACGTCTACAAGGAGTGGCTCGACCGCGTCGCCGAGCTCGTCCGCGCCGCAGGGGGCTCGCCTGCGCCGTCCGCTCCGCTGCGCCGCACCCCGCCCCGCGCGAGCAATGAAGCTCCGGGGGCGTACCAACCGCCTCCTCTCCAAGAAGACGCCATGGCTCCAAGGTGCGTGGCCCCTGGGCAGAACCTGCTCCGCCAGATGCCAGCGCAACAAGAATGGAGCTGCCAAGAAGTCCCTCACCCGCAAGGAGCTGCCCGGGCGCTCCCTGCTCCGGCACGCCGCGACCCTGCTCCGGCTCCGGCACGCCAAGACCCTTCTCTGCTCCTAGCTGCAGCGCGTGGGGACCCTCAAGGCCAAGCTCTCTCTCAACCGAAGCCTCCCGCAGGCCTACCTCCGCTGCCGCCTCAGCCAAGGAGGAACGAAAACCGCCATCAAGACGAGGGGGCTGGGGGCTTCCAAGAGCCGCGCGCAATGGCCTGCATCCTGGGCGGAGCTCAAGCCCCAGCCTCTCAACATATCTTCAAGCAGTTTGCCCGCGAAGTGAATGCAGTTCTCCCCAAGCTCGAAGCAACGCGCCCCCTCAGGTGGTCGGCGTGCGCCATCACGTTCAGCTCAGCAGACCAGCTCAAGTGCGCGGCCACGGCCGGAGTCCTCCCGATGCTTTGCTCCCTAGTCATCAGCAACATGCTGGTCACCAGGACCCTCATCGACGGAGGGGCAGGGCTCAACGTCCTGTCCGTGGAAACATTCAACAACCTCCAAGTGCCCTATGACCAGCTTCAGCCAACCAAGCCTTTCTCCGGAGTCACCGACGGTTCCACAGTCCCGATCGGGCAGGTCCGCCTCCCTGTCACCTTCGGGGCCCGCAACAACTACCGCACCGAGCTCATCGGCTTCGACGTCGCCCACATCCGCCTACCGTACAACGCCATCCTCGGGTACCCAGCGCTGGACAAGTTCATGGCCGTGACTCACCATGGCTACAACGTCCTCAAGATGCCAGGAAGTGGTGGCGTCATCACGGTGCCCTGTGAAGAGAAGGATGCAGTGTGTTCCCTGAAGCGAGCCTTTCAGGCCGCGTCGCTAGAAGACCCAGATCGCAGAAGCAGGAGGCTTCCTGAGACCATCCCCAAGAAGAAGAAGAAGACGTCAGGCTCAGCCCCTCAGGAGGCAGGCCCTTCAGGGCCCGTGTCTGCCCAAGGGGACCCCCCTTCCATCACATAGGAAAGCGCGCCCAGGGCCCTCCTCAGGCAGGGCTCGGGGGCTCTTACCTGGAGGGCCACCGACCTAGCCAGGGTCACGAGGGAGGTGCTTGGGCACCATGTGGAGGCGTGCTTCGAAGCACGTTTCCCTTGAGAAGGAGCCAGGCAAGGAAGGTCAGACCAGCCAGAGTTCGTTGACAAGCCCATTCAAGAACTACAGGAGTCAAGGATCATGAGAGGTTGCCGCCGTCTACCAGCTGCGGCCCCACATCCAGGCGAGGATGGTGGGCTGCGCGTCTGCGTCGACGTACCAGGGCTCAATCATATCGCCACGACGGAGCATCTCTAGCCCTCACAAGTGGGGCGCTGCGGGGGTGCACCCCACAGCTATGTTCGCATGCCTTACGGCCTGCCGAGCATGGCTGCGGCGTACCAGCGCCTCATGAGGGGCACCATGGAGGCTCAGGAAGACAGGCGTTCCACGGCCCTGGCAAAGATGAAGACAGCTCGCGAGGAGCCACCAGTGCCTCCGGAGCCTCCTGAGGCCCCGGGTCCTGGGGGCTCGTGAGGATCGGTTTCCGCAGCCCACCGAGTCTGCTGCACCAACGCCACTTCACCGATGACATCCTCAGATGACATCTTTGAAGCTTCATTCCCAACTGGGAGCGCCCTCCCAGGGTTGCATCACTCCCAGGCCGTGTGGGTCCGTCCCTGCAGCATGTATCCCCTTTTATTTTTCGGTCGTTAGTTTGCCTTGTTGGGGGCGCCCCTCGGGCTGCATCATCCCCAAGCCGCTCGGGCTAGGCCCAGCAGCGTGTATCTCCCTCGCGTTTATTTCCAACTATGCATTCGCCTATCACGCTTGATTGCTTGATGCCTGTCCGCGGCATCCCTTCTTCTCCATGTCGGCCACTTGCACGTTAAAGGGGGGTGCCTGAGCATCACGACTCAGGTCTCTTACTGGCTCTCCAGCCCTCACCCTCTGGCCTTGTCCACAGCATCGCGACCTGGCATACCAGCGACGGCTGAGACAAGCTCGAGGGCCGGGACCCGAGGACGTAGAGTACCGGCATCTAACCAAATTTTGCAGGGACACATCTCAAGATACGGCCCAGTGCCAGGCACAACCCGCCTAGAGGTAGGGCCTCATGAGTCCCGCGCTGGCTCACGGGTGCCCAGATACACCTCACCTAGCCCTACCGTGCCGGCCACGTGTCAGGGCGGGGCTGTACACGCTCCGGGGGCTCCTCTCGGAGGGGAGCCCCAAGCACCATGCTCCGTGCTGGCTGACGACACTGCCGAGGAGCGACTATGCCCGTACACATACGGAAGCGCTATGCTCCGCGCTAGTGATAGACAACTGAGGGTGGCCTCCGGGCCGCATTAACCTCAGGGAGCCCAGAGCTCAGTGGCTAGCCTCGTCGCAACGCCTCCCCTCGGGAGTGCCGCGCGAGGGGGCTAGGCACGGGGGCTACGACTGGGTCACGCCCAGACGTATGCCGCCCAGCCAGGCCCCTCGGGCCTGGTTAGTCACGCGTCTCTCCCTGAGCGGAGCCAAGGTATGAAGGCCGTTTGAGCGTCAAGGGGGACCCTTGAGCATCGCGACTCAGGGGCCTAACTGGTCCCGTAGCCCCTCACTCCTTAGTTCCGAAAGGCTATGCTGGGTGAGGTACGCGCGGGGCCGGGCTCTGCAGACGTAGAACGGTAGCCCCGCTTACATCTCACCTCAGCACCCGCTGTTTGCGCGTCAAAGGGGACTCCTGAGCAACGCGACTCAGGAGCCTAACTGGCTCCGTAGCCCCTCACTCCTTAGTTCTGAAAGGCTATGCTGGGTGAGGTATGCGCGGAGTCGGGCTCTGCAGACGTAGAACGGAAGATACACCTACATCACGCCTCCCTACTTGTTGTTCGCGCGCCAAGGGGGACTCCTGAGCATCGCGACTTAGGAGCCTAACTTGTCACGTAGCCCCTCACTCCTTTGGTCCCGTCCTGGTTTCCGGTCGGGGCTAATGCTGGGTGAGGCACGCGCGGGGCCGGGCTCTGCCAGCGTAGAACACAAGCAAGTTGGGAAGAAAAGCATAAAATTCAAGGAATTTAAAAGCAAATATTACAACCCATACTGTCGTCTCAGTACCAAATGCAAGTTTAAATGCCTCCCCGAGGCGTGATGCATGTGCAGGAATTGAAAGAAGAACAGGGATGGAACGGAGTCACTTGTCGGCGGTGAAGCTGTGTGGAGTGGCTTCGCCTCGTGGAGCAGCAGGGCCGGCAGCGCCTTGCTTTGGCCTGGTGCTGAAGGCCCGGAACTTCCCCAGCAGCGCCTCCGCGCGCCCCTTCACTGCTTTGACAGCGGCGGCAGCACCCTTGCCGCTCACCGGTTCCAGCAGGCCGTCGAGGTCGGCATTGGGATCGCGAAGGTAGATGTGGGCGAAGACCCGCGTCAGCGCAGCAGAAGACAGGATGTGCGCCTCGGCCTCGGCCGTGGGGCCGATGCCAAGGGCGACATCCCCAAGGGCCTTAACCAGAAAGGGGAGCAGAGGCAAGGGAGAAGGGGCGCGTGAGGACCTCGCCAAGCAACTCCGTCCCAACTACCCCACAGACCCGACGATGCGCTGGGGGCGATCCCCGATCCTCAAGATAAGTCACCACCCAAAGCACTGGCTATCGTGGCGCTACCCCCGCACCTAAAGCAATTCCGTACTAGCGACGTTGCTTCCCTTTCTCACCAAGAGACGGCTGCTTGGGTGCCAAAGGGAACCTCCTGAGCATCGCAACTCAGGGGCTCTTACCGGACCCCGGGTCGCTCACCTCCTGGCCTTGACCACGGCATCGCGACCTGGCATACTAGCGACGGCTGACGCCGCCTTGGGACTGGGACCTGTCGATGCAGAGCACCAAGCCCACTCGAGGTTCGAAAGGGAGAACTGAGCTAAGACGGAATCAGCAACTCACACGGCTCTGCAGCAAAGGTTATGTATTAACAAACGGGACTACAGGCACCTTACAAGCCCCCGTGGGGCGCATTTTGGTTCCTCGCAGGGAACGGATCCTAAGGGATACTAACTACACGAGCTCCTACAAAAGATGTCATCATCAACTGTGGGCCGTCAGGCACCGGCGCCAACCCCATCCAGATTAGGGTCGGTGACGGCCAGACGAGCCCGCCCTGCTCCGGGAGCGGCGCCGACTCGGGGGCTTGTAGCTGTCGTCGCTCGTCTCCAGAGTCGCGAAGATTTCTCCAGAGTCACTGGACCCTCCGGCGCCTCCGCCAAGGGAGCGGTCGACGGGCCTAGCCCTCACCAGGGCATGGTCCTGGCCACCTCTCCTGGGGCAACACTCTAGCCGGCGCCCGTTCGCGTCAAAGACCTTGAAGAACATCACCGTAGCTCCATCGTACTCCAAGTGGACCGCGAAGACGCCCCTTTCCCTGCAAACCCGGGCGATCTCTCTCCAGCCACGGGACATGTAGACCTCGCCCGGGGCAGCGACCACGACCTCTGCCTCGGTCGCGAGGGCGCTGCAGCCGGCGTGCTGCAGCCCGAGCTCCAGGGGCCCTCCTGGAGGGATGATGGAGGCGAAGAAGGGAGGCAGACGGATCCAGGACTGGAGAGGAATGGCGAAGTGGAGCATGAACTCTTGGGAGGAGCCCTCGGCATGGACTCCAGGAGGAACAACCCATGCCTTCGTGACCCGACGGCGCCTACGACGGCGCCGACCGCGGAGATCGGCATCGACACCTTCGGGGCCCTCGACGTGGGCATACAAGGGAAGTGGGAACCCCGGCGGAGCCCGCTCGCACCAGGGCCTCGGCACCGCCTGACGGTCTTCCTCGCCTCGGCTGCAAAGGGCGAGCCGTTTCTTCGGCGGGAGTGGGTCTGGCCCCTCTTGAGGATCCTTTCCCTTCTCCGCTACAGAGAACCGGCGGACCGGAGCCATCGCAGCAAGACGGAGCAAGGATCGGGAAGAAGGAGAAGCCAGGAGGAATGGACTGGAAGGGCACGCGCGGTGCCGTACTTATAGCCGGCGAAGACCAACCGCCGGCCTCCACGATCACAGGTAATCATGACACGATCTGCATGCAGGGACTTGTCCAACTTGCGCGATCACCGAGGCATCGTGGGGAAGTGGAGATGCCCACATCCCATCAACTGCCACGCGGCGCCCAAGGCCGCAGGCTGTTAGGGCCCGCGGCGCTTCGCCCTTGCCCTTTTGCCTCTCGGCACGGCCAAGTCCATGCGCGCCTTGGGCCCGGGGGCTACTGTCGGTGTTCTGGGAACGGGGGTCCCCAGACTTGCCTGCCTGCAGCCTGTGGCGTGGCTCAAAGGGGGCCCAGTGCGGCCCATCTTCATCAACACAAGACTCAAGACCCTCGCGAGGGGCCAAGCCTCGCGGGGCGGACGACACGGCGCATCCTCAGGCTCGCGAGGAGGCGGAGAGATCAAGGCAGGGCACCTCGCGAGGTGCCCATGATGCAAGCCATGACGATCGAGGGTGACAGGCGGGCGCCAGCGCGCGCAGCATCCTTCTTTCCTCTTGGGTGCAAAGAGGGCAAGCGCAGCCGCGGAGTACCGAGGCATCAGGCAAAGGTTGCCATTTTGGTGCAACGAGACCAAGACCAGGCGGACTATGAGACGGAGGTCACCATGGAGCCCAGCACGGCGTCACCACAGAGCCTTTGGCAGGCGAAGACCAACTTTAGTCAGGATAAGTGTACTAGATGTTCCCCTTCGAATTGGCCAATTGTTGGCGCCCCTCCCGCTCAATATTTGGGAAGAGGCCCAGGGCCTTTGCTTATAAATAGGACTAGCCACCCCCAGGGAAGAAGGGCATCTGGAAGAGGCATTGGATCGAAATGAGAGAGAGAGAGAAGGGTGATTGAACTCCTCCTAGCAGTTCATCGCCCCAGCCAACAACAGACCCTCGCGAGGCTGTTCTTCCTTGTATTGTTCATCATCATCAGCCCCAGGAGGCAATCCACCAACCACACACTGGATTAGGGTATTATACCACAACAGTGGCCCGAACCAGTATAAACCTTGTGTCTCTTGTGCAGTTCTTACAGTAGTTTAGATCTTTGTGAGACGGGGAGGTAGAAGGCGTGATCTCCGCGCGCACCCAAGTGTTCGAACCTTAAGGATCTGCCGGAACCCGTGATCCGACAACTGCAATGACTACAAGCAAACAAATAAACAAGACAACAAGGAAATAAATAAGCAAGCAACTAATGCTAGGCTATCATGGCTATTGCACATATTACATCCACTGGGCATCAAAGTTCACCACCAGTGCAAATATAGGGAACAAAGAAGCACATCATATACACTGGCTGTCAAAATTGGCCACCAGTGCAAATAAATGCGGCAGCAAAACAAGAGCATAACTGAAACAACTTCAGAAGAGCTCAAGAAACGTTATCCTGGGTATCCACCATGCCGGTAATAAGCTTAGCAAGCTGATTAGCTTTGTCCTGTTTGGCGCTAAAATCCTCCAACGCTTGCTGTTGCACCAGAAAGTATGCATCTGAATGCTCCAGGGACTTCCGCAGTCCTGCTGCTTCTTGTCGCAGCACAGCTGATCAATGTCTTTCAGGTTGTAGTTGAGACTCAAGAAATCAAACTGATTTAGACAGTGTGTTTGAATAGCTTGTGCAAGCGGTAGTGGCCAGTAACTCCAACAATAAACCAAGACAGGATGTGTCACTATCCTGAACCTTATCTGCATCACTTCCTTTACCATTGCTTAATAAGGCACTCTTCCCCAATATTCTGTCAGCATTCTAAAAGAAGAAACAAGTAGACACACAACAAGTTTAGCATGTACTACTATATGAAACTCATTTCGGTGAACCAGTTCATTAGTAAGGTGGACATGATTAAACTACCAAGTCTTCTATTGCCAAGTACTAGTACACAATAAAAGCATCAAACAAACATATATCTATGTCCTATCGTAGCAATGGAATCTTAAATTAGAACAGTTGTTCTTTAGGTTTAGGCACTTGTTCTACATGAACAGAGTACAGTAAAACGCAAGAATATAATACTTAAAAATAGAAAATGAGCTCATAGACCTTACCACATTCTTGGTTCGGGACCAGTACAGAACAAGGCGTTCCCAGTCATCGTCCAGTAAATGTGTCTCAGGAGAACGTAAGGGAATTTGATGAGTTTCTTTGCCGGTAAAGTACGTTTTCTTCAGGTAATTCCGATACTGCCACCAAGCATTCTTGAAGATAGCAGAGGTATTAGCACAGGTTACCTCATCCTGAGTTTCCAAATCGGTCCTTCTCTATAGAGAAAAATGGGTAAATTTGCTGTATTATAACCATCATGGAGGTAGGATGTATGGGACGAAGCAAAGTAATTGCCATGAATAACATTACTTACACATAACTCCTGGACAAACACCTGCAACTAGCATTTTCCTTCATCTTCAGTATAATATTTCCAAGATGATAAGATACGCACATACGATTTAACAACATCAAATGCGACAGATGCTAAACTACGACTAGCTGGTTGTGCTTCCTCCACAGGAATAGGCGTACTAATTGGTGGAGTTGGGGTTCGCCGTGATAGTACTGGCCCTTTGGGCACTGGAGCTGCCTTACTAACTGCTCTTGTTTGGGAGCTCTATGGTGGAGATGGTGATGTATCAACAGGAACTGGGTTACTATCGGCCGGGGTTGGGGTTAGATTGGGTGAAGCTGGTTCTCTGTCCATCGTAGTAGGGGTACAATCTGCGGGAGTTTGGGTTATGTGTGGTAGGGCTGGTTCTTGTGCATGTACAACCGGGGTGCTATCTCCACCAAGAGGTAGCACTGTTTTATTTGAAGACCGTGTTGTTAGTCCGCTAGATACTGGCATCACCCGCTCCAATTCAATTGGCTGATAAACAGGAAACATAGTTGAATGTACAGACATTGTGTGAGAGACAGATGCAATAGATTGTGTGGAAAAAGAGGGCATGAAATAGTTGACACGTATATTGTTTAACTAAAACGGATAGCATGACATAATTTCACATATATGATGTCTATCTAAACTGGATAGCATAGCATAACATAACTCAAAGATATGATGAATAACTAAACAGGATCGCATGACATAATTCACCTACATGTTATCTAAGTAATCAGGATCACATCATTTAATTCACATATGTGATTTATATGCTAAATAGAGGGCATTCGATATGATGTCTGAACTAAGAACATGGTGTTGAATATTGTGTATATGATGTCTAAACTATGCAATGCAAGACACTGTATGCTTTATATGAATAGTATAACGGTGCCAAGTTAGAGCATACACCTCAGTGGGGGAATAGGACTGGTCATCTGTCTCTGAATCCATCTCTGAGGAGCTATCGGGACCCAACAAGAGATCTGCTTCGACAGGTAGCACTGTGTGCTCCGAAGGCCTTGTTTTCTCTCCAGATTTTTCCATCTCCCACCCAAATGGCTGATTCATAGGAAGAGTAGTTTAATGTACAAACATTGTCGACAAATGGAAATGTAATGAAGAAAAGGAAGGGCAAGATATCATTCAAATATATGATGCCTGGTTAAACATGATGGCATTGCACATTTCACATATATTATGGCTGGCTAAAAGACATGAGACTGCATGATTTCCATATATGATATAGAAACTAAACAGGTGGCATTACAGAACATGTCTAAACTAAGCAGATGACATATATGATGTCAAAAGTAGGCACTGCAAGGCAACATATGCATGATATGACTAACATCATCATGCCAAGGTAGGGCAAACACCTTGGGGGTAAATAGGAGTGGTCAGCGGCGTCCGAATCCGCCTCAGAATAGATATTTTCCTCTGGATTACAATCTGGAGAGGGGTGGGGCGGGTTTGCCATTGAACCCACCATGGAGCGATGTCTGCATGACATTGTATTGCCGCACAAAACTCTTCTCTTTTTCTCTACATGTTCAGCATGACTGTGTACAATATCTGACATGCATACGAAAAAATATGGTGAGATTATGTAAGGAGAGCATGCAGAAATTTAGAGTGATGGTAACAACCAGTGGATCGATGTTTTTCCGTTGAACCAAAATAGCCCTAATGGATCGACGTGAATGTATAGTAATAAGTGATGCAACAAGTGTACAACCTCTTTGCCGTAGCCGTGTCGACCTCAGCATCATTGGGTTGGTCGCTGAAGCAGTTGAGGCAGAGGTGGGTATCGGAGGTGTGGAGGAAGATCTAAGGAATCTGTAGACGGCGTCCAGGGCACTGCTCTGTTGTGATGGATCGTTCTGTCGTTGGAGCAGCTCCGGTGAGCCGTAAGACGTCAAGGCTGAAGCAGCACAAGACATACATCGTCTATCTCAAGTGGGATTCTAATAGCATTTCCAATAGATGATGTAAAATGGATGTAAAATTAACATCACAAAAAACCACCTAACTACAACAGATGAGGTAAAAACTGTTGACTCTGAACTTAACTGTCGAAAATGCAATTTACTCTGGAATCTGAATGCTACTGTCGAAACTGAACGCAATGGTAGCAGAGAGGCACTTGACATGTAGTTTAGGGAGGGCCTGCAGTTCATCTTCAACCTGCACCCCCTGAGCCACCAGCCACCACCGGCCGAACCGCCGGCCCCGCCGCCGCCTCGCCGCCCCGAAACAACTCGCCACCACCGCCCCGTCTAGCCCTCTAGGCCGCCCGCCCCCACCCTGAACCCTAAGATAGATAGTGGGGTACCTCTCCGGCGAGCCCCCGTCCCCGCTGCGGGTGGTTCTTCCTTAACTCCGGCGAGCCCCCCCAACCCCTGAAAATCGACTGACCCAAAAGTCGATTCGGTCGACTAAAGTGTGGCTTAATTGGAGCAGAGCAGCAGCACGAGCGAGGGGGAGAGCAACAGCAGCAGCTGGGCAAGCGAGCGATCGAGCGAGAGCCGGAGCAGCAGCAGCAGATCCGGCTGGTATGGACGCCGCCGCCGAAGGGGCCTCGCACTGGGGGAGAGCCACCATGGAGATGTCGCTCGCGGCGCCGGCTTCAAGGTAGCCGCTCCATGGGGGTGCGGGATGGAGCACCGTCGGCGCCGGGAGGTCGAGTTAAGGAGAAGGTGCGATGCGATGAGTGTACATCCTCTTTGGTGGCGCCGAGTAGGCCTCGGCTTCGTCCGAGGAGTCGGTGAGGATGCTGCAGTTCCGGTGGAGCAGGTTAAGGCGGCGCTGTGGGGATGGAGCAGCCGTGATAGACGAGGCGATCGTCGGAGCAGCTCCTTGGAGGTGGAGGACAGGGCGGCTGAACCGGTGGGACGACGAGATGGACGACGGATCCTCATCCGGGGAGGTAGACGAGGGACGTTTAGCTATTGCGGTGGACGAAGTCGTCGAGGAAGAGGCTCCGGCTGGGCAGCGGTGACGTGGCGGACAGAGGAGGGTGGGGTTTCGCGGCTGGAGGGGAGAGGTTATGGCGGCCTGGGATTTCGAATGGCGAAAAGGGGGTGATGGGAGGGGGTGAAGCATGACTTAGGAACACGCTTGTCCAAAATATAGGGTGTGTTACAAAAGTACCCCCCACCGATTTGAACTAGCGGCGCTTTCGGCTCAGGGTTAGATGGGGGATTTCGCATGTCGAGATTTGGTAACTGGAGGGAGTTTTCGCGCGCGTTGTAATTTCGGGATAGCCAGACGCGGGTTGTGAAGGCGCCTGTTTTGGGAGCACGATATCTGAATTTTCGGGATATAACAAGACGCGGGTTGAATTTCAGGGACAAGCCTAACGTGTTGTTATATTGTACTTGTACGTACCAAATCAATTCACACTTCCCGCAACCAAAAAGAAAACGAAAAAAATAAAACTATTCACACCACACAAAGAGAGAGTCTTGCCCCGTTTTACTATACAAATGCTATTCAAAGCTACTCCCTCCTTCCATCTATATAGGGCCTAATTTGTTTTTTGATGCTAAGTTTGACCAAATATTAGAGCAATGATATATGACATGCAACTTACACAAAGCACACCCTTAAATTCGTCTATGAAAGGTTCTTTCAATGATATAATTTTCACATTGTGCATGTCATGTACTATTAATCTTGTCAATAGTCAAAGGCGGTCTTAAAAATCGCATTACGCCCTATGTAGATGGAAGGAGGGAGTATGAATCCTTGTTATGTCCAATTAAATTTTTTCGCTTGCTGTATAATGCATGTAACCTACTCATACCAACCATTTAGTGCATTCCAAATGTCTATACTACCGCTGCAATTCAAACTAAATTTGAATTCGTTTCTCTATTTCAATAAGAATCTACAATCATGATTGTTGCCAACTTCAACCATCAAAGTTTCCTTGCTATTTGCCAGATATAAATCAGACGGCCTATAATGTAGGATGGCAGGCACACCATCATCAACAACTCCGTTTTTTATAAGAGTAGAGATAAAATATATTAAATGTAGTATACCATGTTCATAACCACACCATGTTTATCACCGTTATATATATTCACACATCCGTAGGTTTTAAACACTATGATAAATTCTTCAAATATCCAAATTCTCTTTTTATAATGAAGTATATATGATCTCTATTCGTCTTTTACACCCACACAACCCTCTTATCTTTGTAGCTAGCGCTAGCTTTATCTTGTGCATGCACCCTCCCTCAGCATTCTCTAGCTCCATCGCGCAAATTCATGTCTTCACTTTAGGTCGTTCACCCACGGTGTGTAGGCCCCCCAGCTCCTTCTTTACGGCACACATCGATCGATATGCCTCTCTAGCCAGGTGTGCCTAGCACAAACATAGGCTTCCCCTCTTCTCTTGTCACCGTCCATGCCTCACTCCCACCACTCTTTTCATCATTCTCGTACTCGCACACTCCTCCCCCTTGATATAGTATGCCTCTCGTACCACCTCCTACATGCATCCCTCTCTCTCTATCCTTCTCCTTGTGCCTCATTTGCTTCTAACACACACATGCATGTATACCGATCGATCTCCCAACATATACCTAGATCGACTTTAACTACCCACCCCCCATCGATCGATGTACCTCACAAGTTATGTCTCTCCTTTCTCTTACAAAGGGTGATTGATCTTCCTATGTAGTTACGTCTGCTTACCATAGCCACATCGTCCCCGGCCCTCATCATTCGTGCAAGCCTCCTGACCCGTCTCTCACACGCACGTGCACAGACAACAAGCAGTCATCTCCTCTCTTATTGATATTGCGGGTGTGCCCTGCGTTTGTCTAGCAAGCCTATCCCACCATTTGTTAGAAGCAAGTCCACTACCACCCCCTCCATCACTCTAGCTCCATCTCTCTCCCAACCTTATTCATCTCTTGCACATATGCATGGATGCCGATCGATCTCCTTAATACATGAGGTAGGCCTCTCTCCTCCTCCACACATATACCAGCCATTGTACCTCTATAGTTAATTGGGCCTCCCTCTTCCCCCACCAAACACCGATAGTCGAGCGCTGCCGGTAGGTATCCATGCCACAGAGACAAACTGCACATGTCCCATCTCACATTCCAGTAGGCCAGCCACTCTATATCTTTGACGTGGGCACACACAAATTCGATGGCACTCTTTATCGATCGCGCACGCGCACACACACACACATCAACCCTCTCTTCGATTCTATAGACACCTAAAGCCGATGATACCTCCACTCTCTTTTCGTGGATCGCCCCCTCAATATATATGGTATATCCAGGACTCTATTTCACACACATTGCATATGTTAAATTTTTTGATTACCCCCCCCCCCCAAAAAAACTCTCAAGAACCCACACACTATATCTCTCTAGGTTTGTATCTCTCTCACACAACCCCACGTAGGTGGTATAAGTATACAAGAAGAGAATAGGTGCACCGTGCACGTACTCACGCTTCATGCCCAGCCACACCCGCGCGGGTACATGGTGGAGCTCATTTATTTACGAAATGGCAGCCCACGTGCTAATTTTCACGCCTGTAGCGGTTGCTTACCTAGGGAGGTCGTGTACCACGCGTGCATGAAACAAAGTTCGACTTGATGCGTTGCCGCGTTATTTTTAAATAAAGTTATAGCGCTCAATGACACGTACACAGAATATAAAATGATTTTTATGGAGGAAAAGGTAGTCCGCTCTTCAGAGTATCTCACACAAGGCTTTGGTGGCCTCTCTCTCTCTCTCACTGTCGGTCACTGATCCAGCCGCATCCCGTCCGCCGGGAGAAAGGGAGTGTGGTGGCCTCTCTCTCTCACCATTGGTCACTAATCCGGCCGCATCCCATCCTCCGGGGGAAAGGGAGTGTGGTGGCCTCTCTCTCTCTCACCGTTGGTCACTGATTCGGCCGCATCCCATCCGCCGGGGGAAAGGAAGGAAGTGCATCGTTTCTCCATTCGACGTCGCAGAGGCAGCACGTCCCGATCTGCGATACACGCCATTCTCTCTAACCAAGCTTCGGTGCGGCAGGGCCTACGCCACCTGCTCGCAGATTCCGCCCGCCGCCGCTCACCTAGTTACATCCCGACGACCTCCAGGTATCCCCTCCGGCCTTGCTCCACTGCCCGTTTTCCCACGTCATTGCATGTGGATCTTCCATAGTTCTTTGCCCAAAACGTAGCTCGTCCGGCGTACTTTCCATATTGCATTCTCGTCCTCACACTGTTTTAGACAAACACAACCGTGTTGTTATCTTCCCTTAGGAAAAGGAATATGCTTCTTTTTTGTCGTCGCATGTGTCATCAACTGTTATTGGCCAGTAATTGTTTCCTTTCTACCTCTTTTTTTGCAAACAGGGCTATCCATTTCACCTCGTTGCTATTGCGACCTTCTGGTGAACTGCACAAATCACTTTTTTCTTAAGAGTGTTTTGTGTAGTTGTACTAAAATGTCAAACGGGCAACGTCTCTACATTTCAGTGCGACTGCACAAAGGGAGATTGGTCTTGCTCTATCATCCTCATCCAACTCCGAGCCTAATTTCTCCAACTAGTTAGTCTTAAGAGAGACTGCAAAGGTGACCGGCTTCTATTTGTGTGTTTATTGTTTCATCAGCAGTCCTCTATTATCATAATCACACTTGATATCTTTGGAACAGGGACGCTCAGCTCTATTTTAGTGGAACTGCACAAAATGATCGGAATGTTGCATGCTCCAGACAGCTACTTTTTTCCCACATGCCTTGTTGATTTAGACAGAGCTGGGGGGACGTTGCTACCAATCAAAGCATGGATCAATTTTAATTTAACACCTTCTCACAACTTTGTCTTCAGTTTTGATGTAATTATTAGCTCTGATCTGCTAATAATTTACATGCATTAGCAAGGAAGTTAGTTTTTTATTGTTTCCGAAAGAGCATCGATGGCAAGACACGTGAAACAAAAGCTGAAAGCTCACACCATTGTACAATTTCAGGTCGCTGGAAAATTATTTGTATAGTACGTCAATCATGTAAACAAATGATGGAAGCTTGATAGCATTGCCAGAAGCCTCTTCATCATCCGGGTCCATGTGCCATGCACGAAATTATACTCCTTCGTTCCTAAATATTTGTCTTTTTACAAATTTCAAAAACGGGCATATTTTAGAGTGTGGATTCACTCATTTTGCTTCATATGTGTACTCCCTCCGTTCCTAAATATTCTATTCGTCATAACAGAGATTTCAACATATTTTAGACAAGACAAATACTCCGGAGTATATTTAAGAACCGAGGGGGTAGTGCACAACCGCAGGGGAGACTCACCCCGGTCGTTGCGCCACATTAATAGTGAGTAATGAGCAGTCAAATCATAAGCCCCACCTTTCCCACTGTAAGTTGCTCTGAAGAAGCAACCATCAATACGCTCTTCTTTGATTCCGCTCATACTACTCCATCTGTCACTGTTTATACAGCGCGCTTCAGAAAAAAGAAAAAAATCTGTGGGACCAAGGCGACTAGCGATCGGCCTGAAAAATAGCATTGGTAGTTATAGCATGACATCTATTACTAGAGGGAATAATGCGTACACACATGCATGCAGTGCTTCCACCCCGGGTACACACATGCATGCACTCCGTAGTAGTATAGTACATGGTGAGAAAATTGTGGACTTGATTGCGGTTACCACGCCCTAATTAATTGACCATTAAACCAAACATGTATAAAGTCTCTCTGGTGGTGGAAATGCATTGAGAGAAATGCATCATAATGAAGCACGCCCTGTAAACTGTGACGGAGGGAGTAGTATGAAGGTGCAAAACCAAGTGCGCGTACTAGTACTGCGCTTGGCTCTTTGCCCCTTCGTGAAGTCGAACAATGATGGTACTCCGCATGTTGGGTACTACAGTGTATGCCTCTGACAAGCTGACACCAAATGGACTGATGCATGTCCACCGAGGGTAGGTTGCATTAGTCAAAAGGCGTAAGCGAGTTTCACCTTGTCCTGCAAGCTTCTCCTTGTTCTGCGAGTTGACGGGACACACCAAAAAGTAGTGCTAGTCCATACTCCCTCCTTTCCGGTTAATATGGCTTAATCTTTTTTGTGGGTAAATGAGAGAGCTTTATTCATATATAAGCATTCTTAGGATGATCAGCCAAGACACTGGTCACTAGGAAGCCAAAAAAAGAAGTAGGAAGCGAGGTGTTTCATCAAGCCAGCTCTCGGCCACATTCAAAGTGCAGCAAGCACGGTTCGCACGAAGATGTTGTCGGCGTTCTGGGAACGGGGGTCCCCAGACTTGCCTGCCTGCGGCCTGCGGCGTGGCTGAAAGGGGGGGCCCAGCACGGCCCATCTTCATCAACACAAAATCAAGACCCTCGCGAGGGGCCAAGCCTCGCAGGGCGGACGACACGGAGCTTCCTCAGGCACGGCCTCATCAGGCTGGCTCGTGAGGAGGCAGAGAGATGAAGGCGGGGTACCTCACGAGGTGCCCGTGACGCAAGCCATGACAACCAAGGGTGCCAGGCGGGCGCCAGCCCATGCAGTGTCCTCCTTTCCTCTTTGGTGCAAAGGGAGCAAGCGCAGGCGAGAGCATCAAGCAAAGGCACCCGCTTCGGTGCAACGAGACCAAGACCAGTCCAACGGTAGGAGGGAAGTCATTGTGGAGCCCAAGCCAGCGTCACCACCAGAGCCTTTGGCAGGCGAGGACCAACTTTAGTCAGGATAAGTGTACAAGATGTTCCCCTTCAAAATGGCCAATAGTTGGCGCCCTTCCCGCTCAATATTTGGTGAGAGGCCCAAGGCCTTTCCCTATAAATAGGACTAGCCACCCACAGGGTAGAAAAACGGAAAAGAGACCGGATCGAGTAGCATCACAGAGAGAGATAGAGAGAGAGAGAGAAGGGCGACTGAACTCCTCCTAGCAGTTCATCCCCTTAGCCAAGAACAGACCCTCGTGAGGCTGTTCTTCCATGTATTGCTCATCATCATCAGCCCAAGAGGCAATCCACCACACCACACAGTGGAGTAGGGTATTACACCACAACGGTGGCCCGAACCAGTATAAACCCTGTGTCCCTTGTGCTGTTCTTTCCATAGCTTAGATCTTAGCGAGGCGGAGGGGTACACGCAGGTAGAAGGCGAAATCTCCGCGTGCACCCCAGTGTTCGAACCACAAGGGTCTGCCGGAACCCGAATCCGACATTTGGCGCGCCGGGTAGGGGTGCGCCGGAATTCGTCTTCCACCACCCCGTTCTCCTCCGACCATCGCGTCCATGTCTGGTGCTCGTCGGGCCCGCGCCGAGCGCCAGGCCGCTCTCGCTTCCCGCGTCGCCCAGACGGCTCCTGTCGGCGGGTGCCCTCGCCGTTCCCCGTCACCTGCCGTCAACGCCGCCATCGGCCCGGCGGGGGACGAGCAGCAAGCGTCGTCTCAGCATCCGTCTGTGCGGCAAGACGGCCGCACCGCTACGCTCTCGCTCACCCCAGCTGGTTCTTCGTCCCGTGCGCTCCGCGCACCCATGGAGGCTAGGACTGCGCTCATCGCGGAAAACGAGCTCCTGCGCTACCGTCCCGTCGATGACGTCTACGAAGAATGGCTCGACCGCATCGCCGAGCTTGTCCGCGCCGCAGGGGGCTCTCCTACGTCGTCCGTTCCGCTGTGCCGCACCCCGCCCCGCGCGGGCGACGAAGCTCCGGGGGCGCCCCAGCCTCCTCCTCCTCCTCAAGAAGGCGCCATGGCTCCAAGGCGCGTGGCCCCTGGGCAGAACCCGCTCCGTCAGGTGCCAGTGCGGCAAGAGCAGAGCTGCCAAGAAGTCCCTCGCCCGCGAGAAGCTGCCCGGGCGCTCCCTGCTCCGGCACGTCGCGACCATGCTCCTGCTCCCGCACGTCAAGACCCCACGCTGCTCCTAGTTGCAGCGCGTGGGGACAAGCAAGACCAAGCTCTCCGGCCCCAAGGCCTCCCGTGGCCAGAATAGGCTGACGTGCCTTCACCGCCGAGCTACGCACTGTCGCGTGGCCCGGCAAGTTCAAGCCAGACCTGCCTCCTTGTTACGACGGCACGGCCAACCCTGCGGAGTTCCTCTAGCTCTATGAGCTAGACATCGAAGCTGCCAACGGAGACGATAAGGTGATGGCGAACAGGTTTCCCATGGCGCTCAAGGACGGGGCACGCACCTGGCTCCTGAACCTGGCTCCAGGCACCCGCTTCATCGCCAACTTCCAAGGTACTCGCGACCGGCCACCCGCCGTGAGTGACATGCGCCGCATCAAGCAACAACCCGGAGAGACCCTGCAGAAGTACATCCAGCGCTTCAACAACGCATGCCTCAAGATTCCCAAGGTGACCGAGGAGGCCATCATCTCAGCCTTCTCCGACGGCGTGCGCGATGTCAAGATGAAGGAGGAGCTGGCGATGCATGAAGACCTGTGCACTTCCTTGGAGTTGTTCAACTTGGCAACCAAGCGCGCCAGGGCAGAGGAAGGGCGTCTGTCCCTCCTCGAGCTGCCTGCCGCAGACCTAGAAGAGAAGAAGCCCAAGGCCAAGGATGTGAAGCGCAAGGGGGCTGCCGTGCTCGCGGCAGAACCAGACACCAAGCAGGGCCAAGATCAGCCCGAACCTTCCAAGGGCAGTCGGTACTGTGTGTACCACGACCTCCACACCCACAACACTAGCGAATGTCAAGAGCTCCGAGCCGTGCGAGATGGAAGGATCGGCCGTCGCCACGACCACGGTGACCGGGGCTACGGTCGAGGAGGAGGAAGGAACGCAGGACGCTGGGAAGACCGCGGCCCGCGCCAAGGGTGGCACGATCGACCTCGTGAGGATCGCTGGCAAGACCCGCCTCGAGAGGGAGACTGGAGGGATCAGCCTCGCGAAGATCGCCCGCAAGGCAACGCAGGCCTCCCCCCGCTGCCGCCGTAGCCAAGAAGAAACAAGGACCTCCATCAGGACGAGGGGGCTGGGGGCTTCCAGGAGCCGCGCGCGATTGCCTGCATCCTGGGCGGGGCTCAAGCCCCAGCCTCCCAATGCATCTTCAAGCAGTTCGCCCGCGAAGTGAATGCAGTCCTCCCCAAGCTCGAAGCCACGCGCCCTCTCAGGTGGTCGGCGTGCGCCATCACGTTCAGCTCAGCAGATCAGCTCAAGTGTGCGGCTACAGCCAAAGTCCTCCCGATGCTTTGTTCCCCAATCATCAGCAACGTGGTGGTCACCAGGACCCTCATCGATGGCGGGGCAGGGCTCAACGTCCTATCCGTGGAAACATTCAACAAACTCCAAGTGCCCTACAACCAGCTTCAGCCAACCAAGCCGTTCTCCGGAGTCACCGACGGCTCCACGGTCCCGATTGGGCAGGTCCGCCTCCCTGTCACCTTTGGGGCACGCGACAACTACCGCACCGAGCTCATCGACTTCGATGTCGCTCACATTCGCCTGCCGTACAACGCCATCCTTGGGTACCCTGCGCTGGCCAAGTTCATGGCCGTAACTCACCATGGCTACAACATCCTCAAGATGCCAGGAAGTGGCGGTGTCATCATGGTGCCCTGTGAAGAAAAGGACGCGGTGTGTTCCCTGGAACGAGCCTTTCAGGCCGCATCACTGGAAGACCCGGATCGCGGAAGCAGGAGGCTTCCCGAGACCGCCCCCAAGAAGAAGAAGGCATCGTCCGGCTCGGCCCCTCAGGAGGCAAGCCCCTCAGGGCCCGCGCCTGCCAGGGGGAACCTCCTTCCATCGCATAGGAAAGCGCGCCCGGCGCCCACCTCAGGCAGGGCTCGGGGGCTCTCCCCTGGAGGGCCACCGACCTGGCTAAGGTCGCGAGGGAGGCGCTTGGGCACCACATGGAGGCCTGTTCCGAAGCACGTTTCCCTCAAGAAGGAGTATGGCAAGGAGAGCCAGACCCTCAGGAGTTCATCAGCAAGGCCATTCAGGAGCTACAGGAGTCAAGAGTCATGAAAGGCGGCTGCCACCTACCAGCTGTGGCTCCCCATCCAGGCGAGGATGGTGGGCTGCGCGTCTGCATCGACATACCAGGGCTCAATCGAGTCGCCTCTCTGGAGCGCCTCTGGCCCTCGCGAGTGGGGCGCTGCGTAGGTCCACCCCACAGCTATGTTCGCATGCCTTATGGCTTGCCGAACGCGGCTGCCACGTACCAGCGCCCCATGAGGGGCATCATGGAGGCTCAAGAGGCCAGGCGTTCCACGGCCCTGGCAGAGATGGAGATGGTCCGCGAGGAGCAACCAGCGCCTCCGGAGCCCCCCGGGGCCCCTGGGCCTGGGGGCTCGTGAGGATCAGCTTCCATAGCCCACCGAGTCTGCTACACCAACACTCCTTCGTCCTCAACATCATCAGGTGACATCTTGCAAGTTTCATTTCCAGCTGGGAGCGCCCCCCAGGGCTGCATTATTCCCAGGCCGCGTGGGTCCGTCCCTGTGGCATGTATCCCTTTTATTTCATGTTGTTAGCTTACCTTGTTGGGGGCGCCCCTTAGGCTGCACCATCCCCAAGTCGCTCGGGCCTGACCCAGTGATGTCCGCCTTCCCAGCATCTATTTGAATGAATCTACTCCTTCACGGCTAATGTGTTTGACGTAGTTGCCCGCTCAACTGACGCCAACTGGCGGAGCTGCTCCCAAACGGCACGACACTTGTGCATGGGTCCGTCCCTGCAACGCCGACAAACCTGAATGGCTGAGCTCTGGCCGCGGCAGCCCCGCATGGCGCCACCTTGTCAAGCCTTCAGTGCCTCATCGCCCCTCGGAAGCAACCAACGGCTGACTATCAATTGTCATGGCAACCCCTCATTCTTTTTATGATGGGTCTACAGGATCTCCTAAAGGAGTTGCGTTAGGCGAGGCCCTTGCGGTGTCTCCTTCGCTCTCATCCGCGCGAACCGCTTGCACGTTAAAGGGGGGTGCCTGAGCATCGCGACTCGGGGCTCCTACTGGCTCTCCAGCCCTCACCCTCTGGCCTTGTCCATGGCATCGCGACCTGGCATACCAGCGACGACTGAGACTCGCTCGAGGGCCAGGACCCGAGGACGTAGAGCAGAAAGGGGAGCAAAGGCGAGAGGGGAGGGACACGCCTGCCGATGCACGGACCCGGCGAGGCGCCAGAGAGTGGTCCCTGATTCTCGAGATAAGTCACCACCCGGAAGCACCAGCTACCGTGGCACCATCCCCGCACCTAATGCAATCCCATGTTAGCGACGACACTCTCCTTTCTCACCGAACGACGGCTGCTTGAGCGCCAAAGGGGACCTCCTGAGCATCGTGACTCCGGGGCTCTTACCGGACCCCGGGTCGCTCACCTCCTGGCCTTGACCATGGCATCGCGACCTGGCATACCAGCGACGGCTGAAGCCGCCTTGGGACTGGGACCTGTCGGCGCAGAACACCAAGCCCTCGTGAGGTTCGAAAGGGAGAACTGAGCTAAGACGGAATGAGCAACTCGCACAATTCTACGACAAGGGTTGTATTAACAAAACAGGATCACAGGCACCTTACAAGCCCCCCACGGGACGCGTCTTTGATTCCTCGCAGGGAACAGATCCTAAAAGGACGCTAACTACACACGCCCCTGCAAAAGACGCCATCATCAACGGTGGGCCGTCAAGCACCGGCGCCAACCCCATCCAGATCAGAGTCGGCGACGGCTTGACGAGCCCGCCCTGCTCCAGGAGCGGCGCCGGCTCGGGGGCTCGTAGCTGTCGTCACTTGTCTCCGGAGTCGCGAAGAGCTCACCGGAGTCGCTGGAACCTCCGACGCCTTCGCCGCCTGAGGAGCCGCTAAGGGAGCGGTCGGTGGGCCCAGTCCTCACCGTAGCAGGGTCACGACCACCTCTCCCGGGGCAGCACTCCAGCCGGCGCCCGTCCTCATCGGAGACCTTTAAGAACATCACCGAAGCACCGTCGTACTCCAAGTGGATCGCGAAGGCGCCTCTTGTCCTGCAAACCCGGGCGATTTCGCTCCAGCCTCGAGTCATGAAGACCTCGCCCGGGGCAACGACCGCAACCTCTACCTCGGTCGCGAGGGTGCTGCAGCCAAAGCTCCAGGAGTTCTCCTTGTGGGATGATGGAGGCGAAGAAGGGAGGTGTCGGGGTAGATGACCACGGGTAGCCTAGCCGGCTCCCCCTGGCCCTTCTGAAAAAATTACGAGCCGATCCGGCCCTCAAGAATCCAAGACGTGGGGCCGCCTTCCCCTTGCCGGTTGTCTCCCAGGCCGGCTATCGGAAGGCAGCCCGACTTTAGCCCTCATGAAGAAAGCCGCGGGAGGGCCGGCTCCGAGAAGCCGGCCGCAAGAAGGCCGACTCCAAGAAGCCAGCTCCCACAAAGCGGTCAAGACCGTACCCTCGAAGTCTACAACCACATAACGGCGATGTGAAGGGGCGTGGCTACAGTGAAGCCTGCCACCCCCGAATCCCGGAGCACGACTGGCACAGTGCGCCTTACGGGTGGCCATGGCCGGTCCGGCGCGGCACTGTTGCCACGTTGACCCTGATGTCATCCACAACGGGCCGCCAGTGCGGCCCATGGGCGGTGGGCCCCTTCGGGCAGAGAGACACCCGAAGGCGGCCATGCCTCCGCCAGTCGGCCCAAGACAAAGCTAGCTCTCCATAGCCGGCTTACCACCTCCCTCGAAGGAGACGCCCCATTAAGGAGACAAGACGCGGTGAGACTACAGCGATCACACGCCGGACGGCGGCACTGTTGCCACGCCCACCTCGGCGAAACCCTCGTCACCAAGATTGAGCAACAGTAACAAGCCCCCGACCGGGCCCTGGATAGTGGGGCCTGGCTGTCGACCAAGGAGCCGGCAGCCGGCGGGACCCACCAGCCGGCGGGCCCCAGCAACCGGCGCAGAAGCCGGCGAGCGTAGACACAGACGGCTGGGCCCCACGCCCAGCCAGATTACCATTGTACCCCCGGGGGGTAGGCCTATATAAACCCCCCGGGACACCCATGCAAAGGGTTCAGCCCTGCTAGTTTTAGACACCACATAGGGAGGAGAAGAGAGCGAGCCGTTCCCTTCTTCCTCCTCTCCCCAAACAGCTCAAGGAGCATCGTGTAGCTATTTGTTCATCTAGTGATCATGCGGAGACCCCGCAGAGCAGCAGTAGGGGTGTTATCTCCATGGAGAGCCCCAAAGCTGGGTAAGATTCGCCGGCGTGCATGTCTTCACCTCATCCAGTTTCCAGGCACCGGCGACGTCTTACTGGCTCCCACAATGATAAGCCACCCGTTGGCATATGTCACACCTACCACCCGACATTTGGCGCCAACCGTGGGGCCAGGTGCACCATCGTCTGGAGATCTGTTCTAGACGGGAACCCTCTTCCTCCCCAGCGAGCGTAGCCAGCCCGGCACGCCCGATGGCGCTTGCCATGACGCGCTGCAAGGTGTCACCAACGTGTGTGCAGCGAGCAGCCTCGCCGATCTCCTTGACAAGACCCTCATCTCCGACAAGATCGCCTCTGACGCGGGCACCGACCACCTCGTCAACCTCCTCGGCCAGCTCCACGTCTCCGGCGAGCCTGCTGTGGACTTGGAGTCGGTTTGTTCCACCGATCCGATGCCTGTCGACTCCGGCACGGACTCACTCAACACTTTCCCCACCGACGTCACGATCTACAATGACCCGCTTCCCCGGGCCGCTGGCTGCGATGCTGTCACCACCGAGGTGATGGTCATCGGCCATGGCGACGCTCCTAACGAGAGCGCCCACGACGCCCCGCATGTCGCAGTCCACGACTTGTCCATCCCCCTCCCGGCCGATGCCAATGCCGAAGCACTGGAGGCTCCCCGCCTCGCCCTCCTCGCGGTGGGCCGGAAGCTGGCTTCCACCAGCGCGAAGCCGACCGCGCCGCCTTTGGCACGCCGCCCCCAGGCGGGCCAAGCCGGGCCGGCGTTGTCAGACAGTGCGGCGCTGTCATCGCCGACACGCTGGGAGTCGACCGCCCAGTCTATGCCACTCCACTCGAGAACCTGTGTGCCGCCCAGGCAGCCGTAGACGAGCTAGACGGATTGGGGGCCGAAGAACTCCCCCACATGACCAGACGCATCCAGCAGCTAATCGATGCGGCCGCGCAGCGGCACGAAGCCGACGCCCGCGTGGAAAGCCTCCCCCGCGCTGAGATCACGGCGGGACATCCCGGACGCCGACCGCGGGCAAAACCCGCGCGCGGCGCGAGAAAGAGCCAGCTGTCAGCCGAAGCCGAACCCGAATCTCCATCGAGCGAGACGCAGAAGGCCATCCCCGGGCCGTGGAGTGGTGGGGCGACCCGCCTCCGCCTCGGCCCCGTGGGGAGATATATCCCACCCCACCGCCTGTTGCGCATCTGACTCTCAGTGGCCGGCTAGGTCGCCGCGAATGTCGGCGTTCTGGGAACGGGGGTCCCCAGACTTGCCTACCTGCGGCCTGCGGCGTGGCTCAAGTGGGGGCCTAGCGCGGCCCAACTTCATCAACACGAGGCTCAAGACCCTCGTGAGGGGCCAAGCCTCGCGAGGTGGACAACACGACGCATCCTCAGGCACAGCCTCGTCAGGCTGGCTCGCGAGGAGGCGGAGAGTTCAAGGCGGGGTACCTCGCGAGGTGCCCATGACGCAAGCCATGACGACACGGGGCATCAGGCGGGTGCCAGCGCGCGCAGCGTCCCTCTTTCCTCTTTGGTGCAAAGGGGGGCGAGCGTATCCGCGGAGTACCGAGGCATCAGGCAAAGGTTGCCACTTCGGTGCAACGAGACCAAGACCAGGAGGACTACGAGACGGAGGTCACCATGGAGCCCAGCGCAGCGTCATCACCAGAGCCTTTGGCAGGCGAAGACTGCTTTTGTCAGGATAGATGTACTCGCTGTCCCCCTTCAAATTAGCCCGCCATTGTTGGATCCCTTCCCGCTCAATATTTGGGGAGAGGACCAGGGCCTATATAAATAGGACTAGCCACCCACATAGCAGGGGGTTGGGTTTTTGGTTCGGTTCGGTTCGTTGGTTGGTTCGTTCGGTTCGCAAGTAGAGAAAGAGAGGGAGAGAGGGTGACTGAACTCCTCATAGCAGTTCATCACCACAGCCAAGAACAGACCCTCGCGAGGCTGTTCTTCCTTGTATTGTTCATCCACACCAGCCCAGGAGGCAATCCATCCACCACATACTGGAGTAGGGTATTACACCACAATGGTGGCCCGAACCAGTATAAATCTTGTGTCTCTTGTGTGTTTCCTTTAGTAGTTTAGATCCCATCGAGACGGAGAGGTTGAAGGTGAGATTTCCGCGTGCACCCCAGTGTTCGAACCTTAAGGATCCGCCGGAACCCGAAATCCGACAGCGAAGGAGTCGGCAAGAATGACGCCCGCCATCGGATCGACCGCCTAGCGCGATCCCTGGCGTTGGAAGAAGAAGACGATGTCGGCCCGCCTTCCTTCGGCCCCCGCATCCGCGACAAGCCTTTCCCCAAAGGGTTCTCGCTCCTAAGAGACACGCCCAAGTACAACGGCTTCGTGAAGCCGGAAGATTGGTTGATCGACTACTCCACGACAGTTAGCATAGCAAACGGCAACAAGTGCGTTGCCGTGAAGTACGTGCCCCTCATGCTGCAAGGCACGACGCGGACCTGGCTCAACAGCCTCAAGCCATACAACATCAACAGCTGGCTAGACTTCACATAAGCCTTCGTCCGCAACTTCACCAGCACCTACAAGCGGGCTCCCAAGCCTAGACAGGTCTCCATGTGTGTACAAGGCCCCGCCGAGTCCACCCGTGACTACCTCACGCGTTGGGCCGAGCTCCGCAACTCTTGCGAAGGGGTGCACGAGGTGCAAGCCATAGAATACTTCACTGCCGGGTGCCGAGAAGGCACCCTCCTCAAGCACAAGCTCCTCTGCGACGAGCCGACTACCCTCGATGAGCTTCTGGTCATAGCAGACAAGTACGCCACCGCCGACTCCTCAATGAAGACCGAACTCCGGGTAGACACGTCTGGGAAAGTACTCAACCCGGCGCCCAAGACGCCGGCTGGGGACTCCGGCCGACGCCCACGCCAGAACGACCACAAGCGCAAGGGCCCCGTGCCGCCCTCCACCAGTCGGCAGGTGGCCACAGTCGAAGACGAGCAGCCCAGAGGGCGGCCCGCACCCAAGAAGCACAGGGGCGGCAAGCCGGCTTGGCAGCCGGCCTTCTCCTACGAGCAAACTCTCGACGCCCCATGCAAGTTCCACAACGGCGCGAAGCCGTCCATCCACACAACTCGGAAGTGCCATTGGCTCACCCGAATCTCCAAAGGCAAAGGGCTCGCGCCGCCTCCGCCTGCCGGTCCGCCGCCTCCGGCTCCGCAGTCGCCAACCGCTCGGCCTGCAGTCGGAGCCGTGCACGATGAGTTCCCCGATGAGCATGCTGCCTATGTCATCTTTACGAGCCAGCCCGAAGACCGGTGCAGCAAACACCGAGAGCACCAGGAAGTCAGCATGGTCGCTGCCACCCCCGCCGAGCACATGCACTGGTCAGAAAAACCTATCAGCTGGAGCCGGGTAGACCACCCAGAGGTGATGCCATCTCCAGGCTCTTATGCGTTGGTTTTGGATGCCACCCTTGCAACGGATAGATGCACCGCCCGTTTCTCTCGCGTGCTGATAGACGGCGGGAGCAGCATCAACATCTTGTACCGTGACAACCTGGAGAAGCTGAATGTCAAGACGAAGCAACTCATGCCAACTCGGACTGTGTTCCATGGCATTGTACCCGGCCTGTCCCGCGCCTCCATTGGCAAAATCAAGATTGATGTACTCTTTGGGGACAAGGATCATTTCCGCCGAGAAGCGATCTGGTTTGAAGTGCTGGACCTGGAGAGCCCCTACCATGCATTGCTTGGCTGACCTGCCTTGGCCAGGTTCATGGCAGTTCCCCACTATGCTTACCTCAAGATGAAGATGCCGAGCACCAAGGGCATCATCACCGTAGCCGGCGATTACAAGAAGTCCTCCGAGTGCGCAGCAGCCAGCAGTCGGCTAGCCGAGTCCCTTGTGATCGCCGAAGAAAAGAAGATATTGGACCGAGTCGTGGCCATGGCCGGCAAATAGTCGGCCTTGTCCCCCGATTCCAAGGAGTATGATGCCCAAGGGTCTTTCCAACCGGCCAAGGAGACGAAGAAGATACCTCTTGACCCCGAGCACCCAGAGAGGTTTGCCGTCATCAGGGCAAACCTAAACAGCAAATAGGAAGGCGAGCTCGCCGATTTTCCTCTGTGATAATCGGGACATCTTCGCATGGTCCCCCAAGGACATGCCGGGTGTTCCGAAGGAATTCGCCGAGCACAAGCTACACGTCTGAGAAGACGCAAAACCAGTCAAACAACCCCTCCGCCGACTGTCGGAGGAGAAAAGAAGGATTGTAGGAGAAGAGATAGCCCGAGTTCTGGCAGCCGGCTTCATTATGGAAGTTTTCTTTCCAGAGTGGCTCACCAACCCGGCTCTCGTACTAAAGAAGAACAACAAGTGGCGCATGTGCATAGACTACACGAGCCTCAACAAGGCCTGCCCCAAAGATCCCTTCGCACTGCCGAGGATTGATCAAGTGATAGACTCCATGGCCGGATGCAAGCTGCTGAGTTTCTTGGATGCTTACTCAGGATACCACCAAATCAAGTTAGATCCGGCAGACCGACTGAAGACCGCCTTCATCACGCCGTTCGGAGCCTTCTGCTACCTGACTATGACATTTGGCTTAAGAAATGCCAGTGCCACTTTTCAGCGTTGCATGCAGAAGTGCCTCCTCAAGCAGCTCGGCAGAAATGCCCATGTCTACGTAGACGACATTGTGGTGAAGACGGAGAAGCGCGGCACCTTGCTGGAAGACCTCAAGGAAACATTTGAGAACCTGCACCGGTTCCAAATCAAGCTCAACCCCGAGAAATGCATGTTCGGAGTGCCAGCCGGCCAGCTCCTAGGCTTCCTGGTCTCCGAACGCGGCATCGAATGCAACCCAGTAAAGATCAAGGCCATTGAGAGAATGGCGATTCCCACCAAACTTCGAGACGTCCAAAAGTTCACCGGATGCTTGGCCTCCCTGAACCACTTCATCAGCCGGCTCGGAGAGAAAGCCCTCCCCCTCTACCGCCTCATGAAGAAGGCCACTCACTTCGAGTGGAATGACCAAGCCGACCAAGCTTTTCACGAGCTGAAGAAGATGCTGGCCACGCCGCCTGTCCTGGCGGCGCCGACTGAGAAAGAGCCCATGCTCCTCTACATTGCTGCAACCAGCCGGGTGGTCAGCACCGTCATCGTAGTCCAGCACCCAGAAGAGGGCCGAGCCCAGCTGGTCTAGAGGCCAGTGTACTATTTGAGCGAGGTGCTGTCTACCTCGAAGCAGAACTACCCGCACTACTAGAAGATGTGCTATGGCGTGTACTTCGCCGCCAAGAAGTTGAATCCCTATTTCCAATAGCATCCCATCACGATCGTATGCACCGCCCCGCTGGCCGAGATCATAGGTAGCCGGGATGCATCCGGCCGGGTGGCGAAATGGGCCATCGAGCTGGCCCCCTACACGATCTTCTACCAACCTCGCACCGCCATCAAGTCCCAAGCATTGGCCGACTTCCTCGTCGACTGGGCCGAGACCCAGTACCTACTGCCAGATCCCGACTCCACTCATTGGCGCATGCACTTCGATGGGTCCAAGATGCGCACCGGCTTGGGAGCCGGCGTCATCCTCACCTCTCCCAAAGGCGACAAGCTCAGATACACGCTGCAAATTCACTTTGCCGGCTCCAACAACGTGGCCGAGTACGAGGCGCTCATACACGGGCTCCGGCTTGCCAATGAACTCGGCATTCGCCGGATCCTATGTTATGGCGACTCGGACTTGGTGGCCCAGCAATCATCCGGCGACTGGGATGCCAAGGACGCAAATATGGCAAGCTACCGCTTCCTTGTTCAGCAGATCAGTGGGTATTTTGAAGGATGGGAGTTCCTCCACGTACCGCGAGCCGACAACGAGCCAGTTGATGCCCTGGATCGAATAGGTTCCTCTCGGCAAGCAATACCAACCGGTGTCTATCTACAACGCCTTCTCAAGCCGTCTATCAAGCCGTCTCCAGAGTCCGATTCCATCTTCGTGCCGCCTGACCCCGTTGCAGCCGGGTCCGGCTTGAAGAACCAAGCGGGTGATTTAGGGACTTTGATAGTCGGCCCGGAGATGTCAGCAGGCGGCTCGGGGACTTCCGTAGTTACGCCCGACCCGGGGACTGCCACACCCGGCTCGGGGACTGCGGTAGTCGGCCCGGGGACCGCACCAACACAACAGGCGGCGGCCGACTCTAGCATTTCACCACCCAGCCCGCCCGCCCTGGTCGCCGTAGCAGTGTTGGCAATAGAAGAAGTCGCAGCCCCATCATGGGCTCAGTCCATCCTCAACTTCCTAATAAACCAAGATCTGCCGGCTGATGAAACAGAGGCAAGACAAGTCCAACGCCGAGCCGGAGCATACACAATCGTCAACAGAGAGCTCGTCAAGCGCATTGTCACTGGAGTCCTCTAGCGATGTGTCGAGCAAGAGAAGGGCATTGCAATCCTCAGAGACATCCAGCAAGGAGAATGCAGCCACCATGCGGCCTCAAGATCACTCGTCGCCAAAGCTTCCCGCCATGGTTTCTTTTGGCCGGCTGCTTTGGATGACGCCAAGGAGTTAGTTAAACATTGCAAAGGGTGCCAATTCTTCAGCTCCAAGCAACACATGCCGGCTTCGGCACTCAAGACCATTCCCCTCACTTGGCCCTTTGCCGTTTGGGGACTGGACATGGTGGGCCCATTCAAGACGGTGCGCGGCGGCATGACACATCTGCTAGTCGCTGTGGACAAATTCACCAAATGGATTGAGGCAAAACCGATCAAGAAGCTGAATGGGCCGATTGCCGTGACATTTATCGTAGATATAACAACTTGCTACGGCATGCCACACATCATCATCAACGATAATGGCACAAATTTTGCCAAGGGAGCCTTGGCACGTTTCTGCGCGATGCAGGGCATCCGGTTGGACTTAGCGTCTGTTGCCCACCCACAGTCAAACAGCCAGGTCGAGCGAGCCAACGGCCTCATCCTTTCCAGCATCAAGCCCCGACTGGTCGTACCACTGGAGCGTTCGGCCGGCTGTTGGCTCGATGAGCTGTCGGCCGTCCTCTGGAGTCTGCGCACTACCCCAAACAAGTCAACCGGCTTCACTCCTTTCTTCCTCGTGTGTGGTGCCGAGGCGGTCATCCCAACCGACATTGAGTTTGACTCGCCTCGGGTAACCATGTACACGGAGGCAGAGGCAAGGAAGCACGAGAAGATAGCGTCGACCTGCTGGAAGAAGGCCGGCTGTTAGCCCTCAGCCGGTGTGCCATCTATCAGCAGGGCCTGCGCCGCGACCACAACCGGAAGGTCAAGCCAAGATCCTTCCAAGAGGGCGATCTTGTGCTCCGGCTGATCCAGCGAACAGCCGGCCAGCACAAGCTCTCGGCCTCTTGGGAGGGCCCCTTCTTCATTAGCAAAGCCTTAGGCAACGACTCCTACTACCTAATCGACGCATAGAAGCCGAAGGCACGCAAGAGAGATGATTCTGGCAAGGAGTCGGAACGACCATGGAACGCCAACCTCCTCCGAAGATTTTACAGTTGAAATGCAGTATGTGTCACGCTAACTTTTGTACTAAGTACGAGACAATAGGCCCCTCGAGGAGAGCTCGGGGACTGCCATCTTTGATCTATAAATGAAGAATATTATGCTTATGACCTTGTCATTTCATTCACTTTTTTCGTCCGGCACCGGGTTCGACTAGTCGGCCCGGGGACTGGCCGCCTGGAGTTATATTAGAAGTCCTACCCGCGGTCAGACAAGTAGTGTGCCGGCACCAAAGCCTTCTCTTGCCAAAAGTCTAAGTTTGAAGAATCGGTTGTCCGGCTGACAAGAGTTAAAGGCAGGAAAGGACGCCCACATGAAAAACGGCTAGGGACTAACGGACTAATATAACAAAAGCCGGTTTTTCTCCCACGATCGACCGACTACCAGAGTAGCCGGCCGGCCGGCTTCCATTCACTTCACTTCAATCTAAGAAAGCTCGAGTACTTGCCTCCCCAAAAGGGGAAGGCGGCAAAGGAAACAGCCTAAGGATAAAAAGCATACGTGAATGGAAACCAAACACGCACACAATTGTATTTACACAAAAGACCTTCACAAGGCCAGCATTCAACATAGTTTGAATACACCCCCAGTGGGTGGAACTGCGCAAGTTTAATAAAAATTGTTGAAAGGGTAACAAGCACGAAAAGCGAGGATGGCATATTAAGCCAGGGGAGCGACTAGCGAGTCGGGCAGGTCGGTGGAGACGGCAGTGCCGGCTGGAGGAGTGGCCGGCTGGCGAACCTCGGCATGATTACCGCCTCTCGCAGAAGGCGCGCTTGCACGCGCCTCGTTGCTGGAGGCACGGTTAGGCTGAGGCTGGCTGGCTGCTTCACCGGCCGGCTCAACGTCTTCGCCTTCCTCTCCTTTGTCGTCTTCGCCTTCATCGCTGGAGGCGATCTCCTCTGCCGAGTCCTCACCCGCAGCCGGGTCCAGCCCGAACCACTCCTCCGGCTGGGCAACGCCGTCGTCATTTATTTCAGGAGCAAAGACGCTGATGTCAGTGCACTCGGTGATCGTCGATGCATGATGAGCGATAGCCGGCAGCACCTCCTCCATCTCCTCATTGGCCTCCAGCCGCCAGGTGCGCAGCTGGTCCAGGTTCAGCCCCGGATACCAGGCTCGGACGAACTCCAGTGCCCGCCCAGCTCCAAGCCGGGCTGCCGATGCTTTCCAGGCCTCGAAGCGGCCAACCGCAACCTCCAGCCAATCGGCAGTCCAACTCGGGGTGTGGGGAATCGTCTCGCCTGGCCAGAGGGCGGCCAACACCTCCGCCCCGGCGCGCTGGAGGCAGCGGAGCATACGGTGGGACGGCTGCAGCCGGGCTTGGACCGCCAAGAGTTGCTCCTCAAGCGTCCGGCTCGCGTCCGGCGCGATTTCGGCCCCCGCCTGACGGCACACTTCACGATGGGCCTCGATGGTTTGGGTGGCGAAGACGGAGTAGCTGAGAAAGTCAGAACACAAATCAGGTGGCAAGGGGCAAGCAAAGAGCGAGGAAGGCGGCTTACCATCAATCAAGTCCTCAATACGGCCGAAGCCTTCGCTCAGCGCTTGCTTGGTCTCAGCCCAGCCCGCCGCTTCAGTCTCGAACTCGGCCTTCAGGGCATCCTCGCTGTCTTGCGCCTTCTTCAGGGCCACCTTGTGGCACTCCTCCTAGTCAGCCAACTTCTTGGCCAGGCGGTCATGCTCTAGGACCAAGGCGTCGTACTCGGCTTCCTTGGGGCGAAGGGCGGCCTGCACCCCGCTGAGCTGCCCCCACAAGTCAGCATTTGCTCCTACAAGCATGAAGACAAAGGAAAAGTCAATAAGGAAGAAGTTGTCAAGGAAGATCCGACCCGACTGCTCAGCAGTCGGCCTGAATCTCGGGGACTACACCCAGTGGGCGCGCTGACGTGCCCCCACAGGAGATGAACGAAACAAAGCACGCACTCCGGCTGCTGGTCAGGTCTTCGGTTCTTCCGCCCAGCTCCTGACCCTGGGAGTTGAAGGCAGCAGCGCGGAGGTTATGATACTCTTGGAAGATCAGACAGGAGGCGAGAATAAGATAGTTGTCAGGACCTAGTAAGTTCCAAGCCGCCTGCGCAACAGCCGACTCGGAACTCGGGGACTACACCCAGTGGGTGCGCTGACGCGCCCCCACGAAAGAAATCAGAAGAGCAAAACAACCAAGGCCAGAAGACTCACCCGGATGACGGCCCGCGTCGTGAGGAACTCTTGGGTGTATCGCTGTAGCGAGGCGGCTTGGGCTTGAAGCCGGTTCCGAACCTCCTGGGCCGCCGCGTTCAGCTCGCCCGTCCCCCCGCTGGGAGTCCACTCGGACGTGCTGGCGCTGGCCGCCTCCAGGGCCTCCGCCGTCTTGCTGGCGCCCGTGGCTCGGTGCGGCTCCGGCACGGAGGTGCCTCCCCCTGCACGCCAGCGCAATGCCGGCTGCACCTCGAGGCCGGCTCCTGCCTCCGGCTCACCCCCGGCCGGCTGCTCTGGCGCCGCAGCTGATTGGCCGCTTTGGCCCGCTCCAGTCGGCGCCGTCTGCGGCGTCCCTTCCACGGAGACCACATGGTCCTCCCTCCTCTCCATCACCGGCGGGTCTTGGTCGACCTCCTCCGACGGGGGCACGGGGATGTCAGGGGCCACGACATGGAGGGGAACGACGAGCAGCGGAGGCTGGTTGTGCGAGGCCTCCGCCTCCGTCTCCGCGGCTGCCACCTCCTTCCGGGCCTTGGCCGCCGCATCGGCCTGCTCCTTCGCCGCCTGGGCGGTCCTTCGCAACGCCGCCTCCGGTGCCTCCCGTGCGTTCCGCTCCGTGGCCTCCCTAAGGTCGGCGCGGGGATCCACGCGACGGGAGCCGGAGCACCCTCCAGTCGGCCCGACTATGGAGCCGCCAGGACCTTGCTCAAGGGAAAGCGGTGCCCTGCTCGGCGAGCAAAGAAAGGTTTAGAAGGGCTTCAATCGAAAAGGACAAAAAATATATATGAAATATACAAGACATTCGACGACTTACGCCGAGATCGCCTGCGACTGTTTCACCGCCTTGCGGAAGCGGGCCACCTTCGCGGCCGCCTCGTCCCGCTTGGTCGCCGCCGTGGAAGCCTTGGATTTCTTCGGCCGGCTGCCGAAGAAGGTCGACGCGGCCCGGCGCTTCTGCGCGCCGCCACGGGCGGCCGGCGCGGCAGACGGGCCCGCGCCTTGATGATCAGGCGCCGGCTGGCGGTGCGGGGCGGCTTCGGCCTCGTCATCATCCGGCCAGTCCTCGAAGCCGGCTCCGGGCCCCGCGCCTCCTGCCTCGTCGCCTTCCCCCATGATGGCGTCTTCCATGGCAGCCGCTCCCAGGTCCGGATCGTCGGTGTCGTCCACCGTGCGGTCGGGGAGGAGCTGGCGCTCTACCCCTGCGGCCCCGGCCGTCGGCGGAAGAACAGGGTTCTGCCAAGGGCAAACCAACTGATCAGAGGTCGGCTATCATGAGGCCGGCTACAAAAGGAAGAAAAGAAGAAAAACTTACGGCCGGCGGAGGGTTGGCGCGGGAATACGGACCCTTGCCGTATCGCCAATCTTCGGCGAGCTTGCAGTTGGAGATGTAGTTCACCATGTAAGACACCTCCGCATGAGGCATCTCCCTGGTGCTCAGCCGGCACGGGTCGAAGCGGCCGCTCATCTGGAAAATCATGTGAGGCCGGCCCTGGAGCTGAAGTGCTCGGTGCTCCACGAAGGCGGCCACCAAGTCGGCTCCGGTTAGGCCCTCTGACTGGATCATCACTCGGAGCCGGGAGAGGCTGCGTTCCCGGCCTGAGACAACGACCTGGCCCGGTAGCTCCACGAAGGTTGCCTCCCAGCCGGCGGGCCGGCTACGTAAGCCGGCAGGTTGACGTAGTCGCCTTGCTGGGCGACGTTCTTCACGTAAAAGTAGGACTTCTGCCAGAGCTTCACCGACTGGATTAGCAGGATGGGCGGGAACGGATTATTCTCGCTCGTCTGCCTCATGGCAATGAAGGCTCTGCAGGGGGCGGGCACGCCCGCGATGATGGTGCCGAGCTTGCTCTGGAAGAATTCCCCCCAGAGCTCGAGAGTGGGGAGAACCCCAAGAAAGCCCTTGCACAGGGTGAAGAAAGCCGACAGCAGCATCACCGCGTTGGGCGTGAGGTGATGCGGCTGGAGGTGGTAGAATTCAAGGAAAGCTCGAAGGAATCCGCTCGCTGGGAGGCCGAAGCCGCGCAGGCAGTGCGAGCGGAAGATCACCCGCTCGCCCTCCTCCGGCGTCGGCGAGATCTCCTTCTCCGGTGCCCAATGAACCCGCACGAAGTTCTCGCCCGGCAGGCGCCGCGTCCGGCGGAGGAACTCGACGTGGTCCTCGTGGACGTTGGAGCCATCCCACGAGCTCGACAGCGCCATGGGAGCAATGTGGCGGGGAGCAAGACAAAGCGACAGCGGAGACGCGCACGACCCCGCTACGGCGGGACCGAAGGAACTGAGAGGTCCGACGGCGAAACGGCGCGGCAATGGGTTGCTACAGCGGCAGAAAGAAGAAGAAGGAATGCAAGAAGGGGCAGAGCGAGGGAGAGCGTGCGAGCCTCTGCCGCTCCCCCTCCTCCCCCTACTTATAGAACCGTGAGGCAGAGCCGAGGAGGCGTGGCGTGGGGGAACGTGGGGATCAAGTGCGCCCACTCCCCCACATCCCATGATTATTACGCCCTGTGTAACGTCCTCGATGCGGCTATAGCTCCCACGTGTCGAGGCACGACTTAGAGACATAACCACATTGAAAGCAATGTCGCAAGTTAGGCAATCATCACAACATCCCATGTAATATATATAATAAAAGGGGAGATACAATAGTTGGCTTACACTCGCCACGTCACATCAAAGTACATAAATAACATACATCATCCAAACACTCATGGCCCGACTACGGCGCCAAAATAAAAGACAACCCAACAAGCGACATAGGTCCCGATCACCCCAACTGGGCACCACTACTGATCATCAGGAAAAGACACATAGTAACGCTGAGAATCCTCGTCGTACTCCCACTTGAGCTCAAACGCGCCATCTGGAGCTGTATCATCGGTCCCTGCATCTGGTCTAATAGTAATCTGTGAGCCACAGGGACTCAGCAATCTCGCACCCTCGCGATCAAGACTATTTAAGCTTAATAGGTAGGATGGGGGTAAATGTAAGTGGAGCTGCAGCAAGCGACTAGCATATATGGTGGCTCACTTATTCGCAAAAGAGAGCGAGAAGAGGAGGCAAAGCACGAGCGAGAAACTAGAGAGCAACCTGCGCAAACATAACTCCAACACCGTGTCCACTTCCCGGACTCTGCCGAGAAGAGGCCATCACGGTAACACACTCGGTTGATTCATTTTAATTAATTAAGGTTCAAGTTATCTACAACCGGACATTAACAAATTCCCATCTGCTCATAACCGTGGGCACGGCCTTTGAAAGATCAATCCCTCCAGGGGGGTCCCAACTTAGCCCATAACAAGCTCTCACGGTCAACGAAGGAATATACCTCCACCGAAGACACACTGATCAGACTCGGTATCTCGGTACAACAAGACGATTCGACAGGTTAAAACAAGTCCAGCAACACCGCCCGAATGTGCCGACAAATCCCGATAGGAGCTGCACATATCTCGTTCTCAGGGCACACTCAGATGAGACTAGCTACGAGTAAAACCAACCCTCAAGTTTCCCCGAGGTGGCCCCGCAGGTAGCTCATTTCGGACCAACACTGAGAGGAGCACTGTCCCGAGGGGTTTAAATAAGATGACCCTCGGGCTCCAGAATCCCAAGGGAAAAAGAGGCTAGGTGGCAAATGGTAAAACCAATGTTGGGCATTGCTGGAAAAGCTTTAATCAAGGCGAACTATCAAGGGGTTCCCATTATAGCCCAACCGCGTAAGGGACGCAACAATCCGGGAACATAACACCGATATGACGGAAACTAGGGCGGCAAGAGTGGAACAAAACACTAGGCGAGAGGCCGGGCCTTCCACCCTTTACCAAGTATATAGATGCATTAAGATAACATAGCGATATAATGATATCCCAACAAGTAAATAAATGTTCCAACAAGGAACGGCTCCAATCTTCACCTACAACTAACAACGCTATAAGAGGGGCTGAGCAAAGCGGTAACATAGCCAATCAACGGTATGCTAGGACAATGGTGGGTTAGAGGTTCAACATGGCAATTGGGAGGCTTACAATTAAGTGGTAGGCATCGTAGCATTGGCATAGCAAATGAGCGAGCAAACTAGCATAGCAAAGATAGAAGTGATTTCGAGGGTATGATCATCTTGCCTGCACAGTTGTCAGAGTTGACTGGATCCTCAAAAGCAAACTCAACGGGTGCCTCGTTAGCGAACTCGTCTCCCGGCTCTACCCAAAAAACACAAACAAGCAACAATAATACAATCAACCACGTGCAAACTCAAACAACAAGATAAAAAGATGATGTGCTATGCGGGATGCGATGCGGGATGCAAAATGCAAGACGTGACAGGAAATGCATGAACCTAGCCTCAACTTGGGAAACCAAGTGTTCCACTGGATAGAGGGGATGAAATCACTTGAAAACAATATAAAGATCATTGGAATCGGAGTTTCGGTTTGCAAATGGCAAGTGTTTTAAGATATGACACCGGTCTGCGATTTACAGCAAGTAGGCATCTAAATGCAACGAAATGAACATGCTACAGTCACCAAACATGACAAAAAAATACATGGCAGGGATGTCCACAAGATGCTTAACAAAACACTAGCACTGAGCCACGGCCAAATTCATCCATTATGAGGTTCAAACAAGCATGGTAAAAACGCAAATGCATAACAGATTTCAGACTTAGTGAAATTAATACTAGTCTGCAATTTCAGATCACGAAGCTCTCTTCGGAGCAGCAAAACAACATGATACATGACCTGATTATGAAAAGTAAGAACATGGCATGGAGCTACTCAACAAGCTTATCAAATGTCCCAAAGTGACCTGGGGCCAAAAGGGATCACAAAATATACTAACAAGCACACGAACATAGCTCACGCACAATCAGTTTTCAGACTTAGTGAAAACTGGGACATGCTGAAATATAACTCACGAAGGCATGTAAACGAGCTCGATGTACTCACTACGGTGCAAGTCATGGCAAGGAAAGCATATATCCATAAAGAATACACAAAATGCTAGATAGACATGGCAAGAACAATGGCATAGCATGCACGGATCAATAACAATAGCATCGGCAAAATCGCAAACAAGTTGACGATCTGCCCAGATTTACCACGAAGCAAAAGTAGAGCTCGATTGACTCGAGCAAGAGTACTCCACATATGAAAACAAGGACATGGATGGATAGAGCATAACATTATGAACAAAACTCCCTTACTGACCATCCTCAAAAGAGGCACGGATCACTAGGAAACAAACTGAACATATGGCATCATGAACTAAATAATCCCAGACAGTGAAATCCACTAAGTCCCTGAAAACAGATTTACCAAGTGCCTCACTTTGCAAGCTTGCACAAGTCACCACACACATCCTAAAAATGCATGGTTTGCACCTCTAGAGAGAAGACAAAATGCTTAACAAATCATATTAAGGACTCACAGGCATAGCATGCACACAATAATCACAGGCATAAGATGAACTAGCAGATCTGACAATTATCTCACGAAGCCTCCTTCTAGCAGAATTTCGGGCATCAAGATGAACTCAAATGAAAATGATGCAATGGAATGAAATGATGTACATGTCGGGACGAACATTTTGATGTACTACATGTCCAAAATGGAGCTACAGATGCAAAGATATGGCAGGTCAAAGTATGCTCGGAAATTAGCGTTTGGGGAAGAAAAAGTCAACCGTGATGATTTTGGATCTAGATCCAGATCCAGCGCGCGGATTTCGAGGATCGCCGGAGAACTGTTCCTGTTCGCTGGAGTTGGGAGATGGCCGGAGAGGAGGAGCTGCGGCCCTGGGTGGCGGAGGCCGGCGCCCGGGGCGACGAAGGGCGGAGACGGCGGCGGTGGTGGAGCCACGGTGCCGGCGAGGACGGCGGCGGGCTGCGGCGGCCGGCAGCGCCTGGACGTGGCGGCTGGTCGGCGCCGGAGGAAGGAGGCGGCGGAGGGAGCACGCTCGGGCGGCGCGCAAGGCGCGGGCAAGCTCGGGCGGATCTTGCCCGGGGCGGGCTCCCCGTGGGCCTCGCGGGCCGCGGCGGCCGCGGGCGTACGGCGGACACATGGCAGGCGGCTAGAGGCCGCGGGCGGCGGCGGATGAAATGTCCGGTGCGGCGGACATGTCTGGCGAGCGCGATGAGTGGATTTAGGGTTTCGGGGAGAGGGGATCCGGGATTTGGAATGGGGGGTCTATTTATAGGCATAAGTGGAGCTAGGAGAGTCCAAATGAGGTGCGGTTTTCGGCCACGCGATCGTGATCAAACGCTCTAGGACATGAGCAGAGTTTGGTGGGTTTTGGGCCAAAATGGAGGGGTGTTGGGCTGCAACACACACGAGGCCTTTTCGGTCCCTCGGTTAACCGTTGGAGTATCAAACGAAGTCCAAATGATACGAAACTTGACAGGCAGTCTACCGGTAGTAACCCAAGGCCGCATGGCAAGTCTCGGTCCAATCACGAAATGTTTAATCCCCACACACGAAAGAAAGCTAGAATTGACCACCGGAGGAGAACGAAGCGCCAGAATGCAAAACGGACAACGGGGAAAAGGCTCGAATGCATGAGATGAACATGTATGCAAATGCAATGCACATGATGACATGATATGAGATGCATGAAAACGAAAACAACACACGGAGACAAAGACCCGAACCCGAGAAATAAATATAACTTAACGCCGGAAACGGCAAGAGTTGGAGTACAAATTGGGAAAGTTATAACTGGGGAGTTGGAGTACAAACTCCGGCGACGTGCGCCCCAACGCCGACCACCGCCACCCGAGCCGGAGCTCGCCTCGCCGCCGTGCGCCGTCCTCGGTCGCCGGATCCGGCCGGCCCCGCCGCCCTCCCTCCTCGACGCCGACTCCGGCGAGCTCTCCCACGCCGGCCAACCTCGGCTTCCGCGCCGCCGGTGAACAGTGCCCGATCCGGAGCTACAGTAACCGCCAGATCTGAGATCCGAAAAACCCTAGGGGTTGACTTTCCCTTCTCCTCCTTAATCTTTTATGCCTACTTTGATTGCTCATATCTTTGCATCCGTGGCTCCGTTTTAGACATATGATATATCAAAATCTTCGTCTCGACGAGTACATCATTTCATTCCATTGCATCATTTGCATTTGAGTTCATCTTGATGCCCAAAATGCAGTTAGAAGGAGGCATTGTGAGTTAAATTGCAGATCCGTTAGCTCATCATTGACTTTTGTCATTTTTGCCATGATTATTGTGTGCATGATATGCCTGTGACCCTTTGGGATGAATTGTTAAGCATTTTGTCTTCTTTCCAGAGGTGCCAGCCATGCATTTTTTAGGATGTGTGTGGTGACTTGTGCAAGCTTGCAAAGAGGGGCACCTGAGTAATCTGTTTTTAGGGACTTAGTGATTTTCACTAAGTCTGGGATATTTTAGTTCATGGTGCCATATGTTCGGCTTGTTTCCTAGTGATCCGTGCCTCTTTTGAGCATGATCAGTAAGGGACTTTTGATATTTATGTTATGCTCTATCCATCCATGTCTTTACTTGCCATGTTGGAGCCCCCTAGGTTGAGTCAATCGAGCTCAACTTTTGCATCGTATTAAATTTGGGCAGATCGTGAACTCTTTTGCGATTTTGCCGGTGCTATTGTTAGTGACTCGTGAATGCTATGCCATTGTTCTTGCCATGTCTAGCCAGAATTTTGTGCCTTATTTATGGATATATGCTTGCCTTGCCATGACTTGCACCGTAGTGAGTGCATCGAGCTCGTTTACATGCCTTCGTGAGTTATAATTTCAGCATGTCTCAGTTTTCACAAAGTCTGAAAACTGATTGTGTTTCATCTATGTTCGTGTGCTCGCTAGAGTATTTTGTGAACATTTTTGGCCCCAGGTCACTTTGGGTGTTTTGTTAAGCTTGTTGATTTGCTCCATGCCATGTTCTTAATTGTCATGTTCAGGTTAAGTTTCATGTTGTTTTGCTGCTCCGAAGAGAGCATCGTGGTCTGAAATTTCAGACTAGTGTTAATTTCACTAAGTCTGAAATCTGTTTTGCTTATTCAGTTTTGCCATGCTTGTTTGAACCTCTTAATGGATGAAGTCCTAGTGATTTGTTAAGCATCTTGTGTACATCCCTGCCATGTATTTTGTTTTCATGTCTGGTGGCTGTAGCATGTTCATTTCGTTGCATTTAGGAGCCTACTTGCTGTAAATCGCAGATCGGTTCATTTCGTAAAACGCTTGCCATTTCCAAACCGTAGCTCCGATTCCTTTGATCTTTATATCGTTTTCAGGTGGTTTCTTCCCCTCTATCTAGTGGCACACTTTGTTTTCCAATTTGAGGCCAGGTTCATGCATTTCCTATCACGTCTTGCATTTTGCATCCCGCATCGCATCCCACATAGCATACCATCCTTGCATCTTATTGGTTGTCCTTGCACGTGGTTGATTGTATCCTTGTTGCTTGTTTGTGTTGTTGGGTAGAGCCGGGAGACGAGTTCGCTAACGAGGAGCCCGTTGAGTTTGCTTTTGAGGATCCAGTCAACTCTGACAACTGTGCAGGCAAGATGATCATACCCTCGAAATCACTACTATCTTTGCTATGCTAGTTTGCTCGCTCTTTTGCTATGCCATTGCTATGATGCCTACCACTTGCTTGTCGTCCTCCCAATTGCCATGATTGAGCCTCTAACCCACCATTGTCCTAGCAAACCGTTGATTGGCTATGTTACCGCTTTGCTCAGCCCCCTTCTTATAGCGTTGCTAGTTGCAGGTGAAGATTGGAGCCGTTCCTTGTTGGAACATTTATTTACTTGTTGGGATATCATTATATTGCCATGTTATCTTAATGCATCTATATACTTGGTAAAGGGTGGAAGGCTCGGCCTCTCGCCTAGTGTTTTGTTCCACTCTTGCCGCCCTAGTTTCCGTCATATCGGTGTTATGTTCCCGGATTGTTGTGTCCCTCACGCGGTTGGGCTATAATGGGAACCCCTTGATAGTTCGTCTTGATTAAAGCTTTTCCAGCAATGCCCAACATTGGTTTTACCATTTTCCACCTACCCCTTTTTCCCTTGTGTTTCCGGAGCCCGAGGGTCATCTTTATTTTAGCCCCCCACGGGCCAGTGCTCCTCTGAGTGTTGGTCCGAACTAGAGCCCTGTGCAGCGCCACCTCGGGGAAACTTGAGGGCTGGTTTTAGTTGTACGGATTTCTCATCTGAGTGTGCCCTGAGAATGAGATATGTGCAGCTCCTATTGGGATTTGTCGGCACATTCGGGCGTTGTTGCTGGACTTGTTTTGACCTGTCGAATCATCTTGTTGTACCGAGATACCGAGTCTGATCGGTGTGTCTTGGGTGGAGGTCTATTCCTTCGTTGACCGTGAGAGCTTGTTATGGGCTAAGTTGGGACCCCCCCCTGCAGGGATTGATCTTTTGAAAGCCGTGCCCGCAGTTATGGGCAGATGGGAATTTGTTAATGTCCAGTTGTAGATAACTTGAACCTTAATTAATTAAAATGAATCAACTGAGTGTGTTGCCGTAAGGGCCTCTTCTCGGCGGAGTCCGGGAAGTGGACACGGTGTTGGAGTTATGTTTGCGCAGGTTGCTCTCTAGTTTCTCGCTCATGCTTTGCCTCCTCTTCTTGCTCTCTTTTGAGAATAAGTTAGCCACCATATATGCTAGTCGCTTGCTGCAGCTCCACTTACATTACCCCTTCCCTACCTATTAAGCTTAAATAGTCTTGATCGCGAGGGTGCGAGATTGCTGAGTCCCTGTGGCTCACAGATTACTATTACACCAGATGCAGGGACAGATGATACAGCTCTAGATGGCGCGCTCGAGCTCAAGTGGGAGTACGACGAGGACTCTGAGCGTTACTATGTGTCTTTTCCTGATGATCAGTAGTGGTACCCATTCGGGGTTAGATTCAAGGCCTTGTCGCATGTTGGGGGTCTTTTCTATTTTGGCGCCGTAGTCGGGCCATGAGTGATTTGTATGATGGATGTCATTTATGTACTTTGATGTGACGTGGCGAGTGTAAGCCAACTATGTTATCCCTCTTTATTATTATATTACATGGGATGTTTGTGATGATTACCCGACTTGCGACATATGCCTTCAATGCGATTATGCCTCTAAGTCGTGCCTCGACACGTGGGAGATATAGTCGCATCGAGGGTGTTACAAGTTGGTAATCAGAGCCTTCCCCGACCTTAGGAGCCCCCATTGCTTGATCATTTTTAGCAGACGAGTTGTGTCTAGAAAAATGTTTTGAGTCCTTTAGGAATTATATATTGGAGAGCTTAGGAATTATTTTTACTTCCCAGTCTCCTCATCGCTCTGGTAAGGCATCCTGACGTAGAGTTTTGACTCTTCTCTTCTCAAATTTCACTAAAAAAAATTTAGGTTCACGCGAGTATCTTGGAATTGTTCCGATGGCTTGTGATGAGAATACTGTCTTGGTGCCTCCTGTCAGGGGTTTAGTGGAAGTGTCCCGGGGAGTTGAGCTCTGAGGTGTTGTCATGATAATTTTATCGTTGCAATTCTGGTATACTTGAGATATGTTCGCGACATCGAAAATCTCCTTTATGCAGTTCGTTGGTGAGATAACCTCGACGCCACCCAGTACTGGGGCGGGAGTTCGGGAGTATCGCCATAACTTGTATAACGGATGCATTTCGAAGGATGAGGTAGATGGTTTCCGAAGGTTTCTTGGTTATGTGTTGAAGGATGGATACAGCTGGATGTAGGTATTGCTAGCTTGGGTGAGATATTATGCTTCCCCTGTATCCCCAACACCTGATTGCATAACTAGAAAGTTTCGGGAGTTTCATAGGTGGGAATTCAAGTAGCTCTTAGGATATCCTTCCGATAGTTGTATGATATGAAATTGGGGTTCGACGTCTAGTGGTTCGCCTATTCACGGTCGATTTTATAGTGGTCTCGTTGTGTCTTAAAGAGTCCTTGGCTATGCTGACTCGGGGACGCTTCGTATGTCATGTGCACTGCCTTGTACATGATGGTGATGTACGATCGAGCCCGTGTAGGTCCCACCATGAAAACTTCGGAACCTGTGTGCAAACATCCCTACAAGCTCGGCCCCGAAGAGTTGAAGGAGTTGAAGAAACAACTCGATGTTCAAGAAAGAATGGGTCTCATTCGGCCTAGTACTTCTCCGTGGGGTTGTGGTGTTCTTTTTGTGAAGAAGAAGGATGGAACGGACCGACTTTGTGTTGATTATCCTCCATTGAACAAGAAGACCATCAAGAACAAATATCCACTTCCCAACATCAATGAGCTGTTCGAACAACTCAAGGGTGCCCAAGTATTCTCCAAGCTTGATCTCCGTATGGGTTATCATCAGATTCGTATTCGTGAACAAGCTATTCCCAAGACGGCGTTCAGAACAAGCTATGGGTCATATGAATACACTGTCATGTCTTTTGGCCTTGCCAACGCGCCTCCGACGTTCTCTCACATGATGAACTTCATCTTCAACCCCTACACCAATGACTTCGTTTTGGTCTATCTCGACGACATTCTGGTTTTCTCGAAGAACAAGGAAGATCATGCCAAACACTTGCGTTTGGTTCTTGACAAGCTCAGGGAACACCAGTTCTACGCCAAGTTCTCCAAGTGTGAATTTTGGCTCGATGAGGTTCTTTATCTTGGTCATATCATCTCTACCAAGGGTATTTCCGTGAATCCTGAGAAGGTGTCTGCAATTGTTAATTGGGAACCTCCTCAGAATGTGAAGCAACTCCGTAGCTTCCTCGGTCTTGCAAGCTACTGTCGAAGATTCGTTGAAAACTTTTACAAGATCGCGAAGCCTCTCTCAAATCTTCTTCAGAAGCACGTCAAGTACGTTTGGTCTCCGGAGTGTGATATTGCTTTCAACTCTTTGAAAGAGAAGTTGATCACTGCTCCAGTTCTAACTCCGCCTGATGAAACCAAGCCGTACGAGGTCTTTTGTGATGCCTATCTCCAAGGTCTAGGTGCTGTACTGATGCAAGAGAAGAAAGTTGTTGCTTATACCTCTCGCCAGTTGAAGCCTAATGAGAAGAACTACCCCACCCATGATCTCAAGTTGGCGGCAGTTGTGCATGCATTGTTGACTTGGAGACATCTTCTATTGGGAAGGAAAGTGGATATTTTCACTGATCACAAGAGTCTCAAGTACATCTTCACCCAGCCTAATCTCAACCTCAGGCAGACTCGATGGGTCGAAATGATTCAAGAGTACAATCCGAGTATTGAGTATACTCCAGGCAAGGCCAATGTGATTGCTGACGCTTTGAGCAGAAAAGCATATTGCAACAGTCTGATTCTGAAGCCTTATCAACCCGAGCTTTGTGAAGCTTTCCGCAAACTTAATCTGCAAATTGTTCCTCAAGGTTTCCTCGCCAACCTTCAAGTCTCTCCTACCTTGGAAGACCAGATTCGCCAAGCCCAGCTTCTTGATGCTATGGTGAAAAAGGTGAAGATTGGTATTGCAAAGAGTCAGTCCAAGTACAAGTGCTACCGACTTGATGACAAGGACACTCTCTTCTTCGAGGATCGAATTGCTGTACCCAAAGGTGAACTTCGTAAGGTGATCATGAACGAGGCTCACAACTCTCTCCTCTCCATCCACCCTGGGAGCACGAAGATGTATCAGGATCTGAAGCAAACTTATTGGTGGACTCGAATGAAGCGCGAGATCGCTCAATTCGTGAATGAATGTGATGTCTGCAGAAGAGTGAAGGCAGAACACCAAAGGCCAGCAAGTCTCCTCCAACCTCTTGCCATTCCAGAATGGAAGTTTGACCACATTGAAATGGACTTCGTGACTGGGTTTCCAAAGTCCAAGCATTGCAATGATGCTATATTCGTTGTCATCGACAAGCTCACCAAAGTGGCTCATTTTCTGCCTATCAAAGAGTCGATCACTGCAGCTACATTGGCGGAACTCTATACCTCTCGAATTGTCTCTCTGCACGGTATTCCTCAAGTTATATCTTCAGACCGTGACAGCATCTTTACCTCCAAGTTTTGGGATTCTTTTCAGAAGGCCATGGGCACCAACATCCGCTTCAGCACTGCTTTCCATCCTCAAACAAGCGGTCAAGTCGAGCGTGTCAACCAGATTCTTGAAAATTTGCTCAGGGCTTGTGTTATCTCCTTCGGCATGAAGTGGGAGGATTGTCTTCCTTATGCTGAATTCTCATACAACAACAGTTTTCAAGCAAGTTCGGGCAAGGTCCCATTTGAAATCCTGCATGGTAGGAAGTGCCGTACACCTCTCAACTGGTCTGAAACCGGTGAACGTCAGCTGCTGGGTAATGACCTAATCACAGAGGCAGAAGAAATGTGCAAGGTCATTCGTGATAACCTCAAAGCAGCCCAATCCCGCCAGAAGAGCTCCTATGATAGTAAGCACCGATCTGGCTTTCAAGATCGGAGATCATGTTTACCTCCGCGTCTCTCCTATGAAAGGGACTCGTCGCTTCGGTATCAAAGGGAAGCTTGCCCCTAGATACGTGGGTCCTTTCAAGATTGTCAGCAAGAGAGGCGACCTCGCCTATCAACTCGAGCTTCCTTCAAACTTTGCCAATGTTCATGATGTGTTCCATGTCTCCCAACTCCGAATGTGCTTCAAGACGCCTGAACGCACAGTCAACTTCGAGGACATGGAGCTCCAAGAAGATCTCTCCTATCGTGAGCACCCAGTTGCAATCCTTGAAGAAACTGAACGCGGGACTCGCAACAAGTCAATCAAATTTCTCAAAGTCAAGTGGTCACACCATTCCGACCGTGAAGCTACCTGGGAACGCGAGGATCACCTCCGTTCTGAGTACCCGGAGTTCTTTCAGTCCTAGATCTCGGGACGAGATCTTTTCGTAGTGGTGGAGTGTTGTAACGCCCCAGTTATTGCTTTCCCAATTTGTACTCCAACTCTTGCCATTTCCGGCATTAAGTTATATTTATTTCTCGGGTTCGGGTCTTTGTCTCCGTGTGTTGTTTTCATTTTCCTGCATCTCATATCATGTCATCACGTGCATTGCATTTGCATACATGTTCATCTCATGCATTCTAGCATTTTCCCCGTTGTCCGTTTTGCATTCCGGCGCTTCGTTCTCCTCCGGTGGCCATTTCTAGCTTTCTTTCGTGTGTGGGGATTAAACATTTCCGGATTGGACCGAGACTTGCCATGCGGCCTTGGTTTACTACCGGTAGACCGCCTGTCAAGTTTCGGGTCAATTGGACTTTGTTTGATACTCCAACGGTTAACCGAGGGACCGAAAAGGCCTCGTGTGTGCTGCAGCCCAACACCCCTCCATTTTGGCCCAAAACCCACCAAACTCTGCTCCATGTCCTAGAGCGTTCGATCACGATCGCGTGGACGAAAACCGCACCTCATTTGGACTCTCCTTGCTCCCTCTATGCCTATAAATACCCCCTCCATTCGGATCTCTTCTTCTCCCCGTCCAACCCTAGTCCAAAAAAAACAGATCTCCAGCCGCCGGACGCGTCCGTCCCCGGCCGGACAACGTCCGATCCCGCCGCCGCCAACCAGCGCTCGCCACGTGGCGGGGCGGTGCCCACTTCGCCGCCGACCGCGAGGGCCCGGCAGGCCCGAGGCCGGCCCCCGCGGCCCATCCACCGCGCGCCGCCAGGTCACCTCGCCCGCGCCTTCGTCCCCGACGCCGCTCGCCACGCGCCGCCGCCTGCGTCGCCGGCCGCCGCCGCAAACTCCGGCGACGTGCGCCCCAACGCCGACCACCGCCACCCGAGCCGGAGCTCGCCTCGCCGCCGCCCGCCCGGCGTCCTCTGCCGCCGTGCGCCGTCCTCGGTCGCCGGATCCGGCCGGCCCCGGCCTCCCTCCTCGACGCCGACTCCGGTGAGCTCTCCCACGCCGGCCAACCTCGGCTTCCGCACCGCCGGTGAACAGTGCCAGATCCGGAGCTACAGTAACCGCCAGATCTGAGATCCGAAAAACCCTAGGGGTTGACTTTCCCTTCTCCCCCTTAATCTTTTATGCCTACTTTGACTGCTCATATCTTTGCATCCGTTGCTCCGTTTTAGACATATGATATATCAAAATCTTCGTCTCGACGAGTACATCATTTCATTCCATTGCATCATTTGCATTTGAGTTCATGTTGATGCCCAAAATGCTGTGAGAAGGAGGCATCGTGAGTTAAATTGCAGATCCGTTAGCTCATCATTGACTTTTGTCATTTTTGCCATGATTATTGTGTGCATGATATGCCTGTGACCTTTTGGGATGAATTGTTAAGCCTTTTGTCTTCTTTCCAGAGGTGCCACCCATGCATTTTTATGATGTGTGTGGTGACTTGTGCAAGCTTGCAAAGAGGGGCACCCGAGTAATCTGTTTTTAGGGACTTAGTGATTTTCACTAAGTCTGGGTGTTTTAGTTCATGATGCCATATGTTCGGCTTGTTTCCTAGTGATCCGTGCCTCTTTTGAGCATGATCAGTAAGGGACTTTTGATATTTATGTTATGCTCTATCCATCCATGTCTTTACTTGCCATGTTGGAGCCCCCTAGGTTGAGTCAATCGAGCTCAACTTTTGCATCGTTGTAAATTTGGGCAGATCGTGAACTCTTTTGCGATTTTGCCGGTGCTATTGTTAGTGACTCGTGCATGCTATGCCATTGTTCTTGCCATGTCTAGCTAGCATTTTGTGCCTGCTTTATGGATATATGCTTGCCTTGCCATGACTTGCACCGTAGTGAGTGCATCGAGCTTGTTTACATGCCTTCGTGAGTTATAATTTCAGCATGTCTCAGTTTTCACAAAGTCTGAAAACTGATTGTGTTTCATCTATGTTCGTGTGCTCGCTAGAGTATTTTGTGAACCCTGTTGGCCCCAGGTCACTTTGGGTGTTTTTTTAAGCTTGTTGAGTAGCGCCATGCCATGTTCTTACTTGTCATGTTCAGGTTATGTTTCATGTTGTTTTGTTGCTCCAAAGAGAGCATCGTGGTCTGAAATTTCAGACTAGTGTTAATTTCACTAAGTCTGAAATCTGTTTTGCTTATTCAGTTTTGCCATGCTTGTTTGAACCTCTTAATGGATGAATTTGCCTATGGCTCAGTCCTAGTGATTTGTTAAGCATCTTGTGTACATCCCTGCCATGTATTTTGTTTTCATGTTTGGTGGCTGTAGTATGTTCATTTCGTTGCATTTATGAGCCTACTTGCTGTAAATCGCAGATCGGTTCGTTTCGTAAAACGCTTGCCTTTTCCAAACCGTAGCTCCGAATTCCTTTGATCTTTATATCGTTTTCAGGTGGTTTCTTCCCCTCTATCCAGTGGCACACTTGGTTTTCCAAGTTGAGGCCAGGTTCATGCATTTCCTATCACGTCTTGCATTTTGCATCCCGCATCGCATCCCGCATAGCATACCATCCTTGCATCTTATTGGTTGTCCTTGCACGTGGTTGATTGTATCCTTATTGCTTGTTTGTGTCGTTGGGTAGAGCCAAGAGACGAGTTCGTTAACGAGGAGCCCGTTGAGTTTGCTTTTGAGGATCCAGTCAACTCTGACAACTGTGCAGGCAAGATGATCATACCCTCGAAATCACTACTATCTTTGCTATGCTAGTTTGCTCGCTCTTTTGATATGCCATTGCTACGATGCCTACCACTTGCTTGTCAGCCTCCCAATTGCCATGATTGAGCCTCTAACCCACCATTGTCCTAGCAAACCGTTGATTGGCTATGTTAACGCTTTGCTCAGCCCCCTTCTTATGCGTTGCTAGTTGCAGGTGAAGATTGGAGCCGTTCCTTGTTGGAACATTTATTTACTTGTTGGGATATCATTATATTGCCATGTTATCTTAATGCATCTATATACTTGGTAAAGGGTGGAAGGCTCAGCCTCTCGCCTAGTGTTTTGTTCCACTCTTGCCGCCCTAGTTTCCGTCATATCGGTGTTATGTTCCCGGATTGTTGCGTCCCTCACGCGGTTGGGCTATAATGGGAACCCCTTGATAGTTCGCCTTGATTAAAACTTTTCCAGCAATGCCCAACATTGGTTTTACTATTTGCCACCTACCCCTTTTTCCCTTGGGTTTCCGGAGCCCGAGGGTCATCTTTATTTTAGCCCCCCACGGGCCAGTGCTCCTCTGAGTGTTGGTCCGAACTAGAGCCCTGTGCAGCGCCACCTCGGGGAAACTTGAGGGCTGGTTTTAGTTGTACGGATTGCTCATCTGAGTCTGCCCTGAGAACGAGATATGTGCAGCTCCTATCGGGATTTGTCGGCACATTCGGGCGGTGTTGCTGGACTTGTTTTGACCTGTCGAATCATCTTGTTGTACCGAGATACTGAGTCTGATCGGTGTGTCTTGGGTGGAGGTCTATTCCTTCGTTGACCATGAGAGCTTGTTATGGGCTAAGTTGGGACCCCCCCGCAGGGATTGATCTTTCGAAAGCCGTGCCCGCGGTTATGGGCAGATGGGAATTTGTTAATGTCCGGTTGTAGATAACTTGAACCTTAATTAATTAAAATGAATCAACTGAGTGTGTTGCCGTGAGGGCCTCTTCTCGGCGGAGTCTGGGAAGTGGACACGGTGTTGGAGTTATGTTTGCGCAGGTTGCTCTCTAGTTTCTCGCTCGTGCTTTGCCTCCTCTTCTCGCTCTCTTTTGCGAATAAGTTAGCCACCATATATGCTAGTCGCTTGCTACAGCTCCACTTACATTACCCCTTTCCTACCTATTAAGCTTAAATAGTCTTGATCGCGAGGGTGCGAGATTGCTGAGTCCCTGTGGCTCACAGATTACTATTACACCAGATGCAGGGACAGATGATACAGCTCCAGATGGCGCGCTCAAGCTCAAGTGGGAGTACGACAAGGACTCTCAGTGTTACTATGTTTCTTTTCCTGATGATCACTAGTGGTGCCCATTCGGGGTTAGATTCAGGGCCTTGTCGCATGTTGGGGGTCTTCTCTATTTTGGCGCCATAGTCGGGCCGTGAGTGATTTGTATGATGGATGTTATTTATGTACTTTGATGTGACGTGGCGAGTGTAAGCCAACTATGTTATCCCTCTTTATTATTATATTACATGGGATGTTTGTGATGATTACCCGACTTGCGACATATGCCTTCAATGCGATTATGCCTCTAAGTCGTGCCTCGACACGTGGGAGATATAGTCGCATCGAGGGTGTTACAACTACTGTCGGAGTAGATGACCACGGGTAGCCTAGCGGGCTCCCCCTGGCCCTTCTGAAAAAATTACGAGCCGATCCGGCCCTCAAGAATCCAAGACGTGGGGCCGCCTTCCCCTTGCCGGCTGTCTCCCAGGCCGGCTATCGGAAGGCGGCCCGACTTCAGCCCTCATGAAGAAAGCTGCGGGAGGGCCGGCTCCGAGAAGCTGGCCGCGAGAAGGGCGACTCCAAGAAGCCGGCTGCCACAAAGCGGTCAAGACCGTACCCTCGAAGTCTACAACCACATAACGGCGATGTGATGGGGCGTGGCTACAGTGAAGCCTGCCACCCCCGAATCCCGGAGCACGACTGGCACAGTGCGCCGTACGGGTGGCCATGGCCCGTCCGGCGCGGCACTGTTGCCACGTTGACCCTGATGTCATCCACGACGGGCCTCCAGTGCGGCCCACGGGCGGTGGGCCCCTTCGGGCAGAGAGACACCCGAAGGCGGCCATGCCTCCTCCAGTCGGCCCAAGACAAAGCCAGCTCTCCATAGCCGGCTTACCACCTCCCTCGAAGGAGACGCCCCATTAAGGAGACAAGACGTGGTGAGGCTACAACGATCACCCGCCGGACGGCGGCACTGTAGCCACGCCCACCTCGGCGAAGCCCTCGTCAACAGGATTGAGCAACAGTAACCAGCCCCCGACCGGGCCGTGGACAGTGGGGCCTGGCTGTCGACCAAGGAGTCGGCAGTCGGCGGGACCCACCAGCCAGCGCAGAAGCCGACGAGTGTAGACACATATGGCTGGGCCCCACGCCCAGCCGGATTACCATTGTACCCCCGGGGGGTAGGCCTATATAAACCCCCCGGGACACCCATGCAAAGGGTTGAGCCCTGCTAGTTTTAGACACCACATAGGGAGGAGAAGAGAGCGAGCCGTGCCCTTCTTCCTCCTCTCGCCAAACAGCTCAAGGAGCATCGTGTAGCTATTTGTTCATCTAGCAGTAGGGGTGTTATCTCCATGGAGAGCCTCGAAGCTGGGTAAGATTCGCCGGCGTGCATGTCTTCGCCTCATCCCGTTTCCAGGCACAGGCGACGTCTTACTGGCTCCCACAATGATAAGCCACCCGTTGGCATATTTCGCACCTACCACCTGACAGGAGGAAGGCGAATCCAAGACTGAGGAGGCATGGCGGCATGGAGCACGAACTCCCGGAAGGAGCCCTCGATGTGGACCCCAGGGGGGACGACCCACACCTTCGTGACCCGTCGGCGCCGACGGCAGCGCCGCCCGTGGCGATTGGCATCGACTCCTTTAGAGCCCTTGATGTGGGCGTACAAGGGAAGCGGGAACCCCGGCAGTGCCCGCACGCACCAGGGCCTCGACACCACCTGATGGGCCTCCTCGTCCCGGCCGCGGAGGGCGAGCTGTTTCTTCGGCGGGAGCGGGTCTGGTTCCTCTCGGGGAGCCTCGCTCTTCTCTGCCGCCGAGAACCGGCGGATCGGAGCCATCACAGCAAGACGGAGCAAGGACCGGGAAGAAGGAGAAGCAAGAAGGGATGGACTGGAAGGGCGGGCACCGTTCCGTACTTATGGCCGGCGAAAGCCAACCACCGACATCCACGATCGCAGGTAATCATGACCCGCTTTGCACGTAGGGACTTGTCCAATCCGTGCAGTTGCCGAGGCGCCATGGGGAAGTGGAGACGCCCATGTCCAATCAACTGCCACGCGGCGCCCAAGGCCGCAGGCTGTTAGGGCCCGCGGCGCTTCGCCCTTGCCCTTTCGCCTCCCTGCACGGCCAAGTCCGGGCACGCCTTGGGCCCGGGGGCTACTGTCGGCGTTCTGGGAACGGGGGTCCCCGGACTTGCCTGCCTGCGGCCTGCGGCGTGGCTCAAAGGGGGGGCCAGCACGGCCCATCTTCATCAACACAAACCCAAGACCCTCGCGAGGGGCCAAGCCTCGCGGGGCGGACGACATGGAGCTTCCTCAGGCACGGCCTCATCATGCTGGCTCGTGAGGAGGCGGAGAGATCAAGGCGGGGTACCTCACGAGGTGCCCGTGACGCAAGCCATGACGACCAAAGGTGCCAGGCGGGCGCCAGCCCGCGCAGTGTCCTCCTTTCCTCTTTGGTGCAAAGGGAGCAAGCGCAGGCGAGAGCATCAAGCAAAGGCACCCGTTTCGGTGCAACGAGACCAAGACCAGTCCAACGGCAGGAGGGAAGTCATTGTGGAGCCCAAGCTAGCGTCACCACCAGAGCCTTTGGCAGCCGAGGACCAACTTTAGTCAGGATAAGAGTACCAGATGTTCCCCTTCAAAATGGCCAATTGTTGGTGCCCTTCCCGCTCAATATTTTGGGAGAGGCCCAGGGCCTTTGCCTATAAATAGGACTAGCCACCCACAGGGTAGAAAAATGGAAAAGAGATCGGATCGAGTAGCATCACACACACACAGAGAGAGAGAGAGAAAAGGGTGACTGAACTCCTCCTAGCAGTTCATCCCCTTAGCCAAGAACAGACCCTCGCAAGGCTGTTCTTCCTTGTGTTGCTCATCATCATCAGCCCAAGAGGCAATCCACCACACCACACACTGGAGTAGGGTATTACACCACAACGGTGGCCCGAACCAGTATAAACCCTGTGTCCCTTGTGCTGTTCTTTCCATAGCTTAGATCTTAGCGAGGCGGAGGGGTACAGGCAGGTAGAAGGCGAAATCTCCGCACGCACCCTAGTGTTCGAACCACAAGGGTCTGCCGGAACCCGAAATCCGATAGATGTGCCGCAAGGTTTGCTGACTTGTTTACATGCTGAATAACAAAAAAAGAGGAAATATTACTGAGCGCTACTTTTTGTAACAGGATATGAGCTAGAATTAAGCGAGAATTGTGGCGAGTGTTCCATGCAATCAACTTCCATTATCACATGCAAGAACCCTCGAAGAGAACCAAATGTGTTGAAGATTGCTTTATCACATTTTAAAATTATAATAAGAGTGCAGACGCTCCTCCATCTGGATCCTAGTAGTATAGTGTAGTATGCTTCTGGCAATCTGACACCGAATTAACTGTTGCACGTCCACCGCCTGAGCAAGGGAGAGCTTGCATTAGTCAAAATTTTCTCCTTGTCCTGCGAGCCACCGCGCGCAAGCTTCTCCCGTCCTGCAACCTTCTCCTCGTTCGGCAAGTTGACGGGACACAACAAAGTAATGCTAGTCCATGCTGCCTCCTCCCCGGTTAACATGGCTTAATTTCAAAGGAGATAAATACATTGTCTGTCATTGAATATTTGTAAAAATACGGTCAGTGGACTTCATAATACGCTCATTGCGCTGAATATATATATTTTCCGGTGTTCATACGGTCACTAGCTCACCCTGACTGAGTATGTGTGTGCATGCACATGTAGGTTGAGCACTTGAGCGTCACCGTGTGTGTTCCGTCGTGTGCTCGGACATGCATGCATTAGGGCGTCGTGCACATTTTTGCATCCATGTGTACATGTGACTGTTGCATACACATAGGGGGAGTACGTGTAGGGGCCACTAAGGAGCAGTCAAATCACACAGTAAGTTAGTCGGAAGAAGCAACCATCATTTCACTCTTGAATGACACATATACAATATAAAATGGTTGACATGGAGAGAAAAAGAAAACCACTATATATACACTAGCAGGAGCCTAAGCTACAAGCCTGCTTGCTTATGTTGCTCTCTTCACAAGCATAGAACGACGGGCCTGATCCCGCAGCTGGGGGGAGGGAACAATGTCCTGCGTAGACGCGGTCGACATCGGCGAGGGAGAAAACCCACAGTCGGTGCGTCCCAATCGGGGGTCACCGCGGTATGGGCCGATGTCGCGTCCCAACCGCCCTTCTAGCTATAGCCCGACGTCCCAGGTAGCCCATCTTCCTTTTGGAGCCGGCTTGCTCCACTGCCGTAGCTCCATCTCCATGTCGATCTTTCTCTACTTCTATCGGCTTCTACTTGTGATGAGTTTATGTCTCATGATCTAGTGCCAGTACTATTATTCTAATCACACTTCTTCAATATCTTTGCCATCAGGGATGCTCAGGTCGATTTTAGTGGAACTGCACAAAAGCATCGTATGATTCGAGGGTGCCAGCCGTCTTTCCTTCGACAGGTTCTACCTGGCCAGGAAATTAAATCATGTTTAGGGTTTAGGGTTTAAGTCGTAGTGACCCCATCAGTAGTTTTTCTTTCGTACACGCTCTCACAACTTTTTTCTTTAGTTGTGAAGTAAATATTGGCTATGATCTGTGAATCGTTGAGATGCATCAGCATGCGTGTTAGTTTTCCTTTGTATTTGATGGAATGTTGTAACGGGGCAACCTTGGAATAGGAATGAAAATGGAGTGGAAAAGTTTCCGTTTTTTCGGAGAAAAAATGGAAACGGAGAGAAACCAACGTTTCGTTTCGTTGGATCGCGCCATCGAGCAAAACCAACGTTTAAATCACCTCTGTCATGTTCGTGTCTCACACGGTCGCTCGGCATGCCACTCATCGCAAACCGAGTAGTATACCATAACTTTCCCGCCTGCTTGTCGATGGATCGCGCCATGGAGTACTATCAATACTGGAAGAGATTGATGAGTTGGAGGAGGATAGCTAGCTGTAGCACGGACTCCCAAGAACTTTTTACATGCATGTTGCAGCCGGCTATTGTGACCTTTGAACGCGGAGCAGCCGTGTGCACTCGGAAGCGGCGTGGGAGACGCTCTCTCGGCCAGTGCGCCGCTTCAATGCTGGCGCCAGTGAGAGGTCGCGTCCGCTCTGGCCGGGCATGAATGCGGCACTGACCGTTTCGGGTGGGAAGCACGCGCGGGTGATGAAGAGGGTTCGGGTTGGTCAGGACCGGCCGTGGCAGCGGTTCGGACATGCGCAAACAAGAGATGCTATACGTTAATATTGCTGCGTATATAATTAACAACGTAAATAATGTGCCAGTTGGACAAATATGATTGGAGATAGAGATATATAAGCGGGAGCCTCAACGCTTGTTCGCTAGGGTTTGCACTCTCCACACGCTCGCCGCACTACATATATGTTACATGCTGGAGGCTCAGCGTTCATTTGCTAGGGTTTGCTATATTCACAGTCTCTCACCCTCTCTTCACCAGATCTAAACAATACCGCGTTGGCCTCTTGTCTCTCCGCCCCCCCCCCCTCACAGCTGGTGAAGGAGGCGTCCGTATCCCGTCACACCGGGAAGGGGAGGAGGTGCGGCATTCACCCTATCGCCTTCGGTGAGGGAGGCAATCCACTGCCGGCTGCGCTGTTCTCTTTCATCCAGCACCTGTGCAGGAGGGCCACCGACCTCTTCTTCCTTCCTGTCGTACGTAGTGTGGGAAGATCCGGCCTCCCGCCGCACGCCTTGCCACATCCCGACGACCCTAAGGTATAAGTTTCTTTGAAACCGTCGCTGCTCTAGCTGCATGTGGATCTTTTTCGATCTGTAGTCGAATCTAGGTCTTGGTTCAAAGAGGAAAGAAGGGTGCGGTCGGCTGGAGCAAGAATCTAGGACGTGGTTCAATGAGGAAAGGAGGGGCGGAAAGTAGTATAGACTGGCTATCCAGCCGCTTTGTAGGTCGAAAAGGGAAAAGGGGGGTAACCCAGTACACACATCTGTAAGGAACCGATCTCTTTGTTGAAAAGGGAAAGAAACTGGGGGGTCGGGTAGTTTGTGCACGACTAGATTTGCTGCCCTCACATAGGAAGAAGGTTTAAAGAGAACAAATATGGGACCAGCGCATATATTCTGCTTGGCTACATACTCTGCATCACCCATTTATACGTGTAGACGCACATGGTGCTGGCATGTCCCATGCAGCTATTTTGCTGTTGTTAATCTAAGAATGCCACCGGAAAATTGAAGCAATGCCACTGCTAAAAGTAACTTACATTTTTTAACGAATGTTGTTTCAAGAGAATGTCTCTGTTAATATGAATTAATGCAACCGTTTTAAATAAATGATGAATTGAAGCTATTGTATTGCTGTCTTTTCCCATTAAGTAGTGAACAAAAATGGGACCAACCCAGACATGATGCTTGTTGCTTTGTTACAACAAATTCAGCATCACCCCCTTTATAAGCCAGTAATTGATGCCACTCTCAGAACTAACTACTAATCTGTTTTAAGAGAATTTCTCTGTTAATATGAATCAATGCAACTATTTTAGAAATGCTACTGTCCTATACTTTGTTTTCCATCAAGATAAGGTAGATGCTTCTTTTTGTGGCCGCATGTTTCATCCTCCTTTATTGGCCAGTAATTGTTTTCTTTTTTTTCCTCTTAAATTAGGGATATCTATTCAACTTGTTGCTATAGAAAACTTAAATGTCACACCGGCAACTTTGCTTGATTTCAGTGCAACTGCACAAAACTTGATTGGATTTCCTATTCGTGTTGGTAGATTCGTATTTTATCTTGGTCGTCTCATGAAAGGTCAGTACAGGCCTTCATCCACATGATTGTGCACTATGCTTTGAGATGTTGTGCAACTTGTATTGGTACTGTTTTAAATAAATGATGAATTGTAGCTATTGTATTGCTGTCTTTTCCCATTAAGTAGCGAACAAAAATGGGACCAACCCAGACATCATGCTTGTTGCTTTGTTACAACAAATTCAGCATCACCCCCTTTATAAGCAAGTAATTGATGCCACTATCAGAATTAACTACTGAATCTTATTTCAAAACTGCAACACTTGTTAGGGATTGGCGGGATTACCATTTTTGTGGCCGCATGTTTCATCCTCCTTTATTAGCCAGTAATTGATTCCTTTTTTGCCTCTGTTTAAACAGGGATATCTATTCGACTTGTTGCTATTGCGACATTTTGCTTTGCTATGCGAAACACTTTGCTTGATTTCAGTGCAACTGCACAAAATGAGATTGGATTTCCTATTCGTGTTGGCAGACTCATATTTTATCATTGTTGGTCTCATGAAAGGTTAGTACAGGCCTTCATCCACATGATTGTGCAGTGTGTTTTGAGATGTTGTGCTACTTGTATTGGTACTATTTTAAATAAATGTTGAATTGAAGCTATTGTATTGCTGTCTTTTCCCATTAAGTAGTGAACAAAAATGGGACCAACCCAGCCATGATGCTTGTTGCTTTGTTACAAAAAATTCAGCATCACCCCCTTTATAAGCCAGTAATTGATGCCACTCTCAGTATTAACTACTGAATCTTATTTCAAAATTGCAACACTTGTTAGGGATTGGTTGGATTACCATTTTTGTGGCCGCATGTTTCATCCTCCTTTATTGACCAGTAATTGATTCCTTTTTTGCCTCTGTTAAAACAGGGATATCTTTTCAACTTGTTGCTATTGCGACATTTTGCTTCGCTTAATTTTGGTGGAACTGCACAAAATGAGACCGGATTTCCATATATGTGTTGAGATCTCTGTGAGATCTTACTCACGAGTTGTTTCAGATCTTGGTCTTGAATGGTCAGTACCGACCTTCCTCCGAATTAACTACTGAATCTTAGTTCAAAACTGCAAACACTTGTTAGGGATCGGCAGGAGTACCATTTCTGTTAGGGATCGTCCGGAGTACATGTTTAAGAAATGTATTGTTCAGATAATGTCTCTGTTATTATATATCAGTTACAGACTTACAGTGTTTTACAAATGGTACTATCCTGCTTTGTAGTTTTTTCTACATGTTTAACCAAGGTATTGTTAAGATAATGTCTCTGTTAAAATGAATCAGTCGCATTTTTTAGGAATGATACTTTTCTGCTTTTTCGTTCTTTATACATCTTGAAACAGGGCATTGTTAAGATAATGTCTTAGTTAATATGAATGAATCACACTGATTGAGAATTGCTACACTCCTACTTTGTTTCCCATTAAGATAAGGTAGATCAGTAGATGTTTTTCTTCTAGGAGTACAAGTCATCAACCGTTATTTCTCAGTAATTGTTTCCCTTATACCTTTTTGCTTACAGGGATATCAAAATTAAAGCTCGGTTTTATTCTGACTTCGATTTTAGTTCAACTGCACAAAAGGAGACAATGTGTCCAAGGCAAACTGCTGCATTACTGGGTCCAGTTGGTCGGTCCACTTTGCAGAAAGAAGCAGTCACTGTTTGCGCTACATTACAGAAGGAATGACCAAGAAGCTTTACAGAGTATTATTAGACACCGGTGACATGACTAGTCTGCAGAGACCATTGGCAATTTAACAACACGTAGAGTGCCTCCACGATCATAGGCATTACATATTTTGAATGGGAAAAGCTTGTCAAAGTTTAATCATTGATGTTAGCAAGAAGCAACAGGACTCCACGATCATAGGCATTACATATTTTGAATAGGAAAAGCTTGTCAAAGTTTAATCATTGATGTTAGCAAGAAGCGACATGACTCCACGATCATAGGCATTACCTATTTTGAAAGGGAAAAGCTTGTCAAAGTTTAATCATTGATGTTAGCAAGAAGACGTTAGTTTAATATATTGGAATTAGAAAACCTTGTCAAAATTTGCCCATTGATGTTAGCCAGAAGCATCGAGTGTTTTTTCCTATTCCTGTGTTCTGTTTAGAAGTAGATAGTTACTCTGCTGAGATATTCTTGTGTTAAGAGTTTGTTCTTAATATTGTCTATGTAATGCCAGGCCTTGTGTTTGATTGCATAGTTGAGCTTGGAATGTTGTGGCATGCGGCATCACGAGCTGTTCGCCGTTCCTCCTGAGAATAATGCTTCATATTGTTTTGCATGTCGATCTAATGCCAGTGATTTTCTTGTTCAGAAGATCATACTCTTCTGTTGTTTCCGTGCTTAAGAAGTTCATCGTCTGATGTTTCATTCATAGCCTATGCGACAAGTCGGGTTGGTTAGACGTGAAACCATATGATCTTCCAACCAACTCATGATATTAGGTCGTGATTGGATCGTCGTTTTCCAACCAAAACCGCTTGTAAAACTGACGCTTGTAAATTAAAGCAGATGGTCTCGGGAGAAGGCGCTTGGTTGGTCGATTTCGACTAGTAAAATATCGGAAGTACTTGACACACGATAAAAACGCTGAACGACACTCGGACGATTGCTTATCCAGCCGTTAGTTGTTGTTTCAGCCTTGCCCATGGATGGCATGATACACATGTCGTGCATGTATCCTCTGGTAATGTCGTCCATATAGCAGTGCTCATAAATTATACACTGGTCTCTCAAATTACACGCGTAACCCGCCGGTTTTACTTACAGACCTCGGGCCCTCGGTTTCATTACGCCTGTATTTTACGTGTTGTTTTCGATGACGAGTAAATTACACTTGCATGTTAATACAGGTTTGAAATAAACCAGAGCTCCCAAGCGCGGCCTTACCGTTTCATGCCGTCTCAGTTTCTCGAAGGTGCTCATAGGTGTCTGATGATCCTGCCTTCCTGAATGAGTAGCGGGTGCTTTATCAGACCAACCGTAGGGCCCGCGAGGCCCTCTCTATTGTCCTTCGAGTTGTTGCGCTCGCCGTGGCGCCGAGCATTGTTAACATCGTCAACGAACATGAGGATTTAGGAGATGACTTTATTTTGACTGGATGACACTAGGGACCCACGAGGGCCATAGCCGTACGTATGCAAGTGCCTCCTTATTATGTACAACTATATTTTTGTTCTTTCTCCTGGTTTCCTGACATCACGTTCCCACACCATTGTCAACCTATGCAGTCAATATAAACAAGAGAATTGCACAAGGTGCGGCCGATAGCTGGGACCAAGCAGCTTGAGCAGTATTGAGCAGAGCAGGGTATTAACTGGGTGGGCTATGGCCCGTCTAGCCCAGGCCAGATGTCCAACCCAGATACTAATTTTTACAAGATGAAAATGGCTAGCCCAGCTATACGTCTTTTTGAGGAATACCCGCTGGGCTGCAAATCTTTCCTAGGAGGGATGCATTAGGCTTAATAGGAAAATGGGCTTTAAAAAATAATAAATGGGATGTAATTATAAAAACTGGGCAGTAACTATAAAAAATGCACCAAACACGAAATTAGTTTATAAAGTATTATTTACGGATTTTGAAAATCTTAAATTTTCATTGTTGCACGCGCAATGTTTCGTTAGATTTTTACGTAATACAAATTTATATTTAATCTGACTAGAAATCTCAGGATAAAAATATTTCGGAGCCCATCAAAATGTGGGAAATTTTATTGAATTCTGTCTTCAACGGTTGGTTGAAATTATTAATCATTGTCCTAGCTAGAAAATGGGTTGTACTTTTAACAAACTGTAAATGGGCTGTTGTAAATTCCATAAGAATTCCAAAATGGGATGTACATTCTTACAAAACGTAAATGGGCTATAAGTTCTCTGCCACACACTTGTGGGCCTACTAAGTGACGCGTTCCCTAAAAAATAAGTTGACGCGTATGCAAGGCTTTGCCAACTTATTATAGTCAACACACGGTTCTGGCAGCAGTGGCCGTTGGATGTCTATCCAACGGATGTCGTGCTTCTTCTTCAATTTTGGATATTCTTAGCTTCGGCCGCCCAAAAAATTATTCCTCCCCCTGACATCTGGGCGCACCGTTCCGGAGGCTGACCTGTGGGCCTACTAAGTTGGAGCGTACCAAGGGCTTTGTCAACTTAGTCAATAATAAACGTTTCTAGCTTCAGTCACCGTACGATGTCCATCCAACAGTCGTAGTGCGTCCTCAAACTCTGGTCTTCTTGGTCCAGCCGCCCAAAGCAGCGCCGGTCGTGCCACCTGCTCCTGCCTCCTGTGGCCGGCTGTGCTGCCGCGGAGGCCTCACCGCCCCCATACTACTCCCACCGCTGGCCAGGCCATCCCTCCCCTCACCCACACCCCCTGTTATTCTGCGGCGACGGCAGCCTCACACCGCAGCCGAACCAGTGAACCCTCGTACTCCTCTCCGCGCGGGCTTCCACTTCTGCGTCTTCCCCGGCTCCGCGTCGTCCCCTTCCTAGGCCTCGCCGTCGTCCAGACCACCGCCCTGGTGCTCTCGGCGCGGCGTGGTCAACGTGGTCAACGATCGACTTCCATCGAAAGAGTACTGTATGTGGAGAGGCTGACAGCTGGGTCCAGGCAGCCGCAAGGAAGTGCCTCCTTATTACACGCAATATAATTATTCCTCCACCTTATAGCAGGGACCCACCGGACGGGCCACCTTATTTCGCAAAAAAACGTTGCCTCCCTGACTGCTCGGACCCACCGGACGGGCCACCTTATTTCGCGAAAAAAACGCGTCCTTATTACGCACAAAAAATGAATACTCCCCTGCTAGCTGGGACCCACCATGGTGGGAGGCTGACTTGTGGGCCTACTAAGCTGACTGTGACGGGGGCCTTCGTCAACTTTAGTCAATATGAACGATTCGAGCTCCAGTGACCGTACGATGTGCATCCAATGGCCGTAGTGCTTCTTCAACCTCTGGTCCTCTTGCTCCAGCCGCCCAAAGCAGCACCGGTCGTGCCGCATGCTCCTCCCTCCCGTGGCCGGTTGTGATGCCGCGGAGGCCTCACCGCCCCGTACTACTCCCACCGTTGGCCAAGCCATCCCTCTACTCACCCACACCCCCTGTTATTCTGTGGCGATGGCAGCCTCACACCGCAGCCGAACCAGTGAACCCTCATACTCCTCTCCGCGCGGGCTTCCACTGCTGCGTCTTCCCCGGTTCCGCGTTGTCCCCTTCCTAGGCCTCGCCGTTGTCCACTGCCCTGGTGCTCTCGGCACGGCGTGGTTAACGTGGTCAAGGAACGACTTCCATCGGACGTGTACTGTACGTGGAGAGGCTGACAGCTGGGTCCACAGCCGCAGCAAGGAAGTGCCTCCTTATTATGCGGAAAATAATGTTTCCTCCACCTGACAGCAGGGACCCACCGGACGGGCCACCGTATTTCACGAAAAAACGTTTCCCCCCTAACTGCTGGAAAGAAAATACGGCCACGTATGTGTACATACGGGCGGGGTCTTGAACGCCTACTCACGCATACGTACGGCGAGGGCTCGTGTATGTGGCTGGGTCGGAACGGAGAAACAGCATCGTCGTCGTGTTCATGGGTCGGAACGGACAAACAGCATTCTCGTTGTGTTCATGGGTTGAAACGGAATGCGTGGTCGTGTTCATCGGGAGGGCTTGGACAGAAGAGGCAATGGAAACGAGGCCTGGCGTACCGCACAACGGAGGCAATGGACCTCCTACGGTCGAAACGGCAGTCCTGTTGATCAGGAGGGGTGTGGCGTACCACAAAACGAAGGAAACGGACCTCCTACGGTTGAAACGGGGGTCTTGTTGATCGGGAGGGGTGTGGCGTACCGCAAAACAGAGGGAACGGGCCTTCTACGGTCGAAACGGGGGTCTTGTTGATCGGGAGGGGTGTGGCGTACCGCAAAACAGAGGAAACAGACTTGTGTTGGAGCGCTACGGTCGAAACGGGGGTCCTGTTCATCGGGAGGGGTGTGGCGTACCGCAAAACGGGACTCCACGGGATACTGTTCATCTCCACCGTCGACCCCCTCCAGCCTCCACGAGCTACTGTTCATCCACCGTCGACCTCCTCCAGCCTCCACGGGCTCCTGTTCATCCAGCCTCCACGGCACGCTACTCCACCGGCTACTGTTCAACCACCCCTCCACCGTCTACTGTTCATCCAGCCCTCCACACCACGGGCTCCTATTCAACCACCCCTCCACGGGCACCCCTCCACCATCTACTGTTCATCCTGCCCTCCAGACCACGGGGTCCTGTTCATCCACCCCTCCACGGGCACTCCTCCACCGTCTACTGTTCATCCAGCCCTCCACCACACCACGGGGTCCTATTCATCCAGAGGCAACGCCACCGCTCACTGTTCATCCAACCCCACCCCCCACCCCGCAACACTCACTGTTCATCCCATCGATCGGCTTCAGTTAGCAGCAGTAGCCAAGGAATCGCTCGATCGGGTTTAGTTAACAGCCATCGATCGGTCGCTCGGGTTCAGTAACGCGTAGCCTATAGTGCAATCGCTCGGGTTCAGTTAGAGCCCAACGCCTCGCTCGGGTTCAGTTAGAGCCAATGCCTCGCACACATGCGCAGATGTGTATGAGAGAAACGCGCATCGCTCGGCCCCGACCTCCCACCGTAACCGGGAACTCCCCGAAATTTTCCTCCCCCTCGCTTCTACCATGGTTTTTTCCGTCATGGACGGCCCAAAGAATGTCATGCAGCTGCGTCTCCGGCCCGCCCAGGACGAAAAGCCCATTTTCTGTCATGATTTTTTGTCATAGAAGTAGGAGCCCACCACATCTATTATGATACCAAGTTTTGTCGTAATTATCGTCATAGAAGTGTCATATGTATGACAGAAAAAAAATTCGTTCGGCCCAAAATGTCACGGATGTGTCTTTTTTTTTGTAGTGTCAACTCTTGTAATACTCATATCATCAAGAGTAAATCAAGCAGGATGTAGGGTTTTACCTCCATCAAGAGGGCTCGAACTTGGGTAAAACATCGTGTCCCCTGCATCATGTTACCATCCGCCTTAGACGCACAGTTCGGGACCCCCTACCCGAGATCCGCCGGTTTTGACACTGACAATAAACCTTAAGAAAATCCAAAAAAATTAGTTGTAGCTTTTAATTAGTTTACTTTCCATGCTTGTAGTAGTAATTAAAAGAAAACCCAAAAAGATTTCCTGTTCTTCTTTTACTTGTTGGGAGCTCTCCCATGTAAATAGTTTTATTTCTTTTCTTTTCTCTGGCGGTCGATAGGAGAAGACCATAATTAAATTGTTGAAGTGGCTCTTATATTCATTATTGTTGATCTGACAAAAGAGCCCATATTGCCTTGTCTTCTCCCGTTTATTGAATGCTTGCAGATTCCAGCTTAGTCCAATGCACGTACACTATTATTATTATTCACATCGTTCGGTCGTGCAAGTGAAAGGTAATTAGGACGATATATGATGGACCGAATTGTTGGGGAACGCAGTAATTTCGAAAATTTTCCTACGCACACGCAAGATCATGGTGATGCACAGCAACGAGAGGGGAGAGTGTTGTCTACGTACCAACGCAGACCGACTGCGGAAGCGATCTCACAACGTAGAGGAAGTAGTCGTACGTCTTCTTCCCGATCCGACCGATCCAAGCACCGTTACTCCGGCACCTCCGAGTTCTTAGCACACGTTCAGCTCGATGACGTTCCTCGGGCTCCGATCCAGCAAAGCGTCGAGGAAGAGTTCCGTCAGCACGACGGCGTGGTGACGATCTTGATGTACTACCGACGCAGGGCTTCGCCTAAGCACTGTAACGGTATGATCGAGGTGGAATTTGGTGGCAGGGGGCACCGCACACGGCTAAGGAACGATCTCAAGGATCAACTTGTGTGTCTTGGGGTGTCCCCTGCCCCCGTATTTATATGTTGGAGGAGGGGGGGCTGGCCGGCCAAGAGGGGGAGGCGCAGGGGAGTCCTACTCCCACCGGGAGTAGGACTCCTCCCCCCCAATCCTAATCCAATTAGGACTCTCGGGGGGGAAAGAGAGAGAAGGGGGGCCGGCCCCTTGTCCTATTCCTAATAGGACTCTAGGGGGGCGCCGGCCAGCTAGTGGGCTTCCCTTTTCTCTTTTCCACTAAGGCCCAATAGGCCCTTTTACCTCCCGGGGGGGTTCCGGTAACCCTCTCGGTATTCCGGTAAAATCCCGATTTCACCCGGAACGCTTCCGGTGTCCAAACATAGGCTTCCAATATATCAATCTTTACGTCTCGACCATTTCGAGACTCCTCGTCATGTCCGTAATCTCATCCGGGACTCCGAACAACCTTCGGTACATCAAAATGCATAAACTCATAATAACTGTCATCGTAACGTTAAGCGTGCGGACCCTACGGTTCGAGAACAATGTAGACATGACCGAGACACGTCTCCGGTCAATAACCAATAGCGGGACCTGGATGCCCATATTGGCTCCTACATATTCTACGAAGATCTTTTATCGGTCAGACCGCATAACAACATACGTTGTTCCCTTTGTCATCGGTATGTTACTTGCCCGAGATTCGATCGTCGGTATCCAATACCTAGTTCAATCTCGTTACCGGCAAGTCTCTTTACTCGTTCCGTAATACATCATGTCACAACTAACTATTTAGTTGCAGTGCTTGCAAGGCTTATGTGATGTGTATTACCGAGAGGGCCCAGAGATACCTCTCCGACAATCGGAGTGACAAACCCTAATCTCGAAATACGCCAACCCAACATCTGCCATTGGAGACACCTGTAGTACTCCTTTATAATCACCCAGTTACGTTGTGACGTTTGGTAGTACCCAAAGTGTTCCTCCGGTAAACGGGAGTTGCATAATCTCATAGTTATAGGAACATGTATAAGTCATGAAGATAGCAATAGCAACATACTAAACGATCGGGTGCTAAGCTAATGGAATGGGTCATGTCAATCAGATCATTCAACTAATGATGTGACCTCGTTAATCAAATAACAACTCTTTGTTCATGGTCAGGAAACATAACCATCTTTGATTAACGAGCTAGTCTAGTAGAGGCATACTAGTGACACTCTGTTGGTCTATGTATTCACACATGTATTATGTTTCCGGTTAATACAATTCTAGCATGAATAATAAACATTTATCATGATTCAAGGAAATAAATAATAACTTTTATTATTGCCTCTAGGGCATATTTCCTTCAGTCTCCCACTTGCACTAGAGTCAATAATCTAGATTACACAGTAATGATTCTAACACCCATGGAGCCTTGGTGCTGATCATGTTTTGCTCGTGGAAGAGGCTTAGTCAACGGGTCTGCAACATTCAGATCCGTATGTATCTTGCAAATCTCTATGTCTCCCACCTGGACTAAATCCCGGATGGAGTTGAAGCGTCTTTTGATGTGCTTGGTTCTTTTGTGAAATCTGGATTCCTTTGCCAAGGCAATTGCACCAGTATTGTCACAGAAGATTTTCATTGGACCCGATGCACTAGGTATGACACCTAGATCGGATATGAACTCCTTCATCCAGACTCCTTCGTTTGCTGCTTCCGAAGCAGCTATGTACTCCGCTTCACATGTAGATCCCGCTACGACGCTTTGTTTAGAACTGCACCAACTGACAGCTCCACCGTTTAAAGTAAACACGTATCCGGTTTGCGATTTAGAATCGTCCGGATCAGTGTCAAAGCTTGCATCAACGTAACCTCTTACGGTGAGCTCTTTGTCACCTCCATATACGAGAAACATATCCTTAGTCCTTTTCAGGTATTTCAGGATGTTCTTGACCGCTGTCCAGTGATCCACCCCTGGATTACTTTGGTACCTCCCTGCTAAACTTATGGCAAGGCACACATCAGGTCTGGTACACAACATTGCATACATGATAGAGCCTATGGCTGAAGCATAGGGAACATCTTTCATATTCTTTCTATCTTCTGCAGTGGTCGGGCATTGAGTCTGGCTCAACTTCACACCTTGCAATACAGGCAAGAACCCTTTCTTTGCTTGATCCATTTTGAACTTCTTCAAAATCTTGTCAAGGTATGTGCTTTGTGAAAGTCCAATTAAGCGTTTTGATCTATCTCTATAGATTTTTATGCCTAATATGTAAGCAGCTTCCCCAAGGTCTTTCATCGAAAAACTTTTATTCAAGTATCCCTTTATGCTATCCAGAAATTCTATATCATTTCCAATGAGTAATATGTCATCCACATATAATATCAGAAATGCTACAGAGCTCCCACTCACTTTCTTGTAAATACAGGCTTCTCCAAAAGTCTGTATAAACCCAAATGCTTTGATCACACTATCAAAGCGTTTATTCCAACTCCGAGATGCTTGCACCAGTCCATAGATGGATCGCTGGAGTTTGCACACTTTGTTAGCTCTCTTTGGATCGACAAAACCTTCTGGTTGCATCATATACAACTCTTCTTCCAGAAATCCATTCAGGAATGCGGTTTTTACATCCATTTGCCAAATTTCATAATCATAAAATGCGGCAATTGCTAACATGATTCTGACAGACTTAAGCATCGCTACGGGTGAGAAAGTCTCATCGTAGTCAACTCCTTGAACTTGTCGAAAACCTTTCGCGACAAGTCGAGCTTTGTAGACAGTAACATTACCATCAGCGTCAGTCTTTTTCTTAAAGATCCATTTATTCTCAATTGCTTGCCGATCATCGGGCAAGTCAACCAAAGTCCATACTTTGTTCTCATACATGGATCCCATCTCAGATTTCATGGCTTCAAGCCACTTTGCGGAATCTGGGCTTACCATCGCTTCTTCATAGTTCGTAGGTTCATCATGATCTAGTAGCATGACTTCCATAACAGGATTACCGTACCACTCTGGTGCGGATCTTGCTCTGGTTGATCTACGAGGTACAGTAGTATCTTGATCTAAAGTTTCATGATCATCATCATTAACTTCCTCTCTTATTGGTGTAGTTCTCACAGAAACAGTTTTCTGTGATGTACTATTTCCCAATAATGGAGTAGGTATAGTTACCTCGTCAAGTTCTACTTTCCTCCCACTCACTTCTTTCGAGAGAAACTCCTTCTCAAGAAAGTTTCCGAATTTGGCAACAAAAGTCTTGCCTTCGGATCTGTGATAGAAGGTGTATCCAATAGTTTCCTTTGGATATCCTATGAAGACACACTTCTCCGATTTGGGTTCGAGCTTATCAGGTTGAAGCTTTTTCACATAAGCATTGCAGCCCCAAACTTTAAGAAACGACAACTTTGGTTTCTTGCCAAACCATAGTTCATAAGGCGTCGTCTCAACGGATTTAGATGGTGCCCTATTTAACGTGAATGCGGCCGTCTCTAAAGCATAACCCCAAAATGATAGCGGTAAATCAGTAAGAGACATCATAGATCGCACCATATCTAGTAAAGTACGATTACGACGTTCGGACACACCATTACGTTGTGGTGTTCCGGGTGGCGTGAGTTGTGAAACTATTCCACAATTTTTCAAATGTACACCAAACTCGTAACTCAAATATTCTCCTCCACGATCAGATCGTAGAAACTTTATTTTCTTGTTACGATGATTTTCAACTTCACTCTGAAATTCTTTGAACTTTTCAAATGTTTCAGACTTATGTTTCATTAAGTAGATATACCCATATCTGCTTAAATCATCTGTGAAGGTGAGAAAATAACGATATCCGCCACGAGCCTCAATATTCATCGGACCACATACATCGGTATGTATGATTTCCAATAAATCTGCTGCTCTCTCCATAGTGCCGGAGAACGGTGTTTTAGTCATCTTGCCCATGAGGCACGGTTCGCAAACACCAAGTGATTCATAATCAAGTGGTTCCAAAAGCCCATCAGTATGGAGTTTCTTCATGCGCTTTACACCGATATGACCTAAACGGCAGTGCCACAAATAAGTTGCACTATCATTATCAACTCTGCATCTTTTGGCTTCAACATTATGAATATGTGTATTACTACTATCGAGATTTAATAAGAATAGACCACTTTTCAAGGGTGCATGACCATAAAAGATATTACTCATATAAATAGAACAACCATTATTCTCTGATTTAAATGAATAACCGTCTCGCATCAAACAAGATCCAGATATAATGTTCATGCTCAACGCTGGCACCAAATAACAATTATTTAGGTCTAATATTAATCCCGAAGGTAGATGTAGAGGTAGCGTGCCGACCGCGATCACATCGACTTTGGAACCGTTTCCCACGCGCATCGTCACCTCGTCCTTTGCTAGTGTCCGCTTATTCTGTAGTCCCTGTTTCGAGTTGCAAATATTAGCAACAGAACCAGTATCAAATACCCAGGTGCTACTGCGAGCATTAGTAAGGTACACATCAATAACATGTATATCACATATACCTTTGTTCACCTTGCCATCCTTCTTATCCGCCAAATACTTGGGGCAGTTCCGCTTCCAGTGACCAGTCTGCTTGCAGTAGAAGCACTCAGTTTCAGGCTTAGGTCCAGGCTTGGGTTTCTTCTCTTGAGCAGCAACTTGCTTGCCGTTCTTCTTGAAGTTCCCTTTCTTCTTCCCTTTGCCCTTTTTCTTGAAACTAGTGGTTTTGTTAACCATCAACACTTGATGCTCCTTTTTGATTTCTACCTCCGCAGCTTTCAGCATAGCGAAGAGCTCGGGAATAGTCTTGTTCATCCCTTGCATATTATAGTTCATCACAAAGCTCTTGTAGCTTGGTGGCAGTGATTGGAGAATTCTGTCAATGACGCAATCATCCGGAAGTGTAACTCCCAATTGAATCAAGTGATTATTATACCCAGACATTTTGAGTATATGTTCACTGACAGAACTATTCTCCTCCATCTTGCAGCTATAGAACTTATTGGAGACTTCATATCTCTCAATCCGGGCATTTGCTTGAAATATTAACTTCAACTCCTGGAACATCTCATATGCTCCATGACGTTCAAAACGTCGTTGAAGTCCCGGTTCTAAGCCGTAAAGCATGGCACACTGAACTATTGAGTAGTCATCAGCTTTGCTCTGCCAGACGTTCATAACTTCTGGCGTTGCTCTTGCAGCAGGCCTGGCACTTAGCGGTGCTTCCAGGACGTAATTCTTCTGTGCAGCAATGAGGATAATCCTCAGGTTACGGACCCAGTCCGTGTAATTGCTACCATCATCTTTCAACTTAGCTTTCTCAAGGAACGCATTAAAATTCAACGGAACAACAGCACGAGCCATCTATCTACAACATAAACAAGCAAGATACTATCAGGTACTAAGTTCATGATAATTTTTAAGTTCAGTTAATTTACTTAAGAACTCCCACTTAGATAGACATCCCTCTAATCCTCTAAGTGATCACGTGATCCAAATCAACTAAACCATAACCGATCATCACGTGAGATGGAGTAGTTTTCAATGGTGAACATCAATATGTTGATCATATCTACTATATGATTCACGCTCGACCTTTCGGTCTCCGTGTTCCGAGGTCATATCTTATATGCATAGCTCGTCAAGTATAACCTGAGTATTCCGCGTGTGCAACTGTTTTGCACCCGTTGTATTTGAACGTAGAGCCTATCACACCCGATCATCACGTGGTGTCTCAGCACGAAGAACTTTTGCAACGGTGCATACTCAGGGAGAACACTCCTTGATAATTTAGTGAGAGATCATCTTATAATGCTACCGTCAATCAAAGCAAGATAAGATGCATAAAAGGATAAACATCACATGCAATCAATATAAGTGATATGATATGGCCATCATCATCTTGTGCTTTGTGATCTCCATCTCCGAAGCATCGTCATGATCACCATCGTCACCAGCGTGCCACCTTGATCTCCATCGTAGCAACGTTGTCGTCTCGCCAATCTTATGCTTCCACGACTATCACTACCGTTTAGTAATAAACTAAAGCATTACATCGCGATTGCATTGCATACAATAAAGCGACAACCATATGGCTCCTGCCAGTTGCCGATAACTCGGTTACAAAACATGATCATCTCATACAATAAAATCAGCATCATGCCTTGACCATATCACATCACAACATGCCCTGCAAAAACAAGTTAGACGTCTTCTACTTTGTTGTTGCAAGTTTTACGTGGCTGCTACGGGCTTAAGTAAGAACACATCTCACCTACGCATCAAAACCACAACGATAGTTCGTCAAATAGACTCCGTTTTAACCTTCTCAAGGACCGGGCGTAGTCATACTTGGTTCAACTAAAGTTGGAGAGATAGTCTTCCACAAGCCATCTATGTGCAAAGCACGTCGAGGGAACCGGTCTCGCATAAGAGTATGCGTAAGGTTGGTCTGGATCATCTCAACCAACAATACCGCCGAACCAAAGTATGACATGCTGGTAGGCAGTATGACTTGTATCGCCCACAACTCACTTGTGTTCTACTCGTGCATATAACATCAAACCATAAAACCTAGGCTCGGATGCCACTGTTGGGGAACGCAGTAATTTCGAAAATTTTCCTACGCACACGCAAGATCATGGTGATGCACAGCAACGAGAGGGGAGAGTGTTGTCTACGTACCAACGCAGACCGACTGCGGAAGCGATCTCACAACGTAGAGGAAGTAGTCGTACGTCTTCTTCCCGATCCGACCGATCCAAGCACCGTTACTCCGGCACCTCCGAGTTCTTAGCACACGTTCAGCTCGATGACGTTCCTCGGGCTCCGATCCAGCAAAGCGTCGAGGAAGAGTTCCGTCAGCACGACGGCGTGGTGACGATCTTGATGTACTACCGACGCAGGGCTTCGCCTAAGCACTGTAACGGTATGATCGAGGTGGAATTTGGTGGCAGGGGGCACCGCACACGGCTAAGGAACGATCTCAAGGATCAACTTGTGTGTCTTGGGGTGTCCCCTGCCCCCGTATTTATATGTTGGAGGAGGGGGGGCTGGCCGGCCAAGAGGGGGAGGCGCAGGGGAGTCCTACTCCCACCGGGAGTAGGACTCCTCCCCCCCAATCCTAATCCAATTAGGACTCTCGGGGGGGAAAGAGAGAGAAGGGGGGCCGGCCCCTTGTCCTATTCCTAATAGGACTCTAGGGGGGCGCCGGCCAGCTAGTGGGCTTCCCTTTTCTCTTTTCCACTAAGGCCCAATAGGCCCTTTTACCTCCCGGGGGGGTTCCGGTAACCCTCTCGGTATTCCGGTAAAATCCCGATTTCACCCGGAACGCTTCCGGTGTCCAAACATAGGCTTCCAATATATCAATCTTTACGTCTCGACCATTTCGAGACTCCTCGTCATGTCCGTAATCTCATCCGGGACTCCGAACAACCTTCGGTACATCAAAATGCATAAACTCATAATAACTGTCATCGTAACGTTAAGCGTGCGGACCCTACGGTTCGAGAACAATGTAGACATGACCGAGACACGTCTCCGGTCAATAACCAATAGCGGGACCTGGATGCCCATATTGGCTCCTACATATTCTACGAAGATCTTTTATCGGTCAGACCGCATAACAACATACGTTGTTCCCTTTGTCATCGGTATGTTACTTGCCCGAGATTCGATCGTCGGTATCCAATACCTAGTTCAATCTCGTTACCGGCAAGTCTCTTTACTCGTTCCGTAATACATCATGTCACAACTAACTATTTAGTTGCAGTGCTTGCAAGGCTTATGTGATGTGTATTACCGAGAGGGCCCAGAGATACCTCTCCGACAATCGGAGTGACAAACCCTAATCTCGAAATACGCCAACCCAACATCTGCCATTGGAGACACCTGTAGTACTCCTTTATAATCACCCAGTTACGTTGTGACGTTTGGTAGTACCCAAAGTGTTCCTCCGGTAAACGGGAGTTGCATAATCTCATAGTTATAGGAACATGTATAAGTCATGAAGATAGCAATAGCAACATACTAAACGATCGGGTGCTAAGCTAATGGAATGGGTCATGTCAATCAGATCATTCAACTAATGATGTGACCTCGTTAATCAAATAACAACTCTTTGTTCATGGTCAGGAAACATAACCATCTTTGATTAACGAGCTAGTCTAGTAGAGGCATACTAGTGACACTCTGTTGGTCTATGTATTCACACATGTATTATGTTTCCGGTTAATACAATTCTAGCATGAATAATAAACATTTATCATGATTCAAGGAAATAAATAATAACTTTTATTATTGCCTCTAGGGCATATTTCCTTCACGAATGAGATGACAAAAGCTGGTATGAACTCGACCTCTTTTGTTTTTGTAAATATGATTAGTTCATCGTTCCTGATTCATCTTATTATGAATAAACATGTTTGCAATGACAACTAGAGATCATAGTTTCTTGTGCCATGCTTGATTAGCTAGGAGCTTATAATGGTTTACCTTGCGTGCCAACATGCTATTAAAATGGTTGTGATGTGATATGATAGGGTGGTATCCTCCTCTGAATGATTTAAGTGACTTGACTTGGCGCATGTTCACGCATGTAGTTGAAACAAAATCAACATAGCCTTCACGATATTTATGTTCATGGTGGATTATATCCTACTCATGCTTGCAATCGGTGTTGATTAATTTTAATGCATGTTCATGACTGTTGTCGCTCTCTAGCTGGTCGCTTCCCAGTCTTTTGCTAGCCTTCACCTGTACTAAGCGGGAATACTGCTTGTGCATCCAACTCCATAAACCCTAAAGTTATTCCATATAAGTCCACCATACCTACCTATATACGGTATCTACCTGCCGTTCCAAGAAAATTTGTATGTGCCAAACTCTAAACCTTCAAATAAATATCCTGTTTTGTATAATCGAATAGCTCATGTATCAACTAGGGCTATCCGTATCTTCCATGTTAGGCGGGTTATTCTCAAGAGGAGTGGACTCCGCTCCTCACTCACGAGAAAGTGGCTGGTCACCGGGATGCCCAGTCCCATGCGTTATGCAAACTAAAACAAAATAATTGAAAACAAAACTCCCCCTGGGACTCTTGTTAGTTGGAGGCACTCGTTGTTTCGACCAAGCCATGGATTGATGCTTGTTGGTGGAAGGGGGAGTATAAACTTTACCATTCTGTTTGGGAACCGCCTATAATGTGTGTAGCATGGAAGATATTGCCATCTCTTGGTTGTTATATTGACAATGAAAGTATACCGCTCAAAATATTATTCATCTCTATTTCAAAACCGAGCTCTGGCACCTCTACAAATCCCTGCTTGCCTTTGCGGAGGGCCTTTCTATTTACATTTATGCTGAGTCATCATCCTCTTATTACAAAGCACCAGTTGGAGAGCACCTCTGTCATTTGCATTCATTACTGTTAGTTTACATTGAGTATGACTTGACTGGATCTCTTTTACAATGAATTACAATGTCTAGTCAGTCCTTGATCTTTAAGGGTGCTCTGCATTTATGTTTTGCAGTCTCAGAAAGGGCTAGCGAGATACCATCTTGTTATATCATATTGTAATTGTTTTGAGGAAGTGTTGTCATCCGAGATTTATTATTATTGCTCGCTAGTTGATTATGCCATTGATATGATTAAACTTGAGACCTAAGCGTTATTGTGAATGTGGTTAGTTATAATCTTTGCTGAAAACTTGAATGTTGGCTTTACATATTTGCAACAACAAGAGCAAACAGAGTTTGTAAAAGTTTTTTCTTTATCACTTTCAGTTTATCAACTGAATTGCTTGACGACAAGCAAAGGTTTAAGCTTGGGGGAGTTGATACGTCTCCGTCGTATCTACTTTTCCAAATACTTTTGCCCTTGTTTTGGACTCTAACTTGCATGATTTGAATGGAACTAACCCGGACTGACGCTGTTTTCAACAGAATTACCATGGTGTTATTTATGTGCAGAAACGAAAGTTCTCGAAATGACCTGAAACTTCATAGAACAACTTTTCAGAAAATATAAAAAATCCTTGGAAAAGATGAAGGCCAGGGGGCCCACCACCTGTCCACGAGGGTGGGGGGGGCCACCACCTGTCCACGAGGGTGGGGGGCCGCCCCCCTACCTCGTGTGCCCCCTGGAGCTCCTCCGACCTCAACTCCAACTCTATATATTTGGTTTCAGGGAGAAAAAAATTAGAGAGAAGAATTCATCGCGTTTTACGATACGGAGCCGCCGCCAAGCCCTAAAACCTCTCGGGAGGGCTGATCTGGAGTCCGTTCGGGGCTCTGGAGAGGGGAATCCGTCGCCATTGTCATCATCAACCATCCTCCATCACCAATTGCTTGATGCTCACCGGCATGCATAAGTAATTCCATCATAGGCTTGCTGGAAGGTGATGGGTTGGATGGGATCTATCATGTAATCGAGTTAGTTTTGATAGGGTTTGATCCCTAGTATCCACTATGTTCTGAGATTGATGTTGCTATGGCTTTGCTATGCTTAATGCTTGTCACTAGGGCCCGAGTGCCATGATTTAAGATCTGAACCTATTATGTTTTCATCAATATATGAGAGTTCTTCATCCTATCTTGCAAGTCTATAGTCACATATTATGTGTTATGATCCGTTAACCCCGAAGTGACAATAATCGGGATACTTACCGGTCATGACCATAGTTTAAGGAGTTCATGTATTCACTATGTGTTAATGCTTTGTTCTGGTACTCTATTAAAAGGAGGCCTTAATATCCCTTAGTTTCCGTAAGGACCCCGCTGCCACGGGAGGGTAGGACAAAAGTTGTCATGCAAGTTCTTTTCCATAAGCACATATGACTATATTCGGAATACATGCCTACATTACATTGATGAACTGGAGCTAGTTCTGTGTCACCCTAGGTTATGATTGTTACATGATGAACCGCATCCGGCATAATTCTCCATCACCGATCCATTGCCTATGAGCTTTCCATATATTGTTATTCGCTTATTTACTTTTCCGTTGCTATTGCTATCATCACTACAAAAGACCAAAAAACATTACTTTTACTACTGTTACCTTTTGCTACCGTCACCACTACTATCATATTAGTTTGCTACTAAATACTTTGCTGCAGATACTAAGTTTCCAGGTGTGGTTGAATTGACAACACAGCTGCTAACACTTGAGAATATTCTTTGGCTCCCCTTGTGTCGAATCAATAAATTTGGGTTCAATACTCTACCCTCGAAAACTGTTGCCATCCCCTATACTTGTGGGTTATCATTACCACGTGGGCTGCCTTTTCGTACAGAAATGAGCTCCACCATGTACCTGTGCGGGTGTGGTTGGGAAAGAGACGGGAGTACGTGCCCCGTGCATGCACCTCTTCTCTTTGTGCATGCCCCCACCTACGAGGGTGTGTGTGAGAGGGACTATAGAGATACAAACCGACATAATGCGTCGTCCATCCCCACGCCTCCACCCAGTCCGACCACTAGTCACTGATACGTCTCCAACGTATCTATAATTTTTTATTGCTCCATGCTATATTATCTACTATTTTGGACTATATTGGGCTTTATTTTCCACTTTTATATTATTTTTGGGACTAAACTATTAACCGGAGGCCCAACCCAGAATTGCTGTTTTTGCCTATTTCAGTGTTTCGGAGAAACGGAATATCAAACGGAGTCCAAACAGAATAAAATCTTCAGGAACGTGATTTTCTCACCGAACGTGATCCAGGAGACTTGGACCCTACTCCAAGGAGTCAAAGAGGAGGTCACGAGGGTGGGGGCGCCCCCCCTAGGGCGCGCCCCCTGCCTCGTGGGCCCCTCGGTGCTCCACCGACGTACTTCTTCCTCCTATATATACATACGTACCCCCAAACGTTCAGAACGGGAGCCAAAAACCTAATTCCACCGCCGCAACTTTCTGTATCCACGAGATCCCATCTTGGGGCCTGTTCCGGAGCTCCGCCGGAAGAGGGCTGTCATCACGGAGGGCTTCTACATCATCATAGCCTCTTCGATGAGGTGTCAGTAGTTTACCTCAGACCTTCGGGTCCATAGTTAGTAGCTAGATGGCTTCTTCTCTCTCTTTGAATCTCAATACAAAGTTCTCCCCCTCTCTTGTGGAGATCTATTCGATGTAATCTTCTTTTTGCGGTGTGTTTATTGAGACCGATGAATTGTGGGTTTATGATCAAGTCTATCTATGAATAATATTTGAATCTTCTCTGAATTCTTTTATGTATGATTGGTTATCTTTGCAAGTCTCTTCGAATTATCCATTTGGTTTGGCCAACTAGATTGGTAGTTCTTACCATGGGAGAAGTGCTTAGCTTTGGGTTCGATCTTGCGGTGTCCTTTCACAGTGACGGAAGGGGAAGCAAGGCACGTATTGCATCGTTGCCATCGAGGATAACAAGATGGGTTTATTTCGTATTGCATGAGTTTATCTCTCTACATCATGTCATCTTGCTTAAGGCGTTACTCTGGTTTTAACTTAATACTCTAGATGCATGCTGGATAGCGGTCGATGAGTGGAGTAATAGTAGTAGATGCAGAATCATTTCGGTCTACTTGTCACGGACGTGATGCCTATATACATGATCATGCCTAGATATTCTCATAACTATGCTCAATTCTGTCAATTGCTCAACAGTAATTTGTTCACCCTTTGTAGAATACTTATGCTCTTGAGAGAAGTCACTAGTGAAACCTATGGCCTCCGGGTCTATTCTCATCATATCAATCTCCATCACTTTAATCTTGCTTTGCTTTTTTACTTTGCTTTTACTTTACACTTTGCATCTTTATACCAAAAATATTATATCTATCAGATCTCACTCTCGTAAGTGACCGTGAAGGGATTGACAACCCCTAATCACGTTGGTTGCGAGTAGCTATCATTTTGTGCAGGTGCGAGGGACTTGAGCGTGGCCTCCTACTGGAATGATACCTTGGTTCTCAAAAACTGAGGGAAATACTTACGCTACTATACTGCATCATCCCTTCCTCTTCGGGGAAAACCAACGCAAGCTCAAGACGTAGCAGTCACCACCACGCCCCACTCCTCCCCACCTTATCTCTCATCTTTCTCCCCCTATTTTTATATACAAGGCCACTATCAAAATTACAATTTGCAGCTATAAAAGGCCACTAACACTAATCAATGCAACATTAATGGTGTTTGCCTCATAGTACTACTAGCAAAGGAGGACATTAATTATCCCTTGCATGCATGCGCGAGTGTGAGCATTGGCTTCATTTGCATCAAAGAGAAGAATACACATTAATTTACACGGCAAACAAGGAAAAAAGGTGGCTTGCAACATTGAGTTAGAAGACATTAACTTTTGCCTTGGTACCTGTAATATGGGTTTGTGTCCTTGTATATAAAAATGGAGTCCGATAAAATTCTCCAGATGCCATTTATCCGATAAAATTCTTGAGCAATCATTAGTTTTTACAAAATGGGATTACTCCTGCATGGGTCAATCACAATAGGTGTTTTGTAAAAAAATGCATCTTGATGTTCCGTGCAACGCACGGGCATCTTGCTAGTCCATGAAAACAACACATGGCAAAATTCCACGGTGAACGAGGGATTTGAATCTATTGGGAGGGGCTGTTTGGATCTTGCCCGGGGTAGCCAAAATATTGGTGACCCTTTTGTCCACTGGTGCCTTTGCCACCGATGAACGAGGAATTGCTCGGGTTCTCATGCATCCTCCAGCGCGCACATTGGAGACGAGCTCGCACGATTTGTGTTCTTTTTGTCCCACCACGCTGCTCGAGCCGCCCGCAGACCGACCGGTGACCCGCAAATTACGACATCCAACCGTAGCCGCACACATTATGACAGCAGGTCAACCAACCGGACAAAATTCACGCAAACACGGCGATATTTCATATAAACAATGATGGAAATCATATAAGATACCGGATTTTCATACAAACATGATGGATTTCATTACATTCAAAATGGTGAAGGAGAAGATAGGGGAGCGGCGGAGGTGTGCGATTCTTGGCCGGCATTTGGCCTCGTTTAAATAGGAGATTAAATAGACGGCGGATGGGAGGAGCTCGGCCGGCGTTGCGTTTAATGCCGGCCCGATCATGAACGGACGTGTGTCCAGAGTGGGTTTCTCGGTTTCCACACGGGCGGGTTTCATGGAGGTGTTTGAATGCGGCAAGGAGGCGTGTTCAGCCGGGCATGCAGCGAGTGGTGCCCTCGACTCTGACGTAGGACAGTGCGCCGTTCTTCCACTGACGTGTGGGCTCTTTGGGTACATGGCCTGCATATCAGTGACCCAACGCAGGCAGCGCACAGTAGAGGAACCTTTGGTGGGCCAGGGCGGTCAGAAGCGGGCATTTCATAAACCGATGATTGTTCATTGAGTGTGACGTCATCCTTTTCATGTAGATAAGGCTACTATGTTGATGGCCCGTTCGATACATTGTGATTCATAAAGACAGCTACAAACATCAATGTTCTGCTTATCACAGATAAGATAGATTAATACCCATAACAATCCATGTCCTTAACAAAGGGTGCATGCATGTATAGGTTGAGCGTGTGTCTTGCGTCGTGTGTTGTGTGCATACAGGCGTGCGAGTGTTGCGTGCATGCAAGGGTACATTTCAGTGTTGCATGCATGTGTGCGTACGTGCATGTGTTCGTGAGTGCATGTGTACGCGTCAGTGTTGCACGCCTGCATGTGTGCGTGTGTTCGTTATGTGTATGTGTCAGTGTTGCACGCCTACATGCGTGCGTGTCTTGCATGCGTGCATGTGTACGTGCGGGGTGATGCTACACGTCAGTCGACTGAATTTTTCATCTCTGGTCATTAGATTTTCCAGCCGTTGGATACGAAATCAAGGGCCTGTAGTTTATCATCAAACTCCACCCCCTGAGCCGGCAACCACCACCGGCCGAACCGCCGGCCCCCACCGCCTGCGGCCGGCCCGCACCACCTTGCCGCCCGGCCCGCCCCGAAACCACTCCTCACCGCCGGTCCGCCGCCGCACCGGCCATCCCTCTAGGCCCCCCTCCCCTGCGCCGAGCTTTTTCTCCGGCGATCCCCACCCCACCGCCTGCGGCTGCCAACCAGAGGTCTCACGACTTCGAGTACCCACCGACCACTAATTTATTACCATTTCTGTCCTTCATATACGCGCTGACGGGTGGTCCCTATGATAATGTGCGCTGCTAAATGTGGATGGTTTGACTGGTCAATTGATCGTGCCATCAACAAATTATGGAGCTGTATGGTGAGCCAGTGACCGTATGATCACCCTAAAATGTATTTTATTAACATAGTACAGACTCAAACTACCATTTCTTTCTTTCATATACGGGCTGACAGGTGGGCCCCACAGTTACGTGCCCCGATGGTGCAACACTAGTTGCGCCACATGGAACGTTTGACTGGTCAATTGATTGTGTCATCAACAAAATACGGAGTTCTACAGGTGAGCCAGTGACCGTATAATCATGACATGTATTTTATTAATACGGTACAGACGCAAGGGCTCATATATACGCGCAAGCACTCACCGCTATAAGCGTAGACACGCAGACCCTACCCCTATGAGCACCTTCGGGAGAGTGGGCCATCATATGATCTTGAGATTTTACGAAGTCACCATAGGTGCCTCGTAGTCGAGTGGAACGTCTCCTCCCATTGAACGCACATCGCCAGAAAATACTGAAATTAACCCAGGATAAATGCGAGCACCGGGACTTTAACCCTGGTGGGCTCGAGAAACCACTGTCCTAATAACCATCCAACCACATGTTGGTTAGCACGACAAAATGTATGTGGTGACCGTGATGAGCTTATTCTGAAGTCCAGTGGCCATATCATGCTTTCGCTTCAAATACAATGACCGTAAGTGTCATCAAATGCAAAGTCCGTTAGTGTCATCAAGAAAATACGGGGACGTATCATGAGCTAGATACCGTATGATCACCAGAAGAATGTATACGGTGACTGTAATGAACACATTCTAAACTCCAGTGACCGTATAGTGCTTTAGTTGAAATACAGTGACCGGCATGCGTGAATGTGTCGTGGGCATGCGTACTTCTAGAGGGCCGAGAGATAGTTTGTGTGCGTACGTGAAAGTGGTGTAGAAAGAGGGGATGTCCGGTGGAGACAAGGAGAGATATGCCATTTTTTTCTCTTTCCCGTGACTAATATTGTAGGATAATATATAAATATCACAATGCAAAACAAATATTTTTGGATGCACCATGCAATTAATTTTCATGTATAGCATTGTACTATTGTATATGCTTATTTTCTTAGTGGCCGATTGCGTGTGTGGTGTGGTGGGCACATCATTTCTAGTTGTGGTGGGTCAACATGAGGACTCATGGGTTGGTTCCATCCAGTGCCACATAGGTTGGATCGATACGCGTTATACGAAGACCCATGTGGAGCACTTGGCGTACAACATGAAGCTAGCTACCAGAGTCGCGGAGGACTCTATCCCCACTTGTGATAAGCCAACTTTACATGATTTGTAACCCTAGGCCCCGAGTATGTTATAGAAGCTTGGGGGCTAGTTCGTCGATAGTATACACACATGCACAATGCCTGGTATTCACGTGTACTTTGTATACACCCCTATCACTAATATACAGTACCAGGAGTAGGATTTTTCCTCAACTGCAAGGGTCCGAACTAGAGTAAAACTTTGCCTCGTATTTTCTTACACCTGCCAACTACTAAGAGAGAGGTGTGTCTTAGGGGGCAATGTGTGCGAGAGAGGCCTAAAGATAATGTGCGTGCGGGAGACACGTAGGCACATATATGTGCGTATAGAGGGATAGTAGAGACCGTGCATGTGTATATATGCATGTGAGAGAAATAGTGTTTTCCAACAAAGATTAGTGAAAATAATGGTACATAGTAGTCAGAAAGAGAGAGAGAGAGAAAGAGAGAGAGAGAGAGAGAGAGAGATACAGAGAGAGCATGTGTGTGAGACTCCCCGACACCCCGAGAGAGATTGTGAGCATGTGTGAAAGAGAAATGTTGATGCATATAAAGTGTGTGCACACGAAGACTCGGAGGACGACAATTATCTTCCGCTCTCCGAGGATGAGGCGAGCCTCGGCATCGAGGATTTCATCATGCCTGAGGAACCTCTTGAGCAGGAGCGCTTCAAGCGCTAGCTGATAGCCACTACAAGGAGCCTGAAAAAGAAGCAGCAACAGCTTCAAGCTGACCAAGATCTTCTCAACGATAAATGGACCGATGTCCTAGCAGCCGAAGAATACGGCCTCAAGCGCCCAACCAAAAGCTACCCGAAGCGCAAATTGCTACCTCAGTTCAACGATGAGGTGACGGAATACATACCACCATCGCACAATGCTGCTGACCGACCACCACGTGGTCAGGACAAAATGGCAACTAAAGCCTAACACCAACCCGCCTCGCCTCATCGTAAAGACAGAGGAAAATTAGCCCACGGCCATACATATGACCTTCGGCAGGACCTGAACAATAAAGCAGGACATACCAGATCGATCTACGGATCGTGAGGACATGCCTCGACACGCGACGACGGCCATCTATTCAAACGTGACAAACCTAGTCACGCGCGGGCTGAAAGCCACAGACGAACTCCATCAGAGCTACGTCGCGATACATCCCGATATAGAGGTGCCGCACACCCTGATTGCTTCACCGACGAATTCATGGAACATGAATTCCTAGAAGGGTTCAAACCCGTGATTATTGAATCAAATGATGGGACAACTGATCCCGCGGTATCGATCGAGGACTTCATCCTCCACATACATATGGCCCGCGGTGACAACCTTCATGCCATTAAATACCTCCCCGTAAAACTCAAAGGACCAGCCCGACACTGGTTGAACAGCCTGCCCGAAAACTCCATCGGCAACTGGAAGGACTTGGAGGAAGCCTTCCTTGATAACTTTCAAGGTACATATGTTCGACCTCCGGACGCTGATGACTTAATCCATATAGTTCAACGGCCCGGAGAGTCCGCCAGGAAATTCTGGACTAGGTTCTTAACTAAAAAGAACCAGATTGTCGACTGTCCAGATGCCGAAGCCATAGCGGCCTTTAAACACAGCATCCGCGACGAGCGGCCACCTCGGCCAAGAACAACCAAAATCCATGGTAGCCCTCACGTCACTCATGACCTGCTTTTGTGCGGGCGAGGATAGTTGGTTGGCCTATAGCAAAAACAATGCAAGCGATGCCGTCACCCCTGAAGCTAAAAATAGCAAAGACAAGTCTCAACGCAACATATACAAGTGACGAAACAGCAATGACAACACCGAGGATACGGTGGTCAACACCGGATTCAGCGGCTCTATGTCCGGTCAGCGAAAGAAGCCAGTTCAAAAGAACAATTCGGGCCCATCTAGCTTGGACCGCATACTTGATCGTCCGTGCCAGATTCATGGCACCCCAGACAAACCACCCAATCACACCAATAGAGATTGCTAGGTTTTTAAACAAGCCGGCAAGCTAAATGCCGAAAACAAGGATAAGGGATCGCAAAGCAAGGATGACGACGAGGAGCCCCGACCGCCGAACACAGGGGGACAGAAGAAGTTTCCCCCTCAGGTCAAAACGGTGAACATGATATCTGCTACCCACATCCCAAAGAGGGAGCGCAAGCGCGTGCTCAGGGACGTCTACGCGATAGAGCCAGTCTCCCCAAAATTTAATCCATCGTCGTCATGCCCGATCACTTTCGATCGTCGGGATCATCCGACCAGTACCCGTCACGGTGGTTCAGCTGCACTGGTCCTGGACCCAATCATTGATGGATTTCACCTCACGTGCGTCCTTATGGACGGAGGCAGCTGATGACCCACAAGTATAGGGGATCTATCGTAGTCCTTTCGATAAGTAAGAGTGTCGAACCCAACAAGGAGCAGAAGGAAATGATAAGCGGTTTCCAGCAAGGTATTCTCTGCAAGTACTGAAATAAGTGGTAACAGATAGTTTTGTGATAGGATATTTTGTAACGAGCAACAAGTACCAAAAGTAAATAAAGTGCAGCAAGGTGGCCCAATCCTTTTTGTAGCAAAGGACAAGCCTGGACAAACTCTTATATAGAGAAAAGCGCTCCCGAGGACACATGGGAATATCATCAAGCTAATTTTCATCACGTTCATATGATTCGCGTTCGGTACTTTGATAATTTGGTATGTGGGTGGACCGGTGCTTGGGTACCGCCCTTACTTGGACAAGAATCCCACTTATGGTTAACCTCTATTGCAAGCATCTGCAACTACAACAAAAGTATTAAGGCAAACCTAACCATAGCATGAAACATATGGATCCAAATCATCCCCTTACAAAGCAACGCATAAACTAGGGTTTAAGCTTCTGTCACTCTAGCAACCCATCATCTACTTATTACTTCCCAATGCCTTCCTCTAGGCTAGGGATGGCAACGGGGCCCCATACCCGCCAAACCCGTGGGGATTTCATCTATTAGGGGGTGGGGATGGGCGAAAAACATCCCCATGGGGATATTTACCAAACTATTTTATTCCCATGTCCTCAGGAACAAATGTAACTACTCACAAAGCATATTCATGTTCATAATCAGAGGGGTATTGATATGCATATAGGATCTGAACATATGACCTTCCACCAAATAAACCAACTAGCATCAACTACAAGGAGTAATTAACACTACTAGCACCAATCCCGGACTTGGAGACAAGAATTGGATACAAGAGATGAACTAGGGTTTTGAGAGGAGATGGTGCTGATGAAGATGTTGATGGATATTGCCCTCTCCCAATGAGAGGAGCGTTGGTGATGACGATGGCGATGATTTCCCCTCCTGGAGGGAAGTTTCCCTGGCAGAATAGCTCCGCCACAGCCCTAGATTGGTTCCGCCAAGGTTTCGCCTCGTGGCGGCGGAGTTTCGTCTGAGAAGATGGCTTATGATTTTTTTCCATCGAAAGACTTCATATAGCAGAAGATGGCAACAGTAGGGCCACCAGGGGGCCCACGAGGTAGGGGGCGCGCCTAGGGGGTAGGGCATGCCCCCCACCCTCGTGGGTAGGGTGTGGCCCCCCTGGTGAACTTCTTCCGCTGAGTATTTTTTTATATAGTCTGAAAACGTCTTCCATGAAGTTTCAGGACTTTTGGAGCTGTGCAGAATAGGTCTCTAATATTTGCTCCTTTTCCAGCCCAGAATCCCAGCTGCCGGCATTCTCCCTCTTTATGTAAACCTTGTAAAATAAGATAGAATAGGCATAAGTATTGTGACATAATGTGTAATAACAAACCATAATGCAATAAATATCGATATAAAAGCATGATGCAAAATGGACGTATCAACTCCCCCAAGATTAGACCTCGCTTGTCCTAAGGCGAAAGCCGAAATCGAAAAATATGTCCACATGTTTAGAGATAGAGGTGTCGATAAAAATAAAATATGGACATGTGGGCATCATGATCATTCTTAGAACAGCAACTTACATAATTCTTTTCATATGATTTATTATGCTAGAGTAATAGTTCAACACAATTTCAAGTATGAATCATAAACTTCATTGAAAAATAACAAACTATAGTCTCAGTCATTGGAGCAATTGCAATTTATCATAACATAAGAAAGAGTCAATGTATAAGACCTTTTCAGCAAGTCCACATACTCAACTATCATATAGTCTTTCACAATTGCTGACACTCACACAATACTTATGAGTATGGAGTTTTAATTGGACACAGAGAAAGATTGGGGCTTATAGTTTTGCCTCCCAACGTTTTACCTCAAGGGTAATGTCAACAATAATAGTTCATGAAAAATCACATCCAATTAGCCATATATACCATGATCTTTCCAACATACTGTGCTTGCCAAAGGATAAAGTGTAAAAAGGAAGAGTGAAGATCACCATGACTCTTATGCAATGTAGTAGATAGAAGTAAAAGATAGGCCCTTCGCAGAGGGAAGCAGAGGTTGTCATGCGTTTTTATAGTTGGATGCACAAAATCTTAATACGAAAGAACATCACTTTATATTGCCACTTGTGATATGGACCTTTATTATGCACTTTGTCGCTTTTATTTCTTCCATATCACACGATCGTATAAAGCTTATTTCTCCCACACTAATAAGTCATACATATTTAGAGAGCATGTTTTATTGCTTGCACCGATGACAACTTACTTAGAGGATCTTACTCAATCCATAGGTAGGTATGGTGGACTCTCATGGCAAAACTAGTTTAAGGGTATTTGGAAGCACAAGTAGTATCTCTACTTGGTGCGATGAATTTGGCTACCATGAGGGGGAAAGGCTAGCTCAACCATGTTGGATGATCCATGACAATATAATTTATCTCAGATGTAAGAATACATAACCCATTATGTTGTCTTCCTTGTCCAACGTCAACTCTTTAGCATGTCATATTTTAATGAGTGCTCACAATCATAAAAGATGTCCAAGATAGTATATTTATATGTGAATACCTCTCTTTCTTTATTACTTCCTATTAATTGCAACGATGACCAAAACTATGCTTGTCAACTCTCAACAACTTTTATTCATCATACTTTTTCTATGTGAGCTCATTACTCTCCACAAGATCCACATGATCTCTTTGTTTCTTTTTATTTCTTTTTCTTTTCTTTTATTCACTTAGGATCATGGTAAAATAATCAAGCCCTTGACTCAAGACTAATCTTTATTATATAGCTCACGGACTCGATTACATAGAAGAATTATAAAGCAAAACTCACAACTAGATCATACTAAGAACTTTTATTCTACTAGATCAAGATATTACCAAAAGGATCGAACTAAGAAAAACGGTAAAGATAAAAGTGATGGTGATACGATACCGGGGCACTCCCCCAAGCTTGGCAGTTGCCAAGGGGAGTGCCCATAACCGATGCTCAATTCTTCTTTGTTGGTGAAGAAGGTGGAGTTGTTGATGATGGGTAGTCGCATATGGAGCGTAGGAGGTTTTCTAACTTGCGGATAATGCCTTTGAGTGCGATGATATGCTCCTTCAACAAAATATTTTCACGTGTGAGATACTATTTTGTATATGAGCTAACTCGATCATCTTGAAAGCTTCGATCTCAGTTGGGATAAGGAGATTGTGATCAAGTTGAAGGATGTCTTCTGTTGCCGGAGCTTGGTCCTCCGTGGCCTTCTTGATCCCTTCATCCTTGTTGGTCTCCATGGGTTCCTCTCTCTTCAGCTCTATCTTCATTAGCCAAGCATCGTTGCCCTCATTGTTGGAGGACGATGGAGACGACATGATGCTGAACTTCGACAACCCTGGCAGAAAACAACTCGAAACAAGAACAAGAGATCTTTGCGTGAAATGAGAGTCAAAACCCCCGGGAGATTATATAATGAATTCTTATAGACCAAAATACGTGTTGTGTATGAAAACGGAGTCCGAACAGCACACGAGGTGCCCACGAGGTAGGGGGCGCGCCCAGGGGGTAGGGCGCACCCTCCACCCTCGTGGAGCCCTCGTGTCCTTCCCGGACTGCTTCTTATTTTTCTATTTTTCTAAATATTCCAAAACGGAGAAATATTGCCTTAAAAACTGTTTTGGAGTCGGTTTACTTACCGTACCACATACCTATTACTTTTTGGAGTCTGAAACATTCTGGAAAGTATCCCTTATGTATTCCTTCGGAGTTATGGTTTCAATAACATTGGTTTCAACATTTATGGGATTACGTGAGATATAATGTTTGATTCTTTGACCGTTCACCACCTTCGGATTTGTGCCTTCGAAGTTGTTGATTTTTATGGCACTGGAACGATAGACCTCCTCGATAACGTAAGGACCTTCCCATTTATAGAGAAGTTTTCCTGCAAAAAATCTTAAACGAGGGTTGTATAGCAATACATAATCACCTACATTAAACTCACGCTTTTGTATCCTTTTATCATGCCATCTTTTAACCTTTTCTTTAAACAACTTTGCATTTTCATAGGCTTGGGTTCTCCATTCATCGAGTGTGCTAATATCAAATAACCTCTTCTCACTGGCAAGTTTAAAATCATAATTGAGCTCTTTAATAGCCCAATATGCCTTGTGTTCTAGTTCGATAGGTAAGTGACATGCTTTTCCATAAACCATTTTATACGGAGACATACCCATAGGATTTTTATATGCAGTTCTATAGGCCCATAATGCATCACCAAGTTTCTTGGACCAATTCTATCTAGATCTATTAATAGTCTTTTGCAAAATTAATTTGAGCTCTCTATTACTCAATTCTACTTGACCACTAGACTGTGGGTGATAAGGAGATGCAATTCTATGATTAACGTCATATTTAGCAAGCATTTTATGGAAAGCTCCATGAATAAAATGTGAACCACCATCAGTCATTAAATATCTAGGGACTCCAAATCTTGGAAAAATAACTTCTTTAAGCATTTCAATAGAAGTGTTATGATCAGCACTACTAGTTGGAATAGCTTCTACCCACTTAGTAACGTAATCAACAACAACTAAAATATGTGTATATCCATTAGAGGAAGCAAAAGGTCCCATATAGTCAAAGCCCCAAACATCGAATGGTTCAATAACGAGTGAATAGTTCATAGGCATTTCTTGACGTCTACTAATATTACCAATTCTTTGACATTCATCACAAGATAAGACAAACTTACGGGCATCCTTGAAGAGAGTAGGTCAATAAAAAATAGATTGCAATACCTTATGTGCAGTTCTATCTCCAGCATGGTGTCCTCCATAAGCTTCGGAGTGACACTTGCATAGGATCTGTTCCTGTTCATGCTCAGGTACACAACGTCTAATAACACCATCTACTCCTTCTTTATAAAGATGTGGGTCATCCCAAAAGTAATTGCTCAAATCATAGAAGAAATTTTTTCTTTTGCTGGTATGTGAAACTAGGTGGTATAAACTTAGCAACAATGTAATTAGCATAATCAGCATACCATGGAGCGGTATGAGAAGCATTTATGACATTTAATTGCTCATCAGGAAAGCTATCATCAATAGGTAGTGGGTCATCAAGCACATTTTCTAACCTAGACAAGTTGTCTGCAACGGGGTTCTCAGCTCCCTTTCTATCAAAAATATGTAAGTCAAATTCTTGTAGCAAGAGAACCCATCTAATAAGTCTAGGTTTAGCATCTTTCTTTTCCATAAGATATTTAATAGCAGCATGATCAGTGTGAATAGTTACTTTAGAATCAACAATATAAGGTCTGAACTTATCACAAGCAAATACAACTACTAAGAATTCTTTTTCAGTAGTAGCATAATTTCTTTGAGCATTGTCTATGGTTTTACTAGCATATTTAATAACATTTAATTTCTTATCAACTCTTTGTCCTAGAACAACACCTACAGCATAATCACTAGCATCACACATAATTTCAAAGGGTAAATTCCAATCAGGTGGCTGAACAAATAGGTGCAGAGATCAATGCGTTCTTAAGTATTTCAAATGCTTCTACACAATCATCATCGAAGACAAATGGTATATCTTTTTGTAATAAATTAGTGAGAGGCCAAGAAATTTTTGAGAAGTCCTTAATGAACTTTCTATAAAATCTGGCATGACCAAGGAAACTTCTTATACCTTTGATGTCCTTGGGACAAGGCATCTTCTCAATAGCATCAACCTTGGCTTTATCAACCTCAATACCTCTTTCAGAAACTTTGTGACCCAAGACAATACCTTCATAACCATAAAGTGGCACTTTTCCCAATTCAAGACAAGATTAGTTTCTTCACACTCTGCAAAACTCGATCAAGGTTGCTCAAACATTCATCAAAAGAAGATCCATAGACAGAGAAATCGTCCATGAAAACCTCACAAATCTTTTCACAAAAGTCAGAGAATATAGCCATCATGCATATTTGAAAGGTAGCAGGTGCATTACATAAACCAAAAGGCATACGTCTATAAGAAAAAGTACCAAAAGGGCAAGTAAAAGTAGTCCTTGATTGTTCCTTGGGTGACACAGGTATTTGGGAGAAACCAGAATAACCATCTAGAAAGCAAAAATGTGTATGTTTGGATAATCTTGCTAGCATTTGATCGATAAAAGGTAAGGGTAATGATCCTTTTTAGTGGCCTTATTTAATTTGCGGATATCAATTACCATCCTATAACCTGTAATAAATCTTTGAGGAATCAATTCATCTTTATCATTAGGAACGCAGTAATACCTCCCTTTTTAGGGACACAATGGACAGGACTTACCCACTGACTGTCAGCAATGGGATAGATTATACCTTCCTCAAGGAGCTTTAGTATTTCCTTTCTAACCACTTCTTTCATTTTAGGATTCAGCCGTTGTTGATGATCACGAACTAGTTTAGCATCTTCTTCCAAATTTATTTTATGTTGACATAGAGTGGGACTAATGCCCTTAAGATCATCAAGAGTATACCCAATAGCAGCACGGTGCTTCTTCAGAATTTTCAATAATCTCTCTTCCTCCTGCTTTGAAAGGTTAGCACTAATAATAACAGGATATATCTTTTTCTTATCAAGATAAGCATATTTAAGAGTATCAGGCAACGGTTTAAGCTCAAACACGGGATCACCCTTGGGTGGAGGAGGATCCCCTAGGATTTCAACCGGCAAATTGTGTTTCAGAATAGGTTCCTATTTAAAGAATAATTCATCTATTTCCCTTCTTTCATTCATAAACATATCATTTTCATGGTCTAGCAAATATTGTTCTAAAGGATCAGTAGGAGGTACGACAATAGAAGCAAGACCAATAATTTCATCCTTACTAGGTAATTCTTCTTCACGGTGTTGTCTACTAAATTTAGAGAAATTAAATTCATGAGTCATATCATCTAAACCGATAGTAACAACATCTCTTTTGCAATCTATGGTAGCATTAACAGTGTTTAAGAAGGGTCTACCAAATATAATGGGACAAAAGCTATCTTGTGGGGAACCAAGAACAAGAAAATCAGCAGGATATTTAGTTTTCCCACACAAGACTTCAACATCTCTAACAATTCCCATTGGTGAAATAGTATCTCTATTGGCAAGTTTAATTGTGACATCAATATCTTCTAACTCAACAGGTGCAGTATCATGCATGATTTCTCTATATAGGATAATAGGTATTGCACTAGCACTGGCACCCATATCACATAAGCCATGATAACAATGATCTCCTATTTTAATAGAAATAACAGGCATGCCTACCACAGGTCTAGGTTTATCTTTAGCACAAGGTTTAGCAATTCTAGCAGTTTCATCATAGAAATAAATAACATGCCCATCAATATTATTAGACAAGAGATCTTTAAAAATAGCAGTATTAGGTTCAACTTTAATTTGCTCATGAGGTGCATAAGTTTTAATATTGCTTTTATGAACCACAGTTGAAGCTTTAGCATGATCCTTTATCATGACAGGGAAAGGTGGTTTCTCAACATAAGAAGTAGGAACAATTGGATCATTATAAGTGACAATCTTTTCTTCAACTTTAATAGGTGCAGCTACTTTTACTTCTATGGGAGGATGATATCTAAACCACTTCTCCTTGGGGAGATCAACATAAGTAGCAAAAGATTCACAGAAAGAAGCTACAATCTCAGAGTCAAGTCCATATTTAGTGCTAAATTTACGGAAAACATCGGTATCCATAAAAGATTTAACACAATCAAACATAGGTGTCATACCTCACTCCTTACCTTTGTCGAGGTCCCAATATTCAGAGTTGCATTTAATTCTTTCCAATAAATCCCATTTGAATTCAATAGTCTTCATCATAAAAGAGCCAGCACAAGAAGTATCAAGCATGGTGCGATTGCTATCAGAAAGTCAAGCATCAAATTTTTGAATAATCATTTCTCTTAAGAGCTCATGATTGGGGCATGAATATAACATTGATTTAAGCCTCCCCCAAGCTTGAGCGATGCTTTCTCCTTCGCGAGGCCAAAAATTATATATATCATTACGATCACGATGAACAAGATGCATAGGATAAAACTTCTGATGAAATTCCAATTTCAATCGTTTCTAGTTCCATGACCCCATATCATCACATAGCCTATACCATGTCGATGCATCTCCCTTCAAACATAAAGGGAAGACCTTCTTCTTAACAACATCTCTGGGTACACCTGCAAGCTTAAATAATCCACAAACTTCATCCACATATATTAGATGCTCATCAGGATGCTTGGTTCCATCTCCTACAAAAGGATTAGCTAGCAGTTTTTCTATCATACCCGAAGGAATTTCAAAGCAGACATTTTCATTTTCAGTAGGTTCAGTAGGTTAAGGAGCAACTCTTTGCTCTATTGGTCGGGGTGAAGATACCCCAAACAAGCCCCTCAGAGGATTACTTTCCATAGTAACAAGTGATAGTAAATTTCAGAACACTATATAAATTTTTCCTTACCAAATTCCACCTACCAGAGGCGCTTCACTCCCCAGCAATGGTGCCAGAAAAGAGTCTTGATGACCCACAAGTATAGGGGATCTATCCTAGTCCTTTCGATAAGTAAGAGTGTCGAACCCAACAAGGAGCAGAAGGAAATGATAAGCGGTTTCCAGCAAGGTATTCTCTGCAAGTACTGAAATAAGTGATAACAGATAGTTTTGTGATAGGATAATTTGTAACGAGCAACAAGCAACAAAAGTAAATAAAGTGCAGAAAGGTGGCCCAATCCTTTTTGTAGAAAAGGACAAGCCAGGACAAACTCTTATATAGAGAAAAGCGCTACCGAGGACACATGGGAATATCATCAAGCTAATTTTCATCACGTTCATATGATTCGCGTTCGGTACTTTGATAATTTGGTATGTGGGTGGGCCGGTGCTTGGGTACCGCCCTTACTTGGACAAGCATCCCACTTATGATTAACCTCTATTGCAAGCATCCGCAACTACAACAAAAGTATTAAGGTAAACCTAACCATAGCATGAAACATATGGATCCAAATCATCCCCTTACAAAGCAACGCATAAACTAGGGTTTAAGCTTCTGTCACTCTAGCAACCCATCATCTACTTATTACTTCCCAATGCCTTCCTCTAGGCTAGGGATGGCAACGGGGCCCCATACCCGCCAAACCCATGGGGATTTCATCTATTAGGGGGTGGGGATGGGCGAAAAACATCCCCATGGGGATATTTACCAAACTATTTTATTCCCCATAGGGTACAACGGGAATGGGGACGATATCCTATTCCCCAGACCCAATACCCATCGGGGACCCGGTTAGTAACTGTGATACTACTGCCACAAACAAACATGCGAAAACAAAAAAAGCTCTAAAAAACCTTAAACCTATCTCACATCATCACCTCAGTTGCCACCATGACCAAGAAGTCAATACAACCTAGATAGGCATTAGCAGGACAAGGACAACACCATGTATGTATGTTGATTATAGGGTGTCATATTATGTATATGAGTATTTGTTTATGGGGATGGGGACCCTAATGGGGCCCCTTTCCCCAGGGGGGCATGGGTATGGGGAAATTTCATCCCCAGTCATGTAAACGGGGACGGGGATGGGATGATAGGAAATAGATGGGGATGGGGATGTTCTAGGTATCCCCATAGGGGATTATCCCCATTGCCATCCCTACTCTAGGCCCAAATAATGATGAAGTGTCATGTAGTCGACGTTCACATAAATCCACTAGAGGAGAGACAACATACGTCTCATCAAAATATCAAACGAATACCAAATTCACATGACTACTAATAGCAAGACTTCTCCCATGTCCTTAGGAACAAACGTAACTACTCACAAAGCATATTCATGTTAATAATCAGAGGGGTATTAATATGCATATAGGATCTGAACATATGATCTCCCACCAAATAAACCAACTAGCATCAACTACAAGGAGTAATTAACACTACTAGCACCAATCCCGGACTTGGAGACAAGAATTGGATACAAGAGATGAACTAGGGTTTTGAGAGGAGATGGTGCTGATGAAGATGTTGATGGAGATTTCCCTCTCCCGATGAGAGGAGCATTGGTGATGATGATGGCGATGATTTCCCAATCCCGGAGGGAAGTTTCCCTGGCAGAATAGCTCCGTCAGAGCCCTAGATTGGTTCCGCCAAGGTTCCGCCTCGTGGCGGCGGAGTTTCATCTGAGAAGGTGGCTTATGATTCTTTCCATCGAAAGACTTCATATAGCAGAAGATGGCAACCGGAGGGCCACCAGGGGGCCCACGAGGTAGGGGCGCGCCCAGGGGGTCGGGCACGCCCCCCACCCTCGTGGGTAGGGTGTGGCCCCCCTGGTGAACTTCTTCCGCTAAGTATTTTTTATATAGTCTGAAAACGTCTTCCGTGAAGTTTCAGGACTTTTGGAGCTGTGCAAAATAGGTCTCTAATATTTGCTCCTTTTCCAGCCCAGAATCCCAGCGTTGTCATAACGCTTCCGCTTTCGGTCTACAAGGCTACGTGGATGATACTCTCCCCTCTCGTTGCTATGCATCACCATGATCTAGCATGTGCGTAGGAAATTTTTTTAAATTACTGCATTCCCCAACAGTGGCATCTGAGCCATGTTTTTGCGTAGATGTCATATGCATGAGTAGAACCCAAAGGAGTTGTGGCCGTGGGTATATACATATTGCTTGTTGTCACTAGTTGATTCTTGATTCAGCGGAATTGTTGGATGAAGCGGCCCAGACCGACATTACGCGTACGCTTACGCGAGACTGGTTCTACCGACGTGCTTCGCACACATCTGGCTAGTGGGTGTCTTTTTCTTCAGCTTTAGTTGAATCAGATTCAATGAACAGGGTTCTTTCTGAAGATCAAAAAGCAATCACTATACCATGTTGTGGTTTTTGATGCCTAGGTAAGAATGGTTCTTGCTCAGCCCGTAGTAGGCACGTAAAACTTGCAACAACAAAGTAGAGGATGTCTAACTTGTTTTTGCAGGGTATGTTGTGATGTGATATGCTCAAGACATGATGCTAAATTTTATTGTATGAGATGATCATGTTTTGTAACACAGTTATCGGCAATTGGTAGGAGCCATATGGTTGTCGCTTTATTGTATGAAATGCAATCGCCATGTAGTTGCTTTACTTTATCACTAAGCGGTAGCGATAGTCGTGGAGGCAATAGTTGGCATGACAACAACGATGCTTTGATGGAGATCAAGGTGTCAAGCCGGTGACGATCGTGATCATGATGGTGCTTTGGAGATGGAGATCACAGGCACAAGATGATGATGGCCATATCATATCACTTATATTGATTGCATGTGACGTTTATCCTTTATGCATCTTATTTTGCTTAGTTCGACGGTAGCATTATAAGATGATCTCTCGCTAAATTTCAAGGTACAAGTGTTCTCCCTGAGTATTCACCGTTGCTACAGTTTGTCGTGCCGAGACACCATGTGATGATCGGGTCTCATAAGCTCTATGTTCACATACTACGGGTGCAAGCCAGTTTTGCACACACAGAATACTCGGGTTAAACTTGACGAGCCTAGAATATGCAGATATGGCCTCAGAACACTAGAGACCGAAAGGTCGAGCGTGAATCATATAGTAGATATGATCAACATAGTGATGTTTCACCATTGAAAACTACTCCATCTCACGTGATTAACAGACATGGTTTAGTTGATTTGGATCACGTGATCACTTAGATGATTAGAGGGATGTCTATATAAGTGGGAGTTCTTAAGTAATATGATTAATTGTACTTTAATTTGTCGTGAACTTAGTCCTGATAGTATTTGCATAACTATGTTGTAGATCTATAGCTCACGATGTACCTCCCCGTTTATTTTTAATATGTTCCTAGAGAAAAACTATGTTGAAAGATGTTAGTAGAAATGATGCGGACTAGCTCCGTGATCTGAGGGTTACCCTCATTGCTGCACAGAAGAATTATGTCCTCGATGCACCGCTAGGTGACAGACCTATTACAGGAGCAGATGCAGACGTTATGAACATTTAACATCCTCAGTATGATGACTACTTGATAGTTTAGTAAACCATACTTTACAGCTTAGAACCGGGACTTCAAAAATGTTTTGAACGCCACAGAGCATATAAGATGTTCCAAGAGTTGAAATTGGTATCTCGTACTCATGCCCGTGTCAAGAGGTATGAGACCTCTGACAGTACTTTGCCTACAAGATGGAGGAAAATAGCTCAATGAGTGAGCATGTGCTAGGAATGTCTGAGTACTACAATCACTTGAATCAAGTGGGAGTTAATCTTCCTGATAAGATAGTGATTGACAAAGTTCTCTAGTCACTATCACCAAGTTACTAGAACTTTGTGATGAACTATAATATGCAAGGGATAACAGAAACGATTCCCAAAGTTCTTCACGATGCTGAAATCGACAAAGGTAAAAATCAAGAAAAAGCATCAAGTGTTGATGGTTGACAAGACCACTATTTTCAAGTAAAAGGGCAAGGGAAAGAAAGGGAACTTCAAGAATAATGGCAAGCAAGTTGCCACTCCCATGAAGAAGCCCAAAACCTAGACCCAAGCCTGAAGCTCAGTGCCTCTACTGCAAAGGAAATGGTCACTGGAAGTGGAACTGCCCTAGATACTTAGCGGATAAGAAGGATGGCAAAGTGAACAAAGGTATATTTAATATACATGTTATTGATGTGTACTTTACTAGTGTTTATAGCAATCCCCTCGGTATTTGAAACTGGTTCAGTTGCTAAAAATAGTAACTCGAAACGGGAGTTGCAAAATAAACAAAGACTAGTTGAGGGCGAGGTGATGATGTGTGTTGGAAGTAATTCCAAGGTTGATAAGATCACCATCGCACACTCCCTTTACCTTCGAGATTAGTGTTGCACCTAAAATAAATGTTATTTGGTGTTTGGGTTGAGCATAATATGATTGGATCATGTTTATGGCAATACAATTATTCATTTAAGTCAAAGAATAATTGTTATTCTGTTTACATGAATAAAACCTTCTGTGGTCATATACCCAAGGTGAATGGTTTATTGAATCTCGATCGTAGTGATACATATATTTATAATATTGAAGCCAAAAGATGCAAAGTTAATGATGATAGTGCAACTTATTTGTGGCACTGCCATTTAGGTCATATTGGTGTAAAGCGCATGAAGAAACTCCATACTGATGGGCTTTCGGAATCACTTGATTATGAATCACTTGATGTTTGTGAACCATGCCTCATGGGCAAGATGACTAAGACTCCGTTCTTCGGAACAATGGAGCGAGCAATTAACTTATTGGAAATAATACATACTTATGTATGCGGTCTGATGAGTGTTGAGGCTCGCGGCGGGTATCATTATTTCCTGACCTTCACAGATGATTTGAGCAAATATGGGTATATCTACTTGATGAAACATAAGTCTGAAACATTTGAAAAGTTCAAAGAATTTTAGAGTGAAGTGGAAAATCATCGTAACAAGAAAATAAAGCTTCTACGATCTGACCATGGAGGAGAATATTTGAGTTACAAGTTTGGTCTTCATTTGAAACAATGTGGAATAGTTTCGCAACTCACCCCACCTGGAACACCACAGCATAATGGTGTGTCCAAAGGTTCTAACCACACTTTACTAGATATGGTGCGATCTAGGATGTCTCTTACTGATTTACCGCTATCGTTTTGGGGTTATGCATTAGAGATAGTTGCATTCACGTTAAGTAGGGCACCATATAAATCCGTTGAGATGACACCGTATGAACTATGGTTTGGCATGAAACCAAAGCTGTCATTTCTTAAAGTTTGGGGTTGTGATGCTTATGAGAAAAAAATTCAAACTGATAAGCTCGAACCCAAATCGGAGTAGTGTGTCTTCATAGGATACCTAAAAGAAACTGTTGGGTACACCTTCTATCACAGATCCGAAGGCAAGATATTTTGTTGCTAAGAATGGATCCTTTCTAGAGAAGGAGTTTCTCTCGAAAGAAGTGAGTGGGAGGAAAGTAGAACCTAATAAGGTAATTGTACCTTCTCCCGAATTGGAAAGTAGTTCATCACAGAAATCAGTTCCAGTGATTCCTACACCAATTAGTGGGGAAGCTAATGATGATGATCATGAAACTTCAGATCAGTTACTACCAAACCTCGTAGGTCAACCAGAGTATGGTCCGCACCAGAGTGGTACGGTAATTCTATTCTGGAAGTCATGTTACTAGACCATGACGAACCTATGAACTATGAGGAAGCAATGATGAGCCCAGATTCCGCGAAATGGCTTGAGGCCATGAAATCCGAGATGGGATCCATGTAGGAGAACAAACTGTGGACTTTGGTTGACTTCTCCGATGATTGGCAAGCCATTGAGAAAAATTGATCTTCAAGAGGAAGACAGACGCTGATAGTAGTGTTACTATCTACAAAGCTCGAATTGTCGAAAAAGGTTTTTCGACAAGATCGAGGTGCTGACTACAATGAGATTTTCTCACTTGTATCGATGCTTAAGTCTGTCCGAATCATGTTAGCATTTGCCTCATTTTATGAAATCTGGCAAATGGATAACAAAAGTGCATTCCTTAGTGGATTTAAGAAGAGTTGTATATGATGCAACCAGAAGGTTTTGTCGATCCTAATAGTGCTAACAAAGTGTGCAAGCTCCAGCGATCCATCTATGGACTGGTGCAAGCATCTCAGAGTTGGAATATATGCTTTGATGAGTTGATCAAAGCATATTGTTTTATACAGACTTGCGGTGAAGCATGTATTTACAAGAAAGTGAGTGGGAGCACTACAACCTTTCTGATAAGTATATGTGAATAACATATTGTTGATCGGAAATGATGTGGAATTTTCTGGAAAGCATAAATGAGTATTGGAAAGGAGTTTTTCAAAAGAAAGACCTCGGTGAAGCTGCTTACATATTAAGCATCAAGATCTATAAAGATAGATCAAAACACTTGATAAGATTTTCAATGAGATATACCTTAACAAGATTTTGAATTAGTTCAATATGGAACAGTCAAAGAAGGAGTTTTTTCCTGTGATGCAAAGGTGTGAAGTTGAGTAAAGACTCAAAGCCCGACCATGGCAGAAAACAGAAAGAGAATGAAAAATCATTCCCTATGCCTCAGTCATAGGTTCTATAAAGTATGCTATGCTGTGTACCAGACCTATTGTGTACCTCACTAGAAGTTTGGCAAGAGGGTACTATCGGCGTTCTGGGAACGGGGGTCCCCATACTTGCCTACCTGCGGCCTGCGGCGTGGCTCAAGTGGGGGCCCTGCACGGCCCATCTTCATCAACATGAGGCTCAAGACCCTCACGAGGGGCCAAGCCTCGTGAGGCGGACGACACGGCGCATCCTCAGGCACAGCCTCATCAGGCTGGCTCGTGAGGAGGCGGAGAGTTCAAGGCGGGGTACCACGCGAGGTGCCCATGATGCAAGCCATGACGACACGGGGCACCAGGCGGGTGCCAGCGCGCGCAGCGCCCCTCTTTCCTCTTTGGTGCAAAGGGGGCAAGCGTATCAGCGGAGTATCGAGGCATCAGGTAAAGGTTGCCACTTCGGTGCAACAAGACCAAGGCCAGGAGGACTACGAGACGGAGGTCACCATGGAGCCCAGCGCAGCGTCATCACCAGAGCCTTTGGCAGGCGAAGACTGCTTTTGTCAGGATAGATGCACTCGTTGTCCCCCTTTAAATTAGCCCGCCATTGTTGGATCCCTTCCCGCTCAATATTTGGGGAGAGGACCAGGGCCCCTATAAATAGGACTGGCCACCCACATAGCAAGGGGGGGTCAGTTGGTTCGTTTGGTTCACAAGTAGAGAGAGAGAGAAAGAGGGTGACTGAACCCTTCATAGCAGTTCATCACCACAGCCTAGAACAGACCCTCGCGAGGCTGTTCTTCCTTGTATTGTTCACCCTCACCACCCCTAGGAGGCAATCCATCCACCACACATTGGAGTAGGGTATTACACCACTTCGGTGGCCCGAACCAGTATAAATCTTGTTTCTTTCGTGCAGTTCTTTTAGTAGTTTAGATCCCATTGAGACGGAGAGGTTGAAGGTGGGATTTCCGCGCGCACCCCAGTGTTCGAACCTTACGGGTCTGCCGGAACCCGAAATCCGACAATTGGCGCGCCAGGTAGGGGTGCGCTGGAATTCGTCTCCCACCGCTCCGTGCCCCGTCGCGTCTTCATCGCCATGCCAGGCAACCACGAGGTCAACCCCGACCCGTGGGCTGCATGCCCAAACGCGTGGAACCGCTCGCCTCGGGCGACCCCGCGCCCCAGGCAGCTCGCGGTCCGCAGGGCGCTACGGGCCGCGGGCGACACGGACAAACTTCGGCAACTCTTACGCCGCGGAAGGCTCGGTCGGCGGCAAGGGCCTCCAATGACGCTACGACAACGACACCATACACCTGCCGGGACGAGGCGAATTCGAGGGCCACGCTCACGGTGGCCCGAGAGCTGCTGTGATGCAGGCTGCCGGAGGGCGGCCACGACGTACTGCTAGAGCGACTGGCGGAGCTCCTGGGCTTCGCCGCCTCGGGGGCTCACCCCTTTTCCACCCAGCTCCCACTCAAGCCCAGAGCGACCCGCATGGGGGCTCCGCGCACGCCCACGGGCTTCAAGGCTACTCCGATGCCAGCAAAGCTGTCAACACCGGACCGGTGGCGGCGCTGCCCCCGCCCCGGCCCGCGAAGGAGAAGGACTCGACGCGACCCGCGGCCCCAGAGGGCGGCCGCATTGCCACCCAGTGGCAGGTATGACAGGTGGGGCCGCATGGCATGCAGGGCGCCACGGCATGGCGTACGGGATGACGGCGACGGAAGAGTACGTGCCCTGCATGATGGACCAAGGACACCCTCACGAGGACGGGCAGGGCTCACTCCTCGGGCCCAGCTGGGGGGACGAGGTGATGGAGGCTGAGCCCTTCCCGGCGCCCCAGGACGGGCCTGCTGGCCACGCAGGAGGCAGCGATCACCGGGCGCCGCTAACTCTTCAGGGGCAGGTATATGCTAACCGTGGATCACAGGAGGTGCAGGTCGCCGCAGCGAGCGGCCGCCCCGCTCCTACAGCCCCTCACCCCTCGGGAGGAGGGTGCAGGGGGCTGCAGGGGAGGGACCGGGATCCGACATCACCACCGCGGCGTTCGGAGCAAGGCGTTCTCAAGGCGCTGGTGAGAAGACGTCGAAGACTAGATTAGGTGCCGGACGCGGCCTTTTGTCTGCCTTTTGTTGCCTTGCCCTTTGGCTGTTGCTTTCCCCCGCTGGATTTAAGTTGGATTCGAATTTGAGATTTGCGTGTGTTCGGGGAAGGGGTGCTTATTCTCGCTCGAGTCGTTTCTCGCGTTCTGATTACCGCTCCGCCACAGCTGCCTCCCCTCGCGAGCCCTCGCGAGTCGGGTCAGGCCTGGCTCATGCACAACCCGGACTACCGCTGTTACTCCCCCTCGGGAGGATTTTCGGGGGCCTGCGGAGGTTGTCCTGTTTAAAAAGGCCCAGAGCCTGTGAAGCAAGGCGAGCGCCTGTGAAGCTCTCACGCTCGAGGAAAAGGCCCGGAGCCTGTGAAGCAAGGCGAGTGCCTGTGAAGCTCTCGCCCTCGAGGAAAAGGCCCAGAGCCTGTGAAGCAAGGCGAGTGCCTGTGAAGCTCTCGCGCTCGAGGAAAAGGCCCGGAGCCTGTGAAGCAAGGCGAGTGCCTGTGAAGCTCTCGCGCTCAAGGGAAAGGCCCGGAGCCTGCGAAGCGAGGCGAGCGCTTGTGGAGTCATCGCATCCGGAAGAAGGCCCAGGGCCCGTGGAGAAGGCCAACGCATGAGGAGTTTCTCATCAGCGACAACCTCACATCCTGAGGACCCGGCTAGAAAGCGCCCAAGGCGTCGCGCCCTCCTGCAGGCCGCCGCTGAACCAACATGGGACAAAGGTAAACTAGCCCACCATCGGGCGCAAGCGCAATTTGGTAACTACTGATATGATAGACATAAGTTTTTACACGAGGGGCTTCCCCTCCCAAAATGCTCTCACACACCACCAGGTCGAAAGCCTGAGTTCTATTCATGCAGAGTGAAAAAGACAGGAGCGATACGCTCTTAGTCGGACCAATCCCCCAATGCGTCCCCAGAAGCACCTCCTGAGCCCTCGCCGGAGTCGCCGAGCTCGCCATCGACGCCCGCGTCGCTGCCGGCGGCGCCAGGGCCGCTCGCCGCGCCGTCCTCGTCAGCACCCACGACCATGTCGTTGTCGTCCGAAGCGAAGGCCCTGACGAGGGCGTCCACGTTATCCTCTACCCAGCGCGACAGGTCGTCCCAGACGGCCTGGGGGACTGGGGCGATGACGGCGTCGAAGTTGAAGCGGGGATTCATGTTCTGAAGATGGGTGAAGACACGGGAGAAGGTGCGCTTGAGCAAGGCGCGGCTCCTCTCCTCCACCAACCTGTCAGCCCTAACCGACCACGCCTCCAGCTCCGCCACCACAGCGGTGAAGAACTGTAGGTTACCGGCGTAGTTGATGGTGTGTGGCTCACCGACGGACGCCTCGCAGATGTTGCCCAAGGCCGAGTTGGCCCTCTCCCTGAGCATGGTGAACATTGGGCCATGTGCGTGCTCCAGGAGCCACCGCTGGCGTATTTCGTCGGCGTTCTGGCGCTCGGCGGCCTCAGCCTCTTCCACCCGTTGGCGAAGGCAGAGCACCTCAGCTTGAGAGGCGGCCAGCTCTTTCTGCGCTGCCTCAACGGCGGCCCGGGAGACGTCGGCCAGCCGCATCGCCTCGTCCCGTTGGGTCCTCAGGGTCGCGGTTCTGCCTTCAGCCTCGACCCGGATCATCCTCAGCTTCCCCTCGAACTCACGCTCAAGGCCTTGGCGCACCATCGCCACCCGACGACAAACCTCCTCCAAGACACGCGCTTCCCGCGCAGCGATGTCGTCCTCCGCCTGCGTCACTAGGCGCTCCCTCGTCTCCAGCATCTCGTACTCACGGGAGCGTTCGGCGGCCTCCAGCGCCAATGCTTCCTCGCGCTTCTGGAGCTCAGCTGGGTCGTCGGAAGCCACCTCCATCGACGCGAGGGCTGCCTCGCGCAGCTCCGCTTGCTCCTCCAACGAGTGGCACCGGGCCAGGAGCTCGCGAGCTCGTTCCTCCGCTGCCTCTCGCCACCCGTCAGCCCTCCGGGCCTCCTCAGTGGCCTGGGAGCGGGCCACTCGGGAGGCCTCCAGCGACGCCTTCGCTTCTTCATCATCAAGGTCGCGCTGGCGGCGCGCATGGGCGACGGCGGCTTCCACCTCGCGCCTCCCTGCAGCTAGGTGCAGGCCCTCGGCCTCCAGGCGAGCATCTTCAGCGGCAAGCTCTTCCCCAAGCAGGTCCACCGCGTCGGCCGCTCGTCGAAGGAACCCTTGGCGGCGGGAGCGGCGCTCCCGAGCACGCTCGAGCACATCTGCCACGTCATCATCCGCCCCAAGCAGGCGCCGGGGGCTGCGGGTCATCGTTCCCCCTCCGGGCAGGGGGCTAGGGGCTGGCAACCTCCCAACGGCCGGACGCACCATATCAGAAGCCCGACCAAGGTCCAGCCTGCCTCCAGATGAGGGGCGTAGGTGGCGCCTCAACCAGTCGCAGCCCAAGACCAGACGGGAGGTACCCGACAGGCTGGCTATCCCCTGAGAAGGCCCGCGAAGGAAAAGCGCGGGGAATGAAGGGCCGCGGCGCACCTCGGGATGATCCGCCCCTTCAGACGCCCTCACCACGAGGGCAGAGCTGCTCGGAGCACTTGAGGATGGCGGAGGAGGCGAGGCCGAGGAAGGTGGTGCCTCGGCGACTCCCGCGATCTCAGTTGGAAGGGGCCTATGGAGCAAGAATCAGCGAAAGCAACAAGAGGATCGGGAGTCGGAGAGGAAAAAGACTTACTCGTCAGTGGCGAAGTACTTCCTGCGCTTCAGCACGCGACAAGAGGAGTCAACACCCAGAGCCTCCCTCTTCCTCCGGAGGGCCTCGAAGTCCACGCGGAAGCGGCCCAAGAGAAGAGCACAAGGATCAACCTGCCGCGAGGACGAGGCACAAGGACGGCCCGCGTCGGGAGCGCCCGCCTGGCGTGTGCCACCAATCACCTCGTCGGGAGCCGGGACCAGGGCCTCCAAGGCCCTGGCCCCGGGCGCTGGGAGTGGCTGCCTACCACCTTCAGTCGCAGCAGTACGGGCCTCAGGAGCTGCCTCCTCATGAGCGGCCTCAGGCGCCGCACCCTCCTCCGGAGCTGTCTCCTCACGAGCGGCCTCAGGCGCCGCACTCTCCTCCGGAGCCGTCCCCTCACGAGCGGCGCACAATGCTGACCCCTCCTCCAGAGCCTCCACGGCCTCAGGCGCCTCCTTCCTCCCTTCTCCGCCGCTTGAGGAGGAGTCGCCTTGGCCGGTTGGGAGGGGAGTCACCACTACAGGGTTCTCGCGAGGCCCTTGGAGACCGGCGGGGCGTAGCCCCCACTCATCGAAGTCAGGCATCTGCTTCACAAAGTCAGCCTTGCTCTGACAGAGATATAGCAAGGCCTCGCCTTGCCGGATGTTGCCAGGATTGGGGTCCCCGGCCAAAGTCAGGAGCGTCGACTTCAGCGCCGCGGGGGCTAGGTCTTCTTCCTGGAGCCTCATGTCGTCCTCGCGCCCCCGGAAGGCCCACATTCGGCGAGAGTGCCGCTGCAGGGGAGCGACACGGCACAATAGAATCTCCTTCACCACCTTGGGCGCTGTCACGCCGAGTTTCCTCAGGAGTGCGAAGCGGGGCCAGACGAAGACAAGCCGAGGGCTCTTCAGCGTCTCCTGGCCCAACCCAACTTAGGGACGGCAGGCGAGGTCGGCTCCGATAGCAGGGGGCTGGGCACCCCCGCGTCCACATACAGCCATTGCTCGCGGAACCCGGCCGCGGGCTGGGGGAGTCGGAAGTCAATTCCAGACGCCTCGGACACAGGCTCGGCAACAAAGCTCGCGCATGCCCAACACTGGGAAGGATCGACAAGACACGGCGAGAAGAAGTGGCGCAGCAGGGCGACCGAAGGAGGGATGCCCACCATGGCTTCGCAAACGAAGGCGAAGATCGAAAGGAGGGTGATGGACTTAGGACTGAGATGCATTAAGTGGATCTGATAATGCGAAAGCACGGCATTGAAGAAATCGGAGAAAGGGGGAACCAGACCAGCCCACAAGGCATCGGCGAAACATGGGACCTTAGTGGCTGTCCTGTCAATGGAGAAGTGGGACGCGGGCCAGGCGGTCGTCCTTCCGCACTCGTTGAAGACGGTGGCCAGGGCCAAGCTGTCCCTGCCCAGGCACTCTTGGTCGAGCACAGTCGATCGGCCGACGAGAGGGGCCACCGTTGGCGGCGCACAAGACGAAGGCATGGATTTCTCTGCTCTCTCCTTCCCCGTCGGAGCCATGGCGATGGGAAGGAGGGGGGATTCGAGATTGGATTGAAGGCAGGGGAGGCGCTCGAAAGAAGGGAGAACAGAGGACACCCGAGCAACAGGAAAGGGGACGGCTGTGTACAACTACCAGGCCGCCTAGCAGGGCGCACAATAAGGAAGCGTGGGGGAACGGTGCCGCCCACGTCCAATTAATCGCCACGCGGCGTCCAAGGCCGCAGGCTGTTAGGGCCCGCGGCGCTTCGCCCTTGCCCTTTCGCCTCTCGGCACGGCCAAGTCCATGCGCGCCTTGGCCCGGGGGCTACTGTCGGCGTTCTGGGAACGGGGGTCCCCAGACGTGCCTGCCTGCGGCCTGCGGCGTGGCTCAAGTGGGGGCCCAGCACGGCCCATCTTCATCAACACGAGGCTCAAGACCCTCGCGAGGGGCCAAGCCTCGCGAGGCGGACGACACGGCGCATCCTCAGGCACAGCCTCGTCAGGCTGGCTCGCGAGGAGGCGAAGAGTTCAAGGCGGGGTACCTCGCGAGGTGCCAATGATGCAAGCCATGACGACACGGGGCACCAGGCGGGTGCCAGCACGCGCAGCGCCCCTCTTTCCTCTTCGGTGCAAAGGGGGCAAGCGTATCAGCGGAGTACCGAGGCATCAGGCAAAGGTTGCCACTGTTGTGCAACGAGATCAAGGCCAGGAGGACTACAAGACGGAGGTCACCATGGAGCCCAGCGCGGCGTCATCAGCAGAGCCTTTGGCAGGCGAAGACTGCTTTTGTCAGGATAGATGTACTCGTTGTCCCCCTTTAAATTAGCCCGCCATTGTTGGATCCCTTCCCGCTCAATATTTGGGGAGAGGACCAGGGCCCCTATAAATAGGACTGGCCACCCACATAGCAAGGGGGGTCAGTTGGTTCGTTTGGTTCACAAGTAGAGAGAGAGAGAAAGAGGGTGACTGAACCCTTCATAGCAGTTCATCACCACAGCCTAGAACAGACCCTCGCGAGGCTGTTCTTCCTTGTATTGTTCATCCTCACCACCCCCAGGAGGCAATCCATCCACCACACACTGGAGTAGGGTATTACACCACATCGGTGGCCCGAACCAGTATAAATCTTGTGTCTTTCGTGCAGTTCTTTTAGTAGTTTAGATCCCATTGAGACGGAGAGGTTGAAGGTGGGATTTCCGCGTGCACCCCAGTGTTCGAACCTTAAGGGTCTGCCGGAACCCGAAATCCGACAGGTACAATAGTGATCCAGGAGTGGATCACTGGACAGCGGTCAAAAATATCCTTAGTGGAATAAGGAAATGTTTCTCGGTTATGGAGGTGACAAAGAGTTTGTCATAAAGACTTACGTCGATGCAAGCTTTGACACTGATCTGGATGACTCTAATTCTCGATCTAGATAAATATCAAAAGTGGGAGCAATTAGCTAGAGTAGCTCCGTGCAAAGAATTGTAGACATAGAAAATTTGTAAAATACATACGGCTCTAAATGTGCCAGACCCGTTGACTAAATTTCTCTCACAAGCAAAACATGATCACTCTTTGGGTGTTAATCACATAGCGATGTGAACTAGATTATTGACTCTAGTAAACCCTTTGGGTGTTAGTCACATGGATATGTGAACTAATCACATAAAGATGTGAACAATTGGTGTTAAATCATATGACGATATAAACTAGATTATTGACTCTAGTGCAAGTGGGAACTGAAGCAAATATGCCCTAGAGGCAATAATAAAGTTGTTATTTATATTTCCTTATATCATGATAAATTATTATTATTCATGCTAAAATTGTATTAAGCAGAAACTTAGTACATGTGTGAATACATAGATAAACAGAGTGTCACTAGTTTGCCTCTACTTAACTAGCTCGTTCAATCAATGATGATTATGTTTCCTAACCATAGACATGAGTTGTCATTTGATTAACGGGATCACATCATTAGAGAATGATGTGATTGACTTGACCCATCCGTTAGCTTAGCACGATGATCGTTTAGTTTATTGCTATTGCTTTCTTCATAACTATACATGTTCCTATGACTATGAGATCATGCAACTCCCGAATACCGGAGGAACACTTTGTGTGCTACCAAACATCACAACGTAACTGGGTGATTGTAAAGGTGCTCTACAGGTGTCTCCGATGGTGTTTGTTGAGTTGGCATGGATCAAGATTAGGATTTGTCACTCCGATTGTCGGAGAGGTATCTCTGGGCCCTCTCAGTAATGTACATCACAATAAGCCTTGCAAGCAATGTAGCTAATGGATGTAGAATTACGGAACGAGTAAAGAGACTTGCCGGTAACGATATTGAACTAGGTATTGAGATACCAATGATCGAATCTCGGGCAAGCAACATACCGATGACAAAGGGAACAATGTATACCGTTATGTGCTTTGACCGATAAAGATCTTTGTAGAATATGTAGGAACCAATATGAGCATCCAGGTTCCGCTATTGGTTATTCATCGGAGACGTGTCTCGGGCATGTCTACATAGTTCTCAAACCCGTAGGGTCCGCACGGTTAACGTTCGGTGACGATCAATATTATGAGTTTATGTGTTTTGATGTACCGAAGGTAGTTCGGAGTCCCGGATGAGATCGGGGACATGACGAGGAGTCTTGAAATGGTCGAGGCATAAAGATTGATATATTGGACGACTATATTCGGACATCGGAAAGGTTCCGAGTGATTCGGGTATTTTTCGGAGTACTGGAGAGTTACTGGAATTCGCCGGGGAGTATATGGGCCTTATTGGGCCTTATCGTAGCGGTGCTTAGGCGAAGCCCTGCATCGGTAGCTTCATCAACACTGTTATCATGCCGTCATGCTGACGGAACTCTCCCTGGAAGCTCTACTGGATCATGAGTTCATGGGATGTCACCGAGCTAAACGTGTGCAGATCGTGGAGGTGTCGTATGTTCGGTACTAGGATCGGTCGATCGTGAAGACGTACGACTACATCAACCGCGTTGTCATAACGCTTCCGCTTTCGGTCTACAAGGGTACGTGGACGATACTCTCCCCTCTCATTGCTACACATCACTATGATCTTGCGCGTGCGTAGGAATTTTTTTGAAATTACTGCATTCCCCAACAGACCGCATATGCTATCTTGCTATCTTTTGGTAATGAGGGTACAGGGATTTGCATGGTGTGAGGATAGTGGATACGTAGTATACCGGTTTCTGAAGTGGGAACTCGCGTCCGTCCTCCTCTCGCTCAACAACAAGCACTGCGCTCACCACCTGGTGTGTTGCAGAGATGTATAATAACATTGGTTTGCCGACGTTTGGTGCGGCCAGGATTCGATTGCTCGCTAAAAGAGCCTTTATTTCCTCTAGCCCGGCCGTTGCCGCTTCCGTCCACTCGGAGTGGTCGGTACATCGGAGAAGGCGATAAAGTGGCAATGCTTTTTCTCCTAGTCTGGAGATTAAGCGGCTTAAAGCTGTGTGACGCCCCGATTTGACTGTCCACTAATCATACACGCAAACGTGTACGATCAAGATCAGGACGCACGGTGTTGGGGATATTACTACTGGAGGTAAACCGGCCTTATGTAGCCGGGTTGACTCTTTGAAGATTAGAAGCCCATGAAGATGTAAAGATGCTAGCGCTTTATGGAGGGCCCAAAAGCGAGTTACGGTATGCAAATGTAAACCGGCCTAGTCATGTAACTTGTATAGTAAGATAGAAAGAGAGGGACCGAACTGGATACGTTTATAAACCGGCTTCGGGACTCTGTAGACCGGCGGGCGTCAACCTATGTATATAAAGGGACGACCCGGCCGCGGTTTAGGGACAGACAACAACAACACGAAAGCCAGACAAAGCGGATTCGCTCCCTGGCCTTCGAAACCCCAGCAATACCAATCACAACTAGACGTAGGCTTTTACCTTCATCGAAGGGGCCGAACTAGTATAAACTCCCATGTCCCCTTGTCCGGTTTAACCCCTTTAAGGTAACCCATTGCGATGGCTCCACAACTAAGTCCTTTCACGAGGACATCTACCGTGACAAACCCACGATAGTTGGCGCCCACGGTGGGGCTATCGCACCATGGTTTCGAGTTCTTGAAGGGCAGCTTCGATGGACTTAAGGGATACGTTGTGGGCCGGATGACGAAGAGTCGTCGCGGCAAGCTCTACATCGACAACGCAGGATGGGGTCCCGAGGCGGATTCAATTGAATACGGGTACCGGGTCCCCTTTGGTGGGATTCATGTCATCATCGGCAAGATAGGCAAACCGGCCGCTGAGCCAGACATCTGCACCGACATTATCGAAATGGCTCGGCGTGCAAGTCCTTCGCCAGTTCAGCCCAAGGCAACACATGTTTTCGTAGGTGTCGTCCATGGATCAGGGCACGAGGACGGACCGGTGTCCGAAGGAGAAACCGTAGTCTGCTCTGATGACGAGTCTTCTGGAGAAACCGAATCGCTTTACCAGTTGCAGGACGGCCGGATTGACGGAGGATCCGAGGGCAACAGTATTCCGGATTCCCCCGGTCTGCCAAACCGGGCCGCCATCTTCATGGCCGGCACACAATCGGTGCCTCATTCATCTACCGCCTCAGCAATGCTCTCCGGTTCAACAACGGCCACACCAGTAGGGGCAGGAAGCTCGGCGCCACCTCCGGCCCAAGTCTTATCTGATTTGTTCGACGCTCTGGCAACATTGATGTCCGTGGAGGTAGACGTAGCAGCCAAGGATCAGCACGATGCGGAGATTGCAAAGGTGAAAGATCAGATAGCCCAGGCTAAGGCAGACCTGGCAGCAGAGAACTCCAGGATGGCTACGGAGCGGGCCGAGTTGGAAGCACAGGCTTACCGGATTAGACTGGATCGGAATGCTTCAGAGGAAGTCATGAGAAGAAGGTACCGATCACGTCTCCCGTTGGTTTATGAGCCGCAAAATCTTTTCAACACGCCAGGTGCAGGAGCTGGTAACCAACCCACACTAAACCAGGCGGGGGCGCCGGGAGCAGGAGCGCCGGTTCAGCCGCGCACGACGGACCAGCCTCGCCAGAACAACATTGTACCATCAATGCCGCCCGGGCATTATTCCAACCCGTTGGACAACATTGTGGCCGCTGCGTCACGCCTGGCGGCCCTCCCAACCGACGGCGAGTCACCAGTTGCAGTGGAAGAACGTCGGGCCAGGGATCTCCTTCAGACATCAGTAAATCAATAGCAAGCATATTCACACAGCCGTGAGAGGATTCACTCCACTCCCCGCCGAAGCCGGAGTTATAGCAGACACGTGGAAGACGAACCGGCCGTGTCTAGTAGTGCACTCCGCCGAAATTCGCCACGAGGGAACAACCCGGCTGGGGGAGGTGCTAATGCGCAAGATGTTGTGGATCATGGCCGCGCACGTCGAGAGGCCGAGTTGACAGCTCAACACGAGGCATGACAGCATACTCCGGTTCACCCCACTGCCTCTGTGGATCCAGGGGCGATGTTCAGTTCCTTAGGGGTACCGTGTTTATCTCCTGCTTTGCGTAATGTGCGACTACCCAAGGATTTCAAGGGACCTCGTAAGGTACCAAATTATACCGCCGATTTGCAGCCAGAGGCATGGGCGGAGAGCTATGAGATGGCAATGGAGATGTTAGATGTGGACGAGGCGGTGTGTGCTAAATATTTCACCATGATGTTGGAAGGAACAGCTCGCACTTGGCTGAAGAGCTTGCCGACCAACTCTATTGGATCATGGGCCGAATTGAAGCACCGGTTTATCCAGAACTTTAATGATACGTGTAAGCAGCCGATGTCAATTGTAGATCTGGCCGCTTGTGTCCAAGAGGAAGGGGAGTCCACGACCCATTGGGTCAAACGGGTCTCGGCGATTTTGCATTCGTCAGATCGTATCAACGCAGACACCGCAGTGTTAATGTTAGAGGGTAATTGCCGTTTCAAACCGTTGAAACAGAAGTTGGGAAGGCTCAAACGTAACTACAACGACATGTCAACACTCATGGCTTCTTTGGTTAAATACGTCGATTCAGATAATACCAAGGATCCGGATTCAGAGGAGGACAAACCGGAGAAGGGTAAGAAGACCGGCAATGCCAAAGGCCAACTACACAATCCGCCAGGCCATGGAAACGCTGGTAAGCGCAAGGCCGATAGTGGTTTGGACTTTGTCGCAAATACCAACGCACAGGAGAATGGCCAGCACCGTAAAGGCAAGCGGCCCCAAAGGGTGGAGGTCCAGGCAACAATTTGGAGCGTTTGTTAAATCAGCCCTGTCCAAAGCATGGATCAAAGGAGAAACCGGCATCACATCTCTGGAAAGATTGTTATATCATGCGGGATTTCAAGAATTCCAATATGTTCCAATATGACAACGGCCCGCCCGGCGGTTCAGGAGGAGGTTTCCACGGGCCAGGTTACGGAGGCAGTGGTTCTGCTTCAGGGTTTCCAGGCAATCAAACCAGACACGTCAATCAAGGACACCAAGACAACCAGGGAGGTTACAACAATCAAGGGAGTCAGCAGCAGTAGCAGTCGGGTTATCAGAGCAATCCCAAACAGCTGAACAGCGGGAAATATCATGTCTTCACTACTAGTTTGTGCAAACATGATCAGAAGCTTCACAAAAGGGTAGTCAACTCTATTGAGCCGGCAGTACCTCAGTATTTACGCTGGTCGGAGCAACCTATTTTGTGGAGCAGAGAGGATCACCCGCCCCGGGTTGATAATCCAGGTCATTTGGCCTTGGTGGTAGCCCCTCAAGTTGGGGGATACAAGTTCACTAAAGTGCTCATGGATGGGGGAAGTAGTATCAATATTTTGTATTATGATACATTCCGCCGTATGGGGTTGACAGATAAGGATCTTAAACCGTCGAATATGGTATTTCATGGTGTGGTGCCTGGTAAGTCTGCGTATCCTGTTGGTAAGATAGCTTTGGAGGTAGCTTTTGGAGATGACTATGATTCAAGGTCATAAACAGTGACATTTAAGGTGGTGAAGATCAAAAGTCCGTACCACGCTCTGTTTGGGCGGCCGGTTTATGCTAAGTTTATGGCAAGGCCATGTTATGTTTACCTGCAGCTTAAAATGCCAGGTCATAAGGGGACTATCACAGTACATGGAAGTAGAAAGATTGCTTTGGAGTGTGAAGAAGGCGATGCGGCTTATGCTGAGGCAGTTTGTGCCACGGAGGAGTTAACATTCTATAAGGAGCAAGTTGATCCGGCAGACATGACCTCCTTAAAAAAGCCAACCACGGAACATGATCCAGCATTGAAGTTCAAATTAGCTACAGACACTAAGATGGTTGACTTTGTCCCTGGCGATTCATCCAATTAGTTCAGCATCGGCGCTAACCTGGATCCCAAATAGGAAAGCACGCTCATCGAGTTCATCCATGAAAATCGGGACATCTTTGCATGGAAACCTTCTGACATGCCAGGTGTACCAAGAGAACTCGCTGAGCACACACTCAACATTCATCCAAAATTCAAACCGGTCCGACAGTTCCTCCGCTGCTTCAACAAGGAAAGGCGCAAGGATATAGGTGAAGAGGTCACCCATTTTTTGGCTGCTGGGTTTATTGTTGAACTTTTTCATCCAGAGTGGTTAGCCAATCCGGTGCTGGTTCTTAAGAAAAACGGCACTTGGCGCATGTGTGTGGACTACACAGATTTAAACAAGGCTTGCCCTGCAGACCCCTTTGCTCTCCCTCGCATTGATCAGATAATTGATGCTACGGCGGGTTTTGACCGTTTGTGTTTTCTGGATGCTTACTCTGGTTATCATCAGATCAAAATGGCAGTTAAGGACCAGGAGAAGACAGCCTTTATAACTCCCTTTGGAGCCTTCTGTTATGTTTCCATGCCCTTTGGACTCAAGAGTGCCCAGGCAACTTACCAGCGATGTGTTCAGAATTGCCTTCATAAGCAAATTGGGCGCAATGTCCATGCGTATGTAGATGATATTGTGGTCAAATCCAGAAAGGAGGAGACTTTGATAGATGATCTACGGGAAAATTTTGACAATCTCCAGGTCTACAAGATGATGCTCAATCCGGAGAAGTGTGTTTTCGGTGTCCCGGCAGGCAAGCTCTTAGGCTTTCTGGTTTCAAACAGAGGCATTGAGGCTAATCCGGAAAAGATTGCAGCGATTACGTCCTTGGCTAAACCGGCCGGTATAACTGATGTGCAATGTCTGACCGGCCGGATTACAGCCTTGAGCCGGTTTATCAGCCGCCTTGGAGAGAAGGCCATTCCCTTATATCAAATTCTCAAGAAAACGGATAACTTTGTCTGGAGTGAAGCAGCTGATAAGGCATTTGAAGATCTGAAGAAACAGCTCATGGAACCGCCCGTGCTGGCAGCACCGATCGATAAAGGGCCCTTATTATTATATGTGGCTGCTAATGCCCGGGCTGTCAGCATAGCCATTGTGGTAGAGCGCAAAGAGCCTGGAAAAGAGTATCACGTTCAACGGCCGGTTTATTATATCAGTGAGGTGCTCATTGAGTCAAAGCAGATGTATCCGCATTGGCAGAAACTGGTGTATGGGGTGTTTATGGCAAGCCGGAAGCTCAAACACTATTTTCAGGGCCATCCTATCACAGTAGTCAGTTCAGCTCCTCTGGGTGACATCATTCAAAACAGAGAGGCAACTGGCCGGATTGCCAAGTGTGCTATTGAGCTTGGACCCCACGGGCTCAGATATATACCCCGCACGGCGATCAAGTCCCAGGCACTCGTAGATTTCATCAACGATTGGACGGAGTTACATGCACCTGAGGAGAAACCAGATAATACATATTGGACTATTCATTTTGATGGGTCCAGAAAACTAGAGGGTTCAGGGGCTGGAGTCGTATTAACTTCCCCACGAGGTGATAAGTTTTGTTATGTCCTTCGTTTAATGTTCCCTTGTACTAACAATGCAGCTGAATATGAGGCTTTACTCCAGGGTCTTCGAATGGCTAAAGCGATGAATTTGAGCCGGGTTAAGTGCTTCGGCGATTCAGATCTAGTGGCTCAGCAAGTGTCTGGCACTTGGGATTCTAAGGACCCACTCATGGCTGCATATCGGCGAGAGGTGGACACAGTGGCTGGTCACTTTAAAGGTTATCAGGTGGACCATATAGACCGGCGGAAGAATGAAGCGGCGGATGCTTTAAGTCCTCTTGGTTCCCAACGTAAACCGGTTCCGCCCAATGTCGAGAGGTAGAGCCAGTCAGCAAGTGTGATGCAGCCACAACGATTCAATTCATCAAAAAGGTGATATTCCGGTTTGGCTTTCCACATAGCATTATAGCAGATAATGGCACTAACTTGTCAAAAGGAGAGATGGAAGAATTCTGTCAACGTGAGCACATCCGGCTTGATCTAGCATCAGTGGCTCACCCCCAATCTAGTGGTCAAGCGGAAAGGGCAAATCAAGAAATTCGACGGGGTATCAAACCAAGGCTTATGGTTCCCTTAAAGCGGACGCCGGGTTGTTGGGTCGAGGAGCTACCTTCTGTGTTATGGAGCATCAACACCACACCCAATAGGTCTACGGGTTACACGCCTTTCTTCATGGTTTATGGAGCAGAGGCGGTTCTTCCTAGTGACATCCGTCACGATTCGCCCCGTGTGGCAGCTTATGTTGAAGCTGATAATGAGAAGGCACGTCAGGATTCTCTGGACCTGTTGGATGAAGAGCGGGATCTTGCAACAGCGCGTTCGGCGATTTATCAACAAGATCTTCGACATTATCACAGCTGCCGGGTTAAAACTAGAACCTTTCAAGAAGGTGATTTGGTGCTCCGGCTCATCCAGGATCAGACTAATATGCATAAGTTATCCCCCCCTTGGGAAGGACCCTTTGTGGTCAGCAAAAATCTGCACAACGGATCCTACTACCTCATTGATGTTCGAGAGCATGAAGACTCACGTCAATCGGAGGAGGAGACAAAGAGGCCATGGAACATAGCTCTCCTTCGGCCTTACTATACTTGAAGCCATAGGCTTTTTCACCTGTACATATTTATGACAGTGTATATACCATATAATAAACCGGAGCCTCTGTTATAAGCGGGGTATCTGTTCTTCTTATATCATATGTGTGCTTTTACAAGTAAACGGTCAAAGCGGAGTCTTTGTTAAACCGGATTTAGCAACTGCATAAAGATAAAGAAAATCACTAGGGGGCTTGGTCATGTTTGAACCACAGCTACACCTCTTGATAGGCATTTCAGCCACACAAGGAAAAATTTGTGGAGCCAAAGAGAGTATTGTACACTGTACAAACTCAAACATAGGCACACGCTGAGCATCGCAGACAAAGTTACTTGGGGGCTCTTTTTTGCAAAGCAACAAAGAGTTTGTAAGGACCCTCATAATTGGATATCAAGCCACGGCTTGGAAGCCCGGTGTATTCACCTAAAACCCCGAGTTAACCTGCCTTCATCAAGTAAGCCACTCCTATCCAGGTAATCCTGGCATGACCCATCGAACGTTTGACAAGTCAATATTTTACAGACCCTGAACTTGTCATAGTTAAAATGGTGATTGGTTATTTGGAGGCCCATCTTAAAAGGCTTTGTTAAATGGTTTAACTCAGAGGCCTAGCAGCCCATGAAAAGCCTCGATTTGGAGCCTGGCAGCTCGTAAAAAGCCTCGCATATTTTCCTGTTTGAATTTTGTTTGTTGACAATCATAAGTATTTTTTGATAAACCGGCATCCTTGATCCAGCTTGCATTCCAACCACCGACTGTTGGCTCATGATCAGTTATAAACCGGTGGTCACTGACCTGGTATGGTTTGACTAAATCACAAGTGTTATGAACAAAATCCGGTAGGTATACCGGTCCCGTTTAATAGATAGACCAGCATTATGAAGATGAGATTATCAAACATATCAGGTTGGTGTTAAACACCTTTGCTGTATACACGTTTGCTCACTCAATGAGGAAGGCAAGTCATCATAGACTATGCATAAAATATATCCTGAAGGGTGGCACAGATTGTCACAAAGGGCTATGAAGCATGCTCGATGGCATGGCAGATAAACAAAGTTTCAGCTATCCTATTACAAGAAGCTTTAAAGCGGCTCAACAGTGCCATTGTTTTTCACAGTAGCCATATAAACCGACGACCGGATCAGGACTCTTCATCACGATGGTTTGACGGTTGCGGATCAGTTGGTGTACGCACTTCTTCATCCATCCCCAGCCGCTAGAAATCAGCCATTGACCAATCGATTCTAGTTAAAACTTGGAATACTGCTTCTTCATGGATAAGATCAGAAGGGTTAATATCAGGGGCATAAGTGCGCTTAAGAATCGGAGGCACAAGTTCTTCGACTTCATGGATCTTGGCCGGCTTTCTTTTCCCTTCTGCATCATAAAACGGTTGAAAATGGGACAAATCGGTGTCTTCAGCTAATTTGCTGGCTGCTGGCCGCATCTGTTTGGTCAACCGCCGAAGATCATCATTGTCAAAGTTTGAACCGTCTTCTTTAACGACTGGATACCCTTTAATGATATCCTCTGCTTCAAGATCTGGAATCCAGGCCTTGGCTCGAATAAGGGCAGTTAATGCTCCGGCTCTTGCAGCGGCTCTTTTCAACTCGGCAATACGCGCCGGTAACATGCCCAGCTTCTCAAGGGTTTCCTTAATCAACATTGGCGCCGGTTTGTTATAAGCTGTTGTACTAATGGCTCCCTGAGATCCAGAGTATAGCTGCTCAACCAATGTGTATGCCGCTTTGAGCTTCATCCGCATATCTGCACCAAGATGAGTGATCCGAGTTCTTGCCAAAGATTTTTTTCAACATCGTGATCAGTTTTAAGATTCATTAACTGATGCAACATACATAAGCAGATACTTACCAAAGATAGCAAAGGTCATAGCGTTGATTTGGCGCTTCAAACCGGCTAGTTCTTCAGCCACCGGTTTCAGGGCTTCCTCGGCATCTACGGCTCTTTTGGTCAAACCGGCTTTTTCGGTTTCCCATGCAGCACGATCTTGATTGAAGGATTCTTTCAATTTTTCCATTCCGGCCAGGGCCTGGGTCAGCTCCTCTTTGGCTTTTGTAGCTTCGGCTTGTTGCGACTTCACATTTTCTTGCAAGTCAGAGTTTTGGCATCTTTGCTTCTCAGTTCAGCCTGCAACATTGAAGGTATCTTCAACAAAACAACATATATATGCACTAAGTATAAAGCATATAACAAGTTATCCACTTCATACTTGGGGGCTAATGCTTATTTGCTCTCAAATACTACCTTCTATGCAAGTCTCCAGAACAATGCAAGCATTATCCTTGACACTTGGGGGCTAATATACGTTTGTTCTAAACTGGCGGTGCGGATTAAAAACCGGATTAACTTGCCAAGTTAAACCAGCCTTTGGGGGCTATGCTACAGAACGTTATCTAATTTTTCAAACATGAGTTTTATCTAAGATTGAAGACACGCCTTGACAATCATAAAACGGCTCTTGGGGGCTACATGGAATAGTATTTCAGCTATAAATCAATGTGCAAGGGATAAGAATTTACCTCATATCATTCTTTCATCAAATTCACCAAACCGGCTTCATAATCCCGGTTTGAGTGCAGACTGTTCAAGAAGCCGGAATGAAGCTCATCAACGTTAAGATGAGAAAAGTTTGATAAGTCGCTGCTCCATTTACCTTTATCCCTGGCAATTTGCTCTTCTTTGGCACTATGCTGAGCCAAAATGATGGGATGACCAGGAGAACTGTGGCCTGCTCCAGTAATAATAACGTCATCACCTTGGCCTTCGGGATTTTGGGCGGATGATGATGGAATTTCAGTGTCTTTCATTGGATTAGCCCGGTTTGGTTCTGTCGGTTCAGCATCAGGGCGGCAGGCTCAACATCTATGGGTTCGTCAGTATGTTGGCCGTCAAGGGGCGGATCATCAAAAGTTGTTTCAGGATGGAGGCCTTCCGGTTCACCTGTTTGCTCCGGTTCACCTCTTGGTTCTTCTTCTTCAGCAACAGGGTCTTCTGGCGGATTGGTGACCCGAGCTTTCTTGTTGGGTCTGGCTTTGGCCCTGCAAACAGAATAAAAAGTGTTAACATCCTTTTCAAAAGATGTAGGGCGCATTGAAAGGAAAGGTTTTTCGTAACTCACCCAGCCACAGTTTTCAAAGGGGGGAGTTGACTTGCTGTCGATTCACCAGAAGAGGAAGGAGGTGTCACCTGATAATTTGAATCGGACGAATTAAGAGGTTGTCTCAAATAACCCGCCTTGGGATAAGAATGGTCAGAAGTAGGAGAGACCTCAGACCGATGCTTCCGAACTGGAGTATCAGGTAAACCGGTAGAGGTGACCTGTTGGCAACTGTGCCGAGTTGTCCGGCGAGCCTCATGCTGTTGAGTCTTCAAAATAAATGTTGGATCCAAGTGAGCAAGAGGATGAGAAAAGCTTACTTTCCGGATTGTTTGGCGAGTCTTTTGTGTTGGCATAGAGTCTGAACCAGAGGAAAGGGTAATTACCTCTACGTCCTCAGCCTGACTAGCTTCGGCCTCCTCCTGAGGAAGATCATTGTTAACAAGATGCATAAAAAGAGAGCCAAGTGAGTCAAGTTCTACCTCAGCTTCTGGGTCATCAGTATCATCATCAAGTTCCATAGTAATCCGGTCAGCCGTTTTCCGCTTTGATGTCCGTTTTACGGCTTTGGTCTTCGGGCGGGTTGGTTTGGCCACTTTATCTCCAGTTGGCTTTGCCGCTTTCTCTATGGATTTTCGTTTCCAGAAAGGGTCATCACCCTATACATATAAATAAGAAGGGTTACAGCTTGTATAAGTCAAATATATTAGAGATGAAGAGGAAGTGTAATGCTTATAGCAGGCGGTTTGTTCTTGGTGTAGAAGGGATTCAGACCGGTTTGACTACAGACCAGTTCCGATTCATTCAGAATTTTCTTTACCCCTTCAGTAACTTCTTCCTCAGATAATTGGATGTTGCAGTGGCGTTGAGGATCGTCAACCTCACCGGTATATTCGCACATTAAACCGGGACGCCGGCTTAGCGGCAAGATACTCTAGGATATCCAACAGCGTACAAAATCCACACCTGTTAAACCATTTGCCATAAAGGCCCGGAGCTTGGCGATTTGAGGAGCGTATTTTGCCCTTTTCGAGGAGCTCAGGCGTTGTGGCATTGGGTGAGTATTGGATAACCTATGATCTTGGAAGCCGGGGAGGGGATTCTCATCTTCAGGCGAAGTGTCTCTGCAATAGAACCATGTTTGGTTCCATTCCTTTGGGTGGCTATGGTGTTTGGCATCAGGAAATTCCACTTCTTTCCGCTTTTGAATCAAGACACCACCAAGCTCTGTATTCCGGCCATTCACAAACTCTGTGCGCCAGTTTAAGTGAAAGAAATCCCGGAACAATTCGGCAGTTGGTTCTTCCTGTAAATAGGCTTCACAGAAGACTTGGAAATTGCATAAGTTGGAGACTGAATTGGGACCAATATCTTGTGGATGCAGTGGGAAGCTGGCAAGCACATCTCGATAAATTTTTGACCCCGGCGGTTTGAAACCACGGCCTATATGGTCAACAAAGATTACCACTTCGCCTTGTCTTGGGGTTGGAGGATTCTCAGTTCCTGGGGCTCGCCATTTGATCTCAGTTTTCTTAGGCAGAGAGCCGGCGCTAACCATCTCATCCAGTTGAGCCTCAGTAACCCGGGAACAAGCCCAGTTGCAGGCAGTGAATTGTTTGGCCATTGCAAAGCGAACAAACTAAAAATGAAAGGCCAGTTTATAAATTATGCATGATCATACACAAGAGACAAGGGAGTAAGAAGCGTACTGATATAATAAATGGTACAACCCGGAGACTAGTATAATGAGAAAGAAGGTAATGCTAGCGCAGGATTGATCAGACACTGTTAAACCGGAGCGTAATTATGAAGGTAACATGCTCTTCCGGTTTATCAGAGGGCTGATGGCATAGACTATTTATCCAATGTCAAATCGCTTATATTGGTGCGAGGAGAAACATATCTCACAGTGATGTATAAAACTTTCGGATCTAGAGATAAGACAGAAAAGCAAAAATAATTGGATCTTGAAGGGGTGCAGAACTGAAGCAATTTTTGACAGATAGATCAGTTCTTTGCGCATAAAGATTTGTGATCATCATGGTAGGTAAGCTACGGTAAGAGATATATCAAGCATGAAGTGTCCATCTATTAAAGGAAGAACATGGAAGAATAGCACTGATGAACTTCGGAAGAACTGCGAGGAATATCGAAACCCTAGAACAGATCTATGGTGAAAAAAGCAGAGAACTTACCGGAGCTAGTGAGGAAGCGGAAGGGCGCCGCAGTTCTCTGGTGCGTTCAGGGCGATGCAGCGGCCGAGGTCGGAGCAGAAATGACAGTCGACGGTGGAGGCGGAGTTCCAGAGGCTGAGCGGCGCGAGGAAGACGATGCGAAGAGGCACGGGGGGAAATGGTGAAAATGACCCCTTGGTCCTATTTATAAGGCGAAGTGAAAAATGGCAAGTGCAGGAATTGAGGAGTCCAAAAAATGGATAAGTTAATAAAGGTGTTGCCTCGATAACTGGATATATATTAAATGAAGGAAGTTTCCGATATCATCGGATGGATGACGTCAGGACGGTTTATCGTAATTTTGAAGTATGACGTCATGGGAGTTTACAAGATCAAAAATCAAGACAAGAGAGAAGATTTTTTCTAAAGTGTGGAAGATTGACATGAACAAGTTCAAACCAATCTGGGGCCTAATGTTGGGGATATTACTACTGGAGGTAAACCGGCCTTATGTAGCCGGGTTGACTCTTTGAAGATTAGAAGCCCATGAAGATGTAAAGATGCTAGCGCTTTACTGAGGGCCCAAAGGCGAGTTACAGTATGTAAATGTAAAACGGCCTAGTCATGTAACTTGTATAGTAAGATAGAAAGAGAGAGGCCGAACCGGATACGTTTATAAACCGGCTTCAGGACTCTGTAGCCTGGTGGGCGTCAACCTACGTATATAAAGGGACGACCCGGCGGCGGTTTAGGGACAGACAACAACAACTCGAAAGCCAGACAAAGCGGATTCGCTCCGTGGCCTTCGAAACCCCAGCAATACCAATCACAACTAGACGTAGGCTTTTACCTTCATCGAAGGGGCCGAACTAGTATAAACTCCCATGTCCCCTTGTCCGGTTTAACCCCTTTAAGCTAACCCGTTGCGATGGCTCCACAACTAAGTCATTTCATGAGGACATCTGCCGTGACAAACCCACGACACACGGGAAGATATCACAACACAACTCTACAAATAAAAGAAGTCATACAAGCATCATATTACAAGCCAAGGGCCTCGAGGGCTCGAATACAAGTGCTCGATCATAGACGAGTCAGCGGAAGCAACAATATCTGAGTGCAGACATAAGTTAAACAAGTTTGCCTTAAGAAGGCTAGCATAAACTGGGCCGGATACAGATCGAAAGAGGCGCAGGCCTCCTGCCTAGGACCTCCTAACTACTCATGGTCGTCGTCTGTGGCCTGCACATAGTAGTAGGCGCCTCCAGTGTAGTAGGAGTCATCGTTGATGGTGGCGTTTGGCTCCTAGACTCCTTCGTCTGGTCGCAACAATTGGGTATAGAAAGGGGGAAAAGGGGGAGCAAAGCAACCGTGAGTACTCATCCAAAGTACTCCCAAGCAAGGAGCTACACTACATATGCAATGATATCAATGAAAGGTGGTAGTATATGTGGACTGAACTGCATAATGCTAGAATAAGAGGGGGATAGCTAGTCCTGTCGAAGACTACGCTTCTTGCCGCCTCCATATTGCAGCATGTAGAAGAGAGTAGATGGTAAGGTCACCAAGTAGCATCGTGTAGCATAATCCTACCCGGCGATCCTCCCCTCGTCGCCCTGTTGGAGAGTGATCACCGGGTTGTATCTGGCACTTGGAAGGGTGTGTTTTATTAAGTATCCGGTTCTAGTTGTCATAAGATCAGGGTACAACTCACTCTGGGTCGTCCTTTTACCGAGGTACACGGCTATTCGAATAGATCAACTTCCCTGCAAGGGTGCACCACATTTCCCAACACGCTCGATCCCCTTTGGCCGGACACACTTTCCTGGGTCATGCCCGGCCTCGGAAGATCAACACATCGTAGCCCTACCTAGGCACAACAGAGAGGTCAGCACATCGGTCTAAATCCTATGGCGCAGGGGTCTAGGCCCATCACCCATTGCACACCTGCACATTGCGTACACGGCCAGTGAGAAGACCTAGCAACCTCCATTACAAAGGAAGTTGTGTTACGCGGTCCAACCCAGCGCGCGCCGCTCAGTCACTAACGTCAAGAAGGCTTCGGTTGATACCACGACATCGAGTGCCCATAACTGTTCCCGCGTAGTTGGTTAGTGCATATAGGCCAGTGTCCAGACTCAGATCAAATACCAAGATCTCGTTAAGCGTGTTATTTTGAAGTAACCGTGAACGCCGACCTGGGCCAGGCCCACCCCTCACCTGGGTGGTCTCAACCTGCCCTGTCGCTCCGCCACAAAGATCCACACAGAGGGTCATTGGGAAAGTATGGTCTTTCAGCCCCCAATTCGTGAATCAACCACGGGTACTCAATGAGCCGACCCAACTTTAGTCACAACATGTATCATGTGTAATATTTATAGTATATACTCGTGATCAATACCCGACGTGATCACGGCCTGATAGTATAGCATGGCAGACTGACAAGAATGTAGGGCCACTGATGATAAACTAGCATCCTATACTAAGCATTTAGGATTGCAGGTAAGGTATCAACTACTGTAGCAACAAAGACAAGCTATGCATCGGAATAGGATTAACGGAAAGCAGTAACATGCTACACTACTCTAATGCAAGCAGTAGAGGGAAGAATAGGCGATATCTGGTGATCAAAGGGGCGGCTTGCCTGGTTGCTCTGGCAAGTAGGGGTCGTCAACAGCGTAGTCGATCGGGGCACCAGCAGCGACGTCGGTCTCGTAGTCTACCGGAGAGAAGAGGGGGAAGAAACAGTGAATACAATGCAAACAGATGCATGTCGATGCATGACATGACATGAGCATTGCTAGGTGTGCCCTAACGCGGTAGGAGGTGATACCGACGAAGGGGAAAAACATCCGGGAAGGTATTCCTGGTGTTTCACGTTTTCGGACAGATGAAATGGAGGGGGAAAATTACGTGTTTGCTTGCTAGGGATGCGTGGTAGATGAACGGGCTGCGTATCCGGATTTGTCTCATCGTTCTGAGCAACTTTCATGTACAAAGTTTTCCCATCCGAGCTACGGTTTATTTTATATTAATTTTAAAAGATTTAAATCATTTTTAGGATTTATTTAACAACATTATCCAGAATAGTGCATGCTGACGTCAGCATGATGTCAGTAGTCAACAGTGCGTTGACTGGGTCAAACTGTCATGCGGGACCCACCTGTCATACTCTATTTAGGTTAATTAGGATTTAGCTAAACTAATTACTGTTTAATTAAACTAACTAGTTCATTAGATTAATTTAAACATGGTTAATTAACTTAACTTAATAAATTAATGATTAATTTTATTAATTCATTTTTATTTATTTATTTTTATTATTTTTATTGTTATTATTTTTATTATTATTTATTCATTATTATATTTTACATAAAAACGTTCTAGGCGGGGCCCCCTTGTCTCTGGCCCTAGGGGCCATAGCGGGTGTGGGCGACGGGTTTCGGGCGCGGCCCGGTCGGGCGCACGCCCAGGGGAACCGCGGCGAACGAGGTCGGCGAGGCCGGGCGGTCGCCGGAGGGGGAACGCCGGCGGGAGGGCAGCAGGACGCCACCAGCGGCGCGCGGGCCAGTAGAAGCTGCCCAGCAGCAGCGAGAAGAGGGAGCGGCGCGGCAGCGCAGGTGCAATCGCACGCGGCAGAAGGGGGTGCGGGCGGCTAGCGGCAGGTGGGCGGGTGTGGTGGAGCTGCGCTGCTGGGAGGCGAAAGACGTGGCGGGACGACAACGAAGCGACAAGCAGGGGCGTGGCAGGAGAGCCCGGGGGCGCGGTGACGCGGAGCATGCGACACACGAGGCCACCGTGGGCGCCGGCGCAAGCTGCGGTGCGGGCCCACGAGCGCGCTCGCGCTTCAGCGCGGGTAGGCGCGGCCAGGAGCATGAGGCGCGGCGGGACGCTCGGGGATCGGCCCGGAGCATGACGCGCGTGTGCGAGTGTGGGGCAAGGCGGAGTGCGAAAGCAGGGAGAGGTCGCGATGCGCTAGCATGTGCGCGGTCGAGCGGGCGCGGCCGGGGCCGTGTTGGCCGCGAGCATGGCGCGGGCGGCGCGCCAGCGTGGAGCTGCGGGACAAGGGAGCAACTGGGGAGAGGGCGCGGCCACGGCGGAGCGGACGCACGACATGGCAGAGAGAGGAGGGAGGGGAAAGCTCACGGAGCTGGTAGGGAAAATGGCAGCGGGGCGCGGGGAGGATGACGGGGACGAGATCATGGGGAGGCAGTCCGGCGGGGAAGGCTCAGCGAGGTCCTCGGGCGGTGGTGACGGCGCACGGCGATGAGGCGAAGGGTACGGCGTCGGGGGGGTTTGTTCCCTCGATCCAGATCTGGATCGGAGGAGGGGGAGAGCGAGTGGGAGGAAGTGGGGCATTGGGTTTGGGTTATCCTAACTGGGTGGGGATAAGGATAGGAGTGCGGCGCCGGCTGGGCTGCCGGGCTGGCTGGGTAGGATGGGCCGAGGCCCATGGCGAGCCGAGGGGGGGTTTCTTTTGTTTTCTGTTTTGTTCCTTTTCTTTTATTTATTTTCCTTTTCCGTTTTAATTCAATTAAAAATATTTATGCATTCTGTAAAAGTGTGTTTCCTTCACCTTAAATACCTAAACATTAATTGGCACACTCCGAACATTTTAGTTTTAAAGTTCGAAATTTTTTGTTGTTTGACATATTTTGAATTTTGACTTTTGAAAAGTTTCGAACCGGCACGAGATTAAACAGTGACCCAGGTGACGTGGCATATTTAGCAGAGATTTACTGTAGCCTAGTAATCCGGGCGTTACAAAACTCCTCCACTACAAGAAATCTCGTCCCGAGATTTTAGGAGGTAGAAGGAAACAGTGCGGGGTATTGATCACGCAGGCGGTCCTCGCGTTCCCAGGTGGCTTCATCTTCAGAGTGATGCGACCACTGGACCTTAGGGAACTTGATCGCTTTCTGATGTGTGTGGCGTTCAGCTTGGTCGAGAATGCGGACCGGATGCTCTTTATAGGAGCGGTCCTGTTGCAATTCGAGCACTTCATGATCCACTGCTCGGATTGGGTCCTTAAAGCAACAGCGGAGCTATGACACGTGGAACACATCGTGAACCTGAGAAAGGTTCGGCAGAAGCTCCAGTTGATATGCCAGTTTTCCACGTCTTTCGAAAATAGTGAATGGGCCAATATAGCGAGGAGCTAGCTTGCCCTTGATCTCGAAGCGGTGAGCACCCTTCATTGGTGTAACTCGAAGATAAGCCTTCTCGCCAGGTTGATAGACCATGTCTTTATGATGACGGTCATACTGACTCTTCTGACATGACTGAGCAGTCTTCAGATTCTCGCGAATAATGCAGACTTGTTCTTCGGCATGTTGGATAATATCCGGACCGAAGAGTGGACGTTCCCCAGTTTCTGACCAGTTTAGAGGGGTCCGACACTTTCGTCCATGTAACACTTCGAAGGGGTGCATCTTCAGACTAGCTTGATAGCTATTATTATAAGAGAACTCGGTATATGGAAGAGATTCCTCCCATTTCTTGCCGAAGGAAATTACACAAGCTCGAAGCATGTCTTCGAGAAGTTGGTTGACACGTTCAACTTGACCTTGTGACTGAGGATGAAACGCAGTACTGAATGACATATGAGTTCCCATAGCTTCTTGGAAACTTGCCCAAAATCTTGAAGTGAACAAGCTGCCACAGTCTGAACTGATAACCAGTGGAATACCGTGAAGTGAAACAATTCTGGACATGTATAGAGTTGCAAGCTGACTAGCAGTGATTGTTTCTTTGACTGCCAGAAAATGTGCAACTTTAGAAAGCCGGTTAATGACGACAAGAATATCATCATTACCTTTCTGTGATTTGGGAAACCCTGTGACGAAGTCCATTTCAACATGGTCCCATTTCCATTCAGGAATAGAGATAGGCTACAGAGTTCCAGCGGGCCTTTGATGTTCAGCTTTGATACGACGGCAAACGTCACACTCAACAACATAACGAGCAATGTCTCACTTCATATTAAACCACCAGAATCTCTGACGAATATCCTGGTACATCTTTGTACTACTAGGATGGATGGACAAAGGCGTATCATGAGCTTCTTTCATAACCCTTTTAGTCTGATCCAGGTTTTCCCTCGAACATGGTACCACTAGGCGGCCTTTGAAGTACAAGGCGCCATCATCGGCGATAGTGGAGAATGAGGGATTTCCTTCTGCGAGATGGCGTTTAATCGTCTGGACTCCAAAGTCATAACCTTGAATACTCTTTATACCATCTACGAGATCTGGTACGATAGCCAGGGTATTTAGAGAATCCTTAGTAACAACACAAAGATTCATCTTTTGGAACTCTGGGGGAGGGGAGCGAGTGCACCAGGAGTAACAATATGAAGGTTCAGCTTTCTAAATTCTTCGACAAGCGAGGGCTGAACTTTGTGAACCTAGAGGTGGTTGCAGTAAGACTTGCGGCTCAAGGCACCAGCCATTACATTAGCCTTGCCTGGGGTATAGGACATACCCACATCAAAGTCTGCAACAGTCTCCATCTATCTCTGCTGATACAGGTTCGAGTCTGGTTGAGTAAACAGATACTTCAGACTTTGGTGGTCGGTGAAGATCTCGCAATGATTACCGAGAAGGTAATGTTGCCACTACTTTAGTGCATGAATGAATGCGGCAAGCTCGAGGTCATGAACTGGGTAGTTTTCTTCATGAGGGCACAGTTAATGAGAGGCATAAGCAATCACTCTGCGCTCTTGCATTAGGACATAGCCTAATCCTTGACGGGAAGTGTCGCAGTAAATGACGAAGTCCTTCATAGTATCAGGTGGAGCAAGCACTGGGGAAGAAGTCAATGTGTCTTTGAGTGCCTGGAAACTTTCCTGACACTTGTCTATCCATTGGAACTTGACGCCCTTATGCAACAGGCTGGTCAGGGGCCTGGCAATCTTGGAGAAGTTCTCGACGAATCGACGGCAATAGCTGGCGAGACCGAGAAAACTTCGGATCTGCTTGACATTCTTCGGAGGAGTCCAATCGAGAATAGCCTGGAGTCATTCAGGGTTGACGGCAATACCATCCGTGGAGATGACATGCCCGAGATAGGTTACTTTAGGAAGTCAGAATTCACACTTGGAATACTTAGCGTAGAGTTGATGCTCTCGAAGCTTTTCCAAAACAAGGCAAAGATGTTCAGCATGTTCTTCTTTGTTCTTCGAAAATACAAGGATATCATCCAGATGAACCACGACGAACTTGTCGAGGTAATCCATGAATATATAGTTCATCAGACGAGAGAAGGTAGCTGGAGCATTCGTTAAGCCGAATGACATGATGGTGTACTCGTATGATCCATATCGAGTCACGAAGGCGGTCTTTGGGATATCCTCTTCACGAACACGGATCTGGTGGTAACCCAACCTCAAGTCGAGTTTGGAGAACACTAATGATCGAGCCAGTTGATCATACAGATCATTGATCCGAGGGAGGGGATATTTGTTCTGAATGGTGGTTTGGTTAATAGGTCGATAATCTTGGACCAATCGGTTTGTCCCATCCTTCTTTTTAACAAAGAGTGAAGGTGCTCCCCAAGGAGAGCAACTAGGGCGAATGAAACCTTTGCGAAGAGATTTGTCGATTTCCTCCTTATGCTCAATGAGTTCATACGGCGGCATCTTGTAGGGTCGTTTGGCTATAGGGGTTGTGCCTGGTTTCAATTCGATGATGAATTCAACAGCTCTAGCAGGGGGAATCCCTGGAAGTTCTACAGGAAAGACGTCTTGGAAGTCGCGAATGACGGGAATGTTTTCCATGCCCTCGAGTGGTGCAGCGTTCAATGCATTCAAGGCATAAAGCCGTGCCTCGGCATTTTGAACCAGATGAACCTGGTAAGTAACTATTTCATCGGAAGGGTGTAGCAGATGGATGGTCTTAGTGGCGCAAACTATAGAAGCAGTATGCGCTTTCAACCAATCCATCCCCAGAATGAGGTCGATGTTAGACGACTTTAGGACAATGGGAGAGGCATAGAATTCCAGCCCTTCGATTTCCACGGGGATGTTGATGCTAACCAGGGAGGTTTGACATTGTCCCACGGGGGTTTTTACCACTACCGAAGTGTTCATCTCCTCACATTTAACGTCGTGCTTGTATGCAAAATCTTCTGACATGAGTGAATGCGATGCTCCTGAATCGAATAAAACAGATGCAGGTACTGAATTTACGAGGAGTGTACCCATCACAGTAGCAGGATGGTCTTGAGCTTCATTGAGATCAACATGGTTGGCATGAACACGACCATAAAACCTGGCATTGGTGTTGCGGGGATGGTTGCTTCCACGGCCAGTTGCGGGAAGGGCCAGTTGATTCTGGTTCTGAAAGCAGTTCCTGGCAAGATGACCTGGTTGACCACACTTGTAGCACAGACCATTATTGGGAGTGGGAACAGGAGCTCAGGGTGGTGGAGCTGGAAGTCTCGACTGCCTAGTTGTTGGGGGAGGCAGACGCGGTGCAGCATAGGACTGTCTTGGTGCTGGTGCAGTTGGCTAGTACATGCTGTTGGGAATCCATATCCTACGCTTCTGCGAGGACGGGCCCGAAGATGACCCCGTGTCACGGTTGCACCTATGTGAGCTCTGGTGTTCCTGCAGACCAGTTTCGACATTGATGGCCTTGTTCACCAAGGTGGCGAAATCAGCAAAGTCATGCACTATTAGTGCGAGCTTGATGTCAGCTTGAAAGCCATCACAGAACTTCTCATGTCTGCGTGCATCAGTTTCAATGTCTTCTTCAGCATAGCGAGACAAGTCCAGAGACTCCCGTTGATAAGCTTCCACAGTTTTGTTGCCCTGGTTGAGGTTGCGGAGCTCACGCTTCTTTCGGTCCATGACTCCCTGAGGAATGAAGAGGGCACGAAAAGCGGCTTGGAAATCTGGCCAAGTGATGATTCTTGCAGCTGGCAGAGTACGCTTGTGGTTGTCCCACCATTGAGCAGCGGGCCCCTTCAAGAAGAAGGAAGCAAAGGTGACATAGCTGGCAGGGGCTACATCAGCAGACTCCATCTCATAGGTGATGTCACGGAGCCAGTCATCAGCATCCAGAGGCTGAGTTGAGCTGCAGTACACAATTGGGTTGAGGCGCATGAAATCCTGCAGAGTCACCTGGGCTGGCTGCTGGTTCATATTGGGGCGAGGAAACTGAGCCATAATATTCTCCATGAACTGGCGATTCAGCTTGAACTGTTGCATCATACCAGCCATGTACTCAGGCGGTGGTGGGGCATGGCCACCATGACCACGACCACCTGGTCTAACCATCCTGCTAATATATAACAGGGGTAGTTCAGCATTAAGAAATTTGCAAGGACAAGAATCATTCATGATGAAACATGCATAATGAAAGGAACACGATAGATACTGCATAGTAGTTGGCATATCTTACAAAAGGGATCGTGCATAGAGTTCGGTACAAAGAGTTCAGTACATAGGCTAAAGACATCATAGGCAGCACGCAGGCTCGCGGCGAATGCATCTAACACTAACAAGCAAGCCTAATCAGTCCCATGAGGAACTGTGGAGGTTGGTGTAGCCTGACAGCTGGTAGTGATGCGACGGGAAGTCCTCCATGTCAATACCCTGGGGTCCATGGATACTCTGGTGCAGAATCCGACGCGTAGGTGGCAGAAGAGGTCCAAGTGCGGGAGAGTAGCCTCCCACATCTGGCCAGCCGACACCCTGGGGCATCACGGTCCTGGCAGGGTAGATCACAGATCGCGACAGATCACCAGATCGGACAAAGGGGTGCAACAGCGTCAGAGCACGGTAAAGGTGTTGACAGGTGGTGTACAACTCCTGGCGAATAGCTCAGTTAGCTCTATCCAGCCCATCAGCATGCAGGACCAGGTTCTGATGGTAGAAGGGCTCTCGGGTGACAGTGGAGTAGGCAGCAGTGTAGTACCCCTCCGCACCAACATTGGATGCGATAGTAATGTGCTTGAAAGGGGAGGTGTCCAACTCCCGATACTCTCCACAAAGACGTATCAGAGCAGCATACGTAGCATCGTGGACTGCCATATCAATAGTCCCTCCAACACCATGAGCAGTGTGCAGCACAGTAGTGGAGTCATACTCCCGAGAGTAGAGGTGGGCGATGGCATGGTATTGCTCCTGGTTAAAGTCCTGGTACTCCTCGTAGATGGTGTACTCAGGGTGCCAGGGATAACCCAGATAGGTCATCATCTCAACCAACACAACAGGTGATCCTGAGGCACCAATGGCCGTCGTGTGGCGCACGACCTGTCTCGTGGGTTCCATCTGAAAACAAAAATGTTTCAAAGGAGTCAATTGATAGTGTGGGTATAGTTCAAAATACTACTCTAAGGAATAACTAGGGAAATCCAACTTCGGGGTGAATGTGGTCACGGGATCCTAATGTTAGAGTTAGTAAATTTGTTTAACCTGAGTAGAAGAGGGTTCACAGTCCCAGAGTAAAGATCGAGGAGTAAAAGATCCTACACCACCCAAATGGCGACATGGGCTCGTAAGACACACAACCATGCTAGTAAAAAGTTTTGTAATGTCTAGACTCGACTTCGGCCAAGGAGTGTGGAAGGGGGATACCTACAGGCAGTCGGCTCTGATACCAACTTGTGACGCCCCCGATTTGACCGTCCACTATTCATACACGCAAACATGTACGATCAAGATCAGGGACTCACGGGAAGATATCACAACACAACTCTACAAATAAAATAAGTCATACAAGCATCATATTACAAGCCAAGGGCCTCGAGGGCTCAAATACAAGTGCTCGGTCATAGACGAGTCAGCGGAAGCAACAATATCTGAGTACAGACATAAGTTAAACAAGTTTGCCTTAAGAAGGCTAGCACAAACTGGGATACAGATCGAAAGAGGCGCAGGCCTCCTGCCTGGGACCTCCTAACTACTCCTGGTCGTCGTCAGCGGCGTGCACATAGTAGTAGGCACCTCCAGTGTAGTAGGAGTCGTCGACGACGGTGACGTTTGGCTCCTGGACTCCTTCGTCTGGTCGCAACAATCGGGTATAGAAAGGGGGAAAAGGGGGAGCAAAGCAACCGTGAGTACTCATCCAAAGTACTCCCAAGCAAGGAGCTACACTACATATGCAATGGTATCAATGGAAGGGGGTAGTATATGTGGACTGAACTACAGAATGCTAGAATAAGAGGGGATAGCTAGTCCTGTCGAATACTACGCTTCTAGCCGCCTCCATCTTGCAGCATGTAGAAGAGAGTAGATGGTAAGTTCACCAAGTAGCATTGTGTAGCATAATCCTACCCGGCGATCCTCCCCTCGTCGCCCTGTTGGAGAGCGATCACCGGGTTGTATTGATGTCTACTACACAACCTTCTTCTTGTAGACGTTGTTGGGCCTCCAAGTGCAGAGGTTTGTAGGACAGTAGCAAATTTCCCTCAAGTGGATGACCAAAGGTTTATCAATCCGTAGGAGGCGTAAGATGAAGATGGTCTCTCTCAAGCAGCCCTGCAACCAAATAACAAAGAGTCTCTTGTGTCCCCAACACACCCAATACAATGGTAAATTTTATAGGTGCACTAGTTCGACGAAGAGATGGTGATACAAGTGGTATATGGATGGTAGATAAAGGTATTTGTAATCTGAAATTATAAAAAGAGCAAGGTAACTAATGATAAAAGTGAGCGTAAACGGTATTGCAATGCGTTGAAACAAGTCCTAGGATTCATACTTTCGCTAGTGCAAGTTCCCTCATCAATACTAACATAATTGGATCACATAACTATCCCTCAACATGCAACAAAGAGTCACTCCAATGTCACTAATAGCGGATAATGAACAAAGAGATTATGGTAGGGTACGAAACCACCTCAAAGTTATTCTTTCGAATCAATCCGTTGGGCTATTCCTATAAGTGTCACAAACTGCCCTAGAGTTCGTACTAGAATAACACCTTAAGACACACATCAACCAAAACCCTAATGTCACCTAGATACTCCAATGTCACCTCAAGTATTCGTGGGTATGATTATACGATATGCATCACACAATCTCATATTCATCTATTCAACCAACACAAAGGACCTCAAAGAGTGCCCAAAAGTTCTACCAGAGAATCACAACGAAAACGTGTGCCAACCCCTATGCATAGGTTCATGGGCGGAACCCGCAAGTTGATCACCAAAACATACATCAAGTGAATCATGTGGTATCCCATTGTCACCACAGATACGCACGGCAAGACATACATCAAGTGTTCTCAAATCTTTAAAGACTCAATCCGATAAGATAACTTGAAAGGGGAAACTCAATCCATTACAAGAGAGTAGAGGGTGAGGATAAACATAAGATCCAACTATAATAGCAAAGCTCGCGATACATCAAGATCATGCCAAATCAAGAACACGAGAGAGAGAGAGAGAGAGATCAAACACATAGGTACTGGTACATACCCTCAGCCCCGTGGGAGAACTACTCCCTCCTCGTCATGGAGAGCGCCGGGATGATGAAGATGGCCACCGGAGAGGGATTGCCCCCTCTGGCAGGGTGCCGGAACGGGTCTAGATTGGCTTTCGGTGGCTACAGAGGCTTCTGGCAGGGGAACTCCCGATCTATTGTGCCCCCGGATGTTTTTAGGGTATATGGAGATATATAGGCGGAAGAAGTACGTCAAGGGAGCCACGAGGGGCCCACTAGGGTGGAGGGCGCGCCCTAGGGGGGTGGGCGCGCCCCCTACCTTGTAGCTCCCTCGTTTCTTTCCTGACGTGCACTCCAAGTCTATCAGGTTGCTTCTGTTCCAAAAATAAGTTCCGTGAAGATTCAGGTCAATTGGACTCCGTTTGATTTTCCTTTTCTGCGATACGCTAAAACAAGGAAAAAACAAAAACTGGCTCTGGGCTCTAGGTTAACAGGTTAGTCCCAAAAATCATATAAAATAGCATATAAATGCATATAAAACATCCAAGGTTGATAATATAATAGCATGGAACAATCAAAAATTATAGATATGTTGGAGACGTATCAGCATCCCCAAGCTTAATTCCTGCTGGTCCTCGAGTAGGTAAATGATAAAAACAGAATTTTTGATGTGGAATGCTACCTAACATATTTATCCATGTAATTCTCTTTATTGTGGCAAGAATATTCAGATCCATAAGAATCAAGACAAAAGTTTAACATTGACATAAAAATAATAATACTTCAAGCATACTAACCAAGCAATCATGTCTTCTCAAAATAACATGGCCAAAGAAAGCTATCCCTACAAAATCATATAGTCTGGCTATTCTCCATGTTCACCACACAAAGTATTTAAATCATGCACAACCCCGATGACAAGCCAAGCAATTGTTTCATACTTTTGATGTTCTCAAACTTTTTCAATCTTCACGCAATACATGAGCGTGAGTCATGGATATAGCACTATAGGTGGAATAGAAGAGTGGTTGTGGAGAAGGCAAAAAGGAGAAGATAGTCTCACATCAACTAGGCGTATCAATGGGCTATGGAGATGCCCATTAATAGATATCAATGTGAGTGAGTAGGGATTGCCATGCAACGGATGCACTAGAGCTATAAATGTATGAAAGCTCAAAAAAAGAAACTAGTGGGTGTGCATCCAACTCGCTTGCTCACGAAGACCTAGGGCATTTTGAGGAAGCCCATCATTGGAATATACAAGCCAAGTTCTATAATGAAAATTTCCCACTAGTATATGAAAGTGACAACATAGGAGATTCTCTATCATGAAGATCATGGTGCTACTTTGAAGCACAAGTGTGGTAAAAGGATAGTAGCATTGCCCCTTCTCTCTTTTTCTCTCATTTTTTTATTTTTTTTATTTGGGCCTTCTCTTTTTTTATGGCCTCTTTTCTCTTTTTTTATTTGGGCTTCTTTGGCCTCTTTTATTTATTTATGTTCGTCCGGAGTCTCATCCCGACTTGTGGGGGAATCATAGTCTCCATCATCCTTTCCTCACTGGGACAATGCTCTAATAATGATGATCATCACACTTTTATTTTCTTACAACAAGATATGACTCTATATGAATGCCTCCGGCGGTGTACCGGGATGTGCAATGACTCATGAGTGACATGTATGAAAGAATTATGAACGGTGGCCTTGCCACAAATACGATGCCAACTACATGATCATGCATAGCAATATGACAATGATGAAGCGTGTCATAATAACGGAACGGTGGAAAGTTGCATGGCAATATATCTCGGAATGGCTATGGAAATGCCATAATAGGTAGGTATGGTGGCTGTTTTGAGGAAGATATATGGTGGGTTTATGGTACCGGCGGAAGTTGCACGGTACTAGAGAGGCTAGCAATGGTGGAAGGGTGAGAGTGCGTACAATCCATGGAATCAACATTAGTCATAAAGAACTCACATACTTATTGCAAAAGTCTATTAGTTATCGAAACAAAGTACTACGCGCATGCTCCTAGGGGGATAGATTGGTAGGAAAAGACCATCGCTCGTCCCCAACCGCCACTCATAAGGAGGACAATCAATAAATAAATCATGCTCCTACTTCATCACATAACGGTTCACCATACGTGCATGCTACGGGAATCACAAACTTCAACACAAGTATTTCTCAAATTCACAACTACTCAACTAGCATGACTCTAATATCACCATCTCCATATTTCAAAACAATCATCAAGCATCAAACTTCTCTTAGTATTCAATACTCTATATGAAAGTTCTTACTATTCCTGGATGCCTAGCATATTAGGATTATTTAAGCAAATTAACATGCTATTTAAAACTCTCAAAATGATATAAGTGAAGCATGAGAGTTCATCTATTTCTATAATACCACCACCGTGCTCTAAAAAGATATAAGTGAAGCACTAGAGCAAACGACAAACTACTCCGAAAGATATAAGTGAAGATCAATGAGTAGTCGAATAATTATGCAACTATGTGAAGACTCTCTAACATTTAACATTTTCAGATATTGGTATTTTATTCAAACAGAAATAAAAACATAATGAAATAAAATGACACTCCAGGCAAAACACATATCATGTGGCGAATAAAATATAGCTCCAAGTAAAGTTACCGATGAATGAAGACGAAAGAGGGGATGCCTTCCGGGGCATCCCCAAGCTTAGGCTTTTGGTCGTCTTTGAATATTACCTTGGGGTGCCTTGGGCATCCCCAAGCTTAGTCTCTTTCCACTCCTTATTCCATAGTCCATTGAATCTTTACCCAAAACTTGAAAACTTCACAACACAAAACTTAACAGAAAACTCGTAAGCTCCGTTAGTATAAGAAAGTAAATTGTAACGCCCCGAGACCGATGTGTCACGTGTCTTCCCATTATTCATTGCCGTTGCCGTGTCATTTGCTTGCGTGTTGCATCTTGTCATGTCATCATGTGAATTTCATCATCATGTTTTCAAAACTTGCATTCGTCCCGGCCTCCTCGTTCTCTCTGTTGTCCGTTCTGAGCCCAACCACACTTGCACGCGCCCGCGGCACGTCCGAAATATTATTTTTTCAAGTGACCGAAAAAGGTTCTCGGAATGAGATGAGATTTGACGTGTGGTCTTATTATGGTGTAGACAGACCGCCTGTCAAGTTTCATCGCAATCGGCGTTCGTTTGACGCCCCAACGGATAACTATAGCGGCAGTATAGCCGGTCTAACGCCGGACGTTTTCGGTCTCCGGAAACAGATGTCGGGCCCTCTCTCTCTCTTCTCTCAGCTCAAGCCTTCTGCACAGCCCATTACCTACCGCTAGGCCCTACCTAATCTCTCTCATCAGCCCACAGCCCCCCTCGCGCGCGCCCGAAAGTTGTCCCGAACCCGACCCGGACTGTCGTCACCGTTGTGTCCGGATCATCCCCAAACGTCTACAAAACATCACCGTTTTCTTATTTGGTCTCCCTAAGCTTTATTTCGCGACCGCCCAATTTTGATCGGAGGGACAAGATACCCCCAAACTTAATTCTTTTGCGTATATATATGGGTCCAACCCTAGGTTCTAGGGAGTCTGTCCCATCCACCCAGTCCTCATCCCGCCGCCACTTCCCCAGTCCCCTCTTCCTCGGGATCCCCTCCCGATCCAGCCCACCAACCAGCGCAAGCCACTTCTCCCCTGGATCCCGATTGGATCGTGTAGCTGCTCGAGGCCCCGAACACAGGAGCGCTCGGCCTCATCCCCTTGCGCCACCGCCGCCGAAAACCAGCGCCACAGGCCGTGCCCTGCTCCCTTCCTCCCCTACGCCGTCTCTCATCTCCCTTCCCTTCCCTTTCTCTCTCTCCCTTTCATCTCCTTGCTCCCTCTCTCTCTCGCAGGGAACATGGGAAACAGGAGCTCCGCCATGGTCGGCCTCGATCTCGTCCCCAACGCCGCCCCACGAAGCCTGCAGCGTCGCGCCCCTGCTTCGTTTCGCTGTGGGAGGAGCTGCGTCGCCCCTGCTGCTGCTTCTTTGGACGAGCGCCCTCGCCTCGCGCGCCATGTTCACCGTCGTTCGCCGCCGCCAAGAGCTTCCTCGCGACAGATCTCACCTCCCGCGCCTGTCCTGTACAGGATCCGCGTCGCCAGATCTTGCATGTCTAGCAACTCTAAAATAACGTTTAGGGCAGAACAGGACCAAACCTTAAATTATGCATATGAGGATTTTCCGGAATTGTTGTTCGTTGTTTCCGGCCTCATTTAACCTTCACTAGATAGGTAGTTTACATTTGCTTCACCCTCTTGCCATGTTTAATAACATTTAATATTATTGGGTACATAAACGAGAGAGAACTAAATAATTGACGTGGTGTTTCGTCAATATGCAACTCGTTGCATATTGAGCTCCATTTAATTTGTAGGATTGCTTGTGCATTTTGCCATGCCATGCTTCATTAAACCGGACATGCATCATACTCGACTGTGCATCATGCCATGTTGATGTGTTGGTTGTTTACTATGTTGTGTGCTTCTTTTCCGGTGATTGTTTCCTCGGGTTGATTCCGGTAACGTCGTGTTGTGACGATCTGTTCGACTACGCCCGTTTGTCTTCTTCATGGACTCGTTCTTCTTCCTTGCAGGATTCCAGGCAAGATGATCATACCCTCGAAATCACTACTATCTTTGCTATGCTAGTTTGCTCGCTCTTTTGCTATGCCAATGCTACGATGCCTACTACTTGCTTGTCAGCCTCCCAATTGCCATGTTCAGCCTCTAACCCACCATTGTCCTAGCAAACCGTTGATTGGCTATGTTACCGCTTTGCTCAGCCCCTCTTATAGCGTTGTTAGTTGCAGGTGAAGATTGAAGTTTGTTCCTTGTTGGAACATGGAGATGTTTTTCCTTGTTGGAACATGTTTACTTGTTGGGATATCACTATATGTCATATTTAATTAATGCATCTATATACTTGGTAAAGGGTGGAAGGCTCGGCCTTATGCCTGGTGTTTTGTTCCACTCTTGCCGCCCTAGTTTCCGTCATATCGGTGTTATGTTCCCAGATTTTGCGTCCCTTACGCGGTTGGGCTATAATGGGAACCCCTTGACAGTTCGCCTTAAGTAAAGCTTCTCCAGCAATGCCCAACATTGGTTTTACCATTTGCCACCTAGCCTTTTCTTTCCCTTGGGTTCTGCAGACTCAAGGGTCATCTTTATTTTAGCCCCCACGGGCCAGTGCTCCTCTGAGTGTTGGTCCGAACTAGAGCCCTGTGCAGCGCCACCTCGGGGAAACTTGAGGGCTGGTTTTAGTTGTACGGATTGCTCATCTGAGTGTGCCCTGAGAACGAGATATGTGCAGCTCCTATCGGGATTTGTCGGCACATTCGAGTGGTGTTGCTGGTTTAGTTTTATCCTGTCGAAATGTCTTGTTGTACCGGGATACCGAGTCTGATTGGAATGTCTCGGGTGGAGGTCTATTCCTTCGTTGACCGTGAGAGCTTGTGATGGGCTAAGTTGGGATACCCCTGCAGGGATTTGAACTTTCGAAAGCCGTGCCCGCGGTTATGGGCAGATGGGAATTTGATAATGTCCGGTTGTAGAAAACCTGAAGTTGACCTTAATTAAAATGAATCAACCGCGTGTGTAACCGTGATGGTCTCTTTCCGGCGGAGTCCGGGAAGTGAACACGGTTGTTGGAGTTATGTTTGACGTAGGTAGTCCAGGATCACTTCTTGATCATACTTTTATCGATCGTGCTTTGCCTTCTCTTCTCGCTCTCATTTGCGTATGTTAGCCACCATATATGCTAGTCGCTTGCTGCAGCTCCACCTCATACCTTTACCTTACCCATAAGCTTAAATAGTCTTGATCGTGAGGGTGCGAGATTGCTGAGTCCCTGTGGCTCACAGATACTTCCAAAACCAGCTTGCAGGTGCCGATGAGACCCTACAGATGACGCAACCAAGCTCAGGAGGAGCTCGATGAAGATCTTGTCCTTTATGTTGTTTCGTTCTAGTTGATCAGTAGTGGAGCCCAGTTGGGGTCGATCGGGGACCTTTGTCGCATTTGGCGTTCTTCTTTTATTTTGGTTCCGTAGTCGGACCATGAGTGTATTTGATTGATGTAATGTTCATTCATGTAATTGTGTGAAGTGGCGATTGTAAGCCAGCTATATAACTCTTTCCTTATTATATTACATGGGTTGTGTGAAGATTACCTCACTTGCGACATATGCCTTCAATGCGATTATGCCTCTAAGTTGTGCCTCGACACGTGGGAGATATAGTCGCATCGAGGGTGTTACATAAATCACCACTTCAAGGTACTGTAATGAATTCATTATTTATTTACATTGGTGTTAAACCTACTGTATCCCAACTTCTCTATGGTTTATGAACTATTTTACTAGCCATAGATTCATCAAAATAAGTAAACAACACATGAAAAACAGAATCTGTGAAAAACAGAACAGTCTGTAGTAATCTGAATCAAACGTATACTTCTGGAACTCATAAAATTATCAAATAAATTGCTGTACCTGAGGAATTTATCTATTAATCATATGCAAAAATAATTAACTAAATATCACTCTCCAAATAAAAATGTCAGCAATTCTCGTGAGCGCTTAAATTTCTGTTTTTTTACAGCATGATCAACAAGACTTTCCCCAAGTCTTCCCAAAGGTTCTACTTGGCACAAACACTAATTAAAAGCATAAAACCACATCTAAACAGAGGCTATATGAATTATTTATTACTAAACAGGAGTATAAAGCAAGGAACTAAAATAAAATTGGGTTTCCTCCCAACAAGCGCTATCATTTAACGCCCCTAGCTAGGCATGATGATTTCAATGATGCTCACATAAAGGATAAGAATTGAAACATAAAGAGAGCATCATGAAGAATATGACTAGCACATTTAAGCCTAACCCACTTCCTATGCATAGGGATTTTGTGAGCAAACAACTTGTGAGAACAAGAATCAACTTGCATAGGAAGGTAGAACAAGCATAACTTCAAAATTTTAAGCACATAGAGAGGAAACTTGATATTATTGCAATTCCTACAAGCATATATTCCTCCCTCATAATAATTTTCAGTAGCATCATGAATGAATTCAACAATATAACCAGCACCTAAAGCATTATTTTCATGATGCATAAGCATAGAATTTTTATTACTCTCCACATAAGCAAAATTCTTCTCATTCGGAGTAGTGGGAGTATCATAAGGGACTCGAATACTGTAAATTGTTTCCACATTAAAAGAGTAATGTTAAGAAAAGGGGTAATCATAATCATGACAAGTTTTATAAATATAATCACTACTTTTTATAGCATAAGTATCATCACAATAATCATCATAAGTAGGGGGCATGCTATCATCATTATAAATTTGCATATCAAAACTTGGGAGACTAAAAATATCATCTTCATTAAACATAGCTTCCCCAAGCTTGGGACAAACATTAATTGCAGAAAATATATTCTCAAAAACATCATCTTCATCAAACATAGCATCCCCAAGCTTGGGCCTTTTCATATCATAAGCATAATCACTCTCATCATTAATAGTATGGATAGCACCAATAGTATAGCAATTATCGTATTCTTCCAAGCAAGTGCCAAAAAGGTTTTCAAGATCATAAGAAGTATCATTATCTTCCACAATTATATTTTCATGAGGCATAATAGTAATAGGAGCAGCATTATTTGGGGAAGATATCTTTTTACCTCTCCTCCTTTTTCTTTTGTTCTTATTCACCACATCATGTGTGGGTTCAATCCTCTTTTTGGAGCTCCTTATTAATGAGATTGGTCGAATAGGAGGCTCCTCCTCGTTACCTGATTCATCATAAGAAATAATAGGAGGGTATTGGGAAGTCTCTTCCCTTTCATTAGTATTCTCTTCATCTTCTATTTGTTTTCTTTTCTTTATGTAATTGGCAATATAAGGATTTTCAATACAATTCACCGCACAATACATATAAATTTCCTCTAGATCAAATCCAAGAAGTTTATAACGGGCAAATTCTGGAAGATAGTTAGTTATACATTTAATTTCTTCATAGCCCATAAGCAAACTAAGTTCATTATAATGTGCAATGGAAATCAAGTCATCACAATTCTTGGACACGATTAGATCATGAAACAATTTGCATCGGATAGTTAAATGACCACGTTCATTACAAAGCTCACAAGTATGGCCAAGAAAATTTAAATTTTCAGCACAATCATCTAGCCTTTCTTGCAACAATTTAGTTTCTAAGTGCTTATGCCTCTTGCAATATCTATCTTCCCTATTTGGTGTGTACTTGCAAACCCAATGCACTCCACAAAAATTGACATGTTTATAGGAGACATTTTCATCATAACTAGTGCAATCATCATTAGTATCATGGATATTCAAAGAATTCGTACTAACGACATTGCAATCATGCTCATCATTCAAATATTTAGTGCCAAACATTTTATAGATTTCTTATTCTAGCACTTGAGCATAATTATCCTTTCCATCATACTCACGAAAGATATTAAAAAGGCGAAGCGTATGAGACAAACTAAAAGACTCGATTGCAAGATCCAAAGATATACCTTCAAGTGCTAACCTCCCCGGCAACGGCGCCAGAAAAGAGCTTGATGTCTACTACACAACCTTCTTCTTGTAGACGTTGTTGGGCCTCCAAGTGCAGAGGTTTGTAGGACAGTAGCAAATTTACCTCAAGTGGTTGACCTAAGGTTTATCAATCCGTAGGAGGCATAGGATGAAGATGGTCTCTCTCAAGCAACCCTGAAACCAAATAACAAAGAGTCTCTTGTGTCCCCAACACACCCAATACAATGATAAATTGTATAGGTGCACTAGTACGGCGAAGAGATGGTGATACAAGTGGTATATGGATGGTAGATAAAGGTATTTGTAATCTGAAATTATAAAAACAGCAAGGTAACTAATGATAAAAGTGAGCATAAACGGTATTGCAATGCATTGAAACAAGGCCTAGGGTTCATACTTTCGCTAGTGCAAGTTCCCTCATCAATACTAACATAATTGGATCACATAACTATCCCTCAACATGCAACAAAGAGTCACTCCAAAGTCACTAATAGCGGAGAACGAACGAAGAGATTATGGTAGGGTACGAAACCACCTCAAAGTTATTCTTTCCAATCAATTCGTTGGGCTATTCCTATATGTGTCACAAACAGCCCTAGAGTTCGTACTAGAATAACACCTTAAGACACACATCAACCAAAACCCTAATGTCACCTAGATACTCCAATGTCACCTCGAGTATCCGTGGGTATGATTACACGATATGCATCACACAATCTTAGATTCATCTATTCAACCAACACAAAGGACCTCAAAGAGTGCCCCAAAGTTCTATCGGACAATCACGACGAAAATGTGTGCCAGCCCCTATGCATAGGTTCATGGGCGGAACCCGCAAGTTGATCACCAAAACATACATCAAGTGAATCACGCGGTATCCCATTGTCACCACAGATACGCACGGCAAGACATACATCAAGTGTTCTCAAATCTTTAAAGACTCAATCCGATAAGATAACTTCAAAGGGGAAACTCAATCCATTACAAGAGAGTAGAGGGGGATGAGAAACATAAGATCCAACTATAATACCAAAGCTCGCGATACATCAAGATCATGCCAAATCAAGAACACGAGAGAGAGAGAGAGAGATCAAACACATAGCTACTGGTACATACCCTCAGCCCCGAGGGAGAACTACTCCCTCCTCGTCATGGAGAGCGCCAGGATGATGAAGATGGCCAGCGGAGAGGGATTGCCCCCTCTGGCAGGGTGCCGGAACGGGTCTAGATTGGCTTTCGGTGGCTACGAAGGCTTCTGGCGGCGGAACTCCCGATCTATTGTGCCCCCAGATGTTTTTAGGGTATATAGAGATATATAGGTGGATGAAGTACGCCAGGGGAGCCACGAGGGGCCCACTAGGGTGGAGGGCGCGCCCTAGGGGGGTGGGCGCGCCCCCCTACCTCGTGGCTCCCTCGTTTCTTTCCGGGCGTGCACTCCAAGTCTATCAGGTTGCTTCCGTTCCAAAAATAAGTTCCGTGAAGTTTCAGGTCAATTGGACTCCGTTTGATTTTCCTTTTCTGTGATACTCTAAAACAAGAAAAAACAGAAACTTGCACTGGGCTCTAGGTTAATAGGTTAGTCCCAAAATCATATAAAATAGCATATAAATGCATATAAAACATCCAAGGATGATAATATAATAGCATGGAACAATCAAAATTTATAGATACGTTGGAGACGTATCATGTATCTGGCACTTGGAAGGGTGTGTTTTATTAATTATCCGGTTCTAGTTGTCATAAGGTCAGGGTACAACTCTGGGTCGTCCTTTTACCGAGGGACACGGCTATTCGAATAGATCAACTTCCCTGCAGGGGTGCACCACATTTCCCAACACGCTCGACCCCCTTTGGACGGACACACTTTCCTGGGTCATGCCCGGCCTTGGAAGATCAACACATCGTAGCCGTACCTAGGCACAATAGAGAGGTCAGCACACCGGTCTAAATCCTATGGCGCAGGGGTCTGGGCCCATCGCCCATTGCACACGTGCATGTTGCGTACACGGCCGGTGAGCAGACCTAGCAACCTCCATTACAAAGGAAGTTGTGTTACGCGGTCCAACCCAGCGCGCGCCGCTCAGTCGCTGACGTCAACAACATGGTGGCATCATCTTGCATGTCTAGCAACTCTAAAATAACGTTTAGGGCAGAACAGGACCAAACCTTAAATTATGCATATGAGGATTTTCCGGAATTGTTGTTCGTTGTTTCCGGCCTCATTTAACCTTCACTAGATAGGTAGTTTACATTTGCTTCACCCTCTTGCCATGTTTAATAACATTTAATATTATTGGGTACATAAACGAGAGAGAACTAAATAATTGACGTGGTGTTTCGTCAATATGCAACTCGTTGCATATTGAGCTCCATTTAATTTGTAGGATTGCTTGTGCATTTTGCCATGCCATGCTTCATTAAACCGGACATGCATCATACTCGACTGTGCATCATGCCATGTTGATGTGTTGGTTGTTTACTATGTTGTGTGCTTCTTTTCCGGTGATTGTTTCCTCGGGTTGATTCCGGTAACGTCGTGTTGTGACGATCTGTTCGACTACGCCCGTTTGTCTTCTTCATGGACTCGTTCTTCTTCCTTGCAGGATTCCAGGCAAGATGATCATACCCTCGAAATCACTACTATCTTTGCTATGCTAGTTTGCTCGCTCTTTTGCTATGCCAATGCTACGATGCCTACTACTTGCTTGTCAGCCTCCCAATTGCCATGTTCAGCCTCTAACCCACCATTGTCCTAGCAAACCGTTGATTGGCTATGTTACCGCTTTGCTCAGCCCCTCTTATAGCGTTGTTAGTTGCAGGTGAAGATTGAAGTTTGTTCCTTGTTGGAACATGGAGATGTTTTTCCTTGTTGGAACATGTTTACTTGTTGGGATATCACTATATGTCATATTTAATTAATGCATCTATATACTTGGTAAAGGGTGGAAGGCTCGGCCTTATGCCTGGTGTTTTGTTCCACTCTTGCCGCCCTAGTTTCCGTCATATCGGTGTTATGTTCCCGGATTTTGCGTCCCTTACGCGGTTGGGCTATAATGGGAACCCCTTGACAGTTCGCCTTAAGTAAAGCTTCTCCAGCAATGCCCAACATTGGTTTTACCATTTGCCACCTAGCCTTTTCTTTCCCTTGGGTTCTGCAGACTCAAGGGTCATCTTTATTTTAGCCCCCACGGGCCAGTGCTCCTCTGAGTGTTGGTCCGAACTAGAGCCCTGTGCAGCGCCACCTCGGGGAAACTTGAGGGCTGGTTTTAGTTGTACGGATTGCTCATCTGAGTGTGCCCTGAGAACGAGATATGTGCAGCTCCTATCGGGATTTGTCGGCACATTCGAGCGGTGTTGCTGGTTTAGTTTTATCCTGTCGAAATGTCTTGTTGTACCGGGATACCGAGTCTGATTGGAATGTCTCGGGTGGAGGTCTATTCCTTCGTTGACCGTGAGAGCTTGTGATGGGCTAAGTTGGGATACCCCTGCAGGGATTTGAACTTTCGAAAGCCGTGCCCGCGGTTATGGGCAGATGGGAATTTGATAATGTCCGGTTGTAGAAAACCTGAAGTTGACCTTAATTAAAATGAATCAACCGCATGTGTAACCGTGATGGTCTCTTTCCGGCGGAGTCCGGGAAGTGAACACGGTTGTTGGAGTTATGTTTGACGTAGGTAGTCCAGGATCACTTCTTGATCATACTTTTATCGATCGTGCTTTGCCTTCTCTTCTCGCTCTCATTTGCGTATGTTAGCCACCATATATGCTAGTCGCTTGCTGCAGCTCCACCTCATACCTTTACCTTACCCATAAGCTTAAATAGTCTTGATCGTGAGGGTGCGAGATTGCTGAGTCCCTGTGGCTCACAGATACTTCCAAAACCAGCTTGCAGGTGCCGATGAGACCCTACAGATGACGCAACCAAGCTCAGGAGGAGCTCGATGAAGATCTTGTCCTTTATGTTGTTTCGTTCTAGTTGATCAGTAGTGGAGCCCAGTTGGGGTCGATCGGGGACCTTTGTCGCATTTGGCGTTCTTCTTTTATTTTGGTTCCGTAGTCGGACCATGAGTGTATTTGATTGATGTAATGTTCATTCATGTAATTGTGTGAAGTGGCGATTGTAAGCCAGCTATATAACTCTTTCCTTATTATATTACATGGGTTGTGTGAAGATTACCTCACTTGCGACATATGCCTTCAATGCGATTATGCCTCTAAGTTGTGCCTCGACACGTGGGAGATATAGTCGCATCGAGGGTGTTACATAAATCACCACTTCAAGGTACTGTAATGAATTCATTATTTATTTACATTGGTGTTAAACCTACTGTATCCCAACTTCTCTATGGTTTATGAACTATTTTACTAGCCATAGATTCATCAAAATAAGTAAACAACACATGAAAAACAGAATCTGTGAAAAACAGAACAGTCTGTAGTAATCTGAATCAAACGTATACTTCTGGAACTCATAAAATTATCAAATAAATTGCTGTACCTGAGGAATTTATCTATTAATCATATGCAAAAATAATTAACTAAATATCACTCTCCAAATAAAAATGTCAGCAATTCTCGTGAGCGCTTAAATTTCTGTTTTTTTACAGCATGATCAACAAGACTTTCCCCAAGTCTTCCCAAAGGTTCTACTTGGCACAAACACTAATTAAAAGCATAAAACCACATCTAAACAGAGGCTATATGAATTATTTATTACTAAACAGGAGTATAAAGCAAGGAACTAAAATAAAATTGGGTTTCCTCCCAACAAGCGCTATCATTTAACGCCCCTAGCTAGGCATGATGATTTCAATGATGCTCACATAAAGGATAAGAATTGAAACATAAAGAGAGCATCATGAAGAATATGACTAGCACATTTAAGCCTAACCCACTTCCTATGCATAGGGATTTTGTGAGCAAACAACTTGTGAGAACAAGAATCAACTTGCATAGGAAGGTAGAACAAGCATAACTTCAAAATTTTAAGCACATAGAGAGGAAACTTGATATTATTGCAATTCCTACAAGCATATATTCCTCCCTCATAATAATTTTCAGTAGCATCATGAATGAATTCAACAATATAACCAGCACCTAAAGCATTATTTTCATGATGCATAAGCATAGAATTTTTATTACTCTCCACATAAGCAAAATTCTTCTCATTCGGAGTAGTGGGAGTATCATAAGGGACTCGAATACTGTAAATTGTTTCCACATTAAAAGAGTAATGTTAAGAAAAGGGGTAATCATAATCATGACAAGTTTTATAAATATAATCACTACTTTTTATAGAATAAGTATCATCACAATAATCATCATAAGTAGGGGGCATGCTATCATCATTATAAATTTGCATATCAAAACTTGGGAGACTAAAAATATCATCTTCATTAAACATAGCTTCCCCAAGCTTGGGACAAACATTAATTGCAGAAAATATATTCTCAAAAACATCATCTTCATCAAACATAGCATCCCCAAGCTTGGGCCTTTTCATATCATAAGCATAATCACTCTCATCATTAATAGTATGGATAGCACCAATAGTATAGCAATTATCGTATTCTTCCAAGCAAGTGCCAAAAAGGTTTTCAAGATCATAAGAAGTATCATTATCTTCCACAATTATATTTTCATGAGGCATAATAGTAATAGGAGCAGCATTATTTGGGGAAGATATCTTTTTACCTCTCCTCCTTTTTCTTTTGTTCTTATTCACCACATCATGTGTGGGTTCAATCCTCTTTTTGGAGCTCCTTATTAATGAGATTGGTCGAATAGGAGGCTCCTCCTCGTTACCTGATTCATCATAAGAAATAATAGGAGGGTATTGGGAAGTCTCTTCCCTTTCATTAGTATTCTCTTCATCTTCTATTTGTTTTCTTTTCTTTATGTAATTGGCAATATAAGGATTTTCAATACAATTCACCGCACAATACATATAAATTTCCTCTAGATCAAATCCAAGAAGTTTATAACGGGCAAATTCTGGAAGATAGTTAGTTATACATTTAATTTCTTCATAGCCCATAAGCAAACTAAGTTCATTATAATGTGCAAGGGAAATCAAGTCATCACAATTCTTGGACACGATTAGATCATGAAACAATTTGCATCGGATAGTTAAATGACCACGTTCATTACAAAGCTCACAAGTATGGCCAAGAAAATTTAAATTTTCAGCACAATCATCTAGCCTTTCTTGCAACAATTTAGTTTCTAAGTGCTTATGCCTCTTGCAATATCTATCTTCCCTATTTGGTGTGTACTTGCAAACCCAATGCACTCCACAAAAATTGACATGTTTATAGGAGACATTTTCATCATAACTAGTGCAATCATCATTAGTATCATGGATATTCAAAGAATTCGTACTAACGACATTGCAATCATGCTCATCATTCAAATATTTAGTGCCAAACATTTTATAGATTTCTTATTCTAGCACTTGAGCATAATTATCCTTTCCATCATACTCACGAAAGATATTAAAAAGGCGAAGCGTATGAGACAAACTAAAAGACTCGATTGCAAGATCCAAAGATATACCTTCAAGTGCTAACCTCCCCGGCAACGGCGCCAGAAAAGAGCTTGATGTCTACTACACAACCTTCTTCTTGTAGACGTTGTTGGGCCTCCAAGTGCAGAGGTTTGTAGGACAGTAGCAAATTTACCTCAAGTGGTTGACCTAAGGTTTATCAATCCGTAGGAGGCATAGGATGAAGATGGTCTCTCTCAAGCAACCCTGAAACCAAATAACAAAGAGTCTCTTGTGTCCCCAACACACCCAATACAATGATAAATTGTATAGGTGCACTAGTACGGCGAAGAGATGGTGATACAAGTGGTATATGGATGGTAGATAAAGGTATTTGTAATCTGAAATTATAAAAACAGCAAGGTAACTAATGATAAAAGTGAGCATAAACGGTATTGCAATGCATTGAAACAAGGCCTAGGGTTCATACTTTCGCTAGTGCAAGTTCCCTCATCAATACTAACATAATTGGATCACATAACTATCCCTCAACATGCAACAAAGAGTCACTCCAAAGTCACTAATAGCGGAGAACGAACGAAGAGATTATGGTAGGGTACGAAACCACCTCAAAGTTATTCTTTCCAATCAATTCGTTGGGCTATTCCTATATGTGTCACAAACAGCCCTAGAGTTCGTACTAGAATAACACCTTAAGACACACATCAACCAAAACCCTAATGTCACCTAGATACTCCAATGTCACCTCGAGTATCCGTGGGTATGATTACACGATATGCATCACACAATCTTAGATTCATCTATTCAACCAACACAAAGGACCTCAAAGAGTGCCCCAAAGTTCTATCGGACAATCACGACGAAAATGTGTGCCAACCCCTATGCATAGGTTCATGGGCGGAACCCGCAAGTTGATCACCAAAACATACATCAAGTGAATCACGCGGTATCCCATTGTCACCACAGATATGCACGGCAAGACATACATCAAGTGTTCTCAAATCTTTAAAGACTCAATCCGATAAGATAACTTCAAAGGGGAAACTCAATCCATTACAAGAGAGTAGAGGGGGATGAGAAACATAAGATCCAACTATAATACCAAAGCTCGCGATACATCAAGATCATGCCAAATCAAGAACACGAGAGAGAGAGAGAGAGAGATCAAACACATAGCTACTGGTACATACCCTCAGCCCCGAGGGAGAACTACTCCCTCCTCGTCATGGAGAGCGCCAGGATGATGAAGATGGCCAGCGGAGAGGGATTGCCCCCTCTGGCAGGGTGCCGGAACGGGTCTAGATTGGCTTTCGGTGGCTACGAAGGCTTCTGGCGGCGGAACTCCCGATCTATTGTGCCCCCAGATGTTTTTAGGGTATATAGAGATATATAGGTGGATGAAGTACGCCAGGGGAGCCACGAGGGGCCCACTAGGGTGGAGGGCGCGCCCTAGGGGGGTGGGCGCGCCCCCCTACCTCGTGGCTCCCTCGTTTCTTTCCGGGCGTGCACTCCAAGTCTATCAGGTTGCTTCCGTTCCAAAAATAAGTTCCGTGAAGTTTCAGGTCAATTGGACTCCGTTTGATTTTCCTTTTCTGTGATACTCTAAAACAAGAAAAAACAGAAACTTGCACTGGGCTCTAGGTTAATAGGTTAGTCCCAAAATCATATAAAATAGCATATAAATGCATATAAAACATCCAAGGATGATAATATAATAGCATGGAACAATCAAAATTTATAGATACGTTGGAGACGTATCATGTATCTGGCACTTGGAAGGGTGTGTTTTATTAATTATCCGGTTCTAGTTGTCATAAGGTCAGGGTACAACTCTGGGTCGTCCTTTTACCGAGGGACACGGCTATTCGAATAGATCAACTTCCCTGTAGGGGTGCACCACATTTCCCAACACGCTCGATCCCCTTTGGACGGACACACTTTCCTGGGTCATGCCCGGCCTTGGAAGATCAACACATCGTAGCCGTACCTAGGCACAATAGAGAGGTCAGCACACCGGTCTAAATCCTATGGCGCAGGGGTCTGGGCCCATCGCCCATTGCACACGTGCATGTTGCGTACACGGCCGGTGAGCAGACCTAGCAACCTCCATTACAAAGGAAGTTGTGTTACGCGGTCCAACCCAGCGCGCGCCGCTCAGTCGCTGGCGTCAAGAAGGCTTCGGCTGATACCACGCCGTCAAGTGCCCATAACTGTTCCCGCGTAGTTGGTTAGTGCGTATAGGCCAGTGTCCAGACTCGGATCAAATACCAAGATCTTGTTAAGCGTGTTATTTTGAAGAAACGCGAACGCCGACCTGGGCCAGGCCCACCCCTCACCTGGGTGGTCTCAACCTGCCATGTCGCTCCGCCACAAAGATCCACACAGAGGGCCGTCGGGAAAGTATGTCCTTTCAACCCCCAATTCGTGAATCAACCGCAGGTACTCAATGAGTCGACCCGACTTTAGTCACAACATGTATCATGCGTAATATTTATAGTATATACCCGTGATCAACACCCGATGTGATCACGGCCCGATAGTATAGCATGGCAGACTGATAAGAATGTAGGGCCACTGATGATAAACTAGCATCCTATACTAAGCATTTAGGATTGCACATAAGGTATCAACAACTGTAGCAACAAAGACAAGCTATGCATCAGAATAGGATTAACGGAAAGCAGTAACATGTTACACTACTCTAATGCAAGCAGTAGAGAGAAGAATAGACGATATCTGGTGATCAAGGGGGGGGGGGGGGCTTGCCTGGTTGCTCTGGCAAGTAGGGGTCGTCAACAGCGTAGTCCATCGGGGCACCAGTAGCAGCGTCAGTCTCGTAGTCTACCAAAGAGAAGAGGGTGAAGAAACATTGAATACAATGCAAACATATGCATATCGATGCATGACATGACAATGAGCGTTGCTAGGTGTGCCCTAACGCGGTAGGAGATGATACCTGCGAAGGGGGAAAACATCCGAGAAAGTATTCCCGGTGTTTCACGTTTTCAGACAGATGAAATGGAGGGGGAAAGTTGCGTGTTTGATATGCTAGGGATGCGTGGTGGACGAACAGGCTGCATATCCGGATTCGTCTCGTCATTCTAAGCAACTTTCATGTACAAAGTTTTTCCACGCGAGCTACGGTTTATTTTATATTAATTTTAAAAGATTTACATCAATTTTAGGATTTATTTAATTATTTTAATTCAACATTATCCAGAATAGTGTATGTTGATGTCATCATGACGTCAGCAGTCAACAGGGCATTGACTGGGTCAAACTGTCATGCGGGACCCACCTGTCATACTCTATTTAGGTTAATTAGGATTTAGCTAAACTAATTACTGTTTAATTAAACTAAGTAGTTAATTAGATTAATTTAAACAGGATTAATTAATTAATTAATAATTTTATTAATTCATTTTTATTTATTTATTTATTTATTATTTATTTTTACATAAAAACATTCTGGGCGGGGCCCCCTTGTCATTGGCCGCACGGGCCATAGAGGGTGCAGGTGACGGGTTTCGGGCACGGCCCGATCAGGCGCACGCCCAGGGGCGCCACGACGAACAAGGCCGGCGAGGCCGGGCGGTCGTCGGAGGGGGGACGCCGGCGGTAGGGCAGCAGGGCGCCACCAGCGGCGCGCGGGCCAATAAAAGTTGCCCAGCAGTGGCGAGAAGAGGGGGCAGCATGGCAGCGCACGATCAGCCGCGGGAAGCAGAAGGGGGCGCGGGCGGCTAGCGGCGCGTGGGCGGGTGCGGTGGAGCGGCGCTGCTGGGAGGCAACAGACATGGCGGGACGACAACGAAGCGGGGAGCAGGGGCCGTGGCAGGAGAGCCCGGGGGCGCGGTGGCGCGGAGCATGCGACGCACGAGGCCACTGCGGGCGGCGGCGTGAGCCGCAGTTTGGGCACACGAGCGCACGCGCGCTTCGGCGCGGGCAGGCGCGGCCAGGAGCATGAGGCGCGGTGGGACGCATAGGGCTTGGCCCAGAGCACGACGCGCGTGTGCGAGTGCGGGGCAAGGCAGAGTGCGGGAGCAGGGAGAGGTCGCGATACGCGGGCGTGTGCACGGTCGAGCGGGCGTGGCCGGGGCCATGGTGGCCGCGAGCACGGCGCAGGCGGCGTGCCAGCGTGGAGCTGTGGGACGAGGGAGGAGCTGGGGAGAGGGCGTGGCCACGGCGGAGCGGGCACATGACACAACAAAGAGAGGAGGGAGGGGGAAGCTCAGGGGGCCGGTAGGTTAAATGGCAGAGGGCGCAGGGAGGATGATGGGGACGAGATCGACGGGGAGGCAGTCCAGTGGGGAAGGCTCGGCGAGGTCCTCGGGCGGCACTGACGGCGCACGGCGACGGGGCGAAGGGTACGGCGTCGGGGGGTTTCGTTCCCTCGATCCAGATCTGGATCGGGGGAGGGGGAGAGCGAGTGGGGGGGAAGTGGGGCGTTGGGTTAGGGATATCCTAACCGGGTGGGGATAAGGAGAGGAGTGCGGCGCCGGCTGGGCTGCCGGGCTGGTTGGGTAGGATGGGCCGAGGCCCATGGGGAGCCGAGGGGGGTTTCTTTTTATTTCTGTTTTGTTACTTTTCTTTTATTTATTTTCCTTTTCTGTTTTAATTCTATTAAAAATATTTCTGCATTATGTAAAAGTGTGTTTCCTTCACCTTAAATACCTAAACATTAATTGGCACACTCCGAACATTTTAGTTTTAAAGTTTGAAAAAATTTGTTTTTTGACATATTTTGAATTTTGACTTTTGAAAAGTTTTGAACCGACGCGAGATTAAACAGTGATCATGGTGACATGGCATATTTAGCAGAGATTTACTGTAGCCTAATCATCCGGGCGTTACAAGCTGCCACGCATCCGGCTAGTTTTTGCACCTGTTTAAGGTCTGTTGGTATAGCCAATTGTGATAAAGCTCGGATTTTGGCTGGATTTGCCTCAATTCCTCTATTGGAAACGATGAAGTGCAACAGTTTTCCGGCGGGGACGCCGAAAACACACTTTTCTGGATTGAGCTTGATGTCATATGTCCGGAGGTTGTCGAATGTGAGACGCAGGTCGACTATTAACGACTCGACGTGCTTAGTCTTGATGATGACGTCATCCACATATGCTTCAACTGTCTTGTCAATTTGTTTCTCCAGGCATGTTTGAATCATGCGTTGGTAGGTGGCGCTGGCGTTTTTAATCCCAAAGGGCATAGTGTTGAAGCAGAAAGGCCCGTGTGGGGTGATGCATGCCATTGCGGCTTGATCAGACTCCTTCATTTTGATTTGATGATATCCGGAGTATGCGTCGAGGAAATACAGTGAGTCGTGTCCTGCAGTAGCATCAATAATCTGATTGATGTGGGGGAGGGGGAAGGGATCCTTAGGGCAAGCCTTATTGAGGTCTTTGAAATCGACGCACAGGCGCCAGGATGTGTCCTTCTTTGGCACCATCACCAGGTCTGCTAGCCAGTCCGGGTGTTTTATCTCTCTGATGAATCCGGCCTCGATTAAATTGGCTAGCTCCTCCCGAGTGGCTTGTCATTTAGGTTCAGAAAAGCGCCGCAGTGTTTTCTTGACCGGCTTATATCCCTTCAATATATTGAGGTTGTGTTTGGCTAGCCTGTGTGGGATTCCTGGCATATCAGAAGGGTGCCAGGCGAATATGTCCCAGTTCTCGCGCAGGAACGTTCGTAGTGCAGCGTCAACCGTTGGGTCCAGTTGTGCCTCGATGGAAGCTATCTTCTTGGGGTCCGTCGGGTGGACATGAAATTTGACTATTTCATCTGCTAGTTTGAAGGAGGTGGATTAGGGACGCTTATCAAGGATTACGTCGTCCCTATCCACCGTAGAGCATAGTGCAGTTAACTCTTCGACTGCGAGGACCTCAGACAGTGCCTTGGGGCCAGGGATGCTGCTTTGTTTTCGGTGCGGAGGGCTATGTCCAGATCACTAGCAAGAGTGATAATACCGTTGGGCCCGGGCATCTTGAGCTTCATATACCTGTAATGAGGTATAGCTTGAAAGCGCATGAATGCATCTCTCCCCAACAAGGCGTGATATCCACTGTTGAAAGGGGCCACTTGGAAGGTTATCTCTTCAGACCGATAGTTCTCCGGCATGCCGATACCACGTTGAGTATAATTTTCCCCGTGCATCATGCCTCCCGGCTGGGAATGATCCCTCGGAAGGTCGTATTACTATGCTCGATGTGGCTCCTGTCTATTTCCATTTTATTCAGTGTGTCCTCGTAGATGAGGTTTAGTCCGATGTCGCCGTCCATGAGCACTTTAGTGAGCCGAAATCCATCCACAATTGGGTTGAGGACCAAGGTGGCCGGTGCCCATACTGACCGGATTTTTGGTTCGTCACTGGCGTTGAAAGTTATGGCCGTGTCATTCCAGCGATTTATTGTTGCAACTTGGCAGACTTCGGCTAGGTCGCGGAGTGCCCTCTTGCGCCGATTGTCTGAAGCGGAAGTCTTGAAGACTATCAATACTTTGTGGTCGTCGTATTCCGGGGGGAGTTGCTCCGCGGTGTTTTTAGTCAAGATATCCTCACCGCTTTTGGCCACTTGCCGGAGTATCCAACATCCTCTAAGGCTGTGGGTTGGTACGGTATCCGATGTCGTGTGTATTTTGCATGGCCTATCGGGCCATCCCTCCAGAACAGCTTCGTGTACCGTAATGGGTTTAGTTTTCTTTACTATGGGTTCGGTTGCTCTGCGAGGGTGCATCCGTTTTGCTTGCCCGAGGGGTTGGGTGGAGACCGGTGGCTCCCAGCGAGCTGTCTAAGTTTTCCAGGTGCTTTCCATTGCGTAGTACTTCTGTCCTATAGTTGCCAAGTCCATGAAGTGTAATATGCGACGGCTGTTGATGGCGTTGAGGATTCCTTCGTCCATGCAATTATTGCAGAATACTGAAATCGCGTCCTCATCGCGACAATCTTTAATCTTGTCTTTGACAAGGAGGAACCTGGCCCAAAAGTGATGGACTGTTTCCTGAGTTTGCTGCCATATGCACGTGAGGTCGCATATATCCGGATGACCGGAATTTCTTGTTGAATATTGCATGTGGTGGGTGGGTGCCTTTAAATCCGAACCCTGACCCAATTTGGAGTCCGGAGTTTGAGAAGCTTCCGAGCTTATTAGTTCGGGTTCTGGGATGTCCAATGATTTTTCGGGCCCCACGCCCGATTCCGGATTCAGAGGGCTTGGAGTGTTGTTCCGCAGAAAGGTATTCGGCTCTTCGAGCTCAGAGATCCAAACATAGTTCGTCTTCAGCATAGGGGAAGAATTACTGTTTTGCTATTCTACGACCGCTATCTGATGGGTGATCGGCGGAGATTTGATTTCTCTCTGATCTGGTTTAAGCCCAATCTGATCATAGTAAGTAGCAACCCCCATGGCGGCGACACGATCTAGGAGTTCGTTTAAAGACGACCACTCCGCCGGATCCATCCATCTGGAGTATTCGAAGTCAACACGGAGGCGATTTTCGATGACCTGAGAAGTTATCGTCGGCTTAACGGCCGAATAGGCGGTCATGGTAAAGCCGCCCAGTCGGAGGGTTTGGCCTGAGGCCAGAGCTCCTCTGGAGGTTATACTGTCTTTGATAACGAGGTGAGCCATCAACCCTAACTTTGACATCCCAGCGGAACTCTCAATGAAAGCAACAATGTCGGTGTCAAAACCGGCGGATCTCGGGTAGGGGGTCCCAAACTATGCATCTAAGGTCGATGGTAACAGGAGGCAGGGGACACGATGTTTTACCCAGGTTCGGGCCCTCTTGATGGAGGTAATACCCTACGTCCTGCTTGCTTGATCTTGATGAGTATGAGGATTACAAGAGTTGATCTACCACGAGAATGTTGTGGCTAAACCCTAGAGGTCTGGCCTAGGGTTATACAAAGTCGGTTACAGAGAAAGGAAATAATACATCCGGACACCTAGCTTGCCTTCCACGCAAAGGAGATTCACATCCGGACACGGGAGGAAGTCTTCTATCTTGTATCTTCATGGCCCAATAGTCCGGCCCATGTCACATAGGTCGGACGCCCGAGGACCCATTAATCTAGGACTCCCTCACTTGAACCAGTCCATAAATGGATCGCTGGAGCTTGCACACTTTGTTAGCACCTTTTGGATCGACAAAACCTTCTGGTTGCATCATATACAACTCTTCTTTAAGATATCCATTAAGGAATGCACTTTTGACATCCATTTGCCAAATTTCGTAATCATAAAATACGGAAATTGCTAACATGATTCGGACAGACTTAAGCATTGCTATGGGTGAGAAGGTCTCATCGTAGTCAACTCCTTGAACTTGTCGAAAACCTTTCGCAACAAGTCGAGCTTTATAGACAGCAATATTACCGTCAACGTTAGTCTTCTTCTTGAAGATCCATTTATTCTCTATTGCTTACCGATCATCGGGCAAGTCAAACAAAGTCCACACTTTGTTCTCATACATGGATCCCATCTCAGATTTCATGGCCTCAAGCCACTTTGCAGAATCTGGGCTCATCATCGCTTCCTCATAGTTCGAAGGTTCGTCATGGTCAAGTAACATGACCTCTAGAACAGGATTACCGTACCACTCTGGTGTGGACCTTACTCTGGTTGACCTACGAGGTTCGGTAGTAACTTGATCAGAAGTTTCAAGATCATCATCATTAGCTTCCTCACTAATTGGTGTAGGAATCACTAGAACAGATTTCTGTTAAGAACTACTTTCCAATAAGGGAGAAGGTACAATCACCTCATCAAGTTCTACTTTCCTCCCACTCACTTCTATCGAGAGAAACTCCTTCTCTAGAAAGGATCCATTCTTAGCAATGAATATCTTGTCTTCGGATATGTGATAGAAGGTGTACCCAATAGTTTCCTTTGGGTATCCTATGAAGACACATTTCTCCAATTTGGGTTCGAGCTTATTAGGTTGAAGCTTTTTCACATAAGTATTGCATCCCCAAACTTTAAGAAATGACAACTTGGGTTTCTTGCCAAACCACGGTTCATATGGTGTCGTCTCGACGGATTTAGATGGTGCCCTATTTAACGTGAATGCAGCCGTCTCTAAAGCATAACCCCAAAACGATAGCGGTAAATCAGTAAGAGACATCATAGATCGCACCATATCTAACAAAGTACGGTTACGATGTTCGGACACACCATTACACTGCGGTGTTCCAGGTGGTGTGAGTTGCGAAACTATTCCACATTGTTTAAAATGAAGACGAAACTCATAACTCAAATATTCACCTCCACGATCAGATCATAGAAACTTTATTTTCTTGTTACGATGATTTTCCACTTCACTCTGAAATTCTTTGAACTTTTCAAATGTTTCGGACTTATGTCTCATCAAGTAGATATACCCATATCTGCTCAAATCATCTGTGAAGGTCAGAAAATAATGATACCCGCTATCCTCGAATTGTCATGGCAGATGTCCTAGCAGAAGGACTTAGTCATGGAGCCATCGCAACTAGGTTAGCTTAAAGGGATTAAACAGGACAAAGGACACTGAGAGTTTATACTGGTTCGGCCCCTTGCAGTGAAGGTAAAGGCCTACTCCAGTTTGGGATTGTATTGCTCGGGTTTCGATTACCAGGGAGCGAATACGCTTGACCTAGTTCTCGAGCTCTTGTTTCTTGCCCTAAAACCGCTGCCGGGTCATCCCTTTGTACACACAGGTTGACGCCTGATGGCTCACAGAGTCCCGGCCAACTCATACACAACGTGTCTGGCTCGGTGACTAACTATGCTTGCCTTACAATACAAGTTATACATACATGGCGGTTCATCCTCCTGGGCCTCAAGTCACTTCTGGGTCTTGGGCCATCCATAGGCTTATATGATCTACCATCTTCATGATAAGTCGCCAATGGTATAACTCGGCCCCTCTTGGGCGGTTTATACCTAGTAGTTATATCCCCAACATTAGGCCCTAGGTTGATCTGAACTTGTTCACATCAATCTTCGATACCTGACTTATCAAAAATCTTGTATCACCTTGTTTAGTAAACCTTACTTGTAACCTGCCATGACGTCAGTTCACAGGATTTTCTTAAACCACCATGACATCATTCTGCATTAACTTCACATGAGGTCCAGCACATCTTAATTGATCTTTATCTTAATGTACATCCTGAAAATCGAGGCGTCTATACGGCCATATGATGACTTCGGCCCCCTCGATTCCCGTGTATGCCTTGTATCTCCCCCCTTATAAATAGGGGCGGGGGTTCTTTCCATTTCCCCCTTGCCTCATCTCTTTCGTCTTCCTCTGCATATCCTCTTTCGCCCGAGCTCCGCCATCGCGACCTCCGACCACTGCACCACTCTGGCCGCTGCATCGACCCGATTAGACCAGAGAACGCCGGCGTTCCACCGCGGTCCATCTGCAACTGTAAGTGCTTCTCTTCCTCAACTTCATATTTGCATTAGGGCTCGCCTTGTTTATCGGTGTTCTTCGCCGTTCTTCGTTTTCCTCAACTCGAGAAACTTCCAATCTGAATAGGTTCTGAACCTTTTGTGGTGGTAGTTTAGCATTCGTTTTCATCATCAGAATAGTATTTTTCCATAGAAGATCTCACTGAAACACCCAAAATTTTCACTGCCGCCAACCTAGGTTTAGAACTTTATTGGTTTTCTGACCTGTAGTAGATCCAAAATTATTGCTCTATCTTGCAAAATTTGTTCGTCCAATACTTAGTCAAATTTGAAGTATCATAACTGCCATGGCGGCTTACATCATAAACCGTGATCAATTATATGCTTCATAGTCTTCATGACCCGGCAATATTCCTCCAGTTTAACCATGCTTTCTTATGATTTCTTTAAAACTCTGTCTGGCTTAACCAAAGAATCCTTAAACCGGTAGGTACCATTAGTCCCCTTTTAAGCCGCCAATGTGAATACCTTTGCTCCTCAAATGTTCATCTTCCGGCTTAATGTGATAGCCTTTTACTTTTGAATCAATAGCCCTAGCATGATCTTAAACCTGTAATGTCTTCATCTTGTATGCCTTTTTCTCAAGATAGTCAAGACTGACACCGCCTGGAACTGGGCCGTTTCCCGGGCCACCGAGGAAGACTTGACAGAATATGTCCAAACTGCTGTCTTGGCCAAAAAAGAAGTCATCCATTGGAGGGTTCCGGGTAATGAAACTCGCCCTGAGCCTAAAGATGGTGAAGTAGTGGTTTTTATGGATCACATGGACCGGAGTTTTAGCCCTCCCGGCTCAAAATTCTTCCGAGATATGTTGCACTTCTTCATGCTACATCCACAAGATATCTCTCCAAACTCTGTCTCAAACATCTACAACTTCCAAGTTTTCTGTGAGGTGTACCTTCGACAAGAGCCCACCGTAGAATTATTCAGGGAATTCTACTACTTGAACTGGCAGAACAAATTCACGGATGGCCCTAGCCTAGAGCTAGGTGGTTTATCTATACAGCACCGGAAAGAAGCCACCTTCCCAGCTGCCAACCTTCCCAGTCACCCCAAAGACTAGAACCAGACTTGGTTTTATATCCAAGATACTTCACGAGAAGGAGAAAATCCCTTGTCGGGTTACCGCGCCAGCCGGCTTAGTAACAAACATCATCTTCCGGACCGTATCAGCATAGTAGAACGGAAAAAATATGTGCCGGTTTTTGCGAAGATCAGGGCTCTGATGGCCAACAATTTGACCGAGATTGATCTAGTCCGCTACTGGGTCGCCTGGAGAGTCTTGCCTCTAAGTATCCGGCCTGGTTTAATGTGTGAGTATACTGGCGAGCTAAAAGATCCTCAGTGCCACCGTCAAACTGAAATGACCGGGGAAGACATCAATAACATGACCAAGACTTTGTTAAATGAAAGCTTAAAAGATTGTAGTAAAGTTGGATTGGCCCCTTTCTGCATTCTGAATAAGCCGCCAGCCGTAAGTTTTGAATCCAGCTCATACTTGACTCATATCTTCACTTGTACTTCCTGTTCATATTTATTCCATGTTTACAGGCCGATTCACCCTTCTAGACCAAGAAGCTGCAGGGTAAGCCAAAGAAGACCCGGACAAAGAGCAAGGCTATCAAAAAGCCTACTAAAAAAAAACCAACACCGCCGATTTTTTCAACTTGGATGAGAACGATGGTGATGATGATGAGTCGGAGGTAGAACTTGATCCCCTTGGCTCATTTTTTGTACATCTTATTGACAATGACCATTATCAGGATGACGCGGAAGCCAGCCATGCAGATGATGATGAGGTAATTATCCTTTCCTCCGACTCAGAACCTCTACCACCACAGAAAAATCGACAAGCAAGTCGGAAAGTAAGATTTTCTCACACTTTAGCTTACTTGGATCCCAACTTTCTTATGAAGAAGCAGCAACAAGAAGCACGTCGTTCAACCCGGAACAACGGTGGCGGAGTTTTATCCTCCGGCTTGCCGAACACTCCAGCACATCGCAAACATCGACCGGAGGTTTCAAATATTTCTGACTCATCTTATCCCATGGCGGGTCTTTTTCGACACATCTCATTCCTCCTCCGGTGACTCAACTGGAACTCAAATTCCAGCCTTCAAAACCGTGCCGGGGTAAGGGTGTACTTCATGGGTGTATTTCATCACTTGAAATTTCATACCTGACTGACATTGGCATCTGTGTATTTCTTATTCTCAGTGTCCAGGCCAAACCCAGCAAAAAGGCAAAACTGAACAAGTCGGTTGATGACTCAAATCCTTCTGAGCCGGAAAAACAACAGCCAGAAACCTCTCATCCAATTGCTGAAGCCACCATCGATGACCCGCCACCAGAAGAACACGACATCACCATGGATCAAATAGATGTTGAGCCGGTCATATCCAAACCGCCAAGCCCCATGAAGCCTAATGAAGATAGGGCTAGTGATGTCACCATCACCGGGCTTGGTTACACCACACCGGGTAACCCCACTGCCTTATCCAAGCACAACGCCAAAGAGGAAATTCCTGCTGCTAATAAAGGCAAATGGAAAGTTGACTTAGAAGACTACTCTCAATTCAGTGCTCAAGAAATCCATTCTGGTTTTTTGAACCGTCTATACACCAGCCGTGATTTTGAAGCCGGCTTAGTCAATTTAATGAAGGAATGCTATGAGGTAATCCAATCACCATTCTCTTCATAATTATATCTCTATTAGCCGCCAAGTCTATAGGATACGATACGATTGAATATGATGTAGATTTTCCAATTGACATAAAGAACTGAACATCATCATTAGTAGCCCCCAAGGGCCGGATTAAATCATCAAGTTAAGCCGGGACTTTAAGTATCAGTAACGAACTTCACATCTGTAGCCCCCAAGGGTCGATTTAACTAGCATAGTTAAACTGGGACTTACCAACATTGATAAGTCAACACTTCAATATGTAACCTTGGTAAACCGGATCATATCATTGTACCCAAGTCATCGGATAAATTCGTCATTGAAAAGACCAATAGGCATTAGCCCCCAAGTGCCAACAAAAATACTTGTATTATGCTTGTGACTTCGAAAAGTTCTTAAGAGCAATAGAAATTAGCCCCCAAGTGCCAAGGACAAAACTTGTATTGTGCTTGGTACTTCAAAAATAATCATGCTCATATTACCTTTCAGGTTTACTTATTTCACAGGCTGAACTGATTGAGAAGGATTCGCAGCTCACTGATCTGAAGGCCAACATTAAAACTCAGGAATCTGAGACATCCAAGGCCAAGTCAGAACTGAAGACTGCTTTAAAAAATATCGAGCAGCTTAAGAAAAATTTCAACACTGATAAGAACGGCCGGGAGACTGAAAAGGTGGCTCTATTGAAGATAGCAGAGGATGTCGAAACTGCGCTTAAGTTGGTGACTGACGAGTTGTCCGGTTTAAGGCAGCAAATCAATAACATGTCGTCGGCCATCATTGGTAAGTATGAAGCATGACTCCTTTGCATCTCAATAAACATATTAAAACATCTGCCGGCTTATCAATAAATTCACTAATACAGGTTCTCGGAGCGCCAAGTTGGGCTCAAATATGCGCATCCAGCTTAAAGCTGTCTACACTCTTGTAGAACCGCTATAAACTAGCACCCAACGTACCATTGTTGCTACTATGCACAAGAAATCTCCACCCACTCTCATCAAAGATACATTGGAGAGGTTATCAGTGCTACCCCAAAGGATTGATGATTTAAAGCGAGCATCTGCCAGAGCCGGCGCATTGACTGCTTTAAGCCGGGCTAAGGCGTGGGAAGCTGATCTGGATCCAGAAGATTTGGCCAATGGTTGCCCAAGTGTCAAAGAGGATGGATCTGCCTTCAGTGCTGATGACTTTTCACAAATAGCAAGAGCAATGCGTCCATTAGCAAGTAAGTTGGTTGAAGAAACCAATCTAACCACATATCAAGCGGCTTGTGATGCTGATAACAAGAAAGTGAAGGCGCCGGTTCATATGGAGACAGATCTCATCCCGCTGATTCGTAAGCACACCTTTGCTTCTGACATTGATCCATCCAACCTTATTGATGATGAAGCTGTGTTTAGAGCGTTGACCAGTATCAACTGGGCTACGCCTGGCTTCCAGCTGATGGATAATCAAGGAGTTGAAGAAGAAGAAGAAGAAGAAGAAGAGGCGTGGGATGATCCGAAGGCTTCAACCCACCAAGAGTCATCAGCTGTTTCATTAATCATAGCACTTGGAAAAACACTTATCATCTTTGGGCCATCGGATGCCTTGTAATAGGCTTAGTTAAACTCTGATATGTCATGCCATCGTGCATGTTTTGTTTGCATAACACTGTTGATCCGTTAGTTAAAGATCTACCACTTATGCTCATGATATCATCTAGTATGCAGATCAGATTTATCATTTTTCCTGCACACAAACAAATCACAAGTGCCCTGACAGTTTATCCCAGGGCGAGCCATGATACCCCATATAAAAACCACTGGTGACTATAATAGTCCATAACCAGGGCTGGTTTAATCACAACCTTCTATAATCATAACAAAATATCATACCTGTGATATTTGCTCACACTCTCGGCTTATCATACCTGTGTAGTAAGGGTTACAACCCAAAGATTGAGAGCACAACACCCTATTCAATTGGTTTATACCGCCGGCTTACAACGCCACATGCAGCAAGGGGTAATATCCCTAAACTTAGAGCACAGCGCTCCAAGCACATAAAGTCATCATACACTAGCGACTTAAAGTCCAAAGCCAGGGTGGGTTAACAAACGCCAGAAAGATTCAGATATAAACCATAAGGCAACATAGCCTTCATCGGTTTTCAACCATGTATTAACATGTCATAAGAAATGAATCTCAAAAAATGTTCAAATCAAATACAAATCCAAGAACAAAACAAGGCTTTCATAGGCTGCCAAGCCTTCAAGTAAAGTGCTTTTCAAGGGCCGCACAACCACTGAGTTAAACCTTCAGTCAACCTTGTAAGCCGGGCCTCACATGACCAATCGTCATTTTAACTTTGACAAGTTCAGGGTCTGTATGACCGAGGTGTTTATCTATGGAGGGGGCACCGCACACGGCTAAAACAATTGTCAACTTGTGTGTCTATGGGGTGCCCCCTTCCCCCGTATATAAAGGAGGGGAGGACGGGGCCGTCCGTCCCTCATGGTGCGCCCCCAAGGGGGGATTCCTACTCCTACTAGGAGTAGGTTTCCCCCCTTTCCTAGTCCTAATAGGAGGGGGGAGGAAGGGGAAGAGGAGAAGAAGGAAAGGGGGGTCGGCCCCCCTCCCAAGTCGGATTGGGCTTGGGGGGCACCCCCACCTCTTGGTCGCCTCCTCTCTCTTCCACTAAATCCCATGTAGGCCCATTAAGCCCCCGGGGGTTTCGGTGACCCCCCCCCCCCCCTCGGTACTCCGGTATATGCCCGAACTCATCTAGAACCATTCTGGTGTCCAAACATAACCTTCCAATATATCAATATTTGTGCCTCGACCATTTCGAGACTCCTTGTCATGTCCGTGGTCACATCCGGGACTCCAAACTACCTTCGGTACATCAAAACACATAAACTCATAATATCGATCGTCATCGAACATTAAGCGTGCGGACCCTACGGGTTCGAGAACTATGTAGACATGACCGAGACTCATCTCCGGTCAATAACCAATAGCGAAACCTGGATTCTCATATTGGTTCCTACATATTCTACAAAGATCTTTATCGGTCAAACCGCATAACAACATACATTGTTCCCTTTGTCATCGGTATGTTACTTGCCCGAGATTCGATCGTCAGTATCATCATACCTAGTTCAATCTCATTACCGACAAGTCTCTTTACTCGTTCCATAATGTAACATCTCGTAACTAACTCATTAGTCACATTGCTTGCAAGGCTTATAGTGATGTGCAATACCGAGAGGGCCTGGAGATACCTCTCCGACAATCGGAGTGACAAATCCTAATCTCGATCTATGCCAACTCAACAAACACCATCGGAGACACCTGTAGAGCATCTTTATAATCACCCAGTTACGTTGTGACGTTTGATAGCACACTAAGTGTTCCGCCGGTATTCGGGAGTTGCATAATCTCATAGTCATGGGAACATGTATAAGTTATGAAGAAAGCAATAGCAACGAACTAAACGGTCATAGTGCTAAGCTAACGGATGGGTCTTGACCATCACATCATTCTCTAATGATGTGATCCTGTTCATCAAATGACAATACATGTCTATGGCTAGGAAATTTAACCATCTTTGATTAACGAGCTAGTCAAGTAGAGGCATACTAGGGATACTCTATTTGTCTATGTATTTACACATGTATCAAGTTTCCGGTTAATACAATTCTAGCATGAATAATAAACATTTATCATGATATAGGGAAATATAAATAACAACTTTATTATTGCCTCTAGGGCATATTTCCTTTAGCACCAAATCGCCTTCTGAAGGTCCTGGTTTTAACCCGGCGACTATGATAACGGCGCAGATCTTCCTGGTAAATCACCGAACGAGCCGCCGCAAGGTCACGCTCTTCATCCAACAGGTCAATAGCATCCTGATGTGCTTTTTCATTGTGAGCTTCAACATAAGCCGCGACATGAGGCGAATCGTGACGGATGTCACTAGGGAGAACCGCCTCTGCTCCATAAACCATGAAGAAAGGCGTGTAACCCGTAGATCTGTTGGGGTGGTATCGATGCTCCATAATACTGAGGGTAACTCCTCCACCCAACAACCCGGCGTCCTCTGCAAAGGGACCATGCCTCTCAAAATTTGTTGATTGGCTCTCTCAGCTTGACCATTGGACTGGGGGTGAGCGACTGATGATACATCAAGTAGAATATGATCTCGTTCACAAAACTCTTTCATAGCACCCTTGGATAGATTAGTGCCATTTCAGTTATAATACTGTGGGGAAAACCAAAACGAAAAATCACCTTTTTGATGAATTGAACCGTTGTTGCCGCATCACATTTACTCATCGGCTCTGCTTCAACCCACTTTGTAAATTTGTCAACCGCCACCAAAAGGTGGGTCTTTTATCATTGGACCTTTTGAAAGGCCCAACCATATCAAGCCCCCAAACAAATCTTATGCATCAGCATGAGCCGTCAGCCAATAAAATCCATGACGAAAAGCCTTGGACACAAGAGATTTAGAGCCAGCATGATGACCACAATATCCTTCATGAATCTCTCATAGGATCTCAGGACCTTCTTCAGGAGAGACACAATGTTGAAACGCCCCTGTAACACTGCAATGATGCAACTCTCCATGGACAATAGTCATTGACTTAGACCGCCGGGTTATCTGCCTGGCAAAGTTTCATCTTCAGGTAACTCGCCCCGGGTCATTTTCGTCAAATATGGAATTGTCCAATCAGGACTAGCATGAAGAGCCGCCACCAGTTGTGCCTCTGGGCCAGGAATAGCAAGATCTGCCTCTGTAGGCCGTTTGACTAAAGGATTATGCAAAATATCAAGGAAAATATTGGGTGGCACCGGCTTACGCTGGGATCCCAACTGGCTTAAAGCATGAGCCGCCTCGTTTTTCCTTTGATCAACATGATCCACTTGATAGCCCTTGAAGTGACCGGCAATAGCATGAACCTCTCGGCGATAAGCCGCCATGAGTGGGTACTTAGAATCCCAAGTGCGTGAAACTTGCTGAGCTACCAAATCTGAGTCACCAAAACACCTCACCCGGCTTAAGTTCATCTCCTTAGCCATCCGAAGACCATGGAGCAAGGCCTCATACTTAGCTGCATTGTTAGTACAAGGGAACATCAATCTTAAAACATAACAAAATTTATCACCTCGTGGGGAAGTCAAGATAACTCCAACCCCCGAGCCTTCCAACTATCTAGATCCATCGAAATGAATAGTCCAATATGTGCTATCCGGCTTCTCCTCAGGCATCTGCAGCTCTGTCCAACCGTCTATGAAATCCATAAGTGCTTGAGACTTGATGGTTGTGCGATAGATATACTTCAAACCATGGAGTCCAAGCTCAATGGCCCACTTGGCTACCTGACTTGTGGCTTCTCTGTTTTGAATAATATCCCCTAAAGGAGTAGAACTAACCATAGTGATGGGATGGCCCAGAAAATATTGCTTGAGCTTTCGACTAGCCATGAATACCCCATATACAAGCTTCTGCCAATGTGGATACCTCTGCTTGGACTCAATGAGCACCTCACTGATGTAGTAAACCGGCCGTTGAACCGGATATTCCTTCCCTGATTCCTTCCTCTCCACCACAATTGCTACGCTAACAGCTCGGCTATTGGCAGCCACATACAACAACAAGGGCTCTTTATCAATGGGAGCGGCAAGAACCGGTGGCTCAGCTAACTATTTCTTCAAGGCCTCAAATGCCTGATCAGCATCATCACTCTAGAGAAAGTGATATGTCTTCTTCATCATCTGGTATAGAGGGATAGACTTTTCACCCAACCGGTTTATGAATCGGCTTAAGGCCGCAATATGACCTGCCAGACGTTGAACATCATTAATACACGCTGGTTTAGCCAGGGAAGTGATAGCCTTTATTTTCTCCGGGTTAGCTTCAATGCCCCTTTCAGAGACCAGAAAGCCTAAGAGCTTGCCTGCAGGTACGCCAAAGACACACTTGGTCGGGATAAGCATCATCTTGTAGACTCGAAGATTGTCAAATGTCTCTTTCAAATCATCTATCAAGGTTTCCTTCTTCCTGGATTTCACCACAATATCATCCACATAAGCATGAACATGGCGCCCAACACTGGTGCACGTCGGTCCTAAACAAACGGTTTAAAACCCCTTTTCGCGATGGCATTTGGAACCGTCGCCAAGTGAGTGTGTGTGATAGGGTGTCCTTCCCACATGACCTAGAGATCATCGGGGATAGGCCCTCGTGGGACCCAGGCGGGCCGTGTGCAATCGGGCGAGGCATCAAAACCCATTCATTTCCGTAGGTATGTACATCCCACACGGTGAATCCCAGAAATCATTTCTGTAGGTATCTGCATCCCACACGGTGAATCCTAGAAAAACATTTTGGTTTGTATGTATATCACACACAGTCAATCCAAGGAATATGTTTCCGTTCTTATGTACATCCCACACAGTCAATCCAGGGAAAACGTTTCCGTTCGGATGTACATCCCACACAGTTTTATGTATACGCTCATGTGTGAAAGGTGTAACTATCACACATGCTCTGCCTTGGTTAACTGTTTGCTTTCATTAACTACATCACACACGATTTGATGTAGAAAACTATGTGGCATTGGGCTCTCCATCGCAAGCGCTTTTACTGCTAGAACTGTTTGCAAAGGTCCATGACCATCGGTTCTATTTTTTGCCTGTAATTTATTATTATTATTGGAAATTTTGAAATACGAAACGTGCAATTCAAATTCTCGGCACAATGGTTCAACAATGAATCCATAAATAAAATTTCCAGTACAATATGTTCAGTAATTACAGGATTAGGCAGCAATTAACTATGATGAACCGCGGTATTTAAAGGCGGTAAAGGTGAAGAGACAAGTGTAAATCATTTTGACTGCCTACGGTGTTGAAGAAGCGGAATGCCCATAATGTGCCTTCCTGCATGCCATAGGCATGAACCACCTTTGTCCAACCCCTTATGACAATCGCCCGCCCATCCTTCACCACCTTAAGGAAGACTTCTAGAGCATTATCATGGTAGCATGAATTATATACTTTAACCTTAGTCGCCTCCACTCTGGTCATGTAGTTTGCAAGGTAATCATCAGTAAATAGCTTTGAAAACCACTGAAAAGAGAAAATATCAGATACTAGGTCTAATAGAGTAACTTGTTGTGGGCATGGGAAAAGGCAACACATTCCTTACCATCCTAAAGTTTGCTGTTGTCTTCGACAAAGGGTAAATAAAGAGCTTAATTCCAATCACCCGTTTCTTTCGCCTAACAATCTTTCTTAGTTTCCTCACTTGACGCTTGTTCATGAATATCTCATTGCCCCATACACAAAAGGGATCGAAGTGTGGATCAGTACCCCTCATATATGTACCTACAAGCAACTAGTAAATGTTAGAAGGTAAACTGAGATTGCACAAATGATGTAAAATACAACTACCTATGTTCCTAAGTACAAGTATTTTTTTAGATTTCAATATGATCTACATACAGATGTATATATAATTATAGATATAGTTTAGATTAGAATCTAGATTCACTCATTTTGCTCCTTATGTAGTCTATATTAGAATCTCTAAAAATACTTATATTTAGGAATAGATGGTGTATAAGACATGGGATGCAGCTAACCTCGATGGCAAACAATAGCATCGCCCATTGTAGCCCTGTGTAAGTACATGGAAAGCCAATGTTAACTACAACAGGGTTAACATCCACCAAAAATAGCAAATGGTAATAAAACGGCATCATCTGTAGTGATATCTTCATTTCAAAAAAGTAGCACGGTAGCAAAGGGACGGATTAAAAAATGGATATAGTTGTTAATTGCAACAGGCTTAACAACATCCTAATTCATGTTTTGTAAGTTTGTATCCATTGAAATACAACTCTTTAAAAATGGATACAACTGTTAATTGCAACAGGCTTAATGGACACTGAAACTGGTACTGATAAAAATGCAATTGGCAGAGTTAAACATCACAGGGCAGGTGCTGCCAGAGCAAATAATGGCCCAGTTGTCTATAAAAAGGTAGGGAAAATAGCTCAAACATGTTAGGCATGTTTACTACAACATGCTTAATACATCGACAGTATAAAACATAGCCATTAATTGCAACTGGTATTGGTAAGATTGAACTGGTGGGTACATACTTGGTAAGTCCTGAGCTGTAGTTGATGCGGCACTTCATCTTGGCCAGAGCCCGCCCAAAGTCAGCGGTGGCGGAAGCGAGCTGTTCCTCTGGCTCGAAGCGTGGATCAGTGACACTGACATGTGTACCTACAGGCAACCAGTAAATGGTAGAAGTTAAACTGCAATTGCACAAATGATGTGCAATGTTGTAAGACATGGGATGCAGCTAACCTTGACGGCAAACAACAGCATCGGTCGTTATGACCCTGCATAACTACATGGACAAGCATGTTAAGTACAACAGGGTTAGCATCCACCAAAAATAGAAAATGGGGCAGCATCTCTAGTGTATCTTCATTGCGGGGAGTAGCATCGTAGCAAATGGACAGATTAAAAAATGGATACAACTGTTAATTGCAACAGGCTTAACAACATCCTAAGTCATGTTTTGTAAGTTTGTAGCCATTGAGATGCAACTGTTTAAAAATGGATTCGGCTGTTAATTGCAACAGGCTTAATAGACATCGAAATCGGTATTGATAAAAATGCAAGTGGCATAGTTAAACATCACAAGGCAGGTGCTGCCAGAGCAGAGAATGGCCCAGATGTCTATAAAAAGGTAGGGATAGTAGCAAAAACGTGTTAGGCATGTTTACTAGAACATGCTTAATACATCGACCGTACAAAACAAAGCCATTAATTGCAACTGGTATTGGTAAGATTGAACTGGTGAGTACATACTTGGTAAGTCCTGAGAGGTAGTTGATGGGGCACTTCATCTTGGCCAGAGCTCGCCCATAGTCAGCGATGGCAGAGGCGACCTGTTCCTCCAGGTCGAAGCATGGATCAGTGCCACCGACATGTGTACCTACAGGCAACCAGTAAATGGATAGAAGTTAAACTGCAATTGCACAAATTATGTGAAATACTATAAGACATGGGATGTAGCTCACCCCGATGGCAAACAAAAGCATCGGCCGTTATGACCCTGTGTAAGTACATGGGCAGGCATGTTAAGTGCAACAGGGTTAGCATCCACTAAAAATAGCAAATGGGCAGCATCTCTAGTGATATCCTGAGTCATGTATTGTAAGTTTGTTGCTTGTATTGGTGAAATTGAGCTGGACACGGTAATATTTGAACATCACACAGTGTGTAGTACTGAAATAAACAAGGCACGAACATGCTTAATATATCAACCGTACAAATCATAGCTGTTGCAAGTGGTATTGGTAAGATTTAGCTGGTTAGATCTTACTTGTCAAGTGCTGGGGGGTAGTCACTAGGGGACTTCATCTGGGCCAGAGCCTGCACCATGTCGTCGGCGGCGGCGGAGGTGAGGTGTTCCTCCGAGTCAACATGCACAGCAGCCATCATGCCATGGACCTCCATCAGCTCCTGGTGGGGGGGATTTGGAGGCATGAGGATGTTTCGCAGGTGCCATTTAAGCAATTAGGCCGGGGACGTGATAGAGATCAGTGGGTTACCTGACTGGACCCGAGCAGAACGTAGATGTGGTTGAAGTTGTGGTTGCGGCGGCAGAGGTTTGAGATGCCGGTAAGGGAAGCCGCGAGGGAGGGGGATACTGAGGGGAAGGGGATGTGGTTGGAGGAATAAATTCTTAAATCGCGCGCCTAATGAAAATTTCGGTGCGAAATTTGAAACTTGGGCGCGGGAAACACACAACACAGACGAAGCTCGTAAAATACTCGTGTGCAAGGAAAAAGAAAGTTGGCAGATACCGTCTCCAAAAAAATGTACACGTGTACTTGATTTTTTTTTCCGGTCAATGGTACGCCTGGTTTATTAGGAAATATCGCACAGGTAACTGACTTATGGTTCATTAACTCAAAAACGCACATGGGTACCGTATAGAAACTGTGTGTTTTGTGATCTTCTAATGATTAACACAGAAAAACGCACATGGCACACATGCTAATCAACACTCAAAGCCCTCAAAGGATGCACTTATCGACATTGTATGTTAATACTACAAACTTAAAGTACTACTGGTAATTTGCTCTAATACTACAAACTTAAACTACTTCTCACATGCTACCATCAGGGCATGCTGGCCAGACGTCGGCGCTCTCCTTCTCGGCCTTGTAGGCGGCAGCCCACCGTGCTTCGATCTCCGCCAAGCTCTCCTCACCACGGCGTGCGGCCTCTTTTTTCTTGCGGTGGCGGGACTCTCTTTTCTTGACAGCTTTCTGCCATTTCCGCTCCTTTTGTGTGGATTTGGCCGCCTCTAGATCCACCACCCATTTGGCCATGGCAGCCTCAAAGTCCGCCCATGTAACTATCTGGCCGCCGACGGCGATCAACTTGGCGCGACGAGATGCCATCGCTTCCTTACCATGTGCGCGGTCGCGGGCGGCGGGTGATACGTCTCCAACGTATCTATAATTTTTTATTGTTCCATGCTATTATATTATCTATTTTGGATGTTAATGGGCTTTATTTTACACTTTTATATTATTTTTGGGACTAAGCTATTAACCGGAGGCCCAGCCCAAATTGTTGTTTTTTGCCTATTTCAGTGTTTCAAAGAAAAGGAATATCAAACGGAGTCCAAACGGAATGAAACCTTCGGGAATCTGATTTTTGGAACAAACGTGATCCAGAGGATTTGGAGTGGACGTCAAGCAATCAACGAGGCGGCCACGAGGCAGGGGGCGCACCTACCCCCTGGGCGCGCCCTCCCTCCTTGTGGGCCCCTCGTTGCTCCACCGACCTACTTCTTCCTGCAATATATGTTCACATACAAACATCCAGGAGCACCATGAAACCCTATTTCCACTGCCGCAACCTTGTGTACCAAAGAGATCCCATCTTGGGGCCTTTTCCGGAGCTCCGTCGGAGGGGGCATTGATCACGGAGGGCCTCTACATCAACTCCATGGCCCCTCCGATGATGTGTGAGTAGTTTACCTCAGACCTTCGGGTCCATAGTTATTAGCTAGATGGCTTCTTCTCTCTCTTTGGATCTCAATACAAAGTTCTCCTCGATTCTCTTGGAGATCTATTTGATGTAATCTTCTTTTGCGGTGTGTTTGTCGAGATCCGATGAATTGTGGGTTTATGATCAAGTCTATCTATGAAAAATATTTGAATCTTCTCTGAATGCTTTTATGCATGATTCGTTATCTTTGCAAGTCTCTTCGAATTATCAGTTTGGTTTGGCCTACTAGATTGATCTTTCTTGCAATGGGAGAAGTGCTTAGCTTTGGGTTCAATCTTGCGGTGCTCAATCCCAGTGACAGAAAGGGAAACGACACGTATTGTATTGTTGCCATCGAGGATAAAAAGATGGGGTTTATATCATATTGCATGAGTTTATCCCTCTACATCATGTCATCTTGCTTAAGGCGTTACTCTGTTCTTATGAACTTAATACTCTAGATGCATGCTGGATAGCGGTCGATGTGTGGAGTAATAGTAGTAGATGCAGGCAGGAGTCGGTCTACTTGTCGCGGACGTGATGCATATATACATGATCATGCCTAGATATTCTCATAATTATTCGCTTTTCTATCAATTGCTTGACAAAAATTTGTTCACCCACCGTAATACTTATGCTATCTTGAGAGAAGCCACTACTGAAACCTATGGCCCTTGGGTATATTTTCCATCATACAAGTTTCTAATCTATTTTATTTTGCAATCTTTACTTTCAATCTATATCATAAAAATACCAAAAATATTTATCTTATTATTATCATCTCTATCAGATCTCACTCTTGCAAGTGGCCGTGAAGGGATTGACAACCCCCTTATCGCGTTGGTTGCGAGGTTCTTATTTGTTTGTGTAGGTACGAGGTGACTCGCGCGTGGTCTCCTACTGGATTGATACCTTGGTTCTCAAAAACTGAGGGAAATACTTACGCTGCTTTACTGCACCACCCTTTCCTCTTCAAGGGAAAACCAACGCAGTGCTCAAGCGGTAGCAGCAGGATGCCATCGCTTCCTTACGAGTTACTGTGCGCCGCGGTGCCATGGACGACTCCTGGAGAGAGCTCTGGGACAGAGGGGCCGGGCAGTCGTACAATGCGGCGGTATTCAAGAGCTCAACCACAAATGACAACAGAAATTTGGCTTCCCTTACAATTTTGCTCGTTCATTATCGCACACGGTTCATCTCTGTCGCTTCTGTAAACAGTGTGCGCTGAGCCTATTGTGTGTTGTGTTATGATTGGCCAGAACCCAAGCCACGCGGATTGCGCGTGTGCACCGTTGGATGCGCCGCGATCGAACGGCAATCCACGTCCCTCACATCATATTCTTGCACCTGTAGCTAGATTGGATTTATATGCGCTAAATGCCTAGAAAATGCACATAATCCCCTAAATATGGTAAATGAGCTCGGAAAAATACCAAATTTGAACACGGTGATTTGCAGGGTGTATGTTCGTCATACAAAAAAAGTCCAGGGCAAAGAACAAAGAAAATTTGGATTCCCCTTCAATCTTGAGGATTTCCCTTTCGAAAGCATGGAACTTCCTCGGTGATGGTTCGATTTATGAAGGGCGTGCATCACAACATAAGCCAAACCTTCTCAAGTTTTTACGAAGGCATGGTGAGGTCATACCATGGCACCATGCCAGGCGGCATGTTTTTAAGCATTTATTTCATTTTTTATAGTTGAAACCCCAACAAACAGACATTTGTGGTTGACTATTGCCACACATTTTATCGAAATATTTGTCCATTCCTTGTAAAAGGCATGAGAATTTACTAAATGGCATGAGCATGGTTTTCTAGGCCGTTCTTGTGGACCCTTTCATGCATCGATTGTTTGAACTTGAATTATGCGCATTAATGCCTAGGAAATGCACATAATCCCCTAAATATGGCAAATGAACCCGGAAAAGTCCCAAATTTGAACACGGTGATTTGCGGGTTGTATGTTCATCGTAGAAAAAAACTCGTGGACAAAGGACAAAGGAAATTTGGACCCCCCGCCCCTTTCAATCTTGGTGATTTCCCCCTTGAAACCATGAAACTTCCTCGGTGATGGTTCGATTTATGAAAGGCGCGCATCATGACATAAGGAAAACATTCTCCAATTTTTACCAGGGCATGGTGAGGCCATACCATGGCACCAAGCCAGGCGTCATGTTTTCCAACCATGTGTTTCATTTTTTGTATAGTTGTTAACCGAGTAAACGACGCATTTATGGTTGACTATTGCCACGCATTTCCTTGAAATATCTGCCCATTCCTTGTAAAAGGCATGAGAATGTGCTAAATAACATGAGCATGGTTTTCCAGACCGTTCTTGTGCACCTTTTCATGCACTGATTGTTCGAATTTGAATTATGTCCATTAATGCCTAGAAAATGCACATAATCCCCTAAATATTGTAAATGAGCCCGGGAAAATGTCAAATTTGAACATGTTGCATTTGAGGCGGTATGTTGATCGTTGGAAAAAACTGAATGACAAACTAGGATGGAAATTAGGATTCCCCTTCAATCTTGGGGATTTTCCCTCTCGGAAGCATGGAACTTCCGTGATGGTTCGATTTATGAAGGGCGTGCATGAAGACATAAGCCAAACCTTCTCAAATTTTTACCAGGGCATGGTGAGGTCATACCATGGCACCATGTCAGGCGTCATATTTTTTAAGCATTTATTTCATTTTTCTATAGTTGAAAACCCAACAAACAAACATTTGTGGTTGACTATTGCCACACATTTCATCGAAATATATGTCCATTGCTTGTAAAAGGCATGAGAATTTACTAAATGGCACGAGCATGGTTTTCTAGGCCATTCTTGTGGACCCTTTCATGCATCAATTGTTTTCACTTGAATTATGCACATTAATGCCTAGGAAATGCACATAATCCCCTAAATATGGCAAATGAACCCAGAAAAGTGCCAAATTTGAACACGGTGATTTCTAGGTTGTATGCTCATCATAGAAAAAAAACTCGTGGACAAAGGACAAAGGAAATTTGGACCCCCGCTTCAATCTTGGTGATTTCCCCCTCGAAACCATGAAACTTCCTCGGATGATGATTCATTTATGAAAGGTGCGCATCACGACATAAGGAAAACATTCTACAATTTTTACCATGGGCATGGTGAGGCCATACCATGGCACCACACCAGGCGTCATGTTTTCCAACCATGTGTTTCATTTTTTGTATAGCACGAGCATGGTTTTCTAGACCGTTCTTGTGCACCTTTTCATGCACTGATTGTTCGAATTTGAATTATGTGCCTAATTAACGCCTAGAAAATGCACACAATCCCCTAAATATGGTAAATGAGTTCAGAAAAATGTAAAATTTGAACATGTTTCATTTGAGGCGGTATGTTGATCATTGGAAAAAAATTTGAAAGACAAACTAGGACGGAAATTTGGATTCCCCTTCAATCTCCGTGATTTCCCTCTCGAACGCATTGAACTTCCTTGGTGATGGTTCAATTTATGAAGGGCATGCATGATGACATAAATCAAACCTTCTCAGCTTTTAACCAGGGCACGGTGAGGCCATACCATGGCACCATGCTAGACGTCATGTTTTTCAAGCACATATTTCATTGTTCTATAGTTGATAACCTAGTAAATGACGCGTTTGTGGTTGACTTCATTGAAATCTCTACCCATTCCTTGTAAAAGGCTTGAGAAACTACTAAATACCACGAGTATGGTTTTTCTAGACCGTTCTTGTGCACCCTTTCATGCACCAATTGTTTGAATTTGAATTACGTGCATTAATGCCTACAAAATGCACATAATCCCCTAAATATTGTAAATGAACCTAGAAAAGTGTAAAATTTGAACACGGTGATTAGCAGGGTTTATGTTCATCATAGAAAAAAACTCATGGATGAAAGACAAAGGAAATTTGGATTCCCATTCAATCTCGGTGATTTACTACCGTACACGGTTCATCTCCGTCGGCTCTGCGAACCGTGTGTGTTCACTCACACATGCAAAAGGAAAAGAAAACCCTTGCCCACTTCGTCCCCACTCACTCGCCGCGGACTCCTCCGCAACTCTGCACCCTAAGCTCGACGACTGTTGGCGGCGGCCGTAGGTCGCGCTCCAAACGGCACCGGCTTTCGCCTCCATCATTTTCCGCCGCCTATCTGCACTGACATTCTACAATCTAGTCGACTGGGGTTTTCTACGGGATTGGGCCTAGGATTTTTCTCATGGAGAAGGTAATCAACTTAATTAGCGAAATATTTACTCATCTCTTATCACAGTCCGTCCACCGCTGTTAATCAACCGGCGGCAATCGCCGTGGAATCATTTTTGTTCTAGCTGATTCATGGGTGTTCATTCATGTGTGCACAGTGCGAGCACAAATCGGGCAACTGTGGTCGTGGCCAGTCAAAAATGAAGTTCTATCTCACCATTTCGGATGACTTCAGGGAGCGCTCGGTATGTTCAATCTCAACCTACCATGGTCGGCATGGCCTAAATTTGTGAACATATACCGTCTGTTGCTACATTATCTATATATTTGCATCAAATCTTTGTTACATTATCTATTTTTAATTCTATATTTTTGTACTTTGCTTGCATCTATATATGGATATGTTCTATCAGTTACTCCCATATTTGCATCTTGCTCGGTTATTTCAATATATCTAATTTACGATCTTAATTTTTATTTCAAGCAGTGCATCCCTTGCTTTGCAAGAACAGGAGTAGAAGGAAATATTGGGCTTTACTTTGCTGATGACTCCCAGGATGTCATATTGACAACGCAACATGGGTTTACGATGACGGTTAGTGTAAAAATTGATAAAGTTGGTCACTCCTATTTTAATGCAGACCTTTGGAGAAAAATGTCTAAATGTTATGAACTGAAAGCTAGCAATAAAATTCTAGTGTGTGCACCACAGCCTGGTCTAATTAACATGGATGTTTACTTCCCCAACGTCATTAGCCGATCAAAGTCTGATCGAGGTTAGTGTCCTTTCAACTTTCTCCATGCTATCATATTACTATTTAAGCAACCAATTGGTCACCATTTAAGCAACCAATTGTGATATCGTATTCTGACTCCGTTCCTAGGCAGTAACAAATTATGTTTACCAATTTATGTGCACTATATATTCTTCTGCCATGTTCTGAATAAATAATACCTTTCCACCTTTTAAGCAGGATATGTTGGATGCATAGTGAACAATTTGTATGTTACTAAGCGTACCAAATTTCACTGGAAGGACTTGAAGCATGTCATAAACTTTGTTGATAATCTGACAGAGATAGCACAACATATGAACGCTGGATTTTGGATGGGATTAATTAGACCTATGGTGCACATACTGAACAAGACCAGTTGTGTGCACAAAGCACTGGTAAAAAGTCTTATTTTAATGTTGATGCTCATAAACTATATATATCTTCAACAACATGTTACAATTGTTTTTTATTCTACATGTCAATAGAAATTGCCCCCTGTAGCCGTTCCTAGATCGATTTCCTAGCGTGGTTGAATTACACTTGTGCCTGCTAATAACGCCAATGTGATTGCAAGGTACTGCATTTCCCGCAAAAATGGAACCATTCAAATTAACAAGTTCTCGCTTCTCGTAGCAATGCATCCATATTGGAAAATTGGAGACACTATTCTACTCCTGCTCTACCAAGGCACAGGAGGGCTCTTCCTTTTCATTGACAAGATGTCGAGTCGCCGTGATCAAGCTGATTCCAATGGATAGTTGTGGTTGTTGGCTCTCAGCCTCTTAAAATTTGCTAGTTGTTACTATATATGTTAAGTATGTAGATATGGACCATATGGTTGTTGGCCCTTAGCCTCTTAAAATGTGATAGTTGTTACTATGTTAAGTATGTAGATATGGACCATATGGTTGTCAAAACCGTGTTACGAAGATCCTCCTTTTGTCTAATAGTGTAACCACTATATATATGTTACTCAAATGTTGTTACCTAAGTTCATAAATTTTCATGGAAAGTATTAGTATCGTACACAGTTCATTGAGTTTAAGCGTGTGCCCGATGTCCAAAAGGCATTTGCATATTAACTGTCCATATTGCAAATTTACACACATGTTCACATAAGGAAACGTATGTGTAACATACTAATCATAGCACACGAGTACTCACAGACGCATCGTGTGCGATACTCCTAGCCACCGCAAGCAACTAGTTTGCATTTTTCAAAGTTTTTTGTACACACAGAATCACACACGAAGTAACTGTATTGACCATCTATGTTGTAACTTATCATCGCAAACAGTTCATCTGAGTCGGCTGTTTGCCACGTATCACACACTTCTTGTTTACATGTCTCGTTTGTGTTCTTTTGGCTCATCGCAAACAGTTCATCCATGTGAACTGTATGCTGCACATCACACACATCTTGTTAAGTTGAACCGTTTCTGTTGTGTTCCCAAATCAAAAACAGTTTGTCCGAGTTAACCGTATGCCGTATATCGCACACACACATTGATATGGCTGCCCATTTCTGTTGTTCTACCTCATCTCAAACAGTTCGAATGGATTAACCATGTGTCCTGCATCGCAGACACATTGTTATGGCTGCCCGTTTCTGTTGTTCTGCCTCATTGCAGACAGTTTGAATGGATTAACCGTATGCCCTTTGATACGTCTCCAACGTATCTATAATTTTTTATTGTTCCATGCTATTATATTATCTGTTTTGGATGTTAATAGGCTTTATTTTACACTTTTATATTATTTTTGGGACTAACTAACCCAAGGCCCGGTGCAAATTGTTGTTTTTTGCCTATTTCAGTGTTTCGCAGAAAAGGAATATCAAACGGAATTAAACCTTCAGGAGAGTTATTTTTGGAACAAACGTGATCTGTGAGACTTGGAGTGGACGTCAAGCAACCAACGAGGAGGCCACGAGCAGGGGGCGCGCCTACCCCCCTAGGCGCGCCCTCCACCCTCATGGGTCCCTCGTGGCTCCACCGACCTACTTCTTCCTCCTATATATATACATATACCCCGAAAACATCGAGGAGCACCACGAAACCATATTTCCACCACCGCCACCTTCTGTACCCAAGAGATCCCATCTTGGGGCCTTTTCCGGAGCTCCGCCGAAGGGGGAATCGATCACGGAGGGCCTCTACATCAACTCCATGGCCTCTCCGATGATGTGCGAGTAGTTTATTTCAGACCTTCGGGTCCATAGTTATTAGTTAGATGGCTTCTTCTCTATCTTCGGATCTCAATACAATGTTCTCCTTGATCTTCTTGGAGATCTATTTGATGTAACTCTTTTTGCGGTGTGTTTCTCGAGATCCGATGAATTGTGGGTTCATGATCAAGTTTATCTATGAACAATATTTGATTCTTCTCTGAAATCTTTTATGTATGATTAAGTTATCTTTGCAAGTCTCTTCGAATTATCAGTTTGGTTTGGCCCACTAGATTGATCTTTCTTGCAACGGGAGAAATGCTTAGCTTTGGGTTCAATCTTGCGGTGCTCGATCCCAGTGACAGAAAGGGACACGACACGTATTGTATTGTTGCCATCGAGGATAAAAAGATGGGGTTTATATCATATTGCTTGAGTTTATCCCTCTACATCATGTCATCTTGCCTAATGCGTTACTCTGTTCTTATGAACTTAATACTCTAGATGCATGCTGGATAGCGGACGATGTGTGGAGTAATAGTAGTAGATGCAGAATCGTTTCGGTCTACTTGTCGTGGATGTGATGCCTATATACATGATCATGCCTAGATATTCTCATAATTATGCACTTTTCTATCAATTGCTCGACAGTAATTTGTTCACCCACCGTAATACTTATGCTATCTTGAGAGAAGCCACTAGTGAAACCTATGGCCCCCGGGTCTATTCTCCGTTATATTAATCTCCCGTCAACAAGCTATTTCTAGTACCATTTATTTTGCAATCTTTACTTTCAATCTATATCATAAAAATACTAAAAATGTTTATCTTATTATTATTATCTCTATCAGATCTCACTCTCATAAGTGACCATGAAGGGTTTGACAACCCCTTTATCGCCTTGGTTGCGAGCTTCTTCTTTGTTTGTGTAGGTGCGAGGGACTTGCGTGTAGTCTCCTACTGGATTTATACCTTGGTTCTCAAAAATGGAGGGAAATATTTACGCTACTTTGCTGCATCACCCTTTCCTCTTCAAGGGAAAACCAATGCAGTGCTCAAGAGGTAGCACCCTTCATCGCACACGCGACTAAAACCTGAACCTTGTTTGATGCATCCGTCATCGCAAACGTTTTATATATTTCTGACGGTTTTCCTACACCACCGTTTGCGATCATTGCAACGCACACTGAGGGAGTCCCGGATTAGGGGGTCTCCGGACAGCCGGACTATATCCTTTGGCTGGACTATTAGACTATGAAGATACAAGATTGAAGACTTCGTCTCGTGTCCGGATGGGACTCTATGGCATGGAAGGCAAGCTAGGCAATACGGATATGTATATCTCCTCCTTTGCAACCGACCTTGTGTAACCCTAGCCCTTTCCGGTGTCTATATAAACCGGAGGGTTTTAGTCCGTAGGACAACACACAATCATGCCATAGGCTAGCTTCTAGGGTTTAGCCTCTTCGATCTCGTGGTAGATCAACTCTTGTAATACCCATATCATCAAGAATAAATCAAGCAGGACGTAGGGTTTGGCCTCCATCAAGAGGGCCCGAACCTGGGTAAAACTTCGTGTTCCCTGCCTCCTGTTACCATCCGCCTAGACGCACAGTTCGGGACCCCCTACCCGAGATCCGCCGGTTTTGACACCGACATTGGTGCTTTCATTGAGAGTTCCTCTGTGTCGTCACCATCAGGCTTGATGGCTCCTTCGATCATTGTTAGTGATGCAGTCCAGGGTGAGACGTTTCTCCCCAGACAGATTCTTGTATTCGGCGGCTTTGCACTGTGGGCCAATTCGCTTGGCCATCTGGAGCAGATTGAATGCTATGCCCCTGGCCATCAGGTTAGGTTTGGAAACTTAAACTACACGGCCAATATCCACGGAGACTTGATCTTCGACAGATTCGAGCCTCTGCCTTGTGCGTCACGCGATCACGATGAGTACGATTTAGCTCTACCATCAGACAGTGTTCAGGAGATTGCACCGGCAGCCGCTCCGACCCTCAATTCGGAGCCAGTTGCGTCGTCCATGGATGGGTGGATGGACCCCGCCACGGAGGCCTTACCCTCAGCGGCGATCGAGCCGAATGTCGACCTTACCCTGCACGAGAGCCATGTAGTCATACTACCGGATCCTTCTCCAGCCACCGACTCCGAACCGCCTGCGCCCGTTCCTAGCGAATCTGACTGGGCGCCGATCATGGAGTTTACCTCCGCGGATATTTTTCAACACTCGCCCTTTGGCGACATACTGGACTCATTAAGGTCCCTCTCCTTGTCAGGAGGATCCTGGCCGAACTATGTCTGGCAGGATTGGGAAGCGGATGACGAAGAAATTCGCCGCCCACCCACCACCCAGTTAGTAGCCACTATCGACGACTTAACCGACATGCTCGACTTCGACTCTGAAGACATCGACGGTATGGACGACGATGTAGGACACGAAGAGGAACCACTGCCCACAGGGCACTAGACAACCACCTCATCATACGATATATACATGGTGGACACACCCAAAGAAGGCAATGGCGACGGACAGCGGAGGATGACCCCTCCAAGAAGCAACCCAAGCGCCAACGTCAGCGGCGCCGTTCTAAGTCCCGCCAAAGCAAAAGTGGTGATACCGGCACAGGAGATAATAACACTCCGGATAGTGCCGAAGATGGCAATAATCCCCTCCAGCATGATCTAGGACAGGAGGATGGAGAGGCCAGCCCTCCAGAGAGAGCGGCAGATGGTGAGGCGAAGGATGATAAATACATGCCCCCCTCCGAAGACGAGGCAAGCCTCGACGATGACGAATTCGTCGTGCCAGAGGATCCCGTCGAACAAGAGCACTTCAAGCGCCGGCTTATAGCCACAGCAAATAGCCTTAAGAAAAAGCAGCAGCAGCTTCAAGCTGATCAAGATCTGCTAGCTAACAGATGGACTGAAGTCCTCGTGGCCGAGGAATATAAACTCGAACGCCCCTCCAAGAGTTACCCAAAATGCAGGTTGCTACCCCGACTGGAGGAAGAAGCGTATGACGCGGCTGATCTGCCACCTCGTGGCCATGATAGAGAGGCATTCCAGCCAAAAGCTCGGCCTGCACCCCGACGCCATTCAAAGGCATGGGGAAACATGCCAGACCTGCGGGACGTATTGGAGGACAAAGCAAAACATGCAAAATCGATCTACGGATCACGAGGGCGCGCCACTACGCGAGACGATAAACGTCACGCCGGATACGGTAAAAGTAAATCCGGCCGAGCCGAACACAGCGGGCAAGTCTCATTGGAGCTGCGTTGCGATATAGCCCAGTATAGAGGTGCCGCACACCCCTTATGCTTCACAGATGAAGTAATGGATCATCAAATCCCAGAGGGTTTCAAACCCGTAAACATAGAATCATACGACGGCACGACAGATCCTGCGGTATGGATCGAGGATTTCCTCCTGCACATCCACATGGCCCGCGGTGATGACCTACACGCAGTCAAATACTTCCCACTCAAACTTAAAGGACCAGCTCGACATTGGCTCAACAGCTTGCCAGCAGAGTCCATTGGCTGTTGGGAAGATCTGGAAGCCGCATTCCTCAACAACTTTCAGGGCACGTATGTGCGACCACCAGACGTCGATGACCTGAGCCATATAATTCAACAGCCAGAGGAATCGGCCAGGCAATTCTGGACACGGTTCCTAACTAAGAAAAATCAAATCGTCGATTGTCCGGATGCAGAGGCCCTAGCAGCTTTCAAGCATAACATCCGCGACGAGTGGCTTGCCCGGCACCTTGGACAGAAAAAGCCGAAATCTATGGCAGCCCTCACGACACTCATGACCCGCTCTTGCGCAGGAGAAGACAGCTGGCTAGCTCGTAGCAATAACATGTCAAAGAGCCCTGGTAACTCGGATACCAAGGACAGTAATGGCAGGTCATGTCGCAACAAGCACAAGCGCCGCATTAACGGCGACAATACCGAGGATACGGCAGTCAATGCCGGATTCAAAGGCTCTAAACCCGGTCAGCGGAAAAAGCCATTCAAAAGAAGCACTCCGGGCCCGTCCAGTTTGGACCGTATACTCGATTGCTCATGTCAAATACACGGCACCCCCGACAAGCCAGCCAACCACACCAATAGGGATTGTTGGGTGTTCAAGCAGGCCGGCAAGTTAATTGCTGAAAACAAAGATTAGGGGCCACATAGCAATGATGAGGAGGAGCCCCGGCAGCCGAATACCGGAGGACAGAAGAGGTTCCCCCCACAAGTGCGGACGGTGAACATGATATACGCAACCCACATCCCCAAGAGGGAGCGGAAGCGTGCGCTCAGGGACATATATGCGTTGGAGCCAGTCGCCCCAAAGTTCAACCCATGGTCCTCCTGTCCGATCACCTTCGATCACAGGGACCACCCTACTAGTATCCATCATGGTGGATTCGCTGCACTGGTCCTAGACCCAATTATTGATGGATTTCACCTCACTCGAGTCCTTATGGATGGCGGCAGCAGCCTGAACCTGCTTTACCAGGACACGGTGCGCAAAATGGGTATAGACCCCTCAAGGATCAAACCCACAAAAATGACCTTTAAAGGCGTCATACCAGGTGTAGAGGCCCATTGCACAGGCTCAGTCACACTGGAAGTGGTCTTCGGATCCCCGGATAACTTCCGAAGCGAAGAGTTAATCTTCGATATAGTCCCGTTCCGCAGTGGTTATCATGCACTGCTCGGGAGAACCGCATTTGCAAGATTCAATGCGGTACCGCATTATGCATATCCCAAGCTCAAGATGCCAGGACCTCGGGGGGTCATCACAGTCAATGGAAACACAGAGCGCTCTCTTCGCATGGAGGAGCACACTGCGGCCCTCGCAGCAAAATCACAAAGCAGCCTCTTAAGGCAATCCACTAGTTCGGTGATTAAGGACCCGGACAACTTCAAGCGCGCCCGGAGTAATCGGCAACTGGACCGCCTGGCACGTCCCGATCTCGCATAGCAATCGGCCCCCACCCCGGCCCCAGCCAAACAGTGAAATTCGTGCCATGCGTACATAATTACGCATTAAAAATACCATGGGCACAGGTGGGGAGGGGGCACAACTACGGCACGCCCCAATACGCGGCTTAAACCGCACGAGGGGCTTCCCGCTTTGTTATTTTTCTCTCTTTCAGGACATTAATCTCTGGAAACCCTTTCCGGCAGCATGATTGCCGAACACATGATGCAGCAACCAAGGAGGCAGAAAGCTACATCACACCACGGAACTCCCAGGTGGATTACGATAACGAGTGAAATACTTGCTTTAATATTATTCCTTAGCTTGCCCTTGGAGGGGACATATTCCTACTTTTTGCTTATCGCATTACCTGTCTCATTCTGCTCTAACGCACATTTTTTAATAAACAATGCATTGCATTAAGGCTTTTATTGCATTCTTCTTTTTTTTATATACGTGTTCATTAATGACACCTTGCAACCATACACTTTGGTACAGCCAATACACCAGGGGCTTAAGTACCCCCACAATATGGTGTGAGAAGTCCGAACACTTTCACAAGTGCGGCACCCCGAACTTATAGCATTATGTGCATCAGCTCCGAATCATGTCTTTGGTCAATAGTTGGGTTTGCCCGGCTCCCATGTTTTGGTACCTTACGTTCCGCTATATCGGCTAAGGTAGCACTGGGAGAACTACTGCGATTGAACCCCGGTTCAGCTGGACTAAGGACCTCAGTAGAGAAAGCTAAAACTGACTGTCATGATAAGGTGAGAGACTCGCTGTTCGAGAGGTTTTCGAGTCCCTAAAGACTTATGCCGCTTAGAGCGAGGAGTCGGCCCTATCCAGCTTAAGGCGTGTATCGTGCCCCGAATTCGGCCTTCCGAATACTAGGGGCTTCGCCAAAATTTAAAATAATAGAATTCTATGGCTAAGTGAGAGTGATAACGCATTATAGTCAGATTGCCTTGTTCGTTGTGCTGAGCACCTCCCTCGAAGGACCCAACAATGGGAACAAGAGTGCTCAGGTTTATCCCGAACACCTCGGCACTCGTGGCATGGGGGCATAAGCCGACGACTAGCCATCTCTCAGATTTGATAAACAGCCAAACAGAAGGTAATATTTTAAATTCAAACAAGTGTTGCATAGCGCATATGAACAAGTTTTCATAACTACAGGATTACACGAGCAAGTTTACTCGAATATTATATCTTTTGTACACTTGTCCGCTACGATACGAGCACCCTTCAAGACACCCTCATAGTACATTTCGGGGTTGCGATGCTCCTTGCCCTGCGGTGGCCCGTCCTTCACCAGCTTCTCTGCATCCATCTTGCCCCAGTGTACTTTAACACAGGCAAGTGCCCTACAGGCGCCTTCGATGCAGACGGAGCGCTTGATGACTTCAAGCCACGGACAGGCATCCGCCAGCCGCCTCACCAGCCCAAAGTAGCTCCCAGGCATGGCCTCTACAGGCCACAGCCGGACTATAAGACCCTTCAGGGCCTGTTCGGCCACCTTATGGAGCTCGACCAGTTGCTTTAGCTGGTCGCTCAAGGGCACCGGGTGTCCGGCCTCAGCATACTGAGACCAGAACACCTTCTCCGTCAAGCTCCCTTCCTCGGCCCGGTAGTAGATAGCGGCATCTGACATGCTGCGGGGCAAATTTGCGAACGCTCCTGGAGAGCTCCGGACTCGGGTAAGTAACAAGTAGTTCACTTTCACGTGCTTGCTTTTCATAATGAATGCCTTACCCACTGCTATCTTCTTCATCGCCTCAATTTCCTGGAGGGCTTTTTGGACTTCGGCCTTGGCAGACTTGGCGCTTTCAAGGGCCGCCGCGAGCTCGAACTCTCGCGTCTTCGAGTCAAGCTCCAAACGCTCGTGTTTTTTTCACGAGAGCCTGGAGCTCTTGTTTCACCTCCTCCACCCGCGCTTCCTGTTTCCCTCGCTCGGTGCACTCCATGGCTGCTTTGCTTTCAGCCTTGGGCAGCGCTTGCTTCAGGGTCGCCACCTCGTTCGTGGCCCCTGCCATAGCCACGATGATCCTGTCATTTTTTGCAACCACATCTTTCTAATATATACTTACACAAGGTATTACTTACCTTCTTTTCCCTTGAGCTGCTTCTTGGCAAGGCCGAGCTCTTTCTCGGACCGCTCGAGGCTCTGCTTCAACGCATCGACCTCCGCAGTCAGTGCGGCACAGGTCGGCAGCGCAGCCTGCATACCCATATTGACATACTTATGTTAGACTCCTACGTTTATTATTAGATCATCTATTCGGCTTTTCTTCGTGAACACCAAACAGAGCATCAGGGGATACTGTCTATGCGGTAATATTTTCATATATTTTTTACATACCTCAAAGCCTGTTAGAAGGCTGGCACAGGCTTCAGTCAGCCCGCTCTTAGCAGACTGAACTTTCTGGATCACCACACTCATAATAGTGCGGTGCTCCTCGTCGATGGAGGCGCCGTTAAGCACCTCCAGTAAGTTATCCGGTGCCTCTGTTTGGACGGAGGTCACCGGTGCGGTAGGCTTGCCCTTCTTAGTGGGGGGCCGCCTGCCGGAGTCCGGAACCACTGAAGGTTCCGATGCGATGTCTGGCCCAGGGCCGGACTTGGAGCCCTTGGGAGCCTTGCTCCCTTTTCGCCTACAGTCCGGAAGGTCGCCTTGCGGCGCCTCCAGGACCACCTCCCCTTGGCTTGGAACCTTTTAGGACAACACCTCGGCGTTGACCGTAGGGCGAGGGGTGGAAGCGGTCAGAAGTGAAAAGCTATTCACATCCGACGAATCCAAGGAACCACTCGACGATATGTCGACTTGGGCTCGAGGCAGACTGCATGATTATATTAGGCGTTAGGAGAAGCTATGCAATAAAGGAACGCTACGAGTCACTCTGGTGTCCGAATACTTATGACTTCGCCAGGGGCTTGGCCCTGGGCAGCCACTCCTCTTCGATGTCGGTGGCGTTGGTGGAGTAGTCGGAGGAAGGGTCCTTCCCTTCTTGGACCCTCCGGCCTCCCCAGTTGGGGCGGCCTTCCTTTTCTTTTCTCCCCCTGTTGGAGGGGAAGAAGCCTCTTTTTCCAACTCCTCTTCTTCGTGGGAGGAGTGCGACTCAGAGTCATTGGACGTTGAGTCCGACACCACCGGGCGCCGGGAACTCTTTCGGGTTCCCGTGGCCTTCTTCTTGGCCTTCTTCTCCGACACCACGTAAGGTACCGGAACCAGCAGCTCCACCAAGCGGGCGTCTGCTGGGCCTTCGGGCAAACGAGCCGGACAGTCGATCTGTCCGGTCGTCTCCTGCCAGTCCTGTCAATGGTACGGGAGCTTAGATCCCGCATAGAGTCAAACTATGAAAAATGAGTATCATGTAAGAGGTGAAACAACTTACCGTGCTAGCTTGGCGCTTTGCGCACAATCCGCGATCCTCAGTAGTGGGAGGGGGGACGTCGGCGCCCTTGAATAGCACCTTCCAGGCATCCTCGTGTGTTGTGTCGAAGAGCCTGTTTAGAGTTTGGTGCTGGGCCGGGTCGAACTCCCACAAGTTGAAAGCCCGTTGTTGACACGGGAGGATCCGGTGGATGAGCATGACCTGGACTATGTTGACGAGTTGAGCTTCTTGCTCACCATGTTTTGGATACATGTTTGGAGTCCGGTCAGCTCTCCCGAACTACCCCAGGACAGGCCCTTCTCTTGCCAGGAGGTGAGCCGCGTGGGGATGCCAGATCGGAACTCGGGGGGCCGCTGCCCATTCAGGGTTACGTGGCTCGGTGATGTAGAACCACCCCGATTTCCACCCCTTTATGGTCTCCACGAAGGATCCCTCGAGCCATGTGACGTTGGACATCTTGCCCACCATGGCGCCTCCGCACTCCGCCTGGCGGCCGCTCACTACCTTCGGCTTGACATTGAAGGTCTTCAGCCATAAGCCGAAGTGGGGCTTGATGCGGAGGAAGGCCTCGCACACGACGATAAACGCCGAGATGTTGAGGATGAAGTTCGGGGCCAGATCGTGGAAATCTAGGCCGTAGTAGAACATGAGCCCCCGGACGAATGGGTGGAGAGGAAGTCCCAGTCCGGAGAGGAAATGGGTAAGGAACACTACCCTCTCATGGGGCCTGGGGGTGGGGATGAGCTGCCCCTCATCTGGGAGCCGGTGCGCGATGTCGTCGGGCAGGTATCCGGCTCTCCTTGGCTTCTCAATGTGTCCCTCTGTGATGGAGGAGACCATCCACCTGCCTCACGCTCCGGACATGGTTGGAGAAGGTTGAGGTGGGAAATGCGGACTTGGGCGCTGGAGCTCGAGTGTGCGAAAATGGATAAGCAATGGAGGAAGAAGGCGTGGATGAAAAGGTGAATCCTTATCCCTTTATATGGATGGCCGAAACTATGCGCCCCCACTAGCCTGGTAAAACTCGCTTATCCCCCAAGCGCCGTAATCGATGGCGCGGTTGGGTTACCTATGCCCGTATTGATGAGAATCCCGTAATAAGGGGAACACGATCTCTGCTTTGACAAGACGTGTCAAGAAACTGCCTCGCGTTATGTGTGGGGCTAGTTAAAGGAAACAGTTCGAATAATTACTGGGCCATGGCATAATGTCGTGTTGCCAAAACGTGTCAGCAGATTAGATTTGTGGAAATATTATTCTCTCAACGGTTGTATGTGGAACTTATTTTGCAGGGTCAGATACTATCCTTGTATTCAAATTCTTCTGTGATGTATCCGAGGGAGGAACCCGCCTTGCAATGTCGAAGACAACACTGCGCACTGGACTCATCGTCATTGAAGCCTGGTTCAGGGGCTACTGAGGGAGTCCTGGATTAGTGGGTCTCCGGACAGCCGGACTATATCCTTTGGCCGGACTGTTAGACTATGAAGATACAAGATTGAAGACTTCGTCTCGTGTCCGGATGGGACTCTACTTGGCGTGGAAGGCAAGCTAGGCAATACGGATATGTATATCTCCTCCTTCGTAACTGACCTTGTGTAACCCTAGCCCTTTCCGGTGTCTATATAAACCGAAGGGTTTTAGTCCGTAGGACAACACACAATCATACCGCAGGCTAGCTTCTAGGGTTTAGCCTCTCCGATCTCGTGGTAGATCAACTCTTGTAATACCCATATCATTAAGAATAAATCAAGCAGGACGTAGGGTTTTACCTCCATCAAGAGGGCCCGAACCTGGGTAAAACTTCGTGTTCCCTGCCTCCTGTTACCATCCGCCTAGACGCACAGTTCTGGACCCCCTACCCGAGATCCGCCGGTTTTGACACCGACTCACATAGTTTCTCGAAGGGTCTCTGATCGAAGTGTCGTGTTAGCAGTCTCTTGAAGTAGTGCAATCTGATCATGAAGGCAATTTTGCACACATCGCCGGTAAGTCGCCTTGGCACTCTTGAGCCCAAAAGGCATAGACACATAACAGAAGGCTCCAAAGGGAGTGATGAAGGTTGTCTTCTCCTGGTCCTTAACTACCGTCTTGATCTGATGATAACCAGAATAAGCATCCAAAAATCTCAAACGCTCACAACCCGCCGTAGCATCAATGATCTAATTAATACGGGGGAGAGCATAGGGATCAGCCGGACATGCCTTGTTTAAGTTTGTGTAATCCACACACATACACCAAGTACCATTTTTCTCAAGTACCAGTTGTCGTGGTTCTAAGACTGGTAGTAGAATGGGGCAAGGAATGAGGAGGCAAGATCCTAGCTATGGAGTAGTTGTACACACGAGTTTACGAGTTCAAGCCCTTCACGGAGGAAGTAACAGCCCTACTGTCAGCGTTCTGGGAACGGGGGTACCCAGACTTGCCTGCCTGCGGCCTGCGGCGTGGCTCGAGTGGGGGCCCAGCATGGCCCATCTTCACCAACACAAGACTCAAGACCCTCGCGAGGGGCCAAGCCTCGCGAGGCGGATGACACGGCGCGTCCTCAGGCGCAGCCTCCTCAGGCTGGCTCGCGAGGAGACAGTGGTATCAAGGCGGGGTGCCTCGCGAGGTGCCAGTGACGCAAGCCATGATGATTGAGGGTGCCAGGCAGGCACCAGCGCGCGCAGCGTCCTCCTTTCCTCTTTGGTGCAAAGGGGGCAAGCGCAGCCGCGGAGTATCGAGGCATCAGGCAAAGGTTGCCGTTTTGGTGCAACAAGACCAGGACCAAGCGGACTACGAGACGGAGGTCACCATGGAGCCCAGCACGGCGTCACCGCAGAGTCTTTCGCAGGCGAAGACCACCTTAATCAGGATAAGAGTACTTGTTGTCCCCCTTCAAATTAGCCCGCCATTGTTGGCTCCCTTCCCGCTCAATATTTGGGAAGAGGACCAGGGCCTCTATAAATAGGACCAGCCGCCCACATAGCAAGGGGTTCGGTTTTCAGGTGGAGGGGGATCGAAATCAGAGAGAGAGAGAGAGAGAGAGAGAGAGAGAGAGAGAGAAGGGCGACCGAACTCCTCAGTTCACCGCCCCAGGCAAGAACAGACCCTCGCGAGGCAGTTCTTCCTTGTACCGTTCATCATCAACAGCCCCAGGAGGCAATCCATCCACCACACACTGGAGTAGGGTATTACACCACAATGGTGGCCCGAACCAGTATAAATCTTGTGTCTCTTGCGCAGTTCTTTTAGTAGTTTAGATCTTTGTGAGACGGGGAGGTTGAGGACATGATCTCCGCGCGCACCCCAGTGTTCGAACCTTAAGGGTCTGCCGGAACCCGAAATCCGACATTTGGCGCGCCAGGTAGGGGTGCGCCGGAATCTGTCTTCCACCGCTTCGTTCACCTCCGACCATCGCATCCATGTCTGACGCTTGTCGGGCCCGCGCCGAGCGCCGGGCCGCCATCGCTTCTCGCGTCGCCCAGACGGCCCCCGTCGGTGGGCGCCCTCGTCGTTCCCCGTCGCCCGCCGTCAACGCCGCCACCGGTCTGGCGGGGGGCGAGCAGCAAGCATCGTCTCAGCACCCGTCCGTGCGGCAAGACGGTCGCGCCGCTACTCCATCACTCGCTCTAGCCGGTTCTTCGTCCCGCGCGCTCCGCGCACCCTTGGAGGCTTGAGCTGCGCTCCTCGCGGCAAACGAGCTCCTGCGCTACCGCCCCGTCGACGACGTCTATGAAGAGTGGCTCGACCGCGTCGCCGAGCTTGTCCGCGCCGCAGGGGGCTCTTCTGCACCGTCCGTCCCTCTGCGCCACACTCCGCCCCGCGCGGGCAACGAAGCTCCAGAGGCGCACCAGCCGCCTCCCCTCCAAGAAGATGCCATGGCTCCAAGGCGCTTGGCCCCTGGGCGGAACCCGCTCCGTCAGGCGCCAGCGCAGCAAGAGCGGAGCTGCCAAGGGGCTGCGAGGGCGCTCCCTGCTCCGGCACGCCACGACCCTGCTCCAGCTCCGGCGCGCCAAGACCCTGCCCTGCTCCTAGCTGCAGCACGTGGGGACCCTCAAGACCAAGCTCTCCACCAACCGAGGCCTTTCGTGGCCACCGCGGGCTGCCACGCCTTGACCACTGAGCTGCGCAGCGTCGCGTGGCCCGGCAAGTTCAAGCCTGACCTGCCTCCTCGCTACGATGGCACAACCGATCCCGTAGAATTCCTCCAGCTCTATGAGCTGGGCATCGAGGCTGCCGGCGGGGATGAGAAGGTCATGGCGAACTGGTTCCCCATGGCGCTCAAGGAAGGAACTCGAACCTGGCTCCTGAATCTGGCTCCAGGCACGATCTCCTCCTGGGACCAGATGCACGCCCGCTTCATCGCCAACTTCCAAGGTACTCACGACCGGCCCCCCGCCGTGAGCGACATGCGCCGCATCAAGCAACAACCCGGAGAAACCCTGCAAAAGTACATCTAGTGCTTCAACAGCGCGCGCCTCAACATCCCCAAGGTGTCCGAGGAGGCCATCATCTTGGCCTTCTCCGACGGCGTGCGCGACGTCAAGATGAAGGAGGAGCTGGCAATGCACGAAGACCTCTACACCTCCCTGGAGCTGTTCAACTTGGCGAACAGGTGCGCCAGGGCTGAGGAGGGACTCCTCTCCCTCCTCGAGCTGCCTGCCGCAGATCCAGAAGAGAAGAAGCCCAAGGCCAAGGATGTGAAGCGCAAGGGGGCTGCCGTACTCGCGGCAAACCAGACACGAAGCGGGGCAAGGACCTGCCCGAACCCTCCAGAGGCAGCCGGTACTGTGTGTACCACAACCTCCACACCCACAACACCAACGAATGTCAAGAACTCCGCGCCGTGCGAGAAGGAAGGATCGGTCGTCGCCCTAACCGTGCTGACCGGGGCTACGGCCGAGGAGGAAGAAACCCAGGGCGCTGGGAAGATCGCGGCCCGCGCCCAGGGTGGCGCGACCAGCCTCGCGAGGACCGCTGTCGGGACCTGCCTCGCGAGGGAGACTGGAGGGATCAGCCTCGTGAGGATTGCCCTCATGGCAACGCAGGTCTACCTCCACTGCCGCCTCCACCAAGAAGGAACGAATACCGCCATCAAGACGAGGGGGCTGGGGGCTTCCAGGAGCCGCGCACAATCGCCTGCATCCTAGGCGGAGCTCAAGCCCCAGCCTCTCAATGTATCTTCAAGCAGTTTGCCCGCGAAGTGAATGCAGTTCTCCCCAATCTCGAAGCAACGCGCCCCCTCAGGTGGTCAGCGTGCGCCATCACGTTCAGCTCAGCGGACCAGCTCAAGTGCGCAGCCACAGCCGGAGTTCTCCCGATGCTCTGCTCCCCAGTCATCAGCAACGTGCTGGTCACCAAGACCCTCATCGATGGTGGGGCGGGGCTCAACGTCCTGTCTGTGGAAACATTCAACAACCTCCAAGTGCCCTATGACCAGCTTCAGCCAACCAAGCCTTTCTCCGGGATCACCGACGGTTCCACAGTCCTGATCGGGCAGGTCCGCCTCCCTGTCACCTTCGGGGCTCGCAGCAACTACCGCACCGAGCTCATCGACTTTGACGCCGCCCACATCCGCCAGCCGTACAACGCCATCCTCGGGTACCCAGCGCTGGCCAAGTTCATGGCTGCGACTCACCACGGCTACAATGTCCTCAAGATGCCAGGAAGTGGCGGAGTCATCACGGTGCCCTGTGAAGAGAAGGATGTAGTGTGTTCCCTGGAGAGAGCCTATCAGGCCGCGTCGCTGGAAGACCCAGATCGCGGAAGCAGGAGGTTTCCTGAGACCACCCCCAAGAAGAAGAAGACGTCGCCAGGCTCGGCCCCTCAGGAGGCAGGCCTTTTAGGGCCCACCTCTGCCCAGGGGGGCCCTCCTTCCATCGCATAGGGAAGCGTGCCCGGCGCCCTCCTCAGGCAGGGCTCGGGGGCTCTCACCTGGAGGGCCACCGACCTAGCCAGGGTCACGAGGGAGGCGCTTGGGCACCATGTGGAAGCGTGCTTCGCGGCACGTTTCCCCCGGGAAGGAGCCAGGCGAGGAGAGTCAGACCAGCACGAGTTCATTGACAAGGCCATTCAAGAACTACAGGAGACAAGGATCATGAGAGGTTGCCGCCGCCTACCAGCCGTGGCCCCTCATCCAGGCGAGGATGGCGGGCTGCGCGTCTGCGTCGACGTACCAGGGCTCAATCGGATCGCCACGACGGAGCGTCTCTGGCCCTCACGAGTGGGGCGCTGCGGGGGTCCACCCCACAGCTATGTTCGCATGCCCTACGGCCTGCCGAGCATGGCTGCGGCGTACCAGTGCCTCATGAGGGGCATCATGGAGGCTCAAGAAGACAGGCGTTCCGCGGCCATGGCGGAGATGAAGGCAGCTCGCGAGGAGTCACCAGTGCCTCCGGAGCCTCCCGAGGCCCCGGGGCCAGGGGGCTCGTGAGGATGGGCTTCCGCAGCCCACCGAGCCTACTGCACCAACACCACTTCGCCAACGACATTCTCAGGTGACGTCTTCCAAGCCTCATTCCCAGTTGGGAGCGCCCTCCCAGGGTTGCATCACTCCCAGGCCGCGTGGGTCCGTCCCCGCGGCATGTATCTGCATTTACTTTTCGGTCGTTAGTTTGCCTTGATTGGGGGCGCCCCTCGGGCTGCATCATCCCCAAGCCGCTGGGGCCAGGCCCAGCGGCGTGTATATCCATCGCGTTTATTTCCAACTATGCATTTGCCTATCACGCTTGATTGCATGATGCCCGCCCGCGGCATCCCTTCTTCTCCATGTCGACTACTTGCACGTTAAAGGGGGGGGTGCCTAAGCATCGCGACTCAGGACTCTTACTGGCTCTCCAGCCCTCACCCTCTGGCCTTGTCCACGGCATCGCGACCTGGCATACCAGTGACGGCTGAGACAAGCTCGAGGGCCGGGATCCGAGGACGTAGAGTACCGGCATCTAACCAAATTTTGCAGGGACACCTCTCAAGATACGGCCCAGTGCCGGGCGCAACCCGCCCAGAGGTAGGGCCTCGTGAGTCCCGTGCTGGCTCACGGGTGCCCAGATACACCTCACCTAGCCCTACCATGCTGGTCACGTGTCAGGGCGGGGCTATACGCCCCGGGGGTTCCTCCCGGAGGGGAGCCCCCTCCCACGTACCAGTGGAAGCACCATGCTCCGCGCTGGCTGACGACACTGCCGAGGCGCGGCTATGCCCGTACACATACGGAAGCGCTATGCTCCGCGCTGGTGATAAACAACTGGGGGTGGCCTCCAGGCCGCATTAACCTCAGGGAGCCCAGAGCTCAGTGGCTGGCCTTGTCGCAATGCCTCCCCTCGGGAGTGCCGCGCGAGGGGGCTAGGCACGGGGGCTACGACTAGGTCATGCCCAGGCGTACGCCGCCCAGCCAGGCCCCTCGGGCCTGGTTCGCCGCGCGTCTCTCCCCGAGCGGAGCCAAGGTATGAAGGCCGTTTGCGCGTCAAGGGGGACTCCTGAGCATCGCGACTCAGGAGCCTAACTGGTCCCGTAGCCCCTCGCTCCTTAGTTCCGAAAGGCTATGCTGGGTGAGGTACGCGCGGGTCCGGGCTCTGCAGACGTAGAACGGTAGCCACGCTTACATCTCGCCTCATCACCCGTTGTTCGCACGTCAAGGGGGACTCCTGAGCATCGCGACTCAGGAGCCTAACTGGCTCCGTAGCCCCTCACTCCTTAGTTCCGAAAGGCTATGCTGGGTGAGGTACGCGCGGAGTCGGGCTCTGCAGACGTAGAACAGAAGATACACCTACATCGCGCTTCCCTACTCGTTGTTCGCGCGCCAAGGGGGACTCCTGAGCATCGCGACTCAGGAGCCTAACTTGTCCCGTGGCCCCTCACTCCTTTGTTCCCGTCCTAGTTTCCGGTCGGGGCTAATGTTGGGTGAGGCATGTGCGGGGCCGGGCTCTGCCGGCGTAGAACACAAGCAAGTAGGGAAGAAAAGCATAAAATCCAAGGAATTTAAAAGCAAATATTACAGTCCATACTGTCATCTCAATGCCAAACGCAAGTTTAAATGCCTCCCCGAGGCATGATGCATGTGCAGGAACTGAAAGAAGAGCAGGGATGGAATGGAGTCACTTGTCGGCGGTGGCTTCGCCTCGTGGAACGGCAGGGTCGGCAGCGTCTTGCTTCGGCCTGGTGCTGAAGGCCCGGAACTTCTACAGCAGCGCCTCCGCGCGCCCCTTCACGGCTTCGACAGCGGCGGCAGCGCCCTCGCCGCTCACCGGTTCCAGCAGGCCGTCGAGATCGGCGTTGGGATCACGAAGGTAGACGTGGGCGAAGACCCGCGTCAGCGCGGCAGAAGACAAGACGTGCGCCTTGGCCTCGTCCGCGGGGCCGATGCCAAGGGCGACATCCCCAAGAGCCTTAACCAGGAAGGGAAGCAGCTTGGCGGGGCCGTCCTCGTCACCAGCTAGCGGGCTGTCCAGGCCACTCTCGTAAAGCATCTTCAGCGAAGCGCGGGCGTCCTTCTCCATGTCTACGAAGGCCATGCGATCCTCGGCGAGGACCTGAGCCTTGGCGTCCAGCTCGGCCTTAGTCACCTCCAGCTCCTTCAACGTGCCGAGGTGGTCGCGGCGCTTCTTGAGCCTGGCCTCCTGGTCCTCGAGCGCCGCCTCGCGCGCCTTCGCCCCCTTCTCCAGCTCTTGGCGCAGGCGGACCTCCTCCGCAAGCTGGCCCCTCAGGCCTTGCAGCTTGTCCTCCAGCGCCTTGCAACGGCCGCGGACTTCAACCACCTCTCCCAGGGCCGCGTCTCGAGCAGCCTTCGCCTCGAGGGTGGCCTCCCTCTCTCCGTCGCAGGCCGTTGAGGCCTGAACCAACGCCGCCCGAATCGAAGCATCAGAGCGAATCCACCCCGAAGCCAGTTCCAGGCGCCTGGCCACCAAGCGAGGGTCGGCGCCGAGAAGATCCTACCGCAGCCGGTCCAGTTCGGCGACGGCACGCTTCAAGATGGAAGAAGAAGACGGAGTAGCATCGGCACGCTCCAAGACAACAGGAGGAGCTGAGGAAGCAACGGCCAGTAGAACGGGAGGAGAAGGTAACGGCGGCGAGGCCGTAGTGTCCCGAGGCGGAGCCCGCCGCGCCTCCACAGCCGTAGCGGCGGCGCCTGACGAGGGCACCTCCGGAGTCACTCGGGCCATGGGGGCTGAGCTCGCCCCAGCCAGCTCAGCCAAACCTCGCAAGGATGCGCGGGCAGGGGAGGCCCGCGCGTCACGGTCTCCCTCCCCCGCAGGTGAAGGCGTCGCCGTAGGTGGGACCTCAGGAGCTCCCTTCGGCTTCTTCGCTGCGGGCGCCCGCCTACTCAAGAGAAGCAATCATCAAGCCTCGTCGGTGGAACAAGAAACAAAAGAGCAAGGATCCAGCACTTACGGGTCTTTGTCGGCGAGCTCGGGCAGCCTTCGGCCTAACTTGAAGCCTGACAGCCGGCTGGAAGGGTCGACCTTGGAAGCAGAAGGCCCGACTGCGGACTGCCTCGGGGTAGGGGCAGACCCGCGGGGGATCAGCCCGGTCCTGTCCTTCTTCGGGATCGGGGGCGAGCTCCCGCTGCCCAGCACATCATCATCATCATCATCATCATCATTGCTCAGTGAGAGGTGGAGAGTACGGGGCGAGCGCCGAGGGAGGGGAGCCCTCGACTCTCCGTCGGTCGCCCCAGAGTCGGGCCCCTCTCCCCGCTCCTCTTCGCCCTCCTCCTCGCTGGAGTCACCGGAGGGCACGTCCACCGGTCCTTCAGAAGCCACCACGGGCACGAGCCCGTCCCCGTTAAAAACTGGCATGGACTTCACCACCCGCTTCCAGTCGTCACGAAGGAACAAGGGCTTGGGAGCGCCCTTCGGCCTTGCCACCTCGCCCCCGACCAGAGATTGGAGAACCGCGGTCACATCCTCTTCGTCCACCGCCTCGGGGCACGGATGAGGCCTCCACATTGGAGGAGAGTACTCCCGGAGCGGGGCCAGCTGGTGCTCCAGGAATTCCTTCAGCAGCGACGCACCAGTCAACTTCACCGTTGCCATGTTGGCCGGCCTCAGGTCCACATCCATCTTCTCCAACACCGGCTTCGCGCGGGGGTCCATGAGCTCCGCTCGACACCAGTCGCTGGTGCTCACAGGTTGCTCCGTGGGCAAGATCAGCCGAGGGTGGATGCGCTCGACATTTGCCAAGACCCACTTGCTCCTGAAGCCCTCAATCCTCTTCCCGGGACTCGAGATGGCAATGGTGCCGCTATACGCGACGAAGCCCGCACTCCTAGAAAGAGAGCTGCCGGAGACCCGGAGGGAGAAGTAGTGGCGCAACAAGGCCACCGAAGGCTGCACCCCTACGTGGGCCTCGCAGTAGTAAGCGAAGATCGCCAGGAGAAGGACAGAGTTTTGATGGAGATGCAAAGCCTGCAAGTTGTAGTGGCGGAGGACAGAGAAGAAGAATTCGGAGAAGGGAGGCACCAGGCCCGCAGCAATGGAGCTTGCAAAGAGAGGATAAAAGGTGCTCCCTCGGTCCTCAGGGGTGGCGGAGCCGGTCTTGAACACCTCCGTCCCGTCGATGCCCTGCGCCGCCGCCATCCGGCGCAACCGAGCAAGGCTCGTCTTGGGCACATTCGGCGGGTCCAGAGCAGGAGAATACCAAGCTTCGGCCGGAGGCTGGCGAGGCGCCATGGCTTCCTAGGTCGCGCAACCGGAGCAGATCTAGAAGTTTGGAGGAAGAAAGGGGAGGCGCAAGAAAGGGGATCTGAGCAGCAACAGGAGAGAGCAGGGGCGAAGTCTGGGAAGATGCCTCTCCCTTATCAACCCACGCAGTTGCTAAGGCACCCACGTCCAGTCAACCGCCACGTGGCGCCCAAGGCCACAGTCTGTTAGGGCCCGCGGCGCTTCGCCCTTGCCCTTTCGCCCCTCGGCACGGCCAAGTCCGTGCGCGCCTTGGGCCCGGGGGCTACTGTCTGCGTTCTGGGAACGGGGGTCCCCAGACTTGCCTACCTGCGGCCTGCGGCATGGCTCGAGTGGGGGCCCAGCATGGCCCATCTTCACCAACACAAGACTCAAGACCCTTGCGAGGGGCCAAGCCTCGCGAGGCGGACGACACGGCGCATCCTCAAGCGCAGCCTCCTCAGGGTTTTAGTCCGTAGGACAGCACACAATCATACCACAGGCTAGCTTCTAGGGTTTAGCCTCTCCGATCTCGTGGTAGATCAACTATTGTAATACCCATATCATCAAGAATAAATCAAGCAGGACGTAGGGTTTTACCTCCATCAAGAGGGCCCGAACCTGGGTAAAACTTCGTGTTCCCTGCCTCCTGTTACCATCCGCCTAGACGCACAGTTCTGGACCCCCTACCCGAGATCCGCCGGTTTTGACACCGACTCACACAGTTTCTCGAAGGGTCTCTGATCGTAGTGTCGTGTTAGCAGTCCCCTGTGGTAGTGCAATCTGATCATGAAGGCAATTTTGCACACATCGCTGGTAAGTCGCCTGGGCACTCTTGAGCCCAAAAGGCATAGACACATAACAGAAGGCTCCAAAGGGAGTGATGAAGGTTGTCTTCTCCTGGTCCTTAACTACCGTCTTGATCTGATGATAACTGGAATAAGCATCCAAAAATCTCAAACGCTCACAACCCGCCGTAGCATCAATGATCTAATTAATATGGGGGAGAGCATAGGGATCAGCCGGACATGCCTTGTTTAAGTTTGTGTAATCCACACACATACACCAAGTACCATTTTTCTTAAGTACCAGTTGTCGTGGTTCTAAGACTGGTAGTAGAACGGGGCAAGGAATGAGGAGGCAAGATCCTAGCTATGGAGTAGTTGTACACACGAGTTTACGAGTTCAAGCCCTTCACGGAGGAAGTAACAGCCCTACTGTCGGCGTTCTGGGAACGGGGGTCCCCAGACTTGCCTGCCTGCGGCCTGCGGCGTGGCTCGAGTGGGGGCCCAGCATGGCCCATCTTCACCAACACAAGACTCAAGACCCTCGCGAGGGGCCAAGCCTCGCGAGGCGGACGACACGGCGCATCCTCAGGCGCAGCCTCCTCAGGCTGGCTCGCGAGAAGACGGTGGTATCAAGGCGGGGTGCCTCGCGAGGTGCCAGTGACGCAAGCCATGATGATCGAGGTTGCCAGGCAGGCACCAGCGCGCGCAGCGTCCTCCTTTCCTCTTTGGTGCAAAGGGGGCAAGCGCAGCCGCGGAGTACCGAGGCATCAGGCAAAGGTTGCCGTTTTGGTGCAACAAGACCAGGACCAAGCGGACTACGAGACGGAGGTCACCATGGAGCCCAGCACGGCGTCACCGCAGAGTCTTTCGCAGGCGAAGACCACCTTTAGTTAGGATAAGAGTACTTGCTGTCCCCCTTCAAATTAGCCCGCCATTGTTGGCTCCCTTCCCGCTCAATATTTGGGAAGAGGACCAGGGCCTCTATAAATAGGACCAGCCGCCCACATAGCAAGGGGTTCGGTTTTCAGGTGGAGGGGGATCGAAATCAGAGAGAGAGAGAGAGAGAGAGAGAGAGAGAAGGGCGACCGAACTCCTCAGTTCACCGCCCCAGCCAAGAACAGACCCTCGCGAGGCAGTTCTTCTTTGTACCGTTCATCATCACCAGCCCCAGGAGGAAATCCATCCACCACACACTGGAGTAGGGTATTACACCACAATGGTGGCCCGAACTAGTATAAATCTTGTGTCTCTTGCGCAGTTCTTTTAGTAGTTTAGATCTTTGTGAGACGGGGAGGTTGAGGACATGATCTCCGCGTGCACCCCAGTGTTCGAACCTTAAGGGTCTGCTGGAACCCGAAATCCGACACGTACGTCTTGGTGCCCGGAGGCGGTCGATTGGATTGTGTATATGTGTGTGTTTACAAAGGATGCGAACCCTTGTCCCAGAGGAGGGGGTGGCTTATATAAAGTGCACCAGGACCCCAGCTCCCCTCCGTTACACTGGGTTCAATGTGCATGAATAGTGGAACGTTACTGGTAATGCTAGAAATTAAGTGACTTAAATGATAATTAAGTCTGTGAGTAAACGCCCGACCGTTGTTGCGTAGAGTGGCTTTAGATCTTCTGTACGTCGAGTGGTTTCTGTGACGGTCGAGTGTCATTGATTCTTCTGAGTGGAATGCCTCTGGTCGAGTGGACGACGGTACCCTTCAAATGCTTCTGGTTTTAGGGCGATGACCTTGGTGAGGGCGTCCAGGTAAGGCCTATGACCCTACCCTAGGTACATAGCTTCATCATTAGCCCTCGAATGGTTTGGGGCTTGAGTGGAGAAGGAGTTGAGAATTCCTCCGATTCAATTTTCGTGCTTCGGGAGCGTCTTATTTGCGACCGAGCGGACAATTATGATGATCTCAACTTCTTCTTAGTCGCCTTGATCCATTCTTGTTTCTGCCGAGTGAACTTTACCGCGATGTTTTGAGTACTGATATGGAAAAGATCTTCTGTCTGACAGGTTTCCTTGCTGCGCGTGGATATTGTGGGATTCGAATTTGGGGAAGCGCGCGGGATGGGGGAGGCCGCAGTAATCGGAGGGGATTACGCGAGGCCGCCTCGATCACTGCGCCACCTTTTTCGCCACGTACCTCGCGTGCGACTGTTGCAGGATTTGACTGGATCTTCCGGACCCACAGGTCAGCCACTCAAAAGCGGTCTCATATAGAGTGCCAGATCGGGGTTTTGCGCGTAGCGCGTCCCCATTCTCCTCCTTTCTCCTCTGCTTTCTCCGCCACCCACATCTCCTCTCTCAGTGTCGCTGCTCCGTTCGAGCTTCGCCTGTGACCATGGGGAAGGAGAAGATGGTGGCCCTGGAGCGCGCAAAGAAGGCGATGGCGAAGGCGAAGGGGGGGAGGTCCAACCGGGGCGGATCCTCGTCGAGATTCGGCCTGCCGTGCGGCTGGATCCAGGGCGACTGGATCCGGTCGACGATCAGCTAAGACAACATCGATGATCTGGTCGAGGGGGGCTGATTCCCCATGAATCAGCGCGGCTCTCGGAAGGAGAAACCGAACCGCATCCGGGAGATGGTGAGTGTGTTCTCCTCGCAACTCATGTTGACTGTGGATTTTCTCTGCCTCCCCATCCTTTTTCCGGGGATTCTTGAACTTCTTTGGAGCACAACTTCACCACTTCAATCCCAACTCCATCGTATATCCTGCCGCCTACGTGTCCATGTGCGAGAACTTCTTAGGTTGTAGGCCACACTAGGGTCTTTTCAAGCACATTTTCACTTGTTGTTCTCAGTCGGTCAAGAAGGCCAATCCGAGTGATGAGAGGACACGCGTGATTCAGATGTGCGGGGGTCTTGGGATTCAGATGAGAAGTAAAAGCACTTTCCCAGCCATGATCCTTCCCGAGTCGGTCCGAAGTTGGCAGTCGACCTAGTTTTATTGCAAAGACCAGCCGACTCCAGGTCAGTCGACCGGGCTCCCTGCTTTTTCCATGGCTCGGGTCGAGAAGCCCTCCGCATTGAAAGTGATCCCAGAGGAGAGAGCGCAGGTGAAGGTGTTGGTCGAGCGGGTGGTCCAGCTCGTCTGGGATGACGTGACCGGTATGGATCTGCTGGAGGTATTCCTCAAACGACGCATTCAGCCGCTCCAAGCTCGTGATCATCCAATGTGGATGTACTCGGGCATTAAGGATTCCACTCAGCTCCACCCGAAGGAGGTCGACAAGGACACGGTGGAGAAGTGGCTGAGAGGCATCACAGGCAACAAGGATAACCCCAGGGGGTCCAGGAGGGTCGCTCCATTCGACCATTCGCGCCAGCTAGACCAGGTCTGACTCTGGATTGCTGAGTACTTTTTTGACTAATCATGTAAACGCCTGTTGATGACTGACTGTTTTTTTCTTTGCTTGTTATCTTTCAGGCTCTTACTGAGATGTATTCAATGCCCAATGGAGACCAGGAGCAGGACTCGTAGGAGGAGGCGAGCGGAGGCGATAGCGGCGAGTGGCGCTCGGACGAGGAGGAGGGCAAGGAGAGCGGCGACCCAAGTGATGAAGAAGAGGTCGACTCGTCTCCTCGCAGATAAAAAAGGTCCAAGCACGCTCACGACCCGGTAAGCCTCCATGACACGGTGGCTGCACTGACTGGGCAGTCTTCGAAGCATCCCCGGACGTCCTCTCTAGTGCCGACTGAGAGGACACCGAAGCAATCTAAAGTTGCACCTCCTCCAGCGCCGAAACCACCGAAGGCTGCATCATCCAAACCGTTGAAGGCTTTGCCCAAGATCAAAGTGGTCATTCCTACTATCTCTGGGTAATCCGACCTGATCCTTTCGTTGACACGGTGTAACAAACGTGACCGACTGAATATTGAAATATGCAGAGCTGCTACCTCTGGGACTTCCACCCGCCAATATGAAGACGAGGAGATGGAAGATGCAGTCACCTCCAACCCAGGTACAACTCTCGTGATCTTGTCCTTGATTACATGATCGATTAAATTCTGGCGACTCATCTAGGGTCGACTGATTTCTTTGCAGCCCCTCCCAATGTCATTGAACTTCCGGATGATGATGAGGACGTGCCGCCAAGGCCCAGGAGCAAGAAGGCAACAGCTGGCAAGACATCCCAGTCGGAACCGGCGGCAGAGCCAGTAGTTCAACAGCTCGAAGATGCGAGTAAGGTTTTCGTAACCTTTGTTGACCCAGTGTCGAGTGCGCACCCCGCATCGTCGACTGCACTAGTGCTTGCTTCAACCATCCAACTTCATGCCTCAGAGCTCCAAGCCGCTGCGTCTAGACCGTCCGTCCCCTTCTTCGCCACTCATCATGTTCTAGAAAGCCAGTCGGACGCCGCTGCGGAGGCCATTCATCGGGCTGGCATAATGATGGAGCGTGTGAAGGCGGTGCACGAAAGCAGTCAGGTTTCTTATGACGCCAGCGCGGCTCTTCGAGCCAATTTCAGGTAAGTTGACTTCCGACTAAACTTGTTCTATTAGGATATGCTACCTGAATATTTTCCTTCGTGCAATCTCTCATTGTCTTGCACTTTGAGAATGTACACCCACTGGGTGTTTTGTCATCTTTATTATTTTCACTCTTCCACTCGGCCTGGTCAAGTGGGATCTGAACCAGTGGGGGCACGCTAAGTGCACCCACTGGGTGTAGTCCCCGAGACCGTAGTCGACTGCTGGCAGTCGGTTGGGATCTGAGTACTTCTTCTTTTCCTTTTTCTTTTTTTTACACTTGGTCAGGGCGGACCATGTCGAGTGGGATCTGAACCAGTGGGGGCATGCTAAGTGCACCCACTGGGTGTAGTCCCCGAACTACTGTAGAATGTTTGATTCTGCAGTAGTCTTAAAGGTTTATTCACTCGAAAGTAAATAATCTTTGATCTTGTCTGTTGACATGTCTTTTACCCACTGTAGAAATCTTGTGCCCTCATCTCCAAGTTCGCTGAATTTGAGGAAAAGCAGAGGCAACTCAATCTTGACTTGGAGTTGGCCCAACAGAACTTGAAAAAGGCTCAAGATGAAGTTGCTGGTATGGAAGGTAACGGCCTGTCGACTGCTTATCCTGACCATCCTTCAAGTTATACCCTCGTTCTTCTGTTTGATCTAGACGCGTATTTGTTAGAGAAAATGAGGCTGGCTCTGGAGAAGAAGGACCTGGACCTTGTGGCTGCACAAAAGGAAGCTCAAGAGAAGACTGCTCTTGCTGACAAAAAGCTGGCTTCAGTTGGAGCGATGGAGGAGGAGATAACCAAGCTGAAGTCGTCTCTTACTGAGTCCAACCGAGAGGCGACTCGTCTGAAGAAGGATAAGGTGGCTCTGAACGACCAACTGGAAACCATGTCTCGTAGGAGAAACGACTTGGAAGCTTATCTGAAGGCCCTCACCAAGAAGCTCTTTCTTATGCTCGAAGGTACCCCTTTTATCCGACTGCTTTACTGTTTGCAAGTTAGCCCTGATCACTCGACTCACTAAATCCTTGAATTTTCAGAATTCTGTCAAAACTTTGAAGAGGAGACTAGACGGATCAAGACGGTCCTGGTTCCTATCCTTTCTCCAGTCAGCGACGAGGCTGCCATGAATGTGCTTCGACTAGAATCTCGTGTTGCCAGTGGTACCAGCTATCTTGCTCGTCTGAAGGTGGCGGCATCGTGCATTGATGGATCGCTCTGGCCAAGGGCAACGCTTCAGAATGATCTCGAGTCTCTGATGACTCGACTTAATGAAGTCCCCGGTCGAGTGCAGGAATGGAAGAAGTCCTCTGCCCGATGCGGTGCTGACGTGGCTCTGTCTCTGTCGGGGTAAATAGCCATGGGTAGCCCAGCCGGCTTCCCCTGGCCCCTCAGAAAAAATTATGAGCCCGTCCGGCTCATAATAAGACTCAAGACCTGGGCCGCCTTCCCCCTAGCCGACTACCTTCCTAGCCGGCTTCGGGGGCGGCCCGCCCTTTACCCTCATGAAGAACGCTGTGGGGGGGCGGCTACGGCAAGGCCGGCTACGAGAGGCCGGCCACAACAAGGCCGGCTGCAGCCAGGCCGGCTCCCATAAAGCAGTCAACGTCGTACCCGCAATGTACGCGTCCACTCTGCGATGATGAAGCGGGGCGTGGCTACAGTGGAGCCTGCCACCCCCAAAACCCGGAGCACGCCTGGTACAGCGCGCCGTGCGGGCAGCCACGGCCCGCCCGGCGCGGCACTGTAGCCACGGCGGCTCTGACGCCGTCCATGACGGGCCGCCAGCATGGCCCCCGAGGCGGTGCGCCCCTTCGGGCAGAGAGATGCCGAAGGCGGCCGCACCTCCTCTCGAGCCAGCAAGATAGAGGGCCGGCTTCCCATAGCCGGCCTGCCACCCTCCTCGAAGGAGACACCCATAAAGGAGACAAGATGTGGCGGGGCTACAGTAATCGCCCGCCAAGGCGGCGTTATTGTAGCCACGCTTACCTCGACCAAGCCTGTGTCAACAACACGGAGTAACAGTAACCAGCCGCCGACCAGGCCCTGGCCGGTGGGGCCGGCCTGTCGACCCAGGAGCCGGCAGCCGGCGGGACCCACCAGCCGGCGGGCCCCAGAGGCTGGCGTAGAAGCCGGCGAGCATAGTCACAGACAGCTGGGCCCTGCGCCCGGTCGGATTACCATTGTACCCCCGGGGGTAGGCCTATATAAACCCCTCGGTGCACCCATGCAAAGGTGGGACTCTCATTCTAGACCTAGACACCATACAAGGAGAGGAAGCAGGCTGAGCTGAGCCCTTCTTCCTCCTTCCACCCAAAATAGCTCAAGGAGCATTGTAGCTACTTGTTCACTTAGTAACCATGCGGAGACCCCGCAGAGCAGCAGTAGGGGTGTTATCTCCCCGGAGAGCCCTGAAGCTGGGTAAGATTCACCGGCGTGCATGTCTTCGCCTCATCCCGTTTCCAGGCACCGGCGATCTTCTATTGGCCTCCGCAATGATAAGCCACCCGTTGGCATATGTCGCTCCTACCACCCGACATTTGGCGCCCACCTTGGGGCCTGGTGCACCGTCGTCCGGAGACATGTTCTGGATGGGAACCCTTTTCCTTCCCCGCGAGCGTAGCCATCCCGGCTCGCCCGATGGCGCTTGCCGCGACGCGCTGCATGGCGTCACCAACATCCGCGCGGCGAGCGGCCTCGCCGACCTCTTCGACAAGGCCCGCATCTCCGACGAGCTTGCCTCTGATGCGGGCACTGATCACCTCGCCAACCTCCTCGGCCAGCTCCACGTCTCCAGCGAGCCCGCTGCGGATTTGGAGTCGGTTGGCTCCACCGACCCGATGCCTGTCGACTCCGACACGGCATCTTACGATACCTTCCCCACCAACATCACGGTCTACAAGGACCCGCTCCCTCCGGCTGGCGATTGCGATTCTGACGCTCCCGAGGTGATGGTTATCGGCCTCGACGGCCCGACTGACGAGGGCGCCCGCGACGCCCCACGCGCGGCTGCCCACGACTTATCCGCCCCCCTTCCGGCTGACGCCAGCGATGAAGTTCTGGAGGCACGCCGCCTCACCCTCCTCGCGGAGGGCCGGTAGCTAGCCTCCGTAAGAAGCCTCACCGAGGCCTACCAGCGAAGCTGACCGCGCCGCCTTCGGCACGCCGGCTCCGGCTGGCCCAAGCCGAGCTGGCGTTGTCAGGCAACGCGGCGCCGTCATCGCCGACACGCTTGGAGTGGATCGCCCGGTCTACGCCACCCCGCTCGAGAACCTGCGCGCCGCCCAGGCGGCCGTAGACGAGCTGGACGGCTTGGAAGCCGAAGACCTCCCCCACATGACGCGGCGCATCCAGCAACGAATCGATGCGGCCGCACGATGGCACGAAGCCGACGCCTGCGCGGGGAGCCCTCCCCCGCGCCGCGACCATGGCGCGACTTCCCGGTCGCCGACTACAAGCAACACCCGCGCGCGGCGCGAGAAAGAGCCGGCTTCCAGCCGAAGCCGAACCCAAATCTCCATCGAGCGAGACGCGGACGGCCGCCCCCGAGCCATGGAATGGCGGGGCACCCCGCCTCCGCCTCGAGCTCGCGGAGAGAGATATCCCACCCCGCCTCCAGTGGCTCACCCGACTCTCAGCGGCCGGCTTGGTCGCCGCGAGGGAATCGGCAAAAACGATGCCCGCCACCGGATCGACCGCCTAGCCCGATCCCTGGCGCTAGAAGAAGAAGACGATGTCGGCCCGCCTTGCTTTGGCCCCCGCATCCGCGACGAGCCCTTCCCCAAAGGGTTCTCGCTTCCAAGAGACACACCCAAGTACAACGGCTCGGTGAAGCCGGAAGACTGGCTGACCGACTACTCCATAGCCGTCAGCATCGCCAATGGCAGCCGGCGCGTTGCCGTAAAGTATGTGCCCCTCATGCTGCAAGGCACGGCACGGACTTGGCTTAACAGCCTCAAGCCCCTCAGCATCAACAGCTGGGTGGATTTCACTGAAGCCTTCGTTCGCAACTTCACCAGCACCTACAAGCGGGCTCCCAAGCCCAGACAGCTCTCCCTGTGCATACAGGGGCCAACCGAGTCCACTCGCGACTACCTCACGCGTTGGGCCGAGCTCCGCAACTCCTGCGAAGGGGTGCACGAGGTGCAAGCCATCGAATACTTCACTGCCGGGTGCCGAGAGGGCACCCTCCTCAAGCACAAGCTTCTCTGCGATGAGCCGACTACCCTCGACGAGCTCCTGAACATCGCCGACAAGTACGCCACCGCCGACTCCTCAATGAAGACCGAGCTCCGGGTGGACGCGTCCGGAAAAGTGCTCAATCCGGCGCCCCAAGCGCCGGCTGGAGACGGCGGCCGACGCCAACACCAGAACGATCAGAAGCGCAAGGGCCCTGCGCCGCCTCCCGCTAGCCGGCAGGTGGCCACGGTCGAAGATGCGCCGCCTAAGGGGCGGCCCGCACCCAAGAAGCCCAAGGGCGGCCGGCCGGCTTGGCAGCCGGCCTTCTCCTACGAGCAAACCCTTGATGCCCTGTGCAAGTTCCACAGCGGCGCGAAGCCTTCCAACCACACGACCCGCAAATGCAACTGGCTCGCCCGAATCTCCAAGGGCGAAGGGCTCACGCCGACTCCGCCTGCCGGCCCGCCGCCGCCGGCTCCGCCGCCCAAGGCCGCCCAGCCCGTGGTCGACGCCGTGCAGGACGAGTTCCCCGATGAGCAAGCATCTTATGTTGTCTTCACGAGCCAGCCCGAAGACCGGCGCAGCAAGCGCCGAGAGCAACAAGAAGTCAATGTGGCCGCCACCAGCCCCAGCTCCAGCTCCAGCGCCATGCCTGGAGAACGCCGTAATAGAGCTTTGCTGGAAACAGAGTTGCACCAGCCCCGAGAGCCTTGCTGGAAACAGAGTTGCACGGCGTAATAGAGCTTGTCCTGTGTGGGCGATATGAGCACCGCCCCAGCTCCAGCGCCATGCCTGGAGAACGCCCCATCGAAGTACATGACCCAGCCTTCTGGCGCTTCGCTTCCCGGGGACAGGGACCGATCTTCATCAGCCTTGAGGCCTGGCGCCTCCGTCCATTCTGCCACAAAATCCGCTAGTGCCGCTCCCTTGATGACCCTGCTCGTGCTGAATTCGAGCTGAAACGCTTGCAGTTCTATGTTCCACTCGGCAACCCTTCCAGCTGAATTAGGGCTCCTGAGCACTCTCTCCAGGGGGTACGACGAGATGACCTTGATGGGGTGACCCTGGAAATAGTGCCGCAGCTTGCATGAAGCCACCAGTAGCACGAGGAGTTTCTGAGGCATGGGGTACCGTGCTCTTGCATCCCGCAGCAACGTGCTGATGAAGTACACTGGATGCTCAATGAGATGGAGTGCATCAGTGCTTGTGGCTCCTTCCGGAGACCGTGGTGCCTCTTGAGGCAATGAGGCCTCCTTAGACTGGCTATCTGGAAGAGGGGCCTCTTCCGCCTCCGGTGCACCCTTCTGCGGTGGCTGATCCTCCTCAGCCGCAGTGGTGGTTTCTGTAGGCCTTCCTTGTCCCTGTTCTACCTTGCCCTGGGCTGCTGCTGTGGTTTTGATTCGGCGCTCCTCTCTGACTGCCACCAAGGCTGCGCTGGCGGAGTAAGGAGTGGCGGCGAGGTAAAGCACCAAGGGCTCCCGAGGGCGCGGGGCCACCATGACCGGCGGACTGGTCAGGTATCTCTTGAGGTCCTGGAACGCCTTGTCGGCCTCTTCAGTCCACTCGAAGGGCCCCTTTTTCTTCATTAGCTGGAAGAAAGGCAAGGCTCACTCTCCCAACTTGGAGATGAAGCGCCCTAGCGCGGTCACGCGCCCCGTGAGCTTCTGCATTTCTCTAAGGGTCTTTGGCGGGCTCATGTCTTCCACTGCTTTGATCTTCTCTGGGTTAGCCTCGATGCCTCGGTGGGACACGAGGAAACCCAAGAGCTTGCCCGAGGGGACTCCGAACACACACTTCTCTGGGTTGAGCCGTAGGTTCACCGCGTTGAGGCTCGTGAAGGTTTCCTCCAAGTCCTGTATCAGGGTCCCGGCCTCCCGAGACTTTACTACGATGTCATCGATGTAAGCTTCAACATTCTTCCCGAGCTGCGGGCCCAAGGTGATGTGCATCAGCCGCTGAAAGGTCGCCCCTGCGTTACGCAGACCGAATGGCATGCACGTGTAGCAGTATACCCCACACGGGGTTAGGAATGCTGTCTTCTCGACGTCTTCTATCGCCATCTTGATCTGGTGTTATCCAGAGAAGGCATCTAGGAAGCATAACAGATCGCGTTCCGCAGTGGAATCGACGATCTGGTCAATGCGGGGGAGCAGGAACGGATCTTGCGAGCATGCTTTGTTGAGGTTGGTGAAGTCAACACACATATGCTCCTTCCATCCTTTCTTTGGCACAACGACAGGGTTAGACAACCAATCTGGGTATCGGACCTCGCTGATGACCCCAACGGCCTCCAATTTGCGGGTCTCCTGGACGATGAAGGTCTGCTTTTCTGTGGACTGCCGCCTGGCCTTCTGCTTCACAGGGCGCACGTTGGGGCATACGTTGAGGTGATGCTCGATTACGCTCCTGGGGATCCCTGCCAACTGGTCCGGCTCCCAAGCGAATACCTTCTTGTTTACGCGCAGGAACCTGACCAGGGCCTCCTCCTGCTCGGGTTTGAGGTGGGCGCCTATGGTGAAAGCGCGTTGGTGGACCCGTCCTCATCAACGGGTATCTGCTTGGTTTCTGCCTTGTCTTGGGTGAACAACTGCTTCTTCTTGGCGGGCGCAGCCCCCTTGGCCTCGGGGGGCTCCAAGTCAGCGGGCTGTGCCGACGCCGCCATCTTGTAGGCGAGCTTCAGCGCCCGCAGCGCGTCCCCGGTGTCCCCATGCACAGTGAGGGCACCGTTGCTCCCGGGCATCTTCATGAGGTTGTACGCCGGGTGCGTCGCGGCCATAAACTGGGCCAGCGCTGGGTAGCCGAGGACGGCGTTGTAGGGGAGGCGATGGGGGCGATGTCGAAGTCGACCAGCTCCATGCAGAAGTTGTCGTAAGAACCGAAGGTCACCGGGAGCCGGATCTGCCCCAAGGAGCTGGACGACTTGCCCCCGACGCCTGAGAAGGGCCGGCTGGGTTGCAGCCGTTCCAGGGGTATGCGGAGGAGGTTGAAGGCCTCGACTAAGAGCACACTGAGGCCCACGCTGCCATCAATGAGGGTTTTGGTGACGGCCACCTGGCAGATGGTGGGAGTGCACAACATGGGGAGCGCGCCCGAGCAGGCCGAGTTGGAGGGCTGGTCCTCTGAACTAAAGGTCAGGCTGGTCTCGGGCGCCATCCGATCCGAGGGAGCCCCTGCCACGTGGAAGAGGCACTGACCCGGTGGATGAACGCCTTGACGTGGTGACTTGTGGGCGGCGCCTGCGAGCCGCCTAGGAGGGCTGCGATGACCAGGGGTGTTGGTGTAGCGCAATGGGATGGCGCGGGGGAGCCCCTGCGGCGCGGGCGAGCTAGGCGACGCGGTCGAGCCATTCCCCGTAGGCGTCATCGGCGGGGCGGCAGCGCAGGAGCTCATTTGCCGCGAGGAGCGCAGCTCGAGCCTCCATGGGTGCACGGAGCGCATGGGACGAAGAACCAGCTGGCGCGAGCGACGGAGTAGCGGTGCGGCCATCTTGCCGCACGGATGGGTGCTGGGACGATGCTTGCTGCTCGCCCCCCGCCGGGCCGGTGGCGGCGTTGACGGCGGGCGACGGAGAACGACGAGGACGTCCGCCGACGGGCGCCGTCTGGGCGACGCGAGAAGCGATGGCGGCCCGGCGCTCGGCGCGGGCCCGACGAGCGTCGGACATGGATGCGACGGTTGAAGGAGAACGGGGCGGTGGACAACGAATTCCGGCACACCCCTACCTGGCGCGCCAAATGTCGGATTTCGGGTTCCAACAGACCCTTAAGGTTCGAACACTGGGGTGCGCGCGAAGATTACGCCTTCTACCTCCCCGCCTCGCAAAGATCTAAGCTACTCAAAGAACTGCACAGGGGACACAAGATTTATACTGGTTCGGGCCACTGTTGTGGTGTAATACCCTACTCCAGTGTGTGGTTGGTGGATTGCCTCCTGGGGCTGATGATGATGAACAATACAAGGAAGAACAGCCTCGCGAGGGTCTATTCTTGGCTGGGGGGACGAACTGCTACGAGGAGTTCAGCCTCCCTTCTCTTTCTCTCTCTCTCTCTTACTCTTACTAGCCAACCGAACCCAAAGTTCGAACCCCTTGCTACGTGGGCGGCTGGTCCTATTTATAGAGGCCCTGGTCCTCCTCCCAAATATTGAGCGGAAGCGAGCCAACAATGGCAGGCTAATTTGAAGGGGAACAGCAAGTATCAACTACCCTGACAAAAGCAGTCTTCGCCTGCGCAAAGCTCTGGTGATGACGCCATCTTGGGCTCCACGGTGACCTCCGTCTTGTAGTCCTCTTGGTCTTGGTCTCGTTGCACCGAAACGGTAACCTTTGCCTGTGTAACGCCCCAGATATAACTTTCCCAATTTGTACTCCAACTCTTGCCGTTTCCGGCATTAAGTTATATTTATTTCTCGGGTTCGGGTCTTTGTCTCCGTGTGTTGTTTTCTTTTTCGTGCATCTCATATCATGTCATCACGTGCATTGTATTTGCATACATGTTCATCTCTTGCATTCGAGCATTTTCCCCGTTGTCCGTTTTGCATTCCGACGCTTCGTTCTCCTCCGGTGGCCATTTCTAGCTTTCTTTCGTGTGTGGGGATTAAACATTTCCGGATTGGACTGAGACTTGCCATGCGGCCTTGGTTTACTACCGGTAGACCGCCTGTCAAGTTTCGGGTCATTTGGACTTCGTTCGATACTCCAACGGTTAACCGAGGGACCGAAAAGGCCTCGTGTGTGTTGCAGCCCAACACCCCTCCAATTTGGCCCAAAACCCACCAAACTCTGCTCCATCGTATCGGTCGTTCGATCACGATTGCGTGGCCGAAAACCGCACCTCATTTGGACTCTCCTAGCTCCCTCTATGCCTATATATACACCCCTCCTCCAAATTCGCGGATCCCCCTCCTCAAACCCTACCAAAAAAAACTCAGATCCCACATCGCCGCCGGACACGTCCGGACGGACCGGACGTTGTCCGCCGCCGCCGCTGACCTACCGGGGCGCGCCACATGGCAGCGGGCGCCCCACATCGCCGCCGCTTCCGCCGGCCCGCCCAGGCCCGCGCGGGGCCCGCCTCCTCGCCGCCCCGGGCCAGATCCCGCCGCTCGCGCCCGCATCGTCTCTCCCCACACCGGCCGAGCTCCACCGCGGGAAGCTTGCCGCCCGGCCGCCGCTCCGCCGTCACGCCACGCCGCCGACCCCGCCGTACCTCGCCTCCACGCCGCCGACCCCGCCGGACCTCGCCTCCACGCCGCCGACCCCGCCGGAGAGCTCCTCCCGCTCCGGCCGACTTCTCCTCCGGCGGCCCCGGCGTTTTTCCGGCGAAACTCCGGCCGCTACAGTGATTCCGGCCGTCCTCGTTATCCGTGCAAACCCTAGATCCAGATCTGGGAGGTTGACTTTTGCCTCTCTCAGTAATTTTTTTTGCATACTTTGACTGCTCATATCTCCGCATCCGTAGCTCCGTTTTGGACATATGATATATCAAAATCTTCGTCTCGACGAGTACATCATTTCATTCCATTGCATAATTTGCATTTGAGTTCATCTTGATGCCCAAAATGCTGTTAGAAGGAGGCATCGTGAGTTAAATTGCAGATCCGTTAGTTCATCATTGACTTTTGTCATTTTTGCCATGATTATTGTGTGCATGATATGCCTGTGGCCCTTTGGGATGAATTGTTAAGCATGTTGTCTTCTTTCCAGAGGTGCCACCCATGCATTTTTAGGATGTGTGTGGTGTCTTGTGCAAGCTTGCAAAGAGGGGTACCTGAGATTTCTGTTTTCAGGGACTTAGTGATTTCCACTAAGTCTGGGATATTTTAGTTCATGATGCCATATGTCCAGCTTGTTTCCTAGTGATCCGTGCCTCTTTTGAGCATGATCAGTAAGGGACATTTGTTAATCTTGTTATGCTCTATCCATCCATGTCTTTAATTGTTATGTTGGAGCACCCTAGGTTGAGTCAATCGAGCTCAACTTTTGCATCGTTGTTAATTTGGGAAGATCGTGAACTCTTTTGCGATTTTGCCGGTGCTATTGCTAGTGATCCGTGCATGCTATGCCATTGTTCTTGCCATGTCTAGCTAGAATTTTGTGCCTTCTTTATGGATATATGCTTGGCTTGCCATGAATTGCACCGTAGTGAGTGCATCGAGCTCGTTTACATGCCTTCATGAGTTATAATTTCAGCATGTCTCAGTTTTCACTAAGTCTGAAAACTGATTGTGTTTCATCTATGTTCGTGTGCTCGGTAGAGTATTTTGTGAACCCTTTTGACCCCAGGTCACTTTGGGTGTTTTGTTAAGCTTGTTGAGTAGATCCATGCCATGCTCTTACTTGCCATGTTCAGGTTATGTTTCATGTTGTTTTGCTGCTCCGAAGAGAGCATCGTGGTCTGAAATTTCAGACTAGTGTTAATTTCACTAAGTCTGAAATCTGTTTTGCATATTCAGTTTTGCCATGCTTGTTTGAACATCTTAATGGATGAATTTGGCCGTGGCTCAGTCCTAGTGATTTGTTAAGAATCTTGTGTACATCCCTGCCATGTCTTTTGTTCTCATGTTTGGTGGCTGTAGCATGTTCATTTCGTTGCATTTAGGAGCCTACTTGCTGTAAATCGCAGATCGGTTCGTTTCGTAAAACGCTTGCCATTTCCAAACCGTAGCTCCGATTCCTTTGATCTTTATATCGTTTTCAGGGGATTTATTACCCTCTATCCAGTGGCACACTTGGTTATCCAAGTTGAGGCCAGGTTCATGCATTTCCTGTCACGTCTTGCATTTTGCATCCCGCATCGCATCCCGCATAGCATACCATCTTTGCATCTTATTGGTTGCCCTTGCACGTGGTTGATTGTATCCTTGTTGCTTGTTTGTGTTGTTGGGTAGAGCCGGGAGATGAGTTCGCTAACGAGGAGCCCGTTGAGTTTGCTTTTGAGGATCCAGTCAACTTTGACAACTGTGCAGGCAAGATGATCATACCCTCGAAATCACTACTATCTTTGCTATGCTAGTTTGCTCGCTCTTTTGCCTTGCCAATGCTACGATGCCTACCACTTGCTTGTCAGCCTCCCAATTGCCATGATTGAGCCTCTAACCCACCATTGTCCTAGCAAACCGTTGATTGGCTATGTTACCGCTTTGCTCAGCCCCTTCTTATAGCGTTGTTAGTTGCAGGTGAAGATTGGAGCCGTTCCTTGTTGGAACATTTATTTACTTTTTGGGATATCATTAGATTGCTATGTTATCTTAATTCATCTATATACTTGGTAAAGGGTGGAAGGCTCGGCCTCTCGCCTAGTGTTTTGTTCCACTCTTGCCGCCCTAGTTTCCGTCATATCGGTGTTATGTTCCCGGATTTTTGCGTCCCTTACGCGGTTGGGCTATAATGGGAACCCCTTGATAGTTCGCCTTGATTAAAGCTTTTCCAGCAATGCCCAACATTGGTTTTACCATTTTCCACCTAGCCTCTTTTTCCCTTGGGTTTCCGGAGCCCGAGGGTCATCTTATTTTAACCCCCCCGGGCCAGTGCTCCTCTGAGTGTTGGTCCACCCTAGAGCACCATGCGGGGCCGTCCCTTGGCAACTTGGGTTACGTTGGCTCCCGTACGCTTAGCTTATCCGGTGTGCCCTGAGAATGAGATATGTGCAGCTCCTATCGGGATTTGTCGGCACATCCGGGTGGTGTTGCTGGACTTGTTTTAACCTGTCGAATCATCTTGTTGTACCGAGATACCGAGTCTGATCGGTGTGTCTTGGGTGGAGGTCTATTCCTTCGTTGACCGTGAGAGCTTGTTATGGGCTAAGTTGGGACCCCCCTGCAGGGATTGATCTTTCGAAAGCCGTGCCCGCGGTTATGGGCAGATGGGAATTTGTTAATGTCCGGTTGTAGATAACTTGAACCTTAATTAATTAAAATGAATCAACTGAGTGTGTTGCCGTGATGGCCTCTTCTCGGTGGAGTCCGGGAAGCGGACACGGTGTTGGAGTTATGTTTGCGCAGGTTGCTCTCTAGTTTCTCGCTCGTGCTTTGCCTCCTCTTCTCGCTCTCTTTTGCGAATAAGTTAGCCACCATATATGCTAGTCGCTTGCTGCAGCTCCACTTACATTACCCCTTTCCTACCTATTAAGCTTAAATAGTCTTGATCGCGAGGGTGCGAGATTGCTGAGTCCTTGTGGCTCACAGATTACAATTACACCAGATGCAGGGACAGATGATACAGCTCCAGATGGCGCGCTCGAGCTCAAGTGGGAGTACGACGAGGACTCTCAGCGTTACTATGTGTCTTTTCCTGATGATCAGTAGTGGTGCCCAATCGGGGTTAGATTCAGGGCCTTGTCGCATGTTGGGGGTCTTTTCTATTTTGGCGCCGTAGTCGGGCCATGAGTGATTTGTATGATGGATGTTATTTATGTACTTTGATGTGACGTGGCGAGTGTAAGCCAACTATGTTCTTCCCCTATATGTTATTTATGTACATGGGATGTGTGATGATTTCCCGACTTGCGACATTGCTTTCAATGCGGCTATGCCTCTAAGTCGTGCCTCGACATGTGGGAGATATAGCCGCATCGAGGGCGTTACAGCCTGATGCCTCGGTACTCCGCAGCTGCACTTGCCCCCTTTGCACCGAAGAGGAAAGAAGGACGCTGCGCGCGCTGGCACCCACCTGGCACGCTGAGTCATCATGGCTTGCATCATGGGCACCTCGCGAGGTACCCCGCCTTGATCTCTCCGCCTCCTCGCGAGCCAACCTGACGAGGCCGTGCCTGGGGAAGCCCCGTGTCGTCCGCCTCGTGAGGCTTGGCCCCTTGCGAGGGTATTGAGTCTTGTGCTGATGAAGATGGGCCATGCTGGGCCTCCTTTGAGCCACGCCATAGGCTGCAGGCAGGCAAGTCTGGGGACCCCCATTCCCAGAACGCCGACAACTATCGCTTGGGACTTGATAGCTTTCTTTGCCTCAAACTTGATGTCCAGGGGAAGGAGTTCAATCACCCACTTTGCCACTCGACTAGTTGCATCTCTGTTGTTCAGAATCTCTGATAATGGAGTGTCGCTGACGACTATAATAGAATGATCAGAGAAATAGTGTGCAACCTTCTTCGTAGTCATGTAAATCCCATAAACAAGCTTCTGATAGTGTGGATATCTTTGCTTCGATGGAGTCAGAACTTCAGAAACGTAATATACTAGGCGCTGAACTTTATAGGCTTTTCCTTCTTCTTCCCGCTCGACCGTGAGTACTGTACTGACAACTTGTCCAGTGGCTGCAATATAAAGTAGTAAAGGCTCTTTGCTGATTGGTGCAGCAAGCACCGGCTGGGTGGAAAGCGGGGCTTTGAGCTCTGCAAACATTGCATCAGCTTCGGGATCCCACTCGAACTTATCAGACTTCTTCATCAGTCGGTAAAGAGGCTATGCCTTTTCACCGAGGCGAGAAATGAATCGACTCAAGGCGGCCAAACAACCAGTAAGCTTCTGGACATCATGCACATGCAAAGGCCGTTTCATCCGAAGTATAGCACCAACTTTCTCTAGGTTAGCATCGATCCCTCGTTCGGAAACAAGGAAACTGAGTAACTTTCCGCTAGGAACTCCGAATGTGCACTTTGATGGATTAAGCTTGATATCATATCTTCTGAGGTTGGCAAAGGTTTCAGCAAGGTCGGCCAGTAGGTCGGAACCCTTACGTGACTTGACCACAATGTCATCCATGTATGATTTCACATTCCGACTGATTTGAGTGAGCAGACACTTCTGGATCATCCTCATGAATGTGGCTCCGGCGTTCTTCAGGCCGAATGGCATGGTGACATAACAAAAGCATCCGAATGGAGTGATGAAAGCCGTTTTTATCTCATCGGGTCCATATAGTCGGATCTGATGGTACCCGGAATAAGTGTCTAAAAAGACAAACGCTTACACCCCACAGTCGATTCGACGATTTGGTCGATAGGGGGGAGGAAAATGATCTTTCGGGCAGGCCCGATTGATATGCTTGAAGTCAATGCACATGAGAAGTGAATCGTCCTTCTTGGGGACCATGACAACATTGGCAAGCCACTCGGAGTGGTAGATTTCTTGGATGAACTCAGCTGCCAGGAGCTGAGCCACTTCCTCACCAATTTCTTTTCTCTTCTGGACGGCGGACCGTCAGAGATGTTCCTTGACAGGCTTCACTTTTGGGTCGACTCGCAAACAATGCTTAGTCAGTCCCCTGGGTACACCTGGCATGTCAGAAGGTTTCCATGCAAAGATGTCCCAGTTCTCATGGAGGAACTGGATGAGCGTTTCTTCCTATTTGCTGTCGAGTGTCGTTGAAATATGAGTCAGAGCAACATTGGGATCGGTCGGGTGAATATGAATCGGTTTCGTTTCTCCAGACGACTGAAATGCAGAGTCTGTGGCAGGCTTCTTAGCTCGCAGCAAATCACTCGGATCTGCATTTTTCTGGTACTCCTGCAATTCTACTACTGCCATTTGTGCATCGGCAATTTTTGAGCCCTTCTGGAAGCACTCTTCTGCCTTCTGCCGAGCCGGTGATAGTTATCACTCCTCTGGGGCCAGGCATTTTCAGCTTGAGGTACACATAACACGGTCGAGCCATGAAACGTGCATAAGCAGGCCTACCCAGAATGGCATGATAAGCACTCTTGAAATCCACTACCTCAAATGTCAACTTTTCCTTGCGGTAATTCTTGGAATCACTGAAAACCACTTCAAGGGCGATTTGGCCGAGTGATTCAGCCTTCTTGCCAGGTATAACACCATGGAAGCTCATGTTTCTTTCACTAAGCTTGGACATCGGAATGCCCATTCCCTTCAAAGTTTCAGCATAAAAAATATTCAGGCCACTACCACCATCCATCAGCACTTTGGTCAGTCAAGTGCCTTCAACAACTGGGTAGACTACCAGTGCTTGCCTCCCAGGGGCGGCTATATGTGCTGGATGGTCTGACTCCTCGAATGTCATGGCATCCTGGGACCACTTTAGATAACTGGGTGTTGCCGGAGCAACATGTTCACCTCTCTGTTAATAACTTTCAATCGACTTTTGCTTTCAACATCAGCAAAAATCATTAGAGTGGAATTGACATTGGGAAAACCATCATCTTCTTCTTCCCTTTCCTCACCCTTGTCCGACTCCTTTTCCTTCTCCTTGGGTTGTTTCTCTCGGAACTCCTGGATCAGGAGACGACACTGTCGAGTGGTGTGCTTAGGGAAAATGAGATTCCCCTCTTCATCTTTTTTGGTATGAATGTGGCATGGTAAATTCAACACATCATTCCCATCTTGATCTTTAACTTTCTTGGGAGTCTAGGGCCCTTTGGGCTTCCCCTTGAATTTCTCTTGGGCCACAACTAAAGCTTCACCAGGAGCAGTTGGTTCGGCCTTGCACTTCTGTTTCCGACTGGAATTCCCTCCTCCGGTTTCTTAGGCGACTGTTTTGTGCTTGCCACTCCGGAGTCGGTCTTCCTCTTCACCATTGGCATACTTGGTGGCAATCTCCATCATTCGACTTAGGGACATATCTCCTGTCCGACCGAACTTCTGGTTCAACTCTCTATACTTAACACCTTCCTTGAAGGCACAAACTGCTTGGTGATCCGACACATTCTCCACTGTATGGTGCAATGTGATCCATCTCTGGATATAATCTCTCAAGGTTTCATTCGGCTTCTGCACACAGGACTGCAACTCTGTCAACCCCGCCGGCCTTTTGCATGTACCTTCAAAGGTTCTAACAAACACTCGGGCAAGTTCCTCCCAACAATATATACTACCAGGTGCTAACTGATTCAACCACGCTCTGGCTGAGCCCTCCAACATCAAAGGAAGGTGCTTCATGGCCACTTCATCATTGCCGCCACCGATCTGCACAGCCACTCGGTAGTCCTTAAGCCAAGTGTCAGGCTTGGACTTGCCAGTGAACTTGCTGACTCCAGTCGCCAACCTGAAGTTGGGAGGAATCACTGCTGCCCTGATGGCTCTGCTAAAACACTCGGGACCTGAAACATGCATTCTGCTCCCAGTCGGATAATCTCTATCATGGCCCTCTCTGTGTGCCCTGTTCCTGTCAACCAGACCTTGAACGAGAATAGATCTCGCATCAAAGCCTGGCTCTCTGGGGTCGATTGGAATTCTTCATTCGCCTCTATGGGGGCGCCTGTCCTCTTGCCGCCGATGCACGTATGACCCACTCCTCAGAGGAGGCGTGGGCACTCGACGACGTTCATCCTGGTCAAGTCGATGTTCATACTACTCACGGTTCCTATACTGATCCTGCCGGTGCCCACGTCCCTCACGCCGCGGAGGAGATCTTGGGCTGTGAGAAGATTGGACAATGTCTGCCACCACAGATCTGCTATGAATCCTATTCCGCAACTGAGATACTGCGGTATTTTGCTCTCGTGCTTCCCGGAGTAAAGCCCGGATCTACATCAAACCTCGGCTAGCTTCCGACTGGGAAGGCTGAATTGACTCTGCTATTCGGGTTGTAGCTGTGAGATTCTGGATCGGAGTTCGGTATACCTGAGTCGGAGGTGGAAAAAGTTGTCATCGACTGGACTCAGGAATCCGCTGCCGAGCACGCTTGTCGAGTGTGTGCTGGAGGTTCTCCAGTTGAGTGCGCTCAGCCAAGTTGGCCGGGCGTGCCTCCTCCAAGGCCCGGGCCTCGGGGGTTTCTCCAACGATAGGAGTGTGAAGTGCATCCATATTGCGGCGGCGAAGATCTTCCCTCTGTTGCGAAGAGAGGGGTTCGGGGCGGTACTCCTCGTGGACGCGTGACGGATCACCGGCACCATCGCCACCGTCGTCACGGTGGAAGCCAGGAGGACTGTGTGGTCCATTGACCATCAAGACTTCCGCCGCGGGGTCACTACTGTCGCACTCGGATGCGGTCTCGACGGAGCCATTCGACAGGTCGAACAGGCCGAGAGAGTTTCATCGGGATCGATCGCCATGATTTGTGGGGTGGCCGATTGGCGGGCCACCGCATGCCTCACCCACCGCTAGAGTCATGACAGGCCGGATCTCTTGCGCCAACAAGCAGCGGGGAGCGAGGACGCCGTAGGAGCCGACTGATACTGAGTCGACGGCTACGGCTGTCAAAGAAGGACGCCGCAGATGCACGCGCGGAAGTGCGTTGCCCCGCGGACGGGGAGCTCGTCGACGTCGAGTGGAGCCTCGTGGAGCCAAGCGGAGCCGTTGGCGATGAAAACGAGCGCGCCAAGACAGATCTCACGGCCCTCAGCCAATTCTCCGCCGGAAACCATGATGATGGGAATCAGAAAAATTGCAACTTCTCCAACAAACTGCTAAGACACCTGCCCCATGGTGGGCGCCAACTGTCGTGGTTCTAGACTGACAGTAGAATGGGGGGTAGGTATGAGGAGGCAAGATCCTAGCTATGGAGTAGTTGTGCACACGAGTTTACGAGTTCAGGCCCTTCACGGAGGAAGTAACAGCCCTACGTCTCGGTGCCCGAAGGCGGTCAACTGGATTGTGTATATATGTATGTTTACAAAGGATGCGAACCCTTGTCCCAAAGGAGGGGGGTGCATTATATAGAGTGCGCCAGGACCCCAGCACCCCTCTGTTACACAGGGTTCAATGTACATTAAGAGTGGAACGTTACTGGTAACGCTAAAAATTAAGTGACTTAAATGATAATTAAGTCTATGAGTAAACGCCCGACCGTTGTTGCGTAGAGTGGCTTTAGATCTTCTGTACGTCGAGTGGTTTCTGTGACGGTCGAGTGTCATTGATTCTTCCGAGTGGAATGCCTCTGGTCGCGTGGATGATGGTACTCTTCGAATGCTTCTGGCTTTAGGGCGATGACCTTGGGGAGGGTGTCCAGGTCAGGCCTATGACCCTAACCTAGGTACATAGCTTCATCACCAGCACCGGGTTAGCCAACCACTCAGGATGAAAAACTTCAACAATAAACCCAGATGCCAAGAGCCGGGCCACTTCTTCACCAATGGCCTTGCGCCTCTCTTAATTGAAACAGTGAAGGAATTGCTTGACCAGTTTAAACTTTGGATCAATATTGAGAGTGTGCTCAGCGAGTTCCCTCGGTACACCTGGCATGTCTGAAGGTTTCCATACAAAGATGTCTCGGTTCTCATGGATGAACTCGATGAGCACGCTTTCCTATTTCTGATCCAAATTAACACTGATGCTGAACTGCTTGGATGAATCGCCAGGAACAAAGTCAACTAGCTTAGTGTCATCCGCCGACTTAAATTTCAACATGGGGTCATGCTCTGTGGTTGGCTTCTTCAAAGATGTCATATCCGCCGGGTCAACATTATCCTTCTAAAATCTCAATTCTTCTATTGCACAGACGGACTCAGCATAAGCAGCATCACCTTCTTCACACTCCAAGGCTATCTTCTGGCTTCCAAGCACTAAGATGGTGCCCTTGTGACCTAGCATCTTAAGCTGCAAATAAACATAGCAAGGCCTTGCCATGAACTTAGCATAAGCCAGCCGCCCAAACAGAGCATGATAAGGGCTCTTGATTTTAACCACCTCAAAAGTCAATGTCTCAGATCTGGAATCATGATCATCTCCAAAGGAAACTTCCAAATATATTTTGCCCACTGGATACGCCGACTTACCAGGCACTGCTACCTCTTGAGCACTACGTTGGATTTCCTTGAAGAGAAAAGGATGATGCAGCAAAGTAGCGTAAGTATTTCCCTCAGTTTTTGAGAACCAAGGTATCAATCCAGTAGGAGTCTATGCGCGAGTCCCTCGTACCTGCACAAAGCAAATAACTCCTAGCAACCAACGCGATAAGGGGTTGTCAATCCCTTCATGGTCACTTACGAGAGTGAGATCTGATAGATATGATAAGATAATATTTTTGGTATTTTTGTGATAAAGATGCAAAGTAAAATAAAAGCAAAGTAAAAAAAGCAAAGGAAATAACTAAGTATTGGAAGATTAATATGATGAATATAGACCCGGGGGCCATAGGTTTCACTAGTGGCTTCTCTCAAGAGCATAAGTATTTTACGATGGGTGAACGAATTACTGTTGAGAAATTGACAGAATTGAGCATAGTTATGAGAATATCTAGGTATGATCATGTATATAGGCATCACGTCCGAGACAAGTAGACTGACTCTTGCCTGCATCTACTACTATTACTCCACTCATCGACCACTATCCAGCATGCATCTAGAGTATTGAGTTCATGAAAACAGAGTAACGCTTTAAGTAAGATGACATGATGTAGAGGGATAAACTCATGCAATATGATGAAACCCCCATCTTGTTATCCTCGATGGCAACAATACAATACATGTCTTGCTGCCCCTACTGTCACTGGGAAAGGACACCGCAAGATTGAACCCAAAGCTAAGAAATTCTCCCATTGCAAGAAAGATCGATCTAGTAGGCCAAACCAAACTGATAATTCGAAGAGATTTGCACAGATAACCAATCATACATAAAAGAATTCAGAGAAGATTCAAATATTGTTCATAGATAATCTTGATCATAAACCCACAATTCATCGGTCTCAACAGACACATCGCAAAAAGAAGATTACATCGAATAGATCTCCACAAGAGAGGGGGAGAACATTGTATTGAGATCCAAAAATAGAGAAGAAGCCATGTAGCTAATAACTACGGACCCGAAGGTCTGAGGAGAACTACTCACACTTCATCAGAGAGGCTATGGTGTTGATGTAGAAGCCCTCCGTGATGGATACCCCCTCTGGCGGAGCTCTGGAACAGGCCCCAAGATGGGATCTCGTGGATACAGAAAGTTGCGGCGGTGGAATTAGGGTTTTGGCTCCGTCTCTGATCGTTCGGCGGTACATAGGTATATATAGGAGGAAGGAGTGCGTCGGTGGAGCAACAGGGGGCCCACGAGGGTGGAGGGCGCGCCTGGGGGGGGGGGGTAGGCGCGCCCCCCTACCTCGTGGCCTCCTCCTTTGTTTCTTGATGTAGGGTCCAAGTCTCCTGGATCATGTTCGGTGAGAAAATCACGTTCCCAAAGGTTTCATTCCGTTTGGACTCTGTTTGATATTCGTTTTCTTCGAAACCCTAAAATAGGCAAAAAAACAGCAATTCTAGGCTGGGCCTCCGGTTAATAGGTTAGTCCCAAAAATAATATAAAAGTGGATAATAAAGCCCAATAATGTCCAAAACAGTAGATAATATAGCATGGAGCAATCAAAAATTATAGATGCGTTGGAGACGTATCAAGCATCCCCAAGCTTAATTCCTGCTCGTCCTCGAGTAGGTAAATGATAAAAAGAGAATTTTTGATGCGGAGTGCTACTTGGCATAATTTTAATGTAATTCTTGTTAATTGTGGTATGAATATTCAGATCCGGAAGATTCAAGATAAAAGTTCATATTGACATAAAAATAATAATACTTCAAGCATACTAACTAAGCAATTATGTCTTCTCAAAATAACATGGCCAAAGAAAGTTCATCCCTACAAAATCATATAGTTTAGTCATGCTCCATTTTCGTCACACAAGAATGCTCTCATCATGCACAACCCCGATGACAAGCCAAGCAATTGTTTCATAGTTTAGTAATCTCAAACCTATAAACTTTCACGCAATATATGAGCGCGAGCCATGGATATAGCACTATGGGTGGAATAGAATATAATGATGGGGGTTATGTGGAGAAGACAAAAAGGAGAAAGTCTCACATCAACGAGGCTAATCAATGGGCTATGGAGATGCCCACCGATTGATGTTAATGCAAGGAGTAGGGATTGCCATGCAACGGATGCACTAGAGCTATTAATGTATGAAAGCTCAACAAAAGAAACTAAGTGGGTGTGCATCCAACTTGCTTGCTCACGAAGACCTAGGCCACTTGAGAAGGCCCATTGTTGGAATATACAAGCCAAGTTCTATAATGAAAATTTCCCACTAGTATATGAAAGTGACAAAATAAAAGACTCTCTATCATGAATATTATGGTGCTACTTTGAAGCACAAGTGTGGCAAAGGATAGTAGCATTGTCCCATTTATATATATATATATTCTCTTTTTTTATTTGGCCTTTCTTTTTTTATTTGGCCTTTCTCTTTTTGGGGGGAAATGCTCTATGAATGATGGTCAACACACTTCTATTTACTTACAACTCAAGAATTACAACTCGATACTTAGAACAAGATATGACTCTGTATGAATGCCTCCGGCGGTGTATCGGGATATGCAATGAACCAAGAGTGACATGTATGAAAGAATTATGAACAGTGGCTTTGCCACAAATACTATGTCAACTACATGATCATGCTAAGCAATATGACAATGATGAATGTGTCATGATAAATGAAATGGTGGAAAGTTGCATGGCAATATATCTCGAAATGGCTATGGAAATGCCATAATAGGTAGGTATGGTGGCTGTTTTGAGGAAGATATAAGGAGGTTTATGTGTGAAAGAGCGTATCATATCACGGGGTTTGGATGCACCGGCGAAGTTTGCACCAACTCTCAATGTGAGAAAGGGCAATGCACGGTACCGAAGAGGCTAGCAATGATGGAAAGGTGAGAGTGTGTATTATCCATGGACTCAACATTAGTCATAAAGAACTCACATACTTATTGCAAAAATCTACAAGTAATCAAAAACCAAGCACTACGCACATGCTCCTAAGGGGATAGATTGGTAGGAAAAGACCATCGCTCGTCCCCGACCGCCACTCATAAGGAAGACAATCAAAGAACACCTCATGTTTCGAATTTGTTACATAACGTTTACCATACGTGCATGCTACGGGACTTGCAAACTTCAACACAAGCATTTCTCAAATTCACAACTACTCAGCTAGCACGACTTTGATATTATTACCTCCATATCTCAAAACAATCATCAAGCATCAAACTTCTCTTAGTATTCAAAACACTCATAAGAAAAAACATTACTATCTTGAATACCTAGCATATTAGGATTATTTAAGCAAATTACCATGATATTTAAGACTCTCAAAATAATCTAAGTGAAGCATGAGAGATCAATAGTTTCTATAAAACAAATCCACCACCGTGCTCTAAAAGATATAAGTGAAGTACTAGAGCAAAACTATATAACTCAAAAAGATATAAGTGAAGCACATAGAGTATTCTAACAAATTCCAAATCATGTATAGCTCTCTCAAAAGGTGTGTACAGCAAGGATGGTTGTGGTAAACTAAAAAGCAAAGACTCAAATCATACAAGACGCTCCAAGCAAAACACATATCAGGTGGTGAATAAAAATATAGCTCCAAGTAAAGTTACCGATAGAAGTAGACGAAAGAGGGGATGCCTTCCGGGGCATCCCCAAGCTTTGGCTTTTAGGTGTCCTTGGATTATCTTGGGGGTGCCATGGGCATCCCCAATCTTAGGCTCTTGCCACTCCTTGTTCCATAATCCATCAAATCTTTACCCAAAACTTGAAAACTTCACAACACAAAACTTAAAGTAGAAAATCTCGTGAGCTCCGTTAGCGAAAGAAAACAAAAGACCAATTAAAGGTACTGTAATGAACTCATTATTTATTTATATTGGTGTTAAACCTACTGTATTCCAACTTCTCTATGGTTTATAAACTATTTTACTAGCCATAGATTCATCAAAATAAGCAAACAACACACGAAAAACAGAATTTATCAAAAACAGAACAGTCTGTAGTAATCTGTAGCTAGCGCAAGATCTGGAACCCCAAAAATTCTAAAATAAATTGCCGGACGTGAGGAATTTGTCTATTAATCATCTTCAAAAATAATTAACTAAATATCACTTTACAAATAAAAATGGCAGCAGTTCTCGTGAGCGCTAAAGCTTCTGTTTTTTACAGCAAGATATCAAGACTTTGCCCAAGTCTTCCCAACGGTTCTACTTGGCACAAACACTAATTAAACACAAAAAAACAACCTAAACAGAGGCTAGATAAATTATTTATTACTAAACAGGAGCAAAAATCAAGGAATAAAAATAAAATTGGGTTGCCTCCCAACAAGCGCTATCGTTTAACGCCCCTAGCTAGGCATAAAAAGCAAGGATAGATCTAGGTATTGCCATCTTTGGTAGGCAATCCATAAGTGGCTCGCATAATAGATTCATAAGGTAATTTAATTTTCTTTCTAGGAAAGTGTTCCATGCCTTTCCTTAACTGAAACTGGAATCTAATATTTCCTTCCTTCATATCAATAATTGACCAATCGTTCTAAGGAAAGGTCTACCAAGAATAATAGGACATGAAGGATTGCAATCTATGTCAAGAACAATAAAATCTACGGGTAAATAATTCGTATTTGCAACAATAAGAACATCATTAATTCTTCCCATAGGTTTATTAATAGTGGAATCCACAAGGTGCAAGTTTAAAGAGCAATCATCAAAATCACGGAAACCTAACAAATCACACAAAGTCTTTGGAATCGTGGAAACACTAGCACCCAAATCACACAAAGCATAGCATTCATGATCTTTAATTTTAATTTTAATAGTTGGTTCCCATTCATCATAAAGTTTTCTAGGGATAGAAACTTCCAACTCAAGTTTTTCTTCATAAGATTGCATCAAGGCATGAACGATATGTTTAGTAAATGCTTTATTTTGACTATAAGCATGAGGAGAATTTAGCAGAGATTGCAACAAGGAAATACAATCAATCAAAGAGCAATTTTCACAATTAAATTCCTTGAAATCCAAAATAGTGGGTTTAGCAACATCTAGGGTTTTAATTTCTTCAATCCCACTTTTATCAATTTTAGCATCAAGATCTAAAAACTCCGAATATTTGGAACGCCTTCTAGGTAAAGGTGGATCATATTCAGTCCCATCATTATCAAGATTCATATTGCAAAACAAAGATTTAATAGGGGACACATCAATAACTTTTAGATCTTCATCTTTATTTTCATAGGAACTAGAAGAACACGCTCTTATAAAGGCATCTTTCTTAGCACGCATCCTAGCGGTTCTTTCTTTGCACCCATCAATGGAAATTCCCATGGCTTTGAGAGACTCATTGATATCATGCTTAGGAGGAATAGATCTAAGTTTCAAAGAATCAACATCAAGAGAAATTCTATCAACGTTCCTAGCCAACTCATCGATCTTAAGCAAATTTTCTTCAATCAAAGCATTGAAATTATTTTGCGAAGTAATAAATTCTTTAATATTAGATTCAAAATCAGAGGGCATCTTATTATAATTTCCATAAGAATTGTTGTAGGAATTACCATAATTATTAGAGGGATTACTAGGATAAGGCCTAGGATTAAAATTTCCTCTATACGCGTTGTTACCAAAATTGTTCCTACCCACAAAATTCACATCCATAGATTCATTATTATTCTCAATCAAAGTAGACAAGGGCATATCATTAGGATCAGAAGAAACACTTTTACTAGCAAATAATTTCATAAGTTCATCCATCTTCCCACTCAAAACATTAATTTCTTCTATCACATGCACGTTTTTATTAGTAGATCTTTCAGTATGCCATTGAGAATAATTAACCATAATATTATCTAGGAGTTTAGTAGCTTCTCCTCAAGTGATTTCCATAAAAGTGCCTCCCGCAGTCGAATCTAAAAGATTTCTAGAAGCAAAATTCAATCCAACATAAATTTTTTGTATAATCATCCACAAATTCAAACAATGAGTAGGGCAATTACGTATCATTAATTTCATCCTCTCCCAAGCTTGTGCAACATGTTCATGATCAAGTTGCTTAAAATTCATAATATCGTTTCTAAGGGAGATGATCTTAGCGGGAGGAAAATACTTAGAGATAAAAGCATCTTTGCACTTATTCCAAGAATCAATACTATTTTTAGGCAAAGACGAAAACCAAGCTTTAGCACGATCTCTAAAGCGAAAAAGGAAATAGCTTCAATTTAACAATATCGTTATCCACATCTTTCTTCTTTTGCATATCACACAAATCAATGAAGCTATTTAGATGGGTAGCGGCATCTTCACTAGGAAGGCCGGAAAACGGATCTTTCATGACAAGATTCAGCAAAGCGGCATTAATCCACAAGATTCAGCATCGGTTAGAGGAGCAATCGGAGTGCTAATAAAATCATTGTTGTTGGTATTGGTAAAGTCACACAATTTAGTGTTATCTTGAGCCATCGTGACAAGCAAGCAATCCAACACACAAGCAAACAAAAAGCAAGCGGGCAAAAGGAGGCAAATAGAGAAAGAGAGGGAGGATAGAGAGAGGGCGAATAAAACGACAAGGGTGAAGTGGGGGAGAGGAAAACGAGAGGCAAATGGCAAATAATGTAATGCGGGAGATAAGGATTGTGATGGGTACTTGGTATATTGACTTTTGCGTAGACTCCCCGACAACGGTGACAGAAATTCTTCTTGCTACCTCTTGAGCACTGCGTTGGATTTCCTTGAAGAGGACAGGATGATGCAGCAAAGTAGCATAAGTATTTCCCTTAGTTTTTGAGAACCAAGGCATCAATCCAGTAGGAGGCTATGCATGAGTCCCTCGTACCTGCACAAAGCAAATAACTCCTCGCAACCAACATGATAAGGGGTTGTCAATCCCTTCACGGCCACTTACAAGAGTGAGATCTGATAGATATGATAAGATAATATTTTTGGTATTTTTGTGATAAAGATGCAAAGTAAAATAAAAGCAAAGTAAAAAAGCAAAGGAAATAACTAAGTATTGGAAGATTAATATGATGAATATAGACCCGGGGGCCATAGGTTTCACTAGTGGCTTCTCTCAAGAGCATAAGTATTTTACGGTGGGTGAACGAATTACTGTTGAGCAATTGACAGAATTGAGCATAGTTATGAGAATATCTAGGTATGATCATGTATATAGGCATCACATCCGAGACAAGTAGACCGACTCCTGCCTGCATCTACTACTATTACTCCACTCATCGACCGCTATCCAGCATGCATCTAGAGTATTAAGTTCATGAAAACAGAGTAACGCTTTAAGTAAGATGACATGATGTAGAGGGATAAACTCATGCAATATGATGGAAACCCCATCTTGTTATCCTCGATGGCAACAATACAATACGTGCCTTGCTGCCCCTACTGTCACTGGGAAAGGATGCCGCAAGATTGAACCCAAAGCTAAGAACTTCTTCCATTGCAAGAAAGATCAATCTAGTAGGCCAAACCAAACTGATAATTCGAAGAGACTTGCAAAGATAACCAATCATACATAAAAGAATTCAGAGAAGATTCAAATATTGTTCATAGATAATCTTGATCATAAACCCACAATTCATCGGTCTCAACAAACACACCGCAAAAAGAAGATCACATCGAATAGATCTCCACAAGAGAGGGGGAGAACATTGTATTGGGATCCAAAAAGAGAGAAGAAGCCATCTAGCTAATAAATATGGACCCGAAGGTCTGAGGTGAACTACTCACACTTCATCGGAGGGGCTATGGTGTTTGTGGGAGTCCTGGATTAGGGGGTCTCCAGACAGCCGGACTATCTCCATTGGCCGGACTGTTAGACTATGAAGATACAAGATTGAAGACTTTGTCTCGTGTCCAGATGGGATTCTACTTGGCGTGGAAGGAAAACTAGGCAATACGTATATGGATATCTCCTCCTTTGTAACCGACCTTGTGTAACCCTAACCCTCTCCGGTGTCTATATAAACCGAAGGGTTTTAGTCCGTAGGACAACAACCACAACATACAATCATACCATAGGCTAGCTTCTAGGGTTTAGCCTCTCTGATCTCGTGGTAGATCTACTCTTGTAACACCCATATCATCAATATTAATCCAGTAGGGCGTAGGGTTTTACCTCCATCAAGAGGGCCCGAACCTGGGTAAAACTTCGTGTCCCTTGCCTCCTGTTACCATCCGGCCTAGACGCATAGTTCGGGACCCCCTACCCGAGATCCGCCGTTTTTGACACCGACATTGGTGCTTTCATTGAGAGTTCCTCTGTGTCGTCGCCGTTAGGCTTGATGGCTCCTACTATCATCGATAGCGATGCGGTCCAGGGTGAGACTTTTCTGCCCGGACAGATCTTCGTATTCGGCGGCTTTGCACTGCGGGCTAATTCGCTTGGCCATCTGGAGCAGATTGAAAGCTACGCCCCTGGCCATCAGGTCAGATTTGGAAGTTTGAATTACACGGCCAACATCCGTGGTGACTTGATCTTCGACGGATTCGAGCCACAGCCAGGCGCGCCACACTGTCGCGATGGGTATGACCTAGCTCTGCCACCGGACGGTACCCCAGAGGCCGCGCCCGCATCAGCTCCAACCCTTAGCTCGGAGCCAACTGCGCCAATCGAGGACGGGTGGCTAGACACCTCCTCAGGGGCTGCAGTTTCGACGGTGATCGAGCCAAACACCAGCATAATCCTCTGCGCAACCCGTGACTCCAAGGTGCCGGACTCTCTTCTGGACCCCGAACCATCCGCGCCCCTGCAAATCGAATCCGATTGGGTGCCGATCATGGAATTCACCGCCGCGGATATCTTTCAGCAATCGCCCTTCGGCGACATTCTGAATTCACTAAGGTCTCTCCCTTTTTCAGGAGAGCCCTGGCCGGATTATGGCCAACAGGATTGGAACGTGGACGACGAAGAAATTCGACGCCCACCCACCACCCACTTTGTAGCCATTGTCGATGATTTAACCGACATGCTTGACTTCGAATCCGAAGACATCGATGGTATGGACGACGATGTAGGAGACGAACATGAACCAGCACCTATAGGGCACTGGAAAGCCACCTCGTCGTATGACATATACATGGTGGATACACCCAATGAAGGCAATGGCGATGAGATAGCGGAGGACGACCCCTCCAAGAAGCAACCCAAGCGCCGACGTCAGCGGTGCCACTCTAAGTCCCGCCAAAGCAAAAGTGGTGATACCGACACAGGAGATAATAACACTCCGGATAGCACCGAAGACAACAGCAATCCCCTCCAGCAAGATTTAGAGCAGGAGGATGACGGAGCCAGCTCTCCTGAGAGAGCGGCTAGCGGAGAGGAGGAGGATGACAATTACATGCCCCCTCCGAAGACGAGGCAAGCCTCGGCGACAATGAATTCGCCGTACCAGAGGATCCCGTTGAACAAGAGTGCTTCAAACGCAGGCTTATGGCCACGGCAAATAGCCTGAAGAAAAAGCAGCAGCAGCTTCAAGCTGATCAAGATCTGCTAACTGACAAATGGACTGAAGTCCTCGCGGCCGAGGAATATAAACTCGAGCGTCCCTCCAAGAGTTACCCACGGCGCAGGTTACTACCCCGACTGGAGGAAGAAGCGTATGATACGGCTGATCGGCCACCTCGTGGCCGCGATAGAGAGGCATTCCAGCCAAAAGCTCAGCCTCCATCCCAATGCCATCCAAATAAAAAGGCATGGGGAGATACGCCAGACCTGCGTGACATATTGGAGGACAAAGCAAAGCATTCAAGATCGATCTACGGATCACGAGGGTGCACCACTCTACGAGACGGCAAACGTCACGCCGGATACAGTAAAAGCAAATCCGGCCGGGCCGAACACAGCGGGCAGAACCCATTCGAGTTGCGTCGCGATATAGCCCAATACAGAGGCACCGCACACCCCTTGTGCTTCACAAACGAAGTAATGGAACATCAATTCCCAGAAGGTTTCAAACCTGTAAACATTGAATCATACGACGGCACAACAAATCCCGCAGTATGGATTGAGGACTTCCTCCTCCACATCCACATGGCCCGCGGTGACGACTTACATGCCATCAAGTACCTCCCACTAAAACTCAAAGGACCAGCGCGGCATTGGCTTAATAGCTTGCCAGCGGACTCCATTAGCTGTTGGGAAGATCTGGAAGCCGCATTCCTCAACAACTTTCAGGGCACTTATGTGCAACCACCAGAGGCGGATGACTTGAGCCACATAATTCAGCAGCCAGAAGAGTCGGCCAGGCAATTCTGGACTCGGTTCCTTACAAAGAAAAATCAAATCGTCGATTGTCCGGATGCGGAGGCCTTGGCGGCTTTCAAGCACAACATCTGAGATGAGTGGCTAGCCCGGCACCTTTGTCGGGAAAAGCCGAAATCTATGGCAGCTGTCACGACGCTCATGACCCGCTTTTGTGCGGGAGAAGACAGCTGGTTGGCTCGCAGTAATAACATATCAAAGAACTATGGTACCTCAGATACCAAGGACGGCAATAGTAGGTCACATCGCAACAAGCATAAGCGCCGCATCAACAGCGAAAGTACTGAGTATACGGCAGTCGATGCCGGATTCAAAGGCTCTAAACCCGGTCAGCGGAAAAAGCCATTCAAACAAAGTACATTGGGTCCGTCCAGCTTGGACCGTATACTCGATCGCTCGTGTCAAATACACGACACCCCAGACAAGCCAGCTAATCACACCAACAGGGATTGTTGGGTGTTCAACTAGGCCGGCAAGTTAATTGCCGAAAACAAGGACAAGGGGCCGCATAGCGATGACGAGGAAGAACCCCGGCAGCCGCACACTGGAGGACAGGAGAGGTTTCCCCCGCAAGTGCGGACGGTGAACATGATATACGCAACCCACATCCCCAAAAGGGAGAGGAAGCGTGCGCTCCATGACGTATATGCGTTGGAGCCATTCGCCCCAAAGTTCAACCCTTGGTCCTCCTATCCGATCACGTTCGATCGCAGGGACCACCCCACTAGTATCCATCATGGAGGATTCGCTGCACTAGTCCTAGACCCAATCATCGACGGATTTCACCTCACTCGAGTCCTTATGGACGGCGGCAGCAGCCTGAACCTGCTTTATCAGGACACAGTGTGCAAAATGGGTATAGACCCCTCAAGGATCAAACCCACAAAAACGACCTTTAAGGGCGTCATTCCAGGCGTAGAGGCCCACTACACAGGCTCACTTACACGGGAAGTGGTCTTCGGATCCCCGGATAACTTCCGAAGCGAAGAGTTAATCTTCGATATAGTCCCGTTCCACAGTGGTTATCACGCGCTGCTCGGACGAACCGCATTTGCTAGATTCAATGTCGTACCACATTATGCATACCTCAAGCTCAAGATGCCAGGACCTCGCGGAGTTATTACAGTCAATGGAAACACAGAGCGCTCTCTTCGAACAGAGGAGCACACCGCGGCCCTCACAGCAGAAGCGCAAAGCAGCCTCTCAAGGCAATCTACCAGTTCGGCGTTTCAAGGCCCGGACACCTTCAAGCGCGCTCAGGGCAATCGGCAAATAGACCGCCTGGCGCGATCTAAGCTCGCGTAGCAATACGGCGGCCACCCCAATCCCAGCCCAATGGCGATATTCGTGCCGCGCGTACATAATTATGCATTAAAAATACCATGGGCACAGGTGGGGAGGAGGGCACAACTGCGGCACGCCCCAAAACGCGGCCTAAACCGCACTAGGGGCTTCCCGTTTAGTTATTTTTCTTTTTCTTTCAGGACTTTAATCTCTGGAAACACTGTTCGGTAGCTCTATCGCCGAACACATGATACAACAACCAAGGAGGCAGACAACTACGTTATACAATGGAATTCCCAGGTTGATTACAGATTTCATATCATTCCTCAGCTCGCCCTTGGAAGGGACATAGTCCTACTCTTTTGCTTATTGCACTATCTGTATCACTTTGCTTTAATGCAATTTTTTAATATACAATGCATGACATTATGACTATTATTGCATTTTTATTATATATATATATATATATCTATGTGTTCATTAATGACGCCTTGCAACCGTACACTCTGGTACGGCCAATGCACCAGGGGCTTACGTACCCACAATATGGTGGTCCGAACACTTTCACAAGTGCGACACCCCGAACTTATAGCATTATATGCATCAGCTCCGAATCATGTCTTTGGTCAAATGTTGGGTTTGCCCGGCTCCTATGTTTTGGTACCTTACGTTCCGCTCTATCGGCTAAGGTAGCGCTAGGAGAACTACTACGATTGTGCCCCGGTTCTGTCGGGCCGAGCACCTCGGTAGAGAAAGCTAAAACTGACTGTCATGATAAGGCGAGAGACTGGTCGCTATTCGGCGAGGTTTTTCGAGTCCCTAAAGACGTATGCCGCTTAGGGCGAGGGGCCGGTTCCGTCCGGCTTACAGGCATGTATCGCGCCCCGAATTCGGCCTTCCGAATACCAGGGGCTTCGCCGAAATTTAAAATTATAGAATTCTATGGCTAAGTGAGAGTGATAAAGCAATATTAGTCCGGTTGCCTTGTTCGTTGTGCTGAGCACCTCCCTCGAAGGACCCAAATATGGGAACAAGAGTGCTCAGGTTTATCTCAAACACCCCAGCACTAGCGGCATGGGGGCAGAAGCCGAGGACTAGCCATCTCTTAGATTGGATAAACAGCCAAACAAAAGGTAATATTTTAAATTCAAACAAGTGTTGCATGGCGCATATGAAACAAGTTTTCATACATACAGGACAAAACGAGCAAGTCTCATTCAAATATTACATTTTGTGAACACTCATCCGCGATAAGACAGGTGCCCGGCAGAACACCCTCGTAGTACATCTCGGGGTGGCGGTGCTCCTTGCCCTGTAGCGGCCCCTCCTTGATCATCTTCACGGCGTCTAGCTTGACCCACTGTGTTTTTACACGGGCGAAAGCCCGGCATGCACCTTCAATGCAGACAGATCGCTTGACGACCTCCAGCCGTGGGCAGGCATCCACAAGCCACCTCACCAGGCCGAAGAAGCTATTCGGAAGGGCATCGCCAGGCCACAACCGGACTATGAAGCCCTTCATGGCCTGATCGGCCGCCTTATGTAGCTCGACCATCTGCTTCAGCTGGTCGCTCATTGGCACTGGATGTTCGGCCTCAGCATACTGAGACCAGAACAACTTCTCCGTCGAGCTCCCATCCTCGGCCTGGTAAAATTGTGCGGCATCGGACACACTATGGGGCAAATCTGCGAATGCTCCTGAAGAGCTCCGGATCCGGGTAAGTAATCGATAATTTACTTTTACATGCTTGCTTTGCATATAGAAAGCCTTACCCGCCGCTATCTTCTTCATCGTGTCGATCTCTTGAAGGGCCTTCTGGGCCTCGGCCTTGGCACTCTTCGCACTCTCACGGGTCGCGGCAAGCTCAGGCTCTCGCGTCTTCAAGTCAAGCTCCAACGCCTCGTGCTTCGTCACAAGAGCCTAGAGCTCTTGCTGCACCTCGCCCACCCGAGCCTCATGCCTCTCTCGCTCGGTGCGCTCCTTGGCCGCTGTCTCTTCCGCCTTGGTCAGCGCTTGCTTCAGGGTCACCACCTCGGTCGTGGCCCCTGGCAAAACATACAATGATCCTGTCATTCTGCAATCGCGTCCTTTCTTATATATACATATATCTATAGACGGGGTATTACTTACCCTCGTTCTCCTCGAGCTGCCTCTTTACAAGGCCGAGCTCTTTCTTGGACCATCAAGGTCCTGCTTCAGTACAGCGACCTCCGCAGTTAGTGCGGCGGACGCCAACAGAGAAGCCTGCATATGCATATTGACATACTTGTATTAGACTCCTGTGATATTATTTGATCCTCTGTTCGGCTTTTCTTTGCGAACACCGAACAAAGCATCAGGGGCTACTGTCTATGCGGTAATACTTCTACTACATTTTAAAACACTTACCTCGAATCCTGTTAGAAGGCTAGTACAGGCTTCAGTCAATCCGCTCTTGGTGGACTGAACCTTCCGGATCACCGCACTCATGATAGTGTGGTGCTCCTCCTCGATGGAAGCGTTGTGAAGCGCTTCCAACATATTGTCCGGCACCTCTGGATGGACAGAGGTCACCGGCACAGGCGTCTCACCCCTCTTAGAAGGAGACAGCCTGCCCGAGCCCGGAACCGCTGGAGGTTCCGGCGCGATGTTCGGCTGAGGGCCGAACTCAGAGCTCTCAGGGGCCCCGTCCCCTCTGCTCCCGGAGTCTGGAAGGTCGCCTTAAGGCGCCTCCGAGACTGTCTCCCCTCGATCTGGTGCCTCTTGAGACAACACCTCGGCATCGTCGGCAGGATGAGGGGAGGTGGCAGTCGGGACTGGATCGCTATCCATGTCCGGCGAACCCAGGGAGCCGTCTGATGATACCTCGATATTGGCTCGTGGCGGCCTGCGTAATTATGTTCAGCGATTAGGGAAAGCAATGCGACAAAGGAATCCTATGGGTTACTTTGGTATCCGAATACTTACGATCTCCCCTGGGGCTTGGCCCTGGGCAACCACTCGTCTTCACTTTCGTCGGCGGCGGTGGAGCTGTCCGGAAGGAGAGTCCTTCCCTTCTTGGACCCTCCGGCCTCCCCAGTTGGGGCGGCCTTCCTTTTCTTGTCTCCCCCAGTCGATGGGGGAGCCTCTTCTTCCTCTTCCTCGTCTTCGAGGGAAGAGTGCGCCGCAGAGTCATCGGACGGTGAGTTCGACGACGCCTGGCGTCGGGAACCCTTTCGAGCTCCCTTGGCCTTCTTGGTCTTCTCCGGCACCTTATAAGGGGCCGGAGTCAACATCTTCGCCAGAAGCGCGTCTGCGGGGCCTTCGGGCAAGGGAGCCGGGCAGTCGATTTTTCCGGCCATCTTCTGCCAGTCCTGCTAACGGCATGGGAGTTTAGATCCCGCATAGAGTCAATCTATATAAAAACAAGTATCCTGTGAAAGGTAAAACAACTTACCGCGCTGGCTTGGCGCTTCGCACTAAACCCGCGATCCTCAGTAATGGGGGGAGGGACCTTGGCGCTCTTGAACAGCACCCTCCAGGCATCTTCATGAGTCGTGTCGAAGAGCCTGTTCAGAGTTCGGTGCTGCGCCGGATTGAACTCCCACAAGGTGAACTCCCGTTGTTCGCACGGGAGTATCCGGCGGATGAGCATAACCTGGACTATGTTGATGAGCTTGAGCTTCTTGTCCACCATGTTTTGAATACATGACTGGAGTCCGGTCAGCTCTTTTGAATTACCCCAGGACAGGCCCTTCTCCTTCCAGGAGGTGAGCCGCATGGGGGTGCCAGATCGAAACTCGGGGGCCGCTACCCATGCGGGGTCGCGCGGCTCGGTGATATAGAACCACCCCGATTGCCACCCCTTTATGGTTTCTACAAAGGAGCCCTCGAGCCATGTTATGTTGGGCATCTTGCCCACCATGGCGCCTCCGCTCTCCGCCTAGCGGCCGCCCACCACCTTCGGCTTGACATGAAGGTCTTCAGCCATAGGCCGAAGTGGGGCTTGACGCGGAGAAAGGCCTCACACACGGCAATAAACGCCGAGATGTTGAGGATGAAGTTCGGGGCCGGATCATGGAAATCCAGGTCGTAATAGAACATGAGCCCCCGGACAAAGGGATGGAGAGGGAATCCCAGTCCGTGGAAGAAATGGGTGAGGAATACAACCCTCTCCTGGGGCCTGGGGGTGGGGATGAGTTGCCCCTCATCTGGGAGCCGGTGCGTGATGTCGTCGGGCAGGTATCCGGCTCTCCTCAGTTTCTTGACGTCTCCCTCCGTGACGGAGAAGACCATCCACTTGTCTCCCGCTCCGCACATGGTTGGAGAAGGTTGAGATGGAAGTGAGGACTTGGGCGCTAGAGCTTGAGTGTGCGGGAGCAGATGAGCAGAGGAGGAAGAAGGTGTGGATAGAAAGGTGAATCTTTATCCCTTTATATGGGCGGACAAAACTAAGCATCCCCACTTGCCTGGTAAAACTCGCTTATCCCCCAAGCGCCGTAATTGATGGTCCGGTTGGGTTACCCACGCCCGTATTGATGAGAATCCCGTAATAAGGGGACATGATCTCTGCTTTGACAAGACGTGTCGAAAAACTACCTCGCGTTATGTGCGGGGCTGGTTAAAAGAAACGGTTCGAATAATCACCGGGCCATGACGTAACGTCGTGTTGCCAAAACAAGCTAGCGAATTAGATCTGTGAAAACATTATTCTCTCTACGGTGTAATGTGGAACTTATTTTGCAGGGTCGGACACTATCCTCGTATTCAAATTCTTCTGTGATGTATTCGGAGAAGGAACCCGCCTTGCAATGCCAAAGAAAACTGCGCGTTGGACTCGTCGTCATTGAAGCCTGGTTCAGGGGCTACTGTGGGAGTCCTGGATTAGGGGGTCTCCGGACAGCCGGACTATCTCCATTGGCCAAACTGTTAGACTATGAAGATACAAGATTGAAGACTTCGTCTCGTGTCCAGATGGGACTCTACTTGGCGTGGAAGGCAAGCCAGGCAATACGTATATGGATATCTCCTCCTTTGTAACCGACCTTGTGTAACCCTAACCCTCTCCATTGTCTATATAAACGGAAGGGTTTTAGTCCATAGGACAACAACCACAACATACAATCATACCATAGGCTAGCTTCTAGGGTTTAGCCTCTCTGATCTCGTGGTAGATCTACTCTTGTAACACTCATATCATCAGTATTAATCAAGCAGGACGTAGGGTTTTACCTCCATCAAGAGGGCCCGAACCTGGGTAAAACTTCGTGTCCCTTGCCTCCTGTTACCATCCGGCCTAGACGCACGGTTCGGGACCCCCTACCCGAGATCCGCCGGTTTTGACACCGACAGTGTTGATGTAGAAGCCCTCCGTGATGGATACCCCCTCCGGCGGAGCTCCGGAACAGGCCCCAAGATGGGACCTCGTGGATACAGAAAGTTGCGGCGGTGGAATTAGGGTTTTGGCTCCGTCTCTGATCATTTGGGGGTATGTAGGTATATATAGGAGGAAGGAGTACGTCGGTGAAGCAACAGGGGGCCCACGAGGGTGGAGGGCGCACCTGGGGGGGTAGGCGCGCCGCCTACCTCGTGGCCTCCTCCTTTGTTTCTCGACGTAGGGTGCAAGTCTCCTAGATCATGTTCGGTGAGAAAATCACGTTCCCGAAGGTTTCATTCCATTTGGACTCCGTTTGATATTCCTTTTCTTCGAAACCCTAAAATAAGCACACAAAAAGCAATTCTAGGCTGGGCCTCCGATTAATAGGTTAGTCCCAAAAAATAATATAAAAGTGGATAATAAGGCCCAATAGTGTCCAAAACAGTAGATAATATAGCATGGAGCAATCAAAAATTATAGATACGTTGGAGACGTATCAGGCACCACGCCGTGAAAAGACAGTGTTTGACGGCTTAAGATCTTTGTCAGTCAAGATCATGCGACGAAAAGTTTCATAATACAGAATATTGATGTTGCTGCCCCCATCCATGAGTACCTTAGTAAATATGTACCCTCCAACCTGAGGCGCCACCACCAGAGCCAAATGACCCGGATCATAAATGTAACGCCCCAAGACCGGAGCTTCAGTTGACTTCCAGGGTTTCCGGGTTTCGTCGTGTGTTTTGTTTGGTCCGCTGCATTTCACCTTTGCATCATGTGCATTGCATCATGTCATCATGCAACCCATTCTAAAACTCAACTAAATAAATTGCATGGATCTGCGGTCATTTAAATCGAGGGATATTCACTATGGTGATTACTCTTTAAAACTTATCTTCTCATTATTTAGAGAGCTATAGTAATTATTCCAATTATGTGGAATCACCCATAACACACGTGCAGATAATCCCATGCCTTTCTACTTCGAGTTGATCTCCAAACCTTGCCAAAAATTATTTCTTCTTTTTTTTTAGGCTCCTCCAAAAGTCTCAACATTTTTAGACCTTCCCAAAACTCACTTCCATTCAAATAATTTGAATTAATTTCAAATGAGTTTGAATTCAACTTCAACCGTGTGCCCACTTCTATTTTGCGGGACCAAGCTCATTTTTTTTGCAAGTCCGGGGAAATTGTCCCTATGTGCAAAATCCGTCCGTAACCCTCTCCTTCTTTTCCCTCTCTCGATTTTCTTTTCTGGTAAAGGATATAAGAGAAGAGAGAGAGAAAAGCCCAGCCTAGGCCGGCCTGCTAGGCCCAGCCGGCCCATCTATCTCCTCCAACCCTAGGCGCCCGAGCCACCTAGGCCCGATCCCCTCCTCCTCCTTCGTGCTTCATAGCGCCGCCAGGAGAACGTTGCACGCGCACGCATCCCGATCCCCATCTCCCCTCGGTCTCTCTTTCTCGCTCGCAGCAGTCCCTCTCCCAGCACCAGCGCCTGATCCCCTCGTCCTTCTCCTCCAGTCGCCGCGGCCTTTCTCGCTGCATCCCCTCAACCTGATCCTCTCTGCTCCTCCGCGGGAGTCGTCCCGAGCTCTCCGCGCTGCCGCATTGACAGGGACGCCGAGCGCCACCTCGCAAACTCCGCCGGCGACCTCAACCTCCATGCCTCGTCCCCGAGCTCTGAGTTGCCGCTGCCTTGCTCTCCTCTGCCTCGCGTCGCCCTCCGCCGCCAAGTGTCGCCCCTGCCCGGATCTGTCAGGCCCTGCCATGGCTGCGGCGCCCTGGGACTTCGTCGGCCTCCTGTCCCGACGTGGCCTGCGGCTGGCCTCGACAAGGCCAGCACCTCCTCCTCCTTGCCTTGTCCGTGCTGGTAGTGGCCTCCCACACCCCAGCATCGTCACCTCCACCCCCTGGAACCGCTGGTTCTCCTTGTCACCGAGCCATGCGCCTTCTCCTTGCCCTGCCCCATGTCCAGTGTGTGCGCCATCGCCTCCTTGCTGCTGCCCGCCTGAGGTCCTTTCTTCTCGCCGGGTTTTGGATCGACAAGAACGACACGCCAAGACCCGTACCCGGACCGTCAAGCACCTTCTCCAAGGAATTTGCCAAGTACCATGACATGAGGACCCTCGAACGCGTCAAGTACCCCTTCGGATGCACCAAGTTCGTCTACACAAGAACGGCAAGTACCTCGGCAAGTACCTTGACGCCCGATGCATAGAACGACTACCGTCGCCGATGACCCGAGTACCACTACCGTCGACCCTCAAAGACTCCGTGGACGTCAAGATCCTCGCCGTGACCTCGAACATCTACGGAATGTGCACGACTACAAAATGGGTACCACTACCGTTGCCGAAGACCTGTGTAACGGTATCGTCAAGTCCGACTACCGTCGCCTGAACAACTACTTCCACTACCGCCGTCGCGGGAACGCCTACTTCCCTCTACGAACGAGAACCATCTCCTTTGCACGCTCCGAAGGTATAACCCTGAGACGACGTCCGTGAATGAATGCTTGCGATGTTTGAGATGCTTGTGTTTGCACTGTGTCCAATTTGTCACTCGTTTCCTTGTCGCCAACTCGTGGGACACCCGGTATCCGGGAGCGCCCCACCATGTTTTGCACGCATCCGCACACTTCTCCTTTGCATCGGTATCTCAATCGAGTTACCGAAACCGGAATGTTGCCGTGGCACCGTTTTCATTATCGTTGTCGTGGCACCCCCTTTTCGTTTCCGCCACGATGACAAATGCCTTATAATGCTCTTGTCAACTTTTAATAAAAATTTGCATAAACTTGTTCATGTCATCCGCATCATGATAACAACAAATAAAATATTTAAATTGTTGTTGCAATAAATCACTAATGCATATGGGGATTTATCAGATTTGTTGTCTGTTATATCCGGCCCCATTTAAAATGTTTAATGGGTATAGTTTTGTTATGCTTCACCTCTTGCCATGTTAACCAACATTTAATATTGCTGGGTACATAAACGAGAGAGAACTAAATAATTGATGTGGTGTTCCGTCACTATGCAACCCGTTGCATATTGAGCTCCACTTAACTTGTAGTGTTGTTTGTGCACTTTGCCATGCCATGCATAATTAAACCGGACATGCATCATACTTGGTTGTGCAGCTTGCCATGTTTATGTGATGGTTGTTTACCATGTTGTGTCCTTCTTTTCCGGTGTTTGCTTCTTCGGGTTGGTTCCGGTAACGTCACGGTTGTGAGGATCCGTTCGTCTACGTTCTGTTTGTCTTCTTCATGGACTCGTTCTTCTTCCTTGCGGGATTTCAGGCAAAATGATCATACCCTCGAAATCACTTCTATCTTTGCTTGCTTAGTTGCTCGCTCTTTTGCTATGCATATGCTGCGATACCTACCACTTGCTTATCATGCCTCCTAAATTGTTGAACCAAGCCTCTAACCCACCTTGTCCTAGCAAACCGTTGTTTGGCTATGCTACCGCTTTGCTCAGCCCCTCTTATAGCGTTGTTAGTTGCAGGCGAAGATTGAAATTTGTTCCTTGTTGGAACATGGAGATGTTGTTCCTTGTTGGAACATGTTTACTTGTTGGTATATCACAATATATCTTATTTAATTAATGCATCTATATACTTGGTAAAGGGTGGAAGGCTCGGCCTTATGCCTGGTGTTTTGTTCCACTCTTGCCGCCCTAGTTTCCGTCAGATCGGTGTTATGTTCCCGGATTTTGCGTTCCTCACACGGTTGGGCTATTATGGGAACCCCTTGACAGTTCGCCTTAAGTAAAGCTGTCGGATTCCGGGTTCCGGCAGACCCTTAAGGTTCGAACACTGGGGTGCGCGCGGAGATCACATCCTCAACCTCCCCGTCTCACAAAGATCTAAACTACTAAAGGAATCGCACAAGAGACACAAGGTTTATACTGGTTCGGGCCACCAGTGCGGTGTAATACCCTACTCCAGTGTGTGGTGGATAGATTGCCTCATGGGGCTGGTGATGATGAACAATACAAGGAAGAACAGCCTCGCGAGGGTCTGTTCTTGGCTGGGGCAGTGAACTGCTGGGAGGAGTTCAGTCGCCCTTCTCTCTCTCTCTTTCTCTGATTTCGATCCCCCTTAACCTGAAAACCGAACCCCTTGCTATGTGGGTGGCCGGTCCCTATTTATAGAGGCCCTGGTCCTCTTCCCAAATATTGAGCGGGAAGGGAGCCAACAATGCGGGCTAATTTGAAGGGGGACAGCGCGTACATCTATCCTGACAAAAGGTGGTCTTCGCCTGCGAAAGGCTCTGGTGATGACACCGTGCTGGGCTCCATGGTGACCTCCATCTCGTAGTCCGCTTGGTCCTGGTCTTGTTGCACCGAAATGGCAACCTTTGCCTGATGCCTCGGTACTCCGCGGCTGCGCTTGCCCCCTTTGCACCAAAGAGGAAAGAAGGACGCTCCGCGCGCTGGTGCCCGCCTGGCACCCTCGATCGTCATGGCTTGCATCACTGGCACCTCGCGAGGTACACCGCCTTGATATCTCCGTCTCCTCGCGAGCCAGCCTGAGGAGGCTGCGCCTGAGGATGCGCCGTGTCGTCCGCCTCGCGAGGCTTGGCCCCTCGCGAGGGTCTTGAGTCTTGTGTTGGTGAAGATGGGCCATGTTGGGCCCCCACTCGAGCCACGCCGCAGGCCGCAGGTAGGCAAGTTTGGGGACCCCCGTTCCCAAAACGCCGACAAAATCTCTTCCAGGAATGCCCAACATTGGATTTACCATTCGCCACCTAGCCTTTTTCTTTCCCTTGGGTCGGCCAGCCCAAGGGTCATCATTATTTTACCCCCCCCCCGGGCCAGTGCTCCTCTGAGTGTTGGTCCAACTGAGCGATGTCCAAGGCTACCAGGGGCAACTCTGGGCTGGCTTACCCGACGTCTTGCTCATCCGGTGTGCCCTGAGAACGAGATATGTGCAACTCCTATCGGGATTTGTCGGTACATCTGGGTGGTGTTGCTGGTTTAGTTTTACCCTATCGAAATGTCTTGTTGTACAGGGATACCGAGTCTGATCGGAATGTCTCGGGTGGAGGTCTATTCCTTCGTTGACCGTGAGAGCTTGTGATGGGCTAAGTTGGGACACCCTGCAGGGATTTGAACTTTCGAAAGCCGTGCCCGCGGTTATTTGCATATGGGAATTTGTTAACGTCCGGTTGTAGAAAACCTAAAGTTGACCTTAATTAAAATACATCAACCGTGTGTGTAACCGTGATGGTCTCTTTCCAGCGGAGTCCGGGAAGTGAACACGGTGTTGGAGTTATGTTTGACGTAGGTTGCTCTAGGATCACTTCTTGATCATAGTTTCTCGATCGTGCCTTGCCTTCTCTTCTCGCTCTCATTTGCGTATGTTTAGCCACCATATATGCTAGTCGCTTGTTGCAGCTCCACCTCATACCTTTACCTTACCCATAAGCTTAAATAGTCTTGATCGCGAGGGTGTGAGATTGCTGAGTCCCCGTGACTCATAGTTACTTCCAAAACTAGTTTGCAGGTGCCGATGAGTCCGTGCAGATGACGCAACCAAGCTCAGGAGGAGCTCGATGAAGATCTTGTCCTTTGTGTTGTTTCGTTCTAATTGATCAGTAGTGGAGCCCAGTTGGGGTCGATCTGGGACCTTTGTCACATTTGGGGTTCTTCTTTTATTTTGGCTCCGTAGTCGGGCCCTGATTGTACTTGGTTGATGTAATGCTTTATTCATGTAATTGTGTGAGGTGGCGATTGTAAGCCAACTATGTATCTTTTTCCCCTATTGTATTACATGGGCTGTGTGAAGATTACCTCACTTGCGACATTGCTTTCAATATGGTTATGCCTCTAAGTCGTGCTTCGACACGTGGGAGATATAGCCGCATCGAGGGCGTTACAAGTTGGTAATCAGAGTCTTCCCCGACCTTAGGAGCCCCATTGCTTGATCGTTTTTAGCGGCCGAGTTGTGTCTAGAAAAATGTTTGGAGTCAATTAGGAATTATATATCGGAGAGTTTAGGAATTCTTTTTACTTCCCAGTCTCCTCATCGCTCTGGTAAGGCATCCTGACGTAGAGTTTTGACTCTTCTCTTCTCAAATTTCACTAAAAAAAATTTAGGATCACGCGGGTATCTTGGAATCATTCTGATGGTTTTGTGACGAGAACATTGTCTTGGTGCCTCCCGTCAGGGGTTTTGTGGAAGTGTCCCGGGGAGTTGAGCTCTGAGGTGTTGTCGTCATAATTTTATCGTTGCAGTTCTGGAATACCTGAGTCTAGTACGCCGACATCGAAAATCTCTTTTATGCAGTTCGTTGGTGAGATAACCTCGACGCCACCCAGTACTGGGGCGGGAGTTCGGGAGTATCGCCATAACTTGTATAACGGATGCTTTTCGAAGGTTGAGGTAGATGATTTCCGAAGGTTTCTTGGTTATGTGTTGAAGGATGGATACAGCTGGATGTAGGATTTGCTAGTTTGGGTGCGATATTATGCTTCCCCTGTATCCCCAACACCTGATTGCATAACCGGAAAATTTTGGGAGTTTATAAGTGGGAATTCAAGTAGCTCTTAGGTTATCTTTCCGACAGATGTATGATATGAAATTGGGGTTCGACCTCTAGTGGTCCGCCTATTCACGGTCGGTTTTACAGTGGTCTCGTTGTGTCTTAAAGAGTCCTTGGCTATGCCGACTCGAGGACGCTTCGTATGTCATGTGCACTGCCTTGTACATGATGGTGCTGTACGATCGAGCCCGTGTAGGCCCCACCACGAAAACTTCGGGCGAAATCTCTATCATATGTTTGTTCCGGCTTATTCTGCAAGCCAACCCTTTGTTTTTGTTTTGAGTTGTGGTATTCGAGTTGCTTCAATGTCAAGTGTTGATTCCATACCTTTCTTAAATGGTGTTCTCATACTCTGATGTGAATACCAATCCTTCATGATCATTGATGTTGTTATGTTAATCCTTTTCAACCGGCGTGTTTTCTCTCCAAGTGGTTCCGATCATTTCAACATTCACAAGATCAAGTATCAGTTCTTCTCAACGTTGTTTGTGTCATCCATCTCCAAGTTGCCTTTGTTTTTCCCACCCCCTCCCTTTGTTTTTCTCCAAGGACCCAGATTCTTATTCAAGTATCCATTTTATTGGTGGAAATCTCTCCATTCTTTTCCCGTCAATATTCTTGTCCTGTGATTCTCATGTATATTCTAACGGAGCTTCAAGTTTGTCAACCTTCACTCATTTTTCTTCTCCGGTGGTTTAAATTCAAGCGTTATTGATCATATCTTTCTCCTCGTTTTAAATACATTCTCATACCGGTGCACCTCATAATAATTCACTTCTCGCTATTCAATTGTTCTGGAGTGCTCAAGATATCTCGGAGATTCGTGTTTCCACTCTACTTTCGTTCAAGTTCTTTCGAGGATGTTCCCTCGTTCAAGCCATTTAACTCAACCGGTGCAACCTCTCTTTTAAATCGTTCAACGGTGTTTTCTCTTGAGTGGGCCCTAACCCACAGGTCTTTTCCCAGGATCTTACCTGACTCTTCTAATTTTTACCAGAGCTATTCTCAAATCTTTTAAAGTTTGACATAAGAATGAATCATCATCAGTCAAATGTTTTTCTCCAAGATCTTTCTAATTCTTTTCATCGTTGGCACAACTTTTCCATTCTTCATTCCGGTGTGCCTCAATAATTCTTGGTGGTGTTTCTCGTCGTCATTTGAAGATCGAAGAAGAGTTTTACCTCCATATCTTATCCGTTCTCTCAGAGAATCGTGGTTCTAATTCGAGGTCATCCTCTCATAATTGTTTGATTGTGAGAATTCTTTTTATCCATCCGGAGCAATTCAGGAGCCTTTTTCAGTTTGTTCATCCAGAGCCCATCATCTAAGATTTATTCATTCTCAGCTTTTAGTTATCATTCTCCGATCTTACCGGTGCAGCGTTCAAGTGATCTCTAACCGGTGCATGATCTATTAGATTCACTTGTATCTAAATCTCTCAAGTATCTTCGTTCATTTCATAATTCTTCCTGGTGTTTCTTCATATTTTAATCGTTTTTTTAATTCTTATGGTGGTTCGTTCAAGATTTGTCTTCTTATCAATTTATTCGATGTTCCAATCCTACCGGCGGTTCATCGAAGACATTCTCAAGTTGCGCCATATCTATTTTAATCCTTTCTACGAGAATAAGTAATATGTCGAATCCGTTGGCTGTCATCAATTTAAATTGGTGAAGGATAAGCATAATGTAATTCTTATTCTTGTTTCATCGAATGAATTCTTTATTCCGGAGGCTCATCAAATTCTTGATTTCTTTTGTTCATCTTTCCTTTCCGGAGCTCCAAGTTATTTGCAATTATATCACCACGGAGATTCATCTAAATCATTGCAAGTCTTCACCTTGTGTTTCCATCTTCTCTTGCCTTCCGTTTGAGCATTCTTTTGTTTACCGGAGTTCTTCACGGAGGTTCTACATGATGGATTCATCAAGGATTTAATTCCTTCTCGAAGTTTTCATCGAGATTCTTTTTTAAGGAGCTCAAGTTTTCTTCATCTTGCTATCCGGAGTACAATTCTCTCTTCCATATCATTGGAGATGGTATTATGTCATTCTTAATAATTTGAGTTCATGTTTCATAACTCACATGTTGTTATGAATGAGGTATTTTAAATCCATCAATCTCGTTGTTGGAGCTATCTTGGGCTATATTTCACCTAAAACCGTCCCTGAGGATTGTTGCTATTTATGGTGCCCATATAAGACCCAAGTTCTTCATCTACCCTCCCGGTGAAATAAGCTTCTCGTCTCCTTGTTCTTTCCAATCCAATTCTTTTCCCGTGAGTGGCAGGTTGTCACCTCATAATTTGAGATGTATTCCGCAAGACCATATCAAGCTTATCTTTTCGTTGTTGGTTTTCCAACAATTCCGTTCTAGCATGTGTTGTAAGCGTGCTCTCATTTTTCCCTTCGTTCATCCCATTCTTACTTTTGTTCTGGAGGCATTGTGATGTTGCTTTCATCAACCATCATCTCGCTTCATCAAAGATCACGTTCTTTTCTTGGCTTATCCATTTAACCGGAGTTTTGGGTCCTTTTGCTCAAGCGCTTTCATTTTATCAAGTTTTTCATCTCTTTTCAACCGGAGTGTTGCCTGAAGTTGTTCTTCCTTGTTCTTTTCCCTAACGGAGTGTTTTCAACTTTGTTCATCTCCGTTGTCTTTCTTTTCTCAAAATTTGTTCAACCTCGCAAGGTTCTTTGGTCTCACTCATTTGTCAAAGAAGCAATTTGTTTTACTTCTTCTCTTTCTCGTCTGTTTTCCCTCCGGTGCCATTCTAGATCTCGGGACGAGATCCTCTCGTAGTGGTGGAGTGTTGTAACGCCCCAAGACCGGAGCTTCAGTTGCCTTCCAGGGTTTCCGGGTTTCGTCGTGTGTTTTGTTTGGTCCGCTGCATTTCACCTTTGCATCATGTGCATTGCATCATGTCATCATGCAACCCGTTCTAAAACTCAACTAAATAAATTGCATGGATCTGCGGTCCATTTAAATCGAGGGACATTCACTATGGTGATTACTCTTTAAAACTTATCCTCTCGATATTTAGAGAGCTATAGTAATTATTCCAATTATGTGGAATCACCCATAACACACGTGCAGATAATCCCATGCCTTTCTGCTTCGAGTTGATCTCCAAACCTTGCCGAAAATTATTTCTTCTTTTTTTGAGGCGCCTCCAAAAGTCTCAACATTTTTGGACCTTCCCAAAACTCACTTCCATTCAAATCATTTGAATTAATTTCAAATGAGTTTGAATTCAACTTCAACCGTGTGCCCACTTCTATTTTGCGGGATCAAGCTCTTTTTTTTGCAAGTCCGGGGAAATTATCCCTAAGTGCAAAATCCGTCCGTAACCCTCTCCTTCTTTTCCCTCTCTCGATTTTCTTTTCTGGTAAAGGATATAAGAGAAGAGAGAGAGAAAAGCCCAGCCTAGGCCGGCCTGCTAGGCCCAGCCGGCCCATCTATCTCCTCCAACCCTAGGCGCCCGAGCCACCTAGGCCCGATCCCCTCCTCCTCCTTCGTGCTTCATAGCGCCGCCAGGAGAACGCTGCACGCGCACGCATCCCGATCCCCATCTCCCCTCGATCTCTCTTTCTCGCTCGCAGCAGTCCCTCTCCCAACGCCAGCGCCCGATCCCCTCGTCCATCTCCTCCGGTCGCCGCGGCCTTTCTCGCTGCATCCCCTTGACCTGATCCTCTCTGCTCCTCCGCGGGAGTCGTCCCGAGCTCTCCGCGCTGCCGCATCGACAGGGACGCCGAGCGCCACCTCGCAAACTCCGCCGGCGACCTCGACCTCCATGCCTCGTCCCCGAGCTTTGAGTTGCCGCCGCCTTGCTCCTCCTCTGCCTCGCGTCGCCCTCCGCCGCCAAGTGTCGCCCCCGTCCGGATCTGTCAGGCCCTGCCATGGCTGCGACGCCCTGGGACTTCGTCGGCCTCCTGTCCCGACGTGGCCTACTGCTGGCCTCGGCAAGGCCAGCGCCTCCTCCTCCTTGCCTTGTCCGTGCTGGTAGCGGCCTCCCACACCCCAGCATCGTCACATCCACCCCCTGGAACCGCTGGTTCTCCTCGTCACCGAGCCGTGCGCCTTCTCCTCGCCCTGCCCCATGTCCAGTGTGTGCGCCATCGCCTTCTTGCTGCTGCCTGCCTGAGGTCCTTTCTTCTCGCCGGGTTTTGGATCGACAAGAACGACACGCCAAGACCCGTACCCGGACCGTCAAGCACCTTCTCCAAGGAATTTGCCAAGTACCATGACATGAGGACCCTCGAATGCGTCAAGTACCCCTTCGGATGCGCCAAGTTCGTCTACACAAGAACGGCAAGTACCTCGGCAAGTACCTTGACGCCCGATGCATAGAACGACTACCGTCGCCGATGACCCGAGTACCACTACCGTCGACCCTCAAAGACTCCGTGGACGTCAAGATCCTCGCCGTGACCTCGAACATCTATGGAATGTGCACGACTACAAAATGGGTACCACTACCGTTGCCGAAGACCCGTGTAACGGTATCGTCAAGTCCGACTACCATCGCCTGAACAACTACTTCCACTACCGCCGTCGCGGGAACGCCTACTTCCCTCTACGAACGAGAACCGTCTCCTTTGCACGCTCCGAAGGTATAACCCTGAGACGACGTCCGTGAACGAATGCTTGCGATGTTTGAGATGCTTGTGTTTGCACTGTGTCCAATTTTTCACTCGTTTCATTGTCGCCAACTCGTGGGACACCCAGTATCCGGGAGCGCCCCACCATGTTTTGCACGCATCCGCACACTTCTCCTTTGCATCAGTATCTCAATCGAGTTACCGAAACCGGAACGTTGCCGTGGCACCGTTTTCATTATCGTTGTCGTGGCACCCCCTTTTCGTTTCCGCCACGATGACAAATGCCTTATAATGCTCTTGTCAACTTTTAATAAAAATTTGCATAAACTTGTTCATGTCATCCGCATCATGATAACAACAAATAAAATGTTTAAATTGTTGTTGCAAAAAATCACTGATGCATATGGGGATTTATCGGATTTGTTGTCTGTTATATCCGGCCCCATTTAAACTGTTTAATGGGTATAGTTTTGTTATGCTTCACCTCTTGCCATGTTAACCAACATTTAATATTGTTGGGTACATAAACGAGAGAGAAATAAATAATTTATGTGGTGTTCCATCAATATGCAACCCGTTGCATATTGAGCTCCACTTAACTTGTAGTGTTGTTTGTGCACTTTGCCATGCCATGCATAATTAAACCGGACATGCATCATACTTGGTTGTGCAGCTTGCCATGTTTATGTGATGGTTGTTTACCATGTTATGTGCTTCTTTTCCGGTGTTTGCTTCTTCGGGTTGGTTCCGGTAACGTCACGGTTGTGAGGATCCGTTCGTCTACATTCCGTTTGTCTTCTTCATGGATCATTCTTCTTCCTTGCGGGATTTCAGGCAAGATGATCATACCCTCGAAATCACTTCTATCTTTGCTTGCTTAGTTGCTCACTCTTTTGCTATGCCTATGCTGTGATACCTACCACTTGCTTATCATGCCTCCTAAATTGTTGAACCAAGCCTCTAACCCACCTTGTCCTAGCAAACCGTTGTTTGGCTATGTTACCGCTTTGCTCAGCCCCTCTTATAGCGTTGTTAGTTGCAGGTGAAGACTGAAATTTGTTCCTTGTTGGAACATGGAGATGTTGTTCCTTGTTGGAACATGTTTACTTGTTGGGATATCACAATATATCTTATTTAATTAATGCATCTATATACTTGGTAAAGGGTGGAAGGCTCGGCCTTATGCCTGGTGTTTTGTTCCACTCTTGCCGCCCTAGTTTCTGTCATATCGGTGTTATGTTCCCGGATTTTGCGTTCCTCACGCGGTTGGGCTATTATGGGAACCCCTTGACAGTTCGCCTTAAGTAAAGCTCTTCCAGCAATGCCCAACATTGGTTTTACCATTCGCCACCTAGCCTTTTTCTTTCCCTTGGGTCGGCCAGCCCAAGGGTCATCATTATTTTACCCCCCCCTCCCCGAGCCAGTGCTCCTCTGAGTGTTGGTCCAACTGAGCGATGTCCGAGGCTACAAGGGGCAACTCTGGGCTGGCTTACCCGACGTCTTGCTCATCCGGTGTGCCCTGAGAACGAGATATGTGCAGCTCCTATCGGGATTTGTCAGCACATCTGGGTGGTGTTGCTGGTTTAGTTTTACCCTATCGAAATGTCTTGTTGTACCGGGATACCGAGTCTGATCGGAATGTCTCGGGTGGAGGTATTCCTTCGTTGACCGTGAGAGCTTGTGATGGGCTAAGTTGGGACACCCTGCAGGGATTTGAACTTTCGAAAGTCGTGCCCGCGGTTATGGGCAGATGGGAATTTGTTAACGTCCGGTTGTAGCAAACCTAAAGTTGACCTTAATTAAAATCCATCAACCGCGTGTGTAACCGTGATGGTCTCTTTTCGGCGGAGTCCGGGAAGTGAACACGGTATTGGAGTTATGTTTGACGTAGGTTGCTCTAGGATCACTTCTTGATCATAGTTTCTCGATCGTGCCTTGCCTTATCTTCTCGCTCTCATTTGCGTATGTTTAGCCACCATATATGCTAGTCGCTTGCTGCAGCTCCACCTCATACCTTTACCTTACCCATAAGCTTAAATAGTCTTGATCGCGAGGGTGTGAGATTGCTGAGTCCCCGTGACTCACAGTTACTTCCAAAACCAGTTTGCAGGTGCTGATGAGTCCGTGCAGATGACGCAACCAAGCTCAGGAGGAGCTCGATGAAGATCTTGTCCTTTGTGTTGTTTCGTTCTAGTTGATCAGTAGTGGAGCCCAGTTGGGGTCGATCGGGGACCTTTGTCACATTTGGGGTTCTTCTTTTATTTTGGCTCCATAGTCGGGCCCTGATTGTACTTGGTTGATGTAATGTTTTATTCATGTAATTGTGTGAAGTGGCGATTGTAAGCCAACTATGTATCTTTTTCCCCTATTGTATTACATGGGCTGTGTGAAGATTACCTCAGTTGCGACATTGCTTTCAACGCGGTTATGCCTCTAAGTCGTGCTTCGACACGTGGGAGATATAGCCGCATCGAGGGCGTTACAATCAACCCAGGGCGGGTGATCCTCACGACTCCAGAGAATAGGGTGTTCAGACCATCACAAGTAACGGAGAATCGCTGGCTCAACTGCGTTCACTGCCGTTTTATGGAGCTTCTGATCCCGCTTGCATAAACTTGTGGTGAAAATGTGGTACTATCCACTATTCAACTGCTTTGGGTTACTCTGATAACCAGACTGTTGTTGTTGATTCCCAGATTGTTGATTAAAACCACCTTGATTTCCTTGGCCCTGGAAACCGGAATTAGAACCGCCACCACCATAACTAGGACCGTGAGAGCCGGATCCTGAGCCGCCATCCGGCCCATGATTGTTTTGGAAAAAATTGTAATTTCTATACTCCCTCATAATGAAGCAATCCTTCCGGAGGTGAGTGGCCGGCTTTTCCCACGTACCATGTTTCGGGCAAGGCTGATTCATCATCGCCTCAAGATTGAATTTTGGTCCTCCAAACCGAGGGGGTGGCTTTCCCCTACGGCGCTGATTATTATTCTGCGTGTTGGTGTTAGCCACAAAATCCAAGCTGCCATCAGCCTTGCGCTTACCATTGCCACCTTGATTTGCCGGGTTATGCCGCTACCCTCTTATATTACTGCTCTTCTTTCCCTTACCCGGCTTCTCATCATCAGACTCGGGGTCCTTGGTACCATCAGAGTCAGCATACTTGATGAGAGTCGCCATCAGCTCCCCCATGTCATTGAAGTGGCGCTTAAGCCGCCCAGCTTCTGCTTTAAAGGGAGAAAACAACAGTTTTTCTCCAACATCAGGACTGCTGAGCCGGCGTTGATACTGTTCGATGAGTGTATAACAGCTGAGCGGCGTACCCAATGGGTTGTTGACTCGCCCCCCTCTTGAACACAGGAGTCCAAATCTAAAATCGACATAGGCTACTTTCGTGTGTCTTTGAATTTTTGGATAAAATGATCCTTCAACTCCGCCCACGACCTGATGGAGTTAGCAGGGAGTCCCTTCAACTAGGTACGAGCCGGCCCATCCAGCATCATGGTGAAATACTTAACACATGCAGCATCATTAACATCCAACATCTCCATGGCCATCTCATAACTCTCAATCCTAGCCTCAGGGGGCCGATCTGCTGTCTAATTAGGCACCTTACGAGGACCCTTAAAATCCTTAGGGAAATGTTCGTTACGCAAAGCCGGCACTAAACATGTCACACCCAAGATTCTAGAGGTTACACCTGCCTCCACTAAAGCCGACGGATAAACCAGAGATTGTTGTTGAGCCGCTAGCTAAGCCGCCTGCTCAGCCTCCCGGCGCGCCTTGCCCTGATCCTGAAGGAAATATGCCCTAGAGGCAATAATAAAGTTATTATTTATTTCCTTGTATCATGATAAATGTTTATTATTCATGCTAGAATTGTATTAACCGGAAACATAATACATGTGTGAATACATAGACCAACAGAGTGTCACTAGTATGCCTCTACTAGACTAGCTCGTTAATCAAAGATGGTTATGTTTCCTAACCATGAACAAAGAGTTGTTATTTGATTAACGAGGTCACATCATTAGTTGAATGATCTGATTGACATGACCCATTCCATTAGCTTAGCACCCGATCGTTTAGTATGTTGCTATTGCTATCTTCATGACTTATACATGTTCCTATAACTATGAGATTATGCAACTCCCGTTTACCGGAGGAACACTTTGGGTACTACCAAATGTCACAACGTAACTGGGTGATTATAAAGGAGTACTACAGGTGTCTCCAATGGCAGATGTTGGGTTGGCGTATTTCGAGATTAGGGTTTGTCACTCCGATTGTCGGAGAGGTATCTCTGGGCCCTCTCGGTAATACACATCACATAAGCCTTGCAAGCACTGCAACTAAATAGTTAGTTGTGACATGATGTATTACGGAACGAGTAAAGAGACTTGCCGGTAACGAGATTGAACTAGGTATTGGATACCGACGATCGAATCTCGGGCAAGTAACATACCGATGACAAAGGGAACAACGTATGTTGTTATGCGGTCTGACCGATAAAAGATCTTCGTAGAATATGTAGGAGCCAATATGGGCATCCAGGTCCCGCTATTGGTTATTGACCGGAGACGTGTCTCGGTCATGTCTACATTGTTCTCGAACCGTAGGGTCCGCACGCTTAACGTTACGATGACAGTTATTATGAGTTTATGCATTTTGATGTACCGAAGTTTGTTCGGAGTCCCGGATGAGATTACGGACATGACGAGGAGTCTCGAAATGGTCGAGACGTAAAGATTGGTATATTGGAAGCCTATGTTTGGACACCGGAAGCGTTCCGGGTGAAATCGGGATTTTACCGGATTACCGGGAGGGTTACCGGAACCCCCCGGGAGGCTAATGGGCCTATTGGGCCTTAGTGGAAAATAGAAAAGAGGCAGCCCTCTAGCTGGCCGGCGCCCCCTAGAGTCCTATTAGGAATAGGACAAGGGGCCGGCCCCCCTTCTCTCTCTTTCTCCCCTTGAGTCCTAATTGGAATAGGATTGGGGGGGGGAGTCCTACTCCCGGTGGGAGTAGGACTCCTCCTGCGCCCTCTCCCCCTAGCCGGCCGAACCCCCTCCCCCTGGCCTTTATATACGGGGGCAGGGGGCACCCCAAAACACACAAGTTAATCGTTCCTTAGCCGTGTGCGGTGCCCCCTGCCACCAAATTCCACCTCGATCATACCGTTACAGTGCTTAGGCGAAGCCCTGCGTCGGTAGTACATCAAGATCGTCACCACGCCGTCGTGCTGACGGAACTCTTCCTCGACGCTTTGCTAGATCGGAGCCCGAGGAACTTCATCGAGCTGAACGTGTGCTAAGAACTCGGAGGTGCCGGAGTAACGGTGCTTGGATCGGTCGGATCGGGAAGAAGACGTACGACTACTTCCTCTACGTTGTGTGATCGCTTCCGCAGTCGGTCTGCGTTGGTACGTAGACAACACTCTCCCCTCTCGTTGCTGTGCATCACCATGATCTTGCGTGTGCGTAGGAAAATTTTGAAATTACTGCGTTCCCCAACAGTGGCATCCGAGCCTAGGTTTTATGGTTTGATGTTATATGCACGAGTAGAACACAAGTGAGTTGTGGGCGATACAAGTCATACTACCTACCAGCATGTCATACTTTGGTTCGGCGGTATTGTTGGTTGAGATGATCCGGACCAACCTTACGCATACTCTTATGCGAGACCGGTTCCCTCGACGTGCTTTGCACATAGATGGCTTGCGGAAGACTATCTCTCCAACTTTAGTTGAACCAAGTGTGACTACGCCCGGTCCTTGAGAAGGTTAAAACGGAGTCTATTTGACGAACTATCGTTGTGGTTTTGATGCGTAGGTGAGATGTGTTCTTACTTAAGCCCGTAGCAGCCACGTAAAACTTGCAACAACAAAGTAGAAGACGTCTAACTTGTTTTTGCAGGGCATGTTGTGATGTGATATGGTCAAGGCATGATGCTGATTTTATTGTATGAGATGATCATGTTTTGTAACCGAGTTATCGGCAACTGGCAGGAGCCATATGGTTGTCGCTTTATTGTATGCAATGCAATCGCGATGTAATGCTTTACTAGATTACTAAACGGTAGTAATAGTCGTGGAAGCATAAGATTGGCGAGACGACAACGTTGCTACGATGGAGATCAAGGTGGCGCGCCGGTGACGATGGTGATCATGACGATGCTTCGGAGATGGAGATCACAAAGCACAAGATGATGATGGCCATATCATATCACTTATATTTGATTGCATGTGATGTTTATCCTTTTATGCATCTTATCTTGCTTTGATTGACGGTAGCATTATAAGATGATCTCTCACTAAATTATCAAGGAGTGTTCTCCCTGAGTATGCACCGTTGCAAAAGTTCTTCGTGCTGAGACACCACGTGATGATCGGGTGTGATAGGCTCTACGTTCAAATACAACGGGTGCAAAACAGTTGCACACGCAGAATACTCAGGTTATACTTGACGAGCCAAGCATATACAGATATGGCCTCGGAACACGGAGACCGAAAGGTCGAGCGTGAATCATATAGTAGATATGATCAACATATTGATGTTCACCATTGAAAACTACTCCATCTCACGTGATGATCGGTTATGGTTTAGTTGATTTGGATCACGTAATCACTTAGAGGATTAGAGGGATGTCTGTCTAAGTGGGAGTTCTTAAGTAAATTAACTGAACTTAAAAATTATCATGAACTTAGTACCTGATAGTATCTTGCTTGTTTATGTTGTAGATAGATGGCTCGTGCTGTTGTTCCGTTGAATTTTAATGCGTTCCTTGAGAAAGCTAAGTTGAAAGATGATGGTAGCAATTACACGGACTGGGTCCGTAACCTGAGGATTATCCTCATTGCTGCACAGAAGAATTACGTCCTGGAAGCACCGCTAAGTGCCAGGCCTGCTGCAAGAGCAACGCCAGAAGTTATGAACGTCTGGCAGAGCAAAGCTGATGACTACTCAATAGTTCAGTGTGCCATGCTTTACGGCTTAGAACCGGGACTTCAACGACGTTTTGAACGTCATGGAGCATATGAGATGTTCCAGGAGTTGAAGTTAATATTTCAAGCAAATGCCCGGATTGAGAGATATGAAGTCTCCAATAAGTTCTATAGCTGCAAGATGGAGGAGAACAGTTCTGTCAGTGAGCATATACTCAAAATGTCTGGGTATAATAATCACTTGATTCAATTGGGAGTTACACTTCCGGATGATTGCGTCATTGACAGAATTCTCCAATCACTGCCACCAAGCTACAAGAGCTTTGTGATGAACTATAATATGCAAGGGATGAACAAGACTATTCCCGAGCTCTTCGCTATGCTGAAAGCTGCGGAGGTAGAAATCAAAAAGGAGCATCAAGTGTTGATGGTTAACAAAACCACTAGTTTCAAGAAAAAGGGCAAAGGGAAGAAGAAAGGGAACTCCAAGAAGAACGGCAAGCAAGTTGCTGCTCAAGAGAAGAAACCCAAGCCTGGACCTAAGCCTGAAACTGAGTGCTTCTACTGCAAGCAGACTGGTCACTGGAAGCGGAACTGCCCCAAGTATTTGGCGGATAAGAAGGATGGCAAGGTGAACAAAGGTATATGTGATATACATGTTATTGATGTGTACCTTACTAATGCTCGCAGTAGCACCTGGGTATTTGATACTGGTTCTGTTGCTAATATTTGCAACTCGAAACAGGGACTACAGAATAAGCGGACACTAGCAAAGGACGAGGTGACGATGCGCGTGGGAAACGGTTCCAAAGTCGATGTGATCGCGGTCGGCACGCTACCTCTACATCTACCTTCGGGATTAATATTAGACCTAAATAATTGTTATTTGGTGCCAGTGTTGAGCATGAACATTATATCTGGATCTTGTTTGATGCGAGACGGTTATTCATTTAAATCAGAGAATAATGGTTGTTCTATTTATATGAGTAATATCTTTTATGGTCATGCACCCTTGAAAAGTGGTCTATTCTTATTAAATCTCGATAGTAGTAATACACATATTCATAATGTTGAAGCCAAAAGATGCAGAGTTGATAATGATAGTGCAACTTATTTGTGGCACTGCCGTTTAGGTCATATCGGTGTAAAGCGCATGAAGAAACTCCATACTGATGGGCTTTTGGAACCACTTGATTATGAATCACTTGGTGTTTGCGAACCGTGCCTCATGGGCAAGATGACTAAAACACCGTTCTCCGGCACTATGGAGAGAGCAACAGATTTATTGGAAATCATACATACCGATGTATGTGGTCCGATGAATATTGAGGCTCGTGGCGGATATCGTTATTTTCTCACCTTCACAGATGATTTAAGCAGATATGGGTATATCTACTTAATGAAACATAAGTCTGAAACATTTGAAAAGTTCAAGGAATTTCAGAGTGAAGTTGAAAATCATCGTAACAAGAAAATAAAGTTCCTACGATCTGATCGTGGAGGAGAATATTTGAGTTACGAGTTTGGTGTACATTTGAAAAATTGTGGAATAGTTTCGCAACTCACGCCACCCGGAACACCACAACGTAATGGTGTGTCCGAACGTCGTAATCGTACTTTACTAGATATGGTGCGATCTATGATGTCTCTTACTGATTTACCGCTATCATTTTGGGGTTATGCTTTAGAGACGGCCGCATTCACGTTAAATAGGGCACCATCTAAATCCGTTGAGACGACGCCTTATGAACAATGGTTTGGCAAGAAACCAAAGTTGTCGTTTCTTAAAGTTTGGGGCTGCGATGCTTATGTGAAAAAGCTTCAACCTGATCGGAGAAGTGTGTCTTCATAGGATATCCAAAGGAAACTATTGGATACACCTTCTATCACAGATCCGAAGGCAAGACTTTTGTTGCTAAATTCGGAAACTTTCTTGAGAAGGAGTTTCTCTCGAAAGAAGTGAGTGGGAGGAAAGTAGAACTTGACGAGGTAACTATACCTACTCCATTATTGGGAAATAATACATCACAGAAAACTGTTTCTATGAGAACTACACCAATAAGAGAGGAAGTTAATGATGATGATCATGAAACTTTAGATCAAGATACTACTGTACCTCGTAGATCAACCAGAGCAAGATCCGCACCAGAGTGGTACGGTAATCCTGTTCTGGAAGTCATGCTACTAGATCATGATGAACCTACGAACTATGAAGAAGCGATGGTGAGCCCAGATTCCGCAAAGTGGCTTGAAGCCATGAAATCTGAGATGGGATCCATGTATGAGAACAAAGTATGGACTTTGGTTGACTTGCCCGATGATCGGCAAGCAATTGAGAATAAATGGATCTTTAAGAAAAAGACTGACGCTGATGGTAATGTTACTGTCTACAAAGCTCGACTTGTCGCAAAAGGTTTTCGACAAGTTCAAGGAGTTGACTACGATGAGACTTTCTCACCCGTAGCGATGCTTAAGTCTGTCAGAATCATGTTAGCAATTGCCGCATTTTATGATTATGAAATTTGGCAAATGGATGTAAAAACCGCATTCCTGAATGGATTTCTGGAAGAAGAGTTGTATATGATGCAACCAGAAGGTTTTGTCGATCCAAAGGGAGCTAACAAAGTGTGCAAACTCCAGCGATCCATCTATGGACTGGTGCAAGCATCTCGGAGTTGGAATAAACGCTTTGATAGTGTGATCAAAGCATTTGGGTTTATACAGACTTTTGGAGAAGCCTGTATTTACAAGAAAGTGAGTGGGAGCTCTGTAGCATTTCTGATATTATATGTGGATGACATATTACTCATTGGAAATGATATAGAATTTCTGGATAGCATAAAGGGATACTTGAATAAAAGTTTTTCGATGAAAGACCTTGGGGAAGCTGCTTACATATTAGGCATAAAGATCTATAGAGATAGATCAAAACGCTTAATTGGACTTTCACAAAGCACATACCTTGACAAGATTTTGAAGAAGTTCAAAATGGATCAAGCAAAGAAAGGGTTCTTGCCTGTATTGCAAGGTGTGAAGTTGAGCCAGACTCAATGCCCGACCACTGCAGAAGATAGAGAGAATATGAAAGATGTTCCCTATGCTTCAGCCATAGGCTCTATCATGTATGCAATGCTGTGTACCAGACCTGATGTGTGCCTTGCCATAAGTTTAGCAGGGAGGTACCAAAGTAATCCAGGGGTGGATCACTGGACAGCGGTCAAGAACATCCTGAAATACCTGAAAAGGACTAAGGATATGTTTCTCGTATATGGAGGTGACAAAGAGCTCACCGTAAGAGGTTACGTTGATGCAAGCTTTGACACTGATCCGGACAATTCTAAATCGCAAACCGGATACGTGTTTACTTTAAACGGTGGAGCTGTCAGTTGGTGCAGTTCTAAACAAAGCGTCGTAGCGGGATCTACATGTGAAGCGGAGTACATAGCTGCTTCGGAAGCAGCAAACGAAGGAGTCTGGATGAAGGAGTTCATATCCGATCTAGGTGTCATACCTAGTGCATCGGGTCCAATGAAAATCTTCTGTGACAATACTGGTGCAATTGCCTTGGCAAAGGAATCCAGATTTCACAAAAGAACCAAGCACATCAAAAGACGCTTCAACTCCATCCGGGATTTAGTCCAGGTGGGAGACATAGAGATTTGCAAGATACATACGGATCTGAATGTTGCAGACCCGTTGACTAAGCCTCTTCCACGAGCAAAACATGATCAGCACCAAGGCTCCATGGGTGTTAGAATCATTACAGTGTAATCTAGATTATTGACACTAGTGCAAGTGGGAGACTGAAGGAAATATGCCCTAGAGGCAATAATAAAGTTATTATTTATTTCCTTGTATCATGATAAATGTTTATTATTCATGCTAGAATTGTATTAACCGGAAACATAATACATGTGTGAATACATAGACCAACAGAGTGTCACTAGTATGCCTCTACTAGACTAGCTCGTTAATCAAAGATGGTTATGTTTCCTAACCATGAACAAAGAGTTGTTATTTGATTAACGAGGTCACATCATTAGTTGAATGATCTGATTGACATGACCCATTCCATTAGCTTAGCACCCGATCGTTTAGTATGTTGCTATTGCTATCTTCATGACTTATACATGTTCCTATAACTATGAGATTATGCAACTCCCGTTTACCGGAGGAACACTTTGGGTACTACCAAACGTCACAACGTAACTGGGTGATTATAAAGGAGTACTACAGGTGTCTCCAATGGCAGATGTTGGGTTGGCGTATTTCGAGATTAGGGTTTGTCACTCCGATTGTCGGAGAGGTATCTCTGGGCCCTCTCGGTAATACACATCACATAAGCCTTGCAAGCACTGCAACTAAATAGTTAGTTGTGACATGATGTATTACGGAACGAGTAAAGAGACTTGCCGGTAACGAGATTGAACTAGGTATTGGATACCGACGATCGAATCTCGGGCAAGTAACATACCGATGACAAAGGGAACAACGTATGTTGTTATGCGGTCTGACCGATAAAAGATCTTCGTAGAATATGTAGGAGCCAATATGGGCATCCAGGTCCCGCTATTGGTTATTGACCGGAGACGTGTCTTGGTCATGTCTACATTGTTCTCGAACCGTAGGGTCCGCACGCTTAACGTTACGATGACAGTTATTATGAGTTTATGCATTTTGATGTACCGAAGGTTGTTCGGAGTCCCGGATGAGATTACGGACATGACGAGGAGTCTCGAAATGGTCGAGACGTAAAGATTGGTATATTGGAAGCCTATGTTTGGACACCGGAAGCGTTCCGGGTGAAATCGGGATTTTACCGGATTACCGGGAGGGTTACCGGAACCCCCCGGGAGGCTAATGGGCCTATTGGGCCTTAGTGGAAAAGAGAAAAGAGGCAGCCCTCTAGCTGGCCGGCGCCCCCTAGAGTCCTATTAGGAATAGGACAAGGGGCCGGCCCCCCTTCTCTCTCTTTCTCCCCTTGAGTCCTAATTGGAATAGGATTGGGGGGGGGGGGAGTCCTACTCCCGGTGGGAGTAGGACTCCTCCTGCGCCCTCTCCCCCTAGCCGGCCGAACCCCCTCCCCCTGGCCTTTATATACGGGGGCAGGGGGCACCCCAAAACACACAAGTTAATCGTTCCTTAGCCGTGTGCGGTGCCCCCTGCCACCAAATTCCACCTCGATCATACCGTTACAGTGCTTAGGCGAAGCCCTGCGTCGGTAGTACATCAAGATCGTCACCACGCCGTCGTGCTGACGGAACTCTTCCTCGACGCTTTGCTGGATCGGAGCCCGAGGAACGTCATCGAGCTGAACGTGTGCTAAGAACTCGGAGGTGCCGGAGTAACGGTGCTTGGATCGGTCGGATCGGGAAGAAGACGTACGACTACTTCCTCTACGTTGTGTGATCGCTTCCGCAGTCGGTCTGCGTTGGTACGTAGACAACACTCTCCCCTCTCGTTGCTGTGCATCACCATGATCTTGCGTGTGCGTAGGAAAATTTTGAAATTACTGCGTTCCCCAACAGATCCACCAAAGCCTGGGCGTTATTTCCTCCGCGCGCTGGGTCATGCCCACGAGGCTGGTTGCGGTGTTGCTCACTGCTTGAAACTGCTGGCGATTCAATGTGCCTGTTGTAACTCCGTCTTGGTCAAGGGGTTGAATGAATCCGTTCATGGCTATAAGAATAAGCCGCCTGCTGAGCCACAGCTGTCTGAAGAAGCTCTCTGGCCCTTCGTGTCTCTATCGCTGCTGGAGACTCGCCCTCAACTGGTAAAGCCACCAATCGCGTTGCCGCAACAATCATATTATACAAAGGGTTAGAATAATGACCCGGAGGCGTCGGAACATGCTGAGGTGGAGTATTATTCAAACATGATGGGTCCATCGCACGTGGCTGAACCGACGCTCTAGTCCCAGGCGCTTCGACCGCCCGGTTCACCACCGGCGGGTCACTGGTTCCTGCTCCAGGCGTGTTGAAGAGGTTCCTTGGCTAATAAACTGGGGTAGATAACTCCGGTGCCTCCTCCTCATGATCTTGTTTGAAGCATTCTGATCTAACATAAGGCGGAAGGAATCCGCTTGAATCCGCTGTGCCTGGGCGTCCAAAGTAGCCCGCTCTGCGACCATCCTAGCGTTCTCAGCTACCAGCTCTTCCTTGGCCTGAGCTATCTCATCTCGCAGCTTCGCCACATCCACCTTGTCTTGTTCCTGGTTGTTTGGGGTTACCTCCACCCCCATCAGAGTCGCCAAACCCTCTAATAACCCTGTCAAAGCTTGAGCCGACGAGCGAGGCATGCCGCTAGCACCAGCCGCCGTTGCGGCCATTGAGTTGGAGGTCATAGCCACGGCAGTTGTTGATCCAAGCGCCGGCTATGTACCGGCCATGAAGATCGTGACCCTATTCGGCGGCTCATAGGGGTCCGGAATATTGTCACCATCGGAACAGCCCCCAAGCCGGTCGTCTTGCAATTGATACATTGAGTTAGTCTCGCCCGTGGACGACTCACCATCAGAGTAGATGGTCGTCTCACCACCAGACACAGATCCTTCTTCAACTTCCGCCCCATGGATGAAACCAACAAAGGCACGCTTCACGGTGGGTTGAACTCGGGCGGGTCATGCACGCTGAGCCGTCTGCATGATGTCGGTGCAGATGTCCGGCTCAGGGTCCAGTTCGCCAATTTTGTCGATGAAGACGTGGATTCCACCGAAGGGGACCCGGTACCCGTACTCAATTGAGTCGGCCTCGGGGCCCCAGCTGGCATCGTCAATGTAGAGCTTGCCGCAACGACTCTTCGTCATCCGGCCCACAACATATCCTTTGATCCCTTCGAAGCTACCCTTTAAGAACTCAAAACCACCGTGCGCTAGCCCAACGGTGGGCGCCAACTGTCGTGGAATTTTCATAGCAGATGTCTCAGCAGAAGGACTTAGTCGTGGAGCCATCGTAACTAGGTTAGCTTAAAGGGGTTAAACAGGACAAAGGACACAGAGAGTTTATACTGGTTCGGCCCCTTGCGGTGAAGGTAAAGGCCTACTCTAGTTTGGGATTGTATTGCTTGGGTTTCGATTACCAGGGAGCGAATACGCTTGACCTAGTTCTCGAGCTCTTGTTTCTTGCCCTAAAACCGTCGCCGGGTCGTTCCTTTATATACACAGGTTGACGCCCGACGGCTCACGGAGTCCCGGCCGGCTCATACACAACATATCCGGCTCAGTTGACTAACTATGCTTGCCTTACAATACAAGTTATACATATATGGCAATTCATCCTCTTGGGCCTCAAGTCGCCTCTAGGTCTTGGGCCATCCATAGGCTTATATGATCCACCATCTTCATGGTAAGTCGCCAATGGTATAACTCGGCCCCTCCTGGGCGGTTTATACCCAGTAGTTATATCCCCAACACCCGCCGCGAGCCTCAACACTCATTGGACCGCATACATCAGTATGTATTATTTCCAACAAGTCAGTTGCTTACTCCATTGTTCCTGATAATGGAGTCTTAGTCATCTTGCCCATGAGGCATGGTTCGCGAGCATCAAGTGCTTCATAATCAAGTGATACCAAAAGCCCATCAGCATGGAGTTTCTTCATGCGCTTTACACTAATATAACCTAAATGGCAGTGCCACAAATAAGTTGCACTATCATTATTAAACTTGTATCTTTTGGCTTCAATATTATGAATATGTGTATCACTACTATCGAGATTCAACAAAAATAGACCACTCATCAAGGGTGCATGACCATAAAAGATATTACTCATATAAATAGAACAATCATTATTCTCTGATTTAAATGAATAATTGTCTCACATCAAACAAGATCTAGATATAATGTTCATGCTCAACGCTGGCACCAAATAACAATTATTTAGGTCTAAAACTAATCCCGACGGTAGATGTAGAGGTAGCATGCCGACGGCGATCACATCGACTTTGGAACCATTTCCCACACGCATCGTCACCTCGTCCTTAGCCAATCTTCGTTTGATCCGTAGCCCCTGTTTCGAGTTGCAAATATGAGCAACAAAACCATTATCAAATACACAGGCGCTACTATGAGCATTAGTAAGGTACACATCAATAACATGTATATCAAGTATACCTTTCACTTTGCCATCCTTCTTATCCGCCAAATACTTGGGGTAGTTCCGCTTCCAGTGACTAGTCCCTTTGCAGTAGAAGCACTCAGTCTCAGGCTTACGTCCAGACTTGGGTTTCTTCACTTGAGCAGCACCTTGCTTGCCGTTCTTCTTGAAGTTCCCCTTCTCCCCTTTGCCATTTTTCTTGAAACTAGTGGTCTTGTTAACCATCAACACTTAATGCTCCTTCTTGATTTCTACCTCCGCAGCCTTTAGCATTGCGAAGAGCTCGGGAATTGTCTTATCCATCCCTTGCATATTATAGTTCATCACGAAGCTTTGTAGCTTGGTGGCAGTGATTGAAGATCTCTGTCAATGACACTATCATCAGGAAGATTAACTCCCATTTGAGTCAAGTGGTTGTGGGACCCAGACATTCAGAGTATATGTTCACTGACAGAACTATTCTCCTCCATCTTGTAGCTATAGAACTTATTAGAGACTCCATATCTCTCAATTCGGACATTTGCTTGAAATATTAACTTCAATTCCTGAAACATCTCATATGCTCCATGACGTTCAAAACATCTTTGAAGTCCCGATTCTAAGCCGTAAAGCATGGCACACTAAACTATCGAGTAGTCATCAACTTTGCTCTACCAGACGTTCATAACATCTGGAGTTGCTCCTGCAGCGGGTTTTGCACCTAGCGGTACTTCCAGGACGTAATTCTTCTGTGCAACAATGAGGATAATCCTCAAGTTACGAACCCAGTCCGTGTAGTTGCTACCATCATATTTCAACTTAGCTTTCTCTAGGAATGCATTAAAATTCAAGGGAACGGTAGCACGGGCAATTGATCTACAACAACATAGACATGCAAATACTATCAGGTACTAAGTTCATGATAAATTAAAGTTCAATTAATCATATTACTTAAGAACTCCCACTTAGATAGACATCCCTCTAGTCATCTAAATGATCACGTGATCCATATCAACTAAACCATGTCCGATCATCACGTGAGATGGAGTAGTTTTCAATGGTGAACATCACTATGTTGATCATATCTACTATATGATTCACGTTCGACCTTTCGGTCTCAGTGTTCCGAGGCCATATCTGCATATGCTAGGCTCGTCAAGTTTAACCCGAGTATTCTGCATATGCAAAACTGGCTTGCACCCGTTGTATGTGGACGTAGAGCTTATCACACCCGATCATCACGTGGTGTCTCGGCATGATGAACTGTAGCAATGGTGCATACAGTAACTGATCTGATGAGGGTACTCGAGAGCAATGAGATATGGGGTGCTCGATCCGAAGAGGGTACAACACAACTAAACTCAACTTTCCCAAAATCCAACCATGCAAGGCAAGGAGACAGGACACAATGTAGCTGGACCGCGTCACGAACATCACTAGGCGCCCTGTTTGCGCGACCACGGCTACAGACCCGACTAGATCAACATACTACCATCATAAGCATATAGAGAGTCATTGAATGGGTTGGAGGAGTCGGCAAATGGGTTGGAAGACCCGAACTAGTGTTAGAAGTAACAGCTTGGCCCATGCAAAAAATTGAATTTTCTAAAGTAAATCGCAAAGACCCGTGAATAAAATGGCAAGAGCTGGTTCTAAAGTTTAGTCCCACCTTGAAAGTGGAGGGGGTGTGAGATCTCTTTATATAGTGGGTTCTCTCCAATCCACTAAGTGATGGATTGAAGAGAGAAAGAGAACGCCACACGCTCGTGTGCCCGGGCTGGGGCTCGGGGCCGGGGTGATGTCGTCTTTGGTTCTCCTATATATACGATTTACCAGTATTGATGTCGTCTTTGGTTCTCTTATATATACAACAGAACAAGCTAAGGTTTTGCCTCATCTTGCAACTTGCGCCGTCATTGTAGTCTACTTCATCCGGAATGCCTTCATCTGGAGAGGACAAATTAGGTTTTTGAGAAGAACTTCATGCGACTGCGCAACTTCGTCATAGTGGTATCAATGCACGTGCTCTCCTCCATCCAGACCATTGCACCAACGACATCGATGGCGGTACCTAATGCAAGCATTCTGTGCAACCATGCATTCCGCAAAGAAAATGAGAGTTTTTGGAAACAATCCGTCTTGAGCCTCAAGTAGGGATCATGTGCATCTACTCCATCCTCCACGCACAAGAACAAGGGTTTGTGCATAAAAAAGCATTGACGAAAAAATATTTTAGGAAATGTTGATTTGAGGTGAAACTAGTCCTTCTAGAGATGCCATGCACCATCGATCATATCCTGATTCAAAACTCTCCTCCCTTTGATCGAACCCTTGAAGTTCAGAATGTGCTCCACTCCGTCTTGTATGTTGATCATCATCATCACCATCTCAACATCTTCGTTGTCCGAATCCAACGAGTCAAAGAATTCCTTTTGAATGAACTCATCAAGCTCATTGTCTTGATACTCCTCATCCGATGAACAATCAGAATCCATCATTTTGCATACAAAAGAATATAAAAAACCTTCCAACAATTTGTCGAATACATAGAGGGTGAGGTGTAATTCGAGAAAGTCGGGCGTACCGTAGCAACATTCCAGGGTGGTGAGGAGTCTGTGGCGGTGATGGCGGTGCCAAGGGTCAAGATGGCGACGGAGTTAGGGGACGACCGACGCAGATGAGAGAGGAGAGAGGATAGGAAAAGTGCTGGTCCGGCTAGGTCACAGGGATTTGATGAAGTTTGTGGTGGGTCATGTTTGTCGGATCCGACGTGGTAGACGTGTCTTGGCGCCTCCGGGCCTCGCTATATCCATTCCAGACAGTCTGAACGTATAGGACCTGTTGGAGGAGCCTGACTAAGTTGCGATGTTGTGACCCCCCGTCCGCGTGGAATTATAGGAGGCGTTTGAGGAGCCCGACTATAAATGCTCATAATATATGGTTTCGAACGGTGGTGTTTGGCAAAATAGAAGGACGTTTGTCTAAAAATCTGTTATTTTATATAGTAGGTTGTACAGAAATCTTTCATGTGTCTTGAGTGTTTTTTTACGCAAACCTTGAGTGTTAAAATTCCCATGGTAAACAGTTTGTCATGCCGAATAATTTGTATACACGGATGTACGGCTGGTTGACCACAAATCGTGATACATTTTTTTCCTCGAAAAAATAGGACCCCTATAGCCCGCGGCAGTTCACCAAGTAGGGTTACATTTGCGACCCCCAAATGACGTGTTATTTGTGTTGGGTGAGTTCGGGTAGCATTTTGCAAAGCTACAATAACAGTTTGTTTAATTTGCAGGGAGGTTTTGAGAGCGTTCGTCAGGATTGGCCCCTGGCGAAACATTCGGCGGATATAACATTTCCTAAAGAATAATCTTGATACGTTTTTGAGTGGTGGAGTATTGTCCAGAGTTTTTGGCTCGAGGAGTTAAAATTCTCCATGGTAAACAGATTCCAGGCTTGTTCGTAGAGGAAAACAAGTCGCACATGCCGTCCAGTCACGAAACTTCAAAACCACGCCGAGCAATTATTGGGCATCCGAATCTTCAAAGCCTACCGCCCGTCGAGTCAGCCAGAACGTGGCCCCGATCCCGGCCCCGACAGGTGGGCCCCACCTGTCCACCCCCGGAAGCAGTCCGAACCTCACAGAAGCGCCCCAACCCGGGGAGGCCTCCCCGCACGCGGTCCACCGTGAGCCGGAGGCACCACAGCCGCGAATCCCACGCGCCCCCAACTGTCAATCCCAACGCGCTGCGGAAACCGTCGGAACCTCAGAGAAGCACGTGATAGTCCTCAGCCTCTCCCACCTAGACCCGGCGCGCCGTGGACGCTCGCTCACAGCCGCGAATCCCACCCCGGGGCGGGCCCCGCGCCGCGTCCACCCGGCTCACGGGCCTCCGCGCGGGCCGGGTCCTTCCGTGGCGGCCACGGGAGCCCGCCTCCGCTTAGCGGAGCTATAAATAGCGGGCCGGGGCGAGGGTTCCTCCCTCAGCCGCACGCAAACTCGTTGCACAAGAATTCCTCCCACCCCCACCGTCTCGCCGCCGCCACCACCGCCGCAGCTAGATAAGAAGAAAAAAGAGAGAAGAACTCGTCGGGAGGGCTCGAGATCTGTGTCGGGAGAGGGGGAATTCTTGAGATCGGAATCGGAACAAGCGGGCGCGCTCGGGATCGGGGTTACCATACAATTTTTCCCAGGAACCTGTAAGTTTCTTCGGCCAACCCAAATAATTCCCCATCCTTATTATGCCGCGGTAGTCTGTGGATCTCTGGCTTCTAGGTCATGTTGCTGTGCGCTGTAGCTGTGCTCCTTTTACCGTATGATTATGTGCGCTAGTTTCTGTAGGAGAATTGATCCTTGGTATAGTAGTTTGCATCTGGATCTGGGACGTTTTCTTTTAGATATGCTCATATGCCTGGTTGCTTGTAGTTACTATTGTTTTGCGAGAGGAAGTCGAAATCCAGCGTCGAAAAGCTGTTGAAATTAAATTGCGCAAAATTGATTTTAATCTTGAATCTGCTCCTATCATCAAGACACTCAAGTTCCGTATGGCGCTTGTTCGTTGTTAGATTTTACAATATGATGCCTGGCATGTTACGTTAACCATCGAATAATTGATATTAACAAGAAAATAACTGCATAGAAACGTTTTCATAGTTATCTATCCATGAAAGTTTGCTAGAATCTGCTGTCTAACCCCTCCTTTTTCGTTTTGCAGTTAGTGAATGTGCTAATGGAGTCAAAGGGTGGCAAAAAGTCTAGCAGTAGTAGTTCCCTGATGTACGAAGCTCCCCTCGGCTACAGCATTGAAGACGTTCGACCTGCTGGAGGCGCCAAGAAGTTCTCTGCTGCATACTCGAACGTAAGGATCATGGACGAAACATGAGTGTCACTTCTGTTCAAACATTTTATCTCTAGATTTGTTGCTAACCATGTGAATTTGTTTCCTGCAGTGCGCGAAGAAGCCATCCTGATATCGTTTTTGGCTCCCCCTTCCCGTAGTTTAGGATTTTTATGCAATTTTATTCTGACTCTTTTCTCCCACCAATCTCTCTGGCTTGCTGCTTCACGATAATCGACCAGTTCTCTAGTCTTTCTCCCTCTGTTCCTCTCTGCTCTGCTCTCTGACTCGAACTGCAACAATGGCTGCCCCGACCTCTGCGATCGGGTTTGAGGGCTACGAGAAGCGCCTCGAGATCACCTTCTCCGAGGCATCAATCTTTGCCGACCCTCATGGTCGTGGCCTGCGCGCCCTCTCCAGGGCCCAGATTGACTCTGTTCTTGATCTTGCACGGTGCACCATTGTGTCCGAGCTCTCCAACAAGGACTTCGACTCCTATGTGCTCTCTGAGTCGAGCCTGTTCATCTACTCCCAGAAGATTGTGATCAAGACCTGTGGGACTACCATGCTCCTGCTCACCATTCCTAGGATTCTTGAGCTTGCTGAAGAGCTGTGCATGCCGCTTGCTGCCGTGAAGTACTCTCGTGGGATGTTCATCTTCCCTGGCGCGCAGCCTGCTCCCCACAGGAGCTTCTCTGAGGAGGTTGATGTCCTGAACCGCTACTTCGGCCACCTGAAGTCTGGTGGCAATGCTTATGTGATCGGAGACCCAGCGAAGCCTGGCCAGAAGTGGCACATCTACTATGCCACCGAGCAACCTGAGCAGCCCATGGTCACCCTGGAGATGTGCATGACTGGGCTGGACAAGAAGAAGGCCTCTGTCTTCTTCAAGACTCAAGCTGATGGCCACGTTTCCTGCGCCAAGGAGATGACCAAGCTCTCTGGTATCTCCGACATCATTCCCGAGATGGAGGTCTGCGACTTTGACTTTGAGCCCTGCGGCTACTCCATGAACGCCATCAACGGATCTGCCGTCTCCACCATCCATGTGACCCCCGAGGACGGCTTCAGCTATGCGAGCTACGAGGTCATGGGCATGGACGCCTCTGCCCTGGCCTACGGCGACATCGTCAAGAGGGTCCTCCGGTGCTTTGGCCCTTCAGAGTTCTCTGTGGCGGTCACCATCTTCGGTGGCCGCGGCCACGCCGCCACCTGGGGCAAGAAGCTCGACGCCGAGGCATACGACTGCAACAACGTTGTGGAGCAGGAGCTACCCTGCGGCGGCGTCCTCGTCTACCAGAGCTTTACCGCGAACGAAGAGGTTGCTGTATCTGCCGGGTCGCCCAGGTCCGTCTTCCACTGCTTCGAGGCCGAGAGTGTGCAGAGCCACCCTCTGGTCAAGGAAGGCAAGCTTGCCAACCTCCTCGCATGGCGGGCGGAGGAGGAGGACGCGGTGCTGTGCGAGTGATGCGATAATCTGCTGTCTCTGTTCCGTCTGTGGAATTTCTTTGACTGTTGTCGTTTGTCGTTTGGTTACTGTGAAGCAGCCGGCCAGGCTATTGCTCTCTGAATAAACTATTAGCTCTAGGTGGTTTGCTGCGTCTGCCACAATGAGCATACTGTTTGGGGAAAAGTTGTCTAAACTTATAAATAAGCATTTTTTCTAAGACGAGTGTCACTCTGTTATATCTACTGAATTCATCTCTGCCTATATCATATTCATGTTCTGTAATTGGGGTTACTACTGTATATGCCAAGTTGCAGTGTGTTGGCAAGCGACCAATGTGCTCATTTCCCCTGGCCTATCTTCTGATCATCTCGTACGCGCAGGAATAGACTACTGCGCAAGGAATACATGCACGAATTGATTCTTTTCTTCGATTGAAGGAACTATTTGATTCTTCATCCTTATCTTCCTTGTTTCTGATCCTATCTTCTGCATTTCTGATTCGTGCAACCACTCCAATAATTCAGCATGGCGGCTCGGTGCCTCAATAATTCATTCAAGGTGTCAGTGCCGGCCTCGTGAGTTATTGGGTTTAGTAGTAACGTTTTTCGTTTCGTTCTTTTGACAACGGAGGTTCGTTCGTATGTAATCTTGGGCGTAAAAAGTGAAAGAGCAATCCAAGTTGTTGCGTATCTAATCTTTTGGAATGCAAGGATTGATGGATGATGGCGTGACCCGTCGCCAAGATATGCGCGAGGGCGACGGCTCCCCGAACGATTGTCGGGTACCGATCGTTTTATCACGTGATGACGACTGAATTTAGGCTTGCCGATATGCGCCGTTTCCTTTGCGCCGACTCTCATCGTCCAAAGCAAAGCAATTTTTTACAACCAAGCCGCCTTGTTTCTCGCCGGCCCCCTTTTCGCTTTAAAAAAGCGAACAAAAAAGGCCGGCCGTCTTGTAGCACCGCACGGGGGAGGGAGGCATCTCCCATGGCATATGCGACAGTTTCTTCTTCACCAGCCAAAGAAATTTCTCTCTTTCATCTCCTCTCGTTTTCATTTGCAGAAACGTACGCGGCTGATGTTTTGCCTCTGGTACGTGCTGTCGCTGTTTTCACCGAGATTTTGCATTGTGATGATGATGTGATCCCACCAGGAGTTCGCCGATGCTTTACTTGGCCGGCCGCCATGATATGCTGCGTCCACAAGATGGCCGCGGAATATGTTCGCCGTCCAGCCATTGATCCATATCTCCTCCCAACCGCAGAGGGAAAGAGCGAGAGAGATTCCACAACCTCCTTGCAACCGCATCAAATTCCAGAACGCATTGACCGATGCCGAGACATGCTCCGACGCGAAATTCCTTCTGAGCCGCAGCCACCCCTTCGTTGCCAAGAAACGTGGAGTCTCCCCCGTCCAGCCTCCAGAAACCCGTCCCGGCCGGACGCGTGTAGTGTGGATGGATAGATGCACCGAGCCGAACTCCGGTCTCGTCTTCTCCACGTACGTTGGACCGGGAATCAGGGGTTGCGTGGCTGAGCCGGGGATCGAGTGCTTGGCTCGCACGCACCGCCGATGGCACAGACCGGAGGCAAGTGGCCAGGAACAAGGCGGGCGGCGTCTGCTAGCCCGGAAGTTGCCTGCAAGTTTCGCTCCACGAGTCCGTGATGAGTGGACGTGGAATCCGAATCTCCACTATCACGCACCGGCTTCTCGTATGCTACGCGTTTTTTCTTGCTCAACATGCTACAGTATGCAACTGTTTGATTCGGCAGGGCTTTGCTTTGGCGCTGCTTCAATTCTATCCGAGGGGGTGGTTTTCATGATATATATGTTTCGGGGAGGAAATCGCATAAACCACCAACCATTGGTGCAATTCCCTCGAGTATGTTAAGGCAACCTAAGTGGTTGTTTGGATAACTAGTATTTGAGATGAGTTTTAGCAAAATCAGTTTTAAGAGGATTTTTAGGAAAACCAGCTTTAAGTTGTTGGATTATTAAAACTGATTTGTAGAGTACTTTGTTTGGGCTTAAAAACCTCAAATATGGCTCCTAGTTTGGTTGAGACGAGTATTCAGTGGATTTGGATTTTCATCTGCACAACCGAATGCTCCACGAGCTGCAGCCTGCAGCGTTGCTGGCATGGTTGCGAAAGACAGACGGTCTGGTGACGAGCCTATGCATGTCGCCACACAAGGCATCTGTGCGACCCGCCGACGTCAGGAGCCGCCAGACGCGGGAGGGCGCTGTGCCGGTGAGCAGCTCAAGGAGCAAGACGCTGAGGGAGTGTGTGTGTGTGTGTGTGTGTGCATGTCCGCTCTTCCTGGTGAGCACGCCGGAGCGGATAGAGTGCGGGTCGACGTAGCAGGGAGAGTCCAGCACGTCGCGTATCGTCGCACCGTGCGCCGCCCCTCCATCGAGGCGCTTGTCCATGGCCTCCGGAGGTGAGGAGTGCATGCTCGCCTGCCTCAAGCCCTCAACTGCAAGCACCAGGTCGGACGGCTTGATGCTGCAAAGGTTAGACGAGGCGACAACGCCGGCGCCGTAAGCACGACCTAGCAGTACGATGCGCAGGTCAGGGAGGAGGACGAGTCAACGCCCGGGAGGCTGGCCGTGGTGAGGACGGACGCCAAGAAGCGGCCCGTCGAGAAATCCGAGGCCACCATGTCAGCCAACATCATGCAGCGTTGGACATGGACGCATGGTGCTCATCACGGTCACCTTGAAGGCAGTTTAGCTGAGCTTGTGGATGACTATGGGGGAGGATACAACCGCAGCAAAAAGGGGGCCGGCGCGGTGTTCACGGCGACGAAGCACGCCAGGCCTTTTCTAAAACGCGTTCTTATAAAAACGTCTGGGACTCGTTTTTCCAAAAACGCATATTTTGGGTGTTACGAGAACCAGTTTTTACTTATCCGTGAATTAGTTAGTTTAGCCAAACAAAGATTTAGTCTGTTAGAGCCTGAAACGCGTTTATATATAACCGATTCTCTATAAACCAGCTATCCAAACAACCCCTAAATGCGCCTCAAGCAACTGTTGATGGAATGTCGCCAAATCCCCACTACAAGCGGCATTCCATTATGTTTGGCTTGATGCTAGCCTATTGGCTAGCAATTGATGGGTTGTCAACTTTTGTTGCCAACGTTACATAAACTTGCCAAATTTTAGATAAATCTTAGCGTTAGCATCATTTTTTTGCTTGTGAACACATTTGTTGGCCAAGTTCTTATACCAAACCATGCATGCCCTATTTTTTCTAACCAAAGCCTTTAGGGTCTTATTTGTTAATTAAGTTGAAAATTGCCTCGTTAATTGGCCGAGAGTCGGGGCAAAAATCAGCACATCATGCCCACCAAAACCGGACACTCCAGACCGCAAAGATCCCCACACATCACTGAGGAGAAGAACTTTGTCGAGGTTTCCAGCAAGGGGGTGTGGCTACGTCTCAGTCGACTGGGATTTAACCAAATCTCAGTCAAGTGACATAACATGTAAGAAAGAAAAAGAAGAAGTTTAAGAAGATTTTTTTGCACTGATCTCAATGTAAAATCTTACGGGTATAGCGAATCAAGTCTTACTCGACTGAGATTTAGCAAGGCTGTTCCAGCAAAGGTCATGTTCAACACCTCCCACCATCCAAGCAACTCAAACTATATCACAGATGACCAACCAAGAGCCTTTACCGCGAAGGATGCATGAGACCCCTGTCGGCTATGCTAAATAATCGGCCTCCCAGGGGCGTGGAGGACCAGGCATCTACAACTTCGGTGACGAGCCTCGCATGAGAAACAAGCACATCTTGCCTTGACATTGCCTGTTGCGATCACCAAAGACTGCTAAACATCGAACCTACCTTTCAGAGGGCATTGTTGCTAGCGAGCAACCTCTTGACATGCAACTCCGTTTTCACTGTTGTACAGAAAGAAGACACAATGACAAACAGAGGGACATGACAGGCGGGCGACGAAGAAGTCGTGGTGAGCCAACTCCTCATGCCACCATCATCATTGCCCAACAATTCGAATGCCGACAGCTTTGCACCACCGGTCGAACACTTGCCAATCGTAGCGCCGCGCACGTTCAACTCCAGGAAGGCGTGGAGTGAGGCAAGTTTTCAGGACAACACCACAAGTAGGGAAACGACACAAGAATGCCGTTGTTGCCCGACCCTGCGATGGGATGCGACCCTCCATTGGGGACATGTGCCGCAGCACGAGGGGAAAGCTCTGCCGCTACCGCCGGTCGCCTGGACTTAGGCCGACGAGATCATACAATGACGTCGATGGGAGGAATAGAGATGGGAAGGATTGGGGTGGTGGTGGCGGCTAGGATTCGCACAATCCGCCACGAGAGAGTGGGGCGAGCAACAATCTAAGCATGCCTTCATGTGTGTTATTTGCTTAACTACTGGGCATGTCTTAACAGGAGATTCGAGAATCCTACGATTGGGACACCACAAGTGTTGCAGCATGCGGTGCAAATATAATGAGCCAAGATCTTCTGGGAGCTGCAAGTGCAAGAACACCAAAGCGTGATGTGAGAAGGGTTGTTTCTTGCTTGTGGGGGTGGAAAGCAAATAGTTGTTGTAACATGTTCGTGTTGTTGGTCGCTTGTTGTTTCTGCTTTCCTTCTAGATTGCACGAATAGCTTTAGGATGGTGATATGTTGTTTTTTTTCCATGGTCTGGTTGAAAGACTGGAGCTGGGCAGCGGGTGCCTAGCACGTCGAATTTGTTTCCTTCTTTTCGTGTTTTTTTAGCCTTTTTTTAGATATAAAGCTGTTTTTTTAGCCGATGGTTGCAGCCCAGCTGCACTAACCTTTCTTTCCGAAACAAAGGCAGGCAAGGGCCCAATCGATCTCGGCCGCCGCTGCTGGATCCTTCCTCTTCTTCTACTCACTTTCTGGCCGCTCCGGTCCGTGACGTCTCTACCGGCGGCCCACGTAGCGGCATCGTTACTGTAGCAGGCCCTACTACTACTCAAGCACAGAGCCCAAACTGTGCTCAATTATGTACAATGTCCATGCCTTAAGGGGCCCATCGACGACATATCAGGCAGGACATGTCCCGTCGACGGCTTTGAAAGCTCAGAGCGTGGCCTGTCAGTCCGTGGGTAGGGTACTGTTGGCACGCTGCTGCATTCAATCCTGTATCCCTCACACGGGTACTGCACTGCCAAACGATGAATTTCCGCACGGAGTTTGGTAACAAATCGTGCTTCAAAAACCAAGTATTAATTCATCATCGTGCTCGTTTTGATATTTGTGGTCGCAGATAAAACGCGTGCCGTCATCTATTACATGCAGCCTAAGCAAAGAAGGCCCGACCATCATCAGCTACAAAACGAATCAACCTCATCCTCAGCTCTCGCTACTCAACACGTTCGATCCCCCTATGTATTCTGTGTTACATCATTACATGCTCATGTCCATGCACATGCCCATGCCCATGCCGAGGTCGACCGATCAGCCGTTGACGCTGGAGCAGAGCCGCCGGACCTCGCCGGCGGAGCCGGTCTTGACGCCGAGGCTGGTGAGCCGGGCGAACGAGCCGGCCCAGCTGCTGAAGAAGCTGTCCTGGCTCTGCGCGAAGGCCGCCACCCTGGCCCGCGTCGTGGCGTTCTGCACCAGCACCGCGTCGGTGCGCAGCAGCCCGCGCCCGTCCAGCAGGTTGCTGAAGTAGCGGTTGTCGAACGCCGCCGCCGAGCCGTCGTCGCAGCCCACCGCGGCGCTCCCCGACGCCGCGCACGCCCGCATCAGCTCCGTCGCGTACTCGGCGTTCATCGTGCCGTCCACCGGCACCATGCTCCCGTTCGCGTCCGGACGAAACCGCTCCCGGAACGTGCCACAGTGGGCCGACCCGATCGTGTGCCCGCCTGCACCATATGCCGGAGGCACGCCGTCAGATCAACGAAGCTGCCAATGATATCACCAGTCTAGGTAGGAAAGTGATGTTTACTGGGGAGAGTTTGTATTGTGTGTACCTGAGAGGGTGACGAGGTCGTCCAGGGAGAGCCCCTTGGAGGCGAAGCTCGCCGCCATCGCGTCCACGGAGAAGCCGGTGTCGATGATGTTTGCTCTCACGTTGGACGCGAGGGAGACGAGGCTGTCACGTCGGCCGAGGGAGACGGGCACCGACGGTCCTCCGGTCTGGTTTGGAACAACACAAAATTGAGCATCAGTTCAGTTGTCTTGTTTGTATGTCAGCTAAGGCTTCTCCAGATAATTTCAAGTTGAGCTATTGTTTTACCCAAGAACTTAGATTAGTCTTGGAAAAGCACCAGAACAAAACATGCGGTTAATTCAGTTGCCCATCTACTATGTGTCAAAGTGAAGGGATGGGTGAATGGTGGATGCTAGCAAATGCAGAGTAAATTTTCAGAGTACGTATGTTCTGAAGTTTCAGAATTCCATTTATGTCCATTTCCACTTTGCCATGATCGCCGTTAACTGGGACCATCTGCCATGTGCTATACTGATCAAGTGAACATGCGCATGTAGAAATGGTAATTTACTATGTACCAAAGTGAGGCTATAGGTGAATGTGGATGTTACCGCAACTCGATTGGCCTGAAATTAGCAAATGCAGTCATGCAGGGTAAATCTTCAGAGCACAAACTGCTCTGATGTTTCAGAATTCCACCTATGTACATTTGCACTTCGCCACGTTCACCCTAAATTGGGACCATCAATCATGTGCCATACTGATCATATGCACAAATGTCAAATGGTCAGGTCCCAGTCATAAGCTGGGATTATGTTCACTAAGCTGTCCAGGGCCCCTCTCCCCGTCGTATCTGTATGTATTCATTAGCCAGACCAGCTGATCCTATGTTTCAGCTAGCCATTGCCGCATACGGAACCAGGACCACTCGATCCACCGTACGCTACACGATCTAATCCGTGCGGCATTCAGTGCGGAGTTTATGATGTCCTATGCTCACCACCAAGTACTACTGATCAGAGGGCCAAACCAAATAGGAAAATCATAGTATGTGAGAATTGTAGCAAGGGAAAGCATATGTTGCAGCAAAGTTAATGGGTGCAATGGGGTTTGGGTGGTTGCAATGCTACTTACAAAAGTGACGGCATCTCTCGCGGCGAGAACTATGATGTCGCTGCAAGAAACGGTCGCCGGGCACACGGCTTCGAGCAGCCTCTTGGCCTCGTCGATGACGTTGAACCCGCCGAGCGAGAGGTTCGCCGGGTCGGTCCTCTCCGTGCCGCTGCCCTGGATCAGCACCGACGCGTCGCATCCCTGAGATGGTAAAGGGTTAGAAAGTTGAAACTCATGGTGCATCTGTCGTGTAAGATTTCAGAAACATGTGTGTAAAATGCTGTCCGTTACACATATGCAAGATGTAAAATCTGGTGATGTATTGGCGACCTTTAAACATGTATGATAGCTCAAGTTTTGGGTCTGAATAATGCACCTAACCAGCTCAAATTAGCAAAAGTAGCCTAGACCATTCTCCAATGAACGAATGTTTTGAACATACATTATGTGTTATTACTAACTAAAGGCCGCAACTGGTCTGGCATAACCATTTGGCCTTGGTCACTATATGGAAAGGGGGAAAGCAAATTCTCTTACTAAAGAGAGGTGAAGGATCATGGTCATGGCAAATATCACAGTTGCTCAAGAAAGTAAGAACTGACGAGGCAATGCTCCAATGACATCACAACAAGATGATTTTCCGGAAGATAATTTGATTGATTGAGGCCTAGATCTAGAACATGGACATGTGAAATTAAATCAAAATAAGAATCTATGAGGAGAATACACACATTTGTCACCATTTGTTTGCATGTAGTGAGCTCCAATGCATGGTTGGAGTGCTAGTAGCACACATCTCCCAAATGCAAGACGAGTAACAATATATTATTATTTCGAATCCATACCTCTACGAAGCAGTCATGGAAGACCATCCTGAGAAGCTTGCCGGGGATGCTGGGGTCCAAGGTGGAGGCCGACCTGACGACATCGTTCACCGCCAGCTCCACGCTCGGGCAGGAGGCGGCGTAGAAGTTGGGCGACAGAGCCAATGAAGGCGTCGGCGGGGATGAGTTCGTCGGAGACGGAGGAGCAGATGGTTTCTGTGGTGGTGGAGTGGTCGTAGGAGGAGACGGCTTCTGAGCCGGCGCTGGGGCCACAGGTGACGGCTTCGGTGCTGACGGCGCCGGGGGTGGAGGTGACGGCTTTGGAAGCGGTGGCGCTGCTGGTGGTGGGGACGCCGAAGGTGGTGACGGCGGCTTTGGGGCCTGCGCCGGCGCACGTGGAGCGGGCGGCTTTGGAACCGGTGATGCCGAGGGTGCAGCTGGAGACGATGGCTTTGGCGCCTGCGCTGGCGCGCGCGGAGTCGGCGGCTTCGGCACCGGCGAGGCCGAAGGGCTAGGTGTCTGCTTCGGCGCCGGCGACGCAGCAGGGGCCTTGGGCGCCGGCACGGCAGGAGACGACGGCCGTGGAGCCGCCCGCGGCGCCGCGGGAAGAGACGGTGCTGGCTTGGGTGCCCGCGCCGGGGACGGCGACTGCGCGGAGGCGACCGCCAGCAGCGCCGACAGGAGCAGCGCCGAGCATACGACGCCCCATTGCCGCCTCCGACCCCGATCCATCACGGAGGCACTAGATAAGCTCGTGAGCTAGCCCTGCTTCCGGGCGAGTACACACGGATTTATCACCGCCCGGCGGCAGCAGCGGGCGGCGGTGGGAACCAGCTAGCTAGCGAGAGAGAGGACGCGCGCTAGCAAGGAAACAATGCTGCTGGCCGGGAAGGAGAATCTGTCTATCGTGAGTTCGTGACACGCCCAAAGCTTGCAGCGCGTTGGCACTGTTTTGGCGGCGAGCACGGGGGCGGCACGCAGCGGCTGTGTGCTACCGGACGCGTCGCCCCGTTCCTGTATGAGCCAGCTGCTGCAAGAGCAACTCCAACCGGACGACTAATTTCGTCTACCCATATTCGTTTAAATCATCGCGGATCAAAACATCGGTCCAACATGTCGATCTAAACCAAAAACACGTCCGTTTCATGTCCGCGTCGACTCCTTTCAGGCTCAAATTTAAACTGAAATGCGTTGGCGCGTCTTCTCGGTATCCGCCACAGCTCCACATGTCGGTCGGCTGATGACCGAACACGGTCATATTAATAGCGGTCATCGACCCCTGGCCCATGCACCAGCCAATAAAAGCGTCATAAGATAATCCATGCGTGCTTCTTCGCCGGCGACAACCAAACCCTAGCAATGGGTTTCTTCAACGGCTTCGGCAAGAGCAAAGGGAAGTTTGCCCCCAGCGCTTCGTCCTCCCGCGCTTTTCCTCCTTCGTCGTCGCTAACGCGTGCTTGCCTCGTGAGGCAGCGACTGCAAATTTCTATGCACCAAGCACGATGGCAATGGGAGTTCAGGTAGTAGTTGTCGTACCCGGACATGATGTTGCCACGCGATTGGCATCTCGATCCGCAGTGGACGCACGCCGAGGAGGTGCGTAAGTGCCGGTCGCTGCTCACGCCGAAGCAGCGACTGATGCCGGAGTACACGCCAGACTCTTCCCATTGAGAGGTCGGGTTTGCCCTCGAGAACGAGGAGCAACATGGCCTCGACGTGCAACACGACCACACAAACCCCCCGCCTACCCTTAGTCGTCAAGCCAAAGGAGGAGGGGGCTGCCTACCAGGCGGCGCTGGCAACGACCGTGAAGACCTCCATCGAGGACGAGTGGCTCAAGGCAGAGGCGGAGAAGGCAGACTACCAGGCAAGGTTGGCGGAGGCCCTCGCCCTCTTTGCAGCCGGCGACTACGTGGTGCCGCCGTTCACCCCTCTGACGCCTAAGATCGGAGGAGGCAGCCCCGGCGGCCTATCAAACCGTGTTCGGTTGGGCTGGGTTGCCTCTCGTCTTTATCGACCTCACACTGACAACGACGGCAAGAGCAAGGGCAGGACGGACAACTAAGACAGCTTACGGGCAGTGTTTTATGTTTAAGAGGACTTCGGCCAGTGGTTGACCGGCCAGTTATGTTTAATTATATTTTTTTAACTTTATTTCGGTCACGTAGGCTAAAATATATATGCCTCCCGTTAGATGCACCTGCCGACTCAAATAAAATATCTCCTTTCCAATCCAAACGGATAGAAAGCGGACAAAGCGCATCTGTTTGATTTGTCCGGCCAGCGCTACACGCTTACATTAGACTGTGTACGCCGGTGCCCGTGGACATACCCGAACGCGTCCGCGGACATTTAAAAAATGTCTGGTCAGTGTTCGTGGACAACCTGAACGCGGACGTTTGCGGTTGTAGACGCTCTTAAACTGTGTACGCCAGCTTGCGACACGCCGCATACGGCCATGTTCGGGTGCCCGCTTAATCCCGTCTCGCCGTACCCTTACAAGCCATCATCTCCTTTCATCATGATCTCATTTAATTAAGCCACTGGATGGATGTTTTCTCTGCTGTCCGCCCTCCTCGTCCCCCCGCCCGCCGTGAGCCGGTGCCGGAATGAATGCCCTCACGTCACGTACGCCGCGCGGGTCTGCCGTTGCCAGTTGCTACCCCTCTCTCTTCGCACATTATCGTCTCAACTGTAACCTTTTCACCGCATAAGGCTGGTCATAGTGGGAAGTAACTTATACTAGTGTCATATATATGACACTAGTCTAAATTACTACCTTTATAATGTAAAGTAACATAGTAGTAGTGTCATAGAAGACTTCATTAATTAGTTTGTAGACTCATCTTGTCTTGAAAAGTGCTATGTTACAGTAACATAGTATGTTACCATCTCTCATTAACTACATGCCACATAAGCAAAAATTTCTCAAAGTGCGTTATGTTACTTGATAAGTTAGAGGGTGCTTGGATACGTTTTAGTCCCATGACTAAAGGTAGTGGGACTAAGGGGGTGTTTGTTTCAGAAGTCCTAGGACCTTTTCTAGTCCTAGGGACTAATCAAAAAAGACTCTCCAATAGAGTCTTTTTCTAGTCCTGTAGAAAAAGTCCCTCCCGTTTGGTTCCTAGGGACTTTTTATGGACTTTTTCTAGTCTCTGGGACTAAAAAGTCCCTGAACCAAACACCTCCTAAAACTTGCTAGCCTCATCCATGCTTGGATCCAAATACTAAAGAGACAAAAATCAAGTTATTGAGCATTTATTATCCTCTAAACCCTTCAATCCAGAACTTGCATGTGTTAAAGGAGAGGAATTAAATGAGAAGAGAAAGGGCTAATACATATTTTAGTAGGTTTCCTATGACTAAATTTTTTTAGCCTCAAGACTAGTCCTAACCTTTTTTTAGTCAGGGGTGCTTGAAACTTTAACCTCTAAAAAAGACTATTTTTAGTCAGATTAAAAATAATCCCTTGAATTCAAGCATGTTCTTACTTCTACTATGACTAGCCTAACAGTTTGCTCTCTGCTCGGCATGTAGGGGTGGGGGTGATTGGTGTGCCGTAGTAACTGGGGAGCCATTGATGCCAGCATTTACTTGCGTGCCGCTGTTGGTTGGGGAGGAGGAGTAGAGGTCGGCCGGCGGTGCTGCCATTCCCATCTGCAAATGCAAATGCATGCAGGCTCTGGGCCCACCGGGCAGAGACTTTTTGGGCGGGCGCCATCCCATCGCCGATTCCGGGCTTTCAAACTCGCTGCGTGCCCAAGGACTCGTAGGTGGGTAGTACTGGAGCCGATGGTCGGCAACGGATGGCCCGGCGTGTCAGCGTTTTATTACAGCTCCGCCGGCCAACCACCGGGGCAGGTTTTCCTGCCCGGGCCTGTGCATTTGGCGGCCTGGAAAACCGGTCGCATTCACATGCCTCTCAAAGAAAACTGTGGTGTGGTAGAGTACGTTGGACTGGCTCGCGACGGCGACCGAGACGACACACACGCACGCGCGATTCGATGGAAAAAACGTGTAGCGCTGAGCTGTTGTGCATTGTGCCGTGCTATGCTGCCGCGGGCGGCAGCTGCCTGCAAGCCTGCAGGCGTTCTGATCCGGGCAAAGACGCGTGGCCGGCAAAAGCTAGCGGACAAGACGAGCGGTGAATCCCTCACCTGCTCCGCTTGAGAGTGCGAGACGTCCAGGGGCGTCTTGTCTGGAGATCAAATGGAATGAAATATTTTGCCTCTATTTGGTTCATGGGAATTGCGGAATTATCGTCCATATGCATGCGATATATTCCTTCCATTTCTAAATATAGGTCTTTTTAAGATTTCAACAAATGATTACATATGAAACAAAATGAGTGAATCTAGTACACTCTAAAACATGTCTATATACATATGTATGTGGTAGTTCATTTGAAATCTTTATAAAGACTTATAGTATCTTGAAACAGAGGGAGTACGTATATAAAGTGAATAGATGTAGGAGTAATAACTCTTTTCATTAGAGAATGTATGACAAAAATGCGTACTGTACTCCCCTACTGAAATCCATTTGGCAAAGAAGAATGGCCAGTTTTCATAGTGCCCACGAACAAGGCAGGCAAGCCGGGAGTGAAGTTCATTTTCTCTGTGTTTCATCGTAGTGACTAGTGAGCACCCAGTTGAAAATCTCTTCCAAGTTTATGCCCGGCTGGCTAGAAGCACGCAGAGGCCATCTGCCAATTGGTGTCACTGACGTGTGGGTCAGCGCACCGTCACTTTCTAAAAGAAAAGATAAGTGGGCCCTTGCTCAAGATCATTCATTTTCATTTATTTTTGAACACTGCTGAAGATCATCCATACAGCTGCCTCACGCTGGTTTTGCTCAAAAAAAGGTATACCTCACTCTGGGTTGTGTCGTTTTGACCGATGTGGGGTGGACACGTCACGCACAAATAGGCCCAACCATTTTTTTTCTTTCAAAAAACCAATCATATATTAATTAACTTAAAATGTTTGTACAGTCATTCATAACAAACTTTGCCACGTAGGGCGGAACAGAATGAAAAAGAAAATCATCGAATTTATTATCAAAACTAAACTTTGCAATCTCATGGGCCACCATATTAGCACTTCTGTTGATCTTAAAAATCTATAAATTCACCAACAACTTTGAGACATCTACGGCTTCTTTCTTTAGATCAACAAGGGATGATCTGTCCATAGAATCTCTTTTAAAAACGGAGGCCACAAAGGAACAACCAGTTTTCAAAATGACGGGCATTCTAGTGTCATACCAATATATAGGCCGGGAGGGACACTCTAAGTTCCGCTTCCTCAACGCTATAGCAAACACCAATATAAGCCCAGGAGGAAAGAATCACTTGTCCACAGTGATTTCTTACAACTACCCCCACGCTCGCAGCTTCAATGACCTCCATAAAACTAGCGTCGACATTAATCTTGTTGAAGTCTGGGGTGGGTGGCCTCCAAGGAACAACCTTCCTCTCAATGATATTGGTTGGCTGAAGTTCCAGCTCCACTTGCTTCCCTTTACTGCATATCTCCACCTGCATTTTAGCATGACAAGACGAGAAAGATGCCCAATAATTTTTGACAAAACTTACTGAGGTTGAGATGAATTCCATTCCCCTACGAGAGATCAAATCATTCCTCAAGTGACAAGCTCTCGAGAACATGAATATAGTTTGCTCGCGTACATGCGAAGTTAACTGGTCCAATAAAATAAAGAACCAGTCCGGTCCAGAATATTTGAAGGTCTCCTCCACCTGTAATTTCCACACTTCCTTCAATAACACACGGAACGCACGAGCCTTGGGACAAACCACCAACGCGTGATAAATACCCTCATCGTCAATACCACATATTAAGCTGTTGGGGAATGCAGTAATTTCAAAAAATTCCTACACACACGCAAGATCATGGTGATGCATAGCAACGAGAGGGGAGAGTGTCGTCCACGTACCCTAGTAGTTCGTAAGCGGAAGTGTTATGACAACGCGGTTGATGTAGTCGTACGTCTTCACGAACGATCGATTCTAGCACTCAACGTACGACACATCCGCGATTTGTACACGTTCAGCTCGGTGACATCCCACGAACTCACGATCCAGTAGAGCTTCGAGGGAGAGTTCCGTTAGCACGACAACGTGATGACGGTGTTGATGAAGCTACCGACGCAGGGCTTCGCCTAAGCACCGCTACGATATGACCGGGGTGGATTATGGTGGAGGAGGGCACCACACACGGCTAAAAGATCAATGATCAACTTGTGTGTAATGGGGTGCCCCCTGCCCCCGTATATAAAGGAGCAAGGGAGGAGGCCGCCCGGCCCTAGGAGGGCGCGCCAAGAGGAGGTGTCCTCCTCCTAGTGGGAGTAGGACTCCCCTTTCCTAGTTCCACTAGGAGGGGGAAGGAAGGAGTGGGAGAGGGGAAAGGCAAGGGGGGCGCCACCCCCCTTCCTTGTCCTATTCGGACTCAAGGGGAGAGGGCGCGCGGCCTGCCCTGGCCGGCCCCTCTCTCTATCCACTAGGGCCCATTAAGGTCCATTAGTCCTCGGGGGGTTCCGGTAACCCCTCCGGCACTCCGTTTTTCTCCGAGGTCACCCGAAACCCTTCGGTGTCCGAATGTAGCCATCTAATATATCAATCTTTATGTCTCGCCCATTTCGAGACTCCTCGTCATGTCCGGGATCACATCAGGGACTCCGAACTACCTTCGGTACATCAAAACACATAAACTCATAATACCGATCGTCACCGAACGTTATGCGTGCGGACCCTACGGGTTCGAGAACTATGTAGACATGATCGAGACTCATCTCCGGTCAATAACCAATAGCGAACCTGGGTGCTCATATTGGTTCCTACATATTCTACGAAGATCTTTATCTGTCAAACCGCATAACAACATACGTTGTTCCCTTTGTCATCGGTATGTTACTTGCCCGAGATTCGATCATCGGTATCTCAATACCTAGTTCAATCTCATTATCGGCAAGTCTCTTTACTCGTTCCGTAATACATCATCCCGCAACTAACTCATTAGTTGCATTGCTTGCCAGGCTTATAGTGATGTGCATTACCGAGAGGGCCCAAAGATACCTCTCCGACAATCGGAGTGACAAATCCTAATCTTGATCTATGCCAACTCAATAAGTACCATCGGAGACACCTGTAGAGCACCTTTATAATCACCCAGTTACGTTGTGACGTTTGGTAGCACACAAAGTGTTCCTCCGGTATTCGGGAGTTGCATAATCTCATAGTCATAGGAACATGTATAAATCATGAGGAAAGCAATAGCAATATACTAAACGATCAAATGCTAAGCTAACGGAATGGGTCAAGTCAATCACATCATTCTCTAATGATGTGATCCCATTAATCAAATGACAACTCATGTCTATGGTTAGGAAACTTAATCATCTTTGATTCAATGAGCTAGTCAAGTAGAGGCATACTAGTGACACTTTGTTTGTCTATGTATTCACACATGTACTAAGTTTCCGGTTAATACAATTCTAGCATGAATAATAAACATTTATCATGATATAAGGAAATATAAATAACAACTTTATTATTGCCTCTAGGGCATATTTCCTTCAGTCTCCCACTTGCACTAGAGTCAATAATCTAGATTACACAGTAATGATTCTAACACCCATGGAGTCTTGCTGCTGATCATGTTTTGCTCATGAGAGAGGCTTAGTCAACGGGTCTGCAACATTCAGATTCGTATGTATCTTGCAAATCTCTATGTCTCCCTCCTTGACTTGATCGCAGATGGAATTGAAGCGTCTCTTGATGTGCTTGGTTCTCTTGTGAAATCCGGATTCCTTTGCCAAGGCAATTGCACCAGTATTGTCACAAAATATTTTCATTGGACCCGATGCACTAGGTATGACACCTAGATCGGATATGAACTCCTTCATCCAGACTCCTTCATTTGCTGCTTCCAAAGCAGCTATGTACTCCCCTTCACACGTAGATCCCGCCATGTCGCTTTGCTTAGAACTGCATCAACTGACAGCTCCACCTTTCAATATAAACACATATCCGGTTTGTGACTTAGAGTCATCCGGATCAGCGTCAAAGCTTGCATCGATGTAACCATTTACGACGAGCTCTTTGTCACCTCCATAAACAAGAAACATATCCTTATTCATTTTCAGGTATTTCAGGATGTTCTTGACCGCTGTCCAGTGATCCACTCCTAGATTACTTTGGTACCTCCCTGCTAAACTAATAGCAAGGCACACATCAGGTCTGGTACATAGCATTGCATACATGATAGAGCCTATGGCTGAAGCATAGGTAACACCTTTCATTTTCTCTCTATCTTCTGCAGTGGTCAGGCATTGAGTCCGACTCAACTTCACACCTTGTAACACAGGCAAGAACCCTTTCTTTGCTTGATCCATTTTGAACTTCTTCAAAACTTTATCAAGGTATGTGCTTTGTGAAAGTCCAATTAAGCGTCTTGATCTGTCTCTATAGATCTTGATGCCCAATATATAAGCAGCTTCACCGAGGTCTCTCATTGAAAAACTCTTATTCAAATATCCTTTTATGCTATCCAGAAATTCTATATCATTTCCAATCAACAATATGTCATCCACACATAATATTAGAAAGGCTATAGAGCTCCCACTCACTTTCTTGTAAATATAGGCTTCTCCAAAAGTCTGTATAAAACCATATGCTTTGATCACACTATCAAAACGTTTATTCCAACTCCGAGATGCTTGCACCAGTCCATAGATGGATCTCTGGAGCTTACACACTTTGTTAGCATCCTTTGGATCGATAAAACCTTCAAGTTGCATCATATACAACTCCTCTTCCAGAAATCCATTCAGGAATGTAGTCTTTACATCCATTTGCCAAATTTCATAATCATAAAATGCAGCAATTGCTAACATGATTCGGACGGACTTAAGCATCGCTACGGGTGAGAATGTCTCGTTGTAGTCAACTCCTTAAACTTGTCGAAAACCTTTCGCAACAAGTTGAGCTTTGTAGATAGTAACATTACCGTCAGCGTCAGTCTTCTTCTTGAGAATCCATTTATTCTCGATGGCTTGCCGATCATTGGGCAAGTCAACCAAAGTCCACACTTTGTTCTCATACATGGATCCCATCTCAGATTTCATGGCCTCAAGCCATTTTGCGGAATCTGGGCTCATCATCGCTTCCTTATAGTTCGTAGGTTCGTCATGGTCAAGTAACATGACCTCCAGAACAGGATTACTGTACCACTCTAGTGCGGATCTTACTCTAGTTAACCTACGAGGTTCGGTAGTAACTTGATCTGAAGTTACATGATCATCATCATTAGCTTCCTTACTAATTGGTGTAGGAGTCACAGGAACAGATTTCTGTGATGAACTACTTTCCAATAAGGGAGCAGGTACAATTACCTCATCAAGTTCTACTTTCCTCCCACTCACTTCTTTCGAGAGAAACTCCTTCTCCAGAAAGGATCCATTCTTAACAACGAATGTCTTGCCTTCGGATCTGTGATAGAAGGTGTACCCAACAGTCTCCTTTGGGTATCCTATGAAGACACATTTCTCTGATTTGGGTTCGAGCTTATCAGGTTGAAGCTTTTTCACATAAGCATCGCAGCCCCAAACTTTAAGAAACGACAACTTTGGTTTGTTGCCAAACCATAGTTCATAAGGCATCGTCTCAACGGATTTAGAGGGTGCCCTATTTAACGTGAATGCAGCCGTCTCTAAAGCATAAGCCCAAAACGATAGCGGTAAATCAGTAAGAGACATCATAGATCGCACCATATCTAGTAAAGTACGATTACGACGTTCGAACACACCATTACGCTGTGGTGTTTCAGGTGGCGTGAGTTGCAAAACTATTCCGTATTGTTTCAAATGAAGGCCAAACTCATAACTCAAATATTCTCCTTCACGATCAGATCATAGAAACTTTATGTTCTTGTTACAATGATTTTCCACCTCACTCTGAAATTCTTTGAACTTTTCAAATATTTCAGACTTATGTTTCATCAAGTAGATATACTCATATCTGCTCAAATCATCTGTGAAGGTGAGAAAATAATGACACCCGCCACGAGCCTCTATATTCATCGGACCACATACATCAATATGTATGATTTCCAACAAATCTGTTGCTCGCTCCATTGTTCCGGAGAACGGCGTTTTAGTCATCTTGCCCATGAGGCATGGTTCGCAAGTACCAAGTGATCCATAATCAAGTGATTCCAAAAGTCCATCAGAATGGAGTTTCTTCATGCGCTTTACACCAATATGACCTAAACATCAGTGCCACAAATAAGTTGCACTATCATTATCAACTCTGCATCTTTTGGCTTCAATATTATGAATATGTGTATCACTACTATCGAGATTCAACAAAAATAGACCACTCTTCAAGGGTGCATGACCATAAAAGATATTACTCATATAAATAGAACAACCATTATTCTCAGATTTAAATGAATAACCGTCTCGCATCAAACAAGATCCAAATATAATGTTCATGCCCAATGCTGGCACCAAATAATAGTTATTTAGGTCTAAAACCAATCCAAAGGTAGATGTAGAGGTAGCGGGCCGACTTAACTTTGCCATCATATATTAATTAACTTAAAATGTTCGTACGATCATTCATAACAAACTTTGACACGCAGGACGGAATGGAATGAAAAGAAAACCATCAGATCTATTATCAAAACTAAACTTTGCAATCTCATGGGCCACCATATTAGCTCTCCAGTTGATCTTAGAAATCTATAAATTCACCAACAACTTTGAGACATCTACGGCTTCCTTTTTTAGATCAACAATGAATGATATGTCCATAGAATCTCTTTCAAAAACGGAGGCCACAAAGGAACAATCAGTTTTCAAAATGATGGGTATGTCTAGTGTCATACCAATATATAGGCCGGACGTTCTAAGTTCCGCTTCCTCGATGCTATAGCAAGCACCAATATAATCCCAGAAGGAAAGAATCACTTGTCCACAGTGATTTCTTACAACCACCCCCATGCTCGCAACTTCAATGGCCTCCACAAAACTAGCGTCAACATTAATCTTGTAGAAGTCTGGGGTGGGCGGCCTCCAAGGAACGACCTTCCTCTCACTGATATTGGTTGGCTGAAGTTCCAGCTCCACTTGCTTCCCTTTACTGCATATCTTCACCTGCATTTTAGCGTGACAAGATGAGAAAGATGCCCAATAATTTTTGACAAAACTCACCGAGGCTGAGATGGATTCCATTCCCCTACCAGAGATCAAATCATTCCTCAAGTGACAAGCTCTCCAGAACATGAATATAGTTTGCTCGCGTACATGCGAAGTTAACTGGTCCAATAAAATAAGGAACCAGTCCGGTCTAGAATATTTGAAGGTCTCCTCCGCCGGTAATTTCCACACTTCCTTCAATGCCATACGGAACGCACGAGCCTTGGGATAAACCACCAATGCGTGATAAATACCCTCATCGTCAATACCACATATGAAGCATGTACCTAGAGTAGCTTGATGATGTTTAACCCTATTGAGTTGAACCGCCAAACTATTAGAAGCAGCCCTCCAGGCAAAAATTCTAATTTTCTAAGGGACATTAGCATTCCAAATAATATTCCAGAGCCTACTATCCCTGTTTATGGCATCACTGGAATTGCCAGAATCAATCCTCGGTTCCTTAATATTCAGAGCCACTCTATACGCACTCTTCACCAAGAACAATCCACTTTTCTCATGGTGCCAAGCAATAATATCTCCCTCGCCCACTTGAAGGATACGCAACTTTGGGATCTCCTCCGCATCATGAATATAAAATAGATGCCTTATCAGGTTCTCATCCCAACTCCTAGATCCACTCAAAAATAACTCGGACACCCATTTGATTCTAGTCCTGTTCTTTTTTTCGCAAATTTGAAGACCAGATTCCCTAGGGATCCAATTATCCCTCCAAATATTTATACTAGTCCCATTGACTACTCTCCAAATAATGCCATTTTAAAGCAACTCGAGGTCATGCATAATTCCTTGCCAAGTAAGGGATGTAACTTGAGGGAATACCATATCAATAAGGTGCCCATGAGGATAATATTTAGCTTTCATCACCTTTGCACACAAAGAGTCCGGGAAAACTAATAGACGCCAAGCTTATTTCGCCAGAAGCGCTTGATTAAAAAGCTGAAGATCGCGAAAGCCCATACCCCTTTCACTTTTTGGTCTCGTCATCTTATCCCATGCCAGTCAATGTGTTCTTTTCCTACTCTCTTCACCGCCGCACCAAAAATTCCTGATAATCTAGGATAACTCCTCACATAATGAAGCAGGGAATTTAAAAATACCCATTGCAAACACAGGAATAGCCTGAATAACACACTTGATCCGGATTTCTTTCGCCCCGCTCGAAGCATATTTTTCAATATAATTTGAAACCCGCTTGAGCGCTTTATCTTTGCCGGATTGAAACTTACCCGTCTTCATAAGACCTTCTGGTATAGGCAAGCCTAGATTTTTATCCTCAAAACCATCAATCGTGATTTTAAGGATAACCAGGATAGACACCTGGTCTTCCATAGTGAATTTTTTGCCAAATAAGATGGAGCATTTATCCGAACTTAATAGTTGGCCAGTTCCCTCCTCATAAGTTGACAAAATACCTTTAGTATTTAGAGCTTGCTCCAAGTTACCCTCAAAAAATAGGAGACTATCATCAACAAAATGGAGATGAGATATACCTGGAGCATGTATGTTTACCCGAACTCTTGAATAGCCCCTCTTGCCGAAGCATCATTAAGTAACAACGACAAAGCTTCAACCACAAAGAGGAATAAGTATGGTGATAGTGGATTGATACGTCTCCAACGTATCTATAATTTTTGATTGCTCCATGCTATATTATCTACTGTTTTGGACATTATTGGGCTTTATTATCCACTTTTATATTATTTTTGGGACTAACCTATTAACCGGAGGCCCAACCCAGAATTGCTATTTTTTGCCTGTTTTAGGGTTTCGAAGAAAAGGAATATCAAACGGAGTCCAAACGGAATGAGACCTTCGGGAACGTGATTTTCTCAACGAACAAGACCCGGGAGACTTGGACCCTACGTCAAGACACAAAAGAGGAGGCCACGAGGTAGGGGGGCACACCCACCCCCACCAGGCGCGTCCTCCACCCTCGTGGGGCCCATGTTGCTCCACCGACGTACTCCTTCCTCCTATATATACCTACGTACCCCCAAACGATCAGATACGGAGCCAAAAACCTAATTCCACCGCAGCAACTTTCTGTATCCACGAGATCCCATCTTGGGGCCTGTTCCGGAGCTCTGCCGGAGGGGGCATCGATCACGGAGGGCTTCTACATCAACACCATAGCCCCTCCGATGAAGTGTGAGTAGTTTACCTCAGACCTACGGGTCCATAGTTATTAGCTAGATGGCTTCTTCTCTCTTTTTGGATCTCAATACAATGTTCTCCCTCTCTCTTGTGGAGAACTATTCGATGTAATCTTCTTTTTGCGGTGTGTTTGTCGAGACCGATGAATTGTGGGTTTATGATCAAGTCTATCTATGAACAATATTTGAATCTTCTCTGAATTCTTTTATGTATGATTGGTTATCTTTGCAAGTCTCTTTGAATTATCAGTTTGGTTTGGCCTACTAGATTGATGTTTCTTGCAATGGAGAAGTGCTTAGCTTTGGGTTCAATCTTGCGGTGTCCTTTCCCAGTGACAATAGAGGCAGCAAGGCACGTATTGTATTGTTGCCATCGAGGATAACAAGATGGGGTTTTCATCATATTGCATGAGTTTATCCCTCTACATCATGTCATCTTGCTTAAGGCATTACTCTGTTTTTAACTTAATACTCTAGATGCATGCTGGATAGCGGTCGATGAGTGGAGTAATAGTAGTAGATGCAGGCAGGAGTCGGTCTACTTGTCTCGGACGTGATGCCTATATACATGATCATACCAAGATATTCTCATAACTATGCTCAATTCTGTCAATTGCTCAACAGTATTTTTTTCACCCACCGTAGAATACTTATGCTATCGAGAGAAGCCACTAGTGAAACCTATGGCCCCCGGGTCTATCTTTATCATATTAATCTCCTACTACTTAGTTATTTCCTTTGCTCTTTACTTTGCCTTTATTTTACTTTGCATCTTTATCAAAAAAATACCAAAATATTATCTTATCATATCTATCAGATCTCACTCTCGTAAGTGGCCGTGTAGGTATTGACAGCCCCTATTCGCGTTGGTTGAGAGGATTTATTTGTTTTGTGCAGGTACGAGGGACTCGCATGTAGCCTCCTACTGGATTGATACCTTGGTTCTAAAAAACTGAGGGAAATACTTATGCTACTTTGCTGCATCATCCCTTCCTCTTCGGGGAAAACCAACGCAGTGCTCAAGAGGTAGCAAGAAGGATTTCTGGTGCCGTTGCCGGGGAGGTCTACGCAAAAGTCAACATACCAAGTACCCATCACATACCCTTATCTCCCGCATTACATTATTTGCCATTTGCCTCTCGTTTTCCTCTCCCCCACTTCACCCTTCCCGTTTTATTCGCCCTCTCTCTCTATCCTCCATCTCTTTCTCTATTTGCCTCTTTTTGCCCGCTTGCTTTTTGTTTGCTTGTGTGTTAGTTTGCTTGCTTGTCACGATGGCTCAAAATAATACTAAATTATGTGACTTCACCAATACCAACAACAATGATTTTATGAGCACTCCGATTGCTCCTCTTACCGATGCTGGATCTTGTGAAATTAATACTGCTTTGCTGAATCTTGTCATGAAAGATCCGTTTTCCAGCCTTCCTAGTGAAGATGCCGCTACCCATCTAAATAGCTTCGTTGATTTGTGCGATATGCAAAAGAAGAAAGATGTGGATAATGACATTGTTAAATTGAAGCTATTTCCTTTTTCACTTAGAGATCGTGCTAAAGCTTGGTTTTCGTCTTTGCCTAAAAATAGTATTGATTCATGGAACAAGTGCAAAGATGCTTTTATCTCTAAGTATTTTCCTCCCGCTAAGATCATCTCTCTTAGAAATGATATTATGTATTTTAAGCAACTTGATCATGAACATGTTGCAGAAGCTTGGGAGAGAATGAAACTAATGATACGTAATTGCCCTATTCATGGTTTAAATTTGTGGATGATTATACAAAGATTTTATGCCGGATTGAATTTTTCTTCTAGAAATCTTTTAGATTCGGCCGCGGGAGGCACTGTTATGGAAATAACTTTGGGAGAAGCTACTAGACTCCTAGATAATATCATGGTTAATTACTCTCAATGGCATACTGAAAAATCTACTAATAAAAAGCTGCATGCGATAGAAGAAATTAATATTTTGAGTGGAAAGATGGATGAACTTATGAAATTATTTGCTAATAAGAGTATTTCTTCTGATACTGATGCTATGCCCTTGTCTACTTTGATTGATAATAATAATGAATCTATGGATGTGAATTTTGTTGGTAGGAACAATTTTGGTAACAACGCGTATAGAGGAAATTTTAATCCTAGGCCTTATCCTAGTAATCCCTATAATAATTATGGTAATTCCTACAACAATTCTTATGGAAATTATAATAAGATTCCCTCTGATTTTGAATCTAATATTAAAGAATTTATTACTTCGCAAAAGAATTTTAATGCTTTGATTGAAGAAAAAATGCTTAAGATTGATGAGTTGGCTAGGACCGTTGATAGAATTTCTCTTGATATTGATTCTTTGAAAATTAGATCTATTCCACCTAAGCATGATATCAATGAGTCTCTCAAAGCCATGAGAATTTCCATTGATGAGTGCAAAAAAAGAACCGCTAGGATGCGTGCTGAGAAAGATGCCTTTATAAGAGCGTGTTCTTCTAGTTCCTATGAAAATAAAGATGAAGATCTAAAAGTTATTGATGTGTCCCATATTAAATCTTTGTTTTGCAATATGAATCTTGATAATGATGGGGCTGAATATGATCCACCTTTACCTAGAAGGCATTCCAAGAATTTGGAATTTTTTGATCTTGATGCTAAAATTGATAAAAGTGGGATTGAAGAAATTAAAACCCTAGATGTTGCTAAACCCACTATTATGGGTTTCAAGGAATTTAATTATGAAAATTGCTCTTTGATTTATTGTATTTCCTTGTTGCAATCCGTGCTAAATTCTCCTCACGCTTATAGTCAAAATAAAGCGTTTACTAAACATATCGTTGATGCCTTGATGCAATCTTATGAAGAAAAACTTGAATTGGAAGTTTCTACCCCTATAAAGCTTTATGATGAGTGGGAACCAACTATTAAAATTAAAATTAAAGATCATGAATGCTATTCTTTATGTGATTTGGGTGTTAGTGTTTCCACGATTCCAAAGACTTTGTGTGATTTGTTAGGTTTCCGTGATTTTGATGATTGCTCTTTAAACTTGCACCTCGCGGATTCCACTATTAAGAAACCTATGGGAATAATTAATGATGTTCTTATTGTTGCAAATAGGAATTATGTGCCCGTAGATTTTATTGTTCTTGACATAGATTGCAACCCTTCATGTCCTATTATTCTTGGTAGACCTTTCCTTAGAACGATTGGTGCAATTATTGATATGAAGGAAGGAAATATTAGATTCCAATTTCCATTAAGAAAAGGCATGGAACACTTTCCTAGAAATAAAATTAAATTACCTTATGAATCTATTATGAGAGCCACTTATGGATTGCCTAACAAAGATGGCAATACCTAGATCTATCATTGCTTGTTATGCCTAGCTAGGGGCGTTAAACGATAGCGCTTGTTGGGAGGCAACCCAATTTTATTTTTATTCCTTGCTTTTTGCTCCTGTTTAGTAATAAATAATTTATCTAGCCACTGTTTTGGTTGTGTTTTTTGTGTTTAATTAGTGTTTGTGCCAAGTAGAACCGTTGGGAAGACTTGGGGAAAGTCTTGTTACACTTGATGTAAAAAAACAGAAAACTTTAGCGCTCACGAGAACTACTGCCATTTTTATTTGGAAAGTTCTATTTAGTTAATTATGTTTTAAGATGATTAATAGATAAATTCCTCATGTTCAGAAATTTATTTTAGAATTTTTGGGGTTCCAGATCTTGCGCTAGCTACAGATTACTACAGACTGTTCTGTTTTTGACAGATTCTGTTTTTCGTGTGTTGTTTGCTTATTTTGATGAATCTATGGCTAGTAAAATAGTTTATAAACCATAGAGAAGTTGGAATACAGTAGGTATAACACCAATATAAATAATGAATTAGTTCATTACAGTACCTTGAAGTGGTCTTTTGTTTTCTTTCCCTGACGGAGCTCATGAGATTTTCTACTTTAAGTTTTGTGTTGTGAAGTTTTCAAGTTTTGGGTAAAGATTTGATGGATTATGGAACAAGGAGTGGCAAGAGACTAAGCTTGGGGATGCCCATGGCACCCCCAAGATAATCTAAGGACACCTAAAAGCCAAATCTTGGGGATGCCCCGGAAGGCACCCCCTCTTTCGTCTACTTCTATCGGTAACTTTACTTGGAGCTATATTTTTATTCGGCACATGATATGTGTTCTGCTTGGAGCGTCTTGTATGATTTGAGTCTTTACTTTTTAGTTTACCACAATCATCCTTTCTGTACACACCTTTTGAGAGAGCCATACACGATTTGGAATTTGTTAGAATACTCTATGTGCTTCGCTTATATCTTTTGAGTTATGTAGTTTTGCTCTAGTACTTCTGAAAGTGCTAGTGATCGACTAGAGGGGGGGGGGGGGGGGGTGAATGGGTGATTTTTATGAAAGTCTTCAAAACATGGAAGTTTTAAAGACAAACGATAGAAATAAACCTATTACCATGCAGTGGAAGGTAGACTACACTAGGCAAACCATAGTCATGTTGGAAATATGCCCTAGAGGCAATAATAAAAGCATTATTATTATATTTCCTTGTTCATGATAATTGTCTTTATTCATGCTATAATTGTGTTATCCGGAAATCGTAATACATGTGTGAATAACAGACACCAACATGTCCCTGGTAAGCCTCTAGTTGACTAGCTCGTTCATCAACGGATAGTCATGGTTTCCTGGCTATGGACATAAGATGTCATTGATAACGAGATCACATCATTGGGAGAATGATGTGATGGACAAGACCCAATCCTAAACATAGCATAAAGATCGTATAGTTTGTTTGCTAGAGTTTTGCAATGTCAAGTATCTTTTCCTTAGACCATGAGATCGTGTAACTCCCGGATACCATAGGAGTGCTTTGGGTGTACCAAACGTCACAACGTAACTAGGTGACTATAAAGGTAGACTACGGGTATCTCCGAAAGTGTCTGTTGGGTTGACACGGATCAAGACTGGGATTTGTCACTCCGTATGACGGAGAGGTATCACTGGGCCCACTCGGTAATGCATCATCATAATGAGCTCAAAGTGACCAAGTGTCTGGTCACGGGATCATGCATTACGGTACGAGTAAAGTGACTTGCCGGTAACGAGATTGAACGAGGTATTGGGATACCGATGATCGAATCTCGGGCAAGTAATATATCGATTGACAAAGGGAATTGCATACAGGGTTGATTGAATCCTCGACATCGTGGTTCATCCGATGAGATCATCGTGGAGCATGTGGGAGCCAACATGGGTATCCAGATACCGCTGTTGGTTATTGACCGGAGAGTCGTCTCGGTCATGTCTACATGTCTCCCGAACCCGTAGGGTCTACACACTTAAGGTTCGGTGACGCTAGGGTTGTGAAGATATGTATATGAGATCCGGGACGTCACGAGGAGTTCCGGAATGGTCCGGAGGTAAAGAATTATATATAGGAAGTGCTGTTTCGGCCATCGGGACAAGTTTCGGGGTTACCGGTATTGTACCGGGACCACCGGAAGGGTCCCAGGGGTCCACTAGGTGGGGCCACCTATCCCGGAGGGCCCCATGCGCTGAAGTGAGAAGGAACCCAGCCCTTAGTGGGCTGGGGCGCCACCCCCTAAGGGGCCCATGCGCCTAGGGTTAGGGGAAACCCTAAAGGGGGGCGCCCCCTTGCCTTGGGGGGCAAGCCCCCCACCCTTGGCCGCCCCCCTAGGAGATCCATCTCCTAGGGCCGGCGCCCCCCCTTGGCACCCCTATATATAGTGAGAGAGAGGAGGGACTTGAGGCTACGCTTTTGGTGCTTCCCTCTCTCCCTGTTACATCTCTCTCTCTTGTAGTATAGGCGAAGCCCTGCTACTGTGACGCCCTACATCCACCACCACGCCGTCGTGCTGCTGGATCATCACCAACCTCTCCTCCCCCCTTGCTGGATCAAGAAGGAGGAGACGTCTCCCGTCCCGTACGTGTGTTGAACGCGGAGGTGCCGTCCGTTCGGCACTCGGTCATCGGTGATTTGGATCATGTCGTGTTTGACTACATCATCCCCGTTCGTTGAACGCTTCCGCACGCGATCTACAAAGGTATGTAGATGCATCTCGTGACTCGTTGCTAGATGAACTCCTAGATGGATCTTGGTGAAACGAGTAGGAAATTTTTTGTTTTCTGCAACGTTCCCCAACAGTGGCATCATGAGCTAGGTCTATGCGTAGTTCTTCTTGCGCGAGTAGAACACAATTTGTTGTGGGCGTGGATTTGTCAACTTTCTTGCCGCTACTAGTCCTTTCTTGCTTCAGCGGTATGGTGGGATGGAGCGGCCCGGACCAACCTTACACGTACGCTTACGTGAGACCGGTTCCACCGACTGACATGCACTAGTTGCATAAGGTGGCTGGCGGGTGTCTGTCTCTCCCACTTTAGTTGGAGCAGATTCGATGAACAGGGTCCTTATGAAGGGTAAATAGAAGTTGACAAATCACGTTGTGGCTTTCACGTAGGTAAGAAAACGTTCTTGCTAGAACCCTAATTCAGCCACGTAAAACTTGCAACAACAATTAGAGGACGTCTAACTTGTTTTTGCAGCAAGTGGTTTGTGATATGATATGGCCAAAGTTGTGATGAATGATGAATGATCTATATGTGATGTATGAGATGTTCATGCTATTGTAATAGGAATCACGACTTGCATGTCGATGAGTATGACAATCGGCAGGAGCCATAGGAGTTGTCTTTATTCTTTTATATGACCTGCGTGTCATTGAGAAACGCCATGTAAATTACTTTACTTCATTGCTAAACGTGTTAGCCATAGTAGTAGAAGTAATAGTTGGCGAGCAACTTCATGGATACACGATGATGGAGATCATGATGATGGAGATCATGGTGTCAAGCCGGTGACAAGATGATCATGGAGCCCCAAGATGGAGATCAAAGGAGCTATGTGATATTGGCCATATCATGTCACGTTTATTATTTGATTGCATGTGATGTTTATCATGTTTTGCATCTTGTTTACTTAGAACGACGGTAGTAAATAAGATGATCCCTCATATTAATTTCAAGAAGTGTTCCCCCTAACTGTAAAGCATGCCGCACTCCACAATGAATCTTGGATGCTCAGAACGTGACGCCTAACCGGCTGGAGGATTCACAGTCCTCAAGTGTAATAAGTCTTTAGATCACACAGATAGGAAGACTTAAGTGATGCCTAACACTCTTTGGCTCTGGGTGTTTAGGGCATTATCCTCGCAAGGAATTCTCTCTCAAAGGCTTCGAGGTGGGTTGCTCTCAAACGACAAAAGCCGTACTCTAACTCTGAGCAGCCAACCGTTTATGGTTGTAGGGGGTGGGCTATTTATAGCCACTAGGCAACCTGACCTGATTTGTCCAAAATGACCCTGGGTCACTAAGGAACTGACACATGTTCCAACGGTCAGATTTCAAACACACACGGCAACTTTACTTGGGCTACAAGCAAAGGTGAATTATCCAACTCTGGACAAGATTTGCTCTCATAGTCTTCACTCAAAGACATATGATTTTGGTTAAGCATCACTTTAGTCATTCTGACTAGTTCTCTTGGACCCCACTTAACAGTACGGTGGTTCCTATGACTCAACAAAGAAGAAAAAGAATGACGAAAGAACTAAGTCTTCGCGCTCCATAGTCTTCATGTGATGTCTTCTCTTGTCATAGTCTTCAATGTGAATGTCTTCACATACCACCTTTGTCTTCAATGTCTTCTTACATTTTTAGGGGTCATCTCTGGTGGGAAAACTGAATCAATGAGGGACTTCTACCTGTGTTATCCTGCAATTCTCACAAACACATTAGTCCCTCAACTAGGTTTGTCGTCAATACTCCAAAACCAACTAGGGGTGGCACTAGATGCACTTACAATCTCCCCCTTTTTGGTGATTGATGACAAACTAGTTGAAGTTTTCAACGGGGAATATAATATGTGAAATTTTAAAGGATAGGGGATTGTCTTCATAAGTTGCAAGGGCTCCCCCTTAAGATGTGCATATAAGTAATTTGCTTTTGGAATGCAAATGCACATGGCAGGTTGTACTTGTGGAGATCCTCTTCAACTTATGATGACAATTTATCATGCATGAAAAGTATGTGAAGATAATGACATGCATCGTGAAAAATGGATGTCTGCAAAATGATCTAAGTGCGGAATTTATCGTCGCACATGCGGAATTTATCATCGCATCACAGAATAGCAAATAAGTAGCAGACGACCATCAAGTTTAAGTGTTACAACTCAAAGAACCAAATGTATCAAAACACAAGAGTTGTAAACACTAGGCAAAATATAAAGCAACCGCCAATATGGACCCGCTTGAAGACTATCAAACTCATATGCTTCTCCCCCTTTTGTTAGTAAGGACCAAAAAGGTTTGAAGACATAGAGCATCTACTCGTTCCCAGGAGGAGTAGGTGAAGCAGCAGGGTCGTCGGTGTTGTTAGGCGGTGCAGACAAACTCGGGGCATTGTCGATGTGTGCAGAAGTAGGGGGCGGTGAAGTAGCATCGTCTTCATCATCGATCACTCTGGCATTCACAGTTGCAGCAGAGGAGGAGAACTCAGAGTCTTCAAGAGACGGAGTTCGTCGCAGCATAGTCCTTCTTGGAGGTGTTGAGTCAAACTTGAAGCGTTCAGAGAAGCCATCCTCTTGAAGATCATCCTCAGAGCACATAAGTGTCAGCCCTTTCCATGTACGCCGACAGGTTTCATGGGCAACAAAGACATTTTTTGTGGCAAGATTGCGAATCCTGTTTACATCCACCAAGAGGCTTTGCATTTGGCGCTTCAACCAGTCATGATGCCTATCCTGTTTCTGATGAAGGGCAACCAGAAGCTCGCGGTCATTGAGAACACGTGATCGCTTCTTGGGCCGTTGGGCAATGGTGCTTTCGGTGGCTTCAGTGAGGGCACGGTGAGGTGCACGTGTAGTGCCAGCCAAAGGATAAACACGAGAGACAGCTTGAACTCCTTCAATGTTTTGAGAGCTTTGATTCTCAGCATTCTGAAGACTAAGAGGCTCCTTGGCAGGCTCTGGATAGATGGCTTCAACTGACATATCGACGTCAGGTAGAAAGATCCGATGATTGCGAGCAGAGGGCTGATAGGTGATAGCTGAGTGCAGTTTGATCAGCCGCATAACCCATGGAGCATAAAACTTCAAGCCAAAAATGTCAGATCCTGATGCAGCAAGCTGGCGAATGAAGAAGTCTTGTGCATTGAAGCTTTTGCCATGAGGAATATGAAAGACCAACGTCTTCATTGCACCTTCTAGCTTGGCATGTGGAGAATGTCCTTTGATGGGCCAGAGAGTTCGCCTGATGATGTGATAGATAGTATGTGGCAAATACTCAAGGTCTTCAACATAGAACTCCTTAGGATATTCAGCATCTGGAGGCAAAGGCTTCATCATGCTAAGCATCTGACTCATATTGGGCTCAGGCTTGTGGAAGATGCTTTCCATAGCAGCACTGTGAAGCTGACAACCAGGTTCATACAGATCTCCTGGAGTGGGCAGGCCATTAAGCTCAATGATATCAAAGGCTTTGGCTTCATGATGAACATTGCCTGTCATCCACTCAAGGACCCAAGTCTTCGGATCCCTGTTGTAACCACGGATATGAAGAGTGGCATAGAATTGGAGCAGCAATTCTTCATTCTAGTGCTCCTTTTCAGTGACAAACTACAACAAGCCTGACTCTCTGAAGCAATCCAGAACTTCTTCCAAACAGGGCAGGCCAGTTATGGCTTCAGTGTCAAGACGCATATGTGGGAAAATGCGACCTTGATTGTATAGAATGCATGAGTAATAACTGTGCTGCTGATAACTCCAGAACCGATCAGAAGATATTCTTGCCTTGGTGCAGGGGTTCTTGGCGCTATCAAAGAAGGTGTTGTGTGCCTTGAAGCCATTGATATTGAACGATCCGGGTGCAGATGCAGTGCCTGGAAACCTGGGCAACCTTGGTATTGGCTTCTGAACCTGAGGCCTGTGCTCAACGTGATAGTCAAACTGAGGACCAGCAGCAGGCGGAGGAGTCAGAAAAGGCCATTTGACTGTGACAAGTTGGCCATAGTTGAATGCTTGCTCAATAGTGTGTGGCCTTGGTGGCGGAACAGGAGCAGTGGCATCAGCAGAGGCGTCAGGCTGCACATCTGTTGCAGGTGCATCATTGGCTTCATTGGCCTCTGGCACATTGGTTGGTGCAGGCTCCACATTTGCTTCAGCCATGACTACGTCATTGGCTTCATTTGTGTTGGTGGTGGCAGCCTCAAGATTCTCAACCTCCACTTGATGAGCTGGAGGGTTGGGCACAGACACCTTCACTTCAGGAACAACTTCTTCAGGGTTTGGGGGGTGTAGAGACACGATCTTCTTCTTGTTTGTCATCGGCTGATGCAACCGGATTGTCTTCAGCACCTTGGGCTTCAGACTCAGAGACAATCACAGTAGGAGTGGCATCTGGAAACACTTGACATGCAACAGATTGGTGGTGCACTTCTCCTTCTGGAACGCTCGGAAGAGGGACTTGAGACCTTGGTCCTTTGCGAAGCCTGCGTAGCGCTGGCGACGCTTGTGGAGATGGAGTTGGCTGGGCCTCAAAGTCATCCTCTTCTTGCACTGATGGGGTTACTTGGGGAGAGCTGGGAGTGTCTTGTCTCTATGGGTGATCAGCCCACGATGCATCCTGAGCAGTTGGCATCAGAGGACGACCAATGCTGATGAGTTTGCTGTGCGTAAGCACATGTGATGATACCAGTTGGTGCTCGATCTGAGGAAGGACTTCATCATCTTCAACATTGTCATGGTGACCAATGTCTTCAGCAGCGGTGGGGTCAACTGCTGGAATGTCTTCAGCTTCAGGAGCCTTTGTGGAAGCAGGCTCATGAACAATCAGTTGGCGCTCGTGGTGTTCAGATGCAGGGCGAACCATTGAGATGGGTTCAACAACTAAGGGCTCTGTGGGAGCAGCCCGATCCTTCTTGGTTTTGCGCTTCTTCTTAGAGGGAGCGACATCAGAAGCTTTCGGATTTTTCCTTTTTCTGGCTTCAGCCTCGGCAGTCCTCGTCTTCTTCAGTTCTGAAGCGGTTGACCTGACCTTTGGCTTCGAGCCAGTCATGCTGCTTGGGAAGACTATGCGAGGTTCTTCCTGCCTTGAAGGTGTAGATTGGTCAGTTGAGGGCTTCTTCTTCTTTGCAGCCATTCTTGGGTCGATGCCAGGATGACCAAGAGCCTTGCGCTTTTCAGCCTCATTGTAGGCTTGCACACACTTGTCAGCCAGGCTCTTCATGCGTTCATGAGAACCTTGAGCTTCTTCACGCGTCTTGAGAAAGGCTTCCTTGAGCTCGTGCAGCATAATCTTGAAAATTTTCACATCTTGCACGCTGAGCTTGGCCATGTGCTTCTTGAACTGAGCTTTCTCATAGTCGATCTTTTGCTTCAGTTCAACGATGCGCTGAGCTAGAGATAGCTCAGAAGCAATGGCACCATGGAAGGCGACACTGAGGCCAATTGGAAGTTGCAGATCTTCAAAGCTGAGGTTGGGCGTGTCAAACCACTCATCAATGAAGTTATGGAGGATTGCCACATCAAAGAGAGGCAAATCATTGAAGACCTCTGCTTCTTCCTTGCTCTTGATCAGTTGCTCAAGAGCGTCATCTACAAGATCTTCATCATTGGAAAGATCAATGGCATCATTGCGCAGAATAGCAGCAACAGTCAGTGCCTGATTAGTACTCTTTCTCATCTCAGTCTTCTTGGAGATGCGCGATAGATCTTCAGACTGCACACTGTCTTCAGGAGGTGCAGTAGCCAGTGGCTTCGCCCGTAAGATTTTTGGGGCTGAGGCAGACTTTGAAGCTTTAGGCTTCTTCAGCTTCGTTGGCTTTGGCGGTGCAGGCGCTTCATCAGATTCAGCGTCATCTGCAGGCTCATCCACGGCTGTCCCTTGAACCATAATATGAGTGATGAGACCTTCCAGGTTGTAGAAGGGCCCAACGAGATTGGGTTCAGCTTCGCGGGTGCCATCAGCACGGGGAGCAGAAGGACCAGGGTTGAAGTCTAGTCCCAATGACTTCTTGTTTTGCTTAGCAGAGTTCTTGGCAAACTGGAAGTTGCGCTTGAATAGATTGTCGTCACGACACCATAGCAATGACGATGGATCAACATCTGCAGGCTGTGGTCCACGTACCATGCACGGATAGAAGCCTTGTTCAACGGCTTCATCTCTGGACCTGGGTTGAAGATTTCTGTATAGGATGTCTCCCCATGGTCGCTTGATGGCATTCTTCTCTGCATATTCCTGGGTCACAAACCTGTACTTGAACCATTGCTCAGCCCAGTACCTTCGAATCCATTGGATTCGTGTCTTGCACTGATTGTAATCCTCTTCTGGGTCTATCTTGTACAACTCTGAGAGGTCATCAGGCAGATCTCTTGATGTTCCCCCTCGATGCTATCGTCCACCCTTCCTTGCTGATTTCTCTGTAGCCATGATCTTCAAACTGAATGGCTTCAACACGTTCAAAGGTTTCAAAGGCTTCCGTTTTCCGGTCAAACAGGAACTGGCTTCGGGAGAATTTATATGATGCTGTAAGAATTCTGCAAATGAATGCAGACTATGAGAACCAAGGGATTCTCCCATGGACATGTACCTGTGATAGCATTAAGGTGCGAAGGAAGGGGAAGAGGTCATATGCATTCTCAGAAGATTTTGAAGATAAATCAGTTTAGAAGACATTGACCTCATAGTGCGAAGACATTCACTCATAGATAGGGAGTTGGTTCCAGATCTGTATGAATCCACGAATAAGTACAAGTGAGGAATCTAACTACTTTGTGAAGCATAAGTGAACATACTAGGCATATTATGAGATGCAGTATGAAATAGATCCAACTTGTGTGAACAGAAACTGCTTGTGGTAGAAAGTGATGGATCTATAGAATCAAAGGGGCCGTAAAAAAGAAGTTTTATTTACCACATGAAGAACTGCTAGACGGAGTCGGAGAGGAGGCCGAGCAGATCGATCGTACGTGCCCTAACTTGGCGACGGGGGACGCCTACAACGACGACGGAGAAGACGATGTCTACGGCCGGCGTGAAGACGGCGTCGGTGAGGTCGCGGCAACTAAGCGCTTCGTCGCCGGCGTCGTCGAGGGCGAGCGGTGGCACTAGGGTTTGTGCGAGAGTGGAAGAAAGGATAATGACTGTGGTGAGGCGTGCATTTATAGAGACAGGGACGACACAGTGTTATTACACAGGTGCCCCCGGCGTTTCACATCTGAAGGACACGTGGCCATCATGCAACATATCGGAGGTTGTTCCACGTTCCCACGCACGCCTGGATTGTCGGGTGGTCGTTCCCACTTCTTCGGGTTTCAGGTGAAGGAATTAGCATTAAAAACGGACTTAATGTTTGTCTCTGTATCTTCTGCTGACAAGGAAGCAGAGAAGATATTCGACAGTTTCAATAGAATGCATATGATTTGGAGAGATAGAGTTTGAGATAGAAAGCATAGAGAGGTTAGGGTCCGATCACATTCACTTAGTTCAAAAGATTCAACAAGAAGACATAGCTATAAGTGAATGCTGTAGAGGACAGAACACTAGTGTATATATATATATATATATATATATAGAGAGAGAGAGAGAGAGAGAGAGAGATTAGACTGACAATCAAATCAACATAGTGAAGATAATCATGAAGGCAAGTTGAGATTGAGGCCAAACCAAATGTGAAGATATACCAAACGTAACGCCATGAGTGAAACACTTCAAACAGAAAAATTTGGTGGTGGCGTTACCCACCGTATAGGAAGTATTAGACTCAGACACGGCGCACAATTATCGTGGCGCTCTGAAGTAAAATTCCACATTAATGTATTCACACTTAGAATGTAAGTCTTCATTGATTGAATATATACTTTACTTCGTGTGTTGCACATCTAAGTCATCAATATGCATAAGTGTTAGGATGTGTGCCTGATCACAGGACATTTGAGGATTTCAAGATATTTAGCTCACACCGTAACTTGCAAAACCTCTTCTCATCCAAGGGCTTGGTGAAGATATCTGCCAATTGCTCTTCAGTGTTGACGTGTATGATATCAATATCTTCCTTCACAACATGATCTTTGAGAAAGTGATGACGAATTTCAATGTGCTTTGTCTTCGAGTGCTGAACTAGGTTATTGGCAATCTTGATGGCGCTTTCGTTGTCGCAGTAGAGTGGCACTTGCTTCAGATGAATGCCATAATCTTTGAGTGTTTGCTTCATCCACAGAAGCTGAGCGCAGCAAGATCCAGCAGCAATGTATTTAGATTCAGCAGTGGAGAGAGATACACAGTTCTGCTTCTTTGAAGACCAACATACAAGTGATCATCCCAGAAAATGACATGTGCCTGATGTAGACTTGCGATCCACCTTGTCACCAGCATAATCAGCATCCGAGAATCCAACCAGATCAAATTCTGAGCCCTTTGGATACCATAATCCTAGTGTTGGGGTGTGAGCCAAATATTTGAGAATTCGCTTCACCGCTAAGTGATGCGATTCCTTTGGTGCCGCTTGGAATCGAGCACACATGCAAACACTAAGCATGATATCTGGCCTAGATGCACATAAATAAAGCAAGGAACCAATCATGGAGCGATATACCTTTTGATCGAACTCTTTACCATTGTCGTCGGGACCCAGATGATGTTTGGCTGGCATTGGTGTCGTGAAGCCTTTGCAGTCTTGCATCCCAAATTTCTTCAGGCAATCTTTGAGGTACTTCTCTTGAGATATGAAGATGCCGTTGCGTTGCTGACGTATTTGAAGACCAAGGAAGAACTTCAGCTCACCCATCATGGACATCTGATATTGATCTTGCATCATATATCCAAACTCATCTGTGTATTTCTGATTGGTGCAGCCGAAGATAATGGCATCCACATATATTTGGCACACAAACAGTTCACCATCATATGTCTTCGTGAAGAGAGTGGGGTCGAGGGAACCAGGTTTGAAGCCTTTGATCTTCAGGAAGTATTTGAGTGTGTCATACCAAGCCCGAGGGGCTTGTTTGAGGCCATACAGTGCCTTGTTGAGCTTGTACACCATGTTAGGATGTTTTGGATCTTCAAAGCCAGGCGGTTGTGCAACATACACTTCTTCGTCAATCTTGCCATTGAGAAAAGCGCTCTTCACATCCATTTGATACAGAAGAATGTTATGATGATTTGCATAGGCCAGCAGTATGCGTATGGCTTCAAGTCTGGCCACAGGAGCAAAGGTTTCATCGAAGTCAATCCCTTCAAATTGAGTGTATCCTTGAGCAACGAGACGAGCTTTGTTTCTGACAACTTGACCATGCTCATCTTGCTTGTTGTGATATATCCATTTGGTGCCTATTATATTGTGCTTGAGGGGATCAGGACGCTTAACCAGTTCCCATACATTATTTAGCTCAAACTGTTGAAGCTCTTCTTGCGTAGCTTGAATCCATTCAGGTTCCATGAAGGCTTCTTCAACTTTCTTGGGTTCAGATATTGAGACGAATGCTAAGTGCCCATAGAAATTTGCTAGCTGTGTTGCCCTTGAACGAGCGAGTGGACCTGATGCATTGATGCTATCAATTATTTTCTCAATCTGTACTTCATTTGCAACACGAGGATGTACAGGACGAAGATTTTGCTCTTGTTGATCATTGTCATCGTTAGAAGGATTGTCTTCAGGCTGAGCATTGTCTTCAGTTTGATCATTGTCTTCAGGTCGATCAGGTGCGGAGATGATAAGTTCCTCTTCAGGCTGAGCTTCAGAAGGTATGATTTCTCCAGTTCCCATAAGTTTGATTGATTCACTGGATGGAACTTCATCTAGCACATTTGGCAGGTGCTCTCTTTGTGAGCCGTTAGTCTCATCGAACCGCACATCCACTGTTTCAACCACTTTATAATGAAAGAGGTTGAAGACTCTGTAGGAGTGCGAATCCTTTCGATATCCAAGCATAAAACCTTCATGTGCTTTTGGTGCAAATTTTGAAGTGTGATGTGGATCCTTGATCCAGCACCTGGCAGCAAATACTCTGAAGTAACTGACATTTGGCTTCTTGCCAGTAAGGAGCTCATAGGATGTCTTGTTGAGAAGCTTGTGAAGATAGACACGGTTGATGATATGACATGCAGTATCAATGGCCTCAGGCCAGAACTTTCTTGGAGTCTTGTATTCATCAAGCATCGTCCGGGCCATCTCAATAAGTGTTCTATTCTTGCGTTCCACAACGCCACTCTGCTGTGGTGTGTACGGAGCTGAGAATTCATGTGTAATGCCCAAAGTATCAAGATAAGTGTCTAGACCAGTGTTCTTGAATTCAGTGCCATTGTCACTTCTGATGTGCTTGATCTTGACGCCATAGTTGTTCATGGCTCGATTGGCGAAGCATCTGAAGACATCCTACACTTCAGTCTTGTAGAGGATTATATGCACCCAAGTATATCTTGAATAATCATCAACAATGACAAAGCCATAGATACAAACAGTAGTAGTAAGAGTTGAGTAATGAGTGGGACCGAAAAGATCCATGTGGAGCAGTTTGAAGGGTTGAGTCATTGTCATGATTGTCTTCGAGGGATGCTTGGCCCTCGTCATCTTTCCTGCTTCACAGGCACCGCATAAGTGATCCTTCTTGAACTTGACACCCTCGATGCCTATGACATGCTTCTTCCTTGCAAGGATGTGGAGGTTCCTCATGCCAGCATGTCCTAGCCTCCGATGCCAGAGCCAGCATTCAGAAGCTTTTGCTAGAAGACATATGGCAAGTTGTGGTCCTGCTGAGAAATCTACCATATACAAATCATCTTTCCGATACCCTTCAAACACTAGAGACTTGTCATGTTCCATTAGTACAAGGCAACGATATTTTCAAAACATCACAATCATGTTTAAATCGCAAAGCATTGAAAGAGACATTAAGTTGAAACCAAGGGATTCAACAAGCATGGCTTTATCCATGTGTGGATCCTTTGAGATTGCAACTCTACCTAGACCCAATACCTTGCTTTTACCAGTGTCAGCAAATGTGATGTGAATTTTGTCAGATGGACGTAGTGTTGAGTCCATAAGAAGGCTTCGCTTGCCAGTCATGTGATTGGTACACCCACTATCAATAATCCATTCTGAAGCAGCTGGTGTCGTACCCTATAGTGCAGTTAGGGGGATAGGCTTCATGAAGAGAATTGTGAAGCAAAAACATTTGACGAACCAGTGGATTATGAAAGCATAGATTGAGATTCGGACTGATAGGGCGAGTAGCAAGCGATTCAGGAACAAAGTACATAATAAGACCATTTGGGCATTTGATCTTGCGCCCTACAAGATGTTTAAGGTCCCCAACAATAGCGTCAGACGATTTTGGTTTTCGGCTGGAGACCTTTCCCTGCAAAAGAGAGTTAAGCTTTCTTAGCCACCCACATCTTCAAGGGTGGCTTCGAAGCAATGAGTCTAAGCGTAGCATCTGAGAACTTTGGCTTTGGAGCCCTAGCAAAAAGTCTTGCAGGTGGACAATAGTACTCATAAGAATAAGCAGAATAGTTTTTGGTCTTATGAACATGGCGGTTTGATGAAACACGCTCATATTCACAGGCCTGAGTATGGTTTCCCTGCAAAACATTTGCGTTAGTGCGACTCAGGTGAGTCCTCTGTCTGTATGAAGCCTTTGGACCGTATGAAGCCTGTGGTCTGGGGTTTGTCTTCTTCACCTGTGGTGTCATGATGACATTCACAGGAAGATTCTCCAAACACCTTTTCGGCACCCAGATCTTCTTCATAGGCAGTCCATTCCTACAGTTAGTACCAATATACCTGGCAAACACTTCACCATTCTGATTTTTAAATAGTTTATAGTTTGCATCAAAGGATTCATCAATAACAATGGGATTAGCACAAGTGAAGCCAGATAGGGTGGATGGATCCGCTGAAGGTTCCTTTGCAGCAACCCATGTGGTTTTGGGGTACTGCTCAGGTTTCCAGTAAGAGCCATCAGCATTCATTTTTCTTTTGAACCCAACACCCTCTTTCCTAGGGTTTCGGTTCAGGATCTGCCTTTTGAGGACATCACATAGTGTCTGATGCCCTTTGAGACTTTTGTACATCCCTGTTTCAAGCAATGTCTTCAACCTAGCATTCTCATCAGCAATAGCAGTGCTATCCTCAGTAGAGGGGTTAGTTACCACATCAACAGTTGAAGATATTGCAACAGTAGCAGCAGTAGAACACTCAGCAACAGAAGTAGCATTGTCACGCTCAATGCATTTAAGACATGGTGGTTCAAATCCTTCCTGGGCGGAACTGATCTGTTCGGCGTGAAGTGACTCGTTTTCCTTTTGAAGATCTTCATGAGCCGCTCTCAATTTCTCAAGATCTTGCTTCCTTTGAAGATAATCATAGGAAAGCTTTTCATGAGTTGTTGAGAGCGTTTCATGACGACTTTCAAGTTCCTCATACTTAACATGAAGATTTTTTATGTCTTCAATTAAGGACAGAGATCGAGTCATTTCAGTGTCTAACAGATCATCGCTTTTGTCTAACAGTTTTTGAATATGTTCCATAGCTTTCTGTTGTTCAGTTGCAATTTTAGCAAGTGTTTTGTAGCTGGGTTTGGAACCACAATCAGAGTCATCTTCACTAGAAGTTTGATAGTGAGCAGTGCGTGTGTTTACCTTGGCACCGCGTGCCATGAAGCAGTAGGTAGGAGTGGAGTAGTCCTTGTCATTTGCATCGGTGTCGGTGATGAAGTCATTGTCTTCAGTGTTGAAGATGGACTTGGCAACGTATGCTGTAGCCAGACTCGCAACGCCAGAATCGGACTCCTCCTCAGACTCCACCTCCGCCTCCTCAGAAGCGGACTCCTCCTCTGAATCCATTTCCTTGCCAACAAACGCACGTGCCTTGCCAGATGAGCTCTTCTTGTGTGATGAAGACTTTGAGGAAGACTTGGAAGAAGACTTTGAGTATTTCTTCTTCTTCTTCTTATCGTTAGAGTCATATTCCTTGCTCTTCTTCTTCTTCTTCTTGTTCTTCTTGTTCTCATTGTCCCACTGCGGACACTCAGAGATGTAGTGTACAGGTTTCTTGCACTTGTGGCATGTTCTCTTCTTGTAGTCATGAGCAGAAGCTTCATCATTTCTTGAGCTTGATCGTGAAGACTTTCTGAAGCCTTTCTTCTTGGTGAATTTTTGGAACTTCTTCACAAGCATAGCAAGCTCCTTTCCAATGTCTTCAGGATCATCAGAACTGCTGTCAGATTCTTCTTCAGACGAGGAGACAACTTTTGCCTTCAAGGCACGAGTTCGCCCATAGTTGGGACCGTAGATGTCTCTTTTCTCAGAAAGCTGAAACTCATGTGTGTTGAGCCTCTCAAGTATGTCAGACGGATCGAGTGTCTTGAAATCAGGACGTTCTTGAATCATCAGGGCTAGGGTGTCAAACGAGCTGTCAAGTGATCTCAGGAGTGTCTTGACGACTTCATGCTTGGTGATCTCAGTGGCGCCGAGAGCTTGAAGCTCATTAGTGATGTCAGTGAGTCGATCAAACGTGAGCTGGATGTTCTCATTGTCATTTCTCTTGAAGCGGTTGAAGAGGTTGCGAAGGACACTGATTCTCTGATCTCTCTGGGTTGAGACGCCTTCATTGACCTTGGAGAGCCAGTCCCAGACTAGCTTAGATGTTTCCAAAGCACTCACGCGGCCATACTGTCCTTTGGTCAGATGACAACAGATGATGTTCTTGGCAGTGGAGTCCAGTTGAACGAACTTCTTGACATCAGCAGCGGTGACACCTTCACCAGCCTTGGGAACGCCATTCTTGATGACATACCATAGGTCGACATCAATGGCTTCAAGATGCATGCGCATCTTATTCTTCCAGTAGGGATATTCAGTTCCATCGAAGACGGGGCAAGCAACGGAGACCTTAATTATCCCTGCAGTCGACATAGCTAAAACTCCAGCTGGTTAAACCGAATCACACAGAACAAGGGAGTACCTTGCTCTGATACCAATTGAAAGTGCTAGTGATCGACTAGAGGGGGGGGGTGAATAGGCGATTTTTATGAAAGTCTTCAAAACATGGAAGTTTCGAAGACAAACGATAGAAATAAACCTATTACCATGCAGCGGAAGGTAGACTACACTAGGCAAACCATAGTCAAGTATTCAATGAAGTGAAAGCATAATGACTAACAACAGCTAGGCAGTAAGATCAGGTAGGAAGATATTGTGAAGCCAATTAGAACAAGCAGTCACTCAGTGAAGACAAAAGATAATGCAATCATACAATGACTTCACAAGGACCAACAGTAAGTAAAGGGAAGGCAAGGATGAAACCAGTGACTCGTTGAAGACAATGATTTGTTGGACCAGTTCCAGTTGCTGTGACAACTGTACGTCTGGTTGGGGAGGCTGAGATTCAACTCAGAAGACCTCGTCTTCACCTTATTCCCCTTGAGCTAAGGACACCCAGTCCTCGCCCAATCACTCTGGTAAGTCTTCAAGGTAGACTTCCAAACCTTCACAGACTTCGTTCACCGGCGATCCACAGTGACTCTTGGATGCTCAGAACGCGACGCCTAACCGACTGGAGGATTCACAGTCCTCAAGTGTAATAAGTCTTCAGATCACACAGATAGGAAGACTTAAGTGATGCCTAACAATCTTTGGCTCTGGGTGTTTAGGGCATTATCCTCGCAAGGAATTCTCTCTCAAAGGCTTCGAGGTGGGTTTCTCTCAAACGACAAAAGCCGTACTCTAACTCTAAGCAGTCAACTGTTTATGGTTGTAGGGGGTGGGCTATTTATAGCCACTAGGCAACCTGACCTGATTTGTCCGAAATGACCCTGGGTCACTAAGGAACTAACACGTGTTCCAACGGTCAGATTTCAAACACACACGATAACTTTACTTGGGCTACAAGCAAAGCTGACTTATCCAACTCTGGACAAGATTTGCTCTCATAGTCTTCACTCAAAGACATAGGATTTTGGTTAAGCATCACTTCAGTCATTCTTACTGGTTCTCTTGGACCCCACTTAACAGTACGGTGGTTCCTATGACTCAACAAAGAAGAAAAAGAACGACGAAAGAACTAAGTCTTCGCGCTCCATAGTCTTCATGCGATGTCTTCTCTTGTCATAGTCTTCAATGTGAATGTCTTCACATACCACCTTTGTCTTCAATGTCTTCTTACATTTTTAGGGGTCATCTCTGGTGGGAAAACCGAATCAATGAGGTACTTCTACCTGTGTTATCCTGCAATTCTCACAAACACATTAGTCCCTCAACTAGGTTTGTCGTCAATACTCCAAAATTAACTAGGGGTGGCACTAGATGCACTTACAACTTCACTTATATCTTTTAGAGCACGGTGGTGGATTTGTTTTATAGAAACTATTGATCTCTCATGCTTCACTTAGATTATTTTGAGAGTCTTAAATAGCATGGTAATTTGCTTAAAATCCTAATATGCTTGGTATACAAGATTAATAATAAAAACTTTCTTATGAGTGTGTTGAATACTATGAGAAGTTCGATGCTTGATAATTGTTTTGAGATATGAAGATGGTGATATTAAAGTTGTGCTAGTAGAGTAGTTGTGAATTTGAAGAATACTTGTGTTAAAGTTTGTGATTTCTGTAGCATGCACGTATGGTGAACCGTTATGTGATGAAGTCAGAGCATGATTTATTTTTTGATTTTCTTCCTTATGAGTGGCGGTCGGGGACGAGCGATGGTCTTTTCCTACCAATCTATCCCCCTAGGAGCATGCACGTAATACTTTGCTTTGATAACTTGTAGACTTTTGCAATAAGTATATGAGTTCTTTATGACTAATGTTGAGTCCATGGATTATACGCACTCTCACCCTTCCACCTTTGCTAGCCTCTCTAATACTGCGCACCTTTCGCCGGTATCATACACCCACCATATACCTTCCTCAAAACAGCCACCATACCTACCTATTATGGCATTTCCATAGCCATTCCAAGATATATTACCATGCAACTTTCCACCGTTCCGTTTATTATGACACACTCCATCATTTACATATTGCTTAGCATGATCATGTAGTGGACATCGTATTTGTGGCAAAGCCACTATTCATAATTCTTCCATACATGTCACTCATGAGTCATTGCATATCTCGGTACACCGCCGGAGGCATTCATATAGAGTCATATTTTGTTCTAAGTATCGAGTTGTAATTGTTGAGTTGTAAGAAAATAAAAGTGTGATGCTCATCATTATTAGAGCATTGTCCCAGTGAGGGAAGAATGATGGAGACTATGATTCCCCCACAAGTCGGGATGAGACTCCGGACGAAAAAAAAGAAAAAAAGAGGCCATAAAAAGAAAAAAAGAGAAAAGGCCCAAATAAAAAAATGAGAGAAAAAGAGAGAAGGGGAAATGCTACTATCCTTTTACCACACTTGTGCTTCAGAGTAGCACCATGATATTCATAGTAGAGAGTCTCTCATTTCGTCACTTTCATATACTAGTGGGAATTTTTCATTATAGAACTTGGCTTGTATATTCCAATGACGGGCTTCCTCAAATTGCCCTAGGTCTTCATGAGCAAGCAAGTTGGATGCACACCCACTTAGTTTCCTTTTGAGCTTTCATATACTTATAGCTCTAGTGCATCCGTTGCATGGTAATCCCTACTCACTCACATTGATATCTATCGACGGGCATATCCATAGCCCGTTGATACGCCTAGTTGATGTGAAACTATCTTCTCCTTTTTTGTCTTCTCCACAACCACCAGTCTATTCCACCTATAAGTGCTATGTCCATGGCTCACGCTCATGTATTGCGTGAAGATTGAAAAATTTAGAGAACACCAAAAGTATGAAACAATTGCTTGTCTTGTCACCGGGGTTGTGCATGATTTAAATATTTTGTGTGGTGAAGATGGAGCATAGCCAGACTATATGATTTTGTAGGGATAACTTTCTTTGGCCATGTCGGATTTCGGGTTCCGGCAGACCCTTAAGGTTCGAACACTGGGGTGCGCATGGAAATCACGCCCTCTACCTCCCCGTCTCACAAAGATCTAAACTACTAAAGGAACTGCATGAGAGACACAAGATTTATACTGGTTCGGGCCACCATTGTGGTGTAATACCCTACTCCAGTGTGTGGTGGATGGATTGCCTCCTGGGGTTGGTGATGATGAACAATACAAGGAAGAACAACCTCGCGAGGGTCTGTTCTTTGCCGGGGCGACGAACTACTGGGGGGAGTTCAGTCACCTTCTCTCTCTCTCACACTTACTCTTTCTACTTGCTAGTCGGATCCACACGCCAAACCGAACCCCTTGCTACGTGGGTGGCCGGCCCTATTTATAGGCGAAGGCCCTAGGCCTCTTCCCAAATATTGAGCGGGAAGGGCGCCAACAATGGCGGGCTAATTTGAAGGGGGACAACAAGTACTCTTATCCTGACTAAAGGTGGTCTTCGCCTGCGAAAGACTATGCGGTGACGCCGTGCTGGGCTCCATGGTGACCTCCGTCTCGTAGTCCGCTTGGTCCTGGTCTTGTTGCACCGAAATGGCAACCTTTGCCTGATGCCTTGGTACTCCGCGGCTGGGCTTGCCCTCTTTGCACCAAAGAGGAAAGAAGGACGCTGCGCGCGCTGGCGCCCGCCTGGCACCCTCGATCGTCATGGCTTGCGTCATGGGCACCTCGCGAGGTACTCCGCCTTGATTCCTCCGTCTCCTCGTGAGCCAGCCTGAGGAGGCTGCGCCTGAGGATGCACCGTGTCTTCCGCCTCACGAGGCTTGGCCCCTCGCGAGGGTCTTGAGTCTTGTGCTGATGAAGATGGGCCATGCTGGGCCTCCTTTGAGCCACGCCGCAGGCCGCAGGCAGGCAAGTCTGGGGACCCCCGTTCCCAGAACGCCGACAGTAGCCCCCGGGCCCAAGGCACGCATGGGGTTGGCCGTGCCGAGAGGCGAAAGGGCAAGGGCGAAGCACCGCGGGCCCTAACAGCCTGCGGCCTTGGGCGCCACGTGGCGGTTGATGAGACGTGGGCGGCACTGTTCCCCCCACGCCCCTTATTCTGCGCCCTGTCAGGCGGACTTGTGGTTGCACACAGCCGCTCCCCTTCTCGTTGCTCGAGCGTCCCCTGTTCTTCCTTCCTTCGCACCCCGACTCCCGCCCCCAATCCAATCTCAAATCTTCCCCCTCCTTCCCATCGCCATGACTCCGACGAGGAAGGAGAGAGGCGAGAAATCCACGCCTCCGTCTTGTGTGCCGCCAACGGCGGCCCCCGCCATCGGCCAGTCGACTGTACTCAATCAAGAGTGCCTGGGCAGGGACAGCTTGGCCCTGGCCTCCATCTTCAACGAGTGCGGGAGGACGATGGCTTGGCCCGCGTCCCACTTCTCCATCAACAGGATAGCAACCGAGGTTCCATGTTTCACCGACACGCCTTGTGGCCGGGTCTGGTTCCCCCCTTCTCCGATTTCTTCAATGCAGTGCTCTCCCATTACCAGATCCACTTGATGCATCTAAGTCCTAAGTCCATCACCCTCCTTTCGGTCTTCGCCTTCGTTTGCGAAGCCATGGTGGGCATCCCTCCTTCGGTTGCCTTGCTGCGCCACTTCTTCTCGCTGCATCTTGTCGACCCTTCCCAACGCTGGGCATGCGTGAGCTTTGCTACCGAGCCTGCGACCGAGGCCTCTGGGATTGACTTCAGACTCCCCCAGCCCGCGGTTGGGTTCCGCGAGCGGTGGTTGTACGTGGACGCAGGGGTACCCAGCCCCGGCTATCGGAGCCGACCTCGCCTGCTGTCCCCAATTTGGGTTGGGGTCAGGAGACGCTCAAGAGCCCCCGGCTCGTCTTTGTCTGGAGACACTTCACGCTCCTGAGGAAGCTTGGCATGACAGCGCCCAAAGTGGTGAAGGAGTTTCTGTTGTGCCGCATCGCTCCCCTGTAGCGCCACTCTCGCCGGATGTGGGCCTTCCGCGGGCGCAAGGATAACATGAGGCTCCAGGAGGAGGACCTGGCTCCGGCGATGCTGAAGTCGACGCTCTTGACCTTAGCCGGTGACCTCAACCCCGGCAACGTCTGGCAAGGAGGGGCCTTGCTGTATCTCTGCCAGAGCAGGGCCGACTTCGTGAAGCAGATGCCCGTCTTCGACGAATGGGGACTGCGCCCGGCCGGCCTCCAGGGACCTCGCGAGAACCCGATGGTGGTGACTGCCCTTCCAACCGGCCAAGGCGGCTCCTCCTCAAGTGGCAGAGCAGGGAGGTAGGAGGAGCCTGGGGCCGAGGGTGCCCCTGATGAGGTGGCAGCGCCGGGTGGCGCTCGCGAGGGGACAGCTCCTGAGGCCCGAGCCGCTGCGGCTGAAGGTGGCAAGCAGCCGCTCCCGGCGCCCGGGGCTGAGGCCTTGGAGGCCCCAGTCGCGTCTTCTGGCGAGGCAATGGAAGGCAGGCGCCCCTGACGCGGACCGCTCTGAGGCTCCGTCCTCGCGGCAGGATGATCCTTGCGCTCTTCTCTTGGGCCGCTTCCGCGTGGACTTTGAGGCCCTCCGGAGGAAGAGGGAGGCCCTAGGTGATGGCTTCCCTTGTCGCGCGCTGAAGCACATGAAGTACTTCGCCACTGACGAGTAAGTCCTCTTTCTCTCTGGCTCCTGATCCCCTTGCTGCTTCCGCTGATCCTTGTTCTGTAGGCCCCTCCTGACTGAGCTCGCGGAAGTCGCCGAGGTGTCGCCTCCCTTAGCTTCGTCCCCTCTATTGTCTTCAAATGCTCCGAGCAGCTCTGCCCTAGTGGTGCGGGCGTCTGAAGGGGCGGACCATCCCGAGGTTCACCGCGGCCCGTCATTCCCCGCGATTTTCCTTCGTGGGCCCTCTCGGGGAATAGCCAGCTTGCCGTGGGCTTCTTGTCCGGTCGGGGACCTCGACTGGTTGAGGCGCCTCCTGCGCCCCTCATCTGGAGACGGGCCGGCTCTAGGCCGGGCTTCCGACGCGATGCGCCCGGCCATCGCGAGGGCGCCAGCCCCCAGCCCCCTGCCCGGAGGAGGAACAACGATTCGTGGCCCCCGGCGCTTGCTTGGGGCGGATGATGGTGTGGAAGATGTGCTTGAGCGCGCCCGGGAGCGCCGCGCCTGCCGCCAAGGGTTCCTTCGAAGAGCGGCCGACGCGGTGAACTTGCTTGGAGAGGAGCTCGCTGACGAAGACGCGTGCCTGGAGGCCGAGGGCCTGTGCCTGGCTGCGGGGAGGCGCGAGCTGGAGGCCGCCATCGCCCTCGCGCCATCAGCGGGATCTTGATGACGAAGAGGCGAAGGCGTCGCTGGAGGCCTCTCGAGTGGCCCGATCTCAGGCCACCGAGGAGGCTCGGAGAGCTGACCAATGGCGAGTGGCAGCGGAGGAGCGGGCTCGCGAGCTCCTGGCCCGGTGCGACTCACTGGAGGAGCAAGCGGAGCTGCGCGAGCTGGCCCTTGCGTCGATGCGGGTGGCCTCCGGCGACCCAGCTGAGCTCCAGAGGCGCGAAGAAGCGTTGACGCTGGAAGCCGATGAACGCACTCGCGAGTACGAGCGACTGGAGACGAGGGAGCGCCTAGTGACGCAGGCGGAAGACGATGTCGCTGCACGGGAAGCACGTGTCCTTGAGGAGGTTCGTCGTCGGGTGGCGACGGCGCGCCAAGGCCTCGAGCGAGAGTTCGAGGGGAAGCTGGGGATGATCCGGGTGGAAGCCGAGGGCAGAACCGCAGCCCTGAGGGCCCAACGCGATGAGGCGACGCGGCTGGTCGACGCCTCCCGGGCCGCCCTCAAGGCAGCGCAAAAGGAGCTGGCTGCCTCCCAGGCCGAGGTGCTCCGTCTTCGCCAACGGATGGAAGAGGTCGAGGCCATTGAGCGCCAGAATGCCGACGAAATACGCCAGCGGCGGGTCCTGGAGCACGCGCATGGCCCCATGCTCACAACGCTCAGGGTGAGGGCTAACGCAGCCTTGGGCAACATCTGCGAGGCAGCCGTCGGCGAGCCGCACATGATTAACTATGCCGGCAACCTGCAATTCTTCACCGCCATGGTAACGCAGCTGGAGGCTCGGTCGGTCAGGGCCGACAGGTTGGTGGAGGAGAGGAGCCGCGCCCTGCTCGGGCGCGCCTTTTCCCGCGTCTTCAGCCATCTCCGGAACATGGATCCCCACTTTGACTTTGACGCCGCCATCGCCCCAGTTCCCCAGGCCATCCGAGGCGACCTGGCGGATTGGGTGGAGAGCAACGTGGATGCTCTCGTCCGAGCCTTCACTTCGGATGACAACGGCGTGGTCGTGGCTGCCGACGAAGGCGGCGCGTTGGATGGCCCCGACGCCACTGGTGGTGGCGCAGACGACGAGGGCGGATTCAGTGATGCCAGCGACAGCTCGGGAGGTGCCCCCGAGGATGCGTTGGGGGATTTGTCAGACTGACCATGTACTTTTCCCGTCTTTTACCCTGCATGAATAGAACTCAGGTGTTTGACCTGACGGTCGTGAGAGCATTTTGGGAGGGGAAGCCCCTCATAAAAACTTGTGTCCAGCGTATCAGTAGTAGACAAATTGCGCGCGTGCCTAACGGCGGGCTGGTTTACCTTTGCCCCTTGCTGGCCCCGAGGCGGCCTGCAGGAGGACGCGACGCCTCGGGTGCTCTCTAGTTGGGTCCTCAGGATGTGAGATCGTTGCTGGTGAAAAACTTCACAGGCGTTGGCCTTCTTCACAGGCTCTGGGCCTTCTCCTGAGCGTGAGGGCTTCACAGTCACTCGCCTTCCTTCACAGGCTCTGGGCCTTTTCCTTAGCGCGAGGGCTTCACAGGCACTCGGCTTGCTTCACAGGCTCTGGGCCTTTTCCTTAGCACGAGGGCTTCACAGGCACTCGCCTTGCTTCACAGGCTCTGGGCCTTTTCCTTAGCGCGAGGGCTTCACAGGCACTCGCCTTGCTTCACAGGCTCTGGGCCTTTTCCTTAGCGCGAGGGCTTCACAGGCACTCGCCTTGCTTCACAGGCTCTGGGCCTTTTCCTTAGCCCGAGGGCTTCACACGCACTCGCCTTGCTTCACAGGCTCTGGGCCTTTTCCTTAGCGCGAGGGCTTCACAGGCACTCGCCTTGCTTCACAGGCTCTGGGCCTTTTTAAACAGGACAACCTCCGCAGGCACCCGAAAACCCTCCCGAGAGGGAGCAACAGCGACAGCCTGGGCTGCGCACGAGCCGGGCCTGATCCGACTCACGAGGGGCTCGCGAGGGGAGGCAGCTGTGACGAAGCGGTATCCAGAACGCGAGAAATGGCTCGAGCGAGAATAAGCACCCCTTCCCCGAACACACGCAAGTCTCAAATTTGAATTCAACTTAAATCTAGCGAGGGAAAGCAACAACCAAAGGGAAAGGCAACGAAAAGCAGACAAAAAGCTGCGTCCGGCACCTAATCTAGTCTTGGACGTCTTCTCACCAGCGCGGAGCTAAGTGCTGTCCACTGGGCGTGGGAGGGAGCCCCAGGGCCTGAGGCCGGCACCCCTGAGACTCCAGGGCATGTACAACCCCACTCATTATTACGTGAGAGTGTCACGGGGTGGCGAGCTTCACAGGCACTGGGCCTTCTTCATAGGTACTGGCCTTGCTTCATATCGCCAGACGAGGGCCCCGCCTTGCGCCACACTCTAGTGCCATCAGCAACAACCGGAACCCAGGACGCCGCCCAATGGGGTAGAGCGGTCGCCAGCAGTTCCCCCGACGACCATGGGTCCTCTGCCAGGGGCTGGCCCTGAGGCACCTCCCCAGCAGAGGGCCTACCTCCTGAGAACGCCTTGCTCTGAACGCCGCGGTGGTGATGTAGGATCTCGATCCCTCTCCCGCAGCCCCCTGTGCCCTCCTCCCGAGGGTAGGACACTGTGGGAGCGGGGCAGCTGCTTGCCGCGGCGACCTGCACCTCCTGCGATCCATGATTAGCATATACCTGTCCCTGAAGAGTTAGCGGTGCCCGATAGTCGTTGCCTCCAGCGTGGCCAACGGGTTCGTCCGTGGGCTCCTGGAAGGGCTCAACTTCCACTGCCTCGTCCCCCTAGCTCGGGCCGAGGAGCGAGCCTTGCCTGCTCTCGCGAGGGTGTCCTTGGTCCAGCATGAGGGGCACGTATTCCCCCGTCGCCGCCATCCCGAATGCCACGCCGTGATGCCCCGCATGCCACACGGTCCCGCCTGCCATGCCTACTGCGGGGTGGCAGCGCGGCAGCCCTCCGGGGCCGCGGGTCGCGCCGAGTCCTTCTTCTTCGCGGGCCGGGGGCGGAGGCAGCGCCGCCGCCAGCCCGGTGCTGACGGCTTCGCTGGCATCGGAGTAGCCTTGGAGTCCGCGGGCGCGCGCGGAGCCCCAGCGCGGGCGGCCCTGAGCTTGAGATGGGAGCTGGGTGGAGAAGGGGTGAGCCCCCGAGGCGGCAAAGCCCAGGAGCTCCGCCACCCGCTCCAGCAGCACGTCATGGCCGCCGTCCAGCAGTCTGCACCGCAGCAGCTCCCGGGCCACCGTGAGCGCGGCCATTGAATTCGCCTGCTCCCGGCGGGTGTACGACGTCGTGGTTGCGGCGTGATTGGAGGCCCTTGCCGCCGACCGCGCTTGCCGCGGTGTGAGGGTTGCGGAAGCCTGTCCGCGTCGCCCGCGGACTGCAGCGCTCTGCGGGCCACGAGCTGCCTGGGGCGCGGGGCCGCCCGAGGCGGGCGGCCCCGCGCAGGTGGGCCACGCCGCCCATGGATCTTGGTTGCCCGCCTGGTTGCCGCACATGGTGATGACGATGCGACGGGAGGCGGAGCGGAGTGGTGGAAGACAGATTCTGGTGCACCCCTACCTGGCGCGCCAAATGTCGGATTTCGGGTTCCGGCAGACCCTTAAGGTTCGAACACTGGGGTGCGCGCGGAAATCACGTCCTCTACCTCCCCGTCTCACAAAGATCTAAACTACTAAAGGAACTGCATGAGAGACACAAGATTTATACTGGTTCGGGCCACCATTGTGGTGTAATACCCTACTCCAGTGTGTGGTGGATGGATTGCCTCCTGGGGCTGGTGATGATGAACAATACAAGGAAGAACAACCTCGCGAGGGTCTGTTCTTGGCCGGGGCGACGAACTACTAGGGGGAGTTCAGTCACCTTCTCTCTGTCACACTTACCCTCTCTACTTGCTAGTCGGATCCACACGCCGAACCGAACCCCTTGCTACGTTGGTGGCCGGCCCTATTTATAGGCGAAGGCCCTGGGCCTCTTCCCAAATATTGAGCGGGAAGGGCGCCAACAATGGCGGGCTAATTTGAAGGGGGACAACAAGTACTCTTATCCTGACTAAAGGTGGTCTTCGCCTGCGAAAGACTCTGCGGTGACGCCGTGCTGGGCTCCATGGTGACCTCCGTCTCGTAGTCCGCTTGGTCCTAGTCTCGTTGCACCGAAATGACAACATTTGCCTGATGCCTCGGTACTCCGCGGCTGTGCTTGCCCCCTTTGCACCAAAGAGGAAAGAAGGACGCTGCGCGCGCTGGCGCCCGCCTGGCACCCTCGATCGTCATGGCTTGCGGCATGGGCACCTCGCGAGGTACTCCGCCTTGATTCCTCCGTCTCATCGCGAGCCAGCCTAAGGAGGCTGCGCCTGAGGATGCGCCGTGTCGTCCGCCTCGCAAGGCTTGGCCCCTCGCGAGGGTCTTGAGTCTTGTGCTAATGAAGATGGGCCATGCTGGGCCTCCTTTGAGCCACGCCGCAGGCCGCAGGCAGGCAAGTCTGGGGACCCCCTTTCCCAGAACGCCGACAGGCCATGCTATTTTGAGAAGACATAATTGTTTTGTTAGTATGCTTTAAGTATTATTATTTTTATGTCAATATTAAACTTTTGTCTTGAATCTTTCGGATCTGAATATTCATACCACAATTAAGAAGAATTACAGTAAAATTATGCCAAGTAGCACTCCGCATCAAAAATTCTGTTTTTATCATTTACCTACTCGAGGACGAGCAGGAATTAAGCTTGGGGATGCTTGATATGTCTCCAACATATCTATAATTTTTGATTGCTCCATGCTATTTTATCTACTGTTTTGGACATTATTGGGCTTTATTATCCACTTTTATATTACTTTTGGGACTAACCTATTAACCGGAGGCCCAGCCCAGAATTGCCGTTTTTGCCTGTTTTAGGGTTTTGAAGAAAAGGAATATCAAACAGAGTCCAAACGGAATGAAACCTTCGGGAACGTGATTTTCTCAACGAACAAGACCTGGGAGACTTGGACCCTACGTCAAGACACAAAAGAGGAGGCCACGAGGTAGGGGGGCGCCCCTACCCCCACCAGGCGCGCCCTCCACCCTCGTGGGCCCCCTGTTTCTCCACCGACGTACTCCTTCCTCCTATATATACCTACGAACCCCAAACGATCAGATACGGAGCCAAAAACCTAATTCCACCGCCGCAACTTTTTGTATCCACGAGATCCCATCTTGGGGCCTGTTCCGGAGCTCCACCGGAGGGGGCATCGATCACGGAGGGCTTCTACATGAACACCATAGACCCTCTGATGAAGTGTGAGTAGTTTACCTCAGACCTACGGGTCCATAGTTATTAGCTAGATGGCTTCTTCTCTCTTTTTGGATCTCAATACAATGTTCTCCCCCTCTCTTGTGGAGAACTATTTGATGTAATCTTCTTTTTGCGGTGTGTTTGTTGAGACTGATGAATTGTGGGTTTATGATCAAGTCTATCTATGAACAATGTTTGAATCTTCTCTGAATTCTTTTATGTATGATTGGTTATCTTTGCAAGTGTCTTCGAATTATCAGTTTGGTTTGGCCTACTAGATTGATGTTTCTTGCAATGGAGAAGTGCTTAGCTTTGGGTTCAATCTTGCGGTGTCCTTTCCCAGTGACAGTAGGGGCAGAAAGGCACGTATTGTATTGTTGCCATCGAGGATAACAAGATGGGGTTTTCATCATATTGCATGAGTTTATCCCTCTACATCATGACATCTTGCTTAAGGCATTACTCTATTTTAACTTAATACTCTAGATGCATGCGGGATAGCAGTCGATGAGTGGAGTAATAGTAGTAGATGCAGGCAGGAGTCGGTCTACTTGTCTCGGACGTGATGCCTATATACATGATCATACCTAGATATTCTCATAACTATGCTCAATTCTGTCAATTGCTCAATAGTAATTTGTTTACCCACCGTAGAATACTTATGGTATCGAGAGAAGCCACTAGTGAAACCTATGGCCCCCGGGTCTATCTTTATCATATTAATCTCCTACTACTTAGTTACTTCCTTTGCTCTTTACTTTGCCTTTATTTTACTTTGCATCTTTATCACAAAAATACCAAAAATATTATCTTATCATATATATCAGATCTCACTCTCGTAAGTGGCCGTGTAGGGATTGACAACCCCTATTTGCGTTGGTTGCGAGGATTTATTTGTTTTGTGCAGGTATGAGGGACTCGCGCGTAGCCTCCTACTGGATTGATACCTTGGTTCTTAAAAACTGAGGGAAATACTTACGCTACTTTGCTACATCATCCCTTCCTCTTCGGGGAAAACCAAAGCAGTGCTCAAGAGGTAGCATGGATTACCTTGCCTAAGACCACGAGAAGGATGAAAAGGCTCTAGCAGTTGGCCATTCAAACGCACAGCAAACTTCAAAGTGGTTACACACGACATGATCCACTTAATCCATGTTGGAGCAAAACCATACACTTGAAGCATACTTTCTGAGAATTTCCAATTGACGCGGTCATACGCTTTAGCAAGATCCAGCTTATATGCACAAAATTCACCACGACTATCTTTTAATGTATTTAAAGAGTCATACATTCAAAAGCGACATGTGCATTATCAGACATTGATCTTCGAGCGATGAATGCACTTTGGGTAGGAGAAATCATACCATCTAGCAGAGGTCTTAGTATGTTGACAAGGCACTTGGAGGTAATTTTGTAAATCACATTACAAAGGATGATTGGAGGGAAGTCTTTTATCGACTGAGGATTCATCACCTTAGGAATAAGAACAATAGTTGTATCATTTATCCCGTCAGGCATAGTTCTAGATATAAAGAATTGCTGGATAGCACGAACAATATCCTCCTTAAGTAGACCCCAATTTTTTTTGGGAAAACCTGGTAGGAAATCCATATGGTCCCAGAGCCTTTAACGACCCTATTTGGAAGAGGGCATCGCTGATTTCTTGCGCAGAAAATGGTTTACAAAGATCCTCATTCATTTGATTAGTCACCAGTGGTTTCACAAGAGAGATTATACGAGACGGATTAACCAAAGAATCCCATGAATAAAGGTCCTTGAAAAATGAATTGGTGATGTAAGAGAATCTAGTGCCACCCCTAGTTGGTTTTGGAGTATTGACGACAAACCTGGTTGAGGGACTAATGTGTTTATGAGAATTACAGGATAACACAGGTAGTAGTCCCTCATTGATTCGGTTTACCTACCGGAGATGACCCCTAAAAATGTGTGAAGACATTGAAGACAATGGTGGTATGTGAATATATTCACATTGAAGACTATGACATGAGAAGACATCGCATGAAGACTTTGGAGCGCGAAGACATAGTTGTTTCGTAGTTTCATTTTCTTCTTTGTTGAGTAATAGGAACCACCGTACTGTTAAGTGGGGTCCAAGTGAGCAAAGTCAGAGTGACTAAAGTGATGCTCAACCAAATCCGAAGTCTTCGAGCAAAGACAATGAGAGCAAATGTTATCCAGAGCTGGATAAGTCAACTTTACTTGTAGCCCAAGTCAAGCTGCCGCGTGTGTTTGAAATCTGACCGTTGGAACACGTGTCAGTTCCTTAGTGACCCAGGGTCATTTTCGACAAATCAGGTCGGGTTGCCTAGTGGCTATAAATAGCCCACCCCTACACCATAAATTGGTGGGTGCTTAGACTTAGTGCACGGCTTTTGTCGTTTGAGAGAAACCCACCTCCGAAGCCTTTGAGAGAGAAATCCTTGCGAGGACAAAGCCCTAAACACCCAGAGCCAAAGAGTGTTAGGCATCACTGAAGTCTTTCTGTCTGTGTGATCTGAAGACTTGTTACACTTGAGGACTGTGAATCCTCCAACCAGTTAGGCGTCGCGTTCTGAGCATCCAAGAGTCATTATGGATCGCCGGTGAACGAAGTCTGTGAAGGTTTGGAAGTCTACCTTGAAGACTTACCTGAGTGATTGGGCGAGGACTGTGTGTCCTTAGCTCAAGGGGAATAAGGTGAAGACGCGGTCTTCTGAGTTGAATCTCAGCCTCCCTAACCAGATGTACAGTTGTCACAGCAACTGGAACTGGTCGAACAAATCATTGTCTTCACCAAGCAACTGGTTCTATCCCTTCCTTCTCTTTATTTACAGTTGGTCTTTGTGAAGTCACTGCCTGCTTGCATTATCTGTTTTTCTTCACTGTGTGACTGTTTGTTCTGATTGGCTTCATACTATCTTCCATCCTGATCCATACTGCCTAGCTGCTAATAGTCTCCGTGCTTTCACTTCTTTGAATACTTGACTATGTCTTCCCTAGTGTAGTCTACCTTCTGCTGCATGTTAATAGGTTCATTTCTACCATTTGTCTTTGAAACTTCCATGTTTTGAAGACTTTCATAAAAATCGCCTATTCACCCCCCTCTAGTCAATCACTAGCACTTTCAATTGGTATCAGAGCAAGGTACTCCCTTGTTCTATGTGATTCGGTTTAACCACCTGGAGTTTTAGCTATGTCGACTGCAGGGATAATCAAAGTCTCCGCTGCGTGCCCTGTCTTCGATGGAACTGAATATCCCTACTGGAAGAATATGATGCGCATGCATCTTGAAGCCATTGATGTCGACCTCTGGTATGTCGTCAGGAATGGCGTTCCCAAGACTGGTGAAGGTGTCACCCCTGCTGATGTCAAGAAGTTCGTTCAACTGGATTCTACTGCCAAGAACATCATCTGTGGTCATCTGACCAAAGTACAGTATGGCTGTGTGAGTGCTCTGGAAACGTCGAAGCTAGTCTGGGATTAGCTCTCCAAGGTCAATGAAGGCATCTCAACCCAGAGAGATCAAAGGATCAGTGTCCTTCGCAACCCCTTCAACCGCTTCAAGAGAAACGACAATGAGAATGCTCAGCTCACGTTTGATCGCCTCACGAACATCACAAATGAGCTTCAAGCTCTCGGCGCTACTAAGATTACTAAGCATGAAATCGTCAAGACACTCCTGAGATCTCTTGATAGCCCGTTTGACACCCTAGCCCTGATGATTCAAGAACGCCCTGACTTCAAGACACTTGATCCGTCTGACATACTTGAGAGGCTCAACACACATGAGTTTCAGCTTTCTGAGAAAAGAGATATCTACGGTCCCAACTATGGCTGAACTTGCGCTTTGAAGGCAAAAGCTGTTTCCTCATCTGAAGAAGAATCTGACTGCAATTCTGGTGATCCCGAAGACATTGGAAAGGAGCTTGCTATGCTTGTGAAGAAGTTCCAGAAATTCACCAAGAAGAAAGGCTTCAGAAAGTCTTCACGATCTAGCTCAAGAAATGATGAAGCTTCTACTCATGATTACAAGAAGAGAACATGTCACAAGTGCAAGAAACCTGGTCACTACATCTCTAAGTGTCCACAGTGGGACAATGAGAACAACAACAAGAAGAAGAGCAAGGAATATGATTCTGATGACAAGAAGAAGTAGAAATACTCAAAGTCTTCTTCCAAGTCTTCCTCAATGTCTTCATCACACAAGAAGAGCTCATCTGGCAAGGCTCATGCGTTTGTTGGCAAGGAAATGGATTCAGAGGAGGAGTCTACTTCTGAGGAGGCGGAGGTGGAGTCTGAGGAGGAGTCCGACTCTGGCATTGCAAGTCTAGCTATAGCCTACGTTGCCAAGTCCATCTTCAACACTGAAGACAATGGCTTCATCACCTACGCTGATGCTAATGAAAAGGATGACTCCGCTCCCACCTATTGCTTCATGGCACGTGGTGACAAGGTAAACTCACGCAATGCTCACTATCAAACATCTAGTGAAGATGACTCTGATTGTGATTCCAAACCCAACTACAAAACACTTGCTAAAATTGCAACTGAACAACATAAAGCTATGGAACATATTCAAAAACTGTTTGACAAAAGCGATGAACTGTTGGACGCGGAAATGACTCGATCTCAGTCCTTAATTGAAGACATAAAAAATCTTCATGTTAAGTATGAGGAACTTGAAATTCATCATGAAATGGTCTCAACAACTCATGAAAAGCTTTCCTATGATTATCTTCAAAGGAGGCAAGAACTTGAGAAATTGAGAGCAGTTTATGAAGATCTTCAAAAGGAAAAGGAGTCACTTCGCGCTCAACAGATCAGTCCCGCTCAGGAAGGATTTGAACCACCATGTCTAAAATGCCTTGAGCGTGATAACGCTACTTCTGTTGCTGAATGTTCTACTGCTGCTACTGTTGCAATATTTTCAACTGTTGATGTGGTAACTAACCCCTCTGTTGAGGATGCCATTGCTATTGCTGATGAAAATGCTAGGTTGAAGACATTGCTTGAAACAGGGATGTACAAAAGTCTGAAAGGGCATCAAACACTATGTGATGTCCTCAAAAGGCAGATTCTGAACCGAAACCCTAGGAAAGAGGGTGTTGGATTCGAAAGGAAAATGAATGTTGATGGCTCTTACTGGAAGCCTGAGCAGTACCCCAAAACCACATGGGTTGCTGGAAAGGAACCTTTAGTGGATCCATCCACCCTATCTGGTTTCACTTGTGCTAACCCTATTATCATTGATGAATCCTTTGATGCAAACTATAAACTATTTAAGAATCAGAATGGTGAAGTGTTTGCCAGGTATATTGGTACTAACTATAGGAATGGGCCACCTATGAAGAAAATATGGGTGCCCAAAAGGTGTTTGGAGAATCTTCCTGTGAATGTCATCATGACACCACAAGGGAAGAAGACAAACCCTAGACCAAAGGCTTCATATGGTCCAACGGCTTCATACAGACAGAGGACTCACCAGAGTCGCTGCCGGTGTCAAAACCGACGAATCTCAGGTAGGGGGTCCCGAACTGTGCGTCTAGGCCGGACGGTAATAGGAGGCAAGGGACACGAAGTTTTACCCAGGTTCGGGCCCTCTTGATGGAGGTAAAACCCTACGTCCTGCTTGATTTATATTAATGATATGGGTAGTACAAGAGTAGATCTACCACGAGATCAGAGAGGCTAAAACCTAGAAACTAGCCTATGGTATGATTGTTGTTCTGTATGTTGTGCTACGGACTAAAACCCTCCGGTTTATATAGACACCGGAGAGAGCTAGGGTTACACAAAGTCGGTTACAATGGTAGGAGATCTACATATCCGTATCGCCAAGCTTGCCTTCCACGCCAAGGAAAGTCCCTTCCGGACACGGGACGAAGTATTCAATCTTCATAGTCTAGGAGTCCGGCTGAAGGTATAGTACGGCCATCCGGACACCCCCTACTCTAGGACTCCCTCAGTAGCCCCCGAACCAGGCTTCAATGACGATGAGCCCGGTGCGTAGATTGTCTTTAGCATTGCAAGGCGGGTTCTCCTCCAAATTCCGTGTACCTGTTGAATAAAGTCCAGTTTCTTGTAAATGTTGCGCTTCTCGGCTTCTACGCCCAATAATGGCCATCTCCCACGTGTCAAACGGATATGAAAAGTCTGAGTGTTTTTACATCCATACCCCTAGCCGCGTAAATGAGGCGCCCATTTAAGGGGATGAGGATTTAGATCCAAACTACACCTTCTCCCCTTCGCGAGTGTTCATCAGAGCGCATCCGACAAAGGTCACCATACCACCATGGCCAGCCATCGCAACTCCTCCTCTCGCCCTTCCAGCCCTCAGCCTGGATATTGGGAGAGATGCTCCATCCCGCATAGCGAGCTAGTGACGCTCCAGACCAAGGGATTTTTCCCCCAGCCTATATGGTCCCGGTTCGAGCCGGTCTTGCCATCTATAATGGCGGAGAACAAGTGGAGAGTGCCCCTAATCCCTCCAAAGGAGAGCGGGTGTGCCTCGTCCCTTATTTAATAAGGAGGCTCGGATTTCCAATCCATCCATTTCTCCAGGGGCTCCTGGAGTTCTATGGCCTCCAACTACACAATCTCACACCTGCCTCCGTATTGCATATCGCGGGCTTCGTAGCCCTCTGTGAGCTGTTCTTGGGTGTTGAGGCTCATTTCGGGCTGTGGAAAGAGTTATTCCGCCTTGTGCCCCATTCTCAGAAGGGGTCGTTATTTCAAGTGGGCGGAGCTGAAGTGTGGCGCATCGCTGGGACCGGATATCTATCCGGAACCCCAAAGAAGGCGTCCGAGGACTGGCCTTCGGAATGGTTTTACATAGAGGACGTCCCGCTGCTGGATCCTGTCCGGATCAGCCTCCCTGAGTTTGATAGTGCTCCACTAAAAAGCGCCTAAGTTGGCGTCCACGGAGCCCTCAGAGGGAAAGTGACAAGGACGTCCGTTACCTGATGGGCCGGATAAGATTGTTAGCTCATTCCGGACTGACCATGATTGGGGTCATGGCCGCATGCATCATGCGAGGGGTGCAGCCGCTACAGTACAGAGGCCACCCCATGTGGGACTTCAACGGGGAGGACGACGCCACCCGCTACGACCGTAAGGGGCCGGATTCGACTGCGGCTCTAACAAAGACCTTGTCCGCTTTGTACAAGGAAGAAGAGGAGGATTTTCTCCGCGTCGACTCAAAGGGTGGATTTTCTATGTACAATCCCCCAAGCTGGGTAAGTGGTCACATTTACCTGCCCATTCATTTTATATTCCCATTGTCAAATATTCAGTCTAACATCTTCAACGCAGGAGCTGCGCCAGGCTGTTAAAGAAATGAACAGCCCTCCTCCACAACCCGAGGACCCAGGACGGTCCCTCGGCCCGGCCTCTCAAGAGGATCCGGACTTATCTGTGGAGCTGATTGATGGAGTGTTTCATCAATTGAGCAAGGACAATGCCTTGGTGGCCATTACGACCGATTACCTAGGGCTAATCCCGGCCTCCCAGGTAACCAAGATCGAAGTCCCAGTACCCCGAATAGGGGTCCGCCCTCTCGTGTTTTCAGTTTCCTGATTACAACCGAACTTTGCAGGGGAGGTTTTTGAGACGGGAGGCCGAACCTGCGGCGACAAGCCAACGAGGGGCCGCAGGGCCTCGTGGGCAGAAAAGAGGTGCAGTCCGGACCGAGGCGTCAGCGCAAAGGTATGGCGTGCCCCCTTATCCAAGTGTTATACCTTCAAGGCATATTAACACTCGTGCTCTCTTCAGGACAAACAGACCTCGCCAGACTATATCCGGAGAGGCTGCCAATCACGCCTCCACCAGCCAGGCAGGGGCGAACACAAGGCGTGCACCGGACGCTCCTCCGACGGAGGATGTGGACAGGTTGTCTGCCACCCACTCTGAGGTGGAGAGTGCCATGAACCACAGGCGTCGCCGGACAATTCTTCGCGACGCTTGTTTCTCCCAAGAGGCATTAGATGCCTTTAATTCGGGAGATGCGTACCTTTGTGCCGCTCAAAATGGTCTAGCCAGAGCCACGGAGCAATATGTAAAAGACGTACGGGTAAGAAAATTTTGGTAATTATATATATATGCCAGTAGCCCCCGAGACTTGAAACAGTAAGAATAACTGATTTAAGGATCATTTATTATGCAGGTTCTTACAGAAAAGAATTCCCTACTGTCGAAGGAGCTGGAAGAGTGCAAAGCTCAACTTGAGGCCGCACTAGCCGCGGCAGGGGAGCCCAAGGAGACCCCCTCTGGTAATATACACTTCAAAAGTTAAGTATTTTGCGAAGCACGTCATGGGTGCGAATCTGACAAATGAAATTGCAGATGGCGCCGGATTGAATCCGGAAAGGCAACAGCTCCTACGCCAGCTAAAGGCTGGTGAGAAGGTGCTGACAAAGGTGAGGCAGGAGAAGAACGATCTCCAAGATGCCAACACTAAGCTGGGCGTCGACCTGAAAGATGTTCGTGCCCAGCTGTCAGACTCCGTTAAGGAGAATCAGCGGCTTCGGCGCGACATATTTAGTAAGTTCTTGAATGAACCTTTGAAAAAAAGTTCGGCGGGGAAGTCGACTAACAGAGTAATGTCTGTAGGTGTGCTAACAGGTCGTCCTGCAGAGGATATGCCCGGTTCTATGGGTGACCTTCTTCCCGAGCTCTCGTAACTGCTCGAGCGAGTTCGGAAGGCGATGCAAGGCGTCGCCCAGGCCCTGTGGCCATCCATCTCCATGCCCGAAGGTCTTGGAGAGCTTGCGGAGAAGCTAAAGGGAGCACGGCGGCGCTTCCGATTGTGGAAGATATCGGCCTGTTGTCAAGGCGCTAGAGAGGATTGGGCCATGGTGAAGACGCGGTACACCAAGGCTGACCCCAACCACATGGCCGAGGTCGGTCCTATGGAGCATGATGGGAAGGAGATCCCTGTAAGCTTAGTATATGGCCATGTAGAATTGGCCGCAAAGTATTCCCAGCAGGACTGTAAATTAGACAGCCTGTTAGATGGTATTGAAGAGGAATACAATCAGTCAGAATGACTATGTAATTTAATTGACATTTATAATGCCTTCTAGCCGGATTGTAGATTGTTTGTCATGGCCGACCTTTTCGCTTCAGCCTCGGGACCTGATGGTCCGGAGTGTGTCCGAATTCCCATGCTGTTATATAAGAACCAGGGAATGCATGGAGACCAGGCGTAGGGGTCATTAGTGCGTGAACAGACAAGTGCCCGACTAGTTATGTTATATTACATGGTTAGTAAGAAACATCTTCCAGGGAGAATAGTTCCGTTAGGGGTTCCTTTCCCTGGGAGGCATGCCCTAAGGTGCATGCCCATTCTGCGAAAAAGACGCAGGAAAAAGCATCTGGGGGCGCATAAATAAATAAGTGAAAAGATCATCTTTTAGGTCACCGACCGAATATTCCCTTAAGAACGCTAGCTTTCGGCTTCACCCAGTCTGAGGTACACATCCGGCTGATCCGGCAGTAACAATCGCAGAGGTGCTCCCTTTACCGCCTAGCCGAATGATCGGGAACGTAGGGGTAATCACAGGAGCCAGGCAACCCAGCTTGGCCAAAACTTAAGTCATATCGATGCATATAATGGTGAGATAAAAGGTACATGCGGAAGTGTAACACATGTGTTGGGCATGAAGCCCGTATAAATAAGCTTCTGTTAAAAGAAGCCCCCAGGTTTAATGAGTGCGAATCGCACGTCATTTGATGAGCCTTTAAAGGCTATAAGAGAAAGGAAGGGGAGAAGGAGAGAAATGTAAGACAGACAGTATATAAAAAATGGACAGAGGAAGGAGACGAACACAGAGTCCGGCGCTAGGCATAGAATCTTCGGAGACGGGCTGCGTTCCATGGGTTCGCCTCGAGTCGGTTATCCGATGCATCTCGCAGGCGGTACGCTCCACCAGTCAGGACTTGGTCAATTATGAAGGGACCTTCCCACTTGGGCTTGAGTTTGTCCTTTTTCTTGTCCGACAGGCGTAGAACTAATTCGCCAACGTTGTAAATTTTGGCCCGTACTTCTCTACTTTGGTATCTTCGAGCCTGCTGTTGATAGAATGCGGAACGGGCTTTTGCCACGTCACGCTCCTCCTCCAATGCGTCCAAACTGTCCTGCCGATCGAGTTCGGCTTCTCTTTCTTCATACATGCGCACTCGAGGTGAGTCATGAATTATGTCGCAAGGCAGAACTGCCTCTGCGCCGTACACCATAAAGAATGGTGTGTATCCGGTGGTGCGATTCGGCGTGGTCCGCAGCCCCCAGAGTACGGAGTCGAGCTCCTCTACCCAGTGCGTGTTAGATTCCTTGAGGGACCGCACTAATCTGGGTTTGATGCCGCTCATGATAAGACCATTTGCATGTTCGACCTGACCGTTAGTTTGTGGGTGATAGACGGAAGCATAATCGAGCTTGATGCCCATGTTTTTGCACCAGAGTTTTACCTCGTCGGCAGTAAAGTTCGTGCCATTTATCAGTGATGATGCTGTGGGGGACGCCGTAGCGGTGTACAACCCCGGATATAAAGTCTATCACCGGTCCGGATTTGGCCGTCTTAACAGGCTTGGCTTCTATCCATTTGGTGAACTTATCCACCATGACTAGTAAGTATTTTTGCTTGTGGGTTCCGCCTTTAAGGGGTCCCACCATGTCAAGCCCCCAGACCGCGAAGGGCCAAGTGATGGGGATAGTTTGGAGGGCGGTGGGTGGCATATGGCTTTGGTTTGCAAAGAGCTGGCAACCGGCGCATCGTTGGACTAAGTCCTGGGCGTCTGCCCGGGCCGTCGGCCAATAAAAGCCTGTACGGAAGGCCTTGCTTACAAGGGACCGAGCTGCAGCGTGATGACCGCCGAGTCCGGAATGAATTTCAGCCAGGAGGTTCCGCCCTTCCTCTTCGGAGATGCACCTTTGAAGTACTCCGGTAGTGCTTTTCTTATAAAGCTTTCCCTCGTGGACTTTGTAGGCTTTGGATCGCCGCACTATGGAGCGTGCCTCATTTTGGTCCTGGGGGAGTTCCTGCCTAGTAAGGTAGGCGAGGAATGGTTCTGTCCACGGGGCGGTGATGGCCATTATTACGTGGGCTGAAGGTGTTATTTCATTGGCAGAGCCTCCGATTGTGTCAGAATGTTCGGTGTTGGGCAGTGCAGTTGGGTCTGGGCTCTTATTGTTCGGCTCCCCTTCCCATACTACGGATGGACTGAACAGCCTTTCCAAGAAGATGTTGGGGGGGGGGGACTACATCGCGTTTTGCGCCGATGCGTGCCAGGACATCTGCCGCCTGATTATTTTCCCGGGCTATATGGTGAAATTCAAGCCCTTCGAACCAAGCTGACATTTTTAGGACGGCGTTGCGATAAGCTGTTTTTGGATCCTTGGCATCGAAGTCTCCATTTATTTAGGATATTGCGAGGTTCGAGTCCCCGCGCACCTCTAGGCGTTGAATGCCTATGGATACTGCCATCCAGAGACCATGTAAAAGCGCCTCATATTCGGCTGCATTGTTGGAGTCTGTGTACATAATCTAGAGTACGTATTGAACTGTGTCTCTTGTGGGGGACGTCAAAACGACGCCAGCCCCTAGTCCGGCCAACATCTTGGAGCCGTCGAAATGCATGATTCAATTTGAATATGTGCCGTACTCTTTAGGGAGTTCGGCCTCCGTCCATTCTGCGACGAAGTCGGCCAAAACTTGCGACTTGATGGCTCACCGTGGCTTATAAGTTATGTCAAACGGGAGGAGCTCAATGGCCCATTTTGCAATCCGGCCCGTTGCGTCACGGTTGTTTTTAATATCGTTAAGTGGTACTTCCGAGGCTATTGTTATTGAACACTCTTGAAAGTAGTGTCGTAGCTTCCGGGATGCCATGAATACCGCGTAAGCAATCTTTTGATAATGCGGGTACCGTGATTTGCATGGAGTGAGGACAGTGGACACATAATAGACCGGCTTTTGAAGGGGGAATTTGTGTCCGTCCGTTTCTCGTTCGACGATGAGCACCGCGCTTACAACCTGATGTGTTGCTGCAATGTACAATAGCATTGGTTCGGCAATGTTTGGCGCGGCCAGGACTGGGTTTGTTGCCAATATGGCTTTTATTTCGTCGAGTCCGGTCGTGGCTGCATCCATCCATTCGAAGTGTTCGGTGCGCCGAAGGAGGCGGTAAAGGGGTAGGGCCTTTTCTCCCAAGCAGGAGATAAAGCGGCTTAGAGCCGCCACACATCCGGTTAACTTCTGTATTTGTTTGAGGTCTTTTGGGATATCCAATTGTGACAGAGCTCGGATCTTGGCTGGATTTGCTTCAATTCCTCTATCGGATACAATGAAGCCCAAGAGCTTTCCGGCTGGAACACCGAAAACGCATTTTTCCGGGTTGAGCTTGATGTCGTATGTTCGGAGGTTATCAAATGTGAGCCTCAAGTCGTCTACTAGAGATTCGACATGTCTTGTTTTGACGACCACATCATCTACATATGCCTCCACTGTTTTGCCGATCTGGTTTGCCAGACATGTCTGAATCATGCGCTGATATGTTGCGCCGGTGTTTTTGAGCCTGAAGGGCATTGTGTTGAAGCAGAATGGGCCGTATGGTGTGATAAATGCCGTTGCGGCTTGGTCTGATTCTGCCATCTTGATTTGATGGTAGTTGGAATATGCGTCGAGGAAACACAACGAATCGTGTCCTGCGGTAGCGTCGATAATTTGATCGATGCGAGGGAGGGGGAAGGGATCCTTTGGGCAAGCCTTGTTAAGGTCTTTAAAATCAATGCACATGCGCCAGGATTTGTCCTTCTTTGGTACCATCACCAAGTTTGCTAGCCAGTCCGGATGTTTTATATCTCTGATGAATCCGGCCTCCAATAGCTTTGCTAGATCCTCTCCCATGGCCTGTCTCTTAGGTTCGGAAAAACGCCGAAGAGCTTGTTTGACAGGTTTGAATCCTTTTAGGATATTTAAGCTGTGCTCGGCCAGCCTGTGTGGGATTCCTGGCATGTCTGAAGGGTGCCAGGCGAAAATGTCCCAGTTCTCTCGTAGGAACTCTCGCAGTGCGGCGTCTACATCAGGGTTTAACTGTGCCCCGATGGAAGCTGTTTTATTGGGGTTCGTTGGATGGACCTGGAATTTGACTATTTCGTCCGCCGGTTTAAAGGAGGTGGACTTGGATCTTTTGTCGAGTATCACATCGTCCCTATTCACCGTGGAGTGCAGCGCTGTCAGTTCCTCAGCCGCTAGGGCTTCGGATAGTGCCTCGAGGGCTAGTGCGGCTGTCTTGTTTTCGGCGCGGAGTGCTATGTTTGGATCACTAGCGAGGGTGATGATACCGTTAGGCCCGGGCATCTTGAGCTTCATCTACCCGTAATGGGGTATTGCTTGGAAGATTGTAAACGCTTCCCGCCCTAGCAGAGCGTGATAACCGCTGTTGAACGGAGCCACATGGAACATGACCTCTTCGGACCTGTAATTATCCGACGTGCCGAACACCACATCTAGTGTGATTTTTCCTTTACAACGCGCTTCCCGACTGGGGATTATTCCTCTAAAGGTTGTGCTGCTTCGCTCAATGCGGTTCCAGTCTATTTCCATTTTTTGAAGGGTTTCCTCGTAAATGAGGTTCAATCCGCTGCCGCCGTCCATGAGTACCTTGGTAAGACGAAAGCCATCCACTATTGGACTGAGGACCAATGCAGCTGGTGCTCGGGCTATTCGGAATTTAGGTTCATCACTGGCGTTAAAGGTAATAGCCGTGTCACTCCATGGGTTTATTGTTGCTACTTGGTAGACTTCGGCAAGGCCGCGGAGTGTCCTTTTTCGCATATTATTTGATGCGAAAGTCTCGAAGACTGTTAATACCGTATTGGTGTCTCTGGGGTGGCTTTCTGTGGCCTCCAGAATTAGGAGATCTACGCCAATTTTGGCCACCTGCTGGAGTATCCAACATGCTCTAAGGCTGTGAGTTGGTGTAGCATCCTTTGTACTGTGAATTTTACAGGGTCCGTTGAGCCATCCTTCCAGTACGGTTCCATGCCCTGTAGAGGGTTTTTGCTTTTTGGTGTTTGACCCGGGTGTCTGGCGATAATGCACCCTTTTATTTCGGACTGGGTTTGTATTCAGGGCCGGATTGTCCCAAAATTTTATTTCGGTTTTCCAGGCGCTTTCCATCGCACAGTACTTTCGTATGATGGACGCCAAGTCAGCGAAGCGTGTAATATCACGTCAACTTATGGCGTTGAGGATTCCCTTGTCCGTGCAATTATTGCAGAAGATTGAGATTGCGTCTTCCTCGCAGCAGTCCCTTATCCTGTTCCTAACTAGGAGGAATCTGGCCCAGAAATGATGTACTATTTCTTTGGGCTCTTGCCTGATTTGGGATAGATCGCTTGTGTTCGGGTGGGTGGGTGGAATTAAATCTGAAGCCTCACCCAATCTGAGGCTCAGAGGACGGGGAGTTTCCGAACTCGAAAATTTGGATTCCTGGATGTTGTCCAATGAATCCAGCCCGTCGCCTGACTCTAAGTACAGGTTTTGAGTGATATTCTCCCCTCTGCGGGTATCCGGCTTGGAGGGATCGGGAATCCGGACATATCTAGTCCTTAAGATAGATGAAGGGTCGCCGCATTGTCCCTCTACCACGGCAACGTGATGGGTGACTTGGGGAGACTTAATCTCTCTCAGATCGGGTTTAGGCCCAATCTGGTCGTAATCCGTAGCGACTCCCAGGGCGGCGATGCGATCCAAGAGCTCGTTCATGGAGGAGAGCTCCATTGGATCTAACTGCTGGGCAAGTTCCGAGCTGACATGAAGATTGTTTTCGATGGCTTGAGAGGTCATCGTCGGCGTAGAAGCCGAACAGGCGGTCATAAGAAAACCACCTAGCCGGAGGGTTTGGCCGACAGCCAAAGCTCCCTTAGCAACGGTGCCGTTTTTAAAGACGGGGCGAGGCATCCTTCCTGATGGCGACGGCACAGAGGTACTCTCAATGAAAGCACCAATGTCAGTGTCAAAACCGGCGGATCTCGGGTAGGGGGTTCCGAACTGTGCGTCTTGGCCGGATGGTAATAGGAGGCAAGGGACACGAAGTTTTACCCAGGTTCGGTCCCTCTTGATGGAGGTAAAACCCTACATCCTGCTTCATTTATATTGATGATATGGGTAGTACAAGAGTAGATCTACCACGAGATCGGAGAGGCTAAACCCTAGAAGCTAGCCTATGGTATGATTGTTGTTCTGTATGTTGTGCTACGGACTAAAACCCTTCGGTTTATATAGACACCGGAGAGAGCTAGGGTTAAACAAAGTCGCTTACAATGGTAGGAGATCTACATATCCCTATCACCAAGCTTGCCTTCCACGCCAAGGAAAGTCCCTACCGGATACGGGACGAAGTCTTCAATCTTGTATCTTCATAGTCCAGGAGTCCGACTGAAGGTATAGTCCGGCCATCCGGACACCCCCTAATCCAGGACTCCCTCAGTCGCCCTAACACAAATGTTTTGCAAGGAAACTATACTCAGGGCTATGAATATGAGCGTGTTTCATCAAACCGCCATGATCATAAGACCAAGAACTACTCTGCTTACTCTTATGAGTATTATTCACCTCCTGCAAGACTATTTGCTAGGGCTCCAAAGCCAAAGTTCTCAGATGCTGCACTTAGACTCATTGCTTCGAAGCCACCCCTGAAGATGTGGGTGGTTAAGAAAGCTTAACTCTCTTTTGCAGGGAAAGGTCTCTAGCCGGAAATCAAATGCGTCTGAAGCTATTGCTGGGGACCTAAAACATCTTGTGGGGTGCAAGATAAAATGCCCAAATGGTCTTATTATGCATTTCGTTCCTGAGTCGCTTGCTATTCATCCTATCAGTCCTGACCTCGATCTAAGCTTTCATAATCCACTTGCTTGTCAAATGTTTATGCTTCAGAATGCTCTTCGTGAAGCCCATCCCCCTAACTGCACTATAGGGTACGACACCAGCTGCTTCAGAATGGATTATTGATAGTGGATGCACTAACCACATGACTGGCGAACGAAGTCTTCTCATGGACTCAACCTTACGTCCATCTGACAAGAGTCACATCACATTTGCTGACACTGGTAAAAGCAAGTATTGGGTCTAGGTAGAGTTGCAATCTCAAAGGATCATCACATGGATAAAGTGATGCTTGTTGAATCCCTTGGTTTCAACTTAATGTCTGTCTCAATGCTTTGTGACTTGAACATGATTGTGATATTTGGAAAATATCGTTGCCTTGTCCTAATGGAATCTGACAAGTCTCTAGTCTTTGAAGGGTATCACAAAGATGATTTGTACATGGTAGATTTCTCAGCAGGACCACAGCTTCCTGTATGTATTCTTGCAAAAGCTTCAGAGTGTTGGCTCTGGCATTGAAGGCTAGGGCATGCTGGCATGAGGAACTTGCATACTCTCGCAAAGAAGAAGCATGTCATAGGCATCGAGGGCGTCAAGTTCAAGAAGGATCACTTATGTGGTGCCTGCAAAGCTGGAAAGATGACGAGGGCCAAGCATGCCTCGAAGACAATCATGACAACAACTCAACCCTTCGAACTGCTACATATGAACCCATTCGGCCCTACTCACTACTCTACTCTCACTACTACTGCTTGTTTCTATGGCTTCGTCATTGTTGATGATTATTCAAGATATACATGGCTGCACATAATCCTCTACAAGACTGAAGTGCAGGATGTCTTCAGACGCTTCGCCAACCGTGCCATGAACAACTATGGCGTCAAGATCAAGCACATCAGAAGTGACAATGGCACAGAATTCAAGAACACCGTCCTCGACACTTATCTTGATACTGCGGGTATCACTCATGAGTTCTTAGCTCCATACACGTCGCAGCAGAATGGCATCGTGGAACACAAGAACAGAACACTCATTGAGATGGCTCGGACGATGCTTAATGAATACAAGACTCCAAGAAAGTTCTGTCCTGAAGCTATTGATATTGCATGCCATGACATCAATCATGTTTATCTTCACAAGCTTCTGAAGAAGACACCCTATGAACTCCTTACTGGTAAGAAGCCAAATGTCAGTTACTTCAGAGTATTTGGTGCTAGGTGCTGGATCGAGGATCCACATCACACTTCAAAATTTGCACCAAAAGCACATGAATGTTTTATGCTTGGTTACGGAAAGGATTCACACTCCTACAGAGTCTTCAACCTCTTTCACTATAAAGTGGTTGAAACTGTGGATGTGCAGTTCGATGAGACTAACGGCTCGCAAAGGGAGCACCTACCAAATGGGCTAGATGAAATTCCACCTAGTGAATCCATCAAGCTTATGGGAACTGGAGAAATCATACCGTCTAAAGCTCAGGCTGAAGAGGAACTTATCATTTCTGCACCTAATCAACCTGAAGACAATGCTCAACCTGAAGACAATCCTCCTAATGATGGTAATGATAAGCAAGGGCAAAATCTTCGTCCAGTTCATCCTCGTGTTGCAAATGAAGTACAGATTGAGAAGATAATTGATAGCATCAATGCACCTGGTCCACTCACTCATTCAAGAGCTACACAGCTAGCAAACTTCTATGGGCACTTTGCATTTTTCTCAATATCTGAACCCAAGAAAGTCGCTGAGGCCTTCATGAAACCTGAATGGATTCAAGCTATGCAAGAAGAGCTTCAACAGTTCGAGCTGAACAATGTGTGGGAACTGGTCAAGCGTCCTGATCCTCGTAAACACAATGTTATAGGCACTAAATGGATATATCGCAATAAGCAAGATGAGCATGGTCAAGTTGTCAGAAACAAGGCTCGTCTCGTTGCTCAAGGATACACTCAAGTTGAAGGAATTGACTTCGATGAAACATTTGCTCCCGTGGCTAGGCTTGAAGCCATTCGCATACTGCTAGCCTACGCAAATCATCATAACATCCTTCTGTATCAAATGGATGTGAATAGTGCCTTTCTCAATGGCAAGATTGAAGAAGAAGTGTATGTTGCACAACCGCCTGGTTTTGAAGATCCAAAACACCCTGATATGGTATACAAGCTCAATAAGGCACTGTATGGCCTCAAAAAAGCCCCTCGTGCTTGGTATGACACACTCAAACACTTCCTGAAGAGCAAAGACTTCAAACCTGGTTCCCACACTCTTCATGAAGACATATGATGGTGAACTGTTTGTGTGCCAAATATATGTGGATGACATTATCTTTGGCTACACTAATCAAAAATACAGTGATGAGTTTGGACACATGATGCAAGAGCAATATCAGATGTCCATGATGGGTGAGCTGAAGTTCTTCCTTGGTCTTCAAATATGTCTACAAAACAATGACATCTTCATATCTCAAGAGAAATACCTTAAAGACTGTCTGAAGAAGTTTGGAATGCAAGACTGCAAAGGTTACACGACGCCAATGCCAACCAAAAGTCATCTGGGTCCTGACGCCAATGGTAAAGAGTTTGATCAAAAGGTATACCGCTACATGATTGGTTCTTTACTTTATTTATGTGCATCTAGGCCAGATATCATGTTTAGTGTTTGCATGTGTGCCCGATTCCAAGCGGCACCAAAGGAATCGCATCACTTAGCTGTGAAGCGAATTCTTCGATATTTGGCTTACACCCCAACACTAGGATTATGGTATCCAAAGGGCCCAGAGTTTGATCTAGTTGGATTCTCGGATGCTGATTATGCTGGTGACAAGGTGGATCGCAAGTCTACATCAGGCACATGTCACTTTCTGGGATGATCACTTGTTTGTTGGTCTTCAAAGAAGCAGAACTGTGTATCTCTCTCCACTGCTGAATCTGAATACATTGCTGCTAGATCTTGCTGCGCTCAGCTTCTATGGATGAAGCAAACACTCAAAGACTATGGTATCCATATGAAGCAAGTACCACTCTACTACGACAATGAAAGCGCTATCAAGATTGCCAATAACCCAATTCAGCACTCGAAGACAAAGCACATTGAAATTCGTCATCACTTTCTCAGAGATCATGTCATGAAGGAAGATATTGATATCATTCATGTCAACTCTGAAGAGCAACTGGCAGGTATCTTCACAAAGCCCTTGGATGTGAAAAGGTTTTGCAAGTTGCGGTGTGAGCTAAATAGCTTGGAATCCTCAAATGTCCTGTGATCAGGCACACATTCTAACACTTATGCATGTTGATGACTTAGATGTGCGACACACGAAGTAACGTATATCTTAAATTAATGAAGACTCACACTCTAAGTGTGAATACACTAACGCGGAATTTGACTTCGGAGCGCCACGATAATTGTGCACCGTGTCTGGGTCTAATACTTCCTATACAGTGGGTAACGCCACCACCAAACTTTTGTTTGGAGTGTTTTCTGTTGTTGTTACATTTAGAAAGTCTTCGCATTTGGTTTGTTTTCAATATGAACATGTCTTCATGTTTATCTTCACTATATTGATTTGGTCTTATTCGGATATATTCATATATTAGCGTTTTGTCCTCTACAACATTCACTTATAGGTATGTCTTCTCGTTTGAATCTTTTGAACTAAGTGAATGTGATCGGACCCTAACCTCTCTATGCTCCCGTCTGAAATCTATCTATCCAAATCATATGCATTCTATTGAAACCGTCGAATGTCTTCTCTGCGTCCCTGTCAGCAGAAGACACAGAGACAAACATTAAATCTGATTTAAATTCTCAATCCTTTTTGCCTGAAACCCGGAGAAGCGGGAACGACCATCCGACAATCCAGGCATGCGTGGGAACATGGAACAACCTCCAATGTGTTGCATGTTCGCCATGTGTCCCACTGATGTGAACCGCCAGGGGCACCTACGTAATAATGTTGTGCCATCCGTGTCCTTATAAATACACACCATACCCCAGTCATTATCTCTTCTTCCACTTCTCCTTCTCGCGCAAACCCTAGCGCCACCGCTAGCTCTCGACAATGCCGGCGACGAAGCGCTTAGCTGCCGCAACCTCACCGAAGCCATCCTCATGCCGGCCGCGGACATCGTCTACTCCGCCGTCGCCATAGGTGTCCTCCGTTGCCAAGTTAGGGCACAGAAGATCGAACTGCTCGGCCTCATCTTCTACTCCGTCTAGCAGTTCTTCATGTGGTAAATAAAACCTCTTTTTATAGTCCATTTGATCCGATAGATTCATCCTTTTCAACCACAAGTGGTTTCTGTCCTTACATATTTGGATCTATCCTGTTTTGCATCTCATAACATGCCTAGTATATTCACTTATGCTTCACAAAGTAGTCAGATTCCTCACTTGTACTTATTCGTGGATTCGTACAAATCTTGAACCAACTCTCTACATATGAGTGAATGTCTTCGCACTATGAGGTCAATGTCTTCTAAACTAATTTATCTTCAAAATCTTCTGAGAATGCATATGACCTCTTCCCCTTCCCTCGCATCTCTAATGCTGTCACAGGTACATGTCCGTGGGAGAATCCCTTGGTTCTCATAGTCTGCATTCATTTGGAGAGTTCTTACAACATCACATCAATTCTCCCGAAGCTAGTTCCTGTCTGACCAGCACATGAAGCCTTTGGCAGTTTTGAAGCCATTCAGTCTGAACTACATGGCCGCAGATAAGTCAGCAAGGAAGGGAGGCAGGAAGCGCCGTGGGGATACATCAAAGGATTTTTCCTGAAGATCTCTATGAGCTGTACAAGACTGATCCCGAAGAGGATTACAATCAGCGCAAAACACGAATCCAATGGATTCGAAGATATTGGCCCGAGCAATGGTTCAAGAAGAAGTTCGTGACCAAGGAGTATGCTGAGAAGAATGCCCTCAAGTGTCCTTGGGGTGATATTCTCTTTCAAAATCTTCAACCCAAGAACAGACCTGAAGCTATTGCTCAGGGTTTCTACCCTTGTATGGTTCATGGACCACAGCCTGCAAATGCTAACCCATCATCACTGCTATGGTGTCGCGACGACAATCTGCTCAAGCGCAACTGTCAGCGTTCTGGGAACGGGGGTCCCCAGACTTGCCTGCCTGCGGCCTGCGGCGCAGCTCAAAGGGGGCCCAGCACGGCCAATCTTCATCAACACAAGACTCAAGACCCTCGCGTGGGGCCAAGCCTCGCGCGGCGGACGACACGGAGCTTCCTCAGGCACGGCCTCGTCAGGCTGGCTCGCGAGGAGGCGGAGAGATCAAGGCGGGGTACCTCGCGAGGTGCCCGTGACGCAAGCCATGACGGCTCAGGGCGCCAGGCGGGTGCCAGCCCGCGCAGCATCCTCCTTTCCTCTTTGGTGCAAAGGGGGCAAGCGCAGCCGTGGAGTACCGAGGCATCAAGCAAAGGTTGTCATTTCGGTGCAACAAGACCAAGACCAGGAGGACTACGAGACGGAGGTCACCATGGAGCCCAAGACGGCGTCATCACCAGAGCTTTGCGCAGGCGAAGACTGCTTTTGTCAGGATAGTTGATACTTGATGTCCCCCTTCAAATTAGCCCGCCATTGTTGGCTCCCTTCCCGCTCGATATTTGGGAAGAGGACCAGGGCCTCTATAAATAGGACCAGCCGCCCACAGAGCAAGGGGGTTGGAAAAAAGAGTAAGCAGGAGGCGGTTAGAGAGAGAGAGAAAGAAAAGGGTGGCTGAACTCCTCCCAGCAGTTCATCACCCCAGCCAAGAACAGACCCTCGCGAGGCTGTTCTTCCTTGTATCGTTCATCATCACCAGCCCCAAGAGGCAATCCACCCACCACACACTGGAGTAGGGTATTACACCGCAACGGTGGCCCGAACCAGTATAAACCTTGTGTCTCTTGTGCGGTTCTTTCAGTAGTCTAGATCTTTGCGAGATGGAGAGGTAGAAGACGTAATCTCCGCACGCACCCCAGTGTTCGAACCTTAAGGGTCTGCCAGAACCCGAAATCCGACATTTGGCGCGCCAGGTAGGGGTGCGCCGGAATTCGTCTTCCACCGCTCTGTGCCCCGTCGCGTCGTCATCACCATGCCCGGCGACCAGGAGGGCAACCCCGACCCATGGGCAGCGTGGCCCGCCCGCGTAGAACCGCTCGCCTCGGGCGACCCCGTGCCCCAAGGAGCTCGCGGTCCGCAGGGTGCTGCGGGCCGCGGGCGACACGGACAGACTTCGACAACTCTTACACCACGGCAGGCACGGTCGGCAGCAAGGGCCTCCAATCACGCCACGACCACGACACCGTACACCCGCCGGGAGCAGGCGAACTCGAGGGCCGCGCTCACGGTGGCCCGAGAGCTGCTGCAGTGCAGACTGCTGGAGGGCAGCCATGACGTGCTGCTGGAGCGGGTGGCAGAGCTCCTAGGCTTTGCCGCCTCGGGGGCTCACCCCTTCTCCACCCAGCTCCCATCTCAAGCTCAGGGTGGCCCGCGCTGGGGCTCCGCGCGTGCCCGCGGGCTCCAAGGCTACTCCGATGGCAGCGAAGCTGTCAGCACCGTACCGGCGGCGGTGCTGCCCCCGCCCCCGGCCCGCGAAGAAGAAGGACTCAACGTGACCCGCGGCCCCAGTGGGCGGCCGCGCTGCCACCCCGCAGTGGGCGTGGTAGGCGGGACCGCGTGGCATGCGGGGCATCACGGCGTGGCATTCGGGATGACGGCGCCGGAGGAATACGTGCCCCTCATGATGGACCAAGGACACCCTCACGGGAACAGACAAGGCTCGCTCCTCGACCCAAGCTGGGGGGACGAGGCACTAGAAGCTGAGCCTTTCCAGGAGCCCCGGAACGGTCCCGCTGGCCACACTGGAGGCAACGATTATCGGGCGCCGCTAATTCTTCAGGAGCAGGTATACGCTAACCATGGATCGCAGGAGGTGCAGGTCGCCACGGCAAGCAGCTGCCCCGCTCCCACAGTCTCCTACCCCTCGGGAGGAGGGCGCAGGGGGCTGCAGGAGAGGGGCCGAGATCCGACATCACCACCGCGGCGTTCGGAGCAGGTGTTCTCAGGAGGTAGGCCCTTTGCTGGGGAGGTGCCTCAGGGCCTGCCCCTGGCGGAGGACCCGTGGTCGTCAGGGGAACCGCTAGCGACCGCTCTACCCCATCGGGCGGCGTCCTGGGTTCCGGTCGTTGCTGATGGCACTAGAGTGTGGTGCAAGGCGGGGCCCTCATCTGGCGATATGAAGCAAGGCCAGTACCTGTGAAGAAGGCCCGGTGCCTATGAAGCTCACCGCCCCGTGACACTCTCACGTAATAATGAGTGGGGCTGTACACGCCCTGGAGTCTCAGGGGTGCCGACCTCAGGCCCTGGGGCTCCCTCCCACGCCCAGTGGACAGCACTTAGCTCCGCGCTGGTGAGAAGACGTCCAAGACTAGATTAGGTGCCGGACGCGGTTTTATCTGCTTTCATTGCCTTTCCCTTTGGGTGTAGCTTTTCCCCCGCTGGATTTAAGTTGGATTCGAATTTGAGATTTGTGTGTGTTCGGGGAAGGGGTGCTTATTCTCGTTCGAGCCATTTCTCGCGTTCTGGTTACCGCTTCGCCACAGCTGCCTCCCCTCGCGAGTCGGGTCAGGCCTGGCTCGTGCGCAACCCAAACTGCCGCTGTTGCTCCCTCTCGGGAGGATTTTCGGGTGCCTGCGGAGGTTGTCCTGTTGGGAAAAGGCCCAGAGCCTGTGAAGCAAGGCGAGTGCCTGTGAAGCTATTGCGTTTTGGAAAAGGCCCAGAACCTGTGAAGCAAGGCGAGTGCCTGTGAAGCTATCGCGTTTTGGAAAAGGCCCAGAGCCTGTGAAGCAAGGCGAATGCCTGTGAAGTTATCGCGTTTAGGAAAAGGCCCAGAGCCTGTGAAGAAGGCGACTGCCTGTGAAGCCGTCGCGTTTGGGAAAAGGCCCGGAGCCTATGAAAAGGCCAACGCCTATGAAGCTCCCCGCCGGCGACACTCTCATATCCTACGGATTCAACTAAAGAACACCCCAGACGTTACGCCCTCCCACAAGCTGCTTCGGGGCTTGCGCGAAGCAAAGGTAAACCAGCCAATCACCAGGCGCGGGCGCTCGTGCAATATGACAACTACTAATACAATGAACACATGTTTTACATGAGGGGCTTCCCCTCCCAAAATGCTCTCACAGCCATCAGGTCAAAAACCTGAGTTCTATTCATGCAGGGTGAAAAAGACAGGAGCGATACACACTCAGTCGGACCAATCCCCCAATGCATCCTCGGAAGCACCTCCCGAGCCGTCGCTGGCGTCGCCGAACTCGCCATCGTTGTCTGCGTCGCCACCAGCGGCGTCAGGGCTGTTCACCGCACCGCCCTCGTCAGCAGCCACGATCACGTCGTCATCATCCGAAGCGAAGGCCCTGACAAGGGCGTCCACATTGTCTTCCACCCAGTGCGCCAGGTCGCCTCGGATGGCCTGGGGAACTGGGGCGATGATGGCGTCAAAATCGAAGTGGGAATCCTTGTTCAGGAGATGACTGAAGACACGGGAAAAGGCGCGCTCGAGCAGGGCGCGACTCCTCTCTTCCACCAACCTGTCGGCCCTGGCCGACCGCGCCTCCAGCTGCGTCACCACGGCGGTGAAGAACTAAAGGTTGCCAGCATAGTTGGCCGTGTGCGGCTCGCCAACAGCCGCCTCGCAGATGTTGCCCAAGGCTGCGCTAGCCCTCTCCCGAAGCGTGGCGAGCATGGGGCCGTGCACCTGCTCCAGGACCTGCCGCTGAGATATCTCATCTGCGTTCTGGCACGCGACGCCCTCAGCCTCCTCCACCCGCTGGCGAAGACGGAGCATCTCGGCCTGGGAGGCGGCTAACTCCCCTTGCGCTACCTCAAGGGCGGCCCGGGAGGCGTCGTCCAGCCACGTCGCCTCCTCCCGCTTGGCCCTCAAGGCTGCGGTCCTCCCTTCAGCTTCGACCCGGATCAACTCCAGCCTCCCCTCGAACTCGCGCTCGAGGTCTTGGCGCGCCATCGCCACCCGACCTCCGACCTCCTCCAAGACACGAGCTTCCCGTGCGGCGACATCGTCCTCCGCCTGCGTCACCAAGTGCTCCCTCGTCTCCAGCCACTCGTACTCACGGGTGCGTTCGGCGGCTTACAGCGTCAGCGCTTCTTCATGCTTCTGGAGCTCAGCTGGGTTGCCGGAGGCCACCCGCATCGACGCAAGGGCCAGCTCGCGCAGCTCCACTTGCTCCTCCAGTGAGTGGCACCGGGCCAGGAGCTCACGAGCCCGCTCCTCCGCTGCCTCTCGCCGTCGGTCAGCTCCCCGGGCCTCCTCGGTGGCCTGGGATCGGGCCAGCCGAGAGGCCTCCAGTGACGCCTTCGCCTCTTCATCGTCAAGATCACGCTGACGGCATGCGAGGGCGATGGAGGCCTCCAGCTCGCGCCTCCCGACAGCCAGGCGCAGGCCCTCGGCCTCCAGGCGCGCGTCTTCGTCACCAAGCTCCTCCCCAAGCAGGTTCACCGCGTCGGTCGCCCTTCGAAGGAACCCTTGGTGGCGAGCGCGGTGCTCCCGGGCACGCTCAAGCACGTCTTCCACACCATCATCTGCCCCAAGCAAGCGCCGGGGGCCACGAGTCATCGTTCCTCCTCCGGGCAGGGGGCTAGGGACTGGCGCCCTCGCGACGGCCGGGCGCGCCGCACCAGAAGCCCAGCCTGGAGCTGGCCCATCCCCAGATGAAGGGCACAGGGGGCGCCTCAACCAGTCGCAGTCCATGACCAGACGAGAAGCCCATGGCAGGCTGGCTATTCCCCGAGAGGGCCCGCGAAGGAAAATCGGGGGGAATGAAGGGCCGCGGTGCACCTCGGGATGTTCCACCCCTTTAGTCGCCCTGACCACAAGGGCAGAGCTGCTCGGAGCACTTGAGGACGGTAGAGGGGGCGAAGCCAAAGGAGGCGGCACCTCGGCTACTTCCGTGAGCTCGGCCAGAAGGGGCCTGCGGAGCAAGGATCAGTGAAAGCAACAAGAGGATCATGAGCCAGAAAGGGAGAAAACTTACTCGTCAGTGGCGAAGTACTTCCTGCGCTTCAGCATGCAACAAGGGAAGTCATCACCCAGGGCCTCCCTTTTCCTTCGGAGGGCCTCAAAGTCCACGCGGAAGCGGCCCAAGAGAAGAGCGCAAGGATCAACCTGCGACGAAGACGGAGCATCGGAGCGATCCGCGTCAGGGGCGCCTGCCTGGCGCGTGCCACCCATCACCTCGCCAGAAGACGCGGCTGGTGTCGTGGTTCTAACTCTAACAGTGATGTAGGGGGGTATGTATGGAGAGGCTAGATCTTAGCTATGGAGAAGTTGTAAGCACACCAGGATGTACGAGTTCAGGCCCTTCGCTGTGGAAGTAACAGCTCTACGTCTCGGTGCCCGGAGGCGGTCGATTGGATTATGGGTGTGTGAATAACAGGGGTGCGAACCCCTGCTACTGAGGAGGTGGGGTGGCTTATATAGAGTTCGCCAGACCTCTCCTGCCCTCAGTAATGCAGGGTTAAAATACATTAAGACTGGGCGTTACTGGTAACGTCCCTAATAAAGTGCTATGATGACCATAAAGACTACTTAACTTCCGACCGTTTGCCTGCGGAGTGACTTTAGATCTCCTGGCAGTCAAGTGGTTGGCTTCGTGGTCGAGTGTCTTGAATCCGTCGAGTGGGATACCTTCAAGTCGATTGAAAGGTGACTTCTTCTAGGGATGTCCTTGGGTAGGGCTCTTGGGACAGGTCCATGCCCCTACCCTAGGTACATAGCTTCATCATTAGCCCCCGAATGGATCGAGGTTCGAGTGGGGAAGGAGTTGGGGATCCTTCCGACTGGTTCTTAGCGTTATATGAATGTCTTGTACTGGATTAATTGTCACGGATGACGTCGTCAACTTCTTTCGGTCACCTTGATCCATTCTTGGTCTCTTGTCGAGTGAATTTACTTACTTGTGAAATACCGAGTGTCGGCTCGAGCGGGATCTTCTGTTTGATGAGTTGTTCTGCAGCCCGTGGATTTTGTGGGATTTGAATTTCGGGAAGCGAGCGGGACGGGGGCGGCCGCAGTAATCGGATGGGATAAGGCGGAAACTCCTCGATTCCCGTGCCACGTTTTTCGCCACGTGCCGCGCGCGCCTGTTGCGGGATTTGACGGGATCGCCTGGGCCTACCGGTCAGCCACTCGGAAGTGGCCCCTTATAAGCTGCCGGCTTGGGGCTCCCAAACCGTGCGCTCTCGCCTTTCCCTCTCCCTTCACAAGGTCCTCCGCCACCTCCGCTCTCACCCTAGCGCCATAGGTCCGTTCGAGCCTTGCCAGCGACGATGGTGAAGGACAAGATCTCGGCTTTGGAGCGCGCGAAGAAGGCGGTGGTGCAGGGGAAGGGGAAGAAGTCCGCTCGTGGTGGATCTTCCTCGAGGACTGCTCTGCCCAGGGATTGGATCCAGGGCGACTGGATGCCGTCGGTGATTTGATTGGAAGATCTTGATGACATGGTCGAGGGGAAGTCATTCCCCATGAAGTTGCGCGTCTCCCGGGGAGAGAAGTCGAACCCCAACCTCATGACGGTGAGTGCGTCCTCCTCGCCACCCATATCGATCGCGGATTTTCTCTACCTCCCCACGGTGGGTGCCAACTGTCGTGGTTCAAACTCTGACAGTGATGTAGGGGGTATGTATGGAGAGGCTAGATCTTAGCTATGGAGAAGTTGTAAGCACACCAGGATGTACGAGTTCAGGCCCTTCACCGAGGAAGTAACAGCCCTACGTCTCGGTGCCCGGAGGCGGTTGATTGGACTATGGGTGTGTGAATAACAGGGGTGCGAACCCCTGCTACTGAGGAGGGGGGTGGCTTATATAGACTTCACCAGACCTCTCCTGCCCTCAGTAATGCAGGGTTGAAATACATTAAGACTGGGCGTTACTGGTAACGTCCCTAATAAAGTGCTATGATGACCATAAAGACTACTTAACGGCCGACCGTTTGCCTGCGGAGTGACTTTAGATCTCCTGGCAGTCGAGTGGTTGGCTTCGTGGTCGAGTGATAGTTTCCTGGTCGAGTGTCTTGAATCCGTCGAGTGGGATACCTTCAAGTCGATTGAAAGGTGACTTCTTCTAGGGATGTCCTTGGGTAGGGCTCTTAGGACAGGTCCATGCCCCTACCCTAGGTACATAGCTTCATCATTAGCCCCCGAATGGATCGAGGTTCGAGTGGGGAAGGAGTTGGGGATCCTTCCGACTGGTTCTTAGCGTTATAGGAATGTCTTGTACTGGATTAATTGTCACGGATGACGTCGTCAACTTCTTTCGGTCACCTTGATCCATTCTTGGTCTCTCGTCGAGTGAATTTCCTTACTTGTGAAATACCGAGTGCCGGCTCGAGCGGGATCTTCTGTTTGATGAGTTGTTCTGCAGCCCGCGGATTTTGCGGGATTTGAATTTCGGGAAGCGAGAGGGACGGGGGCGGCTACAGTAATTGGATGGGATAAGGCGGAAACCCCTCGATTCCTGTGCCACCTTTTTCGCCACGGGCCGCGCGTGCGCCTGTTGCGGGATTTGACGGGATCGCCTGGGCCTACCGGTCAGCCACTTGGAAGTGGCCCCTTATAAGCTGCCGGCTCGGGGCTCCCAAACAGTGCGCTCTCGCCTTTCCCTCTCCCTTCACAAGGTCCTCCGCCACCTCCGCTCTCACCCTAGCGCCGTAGGTCCGTTCGAGCCTTGCCGGCGACGATGGTGAAGGACAAGACGTCGGCTTTGGAGCACGCGAAGAAGGCGGCGGTGTAGGGGAAGGGGAAGAAGTCCGCTCAGGGTGGATCTTCCTCGAGGACTGCTCTGCCCAGGGATTGGATCCAGGGCGACTGGATGCCGTCGGTGATTCGGCAGGAAGATCTTGATGACAGGGTCGAGGGGGAGTCAGTCCCCATGATGCTGCGCGTCTCCCGGGGAGAGAAGTCGAACCCCAACCTCGTGACGGTGAGTGCGTACTCCTCGCCACCCATATCGATCGCGTATTTTCTCTACCTCCTCATCCTTTTTCCGGAGCTTTTTGAACTTCTTCGGAGCGCAGCTCCATCACTTCACTCCCAATTCCATCGTGTATCTGGCTGCTTTCGTTTCCTTGTGTGAAAGTTTCTTGGGTTGCCGCCGTTATTGGGGACTCTTTAAACACATTTTCACTTGCGGTTCCCAATCGGTAAAGAAAGCCAAGTCGAGTGACGAACGGACGCAAGTGATCCAGCTATGCGGGGGCCTGGCGATCCAGATGAGGGGAAAAGTTCTTTTCCGACTATCACTTTTCCGGAGTCGGTCCGTGGTTGGCAGTCGACCTGGTTTTATTGCCAAGACCAGGTGACTCCAGGGCAGTCGACTGGGCTTCCCCCTTTCTCTCTGGACCGAGCTCAAAAACCTGCCTCTCTGAAAGTGTTGCCGGAGGAAAAGGCGCAAGTCAAGGTGCTGGTTGGTCGAGTGGTTCAGCTTGTTTGAGAGGGCGTGACAGGCATGGACCTGCTGGAGGTCTTCCTTCGGAGGCGCATCCAACCGCTACAGGCTCATGACCACCCGATGTGGCTGTACTCGGGTCTCGACGACACCACTCGGGTTCACGCAGAGGAGGTCACTGACGAGGTGCTGGAAGGGTGGCTGTCGAGCATCACAGGGAACAAAGACAACCCCCGAGGAGCCAGGAGGGTTCCTCCGCTTGACAGTACATACAAAGTGGACCAGGTCTGACCTTGTGTTCCCGACTGAGATGTTGCTTTCTTCATTTGCTCTCTTTGAATCAGTCGACTGACTTTCGACTTGTCTGCTGCTCTCCAGGAAACTATAGAGATGTACTCGACACCCAATGGAGCGCAGGAGCAGGCCGAGGAAGGGGAGGCGAGTGGAGGCGAAAGTGGAGATGAACAAGGAGAGTGGGAATCTGACGGCGAAGGAGAGGGAGACGACGACGTCGACTCCAGCGAAGAGGAGGAGGAGGAGGAGGAAGCTGAACCTTCCCGCTCGGAAAGGCGATCCAAGCTCACACACGACCCTAAGAGGGAACATGGTAAGGCGACTGCTCCCGTTGGGCAGTCGTCGAAGTGCCCTCGGACCTCTTCTCCAGCGCCGACTGAAAAAGCTCCCAAGCACCCACACGCGGTGCCGTCCAAGCCACCCAAAGCTCTGCCCAAGATGAATATGACTGTCCCCACCATTTCTGGGTAATAATAGAACTTGTTTTCCTTTGTCGACTGTGGACAGATCCTTAGTCGATTCATTGAGCCAACTAACTGTCTTTCGGAATTTGCAGTGCTGCTACTTCATAGATCTCCGTCAAGGACGATGGTCAAGAGATGGAAGATGCTATTACTTCCAACCCTGGTATGATTACTGATGTTCTGCCCTGAGTCGACTGATGATTTCTTATAACTCTGGTTGATTGAATTTTTCTCGTAGCTCCTCCTCATGTTATTAACCTTCCTGACGATGACGATGAAGCGCCGCTGGCAACGAGACGGAACAGGAAGGCGTCGGCTGGCAAGACCCCACAATCTACTCCGGCGCCTGAGGCCGTAGCTCGAGACGGTGGTGATACCACTCGGGCTTCCGTGACTTTCGCCGATCCTCTGACGAGTGTGCGGTCCTCGACGTCGACCGCAAATCCGCCTTCGCTCTTCGCCACACACCACGTCCCTGAGGACCAAGTGGGTGCAGCTAAGGAAGCTATACGCCAGGTAGGTATCATGATGGAGCAGGTCAAGGTGGTTCGAGAAGCCATCCAAGCAGCTTGTGACGCGAGTTCAGCTCTTCAGAGTAACATCCAGGTCAGTCGATTCACTGCTTGTTCTGTTAGGGTATGCTGTCTGAAGAATCTCTTTTTCGAAGATCTTTAAACCTGTACACCCACTGGGTGTGTCTGTTAAGTTTTGGTCAAGTGGGGGCACGCTGAGTGCACCCACTGGGTGTAGTCCCCGAGACTACGGTGGACTGCTGGCAGTCGACTGTAGTCTTTATATTGTGTTGCTGTAGTTGTACTTCTTCACTCGGTCTGGTCAGGCCATGTCGAATGAAACTGTATCCAGTCGACTGCGGGCAGTCGATTTTTTTTTCAAAACCAGTGGGGGCACGCTGAGTGCACCCACTGGGTGTAGTCCCCGAGACTACTATTGAATGTTTTTGATTCAGCTGTAGTCTTAGAAACGTCATCATTGTCTCTTGGTTACTCGGAAGCAACTTATCTTGGACCTCTGTCGACTGATTTTTGCAGAAATCCTGTGAACTTGTGGCTCTCTACACTGAGTTGGAGAACAAACAGATCCAGCTCAACCTTGACTTGAAGCTTGCTCAACAGAACCTGCAGAAGGCACGAGATGAAGCAACTGGTATGGCTGGAGAGGTTTCTCATTCTTGACGAGTGACTTTCCTTTCTTGCCCGTTTTTGATGTTGAGCTCATTCGACGTTCTATAGATAAACTGGAGGAGGCTCCGAAGAAGAAGGATCAAGATCTTGCCGAAGAGCAGAAGGAGGCCTTGAGCAAAACTAAGCTTGCAGAAGATAAACTGGCTTCAGTCGGTACTCTTGAACAGGAGAACTCCAGACTGAAAACTGCTCTCGACACAGCTAATCAAGAGATCAGCCGACTGAAGAACGACAGGATGGCTCTACACGAAAAGGCAGGTGAGCTGGCGGGGAAGAGGAACGATCTGGAGGCTTATCTCGGTGGTCTCGCCAAGAAGCTGTTCATCATGCTTGAAGGTAATTACTCCGACCCGACTGTCTTGCAGTTACCAAACCTGTGTAGGGCCACTGTCTTATTCTTGAATCGTGTTTGCAGAATTCTGCCAGAAGTTCGAAGAGGAAACCAGTCGAGTGGAGCCAGGCTTGGACCCCGCCAATTCTCTCGTGTAGGACGAGGCTGCTATGAACGTGCTCCGACTGGAGTCTCGTGTTACCAGTGTTGTTGGCTATCTTGCTCGGCTGAAGGTTGCGATGTCGCAGATCGACACATCACTCTGTCCTGGGACGACGCTTCAGAACGACCTCGAGTCTCTGATGGTTCGACTGAATGAGGTCCCGGGTCGAGTGGCGGAATGGAAGAAATCTTCTGCTAGATGTGGTGCTGCTGTCGCTTTGTCTCTGGTCCGCGTCCATTGCAAGGAGGCACGAGAAGAAAAGCTGGCCGCCATCCAAATTGCCAATACCAGGAAGCACAGCTTTCAAGACCTCATGGAGACTTTCATCGCTGCTACCACTCGTATTGCAGACGGGATCGACTTGGACGAGTTCGTCGCCCCTTCCAGTCCTCCGCTTGAGGAATGAAAAGCTTTTATGCTTCACTTTAAATTTGCCTCAGAATGCCGAGTGGATTTTGTAACCGTTAAACTCTGTCGAGCCGAGGGCTCGAGTACTTTGATCTGAGGCCTGGGACCTTTGGGTCTTATCTGAACTTGATTTATCGTTGAATATCTTCATGGATGATCCGTCGAGTGGAACTAGATCTTCACTCGAAATAACCTTGTATTTGTGGTGCAGCTCTAAAGGAGAAGGTAGCAGTCGATTTGCACCTCGACGTCCTTGCGGATTGGGTTACATTCCATTCTTAGGCGAGCACTGGGCCATAGCTAAACCTACGAGTGGGAGGTTTGCTCTCCACTCGGTAGGATTTTTCAAACTTAGGCGAGCACTAGGCCGCAGCTAAACCCCCGAGTGTGAGGTTTGCTCTCCACTCGGTAGGATTTCTTAAACTTAGGCGAGTACTTGCACTGCAGCTAAGCCCCTGAGTGGGAGGTTTGCTCTCCACTCGGAAGGATTTTTTCACACTTAGGCGAGCACTGGGCTGCAGCTAAGCCCCCGAGTGGGAGGTTTGCTCTCCACTCGGTAGGATTTTTTCAAACTTAGGCGAGCACTGGGCTGCAGCTAAGCCCCCGAGTGTGAGGTTTGCTCTCCACTCGGTAGGATTTTAAAACTCTTAGGCGAGCATTGGGCCGCAGCTAAGCCCCCGAGCGGGAGGTTTGCTCTCCACTCGGTAGGATTTTTTCACACTTAGGCGAGCACTTGGCTGCAGCTAAGCCTCCGAGTGGGAGGTTTGCTCTCCACTTGGTAGGATTTTTTCAAACTTAGGCGAGCACTGGGCTGCAGCTAAGCCCCCGAGTGGGAGGTTTGCTCTCCACTTGGTAGGATTTTTTCACACTTAGGCGAGCACTGGGCCGCAGCTAAGCCCCCGAGTGGGAGTCTGGCTCACCACTCGGTAGGATTTTTAAACACTTAGGCGAGCACTGGGCTGCAGCTAAGTCCCCGAGTGGGAGGTTTGCTCTACACTCGGTAGGATCTTTTAAACACTTAGGCGAGCACTGGGCTGCAGCTAAGCCCCCAAGTGGGAGGTTTGCTCTCCACTCGGTAGGATTTTTTCAAACTTAGGCGAGCACTGGGCTGCAGCTAAGCCCCCGAGTGGGAGGTTTGCTCTCCACTCGGTAGGATTTTTTCACACTTAGGCGAGCACTGGGCCGCAGCTAAGCCCCCGAGTGGGAGGTTTGCTCTCCACTCGGTAGGATTTTTAAACACTTAGGCGAGCACTGGGCCGCAGCTAAGCCCCCGAGTGGGAGGTTTGCTCTCCACTCAGTAGGATTTTTTCACACTTAGGCGAGCACTGGGCCGCAGCTAAGCCCCCGAGTGGGAGTCTGGCTCACCACTCGGTAGGATTTTTAAACACTTAGGCGAGCACTGGGCTGCAGCTAAGCCCCCCGAGTGGGAGTCTAGCTCACCACTCGGTAGGATTTTTTTTACAAACTTAGGCGAAACGGATTCGCAGCTAAGTCACCCACTGGGGGATTTCGTATGCAAACAAAAGTGACAGCAATTATTGGAACACTCTTGTCTTCGATAAAAATAAACTGCAGAAGTTTTTCTTATTACATCTCATCCGAGAGAGAATTCAAGTGTAAAAGGGGCGGAGCAGTTCCGCATTCCAAGCTCGTGGCTCGTTGATCTGGCGATCAACATTGTAAAGGTGATACGCTCCATTGTGGAGGACTCTGGTGACGATGAAGAGGCCTTCCCAAGTAGGAGCAAGCTTGTGTGGTTTTTGTTGATCCACTCGGAGGACCAAATCTCCTTCTTGGAAGGCTTGATTCTTCACATTTCTGGCGTGGAATCGACGCAAGTCTTGCTGATAAATGGTCGATCTGATCATAGCCATTTCCCTCTCTTCTTCTAGGAGGTCGACTGCGTCTTGCCGGGCTTGTTCTGCATCATCTTCGGTATAAAGTTCGACTCGGGGTGCGTTGTGAAGTAGATCACTCGGCAGGACCGCTTCGGCTCCATAAACCAGAAAGAATGGAGTTCTTCCAGTCGACCGGTTCGGGGTGGTCCTCAATCCCCATAGAACTGACGGAAGCTCGTCGACCCAAGCACCTGCCGTGTGCTTGAGATCATGCATCAGTCGAGGCTTTAGTCCTTTGAGAATCAGACCATTTGCCCTTTCAGCTTGTCCGTTCGACTGGGGATGGGCGACCGATGCGTAGTCGACTCGTGTGCCTTGTGAGGCGCAAAAAGCTCTGAATTTGTCCGAATCAAAGTTTGATCCATTGTCAGTGATGATGCTATGCGGGACTCCATATCTGAATGTTACTCCCTGATGAAACTGATAGCAGTGCAGGCATCAAGATTCTTGATAGGTTTAGCTTCAATCCATTTGGTAAACTTGTCGACTGCCACAAGCACATGTGTGAAGCCGCTCCTGCCTGTTCTCAACGGGCCAACCATGTCCAGTCCCCAAATAGCGAAGGGCCAGACGAGTGGAATGGTCTTCAGGGCTGATGCAGGCTTGTGCGACATGTTGGAGTAGAACTGACACCCCTCACACTTGTCGACTATCTCCTTTGCCATTTCATTTGCTCTTGGCCAGTAAAATCTCGCTCGGTATGCTTTAGCCACAATGGTCCGAGAAGACGCATGGTGACCACAGGTCCCCGAGTGGATATCATCAAGGATTATCTGACCTTCTTCTGGTGTTATGCACTTCTGACCGATTCCAGTCGCGCTTTCTCTATACAACTGTCCCTTTATGACTGTGAAGGCCTTGGATCGACGGATGATCTGTCGAGCCTCTTCCTCATCCTCCGGGAGTTCTTTCCTCAGGATATACACGATGTACGGTATCGTCCAGTCGGGAGTGATTGCCAAGACTTCCATGATTAGGTCAACCACAGCAGGAACTTCGACTTCAGTCGGATCTGTGGCACTTTTCGGCTGCGGGGCTTCTTCTGTAAAAGGATCTTCTTGGACTGACGGTGAGTGGATGTGCTCCAGGAACACGTTGCTGGGAATGGCTTCTCTCTTGGAGCCTATCTTTGCCAAATCGTCAGCCGCTTGATTTTTTCAGTCGGGGGACGTGATGAAGCTCTAACCCCTCGAATTTCTTTTCTAACTTTCTCACTGCATTGCAATAACCAGTCATTGCCGGACTTCTGACGTCCCACTCCTTCATCACCTGATTGACCACCAAATCTGAGTTGCCATAGACCATGAGGCGATGGACGCCGAGTGAAATGGCCATGCGCAACCCATACAAAAGTGCTTCATATTCTGCTTCATTATTGGAGGAATCGAAGTGAATCTGGAGAACGTAACTGAGCTTATCTCCTCGGGGGGAGACTAATATTACCCCAGCACTGGAACCATTCAGCATCTTAGATCCATCGAAGAACATGGTCTAGTGCTCCGAGTGAATTTGAGTCGGGAGATGCTGTTCAATCCACTCGGCGACGAAATCTGCGATTGCTTGGGACTTGATAGCCTTCTTTGCTTCAAACTTGATATCCAGGGGAAGGAGTTCAATCGCCCACTTTGCCACTCGACCAGTTGCATCTCTGTTGTGCAGAATCTCTGACAGTGGGGCGTCGCTGACGACTGTAATGGAGTGGTCAGAGAAGTAATGTGCAACCTTCTTCGTGGTCATATAAATCCCATATGCAAGCTTCTGGTAATGAGGATACCTTTGTTTTGAAGGGGTCAAAATTTCAGACACATAATATACTGGGCGCTGAACTCTGAAGGCCTTTCCTTCTTCTTCCCGCTCGACCGTAAGTACTGTACTGACAACTTGTCCCGTGGCTGGAATGTAAAGTAGCAGGGGCTCTTTACTGATTAGGGCAGCAAGCATCGGCTGGGTGGAGAGCAGAGCTTTGAGCTCTGCAAATGCTGCATCAGCTTCTGGAGTCCACTCGAACTTGTCAGACTTCTTCATCAGTCGGTAAAGAGGCAACGCCTTTTCCCCGAGACGAGAAATGAATCGACTTAGAGCGGCCAAGCAACCTATAAGCTTCTGGACATCGTGCACACGCACAGGACGCTTCATCCGGAGTATGGTACCAACTTTTTCAGGATTGGCGTCGATTCCCCGTTCGGAAACGAGAAAACCGAGTAACTTTCCACCTGGAACTCCGAATGTGCACTTTGATGGATTGAGTTTGATATCATACCTCCTGAGGTTGGCAAAGGTTTCAGCAAGGTCAGTCCGCAGGTCGGAACCTTTCCATGACTTAACCACAATATCATCCATGTATGCCTCCACATTCCGACTGATTTGAGTGAGTAAACACTTCTGAATCATCCTCATGAACGTGGCTCCGGCATTCTTGAGGCCGAATGGCATGGTGACATAACAGAAGCATCCGAATGGAGTGATGAAAGCTGTTTTGATCTCGTCGGGTCCATACAGACGGATCTGATGGTACCCAGAATAGGCGTGCAGAAAAGATAATCGCTCGCACCCCGCGGTCGAGTCGACTATTTGGTCGATGCGAGGGAGAGGAAAATGATCTTTTGGGCAGGCCCGATTTATATGTTTAAATCAATGCACATGCGAAGTGACTTGTCCTTCTTGGGGACCATGACAACATTGGCGAGCCACTCGGAGTGGTAAATCTCTCGGATGAACTCCGCTGCTAAGAGCCGAGCCACTTCCTCGCCAATAGCTTTCCTCTTCTGGACGGCGGACCGTAGAAGATGTTCTTTCACAGGCTTAAATTTTGGGTCGACTCGTAGACGGTGCTCAGCCAACTCCCTGGGAACTCCAGGCATGTTAGAGGGCTTCCATGCGAAGATGTCCCAGTTCTCACGGAGGAACTGGATGAGCGCTTCTTCCTATTTGGAGTCGAGCGCTGTTGAGATGTGAGTCGGGGAAGCATCGGGGTCGGTCGGGTGAATGTGGACTGGCTTTGTTTCACCGGACGACCGAAAAGCTGATTCTGAAGCAGGCTTCTTGGCTCGTAGCAATTCACTCGAATCAGCAGTCTTCTGGTACTCTTGCAGCTTGACCACTGCCATCTAAGCATCAACGATCTTTGAGCCTTTCTGAAAACACTCTTCCGCTTTCTTCCGATTGCTTGTAACAGTGATCACACCTCTGGGGCCAGGCATCTTCAATTTGAGATACACATAACACGGTCGAGCCATGAAGCGTGCATAAGCTGGCCTGCCCAAAATAGCATGATAAGCACTTTGGAAGTCCACAACCTCGAATGTCAACTTTTCCTTGCGGTAATTCTTTGAATCACCGAAAACCACATCAAGAGCAATCTGGCCGAGTGATTCGGCTTTCTTCCCAGGAATGACTCCATGGAAGCTCATGTTACTGGTACTGAGCCTGGACATCGGAATGCCCATTCCTTTCAATGTTTCTGCATACAGTATATTCAGGCCACTGCCACCATCCATCAGGACTTTGGTCAGTCGAGTGCCTTCGACAACTGGGTCGACCACCAAAGCTTGCCTCCCAGGGGTGGCAATGTGCGTAGGGTGATCAGACTGGTCGAATGTGATGGCAGTCTGAGACCACTTCAGATAACTGGGTGTTGCCGGAGCAACCATATTCACCTCTTGCTTAATGAATTTCAGTGGAATTTTGCTTTCGACATGAGCAAAAATCATCAGGGTGGAATTGACTTGGGGGTATCCATCGTCACTATCTTCCTTGTCCTCAACTCTGTCTGACTCTTTTTCCTTATCTTTGGACTGCTTGCCCTGAAACTGCTGGATCAGGAGCCGGCACTGTCGAGTGGTATGCTTTGGGTAAATAAGCTTACCCTCTTCATCTTTCTTGGTGTGGATGTGACATGGCAGATCCAAAACATCATTTCCATCTTGATCCTTAACTTTCTTGGGGTTTCAGGTCCCCTTGGGTTTTCCCTTGAATTTTCCCTGGGTTAAGGCCAGGGCCTCCCCAGGGGCGGCTGGCTCGGCCTTCCGCTTCTGTTTCCGACTGGAATTTCCTCCGGTTTCTTGGGCGACTACCTTGTGCTTGCCACTCCGGAGTCGATCTTCATCTTCACCATTAGCGTATTTGGTGGCAATCTCCATCATCCGATTCAGAGACATATCTCCAGTTCGACCGAACTTCAGATTCAATTCTCTACACTTAACGCCTTCTTTAAAGGCACAAACTGCTTGATGATCTCGTACATTCTCAACTGTATGATGCAACGTGATCCACCTCTGGATGTAATCCCTCAGAGTTTCATTCGGTTTCTGCACGCAAGACCGCAATTCTGTAAGGCCTGCAGGTCGCTTGCATGTTCCTTCAAAGGTTGTGGCAAACACTCGGGAGAGGTCCTCCCAAGTGTAGATGCTGCTGGGTGCTAACTGATTCAGCCACGCTCTGGCTGAGCCCTCTAACATGAGAGGCAAATGCTTCATAGCCACCTCATCATTGCCACCGCCAATCTGGACAGCCACTCGGTAATCTTCGAGCCAAGTGTTAGGCTTCGACTCACCGGTGAACTTGCTGACTCCAGTCGCCAACCTGAAGTTTGGAGGAATCACTGCGACTCTGATGGCTCGACTGAAACACTCTGGCCCTGAAACATGTACTCTGCTGCTGGCAGGCGCATCTCTGTCGTGGCCTTCTCGGTGAGCTCTGTTCCTGTCAACCAGACCTTGTACGAGGATGGATCTCGCATCAAAGCCTGGGTCCCTAGGGTCGACTGGAATCCTCCGCCCAACACTATGAGGGCGTCTGTCATCCCGCTGTCGAGGCGTATATGACCCACTCCTCGGGGGAGGGGTTGGCACTCGACGTCGATCATCACGATCGAATCGGTGATCATACTGCTCATTTCTTCTGTACTGATCGTGCAGGTCTCCACGTCCCTCACGCCTCGGGGGCGATCTTGGGCTGTGAGCCGACTGGACTGTATCCGTTGCAACGGATCGACTATGGATCCTATTCTGCGACTGAGAAACAGCGGAATTCTAGTTTCCCGCTGCCCGGAGCAACGCTCTGATTTGCAACAAGCCCCTGCCAGCCTCTGACTGGGAGGGCTGAATCGATTCTGCTATACGGGCCGCGGCTGCCAAATTCTGAACTAGGGTTTGATACACCTGCATAGGCGGGAAGAGCTGACATCGACTGGACTTGGGAGCTTGCTAACGCGCTTGCTCATCGAGTATTCGCTGGAGATTCTCCAGTCGAGTGCGCTCGGCCAAGTTAGCCAAGCGCACGTCCTCCAAGGCTCGGGCCTCGGGGGTTTCTCCGGCGATAGGAGTGTGGAGTGCATCCATGTTCCGGCGGCGAAGCTCCTCTCGCTGCAATGACGTGAGAGGTTCGGGGAGATACTCATCGTGGGGATGCGATGGGTCGCCCCCACCCACGCCTCCATCGGTGCGAGGGAAACCAGGAGGACTGTGTGTTCCATCAACCGCCAGAACCTCAGCCGCTGGGTCGCTGCTGTCGCACTCGGATGCGGTCTCCGCGGAGCCAGTCGACAGGTCGAACAGGCCGTAGAGGGATTCGTCGGGCTCGATTGCCGCGACTAGTGGGGCTGCCGACTGGCGAACTACGGCATGCCTCACCCACCTCTTAAGTCTCGACCGATCGGAGCGCTTGCGCCGGCGGGAGACAGGGCGGGAAGATGACACGGGAGCCGACCGATACTGGGTCGATGGCTGCCGCAGGAGGACGCCACGAACACATGCGCGGAAGTGCATCGCATCGCGGACGGGGAGCGCGTCGATGTCGAGTGGAGCCTCCTGAAGCCAAGCGGAGTCGTCGGCGATGAACGTGAGCGCGCCGAGACGGATCTCGCGGCCCTCCACCAAAACTCCGCATGAAACCATGATCAAAGGGATCGGAAAAAATCGCAACTTCTCCAACTAGGTGCTAAGACTCCTAGCCCCATGGTGGGCGCCAACTGTCGTGGTTCTAACTCTGATAGTGATGTAGGGGGTATGTATGGAGAGGCTAGATCTTAGCTATGGAGAAGTTGTAAGCACACCAGGATGTACGAGTTCAGGCCCTTCGCTGTGGAAGTAACAACCCTACATCTCGGTGCCCGGAGGCGGTCGATTGGGTTATGGGTGTGTGAATAACAGGGGTGCGAACCCCTGCTACTGAGGAGGGGGGTGGCTTATATAGAGTTCGCCAAACCTCTCCTGCCCTCAGTAATGCAGGGTTAAAATACATTAAGACTGGGCGTTACTGGTAACGTCCCTAATAAAGTGCTATGCTGACCATAAAGACTACTTAACGGCCGACCGTTTGCCTGCGGAGTGACTTTAGATCTCCTGGCAGTCGAGTGGTTGGCTTCGTGGTCGAGTGATAGTTTCCTGGTCGAGTGTCTTGAATCCGTTGAGTGGGATACCTTCAAGTCGATTGAAAGGTGACTTCTTCTAGGGATGTCCTTGGGTAGGGCTCTTAGGACAGGACCATGCCCCTACCCTAGGTACATAGCTTCATCAACTGGGGCCTCCGAGGCCTCAGCCCGGGCGCTGGGAGCGGCTGCTTGCCACCCTCAGCCTCAGTGGCACGGGTCCCAGGAGCTCTCCCCTCAAGAGCATCACCCGGCGCTGTCACCTCATCGGGAGCCCCCTCGGCCTCCGGCGCCTCCTGCCTCCCTGCTCCGTCACTTGAGGAGGAGTCGCCTTGGCCGATTGGAAGGGCAGTCACCACCACTGGATTCTCACGAGGTCCCTGGAGGCCGGCGGGGCGCAGCCCCCACTCATCAAATACAGGCATCTGCTTCACGAAGTCGACTCTGCTCTGGCAGAGATACAGCAAGGCCCCTCCCTGCCGGACGCTGCCGGGGTTGGGGTCCCCGGCCAAGGTCAAGAGCGTCGACTTCAGCACCTCAGGAGCCAGGTCCTCTTCCTGGAGCCTCATGCTATCCTCGCGCCCACGGAAGGCCCACATCCGGCGAGAGTGGCATTGAAGGGGAGCAACACGGCATAACAGAAACTCCTTCACCACCTTGGGCGCAGTCACGCCGAGCTTCCTCAGGAGCGCGAAGCCGCGCCAGACGAAGACGAGCCGGGGGCTCTCGAGCGTCTCCTGGCCCCAACCCAAATTGGGGACAATAGGCGAGGTCGGCTCCGATAGCAGGGGGCTGGGCACCCCCGCGTCCACATACAGCCACCGCTCGCGGAACCCAACCGCAGGTAGGGGGAGCTTGAAGTCAATCCCAGAGGCCGCGGTCTCAGGCTCGGCAGCAAAGCTCACGCACGCCCAACATTGGGTAGGGTCGACAAGACTCAGCGAGAAGAAGTGGCGCATCAAGGCAACCGAAGGAGGGATGCCCACCATGGCTTCGCAAACGAAGGCGGAGACCGAAAGGAGGGTGATGGACTCGGGACTTAGATGCATCATGTGGATCTGATAATGGGAGAGCACGGCATTGAAGAAATCAGAAAAGGGGGGAACCAAACCCGCCCACAGGGCGTCGGTAAAATATGGGACCTCGGTAGCTATCCTGTCGATGGAGAAGTGGGCGCGGGCCAGGCCGTCGTCCTCCCGCACTCATTGAAGATGGTGGCCAGAGCCAAGCTGACCTTGCCCAGGCACTCTTGGTTGAGTATGGTCGACCGGCCGACGGCGGGGGCCACCGATGGCGGCACACAAGACGGAGGCATGGGTTTCTTCACTCTCTCCTCCTTCGTCGGAGCCATGGTGATGGGAAGGAGGGGGAAGATTCGAGATTGGATTGGATGCAGGAGCTGGCATTTGATGGAAGGAAGAACAAGGGACGCTCGAGCAACAGGAAGGGGAGCGGCTGTGTGCAACTACAAGTCCGCCTAGCAGGGTGCAGAATAAGGGGGCGTGGGGGAACAATGTTGCCCACGTCCCATCAACCGCCACGCGGCGCCCAAGGCCGCAGGCTGTTAGGGCCCGTGGCGCTTCGCCTTTGCCCTTTCGCCTCTCAGCACGGCAAGTCCGGGCGCGCCTTGGGCCCGGGGGCTACTGTCGGCGTTCTGGGAACGGGGGTCCCCAGACTTGCCTGCCTGCGGCCTGCGGCGTGGCTCAAAGGGGGCCCAGCACAGCCCATCTTCATCAACACAAGACTCAAGACCCTCGCGAGGGGCCAAGCCTCGCGGGGCGGATGACACGGAGCTTCCTCAGGCACGGCCTCGTCAGGCTGGCTCACGAGGAGGCAGAGAGATCAAGGCGGGGTACCTCGCGAGGTGCCCATGACGCAAGCCATGACGACTCAGGGCGCCAGGCAGGTGCTAGCCCGCGCAGCGTCCTCCTTTCCTCTTTGGTGCAATGGGGGCAAGCGCAGCCACGGAGTACCGAGGCATCAGGCAAAGGTTGCCATTTCGGTGCAACAAGACCAAGACCAGGAGGACTACGAGACGGAGGTCACCGTGGAGCCCAAGACGGCGTCATCACCAGAGCTTTGCGCAGGCGAAGACTGCTTTTGTCAGGATAGTTGATACTTGCTGTCCCCCTTCAAATTAGCCCACCATTGTTGGCTCCCTTCCCGCTCGATATTTGGGAAGAGGACCAGGGCCTCTATAAATAGGACCAGCCGCCCACAGAGCAAGGGGGTTGGAAAAAAGAGTAAGCAGGAGGCAGTTAGAGAGAGAGAAAGAAAAGGGTGGCTGAACTCCTCCCAGCAGTTCATCACCCCAGCCAAGAACAAACCCTCGCGAGGCTATTCTTCCTTGTATCGTTCATCATCACTAGCCCCAAGAGGCAATTCACCCACCACACACTGGAGTAGGGTATTACACCGCAACGGTGGCCCGAACCAGTATAAACCTTGTGTCTCTTGTGCGGTTCTTTCAGTAGTCTAGATCTTTGCGAGACAGAGAGGTAGAAGACGTAATCTCCGCGCGCACCCCAGTGTTTGAACCTTAAGGGTCTGCCGGAACCCGAAATCCGATAGCAACCTTCAGTTTGCCAAAGCATCTTCCAAAGAGAACAAGAAATCGCTTGGGTTAGACTTCAACCCAGGTCCATCTGCTCCTCGGGATGATGGCACCCATGATGCTGAACCCAATATTATCGGGCCGTTCTACAACCTTGAAGGTCTCATAACACACATTGCTATTCAGGGGGCAGTCGTGGAGCACTCTGCAGATGACGCTGATTCTGATGAAGCGCCTGCTCCTCCCAAGCCACATAAGCAGAAGAAACCAAAGGCTTCAAAGCCCTCCTCTGCACCAAAAGCTTTGCATGCGAAGCCTCTGGCTACTGCACCTCCTGAAGCAAGTGTGCAGTCTGAAGATCTCTCACGCATCTCCAAGGCTGAGAAGAGGAAGAAGCCCATGCAAACTTCTGGTCAAGCACTGACCCCAGCTGCCGTTCTTAGGAACAAGAATGAAGCCATTGATCTGTCAAGTGACGACGATCTTGGCGATGATGCTCTTGAGCTGCTGATAAAGAGCAAAGAAGAGGCGGAGATCTTCAATGATCTACCCCTGTTTGATGTGGACATCTTGAACAACTTCATAGATGAATGGTTTGAAAACCCCAGCATCAACCTCGATGACCTTGAGCTTCCAATTGGCATCAATGTCTCGTTCCATAGTGCCATTGCTTCTGAGCTGGCTCTAGCTCAGAAGATTGTTGAATTGAAGAACAAAATTGATTATGAGAAGGCTCAGTTCAAGAAGAATGTGGCCAACCTCAGTGTGGCTGATGTTTAAAGCTTCAAGCAGACGCTGCATGAGCTCAAAGAGCAGTTCCACCAGAAGCGCCAAGAAGCAAAGGGTTCAAGAGAGAGAATGAAGTACTTTGCTGAGAAAAGTGTTCAAGCTCATAATGAAGCAGAAAAGCGCAAGGCTCTGGGGTGCCCTGACATCGACCCCAAAATGGCTGCCAACAAGAAGAAGCCTGCTGTGGCCCAAGCTGAAGCATCAAGGTAGGAAGAACCCCGCATTGTCTTCCCTGCCAGTATGACAGGCTCGAAGCCTAAGGTCCCCACAGCTGCTTTTGAACTCAAGAAAACAAGGGCAGCTGAAGCCGATGCCCGTAAGTGCAAGACCAAGAACACCACTGATGATGCTCCACCGACCAAGAAGAGAAAAACCAAGAAGAAAGATTGGGCTGCTCCAACAGAGCCCCTTGTCATCGAGCCAATCTCAGTGGCTCGTCCTGCGTGTGAACACCATGAGCGCCAGTTGATAGTTCATGAGCCCTCTACCATAGAAGCTCCTGAAGCTGAAGAAGATCCAGCTGTTGACCCCACGACAGCTGAAGACATTGGTCCCCAAGACAATGTTAAAGATGATAAAGTCCTTCCTCAGATCGAGCACAACATGGTATCATCGCCTGTTCTGACGAACAGCGAACTCATCAGCATTGGTCGTCCTTTGACGCCAATTGCTCATGATGATTCATGGGATGATCACCCTCAAGACCCCCCCGTCAAGAATGACCAAGTACTCCCCCACCTCAAGCCGCCACTCCGGTGCTTGAAGATGATGACTTTGTGGTCTAGATGACTCCCTCTCCAAAGGCGTCGCCCGCACTCCGCAGGCTTCGCAAAGGACCAAGGCCACAAGTCACTCTGTCGAGCGTTCCAGAAGGAGAAGAGCCCCACAACTCAGTGGCACGGCAAGTGTTCCCTAACACCACTCCAACCGTGAACGTCTCAGAGTCTGAAGCCAAAGCTGCTGAAGACATTCCGGCTGCATCAGCCGATGATCAAGAAGTACCCCGTTAAGAAGAAGAAGAACGTGTTGCTACACCCCCGTCCAACCCTGAAGTTGTTCTCGAGGAGAACGTGTCCGACCCTCCAGCTACTCAAGTGGAGGTTGAAAATACCGAGGCGGCGACTAACACCAGTACTGAAGCCAATGACGTTGTCATGGCTGAAGCTAATGTGGCGCCTGAAGCTAATGTGGTGAATGCACCTGACGCAAATCTACAGCCTGAAGCCAATGCCTCTGCTCCTGTACCACCTCCAAGGCCACACACCATCGAGCAAGCATATGATCGTGGTCAGTTTGTTACCGTCCGCTGGCCAATTCTGGTTCCTCTGCCTGCTCCCGGACCTCAATTTGACTATCATGTGGAGCACCGGCCTCAGGTCCAGAAGCCAAAGCCAAGGCTGCCAAGGTTTCCAGGTAGCGCAACTTCACCAGGATCCTTTAATGTAAATGGCTTCATTGCACACAACACCTTCTTTGATAGTGCCAAGAACCCCTACTCCAAGCCAAGAATTTCATCTGGTCGATTCTCGAGCTACCAGCAGCGTAGTTACTATTCCTATGTACTCTATGATCAAGGGCGCATCTTTCCCCATATGCGTCTCGATAGTGAAGCTATTGCTGGACTGCCCTGCTTGGAAGAGGCACTTGACTGTTTCCATGATGCTGGTCTTCTGAACTTTGTGACTGCCAAAGAACATTGGAATGAAGAGCTTCTGCTACAATCTTATGCTACCCTCCACATTCGCGGCTACAACAGGGATCCGAAGACTTGGATCCTTGAGTGGATGACAGGTGATGTTCACCATGAAGCCAAAGCCCAAGACATCATTGAGCTTACTGCCCTACGCACTCCTTGTGAACACTATGAACCAGGTTGTCTGCTCCACTGCAATGCCTTGGAGAGCATCTTTCAGAAGCCAGAGCCCAACATGAGCCAAATGCTTAGCATGATGAAGTCACTGCCCCATGACGCCGACTATCCAAAGGAATTCTTTATTGAAGACCTAGAGTATCTGCCCTGCACTATTTATCACATCATCAGGCGAACTCTATGGCCTATCAAAGGACATTCTCCTGCAGCGAAGCTTGAAGGAGCAATGAAGACATCGGTTTTCTATATCTTCAATGGCATCAGCTTCAATGCTCAAGATTTCATCAGGCAATTGGCTGCATCTGGCTCCGATATCTTTGGTCTGAAGTTCTATGCTCCATGGGTAATGCGCCTCATCAAGCTTCACTCTGCTATCAACTATCAGCCTTCTGCACGCAATCATCTCATATTCTTGCCAGAGGTTGATCTGTCCGTCGAAGCCATCTAGCCAGAGCCTGCCAAAGAGCCTGTTTATCTTCACAATACTGATCACCAAAGCTTCACACAGCCCATTGAAGGAGTCCAGCCATCACTCGTGTTTATCCTTTGGATGGCAATACATGTGCCCCTCGTACCCAAACTGAAGCCACTGAAAGCACAATTGCCCAAAGGCCTCAGAAGCGATCTCGTGTTCTCAATGACCGAGAGCTTCTAGTCACCCTGCATCAGAAACAGGATAAGCATCATGACTGGCTTAACCGTCAAATGCATAGCCTCTTGGTGGATGTCAATTGCATTTGCAACCTTGCCACCAAGAATGCGTTTATCACTCATGAAACCTGTCGCCAGTCATGGAAGAGTCTGACTTTGCTGAGTTCTGAAGATGATCTTCAACAGGATGGCTTCACAGAGAGATTCAAGTTTGACTCCACTCCTCCATGGAACGCTCACTTGCGTCGAATCCCTCACTCGAAGACTTTGACTATTCTTCCTCAACTGCAACTGTTAATGCTAGAGTCATTGATGACCAAGATGATGCTACCTCACCACCTCCCACTTCGGCGTGTATCGACACTGCACCAAGTTTTTCTGCACCACCAAACCTCAACGACGACCCTGCTGCTTTGCCTACTCCTCACGGGAACGAGTAGAAAGCTCTGTGTCTTCAAACCTTTTTGGTCATTACTAACAAAAGGGGGAGAAGCATATGAGTTGATAGTCTTCAAGCGTGTCCATATGGGTGGTTGCTATACTTTTTCTACATTTTCCAAGTGCTTACAACTCTCGCTTTTGATACATTTGGTTCTTTGAGTTGTAACACTTAAACTTGATGGTCGTCTGCTACCTTTTCGGTCAACTATGTGATGCGATGATAAATTCCGCGTGTGCAACGATAAATTCCGCACGAAGTCATTTTGCAGACGTCCATTTTTCATTATGCATGTCATTATCTTCGCTATATCCTTTCATGCATGATGAATTGTCTTCATAAGTAGAAGAGGATCTCCACAAGTACAACCTGCCATGTGCATTTGCATTCAAAAGCAAAATACTTATATGCACATCTTCAGGCGAGCCTTTTTGCTACTTACGAAGACAATACCTCAATCCTTTACAATTTCACATACTTTTATCCCCGTTGAAAACTTCAACCAGTTTGTCATCAATCACCAAAAAGGGGGAGATTGAAGTGCATCTAGTGCCACCCCTAGTTGGTTTTGGAGTATTGACGACAAACCTGCTTGAGGGACTAATGTGTTTGTGAGAATTGCAGGATAACACATGTATTAGTCCCTCATTGATTCGGTTTACCCACCGGAGATGACCCCTAAAAATGTGTGAAGACATTGAAGACAATGGTGTATGTGAAGATATTCACATTGAAGACTATGACATGAGAAGACATCGCATGAAGACTTTGGAGCGCGAAGACATAGTTGTTTCGTAGTTTCATTTTCTTCTTTGTTGAGTCATAGGAACCACCGTACTGTTAAGTGGGGTCCAAGTGAACAAAGTTAGAGTGACTAAAGTGATGCTGAACCAAATCCTAAGTCTTCGAGCGAAGACAATGAGAGCACATCTTATCTAGAGCTGGATAAGTCAGCTTTACTTGTAGCCCAAGTCAAGCTGCCACGTGTGTTTGAAATCTGACCGTTGGAACACGTGTTCGTTCCTTAGTGACCCAGGGTCATTTCGGACAAATCAGGTCGGGTTGCCTAGTGGCTATAAATAGCCCACCCCCTACACCATAAATTGGTGGCTGCTCAAAGTTAGTACACGGATTTTGTCGTTTGAGAGCAACCCACCTCCGAGGCCTTTGAGAGAGAAATCCTTGCGAGGACAAAGTCCTAAACACCCAAAGCCAAAGAGTGTTAGGCATCACTGAAGTCTTTCTGTCTGTGTGATCTAAAGACTTGTTACACTTGAGGACTATGAATCCTCCAGTCGATTAGCCGTCGCGTTCTGAGCATCCAAGAGTCATTGTGGATCGCCGGTGAACGAAGTCTGTGAAGGTTTGGAAGTCTACCTTGAAGACTTGCCTGAGTGATTGGGCGAGGACTGTGTGTCCTTAACTCAAGGGGAATAAGGTGAAGACGAGGTCTTCTGAGTTGAATCTCAGCCTCCCTAACCAGACGTACAGTTGTCACAACAACTGGAACTGGTCCAACAAATCCTTGTCTTCACCAAGCAACTGGTTCTATCCCTTCCTTCTCTTTATTTACAGTTGGTCTTTGTGAAGTCATTGCTTGCTTGCATTATCTATTTGTCTTCACCGTGTGACTGTTTGTTCTGATTGGCTTCATACTATCTTCCATCCTGATCCATACTACCTAGCTGCTAATAGTCTTCGTGCTTTCACTTCTTTGAATACTTGACTATGGCTTGCCTAGTGTAGTCTACCTTCCGCTGCATGTTAATAGGTTCATTTCTATCGTTTGTCTTCGAAACTTCCATGTTTTGAAGACTTTCATAAAAAATGCCTATTCACCCCCCCTCTAGTCGATCACTAGCACTTTCCGGTGATACCTTTTATTCCTTCCATATACTGAGAGAGAGACCCATCGTTTCTTCTGATGGCAGACATATTATTTTTGTTCGCACTCCAAGTGGCCTTCCTATGAATTTTTTTTGTGGTCCTATCTCCCCATTTCATTTTATTCAGACATGATCTCTGCTTCCACATAATTTCTTCCATTATCAGGAGCTCATCCATTTCCTTCAGAATTTTCTTCCTTTATACTATTGCTTTATGATCACTTCTGTTAAACAACACATTTAATCTTTTACGAGAAGATTCAAGCTTTGTTGGCAAATATCCAATGTGAACCTTACTCTACCCGTGAAGATACTTCATCTACTTGTCCAAATTATTAGCAACATCTCCCAGATTATTGACTCTAGCATTTTCATTCCAACACGAATCAATCTGTACTTGCAGCGCCGCATCTTCCCTCTCCCAATACGCTTCATATTTCAAATGTTTAATAAATGTGCCAGAGTGAGGGGCACCCATCAATTCAATAATAAGAGGGCAATGATCTGACCTGGAGTTGATAATATGTGATACCTTGCAATCAGGAAAGATAGAGGACCATTGAAGGCACACCATCGCCCGGTCCAGCCGCACCTTCATATTTTTGTTACCTTCCTGCTTATTGTTATAGGTCCAAGGAACTCCATGAAAACTCAAATCAAACAAATTACATTTAGACATAATCTCACAGAAATTTGCCATAAGTTTTGGTGACCGCTTGATCTGAGAAAAATGCTCACTTTGCCAGATAGCCTCATTAAAATCACAAACCATAAACCACGGACCAGACCCAAGAGGTTTTATACGCCTTAACAATTCCCACATAGATAAAATGTTCCCCATAGATAAACATGCATCTCCACATAGTGCCAACATCATTAGAAATGTGCATGCCAATAAAATGTTCCCCATATTTGTTTAACTCCAAAGTGTAGAGGTCATCCCAATAGACCGCTAATCCACCTCCTTTGCCTGGCTAGAAAAAGTAAAAATATTTTTCATACCCAAGCGGTAACGCAAAATCTCAACATACTCTTCATTTTTTCTTGTTTCAGAAAGAAAGATAATGTTAGGCTGGTGTGTCTTTGAAAGGCACACAGGTTCTTGAACTGTCCGAGGCTGACCCAAACCTCGGCAGTTCCAACATATCACTTTCATGGCTCCTGACGGGCGTCATCTTGTGCGCCCATCAGTTAACCGGCAGCCCCAGGATTGGTAACTTGCTTGCTTATAGCCCCTATTTCCTTACCATCGCCTAAAGACTCTCTCCTATTTTGAGCCTCCTCCTCTCCCTCATCTATCTCCTCTGTAACATGAACAATGGAGCCATCTATGCTTACTACAGATTCAACTATCTCAACACACACTCTTTTACATGTCACACTCATATCCAAAACATCCCTATACTCTAGGCTATTAGTACTGTAGCTATTCATGCTAAGAACCAGGTCCTTGTCTTCATCAGGTGAACGCCTCTTGCTGCCAACAGTGCACTCAAGCATTGTAGCAAAGGCCACCTTGCGGCCGGCAAGTTCGTTGCCGCTGTTCGGTGGAGTGGGGATGCCAAAAACCTCATGTTTAACACATGCGGCCTGCAGCATAACTTTCTCGTCTTGTTCTTGTCTTCCACCGTTGGACTCCAGCAGAAGTGAGAGCCTACAATTGGGCGCCACCATCAGCACCATCGTCGCGACCATCCTTGTCAACGGCCACCTGGACCTGAGCTTCGCCCTCTAGCTGCTGCAGTTACACGCCCATACAGTAGCACACACCAGGGTCAGCTGGTGCATCGGCTGTGCATGCACCTCAGCAGGCGCACCCCAAGCCGACGCCTGAGGTCGCTGTTGCACAAGAACAACAGTAGCATCACTCGCCTGGTCCTGGATCAGAGCCATAGAGGCTCTAACAGGAGCATCTGAGTTCCTCTTGTGCCCATCTACATTCGCGGGAGATGACCCAGGGGCGACCAAGTTGATGTGTAGGTCCCCTTAGTCTTAGATAATGGCACCGCTGATGAGATGGCAACAATTTAAGATAGAGAGAATTCCTTATTTGGCCCTTTCTTAAAGTTTAGTTCATTATTTGGCCCAAATAAAATTTTCTTCCCTATTTGACAGCAAAAGTAATTTTTGTTCCTTGTATGACAATTTCGTCCAATTTAGACACTAACGGTGTTAAGTGTGAGGTAAAAAGACCATATTGCCCCTGTAATATTTTTGTACCTTGGTCATCATAAATACAAAGAAAGAAACAACAGGCCTGTGGGCTATGGTTGTGGCCACTAAAATCTCGTGTGTTGTGTGCCTCGTGTTCTCGCGTGTGTTAGCCGGCGGCTTCATACGTAAATACCTGTGTACATGCAGATCGTGTATACATGCATGTACTAGGATCATACATTCTTCTAGAACTAGAATTCATGATTGTTGTACATGCAGATCGTGTATACGTGTATACGTGCAGCGTTGGCCGTTGTGGTGGCATCCGGCACCGCGCCTGGCTTGCCTGGCTGGCTGTAGAAGCGATCGCCTCCAAGTCACCAATTCAGTTGAAGCCAAAAGATACGAATTTGCAAAGGGATTAGGGAACGAAACGACGGAAGTCACGGAATGTACGCGCGTTGCGGCTGAAGTTTCATCTATCGATCAGATGGATCCATTGGACAAGGCACAACATATACACATATGGATGAACTAAACAAATTATTGGAGCATACATCACTAATATATGGATGAACTGATTGCCTTTTTACTACATGCAGAATAGTTACACAATACACTAGGGCAAAACGGTCTTTTCGCCTTACACATCACACCGTTAGTGTCTAAAATAGATGGAAGTGTCATATAAGGAACAAAAAATACTTTAGGTGTCAAATAGGGAAGAAAGTTTTATTTTGGGCCAAATAGGGAACCAAACTTTAAGAAAGGGCCGAATAAGGAATTCTCTCTTTAAGATACTAGGTACAAACTGTGACACACTAGGTACAAACTGTGACACTGTCTTAGGATGCGAATAAGGAATTCTCTCTTTAAGATACTAGGTACAAACTATGACACTGTCTTAGGATGCGTTTGGTTGAAGGTGTGGTATGAATGGGTTGGGACCATGACATTGTCTGAATCACATTTAAAAAATGATTTGTAACAACGAAAGAGGGTCTAACCTTCTCTGCATATGCCAGAAACTTCCTCCTACTGTCCACAGATTCAAACACAACTAGCTTCACGCATGGAGATTGATGGTCAGATAGATCTTCAGCCACCCCGCTCCATTCATTGGCACTGATGGTCCTAGGGAGCTACAAGAGGAAGAAATGACTCAAATCGACCGTCGAGTAAAAATCCTTCATTCCAAGTCATAGCCCGAGAGAGAGAGAAGAGAGGCATACCCGGATGGTGAAGGAGTCGTCGCCGGAGGAGGAACCGCTGGAGAGGTCTTTGAAGAAGACCATGGCGACCCCGGCGGTAGGATGCGAGATGGCAAGAGCGAGGAAGTGGCTATAGCTTAGGAAGGAAGGAAGGAAGGATGAAACATGAGAAATGTGACTTGTGGTCGGGGAGAAAATGGGTGGGGAAGGGAGGAAGGGAAAAGGGGGTAGATATTTTGGCGGTAGGCCAAAATTTTAGAAATGTGGAGGGAAAGTTTGCGCGCGGTGCCGCGGGACCATTCACTTTGAACGATTGTGTGCATCGCAAACGGTTCTTCTACTTTACGCGCATGGGATGAGTTTGATAATTCAAATTTTGGTGGAAATTTCCTCGGGTATGTCATTGCATAATTTAACATCGCTTGATAATTTGGGCACACAAAAGAGCGTACAACAGACAGACCACACTTACTGAATCGAGCAATTTTAGTAATTAAACAGAGCCAGTTGACCTAAACATTGCTCTAACAAAAGACCAGCATTAAAAACAAAGCCTAAGTATGCATAATTTTAACAAATCTGCCGCCGCACAGGCCTATGCATTGCCGGTGTGAGATGAGACGTCGATGACTTGTATTGGCGACATGCCGCCATTGGTGGACTCCGCGTCCCCCGTGCTGAAGTCGACCACGTCCTTGTCCTCGTCCTCGATGCCGCCCTCAGGGTTGTAGTACTCATAGTAGTGGTTGCACCAGAGCTCGCGTTGGTACTCCACTGCCGATTCCTCGATGGACAAACTCTTCTCTACCTCGACCTCGACCATGTGCAATTCCTCCTCCCGGCGCTCCTCAATCTCTGCCGCATCCTGCATCTCCAGCTCCCGCTCGGCGACCTCATGAGGAAGCAGGTGCTCCATGGCCACCTCCACCTTTTCAGATGTGGGTTGCATGCTGGAGTCCAAGGTGGCCTAGAATATCTTGGTGTGTTCATCCTCGATCTTGGTGTGGATGGCCTCGACCCGGGCCAAGACGACATCGGCGGCATGGACGGTAGCTCGAGCGCTCTTGGCGTTTGCAACCGTCATCGCAGCAGCAACTGCAGCCGTCTCAATTATTGGAGTGCCATGTCGGCTGCCGCAGACACCCTCTCGACGGAAGCGGCCGCGCTCAATGCGGATGCGGCGACACTCTCAGCGCAGGCGACCGCGCTCTGGGGGGGGGGATGCGACCATCGTATGGGCCTTCACGAAGCGTTTCTATGGTGTCATCTTTGCAAGAAGGGGTGCGGGAATGGGGATCGAGATTCGTCGATTCGGGGGTTGCTGGCACTGGAGCAGACGAGCCGACGAAGCTTAAGGAGGGAGACTTAAATAGACCGAGATATTTTCATCGCAAACGGTTCCTAGAAAACAACTGTGTGTGATGTTGTAGATATTTTTTATTAGGTGTGAAAGATGAATTTGGAGTAAAGTGGCAACGGATGGTGTTTTAAATGAACGAGAAATTTTGTAGTACTAATTCAACTGTCATGTCAAATTTTGGAAAATTTCAGGGGTCATTTGACCTTTTAAGACATTTAAGTGATTTTCTAGCCATTTAATGATCGTAATTGAAATTTGAACTATATGTACATGCAACAGCTAACCACAATGGTTTGAAAACTCATATTTTGTGTACTTGTGTGTGATTTAATTCCATGTGCAGTAAATTGGAAGGAATTTTCAAACATATTGGTTTAACGGCTATGACACAATTAAGCATGGATTGACATGGCATTTTAATTTCAAAAAAAAATCAGAAACACATGAAACCTTGGTTGATGTAATGTCATGCCACCAAGATGATGTGGTAAAAAAATTGGCATGTTTGACGAAAGGTTGGACACACACCCCTCACAAACCGGAGCAACTCACTAGAAGGCTCGTGGTTCCGAGAGGGAACAATGCATGTTTGATGACGAACGGGAGATAGCTTCCTCTTACGACCTTCAAATTTTTCTATGTATAACATGCACTACTACAACTGTAATGTGAAATTTTGGAAAATTCTAGGGGTCATTTGACCTTTTAAAGACATTTAAGTGATTTTCTAGCCATTTAATGACCGTAATTCAAATTTGAACTACATGTACATGCAATAGCTAACCACAACGTTTTGAAAACTCATATTTTGTGTACTTGTGTGTGATTTAATTCCATGTGCAGTAAATTGGAAGGAATTTTCAAAGATATTGGTTTAACGGATATGACACAATTAAGCATGGAGTGACATGGCATTTTAATTTCAAAAGTAAAAAAATCAGAAACACATGAAACCTTGGTTGATGTAATGTCATACCACCAAGATGATGTGGTAAAAAAAATTGGCATGTTTGACGAAAGTGTGGACACACACCGCTCATAAATCGGAGCAACTCACTAGAAGGCTCGTGGTTCCGAGAGGGAACAATGCATGTTTGAGACGAACGGGAGATAGCTTCCTCTTACAGCCTTCAAATTTTTTATATGTATAACATGCACTACTACAACTGTAATGTGAAATTTTGGAAAATTATAGGGGTCATTTGACCTTTTAAAGACATTTAAGTGATTTTCTAGCCATTTAATGACCGTAATTCAAATTTAAACTACATCTACGTGCAACGCCTAACTAAAACGGTTTGAAAAATCATATTTGTATACTTGCGTGCAAGTTAATTCCATGTGCAGTAAATTAGAAGGATTTTTCAAACATATTTGTCTCACAACATAGACACATGCCTACGTATGCATGGAGTGACATGGCATTTTAATTCCAAAAAATAAAATAAAAAATCAGAAACACATGAAACCTTGGTTGATGTAATGTCATGCCACCAAGATGACATGGTAAATAAATTGACATGTTTGACGAAAGTTTGGACACATCCCCCTCACAAACCGGAGCAACTCACTAGAAGGCTCATGGTTCCTAGAGGGAACAATGCATATTTGATGACGAACGGGAGATAGCTTCCTCTTACGGCCTTCAAAATTTTCCTATGTCTAACATGCACTACTACAACTGTAATGTGAAATTTTGGAAAGTTCTAGGGGTCATTTGACCTTTTAAAGACATTTAAGTGATTTCCTATCCATTTAATGACCGCAATTCAAATTTGAACTACATCTACATGCAACGCCTAACCAAAACGGTTTGAAAAAAAATTCATATTTGTGTAGTTGTGTGCGAGTTAATTCCATGTGTAGTAAATTAGAAGGAATTTTTAAACATATTTGTCTCACGACATGGACACATGCCTATGTATGCATGGAGTGACATGGCATTTTAATTCCAAAAAAATCAGAAACACATGAAACCTTGGTTGATGTAATGTCATGCCACCAAAATGATGTGGTAAAGAAATTGACATGTTTGACGAAAGTTTGGACACACACCCCTCACAAACTGGAGGAACTTACTAGAAGGCTCGTGGTTCCGAGAGGGAACAATGCATGTTTGGTGACGAACGGGAGCTAGCTTCCTCTTACGGCCTTCAATTTTTTCTACGTCTAACATGCACTACTACAACTGTAATGTGAAATTTTGGCAAATTCTAGGGGTCATTTGACCTTTTAAAGACATTTGAGTGATTTTCTAGCCATTTAATGACCGTAATTCAAATTTGAACTACATCTACATGCAATTCCTAAACAAAACGATTTGAAAAATCATATTTGTGTGTTTGTTTATGAGTTAATTCCATGTGCAGTAAATTAGAAGGAATTTTTAAACATATTGGTCTCAAGGCATGGGCACATGCATGTAGTGCCATGGCATTTTAATTCCAAAAAATTAAAAAATGATCAGAAAAACATGAATCCTTGCTTGATTTAATGTCATGCCACCAAGATGATGTGGTAAAAAAATTGGCCTGTTTGACAAAAGTTTGGACACACACCCCTCACAAATCGGAGCAACTCACTAGAAGGTTCGTGGTTCCGAGAGGGAACAATGCATGTTTGATGACGAACAGGAGATAGCTGAAGCAAATATGCCCTAGAGGCAATAATAAAGTTATTATTTATTTCCTCATATCATGATAAATGTTTATTATTCATGCTAGAATTGTATTAACCAGAAACATAATACATGTGTGAATACATAGACGAACCTAGTGTCACTAGTATGCCTCTACTTGACTAGCTCGTTGATCAAAGATGGTTGAGTTTCCTAACCATACACATGAGTTGTCATTTGATTAATGAGATCACATCATTAGGAGAATGATGTGATTGACTTGACCCATTCCGTTAGCTTAGCACTTGATCATTTAGTTTACTGCTATTGCGTTCTTCATGACTTATACATGTTCCTATGACTATGAGATTACACAACTCCCGAATACCGGAGGAACACTTTGTGTGCTACCAAACGTCACAACGTAACAGAGTGATTATAAAGGTGCTCTACAGGTGTCTCCGATGGTGTTCACGGAGTTGGCATAGATCAAGAATAGGATTTGTCACTCCGATTGTCAGAGAGGTATCTCTGGGCCCTCTTGGTAATGCACATCACTATAAGCCTTGCAAGCAATGTGACTAATGAGTTAGTTACGGGATGATGCATTACGGAACAAGTAAAGAGACTTGCTGGTAACGAGATTGAGCTAGGTATTGAGATACCGACGATCGAATCTCGAGCAAGCAACATACCGATGACAAAGGGAACAACATATGTTGTTATGCGGTTTGACAGATAAAGATCTTCGTAGAATATGTAGGAGCCAATATGAGCATCCAGGTTCCGCTATTGGTTATTGACCGGAGACATGTCTCGGTCATGTCTACATAGTTCTCAAACCCGTAGGGTCCGCACACTTAAAGTTCTGTGACGATCGGTATTATGAGTTTATATGTTTTGATGTACCAAAGGTATTTCGGAGTCCCGGATATGATCACGGACATGACGAGGAATCTCGAAATGGTCAAGACATAAAGATTGATATATTGGAGGCCTATATTTGGACATCGGAAGAGTTCCGGGTGAAATCAGGATTTTACCGGAGTGCCGGAGGGGTTACCGGAACCCCCCGGGGGTTAATGGGCCTTGTTGGGCCCTAGTGGAGAGAGAGAGAGGGGTCGGCCAGGGCAGGTCACGCACCCCCTCCCCCTCTGGTCAAAATTAGACTAGGAAGGGGGGCGGCGCCCCCCTTTCCTTCTCCTTCTCCCCCTTCCTTTTCCCCTCCTAGTAGGAGTAGGAAAGAGGGGAATCCTACTCTTACTAGGAGTAGGACTCCCCCTCCTGGCGGGCCCTATAGGGACGGCCGGCCTCCCCCTTTAATCCTTTATATACGGGGCAGGGGGCACCCTAGAACACACAAGTTGATCATTGATCTCTCCCAGCCGTGTGTGGTGCCCCTCCACCATAATCCACCTCGGTCATATCATAGCGGTGCTTAGGCGAAGCCCTGCGTCGGTAGCTTCATCAACATCGTCACCACGTCGTCGTGCCGACGAAACTCTCCCTCGAGCTCTACTGGATCGTGAGTTCGCGGGACGTCACCGAGCTTAACGTGTGCTGAACGCGGAGGTGCCATACGTTCGGTACTAAGGATCGGTCGCTCGTGAAGACGTACGACTACATCAACCGCGTTGACATAACGCTTCCGCTGAATGGTCTACGAGGGTACGTGGACGACACTCTCCCCTCTCATTGCTATGCATCACCATGATCTTGCATGTGCGTAGGAATTTTTTTGAATTTACTACGTTCCCCAACAGTGGCATCCGAGCTAGGTTATTGCGTAGATGTTATATGCACAAGTAGAACACAAGTGAGTTGTGGGCGATACAATTCATACTGCTTACCAGCATGTCATACTTTGGTTCGGCGGTATTGTTGGATGAAGCGGCCCGGTCCGACATTACATGTATGCTTACGCGAGATTGGTTCTACCGACGTGCTTTGCACACAGGTGGCTGGCGGGTGTCATTTTCTTCAACTTTATTTGAACCGAGTGTGACTATGCCCAGTCCTTGAGAAGGTTAAAACAACACTAACTTTACGAACTATCATTGTGGTTTTGATGCGTAGGTAAGAATGGTTCTTGTCAGCCCGTAGCAGCCACGTAAAACTTGCAACAACAAAGTAGAGGACATCTAACTTGTTTTTGCAGGGCATGTTGTGATTTGATATGGTCAAGACATGATGCTATATTTATTGTATGAGATGATCATGTTTTGTAACAGAGTTATCGGCAACTTGCAGGAGCCATATGGTTGTCGCTTTATTGTAATGCAATCGCCCTATAATTGCTTTACTTTATCACTAAGCGGTAGTGATAGTCGTAGAAGAAATAGTTGGCGAGACGACAACGATGCTACGATGGAGATCAAGGTGCCGTGCCGGTGACGATGGTGATCATGACGGTGCTTTGGAGATGGAGATCAAAGGCACAAGATGATGATGGCCATATCATATCACTTATATTGATTGCATGTGATATTTATCCTTTATGCATCTTATTCTGCTTTGTTTGACGGTAGCATTATAAGATGATCTCTCACTAAATTTCAAGGTAAAAGTGTTCTCCCTGAGTATGCACCGTTGCCAAAGTTCGTCGTGCCGAGACACCACGTGATGATCTGGTGTGATAAGCTCAACGTTCATCTACAACGGGTGTAAGACAGTTTTGCACACGCAGAATACTCGGGTTAAACCTGATGAGCCTAGCATATGCAGATATGGCCTCAGAACACTAAGACCGAAAGGTCGAGCGTGAATCATAATGTAGATATGATCAACATAGTGATGTTCACCATTGAAAACTACTCCATCTCACGTGATGATCGGTTATGGTTTAGTTGATATGGATCACGTGATCACTTAGATGATTAGAGGGATGTCTATCTAAGTGGGAGTTCTTAAGTAATATGATTAATTGAACTTAAATTTATCATGAACTTAGTACCTGATAGTATTTTTTCTTGTCTATGTTGTTGTAGATAGATGGCCCATGCTATTGTTCCGTTGAATTTTAATGCGTTCCTTGAGAAAGCAAAGTTGAAAGATGATGGTAGCAATTACACGGACTGGGTCCGTAACTTGAGGATTATCCTCATTGCTGCACAGAAGAATTACGTCCTGGAAGCACCGCTGGGTGCCAGGCCTGCTGCAAATGCAACTGACGACATTAAGAACGTCTGGCACAGCAAAGCTGATGACTACTCAACAGTGTGCCATGCTTTACGGCTTAGAACCGGGACTTAAACGATGTTTTGAATGTCACGGAGCATATGAGATGTTCCAGGAGTTGAAGTTAATATTTCAAGAAAATGCCCAGATTGTAACATCCCAAAATTCTAAATTTTGGAATGTTATATTAAATAAATAGTTTAGATTGTTTGTTTGATTGTTTGGGTGATTGATTGATTGAAATTGAATGGAATTTGAAACTTTTTGAAAAGTTGAATGAGAGAGAATGAAATGACTTTCCCAAACTTTCACTTTGCATTTTGATCTCAAAGAATTCAATTTCAATTAAAACACAAAACCCTAGAGTGAAGATGCCATGACTTCTTCCATTTCAAATGAAAAAAAGAATTTTGAAAAGATTTGAATTCCATTTGGAAATATTTCAACTTTAGAAACTTTATGCAACTCAATGATTTTCATGAGAGAAGATAAAATGACTTCTTCAAAATTATGAAATATGAGTTGGAAGTTTAGAAGGATCAAATTGAAAGTCCCTTTGTTGGTATTTTGAAAACCTACTTTCAATTTGGAGTTATTTTGGGTTTTATTCATATTATTTTTCTCCAAAAATTAAATATATGGAAATAAGGGTAAAATGATTCCCTTCAATGAAAAATTTGGAGAAAATAAATTTGAAATCATTTGGGTATTTTAAGAATGATTTTTATTGGGAATTATTGCAACAGTAGCAATGTTTGCCTTATTTTAAGTCTTGTTGATTTTATTTGGACTTCAGAAATAGTTCAACTTTTAGGATTTCTTTTGCTGAACATTTTGATATATTATATGCCTATATAATATTTTTATGTATTTGTGATTTGTTTTTTTCTTGTCTGTGTTTAAAAATAAATAGAAAAAAGGGCCGAAGCCTAAAGGACCCCTACATCTCTCCGCGGCCCACCTGGCCTTTCCGGCCCAGTCAGCCAGCGCCACGCTCGAACCGCTATCGCCCAGTCGCCCGCTCCCTCTTCCCTCTCTCTCTCTCTCTCTCTCTCACTGACCGGCGGGCCGCGCCTCTTCTTCTTCCTCTGCACACAACGACCGACCGGAGTTCGCTCGAACCACCGCCGGAATCCCGATCTTCACGGGATTTGATCTCTCCGATTCGCCCCCTCCTCCAAGAACCCCCCTATAAATATACCCCTCCTCCTTGTCCATTTCTTCCCTAAAGCCGCCCCGAACTCCTCTCCCTCGCCTGTACTACGTCCCCAGAGACAGAGCTCCGCCACCACGCCATTGCCGCCGCAGCACTCGACCCCGACCTCCTAGCCGCCACCTTAGATCACCACCACAACCCTCTCGCCAGCCCGCACCTCCCCGTGTCATCTCCCGACTCCCTCGACCACCGGAGCGCCGTCTCCATCATCTCCCGAAGGTCACTCGAACACCGGAAATCCGCCACCTCGCCCTGCTCGACTCCGTCATCCCTGAGCTCTCCACCGACCACCCCCATGACCGCCGTCTTCTTCCGCGTCGAACGGAGCTCTCACCGGTGCCGAAGACCCACGGGAGACGTCGCCTGCATCAACCCTGAGCCGCGGCCATCGTCGGAGCCTCGCCGGAGCCTCGCCGCCGTCCGATCTATTTTTAACGCGCTAGATTAGATCTAACGAAGCGGTAGGTTTTTGTTTAGTGAACCGGTTTTAGTTTCGGTTTAGATCGGTTATTTTAAGTGGCGGTTTAGTTGGACCGGCCGATTGGTTTATTTCCGTTAGCCCGTGGACGCATTGGTTTATTAAACGCTTAGGCGCTGTTTAGTTTTAAAACGCTCGCTGTTCGGCCCGTTAACTCGTTTGTTTTTTTTCATTTCTGTTTTAAAAACAGAATAGTTCTGATTTTATATTGCTTATAACTTTTATTTTTTAGATCCAAATTGAGTGATTCTTTTTGCATTAGATTAAAAATTTCTTGAAATTTATGTTTGTGTATTTAGTTATCAAGTTTGAGTAGTTTAAATTTTGAGTTTGATGAAATTTGTTCAAATCACTAATTTGGCCGTATCTTGAGTTTTATAAAATATTTTTGATTGATTCTTTTTGCTTCAGTTTTGTTATTGTTTTGTCTATCCAGAGTCATATAGTGATTTATTTTTAGTTTATTTTAAATTAAGTTTTTAGCAAAACAGTATTGTTTTAGTTATAGTTTTGTTTTAGTCTTTTCTTTATTGTTTTTATTTGTTTTAAGTTATTTCTTTTTGCCACTCTTGAAAAAATTAGTTTTGTTTCTGTTAGTCAACAAAAGAAAATTTGATTTTATTTTAAAAATTTATTTTACTTTGTTTTCTATCAGAACTTGTTTAGGTCATAGTTAGTGTTTCATAAAAGCTTTTTATTTGTTTCTTTTTTCTATTAAAAGTTTATGAAAAAATACTTTCTGTTAAAATTAGTTGTTTTATATTTTCTTTTCTGTTTATTTATTATGCTAGTATTTTCGCTGTTGTTAAATTTTTCTTAGGACAAAGCTATTTTGGGTTATGTCTTAGAGTTTTCTTTAGTAGTTTTGCTGTGTAGTTTTCCTTTGTTCTTATTTGGTGTCCCTTGTTGTTTTGCAATTTATTTGTTGGTTTATTATGAGTGTTAGAATTGCTTGCTAGTATGTTTGCTTATATGAATGCTATGTTCGACTATATAGATTTTCAACGGAGTGACGAATAGTTCTACTAAGTCATTATTCTGAGAGCATTGTTATCTTCATCAAGTAATACCAGGCAAGTTCACTGTGACCATGTTTTCCATACCTATGTTTATTTTCATGTAGTATCACCCTTTTAACAATCTCTCCAGTAGTGTTATTGAATCTTGTAGTTGAGTAGAATGCATGAGGTAGAAACCCATCTCCCTGTTACCAAACCTGGGACGTTATATAGGTTTAATGCTACGCTATAGTAGAAGGGGTTTGGTATGAGTGCATGAGAGTGGTGTGAAGAAGGAGGACTCGACGTCAATGGCGACAACTTCATGATGGCACCGGCAAGGACTGCATCTTCAGGACTCCTCAAGATTTCGAGACTCGAGAAAAGAATTCAATACACACTACTGGGTGAAGGACGGTTGACGGGCACCTTGGAGAAACCAGTGGTTGGCCGGGATGCATGGAGGAGCGCCATGACATCTTGCGGAAAGATTCACCCAAACTCAAAGAGACGGAAGGATACTTCATGTCCGGAGGCTTACCTGTGCAACCGCAAGTCACTATGGGCTCTGGCTTGGTTGACCTTAGTGGTGACTCTGGCTGGGACGGTGCTAGCAGATGTAGAACTATGGTAGGATTGGATGAGCACCGGACAGTGGTCAGAGGAACTCTTAGGAAGACCATGTTTCAGTCATCTTGTTCTCAAACACCCTGAAGTGCGGGAACGTAAAAGAGGGATCGAATCTTGCGGGTAAAGTGTACAAACCTCTATAGAGGGTTAAAACCTAATCGATTAGCCGTGTCCCCGGTTACGGACAATTTGAGCCTCTGGACTTGGATCTATCTCGGAACTCTCAACACCGGACTGCTAAATTAATTGTGGGCAACTTATGATGATTTGGGCTATGAGACATTGGTTGGCGGAACCATGTCATGATAGAAAACTCCGTAGTACAGACTCCGGATAATTCCTTTGATGTAGGGAAAATAAAACCAGCTTTTATGCAAACAAAACTCAGATACAGAGCCACAAAGCCATATTGCATATAGTATAGTTTATCATTTGTTTTCTCTTATTGTGATCTTGCCGGTACATTCAATGTACTAACCTACACGGCTGCAACGTATCATGTTGCAGATATTTCTTCGACGAGTAAGAGTTACGATACAGGGTTACGGTCTACACTCAACTTGCCGATGGCATTGATGGGACTCCACCCCCGATTGTTTGTTTCCACTGAGACTTGTGAGGTATATATCAGTTTTACGTTATTTATACATGTGATTGCACTTTGATATACACATTGATGTACTGTGTTTGCCAGCATACCGATCCAGGGATGGCACAGATACACAGAGGCTTGACCGTCTGAGGTCGGGTCGCTACAGATATGGTATCAGAGCACATGTTGACTGTAGGACGTGACCCTAGAAACTAGAAAGCTCCTAGGACAGGAAATATCTAAAACTTTATTTTCAAAAGAATCCATTACTTCTCATTTTTTTCTGATTTTAACAAATATCCTCTCTTACCTGAAATAGTTAGAATATACCCCTTTTCCCTTTTGACCACACGGAGGATCAACTGAATCCGCTCCAAGAAGGACAAGGTATCGGACAACCGATGACCATTTCAGAGTAAACAGGATTTGACAATGCATTAGAAGAGTTGAAGCTACACTAATTGAAGACTCAGACGACTTGAAGAATCAGAAGAATTATTGGACCGTTAGAGGACCAAACCCCTGTTATACACTTACATTAGATGCGACGGTTTGTGAACTATCATTTGTTTGATGTTTTTCCGACAGCCACAAAATAAAACTCGTTTCTTTAAAACTATTATTTGTATTGTGTGTATCCCTTCCCACCTATCTCTTATCTCACCCTAAAACCCTTGGACCCAGTAGATGATGAATGAAGTTGGACTGGTATTCTCTGGGCCGAAAACCCAGCCGGAGGCAGAGCTATGGATTCAGAACATGGAGAATCACTTCGGGAGCAATTTGGTTTCAAGGAAGAATGAAGTATCGTACGCTCTTCAGTACTTTGAAGGAAGTGATGCAACATGGTGGCAGATGCATCAAGCTATACATGGATAGAATGGAGCAAGGACTTGGGAAGAATTCAAGAAGACTCTGACAAGATCCCGTCTTATCCGGAAGCACCATGATACCCCAAGAAATAAACCTTGTGCCTGCAAGATTTGCGGAGAAATAGGACACACCCAGGAGGAACACAAGGATGGATGCCCTCATTGTGAGGAGAAACACCCAGCTGAGGAATGCCCAACTAGTCAGGTGACTTGTTTCTTGTGTGAAGGAACCACCCACTACCCAGCTCAGTGTCACATTTACCCCACGGTGTAACAAACTATTCAGAAGCAGGAAGAAGGAATGAAAGAAGCCCTCCGAGAAGTTATGAAAGAACCTGTGATTAAGGAAAGTTTTGAAGACCCTGATGGATAAAGCATCAACAGATCTTACTCCAATGCTTGTTATTCATGTGGAGAAGAAGGGCATTTTTCACAGTATTGCACCAAGGAAAGAACAGAGTATCTAGGATACTTCCCGACATAAGCAGTGGAGTTTGATCCACAGGGAATAGAACGTTTGATCAGAACGAAGAAAACCAGGAAGAGAAAACAAAGACACCCTCAGAACAACCCAATTTTTGCAAAGAGGGACAAGAGTCATATTACCTGTTTTGAATGTAAGGACGTCGGGCATTATGCCAATGATTGTCTCGAAAGGAAGCAAGGAACTCAAGGAGCAGGCACCATCACCAAGAAGCCTTGAGACATGCCGGAAGTTATTTGTTTCCGTTGCAAGGAAGCAGGACATTTTGTTCAAATCATGAGAAAGCTAGAGCTGAGTAGTGGAGATGTTGATATCAGTAATAAGGGTAGTATGGAAAACACTTTTTCATGAGAATGCGGGGTTGAGTTATGTAATAGATTACTCAGAGATTGTAATAATTCATGACTCAATAAAGTTGATATGTCATATGCTGAAAGGCTTTAAAGAGTTGTTATGTTTTATCTTGGAAATTAATATTCTGGGTGAACATGGAAGAAAATGAGTTGTGATGCATAAACTGGATGTTGGAAATTGAGTTTGAAGTTTTGTTTGGATGATATGAATGTGTACCCAAGGAGATAGGTACCTTATTTTGAGCACCATTTTTGTTTTACAATTGCAGATGACGACCCTTTATGAGTCTTTCCTTAAGGGCCCGGAAACGATCATGACCCTGACAAGTGATCATGATTACCCGAAGATCCTGAAGGACATGATGAAGCATATTCACCTTGAAGGAGATGCAGTCTACAAAGGCTACCCCTTCATGCAAAAGGGAGTGGAACTTTGGTATGTGGAGGTACACCTCCACCGTATGAAAGGAGTTTGCCCAACGACGATGGGGCAGTACTTTTTCATCTCACGTGTACCACAAGCAACTTTCTTCGACGCTGTTCGTGAAGCAGCCATGGAAGCCATACGCCAGATCAGAGAAATACTTGAAGCAAGACTCCGTTATACTCAGGAATACCTAAGAGAAGTGCATGCAGAGATGATGGAGATGAAGCTCAAGGCCACCACGATGAAACAGAAGATTGAAGATTTCAAGGCGCATGTCGCACAATTCCAGAGGGACTGAAGAATCCTCAAGGAGGAAAAGTTAATAAAGTTGGGAGTAATGCCTGACCATACCAAACCATGTGGGTGGCAGCATTTGTAATAAAGTACTTTTTTGGAATTTGGATTTATGAAAAATGGTTAAGGAGGTAATAAAAGATTTGATATGAAAATAATATGATTTATGGATGAACTAGTGTATTTCATTTAAGTGTGGTAGTACTTCGTAAAGCCACAGAATCAATGAAGAAAGAAAGGTGTTGTTCGTGACGGTCCATAGAAAGGAGCCAGACGAAATAAGTTGGAGTTTGATTATGATGGTTACCCCAAGAGTATGTCAAAATAAAGTACTATTGGATTTAAAGGATGTGCAATGTTGGAATATGGAACAACTGTAACTCCACGGATGAGTTAACACTATGCAAGTGCCGAAGTGGACCCATAACCCACAGGCCCAGGATTTGACCAAGACACAAGCACAATCTTGTTGAAGGAAGAATTCTGGAAGAATCTGTGATTTGATCAGCAGACGTTACATAGGATGTTACGTAAACCCCGAGATTGTGAAGAAACGTTAGATGTCTTGTTCAGTTTGAAGAAACAATGGATTTATTCGAACTCAGCTCGTTGACAAGAGAAATTCCACAATGCTTGTGAGTATGCATGAGTGTTAGAGTACATGATTCGATGTCTGCATATGTAGTAATGGTTCAAGTACGTGATGGTTTGGCACCCATACCGGAGACTTCTATCATGAACTATCATATGTTGATGGAAAATCAGAGAGCCTTGAAAACCCTAGAAGAGTGTCGACACGATAAGCCAAAACCATAGAATGGTAGGATGATTGATCCAGGTACCAGGCACCCATTGCCAATCGTAGGATATACAGTGAGATTCAACCAAACCCATTTTTCTGCAGGAGAAACCATACATGGTTGACCACCATGAGAATTTCGATAGTTATTTAGTATTAGCGACAGACTAGTTAGCTAAGAAGACCCAGTCTCCGAAGAACATCACCAGGATGAAAGGACACGTGTTTGAGGAAAAGGTTATGCCCCGACTGAAAGAGCACCCATGAAAGAGCTATTCCGGAGTATATGAGAACACCGACACCAGCAACCCAAAAGGATGGAGTACATGAGTTTTGGCGGAACCATACCCATGCTTTTAAGTGTGGTAGCACATTAGACCCTTCCGACCAAAATATTTGCTAGAAGACCCCCAACCCCTAACCTTTTATTGTTAGCCTCTTCGAATCTCGAGGACGAGATTCATTTTAAGTGTGGTAGGTTTGTAACATCCCAAAATTGTTTGATTGTTTGGGTGATTGATTGATTGAAATTGAGTGGAATTTGAAACTTTTTGAAAAGTTGAATGAGAGAGAATGAAATGATTTCCCAAACTTTCACTTTGCATTTTGAGCTCAAAGAATTCAATTTCAATCCAAACACAAAACTCTAGAGTGAAGATGACATGACTTCCTCCATTTGAAATGAAAAAAAGGGTTTTGAAAAGATTTGAATTCCATTTGGAAATATTTTAACTTTAGAAACTTTATGCAACTCAATGATTTTCATGAGAGAAGATAAAATGACTTCTTCAAAATTATGAAATATGAGTTGGAAGTTTAGAAGGATCAAATTGAAAGTCCCTTTGTTAGTATTTTGAAAACCCACTTTCAATTTGGAGTTATTTTGCGTTTTATTCAAATTATTTTTCTCCAAAAATTAAATATATGGAAATAAGGGTAAAATGATTCCCTTCAATGCAAAATTTGGAGAAAATAAATTTGAAATCATTTGGGTATTTTAAGAATGATTTTTATTTGGAATTATTACAATAGTAGCACTGTTTGCCTTATTTTAATTCTTGTTGATTTTATTTGGACTTTAGAAATAGTTCAACTTTTAGGATTTCTTTTGCTAAACATTTTGATATATTATATGCCTATATAATATTTTTATGTATTTGTGATTTGTTTTTTTTTCTTGTGTGTGTTTAAAAATAAATAGAAAAAAGGGCCGAAGCCTAGCGGACCCCTACCTCTCTCCCCGGCCCACCAGACCTTTCCGGCCCAGTCAGCGAGCGCCGCGCCCGAACCGCTATCGCTCGGTCGCCCGCTCCCTCTTCCCTCTCTCTCTCTCACTGACCGGCAGGCCCCGCTCGAACCACCGCCGGAATCCCGATCTTCACGGGATTTGATCTCCCCGATTCGCCCCCTCCTCCAAGAACCTCCTATATATATACCCCTCCTCCTCGTCCGTTTCCGCCCTAAAGCCGCCCCGAACTCCTCTCCCTTGCCTGTACTGCCTCCCCAGAGATAGAGCTCCGCCGCCACGCCATTGCCGCCGCAGCACTCGACCCCGACCTCCTAGCCGCCACCTTAGATCCCCACCACAACCCTCTCGCCAGCCTGCAACTCCCCGTGTCCTCTCCCGACTCCCTTGACCACCGGAGCGCCGTCTCCGTCATCTCCCGAACTTCACCGGAACACCGGAAATCCGCCACCTCGCCCTGCTCGACTCCATCGTCCCCGAGCTCTCCACCGACCACCCCCGTGATCGCCGTCTTCTTCCGCGTCGAACGGAGCTCTCACCGGCGCCAAAGACCCACGGGAGACGTGGCCTGCATCAACCCTGAGTCGCGGTCGTAGCCGGAGCCTCGCCGGAGCTGCTCTTCCTCCTATGTAAGCCATCGCCGCCGTCCGATCTGTTTTTAACGTGCTAGATTAGATCTAACGAAGCGGTAGGTTTTTGTTTAGTGAACCGGTTTTAGTTTTGGTTTAGATCGGTTATTTCAAGTGGCGGTTTAGTTGGACCGGCCGATTGGTTTATTTCCATTAGCCCGTGGACGCATTGGTTTATTAAACGCTTAGGCGCTGTTTAGTTTTAAAACGCTCACTGTTCGGCCCGTTAACTCGTTTTTTTTTTCATTTCTGTTTTAAAAACAGAATAGTTCTGAGTTTATATTGCTGATAACTTTTATGTTTTAGATCCAAATTGAGTGATTCTTTTTGCATTAGATTCAAAATTTCTTGAAATTTCTGTTTGTGTCTTTAGTTATGAAGTTTGAGTAGTTTAAAGTTTGAGTTTGATGAAATTTGTTCAAATCACTAATTTGGCCGTATCTTGAGTTTTATAAAATATTTTTGATTGATTCTTTTTGCTTCGGTTTTGTTATTTTTTTGTCTATACAGAGTCATATAGTGATTTATTTTTATTTTATTTCAAATTAAGTTTCTAGCAAAACAGTACTGTTTTAGTTATAGTTTTGTTTTAGTCTTTTCTTTATTGTTTTTATTTGTTTTAAATTGTTTCCTTTTGCCACTCTTGAAAAATTTAGTTTTGTTTCTGTTAGTTAACAAAAGAAAATTTTGTTTTTATTTTCATCAAGTAATACCAAGCAAGTTCACTTTGACCATGTTTTCCATACCTATGTTTATTTGCATGTAGTATCACCCTTTTAACAATCTCTCCAGTAGTGTTATTGAATCTTGTAGTTGAGTAGAATGCATGAGGTAGAAACCCATCTCCCTATTACCAAACCCGGGACGTTATATAGTTTTAATGCTACGCTATAGTAGACGGGGTTTGGTATGAGTGCATGAGAGTGGTGTGAAGAAGGAGGACTCGACGTCAATGGCGACAACTTCATGATGGCACCGGCAAGGACTGCATCTTCAGGACTCCTCAAGATTTTGAGAATCAAGACAAGAATTCAATACACACTACTAGGTGAAGGATGGTTGACGAGCACCCTGGAGAAACCAGTGGTTGGCCAGGATGCATGGAGAAGCGCCATGACATCTCGCGGAAAGCTTCACCCAGACTTAAAGAGACGGAAGGATACTTCATGCCCGGAAGCTTACATGTGCAACCGCAAGTCATTATGGGCTCTGACTTGGTTGAACTTAGTGGTGATTCTAGCTGGGATGGTGCTAGCAGATGTAGAACTACGGTAGGATTGGATGAGCACCGGATAGTGGTCAGAGGAACTCTTCGGAAGACCATGTTTGGGTCATCTTGTTCTCAGACACCCTGAAGTGCGGGAACGTAAAAGAGGGATCGAATCTTGCGGGTAAAGTGTACAAACCTCTGCAGAGGGTTAAAACCTAATCGATTAGCCGTGTCCCCGGTTACGGACAATTTGAGCCTCTGGACTTGGATCTATCTCGGAACTCTCAACACCGGACTGCTAAATTAATCGTGGGAAACTTATGATGATTTGGGCTATGAGACATCGGTTGGCGGAACCATGTCATGATAGAAAACTCCATAGTACAGACTCCGTATAATTCCTTTGATGTAGGGAAAATAAAACCAGCTTTTATGCAAACAAAACTCAGATACAGAGCCACAAAGCCATATTGCATATAGTATAGTTTATCATTTGTTTTCACTTATTGTGATCTTGCCGGTACATTCAATGTACTGACCTACACGGCTGCAACGTATCATGTTGTAGATATTTCTTCGACGAGTAAGAGTTACGGTACAGGGTTACGGTCTACACTCAACTTGCCGATGGCGTTGATGGGACTCCACCCCCGATTGTATGTTTCCGCTGAGACTTATGAGGTATATATCAGTTTTACGTTATTTATACATGTGATTGCACTTTGATATATACATTGATGTACTGTGTGTGCCAGCATACCGATCCAGGGATGGCACAGATACACAGAGGCTTGACCGTCTGAGGTCGGGTCGCTACACGAATTGAGAGATATGAAGTCTCCAATAAGTTCTACAGTTGCAGGATGGAGGAGAATAGTTCTGTCAGTGAACATATACTCAGAATGTCTGGGTATAACAATCACTTATTTCAACTGGGAGATAATCTTCCGGATGATAGTGTCATTGACAGAATTCTTCAATCACTGCCACCAAGCTACAAGAGCTTTGAGATGAACTATAATATGCAAGGGATGGATAAGACAATTCCCGAGCTCTTCGCAATGCTAAAGGCTGCGGAGGTAGAAATCAAAAAGGAGCATCAAGTGCTGATGGTCAACAAGACCACCAGTTTCAAGAAATGGGGTAAAGGGAAGAAGAAGGGGAACTTCAAGAAGAACGGCAAACAAGTTGCTGCTCAAGATAAGAAACCTAAGTCAGGACCTAAGCCTGAAAGTGAGTGCTTCTACTGCAAACAGACTGGTCACTGGAAGCGGAACTGCCCCAAGTATTTGACGGATAAGAAGGATGGCAAGGTGAACAAAGGTATATGTGATATACATGTTATTGATGTGTACCTTACTAGAGCTCGCAGTAGCACCTGGGTATTTGATACTGGTTCTGTTGCTAATATTTGCAACTCAAAACAGGGACTACAGATTAAGCGAAGACTAGCTAAGGACGAGGTGACGATGCGCATGGGAAATGGTTCCAAAGTCGATGTGATCGCCATCGGCACGCTACCTCTACATCTACCTTCGGGATTAGTTTTAGACCTGAATAATTGTTATTTGGTGCCAGCGTTAATCATGAACATTATATCTGGATCTTGTTTGATGCGAGACGGTTATTCATTTAAATCTGAGAATAATGGTTGTTCTATTTATATGAGTAATATCTTTTATGGTCATGCACCCTTGAAGAGTGGTCTAATTGTGATGAATCTCGATAGTAGTGATACACATATTCATATTGTTGAAGCCAAAAGATGTAGAGTTGATAATGATAGTGCAACTTATTTGTGGCATTGCCGTTTGGGTCATATTGGTGTAAAGCGCGTGAAGAAACTCCATACTGATGGACTTCTAGAATCACTTGGTACTTGCGAACCATGCCTCATGGGCAAGATGACTAACGCCGTTCTCCGGAACAATGGAGCGAGCAACGGATTTGTTGGAAATCATACATACTGATGTATCTGGTCCGATGAATATTGAGGCTCGCGGCGGGTATCGTTATTTTCTCACCTTCACAGATGATTTGAGCAGATATGGGTATATCTACTTAATGAAACATAAGCCTGAAACATTTGTAAAGTTCAAAGAATTTCAGAGTGAAGTGGAAAATCATCATAGCTAGAAAATAAAGTTTCTACGATCTGATCGTGGAGGAGAATATTTGAGTTACGAGTTTGGTATACATTTGAAACAATGCGGAATTGTTTCGCAACTCACGCCACCCAGAACACCACAGCGTAATGGTGTGTCCGAACGTCGTAATCGTACTTTACTAGATATGGTGCGATGTATGATGTCTCTTACTGATTTACCGCTATCATTTTGGGTTTATGCTTTAGAGACAGCTGCATTCACGTTAACTAGGGCACCATCTAAATCCATTGACACGACGCCTTATGAACTGTGGTTTGGCAAGAAACCAAAGTTGTCGTTTCTTAAAGTTTGGGGTTGCGATGCTTATGTGAAAAAGCTTCAACCTGATAAGCTCGAACCCAAATCGGAGAAATGTGTCTTCATAGGATACCCAAAGGAGACTGTTGGGTACACCTTCTATCACAGATCCGAAGGCAAGACATTCGTTGCTAAGAATGGATCCTTTCTAGAGAAGGAGTTTCTCTCGAAAGAAGTGAGTGGGATGAAAGTAGAACTTGATGAGGTAATTGTACTTGTTCCCTTATTGCAAAGTAGTTCATCACAAAAACCAGTTTCTGTGACACCTACACCAATTAGTGAGGAAGTTAATGGTGTTGATCATGAATCTTCAGATCAAGTTACTACCGAACCTCGTAGGTCAACCAAAGTAAGATCCGCACCAGAGTGGTACGGTAATCCTATTCTGGAGGTCATGTTACTTGACCAAGGCAAACCTACGAACTATGAAGAAGCGATGGTGAGCCCTGATTCCACAAAATGGCTTGAGGCCATGAAATCTGAGATGGGATCCATGTTTGAGAACAAAGTATGGACTTTGGTTGACTTTCCCGATGATCGGCAAGCCATAGAGAATAAATGGATCTTCAAGAAGAAGACCGACGCTGACGGTAATGTTACTGTCTACAAAGCTCGACTTGTTGCGAAAGGTTTTCGACAAGTTCAAGGAGTTGACTATGATGAGACTTTCTCACCAGTAGCAATGCTTAAGTCTGTCCGAATCATGTTAGCAATTGCCACATTTATGATTATGGAATTTGGCAAATGGATGTCAAAACTGCATTCCCGAATGGATTTCTGGAAGAAGAGTTGTATATGATGCAACCAAAAGGTTTTGTCGATCCAAAGGGAGCTAACAAAGTGTGCAAGCTCCAGCGATCCATTTATGGACTGGTGCAAGCCTCTCGGAGTTGGAATAAACATTTTGATAGTGTGATCAAAGCATATGCTTTGTACAGACCTTTGGAGAAGCCTGTATTTACAAGAAAGTGTGTGGGAGCTCTGTAGCATTTCTAATATTATATGTGGAAGACATATTGCTGATTGGAAATGATATAGAATTTATGTATAGCATAAAAGGATACTTGAATAAGAGTTTTTCAATGAAAGACCTCGGTGAAGCTGCTTATATATTGGGCATCAAGATCTATAGAGATAGATCAAAACACTTAATTGGACTTTCACAAAGCACATACCTTGATAAAGTTTTGAAGAAGTTCAAAATGGATCAAGCAAAGAAAGGATTCTTGCATGTGTTACAAGGTGTGAAGTTGAGTCAGACTCAATGCCCAACCACTACAGAAGATAGAGAGAAAATGAAAAATGTTCCCTATGCTTCAGCCATAGGCTGTATCATGTATGCAATGCTGTGTACCAGACCTGATGTGTGCCTTCCTATTAGTTTAGCAGGGAGGTACCAAAGTAATCCAGGAGTGGATCACTGGACATCGGTCAAGAACATCCTGAAATACCTGAAAAGGACTAAGGATGTGTTTCTCGTTGATGGAGGTGACAAAGAGCTTGTCGTAAATGGTTACGTCGATGCAAGCTTTGACACTGATTCGGATGATTCTAAATCGCAAACCGAATACGTGTTTACATTGAACGATGGAGCTGTCAGTTGGTGTAGTTCTAAACAAAGCGTCGTGGCGGGATCTACGTGTGAAGCGGAGTACATAGCTGCTTCAGAAGCAGCAAATGAAGGAGTCTGGATGAAGGAGTTCATATCCGATCTAGGTGTCATACCTAGTGCATCGGGACCAATGAAAATCATTTGTGACAATACTGGTGCAATTGCCTTGGCAAAGGAATCCAGATTTCACAAGAGAACCAAGCACATCAAAAGACGCTTCAATTCCATCCGGGATCAAGTCCAGGTGGGAGAATAGAGATTTGCAAGATACATACGGATCTGAATGTTGCAGACCTCTTGACTAAGCCTCTTCCACGAGCAAAACTTGATCAGCACCAAGACTCCATGGCTGTTAGAATCATTACTGTGTAATCTAGATTATTGACGCTAGTGCAAGTGGGAGACTGAAGGAAATATGCCCTAGAGGCAATAATAAAATTATTATTTATTTCCTCATATCATGATAAATGTTTATTGTTCATGCTAGAATTGTATTAACAGGAAACATAATACATGTGTGAATACACAGGTAAACATAGTGTCACTAGTATGCCTCTACTTGACTAGCTCGTTGATCAAAGATGGTTGAGTTTCCTAACCATAGACATGAGTTGTCATTTGATTAACGGGATCACATCATTAGGAGAATGATGTGATTTACTTGACCCATTCCGTTAGCTTAACACTTGATCGTTTAGTTTACAGCTATTGCTTTCTTCATGACTTATACATGTTCCTATGACTATGAGATTATGATACTCCCGAACACCGGAGGAACACTTTGTGTGCAACCAAACGTCACAACATAACTGAGTGATTATAAAGGTGCTGTAAAGGTGTCTCTGATGGTGTTCGTGGAGTTGGCATAGATCAAGAATAGGATTTGTCACTCCGATTGTCGGAGAGGTATCTCTGGGCCCTCTCGGTAATGCACATCACTATAAGCCTTGCAAGCAATGTGACTAATGAGTTAGTTACGGTATGATGCATTACAGAACGAGTAAAGAGACTTGCGAGTAACGACATTGAGCTAGGTATTGAGATACCGACAATCGAATCTCGAGCAAGTAGCATACCGATGACAAAGGGAACAACGTATGTTGTTATGCGGTTTAACCGATAAAGATCTTCGTAGAATATGTAGGAGTGAATATGAGCATCCAGGTTCTGCTATTGGTTATTGACCGGAGACATGTCTCAGTCATGTCTGCATAGTTCTCGAACCCGTAGGGTCCGCACGCTTAAAGTTCTATGACGATCGGTATTATGAGTTTATATGATTTGATGTACTGAAGGTAGTTTGGAGTCCCAGATATGATCACGGACATGACGAGGAGTCTCGAAATGGTTGGGACATGAAGATTGATATATTGGAAGCCTACATTTGGACATCGGAAGAGTTCGGGGTGAAATCGGGATTTTACCGGAGTGCCGGAGGGGTTACCGAAACCCCCCGGTGTTTAATGGGCCTTGTTGGGCCCTAGTGGAGAGAGAGGGTGTAGCGACCCAACCTCAAATGGTCAAGTCTCTATGTTTCAGTGTCGTTCCTGGATCTGTAATGCTGACACACACAGTACTCGAGGATTTATAACAGAGTAGCAATCACACACTTATTACATCGAATGTCTCAAAAGAGAACTTATTACAATAAATATGGCTTAAGGCCATCTATTATGATAACAGCGGAAGGCTTGGAAGATAAAGTGAGTCCATCAACTCCAATGGCATAGCTGAGCTACACGACAACGACCTAACGAACCTTACGCCTCGTCTGAAAAGTTTGCAACATAATATGTTGCAGCCCGAAAACGGGTCAGCACATGGAATATGCTAGCAAAGTAACACAGTAGAGCAAAAATAGAATAATTCTATCACTACATGCATATTTGGCTGGTGGAAAGCTCTATGGTTATAGTTTTTGCGAAAAGCCAATTTTTCCCTACAACAAAGGAACAGATTTAATTTAACTATCATGGTAGTTGAAACATCATTAAGAAGGTTCCTCCAACTCAATCCCAATTAAGGTAATTATCAACCCAACAACATTAATTTACAGTGATGAGATACTTAAGATACTCCAAGTACTAGATACTCAAGATGTCCATAACCGGGGACACGGCTAACCATGATTAGTTTGTACACTCTGCAGAGGTTTGCACACTTTTCCCCACAAGACTCGATCACCTCTGTTGGATTTCTCGCACTACATGGTGTTTGAGAAACGGATGACCGAGACACAGTCTTTCAGAAACATTAACTCTCTACTCCGGGTAGACCATACCAAACCTACAACCCACTACCTGCTGATCCACCTCTTCAAGAGCTTCACGTAACTTAGTCAACTATGCTAGAGCCCATAATAGCTTGTGGCTGCACACGGAAGTTTCTAGCATGAATCATCTCGGTTCCCTTTGAGCCTGGGTGGCGGTCCATATGAAGATCACACGGGTACTCTGGGATTTCCAAAAATATAGGCAACACTGGGTACTCCAGGTGCCTCAATCCACCCAGATGTGTATTTAAGTTGCCACCTTAAGTTGAACCATTAATTATCAATCTCACATATGTCATGGATTTCACTCACCCAAACCACGTCTACGAGCATAGCATAGCAATATAAGCAACGCGTAGAAGTAACTCCCAAGGGTTTGAATGTAAGATGGCAATAGGTTCTACCTCATCAACTACTTCCCAACCCACATGTTAATAACATCCTAGTCATGCAATGTTTGAGGATTGGAACTAATGCATAAAAACTGGGTGATAATGGGGTATGATCAAAGTGTTACTTGCCTTGCTGAGAATCCGCGCAACCTAGAGACTCTAGGTAACACGCTTGGCACTCCGAGAATTCTATCGCAAACAAAAAATAGCATACATAAGCAATCAAGCAAAGAAGCACGGGTAAAACTCAAATAAGAAGATCTAACCAGAAAGTTCGACTTAAGAACTCCGGTTTGCAAAAAGAATCAAATCGAACGGAGCAACGAAACTCAAACAGCGAAAGAAACAAGACCCAATTACTAATCTGGACCTAGGTCAAATTTTACAGTAGAAAAACTGGTTCTAGTTGGTTAAGCGGAAAGAGGGTCTCGAGACGAAGATCTTGGCGCTTGAATCGCCTGATTCCGACTAACGAGCGAAAATATAAACTAGAACGAAAATCGGATCAGAAATCGCGATCAGAAATAATCGCGGAATAATCTGATAAAAGAAAACTGACGAACAGGCTAACGAACGAGCATTCGGTATCTGTAACTAACGAGCGAAAACCGTTCGTTAAAACGGGCGTCCGGACGAACGTCCGCTAAAAAGAAAAACCGATGAACCGAAAAAAACAAGTTAGGGTTATCTTTTAAAAAACCGGATCGTTTTTTTTAAATCGGTGACTACCTCGTCGGTCCGGCGAGGCGAGGCACGCCAGCGGGTGAGGCGGCGGCGGCACAACACGACAACGGGCGGCGGCGGCGGCTGCGGGGCGAGGCGAGGCGGCGGTGGTGGGTGGTGGTGGCGGTGGAGGGGGGAGTATATAAGGAGGGGGTGTGCCTTGGGGAGGGGGCAAAGGGCGGCGGGGAGGAGTCCTAGCCGGACTACTCGAGTTGGGCGGCGGCGGCCCGACCGGTCTCCTGGAAGGAGATGACGCGCGGGAGGGGACGGGCCGGCGGCTGGGCTTCGGCCTAGTTAGCCTGCGCACTCTTTTTTTTAAATAATTCCGCTGAAACAAAAAAAATACTAGGAAATAAAATAAAATTCTAAAAATTCCAAAACAAATTTTCACCGTCTAAATGAAATATTTAGAATGACATGAACATTTTCTTGGCCCTAAAATGCAATTTTGAAAACGTGCAATTTTTCTAATGCAAACAAAATTGCAATAAAATCCAAATAAAACAAATATTTGATTTTAATATTTTTCCTCTAATATTTCAATTATCTTGGAGAAGTCATATTATCTCCTCTCATATATTTTAATATGAAATATTTTCGGAGAGAAAAATAATTAAAACCAAAAATCCTCATTTCAAAATTTGATAAAAATCAAATTTGAAAACCGGGGAAATCCCCAACTCTCTTCGAGGGTCCTTGAGTTGCTTAGGATTTTCGAGAATCGGGAGACGAAATGCAATAAAATATGATATGCAAGAATGATCTATGTATAACATTCCAAATTGAAGATTTGGGATGTTACAGAGGGGCCGGCCAGGGCAGGCCGCGCGCCCCCTCCCCCTCTGGTCCGAATTGGACTAGGAAGGGGGGGGGGGCTTTCCTTCTCCTTCTCCCCCTTCCTTTCCCCCTCCTAGTAGGAGTAGGAAAGAGGGGAGTCCTGCTCCTACTAGGAGGAGGACTCCTCCTCCTGGCGCGCCCTACAGGGCTGGCCGGCCTCCCCCCTTTGCTCCTTTATATACGGGGGCAGGGGGGCACCCTGGAACACACAAGTTGATCATTGATCTCTCCCAGCCGTGTGCGGTGCCCCCTCCACCACAATCCACCTCGGTCATATTGTCGCGGTGCTTAGGCGAAGCCCTGCGTCGGTAGCTTCATCAACATCGTCACCATGTTGTCGTGCTGACGAAACTCTCCCTCGAGCTCTACTGGATCATGGGTTCGCGGGACGTCACCGAGCTTAACGTGTGCTGAACGTGGAGGTGACGTACGTTCGGTGCTAAGGATCGGTCGATCGTGAAGACGTACCACTACATCAACCGCGTTGTCATAACGCTTCTGCTTAACGGTCTACGAGGGTACGTGGACGACACTCTCCCCTCTCGTTGCTATACATCACCAAGATTTTGCGTGTGCGTAGGATTTTTTTTGAAATTACTACGTTCCCCAACAATAGCTTCCTCTTACGACCTTCAGAAAAATTTCTACATTTAATGTGCACTAATACAACTGTCATGCGAAAATTTGGAAACTTTCAGGGGTCATTTGACCTTTTAAGGACATTTAAGTCATTTTCTAACCATTTAATGACCGTTATTCAAATTTGAACTACATCTACATGCAACGCCTAACCATAACGGTTTGAAAAATCATATTTTTGTGTACTTGTGTGCGAGTTAAAAAACCATCAAATGATGTAAATATCTGGTGTTCAAAAGAATAAAATGTAAAGATCTGGCAAGACAACCGGCCCCACACGATTGGCACTCTATCTCACGGCTCGAGGTTTGGTAGGTGAGTGGCGGGGATCATTAATTAGACACAGTTATGTATTGGAAATCGTTAGCTATTATGTTCACACACGGATTTTGCTGCGGGAATCGTGTGTAATTCAAACTATAGTACTCGTAAATTCCGGCAATCGGCGTGTGTACTGTCCCCGTCGATCTAGATTCTGGCCGCCAATAAATACTCCCTTGCTCACGCCGTCCCGCCTGCATTCTCATCAACATCCTCCCCTCGCTCGCCCCCTCTCTCTCACACACAAATCTCTGCCATGGCGCCGTCGGTCTGCCCACGCCCCGACGAGGAGTCGCCGCCCCCCGAGGACACTCACTCAAATAGTAGCGACGAGGACCCCTACTCGCCGCCTGACGAGGTTGCATCAGACCCCCATTTTTGGATTGGTTTTGGGTCCAGTACAATCTTTGTCCATGAAAGTTGCTGCCGATGGTCCCCTTAGAAAGCCAGACGAGTGGCGTTCAAGAAGGAGATGGTGGAGGAGGAAGCCAGGTATCAGGCAGCCTATGAAGCCCGTGATGCCGCCTGGAAAAAGGAGGCGGCGGAGCTTTGGGGGCGGGTGTGTCATCGTGCCTAGGAGGTGTAAGAAGACGGGTATTTCACGAGGAAGGTTATAGGCGCTGGGCGCCTCGTCGCTGCATGGAGGTTGGCCGATAAGCTCCGGTGTGCCACCGACGAGGAGCTCTGATGGGTGATACGTCTCCAACGTACCTATAAATTTTGATGATTCCATGCTATTATATTATCTGTTTTGGATGTTTAATGGGCTTTAATATGCTCTTTTATATTATTTCTGGGACTAACCTATTAACTGGAGGCCTAGTGCCCGTTTTTGTTTTTTTTGCCTATTTTAGAGTTTTGTATAAAAGCAATACCAAACGGAATGAAACCTTCGCGATGATCTTTCTTGGACCGAAAGCAATCCAGAAGACTTGGAGTCGAAGTCTGGAACTCCACGAGGAAGTCACGAGGCAGGAGGGCGCGCCCCCACCCTCGTGGGCCCCTTGTAGCTCCACCGCGCACTTCTTTCGCCTATATATACTCTTGTACACTAGAAACATCAGGGAGTGCCACGAAACCACTTTTCCACCGCCGCAACCTTCTGTACCTGTGAGATCCCATCTTGGGGACTTTTTCGGCGATCTGCTGGAGGGGGAATCGATCACGGAGGGCTTCTACATGAACACCATCGCCTCTCCAATGAAGCGTGACTAGTTTACCACAGACCTTCGGGTCCATAGTTATTAGCTAGATGGCTTCTTCTCTCTCTCTCTCTTTGATTCTCAATACAAAGTTCTTCTCCCTCGCATTACATTATTTGCCATTCGCCTCTCGTTTTCCTCTCCCCCCACTTCTAAAATGATTTTCGAAAACCTTTGCCTTTTCTTCGCCCCTCTTCCGTTTGTCTCTTTTCGCTTGCTTCTTGTGTTCTTGGGTGTTAGTGTGCCTAGTTGCTTTGATGGATCTGCCAAAAAGCGTTGATACTCACCTTAGAAGGTTGGAAGAAACTGAAAACAACGTTAGAAGCTTTATGTCTTTGCAATTTGAGCATAATAATTTCTTCAGAAACGAGCTTAAAGAACAAAAAAAATTATGGAGTACATGAATAAATAGCTCAATGATATGTCTAAAGAATTTTATGGTTTGAAATCTCAGTTTTCTCATCTTGAAAATTTAGTAGGCCAAATTTCGGATAAGCAAGCCACCTTAGTTAATAAGATGGCCGCTAAATCGGAAGTAGATGATAATAATGATGAAGATCTAAAAGTGATTGATGTGAATCCTATTAAATCTTTGTTTTCCAATATGAATCTTGATAAAGATGGGACTGGAGATGAGTCAACTTTAGTTAAAAGGCGTCCTAATGATTCAGAGTTTTTATATCTTGATGCAATAATTAATAAAAGTGGGATTGAAGAGGTCAAAACTTTACATATCAATGGACCCACTATTTTGGATTTCAAGGAATTTAATTATGATAATTTCTCTTTGATAGATTGTATTTCCTTGTTGCAATCCGTGTTAAATTCTCCTCATGCTTATAATCAAAATAAAGCTTTTACTAAACATACGTGGATGCTTTAATGCAATCCTACGAAGAAAAGCTTGAACTAGAAGTTTCTATCCCTAGAAAACTTTATGATGAGTGGAAACCTACTATTAAAATTAATATTAAAGATTATGAATGCTATGCTTTGTGTGATTTGGGTGCTAGTGTTTCCATGATTCCAAAAACCTTGTGTGATGTGCTAGGTTTCCGTGAATTTGATGATTGTTCTTTAAATTTGCATCTTTTGGATTCCACCATTAAGAAACCTATGGGAAGGATTAATGATGTTCTTATTGTTGCAAATAGGAATTATGTGCCCATAGATTTCATTGTTCTTGATATAGATTGCAATCCTACATGTCCTATTATTCTTGGTAGACCTTTCCTTAGAACGATTGGTGCAATTATTGACATTAAAGAAGGAAATATCAGATTCCAATTTAGGTTAAGGAAAGGAATGGAAAACTTTCCTAGGGAGTAAATTAGATTGCCTTATGAATCTACTATGAGAGCCACTTATGGATTGCATACCAAAGATGGCAATACCTAGATCTATTCTTGTTTTTATGCCTAGCTAGGGGCGTTAAACGATAGCGCTTGTTGGGAGGCAACCTAATTTTATTTTTGTTCTTTGCTTTTTGCTCCTATTTAGTAATCAATAATTCATCTAGCTTCTTTTATGATTGTGTTTTCTATGTTTTAATTAGTGTTTGTGCCAAGTAAAGCCTTTAGGATCTTCTTGGGTGATAGTTGTTTGATCTTGCTGTAAAAAACAGAAACTTTTACGCTCACGAAATTAATTTTCATTTTTTACCAGAGAGCGATAAAATACCTACTCCACTTGCAGTAGATCAATATACAAATTGCTCCGGCCGTCCTAATTTTTCAGAATTTGTGGAGTTACAGAAGTATTTGAAAGTTACATATTGCTACAAACTGTTCTGTTTTTGACAGATTCTGTTTTTTCGTGTGTTGTTTGCTTGTTTTGATGAATCTATGAGTAGTATCGGGGGGTATGAACCATAGAGAAGTTGGAATATAGTAGGTTTAACACCAATATAAATAAAGAATGAGTTCATTACAGTACCTTAAAGTCGTGGTTTATATTACTAACGGAGCTCAGGAGATTTTCTGTTGAAGTTTTGTGTTGTGAAGTTCTCAAGTTTTTGGGTAAAGATTGGATGGATTTTGGAATAAGGGGTGGCAAGAGCCTAAGCTTTAGGATGCCCAAGGCACCCCAAGGTAAACTTCAAGGACAACCAAAATCCTAAGCTTGGGGATGCCCCAGAAGGCATCCCCTCTTTCGTCTTCGTCTATCGGTAACTTACTTGAGGCTATATTTTTATTCACCACATGATATGTGTTTTGCTTGGAGCGTCTTGTATGATTTTAGTCTTTGCTTTTTAGTTTACCACAATCATCCTTGCTGTACACACCTTCTGGGAGAGACACGCAGGAATCGGAATTTAGTAGAATACTCTATGTGCTTCACTTATATCTTTTGAGCTAGATAATTTTGCTCTGGTGCTTCACTTATATCTTTTTAGATCACGGTGGTGGTTTTATTTTATAGAAATTATTAAGCTCTAATGCTTCACTTATATTATTTTGAGAGTCTTATAGAACATCATGGTAATTTGCTTTGGCTATAAAACTAGTCCTAATATGATGGGCATCCAAGATGGGTATAATAAAAACTTTCATATAAAGTGCGTTGAATACTATGAGAAGTTTGATTCTTTATGATTGTTTTGAGATATGAATATGGTGATATTAGAGTCATGCTAGTAGAGTAGTTGTGAATTTGAGAGATACTTGTGTTAAAGTTTGTGATTCTCGTAGCATGCACGTATGGTGAACCGTTATGTGATGAAATTGGAGCATGATCTATTTATTGATTGTCTTCCTTATGAGTGGCGGTCGGGGACGAGCGATGGTCTTTTCCTACCAATCTATCCCCTAGGAGCATGCACGTAGTACTTTGTTTCGGTAACTAATAGATTTTTGCAATAAGTATGTGAGTTCTTTATGACTAATGTTGAGTCCATGGATTATACGCACTCTCACCCTTCCACCATTGATAGCATCTCTAGTACCGTGCAACTTTTGCCGGTACCATAAACCCACCATTTACCTTCCTCAAAACAGCCACCACACCTACCTATTATGGCATTTCCATAGCCATTCCGAGATATATTGCCATGGAACTTTCCACCATTCCATTTATTATGACACGCTCCATCATTGTCATATTGCCTTGCATGATCATGTAGTTGACATCGTATTTGTGGCAAAGCCACCATTCATAATTATTTCCTACATGTTACTCTTGATTCATTGCACATCCTAGTACACCGCCAGAGGCATTCACATAGAGTCATATTTTGTTCTAGGTATCGAGTTGTAATTCTTGAGTTGTAAGTAAATAAAAGTGTGATGATCATCATTATTAGAGTAGTGTCCCAGTGAGGAAAGGATGATGGAGACTATGATTCCCCACAAGTCGGGATGAGACTCCGGACGAAAAAGATAAAAAAGAGGCCAGAAAAAGAAAGGGCCCAAAAAAACAAAAAAAAGAGAAAAAGAGAGTAGGGATAATGCTACTATCCTTTCTCCACACTTGTGCTTCAAAGTAGCATCATGATCTTCATGATAGAGAGTCACTTATTTTGTCAATTTCATATACTAGTGGGAATTTTTCATTATAGAACTTGGCTTGTATAATCCAATGATGGGCTTCCTCAAAATGCCCTAGGTGTTCGTGAGCAAGCGAGTTGGATGCACACCCACTTAGTTTCTTTTTGAGCTTTCATACATTTATAGCTCTAGTGCATCCGTTGCATGGCAATCCCTACTCACTCACATTGATATCTATTGATGGGCATCTCCATAGCCCGTTGATACGCCTAGTTGATGTGAGACTCTCTTCTCCGTTTTGTCTTCCCTACAAGCACCCCTCTATTCCACCAATAGTGCTATATCCATGGCTCACGCTCATGTATTGTGTGAAGATTGAAAAAGTTTGAGAACATCAAAAGTATGAAACAATTGCTTGGCTTGTCATCGGGGTTGTGCATGATTAAATATTTTTTGTCATGAAGATAGAGCATAGCCAGACTATATGATTTTGTAGGGATAGCTTTCTTTGGCCATGTTATTTTAAGAAGACATGATTGCTTTGTTAGTATGCTTGAAGTATTATTGTTTCTATGTCAATATTAAACTTTTGTCTTGAATCTTTCAGATTTGAACATTCATGCCACAATAAATAAAATTACATTGACAATTATGTTAGGTAGCATTCCACATCAAAAATTCTGTTTTTATCATTTACCTACTCGAGGACGAGCAACAATTAAGCTTGGGGATGCTTGATACGTCTCCAACGTATCTATAATTTTTGATTGTTCTATGCTATTATATTATTTGTTTTGGATGTTTAATGGGCTTTAATATGCTCTTTTATATTATTTTTGGGACTAACCTATTAACCGGAGGCCTAGTGCCAGTTTCTGTTTGTTTGCCTGTTTTAGAGTTTGGCAGAAAAGGAATACCAAACAGAGTCCAAATGGAATGAAACATTCGTGATGATCTTTCTTGGACCGAAAGCAATCCAGAAGACTTGGAGTCGAAATCTGGAACTCCACGAGGAAGCCACGAGGCAGGAGGGCGCGCCCAGGGGGGTAGGCGCGGCCCCACCCTCGTTGGCCCCTCGTAGCTCCACCGATGTACTTCTTTCGCCTATATATACTCTTATACCCTAGAAACATCAGGGAGATCCACGAAACCAAGGTTGTCAGAATCGTGATTTTGAATCGGATCGGAGCTCCGATGGTAAGATCGCAAATCGTAGAATCTTCACTATCAGGATCGTAGAAACGTAGATTCTATGAACTAAAATCGTAGAATCATAGGGGTTAGTTTGGATCGTAAAGTCATAGAATCGTATAACAAAATCGCGATTCTGACAACCTTGCACGAAACCACTTTTCCACCGCCGCAACCTTCTGTACCCGTGAGATCCCATCTTGGGGCCTTTTCCGGCGATCTGCTGGAGGGGGAATCGATCATGGAGGGCTTCTACATGAACACCATCGCCTCTCCGATGAAGCGTGACTAGTTTACCATAGGCCTTCGGGTCCATAGTTATTAGCTAGATGGCTTCTTCTCTCTCTCTTTGATTCTCAATACAAAGTTCTCCTCGATGTTCTTGGAGATCTATTCGATGTAATACTCTTTTGCGGTGTGTTTGTCGAGATCCTATGAATTGTGGATTTATGAACAAGATTATCTATGAATATTATTTGGTTCTTCTCTGAATTCTTATATGCATGATTTGATATCTTTGCAAGTCTCTTCGAATTGTCGGTTTAGTTTGGCCTACTAGATTGATCTTTCTTACAATGGGAGAAGTGCTTAGCTTTGGGTTCAATCTTGCGGTGTCCTTTCCTAGTGACAGTAGGGGCAGCAAGGCACGTATTGTATTGTTGCCATCGAGGATAAAAAGATGGGGTTTATATCATATTGCTTGAGTTTATCCCTCTACATCATGTCATCTTGCTTAATACGTTACTCTGTTCTTATGAACTTAATACTCTAGATGCATGCTAGATAGCGGTCGATGTGTGGAGTAATAGTAGTAGATGCAGAATCGTTTCGATCTACTTGACACGGACGTGATGCCTATATTCATGATCATTGCCTTAGATATCTTCATAAGTATGCGCTTTTCTATCAATTGCTCGACAGTAATTTGTTCACCCACCGTAATACATGCTATCTTGAGAGAAGCCACTAGTGAAACCTATGGCCCCGGGTCTCTCTCCTATTATATTACATCTATTTTATTTACATCGCATCTCATTTACTATTTTGCAATCTTTACTTTCCAATCTATACAACAAAAATACCAAAAATATTTACTTTACTATCTCTATTAGATCTCACTTTTGCGAGTGACCATGAAGGGATTGACAACCCCTTTATTGCGTTGGTTGCAAGGTTCTTGATTGTTTGTGCAGGTACTAGGTGACTTGTGTGTTGTCTCCTACTGGATTGATACCTTGTTTCTCAAAACTGAGGGAAATACTTACGGTACTTTGCTGCATCACCCTTTTCTCTTCAAGGGAAAACCAACACATGCTCAAGAGATAGTAGTGGGTGCCCAACGAAATGGCAAGATCGTTCGTGCACGTCCTCCATTAAGAGGTAGATCGGTACGTCAAGCGCTGCGAGGCGGAGGAGGCGGAGTACTGCCTCTACACTGGGAAGACGCCGCGCAGGAGGGAGCTGCTAGCGAGGGGCTACCGGAATACTGGCCCCAGGTGGGATTAATAGTTTTAGTATTGTTCATTTTCAATTTTATGCATTGTAACTAGTAGTTAAGTATCATCACGTATATGTGATGATATTATATATATATATATACATTTTTGTCATGAACTAATAAACAATTAATATATATATATTATGAATTCCATTTTCTATTTGTTTTTGTATACTAATTTGAATCTAGCTGTTATCATCCACATATACAGAATGGAAAGCGTACATACACACATTGAAACAGAACATATAAGAACAGAAAACAGAGTACACACATTGAATAAGAAGAATAAACAGAGCAAAACTGTGATGGCTGTGAATACATAGCTATCGACGTCGAAACGACTCAACAAAATAAAACGCGTCCATGAGACCATGACCAGCGGCCCTTGCCTACGGTAGCTCTTGGCTCTGCTTGAACTCGTCTAGGCATTCGTCCAATCGGTCGACACGCTCATGGTACATCTGGAGCGCGATCTCGAGCTCCAAGTTGGCTATTTCATCGGAGATCACCAGTTCGAGGATGCGACGGCCATGTTCCTCTATTGCGCCCAGGTGGACACCTGGGCCAAGGAGGTGGTCGAGCCTACGGACCAGCGCGTTGGCATCCAGTGGTCCGCGGACAAGGCGAACGGCGGCACCCATGCGAATGGCGCGGCGGTCGTTCGGTGCAAGTACGGCACAACCGGCCTCTGGTGCAAGTACGACGCTGAGGGCCTCTGCCCAGCGAGGAATGGGGGTACTGACGGGACGTGTACCCAGCTGCGACGCCATGTCGACAGCAGGCAAGCACTGATGGATCAGCTCTTGCTGTGCGGCGCGCCGCGCCTCTCGCTCTGCGGCGCTCCAACGTTCTCGCCGTGCGGCGAGCCGCAACTTATCGGTGCGGATGTGCCTAGCTTACTCTATGGTGCACCATCGATCATGTTGTGCGACGAGCTGCAACCTGTCGGCAATGACATGCCTATCTTGATCCGCGACGCTCAAGCGCCATGCGCCAAAGGTATGCTCAACCCTGGCGATGACGCGCATCATGGTGTCGTCCATCGTGTTGCAGGGGAGCGCCTCGGCCTCTATGGGCCATGGCGCCTGCTCGTTTTCCTCGTCGATGAGGTTGATGGCAGAGGCGACGCTTTGGTGGGTTGGCATGCTTGGAAAAGGATGTGCTACAGGCTGCACTTGTCGCCTCCGTGCGTCACGCGCCGCCTAGGTTTATGCGCAATATCGCTGGGTGGCGGGAAACATGTAAGGAAATGGCGGGAAACGGTGGCGTGTTTATAAAATGCCATCAATTAATGGAAATTTAGCATAGAAGGAACATCGTGCTAGCACAAGAAGTAGATGATGATCAGATGAACAAGAACCACACTAGGGAACCCGTCGGTGATGAATTCATCAATCACAAATGGTTGAATACTAGCAAGTGTTTTCCCACAACACACACGGCTTATTCCATCACAAACAGGTCGGATGGATCTGAAGGAAATATGCCCTAGAGGCAATAATAAAGTTATTATTTATTTCCTTATATCATGATAAATGTTTATTATTCATGCTAGAATTGTATTAACCGGAAACATAATACCTGTGTGAATGCATAGACAAACAGAGTGTCACTAGTATGCCTCTACTTGACTAGCTCATTAATCAAAGATGGTTATGTTTCCTAACCATGAACAAAGAGTTGTTATTTGATTAACGAGGTCACATCATTAGTTGAATGATCTGATTGACATGACCCATTCCATTAGCTTAGCACCCGATCGTTTAGTATGTTGCTATTGCTTTCTTCATGACTTATACATGTTCCTATGACTATGAGATTATGCAACTCCCGTTTGCCGGAGGAACACTTTGGGTGCTACCAAACGTCACAACGTAACTGGGTGATTATAAAGGAGTACTACAGGTGCTTCCAATGGTAGATGTTGGGTTGGCGTATTTCGAGAATAGGATTTGTCACTCCGATTGTCGGAGAGGTATCTCTGGGCCCTCTCGGTAATACACATCACATAAGCCTTGCAAGCATTATAACTAAGATGTTAGTTGTGAGATGATGTATTACGGAACGAGTAAAGAGACTTGCCAGTAACGAGATTGAACTAGGTATTAGATACCGATGATCGAATCTCGGGCAAGTAACATACCGATGACAAAGGGAACAACGTATGTTGTTATGCGGTCTGACCGATAAAGATCTTCGTAGAATATGTAGGAGCCAATATGGGCATCCAGGTCCCGCTATTGGTTATTGACCGGAGACGTGTCTCGGTCATGTCTACATTGTTCTCGAACCGTAGGGTTCGCACGCTTAACGTTACGATGACAGTTATTATGAGTTTATGCATTTTGATGTACCGAAGATTGTTCGGAGTCCCGGATGTGATCACGGACATGACGAGGAGTCTCGAAATGGTCGAGACATAAAGATTGATATATTGGAAGCCTATATTTGGATATCGGAAGTGTTCTAGGTGAAATCAGGATTTTACCGGAGTACCGGGAGGTTACCGGAACCCCCCAGGAACCATATGGTCCTTATTGGGCCTTGGTGGAAAGGTGAAAGGGGCAGCCCAATGTGGGCTGCGTGCCTCCCCCCTCCCCTAGTCCTATTAGGACTAGGAGAGGTGGCTGGCCCCCTTCTCTCTCTCTCTCTCTCTCTCTCTCTCTCTCTCTCTCTCTCGGAATCCTATTAGGAATAGGATTGAGGGGGGAGTCCTACTCCTGGTAGGAGTAGGACTCCTCCTGCGCCCTCCTCCTTGGCCGGCCAGCCCTCCCCTTGGATCCTTTATATACGGGGGCAGGGGGCACCTCTAGACACACAAGTTGATCCTTGGTGATCGTTCCTTAGCCGTGTGCGGTGCCCCCTGCCACCAAATTCCACCTCGATCATATTGTTGCAGTGCTTAGGCGAAGCCCTGCGTCGGCAGTACATCAAGATCATCACCACGCCGTCGTGCTGACGGAACTCTTCCTCGACGCTTTGCTGGATCAGAGCCCGAGGATCATCATCGAGCTGAACGTGTGCTAAGAACTCGGAGGTGCCGGAGTAATGGTGCTTGGATCGGTCGGATCGGGAAGACGTACGACTACTTCCTCTATGTTGTGTGATCGCTTCCGCAGTCGGTCTGCGTTGATACATAGACAACACTCTCCCCTCTCGTTGCTATGCATCACCATGATCTTGCGTGTGCGTAGGAATTTTTTTGAAATTACTACGTTCCCCATCAGGATCAACTGTATGCCATGTATCGTACATTGTCAAAAATTAATGAGGTAGACCTTCTTTAACATTTGTTAAAAAATAAAAATAAAAAAAGGACCTCGAGGTTAAATTAACTCATGGGATGGGTCATATCAGTCACTTAATTTGACAAATATGACCCATCCTATTAGTTAATTTAACATCAACAGAACTTCCCATCCAGTCACCAATCTGATGGCTGCTCCAGCCTGGGCACACTTAACTTGAGAGTTCTCTTACATGAGCTACTGATGGAACAACTAGTCCTTGCTAATATAGGATGCCTCTTCACATCCTTATGGAGTATCCGGATGACCGCCTGTCCCCTAATAGCCAATAGATGTTGTGTAGACAGAGCATATCACATACGTCTTGTTAGAAGCAATCGTCTGTGTTATTATCGGTCTTAGCACACATTTCTGATTACAGACTTGTTTGTCGCATATCACACACATCTTGTTAAGTTGAACCATTTATGTTCCGATGTCTCAACGCAAACAGTTCATCCGAGTGAACCGTATGCTGTACATCGCACACACCTTGATCTAGCTGACCGTTTCTTTTGTGTTGCCTAATCACAAATAGTTTGTCCGAGTGAACTATATGCTGTACATCGCACACACCTTTATTTGTCTGCCCATTTCTTTTGTTCCTCCTCATCGCAAACGGTTGATTGAATTAAACCATATGCCCTGCATCGCACACGCAACTAAAATCTGAACCTACATCCTCCATCACAAATGTTTTGCACCTTTTTTGATGGGGTTTTTACACCATCGTTTGCAATTATGGCATCTCACATAGTTTCATCGAAGGGTCTCTGATCGTAGTGTCACGTTAGCAGCATCCTGCAGTAGTGTACTCTCTTTAAGGATGCTCGTAAGTTTGTTTTGTCTTGTGATGAATGCCAAAGAATTGGTAATATTAGAAGACGTCAGAAAATGCCTATGAATTATTCACTTGTTATTGAACCATTTGACGTTTGGAGATTTGATTATATGGGACCTTTTCCATCCTCTAATGGTTATACATATATTTTGGTTGCTGTTGACTACGTTACTAAGTGGGTGGAAGCTATTCCAACTAGTAGTGATGATCATAACTCTTCTATTAAAATGCTTAATGAAGTTATTTTCCCAAGGTTTGGAGTCCCTAGATATTTAATGACGGATACCGTTTACACTTTATTCATGGTGCTTTCCATAAATTGCTTGCTAAGTATGATGTTAACCATAGAATTGCATCTCCATATCATCCTCAGTCTAGTGGTCAAGTAGAGTTGAGTAATAGATAAATAAAATTGATCTTGCAAAAGACTGTTGATAGATCTAGAAAGAATTGGTCTATGAAACTAGATGATGCATCATGGGCTTATAGAACTGTTTATAAGAACCCTATGGGTATGTCTCCATATAAAATGGTTTATGGAAAAGAATTTCACTTACCTCTTGAACTAGAATATAAAGCTTATTGGGCAATTAAAGAGCTCAACTATGATTTCAAACTTGCCGGTGAGAAGAGGTTGTTTGACATTAGCTCACTTGATGAATGGAGAACCCAAGCATGTGAAAATGCCAAGTTGTTTAAGGAAAAAGTTAAAAGATGGCATGGAAAAAGGATACAAAAGTGGGAATTCAATGTAGGTGACCATGTCCTGTTGTACAATACTCGTTTAAGATTTTTTGCATGAAAACTTCTCTCTAAGTGAGAAGGACCTTACATCATCTAGGAGGTTTACCGGTCCGGTGCCATCAAGATCAACAAGCCGAAGGCACTAATACGAAGGTGGTAAACGGACAAAGAATCAAACATTATATCTCAGGTAATCCCGTAAATGTTGAAATCAATATTATTAATACCATAACACCGTAGGAGTGCATAAGGGAAACCTGCCAGAGCGTTCCAGACCCCCGAAAAGGAATAGGTATGTGATACAGTACAGACTCCAAAACTCTTCCAATGGCAATTTTACTCCGTTTTGGAATATTTAAAAAATTAGGAAAATAAAAGTAGTCCGAAAAGTGCATGAGGAGGCGACAAGCCTTGGGGGCGCGTCATACCCCCCTAGGCGTGCCTCGCAGGCTTGTGGCCACCTCGTGTGCCCTCCAGACTCTCCTTTCTTGCATAATACTTCTTTTGGTCGGTAAAAAATCATTATATAATCTCCCAAAGGTTTTGACCACCGTACCACGACAATATCCTCTGTTCTTGTTTCGAGCTATTTTTCTAACATATCGAGATCGCCATGACGTCCCCAAGGGCTCCGAAGGACAAGTTCTTCGAGAAGGTCATCAACCCCTGATACGTCTCCAACGTATCTATAATTTTTGATTGCTCCATGCTATATTATTTACTGTTTTGAATGTTTATGGGCTTTATTATACACTTTTATATCATTTTTGGGACTAACCTATTAACCCAGAGCCCAGTGCCAGTTTCTGTTTTTACCCTGTTTTAGGGTTTCGAAGAAAAGGAAAATCAAACGGAGTCCAGTTGACCTGAAACTTCACGGAACTCATTTTTGGAAGGAAAGAAGCCCAGAAGACTTGGAGTGGACGTCGGGGGGTCTGCGAGGAGGTCACGAGGCAGGGGGGCGCGCCAACCCCCCTGGGCGCGCCCTCCACCCTCGTGAGCCCCTCGTGGCCCCCCTGACGTACTTCTTCCACCTATATATCTCCATATACCCTAAAAACATCCGAGAGCACAATAGATCGGGAGTTCCGCCACCAGAAGCCTCCGTAGCCACCGAAAGCCAATCTAGACCCGTTCTGGCACCCTGCCGGAGGGGGAATCCTTATCCGGTGGCCATCTTCATCATCCCGGTGCTCTCCATGACAAGGAGGGAGTAGTTCTCCCTCGGGGCTGAGGGTATGTACCAGTAGCTATGTGTTTGATCTCTCTCTCTCTCTCTCTCTCTCTCTCGTGTTCTTGATTTGGCACGATCTTGATGTATCGCGAGCTTTGCTATTATATTTGGATCCTATGATGTTTCTTCCCCCTCTACTCTCTTGTAATGAATTGAGTTTCCCCTTTGAAGTTATCTTATCAGATTGAGTCTTTAAAGATTTGAGAACACTTGATGTATGTCTTGCCGTGGGTATCTGTGGTGACAATGGGATATCACGTGATTCACTTGATGTATGTTTTGGTGATCAACTTGCGGGTTCCGCCCATGAACCTATGCATAGGGGTTGGCACACGTTTTCGTCGTGATTCTCCGGTAGAAACTTTGGGGCACTCTTTGAGGTTCTATGTGTTGGTTGAATAGAAGAATCTGAGATTGTGTGATGCATATCGTATAATCATACCCACGGATACTTGAGGTGACATTGGAGTATCTAGGTGACATTAGGGTTTTGATTGATTTGTGTCTTAAGGTGTTATTCTAGTACGAACTCTAGGGCTGTTTGTGACACTTATAGGAATAGCCCAACGGATTGATTGGAAAGAATAACTTTGAGGTGGTCTCGTACCCTACCATAATCTCTTCGTTCGTTCTCTGCTATTAGTTACTTTGGAGTGACTCTTTGTTGCGTGTTGAGGGATAGTTATGTGACCCAATTATGCTATTATTGTTGAGGGAACTTGCACTAGCGAAAGTATGAACCCTAGGCCTTGTTTCAACGCATTGCAATACCGTTTATGCTCACTTTTATCATTAGTTACCTTGATTTTTTTTATAATTTAGATTACAAATACCTTTATCTATTATCCATATTGCACTTGTATCACCATCTCTTCGCCGAACTAGTGCACCTATACAATTTACCATTGTATTGGGTGTGTTGGGGACACAAGAGACTCTCTGTTATTTGGTTGCAGGGTTGCTTGAGAGAGACCATCTTCATCCTACGCCTCCTATGGATTGATAAACCTTAGGACATCCACTTGAGGGAAATTTTCTACTGTCCTACAAACCTCTGCACTTGGAGGCCCAACAACGTCTACAAGAAGAATGTTGTGTAGTAGACATCAAGCTCTTTTCTGGCGCCGTCGCTGGGGAGGTGAGTGCTTGAAGGTATATCTTTAGATCTTGCAATCGAGTCTTTTAGTTTCGTGTTTTATAACTAGTTTAGTTTATAAAAGAAAACTACAAAAAAATGGAATTGAGTTTGTCTCATACGCTTCACCTTTTTAATATTTTTCGTAAGTATGATGGAAAGGAAAATTGTGCTCAAGTGCTAGAAGAAGAAATCTATACTATGTTTGGCACTAAATATTTGAATGATGAGCATGATTGCAATGTTGTTAGTATGAATTCATTGAACATCCATGATGCTAATGATATGCAAAGCCACAAGCTTGGGGAAGCTATGTTTGATGAAGATGATATTTTTTGTCCCCCATGTTTTGATGAGCAAATTTATTATGATGAAATCATGCCTCCTATCTATGATGATTATTGTGATGACACGTATGCCTTAAAGAATAATAATAACAATGAAACTTGTCATCTTGATTTCAATTTTCAATCCCATGATAGTTACTTTTTTGAGTTTGCTCCCACTACTATTCATGAGAAGAATTTTGCTTATGTGGAGAGTAATAAATTTTCTATGCTTGTAGGTCATGAAAAGAATGCTTTAGGTACTGGTTATATTGTTGAATTCATTCATGATGCTACTGAAAATTATTATGAGGGAGGAATATATAATTGTAGGAATTGCAATAATATCAAGTTTCCTCTCTATGTGCTTAAAGTTTTCAAGTTATGCTTGTTTTACCTTCCTATGCAAGTTGATTCTTGTTCCCATAAGTTGTTTGCTCTCAAAATACCTAAGCATAGGAAGTATGTTAGACTTAAATGTGCTAGTCATATTCTTCATGATGCTCTCTTTATGTTACAATTCTTATCTTTTATGTGAGCATCATTGAAATCATCATGCCTAGCTAGGGGCGTTAAACGATAGCGCTTGTTGGGAGGCAACCCAATTTTATTTTTGTTCCTTGATTTTTGTTCCTGTTTAGTAATAAATAATTCATCTAGCCTCTGTTTAGATGTGGTTTTATGTTTTAAATTAGTGTTTGTGCCAAGTAGAACCTTTGGGAAGACTTGGGGAAAGTCTTGTTGATCATGCTGTAAGAAAACAGAAACTTTAGCGCTCACGAGAATTGCTGCCATTTTTGTTTGTAAAGTTATATTTAGTTAATTTTTTTTTCAGATGTTTAATAGATAAATTACTCAGATCCAGCAATTTATTTGAGAATTTTATGAGTTCCAGAAGTATACGTTTGATCCAGATTACTACAGACTGTTCTGTTTTTGACAGATTCTGTTTTCATGTGTTGTTTACTTATTTTGATGAATCTATGGCTAGTAAAGGATTTTATAAACCATAGAGAAGTTGGACTAAAGTAGATATTACACAAATATAAATAAAGAATGAGTTCATTACAGTACCTTGAAGTGGTGATTTATTTTCTTATACTAACGGAGCTTACGAGTTTTCTGTTAAGTTTTGTGTTGTGTAGTTTTCAAGTTTTGGGTAAGCATTCGATGGACTATGGAATAAGGAGTGGCAAGAGCCTAAGCTTGGGGATGCCCAAGGCACCCCAAGGTAATATTCAAGTACAACCAAGAGCCTATGCTTGGGGATGCCCCGGAAGGCATCCCCTCTTTCGTCTTCGTTCATCGGTAACTTTACTTGGAGCTATATTTTTATTCACCACATGATATGTGTTTTGCTTGGAGCGTCAATTTATTTTGTTAGGATTTTATTTATGTTATTTATAACAATGTTTTGCATCTTTTATTTCAATAAAAGTGGCATTGATAGTCTTTACTATGCCTATTTTAGAAGTCCACATGTTGCTGTTTGAAAATAGAAAGTTTAGCGCTGTTGCAATAATTCCCTAGAAAAGTCAGAATGTGATAAAATGTTGAAACCTTTTGCATATTAAGATCTGATAAATTTACTACAGTGGGAATTTTCTTTCATAATTTTTGGAGCTAGGTAAGTCTGGATGTTGCTGCATTCTTTACAGACTGTCCTGTTTAGGAAGATTGCTGTTATGTTTGCATTGTTTGCATATGTTTGCTTCTTTAATGATTCTATTTGAGGATAGGGCTATTAAATATGCAGAGGCATTTAGTATGCAATGTTGAATAATAATTTTAGTGATTTGCTACAGTAGAGTATGATAAGGTTTTGGCAATGGTTTATACTAACTTATCTCACGAGTCCTTGTTGAGTTTTTGTGTGGATGAAGCTTTTGAGATTTAGGGAGACCGTGATATGAGAGGAATTAAGGAGACACAAAAGCTCAATCTTGGGGATGCCCAAGGCATCCCTAGATAATATTTCAAGAAGTCTCAAGCATCTAAGCTTGGGTATGCCCCGGTTGGCATCCCACCTTTCTTCTTCAACAACTATCGGTTAGTTTCGGTTGATCCTAAGTTTTTGCTTCTTCACATGATGTTTGCCATTCTTAGAATGTCATTTTATTTTTATTTGCTTGCTGTTTGAATAAAATACCAAGATCTTAAATTATTAAATGTTAGGGAGTCTTCACATAGTTGCATAATTATTCGACTACTTATTGATCTTCATTTATATCTTTCGGAGTAGTTTGTCATTTGCTCTAGTGCTTCACTTATATCTTTTAGAGCATGGTGGTAGTTCTATTTGAAGAAATAGATGAACTCTCATGCCTCACTTAGATTATTTTGAGAGTCTTAATAGCATGGTAATTTGCTTAAAATCCTAATATGCTAGGTATTCAAGAATAATAAAACTTTCTTATGAGTGTGTTGAATACTAAGAGAAGTTTGATGCTTGATAATTGTTTTGAGATATGGGGGTAATAATATCAAAGTCGTGCTAGTTGAGTAGTTGTGAATTTGAGAAATGCTTGTGTTGAAGTTTGCAAGTCCCGTAGCATGCACGTATGGTAAACGTTGTGTAACAAATTTGAAACATGAGTTGTTATTTTATTGTCTTCCTTATGAGTGGCGGTCGGGGACGAGCGATGGTCTTTTCCTACCAATCTATCCCCCTAGGAGCATGCGTGTAGTACCGAGGTTTTTGATGACTTGTAGATTTTTGCAATAAGTATGTGAATTCTTTATGACTAATGTTGAGTCCATGGATTATATGCACTCTCACACTTCCATCCTTGCTAGCCTCTACGGTACCGTGCATTGCCCTTTCTCACATCGAGAGTTGGTGCAAACTTCGCCGGTGCATCCAAACCCCATGATATGATATGCTCTTTCACACATAAACCTCCTTATATCTTCCTCAAAACAGCCACCATACATACCTATTATGGCATTTCCGTAGCCATTCCAAGATATATTTCCATGCAACTTTCCACCATCCAGTTTATCATGACACATTCATCATTGTCATATTGCTAGCATGATCATGTAGTTGACATAGTATTTGTGGCAAAGCCACCGTTCATAATTCTTTCATACTTGTCACTCTTGATTCATTGCATATCCCGGTACACCGCCGGAGGCATCCATATAGAGTCATACTTTGTTCCAGTATCAAGTTGTAATCATTGAGTTGTAAATAAATAGAAGTGTGATGATCATCATTCAATAGAGCATTGTCCCAAAAAAAGAAAAAAAAGAGAGAAAGGCCAAAAAAAGAAGGCCCCAAAAAAAGAAAATAAATAAAAAGGGGCAATGTTACTATCCTTTTACCACACTTGTGCTTCAAAGTAGCACCATGATCTTCATAGTAGAGAGTCTCTCATGTTATCACTTTCATATACTAGTGGGAATTTTTCGTTATAGAACTTGGCTTGTATATTCCAACAATGGGCCTCCTCAAGTGCCATAGGTCTTCGTGAGCAAGCAAGTTGGATGCACACACACTAGTTTATTTTGTTGAGCTTTCATACATTTATAGCTCTAGTGCATCCGTTGCATGGCAATCCCTACTCCTTGCATTAACATCAATCGGTGGGCATCTCCATAGCCCATTGATTAGCCTCGTTGATGTGAGACTTTATCCTTTTTGTCTTCTCCACATAACCCCCATCATTATATTCTATTCCACCAATAGTGCTATATCCATGGCTCACGCTCATGTATTGCGTGAAAGTTTATGAGTTTGAGATTACTAAAGTATGAAACAATTCTTGGCTTGTCATCGGGGTTGTGCATGATGAGAGCATTCTTGTGTGACGAAAATGAAACATGACTAAACTATATGATTTTGTAGGGATGAACTTTCTTTGGCCATGTTATTTTGAGAAGACATAATTGCTTAGTTAGTATGCTTGAAGTATTATCATTTTTATGTCAATACGAACTTTTGTCTTGAATCTTTCGGATCTGAATATTCATACCACAATTAAGAAGAATTACATTGAAATTATGCCAAGTAGCACTCCGCATCAAAAATTCTGTTTTTATCATTTACCTACTCGAGGACGAGCAGGAATTAAGCTTGGGGATGCTGATACGTCTCCAACGTATCTATAATTTTTGATTGCTCCATGCTATATTATTTACTGTTTTGAATGTTTCTGGGCTTTATTATACACTTTTATATCATTTTTGGGACTAACCTATTAACCCAGAGCCCAGTGCCAGTTTCTGTTTTTACCCTGTTTTAGGGTTTCGAAGAAAAGGAAAATCAAACGGAGTCCAATTGACCTGAAACTTCACGGAACTCATTTTTGGAAGGAAAGAAGCCCAGAAGACTTGGATTGCACGTCGGGGGATCTGCGAGGAGGTCACAAGGCAGGGGGGCGTGCCCACCCCCTGGGCGCGCCCTCCACCCTCGTGAGCCCCTCGTGCCCCCCTGACGTACTTCTTCCGCCTATATATCTCCATATACCCTAAAAACATCCGAGAGCACAATAGATCGGGAGTTCCGCCGCCAAAAGCCTCCGTAGCCACCGAAAGCCAATCTAGACCCGTTTCGGCACCCTGCCGGAGGGGGAATCTTTCTCCGGTGGCCATCTTGATCATCCCGGTGCTCTCCATGATGAGGAGGGAGTAGTTCTCCCTCGGGGCTGAGGGTATGTAGTAGTAGCTATGTGTTTGATCTCTCTCTCTCTCTCGTGTTCTTGATTTGGCACGATCTTGATGTATCGTGAGCTTTGCTATTATATTTGGATCCTATGATGTTTCTTCCCCCCTCTACTCTCTTGTAATGAATTGAGTTTCCCCTTTGAAGTTATCTTATTGGATTGAGTCTTTAAAGATTTGAGAACACTTGATGTATGTCTTGCCGTGGATATCTGTGGTGAAAATGGGATATCACGTGATTCACTTGATGTATGTTTTGGTGATCAACTTGCGGGTTCCGCCCATGAACCTATGCATAGGGGTTGGCACACGTTTTCGTCGTGATTCTCCGGTAGAAACTTTGGGGCACTCTTTGAGGTTCTATGTGTTGGTTGAATAGATGAATCTGAGATTGTGTGGTGCATATCATATAATCGTAGCCACGGATACTTGAGGTGACATTGGAGTATCTAGGTGACATTAGGGTTTTGGTTGATTTGTGTCTTAAGGTGTTATTCTAGTATGAACTCTAGGGCTGTTTGTGACACTTATAGGAATAGCCCAACGGATTGATTGGAAAGAATAACTTTGAGGTGGTTTCGTACCCTACCATAATCTATTCGTTCGTTCTCCACTTTTAGTGACTTTGGAGTGACTCTTTGTTGCATGTTGAGGGATAGTTATGTGATCCAATTATGCTATTATTGTTGAGGGAACTTGCACTAGCGAAAGTATGAACCCTAGGCCTTGTTTCAACGCATTGCAATACCGTTTACGCTCACTTTTATCATTAGTTACCTTGCTGTTTTTATAATTTCAGATTACAAATACCTTTATCTATTATCCATATTGCACTTGTATCACCATCTCTTCGCCGAACTAGTGCACCTATACAATTTACCATCGTATTGGGTGTGTTGGGGACACAAGAGACTCTCTATTATTTGGTTGCAGGGTTGCTTGAGAGAGACCATCTTCATCCTACGCCTCCTACGGATTGATAGACCTTACGTCATCCACTTGAGGGCAATTTGCTACTGTCCTACAAACCTCTGCACTTGGAGGCCCAACAACGTCTACAAGAAGAAGGTTGTGTAGTACACATCGACCCCTATCTTGCGGAGGTGCTGCAACACCCTCAAATCGTTGAGATGCGTGAGGGGGTGCTGCCCATCCGCGATGTTCAAGGGCCAAGGAAGACCAGAAGCGTGGAGACTAGGCTCGAAGAAATGGACCAGCAAGTCTTCAAGTGCCAAGGGATGGTGGAATGCGGACTCAACACCAATCACTCCATGATTAGGGAATTTACCCATGACCACAAGTTGGATGCCAAGAACATCAGAGAGGCCATCTTCAAGCTTCATGAGAAAATCGAGCATCTCCAAGCCCAGATCTATGACCTGCAAAACCAAAATTGTCAGTATGTATACAGATTTAAGAGGATGAGTTTGGCTGTAGATTTGAGGATCCCGGGACTCTTTCATCCTTTTACAATGGTGAACCTTTGCCTTGGAATACGGTGGATAAGCTTCCCACATCATCAACCTCATCACCACCATCACCTCTGAAGAAGGAGGCATGAGTACATGGGTATGGGCACTCCCCTTGGCTTGTGCCAAGATTGGGGGAGGTTCCCCAGTATCCTATCGCCATCACATCTTTACCTTTATCGTTTTTCTTAGTTTGATCCTTTCGGTTATATCTTGATCTAGTAGAATAAAAGGTTTTAGTATGATTTAGTCTTTGAGTTTTGCTTTGTGATCTATCTATGTAATCGAGTACATGAGTTATATAATAAAGAGTAGTTTTGAGTTGAGGGCTTTGCTTTCTTGCTTTGATCATGAGGAAAAAGAAAAAAGGAATAAAAGAAGTAAAAAGATTATATAATGATCTTATGGGAAGTGATGACTTCACATATAAAGAGTATGATGAATAAGGATTTGTTGAGAGTTGACAAACATAGTTTAGGTCATTGTTGCAATTAATAGGAGGTAATAAAGAAAAAGAGCTTTCACATATGAATATACTATCTTGGACATCTTTTGTGATTGTGAGCACTCATTAAAATATTACATCCTAGGAAGACAACATAATGGGTTATGTTTTCTTATATCCAAATAGAAGTTATATTGTCATGGATCCTCCAACATGTTGAGCTTGCTTCTCATCCTATGCTAGCCAAATCTTTTGCACCAAGTAGAGATATTACTTGTGCATCCAAACATCCCTTAACCCAGTTGTGCCATGAGAGTCCACCATATCTACCTATGGATTGAGTAAGATCCTTCAAGTAAGTTGTCATCGGTGCAAGTAATAAAATTGCTCTCTAAATATGTATGATCTTTTCGTGTGAAGAAAATAAGCTTTATACGAACTTGTGATATGGAAGAAATAAAAGCAACAGAATGCATAATAAAGTTCTTTATCACAAGCGGCGATATAAACTAACGTTCTTTTGCATTAAGATTTTGTGCACCCAACCATAAAAGTGCATAACACCCTCTTCTTCCCTCCGTGAAGGACATATCTTTTACTTTTACCTTCTACCTTTATACAAGAGTCATGGTGATCTTCACCTTTCCTTTTTACACTTTTTCTTTTTGAAAAGCATTATATGTTGGGGAAAGATCCAGATATATATACCCACTTAGATGTAAGTTATCATAAAGTATTATTCTTGACATTACCCTTGAGGTAAAAGGTTGGGAGGTGAAACTATAAGCCCCTATCTTTCTCTGTGTCCGATTGAGGCTTTGATCTCATAAGTATCGCGTGAGTGTTAGCAATTATGAAAGACTAAAAGATGGTTGAGTATGTGGACTTGCTACACAATGTCTCTTACATTGACTCTTTCCGATATTATGATAAATTGCAATTGCTTCCATGACTAAGATCATAGTTTGTTAGTTTTCAATGAAGTTTCTGATTCATACTCTACCTTGTGAACGAATTGTTACTTTAGCATAAGAAATTATATGACAATATATGTTGATGTTCTAAAGATGATCATGATACCCTCATGTCTGCATTTTGCTTATCGACATCTCTATCTCTAAACATGTGGACATGATTATCGATTTCGGCTTTCGCTTGAGGACAAGCGAGGTCTAAGCTTGGGGGAGTTGATACGTCCATTTTGCACCATGATTTTATGTTGATATTTATTGCATTATGGGTTGTTATTACACATTATGGTACAATACTTATGCCTTTTCTCTCTTATTTTACGAGATTTACATGAAGAGGGAGAATGCCGGCTGCTGGAATTCTAGACCGGAAAGTAGCAAATCTGAGAAACCTATTCCGCACAACTCCAAAAGTCCTGAAAATTTAAGAAGAATTATTTTGGAATATATAAAACATATTGTGCGAAGAAAATACCAGAGGGGACCAACCAGGTGGCCACAAGCCTGGGGGCACGCCCTACCCCCTAGGCGCGCCCCTAGGGCTTGTGGGCTCCCTGGCAGGTCTCCATTACCCATCTTCTACTATATGAAGAATTTTGACCTAGAAAAAAATTAGAAGGAAGATTTCGGGACCTGGGCAGAAGCAATCTAGGGCTCCGGTGGAGCTATTCTGCTAGGGAAACTTCCCTCCGGGAGGGGAAAATCAAAGCCATCGTCATCACCAATGATCCTCTCATCGAGAGGGGGTCAATCTCCATCAACATATTCACCAGCACCATCTCCTCTCAAACCCTAGTTCATCTCTTGTACTCAATTTTTGTCTCAAAACCTCAGATCGGTACGTGTGGGTTGCTAGTAGTGTTGATTATTCCTTATAGATGATGCTAGTTGGTTTATTTGGTGGAAGATCATATGTTCAGATCTTTAATGATATTCAATACCCCTATGATCTTGAACATGAATAGGCTTTGTGAGTAGTTACGTTTGTTCCCGAGGACATGGGAGAAGTCTTGTTATAAGTAATCATGTGAATTTGGTATTCGTTTGATATTTTGATGAGATGTATGTTGTCTTTCCTCTAGTGTATTTTATGCGAACGTTGACTACATGACACTTCACCATGATTTAGGCCTAGGGGAAGGCATTAGGAAGTAATAAGTAGATGATGGGTTGCTAGAGTGACAGAAGCTTACACCCTAGTTTATGTGTTGCTTCGTAATGGTTGATTTGGATCCACATGTTTCATGCTACGGTTAGATTTATCTTAATTCTTCTTTCATAGTTGCAGATGCTTGCGAGAGGGGTTAATCATAAGTAGGAGGCTTGTCCAAGTATGGACAACACCCAAGCACTGGTCCACCCACATACCAAATTATCAAAGTGATGAACGCGAATCATATGAGCATGATGAAAACTAACTTGACAGTAATTCCCATGTGTCCCCAGAGCACTTTTCTTTATATAAGAGTTCGTCCAGTCTTATCCTTTGCTACAACAAGGATTGGGCCACCTTGCTGCACCTTTGTTACACTTATTACTTGTTACCCATTACGAATGATCTAATCATGAAACTATCTATTAAAGATAATTTCAATGCTTGCAGAAAATAGCTTGCTAAAAATTGCATGTCATTTCCTTTTGATCCTTGATACGTCCATTTTGCATCATGTTTTCCTATTGTTATTTATAATTTTTTATGCATAATAATGGGTTTTGGAGTATTTCTAATGCCTTTTCTCTCATAATGTGCAAGGTTTACACAAGGAGGGAGAATGCCGGCAGCTGGAATTCTGGACCTTGAAAAGCTACGTCAGACTTACCTATTATGCACATCTCCAAATGAGCTGAAAATGTACGGAGAATTATTTTGCAATAAAAAAATACTAGAGCGAATACCTACCAGAGGAGGCCCACCAGGTGTGTAACGCCCCAGATATTAATTTCTCAATTTGTACTCCAATTCTTGCCGTTTCCGGCATTAAGTTATATTTATTCCTCGGGTTCGGGTCTTTGTCTCCATGTGTTATTTTCGTTTTCTTGCATCTCATATCATGTCATCACGTGCATTGCATTTGCATACATGTTCATCTCATGCATTCGAGCATTTTCCCCGTTGTCCGTTTTGCATTCCGGTGCTTCGTTCTCCTCCGGTGGCCATTTCTAGCTTTCTTTCGTGTGTGGGGATTAAACATTTCCGGATTGGACCGAGACTTTCCATGCGGCCTTGGTTTACTACCGGTAGACCGCCTGTCAAGTTTCGTGCCATTTGGACTTCGTTTGATACTCCAACGGTTAACCGAGGGACCGAAAAGGCCTCGTGTGTGTTGCAGCCCAACACCCCTCCAATTTGGCCCAAAACCCACCAAACTCTGCTCCATCGTCTCGGTCGTTCGATCATGATCGTGTGGGCGAAAACCGCACCTCATTTGGACTCTCCTAGCTCCACTTATGCCTATAAATAGGTCCCCCGTTTTTCGGATCTATTCTCCCCCGCGAAACCCTAGTTTCCCCTCGCGCCGGCCGGACACGTCCGCCCCGGCCGGACGAAATCGCCGCCGCGCCCCTCGCCCACTCGCAGCACGCCACGTGGCGCCCCAGCTCCCCGCCGCCGCCGGCCCGGGAGGCCCAGGAAGGGCCCCCGCGAGCCCGATCCGCCGCCGCCCTTCGTCCCGCGCTCCGCCGCCATCGTCTCCACGCCCGGTGGCCGGTGCCGCCGCGGGCGACCTCGCCTCCCGCCGGAGCCCGCACCGGCCGCCCCCGGCCGCCTGTCGCCCGCCTCGCCGGAACGCCGCCCCGCGCCGACCGGCTCCGCCAGCGCCCCGGTGCCGGCCGCCGCCTCAAGTCCGCCGCCCCACGCCGGCCAAGTCCCCGGCGAGCGCCCCGGAGCTGGACCACCGCCGCCGGCCTTCTTCTCCGGCGACCTCGAGCTTCTCTGGCGTGCCTCGAAGTCCGTGCCTGCGGGATCCCGATCTGGATCTAGATCTAGAACGTGACGGTTGACTTTTCGTCCCCGAAACCCTAATTTTCTATGCAAACTTTGACTGCTCATATCTCCGCATCCGTAGCTCCGTTTTGGACGTATGATATATCAAAATCTTCGTCTCGACGAGTACATCATTTCATTACATTGCATCATTTGCATTTGAGTTCATCTTGATGCCCAAAATGCTGTCAGAAGGAGGCATCGTGAGTTAAATTGCAGATCCGTTAGCTCATCATTGACTTTTGTCATTTTTGCCATGAATATTGTGTGCATGATATGCCTGTGCCCCTTTGGGATGAATTGTTAAGCATTTTGTATTCTTTCCAGAGGTGCCACCCATGCATTTTTAGGATGTGTGTGTTGTATTGTGCAAGCTTGCAAAGAGGGGTACCTGAGATTGCTGATTTCAGGGACTTAGTGATTTTCACTAAGTCTGGGATGTTTTAGTTCATGATGCTATATGTCCAGCTTGTTTCCTAGTGATCCGTGCCTCTTTTGAGGACGATCAGTAAGAGTGATTTGTTATGCTTGTTGTGCTTTATCCATCCATGTCTTTACTTGTTATGTTGGAGCACACTAGGTTGACTCAATCGAGCTCAACTTTTGCATCGTTGTTAATTTGGGCAGATCGTGAACTCTTTTGCGATTTTGCCGATGCCATTGCTAGTGGCTCATGCATGCTATGCCATGTCTAGCTAGCATTTTGTGCCTTCTTTATGGATATATGCTTGCCTTGCCATGACTTGCACCGTAGTGAGTGCATCGAGCTCGTTTACATGCCTCCGTGAGTTATAATTTCAGCATGTCTCAGTTTTCACAAAGTCTGAAAACTGATTGTGTTTCATCGATGTTCGTGTGCTTGTTAGAGTATTTTGTGAACCCTTTTGGCCCCAGGTCACTTTGGGTGTTTAGTTAAGCTTGTTGAGTAGCTCGATGCCATGTTCTTACTTGCCATGTTCAGGTTATATTTCATGTTGTTTTGCTGCTCCGAAGAGAGCATCATGGTCTGAAAGTTCAGACTAGCATTAATTTCGCTAAGTCTGAAATCTGTTTTGCTTATTCAGTTTTGCCATGCTTGTTTGAATCCCTTAGTGGATGATTTTGCATATGGCTCAGTTCTAGTGATTTGTTAAGCATCTTGTGTACATCCCTGCCATGCATTTTGTTTTCATGTTTGATGGCTGTAGCATGTTCATTTCATTGCATTTAGGAGCCTACTTGCTGTAAATCACAGATCGGTTCGTTTCGTAAAACGCTTGCCATTTCCAAACCGTAGCTCCGATTCCTATGATCTTTATATCATTTTCAGGGGATTTCTTCCCCTCTATCCAGTGGTGCACTTGGTTTTCCAAGTTGACGCCAGATTCACGCATTTCCTGTCACGTCTTGCGTTTTGCATCCCGCATCGCATCCCGCATAGCATACCATCTTTGCATATTATTGGTTGCCCTTGCACGTGGTTGATTGTATCCTTGTTGCTTGTTTGTGTTGTTGGGTAGAGCCGGGAGACGAGTTCGCTAACGAGGAGCCCGTTGAGTTTGCTTTTGAGGATCCAGTCAACTCTGACAACTGTGCAGGCAAGATGATCATACCCTCGAAATCACTACTATCTTTGCTATGCTAGTTGCTCGCTCTTTTGCTTTGCCAATGCTACGATGCCTACCACTTGCTTGTCAGAGGTCACGTGCAACAAGTGCAACAAGTGCCAACAGAAGGGTCACTACGCCAACAAGTGTTTCAACCAGAGGCGTCTTCCTCTTCCTCCTCCTGTCAGATCGGCAAGTACAGCTGTGGTCAAGCATAATCCCAAGCACGCCAAGGTCAATATGGTGAATGCAGATCAGGCAGAGGATTCGTCAGATGTCATCATGGGTAACCTTCCTGTTAATGATATTCCTGCAAAAGTTCTTTTTGATATAGGTGCATCGCATTGTTTCATCTCGAAGCCTTTTGCATCTAAGCATGAGTTGATTTCCCAAGTTATGCATAGTCCGTTAGCAGTGGTCTCTCCTGGCAAATGTTTGCTTGCCAACCAAGAGATTCCGGATATTTCCATCATGTTGGGTGATTTCAAGTTCCTCGCTTCTCCAATGGTTCTTGGTAATTCGGATATCGATCTTATTCTTGGGATGGACTGGCTCTCTAAACATAAAGCTCAGCTTGATTGTGCGGCCAAGCAGATTCAACCGACTCATTCGTCTGAGGATGTAATTGTCTTTGCTGCTCGGGATAATACCATCCAGTTGTTTTCTCTCAATGAGAAGGGTGAATTGGATGCTATTTCACAGATTCCGGTTGTTTGTGAGTATCAAGACGTCTTCCCAGAAGAACTCCCAGGAATGCCTCCAAACCGGCTGGTTGAATTTGTTATTGAACTTGAGCCCGGTACGGAACCTGTGTGCAAACGTCCCTACAAGCTCGGCCCCGAAGAGTTGAAGGAGTTGAAGAAACAACTCGATGTTCAAGAAATAATGGGTCTCATTCGGCCTAGTACTTCTCCGTGGGGTTGTGGTGTTCTTTTTGTGAAGAAGAAGGATGGAACGGACCAACTTTGTGTTGATTATCGTCCATTGAACAAGAAGACCATCAAGAACAAATACCCACTTCCCAACATCAATGATCTGTTCGAACAACTCAAGGGTGCCCAAGTATTCTCCAAGCTCGATCTCCGTATGGGTTATCATCAAATTCGCATTCGTGAGCAAGATATTCCCAAGACGGCTTTCAGGACAAGCTATGGGTCATATGAATACACTGTCATGTCTTTTGGCCTCGCCAACGCTCCTCCGACGTTCTCTCGCATGATGAACTTCATCTTCAACCCCTACACCAATGACTTCGTTTTGGTCTATCTCGACGACATTCTGGTTTTCTCGAAGAACAAGGAAGATCATGCCAAGCACTTGCGTTTGGTTCTTGACAAGCTCAGGGAACATCAGTTCTACGCCAAGTTCTCCAAGTGTGAATTTTGGCTCGATGAGGTGCTTTATCTTGGCCATATCATCTCTGCCAAGGGCATTTCCGTGGATCTTGAGAAGGTGTCTGCAATTGTTAATTGGGAACCTCCTCAGAACGTGAAGCAACTCCGTAGCTTCCTCGGTCTTGCAAGCTATTGCCGAAGATTCGTTGAAAACTTTTCCAAGATCGCGAAGCCTCTCTCAAATCTTCTTCAGAAGCACGTCAAGTACGTTTGGTCTCCGGAGTGTGATATTGCTTTCAACGCTTTGAAAGAGAAATTGATCACTGCTCCAGTTCTGACTCCGCCCGATGAAACCAAGCCGTACGAGGTCTTTTGTGATGCCTCTCTCCAAGGTCTAGGTGCTGTACTGATGCAAGAGAAGAAAGTTGTTGCTTATACCTCTCGCCAGTTGAAGCCTAATGAGAAGAACTACCCCACTCATGATCTCGAGTTGGCGGCAGTTGTGCACGCTTTGTTGACTTGGAGACATCTTCTATTGGGAAGAAAAGTGGACATTTTCACTGATCACAAGAGTCTCAAGTACATCTTCACTCAGCCTAATCTCAACCTCAGGCAGACTCGATGGGTCGAAATGATTCAAGAGTACAATCCGAGTATCGAGTATACTCCAGGCAAGGCTAATGTGATTGCTGACGCTTTGAGCAGAAAAGCATATTGCAACAGTCTGATTCTCAAGCCTTATCAACCCGAGCTTTGTGAAGCTTTCCGCAAACTTAATCTGCAAATTGTTCCTCAAGGTTTCCTCGCCAACCTTCAAGTCTCTCCTACCTTGGAAGACCAGATTCGCCAAGCCCAGCTTCTTGATGCTATGGTGAAAAAGGTGACGTTTGGTATTGCAAAGAGTTAGTCCAAGTACAAGTGCTACCGACTTGATGACAAGGACACTCTCTTCTTCGAGGATCGAATTGTTGTGCCCAAAGGTGAACTTCATAAAGTGATCATGAATGAGGCTCACAATTCTCTCCTCTCCATCCACCCTGGTAGCATGAAGATGTATCAGGATCTGAAGCAAACTTATTGGTGGACTCGAATGAAGCGCGAGATCGCTCAATTCGTGAAGGAATGTGATGTCTACAGAAGAGTGAAGGCAGAACACCAAAGACCAGCAGGTCTCCTCCAACCTCTTGCCATTCCAGAATGGAAGTTTGACCACATTGAAATGGACATCGTGACTGGGTTTCCAAAGTCCAAGCGTGGCAATGATGCTATATTCGTTGTCATCGACAAGCTCACCAAAGTGGCTCACTTTCTGCCTATCAAAGAGTCAATCACTGCAGCTCAATTGGCGGAACTCTATACCTCTCGAATTGTCTATCTGCACGGTATTCCTCAAGTGATATCTTCAGACCGTGGCAGCATCTTTACCTCCAAGTTTTGGGATTCTTTTCAGAAGGCCATGGGCTCCAACATCCGCTTCAGCACTGCTTTCCATCCTCAAACAAGCGGTCAAGTCGAGCGTGTCAACCAGATTCTTGAAGATATGCTCAGGGCTTGTGTTATCTCCTTCGGCATGAAGTGGGAGGATTGTCTTCCTTATGCTGAATTCTCATACAACAACAGTTTTCAAGCAAGTTCAGGCAAGGCCCCATTTGAAATTCTGTATGGTAGGAAATGCCGTACCCCTCTCAACTGGTCTGAAACCGGTGAACGTCAGCTGCAGGGTAATGACCTAATCACAGAGGCAGAAGAAATGTGCAAGGTCACTCGTGATAACCTCAAAGCAGCCCCATCCCGCTAGAAGAGCTACTATGATAGTAAGCACCCTGATTTGGCTTTCGAGATCGGAGATCATGTTTACCTCCGCGTCTCTCCTATGAAAGGGACTCGTCGCTTCGGTATCAAAGGGAAGCTTGCCCCCAGATACGTCGGACCTTTCAAGATTGTCAGCAAGGGAGGCGACCTCGCCTATCAACTCGAGCTTCCTGCAAACTTTGCCAATGTTCATGATGTGTTCCATGTCTCCCAACTCCTAAAGTGCTTCAAGACGCCTGAACGCACCGTCAACTTCGAGGACATTGAGCTCCAAGAAGATCTCTCTTACCGTGAGCACCCAGTTGCAATCCTTGAAGAGACTGAACGCAGAACTCACAACAAGTCAATCAAATTTCTCAAAGTCAAGTGGTCACACCATTCCAACCATGAAGCTACCTGGGAACGCGAGGATTACCTCCATTCTGAGTACCTGGAGTTCTTTTAGTCCTAGATCTCGGGACGAGATCTTTTCGTAGTGGTGGAGTGTTGTAACGCCCTAGATATTACTTTCCCAATTTGTACTCCAACTCTTGCCGTTTCCGGCATTAAGTTATATTTATTCCTCGGGTTCGGGTCTTTGTCTCCGTGTGTTATTTTCGTTTTCTTGCATCTCATATCATGTCATCACGTGCATTGCATTTGCATACATGTTCATCTCATGCATTCGAGCATTTTCCCCGTTGTCCGTTTTGCATTCCGGCGCTTCGTTCTCCTCCGGTGGCCATTTCTAGCTTTCTTTCGTGTGTGGGGATTAAACATTTCCGGATTGGACCGAGACTTGCCATGCGGCCTTGGTTTACTACCGGTAGACCGCCTATCAAGTTTCGTGCCATTTGGACTTCGTTTGATACTCCAACGGTTAACCGAGGGACCGAAAAGGCCTCGTGTGTGTTGCAGCCCAACACCCCTCCAATTTGGCCCAAAACCCACCAAACTCTTCTCCATCGTCTCGGTCGTTCGATCACGATCGCGTGGGCGAAAACCGCACCTCATTTGGACTCTCCTAGCTCCACTTATGCCTATAAATAGGTCCCCCGTTTTTTGGATCTATTCTCCCCCGCGAAACCCTAGTTTCCCCTCGCGCCGGCCGGACACGTCCGCCCCGGCCGGACGAAATCGCCGCCGCGCGCCTCGCCCACTCGCAGCGCGCCACGTGGCGCCCCAGCTCCCCACCGCCGCCGGCCCGGGAGGCCCAGGAGGGGCCCCCGCGAGCCCGATCCGCCGCCGCCCTTCGTCCCGCGCTCCGCCGCCATCATCTCCACGCCCGGTGGCCGGCGCCGCTGCGGGCGACCTCGCCTCCCGCCGGAGCCTGCACCGGCCGCCCCCGGCCGCCTGTCGCCCGCCTCGCCAGAACGCCGCCCCGCGCCGATCGGCTCCGCCAGCGCCCCGGTGCCGGCCGCCGCCTCCAGTCCGCCGCCCCACGCCGGCCAAGTCCCCGGCGAGCGCCCCGGAGCCGGACCACCGCCGCCGGCCTTCTTCTCCGGCGACCTCGAGCTTCTCCGGCATGCCTCGAAGTCCGTGCCCGCGGGATCCCGATCTGGATCTAGATCTAGAACGTGACGGTTGACTTTTCGTCCCCGAAACCCTAATTTTCTATGCAAACTTTGACTGCTCATATCTCTGCATCCGTAGCTCCGTTTGGACGTATGATATATCAAAATCTTCGTCTCGACGAGTACATCATTTCATTCCATTGCATCATTTGCATTTGAGTTCATCTTGATGCCCAAAATGCTGTTAGGAGGCATCGTGAGTTAAATTGCAGATCCGTTAGCTCATCATTGACTTTTGTCATTTTTGCCATGAATATTATGTGCATGATATGCCTGTGCCCCTTTGGGATGAATTGTTAAGCATTTTTTCTTCTTTCCAGAGGTGCCACCCATGCATTTTTAGGATGTGTGTGTTGTCTTGTGCAAGCTTGTAAAGAGGGGTACCTGAGAGTGCTGATTTCAGGGACTTAGTGATTTTCACTAAGTCTGGGATGTATTAGTTCATGATGCTATATGTCCAGCTTGTTTCCTAGTGATCCGTGCCTCTTTTGAGGATGATCAGTAAGAGTGATCTGTTATGCTTGTTGTGCTTTATCCATCCATGTCTTTACTTGTTATATTGGAGCAACCTAGGTTCACTCAATCGAGCTCAACTTTTGCATCGTTGTTAATTTGGGCAGATCGTGAACTCTTTTGCGATTTTGCCGATGCCATTGCTAGTGGCTCATGCATGCTATGCCATTGTTCTTGACATGTCTAGCTGGAATTTTGTGCCTTCTTTATGGATATATGCTTGCCTTGCCATGACTTGCACCGTAGTGAGTGCATCGAGCTCGTTTACATGCCTCCGTGAGTTATAATTTCAGCATGTCTCAGTTTTCACTAAGTCTGAAAACTGATTGTGTTTCATCGATGTTCGTGTGCTTGTTAGAGTATTTTGTGAACCCTTTTGGCCCCAGGTCACTTTGGGTGTTTAGTTAAGCTTGTTAAGTAGCTCCATACCATGTTCTTACTTGCCATGTTCAGGTTATGTTTCATGTTGTTTTGCTGCTCCGAAGAGAGCATCGTGGTCTGAAATTTCAGACTAGCCTTAATTTCCCTAAGTCTGAAATCTGTTTTGCTTATTCAGTTTTGCCATGCTTGTTTGAACCCCTTAGTGGATGATTTTGCATATGGCTCAGTTCTAGTGATTTCTTAAGCATCTAGTGTACATCCCTGCCATGCATTTTTTTTCATGTTTGGTGGCTGTAGTGTGTTCATTTCGTTGCATTTAGGTGCCTACTTGCTGTAAATCGCAGATCGGTTCGTTTCGTAAAACGCTTGCCATTTCCAAACCGTAGCTCCGATTCCTATGATCTTTATATCATTTTCAGGGGATTTCTTCCCCTCTATCCAGTGGCGGACTTGGTTTTCCAAGTTGAGGCCAGATTCATGCATTTCCTGTCACGTCTTGCATTTTGCATCCCGCATCGCATCCCGCATAGCATACCATCTTTGCATATTATTGGTTGCCCTTGCATGTGGTTGATTGTATCCTTGTTGCTTGTTTGTGTTGTTGGGTAGAGACGGGAGACGAGTTCGCTAACGAGGAGCCCGTTGAGTTTGCTTTTGAGGATCCAGTCAACTCTGACAACTGTGCGGGCAAGATGATCATACCCTCGAAATCACTACTATCTTTGCTATGCTAGTTGCTCGCTCTTTTACTTTGCCAATGCTACGATGCCTACCACTTGCTTGTCAGCCTCCCAATTGCCATGATTGGGCCTCTAACCCACCATTGTCCTAGCAAACCGTTGATTGGCTATGTTACCGCTTTGCTCAACCCCCTTCTTATAGCGTTGCTAGTTGCAGGTGAAGATTGGAGCTGTTCCTTGTTGGAACATTTCTTTACTTGTTGGGATATCATTATATTGCTATGTTATCTTAATTCATCTATATACTTGGTAAAGGGTGGAAGGCTCGGCCTCTCGCCTAGTGTTTTGTTCCACTCTTGCCGCCCTAGTTTCCGTCATATCGGTGTTATGTTCCCGGATTGTTGCGTCCCTTACGCGGTTGGGCTATAATGGGAACCCCTTGATAGTTCGCCTTGATTAAAGCTTTTCCAGCAATGCCCAACATTGGTTTTACCATTTGCCACCTACCCCCTTTTTCCCTTGGGTTTCCGGAGCCCGAGGGTCATCTTTATTTTAGCCCCCCACGGGCCAGTGCTCCTCTGAGTGTTGGTCCGGAACGTCAGCCGCCGGTGGCCACCAGGGGCAACTCTGGGCTGGCCTACCGGAAGTTTGGACAATCTGAGTGTGCCCTGAGAAAGAGATATGTGCAGCTCCTATCGGGATTTGTCGGCACATTCGGGCGGTGTTGCTGGACTTGTTTTGACCTGTCGAATCATCTTGTTGTACCGTGATACCGAGTCTGATCGGTGTGTCCTGGGTGGAGGTCTATTCCTTCGTTGACCGTGAGAGCTTGTTATGGGCTAAGTTGGGACCCCCCCTGCAGGGATTGATCTTTCGAAAGCCGTGCCCGCGGTTATGGGCAGATGGGAATTTGTTAATGTCCGGTTGTAGATAACTTGAACCTTAATTAATTAAAATGAATCAACTGAGTGTGTTGCCGTGATGGCCTCTTCTCGGCGGAGTCCGGGAAGCGGACACGGTGTTGGAGTTATGTTTGCGCTGGTTGCTCTCTAGTCTCTCGCTCGTGCATTGCGTCCTCTTCTCGCTCTCTTTTGCGAATAAGTTAGCCACCATATATGCTAGTCGCTTGCTGCAGCTCCACTTATACATTAACCCCTTTCCTACCTATTAAGCTTAAATAGTCTTGATCGCGAGGGTGCGAGATTGCTGAGTCCCTGTGGCTCACAGATTACTATTACCCCAGATGCAGGGACAGATGATATAGCTCCAGATGGCGCGCTTGAGCTCAAGTGGGAGTACGACGAGGACTCTCAGTGTTACTATGTGTCTTTTCCTAATGATCAGTAGTGGTGCCTATTCGGGGTTAGATTCAGGGCCTTGTCGCATGTTGGGGGTCTTTTCTATTTTGGCGCCGTAGTCGGGCCATGAGTGATTTGTATGATGGATGTTATTTATGTACTTTGATGTGACGTGGCGAGTGTAAGCCAACTATGTTCTTCCCCTTTATATTATTTATGTACATGGGATGTGTGATGATTTCCCGACTTGCGACATTGCTTTCAATGCGGCTATGCCTCTAAGTCGTGCCTTGACACATGGGAGATATAGCCGCATCGAGGGCGTTACAAGTTGGTAATCAGAGGTTTCCCCGACCTTAGGAGCCCCCATTGCTTGATCGTTTTTAGCAGCCGAGTTGTGTCTAGAAAATGTTTTGAGTCCTTAGGTATTATATATCAGAGAACTTAGGAATTCTTTTTACTTCCCAGTCTCCTCATCGCTCTGGTAAGGCATCCTGACGTAGAGTTTTGACTCTTCTCTTCTCAAATTTCACTAAATTTTTTTTAGGATCACGCGAGTATCTTGGTTTTGTTCCGATGGCTTATGATGAGAATACTGTCTTGGTGCCTCCTGTCAGGGGTTTAGTGGAAGTGTCCCGGGGAGTTGAGCTCTGAGGTGTTGTCATCATAATTCTATCGTTGCAATTCTGGTATACTTGAGATATGTGCACGACATCGAAAATCTCCTTTATGCAGTTCGTTGGTGAGATAACCTTGACGCCACCCAGTACTGGGGCGGGAGTTCGGGAGTATCGCCATAACTTGTATAACGGATGCTTTTCGAAGGTTGAGGTAGATGGTTTCCGAAGGTTTCTTGGTTATGTGTTGAAGGATGGATACAGCTGGATGTAGGATTTGCTAGCTTGGGTGAGATATTATGCTTCCCCTGTATCCCCAACACCTGATTGCATAACCGGAAAGTTTCGGGAGTCTCATAGGTGGGAATTCAAGTAGCTCTTAGGATATCTTTCCAACAGATGTATGATATGAAATTGGGGTTCGACGTCTAGTGGTTCACCTATTCACGGTTGATTTTACAGTGGCCTCGTTGTGTCTTAAAGAGTCCTTGGCTATGCTGACTCGGGGACGCTTCGTATGTCATGTGCACTGCCTTGTACATGATGGTGCTGTACGATCGAGCCCGTGTAGGTCCCACCACGAAAACTTCGGACGAAATTTCTATCATATATTTGTTCCGGATTATTCCGCAAGCCAACCCTTGGTTTTATTTCGAGTTGTGGTATTCGTTCTGCTTCGACGTCATATGTTGATTCCATCCCTCGTTGATGTACCTCTTCTACCTGATTCTTCGTGGCTTCGCAATTTAGGAATATGTTCCCACTTCAAGAGAAGTGCATTCGTTCATTTTGTTCGGATGTGAAGACTTTATGTTGCAATTTTCATTCCGTTGGTTTCAGCTTCATTTATCTGCCTATGTGCTAATGGTGGTCAACCTCTTCAGGATGGCTCCCGCTAAGAGCACCAGTCAGAACCAGAATCAAGATCCGCCACCACCTCCGCCTCCTCCGGAAGCATGGCAAGCTATGATGGCCGCTACTAATGCAAACACACAGTTAATCATGCAAATCATCCAAGAGCGGAATCAAAGCAGTCAAGGGAATCAAGGCAACAATCAAAACCATTTTGCAACTCTGAACCAGTTCCTCGCAAATGGTCCAAAGACGTTCAGCAACTGTGTTGAGGCTACCGATGCTGATGATTGGTTAGTCGATCTGGGCAAGCATTTTGAATGCAGCAACATCAGACCTGAAGATTTCGTCAAGTTCGTGTCTTTCCAGCTCAAAGATCAGGCCGCAGAGTGGTTCCAGCAGTACCAGGATTCCAGGGGTGGACGTTTGATCACTTGGGATGATTTCCGTCGTGATTTCCGAGCTCATCACATTCCTCAAAGTGTGACTGAAAGCAAACGTGAAGAATTCTGCAATCTGAAGCAAGGCTCTTTGTTTGTCTATGACTACAACAAGTTGTTCCAGAAGCTCGCCCGTTTTGCCAAGCAGGATGTTCCTGATGAGAAGAGCATGATCTATCAGTTCAGGGGTGGTCTCCGTGAAGAAATTCAGCTCGCTCTTGTCCTCTTCGAGCCGCTGAGATACGATGAGTTCTACAACATGGCACTAAAGCAAGAGGCTGCTCAGTTGAGGTGTGATGCTTCCAGGAAGCGAGTCAGAGACACTACACCTTCTTCCTCTACGCAAGTGCCAAAGCAGCAGAAGTATTGGCTTCCTCCTCCTCCGTTCCGTCAGCCGTATCAGCAGAAGAGCAAAGGTGGCAGTGGTTCTTCCCACCCACCCAACCCAGGCTTTCAGAACAAGACTTCATCTCAAGCTCCAAGATCGAGTGCTCCGTACCACCGTCCGCTCTCAGAGGTCACGTGCAACAAGTGCCAACAGAAGGGTCACTACGCCAACAAGTGTTTCAACCAGAGGCGTCTTCCTCTTCCTCCTCCTGTCAGATCGGCAAGTACAGCTGTGGTCAAGCATAATCCCAAGCACGCCAAGGTCAATATGGTGAATGCAGATCAGGCAGAGGATTCGTCAGATGTCATCATGGGTAACCTTCCTGTTAATGATATTCCTGCAAAAGTTCTTTTTGATATAGGTGCATCGCATTGTTTCATCTCAAAGCCTTTTGCATCTAAGCATCAGTTGATTTCCCAAGCTATGCATAGTCCGTTAGCAGTGGTCTCTCCTGGCAAATGTTTGCTCGCCAACCAAGAGATTCCGGATATTTCCATCATGTTGGGTGATTTCAAGTTCCTCGCTTCTCCAATGGTTCTTGGTAATTCGGATATCGATCTTATTCTTGGGATGGACTGGCTCTCTAAACATAAAGCTCAGCTTGATTGTGCGGCCAAGCAGATTCAACCGACTCATTCGTCTGAGGATGTAATTGTCTTTGCTGCTCGGGATAATACCATCCGGTTGTTTTCTCTCAATGAGAAGGGTGAATTGGATGCTATTTCACAGATTCCGGTTGTTTGTGAGTATCAAGACGTCTTCCCAGAAGAACTCCCAGGAATGCCTCCAAACCGGCTGGTTGAATTTGTTATTGAACTTGAGCCTGGTACGGAACCTGTGTGCAAACGTCCCTACAAGCTCGGCCCCGAAGAGTTGAAGGAGTTGAAGAAACAACTCGATGTTCAAGAAATAATGGGTCTCATTCGGCCTAGTACTTCTCCGTGGGGTTGTGGTGTTCTTTTTGTGAAGAAGAAGGATGGAACGGACCAACTTTGTGTTGATTATCGTCCATTGAACAAGAAGACCATCAAGAACAAATACTCACTTCCCAACATCAATGAGCTGTTCGAACAACTCAAGGGTGCCCAAGTATTCTCCAAGCTCGATCTCCGTATGGGTTATCATCAAATTCGCATTCGTGAGCAAGATATTCCCAAGACGGCTTTCAGGACAAGCTATGGGTCATATGAATACACTGTCATGTCTTTTGGCCTCGCCAACGCTCCTCCGACGTTCTCTCGCATGATGAACTTCATCTTCAACCCCTACACCAATGACTTCGTTTTGGTCTATCTCGACGACATTCTGGTTTTCTCGAAGAACAAGGAAGATCATGCCAAGCACTTGCGTTTGGTTCTTGACAAGCTCAGGGAACATCAGTTCTACGCCAAGTTCTCCAAGTGTGAATTTTGGCTCGATGAGGTGCTTTATCTTGGCCATATCATCTCTGCCAAGGGCATTTCCGTGGATCTTGAGAAGGTGTCTGCAATTGTTAATTGGGAACCTCCTCAGAACGTGAAGCAACTCCGTAGCTTCCTCGGTCTTGCAAGCTATTGCCGAAGATTCGTTGAAAACTTTTCCAAGATCGCGAAGCCTCTCTCAAATCTTCTTCAGAAGCACGTCAAGTACGTTTGGTCTCCGGAGTGTGATATTGCTTTCAACGCTTTGAAAGAGAAATTGATCACTGCTCCAGTTCTGACTCCGCCCGATGAAACCAAGCCGTACGAGGTCTTTTGTGATGCCTCTCTCCAAGGTCTAGGTGCTGTACTGATGCAAGAGAAGAAAGTTGTTGCTTATACCTCTCGCCAGTTGAAGCCTAATGAGAAGAACTACCCCACTCATGATCTCGAGTTGGCGGCAGTTGTGCACGCTTTGTTGACTTGGAGACATCTTCTATTGGGAAGAAAAGTGGACATTTTCACTGATCACAAGAGTCTCAAGTACATCTTCACTCAGCCTAATCTCAACCTCAGGCAGACTCGATGGGTCGAAATGATTCAAGAGTACAATCCGAGTATCGAGTATACTCCAGGCAAGGCTAATGTGATTGCTGACGCTTTGAGCAGAAAAGCATATTGCAACAGTCTGATTCTCAAGCCTTATCAACCCGAGCTTTGTGAAGCTTTCCGCAAACTTAATCTGCAAATTGTTCCTCAAGGTTTCCTCGCCAACCTTCAAGTCTCTCCTACCTTGGAAGACCAGATTCGCCAAGCCCAGCTTCTTGATGCTATGGTGAAAAAGGTGAAGTTTGGTACTGCAAAGAGTTAGTCCAAGTACAAGTGCTACCGACTTGATGACAAGGACACTCTCTTCTTCGAGGATCGAATTGTTGTGCCCAAAGGTGAACTTCATAAAGTGATCATGAATGAGGCTCACAATTCTCTCCTCTCCATCCACCCTGGTAGCACGAAGATGTATCAGGATCTGAAGCAAACTTATTGGTGGACTCGAATGAAGCGCGAGATCGCTCAATTCGTGAAGGAATGTGATGTCTACAGAAGAGTGAAGGCAGAACACCAAAGACCAGCAGGTCTCCTCCAACCTCTTGCCATTCCAGAATGGAAGTTTGACCACATTGAAATGGACATCGTGACTGGGTTTCCAAAGTCCAAGCGTGGCAATGATGCTATATTCGTTGTCATCGACAAGCTCACCAAAGTGGCTCACTTTCTGCCTATCAAAGAGTCAATCACTGCAGCTCAATTGGCGGAACTCTATACCTCTCGAATTGTCTATCTGCACGGTATTCCTCAAGTGATATCTTCAGACCGTGGCAGCATCTTTACCTCCAAGTTTTGGGATTCTTTTCAGAAGGCCATGGGCTCCAACATCCGCTTCAGCACTGCTTTCCATCCTCAAACAAGCGGTCAAGTCGAGCGTGTCAACCAGATTCTTGAAGATATGCTCAGGGCTTGTGTTATCTCCTTCGACATGAAGTGGGAGGATTGTCTTCCTTATGCTGAATTCTCATACAACAACAGTTTTCAAGCAAGTTCAGGCAAGGCCCCATTTGAAATTCTGTATGGTAGGAAATGCCGTACCCCTCTCAACTGGTCTGAAACCGGTGAACGTCAGCTGCAGGGTAATGACCTAATCACAGAGGCAGAAGAAATGTGCAAGGTCATTCGTGATAACCTCAAAGCAGCCCCATCCCGCTAGAAGAGCTACTATGATAGTAAGCACCCTGATTTGGCTTTCGAGATCGGAGATCATGTTTACCTCCGCGTCTCTCCTATGAAAGGGACTCGTCGCTTCGGTATCAAAGGGAAGCTTGCCCCCAGATACGTCGGACCTTTCAAGATTGTCAGCAAGGGAGGCGACCTCGCCTATCAACTTGAGCTTCCTGCAAACTTTGCCAATGTTCATGATGTGTTCCATGTCTCCCAACTCCGAAAGTGCTTCAAGACGCCTAAACGCACCGTCAACTTCGAGGACATTGAGCTCCAAGAAGATCTCTCTTACCGTGAGCACCCAGTTGCAATCCTTGAAGAGACTGAACGCAGAACTCACAACAAGTCAATCAAATTTCTCAAAGTCAAGTGGTCACACCATTCCAACCATGAAGCTACATGGGAACGCGAGGATTACCTCCATTCTGAGTACCTGGAGTTCTTTTAGTCCTAGATCTCGGGACGAGATCTTTTCGTAGTGGTGGAGTGTTGTAACGCCCTAGATATTACTTTCCCAATTTGTACTCCAACTCTTGCCGTTTCCGGCATTAAGTTATATTTATTCCTCGGGTTCGGGTCTTTGTCTCCGTGTGTTATTTTCGTTTTCTTGCATCTCATATCATGTCATCACGTGCATTGCATTTGCATACATGTTCATCTCATGCATTCGAGCATTTTCCCCGTTGTCCGTTTTGCATTCCGGCGCTTCGTTCTCCTCCGGTGGCCATTTCTAGCTTTCTTTTGTGTGTGGGGATTAAACATTTCTGGATTGGACCGAGACTTTCCATGCGGCCTTGGTTTACTACCGGTAGACCGCCTATCAAGTTTCGTGCCATTTGGACTTCGTTTGATACTCCAACGGTTAACCGAGGGACCGAAAAGGCCTCGTGTGTGTTGCAGCCCAACACCCCTCCAATTTGGCCCAAAACCCACCAAACTCTTCTCCATCGTCTCGGTCGTTCGATCACGATCGCGTGGGCGAAAACCGCACCTCATTTGGACTCTCCTAGCTCCACTTATGCCTATAAATAGGTCCCCCGTTTTTTGGATCTATTCTCCCCCGCGAAACCCTAGTTTCCCCTCGCGCCGGCCGGACACGTCCGCCCCGGCCGGACGAAATCGCCGCCGCGCGCCTCGCCCACTCGCAGCGCGCCACGTGGCGCCCCAGCTCCCCACCACCGCCGGCCCGGGAGGCCCAGGAGGGGCCCCCGCGAGCCCGATCCGCCGCCGCCCTTCGTCCCGCGCTCCGCCGCCATCGTCTCCACGCCCGGTGGCCGGCGCCGCTGCGGGCGACCTCGCCTCCCGCCGGAGCCCGCACCGGCCGCCCCCGGCCGCCTGTCGCCCGCCTCGCCGGAACGCCGCCCCGCGTCGATCGGCTCCGCCAGCGCCCCGGTGCCGGCCGCCGCCTCCAGTCCGCCGCCCCATGCGGGCCAAGTCCCCGGCGAGCGCCTCGGAGCCGGACCACCGCCGCCGGCCTTCTTCTCCGGCGACCTCGAGCTTCTCCGGCAAGCCTCGAAGTCCGTGCCCGCGGGATCCCGATCTGGATCTAGATCTAGAACGTGACGGTTGACTTTTCGTCCCCGAAACCCTAATTTTCTATGCAAACTTTGACTGTTCATATCTCTGCATCCGTAGCTCCGTTTGGACGTATGATATATCAAAATCTTCGTCTCGACGAGTACATCATTTCATTCCATTGCATCATTTGCATTTGAGTTCATCTTGATGCCCAAAATGCTGTTAGGAGGCATCGTGAGTTAAATTGCAGATCCGTTAGCTCATCATTGACTTTTGTCATTTTTGCCATGAATATTATGTGCATGATATGCCTGTGCCCCTTTGGGATGAATTGTTAAGCATTTTTTCTTCTTTCCAGAGGTGCCACCCATGCATTTTTAGGATGTGTGTGTTGTCTTGTGCAAGCTTGTAAAGAGGGGTACCTGAGAGTGCTGATTTCAGGGACTTAGTGATTTTCACTAAGTCTGGGATGTTTTAGTTCATGATGCTATATGTCCAGCTTGTTTCCTAGTGATCCGTGCCTCTTTTGAGGATGATCAGTAAGAGTGATCTGTTATGCTTGTTGTGCTTTATCCATCCATGTCTTTACTTGTTATATTGGAGCAACCTAGGTTCACTCAATCGAGCTCAACTTTTGCATCGTTGTTAATTTGGGCAGATCGTGAACTCTTTTGCGATTTTGCCGATGCCATTGCTAGTGGCTCATGCATGCTATGCCATTGTTCTTGACATGTCTAGCTGGAATTTTGTGCCTTCTTTATGGATATATGCTTGCCTTGCCATGACTTGCACCGTAGTGAGTGCATCGAGCTCGTTTACATGCCTCCGTGAGTTATAATTTCAGCATGTCTCAGTTTTCACTAAGTCTGAAAACTGATTGTGTTTCATCGATGTTCGTGTGCTTGTTAGAGTATTTTGTGAACCCTTTTGGCCCCAGGTCACTTTGGGTGTTTAGTTAAGCTTGTTAAGTAGCTCCATGCCATGTTCTTACTTGCCATGTTCAGGTTATGTTTCATGTTGTTTTGCTGCTCCGAAGAGAGCATCGTGGTCTGAAATTTCAGACTAGCCTTAATTTCCCTAAGTCTGAAATCTGTTTTGCTTATTCAGTTTTGCCATGCTTGTTTGAACCCCTTAGTGGATGATTTTGCATATGGCTCAGTTCTAGTGATTTCTTAAGCATCTAGTGTACATCCCTGCCATGCATTTTTTTTTCATGTTTGGTGGCTGTAGTATGTTCATTTCGTTGCATTTAGGTGCCTACTTGCTGTAAATCGCAGATCGGTTCATTTCGTAAAACGCTTGCCATTTCCAAACCGTAGCTCCGATTCCTATGATCTTTATATCATTTTCAGGGGATTTCTTCCCCTCTATCCAGTGGCGGACTTGGTTTTCCAAGTTGAGGCCAGATTCATGCATTTCCTGTCACGTGTTGCATTTTGCATACCGCATCGCATCCCGCATAGCATACCATCTTTGCATATTATTGGTTGCCCTTGCACGTGGTTGATTGTATCCTTGTTGCTTGTTTGTGTTGTTGGGTAGAGACGGGAGACGAGTTCGCTAACGAGGAGCCCATTGAGTTTGCTTTTGAGGATCCAGTCAACTCTGACAACTGTGCGGGCAAGATGATCATACCCTCGAAATCACTACTATCTTTGCTATGCTAGTTGCTCGCTCTTTTGCTTTGCCAATGCTACGATGCCTACCACTTGCTTGTCAGCCTCCCAATTGCCATGATTGGGCCTCTAACCCACCATTGTCCTAGCAAACCGTTGATTGGCTATGTTACCGCTTTGCTCAGCCCCATTCTTATAGCGTTGCTAGTTGCAGGTGAAGATTGGAGCCGTTCCTTGTTGGAACATTTCTTTACTTGTTGGGATATCATTATATTGCTATGTTATCTTAATTCATCTATATACTTGGTAAAGGGTGGAAGGCTCGGCCTCTCGCCTAGTGTTTTGTTCCACTCTTGCCGCCCTAGTTTCCGTCATATCGGTGTTATGTTCCCGGATTGTTGCGTCCCTTACGCGGTTGGGCTATAATGGGAACCCCTTGATAGTTCGCCTTGATTAAAGCTTTTCCAGCAATGCCCAACATTGGTTTTACCATTTTCCACCTACCCCCTTTTTCCCTTGGGTTTCCGGAGCCCGAGGGTCATCTTTATTTTAGCCCCCCACGGGCCAGTGCTCCTCTGAGTGTTGGTCCGGAACGTCAGCCGCCGGTGGCCACCAGGGGCAACTCTGGGCTGGCCTACCGGAAGTTTGGACAATCTGAGTGTGCCCTGAGAAAGAGATATGTGCAGCTCCTATCGGGATTTGTCGGCACATTCGGGCGGTGTTGCTGGACTTGTTTTGATCTGTCGAATCATCTTGTTGTACCGTGATACCGAGTCTGATCGGTGTGTCCTGGGTGGAGGTCTATTCCTTCGTTGACCGTGAGAGCTTGTTATGGGCTAAGTTGGGACCCCCCCTGCAGGGATTGATCTTTCGAAAGCCGTGCCCGCGGTTATGGGCAGATGGGAATTTGTTAATGTCCGGTTGTAGATAACTTGAACCTTAATTAATTAAAATGAATCAACTGAGTGTGTTGCCGTGATGGCCTCTTCTCGGCGGAGTCCGGGAAGCGGACACGGTGTTGGAGTTATGTTTGCGCAGGTTACTCTCTAGTCTCTCGCTCGTGCATTGCCTCCTCTTCTCGCTCTCTTTTGCGAATAAGTTAGCCACCATATATGCTAGTCGCTTGCTGCAGCTCCACTTATACATTAACCCCTTTCCTACCTATTAAGCTTAAATAGTCTTGATCGCGAGGGTGCGAGATTGCCGAGTCCCTGTGGCTCACAGATTACTATTACCCCAGATGCAGGGACAGATGATACAGCTCCGGATGGCGCGCTTGAGCTCAAGTGGGAGTACGACGAGGACTCTCAGCGTTACTATGTGTCTTTTCCTGATGATCAGTAGTGGTGCCTATTCGGGGTTAGATTCAGGGCCTTGTCGCATGTTGGGGGTCTTTTCTATTTTGGCGCCGTAGTCGGGCCATGAGTGATTTGTATGATGGATGTTATTTATGTACTTTGATGTGACGTGGCGAGTGTAAGCCAACTATGTTCTTCCCCTTTATATTATTTATGTACATGGGATGTGTGATGATTTCCCGACTTGCGACATTGCTTTCAATGCGGCTATGCCTCTAAGTCGTGCCTCGACACGTGGGAGATATAGCCGCATCGAGGGCGTTACAAGGTGGGCACAACCCACCTGGGCACGCCAGGCCCCCTAGGTGCGCCCTGGTGGGTTGCGCCCTGCTCGGCCCATATCCGGTGCCCCTCTTCTGGTATATAAATCATTTTGACCTACAGGAGCGGACTTTTGTGATGAAGCACCGCTGTCTCGAGGCGAAACTTGGGAAGTGTCGGCGTTCTGGGAACGGGGGTCCCCAGACTTGCCTGCCTGCGGCCTGCGGCGTGGCTCGAGTGGGGGCCCAGCGCGGCCCATCTTCGTCAACACGAGGCTCAAGACCCTCGCGAGGGGCCAAGCCTCACGAGGCGGACGACGCGGCGCGTCCTCGGGCACGGCCTCGTCAGGCTAGCTCGCGAGGAGGCGGAGAGTTCAAGGCGCGGTACCTCGCGAGGTACCTATGACGCAAGCCATGACGACAAGGGGCACCAGGCGGGTGCCAGCGCGCGCAGCGTCCCTCTTTCCTCTTTGGTGCAAAGGGAGCAAGCGTATTAGCGGAGTACCGAGGCATCAGGCAAAGGTTGCCACTTCGGTGCAACGAGACCAGGACCAGGAGGACTACGAGACGGAGGTCACCATGGAGCCCAGCGCGGCGTTATCACTAGAGCCTTTGGCAGGCGAAGACTGCTTTTGTCAGGATAGATGTACTCGCTGTCCCCCTTCAAATTAGCTCGCCATTGTTGGATCCCTTCCAGCTCAATATTTGGGGAGAGGACTAGGGCCTCTATAAATAGGACCAGCCACCCACATGACAAGGGGACGACGGGTGAGAGAAAAAGCATAGAGAGAGAGAGAGGGTGACTAAACTCTTCACAACAGTTCATCACCACAACCAAGAGTAGACCCTCGCGAGGCTGTTCTTCCTTGTATTGTTTGTCCTCACCAGCCCCAGGAAGCAATCCATCCACCACACACTGGAGTAGGGTATTACACCACATCGGTGGCCCGAACCAGTATAAATCTTGTGTCTTTCGTGCAGCTCTTTTAGTAGTTTAGATCCCATCAAGACGGAGAGGTTGAAGGCGAGATTTCCGCGCGCACCCCAGTGTTCGAACCTTAAGGGTCTGCCGGAACCCGAAATCCGGCATTTGGCGCGCTAGGTAGGGGTGCGCCGGAATTCGTCTCCCACCGCTCCGTGCCCCGTCGCGTCTTCATTGCCATGCCAGGAAACCAGGAGGGCAACCCCGACCCGTGGGCTGCATGGCCCAAACGCGTGGAACCGCTCACCTCGAGCGACCCCGCGCCCCAGGTAGGTCGCGGGCTGCAGGCGCTGCGGGCCGCGGGCGATGCGGACAGACTTCGGCAACTCTTATGCCGCGGCAGGCTCGGTCGGCGGCAAGGGCCTCCAATCACGCTGCGACAACGACACCATACACTCGCCGGGAGCAGGCGAATTCGAGGGCCGCGCTCATGGTGGCCCGAGAGCTGCTGCGATGCAGGCTGCTGGAGGGCGGCCACGACATGCTGCTAGAGCGAGTGGTGGAGCTCCTGGGCTTCGCCGCCTCGGGGGCTCACCCCTTCTCCACCCAGCTCCCATCTCAAGCCTAGAGCGACCCGCACGGGGGCTCCGCGCGCGCACGCGGGCTTCAAGGCTACTCCGACGCCAGCAAAGCTGTCAGCACCAGACCGGTGGCGGCGCTGCCCCCGCCCCCGGCCCGCGAAGGAGAAGGACTCGACGCGACCCGCGGCCCCGGAGGGCGGCCGCATTGCCACCCAGTGGCAGGCATGACAGGTGGGGCCGCATGGCATGCGGGGCGCCACGGCATGGCGTACGGGATGACGGCGACGGAAGAGTACGTGCCCTGCATGATGGACCAAGGACACCCTCACGAGGACGGGCAGGGCTCACTCCTCGGCCCCAGCTGGGGGGACGAGGTGATGGAGGCTGAGTTCTTCCCGGCGCCCCAGGACGAGCCCGCTGGCCACGCAGGAGGCAGCGATCACCGGGCACCGCTAACTCTTCAGGGGCAGGTATATGCTAACCGTGGATCGCAGGAGGTGCAGGTCGCCGCAGCGAGCGGCCGCCCCGCTCTTACAGCCCCTCACCCGTCGGGAGGAGGGTGCAGGGGGCTGCAGGGGAGGGGCCGGGATCCGACATCACCACCGCGGCGTTCGGAGCAAGGCGTTCTCAGGAAGTAGGCCCTCTGCTGGGGAGGTGCCTCAGGGCCTGCCCCTGGCAGAGGACCCGTGGTCGTCGGGGGCACTGCTGGCGACCGCTCTACCCCATCGGGCGGCGTCCTGGGTTCCGGTCGTTGATGATGGCACTAGAGTGTGGCGCAAGGCGGGGCCCTCGTCTGGCGATATGAATTAAGGCCAGTACCTGTGAAGAAGGCCCAGTGCCTGTGAAGCTCGCCGCCCCGTGACACTCTCATGTAATAATGAGTGGGGTTGTACACGCCCCGGAGTCTCAGGGGTGCCGGCCTCAGGCCCTGGGGCTCCCTCCCACGCCCAGTGGACAACACTTAGCTCCGCGCTGGTGAGAAGACGTCGAAGACTAGATTAGGTGCCGGACGCGGCTTTTCGTCTGCCTTTTGTTGCCTTGCCCTTTGGCTGTTGCTTTCCCCCGCTGGATTTAAGTTGGATTCGACTTTGAGATTTGCGTGTGTTCGGGGAATGGGTGCTTATTCTCGCTCGAGCCGTTTCTCGCGTTCTGATTATCACTCCGTCACAGCTGCCTCCCCTCGCGAGCCCCTCGCGAGTCGGGTCAGGCCTGGCTCATGCGCAACCCAGACTGCCGCTGTTACTCCCCCTCGGGAGGCTTTTCGGGGGCCTGCGGAGGTTGTCCTATTTAAAAAGGCCCAGAGCCTGTGAAGCAAGGCGAGTGCCTGTGAAGCTCTCGCGCTCGAGGAAAAGGCCTAGAGCCTGTGAAGCAAGGCGAGTGCCTGTGAAGCCCTCGCTCTCGAGGAAAAGGCCCGGAGCCTGTGAAGCAGGGCGAGTGCCTGTGAAGCCCTCGCTCTCGAGGAAAAGGCCCGGAGCCTGTGAAGCAAGGGGAGTGCCTGTGAAGCCTTCGCTCTCGAGGAAAAGGCCCAGAGCCTGTGAAGCAAGGCGAGTGCCTGTGAAGCCCTCGCTCTCGAGGAAAAGGCCCAGAGCCTGTGAAGCAAGGCGAGTGCCTGTGAAGCCCTCGCTCTCGAGGAAAAGGCCCGGAGCCTGTGAAGCAAGGCGAGTGCCTGTGAAGCTCTCACGCTCAAGGGAAAGGCCCGGAGCCTGCGAAGCGAGGCGAGCGCTTGTGGAGTCATCTCGTTCGGAAGAAGGCCCAGGGCTCGTGGAGAAGGCCAACGCATGAGGAGTTTCTCATCAGCGACAACCTCACATCCTAAGGACCCAGCTAGAAAGCGCCCAAGGCATCGCGCCCTCCTCCAGGCTGCCTCTGAACCAGCGTGGGACAAAGGTAAACCAGCCCACCATCGAGCGCAAGCGCAGTTTGGTAACTACTGATATGATAGACATAGGTTTTTACATGAGGGGCTTCCCCTCCCAAAATGCTCTCACACACCACCAGGTCGAAAGCCTGAGTTCTATTCATGTAGAGTGAAAAAGACAGGAGCGATACGCTCTCAGTCGGACCAATCCCCCAATGCGTCCCCGGAAGCACCTCCTGAGCCCTCGCCGGAGTCGCCGAGCTCGCCATCGATGCTCGCGTCGCTGCCGGCGGCGTCAGGGCCGCTCGCCGCGCCGTCCTCGTCAGCACCCACGACCACGTCGATGTCGTCCGAAGCGAAGGCCCTGACGAGGGCGTCCACGTTATCCTCCACCCAGCGCGACAGGTCGTCCCGGACGGCCTGGGGGACTGGGGCGATGACGGCGTCGAAGTCGAAGCGGGGATCATGTTCTGAAGATGGCTGAAGACACGGGAGATGGCACGCTTGAGCAAGGCGCGGCTCCTCTCCTCCACCAACCTGTCGGCCCTAACCGACCGCGCCTCCAGCTCCGCCACCACGGCGGTGAAGAACTGCAGGTTACCGGCGTAGTTGATCGTGTGTGGCTCACCGACGGACGCCTCGCAGATGTTGCCCAAGGCCGAGTTGGCCCTCTCCCTGAGCATGGTGAACATTGGGCCATGCGCGTGCTCCAGGAGCCGCTGCTGGCGTATTTTGTTGGTGTTCTGGCGCTCGACGGCCTCGGCCTCTTCCACCCATTGGCGAAGGCGAAGCTCCTCGGCTTGAGAGGCGGCCAACTCTTTCTGCGCTGCCTCAACGGCGGCCCGGGAGACGTCGGCCAGCCGCATCGCCTCGTCCCGCTGGGTCCTCAGGGCCGCGGTTCTGCCTTCAGCCTCAACCCGGATCATCCTCAGCTTCCCCTCGAACTCACGCTCGAGGCCTTGGCGCGCCATCGCCACCCGACGACCAACCTCCTCCAGGACACGCGCTTCCCGTTCAATGACGTCGTCCTCCGCCTGCGCCACTAGGCGCTCCCTCGTCTCTAGCCTCTCGTACTCACGGGAGCGTTCGGCGGCCTCCAGCGCCAATGCTTCCTCGTGCTTCTGAAGCTCAGCTGGGTCATCGGAGGCCACCTCCATCGACGCGAGGGCTGCCTTGCGCAGCTCCACTTGCTCCTCCAATGAGTGGCACCGGCCAAGGAGCTCGCGAGCTCGTTCCTCCGCCGCCTCACGCCACCCGTCAGCTCTCCGGGCCTCCTCGATGGCCTGGGAGCGGGCCACTCGGGAGGCCTCCAGCGAGGCCTTCGCTTGTTCATCATCAAGGTCGCGCTGGCGGCGCGCATGGGCGACGGCGGCTTCCAGCTCGCGCCTCCTTGCAGGTAGGTGCAGGCCCTCGGCCTCCAGGCGAGCATCTTCAGCGGCAAGCTCTTCCCCAAGGAGGTCCACCGCGTCGGCCGCTCGTAGAAGGAACCCTTGGCGGCACGAGCAGCGCTCCCGACCGCGCTCGAGCACGTCTTCGACGTCATCATCCGCCCCAAGCAGGCGCCGGGGGCTGCGGGTCATCGTTCCCCCTCCGGGCAGGGGGGTGGGGGCTGGCGACCTCCCAACGGCCGGACGCACCATATCAGAAGCCCGACCAAGGGCCAGCCCGCCTCCAGATGAGGGGCGTAGGTGGCGCCTCAACCAGTCGCAGCCCAAGACCAGACGGGAGGTACCCGACAGGCTGGCTATCCCCTGAGAAGGCCCGCGAAGGAAAAGCGCAGGGAACAAAGGGCCGCGGGGCACCTCGGGACGATCCGCCCCATCAGACACCCTCACCACAAGGGCAGAGCTGCTCGGAGCACTTGAGGATGGCGGAGGAGGCGAAGCCGAGGAAGGCGGTGCCTCGGTGACTCCCGCGACCTCAGTTGGAAGGGGCCTGCGGAGCAAGAATCAGCGAAAGCAACAAGAGGATCGGGAGTCAGAGAGGAAAAAGACTTACTCGTCAGTGGCGAAGTACTTCTTGCGCTTCAGCACGCGACAAGGGGAGTCAACACCCAGAGCCTCCCTCTTCCTCCGGAGGGCCTCGAAGTCCACGCGGAAGCAGCCCAAGAGAAGAGCACAAGGATCAACCTGGCGCGAGGACGAGGCACCAGGACGGCCCGCGTCGGGAAAGCCCGCCTGGCGCGTGCCACCAATCACCTCGTCGGAAGCCGGGACCAGGGCCTCCAAGGCCCCGGCCCCGGGCGCTGGGAGCGGCTGCCTACCACCTTCAGCCGCAGCAGTACGGGCCTCAGGAGCTGTCTCCTCACGAGCGGCCTCAGGCGCCGCACCCTCCTCTGGAGCTGTCTCCCCATGAGCGGCCTCAGGCGCCGCACCCTCCTCTGGAGCCATCCCCTCACGAGCGGCGCACAACGCTGCCCCCTCCTCCGGAGCCTCCACGGCCTCAGGTGCCTCCTTCCTCCCTTCTCCGCCGCTTGAGGAGGAGTCGCCTTGGCCGATTGGGAGGGGAGTCACCACTACAGGGTTCTCGCGAGGCCCTTGGAGACTGGCGGGGCACATCCCCCACTCGTCGAAGTCAGACATCTACTTCACAAAGTCAGCCTTGCTCTGACAGAGATATAGCAAGGCCCCGCCTTGCCAGATAATGCCAGGATTGGGGTCCCCGGCCAAAGTCAGGAGTGTCGACTTCAGCGCCGCGGGGGCCAGGTCTTCTTCCTGGAGCCTCATGTTGTCCTCGCGCCCCCGGAAGGCCCACATTCAACGAGAGTGCCGCTACAGGGGAGCGACACGGCACAACAAAAACTCCTTCACCACCTTGGGCGCTGTCACGCCGAGTTTCCTCAGGAGTGCGAAGCGGGGCCAGACGAAGACAAGCCGAGGGCTCTTCAGCGTCTCCTGGCCCCAACCCGAATTAGGGACGGTAGGCGAGGTCGGCTCCGATAGCAGGCGGCTGGGCACCCCCGCGTCCACATACAACCATCGCTCGCGGAACCCGGCCGCGGGCTGGGGGAGTCGGAAGTCAATTCCAGACGCCTCGGACACAGGCTCGGCAGCAAAGCTCGCGCATGCCCAGCGCTGGGAAGGATCGACAAGACGCAGCGAGAAGAAGTGGCGCAGCAGGGCGACCGAAGGAGGGATTCCCACCATGGCTTCGCAAACGAAGGCGAAGACCGAAAGGAGGGTGATGGACTCAGGACTGAGATGCATTAAGTGGATCTGATAATGCGAAAGCATGGCATTGAAGAAATCGGAGAAAGGGGGAACTAGACCCGCCCACAAGGCATCGGTAAAACATGGGACCTCAGTGGCTGTCCTGTCAATGGAGAAGTGGGACGCGGGCTAGGCGGTCGTCCTTCCACACTCGTTGAAGACGGTGGCCAGGGCCAAGCTGTCCCTGCCCAGGCACTCTTGGTTGAGCACAGTCGATCGGCCGACGGGAGGGGCCACCGTTGGCGGCGCACAAGACGAAGGCATGGATTTCTCTGCTCTCTCCTTCCCCGTTGGAGCCATGGCGATGGGAAGGAGGGGGGATTCGAGATTGGATTGAAGGCAGGGGGAGGCGCTCGAAAGAAGGAAGAACAGAGGACACCCGAGCAACAGGAAAGGGGACGGCTGTGTACAACTACCAGGCCGCCTAGCAAGGCGCACAATAAGGAAGCGTGGGGGAACGATGCCGCCCACGTCCAATCAACCGCCACGCGGCGCCCAAGGCCGCAGGCTGTTAGGGCCCGCGGCGCTTCGCCCTTGCCCTTTCGCCTCTCGGCACGGCCAAGTCCATGCGTGCCTTGGGCCCGGGGACTACTGTCGGTGTTCTGGGAACGGGGGTCCCCAGACTTGCCTGCCTGCGGCCTGCGGCGTGGCTCGAGTGGGGGCCCAGCGCGACCCATCTTCATCAACACGAGGCTCAAGACCCTCGCGAGGGGCCAAGCCTCGCGAGGCGGACGACGTGGCGCATCCTCGGGCACGGCCTCGTCAGGCTGGCTCGCGAGGAGGCGGAGAGTTCAAGGCGAGGTACCTCGCGTGGTACCTATGAAGCAAGCCATGACGACACGGGGCACCAGGCGGGTGCCAGCGTGCGCAGCGTCCCTCTTTCCTCTTTGGTGCAAAGGGAGCAAGCGTATCAGCGAAGTACCGAGGCATCAGGCAAAGGTTGCCACTTCGGTGCAACGAGACCATGACCAGGAGGACTATGAGACGGAGGTCACCATGGAGCCCAGCGCGGCGTCATCACCAGAGCCTTTGGCAGGCGAAGACTGCTTTTGTCAGGATAGATGTACTCGCTGACCCCTTCAAATTAGCCCGCCATTGTTGGATCCCTTCCCGCTCAATATTTGGGGAGAGGACCAGGGCCTCTATAAATAGGACCAGCCACCCACATGACAAGGGGATGACGGGTGAGAGAAAAAGCATAGAGAGAGAGAGGGTGACTGAACTCTTCACAACAGTTCATCACCACAGCCAAGAACAGACCCTCGCGAGGCTATTCTTCCTTGTATTGTTCGTCCTTACCAGCCCCAGGAGGCAATCCATCCACCACACACTGGAGTAGGGTATTACACCACATCGGTGGCCCGAACCAGTATAAATCTTGTGTCTTTCGTGCAGCTCTTTTAGTAGTTTAGATCCCATCGAGACGGAGAGGTCGAAGGCGAGATTTCCGCGCGCACCCCAGTGTTCGAACCTTAAGGGTCTGCCGGAATCCGAAATCCGACAGGCAGGAGCACTTTTGCCCTCCTGTAGCGACCCGACGGCAAACAATCAAGTCTCTGTGCTTCAGTGTCATCCCTGGATCGATAATGCTGACACACACAGTACTCGAGGATTTATAACAGAGAAGCAATTGCACACTTATTACATCGAATGTCTCAAAAGAGAACTTATTACAATAAATATGGCTTAAGGCCATCTAATACGATAACAGCGGAAGGCTTGGAAGATAAAGTGAGTCCATCAACTCCAACGACGTATCTGAGTTGCACGGCAATGACCTAATGAACCTTACTCCTCGTCTGAAAAGTCTGCAAGATAATACGTTGCAGCCCGAAAACGGGTCAGCACATGGAATATGCTGGCAAAATAACAGAGTAGAGCAAGAACCGAATAATGCTATCACTATATGCATATTTGGCTGGTGGAAAGCTCTATGGTTATACTTTTGGCGAAAAGCCATTTTTTTCCTACAACAAAGGAATAGATTTTATTTAACTATCATGGTAGTTGAAACATCATTGAGAAGGTTCCTCCAACTCAATCCCAATTAAAGTAATTAACAACCCAACAATATTATTTTAGAGTGATGAGATACTTATGATACTCCAAGTACTAGATACTCAAGATGTCCATAACCGGGGACATGACTAACCATGATTAGTTTATACACTCTGCAGAGGTTTGCGCACTTTTACCCACAAGACCCGATCTCCTCCGTTGGATTTTTCACACTACATGGTGTTTGAGAAACGGATGACCGAGACACAGTCTTTCAGAAGCATTAACCCCTTACTCCAGGCATACCATACCAACCTACATCCCTCTACCTGTTGATCCACCTCTTCGGGAGCTTCACGCAACTTACTCAACTATGCTAGAGCCCATAATAGCTTGTGGCTGCACACGGAAGATTCTAGCATGAAAATATCTCAGTTCCCTTTAAGCCTGGGTGGCGGACCATAGGATTATCACACGGGTACTCCGGGATATCCTAGGACAACACTGGATTCTCCAGGTGCCCAACAAACAATCCACCCAGATGTGTATTCAAGTTGCCACCTTAAGTTGAACCATTAATTAACAAGCTCACATTTGTCATGGATTTCACTCACCCAAATCACGTCTACGAGCATAGCATAGCAATATAAGCAACACGTAGAAGTAACTCCCAAGGGTTTGAATATGACAGGGCAATAGGTTCTACCTCATCAACTACTTCCCAACCCACATGTTAAATCGCATCCTAACCATGCAATTTTTGAGGACTGGAACTAATGCATAAAAACTAGGTGATAAAGGGGTATGATCAAAGTGTTACTTGCCTTGCTGATGATCTACAAAACCTAGGGATTCGTAGTAGCACGCTTCGCACTCCGGGTGTTCTATCGCAAACAAACAATAGAACACATAAGCAATCAAGCAAAGAAACACGGGTAAATCTCAAATAAGATCTAACCAGAAAGTTCAACTTAAGAACTCCGGTTTGCGAAAAGAATCAAATCAAACGGAGCAACGAAACTCAAACTACGAAAGAAACAAGATCCATTTGCTAATCTGGACTATGGTCAAATTTTACAGTAGCAAAAACTTGTTCAAGTTGGTTAAATGGAAAGAGGGTTTCGAGACGAAGATCTAGGCGCTTGAATCGCCTGATTCTGACAAACGAGTGAAAAGTTAAACTAAAACGAAAATCGGATCAGAAATCGCGATTGAAAATAATCGCGGAAAAATCCGAGAAAAAGAAAATGGACGAACAGGCCAACGAAGGAGCGTTCATTGTGTGCGGCTAACGAGTGAACACCGTTCGTTAAAACGAACGTACGGATGAACGTCCACAAAGTAACTAAACCGAGAAAAACCGGCGAACCGATCTATAAAAAAAACTAGGGTTTCTAACACAAAACCAAACTAGTTTTTTTATAAAAAAACTGAATGGCGCTATACCTACGGCGAGGTCCGGCGCGGCGGGCGTCTCCGGCGAGCAGCGGGGCAGGCAAGCGGCGGCGGCGGGGGGGCTGGCGGCTAGCGGCGGCGGGGCGGCTTGGGCTCCAAGGGGGGTGGGGTGCGGCGGCGTATAAGAGAGGGGGGGCGACTTGGAGGAGGGGGCAAGGCGCGGGAGGGGACTCCCGGCCGGACTGTGGGTCGGGCGCGGCGGTGGCGCGCGCGGTCTCCAGCTCGGAGACGGCGGCGTGGGGAGCGGGCCGGCTGGGCTGGGCGTCGGCCTAGTCGGGCACTACGCGTTTTTTTAAATAATTTCACTGGAAAAAAAATCCTAGAAAATAAAATAAAAATCTAAAAATGCCAAAACAAATCTTCACAGTCTAAATAAAATATTTAGAACAGGATGAACATTTTCTTGGCCCTAAAATGCAACTTTGAAAAACGTGCAATTTTTCTATTTCAAATAAAATAGCAATAAACTCTGGATAAAACAAATATTTGATTTTAATATTTTTCCTCCAATATTTCATTTATTTTGGAGAAGTCATATTATCTCCTCTCATATATTTTAATTTGAAATATTTTCGAAGAGAAAAATAACTAAAACCAAAAATCCTCATTTCGATATTTGATAAAACTCAAATATGAAAACAGAGAAATCCCCAACTCTCTCCGAGGGTCCTTGAGTTGCTTATGATTTCGAGGATCAAGCCAAATTGCAATAAAATATGATATGCAAAGATGACCTATGTACAACATTCCAAATTGAAAATTTGGGATGTTACAAACCTACCCCCCTTAAGATGAATCTCGCCCTCGAGATTCGGGTTGGCTAGAGAATAGGTGTGGGTGGTCTTTGCGAAGATCATCCTCTCGTTCCCAGGTGGCTTTATCCTCGGTATGGTGGCTCCACTGAACTTTGCAAAACTTAATAACCTTGCCGCGGGTGACTCGGCTGGCAAATTCGAGAATCCTGACTGGCTTCTCCTCATACGTCAAATCACTGTCCAACTGAATCGCCTCCAAGGGTACTGTATCTCTTAACGGTATATCGGCCATCTCAGCATGACACTTCTTCAGCTGTGAAACATGAAATACATCATGAACTCCTGACAGTCCTTCAGGTAACTCCAACTTGTAGGCAACTTATCCCATACGTTCCAAAATTCTATACGGTCCTACAAATCTTGGGGCTAACTTTCCCTTAACTCCAAAACGTTTCACTCCTCGCAGGGACGACACTCGCAGATATGCTCTGTCTCCAATTTCATAGGTTATTTCCTTGCATTTCGAATCTGCATAACTCTTCTGCCTGGACTGAGCTATGTTCAGTCTATCTCTGATCAACTTAACTTTCTCTTCAGACTCTTTGATCAGATCTGGTCCAAACAACTGTCGGTCTCCTACTTCATCTCACATCAACGGTGTTCTGCACCTTCGTCCATACAGGGCTTCGAACGGTGCCATCTTCAAACTGGCTTGGTAGCTATTATTGTATGAGAACTCTGCGTAGGGCAAATAGTCACCCCAATATCTAGCGCACAGGCTCTCAACATATCCTCCAGAATCTGGTTGACTCTCTTGGTTTGTCCATCGGTCTGCGGGTGAAATGTTTTACTGAACTCCAACCTTGTCCCCAAAGTTTGGTGCAGCTGATGCCAAAACTTTGAAGTAAACTATGTCCCTCTATCTGATACGATGGTCCTCGGAATTCCATGCAGACATATGATCCTGGTCATATATATCTTGGCCAACTTTGCGCTTGTATAGGTGGTTTTCACTGGGATAAAGTGAGCCACTTTGGTCAAGCGATCAATTACTACCCATATAGAATCATATCTTGATTTGGTCTTGGGTAATCCGGTGATAAAATCTATGCCAAGTTTATCCCACTTCCATTCGGGTATCGGCATAGGCTGTAACAATCCTGTTGGCTTTTGATGGTCAACCTTCACTCTCTGACATACATCACATACGGCTACATACTCGGCAATATCCTTCTTCATACCAGTACACCAGAATCGCTCCTTCAAATCCAGATACATCTTGGTGTTTCTGGGGTGTATCGAGTATGGTGAGTCATGAGCCTCCTGAGGTATTAACTTTCTGATCTCTGTGTTATTGGGCACATAAACACGATCCTCGAACGATAAGGTGTCATGCTCATCCTCATGAAAACCTTTGGCCTTTCCTTTGCTCATTCTCTCTTTTATCTCGGCAACCTCTTTGTCATCCTTCTGAGCTTCTCGAATCTTTCCTAACAATGTAGACTGAACCTCCATTGTTGCAACAAAACATCTAGGAACAATCTCCAATCAAAGTTCCCTGAGATCCTCTGCTAACTCCTTCGGCAATCCCGTGCTCACTAGGGTATTAGCATAACTCTTCCGGCTCAAGGAATCTGCTACGACATTGGCATTGCCTGGATGATAGTGAAGCTTCAATTCATAATCCTTTATAAGCTCCAACCATCTTCTCTGCCTAAGGTTCAGCTCCTTCTATGTGAAAATGTATTTCAAACTCTTATGATCCGTGTACACATCACAACAATTTCCAATAAGGTTATGCCTCCAGGTCTTCAACGCATGCACTACGGCAGCCAATTCCAAGTCATGCGTGGCATAATTCAATTCGTGCGGTTTTAGTTGTCGTGAGGCATATGAAACAACTCTTCCATCCTACATAAGCACACTTCCAAGTCCTAGGCGAGAGGCATCGTAATACACTTGAAACTCCTTACGTATATCCGGCAGAATTAGCACTGGGGCTGTAGTCAAACGTTTCTTTAACTCCTGAAAACTTGCTTCACATTCTTCTGTCCATTTAAATTTGGTATCCTTCTTCAATAACTCCGTCATTGGCTTCGCAATTTTGGAAAAAAAATTCAATGAATCTCCGATAGTATCATGCGAGTCCAAGAAAACTGCGGATCTCGCTAACTGAAGTGGGTGCCGACCATTCAGTGACTGACTGAACCTTGGTAGGATCTACTGCTACACCTTTTCCTGATATAACATGTCCAAGGAATCCAACTTCCTTCAGCCAGAACTCGCGTTTGCTGAACTTGGCATACAACTGATGTTCCGTGAGTTTCTCGAGAACTAAACGCAAATGCTCTTCGTGCTCCTCCTCGTTCTTCGAGTATACCTTATATCATCAATGAACACCACAACGAACTTATCCAAATATTCCATGAACACTTTGTTCATCATGCTCATGAAGTAGGCAGGGGCGTTAGTCAGTCCGTATATTCATACAACCCGTACCGTGTGGTGAATGCTGTCTTTGGTATGTCATTCTCTCGTATCTTCAGTTGGTGATATCCAGATCGCAGATCGATCTTTGAAAACACCTTAGCTCCTTGCAACTAGTCGAATAAATCATTGATCATCGGAAGTGGGTATTTGTTCTTGATCGTCACCTCATTTAACGCACGATAATCAACAACCATTCTTAGAGACTTATCCTTCTTCTCGACCAAAAGCACTGGGGCTCCCCACGGTGATGAGCTCTGTCGAATGTAACCTTTCTCCAATAACTCCTTGATCTGTTTCTTAATCTCCTCCAGATCATTTGCGGGCATCCGGTATGGCATCTTTGATATAGGCCCGGTGCCTGGCAATAGCTCTATCAAAAACTCGATGTCTCGATCCGGTGACATGCCTGGTAACTCCTCTGGAAAAACAACCGGGTAATCCTTGACTACAGGCACTTCCTCCTGAACAACTCCCGTGAGGGTATTTACTTGGCTACTTCTTGGCGCATGCCTAGATACATACTTGATCCTTTTTCCCTTCGGGGTGGTGAGACAAATTGACTTACTAACACAGTCAATGCTTCCTCCATACTTTGACATCCAGTCGATTCCTAATATCACATCCAATCCTTGTGACTCCAAGATTATTAGGCCAGACGGAAAAACATGGCTACCAATGGTTAAGGGTATCTGGTCGCACCATCGACCAGCCATATACTCTGCTCCAGGTGAACTCACTAACAGATGGGTCCTAAGGGTTTGGGTTGGTAGTTTAAACTTATCCACAAATTCCCTTGATATGTATGAATGCGATGCACCAGTATCAAAAAGAACAAGGGCGGTAAAAGACTTAACCAAAAACTTACCAATAACCGCGCCTGGCTGCTCTTCAACCTCCTCCATGTTGGCGTGGTTCACTTGTCCTTTGTTGAATGGATTGGGCTTCTTTTCAGCGCTCCCATTGCCGTTTCCATTCTTCGCTTCAAGGCACTTCGTGGCATAGTGTCCAGTCTTCCCGCACTTGAAACAAGTAGCATGTCTTAGGTCTATCTTCGCGGGTGTGGCTGGATTGGAGCGGTTCTGATTGTTGCTTGCTCCATTCCCATTCCCATTCCTTGGGCCAGTATGATTATGGTTACTTCCTCCATTATGGGTGTGGCCTCCATGGTTATGAACAAGTCCTCCCGAGTTCGGGGTTAGACGAGGCTTCTGCCGAGCTCTTGAATTATACCTTCCTTGTCCATACTTCCTCTTACGGCTCTCAATCTGCTGCTGCTTCCCTTCAATCATAAGAGTCTTATCTACCAACTCCTGGTAGTTGTTGAATGTTGCCACCATCAACTGCATGCTCATCTCATCATTCATCCCTTCCATAAACTTCTCATGTTTTGCGGCATCTATGGCCACATCATCAGGGGCATAACGAGATAACTTGCTAAACTCATCCGCGTACTGAGCCACAGTACGGTTCCCCTGGCGTAAGTTGCGAAACTCACGCTTCTTCATACTCATAGCTCCAGTTGAGACATGGGCTATACGGAAAGCTTGCTGAAACTGATCCCATGTAACAGTGGCTATAGGGTAGGTGACAGTGTAATTCTCCCACCATGAGGCTGCTGGTCCATCCAACTGATGTGCGGCAAAATGCACCTTCTCAGCATCGGTACATCCTGCAGTGGTTAACTCCCTTCCAATCCTACAGAGCCAATCATCTGCTACTATGGGCTCGGTGCTACTAGAAAACACCGGCGGCTGCAACCTCAGAAAACGGGCTAAGTTATCAACTGGTGGTGGCGGCGGTCGATTATTGTTGTTGTTATTGTTGTTGCCTTGGTTCTGAACTAACAACTGCATGAGGGTATTCTGTTGCTGGATTAACTGAGTGAGCTCCAGTGGGAAAGTAAATCCGGGGTCACGTCTCAGAGGCATCTGATGGGTTTAGAGGGGAGAGATTAGAATAGAATGAGGTCTAATGAGAAAACACTACCCATATGCACATGAGACAAACACCAAAGTTTCACTCAATCAATCAAGCAAGGGCATACAATCGATCTAACTATCGTTACAAAAGTGCTCGGACTATACTATTTACATGGTGGAATACTACTACTGATGTGGTGGTCTACTAAAAATATTCTTCGGTTGAAGACTCCATGCTGTCTGCTCCAGCTTCGTCTTCATAATCATCATCACTATTGTCGGGGTCCGAGTCGGTGTTGTCGATGATGATGTAGTCCTCCGGGCGAATTTCTTTGGGTTCTTCGTCTTCTCCTCCTGGTGCGGGGTCTCCTAGGAATACTCCTAGCTTCCTTTCCAGATCGTCATTCTTCTCCACTAGTACGACGATTTCCTCCTCATAATCTTCACGAGTAGCCTTGAGTTCTTCCTCCAGTTCTGTGATCCTAGTCATCGCCTTCTTCAGGTCTATCATTCCTGCGCACATCTGGTTCCTCAGGCGATGAATGTGTTGGTTTAACTCCTGGATGAAAGCTGCAATTTATCTATCCTTCCTGGTGTTGATCATCTCCCATTGCTCATCTCGGCACCCACAAATCTGATAGATAGTATCCTTAAGCTCCTTATGATAAACTTTCTCCAAGGCATCTCATGGTAATGTGAGTTTCCATACTCTTTCCTAGACTCCAGGTTGGTGCATCGAAGGAAAACTCTATGGGCTTAGTGACTGGCGTGAATGTCCTTCCTGGAACTTGAACTTGAATCATCCATCGCTCCTCTTCTGGTAAAGTGTCGTTGTAAGCCCCGGTGAAGCTTGGTATTCCAATGTTCAGGTACCTAGTGACTTCCTTCAAGTGTCGTCTAAAAGGTGCTTCTTCATCCGGTTGTGCAAACTTGTTCTTTGTGTCCGACATCCTAAAGAGTAGAAAATGGAGAGGAGTCAGAAATGAGAAGAGAATAGTGATCTAGGGCTTTAGCTTAGTGCTCGTGTCCTACACTCAGTGTGTGCTCTGATACCATCTTGTAGCGACCCGACCTCAAACGGTCAAGTCTCTGTGCTTCAGTGTCATCCTTGGATCGGTAATGCTGACACACACAATATTCGAGGATTTATAACAGAGTAGCAATCACACACTTATTACATCGAATGTCTCAAAAGAGAACTTATTACAATAAATATGGCTTAAGGCCATCTAATACGATAATAGCGGAAGGCTTGGAAGATAAAGTGAGTCCATCAACTCCAAAGGCATAGCTAAGCTGCACGGCAACGACCTAACGAACCTTACTCCTTGTCTGAAAAGTCTGCAACATAATACGTTGCAGCCCGAAAATGGGTCAGCACATGGAATATGCTGGTAAAATAACACAGTAGAGCAAGAACAGAATAATGCTATCAAAAATGCATATTTGGCTGGTGGAAAGCTCTATGGTTATAGTTTTTGCAAAAAGCCAAATTTTCCCTACAACAAAGGAATATATTTTATTTAATTATCATGGTAGTTGAAACATCATTGAGAAGGTTCCTCCAACTCAATCCATATTAAAGTAATTAACAACCCAACAATATTATTTTAGAGTGATGAGATACTTATGACACTCCAAGTACTAGATACTCAAGATGTCCATAACCGGGGACACAGCTAACCATGATTAGTTTATACACTCTGCAGAGGTTTGCGCACTTTTCCCCGCAAGACCCGATCTCCTCCGTTGGATTTCTCACACTACAAGGTGTTTGAGAAACGGATGACCGAGACACAGTCTTTCAGAAGCATTAACCCCTTACTCCGGGCAAACCATACCAACCTACATCCATCTACCTGCTGATCCACCTCTTTGGGAGCTTCACACAACTTACTCAACTATGATAGAGCCCATAATATCTTGTTGCTGCACACGGAAGTTTCGAGCATGAAAATATCTCAGTTCCCTTTGAGCCTGGGTGGCGGACCATAGGATTATCACACGGGTACTCCGGGATATCCTAGGACAACACTGGATTCTCCAGGTGCCCAACAAACAATCCACCGAGATGTGTATTCAAGTTGCCACCTTAAGTTGAACCATTAATTAACAAGCTCACATCTGTCATGGATTTCACTCACCCAACCCACGTTTACGAGCATAGCATAGCAATATAAGCAACACATAGAAGTAACTCCCAAGGGTTTGAATATAACAGGGCAATTGGTTCTACCTCATCAACTACTTCCTAACGCACATGTTAAATCACATCCTAACCATGCAATGTTTGAGGATTGGAACTAATGCATAAAAATTGGGTGATAAAGGGGTATGATCAAAGTGTTAATTGCCTTGCTGTGTATCCGCAAAACCTAGGGATTCGTAGTAGCACGCTTCGCACTCTGGGTGTTCTATCGCAAACAAACAATAGCACACATAAGCAATCAAGCAAAGAAACACGGGTAAATCTCAAATAAGAAGATCTAACCAGAAAGTTCAACTTAAGAACTCCGGTTTGCGAAAAGAATCAAATCAAACGAAGCAACGGAACTCAAACTGCGAAAGAAACAAGATCCGTTTGCTAATCTGGACTATGGTCAAATTTTACAGTAGCAAAAACTTGTTCAAGTTGGTTAAACGGAAAGAGGGTTTCGAGACGAAGATCTAGGCGCTTGAATCGCTGATTCTGACAAACGAGCGAAAAGATAAACTAAAACGAAAATCGGATCAGAAATCACAATTGAAAATAATCGTGGAAAAATCCGAGAAAAAGAAAACTGACGAACAGGCTAACGAACGAGCGTTTGTTGTCTGCGGCTAATGAGTGAACACCGTTCGTTAAAACCAACGTACGGACAAACATCCGCAAATTAACTAAACTGAGAAAAACCGACAAACCGATCTATAAAAAAAACTAGGGTTTCTAACAAAAAACTGAACCGGTTTTTTATTAAAAAAAACCGAACGACGCTATACCTACGACGAGGTCCGGCGCGGCGGGCGGCTCCGGCGAGCGGCGGGGCAGGCAAGCGGCAGCGGCGGCGGGGCTGCTCGGGCTCCGGGGGGTGCGGAGGCTTATAAGAGAGGGGGTGACTTGGAGGAGGGGGCAAGGCGCGGGAGGAGAGTCCCGGCCGGACTCCAGGTCAGGCGGCGGCGGTGGCGCGCACGGTCTCCAGCTCGGAGACGGCGGCGCGGGGAGCGGGCCGGCTCGGCTGGGCTTCGGCCCAGTCGGGCACTGCGCATTTTTTTAGAATAATTTCGCCGGGACAAAAGAAATCCTAGAAAATAAAATAAAAATCTAAAAATGCCAAAACAAATTTTCACCATCTAAATAAAATATTTAGAACAGGATGAACATTTTCTTGGCCCTAAAATGCAACTTTGAAAAACATGCAATTTTTCTAATTCAAATAAAATAGCAATAAACTCCAGATAAAACAAATATTTGATTTTAATATTTTCCTCCAACATTTCATTTATTTTGGAGAAGTCATATTATCTCCTCTCATATATTTTAATATGAAATATTTTCGGAGAGAAATTAAAACCAAAAATCCTCGTTTCGATATTTGATAAAACTCAAATATGATAACAGAGAGATCCCAAGTTTCTTCGAGGGTCCTTGAGTTGCTTAGGATTTCTAGGATCAAGCCAAATTGCAATAAAATATGATATGCAAAGATGACCTATGTATAACATTCCAAATTGAAAATTTGGGATGTTACACCTCCATCGGAGCGATTCTGCCGGGGGAACTTCCCTCCCGGAGGGGGAAATCATCGTCATTGTCATCACCAACAACTCTCTAATCTTGGGGAAGGCAATCTCCATCAACATCTTCAACTGCACCATCTCCTCTCAAACCCTAGTTCATCTCTTGTGTTCAATCTTTGTACCAGAACATTAGATTGATGCTTGTGGGTGACTAGTAGTGTTGATTATATCTTGTAGTTGATTACTATATGGTTTATTTGGTGGAAGACTATATGTTCAGATCCATTATGCTATTTAATACCCCTCTGATCATGAGCATTATTATCATTTGTGAGTAGTTACTTTTGTTCTTGAGGTCACGGGATAAATCTTGTTGTAAGTAATCATGTGAACTTGATATGTGTTTGATATTTTCATGATATGTATGTTGTGATTCCCTTAGTGGCGTCATGTGAACACCGACTACACTTCACCATATTTGGGCCTAAGGGAATGCATTGTGGAGTAGTTATTAGATGATGGGTTGCTAGAGTGACAGGAGCTTAAACCCTAGTTTATGCGCTACTTCGTAAGGGACCGATTTGGATCCAAATGTTTAATGCTATGGTTAAATTATATCTTAATACTTTTCTCCTAGTTGCGGATGCTTGCGAGGGGGTTAATCATAAGTAGGAGGTTTGTTCAAGTAAGAATAACACCTAAGTACCTGTCCACCCACATATCAAATTATCAGAGTAGTGAACACAAATCAATCCAACATGATGAAAGTGACTAGATGAAATTCTCGTGTACCCTCAAGAACGCTTTGCTTATTATAAGAGACCATTTTGCCTGTCCTTTGACACAAAAGGATTGGGCTACTTTGCTGCACTTTATTTACCGTTACCATTATTTGCTCGTTATAAACTATCTCGCTTTCAAACTACTCAGTACTTATAATTTCAGTGCTTGCAGATATTACCTTGCTGAAAGCCACTTGTTATTTCCTTCTGCTCCTCGTTGGGTTCGACACTCTTACTTATTGAAAGGACTACGGTTGATCCCCTATACTTGTGGGCCATCAAGGCTCTTTTCTGGCACTATTGCCGGGGAGTGAAGCATTCTTGGTAAGGAAAAATTATTACTACATGCTGAAATTTATTATCACTTGTTACTATGGAGAATCATCCTTTGAGGGGTTTGTTTGGGGTATCTTCACCTCGACCAGAACCACAATTTGTTGCCCCTCCACCTACTACACCTGCTGAAAATATTGATCATGAAATTCCTTTGGATATGATAGAACGATTGCTAGCTAATCCTTATGCAGGAGATGGAACCGAACATCGTAATATGCACTTGATATATGTGGATGAAATTTGTGGATTATTTAAGCTTGTGGGTTTTCCCGGAGATGAATCTAAGAAGAAGGTTTTCCCTTTATATTTGAAGGTAAAAGCATTGGTATGGTATAGTCTATGCGATGATATTGGATCTTGGAATTGGAATCGATTGTAACTGGAATTTCACAAAAAATATTACCCTATGCATCTAGTTCATCGTGATCGGAATTATATATATAATTTTTGGCCTCGTGAAGGAGAAAGTATCGCTCTAGCTTGGGGGAGGCTTAAGTCAATGTTATATTCATGCCCCAATCATGAGCTCTCTAGAGAAATTATTATTTAGAATTTTTATGCTCAGCTTTCTCGTGATGATCAATCCATGCTCAATACTTCTTGTATTGTTTCTTTTATTAAGAAGACTATTGAATTCGGTGGGATCTTTTGGAAAGAATTAAACACAACTATGAAGATTGGGAACTCGGCGAAGGTAAAGAGTCAAGTATTAAGCTTGAGTTTGATAGTGTTAAATCTTTCATGAATACTGATGCATCTCAAAAGTTTAGCACAAAATATGGACTTGACTCTGAGATAGTAGCCTCTTTTTGTGAATCATTTGCTACTCATGTTGATCTCCCTAAGGAGAAGTGGTTTAAATATCACCCCCCTATTAAAGATGAAACTAAAGAACCGGTCATAGCTAGAGATGAAACTTTTATTTACAATGTTGATCGAGTTGTGCCTACTACCTATATTGAAAAACCACATTTCCCTATTAGGATAAAGGAACATGCTAAGGTTTCAACTTTGGTTCGCAAAAGTAATATTAGAGCACCTAAAACTGCTGAACAAATCAAAGTATAACCTAGTTTTGCTATGTTTAAAGATCTCCTGGTAGAAAATATTGATGGGCGTGTTATTTACTTCTGTGATGAAGCTGCTAGAATTGCTAAACCTGATGAAAAAGATAAACATAGACTCGTTGTTGGCATGCCTGTTGTCTCAGTTAAAATAGGAGATCACTGTTATCAAGATTTATGTGATTTAGGTGCTAGTGTGAGTCCTATTCCTTTTACCTTATACCAAGAAATTATGAATGACATATCACCCACTGAAATAGAAGACATAGATGTTACTATTAAACTGGCTAATAGAGACACTATCACACCACTTGGGATTGTTAGAGATGTTGAAGCCTTGTATGGGGATATAAAATATCCTACTGATTTTCTTGTTCTTGGTTCCCCACAAGATGATTTTTCCCATTATTTTTGGTAGACCTTTCTTGAACACTATCAATGTTACTATAGATTGTCATAAACAAATTGTTAGTGTCAGCTTTGGTGATGAATCTCATGAATTTAATTTCTCCAAGTTTAATAGACAACCTCATAAGAAAGAATTACCTAGTAAGGATGAAATAATTGGTCTTGCTTCTATTGCCGTGCCTCCTACTGATCCACTAGAACAATATCTGCTAGACCATGAAAACGATTTGCATATGCATGAAAGAAATGAAATTGATAAAATCTTCTTTGAACAACGACCTCTGCCTAAACACAATTTTCCTATCGAAACTCTAGGAGGTCCTCCTCCAACTAAAGGTGATCCTATGTTTGAATTAAAACAATTGCCTGACACTTTGAAATATGCTTTATCTTGATGAGAAAAAGATATATCATGTTGTTATTAGTGCTAACCTTTCAGAACATGAAGAAGAAAGATTATTGAAAATTCTAAAGAAGCATCGAGCCGCTATTGGATATACTCTTGATGATCTTAAGGGCATTAGTCCCACTCTCTGTTAGCATAAGATTATTATGGAACCTGATGTTAAACCTGTTGTTGATGATCAACGATCTTTGAATCCTAAAATGAAAGAAGTGGTAAGAACTAATATTAAAGCTTCTGGAAGCAGGTATAATCTATCCCATAGCTCATAGTAGATGGGTAATTCCCGTTCACTGTGTCCCTAAGAAGGAAAGTACTACTGTTGTTACCAATGATAAAAATGAACTTATTCCACAAAGAATTGTTACTACCTATAGAATGGTAATTGATTTTAGAAAATTAAATAAAGCAACTAGAAAAGATCATTACCCTTTGCCTTTTATTGATCAAATGCTAGGAAGATTATCTAAGCACACACACTTTTCTTTCCTTGATGGATATTTTGGATTTTCTCAAATACCTTTCTCACAACCTAATCAAGAGAAAACCACCTTTACTTGTCCTTTTGGAACTTATGCTTATAGACGTATGCCTTTTGGTTTATGCAATGCATCTGCTACCTTTCAAAGATGTATGACTGCTATATTCTCTGATTTTTGTGAAAAGATTATAGAGGTTTTCATGGATGACTTTTCCATTTACGGAACTTCTTTTGATGATTGCTTAAGCAACCTTGATCGAGTTTTGCAGAGATGTGAGCAAACTAATCTTGTCTTGAATTGGGAGAAGTGCCACTTTATGGTTAATGAAGGTATTGTTTTGGGGCATAAAATTTCTGAACGAGGTATTGAGCTGGATAAAGCTAAAGTTGATGCAATTGAGAAAATGCCATGTCCTAGAGATATTAAAGGTATTTGTAGTTTTCTCGGTCATGCTGGTTTCTATAGGAGGTTTATTAAAGACTTATCTAAAATTTATAGGCCTCTTACAAATCTTTTACAAGAGGATGTTCCATTTGTTTTTGATGATGATTGTGTAGAAGGCTTTGAAACACTTAAGAAAGCCTTAACTAGTGCACCTATTGTTCAACCACCTGATTGGACTTGCCTTTTGAAATTATGTGTGATGCTAGTGATTATATTGTTGGTGCTATTTTAGAACAAAGAGTTGATAAATAAATAAATATTATCCATTATGCTAGTAAAACTCTAGACAGTGCCCAAAGAAATTATGCTACTACTAAAAAATAATTTTTAGCAGTTGTGTTTGCTTGTGATAAATTCAGATCATATATTGTTGATTCCAAAGTAATTGTTCACACCTATCATGCTGCTATAAAATATCTCATGGAAAATAAAGATGCTAAACCTAGACTCATTAGGTGGGTTCTTTTGTTGCAATAATTTTACTTACATATCACCGATAGGAAAGGAGCTGAGAACCCCGTAGCTGACAACTTGTCTAGGTTAGAAAATATTTTTGATGACCCACAACCTATTGTTGATAGTTTTCCTGATGAGAAATTAGCTGCACTAAATGTTTCTCATAACACTCATTGGTTTGCCGACTATGCTAATTGTTGCTAAATATATACCACCTAGTTTCACCTACTATGAAAAGAAAAAAAATTCTTCTACGATTCAAGACATTACTTTTGGGATGACCCACATCTTTATAAAGAAGGTGTGGATGGTATTATTAGACGTTATGTACCTAAGCATGAACGGGGACAAATCCTACGGAAATGTCATTCCGAAGCTTATGGAGGACATCATGCGGGAGATATAATTGCTCACAAGGTATTGCAATCTGGTTTTCATTGGCCTACTCTCTTTAGGGATGCCTGTAAGTTGGTTTTATCTTGTTATTAATGTCAAAGAATTAGTAATATCGGTAAGTGATGTCTACTATGCAACGTTATTCTTGTAGACACGTGTTGGGCCTCCAAGCGCAGAGTTTTGTAGGACAGTAGCAATTTTCCCTCAAGTGGATGACCTAAGGTTTATCAATCCGTGGGAGGTGTAGGATGAAGATAGTTTCTCTCAAACAACCTTGCAAACAAATACAAGAAATCTCCTGTGTGCCCAACACACCCAATACAATGGCAATTTGTATAGGTGCACTAGTTCGGCGAAGAGATGGTGATACAAGTGTAATATGGGTGGTAGAAATATATTTTTATAATCTGAAAAAACAGCAAGGTAGCAAATAGTAAACGGGCACAAAAAAGGTATTGCAATGCTTGAAAATGAGGCCTAGGGTCCATACTTTCACTAGTGCAATCTCTCAACAATGCTAATATAATTGGATCATATAACCACCCCTCAACGTGCAACAAAGAACCACTCCAAAGTTCCTATCTAGCGGAGAACATATGAAGAAATCGTTTGTAGAGTACGGAACCACCTCGAAGCTATTCTTTCCGATCGATCTATCCAAGAGTTCGTACTAAAATAACACCAAATAATTTCATATTCATAATACTCAATCCAACACAAAGAACCTCAAAGAGTGCCCCAAGATTTCTACCGGAGAAACAAAAGACAAGAACATGCATCAACCCCTACGCGTAGATTACCCCAATGTCAACTCGGGAATCCGTGAGTTGAGTGCCAAAACACATATCAAGTGAATCAATACGATACCCCATTGTCACCACGAGTATTCGTATGCAAGGCAGATATCAAGGGCTCTCAAATCCATAAAATTATTCAATTCGATAACAATGAAATCTCAAAGCGAAAAACTCAATGCATCACAACAAGATAGAGAGGGGAAAACACCATATGATCCGACTATATTAACAAATCCCACGATACATCAAGATCATGACATCTCAAGAACACGAGAGAGAGAGAGAGAGAGAGAGAGAGAGAGAGGGATTAAACACATAGCTACTGGTACAAACCCTCAGCCTCGAGGGTGGACTACTCCCTCCTCATCTTGGTGGCCGCCGGGATGATGAAGATGGCCACCGGAGATGATTCCCCCTCCGGCAGGGTGCCGGAACGGGGTCTAGATTTGTTTGCGGTGGCTACAGAGCCTTGTGGTGGCGGAACTTCTGATCTAGGTTAACCTCGAGGGTTTTCAGAATATTTGGGAATTTATAGGGTAAAGAGGGGGTGCGGGAGGCCATCGAGGTGGGCACAACCCAGCTGGGCATGCATGGTCCCCCAGGCGCTCCCTGGTGGGTTGTGCCCCACTCGGGGCACCCCCCAGGTGCTGCTCTTGCCCATTGGTGGTGTTTGGACTCCGTTTGATATTGATTTCCTACGATGTAAAAAACAAGCAAAAAAACAACAACTGGCACTGGGCACTGGGTCAATAGGTTAGTCCCAAAAATGATATAAAGTTGCTATAAAATGATTGTAGAACATCCAAGAATGGCAATAAAACAACATGAATACTTCATAAATTATAGATACGTTGGAGACGTATCAGCCTCCCCGAGCTTAATTCCTACTTGTCCTCAAGTAGGTAAATGATAAAAGAAATAATTTATGAAGTGTGAATGCTAGCAAAGTGCATAAGTTTTATCAATGATAATTTCAATCACTTTTCCTAGCATCATGACAACAACTCTTTCTTATAAAATTTCTCATGTTTAAAGTAGCAACCAATTCACATGTTAAGGTTCAAACAATGAATTATCTTGAAACTCAACAACCTATGTTCTCAGTCACCAAGCAATTGCAATTCAACTTATTCAGCAGAGTCTAAGTAAGAGCTCCACATACTCAACCATCATATAGTCTTCTATGATTGCTAACACTCACCGCATACACATGAGCAAAACGTTTCAATCGGACACATAGAAAGATAAGGGCTTATAATTTCGCCTCCCAACATATTCCCCTCAAGGGTGATGTCAACAATAATAACTCATGCTACCCATATCCAACTGGATATATGTGCCTAGATCTTTCCTCACCACATGATACTTGCCAAAAGAGAAAAATAAAAAGGAATAGAGAGAAGAACTTTGACTCTGTGCATAAAAGTAAATACATAAAAGTAAAAGATAGGCCCTTTGCAGAGGGAAACTGAGGTTGCCATGCGCTTATTTGTTTGTATTCTCAACCCCTTAATGCAAAAGAACGTCACGTTGTATTGCCCCTTGTGATGGCAACCTTTATTATGTAGTCTGTCGCTTTTATTCTTCACCATCACAAGTTCATACAACGCTCAATTTTGTCTTACACTAAATGATCTCACACTTTTAGAAGCAATTTTTATTGCCTTATTGCACTGATGAAAACTTACTTGAAGGATCTTGATCAATCCTTAGGTAGGTATGGTGGACTCTTGAAGATAAGATTTGGGTTTGAGGGTTTTTGGATGCACAAGTAGTATCTCTACTTGGTGTGGAATTTTTAGCTAGCAAGGATGGGGGGCAAGCACCACATGTTGAAGGATCTATGATAATATAACTTCTGTGTGAATATGAACAAACATAAACCATTACATTGTCTTCCTTGTCCAACGTCAAAATTTTTGGCATATAATATTTTGATGGGGGCTCACAATCACAAAAGATTTCCAAGATAGTGTATTTGCATGTGAAAGTTCTCTTCCTTATACTAATTATTCGTGAATTGCTTGTATGACCAATATTGTGATTGTCAAGCCTCAAAAGATTTCACTTTCTAAACCCAATGTGAAGCTACCACTAGGCATGATACGATTTGAACTTCATTACATTCAATTTATTCAACAATTTACTCATAGGAACTAAGTGAAGTTCAAGAGTAAATGACAAACTACTCCAATAAGATATAATGAAGATCATGAGCATAATATTTGTTTCTCTCAAATTAATAAGTGAAGCAAGAGAGAATTTCTTCATAAATACTAAATCACACCATGCTCAAAAATATATAAGTGAAGCACTAGAGCAATTCCATATAAAAGAGCTTCGTTGACGGGATGCGAATACCGCTTACCTAACCTCCCTGACAACTATTTGAGGACTCTATTTTATTTAAAAACTTTCAGATCTAAGAATTTTTATTAAAACAGCAAGCAAAACAAACAAAATAACATTATCACACATCATGTGAAGAAGCAAAAACTTAGGCTCAACCGATACTAACCGATAATTGTTGAAGAAGAAAGGTGGGATGCCCACCAGGGCATCCCCAAGCTTAGATGCTTGAGACTTCTTGAAATATTATCATGGGATGCCTTGGGCATCCCCAAGCTTGAGCTTTTGTGTCTCCTTAATTCTTCTCATGTCACGGTTTCCCTAAATCTCAGAAGTTTCATCCACACAAAACTCAACAAGAACTCGTGAGATAAGTTAGTATAAACCAATGCAAAAAACTTATCATTCTCTACTGTAGAAAATCATTAAAATTATTATTCAACATTGCATACTAAATTCCTCTCCATATTTAATACTCCTATCCTCAAATACAATCATTGAACAAGCAAACATATGCAAACAATGCAAACATAATAGCAATCTGCCAAAACAGTATAGTCTATAAAGAATGCAAGAGTATCACTACTTCCGTAACTCCAAAAGTTATGAAAATTTAGCACACTGTAGAAAATTTATCATAGCTCATTTTGCAAAAAGCTTCAACATTTTATCACATTCGAACATTTCTAGGGAATTTTTGCAACAACGGTAAACTTTATGTTTTCAAACAGCAATATGCATACTTGCAAAATAAGCATGGCAAAGGCTATCATTGCCACTTTTATTGAAATAAACAATGCAAAACATTATTATAAATAACATCAAGCAAATCCTAACAAAATAAATTGACGCTCCAAGCAAAACTCATGTCATGTGACGAACGAAAACATAGCTCCAAGTAAGGTTACCGATAATGTTGGAGACGAAAGAGGGGATGCCTTCCGGGGCATCCCCAAGCTTAGTTTCTTGGATATTCCTTGAATATTACCTTGGGGTGCCTTGGGAATCCCCAAGATTAGGGTCTTGTCACTCCTTATTCTCCTCATATTGACATCTCACCCAAAACTTGAAAACTTCAATCACACAAAATTTAACGGAACTTCGCGAGATAGGTTAGTATGATAAAGAGCAAACTATTTCACTTTGGTACTGTCACAGACAAGATTCATAATTGCTTCCACACAATGCCTACTATAGCATATCATTTCCACAATTTATATTGAGCAATATAAGTCATGGAAACTAGAAAACAAGCAAACTATGCATTGAAAATAGAATCTGACAAAAACAGAACAACATGTAGTAATCTCTACTTCAACCATACTTCTGCTACACCAAAAATTCTGAAAAATAGGAAATCCTGGAAAATTTGTCTATTAATATTCTTCATAAATAATTAGCATTTTATCACGCTTCTATTAAAAATTAGAATTGTTTTCCTAAGCGCAAAAGTTTTTGTTTTTCAGCAAGATCAAATCAACTATCACCATAAGCCATCCCAAAGGTCTTACTTGGCATTTTATTGAAACAAAAGAAATAAAACATGATTACTACAGTAGCCTAATCATTTGAACACACAAAAACAGTAGGTAAAAGTGTTGGGTTGTCTCCCAACAAGCGCTTTTCTTTAATACCTTTTAGCTAGGCATGATGATTTCCATGATGCTCGCATAAAATATAAGAACTGAAACACAAAGAGACCATCATGAAGCATATGACAAGAACATTTAAGTCTAACCCACTTACTATGCATAGGGATTTTTTGAGAAAACAATTCATGGAAGCAAGAATAAACTAGCATAGGAAGGCAAAACAAGTGCAACTTTAAAACTTTCAACACATAGAGAGGAAACTTGATATTATTGAGATACGTAGAAGCATGTGTTCCTCTCTCATAATAATTTTCAGTAGCATCATGAATGAATTAAACAAAATAACTATCACATAAAGCATTCTTTTCATGATGCATAAGCATATAAATTTTATTACTCTCCACATAAGCAAAATTATTCTCATGTATAGTAGTGGGAGCAAACACAACAAAATAACTATCATGGATTGAAAATAAGAATCATGATGACAAGTTTCATGCTTATAATTATTCTATATAACATATATGTCATCACCATAATCATTAAAGATAGCAACTTTGTTGTCACAATCAATTGAAACCTCTACCAAAACACTAAATAAAGTCATGACCTCTTCAAATCCACTTTCATCAATATAATCATCATAAATAGGAGGCATGCTATCATTATAACAAATTTGCACACCAAATCTTGGGGGACTAAAAATATCATCTTCATCAAACATAGCATACCCAAGCTTATGGCTTTGCATATCATTAGCATCATGGATATTCAAAGAATTCATACTAACAACATTGCAATCATGCTCATGATTTATACCAAACATTCTATTGAATTCTTCTTCTATCAATTGAGCACAATTTTCTTTTCCATCATTTTCATGAAATACACTATACAGATGAATAATATAATGCAACCTCAATTCCATTTTTTGTACTTTTCTTTTTATAAACCAAACTAGTGATAAAACAAGAAACTAAAAGATTCGATTGCAAGATATGAAGATATACCTTCAAGAACTCACCTCGCTGGCAAAGGCGCCAGAAAAGAGCTTGATGTCTATTATGCAACGTCATTCTTGTCGACACGTGTTGGGGCTCCAAGCGTAGAGTTTTGTAGGATAGTAGCAATTTTCCCTCAAGTGGATGACCTAAGGTTTATCAATCCGTGGGAGGTGTAGGATGAAGATAGTCTCTCTCAAACAACCCTGCAATCAAATAGAAGAAATCTCTTGTGTCCCCAACATACCCAATACAATGGCAATTTGTATAGGTGCACTAGTTCAGCGAAGATTTGGTGATACAAGTGTAATATGTGTGGTAGAAATATATTTTTATAATCTGAAAAACAGCAAGGTAGCAAATAGTAAACATGCACAAAAACGGTATTGCAATGCTTGAAAATGAGGCCTAGGGTCCGTACATTCACAAGTGCAATCTCTCAACAGTGCTAATATAATTGGATGATATAACCACCCCTCAACGTGCAACGAAGAATCACTCCGAAGTTCCTATCTAGCGGAGAACATACGAAGAAATCGTTTGTAGGGTATGGAACCACCTTAAAGCTATTCTTTCCGGTCATCTATCCAAGAGTTCATACTAAAATAACACCAAATAATTTCATATTCATAATACTCAATCCAACACAAAGAACCTCAAAGAGTGCCCCCAGATTTCTACCGGAGAAACAAAAGACGAGAACGTGCATCAACCCCTATGCGTAGATTACCCCAATGTCACCTCAAGAATCCACAAGTTGAGTGCCAAAACACATATCAAGTGAATCAATATGATACCCCATTGTCACGACGAGTATTCATATGCAAGACATATATTAAGTGCTCTCAAATCCATAAAAGTATTCAATCCGATGACAACGAAATCTCAAAGGGAAAAACTCAATGCATCACAACAAGATAGAGAAGGGAAAACACCATATGATCTGACTATATTAAAAAATCCCGCGATACTTCCAGATCGTGACATCTCAAGAATGCGAGAGAGAAAGAGAGATTAAACACATAGCTACTGGTACAAACCCTCAGCCCCTTGGGTGGACTACTCCCTCCTCATCGTGGTGGCCGTCGGGATGATGAAGATGGCCACCGGAGATGATTCCCCCCTCCGACAAGGTGCCTGAACGGGGTCTAGATTGGTTTTCGGTGGCTACACAGGCTTGCGGCGGCGGAACATCTGATCTAGGTTAACCTCGAGGGTTTTCGAAATATTTTCGAATTTATAGGGTAAAGAGGGGGTGTGGGAGTCCACCGAGGTGGACACAACCCAACTCGGCGTGCCTGGGCCCCCAGGTGCTGCTCCGACCCATTGGTGGTCTTCTGGTCCATAAAAATCCACAAAAAGTTTAGCGGTGTTTGGACTGCATTTGATATTGATTTCCTGCAATGTTAAAAACAAGCAAAAAAAACAACAACTAGCACTGGGCACTGGGTCAATAGGTTAGTCCCAAAAATGATATAAAGTTGCTATAAAATGATTGTAAAACATCCAAGAATGATAATAAGACAACGTGAATACTTCATAAATTATAGATACGTTGGAGACGTATCAGTAAGCGTCAAGAAATGCCTATGAATTATTCTCTTGCCGTTGAACCATTTGATGTTTGGGGTTTTCATTACATGGGAACTTTTCCTTCCTCTAATGGTTATACACATATTTTGGTTGTTGTTGATTATGTTACTAAGTGGGTAGAAGCTATTCCAACTAGTAGCGCTGATCACAACACTTCCATTAAAAGGCTTGTAGGACCTTGAAGTAGATGTGTCTAGAGGGGGGGGGGAGGGGTGATTAGACACTTAATGCTAAACTTGCAGTTTTTAAGCTTTTTCGGTTTAAGTGGAGTTTAGGCACAATTTCAACATTCACAATACATATCAAGCAAGCATGCAAAGAGTATATAGGCAGCGGAAAGTAAAGCATGCAACTTGCAAGAATGTAAAGGGAAGGGTTTGTAGAATTCAAACGCAATTGGAGACACAGATGTTTTTCCCGTGGTTCGGTTAGGTGGTGCTATCCTACATCCACGTTGATGGAGACTTCAACCCACGAAGGGTAACGGTTGCGTGAGTCCACGGAGGGTTCCACCCATGAAGGGTCCACGAAGAAGCAACCTTGTCTATCCCACCATGGCCATCGCCCACGAGGACTTGCCTCACTAGCGGTAGATCTTCACAAAGTAGGCGATCTCCTTGCCCTTACAAACTCCTTGGTTCAACTCCACAATCTTGTCGGAGGCTCCCAAGTGACACCTAGCCAATCTAGGAGACACCACTCTCCAAGAAGTAACAAATGGTGTGTTGATGATGAACTCCTTGCTCTTGTGCTTCAAATGATAGTCTCCCCAACCTCAACTCTCTCTCACAGGATTTGGATTTGGTGGAAAGAAGATTTGAGTGGAAACCAACTTGGGGAAGGCTAGAGATCAAGATTCATATGGTAGGAATGGAATATCTTGGCCTCAACACATGAGTAGGTGGTTCTCTCTCAGAACATATGAGTTGGAAGTGTAGATGTGTTCTGATGGCTCTCTCCACGAATGAAGAGGAGGTGGAGGGGTATATATAGCCTCCACACAAAATCCAACCGTTACACACAATTTACCAATCTGGGTGGGACCGAATCAACAAACTTGATCGGGCCAAAATAGTAAACCTAGTGACCGTTAGAGATTTTCGGTGGGACTGACATGCAACCCGGTAGGACCGATATGGTTAGGGTTAGGGCATAACGTAATCTCGATGAGACCGATTACACAAACTCGGTGAGACCGATTTTGGTAATTAGCTAACCAGAGAGTTGGTCAGGCAAACTCGGTGGGACCGATTACTAAACTCGGTTGGACCGATTTTGGTAATAAGTTAACCAGAGAGTTTGCATTGTAATCTCGGTAGTACCGATTGCCTAAACTCGATGAGACCGATTTTGGCAATGGACATACACAGAGAGATTACAATCCCATCTCGGTGAGACTGAGATCCCTATCGGTAGAACCGATTTGCTAGGGTTTGGCAGTGGCTTATGACAAGTGAAACTCGGTGGCGCCGGATAGAAATAATCGGTAGGTCCGAGTTTGGCTTAGGTTTAGGTCATATGTGGAAGTGGGAAAGTAGCTGAGGATTTTTGAGCATATCATTAAGCACATGAAGCAAGAGGCTCATTAAGCAACACCTCATCCCTCCTTGATAGTATTGGCTTTTCCTATGGACTCAATGTGATCTTGGATCACTAAAATGTAAAATGAAGAGTCTTGAGCTTTAAGCTTTAGCCAATCGTTTGTCCTTAGCATCTTGGAGAATTTCCCACAACCTTTAGTCCATGCCACTCCATTGTTGAACTTATCTGAAACATACTAGATAGAAACGTTAGTCCAACAAGAGATATGTTATCATTAATTACCAAAACCACCTAGGGAGCACTTGTGCTTTCAATCTCCCCCTTTTTGGTAATTGATGGCAACATACATCAAAGCTTTAGATAAAGATATAAAGAACAACAAGTAAAGCTTTGGAGGGACATGTAACAAGCATAGGCTCCCCCTACAAGTAGCACTCATGTAAATGTGAAATATAGAGGCATGTGAGAGCATAACCATGACAGAGTAGGCAATGTGTTACATGTATCTTGGCCATATGCATCAGAGCAAAAGATTATTAAGGAAAATACCTTCATGCTCATGAGTCCTTCTTGCAAACAGTATGTACATAAGCAAGAATTCCTCATACTCATGATTTTGATGCATACACTTACCTTGTAGTCTTTAGCTGGCTTAGGATGGAATGAACCTGCACAACAAGGTTAGATAACACAGGTACCTCCACTAGCCAGAGCAAACCAAAGAAGCCACAAGAGTACCAAGACTGGGATGACATGTAGAGAGTGAGTACATGGTATCACAATGGATTCAACATGTCCCCAAGAGTAAAGATATGCAATGAATTTGACTGATTTCTTTCCCTTAGGTGTCTTGCTCCCCCTGAATCTTACATGGGATATTGGGAGAAGATAGGGAATAGAAAATCAGAGCTGAAAGATACAAATGGATAGAACTTAATGCAAATAAGCACATATGAACATGTCTTTCCCCCAAAAAGACATGTGACATCTCTCCTCTTGAATATCAAGCATCTGGGATCCTTGAGTATTCTCTCCCCTTGGAAATCTCTTCCCCCCCCCCCTTAATACTTTCTCCCTTGTAGGTGATAAGCTTTGATGTGATCTCTCTCTCCCCGTTTGACATCAATTCCCAAGAAGGGTTTTCTGGAATCCGTCGTATAGGTTTGGTCCTTGAGACTCAACACAAAGCAATGGATAAAACTGTGATGCTTGTAGAGGACAAGATTCATTGAGTAGAGCTGGATCAGAAGAAATATAGGACAAGTGGCAAACTGTTTTTCCTGTTGCGAAGCCGGTGGCACCGAGTGGCATGTTTTGGTGGTACCGAAAGGATTCGGTTGGACCGAAAACTACAAGTCGGTGAAACCGAGTTCAACACAGAGAAAAACACTTGTCACCTCAGCTCACTAAATATGTAGGATCTCACAAAGATTTGCAATGAATTAACTGAAGGATTTGCAAGGAATTGAATGTAGAAAATGCAGAACAAAAACAAAAAGGAAAGAGAAGAAACTGAAAGATCTAGATGAAGTTTTTTTTTGAAAAAAGAGAAAGAAAATAAATATGCATGAGACAAATGCAATAACACAGAAAAGAACACAAGAGAACTTCATCTAGAGTTGGGCGGTGACATAGTCACCTATGTTAGAGCATATTGACTTAGGAGTCAAGTGGGAACACTTGATCATAGGTCATACTCATCGTTTAAGCTCAAAATGGGGTTACCATTTTTTGTTTAAGCATCTTGATGTATTCACATCTTGTTGAGTTGGTTTGACTCATGCCTTGGAGTAAAGCTTCTCTAAGATGGAATAACATACCTTGGGTGGTGGTGTGGTTCTTGCTCATGTAGTTGAACTTGGGTGGGTGCTCAAGGTTGATGTAGCTCATCGAGAGTTGGGAGCACCACTTGGAGTTTGAGTTCATCTACCTACATGGGTTAGTTCTTGCAAGGAAGAGCACTTGTGTATCCAAAAAATGACAATCATGAAGCTCAACATAGAATTTGTCAAAGAATATGTTTGAATGGTTTTGTGCTTCCTTGTCTTCAACCACCATTGTGTAGAGACTTGGTGATGTAGAGATTGCTCAAGATGTGAGTGAGTCGCAATCTCATGGAATTAGGTTCAACCAAGAACCTACATGGGTTAGACAACATGCAAGGTACAAATATATCCAAGACATAAGATAGTCATCATAAGAGATATATCATGGATTAGTCATAAGCTCATGTCTTGCATGTATCCAATGGAGTTCCTACTCCAAGTTCGAAGCATCAATAATGTTCAATTCACCTCTCAACCTGCAAAATACTTTCTCATCAAGAGGTTTAGTAAATATATCCGTTAATTGCTTATCGGTGCGAACATGCTTAAGATCAATGTCACCCTTAGCAACATGGTCTCGAATGAAATGATGACGAACTTCAATATACTTAGTTCGAGAATGTTGTACAGGATTATGACCAATTTTGATGGCACTTTCATTGTCACAAAGCAGTGGAACATGTTTCACATAGATCCCATAATCTTTAAGAGTTTGGGTCATCCAAAGTAACTGAGCACAACATGAACCAGCGACAATGTATTCCGCTTCGACGGTGGATAAGGATACCGAGTTTTGTTTCTTGGAAGACCAAGACACAAGAGATCTACCAAGAAATTGACAAGTACCCGAAGTGGACTTTCTATCAACCTTGTCTCTGGCATAATCCGAGTCGGAATAGCCAACAAGATCAAAAGAAGACCTCTTAGGATACCAAATGCCAAAGTTTGGTGTATGAATTAAGTATCTCACTATCCTTTTCACGGCCTTAAGATGACATTCTTTAGGAGCAGCTTGATAACGTGCACACATGCACACACTTAGCATAATGTCGGGACATGAAGCACATAGGTATAACAAAGAACCAATCATAGAGCGATAAACCTGTTGATCAACCGGTTCACCATCTTTGGTCAAATCAAGATGTCCACTAGTAGGCATGGGTGTAGGCATACCTTTGCATTCTTGCATATTGAACTTCTTGAATAAGTCCTTGGTGTACTTCATTTGAGAGACAAATGTACCTTCCTTAGTTTGCTTGATTTGCAAACCGAGAAAGAATTTGAGTTCACTCATCATAGACATCTCAAACTTCTCTGACATTAGCTTTCCAAACTTTTCACTAAAGAGAGGGTTAGTTGAACCAAATATGATATCATCAACATAAATTTGGCACACAAATAGTTCTCCATTAACCCTTTTAGTAAAAAGAGTAGAATCAATTTTACCAATTTCAAAACCACTTGCAATAAGGAACTTGGTCAAGCATTTATACCATGCTCTAGGAGCTTGTTTAAGACCATAAAGAGCTTTGTGAAGTTTGTAAACATGATTTGGTTTCTTAGGATTGATAAAGCCGGGAGGTTGTTTGACATAAACTTCCTCCTCTATTTCACCATTTAGAAAAGCACTTTTAATGTCCATTTGGTACAAGGTGATATTATGGTGATTAGCATAGGCAAGTAAGATGCGAATGGACTCAAGTCTAGCAACGGGAGCATATGTCTCACCATAGTCCATACCTTCGACTTGTGTGTACCCTTGGGAGACGAGACATGCTTTGTTGTGAACCACTTGTCCATCTTCATCTTGCTTGTTGCGAAACACCCATTTGGTACCAATGATGTTGTGGTTGTTGTCGGGCTTCTCAACCAATGTCCAAACTTGGTTTCTCTCAAAGTTGTGTAGCTCTTCATGCATAGCATTTATCCAATCCGGATCTTCCAATGCTTCTTCAACCTTCATAGGTTCAATGCTAGAGATGAATGAATAGTTTTCACAAAAGTTAGCTAAGCGAGTTTTTGAGCGAGTGATTCTCCCAGTTTGAATATCATTGTAGATTTGCTCGACGGGATGATCTTTGGCAATTCTTGCTCGAACTCGTGAGAGCTTTTGCTTGGGTCTTCATTGAACATCTTCTTCATCTTGTTCTTCTTCTTGGCCTTCTTCATTGTTGACGTTGTCATTCTCTTGTCGTGGTGGAGAAGGAGGTTGTTGATGTTCGTCTTGATGCATTTCCTCGTCTTCTTCATTTTGGTGTGTCCCACTTGTGGATGCTTCCGTATCAATTCTTGGTTCACCTTGTCGTGAAGTAGAAGCTTCCACTTAGACGGACGAGGTACTCTCCTTCACCTCCGTTGGACGAATTTTTCCAATAGACAAGTCTTGGATTGCTTCTGAAGGGTCTTTGTCTCCTACATTGATTGGCAATTGCTCTACTTGCGAGCCATTAGATTCATCAAACGTCACATCTACCGTCTCTTCAACCTTTCGGGTGAAATTGTTGTAGACACGGTAAGTGTGAGAGTTTGAGCCATAACCAAGTAGAAAACCTTCAGGAGATTAGGAGCAAACTTTGAACGACGATGCTTGTCAAGAATGTAGCACTTTGAGCCGAATACTCGAAAGTATCCAACTTGGGGTTTGTTACCGGTGAGGAGCTCGTATGCCGTCTTGCCGAGTAGCTTGTGAAGATACAAGCGATTTTTTGCATGACAAGCTATCTCAACCGCTTCTGCCCAAAAGTGCTTCGGCGTCTTGTACTCATCAAGCATCGTTCTCGCCATTTCGATGAGCGTCCGGTTCTTCCTCTCAACAACTCCAGTTTGTTGAGGTGTGTACGTAGCCGAGAACTCGTGTGAAATCCCTTCTTCGTCAAGAAAGGTGTTCACATTTGCATTCTTGAACTCCGTTCCGTTGTCACTCCGAACCTTCTTGATCTTCATGTCAAACTGATTTTGGGCCTTCCTAGTGAAGTTTTTGAAGATCTTCTGGACCTGCGACTTGTCATCAAGAAAGAACACCCACGTAAATCTTGAAAAATCATCAACTATAGCTAGACCAAAAGAATTTCCACCGAGACTCTTGTAGGCGTTGGGACCAAAAAGATCCATATGAAGTAGCTCGAGTGGCCTCCTTGTGGTCATGATGTTCTTCACGGGATGCCTTCCTCCAACCTGTTTACCTGCTTGACAAGCACTGCAAAGTCTATCCTTATCAAATATGACATCGTTAACTCCAAGGATATGATTTCCTTTTATAAGATTGTCACGGTTTATCATGCCAACGTGACCTAGTCGTCTATGCCACAACCAACCTTTTGAGGATTTAACAATAAAGCAAGTTTTAGGTTGTGCCTTTTTAGAGAAATCGACAATGTAAAGATCACCTCTACGCATACCGGTAAAGACCATTTTATGATTGTCTTGACGAAACACTTGGCAATCTACCTCAGTAAATAGGACATTCAAACTGAAATTAGCAAGTCTAGATACTGAAAGTAAGTTGTAGCCGAGAGATTCAACGAGCATGACATTTTGAATGGAACTATCATGTGAGATGGCCACCTTACCAAGGCCAACCACTTTACCCTTTGAATTATCACCAAAGGTGACATATTTTCGAGGGCCGTCATTTTCAGCAAGCTCACGGAACATCTCTTTATCTCCGGTCATATGATCAGTACATCCACTATCAAGAACCCATTCCTTTCCTCCTGACACATATCCCCGAAGATTTGTCATAAGACCAAAATGTCTCATTGCATCATCAAGATCGAAGTCACTATCATCATCATCATAGTATCCATGTTCACCATGATCTTGTGACTCATCATTACCTAGAGAGGGTAATTCATTAGATAAATGATCATCAAAGTGGTCACTTTTATGAATTCTTATAGCTTCGAATATAATATCACTAATGATACCAACATCTTCTTTAGCACGCTTGAGATTGGCAAGCTCAAATAGACAATCACCAAAACTAGGATCACTAGAGTTCATCTTACTCAAGGCAATAGATTTATGGAGAATTTCATCCAAATTTTTCAAGGAATAATCGGGAAATCATTCCTCAAGAAATTTCCATATAGTATAGGCACAATTAAGAGTAGGCAAACTAGCAATCAAATTTTTGGGCAATCCTCTAATGATGAGCTCAATAGTTCTAAGATTGCGAATTATGTCGATATCTTCATCTAGGGTAGGATGCAAAGGATCAATATGAGGTGCACAAGGGCTAGCAATATACTTGTTCAAATGATATTGATTGAAAATTACAAGTATCTCATTTTTTCACTCATGAAAATACTCTCCATCAAGAATAGGCACTCTATGTCTAAGACTCCCTAAAGTAGACACATCCATCTTCCTCCAATGGTGATTAACCAAGGCAATGGAGACCAAAGCTCTGATACCACTTGTAGGACCTTGAAGTAGATGTGTCTAGAGGGGGGGGTGATTAGACACTTAATGCTAAAGTTGCAATTTTTAAGCTTTTTCGGTTTAAGTGGAGTTTAGGCACAATTTCAACATTCACAATACATATCAAGCAAGCATGCAAAGAGTATATAGGCAGTGGAAAGTAAAGCATGCAACTTGCAAGAATGTAAAGGGAAGGGTTTGGAGAATTCAAACGCAATTGGAGACACGGATGTTTTTCCCGTGGTTTGGATAGGTGGTGGTATCCTACATCCACGTTGATGGAGACTTCAACCCATGAAGGGTAATAGTTGTGCGAGTCCACGGAGGGCTCCACCCACGAAGGGTCCACGAAGAAGCAACCTTGTCTATCCCACCATGGCCATCGCCCACGAAGGACTTGCCTCACTAGCGGTAGATCTTCACGAAGTAGGCGATCTCCTTGCCCTTACAAACTCCTTGGTTCAACTCCACAATCTTGTCGGAGGCTCCCAAGTGACACCTAGCCAATCTAGGAGACACTACTCTCCAAGAAGTAACAAATGGTGTGTTGATGATGAACTCCTTTCTCTTGTGCTTCAAATGATAGTCTCCCCAACACTCAACTGTCTCTCACAGGATTTGGATTTGGTGGAAAGAAGATTTGAGTGGAAAGCAACTTGGGGAAGGCTAGAGATCAAGATTCATATGGTAGGAATGGAATATCTTGTCCTCAACACATGAGTAGGTGGTTCTCTCTCAGAACATATGAGTTGGAAGTGTAGATGTGTTCTGATGGCTCTCTCCATGAATGAAGAGGAGGTGGAGGGGTATATATAGCCTCCACACAAAATCCAACCGTTACACACAATTTACCAATCTCGGTGGGACCGAATCAACAAACTCGGTCGGACTGAAATAGTAAACCTAGTGACCGTTAGAGATTTTCGATGGGACTGACATGCAACCCGGTAGGACCGATATGGTTAGGGTTAGGGCATAACGTAATCTCGGTGAGACCGATTACACAAACTCGGTGAGACCAATTTTGGTAATTAGCTAACCAGAGAGTTGGTCAGGCAAACTTGGTGGGACCGATTACTAAACTCGGTTGGACCGATTTTGGTAATAAGTTAACCAGAGAGTTTGCATTGTAATCTCAGTAGTACCGATTGCCTAAACTCGGTGAGACCGATTTTGGCAATGGACATACACAGAGAGATTACAATCCCATCTCGGTGAGACCGAGATCCCTATCGGTAGAACCGATTTGCTAGGGTTTGGCAGTGGCTTATGACAAGTGAAACTCGGTGGCGCCGGATAGAAATAATCGGTAGGTCCAAGTTTGGCTTAGGTTTAGGTCATATGTGGAAGTGGGAAAGTAGCTGAGGATTTTTGAGCATATCATTAAGCACATGAAGCAAGAGGCTCATTAAGCAACACCTCATCCCTCCTTGATAGTATTGGCTTTTCCTATGGACTCAATGTGATCTTGGATCACTAAAATGTAAAATGAAGAGTCTTGAGCTTTAAGCTTTAGCCAATCGTTTGTCCTTAGCATCTTGGAGAATTTCCCACAACCTTTAGTCCATGCCACTCCATTGTTGAACTTATCTGAAACATACTAGATAGAAACGTTAGTCCAACAAGAGATATGTTGTCATTAATTACCAAAACCACCTAGGGAGCACTTGTGCTTTCAAGGATTAAAGAAGTTATTTTCCCAAGGTTTGGAGTCCCTAGATATTTAATTACTGATGGCGGTTCACACTTTATTCATGGTGCTTTCTGTAAAATGCTTGCTAAATATGATGTCAACCATAGAATTGCATCACCTTATCATCCTCAGTCTAGTGGTCAAGTTGAACTTAGCAATAGAGAAATAAAACTAATATTACAAAAAACTGTTAATAAGTCCCGAAAGAATTGGTCTAAGAAATTGGATGATGCACTTTGGGTTTATAGAACTGCTTATAAAAATCCTATGGGTATGTCTCCTTACAAAATGGTTTATGGAAAATCTTGTCATCTGCCTCTTGAGTTAGAACATAAAGCTTATTGGGCAATCAAAGAACTCAACTATGATTTCAAACTTGCAATTGAAAAGAGGTTATTTGATATTAGCTCACTAGATATGAATGGAGAACCCAATCCTATGAAAATGCCATGTTATTTAAAGAAAAGGTTAAAAGGTGGTATGACAAAAGAATCCAAAAGCGGGAATTTAAAGTTGGAGAATATGTTCTTTTGTACAACTCTCGTTTTAGATTCTTCGCAGGAAAACTTCTCTCCAAATGGGAAGGACCATATATTATCAAAGAATTTTATCGTTCTAGGGCTATCAAAATAAATAATGCCGAACATACTAACCCGAAGGTTGTCAATGGTCCAAGAGTAAAACATTATATCTCGGGTACGCCCATTAGTGTTGAAAGCAATATTATCCAAACTATGACACCGGAGGAACACATAAAAGAAACCTTCCGGAGCACTCCAAAATCGTGAAAAAGAGGAGGTACGTGATATGGTAAGTAAACGGACTCCAAAATTGTGCCAACCTCGGTTACCTTCCAGACTCCGTTTTTCTCCCGCTTGCTTGTTTCCCAAGATAAAAAATATATTTATATACCCCCAAACCTATTGACCACTGTATCAGGGATAAATCTCATGTTCTTCTTTCTTGTTGTTTTCTGACAGATCTAAAAATATGTCATCTCAAGGCTTGGAGGGTGAGATCTATGTTGCTGATATATTGCAAACCCCAAGGTTTACGGAGATGTGAAACATTATGGTTGGACTACAGAGGAGGAAGAAGACTATGATCCTAAAAGGAAGGAAGAGACAAGCTCAGATGAAGATCAAGTTCCATTACCCCAGTCGGGGGACATGCATGTGGAATTAAAGAAGTCAAGTCTCCCCAATAAAGCAAAGAAACCTAAGATCCTGTTTATCCCATCTTGTCTCTTGCAGGAAAACAAGCAAGAATTGTCGGATTCCGGGCTCCGCAGACCCTTGAGAGGTTCGAACACTGGGGTGCCTACGAAAAACTCCTTCTCCCCAACCTGCCGGCCCAACGATTCCACAGCCTAGCTTGAGGAACCCAAGGGACAAGAGACACGGTAGTTTATCCTGGTTCGGGCCACCTTGCAGTGTAATACCCTACACCAGGTTGGTGGTGGATTGCCTCAAGGGGCTGAGGATGAACTAGCACAGTGGTTGAACAACCTCAGGAGGTGAGGATGGTCTGAATGATCCGATCCCTCTCCCTGGTGGTGGCTAAGTCCTATTTATAGTCATCTTGGTCCTCTTCCCAAATGTAGGCGGGAAGGGATCCCACAACGGCCAAATTCAAAGGGAGACAACTAGTACAAGTTATCCTGACAAAAGTAGTCTTTGCCTGCAAAGACTCTGGTGGTGACGCTGTAGTGGGCTGTGCGATGACCTCCATCATGTCGTCATGGCGGTCTTCGTCTTGTTGCACCAATATGGAAACATTTGCCTGATTCCTCGGGACTTCGCGCCTGCGCTTGCCCCCTTGGCACCAAAGGGGAAACTGGTACGCTATGCCCGCTAGTGCCCGCCTGGCCTTGGTCATCATGGCTCGCGTCATGTGAACCTCGCGACGTGCACCTTGCCTTGATATCTCCGCTCCTCGGGAGGCAGGCTAGTGAGGCCTCCCCCCAGGGAGGTCTTGGTGTCATCCGCCTCATGAGGCTTGGTCCCTCACGAGGGTCTTGAGTCGTTACTGCTGAAACTGGGTCGTACCGGGCCGCTGATGGGTACCCCCATTCCCAGGACGCTGACAGTAGCCCCCGGGCCCAAGGCGCGCTCGAGCTTGGCTTCGAGGCGAAGCCAAAGGGCAAGCGCGGAGCACCGCGGGCCCCAACCGCATGTGTCCTTGATCGTGCGTGGCGATTGACGGGACGTGGGCGCCCCCACTTCCCCGCGCAACCTTGATATTCGCCGGGCTTGGTGGCCGCCGCCAGCTGCTCAGATCCATCTTCATTGCTTGCCGCGAGCTTCCTTGGCCCCTCCATCTTCTTAGCTCTCCCCCTGTCGTCATGGCGCCGATGTTGGCGAAGAAGAAGAAAGTGAAGAGCCGCGCTCCGGCCGAATCTCCGCCAGCCTTCGAGCCCGCTCTTGAGCAGTCGACAATGGTTAACCGGGAGATGCTGGTCAAGGACCACCCGACACTTGCCACTAGTTCCAATGAATGGAACACGACGTTAGCCTGGCATGCTTCCTGCGCCATGGTTGATATGGCGGCCACTGAGATCCCATTCATCTCCACGCCCTCCTGGCAGGCTTGATTCCCCCATTTTATGATTTCTTCAATGCCATAATCTCGCATTACCAAGTCCACGTGCTGCACTTGGATCCCCAATCCATTCTTCTCCTCGTCGTCTTCGCCTTCGTCTACGAGGCCATGGTGGGCATTTTTCCCTCCGTGGCCTTGTTTCGCCATTTCTTCTTGCTCCATTTGACCGATGCCCGCCAGTGCTGAGGGCGTGTGATCTTCCAGGCCGTGGCGGCGACGGCGGGCTCAGGGATCGACTTCGAGATCTCGCCGATCGTACATGGATTCGGAAGCGGTGGGTGTTCATGGATGTCGGCGTGCTCAACTCCCTGCTCTTGCTCCCCCGAGCGCCGGCTAAACCCAGCTCCGGGTGGGCACATGTGAAGCTCGTCGACCCTTGGCTTGCCCACGTTTGGTGCCGGTTGGCCAGGTTGAAGGAGCTTGGGGTGACGACGCCCATGGTGATGCAAGAGTTCATCCACCGCCGCATTGCTCTGCTCCAGCGCCATTCCCGGCAGATGTGGACCTTCGTCAGCTACCGAGACCCCATGAGGCTCCTCGTGCCGGCGCTTCCTCCAGAGACTCTGCGAACGGTGCTCGAGCTCCTGACTGGTGACCCTGCACCAGCCATGCTTTCGAAGGAGGCCTGCCTTTTGTACTGATGTTCTAACATGGAGGTGTTCATGAGGCAGATGCCCATCTTCGACGAGTGGGGGATGCGCCTGGCTGAGCTTGAGGGGCCCCGCAAGAACCCCGTTCTTGTGGTCCCCTTGCCTGCTGTCCCTACGGCGCACGCCCCGGTGGTGGATGCTAGGGGGCGAACGCAGCCCGGTGTTGTCAGGGTGGCCGCTGACAGAGCATCTCAGCTAAGTGCCCTTGAGATGGCTACCCTCGAGGCGCGGGGGAGCCATCCTAAAGGGGTGCTCAAAGACTTGGCATGACCAGAGGCTCCCGAGGTCTCCGCCCCTGGGGCTCGGGGAAGAAGCCTTAAGGTGGAGGTCGGAGTGCCGCAGACCGAGGCTCCCGAGGTCCCCGCCTCAGGAGTTCCGCCGAATGCCCCTGATGCTGATGATCGTGCCTGGGGCTTCGGCCAGCTTTGCCTGAACTTCGAGGCACTACGCAAGAGAAAAGGGGATTCTTATTGCAGTGGTGACACCTACCGGCCGCTGAAATAGAGGAAGTACATTGCCATAGACGAGTAAGTACCTCTTCTTTGTGTTTTCCTGTCTCTTGCATCCTTTGCTGACAGTGGCTCTTCAGGATCCCTTCGTCTTAGGTTGTGAGATCTGCTGCGGAGCGACCTCCCCCGGTCCTCAACTCTCCCCTGGTATCGAGCTTTCCCCGCCGGTCCGCTGCGCGCGGCGCAGGGTCGGCCTTGGAGCCGGACATGCCGACATGGGGCCTTGATCCCTCGTTCCTATTGTCGCTCCTCCATGGACTGCCCTGGGTGGCGGTAGGCGTGTCGAGGGCTCCTCCGCTGGTCGTCACCGGTGGTTGGGTAGCGCCAGCCTTGGCTTCATCCTCGAGCGGCGAGGTTGCGCCACCTGGTGCCCCTGCCAAGGCCCGGAGGGTGGTGAGGAAGGTGCCAGCCCCCAACTCCTTGCCAGGGCAGGCAGGCTGCCTCAGGCTTCCCCAGCAATCTCTGGCGTGAAGGACGGGCTTGGTAGTGAGCAGGAATTCACGCGTGGGCGCAGCGCTGTATGCCATGAGCTCTTCTGGGAGGCAATGGGCGCACTGAGCCGGCTCGGAGAAGAACTAGTCCACGTCGATGCCCGCCTCAAGGCGGAGGACCTTCGGCTAGCGGATGAGTGGCATCAGTTGAAGGTGGCCGTCAACCTTGGGCGTCTTCAGCATGAATGCGCCAATGTGAAGGCCGAGGCGTCCCTTGTGACATCATGCGAGGCCTGCACCCGGGCCCTGGAAGAGGCCAGGGCAGCTGACCATCGCCGCCAGGCTGCCGAGGAGCACGAACGAGAACTCCTGACCTCGCGCACTACCCTTGAGCAGCGGATTGAGGCGCACAAGGCCGTCTTGGCATCAATGAGGGGAGCGCCTTCCGAAGAGGAGGAGATCCAGAAGCACGAGGAGGCGCTGATGTTGGAGGCCCTAGAGCGTAGCCTCGAGCTCGAGCGGTTGGAGACGAGGGAGCGCCAGGCGGCCATGGTTGAGGATGTTGTCACCGTGCACGAAGCCAAGATCCAGGAGGAGGTTGACCGGATGGTGGGGAAGGCTCATGTAGATCTTGCTGAAGAGTACAACCTAAAGCTGAATTTCCTGGAGGCCGAAGCTGAGGGTAGGACCGCCGCCCTCAGGACAAGGCTGAACGAGACGGAGCAGCGCGAGAGGGCCGCAACAGCGGATTAGACCTCTGCCCAAGCTACACTGGCCTCCGCGCATGCTGACTTGCTCTCGCTCCAGCAGCAGATTGATGATGCCGCATCCCTTGCGAAGCAGAACGGGGAGGAGACGTGTCGTTGGCAGATGTTGCAGCACGAGCATGCCCCCACGCTTCAGGCCCTCAGGGTGAGGGCCAACCGAGCCCTGAGCGTCATCTGTGAGGAGAGCGTTCCTCACCCCCGCGTGGAAGATTACGCCAGCCACCTTTGCTTTTTTTACCGAAGTCATGACGCTCCTGGAGGACCAGGCTATGAGGGCCCATGAACTTGTCGAGGAGAGGATCCGGGGCCTCCTTGGGCGCGTGTTTTTAGGCGTCTTCAGTCATCTTCAGAACCTCGACCCCCACTTCAATTTTAATGCCGCCATAGCCCTGGTGCCCGGGGCTATCCGGGACAACCTGGCACACTTGGTGGACAATCATGTGGAAGCTTTGGTCAGGGCGTTTGGCACCAAGGACGACGCGGTCGTGGTCATGGTGGATGAAGATGGCGTGGATGATGATGATGAAGACGACGCCAGTGACAGCACGAGTAGCACGTACGAGAGCGACCAAGGCGATGCTGGGGGCAGCACATCCAGTTAAGCCCGCATTCCTTCGTGTGAGCCTGCATGCAAAGACTTGGACATGGCCCCGCTGGGCGTGAGAGCATTTTGGAGGGGGAGCCCTTCATATATGTAAATTTATGTTCTGTCTTTTAATCCGGACCCGAAATGTGCTTTCGTGAGCTTGTGAGCCCCTGAGCAGGGTTGTCGCTTAGACTTATCTTGATCCTAGCAGGCCTTGAGCGGGTTCTGAGGTTGCTGACGTGCCTTCCTCCTGAGGCGAGCCCTCAGAAGCTCGCGAGGTGATACGTCTCCAACGTATCTATAATTTTTTATTGTTCCATACTATTATATTATCTGTTCTGGATGTTTAATGGGCTTTAATATGCTCGTTTATATTATTTTTGGGACTAACCTATTAACCGAAGGCCCAGTGCAAATTGCTTTTTTTTGCCTATTTCAGTGTTTCGCAGAAAAGGAATATAAAATGGAAATCCAAATAGAACGAGACCTTCGCGAGGATCTTTCTTGGAACAAACGCAACCCAAGAGACTTGGAGTACAAGTCTGGAAGTCCGCGAAGCTTCCACGTGGCAGGGGGCGCGTCCAGGGGGGTAGGCGCACCCCCACCCTCGTGGGCCCCATGGAGCTCCACCGACGTACTTCTTTCGCTTATATATACCTATGTACCCTAAAAACATCCAGGGGGCCACGAGACCACTTTTCCACCGCCACAACCTTCTGCACCCGTGAGATCCCATCTTGGGGGCCTCTTGAGATCCCATCATGGAGGGCTTCTACATCATCACCATAGCCTCCCTGATGATGTGTCAGTAGTTTACCACAGACCTTCAGGTCCATAGTTATTACCTAGATGGCTTCTTCTCTCTCTTTGGTTCTCAATACAAAGTTCTCCTCGATGTTCTTGGAGATCTATTCGATGTAATACTTTTTGCGGTGTGTTTGCCGAGATCCGATGAATTCTAGGTTTATGATGAAGATTATCTATGAACAATATTTGGTTCTTCTCTGAATCCTTATATGCATGATTTAATATCTTTGCAAGTCTCTTCGAATTATTGGTTTAGTTTGGCCTACTAGATTGATCTTTCTTGCAATGGGGGAAGTGCTTAGCTTTGGGTTCAATCTTGCGGTGTCCTTTCCCAGTGACAGTAGGGGCAGCAAGGCACGTATTGTATTGTTGCCATCGAGGATAAAAAGATGGGGTTTATATCATATTGCTTGAGTTTATCCCTCTACATCATGCCATATTGCCTAATGTGTTACTCTATTCTTATGAACTTAATATACTAGATGCATGTTGGATAGCGGTCGATGTGTGGAGTAATAGTAGTAGTGTAACATCCCAAATTTTCCATTTGGATTGTTATACATTAGATCATCATTTGAATATCATATTTTATTGCATTTGGCTTGATCCTAGAAATTCTATGCATCTCAAGGACCTACGGAGAGAGTTGGGGATTTCATTATTTTCATATTCGAGTTTTCTCGAATTTTGGAAAGCGGATCGTTTGATTTTAATTATTTTCTCTTCGATTATTTCTTTTATAAAAATTAAATAGAGAGGATAAAATGACTTCCTCAAAATAGAGAAATATCAAAGATTTAATATTAAAATCAAGTAACATTTTTATTCAGAGTTTTATCACTATTTATTTGAATTAGGGGAAAATATGCATTTTTCAAAATTGCATTTTAGGCCCAAATAAATGATCACCTTGTCCGGCTTATTTTTAGAGGACGGGGAAAATTTATTTCAGAATTTTTGAAGTCCGTTTAGTATTTCTTTTCTTTCTTTTTTTGCACATCGGAATTATTTAAAAAAAAGTCAAACCGACTTCGGGCCGTACTTGGCCAGGAGACCTCGGGCTAGCCCTCTTATAAGCCGCACCTGAGCTAGCCCAGCCGCACCTCGCCCCCGAACCCTAACCCTAGCCGCCCGCCGTCGCCGCCGCCCCGTGCCGCTCCGCCGCTCGCCGTTGCCGCCCCGCGCCGGAGTCGCCGGACCTCGCCGGATCCCGCCGGACCCGAGGTAGCCGCCTCGGTTTTTGTGAGGAAACTGTTTGGTTTTTTTGAAACCCTAGAACCGTTTTTTTATTAGATCTGGTTCGGTTGATTTTCGGTTTAGTTGTTTAGCGAACGCCCGTTTTTACGTTCGTTTTAACGAACGATTTTCATCGTTTAGCCGCAGACAGCGAACGTCCGTTCCTTAGCCTGTTTGTCAATTTTTCTTTTCTCGGATTTTCCGCGATTATTTTCGATCGTGATTTCTAATCCGATTTTTGTTTTAGTATAACTTTTCGCTCGTTTATCAGAATCAGGCGATTCAAGCGCCTAGAGTTTCGTCTCGAAACCCTCTTTCCGTTTAACCAACTTGAACAAGATTTTGATACAGTAAAATTTGACTTTAGTCCAGATTAGTAATTGGATCTTGTTTCTTTTGCAGTTTGAGTTTCGTTGCTCCGTTTGATTTGATTCTTTTTGCAAACCGGAGTTCTTAAGTTGAACTTTCTGGTTAGATCCCTTATTTGAGTTTTACCCATGCCCTTGTTTGATTGCTTATTGTGTGCTTGTTTGATTGCGATAGAGTACCCAGAGTGCGAAGCGTGCTACATCGAGTCTCTACGTTTTGCGGATCATCAGCAAGGCAAGTAACACTTTGATCATGTCCCATTATTACCCAGTTTTTATGCATTAGGTTCAACCCTCAAACATTGCATGGTTAGGACTTGATAACATGTGGGATTAGGAAGTAGATGAGGTAGTACCTATTCCACATGTTTATTATCAAACCCTTGGGAGTTACTTCTACGTATTGCTTATATTGTTATGCTATGCTCGTAGACGTGGATTGGGTTTGAGTGAAGCCATGACAGATGTGAGATTGTTAATTAATGGTTCAACTTAAGGTGGCAACTTTAATACACATCTCGATGGATTGCTTGTCGGGCACCTGGAGAATCCAGTGTTGTCCTAGGATATCCCGGAGTACCCGTGTGATAATCCTAAGGTCCACCACCCAGGCTCAAAGGGAACTGAGATATTTCATGCTAGAAACTTCCGTGTGCAGCCAAAAGCTATTATGGGATCTAGCATAGTTGAGTAAGTTGCGTGAAGCTCTTGAAGAGCTAGACTAGCAGATGTAGTGGGTTGTAGGTGGTATAGTCTACCAGGAGTAGAGAGTTAATGCTTCTGAAAGACTGTGTCTTGGACATCCATTTCTCAAACACCATGTAGTGCGAGAAAACCAACAGAGGAGATCGAGTCTTGTGGGGAAAAGTGCGTAAACCTCTGCAGAGTGTACAAACTAATCATGGTTAGCCGTGTCCCCGGTTATGGACATCTTGAGTATCTACTACATGGATAATCATATGTATCTCATCACTCTAAATTAATATTGTTGGGTTGATAATTACTTTTTAATTGGGATTGAGTTGGAGGAACCTTCTCAATGATGTTTCAACTACCATGATAGTTAAATAAAATCTATGCCTTTGTTGTAGGAAAAAATTGGCTTTTCACAAAACTTTAACCATAGAGCTTTCCACTAGCCAAATATGCATATAGTGATAGCATTATTCTGTTCTTGCTCTACCGTGTTATATTGCCGACATATTCCATGTGCTGACCCGTTTTCGGGCTGCAACGTATTATGTTGAAGACTTTTCAGACAAGGAGTAAGGTTCGTTAGGTCGTTGCCGTGCAGCTCAGATATGCCGTTGGAGTTGATGGACTCACTTTATCTTCCAAGCCTTCCGCTGTTATCGTATTAGATGGCCTTAAGCCATATTTATTGTAATAAGTTCTCTTTTGAGACATTCGATGTAATAAGTGTGTGATTGCTAATCTGTTATAAATCCTTCGCCTACTGTGTGTGTCAGCATTACCGATCCAGGGATGACACTGAAGCACAGAGACTTGAACGTTTGAGGTTGGGTCGCTACAAGATGGTATTAGAGCACATGCTGAGTGTAGGACACGACCACTAAGCTAAAGCCCTAGATCACCACTCTCTTCTCATTTCTGACTCCTCTCCATTTTATACTCTTTAGGATGGCGGACTGTAACGCCCTCGATGCGGCTATATCTCCCACGTGTTGAAGCACGACTTAGAGGCATAAACGCATTGAAAGCAATGTCGCAAGTGAGGTAATCTTCACACAGCCCATGTAATACATAAAGGGAAAGAGATACATAGTTGGCTTACAATCGCCACTTCACACAAATACAAGAATAAAGCATTACATCAATCAGATACAATCAAGGTCCGACTACAGAACCAAAATAAAAGAAGAACCCCAAATGCGACAAGGTCCCCGATCGACCCCAACTAGGCTCCACTACTGATCAAATAGAACGAAACAACACAAAGGACAAGATCTTCAACGAGCTCCTCCTGAGCTGGGTTGCGTCATCTGCACGGACTCATCAGCACCTGCAAGCTGGTTTTGGAAGTATCTGTGAGCCACGGGGACTCAGCAATCTCACACCCTCGCGATCAAGACTATTTAAGCTTATGGGTAAGGTAAAAGGTATGAGGTGGAGCTGCAGCAAGCGAGTAGCATATATGGTGGCTACCATGCGCAAATGAGAGCGAGAAGAGAAGGCAAAGCACGGTCGGTAAAAGTATGATCAAGAAGTGATCCTAGAACAACCTACATCAAGCATAACTCCAACACCGTGTTCACTTCCCGGACTCCGCCGGAAAGAGACCATCACGGTTACACACGCGGTTGATGTATTTTAGTTAAGTTCAACTTCAGGTTTTCTACAACCGGACATTAACAAATTCCCATCTGCCCATAACCGCGGGCACGGCTTTCGAAAGTTGAAATCCCTGCAGGGGTGTCCCAACTTAGCCCATGACAAGCTCTCACGGTCAACAAAGGAATAGACCTCCTCCTGAGACATTCCGATTAGACTCGGTATCCTAGTTCTACAAGACATCCTCAACAATGGTAAAACAAGTCCAGCAAGACCGCCCGATGCGCCGACATCCTGATAGGAGCTGCACATATCTCGTTCTCAGGGCAACACCGGATGAGCGCTCCGTATAACTAAAACCAGCCCTCAAGTTTCCCCTAGGTGGCGCTGCAAAGGACTCTAGTTCGGACCAACACTTAAACAAGCACTGGCCCGAGGGGGTTAAAATAAAGATGACCCTCGGGATGCGTGACTCCCAAGGGAAAAAGGCTAGGCGGCGAATGGTAAAACCAAGGTTGGGCCTTGCTGGAGGAGATTTATTCAAGGCGAACTGTCAAGGGGTTCCCATTATAACCCAACCGCGTAAGGAACGCAAAATCCGGGAACATAACACCGATATGACGGAAACTAGGGCGGTAAGAGTGGAACAAAACACCAGGCATAAGGCCGAGCCTTCCACCCTTTACCAAGTATATAGATGCATTAATTAAATAAGATATATTGTGCTATCCCAACAAATAAAGATGTTCCAACAAGGAACAACATCTGCATGTTCCAACAAGGAACAAACTTCAATCTTCACCTGCAACTAACAACGCTATAAGAGGGGCTGAGCAAAGCGGTAACATAGCCAAACAACGGTTTGCTAGGACAAGGTGGGTTAGAGGCTTGGTTCAACAATATGGTTGGCATGATAAGCAAGTGGTAGGTATCGCAGCATAGGCATAGCAAAATAGCGAGCAACTAGCAAGCAAAGATAGAAGTGATTTCGAGGGTATGGTCATCTTGCCTGAGATCACGCAAGGAAGAAGAACGAGTCCATGAAGAAGACACACGGACGTAGCCAACGTATCCTCACAAACGCAACGTTACCGGATTACCGAGAAGAAGTACACCGGAAAGAAAGCAAACAACATAGTAAACAACCAACATATCAACATGGCATGATGCACAATCGAGTATGATGCATGTCCGGTTTAATGAAGCATGGCATGGCAAAGTGCACAAACATTACTACAAATTAAGTGGAGCTCATTATGCAACGGAGTTACATATTGAAGAAAAACACCACATGACTTATTTAGTTCTCTCTTGTTTATGTACCCAACCAGTTTAAATGTTGTTAGCATGGCAAGAGGGTGAAGCAAATGAAAACTACCTAACTAGGCAAGTTTAAATGAGGCCAGAACAACAATCAACAAGTCCGGAAAAATCCTCATGTGCATATTTTAGGTTTGGTACTGATCTGCCCTAAACACAATTTTAGAATTATTAAACATGCAAAGTAAAGCCACCATGTTAAACTAGGAAAAATTCTACCCCATTTACATATAAAGATTAATTAAAACCGAGCTACGGTTAATTAGTTATGAATTAAACCGTTTTAGCATGTCATAGGAGCAAATTTAATCAAACAACATTTTAAACATTTTAAACATAGATGAGAGTTGCATATTATGAAACTAGACAAAATTCTAAACAAGTTTCATATATAAAGTTTTTACATATGATACATGGTTTGAGAGTTATTATATGCATGAAGTATTGGGACCAAACTGTAAACATACAGTTTTCTGAACAATTAGGAAAATCGCAGCGCACAGGAAAAAAACATATGCGGGCTGGATCTGCTGGGCGTGGCTGGACTGCTCACCATGGGCCGAGCCCGTTGGTGCGGGGAGGAGGCAGGCCGAAACGGGCGAGCTGGCGGCTGGGCTTGGTGGATCTGGCTGCTGGCAGGCTGGATCGAATGAGGTGGAGGGGGCACAGTCAACGCGCTCGTCCTGGACGAAGCAGAGGAAGCAGGGCACTGGCAGCAGGGACTTGGTGACGGCAAGGCAAGCAAAGGCGGCGGCGCCAGGTAGGATCTGGGTGGATGGGAGGTCTTGGTGACGGCGGCTGGTCATGAAGCCGGACTTGGCGCGGGCGGAGGCACGCTGGAACGAGCGAGTCCCTTCTCGACGAAGAGGAAGAAGAGGCCGCGACGTGGCTCGAAGAAGGCTTCGCGGTGAAGAACTCCGGGAAGCAGGGAACGGGGCGACGACGAGCTCCTCGGGAGGCACGGGCAGGGCGCCGGTTGAGGAGGCTGATTCCCGTCTGAATAGAGCGACGGAAGGATCCACGGGGCCGTCCATGGCCGACTCTGCTGCGCGGGAACGAGAGAGGCTTGCGTGAGTGAGGGAGAGAGAGACCAGAGAAGAAAGGGAGACGGGAAGAAAAAAAATACAGAACGGCAGGAGACGGCCTGGTGGTCGAGGTCGCTAGCGGCGATGTGCTCCGGTGACTGGCGCAGGGCGGAGCTGCTCCCGATCCATCCTGGATGGAGGCACGGGAGGACGGGACGAGGTGCTGTGCGGGGATGTTGGATCCAGAGCTTCTGCGGGATGAACTGGGACGACGGGGCCGTTCGATTTGGATCTGACGTTTCAGATCAAGGGTGGGGAGCTGCACTGATTAGTTGGCTGTGGTGTGGTGGATCTGGTGGTGCGAGGTGGCGGCTGTGGGCTGGCCAGGCGCGGAAAACAATGGGCGGCGGCGGCTGCACGGGAATGGAGGGCTAGTGCTAGGTTTAGTCCAAATTAGGCATGAGGTTGAACTATATATAGAGAGAAGAGGGGAGTTTGGATCATCCGATTAAAATTGGATGATCGAGATAAAATAGGTTAGGTGGACCAAACAAATAACCGAAGATATTTTAGAGATGTTTGGGGATGACCCGGACCCAACGGTGATGATTGAGCGGGTCGGGTTCGGGGAAGTTTCGGACACGCGCGAGGGGTCTGAGAGAGGTTGACAAAGACAAAGAGGCCTGACAAAAGGCCATGGAGACAAGGGGTTTGATGGGCTGTGCAGAAGGGCTCGAGTTGAGAGAAGAGACGAAAGAGAGGCCCGGCGACTGTTTTCGGAGACCGAAAACGTCCGACGTTTAGACCGACTATATTGTCGCTATAGTTAACGGTTGGGCTAACAAACGGACTCTGAACGCGATGAAATTTGACAGGCGGTCTTCCTACACTAAAATAAGACCACACGCCAACTTTCAACCCAAACCGAGAACATTTTCCAGCCACTTATAAAATAATATTTCAGACGTGCCGCGGGCGTGTGCAAGTGTGTTTGGGCTCAGAACGGACAACGGAAGGAACGTGGAGACCTGGACGGATGCAAGTTTTGAAAAACATGATGATGCAGTGCACATGATGACATGGCAAGATGCAACACGCAAGCAAATGACATGGCACAACAGCGAATAACTATAAGACACCTGGCACATCGGTCTCGGGGCGTCACAACACTCCACCACTACGAGAGGATCTCGACCCGAGATCCTCGGGATGGCACCGGAGGGAAAACGGGAGAAAAAGAGAAGAGGTAAAACTAAGTTGCTTCTTTGACAAACGAGTGAAATCAAAGAACCTTGAAAGGTTAAGTCATTCGAGAAAAGAATACAACGGAGATGAACAAAATTGAAAACACTCCGGTAAGTTGAATAAGCACAGGAAAGAACACAATCCTGACAAGAACAAGAAGAAATGTTGAAGATAGCACCATCACAATGCCTCCGGAACAAAAGAAAGAGTGGAATGGAATGAACGAAGTGAAACAAGATCTCGAGGGAGCACGCTTACAACAAATGCTAGAACGGAGTTGTTGGAAAACCAACAACGAAAAGAATAATCTTGATATGGTCTTACGGAATACATCTCAGATTATGAGGTGACAACCTGCCACTCACGGGAAGAAGAATTGAATTGATATGGACAAGGAGACGAGAAAGTATATCACCGGGAGGATAAATGAAGAACTTGGTTCATTGGTAAGCACCGTAAATAGCAACCACCCTTAAGGAGAGCTTTTAGGTGAAACATGACACAAGATAGCTCCGACGAAGATGTTGATGGATTTAATATATCTCATTCTTAACAACATGTGAATCATGAAACATGAACTCAAATTATCAAGAATGACATAATACCAGCTCCAATGACACGGTTGAAAGAATTGCACTCCGGTTAGCAAGATGAAGAAAAACTTGAGCTCCTTTGAAAAGAATCTCAATGAACACTTGGAGAAGGAATTATTTCTTTGCTGAACCATCATGTAGAACCTTCATGAAGAACTCCGGTAAACAAAAGGAATGATCCAACAAAAAGAAAGAGAAGTTGAAAACACAAGGTGAATCCTTGTATTGATTTAGATGAATCTCCGTGGTGATATAATTGAGAGAACTTGGAACTCCGGGAAAAGAATAGAGAAAGCATCTCGAACCGAGAATTTGATGAGCCTCCGGAATAAAGAATTAATCACTTGGGTGAATCAAGAATAAGAATTATGTTATGCTCATCCTTCACCAATTAAATTGATGACAATCAATGACTTTGGCATACTACTTATTCTCGTAGAAAGAATTAAGATAGATATAGAGCAACTTGGGAAAATCTTCAACGAACCACCGGTAGAATTTGAAGGAACGAAAGAATTGATATGATAACCAAGGAAGAGGTCTTGAATGAACCACCGTAAGAATTGAAAACGAACGAAGTAAAGGGGTGAATCACCGGTAAGAATTAGCAAATGAACGGAGATACAAGAGAGAGTTTAGATACAAGAGAACCAAGAGATCATGCTAATTAGAGAATATACTAGAATGATGCACCGGTGAGGTAGGAGAATGATAGCTGAAAGCTGAGAATGAATAAACCTGAATTGATGGACTCCGGATAACAAACTGAGAAGACTCTTGAATTTCTCCAGATAGGTGAAAAGAATTGTCACGATCAAAACAATTACGGGAGGATGGCAACAAGCTAGAATCACGAATCTTGAAGAGAATGGAGAAAGATTAAAGAGAAACTCTTCTTCGGTCTTCAAATGTTGAGAATTCCAACGAGAAACACCACCAAGAATTATTTAGACACTCCGGAATGAATAATGGAAAGGTTGAACCAACGACGAAAAGAATTTGAAAGATCTTGGAGAAAAAGCATTTGACTGATGATAACTCATTCTTACGTCAAACTTGGAAAATAATTTAGGATAGCTCCGGGAAAATAAGAAGAGTCAGGTAAGATCCTGGGGAAAGACCTGTGGGTAAGGGCCCACTCAAAAGAAATACCGTTGAAGAGATTAAAAAGAGAGATTGCACCGGTTGAATTAAATGGCTAGAATGAGATAACATCCTCGAAATAGGTTGAACTGATCTTGAAAGACAAGACAAGCCTTTTGAGATATCTTCAGCACTCCGGAATAATTGAATAGCAAGTGGGGAATGATTATGCGGTGCACCGGCATAAGAAGGTATTTGCCACGAAGAAAAAGGATAATATCAACACCAAAAGCTTGAATTGAAACCACCGGAGAAGAAAAAGAATGAAGGATGATGAACTTGAGGTTCCGTTAGGATCTTCATAAGAATCACCGGGTAAGGACATTGACGGAAAAGAATGGAGAGACTTCATAACCATAAGATAGATACTTGATAAAGAAATCTTAGTCCTTGAAGAAAAAGGGGTGGGTGGGTGGGAAAAACAAAGGCAACTTGGAGACGGATGAAACAACACCGTTGAGAAGAACTAGTAATAGATCTTGCTGATATTGAAATGATCGGCTCCACTTGAAGAGAGACACACGGGTAGGACAAGATTGGCATAACAATCTTGATTATCGAGAAGGATTAGTGTTCACATCGGAGTATGAGAACACCATTTGGGGAAGGTATGGAATCAACACTTGACATTGAAGCAACTCAAATACAACAACTCAAAACAAAAACAAAGGATTGGCTTGCAGAATAAGCCGGAACACACATATGATAGAGATTTCGTCCAAAGTTTTCGTGGTGGGGCCTACACGGGCTCGATCGTACAGCACCATCATGTATAAGGCAGTGCACATGACATACGAAGCGTCCCCGAGTCGGCATAGCCAAGGACTCTTTAAGACACAACGAGACCACTGTAAAACCGACCGTGAATAGGCGGACCACTAGACGCCGAACCCCAATTTCATATCATACATCTGTCAGAAAGATATCCTAAGAGCTACTTGAATTCCCACTTATAAACTCCCGAAATTTTCCGGTTATGCAATCAGGTCTTGGGGATACAGGGGAAGCATAATATCTCACCCAAAACTAGCAAATGCTACATCCAGTTGTATCCATCCTTCAACACATAACCAAGAAACCTTCGGAAATCGTCTACCTCAACCTTCGAAAAGCATCTGTTATAAAAGTTATGGCGATACTCCCGAACTCCCGCCCCAGTACTGGGTGGCATCGAAGTTATCTCACCAACGAACTGCATAAAAGAGATTTTCGATGTCGGCGAACTAAACTCAGGTATTCCATAACTGCAACGAGAAAATTGTGACGACAACACCTCGGAGCTCAACTCCCCGGGACACTGCCACAACCCCTAAATGACAGGAGGCACCAAGAACAATGTTCTCATCACAAAACCATCGGAACGATTCCAAGATACCCGCGTGATCCTAAATTTTTTTTAGTGAAATTTGAGAAGAGAAGAGTCAAAACTCTACGTCAGGATGCCTTACCAGAGCGACGAAGGGACTGGGAAGTAAAAAGAATTCCTAACTCTCCGATATATAATTCCTAAATGACTCAAAACATTTTTCTAGACTCATCAACGGCTGCTACAAACGATCAATCAGTGGGGGCTCCTAAGGTTGGGGAAGGCTCTGATACCAACTTGTAACGCCCTCGATGTGGCTATATCTCCCACGTGTCGAAGCACGACTTAGAGGCATAACCGCATTGAAAGCAATGTCGCAAGTGAGGTAATCTTCACACAACCCATGTAATACATAAAGGGAAAGAGATACATAGTTGGCTTACAATCGCCACTTCACACAAATACAAGAATAAAGCATTACATCAATCAGATACAATCAAGGTCCGACTACGGAACCAAAATAAAAGAAGAACCCCAAATGCGACAAGGTCCCCGATCGACCCCAACTGGGCTCCACTACTGATCAACTAGAACGAAACAACACAAAGGACAAGATCTTCAACGAGCTCCTCCTGAGCTGGGTTGCGTCATCTGCACGGACTCATCGGCACCTGCAAGCTGGTTTTGGAAGTATTTGTGAGCCATGGGGACTCACCAATCTCACACCCTCGCGATCAAGACTATTTAAGCTTATGGGTAAGGTAAAAGGTATGAGGTGGAGCTGCAGCAAGCGACTAGCATATATGGTGGCTACCATGCGCAAATGAGAGCGAGAAGAGAAGGCAAAGCACAGTCGATAAAAGTATGATCAAGAAGTGATCCTAGAACAACCTACGTCAAGCATAACTCCAACACCGTGTTCACTTCCCGGACTCCGCCGGAAAGAGACCATCACGGTTACACACGCAGTTGATGTATTTTAATTAAGGTCAACTTCAGGTTTTCTACAACCGGACATTAACAAATTCCCATCTGCCCATAACCGCGGGCACGGCTTTCGAAAGTTGAAATCCCTGCAGGGGTGTCCCAACTTAGCCCATGACAAGCTCTCACGGTCAACGAAGGAATAGACCTCCTCCCGAGACATTCCGATCAGACTCGGTATCCCGGTTCTACAAGACATCCTCGACAATGGTAAAACAAGTCCAGCAAGACCGCCCGATGCGCCGACATCCTGATAGGAGCTGCACATATCTCGTTCTCAGGGCAACACCGGATGAGCGCTCCGTACAACTAAAACCAGCCCTCAAGTTTCCCCGAGGTGGCGCTGCAAAGGACTCTAGTTCGGACCAACACTTAAACAAGCACTGGCCCGGGGGGGTTAAAATAAAGATGACCCTCGGGATGCGCGACTCCCAAGGGAAAAAGGCTAGGTGGCGAATGGTAAAACCAAGGTTGGGCCTTGCTGGAGGAGTTTTATTCAAGGCGAACTGTCAAGGGGTTCCCATTATAACCCAACCGCGTAAGGAACGCAAAATCCGGGAACATAACACCGATATGACGGAAACTAGGGCGGTAAGAGTGGAACAAAACACCAGGCATAAGGCCGAGCCTTCCACCCTTTACCAAGTATATAGATGCATTAATTAAATAAGATATATTGTGATATCCCAACAAATAAACATGTTCCAACAAGGAACAACATCTCCATGTTCCAACAAGGAACAAACTTCAATCTTCACCTACAACTAACAACGCTATAAGAGGGGCTGAGCAAAGCGGTAACATAGCCAAACAACGGTTTGCTAGGACAAGGTGGGTTAGAGGCTTGGTTCAACAATATGGGTGGCATGATAAGCAAGTGGTAGGTATCGCAGCATAGGCATAGCAAAAGAGCGAGCAACTAGCAAGCAAAGATAGAAGTGATTTCGAGGGTATGGTCATCTTGCTTGAGATCCCACAAGGAAGAAGAACAAGTCCATGAAGAAGACACACGGACGTAGCCAACGTATCCTCACAAACGCAACATTACCGGATTACCGAGAAGAAGTACACCGGAAAGAAAGCAAACAACATAGTAAACAACCAACATATCAACATGGCATGATGAACAATCGAGTATGATGCATGTCTGGTTTAATGAAGCATGGCATGGCAAAGTGCAGAAACATTACTACAAATTAAGTGGAGCTCATTATGCAACGGAGTTACATATTGAAGAAAAACACCACATGACTTATTTAGTTCTCTCTTGTTTATGTACCCAACAATTTTAAATGTTGTTAGCATGGCAAGAGGGTGAAGCAAATGAAAACTACCTAACTAGACAAGTTTAAATGAGGCCGGAACAACAATCAACAAGTCCGGAAAAATCCTCATGTGCATATTTTAGGTTTGGTACTGATCTGCCCTAAACACAATTTTAGAGTTATTAAACATGCAAAGTAAAGCCACCATGTTAAACTAGGCAAAATTCTACCCCATTTACTGAAGGAAATATGCCCTAGAGGCAATAATAAAGTTATTATTTATTTCCTTATATCATGATAAATGTTTATTATTCATGCTAGAATTGTATTAACCGGAAACATAATACATGTGTGAATACATAGACAAACAGAGTGTCACTAGTATGCCTCTACTTGACTAGCTCGTTAATCAAAGATGGTTATGTTTCCTAACCATGAACAAAGAGTTGTTATTTGATTAACGAGGTCACATCATTAGTTGAATGATCTGATTGACATGACCCATTCCATTAGCTTAGCACCCGATCGTTTAGTATGTTGCTATTGCTTTCTTCATGACTTATACATGTTCCTATAACTATGAGATTATGCAACTCCCGTTTACCGGAGGAACACTTTGGGTACTACCAAACGTCACAACATAACTGGGTGATTATAAAGGAGTACTACAGGTGTCTCCAATGGCAGATGTTGGGTTGGCGTATTTCGAGATTAGGGTTTGTCACTCCGATTGTCGGAGAGGTATCTCTGGGCCCTCTCGGTAATACACATCACATAAGCCTTGCAAGCACTGCAACTAAATAGTTAGTTGTGACATGATGTATTACGGAACGAGTAAAGAGACTTGCCGGTAACGAGATTGAACTAGGTATTGGATACCGACGATCGAATCTCGGGCAAGTAACATACCGATGACAAAGGGAACAACGTATATTGTTATGCGGTCTGACCGATAAAAGATCTTCGTAGAATATGTAGGAGCCAATATGGGCATCCAGGTCCCGCTATTGGTTATTGACCGGAGACGTGTCTCGGTCATGTCTACATTGTTCTCGAACCGTAGGGTCCGCACGCTTAACGTTACGATGACAGTTATTATGAGTTTATGCATTTTGATGTACCGAAGGTTGTTCGGAGTCCCGGATGAGATTACGGACATGACGAGGAGTCTCGAAATGGTCGAGACGTAAAGATTGGTATATTGGAAGCCTATGTTTGGACACCGGAAGCGTTCCGGGTGAAATCGGGATTTTACCGGATTACCGGGAGGGTTACCGGAACCCCCCGGGAGGCTAATGGGCCTATTGGGCCTTAGTGGAAAAGAGAAAAGAGGCAGCCCTCTAGCTGGCCGGCGCCCCCTAGAGTCCTATTAGGAATAGGACAAGGGGCCGGCCCCCCTTCTCTCTCTTTCTCCCCTTGAGTCCTAATTGGAATAGGATTGGGGGGGGGGAGTCCTACTCCCGGTGGGAGTAGGACTCCTCCTGCGCCCTCTCCCCCTAGCCGGCCGAACCCCCTCCCCCTGGCCTTTATATACGGGGGCAGGGGGCACCCCAAGACACACAAGTTGATCCTTGAGATCGTTCCTTAGCCGTGTGCGGTGCCCCCTGCCACCAAATTCCACCTCGGTCATACCGTTACAGTGCTTAGGCGAAGCCCTGCGTCGGTAGTACATCAAGATCGTCACCACACCATCGTGCTGACGGAACTCTTCCTCGACGCTTTGCTGGATCGGAGCCCGAGGAACTTCATCGAGCTGAACGTGTGCTAAGAACTCGGAGGTGCCGGAGTAACGGTGCTTGGATCGGTCGGATCGGGAAGAAGACGTACGACTACTTCCTCTACGTTGTGTGATCGCTTCCGCAGTCGGTCTGCGTTGGTACGTAGACAACACTCTCCCCTCTCGTTGCTGTGCATCACCATGATCTTGCGTGTGCGTAGGAAATTTTTTGAAATTACTGCGTTCCCCAACAGTGGCATCCGAGCCTAGGTTTTATGGTTTGATGTTATATGCACGAGTAGAACACAAGTGAGTTGTGGGCGATACAAGTCATACTGCCTACCAGCATGTCATACTTTGGTTCGGCGGTATTGTTGGTTGAGATGATCCGGACCAACCTTACGCATACTCTTATGCGAGACCGGTTCCCTCGACGTGCTTTGCACATAGATGGCTTGCGGAAGACTATCTCTTCAACTTTAGTTGAACCAAGTGTGACTACGCCCGGTCCTTGAGAAGGTTAAAACGGAGTCTATTTGACGAACTATCGTTGTGGTTTTGATGCGTAGGTGAGATGTGTTCTTACTTAAGCCCGTAGCAGCCACGTAAAACTTGCAACAACAAAGTAGAAGACGTCTAACTTGTTTTTGCAGGGCATGTTGTGATGTGATATGGTCAAGGCATGATGCTGATTTTATTGTATGAGATGATCATGTTTTGTAACCGAGTTATCGGCAACTGGCAGGAGCCATATGGTTGTCTCTTTATTGTATGCAATGCAATCGCGATGTAATGCTTTACTAGATTACTAAACGGTAGTAATAGTCGTGGAAGCATAAGATTGGCGAGACGACAACGTTGCTACGATGGAGATCAAGGTGGCGCGCCGGTGACGATGGTGATCATGATGATGCTTCGGAGATGGAGATCACAAAGCACAAGATGATGATGGCCATATCATATCACTTATATTGATTGCATGTGATGTTTATCCTTTTATGCATCTTATCTTGCTTTGATTGACGGTAGCATTATAAGATGATCTCTCACTAAATTATCAAGGAGTGTTCTCCCTGAGTATGCACCGTTGCAAAAGTTCTTCGTGCTGAGACACCACGTGATGATCGGGTGTGATAGGCTCTACGTTCAAATACAACGGGTGCAAAACAGTTGCACACGCGGAATACTCAGGTTATACTTGACGAGCCAAGCATATACAGATATGGCCTCGGAACACGGAGACCGAAAGGTCGAGCGTGAATCATATAGTAGATATGATCAACATATTGATGTTCACCATTGAAAACTACTCCATCTCACGTGATGATCGGTTATGGTTTAGTTGATTTGGATCACGTAATCACTTAGAAGATTAGAGGGATGTCTGTCTAAGTGGGAGTTCTTAAGTAAATTAACTGAACTTAAATTTATCATGAACTTAGTCCTGGTAGTATTTTGCAAATTATGTTGTAGATCAATAGCTCGCGTTGTTGCTTCCCTGTGTTTATTTTGATATGTTCCTAGAGAAAATTGTGTTGAAAGATGTTAATAGCAATGATGCGGATTGGATCCGTGATCTGAGGTTTATCCTCATTGCTGCACAAAAGAATTATGTCCTTGATGCACCGCTAGGTGACAGACCTATTACAGGAGCAGATGCAGACGTTATGAACGTTTGGCTAGCTCAATATGATGACTACTTGATAGTTTAGTGCACCATGCTTAAACGGCTTAGAATCGGGACTTCAAAGACGTTTTGAACGTCATGGACCATATGAGATGTTCCAGGAGTTGAAGTTAATATTTCAAGCAAATACCCGAGTTGAGAGATATGAAGTCTCCAACAAGTTCTATAGCTAAAAGATGGAGGAGAATCGCTCAACTAGTGAGCATGTGCTCAGATCGTCTGGGTACTACAATCGCTTGAATCAAGTGGGAGTTAATCTTCCAGATAAGATAGTGATTGACAGAATTCTCTAGTCACCATCACCAAGTTAGTAGAACTTCGCGATGAACTATAATATGCAAGGGATAACAGAAACAACTCCCAAGCTCTTCGTGATGCTGAAATCAACGAAGGTAGAAATCAAGAAAAACATCAAGTGTTGATGGTTGACAAGACCACTAGTTTCAAGAAAAGGGCAAAGGGAAGAAGGGGAACTTCAAGAAGAACGGCAAGCAAGTTGCTGCTCAAGTGAAGAAGCCCAAGTCTGATCCTAAAGCCTGAGACTAAGTGATTCTACTGCAAAGGGACTGGTCACTGGAAGCGGAACTACCCCAAGTGATTGGCGGATAAGTAGGATGGCAAAGTGAACATAAGTATATTTGATATACATGTTATTGATGTGTACTATACTAGTGTTTATAGCAAACCCTCAGTATTTGATGCTAGTTCAGTTGCTAAGATTAGTAACTCGAAACGGGAGTTGCAGAATAAACAGAGACTAGTTAAGGGTGAAGTGACGATGTGTGTTGGAAGTAGTTCCAAGATTGATATGATCATCATCGCACACTCCCCTATACTTTCGGGATTAGTGTTGAACTTAAATAAGTGTTATTTGGTTTTTGCGTTGAGCATGAATATGATTTGATCATGTTTATTGTAATACGGTTATTCATTTAAGTAAAAGAATAAATTGTTGTTCTGTTTACATGAATAAAACCTTATATGGTTACACACCCAATGAAAATAGTTCATTGGATCTCGATCTTAATAATACACATATTCATAATATTGAAACCAAAAGATGCAAAGTTAATAATGATAGTGCAACTTATTTGTGGCACTGCTGTTTAGGTCATATTGGTATAAAGCGCATGAAGAAACTCCATGCTGATGGGCTTTCGGAATCACTTGATTATGAATCACTTGATGCTTGCGACCATGCCTTTTAGGCAAGATGACTAAAACGCCGTTCTCCAGAACAATGGAGCGAGAAAAGATTTATTGGAAATCATACATACTGATGTATGTGGTCCGATGAATATTGAGGCTCGCGACAGGTATCATTATTTTCTGATCTTCACAGATGATTTGAGCAGATATGAGTATATCTACTTGATGAAACATAAGTCTGAAACATTTTAAAAGTTCAAAGAATTTCAGAGTGAAGTGGAAAATCATCGTGACAAGAAAATAAAAGTTTCTACGATATGATCGCAGAGGTAAGATATTTGAGTTACGAGTTTGGTCTTCAATTAAAACAATGTGGAATAGTTTCACAAAATCATGCCACATGGAATACCACAGCATAATGGTGTGTCCGAACGTCATAACCGTACTTTATTGGATATAGTGCAATCTATGATGTATCTTACCGATCTACCACTATCGTTTTGGGGTTATGCATTAGAGACAGCTGCATTCACGTTAAATAGGGCACCATCTAAATCCGTTGAGACGACACCGTGTGAACTATGGTTTGGCAAGAAACCTAAGCTGTCATTTCTTAAAAATTTGGGGTTGCGATGCTTATATGAAAAAGTTTCATCCTGATAAGCTCAAACTCAAATCGGAGAAGTGCGTCTTCATAGGATATCCAAAGGAAACTATTGGATACACCTTCTATCACAGATCCGAAGGCAAGACTTTTTGTTGCTAAAATTCGGAAACTTTCTGGAGAAGGAGTTTCTCTCGAAAGAAGTGAGTGGGAGGAAAGTAGAAACTTGACGAGGTAACTATACCTGCTCCCTTGTTGGAAAGTAGCACAACACAGAAAACTGTTTCTGTGGCACCTACACCAGTTAGTGAGGAAGCTAATGATGATGATCATAAAACTTCAGAACAAGATACTACTGAACCTCGTAGATCAACCAGAGTAAGATCCGCGCCAGAGTGGTACGGTAATCCTTTTCTGGAAGTCATGCTACTAGATCATGATGAACCTACGAACTATGAAGAAGCGATGATGAGCCCAGATTCCGCAAAGTGGCTTGAAGCCATGAAATCTGAGATATGATCCATGTATAAGAACAAAGTATGGACTTTGGTTGACTTGCCTGATGATTGGCAAGCAATTGAGAATAAATGGATCTTCAAGAGGAAGACGGACGTTGATAGTAGTGTTACTATCTACAAAGCTAGAATTGTCGCAAAAGGTTTTTCGACAAGTTCAAGGTGTTGACTACGATGAGATTTTCTCACTCGTATCTATGCTTAAGTCTGTCCGAATCATGTTAGTAATTGCCGCATTTTATGAAACCTGGCAAACGGATAAAACTGCATTCCTTAATGGATTTCTTAAAGAAGAGTTGTATATGATGCAACCAGAAGGTTTTGTCAATCCAAAAGGTGCTAACAAAATGTGCAAGCACCAGCGATCCATCTGTGGACTGGTGCAAGCATCTCGGAGTTGGAATATACGCTTTGATGAGTTGCTCAAAGTATATAGTTTTATACAGACTTGCGGTGAAGCCTGTATTTACGAGAAAGTGAGTGGGAGCACTACAACATTTCTGATAAGTATATGTGAATGACATATTGTTGATCGGAAATAATGTAGAATTATTCTGTAAAGCATAAAAGGAGTGTTTGAAAGGAGTTTTTCAAAGAAAGACTTCGGTAAAGCTGCTTACATATTGAGCTTCAAGATCTATAGAGATAGATCAAGACGCTTGATAAGTTTTTCAATAAGTACATACCTTGACAAGATTTTGAAGTAGTTCAAAATGGAACAGTCAAAGAAAAAGTTTCTTGCCTGTGTTACAAGGTGTGAAGTTGAGTAAAGACTCAAAACCCGACCACGGCAGAAGATAGAAAGAGAATGAAAGTCATTCCCTATGCCTCATTCATAGGTTCTATAAAGTATGCCATGCTGTGTACCAGATCTATTGCATACCCTGCACTGATTTGGCAAGGGAGTACAATAGTGATCTAGGAGTAGATCACTGGACAGCGGTCAGAATTATCCTTAGTGAAATAAGGAAATGTTTCTCGATTATGGACGTGACAAAAAGGTTCGTCGTAAAGGGTTACGTCGATGCAAGTTTTTGACACTGATCCAGATGATTCTAAATCTGGATACATATTGAAAGTGGGAGCAATTAGCTAGAGTAGCTCCGTGTAGAGCATTGTAGACATAGAACTTGCAAAATATTTACGGATCTGAATGTGACAGACCCGTTGACTAAAATTATCTCACAGGCAAAACATGATCACACCTTAGTACTCTTTGGGTGTTAATCACATAGATATGTGAACTAGATTACTGACTCTAGTAATCCCTTTGAGTGTTGGTCACATGACGATGTGAACTATGGGTGTTAATCACATGGTGATGTGAACCATTGCTGCTAAATCACATGGCGATGTGAACTAGATTATTGACTCTAGTGCAAGTGGGAGACTGAAGGAAATATGCCCTAGAGGCAATAATAAAGTTATTATTTATTTCCTTATATCATGATAAATGTTTATTATTCATGCTAGAATTGTATTAACCGGAAACATAATACATGTGTGAATACATAGACAAACAGAGTGTCACTAGTATGCCTCTACTTGACTAGCTCGTTAATCAAAGATGGTTATGTTTCCTAACCATGAACAAAGAGTTGTTATTTGATTAACGAGGTCACATCATTAGTTGAATGATCTGATTGACATGACCCATTCCATTAGCTTAGCACCCGATCGTTTAGTATGTTGCTATTGCTTTCTTCATGACTTATACATGTTCCTATAACTATGAGATTATGCAACTCCCGTTTACCGGAGGAACACTTTGGGTACTACCAAACGTCACAACGTAACTGGGTGATTATAAAGGAGTACTACAGGTGTCTCCAATGGCAGATGTTGGGTTGGCGTATTTCGAGATTAGGGTTTGTCACTCCGATTGTCGGAGAGGTATCTCTGGGCCCCCTCGGTAATACACATCACATAAGCCTTGCAAGCACTGCAACTAAATAGTTAGTTGTGACATGATGTATTACGGAACGAGTAAAGAGACTTGCCGGTAACGAGATTGAACTAGGTATTGGATACCGACGATCGAATCTCGGGCAAGTAACATACCGATGACAAAGGGAACAACGTATATTGTTATGCGGTCTGACCGATAAAAGATCTTCGTAGAATATGTAGGAGCCAATATGGGCATCCAGGTCCCGCTATTGGTTATTGACCGGAGACGTGTCTCGGTCATGTCTACATTGTTCTCGAACCGTAGGGTCCGCACGCTTAACGTTACGATGACAGTTATTATGAGTTTATGCATTTTGATGTACCGAAGGTTGTTCGGAGTCCCGGATGAGATTACGGACATGACGAGGAGTCTCGAAATGGTCGAGACGTAAAGATTGGTATATTGGAAGCCTATGTTTGGACACCGGAAGCGTTCCGGGTGAAATCGGGATTTTACCGGATTACCGGGAGGGTTACCGGAACCCCCCGGGAGGCTAATGGGCCTATTGGGCCTTAGTGGAAAAGAGAAAAGAGGCAGCCCTCTAGCTGGCCGGCGCCCCCTAGAGTCCTATTAGGAATAGGACAAGGGGCCGGCCCCCCTTCTCTCTCTTTCTCCCCTTGAGTCCTAATTGGAATAGGATTGGGGGGGGAGTCCTACTCCCGGTGGGAGTAGGACTCCTCCTGCGCCCTCTCCCCCTAGCCGGCCGAACCCCCTCCCCCTGGCCTTTATATACGGGGGCAGGGGGCACCCCAAGACACACAAGTTGATCCTTGAGATCGTTCCTTAGCCGTGTGCGGTGCCCCCTGCCACCAAATTCCACCTCGGTCATACCGTTACAGTGCTTAGGCGAAGCCCTGCGTCGGTAGTACATCAAGATCGTCACCACACCGTCGTGCTGACGGAACTCTTCCTCGACGCTTTGCTGGATCGGAGCCCGAGGAACGTCATCGAGCTGAACGTGTGCTAAGAACTCGGAGGTGCCGGAGTAACGGTGCTTGGATCGGTCGGATCGGGAAGAAGACGTACGACTACTTCCTCTACGTTGTGTGATCGCTTCCGCAGTCGGTCTGCGTTGGTACGTAGACAACACTCTCCCCTCTCGTTGCTGTGCATCACCATGATCTTGCGTGTGCGTAGGAAATTTTTTGAAATTACTGCGTTCCCCAACATTTACATATAAAGATTAATTAAAACCGAGCTACGGTTAATTAGTTATGAATTAAACCATTTTAGCATGGCATAAGAGCAAATTTAATCAAACAACATTTTAAACATTTTAAACAAAGATGAGAGTTGCATATTATGAAACTAAACAAAATTCTAAACAAGTTTCATATATAAAGTTTTTACATATGATACATGGTTTGAGAGTTATTATATGCATGAAGTATAGGGACCAAACTGTAAACATGCAGTTTTCTAAACAACTAGGAAAATCGCAGCGCATAGGAAAAAAAACATATGCGGGCTGGATCTGCTGGGCGTGGTTGGACTGCTCTCCATGGGCCGAGCCCGTTGGTGCGGGGAGGAGGCAGGCCGAAACGGGCGAGCTGGCGGCTGGGCTTGGTGGATCTGGCTGCTGGCAGGCTGGATCGAACGAGGTGGAGGGGGCGCGGTCAATGCGCTTATCCTGGACGAACCAGAGGAAGCAGGGCACTGGCAGCAGGGACTTGGCGACGGCGAGGCAAGCGAAGGCGGCGGCGCCAGGTAGGATCTGGGCGGAGGGGAGGTCTTGGTGACGGCGGCTGGTCATGAAGCCGGACTTGGCGCGGGCGGAAGCGCGCTGGAACGAGCGAGTCCCTTCTCGATGAAGAGGAAGAAGAGGCCGCGGCGTGGCTCGAAGAAGGCTTCACGGTGAAGAACTCCGGGAAGTAGGGAACGGGGCGACGACGAGCTCCTCGGGAGGCGCGGGCAGGGCGCCGGTTGAGGAGGCTGGTTCCCGTCCGAATAGAGCGACGGCAGGATCCACGGGGCCGTCCATGGCCGACTCTGCTGCGCGGGAAAGAGAGAGGCTTGCATGAGCGAGGGAGAGACAGACCAGAGAAGAAAGGGAGACGGGAATAAAAAGAAATACAGGAACGGTAGGAGACGGCCTGGTGGTCGAGGTCGCTAGCGGCGACGTGCTCCGGCGACTGGCGCAGGGCGGAGCTGCTCCCGATCCATCCTGGATGGAGGCACGGGAGGACGGGACGAGGTACTGCGCGGGGCTGTTGGATCCAAAGCCTCTGCGGGATGAACTGGGACGACGGGGGCCGTTCGATTTGGATCTAACATTTCAGATCGAGGTTGGGGAGCTGCACTGATTAGTTGGCTGTGGTGTGGTGGATCTGGTAGTGCGAGGTGGCAGCTGTGGGCTGGCTAGGCGCGGAAAACAAGGGGCGGCAGCGGCTGCACGGGAATGGAGGGCTAGTGCTAGGTTTAGTCCAAATTAGGCATGAGGTTGAACTTTATATAGAGAGAAGAGGGGAGTTTGGATCATCCGATTAAAATTGGATGATCGAGATAAAATAGGTTAGGTGGACCAAACAAATAACCGAAGATATTTTAAAGATGTTTGGGTATGACCTGGACCCAATGGTGATGATTGAGCGGGTCGGGTTCGGGGATGTTTCGGGCACGCGCGAGGGGTCTGAGAGAGGTTGACAAAGACAAAAGGCCTGACAAAAGGCCATTGAGACAAGGGGTTTGATGGGCTGTGCAGAAGGGCTCGAGTTGAGAGAAGAGACGAAAGAGAGGCCCGGCGACTGTTTCCGGAGACCGAAAATGTCCGACGTTTAGACCGACTATATTGTCGCTATAGTTAACGGTTGGGCTAACAAACGGACTCCAAACGTGATGAAATTTGACAGGCGGTCTTCCTACACTAAAATAAGACCACACGCCAACTTTCAACCCAAACCGAGAACATTTTCTGGCCACTTATAAAATAATATTTTGGACGTGCCGCGGGCGCGTGCAAGTGTGTCTAGGCTCAGGACGGACAACGGAAGGAACGTGGAGACCCGGACGGATACAAGTTTTGAAAAACATGATGATGCAGTGCACATGATGACATGGCAAGATGCAACACGCAAGCAAATGACATGGCACAACAGCGAATAACTAGAAGACACCTGGCACATCGGTCTTAGTGCGTCACACGGACGCAAGGAACAAGTTTGCACAACCGGATGAAGAAGCACCTTTTGGACGACACTTGAAGGAAGTCACTAAGTACCTGAACATTGGAATACCAAGTTTCACCGGGACTTACAACGCCACTTTACCAAAACAGGAGCGATGGATGATTCAAGTTCAATTTCTGGGAAGGACATTCACGCCAGTCACCAAACCCATAGAGTTTTCCTTTGATGCACCAACCTGGAGTCTAGGAAAGAGTATGGCAGCTCACATCGCCATGGGACGCATTGGAGAAGTTTACCATAAGGAGCTTAAGGATACTATCTATCAGATTTGTGGGCACCGAGATGAGCAATGTGAGATGATCAGCACCAGGAAGGATAGATCAATCGCAGCTTTCATCCAGGAGTTAAACCAGCACATTCGTCGCCAGGAGAACCAGATGTGCGTAGGCATGATAGATCTGAAGAAGGCAATGACAGGGATCACAGAACTAGAGGAAGAACTCAAGGCTACTCGCGAAGATTATGAGGAGGAAATCGTCGTACTAGTGGAGAAGAATGATGATCTGGAAAGGAAGTTGGGAGTATTCATGGGAGACCCCGCGCCAGGAGGAGAAGATGATGAACCCAAGGAGATTCGTTCTGAGGACTACATCATCATCGACGACACCGACTCGGACCCCGACGATAGCAATGATGACTATGAAGACGAAGCTGGAGTAGACATCATGGAGTCTTCGACTGATCAATATTTCTAGTAGACCACCACATTAGTAGTAGTATTCCACTCTGTATATAGTATAGTCCGAGCACTTTTGTAACGATAGTTAGATTGATTGTATGCCCTTTCTTGATTGATTGAGTGATATGATTGTGTTTGTCTCATGTGCATATGGGTAGTGTTTTTCTCACTAGACCTCATTCTATTCTATTCTCTTCCCTCTAAACCCTCAGATGCCTCCGAGACGTGACCCCGGATTTACTTTCCCACCGGAGCTCACTCAGTTGATCCAACAACAGAATACCCCGATGCAGTTGTTAGTTCAGAATCAAGGGAACAACAACAACAACCCACCACCAGCACCACCAGTTGACAACTTAGCCTGCTTTCTGAGGTTGCAGCCGCCGGTGTTTTCCAGCAGCACCGAGCCGATAGTGGCAGATGATTGGCTCCGCAGGATTGGAAGGTAGTTAACCACTGCAGGATGTACAGATGCTGAGAAGGTGCGTTTTGCCGCACATCAGTTGGATGGACCAGCAGCCTCATGGTGGGAGAATTACATAGTCACCTATCGTATAGCCACTGTTACATGGGATCAGTTTCAGCAAGCATTCTGCACCGCCCATGTCTCAACGGGAGCTATGAGCATGAAGAAGCGTGAGTTTCGCAACTTGCGCCAAGGGAACTGTACTGTGGGGCAGTACATGGATGAATTATAAAGCTGTCTCGTTATGCCCCTGACGATGTGGCCACAGATTCCACGAAGCAGGAGAAGATTATGGAAGGGCTGAATGATGAGATGAGCATGCAGTTGATGGTGGCAACATTTAACAACTACCAGGAGTTGGTAGACAGGGCTCTTATGATTGAAGGGAAGCAGCAACAAATTGAGAGCCGCAAAAGGAAATATGGACAAGGAAGGTACAACTCAGGAGCTCAGCAGAAGCCTCGTCTAACCACGAACTCAGGAGGACTTGTTCATAACCATGGAGGTCATAACCATAACGGAGGAAGTTCGCATAACCACTATGGTTCCAAGAATGGGACTGGGAACGGAACAAGCAACAATCAGACCGGCTCTAATCCAACCAAACCCGCCAAGAGAGACCTAAGTCACATTACTTGCTTCAAGTGCGGGAAGACTGGACACTATGCCACGGAGTGCTTTGAAGCGAAGAATGGAAACGGTAACGGGAGCACTGGGAAGAAGCCTAATCCATTCAACAAAGGACAAGTGAACCACGTTAATGTGGAGGAGGTTGAAGGGCAGCCAGATGCAGTTATCGGTAAGTTTCTGGTTAAGTCTTTTACCGCCCTTGTTCTTTTTGATACTGGTGCATCGCATTCATACATATCAAGAGGATTCGTGGATAAGTTTAAACTACCAATCCAAACCCTTAGGACCCCTCTGTTTGTAAGTTCACCTGGAGCAGAGTATATGGCCAGCCGATGGTGCGACCAGATACCTCTAACCATTGGTAGCCATGTTTTTCCGTCAGACCTAATAATTTTGGAGTCACAAGGACTGTATGTGATATTAGGCATGGACTGGATGTCAAAGTATGGAGGAAGCATTGACTGTGCAAGTAAATCAATTTGTCTCACCTCCCCGGAGGGAAAAAGGATCATGTATGTATCTAGACATGCACCTAGGAGGAGCCAAGTAAATACCCTCACGGGAGTTGTTCAGGAGGAAGTGCCTGTAGTGAAGGTTTACCCATATGTTTTTCTAGAGGAGTTACCAGGCATGCCACCGGATCGAGACATTGAGTTTTTGATAGAACTATTGCTAGGTACCGGGCCAATATCAAAGAGACCCTACCGGATGCCCGCAAATGATCTCGATGTGATTAAGAAGTAGATCAAGAGTTATTGGAGAAAGGTTACATCCGATGGAGTTCATCACCATGGGGAGCCCCAGTGCTTTTGGTTGAGAAGAAGGATAAGTCTTTTAAGGATGGTTGTTGATTATCGTGCATTGAATGAGGTGACGATCAAGAACAAATACCCATTGCTGATGATCAATGATTTGTGTCGGATTTCGGGTTCCGGCAGACCCTTGAGGTTCGAACGCTGGGGTGCGCGCGGAGATCTCTCCCCTACTGATCTACGTCCAATCTCCTCGTGTGATCTAAGCTGGAAACAACAAACAACACAAGGGACACGAGGTTTATACTGGTTCGGGCCACCGTTGTGGTGTAATACCCTACTCCAGTGTGTGGTGTGGTGGATTGCCTCAGGGGCTAACGATGAATAGTACAAAGGAAGAACAACCTCGCGAGAGGTGTTCTTGAGCTGGTGCGATGAACTGATTGGGTGAGTTCAGTCGTCTCTCTCTCTCTCTGCTGGGGTTCTGCCAGAACTCTAGCTGTGTGCCTCTCTCTCGTCTTTAGATGTTTTCTCTCCCCCTACTCTATGGTGGCTAGCTCTATTTATAGAGACCTTGGGCCTCTCCCAAATAACGAGCGGGAAGGGCGCCAACAATTGGCCAGTTTGAAGGGGAACATCTAGTACAAGTTATCCTGACCAAAGGTGGTCTTCGGCTGCCAAAAGCACTGGTGATGACGCCGTCTTGGGCTCCACGGTGACCTCCGTCCTGACGCTCTGTTGGTCTTGGTCTCATTGCACCGGAATGGTAACCTTTGCCCGATGCCTTGGCCTATGCTTGCCCCCTTTGCACTGAAGGGGAAACAAGGACACTGCGCAGGCCGGCGCCTGCCTGGTCTCGATTGTCATGGCTTGCGTCACGGGCTCCTCGCGAGGTACCCCTGCCTTGATCTCTCCGCTTCCTCGCGAGCCTGCCTCTCAGGAAGCTTCCGATCGTCTGCCCCGCGAGGCTTGGCCCCTTGCGAGGGTCTTGAGCTTGAGCTGATGAAGATGGGCCGCGCTCGCCCCCCACTTGAGCCACGCCGCAGGCCGCAGGTAGGCAAGTCTGGGGACCCCCATTCCCAGAACATCGACAATTTGTTTGACCAGTTGCAAGGAGCTAAGGTGTTTTCAAAGATCAATCTGCAATTAGGATATCACCAGCTGAAGATCCGGGAAAATGATATACCTAAAACCGCAGTTACCACAAGGTACGGGTTATATGAGTAAACGGTCATGTCATTTGGACTGACTAACGCCCCTGCCTATTTCGTGAGGATGATGAACAAGGTGTTCATGGAATATTTGGATAAGTTTGTTGTGGAGTTCATTGATGATATAATGGTATACTCAAAGAATGAAGAGGAGCAAAAGGAGCATTTGTGTCGGGTGGTAGGAGCGACATATGCCAACGGGTGGCTTATCATTGCGGGGGCCAATAGAACATCGCCGGTGCCTGGAAACGGGATGAGGCGAAGACATGCACGTCGGCGAATCTTACCCAGCTTCAGGGCTCTCCAGGGAGATAACACCCCTACTGCTGCTCTGCGGGGTCTCCGCGTGGTTACTAAGTGAACAAGTAGCTACAATGCTCCTTGAGCTGTTTTGGGTGGAAGGAGGAAGAAGGGCTCAGCTCAGCCAGCTTCCTCTCCTTGTATGGTGTCTAGGTCTAGAATGAGAGTCCAACCCTTTGCATGGGTGCACCGGGGGGTTTATATAGGCCTACCCCCCGGGGGTACAATGGTAATCCGACTGGGCGCTAGGCCCAGCTGTCTGTGACTATGCTCGCCGGCTTCTCCGCCGGCTTCTGGGGCCCGCCGGCTGGTGGGTCCCGCCGGCTGCCGGCTCCTGGGTCGACAAGCCGGCCCCACCGGCCAGGGCCTGGTCGGCAGCTGGTTACTGTTGCTCCGTGTTGTTGACGCAGGCTTGGTCGGGGTAAGCGTGGCTACAGTAACGCCGCCTTGGCGGGCGATTACTGTAGCCCCGCCGCATCTTGCTTCCGTAATGGGCGTCTCCTTCGAGGAGGGTGGCAGGCCGGCTATGTGAAGCCGGCCCTCTATCTTTCTTCTTGAGGGGAGGTGCGGCCGCCTTCGGCATCTCTTTGCCTGAAGGGGCCCACCGCCTCGGGGGCCACGCTGGCGGCCCGTCGTGGATGGCGTCAGAGCCGCCGTGGCTACAGTGCCGCGTCGGGCGGGCCTTGGCCGCCCGCACGGCACGCCGTACCAGGCGTGCTCCGGGTTTTGGGGGTGGCAGACTACACTGTTGCCATGCCCCCCTCATCATCGCAGGGTGGACGCGTACATTGCGGGTACGGCGTTGACTGCTTTATGGGAGCCGGCCAGACTGTAGCCGGCCTCGTCGTAGCCGGCATCTCGTAGCCGGCCTCTCGTAGCCGGCCCTCCACAGCTTTCTTCATGAGGGTAAAGGGCGGGCCTCCCCCGAAGCCGGCTAGGAAGGTAGCCGGCTAGGGGGGAGGCGGCCCAGGTCTTGAGCCTTCTTATGAGCCGGATGGGCTCATAATTTTTTCTGAGGGGCCAGGGGAAGCCGGCTGGGCTACCCATGGCTATTTACCCCGACAGTAGTCCCCGAAGCCGGGCAAGCTTCACGGCGGACGGAAGGAAGGGAAGCTTGGCCGGCTTCATACCCTGAGGGGCCGACCTTGTCATCGCAGCCGACTTCGGAGCATTTTTTGCTTATTAAGGTGACCGTGGTTGGCCCGCGGGCTGGCCGCGGGCCCCACGACGAGCCACGTGGCGGAGAAGTCCTGCCGTCGCACGCGCGCGACGGGACACCGCCGCAGGCCCGGGCCCGCCACTCCCTGGCCTCGGCCCGGGCGCAGATCTTCTGTGGCCCAAGGGGACTGCTCGCCTCCCCGCGGCCGTTTCTTTGCGTCATCAAGGCGCGTAATTAACGCGGGCGTGGGGGAGATGGGCACGATCGATCCCCCACGATCCCCCACGCCGCGCCTCCTCGGCTCTGGCGCACGCGCCTACAAGTAGGGGGGGAGGGGGAGAGACAAGGGCTCGTTCGCTCCCCCGCTCCTCGTCCCTCCTGCTCCTCTTCTTCTCCTTCTTCTTCCTTGCGCCCGACGCAGTCTCGCGCCGCAGCCCACCCACGCCGCCATGACCCTGGCGCTGTCAAGCTCGTGGGACGAGTCCAATGTCCACGAGGACCACATCGAATTCCTCCGCCAGACCCAGCGCCTGCCCGCCGCCAACCTTGTGCAGGTGCGTCTGGCGCCCGCGATGGAGGTCTCGCCGGCGCCGGAGGAAGGCGAGCGCGTCGTCTTCCGCACACACTTCTTGCGTGGCTTCGGCTTCCCGGCGAGCAGCTTCATGCGATCTTTCCTCGAATTCTACAACCTCCAGCCGCATCACGTCACGCCCAACGCGGTGATGCAGCTCTCGGCCTTCGTCTCCCTCTGCGAAGGTTTCTTGGGGGTGCTGCCGACGCTAGAGCTCTGGGCGGAGCTCTTCCAGAACAAGCTCGGCACCGTCTCCGCCAGCGTGTCGGCTCCCTGCGGCGCCTTCATCGCCGTGAAGAGGGCAAGCGACGACAACCCCTTCCCTCACATCCCTCTGATCCAGTCTGTCAAACTTTCGCAGAAATCCTACTTCTACGTCAAGAACGTCGCCCCGCACGGCGACTACGTCAATCTGCCGGCTTACGTAGCTGGCCCGCCGGCTGGGAGGCGGCCGTCTTGGGGCTACCGGTCCAAGTCCTTGTCTCCGGCTGGGAACGCCTCCATCGCCCGGCTTCGGGTGATGATCTAGTCGGAAGGCCTGCGCGCAGCCGACCTGGTAGCCGCCTTCATCGAGCGCCGGATTCTGCCCCTCCAAAGCCGGCCGCACATGATGTGCCAGATGAGCGGCCGGTTCGACCCTTGCCGGCTGAGCACATGGGAGATGCCCCATGCCGAGGTGGCTCTGATGGTGAACTACATCGCCAACCTGAAGCTCACCGATGACTGGCAATTCGGCAAGGCGCCGTACTCCCGCGCCCATCCTCCGCCTGTGGTAAGTCCTTCTTCTTGTCGTCTGTCGGCTTGAGCCAGCCGGCTTCTGACCAGGCGGCTCTTCTCTTTTTTCTTTCTCTCAGAACCCTCTCCTCCCGCCGCCAGCCGGGGCGGCAGGAGTCGAACGCGAGTATGCCCCGGACCGCACGGTGGATGACCTCGATGACCCGGACCTTGCCGCAGTCGCCATGGAGGACGCCACCACGGGGGACGTCGCCGTGCCCGGAGGCATGGGGCTCTCGGCCAGTTTCGACGACTGGCTGGATGATTTTGACACCGAAGAAATCCCGTGCCACCAGCCGGCAACCGACCGCCGCAGCGCGGGCTCGTCCGCCGCGCCGGCTGCCGGTGGTGGAAAGGGGAAACGCCGGGCCGCGCTCCCACTCTTCGGAAGCCGGCCGAAGAAGTCGAAGGCCTCCGCCGCGGCCACGAAGCGTGACGAGACGGCGGCGAAGGCGGCCCGCTTCCAGAAGGCGGTGAAGAAGCCTCCATCGGTTTCCGCGTAAGCATTCTAGTCGCTTACCTGCTTGTTATTTTGAAGTCTTCCTTTGCTTGAATTCTTCTCTGATTTCTTGAGCAGGGCGCCGCTCTCCCTCGAGCGAGGCCCAGGCAGCTCCGTGGTCGGGCCGGGTGCCGGATCCTCAGGATCCCGTCGCGTGGAACCCCGCGCCGATCTTGCAGCAGCCACGGAGCGCAACACTCGCGAGGCGCGTCGAGAGAGGGAGGCGGCAGAGCGGGAGGCGGCGGAGCGGGAGGCCGCCCAGACGGCGACGGGGCGAGCGAGCGCGGCGGCCGAGACTCCGTCGGAGCGGGCGGCCGCAGAGACGGAGGCGGAGGGCGCACGTAGCCGGCCTCCGCTGCTCACCATCCCCCTCCAAACTTTGGATCCGGACATCCCTCTGCCCACGGCGGAGGAGATTATCCCCAAGCAGCCGCCGGTGCAGAGGGACGAAGTCTTTGAGATTTCCGCGGAGAGGACGCCGCCGGCAGCGCCAGCCGGAGCGGGCGAAGGCGGCCAGTCGTCGGCGGTGCCGGAGGAGCCGGCCCGGGCCGCGCCCGAGGCCGGAGCCGGTCTTGAGATCGAGCTGGCGGCGGGCCGGCATGCCGGAGGGGGCACGGCCCCGCCGGACACGCGCCGAGCCGCGGGTGCCGAGCAGACGGCAGACGCCTTGGAGGCGGCCAGCTCCGCCACGTCCGGGTGGACTCCTGGCGGAGGGAGCGGCGAGCTGAACGTCGCGGCCCAAGGGGTTCGGAGCCGGCTACAGGCACAGGCCGGCCTCCTGAGGCAATTCACTCAGGAGTTTCTGTCGATGCGGTCTGCAATCCGGGTAAGTCTTCACTCGTTGACCGTTCTGGTCCTCTGAATTTTTTCCGTGGGTGCGCGCTAGCGCACCCACTGGGTGTAGTCCCCGAGATCCGGGCCGACTGCAGCGCAGTCGGGTCGGATCTTACTCGACGACTATCTTCACTGTTTTTTCTGATCTCTAGGATTATCATAATTCTCGTGCCGCCGCCTTCAACTCCCAGGCTCGGGAGCTGAGCCGGAGGACCGAAGACCTCGCCAGCAGCCGGCGTAAGTGTTTTGTCTTTATTTGTTTCTCGTGGGGGCGCGACATCGTACCCACTGGGTGTAGTCCCCGAGATTCAGGCCGACTGCAGTGCAGTCGGGTCGGATCTTCCTTGACGACTTTTCCCTTGCTGACTTTTTCTCTTTGTCTTTTGCTTGCACAGAGGCCAATGCCGACTTGCGGAGGGAGCTCGGTGAAGCGCAGGCCGCTCTTCATGCCAGGGACGCCGAGTACGCTGACTTGGTTCAGGAGCGCGACCGCCTGGCCAAGAAACTAGCCGACCAAGAGGAGAGCCACAAGGCGGCCCTGCAAAAGGCGCAGGACGGCGAGGCTGCCCTGAAGGCGGAGTTCGTGGCCAGGGAGGCGAGCTGGGCCGAGAAGCGCCAGGCGCTGGAAGAAGGCTTCGGCCGGATCGAGGATCTCATCGATGGTAGGCCGTCTTTCTTGCCCTTCTTCCATCTGCCGGCCGCCTGCGGTTTTGTTTTGACTTGTGTTTGCTGTTTTGCGCAGAGTACTTTCCCGGCCAATCCGTCCTCGCCGCCCAAGCCATCGAGGCTTACCGCGAGGCGCTTCGTCAGGCTGGAGTTGTGATTCCGCCGGATGCGAATCGGACGCTGTCGAAGCAACTCATCGCCATCCAGGCGTGGCTGCAGCCGGCCCATCGGCTGCTCCGCCGGCTGCAACGTGCCGGGGTGACGGTGCTGGCCGCGCTCTGGCCCGGCCAGACGATTCCCCGCACCCCAAGCCAGACGGCCGACTGGCTAGAAGTCGCAGTCGGCCGCCTCGAGGCTTGGAAGGCGTCCGCAGCCAGTCTTGGAGCCGGGCGTGCATTGGAGTTCGTCCGCGCGTGGTACCCAGGGCTAAGCTTGGACCAGCTGCGGACTTGGCGGTCGGAAGCCGACGCGGAGCTAGAGGAGGTGCGGCCGGCGATCGCGCAACGCGCCTCGACGATCGCCGAGTGCACCGACACCAGCGTCTTCGCGCCGGAGCTCAACGACGATGGCGCCGCCCAGCCGGAGGAATGGTTCGGGCTGAACCCGGCGGACGGCGAGGACTCGGCCGAGGAGATCGCCTCCAGCGACGAGGGTGAGGACGACGAGGAGGAGGACGGCGAAGACGCCGAGCCGACTGGTGAGACGGCTGACCGTCCTCCAGCCGACCGTGCCTCCAGCAACGAGCCACGCGGGAGCGCGCCCTCTGCCGGAGGCGACGATCAAGCTGAGGTTGGCCAGCCGGCCGCTCCTCCAGCCGGCACAACTGCTTCCACCGCCCAGCCCGGCTCGTCCGCGGCCCCGCCGGCTTGATCTGCCGTTCCTTTTGTCCCTGTTTTACTTTTTCGAACAATTTTAAGTTTCCGCAATTCCACCCACTGGGGGTGTATCGAACAATGTTGGATGTCGACCTCTCTGGAGGTCTTTTGTGTAAATATTAATATATGCATGTGTTGGCTTTCATTCAAGTGTACTTTTTTGTCCTTAGGCTCTTTCCTTTGCCGCCTTCCCTCTTTGGGAAGGCAAGTACTCGAGCTTTCTTGGATTTGAAGCAGACTGAATGTAAGGCGGCCGGCCGGCTACTCTGGTAGTCGGTCGGCGGGAGGCAGCAAGCTGGCTTTTGTTATATATGTGAGCCTGTTTAGTTCCTAGCCGTTTTTCATGTGCGCACCCTTTCCGGCTTGTGACTCTTGCCAGCCGGGCAGTCGGTTCTTCAAGCTGCGATTTTGGCAAGAGCCAAGCCTGGGTGTCGGCACATTACTTGTCTGACTGCGGGTAGGGCTCCTAATATAACTCTAGTCGGCTAGTCCCCGGGCTGACTCGTCGGACCCGGTACCGGACAAAATAAATGAATAGGTGATATCATACGCATGATAACTTTCATTCATAAAATAAAGGATGGCAGTCCCCGAGTCTTTCTCGGGGAGCCTACTGTTTCGTACTTAATACAAAAGTTCGCATAATACATACTGCATTTTAACTGTAAAACTTCCGAAGGAGATTTGCGTTCCATGGTCGCTCCGACTCCTTGCCGGAGTCGTCTGTCTTGCGTGCCTACGGCTTCTGCGCGTTGATGAGGTAGTAGGCGTCGTTGCCCAAGGCTCTGCTGACGATGAAGGGGCCTTCCCAGGGGGCTGCGAGCTTGTGCTGGCCGGCTGTTCGCTGGATCAGCCGGAGCACAAGGTCGCCCTCCTGGAAGGATCTTGGTCGGACCCTCCGGCTGTGGTAGCGGCGCAAACCCTGCTGGTAGATGGCAGACCGGCTGAGGGCTAATAGCCGGCCTTTTTCCAGCAGGTCGATGCCGTCTTCTCTTGCTTCTTTGGCTTCCGCTTCCGTGTACATGGTTACCCGAGGCGAGTCGAACTCGATATCTGTTGGGATGACTGCCTCGGCACCATATACAAGGAAGAAGGGAGTGAAGCCGGTTGATCTGTTGGGGGTAGTGCGCAGACTCCATAGGACAGCCGGCAGCTCATCGAGCCAACAGCCGGCTGAATGCTCTAGGGGGACGACCAGTCGGGGCTTGATGCCGGACAAAATGAGGCCATTTGCCTGTTCCACTTGGCCGTTTGACTGCGGGTGAGCGACCGACGCAAGGTCCAGCCGGATACCTTGCGCGGCGTAGAACCGTGCCAAGGCACCTTTGGCAAAGTTCATGCCGTTGTCGGTGATGATGCTATGCGGTATGCCGTACCGGGTTGTTATATCTGCAATGAAAGTCACTGCAGTCGGCCCATTTAGCTTCTTGATCGGCTTCGCCTCGATCCACTTGGTGAATTTGTCGACGGCGACGAGCAAATGTGTCATGCCGCCGCGCGCCGTCTTGAATGGGCCCACCATATCCAATCCCCAGACGGCAAAGGGCCAGGTGATGGGAATGGTCTTGAGTGCTGAAGCCGGCATGTGTTGCTGCGAGCTAAAAAGCTGGCAGCCTTTGCAGTGTTTGACTAGCTCTTTGGCGTCGTCCAGAGCAGTCGGCCAGAAGAAACCGTGGCGGAAGGCTTTGGCGACAAGTGATCTTGATGCGGCGTGGTGGCCGCACTCTCTTGGTGTATATCCCTGAGGATCGTGATGCCTTTCTCCTGCTCGACACATCGCTGCAAGACTCCGGTGGCGCTGCGCTTGACAAGCTCTCTGTTGACGATTGTGTATGCTCCAGCCCGGCGCTGGACTTGTCTTGCTTCGTTTTTGTCAGCCGGCAGATCTTGGTTCACCAAAAAGTTGCGGATGGTTTGGGCCCATGATGGAGCGGCGACTTCCTCTGCTACCAATGTGGCCACAGCCACCAGGGTGGGCAGGCTGGGTAATGCAGTGCTGGAGTCGGCCGCCACTTGCTGTGCTGAAGAAGTCCCCGGGCCGGCTACCGCAGTCCCCGAGCCGGGTGCGGCAGTCCCCGAGCCGGGTACTGCAGTCCCCGACCCAAATATTGAAGTCCCCGGGCCGGCTGCTTGATTCTTCGAGCCGGACCCGGCCTCCTCGGGGTTAGGCGGCACAAAGATGGAGTCGGATTTCGGAGACGGCTTGATTGATGGCTTGAGGAGGCGCTATAGGGCGACGCCGGTTGGTATTGCTTGCCGCGTGGAGCCTATTCGGGCCAGAGCATCTGCTGGCTCGTTGTCGGCTCGCGGCACATGAAGGAATTCACACCCGTTGAAATATCCGCTGATTTGCTGCACTAGGAAGCGGTAGCTCGCCATGTTTGCGTCCTTGGCGTCCCAGTCGCCAGAAGATTGCTGCACCACCAAATCCGAGTCGCCATAGCACAGGATCCGGCGGATGCCAAGTTCCTTGGCAAGCCGGAGCCCATGTATGAGCGCTTCGTACTCGGCTACGTTGTTGGAGGCGGCGAAGTGGATCTGCAGCGTGTATCTGAGCTTGTCGCCCTTTGGAGAGGTAAGGACGACGCCGGCTCCCAAGCCGGTGCGCATCTTTGATCCGTCAAAGTGCATGCGCCAATGGGTGGAGTCGGGCGCTGGTGGTAAATACTGGGTCTCGGCCAAGTCGACAAGGAAGTCGGCCAGCGCTTGCGTCTTGATGGCGGTGCGGGGTTGGTAGAAGATCGTGTAGGGGGCCAGCTCGATGGCCCATTTAGCCACCCGGCCGGATGCATCCCGGCTTCCTATGATCTCGGCCAGCGGGGCAATGCATATGACCGTGATGGGATGCTCTTAAAAGTACAGCTTCAGCTTCTTGGCGGCGAAGTACACGCCATAGCACATCTTCTGATAGTGCGGGTAATTTTGCTTCGAGGCGGACAGCACCTCGCTCAGGTAATAAACCGGCCTCTGGACCGGCTGGGCTCGGCCTTCTTCGGGGCGTTCGACCACAATGACGGTGCTGACCACCCGGCTAGTGGCGGCAATATATAGGAGCATGGGCTCCTTCTCAGTCGGTGCCGCCAAGATAGGCGGCGTGGACAGCATCTTCTTCAGCTCGTGGAAAGCTTGGTCGGCCTGGTCATTCCACTCAAAGTGAGTGCTCTTCTTCATGAGGCGGTAGAGAGGGAGAGCTTTTTCTCCAAGCCGGCTGATGAAGCGGTTCAGAGAGGCCAGGCACCCGGTGAACTTCTGAATCTCTCTGAGCTTGGTTGGGACCGCCATCCTCTCGATGGCCTTGATCTTCACAGGGTTGCACTCTATGCCGCGTTCGGAGACCAGAAAGCCTAGGAGCTGGCCGGCTGGCACTCCGAACACACATTTCTCCGGGTTGAGCTTGATCCGGAACCGGCGCAGGTTATCGAATGTCCCCTTCAAGTCTTCCAGCAGAGTGCCACGCTTCTCCGTCTTCACCACAACATCATCCACGTAGACGTGGGCGTTCTTGCCGAGCTGCGTGAGGAGGCACTTCTGCATGCAACGCTGAAAAGTGGCGCCGGCATTCCTCAAGCCGAACGTCATAGTCAGGTAGCAGAAGGCTCCAAACAGTGTGATGAAGGCGGTCTTCAGTTGGTCATCCGGGTTCAGCTTTATCTGGTGGTATCCCGAGTAGGCATCCAAAAATCTCAACAACTCGCATCCGGCTGTGGAGTCTATCACTTGATCAATCCTGGGCAGAGCGAAGGCATCTTTTGGGCAGGCTTTGTTGAGGCTTGTGTAATCTATACACATGCGCCACTTGTTATTCTTTTTCAGCACGAGAACCGGGTTCGCGAGCCACTCGGGGAAGAAAACTTCCATGATGAAGCCGGCTGCGAGAAGCCGGGCTATCTCCTCCCATACGATCCTTCTCTTTTCTTCTGACAGTCGGCGGAGGGGCTGCTTGACTGGTTTAGCATCCTCCTGCACGTGCAATTTGTGCTCGGCGAAATCCTTCGGAACACCCGGCATGTCCTTGGGGGACCATGCAAAGATATCCTGATTCTCACGGAGGAAATCGACGAGCTCGCCTTCCAGGCTCGCCCCAATGACGGCAAACCTCTTGGGGTTCTCGGGGTCGAGCTGTATCTTCTTAGTCTCCTTGGCCAGCTGGAAAGATCCTTGGGCATCATACTCCTTGGAGTCGGCGGGTTGGTTTAGCTGCTTGCTGGCCAGGGCCACGACCCTGTCCAGCGTCTTCTTCTCTGCAGCGATCACGAGGGATTCGGCCAGCCGGCTGCTGGCCGCGGCGCAGTCGGCCGACTTCTTGTAGTCGCCGGCGATGGTGATGACACCCTTGGAGCTTGGTATCTTCATCTTGAGGTAAGCGTAGTGGGGGACCGCCATAAACTTGGCCAAGGCGGGTCGGCCAAGCAAGGCGTGGTAAGGGCTCTCCAGGTCCACCACCTCGAACCAGATTGCTTCTCGGCGGAAATGATCCTTGCCCCCAAAGAGTACATCGATCTTGATCTTGCCGATGGGGGCACAGGACAAACCGGGTACGATGCCGTGGAACACCGTTCAAGTCGGCGCAAGCTGCTTTGCCTTGACACCCAGCTTCTCCATGGTGTCGCGGTACAGAATGTTGATGCTGCTTCCGCCGTCGATCAGCACGCGGGAGAAGCGTGCGGCGCGCGTATCCGTTGCAAGGGTGGCCTCCAGGACCAATGCGTAGGAGCCGGGGGAAGGCATCACCTCTGGGTGGTCGGCCCGGCTCCAACTGATGGGTTTCTCTGACCAGTGCATGTGGCCGGCTGGGCTAGCGGCGGCCACATTGACTTCTTGTTGCTCTCGGCGCTTGCTGCGCCGGTCTTCGGGCTGGCTCGTGAAGACAACATAAGATGCTTGCTCATCGGGGAACTCGTCCTGCACGGCGTCGACCGCGGGCTGGGCGGCCTTGGGCGGCGGAGCCGGCGGCGGCGGGCCGGCAGGCGGAGTCGGCTTGAGCCCTTTGCCCTTGGAGATTCGGGCGAGCCAGTTGCATTTGCGGGTCATGTGGTTGGACGGCTTCGCGCCGCTGTGGAACTTGCACGGGGCATCAAGGGTCTGCTCGTAGGAGAAGGCCGGCTGCCAAGCCGGCCGGCCGCCCTTGGGCTTCTTGGGCGCGGGCCGCCCTTCAGGCGGCGCATCTTCGACTGTGGCCACCTGCCGGCTAGCGGGAGGTGGCGCAGGGCCCTTGCGCTTCTGATCGTTCTGGTGTTGGCGTCGGCCGCCGTCTCCAGCCGGCGCTTGGGGCGCCGGATTGAGCACTTTTCCGGATGCGTCCACCCGGAGCTCGGTCTTCATTGAGGAGTCGGCGGTGGCGTACTTGTCGGTGATGTTCAAGAGCTCGTCGAGGGTAGTCGGCTCATCGCAGAGAAGCTTGTGCTTGAGGAGGGTGCCCTCCCGGCACCCGGCAGTGAAGTATTCGATGGCTTGCACCTCGTGCACCCCTTCACAGGAATTGCGGAGCTCAGCCCAACGCGTGAGGTAGTCGCGAGTGGACTCGGCTGGGCCCTGTACGCACAGGGAGAGCTGTCTGGGCTTGGGAGCCCGCTTGTAGGTGCTGGTGAAGTTGCGAACGAAGGCTTCAGTGAAATCCACCCGGCTGTTGATGCTGAGGGGCTTGAGGCTATTAAGCCAAGTCCGTGCCGTGCCTTGCAGCATGAGGGGCACGTACTTTACAGCAACGCGCCGGTTGCCATTGGCGATGCTGACGGCTGTGGAGTAGTCGGTCAGCCAATCTTCCGGCTTCACCGAGCCGTTGTACTTGGGTGTGTCTCTTGGGAGCGAGAACCCTTTGGGGAAGGGCTCGTCGCGGATGCGGGGGCCAAAGCAAGGCGGGCCGACATCGCCTTCTTCTTCTAGTGCCAGGGATCGGGCCAGGCGGTCGATCCGGTGGAGAGCGTCGTTTTCGCCGACTCCCTCGCGGCGACCAAGCCGGCCGCTGAGAGTCGGGTGAGACACTGGAGGCGGGGTGGGATATCTCTCTCCGCGAGCTCGAGGCGGAGGCGGGGTGCCCCGCCATTCCATGGCTCGGGGGCGGCCGTCCGCGTCTCGCTCGATGGAGATTTGGGTCCGGCTTCGGCTGGAAGCCGGCTCTTTCTCGTGCCACGCGCGGGTGTTGCTTGTAGTCGGCGACCGGGAAGTCGCGCCGTGTTCGCGGCGCGGGGGAGGGCTCCCCGCGCAGGCGTCGTCTTCGTGCCGTCGTGCGGCCGCATCGATTAGTTGCTGGATGCGCCGCGTCATGTGGGGGAGGTCTTCGGCTTCCAAGCCGTCCAACTCGTCTACGGCCGCCTGGGCGGCGCGCAGGTTCTCGAGCGGGGTAGCGTAGACCGGGCGATCCACTCCAAGTGTGTCGGCGATGACGGCGCCGCGTTGCCTGACAACGCCGGCCCGGCTTGGGCCAGCTAGAGCCGGCGTGCCGAAGGCGGTGCGGTCAGCTTCGCGCTGGTAGGCCTCGGTGAGGCGTCTTACAGAGGCTAGCCGCCGGCCCTCCGCGAGGAGGGCGAGGCGGTGTGCCTCCAGAACTTCGTCGCCGGCGTCAGCCGGAAGGGGGGCGGACAAATCTTGGGCAGCCGCGCGTGGAGCGTCGCAGGCGCCCTCGTTAGTCGGGCCGTCGAGGCCGATAACCATCACCTCGGGGGCGTCAGAATCGCGATCGCCAGCCGAAGGGAGCGGGTCGTTGTAGACCGTGATGTTGGTGGGGAAGGTATCGTAGGATGCCGTGTCGGAGTCGACAGGCATCGGGTCGGTGGAGCCAACCGACTCCAAATCCGTAGCGGGCTCGCTGGAGACGTGGAGCTGGCCGAGGAGGTTGGCGAGGTGATCAGTGCCCGCATCGGAGGCAAGCTCATCGGAGATGCGGGCCTTGTCGAAGAGGTCGGCGAGGCCGCTAGCCGCGCAGATGTTGGTGACGCCATGCAGCACGTCGCGGCAAGCGCCATGGGGCGAGCCGGGCTGGCTACGCTCGTGGGGAAGGAAAAGGGTTCCCGTCCAGAACAGGTCTCCGGACGACGGTGCACCTGGCCCCACGGTGGGCGCCAAATGTCGGGTGGTAGGAGCGACATATGCCAACGGGTGGCTTATCATTGCGGGGGCCAATAGAACATCGCCGGTGCCTGGAAACGGGATGAGGCGAAGACATGCACGCCGGCGAATCTTACCCAGCTTCAGGGCTCTCCGGGGAGATAACACCCCTACTGCTGCTCTGCGGGGTCTCCGCATGGTTACTAAGTGAACAAGTAGCTACAATGCTCCTTGAGCTGTTTTGGGTGGAAGGAGGAAGAAGGGCTCAGCTCAGCCTGCTTCCTCTCCTTGTATGGTGTCTAGGTCTGGAATGAGAGTCCAACCCTTTGCATGGGTGCACCGGGGGGTTTATATAGGCCTACCCCCCGGGGGTACAATGGTAATCCGACTGGGCGCTGTGCCCAGCTGTCTGTGACTATGCTCGCCGGCTTCTCCACCGGCTTCTGGGGCCCGCCGGCTGCCGGCTCCTGGGTCGACAGGCCGGCCCCACCGGCCAGGGCCTGGTCGGCAGCTGGTTACTAATGGGCGTCTCCTTCGAGGAGGGTGGCAGGCCGGCTATGTGAAGCCGGCCCTCTATCTTGCCGGCTTGAGGGGAGGTGCGGCCGCCTTCGGCATCTCTCTGCCCGAAGGGGCCCACCGCCTCGGGGGCCACGCTGGCGGCCCGTCGTGGATGGCGTCAGAGCCGCCGTGGCTACAGTGCCGCGCCGGGCGGGCCGTGGCCGCCCGCACGGCGCGTCGTACCAGGCGTGCTCCGGGTTTTGGGGGTGGCAGACTCCACTGTTGCCACGCCCCGCCTCATCATCGCAGGGTGGACGCGTACATTGTGGGTACGGCGTTGACTGCTTTATGGGAGCCGGCCAGACTGTAGCCAGCCTCGTCGTAGCCGGCATCTCGTAGCCGGCCTCTCGTAGCCGGCCCTCCACAACTTTCTTCATGAGGGTAAAGGGCGGGCCGCCCCCGAAGCCGGCTAGGAAGGTAGCCGGCTAAGGGGGAGGCGGCCCAGGTCTTGAGTCTTCTTATGAGCCGGACGGGCTCATAATTTTTTCTGAGGGGCCAGGGGAAGCCGGCTGGGCTACCCATGGCTATTTACCCCGACAATTTGTGTTTAGTTCTCAAGAAACTTAGGGAACATCAGTTGTATGGCAAGTTCAACAAATGTGAGTTTTGGTTGAAAGAAGTTGGATTCCTTGGACATGTTATATCAGGATAAGGTATATCAGTAGACCCCACCAAGGTTCAGTTAGTCACTGAATGGTTGGCACCCACTTCAGTTAGCGAAATCCACAGTTTTCTTGGACTCGCAGGATACTACCTGAGATTTATTGAGAATTTTTCTAAGATTGTGAAGACAATGACAGAGCTATTGAAGAAGGATATCAAATTTAAATGGATGGAAGAATGTGAAGCGAGTTTTCAGGAGTTAAAGAAACGTCTGACTACAGCCCCAGTACTGATTCTGCTAGATATATGTAAGGATTTCCAAGTGTATTGCGACGCCTCTCGCTTAGGACTTGGAGGAGTACTGATGCAGGATGGAAGAGTTGTTTCATATGCCTCGCGACAACTGAAAGCACATGAGTTAAATTATGCCACACATGACTTGGAGTTGGCTGCCGTTGTGCATGCGTTGAAGACTTGGAGACATTATCTTACTGCAAACCATTGCGATGTATACACTGACCATAAGAGTTTGAAGTACATTTTCACACAGACGGAGCTGAACCTTAGGCAGAGGAGATGGTTGGAGCTCATAAAGGATTATGAAATGAAGCTTCACTATCATCCAGGCAAGGCCAACATCGTAGCAGACGCTTTGAGCCGAAAGAGTTATGCCAACACACTCAGAAGCGCAGGATTGCCCAAGGAGTTGGCAGAGGATCTAAGGGAACTTCGATTGGAGATTGTCCCTAGAGGTTTTTTTTGCAACAATGGAAGTTCAGTCTACTTTGTTAGGAAAGATTCGAGAAGCCCAGAAGGATGACAAAGAGATCGCCGAGATAAAAGAGAGAATGAGCAAAGGAAAGGCCAAAGGTTTTCGTGAGGATGAACACGACACCTTGTGGTTTGAGACCGTGTTTATGTGCCCAATAACCCAGAGATCAGGAAGTTAATACTCCAGGAGGCTCATGACTCACCCTACTTGATACACCCCAGAAACACCAAGATGTATGTGGATTTAAAGGAACGTTTCTGGTGGACTGGTATGAAGAAGGATATTGCCGACTATGTAGCCGTATGTGATGTATGTCAGAGAGTGAAGGCAGAACATCAAAAGCCAGCCGGATTGCTACAACCTATGCCGATACCCGAATGGAAGTGGGATAAGCTTGGCATGGATTTCATCACCGGATTGCCCAGGACCAAATCAGGATATGATTCTATATGGGTAGTAGTTGATCGCTTGACCAAAGTAGATCACTTTATCCTAGTGAAAGCCACCTATACAAGTGCCAAGTTGGCAAAGATATACATGACCGGGATCGTATGTTTGCATGGAGTTCCGAGAACAATTGTATCAGATAGAGGAACCCAGTTTACCTCAAAGTTCTGGAATCAGTTGCATGAAACTTTGGGAACCAGACTAGAGTTCAGTACAACTTTTCACCCGCAAATAGATGGATAGGCCGAGAGAGTGAACCAGATTCTGGAGGATATGCTGAGCGCTTGTGCACTAGATTATGGATCTAGTTGGGATGAAAACTTGCCCTACGCAGAGTTCTCATACAACAACAGTTACCAGGCCAGTTTGAAGATTGCACCTTTCGAAGCTTTGTACGGAAGGAGGTGCAGGACACCGTTGTTGTGGGATGAAGTTGGAGACCGTCAGTTGTTTGGACCAGATTTGATTAAGGAATCAGAAAAGAAGGTTATATTTATTAGAGATAGACTGAAGGTAGCTCAGTCCCGACAGAAGAGTTATGCAGATTCAAAACGCAAGGAGGTAGTCTATGAAATCGGAGACAGAGTGTATCTTCGGGTATCACCACTCCGAGGAGTTAAGCGCTTTGGAGTTAAAGGAAAGTTAGCGCCATGCTTTGTGGGACCATACAGAGTTTTTGTCACACCCTAGCTAGGTTATGCATTAGAGTGTGCATCATGTCTACTTTCATCAGAAAATTGAAATGGGGAAAGCAGAACCCCCAGCACCCCCCCTGAAATCAACTAGGGTTTACTAAAAATAAATTCAATGAACCTGAAATGCCCTTCAGATATGTTCACCCTCTTTGCCTTGGGTTAGAACCCTTGGGAAAAATGGTGCATATATTTTTAGGTCAACAAAAGGGGCATTGACTTAATTCATAAATATTTGAATTTGGGCATTTAAATACTATTAAATAATTCAAATGCTCAAATAATGTTGGAATTATTTCTGGGCCACTGAAATAATTCAGAAAGTGTCCATAAATATTTTCAGGATTTTATAAAATGATTTAGTATTTAAACTAAATCAAAACAGAATAACAGAAATAGAAAATAGAAAACAGAATAAATTAGAGAGAGAGAGAGAGTAGGCCAATGGGCCACTTACCTGGCGCCACCAGCCGGCCCAGCACTGTAGCTGGACGGCCCAGCCCACCAGGCCGACGCCAGTCGTCCCCTAGCTCCTGCCAGGAGGACGCCGGGCGTGTGCCCGCGGTGCGCCGGCACGCGCGCGGCCACCGACGGCCACCTCCTGCTTCGGCCGCCTCCCCGACGCCGCTATGGATGCCACGCACCCCCCTGGCCCTCTCATTCACTCTCCCTCGCCCTCATCCCCTCCCCTGTCTCGATCTCTCGCACACACCGAACCCAGCCGCCGCCATCGCTCGCTGTTGCCACGGCCACTGGCCCTCCCTCGCCCATCCTTCGTGCTCGAGAGCTCCGCCTCGACCCCCTCCTTCTTCCACCCCAAGCCACGCCACCGCGGGAGCCCCACATCGCCGCCACGAGTCGTCTTCTCCGAGCACGGCTGCCGGACTCCATCGACGAATTCGTCGGCTCCGGACCGTCCCCGAGCCCACCGAGCTGCTCTACGTGACCCCAGTGAGCTCCTGCTCCGTTTCCCCCTCTTCCCCGCTTCAATTGGTTGCCGTAGCCGTCACCCCCGTGATGACCGAAGTGCGCCGCCGCCTGAGCTCGCTATCGACGATGCTCCCGTGACCAAATGGTCACCCTGGAGTGTCGAACTTACTCCTCGCGGTGCGTAGCGCCCTCCTAGCCCCTTTGCCCCGCTCTTCTACGCACCAAAACGTGATCCCGCGATCACCCGAACTCCGGCGACCGCCAAAATCGTCGCCGGCGACGTCCCCGGCCACCCCGAGCTCCACCACCACCACCAAGAGCTGCGGCTCGTTCCCAGGAGCTCGTAGATGCTCTCCACGCCCCAAATGGTGCCCCATGGACGATTTCCGCAGCGCGCCACCGCGTCTGGCCTCGCCGGCGGCTAAACGCCGGCAGGCCTTGACCCGCTGACCGGGGAGGTTTGACCTGCTGACGTGGGTTGACTCCCCCCCTCTCTCACTAACATGCGGGCCCTGCCCGGCTAATTCCCCTGTTAGCACTAACTAAATAGATTAGTTAATTAGTATAGTCACTGACTAGTGGGCCCCGCCTGTTAATTAGGCTAACTAAGCGCGGTTAGTGCACAGAGACACTGACCAGGGGGCCCCACCAGTCAGGTTTGACCTGGCTGGCGCCTTTGACTTGCTGATGTCATGCTGACGCAAGGCTGACGCAGTAAATCATTTTCCAGTTTAAAAATAATTCAGGAAATTCCAGAAAATGCCCAAACTTTGAAAATTCATAGAAATTCAACCATAACTCCAAATGAGACAAATTATATATGTAAAATTATCAGAAAAATTCAAGGAATCCATCTGTACCATTTTCATGCATGTTTGAACAATGTTTGTCCTCTGTTTTGGACAAAACAAATAAAGGGCATTTAAATAATCATATATGGGGTTGGAATTTGAATCTTGTATTCAAACCAACTTCATTTAAATCATAGCTAGTTGCATTAGCTCAAGACACATCCATATTGCCATGTCATAGCATGCATCATATTGTTGCATATCGTCATGTGTTGATTGTGCTCGGTTGTGTTCTTCGTGGTAGGTTCTGCCTCCGAGGATATTCACGAGTATCCAACTGAAGGGCAGTATCCCGTTACCACTCCATCAGGCAAGCAACCATTGATCATTCCGATACAACCCATGTTCTCGCTCCTGCTCTTGTTTACTGCATTAAGACAACACGATTCAAACTGCTGTGTGCTACGGTAGTTGAACCCTTATCCTCTGCATGACCTGTCATTGCCACAGTAACTAGATGAAACCCACTAGCATGTGTAGGAGTTGATTGAGCCATGTTTTGTGATTCCTACCTTGCTATGCCTGCTATGCTTAGAGTTGTGTCAGGTCTGGTTCATCTGGGTGATGGGCTAGAGTGAAATGCTAGTGCCAGTAATATGAGGGATGTGTTGAACATGTTTTGGTAAAGGTATCGATGAGAGGCCATGTAGGAGTACATGGTGGGTTGTTTCATTGAGGCCGTCCATAAGAACTGAGATCTGTATGTGTGATTTAAGATGCAGTTACTACCGTACATTGGGCCCGAAACAAATGGACCCTCTCGGCTTCTTAGCCACCCTAGTACTCTGTCCAGGAGTTGCAAATAGTTTCTGGTGTTTGTAGGATATGTGTTGGCGGCCGTGCGTAGCGCTGACCCTAGGGGTGGGCTATGTTGCGGTAGATACACCGTGGCACGGTGTACCGAGTCACCCGTTTGGTGTCTCGGGAACCCTGTTCACATCGTTCGGGGCCGTATGTGGAAACCTCGGCCGGACTCCCTGCGGATGGAACCTGGATAGGCGATAACCTGGACTAGGGGCTTAGGTGTTTAGGTAGGCCGTGGCCGACACCCTCGCTGGGCTTCCGCTTGAAGGTTGCCGAGTACATGTCGTGTAGACGGCGGTAAGCGGTGAAAGCGTGTATGACGAAGTACACCCCTGCAGGGTATAAAACTATTCGAATAGCCGCATCCGCGGTAAAGGACTACTTGGTTGCCTATACAGTTCATAGACAAGTTAATGGATACTACTAAAAGACTCAAGATAAGTGTGAGTACCGAGGATGGCCCCTCGCAGGTTACGAGGGAGGATCCACGGTGGAGTATTGAGATGGTGAGTAGTGGACTCGTGTGCGAAAACTATTTTGCTAAAAGATTCCGTAGGATAGCTTAGCCAAGAGTCAAAGCTGGCTTGCTGCATAAACCCCACCACCTTCTTGAGAATGAGCATGTACAGTAGGTTCTGATGTAAGACTTGCTGAGTACCTTTGTACTCATGTTTGCTTATTTATTGTTTTCAGACGACAACACTGCCCCCTCCGATGGGTTTTACGTAGATCTTGACGTCGACGAGTGACTAGACACCCAGGTGGTGATCCAGGCCATGGAGGGCCCTATGTAGATAGACAGGCTTCGAGAAGCCTTCTTTCTTTTTAGAGTCTGTACTCAGACTAGTTGCTTCCGCATGTGCTTGTATGACTGTATGACTGGAGTGTCGGGTCATGTGACCCCTACCTGTATGGATATGTTATGTATGGCTCCCTGGAGCCTTTAAATAAAGTACCTGAGTTGTAGAGTTTTGTTGTGATGCCATGTTGTATGTACTCATATCGAGCATATTGTATGTATGATTGAAATGCTTGGTATGAGTGGGATCCGACAATCTAGTTGTTTGTCCTTCGCAGCCTTTCTTATGGGGAAATGTAGTCTAGTGCTCCTCGAGCCATAGTAGTCCGCTACAGCCCGGTTCACCGGAGTCCTGCTAGCCCAGCACTACTGTTCAGGACACTTGACTGGCCGGCATGTGTTTCACTTCGTCCCTATGTCTGTCCCTTCGGGGAAATGTCACGCGGTGATCTCCGGAGTCCTGTCTAGCCTGCTACAGCCCGGGATTTCCCGGAGTCCTGTTAGCCCAGTGCTACAGCCCGGAATCACTCGTTGATGACCGACATGTTTGTTGTGATTCATGTATGCCTGTCTCCATAGGTCTGTGCCGCTTTGGATTCACGACTAGCCATGTCGGCCCGGGTTCTCGGTCATATGGATGCTAGCGACATTGTCATATACGCGAGCCAAAAGGCGCAAACGGTCCCGGGCCATGGTAAGGTGACACCCGTGGGATACCGTGCGTGAGGCCGCAAAGTGATATGAGGTGTTACCGGCTAGATCGATGTGGCTTAGAATCGGGGTCCTGACAGCGTTGGCATCAGAGCCGGACTGCCTGTAGGTTCGTTCAGCCAAACTGGTCGATGTCGAGTCTAGAAATGCTTTAGTTATATGTAAGGGAATTGATTGTGGGAGGGAACGTAAGGTTCTTTTTATTCCTTTACCCTATGCTTCTGATCTGAGTCATTCTCTTCTCATTCAACGTGGGTTAAGGACTAGGCTCTCTTCTTCTATCAGGTTCACGTGTTACTAATCCGTAGTAGCTCATAGGATTATTGCTACGAGTTTCCGTCCAGTTTCTACTATTTTAGTACGTGGCTATTTGAATCAGAACCTTGATATGATGCTGTTGAGCGGTATTGTGAACTGTTGTGGATGTCTCAAATCTTTTTCTGAGCATTTACAGCCGTTATGCTGCCCAATTTTCCCTAGGAATTCTGATGTCTTTGTCTTGTGCCTGTGCTTTCAGATGGCCAACCAGTCTCAAAATCAAGTGGTTCGCCTGACCAGGTGCCTCGACGTGCCCGGTCATACTGCTATGTTGGTCCGGGTCATGATCGAGACAGGATACCGTTGGTATCCCGAATACACTGTTGAAGAGCAGTTCCGCGACTTTAATCAAAGCCAGTATTTATGCACCGTCAGGATATTTCCTTCCTATCCTGGATCTACCGAGCCCCTTCACTGTTCCTATGGACTCGGAGTTACCATTGAGATGGCTGTGCAGGATGCTGCCTATTCCATGATGACCATCTTGCGAGTCCGGACTGGCCTGCTTCGGAACACTGACTTTCGTTACATGCCAGCTTCACTTCCGGGAGCGCAGGGGTATCTTCAGGCTATTTATGCCGACTCCACTCAGGAAGACTCATTAACTCGTACCACCGCTGAGATGCTCGAAGATAAGGACCGAGAGAATCGGGCCTTGAGGCTGGAGCTCTTCAATACCCGTGCTGATCATTGGGCCACATTGACTCGGTTTGCACCCGCGGTGCAAGCTGGATGTATGGATACCAGGGATCTGTATCCTGTGAGAGCAGCTCTGCTGGACATGGTGGATTGGCGTGATGTGGGAGGCATCACCCCACCCCTTGGTCCCCGCAGGCCACCGTTTGTTGGTCCAAGACCTTATCCTAGCCCCTATGGTCCACAGGCTCCTCAGGACCGTCTGTTTCTGGATGATCACGTTGAACTTCCAGGCTATGGAGGTGACTTCTATGAGGACTACTACGGAGCTATCTGAGTTAGCAGTAGTACCACTAGTATTGTAGTAGTTGTATCTCCACTGTCCTGTGTGACTTGTGGAATACGACTTGGTGGTGTAATCGATTCCGGAGGTGTAGACAAATAATGTATAGGGACTCGGAATGCCTCCGATGAGATGTAACGTCTACTTTCATAGTTGGACTGTAGCATGGGCTTGTACTAAACTATGTATGACGAGTATGACCGTTGGTGTATATATGACAGTTTTATATTACCATGGCATACGAATGAGCATCTCTGCATTCCGCGTTATCCTTTACATTCTGCACTTCCCTGTTAAGTTTGAGCCATCCTTGTCTAAACCGTTGTCTTGTTTTCCCTCCTAGGATGGTCAACACCCGTGGAAACCCTGCTGCCCCAGCGCAGGGGGAAGCCAATGCAGCTAGAGGTGAAAATTTGCCTCACCCGCCTTCCCTGGCCGAAGTGATGCTGGAGGCGGAAAGGAACAAGCGTGAGACCAACCGCCTGCTGGAGCGGATTGAGCAGAACACTGCACGCCACCCACGAAATGCCTTGGTGTCAATCAACGACTTTATCAAGCTGTACCCACCAAAGTTTAACCATTCCGTCGAGCCCCTCGACGCGGATGACTGGCTTCGCAGCATCACCCACAAGCTACGTTCTGCCAACGTAGCTGAAGCCGACAAGGTTACCTATGCTGCTTATCATCTTGAGGGCCCCGCTAGCCATTGGTGGGAAAACTACGAAGCTATGCGCCCGGTCGGCCAAATCACTACCTGGGCTGAGTTCAGCGAGGCTTTCCGTGAGCATCACATTCCGGAAGGTCTCATGGATCGCAAGAGGGAGGAGTTCTGCAACTTCACCCAAGGAAGGCTGACTGTGGATGCATATAGCCGAGAATTTGGGAACCTGGCACGCTATGCTCCTGAAGAGGTTTCTACTGACGCCAAGAAGCAGGCAAGGTTCCGTAAGGGACTTAGCCCTGAGCTTCGCCGCGATCTCCGTCTGCATGAGTGCACATCCTTCCAGAAGCTGGTCAATAAAGCTATCAGTGCTGAGACAGGCCAGACTGATTATGACGCTTCACGCAAGCATTCTCGTGATTTTGGGTCTTCATCCGGCTCTGGAGCTCAGAAGCGCCGGGTGTGGATTCCAAGCACCGCACTGCCACCCAGATTCACCCCGAGGCCATCCTTTGAGGCGCCTCGTCCCAACCAGCAAATTGCACCATCCAAGCCCTATGGTGGCCCCGCTGCTAATGTTGCTCCACGCCCCACTGTGGTAACATGCTTCAAGTGTGGAGAACCGGGTCACTATAGTCGAGAGTGTCCCCAGAACAACCCCAATCAAGCTGGAAAGTCCGTTGGCCGTGGTAAGCCCGCGGGAAAGACTTTCTACGCCAAGCCGGCCACTACTGCACGTGGCCATGTCAACTATGTTTCAGCCGAAGAGGCTCATGAGGATCCCAACGTCGTCCTTGGTACGCTCCTTGTTAACTGCCATCCGGCATCTGTTCTTTTCGATACTGGAGCATCTCATTCATTCATATCCGAGAATTATGCTCGGTTGCATAACACGACATTCTGTGACATGCCCACTTCCATGGTAATTCAAACTCCGGGTTCCAAATGGCAAACTTCTAGGGTAAGCCATGGGAACGAAATTCTTGTCGATAGGCTTGTCTTCCTTGCATCTTTAATAGCTCTCAAGTCCTCCGACATAAACATCATCTTGGGTATGGACTGGATGTCGGCTCATTACGCCAAGATCGATTGTGCCACTAGAACCGTTCAACTTACTCATCCCTCGGGCAAGACAGTTAATGTCTTAACTCGAGTGGCCAAGCGCCAACTTTACTCTCTCAATGCCAACCCTCTTCCAGACCTTGAGGACGTTCCGGTAGTCCGAGACTTCCCGGATGTGTTTCCGGAAGAACTGCCAGGTGTTCCACCTGACCGGGATGTCGAGTTTGTGATAGACCTTGTTCCAGGAACCATTCCAATTGCTAGAAGACCCTACAAGATGGCACCCTTAGAACTAGCCGAGCTTAAGAACCAACTCGATGAGTCCTTGAACAAAGGGTTCATCCGTCCTAGCTTCTCTCCTTGGGCTTGCCCCGTCCTCTTCGTCAAGAAGAAGGATGGAACGGATCGAATGGTTGTGGATTACCGACCTGTCAATCTGGTCACCATCAAGAATAAATACCCGCTTCCCAGGATCAACGACCTGTACGATCAACTCGCTGGATCCTCAGTCTTCTCCAAGATGGATTTGAGGTTGGGCTACCATCAAATCAAAATCAGAAACGGGGACATTCCCAAAACGGCTTTTGTCACTCGTTATGGCCAATACGAGTACACCGTCATGTCCTTCGGTTTAACCAATGCCCCGGCCACTTTCTCCCGGTTAATGAACTCGGTTTTCATGGAGTACTTGGACAAATTCGTCGTAGTATACCTCGATGACATACTCATCTACTCCAAGAATGAAGAGGAACATGCCGAACATCTAAGGCTGGTATTGATGAAACTTCGAGAGCATCGCCTTTATGCCAAATTCTCCAAGTGTGAATTTTGGTTGTCAGAAGTGACCTATCTAGGCCATGTAATCTCTGGTAAGGGTATTGCTGTCAATCCCGAGCAAGTTCAAGCCGTCCTTGATTGGACTCCACCTGTTTCGGTCAAGCAAGTTCGGAGTTTCCTTGGCCTAGCAAGCTATTGCCGCCGCTTCGTCGAGAATTTCTCCAAGGTTGCTAAACCTCTAACTGAACTCCTCAAGAAAGATAAAAAGTTCGAGTGGACTCCACAGTGCGAGTTCAGTTTTCAGGAACTGAAAAGACGCCTGACATCTGCTCCCGTACTGGTACCACCAGATTTCTCCAAGGACTTTATTATCTATTGCGACGCCTCGCGACAAGGACTAGGTTGCATACTCATGCAGGATCGTCAGGTAATTGCCTATGCTTCACGGCAATTACACCCACATGAGGAAAATTATCCCACACATGATCTAGAGCTTGCAGCTGTAGTCCATGCACTCAAAACCTGGCGACATTACCTCCTTGGTAATCGTTGCGAGATCTTCACCGATCACCAAAGCTTGAAATATATCTTCACCCAACCAGATTTGAATCTCAGGCAAAGACGTTGGGTCGAGTTGATCTCGGATTACGACTTAGGAATAACTTACACCCCTGGCAAAGCCAATGTCATGGCTGATGCACTAAGTCGTAAGTCCTACTGTAACAACCTGATGTTACAACAAAGTCAACCACTTCTCCATGAGGAATTTCGCAAGCTTAATCTTCACATTGTTCCTCAAGGATTCCTATCCACCCTGGTAGCGGAACCTACCCTTACGGATCAGGTCATCAAGGCGCAGAAGATAGATCCGGGAATTTCCCGTATCAAGAGAAACGTTAGAAAAGGAATCGTGAATTGTTTCTCCATTGATGACCAAGGTGTTGTATACTTTGGGAATCGCCTAGTGGTTCCGAAGGCGCGAAACCTGAGGCGACTGATCCTTAAGGAAGCTCATGAATCCCCTCTCACCATTCATCCCGGTAGTACTAAAATGTATCAAGACCTACGCCAGTGGTTTTGGTGGACTAGGATGAAGAGAGAAATCGCTCAATACGTTGCTAATTGCGACGTTTGTCGTCGTGTTAAAGCAGAGCATCAACGGCCTGCTGGCACCCTTCAACCTTTGGCTATTCCTGAATGGAAATGGGACAAAATCAGTATGGATTTCATCACTGGGTTTCCCAGGACCAAGAAGGGGAATAATGCCATCTTCGTCGTGATCGACCGTCTTTCCAAAGTAGCCCATTTTCTACCTGTTCGTGAGAGTATCACCGCTAGCCAGCTAGCTGACCTATACATCTCCCGAATAGTGTCTCTTCATGGTGTCCCATTGGAAATTAACTCAGACCGTGGAAGTCTCTTCACCTCTCGATTTTGGGAAAGTTTTCAAAATGCTATGGGAACTCATCTCTCCTTTAGCACCGCCTTCCATCCTCAATCAAGTGGTCAAGTAGAGCGAGTAAATCAAATTCTGGAAGATATGCTCCGAGCTTCTGTTATCTCGTTCGGAATGAGTTGGGAGAAATGCCTTCCATTCACGGAGTTTGCCTATAACAATAGCTATCAAGCTAGTTTGGGCAAGGCTCCCTTCGAAGTTCTCTATGGACGAAAATGTCGAACGCCTCTTAACTGGTCAGAAACCGGGGAAAGACAACTCTTTGGCCCGGATATGATTCAGGAAGCAGAAGAGCAGGTTCGCGTTATTCATGAGAAATTGAAAACGGCCCAATCTCGCCAAAAAAGTCAATATGATCGTAAGCATAAGCCTATGACATTTGAAATTGACGAGAAAGCTTACCTTCGGGTTACCCCGTTAAAAGGAACCCATCGCTTCGGTATCAAAGGCAAATTGGCTCCTCGTTACATTGGACTCTTTCGCATTCTTGCCAAACGAGGAGAAGTTGCCTACCAATTGGAACTACCTCCGCATCTTTCCAAAGTTCACGATGTCTTCCACGTTTCGCAACTCAGGCGTTGCTTCGCGGATCCTATCCGTGGAGTGGACCACGAAACGCTTGATTTATAAGATAACCTTTCTTATCGGGAATACCCCGTTCGTATCCTTGATCAAGCCGAGCGTACCACTCGACGTCATAATATCAAGTTTCTCAAGGTTCAATGGTCACACCATTCCGAGGAAGAAGCCACTTGGGAAAGGGAGGATCGTCTTCGACTCGAGTACCCCGCCTTCTTCCCAGATGATCCTAAATCTCGGGACGAGATTCTATTGAGTGGGGGTGAGTTGTCACACCCTAGCTAGGTTATGCATTAGAGTGTGCATCATGTCTACTTTCATCAGAAAATTGAAATGGGGAAAGCAGAACCCCCAGCACCCCCCCTGAAATCAACTAGGGTTTACTAAAAATAAATTCAATGAACCTGAAATGCCCTTCAGATATGTTCACCCTCTTTGCCTTGGGTTAGAACCCTTGGGAAAAATGGTGCATATATTTTTAGGTCAACAAAAGGGGCATTGACTTAATTCATAAATATTTGAATTTGGGCATTTAAATACTATTAAATAATTCAAATGCTCAAATAATGTTGGAATTATTTCTGGGCCACTGAAATAATTCAGAAAGTGTCCATAAATATTTTCAGGATTTTATAAAATGATTTAGTATTTAAACTAAATCAAAACAGAATAACAGAAATAGAAAATAGAAAACAGAATAAATTAGAGAGAGAGAGAGAGAGTAGGCCAGTGGGCCACTTACCTGGCGCCACCAGCCGGCCCAGCACTGTAGCTGGACGGCCCAACCCACCAGGCCGACGCCAGTCGTCCCCTAGCTCCTGCCAGGAGGACGCCGGGCGTGTGCCCGCGGTGCGCCGGCACGCGCGCGGCCACCGACGGCCACCTCCTGCTTCGGCCGCCTCCCCGACGCCGCTATGGACGCCACGCACCCCCCTGGCCCTCTCATTCACTCTCCCTCGCCCTCATCCCCTCCCCTGTCTCGATCTCTCGCACACACCGAACCCAGCCGCCGCCGTCGCTCGCTGTTGCCACGGCCACTGGCCCTCCCTCGCCCATCCTTCGTGCTCGAGAGCTCCGCCTCGACCCCCTCCTTCTTCCACCCCAAGCCACGCCACCGCGGGAGCCCCACATCGCCGCCACGAGTCGTCTTCTCCGAGCACGGCTGCCGGACTCCATCGACGAATTCGTCGGCTCCGGACCGTCCCCGAGCCCACCGAGCTACTCTACGTGACCCCAGTGAGCTCCTGCTCCGTTTCCCCCTCTTCCCCGCTTCAATTGGTTGCCGTAGCCGTCACCCCCGTGATGACCGAAGTGCGCTGCCGCCTGAGCTCGCTATCGACGATGCTCCCGTGACCAAATGGTCACCCTGGAGTGTCGAACTTACTCCTCGCGGTGCGTAGCGCCCTCCTAGCCCCTTTGCCCCGCTCTTCTACGCACCAAAACGTGATCCCGCGATCACCCGAACTCCGGCGACCGCCAAAGTCGTCGCCGGCGACGTCCCCGGCCACCCCGAGCTCCACCACCACCACCAAGAGCTGCGGCTCGTTCCCAGGAGCTCGTAGATGCTCTCCACGCCCCAAATGGTGCCCCATGGACGATTTCCGTAGCGCGCCACCGCGTCTGGCCTCGCCGGCGGCTAAACGCCGGCAGGCCTTGACCCGCTGACCGGGGAGGTTTGACCTGCTGACGTGGGTTGACTCCCCCCCCCTCTCTCACTAACATGCGGGCCCTGCCCGGCTAATTCCCCTGTTAGCACTAACTAAATAGATTAGTTAATTAGTATAGTCACTGACTAGTGGGCCCCGCCTGTTAATTAGGCTAACTAAGCGCGGTTAGTGCACAGAGACACTGACCAGGGGGCCCCACCAATCAGGTTTGACCTGGCTGGCGCCTTTGACTTGCTGATGTCATGCTGACGCAAGGCTGACGCAGTAAATCATTTTCCAGTTTAAAAATAATTCAAGAAATTCCAGAAAATGCCCAAACTTTGAAAATTCATAGAAATTCAACCATAACTCCAAATGAGACAAATTATATATGTAAAATTATCAGAAAAATTCAAGGAATCCATCTGTACCATTTTCATGCATGTTTGAACAATGTTTGTCCTCTGTTTTGGACAAAACAAATAAAGGGCATTTAAATAATCATATATGGGGTTGGAATTTGAATCTTGTATTCAAACCAACTTCATTTAAATCATAGCTAGTTGCATTAGCTCAAGACACATCCATATTGCCATGTCATAGCATGCATCATATTGTTGCATATCGTCATGTGTTGATTGTGCTCGGTTGTGTTCTTCGTGGTAGGTTCTGCCTCCGAGGATATTCACGAGTATCCAACTGAAGGGCAGTATCCCGTTACCACTCCATCAGGCAAGCAACCATTGATCATTCCGATACAACCCATGTTCTCGCTCCTGCTCTTGTTTACTGCATTAAGACAACACGATTCAAACTGCTGTGTGCTACGGTAGTTGAACCCTTATCCTCTGCATGACCTGTCATTGCCACAGTAACTAGATGAAACCCACTAGCATGTGTAGGAGTTGATTGAGCCATGTTTTGTGATTCCTACCTTGCTATGCCTGCTATGCTTAGAGTTGTGTCAGGTCTGGTTCATCTGGGTGATGGGCTAGAGTGAAATGCTAGTGCCAGTAATATGAGGGATGTGTTGAACATGTTTTGGTAAAGGTATCGATGAGAGGCCATGTAGGAGTACATGGTGGGTTGTTTCATTGAGGCCGTCCATAAGAACTGAGATCTGTATGTGTGATTTAAGATGCAGTTACTACCGTACATTGGGCCCGAAACAAATGGACCCTCTCGGCTTCTTAGCCACCCTAGTACTCTGTCCAGGAGTTGCAAATAGTTTCTGGTGTTTGTAGGATATGTGTTGGCGGCCGTGCGTAGCGCTGACCCTAGGGGTGGGCTATGTTGCGGTAGATACACCGTGGCACGGTGTACCGAGTCACCCGTTTGGTGTCTCGGGAACCCTGTTCACATCGTTCGGGGCCGTATGTGGAAACCTCGGCCGGACTCCCTGCGGATGGAACCTGGATAGGCGATAACCTGGACTAGGGGCTTAGGTGTTTAGGTAGGCCGTGGCCGACACCCTCGCTGGGCTTCCGCTTGAAGGTTGCCGAGTACATGTCGTGTAGACGGCGGTAAGCGGTGAAAGCGTGTATGACGAAGTACACCCCTGCAGGGTATAAAACTATTCGAATAGCCGCGTCCGCGGTAAAGGACTACTTGGTTGCCTATACAGTTCATAGACAAGTTAATGGATACTACTAAAAGACTCAAGATAAGTGTGAGTACCGAGGATGGCCCCTCGCAGGTTACGAGGGAGGATCCACGGTGGAGTATTGAGATGGTGAGTAGTGGACTCGTGTGCGAAAACTATTTTGCTAAAAGATTCCGTAGGATAGCTTAGCCAAGAGTCAAAGCTGGCTTGCTGCATAAACCCCACCACCTTCTTGAGAATGAGCATGTACAGTAGGTTCTGATGTAAGACTTGCTGAGTACCTTTGTACTCATGTTTGCTTATTTATTGTTTTCAGACGACAACACTGCCCCCTCCGATGGGTTTTACGTAGATCTTGACGTCGACGAGTGACTAGACACCCAGGTGGTGATCCAGGCCATGGAGGGCCCTATGTAGATAGACAGGCTTCGAGAAGCCTTCTTTCTTTTTAGAGTCTGTACTCAGACTAGTTGCTTCCGCATGTGCTTGTATGACTGTATGACTGGAGTGTCGGGTCATGTGACCCCTACCTGTATGGATATGTTATGTATGGCTCCCTGGAGCCTTTAAATAAAGTACCTGAGTTGTAGAGTTTTGTTGTGATGCCATGTTGTATGTACTCATATCGAGCATATTGTATGTATGATTGAAATGCTTGGTATGAGTGGGATCCGACAATCTAGTTGTTTGTCCTTCGCAGCCTTTCTTATGGGGAAATGTAGTCTAGTGCTCCTCGAGCCATAGTAGTCCGCTACAGCCCGGTTCACCGGAGTCCTGCTAGCCCAGCACTACTGTTCAGGACACTTGACTGGCCGGCATGTGTTTCACTTCGTCCCTATGTCTGTCCCTTCGGGGAAATGTCACGCGGTGATCTCCGGAGTCCTGTCTAGCCTGCTACAGCCCGGGATTTCCCGGAGTCCTGTTAGCCCAGTGCTACAGCCCGGAATCACTCGTTGATGACCGACATGTTTGTTGTGATTCATGTATGCCTGTCTCCATAGGTCTGTGCCGCTTTGGATTCACGACTAGCCATGTCGGCCCGGGTTCTCGGTCATATGGATGCTAGCGACATTGTCATATACGCGAGCCAAAAGGCGCAAACGGTCCCGGGCCATGGTAAGGTGACACCCGTGGGATACCGTGCGTGAGGCCGCAAAGTGATATGAGGTGTTACCGGCTAGATCGATGTGGCTTAGAATCGGGGTCCTGACAGTTTTGGAACGTATGGGAGAAATTTCGTATAAGTTGGAATTACCCGAAGGATTGTCAGGAGTTCACGATGTGTTCCACGTTTCTCAGTTGAAGAAGTGCCACGCAGAGATGGCTGACATTCCTCTAAGAGAAACAGTACCGCTAGAAGCGATTCAGTTGGATAATGATTTGACCTATGAGGAGAAGCCAGTCAGGATCCTCGAGTTTGCCAGCCGAGTTACCGCAGCAAGGTTATTAAGTTTTGCAAAGTTCAGTGGAGCCACCATACCGACTACGAAGCCACCTGGGAACGAGAGGATGATATTCGCAAAGACCACCCGCACCTATTTTGTAGCCAACCCGAATCTCGAGGGCGAGATTCATCTTAAGGGGGGTAGGTTTGTAACATCCCAAATTTTCCATCTGGAATGTTATACATTAGATCATCACTTGCATATCATATTTTATTGCATTTGGCTTGATCCTAGAAATTCTACGCAACTCAAGGACCTACGGAGAGAGTTGGGGATTTCAGTATTTTCATATTCGAGTTTTCTCGAATTTTGGAAAGAGGATCGTTTGATTTTAATTATTTTCTCTTCGATTATTTCTTTTATAAACATAAAAGAGAGAGGATAAAATGACTTCCTCAAAATAGAGAAATATCAAAGATTTAATATTAAAATCAAATAAGATTTTTATTCGGAGTTTTATCGCTATTTTATTTGAATTAGGAAAAATATGCATTTTTCAAAATTGGATTTTAGGCCCAAATAAATGTTCACCTTGTCCGGCTTATTTTTAGAGGACGGGGAAAATTTATTTCGGAATTTTTGGAGTCCGTCTTGTATTTCTTTTCTTTCTTTTTCTGCACGTTAGAATTATTTATAAAAAAAAGTCAAACCGACTTCGGGCCGTACCCGGCCAGGAGACCTCGGGCCGGCCCTCTTATAAGCCACACCCGAGCTAGCCCAGCCGCACCTCGCCCCCGAACCCTAACCCTAGCTGCCCGCCGCCGCCGCCACGCTCTGCCGCCCAGCGCCCACCGCTGCCGCCGCCACCGCCCGCGCCGCCGCCCGCCGATATCGCCGCCGCGCCAGAGTCGCCGGACCTCACCGGATCCCGCCGGACCCGAGGTAGCCGCCTCAGTTTTCGTGAGAAAACGTTTGTTTTTTCGAAACCCTAGATCCATTTTTTATTAGATCCAGTTTGGTTTATTTTCGGTTTAGTTGTTTAGTGAACACCTGTTTTTACGTTCATTTTAACGAACGGTTTTCACCATTTAGCCGCGGACAGTGAACGTCCGTTCGTTAGCCTGTTCGTCAGTTTTTCTTTTTCTCAGATTTTCCGTGATTATTTTCAATCGCGATTTCTAATCCGATTTTCGTTTTGTTATAACTTTTCGTTCGTTTATCGGAATCAGGCGATTCAAGCGCCTAGAGTTTTGTCTCGAAACCCTCTTTCCATTTAACCAACTTGAACAAGATTTTGATACAGTAAAATTTGACTTTAGTCCAGATCAGTAATCGGATCTTGTTTCTTTCGCAGTTTTAGTTTCATTGCTCCGTTTGATTTGATTCTTTTTGCAGACCGGAGTTTTTAAGTTGAACTTTCTGGTTAGGTCCCTTATTTGAGTTTTACCCGTGCCCTTGTTTGATTTCTTATTGTATGCTTGTTTGATTGCGATAGTGTACCCGAAGCGCGAAGCGTGCTACATCGAGTCTCTAGGTTTTGCGGATCATCAGCAAGGCAAGTAACACTTTGATCATATCCCTTTATCACCCAGTTTTTATGCATTAGTTTCAACCCTCAAACATTGCATGGTTAGGACTTGATAGCATGTGGGATTGGGAAGCAGATGAGGTAGTACCTATTCACCTGTTTATTATCAAACCCTTGGGAGTTACTTCTACGTATTGCTTATATTGCTATGTTATGCTCGTAGACGTGGATTGGGTTTGAGTGAAGCCATGATAGATGTGAGATTGTTAATTAATGGTTCAACTTAAGGTGGCAACTTTAATACACTTCTGGGTGGATTGCTTGTCGGGCACCTAGAGAATCCAGTGTTGTCCTAGGATATCCCAGAGTACCCGTGTGATAATCCTAAGGTCCGCCACCCATGCTCAAAGGGAACTGAGATATTTCATGCTAGAAACTTCCGTGTGCAGCCACAAGCTATTATGGGCTCTAGCATAGTTGAGTAAGTTGTGTGAAGCTCTTGAAGAGGTAGACTAGCAGATGTAGTGGGTTGTAGGTGGTATAGTCTACCCGGAGTAGAGAGTTAATGCTTCTGAAAGACTGTGTCTCGGTCATCCGTTTCTGAAACACCATGTAGTGTGAGAAAACCAACGGAGGAGATAGAGTCTTGTGGGGAAAAGTGTGCAAACCTCTGCAGAGTGTACAAACTAATCATGGTTAGCCGTGTCCCCGGTTATGGACATCTTGAGTATCTAGTACTTGGATTGAGTAAGTTGTGTGAAGCTCTTGAAGAGGTAGACTAGCAGATGTAGTGGGTTGTAGGTGGTATAGTCTACCCGGAGTAGAGAGTTAATGCTTCTGAAAGACTGTGTCTCGGTCATCCGTTTCTGAAACACCATGTAGTGTGAGAAAACCAACGGAGGAGATAGAGTCTTGTGGGGAAAAGTGTGCAAACCTCTGCAGAGTGTACAAACTAATCATGGTTAGCCGTGTCCCCGGTTATGGACATCTTGAGTATCTAGTACTTGGATTATCATATGTATCTCATCACTCTAAATTAATATTGTTGGGTTGATAATTACTTTTTAATTGGGATTGAGTTGGAGGAACCTTCTCAATGATGTTTCAACTACCATGATAGTTAAATAAAATCTATGCCTTTGTTGTAGGAAAAAATTGGCTTTTCGCAAAACTTTAACCGTAGAGCTTTCCACCAGCCAAATATGCATATAGTGATAGCATTATTCTGTTCTTGCTCTACCGTGTTATATTGCCAGTATATTCCATGTGCTGACCCGTTTTCGGGCTGCAACGTATTATGTTGCAGACTTTTCAGACAAGGAGTAAGGTTCGTTAGGTCGTTGTCGTGCAGCTCAGCTATGCCGTTGGAGTTGATGGACTCACTTTATCTTCCAAGCCTTCTGCTGTTATCGTATTAGATGGCCTTAATCCATATTTATTGTAATAAGTTCTCTTTTGAGACATTTGATGTAATAAATGTGTGATTGCTACTCTGTTATAAATCCTTCGAGTACTATGTGTGTCAGCATTACCGATCCAGGGATGACACTGAAGCACAGAGACTTGACCGTTTGAGGTCGGGTCGCTACAAGTAGATGCAGAATCGTTTTGGTCTACTTGACACAGATGTGATGCCTATGTTCATGATCATGTCTACATATTCTCATAACTATGCGCTTTTCTATCAATTGCTCGGCAGTAATTTGTTCACCCACCGTACTTGCTACCATGAGAGAAGCCACTAGTGAAACTATGGCCCCCGGGTCTACTTTACATCATATAAGTTTCCGATCTATAATTCTAGTTTACTATTTATTTATTTTGCAATCTTTACTTTCCAATCTATACAACAAAAATACCAAAAATATTTATATTATTATCTCTATCAGATCTCACTTTCGCAAGTGGCCGTGAAGGGATTGACAACCCCTTTATCGTGTTGGTTGCAAGGTTCTTGATTGTTTGTGCGGTTACTAGGCGACTTGCGTGTAGTCTCCTGCTGGATTGATACCTTAGTTCTCAAAAACTGAGGGAAATACTTACGCTACTTTGCTGCATCACCCTTTCCTCGTCAAGGGAAAACCAACGCATGCTCAAGAGGTAGCAAGAAGGATTTCTGGCGCCGTGGCCGGGGAGATCTGCGCTCAAGTCAAGAAATACCAAGTACCCATCACAAACTCTTATCCCTCGCATTACATTACTTGCCATTTGCCTCTTGTTTTCCGCTCCCCCACTTCACCTTTGTTGTTTTATTCACCCTTTTTTGTTCGTCTCTTTTCACTCACTTCTTGTGTGCTTGTGTGTTGGATTGATTGTTTGTCACGATGGCTCAAGATAATAGAAATTATGTGACTTTTCCAATACCAACAACAATGATTTTATTAGCACTCCGATTGCTCCTATTATCGATGCTGAATCATGTGAAATTAATGCTGCTTTGTTGAATCTTGTCATGAAAGATCAATTTTCTGGCCTTCCTAGTGAAGGTGCCGCTACCCATCTAAACAACTTTGTTGATTTGTGTGATATGCAAAAGAAGAAAGATGTGGATAATGATATTGTTAAATTGAAGCTATTTCCGTTTTCACTTAGAGATCGTGCTAAAACTTGGTTCTCTTCTTTGCCTAAAAATGGTATTGATTCATGGAATAAGTGCAAAGATGCTTTTATCTCTAAGTATTTTCCTGCCACTAAGATCATCTCTCTTAGAATCGATATTATGAATTTTAAGAAATTTGATCATGAGTATGTTGCACAAGCTTGGGAGAGAATAAATTAATGATACGTAATTGCCCTACACATGGTTTGAATTTATGGATGATTATACAAAAAAATTATGCCGGGTTGAATTCTGCTTCTAGAAATCTTTTAGATTCGGCCGCGGGAGGCACTTTTATGGAAATCACTTTAGGAGAAGCTACTAAACTCCTAGATAATATTATGGTTAATTATTCTCAATGGCACACCGAAATATCCACTAGTAAAAAGGTTCATGCGATTGAAGAGATTAATGTTTTCAGTGGAAAGATGGATGAACTTATGAAACTGTTTGCTAATAAGAGTGTTTATTCTGATCCTAATCATATGCCTTTGTCCACTTTGATTGAGAATAATAATGAAACTTTGGATGTGAATTTTGTTGGTAGGAACAATTTTGGTAACAACGCGTATAGAGGAAATAATTCTAGGCCGTTTCCTAATAATTCCCCAAATAATTATGGTAATTCCTACAACAACTCTTATGGAAATTTTAATAAGATGCCCTCTGATTTTGAGACTAGTGTTAAAGAATTTATGAGTTCGCAAAAGAATTTCAATGCATTGGTTGAAGAAAAATTGCTCAATATTGATGAGTTGGCTAGGAACGTGGATATAATTTCTCTTGATATTGATTCTGTGAAACTTAGATCTATTCCACCTAAGCATGATATCAATGAGTCTCTCAAAGCCATGAGAGTTTCCGTTAATGAATGCAAAGAAAGAACCACTAGGATGCGTTCTAAAAAAGATTGCTTTGTGAAAGCGTGTTCTTCTAGTTTACATGATAACAATGATGAAGATCTAAAAGTGATTGATGTGTCTCCTATTAAATCTTTGTTTTACATTATGAATCTATATAAAGATAGACTGGAGCTGAGTCAACTTTAGTTAAAAGCCGTCCCAATGATTCAGAGTTTTTAGATCTTGATGCGGGAATTAATAAAAGTGGGATTGAAGAGGTCAAAACTTTACATAGGAATGAACCCACTATTTTGGATTTCATGGAATTTAATTATGATAATTTCTCTTTGATAGATTGTATGTCCTTGTTGCAATCCGTGTTAAATTCTCCTCATGCTTAAGATCAAACTAAGGCCTTTACTAAACATATTGTTGATGCTTTAATGCAATCTTATGAATAAAAGCTTGAATTAGAAGTTTATATTCCTAGAAAACTTTATGATGAGTGGGAATCTACTATTAAAATTAAGATTAAAGATCATGAATGCGATGCTTTATGTGATTTGGGTGCTAGTGTTTCCACGATTCCAAAAACTTTGTGTGATGTGCTTGGTTTCTGTGAATTTGATGATTGTTCTTTAAATTTGCATCTTGCGGATTTCACCATTAAGAAACCTATGGGAAGGATTAATGATGTTCTTATTATTGCAAATAGGAATTATGTGCCCTTAGATTTCATTTTTCTTGATATAGATTGCAATCCTACATGTCCTATAATTCTTGGTAGACCTTTCCTTAGAATGATCGGTGCAATTATTGACATGAAAGAAGGAAATATTAGATTCCAATTTCCATTAAGGAGAGGCATGGAACACTGTCCTAGAAATAAAATAAAATTACCTTATGAATCTATTATGAGATCCACTTATGGATTGCATATCAAAGATGACAATACCTAGATCTATTCTTGCCTTTATGCCTAGCTAGGGGCGTTAAACGATAGCGCTTGTTGGGAGGCAACCCAATTTTATTTTTGTTCTTTACTTTTTGTTCCTGTTTAGTAATAAATAATTTATATATCCTCTGTTATGTTTGTGTTTTTATGTTTTAATTAGTGTTTGTGCTAAGTAAAGCCTTTAGGATCTTCTTGGGTGATTATTGTTTGATCTTTCTGAAAAAATGGAAAGTATGTGCTCACAAGAATAATTTTCATTTTTTACCAGAGAGCACTAAAATACCAATTCCAACTGTAGTAGATCTCTATACAAATTATTTAGGTCCTCCAAATTTTTCGGAATTTTTGGAGTTACAGACGTATTCGAAACCTCCAGATTGCTACAAACTGTTCTTTTTGTCAGATTCTATTTTTCGTGTGTTATTTGCTTATTTTGATGAATCTATGGCTAGTATCGGGGGGTATAAACCATAGAGAAGTTGGAATACAGTAGGTTTAACACCAATATAAATAAAGAATGGGTTAATTACAATATGTTAAAGTGGTGATTTGTTTTCTTATACTAACGGAGCTCATGTGATTTTCTGTTGAGTTTTGTGTTGTGAAGTTTTCAAGTTTTGGGCAAAGATTTGATGGATTTTGGAACAAGAAGTGGCAAGACCCTAAGTTTAGGGATGCACAAGGCACCCCAAGTTAAAATTCAAGGACAACCAAAATCCTAAGCTTGGGGATGGCCCAAAACGCATCCCCTCTTTCGTCTTCGTCTATCGGTAATGTAAGTGCATCTAGTGCCACCCCTAGTTGGTTTTGGAGTATTGACGACAAACCTGGTTGAGGGACTATTGAGTTTGTGAGAATTGTAGGACAACACAGGTAGTAGTCCCTCATTGATTCGATTTACCTACCGGAGATGACCCCTAAAAATGTATGAAGACATTGAAGACAAAGGTGGTATGTGAAGACATTCACATTGAAGACTATGACAAGCGAAGACATCACGTGAAGACTATGGAGCGCGAAGACTTAGTTGTTTCGTTGTTTCCTTTCTTCTTTGTTGAGTCATAGGAACCACCGTACTGTTAAGTGGGGTCCCAGTGAACAAAGTCAGAGTGACTGATGTGATGCTTAACCAAAATCCTATGTCTTCGAGCGAAGACAATGAGAGCAAAACTTATCCAGAGCTGGATAAGTCAGCTTTACTTGTAGCCCAAGTAAAGTTGCCATGTGTTTTTGAAATCTGACCATTGGAACACATGTCAGTTCCTTAGTGACCCAGGGTCATTTCAGACAAATCAGGTCGGGTTGCCTAGTGGCTATAAATAGCCCACCCCTACACCATAAATTGGTGGCTGCTCAGAGTTAGTGCACGGCTTTTGTCGTTTGAGAGCAACCCACATCAAAGCCTTTGAGAGAGAAATCCTTGCGAGGACAAAGCCCTAAACACCCAGAGCCAAAGAGTGTTAGGCATCACTGAAGTCTTCCTGTCTGTGTGATCTGAAGACTTGTTACACTTGAGGACTGTGAATCCTCCAGCCGGTTAGGCATCGCGTTCTGAGCATCCAAGAGTCATTGTGGATCGCCGGTGAACGAAGTCTATTAAGGTTTGGAAGTCTACCTTAAAGGCTTACCGGAGTGATTAAGCGAGGACTGGGTGTCCTTAGCTCAAGGGGAATAAGGTGAAGACACGGTCTTCTGAGTTAAATCTCAGCCTCCCTAACCAGACATACAGTTGTCACAACAACTGGAACTGGTCCAGCAAATCATTGTCTTCAATAAGCAACTGGTTCTATCCTTCCCATCTCTTTATTTACAGTTGGTCCTTGTGAAGTCATTGCATGTTTGCATTGTCCATTTGTCTTCACTGTGTGACTGTTTGTTCTGATTGGTTTCATACTATCTTCCACCCTGATCCGTACTACCTAGCTGCTATTAGTCTTCGTGCTCTCACTTCATTGAGTACTTGACTATGGCTTGTCAGTGTAGTCTACCTTCCGCTGCATGGTTATAGATTCATTTCTATCATTTGTCTTCGAAACTCCCATGTTTTGAAGACTTTCATAAAAATCGCCAATTCACCCCCTCTAGTCGATAACTAGCACGTTCAATTGGTATCAAAGCAAGGTACTCCCTTGTTCTGTGTGATTTGGTTTAACCACCTGGAGTTTTAGCTATGGCGACTGCAGGGATAATCAAAGTCTCCACTGCGTGCCCTATCTTTGATGGCACTGATTATCCCAAATGGAAGACTAGGATGAGGAAGCGACTCCTTGCAATGGACAGTGAGCTTTGGACGGTCACGGAGATTGGCCTCACCGACTTATGCAAGATGGCGGATGCCGAAGACATTTAGAAGTTCACTCTTCTGGATGTCAAGGCGAAGGACATTATATGCTCCTCTTTGTCTAGAGATGAGTTCAGGCGCATCATGCATCTCTGCAATGCAAAGCTTATATGGGATCGGATTTCTGATGTTTATGAAGGTCATCGGACACGTCAGGATCCCTGGTTCCTTGAATTCAAGGAGTCACTTAAAACAATGTCTCCCGAACCCGAGCCATCCTCTCCAACCTACTGCTTCATGGCACGTGTTGCCAAGGTAAACTCACGCAATGCTCACTATCAAACATCCAGTGAAGATGACTCTGATTGTGATTCCAAACCCAGCTACAAAACACTTGCTAAAATTGCAACTGAACAACAGAAAGCTATGGAACATATTCAAAAACTGTTAGACAAAAGCGATGACCTGTTGGCCACGGAAATGACTCGATCTCATTCCTTAATTGAAGACATAAAAAATCTTCATGTTAAGTATGAGGAACTTGAAAGTCGTCATGAAACGCTCTCAACAACTCATGAAAAGCTTTCCTATGATTATCTTCAAACGAAGCAAGAACTTGAGAAATTGAGAGCAGTTCATGAAGATCTTCAAAAGGAAAACGAGTCACTTCGCGCTCAACAGATCAGTCCCGCTCAGGAAGGATTTGAACCACCATGTCTAAAATGCCTTGAGCGTGATAATGCTACTTCTGTTGCTGAATGTTCTACTACTGCTACTATTGCAATATCTTCAACTGTTGATGTGGTAACTAACCCCTCTGCTAAGGATGCCACTGCTATTGCTGATTAAAATGCTAGGTTGCAGACATTGCTTGAAACAGGGATGTACAAAAGTCTCAAACGGCATCAGACACTATGTGACGTCCTCAAAAGGCAGATTCTGAACAGAAACCCTAGGAAAGAGGGTGTTGGGTTCGAAAGGAAATGAATGCTGATGGCTCTTAATGCAAGTGTAAGTGCATCTAGCGCCACCCCTAGTTGGTTTTGGAGTATTGCTGACAAACCTGGTTGAGGGACTAATGCGTTTGTGAGAATTGCAGGATAACACAGGTAGAAGTCCCTCATTGATTCGGTTTTCCTACCAGAGATGACCCCTAAAAATGTATGAAGACATTGAAGTCAAAGGTGGTATGTGAAGACATTCACATTGAAGACTATGACAAGAGAAGACATCGCGTGAAGACTATGGAGCGCGAAGACTTAGTTGTTTTGTCCTTCTTTTTTCTTCTTTGTTGAGTCATAAGAACCACCGTACTGTTAAGTGGGGTCCAACAGAACTAGTCAGAATGACTGAAGTGATGCTTAACCAAAATCCTACGTCTTCAAGTGAAGACAATGAGAGCAAATCTTATTCAGAGTTGGATAAGTCAGCTTTGCTTGTAGCCCAAGTAAAGTTGCCGTGTGTGTTTGAAATCTGACCGTTGGAACACATGTCAGTTCGTTAGTGACCCGGGGTCATTTCAGACAAATCAGGTTGGGTTGCCTAGTGGCTATAAATAGCCCACCCCCTACAACCATAAACCGTTGGCTGCTCAAAGTTAGTGTACTGCTTTTGTCGTTTGAGAGCAACCCACCTCGAAGCCTTTGAGAGAGAATTCCTTGCGAGGATAAAGCCCTAAACACCCAGAGCCAAAGAGTGTTAGGCATCACTTAAGTCTTCTTGTTTGTGTGATCTGAAGACTTATTACACTTGAGGACTATGAATCCTCCAGCCGGTTAGGCATCGCGTTCTGAGCATCAAAGAGTCATTGTGGATCGCCGGTGAACGAAGTCTGTGAAGGTTTGGAAGTCTGCCTTGAAGACTTACCCGAGTGATTGGGAGATGACTGGGTGTCCTTAGCTCAAGGGGAATAAGGTGTAGACGCGGTCTTCTGAGTTGAATCTCAGCCTCCCTAATCAGACGTACAGTTGTCACAGCAACTAGAACTGGTCCAACAAATCATTGTCTTCAATGAGCCACTGGTTCTATCCTTCCCATCTCTTTATTTACAGATTGGCCCTTGTGAAGTCATTGCATGTTTGCATCATCTATTTGTCTTCACTGTGTGACTGCTTGTTCTGATTGGCTTCATACTATATTCCATCCCGATCTATACTGCCTAGCTGTTATTAGTCTTTGTGCTTTCATTTCATTGAATACTTGACTATGGCTTGCTTAGTGTAGTCTACCTTCCGCTGCATGGTAATAGGTTTATTTCTATCGTTTGTCTTTGAAACTTCCATGTTTTGAAGACTTTCATAAAAATCGCCTATTCACCCCCCTCTAGTCGATCAGTAGCATTTTCAATTGGTATCAGAGCAAGGTACTCCCTTGTTCTGTGTGATTCGGTTTAACTACCTGGAGTTTTAGCTATGTCGACTGCGGGGATAATTAAAGTCTCTGTTGCGTGTCCAGTCTTCGATGGAACTGAATATCCCTACTGGAAGAATAAGATGCGCATGCATCTTGAAGCCATTGACGTCGACCTATGGTATGTCGTCAAGAATGGCGTTCCCAAGGCGGGTGAAGGTGTCACTACTGCTGATGTCAAGAAGTTCGTTCAACTGGAGTCCACTGCCAAGAACATCATCTGTGGTCATCTGACCAAAGGAAAGTATGGCCGTGTGAGTGCTTTGGAAACATCTAAGCTAGTCTGGAACTGGCTCTCCAAGGTCAATGAAGGCGTCTCAACCCAGAGAGGTCAAAGAATCAGTGTCATTCGCAACCTCTTCAACCGCTTCAAGAGAAACGACAATGATAATGTTCAGCTCACGTTTGATCAACTCACTGACATCACAAATGAACTTCAAGCCCTTGGCGCTACTGAGATAACCAAGCATGAAGTCGTCAAGACACTCCTGAGATCACTTGACAGCTCATTTGACACCCTAGCCCTCATGATTCAAGAACGCCCCGATTTCAAGACTCTTGATCCGTCTGACATACTTGAGAGGCTCAACACACATGAGTTTCAGCTTTCTGAGAAAAGAGACATCTACGGTCCCAACTATGGGCGAACTCGTGCCCTAAAGGCAAAAGATGTCTCTTCATCTGAAGAAGAATCTGACAGCAGTTCTGATGATCCCGAAGACATTGGAAAGGAGCTTGCTATGCTTGTGAAGAAGTTCCAAAAATTCACCAAGAAGAGAGGCTTCAGAAGGTCTTCACGATCAAGCTCAAGGAATGATGAAGCTTCTGCTCATGACTACAAGAAGAGAACATGCCACAAGTGCAAGAAACCTAGCCACTACATCTCTGAGTGTCCACAGTGGGAAAATGAGAACAACAAGAAGAAGAAGAGCAAGGAGTATGATTCTGCCGACAAGAAGAAGAAGAAATACTCAAAGTCTTCTTCCAAGTCTTCCTCAAAGTCTTCATCTCACAAGAAGAGCTCATCTGACAAGGCTCGTGCATTCGTTGGCAAGGAAATGGATTCAGAGGAGGAGTCCGCTTCTGAGGAGCCGGAGGTGGAGTCAGAGGAGGAGTCCGATTCTGGCGTTGCAAGTCTGGCTACAACATACGTTGCCAAGTCCATCTTCAACACTGAAGACAATGTCTTCATCACCGACACCGATGCAAATGACAAGGACTACTCCGCTCCCACCTACTGCTTCATGGCACGTGGTGCCAAGGTAAACACACGTACTACTCGCTATCAAACATCCAGTGAAGATTACTCTGATTGTGGTTCCAAACCCAGCTACAAAACACTCGCTAAAATTGCAACTGAAGAACAGAAAGCTATGGAACATATTCAAAAATTGTTAGACAAAAGCGATGACCTGTTAGACGCTGAAATGACTCGATCTCAGTCCTTAATTGAAGACATAAAAAATCTTCATGTTAAGTATGAGGAACTTGAAAGTCGTCATGTAATGCTCTCAACAACTCATGAAAGGCTTTCCAATGATTATCTTCAAGGGAAGCAAGATCTTGAGAAATTGAGAGCAGCTCATGAAGATCTTCAAAAGGAAAACGAGTCACTTCGCGCCAAATAGATCAGTTCTGTTCAGGAAGGATTTGAACCACCATGTCTTAAATGCATTGAGTGTGACAACGCTACTTCTATTGCTGGATGTTCTACTGCTGCTACTATTGCAATATCTTCAACTGTTGATGTGGTAACTAACCCCTCTGCTGAGGATACCACTGCTATTGCTGATGAAAATGCTAGGTTGAAGACATTGCTTGAAACAGGGACGTACGAAATTCTCAAAGGGCATCAGACACTATGTGATGTCCTCAAAAAGCAGATCCTAAACCGAAACCCTAAGAAAGAGGGTCTTGGGTTCGAAAGGAAAATGAATGCTGATGTCTCTTACTTGAAACCTGAGCAGTACCCCAAAACCACATGGGTTGCTGCAAAGGAACCTTCAGTGGATCCATCCACCCTGTCTGGCTTCACTTGTGCTAATCCCATTGTTATTGATGAATCTCTTGACGCAACTATAAACTGTTCAAGAATCAGAATGGTGAAGTGTTTGCCAGGTATATTGGTACTAACTGCAGGAATGGGCCACCTATGAAGAAAGTCTGGGTGCCGAAAAGGTTGTTGGAGAATCTTTCTGTGAATGTCGTCATGACACCACAAGTGAAGAAGACAAACCCCAGAACACAGGCTTCATATGGTCCAAAGGCTTCATACAGAGAAATGACTCACCTGGGTCGCACTAATGGAAATGTTTTGAAGTGAAACCATACTCAGGCCTATGAATATGAGCGCGTTTCATCAAACCGCCATGTTCATAAGACCAATAACTACTCTGCTTATTCTTATGAGTACTATTGTCCACCTGCAAGACTTTTTGCTAGGGCTCCAAAGCCAAAGTTCTCAGATGCTGCACTTAGACTCATTGCTTCGAAGCCACCCTTGAAGATGTGGGTGGCTAAGAAAGCTTAACTCTCTTTTGCAGGGAAGGGTCTCTAGCCGAAAATCAAATTCGTCTGAAGCTATTGTTGGGGACCTTAAACATCTTGTAGGGCGCCAGATCAAATGCCCAAATGGTCTTATTATGTATTTTGTTCCTGAGTCACTTGCTACTTGCCCTATCAGTCCTAACCTCGATCTAAGCTTTCATAATCCACTTGCTCGTCAAATGTTTATGCTTCACAATTCTCTTCGTGAAGCCTATCCCCCTAACTGCACTGTAGGGTATGACACCAGCTGCTTCAGAATGGATTATTGATAGTGGGTGTACTAATCACATGACTGGCAAGCGAAGTCTTCTCATGGACTCAACTTTATGTCCATCTGATAAGAGTTACATCACATTTGCTGATACTAGTAAAAGCAAGGTATTGGGTCTAGGTAGACTTGCAATCTCGAGGGATCAACACATGGATAAAGTAATGCTTGTTGAATCCCTTGGTTTCAACTTAACGTCTGTCTCAATGCTTTGCGATTTAAACATGATTGTGATATTTGGAAAATATCGTTTCCTTATTCTAATGGAATCTGACAAGTCTCTAGTCTTTGCAGGGTATCAGAAAGATGATTTGCACGTGGTAGATTTCTCAGCAGGACCACAACTTGCCGTATGTCTTCTGGCAAAAGCTTCAGAATGCTGGCTCTGGCATCGGAGGCTAGGGCATGCTGGCATGAGGAACTTGCACACGCTTGCAAAGAAGAAGCATGTCATAGGCATCGAGGGCGTCAAGTTCAAGAAGGATCACTTATGCGGTGCCTGTGAAGCAGGAAAGATGACGAGGGCCAAGCATCCCTCGAAGACAATCATGAAAACGACTCAACCCTTCGAACTGCTCCACATGGACCTCTTCGGTCCCACTCACTACTCAACTCTTACTACTACCGCTTATCTCTATGGCTTTGTCATTGTTGATGATTATTCAAGATATACTTGGGTGCATATAATACTCTACAAGACTGAAGTGCAGGATGTCTTCAGACGCTTCGCCAATCGAGCCATGAACAACTATGGCGTCAAGATCAAGCACATCAGAAGTGACAATCGCACTGAATTCAAGAACACTGGCCTAGACACTTATCTTGATACTTTGGGCATCACTCATGAATTCTCAGCTCCTTACACGCCGCAGCAGAATGGCATCGTGGAACGCAAGAACAGAACACTTATTCAGATGGCCCGGACGATGCTCGATGAATACAAGACTCCAAGAAAGTTCTGGCCCGAAGCCATTGATACTGCATGCCATATCATCAACCGTGTTTATCTTCACAAGCTTTTGAACGAGACATCCTATGATCTCCTTACTGGCAAGAAGCCAAATGTCAGTTACTTCAGAGTATTTGGTGCCAGGTGCTGGATCAAGGATCCACATCACACTTATAAATTTGCACCGAAGGCACATGAAGGTTTTATGCTTGGATATGGAAAGGATTCGCACTCCTACAGAGTCTTCAACCTCTTTCACTATAAAGTGGTTGAAACTGTGGATGTGCGGTTCGATGAGACTAACGGCTCGCAAAGAGAGCACCTGCCAAATGTGCTAGATGAAGCTCCATCCAGTGAAACCATCAAACTCATGGGAATTGGAGAAATCATACCGTCTGAAGCTCAGCCTGAAGAGGAACTCGCCATCTCTGCACCAGATCAACCTGAAGACAATGCTGAGCTTGACGACAATCCTTCTAATAATGAAATGATGAGCAAGAGCAAAATCTTCGTCCTGTTCATCCTCGTGTTGCAAATGAAGTACAAATTGAGAGAATAATTGATAGCACCAATGCACTAGGTCCACTCACTCATTCAAGGGCAACATAGCTAGCAAATTTTGTGGGCACTTCGCATTCGTCTCAATATCTGAACCGAAGAAAGTTGATGAAGCCTTCATGGAACCTGAATGGATTCAATCTATGCAAGAAGAGCTTCAACATTTTGAGTTGAATAATGTATGGGAACTAGTTAAGCGTCATGATCCTCATAAGCACAATATAATAGGCACTAAATGGATATATCGCAACAAGCAAGATGAGCATGATCAAGTTGTCAAAAACAAAGCTCGTCTCGTTGCTCAAGGATACACTCAAGTTGAAGGAATTGACTTCGATGAAACATTTGCTCCTGTGGCTAGGCTTGAAGCTATACGCTTACTGCTGGCCTATGCAAATCATCATCACATTCTTCTGTATCAAATGGATGTGAAGAGCCTTTTCTCAATGGCAAGATTAAAGAAGAAGTGTATGTTGCACAACCGCCTGGTTTTGAAGATCCAAAACATCCTGACATGGTCTATGCTACGTCTTGAGCTTGCGTTGGTTTTCCCCGAAGAGGAAGGGATGATGCAGCAGAGTAGCGTAAGTATTTCCCTCAGTTTTTGAGAACCAAGGTATCAATCCAGTAGGAGCCCATGCTCAAGTCCCTCGTACCTGCACAAAGCGATATCTACTCGCAACCAACGCGATTAGGGGTTTTCAAGCCCTTCACAGTAGAGCATAAGTAAAAAGTAAAAAGTAAAAGCAAAGTAAATAGCAAAACAATATAAAAGTGAAGACTATGAGCATGGGGTCCACGACTCTAAAAGTGAAAGTGAAGACTATAAGTGGGGTCCAAGAGAACCAGTCAGAATGACTGAAGTGATGCTTAACCAAAATCCTACGTCTTCAAGTGAAGACTATGCGAGCAAATCTTATTCAGAGTTGGATAAGTCAGCTTTGCTTGTAGCCCAAGTAAAGTTGTCGTGTGTGTTTGAAATCTGACCGTTGGAACACGTGTCAGTTCCTTATTGACCCAGGGTCATTTCGAACAAATCAGGTTGGGTTGACTAGTGGCTATAAATAGCCCACCCCCTACAACCATAAACCGTTGGCTGCTCAGAGTTAGTGTACGGCTTTTGTCGTTTGAGAGCAACTAACCTCGAAGCCTTTGAGAGAGAATTCCTTGCAAGGATAAAGCCCTAAACACCCAGAGCCAAAGAGTGTTAGGCATCACTTAAGTCTTCCTGTCTGTGTGATCTAAAGACTTATTACACTTGAGGACTGTGAATCCTCTAGCCGGTTAGGCGTCACGTTCTGAGCATCCAAGATTCATTGTGGATTGCCAGTGAACGAAGTCTGTGAAGGTTTGGAAGTATGCCTTGAAGACTTACCCGAGTGATTGGGCGAGGACTGGGTGTCCTTAGCTCAAGGGGAATAAGGTGAAGACGCGGTCTTCTGAGTTGAATCTCAGCCTCCCTAACCAGACATACAGTTGTCACAGCAACTGGAACTGGTCCAACAAATCATTGTCTTTAACGAGCCACTAGTTCTATCATTCCCATCTCTTTATTTGCAGATTGGTCCTTGTGAAGTCATTGCCTGTTTGCATCATCTATTTGTCTTCACTGTGTGACTTCTTGTTCTGATTGGCTTCATACTATCTTCCATCCTGATCTATACTGCCTAGCTACTATTAGTCTTTGTGCTTTCATTTCATTGAATACTTGACTATGGCTTGCTTAGTGTAGTCTACCTTTGGTTGCATGGTAATAGGTTTATTTCTATCGTTTGTCTTTGAAACTTCCATGTTTTGAAGACTTTCATAAAAATCGCCTATTCACCCCCCTCTAGTCGATCACTAGCACTTTCAGGAAGCCTGAGCAGTACCTCCAAACCACACGGGTTGCTGCAAAGGAACCTTCAGTGGATCCATCCACCCTATCTGGCTTCACTTGTGCTAACCCTATTGTCATTGATGAATCCTTTGATGCAAACTATAAACTATTTAAGAATCAGAATGGTGAAGTGTTTGCCAGGTATATTGGTACTAGCTGTAGGAATGGGCCACCCATGAAGAAAGTCTGGGTGCCCAAAAGGTGTTTGGAGAATCTTCCAGTGAATGTCGTCATGACACCACAAGGGAAGAAGACAAACCCCAGACCACATGCTTCATATGGTCCAAAGGCTTTATACAGACAAAGGACTCACTTGAGTCGCACTAAGACAAATGTTTTGCAGGGAAACCATACTCGGGCCTATGAATATGAGCGTGTTTCATCAAACCAACATGTTCATAAGACCCATAACTACTCTGCCTACTCTTATGAGCATTATTCACCACTTGCAAGACTATTTGCTAGGGCTTCAAAGCCAAAATTCTCAGATGCTGCACTTAGACTCATTGCTTCGGAGCCACCCCTGAAGATGTGGGTGGCTAAGAAAACCTAACTCTCTCTTGTAGGGAATGGTCTCCAGCCAGAAATCAAAGGCGTCTAAAGCTATTGCTGGGGACCTAAAACATCTTGTGGGGACAAGATAAAAATCCCAAATGATCTTATTATGTATTTCATTTTTGAGTCGCTTAACATGCATCCTATCAGTTATAACCTGGGTATGAGCTTTCATAATTGACTTGCTCGTCAAATGCTTATGCTTCACAATACTCTTTGTGAAGCCTATCCCCCTAACTGTTCTGTATGGTATGACACCAACTGCTTCAAAATGGATCATCGATAGTGGATGCACTAATCATATGACTGATGATCAAAGTCTTCTCATGGACTCAACCTTACGTACATCTGAGAAGAGTCACATCACATTTGCTGACACTGGTAAAAGCAAGGTATTGGGTCTAGGTAGAGTTGCAATCTCAAAGGATCAACACATGGATAAAGTGATGCTTGTTGAATCCCTTGGTTTCAACTTAATGTATGTCTCAATGCTTTGTGACTTGAACATGATTGTGATATTTGAAAAATATCGTTGCCTTGTTCTAATGGAATCTAACAAGTTTCTAGTCTTTGAAGGGTATCGCAAAGATGATTTGTACATGGTAGATTTCTCAGCAGGACCACAACTTTCATACATGGTAGATTTGTACATCGTATGTCTTCTTGCAAAAGCTTCATAGTGCTGGCTCTGGCATCGGAGGCTAGGGCATGCTGGCATGTGGAACTTGCATACTCTCGTAAAGAAGAAGCACGTCATAGGCATCGAGGGCGGTAAGTTCAAGAAGGACCACTTATGCGGTGCCTGCGAAGCTGGAAAGATGACAAGGGCCAAGCATCCCTCGAACACAATCATGACAATGACTCAACCCTTCGAACTGCTACACATGGACCTCTTCGTCCCTACTCACTACTCTACCCTTACTACTACTGCTTGTCTCTATGGCTTCGTCATTGTTGATGATTATTCAAGATATACATGGAAATACTGAAGTGCAGGATGTCTTCAGACGCTTCGCCAATCGAGCCATGAACAACTATGGCGTCAAGATCAAGCACATTAGAAGTGACAATGGCACTGAATTCAAGAACACCAGCCTCGACACTTATCTTGATACATTGGGAATCACTCATGAGTTCTCAGCTCCGTACATGCCGCAGCAGAATGGCATCGTGGAACGCAAGAACAGAACACTCATTGAGATGGCTCGGACGATGTTCGATGAATACAAGACACAAAGAAAGTTCTGGCCTGAAGCTATTGATACTGCATGCCATGTCATCAACCGTGTTTATCTTCACAAGCTTCTGAAGAAACCATCCTATGAACTTCTCACTGGTAAGAAGCCAAATGTCAGTTACTTCAGAGTATTTGGTGCTAGGTGCTGGATCAAGGATCCACATCACGGTTCAAAATTAGCACCGAAAGCACATGATGGTTTTATGCTTGGTTACAGAAAGGATTCGCACTCCTACAGAGTCTTCAACCTCTTTCACTATAAAGTGGTTGAAACTGTGGATGTGCGGTTCGATGAGACTAACGGCTCGCAAAGAGAGCGCCTGCCAAATGTGCTAGATGAAATTCCACCTAGTGAATCCATCAAGCTTATGGGAATTGGAGAAATCATACCATTTGAAGTACCGCCTGAAGAGGAAATTATCATTTCTGCACCAAATCAACCTGAAGACAATGCTTAGCCTGAAGACAATCCTTCAAACGATGACAATGATCAGCAAGAGCAAAATCTTCGTCCTGTTCATCCTCGTGTTGCAAATGAAGTACATATTGAGAAGATAATTGATAGCATCAATGCACCTAGTCCACTCACTCGTTAAAGGGAAACACAGCTAGCAAATTTCTGTGGGCACTTTGCATTCGTCTCAATATTTGAACCCAAGAGAGTTGATGAAGCCTTCATGGAACCTAAATGGATTCAAGCTATGCAAGAAGAGCTTCAACAATTCGAGCTGAATAATGTATGGGAACTGGTCAAGCATCCTGATCCTCATAAACACAATATCATAGGCACTAAATGGATATATCACAACAAGCAAGATGAGCATGGTCAAGTTGTCAGAAACAAGGCTCGTCTCGTTGCTCAAGGATACACTCAAGTTGAAGGAATTGACTTCGATGAAACATTAGCTCCTGTGGCTAGGCTTGAAGGTATACGCATACTTCTAGCCTATGCAAATCATCATAACATCCTTCTATATCAAATGGATGTGAAGAGTTCCTTTCTCAATGGCAAGATTGAAGAAGAAGTGTATGTTTCACAACCGCCTGGTTTTGAAGATCCAAAACATCCTGACATGGTTTACAAGCTCAATAATGCACTGTATGGCCTCAAACAAGCCCCTCGTGCTTGGTATGACACACTCAAAGACTTCCTGAAGAGCAAAGGCTTCAAACCTGGTTCCCTGGATCCCACACTCTTCACGAAGACATATGATGGTGAACAGTTTGTGTGCCAAATATATGTGGATGACATTATCTTCGGCTGCACTAATAAAAAATATAGTGATGAGTTTGGACACATGATGCAACAGCAATATCAGATGTCCATGATGGGCGAGCTGAAGTTCTTCCTTGGTCTTCAAATATGGCAGCAACGCAACGACATCTTCATATCACAAGATAAATACCTCAAAGATTGCCTAAAGAAGTTTGGAATGCAAGACTGCAAAGGTTATACGACGCCAATGCCAACCAAAAGTCATCTGGGTCCTGACGCCAATGGTAAAGAGTTCGATCAAAAGGTATACCACTCCATGATTGGTTCTTTGCTTTATTTATGTGCATCTAGTCTAGATATCATGCTTAGTGTTTGCATGTGTTCCCGATTCCAAGCGGCACCAAAGGAATCGCATCACTTAGCTGTGAAGCGAATTCTTCGATATTTGGCTTACACCCCAACACTAGGATTATGGTATCCAAAGGGCTCAGAGTTTGATCTAGTTGGATTCTCGGATGCTGATTATGCTGGTGACAAGGTGGATCGCAAGTCTACATCAGGCACATGTCACTTTCTGGGACGATCACTTGTGTATTGGTCTTCAAAGAAGCAAAACTGTGTATCTCTCTCCACTTCTGAATCTGAATACAATGATGCTGGATCTTGCTGCGCTCAGCTTCTATGGATGAAGCAAACACTCAAAGACTATGGCATTCATCTGAAGCAAGTGCCACTCTACTGCGACAATGAAAGCGCCATCAAGATTGTCAACAACCCAGTTTAGCATTCGAAGACAAAGCACATTCAGATCCGTCATCACTTTCTCAGAGATCATGTTATGAAGGAAGATATTGATATCATTCACATCAACACTGAAGAGTAACTGGCAGATATCTTCACAAAGCCTTTGGATGAGAAAAGGTTTTGCAAGTTGCGGTGTGAGCTAAATATCTTGGAATCCTCAAATATCCTGTGATCATGCACACATCCTAACACTAATGCATGTTGATGACTTAGATGTGCAACACATGAAGTAACGTATATCTTCAATTAATGAAGACTTGCACTCCGGGTGTGAATACATTAACGCGGAATTTGACTTCGGAGCGCCACGATAACTGTGCGCCGTGTCTAGGTCTAATACTTCCTATACGGTGGGTAACGCCACCACCAAACTTTTGTTTAGAGTATTTTCTGTTGGTGTTACATTTGCTATGTCTTTTGGTTTGTCTTCAAATTTCTACGTGTCCTCATGTCTATCTTCACTATTGAGTTAGTCTTATTCGGATATATGCATATATTAGCGCTTAGTCCTCTATAGCATTCACTTATAGCTATGTCTTCTCATTTTGAATCTTTTGAACTAAGTGAATGTGATCGGACCCTAACCTTTCTATGCTCCCATCTCAAATCTATCTATCCAAATCATATGCATTCTATTGAAACTGTCGAATGTCTTCTCTGCGTCCTTGTCAGCAGAAGATACAGAGACAAACATTAAATTTGTTTTAAATGCTCAATCTTTTTTGCCTGAAACCCGGAGAAGCGGGAACGACCACCCGACAATCCAGGCATGCGTGGGAACGTGGAACAACCTCCAATGTGTTGCATGTTCGCCACATGTCCTTCAGATGTGAACCGCCAGGGGCACCTGCGTAATAATGATGCGCTGTCCCTGTCCTTATAAATACACGCCACACCCCAGTCATTATCTCTTCTTCCACTTCTCCTTCTCGCACAAACCCTAGCGCCACCGCTAACTCTCGACGATGCTGGTGACGAAGCGCTTAACTGCCGCGACCTCACCGAAATTGTCCTCACACTGGCCGCGGACATCGTATTCTCCGCCGTTGCCGTAGGTGTCCTCCGTCGCCAAGTTAGGGCACGGAAGATCGAACTGGTCGGCCTCATCTCCTACTCCGTCTAGCAGTTCCTCGAGTGGTAAATAAAAAACTCTTTTTACAGTCCTTTTTGATCCGATAGATTCATCTTCTTCAACCACAAGTGGTTTCTGTCCCAACAAATTGAATCTATCCTTTTATGAATCTCATAACATGCCCAGTATGTTCACTTATGCTTCACAAATTAGTTAGATTCCTCACTTGTACTTATTTGTGGATTTGTACAAATCTGGAACCAACTCTCTACATATGAGTGAATGTCTTCGCACTATGAGGTCAATGTTTTCTAAACTGATTTATCTTCAAAATGTTCTGAGAATGCATATGACCTCTTCCCCTTCCCTCGCATCTCTAATGCTATCACAGGTACATGTCCGTGGGAGAATCCCTTGGTTCTCATAGTCTGCATTCATTTGCAGAGTTCTTACAGCATCACATCAATTCTCCCGAAGCTAATTCTTGTCTGACCAGCAGAAGGAAGCTTTTGCACATTCTGAAGCCTTTCAGTCTGAACTTCACGGCAATAGAAAAATTAGTCAAGAAGGGAGGCAGACAACGCTGAGGGGGCATGTCAATGGATTTGCCTGAAGATCTTTATGAGTTATACAAAACTGATCCTGAAGAGAGCTATGGCCAACGCAAAACATGAATCCAATGGATTCGAAGATATTGGGCTGAGCAATGGTTCAAGTACAGATTCGTCACCAAGGAATACGCTGAAAGGAATGCCATCAAGCATCCTTGGGGAGATATTCTCTATAAAAATCTTCAACCCAAGACTAAATCTGAAGCTATTGCTCAAGGTTTCTACCCTTGCATGGTCCATGGACTACAGCCTGCTGATGCTGACCCATCTTCTCTGCTATGGTGTCGTGAAGACAATCTGTTCAAGCGCAACTACCAGTTTGCCAAGAACTCGGCCAAAGAGAATAAGAAGTCGCAGGGATTAAACTTCAACCCCGGTCTATCTGCTCCTCGTGCCGATGGCACACGCGATGCTGAACCCAATATTGTTGGGCCCTTCTACAACCTTGAAGGTCTCATCACTCACATTCAGGTTCAAGGGGCAGCCGTGGATCACTCTGCAGATGATGCTGATTCTGAAGAAGAGCCTGCACCACCGAAGCCTGTGAAGCAAAAGAAACCAAAGGCTTCAAAGCCCTCTTCCGCACCAAAGGTCTCGCGGGCGAAGCCTCTAGCCACTGCACCTCCTGAAGCCAGTGTGCAGTCTAAAGATCTCTCTCGCATCTCCAAGTCAGACAAGATGAAGAAGCCCATGCAACCAACTGGTCAAGCATTGACCCCTGCTGCCATTTTGAGGAACGAGAACGAAGCCATTGATGTGTCTAGCGACGACGATCTTGGCGATGATGCTCTTGAGCTGCTTATAAAGAGCAAGCAAGAGGCGGAAATCTTCAATGATCTTCCCCTCTTTGATGTGGAGATCCTGTACAAGTTCATTGATGAGTGGTTTGACAGCCGAGACCTCAGTTTTGATGATCTTCAGCTCCCAATTGGCCTCAGCGTCTCTTTCCATGGATCCATTGCTCCTGAGCTGGCTCTTGCACAGAAAATTGTTGAGCTGAAGCACAAGATTGATTATGAAAAGGCTCAGTTCAAGAAGCACATGGCCAAGCTCAACATGGAAGACGTCCAAAACTTCAAGGTCATGCTGCATGAGCTCAAGGAGGCGTTCCACAAGAAACATGAAGAAGCTAAAGGCTCTCGAGAGCGCATGAAACACCTGGCTTCCAAATGTGTTCAAGGCTACAATGAAGCTGAAAAGCGCAAGGCTTTGGGGCGACCAGGCATCGACCCCAGAATGGCTGCCAAGAAGAAGAAGAAGCCTGCTATGGCCCAACCAGAAGCATCAAGGCAGGAAGACCTCGCATTGTCTTCCCAGCCAGTATGACATGCTCGAAGCCTAAAGTCCCCACAGTGGCTTCGGAGCTCAAGAAAACAAGGGCAGCTCAAGCCGAAGCCCGAAAGCGCAAGACCAAGGCCACCACTGATGATGCTCCACCGACCAAGAAGAGAAAAACCAAGAAGAAAGATCGGGCTGCTCCCACAGAGCCCCTTGTCGTCGAGCCAATCTTAGTTGCTCGTCATGCGTATGAACACCGTGAGCGCTAGTTGATAGTTCATGAGCCAGCTTCCACAGAGGCTACAGAAGTTGAAGACATTCCAGCTATTGACCCCACCGCAGCTGAAGACATTGGTCATCAAGACAATGTTGAAGATGATGAAGTCCTTCCTCAGATCAAACACAATGTGGTATCATTGCCCGTTCTCACGAACAGCGAACTCATCAGCATTGGTCGTCCATTGACGCCAATTGCTCAGGATGACTCATGGGCTGATCACCCACAAGACTCCCCCCGTCAAGAAGAATGCCCAAGTACTCCCCCACCTCAAGTCACCACTTCGGTGCTTGAAGACAATGACTTTGTGGCCCAGCCAACTCCCTCTCCAAAGGCGTCGCCCGCACTTCGCAGGCTTCGCAAAGGACCAAGGCCACAAGTCACTTTGCCAAGTGTTCCAGAAGGAGAAGAGCGCCAATCCATTTCACGACAAGTCTTTCCTGAAGCCTCTCCTAATGCGAACATCCCTGAGTCTGAAGCCAAAGCGGTAGAAGATATTCTGGCTGCATCAGCCGATGAACAAGAAGAACCAAGACATGAAGAAGAACGTGTTGCTACACCCCAACCAACCCTGAAGTTGTTCTCGAGGAGAACGTGTCCGACCCTCCAGCTACTCGAGTGGAGGTTGAAAATTCTGAGGTGGCTAGTAACACCAACACTGAAGCCAATGACGTTTTCATGGCCAAGGCTAGTGTGGCGCTTGAAGCTACTGTGGTGCCTGAAGTTAATGTGGTGTCAGAAGTGATTACACCTGAAGCCAATCTGCAGCCCGAAGCTAAGGCCACTGCTCTTGTACCGCCTCCACGGCCACACACTCTTGAGCAGGCATTCTATCAAGGCCAACTTACCACCGTCCGCTGGCCCATTCTAGTTCCTCCACCTACTGCCGGTACGCAATTTGACTGTCATGTGGAGCATAGGCCTCAGGTCCAGAAGCCAAAGCCAAGGCTACCAAGGTTTGCAGGTACTGCAACTTCACCAAGATCGTTTAATCTGAATGGCTTCAAGGCACATAACACATTCTTTGACAGTGCCAAGAACCCCTACACAAGGCCAAGAATTTCATCAGATCAATTCTAGAGTTATTACCAGCGTAGCTACAATTCCTGCATCTTATACAATCAGGGGTGCATTTTCCCTCATATGCATCTAGACAGCGAATCCATGGCTGGCCTGCCCTGCCTAGAAGAAGCCCTTGCTGCTTCAGAGATGCTAGTCTTCTCCCATTTGTGACAGCAAAAGAACATTGGAATGAAGAGCTTCTGCTTCAATTCTATGCAACCCTCCACATTCGTGGCTACAATAGGGATCCGAAGACAATGATCCTTGACTCACTACTAGGGAAAGGGCTATAGATGGAAATGACACTAATGGCGCACCAGACATGTCGTGCGCCATTAGTATAAACTAATGGCGCACCATGTGTTGGTGCGCCATTAGTGTCCAAATACTAATGGCGCACTGTCGGTGTCAAAACCGGCGGATCTCGGGTAGGGGGTCCCGAACTGTGCGTCTAGGCCGGATGGTAACAGGAGGCAGGGAACACGATGTTTTACCTAGGTTCGGGCCCTCTTGATGGAGGTAAAACCCTACGTCATGCTTGATTAATATTGATGATATGGGTAGTACAAGAGTAGATCTACCACGAGATCAAGGAGGCTAAACCCTAGAAGCTAGCCTATGGTATGATTGTTGTCTATGGAGTTGATGAAGTTGTCCTACGGATTAAAACCCTCCGGTTTATATAGACACCGGATAGGGTTAGGGTTACATAGAGTCGGTTGCAATGGTAGGAGATCTTGAATATCCGCATCGCCAAGCTTGCCTTCCACGCCAAGGAAAGTCCCATCCGGACACGGGACGAAGTCTTCAATCTTGTATCTTCATAGTCCTGGAGTCCGGCTGAAGGTATAGTCCGGCTACCTGAACACCCCCTAATCCAGGACTCCCTCAGTAGCCCCTGAACCAGGCTTCAATGATGACGAGTCCGGCGCGCAAATTGTCTTCGGCATTGCAAGGAGGGTTCCTCCTCCAAGTCCTTCATAGAAGATTGTTAACACCAAGAGTAGTGTCCGGCTCTGCAAAATAAGTTTCCACATATTGCCATAGAGAGAATAATATTAACACAAATCCAATCTGCTGACGTACTCCGCAGTGCGCCATCACACTACGGCCAAGTCCTGTATTGGAATCGTTTTTACTTTTTCACCTCAGCGTGTTTTGCGAGGCGGTTTCCTTAGCACGTCTTGTCAAAGCAGAGATCGTGTACCCTTTTTACGGGATTCTCATCAATACGGACGTGGGTAACCCAACCATGCCATTTATCACGGCGCTCGGGAGGCAAGCGAGTTTTATTAGGTAGGTGGGGACGCATAACCGCATCCGCCTATATAAGGGGATAAGGATCCACCCTTTTTACCTACGCCTTCTTCCTCCCTTGCCTATCCATCTCTCGCGCACCCGATCTGCAGCGCCCAAGCCCACACATCCCAACTCAACCTTCTCCAGCAATGTCCGGAGTGGGAGGCAAATGGATGGTCTCCTCCGTTACGGAGGGTAAAGTAAAAAAGCTAAGGAAGGCCGGATACCTGTCCAAGGACATCGCGCACCGGCTTCCCGAAGAGGGGCAGCTTATCCCCACCCCAAGGCCCCATGAGAGGGTCGTGTTTCTCCACCACTTCCTCCGCGGACTAGGTTTCCCACTCCACCCCTTTGTCCGGGGGTTCATGTTCTACTACGGCCTGGACTTCCGTGATCTGGCTCCAAACTTCATCCTCAACATCTCGGCGTTTATCGTCGTGTGCGAGGCCTTTCTCCGCGTCCGCCCCCATTTCGGCCTCTGGCTCAAGAGCTTTAACGTCAAGCCCAAGGTGGTGTGCGGCAGCCAGGCGGAGTGCGGAGGCGCTATGGCGGGCAAGATGGCCAACGTCCTATGGTTCGAGGGTTCTTTCATGGAGACCCTAAAGGGATGGCAAGCCGGGTGGTTTTATATCGCCGAGCCACGCGATCCGGAATGGACCGCAGCCCCTGAGTTATGATCCGGACCCCCACGCGGCTTATGTCCTGGAAAGAGATGGGCCTGTTGTGGGGTGACGAAAAAGAGGTGACCGGATTGCAAACATGCATCCAGTCCCTGGTGAACAAGCCAGTTCGGCGTGTTAATATAATCCAGGTTATGCTCGTCCACCGGATCCTCCCGTGCCAACAACGGGATTTTAATCTGTGGGAGTTCGACCCGACACAGCATCAAACCCTCAACAGGCTCTTTGACACGACGTATGAACACGCCTGGAAGGTGCTATTCAAGGGCGCCGAGGCTCCCACATCTGCTTCCGAGGACCGCGGATATAGCTCGCAGCGTCACGCTAGCAAGGTATGCCATCTACACCCTTCACAGGATGTTAAGCCTTTTTTCATAGTTTGACACTATGCGGGATCTGAACTCCCTTTCCTCTGACAGGCTTGGCGGGTGATAGCCGAGCCGATTAACTGTCCGGCTCCACTACCCGAAGATCCAGCTCCAGCTTTACTGGTGAAGCTGCTGGCCCCGGCGCCTTATGTGGTGCCGGAGAAGAAGGTCAAGAAGAAGAAGACCACGGGGACTCAAAAGAGTGCCCGCAACATTGTGGTGTCGGACTCGTTATCTGGCGAGTCCGAGGCGCCCTCCTCCCGCGAGAACGAGGAGGAGGAAGAAGAAGACTCTCCCTCTCCAGTGGAGGGAGGAGAGTAGAGGAAGGTCACCCCAACGGGGGAGGCCGAGGGGTCTAGAAAAAGGAAGACCCCTCCGCCGGACTACGCCCCTGACGCCGAAGAGGGCGAAGAGGATGGCCGGACAGGGCCAAGCGTCCAGCAAAATCATAAGTGTTCAGATACTAGAGTAACTCATGATATTCCTTTTGTTGCACAGCTTCCCCTAATGTCGACTATAACCATGCAGCCCGCCCCGGGCCGCACTCAACGAGTCGTCGAGCGGCTCCCTGGATTCATCGGACGTGAACTCTGTTCCGCCCGCTGTCTCCCCCTGCAATGCGGATGACACCGAAGTGGCGTCGCAACGAGCTCCGGGGCAGGAGGAGGTGGTCCTGGAGGAGCCGCAAGGCGACCTCCCGGACCCCAGGAGTGAAGGGGACAAGACCCCCCAGGGCTCCAAGTCCGGCCTTAAGCCGGACACCGTGCCGGAATCTTCAACGATTTTGGACCGCGGCAGGCGAACTCCTTCCAAGAGGAGCAAGCCTTCTGAGCCGGCAGCCTCCGTCCAACCGGAGGCGCCGGACAATCTGCTGGAGGTGCTTGAAGGTGCCTCCATCGACGAGGAGCACCGTACTATTATGAGTACGGTGATCCGGAAGGTTCAGTCCGCCAAGAGCGGGCTGAATGAAGCTTGCAGCTGCCTCCTAACAGGCTTCGAGGTAAGTAAAAATATGTAAAAATATTACCGCATAGACAGTAGCCCCTAATGCTCTGTTTGGCGTTCGGAAAGAAAAGCCGAATAGAGGATCTATGAAATTTCGCAGGAGTCTAATAATAAAGAAGTCAATATGTGTATGCAAGCTTTGCTGCTAGCCACCGCCGCACTGACTGCGGAGGTGGATACCCTAAAACAGGGACTCGAGCGGTCCGAGCAAGAGCTCGGCCGTGCCAAGCAGCAGCTCGAGGAGAAAGAAGGTAAGAAATACCTTATAAAAAGGTTCCTATACAGAGGCATGAGTGCAAAAAATAACAGGATTGTACTACTTATTGTAGGGGCCACGACTGAGGTGGCGACCCTTAAGCAGGCACTGTCCGAGGCCGAAAAGAAAACGGCCGCGGAGCGCACCGAGCGAGACAAACTTGGGTCTCAGGTCGGCGAGTTGCAGCAAGAGCTTCAGGCTCTCATGAAGAAACATGAGAGTTTGGAGCTTGAGTCAAAGACCCAAGAATCCGAGCTCGCGACAGCCCTTGAGATTGCCAAGTCTGCCAAGGCCGAAGCCCAAAAGGCTCTCCGAGAGTTGGAGGATATGAAGAAGATAGCAGCGGGTAAGGCATTCTTTATGCAAAGTAGAAACATAAAAGTAAACTACTTGTTACTTACCCGAATCCGGAGTTCTCCAGGGGCCTTCGCAGATCTTCCCCGCAGCGTGTCTGATGCCGCCGCATTCTACCGAGCTGAAGGGGGCAGCTCGACGGAGAAGGTATTCTGGTCTCAGTATGCTGAGGCCGGACACCCTGTGCCCTTGAGCGACCAGCTGAAACAGTTGATCGAACTCCACAAGGCGGATGAACAGGCCATGAAGGGCTTCATAGTTCGGCTGTGGCCCGGAGAGGCCTTGCCTAGGAGCTACTTCGGGCTGGTGTGGCGGCTGGTGGAGGCCTGTCCAAGGCTCGAGGTCATCAAGCGCTCCGCCTGCATCGAAGGTGCCCGTAGGGCCCTTGCCCGTGTAAAGGTGCACTGGGGTAAGCTGGACGGTGAGAAGCTTGCGACGGACGGGCCGCCACCGGGGAAGGAGCATCGCAAGCCGGAGAACTACTATAAGGATGTTCTTGCAGGTGCCCACCTTGTGGCAGATGAGTGCACCAAGGATGTAATTTTTGAATGAATTCGCTCGTGTTTATGCTGTGCGCTGAAAACTTGTTCATATGCGCTAAGCAATGCTTATTGAATTTAAAATATTATTTTCTGTGCGGCCGTTTATCAAAAATTGAGAGATGGCCAGTCGTCGGCTTCTGCCCCCATGCCACTAGTGCTGGGGTGTTCGGTGATAAACCTGGGCGCTCTTTTTCCCATGTGTAAGTGCATCTAGTGCCACCCCTAGTTGGTTTTGGAGTATTGACGACAAACCTAGTTGAGGGACTAATGTGTTTGTGAGAATTGCAGGATAACACAGGTAGATGTCCCTCATTGATTCGGTTTTCCTACCAGAGATGACCCCTAAAAATGTACGAAGACATTGAAGTCAATGGTGGTATATGAAGATATTCACATTGAAGACTATGACAAGAGAAGACACCACGTGAAGCCTATGGAGCTCGAAGACTTAGATCTTTCGTAGTTCTCTTTCATTTGTGTTGTGTCATAGGAACCACCGTACTGTTAAGTGGGGTCCAAGAGAACAAGTCAGAACGACTGAAGTGATGCCTAAACAAAAAAAACCTATGTCTTCGAGTGAAGACTATGAGAGCAAATCTTGTCCAGAGTCGGACAAGTCAGCTTTGCTTGTAGCCCAAGTAAAGTTGCCGTGTGGGTTTGAAATCTGACTGTTGGAACATGTGTCAGTTCCTTAGTGACCTAGGGTCATTTCAGACAAATCAGGTCGGGTTGCCTAGTGGCTATAAATAGCCCACCCCTACAACCATAAACGGTTTGCTGCTCAGATTCAGTGCACGGCTTTTGTCGTTTGAGAGCAACCCACCTCGAAGCCTTTGAGAAAGAGAATACCTAGTGAGGATAAAGCCCTAACCACCCAGAACCAGAGAGGATTGGGCATCACTTAAGTCTTCTTGTCTAAGTGATCTGAAGACTTATTACACTTGAGGACTGTGCATCCTCCAGCCGGTTAGGCGTCGCGTTCAGAGCATCCAAGAGACATTGTGGATTGCCGGTGAACGAAGTCTGTGAAGGTTTGGGAGTCTACCTTGAAGACTTACCAGAGTGATTGGGCGAGGTCTGTGTGACCTTAGCTCAAGGAGAATACGGTGAGGACTGGGTGTCCTGAGCTGCGTGTTCAGGACTGGGTGTCCGGGACTGTGTGTCCTAAGGTTTAAATACCTTGCCGCTCCAACCAGACGTACAGTTGTCACAACAATTGGAACTGGTCCAACAAATCATTATCTTCAACGAGTCACTGGTTTCATCTTCACTTCCTTTTACTTACTGTTACTCATTGTGAAGTCATTGCATGTTTGTTCTATCTTTTGTCTTCACAACGTGAGTGTATGATCTGTTTGGCTTCATAATATCTTCCTACCTGATCCTTATTACACTGCAGCTATTTGTCACTGTGCTTTCACTCTGTCGATACTTGACCATGGCTTGCCTAGTGTAGTCTGCCTTCCGCTGCATAGTAATAGGCATACCTCTACTGTTTGTCTTCATAACTTCCATGTTTTGAAGACTTTCATAAAAATCGCCTATTCACCCCCCTCTAGTCGATATAACGCACTTTCAATTGGTATCAGAGCAAGGTGCTCCCTTGTTCTGTGTGATTCGGTTTAACCACCTGGAGTTTTAGCTATGTCGACTGCAGGGATAATTAAAGTTTCCCCTGCGTGCCCCGTCTTCGATGGAACTGAATATCCCTACTGGAAGAATAAGATGCGCATGCACCTTGAAGCAATTGACGTCGACCTATGATATGTCGTCGAGAACAGCGTTCCCAAGGCTGGAGAAGGTGTCACTGCTGCTGATGTCAAGAAATTCGTTCAACTGGACTCTACTGCCAAGAATATCATCTGTGGTCATTTGACCAAAGGACAGTATGGCCGTGTGAGTGCTTTGAAGACATCCAAGCTCGTCTGGGACTGGCTCTCCAAGGTCAATGAAGGCATCTCAACCCAGAGAGATCAAAGAATCAATGTCCTTCGCAACCTCTTCAACCGCTTCAAGCAAAATGACAATGAGAATGTCCAGCACACAATTGACCGACTCACTGACATCACAAATGAGCTTCAAGCCCTCGGTGCTACTGAGATCACCAAACATGAAGTCATCAAGATGCTGCTGAGATCACTTGATAGTTCGTTTGACATCCTAGCCCTGATGATTCAAGAACGTCCTAATTTCAAGACACTCGATCCATCTGACATACTCGAGAGGCTCAACACACATGAGTTTCAGCTTTCTGAGAAAAGAGATATCTACGGTCCAAACTATTGCCGAACTCGTGCCTTGAAGGCAAAAGCTATTTCCTCATCTGAAGAAGAATCTGACAGCAGTTCTGATGATCCGTAAGACATTGGAAGGGAACTTTCCATGCTTGTGAAGAAGTTCCAAAAATTCACCAAGAAGAAAGGCTTCAGAAAGTCTTCACGATCAAGCTCAAGGAATGATGAAGCTTCTGTTCATGACTACAAGAAAAAAACATGCCACAAGTGCAAGAAAACTGGACACTTCATCTCTGAGTGTCCACAGTGGGACAATGAGAACAGAAAGAAGAAGAAGAGCAAGGAATATGACTCTGACGACAAGAAGAAGAAGAAATACTCAAAGTCTTCTTCCAAGTCTTCCTCAAAGTCTTCATCACACAAGAAGAGATCATCTGGCATGGCACGTGCGTTTGTTGGCAAGGAAATGGATTCAGAGGAGGAGTCCGCTTCTGAGGAGGCAGAGGTGGAGTCCGAGGAGGAATCTGATTCTAGCATTGCAAGTCTGGCTACAGCATACGTCGCCAAGTCCATCTTCAACACTGAAGACAATGACTTCATCACCGACACTGATGCAAATGACAAGGACTACTCCGCTCCTACCTACTGCTTCATGGCACGTGGTGCCAAGGTAAACACACGCACTACTCACTATCAAACATCTAGTGACGATGACTCTGATTGTGGTTCGAAACCCAGCTACAAAACACGTGCTAAAATTGCAACTGAACAACAGAAAGCTATGGAACATATTCAAAAACTGTTAGACAAAAGCGATGATCTGTTGGGTGCTGAAATGACTCGATCTGAATCCTTAATTGAAGACATAAAAATTCTTCACGTTAAGTATCAGGAACTTGAAAGTCGTGATGATACTCTCTCAACAACTCATGAAAAGCTTTCCTATGATTATCTTCAAAGGAAGCAAGATCTTGAGAAATTGAGAGCGGCTCATGAAGATCTTCAAAAGGAAAACGAGTCACTTCGCGCCAAACAGATCAGTTCCGCTCAGGAAGGATTTGAACCACCATGTCTTAAATGCATTGAGCGTGATATTGCTACTTCTGTTGTTGAATGTTCCACTGCTACTGCTGTTGCAATATCTTCAACTGTTGATGTGGTAACTAACCCCTCTGTTGAGGATACCACCGCTATTGCTGATGAGAATGCTAGGTTGAAGACATTGCTTGAAACAGGGATGTACAAAAGTCTTAAAGGGCATCAGACATTATGTGATGTCCTCAAGAAGTAGATTCTGAACCGAAACCCTAGGAAAGAGGGTGTTGGGTTCGTAAGGAAAATGAATGCAGATGGCTCTTACTGGAAACCTGAGCAGTACCCCAAAACCATGTGGGTTGCTGCAAAGGAACCTTCAGCTGATCCATCCAATCTATCTGGCTTCACTTGTGCTAACCCCATTATCATTGATGAATCCTTTGATGCAAACTATGTACTGTTTAAGAATCAGAATGGTGAAGTGTTTGCCAGGTACATTGGTACTAACTGCAGGAATGGACCGCCCATAAAGAAGATCTGGGTTCCGAAAAGGTGTCTAGAAAATCTTCCTGTGAATGTCTTCATGACACCGCACATGAAGAAGACAAACCTCAGACCAAAGGCTTCATACGGTCCTAAGGCTTCATACAGAGAGAGGACTCACCTGAGTCGCACTAACGCAAATGTTTTGCAGGGAAACCATACTCAGGCATATGAATATGAGAGCGGTTCATCAAACCGCCATGTTCATATGACCAAGAACTATTCTGCCTATTCTTATGAGTACTATTGTCCGCCTGCTAGACTGTTTGCTAGGGCTCCAAAGCCAAAATTCTCAGATGCTGCACTTAGACTTATTGCTTCTAAGCCACCCTTGAAGATGTGGGTGGATAACAAAGCTTAACTCTCTTTTGCAGGGAAAGGTCTCTCGCAGAAAACCAAAATCTTCTGACGCTATTGCTGGGGACCTTAAACATCTTGTAGGGTGCAAGATCAAATGCCCGAATGGCATTACTATGTACTTCGTTCTTGAATCACATGTTACTCTCCCTATTAGTCCTAATCTGGATCTAAGTTTTCATAACCCACTGGTTCGTCAAATGTTTTTGCTTCACAATTCTCTTCGTGAAGCCTATCCCCCTAACTGCACTATAGGGTACGACACCAGCGTCTTCAGAATGGATTATTGATAGTGGGCGTACAAATCACATGACCGGCAAAAGAAGCCTTCTTATGGACTCAACCTTACGTCCATCCGACAAGAGACACATCACATTCGCTGACACTGGTAAAAGTAAGTTATTGGGTCTAGGTAGAGTTGCAATCTCAAGGGATCAGCACATGGATAAAGTCATGCTTGTTGAATCCCTTGGCTTCAACTTAATGTCTGTCTCAATGCTTTGCAATTTGAACATGATCGTAATATTTGGAAAATATCGTTGCCTGGTACTAATGGAATCTGACAAGTCTCTAGTGTTTGAAGGGTATCGGAAAGATGATTTGTACGTAGTAGATTTCTCAGCAGGGCCACAGCTTGTAGTATGTCTTCTAGCAAAAGCTTCAGAATGCTGGCTTTGGCGTCGGAGACTTGGGCATGCTGGCATGAGGAACCTCCCTACCCTTGCGAAGAAGAAGCATGTCATAGGCATCGAGGGCGTCAAGTTCAAGAAAGATCACTTATGCGGTGCCTGTGAAGCAGGGAAGATGACGAGGGCCAAACATCCCTTGAAGACAATCATGACCACTACTTGACCCTTCGAACTGCTTCACATGGATCTTTTTGGTCCCACTCACTACTCAACTTTTACCACTACTGCTTGCCTATATGGCTTTGTCATTGTTGATGATTACTCTAGATATACTTGGGTGCACATAATCCTTTACAAGACTGAAGTGCAGGATGTCTTCAAACGCTTCGCCAATCGAGCAATGAACAACTATGGCGCCAAGATAAAGCACATCAGAAGTGACAATGGCACTGAATTCAAGAACACTGCCTTGATACATATCTTGATACCTTGGGCATCACACATGAATTCTCAGCCCCGTACACGCCACAGTAGAATGGCGTCATCGAACGCAAGAACAGAACACTCATTGAGATGGCCAGAACGATGCTAGATGAATACAAGACTCCAAGAAAATTCTGGCCTGAAGCCATTGACACTGCATGCCATACAATCAACCGTGTTTATCTTCACAAGCTTCTTAACAAGACATCTTATGAACTCCTACCTAGCAAGAAGCCAAATGTCAGTTACTTCAGAGTATTTGGCGCAAGGTGCTGGATTAAGGACCCACATCACACCTCAAAGTTTGCACCAAAAGCACATGAGGGTTTTATGCTTGGATATGGAAAGGATTCGCACTCCTACAGATTCTTCAACCTCTTTCATTACAGAGTGGTTGAAACAGTGGATGTGCGGTTCGATGAGACCAATGGTTCACAAAGAGAGCACCTGCCAAATGTGCTAGATGAAGTTCCATCCAGTGAATCAATCAAGCTAATGGGAACTGGACAAATCATATCTTTTGAAGCTCATCCTAAAGAGGAACTCATCATCTCCGCACCAGATCAACCTAAAGACAATGCTCAACCTGAAGACAATCCCTCCAACAACGACAATGATCAGCAAGAGCAAAGTCTTCGCCCTGTACATCCACGCGTTGCCAATGAAGTGCAGATTGAAAGAATAATTGACAGCATCAATGCACCCGGTCTACTCACTCGTTCAAGGGCAACTCAGCTGGCAAATTTCTGTGGGCACTTCGCATTCGTCTCAATTACAGAACCCAAGAAAGTTGAAGAAGCCTTCATGGAACCTGAATGGATTCAAGCTATGCAAGAAGAGCTTCAACAGTTTGAGCTGAACAATGTATGGGAACTGGTTAAGCGTCCTAATCCACGGAAGCACAATATAATAGGCACCAAATGGATATACCGCAACAAGCAAGATGAGCATGGTCAAGTTGTCAGAAATAAAGCTCGTCTCGTTGCTCAAGGATATACTCAAGTGGAAGGCATTGATTTCGATGAAACATTTGCTCCTGTGGCTAGACTTGAAGCCATACGTATACTGCTGGCCTATGCAAATCATCATAACATACTTCTATATCAAATGGATGTGAAGAGTGCCTTTCTCAATGGCAAGATTGAAGAAGAAGTGTATGTTGCACAACCGCCTGGGTTTGATGATCCAAAACATCCTGACATGGTATACAAGCTCAACAAGGCACTGTATGGCCTCAAACAAGCCCCTCGGGCCTGGTATGACACACTCAAATATTTCTTGAAGAGCAAAGGCTTCATACCTGGTTCCCTAGACCCCACTCTCTTCACGAAGACATATGATGGTGAACTATTTGTGTGCCAAATATATGTGGATGGCATTATCTTCGGCTGCACCAATCAGAAGTACAGTGAAGAGTTTGGCTATATGATGCAAGAGCAATATCAGATGTCTATGATGGGGGAGCTGAAGTTCTTCCTCGGTCTTCAAATACGACAACAATGCAACGACATCTTCATATCTCAAGAGAAGTATCTAAAAGAGTGCTTGAAGAAGTTTGGTATGCAAGACTGCAAAGGCTTCACAACACCAATGCCAGCCAAACATCATCTGGGTCCCGACGACAATGGTAAAGAGTTCGATCAAAAGGTCTACCGCTCCATGATTGGTTCTTTGCTTTATTTATGTGCATCTAGGCCAGATATTATGCTTAGTGTTTGCATGTGTGCTCGATTTCAAGCGGCACCAAAGGAGTCGCATCACTTAGCTGTGAAGCGAATTCTTTGATATTTGGCTCACACCCCAACTCTCGGATTATGGTATCCAAAGGGCTCAGAGTTTGATCTGGTTGGATTCTCAGATGCTGATTATGCTGGTGACAAGGTTGATCGGAAGTCTACATCAGGCACATGCCACTTTCTGGGACGATCACTTGTATGTTGGTCTTCAAAGAAGCAGAACTGTGTATTCCTCTCCACTGCTGAATCTGAATACATTGCTACTGGATCTTGCTGCACTCAGCTTCTGTGGATGAAGCAAACTCTCAAGGACTATGGCATTCATCTGAAGCAAGTGCCACTTTATTGCGACAACGAAAGCGCCATCAAGATTGCCAACAACCCAGTTCAGCACTCGAAGACAAAGCACATAGAAATTCGTCATCACTTTCTCAGAGATCATGTTGTGAAGGAAGATATTGATATCATACATGTCAACACTGAAGAGCAATTGGCAGATATCTTCACCAAGCCCTTGGATGAGAATAGATTTTGCAAGTTACGGTGTGAGCTAAATATCCTGGAATCCTCAAATGTCCTGTGATCAGGCACACATCCTAACACTTATGCATATTGATGACTTAGATGTGCAACACACGAAGTAACGTATATCTTCAATCAATGAAGACATACATTCTAAGTGTGAATACATTAATGTGGAATTTGACTTCGGAACGCCATGATAATTGTGCGCCGTGTCTGGGTCTAATACTTCCTATACGGTGGGTAACGCCACCACCAAACGTTCTATTTTGAAGTGTTTCACTCATGGCGTTATCTTGCAATGTCTTCACATTTGGTTTGGCTTCAATCTCAACACGTCTTCATGATTATCTTCACTACGTTGATTATATAGATATTTATATACTAGTGTTCTGTCCTCTACAACATTCACTTATAGCTATGTCTTCCTTGAATCTTTTGAACTAAGTGAATGTGATCGGACCCTAACCTCTCTATGCTTTCTATCTCAAATTCTATCTCTCCAAGTCATATGCATTCTATTGAAACTGTCGAATGTCTTCTCTGCGCCCTTGTTAGCAGAAGACACAGAGACAACCTTTAAGTCCGTTTTGAGTGCTCATTCATCCACATGAAATCCGGAGAAGTAGGAATGACCACCCGACAATCCAGGCGTGCGTGGGACGTGGAACAAACCCCAAAATTCCGCATGATGGCCACGTGTTACTCAGATGCGAATCGCCAGGGGCACCTGTGTAATAGCGCAGTGCCGCCCCTGTACCTATAAATACACACTTCATAGTGGTGATTATCTCTTCTTCCACTCTCGCACGAACCCTAGCGCCATCGCTAGCCCTCGATGACGCCGGCGACGAAGCGCTTCGCTGCCGCAACCTCTCCGACGCCGTCTTCACGCCGATCGCGGACATCGTCCTCTCCGCCGTCGCCGTAGGTGTCCTCCGTCGCCAAGTTAGTGCACGGAAGATTGAACTGCTCGGCCTCATCTCCCACTCCGTCTAGCAGTTCCCAGTGTGGTAAATAAAACTTCTTTTTACGGCCCCTTTTGATCCTATGGCTTTGTCACTTTCTACCATAAGAAGTTTCTATTCACACAAGTTAGATCTCTCTCATACTGCATCTCATAACATGCCTAGTATATTCACTTGTGCTTCACAAAGTAGTTAGATTCCTCACTTGTACTGATCTGTGGGTTCGTACAAATCTGGAACCAACTTCTTATCTATGAGTGAATGTCTTCGCACGATGAGGTCAATGTCTTCTAAACTGATTTATCTTCAAAATCTTTTGAGAATGCATATGACCTCTTCCCTTCCCTCGCACCTTAATGCTGTCACAGGTACATGTCCGTGGGAGAATCCTTTGGTTCTCATAGTCTGCATTCATTTGCAGAATTCTTACAGCATCACACAAATTCTCCTGAAGCCAGTTCCTGTTGGTCCAGCAAGAGAAAGACTTTGAAGCCTTTCAACGTCTTGAAGCCTTTCAAGTTAAAGTTTATGGCTTCAGAGAAAGCAGCAAGGAAGGGGGGCAGACAACGTCGTGGCGGAACATCCAGAGATCTGCCTGATGAACTCGCAGAAATGGATAAGACAGATCCTGAAGATGATTCCAGTCAGCGCAAGACCCGAATCCAATGGATTCGACGATATTGGGCAGAACAATGGTTCAAATACCGCTTCACAACCCAAGAGTATGCTGAGAAAAGTGCCATCAAAAGACTGTGGGGAGACATCCTATACAAGAATCTTCTACCCAGGTCCAGAGATGAAGCTATTGCCCAAAGCTTCTATCCATGCATGGTCCGTGGGCCATAGCCTGATGATGCACATCCGTCGTCACTACTCTGGTGTCGTGAAGACAATCTGTTCAAGCGCAACTTCCAGTTTGCCCAAAACTCAGCGAAGCAGAACAAGAAGAAGTTTGGGTTAGACTTCAACCCTGGTCCCTCAGCACCAAGGGCAGATGGCACACGAGAAGCAGAACCTAATGTCATCGGTCCGTATGCCAACCTTGAAGGCCTCATTACCCGCATCTTGGTTCAAGGGACTGCAGTGAATGAGCCTCCAGCTGACTCTGAATCAGAAGAAGCTCCTGCAGTGCTGAAGCCAAAGAAGATGAAGAAGCCTAAAGCTTCCAAGCCTGTCCCTTCACCCAAAATTTCAAGGGCGAAGCCACTGGCAACTGCACCTCCTAAAGACAGTGTGCCGTCTGAAGACTTATCATGCATCTCAAAGCCCCAGAAGGCCAAGGTGCCTCTGCCACATAGCGGCCAAGAGCTCACATCTACTGCCATTCTGCGCAATGATGACATTGACCTGTCAAGTGATGAAGACCTAGCAGATGACGCTCTTGAGCAACTCATCAAGAGCAAAGAAGAAGCAGAAATCTTCAATGATCTGCCACTCTTTGATGTCACCATCATCCACAACTTCATTGACGAGTGGTTTGACACGCCCAACATCAGCTTCGATGATCTGTAGCTACCCATTGGCCTCTGTGTCGCCTTCCATGGCGCCATTGCTTCAGAACTAGCCATCGCCCAGCGCGTTGTTGAGCTGAAGCAGAAGATTGACTATGAAAAGGCTCAGTTCAAGAAACATATGGCCAAGCTCAGCGTGCAAGATGTGAAGAACTTCAAGATCATGATGCACGAGCTCAAGGAAGCCTTTCTAAAGAAACGTGCAGAAGCTCAGGGTTCGCGTGAGCGCATGAAGACTCTGGCTGACAGATGTGTGCAAGCCTACAATGAGGCTGAGAAGCGCAAGGCACTTGGGCGTCCTGGCATCGACCCCAGGATGGCCGCAAAGAAGAAAAAGAAGCCTGTTACAGCTGAACTCGATTCACCAAGGCAGGAAGCAGTTCCGATTGTCTTGCCCACAAGAATGACTGGCTCGAAGCCAAAAAGCCGGTCAACAGCTTCAGAGCTCAAGAAGACGAGGACTGCTGAGGCTGAAGCGAGGAAACGGAAATATCCTGAAGCCTCTCCTACTGCCCCCTCCAAGAAAAAGAGAAAGACCAAGAAAGATAGGGCTGCTCCCACAGAGCCCTTGGTTGTTGAACCCATTTCCATGGTTCACCCCGACGCCAATCCACAAGAATGCCAACTGACCATCCATGTGTCTGCTTTCACAGAGGCTCGTGGAGCTGAAGACATTCCAGCAGCTGACCCCATCGCTGCTGAAGACATTGGTCAACATGACAATGTAGAAGATGATGCAGTACTTCCTCAGCAAGACACCAGCGAACTCATCAGCATTGGTCGTCCATTGACGCCAATTGCCCAGGATGCCTCATGGGCGGATCGCCCACAAGAGGAAGAAGACAATGAGGCCCAGCCCACTCAAACTCCACAAGTGTCGCCCGCGTTGTGTAGGCTTCGCAAAGGTCCAAGGCCTCACGTCTCTGCTGAATACATTCCGGCTGCATCAGCCGAAGAAGAAGAAGTACCACAAGTCCCCTCGTCTCACCAAGAAGCAGTTCTTACGGAGAACGTGCTTGTGTCCGACCCTCCTGCTTGTCAAGTGGAGGATGAAAATCATGAGGCTGCCACAACTAACAATGAAGCTAATGTGGAGCCCTCCCCACCAAAAGCATCAGAAGACAGCGAAGCCACTGATCCCGACACTTCTGTTCCTGAGTCTGCTGCCGGTCCCTAGTTTGACTATCATGTTGAGCACATGCCTCAGGTACAGAAGCCAATCCCAAGACTGCCCAGGTTCCCAGGTCCTGCATCAGCACCTGGCTCCTTCAACATCAATGGCTTCAGGGCAGACAATACATTCTTCAATAGCTCCAAAAACCCCTACTCTAGGGAAAGGATTTCATCAGATCGGTTCTGGAGCTATCCTCAGCGAAGTTATTACTCATGCATACTATACAACCATGGTCACATCTTCCCACACAAGCGCCTTGACGTTGAAGCTATAGCTGGTCTGCCCTGCCTAGAAGAAGCGTTGGATTCTTTCAACCAAGTTGGACTGCTGCCATTCATAACTGACCAAGAGCATTGGAATGAATAGTTGCTGCTCCAATTCTATGCCACACTCCACATCCGTGGGTACAACAGAGATCCGAAGACTTGGGTCCTGGAGTGGATGACCGGCAATGTTCATCACGAAGCCAATGCATTTGACATCATTGAGCTCACTTGCTTGCCCACTCCTAGCGATCTCTTCGAGCAAGGCTGTCAGCTGCATACTGAAGCTATTGAGAGCATCTTTCAGAGGCCTAAACCTAATATGAGTCAGATGCTCAGCATGATGAAGCCATTGCCCCAAGATGCTGCTTATCCCACAGAGTTCTTTGTTGAAGACCTTGAGTATCTGCCAAGAACCATCTATCACATCATCAGGCGGACTCTCTGGCCCATTAAAGGACACTCTCCAAATGCCAAGATTGAGGGTGCAATGAAGACTTTGATATTCTATATCCTTCATGGAAAATGCTTCAATGCACAGGACTTCTTCATATGCCAACTTGCTGCATCAGGCTCTGATCTGTTTGGTTTGAAGTTCTACGCCCCTTGGGTAATGCGGCTGATCAAACTTCACTCTGCTATCTCATATCAGCCCTCAGCCCGCAACCATCGTATCTTCTTGCCAGATGTGGATACCTCTGTCGAAGCCATCTATCCTGAGCCTACCTAGCAACCTCTAAGTCTTCAAAATGCAGAACACCAGAGCTTCACTCAAAACATTGAATGAGTTGAAGCAGTCTCTCGGGTGTGTCCGTTGGCTGGCACTACACGTGCACCACGCCCTGCTTCCACTGAAGCCACTGACAGCACCACTGCTCCAAGACCCAAGAAGCGTACTCGTGTTCTCAATGACCGAGAGCTTCTTGTGGCCCTTCATCAAAAACAGGATAGGCATCAAGACTGGCTGAAGCGTCAGATGAAAAGCCTCTTGGTGGATGTTAATCACATTCGAAATCTTGCCAACAAGAATGCTTTCATTACCCATGAAACCTGTCGTCGTACATGGAAAGGGCTAACGATGACGTGTTCTGAAGCTGATCTTCAAGAGGATGGCTTCACTGAGCGATTCAAGTTTGACTCCACACCTCCTCGAAGGGCTGTGCTGCGAGGAACTCCATCACTTGAAGATTCTGAGTTCTCTTCCTCTGCTGCAACAGTGACTGCCCGAGTTATCGAGGATGAAGCCGATGCTACTTCACCACCACCCTCTTCAGAACCGCCAAACACCACCAACGACCCTGCTGCTCATGGGAACGAGTAGACACTCTATGTCTTCAAACCTTTTTTGTCCTTACTGACAAAAGGGGGAGAAGCATATGGGGTTGATAGTCTTCAAGCGGGTCCATATGGGCGGGTGCTTTATATTTTGCTATATTTTGCTTCATGCTTACAACTCTCGTTTTGCTACATTTGGTTCTTTGAGTTGTAACACTTAAACTCGATGGTCGTCTCCTACTTATTTGCCAACTTGTTTTGCGATGATAAATTCCGCATGTGCGACGATAAATTCCGCACTTAGATCATTCTGCAGACATCCATTTTTCATTATGCATGTCATTATCTTCATATACTTTCGCATGCATAGTGGAATGTCATCATAAGGTGAAGTGGATCTCCACAAGTACAACCTGCCATGTGCATTTGCATTCCAAAAGCAAATTACTAATATGCACATCTTCAGGGGGAGCCCTTGCAACTTATGAAGACAATTCCTTATCCTTTAAAATTTCACAGATTATATTCCCCGTTGAAAACTTTAACTAGTTTGTCATCAATCACCAAAAAGGGGGAGATTGTAAGTGCATCTAGTGCCACCCCTAGTTGGTTTTGGAGTATTGACGACAAACCTAGTTGAGGGACTAATGTGTTTGTGAGAATTGCAGGATAACACAGGTAGAAGTCCCTCATTGATTCGGTTTTCCTACCAGAGATGACCCCTAAAAATGTACGAAGACATTGAAGTCAATGGTGGTATATGAAGATATTCACATTGAAGACTATGACAAGAGAAGACACCACGTGAAGCCTATGGAGCTCGAAGACTTAGATCTTTCGTAGTTCTCTTTCATTTGTGTTGAGTCATAGGAACCACCGTACTGTTAAGTGGGGTCCAAGAGAACCAGTCAGAACGACTGAAGTGATGCCTAAACAAAAAAAACCTGTGTCTTCGAGTGAATACTATGAGAGCAAATCTTGTCCAGAGTCGGATAAGTCAGCTTTGCTTGTAGCCCAAGTAAAGTTGCCGTGTGGGTTTGAAATCTGACCGTTGGAACACGTGTCAGTTCCTTAGTGACCAGGGTCATTTCGGACAAATCAGGCCGGGTTGCCTAGTGGCTATAAATAGCCCACCCCCTACAACCATAAACGGTTGGCTGCTCAGATTCAGTGCAAGGCTTTTGTCATTTGAGAGCAACCCACCTCGAAGCCTTTGAGAAAGAGAATACCTAGTGAGGATAAAGCCCTAACCACCCAGAGCCAGAGAGAATTGGGCATCACTTAAGTCTTCTTGTCTGAGTGGTCTGAAGACTTATTACACTTGAGGACTATGCATCCTCCAGCCGGTTAGGCATCGCGTTCAGAGCATCCAAGAGACATTGTGGATTGCCGGTGAACGAAGTCTGTGAAGGTTTGGGAGTCTACCTTGAAGACTTACCAGAGTGATTGGGCGAGGTCTGTGTGACCTTAGCTCAAGGAGAATACGGTGAGGACTGGGTGTCCTGAGCTGCGTGTTCAGGACTGGGTGTCCGGGACTGTGTGTCCTAAGGTTTAAATACCTTGCCGCTCCAACCAGACGTACAGTTGTCACAGCAACTGGAACTGGTCCAACAAATCATTGTCTTCAACGAGTCACTGGTTTCATCTTCACTTCCTTTTACTTACTGTTACTCATTGTGAAGTCATTGCATGTTTGTTCTATCTTTTGTCTTCACAACGTGAGTGTATGATCTGTTTGGCTTCATAATATCTTCCTACCTGATCCTTATTACACTGCAGCTATTTGTCACTGTGCTTTCACTCTATCGATACTTGACCATGGCTTGCCTAGTGTAGTCTACCTTCCGCTGCATAGTAATAGGCATACCTCTACTGTTTGTCTTCATAACTTCCATGTTTTGAAGACTTTCATAAAAATCGCCTATTCACCCCCCTCTAGTCGATATAACGCACTTTCACCCTGGTTGGGTCCTTCGAGGGAGGCGCTCAGCATGACGAACCAGGCAATCGGACTATAATGCTTGAACACTCTCACTTAGCCATAGAACTTTATAATTTCAAATTTCGGCGAAGCCCCTAGTTCGGAAGACCGAGTTCGGGGCGCTATCCACGCCTTGGCTGGGGTTATCCAGCTCCTCGCTCGAAGTGGCATAAGCCTTTAGGGACTTGAAAAACCTCTCGAACAGCGACCGGTCTCTCGCCTCATCATGACAGTCAGTTTTAGCTTTCTCCACTGAGGTGCTTAACCCAGCTCAACCGGGGCACAATCGCAGTGGTTCTCCTAGTGCTACCTTAGCCTATATAGCGGAACGTAAGGCACCAAAACATAGGAGCCGGGCAAACCCAACTATTGGCCCAAATCATGATTCGGAGCCGATGCATATAGTGCTATAAGTTCGGGGTGCCGCACTTGTGAAAGTGTACGGACTTCTCACACCATATTAAAGGGTACTGAAGCCCCTGGCGTACTTGCCGTACCACAATGTACGGGTGCAACATGTCATTAATGAACATATATATGAAAATAGTAATGCAAAAAATAGACAAAAGGCCAAGCATTGTTTATGGAGAGGCTATTTATCAAAGCCGAACGATACAGATGGTGCGGTAAGCAAAAGATATTGGACTATTCAGTATGTCCTGACCAGGGGCAGGCCGCGGAATTATATATAAAGTAGGTATATCGCTCGTAACAGAGACCACCTAGGAGTTCCATAATGCGGCATGGCTTGTGTGCCTTCCTGGATCTTGCATCGTTTGTGCGGCAATCTAATTGCCGAACAGGTCGTCCGAAGTATGGAGTCCTGAAAGTAAGAAAAAAATTAAAAAAGAATCCGGCAGCCCTTGGTATGTTTTAAGCCGTATTTTGGGTGTGCCGTTATTTTGCCCCTTCCCCTGTGCCCATGGTATTTCAAGGGCGTAGTTATGTACGCGAGGTACTAGTTTCGCTAGTTCGCGAGAACTGGGCTTGGGGCCGCATTGCTACGCTTGCTCGGAGTGTGCCAGGCAGTCCTGGTGTAGGTTACTCCGAGTGCGCTTGGCAGTGTCTGGCTTTTTAATGGCCGGACTGGAGAATTGCCGAAGAAGGCTACTTTGTACCTCCGCTGCGAGAGCCGCCGTATGCTCCTCCGTACGGAGGGAGCGTTCGGTGTTTCCGTTGACCGTGATTACTCCTCGAGGGCCTGGCATCTTGAGTTTGAGATATGCGTAGTGCGGCACCACATTGAATTTTGCAAATGCGGTTCGTCCAAGCAGGGCGTGATAGCCACTGCGAAACAGGACTATATCGAAGATTAACTCTTTGCTTCGGAAATTATCCGGGGATCCGAAGACCACGTCAAGTGTTAATGAGCCTGTACAGTTGGCTTCTACACCTGGTATGACGCCTTTAAGGGTCGTTCTTGTGGGTTTGATCCTTGAGGGGTCTATGCCCATTTTCCGCACTGTGTCCTGATAAAGCAGGTTCAGGCTACTGCCGCCCTCCATGAGGACTCTTGTGAGGTGAAATCCGTCGATGATTGGGTCAAGAAACAATGCGGCGAAGCCGCCATGACGGATGCTAGTGGGATGGTCCCTCCGATCAAAAGTGATCGGGTAGGAGGACCATGGGTTGAACTTTGGGGCGACTGGCTCCATCACGTATACATCCCGTAGCGCACGCTTCTGCTCCCGCATGGGAATGTGGGTTGCGTATATCATGTTCACCGTCCGCACTTGTGGGGGAAAGCCCTTCTGTCCATTGTTGTTCGGCGGCTTGAGCTCCTCATCGTCACTGTGCAGCCCCTTGTCCTTGTTTTCGGCTCTTAACTTGCCTGCCTGCTTGAACACCCAACAGTCCCTGTTAGTGTGATTGGCTGGCTTTTCGGGGGTGCCATGTATCTGGCACAAGCGATCGAGTATTCGGTAAAAACTGATGGGCCCTGAGTATTCTTTTTGAATGGCTTTTTCCGCTGACTGGATTTATAGCCTCTGAATCCGGCATTGACTGCCGTGTCTTCATTGCTGTCGCTGTTAACGCGGCGTTTTGTTTGTTCCGATGTGTCCTGCCACTTTTGTCCTTGGTATCCGAATTACCAGGGTTCTTTGATAAGTTGTTACTGCGAGCTAGCCAGCTCTCATCACCCGCGCAAAAGCGGGTCATGAGTGTCGTGAGGGATGCCATGGATTTCGGCTTTTCCTGTCCCAGGTGCCGGGCAAGCCACTCGTCGCGGATGTTATGCTTGAAGGCTGCTAGGGCCTCTGCATCCGGACAGTCGACTATCTGGTTTTTCTTTGTTAGGAACTGTGTCCAGAATTGTTTCGCCGATTCCTCTAGCTGCTGAATTATGTGGCTTAAGTCGTCGGCATCCGGTGGTCACACGTAAGTGCCCTGGAAGTTGTCGAGGAATGTAGCTTCCAGGTCCTCCCAAGAACTGATTGAATCTGCTGGCAAGCTGTTAAGCCAATGCCGGGCCGGTCCTTTAAGTTTGAGCGGGAGGTATTTGATGGCGTGTAGGTCATCGCCGCGTGCCATGTGGATGTGAAGGAGATAATCCTCGATCCATACCGCCGGATCTGTTGTGCCATCGTATGATTCGATGTTTACGGGTTTGAAACCCTCTGGGATTTTATGCTCCATTACTTCATTCGTGAAGCATAGCGGGTGTGCGGCGCCTCTGTACTGGGCTATATCACGACGTAGCTCGAAAGAGCTATGTCTGTTGTGTTCAGCCCGGCCGGATTTGTTGTATCCGGAGTAAGGATCATCGTCACATGCCGTAGGGCGCCTGCGCGATCCGTAGATCGATCTTGTTTGTCTTGCCTTGTCCTCCAGTACGTCTTGCAGGTCTGGCGCATTTTCCCGTGCCTTAGTTGAGTGGCTTCGGGGCATGGCTTGGGTGGAGGGTCGAGAGACCTCTCTGTCGCGGCCGCGAGGTGCCCGGTCTGCCATGTCATGCGCTGGTGATGTAGGTGCTTCCTCCTCTGATCGGGGTAGTGGCCTGCGCTTTGGGTAACTCTTGGAGGGGCGTTCGAGTTCATACTCTTCGGTCGCAAGGACTTCAGTCCATCTGTCAGCTAGCAAATCTTGGGCACTTTTTCTTGAGGCTGCTTGCCGTGGCTAAAAGCCTGCGTCTAAAACGCTCTTGTTCGGCGGGGCTGATGGTATGACGAATTCGTCGTCATCGAGGCTTGCCTCGTCTTTGGAGGGAGGCATATAGTTATCATCCTCAACCTCTTGGTCTGCCGCTCTCTCATCAGGGTTGGCTTCTCCATCTTCCTGTGCCGAATCTTGCTGAGGTGGGTGTTCTTCGACGCTGTCCGGGGTAGTATTATCTCCCGTGCCGGAATCACCGTTTTTGCTTTGGCGGGATTTAGAGCAGCGCCGCTGACCTCGGCGCTTTGGCTGTTTCTTGGGGGTGTCCTCCCCCACTGTTCCATCGCCATCTCCATCTTTCGGAGTATCCACCATATATATGTCATATGACGAGGTGGCCTTCTAGCGCCCTACAGGTGCTGGCTCCTGTTCGTCTCCTACATCATCGTCCATACCATCGATGTCTTCGGAGCCGAAGTCAAGCATGTCGGTTAAATCGTCGACAGTGGCTACAAAGTGGGTGGTGGGTGGGCTTTGAATTTCTTCGTCGTCCGTATCCCATCCTCGCTGACCGTAATCCGGCCAGGGCTCTCCTGATAAAGAAAGAGACTTAAGAGAATTCAGAATGACACCAAAAGGCGAGTGCTGAAAGATGTCTGCGGCGGTGAACTCCATTATCGGCGCCCAATCGGTTCGATTGGCAGGGGCGCGGGGGGTTCGGAGTCCGGATCCTCGGAGTCACGGATCATGCAGAGTGCGGGGCTAGCGTTCAGCTGGATCGCCTTTAAGATCGCAGCCCCCGAGGTGGCATCCAACCGCTCGTCCTCCATTGGCGCAATAGGCTCCGAGTTAGAGGTCAGAACCGATGCATGTGCGGCCTCCAGGACACTACCCGGAGGCAGAGCTAGATCATGCCCCTCGAGATAGTGCGGCGTGCTTGGCCGTGGCTCGAACCCATCGAGGATCAAGTCTCTGCGGATGTCAGCCGTGTAGTTTAAGCTTCCAAACCTGACTTGATGGCCAGGGGTGTAGCTCTCGATCTGCTCCAAGTGGCCAAGAGAATTGGCCCGCAGAGCGAAGCCGCCGAAGACGAAGATTTGTCCCGGGAGAAAAGTCTCACCCTGGACCGCATCATTGTTGATGATCAAAGGAGCCATCGGACCTAACGGTGACGACACAGAGGAACTCTCAATGAAAGCACCAATGTCGGTGTCAAAACCGGTGGATCTCCGGTAGGGGGTCCCGAACTATGCGTCTAGGCCGGATGGTAACAGGAGGCAGGGAACACGATGTTTTACGCAAGTTCGGGCCCTCTTGATGGAGGTAAACCCCTACATCCTGCTTGATTAATATTGATGATATGGGTAGTACAAGAGTAGATCTACCACGAGATCAAGGAGGCTAAACCCTAGAAGCTAGCCTATGGTATGATTGTTGTCTATGGAGTTGATGAAGTTGTCCTACGGACTAAAACCCTCCGGTTTATATAGACACCGGATAGGGTTAGGGTTACATAGAGTCGGTTACAATTGTAGGAGATCTTGAATATCCGCATCGCCAAGCTTGCCTTCCACGCCAAGGAAAGTCCCATCCGGACACGGGAAGAAGTCTTCAATCTTGTATCTTCATAGTCCTGGAGTCCGGCTGAAGGTATAGTCCGGCTACCCGCACACCCCCTAATCCAGGACTCCCTCACGCACCACATCCACGGTGCGGCATTAGTAACAATTTTTGTTTTCATTTTTTTTCAAAACTAGTAATGGCGCACTGTGGGAGTGGTGCGCCATTACTAGTTAAACTAGTAATGGCGCACCACATCCATGGTGCGCCACTAGTAAATTATTTTCAATTTTTTTCCATTTTTTTTCAAAACTAGTAATGGCGCACCAGTGGACAGTGCGCCATTACTAGTTAAAACTAGTAATGGCGCACTGTCAACTGGTGCTCCATTACTAAGTTTAAAAAAAATCAGAATTTGTTTTATTGTTTTTTCAAAACTAGTAATGGCACACCGTGGGTGTGGTGCGCCATTACTAGTTTAACTAGTAATGGCGCACCACCCCCACGGTGCGCCATTACTAACTTGGCCCAAAACGTACCGAATGCACCCCCCCCCCCCCCCCGTGGATCGCCTTTTCAGTTTTAAAAAAAATAAAAGAAAATGATGGAAATGTTAAAAAAAGAAAATAAGTTTCCTATGTGATATGTGGTCTAGTTGTTGGGAAAATTTACAAATATGAATTTCGACTTTATTTACAAAATCTCTCTGAAATTTGTAAAATGGGCATAACTTTTGCATACGAACTCGGACTAAAAAGTTTTTTCTATGAAAAATCATCTACTCGAAAAGTTACATCCAAATTTAACTGGGGGAACCCCGTTAAACATTTTCAAAATCCCCAAAAACCTAACAGAAAAAGTTACGGGGCTTTTAAGATCCGGAGGGAAAAGAATTCAAAAAATTTCAAACTTACTAGTGGAGCACCGTATGCTAGGTGCGCCACTAGTAACAGAAAAAAATTGGTTTCGAAAAAAATTTGAATTATTTTTCAAAATATGATACATAATATGACCGGGAAGTTTGAAATATTTTTTCAAAATTTGATCATACTCATGAACATGAACAAAGTCCTAGACATCAGCAAGGTTTAATAGGATTGATATGATAGATATATCAACAAGTGCATGTGAAGTGAGGTGGTGCTGGGGTTGGATAGAACTATGAAGTTAAGCATGCTTGGGCTGGAGTAGTGTGAGGATGGGTGACCTTCCGGGAAGTTTTACCAAAAATTATTACTAACGGCGCACTTCTATGTGGTGCGCCATTACTAAGTCATATAGTAATGGCGCACCTCTAGGCATACTAATGGCGCACTACTGGTGCGCCATCAGTATCTGGTATACTAATGGCGCACCAGTGGTGCGCCATTAGTAAAAAAATACTAGTGGCGTGATACTAATGGCGCACCAGTAGTGCGCCATTAGTACGCAAAACTAGTGCGCCATTAGTAGGCCTTTTCCTAATAGTGAGTGGATGACGGGCAATGTACATCATGAAGCTAAAGCCCAAGACATCATCGAGCTTATAGCCCTACCCACTCTTGGCGAACATTACGAATCAGGTTGTCAGCTGCACAAAAATGCTTTGGTGAGCATATTCAAGAAGCCAGAGCCGAACATGAGTTAAATGCTGAGCATGATGAAGCCACTGCCACAAGACGCTGACTATCCTAAGGAGTTCTTTGTTGAAAACCTAGAGTATCTGCCCCACACTATTTATCATATTATCAGGCGAACTCTCTGGCCGGTCAAAGGACATTCTCTTGCAGCGAAGCTTGAAGGAGCAATGAAGACATTGCTCTTCTATATCTTCAATGGCATCAGCTTCAATGCTCAAGACTTCTTCATCCGACAATTGGCTGCATCTGGCTCCGATATCTTTGGTCTAAAGTTCTATGCTCCATGGGTAATGCGCCTCATCAAGCTTCACTCTGGTATCAACTATCAGCCGTCTACGCGCAGTCACCTTATATTCTTGCCAGAGGTTGATCTCTCTGTTGAAGCCATTTACCCAGAACCTGCAAAGGAGCCAATTTATCTTCACAATGTCGATCATCAAAGCTTCACCCATCCCATTGAAGGAGTTCAGGCCGTTTCACGTGTTTATCCCTTGGCTGGCAATACACGTGCCCCTTGCACCCAAACTGAAGCAACTAAAAGCACCATTGCTCAAAGGCCTCAGAAGCGTTCTCGTGTTCTCAATGACCGAGAGCTTCTCGTCGCTCTACATCAGAAATAGGACAAGCATCATGACTAGGTTAAGCGTCAGATGCAAAGCCTCTTGGTGGACGTCAATCGCATTCGCAATCTTGCCACCAAGAATACGTTTGTTACGCATGAAACCTGTCGGAGGTCATGGAAGAGCTTGACATTGCTCAGTGCTGAAGCTGATCTTCAAGATGATGGCTTCACAGAGAGATTCAAGTTTGACTCAACTCCTCCTAGGAATGCTCACTTGCGTCGGACTCCCTCACTCGAAGACTCTGACTATTCCTCCTCATCTGCAATGGTGAATGCCAGAGTCATAGACGATCAAGATGATGCTACCTCACCACCTCCAACTTCAGCGCGTGTCGACACTGCACCAAGTTCTTCTGCACCACCAAACCTCAACGACGACCCTGCTGCATCGCCTACTCCACATGGGAACGAGTAGCAAGCTCTATGTCTTCAAACCTTTTTGGTCCTTACTGACGAAAGGGGGAGAAGCATATGAGTTGATAGTCTTCAAGCGGGTCCATATGGGTGGTTGCTATACTTTTGCTACATTTGCCAAGTGCTTACAACTCTCGCTTTTGATACATTTGGTTCGTTTTGAGTTGTAACACTTAAACTTGATGGTCGTGGTCGGTGTCAAAACCGGATCTCGGGTAGGGGGTCCCGAACTGTGCGTCAAGGCCGGATGGTAACAGGAGACAAGGGACACGATGTTTTTACCCAGGTTCAGGCCCTCTAGATGGAGGTAATACCCTACTCCTGCTTGATTAATATTGATGATATGGGTAGTACAAGAGTAGATCTACCACGAGATCAAGGAGGCTAAACCCTAGAGACTAGCCTATGGTATGATTGTTGTATATGGAGTTGATGTCCTACGGACTACAACCCTCCAGTTTATATAGACACCGGATAGGGTTACACAGAGTCGGTTATAATGGTAGGAGATCTTGAATATCCGCATCGCCAAGCTTGCCTTCCGCGCCAAGAAAAGTCCCATCCGGACACGGGACGAAGTCTTCAATCTTGTATCTTCATAGTCCTGGAGTCCGGCTGAAGGTATAGTCCAGCTACCCGAACACCCCCTAATCCAGGAGTCCCTCAGTCGTCTACTATCTTTTCGTCAACTATGTGATGCGACGATAAATTCCGCATGTGCGATGATAAATCCCGCACGAAGTCATTTTGCAGACGTCCATTTTTCACTATGCATGTCATTGTCTTCGTTATATCCTTTCATGCATGATGAATTGTCTTCATAAGAAGAAGAGGAGCTCCGCAAATACAACCTGCCATATGCATTTGCATTCAAACGCAAAATACTTATATGCACATCTTCAGGGGGAGCCTTTCTGCTACTTACGAAGACAATACCTAAATCCTTTACAATTTCACATACTTTTATCCCCGTTGAAAACTTCAACCAATTTGTCATCAATCACCAAAAAGGGGGAGATTGTAAGTGCATCTAGTGCCACCCCTAGTTGGTTTTGGAGTATTGACGACAAACCTGGTTGAGGGACTAATGTGTTTGTGAGAATTGCAGGACAACACAGGTAGTAGTCCCTCATTGATTTGGTTTACCTACCGGAGATGACCCCTAAAATGTATGAAGACATTGAAGACAAAGGTAGTATGTGAAGACATTCACATTGAAGACTATGACAAGAGAACACATCGCGTGAAGACTATGGACCACGAAGACTTAGTTGTTTCGTTGTTTCCTTTCTTCTTTGTTGAGTCCTAGGAACCACCGTACTATTAAGTGGGGTCCCAGTGAACAAAGTCAGAGTGACTGAAGTGATGCTTAACCAAAATCCTATGTCTTCGAGCGAAGACAATGAGAGCAAAACTTATCCAGAGCTGGATAAGTTAGCTTTACTTGTAGCCCAAGTAAAGTTGCCGCGTGTGTTTGAAATCTGACGTTGGAACACGTGTTAGTTCCTTAGTGACCCAGGGTCATTTCGGACAAATCAGGTCGGGTTGCCTAGTGGCTATAAATAGCCCACCCCCTACACCATAAATTGTTGGCTACTCAGAGTTAGTGCATGCTTTTGTCGTTTGAGAGCAACCCACCTCAAACCCTTTGAGAAAGAAATCCTTGCGAGGACAAAGCCCTAAACACCCAGAGCCAAAGAGTGTTGGGCATCACTAAAGTCTTCCTGTCTGTGTGATCTGAAGACTTGTTACACTTGAGGACTGTGAATCCTCCAGCCGGTTAGGCGTTGCGTTCTGAGCATCCAAGAGTCATTGTGGATCGCCGGTGAACGAAGTCTATGAAGGTTTGGAAGTATACCTTGAAGACTTACCAGAGTGATTGAGCGAGGACTGGGTGTCCTTAGCTCAAGGGGAATAAGGTGAAGACACGGTCTTCTGAGTTAAATCTCGGCCTCCCTAACCAGACGTACAGTTGTCACAGTAACTGGAACTGGTCCAACAAATCATTGTCTTCAACAAGCAACTGGTTCTATCATTCCCATCTCTTTATTTATAGTTGGTCCTTGTGAAGTCATTGCCTATTTGCATTGTCCATTTGTCTTCACTATGTGACTGTTTGTTCTGATTGGTTTCATACTATCTTCCATCCTGATCCGTACTACCTAGCTGCTATTAGTCTTCGTGCTCTCACTTCATTGAATACTTGACTATGGCTTGTCTAGTGTAGTCTACCTTCCGCTGCATGGTTATAGGTTCATTTTTATCGTTTGTCCTCAAAACTCCCATGTTTTGAATACTTTCATAAAAATCGCCTATTCAGCTCCCTCTAGTCGATAACTAGCACTTTCAGGTAACTTAGTTGAGGCTATATTTTTATTCACCACATGATATGTGTTTTGCTTGGAGCGTCTTGTACGATTTGAGTCTTTTCTTTTTAGTTTACCACAATCATCCTTGTTGTACACACCTTTTGGGAGAGACACGCATGAATCGGAATTTATTAGAATACTCTATGTGCTTCACTTATTTCTTTTGAGCTAGATAATTTTCCTCTAGTGCTTCACTTATATCTTTCAGAGCACGGTGGTGGTTTTATTTTATAGAAATTATTGATCTCTCATGCTTCACTTATATTATTTTGAGAGTCTTTTAGAACAGCATGGTAATTTTCTTTGGCTATAAAATTAGTCCTAATATGATAGGCATCCAAGATGGGTATAAAAAAACTTTCATATATAGTGCATATACTTGATAATTGTTTTGAGATATAAAGATGGTAATATTAGAGTCGTGCAAGTTGAGTAATTGTGAAATTGAGAAATACTTGTGTTGAGGTTTGCAAGTCCCGTAGCATGAACGTATGGTAACCGTTGTGTGACAGATTTGAAGCATGAGGTGTTATTTGATTGCTTTCCTTATGAGTGGCGGTCGGGGACGAGCGATGGTCTTTTCCTACCAATCTACCCCCCTAGGAGCATGCGTGTAGTGCTTTGGGTTTGATGACTTGTAGATTTTTGCAATAAGTATGTGAGTTCTTTATGACTAATGTTGAGTCCATGGATTATATGCACTCTCACCCTTCCATCATTGCTAACCTTTTCGGTACCGTGCATTGCGCTTTCTCACCTCGAGAGTTGGTGCAAACTTCGCCGGTGCATCCAAACCCCGTGATATGATACACTCTATCACACATAAGCCTCCTTATATCTTCCTCAAAATAGCCACCGTACCTACCTATTATGGCATTTCCATAGCCATTCCGAGATATATTGACATGCAACTTTCCACCGTTCCTTTTATTATGACACGCTCCATCATTGTCATATTGCCATGCATGATCATGTAGTTGACATCGTATTTGTGGAAAGGCCACCATTCATTTTTCATACATGTCACTCTTGATTCATTGCATATCTTGGTACACAGTTGGAGGCATTCACATAGAGTCATATTTTGTTCTAAGTATAGAGTTGTAATCCTTGAGTTGTAAATAAATAAAAGTGTGATGATCTTCATTATTAGAGCATTGTCCCATGTGAGGAAAGGATGATGGAGACTATGATTCCCACATAAGTCGGGATGAGACTCCGGACGAAAAAAAATAAAATAGGCCAAAGAAGCCCACCAAAAAAAGAGAGAAAAAGAGAGAAGGGACAATGCTACTATCCTTTTTCCTCACTTGTGCTTCAAAGTAGCACCATGATCCTCATAATAGAGAGTCTCCTATTTTGTCACTTTCATATACTAGTGCGAATTTTTCATTATAGAACTTGGATTGTATATTCCAATGATGGGCTTCCTCAAAATGCCCTAGGTCTTCATGAGCAAGCAAGTTGGATGCACACACACTTAGTTTCTTTTGTTGAGCTTTCATACATTTATATCTCTAGTGCGTCCGTTGCATGGCAATCCCTACTCCTCGCATTGACATCAATTGATGGGCATCTCCATAGCCCACTGATTAGCCGCGTCAATGTGAGACTTTCTCCTTTTTGTCTTCTCCACACAACCTCCATCATCATATTCTATTCCACCCATAGTGCTATGTCCATGGCTCGCGCTCATATATTGTGTGAAAGTTGAACAAGTTTGAGAATACTAAAGTATGAAACAATTCCTTGGCTTCTCATCGGGGTTGTACATGATGGGAGCATTTTGTGTGACGAAAATGAAGCATGGCCAAACTATATGATTTTGTAGGGATGAGCTTTCTTTGGCTATGTTATTTCGAGAAGACATAATTGCTTGGTTAGTACGCTTGAAGTATTATTATTTTTATGCCAATATTAAACTTTTGTCTTGAATCTTTTGGATCTGAACATTCATGCCACAATAAATAAAATTACATTGAAAATTATATTAGGTAGCATTCCACATCAAAAATTCTGTTTTTATCATTTACCTACTCGAGGACGAGCAAGAATTAAGCTTGGGGATGCTTGATACGTCTCCAATGTATCTATAATTTTTGATTGTTCCATGCTATTATATTATCTGTTTTGGATGTTTAATGGGCTTTAATATGCAATTTTATATTATTTTTGGGACTAACCTATTAACCGAAGGTCTAGTGCAAATTGTTGTTTTTTGCCCATTTAAGTGTTTCGCATAAAAGGAATATCAAACAGAATCCAAACGGAACGAAACATTTGCAAGGATCTTTATTGGAACAAGCGCAACCCAGGAGACTTGGAGTACAAGTCTAGAAGTCCGCGAAGCTTCCACGAGGCAGGGGGCGCGCCCAGGGGGGTAGGCGCCCCCCCTCGTGGGCCCCACGGAGCTCCACCGACGTACTTCTTTCGGCTATATATACCCATGTACCCTAAAAATGTCCAGGGGAGCCATGAAACCACTTTTCCACCGAAGCAACCTTCTGTACCCGTGAGATCCCATCTTGGGGCCTTTTCCGGCGATCTACCGGAAGGGGATTCGATCATGGAGGGCTTCGCCATCAACACTATAACCTCTCCGACTATGTGTGAGTAGTTTACCACAGACCTTCGGGTCCACAGTTATTAGCTAGATGGTTTCGTCTCTCTCTTTGGTTCTCAATGCAAAGCTCTCCTTGATGTTCTTGGAGATCTATTTGATCTAATACTTTTTGCGGTGTATTTGCCGAGATCCGATGAATTGTGGGTTTATGATCAAGATTGTCTATGAACAATATTTGGTTCTTCTCTAAATTCTTATATGCATGATTTGATATCTTTGCAAGTCTCTTCGAATTATCGGTTTAGTTTGGCCTACTAGATTGATCTTTCTTGCAATGGGAGAAGTGCTTAGCTTTGGGTTCAATCTTGCGGTGTCCTTTCCCAGTGACAGCAGGGGCAGCAAGGCACGTATTGTATTGTTGCCATCGAGGATAAAAAGATGGGGTTTATATCATATTGCTTGAGTTTATCCCTCTACATCATGTCATCTTGCCTAATGCGTTACTCTATTCTTATGAACTTAATACTCTAGATGCATGCTGGATAGCGGTCGATGTGTGGAGTAATAGTAGTAGATGCAGAATCGTTTCGGTCTACTTGACACGGAAGTGATGCCTATGCTCATGATCATGCCTAAATATTCTCATAACTATGCGCTTTTCTATCAATTGCTCAGCAGTAATTTGTTCACCCACCGTAATACTTGCTATCATGAGACAAGCCACTAGTGAAACCTATGCCCCCGGGTCTACTTTACATCATATATGTTTACGATCTATAATTCTAGTTTACAATTTATTTTATTTTGCAATCTTTACTTTCCAATCTATACAAAAAATACCAAAATATTTATCTTATCATCTCTATCAGATCTCACTTTTGCAAGTGGCCGTGAAGCACTTGACAACCCCTTTATCGCGTTGGTTGCAAGGTTCTTGATTGTTTGTGCAGGTACTAGGCGACTTGCATGTAGTCTCTTACTGGATTGATACCTTGGTTCTAAAAAACTGAGGGAAATACTTACACTACTTTGTTGCATCACCCTTTCCTCTTCAAGGGAAAACCAACGCATGCTCAAGTGGTAGCACAAGGCTCTGGGCCTCCTGAGGAGCCAGCGGGTCCGTTTGAGAGGGTCATGCCAAGAGCGTCCAGCGGACCAAGGCAGGATGCGCACGCGGCAATCTTACGACGCGTGCACTCTCGCCCCGAGGGGGTCCTATCCAGGTTGCCCAGACGCGCCCAATGCGGTCTACCGACCAGCCCCCGAGCCGCGGGGCACTTGTAAGATGTGGGTCAGGGGCGCGAGCCGTAAAAATAAAGCACATAGCCAGAACGCAATAAAACCGGTAGAAACCAGAGAAAAACTCCCCCAATTTTAGATAACACAAAAGAGCTTCAACTTTCAATCCGAAAGGAAGAAGGCGATCAAGTTACAGATAAAGGGCCAAAGGCAAATAGCTGCGTCCAACACCTAGCTAGTCTTCTTGTCTTCTCACCAAAGTGGAGCTAAGTGCTTTCACTGGATGTGAGCATAGTCATTGGGGGCAGTGTCGACGGCCAGCGCGGAGCATGGTGCTTCCACTTGGACGTGGGCGGGAGCCTCGAGGCCGAGGGACAGCACACTGGAGACTCTAGGGCGTGTACAACCCCACTCATTATTATGTGAGAGTGTCGCGAACGGAGACCTTCACAGGCGTGAGCCTTGCTTCATATCACCTGACGAGGGCCCCGCCTTGTGCCTCCCCCGACCATCGTTGGGTCATCCGGAAACCAGGACAAGACCAAGGGGCAAGGGGAACGCTAGCAGCGCCCTCGGCGACCACGGGCCCTCTGCGGGGGGGAAGGGCTCGCCGGCACCTCCCCCGGCAGAGGACCTACCTCCACGCGACGCCTTGCTTTGCGGGGCGCAAGGGGGGCCCCGCGTCTGGGCCCCACCTGTGCAGCCCCCAGCGCGCCGGTCCTGCTGGGGGCGGGGGCGCTGTGCTGGGGTCTCCGACCGTCGCTGCGGCATAGTTCACCTATGGTCCATGGTTAGCGTAAGCATGTCCCAGGGGTGTCGGCCGTACCCTGTGGTTGTTGTCATCGAAGGGTTCGACAAAGCTTCCAGGCAGCTCATGGAAAGCCCTGACCTCCAACGAATCACCTGCCTAGCTAGGGTCTTCCTCAGGCGTGTATTCCAGGTCCATCATGCGGGGCACGTAGGCTTCAGGGGCGGCTGCCCCGGGGCCTTCGCCTGGGTGCCCCACACCGTGGATTTCCGGGACCTGCGCCTGGTCTAGGTGGTCGCGGGGTGACGCCCCCGCACGGCCCCTCAGGGGACCGCCAGGGCCTGCCCCGGTCACTAGCGCCGTGGTTGCGGCGAGACAAGCTACGGCAATGCCCGTGTTGTTGCGGTCGAATCCTTCGGGTGCCCCGTGGTGCGCGTGAGCGCGTTGGGGCCTGGCACGCGCCTCTGCCACCACCTGAGGGGTGGACAAGGAGCAAAAATGTGCCGCATCCCTACAGGCGGCGTCAAGCAGTGCAGCGACCCGCTCCAGTAGGGCATTGCGTCTGCCCTCCACCAACCTGCAATCTAGTAGCTCTTGCACCACGATGATCGAGGCCCGCATGTTCGCCTGCTCCCGCGGAGTATGCGGTGTTGTCTCCGCGGCGTGGCCCGACGACCGTGCGGCGGCGCATGTACGCCCAGGGGCGAGGGCAAGCGGCACGGGCCCGTGCTGTCCGCATCTGGCGGAGTTGGGCGGTGTACGTGTCGTCTGGACTGTAGAGTGGACGTCTTCTTGGATGGATGACATCGCCCTGGCAGGCCAAGCAGCCCAGTGCTCGGCATGATCCCTCTCATTGTCGGCCATCTGGGCTGCCGGCTGGCAGGAAGAAGAAAGGTCCCGACGCGCCCCTACCTGGCACGCCAAATGTCGGATTCCGGGCTCCGCAGAGCCTTGAGAGGTTCAAACACTTGGGTCCGTACGAAGAACTCCTTCTCCCCAACCTGTCGGCCCAACTATTCCACAGCCTAGCTCGACAAACCCAAGGGATAAGAGACACAACAGTTTATCCTAGTTCGGGCCACCTTGCGGTGTAATACCCTACTCCAGCTTGGTGGTGGATTGCCTCGAGGGGCTGAGGATGAACTAGCACAGTGGTTGAACAACCTCGGGAGGTGAGGTGTTCTTGAGCTTGCTACCTCTTGAGCATGCATGGGTTTTCCCTTGAAGAGGAAAGGGTGATGCAGCAAAGTAGCGTAAGTATTTCCCTCAGTTTTTTAGAACCAAGGTATCAATCTAGTAGGAGACAACGCACAAGTCACCTAGTACCTGCACAAACAATCAAGAACCTTGCAACCAACGCGATAAAGGGGTTGCCAATCCCTTCACAGTCACTCGCAAAAGTGAGATCCAATAAAGATAGTAAGATAAATATTTTTGGTATTTTTGTTGTATAGATTGGAAAGTAAAGATTGCAAAATAGTAAACGAGTGCAATGTAAATAAAAGAGATGCAATATAATAAGAAAGATACCCGGGTGCCATAGGTTTCACTAGTGGCTTCTCTCAAGGTAGCATGTATTACGGTGGGTGAACAGATTACTGCCGAGCAATTGATAGAAAAGCGCATAGTTATGAGAATATCTATGGCAATGCTCATGAACATAGGCATCACGTCCGTGTCAAGTAGATCGAAACGATTCTGCATCTACTACTATTACTCCACACATCGACCGCTATCCAGCATGCATCTAGAGTATTAAGTTCATAAGAACAGAGTAACTCATTAAGCAAGATCACATGATGTAGAGGGATAGACTCAAGAAATATGATATAAACCCCATCTTTTTATCCTCGATGGCAACAATACAATACGTGCCTTGCTGCCCCTACTGTCACTGGGAAAGGACACCGCAAGATTGAACCCAAAGCTAAGCACTTCTCCCATTGCAAGAAAGAACAATCTAGTAGGCCAAACTAAACCGATAATTCGAAGAGACTTGCAAAGATATCAAATCATGCATATAAGAATTCAGAAAAGAACCAAATAATATTCATAGATAATCTTGTTCATAAACCCACAATTCATCGGATCTTGGCAAACACACCGCAAAAGAGTATTACATCGAATAGATCTCCAAGAACATCGAGGAGAACTTTGTATTGAGAATCAAAGAGAGAGAGAAGAAGCCATCTAGCTAATAACTATGGACCCGAAGGTCTGTGGTAAACTATTCATGCTTCATCGGAGAGGCTATGGTGCTGATGTAGAAGCCCTCTATGATCGATTCCCCCTCCGGCAGATCGCCGGAAGAGGCCCCAAGATGGGATCTCACGGGTACAGAAGGTTGCGGCGGTGGAAAAGTAGTTTCGTGGCTATCTGCGATCGATATAGGGCATAAGAGTATATATAGGCAAAATAAGTATGTCAGTGGAGCTACGAGGGGCCCACGAGGGTGGGGGCCCGCCTTCCCCCCTTGGCGCGCCCTCATGCCTCATGGACGCCTTGTGGTGTTCCGGACTTCAACTCCAAGTCTCTTGGTTTGCTTCCAATCCAAGATCATCATGGAGGTTTCATTCCATTTGGATTCCATTTGGTATTTCTTTTCTGCGAAACTCTAAAATAGGCAAAAAAAAACAGAAACTAGGCCTCCGGTTAATAGGTTAGTCCCAAAAATAATATAAAATAGCATATTAAATCCCATTAAACATCCAAAACAGATAATATAATAGCATGGAACAATCAAAAATTATAAAAACGTTGGAGACGTATTAAGCATCCCAAAGCTTAATTCCTGCTCGTCCTCGAGTAGGTAAATGATAAAAACAGAATTTTTGATGTGGAATGCTACCTATCATAATCATCAATGTAATTTTCTTTATTGTGGCATGAATGTTCAGATCCAAAAGATCCAAGACAAAAGTTTAATATTGACATAAAATAATAATACTTCAAGCATACTAACAAAGTAATCATGTCTTCTCAAAATAACTTGGCCAAAGAAAGATCATCCCTACAAAATCATATAGTTTGGCTATGCTCCATTTTCGTCACACAAGATATTCAAATCAAGCACAACCCCGATGACAAGCCAAGCAATTGTTTCATACTTTAGTATTCTGAAACTTTTTCAACTTTCACGCAATACATGAGCGTGAGCCATGGACATAGCACTATAGGTGGAATAGAATGGTGGTTGTGGATAAGACAAAAAGGAGGAAGGTGGTCTCTAATCAACTAGGTGTATTAATGGGCTATGGAGACGCCCATCAATAGATATCAATGTGAGTGGGTAAGTATTGCCATGCAACAGATGCACTAGAGTTATAAATGTATGAAAGCTCAACAAAAGAAACTAAGTGGGTGTGCATCCAACTTGCTTGCTCACGAAGACCTAGGGCATTTCTAGGAAACCCATTGTTGGAATATACAAGCCAAGTTCTATAATGAAAATTCCCACTAGTATATGAAAGTGACAAAATAAGAGACTCTCTATCATGAAGATCATGGTGCTACTTTGAAGCACAAGTGTGGAAAAAGGATAGTAGCATTGTCTCTTCTCTCTTTTTCTCTCTTTTTTTGGGCCTTCTCTTTTTTTCTTTGTCCTTTCACTTTTTTTATTTCCTCACATGGGACAATGCTCTAATAATGATGATCATCACACTTTTATTTACTTACGACTCGATTCTTAGAACAAAATATGACTCCGTATGAATGCCTCTGGCGGTGTACCAGGATGTGCAATGAACCGACAGTGACATGTATGAAAATTATGAATGGTGGCTTTGCCACAAATACGATGTCAACTAGATCAGGCAAAGCAATGTGGCAATGATGAAGTGTGTCATAATAAACGGAATAGTGGAAAGTTGCATGGCAATATATCTCGGAATGGCTATGGAAATGCCATAATAGGTAGGTATGTGATGACCCACAAGTATAGGGGATCTATCGTAGTCCTTTCGATAAGTAAGAGTGTCGAACCCAATGAGGAGCAGAAGGAAATGATAAGCAGTTTTCAGTAAGGTATTCTCTGCAAGCACTGAAATTATCAGTAACAGATAGTTTTGTGATAAGGTAATTTGTAACGGGTAACAAGTAATGAAAGTAATTAAGGTGCAGCAAGATGGCCCAATACTTTTCGTAGCAAAGGACAAGCCTGGACAAACTCTTATATAAAGGAAAGCGCTCCCGAGGACACATGGGAATTATCGTCAAGCTAGTTTTCATCACGCTCATACGATTTGCGTTCGGTACTTTGATAAATTGATATGTGGGTAGACCGGTGCTTGGGTACTGCCCTTCCTTGGACAAGCATCCCACTTATGATTAAGCCCTATTGAAAGCATCCGCAACTAAAAAAGAAGTATTAAGGTAAACCTAACCATAGCATGAAACATATGGACCAAATCAGCCCCTTACGAAGCAACTCATAAACTAGGGTTTAAGCTTCTGTTACTCTAGCAACCCATCATCTAGTTATTACTACCCAATGCCTTCCTCTAGGCCCAAACAATGGTGAAGTGTCATGTAGTAGATGTTCACATGACACCACTAGAGGAAAGACAACATACATCTCATCAAAATATTGAGAGAATACCAAATTCACATGACTACTTATAGCAAGACTTCTCCCATGTCCTCAGGAACAAACGTAACTACTCACAAATCATATTCATGTTCATAATCAGAGGGGTATTAATATGCATAATGGATCTGAACATATGATCTTCCACCAAGTTAACCAACTAGCATCAACCACAAGGAGTAATCTACACTACTAGCAACCCACATGTACCAATTTGTGGTTTTGAGACAACGATTGGATACAAGAGATGTACTAGGGTTTGAGATGAGATGGTGCTGGTGAAGATGTTGATGGAGATTGACCCCCTTTCGATGAGAGGATCGGTGGTGATGATGATGGTGATGATTTCCCCCTCCCAGAGGGAAGTTTCCCCGGCAGAACAGCTCCACCGGAGCCCTAGATTGGTTCCGCCAAGGTTCCACCTTGTGGCGGCGGAGTTTCGTCTCGTGAGCTTGCTTATGATTTTTTCCTGGATGAAAGACTCCATATAGCCAAAGATGGGCATCAGAGGGCTGCCGGGGGGCCCACGAGGCAGGGCGCATGCCTAGGGGGTAGGGTGCACCCCCACCCTCATGGACGGTGGGTGGCCTCCCTCTGGTACTTCTTTCACCCAATATTTTTTATATATTCTGAAACATGCTCCCGTGAAGTTTCAGGACTTTTGGAGTTGTGCAGAATAGGTCTCTAATATTTGCTCCTTTTCCAGCCCAGAATTCCAGCTGTCGGCATTCCCCCTCTTCATGTAAACCTTGTAAAATAAGAGAGAATAGGCATAAGTACTGTGACATAATGTGTAATAATAGCCCATAATGTAATCAATATCGATATAAAAGCATGATGCAAAATGGATGTATCAACTCCCCCAATCTTAGACCTCGCTTGTCCTCAAGCGGAAGCCGAAATCGAAACATATGTCCACATGTTTAGAGATAGAGGTGTCGATAAAAATAAAATACGGACATGAGGGCATCGTGATCATTCTTAGAACAGCAACATATACATACATTGCCATATGATCTCTTATACTAAAGTAATAATTCAATCACAATTTCAAGTATGAATCATAAACTTCATTGAAAACTAACAAACTATAATCTCAGCCATTGAAGCAATTGCAATTTATCATAACATCGGAAAGAGTCAATATAAAAGCTTTTCAGCAAGTCCACATGCTGAACTATCATTTAGTCTTTCACAATTGCTAACACTCACGCAATATTTATGGGTATGAAGTTTTAATCAGACACAGAGAAAGATAGGGGCTTATAGTTTTGCCTCCCAACCTTTTACCTCTAGGGTAATGTCAACAATAATAGTTCATGAAAACTCACATCCAATTAGCTATTTATATCAGGATCTTTCCAACACACTGTGCTTGCCAAAGGATAAAATGTAAAAAGGAAAGGTGAAGATCACCATGACTCTTGTACGAAGTATAAGACAAGAATAAAAGATACGCCCTTCGTAGAGGGAAGCAGAGGTTGTCATGTGCTTTTATGGTTCGATGCACAAAATCTTAATGCGAAAGAACGTCACTTTATATTGCCACTTGTGATATGGACCTTTATTATGCAATCCATCACTTTTATTTCTTCCATATCACACGATCGTACAAAGCTTGTTTTCTCCGCACTAATAAATCATACATATTTAGGGAGAAATTTTTATTGCTTGCACCGATGACAACTTACTTGAGAGATCTTACTCAATCCATAGGTAGGTATGGTGGACACTCATGGGAAAACTGGTTTTAGGGTGTTTGGAAGCACAAGTAGTATCTCTACTTGGTGCAAATAATTTGGCTAGCATGAGGGTGTTGGATGATCCATGAAAATATAATTTATCTCAGATGTAAGAAAACATGACCCATTACTTTGTCTTCCTTGTCCAACGTCAACTCTTTAGCATGTCATATTTTAACGAGTGCTTACAATCATAAAAATTTCCAAGATAGTGTATTTATATGTGAAGACCTCTCTTTCTTTATTACTTCCTATTAATTGCAACGATGACCAAAACTATGTTTGTCAACTCTCAACAACTTTTATTCATCATACTCTTCTATGTGAGCTCATTACTCTCCATAAGATTCATATGATCTCTTTTATTTCCTTTTTATTTCTTTCTCTTTTATTTTATTCACTCAAGATCATGGCAAAATAATCAAGCCCTTGACTCAACACTAATATTTACCATATATAGCTCACGGACTCGATTACATAGAAGGCTCATAAAGCAAAACTCACAACCCGACTCTGAGGCGATCGATGGAGAGTCGAGGGCTCCCCTCCCCCGGCGTAGGCCCCGCAGTCTCCGCCTTTGTTCGAGTGATGATGACGAGGAGGGAGACGAGCAGGTTGGCGGGAGCTTGCCCCGATCCCAAAGAAGGATAGGACCGGGCTGATCTCCCTCAAGCCTGCCCCCACCCCGAAGCAGTCTGCAGACGCGCCCTCTGCTTCCGAGGTTGACCCTTCCAGCCGGCTGTCAGGCTTCAAGTTTGGCCGGAGGCTGCCCGAGCTCCCTGGCGATGACCCGTAAGTGCCCGACCCTTGTCTTTATTTCTTGTTCCGCTGCCAAGGTTTGACGTTCGCATCTCTTGAATAGGCTGGCGCCCGCGGCGAAGAAGCCGAAGGGGGCTCCTGAGGCTCCATCCGCGGCAGTGCCTCCGCCTGCGGAGGAGGGTGATCGTGGCGCGTGGGCTTCTCCCGCCCGGTCGTCTTCACGAGGCCAGGCCGAGCTGGCTGGGGCGAGCGCAGCGCCCGTGGCCCAAGCGACTCCTGTGGTGCCTTTGCCCACTGCCGCCACCATAGCCGCTGTGGTGCAGCAGGCTCCACCTCAGGACGCCATAGTGTTGACGTCGCCGCCTTCTTCCTCCGTTCCGACAGCTGCTGCTTCCCCAACTCCTCCTGCCGTCCTGGAGTGTGCTGTTGCTGGACTGGACCGGCTGCGGCAGGATCTTCTTGGTGCCGACCCTCGCCTGGTGGCCGGGCGCTTGGAGCTGGCTTCGAGATGGATTCGCTCTGACGCCTCAATCCGGGCGGCGCTGGTTCAAGCCTCGACGGCCTGCGACGAGGATAGGCAGACCCTTCTTGAGATGAAGGCTGCTCGTGACGCAGCCCTGTGGGAGGTGGTTGAAGCCCGCAGTCGTTGCAAGGCGCTGGAGGACGAGCTGCAAGGCCTGTGGGACCAGCTCGCGAAGGAGGTTTGTCTTTGCCAGGAGCAAGAAGAAGGCATGAAGGCTCACGAGGCGGCCATCAAGGGCCGGGAGGCCAAGCTCAAGAAGTGCTGCGACCGCCTAAGTGCGCTGGGGGAGGAGCTGGAGGCGACGAAGGTTGAGCTGGACCGCAAGGCCAAGGTTCTTGCCGAGGGTCGCGTGGCCTTCGTAGACATGGAGAAGAAGGCTCGTGCTTCGCTGAAGATGCTCTACGCCAGTGGCCTGGAGAGCCCGCTGGCCGGCGCCGAGGACGGCCCCGCCAAGCTGCTTCCCTTCCTGGTTCGTGCCCTTGAGGAGGTCACCCTTAGCCTTGGCCCCACGGCCGAGGCCGAGGCGCGTGTCCTTTCTTCTGCTGCGCTGACGTGGGTCTTCACCCACATCTACCTTCGCGACCCCAGCGCCCACCTCGACAGCCTGCTGGAGCCAGTAAGCGGCGAGGGCGCTGCTGCCGCTGCCGAGGCCGTGAAGGGTCATGCGGAAGCTCTGCTAGGGAAGTTCTGGGCCTTCAGTACCAAGCCGAAGCAGGGTGCTTCCGGTTCTGCTGCTCCGTGAGGCGGGGCCACCTGCGCTGCTCCACCGCCGCCAAGTCACTCCGTTGCTGCTCCTGCCCTGCTTTTAATTCCTGCATCATGTATCATGCCTTGGGGAGGCGTTTAAACTTGCGTTTGGTATTGAGACAGCAGTATGGACTGTAATATTTCCTTTTAAGTTCCTTGAATTTTATGCTTTCCCTCCCTACTTGCTTGTGTTCTACGCAGGCAGAGCCCGGCCCCACGCGTACCTCACCCAACATTAGCCCCGACCAGAAACCAGGACGGGACCAAAGGAGTGAGGGGCTACGGAGCCAGTTAGGCTCCTGAGTCGCGATGCTCAGGAGTCCCCCTTGGCGCACGAACAGCAAGTAGGGAGGTGTGATGTAGGTGAATCTTCCATTTTACGTCTGCAGAGCCCGACTCCGCGCGTACCTCACCCAGCATTAGCCCCGACCGGAAACCAGGACGGGACCAAAGGAGTGAGGGGCTATGGAGCCAGTTAGGCTCTTGAGTCGTGATGCTCAGGAGTCCCACTTGACGCGCAAACAGCATGTGATTAGGTGAGATGCGAGTGGGACCACCGTTCTACGTCTGCAGAGCCCGGCCCCGCGCGTGCCTCACCCAGCATAGCCTTTCGGAACTAAGGAGTGAGGGGCTACGGGACCAGTTAGGCCCCTGAGTCGTGATGCTCAGGGGTCCCCCTTGACGCTCAAACGGCCTTCATACCTTGGCTCCGCTCGGGGAGAGGCGCGCAACGAACCAGGCTCGAGGGGCCTGGCTGGGTGGTGTATGTCCGGGCGTGTCCCAGGCACAGCCCCCGTGCCCAGCCCCCTCACGCGGCGCTCCCGGGGGGAGGCGTTGCGATGAGGCTAGACACTGAGCTCTGGGCTCCCTGAGGTTGATGCGGCCCGGGGGGCCACCCTCAGTTGTTTATCACCAGCGCGGAGCATAGCGCTTCCGCATGTGTACGGGCATAGCCGCTCCTCGGCAGTGTCGTCAGCCAGCGCGGAGCATGGTGCTTCCACTGGTACGTGGGAGGGCACTCCCCTCCGGGAGGAGCCCCCGGGGCATGTACAACCCCGCCCTGACACGTGGCCAACGCGGTAGGGCTAGGTGAGGTGTATCTGGGCACCCGTGAGCCAGCGCGGGACTCACGGGGCCCTACCTCTAGGCGGGTTGCGCCTGGCACTGGGCCTTATCTTGTGCTGTGTTCCTGCAAATCTGGTTAGATGCCGGCACTCTACGTCCTCGGGTCCCGGCCCTCGAGCTTGTCTCAGCCGTCGCTGGTATGCCAGGTCGCGATGCCGTGGACATAACCAGAGGGTGAGGGCTGGAGAGCCAGTAAGAGCCCTGAGTCGCGATGCTCAAGTACCCCCCCCCTTTAACGTGCAAGTGGTCGACATGGAGAAGAAAAGGTGCCGTGGGTAGGCATCAAGTAATCATGCATGATGGGCGAATGCATAACCAGAAATAAACGCTAGGGAGATACATGTCGCTGGGCCTGGCCCGAGCGACTTTGGGATGATGCAGCCCGAGGGGCGCCCCCAACAAAGCAAGCTAACGACATGAACTAAAGGGATACATACCGCAGGGACGGACCCATGCGGCCTGGGAACGATGCGGCCCTGGGAGGGCGCTCCCAGCTGGAAATGAAACTTGTAAGATGTCACCTGAGGGTGTCGAGGGCGAAGGGGTGTTGGTGCATCAGACTCGGTAGGCTGCGGAAGCCGATCATCACGAGCCCCCAGGCCCAGGGGCCTCGGGAGGCTCCGGAGGCACTGGTAGCTCTTCACGAATCATCTCCATCTCCGCCAGGGCTGCGAAACGCCTATCTTCTTGAGCCTCCATGATGCCCCTCATGACGCGCTGGCGCTCAGCAACCACGCTCGGCAGGCCGTAAGGCATGCGAACGTAGCTGTGGGGCGGACCCCGGCAGCGCCCCACTCGCGAGGGCCAGAGGCGCTCCATCGTAGCGGCTTGGTTCAGCCCTAGTACATCGACGTAGACGCGCAGCCCACCATCCTCGCCTGGATGGGGAGCCGCAGCCGGCAGACGGCGGCAACCTCTCACGATCCTCGATTCCTGTAGTTCTTGAATGTCCTTGTTGACGAACTCCTGCGGGTCCAACCTTCCTTCCCTTGCTCCTTCTTGAGGGAAACGTGCTCCGAAGCACGCCTCCACGTGGTGCCCAAGCGCCTCCCTCGTGACCCTGGCCAGGTCGGTGGCCCTCCAGGGAGAGCCCCCGAGCCCTGCCTGAGGAGGGCGCTGGGCGCGCTTTCCTATGCGATGGAAGGAGGCTCCCCCTGGGGAGACGCAGGCCTTGAGGGGCCTGCCTCCTGAGGGGCTGGTCCTGACGACGTCTTCTTCTTCTTAGGGTGGCCTCGGGAAGCCTCCTGCTTCCGCGATCTGGGTCTTCCAGCGACGCGGCCTAAAAGGCTCGCTCCAGGGAACACACCGCATCCCTCTCTTCACAGGGCACCGTGATGACTCCGCCACTCCCTGGCATCTTGAGGACGTTGTGGCCATGGTGAGTCACGGCCATGAACTTGGCCAGCGCTGGGTACCCGAGGATGGCGTTGTACGGCAGGCAAATGTGGGCGACGTCGAAGTCGATGAGCTCGGTGCGGTAGTTGTCGCGTGCCCCGAAGGTGACAGGGAGGCGGACCTGCCCAATCGGGACAATGGAGCCGTCGGTGATTTCGGAGAAGGGCTTGGTTGGCTGAAGCTGGTCGTAGGGCACTTGGAGATTGTTGAACGTTTCCACGGACAGGACGTTGAGTCCTGCCCCACCATCGATGAGGGTCTTGGTGACCAGTACATTGCTGATGACTGGGGAGCAGAGCATCGGGAGGACGCCAGCTATGGCGTCACACTTGAGTTGATCCGCTGAGCTGAAAGTGATGGCGCACGCCGACCACATGAGAGGGCGCGTTGCTTCGAGCCTGGGGAGGGCTGCGTTCACCTCGCGAGCAAACTGCTTGAAGATGCGTTGGGAGGCTGGGGCTTGAGCTCCGCCCAGGATGCAGGCGATTGCACGCGGCTCCTGGAAGCCCCCAGCCCCCTCGTCTTGATGGCGGTCCGCGTTCCTCCTTGGTTGAGGCGGCAGTGGAGGGAGGCCTGCATTGCCCTGCGGGCGATCCTCACGAGGCTGATCCCTCCAATCCCCCTCGCGAGGCGGGTCTTGCTAGCGATCCTCGCGAGGCTGATCGCGCCACCCTTGGCGCGGGCCACGGTCTTCCCGGCGTCCTGTGTTTCTTCCTCCTCCTCGGACGTAGCCCCGATCGGCGCGGTCGGGACGACGGCCGATCCTTCCTTCTCGCACGGCGCGGAGTTCTTGGCATTCATTGGTGTTGTGGGTGTGGAGGTCGTGGTACACACAGTACCGGCTGCCCCTGGTGGACTCAGGCAGATCTTTGCCCCGCTTGGTGTCTGGTTTTGCTGCGAGCACGGCAGCCCCCTTGCGCTTCACGTCCTTGGCCTTGGGCTTCTTCTCCTCTGGTTCTGCGGCAGGCAGCTCAAGGAGGGAGAGGTGTCCCTCCTCAGCCCTGGCGCACTTTGTCGGATCACGGGTTCCGGCAGACCCTTAAGGTTCGAACACTGGGGTGCGCGCGGAGATCACGCCCTCGACCTCCCCGTCTCACAAAGATCTAAACTACTAAAAGAACTGCACGAGAGACACAAGATTTATACTGGTTCGGGCCACTGTTGTCGTGTAATACCCTACTCCAGTGCGTGGTGGTGGATTGCCTCTTGGGGCTAATGGTGATGAACGATACAAGGAAGAACCGCCTCGCGAGGGTCTATTCTTGACTGGGGCGATGAACTGCTAGGAGGAGTTCAGTCACCCTTCTCTCTCTCTCTTTCTCTGATTTCGATCCCCCCTTTTTCGGATCGATCTACCCTGGGGGTGGCTAGTCCTATTTATAGGCAAAGGCCCTGGGCCTCTTCCCAAATATTGAGTAGGAAGGGCGCCAACAATTGGCCAATTCGAAGGGGAACATCTAGTACACTTATCCTGACTAAAGTTGGTCTTCGCCTGCCAAAGGCTCTGCGGTGATGCCGCGCTGGGCTCCATGGTGACCTCCGTCTCATAGTCCGCCTGGTCTTGGTCTCGTTGCACCGAAATGGCAACGTTTGCATGATGCCTCGGTACTCCACGGCTGCGCTTGCCCCCTTTGCACCAAAGAGGAAAGAAGGACGCTGCGCGCGCTGGCGCCCGCCTAGCACCCTTGGTCGTCATGGCTTGCGTCATGGGCACCTCGCGAGGTACCCCACCTTGATTTCTCCGCCTCCTCGCGAGCCAGCCTGAGGAGGCCGTGCCTGAGGAAGCTCCGTGTTGTCCGCCCTGCGAGGCTTGGCCCCTTGCGAGGGTCTTGAGTCTTGTGTTGATGAAGATGGGCCATGTTGGGCCTCCTTTGAGCCACGCCGCAGGCCGCAGGCAGGCAAGTCTGGGGACCCCCGTTCCCAAAACGCCGACAGTAGCCCCCGGGCCCAAGGCGCGCATGGACTTGGCCGTGCCGAGAGGCGAAAGGGCAAGGGCGAAGCGCCGCGGGCCCTAACAGCCTGCGGCCTTGGGTGCTGCATGGCGGTTGATTGGACGCAAGTGCTTCAGCAACCGCGCAGGTTGGTAAAGGAGCGGCATCTGGCCAGACTTTGCCTTTTGCTCTCTCCGGTCGCTGCTCAGATCCCCTTTCTTGCGCCTTCCCTTTCTTCCTCCAAACTCCTAGATCTACTCCAGCTGCGCGACCTATGAAGCCATGGCGCCTCGCCAGCCTCCAGCCAAAGCTTGGTATTCTCCTGCTCTGGACTTGCCGAATGTGTCCAAGGCGAGCCTTGCCCGGCTGCGCCGGATGGTGGCGGCGCAGGGCATCAACGGGACGGAGGTGTTCAAGTATGGCTCCGCCACCCCTGAGGGACGAGGGAGCACCTTTTATCCTCTCTTTGCAAGCTCCATTGCTGCAGGCCTGGTGCCTCCCTTCTCCGAGTTCTTCTTCTCTGTCCTCCGCCATTACAACTTGCAGGCTCTGCATCTCCACCCCAACTCTGTCCTTCTTCTGGCGATCTTCGCTTACTACTGCGAGGCCCACGTAGGGGTGCAGCCTTCGGTGGCCTTGCTGCGCCACTACTTCTCCCTCCGAGACACCGGCGGCTCTCTTTCTGCGTGCGCGGGCTTCGTCGCGTATGGCGGCACCATTGCCATCTCGAATCCTGGGAAGAGGATTGAGGGCTTTAGGAGCAAGTGGGTCTTGGCAGATGCCGGGCGCATCCACCCTCGGCTGATCTTGCCCGCGGAGCAGCCCATGAGCTCCAGCGACTGGTGCCGAGCGGAGCTCACGGACCCCCGCGTGAAACTGGTGTTGGAGAAGATGGACGCGGACCTGAGGCCGGCCAACATGGTGGCGGCGAAGTTGACCGGTGCGTCGCTGCTGAAGGAGTTCCTGGAGCACCAGCTGGCTCCACTCCGTCGGTACTCTCCTCCAATGTGGAGGCCTCATCCGAGCCCCGAGGCCGTGGACGAAGAGGATGTGACCGCGGTTCTCCAATCTCTGGTCGGGGGCGAGGTGGCAAGGTTGAAGGGCGCTCCCAAGCCCTTGTTCCTTCGCGTCGACTGGAAGCAGGTGGTGAAGTCCATGCCTGTTTTTAACGGGGACGGGCTCGTGCCCGTGGCGGCTTCCGAAGGACCGGTGGATGTGCCCTCCGGTGACTCTAGCAATGAGGAGGAGAAGAGGAGCGAGGAGAGGGGCCCGACTCTGGGGTGACTGATGGAGAGTCGAGGGCTCCCCTCTCCCAGCGCGGGTCCCGTACTCTCCGTCTTTCGCCGAGCGATGATGATGATGATGATGACGATGACGTGCTGGGTAGAGGGAGCTCGCCCATGATCCCGGAGAGGGGCAGGACCGGGTCGATCCCCCGCGGGTCCGTCCTGACTCCAGGGCGTACCGTCGACGCACCTTCTGCTTCTGGGGTCGACCCTTCCAGCCGGCTGTCAGGCTTCAAGTTGGGCCGGAGGCTGCCCGAGCTCACCGGCGATGACCCGTAAGTGCTTGATCCTTGATCTTTTGTTTCTCGTTCCGCCGATGAGGCTTGATGATTGCTTCTCTTGAATAGGATGGCGCCAGCGGCGAAGAAGCTGAAGGGAGCCCCCGAGGCCCCATCTGCGGCGACACCTCCGCCTGCAGGGGAGGGAGATCGTGACGCGCGGGCCTCTCCTGCCCACTCATCCTTGCGAGGCTTGGCTGAGCTGGCTGGGGCGAGCCCAGGCCCCATGGCTCGAACGACTCCCGACGCGCCCTCGTCTGGCGTCGCTGCTACGGCTGTGGAGGCACAGCGGACTCCGCCTCGGGACACTGCGGCCTCGCTGCCGCTACTTTCTCCTCCCGTTCCACTGACCGTTGCTTCCCCAACTCCTCCTGTTGTCTTGGGGCGCACCGATGTTTCTCCGCCTTCTTCTTCCATCCTGGAGCGTGCCGTTGCTAAACCGGACCGGCTGCGGCAGGATCTTCTCGGCGCCGACCCTCGCCTGGTGGCCGGGCGCCTGGAACTGGCTTCGGGGTGGATTCACGCTGATGCTTCGATTCCGGCGGCATTGGTTCAGGCCTCAACGGCCTGTGACGGAGAGAGGGAGGCCACCCTCGAGGCGGAAGCTGCCCGAGACGTGGCCCTGGGAGAGGTGGTTGAAGTCCACGGTCGTTGCAAGGCGCTGGAGGACGAGCTGCAAGGCCTGCGGGGCCAGCTTGCGAAGGAGGTTCGTCTTCGCCAGGAACAAGAAGAAAGCATGAAGGCTCGTGAGGTGGCCATCGAGGGCCGGGAGGCCAAGCTCAAGAAGCGCCGCGACCATCTAAGTGCGCTAGGGGAGGAGCTGGAGGCGACGAGGGTCGAGCTGGACAGCAAGGCCGAGGGTCTTGCCGAGGATCGCGTGGCCTTCGCGGACATGGAGAAAGATGCCCGCGCTTCGCTGAAGACGCTTTACGAGAGCGGCCTGGACAGCCCGCTAGCCGGTGATGGTGACGGCCCCGCCAAGCTGCTTCCTTTCCTGGTTAAGGCCCTTGGGGATGTCGCCCTTGGCATCGGCCCCACGGCCGAGGCCGAGGCGCGCGTCATGTCTTCTGCTGCTGTCGGAGTAAATAGCCATGTGTAGCCTAGCCGGCTTCCCCTGGCCCTTCTGAAAAAATTACGAGCCCGTCCGGCTCTCAAAAGAACTCAAGACCTGGGGCCGCCTTCCCCCTGCCGGCTATCTTCTAGGCCGGCTTCGGGGGGCGGCCCGCCTTTAGCCCTCATGAAGGAGGCCGTGGGAGGGCCGACTTCGAGAAGTCGGCAACAAGTAGGCCGACTCCAAGATGCCTGCTCCCATAAAGCAGTCAAGATCGTACCCGCGAAGTCCGCGTCCACCTAGCAATGATGAAGTAGGGCGTGGCTATAGTAAAGCCTGCCACCCCCAAAACCCGGAGCACGCCCAGCACAGTGCGCCGTACGGGTGGCCACGACCCGTCCGGCGCGGCACTGTTGCCACGGCGGCCTTGACGCCGTCCACGACGGGCCACCAGCGTGGCCCCCGAGGCGGTGGGCCCCTTCGGGCAGAGAGATACCGAAGGCGGCCGCACCTCCTCCCAAGTCGGCCCGATGGAGAGCCGGCCCCCCATAGCCAGCTCGCCATCCTCCTCGAAGGAGACGCCCATTAAGGAGACAAGATACGGCGGGGCTACAGTAATCGCCCGCTAGGGCGGCGGTACTGTAGCCATGCTTACCCCAACCAAGCCCGCGTCATCAGCACAGAGCAACAGTAACCAGCCACCGACCAGGCCCTGGACAGTGGGGCCTGCCTGTCGACCAGGGTGCCGGCAGCCGGCGGGACCCACCAGTCAGCGGGCCCCAGTAGCCGGCGCAGAAGCTGGCGAGCATAGTCATAGACAGCTGGGCCCCGTGCCCGGCCGGATTACCATTGTACCCCCCGGGGGGTAAGCCTATATAAACCCCCCGGTGCACCCATGCAAAGGGTTCGACCCCCAAGCTAGACCTAGACACATACAAGGAGAGGAAGCAGGCTAGCTGTGCCCTTCTTCCTCCTTCCACCAAAACAGCTCAAGGAGCCTTGTGTAGCTACTTGTTCATCTAGTGATCATGCGGAGACCCCGCAGAGCAGCAGTAGGGGTGTTATCTCCACGGAGAGCCCTGAAGCTGGGTAAAGTACGCCGGCGAGCTTGTCTTCGCCTCATCCCGTTTCCAGGCACCGGCGACGTCTTATTGGCTCCCACAATGATAAGCCACCCGTTGGCACATTTCGCACCTACGACCCGACATTTGGCACCCACCATGGGGCCAGGTGCACCATCGTCCGGAGACATGTTCTGGACGAGAACCCTCTTCCTCCCTAGCGAGCGTAGCCAGCCCGGCATGCCCGATGGCGCTTGCCACGACGTGCTGCAAGGCGTCACCAGCATCTGCGCGGCAAGCAGCCTTGCCGATCTCCTCGACGAGGCCCGCATCTCCTACGAACTCGCCTCCGATGCGAGCACCGACCACCTCGCCAACCTCCTTGGCCAACTCCATGTCTCCAGCGAGCCTGCTACGGATCTAGAGTCGGTTGGCTCCACCGACCCGATGCCTGTCGACTCTGTCGACTCCGACACGGCCTCCTACGACACCTTCCCCACCAACGTCACGATCTACAACGACCTGCTCCCTTGGACCGACGATCGCGATACTGTCACCACTGAGGTATCGGCCATGGCGATCCGGCCGACGAGAGCGCCCACGACGCCTCGCGCGCGGCGGCCCACGGCTTGTCCATCCCCCTCCCGGCTGATGCCGACGACGAAGCACTGGAGGCACGCCGTCTCGCCCTCCTCGCGGAGGGCCGGAGGCTAGCTTCTGTGAGACGCCTCACTGAGGCTTACCAGCGCGAAGCTGACCGCGCCGCCTTCGGCACGCCGGCCCGGGCTGGCCCAAGCCCGGCTGGTGCTGTCAGGCAACACGGCGCCGTCATCGCCGACATGCTGGGAGTCGACCGCCCGGTCTATGCCACTCCGCTCGAGAACTTGCGCGCCGCCCAGGCGGCCGTGGACGAGTTGGACGGCTTGGAGGCCGAAAACCTCCCCGACATCACCCGGTGCATACAGCAACTGATTGACGCGGCCGCTCAGCGGCACGAGGCCGACGCCCGCGCGGGAAGCCCACCCCCGCGTCGGGATCACGGCGCGACGTCCTTGACACCGACTAAGAGTAACACCCGCGCGCGGCGCGAGAAAGAGTCGGCTTCCAGCCGAACCTGGACACGAATCTCCATCGAGCGCGACGCAGATGGCCGTCCCCGAGCCAGGGAATGGCGGGGCAGCCCGCCTCGGCCTCGGCCTCGTGGAGAAAGATACCCCACCCCACCGCCAGTGGCGCACCCGACTCTCAGCGGCCGACTAGGTCGTCGTGAAGGAGTCGGCGAGACCGATGCCCGCCATCGGATCGACCGCCTGGCCAGATCCCTGGCGTTGGAGGAAGAAGACGATGTCGGCCCGCCCTGTTTCGGCCCCCGTATCCGCGACGAGCCTTCCCCAAAGGGTTCTCGCTCCCAAGAGACACGCCCAAGTACAACGGCTCCGTGAAGCCGGAAGACTGGCTGATCGACTACTCCACGGCAGTCAGCATAGCCAACGGCAACCGGCGGGTTGCCGTAAAGTACGTGCCCCTCATGCTGCAAGGCACGACACGGACTTGGCTTAATAGCCTCAAGCCTCTCAGCATCAACAGCTGGGTAGATTTCACCGAAGCCTTCGTTCGCAACTTCACCAACACCTACAAGCGGGCTCCCAAGCCCAGGCAGCTCTCCCTGTGCGTACAGGGCCCAGCCGAGTCCACTCGCGACTACCTCACGCGTTGGGCCGAGCTTCGCAACTCTTGTGAAGGGGTGCACGAGGTGCAGGCCATCGAATACTTCACTGCCGGGTGCCGAGAAGGCACCCTCCTCAAGCACAAGCTTCTCTGCGACGAGCCGACTACCCTTGACGAGCTTCTGAACATCGCCAACAGATACGCCACCGCCGATTCATCGATGAAGACCAAGCTCCGGGTAGACGCGTCCGGGAAAGTTCTTAACCCGGCGCCCAAGACGCCGGTAGGAGATTCCGGCTGACGCCAGCACCCGAACGACCAGAAGCGTAAAGGCCCTGCGCCGCCTCCCGTTAACCGGCAGGTGGCCACGGTCGAAGACACGCCGCCTGAAGGGCGGCCCGCACCCAAGAAGACCAAGGGCGGCCGACCGGCTTGGCAGCCGGATTTCTCCTATGAGCAAGCTCTTGACGCCCCGTGCAAGTTCCATAGCGGCGCGAAGCCGTCCAACCACACAACCCGAAAGTGCAACTGGCTCGCCCGAATCTCCAAGGGCGAAGGGCTCACGCCGACTCCTCCTGCCGGTCCGCCGCCTCCGGCTCCGCCGCCTCAGGCCGCCCGGCCCGCAGTCGGCGCCGTGCAGGACGAGTTCCCCGACGAGCAAGCATCCTACGTCATCTTTACGAGCCAGCCCGAAGACCGGCGCAGCAAGCGCCGAGAGCAACAGGAGGTCAGTGTGGTCGCTGCTAACCCAGCCGGACACATGCAGTGGTCAGAGAAACCCATCAGCTGGAGCCGGGACGACCACCCAGAGGTGATGCCGTCTCCCGGCTCCCATGCTTTGGTCCTGGAGGCCAGCCTCGCGACGGACAGACGCGCCGCCCGCTTCTCCCGCGTGCTGATAGATGGCGGAAGCAGCATCAACATCCTATACCGCGACACCCTGGAGAAGTTAAGTGTCAAGACGAAGCAACTTGTGCCGACTCGGACAGTGTTTCATGGCATCGTGCCCGGCTTGTCCTGCGCGCCCATTGGCAAGATCAAGATCGACGTACTCTTTGGGGACAAGGAGCATTTCCGTCGGGAAGCGATCTGGTTCGAAGTGGTGGACCTAGAGAGCCCTTACCATGCATTACCTGGCCGACCCGCCTTGGCCAAGTTCATGGCGGTCCCCCACTACGCGTACCTCAAGATGAAGATACCAAGCTCCAAGGGCATCATCACCGTAGCCGGCGATTACAAGAAGTCTGTCGAGTGCGCTGCAGCCAACAACCGACTGGCCGAGTCCCTTGTGATTGCCGAAGAAAAGAAGACGCTGGACCGGGTCGTGGCCCTGGCCAGCAAGCAGCTGAGCCAGCCCACCGACTCCAAGGAGCATGATGCCCAAGGATCTTTCCAGCCAGCCAAGGAAACCAAGAAGATACCTCTTGACCCTGAGCACCCCGAGAGGTTTGCCATCATTGGGGCAAGCCTGAACAGCAAATAGGAAGGCGAGCTCGCTGATTTCCTCCGTGAGAATATGGATATCTTTGCATGGTCCCCCAAGGACATGCCGGGTGTTCCGAAGGATTTCACCGAGCACAAGCTACATGTGCGAGAAGACACAAAACCAGTCAAGCAGCCTCCCCGCCGACTGTCAGAGGAGAAGAGAAGGATTGTAGGGGAGGAGATAGCTCGGCTTCTGGCAGCCGGCTTCATCATGGAAGTTTTCTTCCCAGAGTGGCTTGCCAACCCGGTTCTCGTGCTGAAGAAGAATAACAAGTGGCGCATGTGTATAGACTACACAAGCCTCAACAAAGCCTGCCCCAAAGATCCCTTCGCCCTGCCAAGAATTGACCAAGTGATAGACTCCACAGCCGAATGCGAGCTATTGAGTTTTTTGGATGCTTATTCAGGATACCACCAGATAAAACTGAACCCGGATGACCGCCTGAAGACCGCCTTCATCATGCCATTTGGAGCCTTCTGCTACCTGACCATGACATTCGGCTTGCAGAATGCCGGTGCCACTTTTCAGCGTTGCATGCAGAAGTGCCTCCTCACGCAACTCGGCAAGAACGCTCACGTCTACGTGGACGATATCGTGGTGAAGACGGAGAAGCGCGGCACCTTGCTGGAAGACCTGAAAGAAACGTTCGAGACCTGCGCCGGTTCCGAATCAAGCTCAACCCCGAGAAATGCGTGTTTGGAGTACCAGCCGGCCAGCTCCTAGGCTTCATGGTTTCCGAACGCGGCATCGAGTGCAACCCGGTGAAGATCAAGGCCATCGAGAGGATGGCGATCCCCACCAAGCTTCGAGAAATCCAGAACTTCACCGGGTGCCTGGCCTCTTTAAAACACTTCATCAGCCAGCTCGGAGAGAAAGCCCTCCCTCTCTACCGCCTCATGAAGAAGAGCACTCACTTCGAGTGGAACGACCAGGGCGATCAAGCCTTTCATGAGCTGAAGAAGATGCTGGCCACGCCACCTGTCCTGGCGGCGCCGACTGAGAAAGAGCCCATGCTCCTTTACATTGCCGCAACCAGCCGGGTGGTCAGCACCGTCATCGTGGTCCAACGCCCAGAGGAGGGCCGAGCCCAGCCGGTCCAGAGGCTGGTGTATTACTTGAGCGAGGTGTTGTCCGCCTCAAAACAGAACTACCCGCACTACCAGAAGATGTGCTATGGCGTGTACTTCACCGCCAAGAAGCTGAAGCCCTACTTTCAAGAGCATCCCATCACGGTCGTATGTACTGCCCCGCTGGTCGAGATCATAGGCAGCCGGGATGCATCCGACCGGGTGGCGAAGTGGGCCATCGAGCTGGCCCCCTACACAATCTTCTACCAGCCCCGCACCGCCATCAAGTCCCAAGCATTGGCCGACTTCCTCGTCGACTGGGCCAAGACCCAGTACCTGCCGCCGGCTCCTGACTCCACCCATTGGCGCATGCACTTCGACGGGTCCAAGATGCGCACCGGCTTGGGAGCCGGCGTCGTCCTTACCTCTCCCAAGGGCGACAAGCTTAGATACACGCTGCAGATCCACTTCGCCGCCTCCAACAATGTAGACGAATACGAGGCGCTCATACATGGGCTCCGGCTTGCCAAGGAACTCGGCATCCGCCAGATCCTATGTTATGGCGACTCGGATTTGGTGGTTCAACAATCATCCGGCGACTGGGACGCCAAGGACGCAAACATGGCAAGCTACCGCTTCCTGGTGCAGCAAATCAGTGGATACTTTGAAGGATGCGAGTTCCTCCACGTGCCGCGAGCCGACAACGAGCCAGCCGATGCCCTGGCCCGAATAGGCTCCACTCGGGAAGCAATACCAACCGGCGTCGCTCTACAACGCCTCCTCAAGCCGTCCATCAAGCCGTCTCCAGAATCCGACTCCTTCGTGCCGCCCAACCCCGACGGGGCCGGGTCCGGCTCGAAGAACCAAGCAGGCGACCCGGGGACTTCAGTACTCGGCCCGGGGACTGCAGTAGCCGGCCCGGGGACTGCCGCACCTGGCCCGGGGACTGCAGTAGCCGGCCTGGGGACTGCAGTAGCCGGCTCGAGGACTACGTCAACACAGCAGTCGGCGGCCGACTCCAGCACTTCATCACCCAACCCGCCCATCCTGGTGGCAGTAGCCACATTGGCGGTAGGGGAAGCCGCAGCTCCGTCATGGGCTCAATCCATCCTCAACTTCCTAGTAAACCAAGATCTGCCGGCTGACGAAACAGAAGCGAGACAAGTCCAACGCCGAGCCGGTGCATACACGATCGTCAACAGAGAGCTGGTCAAGCGCAGTGTCACTGGAGTCCTCCAACGGTGCGTCAAGCAAGAGAAGGGCATTGCAATCCTCAGAGATATACACCAAGGAGAATGCGGCCACCATGCCGCCTCAAGATCACTTGTCGCCAAAGCTTTCCGCCACGGTTTTTTCTGGCCGACTGCTTTGGATGACGCCAAAGAATTAGTTAAGCATTGCAAAGGCTGCCAACTTTTCAGCTCCAAGCAACACATGCCGACTTCGGCACTCAAGACCATCCCCATCACTTAGCCCTTTGCCGTTTGGGGATTAGACATGGTGGGCCCATTCAAGATGGCGCGCGGCGGCATGACACATCTGCTCGTCGCCGTAGATAAATTCACCAAGTGGATCGAGGCAAAGCCGATCAAGAAGCTGAATGGGCCGACTGCCGTGACATTCATCGCAGACATAACAACTCGGTACGACGTGCCACACAACATCATCACCGACAATGGCACAAATTTTGCCAAAGGAGCCTTGGCACGTTTCTACGCTGCACAAGGCATCCGGCTGGACTTAGCGTCCGTCTCCCACCCGCAGTCAAATGGCCAGGTCGAGCGGGCCAACGGCCTCATCCTCTCCGGCATCAAACCCCGACTGGTAGTACCTCTGGAGCGGTCAGCCGGCTGTTGGCTCGATGAGCTGCCGGCTGTCCTTTGGAGTCTGCGCACCACCCCAAACAAGTCAACCGGCTTCACTCCTTTTTTCCTCGTGTACGGTGCCGAAGCAATCATCCCAACCGACATCGAGTTCGACTCACCTCGGGTGACCATGTACACGGAGGCGGAGGCCAAGGAAGCACGAGAAGACGACGTCGACCTGCTGGAAGAAGGCCGGCTGTAAGCCCTCAGTCGGTCTGCCATCTACCAGCAGGGATTGCGCCGCTACCACAGCCGGAAGGTCAGGCCAAGATCCTTCCAGGAGGGCGACCTTGTGCTCCGGCTGATCCAGCGAACAGCCGGCCAGCACAAGCTCTCGGCCCCCTGGGAAGGCCCCTTCGTCATCAGCAGAGCTCTAGGCAACGACTCCTACTACTTGATCGACGCACAGAAACCCAAGGCACGCAAGAGAGACGACTCGGGAAAGGAGTCGGAACGACCATGGAACGCCAATCTCCTTCGAAGATTTTACAGTTGAAATGCAGTATGTATCATGTTAACTTTTGTATTAAGTACGAGACAATAGGCTCCCTGAGGAGGACTCGGGGACTGCCATCTTTTATCTATGAATGAACAATATCATGCTTATGACCTTGTCATTTCATTTACTTATTTCGTCCGGCACCGGGTTCGACCAGTCGGCCCGGGGACTGACCAACTAAAGTTATATTAGAAGTCTTACCCGTGGTCAGGCAAGTAGTGTGCTGACACCCAGGCTTAGCTCTTGCCAAAGCCGCAGTTCGAAGAACCGACTGTTCGGCTGGCAAGAGTCAAAAGCAGGAAAGGGTGCGCACACGAAAAATGGCTAGGGACCAACGGACTAATATAACAGGAGCCGGTTTGCCACCTGCCACCGACCGGCTACCAGAGTAGCCGGCCGGCCGGTTTCCATTCACTTCACTTCAGTCCAAGAAAGCTTGAGTACTTGCCTCCCCAAAGTGGGAAGGCGACAAAGGAAAAAGCCTAAGGATAAAAAGCATATGTGCATGGAAACCAAACATGCACACCATAATGTTTACATAAAAAGACCTCTAAGAGGCCGATATCCAACATAGTTCGATACACCCCCAGCGGGTGGAATTGCAAAAGCTTAAACGATTGTTCCAAAAGACGACAAGCAGGAAAAATAAAGACGGCAAGTCAAGCTGGCGGAGCGGTTGACGAGCTGGGCTGGTCGGTGGAGACGGTTGCATCGGCTGAGGGAGCGGCCGGCTGGTGAACTTCGGCTTGATCACCGCCTCCTGCAGTGGGCGCGGTTCCACGCGCCTCGTTGCTGGAGGCACGATCAGCTGGAGGCTGGCCGGTTGTTCCGCTAGCCGGCTCGACGTCTTCGCCGTCTTTGTCCTTGTCATCTTTGCCCTCATCGCTGGAGACGATATCCTCGGCCGAGTCCTCGCCCGCCGCCGGGTCCAGGCCGAACCAGTCCTCTGGTTGAGCAACGCCGTCATCATTGAGCTCGGGCGCGAAGACACTAATGTCGGTACACTCGGCGATCATCGAGGCGCGCTGGGCGATCGCCGGCCGCACTTCCTCCAGCTCCGTGTCGGCTTCCAGCCTCCAAGTACGCAGCTGGTCCAGGCTTAGCCCTGGGTACCAGGCGCAGACGAACTCCAACGCCTGCCCGGCTCCGAGACGGGCCGCTGACGCCTTCCATGCTTTGAAACGGCCGACTGCGACCTCCAGCCAGTCGGCGGTCCGGCTTGGAGTGCGGGGGATCGTCTGGCCGGGCCAGAGGGCAGCCAGCACCTGCGCCCCGGCACGTTGAAGCCGGCGAAGCATCCGGTGAGCCGGCTGCAGCCGCGCTTGGATGGCCACGAGCTGCTCCTCCAGCGTCCGATTGGCGTCCGGCGCGACATTGACGCCCACCTGACGGCGCGCCTCGCGATGAGCCTCGATGGCTTGGGCAGCGAGGGTGGAGTGGCCGGGAAAGTAATCTGCACAAGAAAATGGGCGGCAGCACAAGTCAGCCCACGACCCAAGGCGGCCAGCAGGCAGAAGAAGGGCAAGAAGAGCAGCTTACCGTCGATCAAGTCTTCGATGCGGCCGAAGCCCGCATCTAGTGCTTGACGAGACTCAGCCCAGCTCGCCGCCTCGGTCTCAAACTCCGCCTTCAGGGCGGCCTCGCTCTCCTGCGCCTTCTGCAGGGTCGCCTTGTGGCTTTCTTCCTGATCAGCCAGCTTCTTGGCCAGGCGGTCGCGCTCCTGGGCCAAGGTGGCGTACTCGGCGTCCCTGGTACGAAGGGCGGTTTGCGCCTTGCCAAGCTCCCTCCGCAAGTCGGCGTTGGCTCCTGCAAAGAGCAAAAGACAAAAAGAAAAAAACCAATGAGGGAAAGGTCGTCAAGGAAGATCCGATCCGACTGCTCAGCAGTCGGCCCGAATCTCGGGGACTACACCCAGTGGGTGCGCTGACGCGCCCCCACAGGAAACAGATAAGAGCAAACACTTACTTCGGCTGTTGGCCAGGTCGTGGATCTTCTGACCCAACTCCTGAGCCTGGGAGTTGAAGGCGGCAGCACGGGAATTATGATATTCCTGGAAGTTGAGATATAAAGCAAATATGAGAAGGTCGTCAAGGAAGATCCGACCCGACTGCTCAGCAGTCGGCCCGAATCTCAGGGACTACACCCAGTGGGTGCACTAACGCACCCCCACGGAAGAAATCAAGGAACCAGAGCGGTCAAGAGCAAAAAACTTACCCGGATGGCGGCTCGCGTCGACAGGAACTCCTGCGTGTATTGCTGCAGGAGGCCGGCCTGAGCTCGCAGCCAATTCCGGACCTCTTGGGCCGCCACATTCAGCTCGCCGGTCCCCGCGCTGGGAGTCCACCCGGACGTACCGGAGCTGGCCGCCTCCAAGGCCTCTGCCGACTGGCCAGCGCCTGCGGCTCGGCGCAACTCCAGCGGGGCGGCACTTCCCCCTGTGCGCTGACGCATCACCGGCTGTATTTCAAGGCCGGTTCCGACTTCAGGCGCGTCCCTGGCCGGCTCCATTGGCGCCGTCGACGACTGGCCGCCTTGGCCCGCGCCGACTGGCGCGGCTGGCGGCGTCCTCCCCGCGAAAACCTCGAAGAGCTCCTCCCTTTGCACTGACGGCGGGTCCTGGATGATCTCCTCCGCCAGGGGCAATGGGGTGTCCGGGTCTATGGATCGGAGTGGGATGGCGAGCAGCGGGGGTTGGTCGCGCGAGCCCTCCGCGTCTGCCTCCGCAGTCGCCCGCTCCGCCTGGATCCTGGCCGCCTCTTCGGCCCGCTCCTTCGCCGCCTGAGCTGCCTCCCGATCCGCCGCCTCCCTCTCCTCCCGCGCCTCACAAGCATTCCGCTCTGTGGCTTCCATGAGATCGGCGCGGGGATCCACGCGGCGGGAGCCCGAAGACCCTCCAGCCGGCCCGACGACGGAGCCGCCTGGGCCCCGCTCCAGAGAAAGCGGCGCCCTGCTCAAAAAACGGAGAAAAGTTAGGAATAATGATTCAAATAGAAGAACACAGCAAAACAAGCATACAAGCGATTGGATGCTTACGCCGAGACCGCCTGGGGCTGCTTCACCGCTTTCCGGAAGCGGGCCGCCTTTGCTGCTGCCTCGTCTTGCTTCGTCGCTGCGGCGGAGGTTTTGGGCTTCTTTGGCCGATTGCCGAAGAGAGCTGACGCGGCCCGGCGCTTTGGGGCGCCACCGCCTGCAGCCGGCGCGGCAGACGAGCCCACGTTTTGGTGCTCGGGCGCCGGCTGGCGACGAGGGACTTCTTTGGCGTCGGCGTCGTCCGGCCAGTCCTTGAAGCTGGCGGAAAGCCCGGTGCCTCCGGGCTCAATGTTGTCACCCACGACGGCCTCCTCCATGGCGGCTGCCCCCAAGTCCGGATCATCAACATCGTCCACCATGCGATCGGGGGCGTACTGATGCTCGATCCCTGCCGCCCCAGCCGGCGGCGGAAGAAGGGGATTCTGCAAACAATAGTCGGCTGATCAGAAGCCGGCCATCATGGAGTCGGCTGACAAAAAGAAGATAGGAGAGAGAAACTTACCATAGGCGGTGGATTGGCGCGAGAGTATGGCGCCTTGCCGTATCGCCAGTCCCCGGCGAGCTTGTAGTTGGCGATGTAATTGACCATGAGCGCCACCTCTGCGTGCGGCATTTCCCGCGTGCTCAGCCGGCTTGGGTCAAAGCGGCCACTCATCTGGCACATCATGTGGGGCCGGCTTTAGAGAGGAAGGATCCGGTGCTCCACGAAGGCGGCCACCAAGTCGGCTCCGCGCAGACCCTCCGACTGGATCATCACTCGAAGCCGGGAGATGGCGGCGTTCCCAGCCGGCAATAGGGACTTGGACCGATAACTCCACGACGGCTGCCTCCCAGCCGGCGGGCCGGCTACGTAGGCAGGCAGATTGATGTGTTCTCCCCTCGGGGGCGAGCCGGCGTTCTTCACGTAAAAATACGACTTCTGCCAGATCTTCACCGACCGGATTAGAGGGATGGAGGGGAACGGGTTGTTATCACCTGACCTCCTCATGGCGATGTAGGCTCCACAGGGAGCTGGCACGCCGGCGGTGACGGTGCCGAGCTTGCTCTGGAAGAGCTCCCCCCAGAGCTCCAGCGTGGGGAGCACGCCCAAGAAGCCTTCGCAGAGGGAGACGAAGGCCGACACGAGCATCACCGCGTTGGGCGTGAGATGATGCGGCTGCAGATTGTAGAACTCCAAGAAGGAGCGCAGAAACCCGCTCGCCGGCAGGCCGAAGCCCCGGAGGAAGTGCGAGCGGAAGACGACCCGCTCGCCTTCCTCCGGCTCCGGCGAGACCTCCGTCGCGGGCGCCAGATGAACTTGCACGAGATTGGCGTCGGGCAGGCGCCGCGTCTGGTGGAGGAACTCCACTTGCTCGTTGTCGATGTTGGAGCCGTCCCATGAGCTCAATAACGCCATGGAGCAGGGCGCGGTGGGCGTGCTGCGGTGAGAAGCTGCGACGGTAGCGAGAGGAAGAAGAAGAAGAAAGAAGACGAGGAGGGATGGAGCATGGGAGAGCGAGCGAACCTCTGCCTCTCCCCCTCCTCCCCCTACTTGTACGCTCGGGCGGCGGAGCCGAGGAGGCACGACGTGGGGGAACATGGGGATCGATCGTGCCCACTTCCCCCACGTCCCGCATTTATTGCGCCCTAATGACGAATTCAAGGTGCCACAGGAAGACGAGTCGTCTCCTTGGGCCGCAGAAGATCAGCGCTCGGGCCGAGGCCAGGGAGTGGCGGGCCCGGGCCTGCGGCGGCGTCCCGTCGCGCGCGTGCGTGGGCTGGATTCCGCCGCCACGTGGCCCATGGGGGGCCCACAATCAGCATGCAAGTCGGCCACCATCCTGGCCGCAAGATACGAGAACTCTCTGAAGACGACCTATGCCAGCGAAGCCGGCTCCTCGGGATAAGAAGCTGATCAAGCTTCTCGTCCCCCTGTCCGCCTCGAAGCTCGCCCAGCTTCGGGGACTACTGTCGGAGTAAATAGCCATGGGTAGCCTAGCCGGCTTCCCCTGGCCCTTCTGAAAAAATTACGAGCCCGTCCAGCTCTCAAAAGAACTCAAGACCTGGGGCCGCCTTCCCCCTGCCGGCTATCTTCTAGGCAGGCTTCGGGGAGCGGCCCGCCTTTAGCCCTCATGAAGGAGGCCGTGGGAGGGCCGACTTCGAGAAGTTGGCAACAAGTAGGCCGACTCCAAGAAGCCGGCTCCCATAAAGCAGTCAAGATCGTACCCGCGAAGTCCGCGTCCACCCAGCAATGATGAAGCGGGGCGTGGCTACAGTAAAGCCTGCCACCCCCAAAACCCGGAGCACCCCCAGCATAGTGCGCCGTACGGGTGGCCACGACCCGTCCGGCGCGGCACTGTTTCCATGGCGGCCTTGACGCCGTCCACGCCGGGATACCAGCGTGGCCCCCGAGGCGGTGGGTCCCTTCGGGCAGAGAGATACCGAAGGCGGCCGCACCTCCTCCTAAGTCGGCCCGATGGAGAGCCGGCCCCCCATAGCTGGCTCGCCATCCTCCTCGAAGGAGACGCCCATTAAGGAGACAAGATATGGCGGGGCTACAGTAATTGCCCGCCAGGGCGGCGGTACTGTAGCCACGCTTACCCCGACCAAGCCCGCATCATCAGCACAGAGCAACAGTAACCAGCCACCGACAAGGCCCTGGACAGTGGGGCCTGCCTGTCGACCAGGGTGCTGGCAGCCGACGGGACCCACCAGTCGGCGGGCCCCAGCAGCCGGCGCAAAAGCCGGCGAGCATAGTCACAGACAGCTGGGCCCCGCGCCCGGCCGGATTACCATTGTACCCCCGGGGGGTAGGCCTATATAAACCCCCCGGTGCACCCATGCAAAGGGTTCGACCCCCAAGCTAGACCTAGACACATACAAGGAGAGGAAGCAGGCTAGCCGTGCCCTTCTTCCTCCTTCCACCAAAACAGCTCAAGGAGCCTTGTGTAGCTACTTGTTCATCTAGCGATCATGCGGAGACCCTGCAGAGCAGCAGTAGGGGTGTTATCTCCACGGAGAGCCCTGAAGCTGGGTAAAGTCCGCCGGTGAGCTTGTCTTCGCCTCATCCCGTTTCCAGGCACCGGCGACGTCTTATTGGCTCCCACAATGATAAGCCACCCGTTGGCATATGTCGCACCTACCACCCGACAGCTGCGCTGACGCGGGTCTTCGCCCACATGTACCTTCGTGATCCCAATGCCGACCTCGACGGCCTGCTGGAACCGCTGAGCGGCGAGGGTGCTGCCGCCGCTATCGAAGCCGTGAAGGGGCGCGCGGAGGCGCTGCTGGGGAAGTTCCGGGCCTTCAGCACCAAGCCAAAGCAAGGCGCTGCCGGCCCTGCTGCTCCACGAGGCGAAGCCACTCCGCACAGCTTCACCGCCGACGAGTGACTCCGTTCCATCCCTGTTCTTCTTTCAATTCCTGCACATGCATCACGCCTCGAGGAGGCATCTAAACTTGCATTTGGTACTGAGACGACAGTATGGGTTGTAATATTTGCTTTTAAATTCCTTGAATTTTATGTTTTTCTTCCCTACTTGCTTGTGTTCTGCGCCGGCAGAGCCCGGCCCTGCACGTGCCTGACCCAGCATTAGCCCCGACCGGAAACTAGGACGGGACCAAAGGAGTGAGGGGCTACGTGACAAGTTAGGCTCCTGAGTCGCGATGCTCAGGAGTCCCCCTTGGCGTGCGAACAACAAGTAGGGAGGCGCGATGTAGGTGTATGTTTTGTTCTACGTCTGCAGAGCCCGGCCCCGAGCGTACCTCACCCAGCATAGCCTTCTGGAACTAAGGAGTGAGGGGCTACGGGACCAGTTAGGCTCCTGAGTCGCGATGCTCAGGAGCCCCCCTTGACGCGCAAACAGCAGGCGATGAGGTGCAATGTAAGCGGAGCTACCGTTCTACGTCTCCAGAGCCCGGCCCCGCGCGTACCTCACCCAGCATAGCCTTTCGGAACTAAGGAGTGAGGGGCTACGGGACCAGTTAGGCCCCTAAGTCGCGATGCTCAGGGGTCCCCCTTGACGCGCAAATGGCCTTCATACCTTGGCTCAACTCGGGGAGAGACGCGCGACGAACCAGGCCCGAGGGGCTTGGCTGGGCGGCGTACGTCTGGGCGTGACCCAGTCGTAGCCCCCGTGCCTAGCCCCCTCGCGCGGCACTCCCAAGGGGAGGCGTTGCGATGAGGCCAGCCACTGAGCTCTGGGCTCCCTAAGGTTAATGCGGCCCGGAGGCCACCCCCAGTTGTTTATCACCAGCGCCGAGCATAGCGCTTCCGTATGTGTACGGCCATAGCCGCTCCTCGGCAGTGTCGTCAGCCAGCGCGGAGCATGGTGCTTCCACTGGTACGTGGGAGGGGGATCCCCTCCGGGAGGAGCCCCCGGGACGTGTACATCCCCGCCCTGACACGTGGCCAGCATGGTAGGGCTAGGTGAGGTGTATCTGGGCACCCGTGAGCCAGCGCGGGACTCACGAGGCCCTACCTCTAGGCGGGTTGCGCCTGGCACTGGGCCGTATCTTGAGATATGTCCCTGCAAAATTTGGTTAGATGCCGGTACTCTACGTCCTCGGGTCCCGGCCCTCGAGCTTGTCTCAGCTGTCGCTGGTATGCCAGGTCGCGATGCCGTGGACAAGGCCAGAGGATGAGGGCTGGAGAGCCAGTAAGAGCCCTGAGTCGCGATGCTCAGGCACCCCCCCCTTTAACGTGCAAGTGGCCGACATGGAGAAGAAAGGATGCCGCGGACAGGCATCAAGCAGTCAAGCGTGATAGGCGAATGCATAGTTGGAAATAAACACGAGGGAGATACACGCCGTTGGGCTTAGCCTGAGCGTTTGGGGATGATGCAGCCCGAGGGGCGCCCCCATCAAGGAAAACTAACAACCGAAAAATAAAAGGGGATACATGCTGCAGGGACAGACCCACGCGGCCTGGGAGTGATGCAACCCTGGGACGGTGCTCCCAGCTGGGAATGAAGCTTGAAAGATGTCACCTGAGGATGTCGTTGGCGAAGTGGCGTTGATGCACCAGACTCGGTGGGCTGTGGAAGCCGATCCTCACGAGCCCCCAGGCCCCGGGGCCCCAGGAGGCTCTAGAGGCACTGGTGACTCCTCGCGAGCTGTCTTCATCTCCGCCAAGGCCGCGGAATGCCTGTCTTCCTGAGCCTCCATGATGCCCCTCATGAGGCACTGGTACGCCGCAGCCATGCTCGGCAGGCCATAAGGCATGCGAACATAGCTGTGGGGTGGACCCCCGCAGCGCCCCACTTGCGAGGGCCAGAGATGCTTTGTTGTGGCGATCTGATTGAGCCCTAGTACGTCGACGTAGACGCGTAGCCCACCATCCTCGCCTGGATGTGGGGCCACAGCTAGTAGACGGCGGCAACCTCTCATGATCCTTGACTCCTGTAGTTCTTGAATGGCCTCGTTAACGAACTCCTGCTGGTCTGACCTTCCTTGCCTGGCTCCTTCCCGAGGGAAACGTGCTTCGAAGAACGCCTCCACATGGTGCCCAAGCGCCTCCCTCGTGAGCCTGGCTAGGTCGGTGGCCCTCCAGGTGAGAGCCCCCGAGCCCTGCCTGAGGAGGGCGCCGGGCGCGCTTTCCTATGCGATGGAAGGGAGGTCCCCCTGGGCAGACACGGGCCCTGAGGGGCCTGCCTCCTGAGGGGCTGAGCCTGACGACGTCTTCTAATTCTTGGGGGTGGTCTCAGGAAGCCTCCTGCTTCCGTGATCTGGGTCTTTCTCTTCACAGGGCACCGTGATGATGCCGCCACTTCCTGGCATCTTGAGGACGTTGTAGCCATGGTGAGTCACGGCCATGAACTTGGCCAGCGCTGGGTACCCGAGGATGGCGTTGTACGGCAGGCAGATGTGGGCGACGTCGAAGTCGATGAGCTCGGTGCGGTAGTTGCTGCGGGCTCCGAAGGTGACAGGGAGGCAGACTTGCCCGATCGGGACTGTGGAACCGTCGGTGATTCTGGAGAAAGGCTTGGTTGCCTGAAGCTGGTCATAGGGCACCTGGAGGTTGTTGAATGTTTCCACGGAAAGGACGTTGAGCCCCGCCCCTCCGTCGATGAGGGTCTTGGTGACCAGCACGTTGCTTATGACTGGGGAGCAAAGCATCGGGAGGACCCCTGCCGTGGCCGCGCACTTGAGCTGGTCCGCTGAGCTAAACGTGATGGCGCACGCCGACCACCTGAGGGGGCGCGTTGCTTCGAGCTTGAGGAGAACTGCATTCACTTCGCGAGCAAACTGCTTGAAGATACGTTGAGAGGCTGGAGCTTGAGCTCCGCCCAGGATGCAGGCGATTGCACGCGGCTCTTGGAAGCCCCCAGTCCCCTCGTCTTGATGGCGGTCTTCGTTCCTCCTTGGCTGAGGCGGCAGCGGAGGTAGGCCTGCGTTGCCATGAGGGCGATCCTCACGAGGCTGATCCCTCCAGTCTCCCTCGTGAGGCAGGTCCCGCCAGTGATCCTCGCGAGGTTGGTCGCGCCACCCCTAGCGCGGGCCGCGATCTTCCCAGTGTCCTGGGTTTCTTCCTCCTCCTTGGCCGTATCCCCGGTCAGCATGGTCAGGGCGACGGCCGATCCTTCCTTCTCGCACGGCGCGGAGTTCTTGACATTCGTTGGTGTTGTGGGTGTGGAGGTCATGGTACACACAGTACCGGCTGCCTCTGGAGGGTTCGGGCAGATCCTTGCCCCGCTTGGTGTCTGGTTCTGCGGTGAGTACGGCAGCCCCCTTGCGCTTCACATCCTTGGCCTTGGGCTTATTCTCTTTTGCATCCGCGGTAGGCAGCTCGAGGATGGAGAGACGTCCCTCCTCAACCCTGGCGCACTTGGTCGCCAAGTTGAACAGCTCCAGGGAGGTGCAGAGGTCTTCGTGCATCGCCAGCTCCTCCTTCATCTTGACGTCATGCACGCCATCGGAGAAGGCTGAGATGATGGCTTCCTCGGACACCTTGGGGATCTTGAGGAACGCACTGTTGAAGCGTTGGATGTACTTTTGCAGGGTTTCCCCAGGTTGTTGCTTGATGCGGCGCATGTCGCTCACGGCGGGTGGCCGGTCGCGAGTACCTTGGATGTTGGCGATGAAGCGGGTGCGCATCTGGTCCCAGGAGGAGATCGTGCCTGGAGCATGATTCAGGAGCCAGGTTCGAGCTCCTTCTTTGAGCGCCATGGGGAACCAGTTCGCCATGACCTTTTCATCCCCGTTGGCAGCCTCGATGCCCAGCTCACAGAGCTGGAGGAACTCTGCGGGGTCAGTTGTGCCGTCGTAGCGAGGAGGCATGTCTGGCTTGAACTTGCCGGGCCACGCGATGTTGCGCGGCTCGGTGGTGTAGGCGCGGCTGCCGGCGGTGGCCACGAAAGGCTTCGACTGGTGGAGAGCTTGGTCTTGAGGGTCCCCGCGCACTGCAGCTAGGAGCAGAGCGGGGTCTTGGCGTGCCGGAGCTGGAGCAGGGTCGCGGCGTGCCGGAGCAGGGAGCGCCCGGGCAGCTCCTTGCGGGCGAGGGACTTCTTGGCAGCTCCGTTCTTGTTGCGCTGGCACCTGACGGAGCGGGTTCTGCCCAGGGGCCACGCGCCTTGGAGCCATGGCATCTTCTTGGAGAGGAGGCGGCTGGTGCGCCTCTGGAGCTTCGTTGCCCGCGCGGGGCGGGGTGTGGCGCAGAGGAATGGACGGCGCGGAAGAGCCCCCTGCGGCGCGGACAAGCTCGGCGACGCGGTCGAGCCACTCTTCGTAGACGTCGTCGACGGGGCGGTAGCGCAGGAGCTCGTTTGCCGCGAGGAGCGCAGCTCGAGCCTCCAAGGGTGCGCGGAGCGCGCGGGACGAAGAGCCAGCTGGTGCGAGCGATGGAGTAGCGGTGCGGCCGTCTTGGTGCACGGATGGATGCTGAGACGACACTTGCTGCTCGCTCCCCGCCGGGCTGGTGGCGGCGTTGACAGCGGGCGATAGGGAACGATGAGGACGCCCACCAACGGGGGCCGTCTGGGTGACGCGAGAAGCGATGGCGGCCGGGCGCTCGGTGCGGGCCCGACGAGCTTCGGACATGGACGCGACGGTCAGAGGAGAACGGAGTGGTGGAGGACAGATTTCGGCGCACCCCTACCTGGCGCGCCAAGATGTCGGATCACGGGTTCCGGCAGACCCTTAAGGTTCGAACATTGGGGTGCATGCGGAGATCACGCCCTCGACCTCCCTGTCTCAGAAAGATCTAAACTACTAAAAGAGCTGCACGAGAGACACAAGGTTTATACTGGTTCGGGCCACCATTGTGGTGTAATACCCTACTCCAGTGCGTGGCTGGTGGATTGCCTCTTGGGGCTAATGATGATGAACGATACAAGGAAGAACCGCCTCGCGAGGGTCTGTTCTTGACTGGGGCGATGAACTGCTAGGAGGAGTTCAGTCACCCTTCTCTCTCTCTCTTTCTCTGATTTCGATCCCCCCTTTTTCGGATCGATCTACCCTGGGGGTGGCTAGTCCTATTTATAGGCAAAGGCCCTGGGCCTCTTCCCAAATATTGAGCGGGAAGGGCGCCAACAATTGGCCAATTCGAAGGGGAACATCTAGTACACTTATCCTGACTAAAGTTGGTCTTCGCCTGCCAAAGGCTCTGCGGTGACGCCGCGCTGGGCTCCATGGTGACCTCCGTCTCGTAGTCCGCCTGGTCTTGGTCTCGTTGCACCGAAATGGCAACCTTTGCCTGATGCCTCGGTACTCCGCAGCTGCGCTTGCCCCCTTTGCACCAAAGAGGAAAGAAGGACGATGTGCACGCTGGCGCCCGCCTGGCACCCTCGGTCGTCATGGCTTGCGTCATGGGCACCTCGCGAGGTACCCCGCCTTGATTTCTCCGCCTCCTCGCGAGCCAGCCTGAGGAGGCCGTGCCTGAGGAAGCTCCATGTCGTCCGCCCCGCGAGGCTTGGCCCCTCGCGAGGGTCTTGAGTATTGTGTTGATGAAGATGGGCCATGCTGGGCCTCCTTTGAGCCACGCCGCAGGCCGCAGGCAGGCAAGTCTGGGGACCCCCGTTCCCAGAACGCCAACACACTTGGTCGCCAAGTTGAAGAGCTCCACGGAGGTGCACAGGTCTTCATGCATCACCAGCTCCTCCTTCATCTTGACGTCGCGCACGCCATCGGAGAAGGCCGAGATGATGGCCTCCTCGGGCACCTTGGGGATCTTGAGGCGCACGTTGTTGAAGCGCTGGATGTACTTCTGCAGGGTCTCTCCAGGTTGTTGCTTGATGCGGCGCATGTCGCTCACGGCGGGTGGCCGGTCGCGAGTACCTTGGAAGTTGGCGATGAAGCGGGTGCGCATCTGGTCCCAGGAAGAGATCGTGCCTGGAGCCAGATTCAGGAGCCAGGTGCGAGCTCCTTCCTTGAGCGCCATGGTGAACCAGTTCGCCATGACCTTTTCGTCCCCGCTGGCAGCTTCGATGCCCAGCTCATAGAGCTGGAGGAACTCTGCAGGGTCAGTCGTGCCATCGTAACGAGGAGGCAGGTCTGGCTTGAATTTGCCGGGCCACGCGATGCTACACAGCCCGGTGGTGTAGGCACGGCAGCCTACGGTGGCCACGACAGGCCTCGGCTGGTGGAGAGCTTGGTCTTGAGGGTCCCCACGCGCTGTAGCTAGGAGCAGTGCGGGGTCGCGGCGTGCTGGAGCAGGGAGCGCCCGGGCAGCCCCTTGCGGGCGTGGAATCTCTTGGCAGCTCCATTCTTGCTGCGCCGGCACCTGACAGAGTGGATTCCACCCAGGGGCCACGCGCCTTGGAGCCATGGCGTCTTCTTGGAGAGGAGGCGGCTGGTACGCCTCCGGGGCTTCGTTACCCATGCGGGGCGGGGTGCGGCGCAGTGGAACGGATGGCGCGGAAGAGCCCCCCGCGGCGCGGACAAGCTCGGCGACGCGGTCGAGCCACTCCTCGTAGACATCGTCGACGGGACGGTAGCGCAGGAGCTCGTTTGCTGCGAGGAGCACAGCTCGAGCCTCCAAGGGTGCGCGGAGCGCGCGGGACGAAGAAGTAGCTGGTGCAAGCGATGGAGTAGCGGTGCGGCCGTCTTGGCGCACGGATGGATGCTGAGACGATGCTTGCTGCTCGCCCCCTGCCGAGCCGGTGGCGGCGTTGACGGCAGGCGACGGCGAACGACGAGGACGTCCGCCGACGGGCGCCGTCTGGGTGACGCGAGAAGCGATGGCGGCCCGGCGCTCGGCGCGGGCCCGATGAGCGTCGGACATGGATGCGACGGTCGGAGGAGAACGGGGCGGTGGACGACGAATTCCGGCGCACCCCTACCTGGCGCGCCAAATGTCGGATTTCGGGTTCCGGCAGACCCTTAAGGTTCGAACACTGGGGTGCGCGCGGAGATTACGCCTTCTACCTCCCCGCCTCGCAAAGAACTAAACTACTAAAAGAACTGCACAAGGGACACAAGATTTATACTGGTTCGGGCCACCGATGTGGTGTAATACCCTACTCCAGTGTGTGGTTGGTGGATTGCCTCCTGGGGCTGATGATGATGAACAATACAAGGAAGAACAGCCTCGCGAGGGTCTGTTCTTGGCTGGGGCGATGAACTGCTGGGAGGAGTTCAGTCACCCTTCTCTCTCTCTCTCTCTCTCTCTCTCTCTTACTCTTACTAGCCAACCGAACCAAAAGCTCGAACCCCTTGCTACGTGGGCTGCTGGCCCTATTTATAGAGGCCCTGGTCCTCTTCCAAATATTGAGCGGGAAGGGAGCCAACAATGGCAGGCTAATTTGAAGGGGGACGGCAAGTATCAACTACCCTGACAAAAGCAGTCTTCGCCTGCGCAAAGCTCTGGTGATGACGCCGTCTTGGGCTCCATGGTGACCTCCGTCTCGTAGTCCTCCTAGTCTTGGTCTCGTTGCAGCGAAATGGCAACCTTTGCCTGATGCCTTGGTACTCCGCGGCTGCGCTTGCCCCCTTTGCACCAAAGAGGAAGGAAGGACGTTGCGCGCGCTGGCACCCGCCTGGAGCCCTGAGTCGTCATGGCTTGCGTCACGGGCACCTCGCGAGGTACCCTACCTTGATCTCTCCGCCTCCTCGCGAGCCAGCCTGATGAGGCCGTGCCTGAGGAAGCTCCGTGTCGTCCGCCTCGCGAGGCTTGGCCCCTCGCGAGGGTCTTGAGTCTTGTGTTGATGAAGATGGGCCATGCTGGGCCTCCTTTGAGCCACGTCGCAGGCCGCAGGCAGGCAAGTCTGGGGACCCCCATTCCCAGAACGTTGACATCTTCTCCGTTATCTCCCGAGAGTGAAGTTCTAAATTTCAAACAAAGGGAGGGAGAAAATCTAAAAGATTCTTGGTATAGGATTTGCAATGCTCAAAATAGATCTACCAGGAAACAATCTACCTTAGTTCTTCTCCGCAATTTTTATGTAGGTATTAATCCTTGGAATAGATATACCCTTGATACCATTACCGGAGGGAATTTTTTGGGTAGCCATACTTTTGATTCTTATAATGATATGTTAGATTTATTTGGCTCACCATGTTAACTTTGGAGCATGTTATGCAAAGACTTGAAATTATTGAAAATAAAGTTGCTACTATTGAATCAATTGAAAATCTTGATAAAAAGATCCACAATCAAATCACTCAATATGGATCTAAGGTAGGAATGACTTTGAAAAATATTAAGGAAAAGGAACCCATAGTTAATGAGAAGATGAACTTAGATTCTACTAGAATTGATAAACTTGAGGGTATCATTACAAATTTGGGAACTGCTTTTTCTTCTGTAAAGAATACTCCTCATCCTCCTACTAAAATTGCCAAGCTCATGTATGTTCCTAAAAATAAGGTTGAATCATCTAGTAAGGAAACTGCTGATCTTAAATCTATAAGTATTCATCCCAATCTTTTTGCTATCATTAAAGAACCATTTATTACAAATGAATTTTTCGATCTTGTGCCTAAAAGTTTGATAATTAATAAAAAGAAAGAAATTCCTAAAGACCGTAGATGCCTAATTGAAGAATTGCCTACCAAAGATGGCAATACCTAGATCTATTCTTGCTCGTTATGCCTAGCTAGGGGCGTTAAACGATAGCGCTTGTTGGGAGGCAACCCAGTTTTATTTTTATTCCTTGATTTTTGCTCATGTTTAGTAATAAATAAATTATTTAGCCTCTGTTTTTGTTGTGGTTTTTGTGTTTAATTAGTGTTTGTGCCAAGTAGAACTGTTGGGAAGACTTGGGGAAAGTCTTGTTGAACTTGCTGTAAAAAACAGAAACTTTAGCGCTCACGAGAACTGCTATCATTTTTATTTGAAGAGTGCTATTTAGTTAATTATTTTTGCAGATGATTAATAGAGAAATTACTCACGTCCATAAATTTATTTTAGAATTTTTTTGGTTCCAGATCTTGCGCTAGCTACAGATTAATACAGACTGTTCTGTTTTTGACAGATTCTGTTTTTCGTGTGTTCTTTGCTTATTTTGATGAATCTATTGGTAGTAAAATAGTTTATAATACATAGAGAAGTTGGAATAGAGTAGGTTTATCACCAATATAAATAAAGAATGAGTTCATTACAGTACCTTGAAGTGGTCTTTTGTTTTTTTCGCTAACGGAGCTCACGAGTTTTCTATTTTGAGTTTTGTGTTGTGAAGTTTTCAAGTTTTGGGTGAATTCTTTTGATGGATCATGGAACAAGGAGTGGCAAGAGCCTAATCTTGGGGATGCCCATGGCACCCCCAAGATAATCCAAGGACACCAAAAAGTCAAAGCTTGGGGATGCCCTGGAAGGCATCCCCTCTTTCATCCACTTCCATCGGTAATTTACTTGGAGCTATATTTTTATTAACCAACATGATATGTGTTTTGCTTGGAGCGTCTTGTATTATTTGTGTATTTGTTTGTTAGTATGCCACAATCATCCTTGCTGTACACACCTTTTGAGAGAGCCATACATGAATTAAAAGTTGATAGAATACTCTATGTGCTTCACTTATATCTTTTGAGCTAAGTAGTTTTGCTCTATGTGCTTCACTTATATCTATTGAGCTAAGTAGTTTTGCTCTATGTGCTTCACTTATATATATTGAGCTAAGTAGTTTTGCTCTATGTGCTTCACTTATATCTTTTGAGCTAAGTAGTTTTGCTCTGTGTGCTTCACTTATATCTTTTAGAGCACGGTGGTGGATATGTTTTAAAGAAACTATTGATCTCTCATGCTTCACTTAAATTAATTTGAGAGTCTCTTAATAGCATGGTAATTTGCCTAATAATAATATGCTTGGTATTCAAGATTTGTGAAACTCTCTTTTGGGTGTGTTGAATACTAAGAAAAGATTGAAGCATGATAATTGTTTTGAGTTATAGAGGTGATAATATTGAAGTCATGCTAGTTGAGTAGTTGTGAATTTAAAGAATACTTGTGTTGAAGTTTGTGATTCCTGTAGCATGCACGTATGGTGAACCGTTATGTGATGAAGTCGGAGCATGATTTATTTATTGATTGTCTTCCTTATGAGTGGCGGTCGGGGACGAGCGATGGTCTTTTCTTACCAATCTATCCCCCTAGGAGCATGTGCGTAATACTTTGCTTTGATAACTTCTAGATTTTTGCAATAAGTATATGAGTTCTTTATGACTAATGTTGAGTCCATGGATTATAAGCACTCTCACCCTTCCACCTTTGCTAGCCTCTCTAATACCGTGCAACTTTCACCGGTATCATACACCTACCATATACCTTCCTCAAAACAGCCACCATACCTACCTATTATGGCATTTCCATAGCCATTCCGAGATATATTGCCATGCAACTTTCCACCATCTAGTTCATCATGACACAATTCATCATTGTCATATTGCATATCCCGGCACACCGCCGGATGCATTCACATAGAGTCATATTTTGTTCTAAGTATTGAGTTGTAATTGTTGAGTTATAAGAAAAATAAAAGTGTGATGATCATCATTATTAGAGCATTGTCCCAGTGAGGAAAGAATGAAGGAGACTATGATTCCCCCATAAGTCGGGATGAGACTTCGGACGAAAAATAAAAAATATTTGAAAAAAAGAGGCCATAAAAAAGAGAGAAAAGGCCCAAACAAAAAAATGATGAGAGAAAAAGAGAGAAGGGACAATGTTACTATCCTTTTACCACACTTGTGCTTCAAAGTAGCACCATGATCTTCATAGTAGAGTGTCTCTCATGTTATCACTTTCATATACTAGTGGGAATTTTTCATTATAGAACATGGCTTGTATATTCCAATGATGGGCTTCCTCAAATTGCGCTAGGTCTTCATGACAAAGCAAGTTGGATGCACACCCACTTAGTTTCTTTTTGAGCTTTCATATACTTATAGCTCTAGTGCATCCGTTGCGTGGCAATCCCTAATCACTCACATTGATATCTATTGATGGGCCTACTCAATCCACGCTATATTATCTACTGTTTTGGACTATATTGGGCTTTATTTTCCGCTACTATATTATTTTTGGGACTAACCTATTAACCGGAGGCCCAGCCCAGAATTGCTGTTTTTTTGCCTATTTCAATGTTTTGGATTAACGGAATATCAAACGGAGTCCAAACGGAATAAAATCTTCGGAAACGTGATTTTCTCACCGAACGTGATCCAGGAGACTTAGCCCTACTACAAGGGATCAAAGGGGTGGTCACGAGGGTGGGGGGCACCCCCCTAGGGCGCGCCCCCTGTCTCATGGGCCCCTCGGTGCTCCACCAACGTACTCCTTCCTCCTGTACATACACACATACCCCCAAACGACCAGAACAGGAGCCAAAAACCTAATTCCACCGCCGCAACTTTTTGTATCCACGAGATCCCATCTTGGGGCCTGTTCCGGAGGTCCACCGGAAGAGGGCCGTCATCACGGAGGGCTTCTACATCATCCTAGCCCCTCCGATGAAGTGTGAGTAGTTTACCTCAGACCTTTGGGTCCATAGTTAGTAGCTAGATGGCTTCTTCTCTCTCTTTGAATCTCAATACAAAGTTCTCCCCCTCTCTCGTGGAGATCTATTTGATGTAATCTTCTTTTTGCGGTGTGTTTGTTGAGATCGATGAATTGTGGGTTTATGATCAAGTCTATCTATGAATAATATTTCAATCTTCTCTGAATTCTTTTATGCATGATTGGTTATCTTTGCAAGTCTCTTCGAATTATCCGTTTGGTTTGGCCAACTAGATTGGTAGTTCTTGCCATTGGAGAAGTGCTTAGCTTTGGGTACGATCTTGCGGTGTCCTTATCCAGTGACAGAAGGGGAAGCAAGGCATGTATTGTATCGTTGCCATCGAGGATAACAAGATGGGGTTTATTTCATATTGCATGAATTTTATCTCTCTACATCATGTCATCTTGCTTAAGGCGTTACTCTGTTTTTAACTTAATACTCTAGATGCATGCTGGATAGCGGTCGATGAGTGGAGTAATAGTAGTAGATGCAGAATCGTTTCGATCTACTTGTCACGGACGTGATGCTTATATACATGAGCATGCCTATATATTCTCATAATTATGCTCAATTCTATCAATTGCTCAACAGTAATTTGGTCACCCACCTTAGAATACTTATGCTCTTGAGAGAAGCCACTAGTGAAACCTATGGCCCTTGGGTCTATTCTCATCATATCAATCTCCATCACTTTTATATTGTTTTTCTATTTATTTTGCTTTTACTTTTTACTTTGCATCTTTATATCAAAAATACCAAAAATATTCTATCTATCAGATCTCACTCTCGTAAGTGACCATGAAGGGCTTGGCAAACCCTAATCGCGTTGGTTGCGAGTAGCTATCGCTTTGTGCAGGTACGAGGGACTTGAGTGTGGGCTTCTACTGGATTGATACCTTGGTTCTCAAAAACTGAGGGAAATACTTACGCTACTCTGTTGCGTCATCCCTTCCTCTTCGGGGAAAACCAACGCAATCTCAAGACGTAGCACCCTCCCGTGGCAGCGGGGTCCTTACGGAAACTAAGGGATATTAAGGCCTCCTTTTAATAGAGTACCGGAACAAAGCATTAACACATAGTGAATACATGAACTCCTCAAACTACGGTCATCACCGGTAAGTATCCCGGTTATTGTCACTTCGGGGTTAACGGATCATAACACATAATAGGTGACTATAGACTTGCAAGATATGATCAAGAACACTCATATATTGATGAAAACATAATAGGTTCAGATCTGAAATCATGGCACTCGGGCCCTAGTGACAAGTATTAAGCATAGCAAAGTCATAGCAACATCAATCTCAGAACATAGTGGATACTAGGGATCAAACCCTAACAAAACTAACTCGATTACATGATAGATCCCATCCAACCCATCACCGTCCAGCAAGCCTACGATGGAATTACTCATGCACGGCGGTGAGCATCATAAAATTGGTGATGGAGGATGGTTGATGATGACGATGGTGCGGATCCCCCTCTCCGGAGCCCCGAACGGACTCTAGATCAGCCCTCCCGAGAGGTTTTAGGGCTTGCCGGCGGCTCCGTATCATAAAACACGATGATTTCTTCTCCCTGTTTTTTTCTCCCCGAAACACAATATATGGAGTTGGAGTTGGAGTCGGAGAGGCAACAGGGGGGCCACGAGGTAGGAGGGCGCCCTAGGGGGGCGGGCGCGCCTCCCACCCTCGTGGAGTGGTAGTGGGCCCCCTGGCCTTCATCTTTTGCAGGTATTTTTCATATTTTCTGAAAAGTGGCTCCGTGAAGTTTCAGGTCATTCCGAGAATGTTTGTTTCTGCACATAAATAACACCATGGTAATTCTGCTGAAAACAGCGTCAGTCCGGGTTAGTTCCATTTAAATCATGCAAGTTAGAGTCCAAAACAAGGGCAAAAGTGTTTGGAAAAGTAGATACGTTGGAGACGTATCAACTCCCCCAAGCTTAAACCGTTGCTTGTCCTCAAGCAATTCAGTTGACAAACTGAAAGTGATAAAGAAAAACTTTTACAAACTCTATTTGCTCTTGTTGTTGTAAATATGTAAAGCTAGCATTCAAGTTTTTAGCAAAGATTATAACTAACCACATTCACAATAATGCATAGGTCTCAAGTTTACTCATGTCAATAGCATAATCAACTAGCGAGCAATAATAATAAATCTCGGATGACAACACTTTCTCAAAACAATCGTAATATGGTATAACAAGATGGTATCTCGCTGGCCCTTTCTGAGACTGCAAAACATAAATGCAGAGCACCTTTAAAGACCAAGGACTGACTAGACATTGTAGTTCATGGTAAAAGAGATCCAGTCAAGTCATACTCAATGTAAACTAACAGTAATGAATGCAAATGACAGCGGCGCTCTCCAACTGGTGCTTTTTAATAAGAGGATGATGACTCGGCATAAAAGTAAATAGATAGGCCCTTCGCAGAGGGAAGCAGGGATTTGTAGAGGTGCCAGAGCTCAGTTTTGAAACAGAGGTGAAGAATATTTTGAGCGGTATACTTTCATTGTCAATATAACAACCAAGAGGTGGCGATATCTTCCATGCTACGCACATTATAGGCGGTTCCCAAAAAGAATGGTAAAGTTTATACTCCCCCTTCCACCAACAAGCATCAATCCATGGCTTGCTCGAAACAACGAGTGCCTCCAGCTAACAAGAGTCCCAGGGGGAGTTTTGTTTGCAATTATTTTGATTTAGTTTGCATAAAGCATGGGACTGGGCATCCCTTCGACCAGCCATTTATCTCGTGAGTGAGGAGCGGAGTCCACTCCTCTTGAGAATAACCCGCCTAACATGGAAGATATAGACAGCCCTAGTTGATACATGAGCTATTCGAGCATACAAAACATGATATTTATTTGAAGGTTCAGAGTTTGGCACATACAAATTTACTTGGAACGGCAGGTAGATACCGTATATAGGTAGGTATGGTGGAATCATGAGGAATAACTTTGGGGTTTCAGGGATTGGATGCACAAGCAGTATTCCCGCTTAGTACAGGTGAAGGCTAGCAAAAGACTGGGAAGCAACCAGCTAGAGAGCGGCAACAGTCATGAACATGCATTAAAATTAATCAACACCGAATGCAAGCATGAGTAGGATATAATCCACCATGAACATAAATATCGTGAAGGCTATGTTGATTTTGTTTCAATTACATGCGTGAACATGTGCCAAGTCAAGTCACTTAAATCATTCAGAGGAGGATACCACCCTATCATACCACATCATAACCATTTCAATAGCATGTTGGCACGCAAGGTAAACCATTATAACTCATAGCTAATCAAGCATGGCGCAAGAAACTATGATCTCTAGTTGTCATTGCAAACATGTTTATTCATAATAGGCTGAATCATGAACGATGAACTAATCATATTTACAAAAACAAAAGAGGTCAAGTTCATACCAGCTTTTCTCATCTCAGTCAGTCCATCATATATCGTCATAATTGCCTTTCACTTGCACGACCGAACAATGTGAATAATAATAATAGTGCACGTGCATTGGACTAAGCTAGAATCTGCAAGCATTCAATAAACAGGAGAAGACAAGGCAATATGGGCTCTTTTGTCAGATAAACAACAATGTATATAAGAGCCACTTCAACAATTTAATTATGGTCTTCTACTATCGATCCCCAAAGAAAAGAAAAGAAATAAAACTATTTACATGGGAAAGCTCCCAACAAGCAAAAGAAGAACAGGAAATATTTTTGGGTTTTCTTTTTAATTACTACTACAAGCATGGAAAGTAAACTAATTAAAAGCTCCAACTAGTTTTTTTGGTTTTTCTTAAGGTTTATTAAACACACAAGAAGAAAGCATAAAAAGGAAAATAAACTAGCATGGATGATACAATGAAAAAGTATGAGCACCGACATCTAGCAATGAGTGTGTGAACATAAATGTAATTTCAGTGGGAAATACGTACTCCCACAAGCTTAGGCTTTTGGCCTAAGTTGGTTTATGGCCACGGCTGGCCCGACGGATATCCATAATAGTAGTTGGGGTCGTACTGCGATGCAGCGGCTATCGCCTGCTGAGCTGCAGCGTGGCGACGAGCGGCCTCCGCTCTCCTCTCGTACTCATCTGCCTCCTCTCTGGTAATAGTATATCTTCCTTTTTCCTGATGATCAAAGAAGGCAGGAGCAGGGAGAGTAATATGGACAGCACGGTGTCTGTCAAAGATTAGTTGATACTGGAGAGGTGATTCATTCCTCTCGACAAACTGGTGGTGAACCATAACATTAAAGTCTAGGTAAGTAGGTGGTAATTCAATATCATCTTCGCATATGGCTATACCAAGAAAATTAGCTATGCGGGTTCCATAAATTCCTCCAAAGAAATCTCCATTAAATCTATTAAGATGCAACCTACGTGCAACAATGGCTCCCAAATTATAAGATTGGTCTCCTAACACAGCACTCCTAAGAATACTAAGATCGGGGACACACATATGACATGCCTCATCTTTACCATTGATGCATCTACATATGAAGAGAGCAAAATAACGTATAGCAGGAAAGTGAATGCTCCCTATGGAAGCTTGTGTAAAATCTCTAGATTCTTCTACAGTTATGCTAGCAAGAAAATCTCTAAATTCAGATTTGCTAGGATCCCTTATACTACCCCATTGTGGAAGTTTGCATGCAGTGGTAAAATCCTCTAAGTCCATAGTGTAAGAATTATTGTAAAGATCAACCAGGACAATTGGAGAATTACGTGAAGTTGAAAATTCAAACCTCCTCACAAAGGTACTGGTGAGGTTGTGATACTGGCTGCACTTCTCTTCCTCGAAGCTCACAAGATCAGCGTTATGCAAATATACGTTGAATTCTTCCTTAATTCCCGCTCGATCCATCAAGTTTTCAGAAGGCCATTCACAAGGACGCACTGGAGCGTCTCTTGGTGGCTCGTCATCAGCATCACACATTGCAAGCCTGGGTCCTTGCTTCCTTGAAGAACCACCTTGGAACATTTTCCTAAGCATATTTCTTCATCTGAAAAATTCTGAAATTTTTTAGTAACTTCAAAATAAAAGTAAACCAAACTCAATAATATTGATAACAACTACTCATACAAGTGCCTAGGGCCTATATCATGCATCAAAACTACTTGGAACCATATAAATTTGACATGCAAGCTCAAGAATAGGGTCACCTAAGCAGCAAAAATTTGCAATGAATAAAACACTAGAACAAAAACTAATTGGACCAAAGGAGGAGTCACATACCAAGGAACAATCTCCCTAAGCAGTTTTGTGAGGGGTGCTTTGAGCAAGGAGATCGAAAATGGCAGCAAAACGAGCTTGGACTCAGGTTTGAGCTGGTTATTCGTGTTTGTGGGAGGAAGAAGAAGTGTATGGGTGAAAGGATAAGTGGAGGAGGGCCACCGTGGGCCCACGAGGTAGGGGGCGCGCCCAGGGGGTAGGGCGCGCCCTCCACCCTCGTGGGCAGGTGGTTGACCCCCCTGCTGTGTTCTTAGTGCCAAATATTCTCAAATATTCTAGAAAAAATCAAATTTAAATTTCAGGGCATTTGGAGAACTTTTATTTTCGGGGTATTTTTATATTGCACAGATAATCAGATAACAGACAGAAAAATATTTATTTTTATTTTATTTAATATAAATAACAGAAAGTAAAAGTGGGGTACAGAAGGTTGTGCCTTCTAGTTTCATCCATCTCATGATCGTCAAAAGGAATCCTCTAAAAAGGTTGATAAAGTCTTGTTAACGAACTCATTCCGAATAACATGGAACCGGAGAAATTTCGAATAACACTATGTTACCTCAACGGGGATATGCACATCCCCAATAATAAGAATATCATATTTCTTCTTGACAGTAGGAAGAGGAAATTCAAAACCTCCAAATATAATCAATGGAACTTTTCCAATAGAGTTGATACTATGAACTTGAGGTTGTTTCCTCGGAAAGTGTACCGTATGCTCATTGCCATTAACATGAAAAGTGACATTGCCTTTAGTGCAATCAATAACCTCCCCTGCAGTATTCAAAAAGGGTCTTCCAAGAATAATAGACATACTATCATCCTCGGGAATATCAAGAATAACAAAGTCCGTTAAAATAGTAACGTTTGCAACTACAACAAGCACATCCTCACAAATACCGACAGGTATATCAGTTGATTTATCAGCCATTTGCAAAGATATTTCAGTAGGTGTCAACTTATTTAAATCAAGTCTACGATATAAAGAGAGAGGCATAACACTAACACTGGCTCCAATATCACATAAAGCAGTTTTAACATAATTTCTTTTAATAGAGCATGGTATAGTGGGTACTCCTGGATCTCCAAGTTTCTTTGGTATTCCACCCTTAAAAGTATGATTAGCAAGCATGGTGGAAATTTCAGCTTCCGGTATCTTTCTTTTATTTGTAATAATATCTTTCATGTACTTTGCATAAGGATTGGTTTTGAGCATATCAGTTAATCGCATACGCAAAAAGATAGGTCTAATCATTTCAGCAAAGCGCTCAAAATCCTCATCATCCTTTTTCTTGAATGGTTTGGGAGGAAAAGTCATGGGTTTCTGAACCCATGGCTCTCTTTCTTTACCATGTTTCCTAGCAACAAAGTCTTTTTTATCATAACGTTGATTCTTTGATTGTGGGTTATCAAGATCAACAACATGTTCAATTTCTATATCATTATCATTACTAGGTTGAGCATCATCATGAACATTATTATTAGCATTATCACTGGTTTCAGGTTCATTACCAGATTGAGTTTCAGCATCAGAAATAGAAATATCATTTGGATTCTCAGGTGTTTCAACAATAGGATCACTAGAAGCATGCAAAGTCCTATCATTTTTCTTTTTCTTCTTTTTAGAAGAACTAGGTACATCTATATTATTTCTCTGAGAACCTTGCTCAATTCTCTTAGGGTGGCATTCAGGATACAAAGGTTCATGAGTCATTCTACCAGTTCTAGTAGCCACTCTAATAGCATTATCATTATTCTTACTATTCAATTCATTGAGCAAATCATTTTGAGCTTTAAGTACTTGTTCTACTTGAGTGGTAACCATAGAAGCATGTTTACTAATAAGTTTAAGTTCACCTTTGACATTAGCCATATAATCACCCAAGTGTTTAAGCATATTTGAATTGTATTTCAATTGTCTACCAAAATAAGCATTAAAGTCTTCTTGCTTAGCCATAAATTTATCAAACTCATCTAAGCATGGGCTAGCAAATTTAGTAAATGGGATTTCAGCTTTATCATATTTAGAGAGAGTTTTTACCTTTACTACATGTGTCGGGTTATCGAGACCATGAGTTTCTTCAATAGGTAATGGATCAAGATCATATGTTTCTTCAACAAGCGGTCAATTAAGACCATGTATTTCTTCAATAGGAGGTAAATTCTTAACATCTTCAGCTTTAATACCCTTTTCTTTCATAGATTTCTTTGCCTCTTGCATATCTTCAGGACTGAGAAATAGAATACCCCTCTTCTTCGGAGTTGGTTTAGGAATAGGCTCAGGAATTGGCTCCGGAGGTGTCCAATTATTTTCATTTGTCAACATATTATTTAATAGAATTCCAGCTTCATCCGGTGTTCTTTCCCTGAAACAGAACCAGCACAACTATCCAGGTAATCTCTGGAGGCATCGGTTAGTCCATTATAAAAGATATCAAGTATTTCATTTTTCTGAAGAGGATGATCATGCAAAGCATTAAGTAATTGGAGAAGCCTCCCCCAAGCTTGTGGGAGACTCTCTTCTTCAATTTGCACAAAATTATATATATCCCTTAAAGCAGCTTGTTTCTTATGAGCAGCGAAATATTTAGCAGAGAAGTAGTAAATCATATCCTGGGGACTACGCACACAACCAGGATCAAGAGAATTAAACCATATCTTAGCATCACCCTTTAATGAGAACGGAAATATTTTAAGGATGTAAAAGTAACGAGTTCTCTCATCTTTAGTGAACAGGGTGGCTATATCATTCAATTTAGTAAGATGTGCCACAATAGTTTCAGATTCATAACCATGAAAAGGATCAGATTCAACCAAAGTAATTATATCAGGATCAACAGAGAATTCATAATCCTTGTCAGTAACACAGATAGGTGAAGTAGCAAAAGCAGGGTCAGGTTTTATTCTCGCATTTAGAGATTGCTTACTCCATTTAGCTAATAACCTTTTGAGTTCATTTCAATTTTTGCAAGCTAAAATAGCGAAAGAAGCTTCTTGATCTAAAACATAACCCTTAGGAATAACAAGTAATTCTTCATCATCACTTTCATCAGTATCATCAGATTCAATATTTTCAATTTCTCTAGCCCTAGCAATTCATTCATCAAGAAAATCACTAAGTGGCACAGTAGTATCAGGCATAGAGGTAGTTTCATCATAAATATCATGCATAGCAGGAGTGGCATCATCAATAACATGCGACATATCAGAACGAATAGCAGAAGCAGGTGTAGGTGTCGCAAGCTTACTCAAAACAGAAGGCAAATCAAGTGCAGAGCTAGATGGCAGTTCCTTACCTCCCCTCGTAGTCAAGGGATAGATCTTGGTTTTTGGATCTCTTAAGTTCTTCATAATGATAAGCAGATATATATCCCAAGTGACTCAAAGAATAGAGCTATGCTCCCCGGCAACGGCGCCAGAAAATAGTATTGATAACCCACAAGTGTAGGGGATCGCAACAGTTGTCGAGGGTAAAGTATTCAAACCAAATTTATTGATTTGACACAAAGGGGAGCCAAAGAATACTCTCAAGTATTAGCAGCTGAGTTGTCAATTCAACCACACCTGGAAACTTAATATCTGCAGCAAAGTGTTTAGTAGCAAAGTAATATGATAGTACTGATAATGGTAGCAAAAAGTAACAGTAGTAAAAGCAATGTTTTTGGTATTTTGTAGTGATGATAGAAATAGCAACGCAAAAGTAAATAAGCAAAGAACAATGTATGGAAAGCTCGTAATCAATGGATCAGTGATGGAGAATTATGCCGGATGCGGTTCATCATGTAACAGTCATAACCTAGGGTGACACAGAAGTAGCTCCAGTTCATTGATATGATGTAGGCATGTATTCCGAACATAGTCATACGTGCTTATGGAAAAGAACTTGCATGACATCTTTTGTCCTACCCTCCCGTGGCAGCGGGGTCCTTACGGAAACTAAGGGACATTAAGGCCTCCTTTTAATAGAGTACCGGAACAAAGCATTAACACATAGTGAATACATGAACTCCTCAAACTACGGTCATCACCGGTAAGTATCCCGATTATTGTCACTTCGAGGTTAATGGATCATAACACATAATAGGTGACTATAGACTTGCAAGATAGGATCAAGAACACTCATATATTGATGAAAACATAATAGGTTCAGATCTGAAATCATGGCACTCGGGCCCTAGTGATAAGCATTAAGCCTAGCAAAGTCATAGCAACATCAATCTCAGAACATAGTGGATACTAGGGATCAAACCCTAACAAAACTAACTCAATTACATGATAGATCCCATCCAACCCATCACCGTCCAGCAAGCCTACGATGGAATTACTCACGCACGGCGGTGAGCATCATGAAATTGGAGATGGAGGATGGTTGATGATGACGATGGCGACGGATCCCCCTCTCCGGAGCCCCGAAAGGACTCCAGATCAGCCCTCCCGAGAGGTTTTAGGGCTTGGCGGCGGCTCCGTATCGTAAAACGCAATGATTTATTCTCCCTGGTTTTTCTCTCCCTGAAACACAATATATGGAGTTGGAGTCGGAGAGGCAACAGGGGGCCCACGAGGTAGGGGGCGCGCCCTAGGGGGGCAGGCGCGCCCCCAACCTCTTGGAGAGGTGGTGGTCCCCCTGTCCTTCATCTTTTGTAGGTATTTTTCATATTTTCTGAAAAGTGGCTCCGTGAAGTTTCAGGTCATTCCGAGAACGTTTGTTTCTGCACATAAATAACACCATGGTAATTCTGCTAAAAACAGCGTCAGTCCGGTTTAGTTCCATTCAAATCATGCAAGTTAGAGTCTAAAACAAGGGCAAAAGTGTTTGGAAAAGTGGATACGTTGGAGACGTATCGCCTCCTACTCGATTGATACCTTGGTTCTCAAAAACTGAGGGAAATACTTACGCTACTTTGCTGCATCATCCCTTCCTCTTCGGGGAAAACCAAAGTAGTGCTCAAGAGGTAGCATCCTTGAATTATACCTTGGGGTGCCTTAGGCATCCCCAAGCTTATACTCTTGCCACTCCTTGTTCCATAATCCATCAAATCTTTACCCAAAACTTGAAAACTTCACAACACAAAACTTCAAAGAAAATCTCGCGAGCTCCGTTAGTAAAAGAAAACAAACCACCACTTCAAGGTACTGTAATGAATTCATTCTTTATTTATATTTTTGTTAAACCTACTGTATTCCAACTTTTCTATGGTTCATAAACTCTCTTACTAGCCATAGATTCATCAAAATAAGCAAACAACACACGAAAAACAGAATCTATCAAAAACAAAACAGTATGTAGTAATATGTAGGTTCCGAATACTTCTGGAACCCCAAAAATTCTAAAATAAATTTGTGGACGTGTGGAATTTATCTATTAATCATATGAAAAACTAATTAACTAAATATCACTCTCCAATAAAAAATGGCAGCCCTTCTCGTGAGCGCTAAAGTTTCTGTTTTTTACAGCAAGATCGCAAAGACTTTCCCCAAGTCTTCCCAAAGGTTCTACTTGGCACAAACACTAATTAAAATCATAAAACCACATCTAAACAGAGGCTATATGGATTATTTATTACTAAACATAACCAAAAAGCAATAAATAAAAATAAAATTGGGTTGTCTCCCAACAAGCGCTATCGTTTAACGCCCCTAGCTAGGCATCTATAATTTTAATGATGCTCACATGAAAAAAAAGCAATTGAAACACAAAGGGAGCATCATGAAGCATATGAAACACACATCTAAGTATAACATACTTCCTATGCATAGGCATTATATAAGCAAACAAATTATCAAGACAAGCAAAGACTAGCATATGCAAGGAAGGAGAAAGAAACAATAGCAATCTCAACATAACGAGAGGTAATTTAGTGACACGAAAATTTCTACAACCATATTTTCCTCTCTCATAATAATTACATGTAGGATCATAAGCAAATTCAACAATATAGCTATCACAAAACATATTCTTAACACGATCCACATGTATGCAAAGTTGACACTCTTCCAAAATAGTGGGATAAATTAACTAAAGTCATGACCTCTCCAAACCCACTTTTATCAAAAATTTCATAAGATTGAACATTCTCCAAATATGTGGGATCAAAAGTTTACACTCTTCCTAACCCACTTTCAATAATATTTCAAACACTATTATCAATCTCGTATTCATCACGGGGCTTAAATAAATTTTCAAGATCAAAAGAAGAATCACCCCAATGATGATCATTGCAACAAGTAGAGGACATAGAAAAACTAGCATCCCCAAGCTTAGGGTTTTGCATATTATTAGCACAATTTACATTAATAAAATTTCTAATAACATCATTGCAATCATGCTTTTCATCGAAGGAACTATCAAGTATGGGTGCAATAGCAACGATCTCATGTTTAACATAAGGAGCTATAGCAAATTCATCTTCATAAATATTGGCATCATGGTCACAAGAATAGCAAGCATCATGTTCATCAAGGGATATTTCAATCAAATCATCAGAATCATAATTATCTATAGATTCATGCATATCATAATTTTCTTCTAAAGCAACGGTCATTCTTTCAATAAATTCTTTGACATAGACATTATGAGCATAGTTTTCATAGCAATATTTAAGTATGTCAAAATTTTCCGATTTGTAGAGAGTAATAATATCATACTTTCCAATCAAAGAAGAAACTTCATAAGCACCCATAGAAGCAACAAATTCTTCAATTTGTTCGATATAGTCGTAACTATAAACACCCTTTGCATAAGAAGAAAAGATTTCATTATCATTAAACTCACATAGGTAGGGGAGGTGTTTTTTAGGGTACTTAGAGCAACAAGTAAAATCACAAATTTCACAAAGATTCCAAGCATAACACAACAATCTGTTTATTTGATCCCATAAGAGTCTCCCTTTTTCAGACAAACGGTGATGCGCAAAATGAGCATGCTCATCTAAAGATTTCCCATCAACTAGGCTAGTTGGGGTTTCAGCACGAGCGCATAAGGATCGAAGATGATCCAACTAGAACACTTTAAGTGGATCCATATCAATAGATTTTTAGCAAGCAAAGATACAAGCAAATAGAAGGCATGTGGAAACACAAACAAAAATACATACGGGAAGAGGGCGAAGAAAAGGCAAAGGCAATGGTGAAGTGGGGGAGAGGAAAACGAGAGGCAAATGGCAACTAATGTAATGCGAGGGATAAGAGTTTGTGATGGGTACTTGGTATGGCTTGACTTGTGCGTAGACTCCCCGGCAATGGCGCCAGAAATCCTTCTTGCTACCTCTTGAGCACTGCGTTCGTTTTCCCTTGAAGAGGAAATGGTGATGCAACAAAGTAGCGTAAGCATTTGCCTCAGTTTTTGAGAACCAAGGTATCAATCCAGTAGGAGGACACACACAAGTCCCTCGTACCTCCACGAACAAATAAGAACCTCGCAACCAACGCGATAAAGGGGTTGTCAATCCCTTCACGGTCACTTACGAGAGTGAGATCTGATAGAGATAATAATGATAAGATAAATATTTTTGGTATTTTTATGATATAGATTGAAAGTAAAGATTGCGAAGTAAAATAGATTGGAAACTTATATGATGGAGAATAGACCGGGGGCCATAGGTTTCACTAGTGGCTTCTCTCAAGATAGCATAAGTATTACGGTGGGTGAACGAATTACTGTCGAGCAATTGATAGAAAAGCGAATAATTATGAGAATATCTAGGCATGATCATGTATATAGGCATCACGTCTGTGACAAGTAGACCGACTCCTTCCTGCATCTACTACTATTACTCCACACATCGACCGCTATCCAGCATGCATCTAGAGTATGAAGTTCATAAGAACAGAGTAACGCCTTAGGTAAGATGACATGATGTAGAGGGATAAACTCAAGCAATATGATATAAACCCCATCTTTTTATCCTCGATGGCAACAATACAATACGTGTCGTTTCCCTTTCTGTCACTGGGATCGAGCACCGCAAGATTGAATCCAAAGCTAAGCACTTCTCCCATTGCAAGAAAGATCAATCTAGTAGGCCAAACCAAACTGATAATTCAAAGAGACTTGCAAAGATAACCAATCATGCATGAAAGATTTCACAGAAGAACCAAATATTGTTCATAGATAGACTTGATCATAAACCCATAATTCATCAGATCTCGACAAACACACCGCAAAAAGAGTTACATCGAATAGATCTCCAAGAAGATCGAGGAGAACTTTGTATAGAGATCGAAAGAGAGAGAACAAGCCATCCAACTACTAGCTATGGACCCGAAGGTCTAAAGTAAACTACTCACACATCATCGGAGGGGCCATGGAGTTGATGTAGAGGCCCTCCGTGATCAATGCCCCCTCCGGTGGAGCTCCGGAAAAGGCCCCAAGATGGGATCTCTTGGGTACAAAAGGTTGTGGTGGTGGAAATAGGGTTTCGTGGTGCTCCTGAATGTTTTCGGGGTATGTGAACATATATAGGAGGAAGAAGTAGGTCGGTTGAGCCACAAGGGGGGAGGCCCCGCCCAGGGGGATAGGCGCCCCTGCCTCGTAACCTCCTCGTTGGTTGCTTGACGTCCACTCCAAGTCCTCTGGATCACGTTTGTTCCAAAAATCACACTTGAAATATCGTGGATGTCGCCTAGAGGGGGCGTGAATAGGCGTTTTAAAATAATTACGGTATAGGCTTGAACAAATGCGGAATAAACCTAGCGGTTAATTTGTCAGGCACAAAACCTAAAACAACTAGGCTCACCTATGTGCACCAACAACTTATGCTAATCAAGATAAGAAACTATGTGATAGCAGGATATATGACAAGAAACAATATGGCTATCACCAAGTAAAGTGCATAAGTAAAGGGGCTCGGGTAAGAGATAACCGAGGCACGCGGAGACGACGATGTATCCCGAAGTTCACACCCTTGCGGATGCTAATCTCTGTTTGGAGCGGTGTGGAGGCACAATGCTCCCCAAGAAGCCACTAGGGCCACCGTAATCTCCTCACGCTCTCGCACAATGCAAGATGCCGTGATTCCACTAAGGGACCCTTGAGGGCGGTCACCGAACCCGTACAAATGGCAACCCTTGGGGGCGGTCACCGAACCCGTACACTTTGGCAACCCTTGGGGGCGGTCACCATTACCCGTCAAATTGCTCGAGGCGATCTCCACAACCTAATTGGAGACCCCCGACGCTTGCCCGGAGCTTTGCACCACAATGATTGAGCTCCGAACACCAACAACCGTCTAGGGCGCCCAAGCACCCAAGAGGAACAAGCTCAAGGGTACCAAGCACCCAAGAGTAATAAGCTTCTCAACTTGTAACTTCCACGTATCACGTGGAGAACTCAAACCGATGCACCAAATGCAATGGAAAGGGCACACGGAGTGCCCAAGTCCTTCTCTCTCAAATCCCACCGAAGCAACTAATGCTAGGGAGGAAAATGAGAGGAAGAACAAGAAAGAGAACACCAAGAACTCCAAGATCTAGATCCAAGGGGTTCCCCTCACATAGAGGAGAAAGTGATTGGTGGAAATGTGGATCTAGATCTCCTCTCTCTTTTCCCTCAAAAACTAGCAAGAATACATGGAGGTATTGAGAGTTAGCAAGCTCGAAGAAGGTCAACAATGGGGGAAGAACACGAGCTCAAAGGATTAGGTTCAATGGGGAAGAAGACCCCCTTTTATAGGGCCTCCCGAATCCAACCGTTATGTTCTCAGCCCGCACACGAGCGGTACTACCGCTCCACGAGCGGTACTACCGCTTAGCACGGTCAAAACACCCCAACGAGAGAGAAAAACACGAGCTGAAAATCTGCTAGAGAGGTAGTACCGCTCAAGGGAGAGGTAGTACCGCTTACTGCTTATAAGAGGTACTACTGCTCGGGTGGAGAGGTAGTACCGCTTACCGCATATAAGAGGTACTACCGCTCGGGTGGAGAGGAAGTACCGCTTACCGCTTATAAGAGGTACTACCTCTCTACTACCGCGAAACTCGACACGAAAGAGAAAAACGCGAGCTGAAAAACTGCAGAGAGGTAGTACCGCTCTAGGGAGAGGTAGTACCGCTTACTGCTTATAAGAGGTACTACCGCTCGGGTGGAGAGGTAGTACCGCTTACCGCATATAAGAGATACTACCGCTCGGGTGGAGAGGTAGTACCGCTTACCGCTTATAAGAGGTACTACCGCTCTACTACCGCGAAACTCGACACGAAAAAGGCGCATCCCCAGAAGAAGCGGTACTACGCGCGGCACAGGGCCACGGTACTGCTGCTTACAAGCGGTACTACCGCTCTAGAGAGCAGTACTACCGCTTGAGGCTTTCAAGACCACAACAAAGAAAACAGAGGATGCAAAAGAGCCTAAACTGCCACAATTTCTGCATATGAGCTCCGAATTGAGCAAACTCAAGCTTGTTGAAAACAAGACGACGAGTAGCATCAAAACAGCGACTGGTTATAGTAAGAAGAGGCAGGGGAGGTATGCCAACAAATAGAGGAGTGAAACCTCCAACCGAGAAGAACCGGCAAAACCTCCAACATCAAAAACATCATAGAAGAAGCATGCGAACTCCGTTTTCGATGAACTCAAGCTTGTCATCAAGATGACCATAAGCTCTAAGACTCACAAAGAGAACAAAACAAGAACCAAGAAAGATGATGCAAGGATGCAATGGTTTGAGCTCTCTACGAATGATACGATCAAGCTACTCATCGAGAGCCCCCCTTGATAGTACGACAATCGATCCTATAACCTGGTCTCCCAACTACCATCATGAGACCGGAAAAATAGAAAACCTATCAAGGGCAAACCTTTGCCTTGCACATGGTCCACTTGAGCTAGATGATGACGATCTTGACTCCCTCAAGTTGGACCACCTTTCTTGATTGGGTTGACTCGATGAAGACTAGTTGATTGCTCCCCCATACTCCACTATGGGTGAGCCACTCTTCCGCACATCTTCACAAGTCCATTGTCACCACAAAGGACGGCAAGCTTCAAGCATTTGATCTCTTCATGATGCTCCACTTGAACTTGCACACCGCAACCTAACCCCACAAAGAACCCTCACGAAGACCATGGGTTAGTACACAAAGCGTAATTGACAATGCTCACCATACCATGGGATCACTTGATCCCTCTCGGTACATCTTCTACGCTTTGTGGGTTGATCAACTTGATTCACTCTTTAACTTAGTCTTGATCAACCTCTTACAAGACCAATCTTTAGGTAATTCCTTGAATAGCACCTTGGTCGACACAAACTCTCCTTGAAACCAACACATGTACTCCAAGAAAAGCCTATGGACAAAACCTTCAAATATAACTCAAGGCAACCATTAGTCCATAGAGATTGTCATCAATTACCAAAACCAAACATGGGGGCACCGCATGTTCTTTCAATCTCCCCCATTTTGGTAATTGATGACAATCACTTTCAAGAGAGTTTAATACAAGGAATTATGCATCACCATGCAATGCAACAACCAATAATGCATGCGTATGAGATGCAAATGCTTAGGAACAAAACCAAAGCAAGGAGAAAACTCTAAAGACTTCTCCACAAAGCTCTCCGAAACCTCCACAAAACTCTCGGAAACTTCTCCCCCATTGGCATCGATTGCCAAAATGGGCGAAAAGCTTAGAAGGCCAATATAGATTGAGTTCCTCCATAAGTTGTGTATTTCTCAACAAGAGAGTGGAATGCAATACACATATCCAACGGTAAATACTTGGAGGAAGACAAACTATATTGAGGCCCAAAGTTTGCTAAAGGAAGATATGCCACAAAGACATAATCGACAGAGACACAAGCAATCAAGTGATCAAAAGATACCAATTGAAGCAAGCTATCAAAAGATACCAATTGAACCAACTAGGCCACAGATCCTACGAGCGACAAGAAAGAAAGATATTATGATATGAGCAGAGGAGTGTTCTAAAGAAACTAGAGAAGCTCCCCATGATTTGTGCACATCAAGAATTTTTGTATATGGATACAAAGTGCACAAAATAGGATCATAGCTCCCCCAAAATCAATAGAAACTTACAACAAGTGCAAGTGAGCATATAGGAAACTAAGCCTAGTACTTGCAACTAACACATGGTTGAGCAACAAGTAAAAGAGGCAACTTAAGCATGGGCTCAACCAAAATGATGTGTGTGAGTCAAGGCAATGCACTTGAGAATACTAATGTACAGATGAGCATTAAGCATCGATAAAGTCTTGAAAGAATGAGGCACACGGTGCAAGGCCTATCATTCCCACACACAACTAGCAAATGGGTTCACAAGCTTACTAATAAGCAAATAAAGAACCTATGCTTGTGACAACCCGTGGTGAAGATAGAAGATGAAAGCCTCATCAAGACGAGGGATACCAATTAAGATGGCAAAAGCCTCGTAAAGATAAGCAAGAGGAAAATAATCTTCACCACACAAGAGTGCATCAAGATGCAACGAGATACGACACGCACTCAAGGCAAAAGCTTTCACGGAGCCACCAAAGAAATAACATAAGAAAGACAAGGTGGACGTGAAAGAAAGGATATCATCTAGAGATGTAATTTCTCTCAAGTGTATAAGGTTCTAGGTAGACAAAATCATGATGATATATATCTACAAAGAAGGATGTACACCCGAGATAGTTACAACATGAAGGAACAAGATATCCAAAAGGAAGTCATACATATACCAATAAGATATTTGCTTGAAAGCATAGCACATGGCTAGATATAGTCTTATTGTATACAAACGAATTCCTACTACACAACTATCAAAGACATCACAACTAGCAACATGCGATCATCGTTGAGATGCTTTGAGAAAGGAAACAAGTATCACAAGAAAGAATGGATAACATGCCACGATACAACCTACACAAGGTTGATGCAAGAAATGTGTGCATGAAGTATATGAAGATACTTGTTAACGAGATAACATTGGAAGCATGTAGTAGATACCAATCGAAGGTACAAAGTAGTTCATTGATCATCCTAGCTTGACTCCAATAAGCCCATGGTGACAACTCCTTCCTTGTGAGTGAGCCAAGCATCCAATGCATATCCACTTGTTCCTAGAACAACAACACAAACAAAATGGTACCCAAACTCATTGGGACCAAAGAGTTAGAGAACCAATAACACATAGGACAAACTCCACATAAATATGTGCATATAGATATGAAAATGAATTTCATGCACATCTCATCCAATTTGAGACTTGGTGGAGTTTCCCCTACATATTGGGTCAAAGAAAGGAAGCGTGCCAAAGATACTACACGGAGTAAATATGCATGCTCAAGACTTTCAAGAACCGATACCAAAAGACAAAGAAATACCAAGGAAAGAAAAGATACCAAATGAATAAATCATCAGTTGGAACAAGGAATGAGATATCCATTGATATACGCAAAGAAGAGACATCAAACTCCCAAAAGAGAGGATGGTTCCAAACAAACCAAGCTCTCTACAAAGTTTCATGATGGCACAAAGTACCAAAATGAAAAAGGCTTGCCTTCCACCAACACACACTTGATAAGGATCGCAAGATGAGTGTTTTATAGAAAATAGGATAGCTCCCCCAAGACTAGTGCATTAGAGAGAATTTTCATTGAATACAAAATGCACAAGGTGGGATCACCACTTTCACTATATCTAGAAAACACTAGACAAGATCAAGAAATACACAAGATCCACAAGTGGTATGGAAGACAAAGGGAGTTGATACAAACCTTGGCAAGAGAAAGGGAAAAAAACAAAAGCCAATGTAAAGATGATCAATAAAATCTACCACAAAAGTGAGTACCAATTGTCAAAAGACAAGAAGTAAACGGAAATAATTCCCGGTGGTAGATAACAAGGATATCCGACATCATCTTCACACCAACAAAAAGCAAATTGCAACTTGTAGAGCTAGCATGCCACCTAGGAAGAAGATAATTTACAATATCAACTCTAGATGACAATATCTCAAATGTACACATTTTCTAGGCTAGTAATATACACGTAGCATATTACTCCCCCATAATGTGATACCAATTAAAGACTTAACAAGAGGCAATTAAAGGATCCAACAAGAGATAATTAATGGACTATTTAGAATTTGAATTTCGCATGAGAAGACATACCACATAGCGACTAGATAATCTTGTATATCAATACTAGATGGTATTCTCATGTACACACATTTATAGGATTGTGAGGTGCACAAAGCACATCACTCCCCCACAATGGGATATTCCATTAATCTCTCACAAGAGCCAACTAAGATATGACCAAGATGCACAAAGGCTCAACTAACGACACACATGTACATGATGTGCAAACCAACACAATCAAGTTGGAAGCACAACATATACAAACACATGCAAGGAACAAAGACAAACATGCAAAGGGGCAAGTAACTTTCAATGTAAACAATTTAAGCACGAGTTACCGCAAGGAGGAACATTGGATATAAGATAGAAACTTGATAATCCGAATGACTTGGCTTGAGACAATAAGAATGATGAAGTCCCCTTAATTCTTCATGATATAACCAAGTCTCCAATGACCTCCAACATCACCTATTGATCAAGTTTGAGCTTGTTGGTCCCCAACCAAGTTGGGTCCTAAGAGGTTAGTCACAATAGGCTTGGCTACCCAAATGGTTCTTTGCTTCAAACCACTTTGAGTACCAACAAACTTGGCAACCACATTGCCAGCCTTATCCTTCCCAAGAGAATAGACATCATCAATAATAATTGGGTTGGATAAGTTACCACTAGTGCATGAAGAAGCGAGGTGACCTTTCTCGCGACATAGGTAGCAACGTCTACTCTTCACTTTCTTCTCACTTGATTTCTCAACTTGAGAAGCATTAGCTTGAGTCTTTTTGGGAAGAGGCCTTTCTTCAACTTGAGGTTGAGAATGAGAGTGAACTTGTGGCCGCTTCCCTTGTTGCTTGTCACTAATGGGCTTCTTCTTCAATGGGCAAGATCTAACATGATGCCCTTCTACTTTGCACTTGAAGCAAATAATCTTGGCCGAATTCTTGACTTGTTCTTGGCCCTTCTTCTTAATCATCTTGGACTTCTTCTTCTTATTGGAGTTGAATCCAAGTCCACCTTTGTCATTGGGGGATTTTTGCACACTCAAGGTATTGTTGAGTGTGGATTTCCCTTCATGACTCTTTTCCAAGTCTTTCTTCAAAGAAGTGACTTGGGCCTTGAGCTCTTTGATTTCCTCTACATGGTTAGTCTCAACACAAGTACTAGAGGAAGTATAAGCTTCATCGTTAGAGCAACAGGGCAAGAAAAGCAATTCATCACAAGATGTACCAACATTGTGAGTAGATGAATTACAAGGACTAGCACATGGCAATATAGCATTTTGACTAGAAGTAGTGCTAGTATCCACATGAGGCTCACTAGATGTTACCTTAGCAAGCATGGCCTCACGGGCTATCTTTAGCACATTATGGGATACTAGAAGATCATCATGAGAGCTTGTGAGCTTTACATGATTTTCTTCCAACATTCCATAATTGCTAGATAGCAACTCAAGTTGAGCCCTTAGCTCAACATTCTCCTTCAATATGGATGCTTCACAAGAGATAGAGTTAGTAGCACAAGCATCATCATTAGCAACAAGAGGAGAAGACAACTTGGCAAGCTGTTTAGAATATGAAGCTTTAAGTTGAGCATGAGACTCGGTGAGTTTGATGAGCTCACTCTTAATGACCCTTGAGCCATTTTCGAGGTGCTCAAAGTCCTCAAGGAGTTTAGCATGCGCAACTTCAAGCTCCTCATTTTTAGTTTCAAAATCATTGGCCATCTCAAGAGCTCTATCACGAGATTCCCTCACTCTAGATAATTCTAGAGCAAAAGTCTCCTCAAGAGATTCCTTGGTGGTTTGTTCAAGTTCAAGAGCTTGAGAGAGGTCCGCAATTTCATTTGCGTAATCACGCTCATAACCTTCCATTTTATCAATGGTGACCTCATGCTCCTCAAGACGAGATTCCAACTCATCAATATACTTCTTGCCCTCAATGGCAATGGACATGATTTCCATGAAGTTGGAACGAGCAATTTTATTTTTATGAAGAGCTTTAAAAACTATTTCCCCCTTAATTTTTAAGGAGGCAACATTATCATTCTCTTCATTATTATCCTCATCATCATTAGCATCAACATCATCATCAAGAGACATATTGGGTTTCAAAGTAGGAGATACCTTTGAAGCCTTAGCCATAAGGCAAAAAGCAATAGATGATGATGTAGGATCCCTTGAAGCACCATTTAAAAACACATCTTGTTCCATGGAGTGTTGGGTTTCCTCTACATTGTTAGCACAACAACTCGAGAAAATAGATACATTTTTATCATGGCAACAAGGCATAGCAAGCATATCATCATGAGATTTAGTCAAATAATTTCTACAAGATATGCAAGCACTAACAACACAAGCATGTGAGACATTTGGAGTGCTCGAAGTGTTAAATCCCAAAGAAGGAACATTGCAATAAGATAGTGATGAAGGATCATCCACAATAAGCATACTATCATCATTGCAATGACCAACACTACTCACCATATCATTACCTTGTGGCAAACCACATGTAGGTGAAGTAGAAGAAGTTGAGAAGACTATACGACCGGAGGTGGAGGGAGAACAATCATCCCCACAAATCTTGGACACCCCATATTTATCTTGAAGCTTCGTCCACAACTCATGAGCATCCCGGAACGACATGAGTTGAAATATAACTACATTGCTCAAAGCCTCGAAAAGCAAATTAGAAGCTTGAGAATTGAGATAAGAGTTTTTCTCATCCTCTAAGGATAATCTTTGGGGATCCTTTGGAGGAGAAAAACCCATATCTACAATTCGCTCTAAATTTGGGTCCATGACCCTAAAGAGATTAAGCATGTGAATTACCCAAACATCAAAATTTGTGCCATCGAACTAAGAGTATCAAAGAATCCTAAACCCCTAGTCGACATCCTTACTCTCTAGGCGGTTAAGCCCTATAAAGAGAGACGAGGCTCTGATACCAATTGAAAGATCGTGGATGTCGCCTAGAGGGGGGGTGAATAGGCGTTTTAAAATAATTACGGTTTAAGCTTGAACAAATGCGGAATAAACCTAGCGGTTAATTTGTCAAGAAAAAAACCTAAAACAACTAGGCTCACCTATGTGCACCAACAACTTATGCTAGGCAAGATAAGCAACTATGTGATAGCAGGATATATGACAAGAAACAATATGGCTATCACCAAGTAAAGTGCATAAGTAAAGGGGCTCGGGTAAGAGATAACCGAGGCACGCGGAGACGATGATGTATCCCGAAGTTCACACCCTTGCGGATGCTAATCTCCGTTTGGAGCGGTGTGGAGGCACAATGCTCCCCAAGAAGCCACTAGGGCCACCGTAATCTCCTCACGCTCTCGCACAATGCAAGATGCCGTGATTCCACTAAGGGACCCTTGAGGGCGGTCACCGAACCCGTACAAATGGCAACCCTTGGGGGCGGTCACCGAACCCGTACACTTTGGCAACCCTTGGGGGCGGTCACCGTTACCCGTCAAATTGCTCGAGGCGATCTCCACCACCTAATTGGAGACCCCGACGCTTGCCCGGAGCTTTGCACCACAATGATTGAGCTCCGAACACCAACAACCGTCTAGGGCGCCCAAGCACCCAAGAGGAACAAGCGCAAGGGTACCAAGCACCCAAGAGTAATAAGCTTCTCAGCTTGTAACTTCCACGTATCACGTGGAGAACTCAAACCGATGCACCAAATGCAATGTCAAGGGCACACGGAGTGCCCAAGTCCTTCTCTCTCAAATCCCACCGAAGCAACTAATGCTAGGGAGGAAAATGAGAGGAAGAACAAGAAAGAGAACACCAAGAACTCCAAGATCTAGATCCAAGGGGTTCCCCTCACATAGAGGAGAAAGTGATTGGTGGAAATGTGGATCTAGATCTCCTCTCTCTTTTCCCTCAAAAACTAGCAAGAATACATGGAGGTATTGAGAGTTAGCAAGCTCGAAGAAGGTCAACAATGGGGGAAGAACACGAGCTCAAAGGATTAGGTTCAATGGGGAAGAAGACCCCCTTTTATAGGGCCTCCCGAATCCAACCGTTATGTTCTCAGCCCGCACACGAGCGGTACTACCGCTCCACGAGCGGTACTACCGCTTAGCACGGTCAAAACACCCCAACAAGAGAGAAAAACACGAGCTGAAAATCTGCCAGAGAGGTAGTACCGCTCAAGGGAGAGGTAGTACCGCTTACTGCTTATAAGAGGTACTACCGCTCGGGTGGAGAGGTAGTACCGCTTACCGTATATAAGAGGTACTACCGCTCGGGTGGAGAGGTAGTACCGCTTACCGCTTATAAGAGGTACTACCGCTCTACTACCGCGAAACTCGACACGAAAGAGAAAAACGCGAGCTGAAAAACTGCAGAGAGGTAGTACCGCTCTAGGGAGAGGTAGTACCGCTTACTGCTTATAAGAGGTACTACCGCTCGGGTGGAGAGGTAGTACCGCTTACCGCATATAAGAGATACTACCGCTCGGGTGGAGAGGTAGTACCGCTTACCGCTTATAAGAGGTACTACCGCTCAACTACCGCGAAACTCGACACGAAAAAGGCGCATCCCCAGAAGAAGCGGTACTACGTGCGGCACAGGGCCACGGTACTGCTGCTTACAAGCGGTACTACCGCTCTAGAGAGCAGTACTACCGCTTGAGGCTTTCAAGACCACAACAAAGAAAACAGAGGATGCAAAAGAGCCTAAACTGCCACAATTTCTGCATATGAGCTCCGAATTGAGCAAACTCAAGCTTGTTGAAAACAAGATGACGAGTAGCATCAAAACAGCGACTGGTTATAGTAAGAAGAGGCAGGGGAGGTATGCCAACAAATAGAGGAGTGAAACCTCCAACCGAGAAGAACCGGCAAAACCTCCAACATCGAAAACATCATAGAAGAAGCATGCGAACTCCGTTTTCAATGAACTCAAGCTTTTCATCAAGATGACCATAAGCTCTAAGACTCACAAAGAGAACCAAACAAGAACCAAGAAAGATGATGCAAGGATGCAATGGTTTGAGCTCTCTACGAATGATACGATCAAGCTACTCATCGAGAGCCCCCCTTGATAGTACGACAATCGATCCTATAACCCGGTCTCCCAACTACCATCATGAGACCGGAAAATAGAAAACCTATCAAGGGCAAACCTTTGCCTTGCACATGGTCCACTTGAGCTAGATGATGACGATCTTGACTCCCTCAAGTTGGACCACCTTTCTTGATTGGGTTGACTCGATGAAGACTAGTTGATTGCTCCCCCATACTCCACTATGGGTGAGCCACTCTTCCGCACATCTTCACAAGTCCATTGTCACCACAAAGGACGGCAAGCTTCAAGCATTTGATCTCTTCGTGATGCTCCACTTGAACTTGCACACCGCAACCTAACCCCACAAAGAACCCTCACGAAGACCATGGGTTAGTACACAAAGCGTAATTGACAATGCTCACCATACCATGGGATCACTTGATCCCTCTCGGTACATCTTCTATGCTTTGTGGGTTGATCAACTTGATTCACTCTTTAACTTAGTCTTGATCAACCTCTTACAAGACCAATCTTTAGGTAATTCCTTGAATAGCACCTTGGTCGACACAAACTCTCCTTGAAACCAACACATGTACTCCAAGAAAAGCCTATGGACAAAACCTTCAAATATAACTCAAGGCAACCATTAGTCCATAGAGATTGTCATCAATTACCAAAACCAAACATGGGGGCACCGCATGTTCTTTCAACACTCCCGAAGGTTTCATTCCATTTGGACTCCATTTGATATCCCTTTTCTGCGAAACACTGAAATAGGCAAAAAAACAGCAATTTGCACTGGGCCTTGGGTTAATAGGTTAGTCCCAAAAATAATATAAAAGTGTAAAATAAAGCCCATTAACATTCAAAATAGATAATATAATAGCATGGAACAATCAAAAATTATACATGTGTTGGAGACGTATCAGCAAACAACACGCGAAAAACAGAATCTGTGAAAAACAGAATAGTTTGTAGCAATCTGAGGTTTCGAATACTTATGTAACTCCAAAAATTCTGAAAAATTAGGACGAACAGGATAATTTGTATATTGATGTACTGCAGTTTGAATTGGTATTTTATCCCTCTCTAGTAAAAAAGGATAACTATTTTCATGAGCGCATACTTTTTGTTTTTATCAACAAGATCAAACAAGAATCACCCAAGAAGATCCTAAAGGCTTTACTTGGCACAAACACTAATTAAAACATAAAAACACAATCATAACAGAGGCTAGATGAATTATTTATTACTAAACAGGAGCAAAAAGCAAAGAACAAAAATAAAATTGGGTTGCCTCCCAACAAGCGCTATCATTTAACGCCCTTAGTTAGGCATAAAAACAAGAATAGATCTAGGTATTGCCATCTTCTTCCTTTTGGTGATAAAGAGAGAATTTCTTATCTAAAGCACTTATATTTCTATTTTGTGAGAGTACGTGGCCATTAATGGTAGAAGAAAGATTAAGCACACTACGAAAATTTGCATCTAAGCTAGTGTCGGCGTTCTGGGAACGGGGGTCCCCAGACTTGCCTGCCTGCGGCCTGCGGCGTGGCTCAAAGGAGGCCCAGCATGGCCCATCTTCATCAACACAAGACTCAAGACCCTCGCGAGGGGCCAAGCCTCGCGGGGCGGATGACACGGCGCAGCCTCCTCAGGCTAGCTCGCGAGGAGGCGGAGGAATCAAGGCGGGGTACCTCGCGAGGTGCCCATGACGCAAGCCATGACGATCGAGGGTGCCAGGCGGGCGCCAGCGCGCGCAGCGTCCTTCTTTCCTCTTTGGTGCAAAGGGGGCAAGCACAGCCGCGGAGTACCGAGGCATCAGGCAAAGGTTGCCATTTCGGTGCAACGAGACCAGGACCAAGCGGACTACGAGATGGAGGTCACCATGGAGCCCAGCACGGCGTCACCGCAGGGTCTTTCGCGGGCGAAGACCAACTTTAGTCAGGATAAGTGTACTAGATGTTCCCCTTTGAATCGGCCAATTGTTGGCGCCCTTCCCGCTTAATATTTGGGAAGAGGCCCAGGGCCTTTGCCTATAAATAGGACCAGCCACCCACGTAGCAAGGGGTTGGGTTCGCGGAGTTGGTTCGTCCGGTTCGCAAGTAGAGAGAGAGAGAGAGAGAGAGAGAGAGAGAAGGGTGACTGAACTCCTCCTAGCAGTTCATCCCCCCACCCAAGAACAGACCCTCACGAGGCTGTTCTTCCTTGTATCGTTCATCATCATCAGCCCCAAGAGGCAATCCACCCACCACACACTGGAGTAGTGTATTACACCACAACGGTGGCCCGAACCAGTATAAATCTTGTGTCCCTTGTGCAGTTCCTTTAGTAGTTTAGATCTTTGTGAGACGGGGAGGTAGAAGGTGTGATTTCCGTGCGCACCCCAGTGTTCAAACCTTAAGGGTCTGCCAGAACCCGCGAATCCGACATTTGGCGCACCAGGTAGGGGTGCGCCGGAATCTGTCCTCCACCACTCTGTTCTCCTCCGACCGTCGCATCCATGTCCGACGCTCGTCGGGCCCGCGCCGAGCGCCAGGCCGCCATCGCTTCTCGCATCGCCCAGACGGCCCCCGTCGGTGGGCGTCCTCGTCGTTCCCCATCGCCCGCCGTCAACGCCGCCACCGGCCCGGCGGGGGGTGAGCAGCAAGCATCGTCTCAGCATCCGTTCGTGCGCCAAGACGGCCGCACCGCTACTCCATCACTCGCACCAGCCGGTTCTTCGTCCCGCGCGCTCCGCGCACCCTTGGAGGCTCGAGTTGCGCTCCTCGTGGCAAACGAGCTCCTGCGCTACCGCTGTCGGCGTTCTGGGAACGGGGGTCCCCAGACTTGCCTGCCTGCGGCCTGCGGCGTGGCTCAAATGGGGGCCCAACATGGCCCATCTTCATCAGCACAAGACTCAAGACCCTCGCGAGGGGCCAAGCCTCGCGAGGCGGACGACACGGCGCATCCTCAGGCGCATCCTCAGGCGCAGCCTCCTCAGGCTGGCTCGTCAGGAGACGGAGATATCAAGGCGGGGTACCTCGCAAGGTGCCAGTGACGCAAGCCATGACGATCGAGGGTGCCAGGCGGGCGCCAGCGCGCGCAGCGTCCTTCTTTCCTCTTTGGTGCAAAGGGGGCAAGCGCAGCCGCGGAGTACCGAGGCATCAGGCAAAGGTCGCCATTTCGGTGCAACAAGACCAGGACCAAGCGGACTACGAGACGGAGGTCACCATGGAGCCCAGCACGGCATCACCGCAGAGTCTTTCGCAGGCGAAGACCACCTTTAGTCAGGATAAGAGTACTTGCTGTCCCCCTTCAAATTAGCCCGCCATTGTTGGCTCCCTTCCCGCTCAATATTTGGGAAGAGGACCAGGGCACCTATAAATAGGACCGGCCACCCACGTAGCAAGGGGTTCGATCGGTTGGAAGATTAGACACACAGGGTTCGGTTTTCGTAGAAGGGACACAGAGTAGAGCGGTTCGGTCCGGCGTGAGGATCCGGCTAGCAAGTAGAGAGAGAGAGAGAGAGAGAGAGAGAGAGAGAGAGAGAGGTGACTGAACTCCTCCCAGCGGTTCATTACCCCAGCCAAGAACAGACCCTCGCGAGGCTGTTTTTCCTCGTGTTGTTCATCATCACCAGCCCCAGGAGGCAATCCATCCACCACACACTGGAGTAGGGTATTACACCACAATGGTGGCCCGAACTAGTATAAATCTTGTGTCTCTTGTGTGAATCTTTAGGCAGTTAGATCTTTGCAAGACGGGGAGGTTGAGGACGTGATTTCCGCGCGCACCCCAGTGTTCGAACCTTAAGGGTCTGCCGGAACCCGAAATCCGACATTTGGCGCGCCAGGTAGGGGTGCGCCGGAATCTGTCTTCCACCGCTCCGTTCTCCTCCGACCGTCGCATCCATGTCCGACGCTCGCCGGCCCGCGCCGAGCGCCGGGCCTCCATCGCTTCTCGCGTCGCCCAGACGGCCCCCATCGGTGGGCATCCTCGTCGTTCCCCGTCGCCCGCCGTCAACGCCGCCACCGGTCCGGCGGGGGGCGAGCAGCAAGCATCGTCTCAGCACCCGTCCGTGCGGCAAGACGGCCGCACCGCCACTCCATCGCTCGCACCGGCCGGTTCTTCATCCCGCGCGCTCCGCGCACCCTTGGAGGCTCGAGCCGCGCTCCTCGCGGCAAACGAGCTCCTGCGCTACCGCCCCGTCGACGACGTCTACGAGGAGTGGCTCGACCGCGTCGCCGAGCTTGTCCGCGCCACAGGGGGCTCTTCCGCGCCGTCCGTCCCTCTGCGCCACATTCCGCCCCGCGCGGGCAACGAAGCTCCAGAGGCGCACCAGCCGCCTCCCCTCCAAGACGATGCCATGGCTGTCGGCGTTCTGGGAACGGGGGTCCCCAAACTTGCCTGCCTGCGGCCTGCGGCGTGGCTCGAGTGGGGGCCCAACATGCCCATCGTCATCAAGCACAAGACTCAAGACCCTCGCGAGGGGCCAAGCCTCGCGAAGTAGACGACACGGCGCATCCTCAGGCGCAGCCTCCTCAGGCTGGCTCATGAGGAGGCGGAGATATCAAGGCAGGGTGCCTCACGAGGCACCCGTGACGCAAGCCATGACGATCGAGGGCGCCAGGCGGGCGCCAGCGCGCGCAGCGTCCTTCTTTCCTCTTTGGTGCAAAGGGGGCAAGCGTAGCCGCGGAGTACCGAGGCATCAGGCAAAGGTTGCCATTTCGGTGCAACAAGACCAGGACCAAGCGGACTACGAGACGGAGGTCACCATGGAGCCCAGCATGGCGTCACCGCAGAGTCTTTCGCAGGCGAAGACCACCTTTAGTCAGGATAAGAGTACTCGTTGTCCCCCTTCAAATTAGCCCGCCATTGTTGGCTCCCTTCCCGCTCAATATTTGGGAAGAGGACCAGGGCCTCTATAAATAGGGACGGCCACCCACGTAGCAAAGGGTTCGGTTCTCGTAGGGAAGCACGCAGAGTATGCCGATCCGACTAGCAAGTAGAGAGAGGGAGAGAGATAAGGTGACCGAACTCCTCCTAGCAGTTCGTCGCCCCAGCTAAGAACAGACCCTCGCGAGGCTGTTCTTCCTTGTATTGTTCTCCATCTTTAGCCCCAAGAGGCAATCCATCCACCACACACTGGAGTAGGGTATTACACCACAATGGTGGCCTGAACCAGTATAAATCTTGTGTCTCTTGTGTGATTCTCTTAGTAGTTTAGATCTTTGTGAGGCGGGGAGGTTCAGGACGTGATTTCCGCGCGCACCCCAGTGTTCGAACCTTAAGGGTCTGCCAGAACCCGAAATCCGACATTTGGCGCGCCAGGTAGGGGTGTGCCTGGATCCGTCTTCCACCGCTCCGCCCTCCTCCGGCCGCCGCAACCATGCGCGGTGCCAGACGGGCTCGCGCCGCCCCGACGGCCCTCGCCGGTGGGCGCTCTCGTCGTCCCCCGCCGCCCGCCGTCAACACCGCCACCGGCATGGCAGGAAACGAGCTACAGGCACCACCCCAACATCCGCCTACGCGACAGAGTAACTGCACCGCGACACCGACACCTTCGGTCGTTGCGGCCCTCCTGGGCGGCTCACAGGCGCCGCCCACAAGTCGCCACGTCAAGCCTTTCGCCCGCCGGGTTAGCACCACTGCCGCACGGCAGGGGGCTCCCCCGGACCGGGCGTCGAGCAAGGTCGATCTGACCTTCAGCTCGGAGGACCACCCCACCAACTCGGTCAGCTCAGGCGCGCTCCCCTTGTTGTGCACCCCCACCATCTGCAAGGTGGCCATCACCCGAACCCTCATCGACGGCGGCGCGGGCCTCAACATGCTTTCGGTCGAGACTTTCGACCTCTTCTGCATACCCCGGGAGCGGCTGCGACCCAGCCGATCCTTCTCGGGCGTCGGGGGCGGATCATCCGACTCCCTGGGACAGATCCGGCTCCCGGTGACCTTCGGCACCTACGACAACTTCCGCACGGAGACGGTCGACTTCGACATCGCCCCCATCGGCCTTCCTTACAACGCCATCCTCGGCTACCCGGCACTGGCCCAGTTCATGGCCGCCACGCACCCGGCGTACAACCTCATGAAGATGGCCGGGAACAATGGTACCCTCACCGTGCGCGGGGACACCGGGGACGCCCTGCGAGTACTCAAGCTCGCCTTCAAGACAGCGGCGTCGGCACAGCCCGCCAACGCGGAGGCCCCTGAGCCTAAGGGGGCTGCGCCCGCCAAGAAGAAGCAGTTATTCACCCAGGACAAGGTAGAGACCAAGCAGATACCCGTCGACGAGGATGGGTCCTCCAGTGCCACTTTCACCATAGGCGCCAACCTTGAGCCTGAGCAGGAGGAGGCCTTGGTCAAGTTCATGCGCTCGAATAAGAAGGTATTTGCTTGGGAGCCAGATCAGCTGGCGGGGATCCCCAGAAGTGTCATCGAGCATCACCTCAACGTGTGCCCAAATGTGCGCCCCGTGAAGCAGAAGGCCAGGCGGCAGTCCACGGAGAAGTAGGCTTTCATCGCCCAAGAGACCCGCAAACTAGAGGCCGCCGGGGTCATTCGCGAGGTCCGATACCCGGATTGGTTGGCCAACCCTGTCATTGTGCCCAAGAAGGGGGGGGGGAGAACGCATGTGTGTCGACTTCACCAACCTCAACAAGGCAGGCCCGCAAGATCCGTTCCCACTCCCCCGCATTGACCAGATTGTCGATTCCACTGCGGAGTGCGACTTGCTATGCTTCCTGGATGACTTCTCCGGGTATCACCAGATCAAGATGGCAGTGGAAGACGTTGAGAAGACCGCCTTCTTGACCCCATGCGGGGTATACTGCTATACACGCATGCCGTTCGGACTGCGTAACGCAGGGGCAACCTTTCAGCGACTGATGCACATCACCTTGGGCCAGCAGCTCGGAAAGAATGTCGAAGCCTACGTTGATGACATTGTAGTAAAATCTCGGGAGGCCAAGACCCTGATACAAGACCTGGAGGAGACCTTCGCGAGCCTCGACGCAGTAAACCTGTGGCTCAACCCGGAGAAATGCGTGTTTGGTGTCCCCTCAGGCAAGCTCTTGGGATTCCTCGTGTCCCATCGTGGCATCGAGGCCAACCCCGAGAAGGTCAAGGCGGTCGAAGACATGAGCCCACCAAAGACCCTCAGAGAAATGCAGAAGCTCACTGGGCGCGTGACCGCGCTAGGGCGCTTCATCTCCAAACTAGGGGAGCGAGCGCTGCCTTTCTTCCAGCTGATGAAGAGAAAGGGGCCCTTTGAATGGACTGAAGAGGCAGATAAGGCGTTTTAAGATCTCAAGAGGTACCTGACCAGTCCCCCAGTCATGGTGGCTCCGCGCCCTCAGGAGCCCCTGCTGCTGTACCTTGCCACCACACCCTACTCCGCCAGCGCAGCCCTGGTGGCGGTTAGGGAGGAGCGCCAAGTCAAGGCCGCAGCGGCAGCCCGAGGCAGGACAAAACGGGAACAAGGAAAGCCTGCAGAAGCCACAACCGCAGCTGAGGAGGGTCAGCTGCCGAGGAATGCACCGGGGGCAGGAGAGGCCGCCCGACCAGATGGTCCACCTCCCGAGGCCACGACGCCCCGTGAGGCGCCCTTACCTCCCGAGGGCGCGGCTACCACAGATGCTCCCAGCCTTGTCGAGCACCCAGTTTACTTTGTTAGCACGGTGCTATGGGACGCGAGGGCACGGTACCCAATGACTGAAATGTATTAAGCTATCGATCGGGGGACATAACACTATGAGGGTTGTTAAGGCGGGGCTAGGAGCTTGATATGCTGCCGACTCAGAATCAAATGAGCACAGGGGACCCTAGTCAACATTCATATTTCTACCCACCGGCTTTTCACTTCTTCTTAAGCTTGGCAGACTAGTTCCTGACTGACTTGATAGTGCGATGAGCTTACTTGCTCTAGTTCTATCCTCAGGATTTACTTACCTGAGTACCTAGAACTGAGGATCGATGTAATTTACTTTCAAATGCTATCGTTGCGGGGAGAAGGGTCATCTTGCGGAGATCTGCAGAAAAGAGGCGACCCGCTTCGTTTGTGGCGCCTTCGGCCACAGATCCTTCTACTGTCCTAGGCGAGGGAAGCAAGGTAACCAAGTAATCCTCTTTCTTGTGCTTCAGCCCTATGAGGATATGGTGAGAAACGTGGAACATTTGAGAAAATGTGTTGTGTCGAAGTTGGGTCCTCATATTGATCCGAATGAATCAGTCTTTCTACAGAGGTCAATCTTTGCCTATTAGGCAAGAGGATAGCAAGTTCTAAATTCTGTCTCGGTAGGACATGGATTTCTATTACTATGAAATTCATAAATGAAAATGAAGTAGTTAATGGGAGGGCTACCATTATCCTTTTTCTTGTTGGCCAAGAGAAGGGGAACTCCTTTCGTCGGTAACTATTGAATTGCCTATCTAACAGTGGAGCGAAGCGGAACGTTGAACGGGAAACTCGTGTCGTCGGTTATCCAATTTCCCTCCTTTCTGTTTCGACAAAGAAAACGTTTAGGTATCGCCTCAGAAGCTCCTCCTCGCGCTACTGGTAGCCTCACACAAGCTGCGTCACTACTTCCAGGCTCATCCCATCAAAGTAGTCTCGTCATACCCCCTGGAGAGAGTGCTTAGGAGCCCTAACTCAGCCGGAAGGGTCGCCGAGTGGAACATAGAGCTGCAGGCGTTTCAGCTCGAGTTCAGCACAACCAGGGTCATCAAAGGAGCAGCGTTGGCGGATTTTGTGGCAGAATGGACGGAGGCACCAGGCCTCAAGGCCGACGAAGATCGGTCCCTCTCCTCGGGGAGCGAGGCGCCAGAAGGCTGGGTCATGCACTTCGACGGGGCGTTCTCCAGACATGGTGCTGGGGCTGGGGCGGTGCTTGTATCGCCCACTCAGGACAAGCTCTACTACGCCGTACAGCTCTGTTTCCAGCAAGGTGAAAAGGTCTCCAACAACATAGCGGAGTATGAAGGTTTGATAGCGGGCTTGAAGGCCGCGGTAGCCCTGGGGGTGAAACGCCTCACCATTAAAGGCGATTCGCAGCTCCTTGTTAATTTCTCCAACAAGGTGTACGAGCCAAAAGATGAACACATGGAAGCCTACCTTGCGGAGGTCCGCCGGATGGAGAAGCAGTTCTGGGGGTTGGAGTTGCAGCATGTGCCCCGTGGCACCAATCAGGAGGCCGACGACATCGCCAAACGGGCATCCAGGCGGTTACCTCAGGAGCCTGGCATCTTCGAGGAGTGGCTCTTCAAGCCCTCAGCCTTGCCGTCATTGTCAAACACGGCTCAGCCTCGGGAGGAGCTCCCCCAGCCACCTGCCTCAGGAGCCCCGGTCTCTAGCCCGGCCTCAGGAGCACGCCTGCTCCTGACGATGGAACCTCAGGAGGGGTGCTGGATCACGGAGCTCCGGAGTTACTTAACACAAGGGACCTTGCCGGAGAAGGAGGAGGAAGCGGAGCGTGCGGCACGGCAGGCCACGGCGTACTGCATCAAGGATGGAGAGCTCTACCGGAAGCGACCAAACGATGTATCCTTGCGCTGCATCTCCAGGGAGCAAGGAAAGGAACTGCTGGAAGACATACACGGCGGAGACTGTGGACATCATTCATCATCATGGACCCTCGTCGGCAAGGCGTTCCGCAGTGGGTTTTATTGGCCCACCGCGCTCAATGACGCCGTCGAACTGGTGAAAGCTTGTGAGGCCTGCCAGTTCCATGCCAAACAAATCCATCAGCCAGTGGGAGGCTTGCAGACTATACCCCTTTCATGGCCATTCGCAGTCTGGGGGCTGGACATCCTGGACCCGTTTCCTCGGGCGCCAGGGGGCTACCGCTACCTCTATGTCGCCGTGGACAAGTTCACCAAGTGGGCTGAAGTGGAGGCCGTCCGCACCATCCCCGCGGGCTCCGCGGTCAAGTTCATCAGGGGCATCGTGAGCCGGTTCGGGGTGCCGAACCGCATCATCACAGACAACGGTTCGCAGTTCACCAGTAACCTCTTCAAAACATACTGTGCTAACCTTGGAACGCAGATATGCTACGCTTCAGTGGTGCACCCCCGAAGCAACGGCCAGGCTGAGCGAGCCAATGCGGAGGTCCTGAGGGGCCTCAAGACCAGGACGTTCAAGAAGAAGCTGGAGGCCTGCGGTCGAGGTTGGTACGACAAGATGCAATCCGTGTTGTGGTCCATCCGCACCACCACGACCAAACCGACTGGGGGACCCCATTCTTCCTGGTCTATGGAGCGGAAGCAGTCCTCCCTCATGAGGTTAGACGTTGCTCTGCGTGGGTCCTAGAATTCGATGAGGCGCAGCAGGACGCCATGCGGGGGATGGACCTCGTGCTGGGGGAGGAACGTCGCCGGGAGGCCACGCTGCGAGCGGCGAGGTATCAGCAGGCGCTGCGGCGATATCACTGCCGCAACATCCGCCCTAGGACCCTTGAGGTAGGAGACCTCGTGCTCAGGCGGGTCCTCTCTAGGGAGGGATTGCACAAGCTCTCTCCCATGCGGGAGGGCCCGTTCAAGGTTGTTCATGTTTCCAGGCCCGGCTCCGCGCGCTTGGAGACTCAGGAGGGAGTGCCGGTCTAGAATGCGTGGAACATCCAGCACCTCCGGAGGTTCTACCCCTAAAAAGGCCCGGAGCCTGTGAAGCAAGGCGAGTGCCTGTGAAGACCGTCTCTTTGGAAAAAGGCCCAGAGCCTGTGAAGCAAGGCGAGTGCCTGTGAAGATCATCTCTTTTTGGAAAGGCCCGGAGCCTGTGAAGCAAGGCGAGTGCCTGTGAAGACCATCTCTTTGGAAAAAGGCCCAGAGCCTGTGAAGCAAGGCGTGTGCTGTTGGGGAACGCAGTAATTTCAAAAAAATTCCTACGCACACGCAAGATCATGGTGATGCATAGCAACGAGAGGGGAGAGTGTTGTCTACGTACCAACGCAGACCGACTGCGGAAGCGATCACACAACATAGAGGAAGTAGTCGTACGTCTTCTTCCCGATCCGACCGATCCAAGCACCGTTACTCCGGCACCTCCGAGTTCTTAGCACACGTTCAGCTCGATGACGTTCCTCGGGCTCCGATCCAGCAAAGCGTCGAGGAAGAGTTCCGTCAGCACGACGGCGTGGTGACGATCTTGATGTACTACCGACGCAGGGCTTCGCCTAAGCACTGTAACGGTATGATCGAGGTGGAATTTGGTGGCAGGGGGCACCGCACACGGCTAAGGAACGATCTCAAGGATCAAGTTGTGTGTCTTGGGGTGCCCCCTGCCTCCGTATATAAATGTTGGAGGGAGGGGGGCTGGCCGGCCAAAGATGAGGAGGCGCAGGAGGAGTCCTACTCCTACCGGGAGTAGGACTCCCCCCTCCAATCCTAGTCCAACTGGGAAACCTTCAAAGGGGAGAGAGAGAGAGGTGGCCGGCCCCTCTCCTAGTCCTAATAGGACTAGGGAGAGGGGGGGAGGCGCAGCCCTATGTGGGCTGCCCTCTCACCTTTCCACTAAGGCCCATGTTGGCCCATTTGGCTCCCGGGGGGTTCCGGTAACCCTCCCGGTAATCCGGTAAAATCCCGATTTCACCCGGAACACTTCCGATGTCCAAACATAGGCTTCCAATATATCAATCTTTACGTCTCGACCATTTCGAGACTCCTCGTCATGTCCGTGATCTCATCCGGGACTCCGAACAACCTTCGGTACATCAAAATGCATAAACTCATAATAACTGTCATCGTAACGTTAAGCGTGCGGACCCTACGGTTCGAGAACAATGTAGACATGACCGAGACACGTTTCCGGTCAATAACCAATAGCGGGACCTGGATGCCCATATTGGCTCCTACATATTCTACGAAGATCTTTATCGGTCAGACCGCATAACAACATACGTTGTTCCCTTTGTCATCGGTATGTTACTTGCCCGAGATTCGATCGTCGGTATCCAATACCTAGTTCAATCTCGTTACCGGCAAGTCTCTTTACTCGTTCCGTAATACATCATCTCACAACTAACATATTAGTTGCAGTGCTTGCAAGGCTTATGTGATGTGCATTACCGAGAGGGCCCAGAGATACCTCTCCGACAATCGGAGTGACAAACCCTAATCTCGAAATACGCCAACCCAACATCTACCATTGGAGACACCTGTAGTACTCCTTTATAATCACCCAGTTACGTTGTGACGTTTGGTAGTACCCAAAGTGTTCCTCCGGTAAACGGGAGTTGCATAATCTCATAGTTATAGGAACATGTATAAGTCATGAAGAAAGCAATAGCAACATACTAAACGATCGGGTGCTAAGCTAATGGAATGGGTCATGTCAATCAGATCATTCAACTAATGATGTGACCTCGTTAATCAAATAACAACTCTTTGTTCATGGTTAGGAAACATAACCATCTTTGATTAACGAGCTAGTCAAGTAGAGGCATACTAGTGACACTCTGTTTGTCTATGTATTCACACATGTATTATGTTTCCGGTTAATACAATTCTAGCATGAATAATAAACATTTATCATGATATAAGGAAATAAATAATAACTTTATTATTGCCTCTAGGGCATATTTCCTTCAGTCTCCCACTTGCACTAGAGTCAATAATCTAGTTTCACATCGCCATGTGATTTAACAGCAATAGTTCACATCACCATGTGATTAACACCCATAGTTCACATCGTCATGTGACCAACACTCAAAGGGTTTACTAGAGTCAATAATCTAGTTCACATCTCTATGTGATTAACACCCAAAGAGTACCAAGGTGTGATCATGTTTTGCTTGTGAGATAATTTTAGTCGACGGGTCTGTCATATTCAGATCCGTAAGTATTTTGCAAGTTCTATGTCTACAATGCTCTACACGGAGCTACTCTAGCTAATTGCTCCCACTTTCAATATGTATCTAGACCGAGACTTAGAGTCATCTAGATTAGTGTCAAAACTTGCATCGGCGTAACCCTTTACGACGAACCTTTTTATCACGTCCATAATCGAGAAACATATCCTTATTTCACTAAGGATAATTCTGACCGCTGTCCAGTGATCTACTCCTAGATCACTATTGTACTCCCTTGCCAAATCAGTGCAGGGTATACAATAGATCTGGTATACAGCATGACATACTTTATAGAACCTATGGCCAAGGCATAGGGAATGACTTTCATTCTCTTTCTATCTTCTGCCGTGGTCGGGCTTTGAGTCTTTACTCAACTTCACACCTTGTAACACAGGCAAGAAACTTTTTCTTTGACGGTTCCATTTTGAACTACTTCAAAATCTTGTCAAGGTATGTACTTATTGAAAAACTTATCAAGCGTCTTGATCTATCTCTATAGATCTTGAAGCTCAATATGTAAGCAGCTTTACCGAAGTCTTTCTTTGAAAAACTCCTTTTATGCTTTACAGAATAATTCTACATTATTTCCGATCAACAATATGTCATTCACATATACTTATCAGAAATGCTGTAGTGCTCCCACTCACTTTCTCGTAAATACAGGCTTCACCGCAAGTCTGTATAAAACTATATGCTTTGATCAACTCATCAAAGCGTATACTCCAACTCCGAGATGTTTGCACCAGTCCACAGATAGATCGCTGGAGCTTGCATATTTAGTTAACACCTTTAGGATCGACAAAACCTTCTAGTTGCATCATATACAACTCTTCTTTAGCAAATCCATTAAGGAATGCAGTTTTGTTTATCCCTTTGCCAGATTTCATAAAATGAGGCAATTGCTAACATGATTCGGACAGACTTAAGCATAGATACGAGTGAGAAAATCTCATCGTAGTCAACACCTTGAACTTGTCGAAAACCTTTTGCGACAATTCTAGCTTTGTAGATAGTAACACTACTATCAGCGTCCGTCTTTCTCTTGAAGATCCATTTATTTTCTATGGCTTGCCGATCAACGGGCAAGTCAACCAAAGTCCAAACTTTGTTCTCATACATGGATCCCATCTCAGATTTCATGGCTTCAAGCCACTTTGCGGAATCTGGGCTCACCATCGCTTCTTCATAGTTCGTAGGCTTGTCATGGTCAAGTAACATGACCTCCAGAACAAGATTACCGTACCACTCTGGTGCGGTTCTCACTCTAGTTTACCTACGAGATTCGGTAGTAACTTGATCTGAAGTTACATGATCATCATCATTAGCTTCCTCACTAATTGGTGTAGTAGTCACAGGAACAGATTTCTGTGATGAACTACTTTCCAATAAGGGAGAAGGTACAATTACCTTATCAAGTTCTACTTTCTTCCCACTCACTTCTTTCGAGAGAAACTCCTTCTCCAGAAAGTTTCCGAATTTAGCAACAAAAGTCTTACCTTCGGATCTGTGATAGAAGGTGTATCCAATAGTTTCCTTTGGATATCCTATGAAGATGCACTTCTCCGATTTGAGTTTTGAGCTTATCGGGATGAAACTTTTTCATATAAGCATCGCAACCCCAAACTTTAAGAAACGACAACTTTGGTTTCTTGCCAAACCATAGTTCATAAGGCGTCGTCTCGACGGATATAGATGGTGCCCCTTTTTTTAACGTGAATGCAGCTGTCTCTAATGCATAATCCCAAAACGATAGTGGTAGATCGGTAAGATACATCATAGATTGCACTATATTCAATAAAGTACGGTTATGACGTTCGGACACACCATTATGATGTGGTGTTCCAGGTGGCGTGAGTAGTGAAACTATTTCACATTGTTTTAACTGAAGACCAAACTCGTAACTCAAATACTCTTTTCCATGATCAGATCGTAGAAACTTTATTTTCTTGTTACGATGATTTTCCACTTCACTCTGAAATTATATGAACTTTTCAAATGTTTCAGACTTATGTTTCATCAAGTAGATATACTCATATCTGCTCAAATCATCTGTGAAGATCAGAAAATAATGATACCTGTCGCGATCCTCAATATTCATCGGACCACATACATCAGTATGTATGATTTCCAATAAATCTTTTCTCGCTCCATTGTTCCGGAGAACGGCGTTTTAGTCATCTTGCCCAAAAGGCATGGTTCGCAAGCATCAACTGATTCATAATCAAGTGATTCCAAAAGCCCATCAGCATGGAGTTTCTTCATGCGCTTTACACCAATATGACCTAAACGGTAGTGCCACAAATAAGTTGCACTATCATTATTAACTTTGCATCTTTTGGTTTCAATAATATGAATATGTGTATTATTAATATCGAGATCCAATGAACTATTTTCATTGGGTGTTTAACCATATTAGGTTTTATTCATGTAAACAGAACAACAATTTATTCTCTTACTTAAATGAATAACCGTATTACAATAAACATGATCAAATCATATTCATGTTCAACGCAAACACCAAATAACACTTATTTAGGTTCAACACTAATCCCGAAATTATAGGGAGTGTGCGATGATGATCATATCAATCTTGGAACCACTTCCAGCACACATCGTCACTTCACCCTTAACTAGTCTCTGTTTATTCTGCAACTCCCGTTTCGAGTTACTAATCTTAGCAACTGAACTAGTATCAAATACTGAGGGTTTGCTATAAACACTAGTAAAGTACACATCAATAACATGTATATCAAATATACTTATGTTCACTTTGCCATCCTTCTTATCCGCCAATCACTTGGGGTAGTTCCGCTTCTAGTGACCAGTCCCTTTGCAGTAGAAGCACTTAGTCTCAGGCTTAGGATCAGACTTGGGCTTCTTCACTTGAGCAGCAACTTGCTTGCCGTTCTTCTTGAAGTTCCCCTTCTTCCCTTTGCCCTTTTCTTGAAACTAGTGGTCTTGTCAACCATCAACACTTGATGTTTTTCTTGATTTCTACCTTCGTTGATTTCAGCATCACGAAGAGCTTGGGAGTTGTTTCTGTTATCCCTTGCATATTATAGTTCATCGCGAAGTTCTACTAACTTGGTGATGGTGACTAGAGAATTCTGTCAATCACTATCTTATCTGGAAGATTAACTCCCACTTGATTCAAGCGATTGTAGTACCCAGACGATCTGAGCACATGCTCACTAGTTGAGCGATTCTCCTCCATCTTTTAGCTATAGAACTTGCTGGAGACTTCATGTCTCTCAACTCGGGTATTTGCTTGAAATATTAACTTCAACTCCTGGAACATCTCATATGGTCCATGACGTTCAAAACGTCTTTGAAGTCCCGATTCTAAGCCGTTAAGCATGGTGCACTAAACTATCAAGTAGTCATCATATTGAGCTAGCCAAACGTTCATAACGTCTGCATCTGCTCCTGCAATAGGTCTGTCACCTAGCGGTGCATCAAGGACATAATTCTTCTGTGCAGCAATGAGGATAAACCTCAGATCACGGATCCAATCCGCATCATTGCTACTAACATCTTTCAACATAATTTTCTCTAGGAACATATCAAAATAAAACGCAGGGAAGCAACAACGTGAGCTATTGATCTACAACATGATTTGCAAAATACTACCAGGACTAAGTTCATGATAAATTTAAGTTCAGTTAATTTACTTAAGAACTCCCACTTAGATAGACATCCCTCTAATCTTCTAAGTGATCACGTGATCCAAATCAACTAAACCATAACCGATCATCACGTGAAATGGAGTAGTTTTCAATGGTGAACATCAATATGTTGATCATATCTACTATATGATTCACGCTCGACCTTTCGGTCTCCGTGTTCCGAGGCCATATCTGTATATGCTTGGCTCGTCAAGTATAACCTGAGTATTCCGCGTGTGCAACTGTTTTGCACCCGTTGTATTTGAACGTAGAGCCTATCACACCCGATCATCACGTGGTGTCTCAGCACGAAGAACTTTTGCAACGGTGCATACTCAGGGAGAACACTTCTTGATAATTTAGTGAGAGATCATCTTATAATGCTACCGTCAATCAAAGCAAGATAAGATGCATAAAAGGATAAACATCACATGCAATCAATATAAGTGATATGATATGGCCATCATCATCTTGTGCTTTGTGATCTCCATCTCCGAAGCATCGTCATGATCACCATCGTCACCGGCGCGACACCTTGATCTCCATCGTAGCATCGTTGTCGTCTCGCCAATCTTATGCTTCCACGACTATCACTACCGCTTAGTAATAAAGTAAAGCATTACATCGCGATTGCATTGCATACAATAAAGCGACAACCATATGGCTCCTGCCAGTTGCCGATAACTCGGTTACAAAACATGATCATATCATACAATAAAATCAGCATCATGCCTTGACCATATCACATCACAACATGCCCTGCAAAAACAAGTTAGACATCCTCTACTTTGTTGTTGCAAGTTTTACGTGGCTGCTACGGGCTTAAGTAAGAACTCATCTCACCTACGCATCAAAACCACAACGATAGTTCGTCAAATAGACTCCGTTTTAACCTTCTCAAGGACCGGGCGTAGTCACACTTGGTTCAACTAAAGTTGGAGAGACAGTCTTCCGCAAGCCATCTGTGTGCATAGCACGTCGAGGGAACCGGTCTCGCGTAAGAGTACGCGTAAGGTTGGTCCGGATCGTCTCGTCCAACAATACCGCCGAACCAAAGTATGACATGCTGGTAGGCAGTATGACTTGTATCGCCCACAACTCACTTGTGTTCTACTCGTGCAAATAACATCAAACCATAAAACCTAGGCTCTGATACCACTGTTGGGGAACGCAGTAATTTCAAAAAATTTCCTACGCACACGCAAGATCATGGTGATGCATAGCAACGAGAGGGGAGAGTGTTGTCTACGTACCAACGCAGACCGACTGCGGAAGCGATCACACAACGTAGAGGAAGTAGTCGTACGTCTTCTTCCCGATCTGACCGATCCAAGCACCGTTACTCCGGCACCTCCGAGTTCTTAGCACACGTTCAGCTCGATGACGTTCCTCGGGCTCCGATCCAGCAAAGCGTCGAGGAAGAGTTCCGTCAGCACGACGGCGTGGTGACGATCTTGATGTACTACCGACGCAGGGCTTCGCCTAAGCACTGTAACGGTATGATCGAGGTGGAATTTGGTGGTAGGGGGCACCGCACACGGCTAAGGAACGGTCTCAAGGATCAAGTTGCGTGTCTTGGGGTGCCCCCTGCCTCCGTATATAAAGGTTGGAGGGAGGGGGGCTGGCCGGCCAAAGATGAGGAGGCGCAGGAGGAGTCCTACTCCTACCGGGAGTAGGACTCCCCCCTCCAATCCTAGTCCAACTGGGAAACCTTCAAAGGGGAGAGAGAGAGAGGTGGCCGGCCCCTCTCCTAGTCCTAATAGGACTAGGGAGAGGGGGGGAGGCGCAGCCCTATGTGGGCTGCCCTCTCACCTTTCCACTAAGGCCCATGTTGGCCCATTTGGCTCCCGGGGGGTTCCGGTAACCCTCCCGGTAATCCGGTAAAATCCCGATTTCACCCGGAACACTTCCGATGTCCAAACATAGGCTTCCAATATATAAATCTTTACGTCTCGACCATTTCGAGACTCCTCGTCATGTCCGTGATCTCATCCGGGACTCCGAACAACCTTCGGTACATCAAAATGCATAAACTCATAATAACTGTCATCGTAACGTTAAGCGTGCGGACCCTACGGTTCGAGAACAATGTAGACATGACCGAGACACGTTTCCGGTCAATAACCAATAGCGGGACCTGGATGCCCATATTGGCTCCTACATATTCTACGAAGATCTTTATCGGTCAGACCGCATAACAACATACGTTGTTCCCTTTGTCATCGATATGTTACTTGCCCGAGATTCGATCGTCGGTATCCAATACCTAGTTCAATCTCGTTACCGGCAAGTCTCTTTACTCGTTCCGTAATACATCATCTCACAACTAACATATTAGTTGCAATGCTTGCAAGGCTTATGTGATGTGCATTACCGAGAGGGCCCAGAGATACCTCTCCGACAATCGGAGTGACAAACCCTAATCTCGAAATACGCCAACCCAACATCTACCATTGGAGACACCTGTAGTACTCCTTTATAATCACCCAGTTACGTTGTGACGTTTGGTAGTACCCAAAGTGTTCCTCCGGTAAACGGGAGTTGCATAATCTCATAGTTATAGGAACATGTATAAGTCATGAAGAAAGCAATAGCAACATACTAAACGATCGGGTGCTAAGCTAATGGAATGGGTCATGTCAATCAGATCATTCAACTAATGATGTGACCTCGTTAATCAAATAACAACTCTTTGTTCATGGTTAGGAAACATAACCATCTTTGATTAACGAGCTAGTCAAGTAGAGGCATACTAGTGACACTCTGTTTGTCTATGTATTCACACATGTATTATGTTTCCGGTTAATACAATTCTAGCATGAATAATAAACATTTATCATGATATAAGGAAATAAATAATAACTTTATTATTGCCTCTAGGGCATATTTCCTTCATGTGCCTGTGAAGATCATCTCTTTTTGGAAAGGCCCAGAGCCTGTGAAGCAAGGCGAGTGCCTGTGAAGACCATCTCTTTGGAAAAAGGCCCAGAGCCTGTGAAGCAAGGCGAGTGCCTGTGAAGATCATCTCTTTTTGGAAAGGCCCAAAGCCTGTGAAGCAAGGCGAGTGCCTATGAAGGCCATCTCTTTGGAAGAATGCCCGGAGCCTGTGAAGCAAGGCCAATGCCTGTGAAGCTCGCCGCCCCGTGACACTCTCATGTAATAATGAGTGGGGCTGTACACGCCCCGGAGTCTCAGGAGCGCCGGCCTCAGGCCCTGGGGCTCCCTCCCACGCCAAGTGGCAGCACTTAGCTCCGCGCTGGTGAGAAGACGTCGAAGTCTAGATTAGGTGTCGGACGCGGCTTTTTCATTTGCTTTCCGTAGTTGACGTGTTTGTTTGCATTTGTAGTCTTATTGAAGTTGTCGCTGTTGCTGATTTGTGGTTCGTCGATTTTTGCTCCTCGCTTTGGTTTCTCTCATAAACTACCTCGCGAGGGATGGTGCTCGGACATCCTCGCGAGGGTTTCTGCCCTAGCCGCAGGAAGGTTTTCACGACCCCGGCACATTACAGGAGCACCCCTTCTAGTCCGTGCCCCCAGGCACCGCGACGCGCACATAGGGCCTGGGTCGGTCGCCCCACCCCCCAGCAGGGGTCGAAAACTATCTACGCACAGGCGAGAAATCAAGAGGTTCAAAAAATGAGGTCAAGGTAATGGCTAAAATGGAAATGTTTCCCAACACGCCCCAAGGGGGCTCCATGCAGCTGTTCTGTCTTACGCAGGGAACAAAAGAGAAAGGAAAAAGACGAGCCCGGCACAGCCCCCCTCACATTGGCCCGCGGAGGCGACGCGGGCTGCCTCAGGGCCTCAGGAGGACTCCCTCTAGCGCTTCACCGAGGCACGACGGCGGGCGGACGAACCGCCACATCCCAAGCAAGCTCGACGGCGCGGCGGAGGACTGCTGCCACCGATGGAGGAGTCGCTTGAGGAAGAGCTGACGAAGCTTGGGGAGTCACGGACGCCGCCATCCGCGCGGGCGCTATCTCCTCCATCGCCACTGGAGCGGGGCCCGCGGACGCGGTCTTCGTCCTCAGGGCAGCACCCCGCGCGGCGACCATCTTCCCCAAACACCCTCACATAGAGGGTGGCGTCGCCGTCGAACCTGAAGTGCAGAGTGCACCGACGCTCCAGGCCGCGAGCGCGGGCGAACGCCTTCCAGCCACGAGTGAAGGCCAAGCCCCCGCTGGTGGAGACCTCCAGCGCGACCCACGAGGACCTGCTGCAGCAGCCCTCCGCCTGGAGCCAGAGGCCACCAGGAGCGCCGGCCGGGAGTTCACTAAGGAGGAAGCGAGGGAGCGGGAGCCGGGCGCGAGTCGGCTCCGCCGACCAGACGATGAACTCCGGCAGCGCCTGCACAGCGTGAAAGCGCGGCCTGGGAGAACACGCGACCCAGGCGCGTCCTTCGGCTGTGGCGGCTCGTCCACCGCCACGCTGGGAGCCGCCCCCGTGGCCACCGAACGCGGCCGGGGCGGCCACCGGATGCTTCCGAGGGCGCCCATGACCGCGCTTGGGCGGGGGTGAGGCAGAACCAGCCTGGAGGGCCTTCCCCTTCTCTGCAGCTGAGTACCTCCTCGATGGAGCCATTACACCAAGACAGAGCGAGAACTGAGGCGGATGAGAGGGCGAGAAGAGATGGATCGGAAGGGCACGCGCGGTGCCGTACTTATAGCCGGCGAAGGCCAACCGCCGGCCTCCATGATCGCAGGTAATCATAACACGATCTGCATGCAGGGACTTGTCCAACTCGCACGATCACCAAGGCATCATGGGGAAGTGAAGTCACCCACGTCCAATCAACCGCCACGCGGCGCCCGAGGCCGCAGGCTGTTAGGGCCCGCGGCGCTTCGCCCTTGCCCTTTCGCCTCTCGGCACGGCCAAGTCTGTGCGCGCCTTGGGCCCGGGGGCTACTGTCGGCGTTCTGGGAACGGGGGTCCCCAGACTTGCCTGCCTGCGGCGTGGCTCGAGTGGGAGCCCAACATGGCCCATCTTCATCAAGCACAAGACTCAAGACCCTCGCGAGGGGCCAAGCCTCGCGAGGCGGACGACACGGCGCATCCTCAGTCGCAGCCTCCTCAGGCTGGCTCGTGAGGAGGCAGAGGTATCAAGGCAGGGTGCCTCGCGAGGCACCCGTGACGCAAGCCATGACAATCGAGGGCGCTGCGCGGGCGCCAGCGCGCGCAGCGTCCTTCTTTCCTCTTTGGTGCAAAGGGGGCAAGCGCAGCCGCGGAGTACCGAGACATCAGGCAAAGGTTGCCATTTCGGTGCAACAAGACCAGGACCAAGCGGACTATGAGACGGAGGTCACCATGGAGCCCAGCACGGCGTCACCGCAGAGTCTTTCGCAGGCGAAGACCACCTTTAGTCAGGATAAGAGTACTCGCTGTCCCCCTTCAAATTAGCCCGCCATTGTTGGCTCCCTTCCCGCTCAATATTTGGGAAGAGGACCAGGGCCTCTATAAATAGGGACGGCCACCCACGTAGCAAAGGGTTCGGTTTTCATAGGGAAGCACATAGAGTAGGCCGATCCGACTAGCAAGTAGAGAGAGGGAGAGAGAGAGAAGGTGACCGAACTCCTCCCAGCAGTTCGTCGCCCCAGCCAAGAACAGACCCTCGCGAGGCTGTTCTTCCTTGTATTGTTCTCCATCTTCAGCCCCAAGAGGCAATCCATCCACCACACTGGAGTAGGGTATTACACCACAATGGTGGCCTGAACCAGTATAAATCTTGTGTCTCTTGTGTGATTCTCTTAGTAGTTTAGATCTTTGTGAGGCGGGGAGGTTGAGGACGTGATTTCCGCGTGCACCCCAGTGTTCGAACCTTAAGGGTCTGCCGGAACCCGAAATCCGACAATGGCTCCAAGGCGCTTGGCCCCTGGGCGGAACCCGCTCCGTCAGGCGCCAGCGCAGCAAGAGCGGAGCTGCCACGAAGTTCCTCGCCCGTAAGGGGCTGCCAGAGCGCTCCCTGCCCCGGCACGCCGCGACCCTGCTCCAGCTCCGGCGCGCCAAGACCCCGCCCTGCTCCTAGCTGCAGCGCGTGGGGACCCTCAAGACCAAGCTCTCCACCAACAAAAGCCTTACGTGGCCACTGCGGGCTGCCACGCCTACACCATTGAGCTGTGCAGCGTCGCGTGGCCCGGCAAGTTCAAGCCTGACCTGCCTCCTCGCTACGACGGCACAACCGATCCCGCAGAGTTCCTCTAGCTCTATGAGCTAGGCATCGAGGCTGCCGGCGGGGATGAGAAGGTCATGGCGAACTGGTTCCCCATGGCGCTCAAGGAAGGAGCTCGAACCTGGCTCCTGAATCTGGCTTCAGGCACGATCTCCTCCTGGGACAAGATGCGCACCCGCTTCATCGCCAACTTCCAAGGTACTCGCGACCGGCCACCGCCGTGAGCGACATGTGCTGCATCAAGCAACAACCCGGAGAGATCCTGCAAAAATACATCCAGCGCTTCAACAACGCGCGCCTCAAGATCCCCAAGGTGTCCGAGGAGGCCATGATCTCGGCCTTCTCCGACGGCGTGCGCGACGTCAAGATGAAGGAGGAGCTGGCAATGCACGAAGACCTCTGCACCTCCCTGGAGCTGTTCAACTTGGCGAACAAGTGCGCCAGGGCTGAGGAGGGACGCCTCTCCCTCCTCGAGCTGCCTGCCACGGACCTAGAAGAGAAGAAGCCCAAGGCCAAGGACATGAAGCGCAAGGGGGCTGCCATACTCGCGGCAGAACCAGACACAAAACAGGGCAAGGATCTGCCCGAACCCTCCAGAGGCAGCCGGTACTGTGTGTACCATGACCTCCACACCCACAACACCAACGAATGTCAAGAACTCCGCGCCGTGCGAGAAGGAAGGATCGGCCGTCGCCCTGACCGTGCTGATCGGGGCTACGGCCGAGAAGGAGGAAGAAACCCAGGACGCTAGGAAGATCGTGGCCCGCGCTAGGGGTGGCGCGACCAGCCTTGCGAGGACCGCTAGCGGGACCTGCCTCGCGAGGGAGACTGGAGGGATCAGCCTCGTGAGCATCGCCCTCATGGCAATGCAGGCCTACCTCCGCTGCCGCCTCAGCCAAGGAGGAACGAAGACCGCCATCAAGACGAGGGGGCTGGGGGCTTCCAAGAGCCGCGCGCAATCGCCTGCATCCTGGGTGGAGCTGAAGCCCCAGCCTCTCAACGTATCTCCAAGCAGTTTGCCCGCGAAGTGAACGCAGTTCTCCCCAAGCTCGAAGCAACGCGCCCCCTCAGGTGGTCGGCGTGCGCCATCACGTTCAGCTCGGCAGACCAGCTCAAGTGCGCGGCCACAGCAGGAGTCCTCCCGATGCTCTGCTCCCCAGTCATCAGCAACGTGCTGGTCACCAAGACCCTCATCGATGGAGGGGCGGGGCTCAACGTCCTGTACGTGGAAACATTCAACAATCTCCAAGTGCCCTATGACTAGCTTCAGCCGACCAAGCCTTTCTCCGGGATCACCGACGGTTCCACAGTCCCGATCAGGCAGGTCCGCCTCCCTGTCACCTTCGGGGCCTGCAGCAACTACCGCACCGAGCTCATCAACTTCGACGTCGCCCACATCCGCCTGCCGTACAACGCCATCCTCAGGTACCCAGCGCTGGCCAAGTTCATGGCTGCGACCCACCACGGCTACAACGTCCTCAAGATGCCAGGAAGTGGCGGCGTCATCACGGTGCCCTGTGAAGAGAAGGATGCAGTGTGTTCCCTAGAGCGGGCCTATCAGGCCGCGTCGCTAGAAGTCCCAGATCGCGGAAGCAGGAGGCTTCCTGAGACCACCCCCAAGAAGAAGAAGACATCGTCAGCCTCGGCCCCTCAAGAGGCAGGCCCCTCAGGGCCTATGTCTGTCGAGGGGGACCCTCCTTCCATCGCATAGGGAAGCGCGCCCGGCGCCCTCCTCAGGTAGGGCTCGGGGGCTCTCACTTGGAGGGCCACCGACCTAGCCAGGTTCACGAGGGAGGCGCTTGGGCACCATGTGGAAGCATGCTTCATAGCCCGTTTCCCCCGAGAAGGAGCCAGGCGAGGAGGGTCAGACCAGCAGGAGTTCGTTGACAAGGCCATTCAAGAACTACAGGAGACAAGGATCATGAGAGGTTGCCGCCGCCTACCAGCTGTGGCCCCACATCCAGGCGAGGATGGTGGGCTGCGTGCCTGCGTCGACGTACCAGGGCTCAATCAGATCGCCACGACGGAGCGTCTCTGGCCCTCACGAGTGGGGCGCTGCGGGGGTCCACCCCACAGCTATGTTCGCATGCCCTACGGCCTGCCGAGCATGGCTGCGGCGTACCAGCGCCTCATGAGGGGCGTCATGGAGGCTCAGGAAGACAGGCGTTCCGCGGCCTTGGCGGAGATGAAGACAGCTCGCGAGGAGTCACCAGTGCCTCCGGAGCCTCCCGGGTCCCCGGGGCCTGGGGGCTCGTGAGGATAGGCTTCTGCAGCCCACCGAGTCTGCTGCACCAACGCCACTTCGCCGACGACATCCTCAGGTGACATCTTTCAAGTTCCATTCCCAGCTGGGAGCGCCCTTCCAGGGTTGCATCACTCCCAGGCCGCATGGGTCTGTCCCTGCGGCATGTATCCCCTTTTACCTTTCGGTCATTAGTTTGCCCTGTTGGGGGCGCCCCTTGGGCTGCATCATCCCCAAGCCGCTCGGGCCAGACCCAGCGGCGTGTAGCTCCCTCGCGTTTATTTCCAACTATGCATTGCCTATCACGCTTAACTGCATGGTGCCTGCCCGCGGCATCCTTTCTTCTCCATGTCAGCCACTTGCACGTTAAAGGGGGGGTGACTGAGCATCGCGACTCAGGGCTCTTACTGGCTCTCCAGCCCTCACCCTCTGGCCTTGTCCATGGCATCGCGACCTGGCATACCAGCGACGGCTGAGACAAGCTCGAGGGCCGGGACCCGAGGACGTAGAGTACTGGCATCTAACCAAATTTTGCAGGGACACATCTCAAGATACGGCCCAGTGCCAGGCGCAACCCGCCTAGGGGTAGGGCCTCGTGAGTCCCGCGCTGGCTCACGGGTGCCCAGATACACCTCACCTATTCCAACCAGCAAGCTCTTGAGCGACTAACGATCAACTAATGACCGCCATGGCAACCCCATCTTCTTTCTGTGATGAACCTGTAGGATCCTTGGAGGGGACTGCGCTAGCCAAGGCCCTCACGAGGTTCCCGTCACCCTCGCCCGCGTGAACCGCTTGCATGTTAAAGGGGGGGTGCCTGAGCATCGCGACTCAGGGCTCCTACTGGCTCTCCAGCCCTCACCCTCTAGCTTTGTCCACGGCATCGCGACCTGGCATACCAGTGACGGCTGAGACAAGCTCGAGGGCCAGGACCCAAGGACGTAGAGCAGAAAGGGGAGCAGAGGCGAGGGAGAAGGGGCTCGCGAGGACCTTGCCGAGCGATTCCGCTCCTACTGACGCGCGAACCCGACGGCACACCAGGAATAATCCCCGATCCTCAAGATAAGTCACCATCCAAAGCACTGGCTACCATGACACAGCCCCCGCACCTAAGGAAATTCCGTACTAGCGATGTTGCTTCCCTTGCTCACCAAGCAACGGCTGCTTGGGCGCCAAAGGGGACCTCCTGAGCATCGCGACTCAGGGGCTCTTACCGGACCCCGGGTTGCTCACCTCCTGGCCTTGACCACGGCATCGCGACCTGGCATACCAGCGACGGCTGACGCCGCCTTGGGACTGGGACCTGTCGGCGTAGAGCACCAAGCTCTCGCGAGGTTCGAAAGGGAGAACTAAGCTATGACGAAATCAGCAACTCACACAAATCTGTAGCGAAGGTCATGTATTAACAAATGGGACTACATACTCCTTACAAGCCCCCGTGGGGCGCATTTTGATTCCTCGCAAGGAACGGATCCTAAGGAGTGCTAACGACACGGGCTCCTACAAAAGATGCCATCATCAACAGTGGGCCGTCGGGCGCCGGCGCCAACCCCATCCAGATCAGGGTCGGCGACGGCCTGACGAGCCCGCCCTGCTCCGGGAGTGGCACCGGCTCGGGGGCTCGTAGCTGTCATCGCTCGTCTCCGGAGTCGCGAAGATTTCGCTGGAGTCGCTGGACCCCCCGGCGCCTTCGCCAAGGGAGCGGTCGACGGGCCTAGCCCTCACCAGGGCAAGGTCCTGGCCACCTCTCCCGCGGCAACACTCCAGCCGGCGCCCGATCGCGTCGAAGGCCTTGAAGAACATCACCGCAGCGCCATCATACTCCAGGTGGACCGTGACGACGCCCCTCTCCATGCAAACCCGGGAGACTTCCCTCCAGCCGCGGGACAAGTAGACCTCGCCCGGGGCAGCGACCACGACCTCTGCCTCGGTCGCAAGGGCACTGCAGCCGGCGTGCTGCAGCCAGAGCTCCAGAGGCCCTCCCGGAGGGACGACGGAGGCGAAGAAGGTAGGCAGACGGATCCAGGATTGAAGAGGAACGACGATGTGGAGCATGAACTCGTGGGAGGAGCCCTCGGCATGGACTCCGGGAGGAACAACCCACGCCTTCGTGACCCGATGGCGCCTACGACGACGCCGGCCGCCGAGATCAGCATCGACACCCTCGGGGCCCTCGGCGGGGGCGTACAAAGGAAGCGGTAACCCCGGTGGAGCCCGCTCGCACCGGGGCCTCGGCTCCGCCTGACGGTTTTCCTCGGCCCGGCTGCAAAGGGCGAGCCGCTTCTTCGGCGGGAGCGGGCCTGGCCCCTCTCGAGGAGCTTTTCCCTTCTCCGTTGCGGAGAACCGGCGGATCGGAGCCATTCCAGCAAGGCGGAGCAAGGATCGGGAAGAAGGAGAAGCCAGGAGGAATGGACTGGAAGGGCACGCGCCGTACAGTACTTATAACCGGCGAAGGACAACCGCTGGCCTCCACGATCACAGGTAATCATGACACGATTTTCATGTAGGGACTTGTCCAGCTCGCGCGATCACCAAGGCGTCATGGGGAAGTGGAGTCGCCCACGTCCAATCAACCGCCACGCGGCGCCTAAGGCCGCAGGCTGTTAGGGCCCGCGGCGCTTCGCCCTTGCCCTTTCGCCTCTCGGCACGGCCAAGCCCATGCGCGCCTTGGGCCTAGGGGCTACTGTCGGCATTCAAGGAACGGGCGTCCCCAGACTTGCCTGCCTGCGGCCTGTGGCGTGGCTCAAATGGGGGCCCAACATGGCCCATCTTCATCAGCACAAGACTCAAGACCCTCGCGAGGGGCCAAGCCTCGCGAGGCGGACGACACGGCGCATCCTCAGGCGCAGCCTCCTCAGGCTGGCTCGTGAGGAGATGGAGATATCAAGGCGGGGTACCTCGTGAGGTGCCAGTGACGCAAGCCATGACGAACGAGGGTGCCAGGCGGGCGCCAGCGCGCGCAGCGTCCTTCTTTCCTCTTTGGTGCAAAGGGGGCAAGCGCAGCCGCGGAGTACCGAGGCATCAGGCAAAGGTTTCCATTTCGGTGCAACAAGACCAGGACCAAGCGGACTACGAGACGGAGGTCACCATGGAGCCATGCACGGCGTCACCGCAGAGTCTTTCGCAGGCGAAGACCACCTTTAGTCAGGATAAGAGTACTTGCTGTCCCCCTTCAAATTAGCCCGCCATTGTTGGCTCCCTTCCCGCTCAATATTTGGGAAGAGGACCAGGGCACCTATAAATAGGACCGGCCACCCACGTAGCAAGGGGTTCGATCGGTTGGAAGATTAGACACACAGGGTTCGGTTTTCATAGGAAGGGACACAGAGTAGAGGGGTTCGGTCCGGCGTTTGGATCCGGCTAGCAAGTAGAGAGAGAGAGAGAGGTGACTGAACTCCTCCCAGCGATTCATCACCCCAGCCAAGAACAGACCCTCGCGAGGCTGTTTTTCCTCGTGTTGTTCATCATCACCAGCCCCAGGAGGCAATCCATCCACCACACACTGGAGTAGGGTATTACACCACAATGGTGGCCCGAACCAGTATAAATCTTGTGTCTCTTGTGTGAATTTTTAGGCAGTTAGATCTTTGCGAGACGGGGAGGTTGAGGACGTGATTTCCGCGCGCACCCCAGTGTTCGAACCTTAAGGGTCTGTCGGAACCCGAAATCCGACAACCGCCCCGTCGACGATGTCTACGAAGAGTGGCTCGACCGCGTCGCCGAGCTTGTCTGCGCCGCAGGGGGCTCTTCTGCGCCGTCCGTTCCTCTATGCCACACCCCGCCCCGTGCGGGCAACGAAGCTCCAGAGGCGCACCAGCCGCCTCCTCTCCAAGATGATGCCATGGCTCCAAGGCGCTTGGCCCCTGGGCGGAACCCGCTTCGTCAGGCGCCAGCGCAACAAGAACGGAGCTGCCAAGAAGTCCCTCGCCCGCAAGGGGCTGCCAGGGCGCTCCCTGCTCCAGCACGCCGCGACCCTGCTCCAGCTCCAGCGCGCCAAGACCCCGCTCTGCTCCTAGCTGCAGCGCGTGGGGACCCTCAAGACCCAGCTCTCCATCAACCGAAGCCTTTCGTGGCCACCGCAGGCTGCCGTGCCTAGACCACTAAGCTGCGCAGCGTCGCGTGGCCCGGCAAGTTCAAGCCAGACCTGCCTCCTCGCTACGACGGCACCACTGATCCCGGAGAGTTCCTCCAGCTCTATGAGCTGGGCATCGAGGCTGCCAGCGGGGATGAAAAGGTCATGGCGAACTGGTTCCCCATGGCGCTCAAGGAAGGAGCTCGAACCTGGCTCCTGAATCTGGCTCCAGGCACGATCTCCTCCTGGGACCAGATGCGCACCCGCTTCATCGCCAACTTCCAAGGTACTCGTGACCGGCCACCCGCCGTGAGTGACATGCGCCGCATCAAGCAATAACCCGGAGAGATCCTGCAAAAATACATCCAGCGCTTCAACAGCGTGCGCCTCAAGATCCCCAAGGTGTCCAGCGCTTCAACGTCCTGTCCGTGGAAACATTCAACAATCTCCAAGTACCCTATGACCAGCTTCAGCCAACCAAGCCTTTCTCCGAAATTACCGACGGTTCCACAGTCCCGATCGGGCAGGTCCGCCTCCCTGTCACCTTCGGGGCTCGCAGCAACTACCGCACCGAGCTCATCGACTTCGACGTCGCCCACATCCGCCTACCGTACAACGCCATCCTTGGGTACCCAGCGCTGGCCAAGTTCATGGTCGTGACTCACCATGGCTACAACGTCCTCAAGATGCCAGGGAGTGGCGGCGTCATCACGGTGCCCTGTGAAGAGAAGGATGCAGTGTGTTCCCTGGAGCGGGCCTATCAGGCCGCGTCGCTAGAAGACCCAGATCGCGGAAGCAGGAGGCTTCCTGAGACCACCCCCAAGAAGAAGAAGACATCGTCGGGCTCAGCCCCTCAGGAGGCAGGCCCCTCAGGGCCCGTGTCTGCCCAGGGGGACCCCCCATCCATCGCATAGGAAAGTGCGCCCGGCGCCCTCCTCAGGCAGGGCTCGGGGGCTCTCACCTGGAGGGCCACCGACCTAGCCAGGGTCACGAGGGAGGTGCTTGGGCACCATATGGAGGCGTGCTTCGAAGCACGTTTCCCCCGAGAAGGAGCCAGGCAAGGAAGGTCAGACCAGCAAGAGTTCGTTAACAAGGCCATTCAAGAACTACAGGAGACAAGGATCATGAGAGGTTGCCGCCGCCTACCAGCTGTGGCTCCACATCTAGGCGAGGATGGTGGGCTGCGCGTCTGCGTCGACGTACCAGGGCTCAATGAGATCGCCACGACGGAGCGTCTCTAGCCCTCGCAAGTGAGGTGCTGCAGGGGTCTACCCCACAGCTATGTTCGCATGCCTTACGGCCTGCCGAGCATGGCTGCGGCGTACCAGCGCCTCATGAGGGGCATCATGGAGGCTCAGGAAGACAGGCGTTCCGCAGCCTTGGCAGAGATGAAGACAGCTCGCGAGGAGTCACCAGCGCCTCCGGAGCCTCCCGAGGCCCCGGGGCCTGGGGGCTCATGAGGATCAGCTTCCGCAGCCCATCGAGTCTGCTACACCAACGCCAGTTCGCCGACGACATCCCCAGGTGACATCTTCCAAGCTTCATTCCCAGCTGGGAGCACCCTTCCAGGGTTGCATCACTCCCAGGCCGCGTGGGTCCGTCCCTGCGGCATGTATCCACTTTTTTTCCGGTCATTAGTTTGCCTTGTTGGGGGCGCCCCTCGGGCTGCATCATCCCCAAGCCGCTCGGGCTAGGCCCAGCGGCGTGCATCTCCCTCGCGTTTATTTCCAACTATGCATTGCCTATCACGCTTGATTGCATGGTGCCTGTCCGCGGCATCCTTTCTTCTCCATGTCGGCCGCTTGCACGTTAAAGGGGGGGTGCCTGAGCATCGCGACTCAGGGTTCTTACTGGCTCTCCAGCCCTCACCCTCTGGCCTTGTCCACGGCATTGCGACCTGGCATACCAGCGACGGCTGAGACAAGCTCGAGGGCCGGGACCCGAGGACGTAGAGTACCGGCATCTAACAAAATTTTGCAGGGACACATTTCAAGATACGGCCCAGTGCCAGGCGCAACCCGCCTAGAGGTAGGGCCTCGTGAGTCCCGCGCTGGCTCACGGGTGCCCAGATACACCTCACCTAGCCTTACCGTGCCGGCCACGTGTCAGGGCGGGGCTGTACACACCCCAGGGGCTCCTCCTGGAGGGGAGCCCCCTCCCACGTACCAGTGGAAGCACCATGCTCCGCGTTGGCTGATGACACTGCCGAGGAGCGGCTATGCCCGTACACATACGGAAGCGCTATGCTCCGCGCTGGTGATAAACAACTAGGGGTGGCCTCCGGGCTGCATTAACCTCAGGGAGCCCAGAGCTCAGTGGCTGGCCTCATCGCAACGCCTCCCCTCGGGAGTGCCGCGCGAGGGGGCTAGGCATGGGGCTACGACTGGGTCATGCCCAGACATACGCTGCCCAGCCAGGCCCCTCGGGCCTGGTTCGTCGCGCGTCTCTCCCTGAGCGGAGCCAAGGTATGAAGGCCGTTTGCGCGTCAAGCGGGACCCCTGAGGATCGCGACTCAGGGGCCTAACTGGTCCCGTAGCCCCTCACTCCTTAGTTCCGAAAGGCTATGCTGGGTGAGGTACGCGCGGGGCCGGGCTTTGCAGACGTAGAACGGTAGCCCCGCTTACATCGCACCTCATCACCCGTTGTTTGCGCGTCAAGGGGGACTCCTGAGCATCGCGACTCAGGAGCCTAACTGGCTCCGTATCCCCTCACTCCTTAGTTCCGAAAGGCTATGCTGGGTGAGGTACGCGCGGAGTCGGGCTCTGCAGACGTAGAACGGAAGATACACCTACACCGCGCCTCCCTACTTGTCGTTCGCACGACAAGGGGGACTCCTGAGCATCGCGACTCAGGAGCCTAACTTGTCACGTAGCCCCTCACTCCTTTGGTCCCGTCTTGGTTTCCGGTCGGGGCTAATGCTGGGTGGGGCACGCGCGGGGCCGGGCTCTGCCGGCGTTGAACACAAGCAAGTAGGGAAGACAAACATGAAATTCAAGGAACTTAAAAGCAAATGTTACAGTCCATACTGTCGTCTCAATACCAAACGCAAGTTTAAATGCCTCCCCGAGGCGTGATGCATGTGCAGGAATTAAAAGAACAGGGATGGAACGGAGTCACTCATCGGCGGTGAAGCTGTGCGGAGTGGCTTCGCCTCGGGGAGCAGCAGGGCCGGCAGCGCCTTGCTTTGGCTTGGTGCTGAAGGCCCGGAACTTCCCCAGCAGCGCCTCCGCGCGCCCCTTCACGGCTTCGACAGCGGCGGCAGCACCCTCGCCGCTCACCGGCTCCAGCAGGCCGTCGAGGTCGGCATTGGGATCACGAAGGTAGATGTGGGCAAAGACCCGCGTCAGCGCAGCAGAAGACAGGACGCGTGCCTCGGCCTCGGCCGTGGGGCCGATGCCGAGGGCGACGTCCCCAAGGGCCTTAACCAGGAAAGGAAGCAGCTTGGCGGGGCCGTCACCATCACCGGCTAGCAGGCTGTCCAGGCCGCTCTCGTAAAGCGTCTTCAGCGAAGTGCGGGCATCTTTCTCCATGTCCGCAAAGGCCACGCGATCCTCGGCAAGAACCTTGGCCTTGCTGTCCAGCTCGACCCTCGTCGCCTCCAGCTCCTCCCCCAGCGCACTCAGGCGGTCGCGACGCTTCTTGAGCTTGGCCTCCCGGCCCTTGATGGCCGCCTCGCGAGCCTTCATGCTTTCTTCTTGTTCCTGGCGAAGACGGACCTCCTTCGCGAGCTGGCCCTGCAGGCCTTGCAGCTCATCCTCCAGCGCCTTGCAACGACCGCGGACTTCAACCACCTCTCCCAGGGCCGCGTGTCGGGCAGCCTTCGCCTCGAGGGTGGCCTCCCTCTCTCCGTCACAGGCTGTTGAGGCCTGAACCAACGCCGCCCGAATCGAAGCATCAGAACGAATCCACCCTGAAGCCAGTTCCAGGCGCCCGGCCACAAGGCGAGGGTCGGCGCCGAGAAGATCCTGTCCCAGCCGGTCCAGTTCGGCGACGGCACGCTCCAAGATGGAAGAAGGAGGCAGAGAAACATCGGTGCACCCCAAGACAACAGGAGGAGCCGGGGAAGCAACGGTCAGTGGAATGGGAGGAGAAAGTAGCGGCGGCAAGGCCGCAGTGTCCTGAGGCGGAGTCCGCTGCGCCTCCACCGCCGTAGCCATGGGGGCTGAGCTCGCCCCAGCCAGCTCAGCCAAGCCTCGCAAGGATGAACGGGCAGGAGAGGCCCACGCATCATGATCTCCCTCCCCTGCAGGCGAAGGCGTCGCCGCAGGTGGGGCCTCGGGGGCTCCCTTCGGCTTCTTCGCCGCTGGCGCCAGCCTATCCAAGAGAAGCAATCATCAAGCCTCGTCGGCTGAACGAGAAACAAAAGATCAAGGATCAAGCACTTACGGGTCTCCGCCGGTGAGCTCGGGCAGCCTCCGGCCCAACTTGAAGCCTGACAGCCAGCTAGAAGGGTCGACCTCAGAAGCAGAAGGCGCGCCCACGGTTCGCCCCGGAGTCAGGGCGGACCCGCGGGAGATCAGCCCAGTCCTGTCCTTCTTCGGGATCGTGGGCAAGCTCCCGCTACCCAGTACGTCATCATCATCATCATCGTCATCGCTCGGCAAAAGGCGGAGAGTGCGGGACCCGCGCCGGGAGAGGGGTGAAGGAAATATGCCCTAGAGGCAATAATAAAGTTATTATTTATTTCCTTATATCATGATAAATGTTTATTATTCATGCTAGAATTGTATTAACCGGAAACATAATACATGTGTGAATACATAGACAAACTTAGTGTCACTGGTATGCCTCTACTTGACTAGCTCGTTAATCAAAGATGGTTATGTTTCCTAACCATAAACAAAGTGTTGTTATTTGATTAACGAGGTCACATCATTAGTTGAATGATCTGATTGACATGACCCATTCCATTAGCTTAGCACCCGATTGTTTAGTATGTTGATATTGCTTTCTTCATGACTTATACATGTTCCTATGACTATGAGATTATGCAACTCCCATTTACCGGAGGAACACTTTGTGTGCTACCAAACGTCACAACGTAACTGGGTGATTATAAAGGAGCTCTACAGGTGTCTCCAAAGGTAGATGTTGGGTTGGCGTATTTCGAGATTAGGATTTGTCACTCTGATTGTCGGAGAGGTATCTCTGGGCCCTCTCGGTAATGCACATCACATAAGCCTTGCAAGCATTGCAACTAATGAGCTAGTTGCGAGATGATGTATTACGGAACGAGTAAAGAGACTTGCCGGTAACGAGATTGAACTAGGTATTGGATACTAACGATCGAATCTCAGGCAAGTAACATACCGATGACAAAGGGAACAACATATGTTGTTATGCGGTCTGACCGATAAAGATCTTCGTAGAATATGTAGGAGCCAATATGGGCATCCAGGTCCCGCTATTGGTTATTGACCAGAGACGTGTCTCGGTCATGTCTACATTGTTCTCGAACCGTAGGGTCCGCACGCTTAAGGTTTCGATGATAGTTATATTATGAGTTTATGAGTTTTGATGTACCGAAGGAGTTCGGAGTCCCGGATGAGATCGGGGACATGACGAGGAGTCTCGAAATGGTCGAGACGTAAAGATCGATATATTCGACGACTATATTCGGACATCGGAAAGGTTCCGAGTGATTCGGGTATTTTTCGGAGTACCGGAGAGTTACGGGAATTTGCCGGGAGAAGTATTGGGCCTTGATGGGCTTTAGTGGGAAGAGGAGAAATGGCCTGCTCCCCCCCCCCCTCTAGTCCGAATTGGACTAGGGAAAAGGGGCCGGCCACCTTTCCTTCTCCTCCACTTCCTTCTCCCTTCCTCCCCTCTTGGTGGACTCCTACTAGGACTTGGAGTCCTAGTAGGACTCCACATCCTGGCCGCACCTAGCCTTGGCCGGCCTCCTCCTCCTCCATCCTTTATATACAGGGGCAGGGGGCACCCCATAGACACACAAGTTGATCTACGTGATCGTTCCTTAGCCGTGTGCGGTGCCCCCTGCCACCATATTCCACCTCGATCATATCGTTGTAGTGCTTAGGCGAAGCCCTGCATCGGTAGAACATCAAGATCGTCACCACGCCGTCGTGCTGATGGAACTCCTCCCCGAAGCTTTGCTGGATCGGAGCCCGGGGATCGTCATCGAGCTGTACGTGTGCTAAGAACTCGGAGGTGCCAGAGTAACGGTGCTTGGATCGGTCGGATCGGGAAGAAGACGTACGACTACTTCCTCTACGTTGTGTCAACGCTTCCGTTGTGATCTACAAGGGTACGTAGATCATACTCTCCCCCTCGTTGCTATGCATCACCATGATCTTGCGTGTGCGTAGGAAATTTTTGAAATTACTACGTTCCCCAACAGTGGCATCCGAGCCTAGGTTTTATGTTTTGATGTTATATGCACGAGTAGAACACAAGTGAGTTGTGGGTGATACAAGTCATACTGCCTACCAGCATGTCATACTTTGGTTCGGCGGTATTGTTGGACGAGACGACCCGGACCAACCTTACGCGTACGCTTACGCAAGACCGGTTCCCCCGACGTGCTATGCACATAGGTGGCTTGCGGGCGACTGTCTCTCCAACTTTAGTTGAACCGAGTGTGGCTACGCCCGGTCCTTGCGAAGGTTAAAACGGAGTCTATTTAACAAACTATCGTTGTGGTTTTGATGCGTAGGTGAGATTGATTCTTGCTTAAGCCTGTAGCAGCCACGTAAAACTTGCAACAACAAAGTAGAGGACGTCTAACTTGTTTTTGCAGGGCATGTTGTGATGTGATATGGTCAAAACGTGATGAGATATAAGTTGTTGTATGAGATGATCATGTTTTGTTGAAGTTGTCGGCAACTGGCAAAAGCCTTATGGTTGTCTCTTTATTGCATAAGATGCAAGCGCCAAATAATTGCTTTACTTTATCGGTATGCGATAGCAATAGTTGCAAGAGCAATAGTTGGCGAGACGACCATGTGACGACATATTGATATAGATCAAGATGATGGAGATCATGGTGTCATGCCGGTGATGATGGAAATCATGACGATACTTTGGAGATGGAGATCAAAGGCACAAGATGATGATGGCCATATCATGTCACATATTTTGATTGCATGTGATGTTTATCTTTTATGCATCTTATCTTGCTTTGATTGACGGTAGCATTATAAGATGATCTCTCACTAAATTATCAAGAAGTGTTCTCCCTGAGTATGCACCGTTGCCAAAGTTCGTCATGCCCAGACACCACGTGATGATCGGGTGTGATAAGCTCTACGTCCATCTACAACGGGTGCAAGCCAGTTTTGCACATGCAGAATACTCAGGTTAAACTTGACGAGCCTAGCATATGCAGATATGGCCTCGGAACACGGAGACCGAAAGGTCGAGCGTGAATCATATAGTAGATATGATCAACATAATGATGTTCACCATTGAAAACTAATCCATTTCACGTGATGATCGGTTATGGTTTAGTTGATTTGGATCACGTGATCACTTAGAGGATTAGAGGGATGTCTATCTAAGTGGGAGTTCTTAAGTAATATGATTAAATTGAACTTAAATTTATCATGAACTTAGTCCTGGTAGTATTTTGCAAATCATGTTGTAGATCAATAGCTCGCGTTGTTGCTTCCCTGTGTTTATTTTGATATGTTCCTAGAGAAAATTGTGTTGAAAGATGTTAGTAGCAATGATGCGGATTGGATCCGTGATCTGAGGTTTATCCTCATTGCTGCACAGAGGAATTATGTCCTTGATGCACCGCTAGGTGACGGACCTATTGCAGGAGCAGATGCTGACGTTATGAACGTTTGGCTAGCTCAATATGATGACTACTTGATAGTTTAGTGCACCAAGCTTAACAGCTTAGAATCGGGACTTCAAAGACGTTTTGAATGTCATGGACCATATGAGATGTTCCAGCAGTTGAAGTTAACATTTCAACCAAATACCCGAGTTGAGAGATATGAAGTCTCCAACAAGTTCTATAGCTAAAAGATGGAGGACAATCGCTCAACTAGTGAGCATGTGCTCAGATTGTCTGGGTACTACAATCGCTTGAATCAAGTGGGAGTTAATCTTTCAGATAAGATAGTGATTGACAGAATTCTCTAGTCACCATCACCAAGTTAGTAGAACTTCGTGATGAACTATAATATGCAAGGGATAACGGAAACGACTCCCACGCTCTTCGTGATGCTGAAATCAACGAAGGTAGAAATCAAGAAAAACATCAGGTGTTGATGGTTGACAAGACCAGTAGTTTCAAGAAAAGGGCAAAGGGAAGAAGGGGAACTTCAAGAAGAACGGCAAGCAAGTTTCTGCTCAAGTGAAGAAGCCCAAGTCTGATCCTAAGCCTGAGACTAAATGCTTCTACTGCAAAGGGACTGGTCACTGGAAGCGGAACTACCCCAAGTGATTGACAGATAAGAAGGATGGCAAAGTGAACATAAGTATATTTGATATACATGTTATTGATGTGTACTTTACTAGTGTTTATAGCAACCCCTCAGTATTTGATGCTAGTTCAGTTGCTAAGAGTAGTAACTCGAAACGGGAGTTGCAGAATGAACAGAGACTAGTTAAGGGTGAAGTGACGATGTATGTTGGAAGTGGTTCCAAGATTGATATGATCATCATCGCACACTCCCTATACTTTCGGGATTAGTGTTGAACCTAAATAAGTGTTATTTGGTGTTTGCGTTGAGCATGAATATGATTTGATCATGTTTATTGTAATACGGTTATTCATTTAAGTAAAAGAACAAATTGTTGTTCTGTTTACATGAATAAAACCTTATATGGTTACACACCCAATGAAAATAGTTCATTGGATCTCGATCTTAGTGATACACATATTCATAATATTGAAACCAAAAGATGCGAAGTTAATAATGATAGTGCAACTTATTTGTGGCACTGCCGTTTAGGTCATATTGATGTAAAGCGCATGAAGAAACTCCATGCTGATGGGATTTTGGAATCACTTGATTATGAATCACTTGATGCTTGCGAACCATGCCTTATGGGCAAGATGACTAAAACGCTGTTCTCCGGAACAATGAAGCAAGCAACAGATTTGTTGGAAATCATACATACTGATGTATGTGGTCCGATGAATATTGAGGCTCGCGATAGGTATCATTATTTTCTGATCTTCACAGATGATTTGAGCAGATATGAGTATATCTACTTGATGAAACATAAGTCTGAAACATTTGAAAAGTTCAAAGAATTTCAGAGTGAAGTGGAGAATCATCGTAACAAGAAAATAAGGCTTCTACGATCTGATCGCGGAGACAAATATTTGAGTTACGAGTTTGGTCTTCAATTAAAATAATGTGGAATAGTTTCACAAATTCGTGCCACCCGGAACACCACAGCATAATGGTGTGTCTGAACGTCATAACCGTACTTTACTAGATATAGTACAATCTATGATGTATCTTACCGATCTACCACTATCGTTTTGGGGTTATGCATTAGAGACGGCTGCATTCACGTTAAATAGGGCACCATCTAAATCCGTTGAGACGACACCGTGTGAACTATGGTTTGGCAAGAAACCTAAGCTGTCGTTTCTTAAAGTTTGGAGTTGCGATGCTTATGTGAAAAAGTTTCATCTCGATAAGCTCAACCTCAAATCGGAGAAATATGTCTTCATAGGATACCCAAAGGAGACAGTTGGGTACACCTTCTATCACAGATCCGAAGGCAAGACATTCGTTGCTAAGAATGGATCCTTTCTAGAGAAGGAGTTTCTCTCGAAAGAAGTGAGTGGGAGGAAAGTAGAAAACTTGATAAGGTAATTGTACCTTCTCCCTTATTGGAAAATAGTTCATCACAGAAATCTGTTCCTGTGACTACTACACCAATTAGTGAAGAAGCTAATGATGATGATCATGTAACTTCAGATCAAGTTACTACCGAATCTCGTAGGTAAACCAGAGTGAGATCCGCACCAGAGTGGTACGGTAATCCTGTTCTGGAGGTCATGTTACTTGACCATGACGAACCTACGAACTATGAGGAAGCGATGATGAGCCCAAATTCCGAGAAATGGCTTGAGGCCATGAAATCTGAGATGGGATCCATGTATGAGAACAAAGTGTGGACTTTGGTTGACTTGCCCGATGATCGGCAAGACATAGAAAATAAATGGATCTTCAAGAGGAAGACGGACGCTGATACTAGTGTTACTATCTACAAAGCTAGAATTGTCGCAAAAGGTTTTCGACAAGTTCAAGGTGTTGACTACGATGAGAGTTTCTCACTCGTATCTATGCTTAAGTCTGTCCGAATCATGTTAGCGATTGTCGCATTTTATGAAATCTGGCAAATGGATAAACAAAACTGCATTCCTTAATGGATTTATTAAAGAAGAGTTGTATATGATGCAACCAAAAGGTTTTGTCAATCCTAAAGGTGCTAACAAAATATGCAAGCTCCAGCGATCCATCTATGGACTGGTGCAAGCATCTCGGAGTCGGAATATACGCTTTGATAAGTTGATCAAAGGATATAGTTTTATACAGACTAGCGGTGAAGCCTGTATTTACAAGAAAGTGAGTGGGAGCACTACAGCATTTCTGATAAGTATATGTGAATGACATATTGTTGATCGGAAATAATGTAGAATTATTCTGTAAAGCATAAAGGAGTGTTTGAAAGGAGTTTTCAAAGAAAGACTTCGGTGAAGCTGCTTACATATTGAGCTCCAAGATCTATAGAGATAGATCAAGACGCTTGATAAGTTTTTTCAATAAGTACATACCTTGACAAGATTTTGAAGTAGTTCAAAATGGAGCAGTCAAAGAAAGAGTTCTTGCCTGTATTACAAGGTGTGAAGTTGAGTAAGACTCAAAGCCCGACCACGGCAGAAGATAGAAAGAGAATGAAAGTCATTCCCTATGCCTTGGCCATAGGTTCTATAAAGTATGTCATGCTGTATACCAGATCTATTGTATACCCTGCACTGATTTGGCAAGGGAGTACAATAGTGATCTAGGAGTAGATCACTGGACAGCGGTCAGAATTATCCTTAGTGAAATAAGGATATGTTTCTCGATTATGGACATGACAAAAGGTTCGTCGTAAAGGGTTACGCCGATGCAAGTTTTGACACTAATCTAGATGACTCTAAGTCTCGGTCTAGATACATATTGAAAGTGGGAGCAATTAGCTAGAGTACCTCCATGCAGAGCATTGTTGACATAGAAATTTGCAAAATACATGTGGATCTGAATGTGGCAGACCCGTTGACTAAGATTCTCTCACAAGCAAAACATGATCACACCTTAGTACTCTTTGGGTGTTAATCACATAGCGATGTGAACTAGATTACTGAATATAGTAAACCCTTTGGGTATTGGTCACATGGCGATGTGAACTATGGGTGTTAATCACATAATGATGTGAACTATCGATGTTAATCACATGGTGATGTGATCTAGATTATTGACTCTAGTGCAAGTGGGAGACTGAAGGAAATATGCCCTAGAGGCAATAATAAAGTTATTATTTATTTCCTTATATCATGATAAATGTTTATTATTCATGCTAGAATTGTATTAACCGGAAACATAATACATGTGTGAATACATAGACAAACTTAGTGTCACTAGTATGCCTCTACTTGACTAGCTCGTTAATCAAAGATGGTTATGTTTCCTAACCATAAACAAAGTGTTGTTATTTGATTAACGGGATCACATCATTAGGAGAATGATGTGATTGACTTGACCCATTCCTTTAGCTTAGCACTCGATCATTTAGTATGTTGCTATTGCTTTCTTCATGACTTATACATGTTCCTATGACTATGAGATTATGCAACTCCCGTTTACCGGAGGAACACTTTGTGTGCTACCAAACGTCACAACGTAACTGGGTGATTATAAAGGAGCTCTACAGGTGTCTCCAAAGGTAGATGTTGGGTTGGCGTATTTCGAGATTAGGATTTGTCACTCTGATTGTCGGAGAGGTATCTCTGGGCCCTCTCGGTAATGCACATCACATAAGCCTTGCAAGCATTGCAACTAATGAGCTAGTTGCGAGATGATGTATTACGGAACGAGTAAAGAGACTTGCCGGTAACGAGATTGAACTAGGTATTGGATACTAACGATCGAATCTCGGGCAAGTAACATACCGATGACAAAGGGAACAACATATGTTGTTATGCGGTCTGACCGATAAAGATCTTCGTAGAATATGTAGGAGCCAATATGGGCATCCAGGTCCCGCTATTGGTTATTGACCGGAGACGTGTCTCGGTCATGTCTACATTGTTCTCGAACCGTAGGGTCCGCACGCTTAAGGTTTCAATGACAGTTATATTGTGGGTTTATGAGTTTTGATGTACCGAAGGAGTTTGGAGTCCCGGATAAGATCGGGGACATGACGAGGAGTCTCGAAATGGTCGAGACGTAAAGATCGATATATTGGATGACTATATTCAGACATCGGAAAGGTTCCGAGTGATTCGGGTATTTTTCGGAGTACCGGAGAGTTACGGGAATTCGCCGGGAGAAGTATTGGGCCTTGATGGGATTTAGTGGGAAGAGGAGAAAGGGCCTGCTGCGCCCCCCTCCCCTCTAGTCCGAATTGGGCTAGGGAAAAGGGGGCCGGCCACCTTTCCTTCTCCTCCACTTCCTTCTCCCTTCCTCCCCTCTTGGTGGACTCCTACTAGGACTTGGAGTCCTAGTAGGACTCCACATCCTGGCCGCACCTAGCCTTGGCCGGCCTCCTCCTCCTCCATCCTTTATATACAGGGGCGGGGGGCACCCCATAGACACACAAGTTGATCTACGTGATCGTTCCTTAGCCGTGTGCGGTGCCCCCTGCCACCATATTTCACCTCGATCATATCGTTGTAGTGCTTAGGCGAAGCCCTGCGTCGGTAGAACATCAAGATCGTCACCACGCCGTCGTGCTGACGGAACTCCTCCCCGAAGCTTTGTTGGATCGGAGCCCGGGGATCTTCATCGAGCTGTACGTGTGCTAAGAACTCGGAGGTGCCAGAGTAACGGTGCTTGGATCGGTCGGATCGGGAAGAAGACGTACGACTACTTCCTCTACGTTGTGTCAACGCTTCCGTTGCGATCTACAAGGGTACGTAGATCATACTCTCCCCCTCGTTGCTATGCATCACCATGATCTTGCGTGTGCGTAGGAAATTTTTGAAATTACTACGTTCCCCAACAAGGGGAGCCCTCGACTCTCCATCAGTCGCCCCAGAGTCGGGCCCCTCTCCCCGCTCCTCTTCCTCCTCCTCATCACTGGAGTCGCCGGAGGGCACATCCACCGGTCCTTCAGAAGCCGCCGCGGGCACGAGCCCGTCCCCGTTAAAAACAGGCATGGACTTCATGTTGGGGAACGCAGTAATTTCGAAAATTTTCCTACGCACACGCAAGATCATGGTGATGCACAGCAACGAGAGGGGAGAGTGTTGTCTACGTACCAACGCAGACCGACTGCGGAAGCGATCTCACAACGTAGAGGAAGTAGTCGTACGTCTTCTTCCCGATCCGACCGATCCAAGCACCGTTACTCCGGCACCTCCGAGTTCTTAGCACACGTTCAGCTCGATGACGTTCCTCGGGCTCCGATCCAGCAAAGCGTCGAGGAAGAGTTCCGTCAGCACGACGGCGTGATGACGATCTTGATGTACTACCGACGCAGGGCTTCGCCTAAGCACTGTAACGGTATGATCGAGGTGGAATTTGGTGGCAGGGGGCACCGCACACGGCTAAGGAACGATCTCAAGGATCAACTTGTGTGTCTTGGGGTGTCCCCTGCCCCTGTATTTATATGTTGGAAGAGGGGGGGCTGGCCGGCCAAGAGGGAGAGGCGCAGGGGAGTCCTACTCCCACCGGGAGTAGGACTCCTCCCCCCCAATCCTAATCCAATTAGGACTCTCGGGGGGGAAAGAGAGAGAAGGGGGGCCGGCCCCTTGTCCTATTCCTAATAGGACTCTAGGGGGGCGCCGGCCAGCTAGTGGGCTTCCCTTTTCTCTTTTCCACTAAGGCCCAATAGGCCCATTTACCTCCCGGGGGGGTTCCGGTAACCCTCTCGGTATTCCGGTAAAATCCCGATTTCACCCGGAACGCTTCCGGTGTCCAAACATAGGCTTCCAATATATCAATCTTTACGTCTCGACCATTTCGAGACTCCTCGTCATGTCCGTAATCTCATCCGGGACTCCGAACAACCTTCGGTACATCAAAATGCATAAACTCATAATAACTGTCATCGTAACGTTAAGCGTGCGGACCCTACGGTTCGAGAACAATGTAGACATGACCGAGACACGTCTCCGGTCAATAACCAATAGCGGGACCTGGATGCCCATATTGGCTCCTACATATTCTACGAAGATCTTTTATCGGTCAGACCGCATAACAACATACGTTGTTCCCTTTGTCATCGGTATGTTACTTGCCCGAGATTCGATCGTCGGTATCCAATACCTAGTTCAATCTCGTTACCGGCAAGTCTCTTTACTCGTTCCGTAATACATCATGTCACAACTAACTATTTAGTTGCAGTGCTTGCAAGGCTTATGTGATGTGTATTACCGAGAGGGCCCAGAGATACCTCTCCGACAATCGGAGTGACAAACCCTAATCTCGAAATACGCCAACCCAACATCTGCCATTGGAGACACCTGTAGTACTCCTTTATAATCACCCAGTTACGTTGTGACGTTTGGTAGTACCCAAAGTGTTCCTCTGGTAAACGGGAGTTGCATAATCTCATAGTTATAGGAACATGTATAAGTCATGAAGATAGCAATAGCAACATACTAAACGATCGGGTGCTAAGCTAATGGAATGGGTCATGTCAATCAGATCATTCAACTAATGATGTGACCTCGTTAATCAAATAACAACTCTTTGTTCATGGTTAGGAAACATAACCATCTTTGATTAACGAGCTAGTCTAGTAGAGGCATACTAGTGACACTCTGTTGGTCTATGTATTCACACATGTATTATGTTTCCGGTTAATACAATTCTAGCATGAATAATAAACATTTATCATGATTCAAGGAAATAAATAATAACTTTATTATTGCCTCTAGGGCATATTTCCTTCAGTCTCCCACTTGCACTAGAGTCAATAATCTAGATTACACAGTAATGATTCTAACACCCATGGAGCCTTGGTGCTGATCATGTTTTGCTCGTGGAAGAGGCTTAGTCAACGGGTCTGCAACATTCAGATCCGTATGTATCTTGCAAATCTCTATGTCTCCCACCTGGACTAAATCCCGGATGGAGTTGAAGCGTCTTTTGATGTGCTTGGTTCTTTTGTGAAATCTGGATTCCTTTGCCAAGGCAATTGCACCAGTATTGTCACAGAAGATTTTCATTGGACCCGATGCACTAGGTATGACACCTAGATCGGATATGAACTCTTTCATCCAGACTCCTTCGTTTGCTGCTTCCGAAGCAGCTATGTACTCCGCTTCACATGTAGATCCTGCTACGACGCTTTGTTTAGAACTGCACCAACTGACAGCTCCACCGTTTAAAGTAAACACGTATCCGGTTTGCGATTTAGAATCGTCCGGATCAGTGTCAAAGCTTGCATCAACGTAACCTCTTACGGTGAGCTCTTTGTCACCTCCATATACGAGAAACATATCCTTAGTCCTTTTCAGGTATTTCAGGATGTTCTTGACCGCTGTCCAGTGATCCACCCCTGGATTACTTTGGTACCTCCCTGCTAAACTTATGGCAAGGCACACATCAGGTCTGGTACACAGCATTGCATACATGATAGAGCCTATGGCTGAAGCATAGGGAACATCTTTCATATTCTTTCTATCTTCTGCAGTGGTCGGGCATTGAGTCTGGCTCAACTTCGCACCTTGCAATACAGGCAAGAACCCTTTCTTTGCTTGATCCATTTTGAACTTCTTCAAAATCTTGTCAAGGTATGTGCTTTGTGAAAGTCCAATTAAGCGTTTCGATCTATCTCTATAGATTTTTATGCCTAATATGTAAGCAGCTTCCCCAAGGTCTTTCATCGAAAAACTTTTATTCAAGTATCCCTTTATGCTATCCAGAAATTCTATATCATTTCCAATGAGTAATATGTCATCTACATATAATATCAGAAATGCTACAGAGCTCCCACTCACTTTCTTGTAAATACAGGCTTCTCCAAAAGTCTGTATAAACCCAAATGCTTTGATCACACTATCAAAGCGTTTATTCCAACTCCGAGATGCTTGCACCAGTCCATAGATGGATCGCTGGAGTTTGCACACTTTGTTAGCTCCCTTTGGATCGACAAAACCTTCTGGTTGCATCATATACAACTCTTCTTCCAGAAATCCATTCAGGAATGCGGTTTTTACATCCATTTGCCAAATTTCATAATCATAAAATGCGGCAATTGCTAACATGATTCTGACAGACTTAAGCATCGCTACGGGTGAGAAAGTCTCATCGTAGTCAACTCCTTGAACTTGTCGAAAACCTTTCGCGACAAGTCGAGCTTTGTAGACAGTAACATTACCATCAGCGTCAGTCTTTTTCTTAAAGATCCATTTATTCTCAATTGCTTGCCGATCATCGGGCAAGTCAACCAAAGTCCATACTTTGTTCTCATACATGGATCCCATCTCAGATTTCATGGCTTCGAGCCACTTTGCGGAATCTGGGCTCACCATCGCTTCTTCATAGTTCGTAGGTTCATCATGATCTAGTAGCATGACTTCCAGAACAGGATTACCGTACCACTCTGGTGCGGATCTTGCTCTGGTTGATCTACGAGGTACAGTAGTATCTTGATCTAAAGTTTCATGATCATCATCATTAACTTCCTCTCTTATTGGTGTAGTTCTCACAGAAACAGTTTTCTGTGATGTACTATTTCCTAATAATGGAGTAGGTATATTTACCTCGTCAAGTTCTACTTTCCTCCCACTCACTTCTTTCGAGAGAAACTCCTTCTCAAGAAAGTTTCCGAATTTGGCAACAAAAGTCTTGCCTTCGGATCTGTGATAGAAGGTGTATCCAATAGTTTCCTTTGGATATCCTATGAAGACACATTTCTCCGATTTGGGTTCGAGCTTATCAGGTTGAAGCTTTTTCACATAAGCATCGCAGCCCCAAACTTTAAGAAACGACAACTTTGGTTTCTTGCCAAACCATAGTTCATAAGGCGTCGTCTCAACGGATTTAGATGGTGCCCTATTTAACGTGAATGCGGCCGTCTCTAAAGCATAACCCCAAAATGATAGCGGTAAATCAGTAAGAGACATCATAGATCGCACCATATCTAGTAAAGTACGATTACGACGTTCGGACACACCATTACGTTGTGGTGTTCCGGGTGGCGTGAGTTGCGAAACTATTCCACAATTTTTCAAATGTACACCAAACTCGTAACTCAAATATTCTCCTCCACGATCAGATCGTAGGAACTTTATTTTCTTGTTACGATGATTTTCAACTTCACTCTGAAATTCCTTGAACTTTTCAAATGTTTCAGACTTATGTTTCATTAAGTAGATATACCCATATCTGCTTAAATCATCTGTGAAGGTGAGAAAATAACGATATCCGCCACGAGCCTCAATATTCATCGGACCACATACATCGGTATGTATGATTTCCAATAAATCTGCTGCTCTCTCCATAGTGCCGGAGAACGGTGTTTTAGTCATCTTGCCCATGAGGCACGGTTCGCAAACACCAAGTGATTCATAATCAAGTGGTTCCAAAAGCCCATCAGTATGGAGTTTCTTCATGCGCTTTACACCGATATGACCTAAACGGCAGTGCCACAAATAAGTTGCACTATCATTATCAACTCTGCATCTTTTGGCTTCAACATTATGAATATGTGTATTACTACTATCGAGATTTAATAAGAATAGACCACTTTTCAAGGGTGCATGACCATAAAAGATATTACTCATATAAATAGAACAACCATTATTCTCTGATTTAAATGAATAACCGTCTCGCATCAAACAAGATCCAGATATAATGTTCATGCTCAACGCTGGCACCAAATAACAATTATTTAGGTCTAATATTAATCCCGAAGGTAGATGTAGAGGTAGCGTGCCGACCGCGATCACATCGACTTTGGAACCGTTTCCCACGCGCATCGTCACCTCGTCCTTTGCTAGTGTCCGCTTATTCTGTAGTCCCTGTTTCGAGTTGCAAATATTAGCAACAGAACCAGTATCAAATACCCAGGTGCTACTGCGAGCATTAGTAAGGTACACATCAATAACATGTATATCACATATACCTTTGTTCACCTTGCCATCCTTCTTATCCGCCAAATACTTGGGGCAGTTCCGCTTCCAGTGACCAGTCTGCTTGCAGTAGAAGCACTCAGTTTCAGGCTTAGGTCCAGGCTTGGGTTTCTTCTCTTGAGCAGCAACTTGCTTGCCGTTCTTCTTGAAGTTCCCTTTCTTCTTCCCTTTGCCCTTTTTCTTGAAACTAGTGGTTTTGTTAACCATCAACACTTGATGCTCCTTTTTGATTTCTACCTTCGCGGCTTTCAGCATAGCGAAGAGCTCGGGAATAGTCTTGTTCATCCCTTGCATATTATAGTTCATCACAAAGCTCTTGTAGCTTGGTGGCAGTGATTGGAGAATTCTGTCAATGACGCAATCATCCGGAAGTGTAACTCCCAATTGAATCAAGTGATTATTATACCCAGACATTTTGAGTATATGCTCACTGACAGAACTATTCTCCTCCATCTTGCAGCTATAGAACTTATTGGAGACTTCATATCTCTCAATCCGGGCATTTGCTTGAAATATTAACTTCAACTCCTGGAACATCTCATATGCTCCATGACGTTCAAAACGTCGTTGAAGTCCCGGTTCTAAGCCGTAAAGCATGGCACACTGAACTATTGAGTAGTCATCAGCTTTGCTCTGCCAGACGTTCATAACTTCTGGCGTTGCTCTTGCAGCAGGCCTGGCACTTAGCGGTGCTTCCAGGACGTAATTCTTCTGTGCAGCAATGAGGATAATCCTCAGGTTACGGACCCAGTCCGTGTAATTGCTACCATCATCTTTCAACTTAGCTTTCTCAAGGAACGCATTAAAATTCAACGGAACAACAGCACGAGCCATCTATCTACAACATAAACAAGCAAGATACTATCAGGTACTAAGTTCATGATAATTTTTAAGTTCAGTTAATTTACTTAAGAACTCCCACTTAGATAGACATCCCTCTAATCCTCTAAGTGATCACGTGATCCAAATCAACTAAACCATAACCGATCATCACGTGAGATGGAGTAGTTTTCAATGGTGAACATCAATATGTTGATCATATCTACTATATGATTCACGCTCGACCTTTCGGTCTCCGTGTTCCGAGGTCATATCTTATATGCATAGCTCGTCAAGTATAACCTGAGTATTCCGCGTGTGCAACTGTTTTGCACCCGTTGTATTTGAACGTAGAGCCTATCACACCCGATCATCACGTGGTGTCTCAGCACGAAGAACTTTTGCAACGGTGCATACTCAGGGAGAACACTCCTTGATAATTTAGTGAGAGATCATCTTATAATGCTACCGTCAATCAAAGCAAGATAAGATGCATAAAAGGATAAACATCACATGCAATCAATATAAGTGATATGATATGGCCATCATCATCTTGTGCTTTGTGATCTCCATCTCTGAAGCATCGTCATGATCACCATCGTCACCAGCGTGCCACCTTGATCTCCATCGTAGCAACGTTGTCGTCTCGCCAATCTTATGCTTCCACGACTATCACTACCGTTTAGTAATAAACTAAAGCATTACATCGCGATTGCATTGCATACAATAAAGCGACAACCATATGGCTCCTGCCAGTTGCCGATAACTCGGTTACAAAACATGATCATCTCATACAATAAAATCAGCATCATGCCTTGACCATATCACATCACAACATGCCCTGCAAAAACAAGTTAGACGTCTTCTACTTTGTTGTTGCAAGTTTTACGTGGCTGCTACGGGCTTAAGTAAGAACACATCTCACCTACGCATCAAAACCACAACGATAGTTCGTCAAATAGACTCCGTTTTAACCTTCTCAAGGACCGGGCGTAGTCATACTTGGTTCAACTAAAGTTGGAGAGATAGTCTTCCACAAGCCATCTATGTGCAAAGCACGTCGAGGGAACCGGTCTCGCATAAGAGTATGCGTAAGGTTGGTCTGGATCATCTCAACCAACAATACCGCCGAACCAAAGTATGACATGCTGGTAGGCAGTATGACTTGTATCGCCCACAACTCACTTGTGTTCTACTCGTGCATATAACATCAAACCATAAAACCTAGGCTCGGATGCCACTGTTGGGGAACGCAGTAATTTCGAAAATTTTCCTACGCACACGCAAGATCATGGTGATGCACAGCAACGAGAGGGGAGAGTGTTGTCTACGTACCAACGCAGACCGACTGCGGAAGCGATCTCACAACGTAGAGGAAGTAGTCGTACGTCTTCTTCCCGATCCGACCGATCCAAGCACCGTTACTCCGGCACCTCCGAGTTCTTAGCACACGTTCAGCTCGATGACGTTCCTCGGGCTCCGATCCAGCAAAGCGTCGAGGAAGAGTTCCGTCAGCACGACGGCGTGATGACGATCTTGATGTACTACCGACGCAGGGCTTCGCCTAAGCACTGTAACGGTATGATCGAGGTGGAATTTGGTGGCAGGGGGCACCGCACACGGCTAAGGAACGATCTCAAGGATCAACTTGTGTGTCTTGGGGTGTCCCCTGCCCCTGTATTTATATGTTGGAAGAGGGGGGGCTGGCCGGCCAAGAGGGAGAGGCGCAGGGGAGTCCTACTCCCACCGGGAGTAGGACTCCTCCCCCCCAATCCTAATCCAATTAGGACTCTCGGGGGGGAAAGAGAGAGAAGGGGGGCCGGCCCCTTGTCCTATTCCTAATAGGACTCTAGGGGGGCGCCGGCCAGCTAGTGGGCTTCCCTTTTCTCTTTTCCACTAAGGCCCAATAGGCCCATTTACCTCCCGGGGGGGTTCCGGTAACCCTCTCGGTATTCCGGTAAAATCCCGATTTCACCCGGAACGCTTCCGGTGTCCAAACATAGGCTTCCAATATATCAATCTTTACGTCTCGACCATTTCGAGACTCCTCGTCATGTCCGTAATCTCATCCGGGACTCCGAACAACCTTCGGTACATCAAAATGCATAAACTCATAATAACTGTCATCGTAACGTTAAGCGTGCGGACCCTACGGTTCGAGAACAATGTAGACATGACCGAGACACGTCTCCGGTCAATAACCAATAGCGGGACCTGGATGCCCATATTGGCTCCTACATATTCTACGAAGATCTTTTATCGGTCAGACCGCATAACAACATACGTTGTTCCCTTTGTCATCGGTATGTTACTTGCCCGAGATTCGATCGTCGGTATCCAATACCTAGTTCAATCTCGTTACCGGCAAGTCTCTTTACTCGTTCCGTAATACATCATGTCACAACTAACTATTTAGTTGCAGTGCTTGCAAGGCTTATGTGATGTGTATTACCGAGAGGGCCCAGAGATACCTCTCCGACAATCGGAGTGACAAACCCTAATCTCGAAATACGCCAACCCAACATCTGCCATTGGAGACACCTGTAGTACTCCTTTATAATCACCCAGTTACGTTGTGACGTTTGGTAGTACCCAAAGTGTTCCTCTGGTAAACGGGAGTTGCATAATCTCATAGTTATAGGAACATGTATAAGTCATGAAGATAGCAATAGCAACATACTAAACGATCGGGTGCTAAGCTAATGGAATGGGTCATGTCAATCAGATCATTCAACTAATGATGTGACCTCGTTAATCAAATAACAACTCTTTGTTCATGGTTAGGAAACATAACCATCTTTGATTAACGAGCTAGTCTAGTAGAGGCATACTAGTGACACTCTGTTGGTCTATGTATTCACACATGTATTATGTTTCCGGTTAATACAATTCTAGCATGAATAATAAACATTTATCATGATTCAAGGAAATAAATAATAACTTTATTATTGCCTCTAGGGCATATTTCCTTCACTTCACCACCCGCTTCCAGCCGTCGCGAAGGAACAAGGGCTTGGGAGCGCCCTTCAACCTTGCCACCTCGCCCCCGACCAGAGATTGGAGAACCGCGGTCACGTCCTCTTTGTCCACAGCCTCGGGGCTCGGATGAGGCCTCCACATTGGAGGAGAGTACTACCGGAGTGGAGCCAGCTGGTGCTCCAGGAACTCCTTCAGCAGCGACGCACCGGTCAACTTCGCCGCCGCCATGTTGGCCAGCCTCAGGTCCGCGTCCATCTTCTCCAACACCAGTTTCGTGTGGGGGTCCGTGAGCTCCGCTCGGCACCAGTCGCTGGAGCTCACGGTTGCTCCGCGGGCAAGATCAGCCGAGGGTGGATGCGCCTAGCATCTGCCAAGACCCACTTGCTCGTGAAGCCCTCAATCCTCTTCCCGGGATTGGAGATGGCAATGGTGCCGCCATACGCGACGAAGCCCGCGCACGCAGAAAGAGAGCTGCCGGAGACCCGTAGGGAGAAGTAGTGGCGCAGCAGGGCCACCGAAGGCTGCACCCCTACGTGGGCCTCGCAGTAGTAAGCGGAGATCGCCAGAAGAAGGACAGAATTGAGGTGGAGATGCAGAGCCTGCAAGTCGTAATGGCGGAGGACGGAGAAGAAGAACTCGGAGAAGGGAGGCACCAGACCCGCAGCAATGGAGCTTACAAAGAGAGGATAAAAGGTGCTCCCTCGGCCCTCAGGGGTGGCGGAGCCGGTCTTGAACACCTCCGTCCCGTTGATGCCCTGCGCCGTCGCCATCCGGCGTAGCCGGTCAAGGCTCGCCTTGGACACATTCAGCAAGTCCAGAGCAGGGGAATACCAAGCTTTGGCCGGAGGCTGGCGCGGCGCCATGGCTTCCTAGGTCGCGCAGCTAGAGTAGATCTGGAAGTTTGGAGGAAGAAAGGGAAGGCGCAAGAAAGGGGATCTGAGCAGCGACCGGAGAGAGCAAAAGGCGAAGTTTGGGCAGATGCCGCTCCCTTACCAACCTGCGATGTTGCTGAAGCACCCACGTCCCATCAACCGCCACGCGGCGCCCAAGACCGCAGGCTGTTAGGGCCCGTGGCGCTTTGCCCTTGCCCTTTCGCCTCTCGGCACGGCCAAGCCCATGCGCGCCTTGGGCCTGGGGGCTACTTCGGCGTTCTGGGAACGGGGGTCCCCAGACTTGCCTGCCTGCGGCCTGCGGCGTGGCTCAAAGGAGGCCCAGCATGGCCCATCTTCATCAACACAAGACTCAAGACCCTCGCGAGGGGCCAAGCCTCGCGGGGCGGACGACACGGCGCATCCCCAGGCGCAGCCTCCTCAGGCTGGCTCGCGAGGAGGCGGAGGAATCAAGGTGGGGTACCTCGCGAGGTGCCCATGACGCAAGCCGTGACGATCGAGGGTGCCAGGCGGGCGCCAGCGCGCGCAGCGTCCTTCTTTCCTCTTTGGTGCAAAGGGGGCAAGCGCAGCCGCGAAGTACCGAGGCATCAGGCAAAGGTTGCCATTTCGGTGCAACGTGACCAGGACCAAGCGGACTACGAGACGGAGGTCACCATGGAGCCCAGCATGGCGTCACCGCAGGGTCTTTCGCAGGCGAAGACCAACTTTAGTCAGGATAAGTGTACTAGATGTTCCCCTTCGAATCGGCCAATTGTTGGCGCCCTTCCCGCTCAATATTTGGGAAGAGGCCCAGGGCCTTTGCCTATAAATAGGACCGGCCACCCACGTAGCAAGGGGTTGGGTTCGCGGAGTTGGTTCGTCCGGTTCGCAAGTAGAGAGAGAGAGAGAGAGAGAGAGAGAAGGGTGACTGAACTCCTCCTAGCAGTTCATCCCCCCACCCAAGAACAGACCCTCGCGAGGCTGTTCTTCCTTGTATCGTTCATCATCATCAGCCCCAAGAGGCAATCTACCCACCACACACTGGAGTAGGGTATTACACCACAACGGTGGCCCGAACCAGTATAAATCTTGTGTCCCTTGTGCAGTTCCTTTAGTAGTTTAGATCTTTGTGAGACGGGGAGGTAGAAGGTGTGATTTCCGCGCGCACCCCAGTGTTCGAACCTTAAGGGTCTGCCGGAACCCGCGAATCCGACAGCTAGCCTTCATCTCTTTGAGAATTTCATTCTGATAAAAACACAAAAGAGAGGTGGATTCAACCTTTTCACTCATGGGGTGCCCAAATATAGCTTTCATCTTTCCATAGGTATCGATGGCATCCCCCTCAAGAAAACCTTCTTCAAAAATAGAATCCAAAACTTGCTTGAAAGAAGAAGGTAAGCCAACATAAAAACTTTTTAAGTAAATCTCAATTTGATATTGGGGCACATAGCTGGCTCGGATCCTTAATAGCATATCCCAAGTATCTTTCTAGGATTCATCAAGCAAATAACGAAAGATTCCGGGATCATCTTCATCAAAATTATTCAAACTCTCATTGATAATCCCGGTAGGTCTTTCCATAGCATCATTATTTATGAGCTTAGAAAGGATAAAGGGACTATCCAAAGTATTAAAACCAGGGAGAAAACCCTTAGCCCCTTTTGGTTCGGCCATGGCGATAGAAAGGCAAAGGTTTTCGAAAATCATTTTAGAAGTGGGGGGAGGAAAACGAGAGGCGAATGGAAAATAATGTAATGCAAGGGAGAAGAGTTTATGATGGGTACTTGGTATGTCTTGACTTGGCGTAGATCTCCCCTGCAACGGCGCCAGAAATCCTTCTTGCTACCTCCTGAGCATGTGTTGGTTTTCCCCTGAAGAGGAAAGGGTGATGCAGCAAAGTAGCGTAAGTATTTCCCTCGGTTTTTGAGAACCAAGGTATCAATCCAGTAGGAGACAACGCACAAGTCAGCTAGCACCTGCACAAACAATCAAGAACCTTGCAACCAACGCGATAAAGGGGTTCTCAATCCCTTCACGGTCACTCGCAAAAGTGAGATCTGATAAAGATAGTAAGATAAATATTTTTTGGTATTTTTGTTGTATAGATTAGAAAGTAAAGATTGCAAAATAGTAAATGAGACGTGATGTAAATAAAAGAGATGCAATATAATAAGAAAGAGACCCGGGGGGCATAGGTTTCACTAGTGGCTTCTCTCAAGATAGCATGTATTACGGTGGGTGAACAAATTACTGCCAAGCAATTGATAGAAAAGCGCATAGTTATGAGAATATCTAAGGCAATGATCATGAATATAGGCATCACGTCCGTGTCAAGTAGATCTAAACGATTCTGCATCTACTACTATTACTCCACACATCGACCGCTATCCAGCATGCATCTAGAGTATTAAGTTCATAAGAACAGAGTAACGCATTAAGCAAGTTGACATGATGTAGAGGGATAAACTCAAGCAATATGATATAAACCCCATCTTTTTATCCTCGATGGCAACAATACAATACGTGCCTTGTGTTGGGGAACGTAGTAATTTCAAAAAAAATCCTACGCACACGCAAGATCATGGTGATGCATAGCAACGAGAGGGGAGAGTATCATCTATGTACCATCATAGACCGTAAACGGAAGCGTTATGGCAATGTGGTTTTTGTAGTCATACGTCTTTACGATCGATCAATCTAGTACCGAAGATACGGCACCTTCGCGATCTGCACACATTCGGCTCGGTGACGTCCCGCGAACTCACGATCTAGTAGAGCTTCGAGGGAGAGCTTCGTCAGCACGACGGCGTGATGACGATGATGATATTGCTACCGGAACAGGGCTTTGCCTAAGCACCGCCATGATATTACCAAGGTGGATTATGGTGGAGGGGGGCACCGCACGCGGCTAAAGATCAATGATCAACTTGTGTGTCCATTGGGTGCCCCCCTCCCCGTATATAAAGGAGTGGAGGAGGGGAGGGGCCGGCCCTCTCTATGGCGCGCCCTAGGGGAGTCCTACTCCCACCGGGAGTAGGATTCCGCCCCGCCCTTCCCTAGTTGGAGTAGGAGAGGAAGGGAAGGAGGAGTAGGAGAGAAGGAAATCCCCCCCACACACACACACAAACCTATTCCAATTCGCCCTCCTGCCCAAGGGGGCGCACCAGCCCCATGTGGGCTGGTGTGCTTCCTTCGTATGGCCCATAACTTCTCTCGGGGGGTTCCGGTAACCTCCCGGTACTCCGGAAAAATTCCCAAACCACTCGGAACCATTCCGATGTCCAAACATAGGCTTCCAATATATCAATCTTTATGTCTTGACCATTTCGAGACTCCTCGTCATGCCCGTCATCATATCCGGGACTCCGAACAACCTTCGTTTCATCAAAACACATAATACCGGACGTTAAGCGTGCGGACCCTACGGGTTCGAGAACTATGTAGACATGACCGAGACTCACTTCCAATCAATAACCAATAGAAGAACCTGGATGCTCATATTAGTTCCTACATATTCTACGAAGATCTTTATCGGTCAAACCGCATAACAACATACGTTGTTCCCGTTGTCATGGGTGTGTTACTTGCCCGAGATTCGATCGTCGGTATCTCAATACCTAGTTCAATCTTGTTACCGAAAAGTCTCTTTACTCATTCCGTAATGCATCATCCCGCAACTAACTTATTAGTCACAATGCTTGCAAGGCTTATAGTGATGTGCATTACCGAGAGGGCCCAGAGATACCTCTCCGATACTCGGAGTGACAAATCCTAATCTCGATCTATGCCAACTCAACAAACACCATTGGAGACACCTGTAGAGCACCTTTATAATCGCCCAGTTACGTTGTGACGTTTGGTAGCACACAAAGTGTTCCTCCGGTATTTGGGAGTTGCATGATCTCATAGTCATAGGAACATGTATAAGTTATGGAGAAAGCAATAGCAACAAACTAAACGATCATCGTGCTAAGCTAATGGATGGGTCAAGTCAATCACAGCATTCACTAATGATGTGATCCCATTAATCAAATCACAACTCATGTCTATGTTTAGGAAACATAACCATCATTGATTCAATGAGCTAGTCAAGTAGAGGCAAACTAGTGACACTCTGTTTGTCTATGTATTCACACATGTACTAAGTTTCCGGTTAATACAATTCTAGCATGAATGATAAACATTTATCATGATATAAGGAAATAAATAATAACTTTATTATTGCCTCTAGGACATATTTCCTTCACCTTGTTGCCCCTACTGTCACTAAGAAAGGACACTGCAAGATTGAACCCAAAGCTAAGCACTTCTCCCATTGCAAGAAAGATCAATCTAGTAGGCCAAACTAAACCGATAATTCAAAGAGACTTGCAAAGATATCAAATCATGCATATAAGAATTCAGAGAATAACCAAATAATATTCATAGATAATCTTGTTCATAAACCCACAATTCATCGGATCTCGGCCAACACACCGCAAAAGAGCATTACATTGAAGAGATCTCCAAGAACATCGAGGAGAACTTTGTACTGAGAATCAAAGAGAGAGAAGAAGCCATCTAGCTAATAACTATGGACCCGAAGGTCTATGGTAAACTACTCACGCTTCATCGAAGAGGCTATGGTGTTGATGTAGAAGCCCTTCGTGATCGATTCCCCCTCTGGCAGATCGCTGGAAGAGGCCCCAAGATGGGATCTCACGGGTATAGAAGGTTGCGGCAGTGGAAAGTGGTTTCGTGGCTCTCTGCGATCGGTCTAGGGTATAAGAGTATATATAGGCGAAAGAACTACGTCGGTGGAGCTATGAGAGGCCCACGAGGGTGGGGGCGCGCCCTCCTGCCTCGTGGTCGCCTTGTGGTGTTCCAGACTTCAACTCTAAGTCTCCTGGTGAGGGAGTCCTAGATTAGGGGGTGTTCGGATGGCCGGACTATACCTTCAGCCGGACTCCTGGACTATGAAGATGCAAGATTGAAGACTTCGTCCCGTGTCCGGAAGGTACTTTCCTTGGCGTGGAAGGCAAGCTTGGCGATACGGATATGAAGATCTCCTACCATTGTAACCGACTTTGTGTAACCCTAACCCTATCCGGTGTCTATATAAACCGGAGGGTTTTAGTCCGTAGGAGACCATAAACATCAACAATCATACCATAGGCTAGCTTCTAGGGTTTAGCCTCCTCGATCTCGTGGTAGATCTACTCTTGTACTACCCATATCATCAATATTAATCAAGCAGAACGTAGGGTTTTACCTCCATCGAGAGGGCCCGAACCTGGGTAAAACTTCGTGTCCCTTGTCTCCTGTTACCATCCGGCCTAGACGCACAGTTCGGGACCCTCTACCCGAGATCCGCCGGTTTTGACACCGACATTGGTGCTTTCATTGAGAGTTCCTCTGTGCCATCGCCATTAGGAAGAACGCCTCACCCCGTCTTTAAAAATGGCACCGTTGCTAAAGGAGCTTTGGCTGTCAGCCAAACCCTCTGGTTAGGTGGCTTTCTTATGACCGCATGTTCGGCTTCTGCGCCGACGATGACCTCTCGAGCCATCGAAAACAATCTTCATGTCAACTCGGAATTCGCCAAGCAGTTAATCCAATAGAGCTTTCCTCCATAAACAAGCTCTTGGACCGCTTTGCCGCCCTGGGAGTCGCTACGGATTACGACCGGATTGGGCCTAAAACCGATCTGAGAGAGATTAACTCTCCCCAAGTCACCCATCACGTTGTCGTGGTAGAGGGACAGTGCGGCGACCCTTCATCTATCTTAAGGACTCGGTACATCCGGATTCCTGATCCCTCCAAGCCGGATACCCGCGGAGGGGAGGATATCACTGAAGACCTGAACTTAGAGTGAGGCGACGGGCTGGATTCATTAGACAACATCCAGGAATCCAAATTGTCGAGCTCATAAATTCCTCGGCCTCTAAGCCTTAGATGGGGTGAGGCTTCGGATTTAATCCCACCCACCCCAACATAAGCGATCTATCCAAAACCAGGCAAGAACCCGATGAAACAGTACATCATTACTGGGCCAGATTCCTCCTGGTTAAGAATAGGCTAAGGGACTACCGCGAGGAAGACGCAATCTCAATCTTCTGCAATAATTGCATGGACAAGGGAATACTCAACGCCATAAGTCGCCATGACATTACACGCTTCGCTGACTTGGCGTCCATTGTACGAAAGTACTGTGCGATGGAAAGCGCCTGGAAAACCAAAATAAAATTTTGGGACAATCCGGCCCTGAATACAAACCCAGTCCGAAATAAAAGGGTGCATCATCACCAGTCACCCGGGTCAAGCACTAAAAAGCAAAAACCCTCTACAGCGCATGGAACCGTATTGGAAGGGTGGCTTAATGGACCCTGTAAAATTCATAGTACAGAGGACGCCACACCAACTCACAGCCTCGGAGCATGTTGGATACTCCGGCAGGTGGCCAAAATTGGTGAAAATCTCCTAATTTCGAAGGCCACAGAAAGCCACCCCAGAGACACCAATACGGTATTAACAGTCTTCGAGACTTTCACATCAAATAATATGCGAAAAAGGACACTCTGCAGCCTTGCCGAAGTGTACCAAGTAGCAACAATAAACCCATGGAGTGACACGGCTATTACCTTTAACGCCAGTGATGAACCAAAATTCTGAACAACCCGAGCACCAGCCGCATTGGTCCTCAGTCCAATAGTGGACGGATTTCATCTTACCAAGGTACTCATGGACGGCGGTAGCGGATTGAACCTCATTTACGAGGAGACTCTTCAAAAAATGGAAATAGACTGGAACCGCATTGAGCGAAGCAGCACAACCTTTAGAGGAATAATCCCCAGTCGGGAAGCGCGCTGTACAGGAAAAATCACACTAGATGTGGTGTTCGGCACGCCGAATAATTACAGGTCCGAAGAGGTCACATTCCAAGTGGCTCCGTTCAGCAGCGGTTATCACGCTCTGCTAGGGCGGGAAGCATTTACAATTTCCAAGCAATACCCCATTACGGGTACATGAAACTCAAGATGCCCGGGCCTAACGGGATCATCACTCTCACTAGTGATCCGGACATAGCACTCCGCGCCGAAAACAAGACAGCTGCACTGGCCCTCGAGGCACTATCCGAAGCCCTGGCGGCTGAGGAGCTGACTGCACTGCGCTCTACGGTGAATAGGGACGATGTGGTACTCAACAAAGGATCCAAGTCCACCTCCTTTAAACCGGTGGACGAAATAGTCAAATTCCAAGTCCATCCAACAGACCCCAATAAAACAGCTTCCATCGGGGCACAGTTAAACCCTGATGTCGACGCCGCATTACGAGAGTTCCTATGAGAGAACTGGGACATTTTCGCCTGGCACCCTTCAGACATGCCAGGAATCCCACGCAGGCTGGCCGAGCACAGCTTAAATATCCAAACAGGATTCAAACCTGTCAAACAGGCTCTTCGGCATTTTTCCGAACCTAAGAGACAGGCCATGGGAGAGGAGCTAGCAAAGCTATTAGAGGCCGGATTCATCAGAGATATAAAACATCCGGACTGGCTAGCAAACCTGGTGATGGTACCAAAGAAGGACAAATCCTGGCGCCAGTGTGTTGATTTCAAAGACCTTAACAAGGCTTGCCCAAAGGATCCCTTCCCCCTCCCTCGCATCGACCAAATTATCGACGCTACCGCAGGACACGATTCATTGTGTTTCCTCGACACATACTCTGGCTACCATCAAATCAAGATTGCAGAACCAGACCAAGCCGCAACAGCATTTATCACACCATACGGGCCATTCTACTTCAACACGATGCCCTTCGGGCTCAAAAACGCCGGCGCAACATATCAGCGCATGATTCAGACATGTCTGGCAAGCCAGATCGGCAAAACAGTGGAGGCATATGTAGATGATGTGGTCGTCAAAACAAGACATGTTGAATCTCTAGTAGATGACCTGAGGCTCACATTTGATAACCTCCGAACATACGACATCAAGCTCAACCCAGAAAAATGCGTTTTCGGCGTTCCAGCCAGAAAGCTCTTGGGCTTCATTGTATCCGGTAGAGGAATTGAAGCAAATCCAGCCAAGATCCGAGCTTTGTCGCAACTAGATATCCCAAAGGACCTCAAGCAAATAAAAAAAGTTAACCGGATGCGTGGCGGCTCTAAGCCGCTTTATCTCCCGCTTGGGAGAAAAGGCCCTACCCCTTTACCGCCTCCTTCGGCGCACCGAACACTTCAAATGGACGGACGTAGCCACGGCCGGACTCGATGAAATAAAAGCCATATCGGCAACAAACCCAGTCCTGGCTGCACCAAACATTGGCGAACCAATGCTATTATACATTGCAGCAACACATCAGGTTGTAAGCGCAGTGCTCGTCGTCGAACGAGAAGCGGACGGACACAAATTCCCCCTTCAAAAGCCGGTCTATTATGTGTCCACTGTCCTCACTCCCTGTAAATCACGGTACCCGCATTATCAAAAGATTGTGTACGCGGTATTCATGGCATCCCGGAAGCTATGACACTACTTTCAAGAGTGTTCAATAACAGTAGCCTCGGGAGTACCACTTAACGATATTATAGACAACTGCGACGCAACGGGCCGGATTGCGAAATAGGCCATCGAGCTCCTCCCATTCGACATAACTTATAAGCCACGACGAGCCATTAAGTCACAAGTCTTGGCCGACTTCGTCGTAGAATGGACGGAGGCTGAACTCCCTAAAGAGTACGGCACATATTCAAATTGGATCATGCATTTCGACGGCTCCAAGATGTTGGCCGGACTGGGGGCTGGCGTCATTTTGACGTCCCCCACAGGAGACACAGTTCAATATGTACTACAGATTATGTACACGGACTCCAACAATGCAGCCGAATATGAGGCCCTTTTACATGGTCTCCGGATGGCAGTATCCATGGGCATCCAACGCCTAGAGGTGCGCGGGGACTCAAACCTCGCAATATCCCAAATAAATGGAGACTTCGATGCCAAGGATCCAAAAATGGCAGCTTATCGCAAAGTCGTCCTAAAAATGTCAGCTCGGTTCGAGGGGCTTGAATTTCACCATATAGCCCGGGAAAATAATCAGGCGGCAGATGTCCTGGCACGCATCGGTGCAAAACGCGATGTAGTCCCCCCCAACATCTTCTTGGAAAGGCTGTTCAAGCCATCCGTAGCATGGGAAGGGGAGTCGAACAATAACAGCCCGGACCCAACCGCACTACCCGACACCGACCATTCTAACACAATCGGAGGCTCTGCCAATGAAATAACACCTTCAGCCCACGTAATAATGGTCGTCATCGCCCCGTGGACAGAACCATTCCTCGCCTACCTTACTAGGCAGGAACTCCCCGAGGACCAAAATGAGGCACGCAGCATAGTGCGGCGATCCAAAGCCTACAGAGTCCACGAGGGAGAGCTTTATAAGAAAAGCACTACCGGAGTCCTTCAAAGGTGCATCTCCGAAGAGGAGGGGCAGAATCTCCTGGCTGAAATTCATGCCAGACTCGATGGTCATCATGCTGCAGCCCGGTCCCTTGTAAGAAAGGCCTTCCGTACAGGCTTTTATTGGCCAACGGCCCGAGCGGACGCTCAGGATTTAGTCCAACGATGCACCGGTTGCCAGCTCTTTGCAAACCAAAGCCATATGCCACCCATCGCCCTCCAAATCATCCCCATTACTTGTCCCTTCGCGGTCTGGGGGCTTGACATGGTAGGACCCCTTAAAGGCGGAACCCACAAGCAAAAATATCTACTGGTCATGGTGGATAAGTTCACCAAATGGATAGAAGCCAAGCCGGTTAAGACGGCCGAATCCGGACCGGTGATAGACTTTATATCCGGGGTTGTACACCGTTACGGCGTCCCCCACAGCATCATCACTAATAACGGCATGAACTTCACGGCCGACGAGGTAAAACTCTGGTGCAAAAACATGGGCATCAAGCTCGATTATGCTTCCGTCTATCACCCACAAACTAACGGCCAGGTCGAACGTGCAAATGGTCTTATCATGAGCGGCATCAAACCCAGATTAGTGCGGTCCCTTAAGGAATCTAACACGCACTGGGTAGAGGAGCTCGACTCCGTACTCTGGGGGCTGCGGACCATGCCGAATCGCACCACCGGATACACACCATTCTTTATGGTGTACGGCGCAGAGGTAGTTTTGCCTTGCGACATAATTCATGACTGTGGGGACCCCGACTCATAAGTCGTGATCACCGAATGCACGTGTAAAGTGATCCCAGAGATCAATGCTCAATGAACACATAGAAGCTGAATAACAAGAGTCTTACATCCATACATATCGTCTTACACAAATTATGACCATTATGGTCAAGTCTTACATAGATAAAGCCTTAAGGGCTGAACATCAAATGAAACATAAGCAGTGGAAATCTTCGTCGATAAGTAGAACCCATGCCATCTGCCTTAACCCTACAGGCATTCTGACTGGGAAACGTCCTAGTTCGCATGTTCATCTTCAAAGAACTCTTCTTCGAACTCATGTTCTTCTATGCCTGGCCAATTAAATAACCAGTGGCAAGCCAATGAGTACTTTGAATGTACTCGCAAGCAACCCATGTTTTGGTTCAAGGTACAATAATGCATGATATAGGTAAGTTTTTGCGGAAAGCTAGTTTTGAGTGCAATGGCATGTTCAACAACTTGTAAGACATGCATCAGGAGAATTCAATTAACCATAAGGACAGGTTACAGATATCAACATAAAAAGAGTGGGCACCAACCCACATCAATCATGTCAAGTCCTTGACTTGACCCAAGCAGTTCTTCCCACTTATCCGAACACTCACACTGGTTTGAAAACATGTGGACGTAGTTTAAGTAGCACCGCCCAACTGTCCTTGACCGTGGACACGGCTATTCGAATAGTTTTACACTCTGCAGAGGTTGCACACTTTACCCACAAGATCCGGGGAACTTCCGTGACATCCACGACCCGCGGTACCTCAAGTACCCAGGGTAAGCACCCGATCACTATCTTTCCCTAGACGACACTAACAAGGAGTCCACTCGTTGTTCCGTATCCTCATGATGTACATCATACGAGACTCACTCGAGATCGTAACATCCGAGAGGGGACACAACGGTGTATCCAGTGCCCTGTGAAAACAGTCATGGCCGCCCTACCTGGCACGACCCCGTCCCGAGAGAGCGCACCAACAACTCTCCCGTCACTAGTAATGCGGGCTCCAAGCTAGTATCGGCCTAGGTAATCAATAATGCCCTTTCCCATACAAGGGTAGAGTGGTTGCGCATGTAAGGTTGGGACAGTCGACAAATCTTAAATCTAATCCGTTTTCGAAAACAACACACGCACTTGCCTCGGTACACCACTTCGTCATCATGTGGTTACCCATCTCATTGTCTCCCTCGGGCATAAGTGGCACCCGACGGGGTTTTCGAAAAGTCTTTTGAAAGTACTAGTCTCCATCACCATGCATACTCCCGTCCCTTTAGCATAGCACTACTTAGCATCCTATCTACTCCCACCGGCATAACCCTCATAAGAAGGTAGGGTAATGAACAATGCAAGTATCAACAAGGAGGAATGAAGGCAACCCACCAAAGTGGCTACCATCTCATCAGGATTCTGACGCAACAATAATAAAGTGCTATATGAAATGCATAAAAAGGGTTTCATAGACATGGTCAAAGGGTTGCTTGCCTGGCTCAGCAAAGTCTTCTGGGTCTTCAAAGTCTTCTGGTCCAACTCCTTCGTCAGCAACGCAATCTATCATCGCAAAATAATAACGAGAAAAATAAGGCAATAATAAAACAGAAAAACCAAAGTGTTCAGAAAAATGTCAAGTCATTTTTGTTAAATACTAGGTTGAAAACTAAGAAGGGGAAAATTCCTAGTTTTGGTTTTGGAGTAGCAGAATAGGAGAAATGGATTTACAAAGGCATATTGAAATGCTTAAAATAACATTTAAATATTTACGGTGAAGAAAAGTTTGTTGGATTTGAATGAAAGTTGCACCATTAAATAGGTTGCAATATTTTGGGAATTTTGGAATTGGAATTAATTTATTTAGACATATATTTTATTCTGTGGAATTTTTGGAAAAGCCATAGAAAAAGAAAAAGAAAAAAGGCATTGTTCCTGCCGGGCCAGTACAGCTGCGGGGCAGCAGGCCCAGCCAGCGGGCCGGCCCAGCCGAGCTAGCGCACAGTGCGCGCGCGCGCCCACCCATTTCAATCCTGGCGGCCGGGGCCTGCAGGTCAGAGAGAGAGATTGGGGCGTGGGAACGAGGGAGAGGATGACAGGCGGGGCCCACCTGTCATCACTAACCCGTGGACAGGGGGGTCGCAGTGCTCACCGGCGATGATGCAGGCCACGGCGAGCTCCGACGAGTGTGGGGATAGCTTCAGGGGACTGCCGCACGTCGGTGGGTGGTGGGCTTGGCCGGCGGGGGTGCCTGGTTCGCCGGCGATGAGGAGCTGCGGCGGAGGACCTTCGGAAGGCGGTAACTCCGGCCGTTTCCGGCAGCTACAGATAGGGGATACAAGGGGGAAAGGGTCAGAGGGCTGCAGGGATTCCAGATCGAGGCAGAGGAGGAGCGGGGGAGGCCTATACCTCGCGAACTCCGGCGAGCCGAAGCGGTGGAGCTCGAGCTCGATCTCGAGCTCGGGCGGCTCTAGAGAGGAACTGGGGGTGCAGGGGGAGGGTTTGGTGGTGCAGAGAGCGAGTGGTGAGGAGAGGAGGGCTCGGGGAGGCCTTTAAGTAGGCGAGCCATAGCTCACCGTAGACACGTGCGTCGGCAAGGTTGTGGCCGTTGCTGTGGATCACGGGGGGCGCGCGTGGACATGTCTGGGGTGCTCATGGGTTCGGTCCAGAGCGAGGGAAAGAAGAGAGGAAGGGAGCAGGGGGGCCAGAGGCGCGCGCGTGTGAGCCGCACCACTGGCGCGCTCGGGCGGCCTCTGTTTGCTAGCACGGAGGAGCGGGGAGGAGGAGAGAGGAGGGGGCCGACCGCGTAGCATGCTGCGGACGCCGAGGCGCATCGGCAGGCGCGGGGGGGGAGGCCCGATGTGGCCGGAGGCGGTTGGAAGGGGGCGGCTACAGTGCGGGAGCGCACTGTAGCGAACTCCAGAGCGCCCAAATGGCATGCCAAGCCATTTTCTATGCTTGTGGGCGCGCCCTTGCATGTCCAGTAGTGTTTGGGGGGTGCTAGGGAAGGGATCTTGGCCTTGGATGCTTTGGATGGCCAGTGGGTGAAAAGAGAGGAAGGAAAAGAGTGGAAATGGGGCTGTCCAGAGAGAAAAAGTGAGGGTTTCACCCCCAAATAATTGATCTGAGGACTTGCCATTACTACTGGAGGTATAAGGTGACTAGATTAAGCTCTGGTAAAAATTTGAGCTCATGAAGAATAGTGGAAGGGGTCAAAACAGTGGTTTTTGTAAAATGGCAGAAGGTGTTTGTTGTTGGTTTGGGCAAGAAAATTAATTCCACTTGCCATGAGAATTAACAGGATGGAATGGCACATAGAAGTAGGATGTTCCACCAAGTTTTAGCTCATTTGGGCAAAGTGGCCAATGTAACTTTGGCAAACCCTAGAAATGAGCAGAAATGGACTTGTGTAGATCTAGTTGAGCAAATCACTTCTCCTTGATGCACCACTTAGTATAGTGGCCTCATTTGGTCATGTGAACATGCTCACAAAAGTTGGGGTCAAGGAGAGAAAGTTGGTAGTACAAACTTGTTCAAATTTGATTCTGAACAGAAAGGGTTATGGGGCATTTTGGTGGACCAAAATGACCTTGATTGAAGTGAGGCTTTGCAACATCATCACAATATGCATTTGTGACTTGCTGGATTTTTCTTGGGTTTTTATGGAAATATTTCCTGTAGAAATATTCCAAATCCTTGAAATGAGCAGAAATGGTTTTGGGAGGTTTTGTCCAATATTTTGAACATGACCATGTGTTGAAACTCTTATATATGGGAAATATATGTCCACTGAGTTTCCCTAAATTTTCTCAAACATTTTTGAAACATTAAAATAATTTTTCCCTATTAAAGACCATTTCTGGCCTTAAGAAAAAGCTTTTAAATAAAATAGGAGAATAACTTTTAAAATTATATTTTTGGGGTTTATGGGAATCCTATATCTAATAGGTTTCAAATATACCTTTTGAAATATTTTTCATACCCCAAATCAGGTACTTGCAGTGCAAACCTCAATCCAGGGGTTTTTGGAAAACTAATTTTTGAAAAATACCATTTGGCCAAATTATTTTTGTAAGAAAATACTATATTGTACTATACACATGGCATGATCATTGGGCAGAAGTTTGGGGCAAGGAGATGAAGTATAGGAGGTGAAGTTGTTGACTTTGCAGAGCACTTGAAAATCACAGAGAGAAAACCAACTTCAAAATAAAAACCAAATAAATGCAAAAGTTTTTGTTGGCCCAAATTTTCATGCTTTATTAATGCAAATGAAGTGTTACAAAATGCAGGGTGTGACAGACCTACCCCCTTACAAGAATCTCATCCCCGAGATTCCTAAACTAGGCTTTAAAGAGATACGGAAATTCGGATCTAAGGTAGTCTTCACGTTCCCAGGTTGCTTCTGGTTTAGTGTGGTTGCTCCACTGTACCTTGAAGTACTTGATAGTGCGGCTTCGAGTGCGTCGCTCAGCCTCATCCAAAATGCAGATGGGCCTCTCACGGTAAGTCAGATCAGGCTAAAGGTCAATGGCTTGGTGATCGACGTCCTTGTAAAGATTAGGTTTGTCTGGAACTTGGAGACACTTTCGGAGTTGTGACACATGGAATACGTTGTGTACATCGGATAGTTCAGGTGGCAGTTCCAACTGGTAAGCCACTTCTCCTCGTCGGTCGGTGATCTTGAAGGGGCCGATGTATCTTGGTGCGAGTTTTCCTTAACGTGGAAACGCTTGGTTCCCTTAAGAGGAGTTACTTGCAGGTATACATGGTCTCCGACTTGGAAGTCTACTTGTCGGCGACGAGTGTCAGCATAGCTCTTCTGTCTGGACTTAGCGGTCTTCAGTTGTTCTCTGACTAGCTGAACTTGCTCTTCTGCTTCACGGAGGATTTCAGGCCCAAATACTAGTCCTTCTCAGGTTTCTAACCAATTGAGGGGTGTGCGGCACTTCCGACCATACAATACCTCAAATGGTGCCATCTGGAGGCTTGACTGATAACTATTGTTGTAGGAGAACTTGGCGAAAGGGAGGCAATCTTCCCACCTAGCTCCATATGCTAAGACACAGGCTCGGAGCATGTCTTCGAGTATCTGATTTACTCGTTCTGTCTGACTTCCGGTCTATGGGTGGAAAGCAGTGCTGAAGGACAACTTGGTCCCCATGGCCTCTTGGAACTTCTTCCAGAACCTTGAGGTAAACTGGGTTCCTTGGTCTGACACAATCTCCTTGGGAACACCATGAAGGCTTATGATTCTGTTGATGTAGAGGTTGGCTAGCTGGTTGCCATCATAGGTAGTCTTCACAGGAATGAAATGGGCTACTTTAGTCAAATGATCGACTATGACCCAGATGGAGTCATGTCCCTTGTTTGACCTAGGTAGTCCAGTGATGAAATCCATTCCGACTTTATCCCATTTCCACTCGGGAACCTTGAGTGGTTGGAGCAATCCAGCAGGTCGCTGATATTCAGCTTTGACCCTTTGGCATACATCACACTTTGCAACATAGGTGGCAATCTCCCTTTTTATCCCGTGCCACCAAAATCTTTCCTTCAGGTCTTGATACATCTTGGTTCCTCCGGGGTGGATGTAATACGGGGTGTCATGAGCTTCTTGCAAGATCAACTTCTTGAGCTCAATCTTGTTGGGTACGCAAATGCGATTCCCAAACCACACGATTCCCTGCTCATCCTCTGAGAATCCTGGGGCCTTGCCTGCCTTGATCTTCCTCTTGATGCCTTCAATACTTTCGTGTCCCTTCTGAGCTTCCTTAATATCATCCATCAGGGTAGGTTTGACTTCAAGGTTGGCTAAGAATCCTGGTGCAACCAGTTCCAACCCGAAGCTTTCAAGTTCTTCATACAAGGCGGGTAGCCTTTCCTTAAGCATAGCATTCAAGGAACAAGCCTTCCTGCTTAATGCATCTGCTACCACATTAGCCTTTCCAGGGTGGTATTGAACACTGAGGTCATAATCCTTGATCAACTCTAGCCACCTTCTTTGCCTCATGTTCAATTCCTTCTGAGTGAAAATATACTTCAGACTTTTGTGATCCATGTATATCTCACACCGCTTCCCTAGGAGGTAATGTCGCCATGTTTTCAGGGCATGAACTACAGCTGCCAACTCAAGGTCATGAGTAGCATAGTTATCTTCATGAGGCCGTAGTTGCCTTGAAAGGTAAGCTATGACTCTGCCTTCTTGCATCAAAACACCTCCCAGTCCGGTTCTTGACGCATCACAATATATCACAAACTCCTTGTGTATATCTGGTGTGGCCAGAACTGGGGCGGTGGTCAATCTCTTCTTCAGCTCCTGGAAGCTTTCTTCACACTTCGGCGTCCATTCAAACTTCTTGTCCTTCTTCAAGAGCTGAGTCATGGGTCGTGTAATGCTTGAGAATCCTTCAATGACCTTGCGGTAATATCCCGCGAGTCCGAGGAAGCTTCTGACTTCCTTCACATTGCTTGGGGATTGTCATTCAGTCACGGCTTCAATCTTAGTGGGATCGACCGACAATCCTTCTTCAGTCAAAACATGACCCAAGAATCCAACTTTGCGCAGCCAAAATTCGCACTTTCTGAACTTGGCATATAGTTGGTGCTCTCGAAGCTTGTCTAGGACCATCCTCAAGTGTTGCTCGTGCTCTTCTTCCGTCTTCGAGAAGACAAGAATGTCATCAATGAAGACAACGACAAACTTGTCCAAATATTCCATGAAGACCTTATTCATGAGATACATGAAGTAAGCTGGGGCATTGGTCAATCCAAAGGACATGACCGTGCACTCATACAGGCCATATCTGGTTACAAATGCCGTCTTTGGAATATCTTGGGGTCTGATTTTCAGCTGGCAGTACCCAGATCTGAGATCAATCTTGGAGAACACCTTGGCCCCATTGAGTTGATCAAACAGATCTTCAATCTTGGGAAGTGGATACTTGTTCTTGATTGTAACTTCATTGAGGGAGCGGTAGTCAATGCATAAGCGGATGGTACCGTCCTTCTTTGCCACAAACAGAACAGGTGATCCCCAAGGGGAGGCACTAGGGCGGATAAATCCCTTCCTCAACTGCTCTTCCAGTTGCTTCTTCAACTCTGCTAACTCTTCCGATCCCATTCTATAAGGCTTCTTATAGATGGGTCCTGCTCCGGGTATGAGCTCGATGATGAACTCAATGTCTCGGTCAGGAGGCATTCCCGGTAGCTCATCAGGAAAGACATCGGGGTATTCGCATACTACCGGCACTTGCTCCAATCCAACTTCTGACAGAGAGTTGACTTGGTTGGCTTGAGCAGAGGAGGGGTTGGAGGCAAATTTAACTTCGACTCCTTGGTCATTGGTCACAGTGACGGTCCGGTTGGCACAATCTAACAAGCCTTGGTGCTTGATGAGCCAATCCATTCCTAAGATCACATCCAAGCCTTGCGATCTTAAGATGATGAGGTCTGCTAGGAAGTCTACCCCATTAATGACAATCCCGACTCCTTTACATCCTATCTTGGCTCTCATCTCAGCTCCGGGGGTTTGTACCACCATAGGGTTATTCAGGGGTGTAGGGGTCATGCCACTTTTTAATGCAAACTTTTGGGTGACAAATGAATGCGTGGCTCCAGAATCAAACAAGATAGTTGCAGGTGCTGAGTTGACAAGGAACGTACCCAGCACGACGTCCGGGTCTTCCTGGGCTTCTTCTGCAGTGACATGATTCACACGACCCTTGCCGTTGTTGGGCAGGTTGCGGGGAGCTTGGTTCCTTGGTGGCATTCCATGGCCTTGTCCTGGGTTCTGCGCATTGGGGCGCGGGGCATCGGGCTTCTTATTGGGGCAATACTTGGAGTAGTGTCCTGCCTGACCACATCCGAAGCAAGTGACTTGATTGGGGTTGCTGCTCTTGTCGGCATTGTTATTGGGGTTGTTGTAAGCTGGCCTGGGGTTGGCATACTGCTGAGGTGGATAGTTGGTGTGGGGTGCAGGAGCTATTGGCTGCTGAGAGGTTGGCTTGACCGGGGCGGGCTGCCACGGGCGAGGCTTCTGGTTGCTGGAGCTACCCTTGCTGATCATCTTGCGCTTACGGGTATCATCCAAAGCACGTCGCTTGTCCTCAAGCATGAGTGCCTTGTTCACCAGATCAGGAAAGGTCGGGCAGTCACACACAACAAGTGAGTACTGCAGAGTCTGGTTAAGGCCTTCCATTAAGCGCTCCCTTTTGGCAGCATCAGTGCTGACATCTTCAGGGGCATACCTTGAGAGAACACTGAACTTCTGCATGTACTCCTTGATAGTGCTACTACCTTGCTTCAGGGCTCGGAACTCACGCTTCTTGATGGCCATGATTCCAGAAGGAATGTGGGCCTTGCGGAATTCTGCCTTGAAGTTACTCCAAGTGATGTTTTGCTCAGCATGCATGGCCTTGATCCATCCCACCAAGCCCTAGCAGTTCCCCCGAGACAGTGAGCAGCATAAGCCACCTTCTCACGGTCCTCCGTGCATCCGACTAGTTCCAGCAGATCTTCAATGGTGCGGACCCAGTCGTCTGCATCCAGGGGTTCAGCAGTCTCGATGAAGGTGGGTGGTGCATGTTTCTTGAACTCCACCAACGTGGAACGCGCATTGCCATTTCCCACCGGCTGGCGGTTGACAGCTTGAGCAATCATCTAGAGAGCTGCAGTGTTGGCTTGGCGTTCCTCTCGGAAGGCTTGGAGAAGCTGAGCCATGTCCATGCTTGGAGGTGGTGGCAGTGGTGGAGCTTGTCCTTGGGTTTGGTCCTGGCTGGCTCCTTCTCTGGCTTCTTGCTGCTGGGTAGAGGTACCGGTACGAGTTACAACAGGCATCCTGTTGGAGCGGTCAAGGTCTCATGATTGGGAAAGATGGGGAAAGCAATATAGATGGGATGCCTAGTAAGGGGGTTGGTATGACACTAATTGTTTTCATGCAAGGGCCAAAAGGCCAAACACATTCATTAAAATCCAAATGGGTGATGTAGTCGCTTACAAGTTCCCGAAGGAAAGTACGATGTCCATCAAACACATCAAAAGCAAACACAATACTACATGGTTTCATATGAACCATTACAAGGACTCGACTTCGCATAGGGGTACACGACCTATCCTATCGTAAGGGTTACTAACGGGCATATCCGGGTTGCGAATGGTGCCTAAGTGGTGGAATGCTCGGCCGCGTAGTCTGGCTCTTCTGGGTCTTCCTCCTCGTCATCGGTGGCCTGACTTTCCTCTTCACTTGAAGGGGTGGGGGAGTGGAGGATCTCAACACGGCGTTGCTTTGCCGGTGGTGCGAAGAGCTTGCGGTATTCCTTTGCGCTCATGCGGTGTTGCTGTGGTGGTTCTCCATCCTTTGGGGGTCTTTCGCCTCTGTATGCGATTGCGGGTTGTCCAGGGGGAGCACCTTCCTTCTTGATCCTATCCGTCTTCCTTTGTGCTTGAAGAAGAAGTGCCTTGGTCTCATGAAGTTCCTTTCGGAGTTCCATTGATTCAGAGGCCAAGTGTTGTGCCAAACTATCGGCACAAAGGCTGAAGTAGGTATGGAATCGGAGTGGAAGTCCTTCTTCTAATGGTGGATCTGGTGCACTGCTCTCATCCTCACCTTCCTTCCGATAAGGCAAGAAACGGGTTGCCAACTCGTCTGCCATCTCTGGAAGAAGGTCTCGGAGGCGGGTGAGGGCCTTGAGGGTTGCCATCTCAACGGCAAGAACTAGTGTTGCCATCTGGGGTCCCTCGAAGAACCAGCTTGTTGGGGAGTCATTAGCCTTCACGATCACTTCCACATGATACTTCGTCTCGGTGTCATTGATCCAATGCTCATGGTAGGTGAAAATGGGGGCTCGGTGGAACTGGCACTTCTTGAGGCTATCCTCGAGAAGCACGGGAAATCCTGTGGTCAGGAAGTCTTCAGGTACGGCAGCCATCTACAAAGGTTGAATGGGAGAGGTCAATAAGGAAAATATATCTTGGGGTTGGGTAAGCTTTAGAAAAGAAGAGAAGTTTAGATGGTCTCAAGCTAACTAACGGCCATGCTAACTAAGGCTTCCTATAGTCAAGATGGCTCTGATACCAGCTCTGTGGAGACCCCGACTCATAAGTCGTGATCACCGAATGCACGTGTATAGTGATCCCAGAGATCAATGCTCACTGAACACACAGAAGCTGAATAACAAGAGTCTTACATCCATACATATCGTCTTACACAAATTATGACCATTATGGTCAAGTCTTACATAGATAAAGCCTTAAGGGCTGAACATCAAATGAAACATAAGCAGCGGAAATCTTCGTCGATAAGTAGAACCCATGCCATCTGCCTTAACCCTACAGGCATTCTGACTGGGAAACGTCCTAGTTCGCATGTTCGTCTTCAAAGAACTCTTCTTCGAACTCATGTTCTTCCATGCCTGGCCAATTAAATAACCAGTGGCAAGCCAATGAGTACTTTGAATGTACTCGCAAGCAACCCATGTTTTGGTTCAAGGTACAATAATGCATGATATAGGTAAGTTTTTGCGGAAAGCTAGTTTTGAGTGCAATGGCATGTTCAACAACATGTAAGACATGCATCAGGAGAATTCAATTAACCATAAGGACAGGTTACATATATCAACATAAAAACAGTGGGCACCAACCCACATCAATCATGTCAAGTCCTTGACTTGACCCAAGCAGTTCTTCCCACTTATCCGAACACTCACACTACTTTGAAAACATGTGGACGTAGTTTAAGAAGCACCGCCCAACTATCATTGACCATGGACACGGCTATTCGAATAGTTTTACACTCTTTAGAGGTTGCACACTTTACCCACAAGATCCGGGGAACTTCCGTGACATCCACGACCCGCGGTACCTCAAGTACCCGGGGTAAGCACCCGATCACTATCTTTCCCTAGACGACACTAACAAGGAGTCCACTCATTGTTCCGTATCCTCACGATGTACATCATACGAGACTCACTCGAGATCGTAACATCCGAGAGGGGACACAACGGTGTATCCGGTGCCCTGTGAAAACAGTCATGGCCGCCCTACCTGGCACGACCCCGTCCCGAGAGAGCGCACCAACAACTCTCCCGTCACTAGTAATGCGGGCTCCAAGCTAGTATCGGCCTAGGTAATCAATAATGCCCTTTCCCATACAAGGGTAGAGTGGTTGCGCATGTAAGGTTGGGACAGTCGACAAATCTTAAATCTAATCGTTTTCGAAAACAACACACGCACTTGCCTCGGTACACCACTTCGTCATCAAGTGGTTACCCATCTCATTATCTCCCTCGGGCATAAGTGGCACCCGATGGGGTTTTTGAAAAGTCTTTTGAAAGTACTAGTCTCCATCACCATGCATACTCCCGTCCCTTTAGCGTAGCACTACTTAGCATCCTATCTACTCCCACCGGCATAACGCTCATAAGAAGGTAGGGTCATGCACAATGAAAGTATCAACAAGGAGGAATGAAGGCAACCCACCAAAGTGGCTACCATCTCATCATGATCCCGATGCAACAATAATAAAGTGCTATATGAAATGCATAAAAAGGGTTTCATAGACATGGTCAAAGGGCTGCTTGCCTGGCTCAGCAAAGTCTTCTGGGTCTTCAAAGTCTTCTGGTCCAACTCCTTCGTCAGCAACGCAATCTATCGTCGCAAAATAATAACGAGAAAAATAAGGCAATAATGAAACAGAAAAACCAAAGTGCTCAGAAAAATGTCAACTAATTTTTGTTAAATACTAGGTTGAAAACTAAGAAGGGGAAATTCCTAGTTTTGGTTTTGGAGTAGGAGAATAGGAGAAATGGATTTACAAAGGCATATTTAAATGCTTAAAATCACACTTAAATATTTACAGTGAAGAAAAGTTTGTTGGATTTGAATGAAAGTTGCACCATTAAATAGGTTGCAATATTTTGGGAATTTAGGAATTGGAATTAATTTATTTGGACATATATTTTATTCTGTGGAATTTTTCGAAAAGCCACAGAAAAAGAAAAAGGGCACTGTTCCTGCCGGGCCAGAACAGCTGCGGGGCAGCAGGCCCAGCCAGCGGGTCGGCCCAGCCGAGCCAGCGCACAGCGTGCGCGCCCGCCCACCCATTTCAAACCTGATGGCCGGGGCCCATAGGTCAAAGAGAGAGAGGGGCGCGGGAACGAGGGAGAGGATGACAGGCGGGGCCCACCTGTCATCACTAACCCGTGGACAGGGGGGTTGCGGTGCTCACCGGCGACGATGCAGGCCACGGCGAGCTCCGGCGAGTGCGGGGATGGCTTCAGGGGACTGCCGCATGTCGGTGGGTGGTGGGCTTGGCCGGCGGGGGTGCCTGGTTCGCTGGCGACGAGGAGCTGCGGCGGAGGAGCTTCGGGAGGCGGTGACTCCGGCCGTTTCCGGCAGCTACAGAGAGGGGAAACAAGGGGGAAAGGGTCAGAGGGCTGTAGGGATTCCAGATCGAGGCAGAGGAGGAGCGGGGGAGGCCTATACCTCGCGAACTCCGGTGAGCCGAAGCGGCGGAGCTCGAGCTCGGGCGGCTCTGGAGAGGAACTGGGGGTGCAGGGGGGGTTTGGTGGTGCAGAGAGCGAGTGGTGAGGAGAGGAGGGCTCGGGGAGGCCTTTAAGTAGGCGAGCCACGGCTCACCGTAGACCCGTGCGCCGGCGAGGTTGTTGCCGTTGCTGTGTGTCACGGGGGCGCGCATGGACATGTCTGGGGTGCTCATGGGTTCGGTCCAGAGCGAGGGAAAGAAGAGAGGGAGGGAGCAGGGGGGCCAGAGGTGCGCGCGTGTGAGCCGCACCATTGGCGCGCTCAGGCGGCCTCTGTTTGCTAGCGCGGAGGCGCGGGGAGGAGGAGAGAGGAGGGGGCCGACCGCGTAGCATGCTGCGGATGCCGAGGCGCATCGGCAGGCGCGCGGGGGAGGCCCGAGGTGGCCGGAGGCGGTTGGAAGGGGGCGGCTATAGTGCGGGAGCGCACTGTAGCATGCTCCAGAGCGCCCAAATGGCATGCCAAGCCATTTTCTATGCTTGTGGGTGCGCCCTTGCATGTCTAGTAGTGTTTGGGCGGTGCTAGGGAAGGGATCTTGGCCTTGGATGCTTTGGATGGCCAGTGGGTGAAGAGAGAGGAAGGAGAAGAGTGGAAATGGGGCTGTCCAGAGAGAAAAAGTGAGGGTTTCACCCCCAAATAATTGATCTGAGGACTTGCCATTACTACTGGAGGTATAAGGTGACTAGATTAAGCTTTGGTAAAAAGTTGAGCTCATGAAGAATAGTGGAAGGGGTCAAAACAGTGGTTTTTGTAAAATGGCAGAAGGTGTTTGTTGTTGGTTTGGGCAAGAAAATTAATTCCACTTGCCATGAGAATTAACAGGATGGAATGGCACATAGAAGTAGGATGTTCCACGAAGTTTGAGCTCATTTGGGCAAAGTGGCCAATGTAACTTTGGCAAACCCTAGAAATGAGCAGAAATGGACTTGTGTAGATCTAGTTGAGCAAATCACTTCTCCTTGATGAACCACTTAGTGTAGTGGCCTCATTTGGTCATGTGAACATGCTCACAAAAGTTGGGGTCAAGGAGAGAAAGTTGGTAGTACAAACTTGTTCAAATTTGATTCTGAACAGAAAGGGTTATGGGGCATTTTGGTGGACCAAAATGACCTTGATTGAAGTGAGGCTTTGCAACATCATCACAATATGCATTTGTGACTTGCTGGATTTTTCTTGGATTTTTATGGAAATATTTCCTGTAGAAATATTCCAAATCCTTGAAATGAGCAGAAATGGTTTTGGGAGGTTTTGTCCAATATTTTGAACATGACCATGTGTTGAAACTCTTATATATGGGAAATATATGTCCACTGAGTTTCCCTAAATTTTCTCAAACATTTTTGAAACATTAAAATAATTTTTCCCTATTAAAGACCATTTCTGGCCTTAAGAAAAAGCTTTTAAATAAAATAGGAGAATAACTTTTAAAATTATATTTTTGGGGTTTATGGGAATCCTATATCTAATAGGTTTCAAATATACCTTTTGAAATATTTTTCATACCCCAAATCAGGTACTTGCAGTGCAAACCTCAATCCAGGGGTTTTTGGAAAACTAATTTTTGAAAAATACCATTTGGCCAAATTATTTTTGTAAGAAAATACTATATTGTACTATACACATGGCATGATCATTGGGCAGAAGTTTGGGGCAAGGAGATGAAGTATAGGAGGTGAAGTTGTTGACTTTGCAGAGCACTTGAAAATCACAGAGAGAAAACCAACTTCAAAATAAAAACCAAATAAATGCAAAAGTTTTTGTTGGCCCAAATTTTCATGCTTTATTAATGCAAATGAAGTGTTACAAAATGTAGGGTGTGACAATGACTCACCTCGAGTTTGCATGTACGAAGAAAGAGAAGCCGAGCTCGATCGGCAGGACAGCTTGGACGCATTGGAGGAGGAGCGTGACGTGGCAAAAGCCCATTCCGCATTTTATCAACAGCTGGCTCGAAGATACCAAAGCAGAGAAGTACGGGCCAAAAATTACAACGTTGGCGAATTAGTTCTATGACTATCAGACAAGAAAAAGGAAAAACTCAAGCCCAAGTGAGAAGGTCCCTTCATAATTGACCAAGTCCTGACTGGTGGAGCGTACCGCCTGTGGGATGCATCGGATAACCGACTCGAGCCAAACCCATGGAACGCAGCCCGTCTCCGAAGATTCTATGCCTAGCGCCGGACTCTGTGTTCGTATCCTTCCTCTGTCCATTTTTTATATTTTCTGTCTTACATTTCTCTTCTCTCTCTCTCTCTCTCTTATAGCCTCTAAAGGCTCATAAAGTGACGCCCTATCCGCGCTCATTAAACCTGGGGGCTTCTTTACCTTTTATTCACCATTATATGCATCGATATGACTTAAGTTTTGGCCAAGCTGGGTTGCCTGGCTCCTGTGCTTACCCCTACATTCCCGATTGTTCGGCTAGGTGGTAAAGGGAGCACCTCTGCGATTGTTACTGCCGGGTCAGCCAGACGTGTACCTTAGACTGGGTGAAGCCAAAAGCTAGCGTTCTTAAGGGAATATTCGGTCGGTGAACTAAAGATGATCTTCTTTTATTTTTATCTATACGCCCCCAGATGTTTTTCCTACGTTTCTTTTCGCAGCATGGACATGCACCTTAGGGCATGCCTCCCAGGGAAAGGAACCCCTAACGGAACTATTCTCCTTGGAAGATGTTTCTTACTAACCATGTAATATAACATACCTAGTCGGGCACTTGTCTGTTCACGCCCTAATGACCCCTACGCCTGGTCTCCATGCATTCCCCGGTTCCTATATAACCGCATGGGAATTCGGACACACTCCGGACCGTCAGGTCCCGAGGCTGAAGCGAAAAGGTCGACCATGACAAATGATCTACAATCCGGCTAGAAGGCGTTATAAATGTCAATTAAATTACATAGTCATTTTGACTGGTTGTATTCCTCTTCAATACCATCTAACAGGCTGTCTAATTTACAGTCCTGCTTAGAATACTTTGTGGCCAACTCTACTTGGCCGTATACTAAGCTTACAGGGATCTCCTTCCCATCGAGCCCTACAGGACTGACCTCGGCCATGTGGTTGGGGTCAGCCTTTGCGTACCGCGTCTTCACCATGGCCCAGGCCTCCCTAGCGCCTTGACGGCAGGCTGATATCTTCCACAATCGGAAGCACCGCCGTGATCCCTTTAGCTTCTCCGCAAGTTCTCCAAGACCTTCGGGCATGGAGACGGATGGCCACAGGGCCTGGGCGACGCCTCGCATCGCCTGCCGAACTCGATCAAGCAGTTGCGAGAGCTCGGGAAGAAGGTCACCCGTAGAACCAGGCATCTCCTCTGCAGGATGACCTGTTAGCACACCTACAGACATTGCTCTATTAGTCGACTTCCCCGCCGAACTTTCTTTCAAAAGGTTCGTTCAAGCACTTACTAAATATGCCGCGCCGAAGCCGCTGATTCTCCTTCATGGAGTCTGACAGCTAGGCACGAACATCTTTCAACTCGACGCCCAGCTTGGTGTTGGCATCTTGGAGATTGTTCTTCTCCCCCATCACCTTTAGCAGCACCCTCTCACCAGCCTTTAGCTGGCGTAGGAGGTGTTGCCTTTATGGATTCAATCCGGCGCCATCTGCAATTTCATTTGTTAGATTTGCACCAAAGCCGTGCTTCACAAAATACTTATCTTTCAAAGTGTATATTACCAGAGGGGGTCTCCTTAGGCTCCCCTGCCGCAGCTAGTGTGGCCTCCAGTTGGGCTTTGCACTCTTCCAGCTCCTTGGACAGTAGGGAATTCTTTTCTGTAAGAACCTGCATATCAAATGATCTTTAAATCAGTTATTCTAACTGTTTCAAGTCTCGAGGGCTACTGCTATATATATAATTACCAAAATTTTCTTACCCGTATGTCTTTTACATATTGCTCCGTGGCTCAGGCTAGACCATTTTGAGCGGCACGAAGGTGCTCATCTCCCGAGTTGAAGGCATCTAACGCCCCTTGGGAGAGGCAAGCGTCGCGAAGAATTGTCCAGCGACTCATGTGGTTCATGGCACTCTCCACCTCAGAGTTGGTGGCAGACAACCCATCCACATCCTCCGTCGGAGGAGAGTCTGGCGCACGCCTTGCGTTCGCCTCCGCCTCCGGACCAGGCTTTGGAGCCTGGCTGGTGGAGGCGCGATTAGCAGCCTCTCTGGGTATAGTCCGGCGAGGTCTCTTTGTCCTGAAGAGAGCACGAGTGCCAATGTGCCTCGAAGGTATAACACCTGGGATAAGGGGGCGCGACATACCTTTGCACTGACGCCTCAGTTCGTACTGCACTTCTTTTTGGCCCACGGGGCCCTACGGCCCCTCATTGGCTTGTCACCACAGGTTCGGCCTTCCACCTTAAAAACCTCCCCTACAAAGTTCGGTTGCAATCAGGAAACTGAACACGAGTGGGCGGACACCTATTCGGGGTACTGGGACTTCGATCTCAGGTACCTGGGGCGTCAGGATTAGCCCTGGGTAATCGGCCGTAATGGCCACCAAGGCATTGCCCTCGCTTAATTGATGGAACACTCCATCAATTAGCTCCATAGATAAGTCCGGATCCTCTTGAGAGGCCGGGTCGAGGGACCGTCCTGGGTCCTCGAGCTGTGGAGGAGGGCTGCTTATTTCCTTAACAGCCCGGCGCAGTTCCTGCGTTGAAGTTGTCAGACTGAATATTTAACAATGGGAATACAAAACAGATGGACAAGTAAATACGGCCGCTTACCCAGCTCGGGGGATTGTGCATGGAAAATCCACCCTGAGGGTTGACGCAGAGAAATTCCTCCTCTTCTCCCTTATACAAAGTGGACAAGATATTTAGTAGAGCGGTAGCTGAGTCCGGCCCCTTACGACCGTAGCGGGTGGCGTCGTCCTCCCCGTTGAAGTCCCACATGGGTTAGCTTCTATACTGAATCGGCTGCACCCCCCGCATAATGCATTCGGCCATAATCCCGATCATGGTTAGTCCGGAATGGGCTAACAATCTTATTCGGCCCATCAGGTAAATGATGTCCCTGTCACTTTCCCTCTGAGGGCTCCGTGGGCGCCAGCTTAGGCGCTTCTTTAAGGGAGCACTGTTGAATTCAGGGAGGCTGATCCGGACAGGATCCGGCGGCGGGACGTCTTCTATATAGAACCATTCCGAGGGCCAGTCTTCGGACACCTTCTTTGTGGTACCAGACAGATATCCGGTCCCGGCGATGCGCCACACTTCGGCTCCGCCCACTTGATACATTGACCCCTTCTTGGAACGGGGCACGAGGCAAAATAGCTCCTTCCATAGTCCGAAATGAGCTTCAACACCCAAGAACAGCTCGCAGAGGGCTACAAAGCCCGCGATATGCAATATTGAGGCAGGCGTGAGATGATGTAGCTGGAGGCCGTAGAACTCTAGCAGCCCCTGGAGAAATGGGTGGATTGGAAATCCGAGCCCCCTTATTAAGTAAGGGACAAGGCACACCTGCTCTCCTTTGGAGGGATTAGGGGCATTCTCTGCTTGCTCTCCGCTGTTGTAGACGGCAAGACCGGCTCGAACTGGGACCATATAGGCTGGGGGGAGAAATCCTTTGGTCTGGAGCGTCACTAGCTCGCTATGCGGGGTGGAACATCTCTCCCAATATCCAGGCTTAGGGCTGGAGGGGCGAGGGGAGGAGTTGCGACGGCTGGCCATGGTGGAATGGACCTTTGTCGGATGCGCTCTGATGAACACTCGCGGAGGGGAGAAGGTGTGGATTGGATCTAAATCCTCGTCCCCTTAAATAGGGCAGCTCATTTACGCGGCTAGGGGTGCGAATGTAAAAACACTCAGACTTTTCATATTCGTTTGACACGTGGGAAGCGGCCATTATTGGGCGTAGAAGCCAAGGAGCACAACATCTACAAGAAACCAGACTTTATTCAAACAGGTACACAGAATTTGGAGGAGAACCCGCCTTGCAATGCCGAAGACAATCTGCGCGCCGGACTCTCATCATCATTGAAGCCTGGTTCGGGGGCTACTGGGGGAGTCCTGGATTAGGGGGTGTTCGGATGGCCGGACTATACCTTCAGCCGGACTCCTGGACTATGAAGATGCAAGATTGAAGACTCCGTCCTGTGTCCGGAAGGGACTTTCCTTGGCGTGGAAGGCAAGCTTGGCGATACGGATATGAAGATCTCCTACCATTGTAACCGAATTTGTGTAACCCTAACCCTATCCGGTGTCTATATAAACCGGAGGGTTTTAGTCCGTAGGAGACCATAAACATCAACAATCATACCATAGGCTAGCTTCTAGGGTTTAGCCTCCTCGATCTCGTGGTAGATCTACTCTTGTACTACCCATATCATCAATATTAATCAAGCAGGACGTAGGGTTTTACCTCCATCGAGAGGGCCCGAACCTGGGTAAAACTTCGTGTCCCTTGTCTCCTGTTACCATCCGGCCTAGATGCACAGTTCGGGACCCCCTACCCGAGATCCACCGGTTTTGACACTGACACCTGGTTTGCTTTCGGTCCAAGAAAGATCATCACGAAGGTTTCATTCTGTTTGGATTCCGTTTGGTATTCCTTTTCTACGAAACTCTAAAATAGGAAAAAAAACAGAAACTGGCACTGGGCCTCCGATTAATAGGTTAGTCCCAAAAATAATATAAAAGAGCATATTAAATCCCATTAAACATCCAAAACAGATAATATAATAGCATGGAACAATCAAAAATTATAGATACGTTGGAGACGTATCAGAGCTCGGTCAGCTGGTGGGTGTGAGGATGGTCTGAATGATCCGATCCCTCTCCCTGGTGGTGGCTAAGTCCTATTTATAGTGGCCTTGGTCCTCTTCCCAAATGTAGGCGGGAAGGGATCCCACAACGGCCAAATTCAAAGGGAGACAACTAGTACAAGTCATCCTAACAAAAGTAGTATTCGCCTCCAAAGGCTCTGGTGGTGACGTTGTAGTGGGCTCCGCGATGACCTCCGTCATGTCGTTCTGGTGGTCTTGGTCTTGTTGCACCAATATGGAAACCTTTGCCTAATTCCTTGGGACTTTGCGCCTGCGCTTGACCCCTTGGCACCAAAGGGGAAACTGGTACGCTGCGCCCGCTGGCGCCCGCCTGGCCTTGGTCGTCATGGCTCATGTCATGTGAACCTCATGAGGTGCACCTTGCCTTGATATCTCAACTCCTCGGGAGGCATCCTAGTGAGGCCGCCCCCCAGGGAGGTCTTGGTGTCGTGCGCCTCGCGAGGCTTGGTCCCTCGCGAGGGTCTTGAGCTGTTGTTGCTGAAACTGGGTCATACCGGGCCGCTAATGGAGCCACGCCATGGGCCGGAGGCAGGCAAGTCTGGGTACCCCCGTTCCCAGGATGCCGACAAGAATTATGCAAAAAGATATTGATGTTGGAGCAGGAGATTGATGACTTGAAGGAGGAGAATTCCATCCTCAAGCGTAAGTTGAGGAGGAAGGACTAACTCGCTTCTACCTCATCACCACACCTGAAGGAAATATGCCCTAGAGGCAATAATAAAGTTATTATTTATTTCCTTATATCATGATAAATGTTTATTATTAATGCTAGAATTGATTTAAACGGAAACATGATACATGTGTGAATACATAGACAAACAGAGTGTCACTAGTATGCCTCTACTTGACTAGCTCGTTTATCAAAGATGGTTATGTTTCCTAACCATAGACATGAGTTGTCATTTTATTAATGGGATCACATCATTAGGAGAATGATGTGATTGACTTGACCCATTCCGTTAGCTTAGCACTTGATCGTTTAGTATGTTGCTATTGCTTTCTTCATGACTTATACATGTTCATATGACTATGAGATTATGCAACTCCCGTTTACCGGAGGAACACTTTGTGTGCTACCAAACGTCACAACGTAACTGAGAGATTATAAAGGTGCTCTACAGGTGTCTCCGAAGGTACTTGTTGAGTTGGCGTATTTCGAGATTAGGATTTGTCACTCCGATTGTCGGAGAGGTATCTCTGGGCCCACTTGGTAATGCACATCACTATAAGCCTTGCAAGCATTGTAACTAATGAGTTAGTTGCGGGATGATGTATTACGGAAGGAGTAAAGAGACTTGTCGGCAACGAGATTGAACTAGGTATTGCGATACCGACGATCGAATCTCGGGCAAGTAACATACCGATGACAAAGGGAACAACGTATGTTGTTATGCGGTTTGACCGATAAAGATCTTCGTAGAATATGTAGGAACCAATATGAGCATCCAGGTTCCGCTATTGGTTATTGACCAGAGACGTGTCTCGGTCATGTCTACATAGTTCTCGAACCCGTAGGGTCCGCACGCTTAAAGTTCGGTGACGATAGGTATTATGAGTTTTTGTGTTTTGATGTACCTATGGTAGTTCGTAGTCCAAAATATGATCATGGAGATGACGAGGAGTCTCGAAATGGTCAAGACATAAATATTGATATATTGGACGACTATATTTGGATACCGGAATAGTTCCGGGTGAGATCGGGAATATACCAGAGTATCGGGAGGTATATGGGCCTTATTGGGCTTTAGTGGAAAGGAGGGGAAAGGAGCAAGGGAGGTGGCCCCCCCCCCCCCCCCATGCCCAATCCGAATTGGGAAGGGGGCCAGCCCCCCCCCCCCCCTTTCCTTCCTCCCACCTTCCTCTTCCTTCCCTCTCCTACTCCAAGTTGGAAAGGGGGATCCTACTCCCGGTGTGAGTAAGACTCCCCTTGGCATGCCTCTCCCTGGCCGGCCGCCCCCTCTCCCTTTCTCCTTTATATACGGGGGCAGGGGGCACCCCAGGACACACAAGTTGATCTGTTGATCTTTCCCAGCCGTGTGCGGTGCCCCCCCCCACCATATTCCACCTCGGTCATATCGTAGCGGTGCTTCGGCAAAGCCCCGCGTCGGTAGCAACATCATCACCGTCATCACGCCGTCGTGTTGACGAAACTCTCCTGTGAAGCTTTGCTGGATCGGAACTCGCGGGACGTCATTGAGTTGAACATGTGCAAAACTCGGAGGTGCCGTGCGTTCGGTAGTTGGATTGGTCAGATCGTGAAGACGTACGACTACATCAACCGCGTTGTGCTAACCCTTCCGCATTCGGTCTACGAGGGTACGCAGACACACTCTCCCCTCTCGTTGCTATACATTACCATGATCCTGTGTGCGTAGGAAAAGTTTGAAATTACTACGTTCCCCAACAGTGGCATCCGAGCCAGGTTTTATGCGTAGATGTTATTTGCACGAGTAGAACACAAGTGGGTTGTGGGCGATACAAGTCATACTGCTTACCAGCATGTCATACTTTGGTTCGGCGGTATTGTTGGATGAAGCTCCCCGGACCGAAATTACGCGTACACTTACGCGAGACTGGTTCTACCAACATGCTTTGCACAAAGGTGGCTGGTGGGTGTCAGTTTCTCCAACTTTAGTTGAACCGAGTGTGGCTACGCCCGGTCCTTGTGAAGGTTAAAACAGCACTAACTTGATGAACTATCGTTGTGGTTTTGATGCGTAGGTAAGAACGGTTCTTGGTCAACCCATAGCAGCCACGTAAAATTTGCAACAACAAAGTAGAGGACGTCTAACTTGTTTTTGCAGGGCATGTTGTGATGTGATATGGTCAAGACATGATGCTATATTTTGTTGTATGAGATGATCATGTTTTGTAACCGAGTTATCGGCAACTGGCAGGAGCCATATGGTTGTCGCTTTATTGTATGCAATGCAATTGCTCTGTAATTGCTTTACTTTATCACTAAGCGGTAGCGATAGTCGTAGAAGCAATAGTTGGAGAGACGATAACGGTGCTACGATGGAGATCAAGGTGTCGCGCCGGTGACGATGGTGATGGTGCTTCGGTGATGGAGATCACAAGCACAAGATGATGATGGCCATATCATATCACTTATATTTGATTGCATGTGATGTTTATCCTTTATGCATCTTATTCTGCTTTGTTTGACGGAAGCATTATAAGATTATCTCTCAAAAATTTCAAGATAAAAGTGTTCTCACTGAGTATGCACCATTGCCAAAGTTCGTCGTGCCGAGACACCATGTGATGATCGGGTGTGATAAGCTCTACGTTAATCTACAATGGGTGCAAGCCAGCTTTGCACACGCAGAATACTCGGGTTAAACTTGACGAGCCTAGCATATGCAGATATGGCCTTGGAACACTGGAGACCGAAAGGCCGAGCATGAATCATATAGTAGATATGATCAACATAGTGATGTTCACCATTGAAAAGTACTCCATCTCACGTGATGATCAGACATGGATTAGTTGATTTGGATCACGTGATCATTTCGATGACTAGAGGGATGTCTATCAAAGTGGGAGTTCTTAAGTAATATGATTATGTAACGCCCTCGATGCGGCTATATCTCCTACGTGTCGAAGCACGACTTAGAGGCATAACCGCATTGAAAGCAATGTCGCAAGTAAGGTAATCTTCACAACAACCCATGTAAATAAATAAAAGGGGAAAAGATACATAGTTGTCTTACACTCGCCACGTCACACAAATACATGAATAGCACTACATTCATCCAGAACACTCATGGTCCGCCTACGGTACCAAAATAAAGATCAACCCCCACATGCGACACGGTCCCCGATCGCCCCAACTGGGCACCACTACTGATCATCTGGGAAAGACACATAGTAACGACGAGAGTCTTCATCGAGCTCCCACTTGAGCTCAAGCGCATCGATTGGAACGGTATCATCGGTCCTTGCATCTGGTTTGGAAGTAATCTATGAGTCATGGGGACTCAGCAATCTCGCACCCTCGCGATCAAGACTATTTAAGCTTATAGGTAAGACAAGGTATGATGTGGAGCTGCAGCAAGCGACTAGCATATATGGTGGCTAACCTATTCGCAAAAGAGAGCGAGAAGAGAAGGAAAAAGCACGGTCGAACAACTATGATCAAGAAGTGATCCTAGAACAACCTACGTCAAGCATTACTCCAACACCGTGTTCACTTCCCAGACTCCGCCGAGAAGAGACCATCACGGTTACACACGCGGTTGATTCATTTTAATTAAGTTAAGTTTCATGTTATCTACAACCGGACATTAACAAATTCCCATCTGCCCATAACCGCGGGCACGGCTTCTGAAAGTTCAAATCCCTGCAGGGGAGTCCCAACTTAGCCCATCACAAGCTCTCACGGTCAATGAAGGATATTCCTTCTCCCAAGACAATCCGATCAGACTCGGCATCCCGGTTACAAGACATCCTCGACAATGGTAAAACAAGTCCAGCAACATCGCCCGAATGTGCCGACAAATCCTGATAGGAGCTGAACATATCTCGTTCTTAGGGCACACTCAGATAGATCAAGCTACGAGTAAAACCAACCCTCGAGTTTCCCCGAGGTGGCCCCGCAGGCTGCCCAGTTCGGACCAACACTCAGAGGAGCACTGGCCCAGGGGGGTTTAAATAAAGATGACCCTTGGGCTCCAAAAACCCAATGGAAAAAGAGGCTAGGTGGCAAAAGGTAAAACCAAGGTTGGGCATTGCTGGAGGAGTTTTATTCAAGGCGAAATTTCAAGGGGCTCCCATTATAACCCAACCATGTAAGGAACGCAAAATCCGGGAACATAAAACCGATATGACGGAAAACTAGGGCGGCAAGAGTGGAACAAAACACTAGGCAAAAGGCCGAGCCTTCCACCCTTTACCAAGTATATAGGTGCATTAAGATAAACAAGATAATATTGTGATATCCCAACAATAAACAAGTTCCAACAAGGAACGATCTTCAATCTTCACATGCAACTAGCAACGCTATAAGAGGGGCTGAGCAAAGCGGTAACATAGCCAAACAACGGTTTGCTAGGACATGGTGGGTTAGAGGTTTGGCATGGCAATTAGGGAGGCATGATAAGCAAGTGGTAGATATCGTAGCATAGGCATAGCAAAAGAGCGAGCATCTAGCAAGCAAAGATAGAAGTGATTTCGAGGGTATGGTCATCTTGCCTGCAAAATTGTCAGAGTTGCCTTGATCCTCGTAAGTGAACTCAACGTGCTCCTCATACACGAACTTGTCTCCCGGGTCTACCCAAGCAAGAAAAACAAGCAAACGGAACACAAATCAACCACGTGCAAAGCTCAAACAACATGATGCAAACACGATATCATATGCGGGATGCGGTATGTGATGCATATGCAAGATTTGACAAAGAATGATTGAACCTGGCCTCAACATGTAAATCCAAGAGTGCCACTGTAAAGGTGAGGTGATTTTGGTTGAAATCGATATAAAGATCACCGGAATCGGATGCACGGTTTGGAAATGGCAAGCAAAACAAATATGGCACCAGTCTGCGATAATCAGCAAGTGACCAACTAAATGCATCAAGATAAATATGCTACAACACTCAAACATGACAACAAAATACATGGCACAGATGCACTCATGAAGCTTGACAAAAGATGAACACTGAGCTACGGCTAATTTATCAATTAACAGGTTCAAACAAGCATGGCAAAAGTGCAAATGATAACAGGTTTCAGACTTAGTGAAATTAACACAAGTCTGGAATTTATCATCAGGAAGCACACTTTAGAGCAAGAAAACTAAATGCTACAGGAACTTAACATGGCAAAGCAAGGCATGGCATGAAGCTACTCAAAGCACTTAACAAAAGTCCCTTAGTGACCTTGAGCCAAAAGGGATCAGAAAATACAATTGCAAGCATGTGAACATGGCAAAAACATAAACATATTCAGACTTAGTGAAAAACTGGAGTACACAAAACAGTTAACGAGTAGGCATGTTTACGAGCTCGATGCACTCGCTACAGAGCATGGCATGACAAACTAAGCATACACCCATGAAGAATACATGTCATAGAAGCTAGACATGGCAAGAACAACATCATAGCATGCACGGATCAACAACGACATCCTTGGCAAAATCGCTAAACATGCCAACAATCTGTCAGGATCATTTTATAGCAAAAGTAGAGCTCGATTGACTCAAGCTAGGTTGCTCCATAAATGCAAACAAAGATATGGATGGATAGAGCACCACAATGTTAACAGAACCTCCTTACTGATCATCCTCAAAAGAGGCACGGATCACTCGGAAACAACATGAACATATGACATAACAACAAAATCAGGACAAGGACTTAGTGAAATTCTAAGTCCCTGAAATCAGCATCAATGATTACGCTACTTCGCAAGCTTGTGCTAGTCACCACAAATATCACAAAAATACATGGCAAGCACCTCTTTAAAGATATCATGGCATATAACAAAACACATGCAGAGCTCAGGATCATAGCATGCACACATTAATCATGGCAAAAATGACAAAAGGCTATTTGCTGAAACAGATCTGACATATTCCTCACACAGCCCTCTTCCAAAAGCATTTCGGGCATTAAGATGAGCTCAAATGAAAATGATGCAATGAGATGAAATGATGTACTCGTCGAGACGAACATTTTGATATGCTAGATGCATGAATCGGTGTTACGGATGCAGAGTTATGGCATGTCAAAGTTCCATACAAATACTGAGAGTAGAGGGAAAAGTCAACCCCGACTAGGGTTTACTGTAGCGGCGATCTCAGATCCGATCGGGATCTCGCTGGAAATGGAGGTAGCGGTGGCCGGAGACGCTGCGAAGCTCGTTGGAGACGCTGCCGGCGTGGAGAAGAGGACCGGCCGGAGCTGGGGAAGACTCCGGCGACGGAGGGCGGCGAGGCGCGGCAGTCATCAGCATCGGGGACGCGGCTGCAGGGCGCGGCGCACGCCGGCGTGCAGGAGGCGGCGGGGCGGAGCTACTCCGGCGCCGGTGATGCGTTGCGGCGGCGCGGATCGGAGGTAGGCGGCGGGGCGGAGCGGCAGGAGGGAGACGACCCGGGCGGCGGCGGCTCCACGGGCCCTTGGGGGCCGACAGCGGGTCGAGCGGGCCCTCGCGGTGCGGCGAAGTGGGCGCGGGGCGGCGGCTAGCCGCATCACGACACGTGGCGGTGGCGGGTCAGGTCGGACGTGTCCGGCCTGACGGACTTCGTCTGGCAGCGCGAGGAGGGGGAAGGAGCTAGGGTTAGGGAGTGCGGTTTTCGGCCACGCGATCGTGATCAAACGCTCTAGAGGATAGGAGAGGTTTAGGTGGGTTTTGGACCAAAATGGAAGGGTGTTGGGCTACAACACACACGAGGCCTTTTCGGTCCCTCAGTTACCCGTTGGAGTATCAAACGAAGTCCAAATGGCACGAAACTTGACAGGCGGTCTACCGGTAGTAAACCAAGGCCGCATGGCAAGTCTTGGTCCAATCCGGAAATGTTTAGCCCCCACACACGAAAAGAGGTAGAAAGGACCACCGGAGGAGATAGGAGCGCCGGAATGCAAAACGGGCAGCGGGGAAAATGCTCGGATGCATGAGACAAACACGTATGCAAATGCAATGCACATGATGACATGATATGAGATGCATGACAAAGACAACAACACACGGAGACAAAAACCCGACAACGACGAAATGAAATAACTTAGCGCCAGAAACGGCAAGAGTTGGAATACATATAAGGTAAATTACAGTCGGGGTGTTACAACACTCCACCACTACGAAAGGATCTCGTCCCGAGATCTAGGACTGGAAAAACTCCGGGTACTCAGAACGGAGGTGATCCTCACGTTCCCAGGTGGCTTCACGGTCGGAATGGTGTGACCACTTGACTTTGAGGAATTTGATTGACTTGTTGCGAGTCTTTCGCTCAGTTTCTTCAAGAATAGCAACTGGGTGCTCATGATAAGAAAGGTCTTCTTGGAGATCAATGTCTTCGAAGTTGACGGTGCGGTCAAGGGTCTTGAAGCACTTGCGGAGCTGAGAGACATGGAACACGTCGTGCACATTTGCAAAGTTGGAGGGAAGCTCCAGTTGATAGGCGAGATCGCCTCTCTTGCTGACGATCTTGAAAGGACCCACGTATCTAGGGGCAAGCTTCCCTTTGATACCGAAGCGATGAGTACCTTTCATTGGAGAGACGCGGAGGTAAACATGGTCTCCGATCTCAAAAGCCAAATCACGATGCTTACTATCATAGTAGCTCTTCTGGCGCGATTGCGCTGCTTTGAGGCTATCGCAAATGACTTTGCACATCTCTTCTGCCTCTGTGATCAAGTCATTGCCAAGAAGTTGACATTCACTAGTCTCTGACCAGTTAAGAGGAGTACGACACTTCCTGCCATAGAGAATTTCAAATGGGGCCTTGCACGAACTCGCTTGAAAGCTGTTGTTGTAGGAAAACTCGGCATATGGAAGACAATCTTCCCACTTCATACCGAAAGAGATAACACAAGCCCTGAGCATATCTTCAAGAATATGATTGACACACTCGACTTGGCCGCTAGTTTGAGGATGAAAAGTTGTGCTGAAACGGATGTTGGTGCCCATGGCCTTCTGAAAGGAATCCCAAAACTTCGAGGTGAAGATGCTGCCATGATCTGAAGAAATCAACTACAGAATGCCGTGCAGAGAGACAATCCGAGAGGTATATAGCTCTGCCAATTGAGCTGTTGTGATGGATTCTTTGATGGGTAGAAAGTGAGCCACTTTAGTGAGTTTGTCGATGACAACGAATATAGCATCATTGCCACGCTTATACTTTGGAAATCCCGTCACGAAGTCCATCTCAATGTGATCAAACTTCCATTCTGGAATGGCAAGAGGTTGGAGGAGACCAGCTGGTCGTTGGTGTTCTGCCTTCACTCTTCTGCAGACATCACATTCATTCATGAACTGAGCAATCTCGCGCTTCATTCGAGTCCACCAATACGACTGCTTGAGGTCATGGTACATCTTTGTAATCCCAGGGTGGATAGAGAGGAGTGAATTGTGAGCCTCGTTCATAATGACTTTACGAAGGTCACCCTTAGGCACAACAATGCTATCCTCGAAGAATAGAGTATCCTTGTCATCAAGGCGATAGCACTTGTACTTGGGTTGACTCTTGGCAATCCCAATCTTCACCTTCTTCACCATAGCATCAAGATGTTGAGGCTCGCGAATCTGATCTTCCAAAGTAGGAGAGACTTGAAGGTTGGCAAGGAAACCTTGAGGAACAACTTGCAGATTGAGTTTGCGGAAAGCTTCACAAAGCTCGAGTTAGTAAGGCTTGAGAATCAAACTATTGCAGTAAGCCTTCCTGCTCAATGCATCAGCAATTACATTGGCCTTACCTGGAGTATATTCGATACTCGGATTATACTCTTGAATCATTTCGACCCAACGAGTCTGCCTGAGGTTGAGATTAGGCTGAGTGAAGATGTACTTGAGACTCTTGTGGTCAGTGAAGATGTCCACTTTTCTTCCCAATAAGAGATGTCTCCAAGTCAAAAGAGCATGCACCACTGCCGCCAACTCGAGGTCATGAGTGGGGTAGTTCTTCTCGTTGGGCTTCAGCTGGCGAGACGTATAAGCCACAACTTTCTTCTCTTGCATCAACACTGCACCAAGACCTTGAAGAGAGGCATCACAAAAGACCTCGAACGGTTTGGATTCATCAGGAGGAGTCAGAACTGGAGCAGTGACTAATTTCTCTTTAAAGGTGTTGAAAGCGATGTCACATTCAGGAGACCAAACGTACTTGACGTGCTTCTGGAGAAGGTTTGAAAGAGGCTTCGCGATCTTTGAGAAGTTCTCAACGAACCTTCGACAATAGCTTGCGAGACCAAGGAAGCTGCGGAGTTGCTTCATGTTCTGAGGTGGTTCCCAATTCACAATTGCAGACACCTTCTCGGGATTCACCGCCATGCCCTTGGCAGAGATGATATGTCCAAGATAGAGAACCTCATCGAGCCAAAACTCGCACTTTGAAAACTTGGCGTAGAACTGATGTTCTCTGAGCTTATCCAGCACCAAACGTAAGTGCTTGGCATGATCTTCCTTGTTCTTGGAAAAGACCAAAATTTCATCGAGGTAGACCAAGATGAAGTCATTTGTGTAGGGGTTGAAGATGAAGTTCAACATGCGAAAGAAATTCGGAGGAGCGTTGACGAGGCCAAAAGACATGACAGTGTATTCATATGAACCATAGCTTGTTCTGAATGCTGTCTTGGGGATATCTTGCTCACGAATTCGAATCTGGTGACAGCCCATACGAAGATCAAGCTTGGAGAATACTTGAGCACCTTTGAGTTGTTCAAACAGCTCGTTGATGTTGGGAAGTGGGTACGTGTTCTTTATAGTCTTCTTGTTCAATGGACGTTAGTCAACACAAAGTTAGTCCGTTCCATCCTTCTTCTTCACAAAAAGAACTCCACAACCCCACGGAGAAGAACTAGGTCGGATGAGACCCATTCGCTCTTGAATATCGAGTTGCTTCTTCAGCTCCTTCAACTCTTCAGGTCCAAGCTTGTAAGGGCGTTTGCAAACAGGTTCCGTGGCAGGCTCAACATCGATGACGAATTCAACTGGCCGGTGCGGAGGCATTCCTGGAAGCTCTTCTGGAAAGACGTCTTGATATTCACAAACAACCAGAATTTGAGAGATGGCATCCAGCTCACCCTTCTCATTGAGAGAAAATAGACGGATGGTATCATCACAAGCGGCAAAGACAATTACATCCTCAGACGAATGAGTCAATTGAATCTGCCTCGCAGCACAAGCAAGCTGAGCCTTGTGCTTAGAAAGCCAGTCCATTCCAAGAATAAGATCAATATCCGAGTTACCAAGGACCATTGGAGAAGAAAGAAACTTGTAATCGCCCAACATGATAGTAACATCTGGAACCTCCAAACTTGCACTCAAACGTTTGCCAGGAGAAACAATATCCATTTGCTTGCCCAAATGAGAAGAAACGAATTCATTCTTGGCAAAAAATGGCTTTGACATGAAACAATGAGATGCACCAGTATCAAAAAGTACTTTTGCAGGAACATCGTTAATAGGAAGGTTACCCGTGATGACATCTGACGAGTCCTCTGCCTGAGTTGCATTCATCAAGTTGACCTTGGCGTGCTTGGGGTATGCTTGACCATTGCGGTACTTGCCGATCTCACAGGAGGAGGAAGAGGAGGGAGACGCCTCTGATTGAAGCATTTGTTGGCATAGTGACCCTTCTGTTGGCACTTGTTGCACGTGACCTCTGAAAGCGGACGGTGATATGGAGCACCTGATCTTGGAGCTTGAGACGAAGTCTTGTTCTGAAAGCCAGGGTTGGGTGGGTGGGAAGATCCACTGCCACCTTTGCTCTTCTGCTGATAAGGCTGACGGAACGAAGGAGGAGGAGCCAATACTTTTGCTGCTTAGCCACTTGAGTTGAGGAAGAAGGGGTTGCATCTCTGACTCGCTTCTTGGAAACATCACACTTTAGTTGAGCAGTCTCTTGCTTCATTGCCATATTGTAAAACTCATCGTACTTCTTGGGCTAAAAAAGGACAAGAGCTAGCTGGAGTTCTTCTCTGAGACCACCCCTGAACTGGTATATCATGCTCTTCTCGTCAAGGACGTCTTGCTTAGCGAAACGGGCGAGCTTCTAAAACATGATGTTGTACTGGTAAACAAACATAGTGCCTTGCTTCAGGTTGCGGAATTCCTCACGCTTGCTTTCAACAATGCTCTGAGGAATATGATGAGCTTTGAAGTCTTGACGGAATTCATCCCAGGTAATCACAGGGCCTCCTCTGGAATCTTTGTACTGCTGAAACCATTCTGCAGCTTGGTCTTTGAGTTGGAAGGAGGTGAACTTGACAAAGTCCTTAGGCCTGACATTACTGCACTCGAAATGCTTGCATATGTCCATGAGCCAATCATCAGTGTCTGTTGCCTCAACACAATTGCTGAAGGTCTTTGGCTGGTTAGCAAGGAACTGGTTGAGTGTAGCGAACTGATTCTGATTGTTGCCATGGCCCTAGTTCCCTTGGTTGCGCTCTTGAAGAAGTTGCATGATCAGCTGCGTGTTTGCATTGGTAGCGACCATCACAGATTGCCATGCCTCCGGAGGTGGAGGTGGTGGTGGCGGATCAGGATTCGGAGTCGTGCGCGTTGGAGGAGCCATCCTGAAGAGGTTGACATCCGTTAGCATCTTGATAGACAAATATTTAAGCTGAATCAAATGGGTTGAAATTGCAACGTATAGTCTTCACATCCAAACAAAATGAACGAATGCATTCCAATTGAAATGGTCACATTTCTATAAATTGAGAAGCCACTTAGAATTGAGGTAGAAGAATAAAACCAACAAGGTACGGACAAGAACGAATACTTGGTGAGGATTGCCCAATCCCAATCCAAATATCCGTGGAAGAAGAACTAGATCTACAAGAATTCCCACCTATGAAACTCCCGAACCCTTCCGGTTATGCAATCGGGTGTTGGGAATATAGGGGAAGCATAATATCTCACCCAAATCTAGCAAATCCTACATCCAGCTGTATCCATCCTTCAACACATAACCGAGAAACCTTCGGAAATCATCTACTTCAAGCTTCGAAAAGCATCCGTTATACAAGTTATGGCAATACTCCCGAACTCCCGCCCTAGTACTGGGTGGCGTCGATGTTATCTCACCAACAACTGCATAAAAGAGATTTTCAATGTCGGCGAAACTTAGGTATTCCAGAATCTCAATGATAAAATTGTGACGACAACACCTCGGAGCTCAACTCCCTGGGACACTGCCACAACCAGGCACCAAGAACAATGTTCTCGTCACAAAACCATCGGAACGATTCCAAGATACCCGTGTGATCCTAAAAAAATTAGTGAAATTTGAGAAGAGAAGAGTCAAAACTCTACGTCAGGATGCCTTACCAGAGCGATGAAGGGACTGAGGAGTAAAAAGAATTCCGAACTCTCCGATATATATAATCCTAAATGACTCAAAACATTTTTCTAGACTCAACAACGCCAGCGATTCGATCAAGCAGGGGGCTCCTAAGGTAGGGGAAGGCTCTGATTACCAACTTGTAACGCCCTCGATGCGGCTATATCTCCTACGTGTCGAAGCATGACTTAGAGGCATAACCGCATTGAAAGCAATGTCGCAAGTAAGGTAATCTTCACAACAACCCATGTAAATAAATAAAAGGGGAAAAGATACATAGTTGGCTTACACTCTCCACGTCACACAAATACATGAATAGCATTACATTCATCCAAAACACTCATGGTCCGCCTACGGTACCAAAATAAAGATCAACCCCCACATGCGACACGGTCCCCGATCGCCCCAACTGGGCACCACTACTGATCATCTGGGAAAGACACATAGTAACAACGAGAGTCTTCATCGAACTCCCACTTGAGCTCAAGCGCATCGTCTGGAACGGTATCATTGGTCCCTGCATCTGGTTTGGAAGTAATCTATGAGTCACGGGGACTCAGCAATCTCGCACCCTCGCGATCAAGACTATTTAAGCTTATAGGTAAGACAAGGTATGATGTGGAGCTGCAGCAAGCGACTAGCATATATGGTGGCTAACCTATTCGCAAAAGAGAGCGAGAAGAGAAGGCAAAAGCACGGTCGAACAACTATGATCAAGAAGTGATCCTAGAACAACCTACGTCAAGCATTACTCCAACACCGTGTTCACTTCCCGGACTCCGCCGAGAAGAGACCATCACGGTTACACACGCGGTTGATTCATTTTAATTAAGTTAAGTTTCATATTATCTACAACCGGACATTAACAAATTCCCATCTGCCCATAACCGCGGGCATGGCTTTTGAAAGTTCAAATCCCTGAAGGGGAGTCCCAACTTAGCCCATCACAAGCTCTCACGGTCAACGAAGGATATTCCTTCTCCCAAGACAATCCATCAGACTCGGCATCCCGGTTACAAGACATCCTCTACAATGGTAAAACAAGTCCAGCAACACCACCCGAATGTGCCGACAAATCCCGATAGGAGCTGCACATATCTCGTTCTCAGGGCTCACTCAGATAGGTCAAGCTACGAGTAAAACCAACCCTCGAGTTTCCCCGAGGTGGCCCCACAGGCTGCCCAGTTCGGACCAACACTCAGAGGAGCACTGGCCCAGGGGAGGTTTAAATAAAGATGACCCTTGGGCTCCGGAAACCCAAGGGAAAAAGAGGCTAGGTGGCAAATGGTAAAACCATGGTTGGGCATTGCTGGAGGAGTTTTATTCAAGGCGAACTGTCAAGGGGTTCCCATTATAACCCAACCGTGTAAGGAACGCAAAATCCGGGAACATAACACCGATATGACGGAAAACTAGGGCGGCAAGAGTGGAACAAAATACTAGGCAAATGGCCGAGCCTTTCATCCTTTACCAAGTATATAGGTGCATTAAGATAAACAAGATAATATTGTGATATCCCAACAATAAACAAGTTCCAACAAGGAACGATCTTCACTCTTCACCTGCAACTAGCAACGCTATAAGACGGGCTGAGCAAAGCGGTAACATAGCCAAACAACGGTTTGCTAGGACATGGTGGGTTAGAGGTTTGGCATGGCAATTAGGGAGGCATGATAAGCAAGTGGTAGGTATCATAGCATAGGCATAGCAAAAGAGCAAGCATCTAGCAAGCAAAGATAGAAGTGATTTCGAGGGTATGGTCATCTTGCCTACAAAATTGTCAGAGTTGCCTTGATCCTCGTAAGCGAACTCAATGGGATCCTCATTCATGAACTCATCTCCCAGATCTACCCAAGCAAGAACAACAAGCAAACGGAACACAAATCAACCATGTGCAAAGCTCAAACAACATGATGCAAACACGGTATGATATGCGGGATGCGGTATGTGATGCATATGCAAGATTTGACAAGGAATGATTGAACCTGGCCTCAACTTGGAAATCCAAGAGTTCCACTGTAAAGGTGAGGTGATTTCGGTTGAAATCAATATAAAGATCACCAGAATCGGATGCACGGTTTGGAAATGGCAAGCAAAACAAATATGGCACCGGTCTGCGATAATCAGCAAGTGACCAACTAAATGCGTCAAGATAAATATGCTACAGCACTCACACATGACAACAAAATACATGGCAGGGATCCACTCATGAAGCTTGACAAAAGATGAACACTGAGCTACGGCTAATTCATCAATTAACAGGTTCAAACAAGCATGGCAAAAGTGCAAATGATAATAGGTTTCAGACTTAGTGAAATTAACACAAGTGTGGAATTTATCATCAGGAAGCACACTTTAGAGCAAGAAAACTAAACGCTACAGGAACTTAACATGGCAAAGCAAGGCATGGCATGAAGCTACTCAAAGCACTTAACAAAAGTCCCTTAGTAACCTTGAGCCAAAAGGGATAAGAAAATACAATTGCAAGCATGTGAACATGGCAAATAAACAGATTCAGACTTAGTGAAAAACTAGAGTATGCAAAACAGTTAACGAGCAGGCATGTTTACGAGCCCGATGCACTCGCTACAGAGCATGGCATGACAAACTAAGAATACACCCATGAAGAAGACATGTCATAGAAGCTAGACATGGCAAGAACAACATCATAGCATGCACGGATCAACAACGACATCCTCGGTAAAATCGCTAAACATGCCAACAATCTGCCAGGATCATTTTATAGCAAAATTAGAGCTCGATTGACTCAAGCTAGGTGGCTCCATAAATGCAAACAAAGACATGGATGGAGCGAGCACCACAATGTTAACAGAACCTCCTTACTGATCATCCTCAAAAGAGGCACGATCACTAGGAAACAACATGAACATATGGCATAACAACAAAATCAGGACAAGGACTTAGTGAAATTCTAAGTCCCTGAAATCAGCATCAACGATTACGCTACTTCTCAAGCTTGTGCTAGTCACCACAAATATCACAAAAATACATGGCAAGCACCTCTGTAAAGATGGCATGGCATATAACAAAAACATATGTAGAGCTCAGGATCATAGCATGCACACATTAATCATGGCAAAAATGACAAAAGGCTATTTGCTGAAACAGATCTGACATATTCCTCACATAGCCCTCTTCCAACAGCATTTCGGGCATCAACATGAGCTCAAATGAAAATGATGCAATGATATGAAATGATGTACTCGTCGAGACGAACATTTTGATATGCTACACGCATGAATCGGAGTTACGGATGGAGAGTTATGGCATGTCAAAGTTGCATAAAAATACTGAGAGTAGAGGGAAAAGTCAACCCCGACTAGGGTTTACTGTAGTGGCGATATTAGATCCGATCGGGATCTTGCCGGAAATGGAGGTAGCGGTGGCCGGAGACGCTGCGAAGCTCGCCGAAGACGCTGCCGGCGTGGAGAAGAGGACCGGCCGGAGCTGGGGGAGACTCCGGCAATGGAGGGCGGCGAGGCGCGGCGGTCGTCGGCGTCGGGGATGTGGCTGCGAGGCGCGGCGCCCGCCGGCGTGCAGGAAGCGGTGGGACGGAGCTACTCCGGCACCGGTGATGCGTTGAGGCTGCATGGATCGGAGGTAGGCGGCAGGGCGGAGCGGCAGGAGGGAGACGACCCACGCGGCGGCGGCTCCACGGGCCCTCGGGAGCCGGCAGCGGGCCGAGCGGGCCCTCGCGGTGCGGCGAAGTGGGCGCGGGGCGGCGGCCAGCCGCGTCGCGGAACGTGGCGGCGGTGGGTCAGGTCGGACGTGTCCGGCCTGACGGACTTTGTCCGGCGGCGCGAGGAGGGGGAAGGAGCTAGGGTTAGGGGGTGTTTTGACCCGGAATTTTTGGAGGAGGGGCTAGTTTTATAGGTAGGAGGAGCTAGGAAGCTCCAAATGGAGTGCAGTTTTCGGCCACGCGATCGTGATCGAACGCTCTAGACGATAGGAGAGGTTTAGGTGGGTTTTGGGCCAAAATGGAAGGGTGTTGGGCTGCAACACACACAAGGCCTTTTTGGTCCCTCGGTTAACCGTTGGAGTATCAAACGAAGTCCAAATGGCACGAAACTTGACAGGCGGTCTACCGGTAGTAAACCAAGGCCGCATGGCAAGTCTCGGTCCAATGTGGAAATGTTTAGCCCCCACACACAAAAAGGGGTAGAAAGGACCACCGGAGGAGATAGGAGCGCCGGAATGCAAAACGGACAACGGGGAAAATGCTCGGATGCATGAGACGAATACGTATGTGAATACAATGCACATGATGACATGATATGAGATGCATGAAAAAGACAACAACACACGGAGACAAAAACCCGACAACGACGCAATGAAATAACTTAGCGCCGGAAACGGCAAGATTTGGAATACATATAAGGTAAATTACATCCGGGGTGTTACAGATTAATTGAACTTTAATTTATCATGAACTTAGTCCTGATAGTATTTGCATAACTATGTTGTAGATCAATAACTCGTACATAGCTTCCCCGTTTATTTTTGATGTGTTCCTAGCGAAAAATAAGTTGAAAGATGTTAGTAGCAATGATGCAGATTAGATCCGTGATCTGAGGTTTATCCTCATTGTTGCATAGAAGAATTATGTCCTTGACAGACCTATTGTAGGAGCAGATGCAGACGTTATGAACGTTTGGCTAGCTCAATATGATGACTACTTGATAGTTTAGTGCACCATGCTTAACGGCTTAGAATCGGGACTTCAAATACGTTTTAACGTCATGGACCATATGAGATGTTCTAGGAGTTGAAGTTAATATTTCAAGCAAATACCAAAGTTGAGAGATATGAAGTATCCAACAAGTTCTATAGCTAAAAGATGGAGGAGAATAGCTCAAGCAGTGAGCATGTGCTCAGATTGTCAGGGTACTACAATCGCTTGAAACAAGTGGGAGTTGATCTTCCAGATAAGATAGTGATTGACAGAATTCTCTAGTCACCATCACCAAGTTAGTAGAACTTCGTGATGAACTATAATATGCAAGGGATAACGGAAACGATTCCCAAGCTCTTCGTGATGATGAAATCGACGAAGGTAGAAATCAAGAAAAACATCAAGTGTTGATGGTTGACAAGACCACTAGTTTCAAGAAAAGGGCAAATGGAAGAAGGGAAACTTCAAGAAGAATGACAAGCAAGTTGTTGCTCAAGTGAAGAAGCCCAAGTCTGGTCCTAAGCCTAAGACTAAGTGCTTCTACTGCAAAGGGACTGGTCACTGGAAGCGGAACTGCCCCAAGTATTTGGCGGATAAGAAGGATGGCAAAGTGAACAAAAGTATATTGGATATACATGTTATTGATGTGTACTTTACTAGTGTTTATAGCAACCCCTCGGCATTTGATACTGCTTCAGTTGCTAAGATTAGTAACTCGAAACGGGAGTTGCAGCATGAATAGAGACTAGTTAAGGGTGAAGTGATGATGTGTGTTGGAAGTGGTTCCAAAATTGATATGATCATCATCGCACACTCCCTATACTTTCGGGATTAGTGTTGAACCTAAAATAAATGTTATTTGGTGTTTGCGTTAAGCATGAATATGATTGGATCATATTTATTGCAATATGGTTATTCATTTAAGTCAAAGAATAATTGTTGTTCTATTTACATGAATAAAACCTTCTATGGTCATACACTCAATATAAATGGTTTATTGAATCTCGATCGTAGTGATACACATATTCATAATATTAAGGGACAATTGCATTTTTACCCCTAGTTGGTTCCTACCCACGGGTTTTGCCCTTACTTTTCGAGCTTGCTCACTTTTGCCCTTACTTTTTCCGTCGTGGTCCCTCGAATGCCCTTTGACCATTTGACCAAAACTTTGAAAATTCATAACTAATTCATACGAACTCACAAAAATGCAAATAAGATTTCAGAATGTTCAGATAAACACTACCTTTGTGTGCGTATCATATGCATTCAGGACAAAAGCACCCTTTAAACTACCTGGGGTAATTAATGTTATTAACATTATTAAAAATAAAAAGGTTTGAACCATTTTTTCATGAATAAAAATTACATGCAAATGTGGGTGATGTTTTCTGAACATCCAGATATCTTATTTGCATTTTTCCGAGTTCGTATCATCTTGTTATGAATGTTCTAACGACTTTGACCATTATTTGGAAACTTCATAACAAATTGATACGAACTCTGAAAAATGCAAATAAGATATCAGGATGTTCAGAAAACATCACCTACATTTACTCGTAATTTTTATTCATGAAAAAAATATTGTTTGTACCTTTTTATTTTTAATAATGTTAATAATATTAATTACCTCAGGTTGTTTAAAGGGTGCTTTTGTCCTGAATGCAAATGATATGCACATAAAGGTAATGTTTATCTGAACATTTTTATATCTTATTTGCATTTTTCCGAGTTCATATGAATTAGTTATGAATTTTCAAAGTTTTGGTCAAACGGTCAAAGGGCATTCGAGGGACCTCAGCAGAAAAAGTAAGGGCAAAACTGAGCAAGCTCGAAAAGTAAGGGCAAAACCCATGGGTAGGAACGAACTAGGGGCAAAAATGAAATTGTCCCTAATATTAAAGCCAAAATATGCAATGTTAATAATGATAGTGCAACTTATTTGTGGCACTGCCGTTAAGGTCATATTGGTGTAAAGCGCATGAAGAAACTCCACGCTGATGGGTTTTTGGAATCACTTGATTACGAATCACTTGATGCTTGCGAACCATGACTCATGGGCAAGATGACTTAGACTCCGCTCTCCGAAACAATGGAGCGAGCAACTGACTTATTGGAAAGGCTATTGGAAATAATACATACTAATGTATGCGGTCCGATGAGTGTTGAGGCTCGCGACGGGTATCATCATTTTCTGACCTTCACAGATGATTTGAGCAGATATGGGTATATCTACTTGATAAAACATAAGTCTGAAACATTTGAAAAGTTCATATAATTTCAGAGTGAAGTGGAAAATCATCATAACAAGAAAATAAAGTTTCTACGATCTGATCATGGAGGAGAATATTTGAGTTACGAGTTTGGTCTTCATTTGAAACAATGCGGAATAGTTTCCCAACTCATGCCACCTGGAACACCACAGCGTTATGGTGTGTCCGAACGTCATAACCGTACTTTATTTGATATAGTGCAATCTATGATGTCTCTTACCGATTTACCACTATCGTTTTGGGGTTATGCATTACAGACAGCTTCATTCATGTTAAATAGGGCACCATCTAAATCCGTTGAAACGACACCATATGAACTGTGGTTTGGCAAGAAACCAAAGTTGTCGTTTCTTAAAGTTTGGGGTCGCGATGCTTATGTGAAAAAGTTTCATCCTGATAAGCTCAAACCCAAATCGGAGAAATGTGTCTTCATAGGATACCCAAAGGAGATAGTTGGGTACACCTTCTATCACAGATCCGAAGGCAAGATAATTGTTGCTGAGAATGGATCCTTTCTAGAGAAGGAGTTTCTCTCGAAAGAAGTGAGTGGGAGGAAAGTAGAACTTGATGAGGTAACTGTACCTGCTCCCTTATTGGAAAGTAGTTCATCACAGAAATCTGTTTCTGTGACTCCTACACAAATTAGTGAGGAAGCTAATGATGATGATCATGTAACTTCATATCAAGTTACTACCGAACCTTGTAGGTCAACCAGAGTGAGATCCGCACCAGAGTGGTATGGTAATCCTGTTCTGGCTATGAGGAAGCGATGATGAGCCCAGATTCCGCGAAATGGCTTGAGGCCATGAAATCTGAGATGGGATCCATGTATGAGAACAAAGTGTGGACTTTGGTTGACTTGCCCGATGATCGGCAAGCCATAGAAAATAAATGGATCTGCAAGAGGAAGACGGACGCTGATAGTAGTGTTACTATCTACAAAGCTCGAATTGTCGCAAAATGTTTTCAACAATTTCAAGGTGTTGACTACGATGAGATTTTCTCACTCGTATTGATGCTTAAAAGTCTGTCCGAATCATGTTAGCAGTTGCTGCATTTTATGAAATCTGGCAAATGGATGTCAACACTACATTCCTTAATGGATTTCTTAAAGAAGAGTTGTATATGATACAACCAAAAGGTTTTGTAGATCCTAAAGGTGCTAACAAAATGTCCAAGCTCCAGCGATCCATCTATGGACTGGTGCAAGCATCTTAGAGTTGGAATATACGCTTTGATGAGTTGATCAAACCATATAGTTTTATACAGACTTGCGGTGAAGCCTGTATTTACAAGAAAGTGAGTGGGAGCACTACAACATTTCTGATAAGTATATATGAATGACATATTATTGATTGGAAATAATGTAGAATTTTTTGGAAAGCATAAAGGAGTATTTGAAAGGAGTTTTTTTCAAAGAAAGACCTCGGTGAAGCTGCTTACATATTGAGCATCAAGATTTATAGAGATAGATCAAGACACTTGATAAGTTTTTTTCAATGAGTACATACCTTGACAAGATTTTGAAGTAGTTCAAAATGGAACAGTCAAAGAAAGAGTTCTTGCATGTGTTACAAGGTGTGAAATTGAGTAAGACTCAAAGCCCGGCCACGACAGAAGATAGAAAGAGAATGAAAGTCATTCCCTATGCCTCGGCCATAGGTTCAATAAAGTACGCCATGTTGTATACCAGATCTATTGTATACCATACACTGAGTTTGGCAAAGGGAGTACAATAGTGATCTAGGAGTAGATCACTGAATAGCGTTCAATATTATCCTTAGTGGAATAAGGATATGTTTCTCGATTATGGAGGTGACAAAAGGATCGTTGTAAAGGGTTACGTCGATGTAAGTTTTGACACTGATCCAGATGACTCTAAGTCTCAATCTGGATACATATTGATAGTGGGAGCAATTAGCTAAAGTAGCTTCATGCAGAGAATTATAGACATAGAAATTTGCAAAATACATACGGATCTGAATTTGGCAGACCCGTTGACTAAACTTCTCTCACAAGCAAAACATGATCACACCTTACTACTCTTTGGGTGTTAATCACATGACGATGTGAACTAGATTACTGACTCTAGTAAACCCTTTGAGTGTTGGTCACATGGCGATGTGAACTACGGGTGTTAATCACATGGTGATGTGAACTATTGGTGTTAAATCACATGGCGATGTGAACTAGATTATTGACTCTAGTGCAAGTGGGAGACTGAAGGAAATATGCCCTAGAGGCAATAATAAAGTTATTATTTATTTCCTTATATCATGATAAATGTTTATTATTCATGCTAGAATTGTATTAACCGGAAACAAGATACATGTGTGAATACATAGACAAACAGAGTGTCACTAGTATGCCTCTACTTGACTAGCTCGTTTATCAAAGATGGTTATGTTTCCTAACCATAGATATGAGTTATCATTTGATTAACGGGATCACATCATTAGGAGAATGATGTGATTGACTTGACCTATTCCATTAGCTTAGCACTTGATCATTTAGTATGTGGCTATTGCTTTCTTCATGACTTATACATGTTGCTATGACTATGAGATTATGCAACTCCCTCCTACCGGAGGAACACTTTGTGTGCTACCAAACGTCACAACGTAACTGGGTGATTATAAAGGTGCTCTACAGGTGTCTCCGAAGGTACTTGTTGAGTTGGCGTATTTCGAGATTAGGATTTGTCACTCCGATTGTCGGAGAGGTATCTCTGGGCCCACTCGGTAATGCACATCACTATAAGCCTTGCAAGCATTGTAACTAATGAGTTAGTTGCGGGATGATGTATTACGGAACGAGTAAAGAGACTTGCCGGTAATGACATTGAACTAGGTATTGAGATACCGACGATCGAATCTCGGGCAAGTAACATACCGATGACAAAGGGAACAACATATGTTGTTATGCGGTTTGACCGATAAAGATCTTCGTAGAATATGTAGGAACCAATATGAGCATCCAGGTTCTGCTATTGGTTATTGACCAGAGATGTGTCTTGGTCATGTATACATAGTTCTCGAACCCGTAGGGTCCGCGCGCTTGAAGTTGGGTGACGATCGGTATTATGAGTTTTTGTGTTTTGATGTACCGAAGGTAGTTCGGAGTCCCAGATATGATCACGGACATGATGAGGAGTCTCGAAATGGTCGAGACGTAAAGATCGATATATTGGACGACTATATTTGGATACTGAAATAGTTCCGGGTGAGATCTGGAATATACCGGAGTACCGGGAGGTTATCGGAACCCCCTGAGAGGTATATGGGCCTTATTGGGCTTCAGTGGAAAGGAGGGGAAAGGAGCAAGGGAGGTGGCGTGCCCCCCCCCCCAATTCCAATCCAAATTGGGAAGGGGGCCGGCCCCCCTTTCCTTCCTCCCTCCTTCCTCTTCCTTCCCTCTCCTACTCCAAGTTGGAAAGGGGGGAATCCTACTCCCGATGGGAGTAGGACTCCCCTTGGCGCGCCTCTCCCTGGCCGGCCGCCCCCTCTCCCTTGCTCCTTTATATACGGGGGTAGGGGGCACCCCAGGACACACAAGTTGATCTGTTGATCTTTCCCAGCCATGTGCGTTGCCCCCCTCCACCATATTCCACCTCGGTCATATCGTAGCGGTGCTTAGGTGAAGCCCTGCGTCGGTAGCAACATCATCACCGTCATCACGCCGTCGTGCTGATGAAACTCTCCTGTGAAGCTTTGCTGGATCGGAGCTCGCGGGACATCATCGAGTTGAACGTGTGCAGAACTCAGAGGTGCCGTGCGTTCGGTACTTGGATCGGTCAGATCGTGAAGAAGTACGACTACATGAACCGCGTTGTGCTAACGCTTCCGCATTCGGCCTACGAGGGTACGTAGACACACTCACCCCTCTCATTGCTATACATCACCATGATCATGTGTGTGTGTGTAGGAAAATTTTGAAATTACTACGTTCCCCAACACCACCTCCTTCTTCTTCACCACCAAAGGAGACTTGAGCTCATGGTATGGGCACTCCCCTTGGCTTGTGCCAAGCTTGGGGAGGTGCCCCGGTATCGTATCACCACCATTATCCTTGCCTTTATTTTATCTTAGTTTGATCTTTAGTTATCTTTTGAGTTAGCTGAATAAAAGTTTAGTTCAATCTTTCTTCGAGTGTTTGCTTAGTGATGTCTACTACAAAACTTGTTCTTGTAGACTCGTGTTGGGCCTCCAAGCCCGGAGTTTTGTAGGACATTAGCAATTTTCCCTCAAGTGGATGACCTAAGGTTTATCAATCTGTGGGAGGTGTAGGATGAAGATGGTCTCTCCCAAACAACTATGCAACCAAATAACAAAAAGTCTCTTGTGTCCCCAACACACGAAATATAATGGTAATCTGTACAGGTGCACTAGTTCGACAAAGAGATGGTAGTAAAACCATAGTAATGATAGTAGATATTGATTTTTGTAATAGGAATAATAAAAACAGCAAGGTAGCAATTGATAAAACGGAGCACAAACGATATTGCAATGCTTGAAAATGAGGCCTATGGTCCGTACTTTCGCTAGTGCAATCTCTCAACAATGCTAATATAATTGGATCATATAACCATCCCTCAACGTGCAATGAAGAATTACTTCAAAGTTCCTATCTAGCGGAGAACATAAGAAGAAATTGTTTGTATCTATTCTTTCCGATCGATCTATCCAAGAGTTCATACTAAAATAACACCAAGTTATTCTTTCCGATTGATCTATCAAGAGTTCGTACTAAAAAGACACTAAGTTATTCTTTCCAATCGATCTATCAAGAGTTCATACTAAAATAACACCAAAGCAAATTCAGATTCATAATACTTAATCCAACACAAAGAACCTCAAAGAGTGCCCCAAGATTTCTACCGTAGAAACAAAAGACGAGAACATGCATCAACCCCTATGCATAGATTACCCCAATGTCACCTCGGGAATCCATAAGTTGAGTGCCAAAATACATATCAAGTGAATCAATATGATAACCCATTGTCACCATGGGTATTCATAGCAAGACATACATGAATTGCTCTCAAATCCATAAAAGTATTCAATCCGATAAAACGAAATCTCAAAGGGAAAACTCAATTCACAACTAGATAGAGAGGGGAAAACACCATATGATCCAACTATATTAACAAAGCCCGCGATACATCAAGATCGTGACATCTCAAGAACACGAGAGAGGGAGATTAAACACATAGCTACTGGTACAAACCCTCAGCCTCGAGGGTGGACTACTCTCTCCTCATCATGGTGGCCGCCGGGATGATGAACATGGCCACCAGTGATGATTTCCCCCTCCGGTGGAGTGTCGGAACGGGGTCTAGATTGTTTTTTCGTGGCTACAGAGGCTTTCGGTGGCAGAACTTCTGATCTAGGGTTATTTCTAATGGTTTCTCTCTATTTATAGGATTTTTTTGCGTCGTTTTCACGCGAAGATGGGCCTCGAGTTGAGCACAACCCACCGGGGTAAGCCGGGCCTCTCAGGCACGCCCTGGTGGGTTGTTCCCTCCTCATGGCTCTTTTGGCCCTCCCACGAAGCTTCGGGGGTCTCCTTTGTTCCAAAAAAATCGTCAAAAAGTTTCAGCTCATTTGGAGAACTTTCATTTCTGCATAAAAAACAACACCACGGTAGTTCTGCTCAAAACAACGTCAGTCCAGGTTAGTTCCATGCAAATAATACAAAAACCATATAAATTGTTGTAAACATGGCATGAATACTTCATAAATTATAGATACTTTGGAGACGTATCACTTAGTGATCTATCTTTGTAATCATGTGTGAGATATATAATAAAGTTTAGTTTGAGTTTGCTTTCTTTATTTTTTATGTTCCAATAGAAAGAAAGGAAAATAAATGAAAACTATCATATGCTAATCTTATGGTAAGTAATGACATCACATAAGGAAAAGTAAAAGTGGCAAAATTTATTGGAGATTGACAAACATAGCATTCGTCAATGATGCAATGCATGAAAGAATTAATAAGGGAAGAGAAGATTCACATGCAAATACACTATCTTGGACATCTTTTATGATTGTGAGCCCCCATCAAAATATTATATGCCAAAATTGTTGACGTTGGACAAGGAAGACAACGTAATGATTTAAGTTTGTCCATATTCACATAGAAGCTATATTGTCGTAGATCCTTTAACATTTGGTGCTTGCTTAGTATCTTTTCTAGCCAAAAATTCCGCACTAAGTAGAGATACTACTTGTGCATCCAAAAACCCTTAAACCCAAATCTTGTTTTGAGAGTCCACTATAGCTACCTATGGATTGAGTAAGATCCTTCAAGTAAGTTGTCATCGGTGCAATAAGGCAATAAAAATTGCTTCTAAATGTGTTAGATCATTTAGTGTTAGAGAAAATTGAGTGTTGTACGAACTTGTGATGGCAAAATAATAAAAGCGACATACTGCATAATAAAGGTAGCTATCACAAGGCGCAATATAAAGCAATGTTCTTTTGCACTAAGAGATTGACCATACAACCAAAAAGCGCATGGAAACCTCTGGTTCCCTCTGCGAAGGGTCTATCTTTTACTTTTATATATTTACTTGTATGCAAGAGTCAAAGTATTCTTCTCTATTCCTTTTTATTTTATCCTTTTACAAGCATCATGTGGTGTGGAAAGATCTAGGCACATATATCCAGTTGGATATGGGTGGACATGAGTTATTATTGTTAACATCACCCTTGAGGTGAATACGTTGGGAGGCAAAACTATAAGCCCCTATCTTCCTATGTGTCTAGTTAAAAAAAATTGCTCATGTGTATGCCGTGAGTGTTAGCAATCATAGAAGACTATATGATGGTTGAGTATGTGGACTTGCCAAAAGGCTCCAATACATGACCCTTCCTAAAAAGATGATGAATTGTAGTTGCAAAGTTGACTGAGAACATAGTTTGTTGGTTTCAATCAAGTTTATGATTTATACTTCGATGTTGTGATGAATTCTTACTTGTTCATGAGAAGTTATATGATGAAAGTTCTATGACAAAGTTTTATGTTAAAGTTTGTTACTGTTATAATAATTTACATGATGCTTCTATGTCCGTATTTTGTTTTTATCGACACATCTCTCTCTCTCTCTCTCTCTCTCTCTCTCTCTTTCTCTCAGCATGTGGACATGTTTTTCGATTTCGGTTTTCGCTTGAGGACAAGCGAGGTCTAAGCTTGGGGGAGTTAATATGTCCATTTTGCATCATGTTTTCCTATTGTTATTTACAATGTTTTTATGCATAATAATGCTTTTTGGAGTATTTCTAATGCCTTTTCTCTCATAATCTGCAAGGTTTACACAAAGAGGGAGAATGCCGGCAGCTGGAATTCTGGACCTGAAAAAGCTACGTCGGAGTTACCTATTCTGCACATCTCCAAATGAGCTAAAAATTTATGGAGAATTATTTAGCAATATATAAAAAATACTGGAGAAAATAACTACTAGAGGAGGCCCACCAGGTGGGCACAATCCACATGGGCGCGCCAGGCCCCCCCAAGCGCGCCCTGGTGGGTTGTGCCCTCCTCGACCCATCTCCGGTGCCCCTCTTCTCGTATATAAGTCATTTTGACCTAGAAAAAATGAGGAGAGGACTTTCGGGGACGAAGCGCCGCCGTCTCGAGGCGGAACTTGGGCAGGAGCACTTTTGCCCTCCGGCGGAGCAATTCCCCTGGGGGAATTCTCTCCCGAAAGGGGAAATCATCGTCATCATCATCACCAACAACTCTCCCATCTTGGGGAGGGCAATCTCCATCAACATCTTCAACAACACCATCTCCTCTCAAACCCTAGTTCATCTCTTGTGTTCAATCTTTGTACCAGAACATTAGATTGGTGTTTGTGGGTGACTAGTAGTGTTGATTACATCTTGTAGTTGATTACTATATGGTTTATTTGGTGGAAGATTATATGTTCAGATCCATTATGCTATTTAATACCCCTCTGATCATGAGCATGATTATCATTTGTGAGTAGTTACTTTTGTTCTTGAGGTCACGGGGGAAATCATGTTGCAAGTAATCATGTGAACTTGATATGTGCTCGATATTTTGATGATATGTATGTTGTGATTCCCTTAGTGGTGTCATGTGAACGTCGACTACATGACACTTCACCATATTTGGGCCTAAGGGAATGCATTGTGGAGTAGTTATTAGATGATGGGTTGCTAGAGTGACAGAAGCTTAAACCCTAGTTTATGCGCTACTTCGTAAGGGGCCGATTTGGATCCAAAAGTTCAATGCTATGGTTAGATTTTATCTTAATACTTTTCTCGTAGTTGCGGATGCTTGCGAGGGGGTTAATCGTTAGTAGGAGGTTTGTTCAAGTAAGAACAACACCTAAGCATCGGTCCACCCAGATATCAAATTATCAAAGTAGCAAACACAAATCAAATCAACATGATGAAAGTGACTAGATGAAATTCCCGTGTACCCTCAAGAACGATTTGCTTATTATAAGAGACCATTTTGGCCCGTCCTTTGACACAAAAGGATTGGGCTACCTTGCTGCACTTTATTTATCGTTACCATTATTTGCTCATTACAAACTATCTTGCTATCAAACTACTCGTTACTTATAATTTCAGTGCTTGCAGAGATTACCTTGCTGAAAACCACTTGTAATTTCCTTCTGCTCCTCGTTGGGTTAGACACACTTACTCATCGAAAGGAGTATGATTGATCCCCTATACTTGTGGGTCCTTGTGTTTCTTGCTGGATTCACCACCTTGCTCCTTGTGTTCCTTGATGTGTTACTGGGTAGATTCACTGACTTTGTTCTTTTAGTCTTCAGAACGGGTTTTGGTGGTGGAGGTGGTGAAGGAGTACTTCTAGTAACAGAACATGTGATGGCCAATGAGCAAACAACTTCAGGTGCCATAGGTTGAACTGCTCTTTCTTCGGTTTCTAGCGCTTGAAAACCATCTAAGGCCATGCTTTGAAAGTCATCATTAGTTGTGGCTTTAATAGTTGGTTCACCTTTAGTTGATGTCAAATCAACTTGCGCTATTTTTACAGGGCCTAACTTTTGAATCTCTCATACTTCCCTGCCAAATTATTTGAAGTTCTAGGTTTACATTAAGTCAAACTTCTTAAGTTTGTAAAGTCCAAAATTACCTATACCTACAACATAAAACACATATATTATATTAATATACTTTATAATGAAGCTCGTGAAACTATTGTGTACGTGCTAATATATTTTTATAGACCTGGTCAAATTTAAAGAAGTGTTTTTTAGGGTAACCGCCGTGACGACTCTATTAATTTTTTAACATAGTTACGTTGTCCATAAGGTTAGATATAATGAAAGTCGGAGGATCTTGTGGCCATACACAAGTCAGAATCGTTCCACATGCATAGCTAACAAATGAGCTACACTATTCCTTTCCCTCGGATAATGTTTTATGATTACATGAGAGAAATTCCTAGGCAGGAACACATGGTCTTCGTATATTCCAAGCTTTCATCGCTGAAAAACCTCCATCATGCATAGTTTGAACAACTTCCAAGCAGTTCAAGTTGATAATTATCTTGTTGCATCCAACTTGACCCGATGTCTTTCAACGCTCTAGCTTCAGTTGTAGCCATCAAGTTTACATGTACAGTTTTGTTGTTACTCGCCGACACAAATTGCCTATGGCCATCTCTGATCACAGCCCCAGTAGCTCCCTTCTCCTCGTGCAGACAAAAACTAGATTTTCCTATTTTTGCGGGTTGTGGTTTTCTGTTTTATGATTCTCTTTTGCTCAAGTACCTTTTTTAATGAAGCCAAGACTTTATTACTCAAAGGTTACAGAGTTTGGAATACAAAAGGGGTTGTGGGGTTGTCCCAGCCAAACATGGCGGTCCTGACTTAAAGACCAAGAGTATTTGGCTAACGAACGAGCTTCAAAATTAGAAGCTCGACCTTCAAAAGTGAAGATACAATTGAAGTTTTCTGCTCTAAGCTTAATCTCGCTAATGATCTGACCATAGCTTCCATTACAACCCTTTTCAATATCTCTCAAAACCTGTTTGCAATCAGTTTTAATGACAATGTCTTGAAGAAGGAGGTCTTCGGCTAGGGAAAGTGCCTCCCTGCACACAATAGCTTTCAGTGCTACTGGGTCACGCACCCTATGAACCATAGTGTTGACTACCCGAAAAAGAGGCTGCTCGAGTCCCTAAGCTGAATTTCATACTTTATGACTTATTGGATTTATAATGAGATTGTATGTATTGCTTGATGCAGAGGCCGATGGTAATCCTCTTTTTAGAAAAAAAGACAAAATTAGAACTTCGAGTCATTTGAATTTTTTTTAATCTATACAGTCATTTGAATTTTTTTTGAATCTATCGAGTCATTTGAAAGGGAGGGGTACTTGTTAATGTGCCGTAATGAAGGCCGACCCATCTTTATACCACTAGGAGGGAGTACTTCGTTTAACTAGATGTCTAGATGAATCCCCGCGCGTTGCTACGGGATATTTTTTCGATAAAAATTTCTAATGTGGGGAGATAGACCCTGTAAAGAAAAGAAAAGAAAAGGTGAATTGCATGTGCGTCAAAGCATTTCTCTTTTGTAGGGAAAACATATATTTCAAATGAGTGCATACAAAAAATTGCTTGCACCGAATCTTACATTCTTAAGAAGTTGATCCCCACTATAACTAATTCTCTCAACATGCAGCCCGTCCACATCATCATCTAGCCAGCTCAGCAATTTCCATCCATTATCACTTCATCTCTTCACATCAGCATCTAGCCAACTCAGCAATTTTCCACCTAGGCCTCTTTGTTATTTTCTGTTCTCCACCCACACCCACCTCCGTTCCTTTATTATTCTAGCCACCATCAGTTCATCCAATATTCCCTTCCGTTTCATCCTCCCACTATTCCACACGTTTAATTCAAAAGATTAATTGACGAGGTACTCAAGCGGCCGACCAGATATTGTACTTATAGCGCTATGGCCACAACTCACATATGTATTCCTCCATTTTCCGTGTTCTCGTCTGCTCATGCCGATGAAATTATACTTCGGCACATAGAGATGTGAATCTCATATTTGCATTGCACGGATCGGCTGAATCAAATATGTACAGCCGCAACTGCCACATCTATGGAATTGGCCAGCTTAGCTTCCTGGCGTTCTGGTGATTTGATCGTCGGCCGTCATCATCATCGGCGTGCCCCTTGCACTACTTTCTTCCATGCCAGCAGTTTTCATCCGCCCGTTGAACCGGACACAGGCAGGTGAGACGAAAAATCATTGGCGACACTGGCGAATCAACGCGGGTGTGAGGGCTTAGCATGGGCAAGTCTGTCTTCGTTAATTTATTTAGTATAATGATGGCGTTCATTTTTGTGAAGGGTCACATCTGACTTTCCTTCTTACCATGTAAGAGGATCTGGCTCCCTCCATGGGTTCTACAGCGTGCCATCCCATCCATCAGCCTCAAAGATCTTCCCCATCTGCCTGAGAAGTTTAAGATTCATTTGTTTTCTTCATTCATTAGTTGTTGGGACTGAGTAATAAACATTCTGTTTTCCTAGGATTCGCGGCACCGGCGCCGAAGATGGGAGTGTTTAAGTCAGCTCCAACGATGGGATTTCCCTTGGGGATGTTTTTTTGAGGGAAAAGCCATCATGGCGGTTTATATTTCATGCGAAAACAGGGCTACATCGTCTGAGAGTACATCAAGCAGAAAGTCCGGAGCCTCGGTCTGCCACACAATAGTTCTAGAGGGCTTCGACTTTGTAGCCACCATATTGGCCTCCCTAGGACAATGACAGAACTTAACAGAAATAAAATTATGACATAAAAAAGCACACTCTTCATAGATGGTTGCCGCTAGGCCTAACGAATTCCCTCCCTGTTGCATGGTTTCAATCACCTCCATGCAATCAGCTTGGATCTCCACCTTATTGCATCCAACGTTGTTCGCCAAGATCAGCCCATCCTTGAGGCCTCTAGCCTCTGCCGTTGCTGCGTCCTCCATGAAAGGGATACTGCACGCCGACGCCGCAATGAACGCTCCCATGGAATCTCTAATGATAGCCCCCGTTCCGCCAGTTCTGCTGTCTGCATCGAAGGAAGCATCGGCATTCAGGCTAACGAAACCTTCTGGTGGTCTAGTCCATCCATGCCGTTTGATCCGCGTCGCCCCTTGCTTCCTCGATCTCATAAAGTTCTTTGTTAGAGTGACAATAGCTTGGGCCGACCGAGTGGGTTCCAGCATGGCCTCACCATGGGTAAAACACCGGCGCTCCCACCAAATATACCACACAGCCACCACCACAAGCTCCTTCCTGGTCACGCTCGGGAGCAATGGGACGGCGGCATTGGGCATCAGTAACAAATCTCCTAGGACCGACGAGCCCTCCGACTCGGCTTCACATAGCTCATTTATAGTCGAAATCAAACCAAGCTTTGCCCAGATTTCTTGGACTCTGTTGCATCTGAAAAACGAATGGCGAACACTCTCGTAGTCTGATTCACGAATTGGGCAGTCCGATGTTGTGATCATATGACGGTTTGCCAACACACCCCGACACGGAATTGAACCATATAGAGCTCGCCATACATGCACTTTTATTTTTGCCGGTACTCGAAGCTTCCATAGAATGCGCCAAACAGGACTAGTACTTGAGGACAATACCGAATTCGTTTGTCTCAACTTTCTTCCGTGTTGATGATCCCACTCCATGTGATAAGCCATCTTGACCGAGAAAATTCCAGATTTGTTGTAGTGCCATGAAACAAAATCCGCCATCATTCCCGTAGCCAGGGGTACATTCAAAATATGATTTGCATCGATGGGCCAGAATATGTGTCTGATAAGTTGCTCATCCCAACATCCATTCTCCTCGTCCATAAGTTCAGAAACTTTTGTGAGTATGATACTACCTCGTGGAGTCATTACCTTCCTGTTTGGGCTGCTAGGTACCCATGGATCACTCCAAATGCTTATTTGTGTGCCATCTCCCACTCTCCATATATATCCTTTTTTGAAAGTCTGAACACCACTCCACAAGCTCTGCCATGTATAAGAACTCCCTTTGTTGAGGGTACAATTCAGTAAATCACCGTCCGGGAAGTACTTTGCCCTCAATACTCTGGCACATAACGAATCTGGTTCTGCTAGCAGTCTCCAGCACTGCTTAGCTAGGAGCACCAGGTTGAAGCAGTGTACATCTCTAAAACCCATACCTTCATTGCTCTTTGGCACACACATTTTCCACCATGTGAACCAGTGCATATGCTTCTTCTCATCCTCATCTCTCCACCAGTACTGTGACATAGCGGTTGTTATCGCATTACAAATCTGTTTTGGAAGCTTGAAGACTAGCATAGCATATGAAGGAATAGCTTGAATGACATCCTTCAATAACACTTCTCTCCCTCCAAAGGAGAGTTTCTTCTCCTTCCAACCTCTGATCCTGTTCAAGATTCTATCAACAATATGTTGGAAGCACTCCATTCTCTCCACCCCGACGATCAGGGGCAGCCCCAAATACTTATCAGTGATTGCCTCAGCCATAATGTTCAATGTTGTACAAACCTCAGCCCGCACTTCCACGGCCGTACAGGGGCTGAAGAAAATACTCGACTTAGCCTCGCTCACTAGTTGCCCCGAGGCAACACAATAGTCATCAAGAGCACGCCGAAGACTTGCTGCATTGTTTGCATCTGCTCGCATCATGATGAGGGAGTCGTCCGCAAAGAGAAGATGAGAGACGGCCGGTGCATCCCGGCATACTCTCACTCCTATCAAATTACCCATCTCTTCTTCATGAATGAGCAACTAGACAAGCCCTCCGCACAAAGTAAAAAGAGATAAGGTGATAGCGGATCTCCCTGGCGGAGGCCTCGAGAGGGAACAAAGAAATCTGTGAGAGAGTTATTAAAATGAACTTGGTACTTGACTGACCATACACACTCCATAATGAGCGACACCCAATCTGCTGTGAATCCCATCTGGAGCATGATTCTCTCGAGAAACACCCATTCGACCCTATCATAGGCCTTGTGCATGTCAAGTTTTACCACACAGATTCTGAACTTCCCGGTTCTCTTCCTCTTGATAGCATGATAAGTCTCAAAAGCAACTAAAAAGTTGTCCTTAATCAAGCGCCCGGGGACAAAGGCGCTTTGATTAGGTGAGATAAGCTCCGGCAACAGATTTTTTAGCCTGTTAGCTAGCAGTTTTGAAATCACCTTATAGACCACATTGCATAGGCTAATTGGACGGAACTGTGTAATTACCTCCGGATTTTCCACCTTTGGGATGAGAACGATTGTAGTGTTGTTCCATCCATCCGGTACCTTCCGATTATTAACTGTCATCAAAACTTCATCAATCATATCCTCACCAATTATGTGCCAGAACCTTTTATAAAACACCGCATGCAATCCATCAGGTCCCGGTGCTTTGAGATCACCGATGTTAAACATTGCTCTCTTAACTTCATCCCTGGAATAGGGTTTTGTTAATTCCTCATTCATCGCATCAGAGACCCTCGGCTTAACCTTGTCCAAAACGGCTTGGTCCAGTTCTTGCACGTCCGAGGAGAATAATCCCTCAAAATAGTGCGCCACATGGCCCTTCAGTTGGTTCTCCTCCTCAATCCAGTCCCCATTCTCTCCTTTCAATTTCTTGATAAAAAATTTCTTGCGTCTCCCGGTGGCTGCACGGTGAAAGAAATCCGTGTTTTGATCACCCCGATAGAGCCAATCAGCCCGTCCTCTCTGCATCCAATATATCTCCTCTTGCTCGAGTAGATTTTCAATTTGCATGTCTAACTCGTGTTGTTGAGCTACTGCCTCGTCCGTTAACGGTCCGGACAGCACCTCGTTTAACTCTTTCTGGAGTTTCCTCAATCGGGTTCTGGGGCCCTTTAGTGTCTCTTTATCCCAAGTGTGCAAAGTTGCATGAATGTCCCCTGTTACCTGAGAGTAGGGCTCGGTCCCACTGGCCTTTGCAAGATTCCAGGCTGCTTGAACTATCACCTCCACGTCCTCCTCCGCAAGCCACCTAGCTTCAAATTTCCTCAATCCCAGCAGCCCCCTAGGCTGTAATCCAAGCTAAAAGTCAGTATCAATTAGGACCGGCCGGTGGTCCGATTTATTAAACGGTTCATTCACAACACCGTATGTTGGAAAAAGATCAGCCCAAGAGCTATTTGAAACTGCTCTGTCGAGTCGCTCTCGTATTCGACCTCTACGCCAGCTGAATATGTCGCCCGAGTAGCCAAGATCATCGAGCTCACAATCGCACAAAAGCACTGCTAAACGCTTGCATGCATCACTGGGGACGTGCAGCCCCCCTTCCTTCTCACAAGCTTGCAAGATTTCATTGAAATCACCTGCCACTAACCATGGCAAATTGGACACTGCGTGCAATCCTCGCAAATATTCCCACGAAAGATGTTTTCGGTCACTACTTGGCTCGCTATAGAAACCTGTGAAGCGACATCCTGCTGCTATCATCTCCTTAATCCGTATATCAATATAATTTAAAATGAACAGCCCTAGACGAGACTCCCAGACCGGTTTGCCAAAGCATGATCAGTCCTCCACTTCTTCTGTCACTCTCCGAAACTTCCATCTCATCAAACCCTAACCTCCGTATCAACTTCCCTACCTTAGCCATATCTAGGTGTGTTTCGGACAGGAACAACACATCTGGTTTTAATCGCTCTTGGATCCCAAGAGCGCACGAACTGCCGCAGGCTTATGCATCCCACGATAGTTCCACACGAGGATTTTCATTGCGACCGGTCGAGCCCCTTCTCGGAGCTCGCCGATAAAGTGTGGCTGGCATCCATCACAGCCGTGTTATCCGTCTTTGATCTCTTTGAGTCATGCGACGAAGTGTCACCATCCTCACCTTCCTTCTCTGTTGTCAGCATGCCCTATGCGTGAACCACCAATGCAGACGACACAGCGATCGGGGTCTCGTGTGCCTGACCCGGCAGTATACTTGCATGGGCAGCTGGGTCCGCATTCACCTCATCAAACGTGAGTCTCTTCCTCCCAGTGAACTTATCCCCGGTCTACCCTCCAATGGGTTTTATAGGACTAGTGCCCGTGTCCTTCAGTTCATCCTCCTCCGGGCCATTCCTCCTTGATCCACCAGAAGTGGCCCTATCCCTCTGCCTCCCCGTCAAACTTTTCCTTGGCTGCCTCCTCTCTCCCGGGCACGGTGCTAGCATAAACTCTCCCCACTCCATGGACCGTGGATCAAGCTTTCCATTGCCATGCTCGAGGTATGTATGACCCATATGGCCACACACATAGCAGAATACCGGCATCTTCTCGTATAGCACTGAATAGTACACCTTCTTCCCCTCCTTCGTGATGGATACATATCTCATTAGTGGCTCGTGAATGTCAAGCTTGACTCTGATCCTCACAATCCTTCCCTCACCCCACCTGGGTTTAACATTACTTTTTCCACAACCCCCACTTTCTTTGCCAGCGATCTAACCACATGATCCTTCCTGAATAGTGGAGGGAGATCGACAATCTGAATCCAAACAGCCAGTTTATCCAAGACTACCTCATCATACCTGGTGTAGCCATCATACTTCTCGATAAGCACACCATGATCACGAAACAACCACGGGCCCTCCTCTGTGACCCTCTTCCAATCCCCTAGACAATTCACCGTCAGAGAGAATAAGTTTTTGCCTAGGGGTTTGAAAGTTACTCCCTATGCTAGACTCCAGGCGAGTCGCATCGTATCATAGAATGACCCCCTACTGAAGGGCTTGTTCGTGTGCAACGTCACCAGCGCCATGAACTCCGCTTCCTCGATCTCATTTGGGAACTCCTCTTCGAAGATCAGATCCTCCTCCTCTCGCTCTTGCAACTTGAGTTTCCCGATCATCTCCTCAACCCCGATTGGCTTGCCTCCCGGGGCCGCGCTTCCTGCTGACGATTGCGAACCCAAGTCCGCCATCATCAAACCCTAGCGAGTTGCATCTCCCAACCACCAAAACCCTAGCGACCCGCGACAGGAACCAAGGCTGGGTAGATAGCGAGGCTATCCCCCTTAATCAGCCCGAGAACCTAGCCAGGGAGGATTAGGTTTGGAGATAGAGTCCGATACATCCTCACGGTGTCGCCACCAGAGGTATCACAAACCCTAGACGGGAGCCACCAGGGTACCTTCCCACTTAACCTAGTCAGCTTCCAACCAGTAATCAAGTTTTTTCCCTTAGGGATGTTGTCTACGCGTGCCTAGGACTCCAGGAGTTTGGATCGGAACCGTTCGTATTTCAGGACATGAAGCAGAAACTCTAAGATGATTAGCAACCACGTACTTGCTTTTTGAAATGTAAGTTTTTGGTGTTAATGACATGCTTCCATTTTCTCATATGAGGCAACTATGAGCACCCATTTTTAGTTCATTCAAATACCATTGCCTTAGTATATATATTCTTATTAGTATTTTTTCGGATGAGATTCTTATCAATATTGAATCAGTAAATTTTCCATGGATTTTACAATAGACTCTTCATACGTTAGTAGGTCTTGGAACAATTGTCCAGCCAATATGTATTATGAATACATGTACCACAGGACTTTCATGCTATTTCAGGGACTTTCATGTTATTTTAGGGGAACACTACTTTCAAGTATTATGAATACCCAGTATGTTTTTCTCAAATTGTTGATGCACCAATATATATTGTTTTCTGGATCTAAATGTTCTTCACTTCTATCATCATTCTATTAGGAAAAAAAGTGTTTAGAATCCCGCAGTAACGCGCGGGGTATTTTCTAGTTGTAACAGTAGTGCTAATACAAAGAATTTGAAACAAAGAGTTTACAGAAAATATTTGAAACAAAGAAGTCTTTAAGTGATGACACTTGCCTGTTATATACATGAAAAGAGTGCATCACAATTAGCATATAGCTAAAACTAATAAACTTGTATGTTGGATCCATGTACGTGCGGTTATCATGTTACCTGAGCTGAACAACTATTGTTATTCTTGGAGTAACATGAAAATTCAAGTAATTCATAACTATATTCCAGAACGAAATAACTATAGAAGACAAAAAAGATTTTCCTCATACACGAAAACTTGTACAGAAATATCACCTGGTTTAACTAAACTTAAAATCTAGTAACAGTGCAGCAAAGTCGGCAATCACCTACCTGCAACTCTAAAAAATAAACAAAATGACATTTTTGAGATGTGAACTAAATCACTAATGGATAATAGTATAATAATAGAATAAATGAAAAGTCAGAAGAAAGAAAACTAATGTGTCTAATGTAACTTTGAATATGCAATGATCAAGACCTTCAACCTGAAAAGGACGATGATCATTAAGTCAGCATCAGAAATACTACATGGAGGTGCTAGGTAAGGATTTGATGGCGAGATTCATATCGAGAATGGTATTATAAAGCCCATCGCATGTCTCCTCAGAGGCCCATTAATTTATGAGTTTGTAATGGCTATTTTAAGCTGCACCATGCACCTGACATTTTACTAGAGAAGAAGAGATAAACCGGTCCAGTTTGGCCTGGCTGTCCAGGAGGAACTGAGCGCATAGTTACTGGATTAGTTCATCTATCTAATGGCATTTGTCAAGCATATTGCAACAACAGGTCAAGAGGACCACAACCCCTCAAATTCCATAAACATTGTCAATGTCCTCCCTCAATAGCTTACCATCGATAGAAATGAGCAGCCTAGAAAGCGTCCACCGTAGTGGCAGAGTCAGCTTAAAAAACGCTACCATTGCAATGCTAGAAGCTCGACCAAGAGGTTGTTGAATCCTCACCTCATATAAGTCACATGAGACCCAACTTACATACACCTCAACAGAGATGGGGGTTAGATATAGTACTTCTCCAAGCTTTCCAGAATTTTGGCCCGATAAAGAATAAACTGACCTGAAATCACAATATCAAGTGTAAATCAAAAGTAATTTACTGGGATGTACATATCTACATAAAAGATACTAGTAAAAGAGCCCGTGTGTTGCAACGGGAGAGAAAACATTGCACACGCTCTTAACTCAACAACCATCACTCAAGACCACAAATAGGTCCATCTCCTTTATTTTTGCGAGGCATCACATTTGTGTTGCCGCTTATCCTCCTTCTCACCCTCGCTGACGATGGCCTCGGCGTTCACACAAACCAACAAAAAATGTGTGTTGAATATGGTTAATCCTAAGGCGTCTCTCTCTCCCTCTCTCCTCCATCTCCCTCTCTCTCTTCCTCTCTCTTTCTCCTTGCGACATTTTTCAGAGGTATGCATGTGTAGTTATCGATGTTTTCTTTTCCGTATATGGTTATAGTGGGGTGTTTATTTGCAATCCGGATCGCCGCCGGTATGAAAAAAAACAAATCTTGCGCTATAAATTATAAGTTTGCTTTCATAAAAATATTTTAAAAATATTTAACACGCAAAATTAACATCATATTTAGCTTCCACACATTTTTCTAATAAAAATTCATATATAATATGTTAAAATTGAAGTTACAGTTTAAAAGATACAGATAATTTAGAAAATCATTTGGTTTGACTTAAATATATTCCAAAATAATATTTAAAAATACTTAACAGGTAAAATAATCTCCTATTCATATTCTACATATTTTTCTGATCAAATTTCATATATAACATGTTTAAATTGGAGTTACGGTTTAAAAGATATGAATGATTTTAAAAAGCATTTGTTTGACTTAAATATGATCCGCGGATGAATTGCCTAAAACATCAGGAGGGTTTCGAAAAATATAAAATAACGGTTCAGGTCTGACTTAAATCCGAACGGGGGTTGATTTCAAGAAAAGACAGGGACTTTTGTGTAACGATTCGTTTTAACTTAAAACAGGACTGCGGGTTGAATTCTCTAACATAGAGGGACTTTTCTGAAAAACGTCATGACGGACGAAAGAAACCCAATTTTCTTTATTATTAGATAAAGATATACTATGATGGAATTATAAAAGAAACATTTGTTTTAATTGTCAAGAAACAAAATAATTAAACAGGTCTGAATATATGTTAGATGTAAATCCATAGGTGCATGTACAGAACCAAAACACAATCAGATTCCTCTTTGATTCATTACACCAGAGAACAAACATCATGGGCACACACATAAAATAAAGGATAATCTCACAACATAACACGACGTGTACGCATTACTGGGAGCAACGAAACCATCTCACCATGGCACGGATGCACTCCTCAAAGTATTCAGGCTACTTGTCACAGAGATGCTGTAAGTAGTGCAGATGTTGTATATCATGATGTGTGACAAATAGAGAAAAACAACGAGGACGGAAACCCTACATCCGCACCGGATTAGAACAAATCCGGCCTAGTACAGATAGAGAAAAACAGGGGACCCAAGATTAGCATTGGATTAGAATGAATCGGGCCTAGCCGAGGCATGTCCGGAGGTGGAGGGAGGAGGCGACGGATTTGACTTACGTGTCTTCCTCATTTAATCCTTGAAGCTGAACTTTGGCTCCGGCTTGCCCTCGAGGATGTGATGAGATTATTGGTGCCCCGCCCAGTCTCTAGATCGATCTTCTTTGAGATTCGGTCGTGCTCCGCCATCTCCATCCTACCCACCGGTTCTGCCCCGGGATGTCCGTCGTAAACCCTAGAGGAGCTTGGCTTCTCTTGCATCCATCGCTTTTGTGGGGAGTTGAGATGGTGGAGATGGGAGACGAAGAGGTCAGCTTATGAGGGATTCAAGACGTTTTGCTTCTGCTTCGGCTGGTCGAGGAACGGAAGTCAAAAGAGGAGGGGCGGGGATTGTGGAGCATGAAGGGGCAACTCGTAGCATTACATGCCTCTTGTGGGTTGTAATAGCAGTAACTGAAGCCACGTCCATGTAAATAACTTTTAGCGAAAATATGCCAGCAAGTGATGCTACTTGTGAACGTGGAGAAAATAATCAAAGAGATGAAGTGACATGGATGGAAATTGCTAAGGTGGCTGGATGATGATGTGGAGGGTCTGCATGCTAAGATAATAGGAAGAAGTGGGAGCAACTTGGTAGATGTGCCGCACAAGGCCGGCCCATCTTTTACCGCTAAGACGAGAGCTGGGCTTGCTGGGCCGCCATCGCCGTTCCACCCGCTCCTCTCCGAGCGACGCCGCCGCCGCGGCCGCCCTTCACCCTCCTCACGTCCTTCCTCCTCTCCCGTGCGCCTCCGCCTGCTCTTCTCGGTGGCAGCGACCGCAGCAAAGGCGAGGGCGGCGCGTGGACCTCCCCGCGGCGAGAGTCCCCTCCTTTCCATCCCTGCGAGCACCGTCGCTGCTCCACGCGCGTGAGCCAACAGTGCCTGCAGCATCCTAGGGCTCACCAGGGTTTATCCCGGGCTCTCGCTCGCTGCTCCGGCGATTCACTGAGACTCTCCGTAGCCGGCGCGGCTTACCGTCACTTGGCGTCCCCCACGCTGGTCTCGGAGAGCACTGAAATAAGCGTAATGGGCGAGGTAATGGCCGCACGGAGCAGAGGCGGCGCTAATGGGGAGGACGGCGAGCCGGTTGCACGTTGGCGAGCGGAGGAGGCTGTCGCCGGGAACCGTATGGCCCTCCAGGCTCTCCGGGAGCTCGTGATTTATCCCTTCCTCTACGCTCGCCAGTCCCGCCTGCTCGGGCTTAAGGTGCTACCTCCTGTCCCCTTCTCTTCAACCCCACCAATTTCATCGTCTGACGAGCCTTCTTTAACCAATTTGTGCTCCTTGTGTTGTGTGTGCTTGCGTCCACAGTGGCCCAGAGGATTGCTGCTCCACGGCCCCCCTGGGACAGGAAAGGTACTGCATTAGCATTGCCATGTCTTAGATCGTTCTACAAATGGTGACCGGTGTGGTTCTTAGGATTGATTCTTGTTCTTCTTGTCAGACAAGCCTGGTTCAAGCCATCGTTCGAGAATGCAGTGCCCACCTGACAATGATCAAGTACTACCTCAGCTTGATGGCATCCATACCTACAATTTTAGCCTTAATCTGCCAAATAGGAGTACCATTTGTTTCTCAGTGTGTATTTGGGCATCATCATTAAGTGCTCTAATCTGCCTGTCTTTACAGTACGTATTCTGTGCATAAAGCTCATGCTGGAGAGGGTGAGAAGTTCCTGCGTGAAGCTTTCTCTGAAGCGTACTCTCAGGCGTCACGGGGCAGACCGGCCATTATTTTCATCGATGAACTGGATGCTATATGTCCACGCCGTAACAGTAGGTATGTTTATCATATTATCATTTTTGGTGCTTGCCCAAATCTGTTTTTCTCATTGTGCTTCTCACAGGAGAGAGCAAGAATCCCGCATTGTTGGTCAGCTGCTAACTCTGATGGATGGAAATAAGAAATCGTCGAAGAAGCTTCCTCACGTAGTTGTTGTCGCGTCAACTAACAGGTTAGAAATGCCAGTTGGATGATTGTAATTGCTGCTTTAACTGCCATGCTTAAAACCTCTCCAATAGGACACTGGTTGTAGTCTATATATCATCTCATGAAAAATAGTTCTACTGAAACAATATCTTGTCTCGTCATGTGTAGGGTGGATGCCATCGATCCAGCATTGAGAAGGCCAGGACGTTTTGACTCAGAGATAGAGGTCACTGTTCCTACGGTAGAAGAAAGGCTGCAGATTCTTAAGGTAGCATAAACTTACTATTTGGGTCAATATTGATTTCTTCTTATCTATCTCTGTGATGACTTCTACATTGCATTCTGCTTATTACTCCGGTTGTATGGTTAAATCTGCAAAGTGCTATGCTTTTGGATACATGCCCTAGGATGCCTGCATAAAACTGAGATCACTTGCCACTGCTTGATATTTTTTGTACCGAGCCTAAAATGTTTGTAACATAACGCTGCAAAACCTGCATTGTCTGAATCTATGAACTGATATGACGAATTTGCTTGAAGTCTAATAGGCCTTATTTTTGTAGCTTTATTCCAAAAATCTGCATCTTGATGAAAATGTTGATCTTCAAATTATCGCTGGATGGTGCAATGGTTATGTTGGTGCTGATCTAGAAGCTCTGTGTCGAGAAGCTGCCAGACTTGCTTATCGGAGATTGTCAAACTCATCCGAGGATGGGAAGGTGCTCACACTACTCATGGAAGATTGGGAGTCTGCGAAATCTCAGATCAAAGCAAGCATGATAAGAGGGGTAACTAAAGAAGCTCCAACTGTTTCATGGGATGATATAGGAGGTTTGAAAGATCTAAAGGTGAGATATGTTTTGCTTTAGGCTTTCTTATCATATAGGGATCCCTATCATATAATACAAACATGTTGTGATGACGATTGTCCCTATGCTGCAGAAAAAGCTTCAGCAAGCTGTTGAGTGGCCCATCAAGCATGCCACTGCCTTTGCAAGACTGGGGATATCACCAGTTCGTGGTGTGCTTTTGCATGGTCCTCCAGGGTGCTCCAAGACTACCCTTGCCAAGGCTGCAGCACATGCTGCCCAAGCTTCTTTCTTTTCTTTGAGGTTTGTCATAGAACGATCGATTACCGTGTACATTGTTTGAATCAAATCACGAGTCTATACATTTCTAATGAAGCTGGGTCCAACTAATCCCGGATATAGAGGACGGAAAAAACATGAAGTTTTTCTGGGCACAAAAACATGAAAAAAAAATCACTTCTTATGAGTATATGACATCAAGCTGGTTTATTAATAGGAGTATTGCTGATTTAGTTGTAATATGTTTGCTATCCTGCAGTGTGCGTAAGCTTAAAGTAATGAATAGAAAAGCTCCGTGTAGCCACCTTCTGTTCAAGATGTACACCTCATCGAAGGTCATCTAGGTTTTGAAATATTTTGTTGACCAGTGGTGCAGAACTATACTCGAAATATGTTGGAGAAGGTGAAGCTTTGTTGCGAAGAACATTTCAGAGGGCACGTCTGTCTTCTCCAAGCATCATATTCTTTGATGAGGCTGATGCAATCGCCCCTAAAAGGTATGAGATCCCTGTGTCTTAAATACTCCCTCTGTTCACTTTTACAAGGCCTTGTAGACATTTCAGACAGCATGCAAAACAGGTCAATTTCAGTTGTCTGAAACGACATATAAAAGTGAACAGAGGGAGTATCAAACATAAACACTTAAGATCTACATTATGTGATGTGCAATATTAGTAAAAGAGAACTTGTATAGAACTCTTATGAGAACTGATATATACTTTTCTATCCTTTTGCAACTATCTGATCTAGAAACTTGCATCTGATATGGTGCAGATCAATGAAGAAACTTGTTGTATTCCATGTGTATCTCACAGGTGGATTTAAAAAAATAGGAATTAAGAGTGTTAACATATGTTCTTAGAAACTGTTCCTGAATTTTGTTTATCAGGACCAGAACCGAGATTTATGTGAACTTCAGTTGTGCACTTGTGAATCTTTTCTTTTCTGCAACCGAGTACTGACTGTCCGTCGAGATGCTAGTTTTGCAACGAAATAACTTAGGTTGGCACTTGTGTGATCTTGCAGAACTGGTCCTAGTGGGGACAGTGGCAATGCCACAGTAGGAGAAAGACTCCTATCAACTTTGTTGACTGAAATGGATGGTTTAGAACTGGCTACGGTACATCTTAGCTTGCTGATAGTTTTCAACTTGATTCTACTGAAGAATCCCTACTTCGCTTTGTAATAAAAGGCTATCTTGATATATGTTGTAGGGGATTATTGTTTTGGCTGCTACTAATCGTCCCAAGGCGATCGATGCGGCTCTTCTCCGTCCTGGGCGTTTTGATATGGTACCCCCCCTGTCTCTGTGTCCCTCTATAGCATGCACATCTGCAGCCACCATAACTTTCTTGGACTGCAGGTGTTGTACGTTCCACCGCCAGATGCGCAAGGCAGGCATGAGATACTACGCATCCATACACGGAAAATGAAGTTGGGGGAGGATGTGGACCTTGGGGAGATATCGGAGCGCACCGAGCTGTTCACTGGTGCTGATCTCGAAGGCCTGTGCAGGGAAGCTGGAATGGCGGCACTGAGGGAAGACCTGTCAGCCAGTTCAATACACAAGGCTCACTTTGAGGCTGCAATAAGGTCGCTAAGGCCATCGCTGACGAAAGCAGAAGTTGATCAGTACGCAGCTGCTGCCATCCACGGCCCATCAGCAGGAAACATTAGAATATGATGTATCTATTGAGCTTTTGTTCAAGTTCGTGTTACACAAGCATTTTAGATCAGCCAACCCTTGGATAACGCAATCACTGGCGATCAAATGTTATATTTGTGCGGTTCTTTTTTCTTTATGAAATATGTTATATTTGTGCGGTTCTTTTTTCTTTATGAAATATATGAGAATTCAAGCGACTCTGGTTGTGTTTGCCTACTGCTATTTTTCTCTACAATCGTCTAAACATGACTGACCCTCATGTAACCAAATTGACATGCATCCCTCGTTTTCATCATAACCGACAATTAGAACACAATGGTACCAATATCAGTGTTGTATTTTCTCCGCGAAGTCGTGTCATTCGTCTCTATGTATGTGATGAAGCTTTCCATCTGGTCTAATCTCGTAGCTTATATTCATCCCGTGATAATCATGTTGCAGCAAAATCCTGCCTCAACTTGGTAAATCAAGGCAGCTGATAACGGCCGATTGGATGATATGAATTCATGAGGTCACACGATATTAGTAGAGCTGGTTCATGTACCAATTCTGTCCTATTCGGTTTAGAGGATTTTCATAGAAAACACATAAGAATAAGGATCCCGGAGAAAATTTCCTATAGATGTGTTCGGTTTGTAAGGGCTCATTCGGTTTAGAGAAAATCTAAACGTAGGAATTTGGAGTAGTATAGGAATTTGATAGGATGACACTTGCCACCCTAAGGAATTGACTTGCCTCGTTCCTACGCGCAAAATGAGCTTTGAGTGGATGTGTAGTTTCCTTCAAAAGCATAGGAAATGAAGAGTATTCCTACGAAATTCCTGTACCCATTTCCTACAAACCGAATGCATATATAGGAAATTTTCCTCTGGAATTCTTGTTCCCGTGTTTTTCCTATAAAAATCCTCCAAACCGAATGAGGCCTAAGAAATGTGTATAAGAATTTCATAGAAATACTGTTCATTTCCTGTGTTTTTGGAGGAAATTACACATCCACTCAAAGCTCATTTTACGCGTAGGAACGAGGCGAGTCAATTCCTTAGGATGGTAAGTGTCATCCTATAAAATTCTATACTAGTCCTAATTCCTACGTTATGAAATCCTCCAAACCGAATAAGCCCACATATTGACCAAAGTAACCTACTCCCTCCGTTCCTCAATATAAGTTTTTTTTAGACATCTCCAGTGGACTACAACATACGGATGTATGTAGACATATTTTAGAGTGTAGATTCATTCACTTTGCTCCGTATGTAGTCACTTGTTGAAATCTCTAGAAAGACTTATATTCGGGAACGGAGGGAGTACAAACTAACAAGTGTATCCTCATTAATATTTGCGGTTGTAAATTTATGGATCTGGACTGCCCATCCGTTTGCTCTTTCTAGGATTGCATTCACCCTTGTCATCTTTGTATGGTTTAGGGTCATTGCTTGAAACGACAACACGTTGCCCATGGATCCAATATTGATCTTTTCCTGAAATATTCCTTTTCTGAAATTTAACCTTGAGGGGTCCATTTCCACTTCCCTTTTTGTACCTATAAATTGGATCTTCACCTCGCCATTCTTAAATGAAACCGGCCCGAACACTCCCGGCGAGGGGATGTCGTCGCCCTTAGGGAGGACCACATAGGCCCTATACACGCCGTCGAGCTGAGCAGTACCGGTGTGCACCTCGTCAAAGAGGCGCTGGAGGAGAGAAACATAAAAAAAACATGGACCAACTAAGAGTCAGCTATATTGACAAACTTGATAATAAAATACAGTAGCCTTTAACAGCATTCGGCTATCTTTGCTAAAGGAAGAAAAACATGACGACCTCGGCACTGTAAGAGGCTAAGAGCAGAATGTGCCCTGTTTATGTGTCAAGTATTCAGCATGACTGACTTTTGCAACTGTTCAACACTTGGTTTCCAATTTTGGGAGCACCTCTCTATACATCTCCATCTCTGTACACTAAGAACGCACTGGTCTTGCAGTATCTCGACGCTAGCTCCTTCCCTTCAGAGGTTGGTGGCGTGAAAGCACACTGTGAGATCCCCAACATGCCGCCTTCACAGAAGCTTTTCCTGCAGGAGATCAACGGAAGCAACGTCGTCAGGAAAGGGGAGGCAAGCTCGATAAACCAGCGATCTATCTTTGCAGGGTGATATCAGTCACAGCTAGTCTAGCAAGAATGAATGCAATCTGGTGAAGATTTGACACATGATGCTATCATGTCCCCTTGTTAAGGAGAATGGTGCATGTTTGACAGTGATGAGTTTTCAAGGCATGAGGAAGCTGCACGGAAAGGGCCTAGAGAAAATACCGTGCTGCATCCACTAGCTGCGATGCTATTCCCTTTCTTCTGCGTGATGGCACCACCCAGATTGCCCGGAATCCGCATAGCGCGGGCACAGCTTCTTCTTCGCAGACTATGGCGCCAGGGCCCTGGCACTCTTCTTTGCTCTTGTCGGGGTGATTATGCCGCCGCAAGACTTCCCTCTTGAAGCTTATTTTCCCAAACTCCAATGTATGGTTTGCCTGTGCTGATTCAGTTTTACTGTCTGGCAAATTGCTTCGGTTTTCCGATGCAGAGCTTGGAATAACTTTGTGTGCTGCTTTTATCGGTTCGGCAACTAGACATCCCGCTATCCTCCCACCAGATACAAACAGATACACCTATGCAACAGAGACGTTCTTTCTTCAGTAACACAGCATATTGCATTTATGCTGTTATATCTTATATACACGGGAATTACGACTGTGACTTACTACCTTGCAGAGCTTATGAAGGAGCTGGCCTTCACCAAACCCCAGCTCCTTCTCCACCACTTTGATCACCTCCTGAACCTGAAATATGTACATGATGTTAAATGGTTTGCATCCTAAATCTCAAAATCTGTGCAATTTGCATCTGGGTTTCTAATGTCAAAATGTGGACTGGTTGTGAAGTGGTTCAGGCTTTCAGCAGTAAGCACGGACGCATGCACACAGATTACAGCTATCAGCAAACTTACAGTCTGAATTTCTTCAGAAAGGCATGCATCAGAACATAACAAAGCGAGTTTGGCCAATTACCTTGCTGTTCCGTATACAGGAATTTTCACCGCTTGCTAGAATTATCCGGTCACCGCCCTCGGACCTCATAACCACGGTTTCCTCGCGCCAACCCTACATTTCGTCGGTCAGAAACTCTTCACCCATAGAAACACAAGAAACAAGGGTAATGGCACTGCAATTCACAAAAGAACAAGCGGGGCCTAATGAACCTTGAATGGGACGCCCTCGGAGTAGCCCTTGTGGTATGCCCTGTGGACCTTCTCGTCCTCGTCGTTGCCGCGGGCGTACATCATGCCGCAGACCGCGCACATATGGAGGAGGAAATCAGGCTGCCCCAGCTCCAGGTGGAACTGCCCGTAGTTCCTCTTCTTGTTGAGGACCTTGCCGTCGCCGCAGCTCTTGGGCCTCTTCGCCTCCGCCGCTTCGCTGCCCAAAACAATCGACACGGATCAGTCCAAGGGTGAATCTGGAAGGCACCAATTCGGTGCAGAATACTTCCAAGATGCATCAATTGTGAGGCTAGGCTCGGAACCGGCGAGATTTGGTACGAGCAGTGATCGGCTTCAAGCGGGGAAAGAGAAGAAGAACCTGTTCTGATCCGGCCCCGTGGCCTGGCGCTTGAAGAACGTGTTGATCTTGGGCTGCATCTCCTCGCGCTCTCCCCCTTCTTGTTTCCTGCCGGAGTGGGGGGGAGAAGAGGCGACGGCGGCCGGCGGAGACGAGGAAGACGGGATGGGGGGGAGAGAAGCGGCGATTGGTGGGGACTTGACAGGGGGGCAAGCGGGCGAATGGACGGTGCTGATGAGAGGATGACGCCGCGAGGGGAGGAGATCGGACGGGCAAGGAATGGGGAGGCCGTCGCGCGGGTTTCTGAGAAGATGTGGGATTCGGGCGCCAAAACAACCGCCGAAAATTCTAGGCCTACAGTCATTTCCATCGGTAGCCGGAAATGAATGGTCGACCATACTTCGTCTTCAGCTCTCAAATTTGGCTTCCAATTCAAGTGGCATCCCCTAAATTACATCAACACGTGAGATCCAACAATGAGTGTGCGGTTGTTTCTATCTCTCTCCATCCGCGTCATCATTCCACCGTCATTCACAAATTCGATGAGGTGGGAGAGCCATTTCTAGACTAGGGTGGAGGCGCTCTGAGGCAAGAGGCGTCGACACTGGAGCGGAGACATCTTATGGGATGACACGGTGACGATGTAGGGCTTCTAGAGTTTGTGAAGGACGTGAGCGATGACGATGTAGAGCTTCTAGAGTTTGTGGAGGATGCGATGACAAGGAGGGGCGAAGGAGCGCCGTGGAGGAGCCGAGGGCAAGTCAATGTGGAGCTGGGGATGGTGTGCTGATGCGTGGTGGTGTGACTTGACAGACGAGTTTGGGCAGGGGCGGAGCTAGGATTTGGGTATAGGGGGGCCAAGTTAAGTAGATAAAAAAATCCAGTGCAAAAGATAATTCTAGAGAACAAGGTTGAGACCATGCACATAAGCCTTAATAACAATTTCAGTACAAGAATTTGAAGCAACTGGCTTAGAAGTAAATTAATCTTAATGATGTTTGGTAGCATTTTTCGTCCTTGTGGTTGAGGAATTTCAATTTTATAAGTAGCCAACTTAGAAACAAATTAATTGTAATGGTGTTTGACAGCATTTTACCTCCCCATAGTTGAATTTCAATTTTAGAATTAGCTATATTGTTTGTGTTCTGTGTAAGGTCCTCATAGATTTTTTTTTTGAATCACAATAGGAACTCATACAAGATAATTTGCATCGCGGTAATTTCTAGGACACATCAAGGGATGATTTCTCGATAGCATATCAAATCGGAAAACAAAACAACTAAAATCTAATGTATAATTTCAACACTACTACGAGATGAGAACTGAGAGAGATTAGTATAGTGTGGCGTGTTAACCTGATCTTGGGGGAAGCAATGAAGTAGGTTGCATCGCTGAGTCGTCGTAGAAATCCGATCGTGAGCGGCAAATCAGGGAGATCAGAAGCAGATGGGCGATAAAGACGGCAAGGGCGCACGACGGCTGCGGCGCCTAATTGTGACGCTCCGAGACCGATGCGCTAGGTGTCCTCCGGTTATTCGCTGTTATTGCCTTGTCATTCGCTTGCATGTTGCATCTTGTCATGTCATCATCCGCATTGCATTTGCATGTTTTCGAAACTTGCATTCGTCCGGGTTCCCCCAGTTCCGTCTGTTGTCCGTTCTGAGCCCAGACACACTTGCACGCGCCCGCGGCACGTCCGAAATAGTATTTTATAAGTGGCTGGAAAATGTTCTTGGAATGGGTTGAAAGTTGGCGTGCGGTCTTATTTTAGTGTAGGTAGACAGCTTGTCAAATTTCATCGCGTTCGGAGTCCATTTGATGCCCTAACGGATAACTATAGCGGCAATATAGCCGGTCTTTTCGTCGGACGTTTTCGGTCTCCGAAAACCGTGCCGGGCTGCATCTCTCTCCTCTTCTCTCAGACCAACCCTCTCTCCATAGTCCACTACCTACCGCCAGGCCCAACCTTAACCCCTCTCGTCAGCCTGCAGCACTCCTCGCGCGCGCGTTCGAAAAGTTGTCCCGGACCCGACCCGAGCAGTCGTCACCGTTGTGCCCGGATCATCCCCAAACGTCTACAAAACATCACCGTTTTCCTATTTGGACTCCCTAACTATTTTATTCGCGACCGTCCAATTGCGATCGTAGGGACGTGATAGCCCCTACCCAATTCCTACCTGCTATTTATAGCAGATGAAACCCTACCTAAACTAGCCAACCCTAATTTCTAGGGATCCTCCCCTGTCCAATCCCCGCCGCCGCCACTCTCTTTATTTTTAGCGTCGGACCAATCTAGCCAGCCGACAGCCTCCCCCAACCTCGGGATCCCTCCCGATCCACCTCCACCCAACCAGATCGCTGTAGCCATCCACCTGCTCCATCCAATCCATCGATCCCTGCCTCCCCTATTCGGTCCTCGCTGCATCCGCAGCTCCCCTGCTCCCCTCGCGCTCGGGCACGCAGCCAGCCGAGTGCCCACCTCCAGATCGAGCAGGAGGATCGATCTCGAGCTTCTCGAGCCGCCGGTGACCAGGGCCCTCCCGCCATGCCCCTTTTACTTCTCCTTTTTCCCTGTAATCCCTCTCTCCCTGTGGTCTCTCACATCGCGATCCCTCTCTCTTCAGGACGAACAGGAAGCCTCCATGGACGCCAAGCCGCCGAGTCACCCGAGCACCTCCTCCAGTTCGTCGCTCAGTCGCCGCCTCGTCCTTGCGCTGCCTCCAGGAACCACCCGAGGAGAGCCTCGCACTCGTGTGTGAGCATGCACATGAGATTCTACGCCCGCGCTTGTCCCCGTCTTCCCGGCCTCCTCAGCATCGCTTGCAGCTTCGAGTCCAGCCATGGAAGCCGCCACCGCGTGGAGCTCCAAGCCGCCAGCTTGCCTCCACTCTGATCCGGCAGGGAACGGGACCCCGGCGACCTCCCGCGACCAGATCCGGCCTTCCAGACGCCCTGCACCCTCGGGCCACCGCAGGACCTCCTTCCCCCATGCCCAGTTCACCGTCGTCGGCCTCTGCTTCCCCTGCCTCGAGCCACTCCAGCGCAGCGGCCGCGCGTTGACCAGATTGATCGCACGCGCGGTGCTACAGCCGGCCTGCTGCTGGCAAGGCCCAGCCTCCCCTTGGCTCATCTGCGCAAGCCTCTCCACAGTTCCGGGCCTCGGCCCAGGGTGAGCAGCCACACCCCAGCGCCCCACCTTCCTTTCCTGTTGTTGGCCCAGTTCGTGTTTCGGCCCATATCATGTTTTTCCAGCGTCTGCGAATTTGTGTATTTATCCTGAGATTGCAGATTTGCAGAAAAGTCCCTAGACAACATGCATATAATAACTAATTAACCGTGCATCGGATCTAAATAAATTATATATGAAACTTGCTTAGAATTTCATATAGTTTAATAATATGCAACTTTCATCCATGTTAAAAATGCTTAAACTGTTGTTTGCATTAATTTTCTCCTATGCCGTGCTAAAATGATTTATTTCATAACTAAATAACCGTAGCTCCAAACCTAACAAACTTTATATGTAAATGGGGTAGAATTTTGCCTAGTTTAACATGGTGGCCTTACTTTGCATGTTTAACAACTCTAAAATTGTGTTTAGGGCAGAACAGTACCAAACCTAATATATGCACATGAGGAGTTTTCGGACTTGTTGTTTTATTGTTCCGGCCTTATTTAAACTTGCCTAGATAGGTAGTTTTCATTTGCTTCACCCTCTTGCCATGATTAACAACATTTAACATTGGTGGGTACCTAAACGAGAGAGAACTAAATAAGTCCCGTGGTGTTTCGTCAATATGCAACTCGTTGCATACTGAGCTCCACTTAACTTGTAGTTTTGCTTGTGCACTTTGCCATGCCATGCCCTCTTTAAACCGGACATGCATCATACTTGTTTGCGCATCATGCCATGCTTATGTGGTGGTTGTTTACTATGTTGTTTGCTTCTTTTCGGTGTGCTTCTTCGGGTTGGTTCCGATACGTCGCGTTTGTGAGGATCCGTTCGACTACGTCCGTTTGTCTTCTTCATGGACTCGTTCTTCTTCCTTGCGGGATCTCAGGCAAGATGACCATACCCTCGAAATCACTTCTATCTTTGCTTGCTAGTTGCTCGCTCTTTTGCTATGCCTATGCTACGATACCTAGCACTTGCTTATCATGCCTCCCATATTACCATGTCAAGCCTCTAACCCACCTTGTCCTAGCAAACCGTCGTTTGGCTATGTTACCGCTTTGCTCAGCCCCTCTTATAGCATTGTTAGTTGTAGGTGAAGATGGAGTTTGTTCCATGTTGGAACATGATTATTGTTGGGATATCACAATATCTCTTATTTCATTAATGCATCTATATACTTGGTAAAGGGTGGAAGGCTCGGTCTTATGCCTGGTTTTTTGTTCCACTCTTGCCACCCTAGTTGCCGTCATATCGGTGTTATGTTCCCGGATTTTGCGTTCCTTACACGGTTGGGTTATAATGGGAACCCCTTGACAGTTCACTCTGAATAAAACTCCTCCAGCAAGGCCCAACCTTGGTATTACCATTTGCCACCTAGCCTTTTTCCCTTGGGAGTCACGCATCCCGAGGGTCATCTTTATTTTAAAACCTTGGGCCAGTGCTTGTCTAAGTATTGGTCCAACCCAGAGCACTGTGCGGGGCCGTCCCTTGGCAACTTGGGTTATGTTGGCTCCCGTACACTTAGCTTATCCGGTGTGCCCTGAGAACGAGATATGTGCAGCTCCTATCGGGATTTGTCGGCACAACGGGTGGTATTGCTGGACTTGTTTTACCATTGTCGGGGATGTCTTGTAGCCGGGATGCCGAGTCTGATCGGATTGTCTTGGGAGAAGGAATATCCTTCGTTGACCGTGAGAGCTTGTGATGGGCTAAGTTGGGACACCCCTGCAGGGATTTGAACTTTCGAAGCCGTGCCCGCGGTTATGGGCAGATGGGAATTTGTTAATGTCCGGTTGTAGAAAACCTAAACCTTAACTTAATTAAAATGCACCAACCGCGTGTGTTACTGTGATGGTCTCTTCTTGGCGGAGTCTGGGAAGTGAACACGGTGTTGGAGTAATGCTTGACGTAGGCTGTTCTAGGATCACTTCTTGATCATAGATTTCTCGACCGTGCTTTTGCCTTCTCTTCTCGCTCTCTTTTGCGTATGTTAGCCACCATATATGCTAGTCGCTTGCTGCAGCTCCACCTCATACCTTTTACCCCACCTATAAGCTTAAATAGTCTTGATCGCGAGGGTGTGAGATTGCTGAGTCCCCGTGACTCACAGATACTTCCTAAACCAATTTTCAGGTGTCGATGATACCACTCCAGGTGAATCAACCGAGCTCAAGGAGGAGCTCAATGAAGATCTCGTTCATTGTGTTGTTTCGTTTCAGTTGATTAGTAGTGGAGCCCAGTTGGGACGATCGGGGATCTGTGTAGCATTTGGGGTAGTCTTCTTTTATTTTGGTTCCGTAGTCGGACCTTGATTGTATCTGGATGTTGTAATGCTATGTTCATGTATTGTGTGAAGTGGCGATTGTGAGCCAACTATGTATCTCTTTCCCTTATGTATTACATGGGTTGTGTGAAGATTACCTCACTTGCGACATTGCTTTCAATGCGGTTATGCCTCTAAGTCATGCTTTGACACGTGAGAGATATAGCCGCATCGAGGGCGTTAGAAGTTGGTAATCAGAGCCTTCCCCGACCTTAGGAGCCCCCTGCTTGATCGAATCGCTGGCGTTGTTGAGTCTAGAAAAAAGTTTTGACTCATTTAGGATTATATATATCGGAGAGTAGGATTCTTTTTACTCCTTAGTCCCTTCGTCGCTCTGGTGAGGCATCCTGACGTAGAGTTTTGACTCCTCTCTTCTCAAATTTCACTAAAAAAATTTAGGATCACGCGGGTATCTTGGAATCGTTCCGATGATTTTGTGACGAGAACATTGTTCTTGGTGCCTCCTGACATTTGGGGGTTGTGGCAGTGTCCCGGGGAGTTGAGCTCTGAGGTGTTGTCGTCACAATTTTATCGTTGCAGTTCTGGAATACCTGAGTTCGCCGACATCGAAAATCTCTTTTATGCAGTTGTTGGTGAGATAACCTCAACACCACCCAGTACTGGGGCGGGAGTTCGGGAGTATTGCCATAACTCGTATAATGGATGCTTTTTCGAAGGTTGAGGTAAACGATTTCCGAAGGTTTCTTGGTTATGTGTTGAAGGATGGATACAGCTGGATGTAGGATTTGTTAGTTTGGGTGAGATATTATGCTTCCCCTGCATCCCCAACACCTGATTGCATAACCGGAAAGTTTCGGGAGTTTATAAGTGGGAATTCAAGTAGCTCTTAGGATATCTTTTCCGACAGATGTATGATATGAAATTGGGGTTCGACGCCTAGTGGTCCGCCTATTCACGGTTGGTTTTACAGTGGTCTCGTTGTGTCTTAAAGAGTCCCTGGCTATGCCGACTCAGGGACGCTTCCTATGTCATGTGCACTGCCTTGTACATGATGGTGCTGTACGATCGAGCCCGTGTAGGCCCCACCATGAAAAATTTAGACGAAATCTCTATCATATGTTTGTTCCGGCTTACTCTGCAAGCCAATCCTTTGTTTTTGTTTCCAGTTGTGGTATTCGAGTTGCTTCAATGTCAAATGTTGATTCCATACCTTCCCCAAGCGGTGTTCTCATACTCCGATGTGAATACCAATCCTTCTTGATCATCGAGATTGTGCTGTCAATCCTTTTCAACCGGCGTGTTTCTCTTCAAGTGAATCTGATCGTTTTCAACATCTGCTAGATCAAGTATCAGTTCTTCTCAACAGTGTTTGTTTCATCCGTCTCCAAGTTGCCTTTGTTTTTCCCGCCCACCCACCCTTTTTTTCCTCAAGGACTCAGATGTCTTAATCAGGCATCCATCTTATGGATATGAGGTCTCCCCATTTTGTTCCGTCAATATTCTTACCCGATGGTTCTCGTGAAGATGCTCTGCACGTTCACCATTCTTCATTCTTTTCTTCTCCGGTGGACCAAATTCAAGCGGTGTTGATCATACCCTTTTCTTCGTTTCAAATACCTTCTCTTGCCGGTGCTCCTCATATTCATTCATTTTTCGCTATTCAATTGTTCCGGAGTGCTAAAGATATCTTGAAGATTCGTCTTTCCACTCTACTTTCGCTCAAGATCTTTCGAGGATGTTATCTCATTCAAGCCTTCAATTTAACCGGTGCATTTTCTCTTTTAATCGTTCAACGGTGTATCTTTTCAGTGGGCCCTAACCCACATGTCTTTTTCCAGGATCTTACCTGACTCTTCTAATTTTATCGGAGCTATTCTCAAATCTTTTAAAGTTTGTCGTAAGAATAATTTATCATCAGTAAAATGTCTTCTCCAAGATCTGTCAAAATCTTTTCATCGTTGGCTCAACGTCTTCGTTTTTTATTCTTCCAGAGTGTCTAAATAATTCATGTGGTGTTTCTCGTCGTCATTCTCGGATTTTGAAGACCGAAGAAGAGTTTCTCTTTAATCTTGCTCCATTCTCTTCAAGATTCGTGATTCTAGCTTGTTGCCATCCTCTCATAATTATTTTCGATTGTGGGAATTCTTTTCACCTATCCGGAGCAATTCAAGAGTCTTCTCAGTTTATTATTCGGAGTTCATCAATTTAGGGTTATTCATTCTCAGCTGTCAGTTATCATTCTCCAATCTTACCGGTGCATCACTCAAGTATTCTCTAATCAGTTCATGATCTCTTCGTTCTCATGTATCTAAATTCCCTCAAGCATCTTCATTCGTTTTCTAATTCTTCCCGGTGTTTCTCTATATTTTCTTCGTTCATTTTGAATTCTACCGGTGGCTCTTCTAAGATTCTTCTTCCTTCTTTATAATATCAATTGGCTCTTTCTTTCCAATCCTACTGGTGGTTCGCTGAAGACCTTCTCAAGTTTGCGCTATATCTATCTTAATCCTTTCTACGAGAATAAGTAGTATACCAAATCCGCTGCTTGTCATCAATTTAAATTGGTGAAGGATACGCATAACGTAATTCTTATTCTTGCTTCATCCAAGTGATTAATTCCTTATTCCGGAGGCTCATCAAATTCTCGTTTTCAATTGTTTCATCTTTTCTTTTCCCGGAGTTCCAAGCTATCTCAATTTTCTCGTCATGAAGATCCATCTAATCATTGCAAGGATTCACCTTGTGTTTTCAACTTCTCTTTCCTTTAGTTTGATCATTCTTTTATTATCGGAGTTCTTCATGGAGGCTGTACATGTTGGTTCATTAAGGATTTAACTCCCTCTTGAAGTGTTCATCAAGATTCTCTTCAGAGGAGCTCAAACATTCTTCATCTTCCATTTCTAAGTGCAGTTCTTCCTATTTCATCTTTTGAGGTGGTGTTATGTCATTTTTGATATTTTCCCTTCGTGTTTCATGATTCACAAGTTTTCAAGAGTGACATATCTAAAATCCATCATTTTCCCTTCGTTCAAGACATCTTTTCAATCCATCAATCTCTTCTTTGAAATGATCTTGGGTTATATTTCACCTTAATCTTTCCCTAAGGATTGTTACTAATTATGGTGCTTATAAATGACCCAAGTTCTTCATTTATCCTCTCGGTGAGATAAGTTTTCTCGTCTCCTTGTTCATACCAATCCAATCTATTGTTTTCGTTTGTGGCAGGTTTTCACCTCAAGTTTTTGAGATGTTTTCCATAAGGCCACAACAAGCTTATCCTTTTCGTTGTTGGTTTTCCAACAACTCCGCTTTAACTTTCTTGGAAGGGTGATCTTCAAGCTCACTTGTGGCATAAGTTGGACTTTTCTTCTCCATCCTTTCATTTCAATGATCTTTATTCTTTCTTCTTACGGAGGCATTATGATGTTTCTCTCTTGTCTCATCATCTCATCTTGTCAAGATCTTGTTCTTTTCTTTGCTTATCCATTCAATCGGAGTGTCGTGTTTTCATTCTCGATCTCTCATATTATCAAGTTTAGCCTCCCTTCTCAACCGGAGTGCTGTCTGGAATCTTTCTTACCCCTTGTGCCATTCTTTCAATAGTTCCGGAGGCAATGTGTTGTTCATCTCGTCAAGTATCCTCTCATCTTTTCAAGTTCATGTACAATTCATTCCATTTACAGTCGGAGTGCTGCCCAAATTATATCATTCTTAATCCTTTTCTATCTTGTTTTAACCGCAGTGGTTTCAATATTTATCTTGCCCTTCAACCTCAAGGTTTTTTTCGCAATGTTCTTTGTTCCACTTTTCTAAAGGAGTGTTTTCGACCTTGTTCACCTTCGTTGTATTCTTTCTCGAATTTGTTCTACCTCGCAAGGTTCTTTGGTTTCACTCATTCGTCAAAGAAGCAACTTAGTTTTACCTCTCCTCTTCCTCTTCCGTTTTCCCTCCGGTGTCATTCTAGATCTCGGGACGAGATCCTCTCGTAGTGGTGGAGTGTTGTGACGCCCCAAGACCGATGCGCTAGGTGTCCTTCGGTTATTCGCTGTTGTTGCCTTGTCATTCGCCTGCGTGTTGCATCTTGCCATGTCATCATCCACATTGCATCAGCATGTTTTCGAAACTTGCATTCGTCCGGGTTCCCCCAGTTCCGTCCGTTGTCCGTTCTGAGCCCAGACACACTTGCACGCGCCCGCGGCATGTCCAAAATAGTATTTTATAAGTGGCTGGAAAATGTTCTTGGAATGGGTTGAAAGTTGGCGTGCGGTCTTATTTTAGTGTAGGTAGACCGCCTGTCAAATTTCATCGCGTTCGGAGTCCATTTGATGCCCTAACGGATAACTATAGCGGCAATATAGCCGGTCTTTTCGTCAGACGTTTTCGGTCTCCGGAAACCATGCCAGGCTACATCTCTCCCCTCTTCTCTCAGACCAACCCTCTCTCCACAGTCCACTACCTGCCGCCAGGCCCGACCTAACCCCTCTCGTCATCCCGCGGCCCTCCTCGCGCGCGTGTCCGAAAAGTTGTCCCGGACCCGACCCGAGCAGTCGTCACCGTTGTGCCCGGATCATCCCCAAACGTCTACAAAACATCACCATTTTCCTATTTGGACTCCCTAACTATTTTATTCGCGCCCGTCCGATTGCGATCGTAGGGACGTGATATCCCCTACCCAATTCCTACCTACTATTTATAGCAGATGAAACCCTACCTAAACTAGCCAACCCTAATTTCTAGGGATCCTCCCCTGTCCAATCCCCGCCACCGCCATTCTCTTTATTTTTAGCGCCGGACCAATCTAGCCAGCCGACAGCCTCCCCCCAACCTCAGGATCCCTCCCGATCCACCTCCACCCAACCAGATCGCTGCAGCCATCCACCTGCTCCATCCAATCCATCGATCCCTGCCTCCCCTGTTCGGTCCTCGCTGCATCCGCAGCTCCCCTGCTCCCCTCACGCTCGGGCATGCAGCCAGCTGAGTGTCCACCTCCAGATCGAGCAGGAGGCTCGGTCTCAAGCTTCTCGAGCCGCCGGTGACCAGGGCCCTCCCGCCGTGCCCCTCTTACTTCTCCTTTTTTCCTGTAATCCATCTCTCCTTATGGTCTCTCACATCGCGATCCCTCTCTCTTCAGGACGAACAGGAAGCCTCCATGGACGCCAATCCGCCGAGTCACCCGAGAACCTCCTCAAGTTCGTCGCTCACTCGCCACCTCGTCCTTGCGCTGCCTCCAGGAACCACCCGAGGAGAGCCTCGCGCTCATGTGCGAGCATGCACATGAGATTCTATGCCCGCGCTCGTCCCTGTCTTCCCGGCCTCCTCAGCGTCGCTTGCAGCTTCGAGTCCAGCCATGGAAGCCGCCACCGTGTGGAGCTCCAAGTCGCCGGCTTGCCTCCACTCTGATCCGGCAGGGAACGGGACCCCGGCGACCTCCCGCGACTAGATCCGGCCTTCCAGACGCCCTGCACCCTCGGGCCACCGCAGGACCTCCTTCCCCCATGCCCAGTTCGCCGTCGCCGGCCTCTGCTTCCCCTACCTCGAGCCACTCCAGCGCAGCGGCCACACGTTGACCAGATCGATCGCACGCGTAGTGCTACAGCCGGTCTGCTGCTGGCAAGGCCCAGCCTCCCCTTGGCCCATCTGCGCAAGCCTCTCCACAGTTCCGGGCCTCGGCCCAGGGTGAGGAGCCACACCCCAGCGCCACACCTTCCTTTCCTGCTGTTGGCCCAGTTCGTGTTTCGGCCCATATCATGTTTTTCCAGCGTCTGCGAATTTGTGTATTTATCCTGAGACTGCAGATTTGCAGAAAAGTCCCTAGACAACATGCATATAATAACTAATTAACCGTGCATCGGATCTAAATAAATTATATATGAAACTTGCTTAGAATTTCATCTAGTTTAATAATATGCAACTTTCATCCATATTAAAAATGCTTAAACTGCTGTTTGCATTAATTTTCTCCTATGCCATGCTAAAATGATTTATTTTATAACTAAATAACCGTAGCTCCAAACCTAACAAACTTTATATGTAAATGGGGTAGAATTTTGCCTAGTTTAACATGGTGGCCTTACTTTGCATGTTTAACAACTCTAAAATTGTGTTTAGGGCAGAACACTACCAAACCTAATATATGCACATGAGGAGTTTCCGGACTTGTTGTTTTGTTGTTCCGGCCTCATTTAAACTTGCCTAGATAGGTAGTTTTAATTTGCTTCACCCTCTTGCCATGATTAACAACATTTAACATTGATGGGTACCTAAACGAGAGAGAACTAAATAAGTCCCGTGGTGTTTCGTCAATATGCAACTCGTTGCATATTGAGCTCCACTTAACTTGTAGTTTTGCTTGTGCACTTTGCCATGCCATGCCCTCTTTAAACCGGACATGCATCATACTTGTTTGTGCATCATGCCATGCTTATGTGGTGGTTGTTTACTATGTTGTTTGCTTCTTTTCGGTGTGCTTCTTCGGGTTGGTTCCGATACGTTGCATTTGTGAGGATCTGTTCAACTATGTCTGTTTGTCTTCTTCATGGACTCGTTCTTCTTCCTTGCGGGATCTCAGGCAAGATGACCATACCCTCGAAATCACTTCTATCTTTGCTTGCTAGTTGCTCGCTCTATTGCTATGCCTATGCTACGATACCTACAACTTGCTTATCATGCCTCCCATATTACCATGTCAAGCCTCTAACCCACCTTGTCCTAGCAAACCGTTGTTTGGCTATGTTACCGCTTTGCTCAGCCCCTCTTATAGCGTTGCTAGTTGCAGGTGAAGATGGAGTTTGTTCCATGTTGGAACATGATTATTGTTGGGATATCACAATATCTCTTATTTAATTAATGCATCTATATACTTGGTAAAGGGTGGAAGGCTCGGCCTTATGCCTGGTGTTTTTTTCCACTCTTGCCACCCTAGTTGCCGTCATATCAGTGTTATGTTCCTGGATTTTGCGTTCCTTACACAGTTGGGTTATAATGGGAACCCCTTGACAGTTCACTTTGAATAAAACTCCTCCAGCAAGGCCCAACCTTGGTATTACCATTCACCGCCTAGCCTTTTTCCCTTGGGAGTCGTGCATCCCGAGGGTCATCTTTATTTTAAACCCCCGGGCCAGTGCTTGTCTAAGTGTTGGTCCAACCCAGAGCACCGTGCGGGGCCATCCCTTGGCAACTTGGGTTACGTTGGCTCCCGTACACTTAGCTTATCCAGTGTGCCCTGAGAACGAGATATGTGCAGCTCCTATCAGGATTTGTCGGCACAGCGGGTGGTATTGCTGGACTTGTTTTACCATTGTCGGGGATGTCTTGTAGCCGAGATGCCGAGTCTGATCGGATTGTCTTGGGAGAAGGAATATCCTTCGTTGACCGTGAGAGCTTGTGATGGGCTAAGTTGGGACACCCTGCAGGGATTTGAACTTTCGAAAGCCGTGCCCGCGGTTATGGGCAGATGGGAATTTGTTAATGTCCGGTTGTAGAAAACCTGAAACCTTAACTTAATTAAAATGCACCGACCGCTTGTGTTACTGTGATGGTCTCTTCTCGGCGGTGTCCGGGAAGTGAACACGGTGTTGGAGTAATGCTTGACGTAGGTTGTTCTAGGATCACTTCTTGATCATAGATTTCTCGACCGTGCTTTTGCCTTCTCTTCTCGCTCTCTTTTGCGTATGTTAGCCACCATATATGCTAGTCGCTTGCTGCAGCTCCACCTCATACCTTTTACCCCACCTATAAGCTTAAATAGTCTTGATCGCGAGGGTGTGAGATTGCTTAGTCCCCGTGACTCACAGATAATTCCTAAACCAGTTTGCAGGTGTCGATGATACCGCTCCAGGTGAATCAACCGAGCTCAAGGAGGAGCTCGATGAAGATCTCGTTCATTGTGTTGTTTCGTTTGAGTTGATCAGTAGTGGAGCCCAGTTGGGACGATCGGGGATCTGTGTAGCATTTGGGGTAGTCTTTTATGTTGGTTCTGTAGTCGGACCTTGATTGTATCTGGATGTTGTAATGCTATGTTCATGTATTGGGTGAAGTGGCGATTGTAAGACAATTATGTATCTCTTTCCCTTATGTATTACATGGGTTGTGTGAAGATTACCTCACTTGCGACATTGCTTTCAATGCGGTTATGCCTCTAAGTCGTGCTTCGACACATGGGAGATATAGACGCATCGAGGGCGTTACACTAATCTCACCCACGTAGAGGCTAATCGTGGACGGAAGAACGCAGTTATGCAGCTTCTGGAGACAAGATCGGAGGCTACCTGCTAATTTGGCCGCTAGTGGGCTTTCAGTATGGGCCTTTTCTTTTTTCTATCACGTATAAATTTCAGATAGGGAGGCCAAGTATACTTGTACGTGTGATTTCGTTGGTTACGTACGCAGGTTCCTAGTGTATTGGTCGACGGTTGGGGGGGGGGGGGCTGGCCTCTGCTCATCCCCTGGCTCTGCCACTGAGTTCGAGGAGGGGTCGAGTGGGTGCATGGGAGGCCGAAAGAGACACGGTCACCACTGCGCGCGCGCGCGGGGGGGGGGGGGGGGGGGAGCTCACTAGCGGGACGTTTAAGTGGGCAATTGGAGATGTTCTTACGCTTCGCTTGGGAGCTCTATAAACATTCACCTTTGTAAGAACTTATCATTGGTATTTTACCGATAATGATTATAATACTTTAATCCAAGGGATAAATTGTCGATGAGTTGGATACCCACTCGGGGAGCAAATCGATACGAGGCGATGCAGTACCCTAGGGTATCGCCACTCGGAACATACTCGACTCCTCAACCATAAGGTGTCCCATGCCCATGACTCCGAGTCCACCAGCTATACAAAGGAGCATCATCAACTTGGAGTATAAGGCACATATTCTACATATTGGCCAGTAGGACTAGTAGTACCCAACTATGACTACTCCTTACAGACTCGGATGCCTTGTAACTATAGCCCCGTACACCTATACAAGACAAGGCAGGGACCTCGATAGGTGTAGAATTAGAAAGCTTCACAAGACCATAAGGTAGGATTAGAACGACATGAAGAAAAGTAATGACAACTTAAGCAGAATTTATATGCTCTTGATTTAGTTAGCTAGTGTGCCTTTTGAATTATTATGCAATGCATTAATTCGATCTGTGCAATGCATTTTGTGATTTGGTTTCCTTATATACTTTGATATGTGCAATGCATTTTGTTCTTTGCTTTGCTTATGTACTTGCAATGCGTATATGTGTAATGCTATCGTCAAATTTCTGGCACTCAATATGTCCAATTTTTAGCAAAGTTCATGCTAAATCTTTCATAGATTTTACCTTTTGTACTTATTTTATAGTTCTTTATTTTAATTATATGTTTTTATAGTAATATTATACATGTATAGTTTATAGTGAGGATGTTTGTTGATCCACCAAAACATAAAGTTAAGCTCATTCCTCACAAAAAATATCAGTATATACCCCTTAGTAAAAAAACTGAAACCAAGGGGTGAGATATCCCGAAGGCATTGCATTGTAAGGTCGAGAAATTGGTGAAAATTTTCCATGTGATTGGCTCAGGAGCGTTAAATAGGGTTGTTGGCAGTTTTTATTATGCTTTTATTAGTGCAAAAAGATGCACTTTATCAAGAACAACCCTGAAGTCTTCCATTGTTTGTCCCGTCAAAAGAACTTTAGCGCAACAACTACCGAGGGAGACATACTTCCCTTTGGCATAGTTGTCGGTACTAAAACCAGCAGATCTCGGGTAGGGGGTCTTGAGCTGTGGATCTAGAACGATGGGTAATAGGAGACAAGCAACATGATGTTTTACCTAGGTCCAGGCGCTATCAAAGAGGTAAAACCCTACATCCTACTTTGATTATATTGATGATGGAGTATCAAGTACAAGATGATCTACCTTGAGATCATATGTTGTGTTCTAAACCCTAAGGCTGGTAATTGTGATTATGCCTCTATGGACTAAAACCCCGCAGTTTATATAAGCACCAGGGAGATCTAGGGTTACATATGGTCGGTTACCAACTAGGAATAAACACGCCAACAACTGGAGTTGTCCTTGAAGTATACGCCAAGTCTTCGGCGGTGTCCGTCTTGATCACGCCTGGGTTCGAGGCTTCCGAGTCCTTCCTTATCGAGATCGGCGGGCTGTAAGCTCGGCCCATGGACTGCAGGCTAACTAGTTGGTACCCCCTAGTCCAGGACACTGTCGGTAGCCCATGAACTTGTCTTCAAAGCCGTGGACGTAAGATCTGTCCTTGGACAAATGTTTTCGGCTTGTAGTCTTTGGCTTGGCAAGCGAGTTCCTTCTCTAGCTGGCTTTTGCTTGGATCTGAGATCTTCTTTATTCAAAACAATTAACGAGTACCCTTAATGGGATTGCCTGCCGACCACATGTCTTAATGGTCGTACTTTGGCACCCAAAGTCTTGAAATAGCTTAGCCTTGAAGGCCTACCGCGCAAGTGTGAACAATGTTCCCTGCCTGACAACTTTTACTGAACCATCACCACCTATGGCGCTAAGTGAGCCAGTCATTGTAACTCGAATCGTGGCCCAAGGCAGCTTTCTCATTGGCATATCTCATCAATATAGAGATCATGCTCCGTTTTAGGGGATATCATTAACAATTGTTTCACCCCATGTGCATAATGGCATGAAGGATTGGAACGTGTCGATTTATCCGGCGCAGCAAGGGGACTCTTGGTCTTTTACTGGCTTATAAAGGCAAAGGATTGCTATCCACTTTCCCCACGCTTCCATCCTGTGCCATTTCCTAAATCCTTCATAGCTCTAGCGCCCCAGATCCATTCCCAAACCTTCAAGTTCCTTCAAGATCTCGAACCTTTCCAACGATGGCCGACGCGGAGCTGAAGAGCAAGTGGGTTCCCTCCATTGTTATGGAAGGTACCATCAGTGAGCTCCGAACCACGGGTTACATACCTGCCGAAGCCGATTGCTGGGCTCGAGAGCCCAAGCAGCACATCCCTACTCCCAAGCAGGGGGAGAGGGTCATATTCATGCCCAACCTCATTCGAGGTTTGGGCTTCCCCCTTCACTCCTTCGTGAGGGGCCTGATGTTCTTGTATGGAATAGTTTTTCACCATCTAGCCCTGAACTCAATTCTTCACGCTGCCTTCATCACCATCATCGAAGCAGTCCTTCACGTTGCGCCACACTTTGGCCTGTGGTTGAAGACCTTCATCATAAAGTCGAAGAGCAGTGGCGCCCAACTCACGGAATGCGGCGGGGCCATGGTGAGAAAGATCCAGAGGGTGACCTGGCCAGAGGGCACTTTCATGGAAACCATCAAAGTGTGGCAGTGGGAGTGATTGTACATTACTAAGCAGCCTGCCAAAGGCCAAACGTAGGTCCCTGCCTTCACGATTGAGACTCCAAGGAGACTTGTCTCCTGGAAAAAGACAAGCTTCGACTAGGGACTCCCAAACGAGGTGGAGGCGCCTCAGAAGGGAATCAAATCGATAATCAAGAGAGGCACCAAGTTGGTGGATGTCATCTAGGTCATGCTTCAGCGCCGCAAACCCCCCCCCCCCCCCACCTTCAATATCGGGCTAGTCTGATGTGGCTGTAGAAGCCCGAGGATGAGGTGACGGTGCTAAACTTATTCTGCACTGACCTCAATAGCTTGTGGATGACACTTTCAAGTCGTCTTGAACAAATTCCCCAAGAAGGGGAAGACCGTGGGCTTGATGGCGAGCATAGTCCACCTGAGGTAAAGACAGTTTACTCATTCCTTCCATTGCTTCCGACCCTTCACAAGGTTATCATACTTACCCTCTCCTTTCCAGGTCTGGTGCCGCAAGGCCGAACAGATGGAGTGTCCAGCACCCCTGCATGAAGAAGCCAGAACTCCTCAGCTCAAAGCTCTGCTGGCCAAAAAATCGTACGTGGTTCTGGTCAAGGAGAAGAAGGATCCGAAGAAGGAGGAGGGCCTGAGGATCCAAGACCCATCATACGCTTAGTCCAAAGGCAATCCTACCTCCTCCGTCCATGAAGAGGAAGAGGGGGAAGAGGAGGAGGCAGAAAGAGAGGTATTCTCCCATAAGAGGAAAAGGGCGGTGACCAAGGAGCCCAAAGAGGATGACCCTCATCCCGTCCAAAGAAAACTTTGGAAAGCCTCTGTCAGCCAGCCCGGCCAATCTGACCTCCCTCAGAGTCCGAAGGGGACGTGACACCTTTGGAGTGCAGAGAGAGACCACCAAGGAGGTACTGTATCTAAGAGTGCCTTCATATGGCATGCTTTTATCCATCGTACTTTTACTAACATCTTTTTGACTAGTGGGGCATTTATTTGCTTTTACATCCCGCATCGCACCTTTCTTTGTGAGAGGACATCGGAGGACAAGCTTCCTTTGTTTGAAATGGCGAAGAGAAAGACAAGTGCGCGCACATCTCCCACCCCTGCTCATGAAGAGTTGGCGGAGGTGTCCTCCCATCCAGCCTCTTCTGTCCTATGTACAAGAGGTGGCACCGGGGTTCCCATGGCCGAGGTTCAAACCTTGGTCATCGAAGACCAAGGGGAAAAATTCCCTTGGCCAAAGACTGAGAGGGGCTCGGATGCCCACAGTCCTTGGCCCCGGTCGTGTCGGAGCCAATACGGCGGTCGGAGACGACCATCCCGGCCTCTACGGGCAGAGGAGCCGAGGTAACCCCACCATACCCGCCTGCCACAAGGCAGGCCATCATGGGGCGGCATAAGGAGATGGAGGCAGCTATGGCGAACTCCTCCATCGTTGCAGAGCATCACGCCCTTCTCGGCACGGCTCTTAGTAACTTCTTGTCCGCAGAGACCGGAATCATGGAGGACTAGACTGAAATCAAGGAGGACTTTAAAGGCTTATTTAAAGGCTTTGAGGTATGACATATGTAACCTTTTACCGCCCTTATGATTCTGAGGCTTTAGCTAGCAAACAATATACCAAGTAGCCCTTAATGAACGAGTACGGAAAGAACTGTCCGAAGACTTAAACTTGGAAAAAATCTCAACTATAAATGCATGTGTAGGAGTGTAGCTACAGTAGCCCCCGATCCTTAAGTTAGTGTGGCAAACTAAATTGGGGGTTGTTTAACTTTTAATAAGATTCGCATAAGAGAAAATATGTAGTAGCCCCCAAGAATTCGGTCAAATTGACAGAACCGACCAGAGGAGCAATATCGGTATCGGAGACTGGTGTTTAATCTCCAGGCTTCAGCTTCGACTTCGTCAGCTAATTCAAAGGAATTGGCGAAGCTAAATCACTAGCTTGCATGGTCCAAAAGGACATGGGTTTGCTTAAGAAGCAGATGGATCAAGCGCAAGGTAAGCGGGATGCTAGTGCCCCAGTTTTTTTAAAATGTTGTCGTGGCATCATAAGTTATTTTAATGCTAATGCATTTAATTGTTTTCCATCTGCCACCTCGGAGCTTGAGGCCCTCCGAGCTGAGCTAAAAGAAGCTCGGAAAGAAGTCGAACAACAAAAAGTTGTGGCGAAGAAGGCGAGCGAGGAGCTAGCCGAGGAGAAGTCGGCCCCGTGGCATGGCTCAGGCCTGGTCATTGACGTCGAGGAAGGCCTAAAGGGTTTATACGAACAACACGACACCCTTCAAGAAGACCAGAAGAAGAAGGCTGCCGAGCTCGAGAAATTGAGCTCAGTGTGCAAAGAGGCCTAGATCCAGGTTAGGGGAGACCACGAAGAGCTTCAGCATGTGAGGCAGATCACCGCTTGTAAGCCATACTTACTCCGATGCGTCTTTAGTGATATCAGGTTCACCCAGCTCATGCAAATCTAGCATTTCTCTAACGCCTTTACAAACCCGCCGAGGAGCACATCGGATGCCTGCCGTCACTACTGCTCCTTTGAGGGTTACTCCGAGCAGAAGAACTTCTGGCCGTAGTTCCAAGTGTTGTTGCATCTGCCACTGATGCGGCTTGAAGCTACGTCGGTATTTCCAATGAGGAAGGGATGATGTAGCACAGCAACAATAGGTATTTCCCTCAGTGATGAAACCAAGGTTATCGAACCAGTAGGAGAACCAAGCAACACTACATAAACAACACATGCACACAAATAGCAAATACTCGCAACCCGGCGTTTTAAAGGGGTTGTCAATCCCTTTCGGGTAACGGTGCCAGAAATTGGCAAACAGACATGAGAGAGTAGTAAATATTGATAGATCGAACGCCAAATAAAATAAAGTGAAACAAGGTATTTTTGTATTTTTGGTTTAATAGATCTGGAATAAAAGGCAAATAAAATAGATCGCAAAGACAAATAATATGAGAAAGAGATCCGGGGGCCGTAGGTTTCATGAGTGGCTTCTCTTGAGAAAAATAGCAAATGGTGGGTAAACAAATTACTGTTGGGAAATTGACAGAACTTCAAATAATCATGAGTTCATGACGATATCCAGGCAATGATCATTATATAGGCATCACGTCCAAGATTAGTAGACCGACTCCTACCTGCATCTACTACTATTACTCCACACATCAACATGCATCTAGTGTATTAAGTTCATGGAGAAATGGGGTAATGCAATAAGAACGATGACATGATGTAGACAAGATCTATTTATGTAGAAATAGACCCCATCGTTTTATCCTTACTAGCAATGATACATATGTGTCGGTTCCCCTTCTATCACTGGGATCAAGCACCGAAGATCGAACCCACCACGAAGCACCTCTTCCCATTGCAAGATAAATAGATCAAGTTGGCCAAATAAAACCCAAATATCGGAGAAGAAATACGAGGCTATAAGCAATCATGCATTTAAGAGATCATAGAAACTCAAACAACTTTCATGGATAAAAAGATAGATCTGATCATAAACTCAAAGTTCATCTGATCCCAACAAACACACGCAAAAAGAGTTACATCATATGGATCTCCAAGAGACCATTGTATTGAGAATCAATCGAGATAGATGAATCCATCTAGCTACTAACTACGGACTCGAAGATCTACCAAGAACTACTCACGCATCATTAGAGAGGCACCAATGGAAGTGGTGAACCCCTCCGTGATGGTGTCTAGATTGGATCTGGTGCTTCTGGACTCTGCGGTGGCTGGAATTGATTTTCGTTGACTCCCCTAGGGTTTCTGGAATATTGGGGCATTTATAGAGCAAAGAGGCGGTCCAGGGGCACCCGAGGTGGGCACAACCCAGTAGGGCACGCCTGGGCCTCCCGACGCGCCCTGGTGGGTTGTGCTCCCCTCGGAGCACCCCAGAGGAGCTTCTCCAACCCACTGGATGTCTTCTGGTCCAAAAAAATCCACAAAAAGTTCCGCTGCGTTTGGACTCCGTTTGATATTGATTACGTGCAATGTAATAAAATGCAAAAAACAACAACTGGCACTTGGCACTATGTCAATAGGTTAGTACCAAAAAATGATACAAAATGACTATAAAATGATTATAAAACATCCAAGAATGACAATATAACAGCATGGAACAATAAAAAATTATAGATACGTTAGAGGCGTATCAACATCCTGAAGCTTAATTCCTGCTCGTCCTCGAGTAGGTAAATGATAAAAACAGAATTTTTGATGTGGAATGCTGCATACCATGTCATATCATATTCTTTTCTTTGTAGCATGGACATTTGGACTTTTATATTGTTCAAAGAAATAGTGTAGTTTTGATATGAGACTTAAATACTCAAGTATACCAACAAGCAACCATGTCTTTCAAAATATCAATGCTAAAATAGGCTATCCCTAGCCCATCATGCTCAATCATTGATCCATTCATGAAACACACTCGCATATTAATTACACCCAATGCTCAAGTACGATCATAGTGCCCCCTAGTTGGTGCCTTTGTAAGAGAAGATGGAGACTCAAATAAAAATAAAAATTGCATAAAGTAAAAGAAAGGCCCTTCGTAGAAGGAAGTAGGGATTTGTAGAGGTGCCAAAGCTCAAAGCGAAAATTGAGAGATAAAAACATTTCGAGAGGCATACTTTTCCCACCAACAAAAACGACTTAGAGTTCCCAACACTTTCTGTGCTAGATATATCATAGGTGGTTCCCAAATAGAAATTAATGTTTATTCCTTTTTCCACCATACTTTCACTTTCCATGGCTAACCGTATCCACGGGTGCCTTCCATACCAACACTTACTAAGGAATTTATTATTTGACAACATAAAGTAAATTCATTTTTAATTTCAGGACTGGGCATCCCTAATAACTTTGCCTTACTCTCATGCAATGACAAGTGAATAAACACTCATCATGAGAATAACACATCTAGCATGGAAAATATTAGCCACCACTCACCGCCTCGCAAGAGGTACGAGCACACGAAAGAGAAATTTATTTTGAATATTAGAGATGGCACATACAAATTTGCTTAGAACGACAAAAAGAATATCGCATATAGGTAGATATAGTGGACTCATGTGGCAAAACTGGTTTAAAGGATTTTGGATGCACAAGTAGCGATCATACTTAGTGCAAAATGAAGGCTAGCAAAAGATTGAGAAGCGACCAACCAAGATGTGAATGATCTCATAAGAGAGCATTAAGCATAATTAACACCGAATAATGCACCACAAGTAGGATATAATTTCATTGCATAACTATTGACTTTCGTGGTTGCATAGGGAATCACAAACCTTAACACCAATATTCTTACTAAAGCATAATTACTCACCAACATGACTCACATATCACATCATCATATCTCAAAACTATTACTAAGAATCAAGTTTATTTGTCCAATGATCTTCATGAAAGTGTTTATTATATACTTCTTGGACATCTGTTACTTTGGAACTAATTTTCATATGTTGCTTTTTATAAGATCAAACAAATATAAGTGAAGATCATGAGCATAATATTTCTTTCTCTCACATTAATTTAAGTGAAGCAAGAGAGAATTTCTTGAAAATTTTACCAACTCTAAAATAAATCTAAGTGAAGCAAGAGAGCAATTTCTTCAAAAATACTAAAGCACACCGTGCTAAAAAAGATATAAGTGAAGCACTAGAGCAAGTCCATAACTCATAAAAATTTAAGTGAAGCATAGAGAGCAATTCTAACAAGTCATGACATAATTTTGGCTCTCTCAAATAGGTGTGTCCAGCAAGGAATCAAGACTAAAAACACAAAACAAAACAAGGAAAGACTCATATCATACAAGACGCTCCAAGCAAAACACATAGTATGTGACGAATAAAAATATAGCTTCGAGTAAAATACCGATGGTCGTTAGAAGAAAGAGGGGATGCTACACATAGTATGTGATGAATAAAAATATAGCTTCGACTAAAATACCGATGGTCGTTAGAAGAAAGAGGGGATGCCACTCGGGGCATCCCCAAGCTTAGTTGCTTGCTTCTCTTTGGATAATAGCTTGGGATGCAGGGGCATCCCCAAGCTTAGACTCTTCTTACTCCTTATTCCTTCATCCATCGTAAGATAACCCAAAACTTGAAAACTTTAATCACACAAACTCAACAAAACCTTCGTAAGATCTGTTAGTATAAGTGTAGGATCGAAAGTATGTCTAGAGGGGGGGGGTGATCAGACTACTTGACCAAATAAAAATCTAGTCTTTTCCCAATTTAAGTCTTGGTAGATTTTAGAAACTTAGCACAAATCAAGTAAACAACCTACACATGCAATTCTAAGAGTATAGCAGCGGAATGTAAAACAATTGCATATGAAGGTAAAGGTAGGAGTTTGGAGGGAGCAAACACAATGTAGACACGGAGATTTTGGGTGTGGTTCTAATAGGTGGTGCTATCATACATCCACGTTGATGGAGACTTCAACCCACGAAGGGTAACAGTTGCGCGAGTCCATGGAGGGCTCCACCCATGAAGGGTCCACAAAGAAGCAACAATTGATGTAATATAACTCTGCAGCACTTTTGGTACACTCCGTGTTATCTTCCTGTTCGATCTTCCCCTTTGTATGTTTACCCTACGTTGAACGGGCAGGCTTGCCGATGCGTAAACCCAGGGCGGCACCTTGAGGATAGATCCTCAATGGCCTGCCGGGTGTGCTTGCTACCGAGCGAGCCATCTTACCGTTCTCAACGCGGCTGCTCGAACTGTCGAGCTTGACTCGAGTCAGAACCGAGAGCATTGCCAATTGCGGAAGGCTACCCTGCCACTCTCGACGCGACCGCTTGAGCTGTTGAGCGGACTCGAAATAGAACAAGGGCGTTGCCAATTGTGGAAGGGCCCCTTTGGATGCAGGCTTTCATACATAGGGCAGGACCTCCGAGGACAATAACCTCATATATAAAAAGGAAATTGCTTAAGGTTTCGTATGACTTAGCTTTCCTGTCGCCGCACCGGCGTCCTTCACGCTTGCAGGCGGCGTCGTTCCCTTGGCTGTCTTCTTCTCCGGAAGCCATGGCCATGAGGAACTGCTAAGCTGGCCGCTAGACCAGATTCTCACAACTACGCCCCCTACCTGGCGCGCCAAAGATGTCAGTGGGGAACAACACCACAAGAATCCCTACTACGGTTGCCGGGGCGCGGGGTCGTCAGAAGAGCAGGATTAACAGTCAGCAGAAGGATCGATTACCCAGGTTCAGGCCGCGAGGATGCGTAAAATCCTAGTCCTGCTTTGGTGGATGTATTGAGTGTTCTTGGGCTCTCGAACCAGCTATGGTGGCTGTCCAGTTCAAAAGAGCCGAATCCCCCTCTAGTACGCCATGGGCCTCCTTTTATAGTCGAAAGGGGCTGCCACAGTGGCACACAGGAGGTGGAAATGCCTATAGTACTGCAAGCTTATCGCCAATATTAGAGGACAAGACGCATTTAATGCATCGCTTAGGTGTCCCTTAGCTTTATCGGGGATGGGAACGAGGCCCGTCTCGTCCATCGCCGCTCCTCCTTGCTTCGACACACGCCCAGGCTAGGGATGCATGCAGTGCCATGTAGACAGGTAGGCAGCTGAGGTGGTGCGGTGGTAGGGCCTTCATGAAGGTCCGCACGCCGCCACGCAGGTGCCTGTTGATTTGGCCTGGAAGTTGTATGTTGCCACGCAGGTGCCTGCCCAGCTAGTTGGGCTGGCAGCTGCATGCGAACGGTGGTGGTAGTCTTGGCTGGTACGGGTCTGGCAGTGGCCCTGCTGATGCCCTCGGCAAAGGCCTTGCTAGGGGCCCGGCAAGAGTCTTGCCGTGGCGTTGCCGTCATCCCCGATAAGGGTCTTGCCAGGGGCCTTGCTATCATCCCTGGCAAGGGTCTTGCTGGGGGCCTTGTGGACTTCCTCGGCTAGGATCCCGCCGCGGGTCGCCGTCTTCTGGTCCTGAGTGTTTCTCTGGCCATGGAGGTGCCTCCCGAGCCCTGGCCCAACGTGGTTGATGGTGTTGGAAACCGTGGGCTCAAGGGTGGTGCGCTCCGCTGGCGTTGGGCGAGCTACCCCGGCAAGGGTCTTGTCGGGGCCGCTGAGCCCCCCGGCAAGAGTCTTGCCGGGGGAACCTGCTTCGTCCCTCTGCTCTTTGTGCTCTCGGCCTTGGCGTTGTCTTGTTTACTGCTACATCTCGAGCTAGCGTTGGTTTTCCCCGAAGAGGAGGGGTTGATGCAGCACAGTAGCGTAAGTATTTCCCTCAGTTTTTGAGAACCAAGGTATCAATCCAGTAGGAGGTCACGCGCAAGTCCCTCGTACCTGCACAAAATGGTAGCAACTCGCAACCAACGCTTAGGGGTTGTCAATCCCTTCACGGTCACTTATGAGAGTGAGATCTGATAGAGATAATATTTTTGGTATTTTTGGTATAAAGATGCAAAGTGAAAAGTAAAAGCAAAACAAATAAAATAAAGTAATGGAGATTGATATGATGAGAATAGACCCGGGGGCCATAGGTTTCACTAGTGGCTTCTCTCAAGAGCATAGATATTCTACGGTGGGTGAACAAATTACTGTTGAGCCATTAATAGAATTGAGCATAGTTATGAGGTTATCTAGGTATGATCATGTATATAGGCATCACGTCCATGACAAGTAGACCGACTCCTGCCTACATCTACTACTATTACTCCACTCATCAACCGCTATCCAGCATGCATCTAGAGTATTAAGTTAAAAATAGAGTAACGCCTTAAGCAAGATGACATGATGTAGAGGAATAAATTCATGCAATATGATAAATACCCCATCTTGTTATCCTCGATGGCAACAATACAATACGTGCCTTGCAACTCTTTCTGTCACTGAGTAAGGACACCGCAAGATTGAACCCAAAGCTAAGCACTTCTCCCATTGCAAGAACTACCAATCTAGTTGGCCAAACCAAACGGATAATTCGAAGAGACTTACAAAGATAACTCAATCATACATAAAAGAATTCAGAGAAGATTCAAATATTATTCATAGATAAGTTGGATCATAAACCCACAATTCATCGGTCTCAACAAACACACTGCAAAAAAAATATTACATCGAATAGATCTCCACGAGAGAGGGGGAGAACATTGTATTGAGATCCAAAAAGAGAGAAGAAGCCATCTAGCTACTAGCTATGGACCCGAAGGTCTGAGGTAAACTACTCACACTTCATCGGAAGGGCTATGGTGTTGATGTAGAAGCCCTCCGTGATGGATGCCCTCTCCGGTGGAGCTCCGGAACAGGCCCCAAGATGGGATCTCGTGGATACAGGAAGTTGCGGTGGTGGAATTAGGTTTTTGGCTCCGTCTCTGGTCTAATGGGGGTACGTAGGTATATATAGGAGGAAGGAGCACGTTGGTGGAGCTCCGAGGGGCCCACGAGGCAGGGGCGCGCCCAGGGGGGGGCCCTCCACCCTCGTGACCTCCCCGGAAACTTCTTGGAGTAGGGTCCAAGTCTCCTGGATCACGTTTGGTGAGAAGATCACGTTCCCGAAGGTTTCATTCCGTTTGGACTCCGTTTGATATTCTGTTTCCTCGGAATACTGAAATAGGCAAAAAACAACAATTCTGGGCTGGGCCTCCGGTTAATAGGTTAGTCCCAAAAATAATATAAAAGTGTAAAATAAAGCCCAATATAGTCCAAAACAGTAGATAAAGTAGCATGGAGCAATAAAAAATTATAGATACGTTGGAGACGTATCAGGCATCTCCAAGCTTAATTCCTGCTCGTCCTTGAGTAGGTAAATGATAAAAAGAGAATTTTTGATGCGTAGTGATACTTTGGCATAATTTCAATGTAAATCTTCTTAATCATGGTATGAATATTCAGATCCGAAAGGTTCAAGACAAAAGTTCATATTGACATAAAAATGATAATACTTCAAGCATACTAATCAAACAATTATGTCATCTCAAAATAACATGGCCAAAGGAAGTTCATCCCTACAAAATCATATAGTTAGGCTATGCTTCATTTTCGTCACACAAAGATGTTCCCAACTTCTATACCCCCGATGACAAGCCAAGGAATTGTTTCATACTCAAATAATCTCAAACTTTTTCAACCTTCACGCAATACATGAGCGCGAGCCATGGACATAGCACTATGGGTGGTATAGAATATGATGATGGGGATTGTGTGAAGAAGACAAAAAAGGAGAAAGTCTCACATCAACGAGGCTAATCAATGAGCTATGGAGATGCCCATCAATTGATGTCAATGCAAGGAGTAGGGATTGCCATGCAACGGATGCACTAGAGCTAAGAATGCTCAACAAAAGAAAACTAGTGGGTGTGCATCCAACTTGCTTGCTCATGAAGACCTAGGGCATTTTGAGGAAGCCCATTGTTGGAATATACAAGCCAAGTTCTATAATGAAAAATTCCCACTAGTATGAACAAGACAACTTATGAGACTCACTATATGAAAATCATGGTGCTACTTTGAAGCACAATATATGAGACTCACTACATGAAGAACAAGGTGCTACTTTGAAGCACAAGTGTGGAAAAAGAGATAGTAGCATTGCCCTTTTTATTTTCTCTTTTTTTGGGCCTTTTTTTTTCTTTTTGGCCTTTCTCCCCTTTTTTTGATTGGGCAATGCTCTAATAATGATGATCATCACACTTTTATTGATTACAACATAATGATTACAACTCGATACTAGAACAAGATATGACTCTATATGAATGCCTCCGGCGGTGTACCGGGATGGTGCAATGAATCAAGAGTGACATGTATGAAAAATAATGCATGGTGGCTTTGCCACAAATACGATGTCAACTACAAGATCATGCAATGGCAATATGACAAAAGTAAAGCATGTCATGACGACGATGATGATGATGATGGAAGTTGCACGGCAATATATCTCGGAATGGATATGGAAATGCCATGATAGGTAGGTATGGTAGCTGTTTTGAGGAAGATATAGGGAGGTTTATGTGTGAAAGAGCGTATCATATCACGGGGTTTGGATGCACCGGCGAAGTTTGCACCAACTCTCAATGTGAGAAAGGGCAATGCACGGTACCGAAGAGGCTAGCAAATGGCGGAAAGGTAAAAGTGCGTATAATCCATGGACTCAACATTAGTCAAAAGAACTCATATACTTATTGCAAAAATTTAGAAGTCATCAAAAATCAAGTACTACACGCATGCTCCTAGGGGGATAGATTGGTAGGAAAAGATCATCGCTCGTCCCCGACCGCCACTCATAAGGATGCACAAGCCAGGTACACTTCATGCTTCAAATTTGTTACACAACTTTAACCATACGTGCATGCTACGGGACTTGCTAACTTCAACACAAGTATTTCTCAAATTCACAACTACTCAACTAGCACGACTATGATATTATCACCTCCACATCTCAAAACAATTATCAAGCATCAAACTTATCTTAGTATTCAACCCATTAAAAAGAAAGTTTCACATATCTTGAATACCAAGTATATTAACATTAAGAAAATTACCATGCTATTAACGACTTTCAAAATAATCTAAGTGAAGCATGAGAGATCAAGTTTCTTTAAAACAAACCACCATCGTGCTCTAAAAGATCTAAGTGAAGCACTAGAGCAAAAATTGTCACGCTCAAAAAGATATAAGTGAAGCACATAGAGTAAACTATCAAGCTCAAAAGATATAAGTGAAGCACATAGAGTATTCTAACAAATTTCAATTCATACATGGCTCTCTCAAAAGGTGTGTACAGCAAGGATGATTGTGGTAGACTAACAAGCAAAGACACAAATAATACAAGACGCTCCAAGCAAAACACATATCATGTGGTGAATAAAAATATAGCTCCAAGTAAATTACCGATGGAAGTGGACGAAGGAGGGGATGCCTTCCGGGGCATCCCCAAGCTTTGACTTTTTGGTGTCCTTGGATTATCTTGGGGGTGCCATGGGCATCCCCAAGCTTAGGCTCTTGCCACTCCTTGTTCCATAATCCATCAAAAGAATTCACCCAAAACTTGAAAACTTCACAACACAAAACTCAATAGAAATCTCGTGAGCTCCGTTAGAGAAAGAAAACAAAAGACTACTTTAAGGTACTGTAGTGAACTTGTTATTTATTTTTATTGGTGTTAAACCTACTTTATTCCAACTTCTCTATGGTTTATAAACTATTTTACTAGCCATAAATTCATCAAAATAAGCAAACAACACACGCAAAACAGAATCTGTCAAAAACAGAACAGTCTATAGTAATCTGTTACTAACACAAACTTCTGGAACCCAAAAAATTCTACCAAAATTAGACGACCTGGGAAATTTGTTTATTGATCAGTAGCAATTGGAATCACTATTTTATCACGTTCTGGTGATTTTTGACAATTCGGGCACTGAGCGCAAAGATTCTGGAAATTACAGCAAGATCAAATAACTATCTTCCAAGAAGATCTAATAGGTTTAACTTGGCACAAACACTAATTAAAAGATAATACCACATCTAAACAGAATCTAGATGGATTATTTATTCCTAAACAGAACCAAAAACAAAAAACACAAAATAAAATTGGGTTGCCTCCCAACAAGCGCTATCGTTTAACGCCCCTAGCTAGGCATAAAAGCAAGGATAGATCTAGGTATTGCCATCTTTGGTAGGCAATCCATAAGTGGCTCTCATGATAGATTCATATGGTAATTTTATTTTCTTTCTAGGAAAGTGTTCCATGCCCTTCTTTAAGGGAAATTGGAATTTAATATTCCCTTCCTTCATATCAATAATTGCACCAATCGTTGTAAGGAAAGGTCTACCAAGAATAATAGGACATGAAGGATTGCAATCTATATCAAGAACGATAAAAAGAACATCATTAATTATTCCCATAGGCTTTTTAATAGTGGAATCCGCAAGGTGCAAGTTTAGAGAGCAATCATCAAAGTCACGGAAATCTAGCAAATCACACAAAGCTTTGGGGATAGTAGAGACACTAGCACCCAAATCACACAAAGCATGAAACTCATAATTTTTAATTTTAATCTTAATTGTAGGTTCCCACTCATCATGGAGTTTTCTAGGGATAGAAACTTTCAACTCAAGCTTTTCTTCATAAGATTTCATTAAGGCGTCAACAATGTGTTCGGTAAAGGCCTTATTTCGACTATAAGCATGAGGAGAATTTAACACGGATTGCAACAAGGAAATACAATCAATTAAATATCAATTTTCATAGTTAAATTCCTTGAGATCCAAAATAGTGGGCTTAGCAATATCTAGATTTTTATTTATTTCAATCCCTTTTATCAATTTCATCATCAGGATCTAAAAACTTAGAATTCTTAGAACGCCTTCTAGGTAAGGGAAGATCATAATCAGATTCATCAAGATTCATATTGCAAAACAAAGATTTAATAGGGGACACATCAATAACTTTTAGATCTTCATCTTGATTTTCATAGGATTTAGAAGAACACGCTTTAATAAAGGCATCTTGGGCCATCACGATAAGCAAGCAAACTAACACACGAGCAAACAAAAGGCAAAGGGAAAGTGAGGGCGAATAAAACAGCAAGGGTGAAGTGGGGGAGAGGAAAACGAGAGGCAAATGGCAAATAATGTAATGCGAGAGATAGAGATTGTGATGGGTACTTGGTATGTTGACTTTTGCGTAGGCTTCCCCGGCAACGGCGCCAGAAATGGCTCGTTGACGGGAGAGTAAATCTTGACTTGACTTGGCGTAGGCCTCCCCGGCAACGGCGCCAGAAATCCTTCTTGCTACGTCTCGAGCTAGCGTTGGTTTTCCCCGAAGAGGAGGGGGTGATGCAGCACAGTAGCATAAGTATTTCCCTCAGTTTTTGAGAACCAAGGTATCAATCCAGTAGGAGGTCACGCACAAGTCCCTCGTACCTGCACAAAACGGTAGCAACTCGCAACCAACGCTTAGGGGTTGTCAATCCCTTCACGGTCACTTACGAGAGTGAGATCTGACAGAGATAATATTTTTGGTATAAAGATGCAAAGTGAAAAGTAAAAGCAAAACAAGTAAAATAAAGTAATGGAGATTGATATGATGAGAATAGACCCGGGGGCCATAGGTTTCACTAGTGGCTTCTCTCAAGAGCATAGATATTCTACGGTGGGTGAACAAATTACTGTTGAGCAATTAATAGAATTGAGCATAGTTATGATGTTATCTAGGTATGATCATGTATATAGGCATCACGTCTGTGACAACTAGACCGACTCCTGCCTGCATCTACTACTATTACTCCACTCATCGACCGCTATCCAGCATGCATCTAGAGTATTAAGTAAAAAATAGAGTAACGCCTTAAGCAAGATGACATGATGTAGAGGAATAAATTCATGCAATATGATAAATACCCCATCTTGTTATCCTCGATGGCAACAATACAATACGTGCCTTGCAACTCTTTCTGTCACTGAGTAAGGACACCGCATGATTGAACCCAAAGCTAAGCACTTCTCCCATTGCAAGAACTACCAATCTAGTTGGCCAAACCAAACGGATAATTCGAAGAGACTTGCAAAGATAACTCAATCATACATAAAAGAATTCAGAGAAGATTCAAATATTATTCATAGATAAGTTGGATCATAAACCCACAATTCATCGGTCTCAATAAACACACCGCAAAAATAAGATTACATCGAATAGATCTCCACGAGAGAGGGGGAGAACATTGTATTGAGATCCAAAAAGAGAGAAGAAGCCATCTAGCTACTAGCTATGGACCCGAAGGTCTGAAGTAAACTACTCACACTTCATCGGAAGGGCTATGGTGTTGATGTAGAAGCCCTCCGTGATGGATGTCCTCTCCGGCGGAGCTCTGGAACAGGCCCCAAGATGGGATCTCGTGGATACAGGAAGTTGCGGCGGTGGAATTAGGTTTTTGGTTCCGTCTCTGGTCTAATGGGGGTACGTAGGTATATATAGGAGGAAGGAGCACGTCGGTGGAGCTCCGAGGGGCCCACGAGGCAGGGGGGCACGCCCAGGGGGGGGGGGGCGCCCTCCACCCTCGTGACCTCCCCGGAAACTTCTTGGAGTAGGGTCCAAGTCTCCTAGATCACGTTCGGTGAGAAGATCACGTTCCCGAAGGTTTCATTCCGTTTGGACTCCGTTTGATATTCTGTTTCCTCGAAGTACTGAAATAGGCAAAAAACAACAATTCTGGGCTGGGCCTCCGGTTAATAGGTTAGTCCCAAAAATAATATAAAAGTGGAAAATAAAGCCCAATATAGTCCAAAACAGTAGATAAAGTAGCATGGAGCAATCAAAAATTATAGATACGTTGGAGACTTATCATTTACCTTGGTGCTTCGGCTTCTCTCCGGCTTCCCTCCTCTGCCCTGCTAAGTGTGGGCACGGCGCATGGCTCTGACCGCCCGCGCACAAGTAAAGGGGTCAGAAGGAGAGCCCCTACTTTTGTACACCGACACCTCTCAACGGCTCAAGCGGCTGCACTAGAAACGACAAAGTGCCTTGCCGGCAGTGGCACCCCCAGCAGGCTGCTAAGGATCCGTCCTCAAAGCGCTTGCGGCTAGGGTGCGTGCACCGGCAGGCCTTTCCCAGTAACGCGTAGGGTGTGTACCATGCAAGAAGGAATCATATGAGGGAGATAACATGCATTCAATCCACAAACATAGCAAGTTATATTACAATAATATTTGCCGCAGTTCTAACTTAAGCGGAATTGTTTTTGGTACGGATCCATGGTGGCAAGGGGAAGCGAAGCACCTAGTCCCGGCGCTGGCCCTCCATCGTCAGGACGTGGTCGACCAAGCTGACAACGGGCGCGACAAGCTCCTCAAGTGCCCCATGGTCCGTGTCTGCCAGCAAGCTATCCTGGTTAAGGTCGAGGCCGGGGTTCCTATACGCCACCTTGGTGATAACCTTGAGGAGGGCGCCCCGGAAAAGCTTTCGAGACTCGTTGGCCAGGTGGGTCACTCGGCGGTCGTGGAGTAGCTTCAAGGCGTCAAGGACGGCTTCGAGGAACATGGTCACCCTGGCGCTCTCAGAAATCCTGTCGTCGTGGAAGTACCTCATGCTTGGCAGGCCCATGGTGGATAGTTGCGTGGTGAGCTTCTCCGAGACGTCGACGAGGCGTGCGGTCCAGATCTTCACGCCGCTCACAAAGTCTTTGTGCTCAGGGGTAGCGCTCGCGAACTGTTGCTCCTCATCCTCGAGTTTCTTGGCCAGGGTCTTGTTGCGGGCTCTGCTACTCACGAGGGTCTCCTCCAAGGTGGCCAGCTTCAGCTTCAGATCAGATATGGAGTCATTGGCCTCGTAGAGCAGCTTGTCCCTATCGGATATGGTGGTCTGCAGGCCCGCCAAGGTGTCGATGGCCTTATCCCTGTCACTCTTGAGCGTCGCGACCTCCTTGTTGTGCTTCTCTAGCTCCGCCCCCAAATCCTCCATCTAGACGTCCAGCTCGCTCTTGGCGGCCTCTACCGCTTCAGCAGCATCGACGGCCTCCTTCAGCTTGCCGGCGTGATCCAGGACCAGAGCGGCAAGTGCATCGTTGTGTTTATGCTCCAGTTCCTGGGTCCACTGCGTGACGAGCTTCTCGATTTCTTCATCCTTGCCATAGAGCTTGGCGGCAAGTGCCTTCTCGCGAGCGGCAAGGTCTTCTTCTTGGGCGTCGAGCGAGATGCGGCGCTCCCTCAGCTCACCGTCCTCCTTGGCGATTCGTGCATCCTCCTTCTCCTAGGCCTTCTCGATATCTAATTGCTTCAGAAGAAGCTCGTTCCACTGCTGACCCAGCTGCTCCTGGCTGGCCTTCAGATCTTGTCAGGCCTCCGTAAACCAGACCTGTGTCTGCTCAACGTGCTCCTGGAGGCCCGCCTCCGCTGCGTCGACGACCGCCATCCTGGAGTCCAGCTTCTCCTTGCGGGCGCGGTGAAGTTCCTGAAGCTTGTGGAAGCTGCTGCTAATAGCTTGGAGGAGCTGGCCCTCCTTGGAATTGCCGCTGCTGGCGCCAAGCTTGTCGACAACTTGGAGCCTGGAGCCGATGATTACCTCTTCGTCAAAAACCTCCCCCTCAGCAGGCGCCCCGGTTCTTGCCGTCCCCGGGATGGTGACAAACAGATCCTCGCTGATCTTCAGGTATATGCTCAAGTGGGGGGCTTCGGGACCGATGTAGCGCCAGGCGCTCCTGAGGCAGGGATCCCATCAGTACGGTCACCGGTCCCTTCGCTGGCCTCCCCGACAGATCCCCTGGCGGCCTCTTTGTGTGCTTCCTTGGTAGCCTTGTCAGCGGCAACCTCGTCGGCCTGAGCGGCGACATCCTTGGTGATCTCCTCAACGGTGCCATCGACATCCATTTGACCCGCCGAGGAGAGGTCTGAAAACCAAGGAGGGGAAGAAGATGAAACCAGGATCCAAGTTTAAAGCAAGAAGAAAAAGATTACACTGGAGAACAAATCAAGGCCATGAGGCAGCCGGCTTACCTACGACAAGTTGGGGAGGAGTGGTTCCCTCCCTACCAACGCTCGTTGCTGGGATGGGGCCGCCGACACTTGTGCTTGCCGGCTCCTCCTCCGCACGCGCGGGCTCATTGGGGGAGGGCCTTGCCGGAGATCTCTCCCTTGGCAGCATAGGCTCGCCGGTAGAAGCCCTTGCCAGGGACCCGTCCTTGGTTGGTGTGGTGGTTGATGGAGGAGGCATGTTGGGGGCGGCCCTTGACGGCCCCTCCTGTTGCCGCTCTTCCCCTGCAAACCTGGCAAGACTGATGGTGAAAATACATGCCCGAGCGCTCGCCAACGGAAAGTGGATAGTGGGCTCACGCTGGGGGCTGAGTCGGGGGCTGCGTCGTGGGCTTGGGCCCGAGCTGATCATGATCACCTCCGGTGTGCTCGAGGTGCTTGCCAGGGGCTCATCTCCCATTGAGGTATTGCCCCTCTTTTCCATCCTCTGCGCCTGTGTCTCCGTGTCCCTACAAAAGCAAGCCAAGACAAAGTTAAATCAAGCAAGATAACCAGAACAGGAATCCAGGAGATGGAGAAGGTGGTGGAGCACTCACTCGTCCCTTTCTTCGTCCTCTTCCTCTGGCCCCCTCCTGTTCGGGCTCATGCCAGAGAGGTCGTAATCGGCCTCTGATATGGTCTCCCTGCAGAGGGGTGGGGACGGAGACCTGCGTCGCTTGGCCGTAGCGGAAGCAACGGCTGCTGCTTCCTCTGCCACCGCGGCTGTGCGCTTCGTATGACGCATGGGCTGCGCCTGGGCCCCTTGCCGCGATGCGGCCTTGCCGGCTGCCTTCTTGAGCGAAGAGGCTCGCCGCACTGACTCGCTGGAGCCAGACCGCCGAAGGACACACTTCCTCCTCCCCTTAACTGGGGGCTCCTCGGGCGCCTCCTCTTCGCCCGTGTCGTCGGCCGCCACTTTGTACGCCTCCTCGGCAGAAGGGCCCCCAGTGGCAGCGCCGCTGCACTCCCCGGCGAACCCCACCAGCTGCTCGGCAAAGTCTTCTTTGGCCCCGACCTCGCTTTCCCGGAAGCCAGCGCTGCTGACCGCTTCGGCAAGAGGCGCCTCCTCTGCCTTGTTGGCGATATACTCCACCTCCTCGTCGGTGGTGTCGCGGACGAGCTGCTTCTCCTCACAGACAGGCCGCTTCGACAAACTGTTGAAGAACTCCTGCACCCGCGCCGTGTTCGGCTCGGCCCAGGTCTGGCCGAGGCCATGGGCGTTGAACACCAGCATCATGGCGATGATGGAGGTCCGGGCGGACTTGTTGCACATGGGGACCACGGCCACCGGCAAGTTGAACAGCGTGTCGACCTCCGTAACCTTGCCGGCCTCCTCAGCCTTGCCGACCTCCTCAGCTTTGCCGGCCTTTTTCTTCCCGGCCTTGCCAGGTTTGTCGATCTTGAGCTAGAACAGCTTCGAGCAGAGGGACGCGTGTTGCATCACTGTGAAGTTCTGATTTAGACCAGGGTGCAACCTCATTATGTCCGCCGTGTTCTGGAAATCCCAAGCCGACCTCCCTTTGTTATGAAGAGGGGCAATGCGGCGGCAGATGAAATCGGCCCGGATCATCTCCAAGGTGAGCACGACAAACTTGAGGCGGTGGATTCTGGTGATGGCAATTGTGAGCTTCCTGTCCCGAGGATCGAGGCTACCCCAGTTGCCGCGACGGACCACTTGCGCTTCCCGAGGGGTGCAGAATGGGTGCGACTCCTCCACAATCCAGCACCACCTGTGCCACCACTCCTGCCATTTCTCCTTCTGGGCCCCGTTTGGGTATGTCTCCTTGCAACAAGCCCTCGGGATACAGGTGACGCAGTCGGACAGCGCCCCTCTTGGCAGGATGTGAGGGAGGAAATAGTGGCTGAAGAGTGTCGTGTTGGGGATCACCCCGGCAAAGTTCTCACAGAGGTGAGCAAAGATGGCCATACACGCCACGACGTTTGGCGTGAAATATAGAAGATGGAGGTCGGAGGTGTACATGATGTCGATGAAGAAATCTGAAAACAGGGGGAAAAGCCCGCAGTAAAGATAATCGACAAAGAAGGGATACCGATCTAGACCTGGCGCACCGTTGGGTCCGGGCATGACACGGATGGTGGGATGCCAGGTCGTCTCCCTCCCCCACATGAACTGGAACTGCTCCTTGAGCGCGCGCACGTCGAGTCCAGGAGCAAAGACGACGTGCTCCCTCCGCTTCGTCACCAGCGCATCCTCCACCTCTTCGCTCCCCTGGAGCGCCCCCTTGTTCTTGTTCTTTAGCGCCATGGCAGCCGATGGAGGGCAGGGGGCCGAAAGCGGTGAGGGCGTGGTGGCGATGGGTGGAGAAGGGAGCTTTGGATTGGGATCGAGGAAGAAGAAGGGGGCGGCAGTTTCCTAGATTGGAATGGGCGAAAGGGGTAAATGAGCAGCACCCCTGCAGTTTCCTCTTTTTATGGTGAAGGTGCGGGGCTGCCTCTTTACTGTTCGGTGTGAAGGCATTGGCGCAGGCACAGGCGTGCTGCAACCACTCCATGCACGACCCCCACAACGCTCACTCAATACAGATCATGGGAAAGCGCAGCAGACGAGAAGATTATAGCAGTTATTCCCCTACCACGCATGCATGTGCACTGTTTGTGCCTGGCCCAACGACGCCTCGCACCCGTGTATGGCCCAGGCCCGGGGGCTCCTGTCGGTGTACTAAAGTTTGGGCTCTTTAGCACCCCATACTTGTGCACGGGTAGTCGTAGCCACCTCTGCGGCAAGGCCTGAAGGGGGCGACCGAGAACAAGATACAAGGTGAGGAGAAGCAGCCAAGCCAAAGACCAGAAGACAAAGGGCAGGCTGGACCCCCGACAAGATCCTTGCCGGGACAGCTCGCGAGACCCCGACAAGATCCTTGCCGGGGATGATTTGCAGATCACTCACAAAGGCACCCTTGAGGTCGAGAGCTCTGACACCATCAACAGTGTTAAAACCAAGATCCAAGGGCGCGCGTGTAGTGGCGTGCAGATCGTTGTGAGGGCCTGGAGATGAGGCTCCGGCAAGAGGACGTCCGCAAAGCCCTGGCAGGATCCTTGTCGGGGGCATTGGCAATACCGTGGCAAGACTCCGCCACCTCGTCGCCACTCCAGCGTAGTGGCCAGCCTACCAGCCTAGCAAGCATCTACGTGGTGACATGTAGATCTTCTTGAAGACCGTGGCACCTCTCCAGCACAACAGCTAACCAGCCAACTTGGCACTGCATGCCTCATCAGCGTGGGCACGTGTCGAGACGGGGCGAGGCAGCAACGGACAGGACGAGCTCTCCTCCCGTCCCCAATAAAGCTAAAGGGCATGTAAGCAGTGCATTTATGGCATTTGTCCTAAGACGCCGGTGATAAACATAGGTACTGTAGCAGCTTTGCACCTCCTATGTGCCACTGTGGTAGCCCCTTGGACATATAAAAGAAGGCCCACGGTGTACTGGAGCAGGATTTGAACTTTTGAACCTCTCGGCCCAGCATGCATGCAAGCAACTAGTCGGAGCTCAACAACACAAAATACACAATCAAGCAGGACTAGGGTCTTACGCTTCTCAGCGGCCCGAACCAGGATAAAAATACGCCGTGTTAACCTTTAGATCCGCTCTTTGCACCACTCCTCCTCCCTGCCGAACCGTAGAAGGGACCCAAGCGATCCCATAGGTGTCGACCTTCTCTAGCTAAGCACCGACAATGGAATTTTAAGTGCGAAGTTATGTACCCGAGCCACATAATCTTCGGTTAGAACGGGAGGATCGTGTGGCACATACCCCTAGCTATTTGGGTTTAACTCGTGACTGCCTGGGGAGCGAAGGAGCACCTATGATATGCTTTGAAGAGCCCGAAGTACCCAACTTCACGCCTCCTTGGCAGCTGATAACCCACAAGTATAGGGGATCACAACAGTTTTCGAGGATAGAGTATTCAACCCAAATTTATTGATTCGACACAAGGGGAGCCAAAGAATATTCTCAAGTATTAGCAGCTGAGTTGTCAATTCAACCACACCTGAAAGACTTAATATCTGCAGCAAAGTATTTAGTAGCAAAGTAGTATGGAAGTAACGGTAACGGTAGCAAAAGTAACAGTAGCAGTTTTGTAGAAATTGTAATAGTGGCAACGACAACGTAACATAGCAATGATCAATATGTGAAAAGCTCATAGGTAATGGATCAATGATGGATAATTATGTCTGATGGCATTCATCACGCAACAGTTATAACCTAGGGTGACACAAAACTAGCTCCAATTCATCAATATAATGTAGGCATGTATTCCAAATATAGTCATACGTGCTTATGCAAAAGAACTTGCATGACATCTTTTGTCCTACCCTCCCGTGGCAGTGGGGTCCTAATGGAAACTAAGGGATATTAAGGCCTCCTTTTAATAGAGAACCGGACCAAAGCATTACCACTTGGTGAATACATGAACTCCTCAAACTACGGTAATCACCAGAAAGAATCCCAATTATTGTCACCTTGGGGTATGCGGATCATAACTCGTAATAGGTGTCTACAACTTGCAAGATAGGATCAAGAACACAAATATATTCATGAAAACATAATAGGCTCAGATCTGAAATCATGACACTCGGGCTCTAGTGACAAGCATTAAGCATAGCAAAGTCATAGCAACATCAATCTCAGAACGTAGTGGATACTAGGGATCAAACCCTAACAAAATTAAATGGATTACATGATAAATCTCATCCAACCCATCACCGTCCAGCAAGACTATGATGGAATTACTCTTGCACGATGGTGAGCATCATGAAATTGGTGACAGAGGAAGGTTGATGATGATGATGGCGGTGGATTGCCCTCTCCGGAGCCCCGAACGGACTCCAGATCTGCCGTCCCGATGAAGAACAGGAGGTGGCGGCAGCTCCGTATCGTAAAACATGATGAATCCTTCTCTCTGAATTTTTCTCCCCGAACATGAATATATGGAGTTCGAGTTGAGGTCGGTGGAGGTCCAGGGGACCCACAAGGCAAGGGCGCACCCTCCACCCTTGTGGACAACCGGTGGGTCCCCTCTGGTTGATTTTTTCGCCAATATTTTTTATTTATTCCAAAAATATTCTCCGTAAAGTTTCAGGTCATTCCGAGAACTTTTATTTCTGCACAAACATAACACCAAGGCAATTCTGCTGAAAACAGTATCAGTCTGGGTTAGTTCCATTCAAATCATGCAAATTAGAGTCCAAAACAAGGGCAAAAGAGTTTGGAAAAGTAGATACGATGACGACGTATCAACTTCCCCAAGCTTAACCCATTGCTTGTCCTTAAGCAATTCAGTTGACAAACTGAAAGTGATAAAGAATAACGTTTACAAACTCTATTTTATCTTGTTGTGGCAAATATGTAAAGCCAGCATTCAGGTTTTCAGCAAATATTATGAACTAACCATATTCACAATAACATTTAAGCCTGACATTTACTCATATCAATGGCATAATCAACTAGCCAGTAATAATAATAAATCTTGGATGACAACACTTTTTCAAAACAATCATGATATGATATAATAAGATGGTATCTCGCTAGCCCTTTTCGAGACCGCAAAACATAAATGCAGAGCACCCCTGGAGATCAAGGACTGACTAGACATTGTAATTCATGGCAAAAGAGATCCAGTCATACTCAATATCAATTAATAGCAAAGCATACAAATGACAGTCGTTGTGGCACCCCGGCTCAGAGAAACCGGAACGCCCCGTATTCCAGCCCAGTGATTGAGGTGAAGTCTTCTGGAATACGACACTGCTTAGCATAGAAAAATTAGCTCTTTATTACAATCTATTTGGGTACAAGGGAATTACATCGGCACGGCGACACTACGCCTGCCACGGTTGCTCCATGCAAGCAGCAGAACCACGCGATGCAGCGGAATAACTCTAGCAGCAGGACATCGACAACGGTGATGAACTCCAGTCCGCAGGGACTCTGGCTGGAACGCTTATCCTAGCTCGCAAACAAGGGATCCACGGCAAGAAAGCAATCAAATCCAGCATGACCTGCAAACTGGCATGACACGCCAGGTCAGTACATTGAATGTACTTGCAAGCTCACAGCAACCAAAGCAATCAAGACATACAACAACATGTCAATTACAGCTTAACAAGGATTATCGTGATATTATCAGAACAACATGGCATGAACAACATGGCATGAACAACATGATATAACAACATGGAATAACAACATGATACAGCTAGAACAATATGAGCATGGCATGAACATATAAACATGATGACACTATCATGCAACATGATGACATTATCATGCACCAACTTACTCTGTTCGGGTTACCTCGTAACTATCACGGACATCACACGATCATCTCAGGATCCAATCAAGCTTGGCTTTAACAATACCGTAGTGATCATGACCACAAGGAGCTTGATCTTCACCCTTGACTCTCGCATAACACCACAAACATCCATCAACTCGGTATCCTCGATACCATGGTGATCATCTCACCATCACAACCAATCTCATACCGCGGTGATCATCTCACGATCACAACCAACTTCTTTCTCATCATCAAACCGGGGTTGTTGTTGATCAAGTTATTATTATTACTGTTGACCCACAGTGTGACCAACTACGAACTGGGCCCTTATCCGCGGGCGCGGCTATCGATAGATTTAATATACACTTTGCAGAGGTAGCACACTTTACCCACACCACAGAACCCATGGCCTTGCACTCCCATTCGGGTGGACCAACGGCGTTCCGACAAAACCGTCCTACTGCCATGACACTCTCCCGACTAACTCCCCTCTGGGCTAAGTCATGGGTGGCCCCGTGCCTACCAAAGACACCAACGGCCACCGTCGTGGCAAAACAAAAATGGTCCCAAACGGGGACATGTGCACATAACCAAACTCGGGCTCACAAGGCTTATGTCGTCCTACCTGGCCAAGGCAGCGCTCGCGCATAACCTTCCCTCGTTGGAGGCACTGGCAAGAGGCACAACAATAGACCCAGTTAGAATCCTCCCAAAAAGGCAAGTGTGGTTGCACTGGTCACCTCGATATGGCGGCACCATGACTCAGCCAACAGTTGTTCAAGTTCAATTTAATCCGGTTAAGCTTGAATGCAATATGCTGAGTCATGATAAAATAACATGATGCAATTACAATGCATGAACATGATATCAACATGAGCATGAGGGTACAACATAACTATCCACCGTATCAACAATGAATCATATCCAACTGAGCATGGCATAATGACGAGCATGAATATCACAAGTACAACACTACTCATAGTATAACCACTACAAAAAAATACACTTCCGTGATGATACGTGTTTGTCATAGTAGGTCGCATTTTCTGTCATGCATGTACATCCATGACGATTTTATGACAAAATCAAGATAGTCATACCTGTGTTGTCGTAGAAGTGTTCCATGACATTACCAAAATTATCATCACGGAAGTGTCCACTTCCATGATGATAAATCCCGCGTCACAGAAGTGCTTTTGTCAAGGGTGACCGACACGTGGCATCCACCGTAACGGAACACCGTTAAGCTATCGGGTCGGGTTTTGGATCTGATAACCCGTTAACAGCCCTAACCAATGGGGATTTTCCACGTGTAAAATCATCATTGGCTAGAGGAAACACGTGTCGGCTCATCATTGGGACAGATGTCATCCACTGATTGGTCAGAAGGTGCATATGATACGTCGACGCATGGCACGGCCCAATAGAGGCCCATTCTCGTGAAAAGACCCGCCCATTTGACTTGGTCAAAAGGTGGCGGGCCGGCCCATGTAAAGCCTGTTAACGACATGTTCGCATATAGCCCATTTACAGCCCGCTAACCCAAGGCCCGTTACACCCTATCCGAATTAGGCCCAGTAGCGTCATCTGGGCCACCCAATATGATTCCAGCCCATTTTCACTTCTGGCCCATGTATGGCCCATGACGTCTTTCGGCCCATATGAGGCCCTATGTAACTCTTGGCCTATTAACGACCCGTGGTGAAACTGGCCCGTAATGAATAGTGTATCACTTTACACCCATTAACGGCCCGTGGTGAAACTGGCCCATAATGAATAGTGTATCACTTTATACGCATTAATGGCCCGTTATTCTGTTTTGCCATTTCCAGCCCATGTTATCTTTTGGCCTTCTTAGAGCCCATTTATTCTTGGGCTCATTTCCAGCATTCGTTTACTTACGGCCCGTTACTGTCATTTTCTGCTTGTGGGCCAAATTCAGCCCGTGGTTACAGTCGGCCCGTTTGTGGTCCGTTAATATGTTGGGCCGTTTTCATAGCGTCATCAAATATGACCTATTAACGATGGCCCATTATGGTCGACCCATGAACGGACGATTCCAACTCTAGCCCGTTTACGGCCATAATGCGGCCTGTTATTGGCCCATGTTTGGCCAATCGATCATACTGCCCGTATAAGGCCCATTGATGATACGACCCATAGAAGGACCATTGTTTCTACGACCCGTAGAAGGCCCATTGTTTCTACGGCCCGTAGAAGGCCCACTGTTTCTACGGCCCGTAGAAGGCCCACTGTTTCTATGGCCCATAGGAGGCCCACTGTCACTACAGTAAATTTTAGCCCATGGTTATTGTGGCCTAGTTTTAAAAAATAGGTTATTGCAGCCACTAGCAAACCACGGAAAAAGAACTGCAATGACTACAAGCAAACAAATAAACAAGACAACAAGGAAATAAATAAGAAAGCAACTTACGCTAGGCTATCACGGCTATCACACATATTACATCCACTAGGCATCAAAGTTCGCCACCAGTGCAAATAAACGCGCCAACAAAAGAATATACAAAACTGAGAGCACTTCAGAAGGCACTAGGCCTGGCCAGGTCGCCCCCCCCAAACAGCTGAAGAAGCTGAGTACACCTCACTTGTGTCAACGATAGATGCATCAACACTAGATTTAAGGCATGATGGTGCGCACGGCAGTCCTCTGACATCTTCATTGCATCTTTGACTTCAAGTCAGAGCTGAGCGGAAGCAAGCCTTTCCGCTTTAAGTTGAGACTGAAGAAGTTGAACTGATTGAGGCAGCGACTGCACAGAGGTTGTCTCACACCTGCTGGTGAGTAGCTTCAACTTACTGTCTTCATCAAGACATGACCTTGGGGTCATCTCGCTGTCCTCAAGATGGTTTGGCTCACTATCTTCCCTAAAGTTCTGCCTGGCATAAGAGATACGAGTCTGAAAGAGAAACAAGGAGACACGTAACAGGTTTCACAATTATATAAGCAAATAAACGGATCTGTTCTGCATAAGGAACATGTTTTTACAACTACAATTTGAAACTGGTAGTTGTTGCAAACATCCAATCAGAGGTAAACAGCAAAGCAAACAAAAGTGGAGGAAATGATGCCTATCCAAATCTATACTAGAACAAAGTTTGAAGGCTTGAGAAGGATGAACTTACATCACATGTTAACACGGGCTAGACAAAGCCCTTCTCCATGTTGATGGAAGGATAATTCAATAAATTCCCCAAAGAAAATTCTTTATAAGCGTTGCCATTATTCTACATTTTGCAAAGAGTAAATATAGATCAAATAATATTGGAAGAAACAGAGGATAATGAAGCTTAGGTGCAGACTGATGATACATAATCAAATAGCAATTAACTAAGTACAACGTTACAAGGCAAAAGGGAGAGAGGTACTGACAAGAGCAATGCAAAGCCCATTATTGTTTTGAGATCGTATGATCCATTGAGCAAGGAGATTCATCTGAAATTAGTTTTCATACAAGAGAGAAGGTAAGGCACAAGTAGAAATTTAGGAGTTCAAATTTTGAATTCATATCATAGACAGTACCTGACACTGGGCTCCCAGCAGTACTAATAGGGGTTTGGCCACTGGAGTTGGGGTAAAGTGTGGTACAACTGGGCCTGTGTTTTCTGTGGCTGCTGATGTATCGGATTTAACAGGTATCGCTACCTTTTCCAAATACCTAGTTTGTACTCCTTGAGGATCTGCACTCACCCTCTTCGTTTTGGACATCTATTACGAAAGAACAACATTTGACTAGAAAAAATAGTGTGACGGCACATGGAATAGGTACAGAAAATGGATAGGTATGGCATATACTCATATATGATGCTTAAACTAAGCAGATGGTGTAACAAAGTAGAAGTAATGCAAGAGGTCAGATGCAAAATATGTGCGACCAATACAACTTTGCAAAGTTAGAGCAAGCACCTTGATGGGTGAATAAGATAGGCCATCCTCCACCATGCCAATTTTGTTAGCCAGTGGATCGTTCTGCAATATTCCTCCCGTGCGCCCATTCTCATATTCATTTTGATAATGTTCAATATATGACATGCATGAAAACATAAAAACAAGTGAGATTTTCTTTGTAATGCAGAAGTGATTCTAATCCAATACTGCCTCCCTGTAAACCCCTTTGTGCTATCTCTGCAATTCTTTTAAAAGATGCCATGCATGCTGTAATTTGTTGTGTGCATTAATATAATGTGGCCTACTACTCAAAATATGAGAGCTCCAGAAGTGATGACACTTCACAGATGATAGCTTCAACATATAGTAAAGAAGAACAAGTCGACCTAACCTGACAGATTCAAAATATACTAAGGGAGAACAACTCGACCTGACCAGTCGACCACAAGCGAAGAGTATCATATTAAAGAAGAGCAGAAGAACAAGCAGATTAAAGATATTACAAGTCTTTCAATACAATGTCGGTTGGACACCCATGATGAACCAAAGCGCATAGAGAAATACTATTCTTTCTGGTCTCTCCATATGTGGCTCACATGCATTTCCAAACTAAAGTAGGAACATTTAGCTAACCAATTAAACATCTCTTAGTTTTACTAATATCAGTAATAATATCAGATATGAATTTGTACAACTAAGCTTGTTTAGCTCGATGGGTGGAGCAGTGCTATTACGACACGAACCACGTAGGCTGATTGTGGTCATCATAAAATGGGGAAAACATAAGCATGATGAGTGCAGTGTTGACCGTGGCAGTGGGATGGCAGATCTGAAGCTGCAAACCGTGCAAAGGGTAGTTAGCAACCGATGTTTGCTTTGAAATAGCAACTAAGATTTAATATGGACAAGAAAGTACGGTCAACAAGTGACAAAGAAATGCAATTATGCTGTCTCTCTATATGTCGCGACATGCATTTGGAAACTCAAGTGGGACCTTTAGCTAACCAACTAAATGGGTCAGTTAACTAATATCAGTATCATATCACAATCATATTTGAACAACTAAGCTTTCGAATTCTGAGTGTTGTGTTGTTTAGCTTGAAGGGTGGAGTAATGCTAGTACGACAGAAAGCACCTACGCAGATCATAGTAGAGTAGATAAACGGGGAAAACCCTAAGCATCAAGAGAAAAATCAGGAAAGTGGAACTAGCTGGACCAGTGGGTGGCGCACATGCTTTTTGAAATGAATATAGGAACATTAGGTGACCAATTAAACGCTCTCTGTTTTAGTGATACGAGCATCACATCAGATTTGTATTTCAACACGTAAGCTTTGGGTTGAGGTCTTGAGGAGCAGTGCTAGCACGACACGAAGCACCTACGATGATGGTAGTGAATATAAAGGGGGGAAACCATAAGCTTTACGAGTATAGTGCCCGTGCCATGGCGGATCTGAAGGTGCAAACCGGACAAATCTACTTCGCAACCAATGTTTGCTTTCAACTAGCCACTACGATTTGGTACGGACAAGAAAAGTACAGTAAACAAATTACAATCTATTTTCTAGGTGAGATCAATAACTTAAGCACATATGGAAGAGTACCACCTCTCTTGCGACGCCGTGTAGGCCTATGCTGATATGTTGAGGGTGTTGCGGGTGCGATGGCTGTCGGCGGCAGGGAAGAAGACTTTAGACGGCAGACGGCCGGGTCGGGGGATATATCCTGTTGCCGTGGACGAGGCGATCGTAGGAGCGGCAACGGCAAGGTGGACAATGGCGCCGATGAAGCGAGAGGAGGCGATGAAAGGATCCTGGTCCAGCGCCGTGGATGAGAGATGTCCATCTCTTGCAGTGGACGACGGGGTAGGGGTAGCGGCTCCGGCAAGGTGGAGGATGGGGTGGCGGATGGAGGAGGCTGGCCGCAGTGCGGAGGTTGTCGTGCCGCCGACGGTGTATGAATGGGGAAATGGAGGGGAGGGGGATCTCAAACTTTGGGACGCGCTTCTCTGAAATGGGGGAAGTTACGAAATTATCGCCCGTTTAAAATTTTGGACATTGCGTCGGTTGGGGATAGGACGGTAATCTCGCATCTCCCAAATATTTGCCGGTAACTATTTCGGGCGTGGAGAGGGTGTTTTGCCGCCCACGGTTGGCACCCACGGTGTATGAATAGGGCTGACATGTAGGGCGGTTGTGTCACGTCTGATGGAAGTTACACATCTGCCGCTATTTAAAATATTAGCCTACATCGATTTCGGACGAGGAGAGTTTGTTTTGCCACCCACCGTGTATGAATGGGGAAATGGAGGAAGAGACACATATCTTTCGGACGAGCTTGAATCAAATGTGTTTTGCCGCTCACGTTTGGCGCCCACCGTGTCTGAATGGGCTCAGAGGCCGTCGTGTCACGTCTGATTGAAGTTACTAGTCTACCCCTATCGACAACAGTGTAAATCCGGTCGATAAAGATGTCAAGTGTCAGGGGTAGACAGTAATTTCCATCTCGCAAACACTTGCTTCGGGCAGCCCACAAATTATAGTGGGTGTTTAGCCGCTTCGTTCAAAACTTGGGAGAATAGCATTCACGTTTGCCCTGGGACCTGGCAAACTAAATTCAAATCCAATTTGTATTCGATTACGAATATCCATAGATAATTATACATTTTGTTATTTATTTCTTCAAAACCACAACAAATATTTATTCCACCTTTATATATGTTTATGATTTAGAAATGCCGTGATCTTCGAATTCAGTAGATTGGATACACTCTGAGTCAAACAGTTATTTCATCCAATACAATATGCTCACACAAAAAATAGTTCACCTTATGTCAATCAGACAAGTACTGAGGATTACCTCGCCTAAAAAATTTGGATCATTACAACACATGGACAACATAGGGGGTCTTGCAACATAATCCATTCAGAGACATGACACAACATGCAAGTACAATAATCTAATGACAATTTCAACTGGTATCTAAAGAAGAACCCGTATTACCTTGGGCTTCAGATAGCAGAAACAGTAGGACCTCCTCCATCTTCAAATGCAACATCCTTACTTCCTCCAATTCTTGCGTTGCTTGCATAATGCGTGCCGCTAATTCCATAATTTCCAGCCTCAAGATAAAGATTATCTCATTCATGGCAGCCACACCATCTCTTTCTGCCTCTAGTAGAGCCTCAAGCACTATAATATCTGTGCTCAGACTGCTCTCCAGCGGTGTTGCCTTTGAACTGCTACCATCTGGTAACATGGATGGTGCACTGCTTCCACAAATAGATTCTGGGGTTGTACATTGTGTCCTAGTGTGAACGGCATCCTGAAAGGTTTCTGCTGGACATCAGCAAGAGATAGTTATCGTATGATCTAGGCAGTAAGCTTACATGGTAAACGACTGACGAATTATTGCCGAGCATGGCAAACTATATTTAAATGGTTCGATGCAGCATCAGCCGAAAAGAAATTAAAATGGTAAGATGAAACTAGGGATGTAAGTGGCAAATAAACAACATCCGCCAGTCCCATCTAGTTAGTTTTTGCTACCTCCCTAGATCATTTTCCTCAAAAAACAAAAACTCTTTTGAACCATCATACCACTAGTGGACTTTAATCAAGATTAAACGGGACCCAGTTGACATCCCTAGTTGAAAGGGAGTGTACAACCGCTATATTTAAGTTGCCAAGGCATCTAAGCAGTTGAAATAATCTGAGAAAGCACTTAACAGTGTGGCCTCATATAAATTACGAAGACAGTCTTGTGATGAAGTTGAGAGGAAAAGTTAAGGACTCAAATGAAATAGGCATGCATTTCTTTACGATAGTACATCATGCACTGCTGACATATTGGCCAACTCAGGTATAGCGTAACAACAAATAAGCATTCGAATCAAGCAATACAGCAAAGCAGACAACTGAACTATTTGTAATTTGGTAGGATTACACGTTGAGGGCACAAGCCAAGAAAGCATCCCACTCGCATTACATTTCACATGTACTAATATACACTGGCTTACCATATGTTACTGTGAAGCCTAGCTGCTGTTGCAATGTTCTTTGAAGATATCGTCAGCATCCCGTGGTTGCAAATCTAGTTGTTGTAGTTTATTCTGCACCATCTATTTAGGTAAAATTAATTTTAATCGCATGCACTGGTCTGAATTGATCATCAATGGTTCATATAAACTAATGAAAGAAGGGTGTGTGCATACACGACAATATATCTGCTTCCCTCTATTTTTATGCTTGTTCGAGGTGCCAGCCCCAAAAGAACAAATATTTTGCTTGATGGGGTTGGCAGCTCCATAATTAATAGAAGCATCAAATTAGTCATGCAACTTGGGAAGATTAAGAACACACAAACAAGTAATGAACAGAGGCTCGGAGCAGTGATGTAATAGCTAGCATCAGAAAATGTAGGGTAAAACGAACAAAAAGTAGCGGAACCACATGCTAGTTTGCTGATGTGTAATTAAGCATAGAGAACATTAAGCAGTCTGATGGAACCAACAGGTGGCATCAGAACAAAACTAAAGCATATTAACTATATGTGCACTGGTATGTAATTTAGCACATGTAACATGTTCACTGCCAGAAGTATGGCCCTACAGATGCAAGCAGAATAACACGTCTCATGAAAAACTGAATGATGCCTTGAAGAAATTCAAAGGTGTGGTGCTTATGCTAGGAAAGTGAACGTAGGCGCCGGCCGTTGGATAATAGTACCTGATTCTTGGTGGCGTATGGGTATCGTTGTCATACTTGAGAGCTAAGGATCATCGATGGTGCTCGTGTTGCGGTTGAGTTTGGGCCGGCTGTCGCCGTCGCTGAAGCGGCTCCGGTGCTACGGTCGCGACGCCTGTCGACATACAAGAAAGCTCATCTGTGGTAAGTGAACAGTTGCATGATAAAGAGAAAAACCTAAGGAGTACAAATCGAAATTACCTGCTGAGGCTGCGTCGTCGATAAAGCAGGGTCGATGGAGTTGAATATGGCGTCCGTGAAGCGGGTCCGGTGCAGTGGACGAAGGCTTCGGCGGGCGCGTTGTACAGTGCTTTCGGTGAGGCGGATCTGTTGCGACAGACGAGGGCTTGTATGAAGGGCCAGCGAAGGGGCGGACTAGGGAGTCAGTGAAGGGCCTACACTGTGGTGGACGAGGGCGCTGGTTAAGCAGATCTGGTGCGGTGGACCATGATGGGGTCAAGGAGATCTGGAGCGGTGGACAAGCCAGTCGCTGAAGCGGCTCCGGTGAAGTGGTGAGTTGGCAGTTGGGGGTTCCAAGGTGCGGAAGGTAGATCCGGCGGGGTGTGAGGTCCACCGCTGTAGCGGAGGACTAGATTCGGCGGCTTGCCGTGGTTGGGGGGTCGGGGAGGGGAAGGGGAGGGGCTATGGGGAAGAATGTTGGGGGCAAAGAGGGGAAAACAATGGAGTTACCAAAGCAGCCCTTTTCCGTTCATGTGGCAGGGGTAAAACAGGAATATCGCAGGGCTAAACTTTTGGGCGCGTGATATTTCGATGTGAGCGGTAAGTTTGAAAGCTTTTGCCGCCTAAAATTATAAGTATTCTGCTCTCGTACGGCCGACTATGATATCATGGCTGAGAATTTGTTTGTTTTGCACGCAAAAAATGTGCAAGTTTTGAAAATCAATGTCTCCAACTCGAAACTTAGATTGCCCATTCAATTCAAATATGGATCATTGAGCTACTACAAGCAAATACCATCATACGGTCCAATTCAAATGAAATTCCAAATGTTTTTATCCTAAATATGATGACAAATTAAAAAATGTGTATGTGTATGAATAAAGTGGATGATTATAAAGTTTGAACATGCCTGTATGTGTATATCTCTAGGTTTGATATATGAATTTGAAATCACGAAATCCCGGCTTAAAAAATGTACCTCCGTTTAAATGAATCACAAAAAGCTAATGATGGAGTCGAATTCCAAAATTCCAATCTTAGGTTTGTAATTCTGGTACATCAAGGTATATCACGCATGTTCAAAAGTATCGTTATCTCATAGTACAAACTGTGAAACAAATTGATCAACCATGAGTGCACAATATCTCAATTACGCTAAAGTCCCTCAAATATAGACACCTCACTCTTTATCTGAAGTCAACCCCACCACACACACGCACATAGAGAAGTCGTTCTCTCCCCCAAACACCAACACACGAGCACATTAACACCCCTCTCTCTTGTAAAGTCCGGACCCCAACATAGGTCTCTATCACTTTGTCTCTCGGGCATGCACACATCTCTTCCCTCACTCTCTAGGTCTCCCGCTATCTCTCTTACCCAAGCACACGCACTATGTAGAGTGTATATTTCCCATACACACAAAATGTCGCCCCAAACGTCTATCTCCCTAGTTATGTGGTTCTCGCGCACTCACCTCACACACGACCCCCACTGCAAACAAGCACACTTTGTCTCCTTGTGCACCACTCTCCTCTTTCTATCTCTCCCACACGCGGACCCGCCCCAGCTCCTTCCCTGTATACATATATGTCGTGACTCTTTGCATAGCTCCCTAATGTATAATCATTCTCGATTTCGCACATTGTTCTCTACACCATCTATTTTAGATCTCTCATGAAGTCCCTATCACACACACGATGACTCGCTTCCCTTGCGTCTCTGTTCATAGGCCAATTTCGGACAACATCAACATTGTCTCCCTATCTATACGGCATTTATGGACACAAACGACCCCTCTTGCCCCCTCTCTTCCTCTCTCTCTCTCTCTCTCTCTCTCTCTCTCTCTGTCGCTAGCTCTCTCTTTCTCTCGCTCTCACACCCCTCTCCCACACACACACACTCGATGTCTCTTCCAAATAGTCTGTCCCCCCCGCCCGCACCCGTGCTATCTCGCTACTACACATGTCACACCATTCCCCCTTCCCTTATGCCAGGTTTACATCATCAGTGGTCTCTCTACTCCACATACACTCTCTCCCTCTCACACACAAACGCGCGCGTGCACACACACACAGACACGCACAAACACCCATTTATCTGGATCCTCATCTCTCCTCATGTCCGCATGTGTATCTCACACACTCACTCTCTAATTATGTATATGTGTCTCCATGTTACACAACACAAAGCCCCATGTACATGTCTCTCTCTATCCTCCACACACATAGACACAAAGAATCTATTATCATTGCCTCAGTCTCTAACATATCACACACGCACTCTCTCTCTCTCTCTCTCTCTCTCTCTCTCTCGCAAACACGCTCAACAAGGGTTTCCCCGTGAATAACTTACCGTCTATTCATCAACAGTCATGGCAGTACGGCGAACACGAGACGCGAAAAAGAATAAATCTACACATGCTTAGACCACCTAGTATGACTACTAGGACTAGAGCAAGCTAAAATGTGCACCACCATCACCCCCTCCTTGTCGGCGACAGGAAAATCTTTGTTTTACACAGTCGAGAAGTCATTGTGCTAAGGCCCCACATGCCGAGGCGTTGAATAGAATGTAGATGCTAGTTTACAGAAGCAAGTATCGATAATACATTTGTATCTCCATACTTATATTTCTTCTCTTATAAAAAACCGAGTTGGTGATGATGGTACGTGTGCCATCTTGCGATATAGACCGTCCGATCTATATCTGACGGATGGAAATTAAACTAAAAGATACCCGCACCCCTCTCGACATTTGCAGACAAGGCCTTCCCTCGTTCATCCTTATCTCCAACAAACCTCATTGTTGAGCAATTAAGAAAGGAAGCCTCTGGAACAAACTGGCCTGGTGGCCGCTGCCGGCATCGTCAATCCCCATGCCTCCGCTCAGTCCGACCACCAACCACCACCACACCCCACTCCTCTTCACCTTATCTCATATTTCTCAAGATATCATTATTTTTTAAACATGGGATTACTCCCGCAAGGGTCAATCACAACAAGTGTTTTATAAAAAAATGCATCTTGATGTTCCGTGCAATGCATGGATCTTGCTAGTACTCCTACACAAGACTAAGTTGGTGATGCTGGTGTGTCTGCCATCTGTCGTTTCTGACCATTAGATCTACATCTAATGATTGTGAGGTAAGTTGTTGCCTTTCCTCACAAACATCCCACTTGTCTACCAATTTGCCAAAAAACCCATAATTAGTATCTTAAAACCAACCACATCCCTTCCCGACCTCACCAAAACAGCCCAAGGAATATATTCTAATTGAAACATAATATATCTCTAGTGACATATGTATATCAAAATTAGAGTGTTTTGTACCAAGTTTATGAATAAGTATTATTCTAATTATGATTCATTGCAATGGACATGAACATTGCTAGTATTTCCAACCATGCATTTTTTCCTAGTATTCCATAGTTCCGAGTTTTCCATCAAGATATTGGTCACTCATGGTTGATATTTACTTTCAATCATGTACACATATGCACTATGTAACTAGCCTTGCTTATTGGCTTCCAAAGCTTAACTTTCACTCCTACTTACAATATGTAGAGTATTTAACAAAAAAAATACCACTTTCAACCAGCCCTAGGAAGAATCTATTGTACAAAAAATAGCAAAAACATACCAAAAATTTCTTAATCCACGCCAAAAACTACATAGTACTCCTACCGATTAGGTTCGTTTAAACCCATTTATGACAGGGTTGGCCCACACGTCCGTGCTGACGAGGCAGCTTAAACCAACACATTTTGTTTGGTCGTTGACATGAGGGACCCATATCTGACATTCTATCCTGTTATTCCCCCTCAAATGATTATTTTTCCTGAACATTACTTCAAACAGTACTGATGCGTGTTCATCGGTGGCGCCGGTGATGAGTGAGTTGGCCGCCGCTCCTTCGGACGGGCCGGACGCCGCGCTGGCCTCCGCACGGGTTGGCAGGCTGGCCCGAGCATGACTCACGAGCGAGCAAGCTGCCGCGCTGGCGTTCGCTCGAGCCAGATGGCTGGCCTTAGTGCAGCACGCGCGAGCAAGCCGCCGTGCTGCCGTGCCAATCTAGCTAGCAAACCTTGCAGACAAGCAGCTGGACAGAGCTATCTTGGCTAGCTAGCGGCCGCGAGCATCGGACGGAGCTGGCATCCGGGCTGCCGCAACATGGGCTCTGCATCGCTGACGATTTTGACCTCGCCTTCTGCCGACGACGGTAGCTGCGTCCCATGGCCGAGGATGACTAGGTGGACGGGCCAGGGGTAGGAGGTCACTCGAGGATTTTTGTTGGTAAGAGCATGTACAATGGTTGATAAGGTAGTATTATCTTAAGTCTGCCACATATGCAAGTGGCAGTAGTTTCTTGGCATTTTAGTGTTTTCTTGCATTATTAGAGCAAGTACAATAGAGCTGAGTCAGGGGGATATAAGAAATAAACTATTATATTTCTGCTTAGTTGGAGGAAAGAGGAGAGGAGATAGAAGGTAAGCGGGCTCTTCGTGAAGAGCCAGCTCTAGCACGTGCTCCTAGGCACTTTGTGAGAATGAGAAGTGGGCCACATAATAAAAAATTAGTACACTCTTTTGATCTATTATTGTACATGTTGGCTATAAGATGGGCTGTAGATGACATGGCACTGGCTTATAGCCAGCAGCAGATGATAGGGGTTTCTTGTAAGGAACAATGTATGTACTACTAGCGACAAAAGGCGATTCTATGTTGCGTTGTACTCCAACGAGTACTACTAATGGTTGCGGGAGTGTATACCTTGTTTTATGGGTTCGATCCCGGCCGAACGCACGGCGACCTTTTTTTAAAAATAGTACTACTACACTTTGCTGCGAGCCAATATTTTACACGGGTAGTTTGAGTTTTGAAGTCAAACGGACATGCGGCCCCACAATCTGGGTGCACTGGACAACCTAGCCACGTGAACGGGTTTTCCTTCCCAGCATCTCGTGGCTTGCGTGCTCGCCCTAGACGCACCTCGCTTGCAGCTTCCTCATCAGCTAGTAGCATATTTAAACTAGTGCCTCCCAATTAAGCCCGAGGAGCCGAAAAAGCCTGGCGGGGCATTGGGAACTGTGCAATGTGGCTCTGTACGTAAAGTGCTCTACTCCCTCCATCTAGGTGTGTAAGTCACCTTACGAAAACCAAATAATCCCAAAATACTTAGGCACCGTACATTAACTCCCTTCTCGTTTTTTGTTTTGTGGCATATCAATCAATAAGATATGTGGGTTGTGCATGCTTTCAATGACTTGAGACTACCAAACATAACATGCAGTGGTTAGTTCATTGCATGCAATGCTATTAATTAGCAAAAAGACATTAAGTTTTCTCGTTTTCCTCTCCGCCTTGGTCGCGATGTACAACATAAGATTACTTACACACCTAGACGGAGGAAGTACTACTACTCTGTAGCTTGTGGCCTTGCACGCATGGACTTCACTCCATTATCGGCTCTACTATAAAAGAAATTCCTCTTGACGTGTTTTTTGAAACGAAGGCAAAAGCTTTGCTTCATCTCATTCATAAAGAAGGAACTACTAACAAAGTTCGACGAGATCAATTACACCTCCACAAATGGAAGCAAAAAGCCTAGTATCGTTGTATCAAATAACTCAAATGTTCTTCCTCCGCAGTAACCGTCGCTGATAAACAGGCTGCTAGTGTGTGCGTGAGAGGAGCGGCTGAGTAGGCCAGCTACATGAGAGGAGCGGCTGAATAGAGCACCGAGAGTACCCACTAGGCCACTACGCAGGTGTACTTCCCCTGCATTGATAGTACAGCGATGGTTCTAGAGAATAGTAGTACCCTCCACTTCCAACTGTAGCTCCTTGGCCCTGAGATTCAAGAGTTCAAAACTGGTGCACTATACTAGACTAGACTAGAAGTACAGTACATCACACTACTAGTTGAGAAAAGTAGTACTAGTATTGCTACAGTACGAGTACGTACTCCTCCGTCACATAATGTAAGACGTTTTTTGACACTAGTTGGCGTGTACAAAAAATGGCAAAAACACACCCAAAATTTCTTAAGCCACGCCAAAAACTACTACCTAGTGCCAAAATTTCTTACTAGTGCTATTATTTACAATATAATGCAATCCCATAATGTTCCATAATCCCTTTCTTTCAAAAAATCTCTTCTGGAGAGAAGATTGCTATATCCACGCGAGCTTCTCATAGGCCAGCGCCACCGCATGCAGTCATGTGAGAGAGAGGGAGACATCCATCAGCATGCAGAGAGAGGAGAACGCGAGCGGACAGCCAATGGGCTGCATGGGGCATTTATAGCTGCTAGCTCCTCCCATCCATGCGCCAGGGGTATTTCCGTCTAGAAAGCATGCAGCGAGCCCCTGCCTTGGTATCCGGGTCTGCTCTTATGCGTAGAGTAAAAAGAATCGGAGGGAGTACTAGTAGTAAATAATAGCCTCACCCCTTCGCTGAGGAACGATCTACAGTTGGAAGGGACGAGGCCCTGCGGTTACTACGCTCTTATCTCCTCCTCGCCAGTTCCCCTCCCCCGAAGAGAAGGCAGTTCGTCGCTGCTCCCATGGATTCGCCAGGCGGTTCTCCTCCTCGTTGGGGCTGGGAGACCTTGGACGACAATTCTGTGGGAGAAATCGCACGCCGCTCCGATGTCCTCACCACCGCAAGACTCAGTGCTTCCTGCACCAACTTTTTCAAGACGCTGCTTAAACATGCCATGCTTGTTGGTCTTCCATGCGTCCTCGAGGAGAAGGTTCTTCTATGGGCAATCCTTCGAACAGTCCACCGCTCCCTGGCCATGGTTGCATGTTGACTCCGCTAGAGTTGCCGACGTTGAGAGGTAGTCGGATTTTGTCCGATGAGCAGGTCAGTAATGGAGTTTGATCATGTAGTACTTAGTTATTCCATTTCCATCCCATAATTTCTCCACTGCCCACCGTCTTATATATAGGCCTAGGTCGGTGCCAACAAAGATTGGCTTGCATACCTCCGGCCGGATACCACCATCATTTTGCACAACATCCACAACAATGCGGCCGTTCTGGTAGACCCCTTCTCCACCATTGGGATCGGCCTTCCGGACTGGCTGAGCTTGAATACGTATGATGATGCCTACATGAGATTGAAGAAGATAGCAATTGTGGACCCGCCGACAAAGCGACGCGGCTATGACGATTACTATCTCATCGCGGTGTTCGACATAAGGATTGCCATCAATGCAAGAGGCAGTAACGGCAGAGGCTGGCGCATGTTGGCGGCGGCAGATTTGTACCCCTACACGTTCGAAGACGCCGTGCGCCATCTAGGCCGCATCTTCGCAGTGACAAGATAGGGGACTTATTTCATCTGGTTGCCATCCTACGGTACGGGAGATTACAAACGGAATGCACAAACCATCATTTGCATCCCTAACGATACTCCATTATTTTGCAGGGACCAGTCATCCCCCGATCAAAATAAGATCGCTGATCCTAGATGTGCATTTGCATCCGCGATTCGGTCTAACCTGGAACCTTGTAGCTGACTTTGGCATATTGGGATCAACTATCTTAGCAGTCGTTACCCATGGTACCACTGATGTGCAACATGGTCACACAATCTACCACGATCGGACCGTCACCATCTACCCATGTATTCCATTTTTTTAACCCTCTCGCCTTCTCTTTCATTGTTGTACTAGTAGTATACTTTGTAGTACTAGTAGGAGTACTTTTTACCTTGGAGGACGCGTATAGCTAGCTAGGCCCTTGAAGACTTGAACCCACTAGCTGCCACCATTTTTGTTTTTCCATGTCTTACTATCTCATCCATGTAGCCAAGAGTGGCTATATATAATAAGCCGGTTATTTTACTTCCTCTATACCGGAGTAGTACTATTTGCTGCATAGTATTACTGACCGCCATATTTGAGCACAACATTATTATGCATGGACCTTGACTATGTACATCACCATGTGTCCAGACTGGGATGCCGCGTGTACCAGATGAACGGCGCCAAGTTCGACCCCCGTGATGATACGTGGGTGCCGAGGAACACTCTTGGAGAGTACTCGCTTTTCATCGGGGAGAACTACCCCATTGTGAAGCGGATGCCACCTTCCGTGCACGACATGGAAGGCCTGCCGTTCATGAAGCATGGTTGTGTCTTCAGTGCGCACCGCTGGATGAACGACATGCTGGGATACGCTATCCTTGATTTATGCCGCTTCAGCTTGGATGAGTCTCCATCGTGTGGAACCAGACTAGAAAGCTGCGACAATGATTCCCGTTGCCCGCCGCTATGGATCATGCCATCCATGAAGAACACCTGGGACTGGAACCTGGAGGAGGACATGTAGCCCATCTATAACTTGTAAGTGGAGTACGGTAATCGTGAACGGTAGCACTGTGAATATATGTAGACTAGTCGTGCACAAATTTATCACATGAATTGGAGATGAACTTGTGTGGCATACTGGCATTTGTCCTTTATAATTTATTACTAGTAAATGTGTTATGTGTACGTGCAACTTGTGTAGTTGTTGCACGGGCTCCAACACGCTCTTTGAGAAAAAAAAGGTGGCACAGCTTTGGATATACATGACGTGGCGGCATCATACAGTAGCATCGTTCTCTATAGTAGTAGTACACTCCTACTAGGACGACAACTCCTATAAAACCTTGCGCTTGGCGCTTTGCCTCTTCAGGAGGTTCAATAGTTCATACTCGTGTGAACCTTGCACTTGGCTCTTCGCCTCTTCGGAAGGTCCAACAATGATGATACTACAGTACAATATGCTTCTGGCAATCTGACACCAATTGAACGGTTGCACGTCCACCGCGAGGGCGAGGGCGAGGGCGAGGGCGAGGGAGAGGGAGAGGGAGAGGGAGAGGGAGAGGGAGAGGGAGAGGGCGCTGTAGTCAAAACCCTCTCCTCGTCCTGCGAACCACCGCACGCATGGGCAAGGGAGAGGCGTAGTAAGCAAGCTTCTCCTCGTTCGGCGAGTTGACGGGACACATCAAAGCAGTACTAGTACTAGTAGTAGTAGTCCATACTGCGTCCTTTCCGATTAATATGGCTTAATTTGAAACGAGAAAAATACACTGGCGGTCAACATATGTAACAATATGCTCTTTCACTAGCTCACGTAGAGCACCGTATTGCACCCTACTGACCGGCCACATAGTCGACGTGGCACTTTGTTGACTGGTTAAATTGTCACCTGGTTTCTGGGTCCCACCTGTTAGTTGGCAGAGCAAAGAAATTAGTTAAACATAACTTTACGCAGGCGCGACACGAGTCCAACTCTTGCGTGCGAACCGCCCTAGCTGTGTATGTGAGTGCATGCACGTGTCCTCCCTCGGTCTTCAACAAAGAGTGTACATCGGCTATAAAACAAAGAGTGTAGTACATGATGTACATATACACTTCCAATGCATTTAGCCTTTAATCTAAATCGATATTGATTGACTAATGCACCAACTTGTGATGTAGGTATAGGCTACATGTATATCCTTAATTACAGCATGCAATGGCCTTCATTTAATATTCTTATCTCAATGGTCGCATGCACACATAAGTCTGCTACTTGTGGGCGTTAATTATGCCCTAGTCAATGTGTAAATCTCTAAATGTACAGTCTTTCACAGACGTAGGGAGTAGGTTGAGCACTTGAGCGTGAGTGTGTGTGTTGCGTCGTGTGGTGTGTGCCGCATGGGTGTGTGAGTGTTGTGTGCGTCCATGTGTACGTGTGAGTGTTGCATGTTGCATGCATGCATGCATGCATGGGGCTTACTCCCTCCCATTGACATGTTCATATTTCAAGCTTCCTCTGTTCCCTCCATATGGTGATAGTCCCTCCATTCCCAAATAGTATGGAGAAAAAGCCTCCCTCTGTTCCCAAATACAGAGTATTTGTCTTTCTACAGATTTCAACAAGTGACTAGGTACAGAGCAAAATGAGTGAAGTGAGCGTAGAGGCATAGGGATACTGTAGAAAGGAAGTCCTCGCGATCCATTATTCCCCATCTCAGTTAGAGAGAACTATTCAACTAGTCTTCGCAGTGAAGTGACAATACACGCTGCAGCAGATGGGACACGTAATTAATAAGCTGAACTAGCATGTTGGTGTTACTAAATCAGCCTTACCCAGTATTGCCATCTCTTCTTCTTCCTCCTCTCTTCTTCTTCCTCCTCTCTCCCTCACCGTCGGCCGCACACCATTTACCTTCGCTCACTGCTTGGCCGCCCGCGCCATCTTCCTTGGTAGCTCGCGCGTACCATATCCCCCCGCTCACTACTCGGCCACACGAGGAGAAGCTTCTTCGCTCGCCCGCCCGAATCCACTTCCCCACTCGCTCGCAGGCACCGAAAATCCCAATGGCAGAACCGACTGACACGCAGAGCCGCGATTGGAATTCCCTCTCCGATGTTCTGTTGGAGCAGATCTGTAGTCGTATGGACCTACTCAGCACCGTCCGTCTGGCCGCATGCTCGGTGTCTTTGTACCGTCTACTTGTCTGCAACCGGCTGGCTCTTTTCAAGACACCCTTCTTGCTGATGCCTGATCCTCGCAGGTGGCCTAGACACCGTCTTGACGATCCTACGGAGGTTGCCGTGGTGCCCCTCGACATGCTACCACTACCCGTCCACCTGTCCTTCATGCGCGGCCACTACTGGGCGGGCATGAAGGCCAACTGGATCGTCCTCATCCACCACACCGATAGTCCGTGGCATCTCATGGATATCTACACCCAGCGAGAGATCACCCTTCTATCGTTGGATACCACCGCCATCAAGCCTCGCGACCCGCCGGACACTCCTGCCTACTACGCATGAGACGCGCCAAGCTTTTGGCTCGACCTCTGTTTGCAGAAAGTTATAATCCGCGAAGTGCCCACACCATCAGAAGATTACATGGATTACAAGCTCATTGCCTTGTTCAACATGGGTTTAGTCTATCTGGAATCCGGTCACGATACATGGTTATGGCTCATCATCAATCCTGTTGAGGCAACATTTCTGTCTGATGCTATAGTGCGCGATGGCATCATTTATGCGGTCGACGCACAGATTGGCTGCCTATACTGGTGGAATCTATCGTCGTGTAATTGTTCTATATCATCTCATCTTTACCTTATGAATACGACTGCCTGTTTATTTGTTACAAATTTACAATGCATAGCATGTCTATAACCACATCATTGCTATATGTTCCTCTCATTTCCTAGATTTTTATGACCACACATGTTATTGTTAGAGTTGATATGAGAACAATTGGCATCTAATTATTGTTAGAATACATATTATGAGCATAACATCATGATTGCTGTATGGTACTCTCGTTTACAAGATTTTTATAACAACACATGTTATTGCTTAGAGTTGATATGAGAACAGTAGTAGTAAGTGCTATGGTAGAATATGAGTAGGCGCTGTCATAGCTGTTTTCCTCTCATTGTTACATGATGTTTGAACCATGACATATTGCTAGAATATGAAAGCCATTGGCTTATTTTTTTTAACTTGGGGTATGATTATGACCATGGCATTGCAATTCTTTGTCTATGATATGTGTCACTGTTATAATAATCTTAATTCCACACATACTCTAAACATGATTGTTTATTTTTGTCCTTTTGGTCTCCAATTTGAATTGTTGCAGCAGACGCAAATGCGCTGGCCTTCATGATTCCAGGACCTAGAATCATACCAGCCAATGGGTGGTGGTTTATCGCTCGTTCAGCTGACGGCGATCATTTGATGCTCATTCGCATGTACTAAATTGACCAAACCATTACATCAAACCACATGCAGTACAATGCATGGGGCGTTCGTGACATTGATGGCTATGGCTGCTTCGTGTTCAAGAAAGATCTGAGCTCCGTTGGGCCAGGCGTATTCAACTGGAGGCGGGTTTACAGCCTCGACAACCACTCCTTGTTCCTCGGGCTCAATTATCTGATCATCCAACCAATCATCGGTCATATCACCGGCGATGATTACTGTGCTATGCAACTTCCATTTGCGAGGGGGGGGGGGCTGTGTTTACACATCATAACATGGGTTTCATGAATCACCATATCCAGAGATTCGTTGACACAGCTTGTTGCCAGATAATCTTCAGTGTGTGAAAGGCATCAAGCTTCCATGCGATGAATGGCTTTTGCAAACCCGACATGCGGCGATGTGGTTCATGCCAACAACAAATATGCACAACTTGATTCGTGCTGATATCTAGACTGAGCCATGTATTCTGCTGCTGTAGCATGACCCTCTTTTGTTGGATATTATGTACTGTTGTTAGTTTGAAGCACTCCTCTGGTTTGAAGGATAGATACCTTCCTGGGATCAAGTGCATCCTAACTCACCTACGTAGGATGTACTAATAATGATGATGGAGATGCTGTGCAGAAGCCATATATATATCAGTTAGGCTTCAAGTGCGTACTTGTTAGTTAAACCTATGTATAAATTGTGACACTAAATATGACTAGTAAGTACTCCAGTATAGTAGCAGTACTAGTATACGTCGGTCAAATTATTCATCATGTCCACACATTGAATTGACGTGACAACACGCTGCATGTGAGGTGACACAAGAATCCCGGCGGCGTGTTCGGGTATTCTGGACTTCAGATTTGGAGTACCACTTATCTGTCGAAATCTTTCATCATTCACTTAAAACAGTCAATTGATCATACATTGAGTACCATATAACTGGAATTACCGATGCAAGTCGAAGAAGGATTGGCCGGTGCTGTCGACTGGCGTCAAGTTCGATCCCACGGATCAGGAGCTGATCGAGCACCTTGAGGCCAAAGTGAGTGCTGACAGCGCGAGATTTCAGTCTCTCATCGATTTGTTCATACCAACCATCGACAGCGAGCACGACATATGCTACACCCAACCTGAGAAACTTCCAAGTAAGACACCGATCGGCCGTCTACTTGCACAAACATATTCCTTTGTTTATAGCTCTAATTTTCTTTTTAGATGCAGACTTGGTGAAGCAATTACAATTTTACAGTTAATAAAAAGTGAAACAAGTGACCACAACATGCCAAAGATGTTATGAAAATGCCAACTAGGTACACTAAAACCTGTATTCCACATACTGCAGGTATCACACTGAGTGGCCTAAGGAAGCATTTCTTCCAACGCAATTCCAAGGCGTTCAAAAGGGGCACGTGGACGCGTCGCAAGATACAGTCAGAGTGCAGCATGCACGCGATGTGGCACAAGACAGGCAATACCTTGCCGGTGATGGTCAACGGCCGGCAGACGGGCATCAAAAAAGGTTCTGGTGCTGCACACCAACAAGAACTTCGACCAGCAGAGGACCAACTGGGTGATGCACCAGTACCACCTTGGGGACCTGGAGCAAGAGAAGGAGCGGGAGCTAGTCCTCTGCAAGATTTTCTACCAGACGAACACTAGGGCCAGGAGTAAAAAGATTATAAGTTAGTTTGGTATTGGTAGTTGTACTACCTTGTCGTCCGCAAGTTGGTATTGTTGTTAACGATCTTTTGGTATGAACTTGCATTTGCTTCCAACCATCATGCCGAGGGTCGACATGGATATAAAGCTGAATCATTTGTTTCGAAACGAATTTTCAGGCACCTGACTTTTATTTGATGGGTAGCATAAGCGCCCGTCGTTCGAATTCCCAGTTCTCCAATTTTTTTGAGACAAGTGCATGCACTTATTATCATGATAAAAAACAATATCCGTGCTGCATCCTAGTTATCAGTCTGTACTTGCAGAATTCTCTCATTTATTGAGCACGTATATTGTTTTTTCAGGTCGAGCAAGTTTCAACTGGGCTGTAGACTGCCCAGGGTTTGTTTTGTTTTTAACAGGCCCAGCCCATGATGACAACGGGGCACAAAGATCCAGCAGGTATCTACTGGCCTCTGGCCCGTCAGCATTAGTTATATTTTGTCTTACAACATCCGCAGGCAGTTTTTTTACTGAATCAAACACACAAACCAGTTCTATTATCCTCTTGAAACGCATGTCCTACATCCGTTTTCTAATCTCTACCTATAGTTTTACTAGTTCATATACATGTATCATTATATTGAAAACACATAAAATTCCCTTTTCATATTTACATCCTTATTTTTGTTGTTTTTTCCCACCCAACACTGATGTTTTACCACTGGTTTTCCCTTAAACCAACTCAATTGTCCCACGTCTTATTTGCTTACAAAAACAAAACGATTTTTTTGGCAAATCAACAAGTTCTTAAAAATGTTTATCATTTTTGGGATTACAATAGTTCAGAATCCACCGAAATATGCAAAATAAGGTTGAACTTTTTGACCGTGGTCCTGGGCAGAAAATGGGCTATAATAAATTACTTAAGAATTAGCAAATGGGCTTCAAATTATAAAAAATAGCAAATGGGCTTGATGTTGTCTGCCATAGATTTGGAGGCTGACTTGTGGGCCTACTAAGTTCATGCGTACACAAGGTTTCTCAAAAAAGAAACTTAGTCAACAATCGACTCTACCAGCGTCAGACCGTTAGATGTCAATCTAACAGCAATCGTCCTTCTTCAGTCTCTGATCTTCCTGCCCCAGCCGCCCAAACCAGCGCCGTCGGAACCGCCTGCTCCCGCCTCCCGTGGCCGGCAGTGCTGCCGGGCAGGCCTCACGGCCCCATCATACTCGCATCCCTGGCCTGTCTATCCCTCTACTCACCCATACCTCATGTTATTTTTTGGCGGCAGCCGAACCAGTCAACCCTTGTACTCTCCACCGCGTGGGCAGCCACTGCCGTGTCTTCCCCGGCTCCGTGTCGTTCCCTTCGTAGGCCTCACCGTCGTCCACCGCCCTGGTGCTCTCGGCACGGCGTGGTCAACGATATCCATCCAACGGCCGTAGTGCTTCTTCAACCTCTAGTTTTCTTGCCCCAGCCTCCCAAAGCAGCGCCCGTCGTGCCGCATGCTCCTACCTCCCGTGGCCGGCTGTGCTGCTGCGGAGGCCTCACCGTCCCCATACTACTCCCATCGCTGGCTAGGCCATCCCTCCACTCACCCACTCCCCCTATTATTCTGCGGCGATGGCAGCCTGACACCGCAGCCGTACCAGTGAACCCTCATACTCCTCTCCGCGTGGGCATCTACTGCCGCGTCTTCCCCGGCTCCGCGTCGTCCCCTTCCTAGGCCTCGCCGTTGTCCACCGCCATGGTGCTCTTGGCGCGGCGTGGTCAATGTGGTCAACGACCGACTTCCATCAGAAGAGTACTGTACGTGGAGAGGCTGACAGTTGGGTCCACGACAGCCGCAAGGAAGTGCCTCCTTATTACGCGCAAAATAATTATTCCTCCACCTGACAGCAGGGACCCACCGGACGGGCCACCGGTATCTCGCGGAAAAAACATTTCCCCCTGACTGTTGGGACCCACCGGACGGGCCACCATATTTCGCGAATAAAACATTTGCCCCTGACTGCTGGGACCCACCGGACGGACCATCGTGTTTCATGAAAAAACGTTCCCCCTGCTGTCAGCTCGGACCCACCGGAAGTGCCTCCTTATTACGCACAGAAAAATGAATACTCCCCCTGCTAGCTGGGACCCACCATGGTGGGAGGCTGACTTGTGGGCCTACTAAGTTGACGGGGACGGAGGGCTTTGTCAACTTAGTCAATATGAACGATTCTAGCTCCAATGACCGTACGATGTCCATCGAACGGCCGTCGTGCTTCTTCAATCTCTGCTCTTCCTTCTGCAGCCGCTCAAACAAGCGCCAACGGGACTGCCTGCTCCCTCCTCCCCGCGGCCGGCTGTGCTGGCGCGCAGGCCTCACCGCCCCACCGTACTCCCATCGCTGGCCTACCCATCCCTCTACTCACCCACACCTGCTGTTATTCTCCGGCGACGGCAGACGAACCAGTAAACCCTCGTACATTCATACTCCCCTCTGCGTGGGAAACAACTGCCGAGTCTTCCCTGCCTCCGTGTCGTTCCCTTCCTAGGCCTCGCCATCGTCCACCGCCCTTGTGCTCTCGGCGCGGCCTGGTCAACGTGGTTAACGACCGACATGCATCTGAAGTGGACTGTACATGGAGAGGCCGACAGCTGGGTCCACGACCGCACGCAAGGAAATGCCTCCTTATTACGCACAAATTAATGATTCCTCCACCTGACATCAGGGACCCACTGAAAGGGCCTCTGTATTTCATGAAAAAACGTTACCGCCGCTGACAGCTCGGACCCACCAGCTATATCTTCGCACGCAAGGAAGTGCCTCCTTATTACGCACAAAAAAATGAATACCCCCCTGTTAGCTCGGACCCACAAGCTCGCGAAAAAACGTTACTGCCGCTGACAGCTCGGACCCAGTATAGTGGCAAGCTGACTTGCGGGCCTACTAAGTTGACGGGGACGGAGGGCTTTTTCAACTTAGTCAATATGCACGATTCTAGCTCCAGTGAATGTACGATGTCCATCCAACGGCCGTAGTGCTTCTTCAATCTCTGGTCTTCTTGCTCCAGCCGCCCAAACCAGCGCCGGTCGTGCCTCGTGCTCCTGCCTCCCGTGGCCGGCTACGATGCGGCGGAGGCCTCACCGCCCCCTACTACTCCCACCGCTGGCCAGGCCATCCCTCTACTCACCCACACCCCATGTTATTCTGCGGCGACGGCAGCCTCACACCGCAGCGAACCAGTGAACCCTCGTACTCCTCTACATGTGGGCATCCACTGTCGCGTCTTCCCCGGCTCCGCGTCGTCCCCTTCCTAGGCCTCGCCGTCGTCCACCGCCCTGGTGCTCTTGGCGCGGCATGGTCAACATGGTCAAGGAAGGGCTTCCATCGGACATGGACTGTACGTGGAGAGGCTGACAGCTGGGTCCATAGCCGCAGCAAGGAAGCGCCTCCTTATTACATGCAAAATAATTATTCCTCCACCTGACAGCGGGGACCCACCGGACGGGCCACCATATTTCGTGAAAAAAACATCCCCCCAACTGCTGGGACCCACCAGCTACACCTTCGCACGCAAGGAAGTGCGTCCAGGCAAAAAAAAACGATTCGCCCCCCTGACTGCTGGGACCCACCAGCTACATCTTTGCACACAAGGAAGTGCCTAACAGTCGGGACCCACCTGGTTGAAGTGTACGTAGCATTGTCATTCTGGTCGCGAACGTGTACATACATACTGGTCGATGTAGAGGCGCGCACGTGTCGTAGTAGAGGCGCGCACGTAGCATGTACACGTACCTACAGTGGCTAGGGTGCAAGACAGAAAATACGGCCATGTATGTGTACAGACGGGCGGGGTCTCGAACGCCTACTCGCGCATATGTACGGCCAGGGATCATGTACATGGCTGGGTTGGAATGGAGAAACATCGTCGTCGTTGTGTTCATGGGGAGGCAACGGAATGCGTCGTATTCATGGGGAGGCAACAGAATGTGTCGTGTTCATCGGGAGGCATCGGAATGCGTCGTGTTCATCGGGAGGCAATGGAACGCGTGGGAGCCAACCGGCTGGGTCGGAACGGAATGCGTGGTCGTGTTCATCGGGAGGGCTTGGATGGAACAGGCGATGGAAATGAGGCCTGGCGTACCGCAGAACGGAGGAAACGGACCTCCTACGGTCGAAACGGGGGTCCTGTTGATCGGGAGGGGTGTGGTGTACCGCAAAACGGAGGAAACGGACCTCCTACGGTCGAAATGGGGGTCCTGTTGATTGGGAGGGGGTGTGGTGTACTGCAAAACGGACAAAACGGACTTGTGTTGGAGCGCTACGGTCGAAACGGGGGTCCTGTTCATCGGGAGGGGTGTGGCGTACCGCAAAATGGGACTCCACGGGATATTGTTCATCTCCACCATCGACCTCCTCGAGCCTCCACGGGCTACCGTCGACCTCCTCCAGCCTCCACGGGCTCCTGTTCATCCAGCCTCCACCGTGCGCTACTCCACCGGATACTGTTCAACCACCCCTCCACTGTCTACTATTCATCTAGCCCTCCACACCACGGGGTCCTGTGCAACCACCCCTCCATAGGCACCCCTCCACCGTCTACTGTTCATCCAGCCCTCGACCACACCACGGGATCCTATTCATCCAGAGGCAACGCCACCGCTCACTGTTCATCCACCCCCCCGCAACGCTCACTGTTCATCCCAGAGGCAGCATCGACCGGCTTCAGTTAGCAGTAGTAGCGAAGGAACCGCTCGATCGGGTTCAGTTAACAGCGATCGATCGATCGCTCTGGTTCAGTAACGCGTAGCGTGCAGTGCAATCGCTCGGGTTCAGTTAGAGCCCAACGCCTCGCTCGGGTTTAGTTAGAGCCAACGCCTCGCACACACATGTGTACGTGTACGAGAGAAACGCGCATCGCTCGGCCCCCGACCTCCCACCGTAACCGGGAACTCCCCGAAATTTACCTCCCCCTCGCTTCTACCACGGTTTTTTCCGTCATGGACGGCCCAAAGAATGTCATGCAGCTGCATCTCCGGCCCGCCCAGGACGAAAAGCCCATTTTCTGTCATGATTTTTGTCATAGAAGTAGGAGCCCACCACATCTATGATGATACCGGGTTTTGTCACAATTATCGTCATAGAAGTGTCATATGTATGACAGAAAAAATTCGTTCGGCCCAAAATGTCACGGATGTGTCTTTTTTTGTAGTGAACATGACCACTAACATCAAAAATAAATACCATGCAATAACACATCAATAATATTACCGAGTAAACACTTAACCAACTAATAGCAAAGGAACAATGCATATTAACAGTACTCGATAACCAACGTTAGTCATGCACCGAATATTATGACCAACACAACATGTACTATTATCAAGCATGACCAATATGAAAATAATACTAGCAGGTAGAATATGATAACAGAGTGCAAGAAAACATAGCATGATGGTAATCACCGATCCATAAGCATAACCGAAATAACGACAACCGTAGCAAAACAAGCATACAGTTATTAAAGATTCAAGTTGAAAACCAAAGATATTGCATGGCTATCATGCAAATGGTGGTTGTGGCTTGCCTAGGGACGAAGAAGGCTCCGGGAAGATGTGCGGAAAGATCGCAGATAGATTCGCCAGAAACAGTTCCCTCTCGGAGGGGCTGTTTATGGGCAAGGGAAAAATGGAAATTTCCAGAATGTTAAAACATAATGAAAATGGTTCCAACAGAACGGGCTCGACAAGACGAAGACGTGGGCGTTGGATTCACCTCAATCGGAGTCTCGAGCAAAAAGTTATAGCCCGACGAAGTTCAGGGACCAATTTGTAAGAATAGTTCTACAAACAGGCCCCTGAGCTGAAAAACAGAAAGCGCATTTAGAGGAATACGCCTTTAGATCAGAGAAAACGCATTTTAGGCCGAAGTGAAATGAAAATACGCTTTCTTAAAGAAAACATATTTCTAGAAAAGCATCTTCACTTAACGGACATGGCAGTGGCGGAGTCAACTCGTGTGGTTGATAGGTGGGGTCTTGCGGGAGGGGGCCCCGCTGGCAGGCCTCCTTCTTCCTCCTCCCGCTCACCCGCGATGCAGAGACGAGGCTGGCGCCCGACGCAGATCCCTGGCGACTTCGGCCACCTCTTGTGTCGCTCGACCTATGGACAAGTTCAGCAGGAGGAGCCGCACCTGATCACTACAAAAAATACACTTCCGTGATGATACGTGTTTGTCATAGTAGGTCGCTTTTTTTGTCATGCATGTACATCCATGACAAATTTATGACAGAATCAAGATAGTCATACCTGTGCTGTCGTAGAAGTGTTCCATGACATTACCAAAATTATCATCACGAAAGTTTCCACTTCGATGATGATAAATCGCGTGTCATAGAAGTGCCTTCGTCAAGGGTGACCGACACGTGACATCCACCGTAACGGAACGCGTTAACCTATCGGGTCGGGTTTTGGATCCGATAACCCGTTAACAGCCCCGACCAATGGGAAATTTCCACATGTAAAATTCTTATTGGCCGGACGAAACATGTGTCAGCTCGTCCGTGGGTCAGATAGGCGCCTATCATACGTCGACACATGGCACAGCCCAACAGAGGCCCATTCTCGTGAAAAGGCCGGCCCGTTTGACTTGGTCAAAAGGTGGTGGGCCGGCCCATGGAAAGCATGTTAATGGCCTGTTCGCATATAGCCCATTTACAGCCCGCTAACCCAAGGCCCATTACGCCCTATCTGAATTAGGCCCAGTAGCGTCGTCTGGGCCATCCAATATGATTCCAGCCCGTTTTCACTTCTGGCCCATGTATGGCCCATGACGTCTTTCGGCCCATATGAGGCCCTATGTAACTCTTGGCCTATTAACGGCCCGTGGTGAAACTGGTCCGTAATGAACAGTGTATCACTTTACACCCATTAACGACCCGTGGTGAAACTGGCCCGTAATGAACAGTGTATCACTTTATACCCATTAACGGCCCATTATTCCGTTGGGCCGTTTCCAGCCCATGTTATCTTTCGGCCTTCTCAGAGCCCATTTATTCTTGGGCTCATTTCCAGCATTCATTTACTAACGGCCCGTTACTGTCATTTTTTTGCTTGTGGGCCAAATTCAGCCCGTGGTTACAGTCGGCCCGTTTGTGGTCCGTTAATACGTTGGGCCGTTTTCATAGCGTCATCAAATACGGCCTATTAACGATGGACCGTTACGGTCGGCCCATGAACGGACGATTCCAACTCTAGCCCGTTTACGGCCATAATGCGGCCTGTTATTGGCCCATGTTTGGCTAATCGATCATACGGCCCGTATAAGGCCCATTGATGATACAGCCCGTAGAAGCCCATTGTTTCTACGGCCTGTAGAAGGCCTACTGTTTCTATGGCCCGTAGAAGGCCCACTGTTTCTACGGCCCGTAGGAGGCCCAGTGTCACTACAGTAAATATTAGCCCATGGTTATTGTGGCCTAGATTTAAAAAATAGTTTATTGCAGCCACTAGTTAACCGCGGAAAAAGAACTGCAATGACTACAAGCAAACAAATAAACAAGACAACAAGGAAATAAATAAGCAAGCAACTAACGCTAGGCTATCACAGCTATTACACATATTACATCCACTGGGCATCAAAGTTCGCCACCAGTGCAAATATAGGGAACAAAGCAGCATATCATATACACTGGCCGTTAAAATTGGCCACCAGTGCAAATAAACGCGGCAGCAAAACAAGAGCATAACTGAAACAACTTCAGAGGAGCTCAAGAAACGTTATCCTGGGTATCCGCCATGCTGGCAATAAGCTTAGCAAGCTGATTAGCTTTGTCCTGTTTGGCGCTAAAATCCTCCAACGCTTGCTGTTGCACTAGAAAGTATGCATCTGAATGCTCCAGGGACTTCCGCAGTCCTTCCGCTTCTTGTCGCAGCACAACTGATCAATGTCTTTCAGCTTGTAGTTGAGACTCAAGAAACCGAACTGATTCAGAAAGTGAGTTTGAATAGCTTGTGCGAGCGGTAGTGGCCAGTAACTCCAACACTAAACCAAGACAGGATGTGTCACTATCCTGAACCTTATCTGCATTACTTCCTTTACCGTTGCTTAATAAGGCACTCTTCCCCAATATTCTATCAGCATTCTAAAAGAAGAAACAAGCAGACACATAACAAGTTTAGCATGCACTAGTACATGAAACTCATTTCGGTGAACCAGTTCATTAGTAAGGTGGACAGGATTAAACTACCAAGTCTTCTATTGCCAACTACTAGTACATAATAAAAGCATCAAACAAACATATATCTATGTCCTATGGTAGCAATGCAGTCTTAAATTAGAACAGTTGTTCTTCAGGTTTAGGCACTTGTTCTACATGAACAGAGTACAGTAAGACGCAAGAATATAATACTTAAAAATAGAAAATGAGCTCATAGACCTTACCATATTCTTGGTTCGGGACCAGTACAGAACAAGGCGTTCCCAGTCATCGTCCAGTAAATGTGTCTCGGGAGAACGTAAGGGAATTTGATGAGTTTCTTTGCCGGTGAAGTACGTTTTCTTCAGGTAATTCCAATACTGCCACCAAGCATTCTTGAAGATAGCAGAGGTATTAGCACAGGTTACCTCATCCTGAGTTTCCAAATCGGTCCTTCTCTATAGAGAAAAATGGGAAAATTTGCTGTATTATAACCATCATGGAGGTAGGATGTATGGGACGAAGCAAAGTAATTGCCATGAATAACATTACTTACGCATAACTCCTGGACAAACACCTGCAACTGGCATTTTCCTTCATCTTCAGTATAATATTTCCAAGATGGGAAGATATGCACATACGATTTAACAACATCAAATGCGATAGATGCTAAACTACGACTAGCTGGTTGTGCTTCCTCCATAGGAATAGGTGTACTAACTGGTGGAGTTGGAGTTCGCCGTGATAGTACTGGCCCTTTGGGCACTGGAGCTGCCTTACTAACTGCTCTTGTTTGGGAGCTCTGTGGTGGAGATGGTGCTGTGTCAACAGGAACTGGGTTACTATCGGCTGGGGTTGGGGTTAGATTGGGTGAAGCTGGTTCTCTGTCCACCGTAGTAGGGGTACAATCTGCGAGAGTTTGGGTTATGTGTGGTAGGGCTGGTTCTTGTGCATGTACAACCGGGGTGCTATCTCCACCAAGAGGTAGCACTATTTTATTTGAAGACCGTGTTTTTATTCCGCTAGATACTGGCATCACCCGCTCCAATTCAAATGGCTGATAAACAGGAAACATAGTTGAATGTACAGACATTGTATGAGAGACAGATGCAATAGATAGTGTGGAAAAAAGAGGGCATGAAATAGTTGACATGTATATTGTTTAACTAAAATGGATAGCATGACATAATTTCACATATATGATGTCTATCTAAACTGGATAGCATAGCATAACATAATTCAAAGATATGATGAATAACTAAACAGGACCGCATGACATAATTCACCTACATGTTATCTAAGTAATCAGGATCGCATCATTTAATTCACATATGTGATTTATATGCTAAACAGAGGGCATTCGATATGATGTCTGAACTAAGAACATGGTGTTGAATATTGTGTATATGATGTCTAAACTATGCAATGCAAGACACCGTATGCATGATATGAGCAGTATAACCATGCCAAGTTAGAGCATACACCTTAGTGGGGGAATAGGACTGGTCATCTGTCTCTGAATCCATCTCTGAGGAGCTATCGGGACCCAACAAGAGATCTGCTTTGACAGGTAGCACTGTCTGCTCTGAAGGCCTTGTTTTCACTCTAGATTTTTCCATCTCCCACCCAAATGGCTGATTCACAGGAAGAGTAGTTTAATGTACAAACATTGTTGACAAATGGAAATGTGATGAAGAAAAGGATGGGCAAGACATCATTCAAATATATGATGCCTGGTTAAACAGGATGGCATTGCACATTTCACATATATTATGGCTGGCTAAAAGACATGAGACTACATAATTCCCATATCTATCCCTAATAATAAAGCACGGATTGACTCCGTGGGTTCACCATCACAATACGCTTTCTTTCTGTGAATTTACGTTTTCAATTTGAATTTAAAACATATACGCGAGGTGGTACTAAAGCATTGATCGACCACGGCCGTTTCATCCGTAAAAAGTAAATTTCGCCAGCGCACTGGCCCTACGCATACACTCAAGTGGATTCTCAGCCTAATAAGTCAAATGCGTTTACCATCCATGAAGCCTCATTAGGTCATCTTGACCAGAAAAACCGTGGGAAAGAACTCGTGCACACCGCACGGGAGTCGTCGACTGTGCCGCGTCGGACCCATAGCTCGCGCCATGCCATTGCCACTGTGCCCGCGTCACCGCAGAGCTCGCGCTTGCCCGGCTACCATCCCGTGATCGACGCTGGGGGGGCATTCGTGCGCAGGAGGGCGGACTACGTGCGTGGCAGGCGAGCTGCCGTAGGCGTTCCGTGTAGGAGGGCGGGCTGCGTGTGGGTGCAGAACAGCAGGCGAGCAGGCGAGCATGCGGGCGAGCGTGCGGGTCACGGTCACTTGCTGGACGCCGACAGGTGTTCGTTCGTTTGTGCACTACTAAGCCACATGCGTGCGGGCAGGGAGGCGAGCCGCCGATACCGCCACGTAAGGGAGCGTGTGATGGCTGGCAGGCGAGCCGCCGCACTGGTCGCGTGCGGGAACGCGTGAGGACGAGTGGCATACGACCACAGGAGAGCATGCGAGCTGCATGCGGGTGGGTGGACGAGCTGCGTGCAGGCTCTGTGCGGGCGGCGTGCACCACGGGCGGGCAGGAGAGCGGCGTGAACTACGGTGTGTGTGCTCTCTAGGCGCCGTCTCTACATGCATGTGTCTTAACGCCGGCCGCCGAGCCGCATGCGTGCGTGCTCGCACTAGGCAGGCACTGAAAACCAACTGGGCTGGGCATGCTTTGGGCCTTGGCCCATCACAATTTATTCTTCAATTGGGCAGTAGAAAAAATGCACAAAACAATTATTGTTCGACGTAGAGAGCTGGCAAAAAAATAAAGTTGTCGATGGGAGGGTTCGATCTCATAATTTGCGAACCGGCTATGCACAGTTTGTCCAACTGACCCACCTAAAGATATGAGATGATTTTTTTTCTCCCGTTGCAACGCACGGGCCTTTTTGCTAGTATGATATAGAAACTAAACAGGTGGCATTACAGAACATGTCTAAACTAAGCAGATGACATATATGATGTCAAAAGTAGGAACTGCAAGGCAACATATGCATGATATGACTAACATCATCATGCCAAGGTAGAGAAAACACCTTGGGGGGTAAATAGGAGTGGTCAGCGGCGTCCGAATCCGCCTCAGAACAGATATCTTCCTCTGGATTACAATCTGGAGAGGGGTGGGGAGGGTTTGCCATTGAACCCACCATGGAGCGATGTCTGCATGACATTGTATTGCCGCGTAAAACTCTTCACTTTTTCTCTACATGTTCAGCATGACTGTGTACAATATCTGACATGCATACGAAAAAAATATGGTGAGATTATGTAAGGAGAGCATGCAGAAATTTAGAGTGATGGTAACAACCAGTGGATCGATGTTTTTCCGTTGAACCAAAATAGCCCTAATGGATCGACGTGAATGTATAGTAATAAGTGATGCAACAAGTGTACAACCTCTTTGCCATGGCCGTGTCGACCTCAGCATCATTGGGTTGGTCACTGAAGCAGTTGAGGCAGAGGTGGCTGTCGGAGGTGTGGAGGAAGATCTGAGGAATCTGTAGACGGCGTCCAGGGCACTGCTCCGTTGTGATGGATCGTTCTGTCGTTGGAGCAACTCCGGTGAGCCGTAAGACGTCAAGGCTGAAGCAGCACAAGATAGACATCGTCAATCTCAAGTGGGATTCTAATAGCATCTCCAATAGATGATGTAAAATGGATGTAAAATTAACATCACCAAAAACCACCTGACTACAACAGATGAGGTAAAAACTGTTGACTCTGAACTTAACTCTCAAAACTGAAATTTACTGTGGAATCTGAATGCTAATGTCGAAACTGAATACAATGGTAGCAGAGAGGCACTTGACATGTAGTTTAGGGAGGGCCTGCAGTTCATCTTCAACCTGCACCCCCCTGAGCCGCCAGCCACCACCGGCTGAACCGCCGGCCCCAGCGCCACCTCGCCGCCCCGAAACAACTCGCCATCGCCGCCCCGGCCAGCCCTCTAGGCCCCCCCACCCTGAACCCTAAGATAGATAGTGGGCTACCTCTCCGGCGAGCCCCCGTCCCCGCTGCGGGTGGTTCTTCCTTAACTCCGGCGAGCCCCCCAACCCCTGAAAATTGACTGACCCAAAAGTTGATTCAGTCGACTAAAGTGTGGCTTAATCGGAGCAGAGCAGCAACACGAGCGAGGGGGAGAGCATCAGCAGCAGCTGGGCGAGCGAGCGATCGAGCGAGAGCCAGAGCAGCAGCAGTAGATCCGGCTGGTATGGACGCCACCGCCGAAGGGGCCTCGCACTGGGGGAGAGCCGCCGTGGAGATGTCACCCGCAGCGCCGGCTTCAAGGTAGCCGCTCCATGGGGGTGCGGGATGGAGCACCATCGGCACCGGGAGGTCGAGTTAAGGAGAAGGTGCGATGCGATGAGTGTACAACCTCTTTGGTGGCGCCGAGTAGGCCTCGGCTTCGTCCGAGGAGTCGGTGAGGATGCTGCGGTTTCGGTGGAGCAGGTTAAGGCGGCGCTGTGGGGATGGAGCAGCCGCGATAGACGAGGCGATCATTGGAGCAACTCCTTGGAGGTGGAGGACGGGGCGGCTGAACCGGCGGGACGACGAGATGGACGACGGATCCTCATCCAGGGAGGTGGACGAGGGACGTCGAGCTGTTGCGGTGGACGACGTCGTCGGGGAAGAGGCTCCAGCTGGGCAGCGGTGACGTGGCAGACGGAGGAGGGTGGGGTTTCGCAGCTGGAGCGGAGAGGTTATGGCGGCCTGGGATTTCGAATGGCGAAAAGGGGGCGATGGGATGGGGTGAAGCATGACTTAGGAACGCGCTTGTCCAAAATGTAGGGTGTGTTACAAAAGTACCCCCCACCAATTTCAACTAGCGGCCCTTTCGGCTCAGGGTTAGAAGGGGGATTTCGCGTGTCGGGATTTGGCAGCTGGAGGGAGTTTTCATGCGCGTTGTAATTTCGGGATAGCAAGGCGCGGGTTGTGAAGGCGCCAGTTTTGGGAGCACGATATCTGAATTTTCGGGATATAACAAGACGCGGGTTGAATTTTAGGGACAAGCCTAACGTGTAGTAATATTGTACTTGTATGTACCAAATCAATTCGCACTTCCCTCAACCAAAAATAAAATGAAAAAAATAAAACTATTCACACCACACAAAGAGAGAGTCTTGCCCCGTTTTACTATACAAATGCTATTCAAAGCTACTCCCTCCTTCCATCTATATAGGGCCTAATGCGTTTTTCGATGCTAACTTTGACCAAATATTAGAGCAATGATATATGACATGCAACTTACACAAAGCACACCGCTAAATTCGTCTGTGAAAGGTTCTTTCAATGATATAATTTTCACATTGTGCATGTCATGTACTATTAATCTTGTCAATAGTCAAAGGCGGTCTTAAAAATCTCATTACGCCCTATATAGACGGAAGGAGGGAGTATGAATCCATGTTATGTCCGATTAAATTTTTTCGCTTGCTGTATAATGCATGTAACCTACTAGTACCGACATTTGTTGGGGAACGTAGTAATTTCAAAAAATTTCCTACGCACACGCAAGATCATGGTGATGCACAGCAACGAGAGGGGAGAGTGTTGTCTACGTACCCACGCAGACCGACTGCGGAAGCGTTAACACAACGTAGAGGAAGTAGTTGTACGTCTTCCCGATCCGACCGATCCAAGCACCGTTACTCCGGCACCTCCGAGTTCTTAGCACACGTATAGCTCGATGACGATCCCCGGGCTCCGATCCAGCAAAGCGTCGGGGAGGAGTTCCGTCAGCACGACGGCATGGTGACGATCTTGATGTTCTACCGACGCAGGGCTTCGCCTAAGCACTACAACAATATGATCGAGGTGGAATATGGTGGCAGGGGGCACCGCACACGGCTAAGGAACGATCTCAATGATCAACTTGTGTGTCTAGAGGTGCCCCTGCCTCCGTATATAAAGGAGCCAAGGGGGAGGGGGCCGCTGGCCAGGAGGAGGGCACAGGAGGAGTCCTACTCCTACCGGGAGTAGGACTCCCCCCAATCCTAGTTGGACTAGGATTCCCCGAGGGGGAAAGAGAGAGAGGGGGGCCGGCCACCTCTCCTAGTACTAATAGGACTAGGGGAGGGGGGAGGCGCGCGGCCACCTTGGGCTGCCCCTTTCTCCTTTCCACTAAAGCCCATTAAGGCCCATATGGCTCCCGAGGGGTTCCGGTAACCTCCCGGTACTCCGGTAAAATCCCGATTTCACCCGGAACACTTCCGATATCCAAATATAGGCTTCCAATATATCAATCTTTATGCCTCGACCATTTTGAGACTCCTCGTCATGTCCGTGATCACATCCGGGACTCCGAACTAACTTCGGTACATCAAAATGCATAAACTCATAATAACTGTCATCGTAACGTTAAGCGTGCGGACCCTATGGTTCAAGAACAATGTAGACATGACTGAGACACATCTCCGGTCAATAACCAATAGCGGGACCCGGATGCCCATATTGGCTCCTACATATTCTACGAAGATCTTTATCGGTCAGACCACATAACAACATACGTTGTTCCCTTTGTCATCGATATGTTACTTGCCCGAGATTCGATCGTCGGTATCCAATACCTAGTTCAATCTCGTTACCGGCAAGTCTCTTTTCTCGTTCCGTAATACATCATCTCACAACTAACTCATTAGTTACAATGCTTGCAAGGCTTATGTGATGTGCATTACCGAGAGGGCCCAGAGATACCTCTCCGACAATCGGAGTGACAAATCCTAATCTCGAAATACGTCAACCCAACATGTACCTTTGGAGACACCTGTAGAGTACCTTTATAATCACCAAGTTACGTTGTGACGTTTGGTAGCACACAAAGTGTTCCTCCGGCACACGGGAGTTACATAATCTCATAGTTATAGGAACATGTATAAGTCATGAAGAAAGCAATAGCAACATACTAAACGATCGGGTGCTAAGCTAATGGAATGGGTCATGTCAATCAGATCATTCATCTAATGATGTGATACCATTAATCAAATAACAACTCCTTGTCCATGGTTAGGAAACATAACCATCTTTGATTAACGAGCTAGTCAAGTAGAGGCATACTAGTGACACTCTGTTTGTCTATGTATTCACACATGTATTATGTTTCCGGTTAATACAATTTTAGCATGAATAATAAACATTTATCATGATATAAGGCAATAAATAATAACTTTATTATTGCCTCTAGGGCATATTTCCTTCAGTCTCCCACTTGCACTAGAGTCAATAATCTAGATCACATCACGATGTGATTAACATCGATAGTTCACATCATCATGTGATTAACACCCATAGTTCACATCGCCATGTGACCAATACCCAAAGGGTTTACTAGATTCAGTAATCTAGTTCACATCGCTATGTGATTAACACCCAAAGAGTACTAAGGTGTGATCATGTTTTGCTTGTGAGAGAATCTTAGTCAACGGGTCTGCCACATTCAGATCCATATGTATTTTGCAAATTTCTATGTCAACAATGCTCTCCATGGACCTACTCTAGCTAATTGCTCCCACTTTCAATATGTATCTAGACCGAGACTTAGAGTCATCTAGATTAGTGTCAAAACTTGCATCGGCGTAACCCTTTACGACGAACCTTTTGTCACGTCCATAATCGAGAAACATATCCGTATTTTACTAAGGATAATTCTGACCGCTGTCCAGTGATCTACTCCTAGATCACTATTGTACTCCCTTGCCAAATCAGTGCAGGGTATACAATAGATCTGGTATACAGCATGACATACTTTAGAGAACCTATGGCCAAGGCATAGGGAATGACTTTCATTCTCTTTCTATCTTCTGCCGTGGTCGGGCTTTGACTCTTACTCAACTTCACACCTTGTAATACAGGCAGGAACTCTTTCTTTGACTGCTCCATTTTTAACTACTTCAAAATCTTGTCAAGGTATGTATTTATTGAAAAAACTTATCAAGCGTCTTGATCTATCTCTATAGATCTTGATGCTCAATATGTAAGCAGCTTCACCGAAGTCTTTCTTTGTAAAACTCCTTTCAAACACTCCTTCATGCTATACAGAATAATTCTACATTATTTCCGATCAACAATATGTCATTCACATATACTTATCAGAAATGCTATAGTGCTCCCACTCACTTTCTTGTAAATACAGGCTTCACCGCAAGTCTGTATAAAACTATATGCTTTGATCAACTTATCAAAGCGTGTATTCCAACTCTGAGATGCTTGCACCAGTCCATAGATGAATCGCTGGAGCTTGCATATTTTGTTAGCACCTTTAGGATTGACAAAACCTACTGGTTGCATCATATACAACTCTTCTTTAAGAAATCCCTTAAGGAATGCAGTTTTGTTTATCCATTTGCCAGATTTCATAAAATGCGGCAATTGCTAACATGATTCGCACAGACTTAAGCATAGATACGAGTGAGAAACTCTCATCGTAGTCAACACTTTGAACTTGTCAAAAACCTTTTGCGACAATTCTAGCTTTGTAGATAGTAACACTATTATCAATGTCCGTCTTCCTCTTGAAGATCCATTTATTTTCCATGGCTTGCTGATCATCGGGCAATTCAACCAAAGTCCATACTTTGTTTTCATACATGAATCCCATCTCAGATTTCATGGCCTCAAGCCATTTTGCAGAATCTGGGCTCATCATCGCTTCCTCATAGTTTGCAAGTACGTCATGGTCTAGTAACATGACTTCCAGAATAGGATTACCGTACCACTCTGGTGCGGATCTCACTCTGGTTTACCTACGAGATTCGGTAGTAACTTGATCTGAAGTTTTATGATCATCATCATTAGCTTCCTCACTAATTGGTGTAGTAGTCATAGGAACAGATTTCTGTGATGAACTACTTTACAATAAGGGAGAAGGTACAATTACCTTATCAAGTTCTACTTTCCTCCCACTCACTTCTTTCGAGAGAAACTCCTTCTCTAGAAAGGATCCATTATAAGCAATGAATGTCTTGCCTTAGGATCTGTGATAGAAGGTGTACCCAACAGTCTCCTTTTGGGTATCCTATGAAGACATATTTCTCCGATTTGGTTTTGAGCTTATCAGGATGAAACTTTTCACATAAGCATCACAACCCCAAACTTTAAGAAACGACAACTTTGGTTTCTTGCTGAACCACAGTTCAGATTGTGTCGTCTCAACGGACTTAGATGGTGCCCCTTTTTAACGTGAATGCAACTGTCTTTAATGCATAACCTCAAAAACGATAGTGGTAAATCGGTAAGAAACATCATAGATTTGCACTATGTCTAATAAAGTACGGCTATGACGTTCGGACACACCATTATGCTGTGGTGTTCTGGGTGGCACGAATTTGTGAAACTATTCCACATTGTTTTAATTGAAGACCAAACTCGTAACTCAAATATTTGTCTCCGCGATCAGATCGTAGAAGCCTTATTTTCTTGTTACGATGATTCTCCACTTTACTCTGAAATTCTTTGAACTTTTCAAATGTTTCAGACTTATGTTTCATCAAGTATATATACTCATATCTGCTCAAATCATCTATGAAGATCAAAAAATAATGATACCTATCGCGAGCCTCAACATTCATCGGACCACATACATCAGTATGTATGATTTCCAACAAATCTGTTGCTCGCTCCATTGTTCCGAAGAATAGACTCTTAGTCATCTTGCATATGAGGCATGGTTCGCAAGCATCAACTGATTCATAATCAAGTGATTCCAAAAGCCCATCAGCATGGAGTTTCTTCATGCGCTTTACACCAATATGACCTAAACGGCAGTGCTACAAATAAGTTGCACTATCATTATTAACTTTGCATCTTTTGGTTTCAATATTATGATTATGTGTATCACTATGATCGAGATCCAACGAACTATTTTCATTGGGTGTGTAACCATATAAGGTTTTATTCATGTAAACAGAACAACAATTTATTCTCTTACTTAAATGAATAACCGTATTACAATAAACATGATCAAATCATATTCATGCTCAACATAAACACCAAATAACACTTATTTAGGTTCAACACTAATCCCGAATTTATAGGGAGTGTGCGATGATGATCATATCAATCTTGGAACCACTTCCAACACACATCGTCACTTCACCCTTAACTAGTCTCTGTTTATTCTACAACTCCTGTTTCGAGTTACTAATCTTAGCAACTGAACTAGTATCAAATATTGAGGGGTTGCTATAAACACTAGTAAAGTACACATCAATAACATGTATATCAAATATACTTATGTTCACCTTGCCATCCTTCTTATCTGCCAATCACTTGGGGTAGTTCCGCTTCCAGTTACCAGTCCCTTTGCAATAGAAGCACTTAGTCTCAGGCTTAGGACCAGACTTGGGCTTCTTCATTTGAGCAGCATATTGCTTGCTGTTTTTCTTGAAGTTCCCCTTTTTCCCTTTGCCCTTTTCTTGAAACTAGTGATCTTGTCAACCATCAACACTTGATGCTCTTTCTTGATTTCTACCTTCATCGATTTCATCATCATGAAAAGCTCGGGATTCGTTTTCGTCATCCCTTGCATACTATAGTTCATCACGAAGTTCTACTAACTTGGTGATGGTGACTAGAGAATTCTGTCAATCACTATCTTATCTGGAAGATTAACTCCCACTTGATTCAAGCGATTGTAGTACCCAGACAATCTGAGCACATGCTCACTAGTTGAGCGATTCTCCTCCATCTTTTAGCTATAGAACTTGTTGGAGACTTCATATCTCTCAACTCGGGTATTTGCTTGAAATATTAACTTCAACTCCTGGAACATCTCATATGGTCCATGACGTTCAAAACGTCTTTGAAGTCCCGATTCTAAGCCGTTAAGCATGGTGCACTGAACTATCAAGTAGTCATCATATTGAGCTAGCCAAACGTTCATAACGTCTGCATCTGCTCCTGCAATAGGTCTGTCACCTAGTGGTGCATCAAGGACATAATTTTTCTGTGCAGCAATGAGGATAAACCTCATATCACGGATCCAATCCGCATCATTGCTACTAACATCTTTCAACATAGTTTTTCTCTAGGAACATATCAAAATAAACACAGGGAAGCAACAACGCGGGCTATTGATCTACAACATAATTTGTAAAATACTACCAGGACTAAGTTCATGATAAATTTAAGTTCAATTAATCATATTACTTAAGAACTCCCACTTAGATAGACATCCCTCTAATCCTCTAAGTGATCACGTGATCCAAATCAACTAAACCATGTCCGATCATCACGTGAGATGGAGCAGTTTCATTGGTGAACATCACTATGTTGATCATATCTACTATATGATTCACGCTCGACCTTTCGGTCTCCGTGTTCCGAGGCTGAAAGTGCAACTATCCCTAGGTGGTTTTGGTAATTCATAACAACATATAGCTCATTGAGCTAATGCTATTCCAAGATGATTATTTCAGGAAAGCTCAATGATTGGCATGGCATGGATGTGAAAGTGGAACCCTCAAAATGCTAAGAACAAAGAATTGGCTCAAGCTCAAAAGTTCAAGGCTCTTCATTTTATATTTTAGTGATCCAAGATCACATTGAGTCTTTAGGAAAAGCCAATACTATCAAGGAGGGATGAGGTGTTTCTTAATGAGCCTCTTGCTCTATGTGCTTAGTGATATGCTCCAAAATCCTCAACCACCTTTCCATATCCACAAATGACCTAAACCCTAAGCCAAACTCGGTCATACCGATTCTGTCAATCCGGCGCCACCGAGTTTCACTTGTCATTTGCCACTGCCAAACCCTAGCAATTCGGTCCTACCGATAAGGTTCTCGGTCTCACCGAGATGGGCTTGCAAACTCTCTGTTTCCCTTTCGTAACTTTTCGGTCTCACCGAAAGAGCGAATCGGTCCCACCGAGAATGCAAGGTAAACTCTATGTTTCCTTCTTGTAACTTTTCGGTCTCACCGAAAGAGCAAGTCGGTCCCACCGAGTTTGCCCGACCAACTCTCTGGGTAGCTAATTGCCGAACTCGGTCTCACCGAGTTTGTACGATCGGTCTCACCGAGATTACGTTATGCCCAAACCCTAACCGAATCGGTCCTACCGAGTTGCATCTCAGTCCCACCGAGATTCCTAACGGTCACTAGGTTTACCATTTCGGTCAGACCGAGTTTTCTGATTCGGTCCCACTGAGATTGGTAGATTGTGTGTAACGGTTGGATTTTGTGTGGAGGCTATATATACCCCTCCACCACCTCTTCATTCGAAGAGAGAGCCATCAGAACACATACATCATTCCTACTCATATGTTCTGAGAAAGAACCACCTACTCATGTGTTGAGACCAAGATATTCCATTCCTACCATATGAATCTTGATCTCTAGCCTTCCCCAAGTTGCTTTCCACTCAAATCTTCTTTCCACCAGATCCAAATCCTATGAGAGAGAGTTGAGTGTTGGGGAGACTATCATTTGAAGCACAAGAGCAAGGAGTTCATCATCAACACACCATTTGTTACTTCTTGGAGAGTGGTGTCTCCTAGATTGGCTAGGTGTCACTTGGGAGCCTCCGACAAGATTGTGGAGTTGAACCAAGGAGTTTGTAAGGGCAAGGAGATCGCCTACTTCGTGAAGATCTACCGCTAGTGAGGCAAGTCCTTCGTGGGCGATGGCCATGGTGGAATAGACAAGGTTGCTTCTTCGTGGACCCTTCGTGGGTGGAGCCCACCGTGGACTCGCGCAACCGTTACCCTCCGTGGGTTGAAGTCTCCATCAACGTGGATGTAGGATAGCACCACCTATCCGAACCATGGGAAAACATCCGTGTCTCCAATTGCGTTTGAATCCTCCAAACCCTTCCCTTTACATTCTTGCAAGTTGCATGCTTTGCTTTCCGCTGCCAATAAACTCTTTGCATGCTTGCTTGAATTGTGTGATGATTGCTTGACTTGCTCTAAGATAGCTAAAATCTACCAAGAACTAAAATTGGGAAAAGGCTAAGTTTTTAATTGGTCAAGCAGTCTAATCACCCCCTCTAGACATACTTTCGATCCTACAAGTGGTATCAGAGCTTTGGTCTCCATTTGCCTTGATCTCCATAGCTTTTGGTGGTCATAGCCTTGGTTTCACAACCTAGGAGAGTATGGCGTCTAGCGAGGGAAATTATCACCGTAGAGGTCCTTATTTTGATGGCACTAATTTTGCTAGTTGGAAGCATAAAATGAAAATGCATATTCTTGGACATAACCCCGCCGTATGGGCTATTGTTTGTGTTGGTTTGCAAGGTGAGTCCTTGATGGGAGAGAACCAAACCGTGAAGCTACCGCGGATGAGTTGAAGATGTTGCAATATAATGCTCAAGCTTGTGATATTCTCTTCAACGGATTGTGCCCCGAAGAATTCAAAAAAACCAGCCGCCTTGAGAATGCAAAGGAAATTTGGGATACTTTGATTGATATGCACGAAGGTACCGACTCCGTCAAGGAATCCAAGTTGGATGTGCTCCAAAGTCAACTTGACAAGTTCAAGATGAAGGATGGTGAAGGTGTTGCTGAAATGTACTCTAGGCTTGCTCTCATCACAAATGAGATTGCCGGCTTAGGAAGTGAAGAGATGACCGATAGATTCATCATCAAGAAGATCCTAAGAGCCTTGGATGGGAAATATGATACCGTGTGCACATTAATCCAAATGATGTCCAACTACAAAGATCTCAAGCCAACGGAAGTAATTGGAAGGATTGTTGCTCATGAGATGTCACTCAAGGATAAAGAGGAACTTCACAATAAATCAAGTGGTGCCTACAAAGCGTCATGTGAAGTCCCCACATCATCAAGTGAGAAACAAAACTTCAATGAAGAATTGAGCTTAATGGTGAAGAACTTCAACAAGTTCTACAAGAGTAGAAGCAAAGATAGAAGCTTCAAGTCAAGGTCCTACAATGACAAAAGATCTTCTAGTCGAGAGCGAAACTGCTATAATTGTGGAAGACCCGGACACTATTCCAATGAGTGTACGGCTCCCTACAATAGAAGAGAAGATCCCCTAAAAAGAAGAAGCAAAGAATCTCGACCAAGAGAGAGCAGGAGTAGAGATGATCATTATGAACGAAGATACTCACGGAGAAGCAAGGATCCGGAAAGGAAGGAAAAATCATCAAGGAGCTATACAAAACAAAGACATCAAGCTCATGTTGGTGAATGGGTATCCGGCTCCGACTCCGACAGCCACTCCGAGAGAAGTTATCACTCTGACTCCGAAGATACTCAAGATGAAGGTGTTGCCGGTCTAGCACTTGTGTCAACCAACTCCTATGACATATTTGACTCACCAAATGAAGGAATTAGAAGATGCTTCATGGCCAAAGGTCCTAAGGTAACACACCCCGAGTATGTTGACTTTAATAGTGATGAAGATGACTTGTTAGGTGATGATGATTTGCTTGTTGACAACTCTAGTGAAGAATATTATGGTGAAATATCAATTAATCATGCTAAAACGAATGACAATGATAAGGAGAAGATTGAGGCTCTAACTAAAGAACTAAACACTCTTAAGTTAGCCCATGAAACTATCTTCGAAGATCATCGATAACTTTTAAGAGCTCATGAGAAACTACGCTTTGAAAAGCTCAATCTTGAGCAAGAGCATGAGTTCTTAAAGGCAATCAATGATGATCTCCGCAAGAAAAGTTCTTCTCACATTGCCAAGCGTTTACTTTTATCCACCTACATGCCTCAAGTCAAGACTAGTAACAAGAATAAGAAAGATTCTTCCTCTAGTAGTAACAATGATCATGCTAAATCCAATATTTTTGCTTCTAGTAGTTCTCTTGATTCCACTAATGATTCTCTTAGCCAAGTTACACTTGAGCAAGAAAATAGCTTATTGAAGGGAATTATAGAGAAAGGTGTTTACAAGAGCCTTGCCGGAAGTAAGCAATTCGAGGAAATTGTGCGCAAGCAAGGAATGCACCGGAAGAATCAAGGTGTTGGTTTTGAACGAAAGTTCAATGCCAATGGAGTTGAATGGGAAGAAGATCAATACCCCAAGACAAAGTTTGTTCCTCAACAAGAGAAGTATGACACTTCTTTCAAGGGAACACAAGCTCAAGATGATCTTCCAACACAAGACTACAAGCAAAAAGGCAAGGACATGCTTCAAGAGGAGATTGATGCATTTGAAGAAGCTCCTAAGACCTTAGTCAAGTGGATTCCCAAGACCACGTCAAGTTCCACCTCATCAAGTACGACTACAACTCCAAGGATTCTCATCAAGATGGTGTGGATCCAAAAGAAGAAGAACTAGAGAGTTCTTGAGGGTGACTCCGCCAACATACTTCACTCTTATCATTTTGGCAAGAACAAGTGCAATCAACTTCCACATCTTGCACTAGTTCAAGGAGTCACAAACCCTCTTGTTGGTAAGACAAGGGACAAGGTAGCCTAAAGTTTTCATGGACATCATCTTGTGTGTGCATCACTCTATGTCTATGGATATCCTTGTTTGTTCCTTGTGGGACTAACCCATGTAGGTATTGAAAGTGCAATTCACTCAAATGGATAGCTCCAAGTGATCCACATCAACATTGAGCATCCACATCTTCAACATCTACATGAAGTCATCATCGACAAAACCCAAGGTTAGTTCATCCCTCTTAGGGGGGATATCACATCTAGGGGGAGCTTTACTCTAAGACTTGAGCTAAAGCAACTCTAAAGATGTGACTACAACAATGCTTTATGTAAAAGTGGTAACCCCACTTGAGCTTAAACGATGAGTATGACCTACGATCAAGTGTTCTCACTTGACTCCTAAGTCAATATACTCATATATAGATGACCTAGTCATCGCAAATTGCTTGATAGATGCTAGAATTGGTTGTGCATGCTTTGCCACATATTTCATTTGCCATCTTATTGTGTGAGCATGTTGGTTGCATATTTTACTCATTCGAGGACATCCACTTGTTGTTTTGATTGTTTGGCTTTCTTCTTGTGCCAAGTGGATGGACAAGAATGCCTAAGAACCTCCTCTAGCTATCTATGCTTTTCTCGTCTCAAACTCTATTCATGCCGCATCACAAAACTTGATCAAGTCAGATTCGAACCACTCTGTGTGAGGAGCGCTCGGAGTCCCCGATTCGTCATAGACTTAAACTTCCAAAACCTCTTTATGAATCTCGGTCTGACCGATACTCCATTTTCGGTCCTACTAAGTTCATTAAGTTGATCTAGGTTTTCGATCTCGGTGCAACCGATTTGAACTTTTCGATCACACCGAGTTGCAATAACCGCACACAGTTTTGCATCTCGGTGCCACCGAGTTGTTCCACTCGGTCACACCGACAGGGTCGGGCTATATATTGTGATGGGCAAAATTTTGGAAATTTCTCCGAAACCTCTTCGCCCACGCGATAGCCTGCTCTGCCTTCATGGTCTCCGGATCGTCTTCTCGCCGCCAGCAGCCTCCAGTCGCTGGTCTCCGCCACCGTCAACGGAATTCTGCCCTGCCGTTGCCGCCGTAGCAAGTCTCCGCCGAACTAGGGGTCAGCAGTCAGTTTGCAACATGTCTGATCAAAGTGACAGCCAGAATGTGTGTGAGCAGCAAGTTGTGATGAGTAAGGGCACTAGCCCCTCAAGCTCTTCTGATGATGGCAGCAGGAGCACCCCCAGCAATCTGCCTAAGGCTGCCACACGTCAAAGGAAGGAGAGAACGTCTGATTATGAGGATGAGGACTATGTGGCAGAGGAAGAGGCCACATCAAAGAGAGCTGAGCCAGCAGCAGGCACAAAGCCAGGCCTGAAAATCAAAAGGCCACTAGGCAGGCAGCCCATGTCAAAGGCTAGAGCTTCAACTGTGAAGCCTGCTCCCGTTGATCCCGTTGCTGCTGAGGGCAAAAAGAGAAAAGAGAGGGTGAAGAAGACTGTAGCCAGAGTGCTTGGGAAGGCCTCCATCATGGTAGATGAGGAGGAAGAAGAAGAGGTTGCTGCACCAGCACCCAAGGCAGTCAAATTCATGGGAGATGCTATAAGGTCAGGAACAGCTGCATCCAAGCCCAAGGAAGCACCTAAGGCTGCATCTAAGCCTAAGAGTGCACCCAAGAGAAACACACAAAGCATCCCAGCTGCGGAAAAGAACAAGGCCCCAGTGCCTGAAGCGATTGAAGAAGAGGAAGAGAGTGTCCTTAGGAAGATCAAGCCTGAGCGTCGACTTAGCACTATGCATTTTCTAGGAACTTTTTGGTAACTTGTTGCCAAAGGGGGAGAAAATGTATAGATCATAGGCTTCGAGAGAGAGTGTTGCTTTTATTCTCTCTTGCTTTATTTGGTGGTTTTTCGAACTTTGTTTGCTTGTGTGTGAGATACTATGTCATTATTCGTGAGACATCGATGATCAAGTGTTTGATCATAAGCTACACTTAATGGTTGCTTAATGCTTGCTAAATATTATCATTCTATCTATCTTTTGTGATCATTCACTATTCTTGGTGATGAGTGCATGTATTTCAATCTTATCATTTTTGAGCGCTCCACCAAGATGTATGTGACATGGAAGAGTAACCCATGATTCTAACTCCTTGTGCATTTGCAGTCCAAAGCAAATTTTAAATATGCACAAATTTAGGGGGACCTCTTACTTGTCACATACTTCTCAAAGCGATGATATATTTCATGCTTATTATCATTTGTCGAAGCTTTGATCTATATGTTGTCATCAATTACCAAAAAGGGGGAGATTGAAAGTGCAACTATCCCTAGGTGGTTTTGGTAATTCATAACAACATATAGCTCATTGAGCTAATGCTATTCCAAGATGATTATTTCAGGAAAGCTCAATGATTGGCATGGCATGGATGTGAAAGTGGAACCCTCAAAATGCTAAGAACAAAGAATTGGCTCAAGCTCAAAAGTTCAAGACTCTTCATTTTATATTTTAGTGATCCAAGATCACATTGAGTCTTTAGGAAAAGCCAATACTATCAAGGAGGGATGAGGTGTTGCTTAATGAGCCTCTTGCTCTATGTGCTTAGTGATATGCTCCAAAATCCTCAACCACCTTTCCATATCCACAAATGACCTAAACCCTAAGCCAAACTCAGTCATACCAATTCTGTCAATCCGGCGCCACCGAGTTTCACTTCTCATTTGCCACTGCCAAACCCTAGCAATTCGGTCCTACCGATAAGGTTCTCGGTCTCACCGAGATGGGCTTGCAAACACTCTGTTTCCCTTTCGTAACTTTTCGGTCTCACCGAAAGAGCGAATCGGTCCCACCGAGAATGCAAGGTAAACTCTATGTTTCCTTCTTGTAACTTTTCGGTCTCACCGAAAGAGCAAGTCGGTCCCACCAAGTTTGCCTGACCAACTCTCTGGTTAGCTAATTGCCGAACTCGGTCTCACCGAGTTTGTGCGATCGGTCTCACCGAGATTACGTTATGCCCAAACCCTAACCGAATCGGTCCTACCGAGTTGCATCTCAGTCCCACCGAGATTCCTAACGGTCACTAGGTTTACCATTTTGGTTAGACTGAGTTTTCTGATTCGGTCCCACCAAGATTGGTAGATTGTGTGTAACGGTTGGATTTTGTGTGGAGGCTATATATACCCCTCCACCACCTCTTCATTCGAAGAGAGAGCCATCAGAACACATACATCATTCCTACTCATATGTTCTGAGAAAGAACCACCTACTCATGTGTTGAGACCAAGATATTCCATTCCTACCATATGAATCTTGATCTCTAGCCTTCCCCAAGTTGCTTTCCACTCAAATCTTCTCTCCACCAGATCCAAATCCTATGAGAGAGAGTTGAGTGTTGGGGAGACTATCATTTGAAGCACAAGAGCAAGGAGTTCATCATCAACACACCGTTTGTTACTTCTTGGAGAGTGGTGTCTCCTAGATTGGCTAGGTGTCACTTGGGAGCCTCCGACAAGATTGTGGAGTTGAACCAAGGAGTTTGTAAGGGCAAGGAGATCGCCTACTTCGTGAAGATCTACCGCTAGTGAGGCAAGTCCTTCGTGGGTGATGGCCATGGTGGAATAGACAAGGTTGCTTCTTCGTGGACCCTTCGTGGGTGGAGCCCTCCGTGGACTCGCGCAACCGTTACCCACCGTGGGTTGAAGTCTCCATCAACGTGGATGTAGGATAGCACCACCTATCTGAACCACGGGAAAACATCCGTGTCTCCAATTGCGTTTGAATCCTCCAAACCCTTCCATTTACATTCTTGCAAGTTGCATGCTTTACTTTCCGCTGCCAATAAACTCTTTGCATGCTTGCTTGAACTGTGTGATGATTGCTTGACTTGCTCTAAGATAGCTAAAATCTGCCAAGAACTAAAATTGGGAAAAGGCTAAGTTTTTAATTGGTCAAGTAGTCTAATCACCCCCCCTCTAGACATACTTTCGATCCTACAGAGGCCATATCTGTATATGCTTGGCTCGTCAAGTATAACCTGAGTATTCCGCGTGTGCAACTGTTTTGCACCCATTGTATTTGAACGTAGAGCCTATCACACCCGATCATCACGTGGTGTCTCAGCACGAAGAACTTTCGCAACAGTGCATACTCAGGGAGAACACTTCTTGATAATTTAGTGAGAGATCATCTTATAATGCTATCGTCAATCAAAGCAAGATAAGATGCATAAAAGATAAACATCACATGCAATCAATATAAGTGATATGATATGGCCATCATCATCTTGTGCCTGTGATCTCCATCTCCGAAGCACCGTCATGATCACCATCGTCACCGGCGCGACACCTTGATCTCCATCGTAGCATCGTTGTCGTCTCGCCAATCTTATGCTTCCACGACTATCGCTACCGCTTAGTGATAAAGTAAAGCATTACATTGCGATTGCATTGCATACAATAAAGCAACAACCATATGGCTCCTGCCAGTTGCCGATAACTCGGTTACAAAACATGATCAACTCATACAATAAAATTTAGCATCATGTCTTGACCATATCACATCACAACATGCCCGTCAAAAACAAGTTAGACGTCCTCTACTTTGTTGTTGCAAGTTTTACGTGGCTGCTACGGGCTTAAACAAGAACCAATCTCACCTACGCATCAAAAGCACAACGATAGTTTGTCAAATAGACTCCGTTTTAACCTTCGCAAGGACCGGGCGTAGCCACACTCGGTTCAACTAAAGTTGGAGAGACAGTCGCCCGCAAGCCACCTGTGTGCAAAGCACGTCGGGGGAACCGGTCTCGCGTAAGCGTACGCGTAATGTTGGTCCGGGTCGTCTCGTCCAACAATACCGCCGAACCAAAGTATGACATGCTGGTAGGCAGTATGACTTATATCGCCCACAACTCACTTGTGTTCTACTCGTGCAAATAACATCAAACCATAAAACCTAGGCTCGGATGCCACTGTTGGGGAACGTAGTAATTTCAAAAAATTTCCTATGCACACGCAAGATCATGGTGATGCACAACAATGAGAGGGGAGAGTGTTGTCTACGTACCCACGCAGACCGACTGCGGAAGCGTTAACACAACGTAGAGGAAGTAGTCGTACGTCTTCCCGATCTGACCGATCCAAGCACCGTTACTTCGACACCTCCGAGTTCTTAGCACACGTACAGCTCGATGATTCGCGGGCTCCGATCCAGCAAAGCGTCGGGGAGGAGTTCCGTCAGCACGACGGCGTGGTGACGATCTTGATGTTCTACCGACGCAGGGCTTCGCCTAAGCACTACAACGATATGATCGAGGTGGAATATGGTGGCAGCGGGCACCGCACATGGCTAAGGAACGATCTCAATGATCAACTTGTGTGTCTAGAGGTGCCCCCTGCCTCCGTATATAAAGGAGCCAAGGGGGAGGGGGCCGCCGGGCAGGAGGAGGGCACAGGAGGAGTCCTACTCCTACCGGGAGTAGGACCCCCCAATCCTAGTTGGACTAGGATTCCCCGAGGGGGAAAGAGAGAGACGGGGGCCGGCCACCTCTCCTAGTCCTAATAGGACTAGGGGAGGGGGGAGGCGCGCGGCCACCTTGGGCTGCCCCTTTCTCCTTTCCACTAAAGCCCATTAAGGCCCATATGGCTCCCGGGGGGTTCCGGTAACCTCCCGGTACTCCGGTAAAATCCCGATTTCACCCGGAACACTTCCGATATACAAATATAGGCTTCCAATATATCAATCTTTATGTCTCGACCATTTCGAGACTCCTCGTCATGTCCGTGATCACATCCGGGACTCCGAACTAACTTCGGTACATCAAAATGCATAAACTCATAATAACTGTCATCGTAACGTTAAGCGTGCGGACCCTACGGTTCGAGAACAATGTAGACATGACTGAGACACATCTCTGGTCAATAACCAATAGCGGGACCTGGATGCCCATATGGGCTCCTACATATTCTACGAAGATCTTTATCGGTCAGACCGCATAACAACATATGTTGTTCCCTTTGTCATCGGTATGTTACTTGCCCGAGATTCGATCGTCGGTATCCAATACCTAGTTCAATCTCGTTACCGGCAAGTCTCTTTACTCGTTCCGTAATACATCATCTCGCAACTAACTCATTAGTTGCAATGCTTGCAAGGCTTATGTGATGTGCATTACCGAGAGGGCCCAGAGATACCTCTCCGACAATAGGAGTGGCAAATCCTAATCTTGAAATACGTCAACCCAACATGTACCTTTGGAGACACCTGTAGAGTACCTTTATAATCACCAAGTTACGTTGTGACATTTGGTAGCACACAAACTGTTCCTCCGGCACACGGGAGTTACATAATCTCATAGTTATAGGAACATGTATAAGTCATGAAGAAAGCAATAGCAACATACTAAACGATCGGGTGCTAAGCTAATGGAATGGGTCATGTCAATCAGATCATTCATCTAATGATGTGATCCCGTTAATCAAATAACAACTCTTTGTCCATGGTTAGGAAACATAACCATCTTTGATTAACGAGCTAGTCAAGTAGAGGCATACTAGTAACACTCTGTTTGTCTATGTATTCACACATGTATTATGTTTCCGGTTAATACAATTTTAGCATGAATAATAAACATTTATCATGATATAAGGAAATAAATAATAACTTTATTATTGCCTCTAGGGCATATTTCCTTCAACATTTTAGTGCATTCCAAATGTCTATACTACCGCTGCAATTCGAACAAAATTTGAATTCGCTTCTCTATTTCAATAAGAATCTACAATCATGATTGTTGCCAACTTCAACCATCATAGTTTCCTTGCTATCCGCCAGATATAAATCAGACGACCTATAATGCAGGATGGCAGGCACACCATCATCAACAACTCCGTTTTTATAAGAGTAGAGATAAAATATATTAAATGTAGTATACCATGTTCATAACCACACCATGTGTATCACCGTTATATATATTCACACATCCGTTAGTTTGAAACACTATGATAAATTCTTCAAATATCCGAATTCGCTTTTTATAATGAAGTATATATGATCTCTATTCGTCTTATACACCCACACAACCCTCTTATCTTTGTAGCTAGCGCTAACTTTCTCTTGTGCATGCACACGCCCGCATCCCTCTCACCCTCCCTCAGCATTCTCTAGCTCCATTGCGCAAATTCGTCTTTTCACTTCAGGTCGTTCACCCACGGTGTGTGTAGGCCCCCCAGCTCCTTTACGACACACATCGATCGATATGCCTCTCTAGCGAGGTGTGCCTAGCACAAACAGAAGCTTCCCCTCTTCTCTTGTCGCCGTCCATGCCTCACTCCCACCACTCTTTTCATCGTTCTTGTACTCGCACACTCCTCCCCCTCGATATAGTATGCCTCTCGTACCACCTCCTACATGCATCCGTCTCTATCCATCCTTCTCCTCGTGCCTCATTTGTTCTAACACACACAAGCATGTATATCGATCGATCTCCCAACATATACCTAGATCGACTTCAACTACCCCCCCATCGATCGACGTACCTCACAAGTTATGTCTCTCCTTTCTCTTACAAAGGGCGATTGATCTTCCTATGTAGTTACATCTGCTTACCACAGCCACATTGTCCCCCCTCATCATTCGTGCATGCCTCCTGACCCATCTCTCACACGCACGTGCACATACAACAAGCAGCCATCTCCCCTCTTATTGATATTGCGGGCGTGCCCTCCGTTTATCTAGCAAGCCTATCCCACCATTTGTTAGAAGCAACTCCACTACCACCCCCTCCAACACTCTAGCTCTGTCTCTCTCCCAACCTTATTCATCTCCTGCACATATGCATGGATGCCGACCGATCTCCTTTAATACATGAGGCAGATCGATCTCCTTAATACATGAGGTAGGCCTCTCTCCTCCTCCACACATATACCAGCCATTGTACCTCTATAGTTAATTGGGCCTCCCTCTTCCCCCCACCACACACCGATAGTCGAGCGCTGCAGGTAGGTATCCATGCCATAGAGACAAACTGCACATGTCCCATCTCACGTTCCAGTAGGCCAGCCACTCTATATCTTTGACGTGGGCACACAAAAATTCGATGGCACTCTTTATCGATCGCGCGCGCACACACACACACACATCATCCCTCTCTTCGATTCTATGGACACCTCAAGCCGATGATACCTCCACTCTCTTCTCGTGGATCGCCCCCTCTATATATATGTTATATCCAGGACTCTCTCTCTCTCACCATTGGTCACTGATCCGGCCGCACCCCGTCCGTCGGGGGAAAGGGAGTGCGGTGGCCTCTCTCTCTCTCTCACCGTTGGTCACTGATCCGGTCGCATCCCGTCCGCCGGGGGAAAGGGAGGAAGTGCATCTTTTCTCCGTTCAACGGCGCCGAGGCAGCACGTCCCGATCTGCGGTACACGTCGTTCTCTCTGACCAAGCTCCGGTGTGGCAGGGCCTATGCCACCTGCTCGCAGATTCCGTCCGCCGCCGCTCACCTAGTTACATCCCAACGACCTCCAGGTATCCCCTCCGGCCTTGCTCCACTGCCCGTTTTCCCACGTCGTTGCATGTGGATCTTCCATAGTTCTTTGCCCAAAACGTAGCTCGTCCGGCGTACTCTCCATATTGCATTCTCGTCCTCACACCATTTTAGACAAACACAACCGTGTTGTTATCTTCCCTTAGGACAAGGAATATGCTTATTTTTTGTCGTTGCATGTGTCATCAACTGTTATTGGCCAGTAATTGTTTCCTTTCTACCTCTTTTTTGCAAACAGGGCTATCCATTTCACCTCGTTGCTATTGCGACCTTTTGGTGAACTGCACAAATCACTTTTTTCTTAAGAGTGTTTTGTGCAGCTGTACTAAAATGTCACACGGGCAACGTCTCTACATTTCAGTGCGACTGCACAAAGGGAGATTGGTTTTGCTCTATCCTCCTCATCCAACTCCGAGCCTAATCTTCTCCAACTAGTTAGTCTTAAGAGAGACTGCAAAGGTGACCGGCTTCTATTTGTGTGTTTATTGTTTCATCAGCAGTCCTCTATTATCGTAATCACACTTGATATCTTTGGAACAGGGACGCTCAGCTCTATTTTAGTGGAACTGCACAAAATGATCGGAATGTTGCATGCTCCATACAACTACTTTTTTTTCTCAACATGCCTTGTTGATTTAGACAGAGCTGGGGGGACGTTGCTGCCAATGAAAGCATGAATCAATTTTAATTTAACACCTTCTCACAACTTTGTCTTCAGTTGTGATGTAACTATTAGCTCTGATCTACTAATAATTGACATGCATTAGCAAGGAAGTTAGTTTTTTATTGTTTCCGAAAGAGCATCGATGGCAAGACACGTGAAACAAAAGCTGAAAGCTCACACCATTGTACAATTTCATGTCGCTAGAAAATTATTTGTATAATACGTCAATTATGTAAACAAATGATGGAAGCTTGATAGCATTGCTAGAAGCCTCTTCATCATCCGGGTCCATGTGCCATGCACAAAATTATACTCCTTCGTTCCTAAATATTTGTTTTTTTTACAAATTTCAAATGGGCATATTTTAGAGTGTAGATTCACTCATTTTGCTTCGTATGTGTGCTCCCTCCATTCCTAAATATTCTATTCGTCTTAACAGAGATTTCAACAAGTGACTACATACGGAGCAAAATGAGTGAATCTACACTCAAAATATGTCTATATACATCCGTATGTGCCAGTCCATTTGAAATCTCTAAAAGACAAATATTTGAGTAGTCACTCGTTGAAATCTCTAGAAAGACAAATACTCCGGAGTATATTTAAGAACCGAGGGGGTAGTGCACAACCGCATGGGAGACTCAGCCCGGTCGCTGCACCGCATTAATAGTGAGTAATGAGCAGTCAAATCATAAGCCCCACCTTTCCCACTGTAAGTTGCTCTGAAGAAGCAACCATCAATACACTCTTCTTTAAATCCGCTCATACTACTCCATCCGTCACTGTTTATACAGCGCGCTTCAGAAAAAAGAAAAAATCTGTGGGACCAAGGCGACTAGCGATCGGCCTCAAAAATAACATTGGTAGTTATAGCACGGCGTCTATTACTAGAGGGAACTAACTTAATGTCCGTGCGTTGCCACGGGACAACATGAATGTCCCTCTAATTGTATCTGTTCTAATTCATCCTTTCCTTCATTGGTCCTATTTACTCAGAATCAAATCTTACATTTTATACCCTATCAACAAGACAACATTGTTCTACCTTCTCTCCCGTCTATCTCAGTCCACTCATTTCTTTACCTTACTCTGCTTCTCATTTGCATATTTATGAACCCGTAACACATACTCATGGGTACTTGTGAAGAATAAACTTAGTGCATATTGGATGCTAGATTTTTTTAATAGAGTGAAGTTTTCTGACTTTAACCAATAGGTGCTTCCTTTAATTTTTAAATTCCTTCACAAACTCCTATATCTTTCAAGTGGTAACTACAACGAACTTAGATATAGAGATATTGATCAAAATATCATTGTAATTGACAACATGTACGCCGCATGTGGCCTATGACTGTGTTCTGATACAATTTTAAAAAGAATATAACTTACTAACCCAACAGTAAAAATTAAAATAACTCATTTGTGTGAAAAAATTATCTACAACTAATTACAACTGATGGACAATAAAAATTTGCAACTGCACAGTAGGAACGAAATTATTTCTACAACTAATTATTCACTCCAAGATTCAACCGGTATACACCACCCTGTCCATGCCACTGGTGTGGAAGGTGGCAAGGACCCGCCTGGCCCCTCGGCCACGAGGCCATGGAGCGATAAGGCGGGGTCCCTTGCTGTTGCCCGGGGCCTGGCTGCGTCGTTGATGCCCACCTCACCTTCGCTATGATGCCCTTTCTTCCTCACAATGTTCTTGCTCACGGACCGTCAAGGAGTCCCCTGCCAACCCCTCCCCTCCTGTTTGTGTCGATCCGCGGTCGCCATCTAGGGGGACGAAGCGCCGCCCATGACACCGTCGTGCCAGGCTAACAGCAAGGGACAAGGGCGGTAGTACCTCCTGGTTTTATACTGGACCCACCTTTCATCCCACGCTCTACCACGACAGCACTACGCACATGCGTTGCCATGGAGAAATGAAAGACTTAAAAGGCAGTGAGGGATATTAATCAACACATTCTTCTCTAATAGAGTAAGGAACATAATTCATAAACTTTGTGCTAAATTAGCTTTCTCAGGCTAGGATTTTAAGCTAATGAATATCACAATGCCAGCACCCATTGCATCCATTACTGTGTGAAGGGTTTGCATGTCAAGCAATGACTTACCAGCACTCTTTGGAGGCCAATCCCATGCTTTCCTGAATGTTGTGCACGCTGTTGCCGAAAAATAATCTGCGGTAAGTAAGCGACTTTTCATTAGTTGACGGTCAGACACAAAACTGAAATGCTGGAAAGCAAGTATACGAATGTTGCAACTTCTGGTAACTGAAACCGTCAAGACTTACCACCTTGTAAGGGTTGACGTTGGCGATCCTGAGGGCCACCTCCATGGCGGCGACGTTGGCCTTGCATAGGAAGCGGAACCTGGGCAGGTCATTGGCGCTGCCTGACCCAGCGTAGTGACCGGCAATGTCGAAGATCTTGGGCACATGCATATGATTATAAAATAATCTTCCCATGTCAATACATTAGAAATATTATCAAAATTTTGAATGTAGAAAATTTTGTATTTTGAAAGAAGGAAAATTCCTTATTCTGTGAACTGGGTATCTTGGGCCATCACCTAATCACATTGATATCGAGTTAGCCAACTCACCTAGAACTACTTGTGTGGAGCAGCCCCCTCTGTACGATTAAACAAAGGAAATATAGTAACTCAATCTCATGTTCAACTACCAGGTAATGGTACACAAAATGAATACTACGGCAAAACATCCCTGATCAGCCCATTCATGCTGTTGGGCAGTAATACCTTGGGACATTCAGATTCAGAGAGGTACATCAATTGCTCCCATGATAAAAGAACGCAACAGTGCAACCTAAAAACACTGCGCCTCTCGCTCTTGCATTTTCTTCTCATTCTTGGAACCTGTAGAGACATTGTAAAGAATTAGATGCAAATGCACAACACAACCTCATCAAATCTTTCTCGTCAATCTCTTGACTCGTCCTCTAAAAATGCACAACCTCATCAGAGCCCCAGCTAGCAGGGTTAATAGGTATTAGATGCAATTGAAGGAAAATAGAAGTCATCTCTGCATTCCCACTACCAACACGAACTGGTGGACGCTTTCGATGAACTCGCCGCAGCCGGCCTCATATGCATGCGGAGGGAGTAGTGCAGCCATGACGACAACAACCACAACATCCTCCACGGGGTTGACGGAGGCCCGGGGCCTGTCGCAGCACGGGGTGGAGGACGGCCACCGGCGGGAGCGTTGGGAGGATGGCGCTGGTACATGTGCAGAGAGGCCAACGGCGGGCACGGCGATGTGCATCCTCCTCTCCCCCATGTCACGTGGATCCGTGGGATCCATGGCACCGACGGCGTGTGGGGGTCCGTGGCGACGGCGGCAGCGTCTTGGGGATCCACGTCGTGTGTTCAGCCTGGGTCTGGGTCTGGGATAGAGAAGTATCAAAAGGGATCGAGGGGATCGCGTACAGGTTGTGTGAACGTAGTCGTTAATGGGCATATTAGGAAACAAATCATGTCCCTCTCATCAAAAGAAAAAGGAAACAAATCATGACAATTACGGCGGGGTGTTTCCTTCCATGTCATATAGGAGTATCGTACTATAAAGAATTATCAAACCGGGGGAGCGGCATTGTGTGGAGCCAATCGTTTCGGTTTTTGAAGCCTAATTAAGGCGATTCTTTATTTTTGATAGCCAAAATCAAGACCATGATTTCTTTTATTTGGCAGCCAAATCAACGCGCCACTTTTGCAAAATTTACTCGACGCAGCCTACGGTTTTTAGTGGGGTTTGGTTTTTTAATATGAGGGAAAAAATTGAGTGGGAGGGGGTGGTGGGAGGTGAGGCGAGATTGAGGGGGTGTTTGGTTTAGGGACTTTTTAGTCCCAGAGACTAGAAAAAGTCTCTAAAATGTCCCTAGAAAACAAACGGGAGGGACTTTTTCTATAGGGACTAGAAAAAGACTCTACTAGAGAGTCTTTTTTGATTAGTCCCTGGGACTAGAAAAAGTCCTAGGACTTCTCAACCAAACACCACCTGATTCTTTCCCCATAAAACATGTGCCCGCATGGAAAGACCCGTATGAAAAAAAGGTGGGTTTTAGTTCGGAAATAAATCTATGGGAACGTGCAAAGGAAAAAAACCAGCATGGAGAGTAGCAGTAGGATGTGGAGGTGAAAATAAACCAGTAGAAGAGGTGGTGGGAGGTGAGGAGAAAATAAACCGTGACGCGACACTACCAACTCAGACATTAGAAGTAGAGATAAACCGTGACCGAGTCCATGAACATCTGTACGTGGCGGTCCGACGACCCGCCTTCCTCCACCGCCGTCCTCGTCGCCGTGATCCATGTCCTGGCATTCTCGAGTATCGCACTCGTGTCAGCCTGGCCACGGCATCTTCCATGGTGTCGCGCATGGCGTCCCTACGCAGGGGCGTTGATGCGTACGCCCATAAGAAAAAATATACTCCCTCCGTTTCTTTTTAGTCCGCATATAAGGTTTGGTCAAAGTCAAGCTTTGTAGAGTTTGACTAACTTTATATGAAAAAATATAAACATTCACAATATGAAATCAATATTATCAGATGGACCATGAAATATATGTTCATACTATATAGTTTTAGTATTGTAGATGTTCATATTTTTTATATAAATTTGGTCAAACTTTGTGCAGTTTGACTTTGACCAAATCTTATATGCGGTGTAAAAAGAAACGGGGGGAGTATTATTTTTGTTCTATTGGTAAACTTGTGATTGATTGTCAATTAATAGTAGAGATAATGATAATAATAAATGGCATAGAGCGTGATTAGCGATTTTTTATGGAGAAATAGCTTATCTTTTAGGAAGGTGATCTCACATATAAGGGGTGTTTTCTGCGTACTTAATTACTTGTTATTAATGTGATTGAATTGAATATGCACCTGCCAAAACATGCACGAAAAAGACCCCCTTAATGGAATTTGGTTTTTTAATGGGAGAGAGAAAAACCAGTGGGAGGGGGAGGTGCAAGGTGGTACCAAAAAACCGGTTGAAAAAGACCGTACCAGACTACCAACTCCTCCATTAGGAGTAGAGATGCTTTAATAATGAGATTTCTTTATTATGATTTACACATTAATTTTCTTAAAATTGGTTATTTATTTCCTAATTAATGTGATTGAGCGATTTAAGGTAAGGTTAATTAATTTAGATGTGATCTTTAGAGATTGATCGTGATTGATTCTTTCACATAAAGACATTACTAAATAACTTGCGCCAGCATGGAAAGTTTTGATCCGTTCAGATTTTTTTCGTTGTGTGAGAGGGTAACACAAAAATAAACCGGTGGGGTGGTGGGAGGAGGGGCAAAAAAAACCAAACGAAGTGGGAGGTGGGACGAAAAAAAACCCTGGAACAAAGACTACCAACTGCTCCATTAGGAGTAGAGATAATGCGTACACACATGCATGCAGTGCTTCCACCCCGGGTACACACATGCATGCACTCCATAGTAGTACAGTACATGGAGAGAAAATTGTGGACTTGATTGCAGTTACCACGCCCTAATTAATTGAGCATTAAAACAAACGCGTCTAAAGTCTCTCTGGTGGTGGAAATGCATCTATACTACTTATAAAAGAGCAAACATTATCTTCTCTAAGTGCACCCCACAGAACATACACGGATACATTACCACCGCATGATTAGTCCCACTAAACTCAATCTAACGGCTAACCTTAACCGAATCTATTCTCTGTGTGCACTTAGCAATTTACATTGACTGACCGTACTCCACCGCGGAGAAAAATATGAAAGTTCATGCCTGGTCAATTAGGAAACTATAATCACGGACACATCCTATTAAGAAACTAATCACGGGCACATCTAATTATTAGGAAACTAATCACAAACCCATCCTATTATTAGGAAAAAAAACACGCGCTCATCCTATTATTAGGAAAATAATTATGATCCATCCTATTAGGAAATTAATCATGGACGCATCTAATTATTGGGAAACTAATCATGGCTGCATCCTATTAGATAACTAATCACAAACGCATCTAATTATTAGGAAACTAATCGTCATCGCATCCTATCGTCTCCTATCAGGGAATCATGATCGCGAGTCGCCAGCCGTCACCAGCCCACTAACCACGCAGCCACAATGGGAGACACGCGAGAAGGAGTTGCGGCTTCCTCCGACCACACTTCTACTGACTGCAATGACTTCGTCCACATCCTGGGCATGCTCTCCAGGAACCACCGGCATCCGCGTCGACTTCAGCTCCATCCACAACACCCACGCTGACAACCACCCACCGCCGAGGTTCTTCAAATGGGGGCAACGCTGAGTATCTTGGACCAGTATAAGCGGGCCAAAAAATCTGCCCCCACAGCCATGCATGTAGATTCGCCTGGTCGCCAACCATCATCATCCCCAGGGCGGTGCAGGTCTCGGCCACTGTGCAGCAGGTGAAGCTAATCACGGCCCCATCTCACTCGCCCGAAGCCACCGCCGACTCCCTCAGCTCTGACGCGTGCTGCTCCGTTGGACATGCTTGTCCGGTACTCGCGCGTGGACGACATCGTCCAAAGCTAATCCCGGTGCATGGAGGCCGCCGCCTCAAAGCTGGACGACTGACTCACCTGCGTCGACAATGCTGCCCAGCTGGTGAGAGGACACGGTCGCCGCGGCCGCTCGTAGGCCTGAACGACGGAGACGCTTGCCTTCACGCGAACGCACCACGCGCACGCATTAATCAAGTAAGTATCGAGTGCTATTTTTTTACTGTCATCGCTACCTCGCCGGTGGTGACACATCTAGAAGTACAAGAACTAGAGATGAGGCAGTGAGAAACAGAGGAGCGTTGGAGCACACACAGAGACGTTCGCCTTCTTTTTTTTCTTTTTTTTCCACTGATTTTCACGTACCTGCAATAGACATCCCTATTTTTTTAAGTACTGACTACCGGTTATTACATGGCCAACTCACAACTACATAGTGAACTCACAGACAACTTCGCTGAACGAAGACCTTACTTGCAGTCATGAAAGTACGTTTCACTGAAAAAAACCAAAAGTTTGCATAAGTTTTAATGAAAAAAATAAAGTTCGCATAAGTTTTACTAAAAAAACCTGAAGTTTGCATAAGTGTATTTGTTTGTCCAGTAGATACATGGCAATTGTAATTTTACATGAGTATTTTCATACCGTCCTTATCTACAGTTGAGTTAACATGGTTTCTTGATAGAAAACTTGGACTATATACAAGAGAAGCAAAAACTGCATGTTGATTATGATGATGATGAATGTAGGATATTTTGTGGTCATGGTAAATTTCATATCATTTAGTACATAAACAATATTCACAATTTTATTTTATTACCATCAATTGTGTAGAGTTTCTTTCATATATATGTATTGACCCTCTTCTTTAAATTAGATGTGACAGATGCGGAATGAACTCATACCACATGATCGCATACGAGCAATTCAAGAGAAATTGGCGGGATTCTTTCTTGACCATGTCATACATAAAGACGGAGAATGCCATGTGGAAGTTGAAATTGATTTTAGATGTTAGGGATTATAAGAGATGGTATATTGTATATATGTAGTAGTGTCGGATAGATATATACAAAAACTTGTTGTTCGATCAATCTCGGAGAAAGAGAGGTCACTTCTCTCTGTATATGTTCATGACGATCTTGTGTAATTCTTGACTGGAATTTGTTGGCACTGAAACGGTTCCTTAGCTTGTCCTAAGTGACATTTTCATGCGTGACTATACTTGCATAAATGTGTGCATATGAAGAATCATGATGAATCTTCTAAATAATTTTGAATTTTATACATTGAGAAAAGTGGGTGGTCTTTTAATACAAGAGACATGTTGATTAAGGAGAAACGATATTTCAAATTATTTGTACGAGTTGGAAATAAGAGATCGTGTATTTTATAGGAAAATTTCAAATTTACGAATAAATTGTCTTGTATTAAGTTTAGTATAATATGTTAATCCAAATAGATGCGTATTGCATGTGCACACTTATTAGTTCAAATAGACGTGCGTTGCACGTGCACACTTACTAGTTGAGAGAAATGCATCATAATGAAGCGTGCCCTGTAAACTATGACGGAGGGTGGAGTAGTATGAAGGTGCAAAACCAAGTATGCATACTACTGCGCTTGGCTCTTTGCCCCGTCATGAAGTCGAACAATGATGGTACTCCGCATGTTGGGTACTACAGTGTATGCCTCTGACAATCTGACACCGAATGGACTGATGCATGTCCACCGAGGGTAGGTTGCATTAGTCAAAAGGCGTAAGCGAGCTTCACCTTGTCCTGCAAGCTTCTCCTTGTTCTGCGAGTTGACAGGACACACCAAAAAGTAGTGCTAGTCCATACTCCCTACTTTCCGGTTAATATGGCTTAATCTTTTTGCGGGTAAATGAGAGAGCTGTATTCATATATAAGCATTCTTAGGACGATCAGCCAAGACACTGGTCACTAGGAAGCGAGGTACCCCGCAAAAAAAGAAGTAGGAAGTGAGGTGTTTCATCAAGCCAGCTCTCCACCACATTCAAAGTGCAGCAAGCACGGTTCGCATGAAGATGCACCGCAAGGTTTGCTGACCTGTTTACATGCTGAATAAAAAAAAAGAGGAAATATTACTGAGCGCTACTATTTGTAATAGGATATGAGCCAGAATTAAGCGAGAATTGTGGCGAGTGTTCCATGCAATCAACTTCCATTATCACATGAGAGAACCCTCGAAAAGAACCAAATGTGTTGAAGATTGCTTTATCACATTTTAAAATTATAATAAGAGTGCAGACGCTCCTCCATCCGATTCCTAGTACTAGTATAGTACGTACCTTTATGGACTATAGTAGTAGTACTAGTAAACTTTGCGGTTGGCTGTTCGGGAAGTCGAATAATAATAGCACTAGTAGTATAGTGTATGCTTCTGGCAATCTGACACCGAATTAACTGTTGCACGTCCACCGCCTGAGCGAGGGAGAGCTTGCATTAGTCAAAAGTTTCTCCTTGTCCTACGAGCCACCGCGCGCAAGCTTCTGCCGTCCTACAACCTTCTCCTCGTTTGGCAAGTTGACGGGACACAACAAAGTAATGCTAGTCCATGCTGCCTCCTCTCCGGTTAATATGGCTTAATTTTAAACGAGATAAATGCACTGTCTGTCACTGTCTATTTGTAAAAATATGGTTAGTGGACTTCATAATACGCTCATTGCGCTCAATATATATATATATATATATATATATATATATATATATATATATATATATATTTTATGGTGTTCATACGGTCACTAGCTCACCCTGACTGAGTATGTGTGTGCATGCACGTGTAGGTTGAGCACTTGAGCGTGACCGTGTGTGTTCCGTTGTGTGCTCAGACATGCATGCATTAGGGCGTCGCGCGCGTTTTTGCGTCCATATGTACGTGTGACTATTGCATACATGTAGGGGGAGTACGTGTAGGGGCCACTAAGGAGCAGTCAAATCACACAGTAAGTTAGTCGGAAGAAGCAACCATCATTTCACTCCTGAATGACACGTACACAATATAAAATGGTTGATATGGAGAGAAAAAGAAAACCACTATATATACACTAGCAGGAGCCTAAGCTACAAGCCTGCTTGCTTAGGTTGCTCTCTTCACAAGCATAGAACGACGGGCCTGATCCCGCAGCTGGGGGAAGGGAACAGTGTTCTGCGTAGACGCGGTCGACATCGGCGAGGGAGAAAACCCACAGTCGGTGCGTCCCAATCGGGGGTCACCGCGGTATGGGCCGATGCCGCGTCCCAACCGCCCTTCTACCTACAGCCCTACGTCCCAGGTAGTCCATCTTCCTTTTGGAGCCGGCTTGCTCCACTGCCGTAGCTCCATCTCCATGTCGATCTTTCTCTACTTCTACCGGCTTCTACTTGTGATGAGTTTATGTCTCATGAACTAGTGCCAGTACTATTATTCTAATCACACTTCTTCAATATCTTTGCCACCAGGGATGCTCAGGTCGATTTTAGTGGAACTGCACAAAAGCATCGTATGATCCGAGGGTGCCAGCCGTCTTTCCTTTGACAGGTTCTACCTGGCCAGGAAATTAAATCATGTTTAGGGTTTAGGGTTTAAGTCGTAGTGACCCCATCAGTAGTTTTTCTATCGTACACACTCTCACAGCTTTTTTCTTTAGTTGTGAAGTAAATATTGGCTATGATCTGTGAATCATTGAGATGCATCAGCATGCGTGTTAGTTTTCCTTTGTATTTGATGGAATGTTGTAACGGGGCAACCTTGGAATAGGAATGAAAATGGAGTGGAAAAGTTTCCGTTTTTCCGGAGAAAAAATGGAAACGGAGAGAAACCAATGTTTCGTTTCATTGGATCGCGCCATCGAGCAAAACCAATGTTTAAATCACGTCTGTCGTGTTCGTGTCTCACCCTCCTCCACGGCTCGAACCCACACGGTCGCTCGGCATGCCACTCACCGCAAACCGAGTAGTATACCATAACTTTCTCGCCTGCTTGTCGATGGATCGCGCCATGGAGTACTAGCACTACTGGAAGATATTGACGAGTTGGGGGAGGACAGCTAGCTATAGCACGGACTCCCAAGAACTTACTACTGGAAGAGATCGCGCATGTTGTAGCCGGCTATTGCAACCTTTGAACGCGGAGCAGCCGCGTGCACCCGGAAGCGGCGCGGGCGACGCTCTCTCGGCCGGCGCGCCGCTTCAATGCCGGCGCCAGTGAGAGGTCGCGTCCGCTCTGGCCGGGCATGAATGCGGCACTGACCGTTTCGGGCGGGAAGCGGGCGTGGGTGATGAAGAGGGTTCGGGTTGGTCAGGACCGGCCGTGGAAGCGGTCCAGACGTGCGCAAACAAGAGATGCTGTACGTTAATATTGCTGTGTATATAATTGACAACATAAATAATGTGCCAGTTGGACAAATATTATTGGAGATGGAGATGGAAATGGAATTTTACGTAAACACGGATATGCATGTCTATGTTTGTGTGTGCGCGCGATGACTCTCGCGACCTAGAAGCGCGGGCGTGTTTTTGATCAAGTTTTCTTAAGGGAGGGTAGTGTACCACACGTGAAGGACATGAAGTGCAACCAGGACGCGTGGGCGTGGATCGTTAGTTCATCGTAAGTAGTACTAGTTTTCTTCACTGTACATTAAATAAAGAGTTTCGTTTCATAGTTACACAATTTAAAACGATTGTTATGGAGAGAATAAGAAAACCACTCCACTATATTTTAGTCGTATACATGAGAGTACTATATGGACGCAGCTTCATTGACTTAGTGCACCTGCCTTTGGATTTACGACAGGTGGGCCCAAAATGTGGCTGGCTCACCTGTCATACAGCCAAAAGCAGGTGCAGTGAAGGCACCGGAGCTCAACCCGTACTACAATAGTATATATATAAGCGGGAGCCTCAGCGCTTGTTCGCTAGGGTTTGCACTCTCCACATGATCGCCGCACTACATATATGTTACACGCTGGAGGCTCAGTGTTCATTTGTAGGGTTTGCTATATTCACAGTCTCTCACCCTCTCTTCACCAGATCTAAACAAGACTGCGTTGGCCTCTTGTCTCTCTCTCCCCCTCACAGCTGGTGAAGGAGGCGTCCATATCCCGTCGCATCGGGAAGGGGAGGAGGTGCAGCGTTCACTCTATCGCCTTCGGCGAGGGAGGAAATCCACTGCCGGCTGCGCTGTTCTCTTTCACCCAGCGCCTATGCGGGAGGGCCACCGACCCCTTCTTCCTCGCTGCCGTACGTAGTGTGGGCAGATCCGGCCTCCCGCCACACGCCTTGCCACATCCCGACGACCCTAAGGTATAAGTTTCTTTGAAACAGTCATTGCTCTAGCTGCATGTGGATCTTTTCGATCTGTAGTTGAATCTAGGCCTTGGTTCAAAGAGGAAAGAAGGGTGCGGTGGGCTGGAACAAGAATCTAGGACGTGGTTCTATGAGGAAAGGAGGGGCGGAAAGTAGTATAGACTGGCTATCCAGCCGCTTTGTAGGTCGAAAAGGGAAAAAGGGGGTAACCCAGTACACACACCTGTAAGAAACCGATCTCTTTGTTGAAAAGGGAAAGAAACTGGGGGGTCGGGTAGTTTGTGCACGACTAGATTTGCTGCCCTCACATAGGAAGAAGGCTCAAAGAGAACAAATATGGGACAAGCGCATATATGCTGTTTGGCTACATACTCTGCATCACCCATTTATGCGTGTGGATGCACATGGTGCTGGCATGTCCCATGCAGCTATTTTGCTGTTGTTAATCTCAGAATTAGCTACTGATCTGTTTTAAAAGAATTTCTCTGTTAATATGAATCAATGCAACCGTTTTAGAAATGCTACTGTCCTATTCTTTGTTTTCCATCAAGATAAGGTAGATGCTTCTTTTTGTGGCCGCATGTTTCATCCTCCTTTATTGGCCAGTAATTGTTTTCTTTTTTACCTCTTAAAACAGGGATATCTATTCAACTTGTTGCTATAGAAAACTTAAATGTCACACCGGCAACTTTGCTTGATTTCAGTGCAACTGCACAAAACTTGATTGGATTTCCTATTCGTGTTGGTAGATTCGTATTTTATGTTGGTTGTCTCATGAAAGGTCAGTACAGGCCTTCATCCACATGATTGTGCAGTGTGCTTTGAAATGTTGTGCTACTTGTATTGGTACTATTTTAAATAAATGATGAATTAAAGCTATTGTATTGTTGTCTTTTCCCATTAAGTAGTGAACAAAAATGGGACCAACCCAGACATGATGCTTGTTGCTTTGTTACAACAAATTCAGCATCACCCCCTTTATAAGCCAGTAATTGATGCCACTATCAGAATTAACTACTGAATCTTATTTCAAAACTGCAACACTTGTTAGGGATTGGCGGGATTACCATTTTTGTGGCCGCATGTTTCATCCTCCTTTATTAGCCAGTAATTGATTCATTTTTTGCCTCTATTTATATAGGGATGTCTATTCAACTTGTTGCTATTGTGACATTTTGCTTCGCTACGCGAAACACTTTGCTTGATTTCAGTGCAGCTGCACAAAATGAGATTGGATTTCCTATTCGTGTTGGCAGATTCGTACGTGATCTTGTGTGCGTCATGATAGGTTGGTACTTGCCTTCATCCACATGATCATGCAGTGTGTTTTGAGATGCTGTGCTACTTGTATTGGTACTGTTTTAAATAAATGATGAATTGAAGCTATTGTATTGCTGTCTTTTCCCATTAAGTAGTGAACAAAAATGGGACCAGCCCAGACATGATGCTTGTTGCTTTGTTACAACAAATTCAGCATCACCCGCTTTATAAGCCAGTAATTGATGCCACTCTCAGAATTAACTACTGAATCTTATTTCAAAACTGCAACACTTGTTAGGGATTGGCGGGATTACCATTTTTGTGGCCGCATGTTTCATCCTCCTTTATTAGCCAATAATTGATTCCTTTTTTGCCTCTGTTTATACAGGGATATCTATTCAACTTGTTGCTATTGCGACATTTTGCTTCGCTACGCGAAACACTTTGCTTGATTTCAGTGCAACTACACAAAACGAGATTGGATTTCCTATTCGTGTTGGCAAATTTGTATTTTATCGTTGTCGGTCTCATGAAAGGTCAGTACAGGCCTTCATCCACATGATTGTGCAGTGTGCTTTGAGATGTTGTGCTACTTGCATTGGTACTGTTTTTAAATAAATGTTGAATTGAAGCTATTGTATTGCTGTCTTTTACCATTAAGTAGTGAACAAAAATGGAACAAACCCATACATGATGCTTGTTGCTTTGTTCCAACAAACTCTCCATCACCCCCTTTATAAGTAGATGGAAGCACATACTGTTGTTGCGCCCACTCTACCCTGGAACTGAATCTTAGTTCAAAACTGCAAACACTTGTTAGGGATCGGCAGGAGTACCATTTCTGTTAGGGATCGGCCGGAGTACATGTTTAAGAAATGTATTGTTCAGATAATGTCTCTGTTATTATATATCAGTTACAGACTTACATCATTTTACAAATGGTACTATCCTGCTTTGTAGTTCTTTCTACATGTTTAACCAAGGTATTGTTAAGATAATGTCTCTGTTAAAATGAATCAGTCGCATTGTTTTAGGAATGATACTTTTCTGCTTTTTCGTTCTTTATACATCTTGAAACAAGGCATTGTTAAGATAATGTCTCAGTTAATATGAATGAATCACACTGATTGAGAATTGCTACTCTCCTGCTTTGTTTCCCATTAAGATAAGGTAGATTAGTAGATGTTTTTCTTCTAGGAGTACAAGTCATCAACCGTTATTTCTCAGTAATTGTTTCCCTTATACCTTTTGTTGCTTACAGGGATATCAAAATTAAAGCTTGGTTTTATTCCGACTTCAATTTTAGTTCAACTGCACAAAAGGAGCCAATGTGTCCAAGGCAAACTGCTGCATTACTGGGTCCAGTTGGTCGTTCCACTTTGCAGAAAGAAGCAATCATTGTTTGCGCTACATTACAGAAGGAATGACCGAGAAGCTTTACAGAGTATTAGGCCTTCCACTATGTAGGCCAGAAGAGGTGCCAATTTCACCTTTTCTTAGTTTTGCACCGAATCCCTCCATTGCTACAGCCGGTGCCATAAATATTAGACACCGGTGACATGACTACTCTGCAGAGACCATTGGCAATTTAACAACACGTGGAGTGCACCGGGCAAGAAGTGCCCAAACAAGTACAAGAAGCGACAGGACTCCACGATAATAGGCATTACATATTTTGAATGGGAAAAGCTTGTCAAAGTTTAATCATTGATGTTAGCAAGAAGCGACAGGACTCCACGATCATAGGCATTACATATTTTGAATGGGAAAAGCTTGTCAAAGTTTAATCCTTGATGTTAGCAAGAAGACGTTAGTTTAATATATTGGAATTGGAAAACCTTGTCAAAATTTGCTCATTGATGTTAGCCAGAAGACATGCATTTGATATTTTTGAGTGGGACGCCCTTGCTTTGAGCAACGTCAAGTGTTTTTTTCCTATTCCTGTGTTCAGTTTAGAAGTAAATAGTTACTCTGCTGAGATATTCCTGTGTTAAGAGTTTGTTCTGAATATTGTCTATGTAATGCCAAGCCTTGTGTTTGATTGCAAAGTTGAGCTTGGAATGTTGTGGCATGCGGCATCACGAGCTATTCACCGTGCCTCCTGAGAATAATGCTTCATATTGTTTTGCATGTCGATCTAATGCCAGTGATTTGCTTGTTAAGAAGATCATCCTCTTCTGTTGTTTCCGTGCTTAAGAAGTTCATTGTCTGATGTTTCATTCATAGCCTATACGACAAGTCGGGTAGGTTAGACATGAAACCATATGATCTTCCGACCAACTCATGATATTAGGCCGTGATTGGATCGTCGTTTTCCAACCAAAACCGCTTGTAAAACTGACGCTTGTAAATTAAAGCAGATGGTCTCGGGCGAAGGCGCTTGGTTGGTCGATTTCGACTAGTAAAATATCGGAAGTACTTGACACACGATAAAACACTGAACGACACTCAGACGATTGCTAATCTAGCCGTTAGCTGCTGTTTTAGCCTTGCCCATGGATGGCATGATATGCACATCGTGCATGTATCGTCTGGTAATGTCGTCCATATAGCAGTGCTCGTAAAATATACAATGGTCTCTCAAATTACACGCGTAACCCGTTGGTTTTACTTATAGACCTCGGGCCCTCGGTTTCATTATGCCTGTATTTTACGTGTTGTTTTTGATGACGAGTAAATTACACTTGTATGTTAATACAGGTTTGAAATAAACCAGAGCTCCCAAGCGCGGCCTTACCGTTTCATGCTGTCTCAGTTTCTCGAAGGTGCTCATAGGTGTCCGATGATCCTGGCTTCCTGAATGAGTAGCGGGCGCTATATCAGACCATCCGTAGGGCCCGCGAGGCCCTCTCCATTGTCCTTCGAGTTGTTGCGCTCGCTGTGGCGCCGAGCATTGTTAACATCGTCAACGAACATGAGGATTCAGGAGATGACTTTATTTTGACTGGATGACACTAGGGACCCACTAGGGCCACCGTATGTAAGCAAGTGCCTCCTTATTATGTACAACTATTTTTTTGGCTTTCTCCTGGTTTCCTGACATCACGGTCCCACACCATTGTCAACTTATGTAGTCAATATAAACGAGAGAATTGCACAAGGTGCGGCCGACAGCTGGGACCAAGCAGCTCGAACAGTATTTGTGTTTTTGAGGCGTGAGCACTGCAGAGTTTTTCTTGGCGATGATTTCGTTGTTGTTCAGAGGAGAGCAGGGTATTAACTGGGCGGGCTCTGGCCCGTCTAGCCCAGGCCAGATATCCAGCCCAGATACTAATTTTTTCAAGATGAAAATGGCAAGCCCAGCTATACGTCTTTTTGAGGAATACCCAGGCAAGGTCAACTTGTTATCTCTGCCCCGCTAGGCTGCAAATCTTTCCTAGGAGGGATGCATTAGGCTTAACAGGAAAATGGGCTTTAAAAAATAATAAATGGGATGTAATTATAAAAACCGGACAGTAACTATAAAAAATGCACCAAACACGAAATTAGTTTATAAAATATTATTTATGGATTTTAAAAATCTTAAATTTTCATTGGTGCGCGCGCAATGTTTCGTTGGATTTTTACGTAATACAAATTTATATTTTATTTGACTAGAAATTTTGGGATAAAAATATTTCGGAGCCCATCAAAATGTGGGAAATTTTATTGAATTCTGTCTTCAACGGTTGGTTGAAATTATTAATCATTGTCCTAGCTAGAAAATGGGCTGTACTTTTAACAAACTGTAAATGGGCTATTGTAAATTCCATTAGAATTCCAAAATGGGCTGTACATTCTTACAAAACGCAAATGGGCTATAAGTTCTCTGCCACACACTTGTGGGCCTACTAAGTGACGCGTCCCCTAAAAAAATAAGTTGACGCGTATGCAAGGCTTTGCCAACTTATTATAGTCAACACACGGTTCTTGCAGCAGTGGCCGTTGGATGTCTATCCAACGGATGTCGTGCTTCTTCTTCAATCTCGGATATTCTTAGCTTCGGCCGCCCAAAGAATGATTCCTTCCCCTGACATCTGGGGCGCACCATTTCGGAGGCTGATCTATGGGCCTACTAAGTTGGAGCGTACCAAGGGCTTTGTCAACTTAGTCAATAATAAACGTTTCTAGCTTCAGTGACCGTACGATGTCCATCTAACGGCCGTAGTGCTTCTTCAACCTCTGGTCTTCTTGGTCCAGCCGCCCAAAGCAGCGCCGGTCATGTCGCCTGCTCCTGCCTCCCATGGCCAGCTGTGCTTCCGCGGAGGCCTCACCACCCCCATACTACTCCCACCGCTGGCCAGGCCATCCCTCCACTCACCCACACCCCCTGTTATTCTGCGGCGACGGCAGCCTCACACCGCAGCCGAACCAGTGAACCCTCGTACTCCTCTCCGTGCGGGCTTCCACTGTTGCGTCTTCCCCGGCTCCGCGTCGTCCCCTTCCTAGACCTCGCCATCGTCCAGACCACCGCCCTGGTGCTCTCGGTGGGGCGTGGTCAACGTGGTCAACGACCGACTTCCATCGGAAGAGTACCGTACGTGGAGAGGCTGACAGCTGGGTCCAGGCAGCCGCAAGGAAGTGCCTCCTTATTACGCGCAAAATAATTATTCCTCCACCTTACAACATGGACCCACCGGACGGGCCACCTTATTTCGCGAAAAAAAACATTTCCCCCCTGACTGCTCGGACCCACCGGACGGGCCACCTTATTTCGCGAAAAAAAACGTTTCCCCCCTGACTGCTCGGACCCACCGGACGGGCCAGTGTATTTCGCAAAAAAGACGTTCCCCCCGCTGTCAGCTCGGACCCACCGGAAGTGCCTCCTTATTACACAAAAAAATGAATACTCCCCCTACTAGCTGGGACCCACCATGGTGGGAGGCTGACTTGTGGGCCTACTAAGTTGACTGGGACGGGGGCCTTTGTCAACTTTAGTCAATATGAACGATTCTAGCTCCAGTGACCGTATGATGTCCATCCAACGGCCGTAGTGCTTCTTCAACCTATGGTCTTCTTTCTCCAGCCGCCCAAAGCAGCGCCGGTCGTGCCGCATGCTCCTGCCTCCCGTAGCCGGCTGTGTTGCCGCGGAGGCCTCACCGCCCCCTACTAGTCCCACCGCTGGCCAGGCCCTGCGGCGACGGCAGCCTCACAGCGCAGCCGAACCAGTGAACCCTCGTACTCCTCTCCGCGCGGGCTTCCACTGCCGCTTCTTCGCCGGCTCCCCGTCGTCCCCTTCCTAGGCCTCGCTGTCGTCCACCGCCCTGGTGCTCTCGGCGTGGCGTGGTCAACGTGGTCAAGGAACGACTTCCATCGAACGTGGACTGTATGTGGAGAGGCTGACAGTTGGGTCCACGGCCGCAGCAAGGAAGTGCCTCCTTATTACGTGCAAAATAATTATTCCTCCACTTGACAGCGGGGACCCACCGGACGGGCCACCGTATTTCCCGAAAAAACGTTCCCCCCTGACTACTGGGACCCACCAGCTACACCTTCGCACGCAAGGAAGTGCGTCCGGGCAAAAAAAAAAACAAAACGATTCGCCCCCTGACTGCTGGAACCCACCGGCTACATCTTCGCACGCAAGGAAGTGCCTACCAGTCGGGACCCACCTGGTCGAAGCGTACGTAGGGTTGTCATTCTGGTCGCGAACGTGTACGTACATATATATTGGTCGATGTAGAGGCGCACACGTGTCGTAGTAGAGGCGCGCGCGTAGCATGTACACATACGTACAGCGGTCAGGGTGCAAAAAAGAAAATACGGCCACGTATGTGTACATACGGGCGGGGTCTCCAATGCCTACTCGCGCATACGTACGGCGAGGGCTCGTGTACATGGCTGGGTCGGAACGGAGAAACATCACCGTCATCGTGTTCATAGGGGGCAACGGGATGCTCGTGTTCGTCGGGAGGGCTTGGACGGAATAGGCGATGGAAACGAGGCCTAGCGTACTACAGAACGGAGGAAACTGCCTTGTGCTTGACCAGCCACATTCGAAACAGGATCCTGTTCATCGGGAGGGGTGTGGCGTACCGCAAAGCAGAGGAAACGGACCTCCTACGATCGAAACGGGGGTCCTGTTGATCGGGAGGGGTGTGGCGTACCGCAAAACGGAGGAAACGGACCTCCTACGGTCGAAATGGGGGTCCTATTGATCGGGTGGGGTGTGGCGTACCGCAAAATGGAGGAAACGGACTTGTGTTGGAGCGCTACGGTCGAAACGGGGGTCCTGTTCATCGGGAGGGGTGTGGCGTACCGCAAAACGGGACTCCACAGGATACTGTTCATCTCCACCGTCGACCTCCTCCAGCCTCCACGGGCTCCTGTTCATCCAGCCTGCACGGGCTCCTGTTCATCCAGCCTCCACCGTGCGCTACTGCACCGGCTACTGTTCAACCACCCCTCCACCGTCTACTGTTCATCCAGCCCTCCACACCACGGGGTCCTGTTCAACCACCCCTCCACAGGCACCCCTCCGCCATCTGCTGTTCTTCCAGCCCTCCACACCACGGGGTCCTGTTCAACCACCCCTCCACGGGCACCCCTCCACCATCTACTGTTCATCCAACCCTCCACCACACCACGGGGTCCTGTTCATCCAGAGGCAACGCCACCGCTCACTGTTCATCCAAACCCCCCCACAACGCTCACTGTTCATCCGAGAGGCAGCATCGATCGGCTTCAGTTAGCAGCATTAGCGAAGGAATCGCCCGATCGGGTTCAGTTAACATCCATCGATCGATTGCTCGGGTTCAGTAACGCGTAGCCTGCAGTGCAATCGCTCGGGTTCAGTTAGAGCCCAATGCCTCGCTCGGGTTCAGTTAGAGCCAACGCCTCACACACACGCGTGTACGTGTACGAGAGAAACACGCATCGCTCGACCCCGACCTCCCACCGTAACCGGGAACTCCCCGAAATTTTCCTCGCCCTCGCTTCTACCACGGTTTTTTCTGTCATGGACGGCCCAAAGAATGTCATGCAGCTGCGTCTCCGGCTCGCCCAGGACGAAAAGCCCATTTTCTGTCATAGAAGTAGGAGCCCACCACATCTATGATGATACCGGGTTTTGTCACAATTATCGTCATAGAAGTGTCATATGTATGATAGAAAAAAATTTCGTTCGGCCCAAAATGTCACGGATGTGTCTTTTTTGTAGTGGATGGGGTATTCCACGGTCGCCGTGGTGGACTGAGGATGGCGGGAGCAAGGGCATGGCGGACGGTGGTTTCAGCCGGAGTTGAGCACGACGTCTCGGCCACAGAACGACGGCTGCGTGGTACTGGAAAGGGTCAGGGGCGATGTAGGAGGGCTCTGTTGATGGTGGGGAGAGGGAGGGGCTCGAGGTTGGTCGAATTTGAGTGATAGGAGGCGGCGGCCATGACAACAGAGGGAGGTGGGGAGAGTAGCTCCGGCTTGGGGAAGAAGTGGGGCGGGGTCCTGGGAGTGAAGTGAGGCGGGTGGTGTGCTCGGGACTGCGCGGGGAGGTCTACTTATAGGCGGGGCGAGGAGGGGAGGCCATGGACGCGTGGCTGTGGCTCGGGTGCCGCCGCTCGCGTCCGGCCGAGGCCCTGGCGACGGCAGCGATCATGGGAGGGTGCGGGATCACGACGAAGGAGGTGCGGACGAGCGACAGTGGAGCATAGGGCAGGAGGAGCCGAGGGCGTAGGGGAGGAAGACGCCGCAGCGTGAACAGAGCGGGTCGGCTACAGTTCGCCCGTGGGAGCGCGGTGAAGAGCATCGACAGAGAGGCTTACGGAGGAGGAGATGCCTCTAGGAGGGACGACGACGACGCGGTGAAACTGTTAGACACTCTCATGAGCATGAAGACGACGAGAGGGGCCAGAGCTAGGCGACGTTCTGGACGCGACCATTGCACGCCAAAGCGGTGGTCACCGCGCAGAATGGCATCAAGAAGAGCCAAATGGCTGGCAATTGTTGTCTAGGGGTAAGTTCTTCCGGGGGAGGTTTCAACTGCGGTGGTAGTTCGGTTAAAGAGTCTGTGGTTAAATGGTAATCATCGTCTGAAGTTTACTGCAGTAAACTTGGCCGTGCACTGGTGATCAACAAGAACTTTATTGGATCGAATGGTGTTGTCTGGAAGGTTTAGGTTAGGAAGGACTACAGTCCCGGTAATTATGGAGGGGCTTGGATCAAGGATTATTACAGTTGCTTAACAACTGCATAAAATGGTCCAGAAACAAAATCAGGAAGAAGCACTCACATAGAGTGATGGATTAGGCCGAAAATGGGCATGACAGGATTATTTTGTCATATGAGAGTGCCATAAAAATTTCATTCCATTTCGCGAAGCCAAAATGGTACTTCCTTCATACATCACCTCTCTGGACAGAAACTTAGGAAAAATCCTGAGGAAATATGTCTAGATGAAATATGCCCAAATTTGGTAGAGATAGCTTATATATGTAGGAGAAGGCCTAGGAAAATTTTCAAACACAATGGAGCAAGATAAAATATACTTGCTTCATTAACTGAAAATTTGGACAAAACCAAAGAATTGATGCTCAGCTCACATGGATGCATTGCATGAGCTCAAATCTTGAGGAGGGCTTTGATTTTATAAAATGAAGGACCATGCAAAAATTCATCTCAATCGGATTAACCTAGCTAGTACTTCCTTCACAATGAATTCCCTCAGAAAGGAACTTTGAAAAATTGCCCAGGAATATTTTGTACACAAATTAATTTGAATTTTGGCATGAAGCAATTATTTGGACAAGAAAATGTGTCCAAATTTTTTTGGGGTCAATTGGGCAAAGGTAAATGCTACTTGCTTCACAATCTGCCATTCAGGACATAATAGGAAAAGTATTAATTGAGCATGATGAGGAACATGGCAAATGAAATATTTTGCCATATTTGAGGAATATATGACCCAAACAATTTATGAGAATTATTTGGGAATTTTAGGAGTGGTGAAAATATAGGTTGCTTCACAACCTAGGGCAAATTGGGTTATTCCTTTAATAGAAAAAGGAATATTCCCAATACAAAGAATATTGAGATTGGTCCAAGATGGAAATGGCAAGGTCTTGGGGATGGATATGGGGATGACAAGCCACTCTGGAAATAAAGAAGAGGTCATATTCTTCAGTTTCCATACCACAAAGCCACGGAAAAAGAAAACTCAAGCAAAAATCCGAGAGAAACAAAAGAAAAAGAAAGGGCCAAAAATCAGGCTGTGACAGTCGTGATCTCTAACTCGGCAATAAAAGTAAGTAGATAGGCCCTTCACGGAGGGAAGCACATATTTGCAGAGGTGCCAGAGCTTGAGCTTTTTGAAACAGAGATAAATAATATTTTGAGCTGTATGCTTTCATTGTCAACATAACAACTAAGAAGATCTCGGTATCTTCTAGGCTAGATACATTATAGGTGGTTCTCAAACAGAATGGTAAAGGTTTTACTCCCCCTCCACCAACAAGCACGTTCCACGGCTGGTCCGAAACAATGGGTACCGTCCATACAAACAACAGTCCTGGGGGAGTTTTGTTTGAAGTTACATTTTGATTTGATTTGAGCATGGAACTGGGCATCCCAAATACCAGCCACTTTCTCGTGAATGACAAGTGAATCAACACTCATCGTGAGAATAACCCACCTAGCATGGAAGATACTGACGGCCCCCAGTCGCCACATGAGCGATTCATGCATACAAATAGATTATTATTTGAAGTTTTAGAGTTTGGCACATGCAAATTTACTTGGAACGGCAGGTAAATAACACATATAGGTAGGTATGGTGGACTCATATGGAACAACTTTGGGTTTATGGAAGTGGATGCACAAAAAGCAGTATTCTCGCTTAGTACAAGTGAAGGCTAGCAAAAGATTGAGGAGCTACCAACTAGAGAGCGACAATAGTCATAAACATGCATTGAGATTAACCAACATTGAGTGCAAGCATGAGTAGGATATAAACCACCATGACCATAAATATCATGGAGGCTATGTTGATTTTATTTCAACTACATGCATGAACATGTGCCAAGTCAAGCCACTCGAATCATTCAAAGGAGGATACCATCCTATCATACTACAGCACAACCATTTTAAAAGCATGTTGGCATGCAAGGTAAACCATTATAAGCTCCTAGATAATTAAGCATGGCATGAGTAACTATAATCTCTAATTGTCATTGTAAACATGTTTCATTCATAATGGGCTGAATCAAGAATGATGAACTAATCATATTTACAAAAACAAAATATGTCGAGTTCGTACCAGCTTTTGTCCATCTCAATCATTTCATCATATATCATCATTATTGCCTTTCACTTGCACGACCGAACAATGTGGATAATAATAAGAGTGCACATGCATTGGACTAGGCTGGAATCTGCAAACATTTATTCAAAGGAGAAGACAAGGTAATATGGGCTCTCTGTTAGATCAACAATAATGCATATGGGAGCTACTCAACAATTTCATCGTGGTCTTCTCCTCTCGACCGAAAGAAAGGAAAAAGAATTTCAAAGAAACACACTGAAATATTTTTGGAGTTTTTGTTTTTCTGAAGAAAGTAAAACAAGAACGAGAAAAACTATTTACACAGAAAAGCTCCCAACAAACAAAAGAAGAACGAGAAATCTTTTGGGGTTTTCTTTTAATAGCACTACCAAACAAACATGGAAAGGAAACTAAAAAGAAGCCACAACTAAATTTTTTTGTTTTTCTTAAAGTTTTTCAAGCACACAAGAAGAAAGCAAGAAAAAGAAAATAAACTAGCATGGATATTATAATGAAAAAGTTTGAAAACCGACAACTGGAATAAGTGTGTGAACATGAATTTAATGTCGGTGAGAAATACATACTCCCCCAAGATTAGGCTTTTAGCCTAAGTTGGTATAAGGCCACGGCTGGCTTGGCGGATACCCAAAGTTGTAGTCGGGGTTGTACTGGGATGCGGCAGCTACTGCCTGAAGGGATGCAGCATGGAGGCGAGCGGCCTCCACCTCTCTCTCATACTCGTTCACCTCCTCTTTGGTTATAAAATATATCCTTCTTACCTGGAAGTTAAATAAGGTAGGAGCAGGAATAGTGATATGGACAACACGCTGCCGGTCAAAGATTAGTCGGTACAGGAGGGACTGTTCGTTCCTCACAAGAAACTGATAGCGTACCAAAGCATTATAATCAAAAAAGCAGGTGGTAACTCAATGTCATTCCCCTTTATGGGCACCCCAAGATAATTAGCTAAGCTGGTGGCATAAATTCCACCAAAGAAATCTCCATCTTTAGCATTAAGGTGCAATCTCCTCGCAATGATAGCCCCTAAATTATATCGCTTATCACCCAACAACGCACACTTGAGGACACTAAGATCCGATGCACAAATAAAGGTGGCTATGATCATGTTTACCATTAATTCATCTACCTACGAAGAGAGGAAAATAATGTATGGCAGGAAAATGAATGCTCCCCACGGAAGCTTGTGTAATATTTCTAGTTTCTTCCACAGTGATGCTAGCAAGGAAATCATTGTATTCAGTTTTGCGAGGTTCACTAAGAATACCCCATTGTGGGATTTGGCATGCATCACTAAAGTCTTCAAGGTCCATTGTATAAGATTTATCATAAAGATCAAACAAAACAGTATGGGTATTGCGCTAAGATGTAAACTTAAACCTTCGCACAAATGAATCAGTGAGTTGATAGTATTGACGACACTTATCTAATACGAGGTCCTCAAGATCAGCATTCCGTACATATGCATCAAATTCCTCTTTGAAACCTGCATGAACCATGAATTGATCCAACGACCATTCGCAAGGCCGTACTTTAGCTTCCCTTGGTGGTTCAAGATCCGACTCACATATCGCGAGCCTTGGGGGTTGCTTCCTTGAGGAACCACCTTGGTAAATTTTCCTAAACATTTTTCTTCATCTAAAAAATTTCTGAAATTTTTAGTAACTCAAAATAAAGTGAACCAAACTCAACAAAATTAATAGCAACTACTCCTACAAGTGTCTAGAGGCTATATCATGCATCAAAACTACTCCGGACCATATAAATTTGACATGCAAGCTCAAGAACAAGGTCACCACAACAGCAAAAATTTGCAATAATGAAAGCACTAGAACAAAAACTAATTGGACCATTTGAGGAGTCACATACCGAAGAACAATCCTCCAAAACAGTTTTGCAAATGAAAGTTTGCACAAGGAGATCGAAAATGGCAGCAAAATGAGCTAGAACACGTGTTTGAGCAACATGATGATTTTTTCTGGAGGAAGACAAAGTGGATAGGTGCTGGAATAAGTGAGGGAGGCCTACATGGGACCCATAAGGCAGGGAGGTGCGCCCTCCACCCTTGTGGTCCACAGGTGAAGCCCCCTGGTGTGTTCTCAGTGCCAAAAATTCTCAAATATTTTATAAAAAATCATACTAAATTTTCAGGGCATTTGGGGAACTTTTATTTTCGGAACATTTTTTATTGCACAGATAATTCACAAAGTAGATGGATAATACTATTTTTGCTTTATTTAATCTAAATAACAGAAAGTAAAAAGTGGGTACAAAAGGTTGTGCTTTCTAAATTCACCCATCTCATGCCCATCAAAAGGAATCCATTAACAAGGTTGATCAAGTCTTATTAACAAACTTCTTCCGAATGACATGAAACCGGAGAACTTTCGAATAACACTTAGGTTACCTCAACGAGGATATGCACGTCCCCAACAATAAGAATATCATACTTCTTTTTGATAGCAGGGAGAGGGAATTCAAAACCTCCAATAGTAATAGTTGAATTTTTTTCCAATAGAATTGATACTATGAACTTGAGGTTGTTTCTTCGGAAAGTGTATCGTATGCTCATTACCATTAAGATGAAGAGTGACATTCAAAAAGGCTCTACCAAGGATAATCGACATACTGTCATCCTCGGGAATATCAGAATAACAAAATATGTTAAGATAGTAACGTTTGCAACCACAACATGCACATCCTCACAAATACCGATGGGTATATCAGTTGATTTATCAGCCATTTGCAAAGATATTTCAGTAGGTTTCAACTTATTCAATTCAAGTCTACGATATAAAGAGAAAGGCATAACACTAACACCGGTTCCAAGATCACATAAAGCAGTTTTAACATAGTTTCTTTTAGTGGAGCATGGTATAGTTGGTACTCCCGGATCTCCAAGTTTCTTTGGTATTCCACCCTTAAAAGTATAATTAGCAAGCATGGTGGAAATTTTAGCTTCCGGTATCTTTCTTTTATTAGTAACAATATCCTTCATATACTTAGCATAAGGAGACATTTTCAAAATATCAGTCAAATGCATACGCAAAAAGATGAGTCTAAGCATTTCAACAAAGCGCTAAAAATCCTCCTCATCATTTTTCTTGGATGGTTTAGGAGGAAAGGGCATGGGTTTCTGAACCCATGGTTCTCTTTCTTTACCATGTTTCCTAGCAATGAAGTCTCTCTTATCATAATGTTGATTCTTTGATTGTGGGTTATCAAGATCAACAACAGGTTCTACCTTGATACATCTCCAATGTATCTATAATGTTTGATTGTTCCATGTTGTTATATTATCAATCTTGGATGTTTTATAATCATTTTATATCATTTTTTGGTACTAACCTATTGACACAGTGCCAAGTGCCAGTTGTTATTTTCTGCATGTTTTTACATCGCAGGAAATCAATATCAAACGGAGTCCAAATGCAACGAAACTTTACGGAGATTTTTTTGGACGAGAAGGAACATAATGGGCCCTGGCTGCGCCTGGGGGTGCTCCGAGGAGAGCACAACCCACCAGGGCGCGCCAGGAGGCCCAGGCGCGCCCTGGTGGGTTGTGCCCACCTCGGGTGCCCCCGGACCGCCTCTTTGCTCTACAAATACCCCAATATTACCAAAACCCTAGGGAGTCGATGCAATATTGATCCAGCTGCCACAGAGTCCAGAACCACCAGATCCAATCTAGACACCATCTCGGATGGGGTTCACCACCTCTATTGGGCCTTTTCGATGATGCGTGAGTAGTTCTTTGTAGACCTTCGGGTCCGTAGTTAGTAGCTAGATGGATTCCTCTCTCTCTCTCTCTTGATTCTCAATACAATGGTATCTTGGAGATCCATATGATGTAACTCTTTTGCGGTGTGTTTGTTGGGATCGATGAACTTTGAGTTTATGATCAGATCTATCTTTTTATATCCATGAAAGTATTTGAGTTTCTTTGATCTCTTTTATGCATGATCTCTTATAGCTTCATATTTCTTCTCCGATATTTGCATTTTGTTTGGCCAACTTTATCTATTTATCTTGCAATGGGAAGAGGTTCTTTGTAGTGGGTTCGATCTTACTATACTTGATCCCAGTGACAGAAGGGGAACCGACACATATGTACCATTGCTACTAAGGATAAAACAATGGGGTCTATCTCTACATAGATAGATCTTGTCTACATCATGTCATCGTTCTTATTTCATTACTCTGTTTCTCCATGAACTTAATACACTAGATGCATGCTAGATAGTGGTCGATGTGTGGAGTAATAGTAGTAGATGCAGGCAAGAGTCGGTCTACTAATCTTGGATGTGATGCCTATATAATGATCATTGCCTGGATATCTTCATGAGTATTTGAAGTTCTATCAATTGCCCAACAGTAATTTGTTCACCCACCGTTTGCTATTTTTCTCGAGAGAAGCCACTAGTGAAACCTACGGCCCCGGGGTCTCTTTCTCATATATTTGCCTTTGCGATCTACTTTTCCTTTGCATTTCTATTCAGATACATTAAATCAAAAATACAAAAATACCTTGCTGCAATTTATTCTTATTTATTTTATTTGGCGTTCGATCTATCAATCTACTACAATTTTATCTCATGTCTGTTTGCCTATCTTGAGGCGTCGTACCCAAAAGGGATTGGTAACCCCTTGAACACGTCAGGTTGCAAGGATTTGTTATCTGTGTGTAGGGGCTATTTTACGTTGTGTTGCTTGGTTCTCCTACTGGTTCGATAACCTTGGTTTCATATCTGAGGGAAATCCCTACCGCCCCTGTGCTGCATCATCCCTTCCTCATTGGGGAAATACCGATGTAGCTTCAAGTGACATCATACCTCCACATCATTATCATTACTAGGTTGAGCATCAACATGAACATCATTGTCGGTGTCAAAACCGGCGGATCTCGGGTAGGGGGTCCTGAACTGTGCGTCTAAGGCGGATGGTAACAGGAGGCAGGGGACACGATGTTTACCCAGGTTCGGGCCCTCTTGATGGAGGTAATACCCTACATCCTGCTTGATTGTTCTTGATGATATGCGTATTACAAGAGTTGATCTACCACGAGATCGTAGAGGCTAAACCCTAGAAGCTAGCCTATGGTATGATTGTATGTTGTCCTACGGACTAAACCCTCTGGTTTATATAGACATCGGAGGGGGCTAGGGTTACACAGAGTTGGTTACAAGGGAGGAGATCTACATATCCGTATTTCCTAGCTTGCCTTCCACGCCAAGGAGAGTCACATCCGGACACGAGACAAAGTCTTCAATATTGTATCTTCATGGTCCAACAGTCCGGCCAAAGGATATAGTCCGACTGTCCGGAGACCGCCTAATCCAAGACTCCCTTAGTAGCCCCTGAACCAGGCTTCCATGACGATGAGTCCGGCGCGCAGTATTTTCTTCGGCATTGCAAGGCGGGTTCTTCCTTTGAATACTCCATGCAAGATTCTTAACACAAGGATAGTGTCCGGCTCTGCAAAACAAGTTCCACATACCACCGTAGAGAGAATAATATTTCCACAAATCTAATCTGCTGACATGTTTTGACAGCGCGACATCACGCCATGGCCCGGTCATTATTCAAACCATTTTTCTCAACCAGCACCGCACATAACGCGAGGCGGTTTTCTTGACATGTCTTGTCAAAACAGAGATCATGTTCCCCTTATTACGGGATTCTCATCAATACGGACGTGGGTAACCCAACGCGCCATCAATTACGGCGCTTAGGGAATAAGCGATTTTACCAGGCAAGTGGGGAGGCGCATCACCTCCTCCGCCCTTATAAAGGGACAAAGATTCACTCTTTTCACCCACGCCTTCTTCCTCCTTGCTTGCCCATTCTTGCACACTCGAGCTCCAGCGCCCAAGTTCACGTCTTTCTTCTCAAACCACTCCAAGCATGTCCGAAACGGGAGGCAAGTGGATGGTCTCCTCCGCCACGGAGGAGAACATCACAAAGTTACGGGAAGCCGGATATCTTCCCGCGGATATCGCGCACCGGCTGCCAGATGCAGGGCAGATCATCCCTATGCCCAAACCCCATGAGAGGGTAGTTTTTCTTACCCACTTCGTCCGCGGACTGGGATTTCCTCTCCACCCATTTGTCCGCGGGCTCATGTTCTACTACGGGCTGGATTTTCATGATTTGGCCCCCAATTTCATCCTTAACATCTCGGCGTTTATCGTTGTGTGCGAGGCCTTTCTCCGCATCAAGCCCCATTTCGGCTTGTGGCTGAAGACCTTCAATGTCAAACCAAAGGTGGTGGTTGGCCAGCAAGCAGAGTGCGGAGGCGCCTGAAGGAAATATGCCCTAGAGGCAATAATAAAGTTATTATTTATTTCCTTATATCATGATAAATGTTTATTATTCATGCTAGAATTGTATTAACTGGAAACATAATACATGTGTGAATACATAGACAAACAGAGTGTCACTAGTATGCCTCTACTTGACTAGCTCGTTAATCAAAGATGGTTATGTTTCCTAACATAGACAAAGAGTTGTTATTTTATTAACGGGATCACATCATTAGTTGAATGATCTGATTGACTTGACCCATTCCGTTAGCTTAGCACTCGATCGTTTAGTATGTTGCTATTGCTTTCTTCATGACTTATACATGTTCATATGACTATGAGATTATGCAACTCCCGTTTGCCGGAGGAACACTTTGTGTGCTACCAAACGTCACAACATAACTGGGTGATTATAAAGGTACTCTACAGGTGTCTCCAGAGGTACATGTTGGGTTGACGTATTTCGAGATTAGGATTTGTCACTCTGATTGTCGGAGAGGTATCTCTGGGCCCTCTCGGTAATGCACATCACTTAAGCCTTGCAAGCAATGCAACTAATGAGTTAGTTGCGAGATGATGTATTACAGAACGAGTAAAGAGACTTGTCGGTAACGAGATTGAACTAGGTATTGGATACCGACGATCAAATCTCGGGCAAGTAACATACCGATGACAAAGGGAACAACGTATGTTGTTATGCGGTCTGACCGATAAAGATCTTCGTAGAATATGTAGGAGCCAATATGGGCATCCAGGTCCCGCTATTGGTTATTGACCGGAGACGTGTCTCGGTCATGTCTACATTGTTCTCGAACCCGTAGGGTCCGCACGCTTAAGGTTTCGATGATAGTTATATTATGAGTTTATGAGTTTTGATGTACCAAAGGAGTTCGGAGTCCCGGATGAGATCGGGGACATGACGAGGAGTCTCGAAATGGTCGAGACGTAAAGATCGATATATTGGACGACTATATTCGGACATCGGAAAGGTTCCGAGTGATTCGGGTATTTTTCGGAGCACCGGAGAGTTACAGGAATTCGCCGGGAGAAGTATTGGGCCTTGATGGGCTTTAGTGGGAAGAGGAGAAAGGGCCTGCTGTGCCCCCCTCCCCTCTAGTCCGAATTGGACTAGGGAAAAGGGGGCCGGCCACCTTTCCTTCTCCTCCACTTCCTTCTCCCTTCCTCCCCTCTTGGTGGACTCCTACTAGGACTTGGAGTCCTAGTAGGACTCCACATCCCGGCCGCACCTAACCTTGGCCGGCCTCCTCCTCCATCCTTTATATACAGGGGCAGGGGGCACCCCATAGACACACAAGTTGATCCACGTGATCGTTCCTTAGCCGTGTGCGGTGCCCCCTGCCACCATATTCCACCTCGATCATATCGTTGTAGTGCTTAGTCGAAGCCCTGCGTTGGTAGAACATCATCATCGTCACCACGCCGTTGTGCTGATGGAACTCATCCCCGAAGCTTTGCTGGATCGGAGCCTGGGGAGCATCATCGAGCTGTACGTGTGCTAAGAACTCGGAGGTGCCGGAGTAACGGTGCTTGGATCGGTCGGATCGGGAAGACGTACGACTACTTCCTCTACGTTGCATCAACGCTTCCGTTGCGGTCTATGAAGGGTACGTAGACAACACTCTCCCCTCTCGTTGCTATGCATCACCATGATCTTGCGTGTGCGTAGGAAAATTTTGAAATTACTAGGTTCCCCAACAGTGGCATCCGAGCCTAGGTTTTATGGTTTGATGTTATATGCACGAGTAGAACACAAGTGAGTTGTGGGCGATATAAGTCATACTGCCTACCAGCATGTCATACTTTGGTTCGGCGGTATTATTGGATGAAGCGGCCCGGACCGACATTACGCGTACGCTTACGTGAGACCGGTTCTCCCGACGTGCTTTGCACACAGGTGGCTTGCGGGTGACTGTTTCTCCAACTTTAGTTGAACCGAGTGTGGCTACGCCCGGTCCTTGCGAAGGTTAAAGCGGAGTGTATTTGACAAACTATCGTTGTGGTTTTGATGCATAGGTGAGATTGGTTCTTGCTTAAGCCTGTAGCAGCCACGTAAAACTTGCAACAACAAAGTAGAGGACGTCTAACTTGTTTTTGCAGGGCATGTTGTGATGTGATATGGTCAAGCCATGATGATTGTATGAGATGATCATGTTTTGTAACCGAGTTATCGGCAACTGGCAGGAGCCATATGGTTGTCGCTTTATTGTATGCAATGCAATCGCGATGTAATGCTTTACTTTATCACTAAGCGGTAGCGATAGTCGTGGAAGCATAAGATTGCAGAGACGACAACGATGCTACGATGGAGATCAAGGTGTCGCGCCGGTGACAATGGTGATCATGACGGTGCTTCGGAGATGGAGATCACAAGCACAAGATGATGATGGCCATATCATATCACTTATATTGATTGCATGTGATGTTTATCTTTTTATGCATCTTATCTTGCTTTGATTGACGGTAGCATTATAAGATGATCTCTCACTAAATTATCAAGAAGTGTTCTCCCTGAGTATGCACCGTTGCGAAAGTTCTTCGTGCTGAGACACCACGTGATGATCGGGTGTGATAGGCTCTACGTTCAAATACAACGGGTGCAAAACAGTTGCACACGCGGAATACTCAGGTAATACTTGACGAGCCAAGCACATACAGATATGGCCTTGGAACATGGAGACCGAAAGGTCGAGCGTGAATCATATAGTAGATATGATCAACATAGTGATGTTCACCATTGAAACTACTCCATCTCACGTGATGATCGGACATGGTTTAGTTGATTTGGATCACGTGATCACTTAGAGGATTAGAGGGATGTCTATCTAAGTGGGAGTTCTTAAGTAATATGACTCAACTGAACTTAAATTTATCATGAACTTAGTCCTGGTAGTATTTTGCAAATCATGTTGTAGATCAATAGCCCGCGTTGTTGCTTCCCTGTGGTTATTTTGATATGTTCCTAGAGAAAAACTATGTTGAAAGATGTTAGTAGCAATGATGCGGATTGGATCTGTGATATGAGGTTTATCCTCATTGTTGCATAGAAAAATTATGTCCTTGATGCACCGCTAGGTGACAGACCTACTGCAGGAGCAGATGCAGACATTATGAACGTTTGGCTAGCTCAATATGATGACTACTGGATAGTTTAGTGCACCATGCTTAACGGCTTAGAATCGGGACTTCAAAGACGTTTTGAACGTCATGGACCATATGAAATGTTCCAGGAGTTGAAGTTAATATTTCAAGCAAATACCCGAGTTGAGAAATATGAAGTCTCCAACAAGTTCTATAGCTTAAAGATGGAGGAGAATCGCTCAACTAGTGAGCATGTGCTCAGATTGTCTGGGTACTACAAGCGCTTGAATCAAGTGGGAGTTAATCTTCCAGATAAGATAGTGATTGACAGAATTCTCTAGTCACCATCACCAAGTTAGTAGAACTTCGTGATGAACTATAGTATGCAAGGGATGACGAAAACGACTCCCGAGCTTTTCATGATGATGAAATCGATGAAGGTAGAAATCAAGAAAGAGCATCAAGTGTTGATGGTATACAAGACCACTAGTTTCAATGAAAGGGCAAAGGGAAGAAGGGGAACTTCAAGAAGAACAACAAGCAAGTTGCTGCTCAAGTGAAGAAGCCCAAGTCTGGTCCTAAGCCTGAGACTAAGTGCTTCTACTGCAAAGGGACTGGTCACTGGAAGCGGAACTACCCCAAGTGATTGGCAAGTAAGAAGGATGGCAAAGTGAACAAAAGTATATTTGATATACATGCTATTGATGTGTACTTTACTAGTGTTTATAGCAACCCCTCAGTATTTGATGTACTGGTTCAATTGCTAAGAGTTGTAACTCAAAACGGGAATTGCAGAATAAACAGAAACTAGTAAAGGGTGAAGTGACGATGTGTGTTGGAAGTAGTTCCAAGATTGATATGATCATCATCGCACACTCCCCTATAATTTCGGGATTAGTGTTGAACCTAAATAAGTGTTATTTGGTTTTTGCGTTGAGCATGAATATGATTTGATCATGTTTATTGCAATGCGGTTATTCATTTAAGTTAGAGAACAATTGTTGTTCTGTTTACACGAATAAAACCTTCTATGGTCATACACACCAACGAAAATGGTTGTTGGATCTCGATCGTTGTGATACACATATTCATAATATTGAAGCCAAAAGATGCAAAGTTAATAATGATGGTGCAACTTATTTTTGGCACTGCCGTTTAAGTCATATTGGTGTAAAGCGCATGAAGAAACTCCATGCTGATGGGATTTTGGAATCACTTGATTATGAATCACTTGATGCTTGCGAACCATGTCTCTTGGACAAGATGACTAAAACGCCGTTCTCCAGAACAATGGAGCAAGCAACAGATTTGTTGGAAATCATACATACTGATGTATGTGGTCCGATGAATATTAAGGCTTGCAGCGGGTATCATTATTTTCTAACCTTCACAGATGATTTGAGCAGATATGGGTATATCTACTTAATGAAATAGAAGTCTGAAGCATTTGAAAAGTTCATATAATTTCAGAGTGAAGTGGAGAATCATCGTAACAAGAAAATAAGGCTTCTACGATCTGATCGCAAAGACAGATATTTGAGTTACGAGTTTGGTCTTCAATTAAAACAAGGTGGAATAGTTTCACAAATTTGTGCCACCCGGAACACCACAGCATAATGGTGTGTCCGAACGTCATAGCCGTACTTTATTAGATATAGTACAAATCTATGATGTTTCTTACCGATTTATCACTATCGTTTTTGAGGTTATGCATTAAAGACAGCTGCATTCACGTTAAAAAAGGGGCACCATCTAAGTCCGTTGAGACGACACAATCTGAACTGTGGTTTAGCAAGAAACCAAAGTTGTCGTTTCTTAAAGTTTGGGATTGTGATGCTTATGTGAAAAAGTTTCATCCTGATAAGCTCAAAACCAAACCGGAGAAATATGTCTTCATAGGATACCCAAAAGGAGACTGTTGGGTACACCTTCTATCACAGATCCTAAGGCAATACATTCGTTGCTTATAATGGATCCTTTCTAGAGAAGGAGTTTCTCTTGAAAGAAGTGAGTGGGAGGAAAGTAGAAAACTTGATAAGGTAATTGTACCATCTCCCTTATTGGAAAGTAGTTCATCAAAGAAATCTGTTCTTGTGACTACTACACCAATCAGTGAGGAAGCTAATGATGATGATCATGTAACTTCAGATCAAGTTACTACCAAAACTCGTAGGTAAACCAGAGGGAGATCCGCACCAGAGTGGTACGGTAATCCTATTCTGGAAGTCATGTTACTAGACCATGACGAACTTGCGAACTATGAGGAAGGGATGATGAGCCCAGATTCCGCGAAATGGCTTAAGGCCATAAAATCTGAGATGGGATCCATGTATGAGAACAAAGTATAGACTTTGTTTGACTTGCCCGATGATCGGCAAGTAAATCGATCTTCAAGAGGAAGACGGACATTGATAGTAGTGTTACTATCCACAAAGCTAGACTTGTTGAAAAAGGTTTTTGACAAAGTTCAAGGTGTTGACTACGATGAGAGTTTCTCACTCGTATCTATGCTTGAGTCTATCCGAATCATGTTAGCAATTGCCGCATTTTATGAAATCCGGCAAATGGATAAACAAAACTTCATTCCTTAATGGATTTATTAAAGAAGAGTTGTATATGATGCAACTAGAAGGTTTTGTCAATCCTAAAGGTGTTAACAAAATATGCAAGCTCCAGCGATCCATCAATGGACTGGTGCAAGCATCTCGGAGTTGGAATATACGCTTTGATAGGTTGATCGAAGCATATAGTTTTATACAGACTTGCAGTGAAGCCTGTATTTACAAGAAAGTGAGTGGGAGCACTACAACATTTCTGATAAGCATATGTGAATGACATATTGTTGATCGGAAATAATGTAGAATTATTCTGCAAAGCATAAAGGAGTGTTTGAAAGGAGTTTTTCAAAGAAAGACCTCGGTGAAGCTACTTACATATTAAGCATCAAGATCTATAGAGATAGATCAAGACGCTTGATAAGATTTTTCAATAAGTACATACCTTGACAAAATTTTGAAGTAGTTCAAAATGGAATAGTCAAAGAAAGAGTTCTTGCTTGTGTTACAAGGTGTGAAGTTGAGTAAGACTCAAAACCCGACCACAACAGAAGATAGAAAGGGAATGAAAGTCATTCCCTATGCCTTGGCCATAGGTTCTATAAAGTATGCCATGCTGTATACCAGATCTATTGTATACCCTGCACTGATTTGGCAAGGGAGTACACTAGTGATCTAGGAGTAGATCACTGGACAGTGGTCAAAATTATCCTTAGTGGAATAAGGATATGTTTCTCGATTATGGAAGTGAAAAAAGGTTCGTCGTAAAGGGTGACGCGGATGCAAGTTTTGACACTAATCTAGATGACTCTAAGTCTCAATCTAGATACATATTGAAAGTGGGAGCAATTAGCTAGAGTAGCTCCGTGTAGAGCATTGTAGACATAGAACTTGCAAAATACTTACGGATCTGAATGTGACAGACCCATTGACTAAAAGTATCTCACAAGCAAAACATGATCACACCTTAGTACTTTTTGGGTCTTAATCACAAAGCGATGTGAACTAGATTATTGAATCTAGTAAACCCTTTGGGTGTTAGTCACATGGAGATGTGAACCAATCACATAAAGATGTGAACTATTGATGTTAAATCACATGGCGATGTGATCTAGATTATTGACTCTAGTGCAAGTGGGAGACTGAAGGAAATATGCCCTAGAGGCAATAATAAAGTTATTATTTATTTCCTTATATCATGATAAATGTTTATTATTCATGCTAGAATTGTATTAACCAGAAACATAATACATGTGTGAATACATAGACAAACAGAGTGTCACTAGTATGCCTCTACTTGACTAGCTCGTTAATCAAAGATGGTTATGTTTCCTAACCATAGACAAAGAGTTTTTATTTGATTAACGGGATCACATCATTAGTTGAATGATCTGATTGACTTGACCCATTCCGTTAGCTTAGCACTCGATCGTTTAGTATGTTGCTATTGCTTTCTTCATGACTTATACATGTTCCTATGACTATGAGATTATGCAACTCCCATTTGCCGGAGGAACACTTTGTGTGCTACCAAATGTCACAACGTAACTGGGTGATTATAAAGGTACTCTACAGGTGTCTCCAAAGGTACATGTTGGGTTGACGTATTTCGAGATTAGGATTTGTCACTCCAATTGTTGGAGAGGTATCTCTGGGCCCTCTCGGTAATGCACATCACTTAAGCCTTGCAAGCAATGCAACTAATGAGTTAGTTGCGAGATGATGTATTACAGAACAAGTAAAGAGACTTGTCGGTAACGAGATTGAACTAGGTATTGGATACCGACGATCGAATCTCGGGCAAGTAACATACCGATGACAAAGGGAACAACATATGTTGTTATGCGGTCTGACCGATAAAGATTTTCGTAGAATATGTAGGAGCCAATATGGGCATCCAGGTCCCGCTATTGGTTATTGACCGGAGACGTGTCTCGGTCATCTCTACATTGTTCTCGAACCCGTAGGGTCCGCACGCTTAAGGTTTCGATGACAGTTATATTATGAGTTTATGAGTTTTGATGTACCGAAGGAGTTCGGAGTCCCGGATGAGATCGGGGACATGACGAGGAGTCTCGAAATGGTCGAGACGTATAGATTGATATATTGGACGACTATATTCGGACATCGGAAATGTTCCGAGTGATTCGGGTATTTTTCGGAGTACCGCAGAGTTACGGGAATTCGCCGGGAGAAGTATTGGGCCTTGATGGGCTTTAGTGGGAAGAGGAGAAAGGGCCTGCTGCGCCCCCCTCCCCTCTAGTCCGAATTGGACTAGGGAAAAGGGGGCCGGGCACCTTTCCTTCTCCTCCACTTCCTTCTCCCTTCCTCCCCTCTTGGTGGACTCCTACTAGGACTTGGAGTCCTAGTAGGACTCCACATCCTGGCCGCACCTAACCTTGGCCGGCCTCCTCCTTCTCCATCCTTTATATACAGGGGCAGGGGGCACCCCATAGACACACAAGTTGATCCACGTGATCGTTCCTTAGCCGTGTGCGGTGCCCCCTGCCACCATATTCCACCTCGATCATATCGTTGTAGTGCTTAGTCGAAGCCCTGCGTCGGTAGAACATCATCGTCGTCACCACGCCGTTGTGCTGACGGAACTCATCCCCGAAGCTTTGCTGGATCGGAGCCCGGGGAGCGTCATCGAGATGTACGTGTGCTAAGAACTCAGAGGTGCCGGAGTAACGGTGCTTGGATCAGTCGGATCGGGAAGACGTACGACTACTTCCTCTATGTTGCATCAACGCTTCCGTTGCGGTCTACGAAGGGTACGTAGGCAACACTCTCCCCTCTCGTTGCTATGCATCACCATGATCTTGCGTGTGCGTAGGAAATTTTTGAAATTGCTACGTTCCCCAATAGCGCCATGCTGGGAAAAATGCCTAACGTCACCTGGCTCGAAGGCTCCTATGTGGAGACCATAAAGGGGTGGCAATCGGGGTGGTTCTACATCATCGAGCCGCGCGACACCAACTGGGCGGCGGCCCCCAAATTTCAGTCCGGAATCCCCACGCGGCTCACTTCCTGGAAAGAGAAGGGCCTGTCCTGGGGTTCTTCGGTAGAGCTGACCGGACTCCAGACCTGCATCAGGAACATGATGAGCAAGAAAATCAAGCTCGTCAACGTGGTCCAGGTCATGCTCTTCCACCAGATTCTCCCGTGTCAACGACGGGCATTCAATTTGTGGGAGTTCGACCCGGCCAAGCACCAGACGCTGCGAGAGCTCTACGACAGGACGCACAAGGACGTCTAGCGGGTGCTGTTCAAGGGCGCCGAGGTACCTCCTTTCCTCACCGAGGACCACGGACTCAGCGCAAAGCGCCATGCCAATTTGGTAAGTTTTGATATCTCAGAGAGTATTTATTTGCCCTAGTTAAATCATGTGCAGGATCTAAGCTTCCATGTCATTAACAGGACTGGATAAAGACAGTGGAGGAGCTCGATTGCCCAGCCCCCTTGCCTGAAGATCCTGCAGATGCTCTCCTAACAGAGATGCTGGCTCTGGCACCTTACGAGGTGCCGGTGAAGAAGACCAAGAAGAAGGCCACGGGGACCCGAAAGGGTCTCCGGCACAAGGTTGTATCGGACACATCCTCCGATGACTCCGACGCGCACTCCGGACTGCTCCACGACGGCCGCCTACAGTGGCGACGAGTGGCTACCCAGGGTCAAGCCCCTGGCGAAGTCGTAAGTATCCGGACATCATAGTAATTCATGGTATGTTTTATTGCACTGCTTCTCCTCATGCTAAACATGATAAGCAGTCCGTCCCGAGCTCATCTCGACATATCCTCGTCGAGCGGTTCATTGGACTTGTCGGATATGAACAGTGGTTCTCTTCTGACCGCCTTCACCCCTCGCCCTACGGACAACGTCGAGGTGTTGTCTCAAAAGGCACCGAGCCGAGGGGAGGTGGTCTTGGGGGCGCCTCGAGGCGACCTCCCTGACCCTGGGTACAAAGGGAGCAAAACTCCCACGGGCTCCGAGTTCGGCCCCCAGCCGAACACTGCACCGGAACCTTCGATGGTTCCGGACTCCAGCAGGCGATCCCCCGTTAAGGGGGGCCAGCCGCCCGTGCTGGTGTCCTTTGTCCATCCAGAGGCACCGGACAACTTGCTGGAAGCGCTTCGCAGTGCTTCCATCGACGAAGAGCACCGCACTATCATGAGTGCGGTGATCGAGGAAGTTCAGTCCGCTAAAAACGGACTGACCAAAGCTTGCGCCAGCCTTCTAACAGGCTTTGAGGTAAGCAATCAAAATATAGGAAAATATTACCGCATAGATATTAGCCCCTGATGCTCTGTTCGACGTTCAAGAAGAAAGGCCGAATAGAGGATCAAATGATGACTCGGGAGTCTAATCAGAATATGTCTATATGTATGTGCAGGCTTCACTGTTGGCCGCTGCCGCACGTACTGCGGAGGTCTCTGCACTGAAGCAGGACCTGGAGTGGTCCGAGAACGAGCTCGGCCTTACCAAGAGGCAGCTCGAGGAGAGCAAAGGTAAGCAATACTTTGTCTACGCTTTGAAAAGAAGTTCGGTTGTAAAATAATAGGATCATCATGAATTTGCCAGGGGCGACGACCGAAGTGGCGACCCTGAAGAAGGCGCTGTCCGAGGCCGAAGACAAAGCGGCCAAGGAGCCCATCGAGCGGGAGAAGCAAGAAGTCCGAGTGGGCGAGGTGCAACAAGAGCTCGAGGCTCTCGCCAAAAAACACGAGTCCTTGGAGCTTGACTCTAAGACGCGAGAGTCTAAGCTCGCGCAAGCGCTTGAAAGCGCCCGGAGCGCCAAGGCCGAAGCCCACAAGGCCCTCCAGGAGATTGATGTGGTGAAGAAGATAGCAGCGGGTAAAGCATTCATTATGCAAAGCAAGGATGTGAAGGAAACTTTCCTTTTTCTTACCCAAGTTCGGAGCTCTCCAGGAGCGTTCGCAGATCTTCCCCACAGTGTGCTGGATGCCACGGAGTTTTACCGAGCTGAGGAGGGGAGCTTGACAGAAAAGTTGTTCTGGTCTCAGTATACTGGGACCGAACACCCAATGGCCTTGAGCGACCAGCTGAAGCAACTAGTCGAGCTTCACAAGGCGGCCGAACAGGCCATGACGGGCCTTATAGTCCGGATGTGGCCCGGCGAGCCCCTGTCCGGTAGCTACTTTGGTCTGGTGAGGCGGCTTCTTGATGCCTGCCCACGGCTTGAAGTCATAAAGCGGTCCGTCTGCATCGAGGGTGCGCGCAGGGCTTTTGCTCGGGTGAAGGTGCACTGGGCGAAGCTGGACGCCGTGAAGCTGGTGAAGGAGGGGCCGCCGAGGGCAAGGAGCATCGCTACCCCGAGATGTATTATGAGAGTGTCCCAAAGGGTTCCTGCCTTGTGGCGGATGAATGTGCCAGGGATGTAATTTTTGAATGAACATGCTCATGTGATCCTGTAATGTGAAACAAGTTCATCTACGCTATGCAACGCTCTTTTTAATTTAAAATATTACCTTTTGTGCGGCCATTTATAAAATCTGAGAGTTGGCCAGTCGCCGGCTTGTGCCCCCATGTAACTAGTACTGGGGTGTTTGGGATAAACCTGAGCACTCTTTACCCCAATTTTGGGTCCTTCAAGGGAGGTGTTCAGCGCAACGAACCAGGCAATCGGACTATAAGGCTTTATCACTCTCACTTATCCATAGAAGTCTACAATTTTAAATCTTGGCGAAGCCCCTAGTATTCGGAAGGTCAAATTTGGGGCGCTATTGAAAGTGCGTTATATCGACTAGAGGGGGGGGTGAATAGGCGATTTTTATGAAAGTCTTCAAACCGTGGAAGTTATGAAGACAAACAGAATAGACAAGCCTATCACTATGCAGCGGAAGTTAGATTACACAAGGCAGGCCATGGTCAAGTATTCAATATAGTGAATGCACAGTGACAAACAGCTTCAGTGTAATAAGGATCAGGTAGGAAGAAGTTATGAAGCCAAACAGATCATACAGTTATGTTGTGAAGACAGAAGATAAAGCAAGCATGCAATGGCTTCACAGTGTGTAACAGAAAGTAAAAGGAAGTGAAGATGAAACCAGTGACACGTTGAAGACAATGATTTGTTGGACCAATTCCAGTTGCTGTGACAACTGTACGTCTGGTTGGAGCGGCTAGGTATTTAAACCAAAGGACACACAGTCCCGGACACCCAGTCCTGAACACGCAGGTCAGGACACCCAGTCCTCACCGTTTCTCCTTGAGCTAAGGTCACACAGACCTTGCCCAATCACTCTGGTAAGTCTTCAAGGTAGACTCCCAAACCTTCACATACTTCGTTCACCGGCAATCCACAATTTCTCTTGGACGCTCAGAACGTGACGCCTAACCGGCTGGAGGATGCACAGTCCTCAAGTGTAATAAGTCTTCAAATCACTCAGACAAGAAGACTTAAGTGATGCCCAATTTACTCTTGCTCTAGGTGGTTAGGGCTTTTCTCCTCGCTAGGAATTTTCTCTCAAAGGCTTTGAGGTGGGTTGCTCTCAAACGACAAAAGCCGTGCACTGAAATCTGAGCAGCCAACCGTTTATGGTTGTAGGGGTGGACTATTTATAGCCACTTGGCAACCCGACCTGATTTGTCCGAAATGACCCTGGGTCACTAAGGAACTGACACGTGTACCAACGGTCAGATTTCAAACTCACACGGCAACTTTACTTGGGCTACAAGCAAAGCTGACTTGTCCGTCTCTGGACAAGATTTGCTCTCATAGTCTTCGCTCGAAGACATAGGATTTGAATTAGGCATCACTTCAGTCATCCTGACTGGTTCTCTTAGACCCCACTTAACAGTACGGTGGTTCCTATGACACAACATAAATGAAGTAAAACTACGAAGGATCTAAGTCTTCGAGTTCCATAAGCTTCATAGGGAGTCTTCACATGTCATCGTCTTCAATATGAATATCTTCATAAACCACCATTGTCTTCAATGTCTTCGTACATTTTTAGGGGTCATCTCTGGTAGCTAAACCGAATCAATGAGGGACTTCTACCTGTGTTATCCTGCAATTCTCACAAACACATTAGTCCCTCAACTAGGTTTGTCGTCAATACTCCAAAACCAACTAGGGGTGGCACTAGATGCACTTACAATCTCCCCCTTTTTGGTGATTGATGACAAACTAGTTGAAGTTTTCAACGGGGAATATAATTTGTGAAATTGTAGAGGAATTGTCTTCATAAGCTACAAGGGCTCCCCCTGAAGATGTGCATATAAGTAATTTGCTTCTGGAACGCAAATGCACATGGCAGGTTGTACTTGTGGAAATCCACTTCAACTTATGATGACAATCCACCATGCATGTAAAAGTATATGAAGAGAATGACATGCATAATGAAAAATGGACGTCTGCAAAATGATATAAGTGCGGAAATTATCATCGTACATGCGGAATTTATCTTCGCAAAAACATAGTGGCAAACAAGTAGCAGACGACCATCAAGTTTAAGTGTTACAACTCAAAGAACCAAATGTAGCAAAATGAGAGTTGTAAGCATGAAGCAAAATATAGCAAAATATAAAGCACCCGCCCATAATGACCCGCTTGAAGACTATAAACATCATATGCTTCTCCCTCTTTTTTCAGTGATGACCAAAAAGGTTTGAAGACATAGAGTTTTCTACGCGTTCCCAAGCGCAGCAGGGTCGGTGGAGGCATTTAGTGGTGCGGAAGAGCTTGGTGCAGGGTCGGCGCGCGCTGAAGTAGGCGGTGGTGATGTAGCGTCGTCTTCTTCCTCAATGATTCTTGCAGACACGGTGGCAGCAGAGGAAGAGAACTCAGAATCTTCAAGGGACGGAGTTCCGCGCAACACAGCTCTTCTGGGGGGTGTGGAGTCAAACTTGAATCTCTCTCTGAAGCCATCCTCTTGAAGTTCAGCTTCAGTGCACATCATGGTGTGGCCTTTCCAAGGGCGGCGACAGGTTTCGTGTGAGACGAAGGCATTCTTGGTGGCCAGATTTCTGATGCGATTGACGTCTTGCATGATACTTCTCATCTGCCTCTTGAGCCAGTCATGATGCCTATCTTGCTTTTGGTGGAGAGCCACAAGAAGTTCTCAGTCATTGAGTGTACGAGTGCGTTTCTTGGGTCTCGGGGCAGCTGTGCTATCAGTGGCTTCAGTTGATGCAGGGGCACGTGTGGTGCCAGCCATTGGATATACTCTTGAGATGGCTTCAACACCTTCATCATTCTGAGTGAAGCTCTGGTGTTCTGCATTCTGAAGACTTAATGGTTGCTTGGCAAGCTCAGGATATATTGCTTCAGCAGAGGTGTCCACATCGGGTAAGAAGATTCTATGGTTACAGGCTGAGGGCTGATAGGAGATAGCAGAGTGAAGCTTCATCAGCCTCATAACCCAAGGAGCATAAATCTTCAAACCAAAGAGATCTGAGCCAGACGCTGCAAGTTGGCGTATAAAGAGATCCTGTGCGTTGAAGCATTTGCCATGCAGGATACAGAAGATGAGAGTCTTCATTGCACCTTCAACCTTGGCATATGGAGAGTGCCCCTTAATGGGCCATAGAGTCCGCCTGACGATGTGATATATGGTTCTGGGCAGGTACTCTAAGTCTTCAATGAAGAACTCAGTTGGATAAGGTGCATCATTAGGCAATGGCTTCATCATTGAGAGCATCTGACTCATATTTGGCTCAGGTCGCTGGAATATGCTCTCAATAGCTTCAGCATGGAGTTGGCAGCCTTCTTCGAAGAGTTCGCCAGGAGTGGGTAGGCCGGTAAGCTCAATGATATCGAATGCATTAGCTTCATGATGGACATTGCCGGTCATCCACTCTAGGACCCAAGTCTTCAGTTCTCTGTTATAGCCTTTGATATGCAGGGTGGGATAGAACTGGAGCAGAAGCTCTTCATTCCAGTGCTCTTCATCGGTGATAAACGGCAGCAGACCCACTTGCTTGAAGCAATCCAGTGCTTCTTCCTGACCAGACAGACCAGCAACAGCTTCAACCTCAAGGCGCTGGTGAGGACAGATGCGGCCTTGGTTGTATAGGATGCATGAATAGTAGCTGCGTTGTGGGTAGCTCCAGAACCTATCTGATACAATCCGTTCCCTTGAATAAGGGTTCTTGGAGCTGTTGAAGAACGTGTTATCTGCCCTGAAGCTGTTGATGTTGAAGGAGCCAGGAGCTGATGTAGGACCTGGGAACCTTGGCAGTCGTGGGATCGGCTTCTGGACCTGGGGCCTGTGCGCAACATGATAGTTGAATTGTGGACCGGCAGCAGACTCAGGCACAGAAGGTTCAGATGCAGCAGCTTCAGTGTCTCTTGAAGCTGTTGGGGGGTAGGGCTCCACAATTGCTTCAGTGTTGGTTGTGGCAGCCTCAATGTTTTCAGCCTCAACACGTGTAGTGAGAGGGACGGATTCAGCTATGTTCTCCTTGAGAACTGCTTCTTGTTGGTGCGGGGGAGATGGAGCTTGAGGTTCTTCTTCAATATCTTCGGCAGATGTAGCCGGAATGTTGTCAGCAGCCTGAGCCCTTGGCCCTTTGCGAAGCCTACGGAATGTAGGCGACGCCGGTGGAGTTGCAGTGGGCTGGGCTCATTATCTTCCTCCTGTGGGCGATCTTCCCACGATGCATCTTGTGTGATTGGTGTCAATGGACGACCAATGCTGATCATTTCGCTTGTCTCAAGCTGAGGAAGGGCTGTATCATCTTGTACATTGTCTTGGAGACCAATGTCTTCAGCAGCGTTGGGGTCGGTTGCTGGAATGTCTTCAGCGTGCGGGGCCCCTGTGAAAGTAGGCTCATGCACTGTCAACTGACGATCTTCGTCAGGATAGCGGACGGAGAGGGGTTCGACTATCAAGGGCTCTATGGGAGCAGCCCGAGATTTCTTGGTCTTGCGCTTCTTGATGGTGGGGTCAGAAGGAGAGGCTTCAGGGTGTTTCCGCTTCCGAGCTTCAGCCTCTACGGTCTGTGTCTTTTTGAGCTCTGAGGCGGTTGATGGGCTCTTTGGCTTCGAGCCTTTCGTTGCGGTGGGGAAGACAATCGGAGCAGTTTCTGACCTTGGTGCCTCTGGTTCAGCCACAGCAGGCTTCTTCTTTTTCTTCGCGGCCATCCTGGGGTCGATGCCGGGACGCCCAAGTGCCTTGCGCTTCTCGGCCTCATTGTAGGCCTGCACACAACGATCAGCCAGAGTCTTCATTCGCTCCCGCGAACCCTGAGCTTCTGCACGTTTCTTCAGAAAGTTTTCCTTTAACTTGTGCAGCATGATCTTGAAGTCCTTGACTTCTTGGACGCTGAGCCTGGCCATATTCTGCTTGAACTGAGCCTTTTCAAAATCAATTTTCTGCTTCAGTTCAACAATGTGCTGGGCAATTGCAAGTTCTGAAGCAATAGCGCCTTTGAAGGCGACGCTGAGGCCAATTGGCAGCTGCAAATCATCGAAGCTGATATTCGGTGTAGCAAACCACTCATCGATGAAGTTGTGGATGATTGCTACATCAAACAGAGGCAGATTGTTGAAGATTTCAGCCTCCTCCTTGCTCTTGATGAGCTGCTCAAGAGCGTCATCTCCAAGATCTTCATCGCTGGACAGATCAATGGTTTCGCTGCGCAGAATGGCAGCAGCTGTGAGCTCTTTGCCTGTGTGTGGCTGAGGCTTCTTGGCTTCTTGGGGCTTGGAGACTCGTGATAAGTCTTCAGACCACACACTGGCTTCAGGAGGTGCAGTTGCCAATGGCTTCGCTCTGGAGATTTTGGGAGAAGCGGCTGGCTTTGAAGATTTTGGCTTCTTCGTCTGCTCTGGCTTTGGTGCAGCAGGAGCGTCATCAGACTCAGTGTCTGCTGGAGGGTCGTTCACGGCAGTCCCTTGGACTAGAATGCGAGTGATGAGGCCTTTGAGATTGGCATACGGCCCGATGATATTGGGATTGGTGTCGCGTGTGCCATCCGCCCTTGGTTTAGAGGGACCAGGGTTGAAGTCCAACCCCAGCTCCTTCTTGTTTTGCTTCGCAGAGTTCTGAGCAAATTGGAAGTTGCGCTTGAACAGATTGTCATCGCGACACCAGAGAAGTGATGACGGATGTGCTTCAGCTGGCTGTGGTCCTCTGACCATGCATGGATAGAAGCCTTGAGCAATGGCTTCGTCTCTGGACCGGGGCACGAGATTTTTGTACAGTACGTCTCCCCACGGTCTGTTGATGGCGCACTTTTCTGCATATTCCTTAGTGACGAATCGGTATTGGAACCACTGCTCTGCCCAATATCTTCGAATCCATTGGATTCGTGTCTTGCGCTGACCATAGCTCTATTCAGGATCAGTTTTTGTACATTTCTGCCAAGTCATCAGGCAGATCTTTGGACGTTTCACCACGTCTCTGTCTGCCTCCCTTCCTTGCTGGTTTTTCTACTGCCATGAAGCTTAACTTGGAAGGCTTCAAAGCGTTCAAAGGCTTCAAAGGTTTTCTTTTGCTGGACCAACAGGAACTGGCTTCAGGAGAATTGATGTGACGCTGTAAGAACTCTGCAAATTAATGCAGACTATGAGAGCCAAAAGATTCTCCCATGGACATGTACCTGTGACAGCATTAAGGTGCGAGGGAAGGGGAAGAGGTCATATGCATTCTCAGAAGATTTTGAAGATAAATCAGTTTAGAAGATATTGACCTCATCATGCGAAGACATTCACTTATAGAAAAGAAGTTGGTTCCAGATTTGTACGAACCCATAGATCAGTACAAGTGAGGAATCTAACTACTTCATGATGCACAAGTGAACATTCTAGGCAGGTTATGAGATGCAAATTGAGAGAGATGTAACTTGTGAGAGCAGAAACTTCTTATGGCAGTAGGTGACTGAACTATGGGATCAAAACAGGCTGTAAAAAGAGGTTTTATTTACCCCACTTGGAACTGCTAGACGAAGTGGGAGTTGAGGCCGAGCAGTTCGATCCTCCGTGCCCTAACTTGGCGACGGAAGACACCTACGGCGACGGCGGAGAGAGCGATGTCCGTTGTCAGCGTGAAAACGGCGTCGGAGAGGTTGCGGCAGTGAAGCGCTTCGTCGCCGGCGTCGTCGAGAGCTAGCGGTGGCGCTAGGGTTCGTGTGAAGGTGGAAGAAGAGATAATGACCGCAGTGAATCGTGTATTATAGGGATAGAGGCGGCACTGCGCTATTACTCAGGTGCCCCTGGCGATTCGCATCTGAACAGCACGTGGCCATCATGCGGTATTGTGGGGGCAGTTCCACATCCCACGCACGCCTTGATTGTCGGGTGTCGTTCCTACTACTTCGGATTTCTTTAAAAAAATGAAAATGGTTTTAAAGTTTGTCTCTGTGTCTTCAGCTGACAAGGATGCAGTGAAGACATTTGACAGTTTCAATAGAATGCATACGACTTGGAGAGATAGAGTTTGAGGTAGGAAGCATGGAGAGGTTAGGGTCCGATCACATTCACTTAGTTCAAAAGATTCAAACAAGAAGACATAGCTATAAGTGAATGCTGTAGAGGACAGAACACCAGTACATATATATATATATATATTTAATGCAGTGAAGATAATCATGAAGACAAATTGATTGAAGCCAAACCAAATGTGAAGACATTGCGAGGTAACGCCATGAGTGAAACACTTCAAATAGAACGTTTGGTGGTGGCGTTACCCACCGTATAGGAAGTATTAGACTTAGACACGGCGCACAATTATCGTGGCGCTCGGAAGTCAAATTCCATGTTAATGTATTCACACTTAGAATGTATGTCTTCATTGATTGAAGATATACGTTACTTCATGTGTTTCACATCTAAGTCATCAACATGCATAAGTGTTAGGATGTGTGCCTGATCACAGGACATTTGAGGATTCCAAGATATTTAGCTCACACCGTAACTTGCAAAATCTCTTCTCATCCAAGGGCTTGGTGAAGATATCTGCCAATTGCTCTTCAGTGTTGACGTGTATGATATCAATATCTTCCTTTGCAACATGATCTCTGAGAAAATGATGACGAATGTCAATGTGCTTTGCCTTCGAGTGCTGAACTGGGTTGTTGGCGATCTTGATGGCGCTTTCATTGTCGCGGTAAAGTGGCACTTGCTTCAGATGAATGCCATAATCCTTGAGGGTTTGCTTCATCCATAGGAGCTGAGCGCAGCAGGATCCAGCAGCAATGTATTCAGATTCAACAGTGGAGAGAGATACACAGTTCTACTTCTTTGAAGACCAACATACAAGTGATCGGCCCAGAAAGTGAGATGTGCCTGATGTGGACTTCTGATCAACCTTGTCACCAGCATAATCAGCATCCGAGAATCCAACCAGATCAAACTCTGAGCCCTTTGGATACCATAACCCTAGAGTTGGGGTGTGAGCCAAATATCGAAGAATTTGCTTCACTGCTAAGTGATGCGACTCCTTTGGTGCCGCTTGGAATTGAGCACACATGCAAACACTAAGCATAATATCTGGCCTAGATGCACATAAATAAAGCAAAGAACCAATCATGGAGCGGTATACCTTTTGATCGAACTCTTTACCATTGTCGTCAGGACCCAGATGATGTTTGGCTGGCATTGGTGTTGTGAAACCTTTGCAGTCTTGCATACCGAACTTCTTCAGGCAATCTTTGAGATACTTTTCTTGAGATATGAAGATGCCATTGTGTTGTTGCCGTATCTGAAGACCGAGGAAGAATTTCAGCTCCCCCATCATAGACATCTGATATTGCTCTTGCATCATATATCCGAACTCCTCACTGTACTTTTGATTGGTGCAGCCGAAGATAATGTCATCCACATATATTTGGCCCACAAACAGTTCACCATCATATGTCTTCGTGAAGAGAGTGGGATCTAGGGAGCCAGGTATGAAGCCTTTGCTCTTCAGGAAGTATTTGAGTGTGTCATACCAGGCCCGAGGGGCTTGTTTGGGGCCATATAGTGCCTTATTGAGCTTGTACACCATGTCAGGATGTTTTGGATCTTCAAACCTAGGTGGTTGTGCAACATACACTTCTTCTTCAATCTTGCCATTGAGAAAGGCACTCTTCACATCCATTTGATATAAAAGTATGTTATGATGATTTGCATAGGCCAGCAGTATACGGATGGCTTCAAGTCTGGCCACAGGAGCAAATGTTTCATCGAAGTCAATGCCTTCCACTTGAGTATATCCTTGAGCAACGAGACGAGCTTTGTTTCTGACAACTTGACCATGCTCATCTTGCTTGTTGCGGTATATCCATTTGGTGCCTATTATGTTATGCTTCCGTGGATCAGGACGCTTAACCAATTCCCATACATTGTTCAGCTCAAACTGATGAAGCTCTTCTTGCATTGCTTGAATCCACTCAGGTTCCATAAAAGCTTCTTCAACTTTCTTGGGTTCTGTGATTGAAACGAATGCGAAGTGTCTGCAAAAATTTGCCAGTTGAGTTGCCCTTGAACGAGTCAGTGGACCAGGTGCATTGATGCTGTCAATTATTCTGTCAATCTACACTTCATTGGCAACACGAGGATGTATGGGTCGAAGACTTTGCTCTTGCTGATCTATGTTGTTGTGGGGAGGAACGTCTTCAGGCTGAGCATTGTCTTCATGTGGATCAGGTGCTGAGATGATAAGTTCTTCTTCAGGATGAGCTTCAGAAGGTATAATTTCTCCAGTTCCCATTAGCTTGATTGATTCACTGGCTGGAACTTCATCTAGCACATCTGGCAGTTGCTCTCTTTGTGAACCATTGGTCTCATCGAACCGCACATCCACTGTTTCAACCACTTTGTAGTGAAAGAGATTGAAGACTCTATAGGAGTGCGAATCCTTTCCATATCCGAGCATAAAGCCCTCATGTGCTTTTGGTTCAAATTTTGAGGTGTGCTGTGGGTCCTTGATCCAGCATCTTGAGCCAAATACTCTGAAGTAACTGACATTTGGCTTCTTGCCAGTCAGAAGTTCATAGGATGTCTTGTTCAGAAGCTTGTGAAGATAAACACGGTTGATTGCATGGCATGCAGTGTCAATGGCTTCAGGCCAGAATTTTCTTGGAGTCTTGTACTCATCTAGCATTGTTCTGGCCATCTCAATGAGTGTTCTGTTCTTGCGTTCGACGACGCCATTCTGCTGTGGCGTGTACGGAGCTGAGAATTCATGTGTGATGCCCAAGGTATCCAGATATGTATCAAGGCCAGTGTTCTTGAATTCAGTGCCATTGTCACTTCTGATGTGCTTTATCTTGGCACCATAATTGTTCATAGCCCGATTTGTGAAGCGTCTGAAGACATCCTGCACTTCAGTCTTGTAAAGGATTATGTGCACCCAAGTATATCTAGAGTAATCATCAACAATGACAAAGCCATAGAGGCAAGCAGTAGTGGAAAAAGTTGAGTAGTGAGTGGGACCAAAGAGATCCATGTGAAGCAGTTCGAAGGGTCGAGTAGTGGTCATGATTGTCTTCGAAGGATGTTTTGCCCTTGTCATCTTCCCTGCTTCACAGGCACCGCATAAGTGATCTTTCTTGAATTTGACGCCCTCGATGCCTATGACATGCTTCTTCTTCGCAAGGGTGTGGAGGTTCCTCATGCCAGCATGCCCAAGCCTCCGATGCCAAAGCCAACATTCTGAAGCCTTTGCCAGAAGACATACTGCAAGCTGTGGCCCTGCTGAGAAATCTACTACGTACAAATCATCTTTCCGATACCCTTCAAACACTAGAGACCTGTCAGATTCCATTAGTACCAGGCAACGATATTTTCCAAAAATTATAATCATGTTCAAATCGCAAAGCATTGAGACAGACATTAAGTTGAAGCCAAGGGATTCAACAAACATGACTTTATCCATGTGTTGATCCTTTGAGATTGCAACTCTACCTAGACCCAATACCTTACTTTTACCAGTGTCAGCAAATGTGATGTGGCTCTTGTCGGATGGACGTAAGGTTGAGTCCATAAAAAGACTTCTTTTGCCAGTCATGTGATTTGTACACCCACTGTCAATAATCCATTCTGAAGACTCTGAAGACGCTGGTGTCGTACCCTACAGTGCAGTTAGGGGGATAGGCTTCACGAAGAGTATTGTGAAGCAAAAACATTTGACGAACCAGTGGGTTATGAAAACTTAGATCCAGGTTAGGACTAATAGGGAGAGTAGCATGCGATTCAGGTACGAAATACATAGTGATGCCATTCGGGCATTTGATCTTGCGCCCACAAGATTTTTAAGGTCCCTGCAAAAAGAGAGTTAAGCTTTCTTAACCACCCACATCTTCAAGGGTGGCTTAGAAGCAATAAGTCTAAGTGCAGCATCTGAGAATTTTGGCGCTGGAGCCCTAGCAAACAGTCTAGCAGGCGGGCAATAGTACTCATAAGAATAGGCAGAATAGTTCTTGGTCATATGAACATGACGGTTTGAAGAACCGCTCTCATATGCCTGAGCATGGTTTCCCTACAAAGCATTTGCGTTAGTGTGACTCAGGTGAGTCCTCTGCCTGTATGAAGCCTTTGGACCATATGAAGCCTTTGGTCTGAGGTTTGTCTTCTTCATGTGAGGTGTCATGAGGACATTCACAGGAAGATTCTCCAGACACGTTTTTGGAACCCAGATCTTCTTCATAGGCGGTCCATTCCTGCAGTTAGTACCAATGTACCTCGCAAATACTTCACCATTCTGATTCTTAAACAGTTTATAGTTTGCATCAAAGGATTCATCAATGATAATAGGATCAGCACAAGTGAAGCCAGATAGATTGGATGGATCTGCTGAGGATTCCTTTGCAGCAACCCATGTGGTTTTGGGGTACTGCTCAGGTTTCCAGTATGAGCCATCTGCATTAATTTTCCTCACGAACCCAACACCCTCTTTCCTAGGGTTTCGGTTCAGAATTTGCTTCTTGAGGACATCACATAATGTCTGATGTGCTTTGAGACTTTTGTACATCCCTGTTTCAAGCAATGTCTTCAACCTACCATTCTCATTAGCAATGGTAGTGGTATCCTCGGCAGAGGGGTTAGTTACCACTTCAACAGTTGAAGATATTGCAACAGCAGTAGCAGTGGAACATTCAGCAACAGAAGTAGCATTATCACGCTCAATGCATTTAAGGCATGGTGGTTCAAATCCTTCCTGAGCAGAACTGATCTGTTCGGCGCGAAGTGACTCGTTTTCCTTTTGAAGATCTTCATGAGCCGCTCTCAATTTCTCAAGATCTTGCTTCCTTTGAAGATAATCATAGGAAAGCTTTTCATGAGTTGTTGAGAGAGTATCATGACGATCTTCAAGTTCCTGATACTTAACATGAAGATTTTTTATGTCTTCAATTAAGGATTCAGATCGAGTCATTTCAGCACCCAACAGATCATCACTTCTGTCTAACAGTTTTTGAATATGTTCCATGGCTTTCTGTTGTTCAGTGGCAATTTTAGCAAATGTTTTGTAGCTGGGTTTTGAATCACAATCAGAGTCATCGTCGCTAGATGTTTGATAGTGAGTAGTGTGTGTGTTTACCTTGGCACCGCGTGCCATGAAGCAGTAGGTAGGAGTAGAGTCGTCCTCGTCATTTGCATCGGTGTTGGTGATGAAGTCATTGTCTTTAGTGTTGAAGATGGACTTGGCGACGTAGGTTGTAGCCAGACTCGCAATGCCAGAATCAAATTCCTCCTCAGACTCCACCTCTGCCTCCTCAGAAGTGGACTCCTCCTCTGAATCCATTTCCTTGCCAACAAACGGACGAGCCTTGCCAGTTGAGTTCTTCTTGTGTGATGAAGACTTTGAGGAAGACTTGGAAGAAGACTTTGAGTATTTCTTCTTCTTCTTATCGTCAGAGTCATATTCCTTGCTCTTCTTCTTCTTTCTGCTCTCATTGTCCCATTGTGGACACTCAGAGATGAAGTGTCCAGTTTTCTTGCACTTGTGACATGTTTTCTTCTTGTAGTCATGAGCAAAAGCTTCATCATTCCTTGAGCTTGATCGTGAAGACTTTCTGAAGCCTTTCTTCCTGGTGAATTTCTGGAACTTCTTCACTAGCATTGCAAGTTCCCTTCCAATGTCTTCAGGATCATCAGAACTGCTGTCATATTCTTCTTCAGATGAGGACACAGCTTTTGCCTTCAAGGCACGAGTTTGCCCATAGTTTGGACCATAGATATCTCTTTTCTCAGAAAGCTGAAACTCATGTGTGTTGAGCCTCTCAAGTATGTCAGACGGATCGAGTGTCTTGAAGTCTGGACGTTCTTGAATCATCAGAGCTAGGATGTCAAACGAACTGTCAAGTGATCTCAGCAGCGTCTTGACGATTTCATGTTTGGTGATCTCAGTGGCGCCGAGGTCTTGAAGCTCATTTGTGATGTCAGTGAGCTGGTCAAATGTGTGCTGGACATTCTCATTGTCATTTCGCTTGAAGCGGTTGAAGAGGTTGCGAAGAACACTGATTCTCTGATCTCTCTGGGTTGAGATGCCTTCATTGACCTTGGAGAGCCAGTCCCAGACCAGCTTGGATGTCTTCAAGGCACTCACACGGCCGTACTGTCCCTTGGTCAGATGACCACAGATGATATTCTTGGCAGTAGAGTCGAGTTGAGTGAACTTCTTGACATCAGCAGCAGTGACACCTTCTCCAGCCTTGGGAACGCCGTTTTTGACGACAAACCATAGGTCGACGTCAATGGCTTCAAGATGCATGCGCATCTTATTCTTCCAGTAGGGATATTCAGTTCCATCGAAGACAGGGCACGCAGCGGCGACTTTAATTATCCCTGCAGTCGACATAGCTAAAACTCCAGGTGGTTAAACCGAATCACACAGAACAAGGGAGCACCTTGCTCTGATACCAATTGAAAGTGCATTATATCGACTAGAGGGGGGTGAATAGGCGATTTTTATGAAAGTCTTCAAAACGTGGAAGTTATGAAGACAAACAGAATAGACAAGCCTATCACTATGCAGCGGAAGTTAGATTACACAAGGCAGGCCATGGTCAAGTATTCAATATAGTGAATGCACAGTGACAAACAGCTTCAGTGTAATAAGGATCAGGTAGGAAGAAGTTATGAAGCCAAACAGATCATACAGTTATGTTGTGAAGACAGAAGATAAAGCAAGCATGCAATGGCTTCACAGTGTGTAACAGAAAGTAAAAGGAAGTGAAGATGAAACCAGTGACACGTTGAAGACAATGATTTGTTGGACCAGTTCCAGTTGCTGTGACAACTGTACGTCTGGTTGGAGCGGCTAGGTATTTAAACCAAAGGACACACAGTCCCGGACACCCAGTCCTGAACACGCAGCTCAGGACACCCAGTCCTCACCGTTTTCTCCTTGAGCTAAGGTCACACAGACCTCGCCCAATCACTCTGGTAAGTCTTCAAGGTAGACTCCCAAACCTTCACGTACTGCGTTCACCGGCAATCCACAATTTCTCTTGGACGCTCAGAATGCGATGCCTAACCGGCTGGAGGATGCACAATCCTCAAGTGTAATAAGTCTTCAGATCACTCAGACAAGAAGACTTAAGTGATGCCCAATTTACTCTGGCTCTGGGTGGTTAGGGCTTTTCTCCTCGCTAGGAATTTTCTCTCAAAGGCTTCGAGGTGCGTTGCTCTCAAACGACAAAAGCCGTGCACTGAAATCTGAGCAGCCAACCGTTTATGGTTGTAGGGGTGGACTATTTATAGCCACTTGGCAACCCGACCTGATTTGTCCGAAATGACCCTGGGTCACTAAGGAACTGACACATGTACCAACGGTCAGATTTCAAACTCACACGGCAACTTTACTTGGGCTACAAGCAAAGCTGACTTGTCCGTCTCTGGACAAGATTTGCTCTCATAGTCTTCACTCGAAGACATGGGATTTGAATTAGGCATCACTTCAGTCATCCTGACTGGTTCTCTTGGACCCCACTTAACAGTACGGTGGTTCCTATGACACAACATAAATGAAGTAAAACTACGAAGGATCTAAGTCTTCGAGTTCCATAAGCTTCATAGGGAGTCTTCACATGTCATCGTCTTCAATATGAATATCTTCATAAACCACCATTGTCTTCAATGTCTTCGTACATTTTTAGGGGTCATCTCTGGTAGCTAAACCGAATCAATGAGGGACTTCTACCTGTGTTATCCTGCAATTCTCACAAACACATTAGTCCCTCAACTAGGTTTGTCGTCAATACTCCAAAACCAACTAGGGGTGGCACTAGATGCACTTACAGCTATACACGCCTAAGCCGGGCAAGGCCGACTCCTCGCACGAAGCGGAAAAAAGTCTTTAAGGACTTGAGACCTCTTGAACAGCGACCAGTCTCTCGCCTTATCATGACAGTTAGTTTTTCGGCTTTCTCTACTGAGGTGCTCGTCCGGAAGAACCAGGACACAATCGCAGTAGTTCTCCCACCGCTACCTTAGCCGATATAGTGGAACGTAGGGTACCAAAGCATGGGAGCCGGGCAAACCCAACTATTGACCCAAGACATGATTCATAGCTGATGCATATAGTGCTATAAGTTCGGGGTGCCGCACTGTCGAAAATGTTCGGACTTCTCGCGCCGTATTATGGGGTAAACGAAAGCCCCTGGCGTATTGACCGTACCCGAATGTACGGGTGTGGATTGTCGTAAATGGACATATAAGAAAAAAAGGATAAATAATGCAGTAATAGACTAATGATATGCATTGTTAATTAAATAATATGCCGAAGCGTACTGGTACAAGTAGTGCAATAAGCAGAAAGTAGGACTATTCGAAATGTCCTATCCAAGAGCAAGCCGCGTATGGATAGTAGAAAGCGGGTATATCAATTATTATTAGAGACCACCTGGGGGTGCCCGTGTACATCTTAGCTTCTTGCCGCCTTGGTTGTTCCTTCCCGTAATGTGCCCAGCGATCGTACTGCTAGAAAGGGCTTCCAGAGAGTTAGGCCCTGAAAGAGAAAAGAAATGATAAAGGTATACAACCCCTAGGGAGGTTAAGCCGCATTGCGGGACGTGCCCTGATCGTGCCCCCGCCTATGTCCATGGTATTTTCAGTGCATAATTATGTACGCGCGGCACGGATTTCGTCGCTTGACTGGGACTGGGACGGGGCCAAATTGCTAGGCGAGCTCTGAACGTGCCAGGCGATTCTGTCGCAGTTTACTCGGGACTCGCTTGAAGGTGTCCGGGGGCTGTAACGCTAAATTAGTGGTTCGCCTTAAAAGGTTGCTTTGTGCTTCTGCTGCGAGGGCTGCAATGTGCTCTCCCGTGCGGAGCGAGCGTTATGTGTTTCCATTTACTGTTATGACCCCCCTAGGTCCTGGCATCTTGAGCTTGAGGTATGCGTAATGCGGTACTGCATTAAATTTTGCAAATGTTGTTCGTCCGAGCAGTGCATGATAGCCACTGCGAAACGGGACGATATCAAAGATTAACTCCTTGCTTCGGAAGTTGTCCGGTGATCCGAAGACCACTTCCAGTGTGATTGAGCCCATGCAATGGGTCTCTACACCTGGGATGACGCCCTTAAAGGTGGTTTTGGTGGGTTTGATCCTCGAGGGATCGATACCCATTTTTCGCACTGTATCCTGATAGAGCAGGTTCAGTCTACTGCCGCCGTCCATAAGGACTCGAGTGAGGTGAAATCCGTCGATGATGGGGTCTAGTACTAGTGCGACGGATCCGCCATGATGGATACTCGTGGGGTGGTCCTTGCGATCAAAGGTGATCGGACAAGCGGACCATGGGTTGAACTTTGGGGCGACGGACTCCATCGCATAGACGTCCCTTAGTGCACGCTTCAGCTCCCTCTTGGGAATGTGGGTTGTGTATATCATGTTCACCGTCTTCACTTGTGGGGGGAACCCCTTCTGTCCTCCCGTGTTCGGCGGTCGGGGCTCCTCCTCCTCATCACTATGTAGCCCCTTGTCCTTGTTTTCGGCATTTAACTTGCCGACCTGCTTGAACACCCAACATTCTCTATTGGTGTGATTGGCTGGCTTGTCGGGGGTGCCGTGGATTTGACACGAGCGATCCAGTATGCGATCCAAAATGGACGGTGCCGGAGTATACTTCTTTTAAATGGCCTTTTCCGCTGACTGGATCTAGAGCCTCTGAATCCGGTATTGACTGCCGTATCATCGTTGTTATCGCTGTTGTTGCGGCACTTTGGTCTGTTACGACATGGTCTGCCGTTGGCATCTTTGGTATCCGAAGTGCCCGGATTCCTTGATGTGTTGTTGCTGCGAGCCAGCCAGCTACCCTCGTCCGCGCAAAAGCGGGTCATGAGTGTCGTGAGGGCTCCCATAGACTTCGGCTTCTCCTGGCCGAGGTGGCGAGCAAGATACTCGTCGCGGATGTTATGCTTGAATGCCGCTAGGGCCTCTGCATCCGGACAGTCGACAATTTGGTTTTTCTTGGTCAGGAACCGTGTCCAGAACTGCCTAGCCGATTCCCCTGGCTGCTGAGTTATATGGCTCAAGTCATCTTCATCCGGCGGTCGCACATAAGTGCCCTGGAAGTTGTCAAGGAATGCATCTTCCAAATCCTCCCAACTGCCGATGAAGTCTGCTGGCAAGCTATTCAGCCAATGCCAAGCTGGTCCTTTGAGTTTGAGTGGGAGGTACTTGATGGCATGTAGATCGTCGCTGCGAGCCATGTGGATGTGAAGGAGGAAATCCTCAATCCATACAACAGGATCTGTTGTACCATCATACGATTCGATATTTACGGGTTTAAAACCCTCCGGGAATTGGTGATCCATAACTTCATCAGTGAAGCATAGGGGGTGTGCGGCGCCTCCGTGCCAGGCTATATCACGACGCAATTCATATGAGTCTTGTCTGCTGTATTCGGCCCGGCCGGATTTACCTTTGGTGTATCCGGCGCGACGATCATCGTCCCGTGTTGGCGCGCGTGCCCGTGACCCGTATATTGACCTCGCAAGTTTTGCCCTGCTGTCCAATACGTCTCGCAGGTCTCGTGTGTTGCCCCCGGCCTTGGTAGTTTTGATTGAGTGGCGGCGGGGTGCAGGCTGAACTTCAGGCTGAAACGCCTCTCTGGCTCGTCCAAGCGGTGGCCGGTCAGCCGCATTGTACACTGGTGATGGAGGTTTCAATGCTTCCTCCTTGAGGTGAGGTAGCAACCTGCATTTTGGGTAACTCTTGGAGGGGCGCTCGAGTTCGTATTCCTCGGCCGCAAGGACTTCGGTCCATCTGTCTGCTAGCAAGTCTTGATCAACTTGAAGCTGTTGTTGCTTTTTCTTCAGGCTATTTGTTGTGGCCATAAGCCGGTGCTTGAAGCGCTCCTGCTCGACGGGATCCTCAGGTACGATAAATTCTTCGTTGTCGAGGCCCACCTCGTCTTCGGAGAGGGGCATGTAATTGTCCTCTTCTGGTTCTCCATCTGCCGCCTGCTCTGGAGGGCTAGCTTATTTATCTTCCCGCTCTACATCGTGCTGGAGAGGATTGTGGTTGTCTTCGGCACTATTTGGAGTGTTATTATCTCCTGTGCCGGTATCACTACTTTTGCTGTGGCGAGACTTAGAGCGGCGCCGCTGACGTCGGCGCTTGGCTTGCTTCTTGGAGGGGTTATCTTCCGCTGTCCCGTCGCCATTGCCTTCTTTGGGGGTGTCCACCATGTATATATCATATGATGAGGTGGCAGTCCAGCGCCCTGTGGGCGGTGGTTCCTGTTCGTCTCCTGCATCGTCGTCCATATCGTCGATGTCTTCAGAGTCGAAGTCGAGCATGTCGGTTAAATCGTCGATAGTGGCTACTAAGTGGGTGGTGGGTGGGCAACGAATTTCTTCATCGTCTGCATCCCATTCTAGCCGAACATAGTTCGGCCAAGGTTCTCCTGACAAGGAGAGAGACCTTAATGAATTTTGCACATCACCGAAAGGTGAGTGCTGAAAGATATCCATGGAGGTGAACTCCATGATTGGCGCCCAGTCGGATTCGATAGGCACAGATGCAGGCGGCTCGGAGTCCGTGGCCGGAGACGAATCCAGTGGTTCGGTGACACGGCTCTTGTAAGGGGTGAATTCAGTATCCGGCTCCATCGCCACTGAGAGTGCGACCTCCATGGTGGGGTCTATCCCTCCGTCCTTGGATGGCGCTATTTGCTCCGGATTTAAAGCCGGAGTAGTTGCAGATGCGATCTCTCGAACACTGTCCGACGACAGAGTTAAGTCGTGCTCGTCGTGGCTGTGCGGCGCACCTGACACGGGCTCGAATCCGTCGAAGATCAAGTCTCCGCGGATGTCGGCAGTGTAGTTTAAGTTTCCGAATCTGACCTGATGGCCAGGGCGTAGCTCTCGATCTGCTCCATATGGCCAAGTGAATTGGCCCACAGTGCGAAGCCGCCGAATACAAAGATCTGTCCGGGGAGGAAAACCTCACCCTGGACCGCATCGCTACCGATGATCGAAAGAGCCATCAAGCCTTACGGTGACAACATAGTGGAACTCTCAATGAAAGCACCAATGTCGGTGTCAAAACTGGCGGATATCGGGTAGGGGGTCCCGAACTGTGCGTCTAAGGCGGATGGTAACAGGAGGCAGGGGACACGATGTTTACCCAGGTTCGGGCCCTCTTGATGGAGGTAATACCCTATGTCTTTCTTGATTGTTCTTTATGATATGAGTATTACAAGAGTTGATCTACCACGAGATCGTAGAGGCTAAACCCGAGAAGCTAGCCTATGGTATGATTGTATGTTGTCCTACGGACTAAACCCTTCGGTTTATATAGACACCAGAGGGGGCTAGGGTTACACAGAGTTGGTTACAAGGGAGGAGATCTACATATCCGTATTTCCTAGATTTCCTTCCATGCCAAGGAGAGTCCCATCCGGACACGGGACGAAGTCTTCAATCTTGTATCTTCATGGTCCAACAGTCCGGCCAAAGGATATAGTCCGGCTGTCCGGAGACCCCCTAATCCAGGACTCCCTCAATCATCATTAACATTAGCATTAGGTTCATGCTCATTACCAGATTGTGTCTCGGCATCAGAAATAGAAATATCATTGGGATTCTCAGAAGTGTCTATAACAGGTTCACTAGAAGCATGCAAAGTCCCATTAGTTTTCCTCTTCTTTTTATTAGAAGGACTAGGTGCATCAGTATTAATTCTCTGAGGATCTTGCTCAATTATCTTAGGATGGCCCTCGGGATACAAAGGTTCCTGGGTCATTTTACCACCTCCAGTCATAACTCTAACAACATTATCATTGTTCTTACTATTCAACTCGTTGAGGAAATCATCTTGTGCCTTAAGTACTTGTTCTCCTTGAGTTTTCACCATGGAAGCATGCTTACTAATAATCTTAAGATCACTAATAGTTCTACTCATATAATCACCCAAGCAGTCAAGCATGTAAGCATTAGGTTTCAATTGTCTACTGACATAAGCATTGAAATTTTCTTGTTTAACAATAAAATTATCAAACTCATCCAAGCATTGACTAGCAGACTTATTATGAGGAATATCACCTTCATCAAATCTATAGAGAGAATTTACCTCTACTACCCGTGTCGGGTTATCAAGACCATGTATTTCTCAATAGGCGGTAAATTCTTAACATCTTCAGCTTTAATATCTTTTTCTTTCATAGATTTCTTTGCCTCTTGCATATCTTCAGGACTGAGAAATAGAATACCTCTTTTCTTTGGAGTTGGCTTCGGAGTTGGTTCAGGAAGTTTCCAATAATTATCATTACTCATTATATTATTCAATAGCAATTCAACTTGCTCAATAGTTCGTTCCCTAGAAACACAGCCAGGTCAACTATCTAGGTGGTCCCTAGAAGCATCGGTTAGTCCATTATAAAGATCTCAAGTATTTCATTTTTCTTGAGAGGATGATCAGGCAAAGCATTAAGTAATTGGAGAAGCCTCCCCCAAGCTTGTGGGAGACTCTCTTCTTCAATTTGCACAAAGTTAAATATTTCCTTTAAAGGAGCTTATTTATTATGAGCAGGGAAATATTTTTCAGAGAAGTAGTAAATCATATCCTTGGGACTACACACACAACTAGGAGAAAGAGAATTAAACCATAACTTAGCATCACCCTTTAACGAGAAAGGAAACAATTTAAGAATATAGTAATAGCGATTTTTTCCTCATGAGCAAATAGGGTGGCTATATCATTCAGTTTAGTAAGATGTGCCACAGTTTCAGATTCATAACCATGGAAAGGATTAGATTCAACCAAAGTAATTAACTCAAGATCGACATAGAATTCATAATCCTTATTAGTAACAAAGATTGGTGAAGTAGCGAACTTAGGATCATACTGCATTCTTGCATTCAAAGATTTTTCTTTGCACTTGCATAATAATTTCTTAAGATCATCTGTATCTTTACAAGCAAGAAAGTCCCTAGCTTCCTCTCCATCCATAACATAACCCTCGGGCATAACAGGAAGTTCATATATAGGAGTGCTAGTCTTATCATGTGTTTCAAAGTTTTCAGTTTCAATAATTTCATCAGTTTCAAAAATATCATCATCTTCAGCATAATCAATAGTTCTAACTCTAGCAAGATGTTCATCAAGTAATTCACTCAGTGGCACAATTTTATCAAGCAAAGTAGTAGCATCATAAGCATCATTCATAGTAGAAGTAGCATCATCAATAACAGGTGACATATTAGAATCAATAGCAGGTGTAGGTGTCGAAAGCTTACTCAAAACAAAAGGTGAATCAAGTGCAGAGCTAGATGGCAGTTCCTTACCTCCCCTCGTAGTAGAGGGAAAAATCTTGGTTCTAGTATCTTTTAAATTCCTCATAGTGATCAACAGATATAAATCCCCGGTGACTCAGAGAATAGAGTTATGTTTCCCAACAACGGCGCTAGAAAAAGGTCTTGATAACCCACAAGTATAGGGGATCGCAATAGTTTCTGAGGGTAGAGTATTCAACCCAAATTTATTGATTCAACAAAAAGGGAGCCAAAGAATATTCCCAAGTATTTGCAGCTGAGTTGTCAATTCAACCACACCTAAAAGATTTAATATCTGCAGCAAAGTATTTAGTAGCAAAGTAGTATGGAAGTAACAGTAGCGGTGGCAAAAGTAACAATAGCAGTTTTGTAACAATTGTAACAGTGGCAACGACAACGTAACATTGCAATGATCAATATGTGAAAAGCTCGTAGGTAATGGATCAATAATGGATAATTATGTCGGATGGCATTCATCATGCAATAGTTATAACCTAGGGTGACACAGAACTAGCTCCAATTCATCGATATAATGTAGGCATGTATTCGGAATATAGTCATACCTGCTTATGGAAAAGAACTTGCATGACATCTTTTGTCCTACCCTCCCGTGGCAGTGGGGTCCTAATGGAAACTAGGGGATATTAAGGCCTTCTTTTAATAGAGAATCAGACCAAAGCATTATCACTTCATGAATACATGAACTCCTCAAACTACGGTAATCACCGGAAAGAATCCCAAATATTGTCACCTTGGGGTATGCGGATCATAACTCGTAATAGGTGTCTACAACTTGCAAGATAGGATCAAGAACACAAATATATTCATGAGAACATAATAGGTTCAGATCTGAAAGCATGGCACTCGGGCCCTAGTGACAAGCATTAAGCATAGCAAAGTCATAGCAACATCAATCTCAGAACATAGTGGATACTAGGGATCAAACCCTAACAAAACTAACTCGATTACATGATAAATCTCATCCAACCCATCACCGTCCAACAAGACTATGATGGAATTACTCATGCACGACGGTGAGCATCATGAAATTGGTGATGGAGGAAGGTTGTTGATGATGATGGCGGTGGATTGCCCTCTCTGGAGCTCCAAACAGACTCTAGATCTGCCCTCCCGATGAAGAACAGGAGGTGGCGACGGCTCCGTATCATAAAACACGATGTATCCTTCTCTCAGATTTTTTCTCCCCGAACATGAATATATGGAGTTGGAGTTGAGCTCAGTGGAGGTCCAAGGGACCCACAAGGCAGGGGTGCTCCCTCCACCCTTGTGGACAGCCGGTGGATCCCCTCTGGTTGATTCTTTCACCAATATTTTATATTTATTCCGAAAATATTCTCCGTAAAGTTTCAGGTCATTCCAAGAACTTTTATTTCTGCACAAAAATAACACCAAGGCAATTCTGCTGAAAACAGCGCCAGTCCGGATTAGTTCCATTCACATCATGCAAATTAGAGTCCAAAACAAGGGCAAAAGAGTTTGGAAAAGTAGATACGATGGAGACGTATCAGCAGCCTCCACCTCGGCTGCAAAAGTTGCGGTTTGCTCCTCTGTGTGAAGGGAGTGTTCGGCGTTACCATTGACTATAATCACACCCTTTGGACCCGACATTTTGAGCTTTAGATATGCGTAATGCGGGACGGCCTTAAATAGAGCAAACGTTGTTTGCTTGAGGAGCGCATGATAACCAATGCGGAAAGGAACGATATCGAAGAACAAGTCTTCATTTCTAAAGTTCTCAAGCGAGCCGAAGACTACTTCCAATGTGATTGTTCCTGAGTATGTCGCCTTAGCATGAGGTACGACACCCTTGGAAGTAGTGTTATCGGGATTTATCCTTGACGGATCGATGCCCATTTTCCTAACTATGTCAACATAGATTAGCTTGAGGATGTTGCCTTCGTCCATAAGGACCGTGTTAAGTGAAACCCATCTATGATGGGGTTGAGGACCAGAGCCGCCGAGCCTCCATGATGGATATTGGTCGGATGATCTCATTTATCAAAAGTGATCATGCAAGCCGACCACAGATTGTACTTGGGGGCCACGGGCTCTAAGGTGTAGACATCTGTAAGTGCGAGTTTCCTCTCCTTTCTTGGGATGTGAGTGACATAGATCATGTTTACATCCTTTACATCAGGAGGGAACTACTTTTCACCTTTGGGCCTCCGAGGTTCATCCTCATCCTCGCTGCAGGACTAACTCTTGTCCTGACCTTCGACTGTGATCCTTCCGACCTGGCTGATAACACAATAGTTCTTGTTAGTGTGATTAGTAGGTTTATCCGAAGTGCCATGAATCTATCAAGGCTTCTCAAGGATTTTGTCCAATGCGGTAGGACCTTCCTTGTTCCCTTTAAAGGGTTTCTTTTTTGGCCCATCCTTGGATTGTTAAATCCAGCATTGACGGCTGGGTCATCGACATTACTGCCACTGTTTTTGTGTTGGCGCTTGTTCTTGTTGCGCCTAGGCTTCCCATTTCTGTCATGCACCTGCGAGGTGCCAGCCTCGGCTCTATGAGTGTTGCAAGCCAACCAGCTATCCTCGCCCATGCAAAATTGGGCCATCAAAGAGGTAAGGGCTGCCATGGTTCTCGGCTTATCCTATCCGAGCTGCCGTGCTAACCACTCGTTGCAGATATTGTGCCAGAAAGCAGCGATTGCTTTGGCATCCAGGTAGTCTACTATTTGGTTCCGTTTAGTTAGGAACTGATTCCAGAACTTGCTGGCAGAATTGCCACACTGCTGGATAATGTGGCTAAGATTGTCAACATCCAGGGGCCAAATATATGTGCCATGTAAGTTAGCCATGATGCATGGTGTCTTCGAGCTCCTCCAAGCTACGAATAGAGTTCTTAGGCAGACTGTTTAGCCAATGCCTTGCTGGTCCTTTAAGTTTAAGTGTTAGATACTTGATGGCGTGGAGGTCGTCTCCTCATGCCATGTGAATGTGGAGGACAAAATCTTCAATGCACATAGTCGGGTCGGTCATTCCATTGTATTGCTCAATATTTATGGGTTTAAACCCTTCAGGGAACTAGTATTCCATGACCTCATCTGTGAAACATATTGGTTGAGAGGGTCCTCAAAACCAAGCTACGTCATGCCGGACATTTGTTTCCATCCGAGCGTGTGCATGCTCCCAAGCCCTCCCATGCCTATCGAGCCAACCTTCTTAGCCGTCCTATCCAGCAGGCGCATGTCCTCGTGATATGTATATGGATCTAGTTTGGAGAGTATTTGTGTTCAGTTTTCTTCACAGATTGTATGGCTCGGGGTATTTGACAAGGTCCTTGCCTTCACGGTGATGATTTGTGTGTGTGTGTGTGTGTGGGGGGGGTATCTTCTCCCATTGGCCCGCCCCGCCCACCGAGGAGGACGACCAGGCTCATCAGCCCTATCGTGCTTTGACAACATGTTTTCAGTGACTTCATCACTGAATTGGGGGAGTAGGCACCGACGTGGGTAGGATTTAGCTTGGCCCTCGCACCGCAGCTCGAGATCTTGTTTGGCTACGAGGACCTCTACCCACTTGTCGTTTAGGGTGTTCTGATCAGCGCGAAGCTGCTTTTGTTTCTTTTCCATATTGCAAGCGGTTCCAATGAGTGATGACCCACAAGTATAGGGGATCAATCATAATCCTTTCGATAAGTAAGAGTGTCGAACCCAATGAGGAGCAGAAGGAAATGATAAGCAGTTTTCGGAAAGTATTTCCTGCAAGCACTGAAATTATCAGTAACGAGTAGTTTGATAGCAAGATAATTTGTAACGAGCAATAAGTAGTAATGGTAACAAAAGTGCAGCAAGGTAGCCCAATACTTTTGGTAGCAAAGGATAGGCCGTAACAGTCTCTTATAATAAGCAAACTGTTCTTGAGGACACATAGGAATTTCATCTAGTCTCTTTCATCATGTTTGTTTGATTCGCGTTCGCTACTTTGATAATTTGATATGTGGGTGGACCGGTGCTTGGGTGTTGTTCTTACTTGAAAAAACCTCCCACTTGGGATTAACCCCTCTCACAAGCATCCGCAACTACGAAAGAAGAATTAAGATAAATCTAACCATAGCATTAAACATATGGATCCAAATCAGCCCCTTACGGAATAGCGCATAAACTAGGGTTTAAGCTTCTGTTACTCTAGCAACCCATCATCTAATTCCTACTCCACAATGCATTTCCTTAGGCCCAAATATGTTGAAGTGTCATGTAGTTGAGGTTCACATAACACCACTAAGGGAAACAACAACATACATATCATCAAAATATCGAACGAATACCAAATTCACATGATTACTTCTGGCAAGACTTCTCCCATGTCCTCAAGAACAAAAGTAACTAATCACAGATAAACTAATCAGCATCAACTACAAGGTGTAATCAATAATAGCTACTAGCAACCCACACGTACAAATATGAGGTTTTGATACAAAGATTGAATACAAGAGATGAACTAGGGTTTGAGATGAGATGGTGTTGGTGACGATGTTGATGAAGATTGGTCCTCCCACAATAAGAGGGTTGTTGGTGATGACGATGGCTTCGATTTCCCCCTCTGGGAGGGAAGTTTCCCCGGTGGAATCACTCCGCCGGAGAGCAAAAGTGCTCCTGCTCAAGTTTTGCCTCGAGACGGCGGCGCTCCATCCCGAAAGTCCTCTTTTTTTCTAGGGCAAATGGGCTTATATACTAGAAGATTGGCACCAGAGGTTGGCCAGGTGCCCCATGAGCCACTAGGGGCGTGCCTTGCTGCCTCGTGGTCACCTGGGTGGCAGGTGGCCCCCTCTGGCATTTCTTTCTTCTAGTATTTTTTATTTATTCCAAAATAATTCTCCATGAAATTTCATCTCATTTGGAGATGTGCAGAATAGGTATGTTTGAAGTAGGTTTTTCTTTTCCAGAATTCCAGCTACCGGCAATCTCCCTTTTCATGTAGATCTTGCAAATTAAGAGAGAAAAGGCATTAGAATTGCTCCACAAACTGTTAGATTTAAAACATTATAAATAATAGTAGAAAAACATGATGAAAAATGGATGTATCAACTCCCCAAGCTTAGACCTCTCTTGTCCTCAAGCGAAAGCCGACATTGATAATCATGTCCATATGTTTAGAGAGAGAGGTGTCGATAAAAAAATACGGACATAGTGGCATCATGATCATTATTATAGTAGCAATACACATTATCATAAAACTTCTCATGAGCAAGTAACAATTCATCACATCAACGAAGCATAAGGCATAAACTTTCTTGAAAACTAACAAACTATGTTTTCAGTCAACAAGGCAATTACATTTCATCATCTTTTTAGGAAGGGTCTCATGTAGGAGCTTTTGTTTAGCAAGTCCACATGCTCAACTATCATTTAGTCTTCTATGATTGTTGACACTCACGACATATATATATGGAGTAAAAGTTTCAGCCAGACACATAGAAAGATAGGAGCTTATAATTTCGCCTCCCAACTCATTTACCTCAAGGGTAATTTCAACAATAATAACTCATGATCACTCATATCCAACTGGATATATATGCCTAGATCTTTCACTACAAAAAAAAGACACATCCATGACATTTTGGGCCGAACGAAATTTTTTTCTATCATACATATGACACTTCTATGACGATAATTGTGACAAAACCCGGTATCATCATAGATGTGGTGGGCTCCTACTTCTATGACAAAAAATCATGACAGAAAATGGGATTTTTGTCCTGGGCGGGCCGGAGACGCAGCTGCATGACATTCTTTGGGCCGTCCATGACGGAATAACCATGGTAGAAGCGAGGGTGAGGAAAATTTCGGGGAGTTCCCGGTTACGGTGGGAGGTCGGGGGCCGAGCGATGTGCGTTTCTCTCATACACGTACGCGCGTGTGTGCGAGGCGTTGGCTCTAACTGAACCTAAGCGAGGCGTTGGGCTCTAACTGAACCCGAGCGATTGCACTGCAGGCTACGCGTTACTGAACCTGAGCGATCGATCGATGGTTGTTAACTGAACCCGATCGAGCGATTCCTTCGCTACTACTGCTAACTGAAGCCGATCGATGTTGCCTCTGGGATGAACAGTGAGCGTTGCGGGGGGGGGGGGGGGGGGGTTGGATGAACAGTGAGCGGTGGCATTGCCTCTGGATGAACAGGACCCCGTGGTGTGGAGGGCTAGATGAACAGTAGACGGTGGAGGGGTAACCGTGGAGGGGTGGTTGAACAGGACCCCGTGGTGTGGAGGGATGGATGAACAGTAGACGGTGGAGGGGTGCCCGTGGAGGGGTGGTTGAACAGTAGCCGGTGGAGTAGCGCGCGGTGGAGGCTGGATGAACAGGAGCCCGTGGAGGCTAGAGGAGGTCGACGGTGGAGATGAACAGTATCCCGTGGAGTCCCGTTTTGCGGAACGCCACACCCCTCCCAATGAACAGGACCCCCGTTTTGACCGTAGGAGGTCCGTTTCATCCGTTTTGTGGTACGCCACACCCCACCCGATCAACAGGACCCCGTTTCGACCGTAGGAGGTCCGTTTCGTCCGTTTTGCGATATGCCACACCCCTCCCGATCAACATGACCCCTGTTTTGACCATAGGAGGTCCGTTTCATCCGTTTTGCGGTACGCCAGACCCCTCCCGATGAACAGGATCCCGTTTCGAACGTGACCGGTCGAACACAAGGCCGTTTCCTCCATTCTGCGGTACGCCAGGCCTCGTTTCCATCGCATGTTCTGTCCAAGCCCTCCCGATGAACACGACCACGCATTCAGTTCCGGCCCAGCCGGTTGGCTCCCACGCGTTCCGTTGCCTCCTGATGAACACGACGCATTCCGTTGCCTCCCCATGAACACGATGCATTCCGTTGCCTCCCCATGAACACGACGACGATGATGTTTCTCCGTTGTGACCTAGCCATGACAACGAGCCCTCGCCGTACATAAGCATGAGTAGGCGTTCGAGACCCTGCCCGTATGTACACATACGTGGCCGTATTTTCTTTCTTGCACCCTGGCCGCTGTACGTACGTGTACATGCTACGTGCGCGCCTCTACTACGACACGTGCGCGCCTCTGCATCCACCAGTATATATGTACGTACACGTTCACGACCAGAATGACAACGCTACGTCCGCTTCGACCAGGTGGGTCCCGACTGTCAGGCACTTCCTTGCGTGCGAATATGTAGCTGGTGGGTCCCAGCAATTAGGGGGGTGAATCGTTTTGTTTTTTTGTCCGAACACACTTCCTTGCGTGCGAAGGCATAGCTGGTGGGTCCCAGCAGTCAGGGGGGAAACGTTTTTTTTTCACGAAATACGATGGCTCGTTCGGTGGGTCCCCACTGTCAGGTGGAGGAATAATTATTTTGCGCGTAATATGGAGGCACTTCCTTGCTGCGGCCGTGGACCTAGCTGTCAGCGTCTCCACGCACAGTACTCTTTTGATGTAAGTCGTTCGTTCACCACATTGACCACGGCGCCGACAGCACCACGGCGGTGGACGACGGTGAGGCCTAGGAAGGGGACGACACGGAGGCAGGGAAGACTCGGCAGTTGTTTCCCACGCGGAGGGGAGTACGACTGTACGAGGGTTTACTGGTTCGTCTGCCGTCGCCGGAGAATAACATCAGGTGTGGGTGAGTAGAGGGATGGCTAGGCCAGCGATGGGATTACGGTGGGGCGGTGAGGCCTGCGCGGCAGCACAACCGTCCGTGGGGAGGAGGGAGCAAGCAGTCCTGCCGGCGCTTGTTTGAGCAGCTAGAGCAGGAAGAGCAGAGATTGAAGAAGCACGACGGCTATTGGATGGACATCCAACAGTCAGTGCTTGTGCGTCAACCTTTTTTTAGGAAAGCCTCAAATATGTGGAAAACAACATACAACCCATCTACCATTATTTCTAATAATTTACAGCCCATTTGCTTATTCTTAAGGTTTTTTTGGAGCCCATATTCTTTTTGTTAGCATTACAACCCATATTGTGGCCACGGTTAAAAAATTATACGAAATTTTGCATATTTCGGCGCGGTCCGAACTGTTTTTAATCCTGAAATTTCGACTCAGATTCAAACTGATTAAAAAATAAATGTATATCAATATAAAATCCAACAAATTCTCCATGCATAAAAATTAATGTAATTTAAAATCTTAAAATGAAAAAAATTGAAACTAATTGTCGCTTTGATGTGTTTTAAAAATGTACAGCCCATTTCTCATTACTGATGGCCCATTTTCTCGGCCAGACAAACGAAAGCTCTTCTCGTCTTGAAAGATTTGCAGCCCAACAGGCCTGACAAAGCGACTTACTTGGCAAATCACAAAAAACTCGGCTGTGGCCGTGGACCCAGCTGTCAGCCTCTCCACGTACAGTACTCTTCCGATGGAAGTGGTTGTAGGGGGCATCGAAATGGGCTCGGGGAAGCACGAACGGCGTCGTGGCATTGACGGTGATCTCGGCGGCCGGAGGGAGAAGAAGGCGATGCAGGAGGCGTTGTAGGTGCTCCCACGGTCGCGTTCTTTAGCGTGCGGCTCCACGGTGTCGAGGCGAAGCTAGGGGACCGAACGGCGAGGCGAGGCGTGCGGGGTGGCTGCGCTGGAGCTCGTCGGTGCGCTGCGAGGCGCTCGGTGGTTGCTCAGGCTGCGCGTGGAGCAGGGCTAGAGAGGGAGAGAGACACCAGAGAGATGGGGGGGGAGTGAGGGAGTGAGCCAGGGTGCTGCGTGGCGTCTCTGAGGCACCAGGGAGGCCAGCAGGGAGGCAGGAGGTGGCCACAGGTGGCTGTGCACGCCGCACGCAGCTGCTTCTCCTCCTGGCAGGAGGAAGAAGACATCACTGCCCTTGGTGGGCTCTGGTGGGCTGGCTACGGCTGGGCATCTCAAGTAAGGCCAGGTGAGTTCTGCCCTTTCTAATTTTATCTCTGTTTTGTTTTGTTTTTTATTTATACATTTTGCCACTGATTAAAAATTCAAAATGAATTCAAAACAGTGCCAAAACACTCTGAGATATTTTATGTTCCCTCTCTGGACTATTCCAAAAGTACATAAAACATTTCAAAGCATTTGAAAATATATTCATTATATATTATGAATATATCCCAAAATTCAAATAGCTTATTGATTTAAATTCAGAGACCAAATAATTCCTTAAAAATGTTCCAGAATTTTGGTTTGATATATAACTCTTGCCAAAATTCACAAAACTATTTTTAGGGCATTTTGGATTCACAGAATGCTATTTAAAGGGTGCTTGCCCTTCTTTTAATCAGATTTCTGAGGTTTCAACAATCCTCAATTCAAGTTTCGGAAATTTAAACATGATGCAAGCAAGATGCAAACACTAGGCAACACGAGAAGCTAGGGATGTGACAGATGGGGACGACGCGGAGCCGGGGAAGACAAGGAAGTGGAAGCCCGCACGGAGAGGAGTACGAGGGTTCACTGGTTCGGCTGCGGTGTGAGGCTGCCGTCGCCGCAGGGCCTGGCTAGCGGTGGGAATAGTAGGGGGTGGTGAGGCCTCTACGGCAGCACAGCCGGCCACGGGAGGCAGGAGCATGCGGCACGACCGGCGCTGCTTTGGGCTGCTGGAGGAAGAAGACCAGAGGTTGAAGAAGCACTACGGCCGTTGGATGGACATCGTACGATCACTGGAGCTAGAATCGTTCATATTGACTAAGTTGACAAAGCCCTTCGTCCCCGTCAACTTAGTAGGCCCACAAGTTAGCCTCCCACCAAGGTGGGTCCTAGCTAGCCGGGGGAGTATTCATTTTTTTTGCGTAATAAGGAGGCACTTCCGGTGGGTCCGATCTGATAGCGGGGGGAACGTTTTTTTCGTGAAATACGGTGGCCCGTCCGATGGGTCCCAGCAGTCAGGGGGAAACGATTTTTTTCGCAAAATACTGGTGGCCCGTCCGATGGGTCCCCGCTGTCAGGTGGAGGAATAATTATTTTCCGCGTAATAAGGAGGCACTTCCTTGCGGCTGGCGTGGACCGAGCTGTCAGCCTCTCCACGTACAGTACTCTTCCGATGGAAGTCGGTCGTTGACCAAATTGACCATGCCGCGCCGAGAGCACGACGGTGGTGGACGACGACGAGGCCTAGGAAGGGGACGACGGGGAGCCGGGCAAGATGCGGCAGTGGATGCCCACGCGGAGAGGAGTACGACCGTTCACTGGTTCCGCGCGGTGAGAGGCTGCCGTCGCCGTAGAATAAGAGGGGTTGTGGGTGAGTGGAGGGATGGCCTGGCCAGTGATGGGAGTAGTATGGGGGCGGTGAGGCCTCCGCGGTAGCACAGCCGGCCACGGGAGGCAGGAGCAGGCGGCACAACCAGCGCTGCTTTGGGCGGCTGGAGCAAGAAGACCAGAGGTTGAAGAAGCACTATGTGTCGGATCACGGGTTCCGGCAGACCCTTAAGGTTCGAACACTGGGGTGCGCGCGGAGATCACGCCTTCTACCTCCCCATCTCACAAGATCTAAACTACTGAAAGAACTGCACAAGAGACACAAGGTTTATTCTGGTTTGGGCCACCATTGTGGTGTAATACCCTACTCTAGTGTGTGGTTGGTGGATTGCCTTCTGGGGCTAGTGAGGATGAACAATACAAGGAAGAACAGCCTCGCGAGGGTCTGTTCTTGGCTAGGGTGATGAACTGCTAGGAGGAGTTCAGTCATCCTCCCCTTCTCTCTTCCTCACTCTCTCTGATTTGCTCTCACTTGTCGACCGTCCGTTTGCTATGTGGGTGGCTGGTCCTATTTGTAGGCAAAGGCCCTGGGCCTCTTCCCAAATATTGAGAGGGACGGGCGCCAACAATTGGCCAATTCGAAGGGGAACATCTAGTACACTTATCCTGACTAAAGTTGGTCTTCGCCTGCCAAAGGCTCTGTGGTGACGCCGTGCTAGGCTCCATGGTGACCTCCGTCTCGTAGTCCGCCTGGTCTTGGTCTCGCTTCACAGGCTCCGGGCCCTTTCCTAAACGCAGTGACTTCACAGGCACTCGCCTTGCTTCACAGGCTCCGGGCCTTTTCCAGAACGGGGCAGCCTCCGCAGGCACCTGAAGATCCTCCCGAGAGGGAGCAACAACAGCAATTTAGGTTGCGCACGAGCCAGGCCTGACCGGACTCGCGAGGGGCTCGCGACGGGAGGCAGCTGTGGCGAAGCGGTAACCAGAACGCGAGAAATGGCTCGAGCGAGAATAAGCACCCCTTCCCCGAACACACGCAAATCTCAAATTCGAATCCAACTTAAATCCAGCGAGGGAAAAGCTATAGCTAAAGGGAAAGGCAATGAAAAGCAGACAAAAGGCCCGTCTGTCACCTAATCTAGTCTTGGACGTCTTCTCACCAGCGCGGAGCTAAGTGCTGTCCACTGGGCATGGGAGGGAGCCCCAGGGCCTGAGGCCGGCACCCCTGAGACTCTGGGGCGTGTACAGCCCCACTCATTATTACATGAGAGTGTCACGGGGCGGCGAGCTTCAGAGGCACTGGGCCTTCTTCACAGGTACTGGCCTTGCTTCATATCGCCAGATGAGGGCCCCGCCTTGTGCCACACTCTAGTGCCATCAGCAACGACCGGAACCCAGGACGCCGCCCGATGGGGTAGAGCGGTCGCTAGCGGTTCCCCCGACGACCACGGGTCCTCTGCCAGGGGCAGGCCCTGAGGCACCTCCCCAGCCGAGGGCCTACCTCTTGAGAACGCCTTGCTCCGAACGCCGCAGTGGTGATGTTGGATCCCGGCCCCTCTCCTGCAGCCCCCTGTGCCCTCCTCCCGAGGGGTAGGAGACTGTGGGATCGGGGCAGCTGCTTGCCGCGGCGACCTGCACCTCTTGCGATCCATGGTTAGCGTATACCTGCCCCTGAAGAGTTAGCGGTGCCCGATAATCGTTACCTCCAGCGTGGCCACCGGGTTCGTCCCGAGGCTCCCGGAAGGGCTCAGCTTCCATTGCCTCGTCCACCCAGCTTGGGCCGAGGAGCGACCCTTGTCCGTTCTCGTGAGGGTGTCCTTGGTCCATCATGAAGGGCACGTATTCCTCCGTCGCCGTCATCCCGAGTGCCACACCGTGATGCCCCGCATGCCACGCGGTCCCACCTATCATGCCTACTGCGGGGTGGCAGCGCGGCCGCCCTCCGGGGCCGCGGGTCGCGTCGAGTCCTTCTTCTTCGCGGGCCGGGGGCGGGGGCAGTGCCGCCGCCGGTCCGGTGCTGACAGCTTCGCTGGCGTCGGAGTAGCTTTGGAGTCTGCGGGCGCGTGCGGAGCCCATGCGCGGGTCGCCCCGGGCTTGAGATGGGAGCTGGGTGGAGAAGGAGTGAGCCCCCGAGGCGGCGAAGCCCAGGAGCTCCGCCACTCGCTCCAGCAGCACGTCGTGGCCGCCCTCCAGCAGTCTGCACCGCAGCAGCTCTTGGGCCACCATGAGCGCGGCCCTTGAATTCGCCTGCTCCCGGCGGGTATACGGTGTCGTGGTTGCGGCGTGATTGGAGGCCCTTGTCGCCGACCGCGCTTGCCGCGGTGTGAGAGTTGCGGAGGCCTGTCCGCGTCCCCCGCGGCCCGCAGCGCCGTGCGGACCACGAGCTGCTCGGGGCGCGGGGTCGCCCGAGGCGGGCGGCTCCGCGCAGGTGGGCCACGCCGCCCATGGACCTTGGTTGCCCGCCTGGTCGCCGGACATGGTGATGATGATGCAACGGGAGGTGGAGCGGTAGGAAGGCAAATCCCGGCGCACCCCTACCTGGCGTGCCAAATGTCGGATCACGGGTTCTGGCAGACCCTTAAGGTTCGAACACTGGGGTGCGCGCGGAGATCATGCCTTCTACCTCCCCGTCTTGCAAAGATCTAAACTACTGAAAGAACTGCACAAGAAACACAAGGTTTATACTGGTTCGGGCCACCGTTGTGGTGTAATACCCTACTCCAGTGTGTGGTTGGTGGATTGCCTTCTGGGGCTAGCGATGATGAACAATACAAGGAAGAACAGCCTCGCGAGGGTCTGTTCTTGGCTGGGGCAATGAACTGCTAGGAGGAGTTCAGTCACCCTCCCTTTCTCCCTTCCTCACTCTCTCTGATTTGCTCTCACTTGTCGACTGTCCGTTTGCTATGTGGGTGGCTGGTCCTATTTGTAGGCAAAGGCCCTGGGCCTCTTCCCAAATATTGAGCGGGAAGGGCGCCAACAATTGGCCAATTCGAAGGGGAACATCTAGTACACTTATCCTGACTAAAGTTGGTCTTCGCCTGCCAAAGGCTCTGTGGTGACACCGTGCTAGGCTCCATGGTGACCTCCGTCTCGTAGTCCGCCTGGTCTTGGTCTCGTTGCACCGAAATGGCACCTAATGCCTCGGTACTCCGCGGCTGCGCTCGCCCCCTTTGCACCAAAGAGGAAAGAAGGACGCTGCGCGCGCTGGCGCCCGCCTGGCACCCTCGATCGTCACGGCTTGCGTCATGGGCACCTCGCGAGGTACCCCGCCTTGATCTCTCCGCCTCCTCGCGAGCCAGCCTAAGGAGGCTGCGCCTGAGGATGCGCCGTGTCGTCCTCCCTGCGAGGCTTGGCCCCTCGCGAGGGTCTTGAGCCTTGCGTTGATGAAGATGGGCCGCGCCGGGCCCCCATTGAGCCACGCCGCAGGCCGCAGGCAGGCAAGTCTGGGGACACCCGTTCCCAGAACGCCGACACTATGGTTTTTGGATGGACATCACACGGTCACTGGAGTATTGACTAAGTTGACAAAGCCCTCCGTCCCCGTCAACTTAGTAGGCCCACAAGTCAGCCCAACAATATGGTGGGTCCCAGCTAGCAGGGGGTATTCATTTTTTTGGGCGTAATAAGGAGGCACTTCCTTGTGTGCGAAGATATAGCTGGTGGGTCCGACCTGTCAGCGGGGGGAATGTTTTTTTCGCGAAATATAGAGGCCCTTCCTGTGGGTGCTAGCTATCAGGTGGAGGAATCATTATTTTGCGTGTAATAAGGAGGCATTTCCTTGCGTGCGGCTGTGGACCCAGCTGTCAGCCTCTCCACGTACAGTCCACTTCCGATGGATGTCGTTCATTGACCACGTTGACCAGGCCGCGCCGAGAGCACCAGGGCGGTGGACAACGGCGAGGCCTAGGAAGGGAACGACACGGAGCCAGGGAATACTCGGCAGTTGTTTCCCACGCGGAGGAGTCCGAGGGTTTACTAGTTCGTCTCCCGTCGCCGGAAAATAACAGCATGTGTGGGTGAGTAGAGGGATGGCTAGGCCAACGATGGGAGTACGGTGGGGCCATGAGGCCTGCGCGGCAGCATAGCCGGCCGCGGGAGGAGGGAGCAGGCAGTCCCACCGGCGCTTGTTTGAGCGGCTGGAGCATGAAGAGCAGAGATTGAAGAAGCTCGACAGTCGTTGGATGGACATCCAACAGTCACTGCTCTCGTGTGTTGAGTAAGTTGACACGGCGTTGCATGTGCGTCAACCTTTTTTTATGAAAGGATACGCGTCAACCGGTAGTAGGCGCACAAGTCAGCCTCAAATCTGTGGAAAACAGCATACAACTCATCTGCCATTATTTCTAATAATGTACAACCCATTTGCTAATTCTTAAGAATTTTTTTGGAGCCCATCTTCTTTTTGTTAGCATTACACCCCATATTGTGGCCACGATTAAAAAGTATATGAAATTTTGCATATTTCAGTGCGGTCAACTGTTTTTAATCCAGAAATATCGCTTCACATTCAAACTATTTTGAAAAATAATTTATATAAATATAAAATCCAAATAATTGTCCACGCATAAAAATCAATGGAATTTAAGATCTTCTAATGAAAAAAAATTGAAACTAATTCCCAGTTTGATGTGTTTTAAAAATGTACAGCCCATTTCTGGGCAAACTGAATGAAACTCTCTTCGTCTTGAAAGATTTGCAGCCCAGCAGGGCCGATAAAGCAAGTAAGCCTTGTTTGGGTATTTCTTCTAAAAAATAGAACTGGTCTAGCCATTTTCAGCAAGAAAAAGACACAACTGGGCTCATGATGTGGTAAACATAAATAAAACCCTAGCTAGACGGGCCACAGCCCCCGCACAGCCCCGTTGTTACCCAGATCCATCGCTAAAACTAGTATAAGTAACAACTGCTTGTTCCTAAAAAAATTGCATGACTTGCTGGGTCCCTGGTGTCAGCCGCTCGTAGTGTAATTCTCTTGTTTATTGACTACATTGACAATGGCGTGAGCCCCAGATGTCCAACCATTAGGAGGAACCATATTTTTGGGCTTGTACTATAGAGGAACTTGCTTGTGTACTGCCATGACGCTGGTGGGTCCCTACTGTCATCCTCTCCACGTACAGTCATCTCCTTGTTCCTCTCAGTTGTTGACGACGTTGACAACGCAAGAGGGCGGCGCACCGCGCACGGCGAGCAAACCAAGGCCGCAAGGCGGAGGACGACGACGATGCCTCGGTCGGAACGAATAGGAGCCGTTGAAGATGCACCGGTCCAGTCGCAGGCGGAGGGGAGTACGAGGGTTCACTAGTTCGGGCGCGGGTGCGTGTTGGGGATGACATCGCCGGAGAATAATAGGATGTGTTGGGGAATAGAGGGAGGGACTGACCAACATTGGAGGGTACATACGGTAGGGCGGCGGAGGCGCAGCCAGCCATGGGAGGCGGGAGCAGGCGGAGCCGACGGGGTGGTTTGGTTTGGGCGGCTGAAGGAAGAAGAGGACAAGAGATAGAAGATACACGACATATGTTGGATGTCAATCCAATGGCTGGTAGGCAGAATCGTTTGTTGACTGGCTAGTAAGTCGACACCACCTTGGATAGGCTATTTCCTCGCGGGTCCCAAATGTCAGAACCCAAATCTGTCATGGTCATGCAGCCTTTCCTATGAAAATTTACAGCCCATTTGATGTGCTAGTTCGAAATAAGTTTGTGGGTGCTGGTGGGGGCTAATCACTTGGCTTCTGTAATGCACAGTGAGCTCAAGCAGCCGGCGAGAGTGATGTTATTTCCCTTGGTTGGGATTTGTTACAATATTTCACTCTAAATTAAACAAATGGCAAGCCATTTGCCTTATTTCAAAGAAAATATGACAGTCACAGCCGAGTTGAAAAGGGCAGGAACATCTAACTCTAGCTTACAAACTGTATAAAAGCACGAGGGTTAATTGTTCATCACGTTTACAAAAAAACCAGATAGAAAAGGGCAACAACATCTAACTCCAGTACTGTTTTTGGCAGTCACAGTCAAATGGATCGGTCAGGTCCATAGAATGAACATCCTCGGTCGTAAAATTTACTGGATTATGACCACAATATGTTGTAAATAGAAGCCCGTCACGTTCAGAAGCTCTTTTGCCCACCTGAAACTCCTTTTTTTGCTCTTCGACATACCCGTCCGTCAATTCAGTAAATATATGGGCTTTTGAATTGATTTTACTATTTACTAGTGTGGATGGGCTGTTTTGTCTTGGGCCCAGAGAAACAATTACTACTAGTACAGTGGAGACACTCTACCGCTTCTGGCTCCTCCTAGGTCATTAAAACGTCTCCCTCTACTGAATGCCGTTATACTTTTGTTCACCAACATGCGGGCCATGCAGCGCGTGGGCCCAAATGCCATCCACCAAATTAGAAGGTAGTATTCAGGCGGAGAGTCACCCCGGTCGTAGTGCGGTAGTAACGAGCCGTCGTATCAAAAAACGCCACATCCCCGCAGTCTAAGTTTGACGGATGAAGCAACCATCATTTCACTCTTCGCTGAATCCCCTTCTCCCTCGCCGTCTTCAAGAAAGGCAACACTCGCATCTGCCACTATTCTTCTCTCCGAACGAGGGGAAGGTAAGCGGATCCGTGATGTTGGTATATTTTCGTTCAGAGAAAAAAACTTTTGCAAAGCAGTAACCGATCCTCACTCTCTTTTTTGTTTCATTGTCATTGCGATTGTGTTTTCCTTTCAGTGGTCCCCTAGTATTCGTCAGTTTCATGATGGACCAAGGAGAACCAGGCAAAGATCTGCTGATATTGGAGCAGACGCGGGAGGCTGATCCCACGAGACAGAGAGCTCCAAGAAGATGGAGGCAACCACCAAGCCAACCCCAGATACGCTCACGGCCACTACTGAGATGTTCAACGCCCCGTTTGAGCTTACAGCCCCCGTGGCACTGCACGAGCAGTTTTCCCCCTTCGAGGATGTGTCCCCCCCCGCTAAGCTGCCCAAGGTGATTTCCTTCTTTGCCGATCTCGATTGTGGTTTTTCATCTAAGTATGTGGTGATTTTTTTTAGAAAAGGAAGTATGTGGTGATTAATAATGCAAAATTTTATTAGCTTCGATGCCATGCTATACATAGTGGTTTAAATAACTTGTGTTTCTTATACTGAAAAGTAATTCAGAATTTGTTTCTGTTTCAATTAGAGCCCCGATGCAGACAAGGATTGTGTGGTTGTACATGTCACTCGCTATGAGGCGGACGACCTGAATATACGCACTGGGAAAACAGAGTTCTTAGGCTGTTGGATCCTGGAAGCCATTTGCGGTTATACCAATGAAGAGTTGTATTCCAGCCTCACTGTTGTCAGGCGTGTTGTCCAGGGTGTACTGAAGCACAAGAAGTTCAAAGCTACTCCTTCGTTTGTGAGGCATACTATTCTTGTCAAGCTTACACAGGAAGATGACGTGGCATGGCTCCACAAACAAGTTTATCAGTGGCAAGGCCACAAGGTTGTCTTCATGAAGGTTCACGGGATTGAGCTGCTGCGGGATGTCCTTTCATGGCAAGGTCCGTCTTGTGTCCATCCCAAATTAGATCGAGGCATGAAATAGTTGCCCCAGCTAGTGTTTAATAGTAGTTTGGATTGTGTCTAATAATCCAAACCTTGCCTGTTATCGACCCCTCTGGGGCTAGTACTCTGTTTGAATCCGTCTATGGGAACTGATGGTACTTTTGTGTGCCCGTGAATCATGTGAGAACCATCGTAATTGTTGCCGAAACAGATGCGTCCTCACTAGTTTTTTCATGAATATGGCATGGTAAGACATAAGTTGTCACAGTTTATCATACGAGCAATGTGTGTTTTGATGAAATAGAGCAGTCGTTCGAGAACCGTGCGCCTACGTATAAATAAGTACTTGTAAACACTGTTGGTGCTACCCCACTTGTAAGCAGTTGTGCAAAAATGGCACATCAGCTCAGCTCGCTTCAACACTAGGCTATCGACCAGCTAACAATCAACAATCTGCTGTTTGACATATAAGCAACTATGTATCTTGTTACAGTGATTCATGTTGTTAATTGAGGCCACAATGCAATAAATTCCAAACGTTCACACGCTAGTCCAGCGCTCATGTGGAACACTCACATTAAACTCGTCTTCATAAAAAACTTGAAAAGCATAAGTTAAGCAATTTTATACATCTCAATGATTCATAGAACATAACAAACATATACTAGTTCATAGCAAAAGACAAAGTTGTGAGAAGGTTTACAAATCAGGAAAAAACAAGCAAGGCTTCTCTGAGCAAAGGGCCTCCCGGCAGGCTTAAATTTCCTAGAGTTCACTTTGGTTTTTTCTTGTTGCCACCATCCAGGGTTAGGTTCTCTCATTCTAGAATAACGAATTATAATTGTGGTCTCAGCTGGAATGCTGAACTGAACCATGCAGTGTACTGACCAGCTGAAATGCTTGTGCATTCCACTAAATTTAAGCACCGCTATTTGCAGAAATAAGCAGACCACAATGTCGGATTTTGGGTTCCGGCAGACCCTTGAGCTTCGAACACTGGGGTGCGCACAGAGATCTCTCCCCTACCGATCTACGTCCAATCTCCTCGCGTGATCTAAGCTGGAAATAACGAACAACACAAGGGACATAAGGTTTATACTGGTTCGGGCCACCGTTGTGGTGTAATACCCTACTCCAGTGTGTGGTGTGGTGGATTGCCTCAGGGGCTGAGGATGAATAGTACAAGGGAAGAACAGCCTCGCGAGAGGTGTTCTTAAGCTGGTGCGACGAACTGCTAGGGTGAGTTCAGTCGCCTCTCTCTCTCTCTTCCTGCTAGGGCTCTACTAGATTTCTAGATGTCCCTCTACTCTGTGTGGCTAGCTATATTTATAGAGGCCCTGGGCCTCTCCCCAAATAATTAGTGGGAAGGGCGCCAACAATTGGCCATTTTGGAGGGGAACATCTAGTACAAGTTATCCTGACCAAAGGTGGTCTTCGGCTGCCAAAAGTATTGGTGACGACGCTGTCTTGGGCTCCACGGTGACCTCCGTCCTACCGCTCTGCTGGCCTTGGTCTCGTTGCACCAGAATGTTAACCTTTGCCTGATGCCTTGGCCTGTGCTTTCCCCCTTTGCACCAAAGGGGAAACAAGGACACTGCATAGGCCAGCACCCGCCTGGTCTCGATTGTCATGGCTTGCGTCACGGGCTCCTCGCGAGGTATCCCCGCCTTGATCTCTCCGCCTCCTCGCGAGCCTGCCTGTTGAGGCTGCCTCAGAGGAAGCTTTCTGTCGTCCGCCCCATGAGGCTTGGCCCCTCACGAGGGTCTTGAGCTTGAGCTGATGAAGATGGGCCACTCTAGGCCCCACTTGAGCCACGCTGCAGGCCACAGGCAGGCAAGTCTGGGGACCCCCGTTCCCAGAACACCGAGACACAATGCCTCTTGTCCGCGCACCTGTCCAAAAAAACGTCATGCAGCCGTGCCAGCTAGTCCTCAGTCCATGGATGAACTGGTAGAAAGTGCATTCCGGACTAGGATGCAGTTGTTTTCGCTCATCCCTGCACTGCAATCAGGAAGTAAAACATACGAATCAGCTTCTTTTACATTGCGTTGGTCATTCTACCTTAGTTACTACCAATGTAGGGATACCTTGAAGACGGGAGGTTAGACGACGGCAACGAGGGATAGCCATCTCATTTTGCGTAGTTGTACTAAAACTAAGTGTGTGCTTTTGATTGCGTGGATAGAAACGATACAGAGACAGACATCCCAAAACGATATGGAGACAGACATCCCTGTTTGCGCAAATACAAAATACGGTTATTTAAACAGTGACAGATATTACCACTTTCCCCCGTTTCCTCTTAGAACCAAGTCCTAGATTCATGCTACAGCTTTCCCACTTTCTTCCCTATTTTAACCAATGCTTTGAGTCGACTGTATGAACTAGCTTTACTTCTAATAATAGTAGAAGTCTAGGTGGCTTTGGAATAGCGGACGGAAGTAGAAAAGGATCCACACGAAGGGAGCTGGGGCAGTAGAGCAAGGTAGGTTTCGAAGGAATATATACCTGAGGGTCGTCAGCATGTGGCAAAGACGGCGTCGGGAGGCCGCATCTTGGCCACAATACCGCAGGGAGGAAGAAGGGGTCGGAGCCCCTCCCAAGCCGGCGCTCTCTCGGAGAGAATGGCACGGCTGCCGATCGGGACGTGCGGGCAGCCGTTGGTCTCCTCCCTCGCCGTCGACGACAACGTGAATGATGCACCTACCCTCTGCCCCGGTCGAGGTTGTCCGGCCGAATTTGTGACCAGCCGTGAGCTGAGAGAGACTGTGGCCACCTATGTGTTGCTTAGATCTGGAGAGCATGAGAGAGTGAACGAGAGGAACCCTAGTAAAGCAAGCGCTAAGGCTCCTGCTTATATATATAGTGGAGTGATTTTGTTGTACCAGCTTCGAAAAAATGCGCTCCTATGTGTACCCTCGAGTGGGTGTGAGAGAACTAGTGCGTGCGTGCACCGCTTCTCTTCGTGAGAGTGACAATGGGATATCACGTGATTCACTTGATGTATGTTTTGGTGATCAACTTGCGGGTTCCGCCCATGAACCTATGCATAGGGGTTGGCACACGTTTTCGTCGTGATTCTCCGGTACAAACTTTGGGGCACTCTTTGAGGTTCTATGTATTGGTTGAATAGATGAATCTGAGATTGTGTGATGCATATCGCATAATCATGCCCACGGATACTTGAGGTGACATTGGAGTATCTAGGTGACATTAGGGTTTTGGTTGATTTGTATCTTAAGGTGTTATTCTAGTACAAACTCTAGGGCTGTTTGTGACACTTATAGGAATAGCCCAACAGATTGATTGGAAAGAATAACTTTGAGGTGGTTTCGTACCCTAACATAATCTCTTCGTTCGTTCTCCGCTATTAGTGACTTTGGAGTGACTCTTTGTTGCATGTGGAGGGATAGTTTTATGATCCAATTATGTTCATTGTTGAGGGAACTTACACTAGCGAAAGTATGAAGCCTAGGACTTGTTTCAACGTACTGCAATACCGTTTACGCTCACTTTTATCATTAGTTACCTTGATGTTTTTATAATTTCAGATTACAAATACCTTTATCTACCATCCATATACCGCTTGTATCACCATCTCTTCGCCGAACTAGTGCACCTATACAATTTACCATTGTATTGGGTGTGTTGGGGACACAAGAGACTCTTTGTTATTTGGTTGCAGGGTTGCTTGAGAGGGACCATCTTCATCCTACGCCTCCCATGGATTGACAAACCTTAGGTCATCCACTTGAGGGAAATTTGCTACTGTCCTACAAACCTCTGCACTTGGAGGCCCAACAACGTCTACAAGAAGAAGGCTGTGTAGTAGACATCATAGGCTGCTGCAAACGTAGGGCTGTGTGATTTGATAGCGAGTTACTGCTGGACAGGTGGGGCCCCGTGATTTGACTTGCCATTATCATTTTAACTGCGGCGCTACGACCGGCGTGAGTCTCCCGATTCCTGACCACCTCCATACAGGTGCCTGTCCCAATGCTCCACCATGAAGTAGAGGCTGGCTCTTGCATGAGAGCCCACTTCTCCAATTTTTCCTTGCCTCTCTTTCCTCCACATATGCAAAAATGTCATGTAAAGCGCACTGTTGTACTTACTTTTACTTGCTCCTACAGGTGCTTAAGCTTGCCACATAGGCATAAAGTCTGATGTGGCAATTAATCAAGAAGAGAGAGACTAGTTTGGTGACCCAAGGAAGAAACGGTGTTAAGCACGTGTACCTAGGTGAAAAGACAATTTTGAGTCTATAGCTAATTAAATGAAGCAAACTTAGCAACACCATTTCATTGGAAGAGGTCACTCCTTGGCAAATGCAATAAATACTAGTACTCCCTGTGTCCCATAATATAAGAACATTTTTGGCACTACACTAGTGTCAAAAACGTTCTTATATTATGGGACGGAGGGAGTACGAAGAAAGAGATAGAGAGGAGTAAAAAATACACTTATAGCCAACCTTATAGCCAACCTTGTTGTAGTATGAGTGACTAAGTGATGACTATGTATGACATGCCAACATCAGATAGCCTAACACACCGTGTTAAATCTCCAAGGGCGCGACCGCGCGAGCGACGCGACGGTCGTGGTAGGCGTGACCATGATACGGGTTGCTGGCAGCCCTTGGATCTGAGATCAAATGGTCGCATGCTAAGTTGCTGAAAATTTGCAGAGTAACCCTCCAGGATAGGATATTCACCCATAGGTCTAGAATCACGCCATGTAACCGTTCGATCTCAGATCCAAGGGCTCTCGGAAGCCCGTATCATGGGAGAATGGAAAGCCACTACCCTGCCGTTCGCACGCTGGCCTAGGACTGGCCTAGGACACCGCGCCGTTCTTCCACTGACGTGTCGGCTCTTTGGGTGCATGGCCTGCATGTCAGTGACCCAACGCAGGCAACGCACAGCAGAGGAACCTTTGGTGGGCCAGGGCGGTCAAAAGCGGGCATTTCATAAACCGATGATTGTTCATTGAGTGTGACGTCATCTTTTTCATGTAGATAAGCCTACTATGTTGATAGCCCGTTCGATACGTTGTGATTCATAAAGACCGCTGCAAACATCAATGTTCTGCTTATCATAGATAAGATTGATTAATACCCATAACAATTCACGTCCTTAACAAAGGGTGCATGCACGTATAGGTTGAGCGTGTGTCTTGCGTCGTGTGCTGTGTGCATCCAGGCGTGCGAGTGTTGCGTGCGTGCAAGGGTACGTTTCAGTGTTGCATGCATGGGTGCGTACGTGCGTGTGTTCGTGAGTGCATGTGTACGTGTCAGTGTTGCACGCCAGCATGCGTGTGTGTGTACGTGTCAGTGTTGCACGCCTACATGCGTGCGTGTCTTGCGTGTGTGCATGTGTATGTGTGGGGTGAGGCTACACGTCAGTCGACTGACTTTTTCATCTCTGGTCATTAAATTTTCAGCCGTTGGATACAAAATCAAGGGCCTCCAGTTTATCATCAAACTCCACCCCCCCTGAGCCGCCAGCCACCACTGGCCGAACCGCCAGCCCCTGCCGCCCGCAGCCGGCCCGCCCTCCCCGAAACCACTCCCCACCGCCGGTCCGCCACTGCACCGACCATCCCTCTAGCCCCCCCGCCCACCGAGCTTTTTCTGCGGGGATCCCCACCCCACCGCCCAATGAACGCCCCCCAACCGCTGGTGACTGCCAACCAGAGGTCTCACGACTTCGAATAACCACCGACCACTAATTTATTACCATTTATGTCCTTCATATACGTGCTGACGGGTGGGCCCTATGGTAATGTGCACTGCTGAATGGGGACCGTTTGACTGGTCAATTGATCATGTTATCAACAAATTACGGAGCTGTATGGTGAGCCAGTGACCGTATGATCACCCTAAAATGTACTCCTATTTTATTAACACAGTATAGACTCAAACTACCATTTCTTTCTTTCATATACGGGCTGACAGGTGGGCCCCACGGTTACGCGCCCCGATGGTGCAACACTAGTTGCGCCACGTGGAACGTTTGACTGGTCAATTGATTGTGTCATCAACAAAATACGGAGTTGTACGGGTGAGCCAGTGACCGTATAATCACGATATGTATTTGTTTAACACGGTACAGATGCAAGGGCTCATATATACGCGCAAGCACTCACCGCTATAAGCGCACACACACGAACCCTACCCCTATGAGCACCTTCGAGAGAGTGGGCTAGCATATATGATCTTGAGATTTTACGAAGTCACCATAGGTGCCTTGTAGTCGAGTGGAACGTCTCCTCCCACTGAACGTACATCGCCGGAAAATACTGAAATTAACACAAGATAAATGCGAGCATCGGGACTTTAACCTTGGTGGGCTCGAGAAACCACTGTCCTCTAACCATCCAACCACGTGTTGGTTAGCACGACAAAATGTATGTGGTGACCGTGATGAGCTTATTCTGAAGTCCAATGACCATATCGTGCTTTCTCTTCAAATACAATGACCGTAAGTGTCGTCAACAAAATACGGAGCACACATCAAATGCAAAGTCCATCAGTGTCATCAACAAAATATGGAGACGTATCGTGAGCTAGATACCATTGTACTATTGTATATGCTTATTTTCTTAGTGGCCGATTGCGTGTGTGGTGTGTTGGGCACATCATTTCTAGTTGTGGTGGGTCAACATGAAGACTCAAGGGTCGGTTCCATCCTGCACCACATATAGGTTGGACCGAGACGTGTTATACGAAGACCCATGTGGAGGACTCGGCGTACAACACGAAGCTACCAGAGTCACGGAGGACTCTATCCCCATGGTGATAAGCCGACTATATATGATTTGTAACCCTAGGCCCTTAGTATGTTATACAAGCTTGGGGCTAGTTCGTCGATAGTATACACACACGCACAATGCCTGGTATTCACGTGTACTTTGTACACACCCCTATCACTAATATACAGTACCAGGAGTAGGCTCTTTCTTCAACTGCAAGGGTCCGATCCGAGCTAGGGTAAAACTTTGCCTCATATTACCATCCAGCCTAACAGCCAGGGATATCCTACCGAATGTTATGATGAAATCATATCTGCCAACTACTAAGAGAGAGGTGTGTGTCGGGGGGGGGGGGAATGTGTGCGAGAGAGGCCTAAAGATAATGTGCGTGCGGGAGACACGTATGCACATATATGTGCGTATAGAGGGCTAGTAGAGACTGTTGGAAATATGCCCTAGAGGCAATAATAAAAGCATTATTATTATATTTCCTTGTTCATGATAATTGTCTTTATTCATGCTATAATTGTGTTATCCGGAAATCGTAATACATGTGTGAACAATAGACACCAACATGTCCCTAGTAAGCCTCTAGTTGACTAGCTCGTTGATCAACAGATAGTCATGGTTTCCTGACTATGGACATTGGATGTCATTGATAACGAGATCACATCATTAGGAGAATGATGTGATGGACAAGACCCAATCCTAAACATAGCACAAGATCGTATAGTTCGTTTGCTAGAGTTTTCCAATGTCAAGTATCTTTTCCTTAGACCATGAGATCGTGTAACTCCCGGATACTGTAGGAGTGCTTTGGGTATACCAAACGTCACAACGTAACTGGGTGACTATAAAGGTATACTACGGGTATCTCCGAAAGTGTCTGTTGGGTTGACACGGATCAAGACTGGGATTTGTCACTCCGTGTGACGGAGAGGTATCACTGGGCCCACTCAGTAATGCATCATCATAATGAGCTCAAAGTGACCAAGTGTCTGGTCATGGGATCATGCATTACGGTACGAGTAAAGTAACTTTCCGGTAACGATATTGAACAAGGTATTGGGATACCGACGATCGAATCTCGGGCAAGTATCATACCGATTGACAAAGGGAATTGAATACAGGGTTGCTTGAATCCTCGACATCGTGGTTCATCCGATGAGATCATCGAGGAGCATGTGGGAGCCAACATAGGTATCCAGATCCCGCTGTTGGTTATTGACCGGAGAGTCGTCTCGGTCATGTCTACATGTCTCCCGAACCTGTAGGGTCTACACACTTAAGGTTCGGTGACGCTAGGGTTGTAGGGATATGTATATGCAGTAACCTGAATGTTGTTCGGAGTCCCGGATGAGATCCCAGACGTCACGAGGTGTTCCGGAATGGTCCGGAGGTAAAGAATTATATATAGGAAGTGCTATTTCGGCCATCGGGACAAGTTTCGGGGTCACCGGTATTGTACCGGGACCACCGGAAGGGTCCCGGGGGTCCACCAGGTGGGGCCACCTGCCCCGGGGGGCCACATGGGCTGTAGGGGGTGCGCCTTGGCCTACATGGGCAAGGGCACCAGCCCCAAGAGGCCCATGCGCCTTGGGTTCAAGAAGGGAAGAGTCCCAAAGGGGGAAGGCACCCCCTAGGTGCCTTGGGGGGGAGGGACTCCTCCCTTGGCCGCCCCCCCCCTAGGAGATTGGATCTCCTAGGGCCGGCACCCCCCCTTGGCTCCCTATATATAGTGAGGGAAGGAGGGCCTCTCAAACCATGCCTTTGGTGCCTCCCTCTCCCTCTCCAACACCTCCTCCTCCTCCATAGAGCTTGGCGAAGCCCTGCCGGAGTACTGCAGCTCCATCACCACCACGCCGTCGTGCTGCTGCTGGAGCCATCTTTCTCAACCTCTCCTTCCCCCTTGCTGGATCAAGAAGGAGGAGACGTCACGCTGACCGTATGTGCGTTGAATGCGGAGGTGCCGTCCGTTCGGCGCTAGGATCTCCGGTGATTTGGATCACGTCGTGTACGACTACCTCATCCCCGTTCTTTGAACGCTTCCGCTCGCGATCTACAAAGGTATGTAGATGCATCCAATCACTCGTTGCTAGATGAACTCATAGATGGATTTTTGTGAAACCGTAGGAATTTTTTTTTTGTTTTCTGCAACGTTCCCCAACAATGGCATCATGAGCTAGGTCTATGCGTAGTTCTTCTTGCGCGAGTAGAACACAATTTGTTGTGGGCGTAGATGTTGTCAACTTTCTTGCCGCTACTAGTCTTATCTTGCTTCAGCGGTACTGTAGGATGAAGCGGCCCGGACCAACCTTACACGTACGCTTACGTGAGACCGGTTCCACTGACTGACATGCACTAGTTGCATAAGGTGGCTGGCGGGTGTCTGTCTCTCCCACTTTAGTTGGAGCGGATTCGATGAAAAGGGTCCTTATGAAGGGTAAATAGAAGTTGACAAATCACGTTGTGGCTTTCACGTAGGTAAGAAAACGTTCTTGCTAGAATCCTATTTCAGCCACGTAAAACTTGCAACAACAATTAGAGGACGTCTAACTTGTTTTTGCAGCAAGTGCTTTGTGATATGATATGGCCAAAGTTGTGATGAATGATGAATGTTATATATGTGATGTATGAGATGTTCATGCTATTGTAATAGGAATCACAACTTGCATGTCGATGAGTATGACAACCGGCAGGAGCCATAGGAGTTGTCTTTATTTTTTATGACCTGCGTGTCATTGAGAAACGCCATGTAAATTACTTTACTTTATTGCTAAACGCGTTAGCCATAGTAGTAGAAGTAATAGTTGGCGAGCAACTTCATGGAGACACGATGATGGAGATCACGATGATGGAGATCATGGTGTCAAGCCGGTGACAAGATGATCATGGAGCCCCAAGATGGAGATCAAAGGAGCTATGTGATATTGGCCATATCATGTCACTATTATTATTTGATTGCATGTGATGTTTATCATGTTTTGCCTCTTGTTTACTTAGAACGACGGTAGTAAATAAGATGATCCCTCATAATAATTTCAAGAAAGTGTTCCCCCTAACTGTGCACCATTGCGACAGTTCGTTGTTTCGAAGCACCACATGATGATCGGGTGTGATAGATTCTAACGTTCACATACAACGGGTGTAAGAAAGATTTACACATGCAAACACTTAGGTTGACTTGACGAGCCTAGCATGTACAGACATGGCCTCGGAACACAGAAGACCGAAAGGTCGAGCATGAGTCGTATAGAAGATACGATCAACATGAAGATGTTCACCGACGTTGATTAGTCCGTCTCACGTGATGATCGGACACGGCCTAGTTGACTCAGATCATGTTATACTTAGATGACTAGAAGAGGGATGTCTATCTAAGTGGGAGTTCATTGAATAATTTGATTAGATGAACTTAATTATCATGAACTTAGTCTAAAATCTTTGCAATATGTCTTGTAGATCAAATGGCCAACGTAGTCCTCAACTTCAACGCGTTCCTAGAGAAAACCAAGCTGAAAGACAATGGCAGCAATTACATGGACTGGGTCCGGAACCTGAGGATCATCCTCATAGCTGCCAAGAAAGATTATGTCCTACAAGCACCGCTAGGTGACCCACCCGTCCCACAGAACCAAGACGTTATGAACGCTTGGCAGACACATGCTGATGACTACTCCCTCGTTCAGTGCGGCATGCTTTACAGCTTAGAGCCGGGGCTCCAAAAGCGTTTTGAGAGACATGGAGCATATGAGATGTTCGAAGAGCTGAAAATGGTTTTCCAAGATCATGCCCGGGTCGAGAGATATGAGGTCTCTGACAAGTTCTTCAACTGTAAGATGGAGGAAAATAGTTCTGTCAGTGAGCACATACTCACTATGTCTGGGTTGCATAACCGCTTGACTCAGCTAGGAGTTAATCTCCCGGATGATGCGGTCATTGACAGAATCCTCGAGTCGCTTCCACCAAGCTACAAGAGCTTTGTGATGAACTTCAATATGCAGGGGATGGAAAAGACCATTCCTGAGTTATTTTCAATGCTGAAATCAGCGGAGGTAGAAGTCAAGAAGGAACATCAAGTGTTGATGATGAATAAAACCACTAAGTTCAAAAAGGGCAAGGGTAAAAAGAACTTCAAGAAGGACGGCAAGGAAGTTGTCGCGCCTGGCAAGCAAGCTGCCGGGAAGAAGCCAAAGAATGGACCCAAGCCCGAAACTGAGAGCTTTTATTGCAAGGGTAGTGGTCACTCGAAGTGGAGCTGCCCCAAATACTTAGCGGACAAGAAGGCCGGCAAAACAAAAGGTATATGTGATATACATGTAATTGATGTGTACCTTACTAGTACTCGTAGTAGCTCCGGTGTAGTTGCTCACATTTGTAACTCAAAGCAGGAGCTGCGGAATAAACGGAGACCGGCAAAGGACGAGGTGACGATGCGCGTCGGGAATGGTTCCAAGGTCGATGTGATCGCCGTCGGCACGCTACCTCTACATTTACCTACGGGATTAGTTTTAAACCTCAATAATTGTTATTTAGTGCCAGCTTTGAGCATGAACATTGTATCGGGATCTCGTTTAATTCGAGATGGCTACTCATTTAAATCCGAGAATAATGGTTGTTCTATTTATATGAGAGATATGTTTTATGGTCATGCTCCGATGGTGAATGGTTTATTCTTAATGAATCTCGAGCATAATGCTACACATGTTCATAGTGTGAATACCAAAAGATGTAAGGTTGATAATGATAGTCCCACATACTTGTGGCACTGCCGCCTTGGTCACATAGGTGTCAAACGCATGAAGAAGCTCCATGCAGATGGACTTTTAGAGTCTCTTGATTATGAATCATTTGACACGTGCGAACCATGCCTCATGGGTAAAATGACCAAGACTCCGTTCTCAGGAACAATGGAGCGAGAACTTGATGGAAATCATACATACTGATGTGTGCGGTCCAATGAGTGTTGAGGCTCGCGGTGGCTATCGTTATGTTCTCACCCTCACTGATGACTTGAGTAGATATGGGTATATCTACTTAATGAAACACAAGTCTGAGACCTTTGAAAAGTTCAAGGAATTTCAGAGTGAGGTTGAAAATCAACGTGACAGAAAAAAATCAAGTTTTTACTATCAGATCATGGAGGAGAATACTTGAGTCACGAATTTGGCACACACTTAAGAAAATGTGGAATAGTTTCACAACTCACGCCGCCTGGAACACCTCAGCGTAATGGTGTGTCCGAACGTCGTAATCGCACTCTATTAGATATGGTGCGGTCTATGATGTCTCTTACCGATTTACCGCTATCTTTTTGGGGCTATGCTTTAGAGACTGCGGCATTCACTTTAAATAGGGCTCCGTCGAAATCCGTTGAGACGACACCGTATGAATTATGGTTTGGGAAGAAACCTAAGCTGTCGTTTCTAAAAGTTTGGGGATGCGATGCTTATGTCAAGAAACTTCAACCTGAGAAGCTCGAACCCAAGTCGGAAAAATGCGTCTTCATAGGATACCCTAAAGAAACCATTGGGTATACCTTCTACCTCAGATCCGAAGGCAAGATCTTTGTTGCCAAGAATGGATCCTTTCTAGAGAAGGAGTTTCTCTCGAAAGAAGTAAGTGGGAGGAAAGTAGAACTTGATGAAGTGTTACCTCTTGAACCAGAAAATGGCGTAACTCAAGAAAATGTTCCTGAGGTGCCTGCACCGACTAGAGAGGAAGTTAATGATGATGATCATGAAACTTCAGATCAAGTTGCTACTGAACTTCGAAGGTCCACAAGGACACGTTCCGCACCAGAGTGGTACGGCAACCCTGTCTTGGAAATCGTGTTGTTAGACAATGGTGAACCTTCGAACTATGAAGAAGTGATGGCGGGCCCGGATTCCGACAAATGGCTAGAAGCCATGAAATACGAGATAGGATCCATGTATAAAAAGGAAGTATGGACTTTGACTGACTTGCCCAATGATTGGCGAGCCATAGAAAATAAATGGATCTTTAAGAAGGAGACAGACACAGATGGTAATGTGACCATCTATAAAGCTCGGCTTGTCGCTAAGGGTTATCGACAAGTTCAAGGGGTTGACTACGATGAGACTTTCTCACCGGTAGTGAAGCTAAAGTCCGTCCGAATCATGTTAGCAATTGCCGCATTCTATGATTATGAGATATGGCAAATGGACGTCAAAACGGCATTCCTTAATGGTTTCCTTAAGGAAGAATTGTATATGATGCAGCCGAAAGGTTTTGTCGATCCTAAGAATGCTGACAAGGTGTGCAAGCTCCAACCCTCGATTTATGGGCTGGTGCAAGCATCTCGGAGTTGGAACATTCGCTTTGATGAGATGATCAAAGCGTTTGGGTTTACGCATACTTATGGAGAAGCCTGCGTTTACAAGAAAGTGAGTGGGAGCTCTGTAGCATTTCTCATATTATATGTAGATGACATACTTTTGATGGGAAATGATATAGAACTCTTGGACAACATTAAGGCCTACTTGAATAAGAGTTTTTCAATGAAGGACCTTGGAGAAGCTGCTTCTATATTAGGCATCAAAATCTATAGAGATAGATCGAGACGCCTCATAGGTCTTTCACAAAGCACATACCTTGATAAGATATTGAAGAAGTTCAATATGGATCAGTCTAAGAAGGGGTTCTTACCTGTGTTGCAAGGTGTGAAACTGAGCTCAGCTCAATGTCCGACCACGGCAGAAGATATAGAAGAGATGAGTGTCATCCCCTATGCCTCAGCCATAGGTTCTATTATGTATGCCATGCTGTGTACCAGACCTGATGTAAACCTTGCCGTAAGTTTGGTAGGAAGGTACCAAAGTAATCCCGGCAAGGAACACTAGAAAACCGTCAAGAATATCCTGAAGTACCTGAAAAGGACTAAGGAAATGTTTCTCGTTTATGGAGGTGACGAAGAGCTCGTCGTACAGGGTTACGTCGACGCTAGCTTCGACACAGATCTGGATGACTCTAAGTCACAAACCGGATACGTGTATATTTTGAATGGTGGGGCAGAAAGCTGGTGCAGTTGCAAGCAGAGCATCATGGCGGGATTGTAACGCCCCCGATATAACTTTCCAAATTTGTACTCCAACTCTTGCCGTTTTCGGGTTAAGTTATATTTATTTCTCGGGTTCGGGTCTTTGTCTCCATGAGTTGTTTTCTTTTTCGTGCATCTCATATCATGTCATCACGTGCATTGCATTTGCATACATGTTCATCTCATGCATTCGAGCATTTTCCCCGTTGTCCGTTTTGCATTCCGGCGCTTCCTTCTCCTCCGGTGGCCATTCCTAGCTTTCTTTTGTGTGTGGGGATTAAACATTTCCGGATTGGACCGAGACTTGCCATGCGGCCTTGGTTTACTACCGGTAGACCGCCTGTCAAGTTTCGTACCATTTGGACTTCGTTTGATACTCCAACGGTTAACCGAGGGACCGAAAAGGCCTCGTGTGTGTTGCAGCCCAACACCCCTCCAATTTGGCCCAAAACCCACCAAACTCTGCTCCATGTCCTAGAGCGTTCGATCACGATCGCGTGGCCGAAAACCGCACCTCACTTAGACTCTCCTAGATCCCTCTATGCCTATATATAGCTCCCCCCATTTTCGGATCTCTCTTCCCCGTCCAAAACCCTAAAAAAAGGAGATCTCACGCGCCGGACACGTCCGGACGCGCCGGACACGTCCGCCCGCTCCGGCCGAGCCAGTCCCGCGCCGCCACCTGTCCCGCGGGGGACCACTTCACCGCCTCCCAGCCGCCGGCCCGCGAGGCCCGGGGCCGGCCCTCTCCTCCGCCCGATCGGGCCCGAGGCCTTTCACCGCGCCGCCGCTGCCCGGGTCGTCTTCCCCGGATCCGGCCTCGCCAACCACCGCCGCCGGCCACCGCAACCGCCCGCCGCCGCCACGCCCGGCTGCCGCCCGCCGCCGCCTCGCCGTGCGCGCGCGCCGGCCCTCTCCTCCGCCGCGCCCCGGCCCTCTCCACCGACCTCCGGCCTCCCTCGCGACTCCGACGAGCCGCCGGCCTCCTTCCCCGTCGAATCCGGCGAGCAGCTACAGTGTTTCCGGCGAACTCCGTAAACCGTGCCAGATCTGGATCTGGGTTGTCTCAGTTGACTTTTTCCCCTCCAACCTTAGTTTTTATGCTTACTTTGACTGATCATATCTCCGCATCCGTAGCACCGTTTTGGACATATAATATATCAAAATCTTCGTCTCGACGAGTACATCATTTCATTCCATTGCATCATTTTCATTTGAGTTCATCTTGACGCCCAAAATGCTGTTAGAAGGAGGCTTCGTGAGTTAAATTGCAGATCCGTTAGTTCATCATAGACTTTTGTCATTTTTGCCATGATTATTGAGTGCATGATATGCCTGTGAGTCTTTGGGATGAATTGTTAAGCATTTTGTCTTCTTTCCAGAGGTGCCAACCATGCATTTTTAGGATGTGTGTGGTGACTTGTGCAAGCTTGCAAAGAGAGGCACCTGAGAATTCTGTTTTCAGGGACTTAGTGAATTTCACCAAGTCTGGGATATTTTAGTTCATGATGCCATATGTTCAGCTTGTTTCCTAGTGATCCGTGCCTCTTTTGAGGATGATCAGTAAGGGAGTTTTGATATTCATGTTATGCTCTATCCATCCATGTCTTTGTTTGCATATGTGGAGTGCTCTAGCTTGAGTCAATCGAGCTCTACTGTTGCTTCGTGGTAAATCTGGGCAGATCGTCAACTTGTTTGCGATTTTGCCGATGCTATTGTTAGTGATCCGTGCATGCTATGCCATTGTTCTTGCCATGTCTAGCTAGCATTTTGTGTCTTGTTTTTGGATATATGCTTGCCTTGCCATGACTTGCACCGTAGTGAGTGCATCGAGCTCGTTTACATGCCTTCGTGAGTTATAATTTCAGCATGTCTCAGTTTTCACTAAGTCTGAAAACTGATTGTGCGTGAGCTATGTTCGTGTGCTCGTTAGAGTATTTTGTGAACCCTTTTGGCCCCAGGTCACTTTGGGTGTTCTGTTAAGCTTGTTGAGTAGCTCCATGCCATGTTCTTACTTGTCATGTTCAGGCTATGTATCATGTTGTTTTGCTGCTCCGAAGAGAGCATCGTGGTCTGAAATTTCAGACTAGTGTTAATTTCACTAAGTCTGAAATCTGTTTTGCATTTGCGTTTTTGCCATGCTTGTTTGAACCTCATAATGGATGAATTTGGCCGTGGCTCAGTGCTAGTGTTTTGATAAGCATCTTGTGTACATCCCTGCCATGTCTTTTGTTCTCACGTTTGGTGGCTGTAGCATGCTCATTTCGTTGCATTTAGGAGCCTACTTGCTGTAAATCGCAGACCGGTTCATTTCGTAAAACGCTTGCCATTTCCAAACCGTAGCTCCGATTCCTATGATCTTTATATTGTTTTCAGGTGATTTCATCCCCTCTATCTAGTGGCACACTTGGTTTTCCATGTTGAGGCCAGGTTCATGCATTTCCTGTCACGTCTTGCATTTTGCATCCCGCATCGCATCCCGCATAGCATACCATCTTTGCATCTTATTTTTTGTCCTTGCACGTGGTTGATTGTATCCTTGTTGCTTGTTTGTGTTGTAGGGTAGAGCCGGGAGACGAGTTCGCTAACGAGGAGCCCGTTGAGTTTTCTTTTGAGGATCCAGTCAACTCTGACAACTGTGCAGGCAAGATGATCATACCCTCGAAATCACTTCTATCTTTGCTATGCTAGTTTGCTCGCTCTTTTGCTATGCCATTGCTATGATGCCTACCACTTGCTTGTTAGCCTCCCAATTGCCATGATTGAGCCTCTAACCCACCATTGTCCTAGCAAACCATTGATTGGCTATGTTACCGCTTTGCTCAGCCCCCTTCTTATAGCGTTGCTAGTTGCAGGTGAAGATTGGAGCCGTTCCTTGTTGGAACCTTTATTTACTTGTTGGGATATCATCATATTGCTATGTTATCTTAATGCATCTATATACTTGGTAAAGGGTGGAAGGCTCGGCCTCTCGCCTAGTGTTTTGTTCCACTCTTGCCGCCCTAGTTTCCGTCATATCGGTGTTATGTTCCCGGATTGTTGCGCCCCTTACGCGGTTGGGCTATAATGGGAACCCCTTGATAGTTCGCCTTGATTAAGGCTTTTCCAGCAATGCCCAACATTGGTTTTACCATTTGCCACCTAGCCCTTTTCCCTTGGGTTTCCGGAGCCCGAGGGTCATCTTTATTTTTAGCCTCCCCACGGGCCAGTGCTCCTCTGAGTGTTGGTCCGAACTAGAGCCCTGTGCAGCGCCACCTTGGGGAAACTCGAGGGCTGGTTTTAGTTGTACGGATTGCTCATCTGAGTGTGCCCTAAGAACGAGATATGTGCAGCTCCCATCGGGATTTTTCGGCACATTCGGGCGGTGTTGCTGGACTTGTTTTAACCTGTCGAATCGTCTTGTTGTACCGAGATACCGAGTCTGATCGGTGTGTCTTGGGTGGAGGTCTATTCCTTCGTTGACCATGAGAGCTTGTTATGGGCTAAGTTGGGACCCCCCTGCAGGGATTGATCTTTCGAAAGCCGTGCCCGCGGTTATGGGCAGATGGGAATTTGTTAATGTCCGGTTGTAGATAACTTGAACCTTAATTAATTAAAATGAATCAACCGAGTGTGTTGCCGTGATGGCGTCTTCTCGGCGGAGTCCGGGAAGTGGACACGGTGTTGGAGTTATGTTTGCGCAGGTTGCTCTTTAGATTCTCACTCGTGCTTTGGCTTCTCTTCTCGCTCTCTTTTGCGAATAAGTTAGCCACCATATATGCTAGTCGCTTGCTGCAGCTCCACTTACATTTACCCCCTTCCTACCTATTAAGCTTAAATAGTCTTGATCGCGAGGGTGCGAGATTGCTGAGTCCCTGTGGCTCACAGATTACTATTACACCAGATGCAGGGACAGATGATACAGCTCCATATGGCGCGCATGAGCTCAAGTGGGAGTACGACGAGGATTCTCAGTGTTACTATGTGTCTTTTCCTGATGATCAGTAGTGGTGCCTAGTTGGGGTGATCGGGACCTATGTCGCTTGTTGGGGTCTTTTCTATTTTGGCGCCGTAGTCGGGCCATGAGTGATTTGTATGATGGATGTTATTTATGTACTTTGACGTGACGTGGTGAGTGTAATCCAACTATGTTCCTCCCCTTTATATTATTTATGTACATGGGATGTGTGATGATTTCCTAACTTGCGACATTGCTTTCAATGCGGTTATGCCTCTAAGTCGTGCCTCGACACGTGGGAGATATAGCCGCATCGAGGGCGTTACAAGTTGGTAATCAGAGCCTTCCCCGACCTTAGGAGCCCCCATTGCTTGATCGTTTTTAGCAGCCGAGTTGTGTCTAGAAAAATGTTTTGAGTCCTTTAGGAATTATATATCGGAGAGCTTAGGAATTCTTTTTACTTCCCAGTCTCCTCATCGCTCTGGTAAGGCATCCTGGCGTAGAGTTTTGACTCTTCTCTTCTCAAATTTCACTAAAAAAATTTTAGGATCACGCGAGTATCTTGGATTTGTTCCGGTGGCTTATGATGAGAATACTCTCTTGGTGCCTCCTGTCAGGGGTTTAGTGGAAGTGTCCCGGGGAGTTGAGCTCTGAGGTGTTGTCATCATAATTTTATTGTTGCAATTCTGGTATACTTGAGATATGTTCACGACATCGAAAATCTCTTTTATGCAGTTCGTTGGTGAGATAACCTCGACGCCACCCAGTACTGGGGCGGGAGTTCGGGAGTATCGCCGTAACTTGTATAACGGATGCTTTTCGAAGGTTGAGGTAGATGGTTTCCGAAGGTTTCTTGGTTATGTGTTGAAGGATGGATACAGCTGGATGTAGGATTTGCTAGTTTGGGTGAGATATTATGCTTCCCCTGTATCCCCAACACCTGATTGCATAACCGGAAAGTTTCGGGAGTTTCATAGGTGGGAATTCAAGTAACTCTTAGGATATCTTTCCGACAGATGTATGATATGAAATTGGGGTTCGATGTCTAGTGGTTCTCCTATTCACGGTCGATTTTACAGTGGTCTCATTGTGTCTTAAAGATTCCTTGGCTATGCTGACTCGGGGACGCTTCGTATGTCATGTGCACTGCCTTGTACATGATGGTGCTGTATGATCGAGCCTGTGTAGGTCCCACCACGAAAACTTTGGACGAAATCTCTATCATATGTTTGTTCTGGCTCATTTTGCAAGCCAATCCTTGGTTTTATTTTGAGTAGTGCTATTCGAGTTGCTTCGAAGTCATATGTTGATTCCACCCCTTGTTGATTTACCTCTTCTACCTAATTCTACGTGGCTTAGCAATTTAGGGATATGTGGCCACTTGAAGAGAAGTGCATTCGTTCATTTTGTTCGGATGTGAAGACTTTATGTTGCAATTTTCATTCCATTGGATTCACCTTCAATATTTGTCTATTTGTGTGCTAATGGTGGTCAACCTCTTCAGGATGGCTCCTCCAACGCGCACGACTCCGAATCCTGATCCGCCACCACCTCCACCTCCTCCGGAGGCTTGGCAAGCTGTGATGGCCGCAACCAATGCAAATACACAGTTGATCATGCAAATCCTCCAAGAGCGCAATCAAGGCAGTCAAGGGAATCAAGGCAACAATCAGAACCATTTTGCTACTCGGAACCAGTTCCTTGCAAATGGTCCAAAGACGTTCAGCAATTGTGTTGAGGCTACCGATGCTGACGATTGGCTAGTGGATCTGGGCAAGCATTTTGAATGCAGCAACGTCAGGCCTGAAGATTTCGTCAAGTTCGCTTCTTTCCAGCTCAAAGATCAGGCTGCAGAGTGGTTCCAGTAGTACAAGGATTCCAGAGGTGGACGTTTGATCACTTGGGATGATTTTCGTCGAGATTTCCGAGCTCATCACATCCCTTAGAGTGTGACTGAAAGCAAACGTGAGGAATTCCGCAATCTGAAGCAAGGCTCTTTGTCTGTCTATGACTACAACAAGTTGTTCCAGAAGCTCGTCCATTTTGCCAAGCAGGATGTTCCTGATGAGAAGAGCATGATATATCAGTTCAGGGGTGGTCTCCGTGAAGAAATTCAGCTCGCTCTTGTCCTCTTTGAGCCGTTGAGATACGATGAGTTCTACAACATGGCACTGAAGCAAGAGGCTGCTCAGTTGAGGTGTGATGCTTCCAGGAAGCGAGTCAGAGATAGTACGCCTTCTTCCTCTACTCAAGTGGCCAAGCAGCAGAAGTATTGGCTTCCTCCTCCTCCGTTCCGTCAGCCGTATCAGCAGAAGAGCAAAGGTGGCAGTGGTTCTTCCCACCCACCCAACCCAGGCTTTCAGAACAAGACTTCGTCTCAAGATCCAAGATCGAGTGCTCCATACCACCGTCCGCTTTCAGAGGTCACGTGCAACAAGTGCCAACAGAAGGGTCACTACGCCAACAAGTGTTTCAACCAGAGGTGTCTTCCTCCTCCTCCTCCTGTCAGATCGACAAGTACAGCAGTGGTCAAGCATAACCCCAAGCACGCCAAGGTCAATATGGTGAATGCAGCTCAGGCAGAGGATTCATCAGATGTCATCATGGGTAACCTTCTTGTTAATGATATTCCTGCAAAAGTTCTTTTTGACACGGGTGCATCGCATTGTTTCATCTCGAGACCTTGTGCTTCCAAGCATGATTTTGTTACTCAAATGTTGCCGAGTCCGTTGTCTATTGACTCTCCGGCTAGTCTGTTGACATCTCGAGTTTGCGTTCCGGAGGTTACAATCAAGTTGGGCGATTACAAGTTTCTCTCTTCTCCGGTGGTTCTTGGTAATTCGGATATCGATCTTATTCTTGGGATGGACTGGCTCTCTAAGCATAAAGCTCAGCTTGATTGTGCAGCCAGGCAGATTCAACTGACTCATTCGTCTGAGGATGTCATTGTCTTTGCCGCTCGGGATGATACAATCCGGTTGTTTTCTCTCAATGAGAAGGGTGAATTGGATGCTATTTCACAGATCCCAGTTGTTTGTGAGTATCAAGACGTCTTCCCGGAAGAACTCCCAGGAATGCCTCCGCACCGGCCCGTTGAATTTGTTATTGAACTTGAGCCCGGTACGGAACCTATATGCAAACGTCCCTACAAGCTCGGCCCTGAAGAGTTGAAGGAGTTGAAGAAACAACTCGATGTTCAAGAAAGAATGGGTCTCATTCGGCCTAGTACTTCTTCGTGGGGTTGTGGTGTTCTTTTTGTGAAGAAGAAGGATGGAACGGACCGACTTTGTGTTGATTATCGTCCATTGAACAAGAAGACCATCAAGAACAAATACCCACTTCCCAACATCAATGAGCTGTTCGAACAACTCAAGGGTGCCCAAGTATTCTCCAAGCTTGATCTCCGTATGGGTTATCATCAGATTTGAATCCGTGAGCAAGATATTCCCAAGACGGCTTTCAGGACAAGCTATGGGTCATATGAATACACTGTCATGTCTTTTGGCCTCGCCAACGCTCCTCCGACGTTCTCTCGCATGATGAACTTCATATTCAACCCCTACACCAATGACTTCATTTTGGTCTATCTCAACGACATTCTGGTTTTCTCCAAGAACAAGGAAGATCATGCCAAGCACTTGCGTTTGGTTCTTGACAAGCTCAGAGAACATCAGTTCTACGCCAAGTTCTCCAAGTGTGAATTTTGGCTCGATGAGGTGCTTTATCTTGGTCATATCATCTCTGCCAAGGGCATTGCCGGGAATCCTGAGAAGGTGTCTGCAATTGTTAATTGGGAACCTCCTCAGAACATGAAGCAACTCCGTAGCTTCCTCGGTCTCGCAAGCTACTGCTGAAGATTCGTTGAAAACTTTTCCAAGATCGCGAAGCCTCTCTCAAATCTTCTCCAGAAGCACGTCAAGTACGTTTGGTCTCCGGAGTGTGATATTGCTTTCAACACTTTGAAAGAGAAGTTGATCACTGCTCCAGTTCTGACTCCGCCTGATGAAACCAAGCCGTACGAGGTCTTTTGTGATGCCTCTCTCCAAGGTCTCGGTGCTGTACTGATGCAAGAGAAGAAAGTTGTTGCTTATACCTCTCGCCAGTTGAAGCCTAATGAGAAGAACTACCCCACTCATGATCTCGAGTTGGCGGCAGTTGTGCATGCTTTGTTGACTTGGAGACATCTTCTATTGGGAAGGAAAGTGGACATTTTCACTGATCACAAGAGTCTCAAGTACATCTTCACCCAGCCTAATCTCAACCTCAGGCAAACTCGATGGGTCGAAATGATTCAAGAGTACAATCCGAGTATCGAGTATACTCCAGGCAAGGCCAATGTGATTGCTGACGCTTTGAGCAGAAAAGCATATTGCAACAGTCTGATTCTGAAGCCTTATCAACCCGAGCTTTGTGAAGCTTTCTGCAAACTTAATCTGCAAATTGTTCCTCAAGGTTTCCTTGCCAACCTTCAAGTCTCTCCTACCTTGGAAGACCAGATTCGCCAAGCCCAGCTTCTTGATGCTATGGTGAAAAAGGTGAAGATTGGGATTGCAAAGAGCCAGTCCAAGTACAAGTGCTACCGCCTTGATGACAAGGACACTCTCTTCTTCGAGGATCAAATCGTTGTGCCGAAAGGTGAACTTCGTAAAGTGATCATGAACGAGGCTCACAATTCTCTCCTCTCCATCCACCCTGGGAGCACAAAGATGTATCAGGATCTCAAGCAAACTTATTGGTGGACTCGAATGAAGCGCGAGATCGCTCAATTCGTGAATGAATGTGATGTCTGCAGAAGAGTGAAGGCAGAACACCAAAGGCCAGCAGGTCTCCTCCAACCTCTTGCCATTCCAGAATGGAAGTTTGACCACATTGAAATGGACTTCGTGACTGGGTTTCGAAAGTACAAGCGTGGCAATGATGCTATATTCGTTGTCATCGACAAGCTCACCAAAGTGGCTCACTTTCTGCCTATCAAAGAGTCAATCACTGCAGCTCAATTGGCGGAACTCTATACCTCTCGAATTGTCTCTCTGCACGGTATTCCTCAAGTGATATCTTCAAACCATGGCAGCATCTTTACCTCCAAGTTTTGGGATTCTTTTCAGAAGGCCATGGGCACCAACATCCACTTCAGCACTGCTTTCCATCCTCAAACAAGCGGTCAAGTCGAGCGTGTCAACCAGATTCTTGAAGATATGCTCAGGGCTTGTGTTATCTCCTTCGGCATGAAGTGGGAGGATTGTCTTCCTTATGCTGAATTCTCATACAACAACAGTTTTCAAGCAAGTTCGGGCAAGGCCCCATTTGAAATTCTTATGGTAGGAAATGCCGTACCCATCTCAACTGGTCTGAAACCGGTGAACGTCAGCTGCTGGGTAATGACCTAATCACAGAGGCAGAAGAAATGTGCAAGGTCATTTGTGATAACCTCAAAGCAGCCCAATCCTGCCAGAAGAGCTACTATGATAGTAAGCACTGTGATTTGGCTTTCGAGATCGGAGATCATGTTTACCTCTGCGTCTCTCCTATGAAAGGGACTCGTCGCTTCGGTATCAAAGGGAAGCTTGCCCCCAGATACGTCGGACCTTTCAAGATTGTCAGCAAGAGAGGCGACCTCGCCTATCAACTCGAGCTTCCTTCAAACTTTGCAAATGTTCATGATGTGTTCCATGTCTCCCAACCCCGAAAGTGCTTCAAGACGCCTGAACGCACCGTCAACTTCGAGGACATTGAGCTCCAAGAAGATCTCTCCTATCGTGAGCACCCAGTTGCAATCCTTGAAGAGACTGAACGCAGGACTCACAACAAGTCAATCAAATTTCTCAAAGTCAAGTGGTCACACCATTCCGACCGTGAAGCTACCTGGGAACGCGAGGATCACCTCCGTTCTGAGTACCCGAAGTTCTTTCAGTCCTAGATCTCGGGACGAGATCTTTTCGTAGTGGTGGAGTGTTGTAACGCCCCAGATATAACTTTCCCAATTTGTACTCCAACTCTTGCCGTTTCCGGCGTTAAGTTATATTTATTTCTCGGGTTCGGGTCTTTGTCTCCGTGAGTTGTTTTCGTTTTCGTGCATCTCATATCATGTCATCACGTGCATTGCATTTGCATACATGTTCATCTCATGCATTCGAGCATTTTCCCCGTTGTCCGTTTTGCATTACGGCACTTCCTTCTCCTCCGGTGGCCATTCCTAGCTTTCTTTTGTGTGTGGGGATTAAACATTTCTGGATTGGACCGAGACTTGCCATGCGGCCTTGGTTTACTACCGGTAGACCGCCTGTCAAGTTTCGTACCTTTTGGACTTCGTTTGATACTCCAACGGTTAACTGAGGGACCGAAAAGGCCTTGTGTGTGTTGCAGTCCAACACCCCTCCAATTTGGCCCAAAACCCACCAAACTCTGCTCCATGTCCTAGAGCGTTCGATCACGATCGCGTGGCCGAAAACCGCACCTCATTTGGACTCTCCTAGCTCCCTCTATGCCTATATATAGCTCCCCCCATTTTCAGATCTCTCTTCCCCGTCCAAAACCCTAAAAAAAGGAGATCTCGCGCGCCGGACACGTCCGGACGCGCCGAACACGTCCGCCTGCTCCGGCCGAGCCAGTCCCGCGCCGCCACCTGTCCCGCGGGGGACCACTTCGCCGCCTCCCAGCCGCCCGCCCGCGAGGCCCGGGGCCGGCCCTCTCCTCCGCCCGACCGGGCCCGAGGCCTTTCACCGCGCTGCCGCCGCCCGGGTCGTCTTCCCCGGATCCGGCCTCGCCAACCACCGCCGCCGGCCACCGCAACCGCCCGCCGCCGCCACGCCCGGCTGCCGCCCGCCGCCGCCTCGCCGTGCGCGCGCGCCGGCCCTCTCCTTCGCCGCGCCCCGGCCATCTCCACCGACCTCCGGCCTCCCTCACGACTCCGGCGAGCCGCCGGCCTCCTTCCCCGTCGAATCCGGCGAGCAGCTACAGTGTTTCCGGCGAACTCCGTAAACCGCGCCAGATCTAGATCTGGGTCGTCTCGGTTGACTTTTTCCCCTCCAACCTTAGTTTTTTATGCTTACTTTGACTGATCATATCTCCGCATCCGTAGCTCCGTTTTGGACATATAATATATCAAAATCTTCGCCTCGACGAGTACATCATTCCATTCCATTGCATCATTTTCATTTGAGTTCATCTTGACGCCCAAAATGCTGTTAGAAGGAGGCTTCGTGAGTTAAATTGCAGATCCGTTAGTTCATCATAGACTTTTGTCATTTTTGCCATGATTATTGAGTGCATGATATGCCTGTGAGTCTTTGGGATGAATTGTTAAGCATTTTGTCTTCTTTCCAGAGGTGCCAACCATGCATTTTTAGGATGTGTGTGGTGACTTGTGCAAGCTTGCAAAGAGAGGCACCTGAGAATTCTGTTTTCAGGGACTTAGTGAATTTCACCAAGTCTGGGATATTTTAGTTCATGATGCCATATGTTCAGCTTGTTTCCTAGTGATCCGTGCCTCTTTTGAGGATGATCAGTAAGGGAGTTTTGATATTCATGTTATGCTCTATCCATCCATGTCTTTGTTTGCATATGTGGAGTGCTCTAGCTTGAGTCAATCGAGCTCTACTGTTGCTTCGTGGTAAATCTGGGCAGATCGTCAACTTGTTTGCGATTTTGCCGATGCTATTGTTAGTGATCCGTGCATGCTATGCCATTGTTCTTGCCATGTATAGCTAGCATTTTGTGTCTTGTTTTTGGATATATTCTTGCCTTGCCATGACTTGCACCATAGTGAGTGCATCGAGCTCGTTTACATGCCTTCGTGAGTTATAATTTCAGCATGTCTCAGTTTTCACTAAGTCTGAAAACTGATTGTGCGTGAGCTATGTTCGTGTGCTCGTTAGAGTATTTTGTGAACCCTTTTGGCCCCAGGTCACTTTGGGTGTTTTGTTAAGCTTGTTGAGTAGCTCCATGCCATGTTCTTACTTGTCATGTTCAGGCTATGTATCATGTTGTTTTGCTGCTCCGAAGAGAGCATCGTGGTCTGAAATTTCAGACTAGTGTTAATTTCACTAAGTCTGAAATCTGTTTTGCATTTGCGTTTTTGCCATGCTTGTTTGAACCTCATAATGGATGAATTTGGCCGTGGCTCAGTGCTAGTGTTTTGATAAGCATCTTGTGTACATCCCTGCCATGTCTTTTGTTGTCATGTTTGGTGGCTGTAGCATGCTCATTTCGTTGCATTTAGGAGCCTACTAGCTGTAAATCGCAGACCGGTTCATTTCGTAAAACGCTTGCCATTTCCAAACCGTAGCTCCGATTCCTATGATCTTTATATCGTTTTCAGGTGATTTCATCCCCTCTATCCAGTGGCACACTTGGTTTTCCATGTTGAGGCCAGGTTCATGCATTTCCTGTCACGTCTTGCATTTTGCATCCCGCATCGCATCCCGCATAGCATACCATCTTTGCATCTTATTTTTTGTCCTTGCACGTGGTTGATTGTATCCTTGTTGCTTGTTTGTGTTGTTGGGTAGAGCTGGGAGACGAGTTCGCTAACGAAGAGCCCGTTGAGTTTGCTTTTGAGGATCCAGTCAACTCTGACAACTGTGCAGGCAAGATGATCATACCCTCGAAATCACTTCTATCTTTGCTATGCCAGTTTGCTCGCTCTTTTGCTATGCCATTTCTACGATGCCTACCACTTGCTTGTCAGCCTCCCAATTGCCATGATTGAGCCTCTAACCCACCATTGTCCTAGAAAACCGTTGATTGGCTATGTTACCACTTTGCTCAGCCCCCTTCTTATAGCGTTGCTAGTTGCAGGTGAAGATTGGAGCCGTTCCTTGTTGGAACATTTATTTACTTGTTGGGATATCATCATATTGCTATGTTATCTTAATGCATCTATATACTTGGTAAAGGGTGGAAGGCTCGGCCTCTCGCCTAGTGTTTTGTTGCACTCTTGCCGCCCTAGTTTCCGTCATATCGGTGTTATGTTCCCAGATTGTTGCGTCCCTTACGCGGTTGGGCTATAATGGGAACCCCTTGATAGTTCGCCTTGATTAAGGCTTTTCCAGCAATGACCAACATTGGTTTTACCATTTGCCACCTAGCCCTTTTTCCCTTGGGTTTCCGGAGCCCGAGGGTCATTTATTTTAGCCCCCCCCCCACGGGCCAGTGCTCCTCTGAGTGTTGGTCCGAACTAGAGCCCTGTGCAGCGCCACCTCGGGGAAACTCGAGGGCTGGTTTTAGTTGTACGGATTGCTCATCTGAGTGTGCCCTGAGAACGAGATATGTGCAGCTCCTATCGGGATTTGTCGGCACATTCGGGTGGTGTTGCTGGACTTGTTTTAACCTGTCGAATCGTCTTGTTGTACCGAGATACCGAGTCTGATCGGTGTGTCTTGGGTGGAGGTCTATTCCTTCGTTGACCGTGAGAGCTTGTTATGGGCTAAGTTGGGACCCCCCCTGCAGGGATTGATCTTTCGAAAGCCGTGCCCGCGGTTATGGGCAGATGGGAATTTGTTAATGTCCGGTTGTAGATAACTTGAACCTTAATTAATTAAAATGAATCAACTGAGTGTGTTGCCGTGATGGCCTCTTCTCGGCGGAGTCCGGGAAGTGGACACGGTGTTGGAGTTATGTTTGCGTAGGTTGCTCTTTAGATTCTCGCTCGTGCTTTGGCTTCTCTTCTCGCTCTCTTTTGTGAATAAGTTAGCCACCATATATGCTAGTCGCTTGCTGCAGCTCCACTTACATTTACCCCCTTCCTACCTATTAAGCTTAAATAGTCTTGATCGCGAGGGTGCGAGATTGCTGAGTCCCTGTGGCTCACAGATTACTATTACACCAGATGCAGGGACAGATGATACAGCTCCAGATGGCGCGCTTGAGCTCAAGTGGGAGTACGACGAGGATTCTCAGCGTTACTATGTGTCTTTTCCTGATGATCAGTAGTGGTGCCCAGTTGGGGTGATCGGGACCTATGTCGCTTGTTGGGGTCTTTTCTATTTTGGCGCCGTAGTCGGGCCATGAGTGATTTGTATGATGGATGTTATTTATGTACTTTGATGTGACGTGGTGAGTGTAAGCCAACTATGTTCCTCCCCTTTATATTATTTATGTACATGGGATGTGTGATGATTTCCTAACTTGCGACATTGCTTTCAATGCGGTTATGCCTCTAAGTCGTGCCTCGACACGTGGGAGATATAGCCGCATCGAGGGCGTTACAGGGATCTACATGTGAAGCGGAGTACATGGCAGCCTCGGAGGCAGCACATGAAGCAATTTGGGTGAAGGAGTTCATCACCGACCTCGGAGTCATACCCAATGCGTCGGGGCCAATCAAACTCTTCTGTGACAACACTGGAGCTATTGCACTTGCCAAGGAGCCCAGGTTTCACAAGAAGACCAGGCACATCAAGCGTCGCTTCAACTCCATTCGTGAAAATGTTCAAGATGGAGACATAGATATTTGTAAAGTACATACGGACCTAAATGTAGCAGATCCGTTGACTAAACCTCTCCCTAGACTAAAACATGATCAACACCAGAATTCCATGGTTGTTCGATTCATCACAATGTAACTAGATTATTGACTCTAGTGCAAGTTGGAGACTGTTGGAAATATGCCCTAGAGGCAATAATATAAGCATTATTATTATATTTCGTTGTTCATGATAATTGTCTTTATTCATGCTATAATTGTGTTATCCGGAAATCGTAATACATGTGTGAATAATAGACACCAACATGTCCCTAGTAAGCCTCTAGTTGACTAGCTCGTTGATCAACAGATAGTCATGGTTTCCTGACTATGGACATTGGATGTCATTGATAACGAGATCACATCATTAGGAGAATGATATGATGGACAAGACCCAATCCTAAACATAGCACAAGATCGTATAGTTCGTTTGCTAGAGTTTTCCAATGTCAAGTATCTTTTCCTTAGACCATGAGATCGTGTAACTCCCGGATACTGTAGGAGTGCTTTGGGTATACCAAACGTCACAACGTAACTGGGTGACTATAAAGGTATACTATGGGTATCTCCGAAAGTGTCTGTTGGGTTGACACGGATCAAGACTGGGATTTGTCACTCCATGTGACGGAGAGGTATCACTGGGCCCACTCGGTAATGCATCATCATAATGAGCTCAAAGTGACCAAGTGTCTGGTCACGGGATCATGCATTACGGTACGAGTAAAGTGACTTGCCGGTAACGAGATTGAACAAGGTATTGGGATACCGACGATCGAATCTCGGGCAAGTAGGATACCGATTGACAAAGGGAATTGAATACAGGGTTGCTTGAATCCTCGACATCATGGTTCATCCGATGAGATCATCGAGGAGCATGTGGGAGCCAACATGGGTATCCAGATCCCGCTGTTGGTTATTGACCGGAGAGTCGTCTCGGTCATGTCTACATGTCTCCCGAACCCGTAGGGTCTACACACTTAAGGTTCGGTGATGCTAGGGTTGTAGGGATATGCATATGCAGTAACCCGAATGTTGTTCGAAGTCCCGGATGAGATCCCGGACGTCACGAGGAGTTCCGGAATGGTCTGGAGGTAAAGAATTATATATAGGAAGTGCTATTTCGGCCATTGGGACAAGTTTCGGGGTCACCAATATTGTACCAGGACCACCGAAAGGGTCCCGGGGGTCCACCGGGTGGGGCCACCTGCCCCGGGGGGCCACATGGGCTGTAGGGGGTGCGCCTTGGCCTACATGGGCCAAGGGCACCAGCCCCAAGAGGCCCATGTGCCTAGGGTTCAAGAAGGGAAGAGTCCCAAAGGGGGAAGGCACCCCCTAGGTGCCTTGGGGGGGGGGGGGAGGGACTCCTCCCTTGGCCGCCGCCCCCCTAGGATATTGGATCTCCTAGGGCCGGCGCCCCCCCTTGGCTCCCTATATATAGTGAGGGAAGGAGGGCCTCTCAAACCACGCCTTTGGTGCCTCCCTCTCCCTCTCCAACACCTCCTCCTCCTCCTCCATAGAGCTTGGCGAAGCCCTGCCGGAGTACTGCAGCTCCATCACCACCACGCCGTCGTGCTGCTGCTGGAGCCATCTTCCTCAACCTCTCCTTCCCCCTTGCTAGATAAAGAAGGAGGAGACGTCACGCTGACTGTGCGTGTGTTGAACGCGGAGGTGCCGCCCGTTCGGCGCTAGGATCTCCGGTGATTTGGATCACGTCGTGTACGACTACCTCATCCCCGTTCTTTGAACGCTTCCGCTCGCGATCTACAAAGGTATGTAGATGCATCCGATCACTCGTTGCTAGATGAACTCATAGATGGATCTTGGTGAAACCGTAGGAATTTTTTTGTTTTCTACAACGTTCCCCAACAGAGATCGTGCATGTGTATATATGCATGTGAGAGAAATAGTGTTTTCCAAGTGAGATTAGTGAAAAGAGTGGTACATAGTAGTCAGAAAGAGAGAGAGAGAGAGAGAAACAAAGAGAGCATGTGCGTGAGACGCCCCGACACCCTGAGAGATTGTGAGCATGTGTGAAAGAGAAATGCTGATGCATATAAAGTGTGTGCACTTATGCGTTAGATAGAGAGATATATAACACGTTTGTGAGAACGGGGCGAGGCATAGTGCATCTACGTGTAAAATGCAGTTCTACGCATTAAATTAAAATATAAATGGCATTATTATTTTTGGATGAGATCATGAATTTTGAAAATTGCGTATGGAAGAAAATTGGTCTATCAGACACCCATACTCTATTGAATTCTAGCATGTGCATGTGTTTATTTCATATTATCGATCCATAGAGTGAGAGCGGTTTGAAATACAGGCAATGGATGCTTTTGCAATTCATATATAAACATTAATTAGTGCACTCCATGTTGTTAGTGTGAAGCACTTTATACATTTGTCACTTGCATGGATACATTCCAAATTGCTAGCTACGAAATAGAATACATGTCGAATTCAACATAAAGGGGGTTTCGAAGATTCGAATTCATAGGAAGTGCATTCATCTATTTGAATCCAAGATAATGGCATTTGTAAATCAGATGTAAAAGGGGTCATCAATCTTTGTTGTGAGTTTGAACATGCTATATATATATTCATACGCATATCTAACTTTTTTTTGCAACCAAGGTGATTATATCTAGAACCATGCATGAACTGAGGTAAGTTGTATATGTTTTAATATATACTCATGTACAATGTATATTCAAATGTACCCCCTCCATTCCAAAATAATCATAGCTTTAGGATTTTCAAGAGTAAAGATTTGTGAAGTTTGACAAATCCTGAAATCTCAATTCAAGAGAACCGAAAACGTTAATGCTTCTGCTCCCAAATATTGAACGAAGCACAAAATAGGCCTTTGGTCACCCGAAACCGCGCGAGACTAATGTTTTGGTGGTAGGAAATTACTGTCCTGACTCTGGACCGTGTAGCCTATCAGCCCAATGTCCAAAGGTCTAAACCGGAGTAGGTTTGTAACTTCACCAAGATGCCAGTCTCAACCGCCTCTGAGAAGCATTCATACGCCATGGGCGCCTACCCATGCGCTCGGCCAAAATCTATCCCACCCACATTTGGGACACCTGACTGTACTGTCCTACCCCAACCCGCAATATGTCCGAAATTTTAGATGGGGGCAAAGTTTGTAACTTTCCCCAAATTTCAAACAAGCGCGTCTCAAACCGAAACATTGTTCCCCCTTAGTTCCCCGCCTCCCTTCTTTTCCCCATTCATACTCCGTGGGCGCGAAAACGCCCTCTCCACCAGCTGCGAAACCCCAGCCTAATCCGTCCTCCACCCAATAGCGGCCAATCCACCATCGCCCTCCTCCATCACACCGGAGCCGGTACCCCGACGTCGTCGTCCAACGCAACCGCAATGCCCTCAAGGACTTAGCAGCTGAAGCCGAGGCAGAGCTGCCTCCATGACACCGACGCCGATGTGTGCCGTACCAGAACCACTCCGACCACACCATCCTGTGCCTCACTGCTACGGCTCCACTGTCGCAACCGTCCACCGCACCGGAGCTGTTCCCGCTACGCCGTCGTTCGCCGCCTCGGATCTGCTTCCCCGCCGCCGATAGACGGCCACCGCACCACACTCAACAACTTGGCCATGGGTCCGTCCAAGGCTGCATCGTCCTCCACAATTTCTGGTTTCCTGCGAACAAGAAGAAGATCATCGGAAAAACAGAAGGAGGACACAGCACTGCCAGCAGAAAGAGGTACTCCTCTTCCCTTATTCGTGCAAATCTTACGTCTCCGCTCACACCGTATTCATCCCACGAAAGAAACTAGTATAGCGCTTCTTACTTCATCTTCTTCGTGATACTAAATGCACAAGGTTTCCTCCCTTTTACTATTTCACCTTTGCTAGAGGTCAGTAGCCAGCCTGGATTTCAATTCGGGGTCAGTCGAACCGCAATTAAAAGAAGCAGCACCCGCTTAGGTGCGTGAAGCACCAAGTCCGCCTATTCCCCGGGGAAGTGGCACATCAGTGTCTATCATGGGGGTGTGGGGCGCAGTTGCTGCTTGCGCCCGATCTGGAGGTCGGCGGGGCTTGAATGGATGGCCGGGGGGCGGTGCCAAGCACGGCGGTGCGGTGAGGTCGAGGGGAGGGAGCAGGCAGGGGAGGAATACTGGGCCGGTGGTCACTGGCGTTTCGAGGAAGATCGTCAACACTGACTGGCTGGAGGTAGATGAAGGCGATCTGCCCGTTCTTTGTACATCAGACGGTGCAGAAAAAATGGACTGGCCTATTTGCTTTCAGTCGACTGTTATTTTCATAGAATCCTGTAGTAATTTAGTGTGCCATGCATGTTGTAGAGCTATCATATGTCTCCCGTCATTTATTTCTCACTGACCTGCTATCTGCTACCTTTACACTGTAATAATTGTGCACACTCTTCACCCATACTCACACTATTGTTTTTTATGCATGGGTATTTCAGACTCTGACGCAGTGTTGATTAATGCGGAAAAGAAAAGACAGAAGTCGCTCCAGTGTAATCCGAAGATAAGCACTAAGCGTTTCAGCGCTCTAATGGGTGCAGTGTCAGCAGTTGGAGACAGTAAACGTAGCTCTGCAGTTGATGATCTCAATTGCCACACACAACCATCCCAGGTGCTTGCTTTAACTTCACGCTGTCAAATGTGGTTGCATGTTGCATATGGTGTCTAGCTTGTATTGCTTCCAATTTTGTTAAATTGCATCTGCTTACTTTACACATTATACCTTTGATAATGACATGCCTTCCTGTTTTTGATACATACTACATATGTCTATTAACCATATTCGTACATCAAACTAATGCTCTTTTGTATCCCTCGTCAATCACTTATGATGAGACAGTCACCCGAGTGGGTTACTGTGAGACGCCCTACTCGTTTAAAGAGTGCAGTGTCATCCTCCCCACATGATTCTCAAGAAACAGCAAGGCTAAATGAAGATAGTCAACGTAGCTCTCTAGTTGATCACCGCAATTCCCCCACATCACCATCGCAGGTGCTTGCTCTTACTGGGCAGTGTGATATGTGGTTGCATGTTGCATATGGTGTCTACCTTGTAATGCTTCTAATTAGGGTAAATTGCATCTCCTTAGTTGAGTTGTCAATTCAACCACACCTGGAAACTTAATATCTGTAGCAAAGTGCTTAGTAGCAAAGTAATATGATAGTGGTGATAACAGTTGCAAAAGGTAATAGTAGTAAAAGTAATGTTTTTGGTATTTTGTAGTGATGATAGCAACAACAACGGAAAAGTAAATAAGCGAAGAACAATATATGGAAAGCTCGTAGGAAATGGATCGATGATGGAGAATTATGCCGGATGCGGTTCATCATGTAACAGTCATAACCTAGGGTGACACAGAACTAGCTCCAGTTCATTGATATAATGTAGGCATGTATTCCGAACATAGTCATACATGCTTATGGAAAAGAACTTGCATGACATCTTTTGTCCTACCCTCCCGTGGCAGCGGGGTCCTTACGGAAACTTAGGGATATTAAGGCTTCCTTTTAATAGAGAACCAGAACAAAGCATTAACACGTTGTGAATACATGAACTCCTTAAACTACGGTCATCACCGGTAAGTATCCCAATTATTGTCACTTCGGGGTTAACGGATCATAACACATAATAGGTGACTATAGACTTGCAAGATAGGATCAAGAACACTCATATATTGATGAAAACATAATAGGTTCAGATCTGAAATCATGGCACTCGGGCCCTAGTGACAAGCATTAAGCATAGCAAAGTCATAGCAACATCAATCTCAGAACATAGTGGACACTAGGGATCAAACCCTAACAAAACCAACTCGATTACATGATAGATCCCATCCAACCCATCACCTTCCAGCAAGCCTACGATGGAATTACTCACGCACAGCGGTGAGCATCATGAAATTGGTGATGGAGGATGGTTGATGATGACGATGGCGACAGATTCACCTCTCCGGAGCCCCGAACAGACTCTAGATCAGCCCTCCCGAGAGGTTTTAGGGCTTGCCGGTGGCTCCGTATCGTAAAACGTGATGATTTCTTCTCTCTGATTTTTTTCTCCCCGAAACTCAATATATGGAGGTGGAGGTGGAGTCGGAGAGGCAACAGGGGGCCCACCAGGTAGGGGGGCGTGCCCTAGGGGGGCAGGCGTGCCCCCACCCTCGTGGCAAGGTGGTGGCCCCCTGGCCTTCATCTTTGGCAAGTATTTTTCTTATTTTCTGAAAAGTGTCTCCGTGAAGTTTCAGGTCATTCCGAGAACGTTTGCTCGTGCACATAAATAACACCATGGTAATTCTGCTGAAAACAGCATCAGTCCGGGTTAGTTCCATTCAAATCATGCAAGTTAGAGTCCAAAACAAGGGCAAAAGTGTTTGGAAAAGTAGATACGTTGGAGACGTATCAACTCCCCCAAGCTTAAACCTTTGCTTGTCCTCAAGCAATTCAGTTGACAAACTGAAAGTGATAAAGAAAAACTTTTACAAACTCTGTTTGCTCTTGTTGTTGTAAATATGTAAAGCCAGCATTCAAGTTTTCAGCAAAGATTATAACTAACCACATTCGCAATAACGCATAGGTCTCAAGTTTACTCATATCAATAGCATAATCAACTAGCGAGCCATAATAATAAATCTTGGATGACAACACTTTCTCAAAACAATCATAATAAGACATAACAAGATGGTATCTCGCTAGCCCTTTTTGAGACCGCAAAACATAAATGCAGAGCACCTTTAAAGACCAAGGACTGACTAGACATTGTAATTCATGGTAAAAGAGATCCAGGCAAGTCATACTCAATGTAAACTAACAGTAATGAATGCAAATGACAACGGTTCTCTCCAACCGGTGCTTTTTAATAAGAGGATGATGACTCAGCATAAAACTAAATAGATAGGCCCTTCGTAGAGGGAAGCAAGGATTTGTAGAGGTGCCAGAGCTCGGTTTTGAAACAGAGGTGAAAAATATTTTGAGCGGTATACTTTCATTGTCAACATAATAACCAAGAGATGGCGATATCTTCCATGCTACACACATTATAGGCGGTTCCCAAACAGAATGGTAAAGTTTATACTCCCCCTTCCACTACAAGCATCAATCCATGGCTTGCTCGAAACAACGAGTGCCTCCAACTAACAAGAGTCCCAGGGGGAGTTTTGTTTGCAATTATTTTGATTTAGTTTGCATAAAGCATGGGACTGGGCATCCCGGTCACCAGCCATTTATCTCATGAGTGAGGAGAGGAGTCCACTCCTCTTGAGAATAACCCGCCTAACATGGAAGATACAGACAGCCCTAGTTGATACATGAGCTATTCGAGCATACAAAATAGGATATTTATTTGAAGGTTTAGAGTTTGGAACATACAAATTTACTTGGAACGGCAGGTAGATACCGTATATAGGTAGGTATAGTGGACTCATGTGGAATAACTTTGGGGTTTAAGGGATTGGATGCACAAGCACTATTCCCGCTTAGTACAGGTGAAGGCTAGCAAAAGACTGGGAAGCGACCAGCTAGAGAGCGACAACAGTCATGAACATGCATTAAAATTAATCGACACCGGATGCAAGCATGAGTAGGATATAATCCACCATGAACATAAATATCGTGAAGGCTATGTTGATTTTGTTTCAACTACATGCGTGAACATATGCCAAGTAAAGTCACTTAAATCATTCAGAGGAGGATACCACCCTATCATACCACAGCATAACCATTTTAATAGCATGTTGGCACGCAAGGTAAACCATTATAACTCATAGCTAATCAAGCATGGCATAAGAAACTATGATCTCTAGTTGTCATTGCAAACATTTTTATTCATAATAGGCTGAATCAGGAACGATGAACTAATCATATTTACAAAAACAAAAGAGGTCGATTTCATACCAGCTTTTCTCACCTCAGTCAGTCCATCATATATCGTCATAATTGCCTTTCACTTGCACGACCAAATAGTGTGAATAATAATAATAGTGCACGTGCATTGGACTAAGCTGGAATCTGCAAGCATTCAATAAATAGGAAGAGACAAGGCAATATGGGCTCTTTTGTCAGATAAACAATAATGCATATAAGAGCCACTTCAACAATTTAATTATGGTCTTCTCCTATCGACCCCCAAAGAAAAGAAAAGAAATAAAACTATTTACACGGGAGAGCTCCCAACAAGCAAAAGAAGAACAAGAAATCTTTTTGCGTTTTCTTTTTAATTACTACTACAAGCATGGAAATTAAAACTAGCTAAAAGCTACAACTAATTTTTTTGGTTTTTCTTAAGGTTTATTAAACACACAAGAAGAAAGCATAAAAAGGAAATAAACTAGCATGGATGATACAAATGAAAAATTATGAGCACCGACATCTAGCAATGAGTGTGTGAACATAAATGTAATGTCGGTGGTAAATACGTACTCCCCCAAGCTTAGGATTTTGGCCTAAGTTGGTCTATGGCCATGGCTGGCCTGGCGGATATCCATAATAGTAGCTGGGGTCGTACTGCGATGCAGCAGCTATCGCCTACTGAGTTGCAACGTGGCGACGAGCGGCCTCCTCTCTCCTCTCGTACTCATCTGCCTCCTCTCTGGTAATAGTATATCCTCCTCTTACCTGATAATCAAAGAAGGTAGGAGCAGGGAGAGTAATACGGACAGCACGGCGTCTGTCAAAGATTAGTCGGTACTGGAGAGGTGATTCATTCCTCTCAACAAACTGGTGGTGAACCATAGCATTAAAATCTAGATAAGGAGGTGGTAATTCAATATCATCTTCATGTATATCTATACCAAGAAAATTAGCTATGCGGGTTGCATAAATTCCACCAAAGAAATCTCCATTACGACTATTAAGATGCAACCTACGTGCAACAATGGCTCCCAAATTATATGATTTGTCTCCTAACACAGCACTCATAAGGATACTGAGGTCGGGGACACACATGTGACATGCCTCATCCTTACCATTGATGCATCTACCTATGAAGAGAGCAAAATAATTTATAGCAGGAGAGTGAATGCTCCCTATGGTAGCCTGTGTAATATCTCTAGATTCTCCCACAGTTATGCTAGCAAGAAAATCTCTAAATTCAGATTTGCGAGGATCCCTTATACTACCCCATTGTGGAAGTTTGCATGCAATGGTAAAATCCTCTAAGTCCATAGTGTAAGATTTATCATAAAGATCAAACAGGACAATTGGAGAATTATGTGAAGTTGAAAATTCAAACCTCCTCACAAAGGAACTAGTGAGAGTGTGATACTGGCTACACTTCTCTTCCTCGAAGCTCACAAGATCAGTGTTACGCAAATATGCATTAAATTCTTCCTTAATTCCCACTCGATCCATAAAGTTCTCAGAAGGCCATTCACAAGGACGCACTGGAGCGTCTCTTGGTGGCTCTTCATCAGCATCGCGCATTGCAAGCCTGGGTCCTTGCTTCCTTGAAGAACCACCTTGGAACATTTTCCGAAACATTTTTCTTCCTCTGAAAAATTCTGAAATTTTTTAGTAACTTCAAAATAAAAGTAAACCAAACTCAATAATATTGATAGTAACTACTCCTACAAGTGCCTAGGGCCTATATCATGCATCAAAACTACTTTTGACCGTATAAATTTGACATGCAAGCTCAAGAACAGGGTCACCTAAGCAGCAAAAATTTGCAATGAATAAAGCACTAGAACAAAAACTAATTGGACCAATGGGGGAGTCACATACCAAGGAACAATCTCCCCAAGCAGTTTTGTGAGAGGTGGTTTGAGCAAGGAGATCGAAAATGGTAGCAAAACAAGCTTGGACTCAGGTTTGAGCTGGTTATTCGTGTTTGGGGGAGGAAGAAGGAGTGTATGGGTGAAAGGATACGTGGAGGAGGGCCACCATGGGCCCACGAGACAGGGGCGCGCCCTAGAGGGGTAGGCGCGCCCTCCACCCTCGTGGGCCGGTGGTTGCCCCCCTGGTGTGTTCTCAGTTCCATAAATCCTCAAATATTCTAGAAAAAATCATATTTAATTTTCAGGGCATTTGGAGAACTTTTATTTTCGAGGTATTTTTATATTGCACGGATAATCAGATAACAGACAGACAAATATTTATTTTTATTTTATTTAATATAAATAACAGAAAGTAAAAGTGGAGTACAGAAGGTTGTGCCTTCGAGTTTCATCAATCTCATGGTCATCAAAAGGAATCCACTAACAAGGTTGATCAAGTCTTGTTAATGAACTCATTCCGAATAACATGGAACCGAAGAAATTTCGAATAACACTATGTTACCTCAACGGGGATATGCACATCCCCAATAACAAGAATATCATATTTCTTCTTGACAGTAGGAAGAGGAAATTCAAAACCTCCAAATATAATCGATGGAATTTTTCCAATAGAGTTGATACTATGAACTTGAGGTTGTTTCCTCGGAAAGTGTACCGTGTGCTCATTACCATTAACATGAAAAGTGACATTGCCTTTAGTGCAATCAATAACAGCCCCTGCAGTATTCAAAAAGGGTCTTCCAAGAATAATAGACATACTATTGTCCTCGGGAATATCAAGAATAACAAAGTCCGTCAAAATAGTAACATTTGCAACTACAACAGGCACATCCTCACAAATACCGACAGGTATAGCAGTTGATTTATCAGCCATTTGCAAAGATATTTCAGTAGGTGTCAACTTATTCAAATCTAGTCTACGATATAAAGAGAGAGGCATAACACTAACACCGGCTCCAAGATCACATAAAGCAGTTTTAACATAGTTTCTTTTAATGGAGCATGGTATAGTGGGTACTCCTGGATCTCCAAGTTTCTTTGGTATTCCACCCTTAAAAGTATAATTACCAAGCATGGTGGAAATTTCAGCTTCCGGTATCATTCTTTTATTTGTAATAATATCTTTCATGTACTTAGCATAAGGATTTGTTTTGAGCATATCAGTTAATCGCATACGCAAAAAGATAGGTCTAATCATTTCAGCAAAGCGCTCAAAATCCTCATCATCCTTTTTCTTGGATGGTTTGGGAGGAAATGGCATGGGTTTCTGAACCCAAGGCTCTCTTTCTTTACCGTGTTTCCTAGCAACGAAGTCTTTCTTATCATAACGTTGATTCTTTGATTGTGGGTTATCAAGATCAATAACAGCTTCAATTTCTATATCATTATCATTACTAGGTTGAGCATCATCATGAACATTATTATTGACATTATCACTAGTTTCAGTTTCATTACCAGGTTGTGTTTCAGCATCAGAAATAGAAATATCATTTGGATTCTCAGGTGTTTCAACAATAGGATCACTAGAAGCATGCAAAGTCCTATCATTTTTCTTTTTCTTCTTTTTAGAATAACTAGGTGCATCTAAATTATTTCTCTGAGAATCTTGCTCAATTCTCGTAGGATGGCCTTCAGGATACAAAGGTTCCTGAGTCATTCTACCACCTATAGTCATAACTCTAACAGCATTATCATTAATCTTATTATTCAATTCATTGAGCAAATCATTTTGAGCTTTAAGTACTTGTTCTACTTGAGTCATAACCATAGAAGCATGTTTACTAATAAGTTTAAGTTCACCTTTGACATTAGCCATATAATCACCCAAGTGTCCAATCGTATTTGAATTGTATTTTAATTGTCCGCCAAAATAAGCATTAAAGTCTTCTTGCTTAGCCATAAATTTAGCAAACTCATCTAAGCATGGGCTAGCAATTTTAGTAAATGGGATTACAGCATTATCATATCTATAGAGAGAATTTACCTTTACTACCTATGTCGGGTTATCAAGACCATGAATTTCTTTAATAGGTAAAGGATTTGGATTATATGTTTCTTCAACAAGCGGTAAATTAAGACCATGTATTTCTTCAATAGGAGGTAAATTCTTAACATCTTCAGCTTTAATACCCTTTTCTTTCATAGATTTCTTTGCCCCTTGCATATCTTTAGGACTGAGAAATAGAATACCCCTCTTCTTCGGAGTTGGTTTAGGAATAGGCTTAGGAATTGGATCCGGAGGTGTCCAATTATTTTCATTTGTCAACATATTATTCAATAGAATTTCAGCTTCATCCGGTGTTCTTTCCCTGAAAACAGAACCAGCACAACTATCCAGGTAATCTCTGGAGGCATCGGTTAGTCCATTATAAAAGATATAAAGTATTTCATTTTTCTTAAGAGGATGATCAGGTAAAGCATTAAGTAATTGGATAAGCCTCCCCAAGCTTGTGGGAGACTCTCTTCTTCAATTTGCACAAAATTATATATACCCCTTAAAGCAGCTTGTTTCTTATGAGCAGGGAAATATTTAGCAGCGAAGTAATAAATCATATCCTGGGGACTACGCGCACAACCAGGATCAAGAGAATTAAACCATATCTTAGCATCACCCTTTAATGAGAACGGAAATATTTTAAGGATATAAAAGTAGCTAGTTCTCTCATCTTTAGTGAATAGGGTGGCTATATCATTCAATTTAGTAAGATGTGCCACAACAGTTTCAGATTCATAACCATGAAAAGGATCAGATTCAACCAAAGTAATTATATCAGGATCAACAGAGAATTCATAATCCTTATCAGTAACAAAGATATGTGAATTAGCAAAAGAAGGGTCAGGTTTAATTCTAGCATTTAAAGATTGCTTACTCCATTTAGCTAATAATCTTTTGAGTTCAGTTCTATTTCTGCAAGCTAAAATAGCTAAGGAAGCATCTTGATCAAAAACATAACCCTTGGGAATGGCAAGTGGTTCTTCATCATCACTTTCATCAGTATCATCAGATTCAATATTTTCAATTTCTCTAGCCCTAGCAAGTTGTTCATCAAGAAAAGCACTAAGTGGCATTGTCGGTGTTCTGGGAACGGGGGTCCCCAGACTTGCCTGCCTGCGGCCTGCGGCGTGGCTCAAAGGAGGCCCAGCATGGCCCATCTTCATCAGCACAAGACTCAAGACCCTCGCGAGGGGCCAAGCCTCGCGGGGTGGACGACATGGCGCATCCTTAGGAGGCTGGCTCGCGAGGAGGCGGAGAAATCAAGGCGGGGTACCTCACGAGGTGCCCATGACGCAAGCCATCACGACTCAGGGTGCCAGGCGGGTGCCAGCGCGCGCAGCGTCCTTCTTTCCTCTTTGGTTTAAAGGGGGGAAAGCGCAGCTACGGAGTACCGAGGCATCAGGCAAAGGTTGCCATTTTGGTGCAACGAGACCAAGACCAGGCGGACTACGAGACGGAGGTCACCATGGAGCCCAGCACGGCGTCACCGCAGAGCCTTTCGCAGGCAAAGACCAACTTTAGTCAGGATAAGTGTACTTGATGTTCCCCTTTGAGTTGGCCAATTGTTGGCGCCCTTCCGCTCAATATTTGGGAAGAGGCCCAGGGCCTTTGCCTATAAATAGGACTGGCCACCCACGTAGCAGGGGTCGGTTCGATCTCAACCAGACGGTCGACAAGTGAGGGAAAAGCAGAGAGAGAGTGAGCGTGAGAGAGAGAAGGGTGACTGAACTCCTCCTAGCAGTTCATCGCCCCAGCCAAGAACAGGCCCTCGCGAGGCTGTTCTTCCTTGTACCGTTCATCATCATCAGCCCCAAGAGGCAGTCCACCCACCACACACTGGAGTAGGGTATTACACCACAACGGTGGCCCGAACCAGTATAAACCTTGTGTCTCTCGTGCAGTTCTCTTAGTAGTTTAGATCTTTGTGAGACGAGGAGGTAGAAGGCGTGATCTCCGGGCGCACCCCATTGTTCGAACCTTAAGGGTCTGCCGGAACCCGTGATCCGACATTTGGCGCGCCAGGTAGGGGTGCGCCGGAATCTGTCCTCCACCACTCCGTTCTCCTCCGACCGTCGCATCCATGTCCGACGCTCGTCGGGCCCGCGCCGAGCGCCGAGCCGCCATCGCTTCTCGCGTCGCCCAGACGGCCCCCGTCGGTGGGCGTCCTCGTTGTTCCCCGTCGCCCGCCGTCAACGCTGCCACCGGCCCGGCGGGGGGCGAGCAGCAAGCGTCATCTCAGCATCCGTCCGTGCGCCAAGACGGCCGCACCGCTACTCCATCGCTCGCACCAGCTGGCTCTTCGTCCCGCGTGCTCCGCGCACCCTTGGAGGCTCGAGCTGCGCTCCTCGCGGCAAACTAGCTCCTACGCTACCGCCCCGTCGACGACGTCTACGAAGACTGGCTCGACCGCGTCGCCGAGCTTGTCCGCGCCGCAGGGGGCTCTTCCGCGCCGTCCGTTCCTCTGCGCCACACCCTGCCCCGCGCGGGCAACGAAGCTCCAGAGGCGCACCAGCCGCCTCCTCTCCAAGAAGATGCCATGGCTCCAAGGCACGTGGCCCCTGGGCAGAACCCGCTCCGTCAGGTGCCAGCGCAACAAGAACGGAGCTGCCAAGAAGTCCCTCGCCCACAAGGAGCTGCCCGGGCGCTCCCTGCTCCGGCACGCCGCGACCCTGCTCCAGCTCCGGCATGCCAAGACCCCGCTCTGCTCCTAGCTGCAGCGCGTGGGGACCATCAAGACCAAGCTCTCCACCAGCCGAAGCCTTTCGTGGCCACCGCCGGCTGCCGCGCCTACACCACCGAGCTGTGCAGCGTCGCGTGGCCCGGCAAGTCAAGCCAGACCTGCCTCCTCACTACGACGGCACAACTGACCCCGCAGAGTTCCTCCAGCTCTATGAGCTGGGCATCGAGGCTGCCAGTGGGGATGAAAAGGTCATGGCGAACTGGTTCCCCATGGCGCTCAAGGAAGGAGCTCGAACCTGGCTCCTGAATCTGGCTCCGGGCACGATCTCCTCCTGGGACCAGATGCGCACCCGCTTCATCGCCAACTTCCAAGGTACTCGCGACCGGCCACCCGCCGTGAGCAACATGCGCCGCATCAAGCAACAACCTGGGGAAACCCTGCAAAAGTACATCCAGCGCTTCAACAGTGCACGCCTCAAGATCCCCAAGGTGTCCGAGGAAGCCATCATCTCGGCCTTCTCCGATGGCGTGCGCGACGTCAAGATGAAGGAGGAGCTGGCGATGCACGAAGACCTCTGCACCTCCCTGGAGCTATTCAACTTGGCGACCAAGTGCGCCAGGGCTGAGGGACGTCTCTCCCTCCTCGAGCTGCCTGCCGCGGACCCAGAAGAGAAGAAGCCCAAGGCGAAGGACGTGAAGCGCAAGGGGGCTGCCGTACTCGTAGCAGAACACGACACCAAGCGGGGCAAGGATCTGCCCGAACCCTCCAGGGGCAGCCGGTACTGTGTGTACCATGACCTCCACACCCACAACACCAACGAATGTCAAGAACTCCGCGCCATGCGAGAAGGAAGGATCGGCCGTCGCCCTGACCGTGCTGACCGAGGCTACGACTGAGGAGGAGGAAGAAACCCAGGACGCTGGGAAGATCGCGGCCCGTGCCAGGGGTGGCGCGACCAACCTCGCGAGGACCGCTGGCGGGACCTGCCTCACGAGGGAGACTGGAGGGATCAGCCTTGTGAGGATCGCCCTCATGGCAACGCAGGCCTACATCCGCTGCCGCCTCAGCCAAGGAGGAACGAAGACCGCCATCAAGACGAGGGGGCTGGGGGCTTCCAAGAGCCACGCGCAATCGCCTGCATCCTGGGCGGAGCTCAAGCCCCAGCCTCTCAATGTATCTTCAAGCAGTTTGCCCACGAAGTAATTGCAGTTCTCCCCAAGCTCGAACCAACGCGCCCCCTCAGGTGGTCAGCGTGCGCCATCATGTTCAGCTCAGCGGACCAGCTCAAGTGCGCGGCCACGGCCGGAGTCCTCCCGATGCTTTGCTCCCCAGTCATCAGCAACGTGCTGGTCACCAGCACCCTCATCGACGGAGGGGCAGGGCTCAACGTCCTGTCCGTGGAAACATTCGACAACCTCCAAGTGCCCTATGACCAGCTTCAGCCAACCAAGCCTTTCTCCGGAATCACCAACGGTTCCACAGTCCCGATCGGGCAGGTCCGCCTCCCTGTCACCTTCGGGGCTCGCAGCAACTACCGCACCGAGCTCATCGACTTCGACGTCGCCCACATCCGCCTACCGTACAATGCCATCCTCGGGTACCCAGCTCTGGCCAAGTTCATGGCCGTGACTCACCACGGCTACAACATCCTCAAGATGCCAGGAAGTGGCGGCGTCATCACGGTGCCCTATGAAGAGAAGGATGCAGTGTGTTCCCTGGAGCAAGCCTATCAGGCCGCGTCGCTAGAAGACCCGGATCGCGGAAGCAGGAGGCTTCCTGAGACCACCCCCAAGAAGAAGAAGACGTCGTCAGGCTCAGCCCCTCAGGAGGCAGGCCCTTCAGGGCCCGTGTCTGCCCAGGGGGGGCCCCCCTTCCATTGCATAGGAAAGCACGCCCGGCGCCCTCCTCAGGCAGGGCTCGGGGGCTCTCACCTGGAGGGCCACCGACCTAGCCAGGGTCACGAGGGAGGCGCTTGGGCACCATGTGGAGGCGTGCTTCGAAGCACGTTTCCCTCGAGAAGGAGCCAGGCAAGGAAGGTCAGGCCAGCAGGAGTTCGTTAACAAGGCCATTCAAGAACTACAGGAGTCAAGGATCATGAGAGGTTGCCGCCGTCTACCAGCTGTGGCCCCACATCCAGGCAAGGATGGTGGGCTGCGCGTCTGCGTCGACGTACCAGGGCTCAATCAGATCGCCACGACGGAGCATCTCTGGCCCTCGCAAGTGGGGCGCTGCGGGGGTCCACCCCACATCTATGTTCACATGCCTTACGGCCTGCCGAGCATGGCTGCGGCTGTCGGCGTTCTGGGAACGGGGGTCCCCAGACTTGCCTGCCTGCGGCCTGCGGCGTGGCTCAAGTCGGGGCCCAGCGTGGCCCATCTTCATCAACACGAGGCTCAAGACCCTTGCGAGGGGCCAAGCCTCGCGAGGCGTACGACACGGCGCATCCTCAGGCATAGCCTCGTCAGGCTGGCTCGCGAGGAGGCGGAGAGTTCAAGGCGGGGTACCTCGCGAGGTGCCCATGACGCAAGCCATGACGACACGGGGCACCAGGCGGGTGCCAGCGCGCGCAACGTCCCTCTTTCCACTTTGGTGCAAAGGGGGCAAGCGTATCCGCAGAGTACCGAGGCATCCGGCAAAGGTTGCCACTTTGGTGCAACGAGACCAAGACCAGGAGGACTACGAGACGGAGGTCACCATGGAGCCCAGCGCGGCGTCATCACCAGAGCCTTTGGCAGGCGAAGACTGCTTTTGTCAGGATAGATGTACTCGCTGTCCCCCTTCAAATTAGCCCGCCATTGTTGGATCCCTTCCCGCTCAATATTTGGGGAGAGGACCAGGCCCCCTATAAATAGGACTAGCCACCCACATAGCAAGGGGTTCGATTCCTGGTTGTTCGGTCCGGGATCTGAGGGTGAAAGAGAGAGAAAGGTGACTGAACTCTTCATAGCAGTTCATCACCACAACCAAGAACAGACCCTCGTGAGGCTGTTCTTCCTTGTATTGTTCATCCACACCCGCCCCAGGAGGCAATCCATCCACCACACACTGGTGTAGGGTATTACACCACATCGGTGGCCCGAACCAGTATAAATCTTGTGTCTTTCGTGCAGCCCTTTTAGTAGTTTAGATCCCATCGAGACGGAGAGGTTGAAGGCGAGATTTCCGCGCGCACCCCAGTGTTCGAACCTTAAGGGTCTGCCGGAACCCGAAATCCGACATTTGGCGTGCCAGGTAGGGGTGCGCCGGAATTCGTCCTCCACCACTCCGTGCCCCGTCGCGTCTTCATCGCCATGCCCGGCAGCCAGGAGGTCAACCCCGACCCGTGGGCTGCATGGCCCAAACGCGCGGAACCGCTCGAGGCGCTCGCCTCGAACGACCCCGCGCCCCAGGCAGCTCGCGGTCCGCAAGGCGACATGGACAGGCTTCGGCAACTCTTACACTGCGGAAGGCTCGGTCGGCAGCAAGGGCCTTCAATCACGCTGCGACAACGACACCATACACCCGCCGGGAGCAGGCGAATTCGAGGGCCGCGCTCATGGTGGCCCGAGAGCTGCTGCGGTGCAGGTTGCTGGAGGGCGGCCACGACGTGCTGCTAGAGCGAGTGGCAGAGCTCCTGGGCTTTGCCACCTCGGGGGCTCACCCCTTCTCCACCCAGCTCCCATCTCAAGCCCAGAGCGACCCGCACGGGGGCTCCACGCGCGCCCGTGGGCTTCAAGGCTACTCCGACGCCAGCGAAGCTGTCGGCACCGGACCGGTGGCGGCGCTGCCCCCGCCCCCGGCCCGCGAAGGAGAAGGACTCGACGCGACCCGCAGCCCCGGAGGGCGGCCGCATTGCCACCCAATGGCAGGCATGACAGGTGGGGCCGCATGGCATGTGGGGCGCCACGACATGGCGTACGGGATGACGGCGACGGAAGAGTACGTGCCCCTCATGATGGACCAAGGACACCCTCACGAGGACGGGCAGGGCTCACTCCTCGGCCCCAGCTGGGGGGACGAGGTGATGGAGGCTGAGCCCTTCCAGGCGCTCCAGGACGAGCCTGCTGGCCACGCTGGAGGCAGCGATCACCGGGCGCCGCTAACTCTTCAGGGGCAGGTATATGCTAACCGTGGATCGCAGGAGGTGCAGGTCGCCGCGGCGAGCGGCTGCCCCGCTCCTACAGTCCCTCACCCCTCGGGAGGAGGGTGCAGGGGGCTGCAGGGGAGGGGCCGGGATCCGACATCACCACCGCGGCGTTCGGAGCAAGGCGTTCTCAGGAAGTAGGCCCTCTGCTGGGGAGGTGCCTCAGGGCCTGCCCCTGGCAGAGGACCCGTGGTCGTCGGGGGAACCGCTGGCGACCGCTCTACCCCATCGGGTGGCGTCCTGGGTTCCGGTCGTTGCTGACGGCACTATAGTGTGGCGCAAGGCGGGGCCCTCGTCTGGCGATATGAAGCAAGGCCAGTACCTGTGAAGAAGGCCCAGTGCCTGTGAAGCTCGCCGCCCCGTGACACTCTCACGTAATAATGAGTGGGGCTGTACACGCCCCGGAGTCTCAGGGGTGCTAACCTCAGGCCCTGGGGCTCCCTCTCATGCCCAATGGACAGCACTTAGCTCCGCGCTGGTGAGAAGACGTCCAAGACTAGATTAGGTGCCGGACGCGGCCTTTTGTCTGCCTTTTTGTTGCCCTTCCCTTTGGTTGTAGGTTTTCTCTCGCTGGATTTAAGTTGGATTCGAATTCGAGATTTGCGTGTGTTTGGGGGAGGGGTGCTTGTTCTCGCTCGAGTTGTTCTCGCGTTCTGGTTGCCGCTTCGTCACAACTGCCTCCCCTCGCGAGCCCCTCGCGAGCCGGGTAAGGCCAGGCTAGTGCACAGCCCAGGCTGCCGCTGTTGCTCCCTCTCGGGAGGATTTTCGGGTGCCTGCGGAGGTTGTCCTATCCGGAAAAGGCCTAGAGCCTGTGAAGCAAGGCGAGTGCCTGTGAAGCTCTCGCACCCAAGGAAAAGGCCTAGAGCCTATGAAGCAAGGCGAGTGCGTGTGAAGCTCTCGCGCTCAAGGAAAAGGCCCATAGCCTGTGAAGCAAGGTGAGTGCCTGTGGAGCTCTCGCGCTCGAGGAAAAGGCCCAGAGCCTGTGAAGCAAGGCGAGTGCCTGTGAAGCTCTCGCGCTCGAGGAAAAGGCCCAGAGCCTGTGAAGTAAGGCGAGTGCCTGTGAAGCTCTCGCGCTCGAGGAAAAGGCCCAGAGCCTATGAAGCAAGGCGAGTGCCTGTGAAGCTCTCGCGCTCGAGGAAAAGGCCCAGAGCCTGTGAAGCAAGGCGAGTGCCTGTGAAGCTCTCGCGCTCGAGGAAAAGGCCCAGAGCCTGTGAAGCAAGGGGAGTGCCTGTGAAGCTCTCGCGCTCGAGGAAAGGCCCAGAGCCTGCGAAGCAAGGCGAGTGCTTGTGAAGTCATCGCGTTCGGGAGAAGGCCCAGGGCCCGTGGAGAAGGCCAACGCATGAGGAGTTTCTCATCAGCGACAACCTCACATCCTGAGGACCCAGCTAGAAAGCGCCCAAGGCGTTGCGCCCTCCTGCAGGCCGCCTCGAAACCAGCATGGGACAAAGGTAAACCAGCCCACCGTCAGGCGCGAGCGCAATTTGGTTACTACTGATATGATAGACACGGGTTTTTACATGAGGGGCTTCCCCTCCCAAAATGCTCTCACACACCACCAGGTCAAAAGCCTAAGTTCTATTCATGCAGAGTGAAAAAGACAGGAGCGATACGCTCTCAGTCGGACCAATCCCCCAATGCGTCCCCGGAAGCACCTCCTGAGCCCTCGCCGGAGTCGTCGAGCTCACCATCGACGCCTGCGTCGCTGCCGGCGGCGTCAGGGCCGCTCGCCGCGCCATCCTCGTCAGCACCCACGACCACGTCACTGTCGTCCGAAGTGAAGGCCCTGACGAGGGCGTCCACGTTATCCTCCACCCAGCGCGACAGGTCGTCCCGGACGGCCTGGGGGACTAGGGCGATGACGGCGTCGAAGTCGAAGCGGGGATTCATGTTTTGAAGACGGCTGAAGACACGGGAGAAGGCGCGCTTGAGCAAGGCGCGGCTCCTCTCCTCCACCAACCTGTCGGCCCTAACCGACCGCGCCTCCAGCTGCGCCACCACGGCGGTGAAGAACTGCAGGTTACCGGCGTAGTTGATCGTGTGTGGCTCACCGACGGACGCCTCGCAGATGTTGCCCAAGGCCAAGTTGGCCCTCTCGCTGAGCGTGGTGAACATTGGGCCATGCGCGTGCTCCAGGAGCCGCCACCGGCGTATTTCGTCGGTGTTCTTGCACTCGACGGCCTCGGCCTCTTCCATCCGTTGGCGAAGGCGGAGCACCTCGGCTTGAGAGGCGGCCAGCTCTTTCTGCGCTGCCTCAAGGGCGGCCCGGGAGGCGTCGGCCAGCCGCATCGCCTCGTCCCGTTGGGTCCTCAGTTCTGCGGTTCTGCCTTCGGCTTCGACCCGGATCATCCCCAGCTTCCCCTCGAACTCACGCTCGAGGCCTTGGCACGCCATCGCCACCCGACAACAAACCTCCTCCAGGACGCTGCGCTTCCCGCGCAGCGACGTCATCCTCCGCTTGCTTCACTAGGCGCTCCCTCGTCTCCAGCCTCTCGTACTCACGGGAGCGCTCGGCGGCCTCCAGCACCAACGCTTCCTCGTGCTTCTGAAGCTCAGCTGGGTCACCGGAGGCCACCTCCATCGACGCGAGGGCTTCCTCGCGCAGCTCCACTTGCTCCTCCAACGAGTGGCATCGGGCCAGGAGCTCGTGAGCTTGCTCCTCCGCCGCCTCTCGCCACCCATCAGCTCTCCGGGCCTCCTCGATGGCCTGGGAGCGGGCCACTCGGGAGGCCTCCAGCGACGCCTTCGCTTCTTCATAATCAAGGTCGCGTTGGCGGCGCGCAAGGGCGACGGCGGCCTCCAGCTCGCGCCTCCCTGCAGCTAGGTGCAGGCCCTCGGCCTCCAGGCGAGCATCTTCAGCGGCAAGCTCTTCCCCAAGAAGGTCCACCGCGTCGGCCGCTCGTCGAAGGAACCGTTGGCAGCGAGAGCGGCGCTCCCGGGCGCGCTCGAGCACATCTTCGACGTCGTCATCCGCCCCAAGCAGGCGCCGGGGGCTGCGGGTCACCGTTCCCCCTCCGGGCAGGGGGCTGGGGGCTGGCGACCTCGCAACGGCCGGACGCGCCGCATCAGAAGCCCGACCAAGGGCCAGCCCGCCTCCAGATGAGGGGCGTAGGTGGCGCCTCAACCAGTCGCAGGCCAAGGCCAGACGGGAGGTACCCGACAGACTGGCTATCCCCTGAGAAGGCCCGCAAAGGAGAAGCGCGGGGAATGAAGGGCCGCGGCGCACCTCGGGACGATCCGCCCCATCAGACGCCCTCATCACGAGGGTAGAGCTGCTCGGAGCACTTGAGGATGGCGGAGGAGGCGAAGCCGAGGGAGGTGGTGCCTCGGCGACTCCCGCGATCTCAGTTGGAAGGGGCCTCCGGAGAAAGAATCAGTGAATGCAACAAGAGGATCGGGAGTCAGAGAGGAAAAAGACTTACTCGTCAGTGGCGAAGTACTTCCTGCGCTTCAGCACGCGACAAGGGGAGTCAACACCCAGAGCCTCCCTCTTCCTCCGGAGGGCCTCGAAGTCCACGCGGAACCGGCCCAAGACAAGAGCGCAAGGATCAACCTGCCGCGAGGACGAGGCACCAGGACGGCCCGCGTCGGGAGCGCCCGCCTGGCGCGTGCCACCAATCACCTCGTCAAAAGCCGAGACCAGTGCTCCAAGGCCCCAGCCCCGGGCGCTGGGAGCGGATGCCTACCACCTTCAGCCGCAGCAGTACGGGCCTTAGGAGCTGTCTCCTCACGAGCGGCATCGGGCGCTGCACCCTCCTCCGGAGATGCCCCCGCACGAGCAGCCTCGGGCGCCGCACCCTCCTCCGGAGCCATCCCCTCACGAGCGGCGCACAATGCTGCCCCCTCCTCCGGAGCCTCCTCGGCCTCAGGCGCCTCCTGTCTCCCTTCTCCGCCGCTTGAGGAGGAGTCGCCTTGGCCGATTGGGAGGGGAGTCACCACTACAGGGTTCTCGCGAGGCCCTTGGAGACCGGCGGGGCGCAGCCCCCACTCATCGAAGGCGGGCATCTGCTTCATGAAGTCAGCCTTGCTCTGACAGAGATATAGCAAGGCCCCGCCTTGCCGGATGTTGCCAGGATTGGGGTCCCCGTCCAAAGTCAGGAGCGTCGACTTCAGCACCGCGGGAGCCAGGTCTTCTTCCTGGAGCCTCATGTCGTCCTCGCGCCCCCGGAAGGCCCACATTCGGCGAGAGTGCCGCTGCAGGGGAGCGACACGGCACAACAAAAACTCCTTCACCACTTTGGGCACTGTCACGCCGAGTTTCCTTAGGAGCACGAAGCGGGGCCAGACGAAGACAAGCCGAGGGCTCTTCAGCGTCTCCTGGCCCCAACCCGAATTGGGGACGGCAGGCGAGGTCGACTCCGATAGCAGGGGGCTGGGCACCCCTGCGTCCACATACAACCACCGCTCGCGGAACCTGGCCGCGGGTTGGGGGAGTTGGAAGTCAATTCCAGACGCCTCGGACACAGGCTCGGCAGCAAAGCTCGCGCATGCCCAGCGCTGGGAAGGATCGACAAGACGCAGCAAGAAGAAGTGGCGCAGCAGGGCGACCGAAGGAAGGATGCCCACCATGGCTTCGCAAACGAAGGCAAAGACCGAAAGGAGGGTGATGGACTCAGGACTTAGATGCATTAAGTGGACCTGATAATGCAAAAGCACGGCATTGAAGAAATCGGAGAAAGGGGGAACCAGACCCGCCCACAAGGCATCGATAAAACATGGGACCTCAGTGGCTGTCCTGTCAATGGAGAAGTGGGACGCGGGCCAGGCAGTCGTCCTTCTGCACTCGTTAAAGACGGTGGCTAGGGCCAAGATGTCCCTGCCCAGGCACTCTTGGTTTAGCACAGTCGACCGGCCGACGAGGGGGGCCACCGTTGGCGGCGCACAAGACGAAGGCATGGGTTTCTCTGCTCTCTCCTTCCCCGTCGGAGCCATGGCGATGGGAAGGAGGGGGGGGGGGAATTCGAGATTGGATTGAAGGCAGGGGGAGGCGCTCGAAAGAAGGAATAACAGAGGACACCCGAGCAACGGGAAAGGGGACGGCTGTTACAACTACCAGTCCGCCTAGCAAGGCGCACAATAAGGAAGCGTGGGGGAACGGTGCCGCCCACGTCCAATCAACCGCCAAGCGGCGTCCAAGGCCGCAGGCTGTTAGGGCCCGCGGTGCTTCGGCCTTGCCCTTTCGCCTCTCGGCACGGCCAAGTCCATGCGCGCCTTGGGCCCGGGGGCTATTGTCGGCGTTCTGGGAACGGGGGTCCCCAGACTTGCCTGCCTGCGGCCTGCGGCGTGGCTCAAGTGGGGGCCCAGCATGGCCCATCTTCATCAACACGAGGCTCAAGACCCTCACGAGGGGCCAAGCCTCGCGAGGCGGACGACATGGCACTTCCTCAGGCACAGCCTCGTCAGGCTGGCTCGCGAGGAGGCGGAGAGTTCAAGGCGGGGTACCTCGCGAGGTGCCCATGACGCAAGCCATGACGACACGGGGCACCAGGCGGGTGCCAGCGCGCGCAGCGTCCCTCTTTCCTCTTTGGTGCAAAGGGGGCAAGTATATCCGCGGAATACCGAGGCATCAGGCAAAGGTTGCCACTTCGGTGCAACAAGACCAAGACCAGGAGGACTATGAGACGGAGGTCACCATGGAGCCCAGCTCGGCGTCATCACCAGAGCCTTTGGCAGGCGAAGACTGCTTTTGTCAGGATAGATGTACTCGCTGTCCCCTTCAAATTAGCCCGCCATTGTTGGATCCCTTCCCACTCAATATTTGGGGAGAGGACCAGGGCCCCTATAAATAGGACTAGCCACCCACATAGCAAGGGGTTCGATTCCTGGTTGTTCGGTCCGGGATCTGAGGGAGAAAGAGAGAGAAAGGTGACTGAACTCTTCATAGCAGTTCATCACCACAGCCAAGAACAGACCCTCACGAGGCTGTTCTTCCTTGTATTGTTCATCCACACCAGCCCCAGGAGGCAATCCATCCACCACACACTGGAGTAGGGTATGACACCACATCGGTGGCCCGAACCAGTATAAATCTTGTGTCTTTCGTGCAGCCCTTTTAGTAGTTTAGATCCCATCGAGACGGAGAGGTTGAAGGCGAGATTTCCGCGCGCACCCAGTGTTCGAACCTTAAGGGTCTGCCGGAACCCGAAATCCGACAGCGGCGTACTAGCGCCTCATGAGGGGCATCATGGAGGCTCTGGAAGACAGGCGTTCCGCGGCCTTGGCGGAGATGAAGATAGCTCGCGAGGAGTCACCAGTGCCTCCGGAGCCTCCCGAGGCCCCGGGGCCTTGGGGCTCGTGAGGATCAGCTTCCGCAGCCCACCGAGTCTGCTGCACCAACGCCGCTTCGCCGACGACATCCTCAGGTGACATCTTTCAAGCTTCATTCCCAGCTGGGAGCACCCTCCCAGGGTCGCATCACTCCCATGCCGTGTGGGTCCGTCCCTGCGGCATGTATCCCCTTTTATTTTTCGGTCGTTAGTTTGCCTTGATGGGGGCGCCCCTTGGGCTGCATCATCCCCAAGCCGCTCGGGCTAGGCCCAGCGGCGTGTATCTCCCTCGCGTTTATTTCCAATTATGCATTCGCCTATCACGCTTGATTGCTTGATGCCTGTCTGCGGCATCCTTTCTTCTCCATGTCGGCCACTTGCACGTTAAAGGGGGGGTGCCTGAGCATCGCGACTCAGGGCTCTTACTGGCTCTCCAGCCCTCACCCTCTGTCCTTGTCCACGGCATCGCGACCTGGCATACCAGCGACGGCTGAGACAAGCTCGAGGGCCGGGACCCGAGGACGTAGAGTACCGGCATCTAACCAAATTTTGCAGGGACACATCTCAAGATACGGCCCAGTGCCAGGCGCAACCCGCCTAGAGGTAGGGCCTCGTGAGTCCCGCGCTGGCTCACGGGTGCCCAGATATACCTCACCTAGCCCTACCGTGCCGGCCATGTGTCAGGGCGGGGCTGTACATGCCCCGGGGGCTCCTCCCGGAGGGGAGCCCCCTCCCACGTACCAGTGGAAGCACCATGCTCCGCGCTGGCTGACGACACTGTCGAGGAGCGGCTATGCCCGTACACATACGAAAGCGCTATGCTCCGCGCTGGTGATAAACAACTGGGGGTGGCCTCCGGGCCGCATTAACCTTAGGGAGCCCAGAGCTCAGTGGCTGGCCTCATCGCAACGCCTCCCCTCGGGAGTGCCGCGCGAGGGGGCTAGGCACGGGGGCTATGACTGGGTCATGCCCAGACGTACGACGCCCAGCCAGGCCCCTCGGGCCTGGTTCGTCGCGCGTCTCTCCCTGAGCGGAGCCAAGGTATGAAGGCCGTTTGCGCGTCAAGGGGGACCCCTGAGCATCGCGACTCAGGGGCCTAACTGGTCCCGTAGCCCCTCACTCCTTAGTTCCGAAAGGCTATGCTGGGTGAGGTACACGCGGGGCCGGGCTCTGTAGACATAGAACGGTAGCCCCGCTTACATTGCACCTCATCACCCATTGTTTGCGCGTCAAGGGGGGCTCCTGAGCATCGTGACTCAGGAGCCTAACTGGCTCCGTAGCCCCTCACTCCTTAGTTCCGAAAGGCTATGCTGGGTGAGGTACGCGCGGAGCCGGGCTCTGCAGACGTAGAACGGAAGATACACCTACATCGCGCCTCCCTACTTGTTGTTCGCCCGCCAAGGGGGACTCCTGAGCATCGCGACTCAGGAGCCTAACTTGTCACGTAGCCCCTCACTCCTTTGGTCCCATCCTGGTTTCCGGCCGGGGCTAATGCTGGGTGAGGCACGCGTGGGGCCGGGCTCTGCCGGCGTAGAACACAAGCAAGTAGGGAAGAAAAACATAAAATTCAAGGAATTTAAAAGCAAATATTACAACCCATACTGTCGTCTCAGTACCAAATGCAAGTTTAAATGCCTCCTCGAGGCATGATGCATGTGCAGGAATTGAAAGAAGGACAGGGATGGAATGGAGTCACTTGTCGGCGGTGAAGCTGTGCGGAGTGGCTTCGCCTCGTGGAGCAGCAGGGCCGGCAGCGCCTTGCTTTGGCTTGGTGCTGAAGGCCCGGAACTTCCCCAGTAGCGCCTCCGCGCGCCCCTTCACGGCTTCGACAGCGGCGGCAGCACCCTCGCTGCTCACCGGTTCCAGCAGGCCGTCGAGGTCGGCGTTGGGATCACGAAGGTAGATGTGGGCGAAGACCTGCGTCAGCGCAGCAGAAGACAGGACGCGCGCCTCGGCCTCGGCCGTGGGGCCGATGCCAAGGGCGACGTCCCCAAGGGCCTTAACCAGGAAAGGAAGCAGCTTGGCGGGGCCATCACCATCACCAGCTAGCGGGCTGTCCAGGCCACTCTCGTAAAGCGTCTTCAGCGAAGTGCGGGCATCTTTCTCCATGTCCGCAAAGGCCACGCGATCCTCGGCAAGAACCTTGGCCTTGCTGTCCAGCTCGACCCTCGTCGCCTCCAGCTCCTCCCCCAGCGCACTTAGACGGTTGCGGCGCTTCTTGAGCTTGGCCTCCCGGCCCTCGATGGCCGCCTCGCGAGCCTTCATGCCTTCTTCTTGTTCCTGGCGAAGACGAACCTCCTTCGTGAGCTGGTCCCGCAGGCCTTGCAGCTCATCCTCCAGCGCCTTGCAACGACCGCGGGCTTCAACCACCTCTCCCAGGGCCGCGTCTCGGGCAGCCTTCGCCTCGAGGGTGGCCTCCCTCTCTCCGTCACAGGCCGTTGAGGCCTGAACCAACGCCACCCGAATCAAAGCATCAGAGCGAATCCACCCCGAACCCAGTTCCAGGCGCCTGGCCACCAGGCGAGGGTCGGCGCCGAGAAGATCCTGCCGCAGCCGGTCTAGTTCAGCAACGGCACGCTCCAGGATGGAAGAAGAAGGCGGAGAGACATCGGTGCGCTCCAAGACAACAGGAGGAGTTGGGGAAGCAACGGTCGGTGGAACGGGAGGAGAAAGTAGCGGCGGCGAGGCCGCAGTGTCCCGAGGCAGAGTCCGCTGCGCCTCCACAGCCGTAGCAGCGGCGCCAGACGAGGGCGCCTCGGGAGTCGTTCGAGCCATGGTGGCTGGGCTTGCCCCAGCCAGCTCAGCCAAGCCTCGCAAGGATGAGCAGGCAGGAAAGGCCCGTGCGTCACGATCTCCCTCCCCTGCAGGCGGAGGTGTCGCTGCAGATGGGGCCTCGGGGGCTCCCTTTGGCTTCTTCGCGGCTGGCGCCAGCCTATTCAAGAGAAGCAATCATCAAGCCTCGTAAGCGGAACGAGAAACAAAAGATCAAGGATCAAGCACTAATGGGTCATCACCGGTGAGCTCGGGCAGCCTCCGGCCCAACTTGAAGCCTGACAGCCGGCTGGAAGGGTCGACCTCAGAAGCAGAAGGCACGTCCATGGTTCGCCCCGGAGTCAGGACGGACCCGCGGGGGATTGACCCGGTCCTGCCCCTCTCCGGGATCGTGGGCGAGCTCCCGCTACCCATTACGTCATCGTCATCATCATCATCATTGATTGGCGGAAGGCGGAGAGTGCGGGACCCGCGCCAGGAGAGGGGAGCCCTTGACTCTCCATCAGTCGCCCTAGAGTCGGGCCCCTCTCCCCGCTCCTCTTCCTCCTCCTCATTGCTGGAGTCGCCGGAGGGCACATCCACCGGTCCTTCGGAAGCCGCCACGGGCACGAGCCCGTCCCCGTTAAAAACAGGCATGGACTTCAGCACCTGCTCCCAGTCGTCACGAAGGAACAAGGGCTTGGGAGCGCACTTCAACCTTGCCACCTTGCCCCTGACCAGAGATTGGAGAACCGCGGTCACATCCACTTCGTCCATGGCCTCGGGGCTCGGATGAGGCCTCCACATTGGAGAAGGGTACCGCCGGAGCGGAGCCAGCTGGTGCTCCAGGAACTCCTTCAGCAGCGATGCACCGGTCAACTTCGCCGCCGCCATGCTGGCCGGCCTCAGGTCTGCGTCCATCTTCTCCAACACCAGTTTCACGCGGGGGTCCGTGAGCTCCGCTCGGCACCAGTTGCTGGAGCTCACAGGCTGCTCCGCGGGCAAGATCAGCCGAGGGTGGATGCGCCCGGCATCTGCCAAGACCCACTTGCTCCTGAAGCCCTCAATCCTCTTCCCGGGATTCGAGATGGCAATGGTGCCGCCATACGCGACGAAGCCCACGCACGCAGAAGGAGAGCCGCCGGTGACCCGGAGGGAGAAGTAGTGGCGCAGCAAGGCCACCGAAGGTTGCACCCCTACATGAGCCTCGCAGTAGTAAGCGAAGATCGCCAGAAGAAGGACAGAGTTGGGGTGGAAATGCAGAGCCTGCAAGTTGTAATGGCGAAGGACAGAGAAGAAGAACTCGGAGAAGGGAGGCACCAGGCCCACAGCAATGGAGCTTACAAAGAGAGGATAAAAGGTGCTCCCTCGGCCCTCAGGGGTGGCGGAGTCGGTCTTGAACACCTTCGTCCCGTTGCTGCCCTGCGGCGCCGCCATCCGGCGCAGCCGGGCAAGGCTTGCCTTGGACACATTCGGCAAGTCCAGAGCAGGAGAATACCAAGCTTCGGCCGGAGGCTGGCGAGGCACCATGGCTTCCTAGGTCGCGCGGCTGGAGTAGATCTGGAAGTTTGGAGGAAGAAAGGGAAGGCGCAAGAAAGGGGATCTGAGCAGCGACCGGAGAAAGCAAAAGGCGAAGTTTGGGCAGATGCCACTCCTTTACCAACCTGCGCGGTTGCTGAAGCACTTACGTCCAATCAACTGCCACGCGGCGCCCAAGGCCGCAGGCTGTTAGGGCTCGCGACGCTTCGCCCTTGCCTTTCACCTCTCAGCACGGCCAAGTCCATGCGCGCCTTGGGCCCGAGGGCTACTGTCGGCGTTCTGGGAACGGGGGTCCCCAAACTTGCCTGCCTGCGGCCTGCGGCGTGGCTCAAAGGAGGCCCAGCATGGCCCATCTTCATCAACACAAGACTCAAGACCCTCGCGAGGGGCCAAGCCTCGCGGGGCGGACGACACGGCGCATCCTCAGGCGCAGCCTCCTTAGGCTGGCTCGCGAGGAGGCGGAGAAATCAAGGCGGGGTACCTCGCGAGGTGCCCATGACGCAAGCCATGACGACTCAGGGCGCCAGCGCGTGCAGCGTCCTTCTTTCCTCTTTGGTGCAAAGGGGGCAAGCGCAGCCGCGGAGTACCGAGGCGTTAGGCAAAGGTTGCCATTTTGGTGCAACGAGACCAAGACCAGGCGGACTACGAGACGGAGGTCACCATGGAGCCCAGCACGGCGTCACCGCAGAGCCTTTCGCGGGCGAAGACCAACTTTAGTCAGGATAAGTGTACTTGATGTTCCCCTTCGAATTGGCCAATTGTTGGCGCCCTTCCCGCTCAATATTTGGGAAGAGGCCCAGGGCCTTTGCCTATAAATAGGACCGGCCACCCACGTAGCAGGGGTCGGTTCGATCTCAACCAGACGATCGACAAGTGAGAGAAAAGCAGAGAGGGAGTGAGCGTGAGAGAGAAGGGTGACTGAACTCCTCCTAGCAGTTCATCGCCCCAGCCAAGAACAGGCCCTCGCGAGGCTGTTCTTCCTTGTACTGTTCATCATCATCAGCCCCAAGAGGCAGTCCACCCACCACACACTGGAGTAGGGTATTACACCACAACGGTGGCCCGAACCAGTATAAACCTTGTGTCTCTCATGCAGTTCTCTTAGTAGTTTAGATCTTTGTGAGACGGGGAGGTAGAAGGCGTGATCTCCGCGCGCACCCCAGTGTTCGAACCATAAGGGTCTGCCGGAACCCGTGATCCGACAGGCATAGTAGTATCAGGCATAGAGGTAGTTTCATCATAAGTATCATGCATAGCAGATGTGGCATCATCAATAACATGCGACATATCAGAACGAATAGCAGAAGCAGGTGTAGGTGTCGCAAGCTTACTCAAAACAGAAGGTGAATCAAGTGCAGAGCTAGATGGCAGTTCCTTACCTCCCCTCGTAGTTGAGGGATAGATCTTGGTTTTTGGATCTCTCAAGTTCTTCATAATGATAAGCAGATATATATCCCAAGTGACTCAAAGAATAGAGCTATGCTCCCCGGCAACAGCGCCAGAAAATAGTCTTGATAACCCACAAGTTTCAAGGGTAGAGTATTCAACCCAAATTTATTGATTCGACACAAGGGGAGCCAAAGAATATTCTCAAGTATTAGAAGTTTAGTTGTCAATTCAACCACACCTGGAAACTTAATATCTGCTGCAAAGTGTTTAGTAGCAAAGTAATATGATAGTGGTGATAACGGTAGCAAAAGGTAACAGTAGTAAAAGTAATGTTTTTGGTATTTTGTAGTGATGATAGCAACAGCAATGGAAAAGTAAATAAGCGAAGAACAATATATGGAAAGCTCTCTAGGCAATGGATCGGTGATGGAGAATTATGCCGGATGTGGTTCATCATGTAACAGTCATAATGTAGGGTGACACAGAACTAGCTCCAGTTCATTGATATAAAGTAGGCATGTATTCTGAACATAGTCATACGTGCTTATGGAAAAGAACTTGCATGACATCTTTTGTCCTACCCTCCCGTGGCAGCGGGGTCCTTACGGAAACTAAGGGATATTAAGGCCTCCTTTTAATAGAGAACCGGAACAAAGCATTAACACATAGTGAATACATGAACTCCTCAAACTACGGTCATCACCGGTAAGTATCCCGATTATTGTCACTTCGGGGTTAACGGATCATAACACATAATAGGTGACTATAGACTTGCAAGATAGGATCAAGAACACTCATATATTGATGAAAACATATTAGGTTCAGATCTGAAATCATGACACTCGGGCCCTAGTGACAAGCATTAAGCATAGCAAAGTCATAGCAACATCAATCTCAGAACATAGTGGACACTAGGGATCAAACCCTAACAAAACTAACTCGATTACATGATAGATCCCATACGCCGTGGGCGCCTACCCATGCGCTCGGCCGATATCTATCCCGCCCACATTTGGGACACCTGACATGACTGTCCTACCCCCAACCCGCAATATATCCGAAATTTTAGATGGGGGCAAAGTTTGTAACTTTCCCCAAATTTCAAACAAGCGCGTCTCAAACCGAAACATTGTTCCCCCTTAGTTCCCCGCCTCCCTCCGTTTCCCCATTCATACTCTGTGTCGTGGGTTTGTCACGACAGATGTCCTTGTGAAAGGACTTAGTCATGGAGCCATCGCAATGGGTTAGCTTAAAGGCGTTAAACCGGACAAGGGGACACGGGGAGTTATACTAGTTCGGCCCCTTCGATGAAGGTAAAAGCCTACGTCTAGTTGTGATTGGTATTGCTAGGGTTTCGAAGGCCACGGAGCGAATCCGCTTTGTCTGGCTCTCGATTTGTTGTCTGTCACTCTAAACCGCTGTCGGATCGTCCCTTTATATACATAGGTTGACGCCCGCCGGTTTACAGAGTCCCGAAGCCGGATCATAAACGTGTCCGGTTCGGTCTCTATCCTTCCTATCTTACAATGCAATTTACATAACAAGGTCGGTTTACATCTACAGGCCTTAACTCGCCTCTGGGACTTTGGCCTTCATAAAGCGCCATCATTCTTATGTCTTCATGGGCTTCTAATCTTCATAAGCTTAATCCGGTTACCCCTGGCCGATTTACGTCCAGTAGTAATATCCCCAACATTAGGCCCCAGATTGGTTTGAACTTGTTCATGTCAATCTTCAATACTTAGAAAAAACTCCTCCTTTGCATCTTCACCTTGATTTTGTAAACCGTCGTGATGTCATACTCCAGGATCATGATAACCCATCCTGACGTCATCTATTCGTTGAGGCTGAAGATTCCCTTCATTAATGCATATCCAGTCATCGAGGCGACATCATTATTAACTATCCATTTTTGAGCTCCTCGATTCCCGCACTTGTCGCTTTATCGCTTTGCCTTATAAATAGGGCCATGTGTCTTTATTATTTTTTCCCCTTCGTCTCCTTCGCTTCTTCCTCCTCTCGACCTCTCCGCCCCTGTGCGCCGCCGCCGTCACCGAGCTTCTCTTCTGCCTTGACCAAGGCCGCTGCATCAACCTGACCATTACCAGAAAACCGCGGCGTTCCTCAGTTGCATCAACAATCACGGTAAGTCTTTTTCTTTCCCCCCTTGTAGATCTATCTAAGGTTTCCTTGTTCTTCGCAGTTCTCTGAAGTTCATCAGTGTTTCGGTGTTGTTCTTCCATGTTCCTCCTTAGTCTATAGATGGACACTTCATGCTTGACGTATCTCTTGCCGTGGCTAATCTTCTGTTACCACCACAAACCCTTATGCGCAAAAAACTGATCAAGTCCTTCATAAACTGTTTCGAGTCCTACTCTTTTTAGGTCAGAATATTTTTGCTTTTGTGTCTTCGGTAGATCCAAAATTCCCATGTGATCCTGTGAAACTTGTTTTTCCTTACTTAGCCCTTTTCGCCTTAGATCTGTATCCTCTGTAGGCGGTTCACCTTTGCAAAAACAATCTATCTCATACCATTAGTCCCCTAGTAAACCGGCAAACCTTCTTTATGTTGATTGTAATAATCCGGTTTAACAACACATCCATGCCCTTGATATGATCTTCCCATTCGCTATTGTATTCGTCTCCGGTTTACGCAGTTTCACATACCTGTATATCTTTATTCCACTGCATCTTGTATACCATCGTGAATAATTTGCAAACCGGCATTTCTTTTCCAACTTTTTGTTTGACAATGGCCAAACAGTTTGCCACTTGCAATTGGGCTCGTTCCCGGGTCACCGAGCAATAGTTGTACGGGATGGTAAGCATTGGCACCTTGCCTAAGAAAACTGAAATTCGATGGCGAGTTCCAGGAACAGAAAATCCTCCAACCCCAAGGCAGGGCGAGGTTGTCGTCTTCGTCGACCACATAGGCCGTGGCTTCAAACCGCCAGGGTCAAAGTTCTACCGAGATGTGCTTTCTAGTTTCCAACTCCATCCTCAAGATATCGGACCGAACTCGGTGTCCAATCTATGCAACTTCCAGGTCTTCTGTGAAGTGTACCTGCAAGAAGAGCCCACTGCTGAGCTGTCCCGGGACTTTTTTCATCTAAACCGGCGCACAGAGTTTGTAAATGGCCCCAGTACTGAGCTTGGTGGTGTCTCAATTCAGAAGCGGAAGGAAGTTGAATTCCCTCATGCCAAACTGCACAACTACCCTAAGGAATGGAACCAGACTTGGTTTTACTGCAGAGATACTTCTCCTGAAGATGAGAATCCCCTTCCAGGCTACCGTGATCACCGGCTTTCCAACACCCATACTATGCTGCAACGCTTAAGTTCTGCAGAACAGGCCAAGTATGCCCCTCAACTCACCAAGCTCCGGGCTTTTATGGCCAACGGTTTAACATGCGTTGATTTCATGCGTTGTTGGATATCTTGGAGCATCTTGCCGCTAAGCCGGCGCCCCAGTTTAATGTGTGAGTACACCGGTGATGTTGAAGACCCTCAATGCCATATCAACATTAAGGTGACCGATGAAGAGGTCACTGAAAGCGTAAAGAAAATTTTGAATAAATCGGAATCAGTCTGTAGTCAAACCGGCTTAAACCCCGTCTATACCAAGAACAAACCGCCTGCTGTAAGCACTATACTTCCTTTTCATCTTTGATGTCTTTAACTTGTTTCAACTTGTAATCCTTCTTCTGTTTATGTATGAATAGGGTGATGATCCCTTCTGGAAACAGAAATCCGTAGAGAAAGCAGTGAAGCCAACCAGGGATAAAGCGGTCAAACCATCTCGTTCCAAGACCAAAGCCATCAAGCGGACCTCAAAGCGGAAAACGGCTGACCGGATCAACATGGAACTTGATGACGATGCTGATGATCCGGAAGTTGAGGTAGAACTTGACTCACTTGGCTCCCTTTTCATGCACCTCATTAACAATGATCTTTATCAGGAGAACGTAGAAGGCAGCCAAGCTGATGATGTAGAGGTAATTACCCTTTCCTCCGGTTCAGACTCTATGCCAACACAAAAAACCCGTCAAGCAGTCCGGAAAGTAAGCTTTTCTCATCCTCTTGCTTACTTGGACCCAACATTTATTTTGAAGACACAGCAGCATGAAGCTCGCCGGATAACCCGGCACAGTTGCCAACAAGTCACTTCGGCCGGTTTACCTGATACCCCAGCTCGGAAGCGCCGGTCTGAGGTCCCTTCCACTTCTGACCATTCTTATCCCAAGGCAGGTTATTTCAGACAACCTCTTAATCCGTCCGATTCAAATTATCAGGTGACACCTCCCTCATCCTCTGGCGAGTCAACAGCAACCCAGCTCCCTCCTCTAAAAAATGTGGTTGGGTAAGTTTTCAAACTCTTTATTCCAATGCGTTACAAATCTTGAATAAGATGCTAACCCTCTTTTAATTTATTTGCAGAGCCAAAGCCAGACCCAGCAAGAAAGCTCGGGTTAACAATCCGCCAGAAGACCAGGCAGTTTTTGAAGAAGAACAGAGAGGTGAACCGGGCCAAACTCGTGAACCGGAGGGTCCTCATCCTGAAACCGCCGCTGATGAACCGCCCCTTCAAGACCGGAATACTGATGAACCACCAGAAGCTGACCCTGTCGTGCCTGACACCGAACCGACAGCTCCAAACCGGGCTAGTCCAATGAGAGATACTGAAACTCTATCGTCACCCGCAAAAACCACTGAAGGCCAAGGAGATGATGTTATTGTTACTAGTATGGGCCACAGCTCTCCTGGCCATCCCGTAATTTTGGCCCAACATAGTGCCAAAGAAGAGCGTGCTGCTAGGGAGAAGGCCAAATGGAGTACTGACTTACCAAGTTATGCCCATCTCAACGCTGAAGAGCTTCACTCCAGTTTCTTAAACTGTCTGCACTCAAACCGTGACTATGAAGCCGGTTTGGTGAATTTGATGAAGGAATGCTATGAGGTATTTTCATCTCCCTTTATTTCTTGATTCCAAAGTTTGAGATGCCAACCCAAGTAGCCCCCAAGGGCCGTTTTATGATGTTAATCGTGAACCGGGTCTTTGTAATACTTTAAGTCTCTCCCACTGATCCGCAAAATATTAGGTCCTTAGTGAAAACCAAGGCCGATACTTTACTAATGTAATAATACAGCTTCCCTCAGGATAGCCCCCAAAGGCCGGTTTAGCTTTTGCAAGGTAATCCGGGTTTTAATCCATCCATCCATTTTGAACAGATGTACATTAGCCCCCAAGTGTCAAGGATAATGTTTGCATTGTTCTAGAGACTTTATAAAAGATGTAATGAATCAGAGCAAATAGGCATTGGCCCCCAAGTATGAAGTGCATAACTTGTTATACGCTTTGTACTTTAGAAAATATATATCCTGTTATTTGACATTTCTTCATTGTTGTAGGCCGAACTAAGCAATAGAGATGCCCGGACTGCTGATTTGTAAGAAAATGTGAAGTCTCAACAAGCAGAAGCTGCAAAAGCTAAAGAGGAGCTGACCAAAGCCCTGGCAGCGATGGAAAAGCTGAAAGAGTCTTTTAATAAAGATCGTGCTGACTGGGAAACCGAGAAAGCCGGTTTAACCAAAAGAGCTGAAGATGCTGAAGCGGCCCTGAAACCAGTTGTGGATGAACTAACTGGGTTGAAATGGCAAATAAACGCCATGACTTCCACTATCTTTAGTAAGTATCTCTTTATGTAGTTTGGCCAATTCATGAAACCTTATCCTTGACCAGAACGCTGACTTTAAACCGTAACAGGCACTCGTATTGCTCATTTGGGCATATATATGCGGATGAAGCTCAAAGCGACTTACACCCTTATTGAACAACTGTACTCTGGGTCCCAGCGTGCGATTTGTACTACGGCTTACGATAAACCAGCACCATCACTGATAAAGGAAACTCTTGAGAAGCTGGCCATGTTACCAGCCCAGATTACCGAACTGAAGAAGGCAGCTGCAAGAGCAGGAGCATTAACCGCACTAATCAGAGCCAAGGCATGGATTCCAGATCTTGAAGCGGAGGTCATCATCAAAGGATATCCAGGTGTGAAAGAGGACGGTTCAAACTTTGACGATGATGACGTCCGAAGGCTGACCAAAGAAATGCGGCCAATAGCTAGCAAGCTGGCAGAGGACACAGACTTGTCTCATTTCCTACCGGCTTATGACGCTGAAGGGAAGAGACAGCCTTCCGAAATCCATGAAGTCGAAGAACTTGTACCTCCAATTCTTAAGCATACCTACCCTCCTGATATTAACCCTTCCAGCCTTATCCACGAAGAGGCTGTGTTTCAAGCGTTAACTGGAATTGATTGGTCGACGGTTGATTTCCAGCATCTGGGAAGGGATGAAGAAGAGGTGATCGCACCAACTAACCCTCAACGATCAAACCGTCCAGACGAAGCATCTTAAACCGGCCGCCGGTTTACCAGCTACTGTGTGCCAATGCTTAAAAACAACTATTCAATTGGAGCTGTTTGAAAGCTTCATGTAATAGGATAGCAAAAACTCCTTTATCTGTCATGCCATCGAGCATATGTTGTGACGCTTTGACAATGTGAAAAATTGCTCCACCTTTTGGGATCTATTTATGCTTAACCCTTATGAATTGTGTTCCTGGATACAAGAACGCGAAATGTGTCCTAGTGGTTTACCACTGGACGGGTCATGATGCCCGAGAATAGACAAAGTTTACACCTTTTGGATGGATAATCAAAGTTTGTATATAAAAATAACATATGTAACATACCTCGTTGGCTGACCAACTGCTTGTATAGTAAAGGTGTAAACACCAATCCGAAGCAGTGATAACTCCGTCCTTAATTCACCGGATTATGATAATAAACCGTACCGGTATATAATAAACACCGGTTTTTCCTTATAACACTGGCGACTTGTTAGTCAAAACTAGATCGGGGTAACGAACATCGGTTTATAACTGATCATGTACTGACAACTTGTAGGTGAGAGCCAAGCTGGGTCAAGGACACCGGTTTATCAGAAGACATTATGAACCTTTATAATGTCAAAAAAAATTAACAAATAAGAGTCAAAAAAGAAATAGGCAAGGCTTTTTACGAGCTGCCAGACTCCAAATCGAGGCTTTTCATGGGCTGCCAGGCCTCTAAGTTAAACCATTTGACAAAGCCTTTTCAGATGGGCCTCCAATTAACCAATCGTCGTTTTAACTTTGACAAGTTCAGGGTCTTATATAAGATTGACTTGTCAAACGTTCGGCGGGTCATACCAGGATTACCAAGACAGGAGTGGCTTACTTGATGAAGGCAGGTTAACCTGGGGTTTTAGGTGAATACACCAGGCTTCCAAGCCGTGGCTTGATAGCCAATTACAAGGGTCCTTTCAAACTCTTTGTTGCTTTGCACAAAAAGCCCCCAAGTAACTTTGTGAGATGTGCTCAGTGGGTGCCCATGTTTGAGTTTGTGCTTTGTGCAACACTCTCTTTGGCCCCACATAAGTTCCTTTGTGGCTAAACACCTATTAAGAGGTGTAGCTATGGTGTGATAACAACCAAGCCCCCTAGTGATATCCCTTTCTAGTTTCAAACTGATCAAGAGGTGTAACTATGGTTTAGATAGGACCAAGCCCCCTAGTTATTTTCTTTATATTCGTGCGGCTGCAGAGACCGGTTTAACAAAAAGCTCTGCTTTGTCAGTAGAAACTATTGTAAGCACACACATGATGTAAAAAGAACAGATACCCCGCTTTAATGGAGGCTCTGGTTTATTATATAATATATACATCATCATAAATATGTACATATGAAGAGCCTATGGCTCAAGTATAGTAAGGCCGAAGAAGAGCTATGTTCCATGGCCGCTTGGTCTCCTCCTCCGATTGACGTGAGTCTTTGTGCTCTCGAACATCAATGAGGTAGTATGACCCGTTGTGCAGATTCTTGCTGACCACAAAAGGACCTTCCCAAGGTGGGGATAACTTGTGCATATCAGTTTGATCCTGGATGAGTCGGAGCACCAAATCACCCTCTTGAAAGGTTCTGGTCCTAACCCGACGGCTGTGATAACGTCGGAGATCTTGTTGATAAATTGCCGAACGTGCTGCTGCAAGATCACACTCCTCATCTAACAGGTCCAGAGAATCCTGGCGAGCTGTCTTGTTATCCGCTGCAACGTAAGCTGCCACACGGGGCGAGTCGTGACGGATGTCACTAGTGAGAACCGCCTCCGCTGCATAAACCATGAAAAAAGGTGTGTAACCCGTCGATCTGTTAGGCGTGGTGTTGATGCTCCATAAAAAAGAAGGCAATTCCTCCACCCAACAACCCGGTGTCCGTTTCAAAGGAACCATAAGCCGGGGTTTAATACCTCTCAAAATTTCTTGATTTGCCCTCTCTGCTTGACCATTAGATTGGGGGTGAGCCACCGATGCTATATCAAGCCGGATGTGCTCACGTTGGCAGAATTCCTCCATCTCTCCCTTTGACATATTAGTACCATTATCAGTTATAATACTGTGTGGAAAGCCAAACCAGAATATCACCTTTTTGATGAATTGAACCGCCATGGCCGCATCACACTTATTGACTGGCTCTGCTTCCACCCATTTTGTGCATTTATCAACTGCCACTAACAAGTGGGTCTTTTATCCTTGGATCGCTTGAAGAGTCCAACCATATCGAGCCCCCAAGTCGCAAACGACCAAGTTATTGGAATCATCCTCAACTCCTGAGCCGGAATGTGGGCACGGCATGCGAATTTTTGACAACCGTCACATCTCTTGACCAAATCCTCCGCATCAGCATGAGCTGTTAACCAGTAAAAACCGTGGCGAAAAGCTTGAGCAACCAAAGACTTTGAACCAGCATGGTGACCACAATCCCCTTCATGGATTTCTCACAAAATCTCACAACCCTCTTGAGGAGAGACACAACGCTGAATTGCTCCTGAAATGTTGTAACGATGTAACTCCCCGTTGAGTATGGTCATGGACTTGGAACGCCGGATTATCTGTCGGGCCAAGGTTTCATCATCCGGTAACTCACCCCAGTTCATGTAAGCCAGATACGGGATTGTCCAATCCGGCATGACATGCAAAGCTGCCACCAATTGAGCCTCCGGATCAGGAATAGCCAACTCTTCCTCTATTGGGGCCTTGACTGACGGATTATGCAATACGTCAAGAAAGACATTTGGTGGAACCGGTTTACGCTGAGAACCAAGGCGACTTAAAGCGTCTGCTGCTTCATTCTTTCGCCTGTCTATATGGTCCACCTAATAACCTTTGAAGTGACCAGCCACTGTATCCACCTCTCGCCGATATGCAGGCATGAGTGGGTCTTTAGAATCCCAAGTACCAGACACCTGTTGAGCCACCAGATCTGAATCCCCGAACCACTTAACCCGGCTTAAGTTCATCTCCTTAGCCATCCGAAGACCGTGGAGTAAGGCCTCATATTCAGCTGCATTGTTAGTACAAGGGAACATTAAACGGAGGACAGAATAAAACTTGTCACCTCGTGGGGAAGTTAGTATGACTCCAGCCCCCGAGCCCTCCAGCTGCCTGGATCCATCAAAGTGAATAGTCCAATACGTATTATCTAGCTCCTCCTCTGGTGCCTGCAACTCCGTCCAATCATTGATGAAGTCCACGAGTGCCTGGGATTTGATTGTTGTGCAAGGTATATATTTGAGCCCGTGAGGTCCAAGCTCAATAGCCCATTTGGCAATCCGGCTTGTTGCTTCTCTGTTTTGAATGATATCTTCCAGAGGGGCTGAACTGACCACTGTGATGGGATGGCCCTGAAAATAATGTTTAAGCTTTCGGCTTGCCATAAACACTCCATACACCAGCTTCTGCCAATGTGGATACCTCTGCTTTGACTCAATGAGCACCTCACTGATATAATAAACCGGTCGTTGAACCGGATATTCCTTGCCAGCTTCCTTGCGCTCCACCACAATAGCCACGCTAACAGCTCGGGCATTAGCAGCCACATATAGCAATAACGGCTCCTTATCGATCAGTGCTGCAAGCATAGGCGGTTCAGCTAACTGCCTCTTCAGATCCTCAAACGCTTTATCAGCTGCCTCGCTCCAGACAAAATTATCTGTTTTCTTGAGCATCTGACATAACAGGATAGCCTTCTCCCCAAGACGACTGATAAACCGGCTTAAAGCCGCAATCCGGCCGGCCAAACGTTGAATGTCCTTGATACACGTCAGTTTAGCCAAAGATGTAATTGCTGAATTTTTTTTCCGGATTAGCCTCCATGCCTCTATTTGACACCAGAAAACCCAAGAGTTTGCCCGCCGGTACACCAAAGACACACTTTTCTAGATTGAGCATCATCTTGTAAACCCGGAGGTTGTCAAAGGTTTCTCTCAAACGTTTATTAATGTTTCCTCCTTCCTGGACTTTATCACAATATCATCCACATAAGCATGAACATTGCGCCCAATCTTCTTATGAAGACAATTCTAAACACAACGTTGATAAGTCGCCTGGGCACTCTTGAGCCCAAAGGGCATGGAGACATAGCAGAAGGCTCCAAGGGAGTGATGAAAGCTGTCTTCTCCTGGTCTTTAATTGCCATTTTGATCTGATGATAACCAGAGTAAGCATCTAGAAAACACAAACGGTCACAATCCCCCGTAGCATCAATGATCTGATCAATACGAGGGAGGGCAAAGGGGTCTGCACGACAAGATTTCTTCAAGTCTGTGTAATCTACACACATACGCCAAGTGCCGTTTTTCTTAAGAACCAACACCGGATTGGCCAACCACTTTGGGTGAAAAACTTCCATGATGAACCCTGCGGCCAATAACCGAGCTACCTCTTCACCGATAGCCTTACGCCTTTCTTCATTGAAGCGGCGGAGAAACTGCCGGACCGGTTTAAACATAGGATCAATGTTAAGTGTGTGCTCAGCGAGTTCCCTCGGTACACCTGGCATGTCAGAAGGTTTCCATGCAAAGATGTCCCGGTTCTCAAGGATGAACTTGATGAGCGCGCTTTCCTATTTGGGATCCAGGTTAGCACTGATGCTGAACTGCTTGGATGAATCGCCAGGAACAAAATCAACCATCTTTGTATCTATGGCCGATTTAAACTTCAACGCTGGATCGTGTTCCGTAGTTGGCTTTTTCAAAGAAGTCATATTTGCCGGATCAACTTGGTCCTTATAAAACTTCAATTCCTCCATGGCACAAACCGATTCAGCATAAGCCGCATCCCATTCCTCACATTCCAAAGCGATCTTCCTGCTCCCGTGTATTGTGATGGTCCCCTTATGACCTGGCATTTTAAGATGTAGATAAACATAACACGGCCTCGCCATGAACTTAGCATAAGCCGGTCATCCGAACAAAGCGTATACGGACTTTTTATTTTTACCACCTCAAAAGTCAACGTTTCTGACCTTGAATCGTAGTCATCTCCAAAAGCCACCTCTAAGGCTATCTTGCCTACTGGATATGCAGATTTGCCAGGCACCACACTGTGAAAAACAGTGTTTGACGGTTTAAGACTCTTATTTGTCAACCCCATACGATGGAAGGTATCATAATATAGAATGTTGATACTGCTTCCCCCATCCACGAGTACCTTCGTGAACTTATATCCCCCAACTTGAGGTGCTACCACTAGGGCCAAGTGACCCGGATTGTCAACCCGGGGTGGGTGATCCTCTCTACTCCACAAAATGGGTTGCTCAGACCAGCGCAAATACTGAGGCCCTGCCGGTTCAATAGAGTTTACTGCCCTCTTGTGAAGCTTCTGATCACGCTTACACAAGCTAGTGGTGAAGACATGATATTGCCCACTATTTAGCTGCTTAGGATTGCTCTGATAACCCGACTGATGTTGCTGCTGCTGGTTCCCCTGATGGTTGTAACCTCCCTGGTTGCCTTGGTGCCCTTGATTGATCTGTCCGGTTTGATTGCCTTGAAATCCTGAACCGGAACTGCCACCTCCGTAACCCGGATCGTGGAAACCACTTCCTGAACCGCCAGGAGGACCATTATCGTACTGGAACATGTTGGAGTTCTTGAAATCTCGCATGATATAACAATCCTTCCAAAGGTGCGATGATGGCCTATCCTTTGATCCATGCTTTGGACAGGGTTGATTTAACAGGCGCTCCAAATTGGGGTCTGAACCTCCGCCCCTCTGGGGCTGCTTGCCCTTACGGCGCTGGCCATTCTCCTGAGCATTGGTGTTAGCGACAAAGTCCAAGCTGTTGTGGGCCTTGTGTTTACCACTGTTCCCATGGCCTGCCGGATTATGCTGCTGGCCCTTGGCGTTGCCGTTCTTTTTCCATTTCCCCGGTTTGTCCTCCTTTGAGTCAGGATCTTTGGTATTATATGAATCGGCGTACTTAACGAAAGCGGCCATAAGCGTTGACATATCATTGCAGTGATGTTTGAGCCTTCCTAACTTCTATTTGAGCGGCAGAAAACGGCAATTGCCCTCCAACGTTAGCACTGCAGTATCTGCATTGATACGATCCGATGAATGCAAAATCATTGAGACCCGCTTGACCAAATGGGTCATGGACTCCCCCTCCTCTTGGACACAGGTGGCTAGATCCACGATTGACATGGGCTGCTTACAAGTATCTTTGAAGTTCTGGATAAACCGGTGCTTCAATTCGGCCCATGATCCGACAGAGTTAGTTGGTAAGCTCTTCAACCAAGTACGAGTTGTTCCTTCCAACATCATGGTGAAGTATTTAGCACACACTGCCTCATCTACATCTAACATCTCCATTGCCATCTCGTAGCTTTCAACCCACGCCTTGGGTTGTAAATCGGCGGTGTAATTTGGTACCTTATGAGGTCCCTTGAAGTCCTTGGGAAATCTCACATTACGCAAAGCGGGGGTGAGACACGGCACCCCTAAGGAACTGAATACCGCACCTGGCTCTACTAAAGCGGTAGGGTGAACCTGAGTATGTTGACGAGCTCCGTGCCGAGCTGCTAACTTGGCCTCTTGGCGCGCGCGGCCATGATCCACTACATCCTGTGCATTAACACCTCCCCCCGCTAGGTTGTGCCCTCGCGGCGAATTACGGCAACATGCACTGCTTGACACGGCCGGTTCATCCTCAACGTGTCTGCTATAGCTCAGGCTTGGACGGGGAGTGGAATGAATCCTCTCACGACTGTGCGAATATGCTTGCTGCTGATTTAGCGATGTTTGAAGGAGATCTCTGGCTCTACGTGCCTCAATCGCAACTAGTGATTCGCTGTCGGTTGGAAGGGCTGCCAGGCATGAAGCGGCGGCCACAATGTTGTCCAACGGGTTGGAGTAATGCCCGGGAGGTGTTGGAACATATTGCGGCACAATGTTATTCTAACGAGGCAGATCCATCGTGCGCGGCTGAACCGGCGCTCCTGTTCCTAGTGCCTCCGTCCGGTTTAGTACTGGCTGGTTACTAGTTCCCGCTCCTGGCGTGTTGAAGAGATTTCGTGGCTCATAACCGGACAGGAGATGCGATCGGTACCTTCTTCTCATGACTTCTTCAGAAGCGTTCTGATCGAGCCTAATCCGGTAGGCCCGAGCTTCCAACTCAGCCCGCTCTATAGCCATCCTGGCGTTCTCTGCCGTTAGATCCGCTTTAGCCTGAGCTATCTGATCCTTTACCTTTGCAATCTCCGCGTTCTGCTGATCCCGGGCTGCTGCATCCACCTCTGCGGCCATCAATGTTGCCAAAGCGTCGAACAATTCAAACAGGACTTGAGCTGGCGGCGGCGCAGAGCTTCCTGCCCCTGCCGGCGTGGCCGTTGTTGAACTGGAGAGTATTGCTGCGGCAGCTGATGAATGAGGCGCCGATTGTATACCGGCCATGAAGATAGCGGCCCAGTTTCGCAGATCAGGGAAGCCTGGAATACTTTTTCCCTCGGATCCTCCACTAATCCGGCCATCCTACAACTGATAGAGCGATTCGGTCTCTCTGGAAGATTCATCGTCGGAGCAGACAACGGTTTCTCCATCGGATGCCGGTCCGTCCTTGTATTCCGCTCCATGGATGATGCCTACGAAAACATGCTTCGCCACGGGCTGAACCGGCGAAGGGCTTGCATGATGAGCTGTCTCGATGATGTCGGTGCAAATGTCTGGCTCAGGGGCCGGTTCGCCAATCTTGCCGATGAAGACGTGAATCCCACCAAAGGGGACCCGGTACCCGTATTCAATTGAATCGGCCTCGGGACCCCATCCTGCATTGTCGATGTAGAGCTTGTCGCGATGACTCTTTGTCATCCGGCCCACAGCGTATCCCTTGAGTCCATCAAAGCTGCCCTTCAAGAACTCGAAACCATCATGCGATAGCCCCATGGTGGGCGCCAACTATCGTGGGTTTGTCACGACAGATGTCCTTGTGAAAGGACTTAGTCGTGGAGCCATCGCGACGGGTTAGCTTAAAGGGGTTAAACCGGACAAGGGGACATGGGGAGTTATACTAGTTCGGCCCCTTCGATGAAGGTAAAAGCCTACGTCTAGTTGTGATTGGTATTGCTAGGGTTTCGAAGGCCAAGGAGAGAATCTGCTTTGTCTGGATCTCGAGTTGTTGTCTGTCTCTCTAAACCGCTGCCGGGTCGTCCCTTTATATACATAGGTTGACGCCCGCCGGTTTACAGAGTCCCAAAGCCGGATAATAAACGTGTCCGGTTCGGTCTCTATCCTTCCTATCTTACAATGCAAGTTACATAACAAGGTCGGTTTACATCTACAGGCCTTAACTCGCCTCTAGGCCTTGGGCCTTCATAAAGCGCCATCATTCTTATGTCTTCATGGGCTTCTAATCTTCATAAGGTTAATCCAGTTACCCCTGGCCAGTTTACGTCCAGTAGTAATATCCCCAACACCATGGGCGCGAAAACGCCCTCTCCACAAGTCGCGAAACCCCAGCCTCCTCCGTCCTCCACCCCATAGAGGCCAATCCACCGCCGCCCTCCTCCATCACGCTGGAGCCAGTACCCCGACGTCGTCGTCCAACGCAACCGCAATGCCCTCAAGGACTTAGCAGCTAAAGCTGAGGCAGAGCTGCCTCCACGACACCGACGCCGACGCCGACGTGCGCCATACCAGAACCACTCTGACCATGTCGTGTTGCGCCTCACCGTCGCAACCGTCCACCGCACCGAAGCTGTTCCCGCTATGTCAGTGTACGAAAAGAGGGGTACACTTTTTGTACCCCTGTAATTGTGCACGGGCAGTCTGAGCCGCGGACACCACCACACCAAGCAAGGCAAGGGAGGTGAGCCAGGGTAAGACCGAAGCTGAAGAGAACTAGAACGACGCCAAGGCCAAGAACACGAAGAGCAAAGGGGACGAAGCGGACTCCCTCGGCAAGATCCTTGCCGGGAGACAGTTCTAGCAGCCCCGGCAAGACCCTTGCCGCGGCAACTCGTCCCGCGCCTACGGAGCGAGTCACCCTTGAGTCCACTGCCCCCAAAGGGCAAGGATTCGGGAGACATCCCCTTGGCGGCATGCAGATCTTCGTGAAGACATTCAAGATCAGATACGCACTAAGGAGACGACAACCCTTGGCAGGATCCTAGCCGAGGAAGACCACAAGGCCCCAGGCAAGCGCCTTGCCGGGGATGACAGCAGGCGCCTCGGCAAGATCCTTGTCGGGGCCCCAGCAAGGCCCTTGCCGAGGACACCCACAGGGCCACCATCAGGCCCACGCCGACTAAACCTCCACCACCGCATGCATGCAGCTGCCGACCCAACCAGCTAGGCAGGCACCTGCGTGGCGTCATGCAGATCTTCGTGAAGACCCACCACTGCGCCACCTTAGCTGCCTGCCTACCTATGTGGCATCTCAGGCATCGCTGGCTAGGGCGCGTGTCGACACAAAAAGGAGCGGCGACGGACGAGACAGGTCTCTCCCCCGTCCCCGATAAAGCAAGGACGCCTATACAAGATGCATTAAATGCGCCTTGTCATATAATGCGAGGGATAACCTCGCATCACTGTACCCTTTCCACCTCCTGTGTGCCACTATGGCAACCCCTTTTCCTATAAAAGGAGGCCCGAGGCGACCAGGAGAGGGATTCGGCTTTTTGGAGCTCCTCACGCCCCATAACTAGCTCAAGAACACATATATACATTCCACCAAAGCAGTAGTAGAGTTCTACGCATCCCCGTGGTCCGAACTTGGATAAACGAACTGTGTGCTACCTGTTAGATCCGCTCTTCCCATGACCCCACGCCCCGCAACCATAGTAGGGATTCTTGTGATCCCATAGGTGACATTCCTCAACACCGACATCTTTGGTGCGCCGGGTAGGGGGCACAGTTGTGAGAATCGGCTTTAGCAGTTAGTTCAGCGCTTCTTCATCGCCATGGCGCCCAAGAAGAAGACGACGGTGGCGGTTGGCCAGTCGGACAGCCTGTCCCGACGCGGGCGAGCAGCGGACCGGTCGCAAAGAGGACCCGGGGCGCTGCTCGCGAACACCAACACCATCCCTGTAGCCGGAGTTTGGGAGGTGGCGATGTTTGTGCGCCTGGTAACGGGCCACACGTTGCCACATCCAAAGGCGGAGCCAAGTCCTTCGCGGGTGGAGCGGGGCCTTCCAAGGTCATCGCCGCCCCGCCCGAAGGCGACGCGAGGGGGGCCTCCAAGACTCCCACACCGGCGTCAACAGCGTGCTCCTCCCAGGCAGCGCGCGACGAACGGCGTAACCACGCCGAAGATCCCGGGCGTCGCCGCGGGAAGAGCCCCGAGCACCACTCCCGGGACGTAGAAGACCTGCCCACTCACCGAGGCGCTGGTGAAAATGGCATGCGATCGCGGGGTCGTGATATAGCTCCTTCTGGCATGGTCAGAAGTCGAAGCGCGTCGCGATCCGTGCAGGTTTCGCTGCCACCGACGCCAGCAGAGGCCCTGGCGCGCGTGCAGTTGCTCCTCGACTTTCCTCCCATTACGGGGAAGCTCGATGAGTGGAGAGCCACTATCCAAAGCCTTGTTGCGGTGGCCAACAGAGACAAACCAATTCCGGTGGGGCCCCCGGGTCGACGCTCCGATGGAGTCCGGCGGACCAGTGGAGGAAAAGCCGGTGGCGCCGCGACCACGATGCATTCACCTCTTCCCCATCCGGTCCCGCGGACGCCGTCTTGTCGCGACGTCGCGGGCGATGCCATCAACATAGCATCGTATGACCCACGGACCCATTGTGATCAGCGCCAAGTTCTTCGGGAACGAGCCCATGAAGACGCTCGAACCACTATCGAGCGCCGGCGCGGAGCGCGCCACCAGTCAGACAGGCGAGCAGGACCTGCTGTGAACCACCCGGCCCCGGAGAGCCCTGGAGGCCTACCTTACGAGATAGGATGTCCGGCTTTTACCCGTGAGCTGCGGCAGTTCCAGTGGCCCACTCACCGCACCTTCAAACCTGACGTTGGCGAAAAGTACAGCGGCAAGACTCACCCGTCTGAGTTCCTCAGCATCTACACCATCGCGATGCAAGCCGCCGGAGCCCGCGACGATAAGGTGCTTGCGAATTACTTTCCTTTGGCTCTTAAACCTAACGCCATGTCGTGGTTGATGCACTTTCCGGTAGACTCTATTTCCTCATGGTCGGATTTGTGCCATGAGTTTGTGGGCGCCTTTACTGGAGGTCACCAAGCCCATGGCCAAGCAAGCGACCTGCATGTCATTCCCCAAAAGGGAGGTGAGAGTCTGCGCAAGTATATACAGAGGTTCAGCCGGGTACAGTACAATATCCCTGATGTTCACCCTACCGCCATCATCAGCGCGTTCCATCAGAACGTGCGTAACCGCAAGATGCGCGAAGAACTGGTAATGAACAAGGTGAAAGATGTAGCAGAACTCTATGTTCTTGCTGACAAATGTGCATGAGCTGAAGAGGGCAGGAAGTACCCCGGCGAAGATGCCGTCGTGGAAACTGACTCCTCAGATGAGGATACTACCGCCCCGACGAAGAAAGGCCGGCGCTGCAACAAGAAGCGCAAAGGTAAAGCAGTGCTTGCCGTCGAGGGATTTGGCGACTCTGGCTCCACCAAGAAAACCAAGGCAGATGACCCCGGCAAGGAAATTGCCGGATGTGTCGCCTGCCGGGCCTTGGCGGCTGCCGAGAAGCCAGGAAACTCCGACAAGCAATACTGCAAGATCCATCGCACCAAAGGCCATGATCTCCAAAACTGCCGACAGGTTGAGCTCCTTGCTGAGAAGCAGAGGGCTGAATATGAGAGGCGGGACAAGGAGAAAGGCTAGGACGGTGCTGAGGGGTCCGGCAAGAAGCGTGACAGCAAGGCGAGCCATCGCGGCAAAGATAAACAGCGGGAGAGGCCTGCCCGGGGCCGTGACAAAAATCTAGAAGATGATGATCGCGAAGAGGACGATGAGTCTGGTGACCAAGGATTTCAGAAAGCTACAGAGGCCATGTGCGTCGATGGCGGCGCCTCGCTGCACACCTCTCACGCCAGCTTAAACAATGGGCGCGCGAGATTACAGCGGCGGAACCGTCGCTTGATGCCCAAAGGCCGCTGAAGTGGTCCAGCACACCTATCATTTTTTACACTGAGGATCACCCTGATCGCACTACTGCAGTCGGGTGCTTGCCATTGTTGGTTTCGCCAACAATACGCAACCTCAAGGTGACAAAGATGCTAGTCAATGGCGGGGCCGGCCTGAACTTAATCTCGCCTGCCGTGATCGAGAAATTGCAGATTCCTGACGGAGACCACGAAGAGACGGGCACGTTTCAGGGGGTCAACCCGGGAAGAAGTCAACCAAAGGGGAAGGTCACGCTGCCCATGACCTTTGGAAGTGATCTTAACTACAGGACAGAAAGGATCGTGTTCGATGTTGCCAAGATCCCCTTGCCCTACAACGGGATCCTTGGCCGCCCAGCGCTGGCCAAGTTCATGGCGGCGTCACATTACGCCTACAACACCCTGAAGATGCTAGGACCTGTGACGATCATCACCATCCCCTCCGACAAGAAGGATGCGCTAATTTGCGCTGACCAACTCTACCAACAAGCATTTGCAGCAGCCACCACTGCTTAGGCGCTTGCTCCTGCCGCTAGAGCCCCGGGAAGGCAAAAGAAGAAGACCGGTGAGACCTCAGGCACCCACTCCGGCAAGCGCACCTCTTCGGAGTGTAGCGCTCCCATCGAGGACGTGCTAGAGAGCTCCGCCGACAGAAACAAGAAGTCCAGGGCCACACCGCCGGGAACCAAGAAGGTTTCTGTCAAGGAGGACGGCACGGGAGGAGCTTTTACCATAAGCTCCACCCTTGACGACAAATAGGAAGACGCGCTCGTCACCTTCCTGCGGGCGAATGTCGATGTGTTTGCCTGGCAAGCATCCGACATCCCCGGTGTTCCCAGGAAGGTGATTGAGAACCACCTTGCTGTCTGTCCTAATGCGCGGCCCGTCAAACAAAAGGTCAGAAAGCAAGCTTTGGAATGACAAGAGTTCATCATAGAGGAGATCCGGAAACTGGAAGCAGCGGGTTTGGTAAGAGGAGTGCTCCATCCAACATGGTTGGCCAATCCGGTGGTAGTGCACAAGGCAAATGGGAAGTGGAGGTTGTGTATTGATTACACAGATATTAATAAGGCTTGTCCCAAAGACCCCTTCCCGTTGCCGCGCATCGACCAGATTGTTGACTCCACAGCTGGGTGTGATCTGTTGTCATTCCTCGATGCCTATTCCGGCTACCACCAGATCTTCATGACAAGGGAAGATGAAGAGAAAATGGCATTCATCACCCCATGTGGTACGTATTGCTTTATACGGATGCCTTTCGGGTTGAAGAGTGCTGGTTCAATGTTTGCAAGGGCGGTCCAGATTGGTTTTGAACCCTAGCTCCATAGAAATATGGAAGCTTATATGGATGATATAGTGGTCAAAACCAAGAACCGGGCAACCCTCATATCAGATTTACAAGAAACATTTGCAAACCTACGCAAGATCAATCTCAAGCTGAACCCTGAGAAGTGCGTCTTCGGCGTCCCGTCTGGCAAGCTTCTCGGGTTTTTTGTGTCACAGCGTGGGATAGAGGCCAATCCGGACAAGACCAAAGCTATAGAGCGGATTGAAGCGCCCAAGCGAGTCAAGGATGTGCGTCGGCTTGCTGGTTGCGTTGCTGCCATGAGCAGGTTCATTTCCAAGTCCGCCGAGCGCACCCTTTCCTTTTCAAGATTTTGAAAAAGGTGGGCCCGATGGAGTGGATACCAGAAGCCGAAGCAACATTGCAAGATTTGAAGAGGTACCTCTCCTCCGCGCCAATACTAGTTGCGCCTAGGCCACAGGAACCGTTGCTGCTGTACCTGGCAGCAACGAATGAGGTGGGCAGCGCCGCACTAGTGGCGCAGAGAGAAATTGATGATGATGTAATAGCAGCGACGGAGCCCGATGCCACCGATGCCAAGATGACGCAGCCGGTTGGAGTGCCGCCCAGGAAGAAGATGATGCAGCACCCGATCTACTTTGTTAGCTCCCTGCTGCAGGGGGCTAGATCAAGGTACTCCGGTGTGCCGAAACTACTCTTCGGACTTCTTATGGCCTCGAGGAAGCTGCGTCACTACTTCCAGGCGCACGAAATCACTGTCGTCACTCACCTCCCTCTGCAGCGGATATTGCACAATCCAGACGCAACGGGAAGGATCGTTGAGTGGGCACTGGAACTGTCCAGCTTTGGCCTCAAGTTCGAGAGTACCTCGACGATTCAAAGCCGAGTCCTGGCGGAGTTCGTTGCGGAATGGACCACGACGCCTGACGAAGAAGCCCAAGAGACTGCTCTCACCGGCAAGGAGGCAAGTTGCGACTGGATCATGTACTTTGATGGAGCTTTCTCCTTACAGGGCGCCGGGGCTGGCGTACTGCTTGTCGCTCCCACCGGAGAGCACCTCAAGTACGTGATCCAGATGCACTTCCCCAGGGAGGTGTCAACGAACAATACGGCTGAGTATGAAGGGTTGCTTGCCGGTCTTAGGATCGTGGCGGACCTCTGAATCAAGAAACTCGTCGTCAGAGGCGACTCGCAACTTGTCGTCAAGCAAGTCAACAAGGATTACCAGAGCCCGTTGATGAAGGCCTATGTCGATGAAGTGAGAAAGCTGGAACAGCGTTTTGACGGTATACAGGCAGAATACGTTCCCCGAGCAGAGAATGATATCGCCGATTACCTGTCAAAATGTGCTACCCTCAAGCTACCTGTGGAACTAGGTAGCTTTGTGCTTTGGCTAACTCAGCCATCCGTTGATCCATCAACAGAGCAAAACAAGAGAAGGAAATCAGGGCCCGGCAAGTACTTTCCCGCCGAGCTCCCCGGAGCCGCCGGCAAGGATGTTGCCGGAGATAGTGAGCCCGCCACGGGACGGCTAGCTCCGGCGGGGCATCAAGCTCTTGCCGTCGAGAAAGCCGCTCCTGTAGCAGAGGAAACGCCATTAGTCCTCGCTGTCGAGCCCCAGGCTCTAGCATGGGCACAGCATACTATCCGATTCCTCCAAATAGGGGAACCTCCTGAGGAGCAGGAAGAAGTGGAAAAAGTAGCCCGTCGCTCTACTATGTACCTGTTCGTCGATGACGTCCTGTACAGAAAGAGGCCGAACGGCGTGAAATTGAAGTGTATCCCTCGAGAGGAAGGACTGGGGCTGTTGGCGGAGATACATGGAGGCATATGTGGATCCCACATCGGGTCAAGGGCCCTTGCTGGCAAAGCATTTCGGCAAGGCTTCTTCTGGCCCACCGCCCTCCAGGATGCAACGACACTAGTCACCAGATGTGAAGCGTGTCAGTTCCATTCAAAGAGGCTTCATCAGCCAGCTCAAGCCCTTCAAACCATTCCTCTCTCCTGGCCCTTCTCGGTCTGGGGGCTGGACATACTGGGCCCTTTCCCCCGCGCTATCGGAGGCTTTGAGTACTTGTACGTCACAATCGACAAGTTCACAAAGTGGCCAGAGGTGGAAGCAGTGAGGAAGGTCACAGCTCAGTCAGCCGTCAAATTCTTCAAGGGTCTAGTGTGCCGTTTTGGTGTACCCAACAGGGTCATCACCGACAACGGTACACAGTTCACAAGCCGCACCTTCATGCAATATACCCAAGACCTCGGCAGCAAAGTCTATTTCGCTTCTGTTGCTCACCCACGAAGCAATGGTCAAGCTGAGAGGGCAAATGCTGAAGTACTGCGAGGCTTAAGAACAAAGACCTTTGACAGGATGCACAAGAGTGGAAGGCGCTGGATTGATGAATTGCCGGCGGTTCTTTGGTCAATCAGAACGACACCAAATCGAGCCACCGGCCAGACACCCTTTGCCCTGGTATACGGGGCAGAAGCAGTTCTCCCCACTGAACTCATATACGGGTCACCTCGAGTACTCTCTTATGATGAGCTTGAGCAAGAGCAACTGTGCCAAGATGACGCAACGCTCCTTGAGGAAGATCGTCTTTGGGCGGCTATGAGAGCAGAGCGCTACCAGCAAGCCTTGCGCCGCTACCATAGTCGCAAGGTTCATGCCCGAAGCTTTGAGGAAGGCGACCCTGTTCTTCGGCGCGTTCAATCGGCCAAAAATTCCAACAAGTTGACGCCGAAGTGGGAAGGCCCTTATCGGGTAATATGAGTCACTAGGCCCGGCGCAGTCCGCCTAGAGACCAAAGATGCCGTTCCGGTGAGTAATTCCTGAAACATTGAGCATCTTCGCAAGTTTTACCCGTGAGGCACGACTTGCTGGGCCCCCCGGCAAGCCACCTTTTGTACGAGCATTGCCGATGACGCATGTAACCCTTTGTACAAAGCCAGGCGTAGACCCTGAGCATAAGTAAATGAAGCGCTGGTGCCCTAAGTTATAGCATGCATGCTAGGTCGAGTCTCGTCCTTGGTTAGGGTTGATAGTGCTTAGCGGCGACTAACCCCTAGCTTAGAGGTCGAGTGTGCATCTCTTTGTCTTTCTTTTGTCTTCTTTGGTTCACAGGACACACGGATATCCATGCCAAACCACTTGGGGAGGAAAGAAAGAGGAACAGAAAAGCATCTAGCCAGTATTGCCGGGGCTGCAAGAGCAAAGATTCACCCACGGCGAACCAGGGTTGCCGGGAACTACAGCTTCAGATAAGTTCTTCATCCATTATCATGCATTCCATTATGGACTGAGGTATGTGAAACCTTGTTTTCCCCCTAAGCTACCGTGCTCCCATAACTCTGGGCCCTAGGGCTCGTTCCTGGGGCCAAGTTTGGTCGTAGTCGCGGCAGCGAAAGGATGAAACAAGGAGCCTGAACCCGCCTCATCCCTGCCTCCGCCGAAGGCATGAGGAAGGTCGAGCAAAGTGGGGAGACGGCAAGGGCTTTTGCCGGGCAAAGAAATGTTTATCTTGAAGATATTAAGGATTTACTCCTTGTCGTGGGTTCCACCCGCAAACAAATGACCCGGCAAGCATCCCTTTTTCATTAAAAACATTACGCTCAGGTACAGTCCATAGGGAATGAAAAACATGAATGATGGGATTACAAGTTTTAAATTCAACTAAGGCCCGAAGGCTTACAAACTAAAAAGAGATAAAGTCCTCGTAATCCCTTTCTTGTCCCTCTCCTCAGGAGGCAGGTCAAGGAGGTGAAAAGGACAAAAGGAGTGCCTAGGCGAGCTACGGGTGGCAGAAGACACCAAGAGAACATCTTGCTGGCCGTCCAAAGGTTGGGTGGTGATGGCGACGCCGGAAGCAAAGCTCGAAGACGAGGCGGCAGGACGTCAACACGCGTCGAAGGCATCGATGCCCGCGTACACCGATTTGACGGCCTTGCCGCCCGCCCTCTTCATCTTCCGCAGCCTCCCAACGCCAGCCTCCCACGGAGACAACCCCGAGAAGTTCAGGGAGCCGGCAACGCGGATGATGGGGTCGCCGGTGCCGCATGGAGCGGCACCTGACACCTAATCGGACCCGTCATCCTGCCGCCTACTACCCTCGCCGTCGCTGTCGCTGTCCTCCTCGTCGCTCCCGCCCGAGGAGGAGTCTTCACTATCGGAAGAGCTCTCCACGTAGCACCTTGCATGGGTCCCAAAGCACCCGAAGACCTTGACGGAGAGAAGGCCACCCTCCATCAGCTTAAAATGGAGAGTGAGCCCCTCCGTTAAGCGGTGGATATGAGCAAACGTCTTCCATCCCCGACGAAGATACATCACGTGAGGGGCGGGGAAGTCGACGCGGGCCCGCGTACCACTGATCCCGCAGCCCCTCATGTGCAGCCACAACGACTCCGGCAAATCCATCTCCATCTCCCGCGCAAACAGAGTCGGGAGACGAAGGCGACGGCGCGGCGGCCGGCGCAGCCTGATGAAGAACTCACAAGGGTCATCCCCAATGTGGCCCTCCATTGGAGGAGGAGCTACCGGCGGAGGCGAGGCCGGCGTGCCACCCCATCCTCCTCTTCCCCGAGCACCCCGGCCTCGCCCACGGCCTCGCCCCCTCCCCCTTCCCCTCGCGGCTGGCTCTGCCGCCGCAGGCGCAAGAGAAGGAGGGACGCGTTGTCGAGCGGGACCCTCGCCGCCACTGTTGAAGGACCGAGGTTCCCTCTCTCCATGACAGATGGAAGGGAGGAGCAGAAGCTGAAGGAAGGTGAAGATGAAAGAATGCAGGACGCCATCCCCCCGCCCGCTCTTTATAAAGGATCGGGGTTGGGGCTTGGCCGCCCTGCTCGGCCAATCAAGACACGGGAGGCGCAGGAAGCCAGGGCCGACCCGCTGCCCCAACCAGCGACGGCCCGGTTTCCCGCCTCCACCGTTTGCCACCCCAAGCGCATGGGGGACACGTGGCGGACGTGCAGAACTGAGGGGACAGGCGAGGTGACCTCTCCCCACCCCGTGATCATGGGGGGATGGACGCCTCGAGGACCGCGCCTCGGCCCCATTCAGTAAATGGGCCGCGCCTCCACGCACCCCCCCCCCCCGTTTATGGGGAAGGCGCGAACCGCCCCCTTTACTACGACGTGACGCATGCCTGCGGGAACCAACCCCACGCATGCCTCCCATGTCACACGCGCCTCCCCACGCCACGCCACGCGCGTGAGTCGTGGGAAGCGCAGCGCGCGAAGAACCTTACCGCGGTAAAAACCACGCCGCCTGCCCGCGCACCGTTTTTGGGCCTAGCCCAACAACGCGTTGCGCTTATGTGTGGCCCAGGCCCGGGGGCACCTGTCGGTGTATGAAAAGAGGGGTACACTTTTTGTACCCCTATAACTGTGCACGGGCAGTTTGAGCCGCGGACACCACCACACCAAGCAAGGCAAGGGAGGTGAGCCAGGGTAAGACCGAAGCTCAAGAGAATTAGAATTACGCCAAGGCCAAGACCACGAAGAGCAAAGGGGACGAAGCGGACTCCCCCGGCAAGATCCTTACCGGGAGACAGTTCTAGCAGCCCCGGCAAGACCCTTGCCGCGGAAACTCGTCCCACGCCTACGGAGTGAGTCACCCTTGAGTCCACTGCCCCCAAAGGGCAAGGATTCGGGAGACATCCCCGTGGCGGCATGCAGATCTTCGTGAAGACATTCAAGATTAGATACACACTAAGGAGACGACAACCCTTGGCGGGATCCCAGCCGAGGAAGACCACAAGGCCCCCGGCAAGCGCCTTGCCGGGGATGACAGCAGGCGCCTCGGCAAGACCCTTGCCGGGGCCCCGGCAAGGCCCTTGTCGAGGACACCCGCATGGCCACCATCAGGCCCACGCCGACTAAACCTCCACCACCGCATGCATGCAGCTGCCGACCCAACTAGCTGGGCAGGCACCTGCGTCGCGGCATGCAGATCTTCATGAAGACCCACCACTGCGCCACCTCAGCTGCCTGCCTACCTACGTGGCATCTCAGGCATCACTGGCCAGGGTGCGTGTCAACACAAGAAGGAGCGGCGACGGACGAGACAGGTCTCTCCCCCGTCCCCGATAAAGCAAGGACACCTATACAAGACGCATTAAATGCGCCTTGTCATATAATGCGAGGGATAACCTCGCATCACTGTACCCTTTCCACCTCCTGTGTGCCATTGTGGCAACCCCTTTTCCTATTAAAGGAGGCCCGAGGCGACCAGGAGAGGGATTCGGCTTTTTGGAGCTCCTCACGCCCCATAACTAGCTCAGGAACACAGATATACAGAGTGCCAAAGCAGGAGTAGGGCTTTACGCATCCTCGCGGCCCGAACCTGGATAAACGAACTGTGTGCTACCTGTTAGATCCGCTCTTCCCATGACCCCGCGCCCCGCAACCGTAGTAGGGATTCTTGTGATCCCATAGGTGTCGTTCCTCAACACCGACACGCTACGCCATCATTCGCCGCCTCAGATCTGCTTCCCCGCCACCGACAGACGGCCACCGCACCACACTCAACAACTTGGCCATGGGTTCGTCCAAGGCTGCACCGTCCTCCACAACTTCTGGTTTCCTGCGAACAACAAGAAGATCATCGGAAAAACAGAAGGAGGACACAACACTGCCAGCAGAAAGAGGTACTCCTCTTCCCTTATTCTTGCAAATCTTACTTCTCCGCTCACACCGTATTCATCCACGAAACAAACTAGTTGAGCGCTTCTTACTTCATCTTCTACATGATACTAAATGCACAAGGTTTCCTCCCTTTTACTATTTCACCTTTGCTAGAGGTCAGTAGCCCGCCTGGATTTCAATTCAGGGTCAGTCGGACCGCAATTAAAAGAAGCATGACCCGCTTAGGCGCCCGGAGCACCTAGTCCGCCTATTCCCCGGGGAAGCGGCGCATCGGTGTCTATCATAGGGGTGTGGGGTGCAGGAGCTGCTTATGCCCGATCTGGAGGTCGGCGGGGCTTGAATGGATGGCCGAGGGGGGGTGCCAAGCATGGCGGTGCGGTGAGGTCGAGGGGATGGAGAAGGCAGGGGAGGAATACTGGGCCGGTGGTCGCTGGCCTTTCGAGGAAGATCGTCAACACTGACTGGCTGGAGGTAGATGAAGGCGATCTGCCCATTCTTTGTACATCGGACGATGCAGAAAAAATGTACTGGCCTATTTGCTTTCAGTTGACTGTTATTTTCATAGAATCTTGTAGTAATTTAGTGTGCCATGTATGTTGTAGAGGTATCATATGTCTCCGGTCATTTATTTCTCACCGACCTCCTATCTGCTACCTTTACACTGTACTAATTGTGCACACTCTTCACCCATACTCACACTATTGTTTTTTTATGCATGGGTATTTCAGACTCTGACGCAGTGTTGATTAATGCGGAAAAGAAAAGACAGAAGTCGCTCCAGTGTAATTCGAAGATAAGCACTACGTGTTTCAGCGCTCTAATGGGTGCAGTGTCAGCAGTTGGAGACAGTAAACGTAGCTCTGCAGTTGATGATCTCAATTGCCACACACAACCATCCCAGGTGCTTGCTTTAACTTCGCGCTGTCAAATGTGGTTGCATATTGCATATGGTGTCTAGCTTGTATTGCTTCCAATTTGGTTAAATTGCATCTTCTTACTTTACACATTATACTTTTGATAATGACATGCCTTCCTGTTTTTGATACATACTACATATGTCTATTAACCATGTTCGTGCATCAAACTAATGCTCTTTTGTATCCCTCGTCAATCACTTATGATTAGACAGTCACCCGAGTGGGTTACTGTGAGACGCCCTACTCGTTTAAAGAGTGCAGTGTCATCATCCCCACATGATTCTCAAGAAACAGCAAGGCTAAATGAAGATAGTCAACTTAGCTCCCTAGTTGATCACCGCAATTCTCCCACACCACCATCGCAGGTGCTTGCTCTTACTTGGCAGTGTGATATGTGGTTGCATGTTGCATATGGTGTCTACCTTGCAATGCTTCTAATTAGGGTAAATTGCATCTGCTTAGTTAACACATTATACCTGTGAATATGACATGCCTTCCTGTTTTTGGTACATACTACGTCTTTCTATTAACCATGTTCTTACATCAAACTACTTTTCTTGTGTATCCCTCATCAATGCCCCTAATTTGTTAAATTGCATCTCCTTAGCTTACACATTATACATGTGAATATGACACGCCTTCCTGTTTTTGGTACATACTACATCTGCCTATCACACCATGTTCTTACATCAAACTATTGTTCTTGCGTATCCTGCGTCTATCGCTTATGTTGAGACAGTCACACGCGTTGGATAATATGAGACGCAATACTCTTATAAAGAATGCAATTTCATCCTCTCCACATGATTCTCAAGAAACAACAAGCCTAAATGAAGATATTGAACGTAGCTCTGTACCTGAAGACCGCACTTCCCCTACACCACCATCACAGGTGCTTGCTCTAACTTTGCAGTGTGATATGTGGTTGCATGTTGCATATGGTGTCTAGCTTGTAATGCTTCTAATTAGGGTAAATTGCATCTGCTTAGTTTACACACTATACCTGTGAATATGACATGCCTTCCTATTTTTGGTACACACTACATCTATGTGTTAACCTTGTTCTTACATGAAACTACCTCTCTTCTGTATCGTGCATCAATCACTTACAATGAGTCACCTTTATTCGTTGCATATTGCATATTATTTCTAGCCTATTCCCATGTATTGCTTCTAATTTGGTCAAATACATTTGTTAGGCACCCTTTTAATTTGGCAGAGTGATATTGGTTTCATCTTTCATATGGTTTCTAGCTTGCATCGATTCTAACAAGTTCAAGCACCTTGTGCTTAGTTTACACTTTATACATCATACATGTCAATACGTCATGACGTCCTATTTTTCATACATATTCCATCCTCCTATCATGCGGCTGCCTTACATGAGAGTAGTGTTTTTTTGACTATGTACTGCAAGGCAACAGCCTCACAGTGTTTTATTCATTAGGAGAATAAAAAGTTACATAATTACAGAGTAGCTAGGAGCTAGGAAAGAAACTACTTACAATGGGCCTACGATAAAGAGGCTATCCAAGAAGTTAGACTATCCCTATATTTACATTTGATTCTATGAGCCAGTAAGGAAATATCATGGATGAAGTTCCTCCTCCAAGAAATGAAGTTGGGTCTCTCATTTCTAAAGATCTTTCCATTCCGTTGGATCCAGATGTTCCAAGTAGCAATAAAAACAACCTCAGTGAAGAAAGGGTAACCAAAGTCCCTTCTAGCAGCGAGAGCCATGTCATATGTACTCTGGTTGTGCTGAGCATTCCAGGAAATCCCAAGGTAATTCCAAACTCTCTGGCTGAAGTTGCATGCAAAGAAAAGGTGTTCACGGTCCTCATGTGTGGCAGAGAGGCAAAGAACACACGTATCATCCTGAATGATCCAGCTCCTGCGTTGCATCATGTCCCTAGTGTTTAAACGGTCCAATAACAAAAGCCATCCAAAGATTTAAATTTTAACGTGCAAGCACACTTCCAAATCCATTTGAATATGGGATCAACCACCAAATGTGAGAAGCAAGACTCATAATATATCTTGGATTTGAACTCTCCAGTTTTGGATGGCCACTTCCATATGTCGTTGCCATCACCACTCAAGTTAACTAAGGCCAGTAAGTCTTGAAGTTGAAGTAGCTCATTATATGCTTCCTGCGATAGCGGCAAATGAAAGTGATCGGAGATCTGTGGAAGCTCCAAAAACTCCCTGACAGTGGTCGTGTCATTGATGACAAAAGAATGGAGCCTGGGGAAATGGGTGCGTAAAAGGACCACAGTATTTCCCAATTGCCATCGATCAAGCCAAAAAATCACCGTGTTGCCAGAATGCACTTCAGGGATGGCTAATTTGCAGAAGTTGGTGTATAATTTCATGACATCCCTCCACCAAAAGGAGCCACAACTTTGAGTAACCTGCAGTGGCGAAGCAGCATAATAAGTTTCCCAAATCAATGTGACCCAAGGGACGTCCATTTTGTTGAAGAACTTGAACAGGTGCTTAAGTAACAAGGCTTCATTTTGGAGACCCAAGTTTAATACTCCCAGACCACCACACTTCTTAGGTCTACAGACTCGATCCCAAGCAGCTAAGGATTGCCTCGGATTATCCGTGTTGCCTCTCCACAGACACTGCCGCATAATTCTCTCAATCTATTGCAAGATCCCTTTAGGGAGAGATAGTGTGCACAGGAAGTAGATTGGCATCGAACAAAGCACTGACTGGAGCAATTGGAGACGGCTGCCTTGATTCAGTAAACATGAGGAAGCAGACAGCCTTCGCTCAATACGATCCACAAGTGGCAGCAAATCATAGATCGTGGGCCGAGAAGTACCCATAGGTAGACCTAGGTATGTGAAGGGCATAGTTCCTACGTCACAACCTAGTAGACTAGCAACCCGAGCGCCCTCTTCATCCGTCATATTGAGAGGAATAAGGAATGACTTACTGAAGTTGACATGCAAACCAGTTGATGCTGCGAACGTTACAAGCATCTCCTTAAATGCAATCAACTGATCATCAATCGCAGGTAAGACAATAAGCGTGTCATCCGCGTATTGAACAATCGGATAGTCCCGGGAGTTTGTTGGAATTGGTAAAGAAAGAATTCCTCTTGAGCACATCTCATTGACTACAGATTGGAGCAAATCCACCGCAATGACGAATAATAGCGGAGATAGTGGATCTCCTTGGCGAATCCCAGATCTGCAAACAAAGTGTTTACCTGGCACACCATTTAAAAGGACAGAAGAGGAACCAGTGGATAGGATATTATTGACCTAGCCAGTCCAACGAGAATCAAAACCCTTGCATCGCAGGATTTGGAGGATGGTTTCATGCTCGATGGTATCAAAGGCCTTAGTGAAATCAAGCTTGAGGAGAATGATGGGTCGTTTGGATGCTTTGCATTGATGGATATATTCGAAACACCAGGCTAGGCAGTCTTGAATAGATCTGCAACAGAGAAACCCATATTGATTGCGGTGTATGCATCGCAGAATCACCCTTTGCAGACGATTGGCCAGCAACTTCGTCAGGAATTTTAAACACATGTTGGTTAGGGAAATGGGTCTGAAATCCCCAACAACTTCTGGACTTAGTTTCTTGGGAACTAGGGTGATTAAGGAATTATTGAGACATTCCAAATTACATCTCCCCTCATAAAATTCATTGATAAGTTGCATGAAGTCCCCCTTGAGAATAGACCAGCACTTCTTTAAAAAGAGACCAGTGAAGCCATCAGGGCCCGGCGCACGGTCACAAGGCATGTGTTTAATTACAGCCTCGACTTCAGAATCCGTGAACGGCAGAGACAGCTCTTCCAGACCATCAACTTGCTGTATTAAACTGGTCAGATCGAAACCCATTTGTATTCCTTTTGCATGGCCCATGCGATTATAGAAATCAGACCAAAACATACCCGCCATCATTTGGTGTTCCGAAACCACCTCCCCCTCTGCATTCTTGATTGAAGAAATAGTATTTCTTCGATATCTTTCGGTGGCCATGGCGTGAAAATACTTTGAATTCTCTTCTCCAACCTTGATGTTCCAGATCGTGCAGCGCTGCTTCCAATAAACATATTGCCAGTGTAATATATCCTGCAGATGTACCTTAACTATTCTCCGGAAATTGAATTCAGGCCAACTTAAAGGCCGAATCTCCTCCAATTCATCAAAATAAAGAATTACTTTGCTACAATCCGCAATTAACGCTTTAACTGTGGAGAGCTTTAAATGCCATTGTTTTAAAGCATATCTGAGCGCTTTAAACTTAGCAGATATTGTTAAAGCAGCAGAAGACTTTGGCGTCATGTTGTTCCAGACCTGCGCAACACACTCATGAAAGCCAGGTAAATTAACCCAGTAGTTTTCAAAACGAAAGACTCTAGCTTTAGGGATGGCTGTGGCAATTGTGACAACACAAGGAACATGATCTGATGCCGATCGCGCAAGAGGCAAAACTAAGGTGTTTGGGTGGTCAGTGGTCCAAGCAACTGAAGTGAAGAACCAGTCAAGTTGCTCAAGAAGGGGCTGAGATTGCATGTTGGACCACGTGTATTGCCTACCCTTAATTGGCAGCTCAATAAGGCCCAAATGACCTATGATTTCATTGAACAAGAAAATGTCATTGACGTCGCCACCAGGCAAGTTGCGGTTTTGAAGTGTCCTCATAAAATTGAAATCTCCCACAAGAAGCCATTTGTCATCACAATTAATATCCAGATTATATAACCACTGCACAAACTCATCACGAGCAGGATTTTGACAAGGGCCATAAACAGTCACTAGTTTCCAAACTTCAGATGTATGTTTGGAAAGGAACTCCACAATAATTCCAAAGGGTTTAGCCACAATTAATTTGCCTTCGAAAAAAGAGGAATTCCAAATAACCACCATACCAGCCGAAGCACCAGCTGAAGGTACATAAGCAAAATTGTCAAAACGCCGAGGACAGAACTTTCTAATGAATCTATGATCAATGTGCATGCACTTAGTTTCCTAAAGACAAACCACTGAACAACCGCTTTCATCAATTTTCTGCTTTACAGCAAGTTGTCGCATTTCTGAATTAAGGCCCTGCACATTCCAACACAGAACCTTCCAATCTTTAAACCCAGCCTGATTCATTACAAACCAAAAGATTTCCAGCAAAAGTAGACCACACAATGATCCACATAAACGAGCTAAACAAAGCAAAGCCCCACAGTTCATAACATAAAGACATAAATAAAGAAAGATGACGTTTGAAAGTGGCACGCCATAGGCCAAGACGCAGGCATATGAACTCAATCATCTGAACTGTTGGTGCTTGCAGACTGAGTCGGATTAGCAACAAGCTTATCCGCAGTAATCTTCTCTGGAGCAATGCGCAGGCGATCCCCAATGCGCTGAAGGTCCGCAATTGCAGTTGGTGGAGGCACAGAGGCTTCTTCAGCCCTGGCTGACTTTGTCTTGCGTTTCTTCAGTGTGTGTGAAGATCTGTTCAGACCAGGGGATTGAGTGCCTTGGAATCCATCCCGTAAAGCACTGAGACGCGCACTATGAAGGACCTCCGTTTCCACCAGGATAACATCTTTCTTCTTGCGCTCACGTTTCAAGGTGGCCCTTGGTGCAGTAGTCGTGAACTCGAATGTCTCGTTTATAGGTTCAGAAATATCATCGAAGCATAGGGCCCTCGCAACTGGTCTCTTTGCTGGAGTGAGCAGGCGAGAACTGTCATGCGAAGAGGCAGGCACCGGCATCAGGCCATCACTAAGATCGTGTCCATTAAAGGACACCTCCCAAAACTCGCTAGAGAGTAGAAGAGAGCCAAATCCAGACATGAAGCTGAACTTCGGGATTGTAGAGAAACAGAGCGATGGCATCATCTTCTGGAAAGAGCGCTGATATAACATATCTGGCGGCAAGACAGGCCCAAACACTGTGAGCACCTGTCCAATGTGTAGGGGAGGCTGCAAGGGAGCCGGAGGTTGCTGGACAATGACAAAATCATCCACAGGCATGTTGACTGAATCATTTGAAACCTGCAAGACCATGGATTCTTGCGACTGTTCCACAACCTGATTTTCCTGCACCATCTCCTGCTGAACATTGTGCTGCACTTCAAGAGGATCATGTTGCTGATGTGGTTGCTGGCCATGTTCTTGCGGAGGAGGTAATTCATCCCAGCCAATTTCTGGAAACTCTGGCATAACCCAATTTTGATTGTGGAACTGAAGATGTCCAGGGAGTGGATGCGGGTTTCCATCAAAGGGCATGGGGTCCTCATCCGGTGGCAGTATATCTGCAAAGTCTGCTGAAAAGATGTAGATCGGGGCAGTCCAGGAGATGCGGGTTCCACCAAAGTCCGCAAACTCCCGATATACAACATCTCGAGGCACCAGTGTAGTTGCAGGAAAAGATACATAAGCCAGAGTGCGTACAAGCAGGGGATCATCCTGGTGCCAATGATGGAAACGGCCAAAAGTACTAATGGCATCTGAAATAAACTGTGTGCGCCTGTAATCCAGGGGGATTCCAACAATCATGACCCATCCCCTTCTAAAACCCTGGATAGCTCTATAGTTGATACCCTCATCATGTGGCACAAATCGAACAAATCTGTCATTGCCCAGATCAAAAGGTGGGTGGTCGACAAGTGCTTGCCTAGCAAAAGGGCTATTGAAGCGAAAGAGCCCTACTCCTTGAATCCATGGCTGCGCATCCAGTACAACACGCCCAAGATTGTGAATAACAAAGTTACTGACCATGTTTCTGAAGAAAAGTGCTTCCTCAGGCAGAGGAGCTGGTTCCACAATGGCGATGGCGTAATCTTCATGCTGACGATCCGGAGCCACAGCCGGGGAGTAGAAGGTGCGCGGGAGACGCCGCGGGCCGCCGTCGATGATCTCGAACCCCTGCGGAACGAACGGTGCGGGGTTGAGCTCGAAGTTGGCCATTGCTGGGTCCTGAGCAAGCTCTGATGGCCCAGAGATGGCCTGGGTGGGCGATGGCAATCTAGGCGGAGACGGCGGTGGGGATGGCAGTACAATGGGCGGCGGCGTAGAGTTAGGTGGCAGAGGCGTGGTGGGCGGTGGCTTTGCGGGCAATGGTGGGAGCGTTGGGGTGGCAGGCGAGATGGGACTGGGCAAAGACCCCAGGGTAGAAACCGAGGCGGCGGGCGAGTATATCTCTGCTGACCATTCCGGAGAAGCCGAATTGGCTCTAGGGACCCACCTGTAAGCTGGGGAAGGTGCAGAGCCGGTGCAACCTTTGGCTCTGTGTCCAGATCGAAAGCATTGACGGCATCTAACCCGGTTGGTGCATGAATTGGTGTGGTGCAACATAGATAAACAGTTTTGGCACTTCCAAACGTTAAACACCATATCATCGATAAGATTATTGACCCTAGTAGAATCTCCAGCCGAGTCCATAGTCAATAGCAAATAATTTCCAGGCGAAGAAATTTCCTTATCTGAAAGCGGCTCTGATGATTGGGTCACCACTTGGGACGTAGAAGGCATGCAGGAAGGCAGGTCCTCTTGCTGGGCCTGAGACTCATCAGCTGACGTGGCATCCTGCATGCATAGAGTAGTTTGTGTTTCATGCAACAGATTGTCGATGCCAATTGGAACTGTTCCGGTAATTACGGCAGTAGTTTTGGCAGGGACGTTGATCGTTCCGAAAGAGATGGGTGGCGTCGCCACCGTCCACTGAAGATTGCTCGCCGGCGGAGACGGCAAGATCACTTTCTCGGAAGGGTTGACATCATATCCAGCCTCAATCATTGTGTCAACCAAGATCTGATCAGATGGGAATCTATAGCCCTTGCAAACAAGGTACTGATGAAACGTAGCAAAGGAGAGTTTCTTCCTTGCCGAAGAACCCGATCGGAAAGAGGACTTAGACGGGGGTTTATGCATAGCAATTAATCCCAAAGTTGCACGCTTTTTAGATGGACTAACCAGAATCCATTCCGCGTCACATTCCTTTCTCCAGAGTGATAATTCACGCTTCCAATTTGGACCACCATTTCCCCAGAGATGAAAATAACATTTGAAATGCGAGCATGCATACGATCTCAACTTGAGGATACAAAGGCCAACCTGCTTGCAGGAGACATGAAATGAAAATACCTTGCCCTTGATGAGTTGGACCGACAAATCAATGGCCGATCCACCAATTGAAGATTCCAGTGCGGCCGCCACAGAATCCTCATTAAGACGGAAAACATGTCGGCTAAAGGACACTACCATAATGAAATGGCTCATGTCGTCCGAAGGATGAACAGATCGCCCGCAAGACGTGAAGACCTTATCTGCAAAAATGGAGCCCGGCGAAAAATCCAAACCCAAGGTTGATCCATCAGAGGGGCCCATCGAAGATGGGTACAACCTTGTAGATCTAAATCCGCCGGAGAAGATGAGCGGAGAGAATCCACAATTCACAGGCTAGAGGTGGAGATCGCCGGAAAACCTAGGTCGTGGGTGGGAGGGGTGGGTGGGTGGGAGGTGAACATCTTCATGTTGATCGTACATGAGAGTAGTGTTCGTCAGTATCATGCATCAATGAGTTCTGAAGAGCAAATTTTATTACTTTTTCTTGTGGGTTTGACTTGAGAAGGCAAAATCAAGAAAGAGGAAGGAAAAGAGTAAGGAAGGCGATGATGGTGGTCCTCTGCAGCAACGTAAACGGAGCATCTGTATCGATTCTCCTTGTACTGATAGTGCATTACAAGGTCCAAGTCTCTGCTCCCCTATTCCACCATCCAAGGTGCTTGCTCTAACTTGGTAGTGTGATATCTGGTTGCATGTTGCATATGGTGTCTAGCTCGTATTGCTCCTAATTAGTGTAAACTGCATCTGCTTAGCTTACACATGATACATGTGAATTTGACACGCTTTCCTATTTTTGGTACATACTATATCTGTCTATCACACCATGTTCTTACATGAAACTACTCTTCTTGTGTATCCTGCATCAGTCACTTATGATGGGACACCTTTAAGTTGGCAGTGTGATATTGGTTTGCATCTTGAATATGATTTCTAGCATGTATTGCTTCTAGTTTGATGAACGCCACCTATGACGAGACAGTTTTAACTTGGCAGAGTGATATTGATTGCACCTTCCATATGGTGTCTTGCAGTGTTTATAATTTGGTGAAGTGCCTTCTCCTTAGTTACCACATCATAGGTGTGAATATGTCAAGCCGCCCATTTTTCGTACATATTCCATCCTCGTATCATGAGTTTGCCTTTCATCAGAGTAGTGTTCGTTAGTATCATGCATGAATGAGTTCTGAAGAGCAAATAATATTCCTTTTTCTTGTCGGTATGACCTCACAATGCAAAATCAATAAAGCTGAAGGAAATTGGCAAGGCATTGGATGATGGTGGTCCTTCTGAGCAACTGAAATGGAGGTTCTCTACAGATTCTACTCTGCCATCCTCCCAACAAGATTCGCAAGACAACGCAAGGCTAGACAGTCAATGTAGTTGTGTAGATGATGAGCACATCTCCCCTACTCCACCATCACAGGTGCTTGCTCTAACTTGGCACTATTATATGTGGTTGCATGTTGCGTATGCTGTCTAGCTTGTATTGCTTCTAACTTTATTGAATTGCATCTGCTTACTTTACACATAATGCCTGTGAATATGACATGTGTTCTTGTTTCTACATCAGACTACTATTCTTGCATATCCCGCATCAGTCACTTATGATAAGGCACCTTTAAGTCGCTGATAACCCACAAGTATAGGGGATCGCAACAGTTTTCGAGGGTAGAGTATTCAACCCAAATTTATTGATTTGACACAAGGGGAGCCAAAGAATATTCTCAAGTATTAGCAGTTGAGTTGTCAATTCAACCACACCTAGAAACTTAATATCTGTAGCAAAGTGTTTAGTAGCAAAGTAATATTATAGTGGTGATAACGGTAGCAAAAGGTAACAGTAGTAAAAGTAATGTTTTTGGTATGTTGTAGTGATGATAGCAACAGCAACGGAAAAGTAAATAAGCGAAGAACAATATATGGAAAGCTCGTAGGCAATGGATCGGTGATGGAGAATTATTCCGGATGCGGTTCATCATGTAACAGTCATAACCAAGGGTGACACAGAACTAGCTCCAGTTCATTGATATAATGTAGGCATGTATTCCGAACATAGCCATACGTGCTTATGGAAAAGAACTTGCATGACATCTTTTGTCCTACCCTCCCGTGGCAGCGGGGTCCTTACGAGAAGATATCCCCAGTGTTTCGCGTTTTCAGACAGATGAACCGGAGGGGGAAAGTTGCGTGCTCGCTATGCTAGGGATGCGTGGCGGACGAACGGGCTACGTAATCGAATTCGTCTCGTCATTCTGAGCAACTTTCATGTACAAAGTTTTTCCATCCGAGCTACGGTTTATTTTATATTAATTTTAAAAGATTTAAATTAATTTTAGCATTTATTTAATTATTTTAATTTAACATTATCCAGAACAGTGCAGACGTCAGCAGTCAACAGAGGTGTTGACTCGGTCGCTGACGTGTGGGTCCCGCATGTCATACCTAATTAACCTATTAATCAGTTTAATTAGTTAATTAGGGACCTGATGTTTATTTAGTTTAATTAAATAGGATTAATTAAGTTAATTAGTTTAGTTAATTAATTAACATTTTTATATACTTTTTATTTATTTATTTATTTTAAAAAAATAAATCATTTTCAGGGGGTTTGGCCCCTACTGTCAGTGGCACAGGGGCCATTGCGGGCTAACGGGCACTGGGTCACACGCATCGCCCGAGCGGGGTGGGCGAGTCCGACTAGGGGGAAGCGGGGCGAGGCCTCTGGGCTGGCGGGTGCAAGCACCAGCGGCCAAGGGCTGCGCGGGCGGCGACACGAGCATGGCTGGGGCATTAGCCGGAGCAGCGGTGGGCAGCAGCGGCGGGTGGCAGCTGCAGCGAGCGGTGGGAGCAAGGGGTGCGGCCTGACGGACGCGACAGCAGGATCATGAGAGGAGCGTGGGCTGGGGAGGACGGATGCGGAGGAGCGGCATTGCCGACGAGCAGTAGCAGAGCAGACCGTGGAGCAGGGGGGCACAGCCCCAGGCGGATGTGGGCGCGGGATGCGCGCGGTGACCACGGCGGCAGAGGGGTTGCGGGTAGGCGGAGGAGGCGGGTGCGGTGGCCAACAAGGTCGAGTGGGGGTGGCGTGGTCGGCCAGCGAGCGGGGCTAGTGGATGCAGGGGGTAGGGGCACGAGGTTCGGACGCGGGACGGTGCTGGCGGGCGCGGGCAGCGGGTGTCGTGGCCGATGGTGCGTGCCCGACGACGGGGAGACGTGCAGGAGCGGGCGCAAAGAGGAAAGAGGAGGCCAAAGGCCTCACCAGCGTTGCAGGGGGTTCGATCGCCGAGGCTCGGGGACGCCGGCATGGGGGAAGACGAGGAAGCGTCCGGCGACGGCTGTGATGGGGTCTGGGCGGTTCGGCAAGCAACGAGGGTCGGGTAAGGCCGTTGCGGAGGAGGACAGGGACGCGATGCAGGAGGTTGGGAGCCGCGAGGAGGAGGCCGGGGTTGGCGGTGCTCGGCGCTGGCGGGTGGCGGCCTCAAGGGAGCGGTGGCTCGGGTGCCCGCTCCACTGAGTGTGCATGCGTGCGTGTGGCGGCGCGGGTGAGGGGGCGAGGGGGACGATGGGGGATCGAGTGAGCGGGTGGATCGGGTTAGGGTTAGGTGGGTGAGGCCATATAGGCCATGGGGTGGCTGGCTGGGCAATTTGGCTGGGCCGCTTGGCCATCTAGGCCAAGGCCCAGCAGGGGAGGGGGGCTTTCTTTTTGTTGTTGTTGTTTTGTTCTTTTACTTTTATTTATTCTTTGGTTTGTTTTTTATTTTACTTTCTTTGCTGTTTAGTTTTTACTTAATATCTACAATGACCCCTAAATTAGTAATAACACAAAACCCACTGCAACCAAAAGGTTTTACCCCAAAACCATTTAGTTTCGTATTTTATTAATTATAAAAGCATTTAAATATTGGTTTTTGCTACGGTTTTATTCACCTTAGAGTATTTAAACATTTTATAAAGTGGGATTTCTTCACCACAATTACTTGTGATTTATTTGCCACAAACCGAACATTTTAATTTTAAAGTTTGAAAACTTTTAACGTTTGCCTTTAATCAAATTTTGAATTTGGATCGGTTTCAAACTAATTCGAGATTAACAACAGTAACCGCGATGACATGGCAACATTAATAGGGAATTACTGTAGCTTAAATACCCGTGCGTCACAATGAACTTGCTATAGTTCCTTATGTTAAACATGAAATTGTTGCTATTGCACCCACGCATGATAGTCCTATTATCTATTTGAATTCTCCCGACTACACTATATCTGAGAAGTTTGCCCTTATTAAGGATTATATTGATGGGTTGCCTTTTTCTGTTGCACATGATGATATTGATAGATATAATATGCATGTGCTTGCTACCCCTACTTGCAATTATTATGAGAGAGGAACTACATCTCCGCCTCTCCATATTTCCAATATGATAAAATTGCAAGAAACTGTTTATACTATGCATTGGCCTTTACTTGATGTGCATGAATTGTTCTTGTATGACATGATGATGCATAGGAAGAGAGTTAGACTTCGTCATTGCTTGATATATGTTGCTTTGTGCTCACTACTAAATCACAAATCATTGTTAATTAAAATTGGCTTTGATATACCGTGGGATCCGGGTGGATCCATTACTTGAGCACTATATGCCTAGCTTAATGGCTTTAAAGAAAGCACTGCCAGGGAGACAACCCGGAAGTTTTAGAGAGTCATTTATTTCTGTTATGTGTTTTTATAAGGTTTAAAAATAAAAATAATGTGCCAAGGTTTGCCTTTAGGATGTTTACATTGCTTGTTGGTTGGTGCGGTGCAGGACAGAAACTTTGGCTGTAGTGCGCGATTTTACATTTTTTACTGGAACGTCAAACGGTTCTGAAACTTTTTGCACTGTCTTTCTATACAAATTTTTTATTTTTACCAATTTTAGTAGAATTTTTGGAGTACCATAAGTATGGTGAATCTTCAGATTACTACAGACTGTCCTGTTTAAGACAGATTCTGTTTTTGATGCATAGTTTTCCTGTTTTGATGAAACTATCGATTTATATCAGTGGATTAAGCCATGGAAAAGTTATATTACAGTTGAAATAATGCAAAAACAAAATATGAATTGGTTTGCAACAGTACTTAGAGTAGTGATTTGCTTTATTATACTATCGGATCTTACCGAGTTTTCTGTTGAGTTTTGTGTGGATGAAGTGTTTGAAGATCGAGGAGGTCTCGATGTGAGAAGAAGGAAGAGAGGCAAGAGATCAAGCTTGGGGATGCCCCGGAAGGCATCCCATCTTTATTCAACAAGTATTGGTATGTTTTAGGATTCGTTTCATTCATGCGATATGTGCAATCTTGGAGCGTCTTTTGCATTTAGTTTTCACTTTTCTTTTATGCACCATGCTGGTATGAGATAGTCCTTGGTTCATTTATAGAATGCTCATTGCACTTCACTTATATCTTTTGAGTATGGATTTATAGAATGCTTCATGTGCTTCGCTTATATCATTTGAAGTTTGGATTGCCTGTTTCCCTACACATAGAAAACCGCCATTTTTAGAATGCTCTTTTGCTTCACTTATATTTGTTAGAGCGTGGGCATATCTTTTGTAGAAAGAATTAAACTCTCTTGCTTCACTTATATATATTTAGAGAGATGACAGGAACTGGTCATTCACATGGTTAGTCATAAAATCCTACATAAAACTTGTAAATCACTGAATATGATATGCTTGATTCCTTGCAATAGTTTTGTGATATAAAGATGGTGATATTAGAGTCATGCTAGTGGGTAGTTGTGGATTGTAGAAATACTTGTGTTGAAGTTTGTGACTCCCATAGCATGCACGTATGGTGAACCATTATGTGATGAAGTCGGAGCATGAGGTATTTATTGATTGTCTTCCTTATGAGTGGCGGTCGGCGACGAGCGATGGTCTTTTCCTACCAATCTATCCCCATAGGAGCATGTGCGTAGTACTTTGTTTCGATGACTAATAGATTTTTGCAATAAGTATGTGAGTTCTTTATGACTAATGTTTAGTCCATGGATTATACGCACTCTCACCATTCCATCATTGCTAGCCTCTTTGGCACCGTGCATTGCCCTTTCTCACCTCGAGAGTTGGTGCAAACTTCGCCGGTGCATCCAAACCCCGTGATATGATGCGCTCTATCACACATAAGCCTCCTTATATCTTCCTCAAAACAGCCACCATACCTACCTACTATGGCATTTCCATAGCCATTCCGAGATATATTGCCATGCAACTTCCATCATCATCATACATGACTTGAGCATTTATTGTCATATTGCTTTGCATGATCGTAAGATAGCTATCATGATGTTTTCATGGATTGTCCCTTTTTTGATGTCATTGCTACGCTAGATCATTGCACATCCCGGTACACCACCGGAGGCATTCATATAGAGTCATATCTTTGTTCTAGTATCGAGTTGTAAGTAAATAAAAGTGTGATGATCACCATTATTAGAACATTGTCCCATGTGAGGTTATCAAAATAAAAGAGGCCAAAGAAGCCCACCAAAAATAAGAGAAAAAAACAAAAAATGAGAGAAAAAGAGAGAAGGGACAATGTTACTATCCTTTTACCACACTTATGCTTCAAAGTAGCACCATGTTCTTCATATAGAGAGTCTCATTGAGTTATCACTTTCATATACTAGTGGGAATTTTCATTATAGAACTTGGCTTGTATATTCCGATGATGGTCTTCCTCAAATGCCCGAGGTCTTCATGACCAAGCAAGTTGGATGCACACCCACTTAGTTTCCGTTTGAGCTTTCATATACTTATAGCTCTAGTGCATCCGTTGCATGGCAATCTCTACTCCTCACATTGACATCAATTGATGGGCATCTCCATAGCCCGTTAATTAGCCGCGTCGATGTGAGACTTTCTCCTTTTTTGTCTTCTCCACACAAACTCCACCATCATATTCTATTCCACCCATAGTGCTATGTCCATGGCTCACGCTCATGTATTGCGTGAAAGTTGAAAAGGTTTGAGAACGTCAAAAGTATGAAACAATTTCTTGGCTTGTCATCGGGGTTGTGCATGATTTGAATATTTTTTGTGGTGAAGATGGAGTATAGCTAGACCATATGATTTTGTAGGGATAACTTTCTTTGGCCATGTTATTTTGAAAAGACATGATTGCTTTATTAGTATGCTTGAAGTATTATTGTCTTAATGTCAAATGATAGACTATTGCTTTGAATCACTCGTGTCTTAATATTCATGCCATGATTAGATTACATGATCAAGATTATGCTAGGTAGCATTCCACATCAAAAATTATTTTTTATCATTTACCTACTCAAGGACGAGCAGGAATTAAGCTTGGGGATGCTGATACGTCTCCGCCGTATCTATAATTTTTGATTGTTCCATGCCAATATTCTACAACTTTCATATACTTTTGGCAACTTTTTATACTATTTTTGGGACTAACATATTGATCCAGTGCCCAGTGCCAGTTCCTGTTTGTGGCATGTTTTTTGTTTCCCAGTAAATCCATATCAAACGAAGTCCAAACGGGATAAAGATTGACGGAGTTTGTTTTTGGAATATATGTGATTTTTTGGAAGAAAAATTAACGCGAGACGATGCCCGAGGGGGCCATGAGGCAGGGGGCACGCCCAGGGGGTCAGGCACCCTGGGCCCTCTTGGCCACCCCGTAAGGCGGTTGATAACCTTCTTTCGCCGCAAGAATGCTAATATCCGGATAGAGATCATGTTAAAATTTCAGCCCAGTCGGAGTTACGTATCTCCGGGAGTTTAAGAAACGGTGAATGGGCAGAATCTGAGAACGCAGAAACAGAGAGAGACAGAGAGACAAATCCAATCTCGGAGGGGCTCTCGCCCCTCCCATGACATGGAGGCCATGGACCAGAGGGGAAACCCTTCTCCCATCTAGGAAGAAGGTCAAGGAAGAACAAGAAGGAGGGGGGCTCTCTCCCCCTCGCTTCCGATGGCGCCGGAACACCGCCGGGGGCCATCATCATCACCACAATCTTCACCAACACCTCCGCCGTCTTCACCAACATCTTCATCACCTTCCCCCATCTATCTACAGCGCACTCTCCCGCAACCCACTGTACCCTCTACTTGAACATGGTGCTTTATGCTTCATATTATTATCCAATGATGTGTTGCCATCCTATGATGTCTGAGTAGATTTTCGTTGTCCTATCGGTCTAGTAAAGTAGTCAATTGCTTAGGGACAATTTCGCAACTCCTACCACCACTTTTCCACACTCGCTATACTAGCTTTATTGCTTCTTTATCTAAACAGCCCCTACTTTGTATTACGTGCACTTTATATTCTTGCAAACCTATCCAAAAACACCTACAAAGTACTTCTAGTTTCATACTTGTTCTAGGTAAAGTGAACATCAAGCATGCGTAGAGTTGTATCGGTGGTGGATTGAACTTGAGGGAATATTTGTTTTGCCTTTAGCTCCTCGTTGGGTTCGACACTCTTACTTATCGAAAACTGTTGTGATCCCCTATACTCAGTGATGTCCCTCGAACTCTAGATCCAGCTGAGGCCGAGGGAGAGTTTCGTCAGCACGATAGCGTGTTGACGGTGATGATGAAGTTACCGCCGCAGGGCTTCGCCTAAGCACTACGACAATATGACCGAGGTGGAAATCTGTGGAGGGGGGCACCGCACACGGCTAAGAGATCAACTTGTGTGTCTATGGGGTAACCCCCTCCCATGTATATAAAGGAGTGGAGGAGGGGAGGGGAGGGCTCCTATGGCAGGCCCCAAGGGGGGATTCCTACTCCTAGTAGGAGTAGGTTTCCCCCCTTCCCTAGTTGGAGTAGGAGAAGACGGAAGAGGGAGAAGGAGAGAAGGAAAGGGGGGCCGGCCCCCTTCCGAATTCGGATTGGGCTTGGGGGCACGTGCCTCCCACTTGGACGCCTCCTTTTGTCTCCCACCATGGCCCATTAAGGCCCATTAACTCCCCGGGGGGTTCTGGTAACCCCCCGGTACTCCGGAAAATGCCCGAACCTACCTGAAACCTTTTCGGTGTCCAAAAATAGCCTTCCAATATATCAATATTTGTGTCTCGACCATTTCGAGACTCCTCGTCATGTCCGTGATCACATCCGGGACTCTGAACTATCTTCGGTACATTAAATCACACAACTCATAATACAGATCATCATCGAACGTTAAGCGTGCGGACCCTACGGGTTCGAGAACTATGTAGACATGACCGAGACTAATCTTTGGTCAATAACAAATAGCGGAACCTGGATGCTCATATTGGTTCCTACATATTCTACGAAGATTTTTATCGGTCAAACCGCATAACAACATAAGTTTGTTCCCTTTGTCATCGGTATGTTACTTGCCTGAGATTCGATCGTCAGTATCATCATACCTAGTTCAATCTCGTTACCGGCAAGTCTCTTTACTTGTTCCGTAATGCAACATCCCACAACTAACTCATTAGTCACATTGCTTGCAAGGCTTATAGTGATGTGTATTATCGAGAGGGCCCAGAGATACCTCTCCGACAATCGGAGTGACAAATCCTAATTTCGATCTATGCCAACTCCACAAACTCCATCAGAGACACCTGTAGAGCATCTTTATAATAACCCAGTTATGTTGTGACGTTTGATAGCACACTAAGTGTTCCTCCGGTATTCGGGAGTTGCATAATCTCATAGTCATAGGAACATGTATAAGTTATGGAGAAAGCAATAGCAATAAATTAAATGATCATAGTGCTAAGCTAATGGATGGGTCAACTCAATCACATCATTCTCTAATGATGTGATCATGTTCATCAAATTACAACTCAAGTCTATGGTTAGTGAAAGTGCGTTAAGTCGACTAGAGGGGGTGAATAGGCGATTTTTATGAATTCTTCACTGAGGAATTTCAGGGTGAGGAAATTCCTAAGCGAAGAACTACTTGCAGTGGAATAAGTACTCAGATGCAGACATCACATAACATAAGCATGGACATCATGATGAATTGGAAACACAACACTGAGTATAGAAAGCGTAAGCACATGATAAAACAGAATGAAGACAAACGGACTGAAGAAATGGAACTGAGGAAATTGAGAATGTCTTCAGTCAATGTCTTCAAACATATATGAACAGGTACACAACACGGTAATGAAGAAATGAAAGGGTTGAGGAAATAGAACCAGTTAGCTCGGTGAAGACAAAGATTTGGTAGACCAGCTCCAACTGTTGTGATAGTTGTATGTCTGGTTAGAGCGGCTAGGTATTTAAACCTGAGGACACATAGTCCTGGACACACAGTCCTCACCGTATTCTCCTTGAACTAAGGTCACACAGACCACGTCCAATCACTCGTGGTAAGTCTTCGGGTGACTTCCAAACATTCACAAACTCGGTCACTCGGTGATCCACAATTTCCTCTTGGATGCTCTCGACCATGATGCCTAACCGTCTGGAGGATGCACGGTCCTCAAAGGTAACAAGCATCGGTTCCACACAGGAACAATCTCTTCGGTGATGCTCAATCACTTTGGGTTTGTAGGTGTTTGGTTTGGGGTTTTGGGTTTTTCCTCACTTGATGATTTTCACTTGAAGTCCTCAGAGGATGGGATGCTCTCAATGACAAGTGTCAGTTTCTCGCGGAGTAGCCAACCAGCTAGTGGTTATAGGGGGCGGTTGTTTATAGCTTAGGGAGCAGCCCGGCATGATAAGACATAAATGCCCTTCAATGATATGACCGTTAGGTGGGTAGATATTTTGGGACAGCTGGCGCGTAGCACAGCAACGGTCGGAAATTTGAGCTCTCAAATTCCTTAGGGCTATCATGTTCCTCACTAGTAGGCAATCCACACTGGCAAATTCCTAACTCCTCAGTCAAAACAAATTCCTCAAAGACCAGAAGAACTTCGTCTCTGTCACTGAAGAAATTGACTGAATTGTATGAGATTTCCAATGGCTTCACTCGAAGGGATTTGTAAGTGTATGATTTTGAGTTGAGCATCACTTGGAAACTTTTCCTTAGTTTTACCTCGACCCCCTTTAACAGTACAGTGTTTCCTGTGACTCAAGAAAGAGAAAATGAAACTACGAAAACAAAAGTCTTCACGCTTCATGTTCCTCGCATGAATATCAAGTCTTCATGGTCACACCAATTTCTTCACTTTCAACGTCTTCAGAAATCCAAAGTCTTCAGTTGAAGACATTCATTTTTAGGGGTCGACTTTCTTTGTAAATATCAAACTCCTCATAGACTTATAGTCCTGTTTACACTCACAAACGCATTGGTACCTTAACCTATAAGTCTTTAATACACAAAAATCACTATGGGGCACTAGATGCACTTACAATCTCCCTCTTTTTGGTGATTGATGACAATATATGTTAAGTTTTCAACGGGGATAAACATATGAAGTGTAAATACTGATATTGAGGAATTTGATTGCAAGATATAAAAGAACTCCCCCTGAAGATGTGCATAGTGAGGAATTTGCTTTTGAAGCATTGCACATTTGAAGAGTATAATCATGGAGATCTCCCCCTATATCTTGTAATTCATACACGCATTTAACATATGATATGAAGAATTTGCAATGCATGATGAAATATGGTGGTTGATGTAATACAGCATGCGTGCATTATCATACATGAGGAAATAGCATGCAAAGGAACATAGAAAAAAGTATTAAACCACCATCGGACTTAAGTTTACAACTCGATCCAATAAATCTTCAAAAGAACGAGAGTTGTAACTTAGCAAAAAAGGCCCATATAAGTAGACCCGCTTGAAGACTATCTCAAATTTCTCCCCCTTTGTCATCAAATGACCAAAAGGGACGAAAAGTGAGGACTAACGCCCCTGAAGAATATCATCACTGAGTCGATGGAGGAGCGCCAGCATTGTTGGGGTCGGTTGTTGGAGTAGGGCCTGCAGCAGTGTCGTCCAAATCTTCATGCTCAGCAGTCTCGCGCGAGGAAGAATATGAGCTGGCTACCAAGGAAGGAACTTTGATTTTCTTGAATTTCTTTAGCGGTGGCTAAGACCAGTCAAAGTCCTGCTTGAAGCCCATTTGCTTCAGATCTTCTTCACCATAAAGATGAGACAGAACAACCCAGGTGCGATTGAATACTTCATGGAGGTAGAAGTGGTTCTTCTTCACTTCATTGTGTGTAGCAGTCATGTTGTGAAGAATGGAACCAAACTGACGCTTAACCCATTTGTGGTTGCGATCGGCCTTCTGGTGAAGACTAAGGAGAAGCTGACGATCAGTCATCACTCTGGGAGTTGTGCCTTAAGGATTTTGCTTTGAGGCATTGGCGGCAGAGTCATGAGTGGCAGAGTCATCATTGGCGGAGTAAGATGCAGCTTTGCGAAACTAATCATCCAATGTACGAATGCCTTCATCAATAACAGCAGTACCCTTGCCCTTTTCATCAGCTGAGGAAAATGTCTGCTTGAGGACTTCTATTCGGGGCAAGTAGCTGACGTGATTCTGCAAATCGGCCTTGTATTTGATTGAGGACCTTGATCTGAGGAATCTCATAATCCAGGGAGCGTAAGACTTCAATTCAAATGGAGATAAAGCAACATTGGCCAGAGTCCTCATGAACAAATCATGGTAGTTAACAGGAATGCCATGAATGATGTTGAAAACCAGATTCTTCGTGATACCAACGACCTCTTCTTCATTAGAGTCGTGGCCCTTGATTGGACTCAAAGTCTTGGTCAAGATGTGATAGACAGTCCGTGGCACATACAGCAATTCCTTCACGAGGAATTTGGTCCTTGAGGCTTGACCAGGCTTCAGTGGCTTCATCAACACTTGCATATAGTGGTCAGTAAGTTTGGTTTCATGATATATACAATGTGCACCTTCAAGGGGAGGACTCACAGGCAGGGCATGAAGCAATTCATAGGCCGGTGCTTTCAAGTGAGTATTCTCTATCATCCAGGCTAATACCCAAGAGTTCACATCTTCAACATTTCCTGTGATGTGCAGCGTTGCATAGAACTGAAGAATTAGTTCTTCATTCCAATCACATATATGAATGCAGAAGTTGAGCAGTCTAGCATCGTGAATAACACTGAGGACTGGTGTGAAGCAAGGCATTGATTCCATGTCCACATGAGCAATATGCGCATGGTCGAAGACTTTGTCCTTATCAAAAGGTAGTGAAGAATAGAAGATTGCTTGGCTGGCAGTCCAGAAACGCTTCCTTCTAAGACGAGCAGAGTCATATGGGTAGTAATCTGTGAAGAATATGTGCTCAAGGAACAAGTCAGCTGTCAGGACCCCGATTCCAAGTCACATCGATCTAGCCGGTAACACCTCATATCACTTTGCGGCCTCACGCACGGTATTCCCACGGGTGTCACCTTACCATGGCCCGGGACCGTTTGCGCCTTTTGGCTCACGTACATGATAGTGTCGCTAGCATCCATATGACAGAGAACCCGAGCCGACATGGCTAGTCGTGAACCCAAAGCGGCACCAACCTATGGGGACAGGCATACATGAATCACATTGAGCATGTCGGTCAGCAGCGTGTGAATCCGGACTGTAGCACTTGGCTAACAGGACTCCGGGAACCTGGGCCGTACCAGGCTAGGCAGGACTCCGGATGTCACCGCGTGACATTTCCCCGAAGGGACAGACACAGGAACGAAGTGAAACACATGCCGGCCAGTCAAGTGTCTTGAGCAGTAGTGCTGGGCTAGCAGGACTCCGATGAACCGGGCTGTAGCGGACTACTATGGCTCATGGAAGCACTAGACTACATTTCCCCATAAGAGAGGCTGCCAAGGATAAACAACTAGATTGTCAGATCCCACACATACCAAGCATTTCAATCATACACACAATAGGCTCGATATGTGTAAATACAACATGGCATCACAACATAACTCTACGACTCAAGCATTTACTCATTAGACTCCAAGGAGCGAGATATTACAAACATGGGTCTCATGACCCAACAATCATAGCATACAATTCAAGCACATGCGGAAGCTTAACATGTCTGAGTATAGACATCTACAAATGAAAAAGGCTAAGAAGCCTGACTATCTACCAGATCCTGCCGAGGGCACAAGATCATAGCTGAGGTATCAAGCTAAACGTCGAAGTTCACACGGAACTACTAGCGAGACGGACGTCTCTCTGCAAAACATAGAATAGGCAAACATGAGTACAAATGTACCCAACAAGACTTACATCAGAACTAACTACATATGCATAGGTATCAACAAAGGGGTAGCGGAGTTTAACTACAGCAAGCCAGCTTTGACTCAGTGTCTAACCTGAACTACGACTGCAAGCAACTCTTTTGAGGTGGCGCACACGAGTCCACATATTCACCATATCAATACACCACTATGGATCTGCTCCCGTCTCCCTACGAGAACACCATCCATAGCACTCACGCTTATCTTGCGAGTTTTAGAGTATCCATTTCAAGTTATCTATGAACTGTATAGGCAACCAAGCAGTCCTTTACCGCGGACGCGGCTATTCGAATAGATGATGTTAACCCTGCAGGGGTGTACTTCTTCATACACGCTCTCACCACTTACCGTCGTTTACACGACATGTACTCGGCAACCTTCTAGCGGAAGCCCAACGAGGGTGTCGGCCACAACCTACCTAAACACTCAAGTCTCTAGTCCAGGTTTATCGCCTATCCAGGTTCCATCCGCAGGGAGTCCGACCGAGGTTTCCACATACGGCCCCGAACGATGTGTACAGGGTTCCAAGACACCAAACGGGCGCCTGACATGCCCGACCACGGTGTATCTACCACATCATAGCCCACCCCTAGGGTCAGCGCTATGCACGGCCGCCAACACATATCCTATAAACACCAGAAACTAGTTGCAACTCCTGGAGAGAGGACTAGGGTGGTTAAGAAGCCGAGAGGGTCAATTAAGGATCCCAATGCATGGTAGTAACTGATTCTTATATCACACATACAGATCTCGGTGCTTAAGGACGGTTCCAATGAAACAACCCACCATGTACTCCTACATGGCCTCTCATCGATACCTTTACCAAATCGTGTTCAACACACTTAGCTCACGCACAGTAGGACATGTTCACAACTTTCCAATTCATCCCCGATGAATCAGACCCGACACAACTCTAAGCAATAGCAGGCATGACAAACAAGCATGAATGAGTAGGCACATCAGGGCTCAAACAACTCCTACTCATGCTAGTGGGTTTCATCTATTTACTGTGGCAATGATAGGTCATGCAGAGGATAAGGGGTTCAACTACCACAGCAAGTAACAGATGAATCGTTGTTGTCCTAATGCAGTAAAAGAGAGCCGGAGCGAGAGAGTGGGATTTTAGCGGAATGAACAAGGGGGTTTTGCTTGCCTGGCACTTCTGAAGATAGTATAGTTCTTCATCGGTGTCATCGAACTCATCATCGTTACCACGTCTATCGAGAGGGGACAAATACCGGCAAACAAAGAGGAACACAATCAATGCAATGCAACAATTATGATGCATGATAATGTCATGGGAATATGTTGTTGATTGAGCTAATGCAACTAGCAATCATATTAAATGAAGTTGGTTTGAACCAAAGGTTCAAATTCAAACTCCATATGTGCTTATTTAAATGTCAATTATGCAAATTGCCCTGTATAGCAACCCTAGGTTGTTCAAACATGCATGCAAATGCCATAAACAGATTCCTTGAATTTTTCTGATAATTTTTCATATATAATTTATTTCATTCTGAGTTATAGATTATTTTCTATAATTTTTGGAAGTTTAGGGGATTTTCTGAAAATAAATAAATCATTTAGATTTATTTAAAATACAGAAAAGCATTTACTGCGTCAGCCTTGCATCATGCCGACGTCATCTGGTCAACAGACGCGGTCCAGGTCAAACCTGACCAGTGGGACCCACTGGTCAGTAGTTAGTTAACTAACTAAAGTTAGTTAGTGTTAAACTAATACTAATCCTAGTTTAGTTAGTGGCCTGGGGCCCACACGTCAGTGACCCAGGGGGTCAAACTTGGCCCACATGGTTAACGGTCAGTGGGCTAAAACCCACCGGTGACTCGACGCCGGCGAGGCCCGAGACGGTGGCGCGGCTCGGAAAACGCCCACAGGGCACGGGCGAGGCCGTTCTTGAGCTCGTTGGAGAGCTCCTGCAGGCGCGCGTCTAGTGGTGGTGGAGGCCGGGTCTATCCTGACCGGAGCCAACAATGGCGAGCTCCAAGGCAGCGGACGGAGTTCGGCCATGTGCGGGGTTGGGGCTGCGGCATGCAAACGCGGAAACTGAGGCGCTAGCGAGGCACTACGCGATGCGGCAAGCATGTTGGGTAGCACGGGATGACCAAATGGTCGCCAGAGCGACGCCGGCAACAAGCTCGAGCGGAGGTGAGCTTCGGCCATGGTGGAACTATGGCCTAGATGGTGCAAACGCGCGGGAAAGAAGAGGGGAAAATCGGCGGAGCTCACAGGGAGGTCGATGAGCATATCAGTGGGCTCGGGGGCGACCGGAGCGAGGCGAATCGATGAACGGCGTCTGACGGGTACCGAGGTTGAAGACGACCCAATGGCGGCGATGCAGGGCCTCCGGCGAAGCATGGCTCGGTAGGGAGGGCGAGGGCGTCGCGGCGGAGCTTCTGGACTCATCGGTAGGGCGAGGGGTGGTCGGTGGCTGCGGCGGCAGCGAGCGGCGGCGACGGCTCCGCTCGGCTTTAGGAGAGAGAGAGCGAGACAGAGGAGGGGGCAAGAACGAGAGAGATTGAGAGGGGCCAGGGGTGTGCGTGGCGTCGCGGGAGGCGTGCAGGGCAACGAGGGGCAGCCAGGCAGGGTGGAGGTGGTGCAAGCACGCGGCGAGCACACGCCCTCGTGCCTACTGGCAGGAGGTTGAAGACGGTGCGGCGGCTGGGCTGGGCCAGCTACAGTGCTGGGCGAGGTGGCTGTATAGGAGGTAAGCCCAGGTGGGTTTTCTCTCTCTCTCCTTTCTAATTCTTTTCTGTTTTTCTATTTCTTCTGTAGTTTTAGGGCTTTATTAAAATACTCGGGCACACTCAAAAATCATGAAACTTATCATGGCTACTGTTTAGAATAAATCCAACAGTAAACATTTTAGTTTATGATTATTTGAGCATTTAAAATATTTTATAGCATTTAAATGCCCAAATGCAAATAGAGTATGATTTAATTCAGAGCCCAAATATGTCATGGAAAAATGTGCATCACCTCTGGTTAATGTTTACAGCATTTTCCATAAATGATGAACATTTTTGAAAGCCATTTGGATTTACTGCAAATATTTTAGTTGAACCTAGTGAATTCCTTTGATGCTAGGGCTTTAGGCAATCCCCACTTCAAGTTTCTTAGGAATTTAAACATGATGACATGATGAGCAAGCAAAGTCAAGCAAGGGCTGAACTGGGGTTGTGACAGCTCACCCGCACTAAACAAGAATCTCTTCCCGAGATTCAAGACGTGGGGTAAGAAGACAGAGGGGACACTAGCTAACATGATCTTCATGATCCAGGTTGCACTTCATAAGAACGTTGATACGATCACCATCTTTGTCTCGATGTCTTGCTCTGAGAACTCCAGCTAACATGACAACGAGCGGAAAGGAAAAACTCTAGGAAGATGGATCTTCTCGAAGATCGAACAACTCAGGATCAACTCACAGAATGAAACATAGCAACATCTCTCGAGCTGAGACACGAAGCACACATCTAGAGGGATGAGGTGGAACAGATGACGAGGGTTCACTAGGTAGACAACAATTCCACACCTAAGAGGGTGGTGAATGGTTGTCAACATAGCGAGGATTTGAGTTGCCATGATACCATAACGAGACACCCTAGAGAAGGATGACTCATAGAATTATCCCTTAAGTGGCAAAAAGAATTACTTTTGATCCATAAATCATTGAAACTCTTCATACCAGCTTAAGGAAATTTACAATTGATCGTTTGAAATAGCTCGAAGAAATGGCATACTTGGACTAGGATGGATGATGTGGACTACCTTGTTGAAGACAACGCAAGGGATGATTTGCTTGCACATGCTCACAAGAACTTGAGCATTTCCATATTCATCAAGGTTCTACCAACATCCGTGGCAAGGATCCTAGCAACACAACATACTACCATGATGACTAGTGATGGATGATGCGGATACAAAGGAAGATAACACCTTCTCAGACCTTCCCTTAGCGAGGCTAAGGGAACAGAATCTGGACGATCGGCCGAGAGACATTTAGCACTCGCTTCTAATGTTCTCCTTGATGTGCTAGCGTAATCCATTCATAGATATGGTTTGATATCTAGAACATCAAGTAAAAGGTCGGACTTCAGAAGCTCAAGAATCCATAAGGAATAGCTACGGAGGCAGATCCTGCGAGATCCTTATGGGGAGGTGACCAACTTCTTCAACCAAGATACTACAATAATAGGCCTTCCGTCTAGGTGTGTTGGCCACGACATCCACGTTACCGGTTACAGCGAGACCAACATTATAGTTCTTGGAGTATGTTCCAACCATCATATCTGCCTGAGATTCAGATCTGGTTGGTGTCAGGATATTCCAGACTCATCATGTCTAGAAACAAAAATGAAAGTCTGCAACGCAATTCGACGAGATGACGTTGCGAGATTCTCGGGGAATGAGCTACGATAGCAAGCTCCAAAACATGAGCTGGTTCTGCTACAAACCTGTGAACACGCTATCCAAGACAAGCATGACCACGTGGTAGTCTTATAATAAAACACTACCGAGCTCAGGTGGGGAACCATCATCGAGGATATCGAAGTCCTTGTGCACTTATCGATGAACTTCTTATCCTTGAGCAAGTCAATCAGTGGCTTGGTGTGTTAGGAACACATATAGAATGGAGGCGGCCAACCTATCAAACCATAGGGCACTTCGCACGTGCATGACTAACTTGGGATGATTCCAGAGGTTGCAAAATCAACTTTCTCGAATTCACGACGGCAACTTGCATCGATTGCACGTGAACCAGAGGAAGTCACTTCTTTCATCCAGACAGATACTTCATGAATGGGGCATGAAGAAAAATGCTTACACAAGTTTCCAATGCTAGCTGGATGTTCAACACGAATCATGGAGGAGACAAAATGCTGCTGATGGACTCAACAACAACTCATCGGAATTTCCATATCACTGGACTCCCACCATCATGTGAACACGGTGAGCATTGGTCAAACCAAAAGATGTAATGGTGTATGCTCGAGGGATCAACCACGAGTAAGACAACATTACTAACATCGTTGGTTCTGATTTGACTTGACGATAGCCCATACTCAAGTCAAGGTTTTGACAAGGCAATAGATCCAACAACTGATCACGAGGACCAATCGATGAAGATATCATCTTTCTTCAACACACACACCAAAAGATATCCCTTAACACGAACTAAGTCAGACAAGCTTTATCTTCCAACTCTCCAAGTTGTTGTTTAGCTCAACCAACTAGCTCAGGGATATCCAACACAGATTCTTGGAGAAGGGGTGATTTATAAGAAAACCCATTTAATCACGAACTCAATATACCGGTCAGGTGACAACCAGGTAATACTTCCGAGAAGATCTTTGGAAAATCACGAACCACCGATATGTTACTAAGCTCGAGAACAATCTTGCTTTTCAAGGCAAGACGATATGATCAAATAAGCAAGGATAGACACTGTCCCAACTCTTGATCGAAGAGTGCACCAGGAAAATGGACTAGGTAGCACGATCAATCTTAGAATGAGGATTCAATAACCAACACGCTAAGAATGAGAATATTGTCCATTAACTACCAAGCAACGAGGTTGCTAGGAGTATCGATTTCACACATCACAGTTCACTTGTCGGCATTCCGGTTATGGCAACACGGGACCGAGGAATGAACGATGATGGTGAGAGTATCACTGCATCAAGAATTTATAAGAGAAGTTGCAATTCTCATGACGTTCCTGACATAAAAGTGGGTAATACTTCAGGGTAGAACAGAATCAAAGGTTGATTGCATTTGATCTGCGGAATACAACTACTTTGACCCAATCCTAGAAATGGATGAGGTACTGGGGTTTGTTTCTCCTAGTCATTCCGGAATGGAATGGCTTGACGGATCACATGAATAATAGGCATTGATAACACCAATGCACAACTACTCTTGATCAACAATTGATGGACGAGGTTCAGAATACAACTAAAGAGGGACAACTCAAAGGAACATATAATTTTCTGAGTTATGGACGCATGGATTAGTATGTCGAACAAAGTCCAACATGTTTCTTCCGGATGACCCATAGAGAAGATAGAATTGGCAGAGTCACAATAGAATGGAGAACTCATCAAGAGCACTCTAGTTGCGACCTTTCGGTTCAAAGAACTTCCGCCATAAGCAGTTCATGGTATTTAGAAGAAGGAAATACCACGGACCTCGAGGACCATCGCAATGGTTACTAATATCTTAAGGGAACTAGCAAATACTAACAACATGAAGTAGGGTGAATCTCGTGTTCAAAAACCCAGGAGTAGAATACCTACTAACTAAATGGCATCACGGGATGCTTTAGAGAATAATGGCCAGAATCACACACTTGGGATACAAAACATGGCTAGATCACTAGGTGACTCCCTGAAACACCTAGGGTCATAATAATAACTCCAACATACACGTCAAGGCAATGGAGTACCTCAACACACTGATTAGTGTGCTTAATCTGGCCCAAAAATACAACGGGAACATGGAGGAAAGATTTGCAAGTGCATCAGACTATTTAGAAACCTAGGATGACTCGGACAGCATAACGGTTGTAAAATTCTCAAAAAGATTTGAGACATCATGCAAAATGGTGGCATAACCACTTAGCATCATCATATCAAGGTTTCGAGACCAACTATGAACACACGGAAGTAGTAGAAACAGAATTGGAGCTTAAATCCATCAATCGTATAAGTCTCTATCATAGTAACTCGTCATCCTAATAGATAGATGAGAAGGCCTAGTTCTTAATCCCCGTAGAAAGGAAGAGGATGACTCAGATCGGAAGGGCATAAGGTAAAGGAGTAAAAAGAGCCTTACGTTCCCTTCCACAATCAATTCCCTTATATAACTAAAGCATTTCTAGACTCGACTTCGACCAGTTGGCTTGGTAAACCTACAGGCAGTCAGGCTCTGATACCAAAGTTGTTAGGACCCCGATTCCAAGTCACATCGATCTAGCCGGTAACACCTCATATCACTTTGCGGCCTCACGCACGGTATTCCCACGGTTGTCGCCTTACCATGGCCCGGGACCGTTTGCGCCTTTTGGCTCACGTACATGATAGTGTCGCTAGCATCCATATGACAGAGAACCCGGGCCGACATGGCTAGTTGTGAACCCAAAGCGGCACGAACCTATGGGGACAGGCATACATGAATCACATCGAGCATGTCGGTCAGCAGCGTGTGAATCCAGGCTGTAGCACTGGGCTAACAGGACTCTAGGAATCCGGGCCGTAGCAGGCTAGGCAGGACTCTGGATGTCACCGCGTGACATTTCCCCGAAGGGACAGACACAGGAACGAAGTGAAACACATGCCGGCCAGTCAAGTGTCCTGAGCAGTAGTGCCGGGCTAGCAGGACTCCGGTGAACCGGGCTGTAGCGGACTACTATGGCTCATGGAAGCACTAGACTACATTTCCCCATAAGAGAGGCTGCCAAGGATAAACAACTAGATTGTCGGATCCCACACATACCAAGCATTTCAATCATACACACAATAGGCTCATGGAAGCACTAGACTACATTTCCCCATAAGAGAGGCTGCCAAGGATAAACAACTAGATTGTCGGATCCCACACATACCAAGCATTTCAATCATACACACAATAGGCTCGATATGTGTAAATACAACATGGCATCACAACATAACTCTACGACTCAAGCATTTACTCGTTAGGCTCCGAGGAGCGAGATATTACAAACATGGGTCTCATGACCCAACAATCATAGCATACAATTCAAGCACATGCGGAAGCTTAACATGTCTGAGTACAGACATCTACAAATGAAAAAGGCTAAGAAGCCTCACTATCTACCAGATCCTACCGAGGGCACAATATCATAGCTGAGGTACCAAGCTAAACGTCGAAGTCCACACGGAACTACTAGCGAGACGGACGTCTCTCTGCAAAACATAGAATAGGCAAACGTGAGTACAAATGTACCCAGCAAGACTTACATCAGAACTAACTACATATGCATCGGTGTCAACAAAGGGGTAGTGGAGTTTAACTGCAGCAAGCCAGCTTTGACTCAGTGTCTAACTGAACTACGACTGCAAGCAACTCTTTTGAGGTGGCGCACACGAGTCCACATATTAACCATATCAATACACCAATATGGATCTACTCCCGTCTCCCTACGAGAACGCCATCCATAGCACTCACGCTTATCTTGTGAGTTTCAGAGTATCCATTTCAAGTTATCTATGAACTGTATATGCAACCAAGCAGTCCTTTACCGCGGACGCGGCTATTCGAATAGATGATGTTAACCCTACACGGGTGTACTTCTTCATACATGCTCTCACCACTTACTGTCGTTTACACGACATGTACTCGGCAACCTTCAAGCGGAAGCCCAACGAGGGTGTCGGCCATGGCCTACCTAAACACTCAAGTCTCTAGTCCAGGTTTATCGCCTATCCAGGTTCTATCGGTAGGGAGTCTGGCCGAGGTTTCCACATACGGCCCCGAACAATGTGTACAGGGTTCCGAGACACCAAACGGGCGCCCGACATGCCCGGCCACGGTGTATCTACCACATCATAGCCCACCCCTAGGGTCAGTGCTATGCACAGCCGCCAACACATATCCTATAAACACCAGAAACTAGTTGCAACTCCTGGACAGAGGACTAGGGTGGTTAAGAAGCCGAGAGGGTCAATTAAGGATCCCAATGCATGGTACTAACTGATTCTTAAATCACACATACAGATCTCGGTGCTTAAGGACTGTTCCAATGAAACAACCCACCATGTACTCCTACATGGCCTCTCATCGATACCTTTACCAAATCGTGTTCAACACACTTAGCTCACACACAATAGGACATGTTCACAACTTTCCAATTCATCCCCGATGAATCAGACCTGACACAACTCTAAGCAATAGCAGGCATGACAAACAAGCATGAATGAGTAGGAACATCAGGGCTCAAACAACTCCTACTCATGCTAGTGGGTTTCATCTATTTACTGTGGCAATGACAGGTCATGCAGAGGATAAGGGGTTCAACTACCACAGCAAGTAACAGATGAATCGTTGTTGTCCTAATGCAGTAAAAGAGAGCCGGAGCGAGAGAGTGGGATTTTATCGGAATGAACAAGGGGGTTTTGCTTGCCTGGCACTTCTGAAGATAGTATAGTTCTTCATCGGTGTCATCGAACTCATCGTCGGAACCACGTCTATCGAGAGGGGACAAATACCGGCAAACAAAGAGGAACACAATCAATGCAATGCAACAATTATGATGCATGATAATGTCATGGCAATATGCTGTTGATTGAGCTAATGCAACTAGCAATCATATTAAATGAAGTTGGTTTGAACGAAGGGTTCAAATTCAAACTCCATATGTGCTTATTTAAATGTCAATTATGCAAATTGCCCTGTATAGCAACCCTAGGTTGTTCAAACATGCATGCAAATGCCATAAACAGATTCCCTGAATTTTTCTGATAATTTTTCATATATAATTTATTTCATTCTGAGTTATAGATTATTTTCTATGATTTTTGAAAGTTTAGGGGATTTTCTGAAAATAAATAAATCATTTAGATTTATTTAAAATACAGAAAAGCATTTACTGCGTCAGCCGTGCATCATGCTGACGTCATCTGGTCAACAGACGCGGTCCAGGTCAAACTTGACAAGTGGGACCCACTGGTCAGTAGTTAGTTAACTAACTAAAGTTAGTTAGTGTTAAACTAATACTAATCCTTGTTTAGTTAGTGGCCTGGGGCCCACACGTCAGTGACCCAGGGGGTCAAACTGGGCCCACATGGTCAACGGTCAGCAGGGTCAAACCCACCGGTGACTCGATGCCGGCGAGGCCCGAGACGGTGGCGCGGCTCGGAAAACGCCTAGAGGGCACGGGCGAGGCCGTTCTTGGGCTCATTGGAGAGCTCCTGCAGGCGCGCGTCTAGTGGTGGTGGAGGCCGGGTCTATCGTGGCCGGAGCCAACGACGGCGAGCTCCAAGGCGGCGGCCGGAGTTCGGCCATGTGCGGGGTTGGGGCTGCGGCGTGCAAACGCGGAAACTGAGGCGCTAGCGAGGCACTACGCGATGCGGCAAGCATGTTGGGTAGCACGGGATGACCAAATGGTCGCCGGAGCGACGCTGGCGACAAGCTCGAGCGAAGGCGAGCTTCGGCCATGGTGGAACTATGGCCTAGAGGGTGCAAACGCGTGGGAAAGAAGAGGGGAAAATCGGCGGAGCTCACAGGGAGGTCGATGAGCATATCAGTGGGCTCGGGGGCGACCGGAGCGAGGCGAATCGATGAAGGGCGTCCGGCCGGTACCGAGGTTGAAGACGACCCAATGGCGGCGATGCAGGGCCTCCGGCGAAGCGTGGCTCGGTGGGGAGGGCGAGGGCGTCGCGGCGGAGCTTCTGGACTCATCGGTAGGGCGAGGGGTGGTCGATGGGTGCGGCGGCAGCGAGCGGCGGCGACGGCTCCGCTTGGCTTCGGGAGAGAGAGCGAGACAGAGGAGGGGCAAAGAACGAGAGAGAGTGAGAAGGGTCAGGGGTCTGCATGGCGTCGCGGGAGGCGTCCAGGGCAACAAGGGGCAGCCAAGCAGGGTGGAGGTGGCGCGCGCGCGCGCGGCGAGCACACGCCCTCCTGCCTACTGGCAGGAGGTTGAAGACGGTGTGGCGGCTGGGCTGGGCTAGCTACAGTGCTAGGCCAGGTGGCTGTACAGGAGGTAAGCCCGGGTGGGCTTTCTCTCTCTCTCTCTCCTTTCTAATTCTTTTCTGTTTTTCTATTTCTTCTGTAGTTTCAGGGCTTTATTAAAATACTTAGGCAGACTCAAAAATCATGAAACTTATCATGGCTACTGTTTAGAATAAATCCAACGGTAAACATTTAAGTTTATGATTATTTGAGCATTTAAAATATTTTATAGCATTTAAATGCCCAAATGCAAATAGAGTATGATTTAATTCAGAGCCCAAATATGTCATGGAAAAATGTGCATCACCTCTGGTTAATGTTTACAGCATTTTCCATAAATGATGAACATTTTTTAAAGCCATTTGGATTTACTGCAAATATTTTAATTGAACCTAGTGAATTCCTTTGATGCTAGGGGTTTAGGCAATCCCCACTTCAAGTTTCTTAGGAATTTAAACATGATGATATGATGAGCAAGCAAAGTCAAGCAAGGGCTGAACTGGGGCTGTGACATCAGCGGCCTTGAATTTTTGCTTCTTGGAGAAGGTATTCTTCGGCTTGAGCTAAGGAGTGTCAGTCAAAGTCATCACAGCCTCAGGCATCACAGTCTCCGGAACCACAGGCTGAGGAATTTCAGTTTCTGCTTCAGTAGCAACCTGGGTCTTCAATTCTTCATCAACATTGACATTAGCACTAGTGGCTGGAATTTCTTCATGGATGGAAGGTGTGGCTTGAGGTTCTTCAGATCCCATTTTAACTTCTTCAGTCTGGACGGGGGACTGAGGAATCTATTGAAGTGGGGTGAAGAGCGGAGAGTTGGGGTGCTGACTATCCCAATAGTCATCATTCACCACTGGAGTGGAGCACCCAATGTCCATATGTTCATCTTCTTCAACCCTTGCCTCTTCAGCTGTGAATTGAGGCATAGGCGATGAGATGACTGGGGTTGAAGGAATATTATCCACTTCAATTTTCACTGTTGCTCGCTCCGCAGCTCTGGTTTTCTTCGCTTCTGAAGCAGAAGGAAGAACTGTATTTGTTGTTTGTGCAGGAGAAGCAGAGGAAATAGGTTCAATTTCTTCAGGCACAACTGTTTCAGTTTGCCTGGTTGGTTCAGATTCTTCAAGTTCAGCGGTTGATGCCTCAGCTAGCCTGGCTTGTTCTTCAGGCGCAACGCTAGTGGTTACCATAGCAATGTCATCAGCAGCTGGAATGCGGTCATCAGCCCTGGTACTTGCATTTTCTTCAGCAGCCTGATTTTCATTAGCGGTGCTCGCATGTTCTTCAGTGGTCTGAGCAGATGCTTCACCCTGAGGAGATTTAGCTTTTGAAGTAAATTTCTCAGCCAACTTCAGAAATTTGACTTTTGCTCCAAGCTAGTCATTGCGGTAGACGTTGAATTCATCACTGATTCCTTTGATCTCAGTTTGTATAGCAACAAGTTCATCAGTTATCATGTTGACAACATTTTTCTTCAGAAAACGCTCCTTCTTGTACTGCGTTTTCTTCAACTGTCTGGCCTTCTCAAATTTCCACTTTTCTTCACCACTGAAGGCGGTCAGCATGTGACTTTGGCCAGAAGTGAGATTGAAGTCAGGCAAAGGTGTGTTAGGATCCTTGTGCCAGAGGTCAATATACTCAAGGATCAACTTGGGATCCAACATCAATGGCACATTTGTGCCTTTGGCTCTAGCGGCCCTTTGTTGTCTGTCTCTGATGATTTCAGCGAGTTCATCATCATTAGCTTCGTCATCAGTGGACGGTACTTGGAAGGCGACCTACTTCTTTTGAGGACTTGGTCTAGTGCCTCGTCTAGCAGTGGCCTTAGTCTTCAGCAATGAGGGGCCTGTTGAGGAATGCAGAGGAGCTGAAGAACTTGTAGAGGCTTCTGAGGCAATTGATTTTCCTATGGTCCTTTGACACGAGGCGATATGCACAGGTGTTGAGGACTTTGCCGGAGGACATGAGGGTTTTGGTGCTGGAGGAACTGGGGCAGCTTGAGGAATTGGCTGTGAGGGCTTAGAAGAAGAGCTTGGTCGTGAGGGCATTGAAGAAGAAGCACTGGGCTTATGTACAGGCTTCTTAGGCATAGCCTTCTTGGGCTTGCTAGCAGAGGCCTCAACAGTGGCGGCAGCAGCAGCAGCAGAGTCTTCATTGAATTTCCTCACTGCTTCTTTTGCCATTTTGGACAGTTTAGCTTGACGATTTGCCCATTCAGCAGGAAATTCCTCACCTCTTCTGATGCTAGAGGGATCAGCAACTTGGCCTGGTGCCAATGGAGGTCTTGGGCATGGAGCGTGTACAGCGAATTTCTTCATGTACTTGGGAGTTACATATCTGTACTCCCTCCATTCTCTGGCCCATCTCCTCTCTATCTTCTGAATGCGCACTTTGCACTCATTCTTTGTTTCGTGAGGAGGAGTGCAGTATCCTGCATAGATGTCATCAGGAATCTCAAACATAGTGTTGACTTCCAGTTTCTTTCCTCCCTTCTGAGGTTTATTGCCATCTGTCATTTTCTTCAGTTGAGGATTTTTAACTATCGAGTTCTCTGAAGAGGTATGCAGTTTTTCTTCAAGGAACGCAGCAAATGAGTTAAGTTGATGAGAACCTAGTGATTCAGCAGCAGACATGAGTACCTGTGAACAGAGTATAGGTGCGAAGAATTTGGAGAGGTCATATGCGTTCTCAGAAGTTTTTGCAAATAAGAGCAAGTTTGAGGAATTTGACCAGATGTGTCTTGAGGAATTTCACTAAGCGTTCTTTGACTTAGGTTCCAGAGTTGTATAGATTGCAAATCCACACAATTGAGGAATCTTGAAGAAAAATGTTGCTTAGGGAAACAAATCAAGAACAGATGTTGTATGAGGTGTTCAGAGTGTGAAGATTGAAGAATAAACACATTTTGAAGATTTGAAGAAATCACTGGATTCAATAAGGGCAGTAAAAGTAGCTTTTAATTACCCTTGACGAAGAACATGACGAACTGGGAATGTAGATTGGAAGTTCATCAGTCCAGATATTCCACGCCCTAAATTGGCAGAGGAAGACAGCTACGGCGGCGGCGGAGTGAAGAAATCTGCGGCCGGCGCGAGTACGACGGCGACGAGGTCGAGGCAGTGAAGCTTTCCTCATTGGCGACGATGGAAGTAGCGGAGGCACTAGGTTTTAAGAGCTTGAGCGAGGGAGTGAGGTCGAGCAGAGTAAAAACAGTATGAGGAGGGTGAGAGGTATTTATAGCCGAGGTGAAAAACCGCTCGCCCAAGGAAAATGGACGAACGTGCCCCTGACCCTTCTCATCCTTGTAACATGTGTCACCCATGTACAGAGAGGTGGAGATCGTAAGTTATCGTGGGTGAATAGATAAGTATTATCATGGGATGTGGAACGGTTTAGGCGGCAACAGCAGAAAATTCAGATTAGAATATTTTAAAGTTTCGTTCGCAGATTCTTCAGCTGACAAGGACACAGTGAAGATTTTGAATGGGTTTCAAATAGAACACACATGAAGAATTTGTGAACAGACTGGGTTGAGTATAGCATAGAGGGGGAAGGGTCCGATCACATTCACTTAGCAGAAAGATCAACTTGAAGAAATAGCTATAAGTGAATGTTGTAGAGGACATAAACTCGTGTGTGTGTGTGTGTGTGTGTGTGTGTGTGTGTGTGTGTGTGTGTGTGAGGACATTGCAAAGTTCAAGAAATCAACTGAGGAAATTCAAGATGAAGAAATACTCAAATTGAAGATTTTCAACTTTTGTTGGTGGTGTGACCCACTGTGTAAGAATGATGATTTCAGACGCCGCGTACAATTGTCGTAGGGCTTTGAGAATCAAATTCTTCGTTAATTTCTTCACACTTAGAGGGTTAGTCTTCATTGATTGAAGAAAAACGTTACTTCATATGTTGCACATATAAGTCATCAATTTTGCATAAGTGTTAGGATGTGTTCCCTTTTCAAAGGACATTCGAAGATTCTAAGATATTTAGCTCACACCGCAACTTGCTAAATCTCTTCTCATCCAAGGGCTTCATGAAGATATCAGCTAGCTATTCTTCAGTCTTCACGTGCTCGATGGAGATGTCGCCCTTCAACACATGATCACGAAGAAAATGATGATGAATTTGAATGTGCTTTGTCTTCGAGTGCTGAACTGGTTTATGAGCAATCTTGATAGCACTCTCATTGTCAAAATAGAGTGGCACATTCTTCACATTGATGCCGTAGTCCTTGAGAGTTTGCTTCATCCATAGCAATTGAGCACAGCATGATCCAGCAACAATGTACTCAGCTTCAGCAGTAGAAAGTGATACGCAGTTCTGTTTCTTTGAAGACCAACAGAGCAAGGATTGTCCGAGGAAATGGCATGTGCTTGATGTTGACTTGCAGTCCACGCAATCACCAGCCTAGTCAGAGTCTGAATATCCAATGAGATCAAGCCGAGCCCTTGGGATACCATAATCCAAGTGTTGGAGTGTGAGCTAGATATCGAAAAATATGCTTCATAGCCTTATGGTGTGATTCCTTCGGTGTAGCTTGAAAATGGGCACACATGCAAACACTAAGCATAATATCTGTCCTAGATGCACATAAATACAATGAAGAGCCAATCATGGAGCGGTATACCTTTTGACCAAAGTCAATACCATTTTCATCAGTGCATAGCTGTCCATTTGTGGGCAAAGGGATTTGGACGCCTTTGCAATCTTGCATGCCGAATTTCCTCAACACATCCTTGAGGTATTTCTCCTAAGATATAAAGATGCCATTTCATTGTTGACGAATCTAAAGACCCAAGAAGAATTTCAATTCTCCCATCATATACATTTGGTATTCTTCACTCATCATATAGGCAAATTCATCACTGTAACGTTGGTCAATACAGCCAAAGATGATATCATCAACATATATTTGACACACAAATAATTCATCATAATAAGCTTTGGTGAAAAGAGTTGGGTCAAGTGAACTGGGTTTGAAGCCTTTCTTCATGAGGAATTCCTTCAAAGTATCATACAACGCCCGAGGGGCCTGCTTGAGGCCATAGAGGGCTTTATTGAGTCTGAAGACTTTGTCAGGATGCTTTGAATCCTCAAAACCTAGGGGTTGAGCAACATATACTTCTTCCTCAAGCTTACCATTGAGGAATGCAGTTTTCACATCCATTTGATATAAGATGATATTATGATGGTTAGCATAAGCAAGTAATATGCGAATAGCTTCAAGTGTAGCAACAGGTGCAAAAGTTTCATCGAAATCAATTCCTTCAACCTGTGTGTAGCCTTGAGCTACAAGTCATGCCTTATTCCTCACCACAAGGCCATTTTCATCTTGCTTGTTGTGGTAGATCCACTTCGTGCCGATGATATTGTGCTTGCGAGGGTCTGGACGTTTGAACAGTTCCCATACGTTGTTGAGCTCGAACTAATGTAATTCCTCTTGCATAGCTTGAATCCACTCAGGCTCTAGAAATGCTTCATCTACCTTAGTGAGCTCTGTGATAGAGACGAAAGCAAAGTGCCCACAAAAGTTAGATATATGTGAAGCTTTTGAGCGTGTTAGAGGACCTTGTGCATTGATGTCGCTGATGATTTTCTCAATCTGAACTTCATTAGCAACGCGAGGATGAGCCGGTTGACGATGAGGAATTTGCCCAGCATTTTCTTTAGAGCCATTTTCTTCAGGTGCACCAACATGATTTTCTTCACGTTCTGGAATGACTTCTTCAGCAGATTCTTCGGTAGGAACGACATCCTCAGTAGCCTTGAACTTAATGGATTCCTCAGGAGGTATTTCATATAGCACAGGAGGTAGGTGCTCTCTTTGCGAACCATTAGTTTCATCGAACCGCACATCTACAGTTTCAACAACCTTGTGGTGATAGGTGTTGAAGACTCTGTAGATGTGCGAGTCCTTCCCATAACCAAGAATAAAACCTTCATGTGCTTTCGTTGCAAATTTAGAATTGTGATGCGGATCTCTAACCCAGCATTTAGCATCGAAGACTTTGAAATAACTCACATTGGGTTTTCTTGTCCGTGAGGAGTTCATATGAGGTATTTCTGAAGAATTTGTGAAAATATACCCTGTTGATGATGTGGCACGCAGTATCAATTGCCTCAGACCAGAAGCGAGGAGGCGTCTTGTACTCATCAAGCATAGTGCGGGCCATCTCAACAAGAGTCATGTTCTTGCGCTCCACGACGCCATTCTGCTGAGGAGTATAAGGAGCAGATAATTCATGAGTAATACCAAGTTCATCAAGATAGTCATCAAGACTAGTGTTCTTGAACTCAGTTCCATTGTCACTTCTGATGTGCTTGATCTTCACACCAAAGTTGGTTGAAGCCCTTGAGGAAAATCGTTTGAAGACTTCCTGCACTTTGGTTTTGTAAGTGATTATATTCACCCGTGTATAATAAGAATAATCATCAACAATGACAAAGCCATATAGAGATGCAGCATTTGTGAATGTGGCATAATGAGTAGGGCCAAAGAGATCCATGTGAAGCAATTCAAATGGACGAGTGGTAGTCATGATGGTCTTTGAGGGATGCTTGGCCTTGGTCATATTTCCGTCTTCACAAGCTCCACACAAATGGTCCTTGAGGAATTTGACACCCTCAATGCCAATTACATGCTTCTTCTCCGCGAGCGTGTGCAAGTTCCTCAAGCCAGCATGACCAAGTCGTCGATGCCATAGCAAGCATTCTGAAGCTTTTGCAAGTAGACATGTAGCGGGTTGTGGTCCTATAGAGAAATCAACAATATACAAATCTCCTCTCCTAAAGCCTTCGAAGACTTTCGAATTGTCAGCTTCCATGATCACAACACAACGATACTTTCCAAAGACAACAACCATATCAAGATCACAAAGCATTGAGACAGACATGAGGTTGAACCCTAAGGACTCGACAAGCATGACTTTGTCCATGTGTCGATCCTTTCAGATTGCAGCCTTACCTAGACCCAATACCTTGCTTTTGCCTTTGTCAGCATAGGTGATATGCTTCAGATGTGATGGAGATAAAGCAGAGTCCATCAATAAGCTCCTGTCACCAGTCATGTGATTTCTACATCCACTATCAAGGACCCACTCAGTGGCTTTGGGTTGATCATCCTGCAGATGAATTAGTGCAGCTTACGAAGTCATATACTTCATCAGTGAAGAATATGACATCAAATTCATCATATCAATTCCGTCAAGCAAGAGAACAGGTAAAGTAGTATGAGGACGTGAGAAATGAAAATTCATTTCTTCATGATTAGCTTGCGTCCTTTCAAGCATATTCAGGTATCCACCCAATTCTTCAAATGTTTAGGTTCGTCTGGAGACCTGACCCTGCATAAGAAGTTAGTTCTTTTTCTTCACCACCCACATCTGAAGGGGTGGCAAAGAGTTCACCATTCTTCGAGCTCCATAAGAGAAAGGTGGCATAGATGTCAATCCACTTCGTTTCACATAAGAGGGGTTAGGGTAAGCATATGAGTAAGCAGAGAAATTCTTTGAGGATTTATGAACATAATGATTTGAAGAATAATGCACATATCCATAACCCTTAGTCTTTCCCTGGGAAATGGAGGTGTTAGCACGATGATGTTCATATGAGGACTTTGATCCATGTGAGGAATGTGGTCCATATGAGGACTTGGATCCATATGAAGACGTTGGTCCATATGAAGAATTTGATCTGGGATTCCTATTCTTCACAGGTGGTGTCATGATGACATTCACCTGAAGACTTTCAAGGCATCTTTTGGGAACCCAGATTTTCTTCATAGGAGGACCGTTCCTGCAGTTAGTGCCAGCATATCTAGCAAATACTTCACCATTCTAATTTTTGAACAGTTTATAATTGGAGTCAAATGACTCATCAGAAGAATATGAAGATTCACATGTAAAGCCAGATAAAGTAGATGGATCCACTGAAGGTCCCTTTGCAGCAACCCATGAGGCTTTGGGATACTGCTCAGGTTTCTAGTAGGTCACATCAGCATTGAGTTTCCTCTCAAAGGCAATACCCTCTTTCCTAGGGTTCCTGTTGAGGATCTGCTTCTTAAGCACACCACAAAGAGCCTGATGCCCTTTGAGGCTTTTGTACATGCCTATCACATACAATTCCTTCATCCTTGCATGGTCAGTGATACTAGCAGCATCCTTAGATGAGGAATTAGTGATAGCAGAGACAGTTGAAGAATTTTCAGTGATAGAAGCATTTGAACTTTCAGGTGAAGAATTAGCAGATTCACGTTGAATGCACTTCAAACATGGAGGAATAAATTCCTCCTGAGTAGCGCTGATTTGTTGAGCAAGTAATGAATCACGCTCCTTCTGAAGATCTTCATAACTCACTCTTAACTTCTCAAGATCTTGCTTTCTTTGAAGAAATTCATAAGAAAGCTTCTCATGATCAGATAAGAGAGTGCTATGATGACTCTGAAGGTTATCAAACTTATTCCGAAGTCTCTAAAGATTTTCAGTCAAAGTTTTAGTGTGATCCATTTCATCACCCAACACATCATCGCTTTTGTCTAGCATATTTTGAACCTTTTCAAGAGCCCTTTGTTGTTTCACAACAATCTTAGCAAGTTTAGAATAACTAGGCTTGAGGTTTTCATCAGATTCATCCTCACTTGATTCAGAGGAGGGATATTTGAGTACCTTTGCACCTTTTGCCATGAAGCAATAGGTGGGAGCGTAGTCATCATTGTCGTCGTCAGTGGTGTTGGGGAGGTCCTTTTCCTCAGAGTTGAAGATGGACTTGCTGACAAATGCAGTAGCGAGGGCTAGGCTCACCACACCAGAGTCTGACTCCTCAGATGCCTCCTCTTCCTCATTTTCCTCAGATTCAGCCTCAGAGTCCATTTCCTTGCCAATGAATGCCCGAGCCTTCTTGGAGCTGCTCTTCTTGTGAGATGAAGACTTGAAGGTTTTGATGAAGAGTACTTTGAAGATTTCTTCTTCTTCTTTGAATCATCAGGACTGTAGTCCTTGTACTTCTTCTTCTTTGATTCCTTTTCCCACTGAGGACAATCTTGAATGTAGTGACCTGGTTTCTTGCATTTGTGGCAAAGTCTCTTCTTGTAATCACGGGATGAGGAATCTGATCTTAAGTCATCGCTTCTTGAGGATTTTCCAAAACGACCATGTCTTGAGAACTTCTGGAATTTCCTTACAAGCATTGCTAGCTCCTGGCTCAGTTCTTCAGGATCACCAAGGCTACTACCAGAATCTTCACCTTCAGAGACAGACACTGCCTTGGCCTTCAGAGCACGTGATCTACCATAGCTCGGTCCATAGAGATCTCTCTTCTCAGCAAGCTAGAACTCATGAGTGTTTAGCCTCTCGAGGATATCAGCGGGATCAAGTGACTTGTAGTCTCCACGTTCTTGTATCATCAGTGCAAGGGTGTCAAATGAGGAATCAAGCGATCGAAGCAATTTCTTCACCACCTCATGGTCGGCGATGTCAGAGGCACCAAGTGCTGAAAAGATGGCGAAGAACATCAACTCGGGAGTCACACTGTGTTGAGACTCCTTCATTGACCTTGGACAGCCTATCCCAGATAAGCTTTGCTTCCTCCAAAGCACTCACTCTACCATACTACCTGTTGCTCAGATGGCCACATATGATGTTCTTCGCTTGAGAGTCGAGTTGCTTGAATCTCTTCACATCAGCAGTGTTGATGGTAGGAGTGACAGAGGGAACACCATTTTCCACAACGTACCACAGATCGTTGTCAATTGCCTCAAGATGCATTCGCATCTTATTCTTCCAGTAGGGGTAGTCCATCCCATCGAAGGTAGGACACCCAGCAGAGTCCTTGATCATACCTGCGGTCGACATAACTAAAACTCCAGACGATTAAACCAAAATCACACAGAACAAGGGAGTACCTTGCTCTGGTACCTATTAAAAGTGCGTTAAGTCAACTAGAGGGGGGTGAATAGGCGATTTTTATGAATTCTTCATTGAGGAATTTGAGGGTTAGGAAATTCCTAAGCGAAGAACTACTTGCAGCGGAATAAGTACTCAGATGCAGACATGACATAACATAAGCATGGACATCATGATGAATTGGAAACACAACACAGAGTACAGAAAGCGTAAGCACAGTATAAAATAGAATGAAGACAAATAGACTGAAGAAATTGAAATGAGGAAATTGAGAATGCCTTTAGTCAAAGTCTTCAAATAGGTATGAACAGGTACGCAACACAGTAATGAAGAAATGAAAGGGTTGAGGAAATAGAACCAGTTAGCTCGGTGAAGACAAAGATTTGGTAGACCAGTTCCAACTGTTGTGACAGTTGTACGTCTGGTTAGAGCGGCTAGGTATTTAAACCTGAGGACACACAGTCCTCACCGTATTCTCCTTGAACTAAGGTCACCTAGACCTCGTCCAATCACTCGTGGTAAGTCTTCAAGTGACTTCCAAACCTTCACAAACTCGGTCACTTGGTGATCCACAATTTCCTCTTGGATGCTCTAGACCATGACGCCTAACCGTCTGGAGGATGCACAGTCCTCAAAGGTAACAAGCATCAGTTCCACACAGGAACAATCTCTTCAGTGATGCTCATTCACTTTGGGTTTGTAGGTGTTTGGTTTGGGGTTTTGGGTTTTTCCTCACTTGATGATTTTCACTCAAAGTCCTCGGAGGATGGGATGCTCTCAATGACTAGTGTCAGTTTCTCACGAAGCAGCCAACCAGCTAGTGGTTGTAGGGGCGGCTATTTATAGCCTAGGGAGCAGCCCAACATGATAAGACATAAATGCCCTTCAATGATATGGCCGTTAGGTGGGTAGATATTTTGGGACAGCTGTCGCGTAGCACAGCAATGGTCGGAAATTTGAGCTCTCAAATTCCTCAGGGCTATCATGTTCCTCACTAGTAGGTAATCTGCACTAGCAAATTCCTAACTCCTTAGTCATAAAAAATTCCTCAGAGACCAGAAGAACTTTGTCTCTGTCACTAAAGAAATTGACTGAACTGTATGAGATTTCCAATGGCTTCACTCGAAGGGATTGGCAGGTGTAGGATTTTGAGTTGAGCATCACTTGGAAACTTTTCCTTAGTTTTACCTCGACCCCATTTAACAGTACGGTGTTTCCTGTGACTCAAGAAAGAGAAAATGAAACTATGAAAACAAAAGTCTTCACGCTTCATGTTCCTTGCATGAATATCAAGTCTTCATGGTCACGCCAATTTCTTCACTTTCAACGTCTTCAGAAAGTCTTCAGAAATCCAAAGTCTTCAGTTGAAGACATTCATTTTTAGGGGTCAACTTTCTCTGTAAATATCAAACTCCTCATAGACTTATAGTCATGTGTACACTCACAAATGCAGTAGTCCCTTAACCTATAAGTCTTCAATACACCAAAATCACTATGGGGCACTAGATGCACTTACAGATAGGAAACTTAACCATCTTTGATTAACAAGCTAGTCAATGTAGAGGCATACCAGTGACACTATGTTTGTCTATCTATTCACACATGTACTAAGTTTCCGGTTAATACAATTCTAGCATGAATAATAAACATTTATCATGATATAAGGAAATATAAATAACAACTTTATTATTGCCTCTAGGGCATATTTCCTTCAGTCTCCCACTTGCACTAGAGTCAATAATCTAGATTACATTGTAATGATTCTAACACCCATGGAGTCTTGGTGCTGATCATGTTTTGCTCGTGAGAGAGGCTTAGTCAACGGCTCTGCAACATTCAGATCCGTATTTATCTTGCAAATCTCTATGTCTCCCTCCTTGACTTGATCGCGGATGGAATTGAAGCATCTCTTCATGTGCTTGGTTCTCTTGTGAAATCTGGATTCCTTTGCCAAGGCAATTGCACCAGTATTGTCACAAAAGATTTTCATTGGACCCGATGCACTAGGTACGACACCTAGATCGGATATGAACTCCTTCATCTCGACTCCTTCATTTGCTGCTTCCGAAGCAGCTATGTATTCCGCTTCACACGTAGATCCCGCCACGATGATTTTCTTAGAATTGCACCAACTGACAGCTCCACCATTCAATAAAAACATGTATCTAGTTTGTGATTTAGAGTCATCCGGATCTGTGTCAAAGCTTGCATCGACATAACCGTTTACGACGAGCTCTTTGTCACCTCCATAAACGAGAAACATATCCTTAGTCCATTTCAGGTATTTCAAGATATTCTTGTCCGTTGTCTAGTGATCCACTCGTGGATTACTTTGGTACCTCCCTGCTAAACTAATAGCAAGGCACATATAAGGTCTGGTACACAACATTGCATACATGATAGAACCTATGATTGAAGCATAGGGAATGACTTTCATTCTCTCTCTATCTTCTGTAGTGGTCGGGCATTGAGTCTGACTCAACTTCACACCTTGTAACACAGGCATGAACCCTTTATTTGCTTGATCTATTTTGAACTTCTTCAAAACTTTATCAAGGTATGTGCTTTGTGAAAGTCCAATTAAACGTCTTGGTCTATCTCTATAGATCTTGATGCCCAATATATAAGCAGCTTCACCAAGGTCTTTCTTTGAAAAATTCTTATTCACGTATCCTCTTATGCTATTCATAAATTCAGTATCATTTCCAATTAACAATATGTCATCCACATATAATATCAGAAATGCTACAGAGCTCCCACTCACTTTCTTCTAAATACAGGCTTCTCTGACAGTCTGAATAAAACTATATGCTTTGATCACACTATCAAAGCATGTATTCCAACTCCGAGATGCTTGTAATAGTCCATAAATGGATCCTTGGAGCTTACACACTTTGTTAGCACCTTTTGGATCGACAAAACCTTCTGGTTGCATCATATACAACTCTTCTTTAAGATATCCATTAAGGAATGCAGTTTTGACATCCATTTGCCAAATTTCATAATCATAAAATGCGGCAATTGCTAACATTATTCGGACGGACTTAAGCATCGCTACGGGTGAGAAGGTCTCATCGTAGTCAACTCCTTGAACTTGTCGAAAACCTTTCGCAACAAGTCGAGCTTTGTAGACAGTAACATTACCGTCAGCAGTAGTCTTATTCTTGAAGATCCATTTATTCTCTATGGCTTGCCAATCATCGGGCAAGTCAGCCAAAGTCCACACTTTGTTCTCATACATGGATCCCATCTCAGATTTCATGGCCTGAAGCCATTTTGCGGAATCTGGGCTCATCATCGCTTCCTCATAGTTCGTAGGTTCGTCATGGTCAAGTAACATGACCTCCAGAACAGGATTATCGTACCATGATAACCCACAAGTATAGGGGATCAATTGTAGCCTCTTTCGATAAGTAAGAGTGTCGAACCCAACGAGGAGCTAAAGGTAGAACAAATATTCCCTCAAGTTCTATCGACCATCGATACAACTCTACGCATGCTTAACGTTCGCTTTACCTAGAACAAGTATGAAACTAGAAGTACTTTGTAGGTGTTGTTGGATAGGTTTGCAAGATAATAAAGAGCGCGTAAATAAAAATTCGGGGCTGTTTAGATGAAGACACAACTAAGTTTGTTTTAGTAGAGAGATTTTTGTCACGAGAAAGTTATTTGTCCCTAGGCAATCGATAACTAGACCGGTAATCATTATTGCAATTTTATTTGAGGGAGAGGCATAAGCTAACATACTTTCTCTTCTTGGATCATATGCACTTATGATTAGAACTCTAGCAAGAATCCGCAACTACTAAAGATCATTAAGGTAAAACCCAACCATAGCATTATAAGGCATCAAGTCCTCTTTATTCCCATACGCAAACAACCTACTTACTCGGGTCTGTGTTTCTATCACTCACGCCACCCACCGTAAGCAAATCATGAACATGTTGCAAACCCTACAGCGGGGATCCCTCACGCTTGTGTGACATGGAGAGCACCATAGGACAGCACCAATAATAAAAGATGCAACTCAAACCAATCACGATCATCAATTAACCCATAGGACAAACCAGATCTACTCAAACATCATAGGATAGACATACACCATTGGGAAATAATATATAGCGTCGAGCACCATGTTTAAGTAGAGATTATAGCGGGTAAAAGAGGGATTTCACCGCTGCATAGAGGGGGGAAGAGTTGGTGATGATGGCGGTGAAGTTGTTGGTGTAGATTGCAGTGATGATGATGGCCCCGGCGGCGTTCCGGCGCCACCGGAAGAGAGGAGGAGAGAGCGCCCCTTCTTCTTCCTTGACCTTCTCCCTAGATGAGAGAAGGGTTTCCCCTCTGGTCCTTGGTCTCCATGGCATGGGAGGGGCGAGATCCCCTTCGAGATTGGATCTGTCTCTCTATCTCTCTCTGTTTCTGCGTTTTGAAATTCTCCCTTTCACCGATTCTTAAATTCCCGGAGATCCGTAACTCCGATTGGGCTGAATTTTGGGCACGATTTTTATCCGGATATTAGCTTTCTTACAGCAAAAGAAGGGCACCAACCGCCTTATGGGGTGGCCACAATGGTCAGGGGCGCACCTGCCCCCTGGGGCGCGCCCCTGCCTCGTGGGCCCCTCGAGCATCGTCTCGCGTTGATTTCACATCCCAAAATTCACATATATTCCAAAAAAATCTCTGTCAGGTTTTATCCCATTTGGACTCCGTTTGATATGGGTTTTCTACGAAACAATAAACATGCAACAAACAGGAACTGGCATGGGGCATTGGATCAATATGTTAGTCCCATAAATAGTATAAAAAGTTGCCAAAAGTATATGAAAGTTGTATAATATTGGCATGGAACAATCAAAAATTGTAGATATGACGGAGACGTATCAGCATCCCCAAGCTTAATTCCTGCTCGTCCTTGAGTAGGTAAATGATTAAAAAGATAATTTTTGATGTGGAATGCTACCTATCATAATCTTGATCATCTAATCTAAGCATGGCATGAATATATTAAGACACGAGTGATTCAAAGCAATAGTCTATCATTTGACATTAAGACAATAATACTTCAAGCATACTAATAAAGCAATCATGTCTTTTCAAAATAACATGGCCAAAGAAAGTTATCCCTACAAAATCATATGGTTTGGCTATGCTCTTTCTTCACCACACAAAGCATTCAAATCATGCACAACCCCGATGACAAGCCAAGCAATTGTTTCATACTTTTGATGTTCTCAAACCTTTTCAACTTTCACACAATACATGAGCGTGATCCACGGATATAGCAGTATAGGTGGAATAGAATATGATGGTGGAGGTTGTGTGGAGAAGACAAAAAGGGAGAAAGTCTCACATCAATGCAGCTAATCAACGGGCTATGGAGATGCCCATCAATTGATGTCAATGTGAGGAGTAGGGATTGCCATGCAACGGATGCACTAGAGCTATAAGTGTATGAAAGCTCAAGCTGAAACTAAGTGGGTGTGCATCCAACTTGCTTGCTCATGAAGACCTAGGGCACTTGAGGAAGCCCATCGTTGGAATATACAAGCCAAGTTCTATAATGAAAATTCCCACTAGTATATGAAAGTGATAACTCAAGAGACTCTCTATATGAAGAACATGGTGCTACTCTGAAGCACAAGTGTGGCAAAAGGATAGTAACATTGTCCCTTCTCTTTTTTTCTCTTTTTTTCTCTTTTTTTCCTTTTTTATTGTTTTTCCTTTTTTTTGTAGGCTTCTTTTGCCTCTATCTTTTTTTGGGGCTTCTTTGGTCACTTTTATTTTGATCATGGGACAATGTTCTAATAATGATGATCATCGCACTTTTATTTACTTACAACTCAATATTACAACTGGATACTAGAACAAAAATATGACTATATGAGTGCCTCTGGCAGTGTACCAGGATGTGCGATGATCTAGCATAGCATAGATATCAAAAAACGGACAAGCCATGAAAATGTCATGCTAGCTATCTTGTGATCATGCAAAGCAATATGACAATGAATGCTCAAGTCATGTATATAAAGATGATGGAAGTTGCGTGGCAATATATCTCGGAATGGCTATGGAAATGCCATGATAGGTAGGTATGGTGGCTATTTTGAGGAAGATATAAGGAGGCTTATGTGTGATAGAGCGTATCGTATCACGGGGTTTGGATGCACCGGCGAAGTTTGCACCAACTCTCGAGGTGATAAAGGGCAATGCACGGTACCGAAGAGGCTAGCAATGATGGAAGGGTGAGAGTGCGTACAATCCATGGACTCAACATTAGTCATAAAGAACTCACATACTTATTGCAAAAATCTATTAGTCATCGAAACAAAGTATTGCGCACCTGCTCCTAGGGGGATAGATTGGTAGGAAAAGACCATCGCTCATCCCCGACCGCCACTCATAAGGAAGACAATCAGTAAATACCTCATGCTCCAACTTCGTTACATAACGGTTCACCATACGTGTATGCTACGGGAATCACAAACTTCAACACAAGTATTTCTACTACCCACTAGCATGACTCTAATATCACCATCTTTATATCGCAAAACTATTGCAAGGAATCAAACATATCATATTCAGTGATCTACAAGTTTTATGTAGGATTTTATGACTAACTATGTGAAAGGTCAGTTCCTGTCATCTCTCTAAATAGATATGAGTGAAGAAAGCGAGTTTAATTCTTTCTACAAAAGATATGCCCACACTCTAACAAATATAAGTGAAGCAAAAGAGCATTCTACAAATGGCGGTTTTCTATGTGAAGAGAAACAGGCAATCCAAACTTCAAATGATATAAGTGAAGCACATGAAGTATTCTATAAAGCCATACTCAAAAGATATAAGTGAAGTGCAATGAGCATTCTATAAATGAACCAAGGACTATCTCATACCAGCATGGTGCATAAAAGAAAAGTGAAAACTAAATGCAAAAGACGCTCCAAGATTTACGCATATCATGTGACGAATAAAAATATAGCTCCAAGTAAAATTACCGATGATTGTTAGAAGAAAGAGGGGATGCCTTCTGGGGCATCCCCAAGCTTGGTTGCTTGGGAGTCCTTGAATATTTCCTTGGGGTGACTCGGGCATCCTCAAGCTTAGGCTCTTGCCACTCCTTATTCCTTCATCCATCGTGATCTCTCCCAAAACTTGAAAACTTCAATCACACAAAACTTAACAAAAAGTTCGGTAAGATCCGTCAGTATGATAAAGCAAATCACTACTCTAAGTACTGTTCCAAACCTATTTGTATTTTGTTTTTGCATTGTAGCTACTGTAATATAACTTTTCCATGGCTTAATTCACTGAGAGAAATTGATAGTTTCATCAAAACAAGCAAACTATGCATAAAAATAGAATCTATCTTAAACAGGACTGTCTGTAGTAATCTGAACATTCACCATACTTATGGTACTCCACAAATTCTGAAAAAATAGGAAAAACAAAAAAGATGTATAGAAAGACAGTGCAAAAAGTTTCAGAACTGTTTGACGTTCCACTAAAAAATGTAAAATCACGCACTACAGCCAAAGTTTTTGTTCTGCACCGCACAAACCAACAAGCAATGTAAACATCCTAAAGGCAAATCTTGGCACATTATTTTTATAATACAATGTAATTGTACAATGAGATAATTATTTTTGTTGAAAAGTTTTTGTAATCAAGATTCACAAAGTTTTCGTGAGCATGAACAAAGTTCAAGGAGCTCCCCCACTTCAACAATGCTTGTCTCTCTCACTTTCACTTTCCTTTTTGAAAAGTTTTGGGTTTCCCTATTTATTTTTATTTTTTAAAACTATATAAAAGCACTCAACATAAATAAATGACTCTCTAAAACTTCCGGGTTGTCTCCCTGACAGCGCTTTCTTTAAAGCCATTAAGCTAGGCATAAGGTGCTCAAGTAATGAATCCACCCGGATCCCAAGGTATATCAAAGCCAATTTTAATTAACAATGATTTGTGATTTAGTAGTGAGTACAAAGTAACATATATCATGCAACTATGAAGTCTAACTCTCTTCCTATGCATCAGCATGTCATAAAAGAACAATTCATGCACACATAGTAAAGGCCAATGCATAGTATAAGAAGTTTCTTGCAATTTTATCATATTGGAAACATAGAGAGGCAGAGATGTAGTTCCTCTCTCATAATAATTGCAAGTAGGAGCAGCAAGCACATGAATATTATAACTATCAAAATCATCATGTGTAGTAGTGAAACGCAACCCATCAATATAATCCTTAATAAGGGCAAACTTCTCCGATATATTGTAGTCGGGAGAATTCAAATAGATAATAGGACTATGATGCGTGGGTGCAATAGAAACAATTTCATGGTTAACATAAGGAACTATAGAAAGTTCATCCATAAGCATAATTCATATTGGCATCTTGGCCACAAGCATAGCAAGCATCATCAAAAAGGGATATTTCAAAAGAATCAACGGGATCATAACAATCATAATAGCAATCATCCTTCGGTAAGCACGAAGGGAAATTAAACAATGTATGAGTTGAAGAGTTAATCTCATTGGAAGGTGGGCATGGGTAGCTAATCCGCTCTTCCTCCTTTTGTTCTTCGCTCTCCTCATCATCTTTTTCATCCAATGAGCTCACAGTTTCATCAATTTCTTCTTCCATAGACTCCTGCAAAATATTATTCTCTTCTCAGACAGCGGAGACTTTATCAATAAATTCATCAATATCATAATTGTATTTATAATTCTCATGGCAATATTTAAGGATAGCTAAATTTTTAGGTCTATAAACTGAATCATCAAAATGTTCACACTCTTTAAACAAAGATTCAATTTCATAAGCACCCATAAAAGCAATGAATTCTTCTATTTGTTCCACATCATAGTTATCATATATACCATTAGCATAAGAAGCTAAGGTTTCGTTATCATTAAATTCACATGAAAAGGGAAGGTGTGGTGTAACGCCCTCGATGCGGCTATATCTCCCACGTGTCGAAGCATGACTTAGAGGCATAACCGCATTGAAAGCAATGTCGCAAGTGAGGTAATCTTCACACAACCCATGTAATACATAAGGGAAAGAGATACATAGTTGGCTTACAATCGCCACTTCACACAATTACATGAATAAAACATTACATCATCCAGATACACACAAGGTCCGACTACGGAACCAAAATAAAAGAAGACTACCCCAAATGCTACACAGATCCCCGATCGTCCCGACTGGGCTCCACTACTGATCAACTAGAACGAAACAACACAAACGACAAGATCTTCATCGATCTTCTCCTTGAGCTTGCTTGCGTCACCTGCTCGGTAACATCGGCACCTGCAAACTGGTTTTTGAAGTATCTGTGAGTCACAGGGACTCAGCAATCTCACACCCTCGCGATCAAGACTATTTAAGCTTAAGGGTAAGGTAAAAGGTATGAGGTGGAGCCGCAGCAAGCGACTAGCATATTTGGTGGCTAACATACGCAAATGAGAGCGAGAAGAGAAGGCAAAAGCACGGTCGAGAAACTATGATCAAGAAGTGATCCTAAAACAACCTATGTCAAGCATAACTCCAACACCGTGTTCACTTCCCGGACTCCGCTGAGAAGAGACCATCACGGTAACAAACGCGGTTGATGTATTTTAATTAAGGTCAACTTCAGGTTTTCTACAACCGGACATTAACAAATTCCCATCTTCCCATAACCGCGGGCATGGCTTTCAAAAGTTCAAATCCCTGCAGGGGTGTCCCAACTTAGCCCATCACAAGCTCTCATTGTTAACGAAGGATATTCCTTCTGGTGGGAAGACCCGATCAGACTCAGAATCCTGGTTACAAGACATTTCGACAATGGTAAAACAAGACCAGCAAAGCCACCCAGATGTGCCGACAAATCCCGATAGGAGCTGCACATATCTCATTCTCAGGGCACACCGGATGAGCCAGATGTCGGGTGGGCCAGCCCAGAGTTGCCCCTGGTAGCTCCGGACATCGCTCAGTTTGGACCAACACTCAGAGGAGCACTGGCCCGGGGGTTCAATAAAGATGACCCTTGGGCAGGCCTACCCAAGGGAAAGAAAAGGCTAGGTGGCGAATGGTAAAACCAATGTTGGGCCTTGCTGGAGGAGTTTTATTCAAGGTGAACTGTCAAGGGGTTCCCATTATAACCCAACCGCATAAGGAATGCAAAATCCAGGAACATAACACCGATATGACGGAAACTAGGGCGGCAAGAGTGGAACAAAACACCAGGCATAAGGCGAGCCTTCCACCCTTTACCAAGTATATAGATGCATTAATTAGATAAGAGATATTGTGATATCCCAACAAAATATCCATGTCCCAAACATGGAACAAGCTCCAATCTTCACCTGCAACTAACAACGCTATAAGAGGGGTTGAGCAAAGCGGTAACATAGCCAAACAACGGTTTGCTAGGACAAGGTGGGTTAGAGGCTTGGCTCAACAATATGGGAGGCATGATAAGCAAGTGGTAGGTATCGCAGCATAGGCATAGCAAAAGAGCGAGCAACTAGCAAGCAAAGATAGAAGTGATTTCGAGGGTATGGTCATCTTGCCTGAAATCCCGCAAGGAAGAAGAACGAGTCATGAAGAAGACACACGGATGAGTCGAACGGATCCTCACAAACGCGACGTTATCAGAACCAACCCGAAGAAGCAACACCGAAAAGAAGCAAACAATCATGGTAAACAACCAACACATGAACATGGTATGATATGCGGGATGCGGTATGTGATGCATATGCATGATTTGGAAAGGAAAGATTGAACCTGGCCTCAACTTGGAAATCCAAGAGTGCCACTGGAAAGGTGAGGTGATTTCGGTTGAAATCGATATAAAGATCACCGGAATCGGATGCACGGTTTGGAAATGGCAAGCAAAACAAATATGGCACCGGTGTGCGATAATCAGCAAGTAGCCATCTAAATGTGTCAAGATAAATATGCTATAGCACTCAAACATGGCAACAAGATACATGGCAGGGATCCACTCATGATGCTTGACAAAAGATGAACACTGAGCTACGGCTAACTCACTCATTAACAGGTTCAAACAAGCATGGCAAAAGTGCAAATGATAACAGGTTTCAGACTTAGTGAAATTAACAACAAAACAGGAATTTATCATCAGGAAGCACACTTTAGAGCATGAAAACTACATGCTACAGGAATGTATCATGGCAAAGCAAGGCATGACATGAAGCTACTCAAAGCACTTAACAAAAGTCCCTTAGTGACCTTGAGCCAAAAGGGATCAGAAAATACAATTGCAAGCATGTGAACATGGCAAAAACATAAACAGATCTCAGATTAGTGAAAAACTGGAGCATGCAAATGAATTAACGAGTAGGCATGTTTACGAGCTCGATGCACTCACTACAGAGCATGGCATGACAATATAAGCATACACCCATCAAGAAAACATATCATAGAAGCTATACATGGCAAGAACAACATCATAGCATGCACGGATCAATAGCAACAACCTCGGCAAAATCGCTAATCATGTCAACGATCTGCCAGGAACATTTTATAGCAAAAGTAGAGCTCGATTGACTCAAGCTAGGGTGCTACATAAATGCAAACAAAGACATGGATGGATAGACAACAACAATGTTAGCAAAAAATCCTTACTGATCATCCTCAAGAGAGGCACGGATCACTAGGAAACAACATGAACATATGGCATAACAACAAAATCAGGACAAGGACTTAGTGAAATTCTAAGTCCCTGAAATCAGCATTACCGATTACGCTACTTTGCAAGATTGTGCTAGTCACCAGAAATATCACAAAAATACATGGTAAGCACCTCTGTAAAGATGGCATGGCATATAACAAAACTCATGTAGAGCTCAGGAGCATAGCATGCACACATTAAACATGGCAAAAATGACAAATAACTATTTGCTGAAACAGATCTGACAAATACATCACATAGCCCTCTTCCAACGACATTTCGGGCATCAAGATGAGCTCAAATGAAAATGATGTAATGAGATGAAATGATGTACTTGTCGAGGCGAACATTTTGATATGCTACACGCACGAATCGAAGCAACAGGTGATGAGTTATGGCATGATGAATAGAGGCATATGAATCAGGAAATCTCAGGACTTAGTGAAATATTACCTCCATGAAAAGTCAACGCGGGGACGAGGTGAAGCGGGATGAGGAGATCCGGATCGAGGCGGCGCGTTTGGTTCCCGGGGTTGGTGGATCTCATCCACCTTCCCCGGATCCGGCGAGGGAAAAGGACTCTGGCAAGAAGGGCATGTCTCCGGCGATGGCCGGCGACGAGGGCGCGGGCGGCGGGCCTCCGGCAAGGGTTGACGGCGGCGGTGCGAGGCGACTGGCGGAGAGGCGGCGCAGGATGCGGGCGGCGGCGCGAAGGCATGGCGGCGGGCGTGAGGAGCTGCGCGCCAGCGCTCGCCGGAGCGGCGGCAAAGGTGCGTCGGCGGCGAGCAAGCGACGAGGCGGCGCGGGAGAGCGCGCGCGCGGCCGGAGAGGTGCCAACGCGGGCCGGGAGGCGTGGCGACTCGGGCCGGAGAGGGCCCTGCTCGGGCCCCGGCGAGCCAGCGGGGTTGGCAGCGAAGTGGGGCGTCGGCTTGGGGCCACGTGGCGCCCTCGTGTTGGCTGGCGCGTCGGTGGGGACGACGTGGCGCGACGGGATTTGCTGGAGTGAGGTGGCGGTGGCGAGCGGACATGTCCGGCGCGGGAAGAAAAGTTCGGCGGCACGGAGAGAGTTAGATCTAGGGTTTGTACCGCGAATTTTTGGGAGGGGAGCACATATATATAGGAAGAGGGAGCTAGGAGAGTCCAAATGAGGTGCGGTTTTCGGCCACGTGGTCGTGATCGAACGCTCTAGATGATGGAACAGGTTTAGGTGGGTTTTGGGCCACTTTGGAGGGGTGTTGGGCTGCAACACACACGAGGCCTTTTCGGTCCCTCGGTTAACCGTTGGAGTATCAAACGAAGTCCAAATGGCACGAAACTTGACAGGCAGTCTACCGGTAGTAAACCAAGGCCGCATGACAAGTCTCGATCCAATCCGAAAACGTTTAACACCCGCACACGAAAAGAGGTAGAAAGGGACACCGGGTGACATAGGAGCGCCGGATTGCAAAACGGACAACGGGGAAAATGCTCGGATGCATGATACGAACATGTATGCAAATGCAATGCACATGATGACATGATATGAGATGCATGACACACAAGCAATGACAAGGCAACAACAGCGAAAAACTGGAGGACACCTGGCACATCGGTCTCGGGGCGTTACATGTGGAGCCTTCATCCTAGAGCAAAAAGTATAATCATATCTCAAGCATAGTTGCCGAGCATACCAATGCAACATATGAATTTGATCCCATAATAGTTTCCCTTTTTGAGTCAAGCGATAATCCCTAAAGTATTCATGTTGATCCAACGTTACTCCCATTATAAAGTTGAATGGGGTTTTCTCAGGATTATCAAAGTAGTACATAATATCTTTCACATAATGAGCATCGAGGGTTTTAGGAGGTTCCCCATCTCCATGAGGAGCAAGTACACCTAATATTTTTGGTATTTCGTGTTCCATATCCATAACTAAAGATAGACAACTTAGAACAGAAAATAAAAACTACTTAGCAATAAAGAAAACAAGCACACACGAGAATATTCACCACACGCTATTGCTCCCCGGCAATGGCGCCAGAAAAAGGTCTTGATAACCCACAAGTATAGGGGATCAATTGTAGCCTCTTTCGTTAAGTAAGAGTGTCGAACCCAACGATGAGCTAAAGGTAGAAAAAATATTCCCTCAAGTTCTATCGACCACCGATACAACTCTACGCACGCATAACGTTCGCTTTACCTAGAACAAGTATGAAACTAGAAGTACTTTGTAGGTGTTGTTGGATAGGTTTTCAAGATAATAAAGAGTGTGTAAATAAAAAGTAGGGGCTGTTTAGATGAAGACACAACTAAGTTAGTTTTAGTAGAGAGCTTTTTGTCATGAGAAAGTTATTTGTCCCTAGGCAATCAATAACTAGACCGGTAATCATTATTGCAATTTTATTTGAGGGAGATGCATAAGCTAACATACTTTCTCTTCTTGGATCATATGCACTTATGATTGGAACTCTAGCAAGCATCCGCAACTACTAAAGATCATTAAGGTAAAACCCAACCATAGCATTATAAGGCATCAAGTCCTCTTTATTCCCATACGCAAAAAACCTACTTACTCGGGTGTGTGATTCTATCACTCACGCCACCCACCATAAGCAAATCATGAACATATTGCAAATCCTAAAGCGGGGATCCCTCACGCTTGCGTGACATGGAGAGCGCCATAGGACAACACCAATAATAAAACATGCAACTCAAACCAATCATGATCATCAATTAACCCATAGGACAAAACGGATCTACTCAAACATCATAGGATAGCCATACATCATTGGGAAATAATATGTAGCGTTGAGCACCATGTTTAAGTAAATATTACAGCGAGTAAAAGATGGGTTACACTGCTGCATAGAGGGGGGAAGAGTTGGTGATGATGGCAGTGAAGTTGTTGGTGTAGATTGCGGTGATGATGATGGCCCTGGTGGTGTTCCGGCCCCACCAGAAGAGAGGGGGGAGAGCCCCCCTTCTTCTTCTTCTTCCTTGACCTTCTCCATAGATGGGAGAAGGGTTTCCCCTCTGGTCCTTGGACTCCACGGCATGGGAGGGGCGAGAGCCCCTCCGAGATTGGATCTGTCTCTCTTTGTTTCTGCATTTTTTATTCTACGCTTTCACTGTTTCTTAAATTCCCGGAGATCCGTAACTCCGATTGGGCTGAATTTTGGACACAATTTTTATCTAGATATTAGCTTTCTTGCAGCGAAAGAAGGGCACCAACCGCCTTACGGGGTGGCCACAAGGGTCAAGGGAGCGCCCCCTGCCTCGTGGGCCCCTCGAGCATCGTCTCGCGTTGATTTCACTTCCCAAAGTTCGCATATATTCCAAACAAAATCTCCGTCAGTTTTTATCCTGTTTGGACTCCGTTTGATATGGATTTTCTGCGAAACAAGAAACATGCAACAAACAGGAACTGGCACTAGGCACTGGATCAATATGTTAGTCCCAAAAATAGTATAAAAAGTTTATGGAAGTATATGAAAGTTGTATAATATTGGCATGGAACAATCAAAAATTATATATACGATGGAGACATACCATTCCACTCTGGTGTGGATCCTACTCTAATTGACCTACGAGGTTCAGTAGTAACTTGATCAGAAGTTCCATGATCATCATCATTAGCTTCCTCACTAATTGGTGTAGGAATCACTGGAACTAATTTCTGTTATGAATTACTTTCCAATAAGGGAGCAGGTACAGTTACCTCATCAAGTTCTACTTTCCTCCCACTCACTTCTTTCGAGAGAAACTCCTCTAGAAAGGGTCCGTTCTTAGCAATGAATATCTTGCCTTTAGATCTATGATAGAAGGTGTACCCAACAGTCTCCTTTGGGTATCCTATGAAGACACATTTCTCCGATTTGGGTTCGAGCTTACCAGGTTAAAGCTTTTTCACATAAGCATCGTAGCCCCAAACTTTAAGAAACGACAACTTGGGTTTCTTGCCACACCATAGTTCATATGGTGTCATATCAACGGATTTCGATGGTGCCCTATTTAACATGAATGCAGTCGTCTCTAAAGCATAACCCCAAAACAATAGCGGTAAATCAGTAAGAGACATCATAGATCGCACCATATCTAATAAAGTGCGATTACGATGTTCGGACACACTATTACGCTCTGGTGTTCCAGGTGGCATGAGTTGCGAAACTATTCCGCATTGTTTCAAATGAAGACCAAACTCGTAACTCAAATATCCTCCTCCATGATCAGATCGTAGAAACTTTATCTTCTTGTTACGATGATTTTCCACTTCACTCTGAAATTCTTTAAACTTTTCAAATGTTTCAGACTTATGTTTCATCAAGTAGATATACCCATATCTGCTCAAATCATCTGTGAAGGTCAGAAAATAATGATACCCGCCACGAGCATCAACACTCATTGGACTGCATACATCAGTATGTACTATTTCCAATAAGTCTGTTGCTCGTTCCATTGTTCCAGAGAACAGAGTTTTAGTCATCTTGCCCATGAGGCATGGTTCGCAAGCATCAAGTGATTCATAATCAAGTGATTCCAAAAGCCCATCAGCATGGAGTTTCTTCATGCGTTTTACACCAATATGACCTAAACGGCAGTGCCACAAATAAGTTGCACTATCATTATTAAACTTATAACTTTTGGCTTCAATACTATGAATATGTGTATCACTACTATCAAGATTTAGTAAAAATATACCACTCGTTAAGGGTGCATGACCATAAAAGATATTACTCATATAAATAGAACAACCATTATTCTCTAATTTAAATGAATAACCATCTCGCATCAAACAAGATCCAGATATAATGTTCATGCTTAACGCTGGCACCAAATAACAATTATTTAGGTCTAAAACTAATCCCGAAGGTAGATATAGAGGTAGCGTGCCGATGGCGATCACATCGACTTTGGAACCATTTCCCATGCGCATCGTCACCTCGTCCTTAGCCAATCTTTGCTTAATCTGTAGCCCCTGTTTCGAGTTGCAAATATTAGCAACATGTAACGCCCCAGATATTACTTTCCCAATTTGTACTCCAACTCTTGCCGTTTCCGGCATTAAGTTATATTTATTCCTCGGGTTCGGGTCTTTGTCTCCGTGTGTTGTTTTCGTTTTCATGCATCTCATATCATGTCATCACGTGCATTGCATTTGCATACATGTTCATCTCATGCATTCGAGCATTTTCCCCGTTGTCCGTTTTGCATTCTGGCGCTTCGTTCTCCTCCGGTGGCCATTTCTAGCTTTCTTTCGTGTGTGGGGATTAAACATTTCCGGATTGGACCGAGACTTGCCATGTGGCCTTGGTTTACTACCGGTAGACCGCCTGTCAAGTTTCGGGTCATTTGGACTTCGTTTGATACTCCAACGGTTAACCGAGGGACCGAAAAGGCCTCGTGTGTGTTGCAGCTCAACACCCCTCCAATTTGGCCCAAAACCCACCAAACTCTGCTCCATCGTCTCGGTCGTTCGATCACGATCGCGTGGCCAAAAACCACACCTCATTTGGACACTCCTAGCTCCCTCTATGCCTATTTAAAGGTCCCCTTCGTTTTCTTCTTCCTCTTCCCCGAAACCCTAGATCCGCCACTCCTCTCGCGCGCCGGACGACTCCCCCGCTGACGGACGTGTCCGCCCGTTGTGTCCGACCGCCACATGGCAGCACCGCACTCGCCCACCGCGCGGTCCCCAGTTCCCCGCCGACGCGGCCCAGGAGGCCCAGGAGGGCCCCCCGAGGCCTGATCCGCCCGCGCCGCCCCGCGCTTCTTCGTCCTTCCTCACGCCCGTCGTCACCGACCCCGGTGGCCGCGCCACCGCAAGTCGCCATCGCCGGCGGCCGCGTCTCCGGCAAGCCGCGGCTCGCCATCGCCCGCGCGCGCCCGAGCCGGCCTCCTCGCCCACGGCGCCGCGCCCCTCCGCCGCCTCCTCGCCGCCACCGGCCGGATCCGGTGCCCCAAGTCCCTCCTCCGGCCACCTCGGCTTCACTCCGGCGAACAACTCCGGCGTCCTCGACTTCCGTGCCCCGGCGTGAATAGTGTCGCGCCCGATCCAGATCTGGTTGCTACAGTAACCCTAGTGAGGGTTGACTTTTGCCTCTCTCCGTTATTTTTTTATGCAATCTTTGACTGCTCATATCTCCGCATCCGTAGCTCCGTTTTGGACATATGATATATCAAAATAGGGGTACCTGAAATTGCTGATTTCAGGGACTTAGTGATTTTCACTAAGTCTGGGATGTTTTAGTTCATGATGCTATATGTCCAGCTTGTTTCCTAGTGATCCGTGCCCCTTTTGAGTATGCTCAGTAAGAGACATTTGTTAATCTTGTTGTGCTCTATCCATCCATGTCTTTACTTGTTATGTTGGAGCACCCTAGGTTGACTCAATCAAGCTCAACTTTTGCATCGTTGTTAATTTGGGCAGATCGTGAACTCTTTTGCGATTTTGCCGGTGCCATTGCTAGTGATCCATGCATGCTATGCCATTGTTCTTGCCATGCCTAGCTAGCATTTTGTGCCTTCTTTATGGATATATGCTTGCCTTGCCATGACTTGCACCGTAGTGAGTGCATTGAGCTCGTTTAAATGCCTCCGTGAGTTATAATTTCAGCATGTCTCAGTTTTCACTAAGTCTGAAAACTGATTGTATTTCATCGATGTTCGTGTGCTCGTTAGAGAATTTTTTGAACCCTTTTGGCCCCAGGTAATTTTGGGTGTTTTGTTAAGCTTGTTGAGTAGCTCCATGACATGCTCTTACTTGTCATGTTCTGGTTATGTTGGATGTTGTTTTGCTGCTCCGAAGAGAGCATCGTGGTCTGAAATTTCAGACTACTGTTAATTTCACTAAGTCTGAAATCTGTTCTGCTTATTCAGTTTTGCCATGCTTGTTTGAACCCCTTAATGGATGAATTTGCCTATGGCTCAGTCCTAGTGATTTGTTAAGCATCTTGTGTAAATCCCTGCCATGTATTTTGTTTTCATGTTTGGTGGCTGTAGCATGTTCATTTCATTGCATTTAGGAGCCTACTTGCTGTAAATCGCAGATCGGTTCGTTTCGTAAAACGCTTGCCATTTCCAAACCGTAGCTCCGATTCCTATGATCTTTATATCGTTTTCAGGGGATTTCTTCCCCTCTATCCAGTGGCACACTTGGTTTTCAAAGTTGTGGCCAGGTTCATGCATTTCCTGTCACGTCTTGCATTTTGCATCCCGCATCGCATCCCGCATAGCATACCATCTTTGCATCTTATTGGTTGCCCTTGCACGTGGTTGATTGTATCCTTGTTGCTTGTTTGTGTTGTGGGGTAGAGCCGGGAGACGAGTTCGCTAACGAGGAGCCCGTTGAGTTTGCTTTTGAGGATCCAGTCAACTCTGACAATTGTGCAGGCAAGATGATCGTACCCTCGAAATCACTACTATCTTTGCTATGCTAGTTTGCTCACTCTTTTGCTTTGCCAATGCTACGATGCCTACCACTTGCTTGTCAGCCTCCCAATTGCCATGATTGAGCCTCTAACCCACCATTGTCCTAGCAAACCGTTGATTGGCTATGTTACCGCTTTGCTCAGCCCCCTTCTTATAGCGTTGCTAGTTGCAGGTGAAGATTGGAGCCGTTCCTTGTTGGAACATTTATTTACTTGTTGGGATATCATTATATTGCTATGTTATCTTAATTCATCTATATACTTGGTAAAGGGTGGAAGGCTCGGCCTCTCGCCTAGTGTTTTGTTCCACTCTTGCCGCCCTGGTTTCCGTCATATCGGTGTTATGTTCCCGGATTGTTGCGTCCCTTACGCGGTTGGGCTATAATGGGAACCCCTTGATAGTTCGCCTTGATTAAAGCTTTTCCAGCAATGCCCAACATTGGTTTTACCATTTGCCACCTACCCCCTTTTTCCCTTGGGTTTCCGGAGCCCGAGGGTCATCTTATTTTAACCCCCCCCCCCCCCGGGGGCCAGTGCTCCTCTGAGTGTTGGTCCAACTATCAGCTGCCGGTGGCCACCAGGGGCAACTCTGGGCTGGCCTACCCGTACCTAAGACAATCTGAGTGTGCCCTGAGAAAGAGATATGTGCAGCTCCTATCAGGATTTGTCGGCACATTCGGGCGGTGTTGCTGGACTTGTTTTGACCTGTCGAATCATCTTGTTGTATCGAGATACCGAGTCTGATCGGTGTGTCTTGGGTGGAGGTATATTCCTTCGTTGACCGTGAGAGCTTGTTATGGGCTAAGTTGGGACCCCCGCAGGGATTGATCTTTCGAAAGCCGTGCCCGCGGTTATGGGCAGATGGGAATTTGTTAATGTCCGGTTGTAGATAACTTGAACCTTAATTAATTAAAATGAATCAACTGAGTGTGTTGCCGTGATGGCCTCTTCTCGGCGGAGTTCGGGAAGTGGACACGGCGTTGGAGTTATGTTTGCGCAGGTTGCTCTCTAGTTTCTCGCTCGCGCTTTGCCTCCTCTTCTCGCTCTCTTTTGCGAATAAGTTAGCCACCATATATGCTAGTCGCTTGCTGCAGCTCCACTTATACATTACCCCTTCCGACCTATTAAGCTTAAATAGTCTTGATCGCGAGGGTGCGAGATTGCTGAGTCCCTGTGGCTCATAGATTACTATTACACCAGATGCAGGGATAGATGATACAGCTCCAGATGGCGCGCTCGAGCTCAAGTGGGAGTACGACGAGGACTCTCAGCGTTACTATGTGTCTTTTCCTGATGATCAGTAGTGGTGCCTATTCGGGGTTAGATTCAGGGCCTTGTCGCATGTTGGGGGTCTTTTCTATTTCGGCGCCGTAGTCGGGCCATGAGTGAATTGTATGATGGATGTTATTTATGTACTTTGATGTGACGTGGCGAGTGTAAGCCAACTATGTACCTCCCCTTTATATTATTTATGTACATGGGATGTGTGATGATTTCCCGACTTGCGACATTGCTTTCAATGCGGTTATGCCTCTAAGTCGTGCCTCGACACATGGGAGATATAGCCGCATCGAGGGCGTTACAAGTTGGTAATCAGAGCCTTCCCCGACCTTAGGAGCCCCCATTGCTTGATCGTTTTTAGCAGCCGAGTTGTGTCTAGAAAAATGTTTTGAGTCCTTAGGAATTATATATCGGAGAGCTTAGGAATTCTTTTTACTTCCCAGTCTCCTCATCGCTCTGGTAAGGCATCCTGACGTAGAGTTTTGACTCTTCTCTTCTCAAATTTCACTAAAAAAAATTTAGGATCACGCGAGTATTTTGGTTTTGTTCCGATGGCTTATGATGAGAATACTGTCTTGGTGCCTCTTGTCAGGGGTTTAGTGGAAGTGTCCCGGGGAGTTGAGCTCTGAGGTGTTGTCATCATAATTCTATCATTGCAATTCTGGTATACTTGAGATATGTGCGCGACATCGAAAATCTCCTTTATGCAGTTCGTTGGTGAGATAACCTCGACGCCACCCAGTACTGGGGCGGGAGTTCGGGAGTATCGCCATAACTTGTATAACGGATGCTTTTCGAAGGTTGAGATAGATGGTTTCCGAAGGTTTCTTGGTTATGTGTTGAAGGATGGATGCAGCTGGATGTAGGATTTGCTAGCTTGGGTGAGATATTATGCTTCCCCTGTATCCCCAACACATGATTGCATAACCGGAAAGTTTCGGGAGTTTCATAGGTGGGATTTCAAGTATCTCTTAGGATATCTTTCCAACAGATGTATGATATGAAATTGGGGTTCAACGTCTAGTGGTTCGTCTATTCATGGTCGGTTTTACAGTAGCCTCGTTGTGTCTTAAAGAGTCCTTGGCTATGCTGACTCGGGGACGCTTCGTATGTCATGTGCACTGCCTTGTACATGATGGTGTTGTACGATCGAGCCCGTGTAGGTCCCACCATGAAAACTTCGGACGAAATTTCTATCATATGTTTGTTCCGGCTTATTCCGCAAGCCAATCCTTGGTTATTTTCAGTTGTGGTATTCGTTCTGCTTCGACGTCATATGTTGATTCCACCCCTCGTTGATGTATCCCTTCTACCCGATTCTTCGTGGCTTCGCAATTTAGGAATATGTGACCACTTCAAGAGAAGTGCATTCGTTCATTTTGTTCGGATGTGAAGACTTGATGTTGCAATTTTCATTCCGTTGGTTTCAGCTTCATTTATCTGCCTATGTGCTAATAGTGGTCAACCTCTTCAGGATGGCTCCCGCTAAGAGCACCAGTCAGAACCAAAATCAAGATCCGCCACCACCTCCGCCTCCTCCGGAAGCATGGCAAGCTGTGATGGCCGCTACTAATGCAAACACACAGTTGATCATGCAAATCATCCAAGAGCGGAATCAAGGCAGTCAAGGGAATCAAGGCAACAATCAAAACCATTTTGCTACTCTGAACCAGTTCCTCGCAAATGGTCCAAAGACGTTCAGCAACTGTGTTGAGGCTACCGATGCTGACGATTGGCTAGTCGATCTGGGCAAGCATTTTGAATGCAGCAATGTCAGACCTGAAGATTTCGTCAAGTTCGCGTCTTTCCAGCTCAAAGATCAGGCTGCAGAGTGGTTCCAGCAGTACAAGGATTCCAGAGGTGGACGTTTGATCACTTGGGATGATTTCCGTTGTGATTTCCGAGCTCATCACATTCCTCAGAGTGTGACTGAAAGCAAACGTGAAGAATTCCGCAATCTGAAGAAAGGATCTTTGTCTATCTATGACTACAACAAGTTGTTCCAGAAGCTCGCCCGTTTTGCCAAGCAGGACGTTCCTGATGAGAAGAGCATGATCTATCAGTTCAGGGGTGGTCTCCGTGAAGAAATTCAGCTCGCTCTTGTCCTCTTTGAGCCGTTGAGATACGATGAGTTCTACAACATGGCACTGAAGCAAGAGGCTGCTCAGTTGAGGTGTGATGCTTCCAGGAAGCGAGTCAGAGACACTACGACTTCTTCCTCTACTCAAGTGGCCAAGCAGCAGAAGTATTGGCTTCCTCCTCCTCCGTTCCGTCAGCCGTATCAACAGAAGAGCAAAGGTGGCAGTGGTTCTTCCCACCCACCCAACCTAGGCTTTCAGAACAAGACTTCGTCTCAAGCTTCAAGATCCAGTGCTCCGTACCACCGTCCGCTTTCTGAGGTCACGTGCAACAAGTGCCAACAGAAGGGTCACTACGCCAACAAGTGTTTCAACCAGAGGCGTCTTCCTCCTCCTCCTCCTGTCAGATCGGCAAGTACAGCTGTGGTCAAGCATAATCCCAAGCACGCCAAGGTCAATATGGTGAATGCAGCTCAGGCAGAGGATTCGTCAGATGTCATCATGGGTAACCTTCCTGTTAATGATATTCCTGCAAAAGTTCTTTTTGATACGGGTGCTTCGCATTGTTTCATCTCAAGGCCATTTACATCTAGGCATGGTTTGGCTCAGCAAATTTTGCCTAGTCAATTAGCAGTCGTCTCTCCTAGTAAACGCATGCAGGCTAACTCCATTGCTCTAGATATTTCTATCATGTTGGGTGATTTCAAGTTTCTGGCTTCTCCAACGGTTCTTGGTGATTCTGATATCGATCTTATTCTTGGGATGGACTGGCTCTCTAAGCATAAAGCTCAGCTTGATTGTGCAGCCAAGCAGATTCAACTGACTCATTCGTCTGAGGATGTAATTGTCTTTGCTACTCGGGATAATACCTTCCGGTTGTTTTCTCTCAATGAGAAGGGTGAATTGGATGCTATTTTGCAGATCCCGGTTGTTTGTGAGTATAAAGACGTCTTCCCAGAAGAACTCCCAGGCATGCCTCCAAACCGGCCCGTTGAGTTTGTTATTGAACTTGAGCCCGGTACGGAACCTGTGTGCAAACGTCCCTACAAGCTCGGCCCAGAAGAGTTGAAGGAGTTGAAGAAACAACTCGATGTTCAAGAAAGAATGGGTCTCATTCGGCCTAGTACTTATCCGTGGGGTTGTGGTGTTCTTTTTGTGAAGAAGAAGGATGGAACGGACCGACTTTGTGTTGATTATCGTCCATTGAACAAGAAGACCATCAAGAACAAATACCCACTTCCCAACATCAATGAGCTGTTCGAACAACTCAAGGGTGCCCAAGTATTCTCCAAGCTTGACCTTCGTATGGGTTATCATCAAATTCGCATTCGTGAGCAAGATATTCCCAAGACGGCGTTCAGAACAAGCTATGGGTCATATGAATACACTGTCATGTCTTTTGGCCTCGCCAACGCTCCTCCGACGTTCTCTCGCATGATGAACTTCATCTTCAACCCCTACACCAATGACTTTGTTTTGGTCTATCTCGACGACATTCTGGTTTTCTCGAAGAACAAGGAAGATCATGCCAAGCACTTGCGTTCGGTTCTTGACAAGCTCAGGGAACATCAGTTCTACGCCAAGTTCTCCAAGTGTGAATTTTGGCTCGATGAGGTTCTTTATCTTGGCCATATCATCTCTGCCAAGGGCATTTCCGTGGATCCTGAGAAGGTGTCTGCAATTGTTAATTGGGAACCTCCTCAGAATGTGAAGCAACTCCGTAGCTTCCTCGGTCTCGCAAGCTACTGCCGAAGATTCGTTGAAAACTTTTCCAAGATCGCGAAGCCTCTCTCAAATCTTCTTCAGAAGCACGTCAAGTACGTTTGGTCTCCGGAGTGTGATATTGCTTTCAACGCTTTGAAAAAGAAATTGATCACTGCTCCAGTTCTGACTCCGCCTGATGAAACCAAGCCGTACGAGGTCTTTTGTGATGCCTCTCTCCAAGGTCTCGGTGCTGTACTAATGCAAGAGAAGAAAGTTGTTGCTTATACCTCTCGCCAGTTGAAGCCTAATGAGAAGAACTACCCCACTCATGATCTCGAGTTGGCGGCAGTTGTGCATGCTTTGTTGACTTGGAGACATCTTCTCTTGGGAAGAAAAGTGGACATTTTCACTGATCACAAGAGTCTCAAGTACATCTTCACTCAGCCTAATCTCAACCTCAGGCAAACTCGATGGGTCGAAATGATTCAAGAATACAATCCGAGTATTGAGTATACTCCAGGCAAGGCCAATGTGATTGCTGACGCTTTGAGCAGAAAAGCATATTGCAACAGTCTGATTCTCAAGCCTTATCAACCCGAGCTTTGTGAAGCTTTCCGCAAACTTAATTTGCAAGTTGTTCCTCAAGGTTTCCTCGCCAACCTTCAAGTTTCTCCTACCTTGGAAGACCAGATTCGCCAAGCCCAGTTTCTTGATGCTATGGTGAAAAAGGTCAAGATTGGTATTGCAAAGAGTCAGTCCAAGTATAAGTGCTACCGACTTGATGGAAAGGACACTCTCTTCTTCGAGGATCGAATTGTTGTGCCCAAAGGTGAACTTCGTAAAGTGATCATGAACGAGGCTCACAACTCTCTCCTCTCCATCCACCCTGGGAGCACGAAGATGTATCAAGACCTGAAGCAAACTTATTGGTGGACTCGAATGAAGCGCGAGATCGCTCAATTCGTGAATGAATATGATGTCTGTAGAAGAGTGAAGGCAGAACACCAAAGGACAGCAGATCTCCTCCAACCTCTTGCCATTCCAGAATGGAAGTTTGACCACACTGAAATGGACTTCGTGACTGGGTTTCCAAAGTCCAAGAGTGGCAATGATGCTATATTCGTTGTCATCGACAAGCTCACCAAAGTGGCTCACTTTCTGCCTATCAAAGAGTCGATCACTGCAGCTCAATTAGCGGAACTCTATACCTCTCGAATTTTCTCTCTGCATGGTATTCTTCAAGTGATATCTTCAGACCGTGGCAGCATCTTTACCTCCAAGTTTTGGGATTCTTTTCAGAAGGCCATGGGCACCAACATTCGCTTCAGCACTGCTTTCCATCCTCAAACAAGCGGTCAAGTCGAGCGTGTCAACCAGATTCTTGAAGATATGCTCAGGGCTTGTGTTATCTCCTTCGGCATGAAGTGGGAGGATTGTCTTCCTTATGCTGAATTCTCATACAACAACAGTTTTCAAGCAAGTTCGGGCAAGGCCCCATTTGAAATTCTGTATGGTAGGAAGTGTCGTACACCTCTCAACTGGTCTGAAACCGGTGAACGTCAGCTGCTGGGTAATGACCTAATCACAGAGGCAGAAGAAATGTGCAAGGTCATTCGTGATAACCTCAAAGCAGCCCAATCCCGCCAGAAGAGCTACTATGATAGCAAGCACCGTGATTTGGCTTTCGAGATCGGAGATCATGTTTACCTCCGCGTCTCTCCTATGAAAGGGACTCGTCGCTTCGGTATCAAAGGGAAGCTTGCCCCCAGATACGTCGGGCCTTTCAAGATTGTCAGCAAGAGAGGCGACCTCGCCTATCAACTCGAGCTTCCATCGAACTTTGCTAATGTTCATGATGTGTTCCATGTCTCCCAACTCCGAAAGTGCTTCAAGACGCCTGAACGCACCGTCAACTTCGAGCACATTGAGCTCCAAGAAGATCTCTCCTATCGTGAGCACCCAGTTGCAATCCTTGAAGAGACTGAACGCAGAACTCGCAACAAGTCAATCAAATTTATCAAAGTCAAGTGGTCACACCATTCCGACCGTGAAGCTACCTGGGAACGCGAGGATCACCTCCATTCTGAGTACCCGGAGTTCTTTCAGTCCTAGATCTCGGGACGAGATCTTTTCGTAGTGGTGGAGTGTTGTAACGCCCCAGATATTACTTTCCCAATTTGTACTCCAACTCTTGCTGTTTCCGGCATTAAGTTATATTTATTCCTCGGGTTCGGGTCTTTGTCTCCGTGTGTTGTTTTCGTTTTCATGCATCTCATATCATGTCATCACGTGCATTGCATTTGCATACATGTTCATCTCATGCATTCGAGCATTTTCCCCGTTGTCTGTTTTGCATTCCGGCGCTTCGTTCTCCTCCGGTGGCCATTTCTAGCTTTCTTTCGTGTGTGGGGATTAAACATTTCCGGATTGGACCGAGACTTGACATGCGGCCTTGGTTTACTACCGGTAGACCGCCTGTCAAGTTTCGGGTCATTTGGACTTCGTTTGATACTCCAACGGTTAACCGAGGGACCGAAAAGGCCTCGTGTGTGTTGCAGCCCAACACCCCTCCAATTTGGCCCAAAACCCACCAAACTCTGCTCCATCATCTCGGTCGTTCGATCACGATCGCGTGGCCAAAAACCGCACCTCATTTGGACACTCCTAGCTCCCTCTATGCCTATTTAAAGGTCCCCTTCGTTTTCTTCTTCCTCTTCCCCGAAACCCTAGATCCACCACTCCTCTCGCGCGCCGGATGACTCCCCCGCCGACGGACGTGTCCGCCCGCTGTGTCCGACTGCCACGTGGCAGCACCGCACTCGCCCACCGCGCGGTCCCCAGTTCCCCGCCGAGGCGGCCCGGGAGGCCCAGGAGGGGCCCCCGAGGCCCGATCCGCCCGCGCCGCCCCGCGCTTCTTCGTCCTTCCTCACGCCCGTCGTCACCGACCCCGGTGGCCGCGCCACTGCAAGTCGCCATCGCCGGCGGCCGCGTCTCCGGCAAGCCGCGGCTCGCCGTCGCCCGCGCGCGCCCGAGCCGGCCTCCTCGCCCACGGCGCCGCGCCCCTCCGCCGCCTCCTCGCCGCCACCGGCCGGATCCGGTGCCCCAAGTCCCTCCTCCGGCCACCTCGGCTTCACTCCGGTGAACGACTCCAGCGTCCTCGACTTCCGTGCCCCGGCATGAACAGTGTCGCGAACGATCCAGATCTGGTTGCTACAGTAACCCTAGGGAGGGTTGACTTTTGCCTCTCTCCGTTATTTTTTTATGCAATCTTTGACTGCTCATATCTCCGCATCCGTAGCTCCATTTTGGACATATAATATATCAAAATCTTCATCTCGACGAGTACATCATTTCATTCCATTGCATCATTTGCATTTGAGTTCATATTGATGCCCAAAATGCTGGTAGAAGGAGGCATCATGAGTTAAATTGCAGATCCGTTAGCTCTACATTGACTTTTGTCATTTTTGCCATGATTATTGTGTGCATGATATGCCTGTGCCCCTTTGGGATGAATTGTTAAGCATTTTGTCTTATTTCCAGAGGTGCCACCCATGCATTTTTAGGATATGTGTGTTGTCTTGTGCAAGCTTGCAAAGAGGCATACCAGAAATTGCTGATTTCAGGGACTTAGTGATTTTCACTAAGTCTGGGATGTTTTAGTTCATGATGCTATATGTCCAGCTTGTTTCCTAGTGATCCGTGCCCCTTTTGAGTATGCTTAGTAAGGGACATTTGTTAATCTTGTTGTGCTCTATCCATCCATGTCTTTACTTGTTATGTTTGAGCACCCTAGGTTGACTCAATCGAGCTCAACTTTTGCATCGTTGTTAATTTGGGCAGATCGTGAACTCTTTTGCGATTTTGCCGGTGCCATTGCTAGTGATCCATGCATGCTATGCCATTGTTCTTGCCATGCCTAGCTAGAATTTTGTGCTTTCTTTATGGATATATGCTTGCCTTGCCATGACTTGCACCGTAGTAAGTGCATCGAGCTCGTTTAAATGCCTCCGTGAGTTATAATTTCAGCATGTCTCAGTTTTCACTAAGTCTGAAAACTGATTGTGTTTCATCGATGTTCGTGTGCTCGTTAGAGAATTTTGTGAACCCTTTTGGCCCCAGGTAATTTTGGGTGTTTTGTTAAGCTTGTTGAGTAGCTCCATGCCATGCTCTTACTTGTCATGTTCAGGTTATGTTGGATGTTGTTTTGCTGCTCCGAAGAGAGCATCGTGGTCTGAAATTTCAGACTAGTGTTAATTTCACTAAGTCTGAAAACTGTTCTGCTTATTCAGTTTTGCCATGCTTGTTTGAACCCCTTAATGGATGAATTTGCCTATGGCTCAGTCCTAGTGATTTGTTAAGCATCTTGTGTACATCCCTGCCATGTATTTTTTTTCATGTTTGGTGGCTGTAGCATGTTCATTTTGTTGCATTTAGGAGCCTACTTGCTGTAAATCGCAGATCGGTTCGTTTCGTAAAACGCTTGCCATTTCCAAACCGTAGCTCCGATTCCTATGATCTTTATATCGTTTTCAGGGGATTTCTTCCCCTCTATCCAGTGGCACACTTGGTTTTCCAAGTTGAGGCCAGGTTCATGCATTTCCTGTCACGTCTTGCATTTTGCATCCCGCATAGCATACCATCTTTGCATCTTATTGGTTGCCCTTGCACGTGGTTGATTGTATCCTTGTTGCTTGTTTGTGTTGTGGGGTAGAGCCGGGATACGAGTTTGCTAACGAGGAGCCCATTGAGTTTGCTTTTGAGGATCCAATCAAGTCTGACAACTGTGCAGGCAAGATGATCATACCCTCGAAATCACTACTATCTCTTTGCCATGCTAGTTTGCTCGCTCTTTTGCTTTGCCAATGCTAAAATGCCTACCACTTGCTTGTCAGCCTCCCAATTGCCATGATTGAGCCTCTAACCCACCATTGTCCTAGCAAACCGTTGATTGGCTATGTTACCACTTTGCTCAGCCCCCTTCTTATAGCGTTGCTAGTTGTAGGTGAAGATTGGAGCCGTTCCTTGTTGGAACATTTATTTACTTGTTGGGATATCATTATATTGCTATGTTATCTTAATTCATCTATATACTTGGTAAAGGGTGGAAGGCTCGGCCTCTCGCCTAGTGTTTTGTTCCACTCTTGCCGCCCTAGTTTCCGTCATATCGGTGTTATGTTCCCGGATTGTTGCGTCCCTTACGCGGTTGGGCTATAATGGGAACCCCTTGATAGTTCGCCTTGATTAAAGCTTTTCCAGCAATGCCCAACATTGGTTTTACCATTTTCCACCTACCCCCTTTTTCCCTTGGGTTTCCGGAGCCCGAGGGTCATCTTATTTTAACCCCCCCCCCCGGGCCGGTGCTCCTCTGAGTGTTGGTCCAACTGTCAGCTGCCGGTGGCCACCAGGGGCAACTCTGGGCTGGCCTACCCGTACCTAAGACAATCTGAGTGTGCCCTGAGAAAGAGATATGTGCAGCTCCTATCGGGATTTGTCGGCACATTCGGGCGGTGTTGCTGGACTTGTTTTGACCTGTCGAATCATCTTGTTGTACCGAGATACCGAGTCTGATCGGTGCGTCTTGGGTGGAGGTCTATTCCTTCGTTGACCGTGAGAGCTTGTTATGGGCTAAGTTGGGACCCCCCCTGCAGGGATTGATCTTTCGAAAGCCGTGCCCGCTGTTATGGGCAGATGGGAATTTGTTAATGTCCGGTTGTAGATAACTTGAACCTTAATTAATTAAAATGAATCAACTGAGTGTGTTGCCGTGATGGCCTCTTCTCGGCGGAGTCCGGGAAGTGGACACGGCGTTGGAGTTATGTTTGCGCAGGTTTCTCTCTAGTTTCTCGCTCGCGCTTTGCCTCCTCTTCTCGCTCTCTTTTGCGAATAAGTTAGCCACCATATATGCTAGTCGCTTGCTGCAGCTCCACTTATACATTACCCCTTCCTACCTATTAAGCTTAAATAGTCTTGATCACGAGGGTGCGAGATTGCTGAATCCCTGTGGCTCACATATTACTATTACACCAGATGCAGGGACAGATGATACAGCTTCAGATGGCGCGCTCGAGCTCAAGTGGGAGTACGACGAGGACTCTCGGCGTTACTATGTGTCTTTTCCTGATGATCAGTAGTGGTGCCTATTCGGGGTTAGATTCAGGGCCTTGTCGCATGTTGGGGGTATTTTCTATTTCGGCGCCGTAGTCGGGCCATGAGTGAATTGTATGATGGATGTTATTTATGTACTTTGATGTGACGTGGCGAGTGTAAGCCAACTATGTACCTCCCCTTTATATTATTTATGTACATGGGATGTGTGATGATTTCCCGACTTGCGACATTGCTTTCAATGTGGTTATGCCTCTAAGTCGTGCCTCGACACGTGGGAGATATAGCCGCATCGAGGGCGTTACACAACAGAACTTGTATCAAATACCCAGGCACTACTGCGAGCATTAGTAAGGTACACATCAATAACATGTATATCAAATATACCTTTCACTTTGCCATCCTTCATATCCGCCAAATACCTTAGGCAGTTCCGCTTCCAGTGACCAGTCCCTTTGAAGTAGAAGCACTCAGTCGCAGGCTTAGGGCCAGAATTGGGCTTCTTCACTTGAGCAGCAACTTGCTTGCCGTTCTCCTTGAAGTTCCTCTTCTTCCCTTTGCCCTTCTTCTTGAAACTAGTGGTCTCGTTGACTATCAACACTTAATGCTCCTTCTTGATTTCTACCTCCGCAGCCTTTAGCATTGCGAAGAGCTCGGGAATTGTTTTATCCATCCCTTGCATATTATAGTTCATCATGAAGCTTTTGTTGCTTGGTGGCAGTGATTGAAGAACTCTATCAATGACACTATCAACCGAAAGATTAACTCCCAGCTGAGTCAAGCGATTGTGGTACCCAGACATTCTGAGTATGTGTTCACTAACAGAACTATCCTCCTTCATTTTGCAGCTGTAGAACTTATTGGAGACTACATCTCCGGGCATTTGCTTGAAATATTAACTTCAACTCCTGGAACATCTCATATGCTCCATGACGTTCAAAACGTCGTTCAAGTCCCGGTTCTAAGTCGTAAAGCATGGCACACTGAACTATCAAGTAGTCATCAGCTTTGCTCTGCCAGGTGTTCATAACATCTGGAGTTGCTCCTGCAGGGCTTTTAGGCATGACAGGGCTTTTAGGCATGTCAAGCCAACTTTTAGGCAGTGGAGGAATGGATTCATTCATGACATTACTCTTCTTTCACACCGAATCAAAACCAAGTACAAGGAGGCTCTACTAAAGTGGATTGATTTCCTGCCTCCTTGAAGGCCATCTTTTGCCTCATCTTCCTCTCCTAGCTGTACATTGTAATGTTTTCACTTTTCTTTCCTTAGTCTTCTTTAGCCTTCTAGTTTAGCTTTTTCTTTTCTTTGTTCCTCCCCTTGAGGAATTTTGTAATTGTTATCTCTCTTCTTTCAATAAAATATTGTGGGTTGTAAGCCCTGCAGTCTTCCAGGTCAAAAAAACATCTGGAGTTGCTCCTGCAGCGAGTTTGGCACCTAGCGGTGCTTCCAGGATGTAATTCTTCTGTGCAGCAATGAGGATAATCCTCAAGTTATGGACCCAGTCCGTATAATTGCTACCATCATCTTTCAACTTACCTTTCTCTAGGAACGCATTAAAATTCAACGAAACAACAGCACTGGCCATTTATCTACAACAACATAGACATGCAAAATACTATAAGGCACTAAGTTCATGATAAATTAAAGTTCAATTAATCATATTACTTAAGAACTCCCACTTAGATAGACGTCCCTCTAATCATCTAAGTGATCACGTGATCCATATCAACTAAACCATGTCCGATCATCACGTGAGATGGAGTAGTTTTCAGTGGTGAACATCACTATGTTGATCATATCTACTATATGATTCACGCTTGACCTTTCGGCCTCAATGTTCCGAGGCCATATCTGCATATGCTAGGCTCGTCAAGTTTAACCCGAGTATTCTACTTGTGCAAAACTGGCTTGCACCCGTTGTATGTGAACGTAGAGCTTATCACACCCGATCATCACGTGGTGTCTCGGCACGATGAACTATAGCAACGGTGCATACTCAATGAGAACACTTATACCTTTAAATTTAGTGAGAGATCATCTTATAATGTTGCCACCGTACTAAGCAAAATAAGATGCATAAAGGATAAACATCACATGCATTCAATATAAGTGATATGATATGGTCATCATCATCTTGTGCCTTTGATCTCCATCTCCAAAGCACCGTCATGATCACCATCGTCATCGGTTTGACACCTTGATTTCCATCGTAGCATCGTTGTCGTCTCACCAACTATTGCTTCTACGACTATCGCTACCGCTTAGTGATAAAGTAAAGTAATTACATGGCGATTGCATTTCATACAATAAAGTGACAACCATATGGCTCCTGCCAGTTGCCGATAACTGTGTTACAAAACATGATCATCTCATACAACAATTTATATAATCACTTCTTGACCATATCACATCACAACATGCCCTGCAAAAACAAGTTAGACATCCTCTACTTTGTTGTTGCAAGTTTTACGTGGCCGCTAAGGGCTTAGCAAGAACCATTCTTACCTGCGCATCAAAAACCACAATGCGGTATAGTGATTGCTTCTTGATCTTTAGAAAGAACCATGTTCATTGAATCCGATTCAACTAAAGATGGAGAAACTAACACCCGCGATCCACCTGTGTGCAAAGCACGTCGATAGAACCAGTCTCATGAACGCGGTCATGTACGTAATGTCGGTCCTGGCTGCTTCATCCAACAATACCGCTGAATCAAGAAACAACTAGTGACGGCAAGCAATATGTATATACCCACGCCCACAACTCCTTTGTGTTCTACTCGTGCATATAACATCTACGCATAGACCTGGCTCGGATGCCACCGTAGGGGAACCAGTATTTTGAAACTTTTCCTATGATCATGCAAGATCTATCTAGGGATGCATAGCAATGAGAGGGGAGAGTGTGTCTATGTACCCTCGTAGACTGAAAGTGGAATCGTTAAGTAACGTGGTTGATGTAGTCAAACGTCTTCGCGGTCCAACCGATCAAGTACCGAACGCACGGCACCTCCGCGATCTACACACGTTCAGCTCAGTGATGTCCCTCGAACTCTAGATCCAGCTAAGGCTGAGGGAGAGTTTCGTCAGCACGACGGCTTGTTGACGGTGATGATGAAGTTACCGATGCAGGGCTTCGCCTAAGCACTACGACAATATGACCGAGGTGGAAATCTGTGGAGGGGGGCACCGCACACGGCTAAGAGATCAACTTGTGTGTCTATGGGGTGCCCCCCTCCCCCATATATAAAGGAGTGGAGGAGGGGAGGGCCGGCCTCCTATGGCGCGCCCCAAGGGGGGATTCCTACTCCTAGTAGGAGTAGGTTTCCCCCCTTCCCTAGTTGGAGTAGGAGAAGAAGGAAGAGGGAGAGGGAGAGAAGCAAAGGGGGGCGGCCCCCTCCCCAATTCGGATTGGGCTTGGGGGCACGCGCCTCCCACTTGGCCGCCTCCTCCTATCTCCCACCATGGCTCATTAAGCCCCATTAACTCCCCGGGGGGTTCCGGTAACCCCTCAGTACTCCGAAAAATGCCCGAACCTATCTGAAACCTTTCTGGTGTCCAAACATAGCCTTTTGATATATCAATCTTTACCTCTCGACCATTTCAAGACTCCTCGTCATGTCTATGATCATATCCGGGACTCCGAACTATCTTCAGCACATCAAATCACATAACTCATAATACATATCATCATCGAACGTTAAGCGTGCGGACCCTACGGGTTCGAGAACTATGTAGACATGACCGAGACACATCTCCGGTCAATAACCAATAGCGGAACCTGGATGCTCATATTGGTTCCTACATATTCTACGAAAATCTTTATCGGTCAAACCGTAATGACAACATACATCATTCCCTTTGTCATCAGTATGTTGCTTGCCCGAGATTCGATCATCGGTATCCTCATACCTAGTTCAATCTCGTTACTGGCAAGTGTCTTTACTCATTCCGTAATGCATCATCCTACAACTAACTCATTAGTCACATTGCTTGCAAGGCTTATCATGATGTGCATTACCAAGAGGGCCCAGAGATACCTCTCTGATACTCGGAGTGACAAATCCTAATCTTGACCTATGCCAACCCAACAAAACACCTTCGGAGATACCTGTAGAGCATCTTTATAATCACCCAGTTACGTTGTGATGTTTGATAGCACACAAGGTATTCCTCCGGTATTCGAGAGTTGCATAATCTCATAGTCAAAGGAATAGGTATATGACATGAAGAAAGCAATAGCAATAAAACTGAACGATCAACATGCTAAGCTAACGGATGGGTCTTGTCCATCACATCATTCTCCTAATGATGTGATCCCGTTCATCAAATGACAACACATGTCTATGGTTAGGAAACTTAACCATCTTTGATTAATGAGCTAGTCTAGTAGAGGCTTACTAGGGACACAGTGTTTTTTCTATGTATCCACACATGTATCAAGTTTCCAGTAAATACAATTCTAGCATGAATAATAAACATTTATCATCATATAATGAAATAGAAAATAACAACTTTATTATGGCCTCTAGGGCATATTTCCTTCAGTTCTATAAGCCCATAATGCATCATCAACTTTCTTAGACCAATTCTTTCAGGATCTACTGACGGTCTTTTGCAAAATTAACTTTATTTATCTATTGCTCAATTCAACTTAACCACTAGATTGAGGATGATAAGGATATGTAATCCTATGGTTGACATCATATTTAGCAAGTAGTTTTCGGAATGCACCATGAATAAAATGTGAACGACCATCAGTCATTAAATATCCAGGGACAACCTTGGTAAAATAACTTCTTTAAGCATTTTAATAGAATAGAAGTGTTATGATCAACACTACTAGTTGGAATAGCTTCTGCCCACTTAGTAACGTAATCAAAAACAACTAGAATATGAGTATACCCATTAGAGGAAGGAAAATGTCCGATATAATCAAATCCCCAAACATCAAATGGTTTAATAAAAAGTGAATAATTCATAGGCATTTCCTGACATCTACCAATATTACCAATTGTTTTATATTCATCACAAGATAAGACAAACTTACGAGCATCCTTGAAGAGAGTAGGCCAATAAAAACGAGATTGTAATACCTTATGTGCAGTCCTATCTCCCGCGTGGTGCCCTCCGTAAGCCTCGGAATGACACTTCCGTAGGATTTGTTCCTATTCATGCTCAGGTATACAACGTCTAATAATACCATCTGATCCTTCTCTATAAATATGTGGGTCATCCTAGAAGTAATGTCCAAAATCAAAGAAGAACTTTTTCTTTTGTTGGTATGTGAAACTAGGTGGTATAAATTTAGCAATGATGTAATTAGCATAGTCTGCATACCAAGGAGTACTACAAGAAGCATTTATAATAGCTAATTGTTCATCAGGAAAACTATCATCAATAGGCAGTGGGTCATCAAGAATATTTTCCAATCTAGACAGATTATTGGCTACGGGATTCTCAGCTTCCTTCTTATCATTAATATGCAAGTCAAATTCTTGTAGCAATAGAACCCACCTAATGAATCTAGGTTTAGCATCTTTCTTTTCCATAAGATATTTAATAGCAGCATGATCAATGTGAATAATTACTTTAGAATCAACTATGTAATATCTGAATTTTTCACATGCAAACACAACTGCTAAAAATTATGTCTCAGTAGTAGCATAATTTCTTTGAGCAATGTCTAGAGTTTTACTAGCATAATGGATAACATTTAATTTCTTATTAACTCTTTGTCCTAGAACAGCACCAACAACATAATCACTAACATCACACATAATTTCAAAAGGCAAGTTCCAATCAGGTGGTTGAACAATAGGTGCAAAAGTTAAGGCTTTCTTAAGTGTTTCAAAGGCTTCTATAAAATCATCATCAGAAACAAATGGAACATTGCGGGAGTCCTGGATTAGGGGGTCTCCGGACAGCCGGACTATATCCTTTAGCCGGACTGTTGGACTATGAAGATACAAGATTGAAGACTTCGTCTCGTGTCCGGATAGGACTCTACTTGGCGTGGAAGGCAAGCTAGGCAATACGGATATGTATATCTCCTCCTTTGTAACCGACCTTGTGTAACCCTAGCCCCCTCCAGTGTCTATATAAACCGGAGGGTTTTAGTCCGTAGGACGACACACAATCATACCATAGGCTAGCTTCTAGGGTTTAGGCTCTCCGATCTCGTGGTAGATCAACTCTTGTAATACTCATATCATCAAGAATAAATCAAGCAGGACGTAGGGTTTTACTTGCATCAAGAGGGCCCGAACCTGGGTAAAACATCGTGTCCCTGCCTCCTATTACCATCCGCCTTAGACGCACAGTTCGGGACCCCCTACCTGAGATCCGCCGGTTTTGACACCGACATTGGTGCTTTCATTGAGAGTTCCTCTGTGTCATCGCAGTTAGGCTTGATGGCTCCTACTATCATCGATAGGGATGCAGTCCAGGGTGAGACTTTTCTCCCCGGACAGATCTTTGTGTTCGGCGGCTTCGCACTGCGGGCCAACTCGCTTGGCCATCTAGAGCAGATCGAAAGTTACGCCCCTGGCCACTAGGTCAGGTTTTGGAAGCTTAAATTACACGGCCGATATCCGTGGAGACTTGATCTTCGATGGATTTGAGCCCCTGCCTTGTGCACCACGCGGTCACAATGAGTACGATTTAGCTCTACCATCGGACTGTATTCAGAAGATCGCACCGGCAGCCGCTCCGAGCCTCAATTCGGAGCCAGTTGCGCCATCAATGGATGGGTGGATAGACCCCGTCATGGAGGTTGTATCCTCAGCGGCGATCGAGCCGAATATCGACCTTACCCTTCACGAGATCCGTGTTGCCAAACTGCCGGATCCTTCTCCGGCCACGGACTCCTAACCGCCTGTGCCCGTTCCTATCGAAACCGATTGGACGCCGATCATGGATTTTACCTCCGCGGATATTTTTCAGCACTCGCCCTTCGGCGACATACTGAACTCATTAAGGTCTCTCTCCTTGTCAGGAGGATCCTGGCCAAACTATGTCCGGCAGGATTGGGATGCGGATGACGAAGAAATTCGCCGCCCACCCACCACCCACTTAGTAGCCACTGTCGACGACTTAACCGACATGCTCAACTTCGACTCCGAAGACATCGACGGTATGGACTACGATGCGGGAGACGAAGAGGAACCACTACCCATAGGGCACTGGACAGCCACCTCATCATATGATATATACATGGTGGACACACCCAAAGAAGGCAATGGCGACGAGACAACGGAGGATGACCCCTCCAAGAAGCAACCCAAGCGCCGGCGTCAGCGGCGCCGCTCTAAGTCCCGCCAAGGCAAAAGCGGTGATACCGGCACAGGAGATAATAGCACTCCGGATAGTGCCGAAGACGGCAACAATCCCCTCCAGCAAGATTTAGGGCAGGAGGATGGAGAAGCCAGCCCTCCAGAGAGAGCGGCAGATGGAGAGGCGGAGGATGATAATTACATGCCTCCCTCCGAAGACGAGGCAAGCCTCGACGATGACGAATTCGTCGTGCCAGAGGATCCCGTCGAACAAGAGTGCTTCAAGCGCCGGCTTATAGCCACGGCAAATAGCCTTAAGAAAAAACAGCAGCAGCTTCAAGCTGATCAAGATTTGCTAGCTGACAGATGGACTGAAGTCCTGGCGGCCGAGGAATATAAACTCGAACGCCCCTCCAAGAGTTACCCAAAGTGCAGGTTGCTACCCCGACTGGAGGAGGAAGCACCGAAACCCACATCCCCGGTGTATGACGCAGCTGATGGGCTACCTCGTGGCCGCGACAGAGAGGCATTCCAGCCAAAAACTCAGCTCGCACCCCGACACCATTCAAATAAAAAGGCATGGGGGAATACGCCAGCCCTGTGAGAGGTATTGGAGGACAAAGCAAAACATGCAAGATCAATCTACAGATCACGAGGGCGCGCCACTATGCAAGACGATAATCGTCACGCTGGATACAGTAAAAGTAAGTCCGACCGGGCCGAACACAGCGGGCAAGACTCATTCGAGCTGCGTCGCGACATAGCCCAGTACAGAGGCGCCGCACACCCCCTATGCTTCACAGACGAAGTAATGGATCATCAAATCCCAGAGGGTTTCAAACCCGTAAATATAGAATCATACGACAGCACAACAGATCCTGTGGTATGGATCTGTGATTTCCTCCTGCATATCCACATGGCCCGTGGTGATGATCTACACGCCATTAAATACCTCCCACTCAAGCTCAAAGGACCAGCTCGGCATTGGCTCAATAGCTTGCTAGCAGAGTCCATTGGCTGTTGGGAGGATCTGGAAGCCGCATTCCTCGACAACTTCAAGGGCACTTACATGCGACCACCAGATGCCGATGACTTGAGCCACATAATTCGGCAGCGAGACGAATCGGCCAGGCAATTCTGGACACGGTTCCTAACAAAGAAAAATCAAATTGTTAACTGTCCGGATGCAGAGGCCCTAGCAGCTTTTAAGCACAACATCTGCGACGAGTGGCTCGCCCGGCACCTTGGCCAGGAAAAGCCGAAATCTATGGCAGCCCTCACGACACTCATGACCCGCTTTTGTGCGGGAGAAGACAGTTGGCTGGCTCGCAGCAATAACATATCAAAGAACCATGGTACTTCGGATACCAAGGATGGCAATGGCAGGTCACGTCGCAACAAACATAAGCGCCGCATTAACAACGACAATACCAAGGATACGACAGTTAATGCTAGATTCAAAGGCTCTAAACCCGGTCAACGGAAAAAGGCATTCAAAAGAAGCACTCCGGGCCCGTCCAGTTTGGACCGTATACTCGATCGCTCGTGCCAAATACATGGCACCCCCGACAAGCCAGCCAACCACACCAACAGGGATTGTTGGGTGTTCAAGCAGGCCGGCAAGATAAATGCCGAAAACAAAGATAAGGGGTCACATAGCGATGACGAGGAGGAGCCCCGGCAGCCGAACACCGGAGGACAGAAGAGGTTCCCCCCACAAGTGCGGACGGTGAACATGATATACGCAACCCACATCCCCAAGAGGGAGCGGAAGCGTGCGCTCAGGGACGTATATGCGTTGGAGCCAGTCGCCCCAAAGTTCAACCCATGGTCTTCCTGCCCGATCACATTCGACCGCAGGGACCACCCCACTAGTATCCGTCATGGCGGATTCGCCGCATTGGTCTTAGACCCAATCATTGACGGATTTCACCTCACTCGAGTCCTTATGGATGGCGGCAGCAGTCGGAACCTGCTTTATCAGGACAAAGTGCGCAAAATGGGTATAGACCCCTCAAGGATCAAACCCACTAAAACAACCTTTAAAGGCATCATACCAGGTGTAGAAGCCCATTGCACAGGCTTAGTAACACTAGAAGTGGTCTTCGGATCTTCGGATAACTTCCGAAGCGAAGAGTTAATCTTCGACATAGTCCCGTTCTGCAGTGGCTACCATGCACTACTCGGGCGAACCGCATTTGCGAGATTCAATGCGGTACCGCATTATGCATATCTCAAGATCAAGATGACAGGACCTCGGGGGGTCATCACATCCAATGGAAACACAGAGCGCTCTCTCTGCACGGACGAGCACACTGCGACCCTCGCAGCAGAAGCACAAAGCATCCTCTTAAGGCAATCCACTAGTTCGGCGATTAAGGACCCGGGCACCTTCAAGCGCGGCCGGAGTAATCGGTAACAAGACCGCCTGGCACGTTCCGAGCTCGCATAGCAATGCGGCCCCCACCCCGGTCCCAGCCAAACAGCGAAATCCGTGCCACACGTACATAACTACGCATTAAAAATACCATGGGCACAGGCGGGGAGGGGGCACGACTGCGGCACGCTCCAAGTCACAGCTTAAACCGCACTAGGGGCTTCCCGCTTTGTTATTTTTCTCTTTCAGGACTTTAATCTCTGGACACCCAGTCCGGCAGCATGATTGTCGAACACATGATGCAGCAACCAAGGAGGCAGAAAGCTACGTCACACCACGGAACTCCCAGGTGGATTACGATAACGAGTGAAATATTTGCTTTAATACTATTCCCCAGCTTGCCCTTGGGAGGGACATGTCAAACATTCCTACTTTTTGCTTATCACACTACTTGTATCATTCTGATTTAATACACCTTTTTGAATAAACAATGCATAGCATTAAGACTATTATTGCATTCTTCATTTATATATATATATATATGTTCATTCATGACATCTAGCACCCGTACACTCTGGTATGGCCAATACGCTAGAGGCTTAAGCATACCCCATAATATGGCGTGAGGAGTCCGAACACTTTCGGCAGTGCGGCACCCCGAACTTATAGCATTATATGCATCAGCTCCGAATCATGTCTTGGGTCAATAGTTGGGTTTGCCCGGCTCCCATGTTTTGGTACCTTACGTTCCGCTATATCGACTAAGGTAGCACTAGGAGAACTACTGCGATTGTGCCCCGGTTCTGCTGGGCTAAGCACCTCAGTAGAGAAAGCTAAAACTGACTGTCATGATAAGGCGAGAGACTGGTCGCTGTTCGAGAGGTTTCAAGTCCCTAAAGACTTATGTCGCTTAGAGCGAGGAGCCAGCCCTGTCCGGCTTAAGGCGTGTATCGCGCCCCAAATTCGGACTTCCGAATACTAGGGGCTTCGCCAAAATTTAAAATTATAGAATTCTATGGCTAAGTGAGAGTGATAACGCATTATAGTCTGATTGCCTTGTTCGTTGTGCTGAGCACCTCCCTCGAAGGACCCAACAATGGGAACAAGAGTGCTCAGGTTTATCCCAAACACCCCAGCAGTCGTAGCGTGGGGGCGGAAGCCAACGACTAGCCATCTCTCATATTTGATAAGCAGCCGAACAGAAGGCAATATTTTAAATTCAAACAAGCGTTGCATAGCGCATATGAACAAGTTTTCATAATACAGGATTACACGAGCAAGTTTACTCAAATATTACATATTTCGCACACTCGTCCACTACAAGACACCCTTCGGGACACCCTCATAATACATCTTGGGGTGGCGATGTTCCTTGCCCTACGGTGGCCCATCCTTCACCAGCTTCACGGCGTCCATCTTGGCCAAGTGCACCTTTGCACTGGCGAAAGCCCGGTGTGCACCTTCGATGCAGACGGACCGCTTAATGACTTCCAGCCGTGGGCAGGCATCCACAAGCCGCCTCACCAGGCCAAAGTAGCTGTTGGGAAGGGCGTCACCAGGCCACATCCGGACTATAAAGCCCTTCATGGCATGTTCGGCCGCCTTGTGCAGCTCGACCAGTTGCTTCAGCTGGTCGCTCAGAGGCATCGGGTGTTCGGTCTTAGTATACTGAGACCAGAACAGCTTCTCCGTTGAGCTTCCCTCCTCGGCCTGGTAAAACGGTGCGGCACCCGACACGCTGTGGGGCGAATCTGCGAATGCTCCTAGAGAGCTCCGGATTCGGGTAAGTAACAAGTAATTTACATTCACATGCTTGCTTTGCATATAGAATGCCTTACCCGCCGCTATCTTCTTCATCGCATCAATCTCCTGGAGAGCCTTTTGGGCTTCAGCCTTGGCACTCTTTGCACTCTCAAGGGCCGCGGCAAGCTCGGACTCTCGCGTCTTCAAGTCAAGCTCCAACACCTCGTGCTTCGTCATAAGAGCGTGGAGCTCTTGCTGCACCTCTCCCACTCGTGCCTCTTGTTTTTCCCACTTGGTGCACTCCTGGGCTGCTTTGTTTTCGGCCTCAGATAGCGCTTGCTTCAGGTTCGCCACCTCGGTCGTGGCCCCTGGCAAATTTATGATGATCTTGTCATTTTGCAATCACATTCTTTTTATATATATATATCCATAGACTAGGTACTACTTACCTTTGTTCTCCTCGAGCTGCCTCTTAGCAAGGTCGAGCTCTTTCTTGGACCCTTTGAGGTCCTGCTTCAGTGCGGTGACCTCTGCAGTCAGTGCGGCAGAGGCCAGCAGCGAAGCCTGCATACGCATATAGACATACTTCTATTAGACTCCTGCAATATTGTTTGATCCTCTATTCGGCTTTTCTTTGTGAACACCGAACAGAGCATCAGGGGCCACTGTCTATGGGTAATATTTTTCCTATATTTCAAATACTTACCTCAAAGCCTATTAGAAGGCTGGCACGGGCTTCAGTCAGTCTGCTCTTGGCGGATTGAACCTTCTGGATCACCGCACTCATAGTAGTGCGGTGCTCTTCGTCGATGAAAGCGCTGCGAAGCGCTCCCAGCAGATTGTCCGGTGCCCCTGGATGGGCAGAGGTCCCCGGCACAGGCGTCTTGCCCCTTTTGGAAGGGGGCCGCCTGCCCAAGTCCAGAACCACTGGGGGTTCCGGCGCGGTGTTCGGCTAAGGGCCGAACTCGGAGCCCTCGGGAGCCTTACTCCCTCTGCTCCTGGAGTCCGAAAGGTTGCCTTGAGGCGCCTCCGGGATTGTCTCCCCTCGACTGGTGCCTCTTGAGACAATACCTCGGCATTGTCGTAGGGCAAGGGGAGGTGGCGGTCGAAAGTGGATCGATATCCATATCCGACGAGTCCAAGGAGCCGCCCGACGAAGATACGTCAATATGGGCTTGGGGCGGTCCGCATAATCATATTCGGCATTAGGGGAAGCAGTGCTGTCGGATTTCAGGTTCCGGCAGACCCTTAAGGTTCGAACACTGGGGTGCGCACGGAGATCACGTCCTCAACCTCCCCGTCTCGCAAAGATCTAGACTACTAAAAGAACTGCACAAGGGACACAAGATTTATACTGGTTCGGGCCACCGATGTGGTGTAATACCCTACTCCAGTGTGTGGTGGATGGATTGCCCCCTGGGGCTGGTGAGGATGAACAATACAAGGAAGAACAGCCTCGCGAGGGTCTGTTCTTGGCTGGGGTGATGAACTGCTATGGGGAGTTCAGCCACCTCTCTCTCTATCTCTCTCTTTCTCTCTTCCTCTCTTCCAGATCCCAACTGGCCAACCGAACCCCTTGCTATGTGGGTGGCTAGTCCTATTTATAGAGGCCCTGGTCCTCTTCCCAAATATTGAGCGGGAAGGGATCCAACAATGGTGGGCTAATTTGAAGGGGGACAGCGAGTACGTCTATCCTAACAAAAGCAGTCTTCGCCTGCCAAAGGCTCTGGTGGTGACACCGGGCTGGGCTCCATGGTGACCTCCGTCTCGTAGTCCTCCTGGTCTTGGTCTCGTTGCACCGAAGTGGCAACCTTTGCCTGATGCCTCGGTACTCCGTGGATATGCTTGTCCCCTCTGCACCAAAGAGGAAAGAAGGGCGCTGCGCGCGCTGGCACCCGCCTGGTGCCTCGAGTCGTCATGGCTTGCGTCATGGGCACCTCGCGAGGTACCCCGCCTTGAACTCTCCGCCTCCTCGCGAGCCAGCCTGAGGATGCGCCGTGTCGTCCGCCTCGCGAGGCTTGGCCCCTCGCGAGGGTCTTGAGCCTCGTGTTGATGAAGATGGGCCGCGCTGGGCCCCCACTTGAGCCACGCCGCAGGCCGCAGGCAGGCAAGTCTGGGGACCCCCGTTCCCAGAACACCGACAGTAGCCCCCAAGCCCAAGGCGCGCATGGGCTTGGCCGTGCCGAGAGGCGAAAGGGCAAGGGCGAAGCGTCGCGGGCCCTAACAGCCTGCGGCCTCGGGCGCCGCGTGGTGGTTGATTGGACGTGGGTGCCTCAGCAACCACGCAGGTTGGTAAAGGAGCGGCATCTGCCCAGACTTCGCCTTTTGCTCTCTCCGGTCGTCGCTCAGATCCCCTTTCTTGCGCCTTCCCTTTCTTCCTCTAAACTTCCAGATCTACTCCAGCTGCGTGACCTAGGAAGCCATGGCGCCTCGCCAGCCTCCGGCCAAGGCTTGGTACTCCCCTGCTCTGGATCCGCCGAATGTGTCCAAGGCGAGCTTCGCCCGGCTGTGCCGGATGGCGACGGCGCAGGGCGTCAATGGGACGGAGGTGTTCAAGGCCGACTCCGCCACCCCCGAGGACCGAGGGAGCACCTTTTATCCTCTCTTTGCGAGCTCCATTGCTGCGGGCTTCTTGCCTCCCTTCTCCGAGTTCTTCTTCTCCGTCCTCCGCCATTACGACTTGCAGGCTCTGCATCTCCACCCCAACTCTGTCCTCCTTCTGGCGATCTTCGCTTACTACTGCGAGGCCCACGTAGGGGTGCAGCCTTCGGTGGCCCTGCTGCGCCACTACTTCTACCTCCGGATCACCGGCAGCTCTCTTTCTGCGTGTGCGGGCCTCGTCGCGTATAGCGACACCATTGCCATCTCGAACCCGGGGAAGAGGATCGAGGGCTTCAGGAGCAAGTGGGTCTTGGCAGATGTCGGGCGCATCCACCCTCGGCTGATCTTGCCTGCGGAGCAACCCGTGAGCACCAGCGACTGGTGCCAAGCGGAGCTCACGGATCCCCGCGCGAAGCCGGTGTTGGAGAAGATGGACGCGGACCTGAGGCCGGCCAACATGGCGACGGCGAAGTTGACCGGTGCGTCGCTGCTGAAGGAGTTCCTGGAGCACCAGCTGGCCCCGCTCCGGGAGTACTATCCTCCAATGTGGAGGCCTCATCCGTGCCCCGAGGCTGCGGATGAAGAGGATGTGACCGCGGTTCTCGAATCTCTGGTCGGGGGTGAGGTGGCAAGGCCGAAGGGCGCTCCCGAGCCCTTGTTCCTTCACGACGACTGGAAGCGGGTGGTGAAGTCCATGCCCGTTTTTAACGGGGACGGGCTCGTACCCGCGCTGGCCTCTGAAGGGCCAGTGGATGTGCCCTCCGGCGACTCCAGCGATGAGGAAGAGGGCGAAGAGGAGCAGGGAGAGGGGCCCGACTCTGGGGCGACCGACGGAGAGTCGAGGGCTCCCCTCCCTCGGTGCTCGCCCCGTACTCTCTGCCTTTCGCCGAGCGATGATGATGATGATGTGCTGGGCAGCGGGAGCTCGCCCCCGATTCCGAAGAAGGACAGGACCGCGCTGATCTCCCGCGGGTCCGTCCCGGCTCCGGGGCGAACCTTGGACGCGCCTTCTGCTTCTGAGGTCGACCCTTCCAGTCGGCTGTCAGGCTTCAAGTTAGGCCGGAGGCTGCCCGAGCTCACCGGCAAGGACCCGTAAGTGCTTGATCCTTGATCTTTTGTTCCTCGTTCTGCCGACGAGGCTTGTTGATTGCTTCTCTTGGATAGGCTGGCGCCTGAGGCTCCATCCGCGGCAGCGCCTCCGCCTGTGAAGGGGGGTGATCGCAGTGCGCGGGCTTCTCCTACCTGGTCGCCCTCGGGAGGTCTGGCCATGCTGGCGGGGGCGAGCTCAGCCCCCATGGCCCAAGCAACTCCTGAAGCGCCTTCGTCCGGCGCCGCCGCTACGGCCGTGGAGACACAGCGGACTCCGGCTCGGGACTCGGCGGCCTTGCCGCCGCTACCTTCTCCTCCCATTCTGCTGGTTGTTGCTTCCTCAGCTCCTCCTGTCGTCCTGGAGCGTGCCGATGCTTCTCCGTCTTCTTCCTCCATCTTGGAGCATGCCGCTGCTAAACTGGACCGGTTGCGGCAGGACCTTCTCGGCGCCGACCCTCGCCTGGTGGCCGGGCGCCTGGAACTGGCTTCAGGGTGGATTCGCTCTGATGCTTCGATCCAGGCGGCGCTGGTACAGGCCTCGACGGCCTACGACGAGGAGAAGCGGGCCGTTCTTGAGGCGAATATTGCTCGTGACGTGGTCCTGGGGGAAGTGGTCGAAGCCCGCGATCGCTGCAAGGCGCTGGAGGACGAGCTGCAAGGCTTGCGGGGCCAGCTTGCGGAGGAGGTCCGCCTGCGCCAAGAGCTGGAGAAGGGGGCGAAGGCGCGCAAGGCGGCACTCGAGGGCTCGGAGGCCAAGCTCAAGAAACGTCGCGAGCGTCTAGGCGTGTGGAAGAAGGAGCTGGAGGCGATGAAGGCCGAGCTGGACGCCAAGGCTCAGGTCCTCGCCGAGGATCGCGTGGCCTTCGCAGACATGGAGAAGGATGCCCGTGCTTCGCTGAAGATGCTTTACGAGAGCGGCTTGGACAACCCGCTAGCTGGTGATGAGGACGGTCCCACCAAGCTGCTACCCTTCCTGGTTAAGGCTCTTGGGGATGTCGCCCTTGGCATCGGCCCCGCGGCCGAGGCCGAGGCGCACGTCCTTTCTTCGGCTGCGCTAACGCGGGTCTTCGCCCACATCTACCTCCGCGATCCCAACACCGACCTCGACGGCCTGCTGGAACCGGTGAGCGGCGAGGGTGCTGCCGCCGCTGTTGAAGCCGTGAAGGGGCGCGCGGAGGCACTGCTGGAGAAGTTCCAGGCCTTCAGCACTAGGCCGAAGCAAGGCGCTTCCGACCCTGCCGTTCCACGAGGCGAAGCCACCGCCGACAAGTGACTCCGTTCCATCCCTGCTCTTCCTTCAGTTCCTGCACATGCATCACGCCTCGGGGAGGCATTTAAACTTGCGTTTGGCATTGAGATGATAGTATGGACTGTAATATTTGCTTTTAAATTCCTTGAGTTTTATGTTGTTTCTTCCCTACTTGCTTGTGTTCTACGTCGGCAGAGCCAGGCCACGCGCATGCCTCACCCAGCATTAGCCCTGACCGGAAACCAGGACGGGACCAAAGGAGTGAGGGGCCACATGACAAGTTAGGCTCCTGAGTCGCGATGCTCAGGAGTCCCCCTTGGCGCTCGAACAACAAGCAGGGAAGCGCGATGTAGGTGTGTCTTCCGTTCTATGTCTGCAGAGCCCGACTCCGCGCGTACCTCACCCAGCATAGCCTTTCGGAACTAAGGAGTGAGGGGCTATGGAGCCAGTTAGGCCCCTGAGTCGCGATGCTCAGGAGTCCCCCTTGACGCGCGAACAGCGGGTGATGAGGCGAGATGTGAGCGTGACTGCCGTTCTACGTCTGTAGAGCCCGGCCCCGCGCGTACCTCACTCAGCATAGCCTTTCGGAACTAAGGAGTGAGGGGCTATGGGACCAGTTAGGCCCTTGAGTCGCGATGCTCAGGGGTCCCCCTTGACGCGCAAACGGCCTTCATACCTTGGCTCCGCTCAGGGAGAGACGCGCGACGAACCAGGCCCGAGGGGCCTGGCTGGGCGGCGTACGTCTGGGCGTGACCCAGCCGTAGCCCCCAGGCCCAGCCCCCTCACGCGGCGCTCCCAAGGGGAGGCATTGCGATGGGGCCAGCCACTGAGCTCTGGGCTCCCTGAGGTTAATGCGGCCCGGAGGCCACCCTCAGTTGTTTATCACCAGCGCGGAGCATAGCGCTTCCGTATGTGTACGGGCATAGCCGCTCCTCGGCAGTGTCGTCAGCCAGCGCGGAGCATGGTGCTTCCACTGGTACGTGGGAGGGGGCTCCCTCTGGGAGGAGCCCCCGGGGCGTATACAGCCCCGCCCTGACACGTGACCGGCACGGTAGGGCTAGGTGAGGTGTATCTGGGCACCCATGAGCCAGCACGGGACTCACGAGGCCCTACCTCTGGGCGGGTTGCGCCCGGCACCAGGCCGTATCTTGGAATGTGTCCCTGCAAAATTTGGTTAGATGCCGGTACTCTACGTCCTCGGGTCCTGGCCCTCGAGCTTGTCTCAGCCGTCGCTGGTATGCCAGGTCGTGATGCCATGGACAAGGTCAGAGGGTGAGGGCTGGAGAGCCAGTAAGAGCCCTGAGTCGCGATGCTCAGGCACCCCCCCCCTTTAACATGCAAGTGGCCGACATGGGAAGAAAAGATGCCGCGGACGGGCACCATGTAGCTAAGCGTGATAGGCAATGCATAGTTGGAAATAAACGCTAGGGGGATACACGCCGCTGGGTCTGGCCCGAACGGCTTGGGGATGATGCAGCCCGAGGGGCGCCCCCAACAAGGCAAACTAGCGACGAAAAGGTAAATGCAGATACATGCCGCGGGGACGGACCCATGCGGCCTGGGAGTGATGCAACCCTGGGAGGGTGCTCCCAGCTGAGAACGGAACTTGAAAGATGTCACCTGAGGATGTCGTCGGTATAGTGGCGTTGGTGCAGCGGACTTGACGGGCTGCAGAAGCCGATCCTCACGAGCCCCTAGGCCCCGGGGCCTCGGGAGGCTCCGGAGGCACTGGTGACTCCACGCGAGCTGCCTCCATCTCCACCAAGGCCGCGGAACGCCTGTCTTCCTGAGCCTCCACGATGCCCCTCATGAGGCGTTGGTGAAGGAAATATGCCCTAGAGGCAATAATAAAGTTATTATTTATTTCCTTATATCATGATAAATGTTTATTATTCATGCTAGAATTGTATTAACCGGAAACATAATACATGTGTGAATACATAGACAAACAGAGTTTCACTAGTATGCCTCTACTTGACTAGCTCGTTAATCAAAGATGGTTATGTTTCCTAACCATGGACAAAGAGTTGTTATTTGATTAACGGGATCACATCATTAGATGAATGATCTGATTGACATGACCCATTCCATTAGCTTAGCACCCGATCGTTTAGTATGTTGCTATTGCTTTCTTCATGACTTATACATGTTCCTATAACTATGAGATTATGCAACTCCCGTTTGCCGGACGGACACTTTGTGTGCTACCAAACATCACAACGTAACTGGGTGATTATAAAGGGGCCCTACAGGTGTCTCCAATGGTAGATGTTGGATTGGCGTATTTCGAGAATAGGATTTGTCACTCCGATTGTCGGAGAGGTATCTCTGGGCCCTCTCGGTAATACACATCACTTAAGCCTTGCAAGCATTGCAACTAATGAGTTAGTTGCGGGATGATGTATTACAGAATGAGTAAAGAGACTTGCCGGTAACGAGATTGAACTAGGTATTAGATACCGACGATCGAATCTCGGGCAAGTAACATACCGGTGACAAAGGGAACAACGTATGTTGTTATGCGGTCGGACCGATAAAGATCTTCGTAGAATATGTAGGAGCCAATATGGGCATCCAGGTCCCGCTCTTGGTTATTGACAGGAGACGTGTCTCGGTCATGTCTACATTGTTCTCGAACCATAGGGTCCGCACGCTTAACGTTACGATGACAGTTATTATGAGTTTATGCATTTTGATGTACCGAAGGTTGTTCGGAGTCCCAGATGTGATCACGGACATGACAAGGAGTCTCGAAATGGTCGAGACATAAAGATTCATATATTGGAAGCCTATGTTTGGATATCGGATGTGTTCCGGGTGAAATCGGGATTTTACCGGAGTACCGGGAGGTTACCGGAACCCCCCGGGAACCATATGGGCCTTAGTGGGCTTTAGTGGAAAGGTGAAAGGGGCAGCCCAAGGTGGGCTGCGTGCCTCCCCCTCCCCTAGTCCTATTAGGACTAGGAGAGGTGGCCGGCCCCCTTCTCTCTCTCTCTCTCTCCCTCGAGGAATCCTATTAGGACTAGGATTGGGGGGGAGTCCTACTCCCGGTAGGAGTAGGACTCCTCCTGCGCCCTCCTCTTGGCCGGCCAGCCCCTCCCCCTTGGATCCTTTATATACGGGGGTAGGGGCACCTCTAGACACACAAGTTGATCATTGAGATCGTTCCTTAGCCGTGTGCGGTGCCCCCTGCCACCATATTCCACCTCGATAATACCGTTGTAGTGCTTAGGCGAAGCCCTGCGTCGGAAGTACATCAAAGATCGTCACCACGCCGTCGTGCTGACGGAACTCCTCCCCGAAGCTTTGCTGGATCAGAGCCCGGGGATCGTCATCGAGCTGTACGTGTGCTAAGAACTCGGAGGTGCCAGAGTAACGGTGCTTGGATCGGTCGGATCGGGAAGAAGACGTACGACTACTTCCTCTACGTTGTGTCAACTCTTCCGTTGCGATCTACAAGGGTACGTAGATCATACTCTCCCCTCATTGCTATGCATCACCATGATCTTGCGTGTGCGTAGGAAATTTTTTGAAATTACTACGTTCCCCAACAGTGGCATCCGAGCCTAGGTTTTATGGTTTGATGTTATTTGCACGAGTAGAACACAAGTGAGTTGTGGGCGATATAAGTCATACTGCCTACCAGCATGTCATACTTTGGTTCGGCGGTATTGTTGGATGAAGCGGCCCGGACCGACAATACGCGTACGCTTACGCGAGACCGGTTCTCCCGATGTGCTTTGCACATAGGTGGCTTGCGGGTGACAGTTTCTCCAACTTTAGTTGAACCGAGTGTGGCTACGCCCGGTCCTTGCGAAGGTTAAAACGGAGTCTATTTGACAAACTATCATTGTGGTTTTGATGCATAGGTGAGATTGGTTCTTGCTTAAGCCCGTAGCAGCCGCGTAAAACATGCAACAACAAAGTAGAGGACGTCTAACTTGTTTTTGCAGGGCATGTTGTGATGTGATATGGTCAAGACATGATGCTAAATTTTATTGTATGAGATGATCATGTTTTGTAACCGAGTTATCGGCAACTGGCAGGAGCCATATGGTTGTCGCTTTATTGTATGCAATGCAATCGCGATGTAATGCTTTACTTTATCACTAAGCGGTAGTGATAGTCATGGAAGCATAAGATTGGCGAGATGACAACGATGCTACGATGGAGATCAAGGTGTCGCGCCGGTGACGATGGTGATCATGACGGTGCTTCGGAGATGGAGATCACAAGCACAAGATGATGATAGCCATATCATATCACTTATATTGATTGCATGTGATGTTTATCTTTTTATGCATCTTATCTTGCTTTGATTGACGGTAACATTATAAGATGATCTCTCACTAAATTATCAAGAAGTGTTCTCCCTGAGTATGCACCGTTGCCAAAGTTCGTCATGCCCAGACACCACGTGATGATCGGGTGTGATAAGCTCTACGTCCATCTACAACGGGTGCAAGCCAGTTTTTGCACACGCAGAATACTCAGGTTAAACTTGACGAGCCTAGCATATGCAGATGTGGCCTCGGAACACGGAGACCGAAAGGTCGAGCGTGAATCATATAGTAGATATGATCAACATAATGATGTTCACCATTGAAAACTAATCCATTTCACGTGATGATCGGTTATGGTTTAGTTGATTTGGATCACGTGATCACTTAGAGGATTAGAGGGATGTCTATCTAAGTGGGAGTTCTTAAGTAATATGATTAAATTGAACTTAAATTTATCATGAACTTAGTCCTGGTAGTATTTTGCAAATTATGTTGTAGATCAATAGCTCGCGTTGTTGCTTCCCTGTGTTTATTTTTGATATGTTCCTAGAGAAAATTGTGTTGAAAGATGTTAGTAGCAATGATGCGGATTGGATTCGTGATTTGAGGTTTATCCTCATTGCTGCACAGAAGAATTATGTCCTTGATGCCTGCTAGGTGACAGACCTATTGCAGGAGCAGATGCAGACGTTATGAACGTTTGGCTAGCTCAATATGATGACTACTTGATAGTTTAGTGCACCATGCTTAATGGCTTAGAATCGGGACTTCAAAGACGTTTTGAACGTCATGGACCATATGAGATGTTCCAGGAGTTGAAGTTAATATTTCAAGCAAATACCCGAGTTGAGAGATATGAAGTCTCCAACAAGTTCTATAGCTAAAAGATGGAGGAGAATCGCTCAACTAGTGAGCATGTGCTCAGATTGTCTGGTATTACAATCGCTTGAATCAAGTGGGAGTTAATCTTACAGATAAGATAGTGATTGACAGAATTCTCTAGTCACCATCACCAAGTTAGTAGAACTTCGTGATGAACTATAATATGCAAGGGATAACGGAAACAACTCCCAAGCTCTTCGTGATGCTGAAATCAACGAAGGTAGAAATCAAGAAAAACATCAAGTGTTGATGGTTGACAAGACCACTAGTTTCAAGAAAAGGGCAAAGGGAAGAAGGGGAACTTCAAGAAGAACGGCAAGCAAGTTGCTGCTCAAGTGAAGAAGCCCAAGTCTGATCCTAAGCCTGAGACTAAGTGCTTCTACTGCAAAGGGACTGGTCACTGGAAGCGGAACTACCCCAAGTGATTGACGGATAAGAAGGATGGCAAAGTGAACATAAGTATATTTGATATACATGTTATTGATGTGTACTTTACTAGTGTTTATAGCAACCCCTCAGTATTTGATGCTAGTTCAGTTGCTAAGAGTAGTAAATCGAAACGGGAGTTGCAGAATGAACAGAGACTAGTTAAGGGTGAAGTGACGATGTACGTTGGAAGTGGTTCCAAGATTGATATGATCATCATCGCACACTCCCTATACTTTCGGGATTAGTGTTGAACCTAAATAAGTGTTATTTGGTGTTTGCGTTGAGCATGAATATGATTTGATCATGTTTATTGTAATACGGTTATTCATTTAAGTAAAAGAATAAATTGTTCTTCTGTTTACATGAATAAAACCTTATATGGTTACACACCCAATGAAAATAGTTCATTGGATCTCGATCCTAGTGATACACATATTCATAATATTGAAACCAAAATATGCGAAGTTAATAATGATAGTGCAACTTATTTGTGGCACTGCCGTTTAGGTCATATTGGTGTAAAGCGCATGAAGAAACTCCATGCTGATGGGATTTTGGAATCACTTGATTATGAATCAGTTTATGCTTGCGAACCATGCCTCATGGGCAAGATGACTAAGACTCTGTTCTTCGGAACAATGGAGCGAGCAACAGATTTGTTGGAAATCATACATACTGATGTATGTGGTCCGATGAATATTGAGGCTCGCGATAGGTATCATTATTTTCTGATCTTCACACATGATTTGAGCAGATATGAGTATATCTACTTGATGAAATATTAGTCTGAAACATTTGAAAAGTTTAAAGAATTTCAGAGTGAAGTGGAGAATCATCGTAACAAGAAAATAAGGCTTCTATGATCTGATCGCGGAGACAAATATTTGAGTTACGAGTTTGGTCTTCAATTAAAACAATGTGGAATAGTTTCACAAATTCGTGCCACCCGGAACACCACAGCATAATGGTGTGTCCGAACATCATAGCCGTACTTTATTAGATATAGTGCAAATCTATGATGTTTCTTACCGATTTACCACTATCGTTTTTGAGGATATGCATTAAAGACAGCTGCATTCACGTTAAAAAGGGGCACCATCTAAGTCCGTTGAGACGACACAATCTGAACTGTGGTTTAGCAAGAAACCAAAGTTGTCGTTTCTTAAAGTTTGGGGTTGTGATGCTTATGTGAAAAAGTTTCATCCTGATAAGCTCAAAACCAAATCGGAGAAATATGTCTTCATAGGATACCCAAAAGGAGACTGTTGGGTACAACTTCTATCATAGATCCTAAGGCAAGACATTCGTTGCTTATAATGGATCCTTTCTAGAGAAGAAGTTTCTCTCGAAAGAAGTGAGTGGGAGGAAAGTAGAACTTGATGAGGTAACTGTACCTCCTCCCTTATTGGAAAGTAGTACATCACAGAAACTGGTTTCTGTGACACCTACACCAATTAGTGAGGAAGCTAATGATGATGATCATGAAACTTCAGATCAAGTTACTACCGAATCTCGTAGGTAAACCAGAGTGAGATCCGCACCAGAATGGTACAGTAATCCTATTCTGGAAGTCATGTTACTAGACCATGACGAACTTGCGAACTATGAGGAAGCGATGATGAGCCCAGATTCCGCAAAATGGCTTGAGGCCATGAAATCTAAGATGGGATTCATGTATGAAAACAAAGTATGGACTTTGGTTGACTTGCCCGATGATCGGCAAGCCATAGAAAATAAATGGATCTTCAAGAGGAAGACGGACGTTGATAGTAGTGTTACTATCTACAAAGCTAGAATTGTCGCAAAAGGTTTTCGACAAGTTCAAAGTGTTGACTACGATGAGAGTTTCTCACTCGTATCTATACTTAAGTCTGTCCGAATCATGTTAGCAATTGCCGAATTTTATGAAATCTGGCAAATGGATAAACAAAACTGCATTCCTTAATGGATTTCTTAAAGAAGAGTTGTATATGATGCAACCAGTAGGTTTTGTCAATCCTAAAGGTGCTAACGAAATATGCAAGCTCCAGCGATTCATCTATGGACTGGTGCAAGCATCTCAGAGTTGGAATACACGCTTTGATAAGTTGATCAAAGCATATAGTTTTATACAGACTTGCGGCGAAGCCTGTATTTATAAGAAAGTGAGTGGGAGCACTACAGCATTTCTGATAAGTATATGTGAATGACATATTGTTGATCGGAAATAATGTAGAATTATTCTGTAAAGCATTAAAGGAGTTTTTCAAAGAAAGACTTCGGTGAGGCTGCTTACATATTGAGCATCAAGATCTATAGAGATAGATCAAGATGCTTGATAAGTGTTTTCAATAAATACATACCTTGACAAGATTTTGAAGAAGTTCAAAATGGAACAGTTAAAGAAAGAGTTTCTTGCCTATGTTATAAGGTGTGAAATTGAGTAAGACTCAAAGCCCGATCACGGCAGAAGATAGAAAGAGAATGAATGTCATTCCCTATGCCTTGGTCATAGGTTCTATAAAGTATGCCATGCTGTGTACCAGATCTATTGTATACCCTACCACTGAGTTTTGCAAGGGAGTACAATAGTGATCTAGGAGTAGATCACTGGACAGCGGTCAAATTTATCCTTAGTGGAATAAGGATATGTTTCTCGATTATGGAAGTGAAAAAAGGTTTGTCGTAAAGGGTTACGTCGATGCAAGTTTTGACACTAATCTAGATGACTCTAAGTCTCGGTCTAGATACATATTGAAAGTGGGAGCAATTAGCTAGAGTAGCTCCATGCAGAGCATTGTTGACATAGAAATTTGCAAAATACATGCAGATCTGAATGTGGCAGACCCGTTGACTAAGATTCTCTCACAAGCAAAACATGATCACACCTTAGTACTTTTTGGGTGTTAATCACATAGCGATGTGAACTAGATTACTGAATCTAGTAAACCCTTTGGGTATTGGTCACATGGCGCTGTGAACTATGGGTGTTAATCACATGATGATGTGAACTATCGATGTTAATCACATGGTGATGTGATCTAGATTATTGACTCTAGTGCAAGTGGGAGACTGAAGGAAATATGCCCTAGAGGCAATAATAAAGTTATTATTCATTTCCTTATATCATGATAAATGTTTATTATTCATGCTAGAATTGTATTAACCGGAAACATAATACATGTGTGAATACATAGACAAACAGAGTGTCACTAGTATGCCTCTACTTGACTAGCTCGTTAATCAAAGATGGTTATGTTTCCTAACCATGGACAAAGAGTTGTTATTTGATTAACGGGATCACATCATTAGATGAATGATCTGATTGACATGACCCATTCCATTATCTTAGCACCCGATCGTTTAGTATGTTGCTATTGCTTTCTTCATGACTTATACAGTATCCTATAACTATGAGATTATGCAACTCCCGTTTGCCGGAGGAACACTTTGTGTGCTACCAAACGTCACAACGTAACTGGGTGATTATAAAGGGGCTCTACAGGTGTCTCCAATGGTATATGTTGGGTTAGCGTATTTCGAGAATAGGATTTGTCACTCCGATTGTCGGAGAGGTATCTCTGGGCCCTCTCGGTAATACACATCACTTAAGCCTTGCAAGCATTGCAACTAATGAGTTAGTTGCGGGATGATGTATTACAGAACGAGTAAAGAGACTTGCCGGTAACGAGATTGAACTAGGTATTAGATACCGACGATCAAATCTCGGGCAAGTAACATACCGGTGACAAAGGGAACAACGTATGTTGTTATGCGGTCTGACCAATAAAGATCTTCGTAGAATATGTAGGAGCCAATATGGGCATCCAGGTCCCGCTATTGGTTATTGACCGGAGACGTGTCTCGGTCATGTCTACATTGTTCTCGAACCGTAGGGTCCGCACGCTTAACGTTACGATGACAGTTATTATGAGTTTATGCATTTTGATGTACCGAAGGTTGTTCGGAGTCCCGGATGTGATCACGGACATGACGAGGAGTCTCGAAATGGTCGAGACATAAAGATTCATATATTGGAAGCCTATGTTTGGATATCGGAAGTGTTCCGGGTGAAATCGGGATTTTACCGGAGTACCGGGAGGTTACCGGAACCCCCCGGGAACCATATGGGCCTTAGTGGGCTTTAGTGGAAAGGTGAAAGGGGCAGCCCAAGGTGGGCTACGCGCCTCCCCCCTCCCCTAGTCCTATTAGGACTAGGAGAGGTGGCTGGCCCCCTTCTCTCTCTCTCCCTCGAGGAATCCTATTAGGACTAGGATTGGGGGGAGTCCTACTACCGGTAGGAGTAGGACTCCTCCTGCGCCCTCCTCTTGGCCGGCCAGCCCCTCCCCCTAGGATCCTTTATATACGGGGGTAGGGGGCACCTCTAGACACACAAGTTGATCATTGAGATTGTTCCTTAGCCGTGTGCGGTGCCCCCTGCCACCATATTCCACCTCGATAATTCCGTTGTAGTGCTTAGGCGAAGCCCTGCGTCGGAAGTACATCAAAGATCATCACCACGCTGTCGTGCTGACGGAACTCCTCCCCGAAGCTTTGCTGGATCAGAGCCCGAGGATCGTCATCGAGCTGTACGTGTGCTAAGAACTCGGAGGTGCCGGAGTAACGGTGCTTGGATCGGTCGGATCGGGAAGAAGACGTACGACTACTTCCTCTATGTTGTGTCAACGCTTCCGTTGCGATCTACAAGGGTACGTAGATCATACTCTCCCCCTCGTTGCTATGCATCACCATGATCTTGCGTGTGCGTAGGAATTTTTTTGAAATTACTACGTTCCCCAACAGCTGGTACGCCGCAGCCATGCTCGGCAGGCCGTAAGGCATGCGAACATAGCTGTGGGGTGGACCTCCGCAGCGCCCCACTTGCGAGGGCCAGAGGCGCTCCGTTGTGGCGATCTTATTTAGCCCTGGTACGTCGACGCAGACGCGCAGCCCACCATCCTCGCCTGGATGTGGGGCCACGGCTGGCAAGCGGCGGCAACCTCTCATGATCCTTGTCTCCTGTAGCTCTTGAATGGCCTCGTCAACAAACTCTTGCTGGTCTGATCTTCCTCGCCTGGCTCCCTCTCGAGGGAAACGTGCTGCGAAGCACGCCTCCACATGGTGCCCAAGCGCCTCCCTCGTGACCCTGGCTAGGTCGGTGGCCCTCCAGGTGAGAGCCCCCGAGCCCTGCCTAAGGAGGGCGCCGGGCGCGCTTTCCTATGCGATGGAAGGAGGGTCCCCCTGGGCAGACATGGGCCCTGAGGGGCCTGCCTCTTGAGGGGCCGAGCCTGACGACGTATTCTTCTTCTTGGGGGTGGTCTCAGGAAGCCTCCTGCTAGGCTTCCGCGATCTGGGTCTTCTAGCGACGCGGCCTGAAAGGCTCGCTCCAGGGAACACACTGCATCTCTCTCCTCACAGGGCACCGTGATGACGCCGCCACTTCCTAGCATCTTGAGGACGTTGTAGCCATGGTGGGTCACGGCCATGAACTTGGCCAGCGCTGGGTACCCGAGGATGGCATTGTACGGCAGGCGGATGTGGGCAACGTCGAAGTCGATGAGCTCGGTGCAGTAGTTGCTGCGAGCCCCGAAGGTGACAGGGAGGCGGACCTGCCCGATCGGGACTGTGGAACCATCGGTGATCCCGGAGAAAGGCCTGGTTGGCTGAAGCTGGTCGTAGGGCACTTGGAGGTTGTTGAATGTTTCCACGGACAGGACGTTGAGCCCTGCCCCGCCATCGATGAGGGTCTTGGTGACCAGCACGTTGCTGATGACTGGGCAGCAGAGCAACGGGAGGACTCCTGCAGTGGCCGCGCACTTGAGCTGGTCTGCCGAGATGAACGTGATGGGGCAGGCCGACCACCTGAGGGGGCGCGTTGCTTCGAGCTTGGGGAGAACTGCATTCACTTCGCGGGAAAACTGCTTGAACATACGTTGGGAGGCTGGGGCTTGAGCTCCGCCCAGGATGCAGGCGATCGCTCGCGGCTCCTGGAAGCCCCCAGCCCCCTCGTCTTGGTGGCGGTCTTCGTTCCTTCTTGGTGGAGGTGGCAGCGGAGGTAGGCCTGCATTGCCATGAGGGCGATCCTCGCGAGGTTGATCCCTCCAGTCTCCCTCGCGAGGCAGGTCCCACCAGCGGTCCTCGCGAGGCTGGTCGGGCCACCCCGGGCGCGGGCCGCGATCTTCCCAGCGTCCTGGGTTTCTTCCTCCTCCCCGGCCGTAGCCCCAGTCAGCACGGTCAGGGCGACGGCCGATCCTTCCTTCTCGCATGGCGCAGAGCTCTTGACATTCGTTGGTGTTGTGGGTGTGGAGGTCATGGTACACAGTACCGGCTGTCTCTAGAGGGTTCGGGCAGATCCTTGCCCCGCTTGGTGTCTGGTTCTGCCACGAGTACGGCAGCCCCCTTGCGCTTCGCGTCCTTGGCTTTGGGCTTCTTCTCTTCTGGGTCTGCGGCAGGCAGCTCGAGGAGGGAGAGACGTCCCTCCTCAGCCCTGGCGCACCTGTTCGCCAAGTTGAACAGCTCCAGGGAGTTGCAGAGGTCTTCGTGCATCGCCAGCTCCTCCTTCATCTTGACGTCACGCACGCTGTCAGAGAAGGCGGAGATGATGGCCTCCTCGGACACCTTGGGGATCTTGAGGCGCGCGCTGTTGAAGCGTTGTATGTACTTTTGCAGGGTCTCTCCGGGTTGTTGCTTGATGCGGCGCATGTTGCTCACTACGGGCGGCCGGTCGCGAGTACCTTGGAAGTTGGCGATGAAGGGGGCGCGCATCTGGTCCCAGGAGGAGATCGTGCCTGGAGCCAGATTCAGGAGCCAGGTTCGAGCTCCTTCCTTGAGCGCCATGGGGAACCAGTTCGCCATGACATTTTCATCCCCGCCGGCAGCCTCGATGCCCAGCTCATAGAGCTGGAGGAACTCTGCGGGATCGGTTGTGCCGTCGTAGCGAGGAGGCAGGTCGGGCTTGAACTTGCCGGGCCACGCGATGCTGCGCAGCTCAGTGGTGTAGGCGTGGCAGCCTGCGGTGGCCACGAAAGGCCTCGGGTGGTGGAGAGCTTGGTCTTGAGGGTCCCCACGCGCTGCAGCTAGGAGCAGGGCGGGGTCTTGTCGCGCCAGAGCTTCGTTCTTGTTGCGATGGCGCCTGGCGGAGCGGGTTCCGCCCAGGGGCCAGTCGCCTTGGAGCCATGGCATCTTCTTGGAGGGGAGGCGGCTGGTGCGCCTCCGAAGCTTCGTTGCCCGCGCGGGGCGGAGTGCGGCGCAGAGGGACGGACGGCGCAGGAGAGCCCCCTGCGGCGCGGACGAGCTCGGCGACGCGGTCGAGCCACTCCTCGTAGACGTTGTCGACGGGGCGGTAGCGCAGGAGCTCGTTTGCCGCGAGGAGCGCAGCCCGAGCCTCCAAGGGTGCGCGGAGCGCGCGGGACGAAGAACCGGCTGGAGCGAGTGATGGAGTGGCGGTGCGGCCGTCTTGCCACACGGACGGGTGCTGAGACAATGCCTGCTGCTCTCCCCCCGTCGGGCCGGTGGCGGCGTTGACGGCGGGCGACGGGGAACGACGAGGACGCCCACCGACGGGGGACGTCTGGGCGATGCGAGAAGCGATGGTGGCCCGGCGCTCGGCGCGGGCCCGACGAGCGTCGGACATGGATGCGACAGTCGGAGAAGAACGGAGTGGTGGAAGACAGATTCCGGCGCACCACTACCTGGCACGCCAAATGTCGGATTTCGGGTTCCGGCAAACCCTTAAGGTTCGAACACTGGGGTGCGCGCGGAGATCACATCCTCAACCTCCCCGTCTCGCAAAGATCTAGACTACTAAAAGAACTGCACAAGGGACACGAGATTTATACTGGTTCGGGCCACCGATGTGGCGTAATACCCTACTCCAGTGTGTGGTGGATGGATTGCCCCCTGGGGCTGGTGAGGATGAACAATACAAGGAAGAACAGCCTCGCGAGGGTCAGTTCTTGGCTGGGGTGATGAACTGCTATGGGGAGTTCAGCCACCTCTCTCTCTATCTCTCTCTTTCTCTCTTCCTCTCTTCCAGATCCCAACTGACCAACCGAACCCCTTGCTATGTGGGTGGCTAGTCCTATTTATAGAGGCCCTGGTCCTCTTCCCAAATATTGAGGGGGAAGGGATCCAACAATGGCGGGCTAATTTGAAGGGGGACAGCGAGTACGTCTATCCTGACAAAAGCAGTCTTCGCCTGCCAAAGGCTCTGGTGGTGACGCCGGGCTGGGCTCCATGGTGACCTCCGTCTCGTAGTCCTCCTGGTCTTGGTCTCGTTGCACCGAAGTGGCAACCTTTGCCTGATGCCTCGGTACTCCACGGATATGCTTGTCCCCTTTGCACCAAAGAGGAAAGAAGGACGATGCGCGCGCTGGCACCCGCCTGGTGCCTCGAGTCGTCATGGCTTGCGTCATGGGCACCTCGTGAGGTACCCCGCCTTGAACTCTCGGCCTCCTCGCGAGCCATCCTGAGGATGCGCCATGTCGTCCGCCTCGCGAGGATTGGCCCCTCGCGAGGGTCTTGAGCCTTGTGTTGATGAAGATGGGCCGCGCTGGGCCCCCACTTGAGCCACGCCGCAGGCCGCAGGCAGGCAAGTCTGGGGACCCCCGTTCCCAGAACGCCGACAAGTGTGAGAAAGGTATGCTATGAGTTACTCTGGTGTCCGAATACTTACGACTTCGCCAGGGGCTTGGCCCTGAGCAACCACTCGTCTTGGCCTTCGGTGGCGGTGGTGGGGTAGTCCGGAAGGAGGGTCCTCCCCTTCTTGGACCCTTCGGCCCCCCCGGTCGGGGCGGCCTTCCTTTTCTTGTCTTCCCTGACTAAAGGGGGAGCATCTTCATCTTCCTCCTTGTCTTCAGGAACTTTTTCGGGTTCCCTTGACCATCTTGGTCTTCTCCGGCACCTTGTAAGGAGCCGGAGTCAGCATCTCCGTCAGGAGAGTGTCCGCAGTGTCTTTGGGCAGTGGGGCCGGACAGTTAATCTGCCCCGACGTCTCAACCCAGTCCTGTCAAAGGCATGGAGCTCAGACCCCGCACATGGTTAAGCTAGGGGAAATAAATATCCTACCGGATGTATAGAACTCACCGAATGCGCTAGGCGCTTCGCACTTAGCCCGCAATCCTCGGTGAGACAGGGTGGGACCTCGGCACCCTTGAATAGCACCCTCCAGACGTCCTTGTGTGTCGTGTCGAAGAACTCGCTCAGAGTCTGGTGCTGGGACGGGTCGAACTCCCACAAATTGAAATCCCGTTGTTGACACGGGAGGATCCGGCGGATGAGCATAACCTGGACTATGTTGACAAGCTTGAGCTTCCTGCTTGCCATATTTCGGATACGTTTCTGGAGTCCGTCCAGCTCCATCGATGAACCCCAGGATAGGCCCTTCTCTTTTCAGGAGGTGAGCCGTGTGGGAATTCCGGATTGGAACTCAGGGGCCGCCACCCAGTTGGTGTCGCGCGGCTTGGTGATGTAGAACCACACCGATTGCCACCCCTTTATGGTCTCCACGAAGGAGCCTTCAAGCCATATAACATTGGGCATCTTGCCCACCATGGCTCCGCCGCATTCTGCTTGTTGGCCTCCCACCACCTTTGGCTTGATATTGAAGGTCTTCAGCGACAGGCCGAAGTGGGGTCGGATGCGGAGGAAAGCCTCACACACGACGATGAACGCCGAAATGTTGAGGATGAAGTTCAGGGCTAGATCATGAAAGTCCAGTCCGTAGTAGAACATAAGACCACGGACGAATAGATGGAGGCGAAACCCCAGTCCATGGAGGAAGTGGTGGAGGAAAACTACCCTCTCGTGAGGTTCCGGGGTAGTAACAATCTGCCCCGCAGCGGGCAGCCGATGCGCGATATTCGCGGCTAAGTATCCAGCTCCACGCAGCTTCTTGATGTGTCCCTCCGTAACGGAAGAAGCCATCCATTTGCCTCCCGCTCCAGACATGTTTGGAGAAGGTTGAGGGGAAGGATGTGGACTTGGGAATTGGAGCTCGAGTGTGCGAGAATGGATGAGCAAGGAGGAAGAAGGCGTGGGTAGAAAAAGGATAAACCTTATCCCTTTATAAGGGGGGTCGAAACTATGTGCCCCCCACTAGCCTAGTAAAACTCGCTTATCCTCCAAGCGCCGTAATTGATGGCGCGGTTGGGTTACCCACGCCCGTATTGATGAGAATCCCGTAATAAGGAGACATGATCTTTGCTTTGACAAGATGTGTCAAGAAACTGCCTCGCGTTATGTGTGGGGCTAGTTAAAGGAAACGGTTCGAATAATCACCGGGCCATGGCATAATGTCATGTTGCCAAAACATGTCAGCAGATTAGATTTGTGCAAATATTATTCTCTCTACGGTGGTATGTGGAACTTATTTCGCAGGGTCGGACACTATCCTTGTATTCAAATTCTTCCATGGTGTATTCGGAGGAGGAACCTGCCTTGCAATGCCAAAGACAACACTGCACGCCGGACTCATCGTCATTGAAGCCTGGTTCAGGGGCTACTGAGGGAGTCCTGGATTAGGGGGTCTCCGGACAGCCGGACTATATCCTTTGGCCGGACTGTTGGACTATGAAGATACAAGATTGAAGACTTTGTCTCGTGTCCGGATAGGACTCTACTTGGCGTGGAAGGCAAGCTAGGCAATACGGATATGTATATCTCCTCCTTTGTAACTGACCTTGTGTAACCCTAGCCCCCTCCGGTGTCTATATAAACCGGAGGGTTTTAGTCCGTAGGACGACATACAATCATACCATAGGCTAGCTTCTAGGGTTTAGCCTCTCCGATCTCGTGGTAGATCAACTCTTGTAATACTCATATCATCAAGAATAAATCAAGCAGGACGTAGGGTTTTACCTCCATCAAGAGGGCCCAAACCTGGGTAAAACATCGTGTTCCCTGCCTCCTATTACCATCCGCCTTAGACGCACAGTTCGGGACCCCCTACCCGAGATCCGCCGGTTTTGACACCGACAAACATCTTTTTGCAAGAGATTAGTAAGAGGCCTAAAATTTTTAGAGAAGCCTTTAATAAACCCTCTATGGAAACCAACATGGCCAAGGAACCTTCTTATACCTTTAATATCTTTAGGACATGGCATTTTCTCAATTGCATCGACTATATCTTTGTCTACTTCAATATCTCATTCAGAGATTTTATGACCCAAGACAATACCTTCATTCACCATAAAGTGGCACTTCTTCCCATTCAAGACAAGATTAGTTTGTTCACATCTCTACGCTTAAGCAATCACCAAAAGAAGTCCCATAAACAGAGAAATCATCCATGAAAACCTCAATAATCTTTTCACAAAAATCAGAGAATATATCAGTCATACATCTTTGAAAGGTAGCAGGTGCATTACATAAATCAAAAGTCATACGTCTATAAGCATAAGTTCCAAAAGGACAGATAAAAGTAGTTTTCTCTTGATCTTCTTGTGACACGGGTATTTGAGAGAAACCAGAATAATCATCAAGAAAGCAGAAGTGGGTGTGATTAGATAGTCTTTCTAACATTTGATCTATAAAAGGCAAGGGGTAATGATCTTTTCTAGTAGCTTTGTTTAATTTCCTAAAATCAATTACCATCCTATAACTAGTTACAATTCTTTGTGGAATGAGTTCATTTTTATCATTAGGAACAACGTTAATGACTCCTTTCTTAGGAACACAATGAACATGACTTACCCATCTACTATCAATTATGGGATAAATTATACCTGCTTCCAGAAGCTTTAATATTTCAGTTCTTACCACATCCTTCATCTTAGTATTTAACCGTCGTTGGTGATCAACAACTGGTTTAGCATCAGGTTCTGTATTAATCTTGTGCTGACATAGAGAGGGACTAGTGCCCTTAAGATCATCAATAGTATATACAATAGTGGCGCGGTGCTTCTTCAAAGTTTTTAGTAACATTCTTTCTTCATGCTCTGAAAGGTTAGCACTAATAATAATATGATATATCTTCTTTTCATCAAGATAAGCATATTTCAATGTATCAGGTAATTGTTTCAATTCAAACACAGGATCACCTATAGGTGGAGGAGGACCTCCAAGAGTTTCAACATGCAAATTATGTTTAAGGATAGGTGGTTGATCAAAGAAAATCTTCTATTTCATTTCTTTCATTCACGTGCATATCATTTTCATGGTCTAGCAAATATTGTTCTAACGGATCAGTAGGAGGTATGACAATAGAAGAAAGACCAATAATTTCATATTTACTAGGCAATTCTTTATCATGAGGTTGTCTACGGAATTTCGAGAAATGAAACTTATGAGATACATCGCCAAAGTTAACATTGGCAGTTTCTTTAGTGCAATCAATCTTAGCATTAACGGTGTTCAAGAAGGGTCTACCAAATATAATGGGACAAAAATCATCTTGTGGAGAACCAAGGACTAGAAAAACAGTAGGGTATTTTATTTTTCCACACAAGAATTCAACATCTCTAACAATCCAAAGTGGTGAAATAGTATCTCTATTCGCAAGTTTAATAGTAATATCAATGTCCTCTATCTCAACAGGTGCAATACCATTCATAATCTCTTGATATAAGGTAAATGGAATAGCACTCACACTAGCACCCAAGTCACATAAGCCATGATAACAATGATATCCTATTTTAACTTAGACAACAGGTATGCCAATGACATGTTTATTCTTATCTTTAGGGTCGGGATTAGCAATTCTAGGGGCTTCACCACAGAAGTAAATAACATGCCCATGTATATTATCAACCAAGAGATCTTTAACCATAGCAACATTAGGTTCGACTTTAATTTGTTCAGAGGGTCTAGGTGCTCTAATATTACTTTTGTTAACCATAGTTGAAACTTTAGCATGTTCCTTTATCCTAATAGGAAAAGGTGGTTTCTCAATATAAGCGGTAGGCGGATCAACATTGTAAATGATAGTCTCATCTTTAATTATAACGGGTTCCTCAATCTTTTCTTCAATAGGGGGTGATATTTAAACCACTTCTCCTTAGGGATATTGTAGCGACCAGACCTCAAACAGTCTGATCTCTGTGCTCCGGTGTCATCCCTGGATCAGTAATGCTGACACCACACAGTACTCGGAGGATTTATAACACAGTAGCAATCACACACTTATTACATCGAGTGTCTCAATAGAGAACTTATTACAATAAATATGGCTTAAGGCCATCTAATAACGATAACAGCGGAAGGCTTGGAAGATAAGTGAGTCCATCAACTCCAACGGCATCACTGAGTATAGAACCATGACCTAAAAACTCCTTAACCGTCGTCTGAAAAGGCTGCAACATTAACGTTGCAACCCGAAACGGGTCAGCACATGGAATATGCTGGCAACGTAACACATAGAGTAATGGAATGAAACTGCTATACTGTATGCATATTTGGCTGGTGGAAAGCTCTATGGTTACAGTTTGGCGTAAAGCCAATTTTTCCCTACTGCAAAGGAATAATTTTATTTAACTATCATGGTAGTTGTTAAACAATGAGAATGGTTGACAGCATTCTCAATCCCAATTAAGCATCATCATTAAACAAAACCCAACAAAATTAATTTAGAGTAACATGTTGAGATTCACATGATAATCCAAGTACTAGATACTCAAGATGTCCATAACTGGGGACACGGCTAACCATGATTAGTTTATACACTCTGCAGAGGTTTGCGCACTTTTCCCCACAAGACTCGATCGCCTCCGTTTGGTTTCTCGCACTACATGGTGTTTGAGAAGACGGATGACCGAGACATAGTCTTTCAGAAGCGCTAGCACCTTACGATGGATAGACCATTACACCTACTTTCCCCTACATCTGCTAGTCTACCCTGTAAGAGTTCGCACGACATAATCAACTATGCCAGAGCCCATAATGGCTTGTGGCTGCACACGGAAGTTTCTAGTATGAATAATCTCATGATCCCTTTGAGCCTGGGTGGCGGTCCAAAAAGAAACAGGCAATCCTGGAATACCCAGGTACCTCAATCCACCCAGATGTGTGTTTAAGTTGCCACCTTAGATAAACCATTAATTAACAATACTCACATCTGCATGGATATCACTCACCCAATCCATGTCTACTAGCATAGCTTGGCACAATAAGCAAACGTAGAAGTAACTCCCAAAGGTTTGATAATAAATAGGCAATAGGTTCTACCTCAACTACTCCCCAAACCCACAATTTAATTAGATCCTAATCATGCAATGTGTGAGGATTGATCTGATGCAATAAAACTGGGTAGTAGGAGGTACGATCAAAGTGTTACTTGCCTTGCTGATGATCCGGGAAACCTAGCGATTCGAAGTAACAAGCAGCGCACTCCGGGTACTCTATCGCAAACAAACAAACAAGCATACAATAAGTACTCATCTAATGCACAGGTAAAACTGGAATAAGAGATCTAACCAGAAGGTTCAACTTAAGAACTCCGGTTTGCAAAAAGAATCAAATCGAACGAAGCAACGAAAGTCAAACGGCGAAAGAAAACAACTTCGTTCTGCTAATCAGGATCTAGAGCAATTTTTACAGTAGCAAAAACTTGTTTAAGTTGGTTAAACGGATAGAGGGTTTCGAGACGAAACTCAAGGCGCTTGAATCGCCTGATTCCGATAAACGAGCGAAAAGTTATACTAAAACGAAAATCGGATCAGGAATCGCGATGAGAAAAATCGCGGGTTTAATCCGAGAAAAAAGAAAAATGACGAACGTTCGCTAGAACGAACGAACGGACAAACACTCGCTATTTAAATAAATCGGAAAACCCGATCTATTTAAAAAAACCGAAACTAAAAAAACTGACGAAAAACCAATGGAAAAACCGAACGGTTTTTCAAAAAAACGGCAGCGGCGGCGGGCGCTGGCGGGCTATGGTTCGGGGGCGTGGGCGGCTGGCTTCGGCTGGGTCCCCCCCCCCCCCCGACTTATAAAGCCTAGCGGGCCGGAGTCCCGGTCGGACACGGCCCGTAGGTCGGTTCGTTTGTTTTTAATAATTACGTGCGGAAGAAAAATAAAAAGAAATACTAAACGGACTCCAAAAATCCCGAAATAAATTTTCCCGGGCTTCTAAAATCAAGCTGCACAAGGTGAACATTTATTTGGGGCCTAAACGCAATTTTGAGAAACGCACATTTTTCCTAAATTCAAATAAAATAACGAAAAACTCTGAAATAAAATCTTATTTGATTTTATTATTAAATCCTCAATATTTCATTATTTTGGGAAAGTCATTTTATTCCCTCTCTCATATTTTTGTAATAGAAATAATTGATGATAAAATAATAAAAATCAAGTGATCCTATTCTCAAAATTTGAGAAAACTCAAATATGAAAATAATGAATTTCCCAAATCTCTCCGTGGGTCCTTGAGCTGCGTAGAAATTCCTAGGATCAAACCAAAAGCAAAATAAAATATGATATGCAATGATGATCTAATGTATAACATTCCAAATTGAAAATTTGGGATGTTACAGATATCAACATGAGTAGAAAATGATTCACAAAAGGAAGCTACTATCTCAGAGTCAAGTCCATATTTAGTGCTAAACTTATGAAAAGCATCAGTATCCATAAAATATTTAACACAATTGATCTCAAGTATTATACCTGACTCATTACCTTTGTCGAGTTCCCAATCTTCAGAGTTGCATTTAATTCTTTCTAGAAGATCCCATCTGAACTCAATAGTCTTCTTCATAAAAGAACGAGTAGACGAAGTATCGAGCATGGATTGATCATATGAGAAAGCCGAGCATAAAAATTATGTAAGATAATTTATCTTGAGAGCTCATGATTGGGGCATGTGTACATCATGTACGTAAGACTCCCCCGAGCTTGAGCGATACTTTCATCTTCACAAGGTCAAAAATTATATATATATATATATATATATAATTCCGATCACGATGAACCAGATGCATAGGATAAAACTTTCGATCAAATTCCAATCTCAATCGGTTCCAATCCCACATTCCAATATCATCACGGAGCCTATACCATGTCAATGCCTTTCCCTTAGAAGATAAAGGGATATCCTTCTTCTTAACTTCATCTCCGGGTAGACCTGCAAGATTAAATAATTCACAAACTTCATCCACATAGATTAGATGCATATCAGGATGTATTGTTCCATCTCCTGCATAAGGTTTAGCTAGCAGTTTCTCTGTCATACCCGAAGAAATCTCATAATAAATATTTTCAGTAGGTGTAGTAGGTTGAGGAGCAACTCTTTGTGCTTCCGGTCGAGGTGAAGATACCCCGAACAAACCCCTCAAAGGATTGTTTTTCCATAGTAACAAGTAACGGTAAATTTTAGCACGTAATATAAATATGTTTCCTTACCAAATTCCACTCACCAAAGGCACTTCACTCTCCGGCAACAGCGCTAGAAAAGAGTCTTCATGACCCACAAGTATAGTGCACCAATCGTAGTCCTTTCGATAAGTAAGAGTGTCGAACCCAATGAGGAGCAGAAGGAAATGACAAGCGGTTTTCAGCAAGGTATTTTCTGCAAGCACTAAAATTATCAGTAACGAGTAGTTTGATTGCAAGATAATTTACAACAAGCAATAAGTAGTAACGATAACAAAATTGCAGCAAGGTATCCCAATCCTTTTTTGTAGCAAAGGACAGGCCGAAGAAGTCTCTTATAATAAGCAAAGCGTTCTTGAGGACACACGGGAATTTCATCTAGTCACTTTCATCATGTTTGTTTGATTCGCGTTCGCTACTTTGATAATTGGATATGTGGGTGGACAGGTGCTTGGGTGTTGTTCTTACTTGAATAAAACTTCCACTTATGATTAACCCCTCTTGCAAGCATCCATAACTACAAAAGAAGAATTAAGATAAATCTAACCATAGCATTAAACATATGGATCCATATCAGCCCCTTACGGAATAGCGCATAAACTAGGGTTTAAGCTTCTGTCACTCTAGCAACCCACCATCTAACTACTACTCCACAATGCATTCCCTTAGGTCCAAATATGGTGAAGTGTCATGTAGTTGATGTTCACATAACACCACTAAGGGAAACAACAACATACATATCATCAAAATATCGAACATATACCAAATTCACATGATTACTTATGACAAGACTTCTCCCATGTCCTCAAGAACAAAAGTAACTACTCACGAATCATATTGATTTCCAATATCAGAGGGGTATTGAATAGCATAATGGATCTGAACATTTAATCTTCCACCAAATAAATCAATAACATCAACTACAAGATGTAATCAACACTACTAGCAACCCACAGGTACCAATCTGAGGTTTTGATACAAAGATTGAATACAAGAGATGAAGTAGGGTTTGAGATGAAATGGTGTTGGTGAAGATGTTGATGAAGATTGGTCCTCCCATGAGGAGAGGTTGTTGGTGATGACGATGGTTTCGGTTTCCCCCTCCCAGAGGGAAGTTTCCCCGACGGAATCGCTCCACCGGAGAGCAAAAGTTCTTGCCAAGTTCTGCCTCGATATGGCGGCACTCCATCCCGAAAGTCCTCTCTTTATTTTTCTTTCTAGGGAAAATGGGCTTATATACCATAAGATGGGCACCAGAGGCTGGCCAGGGGCCCCATGAGCCACCAGGGCGCGCCCTGGTGCCTCGTGGGTACCTGGGTGGCCCCCTCTGATATTTTTCTTCTAGTATTTTTATTTTTTCCAAAATAATTCTCCGTGAAATTTCAGCTCATTTGGAGATGTGCAGAATAGGTATCTCTGACATAGCTTTTTCAGGTCCAGAATTCCAGCTGCCGGCAATCTCCCTCTTCATGTAGATCTTGCAAATTAAGAGAGAAAGGGCATTCAAATTGCTCCACAAAGTGTTATATTGATTAAAAACATTATAAATAACAGTAGGAAAACATGATGCAAAATGGACGTATCAATGAGCCACCACCAAAATCTTTCCTGCTCATATGGATCCTTAGGGACAATGAAATCCTCGGGTCCGAGGCTGACATCTTCCTTGGATTTGGGGAGGTAATTACTATACACCCTGTCCTTGGGATCTTCGGGGTCCTCATTATCGAACCTCCTTGTAGGGTCGTTAACCTGGCCAGGTGTGGCGTTATTGTCGTTGCCTTGGTGCTCGGCATTATCTAGAGTGTTGCCATCATTGGTAGCATCGGTGTTATTGGAATGGCTCTCCTTGCCTCTACTAGTGCCCTTTGGCTGCCTCCGAGGACGTCGACGTTTGGGAGGATATTTCTTCTCCTTTCTTCTTTGGGAGGTGATGACCATGTACACCTCATATGTAGAGGTTGTGTCTACTACCTCTTGAGCATTGTGTTGGATTTCCCCGAAGAGGAGAGGATGGTGCAGCAAAGTAGCGTAAGTATTTCCCTCAGTTTTTGAGAACCAAGGTATCAATCCAGTAGGAGGCTACGCATGAGTCCCTCGTACCTACACAAAAACAATAGCTCAACGCAACCAATGCGCTTAGGGGTTGTCAATCCCTTCACGGTCACTTACGAAAGTGAGATCTGATAGAGATGATAAATAATATTTTTGGTATTTTTGGTATAGAGATGCAAAGTAAAAAGTAAAAGCAAAGTAAAAGCAAAGCAATAATAAAGTGATGGAGATTGATATGATGAGAAAGAGACCTGGGGGCCATAGGTTTCACTAGTGGCTTCTCTCAAGGGCATAAGTATTCTACGGTGGGTGAACAAATTACTATTGAGCAATTGACAAAATTGAGCATAGTTATGAGAATATCTAGGTATGATCATGTATATAGGCATCACGTCCGAGACAAGTAGACCGACCCCTGCCTGCATCTACTACTATTACTCCACTCATCGACCGCTATCCAGCATGCATCTAGAGTATTAAGTTAAAAACAGAGTAACACCTTAAGCAAGATGACATGATGTAGAGGGATAGTTTCATGCAATATGATAAAAAAAACCATCTTGTTATCCTTGATGGAAACGATACAATACGTGCCTTGCTGCCCCTTCTGTCAGTGGGAAAGGACACCGCAAGATTGAACCCAAAGCTAAGCACTTCTCCCATGGCAAGAACAACCAATCTAGTAGGCCAAACCAAACTGATAATTCGAAGAGACTTGCAAAGATAACCAATCATACATAAAAGAATTCAGAGAAGATTCAAATATTATTCATAGATAGACTTGATCATAAACCCACAATTCATCGGTCTCAACAAACACACCGCAAAAAGAAGATTACATCGAATAGATCTCCATGAGAGAGGGGGAGAACATTGTATTGAGATCCAAAAAGAGAGAAGAAGCCATCTAGCTACTAACTATGGACCCGTAGGTCTGAAGTAAACTACTCACACTTCATCGGAGGGGCTTGGATGATGATGTAGAAGCCCTCCGTGATCGATGCCCCCTCCGGCGGAGCTCCAGAACAAGCCCCAAGATAGGATCTCGTGGATATAGAAAGTTGCGGCAGTGGAATTAGGTTTTTGGCTCCATCCCTGATTGTTTGGGGGTACGTGGATATATATAGGAGGAAGAAGTACGTCGGTGGAGCTTCGAGGGGCCCACGAGGCAGGGGGCGCGCCCTCCACCCTCGTGACCGCCTCGTGGCTTTCTTGACGGAGGGTCCAGGTCTCCTGGATCTTATCTGATGAGAAAATCATGTTTTCGAAGGTTTCATTCCGTTTGGACTCCGTTTGATATTCCTTTTCTTCGAAACCCTAAAACAGGCAAAAACAGCAATTCTGGGTTGGGCCTCCGGTTAATAGGTTAGTCCCAAAAATAATATAAAAGTGGATAATAAAGCCCAATAATGTCCAAAACAGTAGATAATATAGCATGGAGCAATCAAAAATTATAGATACATTGGATACGTATCAAGCATCCCCAAGCTTAATTCCTGCTCGTCCTCGAGTAGGTAAATGATAAAAACAAAATTTTTGATGCAGAGTGCTGCTTGGCATAATTTCAATGTAAATCTTCTTAATTGTGGTATGAATATTCAGATTCAAAAGATTCGAGACAAAAGTTCATATTGACATAAAAATAATAATACTTCAAGCATACTAACAAAGCAATTATGTCTTCTCAAAATAACATGGCCAAAGAAAGCTATCCCTACAAAATCATATAGTCTGGCTATGCTCTATCTTCACCATACAAAGTATTTAAATCATGCACAACCCCGATGACATGCCAAGCAATTGTTTCATACTTTTGACATTTTCAAAACTTTTTTCGATCTTCACGCAATACATGAGCGTGAGCCATGGATATAGCACTATATGTGGAATAGAAGGGTGGTTGTGGAGAAGACAAAAAGAGGGGAAGATAGTCTCACATCAACTAGGCGTATCAACGGGCTATGGAGATGCCCATCAATAGATATCAATGTGAGGGACTAGGGATTTCCATGCAACGGATGCACTAGAGCTATAAGTATATGAAAGCTCAAAAGAAACTAAGTGGGTGTGCATCCAACTCGCTTGCTCACGAAGACCTAGGGCATTTTGAGGAAGCCCATCATTGGAATATACAAGCCAAGTTCTATAATGAAAAATTCCCACTAGTATATGAAAGTGGCATAATGAGAGACTCTCTATCATGAAGATCATGGTGCAACTTTGAAGCACAAGTGTGGTAAAAGGATAGTAACATTGTCCCTTCTCTCTTTTTCTCTCATTTTTATGGCCTCCTTTTTCGTCCGGAGTCTCATCCCGACTTGGGGGGGAATCATAGTCTCCATCATCCTTTCCTCACTTGGGACAATGCTCTAAAAATGATGATCATCACACTTCTATTTTTCTTACAACTCAACAATTACAACTCGATACTTAGAACAAAATATGACTCTATATGGATGCCTCCGGCGGTGTACCGGGATATGTAATGAATCAAGAGTGACATGTATGAAAGAATTATGAACTGTGGCTTTGCCACAAATACGATGTCAACTACATGATCATGCTAGCAATATGACAATGATGGAGCGTGTCATAATGAACGGAACGGTGGAAAGTTGCATGGAAATATATCTCGGAATGGCTATGGAAATGCCATGATAGGTAGGTATGGTGGCTGTTTTGAGGAAGGTATTTGGTGGGTGTATGATACCGGCGAAAATTGTGCGGCATTAGAGAGGCTAGCAATGGTGGAAGGAAGGAAAGTGCGTATAATCCATGGACTCAACATTAGTCATAAAGAACTCATATACTTATTGCAAAAATCTAGAAGTTATCAAAGCAAAGTATTACGCACATGCTCCTAGGGGGATAGATTGGTAGGAAAAGCCCATCGCTCGTCCCCGACCGCCACTCATAAGGAAGAGAATCAATAAATAAATCATGCTCCGACTTCATCACATAACGGTTCACCATACGTGCATGCTACCGGAATCACAAACTTTAACACAAGAATTTCTCAAATTCACAACTACTCAACTAGCATGACTCTAATATCACCATCCTCATATCTCAAAACAATTATCAAGCATCAATTTTTTTCTTAGTATTCAATGCGCTCAAAAGAAAGTTTTACAAATCTTGAATACCAAGCATATTATTATTAAGAAAATTACCATGCTATTAAGACTCTCAAAATAATCTAAGTGAAGCATGAGAGATCAATAGTTTCTATCAAACAAATCCACCACTGTGCTCTAAAAGATATAAGTGAAGCACTAGAGCAAAATTATATAACTCAAAAGATATAAGTGAAGCACATAGAGTATTCTATCAAATTCCAAATTATGTATGGCTCTCTCAAAAGGTGTGTACAGCAAGGATGATTGTGGTAAACTAATAAGAAAAGACTCAAATCATAAAAGACGCTCCAAGCAGAACACATATCATGTGGTGAATAAAAATATAGCTCCAAGTAAAGTTACCGATAGAAGTAGACGAAAGAGGGGATGCCTTCCGGGGCATCCCCGAGATTTGGCTTTTAGGTGTCCTTAGATTATCTTGGGGGTTCCATGGGCATCCCCAAGCTTAGGCTCTTGCCACTCCTTGTTCCATAATCCATCAAATCTTTACCCAAAACATGAAAACTTCACAACACAAAACTTAAAGTAGAAAACTCGTGAGCTCCGTTAGCGAAACAAAACAAAAGACCACTTCAAGGTACTGTAATGAACTCATTCTTTATTTATATGGGTGTTATACCTACTGTATTCCAACTTCTCTATGGATTATAAACTATTTTACTAGCCATAGATTCATCAAAATAAGCAAACAATACACGAAAAACATAATCTGTCAAAAACAGAACAGTCTGTAGTAATCTGTAGCTAGCGCAAGATCTGGAACCCCAAAAATTCTAAAATAAATTTCTGTACGTGAGGAATTTATCTATTAGTCATCTGAAAAAAATAATTAACTAAATAGCACTCTCCAAATAAAAATTACAGCAGTTATCGTGAGCGCTAAAGTTTCTGTTTTTTACAGCAAGTTCAACAAGACTTTCCCCAAGTCTTCCCAACGGTTCTACTTGGCACAAACACTAATTAAACACAAAAAACACAACCAAAACAGATGCTAAATAAAAATTTTATTACTAAACAGGAGCAAAAAGCAAGGAATAAAAATAAAATTGGGTTGCCTCCCAACAAGCGCTATCGTTTAACGCCCCTAACTAGGCATAACAAGCAAGAATAGATCTAGGTATTGCCATCTTTGGTAGGCAATCCATAAGTGGCTCTCATGATAGATTCATATGGTAATTTTATTTTCTTTCTAGGGAAGTGTTCCATGCCCTTTTTTAATGGAAATTGAAATCTAATATTCCCTTCCTTCATATTAATAATTGCACCAACCGTTCTAAGGAAAGGTCTACCGAGAATAATAGGGCAAGAAGGATTGCAATCTATATCAAGAACGATAAAACCTACGGGCACATAATTACTATTTGCAACAATAAGAACATCATTAATTATTCCCATAGGTCTCTTAATATTGGAATCTGCAAGATGCAAGTTTAGAGAGCAATCATCAAAATCACGGAAATCTAGCAAATCACACAAAGTTTTGGGAATAGTAGAGACACTAGCACCCAAATCACACAAAGCATAAAACTCATAATTTTTATTTTTAATTTTAATAGTAGGTTCCCACTCATCATAAAGTTTTCTAGGGATAGAAACTTCCAATTCAAGTTTTCCTTCATAAGATTGCATCAAGGCATCAACGATATGTTTAGTAAACGCTTTATTTTGACTATAAGCATGAGGAGATTTTAGCACGGATTGCAACAAGGAAATACAATCAATCAAAGAGAAATTTTCATAGTTAAATTCCTTGAAATCCATAATAGTAGGTTTAGCAACATCTAGGGTTTTAATTTCTTTAATCCCACTTTTATCAAATTTAGCATCAACATCAACAAATTCCGAATTCTTAGAACGCCTTCTAGGTAAAGGTGGATCATATTCAGTCCCATCATTATCAAGATTCATATTGCAAAACAAAAATTTAATAGGGGACACATCAATAACTTTTAGATCTTCATCATTATTTTCATAGGAACTAGAAGAACACACTTTTATAAAGGCATCTTTCTTAGCACGCATCCTAGCGGTTCTTTCTTTGCACTCGTCAATGGAAATTCTCATGGATTTGAGAGACTCATTGATATCATTCTTAGGTGGAATAGATCTAAGTTTCAAAGAATCAACATCAAGAGCAATTCTATCAACATTCCTAGCCAAATCATCAACCTTAAGCAATTTTTCTTCAATCATAGCATTAAAAAAATTCAAAGAAATAAATTCTTTAATATTAGATTCAAAATCAGAGGGCATCTTATTATAATTTCCATAAAAATTGTTGTGGGAATTACCATAATTATTAGAGGGATTACTAGGATAAGGCCTAGGATTGAAATTTCCTCTATACGCGTTGTTACCAAAATTGTTCCTACCAATAAAATTCACATCCATAGATTCATTATTATTCTCAATCAAAGTAGATAAGGGCACATCATTAGGATCAGAAGAAACACTCTTATTAGCAAATAATTTCATAAGTTCATCCATCCTTCCACTCAAAACATTAATTTCTTCTATCGCATGCACCTTTTTATTAGTAGATCTTTCAGTATGCCATTGAGAATAATTAACCATAATATTATTTAGGAGTTTCGTAGCATCTCCTAAAGTGATTTCCATAAAAGTGCCTCCCGCGGCCGAATCTAAAAGATTTCTAGAAGCAAAATTCAATTCGGCATAAAAAATTGTATAATCATCCACAATTTTAAACCATGAGTAGGGCAATTACGTATCATTAATTTCATTCTCTCCCAAGCTTGTGCAGCATGTTCATGATCAAGTTGTTTAAAATTCATAATATCATTTCTAAGAGAGATGATCTTAGCGGGTGGAAAATACTTAGAGATAAAAGCATCTTTGCACTTGTTCCATGAATCAATACTATTTTTAGGCAAAGATGAAAACCAAGCTTTAGCACGATCTCTAAGCGAAAAAGGAAATAGCTTCAATTTAACAATATCATTATCGACATCTTTCTTATTTTGCATGTCACACAAATCAACGAAGCTATTAAGATGGGTAGCGGCATCTTCACTAGGAAGGCCAGAGAACGGATCTTTCATGACAAGATTCAACAAAGCAGTATTAATTTCACAAGATTCAGCATTGGTAAGAGGAGCAATCTGAGTGCTAAGGAAATCATTATGGTTGGTATTGGTGAAGTCACACAATTTAGTATTATCTTGAGCCATCGCGACAAACAAGCAATCCAACACACGAGCAAACAAAAAGCAAATAGGCAAAAGAGGCAAAAAGAGAGAGAGAGGGAGGATAAAGAGAGAGAGGGCGAATAAAACGGCAAGGGTGAAGTGGGGAGAGGAAAACGAGAGGAAAATGGCAAATAATGTAATGCGGGAGATAGGGATTGTGATGGGTACTTGGTATGTTGACTTTTGCGCAGACTCCCCGGCAACGGCGCCAGAAATTCTTCTTGCTACCTCTTGAGCACTGCGTTGGATTTCCCCGAAGAGGAGAGGATGGTGCAGCAAAGTAGCGTAAGTATTTCCCTCAGTTTTTGAGAACCAAGGTATCAATCCAGTAGGAGGCTACGCAAGAGTCCCTCGTACCTACACAAAAACAATAGCTCAACGCAACCAACGCGGTTAGGGGTTGTCAATCCCTTCACGGTCACTTACGAAAGTGAGATCTGATAGAGATGATAAATAATATTTTTGGTATTTTTGGTATAGAGATGCAAAGTAAAAAGTAAAAGCAAAGTAAAAGCAAAGCAATAATAAAGTGATGGAGATTGATATGATGAGAAAGAGCCCCGGGGGCCATAGGTTTCACTAGTGGCTTCTCTCAAGAGCATAAGTATTCTAGGGTGGGTGAACAAATTACTGTTGAGCAATTGACAGAATTGAGCATAGTTATGAGAATATCTAGGTATGATCATGTATATAGGCATCACGTCCAGGACAAGTAGACCGACTCCTGCCTGCATCTACTACTATTACTCCACTCATCGACCGCTATCCACCATGCATCTAGAGTATTAAGTTAAAAACAGAGTAACGCCTTAAGCAAGATGACATGATGTAGAGGGATAGTTTCATGCAATATGATAAAAAAAACCATCTTTTTATCCTCGATGGCAATGATACAATACGTGCCTTGCTGCCCCTTCTATCACTGGGAAAGGACACCGCAAGATCGAACCCAAAGCTAGGCACTTCTCCCATGGCAAGAACAACCAATCTAGTAGGCCAAACCAAACTGATAATTCGAAGGGACTTGCAAAGATAACCAATCATACATAAAAGAATTCAGAGAAGATTCAAATATTATTCATAGATAGACTTGATCATAAACCCACAATTCATCGGTCTCAACAAACACACCGCAAAAAGAAGATTACATCGAATAGATCTCCACGAGAGAGGGGGAGAACATCGTATTGAGATCCAAAAAGAGAGAAGAAGCCATCTAGCTACTAACTATGGACCCATAGGTCTGAAGTAAACTACTCACGCTTCATCGGAGGGGCTTGGATGATGATGTAGAAGCCCTCCGTGATCGATGCCCCCTCCGGTGGAGCTCCGGAACAGGCCCCAAGATGGGATCTCGTGGATACATAAAGTTGCGGCGGTGGAATTAGGTTTTTGGCTCCGTCCCCGATCGTTTGGGGGTACGTGGATATATATATAGGAGGAAGAAGTACGTCGATGGAGCTTTGAGGGGCCCACGAGGCAGGGGGCGCGCCCTAGGGGGGCGCCCTCAACCCTCGTGACCGCCTCATGGCTTTCTTGACGGAGGGTCCAAGTCTCCTGGATCTTATCTGATGAGAAAATCACGTTTTCGAAGGTTTCATTCCGTTTGGACTCCGTTTGATATTCCTTTTCTTCGAAACCCTAAAATAGGCAAAAAAAACAGTAATTCTGGGCTGGGCTTCTGGTTAATAGGTTAGTCCCAAAAATAATATAAAAGTGTATAATAAAGCCCAATAATGTCCAAAACAGTAGATAATATAGCATGGAGCAATCAAAAATTATAGATACGTTGGAGACGTATTAGTGTCCCAGTTGCCAATATGGGATATGGCCATGGGTGAGGCCGCCCCTAATATGTCATCGACATATTGATCCATGTCAACCGCCTCGTCAAAGGCATAGTTCAGTACGTCTATTAAATCCTCGACTCTAGCGACTAGGTGGGTGGTGGGAGGCACATAAATTCCCTATTGCCGGCTTCACATCCAATTTGATCATAGATCGAGGATGAGATTGCAAGATTCTGGATCCGATCTAGCATCGCGTTCAAGTGCGAGAGATCCTCCATGTACATGGCCTGATGTGATGCCCGGGTAATCATGCTACAGTAATTCCACGCTAATGATGCCACGTCACCTCGGTTACTGTTATTAATCTCGCGATGGTTCAAAAACGGTTCGAATTCAAATTTAAAATCAAGTCAAATAATTAAAGTCTTCAAAAGTCAGAACTAAAATGTTCTTAATGTGACAAATAAATCATGGATATTATTGGTGGAGTAACAACATCTTTATAAAATATTTAAATACCCTTAAGTGATTAAAACAACGTCAAAACAATTAGTTATACTCCTAAAAATATTTTACCAAATACTAAACTATTTTTATTCTGAGGTAAAACTTCTTAGAACAGTGGATTAATTTGACACACTATTTTTGGAGCTATTTTCATATTTTACTAAACCAAAAATATAGTGCAACTAAAATAAAAGAGAAATGAATAAAAGGTAAAACAAAAAAAGAGAACCCCCTGGTCTCCGGCCCAGCAGGCCACAGCCCTACTGGGCCAACCACCGGCCCAATCGGCCTCGCCCACTCTCCTTATCCCCCCACCCGGTGAGACCCCAAACCCTAACCGCACCCCACTTCCCCCCCCCCCCCACACGATCCCTTCTCCCCCACCGATCTGGATCGGGATCGATCCCCGTCAACCTCGCCCGAGACGCTCGCTCCCCGCGCCCCTGACGTCGGCGCCCGTCCCCGGCACTGCCCTGCCCCGTCACCGGACCTCCTTTGCGCCCATCCTCTCCCTCGCGCGGCGCCCGCCGGAAGCCGCGGCCTCGACCCGTCGCCGCCCGGAGCTCGACGCGCCTCCGCCTCCCCGCTGGAACTGCCTCCCCGTCTCCGTCGCGCGTCCCCGACCTCCACCTCGCCCCCCGCTGCCCGAATCCCTACCGGCCCCGTAAGCTTCCCCCGCCCTCCTCTCTGATGTCGTGTCGCGTGCAAGCTCTTCCGTGGCCACGCCCTCTTCCCCCGTGCTCGGCTCCGCCGCCCGACGGTGCTCATGGACAGCCACACCCGAACAACCCGCGGCGCCCGCGCCCTCACCGCCCAGCAGCATGCCGCGCGCGCACGCCCCGCGCCTAGCGTGGCCTCCTTCCCCTCATCGCGCTCCGCCCCTGGCCTCCTCCTCCTGCTGCCTCAGGCCGCCGTCGTTCGCCACCGCGTGCGCGCCCGCTACCACTGCCCCTGTCCGCCTCCCCCCCCCCCCCCCCCCCGCTCGCTGCTGCTGCCCGCTGTGGGCTCGGCCGTGTGCTTGCGCCGGTCGCAGCCACTGCCGCCCTTCCCCGTGGCAGCCCCGTCTTCTGCCACGGCTCCGTCGCGCCGCCCGTCCGCTCCCCGGCCGGCGTCCCATGGCCCGTGCCTCGCCGTGCCTCGTCTCCGCTCGCCGTGGCCCCGATTGGCCACGACCAGTTCAGGCGCCCCGCAGCGCCCCAGTGCTCGTGCCCGCAATGGCCATGGGCCTATGACAGCCGGGCCCCGCGGCCCCAAAACGTTTACAAAAAAATATAAATATTAAAAACAAAGAAAAATAATAATTAAATAAATAGAATTAATAATTAATTAATTAAAGAATTAATTAACTTAACTAAACTTGGATTAATTAAACTAAACAATTAATTAAACTACTTAATCACAATTAGATTAACCAAATAACTAATTAAACTAACAACTGTTTGTTAATTAAATAGTCAATGACAGTGGGGCCCACCCCCCTAATTAATCATGTTTAGGTTAATTAAAATTGGTTAATCAAATGTGGCACTGACAGGTGGGACCCATGCGTCAGGTTGACCAGGTCAACTGCTGACGTCATGATGACGTCAGCAAACACTACTCTGGATAATGTTGATTTAAATAATTAAATAAATCCTAAAAATAATTTAAATCTTTTAAAATTAATATAAAATAAACCGTAGCTCAAATGGAAAAACTTTGTGCATCAAAGTTGCTCAGAACGACGAGATGAATCCGAGTACGCAGTCCGTTCGTCCGCCACATGTCCCTAGCACAACAAACACGCAACTTTTCCCCTCCGGTTCATCTGTCCGAAAACGCGAAACATCGGGAATACTTTCCCGGATGTTTCCCCCCCCCTTCGCCGGTATCACCTCCTACCGCGTTAGGGCATACCTAGCATCATGTATTGCCATGTTATACTTTGATTGCTCTGTTATTTCTTGTGTTCCCCTCTATTACTTCTTTCCGGTAGACCCCGAGACTGCCGGCGACCCCCCAGTTCGACTACGGTGTTGACGACCCCTCTCTCTTGCCAGAGCAACCAGGCAAGCCCCCCCCCCCTTTGATCACCAGATATCGCCTACTCTTCTCTATACTGCTTGCATTAGAGTAGTGTAGCATGTTACTGCTTTCCGTTATTCCTATCCTGATGCATAGCCTGTCCTTGCTACTACTGTTGTTACCATTACCTGCTATCCTACTGCTTAGTATAGGATGCTATTGTTCCATCAGTGGCCCTACACTCTTGTCCGTCTGCCATGCTATACTACTGGGCCGTGATCACTTCGGGAGGTGATCACGGGCATATACTATATACTTTACACAGTTACATTACTTATGATACTGTTCGGAGATGGGGGCTGAAGGGGCAGGTGGCTCCATCCCGGTAGAGGTGGGCCTGGGTTCCCGACGGCCCCCGACTGTTACTTTGTGGCGGAGCGACAGGGCAGGTTGAGACCACCTAGGAAAGAGGTGGGCCTGGCCCTGGTCGGCGTTCGCAGATACTTAACACGTTAAACGAGATCTTGGTATTTGATCTGAGTCTGGCCACTGGCTTATACGCACTAACCATCTACGCGGGGACAGTTATGGGCACTCGACGTCGTGGTATCAGCCGAAGCCTTCGTGACGTCAGCGACTGAGTGGCGCGCGCCGGGTTGGACCGCGTAACGCAACTTCCTTTGTAATGGAGGTTGCTAGGTCTGCTCTCCGGCCGCGTTCGCAACATGCAGGTGTGCAAAGGGCGATGGGCCCAGACCCCTGCGCCATAGGATTGAGACCGGCGTGCTGACCTCTCTGTTGTGCCTAGGTAGGGCTGCGACGTATTGATCTTCCGAGGCCGGGCATGACCCAGGAAAGTGTGTCCGGCCAAATGGGATCGAGCGTGTTGGGTTATGTGGTGCACCCCTGCAGGGAAGTTTATCTATTCGAATAGCCATGTCCCTCGGTAAAAGGATGACCCGGAGTTGTACCTTGACCTTATGACAACTAGAACCGGATACTTAATAAAACACACCCTTCCAAGTGCCAGATATAACCCGGTGATCGCTCTCTAACAGGGCGACGAGGAGAGGATCATCGGGTAGGATTATGCTATACGATGCTACTTGGAGGACTTCAGTCTACTCTCTTCTACATGCTGCAAGACGAAGGCTGCCAGAAGCGTAGTCTTCGAAAGGACTAGCTATCCCCCTCTTATTCCGGCATTCGGCAGTTTAGTCCACATATGATAGCCTTATTCCTGTGATACCAATGCAAACATATGTAGTGTAGCTCCTTGCTTGCGAGTACTTTGGATGAGTACTCACGGTTGCTTTCTCCCTCTTTTCCCCCTATCCCTTCTACCTGGTTGTCGCAACCAGATGTTGCAGCCCAGGAGCCAGACGCCACCATCGACGACGACTCCTACTACACCGGAGGTGCCTACTACTACGTGCTGCCCGCTGACGATGGCCAAGAGTAGTTAGGAGGATCCTAGGCAGGAGGCCTGCGCCTCTTTCGATCTGTATCTCAATTTGTGCTAGCCTTCTTAAGGCAAACTTGTTTAACTTATGTCTGTACTCAAATATTGTTGCTTCCGCTGACTCTTCTATGATCGAGCTCTTGTATTCGAGCCCTCGAGGCCCCTGGCTTGTAATATGATGCTTGTATGACTTATTTTATTTGTAGAGTTGTGTTGTGATATCTTCCCGTGAGTCCCTGATCTTGATCGTACACGTTGCGTGTATGATTAGTGTACAGTCAAATCGGGGGTGTCACAAGTTGGTATCAGAGCCGACTGCCTGTAGGAATCCCCCTTTCCAACTCCTTGGCCGAAGTCGAGTCTAGACATTACAAAACTTTTACTAACATGGCTGTGTGTCTTATGGGCACACGTCGCCATCGGGTGGTATTAGGATCTTTTACTCCTCGATCCTTACTCTGGGACTCTGAGCTCTCTTCTATTCGGGTTAAATGATTTTACTAAAAACAAAACTAACTTTAGGTTCTCGAAAGTACTTTCTCCCGGAGAGCCCCCTCACTTCAGATGATCGCCTGCTTCACCAGAAGATTTCGAAGATACTCTTTGCTATTCCTCTCGAGACTTTGTGCCCATCACTTTTGCTATTCCCGACCACCGATAAATCCTTATGGATAACTACTTACACTTGCCATTTATACGATCATCCCCCATTGATCTTGTTATTACAAGATACCCTGAAGTCTTCTCTATTGTTTCGATAATCCTTAGTAGCTTATTGCTCTGCAGTACTTGTCTGCTTGCATTATGGATGCTTTCCATATGTCTAGCAATATTCATTAGTATCCCTTGTCATCATCATTTACAGCCTTTGATTTGATGTGAGGTAAATGCTCGCAACCCTCAGTCGAAATCCTAGAATTCATCCTTCCGGATCAGACGTCATTTTAAACATGAACTGGTTCTCGACCAACCGAATGGCCGTCGGTTGTACCCCTAAGTCTACTCAACTTATCCATCCTTAATCAGAGTGTTTGCTTCTGATCCCTTGATTTAGAAATCACAATTCCTTTGCATTTGAGATTTGAATTAATTAGTTAATGGTTTCTATAATCGGATACCTTGCATTCCTTTTCCCTTATGATTGAGTGTCGATACTCACATCAGGTTACTTGTGGTCCGCGAGACCATTTGCTTGGTTATTATCTGACAATGTCCTTCACAACCAAAATTCTTGTGAGTTCTTTACCTGATACATAATGCCCTTGGTAAATTGTATCATCTACTTGGCCAACCATGCTCTGCTTTCGAGCTGGTCGTATTTACTATTGAAGCTTGTGGTATATGTTTCCACGATACCCTGACGGGTTGAACCTATACCTTCCTTTATATGTGTGAACTCGAAAGTTTTCACGAGTCATACTCATCTGGTATTTCACCAGATAAAACTTTCAGCATAATGCCTTTATCAAAGCGAAAAGTGAATGGAAGGTTATACATTGAAGAAGTGGGAGTCGACCTTGAACTTTGTGTTCATGCCCATGGACACGATGTGGATCTTATGATTAAATCTTCTCTTAAGTTAATTATTCCTGGGTATAAGTTCTGATATCTAGGATCTGGCCTTTTTCAATCGTGGTTCCGACCATGTTCTCCTTTAAATAACATTTCTCGTGCAAGTTTAAGCACTTGTCTTCTACGGGGTAATACCCCAGTCCAACCTCTACTTTGATTTGTCGTCGAGTATTACCCTCCTGGTATCTCAAGATTATCACGGAACTGCATAACTTCTTATGGGTTCTTCAATCAAGTGCTACATTCTCACTTGTTCCAATTTTTCACGGGCCCTGAGTTATTAAACACTCGAGAACACCGTTAAGTGAACCGATTCCGCACTATGATTCAATAACTCTAAGTAATTTTCGTTGCTTATGATTTAATAACCCTTCAAGTTATTCCTAGCCTGATCGGCTATATCATTATCGTGCAACTTTTTAACTATGCTACCTGGTCCTTCTTCCCGGAGCACAACCTTTCGACGATGAGCTAAGCTTACATCGACCTTCCTCGTCTTATCATTTCGCCTTGTACAACAAGCTTGATTCCGAGTTTGTGACGTAACCGTGGTTCCAATAACCTTTCACTTCATCATTCCTTTGACTTGATGTCATCGCCGATCGATAACACCTTCATGAAATCTCTCAACAATTGTGTTGTGATCATCATCAACATTTTGGTCTCGTCTAGGATATCAATTGAATTCATGATGAGAAATACTATCCTTGCCCTCGATGAATTTTATTGTCGTCGACCACTTTATTGCCTTCCCACCAACACAAGCCTGTTCATGTTTGGTGTTATACCTTGAGTTCCTTGCTATCCAACATTTGTTCCTCTTTACCTTGGAGTATTACCATCTTTTATACCCAGGATGTCGTGCTTAGCACACCCGGCCGAAGGCCCTATGGTTATAGATTCCTTTTCAGTAAGGTTATCCACTCTTTCATGAGGAAATTGTAAGACTTATTCTATAAGTTATTCCTGATGGATCCTTTGTGTTTCCCAAGTCTGATCTTCACCTGTTGACCATGTCCATGCTATCTCGAAGCATGTCTGTGGTACTCCGATTTTCAATAAGAGCATTGAAAGCGCAATGCTAAGTTTTCTTTAACCATTATCCAAACACCGTTGTATGGGTAATGTCATGAAATTTCTCTCCCCTTACTTAAAGGGTTTTCTACATGATATCCTGCCACGGATATCATGCTCTACTTGTCCTTGGGAAGGATATATCCCTGAATTATGTGTTTAAAGCACATTTTCCTTTCCACTCTTCTGTTAAACCTGATAATCACATTTTCCTTTCCATTGTCTTGTTAAGCTTTCTTGTAATCTGATTTAACTGAGCAGTGATAATTCCCTGCTTAGTAAGCACCTCGTTGTACAACTCTGTCAGTAAGACCCTGTTACCATTGTTGATAGCATCCTGGTAACCACCGATGGACGAGAACTTTGCCTATTGGTCTGCCTCGTTCAACGAGCAGGAAAATGGTTCTCTTCGTCCCTCGCCCTTGGTATCGATGTTGTTGCCGACATAACTGACAGACTAGCCTCTGACATGCCTTGCTATCGTGACCATGCAAGATGTCACCCCTCCTACTTTTATCCCACATGGTGGGCCCATAACCCACAGTTCCACAGGATCGAAACCTGACTCTCCTATACACCACCTGTTCCCAAGGTTGTTCCTCACGCTCGACTTCGTATGTAATTCACGGACCACCTGTCTAGTGATCTATTCTGGTATGAGGCGCAATACCTATTCTCGTTGCCCTGAAACCCTTTCACCTTCTGATTAGGCATCGAACGATTGCCTATCCGTTTGAAACTTCTCATGGTACCTTCTTACTTTGCTCTTGATATCTTCTTAAGTTTCAAATCGAGAGAAACTTATGCTTCTTCCCTGAGTTAACCGTCTGATGCTCGATCTTGTTAGAATCCATCCATATACAGTTTTCCCTTCTCACCCTTTCGTAAGTTCGGTGAAGGTCCTGAAGGAAGGACGATGACTTCATCATGATGACCTGAAGCAGAGGACCGAAGACATCAATGTAATGGATCGACCTCATCGAGAAGAGCAACTATGACTGAGAAGAATCTTTAGAATTTCGTAACCAGATCCCTTCCCCTTATAACCGCTCCTAAATCTCGGGACGAGATTTCTTGTAGTGGAGGAGAATTGTGACGCCCGGGTAATCATGCTACAGTAATTCCACGCTAATGATGCCACGTCACCTCGGTTACTGTTATTAATCTCGCGATGGTTCAAAAACGGTTCGAATTCAAATTTAAAATCAAGTCAAATAATTAAAGTCTTCAAAAGTCAAAACTAAAATGTTCTTAATGTGACAAATAAATCATGGATATTATTGGTGGAGTAACAACATCTTTATAAAATATTTAAATACCCTTAAGTGATTAAAACAACCTCAAAACAATTAGTTATACTCCTAAAAATATTTTACCAAATACTAAACTATTTTTATTCTGAGGTAAAACTTCTTAGAACAGTGGATTAATTTGACACACTATTTTTGGAGCTATTTTCATATTTTACTAAACCAAAAATATAGTGCAACTAAAATAAAAGAGAAATGAATAAAAGGTAAAACAAAAAATAACAAAAAAAAGAGAACCCCCTGGTCTCCGGCCCAGCAGGCCACAGCCCTACTGGGCCAACCACCGGCCCAACCGGCCTCGCCCACTCTCCTTATCCCCCCACCCGGTGAGACCCCAAACCCTAACCGCACCCCACTTCCCCCCCCCCCCCCACGATCCCTTCTCCCCCACCGATCTGGATCGGGATCAATCCCCGTCAACCTCGCCCGAGACGCTCGCTGCCTGCGCCCCCGACGTCGGCGCCTGTCCCCGGCGCTGCCCCGCCCCGTCACCGGACCTCCTTCGCGCCCATCCTCTCCCTCGCGCGGCGCCCGCCGGAAGCCGCGGCCTCGACCCGTCGCCGCCCGGAGCTCGACGCGCCTCCGCCTCCCCGCTGGAACTGCCTCCCCGTCTCCGTCGCGCGTCCCCGACCTCCACCTCGCCCCCCGCTGCCCGAATCCCTACCGGCCCCGTGAGCTTCCCCCGCCCTCCTCTCTGCTGCCGTGTCGCGCGCACGCTCTTCCGTGGCCACGCCCTCTTCCCCCGTGCTCGGCTCCGCCGCCCGACGGTGCTCATGGACAGCCGCACCCGACCAACCCGCGGCGCCCGCGCCCTCACCGCCCATCAGCTTGCCGCGCGCGCACGTCCCGCGCCTAGCGTGGCCTCCTTCCCCTCACCGCGCTCCGCCCCTGGCCTCCTCCTCCTGCTGCCTCAGGCCGCCGTCGTTCGCCACCGCGTGCGCGCCCGCTACCACTGCCCCTGTCCGCCTCCCCCCCCCCCCCCCGCTCGCTGCTGCTGCCCGCTGTGGGCTCGGCCGTGCGCTTGCGCCGGTCGCAGCCGCTGCCGCCCTTCCTCGTGGCAGCCCCGTCTTCTGCCACGACTCCGTCGCGCCGCCCGTCCGCTCCCCGGCCGGCGCCCCATGGCCCGTGCCTCGTCGTGCCTCGTCTCCGCTCGCCGTGGCCCCGACTGGCCACGACCAGTTCGGGCGCCCCGCAGCACCCCAGTGCTCGTGCCCGCAATGGCCATGGGCCTATGACAGCCGGGCCCCGCGGCCCCAAAACGTTTACAAAAAATATAAATATTAAAAACAAAGAAAAATAATAATTAAATAAATAGAATTAATAATTAATTAATTAAAGAATTAATTAACTTAACTAAACTTGGATTAATTAAACTAAACAATTAATTAAACTACTTAATCACAATTAGATTAACCAAATAACTAATTAAACTAACAACTGTTAGTTAATTAAATAGTCAATGACAGTGGGGCCCACCCCCCTAATTAATCATGTTTAGGTTAATTAAAATTGGTTAATCAAATGTGGCACTGACAGGTGGGACCCATGCGTCAGGTTGACCAGGTCAACTGCTGATGTCATGATGACGTCAGCAAACACTATTCTGGATAATGTTGATTTAAATAATTAAATAAATCCTAAAAATAGTTTAAATCTTTTAAAATTAATATAAAATAAACCGTAGCTCAAATGGAAAAACTTTGTACATCAAAGTTGCTCAGAACGACGAGACGAATCCGAGTACGCAGTCTGTTCGTCCGCCACATGTCCCTATCACAACAAACACCCAACTTTTCCCCTCCGGTTCATCTGTCCGAAAACGCGAAACACCGGGAATACTTTCTCGGATGTTTCCCCCCCTTCGCCGGTATCACCTCCTACCGCGTTAGGGCATACCTAGCATCGCGTATTGCCATGTTATACTTTGATTGCTCTGTTATTTATTGTGTTCCCCTCCGTTACTTCTTTCCGGTAGACCCCGAGACTGACGGCGACCCCCCCCCCCTGTTTGACTACGGTGTTGACGACCCCTCTCTCTTGCCAGAGCAACCAGGCAAGCCCCCCCCCCTTTGATCACCAGATATCGCCTACTCTTCTCTATACTGCTTGCATTAGAGTAGTGTAGCATGTTACTGCTTTCCGTTATTCCTATCCTGATGCATAGCCTGTCCTTGCTACTACTGTTGTTACCATTACCTGCTATCCGACTGCTTAGTATAGGATGCTATTGTTCCATCAGTGGCCCTACACTCTTGTCCGTCTGCCATGCTATACTACTGGGCCGTGATCACTTCGGGAGGTGATCACGGGCATATACTATATACTTTACACAGTTACATTACTTATGATACTGTTCGGAGATGGGGGCTGAAGGGGCAGGTGGCTCCATCCCGGTAGAGGTGGGCCTGGGTTCCCGACGGCCCCCGACTGTTACTTTGTGGCGGAGCGACAGGGAAGGTTGAGACCACCTAGGAAAGAGGTGGGCCTGGCCCTGGTCGGCGTTCGCAGATACTTAACACGTTAAACGAGATCTTGGTATTTGATCTGAGTCTGGCCACTGGCTTATACGCACTAACCATCTACGCGGGGACAGTTATGGGCACTCGACGTCGTGGTATCAGCCGAAGCCTTCGTGACGTCAGCGACTGAGTGGCGCGCGCCGGGTTGGACCGCGTAACACAACTTCCTTTGTAATGGAGGTTGCTAGGTCTGCTCTCCGGCCGCGTTCGCAACATGCAGGTGTGCAAAGGGCGATGGGCCCAGACCCCTGCGCCATAGGATTGAGACCGGCGTGCTGACCTCTCTGTTGTGCCTAGGTAGGGCTGCGACGTATTGATCTTCCGAGGCCGGGCATGACCCAGGAAAGTGTGTCCGGCCAAATGGGATCGAGCGTGTTGGGTTATGTGGTGCACCCCTGCAGGGAAGTTTATCTATTCGAATAGCCATGTCCCTCGGTAAAAGGATGACCCGGAGTTGTACCTTGACCTTATGACAACTAGAACCAGATACTTAATAAAACACACCCTTCCAAGTGCCAGATATAACCCGGTGATCGCTCTCTAACAGGGCGACGAGGAGAGGATCATCGGGTAGGATTATGCTATACGATGCTACTTGGAGGACTTCAGTCTACTCTCTTCTACATGCTGCAAGACGAAGGCTGCCAGAAGCGTAGTCTTCGAAAGGACTAGCTATCCCCCTCTTATTCCGGCATTCTGCAGTTTAGTCCACATATGATAGCCTTATTCTTGTGATACCAATGCATACATATGTAGTGTAGCTCCTTGCTTGCGAGTACTTTGGATGAGTACTCACGGTTGCTTTCTCCCTCTTTTCCCCCTATCCCTTCTACCTGGTTGTCGCAACCAGATGTTGGAGCCCAGGAGCCAGACGCCACCATCGACGACGACTCCTACTACACCGGAGGTGCCTACTACTACGTGCTGCCCGCTGACGACGGCCAAGAGTAGTTAGGAGGATCCCAGGCAGGAGGCCTGCGCCTCTTTCAATCTGTATCTCAGTTTGTGCTAGCCTTCTTAAGGCAAACTTGTTTAACTTATGTCTGTACTCAGATATTGTTGCTTCCGCTGACTCGTCTATGATCGAGCTCTTGTATTCGAGCCCTCGAGGCCCCTGGCTTGTAATATGATGCTTGTATGACTTATTTTATTTGTAGAGTTGTGTTGTGATATCTTCCCGTGAGTCCCTGATCTTGATCGTACACGTTGCGTGTATGATTAGTGTACGGTCAAATCGGGGGTGTCACACCTGGCTGTAAGCCATACTATTTTGAAGTATGCTTCGTGGCTTGCTTGACGCAACTTGAAAGCTCTGATCTACTAGGGTTAGCTCCTAATCAGCGGCAGAAGTGATTGGATCCAAGCTCAAAGCCGGTTCCGAAGTGAGGTCTAGCTCAAGGTCAAGATCCGATGTGATAGTGGTTGGATCCGTACTCAAAGTAGGGTCCAACGCAAGATCCGCCCCAGATTCCAGATCAAAGGCGAGTTCTGCGGTTGAAGCTACGAAGGCCGATGACATCTCAAGCCGATCTGGACTCCAGTCGGAGAGAGCGAGATCACGGCGGGAATCGACACTGTATTCCACGCTATCAAACATGATAACTTGATCCGAGACGAAGCTTTCGACGCTGTCGAGACGACCGGCGGGGTTAGCACGAAGAACGACATTGTCGAACGCGAGGAGTTGGCTGGGGACAAAGATGTCCCCGTAGCTGATGCTACTATTGATCTGGAGGCGAGCCATCGTTCTTTTATGACCACACAGCGGGACCTGCATGGGCCACCAATGTCTTTACTAAAACCAGCAAATCCCAGGTAGGGGTCCCGAGCTATGGCTGAAATGATGGGTAACAAGAGACAAGGGACATGATATTTTACAGTTCGGGCCCTCTCAAAGAGGTAAAACCCTACGTCCTGCTTTGATTATATTGATGATGGAGTATCAGTACAAGATGGTCTACCTCGATATCGTATGTTGTGTTTGAAACCATAAGGCTGGTAATTGTAATTATGCCTCTACAGACTAAAACCCCATGGTTTATATAGGCATCGAGAGATCTAGGGTTACATATGGCCGATTACCAACTATGAATAAACACGCTGACAACTTGAGTTATCCTTGAAGTATACGCCAAGTCTTCGACAGTGTCCATCTTGATCACGCCTGGGTTCGAGGCTTCCCGAGTCCTTGCTTATTGAGATCGGCGACCCATAAGATCAGCCCATGGACTGCAGACCAACTAGGTTGGTAACCCCTATTCCAGGACAACCCTAAGCGGTGGATAGGGCAACATAGTTCTGTTTCTTAGATGCACGGCAAGTCCGGAGGTGGACTTGTTATCTAGTACCTTGCAACTTGCATCGTTCAAATATGAAAAACCCAAAATTCAAAGGCCGTACCCTAGAATATCAAAGCCCTAATTACGTTATTTAAAAAGGTTACACTACACATTATCATGAGTCCACATTTATAACCCAGATTTCCAACAAAGTACTCCGATTTCATAATTAAAATCCTACTCTCCATCATATTTTTCCAGATCTCTCTATATAGTAGACATTTATAACATAATCCAAAAAGATTTACCCCAGGGAGTATAAATACCGCACCTTTAGCCCACGCTAAACAAAAGCAAAGCGAGAGAATTCGTCTACAACATTATTCGCGGATAGAGAGGGGAAAAGAGGATGGAGAAGATAGGGGAATTGAGTAGCATTCTTGTTCATGTGTACCGCACAAACTTCGTCCACCTAGCCTTCGTGCTCCTGTATCCCCCATACCCCCCTGAAACCCTAACCACCTTTCTTGACTAAATATTTCCATCGTTCTCATATTTGGGCGGCACGCGAGCCACTCTTTGGTCCCTTGATGGCGCCAAGGGGTGCAGATGGAAATAGGGCGATGGTTGTGATACGTCTCCAATGTATCTATAATTTTTGATTGCTCCATGCTATATTATCTACTGTTTTGGACATTATTGGTCCTTATTATCCACTTTTATATTATTTTTGGGACTAACCTATTAACCGGAGGCCCAGCCCAGAATTGATGTTTTTGCCTGTTATAGGGTTTCGAAGAAAAGGAATATCAAACGGAGTCCAAACAGAATGAAACCTTTGGAAACGTGATTTTCTCATCAGATAAGATCCAGGAGACTTGGACCCTCCGTCAAGAAAGCCATGAGGCGATCACAAGGGTGGAGGGCGCCCCCCCCCCCAAGCTCCACCGACGTACTTCTTCCTCCTATAAATATCCACGTACCCCCAAACGATCGGGGACGGAGCCAAAAACCTAATTCCACCACCGCAACTTTCTGTATCCACGAGATCCCATCTTGGGGCCTGTTCCGGAGCTCCACCGGAGGGGGCATCAATCACGAAGGGCTTCTACATCATCATCCAAGCCCCTCCGATGAAGTGTGAGTAGTTTACTTCAGACCTACGGGTCCATAGTTAGTAGCTAGATGGCTTCTTCTCTCCTTTGGATCTCAATACAATGTTCTCCCCCTCTCTCGTGGAGATCTATTCGATGTAATCTTCTTTTTGCGGTGTGTTTGTTGAGACCGATGAATTGTGGGTTTATGATCAAGTCTATCTATGAATAATATTTGAATCTTCTCTGAATTCTTTTATGTATGATTGGTTATCTTTGCAAGTCTCTTCGAATTATCAGTTTGGTTTGGCCTACTAGATTGGTTGTTCTTGCCATGGGAGAAGTGCTTAGCTTTGGGTTCGATCTTGCAGTGTCCTTTCCCAGTGACAGAAGGGGCAGCAAGGCACGTATTGTATCGTTGCCATCGAGGATAACAAGATGGGTTTTTTATCATATTTCATGAAACTATCCCTCTACATCATGTCATCTTGCTTAAGGCGTTACTCTGTTTTTAACTTAATACTCTAGATGCATGCTGGATAGTGGTCAATGAGTGGAGTAATAGTAGTAGATGCAGGCAGGAGTCGGTCTACTTGTCCCGGACGTGATGCCTATATACATGATCATACCTAGATATTCTCATAACTATGCTCAATTCTGTCAATTGCTCAACAGTAATTTGTTCACCCACCATAGAATACTTATGCTCTTGAGAGAAGCCACTAGTGAAACCTATGGCCCCCGGGGCTCTTTCTCATCATATCAGTCTCCATCACTTTATTATTGCTTTGCTTTTACTTTGCTTTTACTTTTTACTTTGCATCTCTATACCAAAAATACCAAAAATATTATTTATCATCTCTATCAGATCTCACTTTCGTAAGTGACCGTGAAGGGATTGACAACCCCTAAGCGCGTTGGTTGCGTTGAGCTATTGTTTTTGTGTAGGTACGAGGGACTCGTGCGTAGCCTCCTACTGGATTGATACCTTGGTTCTCAAAAACTCAGGAAAATACTTACGCTACTTTGCTGCACCATCCTCTCCTCTTCGGGGAAATCCAACGCAATGCTCAAGAGGTAGTCGGTTGCTCGACATCGGAGCACGCTTCGTCTCGCACTTAGAGTCCAACAATGAGGTTCTTTGGTTACTCGAGGTTGAAAGTGCTAGTTATCGACTAGAGGGGGTGAATAGGTGATTTTTATGGAAGTCTTCAAAACACGGGGGCTTTGAAGACAAACAGTAGAAATGAACCTATTGATATGTAGCGGAAGGTAGACTACACTAGACAAGCCATAGTCAAGTAAGCAATGAAGTGAAAGCACGAAGACTATCAGTAGCTAGGTAGTATGGGTCATGATGGAAGATAGTATGAAGCCAAACAATAACAGTCTTCACACAATGAAGTCAATCAGATCATGCAAGCAGGCAATGACTTCACAAAGGCAAACTGTAAGTAAAGAGAGGTAAAGGATAGAACCGGATGCTTGGTGAGGACAAGGATTTGTTGGACCAGTTCCAGTTGCTGTAACAACTGTACGTCTAGTTAGGGAGGCTGAGATTCAACTCAGAAGACTGCGTCTTCACCTTATTCCCCTTGAGCTAAGGACACACAGTACTTGCCCAATCACTCTGGTAAAACTTCAATGTAGACTTCCAAACCTTCACAGACTTCGTTCACCGGCAATACACAATGACTCTTGGATGCTCAGAACACGACGCCTAACCGGGTGGAGGATTCACAGTCCTCAAGTGTAACAAGTCTTCAGGTCACGCAGACAGAAAGACTTCAGTGATGCCTAACACTCTTCGGCTCTAGGTGTTTAGGGCTTTGTCCTCGCTAGTATTTCTCTCTCAAATGCTTCGGAGGTGGGTTGCTCTCAAACGACAAAAGTCGTGCACTAACTCTGAGTAGCCACCAATTTATGGTGTAGGGGGTGGGCTATTTATAGCCAGGAGGCAACCCGACCTGATTTGTCCGAAATGACCATGGGTCACTAAGGAACTGACATGTGTCCAATGGTCAGATTTCAAACACACGCGGCAGCTTGACTTGGGCTACAAGTAAAGCTGACTCATCCAGCTCTGGATAAGATTTTCTCTCATTGTCTTCGCTCGAAGACATAGGATTTGGTTGAGCATCACTTTAGTCATTCTGACTTTGTTCACTTGGACCCCACTTAACAATATGGTGGTTCCTATGACTCAACAAAGAAGAAAAGGAAACTAAGAAACAACTATGTTTTCATACTCCATTCATACGATGTCTTCTCATGTCATAGTCTTCAATGTGAATCTCTTCACAGACCACCATTGTCTTCAATGTCTTCACACATTTTTAGGGGTCATCTCTGGTAGGTAAATCGAATCAATGAGGGACTACTACCTGTGTTATCCTGCAATTATCACAAACACATTAGTCCCTGAACCAGTTTGTCGTCAATACTCCAAAACCAACTAGGGGTGGCACTAGATGCACTTACAATCTCCCCCTTTTTGGTGATTGATGACAAACTGGTTGAAGTTTTCAACGGGGACAAAAGTATGTGAAAGTTTAAGGATTAAAGCATTGTCTTCATAAGTGGCAAAAGGCTCCCCCTGAAGATGTGCATATAAGTAGTTTGATTTTGAATGCAAATGCACATGGCAGGTTTTACTTTGTGGAGATCCTCTTCAACTTATGAAGACAACTCATCATGCATATAAAGATATAGTGAAGATAATGACATGCATAATGAAAAATGGACGTCTGCGGAATGACTTCATGTGGAATTTATCATCGCATCACAAAGTAGCAGACGACCATCAAGTTTAAGTGTTACAACCAAAAGAACCAAACGTATCAAAAGACGAGAGTTGTAAGCACTTGGCAAAATATAGCAACCACCCATAAAGGGCCCGCTTGAAGACTATCAACTCATATGCTTCTCCCCCTTTGGTCAGTAAGGACCAAAAAGGTTTGAAGACATAGAGTATCTACTCGTTCCCATCAAGAGTAGGTGCAGGAGCAGGGTCGACATCGGAGTTCAGTGGTGCGGAGGGGCCTGGTGCAGTGTCGAATGCAGTGAAGCCATGGTTGGTGAACTGGCATCATCTTACTCATCGACGACTCTCGCAACAACAGTTGCAGCCGAAGATGAATACTCAGAGTCTTCAATGGAAGGAGTCTGACGCCAGCTTGCATTCTGGGGAGGCTTGGAATCAAATTTGAAGCCCTCTGTGAAGCCGTCTTCACAAAGATCGTCTTCAGAGCATAGCAGTGTGAGACTCTCCCAAGAACGCTGACAGGCTTCACGAGCTTCGAATGAGTTCTTGGTGGCAAGATTGCAGATGCGATTGACATCCACCAAGATGCTCTGCATATGATGCTTTAGCCAGTCATGGTGCCTATCCTATTTCTGATGTAAGGTCACAAGAAGCTCTCGGTCATTGAGTACACGAGATCGCTTCTGAGGCCTTTGAGCAATGGTGCTTTCAGGGCTTCAGTGTTTGCACAATGAGGTGCGCGTATATTTCCAGCCTGAGGATAGACTCGAGTTGCAGCAAGAACACCCTCCATTGGTTGCGAGAAGCTTTGGTGGTCAGCATTATGAAGATAAAGTGGCTCCTTGGCAGGCTCAGGGTAGATGGCTTCAACTGATAGATCAACCTCAGGCAAAAAGACAAGATGGTTGCACGCTGAGGGTTGATAGTCGACAGAAGAGTGAAGCTTGATTAAGCGCATCACCCATGGAGCATAAAACTTCAAGCCAAACAGATCAATTCCGGATGCAGCAAGCTGTCTGATGAAGAAATCCTGGGAATTGAATCGGATGCCATTGACAATATAGAATACCAAAGTCTTCATGGCTCCTTCAAGTTTGGCTTCAGCTGAGTGTCCCTTGATGGGCCAGAGAGTATGCCTCAGAATATGATAGACTGTGCGGGGCAGGTACTCAAGGTGCTTGACAAAGAATTCCTTGGAATAATCATCATCTTGAGGCAATGGCTTCATCATGCTGAGCATCTGACTCATATTTGGTTCAGGCCGCTGGAAGATACTCTGCAGTTCATTTTGGTGTAGCTGACAACGAGGCTCATAGAGTTCACCTGCAGTGGGCAGGGAAATAAGCTCAATAATGTCTTGAGCTTTGGCTTCATGGTGCACATCTCCTGACATCCACTCAAGGACCCATGTCTTCGGATCCCTGTTGTAGCCACGAATGTGAAGTGTGGCGTAGAACTGCAGCAGGAGCTCTTCATTCCAGTGTTCTTTGTCAGTGACGAACTGTAGAGGACCAACCTCCCTGAAGCAGTCAAGAGCTTCTTCGAGACAGGGCAGCCTAGCGATAGCTTCACAATCAATACGCATGTGTTGAAAGATTCGCTCTTGATTGTATAGGATGCATGAGTAGTAGATGCGCTGCTAATAGCTCTAGAAGCGATCATAAGAGATCTTTGGCTTCAAGTATGGATTCTTGGCGCTATCAAAGAAGGTGTTGTGGGCTCTGAAGTTGTTCACACTGAACGATCATGGGGAGGTTGCAACGCCTGGAAGCCTTGGCAGCATGGGCTTTGGCTTCTGAACCTGGGGCCTCAGCTCCACATGATAGTCATATTGAGGTCCGGGAGTAGTGGGAGGCACCATGACGGGCCATTTCATAGTGACCAGTTGTCCATGATCAAAGGCATGTTCAATTGTGTGAGGCCTAGGAGATGGAACAGTGTCTTCAGCATGCACAGTGGCTTCAGATTCCACATAGGCTTCAGACGCCATATTAGCTTCAGGCACCACACAGTCTTCAGCCATGACAGTGTCATTGGCTTCAGCATTAGTGTTTGTGGCTGCCTCGGTAGTTTCAACCTCCGTCTGTTCAATGACAAGAGGGTCAGGCACAGACACATTCTCCTCAAGAATGACTTCTTCAGTGGCAGGGGTGTGGCAACTCTTTCTTCTTCTTGTCGTGGTTCTTGATTTTCTTCGGCTGATGCAGTCGGAATGTCTTCAGCAGCTTTAGCTTCAGACTCGGAGACATTCGTAGTGGGAGTGGCATCAGGAAACACTTTGCGTGCTACTGAGCTTTGTTGCACTTCTCCCTCTGGAATGCTCAACATGGTGACCTATGGCCTAGGGCCTTTGCGAAGCCTGCGGAATGCGGGCGACGCCTGTGGTGATGGAGTGGTATGCACCATGTAGTCGTCGTCAAGCATCGGAGTGGTGACTTGAGGTGTTGGAGTTCTGGGAGTTTCATCATGAATGGGGGTGTCTTGTGGGGGCCGATCAGCCAACGAATCATCCTGAGCAATTGGCGTCAGAGGATGACCAATGCTTATGAGTTCGTTGTTTGTAAGAACATGCGATGATATCGGTTGGTGCTCGAGTTGAGGAAGGACTTCATCATCTTCTACATTGTCTTCACGACCAATGTCTTCAGCTGTGATGGGGTCAATAGCTGGTACTTCTTCATTTTCAAGAGCCTCCGTGGTAGCAGGCTCGTGAATCACTAGATGACGCTCTTGGTTGGTGGAGGTAGGACGAGCAACAGAAATGGGCTCGACAACAAGAGGCTCAGAGGCCGCAGCACGCTCTTTCTTTGAAGACTTTTTCAGTTTCTTCTTTGATGGAGCATCATCAGAAACATTCTTGTGCATGCGCTTCTTGGCTTCGGCTTCAGCTGCCCTTGTCTTTTTGAGTTTTGAAGCTGCTGTGGGGACCTTAGGCTTCGTGCATGTCATGCTGGCAGGGAAGACAATGCGAGGTGCTTCTTGCCTTGATGCTTCAGCTTGGGCCGCAGCAGACCTCTTCTTCTGTTTGGCAGCCATTCTGGGGTCGATACCAGGACGCCCCAGAGCCTTGCGCTTCTCAGCCTCATTGTCAGCTTGAACGCATTTCTGCGCAAAGTACTTCATGCACTCCCTTGAGCCTTTAGCTTCTTCACCCTTCTTGTGAAACTGTTCCTTGAGCTCATTCATCATCACCTTGAAGATTTGAACTTCTGCCACGCTGAGCTTGGCCATGTTCTTCTTGAAGAGAGCCTTCACATAATCAATTTTGTTCTTCAACTCGACAATCTTCTGAGCCAAGGCCAACTCATTAGCAATGGCTCTGTGGAAGGTGACACTGATATCAGCTGGCAGCTGAAGATTATCAATGCTGAGGCTCGGGTCATCAAACCATTCGTCGATGAAGTGGTTCAGAATATCCACATCAAAGAGGGGCAGATCGTTGAAGATCTCTGCCTCTTGCTTGCTCTTGATCAGCAGCTCAAGGGCATCATCACCAAGATCTTCGTCGCTTGACAGATCAATGGTTTCGTCTTCATTCCGCAGAACGACAGCCGGAGTAAGTTCATGCCCAGAAATCTTCATGGGCTTCTTTGCTTTCTTGGTTTTCTCGACCATCTTGGAGACACGGGATAGATCCTCAGATTACACACTGGGTTCAGGAGATGCAGTGGCCAATGGCTTCGCACGCGAAGCTTTCGGTGTGGCAGAGGGCTTTGAAGCCTTTGATTTATTCTGCTTTTGCGACTTAGGTGGAGCTGGCGCTTCATCAGAATCTGCATCGTCAGCTGAGTGATCCACCATAGCCCCATGTATAGCTATGTGAGTGATGAGGCCTTCAAGGTTGTAGAAGGGGCTGATTTCATTGGGATTGGCATCACGGGTGCCATCAGCCGTTGGAGCAGACGGACCAGGGTTGAAATTGAGTCAAAGGTCCTTCTTGTTCTTCTTAGCTAACTCTTTTGCAAAATGATAGTCGCGCTTGAAGAGATTGTCGTAACGACACCATAACAAAGATGATGGGTCGGCGTTTTTGGGCTGTGGCCCTCGGACCATGCACGGATAGAAACCTTGAGCTATGGCTTCAGGTTTTGACTTGGGTTGCAGGTTCTTGTACAGAATGTCACCCCACGGATGCTTGATGGCATTCTTTTCAGCATATTCGGTAGTGACAAAGCTATACTTGAACCACTGTTCTGCCCAATATCTTTGAATCCATTGGATTCATGTCTTGCGCTCGCCATAGGTTTCTTCATGATATGTCTTGTACATTTTAAATAGACCAGGAGGTAGATCCTTAGCTATATCCCCACGGCGATGCCTACCGCCCTTCCTTACAGACTTGTTAGTGGCCATTGGATTCAGACTGAACGGCTTCAAGACTGTGCATGGCTTCCTCTTGCTGGTCAGACAGGAACTGGCTTCAGGAGAGTGGATGTGACACTGCAAGAACTCTGCAAATGAATGCAGACTATGAGAACCAAGGGATTCTCCCACGGACATGTACCTGTTGTCGGTGTCAAAACCGGCGGATCTCGGGTAGGGGGTCCCGGACTGTGCGTCTAAGGTCGATGGTAACAGGAGACAAGGGACACGATGTTTACCCAGGTTCGGGCCCTCTCTATGGAGGTAATACCCTACGTCCCGCTTGATTGATATTGATGAATATGAGTGTTACAAGAGTTGATCTACCTCGAGATCGTAATGGCTAAACCCTAGAGGTCTAGCAAGTATGGCTATGATAATGAGTATCCTCTCCAGACTAAGTCCTCGGTTTATATAGACACCGGGAGGATCTAGGGTTACACTAGGTCAGTTACAAAGAAGGGAATCTACATATCTGGTCGCCAAGCTTGCCTTCCATGCCAAGGAGAGTCCCATCCGGACACGGGTGTAGTCTTCGGTCTTCGTATCTTCACAGCCCATCAGTCCGGCCCATGGCTAACAGATCGGACGCCCGAGGACCCCTTAGTCCATGACTCCCTCAGTAGCCCCTGAACCTGGCTTCAATGACAAGGTATCCGGCGCGTAGTGCTGTCTTCGGCATTGCAAGGCAGGTTCCTCATTCGAACTCCAAAAATAGTCTTCGGACGAATTGATCGTGTCTGGACCTATAACACACACCACACACAACCGTAGAGAGAATATAATAATACACGAGTCCAATCCACTGACAACTTTTACAACATGACATCATGTCCATCCGGTCATAATTTCGAACCGTTTTTGCCAGCCGCTCCACGTTTCGAGATGCGGTTGCTATTGGCACGTCTTGTCAAAGCATAGATCATGTCCCCTTATTACGGGATTCTCATCAATACAAGCGTGGGTAACCCAACTGTGTTGTTTACGCAGTCCTTGGGAGCAGGCGAATTTTGAGGCGAGTGGGGTGCCGTTCAATATTCACTGCCCTTATAAGGAGATAAGATCCCCCTTTCTTCTCCCACACCTTCTCTCTTCTTCCGCCTTTCCACTCTTGAGCTCCAGCGCCCAAGTTCTCATCCGTTCCCCACTCGAGAAAGTACTCCACCATGTCCGGATCCAGAGCAGGTGGCAAGTGGATGGCTTCTTCTGTTAAGAAGAAGGACATCAAGGAGTTGCGAGAGGCCGGATACCTGGCCAAGGAGATCGTTCACCGTCTCCCAGCTGAAGGACAAATCGTGCCTACACCAGAACCCCATGAGAGGGTTGTATTTCTCGCACATTTCGTCCGTGGGCTGGGATTCCCTCTCCACCCGTTCGTCCGCGGGCTGATGTTTTACTATGGGCTAGAATTCCATGACCGAGCCCCCAACTTTGTCCTTAACATCTCGGCATTTATAATCATTTGCGAGGCCTTCCTCCGCATCCCGCCTCACTTCGGCCTATGGCTGAAGACTTTCAACGTAAAGCCGAAGGTGGTGAGAGGTCAACAGGCAGAGTGCGGAGGCGCCATGGTGGGTAAGATGCCCAACGTGATATGGCCCGAAGGTTCCTTCGTGGAGAAGGTGAAGGGGTGGAAATCGGGGTGGTTCTACATCACCGAGCCACGCGACACCAACTGGGCGGCAGCCCCCGAATTCTGATCCGGAACTCCGCTGCGGCTTACCTCCTGGCAAGAGAAGGGCCTCGCCTGGGGCTCTTCGAGTGAGCTGACTGGGCTCCAGACGTGCGTTCAGAACATGCTAACCAAGAGGATCAAACTCGTCAACGTGATCTAGGTTATGCTCATTCGCCGAATCCTTTCGTGCCAACACCAGACTTGCTGTTTGTGGGAGTTCAATCCGGCCAAGCATCAGACTCTACGAAAGCTCTTCGGCACAATGCATGAAGATATCTAGAAAGTGCTCTTCAAGGCCGGCGAGACACCACCGCCCATGACCAAAGATCGTGGCCTTAGCTTAAAGCGCTAGGCCAATTCGGTAAGTTTTTTCATGTATTCAAGGTATAGCCTTTACTGGCATATTTTGGGAAGGAGTCTAAGCCTTCCTATCAATTTTCAGGCCTGGATCGACATAGCGGAGCGGATTAATTGTCCCGCTCCACTTCCCGAAGACGTGGAAACCCCATTCCTAACAAAAATGCTATTTCTGATGCCTTATGAGGTGCCGGAGAAGAAGGCCAAGAAGACAGCCAAAGGGAGCAGGAGCGGTCTTCGCCAAAAGGGCGCTTCGGACATGCCGTCCGAAGACGAGACTGACTCTTCGGTCACCGAAGATGACGGCAAGGAGGAAGAAGAAGGCAACTTCCCCCCAAAGGGGGAAGTAGAAAAGAGAGGCCCCCACGAATCTGGAGGCGAAGGCGCCCAAGAGGGGGAAGGGCTCCCTTGCGGATAACTCTGCATGGGATGTCGAAAGCAGTCCGGAGCGAATGCCCCAGACCAAGCGTCGGGCTGCCTCGTAAGCACCAAAACCCTATGCTCCTCCCAATACCTGGCCTTTCCAGTTTATAATATTAACATGTTTAAACTATGCCATTGCAGTCCGGCCCGTGACGGCTCCCCGCGATCCTCGACAGAGGATTTTCTAGACTCAAAGGAGATGGCTAGCATGTCTTCGCCGCCCGCTCATTCTGCCTCACCCAAGGGTGATGACGAGGTGGCGTCCCAAAGGATCTTCCCCGGCCAGGGGGAGATTCCAGAAATCATTAAGGTGGCACCGCAGGATGACTCCTTGGCTGCCGGACACATGGGGGAGAAAACCCCCATGGAGACTGGCAATGGGGGCCAAATTCCCATCGGTCCTCAACCGGATACCGTTCCGGAGACCTACACGGCTCCGGAGTCCAGCGAACAGCCTTCCCCGAAAGGAGGAAGTGTGCCTGTTCCACCGGTGACCTCTATCTAACCAGAGGCATCGAATAATCTTCTGGAGGCGCTGCGAGGCGTCTCCATTGTGGATGAGCACCATATCCTGAGGGTACGGTGATCGAAAAGGTTCAGTCCGCCAAAAGCGGACTGACCGATGCATGCACTAGCCTTTTAACAGGCTTTGAGGTAACCACTGTAGAAAAAATATCACAATGTGGACATTAGCCCCTGATGCTCTGTTTGGTGTCCGGAAAGGAAAAGCTGAACAAGGGATCAAAATAATCTTCGCAGGAGTCTAACATAATATGTCTTTGTGATTAAGCAGGCGTCGCTGCTGGCTGCTGCTGCTCACACTGCGGAGGTCTCCGGACTGAAGTAGAACCTGAAGCGGGCCGAGAAAGAGCTCAGCCTCATGAAGAAGCAGCTGGAGGACAGCAAAGGTATGCAGTGACCTGCGTGTATGTTTAGGAAGAATGAATGGTTCGTGCTTGACTAAAGTGCCATGAACTTTATTAGGGGCCACGACCGAGGTGGCAGCTCTTAAGAAGGCATTAGAGAAGGCCGAGAACAAAGCAGCCAAGGAACGCACCACGCGCGAGAAGCACGAGGCCCGGGTCGGCGAGGTTCAGCAAGAGCTCCAGGATGCCATCAAGAAGTGTGAGTCCTTGGAGCGTGATTCTAAGACGCAAGCGTCCGTCCGAACTTGCGAAGGCCCTCCAGAGCGCGCAGGAGGCTCGAGCCGAAGCCCAGAGCACCCTTCAAGAAATCCAGGCGGCCCGGAAGATCGCAGCAGGTAAGGCTTTCAGTATGCAAAGCAAGTCTGTGGAGGAAGCGTTCCTTTTACTTACCCGGATTTGGGGCTCTCCAGGGGCATTTATGGATTTGTCGTGCAGCGTATCAGAGGCTGTTGAGTTCTATCAGGCCGAGGAAGGGAGTTCAACGAAGAAGCTGTTCTGGTCCCAATATCTTGGACCCGAACATCCGGTGTCCTTCAGCGACCAGCTGAAACAGCTGGTCGAGTTGCACAAGGCGGCCGAGCTAGCCATGAAGGAGCTGATAGTCCGACTATGGGCTGCTGCGCCGATACATAGCAGTTACTTCAGACTTGTGAACCGGCTTGTTGATGCCTGCCCCCGGCTTGAGGTGATAAAGCGGTCGGTCTGCATCGAAGGTGCATGGATGGCCTTTGCCCCCGTCAAAATGCACTGGGCGAAGATGGATGCCAAGAAGGTAATGACCGAGGGGCCACCTGAGGGCAAGGAGCACCGCCGACCCGAGATGTATTTTGATGGTGTCCTGGAGGGGTCCCGCATTGTTGCGGATCACTGTGGGAAAGACATTATCTTTGAGTGAATGTACTTGATCTCCCTCTACTTTGTATAAAACAAGTTGTTTATGCAATATAATGCTTGTTATGTTTTTAAAATTTTACTTCATGTGTGGCCGTATTGTATGAAATCTGAGGGTTAACCAGTCATCGGCTTCTGCCCCCATGTAGGTAGTACGGGGGTGTTCGGGATGGAATCTAAACAATCTTGATCCAATTAGATGGTCCTTGAAGGAGTTGTTTAGCGCAACGAACCAGGCAACCAGACTATGCGGTTGTAACGCCCTCACTTAGCCATAGGAGTGCGACAATAGAAACATGGGCGCAGCCCCTAGTATCTGAACTAGGGTGCTATAGGCGTCAGATCGTGAAGTACCAATCCTTTGCGTAATGCGGAAGAAATCTCCAATGATTTGCAACCTCAAAACAGCTGACCGGCTCTTGCCGCATCATGACAGTCGGTTTTAGGCTTTCTCTACTGAGGTGCTCCTTTGGATAAACCAAGGCACAATCGCAGTAGTTCTCCCCTTACTACCTTAGCCGATATAGCGGAACGTAAGGTAGCAAGCACAGGAGCCGGGCAACCCAACTATTGACCAAAGACATGATTCGGAGCCAATGCATATAATGCTAAATTCGGGGTGCCGAACTATACTTATAAAAAGTGTTCGGACTTTTATTGCCATAGTGTGGGGTGCTATGCAGCCCCTGGCGAACATGAAAATGTACCAAAGTGTATGGGTGCTAGCTAATAGAATTATCCACAAGGGAGCTAGAAAAAAACAGAAAAGGTGCAAAGGTAAAAAGCTGGAGTCCTGCAGCTCCAGCCGTAGACTGTTCTCATTGTAATTTAATTAGTACGTCAAAGTGCATTGATACAGGTAGTGCGATAAGCAACAGGCTATTTGACATGCCGAAACCAAGGGAGAGCTGCATGCGGGTCCTGAAAAACAGGTAAAGCTATTGTTAACGGAATCACCTAAAAAGTCCCCCATATGTCTGCATTTCTCGTCGTCTTGGTGTGTTGATCCTTCAAAAGGACCGATGACCAGGCCATCAGATGGTGCCTGTGGGATTGAGACCTAAAAAGGAAACAAGTAAAAGTGGAAGTATGTGTGTATCCGATGTCAGTTGAGCCGTACTACGGACCACAAGCTAGCTATGCCTCCGTCGATGCCCATGGGATTTTGAGTGTGTAGTTATGTATGCGCGGCACGAATGCCACCACTTGATCGGAACTGCGGCGGAGGTTGTATTGCTAGTCGAGCTCCTGACGAGCCGAGCTCTCCCACTGCAGAGTAGTTCGGACCCTCTTAATGGTGTCTGTGGGCTCGGCAGCCGTATTAAGGTTCTGCTTGAGAAGGCCGCACTGTACTTCTGCTGCTAGGGCAACTATGTGCTCTTCTGTACGGAGGGAGCATTCCGTATTTCCGTTGACTGTTATGATGCCGCGTGGACCGGGCATCTTGAGCTTGAGATAAGCATAATGTGGTACTGCATTGAATCGAGCAAACGCAGTTCGTCTGAGCAGTGCGTGATAGCCGCTGCGGAAGGGGATGATATCGAAGATTAACTCCTCGCTTCGGAAGTTGTCCAGAGATCCGAAGACAACCTCTAGTGTGAATGTGTGATTGAGCCCGTACAGCGGGCCTCGACACCTGGTATGACTCCTTTGAAGGTAGTCCTGGTGGGCTTGATCCGAGATGGGTTAATGCCCATTTTTCGCGTTGTATCCTGATAGAGCAGATTAAGGCTGCTACCTCCGTCCATGAGGACACGAGTCAAGTGGAACCCATCAATTATTGGGTCTAGGACAAGTGCGGCTGAGCCACCGTGACAGATACTGATCGTATGATCCCGGCGATCAAAAGTGAGCGGGCATGACGACCATGGATTAAATTTTGGGGCGATTGGCTCTATCGTGTAGACGTCCCTGAGCGCACGCGTGCGCTCCCTCTTGTGGATGTGGGTAGCGTATATCATGTTCACCATTTTGACCTGAGGGGCAAACTTCTTCTGTCCCCCTGTGTTTGGTTGCTGGGCCTCTTCGTCATCGTCCTCGCTTTGTGATCCTTTTTCCCTGTTCTCGGCGTTTAATTTTCCGGCCTGTTTAAAAACCCAACAATCTCTATTTGTATGATTGGGTGGCTTGTCTGGGGTGCCATGAATCTGGCACGGACGATCACGTATGCAGTCCAAGTTGGATGGGCCTGAATTGTTCTTTTGGAACGGCTTCTTCCGCTGTCCGGACTTAGAGCCCCTGAATCCGGCATTGACTATCGTGTCCTCGGTGTTATCGCTGTTGTTTCGATGTTTGTATAAGTTGCGTCGAGATTTTTCTTTGCTAGTTTTAGCTTCAGGGGTACCTGCATCACTTGCATTGTTTTTGCTACGGGCCAACCAACTGTCTTCACCCGCACAAAAGCGGGTCATGAGTGTCGTGAGGGCTGCCATGGATTTTGGCTTTTCTTGGCCAAGGTGGAAGGCGAGCCATTCGTCGCGGATGATGTGTTTGAAGGCTGCTAGGGATTCGGCATCCGGACAATCGACGATTTGGTTCTTTTTAGTTAAGAACCTAGTCCAGAATTTCCTGGTGGACTCTCCGGGTTGTTGGACTATATGGCTTAAGTCATCAGCGTCCGGAGGTCGAACATATGTACCTTGGAAGTTATCGAGGAAGGCCTCTTCCAAGTCCTCCCAGCTGCCAATAGAATTTGCGAGCAGACTGTTGTGCCGGTGCTGAGATGGCCCCTTGAGTTTTAAAGGGAGGTATTTGATGGCGTGGAGGTCATCGCCGCGGGCCATATGAATGTGGAGAATGAAGTCTTCGATCCACACTGCGGGGTCTGTGGTTCCATCATATGATTCTATATTCACGGGTTTGAACCCTTCTGGGAATTCATGATCTAGGACCTCATCAGTGAAGCAATGAGGGTGTGCGGCACGTCTATATTGGGCCATATCGCGACGTAGCTCTGATGGAGTCCGTCTGCGGTTTTTGGCCCGCGCATGACTAAGTTTGTCACGTCCGAATAGGTGGCCGTCGTCGCGTGTCGAGGCACGCCCTCGCGATCCGTAGATTGATCTAGTGTGTCCTGGTTTATTGTTCAGGGTTTGCCGGAGGTCATATGTAGGCCCATGGGCTAATTTACCTCTGCCAGTGCGCTGAGGCGGGGCTGCCTGGTGTTCGGCGTGAGTTGTCATTTTGTATCGACCATGTGGTGGTCAGTCAGCCACATTGTACGATGGAGGTATGTAATTCGGCGCCTCCTCATCAAACTGAGGTAGCAATTTGCGCTTTGGGTAGCTTTTGGTTGAACGCTTGAGGCCATACTCTTCGGCTGCTAGGACATCGGTCCATTTATTATTGAGCGGATCTTGGTCAGCTTGAAGTTGCTGCTGCTTCTTTTTCAGGCTCCTTGCAGTGGCAATTAGCTGGCGCTCGAAGCGCTCCTGCTCAAGAGGTTCCTCAAGAACGATGAAATCCTCGGTGCCGAGGCTCACCTCGTCCTCGGAGAGCGGAAGGTCGTTATCGTCCTTCGAATCTTCATGCGTGGCCTGTTTACCGGGGCTAACCTGCCCGCCTTCCCGTTCATCTTGTTCATTAACTGTATCGATGGGGTCTTCGTTGTCTTCGGCACCTTCTGGAGTGTTGTATTCTCCTATGCCGGTACTGTTGTCTTTACTGCAGCGTGACTTAGAGCGGCGCCGCTGATGCCGGCACTTGGACTGTATTTCAGAAGGTTTATCCTCAGCTGGATCTTCCTTGTGCTCGCCGCTGTTCTCCTTTGGTGCATCCAGCATGTATACATCATACGAGGAAGTGGCTGTCCAGCGTCCGGTGAACAGGGGGTTCTGGACCTCTTCTTCTCCGGCATCGTCATCCATACCATCGATGTCCTCGGATTCGTAGTCAAGTTCGTTGGTCAAATCCTCGATCGTGGCTATGAAGTGGGTGGTGGGTGGGAAGCGAAATTCTCCACTGTCAGCCCCTAGTTCGAGTCGGATATAGTTCGGTTGTGAGTCCTCTGTCAAGGACAGGTTTTTTAATGAGCTTAGCACATCGCCCAAAGGCGAGCACTGGAAGATGTCTGCGGTGCTGAATTCGAAGATCGATAAATGATCAAGCTCGGCATCCGCGGCCTCACGTGGTTCGGAACTTACGGTCGGAGACGAGTCCGGAGTTCCGCTGACATAGACGTCGTGAGAGGTTAAGTCTATATGCGGCTCCAACACCGTGGAATCTGTGGCCTCCATGGTGGGGTTGATCCTCCCGCCCTTGGATGGCACAGCTTGCTCCGGATCTAGGGCCGGAGCGGATACAGGAGCAATCTCCTGGATGCGGCCAGATGACAGATTTGGGTCATGATCATCGAGGTGACCGGGAGCGGTTACCGCAGACTCGAATCCGGCAAAGATCAAGTCTCCATGGATGTCCGCAATGTAGTTTAAGCTCCCAAATCTGACCTGATGGCCAGGGGCGTAGCTTTCGATCTGCTCCAGATGGCCAAACAAATTGGCCCGCGGTGCGAAGCCGCCGAACATGAAGATCTGCTCGGGGAGGAAAGTTTCTCCTTGGAAAGCGTCATTATTGACGATCGAAGGGGCCATCAAACCTTTTGGCGATGACATAGTGGAACTCTCAATGAAAGCACCAATGTCGATGTCAAAACCGGCGGATCTCGGGTAGGGGGTCCCGAACTGTGCGTCTAAGGTCGATGGTAACAGGAGACAAGGGACACGATGTTTACCCAGGTTCGGGCCCTCTCTATGGAGGTAATACCCTATGTCCTGCTTGATTGATATTGATGAATATGAGTGTTACAAGAGTTGATCTACCTCGAGATCGTAATGGCTAAACCCTAGAGGTCTAGAGAGTATGGCTATGATAATGAGTATCCTCTCCAGACTAAGTCCTTCGGTTTTATAGACACCGGGAGGATCTAGGGTTACACTAGGTCGGTTACAAAGAAGGGAATCTACATATCTGGTCGCCAAGCTTGCCTTCCACGCCAAGGAGAGTCCCATCCGGACAGGGTGCAGTCTTCGGTCTTCGTATCTTCACAGCCCATCAGTCCGGCCCATGGCTAACAGGCTAGACGCCCGAGGACCCCTTATGTGACGCCCCGAGACTGATGTGCCAGGTGTCGTGCAGTTATTCGCTGTTGTTGCCTTGTCATTGCTTGCATGTCATGCATTGCATATCATGTCATCATGTGCATTTCATTTGCATACATGTTCGTCTCATGCATCCGAGCATTTTCCCCGTTGTCCGTTTTGCATTCCGGCGCTTCGTTCTCCTCCGGTGGTCATTTCCACCTTCTTCTCGTGTGTGGGGATTAAACATTTCCGGATTGGACCGAGACTTGTCATGCGGCCTTGGTTTACTACCGGTAGACCGCCTCTCAAGTTTCATATCTTTTGGACTTCGTTTGATACTCCAACGGTTAATCGAGAGACCGGAAAGGCCTCGTGTGTGTTGCAGCCCAACACCCCTCCAATTTGGCCCAAAACCCACCTAAACCTGCTCCATCATCTAGATCGTTCGATCACGATCGCATGGCCGAAAACCGCACTCCATTTGGAGCTTCCTAGCTCCTCCTACCTATATAAAGGCATCTTCCCCGAAAATCGCGGATCTTCTCCTTCCTCTAACCCAAGCCCCGCTCCTCTCTGCGCGGCCGGACACGTCCGCCGGCCGCCGGACACATCACCGCCGCCACTCAGAAGCGGCCACGTGGCCCCTGCACCGCCTCCCACCGCCCGGGCCCGGGGGCCCAGATCCGGCCCCCGCGGCCCGTCTCCTCATCGCCGCTGCCCGTGGGAGGCGCCCGCCCGACGCCGCCGCCTCTCCCCTTGCCGGCACCCGCGCCACCGGACGCCGACGCCCGCCGCCGTCCTCCGCGCCGGCGAGCGCCGTGCCCCACGCCGCTCCGCGTTCGCCGCAGTCCGGCCTCCCTGTCGAGCGCCGCCGCCGCCATGCGCCGTCATCGCCGGTGTCGAGCTCCCCTGGCGAGCTCCTTCCTCTCCCCGCTGCTCCGGCCACCTCCCTCGTCTCCGGCGACCCAACTCCGGCGATCTGCTTCAGTGCACGCGCCAGATCTAGATCTGGGGATCCCCTCGGTTGACTTTTGTCTCTCTAACACTAATTTTTTATGCGATCTTTGACCTGCTATATCTCCGCATCCGTAACTCCGATTTGGGCATATAGCATATCAAAATGTTTGTCTTTGAGAGTACGTCATTTCATTCCATTGCATCATTTTCATTTGAGTTCATCTTGATGCCTGAAATGCTGTTAGAAGGAGGCTACTTGAGTTAATTGTCAGATCTGCTACTCCATGTTAGACTTTGGTCATTTTTGCCATGATTATTGTGTGCATGATATGACCATGAGCTCTACATATGTTTTGTTAAGGGTTTTGCCATCTTTCCAGAGGTGCAACCCATGTATTTTGTGATGTGTGTGGTGACTAGTGCAAGCTTGCAAAGTGAGGCACTTGGTAACTCTGTTTTCAGGGACTTAGTAATTTCACCAAGTCCTGGGATTGTTTAGTTCATGATGCCATATGTTCATGTTGTTTCCTAGTGATCCGTGCCTCTTTTGAGGATGATCAGTAAGGATGTTTTGTTAATATTGTAGTGCTCTATCCATCCATGTCTTTGTTTGCATATATGGAGCATCCTAGCTTGAGTCAATCGAGCTCTACTTTTGCTTCGTTGTGAATCTGGGCAGATCGTCAACTTGTTTGCGATTTTGCCGATGTTATTGTAGTTGATCCGTGCATGCTATGCCATTGTTCTTGCCATGTATAGCTTGCATTTTGTGCCTTCTTAATGGATGTATGCTTGTCATGCCATGACTTGCTCTATAGTGAGTGCATCGAGCTCGTAAACATGCCTTCGTGAGTTATGTTTCAGCATGTGTCAGTTTTCACCAAGTCTGAAAACTGATTATGTTTTTGCTATGTTCGTGTGCTTGTTAGTATATTTTTCGGATCCCTTTTGGCTCAAGGTCACTAAGGGACTTTTGTTAAGCTCTTTGAGGAGCTCCATGCCATGCTTTACTTTGTCATGTTCAGGTCCTGTAGCATGTTGTTTTGGTGCTCCGAAGAGGGCTATATGATCTGAAATTTCAGACAAGTGTTAATTTCACTAAGTCTGAGATCTGTTTTACCATTTGCGTTTTTGTCATGCTTGTTTGAACCTCCTAATGGATGAATTGGCCGTAGCTCAGTGCTAGACTTTTGTTAAGCATCATGAATGCATCCCTGTCATGTATTTTGTTGCCATGTTTGAGTGCTGTAGCATGTTCATCTCATTGCATTTAGTTGGCTACTTGCTATAAATCGCAGACCGGTGTCATATTTAAATCGCTTGCCATTTCCAAACCGTAACTCCGATTCCGGTGACCTTTATATCGTTTTCAAGCGATTTCATCTCATCTTTCCAGTGGAACACTTGGTTTTCCAAGTTGAGGCCAGGTTCCTGCATTTACTGTCACATCATGCATATGCATCGCATACCGCATCTCGCATATCGTACCATGTTCATGTGTGGCTTGTTTACTATGTTGTGTGCTTCTTTTCCGGTGTTGCTTCTTTGGGTTGGTTACGGTAACGTCGCGTTTGTGAGGACCCGTTCGTCTTCGTCCATTTGTCTTCTTCATGGACTCGTTCTTCCTCCTTGCGGGATTTCAGACAAGATGATCATACCCTCGAAATCACTACTATCTTTGCTTTGCTAGATGCTCGCTCTTTTGCTATGCCTATGCTGCGATACCTACCACTTGCTTATCATGTCCCATATTGTTGAACCAAGCCTCTAACCCACCTTGTCCTAGCAAACCGTTGTTTGGCTATGTTACCGCTTTGCTCAGCCCCTCTTATAGCGTTGTTAGTTAAAGGTGAAGATTGAAGTTCGTTCCTTATTGGAACATGGAGATGTTGTTCCTTGTTGGAACATGTTTACTTGTTGGGATATCGCTATATATCTTATTTAATTAATGCATCTATATACTTGGTAAAGGGTGGAAGGCTCGGCCTTATGCCTGGTGTTTTGTTCCACTCTTGCCACCCTAGTTTCCGTCATATCGATGTTATGTTCCCGGATTTTGCGTCCCTTGCGCGGTTGGGCTATAATGGGAACCCCTTGACAGTTCGCCTTAAGTAAAGCTCTTCCAGCAATGCCCAACATTGGTTTTACCATTCGCCACCTAGCCTTTTCTTTCCCTTGAGTCGGACGGCTCACGGGTCATCGTTATTTTACCCCCCCCCCCGGGCCAGTGCTCCTCTGAGTGTTGGTCCGAACTAGAGTCCTGTGCAGCGCCCCCTTGGGGAAACTCGAGGTTTGGTTTCAGTTGTATGGAGCGCTCATCTGAGTGTGCCCTGAGAAAGAGATATGTGCAGCTCCTATCAGGATTTGTCGGCACATTCGGGCGGTGTTGCGGGTTTAGTTTTACCCTGTCGAAATGTCTTGTTGTACCGGGATACCGAGTCTGATCGGAATGTCTCGGGTGGAGGTCTATTCCTTCGTTGACCGTGAGAGCTTGTGATGGGCTAAGTTGGGACACCCCTGCAGGGATTGAACTTTCGAAAGCCGTGCCCGCGGTTATGGGCAGATGGGAATTTGTTAACGTCCGGTTGTAGAAAACCTGAAGTTGACCTTAATAAAAATGCATCAACCGCGTGTGTAACCGTGATGGTCTCTTTCCGGCGGAGTCCGGGAAGTGAACACGGTTGTTGGAGTTATGCTTGACGTAGGTTGTTTAGGATCACTTCTTGATCATACTTTTAACGACCGTGCTTTGCCTTCTCTTCTCGCTCTCATTTGCGTATGTTAGCCACCATATATGCTAGTCGCTTGCTGCAGCTCCACCTCATGCCTTTACCTTACCCATAAGCTTATATAGTCTTGATCGCGACGGTGCGAGATTGCTGAGTCCCCGTGGCTCACAGATACTTCCAAACCAGTTTGCAGGTGACGATGAGTCCGTGCAGATGACGCAACCAAGCTCAGGAGGAGCTCGATGAAGATCTTGTCCTTTGTGTTGTTTTCATTCTAGTTGATCAGTAGTGGAGCCCAGTTGGGGTCGATCGGGGACCTTGTCGCATTTGGGGTTCTTCTTTTATTTTGGTTCCGTAGTTGGACCTTGATTGTATCTGGATGATGTAATGCTTTATTCATGTAATTGTGTGAAGTGGCGATTGTAAGCCAACTATGTATCTCTTCTTCCCCTGTTTTATTACATGGGTTGTGTGAAGATTATCTCACTTGCGACATTGCTTTCAATGCGGTTATGCCTCTAAGTCGTGCTTCGACACGTGGGAGATATAGCCGCATCGAGGGTGTTACAAGTTGGTATCAGAGCCTTCCCCGACCTTAGGAGCCCCTTTGCTTGATCGTTTTTAGCGGCCGAGTTGTGTCTAGAAAAATGTTTTGAGTCATCTAGGAATTATATATCGGAGAGTTTAGGAATTCTTTATACTTCCCAGTCTCCTCATCGCTCTGGTAAGGCATCCTGACGTAGAGTTTTGACTCTTCTCTTCTCAAATTTCACTAAAAAAAATTTAGGATCACGCGGGTATCTTGGAATCGTTCCGATGGTTTTATGATGAGAACATTGTCTTGGTGCCTCCTGTCAGGGGTTTAGTGGAAGTGTCCCGGGGAGTTGAGCTCTGAGGTGTTGTCATCATAAATTTATCGTTGCAGTTCTGGAATACCTGAGTTTAGTACGCCGACATCGAAAATCTCTTTTATGCAGTTCGTTGGTGAGATAACCTCGACGCCACCCAGTACTGGGGCGGGAGTTCGGGAGTATTGCCATAACTTGTATAACGGATGCTTTTCGAAGGTTGAGGTAGATGATTTCCGAAGGTGTTTGGGTTATGTGTTGAAGGATGGATACAGCTGGATGTAGGTTTGCTAGTTTGGGTGAGATATTATGCTTCCCCTGTATCCCCAACACCTGATTGCATAACCGGAAAATTTCGGGAGTTTCATAGGTGGGAATTCAAGTAGCTCTTAGGATATCTTTTTGACAGATGTATGATATGAAATTGGGGTTCGACGTCTAGTGGTCCACCTATTCACGGTCGATTTTACAGTGGTCTCGTTGTGTCTTAAAGAGTCCTTGGCTATGCCGACTCGGGGACGCTTCGTGTGTCATGTGCACTGCCTTGTACATGATGGTGTTGTACGATCGAGCCCGTGTAGGCCCCACCACGAAAAATTCAGACGAAATCTCTATCATATGTTTGTTCCGGCTTATTCTGCAAGCAGATCCTTTGTTTTGTTTTCAGTTGTGCTATTCGAGTTGCTTCGAAGTCAAATGTTGATTCCATACCTTCTCCAAGTGGTGTTCTCATACTTCTATGTGAATACTAATCCTTCTTGATCATTGAGATTGTGTTGTCAATCCTTTTCAACCGGCGTGTTTCTCTTCAAGTGGATCCGATCATTCCAATATCAGCAAGATCTATTATCACTTCTTCTCAACGGTGTTCATTTCATTCGTCCCAAGTTGCTTTTGTTTTTCCCGCCCACCCACCCTTCTTCTTTAAGGAATCCGATGACTTAATCAAGTATCCGTTATTCTTGTGAAGTCTCTCCATTCTTTTTCTTCATATTCTTATCCGGTGTTCTCATGAAGATTCTAACGGAGCTTCAAGTTCGTCATTCCTCATTCCTTTTTCTTCTCCGGTGGTTTCAAGTCAAGCTTTGTGGATCATATCATTTTTCCTCGTTTCAAATACCTTCTCATGCCGGTGCAATCCTTAATCAGTCACCTCTCGCTATTCAATTGTTCCGGAGTGCTTAAGATATCTCAGAAGGCCATCTTTCCAAGTTCTCTCATCTTATCAAGTTTTGCGTCGCTTCTCAGACGGAGTGTTGTACAAATTATATCATTCTTATTCCTTCCCTATCTTGTTTTAACCGGAGTACTGTGCCCTTTTGCTCATGTTCTTTTCGCCTTATCAAGTCTTGCATCTCTTTTCAACAGGAGTGCTGTCTGAATTTGTTCTTCCTTGTTCCTCTTTTCTAACGGAGATTTTTCAACTTCGTTCATCTACGTTGCATTCTTTTCTCGAATTGGCTCAACCTTTTCAAGGTTCTTTGGTCTCACTCGTTTGTCAAAGAAGCAACTTAGTTTTACCTCTTCTCTTTCTCTTCCGTTTTTCCTCCGGTGCCATTCTAGATCTCGGGATGAGATCCTCTCGTGGTGGTGGAGTGTTGTGACGCCCCGAGACCGATGTGCCAGGTGTCGTGTAGTCATTCGCTGTTGTTGCCTTGTCATTGCTTGCGTGTCATGCATTGCATATCATGTCATCATGTGCATTTCATTTGCATACATGTTTGTCTCATGCATCCGAGCATTTTCCCCGTTGTCCGTTTTGCATTCCGGCGCTCCGTTCTCCTCCGGTGGTCATTTCCACCTTCTTCTCGTGTGTGGGGATTAAAAATTTCCGGATTGGACCGAGACTTGTCATGCAGCCTTGGTTTACTACCGGTAGACCGCCTGTCAAGTTTCGTATCATTTGGACTTCGTTTGATACTCCAACGGTTAACCGAGGGACCAAAAAGGCCTCGTGTGTGTCCTCGTGTGTGTTGCAGCCCAACACCCCTCCAATTTGGCCCAAAACCCACCTAAACCTGCTCCATCATCTAGAGCGTTCGATCACAATCGCGTGGCCGAAAACCACACTCCATTTGGAGCATCCTAGCTCCTCCTACCTATATAAAGGCATCTTTCCCGAAAATCGCGGATCTTCTCCTTCCTCTAACCCTAGCCCCGCTCCTCTCCGCGCGGCCGGACACGTCCGCCGGCCGCCGGACACATCACCGCCGCCACTCAGAAGCGGCCACGTGGCCCCTGCGCTGCCTCCCACCGCCCGGGCCCGGGAGCCCAGATCCGGCCCCCGCGGCCCGTCTCCTCGCCGCCGCCACCCGCGGGAGGCGCCCGCCCGACGCCGCCGCCTCTCCCCTTGCCGGCGCCCGCGCCACCGGACGCCGACGGCCGCCGCCGTCCTCCGCGCCGGCGAGCGCCGTGCCCTGCGCCGGCAACCGCGCCGCTCCGCGTTCGCCGCCGTCCGGCCTCCCTGTCGAGCGCCGCCGCCGCCATGCGCCGCCATCGCCGGTGCCGAGCTCCACCGGCGAGCTCCTTCCTCTCCCCGCTGCTCCGGCCACCTCCCTCATCTCCGGCGACCCAACTCCGGCGATCTGCTTCAGTGCACGCGCAGATCTGGATCTGGGGATCCCCTCGGTTGACTTTTGTCTCTCTAACCCTAATTTTTATGCGATCTTTGACCTGCTATATCTCCGCATCCGTAACTCCGATTTGGGCATATGGCATATCAAAATGTTTGTCTCTGAGAGTACATCATTTCATTTCATTGAATCATTTTCACTTGAGTTCATCTTGATGCCCAAAATGCTGTTAGAAGGAGGCTACTTGAGTTAATTGTCAGATCTGCTACTCCATGTTAGACTTTGGTCATTTTTGCCATGATTATTGTGTGCATGATATGACCATGAGCTCTACATATGTTTTGTTAAGGGTTTTGCCATCTTTCTAGAGGTGCAACCCATGTATTTTTGTGATGTGTGTGGTGACTAGTGCAAGCTTACAAAGTGAGGCACTTGGTAACTCTGTTTTCAGGGACTTGGTAATTTCACCAAGTCCTGGGATTGTATAGTTCATGATGCCATATGTTCATGTTGTTTCCTAGTGATCCGTGCCTCTTTTGAGGATGATCAGTAAGGATGTTTTGTTAATATTGTAGTGCTCTATCCATCCATGTCTTTGTTTGCATATATGGAGCACCCTAGCTTGAGTCAATCGAGCTCTACTTTTGCTTCGTTCTGAATCTGGGCAGATCGTCAACTTGTTTGCGATTTTGCCGATGTTATTGTAGTTGATCCGTGCATGCTATGCCATTGTTCTTGCCATGTATAGCTTGCATTTTGTGCCTTCTTAATGGTTGTATGCTTGTCTTGCCATGACTTGCTCTGTAGTGAGTGCATCGAGCTCGTAAACATGCCTTCGTGAGTTATGTTTCAGCATGTGTCAGTTTTCACCAAGTCTGAAAACTAATTATGTTTTTGCTATGTTCGTGTGCTTGTTAGTATATTTTTCGGATCCCTTTTGGCTCAAGGTCACTAAGGGACTTTTGTTAAGCTCTTTGAGTAGCTCCATGCCATGCTTTACTTTGTCATGTTCAGGTCCTGTAGCATGTTGTTTTGGTGCTCCGAAGAGGGCTATATGATCTGAAATTTCAGACAAGTGTTAATTTCACTAAGTCTGAGATCTGTTTTACCATTTGCGTTTTTGCCATGCTTGTTTGAACCTCCTAATGGATGAATTGGCCGTAGCTCAGTGCTAGACTTTTGTTAAGCATCATGAATGCATCCCTGCCATGTATTTTGTTGCCATGTTTGAGTGCTGTAGCATGTTCATCTCATTGCATTTAGTTGGCTACTTGCTATAAATCGCAGACCGGTGTCATATTTAAGTCGCTTGCCATTTCCAAACCGTAACTCCGATTCCGGTGATCTTTATATCGTTTTCAAGAGATTTCATCTCATCTTTCCAGTGGCACACTTGGTTTTCCAAGTTGAGGCCAGGTTCTTGCATTTCCTGTCACATCATGCATATGCATCACATACCGCATCTCGCATATCATACCATGTTCATGTGTGGCTTGTTTACTATGTTGTGTGCTTCTTTTCTGGTGTTGCTTCTTCGGGTTGGTTACGGTAACGTCGCGTTTGTGAGGACCCGTTCGTCTTCGTCCATTTGTCTTCTTCATGGACTCGTTCTAACTCCTTGCGGGATTTCAGGCAAGATGATCATATCCTTGAAATCACTACTATCTTTGCTTTGCTAGATGCTCGCTCTTTTGCTATGCCTATGCTGCGATACCTACCACTTGCTTATCATGTCCCATATTGTTGAACCAAGCCTCTAACCCACCTTGTCCTATCAAACCGTTGTTTGGCTATGTTACCGCTTTGCTTAGCCCCTCTTATAGCGTTGTTAGTTGCAGGTGAAGAATGAAGTTCGTTCCTTGTTGGAACATGGAGATGTTGTTCCTTGTTGGAACATGTTTACTTGTTGGGATATCGCTATATATCTTATTTAATTAATGCATCTATATACTTGGTAAAGGGTGGAAGGCTCGGCCTTATGCCTGGTGTTTCGTTCCACTCTTGCCACCCTAGTTTCCGTCATATCGGTGTTATGTTCCTGGATTTTGCGTCCCTTACGCGGTTGGGCTATAATGGGAACCCCTTGACAGTTCGCCTTAAGTAAAGCTCTTCCAGCAATGCCCAACATTGGTTTTACCATTCGCCACCTAGCCTTTTCTTTCCCTTGAGTCGCCCGGCTCACGGGTCATCGTTATTTTACCCCCCCCCCGGGCCAGTGCTCCTCTGAGTGTTGGTCCGAACTAGAGTCCTGTGTAGCGCCCCCTCGGGGAAACTCGAGGTTTGGTTTTAGTTGTATGGAGCGCTCATCTGAGTGTGCCCTGAGAAAGAGATATGTGCAGCTCCTATCGGGATTTGTCGGCACATTCGGGCGGTGTTGCTGGTTTAGTTTTACCCTGTCGAAATGTCTTGTTGTACCGGGATACCGAGTCTGATCGGAATGTCTCGGGTGGAGGTCTATTCCTTCGTTGACCGTGAGAGCTTGTGATGGGCTAAGTTGGGACACCCCTGTAGGGATTGAACTTTCGAAAGCCGTGCCCGCGGTTATGGGCAGATGGGAATTTGTTAACGTCCGGTTGTAGAAAACCTGAAGTTGACCTTAATAAAAATGCATGAACCGCGTGTGTAACTGTGATGGTCTCTTTCCGGCGGAGTCCGGGAAGTGAACACGGTTGTTGGAGTTATGCTTGACGTAGGTTGTTTAGGATCACTTCTTGATCATACTTTTAACAACCATGCTTTGCCTTCTCTTCTCGCTCTCATTTGCGTATGTTAGCTACCATATATGCTAGTCGCTTGTTGCAGCTCCACCTCATACCTTTACCTTACCCATAAGCTTATATAGTCTTGATCGCGAGGGTGCGAGATTGCTGAGTCCCCGTGGCTCACAGATACTTCCAAACCAGTTTGCAGGTGACGATGAGTCCGTGCAGATGACGCAACCAAGCTCAGGAGGAGCTCGATGAAGATCTTGTCCTTTGTGTTGTTTTCGTTCTAGTTGATCAGTGGTGGAGCCCAGTTGGGGTCGCTCGGGGACCTTGTCGCATTTGGGGTTCTTCTTTTATTTTGGTTCCGTAGTCGGACCTTGATTGTATCTGGATGATGTAATGCTTTATTCATGTAATTGTGTGAAGTGGCGATTGTAAGCCAACTATGTATCTCTTCTTCCCCTGTTTTATTACATGGGTTGTGTGAAGATTATCTCACTTGCGACATTGCTTTCAATGCGGTTATGCCTCTAAGTCGTGCTTCGACACGTGGGAGATATAGCCGCATCGAGGGTGTTACAAGTTGGTATCAGAGCCTTCCCCGACCTTAGGAGCCCCTTTGCTTGATCGTTTTTAGCGGCCGAGTTGTGTCTAGAAAAATGTTTTGAGTCATCTAGGAATTATATATCAGAGAGCTTAGGAATTATTTTTACTTCCCAGTCTCCTCATCGCTCTGGTAAGGCATCCTGACGTAGAGTTTTGACTCTTCTCTTCTCAAATTTCACTAAAAAAATTTAGGATCACGCGGGTATCTTGGAATCGTTCCGATGGTTTTATGATGAGAACATTGTCTTGGTGCCTCCTGTCAGGGGTTTAGTGGAAGTGTCCCGGGGAGTTGAGCTCTGAGGTGTTGTCATCATAATTTTATCGTTGCAGTTCTGGAATACCTGAGTTTAGTACGCCGACATCGAAAATCTCTTTTATGCAGTTCGTTGGTGAGATAACCTCGACGCCACCCAGTACTGGGGCGGGAGTTCGGGAGTATTGCCATAACTTGTATAACGGATGCTTTTCGAAGGTTGCGGTAGATGATTTCCGAGGGTGTCTGGGTTATGTGTTGAAGGATGGATACAGCTAGATGTAGGATTTGCTAGTTTGGGTGAGATATTATGCTTCCCCTGTATCCCCAACACCTGATTGCATAACCGGAAAATTTCGGGAGTTTCATAGGTGGGAATTCAAGTAGCTCTTAGGATATCTTTTCGACAGATGTATGATATGAAATTGGGGTTCGACGTCTAGTGGTCCGCCTATTCATGGTCGATTTTACAGTGGTCTCGTTGTGTCTTAAAGAGTCCTTGGCTATGCCGACTCGGGGACGCTTCATATGTCATGTGCACTGCCTTGTACATGATGGTGTTGTACGATCGAGCCCGTGTAGGCCCCACCACGAAAAATTCGGACGAAATCTCTATCATATGTTTGTTCCGGCTTATTCTGTAAGCAGATCCTTTGTTTTGTTTTCAGTTGTGGTATTCGAGTTGCTTCGAAGTCAAATGTTGATTCCATACCTTCTCCAAGTGGTGTTCTCATACTTCTATGTGAATACTAATCCTTCTTGATCATCGAGATTGTGTTGTCAATCCTTTTCAACCGGCGTGTTTCTCTTCAAGTGGATCCGATCATTCCAATATCAGCAAGATCTATTATCACTTCTTCTCAACGGTGTTCATTTCATTCGTCCCAAGTTGCTTTTGTTTTTCCCGCCCACCCACCCTTCTTCTTCAAGGAATCCGATGACTTAATCAAGTATCATTTATTCTTGTGAAGTCTCTCCATTCTTTTTATTCATATTCTTATCCGGTGTTCTCATGAAGATTCTAACTGAGCTTCAAGTTCGTCATTCCTCATTCCTTTTTCTTCTCCGGTGGTTTCAAGTCAAGCTTTGTGGATCATATCCTTTTTCCTCGTTTCAAATACCTTCTCATGCCGGTGCAATCCTTAATCATTCACCTCTCGCTATTCAATTGTTCCGGAGTGCTTAAGATATCTCAGAAGGCTCGTCTTGTCATCCAAGATCTGCTCAACCTATTTCGAGATTGTTATCTCATTCAAGCCATGTAATTCAACCGTTGCTTTCTCTCTTTTGAATTGTTCTACGGTGTTTCTTTTGAGTGAGCCCTAACCCACAGGCCTTTGTTCCAGGATCTTACGTGACTCTTTTATTTTCCTGGAGCTACCATCAAATTCTTTTTGAAGTTTGACGTAAGAATGATTTATCATCAGTCAAATGCTTTTCTCCTAGATCTGTCGAATTCTTTTCATCGTTGTTTCAACATTTCTAATTTTTCATCCCGGAGTGTCTCAACGTTGCATGGTGGTGCTTCTCGTCACCATTCTCTGTATTTGAAGACCGAAGAAGATTTGCTCTCAATCTTGTTCTTGTCTCTTCAAGATTCATGGTGATAGCTTTATGCCATTCTACCGTAATTGTTTTCGGTTGCGAGAATTCTTTTCACTCTTCCGGAGCAATTCAAGAGTATTCTCAGTTTGTTATCCGGAGTCCATCATCTAAGATTTACTCATTCCAGCTTTCAGCTCTCATACTCTAAATCTTACCGGTGCTTCGTTCAAGTGATCTCTAATCAGTTTGTGATCCCTTCGTTCTCATGTATCTAGATTCACTCTAGCATCTTCGTTCTTTTGCAAATTCTTCCCGGTGATTCATTATGTTTTAATCGTTCCTTTTCAATTCTTACGGTGTTTTGCTCAAGAGTTCTCTTCCTTCTTCATCATATCAATTTATTCATTATTTCAATTCTACCGGTGGTTCGTTCAAGACCTTTCCAAGTTTATGTTATATCTCTTTTAATCTTTTCTACGAGAATAAGTAGTATGTCAAATCTGTTGAGTGTCATCAATTTAATTGGCAAAGGATACGCATAACATAATTCTTATTCTTGTTTCATCCAAGTGGTCTATTCTTGATTCCGAAGGTTCATCAAAATTCTTGATCTCAATTGTTCATCTTCTCTTTTCCCGGAGTTCCAACATTTTTCAATTAGTTCATCACGGAGATCTATCTAAATCATTGCAAGGATTCACCTTGTGTTTTCAATTTCTTTTTTGTTATTCTTTTCTTACCGGAGTTTCTTTATGGAGGCTATACATAATGGTCCATCAAGGATTTAATTCCTTCTCCAACTTTTTCATCGAGATTCTTTTCTAAGAAGCTCAAGCTTTCTTCATATTGTAATCCGGAGTGCAATTCTTTCTTCTGTATCATTGGAGGTGGTATTATGTCATTCTTGATCATTTGAGTTCATGTTTTCATGATTCACATGTTGTCATGCATGAGATATTTTAAATCCATCAATCTCGTCATTGGAATTATCTTGGGTTATATTTCACCTAAAGCTTTCCCTAAGGATTTTGCTAATTATGGTGCTTATAAATGATCCAAGTTCTTCATTTATCCTCCCGGTGAAATAAGTTTCTCGTCTCCTTGTTGATATCAATCCAATCTGTTATTTTTCGTTACTGGCAGAATTTTACCTCATAGCTTTGAGATGTTTTATATAAGTCCACTACAATGTTGTTCTTTTCGTTGTTGGTGTTCCAACAACTCTGTTCGACCATTCTCCTAAAAGATGCCTCTTCAAGCTCTTATCTGGCAGAAGTTGGCATTTTCTTCTCCATTCTTTTATTTCAATTATCTATATTCTATTTTTTTCGTTCCGGAGGCATTGTGTTGTTGCTCTTTTCAACCAATCATCTCATTTTGTCAAAGATCATGCTCTTTTCATGCCCATCCATTTAACCAGAGTGTCGTGCCATCTTTCCAAGTTCTCTCATCTTATCAAGTTTTGCGTCGCTTCTCACACAGAGTGATGTACAAATTATCTCATTCTCATTCCTTCCCTATCTTGTTTTAACCGGAGTACTGTGCCCTTTTGCTCATGTTCTTTTGGCCTTATCAAGTCTTGCATCTCTTTTCAACAGGAGTGCTGTCTGAATTTGTTCTTCCTTGTTCCTCTTTTCTAACGGAGATTTTTCAACTTCGTTCATCTATGTTGCATTCTTTTCTCGAATTGTCTCAACCTTTTCAAGGTTCTTTGGTCTCACTCGTTTGTCAAAGAATCAACTTAGTTTTACCTCTTCTCTTTCTCTTCCGTTTTTCCTCCGGTGCCATTCTAGATCTCGGGACGAGATCCTCTCGTAGTGGTGGAGTGTTGTGACGCCCCGAGGCCGATGTGCCAGGTGTCGTGCAGTTATTCGCTGTTGTTTCCTTGTCATTGCTTGCATGTCATGCATTGCATATCATGTCATCATGTGCATTTCATTTGCATACATGTTCATCTCATGCATCCGAGCATTTTCCCCGTTGTCCGTTTTGCATTCCGGCGCTCCGTTCTCCTCCGGTGGTCATTTCCACCTTCTTCTCGTGTGTGGGGATTAAAAATTTCCGGATTGGACCGAGACTTGTCATGCGACCTTGGTTTACTACCGGTAGACCGCCTGTCAAGTTTCGTATCATTTGGACTTTGTTTGATACTCCAACGGTTAACCGAGGGACCGAAAAGGCCTCGTGTGTGTTGCAGCCCAACACCCCTCCAATTTGGCCCAAAACCCACCTAAACCTGCTCCATCATCTAGAGCGTTCGATCATGATCGCGTGGCCGAAAACCACACTCCATTTGGAGCTTCCTAGCTCCTCCTACCTATATAAAGGCATCTTCCCCGAAAATCGCGGATCTTCTCCTTCCTCTAACCCTAGCCCCGCTCCTCTCCGCGCGGCCGGACACGTCCGCCGGCCGCCGGACACATCGCTGCCGCCACTCAGAAGCGGCCACATGGCCCCTGCGCCGCCTCCCACCGCCCGGGCCCGGGAGCCCAGATCCGGCCCCCGCGGCCCGTCTCCTCGTCGCCGCCGCCCGCGGGAAGCGCCCGCCCGACGCCGCCGCCTCTCCCCTTGCCGGCGCCCGCGCCACCGGACGCCGACGGCCGCCGCCGTCCTCCGCGCCGGCAACCACGCCGCTCCGCGTTCGCCGCCGTCCGGCCTCCCTGTCGAGCGCCGCCGCCGCCATGCGCCGCCATCGCCGGTGCCGAGCTCCCCCGGCGAGCTCCTTCCTCTTCCCGCTGCTCCGGCCACCTCCCTCGTCTCCGGCGACCCAACTCCGGTGATCTACTTCAGCGCACGCGCCAGATCTTGATCTGGGGATCCCCTCAGTTGACTTTTGTCTCTCTAACCCTAATTTTTTATGCGATCTTTGACCTGCTATATCTCCGCATTCGTAACTTCGATTTGGGCATATAGCATATCAAAATGTTTGCCTCTGAGAGTACATCATTTCATTCCATTGCATCATTTTCATTTGAGTTCATCTTGATGCCCGAAATGCTGTTAGAAGGAGGCTACTTGAGTTAATTGTCAGATCTGCTACTCCATGTTAGACTTTTGTCATTTTTGCCATGATTATTGTGTGCATGATATGACCATGAGCTCTACATATGTTTTGTTAAGGGTTTTTCCGTCTTTCCAGAGGTGCAACCCATGTATTTTTGTGATGTGTGTAGTGACTAGTGCAAGCTTGCAAAGTGAGGCACTTGGTAACTCTGTTTTCAGGGACTTAGTAATTTCACTAAGTCCTGGGATTGTTTAGTTCATGATGCCATATGTAAATGTTGTTTCCTAGTGATCCGTGCCTCTTTTGAGGATGATCAGTAAGGATGTTTTGTTAACATTGTAGTGCTCTATCCATCCATGTCTTTGTTTGCATATATGGAGCACCCTAGCTTGAGTCAATCGAGCTCTACTTTTGCTTCGTTGTGAATCTGGGCAGATCATCAACTTGTTTGCGATTTTGCCGGTGTTATTGTAGTTGATCCGTGCATGTTATGCCATTGTTCTTGCCATGTCTAGCTTGCATTTTGTGCCTTCTTAATGGATGTATGCTTGTCTTGCCATGACTTGCTCCGTAGTGAGTGCATCGAGCTCGTAAACATGCCTTTGTGGGTTATGTTTCAGCATGTGTCAGTTTTCACTAAGTCTGAAAACTGATTATGTTTTTGCTATGTTCGTGTGCTCGTTAGTATATTTTTCGGATCCCTTTTGGCTCAAGGTCACTAAGGGACTTTTGTTAAGCTCTTTGAGTAGCTCCATGCCATGCTTTACTTTTTCATGTTGAGGTCCTATAGCATGTTGTTTAGTGCTCCGAAGAGGGCTATATGATCTGAAATTTCAAACAAGTGTTAATTTCACTGAGATCTGTTTTACCATTTGCGTTTTTGCCATGCTTGTTTGAACCTCCTAATGGATGAATTGGTCGTAGCTCAGTGCTAGACTTTTGTTAAGCATCATGAATGCACCCCTGCCATGTATTTTGTTGCCATGTTTGAGTGTTGTAGCATGTTCATCTCATTGCATTTAGTTGGCTACTTGCTGTAAATCGCAGATCGGTGTCATATTTAAATCGATTGCCATTTCCAAACCGTAACTCCGATTCCGGTGATCTTTATATCGTTTTCAAGAGATTTCATCTCGTCTTTCCAGTGGCACACTTGGTTTTCCAAGTTGAGGCCAGGTTCTTGCATTTCCTGTCACATCATGCATATGCATCGCATACCGCATCTCGCATATCATACCATGTTCATGTGTGGCTTGTTTACTATGTTGTGTGCTTCTTTTCTGGTGTTGCGTCTTCGGGTTGGTTATATCGGTGTTATGTTCCCGGATTTTGCGTCTCTTACGCGGTTGGGCTATAATGGGAACCCCTTGACAGTTCGCCTTAGGTAAAGCTCTTCCAGCAATGTCCAACATTGGTTTTACCATTCGCCACCTAGCCTTTTCTTTCCCTTGAGTCGGTCGGCTCACGGGTCATCGTTATTTTACCCCCCCCCCCCCCCCGGGGCCAGTGCTCCTCTGAGTGTTGGTCCGAACTAGAGTCCTGTGCAGCGCCCCCTCGGGGAAACTCGAGGTTTGGTTTTAGTTGTATGGAGCGCTCATCTGAGTGTGCCCTGAGAAAGAGATATGTGCAGCTCCTATCAGGATTTGTCGGCACATTCGGGCGGTGTTGCGGGTTTAGTTTTACCCTGTCGAAATGTCTTGTTGTACCGGGATACCGAGTCTGATCGGAATGTCTCGGGTGGAGGTCTATTCCTTCGTTGACCGTGAGAGCTTGTGATGGGCTAAGTTGGGACACCCCTGCAGGGATTGAACTTTCGAAAGCCGTGCCCGCGGTTATGGGCAGATGGGAATTTGTTAACGTCCGGTTGTAGAAAACCTGAAGTTGACCTTAATAAAAATGCATCAACCGCGTGTGTAACCGTGATGGTCTCTTTCCGACGGAGTCCGGGAAGTGAACACGGTTGTTGGAGTTATGCTTGACATAGGTTTTTAGGATCACTTCTTGATCATACTTTTAACGACCGTGCTTTGCCTTCTCTTCTCGCTCTCATTTGCGTATGTTAGCCACCATATATGCTAGTCGCTTGCTGCAGCTCCACCTCATACCTTTACCTTACCCATAAGCTTATATAGTCTTGATCGCGAGGGTGCGAGATTGCTGAGTCCCCGTGGCTCACAGATACTTCCAAACCAGTTTGCAGGTGACGATGAGTCCGTGCAGATGACGCAACCAAGCTCAGGAGGAGCTCGATGAAGATCTTGTCCTTTGTGTTGTTTTCGTTCTAGTTGATCAGTAGTGGAGCCCAGTTGGGGTCGATCGGGGACCTTGTCGCATTTGGGGTTCTTCTTTTATTTTGGTTCCGTAGTCGGACCTTGATTGTATCTGGATGATGTAATGCTTTATTCATGTAATTGTGTGAAGTGGCGATTGTAAGCCAACTATGTATCTCTTCTTCCCCTGTTTTATTACATGGGTTGTGTGAAGATTATCTCACTTGCGACATTGCTTTCAATGCGGTTATGCCTCTAAGTCGTGCTTCGACACGTGGGAGATATAGCCGCATCAAGGGCGTTACACATTAGTCCAGGACTCCCTCACCTGTGACAGCATTAAGGTGCGAGGGAAGGGGAAGAGGTCATATGCATTCTCAGAAGATTTTGAAGATAAATCAGTTTGAAGACATTGACCTCATAGTGCGAAGACATTCACTTATTTGAAGAGAGTTGGTTCCAGATTTGTGTGAATCCATGAATAAGTACAGGTGAGGAATCTAACTAGTTGTGAAGCATAAGTGAATATACTTGGCATGATATGAGATGCAGACATAGATAGGTCCATATTTGGAAGTTTAGAAACCACTTTTGGTTGAAGTGGTTGGACCTGGTGGATCAAAAAGGCAGTGAAAAGTAAGTTTTAATTACCGCTTGACGAACTGCTAGACAAGATGGAGAGAGAGGACGAGCAGTTCAATCTCCCACGCCCTAACTTGGCGACGGAAGACACCTACGGCGGCGGAGAGGACGAGGTCCGCGGCCGACGTGAGGACGGCGTCGAAGATGTCGCGACAGCTAAGCGCTTCGTCTCTGGCGTCGACGCGAGCTAGCGGAGGCGCTAGGGTTTTGGTGCGAGTAGAAGAGGTGGAAGAAGAGATAATGACCGCGGTGAGGTGTGTATTTATAAGGACAGGGACGGCACAGCGTTATTATGCAGGTGCCTCTGGCGGTTCACATATGAAGGACATGTGGCATGCATGCAACTCATTGGAAGTTGTTCCATGTTCCCACGCACGCCTGGATTGTCGGGTGGTCATTCCGGCTTCTCCGGGTTTCAGGCAATAAGGATATAGCATTAAAACAGATTTAACTTTTGTCTCTATGTCTTCTGCTGACAAGGACTCGGAGAAGACAATCGACAGTTTCAATAGAATGCATATGATTTGGATAGATAGAATTTGAGGTAGAAGCACAGAAGAGGTTAGGGTCCGATCACATTCACTTAGATCAAGAAAATGCAAACTTGAAGACATAGCTATAAGTGAATGTTGTAGAGGACAGAACTCGAATATATGTATATATATATCAGACCAACTCAACCTTGTGAAGAGAAACATGAAACCAAATCAGTGTTGAAGACAAACCAAATGCAAAGACTGTGCAATGTGAACACCATTGAAACACACCAAACAAGAATTTGGTGGTGGCGTTACCCACCGTATAGGAAGTATTAGACCCAGACACGGCACACAATTATCGTGGCACTCCGAAGTCAAATTCCGCATTAATGTATTCACACTTAGTGTATGTCTTCATTGATTGAAGATATATGATACTTCATGTGTTGCACATCTAAGTCATCAACATGCATAAGCGTTAGGATGTGTGTCCAATTACAGGACATTTGAGGTTTCTAGGATATTCAGCTCACACCGCAACTTGCAAAACCTTTTCTCATCCAAGGGCTTTGTGAAGATATCTGCCAATTGCTCTTCAGTGTTGACGTGAATGATATCAATATCTTCCTTCATGACATGATCTCTGAGAAAGTGATGACGGTTCTAAATGTGCTTTGTCTTCGAATGCTGAACTGGGTTGTTGGCAATCTTGATGGCGCTTTCATTGTCGTAGTACAGTGGCACTTGCTTCAGGTGGATGCCATAGTCCTTGAGAGTTTGCTTCATCCACAGATGCTGAGCGCACCAAGATCCAGCAGGAACAGCAGTGGAGAGAGATACACAATTCTGCTTCTTTGAAGACCAATAGACAGGAGATCGTCCAAGAAAGTGACATGTGCCTGATGTGAACTTGCGATCAACCTTGTCACCAGCATAATCAGCATCTGAGAATCCAACTAGATCAAACTCTGTGCCCTTTGGATACCATAATCCTAGTGTTGGGGTGTAAGCCAAATACCGAAGAATTCGCTTCACAGCTAAGTGATGTGACTCCTTTGGTGCCACTTGGAATTGGGCACACATGCAAACGCTATGCATGATATCTGGCCTAGATGCACATAAATAGACTTAAGAACCAATCATGGAGCGATATACCTTTTGATCGAACTCTTTACCATTGTCGTCAGGGCCCAGATGACTTTTGGTTGGCATTGGCGTCGTGTATCCTTTGCAGTCTTGCATTCCAAACTTCTTCAGGCAATCTTTGAGGTATTTCTCTTGAGATATGAAGATGTCGTTGCTTTGCTGACGGATTTGAAGACCAAGGAAGAATTTTAGCTCACCCATCATGGACATCTGATATTGCTCTTGCATCATGTGTCCAAACTCATCACTGTATCTCTTGTTAGTGCAGCCGAAGATAATGTCATCCACATAGATCTGGCATACAAATAGTTCACCATCGTATGTCTTCATGAAGAGAGTGGGATCCAGGGAACCAGGTTTGAAGCCTTTGCTCTTCAGGAAGTCTTTGAGTGTGTCATACCAAGCGCGAGGGGCTTGTTTAAGGCCATACAGTGCCTTATTTAGCTTGTATACCATGTCAGGATGTTTTGGGTCTTCAAAGCAAGGAGGTTGTGCAACATACACTTCTTCTTCAATCTTGCCATTGAGAAAAGCACTCTTCACATCCATTTGGTACAGTAGGATGTTGTGATGGTTGGCATAGGCTAGCAGTATGTGAATGGCTTCAAGCCTAGCCACCGGAGCAAATGTTTCATCAAAGTCAATCTCTTCAACTTGAGTGTATCCTTGAGCAACGAGACGAGCCTTGTTTCTGACTACTTGACCATGCTTATCTTGTTTGTTGCGATAGATCCATTTGGTGCCAATGATGTTGTGCTTGCGAGGATCAGGACGCTTGACCAATTCCCACACATTTTTCAGCTCAAACGAGTGAGGGGACCAGGTGCATTGATGCTATCAATTATCTTCTCAATCTGTACTTCATTTGCAACACGAGGATGAACTGGACGAAGATTTTTCCCTTGTTGATCATTGTCTTTGTTTTCAGCATTGGCTTCAGGCTGAGCAGTGTCTTCAGGTTGACTTGGTCCAAAAATGATAAGTTCTTCTTCAGCCTGTGCCTCTGAAGGTATGATTTCTCCAGTACCCACAAGCTTGATGGATTCACTTGGTGAGACTTCATCTAGCACATTTGGCACGTGCTCTCTTTGTGAGCCGTTAGTTTCATCGAACCGCACATCCACAATTTGAACCACTTATAGTGAAAGAGGTTGAAGACTCTATAGGAGTGTGAATCCTTTCCGTAACCAAGCATAAAACCTTCATGTGCTTTCGGTGCAAATTTCGAAGTGTGATGCGGATCCTTGATCCAGCACCTAGCACCAAATACTCTGAAGTAGCTTATGTTTGGCTTCTTACCAGTCAGTAGCTCATATGATGTCTTCTTTAGAAGCTTGTGAAGATAAACACGGTTGATGATGTGGCATGCAGTATCAATAGCTTCAGGCCAGAACTTCCTTGGAGTCTTGTACTTATCAAGCATCGTCCGAGCCATCTCAATGAGTGTTCTGTTCTTGCGCTCCATGATGCCATTCTGCTGAGGTGTGTATGGAGCTGAGAACTCATGAGTGATGCCCAATGTATCAAGATAAGTGTCGAGGCCGGTGTTCTTGAATTCTGTGCCATTATCACTTCTGATGTGCTTGATCTTGATGCCATAGTTCATCATGGCATGATTGGCGAATCGTCTGAAGACATCATGCACTTCATTCTTGTAAAGGATTATATGCACCCAGGTATATCTTGAGTAATCACCAACAATGACGAAACCATAGAGGCAAGCAGTGGTAGTGAGAGTAGAGTAGTGAGTAGGGCCAAATAAGTCCATGTGAAGCAGCTCGAAGGGTTGAGATGTCGTCATGATTGTCTTCGAGGGATGTTTGGCCCTTGTCATCTTTCCAGCTTCGCAGGCACCACACAGATGATCCTTCTTGAACTTGACGCCCTCGATGCCTACGACATGTTTCTTCTTCGCGAGTGTGTACAATTTCCTCATGCCAGCATGCCCTAGCCTCCGATTCCAGAGCCAGCATTCTGACGCCTTTGCTAGAAGACATACGGCCAATTGTGGTCCTGCTGAGAAATCTACCATGTACAAATTGTCCTTTCGATATCCTTCAAGGACTAGAGATTTCTTAGACTCCATAAGCACAAGGCAACGATATTTTCCAAATATCACTACCATATTCAGATCACAAAGCATTGAGACAGACATTAAGTTGAAACCAAGGGATTCAACAAGCATCACTTTATCCATGTGCTGATCCTTTGAGATTGCAACTCTACCTAGACCCAATACCTTGCTTTTACCAGTGTCAGCAAATGTGATGTGACTCTTGTCAGATGGACATAAGGTTGAGTCCATGAGAAGACTTCGATCACCAGTCATGTGATTAGTGCATCCACTGTCCATAATCCATTCAGAAGCCTTTGGTATCGTACCCTACAGTGCAGTTAGGGGGATAGGCTTCACCAAGGGAAATGTGAAGCATAAACATTTGACGAACAAGCATATTGTCAAAGTTCAGATCCTGGTTAGGGTAGATCGAATGACTGTCATGAAAACCAGGAACAAAATACATAGTAAGACCATTCGGGCATTTTATCTTGCACCCCACAAGATGTTTTAGGTCCCCAGCATAAGCATCAGACACCTTTGATTTCCGGCTGGAGACCCTTCCCTGCAAAAAAAGTTAAGTTTTCTTAACCACTCACTTTTTTAGGGGTGGCTTCGAAGCAATGAGTCTAAGTGCAGCATCTGAGAACTTTGGCTTTGGAGCCCTAGCAAATAGTCTTGCAGGAGGTGAATAATACTCATAAGAATAAGCAGAGTAGTTCTTGGTCTTATGAACATGACGGTTTGATGAAACACGCTCATATTCATAGGCCTGGGTATGGTTTCCCTGCAAAACATTGGTGTTAGGGTGACTCTGGTGAGTCCTCTATCTGTATGAAGCATTTGGACCATATGAAGCCTTTGGTCTGGGGTTTGTCTTCTTCCCAGGTGGTGTCATGATCACATTCACCTGAAGATTCTCAAGACAACTTTTGGGTACCCATATCTTCTTCAAAGGGGGTCCATTCCTGCAGTTATTACCAATATACCTGGCAAACACTTCACCATTCTGATTCTTAAACAGTTTATAGTTTGCATCAAAGGATTCATCAATGATAATCGGGTTAGCACAAGTGAAGCCGGATAAGGTAGATGGATCCACTGAAGGTCCCTTTGCAGCAACCCATGTGGTTTTGGGGTACTACTCGGGCTTCCAGTAAGAACCATCAACATTCATTTTCCTATCGAACCCTACACCCTCTTTCCTAGGGTTTCGGTTCAGAATTTGTTTCTTGAGGACATCACATAGTGTCTGATGCCCTTTGAGACTTTTGTACATTCCTGTCTCAAGCAATGTCTTCAACTTGGCATTCTCATCAGCAATAGTAGTGGTAACCTCAGCAGAGGGGTTAGTTACCACATCAACAGTTGAAGATATTGCAACAGTAGTAGCAGTAGAACATCCAGCAACAGAAGCAACATTATCATGCTCAAGACATTTTAGACATGGTGGTTCAAATCTCCTGAGCAGGACTGATCTGTTGAGCGTGGAGTGACTCATTCTCCTTTTGAAGATCTTCATGAGCCGATCTCAAGTTCTCAAGCTCTTGCTTCCTTTGAAGATAATCATAGGATAGCTTTTCATGAGTAGTTGAGAACGTTTCATGACGACTTTCAAGTTCTTCGTACTTAACATGAAGATTTTTTATGTCTTCAATTAAGGACTGAGATCGGGTCATTCCTGCGTCCAACGGGTCATCGCTTTTGTCTAACAGTTTTTGAATATGTTCCATGGCATTCTGTTGTTCAGTTGCAATTTTAGCAAGTGTTCTGTAGCTAGGTTTAGATTCACATTCAGAGTCATCTTCACTTGATGTTTGAAAGTAAGCATCGCGTGAGTTTACCTTGGCACCACATGCCATGAAGCAGTAGGTGGGTGCAGAGTCATCCTCATCGTTAGCATCAACGTTGGTGATGAGACCATTGTCTTCAGTGTTGAAGATGGACTTGGCGACGTATGCTGAAGCTAGAGCCAGGCTTGCCATGCCTGAATCAGATTCCTCTTCAGACTCCACCTCCACCTCCTCAAATGCAGACTCCTCTGAATCCATCTCCTTGCCAACAAATGCACGAGCCTTGCTGGATGAGCTCTTCTTGTGTGATGAAGACTTCGACGAAGACTTGGAAGAAGACTTTGTGGATTTCTTCTTGTTGTTGTTCTCATTGTCCCATTGAGGACATTCAGAGATGTAGTGACCAGGTTTCTTGCACTTGTGGCACGTTCTCTTCTTGTAGTCACGAGAGGAAGCTTCATCATTTCTTGAGATGGATCTCGAAGACTGTCTGAAGCCTTTCTTCTTGGTGAACCTCTCGAACTTCTTCACTAGCATGGCAAGTTCCTTTCCAATGTCTTCAGGATCCTCAGAACTGCAGCCAAATTCTTCTTCAGATGAGGAAACAGCCTTTGCCTTCAAAGCACGAGTTCGATCATAGTTGGGACCATAGATATCTCTTTTCTCAGATAACTGGAACTCATGTGTGTTGAGCCTCTCAAGTATGTCAGACGGATCGAGAGTCTTGAAGTTAGGGCGTTCTTGAATCATCAGGGTCAGGGTGTCAAATGAGCTGTCGAGTGATCTCAAGAGTGTCTTGACGATTTCATGCTTGGTGACCTCAGTGGCGCCGAGCACATGAAGCTCATTTGTGATGTCAGTGAGGCGATCAAATGTTAGCTGAACATTCTCATTGTCATTTCTCTTGAAGCGGTTGAAGAGGTTGCTAAGAACACTTATCCTTGAGTCTCTCTGGGTTGAGACGCCTTCGTTGACCTTCGAGAGCCAGTCCCAGACTAGCTTCGCAGTTTCCAGAGCACTCACACGACCATACTGTCCTTTGGTCAGATGACCATAGATGATGTTCTTGGCAGTAGAATCCAGTTGAATGAACTTCTTGACATCAGTAGGTGTGACACCTTCATCGGCCTTGGGAACGCCATTCTTGACGACGTCGATATCAACGGCTTCAAGATGCATGCGCATCTTATTCTTCTAGTAGGGGTAATCAGTGCCATCGAAGACAGGGCACGCAGCGGAGACTTTGATTATCCCTGCAGTCGACATAGCTAAAACTCCAGGTGGTTAAACCGAATCACACAGAATAAGGGAGCACCTTGTTCTGATACCAATTGAAAGCGCTAGTTATCGACTAGAGGGAGGGTGAATAGACGATTTTTATGGAAGTCTTCAAAACACGGGGGCTTTGAAGACAAACTGTAGAAATGAACCTATTGATATGTAGTGGAAGGTAGACTACACTAGACAAGCCATAGTCAAGTAAGCAATGAAGTGAAAGCACGAAGACTATCAGCGGCTGGGTAGTATGGATCAGGATGGAACATAGTATGAAGCCAAACAATAACAGTCTTCACACAATGAAGTCAATCAGATCATGCAAGCAGGCAATGACTTCACGAAGACAAACTATAAGTAAAGAGAGGTAAAGGATAGAACCAGTTGCTTGGTGAGGATAAGGATTTGTTGGGCCAGTTCCAGTTGCTGTGACAACTATACGTCTGGTTAGGGAGGCTGAGATTCAACTCAGAAGACAGCGTCTTCACCTTATTCCCCTTGAGCTAAGGACACATAGTCCTCGCCCAATCACTCTGGTAAGTCTTCAAGGTAGACTTCCAAACCTTCACAGACTTCGTTCATCGGCAATCCACACAATGACTCTTGGATGCTAAAAACTCGACGCCTAACCGGATGGAGGATTCACAGTCCTCAAGTGTAACAAGTCTTAAGGTCACGCAGACATAAAGACTTCAGTGATGCCTAACACTCTTTGGCTCTGGGTGTTTAGGGCTTTGTCCTCGCAAGGATTTCTCTCTCAAATGCTTCGGAGGTGGGTTGCTCTCAAATGACAAAAGTCGTGCACTAATTCTGAGCAGCCACCAATTTATGGTGTAGGGGGTGGGCTATTTATAGCCAGGAGGTAACCCGACCTGATTTGTCTGAAATGACCCTAGGTTACTAAGGAACTGACACGTGTCCAATGGTCATATTTCAAACACACGCGGCAGCTTGACTTGGGCTACAAGTAAAGCTGACTCATCCAGCTTTGGATAAGATTAACTCTCATTGTCTTCGCTCGAAGACATAGGATTTGGTTGAGCATCACTTTAGTCATTCTGACTTTGTTCACTTGGACCCCACTTAATAGTACGGTGGTTCCTATAACTCAACAAAGAAGAAAAGGAAACTACGAAACAACTGTAACATCCCAAAATTCTAAATTTTGGAATGTTATATAAATATATATATTTGATTGATTGCTTGATTGATTGACTGAAATTGAGTGAAATTCGAAACCTTTTGAAAGTTAAATGAGAGGGAATAAAAGGACTTTCCCAAACTTTCATTTTCATTTTGATCTCCGTGATTCAAATTCTTTTCAAATACAAAACCTTAGAGAGAAGATGACATGACTTCTTCCATTTAATTAAATGAAAAGGGTATTTGAAAATATTTGAATTTTATTTGGAAATATTTTCAAATTCAGAAACTTCAAGCGACTCAATGATTTTCATGAGAGAAGATAAAATGACTTCTTCAAAACATATGAAATATGAGTTGGGAGTTTAAAAGGATCAAATTTAAAGTCCTTTTGGAAATTATTTTCAATTTGGAGTTATTTGGATTTTTTTAAATTATTTTTCTCCAGAAATAAAATATATGGAAAATAGGGTAACATGATTCCCTACATCATAAAATTGGAGAGAAATATTTTTGAAATTATTTTGGTATTTCTAAAATGATTTTTATTGGATTTTAGTAGGGCAGTGGCACTCTTTGAATTATTTGAATTTTTCTCGAAATTATATGACTTGAAAAAAATGTTCATTTTGTAGAAAATCTTTTTCTAAAATTTTTGATATATAATATGCCTATATAAAAATTTTATTTTATTTTTCTTTATTCAGGTTATCCTTCTGTTTCTATTTTTAAAAAAAATAATACGTGCGGCCCGTCCTTAAATGTTGCGCACGTGCGCATCATAGTACCACGGGCGTCCTATCTTTTCTTTCCTATATGGGCCAGGCCCAGCCGGCCATATTCCTTCCCCGTATTTTTTCTTTTCATAATTTTTTTTCTCTCTTTTCTTTTCAATTGCTCAAAAAAAAATGCCGTGTGCGCGGCCGGCCGAACCGCCTAAAGGCCTTTTGGCCATGGCGCACCTCCTTTCTCTATTTCGTATATTTTCATCTACGTTTAGTCTCATATTGCCTAGCCTCTGACCCTTAAACATTTTTTCCACCTATAAATATAAACCCATAGAGCCTTCAAAAATCATCAAATTCGGGTTAAATCAATATTTTGGTTTGACTAGATTCATTTAAGACAAATATATTTCTCCTCTCCAGCGCGACTTCTAAAAATTGTCTCTTCTCTCCAAAGTCGTCTTTTCTCTGCCTTATAAAGATATTTTGTTTTTGTTTTTTTATACTTCCGTAGTTTATTATTTCTAGACTAGTACGATAAAATAATTAGATTACCAATTAGTCTCTACATTTATACATTAGACCTAAAATTCTTTTAGCCGTAGCTATTTTTCTTTCGTAAAACAGCTTGGCCCTGATTTTTTAAATAGCCATAACTTTTTACTCGTTCATCCAAATTAGATAAAACCAACGCCCACTTCTTTGTTACGATCTCCTCTATCCAGTAAAACAACTTAAACATAACTTGAGTTTTATAACTCCAATTTAGTTGATTCGTTTTGCAAATCGAAGCTCTTGACTTAAACTTTCTGATAAGGCCAAATTCACATAATTTTGGTACTGTTAGAAATTGTTTTATGTTGCAAGAGTTATTTGTTGGTTTTGATGTTTTCCGAACTGTCTTCTTCGTTCTTCCCAATCTTTTGAGTGATTGCTTATGTGTGGTTACTATTGCTTGCTCACGATAGATTGAACGGAGTGTGACGAGTACAACTATCAAGAGTTATGAGTGCGAATCATCTTCATCAACAGTACAAGGCAAGTTCACACTTTGATCATATCCCTTCCATACCTAGTTTTTATGCATTAGTTTCACCCTCAAACATTGCATGAGTAGGATTAATAACATGTGGGTATTGGGAAGTAGTTGATGAGGTAGAACCTATTGTCCTTTATATAAAACCCTTGGGAGTTACTTCTACGTTATGCTTATACTACTATACTATGCTCGTAGACGTGGATTGGATTTGAGTGTATCCATGACAGATGTGAGATTGTTAATTAATGGTTCAACTTAAGGTGGTTACTTTAATACACATCTGGGTGGATTGGTTGGGGCACCTGGAGAACCCAGTGCTTGCCCAAGGGGATCCCGGAGGACCCGTGTGATCACCCTATGGAATGCCACCCATGCTCAAAGGGATCAAAAGATTATTCATGCTAGAAACTTCCGTGTGCAGCCAAAAGCTATTATGGGCTCTAGCATAGTTGAGTAAGTTGCGTGAAGCTCTTGAAGAGATAGACTAGCAGGTGGTTGGGTTGTAGGTGGTATAGTCTATCCAGAGTAGAGAGTTAATGCTTCTGAAAGACTGTGTCTCGGTCATCCGTTTCTCAAACATCATGTAGTGCGAGAAATCCAACGGAGGAGATCGAGTCTTGTGGGGAAAAGTGTGCAAACCTCTGCAGAGTGTATAAACTAATCATGGTTAGCCGTGTCCCCGGTTAAGGACATCTTGAGTCTCTGGTACTTGGATTATCATATTGATCTCATCACGTTACTTAAATAATTTGTTGGGTTATTGATGTTAATTTGGTATTGAGTTGGAGGAACATTCTCAATATTTTTCAATCAACTTTGTAGTTAAATAAATCATATTCCTTTGTTGTAGGGAAAAATTGGCTTTTCGCAAAAACATTATAACCCTAGAGCTTTTCCACCAGCCAAATATGCATGTAGTGATAGCTATTATTCATCATTATCCTCTGGTGTGAATTTGCTAGTACATTTAATGTACTGACCCTTTGTGGGTGCAACGTCTCATGTTGCAGGACTTCTTACGACGAGTAAGTGATACGTTAGGGTTACGATTTCTACACTCAACTTTGTCGTTGGTATTGATGGGAATCCACAACCTTGTTGTTACTTCCGCTATTTGGATTGAGGTAATAGTATTTACGTTATTTCATACATGTGATTTACCTCTGTTATAAATTCTCGAGTACTGTGTGTGTCAGCATACCGATCCAGGGATGACACTTAAGCACAGAGACTTGACCTTCTAAGGTCGGGTCGCTACAAGATGGTATCAGAGCACATGTTAACTGTAGGACGTGACCCCTAGAAACTGGAAAACCCATAGGAAAGATTTTCTCTATAACTTTCTTTTCAAAAAAGATCTTTTACCTCTCCTCTCTTCTGAGCTTATTCAAATATTTCCTTTAGTGAGACCATACCCCTTTCCCCTTTTGACCACACAAAGATTCGACTGATGAGACCACTCCAAGAAGTACAAGATATCGAACAACTGAGACCATTCGGAATGAAGAGGATTTTACCATATATTATAATAATGTGAACTACAACGGTTGAAGACTCCGAAGACTAGGAGAATTGAAGGCCCTGTAGAATTTTCCAGATTTGTATGACCTAGGAAGGCACCCCTTATGGAACTTGGCAGACTGAGGAAGCTGTCAGTACCCGAGATCAAGGTGTATCGGAGAAAGACCAGAACATGGAGCATGAGAACTCAAAGTTTTGTCAAGAAAACCCTAAGGCAGGAGATATCAACTATGGAAGATAGCTCATGGCAATGACAAGGGCAGAAACACGGTTATCCGTGATGTCATCGCCAGTGATACTATGGTCACCGAGCTGAGCTAAGCATGCATTTCTTTGGAAGGATTGGATGGTAGAAGGCTAATGGAGCATCTATCAGCAAAAGATGAAGTTTTAACCTTAGCCGGTGTATCACCAGGATCTAGAGTATTACATCAAGAATTTTAAGATGGACCTTTAGGGAGCCATATTTGACAAGGAAGCATTTCGTGAAGAACTTAGGACCCAGAAGATGAAAGTAGCCAAGCTGGATAAGCAAAACCTCGAGATACCAGAGATTCGTCAGGAACTGAAAGACAGTAGGACCATGGTTCATGCGAAGGATGTTGAAACCAGAAGTTTGGAACGCAACTCCAGAATATTAAAGGACGTCATGAGAGACTTCGCGTCAACAGGAATGATCTGGCAAAAGAACTTGGGAAGGATAAGCACGATCGAAAGAAGCCATTGGAGACATGAACAAGAATCGTAGAGCTTGATGACTTTGAAGATTTATTGACATTTAGAAGACCCAACCCCTGTTATATGCCTACGTTAGATGCGACGTTTGTGAGCTGTCATTTGTTTGATGTTTTTCCGACACCACAGATAAAATCTGTCTTTTTAAAACCATTGTTTGTATTGTGTGCATCCCTCTCCCTCTCTCTCATCTCACCCCAAAACCCATGGACCCAATAGAGGATGAATGGAGATGAACTCATATTTTCTGGACCGATGATTCAATTGGAGATAGACCGATGGATTCAGAACATGGAAGATCATATGAAGAATAACACTATAGCCGGAAAGGATATGGCCCAGCATGCTCTTCAGTGCTTTGAAAGAGGTGTTGCTACTTGGTGGAGGATGTACCAAACCATGAATGGGTGGCAAGGAGTAACCACTTGGAAAAAAATTAAGTTGACTCTACAAAGATCTCATCTTGTGTCCCAGAAGTTGAAGCCTTATGGAAAGGATATGAAGAAACGTTGTGCATGCAAGATTTGTGGATAAATAGGACACACCCATAAAGAACACAAGGATGAATGCCCTAATTGTGAAGGAAGTCACCCAGTTGAAGAATGCCCAACTAGGCAGATTACTTGTTTCTTGTGTGAAGGGACTACCCACTATCCTGCTCAGTGTCACATTTACCCTATGGTACGAAGAACTGTACAACAGAAGAAAGAAGTAAAGAAAGGAGCCCTTGTGGATATTTTAGAAGAACCCGTGATGAAGGAAGATGTCGAGGGACACACCCAAAGAAGAACCAATTAAACCCTGCACCAAGTCATGCTATTCATGTGGAGAAGAAGGACACATCTCCCAGTATTGTATGAATGGGGATCTAGTAGAATTCCCGACGGAGGAAGTAGAGTATGACCCACAAGAAATAGAAGCCATGGTTGGCATGGAAAGGTCCAGGAAGAGAAGTAGATTGGATTCCAGGAAGGACCTGAGTCATATCACCTGTTACAGGTGCAAGGAGTCAGGGCACTACCTCAGTAGTTGCCCAAAAAGGAAACCTCGAGACTTGTCAGAAGTAATATGTTTTCGTTGTAATGAAGCAGGGCACCTTGCCAGAGATTGTCCCAAAGAGAAGGAGACTCGTGACAAATAGTTGAGTCTGTGAGAAGTATAGTAGTAGAAGTGAGAACATTTTCTTTTATATTGAGGTGTTGAGTTGATGCATGTAATGAAAAAGCAAGAGATTCTAATCATTGGAGAATCAATAAAGTTAGCATCGTTGGTAAAGATTTGGATTTTATGAGTTGTTACTCTATGAAGAAGGATTTTGACCATTTTTGAGGATATGAGAAATATGGTCTATGTAAGATTTGTGCATTTTAAGGGTGGTAGTACCTTGTGAGGACACTTGACCTCTGGAAAGGATTATGATATTCCACAGAGTGGACTTTGGACAAAATAAGTATGAGTTTTATCTCGATATGTGGGATATCCCAAGAGTATGAAGGGATGAAGTATTATTGGAATATAAAGGCGGTATAATGTTGGTAATATGGAGCAATTGTAACATTGTGATGAGTCTGAGTAATCACACCTTAGTTTGGTACCAATAGAAGGAAGGGAGACACTACAATTGGAAGGATTGAAGAAATGCTAGGAAGCTGGATGTTGGAATAATGATCAGTTGCCCGATGATGATTTCAAGGTTTGCAAGTGATGAGATGGGCCATAACCCACAGGCCCCAGGACCTGACAAGAAGCAAGCAAACCATTGCTGAAGGAAAAAACCATGGAAGAAGTTGTGATTTTAGCAACAGACGATTTTATAGGAGTTTACGCAAAACCTGAGAATTGTGAAGGAACGATAGATGTTTGTTTGGCTTGCAGAGTAAATAGATTTATCCGAACTTGGTTCGTCGACAAGAGAAATTCTGCAATGCTTGAGAGGATGACCGAGTGTTAGAATGCGAGATTCGCTAAACCATGTACAAGGTAATGATTTGGGTGTGGGATGGATTGATCACCATACCGACTTAATCTTATTATTCGCCTTGCTATATGGGATGGTAAATCTGAGTGACTTACCTATAGTAGAGAGACGACGATATTAAGCCTTGTTTAAACCTTAGAATGGTATAATCATTTTCCCTTGTACAAGGCAGCTGTTGCCAATCGTAGGACATACGGTGAGAATGAAGCCTAGACCCATTTCCTGCAGGAGAAGCCATAAATGGTTGACCACCATGAGATATCGATAGTTGTTTCGTATTGGTGCCAGACCCGTCAGCTAAGAAGACCCAGTCACAGAAGAACCTTACCAAGATGAAAGACAGAAGAATTGAGGAAAAGGTTATGCCGCTACCGGAAGAGCCCAGAGAAGGAATTTTCCCGAAAATCTAAGAAGAACGACACTGCCAACAATAAGGATGGAGTATAAGAGTCTTGTTGGAACCGTAACCATGCTTCTAAGGGTGGTAGCACCCCAGACCCCCTCTGATGATCAATGGTTTTGAGAAGACCCCAAACCTAACCTATTTCTTTCTAGCCTCTCCGAATCTCGAGGACGAGATTCCTTTTAAGGGTGGTAGGTTCGTAACATCCCAAAATTCTAAATTTTGGAATGTTATATAAATAGATAGATTTGATTGATTGCTTGATTGATTGACTAAAATTGAGTGAAATTCGAAACCTTTTGAAAGTTAAATGAGAGGGAATAAAAGGACTTTCCCAAACTTTCATTTTCATTTTGATCTCCATGATTCAAATTCTTTTCAAATACAAAACCTTAGAGAGAAGATGACATGACTTCTTCCATTTAATTAAATGAAAAGGGTATTGAAAATATTTGAATTTTATTTGGAAATATTTTCAAATTCAGAAACTTCAAGCGACTCAATGATTTTCATGAGAGAAGATAAAATGACTTCTTCAAAACATATGAAATATGAGTTGGGAGTTTAAAAGGATCAAATTTAAAGTCTTTTTGGAAATTATTTTTAGTTTGGAGTTATTTGGATTTTTTTTCAAATTATTTTTCTCCAGAAATAAAATATATGGAAAATAGGGTAACATGATTCCCTACATCATAAAATTGGAGAGAAATATTTTTAAAATTATTTTGGTATTTCTAAAATGATTTTTATTGGATTTTAGTAGGGCAGTGGCACTCTTTGAATTATTTGAATTTTTCTCGATTTTATATGACTTGAAAAAAATGTTTATGTTGTAGAAAATCTTTTTCTAAAAATTTTGATATATAATATGCCTATATAAAATTTTTATTTTATTTTTCTTTATTCAGGTTATCCTTCTGTTTCTATTTTAATAAAAAATTGTACGTGCGGCCCGTCCCTAAATGTTACGCACGTGCGCATCATAGTATCAGTGGGCGTCCTATCTTTTTTTCCTGTATGGGCCAGGCCCAGCCGGCCATATTCCTTCCCCATATTTTTTTTTCTTTTCATAGTTTCTTTTCTCTCTTTTCTTTTCAATTGCTCAAAAAAAATTGCGGTGTGCGCGGCCGGCCGAACCGCCTAAAGGCCTTCTGGCCATGGCGCAACTCCTCTCTCTGTTTCGTATATTTTCGTCTACGTTTAGTCCCACATTGCATAGCCTCTGATCCTTAAACCTCTTTTCCACCTATAAATATAGACACATAGAGTCTCTAAAAAGCATTCGATTCGGGTTAAATCAATATTTTGGTTTGACTGGATTCATTTATGAAAAATATATTTTTTCTCTCCGGCGCGACTTCTGAAAATTGTCTCTTTTCTTCAAAATCGTCTTTTCTATGCCTTATAAAGGTATTTTTTTGTTTTTTTATACTTCCGTAGTTTATTATTTCTAGACTAGTACGATAAAATAATTAAATTAACAATTAGTCTATGTATTATGCATTAAACCTAAAAAAATTAGCTGTAGCTATTTTTTTTCATAAAACAGCTTGGCCCTGATTTTTTAAATAGCCATAACTTTTTGCTTGTTCATCTAAATTAGATGAAACCAACGCCCACTTTTTTGTTATGATCTCCTCTATCCAGTAAAACAACTTAAACATGTTTCTGAAAGTTCTAAAATTTGAATTCAAACAGATTTGTATTTAAATTTTTTTTGTTCATAACTTGAGTTTTATAACTCCGATTTAGTTGATTCTTTTTGCAGATCGAAGCTCTCAACTTAAACTTTCTGATAAGGCCAAATTCACATAATTTTGGTACTGTTAGAAATTGTTTTATGTTGCAAGAGTTATTTGTTGGTTTTGATGTTTTCCGAACTATTTTCTTCGTTCTCCCCGATCTTTTGAGTGATTGCTTATGTGTGGTTACTATTGCTTGCTCACGATAGATTGAACGGAGTGTGACGAGTAGAACTATCAAGAGTTATGAGTGCGAATCATCTTCATCAACAGTACAAGGCAAGTTCACACTTTGATCATATCCCTTCCATACCCAGTTTTTATGCATTAGTTTCACCCTCAAACATTGCATGAGTAGGATTGATAACATGTGGGTATTGGGAAGTAGTTGATGAGGTAGAACCTATTGTCCTTTATATCAAACCCTTGGGAGTTACTTCCACGTTATGCTTATACTACTATGTTATGCTCGTAGACGTGGATTGGGTTTGAGTGTATCCATGACAGATGTGAGATTGTTAATTAATGGTTCAACTTAAGGTGGTTACTTTAATACACATCTGGGTGCATTGGTTGGGGCACCTGGAGAACCCAGTGCTTGCCCAAGGGGATCCCGGAGGACCCGTGTGATCAGAATGCCACCCAGGCTCAAAGGGATCACAAGATTATTCATGCTAGAAACTTCCGTGTGCAGCCACAAGCTATTATAGACTCTAGCATAGTTGAGTAAGTTGCGTGAAGCTCTTGAAGAGATAGACTAGCAGGTAGTTGGGTTGTAGGTGGTATAGTCTATCCGGAGTAGAGAGTTAATGCTTCTGAAAGTCTGTGTCTCGGTCATCTGTTTCTCAAACATCATGTAGTGCGAGAAATCCAACGGAGAAGATCGAGTCTTGTGGGAAAAAGTGCGCAAACCTCCGCAGAGTGTATAAACTAATCATGGTTAGCCGTGTCCCCGATTAAGGACATCTTGAGTCTTTGGTACTTGGATTATCATATTGATCTCATCATGTTACCTAAATAATTTGTTAGGTTATTGATATTAATTTGGGATTGAGTTGGAGGAACCTTCTCAATATTTTCAACCAACTTTGTAGTTAAATAAATTATATTCCTTTGTTGTAGGAAAAAATTGGCTTTTCGCAAAAACATTATAACCCTAGAGCTTTTCCACCAGCCAAATATGCATGTAGTGATAGCTATTATTCATCATTATCCTCTGGTGTGAATTTGCCAGTACATTCAATGTACTGACCCTTTGTGGTTGTAACGTCTCATGTTGCAGGACTTCTTACGATGAGTAAGTGATACGTCAGGGTTACAATTTCTACACTCAACTTTGTCGTTGGTGTTGATGGGAATCCACAACCTTGCTGTTACTTCCGCTATTTGGATTGAGGTAATAGTATTTACGTTATTTCATACATGTGATTGGCCTCTGTTATAAATCCTCGAGTACTGTGTGTGTCAGCATACCGATCCAAGGATGACACTTAAGCACAGAGACTTGACCGTCTGAGGTCGGGTCGCTACAACAAATATGTCTTCATGCTCCATAGTCTTCATACGATGTCTTCTTATGTCATAGTCTTCAATGTGAATTTCTTCACAGACCATCATTGTCTTCAATGTCTTCACACATTTTTGGGGGTCATCTCTGGTAGGTAAACCGAATCAATGAGTGACTACTACATGTGTTATCCTACAATTCTAACAAACACATTAGTCCCTCAACCAAATTTGTCGTCAATACTCCAAAACCAACTAGGGGTGGCACTAAATGCACTTACAGAGGTGAGCATACCAAAAAACTTGAACATCCGCCCTGACTTTGCCTATTATCATTATTCTCACATCCATCAGTTTTTACTTTTTAGATGGGGGTAGAGATATGTTGCCCCCGGGCCCTACATAGAACCGATGCAGAAAGCCACAAAAAAGTGCCCAATTTTGGTTAGGTAGTCATAAAGACGGGGTTACCCATGCTAATATCTATTGTTAATCTTATATGTACTTTGTAGTCTACCCTTGCTAAGTTACTCATGTTACCTGGGTTTCAAGAAGTGGTTGTTATTTTGATTGATATAATCTTAGATTTGTTGCAGACATCTGGTTGTCCAGGGTGGTCCAGCCGTCGCCTGAGAGCATGACGACGCTCTTCAACCCATGATCAATGCTTTCATTAGAATGGATCTACTAAACCACCCTCACTTGGGCGGCTTTAATTGGTACTGTCAGTTGCTTAACAAAGATTACCAGGGTCTCCGCACTAGAGGTCTTGTGTGAGGATGAGGGTGAGTCTTCTTCTCATGTTGAAATAGTGTGGTCCATATGTACCCGTCCTTTTTGTTTATGTGGCTTCAGGGTGTGTTTACACTAGTTGTAGGCACTTTCGGTAAGTTGGATGGTATGTAAAGCCCTTATTTGTAAAAAGGGGTTTGATGCTTGAACCCATTGCCATGGTCATGTCATTTATTTTGATGGCTGTGATGACATCAAAACAAATGATATGACTTTTGCAATGGTTCTGAGCACCGAAACCCTCTTTACAACAATGGGCCTTTCATATCGTCCAATGGCGAAAGAATTTACAACAACTGTATTCACTTTCTCGAGGCACGTAAATAAGAAGGTTAAGCAACGTGTAGTGTAGATGACACCGTTTTCATCGTGAGAGGAAGACTCGCCCTCATCACATCATCCTCGTAGGGGGGCTCTCATGAGGGTGTTCTAGTGGACCCATTTTATAACAATCAAAGCAAAGCAATAGCTAAGAATGTGACATCACGTGTGATCCTTTTTCATGGATCATCTGTTGATAGCGAGTGAATGCCTTTCAATATCACCGTCGCTTACCGCCAGCAAATCAAATCAGGAAATCATCACGGCCCTTCCCTTTCCCTTCCACTTCCTCTTCCTCTCGGAGATTCCCACTGATGAACTCCGGCGTCTGTGTCTGCAGAACGCCCTGATTTTTCGACGACACGAGCGTTTCTTCTCGTAGTGTAGAAACAAGTTGCAAGTCGACGAACTGTCGAAGTCAAACCAAACACCGCGAACTTGGGTAAAGCCATCGAACACTTCGCCTCGTGCTCAGCTACTGTGCTAGCCAGTCTGCTCACCAAGCAAATATACGCGTCTCGTGCTCGTCGGCCTCTGCCGGCGGCCAACCGCCCGGTCGCCGCGGCTCTCATTCCTGCCGCGCGGTTCCCGGTGGCTTCGCCGCAGATCCCCAAGAAGCCTCAGAAGAAATTGCCCCTCGAGGACTGCTGTTCCTATGATGGATCCCGAGGCCAAGGAGGGCGGGCCACTCCAAGAAGCTGGCGGCGCCGGCGCCGACGGTGGTCCCCGCGACGGCAGCGCCGAATGCGGCGTCGCCTCCCCCTTCCGCTGGCTGCGGCGGCTCTCCCGCGAGCTGCACTGGAGCTTCGTGCTCGCCGTCTTCGCCGTCTACGGGGCCTGCCAGGGCGTGGGCAACGCCGTCGAGGTGGTCGCCGCCGCGTACTACAGCAAGGACGTGCTGCGCCTCCAGCCGTCGGCGGCGCAGTTCTACCAGGGCATCGTCGACTCGCCGTGGGTCGTCAAGCCCATCTGGGGCCTGCTCACCGACGTCGTGCCCGTCGCCGGGTACCGCCGCCGCCCCTATTTCCTTCTTGCAGGTGAAAAAAATGGGGATCTCTTCTTGATTCCACCACCACCACCACCACACACACACACATAGGCAGACTCAACATCATTTTCAGGGTTGGTATCCCCTGATGCTCTGTGTTCTGAGGTTAATGCAGGCGTGATTGGCGCCACATCCATGCTTATGATTTCCCTGCAAAGCAATCTGGGGCTCATACCGGCGGTCCTGGCCCTCACGGCGCAGAGCGCAGGCGCGGCGATAGCCGACGTGACGCTGGACGCCCTGGTTGCGCAGAACAGCATAACACACCCGCCGCTCGCCGCCGACATGCAAAGCTTGTGTGGGTTCTGCTCCTCATTTGGGTCATTGATTGGGTACTCCATCAGTGGCCTTCTTGTCCACTCCATGGGCGCCCAGGTCTGTTGCGTCTCCTGCTAAGCTAATATGCTATCAATCCTTGTTCCTCACATGCCGCGACATGCGAATTCGATGTTCTCGGCGAATGATATGCCTTGTGCTTGATGTTTGAAGGGGGCTCTTGGCTTGTTGAGCATCCCCTCAGCACTGGTGTTCTCAGCTGGGATTCTCCTGAAGGAGAGCCGAGTGACAAACTTCAGTTACAAGCAGGTGAGACAGCACACTCAACCTTTTTGTTGGGTTGAATTGCTGAATGCAGTCTTTGCACACTAATGACATTTAAGGCCTTTACTAAATCAGGTTCATAAGAAGTTCTACAAAGCAATTCAGACAATGGGGACAACACTGAAGTGCCCTGAAGTCTGGCGCCCGTGTTTGTACATATATGTTTCGCTCAATCTAAGCCTGGACATCCAAGGAGGAATGTTCTACTGGTACACAGATCGACTAACTGGACCAGGATTCTCTGAGGTGTGCACATATCATCATCACAGACTAGGAATCTAAAAGATAAAAACATGGCATTAATGGTTAAATCTCTATAGGCAGGTGGTGTTTCAAACAGATGCCTGATGCCCTGGCCACTTTGATGCAACATTATTTATTTATTTATTTATTAATGGTTAAATCTCTATAGGCAGGTGGTGTTTCTGTTAGAAGCCAATCTGGTTATCTGGCCAGAACTCTCTGGCTGGAAGACAGCTAGATGCCACTTTGATGCAACATAATTTATTTATGCAGCTTCCATAAGTAGATGAACATGGTATTTGTGTACTACCTTAATATTGCTAAAGCAATGTGCATTCAAATTCGACTAATAAGCTTCTGAAGATGGCCTGCCAATCTGCTCAAATGTTCCAAAATAGCAGTCTCAATCAGATCCTAACCCTTTATCGTGTAATATATGATAAAAAATTGCATGGATGTGCTATATAGGCTACATCGAGATTTATGATACTCATTTGTTGCCGGAGAAACTTACAGAACATTTGCATTGTGACAGGAATTTATCGGTGTGATCTATGCAGTCGGTGCAGTGGGTTCACTACTCGGAGTTGTGCTATACCAAAGTGCTCTGAAGGACTACAATTTCCGCAGCATGCTTTTATGGGGTCAGGTGCTGTCAAGCCTGACAGGAATGCTTGACCTAGCGCTAGTGACCCGACTAAACACGAAAATCGGCATACCAGACTACGTTTTCGCTGTGATCGACTGCAGCGTTTCTGTGATGATAGGCAAACTCCAGTGGATGCCGGTTCTAGTGCTTTGCTCCAAGCTTTGCCCTCCGGGCATCGAAGGAACCTTTTATGCGCTGCTCATGTCTATACAAAATGTGGGGCTGCTTATGTCTGCCTGGTGGGGTGGCCTGCTGCTGCACACGCTGAATGTGACTCGATCGGAGTTCACTAACCTTTGGGCAGTTGTATTGATCAGAAACATCTCGAGGCTGCTTCCGCTGATGCTACTGTTTCTTGTTCCTCAAAGCGACCAGAACTCGACACTCCTTCCTGCGGAGATGCTCCATGATGACGAATCTACAGAACCTGTCAAGGATGGATCAGGCAGTGTTGAGTTTTCCGTCCTTGTTGCGGATGATTCAGGTTGTCATCCTCCCGTTGAGGATGTTCAAGATGAGAGAATCAAAGTGACTGATGATGTAGGAGGGGATGTAGAGTTGATCCCACTGATGAACACGAACAGAACAGTTGGGTGATCATCTTTTTCGTAAGAGGGTTGATTCATGATTCATTTAGGCCCCGACCATCTGATTATACGCTTCGGTAGCTGTTGCTAGGAATGTACACAATTTCTTACCGCCTGTTTATCTGTATTTTGTATAGGTAAAAGCAGCTGAGTAGCAAGTGAAGCATACATTTTCTTCTCTCTTTCTTTTTTGCGAGATTCTTCTTCTTTCTTTTCTTAATGTAAAACAAGATAGAATAATACTAATATCAGTCCATTCAATTATTGTGTTGAGCAGTTCTTTTTTTCCTATCCATTGTTTCTTTCCTGCTCTCTTCAGTTGAGTTAAAACAGTAATTTCATCTCCTTCTCTATCAACAAATATGGTAATCATCCCTGATTACCATATTCTTTTCCTGTAACTTTCACCAAGGTTATGGTTGAAAGTTTGGCGTTTTGAGAATGTTGTCCTTTGTAGGTGTGAAGTGCTAGTATTTCAGTACATGTGCTCTGCATATTCTACACTCACCCCTCCCCAGGGCCTGTGCATCTACCAACCCTGTATATCACAGGCACTGGCAGAATTTGTTGGTGAAAGCCGTCTTCTCTTTACCTCATTTTTTGGATGGCAGAGTTGACGGTAAAAAGACGAAGTACAGATCTAGCGTATGTTATGTGGAAGAATTGACTTTGCATAAGAGTTTCTATCTTGACACATAAGTTCATTTCCCAAGCTCACTGAATAACTGAAATTCGAATGAGGGCAAGTGTTGCCAAATTTGAAGACAAAGTGATCGATTTATTATCATACTAATCGTTCATCCACTCATGGTCAGACACACACAGGCAGAAGCCTTCCATTTATACTACAGTGTCGCATCAGAAATGGCAAATAGCCAAGCAAATCGATCATCTTCTCTCTTACACAATTAGCACATGAACCCTAGATCTCTCACACCAACCCGAAACTACAGACAACAGACAGATATACCACCTTGTACACTTGCTTTTGTTAATCAGAACCAGCGGCTGGCTACTGCCGTGCCTGGTTCTTGAGGTGCTGGAACATCTTCTGTTTTATCCACTGCCTGTCGTACGGCAGAAAAGCTTGAAGTTGATGATCATACCTGCAGGGGCAGACCACAGCATGGTTAGTTGTTTTGCTTTTGTGATTCAGCGCTTTGAAAGTTAATGTGAAATTGTACTCACACTAGGGCACTGATGTCCGCTAGGCCATCGATGAAATTGTACAGGTCTGTGATGTCATAAGTGAAGTTCCTGGCCATCGGGTTGATATCCATGATTTTCTTTTCATAACGGGCACAGATACCTGTCGTTTAGAAAAACAACCTGTTAACCATATTATGCTCTACAAAGACAGTAGCTGAAGAAATGAACGCAAATACACAGGACTTGCTTCAATCAAAGAAAAGCATCTGGTTGTCCATATGAAGATCTACAATGACGGTAGCTAAAGAAATGAACGCAAATAAGTGCAGTTGCAGTGCAGATACGGTTTTACTGTACCTACTGTATTCCAGGGAACCCACCAGTTTGTGTGGTGCTTAGCTCATGGGTGATCCGGGGAGGATCCTAGCTGGAGTTAATGATGATCTTTTTGAAGTAGGTAACATTTCAAAGGGGAGATATTTCCTTAGCATGTTACCGTTCCAAAGGGATGCCCTGAGGCCGCGCTTGGTATCGGTGTAATTTAATACGGAGGTACTAAATTTATAAGTGTATCTTACTGGACACAAGTGTTTTCCGGCTGGAAACAAAACCGGTCAGTGGAGACGTGTATGTTTTACAGGTGTATTTAAAAGAAAACGGTAATCCAAACAGGGCCTGAAGAAAATGGGAGCTAATTCTGGTGTATGGCCCTAGTGATCAGGTTGTAGAGGGGCTTGAAAATAAATCAGAGGTTCCAATGTGCCCATTATTATTGGGGTGAGGGGGTATCAATCAGAGATTAATTGATCTGTTTAATTCTTGTAGTGCTAATTTGAATCTGATAGTTATCTAGGGGAAAAAGCTAGACTTACTTGGACTAACGAGCAATTAGATTATGTTAGATGTGTGTTGGATGATATCTTGTGATTAGGAGCCATGTTCACCCTTTGTAACTTGCAAGTTGTGACCAGAATTGGTTCCCTTTACCTCTATATTCTGAGTTAGATGGTCACACAATGGCTACTAGAGGGTTTTAAAGATCGGGTTATTTATAAATGGGGAGCATTCTTAAATCGGCAACATAGGAGGTGGAATGCGTTGGGTGACTGGAACTTCTGTTCTGTTGAGCTTAGAAAATTTCTGAGGGATTGGGGACCTAATTTTGGGAGAGAAGTAAAAGTTAGGAAAGACAGTGTTCTTGATAGTTCTGGACACTCTGCTGGGGAATGGCAGCTTGGAACAGGAGTTGATCGGTATTTATAAAGCAGAAGAAGCTTATTGGCAGCAAAGAGGGAGAGAGAAATGGATTGTTCAGGGTGACTGTAAGACAGCTTACTGGGAGAAGAAAGTGTTCTATCTTTTCTTTAATTCATTGATGGGGAAAAGGTGATTAGTGCTAAACAGGAGCTCCCTGACCATATCTATGACTTCTACAAGAGACAGTTTGGGGCTGAACCTAGAGGTGGCATGTCGTTGGCTGCCGAAGCATGGGGAAAAATATGAGAGTCTCTGAATCAGAAAATCTAGAACTGTGTACACCTTTTACTGAAGATGAAGTGGAGTTTGCAATTAAGCTGATGAACATCAATTCTGCACCCAGCCCTGATGGGTTCTCTATCCTGTTTTTTGGAAAAAATTAGGGGAACTTGAAACCTCTGGTGATGCACATTTTTCATGATCTGCATAGGGGGACTCTACAGGTTCACAGGATAAAGTTTGGGGTGCTTACTTTAATTCCTAAAATTCCAAGCAATCTAGGCCTATCACACTTCCGAATGTTATCACTAAGATCTTGACTAGGCTTGTACTATTAGAGTGACACCTATTGCACATAGAATTATTGACCCTTGCCAGACAGCCTTTATGAAGGGGAGAAATATTCTTGATGGGGTGATCATGCTCCATGAAATTATCCATCAAGAAACTATCAGGGGTGATCTTGAAACTTGACTTCAAGAAGGCCTATGACAGGGTAAGTTGAGAGTTTCTCAGAAGTGCTTGACAGGAAATGCTTTGGACCCAGCGATGCAATTCTTGATGGGCGGTAAAACAGCTATTAACATTAACTAGAAGAATGCCCCGGGCGTTGCTCCGGGAGTTTGTATGAAATAAAAACTAGGCTGAACTAATCAACCTAGCTAGTGTCTTTACAATTTCTCTTATAGCAAGATAATATGTTTATCAATATTTTTAAATAAATAAATGTACATCTCTATGTATAAGTGCAGAATTGGACGAAAACAAAACAAATATGCATGCATGCGTCACTTTCTTTCATAGTGCTAGCACCCAAGTATGAGCTGCATGCATGCATCAGTTTTTTTATTGATTAAAACACTCCTTAGGCATCATTTACTACATGCTCTGCATGCATGCGTTGGATCTTAATGGGTAGATCCAATGGCTATTGTAGTCTGATCGAGTATATCCAACGGCTAAATCAATTTAGGTGATGTGGCTCAAGGAGAAGCAAGAGAATTCCTAGTAATGGGGGCTAGCTATTTAGATATAGTAGATGAGGAGCAAGGAATCTTTTTTTTGTAATGGAACAGAGAGACCCCTTGTCACCTATTCTTTTCAATTTTGTGGTAGATAGTCTCTCCACTATGCTCAATGCTGCTAAGCTGGCCACATCCATTGGCTTGTTGACCATCTTATACCGGGGGGGGGGGGGGGGGGGGGGGGGGGCTCTCATTTAAGTCGTTGCTGTTTCTGAAGACTGATCTTGACATAATCAATACTCCTATTTAAGTTTCTCCTGTACAGTTTTGAGGGGATGTCAGGGATGAAGATAGATTACCATAACAGTAAAGTTTTTGTGTTGGAACGTCATATCTAGGAACAGTGGAGGGTAGCAAACTTGATTAACTGTGCTCTGGGTTCCTCGCCCATGACTTATCTGGGAATTACTATTTCTGACCATTACTATTTGTTGCTGATCTGCAAGGGGTGGTTGATAGAATGGCTCATATGATAGATAGACCAACTCTTGCTTATCAGCTTCTCCAATGTTCTTGATGGGCTTATATTTGTTACAGCCTTATAGGATGGGGTGCATGGTAAGATGGACAGTCCAGATTTTTCTGGCAGGGGCCTGGGAAGATCTTCAAACACCATATGGTTGATTGGGAAAGTTTGTACTCCAAAAGAATCTGTGGGCTTGGGGATTCTTAACACCAAGATCATGAATGTAGCTTTGAGTTTGAAGTGGTTTGGAAAATTCAGCAAGAGGTGAGCCCTTTATGGATGCCTCTTATCAATGCTAAATATCTGAAATGTTGTTAATTGTGGGGCTGCTAGTAATAACTCTTTTCAATTTTGGGAAAGTGTGAGCAAAGTTAAACATCTTCCAAACATGGGAACTACACATCATGTGAGAAATGGGGAGAGAACTTCCATTCGGAATGATCTGTGGTTAGGAAATGATCCCTACTGCAAACGCTTTCCAGCTCTTTTCAGCAAATGATGTGACCCAGATCTCAGGGTTCTGAAGCTCGAGCCTCAGGGGAATGGTTTGTCCCCTTTAGGACGAACTTGGATGAGGTGAAGTCAAATCTGTGGCTTACTTTGTTAGCTGAGATTGCTGGTACTGATTTCAGAGGAGAGGATGAGGTTAGCTGGCGTCTTACACAAAAAGGAGTTTTGGGGGAGTTAAACTTCCTATGAAAAGGGGTACATTAATTTGCACAAATCTGGAACTTATTCAACTAGTTCTATGCACAAAAAGCTTATCCTGCAGGAAAAGGGGTACATTAATTTGAAAAGGAGTTCTGGAGAAGTTAAACTTCCTATGAGAATCTCGTGTGGAAACTCTTGTTGGATAAACTTCCTTCGAGGATCCAATTGCAAAAAAGGAGATGCCCAGGAAATGGGATGTGTGGACTTTGCGGAGCACCTGCGGACGCGGACCACATGTTTTTCCGGTGCATTACTGCTAGGTTTGTGTGGAGTTGTTTGAATGAGATGTTTAACTGGTGGTGGCCTAGTAATAGAGGAGAGTTTATTAGCTTCACTGAGGGGGAGGGGATAGTTTTAGGATTATCTGGATAGTTCTTTCTGTCCAATTTTGGGCGCTCTGGAAAATGAGAAATAAGATGATCTTTGAGAAGAAGTCTAATATTCATCCTTCTGACTACTTGTTTGCTTCGATGATTCACCTGCAGAAGTGGATGCCTCTGTGGAAGGGGAGGACCGGAGGACACAGGAGGAGATCAAGAAGACAAGATTGTGTATTCAGACACAGATTACCAGGCTGAAGCAGGAATCAACACCTCACCAGTACACGTTCTCTTTCCTCCCTCGCATGATTTATTTTCCTTGTATACCAACAACGGTCAAAGCAGCGCTTCTCTTCTTCCTCACAGCGGCATGGTGACCTATGCAGCATCTGAGCAGGGACACGACGGATGAGGCTTTGGATCATGTGTGCGCTCCTGACAATGGGCACAGTGGGGGGTGTTTTGCTGCTTCCCAAGACACTGATGAAAAATGCAGGCGCACAATTTGTACATATATCTAAAAGGACCAGCAAAATCCTGTGATTTGTTGTTATGTGACTCCCAAACCATGTGATAATTTGCATACATCAATGGTCATTTCAACTGTTATTGAACATTTTGAACAATGAGATCTTGTTTCATTAAACATTTAAGCATACTAATGGTCTGTCTCGCCTAAACATTAGACAAATATCACTTCAGTTTTCTGAAACATTTGGCACAGTGCACACTGTAAAATGCCAACCACGAAGGTTACTGGTGACAGTAAACAACATTATAAATTGAATTCCTGAACGTTCAGTCCAAGTTCTACTAGATGATGATGGCTGATGACTATTTCTATAGAGCTGAAGCAAGGAATAGATGAACTAATGAGACATATGCAAAGCAGTAGCATATCTTCAGAATCCCATGATAACTCATAGTCAACAACACATGCACAATCAGACAGCAAAGTAAAATTTATTCACATAATTGCATTAATATTTCAAGCCGCATGCATGAGAGAACACTAACCATCCAGGGCTTGGTTGAGTGAACTGAAGTCCATAAAAGTTCTGGACGCTTTGTTTGGAGATGGTTGCACGAGAACAATGGTGTGCCTTCCAGCCTGTGATAATGTCACAAATAAGATCTTTTATTTTCAATGAAGGGAGATTTTGTTGACTCAAAATGATCATCAAGGCAATAAAAGCAAAAGATTTCACAGCTGGCCTCTGCATAGCTAAGTGCAACAGCCCATAAATAAGATCTGGGGTGCTAAACTTTGCATAAAAAAGTGCTGGTGAGCAAGTCAGTTTTGAAACGGGATAATCACAATTATTGTCCAGGCACCCAGAACAGCTGGGAACCGATGTACACCAACAAGAGTTTACAGACTGAACATCATGGCAGGTACCACTTTATTATTTATCTTCCACCAGTTCTCAGAAGTTATTTCCATATTATCATTGACACACTACTTTGAAAGAAAGAATGAGCCCTAAAGAGCACTGTTAATTGCTTCCAAGTAACATATATGCGCCTTTGGGCCTTGCGACCGGCAAAGCCACCCAGGGTCTCCCTAACCGAATTGAACAAAAGCTGCCAAGCACCACGTCGAGCACACTCGGATAGTCCGATTCAACCAGGGCACAGGACACGAGAACACTAGATAACCATCCAACAAGGTATCATACACTCCACACGGAGATGAGAATGATGAATCAAAATTCCTAGGAAAGCAAGCAAACCGCGGTTGACATCTCACATGCAAATCCAAGCTACTCAGAGCATATATACAGAAGACGCTCCCGGATCGATGAGCGCCAAACAGGGGTCCACAGAAGGAACACCAATGCCCATTAAGCCAATACCACATCACCGGTTAACCTCCACATGTTCCCCAAAGGCAGTTATACTTCCAGGATCAATCAATTTCACATCTCAATTTGCAGCGACCTTGGAAAGAGTAAGCACCGCTGATGAAAAAGAAGCATAAACACGCCATCTGGACTTTGCTCGATGGCAAAACCACCACGAGTTCTTCTAGCCAGAGAAATTAATTAACCCCCCAAAGGCAGGAGGAAATGGAGAACAAAATTCCCCACAACAGCCAGCGAGCCGCGACGCGAGGCAGAGTACCAACGGAGGAAACGGGGATAATGCGGCAGTAGGGTTAGATCGCCGTACCATACTCTCGGCGCAGAAGCAGAAGCACGGGTCCCCCGCCGCACCCCGGCGCAGGCGAGCGTCGGGCCGACGAACCCTAGAGAGACCAGCAGCCGCGCCTTTCCTGCGAGAAACGAGAGAAAACGAAGTGGGCGGAGCCCAGGAGGAATCTCCGGTAGGGGGAAAGCGAAGACGAGACAAAAAAAAAAGTTACCGGAACGGCGGGTGGAGGCGGAGGCGGAGGCGGTGGATGGTGTGAGCGAGCAAAAAGTTGCAGGGGCAGGGGAGAGAAGCCCGATGCAGAGAGTGAGAGATCCTTTTTTCGAACAGAAATGGAATCCTTCCAAAAACATAGGGTAAGCCCGATCGAAATAAATTCTTTCAACCTACCCCAAAAGGAAGAGATCGATATTTACCAGCTACAGTACTTTTTTTTTGTTATTACCAGATTTTTGGATTTGCGTCATTTTTACCGCGTTTAAGAGATATGTATATGTTTATAATCTCCAAATTGCACTCAATGCTCGGAACTCGGAAGCGAGTAAAAACTTCATGTGTAACGTTCAATTCAAAAAGAATTAATTCGTGTGCACTTGGCCAGCAAACAAGTTTTATTTACGATGGTTGACGTTTGGAAATGGTTTACAAACAGACATGAACTGAACTAATCTCACAACTCACACACATTTAGCTTGGAAACAAATTGAAAATCTCTTCCAATGGCATTCAAAAATCTAATCGAAGAGCATCTAATGATAGATTACCAACGGAAAAAAATCTCACAAGAAAAAGCATCCAATTGAACTTAGGAATAGATTCAAAATCTATAAGAAGGGCATTCAAAAATCTATTTGAAGAGCATCCAATGATCAATTACTAACACAAGAAAAAGCATCCAACAATAAGCGAGAACTGAGGATGACAGTAATAAGCCAAAATAATCTTAGATTCAGATTTAGACTCCTACAATGCTGACACGATATATTGTAACCGACAGAATACTCCAAAACCACAGTACATTGTTACAAATTGTGTAAGAACTGAAAAGAAATAATAACATTGGAGGAGACACAAAAACATCCCATTTGAAAACCAAAAAGCCTTGTTCATTCCCAGGCTCCAGCAAGAGTTAGGCCGCCGTCGCCAGAGAGACCAAAATCCATGGCTTCTTTCTGTCCTCGAAACAATAATCAACACTCATGTGACCTCGCAAAAATATACAGCTCAAAACTGGCTGTTGCTCACATCCCAGTTCCTCTGCGGTGAAACACCTAAGCTATAGAGAATACACCATACGCTGTTTTTCACTAGACACAGCACCTGAGAAGTTGAGCTGCCAAGAGCTGTTATATCAAGAGGCTGTTGCATGCGTCGACTACTGCAGCATGTGAGCTCAATATGGCCTGGCCTGCTGGGTCTGCTTCTAGGGTTTTCGTCACGGAGGTGAATATTGCTTTGCGGAAGAAGGTGTCCTCCATTGCCTTTAGAATCCCCTCCACGGCTTCAAATCTCAGGCCACACGACAGAATCAGACGAGCAATCACCTCACCAAATTGCGTTGGGGCTTTAGGAAGGTCAATACCAATATCTTCCAACAGCGACCCATATAGCAAGCAACCATTTTCCAGATCTTCAGTCTTGAAAGTTTTCTTGGTGTACAGATGCTCCAGAAGCTTAACAAGAGGGTCAACAAAACTGGCACCTTTATCCAGAGCAAGATTGATAGCTTCTTTAACAATCTCAGGGTGGTAATCAGGACTCTGCAGCTCCTCGATACATTGTTGTGCTTCATCCAAAATACGGATACCAAAATACTCCTCAAGAAGAGATGCTGTCTTCTTCTCAAGCCCTGCAGGGATCACCTTGGCAGAACTGGCTGCTTTGTCAGGAATAGGTACAGAAGCTGGAGTTGCACTTGATGGTTTTGGTGATGCTGTAGTTTGAGCTGGTAAAGGAGTGGGGCTAGCCGTAATGCTGGAAGGGCGGGATGGTGGACCACCGGTGCCCAAGAGTGCACTCTTGCCAATCAGTGCTCCAGTGCCTTGAGGAAGAAGCCTGGGGTTGATGGGTGATGGCTTGTTAATAGATGAAACCTTATTAATCAACGAACCCTGGTTGCGAAGCGGATCGCCTCTTGGCATTGATCTAGAACGCTGAACTTCCCAGTTATCATTATCTAAACCAGGCATCCCAGGCATTTTTCTAGATCCAGGCATCCCAGGCATCATACCTCCTGTTCCTGGCCGGTTCACTGAAAAACCTCCAGGCGAAAGAGGCCCACCTGGTGCATTACGGCCATTCCTCATGTTCGCTGTGGCCCCTGGACGTAATCCAAGGTTCTTTTCAGCCTCTGTGTGGATCTCGCTGATTGTCTTCGCCTTAATCTGAAAGTTACAAGCACAAGTTTACAATGGATGGATTCACAAATACAGCTGGATTCAGTTGCTATAAAAAAAGTCATACAAGTGGGAAAAACTGTTTGAAGGCTTAAGTGTGTCATTCTAGTTTTGAGAACAGAACTATACACAGTATAATCAAGTAATGTGGTGGTTTTAACTGACTGACTATAAGCATGTGCATGTTGAGTGTAGAAAGCAAAGTGCACGTCTGACTGATTTCCAATAAATGTGCAATTCAACATGCTGATCATTTTTGGTTTGCCAGTACACACGATGCATGTATGTTCTTCTAGTATGTTAACCTTTAGGATCTTAAAACTCCCAGTTTTCCTATAAAGTTGGCATGCCTCTTCTGGCAGTATGCAACAAACTACTAAAGTGAGATGAGCCAGTACCCAGCAGCAGTCGTTAACTGGTTATACATAAAAGGTAATAGTTCAACATAATAACAGCACAGCAGTAACATCGATCCATTAAATCACTATGAAAGCAACTGCATGCAAGAATACACAGTCCATGCACTTGGTTGATTTTATTTACCTCAGCACGGCGAGGCACCCAGTTGTTAGAACGGAGATCAATCAAATCACGGACCATGAACTTGGAACGTGGGGTCAACTGAGGGTTCGCTACTAGCTCCCTAATCTGGACGAAGTAGGTATCATTGATTCGGCGAGACTTTGGGTTCTCATCAAGCTGTTTACCAATCGTATTGAAGAACTGACAAATTGCTTCGACATGTTCCTCATCAGGGCAAGCCTTTTTATCAGACCCCAGTAGCTCCTACATAGTGCACACAACAAACAGATTAGGCACGTTTTCATGGAATAATAATTGTACCGTTGATTTCCCAAGGTGTACCTTGACAATGTGATGAACTATCTTCTCAGGAACCATCTTTTGCTTGAGTAGCTCACCAATTAGACGAATATTTCCAAGCGTTCTAAGTTTGAAGATCCTTTCTTTGTCCCTTTTCTCCATCTCTTGGTCAGGGCCAGTCAAACTTGCAATCTCAACCCTCAGGCTGTCAGCACCTTCAAAAGCTTCCTGACAATTGTTCAACAGCACACGTTTGAATGTAATCTCTTTACCGCCTGGTTCTTCAGAAGGGAATGTCGGGAGGTTGTCATTGAGTTCAGAACAAAGTTGGGCATACATCGGACAGAATGTCGGTTCAAAAACAGCCTTCTCAAATATGAGAGAGATAACATCCTGAATGAAAAGGAAAAGATGGATAAATCACCAGGAACAGTCAAGAGGACATGGGATTATAATACACAGCTAGAAACAAATCAAACCTTCAAAATATCAGCAGTAGTAATTCCAGAATCTAGCAGTTGGCCCTTGAGTAGATCAAATTTCTCTGGCGTCAGTTTGTTTAGTATACTGCACAAGCAAGAGCAGATAAACAGCATGCAGACGACAAATACAAACTAGGTAATATATATGCTTAGTAAACAAGGAATGAAAATTGCCACGTCAACAGGAACAAGAAGAAAAACATAATATTACCCTTTCACTGTTTTCAGGACTCTGTCTTTCTCCGAGAGATTGCCTCTTCGGGCTGACCAAGGTACATCAGCCTTGATAAGAGCAGGAGGTGGGCCAACCTGACATTTGGAGAACAAAATAAGGAGGGATATACATACGGCCAAACACTACCTTGGTAGGGAAAAATAAGTAATGAAAAATAGAACAAAGCATAACAACACATGAAATCAATCACCACAGAATATATTATGGGACGGAGGGAGTACTTGTTTACTTCTATTCAAACACACAACTTCTGCATGTAGTTTCCTACTGAATACTAGGTTGCTAGAAAAGGGAGTATGTTCATAGTTGCATAGAATGATATTTAATTAAGCAAATTATATAAGAGCACAACAGAACCATGATCAGACTACACTGTTGAGTTGTATCAACAATCCCAACATTGTCTGTATGACAGATCAGTAAAACCAAGCAACTGTACTGAGATGTGATGAATGGAGTCACGTCACATCAACATTGATTAGTCAATGCAAATCGGCATTCAATCCAAAAAGGAAGCAACCAGCAATTCAAAATTTACTACAAAAAGGTCAAAGGGAGCAAAAGAGTAAACGACTGATGCTCGTCTTGAAGGTACCTGAGCTTTCTGGGAGCTCGATTGATCTTGCCTGTTAAACTGCTCTTGCTGCCTGCCACTTGCATTGTACTGTTCTTTAACCTCACGAATGTTGTCCCAAGACTTCTCTTCTGGAACTGCCGGTGCTGGAGGTTTCTCTGTGCGTGCACGCCAGTCACGGTTATCTGTCTCAGTAAACCGGTTTTGAGCTTGTACTTGTGTCTGTGTCTGTGTCTGCAATTGCACCTGCATAACAAAAAGGACTACAATAAGGGTTCCATCTTCCACATGTGCAAATTAGCATAGAACTGTGATAAATTTAGTGATATGGTAGCATGAAGATCATTTGATAAGAATGCAAAACATTATAGTACAGATTGTAAAAATAGGTAAACTACATACAATGCACATGGAAATGAAGAGCTCACATTTGAATCGTTGCGAACCCAGCTCTGATCGTCACCATGAAGCTCTGCTTCAATTTCCTGCTGAAGCCTCAAGATTTGCTCGGTCACATCAGTAATCTGCAAGGATATTATATCAGTGCATGCTATTAGATATTTCATTCAACATATGTCCCATGGGATATTATATCAGTGCATGCTATTAGAACTAACACATAGTTATTGAAGTTCGCTGGACCAAAGATGAAAGCACAATTATGTCCACAAAGAAAGATAGCCCATCTCTATCTAGAACTATTTTTACCACATTCTAGCTGGCATGTTGCTTATCAGTTTCCACCCTTATAAAGGAGAACCATCCTAATAGGTTTGAAACTTGGCTTCCAATTTAGCCTTTTTTCCCACAGGCTCAAAATAAAACATGACTAATCAAACTGCTACTAATCAGGGAGAAGTTACGCACGCTACAGAGTATTCTGCCTCCTCAAATTGACAACAACAGGTGCACTTCCACATCTGTTTCATGGGAATGCCTCTAGAATTTACTTCCATCCTTGAACCATGCTCCCCAAGCTCATGATGTTACTTACAAAATAGCACTGCCTTTCTACATATAACTTTCGCAGTGACAGCCTATTTCCACTAATATACCAGCACACACATTCAAACATACAAAACAGGAGTCTTCTACTGACAATCTACACAATTCATTATTGGTTAAGTTTGACTGTACACATACGGCAACAGCATACATCAGTGAACTAAGGGGCAGTTCTTTTGGCAGCTTATAAAATAAGCCTCTACCTATCCAGCTTCTCCTATAAGCCGTCTCTCATTCGTTGGGGTTTCTAAACTAGTCCTAGCATAAATAGTTAAGAAGCCTCAACAAATTTAGAGGGCAGCTTAACTTTTAAGCTGGGGAGGGGCAGCTTATTTTTTAAGCCGCACAAAAGAACTGGCCCTAAGTGGGTGGGCAGGTGGGTGGGGGTACTTCACAGCCTATGCGCTATTCATGGCTTGGCCGAAAGTATCCAGGATTACTCAAACTTGATAGTTCTCTCCGATACATCTCAAACCTGTCGAACCACACACTACTGGCATCTTTCAGCAAAGCCAGATAACAAGGTATACTAACAATAGCATATTGAAGGAAGATATTTACAACAAAAATTCTATGAAGAAACTGACTTTGTGTGAAGTGTCAGAGATGTACCTTGCGCAGGTCAAGAAGTTGATCTCTTGAATAACGAACACGCTCACGTGACTCAGAATGCAAGTCACCAATCTGCACCAGAGTAGCATCCATGTCATCTTAGCGAAAATAGGCCTATAAATTAAATCAGAATATACCCAAACTCTGCTAATGTATAACAGCTTATTTGGTCTGGCTAGGCATGTAAGTATTGTGTTGAGTATCAACATGGTATATGCGCAAGTAGCGATAAACCCAGGAATCTGATTGAGGTCACTGGTTATGCCAACAGCCCATCTCATCCTACATAAAAGCTCAGCCATGACAGCTGAAACCTACCCGAGAGCATAGCCCTCACCCCTTCGCACCAGAAGTGAATACTCTGAAATCTAAATTGTTGCCTGCAGAAGCAGCCAACGTCAATCCCCAGTTCCCCACGCACCTAAACGCATCCTTCTTGCGCATTATCGCAGCCTAAAACCTCGTTCAGCAGCGTACTGACTAGTAAATCCCCGCATATCGATTAATTAGGCAGCGTCCTCGGACAATAAACGCTCCATCCAGGCTAACGCAGGGCCAAGAGCCAAGATCCGATATTTGCCCGCTGGATCTCCTCCCCACGCCCATCCGCAAACCAATCGAACCCGCATCGAACAGTAACACCCTCCCCCCAGATCGGGCGCCGGGAGCTCTCACCCTGGAGACGCCGGAGGCGCCGCCGCCGTGCGGGCGGAGGAAGTCGCCGGAGCCGGAGGCGGCGACCGCGAAGGCGGGGGCGAAGAGGCGGCCGCCGCGGGGCCCGCCGCCGCCGCCGCCGGGGCGCAGGCTGATCACTGGCTGGTCTGTCGTCATGGCTGAGGGTCCCGAATCCGACCAAGGCACCGCGACAGCTCGATCGACAGGGAATCGGCGGGCGGCCGAGGAGGAAATCGCGGAGGAATCCGAGCTTTTTTCTTCTTCTTTGGGGGGGGGAGGGGAGGGTTGGGTTCCGTCTGCGACCTCTCTCCTAGTGGAGGCGCGGTGACGGGAGGAGGTGGGGTTTTATCCCGGGAGCATTAGGGCTGTGGGGCAAATCCTCGTTGTTTCTGCTGCCACCGCGGGGTAGTCTCGTACTTTCGCCAGGGAGGTCGGGCTGGAGTCGGGGTCTCGGGGCCCGCATGTCGGTACACCCTGCGGCGTGACGGTGGTGGATAGTTACGATTTTGGGCAGGGGAGGCTGGAGAATTTACGGATGCGGTGCCCGGGGTCCTGCTGGAGTGCGATGCTATCTCGCCACTCGCAGGCTGTAATGGACACCCAGGACATGTGACTTTGGACGGGTATTTCATTTGTACTATTTTCAAGTATGTAGTAGAACATACTTCTAATATTATTATTGTTTGCCGATGCACATACTTCTAGTAATATTTAATATATGTAGGAGTATGTGTATAATATCGTCATTACAAGATTGGATGCAACGCATTACAAAATCGGATGCAACGATCAATGGTGTATATATCTCATTATGTATGATGACATGTCAGGTTAATACACCATGGTATTAGATCATACATGAATCAGGTATGAAGAAAATGAACATATGTGTCTCGTTAGCATGTGTACATATCTCTATGCTTATGTTTTTGTTTTACACCAACAAGATCCACTTTGGTTTTGTTCCTTATTCGCCAATAGTTTGTTGCAGGCCATGCAAATTTCGTTGAATAAATAGAGAAGTAGTTACTTTTGCAACTTAGTTTCGCCTTGAGATTCACTTTGATTTCTAAACATTGCGGGAATTTTCGTGTTTTCTAATCATTCTAGCCTCTGAGGAACCGCACAGCTTGCAACTATTTGATTAGGTCCATTTTGCGGTATAATTGGCAGGTTTGTGGTATACATATGGTAAGTAGTTGGTGTTTTCATTATTGAAAACTTTAACAAAACTACTTTTTCTGTTGTATCATTTATTTTATTTTATTTATCTATCAGTTCCTATCGCGCCGTGCAATTTACATTTGTAACTAGCTGGACAAGAAGCTTGATAACCTTCTTGAAGCGTTGGGAAAAGAGTGTGTTGTTTTTATGTGCACTGTGCAGGTACCTCATGACTTTGTTTGATGTGAGAACTTTTTTGAAAGTGCGTTATATCGATTAGAGGGTGGGTGAATAGGCGATTTTTATGAAAGTCTTCAAAACGTGAAGGTTATGAAGACAAACAATACAGATATGCCAATCACTTAAGCAGCGGAAGTTAGATTACACTAAGCAAGCCATGGTCAAGTATTCCATAGAGTAAAAACACAAGACAAGTAGCTGCAGTGTAATAAGGATCAGGTAGGAAGAAGTTATGAAGCCAAACAGATCATACAGTTATGTTGTGAAGACAGAAGATAAAGCAAGCATACAATGGCTTCACAGTGTGTAACAGAAAGTAAAAAGGAAGTGAAGATGAAACCAGTGACACGCTGAAGACAATGATTTGTTGGACCAGTTCCAGTTGCTGTGACAACTGTACATCTGGTTGGAGCGGCTAGGTATTTAAACCAAAGGACACACAGTCCCGGACACCCAGTCCTGAACACACAGCTTAGGACACCCAGTCCTCGCCGTTTTCTCCTTGAGCCAAGGTCACACAGACCTCGCCCAATCACTCTGGTAAGTCTTCAAGGTAGACTCCCAAACCTTCATAGACTTCGTTCACTGGCAATCCACAATTTCTCTTGGATGCTCAGAACGCGACGCCTAACCGGCTGGAGGATGCACAGTCCTCAAGTGTAATAAGTCTTCAGATCACTCAGACACAAAGACTTAAGTGATGCCCAATTTACTCTGGCTCTGGGTGGTTAGGGCTTTTCTCCTCACTAGGAATTTTCTCTCAAAGGCTTCGAGGTGGGTTGCTCTCAAACGACAAAAGCCGTGCACTGAAATCTGAGCAGCCAACAGTTTATGGTTGTAGGGGTGGACTATTTATAGCCACTTGGCAACCCGACCTGATTTGTCCGAAATGACCCTGGGTCACTAAGGAACTGACACGTGTACCAACGGTCGGATTTCGAACTCACACGGCAACTTTACTTGGGCTACAAGTAAAGCTGACTTGTCTGACTCTGGACAAGATTTTCTCTCATAGTCTTCGCTCGAAGACATAGGATTTGAATTAGGCATCACTTCAGTGATCCTGACTGGTTCTCTTGGACCCCACTTAACAGTATGGTGGTTCCTATGACACAACATAAATGAAGTAAAACTACGAAGGATCTAAGTCTTCGAGTTTCATAAGCTTCATCGGGAGTCTTCACATGTCATTGTCTTCAATATGAATATCTTCATAAACCACCATTGTCTTCAATGTCTTCGTACATTTTTAGGGGTCATCTCTGGTAGTGAAACCGAATCATTGAGGGACTTCTACCTGTGTTATCCTGCAATTCTCACAAACACATTAGTCCCTCAACTAGGTTTGTCGTCAATACTCCAAAACCAACTAGGGGTGGCACTAGATGCACTTACAATCTCCCCCTTTTTGGTGATTGATGACAAACTAGTTGAAGTTTTCAACGGGGAATATAATTTGTGAAATTGTAAAGGAATTGTCTTCATAAGCTGCAAGGGCTCCCACTGAAGATGTGCATATAAGTAATTTGCTTCTGGAACGCAAATGCACATGGCAGGTTGTACTTGTGAAAATCCACTTCAGCTTATGATGACAATCCACCATGCATGTAAAAGTATATGAAGAGAATGACATGCATAATGAAAGATGGATGTCTGCGAAATGATATAAGTGCGGAAATTATCGTCATACATGTGGAATTTATCTTCGCAAAAACATAGTAGCAAACAAGTAGCAGACGACCATCAAGTTTAAGTGTTACAACTCAAAGAACCAAATGTAGCAAAACGAGAGTTGTAAGCACGAAGCAAAATGTAGTAAAATATAAAGCACCCGCCTATATTGACCCGCTTGAAGACTATAAACATCATATGCTTCTCCCCCTTTTGTCAGTGATGACCAAAAAGGTTTGAAGACATAGAGTTTTCTACGCGTTCCCAAGCGCAGCAGGGTTGGTGGAGGCGTTTGGTGGTGCTGAAGAGCTTGGTGCAGGGCTGACGCGTGCTGAAGGAGGTGGTGGTGATGTAGCGTCGTCTTCTTCCTCAATGATTCTTGCAGTCACGGTGGCAGCAGAGGAAGAGAACTCAAAATCTTCAAGGGATGGAGTTCCACGCAGCACAGCTCTTTTGGGGGGTGTGGAGTCAAACTTGAATCTCTCTCTGAAGCCATCCTCTTGAAGTTCAGCTTCAGTGCACATCATGGTGAGTCCTTTCCAAGTGCGGCGACAAGTTTCGTGTGTGTCGAATGCATTCTTGGTGGCCAGATTTCTGATGCGATTGATGTCTTGCATGATACTTCTCATCTGCCTCTTGAGCCAGTCGTGATGCCTATCTTGCTTTTGGTGAAGAGCCACAAGAAGTTCTCGGTCATTGAGTGTACGAGCGCGTTTCTTGGGTCTCGATGCAGCTGTGCTGTCAGTGGCTTCAGTTGATGCAGGGGCACGTGTGGTGCCAACCATTGGATACACTCTTGAGATGGCTTCAACACCTTCATCATTCTGAGTGAAGCTCTGGTGTTCTTCATTCTGAAGACTTAATGGTTGCTTGGCAGGCTCAGGATATATTGCTTCAGCAGAGGTGTCCACATCGGGTAAGAAGATCCTATGGTTGCGGGCTGAGGGCTGATAGGAGATAGCAGAGTGAAGCTTGATCAGCCTCATAACCCAAGGAGCATAAAACTTCAAACCAAAGAGATCTGAGCCAGACGCTGCAAGTTGGTGTATAAAGAGATCCTGTGTGTTGAAGCATTTGCCATGCAGGATACAGAAGATGAGAGTCTTCATTGCACCTTCAACCTTGGCGTATGGAGAGTGCCCCTTAATGGGCCATAGAGTCCGCCTGACGATGTGATATATGGTTCTGGGCAGGTACTCTAAGTCTTCAACGAAGAACTCAGTTGGATAAGGTGCATCATGAGGCAATGGCTTCATCATTGAGAGCATCTGACTCATATTTGGCTCAGGCCGCTGGAATATGCTCGCACTTGCTTCAGCATGGAGTTGGCAGCCTTCTTCGAAGAGTTCGCCAGGAGTGGGTAGGCCGGTAAGCTCAATGATATCGAATGCATTAGCTTCATGATGGACATTGCCGGTCATCCACTCCAGGACCCAAGTCTTCGGATCTCTGTTATAGCCTTTGATATGCATGGTGGCATAGAACTGGAGCAGAAACTCTTCATTCCAGTGCTCTTCGTCGGTGATAAACGGCAGCAGACCCACTTGCTTGAAGCAATCCAGTGCTTCTTCCAGACCAGGCAGACCAGCAACAACTTCAACCTCAAGGCGTTGGTGAGGAAAGATGCGGCCTTGGTTGTATAAGATGCATGAATAATAGCTGCGTTGTGGGTAGCTCCAGAACCTATTTGATACAATCCGTTCCCTTGAATAAGGGTTCGTGGAGCTGTTGAAGAACGTGTTATCTGCCCTGAAGCTGTTGATGTTGAAGGAGCCAGGAGCTGATGCAGGACCTGGGAACCTTGGCAGTCGTGGGATCGGCTTCTGGACCTGGGGCCTGTGCGCAACATGATAGTTGAATTGTGGACCGGCAGCAGACTCAGGCACAGAAGGTTCAGGTGCAGTAGCTTCAGTATCTCTTAAAGCTGTTGTTGGGAAGGGCTCCACAATTGCTTCAGTGTTGGTTGTGGCAGTCTCAACGTTTTCAGCCTCAACACGTGTAGTGAGAGGGACGAATTCAGGTACGTTCTCCTGGAAAACTGCTTCTTGTTGGTGCGGGGGAGATGGAGCTTGAGGTTCTTCTTCAATATCTTCGGCGGATGCAGCCGGAATGTTGTCAGCAGCCTGAGCCCTTGGCCCTTTGCGAAGCCTACGGAATGTAGGCGACGCCGGTGGAGTTGCAGTGGGCTGGGGCTCATTATCTTCCTCATGTGGGCGATCTGCCCACGATGCATCTTGTGTGATTGGTGTCAATGGACGACCAATGCTGATCAGTTCGCTTGTCTCAAGCCGAGGAAGGGTTGTATCACCTTGTACATTGTCTTGGAGACCAATGTCTTCAGCAGCGTTGGGGTCGGGTGCTGGAATGTCTTCAGCGCGTGGAGCCTCTGTGAAAGCAGGCTCATGCACTGTCAACTGACGATCTTCGTCAGGATAGCGGACGGAGAGGGGTTCGACTATCAAGGGCTCTGTGGGAGCAGCCCGAGATTTCTTGGTCTTGCGCTTCTTGATGGTGGGGTCAGAAGGAGAGGCTCCAGAGTGTTTCCTCTTCCTTGCTTCAGCTTTGGCTGTCCGTGTCTTCTTGAGCTCTGAAGCGGTTTACCGGTTCTTTGGCTTCGAGCCAGTCGTAGCAGTGGGGAAGACAATCAGAACAACTTCTTGCCTTGGTGCCTCTGGTTCAGCCACAGCAGGCTTCTTCTTTTTCTTCGCGGCCATCCTGGGGTCGATGCCGGGACGCCCAAGTGCCTTGCGCTTTTCGGCCTCATTGTAGGCCTGCACACAACGATCAGCCAGAGTCTTCATTCGCTCCCGCGAACCCTGAGCTTCTGCACGTTTCTTCAGAAAGTTTTCCTTTAACTCGTGCAATATGATCTTGAAGTCCTTGACTTCTTGGATGCTGAGCCTGGCCATATTCTGCTTGAACTGAGCCTTTTCAAAATCAATTTTCTGCTTCAGTTCAACAATGCGCTGGGCAATTGCAAGTTCTGAAGCAATAGCGCCTTGGAAGGCGACGCTGAGGCCAATGGGCAGCTACAGATCATCGAAGCTGATATTTGGTGTAGCAAACCACTCATCGATGAAGTTGTGGATGATTGCTGCATCAAACAGAGGCAGATTGTTGAAGATTTCAGCCTCCTCCTTGCTCTTGATGAGCTGCTCAAGAGCGTCATCTCCAAGATCTTCGTCGCTGGACAGATCAATGGTTTCGCTGCGCGGAATGGCAGCAGCTGTGAGCTCTTTGCCTGTGTGTGGCTGAGGCTTCTTTGCTTCCTGGGGCTTGGAGACTCGAGATAAGTCTTCAGACTGCGCACTGGCTTCAGGAGGCGCAGTTGCCAATGGTTCGCCCTTGAGATTTTAGGTGAAGGGATCTGCTTGGAAGCTTTTGGCTTCTTTGCCTGCTTTGGCTTCAGTGCAGCAGGCGCTTCATCAGATTCCGAGTCAGCAGGAGGGTCGTTGACAGTAGTCCCTTGGACTAAGATGCGGGTGATGAGGCCCTCAAGATTTGCATACGGACCGATGATATTGGGGTCGGCCTCACGTGTGCCATCTGCCCTTGGTGCGGAGGGACCAGGGTTGAAATCTAAACCCAATTTCTTCTTGTTGTGCTTCGCTGACCTCTGGGCAAACTGGAAGTTGCTCTTGAACAGATTGTCGTCACGACACCAGAGTAGTAACGACGGATGAGCATCAGCAGGCTGCGGTCCTCTGACCATGCATGGATAGAAGCCTTGAGCAATGGCTTCATCTCTGGACCTGGGCACAAGATTTTTGTATAGTATGTCTCCTCATGGTCTCTTGATGGCGCTTTTCTCAGCATACTCCTTGGTGACGAAGCGGTATTGGAACCATTGCTCCGCCCAATAGCGTCGAATCCATTGGATTCGTGTCTTGCGCTGATTGTAATCCTCTTCAGGATCTGTATTGTACAGCTCTAAGAGGTCATCGGGCAGATCTCTTGATGTTTCCCCTCGACGCTTTCTGCCATCCTTCCTTGCTGTTTTTTCTGCTGCCATGAAGCTTAACTTGGAAGGCTTCAAAACGTTCAAAGGCTTCAAAGGTTTTCTTTTGCTGGACCAACAGGAACTGGCTTCAGGAGAATTGATGTGACGTTGTAAGAACTCTGCAAATGAATGCAGACTATGAGAACCAAAAGATTCTCGCACGGACATGTACCTGTGACAGCATTAAGGTGCGAGGGAAGGGGAAGAGGTCATATGCATTCTCAGAAGATTTTGAAGATAAATCAGTTTAGAAGATATTGACCTCATCATGCGAAGACATTCACTTATAGAAAAGAAGTTGGTTCCAGATTTGTACGAACCCATAGATTAGTACAAGTGAGGAATCTAACTACTTCATGAAGCACAAGTGAATATACTAGGCAAGTTATAAGATGCAGACTGAGACAGTTCTAACTTGTGTGAATAGAAACTTCTTATGGCAGAAAGTGACCGAACTATAGGATCAAAAGAGGCTGTAAAAAGAGGTTTTATTTACCACACTTGGAACTGCTAGACGGAGTGGGAGATGAGGCCGAGCAGTTCGATCCTCCGTGCCCTAACTTGGCGACGGAAGACACCTACGGCAACGGCGGAGAGAGTGATGTCCGCGGTCGGCGTGAAAACGGCGTCGGAGAGGTTGCGGCAGTGAAGAGCTTCGTCGCCGGCGTCGTCGACAGCTAGCGGTGGCGCTAGGGTTCGTGCGAGGGTGGAAGAAGAGATAATGACCGCAGTGAATCGTGTATTATAGGGATAGAGGCGGCACTGCGCTATTACTCAGGTGCCCCTGGCGATTCGCATCTGAACAGCACGTGGCCATCATGCGGTATTTTGGGGGCAGTTCCACATCCCACGCACGCCTTGATTGTCGGGTGTCGTTCCTACTTCTCCGGATTTCTTGTTGATGAAAAAGCATTGAAAACGGTTTTAAAGTTTGTCTCTGTGTCTTCTACTGACAAGGATGCAGTGAAGACATTCGACAGTTTCAATAGAATGCATACGACTTGGAGAGATAGAGTTTGAGGTAGGAAGCATGGAGAGGTTAGGGTCCGATCACATTCACTTAGTTCAAAAGATTCAAACAAGAAGACATAGCTATAAGTGAATGCTGTAGAGGACAGAACACCAGTACATATATATATATATATATATATATATATATATAATTAACGCAGTGAAGATAATCATGAAGACAAATTGATTGAAGCCAAACCAAATGTGAAGACATTGCGAGGTAACGCCATGAGTGAAACACTTCAAATAGAACGTTAGGTGGTGGCGTTACCCACCGTATAGGAAGTATTAGACTTAGACACGGCGCACAATTATCGTGACGCTCCGAAGTCAAATTCCATGTTAATGTATTCACACTTAGAATGTATGTCTTCATTGATTGAAGATATATGTTACTTCGTGTGTTGCACATCTAAGTCATCAACATGCATAAGTGTTAGGATGTGTGCCTGATCACAGGACATTTGAGGATTCCAAGATATTTAGCTCACACCGTAACTTGCAAAATCTCTTCTCATCCAAGGGCTTGGTGAAGATATCTGCCAATTGCTCTTCAGTGTTGACGTGTATGATATCAATATCTTCCTTTGCAACATGATCTCTGAGAAAATGATGATGAATTTCAATGTGCTTTGTCTTCGAGTGCTGAACTGGGTTGTTGGCGATCTTGATGGCACTTTCGTTGTCGCAGTAAAGTGGCACTTGCTTCAGATGAATGCCATAATCCTTGAGGGTTTGCTTCATCCATAGAAGCTGAGCGCAGCAGGATCCAGCAACAATGTATTCAGATTTAGCAGTGGAGAGAGATACACAGTTCTGCTTCTTTGAAGACCAACATACAAGTGATCGGCCCAGAAAGTGACATGTGCCTGACTTGGACTTCCGATCAACCTTGTCACCAGCGTAATCAGCATCCGAGAATCCAACCAGATCAAACTCTGAGCCCTTTGGATACCATAACCCTAGAGTTGGGGTGTGAGCCAAATATCAAAGAATTCGCTTCACTGCTAAGTGATGCGACTCCTTTGGTGCCGCTTGGAATCGAGCACACATGCAAACACTAAGCATAATATCTGGCCTAGATGCACATAAATAAAGCAAAGAACCAATCATGGAGCGGTATACCTTTTGATCAAACTCTTTACCATTGTCGTCAGGACCCAGATGATGTTTGGCTGGCATTGGTGTTGTGAAACCTTTGCAGTCTTGCATTCCGAACTTCTTCAGGCAATCCTTGAGATACTTCTCTTGAGATATGAAGATGCCATTGCGTTGTTGCTGTATCTGAAGACCGAGGAAGAATTTCAGCTCCCCCATCATAGACATCTGATATTGCTCTTGCATCATATATCCGAACTCCTCACTGTACTTCTGATTGGTGCAGCCGAAGATAATGCCATCCACATATATTTGGCACACAAATAGTTCACCATCATATGTCTTCGTGAAGAGAGTGGGATCTAGGGAGCCAGGTATGAAGCCTTTGCTCTTCAGGAAGTATTTGAGTGTGTCATACCAGGCCCGAGGGGCTTGTTTGAGGCCATATAGTGCCTTATTGAGCTTGTAAACCATGTCAGGATGTTTTGGATCTTCAAACCCAGGTGGTTGTGCAACATACACTTCTTCTTCAATCTTGCCATTGAGAAAAGCACTCTTCACATCCATTTGATATAAAAGTATGTTATGATGATTTGCACAGGCCAGCAGTATACGGATGGCTTCAAGTCTGGCCACAGGAGCAAATGTTTCATCGAAGTCAATGCCTTCCACTTGAGTATATCCTTGAGCAACGAGACGAGCTTTGTTTCTGACAACTTGACCATGCTCATCTTGCTTGTTGCGGTATATCCATTTGGTGCCTATTATGTTATGCTTCCGTGGATCAGGACGCTTAACCAATTCCCATACATTGTTCAGCTCAAACTGACGAAGCTCTTCTTGCATTGCTTGAATCCACTCAGGTTCCATAAAAGCTTCTTCAACTTTCTTGGGTTCTGTGATTGAAACGAATGCGAAGTGTCCGCAGAAATTTGCCAGTTGAGTTGCCCTTGAACGAGTCAGTGGACCAGGTGCATTGATGCTGTCAATTATTCTGTCAATCTGCACTTCATTGGCAACACGAGGATGTATGGGTCGAAGACTTTGCTCTTGCTGATCTATGTTGTCGTGGGGAGGTATGTCTTCAGGCTGAGCATTGTCTTCATGTGGATCAGGTGCTGAGATGATAAGTTCTTCTTCAGGATGAGCTTCAGAAGGTATAATTTCTCCAGTTCCCATTAGCTTGATTGATTCACTGGCTAGAACTTCATCTAGCACATCTGGCAGTTGCTCTCTTTGTGAACCATTGGTCTCATCGAACCGCACATCCACTGTTTCAACCACTTTGTAGTGAAAGAGATTGAAGACTCTGTAGGAGTGCGAATCCTTTCCATATCCAAGCATAAAGCCCTCATGTGCTTTTGGTGCAAAATTTGAGGTGTGGTGTGGGTCCTTGGTCCAGCATCTTGAGCCAAATACTCTGAAGTAACTGACATTTGGCTTCTTGCCAGTTAGAAGTTCATAAGATGTCTTGTTCAGAAGCTTTTGAAGATAAACACGGTTGATTGTATGGCATGCAGTGTCAATGGCTTCAGGCCAGAATTTTCTTGGAGTCTTGTACTCATCTAGCATTGTTCTGGCCATCTCAATGAGTGTTCTGTTCTTGCGTTCGACGACGCCATTCTGCTGTGGCGTGTACGGAGCTGAGAATTCATGTGTGATGCCCAAGGTATCCAAATATGTATCAAGGCCAGTGTTCTTGAATTCAGTGCCATTGTCACTTCTGATGTGCTTTATCCTGGCGCCATAATTGTTCATAGCCCGATTTGCGAAGCGTCTGAAGACATCCTGCACTTCAGTCTTGTAAAGGATTATGTGCACCCAAGTATATCTAGAGTAATCATCAACAATGACAAAGCCATAGAGGCAAGCAGTAGTGGAAAAAGTTGAGTAGTGAGTGGGACCAAAGAGATCCATGTGAAGCAGTTCGAAGGGTCGAGTAGTGGTCATGATTGTCTTCGAAGGTTGTTTTGCCCTTGTCATCTTCCCTGCTTCACAGGCACCGCATAAGTGATCTTTCTTGAACTTGACGCCCTCGATGCCTATGACATGCTTCTTCTTCGCAAGGGTGTGGAGGTTCCTCATGCCAGCATGCCCAAGCCTCCGATGCCAAAGCTAGCATTCTGAAGCCTTTGCCAGAAGACATACTGCAAGCTGTGGCCCTGCTGAGAAATCTACCACGTACAAATCATCTTTCCAATACCCTTCAAACACTAGAGACTTGTCAGATTCCATTAGTACCAGGCAACGATATTTTCCAAAAATTACAATCATGTTCAAATCGCAAAGCATTGAGACAGACATTAAGTTGAAGCCAAGGGATTCAACAAACATGACTTTATCCATGTGTTGATCCTTCGAGATTGCAACTCTACCTAGACCCAATACCTTACTTTTACCAGTGTCAGCAAATGTGATGTGGCTCTTGTCGGATGGACGTAAGGTTGAGTCCATAAAAAGACTTCTTTTGCCAGTCATGTGATTTGTACACCCACTGTCAATAATCCATTCTGAAGACTCTGAAGACGCTGGTGTCGTACCCTACAGTGCAGTTAGGGGGATAGGCTTCACGAAGAGTATTGTGAAGCAAAAACATTTGACGAACCAGTGGGTTATGAAAACTTAGATCCAGGTTAGGACTAATAGGGAGAGTAGCATGCGATTCAGGTACGAAATATATAGTGATGCCATTCGGGCATTTGATCTTGCGCCCCACAAGATTTTTAAGGTCCCCAGCAATAGCGTCAGAAGATTTTGGTTTTCTGCTGGAGACCTTTCCCTGTAAAAGAGAGTTAAGCTTTCTTAACCACCACATCTTCAAGGGTGGCTTAGAAGCAATAAGTCTAAGTGCAACATCTGAGAATTTTGGCTTTGGAGCCCTAGCAAACAGTCTAGCAGGCGGGCAATAGTACTCATAAGAATAGGCAGAATAGTTCTTGGTCATATGAACATGACGGTTGGAAGAACCGCTCTCATATGCCTGAGCATGGTTTCCCCGCAAAACATTTGCGTTAGTGCGACTCAGGTGAGTCCTCTGCCTGTATGAAGCCTTTGGACCATATGAAGCCTTTGGTCTGAGGTTTGTCTTCTTCATGTGAGGTGTCATGAGGACATTCACGGGAAGATTCTCCAGACACGTTTTTGGAACCCAGATCTTCTTCATAGGCGGTCCATTCCTGCAGTTAGTACCAATGTACCTGGCAAATACTTCACCATCCTGATTCTTAAACAGTTTATAGTTTGCATCAAAGGATTCATCAATGATAATAGGATTAGCACAAGTGAAGCCAGATAGATTGGATGGATCTGCTGAGGATTCCTTTGCAGCAACCCACGTGGTTTTGGGGTACTGCTCAGGTTTCCAGTAAGAGCCATCTGCATTAATTTTCCTCACAAACCCAACACCCTCTTTCCTAGGGTTTCGGTTCAGAATCTGCTTCTTGAGGACATCACATAATGTCTGATGTCCTTTGAGACTTTTGTACATCCCTGTTTCAAGCAATGTCTTTAACCTAGCATTCTCATCAGCAATAGCAGTGGTATCCTCAGCAGAGGGGTTAGTTACCACTTCAATAGTTGAAGATATTGCAACAACAGTAGCAGTGGAACATTCAGCAACAGAAGTAGCATTATCACGCTCAATGCATTTAAGGCATGGTGGTTCAAATCCTTCCTGAGCGGAACTGATCTGTCCGGCGCGAAGTGACTCGTTTTCCTTTTGAAGATCTTCATGAGCCGCTCTCAATTTCTCAAGATCTTGCTTCCTTTGAAGATAATCATAGGAAAGCTTTTCATGAGTTGTTGAGAGAGTATCATGACGATCTTCAAGTTCCTGATACTTAACATGAAGATTTTTTATGTCTTCAATTAAGGATTCAGATCGAGTCATTTCAGCACCCAACAGATCATCGCTTCTGTCTAACAGTTTTTGAATATGTTCCATGGCTTTCTGTTGTTCAGTGGCAATTTTAGCAAGTGTTTTGTAGCTGGGCTTTGAATCACAATCAGAGTCATCGTCACTAGATGTTTGATAGTGAGTAGTGCGTGTGTTTACCTTGGCACCGCGTGCCATGAAGCAGTAGGTAGGAGTAGAGTCGTCCTTGTCATTTGCATCGGTGTTGGTGATGAAGTCATTGTCTTCAGTGTTGAAGATGGACTTGGCGACGTAGGCTGTAGCCAGACTCGCAATGCCAGAATCAGACTCCTCCTCAGACTCCACCTCTGCCTCCTCAGAAGCGGACTCCTCCTCTGAATCCATTTCCTTGCCAACAAACGCACGAGCCTTGCCAGTTGAGCTCTTCTTGTGTGTTGAAGACTTTGAGGAAGACTTGGAAGAAGACTTTGAGTATTTCTTCTTCTTGTCGTCGGAGTCATATTCCTTGCTCTTCTTCTTCTTTCTGCTCTCATTGTCCCACTGTGGACACTCAGAGATGAAGTGTCCAGTTTTCTTGCACTTGTGACATGTTTTCTTCTTGTAGTCATGAGCAGAAGCTTCATCATTCCTTGAGCTTGATCGCGAAGACTTTCTGAAGCCTTTCTTCTTGGTGAATTTCTGGAACTTCTTCACTAGCATTGCAAGTTCCCGTCCAATGTCTTCAGGATCATCAGAACTGCTGTCAGATTCTTCTTTAGATGAGGACACAGCTTTTGCCTTCAAGGCACGAGTTTGCCCATAGTTTGGACCGTAGATATCTCTTTTCTCAGAAAGCTGAAACTCATGTGTGTTGAGCCTCTCAAGTATGTCAGATGGATCGAGTGTCTTGAAATCTGGACGTTCTTGAATCATCAGGGCTAGGATGTCAAACGAACTGTCAAGTGATCTCAGCAGCCTCTTGACGATTTCATGTTTGGTGATCTTAGTGGCGCCGAGGGCTTGAAGCTCATTTGTGATGTCAGTGAGCCGGTCAAATGTGTGCTGGACATTCTCATTGTCATTTTGCTTGAAGCAGTTGAAGAGATTGCGAAGAACACTGATTCTCTGATCTCTCTGGGTTGAGATGCCTTCATTGACTTTGGAGAGCCAGTCCCAGACCAGCTTAGATGTCTTCAAGGCACTTACACGGCCGTACTGTCCCTTGGTCAGATGACCACAGATGATATTCTTGGCAGTAGAGTCCAGTTGAGTGAACTTCTTGACATCAGCAGCAGTGACACCTTCTCCAGCCTTGGGAACGCCATTTTCGATGACATACCATAGGTCGACGTCAATGGCTTCAAGATGCATGCGCATCTTATTCTTCCAGTAGGGATATTCAGTTCCATCGAAGACGGGGCACGCAGCGGAGACTTTAACTATCCCTGAAGTCGACATAGCTAAAACTCCAGGTGGTTAAACCGAATCACACAGAACAAGGGAGCACCTTGCTCTGATACCAATTGAAAGTGCGTTATATCGACTAGAGGGGGGGTGAATAGGCGATTTTTATGAAAGTCTTCAAAACGTGAAGGTTATGAAGACAAACAGTACAGATATGCCAATCACTTCAGCAGCGGAAGTTAGATTACACTAGGCAAGCCATGGTCAAGTATTCCATAGAGTAAAAACACAAGACAAGTAGCTGTAGTGTAATAAGGATCAGGTAGGAAGAAGTTATGAAGCCAAACAGATCATACAGTTATGTTGTGAAGACAGAAGATAAAGCAAGCATGCAATGGCTTCATAGTGTGTAACAGAAAGTAAAAGGAAGTGAAGATGAAACCAGTGACACGCTGAAGACAATGATTTGTTGGACCAGTTCCAGTTGCTGTGACAACTGTACGTCTGGTTGGAGCGGCTAGGTATTTAAACCAAAGGACACACAGTCCCGGACACCCAGTCCTGAACACGCAGCTCAGGACACCCAGTCCTCACCGTTTTCTCCTTGAGCCAAGGTCACACAGACCTCGCCCAATCACTCTGGTAAGTCTTCAAGGTAGACTCCCAAACCTTCATAGACTTCGTTCACTGGCAATCCACAATTTCTCTTGGATGCTCAGAACGCGACGCCTAACCGGCTGGAGGATGCATAGTCCTCAAGTGTAATAAGTCTTCAGATCACTCAGACACAAAGACTTAAGTGATGCCCAATTTACTCTGGCTCTGGGTGGTTAGGGCTTTTCTCCTCGCTAGGAATTTTCTCTCAAAGGCTTCGAGGTGGGTTGCTCTCAAACGACAAAAGCCGTGCACTGAAATCTGAGCAGCCAACAGTTTATGGTTGTAGGGGTGGACTATTTATAGCCACTTGGCAACCCGACCCGATTTGTCCGAAATGACCCTGGGTCACTAAGGAACTGACACGTGTACCAACGGTCGGATTTCAAACTCACACGGCAACTTTACTTGGGCTACAAGTAAAGCTGACTTGTCTGACTCTGGACAAGATTTTCTCTCATAGTCTTCGCTCGAAGACATAGGATTTGAATTAGGCATCACTTCAGTCATCCTGACTGGTTCTCTTGGACCCCACTTAACAGTACGGTGGTTCCTATGACACAACATAAATGAAGTAAAACTACGAAGGATCTAAGTCTTCGAGTTTCATAAGCTTCATAGGGAGTCTTCACATGTCATTGTCTTCAATATGAATATCTTCATAAACCACCATTGTCTTCAATGTCTTCGTACATTTTTAGGGGTCATCTCTGGTAGTGAAACCGAATCATTGAGGGACTTCTATCTTTGTTATCCTGCAATTCTCACAAACACATTAGTCCCTCAACTAGGTTTGTCGTCAATACTCCAAAACCAACTAGGGGTGGCACTAGATGCACTTACATCTTTCTTGATCGATAAACCTTGGTTCTCAAATCAAGGGAAATACATATTGCTAGGTTATTTCACCCTTGTACTTGGGGTCACCCAACCACTCTTATGAGAAAGCAAGTGGCAGCCTCCATGCCTGTCATGCGAGTTAAGGCTTGGTTAAACAAGCGTGGGGAAGATTTTGGTGTACTCCGTGAACCTGTTGTGGGTGGTGAAAGCGATGAACTCGAAGCCACACCAAAACACCCGGCCGAGGAGGTAGAAGGCGTCGAATGTGTTGGTGAAGTGGGCAAGGAGAGCAACCACCACCCGGTTTTGGATGACCTCCTCGACGCGCAACATCCTTGGAGATCCCCGCGGGAGGTGGTGGTAGCCGGACGTGAGGAAGAACTCGGTGAAGTTCCTTGCGGTCCTCAGCCTTGATATCGCCCACACACGTAGTGTGCGATCAACGTACACGCCGGTAGGGTAGAGCCTCTCCGGCACGGTGGGTGGGAAGCGATAGGTTGGTCCAGTGTACTGCATGGCTGAGGGATGTGCAGAAGAAGTAGAAGGGGTCGAAGAGCAAGAAAGGCAGATGGGTGAGGGATGGCAGAGGCAGAGGGTAGGAGATGGCAGAGGCAGAGGGTGGCTTAAATAGCCGTAGTGCTACATGTTATTTGACCGTGGCAATAACGGGGTCAAATGTAAAGTTAGTAGCCCATTTTCAAACCCACGCAGCATCGGAGTGTACACGCATGGGAAACGATGGTTTAAAAAGAAGAAGAAAAAGAAGCTAATTGCACGCATGGGAATCCGCGCTCATATATATTATATGAACAAAAATATACAATTTTTGAAGGGCTTGTGGCCATTTTGCATGATAAAAATAAATTTGGCCCTTATAAATTTGGTAATTTTGCATGATAAAAAAATATAGAGGGCTTGTGGCCATTATACAAATGCAAAATGACCCATTCTTTAATAGTCTGTGGCCATTTTGCATGATAAAAATAAATTTAGCCCTTATAAATTTGGTCATTTTGCATTTGTATAAAACAAAAAGAACTAAATTTTCTACGCAATGTCAATTGTTGTGTAATTTCAAATGATGCAAAAAATAGAGCCAACACGTTCACAAAAAACAGAGCCAACACGTTCACAGAAAAAACGGCGCAATTCGACGGCCCAACCAGAGCTTGGTTTCCTTTTGGGCCCAATAACAATGGCTTTTTTTGCAGAGTCAATGGTGGGCGAGCAGCCGAGCACAATCAACAGGATCGCCTCTCGCGGATCGCCCCACGATCCAACGATGCAGAGTCGTCCTTGTGATCCAACGGCCCGGAGCCTGCACGCAGCCTGCCCATCGAATTCCTTCTAGAAGACCACATCTGAGGGCTGTCGCTTGGCGCGAGGGTATGATCGGACAGCTGACGTTCGGAGCTAGGGTTAGGCGAAACCCTGTGGGGTTTAGAGGGGTTCTGAGCTGGTCAACGGGGTTACGAAAGCTTTGACTGAGCATAACTAATTTTAAAAAATCAAAAACATATGAAACCTTCGTTGGTCGTCGTTTTATAAGACACACTAACGAGGAAAAATACTAAACTTGGTCTATGGTCATTTTCAGGAAAAAAAACCTAGCTGGCACGATCGAGGTCAAATAAGCACCATTAATTTAAAAAAAATCAAAAAAAATATGAAACCTGGGCACAATGTTGTCTTATGTGACATGTTACCAACCAAAAATCATAAACTTGGTCTATGGTCATTTTCATGAGAAAACCTTCACACATATGAGCTATCACCTACAAGATTTCATAGAGTTCAAGGAGATGAGGTAGGGTTACCTTCTGTTTTATTTTTATTTTAAAAATAAAAAAATCACCAAAACTTCATTTCAAAGTGAATAAGAAGGATCTGAACTTAGTTTTCCATTTTCATATTTTAAATGTGTTTTTAATAGTTTTTATATTAAAGCATATTTTTCAAAAGAAATGTAAAAACCTGAAGATTAATTCAAAAAATAGTGAGACTTCAAATCTACACTATATAGATTGAATAGGTGTTAATAAAAACATTTGGCTCATTTAGAGTAGGTCCAAATTTTTTGATTACAAATGGGTTGTTTACCCTAGCTTGGGAGCTCATTTCTCAAATTCAAATTTCTTTGACCTCCTCTAAATCACCTCAAATTTTGCACACATGATCTCCTACACAAACATAGATAGTTTGCGAAGGTTTTATTTTTTGAATTTTCTTGAATTTATAATGTCCTGTCGAATGTCAGTTCAAAACATGGGATAATGAAACATGCTCGTGGGAAAAAGCATGCATTTGATTTGATTAATAAACATGAGACCAATAACATGTGTGATCGGTGAAGTAATACTGAAACAACATGTGTGATCAGTGAAGCAACACTGAAGTGATCAGTGAAGCAACACTGAAACAACATGTCTGATCAGTGAAGCAACACCGAAATAGCATGTGTGATCATTGTAGCACATAAACTCACAGTTCACAATATCTAAACAGAACTAACCATACACCACAGGCAAATATAAGGACAAACAAATATATTTTGAATAATACATTACTAGCATCACCATAGATTCAGTTCACACCATAAACAACCACATTCAGTTTACCAAAAGTAACCGGACCCAAAGTAACCCAAAAGATTAAGATTCAGTTCACAACATCACATCATCACATCACTTCACGCCGGAGTCAGGGCCTTCGCGAGCGCAGCATGCTGCCCCCTGATCATGTAGTCCTCCCCGCGGATCGCTACATCCTCTGCATGAGACGGAAGGTGATCGAAGCGGCCATCCTTTGGCTTTGGCTTGGTGGTGCAGTAGGGGCAGTGCCACTTCTTGATCTTGCGGTTGTAGAAGGAAGCAACTCCCTTGGCCTTGATCTTCTCCACCTCCTTGGCTATGAAGGACGCGACGTTGCCCTTGTACACATCATCTCCAGAATCATACTGCACACATGAATGAATTGCATTAATACATTACATATTCATATACACCATGTCAAAGGAACTAAATGAACAAGGGACAAGCTTACCTCATATTCTTCGTCGTCACTAAACTCTGGATCGTATGGGATGTAGTCGGCCAGCTTCCTCCCCCCCCCGCAACCATCATCCTCCTGAATATACAATTACATCCATCACTAGTAGCAAATTGAAAATTTAGATATGCACACATGACACATTGATCATAGGGCTAATATACTCCCAATATGACATTCAAAACCCCAACCTGAGTAGCATTCAAAAACAAATCTAATATAACTACATATGACATTCAAATAACACATTGATCATTGGTCATGCACACACATTGAACAACATAGCTAATATAACTACATATTGTGGACAAATTTATATACTAACGAATCAAATAACTTCTTAATCAATAGATTACATTTGGGCATATGACATTCAAAACCCCAATCTGAGTAGCATTCAAAAACAAATCTAATAGGGACCCAATCTAATAAGCATACATGTCGGTAGCATTAAAAACCCAATCTATGAGCATTAAAAACAAATCTAATAAGTATACATCTGTGTAGCATTGAAGCACATCTAATAAACAGATCTATCTAGCATTTTTGCAACGAATTTATCCAACAAACCCTAGTACAAACCCCCCCATCCCCCAATACAGAAAACCCCGGCCTATCCGCCAAACCAACTACTCTAACCATCTGAACTACCGTATGAATCCACAATCTAACCAATCCAACTAACTCTACAAGCTAATATCCTAAAGCAAAGCAAGTGCAAATACCTCCTACTCCTTGCTAGGCTGCGCATCGGGGGTATCGGGATGGACTGCGCCGCTCGACGTCGTCACCTTCTGTAGCGCTGAGGCGAAGCCCGCCACCTCCTTCTCCACATCCGCAGCGATTGTGAGTTTCCCCGCACTGCCGTGGACACCGCCGACATCCGCGGTCACCGCGCCCTGTAGCTCGACCACATATCCGGCCACTGCGTCAGCATCGCCACGGGCTTCGGCCATCTCTGGGCAGATGGAGGCGATGAAGGTGATGAAGAGGATGCGGTGGGGGAGAGCGAGATGGTGTAGTCGAGGTAGTGGAGGAGAGCGAGATGACGCCGGTGGGGAAGAGGAAGACGACGCGGCAGGGAAGGAGGGGATTTGGGGGAAAGTGGTATGGGGCGATGGAGGTGGTTGCCCCTCTTTATACTATGGGATGTTTCGGGCATGTCCCATGGACACGTTGTAACGCCCCGGATGTAACATTCCATAATTGTAATTCCAACTCTTGCCTTTTCTGGCTATGTTTTATGTTATTTCCTCCGTGGTTGGGTTTTGTCTTCGTTTTGCATTTCGTTCATGCCATGCATTTCATATCATGTCATCATGTGCATCTCATTTGCATTCGTGTTCATCTCATGCATCCGGTCATTTTCCCCGTTGTCCGTCTTGGAATCTGACTCTCACACATGCACCCGTTGCACCCCTCAGATCTCGTTTCGTGAGCGGGAGAAAAACGTTCTCGAAATAGGTTGAGATTTGTCGAGTGGCCGTGGTACACCACCGATAGGCCGCTTGTCAAATTTCATTCCATTTGGAGGTCGTTTGATGCCCCAATGGTTAACCAGGTAACCGTAAACCCCCCTCTCTTTGCAGCCCAACACCCCTCCAAAACAGCCCACTAGCCCATCTAAAACCACTCCATGATCTCCGTCATTGGATCACGATCGTGTGGGCAAAAACTGCACCTCATTTGGACTCTCCTAGCTCCCTCTACCTATTTAAACACCCCCTCCCCCCAAAATTCGCGGATAAACCCTAACCATCTTCCCTCGCGCCACCGGACGTGTCCGCCGGACACGTCGCCAGGACCAATCCAGGGACGCCACCTCAGCTCTGCCGCCCCCCGCGCCCAACCAGGGCGGGCCACATCACCCCCCCGCCGACCTCTCTCTCCTCTGCCGCCGCCAGGGCCCGCGAAGCCCGAGTACGACCCGCGGGGCCCGAACCGCGCCGCCGTCAACCGTGGGAGCCCCGCGGCTCCTTCCTTCCCCGTCGCCGAGTCACCGCCGCCGCCACTAGTCGCCGTCGTCCTCCGCGCCGTTCGCCGCGCGCCTTGCCCCGTGACCCCTCGCCGGAGCTCCAGCCTCCGCCGCCCCTGCGACACCACGCCAGATTCGCCGCCCCCAACCTTGCCGGCATCCTCCTCTGCCTTCTCCCTCATCCCCGACGAGTTCTTCGGCCGACCTCGGTTTCTGCGCCACCAAACCCTAGATCTGGAGTGGTATATTTCTCTAAGTCCCCAATATTTCTACATCACGTGACCTCCTTTGACCTGCCATATCTCCATGCTCGTAGCTCCGATTTGCGCATATGATATATCGAAATGTCCTTCTCGTGATGCTCTTAATGTTAGTGTCATTTGCATGCATGTTACTGCCCATATTCATGCCTTAATCATCATTGCAAAAGTGCTATATGATGTTGTCTGCTGGAATTCATCATAACTTGTTGGTTTGTCATTTTCGTAGCATTTTGTGTGTGCATCCTTTCAGCATCATGTCTACATGTTTTAGGAGCATCTCCATGCCATCTTTATAGTGGTGCAAGCCTTGTATTTTTCTGAGCTCCGTGGTGACTATCACAAGCATGCAAAGTAGGCCACATGATGTTGCTGATTTCAAACACTTAGTATCTCTGCCAAGTTTTTTCCTATTGCATTATGTTGCTATGTTGACTTGTTGCCACAAGTAGATCCATGCATATTTTGATGAAGCTCAATAAGGATGTTTTGAAGATATGGTTATACTCTATCCATTAATGCCTCTAGTTGTACTTATGGTGTAGTGTAGCTTGTCATTACCATGCTCTACTTTTGCTAAATATTGTTGCTGGCATATTGTTAACATGAAGTGCATTTTTGCCATGTGTTTTGCTAGTGATCCATGCACCCTATGAACTTTCTCTTGCCATGTTTAGCTTCATAAATGTGTCTTCTTACTGTTGGTTACCTTGAGATGCCATGAAATGCTTTTTGGTGAGTTGCATGAGCTTGCAAAGTTGTTATCGTGAATCTGTTTCTGCCATGCTATGTTTTCCTACTAAGTCTGAAACTGTTCATATCACTTGCCATGTTTGCATTGATGCTACCATCTTTTTCGTGCATCTTTGGCTAAAGTTCAGTAAGGGAGTTTTCTTCATTGCCTTTAGTACAAGCATGCCATGCTTTTGTTTGACATGATATGTCCCTGTAGCATGTTGTTTTCTAGCTCTAAACGTTGCTACCTGATGTTGTTTATGCCATGTTTAGTATTTTCACTAAGTCTGTAACCTGTTTGTGATTTGTATTTTTGCCATGCTGTTTTAGGCTTGTTCTAGTAAGTTCTAGCAGGAGCTCACTGTTCACGATTTGTAGAGCTTCACCTGTACTTCATGGCCACGTGCTTTGTTGCTATGTCCGAGTGTCGTAGCATAGTTTCATGATGCATCTTAAGTGCTATGATGTTGTTAAGCACAGTTTTGCATCGTTCTTGTTTTGCTCGTCATTTGCAAACCGTGCATCCGTTTCCGGTGATCCTTATATCGATTTCGACTGAAATCACCCCATCTTTCCAGTGGAATGCTTGGTTTGCCAAGTTGATGTCATGATCATATTTTCCCTTCCGGAGTACCCATATGCATTGCACATCATATCTTGCATTCCATGCCATGTCTTGCATCATGTTGCTTGTGCATTGCACCGTGATTGATTGTTGTTCCGTTGCTTGTGTTATTGCTTTGGGTAGAGCCGAGAGACGAGTTTGTGAACGAGGATCCTGTTGAGTACGTTTACGAGGAGCAAGCTTTCGACAACCCTAGGAACTTTGCAGGCAAGATGATCATTACCCCCGATATCACTTCTATCTTTGCTTGCCAGTTGTTTGCTCTATCACTATGTCGCGTTACCTACCACTTGTTTATCATGCCTCCCATATTGCCATGTCAAGCCTCTAACCCACCTTCCTAGAAAACCGTTGTTTGGCTAAGTTACCGCTTTTACTCAGCCCCTCTTATACCATTGCTAGTTGCAGGTGCAGTTGCAGGTTGTTCCATGTTTGGAACATGGATAGGTTGGGATATCACAATATCTCTTATTTAACTAATGCATCTATATACTTGGTAAAGGGTGGAAGGCTAGGCCTTTTGCTTGGTGTTTTGTTCCACTCTTGCCGCCCCAGTTTCCGTCATACCGGTGTTATGTTCCTTGATTTTGCGTCCCTAACATGATGACGGTTTATGGGCCCCTCTTGATAGTTCGCTCTGAATAAAACTCCTCCAGCAAGGCCCAACCTTGGTTTTACCATTTGCCTTATAACAACTAAAAACTTGCATAGGGACTTTCCGGGCCCCGTGGACTTAATCAACCCCGAGCCAGTGCTCCACATGAGTGTTGGTTCAAACTAGAGCACCGTGCGTGGCCACCCCTAGGCAACTTGGGGTATTTGGTATATACCTATACACTTCGCTCATCCGGTGTACCCTGAGAAAGAGATCGTGCTACTCCTATCAGGCTAGGTCGGTGCATCGAGAGGTCTTGCTGGACTAGTTTTACCATTGTCGAAATATCTTGTGCACCGGGATTCCAAGTCTGATCGGAGGGTCCCGTGATGGAGGATTGTCTCCGCGGATCGTGAGCTTGTCATGGGCTAAGTTGGGACACCCCTGTAGGGTTTCAACTTTCGAGAGTCGTGCTCGCAGTTATGTGGCAGATGGGAATTGCTAGTATCCGGTTGTAGAGAACTTGACACTTGACTTACATAAAAGACACCAACCGCGTGTGTAACCGTGATGGTCTCTTTTCGACGAGGCTCGGGAAGAGAACACGGTGGGGTTATGTTTGAACGTAAGTAGTTCAGGATCACTTCTTGATCACTTCTAGTTTACGACTGTTGCGTAGTCTCTCATCTTACTCTTGTACTCGTATGTTAGCCACCATATTAGCTTAGCGCTTGCTGCAGCTCCACCTCATAACCACATCCTACCTATAAGCTTAAATAGTCTTGATCTCGCGGGTTTTGAGATTGCTGAGTCCTCGTGACTCACAGATACTAACAAAAACAGTTGCAGGTGCCGATGATACCAATGCAGATGATGCAACGGAGCTCAAGTGGGAGTTCGATGAGGACCTTGGCCATACTATGTTTCATTTCTGGATGATCAGTAGTGGTGCCCAGTTGGGACAATCATGATTTAGCATTTGGGGTTGTCTTCTTTTCATTTGGATCCATCCATAGTTGGACTATGTGTGTACTCTGAATGATGTATGAATTATTTGATATTTGTGTGACGTGGCGATTGTAAGCCAACTATTTAATTATCCTTGTTCTTGTACATGGGATTGTGTGAAGATGACCCTTCTTGCGACAAAACGAAAATGTGGTTATGCCTCTAAGTCGTGCCCCGACACGTGGGAGATATAGCCGCATCTTGGGCGTTATAAGTTGGTAATCAGAGCCATCCCTGACTTAGGAGCCCCCTGCTTAATCAAATCGCTGACGTTGTTGAGTCTAGAACAAAATGTTTTGAGTCTTAGGATTATATATATCGAAGAGTAGGATTCTTTTTACTCCTCAACCCCCTTCGTCACTCTGGTGAGGTCTCCTGACGTAGATGTTTTGACTTTCCTCTCCTCATTTTCACTATAAAAAAATTAGGATCATGCGGGTATCTTGGGATCGTTCCGATATTCTTGTGACGAGAACATTGTTCTTGGTGCCTCCTGACATTTAGGGGTTGTGGCAGTGTCCCGGGGAGTTGAGCTCCGAGGTGTTGTCATCACAATTTTACCATTGTAGTTTTGGAATACCTGAGTTCACCGACATCGAAAATCTCTTTTATGCAGTTAGTGGTGAGATAACCTTGATGCCACCCGGTACTGGGGAGGGAGTTCAGGAGTATTGCCACAACTCGTATAATGGATGCTTTTCGAAGGTTGAGGTACACGATTTTCGGAGTTTTCTTGGTTATGTGTTGACAGATGGATACAGTTGGAGTGTAGGGCTTGTTAGTTGTGTGATATATATTGTGCCTCCATGTATCCCCAACACCAGATTGCATAACCAGAAAGTTTCAGGAGTTTATAGGTGGGAATTCAAGTAGCTCTTAGTTATTCTTCCGTCAGATATTTGGTATGTGATTGGGTAATCCTTACCATTTATTTGTTCCAGTCGTACCTTGTTATTTCATTCATCAATCTCTTTTAAAGTGGCTTCTCACCTTAATGGTCATGTAATGTTAACTTTGGAATTCATTCATCCAATCCTTTTTCAAATGTTTATTGTGAAGACTATATGTTGCAATTTCTATCCGTTGATTCAGCTTACGTATCTATCTATCATGGTTCTAACAGATGTCACCATCTTCAGGATGGCTCCTCCAACGCGTCTGAATTCGGACCGCAATGATGGGGATCAGGCAAACCCTCCACCTCCGCCACCTCCTCCGCCTTCGGAGGCATGGCAAACTGTCATGGCAGCCACCAACGCCAAACCCAGATGCTTTTGCAACTCTTACAAGAGTGCAACCAAGGCCAAGGCAACCAAGGAAATCAAGGTCAAGTGCAATTCAATAATCAGCCTCAGTTTGCTACACTCAATCAGTTTCTTGCAAATCAGCCAAAGTCTTTTAGCAATTGTGTTGAGGCCATGGACGCCGATGATTGGCTCATGGACATCATGAAGCATTTTGAATGTAGCAATACCAGGCCTGAGGACGTCAAGTTTGCTTCTTTTCAGCTCAAGGACCAAGCTGCTGATTGGTATCAACAATACAAAGATTCTAGAGTGGGTCGAGTGATTACCTAGACTGACTTCTGCCGGGATTTTAAAGCCCATCACATTCCAACAAGTGTTGCCGAGAGCAAGCATGAGGAATTCCGCAATCTCAAGCAAGGAGGCATGTCCGTGTATCAATACAACATCCAGTTTCAGAAACTTGCTCGCTTCGCGAGGCAGGACGTTCCTAATGAAAAGAGAATGATCTATCACTTCAGGGGTGGCCTCAGAGAGGATCTGCAGTTAGCTCTCGTTATGGTTGAGCCTACTCAGTTCGATCAGTTCTATAACATGGCCCTCAAGCAAGAAGCTGCTCGGCTCAAGTGTGAGGCTTCAAAGAAGAGAATCAAGGATGCAGTTCACTCGTCTTCTTCCTCCCAAGTGGTAGCTAAGCAACAGAAGTTCTGGCTTCCTCCGCCTCCTCCGTTTCGTCAGCCCTACCAGCAGAAGAACTCGGGTGGTCGTGGATCTTCCCACCCACCCAACCTAGGCTATTAGAACAAGTCTCAGACTCAACCTCCAAGGACGGGTGGTCCTCCTCCTCCTTATCATCGTCCGCTCTCAAAGGTTACTTGCAACAAGTGTGGTCTAAAGGTCACTATGCAAACAAGTGCACTCAAAGGTGCCTTCCGCCTCCTCCTCTTGTGAGTTCTTCAAGCATTGCAGTCGTCAAGCACAATCCAAAGCATGCAAAGGTGAACATGTTGAATGCAGCTCAAGCGGAGGGTTCTTCAGATGCGATCATGGGTAACCTCTCTGTTAACTCTATTCCTGCTAAAGTTTTTATTCGATACGGATGCATCGCATTGCTTCATGTCAAGACCGTTCTTTGCAAAGCATGATTTCACTTGGTCTTACCTGGATAAACCTCTTGGTGTTGTTTCTCCAGGGTTGTCAATGAGAGCCAACGCGATAGTTCCTGATGTCACCATCAAGATGGGCAATTATAAATTTCCAGCTTCTCCTATGGTTCTTGGCGACTCTGATATTGATCTTATTCTCAACATGGATTGGCTTTCTCAGCACAAGGCTGCTCTTGATTGTGCCGCCAGGGAGATTAAATTGACACACCCTTCTAAGGATGTGATCATCTATGCTGCTCGTGATGAAACCATTCGGTTGTTCTCTCTCAATGAGAAGGACGAGTTAGACGCCATTTCTCAGAGTCCAGTTGTTTGTGAGTATCAAGATGTCTTTCCAGAAGAGTTTCCGGGTATGCCTCCTCACCGTCTAGTTGAGTTCGTTATCGATCTTGAGCCTGGTACTGAATCCACTTGCAAGCGTCCATACAAGCTTGGACCAAAGGAGCTGAAAGAATTGAAGAAACGGCTCGATGAACAAGAGCGTCTGGGTCTGATCAGACCGAGTTCATCTCCGTGGGGTTGTGGTGTTCTTTTTGTCCAGAAGAAAGATGGCACGAACCGACTTTGCGTCGATCACCGTCCATTGAACAAGAAGAAAATCAAGAACAAGTATCCACTTCCCAAAATCAATGATCTATTTGAGCAACTCAAAGGTGCAAAGGTGTTCTCCAAGCTTGACCTCCGTATGGGTTTTCATCAGATTCACATTCATGAAGAAGATATCCCTAAGACAGCATTCAGAACTAGCTTTAGTTCTTATGAATATACTGTCATGTCTTTCGGCCTTGTCAATGCCCCTCCAACATTCTCTCATATGATGAACTTCATCTTCAACCCCTACACAAATGAATTCGTCCTGGTGTATCTCGATGATATCTTGGTGTTCTCCAAGAATAAGAATGATCATGCCAAACATTTGCGATTGGTGCTCGACAAGCTCGGAGAGTATCAATTCTACGCGAAGTTCTCCAAATGTGAGTTTTGGCTTGATGAGGTTCTTTACCTTGGCCACATCATCTCCGCCAAATGCATTGCTGTTAATCCGGAAAAGGTTTCTACAATTGCCAACTAGGAACCTCCTCAGAATGTCAAGCAGCTCCGCAGTTTCCTTGGTCTTGCAAGCTATTGCCGAAGATTCGTTGAGAATTTCTAAAAGATTGCTAAACCTCTTTCCAACCTCCTCTAGAAGCATGTCAAGTATTCCTGGACTCCTGAGTGTGACGTTGCTTTCAAATCTCTCAAAGTGAAACTCGCCACAACTCCTATCCTAACTCCTCCTGATGAGTCCAAGCCATTCGAAGTTTTCTGTGATGCCTCCTTGCAAGGTCTCGGTGCCGTGTTAATGCAAGAGAAGATAGTTGTGGCCTATACTTCTCGTCACTTGAAGCCAAACGAAAGGAACCACCCCACTCACGATCTTGAGTTGGCGGCAGTTGTCCATGCATTAATAACATGGAGACATCTCTTGTTGGGAAGGCAAGTGGACATTTTCACCGATCACAAGAGTCTCAAATATATCTTCACTCAACCCAACCTCAACCTCGGGCAAACTCGTTTGGTCGAAATGATTCAAGAGTACAATCCAAGTATTGAATATACTCCAGGCAAGGCCAATGTGATTGCAGATGCTTTGAGCAGAAAGGCTTATTGCAACAACTTAATTCTCAAGCCATTCCAACTGGATCTTTGTGAAGCTTTTCGCAAGCTCAACCTCCAAGTTGTTCCTCAAGGTTTTCTTGCCAACCTTCAAGTCACTCCAACTTTGGAAGACCAAATTCATGAGGCACAATGTAACACCCCGGATATGATTTACCCAATATGTAATCCAACTCTTGCTGTTTCCGGCGTTAAGTTATTTTATTTTCTCGGGTTCGGGTCTTTGTCTCCGTGTGTTGTTATGTTGTCATGCATCTCATATCATGCCATCATGTGCATTGCATTTGCATACGTGTTCATCTCATGCATTTGAGCATTTTCCCCGTTGTCCGTTTTGCATTCCGGCGCTTCGTTCTTCTCCGGTGGTCATTTCTACCTTTCTTTCGTGTGTGGGGATTAAATATTTTCGGATTGGACCAAGACTTGCCAAGCGGCCTTGGTTTACTACCGGTAGACCGCCTGTCAAGTTTCGTACCATTTGGACTTCGTTTGATGCTCCAACGGTTAACCGAGGGACCGAAAAGGCCTCGTGTGTGTTGCAGCCCAACACCCCTCCAAGTTGGCCCAAAACCCTCTCCATCATCTAGAGCATTCGATCACGATCGCGTGGCCGAAAACCGCACCTCATTTGGACTCTCCTAGCTCCTCCTATGTCTATATAAAGACCCCTCCTCGAAAATCCGGATCTCCTTCTCCCCCGAAACCCTAAGATCAGCTCCCCTCGCTGCCGGACATGTCCGAATCGGACCGGACACATCCGCCCGATCCTCCGCCGCCATGTGTCCCCCATGGAGACCACTTCGCCGCCGCCACCGACGCGGGCCCGCAGGCCCAGCGCCGACCCTCACCGCCGCCCGACCGGGCCGCGCCGCCCTCTCCTTCCACGCCGCCGTCGCCCTCCGCTGGATCCAGCCGGCCCGGCGACCGCTCCCCCGCCGGCCTCGTTTTCTTCTCCGGCGAATAGGATCTCCCCAGCGAACCTCGGAGAACGTGCCCCGCTACAGTACCATCCAGATCTAGATCGGATCGGTTGACTTTCTGTCTCAAACCCTAATTATTTGCTCCTGTTCATCGCATCGTAACTTTGCATCGGTAGCTCCATTTTGGGCATATAGCATATCAAAATGTTCGTCTCAGAGAGCACATCATTTCATCTCATTGCATCATTTTCATTTGAGTTCATCTTGATGCCCGAAACGCTGTTAGAAGTTGGTAACCAGAGCCTTCCCCGACCTTAGGAGCCCTTTTGCTTGATCGTTTTTAGCAGCCGAGTTTGTGTCTAGAAAAATGTTTTGAGTCATTTAGGAATTATATATCGGAGAGTTTAGGAATTCTTTTTTACTTCCCTGTCTCCTCATCGCTCTGGTAAGGCATCCTGACGTAGAGTTTTGACTCTTCTCTTCTCAAATTTCACCAAAAAGTTTTTTAGGATCACGCGGGTATTTTGGAATCATTCCGATGGTTTTGTGACGAGAACATTGTTCTTGGTGCCTCCTATCTTTAGGGGTTGTGGCAGTGTCCCAGGGAGTTGAGCTCCGAGGTGTTGTCGTCACAATTTTATCGTTGCAGTTCTGGAATACCTGAGTTTAGTACGCCGACATCGAAAATCTCTTTTATGCAGTTCGTTGGTGAGATAACCTCGACGCCACCCAGTACTGGGGCGGGAGTTCGGGAGTATCGCCATAACTTGTATAACGGATGCTTTTCGAAGGTTGAGGTAGATGGTTTCCGAAGTTTTTCTTGGTTATGTGTTGAAGGATGGATACAACTGGATGTAGGAATTGCTAGATTTGGGTGAGATATTATGCTTCCCCTATATCCCCAACACTTGATTGCATAACGGGAAAGGTTCGGGAGTTTCATAGGTGGGAATTCTTGTAGCTCTAGTTCTTCTTCCACGGATATTTGGTTTGAGATTGGGATTTCTTACCGAGTATTCGTTCTTGATCCGTACCTTGTTGATTTATTTTCTACCTAAATTCTAAGTGGCTTCTCAATTTATGGATATGTGACCATCTCGATTGGAATGCATTCGTTCATTTTGTTCGGATGTGAAGACTATATGTTGCAATTTTTATTCCATTGGATTCAGCTTCAATATTTGTCTATCAATGTGCTAATGGATGTCAATCTCTTCAGGATGGCTCCTCCAATGCGCACGACTCCGAATCCTGATCCGCCACCACCTCCACCTCCTCCGGAGGCATGGCAAGCTGTGATGGCCGCAACCAATGCAAACACGCAGTTGATCATGCAAATTCTTCAAGAGCGCAATCAAGCGAATCAAGGCAACCAAGGCAACAATCAGAATCACTTTGCTACACTCAACCAGTTCCTTGCAAATCAGCCAAAGACTTTCAGCAATTGTGTTGAGGCAACTGATGCTGATGATTGGCTAGTGGACTTGTGCAAGCATTTCGAGTGCAGTAACATCAGGCCTGAGGACTTTGTCAAGTTCGCTTCCTTCCAACTCAAAGACCAAGCCGCAGAGTGGTTCCAGCAGTACAAGGATTCTAGAGGAGGACGTGTGATTACCTGGGATGAATTCCGTCAAGATTTCAGAGCTCATCATATTCCTCAAAGCGTGGTTGAAAGCAAGCGTGAGGAATTCCGCAACCTGAAGCAAGGCTCTTTGTCTGTCTATGACTACAACAAGTTGTTCCAGAAGCTCGCCCGCTTTGCTAAGCAGGACGTCCCTGATGAGAAGAGCATGATATACCAGTTCAGGGGTGGTCTCAGAGAAGAAATCCAGCTAGCTCTTGTTCTCTTTGAACCCTTGAGGTACGATGAGTTCTACAACATGGCATTGAAGCAAGAGGCCGCTCAACTGAGGTGTGATGCTTCCAAGAAGCGAGTCAGAGATGCTACTCCTTCTTCCTCTACTCAAGTGGCCAAGCAGCAGAAGTATTGGCTTCCTCCTCCTCCGTTTCGTCAGTCGTATCAGCAGAAGAGCAAAGGTGGCAGTGGATCTTCCCACCCACCCAACCATGGCTTTCAGAACAAGACTTCGTCTCAAGCTCCAAGATCGAGTGCTCCGTATCACCGTCCGCTTTCAGAGGTCACGTGCAACAAGTGCCAACAGAAGGGTCACTATGCCAACAAGTGTTTCAACCAGAGGCGCCTCCCTCCTCCTCCTCCTGTGAGATCGACAAGTACAACTATGGTCAAGCATAACACCAAGTCCGCCAGGGTCAACTTGCTGAATGCAGCTCAGGCAGAGGACTCGCCAGATGTGATTATGGGTAACCTTCCTGTTAATGACATTCCCGCAAGAGTTCTTTTTGACACTGGTGCATCTTTATCATTTTTATCGAAGCCTTTTGCATCCATGCATGATGTGCATACTATTGATTTGCCTAAGCCGATAGCGGTTTCTTCTTCGGGTTTGTTCATGAGCACCAAAATGATGGCTCCGGATGTTACTATCACGTTGGGCGATTACAAGTTTCTTTCTTCTCTGGTGGTTCTTGGTAACTCGGATATTGATCTTATTCTCGGAATGGATTGGCTTTCTAAGCACAAGGCTAATCTTGATTGTGCAGCCAGGCAGATTCAATTGACTCATTCGTCTGAGGATGTAATTGTTTTTGCCGCTCGGGATAATACTATCCGTCTGTTTTCTCTCAATGAGAAGGGTGAATTGGATGCTATCTCACAGATTCCATTCGTTTGCGAATATCAAGACGTCTTTCCAGAAGAGCTTCCAGGAATGCCTCCGCACCAGCCAGTTGAATTCGTCATTGATCTTGATCCTGGCATAGAACCAGTGTGCAAGCGTCCTTACAAGCTCGGACGTGAAGAGTTGAAGGAGCTGAAGAAGCAACTCGATATTCAAGAGAGAATGGGTCTCATTCGGCCTAGTTCTTCTCCGTGGGGTTGTGGTGTTCTTTTTGTGAAGAAGAAGGATGGAACGGACCGACTTTGTGTTGATTACCGTCTGTTGAACAAGAAGACCATCAAGAACAAATACCCACTTCCCAACATCAACGAGCTGTTCGAACAACTCAAAGGTGCCCAAGTATTCTCCAAGCTTGATCTCCGTATGGGTTATCATCAGATTCGAATCCGTGAGGAAGATATTCCCAAGACGGCTTTCAGGACAAGCTATGGTTCATATGAATACACTGTCATGTCTTTTGGCCTCGTCAGCGCTCCTCCGACGTTCTCTCGCATGATGAACTTCATCTTCAACACCTACACCAATGACTTCGTTTTGGTCTATCTCGATGACATTCTGGTTTTCTCGAAGAACAAGGAAGATCATTTCAAGCACTTGCGTTTGGTGCTCGATAAGCTGAGGGAACACCAGTTCTACGCCAAGTTCTCCAAGTGCGACTTTTGGCTCGATGAGGTTCTTTATCTTGGTCATATCATCTCTGCCAAGGGCATTGCGGTGAATCGTGAGAAGGTGTCTGCAATTGTGAATTGGGAACCACCTCAGAACGTGAAGCAACTCCGTAGCTTCCTCGATCTCGCAAGCTATTGTCGAAGATTCGTTGAAAACTTTTCTAAGATCGTGAAGCCTCTCTCAAATCTTCTCCAGAAGCACGTCAAGTACGTTTGGTCTCCGGAGTGTGACATTGCTTTCAACACTTTGAAAGAGAAACTGATCACTGCTCCAGTTCTGACTCCGCCTGATGAATCCAAACCGTACGAGGTCTTTTGTGATGCCTCTCTCCAAGGTCTCGGTGCAGTGTTGATGTAAGAGAAGAAAGTTGTGGCTTATACCTCTCGCCAGTTGAAGCCCAATGAGAAGAACTACCCCACTCATGATCTCGAGTTGGCGGCAGTTGTGCATGCTCTTTTGACTTGGAGACATCTCTTATTGGGAAGAAAAGTGGACATTTTCACTGACCACAAGAGTCTCAAGTACATCTTCACTCAGCTTAATCTCAACCTCAGGCAGACTCGATGGGTCGAAATGATTCAAGAGTATAATCCGAGTATCGAGTATACTCCAGGCAAGGCCAATGTGATTGCTGACGCATTGAGCAGGAAGGCTTATTGCAACAGTCTGATTCTCAAGCCTTATCAACCCGAGCTTTGTGAAGCTTTTCGCAAACTTAATCTGCAAGTTGTTCCTCAAGGTTTCCTCGCCAACCTTCAAGTCTCTCCTACCTTGGAAGATCAGATTCGCCAAGCCCAGCTTCTTGATGCTATGGTGAAGAAGGTGAAGATTGGGATTGCCAAGAGTCAACCCAAGTACAAGTGCTACCGCCTTGATGACAAGGATACTCTCTTCTTCGAGGATCGTATTGTTGTGCCCAAAGGTGAACTTCGTAAGGTTATCATGAACGAGGCTCACAATTCTCTCCTCTCCATCCACCCTGGGAGCACGAAGATGTATCAGGACCTCAAGCAGGCTTATTGGTGGACTCGAATGAAGCGCGAGATTGCTCAGTTCGTGAATGAATGTGATGTCTGCAGAAGAGTGAAGGAAGAACACCAAAGGCCAGCTGGTCTCCTCCAACCTCTTGCCATTCCAGAATGGAAGTTTGACCACATTGAGATGGACTTCGTGACTGGGTTTCCAAAGTCCAAGCGTGGCAATGATGCTATATTCGTTGTCATCGACAAACTCACTAAAGTGGCTCACTTTCTGCCTATCAAAGAGTCAATCACTGCAGCTCAATTGGCGGAACTCTATACCTCTCGGATTGTCTCTCTGCACGGTATTCCATAAGTGATCTCTTTAGACCATGGCAACATCTTTACCTCCAAGTTTTGGGATTCTTTTTAGAAGGCCATGGGCACCAACATCCGCCTCAGCACAGCTTTCCATCCCCAAACTAGCGGTCAAGTCGAGCGTGTCAACCAGATTCTTGAAGATATGCTCAGGGCTTGTGTGATCTCCTTCGGCATGAAGTGGGAGGATTGTCTTCCATATGCTGAATTCTCCTACAACAACAGTTTTCAAGCAAGTTCGGGCAAGGCCCCATTTGAAATTCTGTATGGCAGGAAGTGCCGTACCCCTCTCAACTGGTCTGAAACCGGTGAACGTCAGCTTTTGGGAAATGACTTAATCACAGAGGCAGAGGAAATGTGCAAAGTCATTCGAGATAACCTCAAAGCAGCCCAATCCCGCCAGAAGAGCTACTATGACAGTAAGCACCGTGGTTTGGCTTTCGAGATCGGAGATCATGTTTACCTCCGCGTCTCTCCTATGAAAGGTACTCGTCGCTTCGGTATCAAAGGGAAGCTTTCCCCTAGATACGTGGGACCTTTCAAGATCGTCAGCAAGAGAGGCGATCTCGCCTATCAACTCGAGCTTCCTTCAAACTTTGCAAATGTTCATGATGTGTTCCATGTCTCTCAGCTCTAAAAGTGCTTCAAGACTCCTGACCGCACCGTCAACTTCGAGGACATTGAGCTCCAAGAAGATCTCTCATATCGTGAGCACCCCATTGCTATTCTTGAAGAGACTGAACGCAAGACTCGCAACAAGTAAATCAAATTCCTCAAAGTCAAGTGGTCACACCATTCCGACCGTGAAGGTACCTGGGAACGCGAGGATCACCTCTATTCTGAGTACCCGACGTTCTTTCAGTCCTAGATCTCGGGACGAGATCCTTTCGTAGTGGTGGAGTGTTATAACACCCTGGATATGATTTACCCAATATGTAATCCAACTCTTGCCGTTTTCGGCGTTAAGTTATTTTATTTTCTTGGGTTCGGGTCTTTGTCTCCGTATGTTATTATCGTTGTCATGCATCTCATATCATGTCATCATGCGCATTGCATTTGCATACGTGTTCATCTCATGCATTCGAGCATTTTCCCCGTTGTCCGTTTTGCATTCCGGCGCTTCGTTCTCCTCCAGTGGTCATTTCTACCTTTCTTTCATGTGTGGGGATTAAACATTTCCGGATTGGACTGAGACTTGCCAAGCGGCCTTGGTTTACTACCGGTAGACCGCCTGTCAAGTTTCGTACCATTTGGACTGCCTGTCAAGTTTCGTACCATTTGGACTTCGTTTGATGCTCCAACGGTTAACCGAGGGACCGAAAAGGCCTCGTGTGTGTTGCAGCCCAACACCCCTCCAAGTTGGCCCAAAATCCACCAAAACCCTCTCCATCATCTAGAGCGTTCGATCACGATCGCGTGGCCAAAAACCGCACCTCATTTGGACTCTCCTAGCTCCTCCTATGTCTATATAAAGACCCCTCCTCGAAAATCCGGATCTCCTTCTCCCACGAAACCCTAAGATCAGCTCCCCTCGCCGCCGGACGTGTCCGAATCGGACCGGACACGTCCGCCCGATCCGCCGCCGCCAATCAGCCACCGCCATGTGTCCCCCGCGGAGACCACTTCCCCGCCGCCACCGACGCGGGCCCGCAGGCCCAACGCCGGCCCTCACCGCCGCCCGACCGGGCCGCGCCGCCCTCTCCTTCCACGCCGCCGTCGCCCTCCGCTGGATCCAGCCGGCCCGGCAACCGCTCCCTCGCCGACCTCGTTTTCTTCTCCGGAGAACAGGATCTCCCCGGCGAACCTCGGAGAATGTGCCCCGCTACAGTACCATCTAGATCTAGATCGGATCGGTTGACTTTCCGTCTCAAACCCTAATTATTTGCTCCTGTTCATCGCATCGTAACTTTGCATATGTAGCTCCATTTTGGGCATATAGCATATCAAAATGTTCGTCTCAGAGAGCACATCATTTCATCTCATTGCATCATTTTCATTTGAGTTCATCTTGATGCCCGAAATGCTGTTAGAAGAATGCTATTTGAGATAATTGTCAGATCTGCTGCCATTTCCAAACCGTAACTCCGATTCCAATGATCTTTATATCGTTTTCAAGCGATGTCATCTCATCTTTCTAGTGGCACACTTGGTTTTCCAAGTTGAGGCCGGGTTCATGCATTCCTTGTCAAATCTTGCATATGCATCGCATATTGCATCCCGCGTAGCATACCATCTTTGCATCATGTTGTTTGAGTCTGCACGTGGTTGATTTTCTTCTTGTTGCTTGTTTGTTTTGTTTGGGTAGAGCCGGGAGACGAGTTCGCTAACGAGGAGCCCGTTGAGTTTGCTTTCGAGGATCCAGTCAACTCTGACAACTTTGCAGGCAAGATGATCATACCCTCGAAATCACTACTATCTTTGCTTTGCTAGATGCTCGCTCTTTTGCTATGCCTATGCTATGATGCCTACCACTTGCTTTCAAGCCTCCCAAATTGCCATGTCAAACCTCTAACCCACCATGTCCTAGCAAACTGTTGATTGGCTATGTTACTGCTTTGCTCAGCCCTTCTTATAGCGTTGCTAGTTGCAGGTGAAGATTGGAGACCGTTCCTTGTTGGAACATTATTTACTTGTTGGGATATCATTATATTGCCATGTTATCTTAATGCATCTATATACTGGGTAAAGGGTGGAAGGCTCGGCCTCTCGCCTAGTGTTTTGTTCCACTCTTGCCGCCCTAGTTTCCGTCATATCGGTGTTATGTTCCCGGATTTTGCGTTCCTTACGCGGTTGGGTTATAATGGGAACCCCTTGATAGTTCGCCTTGATTAAAGCTTTTCCAGCAATGCCCAACCTTGGTTTTACCATTTGCCACCTAGCCTCTTTTTCCCTTGGGTTTCCGGAGCCCGAGGGTCATCTTATTTAAGCCCCCCCGGGCTAGTGCTCCTTTGAGTGTTGGTCCAACCGAGCGATGTCTGGGGCTACCAGGGGCAACTCTGGGTTGGCCTACCCGACGTCTTGCTCATCCGGTGTGCCCTGAGAACGAGATATGTGCAGGTCCTATCGGGATTTGTCGGCACATCTGGGTGGTGTTGCTGGATTTGTTTTAACCTGTCGAAGTGTCTTGAAGAACCGGGATACCGAGTCTGATCGAAACATCTCGGGAGGAGGTCTATTCCTTCGTTGACCGTGAGAGCTTGTCATGGGCTAAGTTGGGACTCCCCTGCAGGGATTTAAACTTTCGAAAGCCGTGCCCGCAGTTATGGGCAGATGGAAATTTGTTAATGTCCGGTTGTAGAAAACTTGAACCTTAACTTAATTAAAATGAATCAACTATGTGAGTTACCGTGCTGGTCTCTTCTCGGCGGAGTCCGGGAAGTGAACACGGTGTTGGAGTGTAACACCCCGGATATGACTTACCCAATATGTAATCCAACTCTTGCCATTTCCGGCGTTAAGTTATTTTATTTTCTCGGGTTCGGGTTCTTTGCCTCCGTGTGTTTTTATCGTTGTCTTGTATCTCATATCATGTCATCATGTGCATTGCATTTGCATACGTGTTCATCTCATGCATTTGAGCATTTTCCCCGTTGTCCGTTTTGCATTCCGGCGCTTCGTTCTCGTCCGGTGGTCATTTCTACCTTTCTTTCGTGTGTGGGGATTAAACATTTCTGGATTGGACCAAGAGTTGCCAAGCGGACCGCCTGTCAAGTTTCATACCATTTGGACTTCGTTTGATGCTCCAACGGTTAACCGAGGGACCGAAAAGGCCTCGTGTGTGTTGCAGCCCAACACCCCTCCAAGTTGGCCCAAAACCCTCTCCATCATCTAGAGCGTTTGATCACGATCGCGTGGCTGAAAACCGCACCTCATTTGGACTCTCCTAGCTCCTCCTATGCCTATATAAAGACCCCCTCCTCCAAATTCGCGGATCCCCTCTCCAAAACCCTAGATCCAAATCGTCTCCGCCGCGCCGGACATTGTCCGTTCGGTCGGACGTGTCCGCCCGATCTGCCGCCGCCAACCCGCGCTTGCCACATGTCGCCGCCGCCGCCCCGCGCCACCAGCCCGGCGAGCCCGCGGGAGGCCCTCCCGGCCCGGCTCCCGCGCGCCGCCCGCTCACGCGCCTCTTCCCCGAACCGGCCGCGCCGGCGCCACCTCCGCCTCACCGCGCCGCCCCTTTGCCTCGCCGTCCAGCCACCGCGCCGCCGTGGGCGCCATCGCCGCCCGGCGCCGCCTCCTTGTTCCGGCCGCCCTGCCGCGCCGCTTCCGGCGTCCAACGCCGCCGCGCGCCGACGACTGTGCCGCGCCGGCGCCGCCTCCTCCACGTCGGCGAGTCCTCGGGCCGGACCTCCCCTCCGACCGCCGCCCGCAGCTACTCCGGCGAACTCCCCTACTGTTCCAGCGACCTCGGTTCCCGTGCATGAACTGGTTCCAGATCCAGATCCAAAGGTTGACCTAATCTCGCCCGAAACCCTAACTTTTTGCGCTTTTCTTCATGCTATAACTCCGCATCCGTAACTCCGTTTTGGGCATATAGCATATCAAAATGTTCGTCTCAGAGAGTACATCATTTCATCTCATTGCATCATTTTCATTTGAGTTTATCTTGATGCCCGAAATGCTGTTAGAAGAACGCTATTTGAGATAATTGTCAGATCTGCTGCTCCATTTAGATATTTGTCATTTTTGCCATGATTATTGTGTGCATGATATGCCCCTGAGCTCTACATGTGTTTTGTTATATGTTTCTCCATCTTTGCAGAGGTGCAACCCATGTATTTTTGTGATGTGTTTGGTGACTAGCACAAGCTTGCAAAGTGAGGCATTCGTTAATGCTGATTTCAGGGACTTAGCATTTCCACTAAGTCCTTGATCTGTTTATCTCATATGGCCATATGTTCATGTTGTTTCCTTGTGATCCGTGCCTCTTTTGAGGATGATCAGTAAGGATGTTTTGTTAATCTTGTAGTGCTCTATCCATCCATGTCTTTGTTTGCAATTATGGAGCCCCCTAGCTTGAGTCAATCGAGCTCTACTTTTGCTATTTCATGAATCTGGGCAGATTGTCTACTTGTTAGCGATTTTGCTGAGGATGTTGTAGTTGATCCGTGCATGATATGTTATTGTTCTTGCCATGTCTAGCTTGCATTTTGTGCATTCTTGATGGGTGTATGCTTAGATTGTCATGACTTGCTCTGTAGTGAGTGCATCGAGCTTGTAAACATGCCTACTTGATATCTGTTTTCAGCATGCTCCAGTTTTCACTAAGTCTGAGAACTGATTATGTTTTTGCCATGTTCACATGCTTGCAAATGTATTTTCTGCTCCCTTTTGGCTCAAGGTCACTAAGGGACTTCTGTTAAGCTCTTTGAGTAGCTCCATACCATGCTTTACTTTGCCATGTTCAGGTCTTGTAGCATGTAGTTTTGTTACTCCGAAGAGTGCTATCTGATCTAAAATTCCAGACAAGTGTTAATTTCACTAAGTCCGAGATCTGTTTGCCAAATGCATTTTTCCATGCTTGTTTGAACCTGTTAATGGATGAATTGGCCATAGCTCAGTGCTAGACTTTTGTTAAGCATCTTGAATGGATCCCTGCCATGTATTTTGATGCCATGTTTGGGTGCTGTAGCATGTTCATCTTGTTGCATTTAGATGGCTACTTGCTGTAAATCACAGACCGGTGTCATATTTAAATCGCTTGCCATATTTTACCATTTGCCACCTAGCCTCTTTTTCCCTTGGGTTTCCGGAGCTCGAGGGTCATCTTATTTAACCCCCCCGGGCCAGTGCTGCTCTGAGTGTTGGTCCGACCGAGTAGACTGCGGGGCCACCTCGGGGCAACTTGAGGGTTGGTTTTACTCGTAGGATGTCTCATCTGAGTGTGCCCTGAGAACGAGATATGTGCAGCTCCTATCGGGATTTGTCGGCACATTCGGGCGGTGTTGCTGGATTTGTCTTAACCTGTCGAAGTGTCTTGAAGAACCGAGGTACAGAGTCTGATCGGAACGTCTCGGGAGGAGGTCTATTCCTTCGTTGACCGTGAGAGCTTGTCATGGGCTAAGTTGGGACTCCCCTGCAGGGATCTGAACTTTCGAAAGCCGTGCCCGCAGTTATGGGAAGATGAGAATTTGTTAATGTCCGGTTGTAGGTAACTTGAACCTTAACTTAATTAAAATGAATCAACTGTGTGGGTTACCGTGATGGCCTCTTCTCGGCGGAGTCCGGGAAGTGGACACGGTGTTGGAGTAATGCTTGCCGCAGGATTTCCCTCTAGTTACCCGTTCGCGCTTTGCCTCCTCTTCTCGCTCTCTTTTGCGAATAGGATAGCCACCATATATGCTAGTCGCTTGCTGCAGCTCCACATATATTTACCTTGCCTTACCTATTAAGCTTAAATAGTCTTGATCGTGAGGGTGCGAGATTGCTGAGTCCCTATGGCTCACAGATTACTATTACACCAGATGCAGGGCCTGATGATTCCGCTCCAGATGACGCGCTTGAGCTCAAGTGGGAGTTCGACGAGGACTCTCAACGATACTATGTGTCTTTCCCTGATGATCAGTAGTGGTGCCCAGTTGGGGTGATAGGGACCGTGTTGCATCTTGGGTTGTCTTTTATTTTGGCGCCGTAGTCAGGCCATGAGTGTTTGAATGTTGTAATGCTATTTATGTATTTTGATTGACGTGGCGAGTGTAAGCCAACTATGTTATCTCCCCTTTTATTATCTATATTACATGGGATGTTGTGAAGATTGCCTAACTTGCGACATTGCTTTCAATGCGGTTATGCCTCTAAGTCGTGCCTCGACACGTGGGAGATATAGCCGCATCGAGGGCGTTACAAGTTGGTATCAGAGCCTTCCCCGACCTTAGGAGCCCAATTGCTTGATCGTTTTTAGCAGCCGAGTTGTGTCTAGAAAAATATTTTGAGTCATTTAGGAATTATATATCGGAGAGTTTAGGAATTCTTTTTACTTCCCAGTCTCCTCATCGCTCTGGTAAGGCATCCCGACGTAGAGTTTTGACTCTTCTCTTCTCAAATTTCACTAAATTTTTTTTTAGGATCACGCGGGTATCTTGGAATCGTTCCGATGGTTTTGTGACGAGAACATTGTCTTGGTACCTCCTATCAGGGGTTTTGTGGCAGTGTCCCGGGGAGTTGAGCTCCGAGGTGTTGTCGTCACAATTTTATCGTTGCAGTTCTGGAATACCTGAGTTTAGTACGCCGACATCGAAAATCTCTTTTATGCAGTTCGTTGGTGAGATAACCTCGATGCCACCCAGTACTAGGGCGGGAGTTCGGGAGTATCGCCATAACTTGTATAACAGATGCTTTTCAAAGGTTGAGGTAGATGGATTCCGAAGTTTTTCTCGGTTATGTGTTGAAGGATGGATACAGCTGGATGTAGGATTTGCTAGATTTGGGTGAGATATTATGCTTCCCCTGTATCCCCAACACCTGATTGCATAACCGGAAAGGTTCGGGAGTTTCATAGGTGGGAATTCTTGTAGCTCTAGTTCTTCTTCCACGGATATTTGGTTTGAGATTGGGATTTCTTACCGAGTATTCGTTCTTGATCTGTACCTTGTTGATTTATTTCTCTACCTAAATTCTACATGGCTTCTCAATTTATGGATATGTGACCATTTCAAGAGGAATGCATTCGTTCATTTTGTTCGGATGTGAAGACTATATGTTGCAATTTTCATTCCGTTGGACTCAGCTTCATTTTATCTATCGATGTGCTAATGGATGTCACTCACTTCAGGATGGCTCCCGCTAAGAGCACCAATCAGAATCAGAATCAGGATCCGCCACCACCTCCACCTCCTCCGGAGGCATGGCAAGCTGTGATGGCCGCAACCAATGCAAACACGCAGTTGATCATGCAAATTCTTCAAGAGCGCAATCAAGCGAATCAAGGCAACCAAGGGAACCAAGGCAACAATCAGAATCACTTTGCTACACTCAACCAGTTCCTTGCTAACGGGCCAAAGACTTTCAGCAAGTGTGTTGAGGCAACTGATGCTGATGATTGGCTAATGGATCTGTGCAAGCATTTCGAGTGCAGTAACGTCAGGCCTGAGGACTTTGTCAAGTTCGCTTCCTTCCAACTCAAAGACCAAGCTGCAGAATGGTTCCAGCAGTACAAGGATTCCAGAGGTGGACGTGTGATTACTTGGGACGAATTCCGTCAAGATTTCAGAGCTCATCATATCCCTCAGAGCGTGGTTGAAAGCAAGCGTGAGGAATTCCGCAACCTGAAGCAAGGCTCTTTGTCCGTCTATGACTACAACAAGTTGTTCCAGAAGCTCGCCCACTTTGCTAAGCAGGACGTCCCTGACAAGAAGAGCATGATATACCAGTTCAGGGGTGGTCTCAGAGAAGAAATCCATCTAGCTCTTGTTCTCTTTGAACCCTTGAGGTACGATGATTTCTACAACATGGCATTGAAGCAAGAGGCTGCTCAACTGAGGTGTGATGCTTCCAAGAAGCGAGTCAGAGATGCTACTCCTTCTTCCTCTACTCAAGTGGCCAAGCAGCAGAAGTATTGGCTTCCTCCTCCTCCGTTTCGTCAGTCGTATCAGCAGAAGAGCAAAGGTGGCAGTGGATCTTCCCACCCACCCAACCATGGCTTTCAGAACAAGACTTCGTCTCAAGCTCCAAGATCGAGTGCTCCGCATCACCGTCCGCTTTCAGAGGTCACGTGCAACAAGTGCCAACAGAAGGGTCACTATGCCAACAAATGCTTCAATCAGAGGCGTCTTCCTCCTCCTCCTCCTGTGAGATCGGCAAGTACAGTTGTGGTCAAGCATAACCCCAAGCATGCCAAGGTCAACTTGATGAACGAAGCTCAGGCAGAGGAATCGTCAGATGTCATCATGGGTAACCTTCCTGTTAACGATGTTCCCGCAAAAGTACTTCTTGATACTGGTGCATCGCATTCTTTCTTGTCATGCCTGTTTGCATCGAAGCACAATGTTGATACTGAGATCATGCCCAATGTCATGCAAGTTGTTTCTCCCGGCAAGCTTTTGACTTCTAGTTTGGTTGCTCCCGATATCTCTATCACGTTGGGCGACTACAAGTTTCTTTCTTCTCCGGTGGTTCTTGGTAACTCAGATATTGATCTTATTCTTGGAATGGATTGGCTTTCTAAGCACAAGGCGCATCTTGATTGTGCAGCCAGGCAGATTCAATTGACTCAGTCGTCTGAGGATGTAATTATCTTTGCCGCTCATGACGATACAATCCGTCTATTTTCTCTCAATGAGAAGGGTGAACTGGATGCTATCTCGCAGATTCCAGTTGTTTGCGAATATCAAGACGTCTTTACAGAAGAGCTTCCAGGAATGCCTCCGCACTGGCCAGTTGAATTCGTCATCGATCTTGAGCCTGGCACGGAACCAGTGTGCAAGCGTCCTTACAAGCTCGGACCTGAAGAGTTGAAGGAGCTGAAGAAGCAACTCGATATTCAAGAGAGAATGGGTCTCATCCGGCCTAGTTCTTCCCCGTTGGGTTGTGGTGTTCTTTTTGTGAAGAAGAAGGATGGAACGGACCGACTTTGTGTTGATTACCGTCCATTGAACAAGAAGACCATCAAGAACAAATACCCACTTCCCAACATCAACGAGCTGTTCGAACAACTCAAAGGTGCCAAAGTATTCTCCAAGCTTGATCTCCGTATGGGTTATCATCAGATTCGAATCCACGAGCAAGATATTCCCAAGACGGCCTTCAGGACAAGCTATGGTTCATATGAATACACTGTCATGTCTTTTGGCCTCGTTAACGCTCCTCCGACGTTCTCTCGTATGATGAACTTCATCTTCAATGCCTACACCAATGACTTAGTTTTGGTATATCTCGACGACATTCTGGTTTTCTCGAAGAACAAGGAAGATCATGCCAAGCACTTGCGTTTGGTACTCGATAAGCTGAGGGAACACCAGTTCTACGCCAAGTTCTCCAAGTGCGAATTTTGGCTCGATGAGGTTCTTTATCTTGGTCATATCATCTCTGCCAAGGGCATCGCGGTGAATCCTGAGAAGGTGTCTGCAATTGTGAATTGGGAACCACCTCAGAACGTGAAGCAACTCCATAGCTTCCTAGGTCTCGCAAGCTACTGTCGAAGATTCGTTGAAAACTTTTCTAAGATCGCGAAGCCTCTCTCAAATCTTCTCCAGAAGCACGTCAAGTACGTTTGGTCTCCGGAGTGTGACATTGCTTTCAACACTTTGAAAGAGAAATTGATCACTGCTCCAGTTCTGACTCTGCCTGATGAATCCAAACCGTACGAGGTCTTTTGTGATGCCTCTCTTCAAGGTCTCGGTGCAGTGTTGATGCAAGAGAAGAAAGTTGGGGCTTATACCTCTCGTCAGTTGAAGCCCAATGAGAAGAACTACCCCACTCATGATCTCGAGTTGGCGGCAGTTGTGCATGCTCTTTTGACTTGGAGACATCTCTTATTGGGAAGAAAAGCGGACATTTTCACTAATCACAAGAGTCTCAAGTACATCTTCACTCAGCCTAATCTCAACCTCAGGCAGAGTCGATGGGTCGAAATGATTCAAGAGTATAATCTGAGTATCGAGTATATTCCAGGCAAGGCCAATGTGATTGCTGACGCTTTGAGTAGGAAGGCTTATTGCAACAGTCTGATTCTCAAGCCTTATCAACCCGAGCTTTGTGAAGCTTTCCGCAAACTTAATCTGCAAGTTGTTCCTCAAGGTTTCCTCGCCAACCTTCAAGTCTCTCCTACCTTGGAAGACCAGATTCGCAAAGCTCAGCTTCTTGATGCTATGGTGAAAAAGGTGAAGATTGGGATTGCCAAGAGTCAACCCAAGTACAAATGCTACCACCTTGATGACAATAATACTCTCTTCTTCGAGGATCGTATTGTTTTGCTCAAAGGTGACCTTCGTAAAGTGATCATGAATGAGGCTCACAATTCTCTCCTCTCCATCCACCCTGGGAGCACAAATATGTATCAGGACCTCAAGCAGGCTTATTGGTGGACTCGAATGAAGCGTGAGATTTCTCAATTCATGAATGAATGTGATGTCTGCAGAAGAGTGAAGGCAGAACACCAAAGACCAGCTGGTTGTTGGGGAACGTAGTAATTTCAAAATTTTCCTACGCACACGCAAGATCATGGTGATGCATAGCAACGAGAGGAGAGTGTTGTGTACGTACCCTCGTAGACCGAAGCGGAAGCGTTGACGCAACGTAGAGGAAGTAGTCGTACGTCTTCCCGGTCCAACCGATCCAAGCACCGTTACTCCGGCACCTCCGAGTTCTTGGCACACGTTCAGCTCGATGACGCTCCCCGGGCTCCGATCCAGCAAAGCTTCGGGGAGGAGTTCCGTCAGCACGACGGCGTGGTGACGATCTTGATGTTCAACCGTCGCAGGGCTTCGCCTAAGCACCGCTACAATATGACCGAGGTGTAATATCGTGGAGGGGGGCACCGCACACGGCTAAGGAACGATCACGAAGATCAACTTGTGTGTCTATGGGGTGCCCCCTGCCCCCGTATATAAAGGAGTGGAGGAGGGGAGGGCCGGCCCTCTCTATGGCGCGCCCTAGGGGAGTCCTACTCCCACCGGGAGTAGGATTCCCCCTTTCCTAGTCCAACTAGGAGTCCTTCCATGTATTAGGAGTAGGAGACAAGGAAGGGGAAGGGAGAAGGGAAGGAAGGAGGGGGCGCAGCCCCTCCCCCTAGTCCAATTCGGACTAGGCCTTGGGGGGGGGGGCGGCCTGCCCTGGGCAGCCCCTCTCTCTTTCCCGTATGGCCCAATAAGGCCCAATACTTCTCCCGGCGAATTCCCGTAACTCTCCGGTACTCCGAAAAATACCTGAATCACTCGGAACCTTTCCGAAGTCCGAATATAGTCATCCAATATATCGATCTTTACGTCTCGACCATTTCGAGACTCCTCGTCATGTCCCCGATCTCATCCGAGACTCCGAACTCCTTCGGTACATCAAAACTCATAAACTCATAATATAACTGTCATCGAAACCTTAAGCGTGCGGACCCTACGGTTCGAGAACAATGTAGACATGACCGAGACATGTCTCCGGTCAATAACCAATAGCGGGACCTGGATGCCCATATTGGCTCCTACATATTCTACGAAGATCTTTTATCAGTCAGACCGCATAACAACATACGTTGTTCCCTTTGTCATCGGTATGTTACTTGCCCGAGATTCGATCGTCGGTATCCAATACCTAGTTCAATCTCGTCACCGGCAAGTCTCTTTACTCATTCCGTAATACATCATCCCGCAACTAACTCATTAGTTGCAATGCTTGCAAGGCTTAAGTGATGTGCATTACCGAGAGGGCCCAGAGATACCTCTCCGACATTCGGAGTGACAAATCCTAATCTCGAAATACGCCAACCCAACAAGTACCTTTGGAGACACCTGTAGAGCACCTTTATAATCACCCAGTTACGTTGTGACGTTTGGCAGCACACAAAGTGTTCCTCCGGTAAACTGGAGTTGCATAATCTCATAGTCATAGGAACATGTATAAGTCATGAAGAAAGCAATAGCAACATACTAAACGATCGGGTGCTAAGCTAACGGAATGGGTCATGTCAATCAGATCATTCAACTAATGATGTGATCCCGTTAATCAAATAACAACTCTTTGTCCGTGGTTAGGAAACATAACCATCTTTGATTAACGAGCTAGTCAAGTAGAGGCATACTAGTGACGCTCTGTTTGTCTATGTATTCACACATGTATTATGTTTTCGGTTAATACAATTCTAGCATGAATAATAAACATTTATCATGATATAAGGAAATAAATAATAACTTTATTATTGCCTCTAGGGCATATTTCCTTCACTGGTCTCCTCCAACCTCTTGCCATTCCAGAATGGAAGTTTGACCACATTGAGATGAACTTCATGACTGGGTTTCCAAAGTCCAAACGTGGCAATGATGCTATATTCGTTGTAATTGACAAACTCACTAAAGTGGCTCACTTTCTGCCTATCAAAGAATCAATCACTGCAGCTCAATTGGCGGAACTCTATACCTCTCGGATTGTCTCTCTGCATGGTATTCCACAAGTGATCTCTTTAGACCGTGGCAGCATCTTTACCTCCAAGTTTTGGGATTCTTTTCAGAAGGCCATGGGCACCAACATCCGCCTCAGCACAGCTTTCCATCCCCAAACTAGCGGTCAAGTTGAGCGTGTCAACCAGATTCTTGAAGATATGCTCAGGGCTTGTGTGATCTCCTTCGGCATGAAGTGGGAGGATTGTCTTCCATATGCTGAATTCCCCTACAACAACAGTTTTCAAGCAAGTTCGGGCAAGGCCCCATTTGAAATTCTGTATGGCAGGAAGTGCCGTACCCCTCTCAACTGGTCTGAAACCGGTGAACGTCAGCTTTTGGGAAATGACTTAATCACAGAGGCAGAGGAAATGTGCAAAGTCATTCGAGATAACCTCAAAGCAGCCCAATCCCGCCAGAAGAGCTACTATGACAGTAAGCATCGTGATTTGGCTTTCGAGATCGGAGATCATGTTTACCTCCGCGTCTCTCCTATGAAAGGTACTCGTCGCTTCGGTATCAAAGGGAAGCTTTCCCCTAGATACGTGGGACCTTTCAAGATCGTCAGCAAGAGAGGCGATCTCGCCTATCAACTCGAGCTTCCTTCAAACTTTGCAAATGTTCATGATGTGTTCCACGTCTCTCAGCTCCGAAAGTGCTTCAAGACTCCTGACCGCACCGTCAACTTCGAGGACATTGAGCTCCAAGAAGATCTTTCCTATCGTGAGCACCCCGTTGCTATTCTCGAAGAGACTGAACACAAGACTCGCAACAAGTCAATCAAATTCCTCAAAGTCAAGTGGCCACACCATTCCGACCGTGAAGCTACCTGGGAACGCGAGGATCACCTCCGTTCTGAGTACCCGGTGTTCTTTCAGTCCTAGATCCCGGGACGAGATCCTTTCGTAGTGGTGGAGTGTTGTAACACCCCGGATATGACTTACCCAATATGTAATCCAACTCTTGCCATTTTGGCTTTAAGTTATTTTATTTTCTCGGGTTCGGGTTCTTTGCCTCCGTGTGTTTTTATCGTTGTCTTGCATCTCATATCATGTCATCATGTGCATTGCATTTGCATACGTGTTCATCTCATGCATTCGAGCATTTTCCCCGTTGTCCGTTTTGCATTCCGGCGCTTCGTTCTCCTCCGGTGGTCATTTCTACCTTTCTTTCGTGTGTGGGGATTAAACATTTCCGGATTGGACCGAGGCTTGCCAAGCGGCCTTGGTTTACTACCGGTAGACCGCCTGTTAAGTTTCGTACCATTTGGACTTCGTTTGATGCTCCAACGGTTAACCGAGGGACCGAAAAGGCCTTGTGTGTGTTGCAGCCCAACACCCCTCCAAGTTGGCCCAAAACCCACCAAAACCCTCTCCATCATCTAGAGTGTTCGATCACGACCGTGTGGCTGAAAACCACACCTTATTTGGACTCTCCTAGCTCCTCCTATGCCTATATAAAGACCCCTCCTCCAAATTCGCGGATCCCCTCTCCAAAACCCTAGATCCAAATCGTCTCCGCCGCGCCGGACATTGTCCGTCGGTCAGACGTGTCCGCCCGATCCGCCGCTGCCAACCCACGCCTGCCACGTGTCACCGCCGCCGCCCCGCGCCACCGGCCCGGCAAGCCTGCGGGAGGCTCTCCGGGCCCGGCTCCCGCGCCGCCCGCCCGCGCGCCTCTTCCCCGACCCGGCCGCGCCGGCGCCACCTCCGCCTCGCCGCGCCGCCCCTTTGCCTCGCCGTCCGGCCACTGTGCCGCCGTGGGCGCCATCGCCGCCCGGCGCCGCCTCCTCGTTCCGGCCGCCCCGCCGCGCCGCTTCCGGCGTCCAACGCCGTCGCGCGCCGGAGACCGTGCCGCGCCGGCGCCGCCTCCTCCACGTCAGCGAGTCCTCAGGCCGGACCTCCCCTCCGGCCGCCGTCCGCAGCTACTCCAGCGAACTCCCCTACTGTTTCGGCGACCTCGGTTCCCGTGCATGAACTGGTTCCAGAGCCAGATCCAAAGGTTGACCTAATCTCGCCCGAAACCCTAACTTTTTGCGCTTTTCTTCATGCTATAACTCCGCATCCGTAACTCAGTTTTGGGCATATAGCATATCAAAATGATCGCCTCAGAGAGTACATCATTTCATCTCATTGCATCATTTTCATTTGAGTTAATCTTGATGCCCGAAATGCTATTAGAAGAACGCTATTTGAGATAATTGTCAGATCTGCTGCTCCATTTAGATATTTGTCATTTTTGCCATGATTATTGTGTGCATGATATGCCCCTGAGCTCTACATGTGTTTTGTTATATGTTTTGCCATCTTTGCAGAGGTGCAACCCATGTATTTTCGTGATGTGTGTGGTGACTAGCACAAGCTTGCAAAGTGAGGCATTCGTTAATGCTGATTTCAGGGACTTAGCATTTCCACTAAGTCCTTGATCTGTTTATCTCATATGGCCATATGTTCATGTTGTTTCCTAGTGATCCGTGCCTCTTTTGATAATGATCAGTAAGGATGTTTTGTTAATCTTGTAGTGCTCTATCCATCCATGTCTTTGTTTGCAATTATGGAGCCCCCTAGCTTGAGTCAATCGAGCTCTACTTTTGCTATTTCGTGAATCTAGGCAGATTGTCTACTTGTTAGTGATTTTGCCGAGGATGTTGTAGTTGATCCGTGCATGATACGTTATTGTTCTTGCCATGTATAGCTTGCATTTTGTGCATTCTTGATGGGTGTATGTTTATATTGTCATGACTTGCTCTGTAGTGAGTGCATCGAGCTCGTAAACATGCCTACTTGATATCTATTTTCAGCATGCTCCAGTTTTCACTAAGTCTGAGAACTGATTATGTTTTTGCCATGTTCACATGCTTGCAAATGTATTTTCTGCTCCCTTTTGGCTCAAGGTCACTAAGGGACTTTTGTTAAGCTCTTTGAGTAGCTCCATGCCATGCTTTACTTTGCCATGTTCAGGTCCTGTAGCATGTAGTTTTGTTGCTCCGAAGAGTGCTATCTGATCTGAAATTCTAGACAAGTGTTAATTTCACTAAGTCTAAGATCTGTTTGCCAAATGCATTTTTTCATGCTTGTTTGAACCTGTTAATGGATGAATTGGCCATAGCTCAGTGCTAGACTTTTGTTAAGCATCTTGAATGGATCCCTGCCATGTATTTTGATGCCATGTTTGGGTGCTGTAGCATGTTCATCTTGTTGCATTTAGATGGCTACTTGCTGTAAATCACAGACAGGTGTCATATTTAAATCGCTTGCCATTTCCAAACCGTAACTCCGATTCCGGTGATCTTTATATCGTTTTCAAGCGATTTCATCTCATCTTTCCAGTGGCGCACTTGGTTTTCCAAGTTGAGGCCAGGGTCATGCATTCCTTGTCAAATCTTGCATATGCATCACATATTGCATCCTGCATAGCATACCATGTTTGCATCATCTTGTTTGATCCTTGCACGTGGTTGATTGTGTCCTTGTTGCTTGTTTGTCTTGTTTGGGTAGAGCCAGGAGACGAGTTCGCTAACGAGGAGCCCGTTGAGTTTGCTTTCGAGGATCCAGTCAACTCTGACAACTTTGCAGGCAAGATGATCATACCCTCGAAATCACTACTATCTTTGCTTTGCTAGATGCTCGCTCTTTTGCTATGCCTATGCTACGATGCCTACCACTTGCTTTCAAGCCTCCCAATTTGCCATTTCAAACCTCTAACCCACCTTTTCCTAGCAAACCGTTGATTGGCTATGTTACCGATTTGCTCAGCCGCTCTTATAGCGTTGCTAGTTGCAGGTGAAGATTGGAGACCGTTCCTTGTTGGAACATTATTAATTTGTTGGGATATAATTATATTGCCATGTTATCTTAATGCATCTATATACTTGGTAAAGGGTGGAAGGCTCGGCCTCTCACCTAGTGTTTTGTTCCACTCTTGCCGCCCTAGTTTCCGTCATATCGGTGTTATGTTCCTGGATTGTGTGTCCCTTACGCGGTTGGGTTATAATGGGAACCCCTTGATAGTTTGCCTTGATTAAAGCTTTTCCAGCAATGCCCAACCTTGGTTTTACCATTTTCCACCTAGCCTCTTTTTCCCTTGGGTTTCCGGAGCCCGAGGGTCATCTTATTTAACCCCCCCGGGCCAGTGCTCCTCTGAGTGTTGGTCCGACCGAGTAGACTGCGGGGCCACCTCGGGGCAACTTGAGGGTTGGTTTTACTCGTAGGATGTCTCATCTGAGTGTGCCCTGAGAACGAGATATGTGCAGCTCCTATCGGGATTTGTGGGCACATTCGGGCGGTGTTGCTGGATTTGTTTTAACCTGTCAAAGTGTCTTGAAGAACCGAGGTACCGAGTCTGATCGGAACGTCTCGGGAGGAGGTCTATTCCTTCATTGACCGTGAGAGCTTGTCATGGGCTAAGTTGGGACTCCCCTGCAGGGATTTGAACTTTCAAAAGCCGTGCCTGCAGTTATGGGCATATGGGAATTTGTTAATGTCCGGTTGTAGGTAACTTGAACCTTAACTTAATTAAAATGAAACAACTGTGTGAGTTACCGTGATGGCCTCTTCTCGGCGGAGTCTGGGAAGTGGACACGGTGTTGGAGTAATGCTTGCCGCAGGATTGCCTTCTAGTTACTCGTTCGCGCTTTGCCTCCTCTTCTCGCTCTCTTTTGCGAACATGATAGGCACCATATATGCTAGTCGCTTGCTGCAACTCCACATATATTTACCTTGCCTTACCTATTAAGCTTAAATAGTCTTGATCGCGAGGGTGCAAGATTGCTGAGTCCCTGTGGCTCACAGATTACTATTACACCAGATGCAGGGCCTGATGATTCCGCTCTAGATGACGCGCTTGAGCTCAAGTGGGAGTTCGACGACGACTCTCAATGATACTATGTGTCTTTCCCTGATGATCAGTAGTGGTGCCCAGTTGGGGTGATCGGGACCGTGTCACATGTTGGGTTGTCTTTTATTTTGGCGCCGTAGTCGGGCCATGAGTGTTTGAATGTTGTAATGCTATTTATGTATTTTGATTGACGTGGCTAGTGTAAGCCAAGTATGTTATCTCCCCTTTTATTATCTATATTACATGGGATGTTGTGAAGATTGCCTAACTTGCGACATTGCTTTCAATGCGGTTATGCCTCTAAGTCGTGCCTCGACACGTGGGGATATAGCCGCATCGAGGGCGTTACATGGAGTAATGCTTGCGCAGGTTGTTCTCTAGTTACTCGTTCGCGCTTTGCCTCCTCTTCTCGCTCTCTTTTGCGAACAGGTTAGCCACCATACATGCTAGCCGCTTGCTGCAGCTCCACATATTTACCTTGCCTTACCTATTAAGCTTAAATAGTCTTGATCGCGAGGGTGCGAGATTGCTGAGTCCCTGTGGCTCACAGATTACTATTAAACCAGATGCAGGGCCTGATGATTTCGTTCCAGATGACACGCTTGAGCTCAAGTGGGAGTTCGACGAGGACTCACGCCGATACTAGGTTTCTTTTCGTGATGATCAGTAGTGGTGCCCAGTTGGGGCGATCGGGACCGTGTCGCATGTTGGGTTATCTTTTATTTTGGCGCCGTAGTCGGGCCATGAGTGCTTGAATGTTGTAATGATATTTATGTACTTGATTGACATGGCGATTGTAAGCCAACTATGTTATCTCCCCTATTATTATCTATTATTACATGGGATGTTGTGAAGATTGCCTAACTTGCGACATTGCTTTCAATGTGGTTATGCCTCTAAGTCGTGCCTCGACACGTGGGAGATATAGCCGCATTGAGGGCGTTACACACAACTCCTTGATACCATGGTAAAGAAGGTGAAACGCGGTATTGCCAAGGGATTATCCAAATACAAGTGTTATCGCATTGATGACAAGGACACCTTATTCTTCGAGGACCGGATTGTGGTTCCTAAAGGTGATCTAAGGAAGGTCATAATGACCGAAGCGCATAATTCTCTTCATTCCATTCATCCAGGCAGTTCGAAGACGTACCATGACCTCAAGCAGTCATATTGGTGGACTCGAATGAAGCGAGCGATTGCTCAATTCATGAATGAATGTGATGCCTGTCGAAGGGTGAAAGCAGAACACCAACGGCCAGCGGGTCTCCTCCAACCTCTTGCTATTCCATAATGGAAGTTTGATCATATTGAAATGGACTTTGTCACTGGCTTCCCAAAGTCCAAGTGTGGGAATGATCCTATGTTCGTTGTCATCGACAAGCTTACAAAAGTGGCTCATTTCCTTCCAATCAAAGAATATATCACGGCAGCTCAGTTGGCAGAGCTATAAACCTCCATAATTGTCTCGTTGCACGGAATTCCGCAATTGATCTATTCAGACCGCGGAAGCATTTTCACTTCTAAGTTCCGGGACTCCTTCCAGAAGGCCATGGGCACCAACATTCGCTTCAGCATGGCCTTCCATCCTCAAACAAGTGGCCAAGTCGAGCAAGTCAATCAAATCCTCGAAGACATGCTCAGAGCTTGTGTCATCTATTTCGGTATGAAGTGGGAAGGTTGTATCCCATATGTCGAGTTCTCCTACAACAACAGCTTCCAAGCAAATTCGGGCAAGGCCCCATTTGAAATTCTTTATGGCAGAAAGTGCCATACTCCTCTCATTTGGTCCAAGACTGGTGAACGCCAACTTCTTGGCAACTACTTGATCACAGAAGCTGAAGAAATGTGTAAAGTCATCCGTGAAAATCTCAAAGCCGCGCAATCGCGCCAGAAGAGTTACTATGATAGCAAGCACCGTGACTAGGCTTTCGAGATCGGAGACCATGTCTACCTCCACGTCTCTCCAATGAAAGGCACTCAACGCTTCGGTATCAAAGGGAAGCTTGCCCCGAGATATGTGGGTCCTTTCAAGATCATTGGCAAAAGAGGCGACCTTGCCTATCAACTTGAGCTCCCGTCCAACTTCGCAAATGTGCACGATGTGTTTCACGTGTCACCACTTCGCAAGTGCTTCAAGACGCCTAAGCGCACCATCAACTTCGAAGAGATTGACCTCCAAGAAGATTTGTCTTATCATGTGCATACCGTTGCCATTCTTGAAGAAACCGAGCGCAAAACTCGTAGCAAGTCAATAAAATTCTTGAAAGTTAAGTGGTCTCACCATTCCGACCGAGAAGCCACCTGGGAGCGCGAGGATCACCTCCGTTCCGAATATCCGGAGTTCTTTCAGTCCTAGATATCGGGTCGAGATCCTCTTGTAGTGGTGGAGAGTTGTAACGCCCCGGATGTAACATTCCATAATTGTAACTCCAACTCTTGCCTTTTTCGGCTATGTTTTTTGTTATTTCCTTCATGGTTGGGTTTTGTCTTCGTTTTGCATTCTGTTCATGTCATGCATTTCATACCATGTCATCATGTGAATCTCATTTGCATTCGTGTTCGTCTCATGCATCCGGTCATTTTCGCCATTGTCCGTCTCAGAATCCGACTCTCACACATGCACCCATTGCACCCCTCAGATCTCGTTTCGTGAGTGGGAGAAAAATGTTCTCAAAATGGGACGAGATTTGTCGAGTGGCCGTGGTACACTACCGGTAGGCCACTTGTCAAATTTTGTTCCATTTGGAGGTCGTTTGATGCCCCAAAAGTTAACCGGGTAACCGTAAAACCCCCTCTCTTTGTAGCCCAACAACCCTCCAAAACAGCCCACTAGCACATCTAAACCCCCTCCATGCTCTCCTTCATTGGATCACGATCGTGTGGGTGAAAACCACATCTCATTTGGACTCTCCTAGCTCCCTCTACCTATTTAAACACCCCCTCCCCTCGAAATCCGCGGATAAACCCTAACCATCTTCCCTCACGCCGCCGAACAAATCCACCCGCCGCCGGACGTGTCCACCGGACACGTAGCCCAGGCCAATCCGGGGACGTCACCTCAGCTCCGCCGCCTCCCACGCCCAACCGGGGCGTGCCACGTCACCCCCCGCCGGCCTCTCTCCTTCGCCGCCGCCAGGGCCCGCGAAGCCCGAGTCAAGCCCGTGTACCCGAACCGCGCCGCCGTCAACCGTGGGAGCCCCGCGGCTCCTCCCTTCCCTGCCGCCGAGTCACCGTCGTCCTCCGCGCCGTTCGCCGCGCGCCTTGCCCCATGACCCCTCGTCGGAAGCCGTCATCGCCGGAGCTCCAGCCCCCGCCGCCGCACCTCTCCGCCGGCGCCGCCCCCGCGACCCCTCGCCGAATCCGCAGCCCCAACCTCGTCGGCGTCCTCCTCCGCCGCCTTCCTCAACTCCGGCGAGTTCTCCGGCCGACCTCAGTTTCCGTGCTGCCAAACCCTAGATCTGGAGTGGTATATTTCTCTAAGTCCCCAATATTTCTACATCATGTGGCCCCCTTTGACCAGCCATATCTCCATGCTTGTAGCTCCAATTTGCGCATATGATATATCAAAATGTTCATCTCGTGATGCTCTTCATGCTAGTCTCATTTGCATGCATGTTACTGTCCATATTGATGCCTTAATAATCGTTTCAAAAGTGCTATATGATGTTGTCTGCGGGAATTCATCATAACTTGCTGAATTGTCATTTTCGTAGCATTTTGTGTGTGCATCCTTTGAGCATCATGTCTACATGTTTTAGGAGCATCTCCATGCCATCTTTACAGTGGTGCAAGCCTTGTATTTTTGTGAGCTCTTTGGTGACTATCACAAGCATGCAAAGTAGGCCACATGATGTTGCTGATTTCAGACACTTAGTATTTCTACTAAGTCTTTTCCTGTTACATTATGTTCTATGTTGACTTGTTGCCACAAGTAGATCCATGCACATTTTGATGAAGTTCATTAAGGCTGTTTTGAAGGCATCTTTGGCTAAAGTTCAGTAAGGGAGTTTTGTTCATTTCCTTTAGTACTAGCATGCCATGCTTTTGTTTGCCATGATATGTCCCTGTAGCATGTTGTTTGCTAGCTCTAAACGTTGCTACCTGATGCTGTTTATGCCATGTTTAGTATTTTCACTAACTCTGTAACGTGTTTGTCATTTGCATTTTCCCATGCTGTATTAGGCTTGTTCTAGTAAGTTCTAACAGGAGCTCAATGTTCATGATTTGTAGAGCTTCACCTGTACTTCACTGCCATGTGCTTTGTTGCTATGTTGGAGTGCTGTAGCATAGTTTCATGATGCATCTTAAGTGCTATGATGGTGTTAAGCGCAGTTTTGCATCGTTCTTGTTTTGCTTGTCATTTGCAAATCGTGCATCCATTTCCGGTGATCCTTATATCGATTTCGACCGAAATCACCCCATCTTTCCAGTGGCATGCTTGGTTTGCCAAGTTGATGCCATGATCATCTTTTCCCTTCCAGAGTACCCATATGCATTGCACATCATATCTTGCCTTCCATGCCATGTCTTGCATCATGTTGCTTGTGCATTGCATTGCACTGTGATTGATTGTTGTTCCGTTGCTTGTGTTCTTTCTTTGGGTAGAGCCGGAACACGAGTTCATGAACGAGGATCCTCTTGAGTACATTTACGAGGAGCAAGCTTTCGACAACCCTGAGAACTTTGCAGGCAAGATGATCATTACCCCTGATATCACTTCTATCTTTGCTTGCTAGTTGTTCGCTCTATCGCTATGTCGCGTTACCTACCACTTGTTTATCATGCCTCCCATATTGCCATGTCAAGCCTCTAACCCACCTTCCTAGCAAACCATTGTTTGGCTAAGTTACCGCTTTTACTCAGGCCCTCTTATAGCGGTGCTAGTTGCAGGTGCAGTTGCAGATTGTTCCATGTTTGGAACATGGATAGGTTGGGATATCACAATATCTCTTATTTAATTAATGCATCTATATAGTTGGTAAAGGGTGGAAGGCTAGGCCTTTTGCTTGGTGTTTTGCTCCACTCTTGCCGCCCTAGTTTCCGTCATACCAGTGTTATGTTCCTTGATTTTCCGTCCCTAACACGATGAGCGTTTATGGGCCCCTCTTGACAGTACGCTTTGAATAGAACTCCTCCAGCAAGGCCCAACCTTGATTTTACCATTTGCCTTATAACAACTAAAAACTTGCATAGGGACTTTCCGGACCCCGTGGACTTAATCAACTCCCGGGCCGGTGCTCCACATGAGTGTTGGTCCAGACTAGAGCACCGTGAGGAGCTGCCCCTAGGCAACTTGGGGTATTTGGTATATACTTGTACGCTTCGCTCATCCGGTGTACCCTGAGAAAGAGATCGCGCTACTCCTATCAGGCTAGGTCGGTGCATCGGGAGGCCTTGCTGGACTAGTTTTACCATTGTCGAAATATCTTGAGCATCGGGATTCCAAGTTTGATCGGAGGGTCCCGCGATGGAGGATTGTCTCCGCGGATCGTGAGCTTGTCATGGGCTAAGTTGGGACACCCCTGCAGGGTTTAAACTTTCGTGATCCTTGCTCGCTGTTATGTGGCATATGTGAATTTGCTAATATCCGGTTGTAGAGAACTTGACACTTGACTTACCTAAAAGATGCCAACTGTGTGTGTAACCGTTATGGTCTCTTTTCGACGAGGTTCGGGAAGAGAACATAGTGGGGTTATGTTTGAACGTAAGTAATTCAAGATCACTTCTTGATCACTTCTAGTTTACGACCATTGCGTAGTTTCTCATCTTACTCTTTGATACATCTCCGTCATATCTACTTTTCCAAACACTTTTGCCCTTGTTTTGGACTCTAACTTACATGATTTGAATGGAACTAACCCGGACTGATGCTGTTTTCAGCAGAATTGCTATGGTGTTATTTATGTGCAGAAACAAAAGTTCTCGGAATGACCTGAAACTTCACGGAACATCTATTCGGAAATAATAAAAAATCCTTGCAAAAGATGAATACCAGGGGCCCACCACCTGTCCACAAGGATGGGGGCGCGCCCCCCTACCTCGTGGGCCCCGTGGAGCTCCTCCGACCTCAACTCCAACTCTATATATTTGCTTTCGGGGAGAAAAAAAATCAGAGAGAAGAATTCATCACGTTTTACGATATGGAGCCACCGCCAAGCCCTAAAACCTCTCGGGGGGCTGATCTGGAGTCCGTTCGGGGCTCCGTAGAGGGGAATCCGTCGCCATCATCATCATCAACAATCCTCCATCACCAATTTCATGATGCTCACCACTGTGCGTGAGTAATTCCATCATAGGCTTTCTGGATGGTGATGGGTTGGATGAGATCTATCATGCAATCGAGTTAGTTTTGTTAGGGTTTGATCCCTAGTATCCACTATGTTCTGAGATTGATGTTGCTATGACTTTGCTATGCTTAATGCTTGTCACTAGGGCCCGAGTGCCATGATTTCAGATATGAACCTATTATGTTTTCATCAATATATGAGAGTTCTTGATCTTATCTTGCAAGTCTATAGTCACCTATTATGTGTTATGATCCGTTAACCCCGAAGTGACAATAATCGGGATACTTACCGGTGATGACCATAGTTTGAGGAGTTCATGTATTCGCTATGTGCTAATGCTTTGTTCCGGTACTCTATTAAAAGGAGGCCTTAATATCCCTTAGTTTCCATTAGGACCCCACTGCCATGGGAGGGTAGGACAAAAGATGTCATGCAAGTTCTTTTCCATAAGCACGTATGACTATATTTGGAATACATGCCTACATTACATTGATGAATTGGAGCTAGTTCTGTGTCACCCTATGTTATGATTGTTACATGATGAACCGCATCCGGCATAATTCTCCATCACCGATCCATTGCCTACGAGCTTTCCATATATTTTTCTTCACTTATTTACTTTTCCGTTGCTATTGCTATCATCACTACAAAATACCAAAAACATTACTTTTGCTATCATTACCTTTTGCTACCGCTACCACTACTATCATATTACTTTGCTACTAAACACTTTGCTGCAGATATTAAGTTTCCAGGTGTGGTTGAATTGACACCTTAGCTGCTAATACTTGAGAATATTCTTTGGCTCCCCTTGTGTCGAATCAATAAATTTGGGTTGAATACTCTACCCTCGAAAACTGTTGCGATCCCCTATACTTATGGGTTATCAAGACTATTTTCTGGCACTGTTGCCGGGGAGCATAGCTCTATTCTTTGAGTCACTTGGGATTTATATCTGCTTATCATTATGAAGAACTTGAGAGATCCAAAAACCAAGATTTATCCCTCAACTACGAGGGGAGGTAAGGAACTACCATCTAGCTCCGCACTTGATTCACCTTCTGTTTTGAGTAAGTTTGCGACACCTAAACCTGCTTCTGCTATTCGTTCTGATATGTCACATGTTATTGATGATGCCACTTCTTCTATGCATGATACTTATGATGAAACTACTTCTATGCTTGATACTACTGTGCAACTTGGTGAATTTCTTGATGAACAACTTTCTAGGGTTAGAGAGAATGAAAATATTGAATCTGATAATATTGGTGAAAGTGATGATGAAGACTTGCCCGTTATTCCTAAGGGTTATGTTTTTGATAAAGAAGCTTCTTTAACTATTTTAGCTTGCAAATATAGTTATGAACTTAAGAGGTTATTAGCTAAATGGAATCAGCAATCTCTAAATGCTAGGATGAAACCTGACCCTGCTTTTGCTACTTCACCTATCTTTGTTACTGATAAGGATTATGAATTCTCTGTTGATCCTAGTATAATTACTTTGGTTGAATATGATCCTTTTCATGGCTATGAATCTGAAACTGTTGTGGCACATCTTACTAAATTAAATGATATAGCCACCCTGTTCACTAATGATGAGAGAACTCATTATCCTTAAAATATCTCCGTTCTCATTAAAGGGTGATGCTAAGATATGGTTTAATTCTCTTGATCCTGGTTGTGTGTGTAGTCCCCAGGATATGCTTTATTACTTCTCTGCTAAATATTTCCCTGCTCATAAGAAACAAGCTGCTTTAAGAGATATAATTTTGTGCAAATTGAAGAAGAGAGTCTCCCACAAGCTTGGGGGAGGCTTCTCAAGTTACTCAATTCTTTGCCTGATCATCCTCTTAAGAAAAATGAAATACTTGATATCTTTTATAATGGACTAACTGATGCTTCCAGAGATTACCTGGATAGTTGTGCTGGTTCTGTTTTTAGGGAAAGAACACCGGATGAAGCTGAAATTTTATTGAATAATATGTTGACAAATGAAAATAATTGGACACTTCCTGAACCAACTCTTGAGCCTATTCCTAAACCAACTCCAAAGAAAAGAGTTGTTCTATTTCTCAGTCCTGAAGATATGCAAGAGGCAAAGAAATCTATGAAAGAAAAAGGTATTAAAGCTGAAGATGTTAAGAATTTACCTCCTATTGAAGAAATACACGGTCTTAATTTACCGCTTGCTGAAGAAACATATGATCTTAATCCATTACCTATTGAAGAAGTACATGGTCTTGATAACCCGACACAGGTAGTAAAGGTAAATTCTCTCTATAGATATGATAAAGCTGAAATCCCATTTACTAAGTTTGCTAGCCCATGCTTAGATGAGTTTGATAAATTTATGGTTAAGCAAGAAGACTTCAATGCTTATTTTTGTAGACAATTGAAGTACAATTCAAATATGCTTGAACACTTGGGTGATTATATGGCTAATGTTAAAGGTGAACTTAAACTTATTAGTAAACATGCTTCTATGGTTACCACTCAAGTAGAACAAGTACTTAAGGCTCAAAATGATTTGCTCGATGAATTGAATAGTAAGGATAATGATAATGTTGTTAGAGTGGCTACTAGAACTGGTAGAATGACTCAGGAACCTTTGTATCCCGAAGGCCACCCTAAGAGAATTGAGCAAGATTCTCAGAGAAATAATATAGATGCACCTAGTCCTTCTAAAAGGAACAAAAAGAAAAATGATAGGACTTTGCATGCTTCTAGTGAACCTATTGCTGAAACACCTGAGAATCCAAATGATATTTCTATTTATGATGCTGAAACACAATCTGGTAATGAACCTGAAACTAGTGATAATGCTAATAATAATGTTCATGATGATGCTCAACCTAGTAATGATAATGCTATAGAAATTGAACCTGCTGTTGATCTTGATAACCCACAATCAAAGAATCAACGTTATGATAAGAAAGACTTTGTTGCTAGGAAACATGGTAAAGAAAGAGAACCATGGGTTCAGAAACCCATGCCTTTTCCTCCCAAACCATCCAAGAAAAAGGATGATGAGGATTTTGAGCGCTTTGTTGAAATGATTAGACCTATCTTTTTGCGTATGCGATTAGCTGATATGCTCAAAATGAATCCTTATGCTAAGTATATGAAAGATATTGTTACAAATAAAAGGAAGATACCAGAAGATGAAATTTCCACCATGCTTGCTAATTATACTTTTAAGGGTGGAATACCAGAGAAACTTGGAGATCTAGGAGTACCCACTATACCATGCTCAATTAAAAGAAACTATGTTAAAACTGCTTTATGTGATCTTGGAGCCAGTGTTAGTGTTATGCCTCTCTCTTTATATCATAGACTTGATTTGAATAAGTTGACACCTACTGAAATATCTTTGCAAATAGCTGATAAATCAACTACTATACCTGTCGGTATTTGTGAGGATGTGCCTGTTGTGGTTGCAAACGTTACTATTTTAACATACTTTGTTATTCTTGATATTCCCGAGGATGATAATATGTCTATTATTCTTGGAAGACCTTTTTTGAACACTGCAGGGGCTATTATTGATTGCACTAAAGGCAATGTCACTTTTCATGTTAATGGTAATGAGCATACGGTACACTTTCTGAGGAAACAACCTCAAGTTCATAGTATCAACTATATTGGAAAAATTCCATCGATTATATTTGGAGGTTTTGAATTTCCTCTTCCTACTGTCAAGAAGAAATATGATATTCTTATTATTGGGGATGTGCATATCCCCGTTGAGGTAACATAGTGTTATTCGAAATTTCTCCGGTTCCATGTTATTCGGAATGAGTTCATTAACAAGACTTGATCAACCTTGTTAGTGGATTCCTTTTGATGAGCATGAGATGGATGAAACTAGAAAGCACAACTCTCTGTACCTTCTTTTTACTTTCTGTTATTTATATTAAATAAAATAAAAATAAGTAGTTTCCGTCTGTTACCTGAATTATCCATGCAATATAAAAATACCTCGAAAATAGAAGTTCTCCAAATGCCCTGAAATTTAAATATGATTTTTCTGGAATATTTGAGAATATTTGGCACTGAGAACACAGCAGGAGGAGCTGGCACCTGGCCACGAGGGTCAGGGGCGCACCCTACCCCCCTGGGCGCGCCCCCTGCCTCGTGGGCCCACGGTGGCCCTCCTCCACTTATTCCTGCCCCCACACACTCCTTCCTACCACAAACACGAATATCCATCTCAAGCACGAGTTCTAGCTCATTTTGCTGCGATTTTCGATCTCGTTGCTCAAAGCACCTCTCACAAAACTGCTTGGGGAGATTGTTCCTTGGTACTCCCTCCATTTTTATTTAGTCCGCATAATAGCTTTGGTCAAAGTCAAGCTTTGTAAACTTTGACTAAGTTTATAAACAAAAATATTAACATATACAATAAAAAATCAATACCACTAGATTCATTATTGAATGTACTTTCACATCATATAGATTTGTTATGGTAAATGTTTATATATTTTTCTATAAACTTGGTCAAACTTTGACTTCGGTCAAACCTAATATGCAGACTAAATAAAAAACGGAGGGAGTATGTGACTCCTCCATTGGTCCAATTAGTTTTTGTTCTAGTGCTTTATTCATTGCAAATTTATGCTGCCTAGGTGACCATGTTCTTGAGCTTGCATGTCAAATTTATATGGTTCCAAGTAGTTTTGATGCATGATATAGGCTCTAGGCACTTGTAGGAGTAGTTGCTATCAATTTTGTTGAGTTCGGTTTACTTTTATTTTGAAGTTACTAAAAATTTCAGAAATTTGTCAGAGGAAGAAATATGTTTAGGAAAATGTACCAAGGGGGCTCTTCAAGGAAACAAGAGCCCAGGCTTGCAATGTGTGGTGCTGATGATGAGCCACCAAGAAATGCTCCAGTGCGTCCTTGTGAATGGCCTTCGGAAAACTTTATGGATCGAGCGGGAATTAAGGAAGAATTTAACGCATATTTGCGTAACGCTGATCTTGTGAGCTTCGAGGAAGAAAAATGCCGTCAGTACCACTATCTCACTAGTGCCTTTGTGAGGAGGTTTGAATTTTCATCTTCACGTAATTCTCCAACTGTCCTGTTTGATCTTTATGAAAATTCTTACACTATGGACTTAGAGGATTTTACCACTGCTTGCAAACTTCCACAATGGGGTAGTATCAGGGAACCTCGCAAATCTGAATTTAGAGATTTTCTTGCTAGTATAACTGTGGGGGAATCTAGAGATATAACACAAGCTACCATAGGGAGCATTCATTTTCCTGCTATACATTATTTTGCTCTCTTCATAGGTAGATGCATTAACGGTAAAGATGAAGCATGTCACATGTGTGTCCCTAACCTTAGTATTCTTAGGAGTGCTGTGTTGGGAGATAAATCTTATAATTTGGGACCCATTGTTGCACGTAGGTTGCATCTGAATAGATTTAATGGAGATTTCTTTGGTGGAATTTATGCAACCCGCTTAGCTGATTTTCTTGGTGTAACTATACGTAATGATGATATTGAATTACCTCCTACTTACCTAGACTTTAATGCTATGGTTCACCACCAGTTTGTCGAGAGGAATGAATCACCTCTCCACTATCGTTTAATCTTTGACAGACGTCGTGCTGTCCGTATTACTCTCCCTGCTCCTGCCTTCTTTGATTATCAGGAAAAAGGAAGATATGTTATTACCAGAGAGGAGGCAGATGAGTACGAGAGGAGGGCGGAGGCCGCTCGTCGCCACGCTGCATCTCAGGAGGCGATAGCCGCTGCATCTCAGTACGACCCCAACTATTATTATGGATATCTGTCGGGCCAACCGTGGCCATAGACCAACTTAGGCCAAAAGCCTAAGCTTGGGGGAGTACGTATTTCTCACCGACATTACATTTATGTTCACACACTCATTGCTAGATGTCGGTGCTCATACTTTTTCATTGTATCATCCATGCTAGTTTATTTTCCTTTTTATGCTCTCTTCTTGTGTGTTTGATAAACCTTAAGAAAAACCAAAAAAATTAGTTGTAGCTTTTAATTAGTTTACTTTCCATGCTTGTAGTAGTAATTAAAAAGAAAACCCAAAAATATTTCCTGTTCTTCTTTTGCTTGTTGGGAGCTTTCCTGTGTAAATAGTTTTATTTCTTTTATTTTCTTTGGGGGTCGATAGGAGAAGACCATAATTAAATTGTTGAAGTAGCTCTTATATGCATTATTGTTGATCTGACAAAAGAGCCCATATTGCCTTGTCTTCTCCTATTTATTGAATGCTTGCAGATTCCAGCTTAGTCCAATGCACATGCACTATTATTATTATTCACATCGTTCGGTCGTGCAAGTGAAAGGCAATTATGTCGATATATGATGGACTGACTAAGATGAGAAAAGCTGGTATGAACTCGACCTCTCTTGTTTTTGTAAATATGATTAGTTCATCGTTCCTGATTCAGCCTATTATGAATAAACATGTTTGGAATGACAACTAGAGATCATAGTTTCTTGTGCCATGCTTGATTAGCTAGGAGCTTATAATGATTTACCTTGCGTGCCAACATGCTATTAAAATGGTTGTGATGTGGTATGATAGGGTGGTATCCTCCTCTGAATGATTTAAGTGACTTGACTTGGCGCATGTTCACGCATGTAGTTGAAACAAAATCAACATAGCCTTCACGATATTTATGTTCATGGTGGATTATATCCTACTCATGCTTGCATTTGGTGTTGATTAATTTTAATGCATGTTCATGACTGTTATTGCTCTCTAGCTGGTCGCTTCCCAGTCTTTTGCTAGCCTTCACCTGTACTAAGCGGGAATAGTGCTTGTGCATCCAACTCCATAAACCCCAAAGTTATTCCATATGAGTCCACCATACCTACCTATATACGGTACCTACCTGCCGTTCCAAGTAAATTTGTATGTGCCAAACTCTAAACCTTCAAATAAATATCCTGTTTTGTATGCTCGAATAGCTCATGTATCAACTAGGGCTGTCTGTATCTTGCATGCTAGGTGGGTTATTCTCAAGAGGAGTGGACTCTGCTCCTCACTCACGAGAAAATGGCTCGTCACCGGGATGCCCAGTCCCATGCTTTATGCAAGATAAATCAAAATAATTGCAAACAAAACTCCCCCTGGGACTGTTGTTAGTTGGAGGCACTCGCTGTTTCGAGCAAGCCATGGATTGATGCTTGTTGGTGGAGGGGGAGTATAAACTTTACCATTCTGTTTGGGAACCGCCTATAATGTGTGTAGCATGGAAGATATTGCCATCTCTTGGTTGTTATGTTGACAATGAAAGTATACCGCTCAAAATATTATTCATCTCTATTTCAAAACCGAGCTCTGGCACCTCTACAAATCCCCGCTTCCCTCTGTGAAGGGCCTATCTATTTACTTTCATGTTGAGTCATCATCTTGTTATTAAAAAGCACCAGTTGGAGAGCACCATTGTCATCTGCATTCATTATTGTTAGTTTACATTGAGTATGACTTGACTGGATCTCTTTTACCATGAATTACAATGTCTAGTCAGTCCTTGATCTTTAAAGGTGCTCTGCATTTATGTTTTGCGGTCTCAGAAAGGGCTACCGAGATACCATCTTGTTATATCATATTATGATTGTTTTGAGAAAGTGTTGTCATCCGAGATTTATTATTATTGCTCGCTAGTTGATTATGCCATTGCTATGAGTAAACTTGAGACCTAAGCGTTATTATGAATGTGGTTAGTCATAATCTTTGCTGAAAACTTGAATGCTGGCTTTACATATTTACAACAACAAGAGCAAACAGAGTTTGTAAAAGTTTTTCTTTATCACTTTTAGTTTATCAACTGAATTGCTTGAGGACAAGCAAAGGTTTAAGCTTGGGGGAGTTGATACGTCTCCGTCGTATCTACTTTTCTAAACACTTTTGCCCTTGTTTTGGACTCTAACTTGCATGATTTGAATGGAACTAACCTGGACTGACGCTGTTTTCAGCAGAATTGCTATGGTGTTATTTATGTGCAGAAACAAAAGTTCTCGGAATGACCTGAAACTTCACGGAACATCTATTTGGAAATAATAAAAAATCCTTGCAAAAGATGAAGACCAGGGGGCCCACCACCTGTCCACGAGGGTGGGGGCGCGCCCCCTACCTCGTAGCCCCCCTAGAGCTCCTCCGACCTCAACTCCAACTCTATATATTTGCTTTCGGGGAGAAAAAAAATCAGAGATAAGAATTCATCTTGTTTTACGATACGGAGCCGCCGCCAAGCCCTAAAACCTCTCGGGAGGGCTGATCTGGAGTCCGTTCGAGGCTCCGGAGAGGGGAATCCGTCGCCATCGTCATCATCAACCATCCTCCATCACCAATTTCATGGTGCTCACCGCCGCGCGTGAGTAATTCCATCGTAGGCTTGCTGGACGGTGATGGTTTGGATGAGATCTATCATGTAATCGAGTTAGTTTTGTTAGGGTTTAATCCCTAGTATCCACTATGTTCTGAGATTGATGTTGCTATGACTTTGCTATGCTTAATGCTTGCCACTAGGGCCCGAGTGCCATGATTTCAGATATGAACCTATTATGTTTTCATGAATATATGTGAGTTCTTGATCCTATCTTGCAAGTCTATAGTCGATTATGTGTTATGATCCATTAACCCCGAAGTGACAATAATCGGGACCACTCCCGGTGATGACCGTAGTTTGAGGAGTTCATGTATTCACTAAGTGTTAATGCTTTGGTCCGGTACTCTATTAAAAGGAGGCCTTAATATCCCTTAGTTTCCAATAGGACCTCGCTGCCACGGGGGGGGGGGGGGGGTAGGACAAAAGATGTCATGCAAGTTCTTTTCCATAAGCACGTATGACTATATTTGGAATACATGCCTACATTACATTGATGAATTGGAGCTAGTTCCATGTCACCCTATGTTATGATAGTTACATGATGAACCGCATCCGGCATAATACTCCATCACCGATCCATTGCCTACGAGCTTACCATATATTGTTCTTCGCTTATTTACTTTTCCGTTGCTATTGATATCATCACTACAAAATACCAAAAACATTACTTTTGCTATCATTACCTTTTGCTACCGCTACCACTACTATCATATTACTTTGCTACTAAACACTTTGCTGCAGATATTAAGTTTCCGGGTGTGGTTGAATTGACAACTCAGCTGCTAATACTTGAGAATATTCTTTGGCTCCCCTTGTGTTTAATCAATAAATTTGGGTTGAATACTCTACCCTCGAAAATTGTTGCGATCCCCTATACTTGTGGGTTATCACTCTTGTACTCGTATGTTAGCCACCATATTAGCTTAGCGCTTGCTGCAACTCCACCTCATAACCACATCCTACCTATAAGCTTAAATAGTCTCAATCTCACGGGTTTTGAGATTGTTGAGTCCTCGTGACTCACAGATACTACCAAAACAGTTGCAGGTGTCGATGATACCAATGCAGGTGATGCAAGTGAGCTCAAGTGGGAGTTCGACGAGGACCTTGGCTGTTACTATGTTTCGTTTCCGGATGATCAGTAGTGGTGCCCAGTTGGGACGATCGGGATTTAGCATTTGGGGTTGTCTTCTTTTCATCCGGATCCGTCCGTAGTCGGACTATGTGTGTACTCTGGATGATGTTTGAATTATTTGATATTTATGTGATATGGCGATTGTAAGCCAACTATTTAATTATCCTTGTTCTTGTACATGGGATTGTGTGAAGATGACCCTTCTTGCGAAAAAACCAAAATGCGGTTATGTCTCTAAGTCATGCCCCGACACGTGGGAGATATAGCCGTATCTTGGGTGTTACACACGTGCTACCCCATGACCGCGGTCAGTTGCATGCGCCCACGTATACGAATACCTGTACGGTCAGCATATGAAACAACTATATGGGTAATGGTCAAAGGTGTACTCGGCCCTACGTGGCCCCACTCGTCAGAGTTAACGGTCAAAGGCATTGATCCGACGGCAACGTCCGTTGTAACCTGTTCTGAGGGTTTCGGGCAAGGGAGTGGGGAAAAAGTTAACAGAGTGAGGATGAATGAGTAGTGCTAAGGAACCAGGGGCACAAAGATAAAAAAACTTATCCTTAATGGCAACTATACATGCGTGTCATGTATCCTTCTGTCACTGAGATTGAGCACCGCAAGATCTAACCCATCACGAAGTACCTCTTCCCATTGCAAGAACAATCAATCTAGTTGGCCAAACCAAATGAAAGTTTCGAAGAAGAAATATGAGGCTATAATAATCATGCATATAATAGATCAAAGAAGACTCAAATAATATTCATAGATAGATCTGATCATAAACTCGCAATTCATCGGATCCCAACAAACACACCGCAAGAAGTCATTTTATCGAATAGATCTCCATGAACATGAAGGTGAACATTGTATTGAGAATCAAAAAGAGAGAAGAAGCCATCTAGCTACTGCTTACAGACCCGTAGGTCTGTGGTAAACTACTCATGCATCATCGGAGGAGCACCAATGAGGATGATGAACCCCTCCGTGATCCCCTCTGGCAAGGTGCCTGAAAAGGGCTCTAGATTGGATCTCATGGTTTTGGAACTTTTGGCGACTGGAATTGTGTTTCATCGACTCCCCCAAGGTTTCTGGAATATTTGGGTATTTATAGAGCTGAGAGGAGGTGGAAAGGACTCTCGTGGGCCCCACCACCCACCTAAGTGCCAGGGGCCTCTAGCATGCCCTAGTGGGTTGTGGGCCGCACGGGCCTCCCCTCTGGCACTTCCTTGGCTCCCAAGATGTCTTCTGGGCAGAAAAAAAATCTCCAAAAAGTTTCGTGGCATTTGGACTTCGTTTGGTACTGATATTCTACGAAGTAAAAAACAAGCAAAAACAACAATCAACACTGGGCACTATGTCAATAGGTTAGTCCCAAAAAATCATATAAAGTTGCTATAAAATGAATGTAAAACATCCGAGAATTATAATATAACAACATGGAACAATCCAAAATTATAGATACGTTGGAGACGTATCAAGCAACAACATCAGTAGTGATAGTAACTTAGCAAAGATCTATATGTGATAAGCTCGTAAGCATTGGATCGGTGGCATTGTTGGATAATATTCATCATGTAACAGTTATAACCTAGGGCGACTCAGAACTAGCTCAAATTCATCAATGTAATGTAGGCATGTATCCCGTATATAGTCATACATGCTTATAATAAGAACTTGCATGACATCTTTTGTCCTACCCTCCCGTGGCAGCGGGGTCCATAAGGAAACTAAGGGATATTAAGGCCTCCTTTTAATAGAGAACCGAAACAAAGCATTATCACATAATGAATACATGAACTCCTCAAACTACAGTAATCACCGAAAAGAATCCCAATTATTGTCACCTTGGGGTATGCGAAACATAACACGTAATAGGTGCGTATAACTTGCAAGATTGGATCAAGAACACAAATATATTCATGAAAACATAAAGGGTTCAGATATGAAATCATGGCACTCGGGCCCTAGTGACAAGCATTAAGCATAGCAAAGTCATAGCAACATCAATCTCAGAACATAATGGATACTAGGGATCAAGCCCTAACAAAACTAACTCAATTACATGATAAATATCATCCAACCCATCACCTTCCAGCAAGCCTACGAAGGAATTACTCACTCTCGGCGGTGAGCATCATGAAATTGGTGATGAAGGAAGGTTGATGATGACAACGATGCCGAACCCCCCCTCTCCGGAGCCCAGAACGGACTCCAGATATGGCCTTCCGATGAAGAACAAGAGGTGGGGGTGGCTCCATATCGTAAAACGCGATGATTCCTTCTCCTTTATTTTTTTCTTGGTGAATAGGTACTTATGAAATTGGAGTTAGGGTTGCGGGGGCTGGCAGGGGCCCACAAGCTTGAGGGTGCGCCCCTAGGCTTGTGTTGCCCTGGTGGCCCTCCTCTAGTAGTTTCTTGCGCCAACAATTTTTATATATTATGAAATAATTCTCCATAAATTTTTAGCTTAATCCGAGATCTTTTATTTGTGCACAAAAAAAACACCATGTTAATTCTGCTGAAAACAATGTTTGTCTGAGTTAGTTCCATTCAAATCATGCAAATTAGAGTCCAAAACAAGAGCAAAAGCATTTGGAAAAGTAGATACGTTTGGGATGTATCAACTCCCCCAAGCTTAACTCATTGCTTGTCCTCAAGGAATTCAGTTGATAAACTGAAAGTGATAAAGAAAAACTTCTACAAACTCTTTTTGTTCTTGTTATTGTAAACATGTTTAGCTAATGTCTGAGTTTCTAGCAAGGATTATGAACTAGCCGTATTCATGATAACATTTAGGTCTCACATTTACTCATGCCAATAACATAACCAACTAGCGAGAAATAATAAGATATCTCGGATGCCAACAATTTGTCAAAACAATCATGATGTAATATGATAACATGGTATCTCGCTGGCCCTTTCTGGAACCACAAAACATAAATACAGAGCACCTCTAAAGTTCAAGCAGCGACTAAACATTGTAATTCATGGTACAAAAGATCTAGTCATGCTAACACTCAACATTAACTATACACAATGCATAAGAATGATAATAGTGTGCTTAATTTAGAGGGTGATGACTCAACAATAAAAGTAAATGGATAGGCCCTTCGCACAGGGAAGCAGGGACTTGTAGAGGTGCTAGAGCTCAAAGCTTAAAACTGAGACAAATATAATTTTGGGAGGTATGCCTTTCTTGTCAATATCACGACCAAGAGTTTTCAATATCTTCCATGCTAAACAAATTAGCGGCGGTTCCCAAGTGGTAAAAGTAAATTTTACTCCCCTCCACCAACAAACACAAGCCATTGTTAGCCGAATCCTCGGGTGCCCTCCATACCAACAACTTTCAGGGGGAGTTTTTTTTATTATTTCTGCAATTTTGATTATGGGATTGGACATACCGATTACTAGCCCCTCTCGTGCAAGGGCGAGTGAATAAACACTCATCATGAGAATAAGCCGCTCAGAATGGAAGATATTGACCGCCCCTGTCTCTCCATGAGCGGTACGGGCACACAAAACAGATGTTTGTAAGTGCATCTAGTGCCACCCCTAGTTGGTTTTGGAGTATTGACGACAAACCTAGTTGAGGGACTAATGTGTTTGTGAGAATTGCAGGATAACACAGGTAGAAGTCCCTCATTGATTCGGTTTAGCTACCAGAGATGACCCCCAAAAATGTACGAAGACATTGAAGACAATGGTGGTTCATGAAGACATTCATGTCGAAGACAATGACATGTGAAGACTCCCCATGAAGCCTTTGGAACTCGAAGACTTAGATCCTTCGTAGTTTTACTTTATTCATGTTGTGTCATAGGAACCACCGTACTGTTAAGTGGGGTCCAAGAGAACCAGTCAGGATGACTGAAGTGATGCCTAATTCAAATCCTATGTCTTCGAGTGAAGACAATGAGAGAAAATCTTGTCCAGAGTCAGACAAGTCAGCTTTACTTGCAGCCCAAGTAAAGTTGCCGTGAGAGTTCGAAATTCGACCGTTAGTACACGTGTCAGTTCCTTAGTGACCTAGGGTCATTTCGGACAAATCAGGTCGGGTTGCCAAGTGGCTATAAATAGTCCACCCCCACAGCCATAAACGGTTGGCTGCTTAGATTTCAGTGCACGGCTTTTGTCGTTTGAGAGCAACCCACCTCGAAGCCTTTGAGAGAAAATCCTTAGTGAGGAGAAAAGCCCTAACCACCTAGAGCCAGAGTAATTGGGCATCACTTAAGTCTTCTTGTCTGAGTGATCTGAAGACTTATTACACTTGAGGACTGTGCATCCTCCAGACGGTTAGGCGTCGCGTTTTGAGCATCCAAGAGGAATTGTGGATTGCCGGTGAACGAAGTCTGTGAAGGTTTGGGAGTCTACCTTGAAGACTTACCAGAGTGATTGGGCGGGGTCTGTGTGACCTTAGCTCAAGGAGAAAACGGTGAGGACTGGGTGTCCTGAGCTGCGTGTTCAGGACTGGGTGCCCGGGACTGTGTGTCCTTTGGTTTAAATACCTAGCCGCTCCAACCAGACGTACAGTTGTCACAGCAACTGGAACTGGTCCAACATATCATTGTCTTCAACGTGTCACTGGTTTCATCTTCACCTCCCTTTACTTACCAGTACACATTGTGAAGCTATTGCATGCTTGCTTTATCTTCTGTCTTCACAACCTGACTGTATGATCTGTTTGGCTTCATAACTTCTTCCAACCTGATCCTCATTACACTGATGCTATTTGTCTCTGTGCTTTCACTGTATTGTATAATTGACTATGGCTTGCGTTGTGTAATCTACCTTCTGCTGCATAGTGATAGGCTTGTTCACTCTGTTTGTCTTCATAACTTCCATGTTTTGTAGACTTTCATAAAAATCGCCTATTCACCCCCCCTCTAGTCGATATAACGCACTTTCAATTGGTATCAGAGCAAGGTGCTCCCTTGTTCTGTGTGATTCGGTTTAACCACCTGGAGTTTTAGCTATGTCGACTGCAGGGATAATTAAAGTCTCCGCTGCGTGCCCCGTCTTCGATGGAACTGAATATCCCTACTGGAAGAATAAGATGCGCATGCATCTTGAAGCCATTGATGTCGACCTATGGTATGTCGTCGAAAACGGCGTTCCCAAGGCTGGAGAAGGTGTCACTGCGGCTGATGTCAAGAAGTTCACTCAACTGGACTCCACTGCCAAGAATATTATCTGTGGTCATCTGACCAAGGGACAGTACGGCCGTGTGAGTGCCTTGAAGACATCCAAGCTGGTCTGGGACTGGCTCTCCAAGGTCAATGAAGGCATCTCAACCCAGAGAGATCAGAGAATCAGTGTTCTTCACAATCTCTTCAACCGCTTCAAGCGAAATGACAATGAGAATGTCCAGCACACATTTGACCGGCTCACTGACATCACAAATGAGCTTCAAGCCCTCGGCGCCACTGAGATCACCAAACATGAAATCGTCAAGACGCTGCTAAGATCACTTGACAGTTCATTTGACATCCTAGCCCTGATGATTCAAGAACGTCCAGACTTCAAGACACTCGATCCGTCTGACATACTTGAGAGGCTCAACACACATGAGTTTCAGCTTTCTGAGAAAAGAGATATCTACGGTCCAAACTATGGGCGAACTCGTGCCTTGAAGGCAAAAGCTGTGTCATCATCTGAAGAGGAATCTGACAGTAGTTCTGATGATCCTGAAGACATTGGAAGGGAACTTGCAATGCTAGTGAAGAAGTTCCAGAAATTCACCAAGAAGAAAGGCTTCAGAAAGTCTTCACGATCAAGCTCAAGGAATGATGAAGCTTCTGCGCATGACTACAAGAGGAAAACTTGTCACAAGTGCAAGAAAACTGGACACTTCATCTCTGAATGCCCACAGTGGGACAATGAGAACAGAAAGAAGAAGAAGAGCAAGGAATATGACTCTGACGATAAGAAGACGAAGAAATATTCAAAGTCTTCGTCCAAGTCTTCCTCAAAGTCTTCATCACACAAGAAGAGTTCATCTGGCAAGTCTCGTGCGTTTGTTGGCAAGGAAATGGTTTCAGAGGAGGAGTCCGCTTCTGAGGAGGCAGAGGTGGAGTCTGAGGAGGAGTCTGATTCAGGCATTGCAAGTTTGGCTACAGCCTATGTCGCCAAGTCCATCTTCAACACTGAAGACAATGACTCCATCACCATCACTGATGCAAACTATAAACTGTTTAGGAATCAGAATGGTGAAGTATTTGCCAGGTACATTGGTACTAACTACAGGAATGGACCGCCTATGAAGAAGATCTGGGTTCCAAAAACGTGTCTTGAGAATCTTCCTGTGAATGTCCTCATGACACCTCACATGAAGAAGACAAACCTCAGACCAAAGGCTTCATATGGTCCAAAGGCTTCATACAGGCAGAGGACTCATCTGAGTCGCACTAACACAAATGTTTTGCAGGGAAACCATGCTCAGGCATATGAGAGCGGTTCTTCAAACCGTCATTCTCATATGACCAAAAACTATTCTGCCTATTCTTATGAGTACTATTGCCCACCTGCTAGACTGTTTGCCAGGGCTCCAAAGCCAAAATTCTCAGATGCTGCACTTAGACTTATTGCTTCTAAGCCACCCTTGAAGATGTGGGTGGTTAAGAAAGCTTAACTCTCTTTTGCAGGGAACGGTCTCCAGCACAAAACCAAAATCTTCTGATGCTATTGCTGGGGACCTCAGAAATCTTGTGGGGCGCAAGATCAAATGCCCGAATGGCATCACTATGTATTTCGTACCTGAATCGCATGCTACTCTCCCTACTTGTCCTAACCTGGATCTCAGTTTTCATAATCCACTGGTTCGTCAAATGTTTTTGCTTCACAACACTCTTGGTGAAGCCTATCCCCCTAATTGCACTGTAGGGTACGACACCAGTGACTTCAGAGTCTTCAGAATGGATTATTGACAGCGGGTGTACAAATCACATGACTGGCAAAAGAAGTCTCTTTATGGACTCAACCTTACGTCCATCTGACAAGAGCCACATCACATTCGCTAACACTGGTAAAAGTAAGGTACTGGGTCTAGGTAGAGTTGCAATCTCAAAGGATCAACACATGGATAAAGTCATGTTTGTTGAATCCCTTGGCTTCAACTTAATGTCTGTCTCAATGCTTTGCGATTTAAACATGATTGTAATCTTTGGAAAATATCGTTGTCTGGTACTAATGGAATCTGACAAGTCTCTAGTGTTTGAAGGGTATCGAAAAGATGATTTGTATGTGGTAGATTTCTCAGCAGGGCCACAGCTTGCAGTTTGTCTTCTCGCAAAGGCTTCAGAATGCTGGCTTTGGCATCGAAGACTTGGGCATGCTGGCATGAGGAACCTCCACACCCTTGCGAAGAAGAAGCATGTCATAGGCATCGAGGGCGTCAAGTTCAAGAAAGATCACTTATGCGGTGCCTGTGAAGCCGGGAAGATGACAAGGGCAAAACATCCTTCGAAGACAATCATGACCACTACTCAACCCTTCGAACTGCTTCACATGGATCTCTTCGGTCCCACTCACTACTCAACTTGCTCCACCACTTCTTGCCTCTATGGCTTCGTCATTGTTGATGATTACTCTAGATATACTTGGGTGCACATAATCCTTTACAAGACTGAAGTGCAGGATGTCTTCAGACGCTTCGCAAATCGGGCAATGAACAATTATGGCGCCAAGATAAAGCACATCAGAAGTGACAATGGCACAGAATTCAAGAACACCGGCCTTGACACATATCTTGATACATTGGGCATCACTCATGAATTCTCAGCTCCATACACGCCACAACAGAATGGCATCGTCGAACGCAAGAACAGAACACTCATTGAGATGGCCAGAACAATGTTAGATGAGTACAAGACACCAAGAAAATTCTGGACTGAAGCCATTGACACTGCATGCCATACTATCAACCGTGTATATCTTCACAAGCTGCTGAACAAGACATCTTATGAACTTCTGACAGGCAAGAAGCCAAATGTAAGTTACTTCAGAGTATTTGGATCAAGATGCTGGATCAAGGACCCTCACCACACCTCAAAATTTGCTCCAAAAGCACATGAGGGCTTCATGCTTGGATATGGAAAGGATTCGCACTCCTACAGAGTCTTCAATCTCTTTCACTACAAAGTGGTTGAAATAGTGGATGTGCGGTTTGATGAGACCAATGGGTCACAAAGAGAGCAACTACCAGATGTGCTAGATGAAGTTCCAGCTAGTGAATCAATCAAGCTAATGGGAACTGGAGAAATTATACCTTCTGAAGCTCGTCCTGAAGAAGAACTTATCATCTCAGCACCTGATCCACATGAAGACAATGCTCAGCCTGAAGACATACCTCCCCATGATAACATAGATCAGCAAGAGCAAAGTCTTCGACCCCTACATCCTCGTGTTGCCAATGAAGTGCAGATTGACAGAATAATTGATAGCATCAATGCACCTGGTCCACTGACTCGTTCAAGGGCAACTCAACTGGCAAACTTTTGCGGACACTTCGCATTTGTTTCAATCACAGAACCCAAGAAAATTGATGAAGCCTTTATGGAACCTGAATGGATTCAAGCTATGCAAGAAGAGCTTCATCAATTTGAGCTGAACAATGTATGGGAGTTGGTTAAGCATCCTGATCCACGGAAGCATAACATAATAGGCACCAAATGGATATACCGCAACAAGCAAGATGAGCATGGCCAAGTCGTCAGAAACAAGGCTTGTCTCGTTGCTCAAGGATATACTCAAGTGGAAGGCATTGACTTCGATGAAACATTTGCTCCTGTTGCCAGACTTGAAGCCATCCGTATACTGCTGGCCTATGCAAATCATCACAACATAATCCTATATCAAATGGATGTAAAAAGTGCCTTCCTCAATGGCAAAATTGAAGAAGAAGTGTATGTTGCACAACCACCTGGGTTTGAAGATCCAAAACATCCTGACATGGTGTACAAGCTCAAAAAGGCACTATATGGCCTCAAACAAGCCCCTCGGGCCTGGTATGATACACTCAAATACTTCCTGAAGAGCAAAGGCTTCATACCTGGTTCCCTGGATCCCACTCTCTTCACGAAGACATATGATGGTGAACTGTTTGTGTGCCAAATATACGTGGATGACATTATCTTCGGCTGCACCAATCAGAAGTACAGTGAGGAGTTCGGATATATGATGCAAGAGCAATATCAGATGTCTATGATGGGGGAGCTGAAATTCTTCCTCGGTCTTCAGATACGGCAACAATGCAATGGCATCTTCATATCTCAAGAGAAATATCTCAAAGACTGCATGAAGAAGTTCGGTATGCAAGACTGCAAAGGCTTCACAACACCAATGCCAGCCAAACATCATCTGGGTCCTGACGACAATGGTAAAGAGTTCGATCAAAAGGTATACCGCTCCATGATTGGTTCTTTGCTTTATTTATGTGCATCTAGGCCAGATATTATGCTTAGTGTTTCCATGTGTGCTCGGTTTCAAGCGGCACCAAAGGAGTCGCATCACTTAGCTGTGAAGCGAATTCTTCGATATTTGGCTCACACCCCAACTCTAGGGTTATGGTATCCAAAGGGCTCAGAGTTTGATCTGGTTGGATTTTCGGACGCTGATTACGCTGGTGACAAGGTTGATCGGAAGTCCACATCAGGCACATGTCACTTTCTGGGCCGATCTCTTGTCTGTTGGTCTTCAAAGAAGCAGAATTGTGTATCTCTCTCCACTGCTGAATCTGAATACATTGCTGCTGGATCCTGCTGCGCTCAGCTTCTATGGATGAAGCAAACCCTCAAGGATTATGGCATTCATCTGAAGCAAGTGCCACTTTACTGCGACAACGAAAGCGCCATCAAGATCGCCAACAACCCAGTTCAACACTCGAAGACAAAGCACATTGAAATTCGTCATCATTTTCTCAGAGATCACGTTGCAAAGGAAGACATTGATATCATACATGTCAACACTGAAGAGCAATTGGCAGATATCTTCACCAAGCCCTTGGATGAGAAGAGATTTTGCAAGTTACGGTGTGAGCTAAATATCTTGGAATCCTCAAATGTCCTGTGATCAGGCACACATCCTAACACTTATGCATGATGATGACTTAGATGTGCAACACACAAAGTGACGTATATCTTCAATCAATGAAGACATACATTCTAAGTGTGAATACATTAACGTGGAATTTGACCTCGGAGCGCCACGATAATTGTGCGCCGTGTCTGGGTCCAATACTTCCTATATGGTGGGTAGCGCCACCACCAAAATTTTTCTGCTTGAAGTGTTTCACTCATGGCATTACATTTGCTATGTCTTCACATTTGGTTTGGCTTCAATCTCAACATGTCTTCATGATTATCTTCACTATGTTGATTATATATCTACTGGTGTTCTGTCCTCTACAGCATTCACTTATAGCTATGTCTTCTTGTTTGAATCTTTTGAACTAAGTGAATGTGATCGGACCCTAACCTCTCCATGCTTCCTACCTCAAACTCTATCTCTCCAAGTCATATGCACTCTATTGAAACTGTCGAATGTCTTCACTGCATCCTTGTCAGAAGAAGACACAGAGACAAACTTTAAAACAGCTTTCAATGTTTTTCCATCAACTAGAATTCCGGAGAAGTAGGAACGACTCCCGACGAACCAGGCGTGCGTGGGGTGAAACTGCCCCCACAATTCCGCATGCTGGCCACGTACTGATCAGATGCGAATCGCCAGGGGCACCTGAGTAATAGCGCAGTGCCGCCCATATCCCTATAAATACACGTTTCACTGCGGTCATTATCTCTTCTTCCCCCCTCGCACAAACCCTAGCGCCACCGCTAACTCTCAACGACGCCGGCGACGAAGTGCTTCACTGCCGCGACCTCTCCGACGCCGTTCTCACGCCGACAACGGACATCAGTCTCTCCGCCGTCGCCCTAGGTGTCTTCCGTCGCCAAGTTAGGGCACGGAGGATCGAACTGCTCGGCCTCACCTCTCATCTCGTCTAGCAGTTCGAAGTCTGGTAAATAACAAGCCTTTTTACAGCCTCTTTTGATCCTATTGCTCCATCACTTTCTGCCAAAAGAGGTTTCCATTCACTCAAGTTTCATTCCTCTTGTCTGAATCTCATAACTTGCCTAGTATATTCACTTGTTCTTCATCAAGTAGTTAGATTCCTCACTTGTACTGATCTATGGGTTCGTACAAATCTGGAACCAACTTCTTTTCTATAAAGTGAATGTCTTCGCATGATGAGGTCAATATCTTCTAAACTGATTTATCTTCAAAATCTTCTGAGAATGCATATGACCTCTTCCCCTTCCCTCGCACCTTAATGCTGTCACAGGTACATGTCCGTGGGAGAATCTTTTGGTTCTCATATTCTGCATTCATTTGCAGAGTTCCTACAGCGTCACATCAATTCACCCGAAGCAAGTTCCTGTTGGTCAAGCAAAAGGAAGCCTTTGAAGCCTTTGAAGCCTTTGAATCCTTTGAAGACTTTGAATCTCTTGAAGCCTGTCAAGTTAAGCTTCATGGCAACCGAAAAACAATCTAGGAAGGGAGGCAGACAGAGGCGGGGTGACACATCTAAAGATCTGCCTGAAGATTTGGCAGAAATGTACCAAACAGATCCTGAAGAAAGCTATGGTCAGCGCAAGACACGAATCCAATGGATTCGAAGATATTGGGCAGAGCAGTGGTTCCAATACCGCTTCGTCACCAAGGAATATGCAGAGAAGTGCGCCATCAAGAGGCCGTGGGGAGATGCCTTGTACAAGAATCTCGTACCCCGAACCAGAGACGAAGCCATTGCTCAAGGCTTCTTTCCATGCATGGTCAGGGGACAACAGCCAGCTGATGCACATCCATCATCCCTTCTCTGGTGTCGCGATGACACTCTGTTCAAGCGCAACTTTCAATTTGCCCAGAACTCTGCGAAGCAAAACAAGAAGGAGTTTGGGTTGGACTTCAACCCTGGTCCCTCCAAACCAAGGGCAGATGGCACACGCGACGCTAATCCCAATGTCATCGGGCCATTTGCCAATCTCGAAGGCCTCATCACTCACATTATAGTCCAAGGGACTGCCGTGAACGACCCTCCAGCAGACACTGAGTCTGATGATGCTCCTGCTGCCCCGGAGCCGAAGCAGATGAAGAAGAAGCCAAAAGCTTCCAAGCCAACCGCTTCTCTCAAGATCTCCAGAGTGAAGCCATTGGCCACTGCACCTCCTGAAGCCAGTGTGCAGTCTGAAGGCTTATCAAGAGTCTCCAAGCCTCAAGAAGCAAAGAAATCACAGCCACACACCAGCAAAGAACTCACTGCCGCTGCCGTTCTGCGCTGCGAAGCCATTGATCTGTCGAGTGACGACGATCTTGTCGATGACGCTCTTGAGCAGCTAATCAAGAGCAAGGAGGAGGCTGAAATCTTCAACAATATGCCTCTGTTCGATGCAACAATCATCCACAACTTCATAGATGAGTGGTTTGATACACCCAACATCAGCTTCAATGATCTGCAGCTGCCCATTGGCCTCAGCGTAGCCTTTCAAGGAGCTACTGCTTCAGAACTCGCAATTGCCCAGCGCATCGTGGAACTGAAGCAAAAGATAGATTTTGAAAAGGCTCAGTTCAAGCAGAACATGGCCACGCTCAGCGTCCAAGAAGTCAAAGACTTCAAAGTCATGCTGCATGAGTTGAAGGAAAACTTTATGCAGAAACGTGCAGAGGCTCAGGGTTCATGCGAGCGCATGAAGAATTTGGCTGATCTCTGTGTGCAGGCCTACAATGAGGCCGAGAAGCGAAAGGCACATGGGCGTCCCGGCATCGACCCCAGGATGGCCGCCAAGAAAAAGAAGAAGCCCGCTGTGGCTGAAGAAGAGGCCCCACAACAAGAAGCTGTTCCGATTGTCTTCCCCACCGCCAAGCCTAGCTCGAAGCCAAAGCGCTCAACCGCTTCAGAGCTTAAGAAGATAAGGATAGCCGAAGCTAAAGCAAGGAAGAGGAAACACCCTGAAGCCTCTCCTTCAGACCCCACCATCAAGAAGCGCAAGACCAAGAAGTCTCGGGCTGCTCCCACAGAGCCCTTGATAGTCGAACCTCTTTCCGTTCGCTTTCCTCATGAAGATCGTCAGATGACCGTGCATGAGCCTGCTCTCACAGAGGCTCCGCATGCTGAAGACATTCCAGCAGCCGACCCCACCGCTGCTGAAGACATTGGTCTCCAAGACAATGTACACAGTGATGCAGTCCTTCCTCAGCTCGAAACGAGCGAAATGATCAGCATTGGTCGTCCTTTGACGCCAATCACACAAGATGCATCGTGGGCAGATCGCCCGCAGGAGGAAGAGGATGAGCCCCAGCCCACTGCAACTCCACCTGCGTCGCCTGCATTCCGTAGGCTTCGCAAAGGACCAAGGGCTCAGACTGCTGACGACATTCCGGCTGCATCAGCCGAAGAACATGCAGAAGAGCATGAAGAACCTCAAGCCCCATCTTCCCCACACCAGCAAGAAGAAGTTCTCAAGGAGGCTGACACCACTGCGGCTGCCACACATAATACTGAAGCATTTGTGGAGCCCGACCAACCAACAGCTTCAAGAGATACTGAAGCCACTACCTCTGACCCTTCTGTGCCTGTGTCTGCTGCCGGACCACAGTTCAACTATCATGTTGCGCACAGGCCCCAGGTACAGAAGCCAATCCCACGACTGCCAAGGTTCCCAGGTCCAGCCACTGCTCCTGGCTCCTTCAATGTCAATAGCTTCAGGGCAGATAACACCTTCTTCAACCGCTCCAAGAACCCTTACTCAAGGGAAAAGATTGTGTCAGATAGGTTCTGGAGCTACCCACAGCACAGCTACTACTCCTGCGTCCTCTACAACCAGAACCGCATCTTTCCACATCAGCGCCTTGAAGTTGAAGCTTTTACTGGTCTGCCTGGTCTGGAAGAAGCCCTGGACTGCTTCAAGCAAGTTGGCCTGCTGCCGTTTGTCACGGATGAAGAGCACTGGAACGAAGAGCTTCTGCTTCAGTTCTATGCCACATTGCACATCAAGGGCTACAACAGAGATCCGAAGACTTGGGTCCTGGAGTGGATGACCGGCAACGTCCATCATGAAGCCAATGCATTTAATATCATTGAGCTCACCGGCCTGCCCACTCCAGGCGAACTCTTCGAAGAAGGCTGCCAACTCCATGCTGACGCAGTTGAGAGCATATTTCAGCGACCTGAGCCAAATATGAGTCAGATGCTCTCAATGATGAAGCCATTGCCTTCTGACGCACCTTACCCAACGGAGTTCTTCGTTGAAGACTTAGAGTACCTGCCTAGAACTATCTATCACATCATCAGGCGGACTCTATGGCCCATTAAGGGGCACTCTCGATGTGCCAAGGTTGAAGGTGCCATGAAGACTCTCATCTTCTGCATCCTGCACGGCAAATGCTTCAATGCCCAGGATCTCTTCATACGTCAACTTGCTGCGTCTGGCTCAGATCTCTTTGGTCTGAAGATTTATGCTCCATGGGTTATGAGGCTAATCAAGCTCCACTCTGCAATATCATATCAACCCTCAGCTCGCAACCACAGAATCTTCTTACCTGATGTGGACACCTCTGCTGAAGCGATTTATCCTGAGCCTGCCAAACAGCCACTAAGTCTTCAGAATGCAGAACACCAAAGCTTCACTCAACATGATGAAGGTGTTGAAGCCATTTCCAGAGTCTATCCAATGGCTGGCACCACACGTGCCCCTGCATCCACTGAAGCCACTGACAGCGAAGCTGCCCAGAGACCCAAGAAACGAGCTCGTACACTCACTGATCGTGAACTTCTTGTGGCTCTGCATCAAAAGCAAGATAGGCATCACGACTGGCTCAAGAGGCAGATGCGCAGTGTCATGCAAGACGTCAATCGCATCAGGAATCTGGCCACCAAGAATGCCTTCATCGCACATGAAACCTGTCGCCGCACTTGGAAAGGCCTCACAATGATGTGCACTGAAGCTGAATTGCAAGAGGATGGCTTCAAGGAGCGATTCAAGTTTGACTCCACACCCCCCAGACGAGCTGTGTTGCGTGGGACTCCATCGCTTGAAGAATCCGAGTTCTCTTCCTCTGCTGCCACCGTGACGGGAAAAATCATTGAGGAAGAAGACAACGCTACATCACCACCAATGTCTTCAGCGCGCGTTGTCACTGCACCAAGCTCGCCTGCACCACCAAACACCTCCACCGACCCTGCTGCGCCTGGGAACGCATAGAAAACTCTATATCTTCAAACCTTTTTGGTCATCACTGACAAAAGGGGGAGAAGCATATGATGTTTATAGTCTTCAAGCGGGTCAATAAAAAGGGCGGGTGCTTTATTATATTTTGCTTCGTGCTTACAACTCTCGTTTTTCTACATTTGGTTCTTTGAGTTGTAACACTTAAACCTGATGGTCGTCTGCTACTATGTTTGCCACTGTGTTTTTGCGAAGATAAATTCCGCATGTACGACGATAATTTCCGCACTCTTATCATTTCGCAGACGTCCATTTTTCATTATGCATATCATTATCTTCATATATCTTTACGTGCATGATGGATTGTCATCATAAGTTGAAGTGGATTCCCACAAATACAACCTGCTATGTGCATTTGCATTCCAGAAGCAAATCACTTATATGCACATCTTCAGGGGGAGCCCTTGCAGCTTATGAAGACAATTCCTTTACAATTTCACAAATTATATTCCCCGTTGAAAACTTCAACTAGTTTGTCATCAATCACCAAAAAGGGGGAGATTGTAAGTGCATCTAGTGCCACCCCTAGTTGGTTTTGGAGTATTGACGACAAACCTAGTTGAGGGACTAATGTGTTTGTGAGAATTGCAGGATAACACAGGTAGAAGTCCCTCATTGATTCGGTTTAGCTACCAGAGATGACCCCCAAAAATGTACGAAGACATTGAAGACAATGGTGGTTCATGAAGACATTCATGTCGAAGACAATGACATGTGAAGACTTCCCATGAAGCCTTTGGAACTCGAAGACTTAGATCCTTCGTAGTTTTACTTTATTCATGTTGTGTCATAGGAACCACCATACTGTTAAGTGGGGTCCAAGAGAACCAGTCAGGATGACTGAAGTGATGCCTAATTCAAATCCTATGTCTTCGAGTGAAGACAATGAGAAAAAATCTTGTCTAGAGTCAGACAAGTCAGCTTTACTTGCAGCCCAAGTAAAGTTGCCGTGAGAGTTCGAAATCCGACCGTTAGTACACGTGTCAATTCCTTAGTGACCCAGGGTCATTTCGGACAAATCAGGTCGGGTTGCCAAGTGGCTATAAATAGTCCACCCCCACAACCATAAACGGTTGGCTGCTCAGATTTCATTGCACGGCTTTTGTCGTTTGAGAGCAACCCACCTCAAAGCCTTTGAGAGAAAATCCTTAGTGAGGAGAAAAGCCCTAACCACCTAGAGCCAGAGTAATTGGGCATCACTTAAGTCTTCTTGTCTGAGTGATCTGAAGACTTATTACACTTGAGGACTGTGCATCCTCCAGATGGTTAGGCGTCGCGTTCTGAGCATCCAAGAGGAATTGTGGATTGCCGGTGAACGAAGTCTGTGAAGGTTTGGGAGTCTACCTTGAAGACTTACTAGAGTGATTGGGCGGGGTCTGTGTGACCTTAGCTCAAGGAGAAAACGGTGAGGACTGGGTGTCCTGAGCTGCGTGTTCAGGACTGGGTGTCCGGGACTGTGTGTCCTTTGGTTTAAATACCTACCCGCTCCAACCAGACGTACAGTTGTCACAGCAACTGGAACTGGTCCAACATATCATTGTCTTCAACGTGTCACTGGTTTCATCTTCACCTCCCTTTACTTACCAGTACACATTGTGAAGCTATTGCATGCTTGCTTTATCTTCTGTCTTCACAACCTGACTGTATGATCTGTTTGGCTTCATAACTTCTTCCAACCCGATCCTCATTACACTGATGCTATTTGTCTCTGTGCTTTCACTGTATTGTATAATTGACTATGGCTTGCGTTGTGTAATCTACCTTCCGCTGCATAGTGATAGGCTTGTTCACTCTGTTTGTCTTCATAACTTCCACGTTTTGAAGACTTTCATAAAAATCGCCTATTCACCCCCCCTCTAGTCGATATAACGCACTTTCAATGTTCATTTGAATATTTAGAGGTGGCACATGCAAATTTACTTGGAACGGCAGGGTAATACCGCATACAGGTAGATACAATGGACTCATCTGGAACAACTTTGTGTTTAAGGGTTTGGATGCACAAGCAGTATTCCCGCTTAGTATAGGTGAAGGCTAGCAAATAGATTGAGAAGCGAGCAGCTAGAGAGCGAAAATGGTCATAAACATGCATTGAGAATAATTAATATTGAATACAAACATGAGTAGGATATCAAATACCATGAACATAATTATCGTGGAGGCTATGTTGGTTTTCAATCAACTACATGCGTGAACATGTGCCAAGTCAAGCCACTCGAAACATTTAGAGGAGGATACCATACTATAATACTATATCATAACCATTTTAATGCATGTTGACACACAAGATAAATCATTATCCACTCCTAGCTAATTAAGCATGCCATGAGCAAGTACCATCTCTAATTATCATCACGAACATACTCATAATAATACTGAATCCACTACAAAAAAAGACACATCCGTGACATTTTGGGTCAAACAAATTTTTGTCTGTCATACATATGACACTTCTATGATGATAATTGTGACAAAACCCGGTATCATCATAGATGTGGTGGGCTCCTACTTCTATGACAAAAAATCATGACAGAAAATGGGCTTTTCGTCCTAGGCGGGCCGGAGACGCAGCTGCATGACATTCTTTGGGCCGTCCATGATGGAAAAAACCGTGGTAGAAGCGAGGGCGAGGAAAATTTCGGGGAGTTCCCGGTTACGGTGGGAGGTCGGGGGCCGAGCGATGCGTGCTTCTCTCGTACACGTACGCGCGTGTGTGCGAGGCGTTGGCTCTAACTGAACCCAAGCGAGGCGTTGGGCTCTAACTGAACCTGAGCAATTGCACTACAGGCTATGCGTTACTGAACCCGAGCAATCGATCGATGGCTGTTAACTGAACCCGATCGAGCGGTTCCTTCGCTACTGCTGCTAACTGAAGCCGATCGATGCTGCCTCTAGATGAACAGTGAGCGTTGCGGGGGGGGGGGGGGGGGGTGGATGAACAGTTCCTGGCGGGGGTGGATGAACAAGACCCCGTGGTGTTGCCTCTGGATGAACAGGACCCCGATCGATCGAGCCGGTTGGGGCTGGATGAACAGGACCCCGTGGAGGGCTGGATGAACAGGACCCCGTGGAGGGCTGGATGAACAGGACCACCCCGTGGAGGGAAGGATGAACAGTAGACGGTGGAGGGCAGGATGAATAGTAGCCCGTGGAGGGGTGGTTGAACAGGAGCCCGTGGAGAGGGCTGGTTGAACAGTAGCCGGTGGAGTAGCGCGCGGTGGAGGCTGGATGAACAGGAGGCCCGTGGATGAACAGTCGCAGGTGGAGGCTGGAGGAGGTCGACGGTGGATGAACAGTAGCTCATGGAGGCTGGAGGGGGTCGACGGTGGAGATGAACAGTATCATGTGGAGTCCCGTTTTGTGGTACGCCACACCCCTCCTGATGAACAGAACCCCCGTTTCGATCGTAGCACTCCAACACAAGTCCGTTTCGTCCGTTTTGCGGTACGCCACACCCCTCCCGATCAACAGGACCCCCATTTCGACCGTAGGAGGTCCGTTTCCTCTGTTTTGCAGTACGCCAGACCCCTCCCGATGAACACAAGGCCGTTTCCTCTGTTCTGCGGTATGCTAGGCTTCGTTTCCATCGCCTGTTCCGTCCAAGCCCTCCCGATGAACACGATGTATTCCGTTGCCTCCCCATGAACACGACGCATTCCGTTGCCTCCCCATGAACACAACGCATTCCGTTACCTCCCCATGAACACGATGACGATGTTGTTTCTCTGTTCTGACCTAGCCATGTACACGAGCCCTGGCTATACGTATGCGCGAATAGGCATTCGAGACCCTGCCCGTATGTACACATACGTGGCCGTATTTTTTTCTTGCACCCTAGCCGCCTCTACTATGACACATGCGCGCCTCAACATCCACCATTATATATGTACGTACACGTTCGCGGCCAGAATGACAACGCTATGTACGCTTCGACCAGGTGGGTCCCAACTCTCAGGCACTTCCTTGCATGCGAAGATGTAGCTGGTGGGTCCAAGCAGTCAGGGGGGCGAAATACGGTGGCCCGTCCGGTGGGTCCCCACTGTCAGGTGGAGGAATAATTATTTTGCACATAATAAGGAGGCACTTCCTTGCTCTGGCCGTGGACCCAGCTGTCAGTCTCTCCACGTATAGTCCACGTCCGATGGAAGCCGTTCCTTGACCACGTTGACCACGCTGCACCGAGAGCACCAGGGCGGTGGACGACGATGAGTCCTAGGAAGGGGATGACGCGGAGCCGGGGAAGATGCGGCAGTGGATGCCCACGCGTAGAGGAGTACGAGGGTTCCCTGGTTCGCTGCGGTGTGAGGCTGCCATCGCCGCAGAATAATAGGGGGCGTGGGTAAGTAGAGGGATAGCCTGGCCAGCGGTGGGAGTAGTAGGGGGCGGTGAGGCCTCCACCGCATCGCAGCCGGCCACGGGAGGCAGGAGCACGAGGCATGACCGACGCTGGTTTGGGCGGCTGGAGCAAGAAGACCAGAGGTTGAAGAAGCAGGCCGTCCGTTGGATGGACATCATACGGTCACTGGAGCTAGAATCGTGCATATTGACTAAGTTGACAAAGCCCTCCGTCCCCGTCAACTTAGTAGGCCCACAAGTCAGCCTGCCACTATACTGGGTCCCAGCTAACAAGGGGAGTATTCATTTTTTCTGTGCGTAATAAGGAGGCACTTCCTTGCGTGCGAAGATATAGCTGGTGGGTCCGAGCTGTCAGCGGCGGTAACATTTTTTTTGCAAAATACAGAGGCCCTTTTGGTGGGTCCCTGATGTCAGGTTGAGGAATCATTATTTTGCATGTAATAAGGAGGCATTTCCTTGCGTGCGGCCGTGGACCCAGCTGTCGGCCTCTCCACATAAAGTCCACTTCATATGCATGTCGGTCGTTGACCACGTTGACCAGGCCGTGCCGAGAGCACCAGGGCGGTGGACGACAGCGAGGCCTAGGAAGGGAACGACACGGAGGCATGGAAGACTCGGCGGTTGTTTCCCACGCGGAGGGAAGTACGACTGTACGAGGGTTTACTGGTTCGTCTGCTATTGCCGGAGAATAACAACAGGTGTGGGTGAGTAGAGGGATGGCTAGGCCAGCGATGGGAGTATGGTGGGGCAGTGAGGCCTACGCGGCAGCAGAGCCGGCGCGGGGAGCAGGGAGCAGGCAGTCCCGCCGGCGCCTGTTTGAGCGGCTGGAGCAGGAAGAGCAGAGATTGAAGAAGCACGACGGCCGTTGGATGGCCATCCAACAGTTGCTGCTTGTGCGTCAACCTTTTTTTAGGAAAGCCTCAAATCTGTGGAAAACAGCATACATCCCATCTGCCATTATTTCTAATAATTTACAGCCCATTTGCTAATTACTAAGGTGTTTTTGGAGCTCATATTCTTTTTGTTAGCATTACAACCCATATTGTGGCCACGGTTAAAAAATTATACGAAATTTTGCATATTTCGGTGCGGTCCGAACTGTTTTTAATCCCGAAATTTCGACTCACATTCAAACTGATTTTAAAAATAAATGTATATCAATATAAAATCCAACAAATTCTCCACACATAAAAATTAATGTAATTTCAAATCTCGAAATGAAAAAAAATGATATTTGAAACTAATTGCCGGTTTGATGTGTTTTAAAAATGTACAACACATTTCTCATTACTGATGGGCCATTTTCTCGGCCAGCCGAATGAAAGCTCTCCTCGTCTTGAAAGATTTGCAGCCCAACAGGCCTGACAAAGCGACTTACTTGGCAAATCACAAAAAAACTGGGCTTTGGCCGTGGACCCAGCTGTCAGCCTCTCCACGTATAGTACTCTTCCAATGGAATGTCGTTGACCATGTTGACCACGCCGCGCCGAGAGCACCAAGGCGGTCGACGATGGCGAGGCCTAGGAAAGGGACGACGCGGAGACGGGGAAGACGCGGCAGTGGATGCCCACACAGAGAGGAGTATGAGGATTCACTGGTTCAGCTGCGATGTGAGGCTGCCGTCGCAGCAGGGCCTGGCTAGCGGTGGGAGTAGTAGGGGCGATGAGGCCTCATCGGCAGCACAGCCGGCCACTGGAGGCAGGAGCAGGTGGTCTCCCCGGCGCTGGTTTGGGCGGCTGGTGCAAGAAGAGCAGCGATTGAAGAAGCAGCAGGACCCTTCGATTCAAATCCAACGGTTACTGCTGCTAGAATCGTTTGTTGACTAATTTGACAAGCCCTGCGTACGCGTCAACTTAGTAGGCCCACAGGTCAGCCTCCCAACCGGTGCGCCCCAGATGTCAGTGGGAGGAATCATTTTTTTTGCGTAATAAGGAGGCAGTTGATTGCGTGTGGCCAGGCCAGCGGAGGGAGTAGGGTGGTCCGGGGAAGCCTGCGCGACATCACAGCGGGCCACAACAGGAGGGAGCAGGCAGTCCCACCGGCGCTAGTTTAGGCGGCTGCAGCAGGAAGATCAGAGATTGAAGAAGCACGTCAGTCGTTGGATGGACATCCAACACTAACTGCTGCTAGAATCGTGTGTTCACTGACAAAGCCTTGCGTAAACAAGTCAGCCTCAAAATTTGTGGCGTGTACAGCCCATTTGCTATTATTTTTGTAATTTTTTACTCATTTTCTAATTCATATGGAATTTATTGCAGCCCGTTTTCCATTTCTAGAATTGCTGGCCATTTTCTGGTCAGTACCAGGGTCAAAAAATTAACTAAATATGTGGGAAATTTTGAAAATTCGCAAATTTTTGCTGGGGAACGAAATATTCTTAATCCAAAAATTAATAGCCATACTAAAACAAATTTAAAAATAAATTAGTACTATGTCATGTTAAATCCAATGAAATACGTATAAGATATCAGTGAAGAACAAAGACAAAAAAGAAACTTATATCCCATTTGCTATAATTTTTTTTGGAATTTTCAACCCCTTTTGATATTACTTTTAACAGACATTGACCATACTCTTAAGCTAGGCCGGAATGCATCCCTCCTCGTCTTGAAAGATTTGCAGCCCAGTAATTCGGAGAAAAAAAATAGGCCTAACTTGGGTATTCTTCAAAAAGAAATACTGGGCTACCTATTTTCCCAAAGAACTGGTGCATGAGCATTTAACTTTATTTATTTACTTATTTATGTTTAGGGGACCATGAGCATGTACCTCGGCCGGATTCATGTGAGAGCCTCCTTTCCAGTTAATTATGAGCTTCTCTATTGGGCCTTCATCAATGGGCTGCATGTTATCAAAAAGTGGAAAATGTGTTCCGAGTTTCAAAAAAAATGTGTTCTATACGATAAATAGTATGCGCTACGTACGGTATGGGGCACTAAAGGATCGAACCGTGCAACGACTTCCAAAACATTGTGTTTGTCGTTCTAACAACACATTTATTCAACCAACAGACGAAATATACTACTGATTGTACATTGAAAACAGCAACAGCAGCAACCAGGGTTGGGGGTGCAACAGAAGCAGTAAGCAGGCCAGAAGAGTGAAGAAGCAGCTCTCTCTTCCAAACCAAACATCAGCCATCATTACAAAAGGGCTACCAAAAAAGAACAAGTGTATGCATCAAACTAAATAAAGATCCTACTACACCAAGTGTATGCATCTAGCTAACTAGCTCAGTTAGACGTTACTATTTATTTTTTTCAAAACGGAGGCAAAAGAAAATGTGGATGTGAGAAAGTAGTTGAGGGTTTTGGAGCATATTACTAAGCATTTTGAGCAAGAGCCTCATTAAGCAACACCTCATCCCTCCTTGATAATATTGGCTTTTCCTATAGACTCAATGTGATCTTGGATCACTAAAATAGAAAATGTAGAGTCTTGAGCTTTGAGCTTGAGCCAATCCTTTGTCCTTAGCATTTTGAGGGGTCCACTTTTCTCATCCATGCCATGCCAATCATTGAGCTTTCCTGAGATATTAATCTTGAAATAGCATTAGCTCAATGAGCTATATGTTGTTAGGAATTACCAAAACCACCTAGGGATAGTTGCACTTTCAATCTCCCCCTTTTTGGTAATTGATGACAACATATAGATCAAAGCTTCAACAAATGATAATAAGAGTGAAAAACATTGTCGCTTTGAGAAGTATGTGAAAAGCAAGAGCTCCTCCTAAATATGTGCATAGTTTAAGATTTGCTTTGGACTGCAAATGCACAATGAGTTAGGAACATGGGTTACTCTTCCACGTCACATACATCTTGGTGGAGCGCTCAAAATGATAATAATGAAATACATGCAGTCATCACCAAGCAAAGTGAATGATCATATATGGGGATATAAAAGATAATGTCATCCAACAAGCATTAAGGTAGCATATGATTAAACACATGATCATTCAAGTATCACACAAAAGCATAAAGTATCACAACCAAGCAAATAAACAAAGTTTAACCACCAAACAAAAAGAGAGAATAGAAAGCAACACTCTCTCTCGAAGCCTATGATCTATACATTTTCTCCCCCTTTGGCAACAAGTTACCAAAAAGTTCATGCATAGTGCTAGATCGACTCTCAGGCTTGGTCTTCAGGTGGTGGTGTAGATAACACTCCAAGGACGAAGGCATCTATTGATGTAGATGGAGCTGGTGGAGTGGGTGCTAGAGCTGGTGGCACTGAAGCTGTAGCTGGTGTAGATGAAGTTGCTCTGGTGTCTGTGACAGGCACTGCAGCACATCTCTGTCCTCTGGGCACTCTAGCGAAAGCATCAGTGGTAGACTTGCCCTTCTTCTACTGCACTTCATCCCGAAGTTGCTCAACAACTAACTGGATCTCAGTGACCTTCACATCTAATTCATAGAACTTCTGCTCCATGATCCTCTCCAAGCTCTCCTAGTTTTGAGTCAGGGTAGCCAATCCCTTCTCAATCCTCAGAGTGGAGGCAATCAAGTAGCCAAGGTGATCTTGCTTGCTCTTCAGAAGATACTGAGATGCCTCTTCAGTGGTTGGCATCTTTGCAGCCTTTTCAGCCCTTGCGTTCTCCCTCTTTGCTTGTGCATGCACAGAAGATGGTTCATTTTCATCCATCACCATAGTGTTGTAGTCAAAGTTTGGGTAGATGGGCATGTGTTCCTTGTCCAGGAGATATGTGCCAGCGCCCATCTTGGAGTTGATTACCTCCTGAATCTGTGGGGCATACCCACAACTCCTCTTCTGATCTGCAGCTGTTCTCTTAATGGTTTCCACAATTAGGCTCACGACCTTAAACTTTTGAGGCACATCAAATATGTGAAGCAAGTTAATTGCATGGCCTCTGATCATCTTGTGATCACCTGACTTTGGCAAGAGAGTGTGCCTGAGGATCCAGTTGATTGTTGGCAAGCCTGACAGAAGGTAATGTACTGATCCAAACTTGTGTGTCTCAAGAGCAGCATCTGGGATCTCTTTGTACATATGTGCCATGGTGTTGTGATCCTTCTTCTTCTTGGCATAGACATCCAAGTCATCTTCACTCTTCTCAGGAGCATTGATCAATTTTGCCCATTCTTCAACCGTTGACTGGTACATAATACCTTCAGACATCCAGACAATCCTTCCATCTGGGTAGAAATGAGCTGTGGAGTAGAACTGCATAATGAGCTCATCATTCCATGGTGTGAGCTTCCGAGCCACAAACTCATCGACTACACATGCCTTGAAGCTGTCATATACACCAGGGAAGTGATCTTCATTTTCCTCAATGAATTTCCAGTCTTCCCATCTCATGTCACACACGATGGGCTTCTTGTCAAGTAAGATAGTCTCATAGAAGTCCTGCTGTTCCTTTGTATGGAACTTGTAGTCCGCAATAGTCCTTCTCCTGGTGGCATATGGATCAGACTCTCTCCATAGCCTTAAACCTGAATCCTTCCTAATCTTCATGTTCTCTGCAACTGGGTGAGCACCATTGTGATCTGGAATTTTGGGCTTCAACTTTCTCAACACGATAGAATCATCTTCTTCTTCAGCAGCTTGAGGCACTGGGGCCTTGTTCTTCTCCTCAGCAGGGATGTTCCTGGTGCTCCTCTTGGGTTTTGACTTTGGAGCTGGAGCAGCAGTCTTAGGAGCAGTCTTAGGCTTAGATGGAGCAGCCCCTGCCCTTATAGCATCTCCCATAAGATTTTGAGCTTTGGGTGCTGGTGCTGCATCCTCTTCCTCTTCCTCTTCTTCAGAATCTTTCATTATTGAAGATCTCCCAAGCACTCTAGCAGTGGTCTTCTTGACCCTTTCCTTCATTTTCTTTTCTGCCACAACCTATTCTTTGGGTGTAGATCCCAAAGTCTCTTGAGTGGATGTTCTGGCTTTTGACATGGGAACTCTCTTGGCAGGAACCTTTTGCTTCATTCCTGGCTTAGTGGCAGCAGTTGTGCCATATTCCTTTCTCAGGACTTTCCTGCTTGAGGTGGTCTCTTCCTCAACAGCCACATAGTCCTCATCCTCAGAATCCGAGGTTTTCTTCTTTCTGGTCCTAGTGGCTGCCTTAGGCAAGTTGCTGGGTGTACTCCTGCTTCCTTCATCAAAGCCGCTAGAGGGACTAGTGCCCTCACTCATGTTCACTTGTTCCTCAGACTTGTTCTGACTATCACTCTGATCTGACATGATGCAAACACTGACAGCAGACCCTGTGAATAGATTATAGATGAGGTAGATTTGATAAGCATCACAAAGTATGGAGGTTTTTGCAAAAGAATGAGTAAAAAACTTAGTTTTAGTTTTCCATAGAAAGCATTTCGGATCTACCGATTTGAAAACTCGGTGATATCGATGCAGCTTTTGGAACCTAAACTAGTGAACTCGGTCAGACCAGGTCACAGTTCAGTGGCATTGAGACTGCTAGGGTTTCAGAAAGTATTGAACTCGGTCACACCGATTTGCAATTCTCGGTCAGACCGAGAATGACATGTGCAATGGCCTTAGCCAAATCGGTGGAACCGATTTCAACAACTCGGTCGGTCCGAGATGGTTTCGACGGAAACCTAACCCTAAATTTTCAATCCACGACTAAACTATGGAGTGATTTTGATGGATAGAATGATCTCAATCATGGCAAGATACATGGAAAAACAATGTTCTTAGAATCAGAGGGGGGGGGGGTAGCACAAGGATCAAGTCCATACCCTAGTGCGGTGATGGACTTGCTACGGCGGCAACGACGGAGATGATTCCCGTTGACGACGGCGGAGACCAGTGGCGGGGGGTAGCTGGCGATGAGGAGGACGACCCGGAGACCCAGGGAGGCAGAGCAGGCTGAGCGCGGGTGAAGAGGTTCGGAAAATTTTCCAAATTTTGGGCCACGGATATATATAGCCTTACTCTGTCGGTGTGACCGAGTGGAACAACTCGGTGGCACCAAGATTCATAACTGCAAGCAGTTACTGAAACTCGGTGTGACCGAAAAGTTCAAATCGGTTGCACCGAGATTGAAAACCTAGATCGACTTAGTGATCTCGGTATGACCGAAATGGATGAATCGGTCGGACCGAAACACACAAAGAAGTTTTGGATTTTTAAGTCTATGACGAATCGGGGACTCTGAGTGCTCCTCACACAGAGTGGTTTGAATCTGACTTGATCAAACTTTGTGATGTAGCATGAATAGAGTTTGAGACGAGAAAAGCATAGATAGCTGGAGAAGGTTCTTAGGCATTCTTGCCCATCCACTTGGCAAAAGAAAAAGGAACCAAACAATCAAAATAACAAGTGGATGTCCTCGAATGAGTAAATTATGCAACCAACATGCTCACACAATAAAATAGCAAATGAAATATGTGGCAAAACATGCACATCCAACTCTAGCATCTATCAAGCAATTGGCGATGACTAGGTCATCTATATATGAGTATATTGACTTAGGAGTCAAATGAGAACATTTGATCATAGGTCATACTCATCGTTTAAGCACAAATGGGGTTACCATTTTTACATAAAGCGTTGTTGTGTTCACACCATTCGAGTTGCTTTAGCTCAATTTTAGAGTAAAGCTCCCCCTAGATGTGAGATCCCCCCTAAGAGGGATGAACTAACCTTGGGTTTTATCGATGATGACTTCATGTAGGTGTTGAAGATGTGGATGCTCAATGTTGATATAGATCATTTGGAGCAACCCTTTGGAGTGAGTTGCACTTTCAATACCTACACGGGTTAGTCCCACAAGGAACAAACAAGGATATCCATAGACATAGAGTGATGCACACACAAGATGATGTCTATGAAAGCATTAGGTTACCTTGAACCTTGTCTTACCAACAAGAGGGTTTGTGACTCCTTGAACTAGTGCAAGATGTGGAAGTTGATTGCACTTGTTCTTGCCAAAATGATAAGAGTGAAGTATGGTGGCGGAGTCACCCTCAAGAACTCTCTAGTTCTTCTTCTTCGGGATCCACATCATCTTGATGGGAATCCTTGGAGTTTTAGTCGTACTTGATGAATTAGAACTTGATGTAGTCTTGGGAACCCACTTGAACAAGGCCTTGGGTGCTTCTTCAAATGCATCAATTTTCTCTTGAAGCTTATCCTTGCCTTTTTGCTTGTGGTCTTGTGGTGGACGATCATCTTGAGCTTGTGTCCCTTTGAAGGAAGTAGGATCGTACTTCTCTTGTTGAGGAACAAACTTCGTCTTGGGGTAATAATCTTCTTCCCACTCAACTCCATTGGCATTGAACTTTCGTTCAAAACCAAAACCTTGGTTCTTCCGGTGCCTTCCTTGCTTGCGTACAATTTCCTCGAATTGCTTACTCCCGACAAGGCTCTTGTAAACACCTTTCTCTATAATTCCCTTCAATAAGCTATTTTCTTGCTCAAGTGTAACTTGGCTAAGAGAATCATTAGTGGAATCAAGAGAACTATTAGAAGCAACAACATTAGATTTAGCATGATTATTGTTACTACTAGAGGAAGAATCTTTCTTGTTCTTGTTACTAGACTTGACTTGAGGCATGTAAGTGGATAAGAGTAAACACCTGGCAGTGTAAGAAGAACTTTTCTTGCGACGATCATCATTGATTGCCTTTAAGAACTCATGCTCTTGCTCAAGGTTGAGCTTTTCAAAACATAATTTCTCATGAGTCCTTAAAAGTTCTTGATGATCGCCTAAGATAGTTTCATGCGCTAACTTAAGAGTGTTTAGTTCTTTAGTTAGAAACTCAATCTTCTCCTTATCATTTTCATTCTTTTTATCTTGATTAGCATCATTGTTTGATGTTTCATCATAGTATTCATCACTAGAGTTGTCAACAAGTAAATCATCATCACCTAACAAGTCATCTTCATCACTATTGAAATCAACATACTCAGGGTGTGATACCTTTGGGCCTTTAGCCATGAAGCATCTTCCAAGTCCTTCATTTGGTGAATCAAATATGTCGTAGGAGTTGGTTGACACAAGTGCTAGACCGGCAACACCTTCATCTGGAGTATATTCGGAGTCGGAGTGATTGTCGGAGTCGGAGTCGGATACCCTTTCACCAACATGAGCTTGATGTCTTCGTTTTCTGTAGCTCCTTGATGACTTGTCCTTCCTTTCCGAATCTTTGCTTCTCCAGGATGTTCTTTGTTCATAACGATAATCTCTACTCCTTCTCTCTCTTGATGGCGATTCTTCTCTTCTACTTCTTCTTTTTGGAGAATCTTCTCTTCTTTTGTAGGGTGCCGTACACTCATTGGAATAGTGTCCGGGTATTCCACAATTGTAGCAATTTCTCTCTCGACTAGAAGATCTTTTGTCATTGTAGGACCTTGACTTGGAACTTCTCTCTTTGCTTCTACTCTTGTAGAACTTGTTGAAGTTCTTCACCATTAGGCTCAATTCTTCATTGAAGGTTTGTTTCTCACTTGATGATGTGGGAGCTTCACATGAGGCTTTGTAAGCACCACTTGACTTGTTATGGAGCTCCTCCTTATCCTTGAGTGACATCTCATGAGCAACAATTCTTCCAATGACTTCCGTTGGCTTGAGATCTTTGTAATTGGGCATCATTTGAATCAATGTACATACGGTATCATATTTTCCTTACAAAGCTCTTAGGATCTTCTTGATGATGAATTTGTCGGTCATCTCTTCACTTCCTAAGCCGACGATCTCGTTTGTGATAAGAGCAAGCCTAGAGTACATTTCAGCGACACCTTCACCATCCTTCATTTTGAACTTGTCAAGCTGACTTTGAAGCACATCCAACTTGGATTCCTTGACGGAGTAGGTACCTTCGTGCATATCAATCAAAGTATCCCAAATTTCCTTTACATTCTCAAGACAGCTGATTTTGTTGAATTCTTCGAGGCACAGTCCGTTGAAGAGGATATCACAAGGTTGAGCATTGTATTGCAGCATCTTCAACTCTTCCGCGGTGGCTTCACGGTTCGGTTCACTCCCATCAAAGAATTCACCTTGCAAGCCAATACACATAATAGCCCATATGGTGGGGTTATGTCCAAGAATATGCATTTTCATCTTATGCTTCCAACTAGATACTCTCCTAGGTTGTGAAACCAAGTCTATGACTTCCAAAAGCTATGAAAATCAAAGCACATGGAGACCAAAGCTATGATACCACTTGTAGGGTCGAAAGTATGTCTAGAGGGGGGGGGGTGATTAGACTACTTGACCAAATAAAAACTTATCCTTTTCCCAATTTTAGTTCTTGGCAGATTTTAGCTACTTTGGACAGGTCAAGCAATCTTAGCACAATTCAAGCAAGCATGCAAAGAGTATATGAGCAGTGCAAAGTAAAGCATGCAACTTGCAAGAATGTAAAGGGAAGGGTTTGGAGGATTCCAACACAATAGGAGACACGGATGCTTTTGTCATGGTTCTGATAGGTCGATGGAGACTTCAACCCACGAAGGGTAACGGTTGCGCGAGTCCACGGAGGGCTCCACCCATGAAGGGTCCACGAAGAAGCAACCTTGTCTATCCCACCATGGCCGTCGCCCATGAAGGACTTGCCTCACTAGCGGTAGATATTCACGAAGTAGGCGATCTCCTTTCCCTTACAAAATCCTTGGTTCAACTCCACAATCTTGTTGGAGGCTCCCAAGTGACACCTAGCCAATCTAGGAGACACCACTCTCCAAGAAGTAACAAATGGCGTGTTGATGATGAACTCCTTGCTCTTGTGCTTCAAATGATAGTCTCCCCAACACTCAACTCTCTCTCACAGGATATGGATTTGGTGGAAAGAAGATTTGAGTGGAAAGCAACCTGGGGAAGGCTAGAGATCAAGATTCATATGGTAAGAATGGAATATCTTGGCCTCAACACAAGTGTAGGTGGTTCTCTCTCAGAAAAAGTAAGTTGGAAGTGTAGGTTTTTTCTGATTGCTCTCTCTACGAATGAAGAGGTGGTGGAGGGGTATATATAGCCTCCACACAAAATCTAACCGTTACACAACTTGCCAATCTCGGTGGGACCAAATTGTTAAACTCGGTCGGACCGATTCAGCAAAGCTAGTGACCGTTAGGGTTTTCGGTGGGACCGACATGCAACTCGGTAGGACCGATATGATTAGGGTTAGGGCATAACGTAATCTCGATGAGACCAACTACACAAACCCGGTGAGACCAATTTTGGTAATAAGCTAATCGGAGAGTTAGTCAGGTAAACTCAGTGGGACCGATCGCTCATTTTGGTGAGATCGAAACGTTATGAAGGAGAAACAGAGAGTTTACATTGCAATCTCGGTGGGACCGATCGCTCATCTCGGTAAGACCGAAATGTTACGAAGGGAAACAGAGAGATTACAATCCCATCTCGGTGAGACCCTGATCCCTATCGGTTAAACTGATTTGCCTAGGGTTTGTGGCAGTGGCTATGACATTTGAAACTCGGTGGCGCCGGATAGAAAGAATCGGTGGGGCCGAGTTTGACTTTTGGTTTAGGTCATATGTGGATGTGAGAAAGTAGTTGAGGGTTTTGGAGCATATTACTAAGCATTTTGAGCAAGAGCCTCATTAAGCAACACCTCATCCCTCCTTGATAGTATTGCCTTTTCCTATAGACTCAATGTGATCTTGGATCACTAAAATAGAAAATGTAGAGTCTTGAGCTTTGAGCTTGAGCCAATCCTTTGTCCTTAGCATTTTGAGGGGTCCACTTTTCTCATCCATGCCATGCCAATCATTGAGCTTTCCTGAGATATTAATCTTGAAATAGCATTAGCTCAATGAGCTATATGTTGTTAGGAATTACCAAAACCACCTAGGGATAGTTTCACTTTCAGTACACTGCCTTCTCCCGCCTTAATTTTCTACATAGGAAGATTAGACCAAATAGAAGTACCGTGCTAAATTTTGGAATTATTCCGGGTTCGTTTGGCTAGGAGGTGCCGTGCGGGGTAGCTATTTGAGTACGGGAGGCGTGTGATCAGACCCCTGCGCGTGCTCATCAGCAGGAGAGCCTTTGACCGCTACCCACTGCGCACCTCCCTCCCAACGTCTCCATTAATGGCGCCCGAGCACCTGTTCTACGACGTGGCTATATGTCTCACTGGACTGAGATTTAAGAGAGAAAAAATGAAAATCTGAAAAGAAAGTTTTGCATGGATCTTGATGTAAGATCCGACGGACCTATATAGCATCGACTGCGACCTATAGCAAGCATGATGAATATAAGGACGATGACAATGGATAATAATTGTCTTACATATTTAGAAACATAATTAAAAAAGCCACATGCGACAACGCCCGAAATACACAAGGGCAAAAGATGAAGGAAGACAATGATCTAGCTTGCTGATCTCTACTTTCTTGATGCATTGCTACAGGCTACGGGAACTAGTCTCTGCGGCGAGCGGTGACAAGATCTTTCTTGTCCTCTAGATGCTGCTTGAGAGCATCCACAGATTCCTCCACCAGCCTTCTGCGCTCGATGCGCAGCATGGCATTTTCATCCATAAGTTTCTCGACGATGACACTGGTCCTCTTCAACAAGGCAGTGGTCTGCTCCTGCTGCTCCACACTTCCAACAATCTTCGCCCTTAGCAGGTCGCGCTCGACCCGGAGCTTCACATTGCTCTCATTTAGTTGTCGGATGACGCTGGTAGACTGTTTAAACGAGGCTTTTAGGTCATCCTGCAACCTCGCCCACCTGGAGATCTGATCCATCTGCCTAAGGGCGAGGGCACACATGCGCCTATAAGAGTCCTCACCTGCCCGCGAGACATTTTCCCATGTTGTAGCTACTATTTATCTTGTTACAAATTAGCTTGCTATCAAACTATGTTTATAGCTCCTCCACACCGTCTACGGTGTCAAGTGTCAACCATACTCTTCGGACGGTAAAGTCCTTAGTAAAGAGATGAGGCTCTGATACCAATTGAAAGGATCGATATAGTTTACTAGAGGGAGGGGTGAATAGGCAACTAACAATTTTTAGCTTTTCTTTACCAAATTACACTTTGCATCAAAGTAGGTTGTCTAGATATGCAACTAGGTGAGTAGCCTATATGATGCAACAACAACAAGCACACAAGCAAGCAAGTGAAATAACACAAATAATCTTGCACAAGTAAAGGTACAAGATAACCAAGAGTGGAGCCGGTGAAGATGAGGATGTGTTACCGAAGTTCCTTCCTTTTGAGGGGAAGTACGTCTCCATTGGAGCGGTGTGGAGGCACAATGCTCCCCAAGAAGCCACTAGGGCCACCGTATTCTCCTCACGCCCTCACACAATGCGAGATGTCATTATTCCACTATTGGTGCCTGTGATGCCCCCGATTCAATCGTACACTAATCATACACGCAAACGTGTATGATCAAGATCAGGGACTCACGGGAAGATATCGCAACACAACTCTAAAAATAAAAATAAGTCATACAAGCATCATATCACAAGCCAGGGGCCTCAAGGGCTCGAATACAAGAGCTCGATCATAGACGAGTCAGCGGAAGCAAACCATATCTAAGTACAGACATAAGTTAAACAAGTTTGCCTTAAGAAGGCTAGCACAAACTGAGATACAGATCGAAAGAGGCACAGGCCTCCTGCCTGGGATCCTCCTAAACTACTCCTAGTCGTCGTCAGCGGCCGGCATGTAGTAGTAGACACCTCCCGAGTAGTAGTAGTCGTCATCGACAGTGGCGTCTAGCTCCTGGACTCCAACGTCTGGTCGCAGAAAACGGGTATAGGAAAGGGGAAAAAGGGGGAGAAAAGCAACCGTGAATACTCATCCAAAGTACTCGTAAGCAAGGAGCTACACTACATATGTATGCATTGGTATCAAATGGATTAAGGGTATCATATGTGGACTGAACTGCAGAATGCCGGAATAAGAGGGGGATAGCTAGTCTTATCAAAGACTACGCTTCTGGCCACCTCCATTTTGCAGCAAGTAGAAGAGAGCAGAAGGTAAGTTCACCAAGTAGCATCGTGTAGCATAATCCTACTCGATGATCCTCCCCTTGTCGCCCTGTGAGAGAGCGATCACCGGTTGTATCTGGTGCTTGGAAGGGTGTATTTTATTAAGTATCCGATTCTAGTTGTCATGAGGTCAAGGTACAACTCCAAGTCATCCTGTTTCCGAAGATCACGGCTATTCGAATAGATTAACTTCCCTGCAGGGGTGCACCACATAACCCAACACACTCGATCCCATTTGGCCGGACACACTTTCCTGGGTCATGCTCGGCCTCGGAAGATCAACACGTCGCAGCCCTACCTAGGCACAACAGAGAGGTCAGCACGCCGGTCTAAATCCTATGGCGCAAGGGTCTGGGGCCATCGCCCATTGCACACCTGCATGTTGCGTACGCGGCCGGTGGGCAGACCTAGCCTCCCTTATACAAGAGTAGGCATTCCAGTCCAACCCGGCACGCGCCGCCCAGTCGCTGACGTCACGGAGGCTTTGGCTGATACCACGACATCGAGTGCCCATAACTGTCCCCGCGTAGATGGTTAGTGCGTACAGGCCAGTAGCCAGACTCAGATCAAATACCAAGATCTTGTTAAGCGTGTTATTTTGAAATAACCGCGAACGCCGACCAGGGTCAGGCCCACCTCTCTCCTAGGTGGTCTCAACCTGCCCTGTCGCTCTGCCTCAAAGTAACAGTTGAGGGCCGTCGGGAACTTAGGCCCACCACTACCTGGATGGAGCCACCTGCCCCTTCAGCCCCCACATCATAATCACTTGCGGGTACTCCACGAGCTGACCCGACTTTAGTCACCACCTGTAGCATGTATATATGTATAAGTATATACCCGTGATCACCTCCCGAATGATCACGGCCCGATAGTATAGCATGGCAGACGGACAAGAATGTAGGGCCACTGATGATAAACTAGCATCCTATACTAAGTATTTTAGGATTGCATGTAAGGTATCAACAGTTGTAGCAACAATGACAGGCTATGCATAAGAATAGAATTAATGGAAAGCAGTAACATGCTACACTACTCTAATGCAAGCAGTAGAGAGAAGAGTAGGTGATATCTGGTGATCAAGGGGGGGGGGGCTTGCCTGGTTGCTCTGGCAAGAGAGAGGGGTCGTCAACACCGTAGTCGTACTGGGTAGCAGCAGCGTCGGTCTCGGTGTCTAGCGAGAGAAGAGGGGGAAGAAACAATAAATATTAAGCAAACAGATGCATAGCGATGCATGACATGACAAGTATCGGGGCTAGGGGTGCCCTAACGCGGTAGGAGGTGATACCGACGAAGGGGGGGACATCCGGGAAAGTATCCCCGGTGTTTCACGTTTTCGGACAGATGAACCGGAGGGGGAAAGTTGCGTGTTTGCTATGCTAGGGATGTGTGGCAGACAAATGGGCTGCGTATCCAGATTCGTCTCGTCGTTCTGAGCAACTTTCATGTACAAAGTTTTTCCATCCGAGTTACGGTTTATTTTATATTGATTTTAAAAGATTAAAATCATTTTTAGGATTTGTTTAATTTATTTAATTCAACATTATCCAGAATAGTATTTGCTGATGTAATCATGACATCAGCATGACGTCAGCAGTCAACAGGGTTGACTAGTCAACCTGACGTGTGGGTCCCACATGTCAATGTCTGTTCAGCTGAAGCCTTCGTGACGTCAGCGACTGAGCGGCGCGCGGGGTTGGACTGGAACGCCTACTCTTGTATAAGGGAGGTGAAAGTGCATCTATCCCTAGGTGGTTTTGGTAATTCATAACAACATATAGCTCATTGAGCTAATGCTATTCCAAGATGATTATTTCAGGAAAGCTCAATGATTGGCATGGCATGGATGTGAAAGTGGAACCCTCAAAATGCTAAAGAAAAAGAATTGGCTCAAGCTCAAAAGTTCAAGACTCTTCATTTTATATTTTAGTGATCCAAGATCACATTGAGTCTTTAGGAAAAGCCAATACTATTAAGGAGGGATGAGGTGTTGCTTAATGAGCCTCTTGCTCTATGTGGTCAATGATATGCTCCAAAATCCTCAGCTACTTTCCATATCCACAAATGACCTAAACCCTAAGCCAAACTCGGTCATACCGATTCTGTCAATCCGGCGCCACCGAGTTTCACTTGTCATTTGCCACTGGCAAACCCTAGCAATTCGGTCCTACCGATAAGGTTCTCGGTCTCACCGAGATGGGCTTGCAAACTCTTTGTTTCCCTTTCGTAACTTTTCGGTCTCACCGAAAGAGCGAATCGGTCCCACCGAGAATGCAAGGTAAACTCTATGTTTCCTTCTTGTAACGTTTCGGTCTCACCGAAAGAGCAAGTCGGTCCCACCGAGTTTGCCTGACCAACTCTCTGGTTAGCTAATTGCCGAACTCGGTCTCACCGAGTTTGTGCAATCGGTCTCACCGAGATTACGTTATGCCCAAACCCTAACCGAATCGGTCCTACCGAGTTGCATCTCAGTCCCACCGAAATTCCTAATGGTCACTAGGTTTACCATTTCGGTCCGACCGAGTTTGATGATTCGGTCCCACCGAGATTGGAAAACTGTGTGTAACGGTTGGATTTTGTGTGGAGGCTATATATACCCCTCCACCACCTCTTCATTCGAAGAGAGAGCAATCAGAACACATACACCATTCCTACTCATATGTTCTGAGAAAGAACCACCTACTCATGTGTTGAGACCAAGATATTCCATTCCTACCATATGAATCTTGATCTCTAGCCTTCCCCAAGTTGCTTTCCACTCAAATCTTCTTTCCACCAGATCCAAATCCTATGAGAGAGAGTTGAGTGTCGGGGAGACTATCATTTGAAGCACAAGAGCAAGGAGTTCGTCATCAACACACCATTTGTTACTTCTTGGAGAGTGGTGTCTCCTAGATTGGCTAGGTGTCACTTGGGAGCCTCCGGCAAGATTGTGGAGTTGAACCAAGGAGTTTGTAAGGGCAAGGAGATCGCCTACTTCGTGAAGATCTACCGCTAGTGAGGCAAGTCCTTCGTGGGTGATGGCCATGGTGGAATAGACAAGGTTGCTTCTTCGTGGACCCTTCGTGGGTGGAGCCCTCCGTGGACTCGCGCAACCGTTACCCTCCGTGGGTTGAAGTCTCCATCAACGTGGATGTAGGATAGCACCACCTATCCGAACCACGGGAAAACATCCGTGTCTCCAATTGCGTTTGAATCCTCCAAACCCTTACCTTTACATTCTTGCAAGTTGCATGCTTTACTTTCCGCTGCCAATAGACTCTTTGCATGCTTTCTTGAATTGTGTGATGATTGCTTGACTTGCTCTAAGATAGCTAAAATCTGCCAAGAACTAAAATTGGAAAAAGGCTAAGTTTTTAATTGGTCAAGTAGTCTAATCACCCCCCTCTAGACATACTTTCGATCCTACAAGTGGTATCAGAGCTTTGGTCTCCATTTGGCTTGATCTTCATAGCTTTTGGTGGTCATAGCCTTGGTTTCACAACCTAGGAGAGTATGGTGTCTAGTGAGGGAAACTATCACCGTAGAGGTCCTTACTTTGATGGCACTAATTTTGCTAGTTGGAAGCATAAAATGAAAATGCATATTCTTGGACATAACCCCGCCATATGGGCTATTGTTTGTGTTGGCTTGCAAGGTGAGTTCTTCGATGGGAGGGAACCAAACTGTGAAGCTACCGCGGATGAGTTGAAGATGTTGCAATACAATGCTCAAGCTTGTGATATTCTCTTCAACGGATTGTGCCCCGAAGAATTCAACAAAATCAGCCGCCTTGAGAATGCAAAGGAGATTTGGGATACTTTGATTGATATGCACGAAGGTACCGACTCCGTCAAGGAATCCAAGTTGGATGTGCTCCAAAGTCAACTTGACAAGTTCAAGATGAAGGATGGTGAAGGTGTCGCTGAAATGTACTCTAGGCTTGCTCTTATCACAAATGAGATTGCCGGCTTAGGAAGTGAAGAGATGACCGATAGATTCATCATCAAGAAGATCCTAAGAGCCTTGGATGGGAAATATGATACCGTGTGCACATTAGTCCAAATGATGCCCAACTACAAAGATCTCAAGCCAACGGAAGTAATTGGAAGGATTGTTGCTCATGAGATGTCACTCAAGGATAAAGAGGAACTTCACAATAAATCAAGTGGTGCCTACAAAGCGTCATGTGAAGCCCCCACATCATCAAGTGAGAAACAAAACTTCAATGAAGAATTGAGCTTAATGGTGAAGAACTTCAACAAGTTCTACAAGAGTAGAAACAAAGATAGAAGCTTCAAGTCAAGGTCCTACAATGACAAACGATCTTCTAGTCGAGAGCGAAACTGCTATAATTGTGGAAGACTCGGACACTATTCCAATGAGTGTACGGCTCCCTACAAGAGAAGAGAAGATTCTCCAAAAAGAAGAAGCAAAGAATCTCCACCAAGAGAGAGAAGGAGTAGAGATGATCGTTATGAATGAAGATACTCACGGAGAAGCAAGGATTCGGAAAGGAAGGAAAAATCATCAAGGAGCTATACAAAACGAAGACATCAAGCTCATGTTGGTGAATGGGTATCCGGCTCCGACTCCGACAGCCACTCCGAGAGAAGTTATCACTCCGACTCCGAAGATACTCAAGATGAAGGTGTTGCCGGTCTAGCACTTGTGTCAACCAACTCCTATGACATATTTGACTCACCAAATGAAGGAATTGGAAGATGCTTCATGGCCAAAGGTCCTAAGGTAACACACCCCGAGTACGTTGATTTTAATAGTGATGAAGATGACTTGTTAGGTGATGATGATTTGCTTGTTGACAACTCTAGTGATGAGTACTATGATGAAACATCAATTAATCATGCTAAAACGAATGACAATGATAAGGAGAAGATTGAGGCCCTAACTAAAGAACTAAACACTCTTAAGTTAGCTCATGAAACTATCTTCGAAGATCATCGAGAACTTTTAAGAGCTCATGAGAAATTACGCTTTGAAAAGCTCAATCTTGAGCAAGAACATGAGTTCTTAAAAGCAATCAATGATGATCTCCGCAAGAATAGTTCTTCTTACATTGCCAAGCGTTTACTATTATCCACTTACATGCCTCAAGTCAAGACTAGTAACAAGAATAAGAAAGATTCTTCCTCTAGTAGTAACAATGATCATGCTAAATCCAATATTGTTGCTTCTAGTAGTTCTCTTGATTCCACTAATGATTCTCTTAGCCAAGTTACACTTGAGCAAGAAAATAGCTTATTGAAGGGAATTATAGAGAAAGGTGTTTACAAGAGCCTTGCCGGAAGTAAGCAATTCGAGGAAATTGTGCGCAAGCAAGGAATGCACCGGACGAATCAAGGTGTTGGTTTTGAACGAAAGTTCAATGCCAATGGAGTTGAATGGGAAGAAGATCAATACCCCAAGACAAAGTTTGTTCCTCAACAAGAGAAGTATGACACTTCTTTCAAGGGGACACAATCTCAAGATGATCTTCCACCACAAGACTACAAGCAAAAAGGCAAGGACAAGCTTCAAGAGGAGATTGATGCATTTGAAGAAGCTCCCAAGACCTTAGTCAAGTGGATTCCCAAGACTACATCAAGTTCCAGTTCATCAAGTACGACTACAACTCCAAGGATTCCCATCAAGATGGTGTGGATCCAAAAGAAGAAGAACTAGAGAGTTCTTGAGGGTGACTCCGCCAGCATACTTCACTCTTATCATTTTGGCAAGAACAAGTGCAATCAACTTCCACATCTTGCACTAGTTCAAGGAGTCACAAACCCTCTTGTTGGTAAGACAAGGGACAAGGTAACCTAAAGTTTTCATGGACATCATCTTGTGTGTGCATCACTGTATGTCTATGGATATCCTTGTTTGTCCCTTGTGGGACTAACCCATGTAGGTATTGAAAGTGCAATTCACTCAAATGGATAGCTCCAAGTGATCTACATCAACATTGAGCATCCACATCTTCAGCATCTACATGAAGTCATCATCGACAAAACCCAAGGTTAGTTCATCCCTCTTAGGGGGGATATCACATCTAGGGGGAGCTTTACTCTAAGACTTGAGCTAAAGCAACTCTAAAGATGTGAATACAACAATGCTTTATGTAAAAGTGGTAACCCCACTTGAGCTTAAACGATGAGTATGACCTACAATCAAGTGTTCTCACTTGACTCCTAAGTCAATATACTCATATATAGATGACCTAGTCATCGCAAATTGCTTGATAGATGCTAGAATTGGTTGTGCATGCTTTGCCACATATTTCATTTGCCATCTTATTGTGTGAGCATGTTGGTTGCATATTTTACTCATTCGAGGACATCCACTTGTTGTTTTGATTGTTTGGCTTTCTTCTTTTGCCAAGTGGATGGACAAGAATGCCTAAGAATCTCCTATAGCTATCTATGCTTTTCCCGTCTCAAACTCTATTCATGCTGCATCACAAAACTTGATCAAGTAAGATTCGAACCACTCTGTGTGAGGAGCGCTCGGAGTCCCCGATTCGTCATAGACTTAAACTTCCAAAACCTCTTTATGAATCTCGGTCTGACCGATACACCATTTTCGGTCCTACCGAGTTCATTAAGTTGATCTAGGTTTTCGATCTCGGTGCAACCGATTTGAACTTTTCGGTCACACCGAGTTGCAATAACTGCACACAGTTTTGCATCTCGGTGCCACCGAGTTGTTCCACTCGGTCACACCGACAGGGTCGGGCTATATATAGTGACGGGCAAAATTTTGGAAATTTCTCCGAAACCTCTTCGCCCACGCGATAGCCTGCTCTGCCTTCGTGGTCTCCGGATTGTCTTCTCGCCGCCAGCAGCCTCCAGTCGCTGTTCTCCGCCACCGTCAACGGAATTCTGCCCCGCCGTTGCCGCCGTAGCGAGTCACCGCCGAACTAGGGTATGGACTCGATCTTTGTGCTATTCTCCACTCCGATTCCTAGCACATTGTGATCATTATGATTCTTGCCACGATTGAAACACTCCTATCCAGTCAATGATCTCATAGAATAGGTTTAATTCGAAAATTTTAGGGTTAGGTTTCCGCCGAAACCATCTCGGACCCACCGAGTTGAAAAACTCGGTCCCACCGATTTGGCTTTTGCCATTGCACAAGTGAAACTCGGTCTGACCGAGAATAACTTATCGGTGCGACCGATTTTGGAATTCTGTGAAACCCTAGCAGTCTCGGTGCCACCGAACTGTGACTCGGTCTGACCGAGTTCACCAGTTCTGGTGCCAAAACTGCTTCGGTGTCACCGACTTTGAAAATCGGTAGATCCGAGATGCTTTTTGTGGAAAACTAAAACTAAGTTTTTGAATTAATCTTTTGCAAAAATCTCTGCTTTTTGTGATGCTCATCCACTCTATCTTATCCATAATCTATTCACAGGGTCAGCAGTCAGTGTGCAACATGTCTGATCAAAGTGACAACCAGAATGTGTCTGAGCAGCAAATTGTGATGAGTGAGGGCACTAGCCCCTCAAGCTCTTCTGATGATGGCAGCAGGAGCACCCCCAGCAATCTGCCCAAGGCTGCCACACGTCAAAGGAAGAAGAGAACGTCTGATTCTGAGGATGAGGACTATGTGGCAGAGGAAGAGGCCACATCAAAGAGAGCTGAACCAGCTCAAGGAACCAAGCCAGGGCTGAAGATCAAAAGGCCAGCAGGCAGGCAACCCATGTCAAAGGCTAGGGCTTCAACTATGAAGCCTGCTCCCACTGAGCCCATTGCTGCCGAGGGCAAGAAAAGGAAAGAGAGGGTGAAAAAGACTGTAGCCAGAGTGCTTGGGAAGGCCTCCATCATGGTCGATGAGGAGGAAGAAGAAGAGGTTGCTGCACCAGCACCCAAGGCAGCCAAACTCATGGGAGATGCTATAAGGTCAGGAACAGCTGCATCCAAGCCCAAGGATGCACCTAAGGCTGCATCTAAGCCTAAGAGTGCACCAAAGAGGAACACACGAAGCATCCCAGCTGCAGAAAAGAACAAGGCCCCAATGCCTGAAGCAATCGAAGAAGAGGAAGAGAGTGTCCTTAGAAAGCTCAAGCCCAAGATCCCAGACCACAATGATGCTCATCCTGTGGCTGAGGATATGAAGCTCAGGAGAGATTCAGGGCTGACGAAATGGAGAGAAGCAGATCTGTATGCTTCTAGGAGAAGGACTGCCGTGGATTACAGATTTCACACCAAGGAGCAACAAGATTTCTATGAGACTGTTTTTCTTGACAAGAAGCCAATCGTTTGTGACATGAGATGGGTCGACTGGACCTACATCAAGGACAATGAAGAGCACTACCCCGGTGTATTTGACAGCTTTAGTGCGTGTGGAGTTGCAGACTTTGTTGGGCAGAAGCTCACAAAGTGGAACGAGGAGCTGATCATGCAATTCTACTCCACAGCACACTTTTATCCGGATGGCAGGATCACATGGATGTCTGAGGGTACAAGATACCAATCCACTGTGGAAGAATGGGCGAAGTTGATCAATGCCCCAGAGGAGCAAGCTGATGACTTGGACATCTATGCCAAGAAAAAGATGGATCACAACTCCATGTCCAACATGTACAAGGAGATCCCGAATGGAGCGCTTGACACGTTCAAGTTTGGCTCCGTGCACTATCTGCTCTCAGGATTGCCTACAATCAACTGGATCCTTAGGCACACCCTTCTGCCCAAATCTGGAGATCACAAGATGATCAGAGGTCACGCGATCAACTTGCTTCATGTATTTGACGTGCCTTAGAAATTCAAGGTCATGAGTCTCATTGTGGAAACAATCAAGAGGACAGCTGCAGACCAGAAGAGGAGTTGTGGGTATGCCCCACAGATTCAGGAGCTCATCAACTCCAAGATGGGCACGGGCATGTATTTATTGGATAAGGAACACCTGCCCATCCGCCCAGATTTTGAGGATAACCAAGTGGTTATGACTGAGAATGAACCCTCATCTGCACATGCACAAGCTCAGAAGGAGAAGGCGAGGAAGGAAAAAGCTGCCAGGATGCCTACTCAAGCAGAGGCATCTGACTACTTCTTGAAGACCAAACAAGAGTAGCTCGGTTACCTGATAGCATCCACCCTGCGTATTGAGCAAGGACTTGCCACCCTGACTCAGAACCAGGCGAGCCTAGAGAGGATCATGGAACAGAGATTCTATGACATGGACATCAAGGTGACAGAAATACAGACCGCCGTGGAGCAGCTTCAGGAGGACATGAACGAGAGGAGAGGCAGGACCACAACTGATGCTTTTGCCAGGGTGCCATGAGGTCCGAGGTCGTCTGCACTGCCAGTTGTTGCCACTAGAGCTATAACGTCTGCACCAGCTACAGCCTCTGTTCCACCAGCTCCAGCATCCACTTCAGCCTCGACTCCGACCACTTCTACTGAAGGTTTCGTCCTTGGCGTGCTCCGGACTCCACCACCACCTGAAGATCAAGCCTGAGCGTCGACTTAGCACTATGCATTTTCTAGGAACTTTTTGGTAACTTGTTGCCAAAGGGGGAGAAGATGTATAGATCATAGGCTTCGAGAGAGAGAGAGTGTTGCTTTTCTCTCTTGTTTTTATTTGGTGGTTTTTCGAACTTTGTTTGCTTGTGTGTGAGATACTACGTCCTTATGCTTGTGAGACATCGATGATCATGTGTTTGATCATAAGCTACACTTAATGGTTGCTTAATGCTTGCTATATGTTATCATTCTATCTATCGTTTGTGATCATTAACTATTCTTGGTGATGAGTGCATGTATTTCAATCTTATCATTTTTGAGCGCTCCACCAAGATGTATGTGACATGGAAGAGTAACCCATGATTCTAACTCCATGTGCATTTGCAGTCCAAAGCAAATTTTAAATATGCACAAATTTAGGGGGAGCTCTTATTTGTCACATACTTCTCAAAGCGACGATGTATTTCATGACTATTATTATTTGTCGAAGCTTTGATATATATGTTGTCATCAATTACCAAAAAGGGGGAGATTGAAATTGCATCTATCCCTAGGTGGTTTTGGTAATTCATAACAACATATAGCTCATTGAGCTAATGCTATTCCAAGATGATTATTTCAGGAAAGCTCAATGATTGGCATGGCATGGATGTGAAAGTGGAACCCTCAAAATGCTAAAGAAAAAGAATTGGCTCAAGCTCAAAAGTTCAAGACTCTTCATTTTATATTTTAGTGATCCAAGATCACATTGAGTCTTTAGGAAAAGCCAATACTATTAAGGAGGGATGAGGTGTTGCTTAATGAGCCTCTTGCTCTATGTGCTCAATGATATGCTCCAAAATCCTCAGCTACTTTCCATATCCACAAATGACCTAAACCCTAAGCCAAACTCGGTCATACCGATTCTGTCAATCCGGCGCCACCGAGTTTCACTTGTCATTTGTCACTGCCAAACCCTAGCAATTCGGTCCTACCGATAAGGTTCTCGGTCTCACCGAGATGGGCTTGCAAACTCTCTGTTTCCCTTTCGTAACTTTTCGGTCTCACCGAAAGAGCGAATCGGTCCCACCGAGAATGCAAGGTAAACTCTATGTTTCCTTCTTGTAACGTTTCGGTCTCACCAAAAGAGCAAGTCGGTCCCACCGAGTTTGCCTGACCAACTCTCTGGTTAGCTAATTGCCGAACTCGGTCTCACCGAGTTTGTGCAATCGGTCTCACCGAGATTACGTTATGCCCAAACCCTAACCGAATCGGTCCTACCAAGTTGCATCTCAGTCCCACCGAAATTCCTAACGGTCACTAGGTTTACCATTTCGGTCCGACCGAGTTTGATGATTCGGTCCCACCGAGATTGGAAAACTGTGTGTAAGGGTTGGATTTTGTGTGGAGGCTATATATACCCTTCCACCACCTCTTCATTTGAAGAGAGAGCAATCAGAACACATACACCATTCCTACTCATATGTTCTGAGAAAGAACCACCTACTCATGTGTTGAGACCAAGATATTCCATTCCTACCATATGAATCTTGATCTCTAGCCTTCCCCAAGTTGCTTTCCACTCAAATCTTCTTTCCACCAGATCCAAATCCTATGAGAGAGAGTTGAGTGTTGGGGAGACTATCATTTGAAGCACAAGAGCAAGGAGTTCGTCATCAACACACCATTTGTTACTTCTTGGAGAGTGGTGTCTCCTAGATTGGCTAGGTGTCACTTGGGAGCCTCCGACAAGATTATGGAGTTGAACCAAGGAGTTTGTAAGGGCAAGGAGATCGCCTACTTCGTGAAGATCTACCGCTAGTGAGGCAAGTCCTTTGTGGGCGATGGCCATGGTGGAATAGACAAGGTTGCTTCTTCGTGGGCCCTTCGTGGGTGGAGCCCTCCGTGGACTCGCGCAACCGTTACCCTCCGTGGGTTGAAGTCTCCATCAACGTGGATGTAGGATAGCACCACCTATCCAAACCATGGGAAAACATCCGTGTCTCCAATTGCATTTGAATCCTCCAAACCCTTACCTTTACATTCTTGCAAGTTGCATGCTTTACTTTCTGCTGCCAATAGACTCTTTGCATGCTTGCTTGAATTGTGTGATGATTGCTTGACTTGCTCTAAGATAGCTAAAATCTGCCAAGAACTAAAATTGGGAAAAGGCTAAGTTTTTAATTGGTCAAGTAGTCTAATCACCCCCTCTAGACATACTTTCGATCCTACAGGAGGCTAGGTCTGCTCACCGGCCGCGTACGCAACGTGCAGGTGTGCAATGGGCGATGGCCCCAGACCCCTGCGCCATAGGATGTAGATCGACGTGCTGACCTCTATGTTGTGCCTAGGTAGGGCTGCGACGTGTTGATCTTCCGAGGCCGGGCATGACCCAGGAAAGTGTGTCTGGCCAAATGGGATCGAGCGTGTTGGGTTATGTGGTGCACCCCTGCAGGGAAGTTAATCTATTCGAATAGCCGTGATCTTCGTTAACAGGACGACTTGGAGTTGTACCTTGACCTTATGACAACTAGAACCGGATACTTAATAAAATACACCCTTCCAAGTGCCAGATACAATCGGTGATCGCTCTCTCACAGGCGATGAGGGGAGGATCATCAGGTAGGATTATGCTACACGATGCTACTTGGTGAACTTACCTTCTGCTCTCTTCTACTTGCTGCAAGATGGAGGTGGGTAGAAGCGTAATCTTCGATAAGACTAGCTATCCCCCTCTTATTCCGGCATTCTGCAGTTCAGTCCACATATGATACCCTTAATCCATTTGATACCAATGCATACATATGTAGTGTAGCACATTGCTTGCGAGTACTTTGGATGAGTACTCATGGTTGCTTTTCTCCCCCTTTTTACCCTTTCCTATACCCGTTTGCTGCGACCAGACGTTGGAGTCCAGGAGCCAGACGCCACTGTCGATGACGACTACTACTACTCGGGAGGTGTCTACTACTACGTGTCGCTGCCGACGATGACCAGGAGTAGTTTAGAAGGGTCCCAGGCAGGAGGCCTGCGCCTCTTTCGATCTGTATCTCAGTTTGTGCTAGCCTTCTTAAGGCAAACTTGTTTAACTTATGTCTATACTCAGATATTGTTTGCTTCCGTTGACTCGTCACTGATCGAGCTCTTGTATTCGAGCCCTCGAGGCCCCTGGCTTGTAATATGATGCTTGTATGACTTATTTTTATTTGTAGAGTTGTGTTGTGATATCTTCCCGTGAGTCCCTGATCTTGATCGTACATGTTTGCGTGTATGATTAGTGTACGATTGAACCGGGGGCGTCACAAGTTGGTATAAGAGCCGATTGCCTGTAGGAATCCCCCTTTCCAACTCCTTGGCCGAAGTTGAGTCCAGAAACCAAAAACCGTTTTACTAACTTGGATGTGTGGCTTACGATCCCACGTCGCCATTGGGTGGTATTATGATCTTTTATTCCTCCTCTATACTATGGGACTCCGATCTCTCTTCTATTCGGGTTAAATGAATTTTACTAAATCTAACATTAGGATCTCGTGATCACTTTCACTCGGAGAGCAACTTATTACCGATGATCGTCTGCTACACCAGAAGATTCCGAGGTTACTCTACGATGTTCTCCCGAGGCACTTGTACCCACTGCTTTTGCAAATTCCCTACCACTATTATATCCTTATGGATAACTGCATACACCTGCCATTCTTACAAGATGCCCCGAATTGCTCTCCGTTGTTCCAAGAATACTTTGTGCCTACTGCCTTGCAGTTCATTACCCACATGAACACTCCTATGGATACTTCCTCGCACATATCGAGTATCCGCCCATCCCCGGTTGTTCAGGTGTTTCACAATAGTCTTTGATATACTATTCGATCCTCCGAAAATCCTCAGCAGCTTATTGCTCTGCAAATACTTGTCTGCTTGCATTAAGGATGCTTCCCATATGTCTGGCAATATTCATTAGTCTCCTTTGACACCATCATTTTGATCCTATTGATTCAACATGAGTGCGAATGCATGCAATCATCGGTTGATCCTTTTAAATTATCTTTCCAGCTCAGATGTCATTTTGAACATGAGCTGGTTATCGACCAATCAAATTGCCATTGATTGTACCCTTAAGTCTATTCAACTTATCCATTCTTAATCTGACCATTGGCTTCTGATCCCTTTATTTGGAAATGATAATTCCTTTGCATTTGAGATCTGAATTAGTCAGTTGTTTCTATAATCTGATGCCCTTTCGCTCCTTCTTCCTCTGATAGAGTACCGATACTCACATCAGCTCTGTTGTAGACCACAAGACCCTTTGCTGGATTATTATCCGACATTGTCCTTCATATTCAATAACCTTGTGGGCCTTTCCATGGGTATATAACGCCTTTGGTAATTTGTATCCTCTGCTTTGATAACCATACTCTACTTTCGAGCTTGTAATATTTACTCCAGAGTTTGTGGTATATGTTTCTAAGATGCCCCGATGGGTTGAACCAATGCCTTCCCTAATATGTGTGAACATGAAAGATTTCACGGGTCATACTTATCTGGTATTGCACCAGGTAAAACTTTCAACATCTAATGTCATTTTTGAAATACGAGAGGTGAATGGAAGGTTATGCATTGAGGAAGTGGGAGTCGACCTTGAACCTTTGTGTTCATGCCCATGGACACGATGTAGATCCTATCATGGAAGCTTCTTGTAATAATAACTATTTCCTTGATATAATATCCATTGGTATCGGTGATTTGATCCTTGCAATTGTGGTTTCGACCATATGTTCTTCTTTGATCCCATTTCTCGGGCAAGTTTAAGCACTTGTCTTCTATGGATCAATACACCAGTCCAACATTTACTTTGATCTTCGTCGAGTATTACACCCTGGTATCACAAGATTATCACGGAACTGCATAACTTCTTATGAGTTCTCCATCAAGTACTGCATTCTCACTGATTCCAAATTTTTCACGGGCTCTGAGTCATCAAACACTCAAGGACACCGATAACTGAATCGAGTCTGCATCTCGATTAAACAACTATTAGTAATCTTCTATACTTACGAGTTTGTACTCGATCATGTCATTTCTAGCCTAGTCGGCTATTCATTATCGTGCTAATTTTTAACTATTCTACCCGGTCTTTCTTCCTGGAGCACAATTTTCGACGATGAGCTAATTTTGCGTCGATCTTCCTCGTCATATCATTTCTCCTTGAACAACAAACTTGATCAATTTTGTGTCGTACCCATGGTTCAAATAACCTTTCGATTCATCATTCCTTTAACTTGATGTCGTCGTTGATCGATTACATCTTCATGAAATCTCTCGACAAATAAGTCGTGATCATCATCAGCATTCCGAGGTCTTCCAAGATATCTATCAAATTCTTGATGAGAAATACCATCCTTTGCCCTCGATGATTGTTGTTATCATCGACCACTTTATTGCCTTTCGTTCAACACAAACTTGTTCGTGTTTTGTGTTATACTTTGAGTCCTTGCTACCCAGCAGTTGTTCTTCTTTACCTTGGAAGTATTATCATGTTTTATGTCAAGAAAGTCGTGAGAATTCCACCACCTCTTAAGAGATCTTGATATAGGTGATACTTCTTGCCATATCCGTTCATTCCTTGGTCCTCGTGTTGTTTCTAACCGGAAAACCGACAATTGAACTATGATGTGCGGCTTCAAAACTTCTAGCAACCCTATTGCTTTGAAGTTAATGGTCGATACTTCATTATTAGACCATTGGTTATCGAATCACCATTCTAACATTGGTCATGCTACCATTTCCTCGAGCATACCTCATTATATCATTTTGATCTGACAAATGTTATCTCCTTGTTCACATAAGTGTGGAAATCCATTTTTGAAATCTCAATGAATTGTCGTTGAGTTCTTCAGCCACCTCCTCATTCTCCCCTTGGTTTAATGATGAACTCTTGTTTCGGAACTCGCTTCCATAGTTCAATTCCCGAGAGTCTTACAATGTCATCTCGACAATTTGTGTTGCACCTTTCTTCTCAGGCATCCTGAGTCCGAGTTATCCTGACATCAATCAGATTGGAACATATTTCCAAGAGTTATACCATTTGTCTTTATATGACCCGGAAAGGTGATGTCATGCCTAGCACACCTGGCCGGAGGACCTATTGTTGTCAGTTTCCTTTTCTCCAAGGTTATCCATTCTTCCATGAGGAAATTGTAAGACTTATTCTACAAATTGTTCCTGATGGATCCTTTGTGTATCCAAAGTCTGACCTTTGCTTGAATACCACGCCAACGCTATCTCGAAGCATGTTTGTGGTTCACCAATTTTCAACAAAGAACATTTGAAGCCCAATGCTAAATGTTTCTCACTCAGTTATCCAAACACCATTGTATGGGTAATGTCATGAAATTTCTCTCACCTTACCTAAAGAGTTTTCTACATTATATCCTTTCATGGATATCATGCTCTGCTTGTCCTTGGGAAGGATATACTTCTGAAATATGTGTTTAAACACATTTTCCTTTCCATTGTTCTGTTTAAACCTGATAATCACTTTTCCTTTCCATTGGTTTGCTTAAACCTTCTTGTGATCTCTATTATATAAGCAATAATATATCCCTGCTTATGCAAACACCTCGTTTACCACTCTGTCAGAAAGACCCTGTTACTTTTGTTGATGACATTCTGGTAACCACCGATGGACGAGAACTTTGCCTACTGGTCCGCCTCGTTCAACGAGCAGGAAAATGGTTCTCTTCGTCCCTCGCCCTTGGTACCAACGTTGTTGCCGACATAATTGACATGCTATCCTCTGACATGCCTTGTTATCATGACTGTGCAAAATATCATCGCCCTTTCTACTTTTAACCCACATGGTGGGCCCATAACCCACAGGTCCCAGGATCAAAACCTGACTCTCCGGTACACCCCTTGTTTCCAAGGTTATTCCTCGCGCGTGGCCTCATATGTTATTCACGATCCACCTTCCGAGAGATCATCAATTCTGGTATGAAACACAATACTTATTCCCATTGTTCCGAACCCCTTTCACACTCTGTTTCAGGCATCGAACGATTGCCTACCCGCTTGAAACTTCTCATGGTACCTTTTTACTTTGCTCTCGATATCTTCTTAAGTTTCAATTCGAGAGATACTTATGCTTCTTCCCCTGAGTTAACCGTTCGATGCTCAGTTTTATTAGAGTCCGTCCTTATAGAGTTTTTCCCCCTCTTATCCTTTCGCAAGCACGGTGAAGATCCTGAAGGAAGAACGACAACTTCATCATGATGCATTGATGCATAGGAATGGAGACATCAATGCTATGGATCGACTTCTTGGAGAAGAGCAAGCAAGACCGAGAAGTTTCGTTAGAATTTCATAACCAGACCTTCCCTCGTTTTCCACCTCTTAAATCTCGGGACGAGATTTCTTGTAGTGGAGGAGAATTGTGACGCCCAGATAATTAAGCTACAGTAATTCTCTCCTAATGATGCCACGTCACTTTGATTATTGGCGCTAATCTCATGTTAGTTCAAAAACGATTCAAATTCAAAATCAAACAAACAATAAAAGTTTTCAAATAATAAAACAAAAATGTTCAGAGTGTGCCAATTAACGCCTAGGTATTTCTGGTGAATGAACCACGCTTCTATAGGATGTCTAAATACTTGAAAATGAATTAAAACAAAAGAGAAAATAAAAAGGGAAAAGAATAAAAACAGAAAACAAAACTACAAAATAAAAATAAAAGGAGAAGAGGCCCCCTGGCCAACAGGGCCAGACGGCCCAACTGGCCGACCCGCTGGCCCACTTGGCTGGCCCAATTGCCTTGGCCTATATGGCCTCCCCCCACTAACCCTAGCAACCACCCAGACCACCCCCACTTCTCCCCCATGAACCCCCATCTCCCCTCGCTCCTCCCCCTGCCCTCCCGATTGGGATTGGGGGCAGACAGCCCCATCGCTGCCGCCCGTCGCCCCGCACCACGTCGGCGCCCCTCGCGATGCCACCTCACCACCGGCCGCCACCATCCTGCCCGCGCTCCACCGCGCTCGTCACTGCATCCGCCTCGTCTACTTCCGCTACAGTCATCGGAGCGCCCAGAACGGGTCGTCGTCGTCGTCCCTCTCCCTCCCGCTGCTCCAACGCCAACCATCCTCCCCACGCACGCTGCCTAACCCTACAACCTCGACATGAGCCCCATCATCGTTTCCCCTAGCCTCTCATCCCCCCCGATGCTTTAGGTCGCCGACGTCGCCGGACCCGCGCATGCGGTGAGTGTGCGCTCACCATGTCCCTGCCGCTCACTGACGCTCCGCCTCGCGCTCTTCGCGTCGCCGCTGGACGCATCACCTGTGCACCTGCCGGCCTCCGCCCTGCGCACTGCATCGCACGCGTGCTCACCATTGGCAGCGCCCATCCACCGCTTGCCCCACGCCGGCGGCCGTTCTTGCCGGCCCCTGCCAGCCCGCCAGCACCGGCCACCCCTGATTTGGCCGCCGCCACGCCCTTGGGCATGCGCCCAAGTGGGCAAGAGCCCGGCACCCGCTCGAGCCGCCCAGCGCCCACACCCAGTGCCCAATTGGCCATGGGCCTATGACAAGTGGGGCCCGGCCCCAGAACGTTAATAAAAAAGAGTTTTAAAATAAATAAATAAATAATAAATGATAAAAATTATATTAATTAATTAAATTAACTTAATGAATTAAATTAACTCCTTGGAGACGGCGACCGGACCTTTACAAACAAGGTTGGGGCAATCTCCACAACTTAATCGGAGGCTCCCAACAACACCATGAAGCTTCACCACAATTGAATATGGCTCCGCGGTGACCTCAACCGTCTAGGGTGCTCAAACACCCAAGAATAACAAGATCCGTAAGGGATTAGTGGGGGGAATCGAATTTCTCTTGGTGGAAGTGTAGATCGAGGCCTTCTCAACCAATCCCTAGAAAATCAACAAGTTTGATTGGCTAGTGAGAGAGATTCAGCGAAAATGGAGCTTGGAGCAACAATGGAGCTTAGGGTTGGAAGAGGTGGTCAACTCGGAGAAGAAGACATCCTTTATATAGTGGAGAGACAAATCCAACCGTTATCCAGTTAACCAGCCCGCGACCTGCGGTAATACCGCACCAAACCAGCGGTACTACCGCAAGGGCTCACGGTACTACCGCAGAGAGCAGCAGTACTACCATGGCCACGACAGGAGCTAGCCCAGGCCTGTAGCAAGGAAGCTGGGGGGCGGTACTGCCGCTCGCATGGTACTGCGGCACCCCCTTATGGCACTACCGCAAGGCAGGATTGGACTAGCCTGGGAAGGGCGTGGACAAATAAAAAACGTCCGTGGCAACTTCCGCTGACTTTCAAACAGTGCAAAAATCCGACACCGTACTACCGCGCAAGGCACGCGGTACTACCTCGTAGGGAGCGGATGTAAAAAATTACATCCGCCCCTACTTCCGCTTATGGTGCTGTGCCGGGCCAGGACTCACGGTACTGCGGCTCACAAGGAGCGGTACTACCGTGACCACTTGCGGTACTACCGCAATGGCCTGCGGTACTACCGCTCCGAAGAGCAGTAGTACCGCATGCCCCAGAACAACAACACTAGGAATTCTTCTTTTTGCAAAAACATGAAGAAATGGAGGATGCTCCATAGTGCTAAGGGAAAGGCGGTGCAAAGAGGAGTAAACGTGTACGTGACGATTCCACCCAAACCTTTCCAAAGCGGACCCCTCTTAATAGTACGGCTTTGATACGACTCAAATCCAGCGAAAAAGGAACGTAGAAAAACGTCGTCTTCAATAATCTTTGAGGGGCACCAAACCGTCTTGTGCCTAGTAATCAAATATCTGAAATACTTAAGGCAGACGATTAGTCCACAAAAGAATTGTCATCAATCACCAAAACACCCTAGGGATAAATATTCCCTTACAATCCCCCCCTTTTTGGTGGACTGATGACAATATGGGATTTGCACAAGCGAGAAAATATAGAACATGAGCAAACCACACATCTCCAAAATATAGACGGGCTCCCCCTAGATTTGTGCTATTTAGATAAGTGCTTTGGACTGCACGGCACACATACTAGGATCAACACTCCCCCTATATTTTATAGACATGGCATATCTTGAAATAATAATGCTAACACTAAGCAAGATAGTAAATAAGAGCATAATATAAGTAGCACAATATATCATAAGCTCAATAAGGTGCGATAGATAGAGTGCATATGTCTTACAACATATGATAGATAAGTCTCACAAGCTCAAAGAAGCTCAAACCAAACCAAAACAAATGGAACAAACGCAAGCGAAGCAAACACAACACGACATGCAAATCCCTACACTCTCCCCCCCTTTGGCATCGAGACGCCAAAAAGGCAGAGAGGACACCTACAACACAAGTGGTGGCTCAAGCGGAGTAGTCGCTCGCACGCTCTTCGTCAGATTCGGCAGCGGGGATGGGCTCCTCCTCAGAATCAGTCCAGTTTGTAGCCTTGTTTTGCCATCCATTCGGCCTTTGGAGTGATGTGCTCCTCGGAGCCGCCAGAAACATCCTCTCCAAAAACCCTCATGATCTTCTTGTTGCGGTGGCGACTCTCCTTGGAGGCAACGCGAGTCTGGTACTGCCCCTTGGCCTGGATGCAGAACAAAGCCTTCAGCTTCTTAGCCCATGAGGGCTCAGTGGAGGGAGGTGCATATCCAGCAGAGCTGTCCTCAGCTACATTCTCCTCCTCAACCTCGTCCTCATCAACAGCCCTCTTAGCAGCCTCAGCCTCGGCACGAGTAGTAGTGTTAGCGCACTGGGGCTTGATGCGGAGTCTGATGGGGTCATGACGGATCCAGTCAGGGGCCAAAAACTCCTCAGTGGGATAGGGCTTCTGCCAAGTCTTCGATATCAGGAGGAACAGATATGGACCATAGATGGGTACCTTGCGGGTGAACACCGCGAACCGAAGCTCGCACAACATGATATGTGAGACATCAAGTGGTTGTGTCTGAGAAATGCGCGCCTCCTCACAAATGAGCAACATGTCCCCAAGATAGGCATGCATATTGTCCTTGTCCCCAATGCGTGGAAAGAGGGAGTGGCGGAAGATCCGGTGGATGATGTCAAGGAACGGGTTGAGCACCCACGTCGTCTTGTCATTGGCCAGTTTCTTCTCAACATAGAACGGCTGAAGCTTGTCCTTGCTAGCTGACTCGGCGTTGGCATGAGGGCGAACACCAACAGGCGTGTGGAGCCCCTCATCCGGTACTCTGAGCAAATCCATGAACTCCTTCCAAGTAGCAGTCAACTAACGTCCATTGGTTATCCAAGCCATCCTCCGATCCTCACCAGTATGGAAGTGGACCGAAGCAAAGAACTGGGCCACCAGCTCGGGGTCAAAGTCCAGGTGGAAAGAGATCACATCCTCAATGGAAAAATGCTCCATGAGATCCAAGGCCTCACCAAAGTAGTCACGATGCTTAGCATCCCTCATGTGATTCATGTCAATCCAGTGCACATCCACATACATGTTCTGCTTGGCCTTGATCACATCCAGGTAAATAAGATTCTGCTGCTTGGTCTAGAATAGTTCATTCCCTCTGAAGTTTGCATGAGGATTCACATAGGGGTTGGTCTTCCTTCGAGAAACAAACTCATCAAGAGGTATCTCATCCACACCCTTTGATGGTTCCTTGTACTTGCTAGAGTGGTCTTGACATTGTGCTTGGGGGCATTGGAGTCCTCTGGAACATCCTCTTGGTTGCGCAGACGTTTGTAGCCCGTGTCACGGCTTGGATTGGAACGACGAGCAGGGACACCGGAGCCACCACCTAAGACACACACACACACACAAAACACAAACACACACGAGAAGCGAGAAGGATCAATGCAAAGACCACAGCAAAACAGGTGAAACAAGTAGCAAGTGCATTTGGCAATTGCCATGAAGAAGATTTGACAGCAGCTACCGCCTGTTCACGCGGTACTAAAATTTTAGTGCCGCTCCTAGTTGCGGTAGTATCGCATGGCGGCATGGTAGTACCGGGGCTCAGAGCGGCAGTAGAACTTTAGTACCGTGGCTCGTGTGATAGTACCACACCTACGCGGTAGTACCGCATGACATCAGATCCGAACCAACTGAATCTGAGAACAACCGCGACGACGAGGAGATACTACGGTTGATCAAATCTACCACGAGACAACATATCAAGTACAATTTATACGCATCACTACTCTCCTACATCCTACTCTTGCAAAGATTTGGCCTAAAATCTCAAGAACAACATGCATCTCCCCAAAAACCTAGAAGCGAAAGGACGAACAAAAGAGAGAGGGATTTGGGGAGAAACCTTGTTCCATGGCAAGAGGAAGTGGCGGGGAACAATCCCACCAGTCGGAATCCGAGGAGAGCGGTCGGAGACGGAGATCCGGCGAGGGTCTCCAGCGCCGTTCTTGAGAGAGAGAGAGGCCACAGGGAGAGAAAAGGACGAATGGGTATGGGGGAGTTGGAACTCCCCCTGCCCGCTCTTAACCCCCAAGCGCCCTTGGCAGCATGGTAGTACCGCACGTCATCGCGGTAGTACTGCCCGGGCGGAAGTACCGCACTAGGGACGGTAGTACCGCTCCCCCAGGCGGTAGTAAAAAATTACTGCCGCGCTGGGTGCGGAAGTACCGTGCGCTCCTCATGCGGTAGTACCATGGCAGGCCGCGGTAGTACCGTGTGCTCAAGAAGATGCAAGTTCCAAGAAAGGGGAAAACGAAGTCTTTGCAAGGCAACCTTCAAGCGAACGGACCCACCAAAAAGCTGACACATGCGACAACTCAAACAAGAATGACACGACGAAAGGAAGGTAAGAGACAACAAGGACTAGGACACTCAACACAACCTCTCTAAGGATAGGGCGGTGGCCAGAGCCACCTATGTTTGAGTCAATTGGTATGGCACCGCGAAGAATTATCCTTGGGCCCATAACCAAAACTCGTCTTTGAAGCACAAGTACCATCAAAAATGGGTAATGTGAAAGAGTTGATCAATTTATGCATAATGGGGGGAGGGAGAGTTCATTGAGAGAACAACACTCCCCCTATATCCATGCCTACACCTAAACAAGATAACAAGTTGAGTATGGTGGGGTGTGCACGGGTTCAAGCAACATTGCTTGAATCAATGATATTTAGCTCATGCCTTAACTTGCGAAATCTTGCTTCATCCAGGGGCTTCGTGAAGATATCTACAAGGTTATCAAAGGTGTTGACATATTTGAGCTCGATATCCCCTCGCCTAATATGATCCCGGATGAAGTGATACCGAATCTCAATATGCTTTGTCTTGAAGTGTTGCACCGGGTTGAGAGATCTTGATGGCACTTTCATTGTGACACCAAAGAGGCACTTTGTCACAAATGACACCGTAATCCTTTAAAGTTTGCCTCATCCATAAAAGTTGTGCACAACAACTACCGGCAGCCACATACTCCATTTCTGTGGATGAGAGACACACACAGCTTTGCTTCTTGGAAGACCAACTCACCAAAGAGAAACCAAGAAATTGGCACCCTCCGTAAGTTTACTTCCTATCCACTTTGTCTCCCGCCCAATCGGAGTCTGAATAGCCCACAAGATTGAAGTTAGATCCTCTTGGATACCATAAGCCAAAGTTTGGGGTATGAGCCAAATATCGAAAAATTTGCTTGACCGCCACATAGTGTCTTTCCTTAGGGGCGGCTTGAAACCATGAAAAAATTCCCACACTCAACATGATATCTGGTCTAGATGCACAAAGGTAAAGCAAGGAGCCAATCATGGAGCGATATACCTTTTTATCCACCGCTTTACCATTGGGATCTATGTCAAGTTGGCATTTTACGGGCATAGGAGTGGGCGCTGGCTTGACATCACTTAGCTTGAATCTCTTGAGCATGTCTTGAGTGTATTTGGCTTGATTGATGAAGGTTCCTCTTTGTTGCTTGACTTTGAACCCGAGAAAGAACTTCAACTATCCCATCATGGACATCTTGAACTTGGAGGTCATGAGTGCGGCAAATTCCTCATTGAAAGCTTTGTTAGGGGAACCAAAGATAATATCATCAACATAAAGTTGGAACACAAACAACTCCCCTTTGACCTTCTTAGTAAAAAGAGTGGGGTCGATTTTCCAAATTTCAAAACCACGATCTTGCAACAACTCGCTAAGGTGGTCATACCACGCACGTGGGGCTTGCTTAAGGCCATAGAGTGCCTTATCGAGTTGGTACACATGATCAGGAAAATAGGGATCCTCGAACCCGGGGGGTTGCTTGACATATACCAACTCATTAATAGGACCATTAAGAAAAGCACTCTTCACATCCATTTGTTTCAACTTAAAGTTATGATGAGAATCATATGCAATCAACATGTGAATGGATTCAAGGAGAGCAATGGGAGCAAAGGTTTCACCGTAGTCGATACCCTCGACTTGGGAGTAGCCTTGTGCCACCAAACGAGCCTTGTTGCGAATGATAATCCCATGAGCATCTTGCTTGTTCTTGAATATCCACTTGGTTCCAATGACATTATGGTTCCCCATTGGCCTTGGCACCAATCTCCACACCTTGTTGTGCTCGAAGTTGTTGAGTTCTTCATGCGTGGCATTGAGCCAATCCGGACCCTCGAGCGCCTCATAGACCTTTTGGGGTTCAACACAAGAGACAAACACATGATGTTCACAATAGTTTGCTAATTGTCTACGAGTGCTTACCCCCTTTCTTAAGCTTCCAAGCACATTTGTCATGAGATGATCTTTGGTGGATATCTTGGATGCAATCTTGGCAGCACGACGCTCTATAATTCCTCCTCTGGAGAGAGTTGAGGAGCGGTCACTTGATCTTGATCATCTTGAGCATCGTCTTGAGCTCGTTCTTGATCTTGAGCTTTCTCTTGATCTTGAACTTGCTTGGATGATAGAACTTGACCTTGGGCATCGCTTGGTGATTCAACACCATCTTGAGGTTGATCTTGCCCTTGGTCTTGTTCATGAGGTTGAGGGCCTTCACTTTGTTCTTCGGAAGCGTGTGGTCCTTGAGTTGGTGATGGCTCCATGGGAGTGGAACATTGTCCTTCTCCTTCGGCCACAAGGGGATCCTCAATGGGTAGGATAAAATCAACACCCATTCTTCTTATGGCTTGGGGAGGAATTTCATCACCTACATCACAAGTGCCACTTTGCTCCACTTGGGAGCCGTTATTCTCATCAAAATCCATGTTACATGTCTCCTCAATAAGTCCCGTGGACTTATTGAGGACATAGTAAGCATGGGAGTTTGTAGCATAACCAACAAATATGCCCTCATGAGCTCTAGCCTCAAATTTAGACAAACGAACACCTTTCTTGAGAATGAAACACTTACACCTGAACACCCGGAAGTACTTGAGATTGGGCTTGTTACTGGTGAGTATCTGATGTGGAGTCTTGTTCAAGCCTTTGCGGAGGTAGATCCAATTGGATGCATTACACGTGGTGTTGATGGCTTTGGCCCAAAAGTTGTATGGAGACTTGAACTCCGCCATCATGGTCCTTGCCGCATCCATCAACGTCTGGTTCTTCCTCTCCGCTACACCGTCTTGTTGAGGGGTGTAAGGTGCGGAATATTGATGCTTGATCCCCTCATCACTAAGAAACTCATCCAAGGTGTAGTTCTTGAACTCGGTGCCATTGTCACTTCTTATTTTCAAGATCTTTGCATTGTGTTGACGTTGAGCTTCATTTGCAAAGTCAATGACGGTTTGTTGGGTCTCACTCTTCCTCTTGAAGAAATATACCCAAGTGTATCTTGAATAATCATCCACAATCAACAAGCAATACGTCCTACCCCCAAGACTATAAAAAGATGGAGGCCCAAAGAGATCCATGTGAAGGAGCTCCAAAGGCCTCTTCGAGTAAATGATAGTCGTGGGAGGGTGAGCCTTTTCATGTAGCTTTCCTTCGATACAAGCACCGCAAGCACGATCTTTGGCAAAACTAACATTTGTTAGTCCACGGACATGGTCCCCCTTGAGAAAACTTTGCAAACATCTCATATTGACATGGGCTAAATGGCGATGCCAAAGCCATCCCACATCAACTTTAGCCATTAGGCATGTCGCAGTCTTAGTGAGTTGCTCCGAAAAGTTAATCACATAGAGACCGTTTTCTACATGCCCAACAAAGGATACTTTAAGAGTCTTGCTCCACAAGAGGGCCACGGTATCAACATCAAAGAAGGTGGCAAAACCCATGAGTGCAAGTTGACGAACAGAAAGTAAATTGTATGCAAGGGACTCAACAAGCATGACCTTCTCGATCGTGAGATCATGAGAAATGACAACCTTGCCGAGTCCCAAAACCTTAGAGGACGAGGCGTCACCCCACTCGACGTTGGTGGGCATGGATGGAATCTTTTGCACGTCCACCACTAAGTCCTTGCTTCTAGTCATATGATTAGTAGCTCCACTATCGAGCAATCATGATCCCCCACCGGAAGCAAACACCTACAAGAGATCAATGCTTGGTTTTAGGTACCCATTTTGTAATGGGTCCTTTGATGTTAGTAACAAGGGTCTTAGGAACCCAAATAGACCATTCAATGTACTCATAAGGAGAACCAACAAATTTGGCATAAACATGCCCATCACAAGCACGACACAACACATAAGAAGGGTTAAAGTCGCCGGCTTTGTTGGGAAGGGAAGCGTTGCCCTTCTTGGCATCACTACCCTTCACGGTGTTCTTCTTCTTCTCCTTAGTAGCACCCTCTCCCTCCTTCACAAAGGTTTTCTTGAGAGGATGAGGTCATTTGACTTGTCATTCTTCTTCTTCTTCTTGGACTTGGGCGCGTACCCAATCCCTTCCTTGGACACAACTTCCTTTTGGTTGCTCAAAAGGTCGTTGAGGTTCTTATCACCTTGTATGCAAGACACAAGACCTTTCTCAAGTTGCCCCTTCAACTTAGCATTCTCCTCAACAAGATGCACATGCTCACAACATGGGTTAGTAGCATTTGCATTATCAATTAACATCATATGAGGAAAAGTGGCTTTCTCCTAGGTTAGCTTTACTTGAAGTTGATCATGAGACTCTTTGAGGCTAGCATGAGCACCCTTCAAGACCTTGTGAGCCTTGTCAAGTAAGTCAAACTCCTCTTTGAGTCTAGCAAGATCAACCCCAAGCTTGGCCTTCTCAGAGTTTAGCACACGAGAAACAACAAAAGCATGATCAAGATCTCTATTTAACTTAGCGTGATCAATGTTGTGTGACTCCTCAAGAGCCAAACGAAGACCACGCTCTTCCTCAAGAGCATTGGAAAGATCCAAAATCTCATCGGCATAGTCATGACTATGCCCCTCCATCTTGGAGATAGTATCTTCGTGAGCCTCGATCATGTCATTGGCTTCACCAAGTTGTTCCAAGAGAGCAATGAAGTGCTTCTTGGATTTACCCATAAAGGACTCAAACTCATTTTCCTCCACATTAGATCCCTCATATTCATCAATGCAATCCGTCAAAGAAGGATTATTAATGATGGTGGTTTTGATGTTGGGGGTTACCTTGTTGGTGGCTTTAGCCATGAGGCACTTGGCGGTGATGTTCTAATTGGGTGAGTCAAAGAGTGACACCCGTGGAGTTATCGCAATGGCAACGGAGGCCATGACAACCAACTCACCATCTTCATCATCATCATCGTCCTCATTGTACTCTTCTTGTACCACCAATGCCTTGGGAGGAGTCTTCTTGGTGAAGTTGCTCTTATTGGGGAAAGACTTGGCTTTGTCCTTTCGGATGAGCTTGCCACAATTGTCTTCCCTCTTCTCACAAGGGCATTCCGCAACAAAATGACTCACATTGCCACAATTATAGCAAGTCCTCATACGTTGCTTGATCTTCGCGCCACTTGAGTTGTTCTTGTTGAAGTTGGGCCTTGAGTTCTTCTTGCTCCAAAATTGCCTTGAAGCAAGAGCCATGTGTTCATGATAGGCATACTTTGTATCTTCGGGGTTGCTCTCCTCTTCTTCCTCTTCATCCTCTTCTTCCACCCTAACCTTGGCTTTTAATGCAAGGTTGGGCTTCTTTGCTATTTGAGAGCGTAACGCCGCATTGTCGACGGTTTTGTCCAAGATGCTCATAGCCACAAACTCATCCAACACTTCACTTAAGGACAAGGTGTGAAAGTCCGGCCTTGGACGAATGACGGAGGACATGGCCATGTGGTAAGGCATCATTGCCTTGAGGAATTTGCGTTTGATCCAATTGTCATCCATGTCCTTGCTCCCATGATCTCGGAGTGAGACCGCGAGTTTGGTTACTCTCCGATAAAGCTCACAAAGTTCTTCATCTTCTTTCATTGCAAACTCATCGGCTTCATCTTGCACCACTTCATAGTTGGAGCGTTGAATGCTTGTGCTTCCCCTATAGAGGGAAACAACTTGGTGCCATGCATCTTTGGCCATGGCGAAGGGCCGAAGGTGAGGAAGATCTTCGGGTGGAATTGCATCTTGGATGATGAAGAGAGCATTCTCATTGAATTGATTATCCGTGGCTTCTCTAGGAGTGAAGTTGCTTCGGTCATGCGGATAGAAACCTTCTTCAATGATTCTCCAAAGATTAGTATTCACATGATTTAAATGACGCTTAAAACAATAGACCCAAGAATCAAAGTCCTCATTTTTCACATTCTTAGGGGGAGGACCGGCATGATTCAAATGAGTGGAAGGAATTGGTCCACCATAAACAAGTGGAGGTTCCACATGGGCAAAGATGCCGGTGCTGTTTTTACCACTAGAAGAAGGAGCCTTTTCACTAGTAGCTCCCCCCTTGTCGGAGTTAGCATCCGTCACCTTGTTGGTGGGATCACCCACTTTCAACGGTGTGGTGGATAGTTTAAGCCCTTCTAGGAATTTATTAAACATGATTTCAACCTCGGTCGTCATGGAGGTTTTCAATGTGTCCAAAGCCACATTAAATTCCTCACGAGAGACCGCGGTTCCCCCATCGCTCGTAGACGAGATCGGATTCACACCGGAGTGCTCCTCCACACCGTCTACGGTGTCAACCATACTCTTCGGATGACAAAGTCCTTAGGAAAGAGACGAGGCTCTGATACCAATTGAAAGGATCGATATAGTTGACTAGAGGGAGGGGGTGAATAGGCAACTAACAATTTTTAGCTTTTCTTTACCAAATTACACTTTGCATCAAAGTAGGTTGTCTAGATATGCAACTAGGTGAGCAACCTATATGATGCAACAACAACAAGCACACAGGCAAGCAAGGGAAATAACACAAATAAGCTTGCACAAGTAAAGGTACAAGATAACCAAGAGTGGAGCCGATGAAGACGAGGATGTGTTACTGAAGTTCCTTCCTTTTGAGGGGAAGTATGTCTCCATTGGAGCGGTGTGGAGGCACAATGCTCCCCAAGAAGCCACTAGGGACACCGTATTCTCCTCACGCCCTCACACAATGTGAGATGCCATGATTCCACTATTGGTGCCCTTGGAGGTGGCGACCGGACCTTTACAAACAAGGTTGGGGCAATCTCCACAACTTAATCGGAGGCTCCCAACAACACCATGAAGCTTCACCACAATGGAATATGGCTCCGTGGTGACCTCAACCCTCTAGGGTGCTCAAACACCCAAGAGTAACAAGATCCGCAAGGGATTAGTGGGGGGAATCGAATTTCTCTTGGTGGAAGTGTAGATCGAGGCCTTCTCAACCAATCCCTAGAAAATCAACAAGTTTGATTGGCTAGGGAGAGAGATCGGGCGAAAATGGAGCTTGGAGCAACAATGGAGCTTAGGGTTGGAAGAGGTGGTCAACTCGGAGAAGAAGACACCCCTTATATAGTGGAGAGACAAATCCAACCGTTATCCACTTAACCAGCCCGCGACCTGCGGTACTACCGCACCAAACCAGCGGTACTACCGCAAGGGCTCACGGTACTACCGCAGAGAGCAGTGGTACTACTGTGGCCACGACAGGAGCTAGCCCAGGCCTGTAGCAAAGAAGCTGGGGGCGGTACTGCTGCTCGCACAGTACTACCGCACCCCCTTACGGTACTACCGCAAGGCAGGATTGGACTAGCCTGGGAATGGCGCGGACAGATAAAAAAACGTCAGTGGCAACTTCCGCTGACTTTCAAACACTGCAAAAATCCGACACGGTACTACCGCGCAAGGCACGCAGTACTACCGCGCAGGGAGCGGATGTAAAAAATTACATCCGCCCCTACTTCCGCTTATGGTTCTATGCCGGGCCAGGACTCATGGTACTACGGCTCACAAGGAGCGGTACTACCGTGACCACCTGCGGTACTACTGCAATGGCCTGCGGTACTACCGCTCCAAAGAGTAGTACTACCACATGCCCCACAACAGCAACACTAGGAATTCTTCTTTTTGCAAAAACATGAAGAAACGGAGGATGCTCCATAGTGCTAAGGGAAAGGCGGTGCAAAGAGGAGTAAATGTGTACATGATGATTCCACCCAAACCTTTCTAAAGCGGACCCCCTCTTAATAGTACAGCTTTCCTATGACTCAAATCCACCAAAAAAGGAACATAGAAAAACGCCATCTTCAATAATCTTCGAGGGGCACCAAACCGTCTTATGCCTAGTAATGAAATATCTGAAATACTTAAGGCACACGATTAGTCCGCAAATGCATTGTCATCAATCACCAAAACACCTTAGGGATAAATATGCCCTTACACGTGGCAAAATTGGTCTTGGTGGGATTGGGTCCCAACGCCACCAATATGACGCTAGTGAAAATATTTTCTGGTAGCATTAGAGCACACGTCAGCACTATTGTAGATACTGATGGCATGTCACGTGGACAATGACAACAGTATGAGTTTGTTACCGCCCAATGCCAGCAAATTGAATTTTTGCTTACAATTTTTTTATATGCAGCTATGTAAGCCATCAACTAATTTAAGATATACTGCATCAACTAGTTCAATTCCATAAACTAGATAGGTATTTATCAACTTAACTATTTGAACTGTACAAAAGTTAGTAGTTCAAGAACTAAACTAGCTAGTTCAGCCCCACATTTCAACAACCAAACTACATCATCAATAGGTAGCCTAGGTGGTTGATCACATTTCTTGATCAAGGATTAACTTCATATGTCAAATCTTGTGTCTATTGTGTTCTCCCTTTTTTTTGAAAAGAGCTTTCTCCATCTTGATCTCATTCCTCTCGGCCCTAAGGAGCTTTCTCTCAATCTTAAGCTTATCCCTCTCCTTGATCAGCTGATCCCTTCGCCTAATCATCTTGTCGAAGAGATCAGCCTTCTCGTCAATCATCTGATCCCTCTCCGCCTTCAGCTATGCATTCACCTCATTCAGGGCCTTTATGGTATGCTCATGCGACTCTATGAGCTGGCAGTTGAGCATATCCACATCATATACCTCCTCCTGGATGGGTGTCAGATCAAGTAGTATCCCTATGAAGTCAAATGCTTGAAATTGCTAGATATGCCTGTGTGTTTGCAATCATCATGAATGGTATATGGATGAGTTTTTAATGATCATGCATATATGTGATTGGAATCTTACCTGGTTGGTGCTCCCTTCGCCCCCGTCGGCATATGCTGCAAAGTTGCAAGAAGACCGGTAGTGGCTGTTGTAGGAACTCATCGGTGCAAACTACAAAATAATATCAAGACAAACAATTGAACCATGATAACATATATATGGCAACTACACCATGAAGTTTAGTACTCATTCATGTATGAATAGTAAGTAACAAATGCAGAAATATGCAACAATTAGAACACTTAGAGAAATATGACAACAATACCTGAATAGTAATATGTAAAAAATGCAGAAATACGATAACACTTAGAAGCAACATGATAAAAATACCCAAATAGTATGTAACAAATGCAGAAATATGACAACACTTTGTAAGTAACAATATGGCAACACTTAGCAAAAATTTTACAGTGGCCATGACCTAAGCAAAATGCCATTTGTTTCAGCAGTTACCTAAATTACAATGGAGATTTAAAGAAAAATAAGTAGGATTGACAACAAACTTCACATACCTAAATTTCATTGTTGACACTACTTAACAATTTCATAGTACACACTAGTTATTAGAACAAGAGAACGAATGTCACTAGAGTAGGACTAACAACTAGTTAACAATTTCATAGTTCACACTAGTCGTACTATATATGATCAAGAATAAGAAAGTGGTTCAACTTGATGACACTTTTGACAAAGTAGTTCAACATATGCATAGGATGACAACATATGCATAGCTCGGGAAAACAAAGAAAATAACGCTAGTTCATTCTCTAGTTCATATAATTAAACAATTATTTGAACTAGTTTGGTCTTTTTGGCCACGACCAACTAGAGCAAACAAGCCTAAATTACAGTGGAGACTAAGATGGGAAAATCTACCAAATTTGCCTAGATTACCTAAATTATAGTTTGGCCAACATGGGCAAATCTGCAAAGACAATGAACTGCCAAATCTGCACTTACCTAAATTTTGCAACTAGTTCAACTAAATGAAAACCGAAGACAGTGAAATGATACGTCTCCAACGTATCTACTTTCCAAACACTTTTGCCCTTGTTTTGGACACTAACTTGCATGATTTGAATAGAACTAACCTGGACTGACGCTGTTTTCAGCACAATTGCCATGGTGTTATTTTTGTGTAGAAATAAAAGTTCTCCGAATGACCTGAAACTTCACGAAGAATATTTTTGTAATATAAAAAAATGCCGGCGAAAGAATCAAGGCCAGGGGGCCCACACCCTGTCCACGAGGGTGGGGGCGCGCCTACCCCCTGGGCGTGCCCCCCTGCCTCGTGGGCCCCTTGGAGCTCCACGGACCTCAACTCCAACTCTATATATTCACGTTCGGGGAGAAAAAAATCAGAGAGAAGGATTCATCACGTTTTATGATACGGAGCCGCCGCCAAGCCCTAATCTCTCTCGGGAGGGTTGATGTGCAGTCCGTTTGGGGCTTCGGAGATGGGAATCCGTCGCCATCGTCACCATCAACCTTCCCCCATCACCAATTTCATGATGCTCACCGCCGGGCGTGAGTAATTCCATCATTGGCTTGCTGGATGGTGATGGGTTGGATGAGATTTATCATGTAATCGAGTTAGTTTTGTTAGGGTTTGATCCCTAGTATCCATTATGTTCTGAGATTGATGTTGCTATGACTTGCTATGCTTAATGCTTGTCACTAGGGCCCAAGTGCCATGATTTCAGATCTGAACCTATTATGTTTTCATGAATATATGTGAGTTCTTGATCCTATATTGCAAGTCAATAGTCACCTACTATGCGTTATGATCCAGTAACCCCGAAGTGACAATAATCGGGACCACTCCCGATGATGACCGTAGTTTGAGGAGTTCATGTATTCTCTAAGTGTTAATGCTTTTGTCCGGTACTCTATTAAAATGAGGCCTTAATATCCCTTAGTTTCCAATAGGACCCCGCTGCCAGGGGGGTAGGACAAAAGATGTCATGCAAGTTCTTTTCCATAAGCACGTATGACTATATTCAGAATACATGCCTACATTACATTGATGAACTGGAGCTAGTTCCGTGTCACCCTATGTTATAACTGTTACATGAGGAATCACATCCGACATAATTATCCATCACCGATCCATTGCCTATGAGCTTTTCACATATTGATCTTTGCTTCGTTACTTCTTCGCTGCCACTGTTACAATTACTACAAAACCAATACTGTTACTTTTGCCACCGTTACTTCCATATTACTTTGCTACTAAATACTTTGCTATAGATATTAAGTCTTTAAGGTGCGGTTGAATTGACAACTCAACTGTTAATACTTGAGATTATTCTTTGGCTCCCCTTGTGTCGAACCAATAAATTTGGGTTGAATACTCTACCCTCGAAAACTGTTGCGATCCCCTATACTTGTGGGTTATCAGGACTATTTTATGGCGCCGTTGCCGGGGAGCATAGCTCTATTCTTTGAGTCACTTGGGATTTATATCTGTTGATCACTATGAAGAACTTGAAAGATGAAAGATCCAAGATTTTTCCCTCAACTACGAGGGGGGGGGGGGGGGTAAGGAATTACCATCTAGCTCTGCAGTTGATTCACCTTCTGTTTTGAGTAAACTTGCGACACCTACACCTGCTATTCATTCTAATATGTCGCATGTTATTGATGATGCCACTTCTGCTTTGCATGATACTTATGATGAAACTACTTCTATGCTTGATAATACTATGCCACTAGGTGAATTTCTTGATGAACAACTTGCTAGGGTTAGAGAGAATGATATTGTTGAAACTGATAATATTGATGAAAGTGATGATGAAGATTCTCCCCATAGATATGAATTGCCAGTTGTGCCTGAGGGTTATGTTATGGATGAAGAAACTGCTAGAGACTTTTTAGCTTGCAATGATAGATATGATCTTAAGAAATTACTCCCTCCGTAAAGAAATATAAGAGCATTTAGATTACTAAAGTAGTGATCTAAACACTTCTATACTTGTTTACAGAGGGAGTATTTGCTAAGCTTAAAGAAAAATCTTTGAATGCTAGAATGAAATTTGACCATGCTTTTGCTACTTCACCTATCTGTATTTCTGATGAGGATTATGATTTCTCTGTAGATCCTGAGATAATTACTTTGATTGAATCTGATCCTTTCTATGGCTATGAATCTGAAACTGTTGTGGCACATCTTACTAAATTAAATGATATAGCCACCCTATTCACAAATGATGAGAAAACTTGCTACTATTATATCCTTAAGTTATTTCTGTTCTCATTAAAGGGTGATGCTAAAACATGGTTTAATTCTCTTGATCCTGGTTGTGCGCATAGTCCCCAGGATACGATTTATTACTTCTCTACTAAATATTTCCCCGCTCATAAGAAACAAGCTGCCTTAAGGGAAATATATAACTTTGTGCAAATTGAAGAAGAGAGTCTCCCACAAGCTTGGGGGAGGCTTTTCCGATTACTTAATGCTTTGCCTGATGATCCTCTAAAGAAAAATGGAATACTTGATATCTTTTATAATGGACTAACCGACGCTTCCAGAGATCAGCTGGATAGTTGTGCTTGTTGTGTTTTCAGGGAAAGAAATGTTGATCAAGCTGAATTTCTATTGAATAATATGTTGAGTAATGAAAATGATTGGACACTTCCTGAACCAACTCCTAAGCCAACTCCGAAGAAACGGGGTATTCTATTTCTCAGTCCTGAAGATATGCAAGAGGCAAAGAAATCTATGAAAGAAAAAGGTATTAAAGCTGAAGATGTTAAGAATTTACCACCTATTGAAGAAATACATGGTCTTGATAACCCGACACAGGTAGTAAAGGAAAATTCTCTCTATAGATTTGATGAAGGTGATATTCCTCGTAATAAGTCTGCTAGCCAATGCATAGATGAGTTTGATAATTTTATTGTTAAACAAGAAAACTTCAATGCTTATGTTGGTAGACAATTGAAACGTAATGCTTATATGATTAAACACTTGAGTGATTATATGTCTATATTTAAAGGTGAACTTAAAATTATTAGTAAACATGCTTCTATGGTTACCACTCAAGTAGAACAAGTACTTAAAGCTCAGAATGATTTGCTCAACGAATTAGATAATAAGAAAAATGATAATGTTGTTAGAGTTGTGACTAGAGGGGGTAAAATGACTCAACAACCTTTGTATCCAGAGGGCCACCCCAAGAGAATTGAGCAAGATTCTCAGAGAACTAATATTGATGCACCTAGTTCTTCTAAGAAGAAGAAAAAGAAAAATGATAGGACTTTGCATGCTTCTAGTGAACCTGTTGTTGACCAACCTGAGAATCCCAATGATATTTCTATTTCTGATGCTGAAACACAATCTGGTAATGAACATGAACCTAGTGATAATGTTAATGATGATGTTCATGTTGATGCTCAACCTAGCAATAACAATGATGTAGAGATTGAACCTGCTGTTGATCTTGATAACCCACAATCAAAGAAGCGATGTTATGATAAGAGACTTTGTTGCTAGGAAGCATGGTAAACAAAGAGAACCATGGGTTCAGAAACCCATGCCATTTCCTCCTAAACCATCCAAGAAAAAGGATGATGAGGATTTTGAGCGCTTTGCTGAAAGGATTAGACCTATCTTTTTGCATATGCGTTTGACTGATATGCTTAGAATGAATCATTATGCTAAGTAAATGAAAGATATTGTTACAAATAGAAGAAAGATACCGGAAGTTGAAATTTCCACCATGCTTGCTAATTATACTTTTAAAGGTGGAATACCAAAGAAACTAGGAGATCTCGGAGTACCAACTATACCATGCTCCATTAAAAGAAACTATGTTAAAACTGCTTTATGTGATCTTGGAGCCAGTGTTAGTGTTATGCCTCTCTCTTTATATCGTAGACTTGATTTGAATAAGTTGACACCTACTAAAATATCTTTGTAAATGGCTGATAAATCAACTGTTATACCTGTCGGTATTTGTGAGGATGTGCCTGTTGTGGTTGCAAATGTTACTATTTTAACGGACTTTGTTATTCTTGATATTCCTGAGGACGATAGTATGTCCACTATTCTTGGAAAACCCTTTTTGAATACTGCAGGGGCTATTATTGATTGCAACAAAGGCAATGTCACTTTTCATGTTAATGGTAATGAGCATACAGTACACTTTTCAAGAAAACAACCTCAAGTCCACAGTATCAATTCTATTGGAGAAATTCCAACAATTACTATTGGAGGTTTTGAATTTCCTCTTCCTACTATCAAGAAGAAATATGATATTCTTATTGTTGGGGATGTGCATATCCCTGTTGGGGTAACCTAGTGTTATTCGAAAATTCTCCGGTTACATGTTATTCGGAAAGAGTTTGTTAACAAGACTTGATCAACCTTGTTAGTGGATTCCTTTTGATGAACATGAGATGGATGAAGTTAGAAAGCACAACTCTCTGTACCCTCTTTTTACTTTTTGTTATTTAGATTAAATAAAGCAAAAATAGTATTTTCTGTCTGTTTTCTGAATTATCCTTGCAATAAAAAATACCCCGAAAATAAAAGTTATCCAAATGTCCTGAAAATTAATATGATTTTTCTAGAATATTTAAGAATATTTGGCACTGAGAACACACCAGGGGGACCCACCATGTGCCCACGAGGGTGGAGGGCGCGCCCACCCCCCTGGGGCGTGCCCCCTGCCTCATGGACCCCAGGTGGCCCCCCTCCACTTATTCCTGCACCCACACACTTCGTCTTCCTCCAGAAAAAAATCCTCCACCAGCTCAAACCCGAGTTCTAGCTCATCTTGCTACCATTTTCGATCTCCTTGCTCAAAGCTCCATTCACGAAACTACTTTGGGGGATTGTTCTCTGGTATGTGACTCCTCCAATGATCCAATTAGTTTTTGTTCTAGTGCTTTATTTATTGCAAATTTTTGCTGCTTAGGTGACCCTGTTCTTGAGCTTGCATGTCAAATTTATGTGGTCAAAAGTAGTTTTAATGCATGATATGGCCTCAAGGCACTTGTAGGAGTAGTTGCTATCAATCTTGTTGAGTTTGGTTCACTTTTATTTTGAGTCACTAAAAATTTCAGAAATTATTCAGAGGAAGAAATATGTTTAGGAAAATGTACCAAGGTGGTTCCTCAAGGAAGCAAGGCCCAAGGCCCGTGATGCGTGAGCCGGACAATGAACTACCAAGGGAAGCTCAAGTGCGGCCTTGTGAATGCCCGTCAGAGGAGTTTATGGTTCGGGCAAGCATCAAGGAAGAATTTGATGCGTATGTGTGTAATGCTGATCTTGAGAGCTTCGTGTCAGATAAGTGCCGACAATACCTCTATCTAACCGATTCCTTTGTGAGAAGGTTTAAATTTACATCCTCGCGCAATTCTCACACCGTTTTATTTGATCTTTATGATAAATCATACACCATGGACCTAGAATATTTTAATACTTCTTGTAAACTCCCGCACTGGGGCAATGTTAGTGAACCTCACAAGTCTGAATATAAAGACTTTCTTGCTAGTATTACTGTGGGGGAATCTAGGAAAATCACACAAGCTACCATAGGGAGCATTCATTTTCCTGCCATACATTATTTTGCTCTCTTCGTGGGTAGATGCATTAACGGTAAAGATGAGGCTTGCCACATGTGCGTTCCAGATCTTAGTGTCCTCAAGAGTGCGGTATTGGGTGATAAACAATATAACTTGGGGGCTATTGTTGCACGTAGGTTGCATCTTAATAGTTTAAGTGGAGAGTTGTTTGGTGGAATTTATGCAACTCGTGTAGCTAATTTTCTTGAGATACCCATACATGAGAATGATATTGAATTGCCTCCTGCTTATCTAGATTATAATGCTATGGTTTGTCATTAGTTTGTTGAGAGGGACGATCAGTTCCTCCAGTACCGACTAAGCTTGGGGGAGTACGTATTTCTCACCAACATTACATTCATGTTCACAAACTCATGCCAGTTGTCGGTTGATACGTCTCCGTCGTATCTATCATTTTTGATTGTTCCATGCCAATATTATTCAACTTCCATATACTTTTGGCAACTTTTTATACTATTTTTGGGACTAACATATTGATCCAGTGCCCAGTGCCAGTTCCTGTTTGTTGCATGTTTTTTGTTTCGCAGAATATCCATATCAAACGGAGTCCAAACGGAATAAAAACTGACGGAGATTTTTTTGAATATATATGATTTTTGGGAAGAAGAATCCATGCGAGACGATGCTCAAGGGGCCCACGAGGTAGGGAGGCGCGCCCCTGACCCTCGTGGCCACCCTGTAAGGCGGTTGGTGCCCTTCTTTCACCGCAAGAAAGCTAATTTCCGGATAGAGACTATGTCAAAATTTCTGCCCAATCGGAGTTACGGATCTCCGTGAATATAAGAAACGGTGAAAGGGAAGAATCTGAGAACGCAGAAATAGAGAGAGAGACAGAGAGACAGATCCAATCTCGGAGGGGCTCTCGCCCCTCCCATGCCATGGAGGCCAAGGACCAGAGGGGAAACCCTTCACCCATCTAGGGAGGAGGTCAAGGAAGAAGAAGAAGGAGGGGGGCTCTCTCCCCCTCGCTTCTGGTGGCACCGGAGTGCCATCGGGGCCATCATCATCACCGCGATCTACACCGACACCTCCGCCCTCTTCACCAACATCTCCATCACCTTCCCCCTCTATCTACAGCGGTCCACTCTCCCGCAACCCGCTGTACCCTCTACTTGAACATGGTGCTTTATGCTTCATATTATTATCCAATGATGTGTTGCCATCCTATGATGTCTGAGTAGATTTTCGTTGTCCTATCGGTGGTTGATGAATTGCTATGATTGATTTAATTTGCTTGTGGTTATGCTGCTGTCCTTTGGTGCCCATCATATGATTGCGCGCGTGGATCACACCCTAGGGTTAGTTGTATGTTGATAGGACTATGTATTGGAGGGCAAGAGTGACAAAAGCTTCAACCTAGCATAGAAATTGATGCATACGGGATTGAAGGGGGACCAATATATCTTAATTGCATAGAATTCCATGTCGGCGTTCTGGGAATGGGGGTCCCCAGACTTGCCTGCCTGCGGCCTGCGGCGTGGCTCAAAGGAGGCCCAGCATGGCCCATCTTCATCAACACAAGACTCAAGACCCTCGCGGGGCAGACGACACAGAGCTTCCTCAGGCACGGCCTCCTCAGGCTGGCTTGCGAGGAGGCGGAGAAATCAAGGCGGGGTACCTCGCGAGGTGCCCATGACGCAAGCCATGACGACCGAGGGTGCCAGGCGGGCGCCAGCGCGCAGCGTCCTTCTTTCCTGTTTGGTGCAAAGGGGGCAAGCGCAGCCGCGGAGTACCGAGGCATCAGGCAAAGGTTGCCATTTCGATGCAACGAGACCAAGACAAGGCGGACTACGAGACGGAGGTCACCATGGAGCCCAGCGCGGCGTCACCGCAGAGCCTTTGGCAGGCGAAGACCAACTTTAGTCAGGATAAGTGTACTAGATGTTCCCCTTCGAATTGGCCAATTGTTGGCGCCCTTCTCGCTCAATATTTGGGAAGAGCCCCAGGGCCTTTGCCTATAAATAGGACTAGCCACCCCCAGGGTAGATCGATCCGAAAAAGGGGGGATCGAAATCAGAGAAAGAGAGAGAGAGAAGGGTGACTGAACTCCTCCTAGCAGTTCATCGCCCCAGTCAAGAACAGACCCTCGCGAGGCGGTTCTTCCTTGTATCGTTCATCATCATTAGCCCCAAGAGGCAATCCACCAACCATGCACTGGAGTAGGGTATTACACCACAACAGTGGCCCGAACTAGTATAAACCTTGTGTCTCTCGTGCAGTTCTTTTAGTAGTTTAGATCTTTGTGAGACGGGGAGGTCGAGGGCGTGATCTCCGCGCGTACCCCAGTGTTCGAACCTTAAGGGTCTGCCGGAACCCGTGATCCGACATCTTGGCGCGCCAGGTAGGGGTGCGCCGGAATCTGTCCTCCACCACTCCGTTCTCCTCCGACCGTCGCATCCATGTCCGACGCTCGTCGGGCCCGCGCCGAGCGCCGGGCCGCCATCGCTTCTCGCGTCGCCTAGACGGCCCCCGTTGGTGGGCGTCCTCGTCGTTCCCCGTCGCCCGCCGTCAACGCCGCCACCGGCCCAGCGGGGGGCGAGCAACAAGCGTCATCTCAGCATCCATCCGTGCGCCAAGACGGCCGCACCGCTACTCCATCGCTCGCACCAGCTGGCTCTTCGTCCCGTGTGCTCCGCGCACCCTTGGAGGCTCCAGCTGCACTCCTCGCGGCAAACGAGCTCCTGCGCTACCGCCCCGTCGACGACGTCTATGAAGAGTGGCTCGACCGCGTCGCCGAGCTTGTCCACGCCGTAGGGGGCTCTTCCGCGCCGTCCGTTCCTCTGCGCCACACCCCACCCCGCGCGGGCAACGAAGCTCCAGAGGTGCACCAGCCGCCTCCTCTCCAAGAAGATGCCATGGCTCCAAGGCGCGTGGCCCCTGGGCGGAACCCGCTCTGTCAGGTGCCAGCGCAACAAGAACAGAGCTGCCAAGAAGTCCCTCGCCCACAAGGAGCTGCCCGGGCGCTCCCTGCTCCGGCACGCCACGGCCCTGCTCCAGCTCCGGCATGCCAAGACCCCGCTCTGCTCCTAGCTGCAGCGCGCGGGGACCCTCAAGACCAAGCTCTCCACCAGCCGAAGCCTTTCATGGCCACCGCCGGCTGCCGCGCCTACACCACCGAGCTGCGCAGCGTCGCGTGGCCCGGCAAGTTCAAGCCAGACCTGCCTCCTCGCTACGACGGCACAACTGACCCCGCAGAGTTCCTCCAGCTCTATGAGCTGGGCATCGAGGCTGCCAGCAGGGATGAAAAGGTCATGGCGAACTGGTTCCCCATGGCGCTCAAAGAAGGAGCTCGAACCTGGCTCCTGAATCTGGCTCCAGGCACGATCTCCTCCTGGGACGAGATGCACACCCGCTTCATCGCCAACTTCCAAGGTACTCGCGACCGGCCACCCACCGTGAGCGACATGCGCCGCATCAAGCGACAACCTGGGGAAACCCTGCAAAAGTACATCCAGCGCTTCAACAGTGCGCGCCTCAAGATCCCCAAGGTGTCCGAGGAAGCCATCATCTCGGCCTTCTCCGATGGCGTGCGCGACGTCAAGATGAAGGAGGAGCTGGCAATGCACGAAGACCTCTGCACCTCCCTGGAGCTGTTCAACTTGGCGACCAAGTGTGCCAGGGCTGAGGAGGGACGTCTCTCCCTCCTCGAGCTGCCTGCCACGGACCCAGAAGAGAAGAAGCCCAAGGCCAAGGACGTGAAGCGCAAGGGGGCTGCCGTACTCGCCGCAGAACCAAACACCAAGCGGGGCAAGGATCTGCCCGAACCCTCCAGAGGTAGCCGGTACTGTGTGTACCACGACCTCCACACCCACAACACCAACGAATGTCAAGAACTCCGCGCCGTGCGAGAAGGAAGGATCGGCCGTCGCCCTGACCGTGCTGACCGGGGCTATGGCCGAGGAGGAGGAAGAAACCCAGGACGCTGGGAAGATCACGGCCCGCGCCAGGGGTGGCGCGACCAACCTCGCGAGGACCGCTGGCGGGACCTGCCTCGCGAGGGAGACTGGAGGGATCAGCCTCGTGAGGATCGCCCTCATGGCAACGCAGGCCTACCTCCGCTGCCGCTTCAGCCAAGGAGGAACGAAGACCGCCATCAAGACGAGGGGGCTGGGGGCTTCCAAGAGCCGCATGCAATCGCCTGCATCCTGGGCGGAGCTCAACCCCAGCCTCTCAACGTATCTTCAAGCAGTTTGCCCGCGAAGTGAATGCAGTTCTCCCCAAGCTCGAAGCAATGCGCCCCCTCAGGTGGTCGGCGTGCACCATCACGTTCAGCTCAGTGGACCAGCTCAAGTGCGCGGCCATGGCAGGGGTCCTCCCGATGCTTTGCTCCCCAGTCATCAGCAACGTGCTGGTCACCAAGACCCTCATCGACGGAGGGGCGGGGCTCAACGTCCTATCCGTGGAAACATTCAACAACCTCCAGGTGCCCTATGACCAGCTTCAGCCAACCAAGCCTTTCTCCGGAATCACCGATGGTTCCACAGTCCCGATCGGGCAAGTCCGCCTCCCTGTCACCTTCGGGGCCCGCAACAACTACCGCACCGAGCTCATCGACTTCGACGTCGCCCACATCCGCCTGCCGTACAACGCCATCCTCGGGTACCCAGCGCTGGCCAAGTTCATGGCCGTGACTCACCACGGCTACAATGTCCTCAAGATGCTAGGAAGTGGCGGCGTCATCATGGTGCCCTGTGAAGAGAAGGATGCAGTGTGTTCCCTGGAGCAAGCCTATCAGGCCGTGTCGCTAGAAGACCCAGATCGCGGAAGCAGGAGGCTTCCTGAGACCACCCCCAAGAAGAAGAAGACATCGTCAGGCTCAGCCTCTCAGGAGGCAGGCCCCTCAGGGCCCGTGTCTGCCCAGGGGGACCTCCCTTCCATCGCATAGGAAAGTGCGCCCAACGCCCTCCTCAGGCAGGGCTCGGGGGCTCTCACCTGGAGGGCCACCGACCTAGCCAGGGTCACGAGGGAGGCGCTTGGGCACCATGTGGAGGCGTGGTTCGAAGCACGTTTCCCTCGGGAAGGAGCCAGGCAAGGAAGGTCAGACCAGCAGGAGTTCGTTAACGAGGCCATTCAAGAACTACAGGAGTCAAGGATCATGAGAGGTTGCCACCGTCTACTAGCTGTGGCCCCACATCCAGGCGAGGATGGTGGGCTGCGCGTTTGTGTCGACGTACCAGGGCTCAATCAGATCGCCACGACGGAGCGTCTCTGGCCCTCGCAAGTGGGGCGCTGCGGGGGTCCACCCCACAACTATGTTCGCATGCCTTAAGGTCTGCCGAGCATGGCTGCGGCGTACCAGCGCCTCATGAGGGGCATCATGGAGGCTCAGGAAGACAGGCGTTCCGCGGCCTTGGCAGAGATGAAGACAGCTCGCGAGGAGTCACCAGTGCCTCTGGAGCCTCCAGGGGCCCCGGGGCCTGGGGGCTCGTGAGGATCGGCTTCCGCAGCCCACCGAGTCTGCTGCATCAACGCCACTTCGCCGACGACATCCTCAGGTGACATCTTTCAAGCTTCATTCCCAGCTGGGAGCACCCTCCCAGGGTTGCATCACTCCCAGGCCGCGTGGGTCCGTCCCTGCGGCATGTATCCCCTTTTATTTTTCGGTCGTTAGTTTGCCTTGATGGGGGCGCCCCTCGGACTGCATCATCCCCAAGCCGCTCGGGCTAGGCCCAGCGGCGTGTATCTCCCTCGCGTTTATTTCCAACTATGCATTCGCCTATCACGCTTGATTGCTTGATGCCTGTCCGCGGCATCCTTTCTTCTCCATGTTGGCCACTTGCACGTTAAGGGGGGGGGGGGGTGCCTGAGCATCGCGACTCAAGGCTCTTACTGGCTCTCCAGCCCTCACCCTCTGGCCTTGTCCACGGCATCGCGACCTGGCATACCAGCGACGCTGAGACAAGCTCGAGGGCCGGGACCCGAGACGTAGAGTACCGGCATCTAACCAAATTTTGCAGGGACACATCTCAAGATACGGCCCAATGCCAGGCGCAACCCGCCTAGAGGTAGGGCCTCGTGAGTCCCGGGCTAACGAAAACTGCATTCCTAAATGGATTTCTTAAAGAAGAGTTGTATATGATGCAACCAGTAGGTTTTGTCAATCCTAAAGGTGCTAACGAACTATGCAAGCTCCAGCGATTCATCTATGGACTGGTGCAAGCATCTCAGAGTTGGAATACACGCTTTGATAAGTTGATCAAAGCATATAGTTTTATACAGACTTGCGGTGAAGCCTGTATTTACAAGAAAGTGAGTGGGAGCACTACAGCATTTCTGATAAGTATATGTGAATGACATATTGTTGATCGGAAATAATGTAGAATTATTCTGTAAAGCATAAAGGAGTGTTTGACAGGAGTTTTTCAAAGAAAGACTTCGGTGAAGCTGCTTACATATTGAGCATCAAGATCTATAGAGATAGATCAAGACACTTGATAAGTGTTTTCAATAAATACATACCTTGACAAGATTTTGAAGTAGTTCAAAATGGAACAGTCAAAGAAAGAGTTTCTTGCCTATGTTACAAGGTGTGAAATTGAGTAAGACTCAAAGCCGACCACGACAGAAGATAGAAAGAGAATGACTGTCATTCCCTATGCCTTGGTCATAGGTTCTATAAAGTATGCCATGCTGTGTACTAGATCTATTGTATACCCTACCACTGAGTTTGGCAAGGGAGTAAAATAGTGATCTAGGAGTAGATCACTGGACAGCGGTCAAATTTATCCTTAGTGGAATAAGGATATGTTTCTCGATTATGGAAGTGAAAAAAAAGGTTCGTCGTAAAGGGTTACGCCGATGCAACTTTTGACACTAATCTAGATGACTCTAAGTCTCGGTCTAGATACATATTGAAAGTGGGAGCAATTAGCTAGAGTAGCTCCATGCAGAGCATTGTTGACATAGAAATTTGCAAAATACATGTTTGGTGTTGAACCTAAATAAGTGTTATTTGGTGTTTACGTTGAGCATGAATATGATTTGATCATGTTTATTGTAATACGGTTATTCATTTAAGTAAGAGAATAAATTGTTGTTCTGTTTACATGAATAAAATATTATATGGTTACACACCCAATGAAAATAGTTCGTTGGATCTCGATCATAGTGATACACACAATCATAATATTGAAACCAAAAGATGCAAAGTTAATAATGATAGTGCAACTTATTTGTAGCACTGCCATTTAGGTCATATTGGTGTAAAGCGCATGAAGAAACTCCATACTGATGGGCTTTTGGAATCACTTGATTATGAATCAGTTGATGCTTGCGAACCATGCCTCATGGGCAAGATGACTAAGACTCTGTTCTTCGGAACAATGGAGCGAGCAACAGATTTGTTGGAAATCATACATACTGATGTATGTGGTCCGATGAATATTGAGGCTCGCGATAGGTATCATTATTTTCTGATCTTCACAGATGATTTGAGCAGATATGAGTATATCTACTTGATGAAATATAAGTCTGAAACATTTGAAAAGTTCAAAGAATTTCAGAGTGAAGTGGAGAATCATCGTAACAAGAAAATAAGGCTTCTACGATCTGATCGCGGAGACAAATATTTGAGTTACGAGTTTGGTCTTCAATTAAAACAATGTGGAATAGTTTCACGAATTCGTGCCACCCGGAACACCACAGCATAATGGTGTGTCCGAACGTCATAGCCGTACTTTATTAGATATAGTGCAAATCTATGATGTTTCTTACCGATTTACCACTGTCGTTTTGAGGTTATGCATTAAAGACAGCCGCATTCACGTTAAAAAAGGGGCACCATCTAAGTCCGTTGAGACGACACAATCTGAACTGTGGTTTAGCAAGAAACCAAAGTTGTCGTTTCTTAAAGTTTGGGGTTGTGATGCTTATGTGAAAAAGTTTCATCCTGATAAGCTCAAAACCAAATCGGAGAAATATGTCTTCATAGGATACCCAAAAGGAGACTGTTGGGTACACCTTCTATCACAGATCCTAAGGCAAGACATTCGTTGCTTATAATGGATCCTTTCTAGAGAAGGAGTTTCTCTCGAAAGAAGTGAGTGGGAGGAAAGTATAACTTGACGAGGTAACTGTACCTGCTCCCTTATTGGAAAGTAGTTCATCACAGAAATCTGTTCCTGTGACTACTACACCAATTAGTGAGGAAGCTAATGATGATGATCATAAAACTTCAGATCAAGTTACTACCGAATCTCGTAGGTAAACTAGAGTGAGATCCGCACCAGAGTGGTACAGTAAATCCTATTCTGGAAGTCATGTTACTAGACCATGATGAACCTGCGAACTATGAGGAAGCGATGATGAGCCCAGATTCCGCAAAATGGCTTGAGGCCATGAAATCTGAGATGGGATTCATGTATGAAAACAAAGTATGGACTTTGGTTGACTTGCCCGATGATCGGCAAGCCATAGAAAATAAATGGATCTTCAAGAGGAAGACGGACGTTGATAGTAATGTTACTATCTACAAAGCTAGAATTGTCGCAAAAGGTTTTCGACAAGTTCAAAGTGTTGACTATGATGATAGTTTCTCACTCGTATCTATGCTTAAGTCTGTCCAAATCATGTTAGCAATTGCCGCATTTTATGAAATCTGGCAAATGGATAAACAAAACTGCATTGCTTAATGGATTTAGAAGAGTTGTATATGATGCAACCAGTAGGTTTTGTCAATCCTAAAGGTGCTAACGAACTGTGCAAGCTCCAGCGATTCATCTATGGACTGGTGCAAGCATCTCAGAGTTGGAATACACGCTTTGATAAGTTGATCAAAGCATATAGTTTTATACAGACTTGCGGTGAAGCCTGTATTTACAAGAAAGTGAGTGGGAGCACTACAACATTTCTGATAAGTATATGTGAATGACATATTGTTGATCGGAAATAATGTAGAATTATTCTGTAAAGCATAAAGGAGTGTTTGAAAGGAGTTTTTCAAAGAAAGACATCGGTGAAGCTGCTTACATATTGAGCATCAAGATATATAGAGATAGATCAAGACGCTTGATAAGTGTTTTCAATAAATACATACCTTGACAAGATTTTGAAGTAGTTCAAAATGGAACAGTCAAAGAAAGAGTTTCTTGCCTATGTTACAAGGTGTGAAATTGAGTAAGACTCAAAGCCCGACCACGACAGAAGATAGAAAGAGAATGAATGTCATTCCCTATGCCTTGGTCATAGGTTCTATAAAGTATGCCATGCTGTGTACCGGATCTATTGTATACCCTACCACTGAGTTTGGCAAGGGAGTACAATAGTGATCTAGGAGTAGATCACTGGACAGCGGTCAAATTTATCGTTAGTGGAATAAGGATATGTTTCTCGATTATGGAAGTGAAAAAAAGGTTCATCGTAAAGGGTTACGCCGATGCAACTTTTGACACTAATCTAGACGACTCTAAGTCTCGGTCTAGATACATATTGAAAGTGGGAGCAATTAGATAGAGTAGCTCCATGCAGAGCATTGTTGACATAGAAATTTGCAAAATACATGCGGATCTGAATGTGGTAGACCCGTTGACTAAGATTCTCTCACAAGCAAAACATGATCACACCTTAGTACTCTTTGGGTGTTAATCACATAGCGATGTGAACTAGATTACTGAATCTAGTAAACCCTTTGGGTATTGGTCACATGGCAATGTGAACTATGGGTGTTAATCACATGATGATGTGAACTATCGATGTTAATCACATGGATATGTGATCTAGATTATTGACTCTAGTGCAAGTGGGAGAGTGAAGAAAATATGCCCTAGAGGCAATAATAAAGTTATTATTTATTTCCTTATATCATGATAAATGTTTATTATTCATGCTAGAATTGTATTAACCGGAAGCATAATACATGTGTGAATACATAGACAAACAGAGTGTCACTAGTATGCCTCTACTTGACTAGCTCGTTAATCAAAGATGCTTATGTTTCCTAACCATGGACAAAAAGAGTTGTTATTTGATTAACGGGATCACATCATTAGTTGAATGATCTGATTGACATGACCCATTCCATTAGCTTAGCACCCGATCGTTTAGTATGTTGCTATTGCTTTCTTCATAACTTATACATGTTCCTATGACTATGAGATTATGCAACTCCCGTTTGCCGATGGAACACTTTGGGTACTACCAAACGTCACAATGTAACTGGGTGATTATAAAGGAGTACTACAGGTGTCTCCAAAGGTAGATGTTGGGTTGGCGTATTTCGAGATTAGGATTTGTCACTCCGGTTGTCGGAGAGGTATCTCTGGGCCCTCTCGGTAATGCACATCACATAAGCCTTGCAAGCACTGCAACTAATATGTTAGTTGTGGGATGATGTATTACGGAACGAGTAAAGAGACTTGCCTGTAACGAGATTGAACTAGGTATTGGATACCGACGATCGAATCTCAGGCAAGTAACATACCGGTGACAAAGGGAACAACGTATGTTGTTATGCGGTCTGACCGATAAAAGATCTTCGTAGAATATGTAGGAGCCAATATGGGCATCCAGGTCCCGCTATTGGTTATTGACCGGATTCGTGTCTCGGTCATGTCTACATTGTTCTCGAACCGTAGGGTCCGCACGCTTAAGGTTTCGATGACAGTTATATTATGAGTTTATGAGTTTTGATGTACCGAAGGAGTTCGGAGTCCCGGATGAGATCGGGGACATGACGAGGAGTCTCGAAATGGTTGAGACGTAAAGATCGATATATTGGATGACTATATTCGTACATCAGAAAGGTTCCGAGTGATTCGGGTATTTTTCGGAGTACCGGGTAGTTACGGGAGAAGTAATGGGCCTTGATGGGCTTTAGTGGGAAGAGGAAAAAAAGGCTGCTGCGCCCCCTCCCCTCTAGTCCGAATTGGACTAGGGAAAAGGGGGCCGGCCACCTTTCCTACTCCTCCACTTCCTTCTCCCTTCCTCCCCTCTTGGTGGACTCCTACTAGGATTTGGAGTCCTAGTAGGACTCCACACCTGGCGCCCCTCTCCTATGGCCGGCCTCCTCCCCCTTGCTCCTTTATATACGGGGGCAGGGGGGCACCTCTAGACACACAAGTTGATCATTGAGATCGTTCCTTAGCCGTGTGCGGTGCCCCCTGCCACCATATTCCACCTCGATCATATCATTGTAGTGCTTAGGCGAAGCCCTGTGTCGGTAATACATCTAGATCGTCACCACGCCATCGTGCTGACAGAACTCCTCCCCGAAGCTTTGCTGGATCGGAGCCCGGGGATCGTCATCGAGCTGTACGTGTGCTAAGAACTCGGAGGTGCCGGAGTAACGGTGCTTGGATCGGTCGGATCGGGAAGAATACGTACGACTACTTCCTCTACGTTGTGTCAACGCTTCCGTTGCGATCTACAAGGTACGTAGATCAGACTCTCCCCCTCGTTGCTATGCATCACCATGATCTTGCGTGTGCGTAGGAATTTTTTTGAAATTACTACGTTCCCCAACACTAAGCATCGCGACTCAGGAGCCTAACTGGTCCCGTAGCCCTCACTCCTTAGTTCCGAAAGGCTATGCTAGGTGAGGTACGCGCGGGGCCGGGCTCTGCAGACGTAGAACAGAAGATACACCTACATCGCGCCTCCCTACTTGTGGTTCGCACGCCAAGGGGGACTCCTGAGCATCGCGACTCAGGAGCCTAACTTGTCATGTAGCCCCTCACTCCTTTGGTCCCGTCTTGGTTTCCTGTCGGGGCTAATGCTGGGTGAGGCACGCGCGGGGCCGGGCTCTGCCGGCGCAGAACACAAGCAAGCAGGGAAGAAAAACATAAAATTCAAGGAATTTAAAAGCAAATATTACAACCCATACTGTCGTCTCAGTACCAAACGCAAGTTTAAATGCCTCCTCGAGGCATGATGCATGTGCAGGAATTGAAAGAAGAACAGGGATGGAACGGAGTCACTCGTCGGCGGTGAAGCTGTGCGGAGTGGCTTCGCCTCGTGGAGCAGCAGGGCCGGCAGCGCCTTGCTTTGGCTTGGTGCTGAAGGCCCGGAACTTCCCCAGCAGCGCCTCCGCGCGCCCCTTCACGGCTTCGACAGCGGCGGCAGCACCCTCGCCGCTCACCGGTTCCAGCAGGCCGTCGAGGTCGGCGTTGGGATCACGAAGGTAGATGTGGGTGAAGACCCACGTCAGCGCAGCAGAAGACAGGACGCGCACCTCGGCCTCGGCCATGGGGCCGATGCCAAGGGCGACGTCCCCAAGGGCCTTAACCAGGAAAGGAAGCAGCTTGGCGGGGCCGTCGCCATCACCGGCTAGCGGGCTGTCCAGGCCGCTCTCGTAAAGCGTCTTCAGCAAAGCGCGGGCATCTTTCTCCATGTCCGCGAAGGCCACGTGATCCTCGGCAAGAACCTTGGCCTTGCTTTCCAGCTCGACCCTCGTCGCCTCCAGCTCCTCCCCTAGCGCACTTAGACGGTCGCAGCGCTTCTTGAGCTTGGCCTCCCGGCCCTCGATGGCCGCCTCACGAGCCTTCATGCTTTCTTCTTGTTCCTTACGAAGACGAACCTCCTTCGCAAGCTGGCCCCGCAGGCCTTGCAGCTCGTCCTCCAGCGCCTTGCAATGACCGCGGACTTCAACCACCTCTCCTAGGGCCGCGTCTCGGGCAGCTTTCGCCTCGAGGATGGCCTCCCTCTCTCCGGCACAGGCCGTTGAGGCCTGAACCAACGCCGCCCGAATCGAAGCATCAGAGCGAATCCACCCCAAAGCCAGTTCCAGGCGCCCGGCCACCAGGCGAGGGTCGGCGCCAAGAAGATCCTGCCGCAGCTGGTCCAGTTCAGCAACGGCATGCTCCAGGATGGAAGAAGAAGGCAGAGAAACATCGGTGCGCCCCAAGACAACAGGAGGAGTTGGGGAAGCAACGGTCAGTGGAACGGGAGGAGAAAGTAGCGGCGGCGAGGCCGCAGTGTCCCGAGGCGGAGTCCGCTGCGCCTCCACAGCCGTAGCAGCGGCGCCAGACGAGGGCGCCTCGGGAGTCGTTCGAGCCATGGGGGCTGGGCTCGCCCCAGCCAGCTCAGCCAAGCCTCACAAGGATGAGCGGGCAGGAGAGGCCCACGCGTCACGATCTCCCTCCCCTGCAGGCGGAGGTGTCGCCGCAGATGGGGCCTCGGGGGCTCCCTTTAGCTTCTTCGCCGCTGGCGCCAGCCTATTCAAGAGAAGCAATCATCAAGCCTCGTCGGCGGAACGAGAAACAAAAGATCAAGGATCAAGCACTTACGGGTCATCGCTGGTGAGCTCGGCCAGCCTCCGGCCCAACTTGAAGCCTGACAGCCGGCTGGAAGGGTCGACCTCAGAAGCAGAAGGCGCGTCCACGGTACGCCCTGGAGTCAGGACGGACCCGCGGGGGATCGACCCGGTCCTGCCCCTCTCCGGGATCGTGGGCAAGCTCCCGCTACCCAACACGTCATCGTCATCATCATCATCGCTCGGCGAAAGATGGAGAGTACGGGACCCGCGCCAGGAGAGGGGAGCCCTCGACTCTCCATCAGTCGCCCCAGAGTCGGGCCCCTCTCCCCGCTCCTCTTCCTCCTCCTCATTGCTGGAGTCGCCAGAGGGCACATCCACCGGTCCTTTGGAAGCCGCCACGGGCACGAGCCCATCCCCGTTAAAAACAGGCATGGACTTCACCACCTGCTTCCAGTCGACGCGAAGGAACAAGGGCTTGGGAGCGCCCTTCAACCTTGCCACCTCGCCCCCGACCAGAGATTGGAGAACCGCGGTCACATCCTCTTCGTCCACGGCCTCGGGGCTCGGATGAGGCCTCCACATTGAAGGAGAGTACCGCCGGAGTGGAGCCAGCTGGTGCTCCAGGAACTCCTTCAGCAGCGACGCACCGGTCAACTTCGCCGCCGCCATGTTGGCCGGCCTCAGGTCCGCGTCCATCTTCTCCAACACCAGTTTCACGCGGGGGTCCGTGAGCTCCGCTCGGCACCAGTCGCTTGAGCTCACGGACTGCTCCGCGGGCAAGATCAGCCGAGGGCGGATGCGCCCGGCATCTGACAAGACCCACTTGCTCCTGAAGCCCTCAATCCTCTTCTCGGGATTCGAGATGCCAATGGTGCCGCCATACGCGACGAAGCCCGCGCACGCAGAAAGAGAGCCGCCGGTGACACAGAGGGAGAACTAGTGGCGCAGCAAGGCCACCGAAGGCTGCACCCCTACGTGGGCCTCGCAGTAGTAAGCGAAGATCGCCAGAAGAAGGACAGAGTTGGGGTGGAGATGCAGAGCCTACAAGTTGTAATGGCGGAGGACAGAGAAGAAGAACTCGGAGAAGGGAGGCACCAGGCCCGCAGCAATGGAGCTTGCAAAGAGAGGATAAAAGGTGCTCCCTCGGCCCTCAGGGGTGGCGGAGCCGGTCTTGAACACCTCCGTCCCGTTGATGCCCTGTGCCGCCGCCATCCGGCGCAGCCGGGCAAGGCTCGCCTTGGACACATTCGGCAAGTCCAGAGCAGGAGAATACCAAGCTTTGGCCGGAGGCTGGCGAGGCGCCATGGCTTCCTAGGTCGCGCAGCTGGAGTAGATCTAGGAGTTTGGAGGAAGAAAGGGAAGGCGCAAGAAAGGGGATCTGAGCAGTGACCGGAGAGAGCAAAAGGCGAAGTCTGGGCAGATGCCGCTCTTACCAACCTGCGCGGTTGCTGAAGCACTTGCATCCAATCAACTGCCACGCGGCGCCCAAGGCCGCAGGCTGTTAGGGCCCGCGGTGCTTTGCCCTTGCCCTTTCGCCTCTCGGCACGGCCAAGTCCATGCGCGCCTTGGGCCCGGGGGCTACTGTCGGCGTTCTGGGAACGGGGGTCCCCAGACTTGCCAGCCTGCGGCGTGGCTCAAAGGAGGCCCAGCATGGCCCATCTTCATCAACACAAGACTCAAGACCCTCGCGAGGGGCCAAGCCTCGCGGGGCAGACGACACAGAGATTCCTCAGGCACGGCCTCCTCAGGCTGGCTCGTGAGGAGGCGTAGAAATCAAGGCGGGGTACCTCGCGAGGTGCCCATGACGCAAGCCATGACGACCGAGGGTGCCAGGCGGGCGCCAGCGCGCAGCGTCCTTCTTTCCTCTTTGGTGCAAAAGGGGCAAGCGCAGCCACGGAGTACCGAGGCATCAGGCAAAGGTTGCCATTTCGGTGCAACGAGACCAAGACCAGGCGGACTACGAGACGGAGGTCACCATGGAGCCTAGTGCGGCGTCACCGCAGAGGCTTTGGCAGGCGAAGACCAACTTTAGTCAGGATAAGTGTACTAGATGTTCCCCTTCGAATTGGCCAATTGTTGGCGCCCTTCCTGCTCAATATTTGGGAAGAGGCCCAGGGCCTTTGCCTATAAATAGGACTAGCCACCCCCAGGGTAGATCGATCCGAAAAAGGGGGGGATCGAAATCAGAGAAAGAGAGAGAGAAGGGTGACTGAACTCCTCCTAGCAGTTTATCGCCCCAGTCAAGAACAGACCCTCGCGAGGCGGTTCTTCCTTGTATCGTTCATCATCATTAGCCCCAAGAGGCAATCCACCAACCACGCACTGGAGTAGGGTATTACACCACAACGGTGGCCCGAACCAGTATAAACCTTGTGTCTCTCGTGCAGTTCTTTTAGTAGTTTAGATCTTTGTGAGACGGGGAGGTCGAGGGCGTGATCTCCGCACGCACCCCAGTGTTCGAACCTTAAGGGTCTGCCGGAACCCGTGATCCGACATTCCAAGTCAGGGATGACATGCTAGCAGTGGCCTCTCCCACATAATACTTGCCATCGGTCTAGTAAAGTAGTCAATTGCTTAGGGGCAATTTCGCAACTCCTACCACCACTTTTCCACACTCGCTATATTTACTTTATTGTTTCTTTATCTAAACAGCCCTTACTTTTTATTTACGTACTCTTTATTATCTTGCAAACATATCCAACAACACCTACAAAGTACTTCTAGTTTCATACTTGTTCTAGGTAAAGCTAACGTCAAGAGTGCGTAGAGTTGTATCGGTGGTCGATAGAACTTGAGGGAATATTTGTTCTACCTTTAGCTCCTCGTTGGGTTCAACACTCTTACTTATCAAAAACTGTTGCGATCCCCTATACTTGTGGGTTATCAAGACCTTTTTATGGCGCCGTTGCCGGGGAGCAATAGCGTGGGGTGAATATTCTTGTGTGTGCTTGTTTGCTTTATCACTAAGTAATTTTCATTTGCTGTTCTTAGTTGTTCTTTATCTTTAGTGATGGATATGGAACATGAAATACCAAAAACATTAGGTGTACTTGCTGCTCATGGAGATGGGGAACCTCCTAAAACCCTCGATGTTAGTTATGTGAAAGATATTTTGTACTACTTTAATAATCCTGAGAAAACCCCATTCAACTATGTAATGGGAGTAACGTTGGATCAACGTGAATACTTTTGGGATTATCGCTTGACACAAAAAGGGAAACTATTATGGGATCAAATTCATATATTGAAGTGGTATGCTTGGCAACTATGCGTGGAATATGATTATACTTGTTGCTCTAGGATGAATTCTCCACACCTCCCCTTTTCATGCAAATTTAATGATAATGAAACCTTGGCTACTTATGCTAGAGGTATATATGATTACTATGATGTGGAACAAATAGAAGAATTTGTTGCTTTTATGGGTGCTTATGAAATTGAATCTATGTTTAAAGAGTTTGACGATATTGATGATGCTTGTTATAGATCTGAAAATTGAGCTATCCTCAAATATTGCTATGAGAATTATGAATACAATTATGAAATTAATGCACTTATTAAGAAAGTCTCCGCTGTCCAAGAAGAGACTAATATTTTACAGGAATCTATGGAAGAAGAAATTGATGAAACTGTGAGCTCATTGGATGAAAAAGATGAGGAGGAGAGCGAAGAACAAAAGGAGGAAGAGCGGATTGATCACCCATGCCCACCTTCTAATGAGAGTAACTCTTCAACTCATACATTGTTTAATTCCCCTTCGTGCTTACCGAAGGATGATTGCTATGATGATTGTTATGATCCCATTGATTCTTTTGAAATATCCCTTTTTGATGATGCTTGCTATACTTGTGGCCAAGATGCCAATATGAATTATGCTTATGGAGATGAACTTTCTATAGTTCCTTATGTTAAACATGAAATTGTTGCTATTGCACCCACACATGATAGTCCTATTATCTTTTTGAATTCTCCAAACTACACTATATCGGAGAAGTTTGCACTTATTAAGGATTATATTGATGGGTTGCCTTTTTCCGTTGCACATGATGATTTTGATAGATATAATATGCAGGTTCTTGCTGCTCCTACTTGCAATTATTATGAGAGAGGAACTATATCTCCACCTCTCTATGTATCCAACATGATAAAATTGCAAGAAACTATTTATACTATGCATTGGCCTTTACTTTGTGTGCATGAATTATTCTTTTATGACAAGCCGATGCATAGGAAGAGAGTTAGACTTCATCATTACATGATATATGTTACTTTGTGCTCACTACTAAATTACAAATCATTGTTAATTAAAATTGGCTTTGATATACCTTGGGATCCGGGTAGATCCATTACTTGAGCACTATATGCCTAGCTTAATGGCTTTAAAGAAAGCGCTGGCAGGGAGACAACCCAGAAGTTTTAGAGAGTCATTTATTTCTGTTGAGTGCTTTCATATAGTTTAAAAACGACAAAAATAAATAGGGGAACCCAAAACTTTTTCAAAAAGGAAAGTGAAAGTGAGAAAGACAAGCACTGTTGAAGTGAGAGAGCTCCTTGAACTTTGTTCATGCTCACGGCAACTTTATGAATCTTGATTACAGAAATTTTTCAACAAAAATAATTATCCCCTTGTACAATTCCATTGTATTATAAAAATAATGTGCCAAGGTTTGCTTTTAGGATGTTTATATTTGCTTGATGGTTTGTACGGTGCAGGACAGAAACTTTGGCTGTAGTGCGCAATTTTACATTTTTAGCTGGAACGTCAAATGGTACTGATTCTTTTTGCACTGTCTTCCTATACAAATTATTTATTTTTCCTAATTTTGGTAGAATTTTTCAAGTATCAGAAGTATGGTGAATGTTCATATTATTACAGACTGTTCTGTTTTAGACATATTCTGTTTTCGATGCATAGTTTGCTTATTTTGATGAAACTATCAATTTATATTAGTGGATTAAGCCATGAAAAAGTTATTTTACAGTAGAAACAATGCAAAAACAAAATATGAATTGGTTTGCAACAGTACTTAGAGTAGTGATTTGCTTTATTATACTAACGGATCTTACCGAGTTTTCTGTTGAAGTTTTGTGTGGATGAAGTGTTCGATGATTGAGAAGCTTTCGATGTGAGAAGAAGGAAGAGAGGAAAGAGCCCAAGCTTGGGGATGCCCAAGGCACCCCAAGTAAATATTCAAGGAGACTCAAGCGTCTAAGCTTGGGGATGCTGGGGAGGCATCCCCTCTTCCTTCAACAAATATCGGTATGTTTTCGGATTCGTTTCATTCATGCGATATGTGCAAGTCTTGGAGCGTCTTTTGCATTTAGGTTTTTATTTTTCTTTTTATGCACCATGCTGGTACGAGATGGTCCTTGGTTTCTTTATAGAATGCTCTTTGCACTTCACTTATATCTTTTGAGTATGGCTTTATAGAATGCTTCATGTGTTTCACTTATATCATTTGAAGTTTGGATTGCCTGTTTCTCTTTACATAGACAACCACCATTTGTAGAATGCTCTTTTGCTTCACTTAGATTTGTTAGAGCATGGGCATATCTTTTGTAGAAAGAATTGAAATCTCTTGCTTCACTTATATCTATTTAGAGAGATGACAGGAACTGGTTATTCACATGGTTAGTCATAAAATCCTACATAAACTTGTAGATCGTTGAATATGATATGTTTGATTCCTTGCAATAGTTTTGCGATATAAAGGTGGTGATATTAGAGTCATGCTAGTTGAGTAATTGTGAAATTGATAAATACTTGTGTTGAGGCTTGCAAGTCCCGTAGCATGCACGTATGGTGAACCGTTATGTAACGAAGTCGGAGCATGAGGTGTTTATTGATTGTCTTCCTTATGAGTGGCGGTCGGGGACGAGCGATGGTATTTTCCTACCAATCTATCCCCCTAGGAGCATGCGCGTAGTACTTTGTTTTGATAACTAATAGATTTTTGCAATAAGGATGTGAGTTCTTTATGACTAATGTTGAGTCCATGGATTATACACACTCTTACCCTTCCACCATTGCTAGCCTCTCTAGTACCGCGCAACTTTCGCCGGTACCATAAACCCACCATATACCTTCCTCAAAACAGCCACCATACCTACCTATCATGGCATTTCCATAGCCATTCCGAGATATATTGCCATGCAACTTCCATCATCATCATATACATGACTTGAGCATTCATTGTCATACTGCTTTGCATGATCGTAAGATAGCTAGCATGATGTTTTCATGGCTTGTCTGTTTTTATGTCATTGCTACGCTAGATCATTGCACATCCCGGTACACCGCCGGAGGCATTCATATAGAGTCATATCTTTGTTCTAGATATCGAGTTGTAATGTTGAGTTGTAAGTAAATAAAAGTGTGATGATCATCATTTAATAGACCATTGTCCCAAAAAAAAGAAAGGCCAAAAAAAGGAGAGGCCAAATAAAAAATAAAAAATAAAAGGGACAATGCTACTATCCTTTTTCCACACTTGTGCTTCAAAGTAGCACCATGTTCTTCATATAGAGAGTCTCTTGAGTTATCACTTTCATATACTAGTGGGAATTTTCATTATAGAACTTGGCTTGTATATTCCGATGATGGGCTTCCTCAAATGCTCGAGGTCTTCATGAGCAAGCAAGTTGGATGCACACCCACTTAGTTTCAGTTAGAGCTTTCATACACTTATAGCTCTAGTGCATCCGTTGCATGGCAATCCCTACTCACTCACATTGATATCTATTGATGGGCATCTCCATAGCCCGTTGATACGCCTAGTTGATGTGAGACTATATTCTCCTTTTTGTCTTCTCCACCATCATATTCTATTCCACCTATAGTGCTATGTCCATGGCTCACGCTCATGTATTGCGTGAAAGTTGAAACGGTTTGAGAACGCCAAAAGTATGAAACAATTGCTTGGCTTGTCATCGGGGTTGTGCATGATGTGAATATTTGTGTGGTGAAGATGGAGCATAGCCAGACTATATGATTTTGTAGGGATAACTTTCTTTGGCCATGTTATTTTGAAAAGACATGATTGCTTTATTAGTAGGCTTGAAGCATTATTATTTTTATGTCAAAGGATAGATTATTGCTTTGAATCACTCGTGTCTTAATATTCATGCCATGATTAGATATATGATCAAGATTATGCTAGGTAGCATTCCACATTAGAAATTATCTTTTTTATCATTTACCTACTCAAGGACGAGCAGGAATTAAGCTTGGGGATGCTGATACGTCTCCGTCGTATCTATAATTTTTGATTGTTCCATGCCAATATTATTCAACTTTCATATACTTTTGGCAACTTTTTATACTATTTTTGGGACTAACATATTGATCCAGTGCCCAGTGCCAGTTCCTGTTTGTTGCATGTTTTTTGTTTCGCAGAATATCCATATCAAACGGAGTCCAAACGGAATAAAAACTGATGGAGATTTTTTTGGAATATATATGATTTTTGGGAAGAAGAATCCATGCGAGACGACGCTCGAGGGGCCCACGAGGTATGGGGCACGCCCCAGGGTGTCACGCGCGCCCTTGACCCTCGTGGCCACCCCGTAAGGCGGTTGGTGCCCTTCTTTTGCCGCAAGAAAGCTAATTTCCAGATAGAGATCATGTCAAAATTTCAGCCCAATCGGAGTTACGGATCTCCGAGAATAGAAGAAACGGTGAAAGGTAAGAATCTGAGAACGCAGAAACAGAGAGAGACAGAGAGACAGATCCAATCTCGGAGGGGCTCTCGCCCCTCCCGTGCCATGGAGGCCATGGACCATAGGGGAAACCCTTCTCCCATCTAGGGAGGAGGTCAAGGAATAAGAAGAAGGAGGGGGGCTCTCTCCCCCTCGCTTCCGGTGGCACCGGAGTGCCACCGGGGGCCATCATCATCACCGCGATCTACCCCAACACCTCCGCCATCTTCACCAACATCTCCATCACCTTCCCCCTCTATCTACAGCGGTCCACTCTCCCGCAACCCGCTGTACCCTCTACTTGAACATGGTGCTTTATGCTTCATATTATTATCCAATGATGTGTTGCCATCCTATGATGTCTGAGTAGATTTTCATTGTCCTATCGGTGGTTGATGAATTGCTATGATTGATTTAATTTGCTTGTGGTTATGTTGCTGTCCTTTAGTGCCCATCATATGATTGCGCGCGTGGATCACACCCTAGGGTTAGTTGTATGTTGATAGGACTATGTATTGGAGGGCAAGAGTGACAGAAGCTTCAACCTAGCATAGAAATTGATGCATACGGGATTGAAGGGGGACCAATATATCTTAATGCTATGGTTGGGTTTTACCTTAATGAACATTAGTAGTTGCAGATGCTTGCTAATAGTTCCAATCATAAGTGCATAGAATTCCAAGTCAGGGATGACATGCTAGCAGTGGCCTCTCCCACATAATACTTGCTATCGATCTAGTAAAGTAGTCAATTGCTTAGGGGCAATTTCGCAACTCCTACCACCACTTTTCCACACTCGCTATATTTACTTTATTGTTTGTTTATCTAAACATCCCCTACTTTTTATTTACGTACTCTTTATTATCTTGCAAACCTATCCAACAACACCTACAAAGTACTTCTAGTTTCATACTTGTTCTAGGTAAAGCGAACGTCAAGCGTGCATAGAGTTGTATCGGTGGTCGATAGAACTTGAGGGAATATTTGTTCTACCTTTAGCTCCTCGTTGGGTTCGACACTCTTACTTATTGAAAACTGTTGCGATCCCCTATACTTGTGGGTTATCATCGGTGCTCATAATTTTTCATTGTATCATCCATGCTAGTTTATTTTCTTTTAAGCATTCTTCTTGTGTGTTTGAAAAACCTTAAGAAAAATCAAAAAAATAGTTGTAGCTTTTAGCTAGTTTACTTTCCATGCCTGTAGTAGTAATAACTAAAAGAAAACCAAAAAAGATTTTTTGTTCTTCTTTTGTTTGTTGGGAGCTTTCCCATGTAAGTAGTTTTGTTTCCTTTCTTTTCTTTGGGGGTTGAGAGGAGAAGACCATGATGAAAATGTTGAAGTGGCTCTCATATGCATTATTGTTGATTTAACCAAGAGCCCATATTACCTTGTCTTCTGCCTTGTATTGAATGCTTGCAGATTCCAGCTTAGTCCAATGCACGTGCACTATTATTATTGTTATCCACACTATTTGGTTGTGCAAGTGAAAGGCAATAATGACGATATATGATGGACTGATTGAGATGAGAAAAGCTGGTATGAACTTGACCTATCTTATTTTTGTAAATATGATTAGTTCATTGTTCCCGATTCAGCCTGTTATGAATGAAACATGTTTGCAATTACAATTAGAGATTATAGTTGCTCATGCCATGCTTAATTAGCTAGGAGTTTATAATGGTTTACCTTGCGAGCCAACATGCTATTAAAATGGTTGTGATGTGGTATGATAGGGCGGTATCCTCCTTTGAACGATTCTAGTGGCTTGACTTGGCACATGTCCAGGCATGTAGTTGAAACAAATCAACATAGCCTCCATAATATTTATGTTCATGGTGAATTATATCCTACTCATACTTGCACTCAGTGTTGATTAATTTTAATGCATGTTCATGACTATTATCGCTCTCTAGCTGGTCGCTTCCCAGTCTCTTTCTAGCCTTCACTTGTACTAAGCGGGAATACTTCTTGTGCATCCAACTCCATAAACTCCAAAAAGTTATTCCATATGAGTCCACCATACCTTCCAATATGCGGTATTTACCTGCCGTCGCAAGTAAATTTGTATGTGCCAAACTCTAAACCTTCAAACGAAATTCTGCTTTGTATGCTCGAATAGCTCATGTATGAACTAGGGTTGTCTATATCTTCCATGCTAGGTGGGTTATTCTCAAGAGGAGTGGACTCCGCTCCTCATTCACGAGAAAATGGCTGGTAACCGGGATGCCCAGTCCCATGCTTAAATGAAATTAATTGCAAACAAAACTCCCCCACGATTGTTGATAGTTGGAGGCACCCGTTGTTTTGGACAAGCCATGGATTGATGTTTGTTGGTGGTAGGTGGAGTATAAACTTTACCATTCTGTTTGGGAACCTCCTATAATGTGTCTAGCATGGAAGATATCGAATCTCTCGGTTTTTATGTTGACAATGAAAGTATACCACTCAAAATATTATTCATCTCTATTTCAAAATCGAGCTCTAGCACTGATATGTCTCCGTCATATCAACTTTTCCAAACACTTTTGCCCTTGTTTTGGACTCTAACTTGTATGATTTGAATGGAACTAACCCGGACTGACGCTGCTTTCAGCAGAATTGCCATGGTGTTATTTTTGTGCAAAAATAAAAGTTCTCGGAATGACCTAAAAATCAACGGAGATTATTTTTGGAATATATCAAAATACTGGAAGAAGAATCCATGTCAGGGGGCCCACACCCTGTCCACGAGGGTGGGGGCACGCCTACCCCCATGGGCGCGCCCCTGCCTCATGGGCCCCCTGATGCTCCACCGGCGTCCATCTTGACTCCATATACTCACTTTCGGGGAGAAAAAAGTCGGAGAGAAGGATTCATCGTGTTTTATGATACAGAGCCGCTGCCAAGCCCTAAACTCTCTCGGGAGGGCTGATCTGGAGTCCGTCCGGGGCTCCGTAGAGGGGAATCCGTCGCCATCATCATCATCAACCTTCCTACATCACCAATTTCATGATGCTCATTGCCGTGCACGAGTAATTCCATCGTAGGCTTGTTGGACGGTGATGGGTTGGATGAGATTTATCATGTAATCGAGTTAGTTTTGTTAGGGTTTGATCCCTAGTATCCACTATGTTCTGAGATTGATGTTGCTATGACTTTGCTATTCTTAATGCTTGTTACTAGGGCCCGAGTGCCATGATTTCAGATCTGAACCTATTATGTTTTCATGAATACATGTGAGTTCTTGATCATATCTTGCAAGTCTATAGTCACCTATTATGTGTTATGATCCGTAAACCCCGAAGTGACAATAATCAGGATACTTACCGGTGGTGACCGTAGTTTGAGGAGTTCATGTATTCACTATGTGTTAATGCTTTGGTCTGGTACTCTATTAAAAGGAGGCCTTAATATCCCTTAGTTTCCAATAGGACCCCGCTGCCATGGGAGGGTAGGAGAAAAGATGTCATGCAAGTTCATTTCCATAAGCACATATGACTATATTCGGAATACATGCCTACATTACATTGATGAAGTGGAGCTAGTTCTGTGTCACCCTAGGTTATAACCGTTGCATGATTGATCGCATCCGACATAATTATCCATCACTGATCCATTTCCTACGAGCTTTTCATATATTGTTCTTCGCCTATTTACTTTTCCGTTGCTATTGTTACAATCACTATAAAACCCAAAAATATTAATTTTTCTACCGTTACCACTATTATCATATTACTTTGCTACTAAACACTTTGCTACAGATATTAAGTTTCCAGGTGTGGTTGAATTGACAACTCAGCTCCTAATACTTGAGAATATTCTTTGGCTCCCCTTATGTCGAATCAATAAATTTGGGTTGAATACTCTACCCACAAAAACTGTTGCGATCCCCTATACTTGTGGGTTATCAAGACTACTTTCTGACGCCGTTGCCGGGGAGCATAGCTCTATTCTTTGAGTCACTTGGCATTTATATCTGCTTATCATTATGAAGAACTTGAAAGATCAAAGAACCAAGATTTTTCCCACAACTGCGAGGGGAGGTAAGGAACTGCCATCTAGCTCTACACTTGATTCACCTTCTGTTTTGAGTAAACTTGCAACACCTACACATGCTATTGATTTTGATAGGTCGCATGTTATTGATGATGCCACTTCTACTATGCATGATGCTTATGATGAAACTACTTCTATGCTTGATACTACCGTGCCACTAGGTGAATTTCTTGATGAACAACTTGCTAGGGCTAGAGAGAATGAAATTATTGAAACTGATAATATTGATGAAAGTAACGATGAAGATTCTCCCCCTAGATATGAATTGCCTGTTGTGCCTGAGGGTTATGTTATGGATGAAGAAACTGCTAGAGACTTCTTAGCTTGCAATGATAGATCTGATCTTAAGAAATTATTAGCTAAGCTTAAAGAAAAGTCTTTGAATGCTAGAATGAAATATGACCCTACTTTTGCTACTTCACCATCTTTATTACTGATAAGGATTATGATTTCTTTGTCGAACCTGAGTTAATTACTTTGGTTGAATCTGATCCTTTCTATGGCTATGAATCTGAAACTGTTGTGGCACATCTTACTAAATTGAATGATATAGCCACCCTGTCCACTCATGATGAGAAAACTCGCTATTACTTTATCCTCAAGTTATTTTCATTCTCATTAAAGGGTGATGCTAAGACATGGTTTAATTATCTTGATCCTGGTTGTGTGCGTAGTCCCCAAGATATGATTTATTACTTCTGTGCTAAATATTTCCCCGCTCATAAGAAACAAGTTGCCTTAAGGGAAATATATAATTTTGTGCAAATTGAAGAAGAGAGTCTCCCAGAAGCTTGGGGAGGCTTCTCCGATTACTTAATGCTTTGCCTGATCGTCCTCTCAATAAAAATGAAATACTTGATATCTTTTATAATGGACTAACCGATGCTTCCAGAGACTACCTGGATAGTTGTGCTGGTTGTGTTTTCAGGGAAAGAAATGTTGATCAAGCTGAATTGCTATTGAATAATATGTTGACTAATGAAAATAATTGGACACTTCCTGAACCAACTCCTAAGCCAACTCCGAAGAAAAGGGATATTCTATTTCTCAGTCCTGAAGATATGCAAGAGGCAAAGAAATCTACAAAAGAAAAAGGTATTAAAGCTGAAGATGTTAAGAATTTACCACCTATTGAAGAAATACATGGTCTTGATAACCCGACACAGGTAGTAAAGATAAATACTCTATAGATTTGATAAATGTGAAATTCCACTTACTAAGTTTGCAAGCCAATGCTTGGACGAGTTTGATGACTTTATGGTTAAACAAGAAAATTTCAATGCTTATGTTGGTAGACAATTGAAATACAATGCTGATATGCTTGAACACTTGAGTGATTATATGTCTAGAGTTAAAGGTGAACTTAAACTTATTAGTAAACATGCTTCTATGGTTACCACTCAATTAGAACAAGTGCTTAAAGCTCAGAATGATTTGCTCAATGAATTCAATAATAAAAAGAAAGATAATGTTGTTAGAGTTATGACTAGAGGAGGCAAAATGACTCAGGAACCTTTGTATCCTGAGGGCCACCCCAAGAGAATTGAGCAAGATTCTCACAGAGCTAATGTTGATACACCTAGTCCTTCTAAGAGGAAGAAAAAGAAAAAGATAGGACTTTGCATGCTTCTAGTGAACCTGTTGTTGACATACCCGAGAATCCCAATGATATTTCTATTTCTGATGCTAAAACACAATCTGGTAATGAACATGAACCTGGTGATGATGTAAATGATGATGTTCATGTTGATGCTCAACCTAGCAATAATAATGATGTAGAAATTGAACATGTTGTTGCTCTTGATAACCCACAATCAAAGAATCAATGTTATGATGTAGCGACCCGACCTCAAACGATAAAGTCTCTGTGCTTCAGTGTCATCCCTGGATTGGTAATGCTGACACACACAGTACTCGAGGATTTATAACAGAGTAGCAATCACACACTTATTACATCGAATGTCTCCAAAGAGTACTTATTACAATAAATATGGCTTAAGGCCATCTAATACGATAACAGCGGAAGTCTTGGAAGATAAAGTGAGTCCATCAACTCCAACGGCATAGCTGAGCTGCACGGCAATGACCTAACGAACCTTACTCCTCGTCTGAAAAGTCTGAAACATAATACGTTGCAGCCTGAAAACGGGTTAGCACATGGAATATGCTGGCAAAGTAACACAGTAGAGCAAGAACAAAATAATGCTATCACTACATGCATATTCGGCTGGTGGAAAGCTCTATGGTTATAGTTTTTGCGAAAAGCCAATTTTTCCCTACAACAAAGGAATATATTTTAATTTAACTATCATGGTAGTTGAAACATCATTAAGAAGGTTCCACCAACTCAATCCCAATTAAAGTAATTATCAACCCAACATTATTAAGTGAAAAGTGATGAGATACTTAAGATACTCCAAGTACTAGGTACTGAAAATGTCAATAACCGGGGACACGACTAACCATGATTAGTTTGTACACTCTGCAGAGGTTTGCACACTTTTCCCCACAAGACTCGATCGCCTCCGTTGAATTTCTCGCACTACATGATGTTTGAGAAATGTATGACCGAGACACAGTCTTTCAGAAACATTAACTCTCTACTCCGGGCAGACCATACCAAACCTACAACCCACTACCTGCCGATCCACCTCTTCAAGAGCTTCACGTAACTTACTCAACTATCCTAGAGCCCATAATAGCTTGTGGCTGCACACGGAAGTTTCTAGAATGAATCATCTCAGTTCCCTTTGAGCCTGGGTGGCGGTCCATTAGAAAATCACACGGAACCCCGGGATTTCCAAAAATATAGGCAACACTGGGTACTCCAGGTGCCTCAATCCACCCAGATGTGTATTCGAGTTGCCACCTTAAGTTAAACCATTATTTAACAATCTCACATCTGTCATGGATTTCACTCACCCAAACCACGTCTACGAGCATAGCATAGCAATATAAGCAATTCGCACAAGTAACTCCCAAGGTTTGAATATAACAGGGCAATAGGTTCTACCTCATCAACTACTTCCCACCCACAAGTTAATGACATCCTAACCATGCAATGTTTGAAGATTGGAACTAATGCATAAAAACTGGGTGATAAAGGGATATGATCAAAGTGTTACTTGCCTTGCTGACGATCCGCGAAACCTAGGGACTCCAAATAACACGCTTCGCACTCCGGGAATTCTATCGCAAACAAACAATAGCATACATAAGCAATCAAGCAAAGAAGCACAGGTAAAACTCAAATAAGAAGATCTCACCAGAAAGTTCAACTTAAGAACTTTGGTTTGCAAAAAGAATCAAATCAAATGGAGCAATGAAACTTAAACAGCGAAAGAAACAAGATCCGTTTACTAATCTGGACCTAGGTCAAATTTTACAGTAGCAAAAGCTTGTTCAAGTTGGTTAAACAGAAAGAGGGTCTCAAGACTAAGATCTAGGCGCTTTAATCGCCTGATTCCGACTAACGAGCGAAACGATAAACTAGAACGAAAATCGGATCAGAAATCGCGATCAGAAATAACCGCGGAAAAATCCGATAAAAGAAAACTGACGAACAGGCTAACGAACGAGCGTTCGTTGTCTGTAACTAACGAGTGAAAACCTTCCATTAAAACGAATGTACAGACGAACGTCCGCTAAAAAGTAAAACCGGTGAACCGAAAAAAACGAACTAGGGTTTTTCTTAAAAAACCAGATCGGTTTTTCTTAAAGAAACCGGCGGCAACGGCTACCTCGTCGGTCCGGCAAGACACGGCGGCGACAGCGGGGCGAGGCGGCGGCGGCGTGGCGCGGTGCGGCAGCGGGAGGTGGCGGCATGGCGTGGTGCGGCAGCGGGCGGTGGCGGCTGCGGGCGGCGGCGGCTGCGGGCGGGGCTAGGCGGTGGCGGCGGGTGGTGGTGGTGGTGGGGGCTGGGTATTTAAGGGGGGGTGCCGGCGTAGAGGAGGGGCAAAGGCGGTGGGGAGGGGAGTCCGGCTCGGACTCCTCCGAATCGGCGGCGGCGCGGCGCGGCCGGTCTCCAGGAGGTAGACGGCGCGCGGGAGGGAGCGGGCCGGCGGCTGGGCTTCGGCCCAGTTAGCCACTACGCCTTTTTTTTAAATAATTCCGCCGGAGAGAAAAAAATCCTAGAAAATAAAATAAAAATCTAAAACTGCCAAAACAATTTTTCACCGTCTAAATAAAATATTTAGAACGATATGAACATTTTCGTGGCCCTAAAATGCAATTTTTGAAAATGTGCAATTTTTCTAATGCAAACAAAATTGTAATAAAATCCGAATAAAAATAAATATTTGATTTTAATATTTTTCCTCCAATATTTCAATTATTTTGGAGAAGTCATATTATCTCCTCTCATATACTTTAATATGAAATATTTTTGGAGAGAAATATAATTAAAACCAAAAATCCTCGTTTCAATATTTGATAAAATCAAATTTGAAAACCGGGGAAATCCCCAACTCTCTCCGAGGGACCTTGAGTTGTTTAGGATTTCGAGGATCGCGAGACGAAATGCAATAAAATATGATATGCAAGAATGATCTATGTATAACATTACAAATTGAAAATTTGGGATGTTACAAACCTAACCCCTTAAGATGAATCTCGCCCTCAAGATTCGGGTTGGCTAGAAAATAGGTGTGGGTGGTCTTTGCGGAGATCATCCTCTTGTTCCCAGGTGGCTTCGTCCTCGGTATGGTGGCTCCACTGAACTTTGCAAAACTTGATAACCTTGCTGCGGGTGACTCGATTGGCAAACTCCAAAATCTTGACTGGCTTCTCCTCATAAGTCAAATCATTGTCCAACTGAATCGCCTCCAAGGGTACGGTATCTCTTAGCGGTATATCGGCCATCTCAGCATGGCACTTCTTCAACTGGGAAACGTGAAACACATCGTGAACTCCTAACAGTCCTTCAGGTAACTCCAACTTGTAGGCAACTTCTCCCATCAGTTCCAAAACACGATACGGTCCTACAAATCTCGGGCCTAACTTTCCCTTAACTCTAAAACATTTCACTCCTTGCAAAGGTGATACTCGCAGATATGCTATATCTCCAATTTCATAGGTTACCTCCTTGCATTTCGAATCTGCATAACTCTTTTGTCTGGACTGAGCTATCTTCAGTCTATCCCGAATCAGTTTAACCTTCTCCTCAGACTCTTTGATCAAGTCTAGTCCAAACAACTGTCGGTCACCAACTTCATCCCACATCAACGGTGTTCTGCACCTTCGTCCATACAGGGCTTCGAATGGTGCCATCTTCAAACTGGCTTGGTAACTATTGTTGTATGAGAACTCTGCATAAGGCAGATTATCATCCCAACTAGACCCATAATGTAGCGCACATGCTCTCAACATATCCTCCAGAGTCTGGTTGACTCTCTCGGTCTGTCCATCGGTCTGCGGGTGGAATGCTGTACTGAACTCCACCCTTGTTCCCAAAGTCTGGTGCAGCTGATGCCAAAACTTTGAGGTAAAATGTGTCCCTCTATCTGATACGATGGTCCTTGGAACTCCATGCAGACATACGATCCTGGTCATATATATCTTGGCCAACTTTGCACTGGTATAAGTTGTTTTCACTGGGATAAAGTGTTTGTAACATCCCAAAATTCTAAATTTTGGAATGTTATAATAAATAGATATGTTGATTGTTTGTTTGATTGTTGTGTGATTGATTGAGTGAAATTCGAAACCTTTTTGAAAGTTAAATGAGAGGGAATAAAAGGACTTTCCCAAACTTTCACCTTTTTGCATTTTTGATCTCCGTGAATTCAAATTCTTTTCACCATGAAACCCTAAAGAGAAGATAACATGACTTCTTCCATTTATTTAAATGAAAAGGGGTGTTGAAAATATTTGAATTTCATTTGAAAATATTTCCAGTTCTGTAACTTTAAGCAACTCAATGATTTTCATGAGAGAAGATAAAATGACTTCTTCAAAACATATGAAATATGAGTTGGGAGTTTCAAAGAAACTCAAATTTAAAATCCATTTGAAATTTATTTTTTCAATTTGGGTTATTTGAGTTTTATTCAAATTATTTTTCTCCAAAAACAAAGTACATGGAAAATAGGGTAACATGATTCCCTACAATAGAAAACTGGAGAAAAATTAATTTGAAATTATTTTGGTATTTTTAAAATGATTTTTATTGGATTTTATTAGACCGGTAGCACTCTTTGAATTATCTGAATTTGTGTGGATTTTATTTGGCATTATAAAAATGTCCATCTTGTAGAAAATCTTTTTCTGCAAATTTTGGTATATTATATGCCTATATAAAATTATGATTTATTTTGTTTTATTTATGTTTGTTGTGTGGAAAATCTTTAAAAAATATATAGAAACTTCGCCGACTGGGCCGGCCCAGCACCCAGCCAGGTCGCGGCCCAGCTCGCCCGTCGTCCCCGATAGGGATTCCTCCCGAGTCCGCATCACCGCCGCCGCTCGCCGTGCATGCTCCGGCCTCCTCTGCCCCCTTCCCCACGCCACCTCGGAGCCGCCCCGCCCCCTATAAAAGCCGAGGCCCGGCCCTGCCTCGCCTCCTCTCGTTTCACCGCCGCCCTCGCCTGCATCCCGTTGCGCCGCCCGCGCCCGATCCGAGCTGCCGCCGCTTTGGTTCGCCGCCGACGCCGCTGCCGCACGCCGCGTAGCCACCTCGCGCCGCCTCGTGCCGCTGCCGTCGCCTCGCCGGAACCGCCGTCTCACTGCGCCATCCTCGCCGGAGTTAACCGCCACCGCCGCCGGACTTTTCCCTTGAACTGGTATAAACCGAATTAACCTGCCCCGGTTTCTCTTCAGCTTTTTATTATATATAGATCGGTTTTCTCTTTTAGATCGGTTTTTTTAGCCTAGTTATTTTCGAGAACGTTCGCTGGTTATGCCTTCACAGTGAATGGATTCATTCGTTAACGATCGGCAACGAACGTTCACTATTTAGTCTTTTTCTTTTATTTTAGTTTTCTGCTAGGGACCTATTCGCTAGGTTTTCTTTTACAGTTTAGTCCCTGGTTTTCAAACGGTCACAACTTTTACACCGTTTGTCCAAATCCAATGAAACCAACGCCCACTTCTCCGTTATGATCTCCTCTATCTAGTAATCCAACTCAAACATGTTTTTGAAAGTTTAAAATTTGAATTAGACCAGATTTGTATTCAAACTTCGTTTGATCGTAACTTGAGTTTCGTAGCTCTGTTTGAGTTGATTCTTTTTGCTTTTCGAAGCTCTTGACCTAAACTTCTGATAAGGCCAAATTCATACAATTTTGGTACTGTTAGAAATTGTTTTATGTTGCAAGAGTTATTTGCTTGGTTTTGATGTTTTCCGAATTGTTTTCTTCGTTCTTTCCGACCTTTTGAGTGATTGCTTATGTGTGGTTACTATTGCTTGCTTACGATAGATTGACCGGAGTGTGACGAGTAGAACTATCAAGAGTTATGAGTGCGAATCATCTTCATCAACATTGCAGGAAAGTTCACACTTTGATCATACTTTCCCATTACCTAGTTTTATGCATTAGTTTCAACCCTCAAACATTGCATGATTAGGATCTAATTAAATTATGGGTATTGGGAAGTAGTTGATGAGGTAGGAACCTATTTCCTTGCATTCAAACCTTTGGGAGTTACTTCTACGTTTGCTTATAATGCCATGCTATGCTACTAGACGTGGATGGGTGAGTGTATCCATAATAGATGTGAGATTGATAATTTAATGGTTTACTTAAGGTGGCAACTTTAACACACATCTGTGTGGATTGAGGCACCTGGGTATTCCAGCGATTGCCTGTTTAGGCAGCTGGGTATTCCAGCGATTGCCTATTTTTCTTTTGGACCGCCACCCAGGTTCAAAGGGATCATGAGATTATTCATACTAGAAACTTCTGTGTGCAGCCACAAGCTATTATGGGCTCTAGCATAGTTGACTAAGTCGTGCAAACTCTTACAGTGGTAGACTAGCAGATGTAGGGGATGTAGGTTGGTACGGTCTACCCATTCGTAAGGTGCTAGCGCTTTTGGAAGACTATGTGTAGAGGCCAACTGTATAGGCTTAGTTACACTTGAAGTGGTCTTCAGATCTCTGGATAATTTCCGAAGCAAGGAGTTAATCTTCGACATAGTCCCGTTCCGCAGTGGCTATCATGCACTGCTCGAACGAACCGCATTTGCTAAGTTCAATGTGGTGCCGCACTATGCATACCTCAAGCTCAAGATGCCAGGCCCTCGAGGAGTCATCATGGTCAATGGAAACACCGAACGCTCTCTCCAAACGGAGGAGCATACGGCGGCTATCGCAGCGGAGGTACAAAGCAGCCTCTCAAGGCAATTCTCCAGTCCGGCCATTAAACGTCTAGACACCGTCAAGCGTGCCCGGAGTAACCTACAACAAGACCGCCTGGCACGTTCCGAGCAAGCATAGCAATGCGTCCCCAACCCCAGCCCTCGCGAACTTGCGAAACCAGTGTTGCGCGTACATAACTACGCTATGGAAATACCATGGGCATAGGGGGAGGGGCACCATCACGGCACGCCCGAAACGCGGCTTAAACCGCACTAGGGGCTGCCGATTTCTTGATTTTCTCTTATTTTCAGGACTCCATTCTTCGGAAGGCTTGTCCGGCAGTATAATTGCCGCACAAACGATACGCCCAGGGAAGCAGAAAGCTACACCGCGCTATGGAACTCTAAGGTGGTCTCTATAACGACTAGTATACCTGTTTCACATGCCATTCCGCAGCTCGCCCCTGGAAAGGACATGTTAAATAGTCCCATCTTTTGCTTATTGCACTTTTTGTATCGTTCTGCTTTGATCGCAGCTTTTTTTAAATAAACAATGCATAACTTCCGTCTATTATTGCATTACCTTTTTTTACAAATATATGTTCATTAATGACATGTTGCACCCGTACACTTTGGTACGGCCAATACGCCAAGGGCTTAAGTACCCCACAATATGGTGTGAGAAGTCCGAACACTTTCACAAGTGCGGCACCCCGAACTTATAGCGTTATATGCATCAGCTCCGAATCATGTCTTGGGTCAATAGTTGGGTTTGCCCGGCTCCTATGTTTTGGTACCTTATGTTCCATTATATCGGCTAAGGTAGCACTAGGAGAACTACTGCGATTGTGCCCCAGTTGAGCTGGGCTAAGGACCTCAGCAAAGAAAGCTAAAACTGACCGTCATGATGATGCGAGAGCTGGTCGCTGTTCGAGAGGTTTTTGAGTCCCTAAAGACTTATGCCGCTTAGAGCGAGGAGTCGGCTTTGTCCGGCCTAGGCGTGGATAGCACCCCGAACTCGGTCTTCCGAACACTAGGGGCTTTGCCGAAATTTAAAATTATAGAATTCTATGGCTAAGTGAGAGTGTTCAAGCATTATAGTCTGATTGCCTTGTTCATTGTGTTGAGCGCCTCCCTCGAAGGACCCAAGAATGGGAGAAAGAGCGCTCATGTTTATCCCGAACACCCCAGCACTCGTGGCATGGGGGCAGAAGCCGACGACTCGCCATCTCTCAAATTTGATAAACGGTCGCACAGAAGGTAATATTTTAAATTCAAAAGCGTTGCTCAGCGCATATGAACAAGTTTTCAGCGTACAGGATCACAAATGCGAGTTCACTCAAAAATTACATCTTTGGAGCATTCATCCGCTATAAGGCGGGCACCCTTCAGGATGCCCTCATAATACGCTTCCGGGACGCGATGCTCCTTGCCCGGCGGCGGCCCGTCCTTCACCAGCTTCTCCGCATCCATCTTGCCCCAGTGCACTTTAGCACGGGCAAACGCCCTACGGGCACCTTCGATGCAGACGGAGCGCTTGATTACCTCAAGCCGTGGAAAGGAATCCACCGGCTGCCTCACCAGCCCGAAGTAGCTCCCAAGCAGAGCCTCTCCAGGCCATAGCCGAACTATGAGGCCCCTTTATGGCCTGTTCGGCAACCTTGTGGAGCTCGACCATTTGCTTCAGCTGGTCGCTCAAAGGCACCAGGTGTCCGGCCTCATCATACTGAGACCAGAACACCTTCTCCATTGAGCTCCCCTCCTCTGCTCGATAGAAGGCGGCGGCATCAGACGCACTACGGGGCAAATCTGTGAATGCTCGTGGAGAGCTCCGGACTCGGGTAAGTAACAAGTAATTCACTTTCACGTGCTTGCTTTGCATAATGAATGCCTTACCCGCCGCTATCTTCATCTCTCCAATTTATTGGAGGGCTTTCTGGGCTTCGGCCTTGGCAGACTTCGCGCTTTCGAGGGCTGCCGCAAGCTCGGACGCTTGCGTCATCGAGTCAAGCTCCAAACTCTCGTGTTTTTTCACGAGAGCCTGGAGCTCTTTCTGCGCCTCCTCCACCCGCGCCTCCTGCTTCCCTCTCTCTGTACGCTCCGCGGCCGCTCTGTTTTTGGCCTCGGACAGCGCTTTCTTAAGGGTTGCCACCTCGGTCGTGGCCCCTATAATAGCACGTTGATCCTGTCATTTTTTGCAACCACATGTTCTCTATATACTTGCGCAAGATATTACTTACCTTTCTTCTCCTCGAGTTGCCTCTTGGCATGGCCGAGCTCATTCTCGGAGCGCGCGAGGTTTTGCTTTAGCGTCTCCACCTCTGCAGTCAGTGCGGCAGAGGCCAGCAGCGAAGCCTGCATACGCATATTGATTTTATTATGTTAGACTCCTGCGAATGTTATTAGATCCTCTATTCGGCTTTTCTTTTCGAACGCCGAATAGAGCATCAGGGGCTACTGTCTATGCGGTCATATTTTTTATTCTTTACTTACCTCAAAGCCTGTTAGAAGGCTGGCACAGGCTTCAGTCAGTCTGCTCTGGGCGGACTGAACCTTCTGGATCACCGCACTCATAATAGTGCGGTGCTCCTCGTCGATGGAGGCGCCGTTAAGCGTCTCCAGCAAATTGTCCGGTGCCTCCGGTTGGACGGAGGTCACTGGCTCGGTAGGATTGCTCCTCTTGGAAGGAGGCTGCCTACCGGAGTCCGGAACTGTTGAAGGTTCCGGCGCGGTGTCCGGCTCAAAGCCGGACTTAGAGCCCTTGGGGGTTCTACCCCCTTCACGCCTGGAGTCCGGGAGGTCACCTTGCGGCGCCTCCAGGGCCACCTCCTCCTGGCTTGGAACCTATTGGGACAGCACCTCGGCTTCGTCCGTAGGGTGGGGGGAGGTAGCCGTCGGAAGCGAATTCACATCCGACGAATCCAGGGAACCGCTCGATGACACGTCGAGCCGGTCTTTGGGTGGACTGCATGAACATGTTCGACATAAGGAAAAGCTGTGCAATGGAGGAATACTATGAATGTCTCTGGTATCCGGACACTTACGATCTCGCCAGGGGCTTGGCCCTGTGCGGCCACTCCTCTTCGCCGATGTCGGCGTTGGTGGAGCCGTCCGGAATAAGGGTTTTCCCCTTCTTGGACCCTTCGTCCTCCCCAGTTGGGGTGGCCTACCTTTTCTTCTCTCCCCCCGCTGGAGGGCTGAGGTCTCTTCTTCCTCTTCCTCGTCTTCACGGGAGGAGTGCGTCTTGGAGTCGTCGGATGATGAATCCGACACCCCCAAGCGCCGGGCACTCTTTCGAGTCCCCATGGCCTTCTTCTTGGCCTTCTTCTCCGGCACCACATAGGGTGCCGGAACTAGCAGCTTCGCCAAAGCGAGCGTCCGCTGGGCCTTCGGGAAAAGGAGCCGAACAGTTGATCTGTCCGGACGTCTCCTGCCAATCCTGTCAAAGGTAAGGGAGCTTAGATCCCGCATGGAGTCAAACTATGAAAAACTAATACCCTGTAAAAGGTAAAAACAGCTTATCGCACGAGCGCGATGCTGCGTGCTGAATCTGCGATCCTCGGTAGCGGATACGGGGGCCTCGGCCCCCTTGAAAAGCACCTTCTAGGCATCTTCGTACGTCGTGTCGAAGAGCCTGCTCAGAGTTCGGTGCTGCGCCGGGTCGAACTCCCACAGGTTGAAAGCCCGTTGTTGACACGGGAGGATCCGGCGGATGAGCATAACCTGGACTACATTGACAAGTTTGAGCTTCTTGTCCACCAGGGTTTGGACGCATGTTTGGAGTCCGGTCAGCTCTCCTTCTTTACCCCACGACAGGCCCATCTCTTTCCAGGAGGTGAGCCGCGTAGGGGGTCCGGATCGGAATTTGGGGGCTGCGACCCATTCAGGGTCGCGCGGCTCGGTGATGTAAAATCACCCCGATTGCCACCCCTTTAGGGACTCCACGAAGGAGCCCTTAGGCCATAGGACGTTGGGCATCTTGCCCACCATGGCGCCTCCACACTCCGCCTGGGTGCCGCGCACCACCTTTGGCTTGACATTGAAAGTCTTGAGCCATAGGCCGAAATGGGGGCGGATGCAGAAGAAAGCCTCGCACACGATGATAAACGCCGAGATATTGAGGACAAAGTTCGGGGCCAGATCGTGGAAATCCAGGCCATAGTAGAACATGAGCCCCCGGACAAATGGGTGGAGAGGGAAGCCCAGTCCACGGAGGAAATGGGGGAGTAGCACCACCCTCTCGTGGGGCCTAGGGGTCGGGATGAGCTGCCCCTCTTTGGGAAGCCGGTGCGCAATGTCGTTAGACAAGTATCCGGCCTTCCTCAATCTTTTGATATGTCCCTCCATGACGGAGGAGACCATCCACTTGCCTCTCGCTCCGGACATGGCTGGAGAAGGTTGAGGTGGGGTGTGCGGACTTGGGCACTGGAGCTCGAGTGCGCGGAAATGGATAGGCAAAGGAGGAAGAAGGTGTGGATGAAAAGGTGGATCCTTATCCCCTTATATGGGTGGACGCGACTATGCGCCCCCACCAGCCTGGTAAAACTCGCTTATCTCCCAAGCACCATAGTCAATGGCGCGGTTGGGTTACCCACACCCGTATTGATGAGAATCCCGGAATAAGGGGACACGATCTCTGCTTTAACAAGACGTGCCATGGAAACCGCCTCGCTAAACGCGCTGAGGTGGGACAGTAAAACGATTCGAATAAAGACTTGGCCATGGTGTGATGTCACACTACGGAATACGTCAGCAGATTAGATTTGTGTAAATATTATTCTCTCTATGGCAATATGTGGAAACTTATTTTGTAGAGCCGGACACTACCTTTGTGTTCAAAATCTTCTATGAAGTATTTGGAGGAGGAACCCACCTTGCAATGCTGAAGACAATCTACGCGCCGGACTCGTCGTCATTAAAGCCTAGTTCAGGGGCTACTAAGGGAGTCCTGGATTAGGGGGTGTCTGGATGGCCGGACTATACCTTCGGCCGGACTCCTGGACTATGAAGATACAAGATTGAAGACTTCGTCCCGTGTCCGGAAGGGACTTTTCTTGGCGTGGAAGGCAAGCTTGGCGATACGGATATGTAGATCTCCTACCATTGTAAACGACTCTGTGTAACCCTAGCCCTCTCCGGTGTCTATATAAACCGGAGGGTTTTAGTCCATAGGACGAAGAACAATCATACCATAGGCTAGCTTCTAGGCTTTAGCCTCTCTGATCTCGTGGTAGATCTACTCTTGTACTAGCCATATCATCAATATTAATCAAGCAGGACGTAGGGTTTTACCTCCATCAAGAGGGCCCGAACCTGGGTAAAACATCGTGTCCCTTGCCTCCTGTTACCATCTGGCCTAGACGCACAGTTCAGGACCCCCTACCCGAGATTCGCCGGTTTTGACACCGACATTGGTGCTTTCATTGAGAGTTCCTCTGTGTCGTCACTTTTAGGCCCGATGGCTTCTCCGATCATCAACAGCGATGCGATCCAGGCTGAGACTTTTCTCCCGGGACAGATCTTCGTATTCGGCGGCTTTGCACTGCGGGCCAATTCGCTTGGTCATCTGGAGCAGATCGAAAGCTACACCCTTGGCCATCAGGTCAGAATTGGAAGTTTGAACTACACGGCCGACATCCGCGGAGAATTGATCTTTGACGGATTCGAGCCACAGCCGAGCGCGCCGCACTGTCACGATGGGCATGATTTAGCTCTGCCGCCGAATAGTGCCTTGGAAGCCACACCTTTGTCCGCTCCGACCCCTAGCTCGGAGCCGATCACACCAATCGAGGATGGGTGGTTAGACACTGCCTCGGGGGCTGCAATATCTACGGCGATCGAGCCGAACACCATCCCTATTCTCTGCGAAGCCCGTGACTCCAAGGAGTCGGACTCCTCTCCAGACTCCGAGCCCTCCGCACCCCGACCAATCGAACCCGATTGGGCGCTGATCATGGAGTTCACCGCCGCGGACATCTTTCAGCACTCGCCCTTCGGTGATATTCTGAATTCACTAAAGTCTCTCTCTTTGTCACGAGAGCCCTGGCCGGACTATGGTCAGCAAGGTTGGGATGCGGATGAAGAAGAAATTCAAAGCCCACCCACCACCCACTTCGTAGCCACTGTCGATGATTTAACCGACATGCTCGACTTCGACTCCGAAGACATCGATGGTATGGACACCGATGCAGGAGACAATCAAGAACCAGCGCCTATAGGGCACTAGAAAGACACCTCGTCGTATGATATATACATGGTGGACACCCCAAAAGAAGGCAATGGCGGTGGAACAGCGGAGGATGACCCCTCCAAGATGCAGCCTAAGCGCCGGCGTCAGCGGCGCCGCTCTAAATCCTGCCAAAATAAAAATGGTGATTCCGGCACAGGAGATAATAACACCCCGGACAGTGCCGAAGACAACCACCTCCAGCAAGATTCAGCACAGGAGGATAGAGAAGCCAGCCCTCATGAGAGAGCGGCAGACAGAGAGGTCGAGGACGATAATTTATGCCTCCCTCCGAAGATGACGCAAGCCTCGATGATGACGAATTTGTTGTGCCAGAGGATCCCGTCGAACAAGAGCATTTCAAACGCAGGCTTATGGCCACGGCGAGCAGCCTCAGGAAAAAACACCAACAGCTTAGAGCTGATCAAGATTTGCTAGCCAATAGATGGACCGAAGTCCTTGCGGCCGAAGAGTATGAACTTGAACGCCCCTCCAAGAGCTACCCAAAGCGCAGGTTGCTACCCCAATTAGAGGAGGAAGCACCTAAGCCTACATCACCAATGCATGATGCGGCCGACCGGCCACCCCGTGGCCGCGACAGAGAGGCCTCTCGGCCCTCCACTCAAGCCGCACCCCGGTGCCGCTCAAAAAATACTAAGGCATGGGAAAATGCGCCCGACCTACGAGACATATTGGAGGACAAGGCAAGGCAAACAAGATCAATCTACAGATCACGTGGGCGCCCCACGTCACGAGACGGTACTTGTCACGCCGATATAGTAAATCCGGCTGGGCCGAACACAGTAGACAAAGCTCGTTTGAGCTGCGTCATGATATAGCCCAATACAGAGGCGCCGCACACTCACTATGCTTCATAGATGAAGTAATGGATCATTAAATCCCCGAGGGTTTCAAACCCGTGAACATCGAATCATACGATGGCACAACAGATCCTGCGATATGGATCGAGGACTATCTCCTTCATATCCACATGGCCCGCGGTGATGACCTACACGCCATCAAATACCTCCCACTCAAGCTTAAAGGACCAGCTCGGCATTGGCTTAACAACTTGCCAGCAGAATCAATTGGTTGTTGGGAGGACCTGGAAGCCGCATTCCTCGACAATTTCCAGGGCACTTATGTGCGACCACAAGACGCCGATGACCTAAGCCACATAATTCAGCAACTAGAGGAGTCGGCCAGACAATTCTGGACACGGTTCCTAACCAAGAAAAATCAAATCGTCGACTGTCCGGACGCAGAGGCCCTAGCAGCCTTCAAGCATAACATCCGCGACGAGTGGCTTGCACGGCACCTAGGACAGGAAAAGCCGAAATCCATGGCAGCCCTCATGACACTTATGACCCGCTTTTGCGCAGGAGAAGACAGCTGGCTAGCTCGCAACAATAACATGACCAAGAGCCCTGGTAATTCGGATATGAAGGACAGCAGTGGCAGGTCGCGTCGCAACAAGAAAAAGCGCTGCATTAATGGCGACAATGCTGAGGATACGGTAGTTAATGCCGGATTCACAGGCTCTAAACTCGGTCAGCGGAAAAAGCCATTCAAAACAAATACTCTGGGCCCATCTAGTTTGGACAGAATACTCGACCGCTCATGCCAGATACATGGCACCCCTGAAAAACCAGCCAATCACACCAACAGGGATTGTCGGGTGTTCAAGCAGGCAGGCAAGTTAAATGCCGAAAGCAGAGACAAGGGGCTGCATAGCGATGACGAGGAGGAGCCCTGGCCGCCGAACAACAGTGGACAGAAAGGTTTTCCCCCACAAGTGCGGACAGTGAACATGATATACGCAACCCACGTCCCCAAGAGGGAGCGAAAGCATGTGCTAAGGGACGTATACGCGATGGAGCCAGTCGCCCCAAAGTTCAACCCATGGTCTTCCTGCCCGATCACTTTTGATCGAAGGGACCACCCCACTAGCATCCGTCATGGTGGATTCGCCACATTGGTTCTAGACCCAATTATTGACGGATTTCACCTCACTAGAGTCCTTATGGACGGCGGCAGGAGCCTGAACCTGCTTTACCAGGATACAGTGCGGAAAATGGGCATCGATCCCTCAAGGATTAAACCCACTAGAACGACCTTTAAAGGCGTCATACCAGGTGTAGAGGTCAACTGTACAGACTCAGTTACACTTGAAGTGGTCTTCGGATCTCCGGATAATTTCTGAAGCGAGGAGTTAATCTTCGACATAGTCCCGTTCCGTAGTGGCTATCATGCACTGCTCGGACGAACCGCATTTGCTAAGTTCAATGCGGCGCCGCACTACGCATACCTCAAGCTCAAGATGCCAGGCCCTCGAGGAGTCATCACGGTCAATGGAAACACCGAGCGCTCTCTCCGAACGGAGGAGCATACGGTGGCTATCACAGCGGAGGTACAAAGCAGCCTCTCAAGGAAATTCTCCAGTCCGGCCATTAAACGTCTGGACACCGTCAAGCGCGCCCGGAGTAACCTACAACAAGACCGCCTGGCATGTTCCGAGCAAGCATATCAATGCGTTCCGAACCCCAGCCCTCGCGAACTTGCGAAACCAGTGTTGCGCGTACATAACTACGCTCTGGAAATACCATGGGCACAGGGGGAGGGGCACCATCATGGCACGCCCGAAACGCGGCTTAACCGCACTAGGGGCTGCCGATTTCTTAATTTTCTCTTATTTTCAGGACTCCATTCTTTGGAAGGCTTGTCCGGCAGTATAATTGCCGCACAAACGATACACCCAGGGAAGCAGAAAGCTACGCCGCGCTATGGAACTCTAAGGTGGTCTCTATAACGAGTAGTATACCTGTTTCACATGCCATTCCGCAGCTCGCCCCTGGAAAGGACATGTTAAATAGTCCCATCTTTTGCTTATCGCACTATTTGTATCGTTCTGCTTTGATCGCAGCTTTTTTAAATAAACAATGCATAACTTTCGTCCATTATTGCATTACCTTTTTTATGAATATATGTTCATTAATGACATGTTGCACCCGTACACTTTGGTACGACGAATACGCCAGGGGCTTAAGTACCCCACAATACGGTGTGAGAAGTTCGAACACTTTCACAAGTGCGGCACCCCGAACTTATAGCATTATATGCATCGGCTCCGAATCATGTCTTGGGTCAATAGTTGGGTTTGCCCGGCTCCTATGTTTTGGTACCTTACGTTCCGTTATATCAGCTAAGGTAGGACTGGGAGAACTACTGCGATTGTGCCCCAGTTGAGCTGGGCTAAGCACCTCAGTAGAGAAAGCTAAAACTGACCATCATGATGAGGCGAGAGCTGGTCGCTATTCGAGAGGTTTTCGAGTCCCTAAAGACTTATGCCGCTTAGAGCGAGGAGTCGGCTTTGTCCGGCCTAGGCATGGATAGCGCCCCGAACTCGGTCTTCCGAACACTAGGGGCTTCGCTGAAATTTAAAATTATAGAATTCTATGGCTAAGTGAGAGTGTTCAAGCATTATAGTCTGATTGCCTTGTTCGTTGTGTTGAGCTCCTCCCTCGAAGGACCCAAGAATGGGAAAAAGAGCACTCATGCTTATCCCGAACACCCCAGCACTCGTGGCATGGGGGCAGAAGCCGACGACTCGCCATCTCTCAAATTTGATAAACGGACACACAGAAGGTAATATTTTAAATTCAAAAGCGTTGCTTAGCGCATATGAACAAGTTTTCAATGTACAAGATCACAAATGCAAGTTCACTCAAAAATTACATCTTTGGAGCATTCATCCTCTATAAGGCGGGCACCCTTCAAGACGCCCTCATAATATGCTTCCGGGAGGCGATGCTCCTTGCACGGCGGCGGCCCGTCCTTCACCAGCTTCTCTGCATCCATCTTGCCCCAGTGCACTTTAGCACGGGCAAGCGCCCTACAGGCACCTTCGATGCAGACGGACCGCTTGATTACTTCAAGCCATGGACAGGCATCCACCAGCCGCCTCACCAGCCTGAAGTAGCTCCCAGGCAGAGCCTCTCTAGGCCACAGCCGAACTATGAGGCCCTTTATGGCTTGTTCGGCAACCTTGTGGAGCTCGACCATTTGCTTCAGCTGGTCGCTCAAAGGCACCAGGTGTCCGGCCTCATCATACTGAGACCAGAACACCTTCTCCGTCGAGCTCCCCTCCTCGGCTCGGTAGAAGGCAGTGGCATCAGACGCACTATGGGGCAAATCTGCGAATGCTCCTGGAGAGCTCCGGACTCGGGTAAGTAACAAGTAATTCACTTTCACATGCTTTCTTTGCATAATGAATGCCTTACCCGCCACTATCTTCTTCATCTCTCCAATTTATTGGAGGGCTTTCTGGGCTTCGGCCTTGGCAGACTTCGCGCTTTCGAGGGCTGCCGCAAGCTCGGACGCTTGCGTCTTCGGGTCAAGCTCCAAACTCTCGTGTTTATTCACGAGAGCCTGGAGCTCTTTCTGCACCTCCTCCACCCGCGCCTCCTGCTTCCCTCTCTCTGTACGCTCCGCGGCCGCTCTGTTTTTGGCCTCGGACAACGCTTTCTTAAGGGTTACCACCTCGGTTGTGCCCCCTATAATAGCACGTTGATCCTGTCATTTTTGCAACCACATCTTCTCTATATACTTGCGCAAGGTATTACTTACATTTCTTCTCCTCGAGTTGCCTCTTGGCGTGGCCGAGCTCGTTCTCGGACCGCGTGAGGTTTTGCTTCAGCGTCTGCACCTCTGCAGTCAGTGCGGCAGAGGCCAGCAGCGAAGCCTGCATACGCATATTGACTTGATTATGTTAAACTCCTGCGAATGTTATTAGATCGTCTATTCGGCTTTTCTTTCCGAACGCCGAACAGAGCATCAGGGGCTACTGTCTATGCGGTAATAATTTTTATTCTTTACTTACCTCAAAGCCTGTTAGAAGGCTGGCACAGGCTTCAGTCAGTCCGCTCTGGGTGGACTGAACTTTCTGGATCACCGCACTCATCATAGTGCGGTGCTCCTTGTCGATGGAGGCGCCGTTAAGCGTCTCCAGCAAATTGTCCGGTGCCTCCGGTTGGACGGAGGTCACCGGCTCGGTAGGCTTGCTCCTCTTGGAAGAAGGCTGCCTACCGGAGTCCGGAACCGTTGAAGGTTCCGGCACGGTGTCTGGCTCAAAGCCGGACTTAGAGCCCTTGGGGGTTCTACCCCCTTCACGCCTAGAGTCCGGGAGGTCGCCCTGCGGCGCCTCCAGGGCCACCTCCTCCTGGCTTGGAACCTGTTGGGACAGCACCTTGGCATCGTCGGTAGGGTGGGGGGAGGTAGCCGTCGGAAGAGAATTCACATCCGACAAACTAGGGAACCGCTCTATGACACATCGAGCCGGTCTTTGGGTGGATTGCATAAACATGTTCGACATAAGGAAAAGCTGTGCAATGGAGGAATACTATGAATCACTCTGGTATCCGGACACTTACGATCTCGCCAGGGGCTTGGCCCTGTGCGGCCACTCCTCCTCGCCGACGTCGGTGTTGGTGGAGCCGTCCGGAGGAAGGGTTTTCCCCTTCTTGGATCCTTCGGCCTCCCCAGTTGGGGCGGCCTTCCTTTTCTTCTCTCCCCCCGCTGGAGGGGGGAGGTCTCTTCTTCCTCTTCCTCATCTTCACGGGAGGAGTGCGTCTTGGAGTCATCGGATGATGAATCCGACACCCCCAAGTGCCGGGCACTCTTTCGAGTCCCCGTGGCCTTCTTCTTGGCCTTCTTCTCTGGCACCACATAGGGTGCCGGAACCAGCAGCTTCGCCAAGCGAGCATCCGCGAGGCCTTCAGGAAAAGGAGCCGGATAGTTGATCTGTCCGGACATCTCCTGCCAATCCAGTCAAAGTTAAGGGAGCTTAGATCTCGCATGGAGTCAAACTATGAAAAACTAATACCCTGTAAAAGGTAAAAACAGCTTACCGCACGAGCGCGACGCTGCGTGCTGAATCTGCGATCCTCGGTAGCGGATACGGGGCCTCGGTGCCCTTGAAAAGCACCTTCCAGGCATCTTCGTACATCGTGTCGAAGAGCCTGCTCAGAGTTCGGTGCTGCACCGGGTCGAACTCCCACAGGTTGAAAGCCCGTTGTTGACACGGGAGGATCCGGCAGATGAGCATAACCTGGACTACATTGACAAGTTTGAGCTTCTTGTCCACCAGGGTTTGGACACATGTTTGGAGTCCGGTCAGCTCTCCTTATTTACCCCACGACAGGCCCGTCTCTTTCCAGGAGGTGAGCCGCGTAGGGGGTCCGGATCGGAACTCGGGGGCTGCGACGCATTCAGGGTCGCGCGGCTCAGTGATGTAAAACCACCCTGATTGCCACCCCTTTAGGGACTCCACGAAGGAGCCCTCGGGCCATAGGACGTTGGGCATCTTGCCCATCATGGCGCCTTCGCACTCCGCCTGGGTGCCGCGCACCACCTTCGGCTTGACATTGAAAGTCTTGAGCCATAGGCCGAAATGGGGGTGGATGCAGAAGAAAGCCTCGCACACGATGATAAACGCCGAGATATTGAGGACAAAGTTTGGGGCCAGATCGTGGAAATCCAGGCCATAGTAGAACATGAGCCTCCGGACAAATGGGTGGAGAGGGAAGCCCAGTCCGCGGAGGAAATGGGGGAGGAACACCACCCTCTCATGGGGCCTAGGGGTGGGGATGAGCTGCGCCTCTTCGGGAAGCTGGTGCGCAATGTCGTTATTCAAGTATCCGGCCTTCCTCAATATTTTGATATGTCCCTCCGTGACGGAGGAGACCATCCACTTGCCTCTCGCTCCGGACATGGCTGGAGAAGGTTGAGGTGGGGTGTGCGGACTTGGGCGCTGGAGCTCGAGTGCGCGGAAATGGATAGGCAAAGCAGGAAGAAGGTGTGGATGAAAAGGTGGATCCTTATCCCCTTATATGGGCGGACGCGACTATGCGCCCCCACTAGCCTGGTAAAACACGCTTATCTCCCAAGCGCCGTAGTCAATGGCGCGGTTGGGTTACCCACACCCGTATTGATGAGAATCCCGAAATAAGGGGACACGATCTCTGCTTTAACAAGACGTGCCAAGGAAACCGCCTCGCTAAACGCGCTGAGGTGGGACAGTAAAACAATTCGAATAAAGACTTGGCCGTGGTGTGATGTCACGCTACGGAATACGTCAGCAGATTAGATTGGTGTAAATATTATTCTCTCTATGGCAATATGTGGAAACTTATTTTGCAGAGCCGGACACTACCTTTGTGTTCAAAATCTTCTATGAAGTATTTGGAGGAGGAACCCACCTTGCAATGCCGAAGACAATCTGCGCGCCGGACTCGTCGTCATTGAAGCCTGGTTCAGGGGCTACTGAGGGAGTCCTAGATTAGGGGGTGTCCGGATGGCCGGACTCCTGGACTATGAAGATACAAGATTGAAGACTTCGTCCTGTGTCCGAAAGGGATTTCCTTGGCGTGGAAGGCAAGCTTGGCGATACGGATATGTAGATCTCCTACCATTGTAAACGACTCTGTGTAACCCTAGCCCTCTCCGGTGTCTATATAAACCGGAGGGTTTTAGTCCATAGGACAAAGAACAATCATACCATAGGCTAGCTTCCAGGGTTTAGCCTCTCTGATCTCATGGTAGATCTACTCTTGTACTACCCATATCATCAATATTAATCAAGCAGGATGTATGGTTTTACCTCCATCAAGAGGGCCCGAACCTGGGTAAAACATCGTGTCCCCTGCCTCCTGTTGCCATCCGTCCTAGACGCACAGTTCGGGACCCCCTACCCGAGATCCGCCGGTTTTGACACCGACAAGGGGCTCATCGAGCCGAAGCTCGAAGGATAAGCAAAGTGAAGAGAATAAAAAGCCCAAGTATAATCTCCCTCGTACCGCGGAGGTTCGGCCGTCTGAATGGCCTTGTGATGAGTTCTTGAAAGAGGCCGGGATTTATGAATATTTTTATCAATTGGTTGAGAATGCAGGCCTCACCGACTTCCTCCACGACCAGCGTGAACAATATCTCTTACTCACCAATATCTTTGTGCAAAATTTTCATTTCCATGCTAGGAGATCACCACCTTCGGTGGAATTTTATTTATATGATTAGCATAAGGAGATGTCACTTTATGATTTTTGTCGGGTTAGTTTGATACCCTTTGAGGGCAGCATAGAGGAACCACATCGTAATGATGTGGAGGGATTTATTGATATGATTGTTGTAGGGGAAACGACGAAAGTTTCCGATGCGAGAATCACTAGCATACATTTTCCTGTTCTATGTTACTTCACAATATTTGCTAGTAGATTCTTAATTGGTCGCGGGAACTGTGGAAACCTTAGTGCTCCTGATATTGTTATTTTGCACCATGCCTTGTTTCAAGATACTACTTTCAGTTTAGGCGCTATTGTAGCTAAACGGTTAAATTTGAACCATACTAAGGGCCCCGTCCTTGGAGGCATCTTTGCCTCGTGCCTTGCTGCACACTTTAACATATCTATCAGGCATTATGAGAAAGAGGAGAAGTTGCTGCCTCCTATTGTTCTAGGTTATAAGAGTATAGTAGCACATGAGTTTATTGTTAAGGATAAGAATAAGACACTCAAATATAAATTGATATTTAACAAATATTATTGTGAGTTTATTACCTTGTCTGCGCCCTCTTTGTTCAACATATTTTTAGGCACGTACCTTGTTCTCCCGGGGGCCATTCATGCCTACCGGAGCCAGATGTCAGCTGCAGAGCCGGAGCCACCATCTGATCCTCACCGTTAGTCTGTTTATTAGTGGAATCTGGAGGAGATCGCCAACTAGTGGCAACCTAAGGATCCTCCTCAGTACACCGGAGAGAGCAGTTTTGATCCATGGGCATAGACCAACTTAGGCCAAAAGCCTAAGCTTGGGGGAGTACGTATTTCTCACCGACATTACATTCATGTTCACACACTCATGCCAGTTGTTGGTGCTCATACTTTTTCATTGTATCATCCATGCTAGTTAATTTCTTTTTAAGCTTTCTTCTTGTGTGTTTGAAAAACCTTAAGAAAAACCAAAAAAAATTAGTTGTAGCTTTTAGCTAGTTTACTCTCCATGCTTGTAGTAGTATTAATTAAAAATAACACCCAAAAAAGATTTCTCGTTCTTCTTTTGCTTGTTGGGAGCTTTCCTGTGTAAATAGTTTTGTTTCCTTTCTTTTTCTTTGGGGGTCGAGAGGGGAAGACCTTAATGAAAATGTTGATTGGCTCTCATATGAAGTATTGTTGATCTAACAAAGAGCCCATATTACCTTGTCTTCTCCCTTGAATTGAATGCTTGCAGATTCCAGCTTAGTCCAATGCACGTGCGCTATTATTATCATCCACACTATTCGGTCATGCAAGTGAAAGGCAATAATGATTATATATGATGAACTGATTGAGATGAGAAAAGCTGGTATGAACTCGACCTCTCTTGTTTTTGTAAATAGGATTAGTTCATCGTTCCTTATTCAACCTATTATGAATGAAACATGTTTGCAAGGACAATTAGAGATTATAGTTGCTTATGCCATGCTTAATGTGCTAGGAGTTTATAATGGTTTACCTTGCGTGCCAACATGCTATTAAAATGGTTGTGATGTGGTATGATAGGGTGGTATCCTCGTTTGAACGATTCGAGTGGCTTGACTTGGCACATGTTCACGCATGTAGTTGAAACAAAATCAACATAGCCTCTACGATATTTATGTTCATGGTGAATTATATCCTACTCATGCTTGCATTCAGTGTTGATTAATTTAATGCATGTTCATGATTGTTGTCGCTCTCTAGCTGGTCGCTTCCCAGTCTTTTTCTAGCCTTGACTTGTACTAAGCGGGAACACTGCTTATGCATCCAATTCCATAAACCTCAAAATTATTCCATATGAGTCCACCATACCTTCCTATATACGGTATCTACCTGTCGTTCCAAGTAAATTTGTATGTCCCAAACTCTAAACCTTCAAGTAAACATTCTGTTTTGTATTCTCGAATAGCTCATGTATCAACTAGGGATGTCTGTATCTTCCATGCTAGGTGGGTTATTCTCAAGAGGAGTGGACTCCGCTCCTCACTCATGAGAAAATGGCTGGTCACCGGGATACCCAGTCCCATGCTCAAATCAAATCAAAATAATTGCAAACAAAACTCCCCCAGGATTGTAGTTAGTTGGAGGCACCCGTTGTTTCGGGCAAGCCATGGATTGATGCTTGTTGGTGGTGGGGGAGTATAAAATTTACCATTCTGCTTGGGAACCGCCTATAATGTGTGTAGCATGGAAGATATCGAGATCTCTCGGTTGTTATGTTCACAATGAAAGTATACCGCTCAAAATATTATTCATCTCTATTTCAAAATCGAGCTCTGGCAGCTCTACAAATCCCTGCTTCCCTCTGCGAAGGTCCTATCTATTTACTTTTATGTTGAGTCATCATCCTCTTATTAAAAGGCACCAGTTTGAGAGCACCGTTGTCATTTGCATGTATTATTGTTAGTTTACATTGAGTATGACTTGACTGGATCTCTTTTACCATGAATTACAATGTCTAGTCAGTCCTTGATCTTTAAAGGTGCTCTGCATTTATGTTTTGCAGTCTCAGAAAGGGCTAGCGAGATACCATCTTATTATATCATATTATGATTGTTTTGAGAAAGTGTTGTCATCTGAGATTTATTATTATTGCTCGCTAGTTGATTATGCCATTGATATGAGTAAACATGAGACCTAAGTGTTATTGTGAATATGGTTAGTTCATAATCCTAGCTGAAAACTTGAATGCTGGCTTTACATATTTGCAACAACAAGAGCAAACAGAGTTTGTATCTTTATCACTTTCAGTTTATCAACTAAATTGCTTGAGGACAAGCAAAGGTTTGAACTTGGGGGAAATGATACGTCTCCGTCGTATCTACTTTTCCAAACACTTTTGCCCTTGTTTTGGACTCTAACTTGTATGATTTGAATGGAACTAACCTGGACTAACGCTATTTTCAGCAGAATTGACATGTGTTATTTTTGTGCAGAAATAAAAGTTCTTGGAATGACCTAAAAATCAACGGAGATTATTTTTGGAATATATCAAAAATACTGGAAGAAGAATACACGTCAGGGGGCCCACACACTGTCCACAAGGGTGGGGGCGCGCCTACCCCCCTGGGCGCGCCCCCTGCCTCGTGGGCCCGCTGATGCTCCACCGACGTCCATCTTGACTCCATATATTCACTTTCGGGGAGAAAAAAATCAAAGAGAAGGATTCATCATGTTATACAATACGGAGCCGCCGCCAAGCCCTAAACTCTCCCGGGAGGGCTGATCTGGAGTCCGTTCGGGGCTCTGGAGAGGGGAATCTGTCGCCATTGTCATCATCAACCTTCCTCCATCAACAATTTCATGCTGATCACCGCCGCGCATGAGTAATTCCATCATAGGCTTGCTAGACGGTGATGGGTTGGATGAGATTTATCATGCAATCGAGTGACTTTTGTTAGGGTTTGATCCCTACTATCCACTATGTTCTGAGATTGATGTTGCTATGACTTTGCTATGCTTAATGCTTGTCACTAGGGCCCGAGTGCCATGATTTCAGATCTGAACCTATTATGTTTTCATGAATATATGTGAGTTCTTGATCCTATCTTGCAAGTCTATAGTCACCTATTATGTGTAATGATCTGTTAACCCTGAAGTGACAATAATCGGGATACTTACCGGTGATGACCGTAGTTTGAGGAGTTCATGTATTCACTATGCGTTAATGCTTTGGTACGGTACTCTATTAAAAGGAGGCCTTAATATCCCTTAGTTTCCAATAGGACCCCGCTGCCACGGGAGGGTAGGACAAAAGATGGCATGCAAGTTCTTTTCCATAAGCACATATGACTATATTCGGAATACATGCCTACATTACATTGATGAACTGGAGCTAGTTGTGTGTCACCCTAGGTTATAACTGTTGCATGATTGATCGCATCCGACATAATAATCCATCACTGATCCATTGCCTACAAGCTTTTCATATATTGTTCTTCGCTTATTTACTTTTCCGTTGCTACTGTTACAATCACTAGAAAACCCCCAAAATATTACTTTTGCTACCGTTACCACTATTATCATATTACTTTGCTACTAAACACTTTGCTGCAGATATTAAGTTTCCAGGTGTGGTTGAATTGACAACTCAGCTGCTAATACTTGAGAATATTGTTTGGCTCCCCTTGTGTCGAATCAATAAATTTGGGTTGAATACTCTACCCTCGAAAACTGTTGCGATCCCCTATACTTGTGGGTTATCAGGCACCTCTACAAATCCATGCTTCCCTCTGCGAAGGGCCTATCTATTTACTTTTATGTTGAGTCATCATCCTCTTATTAAAAAGCACCAGTTGGAGAGCATCGCTCTCATTTGCATGTATTATTATTAGTTTACATTGAGTATTACTACGACTGGATCTCTTTTACCATGAATTACAATGTTTAGTCACTCCTTGAACTTCAAAGGTGCTCTGCATTTATGTTTTGCGGTCTCAGAAAGGGCAAGCGAGATACCATTTTGTTATATCATATTATGATTGTTTTGAGAAAGTGTCGTCATCCGAGATTTATTATTATTGCTCGCTAGTTTATTATGCCATTGATATGAGTGAACATGAGACCTAATAGTTCTTGTGAATATGGTTAGTTCATAATCTATGCTGAAAACTTGAATGCTGGCTTTACATATTTACAACAACAAGAGCAAATAGAGTTTGTAAATTTTTTTCTTTATCACTTTCAGTTTGTCAACTGAATTGCTTGAGGACAAGCAAATGTTTAAGCTTGGGGGAGTTGATACGTCTCCAATGTATCTACTTTTCCAAACACTTTTGCCCTTGTTTTGGACTCCGACTTGCATGATTTGAATAGAACTTACCCGTATTGACATTGTTTTCAACAGAATTGGCATGGTGTTATTTTTGTGCAGAAATAAAAGTTCTCCGAATGACCTGAAACTTCACGGAGAATACTTTGGAATATATAAAAAATACTAGTGAAAGAATCAAGTCCAGGGGCCCACACCCTATCCACAAGGGTGGGGGCGTGCCTACCCCCCTGGACGCCCCCTGCCTCGTGGGCCCCTGGAGCTCCACCGACCTCAACGCCAACTCTATATATTCACGTTCGGGGAGAAAAAAAGCAGAGAGAAGGATTCATCGCGTTTTACGATACGGAGCCACCGCCAAGCCCTAATCTCTCTCGGGAGGGCTGATCTGGAGTCCGTTCGGGGCTCCGGAGAGGGGAATCCATCGCCATCGTCATCATCAACCTTCCTCCATCACCAATTTCATGATGCTCACCGCCGGGCGTGAGTAATTCCATTGTAGGCTTGCTGGACGGTGATGGGTTGGATGAGATTTATCATGTAATCGAGTTAGTTTTGTTAGGGTTTGATCCCTAGTATCCATTATGTTCTGAGATTGATGTTGCTATGACTTTGCTATGCTTAATGCTTGTCACTAGGGCCCGAGTGCCATGATTTCAGATCTGAACCAATTATTTTTTCATCAATATATTTGAGTTCTTGATCCTATCTTGCAAGTCAATAGTCACCTACTATGCGTTATGATCCGGTAACCCCGAAGTGACAATAATCGGGACCACTCCCGGTGATGACCGTAGTTTGAGGAGTTCATGTATTCACTAAGTTTTAATGCTTTGGTCCGGTACTCTATTAAAAGGAGGCCTTAATATCCCTTAGTTTCCAATAGGACCCCGCTGCCACGGGAGGGTAGGACAAAAGATGTCATGCAAGTTCTTTTCCATAAGCACGTATGACTATATTCGAAATACATGCCTACATTACATTGATGAACAGGAGCTAGTTCTATGTCACCCTATGTTATAACTGTTACATGAGAATTGCATCCGACATAATTATCCATCACTGATCCATTGCCTACGAGCTTTTCACATATTGATGTAGCGACCAGACCTCAAACAGTCTGATCTCTGTGCTTCAGTGTCATCCCTGGATCAGTAATGCTGACACGCACAATACTTGAAGGATTTATAATAGAGTAGCAATCACACACTTATTACAACGAGTATCTCAAAAGAGAACTCATTGCAAATAATATGGCTTAAGGCCATCTAATAACGATAATAGCGGAAGTCTTGGAAGATAAGTGAGTCCATCAACTCCAACGGCATCACTGAGTATAGAACCACGACCTAAAGGCACCTTACTCGTCGTCTGAAAAGTCTGCAACTTGAACGTTGCAGCCCGAAAACGGGTCAGCACATGGAATATGCTGGCAATGTAACACATAGAGAGTAATGAACAGAAATAGGCTATACTACATGCATATATGACCGGTGGAAAGCTCTATGGTTACAGTTTTGCGTAAAGCCAGTTTTTCCTTACTGCAAAGGAATAAATTTTATTTAACTATCATGGTGGTTGTTAAACATTGAGAGTGTAGACACCCTCTCCATCCCAATTAAACATCATCATTAAAACCCAACAAAATTAATTAAAGTCACATGATGAGATTCACATGGTAATCCAAGTACTAGATACTCAAGAGTCCATAACCGAGGACACGGCTAATCATGATTAGTTTATACACTCTGCAGAGGTTTGCGCACTTTTCCCCACAAGACTCGATCTCCTCTGTTGGGATTCTCGCACTACATGGTGTTTGAGAAACGGATGACCGAGACATAGTCCTTGAGAAGCGCTAGCACCTTATGATCGGGTAGACCATTACACCTTCTTTCCCCTACATCTGCTAGTCTACCACTGTAAGAGTTCGCATGACTTAATCAACTATGGTAGAGCCCATAGTAGCTTGTGGCTGCAGACGGAAGTTTCTAGTATGAATAATCTCATGATCCCTTTGAGCCTGGGTGGCGGTCCATAAAGAAAAACAGGCAATCGCTAGAATACCCAGGTGCCTCAGTCCACCCAGATGTGTATTAAAGTTGCCACCTTAAATAAACCATTAATTAAAAATCTCACATCTGTCATGGATACACTCACCCAATCCACGTTTACTAGCATAGCATGGCAATATAAGCAAACGTAGAAGTAACTCCCAAGAGTTTGATAATAAAACAAGTAATAGGTACTACCTCACCTACTTTCCCAAAACCCACAATTTAATTAGATCCTAATCATGCAATGTTTGAGGATTGATCTAATGCAATAAAACTAGGTATAAGAGGTATGATCAAAGTGTTACTTGCCTTGCTGATGATCTACGAAACTTAGAGATTCAAAGTAGCAAGCGGCACACTCCGGGTACTCTATCGCAAACAAACAAGCACACAATAAGCACTCATCTAATGCACAGGTAAAACTCAAATAAGAGATCTAACTAGAAAGTTCAACTTAAGAACTCCGGTTTGCAAAAAGAATCAAATCAAACGAAGCAACAAAAGTCAAACGGCGAAAGAAACAAGCTTCGTTTACTAATCTGGATCTAAGTCAAATTTTACAGAAGCAAAAACTTGTTTGAGTTGGCTAAACGAAAAGAGGGTTTCAAGACGAAACTCTAGGCGCTTGAATCGCCTGATTCCGATAAACGAGCGAAAAGTGAAACTAAAAGAAAGTCGGATCAGAAATCGCGATCAGAAATAATCGCGGAAAATCCGAGAAAAAGAAAAAATGACGAACAGGCTAACGAACGAATGTTCGCTGTCTGTGGCTAAAAGACGAAAACCATTCGTTAGAACGAACGTACGGACGAACGTCCGCTAAATAAACTAAACCGGGGAAAAAATAAACCGATCTAAATAAAGAAAACGACCGCGGTTTTTAAAAAAAAAACCCGGGCGGTTGACCGGTGAAGACCGGCGGCGGCTGCGGCTACCTGCTACGTCTTGAGCTTGCGTTGGTTTTCCCCGAAGAGGAAGGGATGATGCAGCAGAGTAGCGTAAGTATTTCCCTCAGTTTTTGAGAACCAAGGTATCAATCCAGTAGGAGCCCACGCTCAAGTCCCTCGTACCTGCACAAAGCGATAGCTACTCGCAACCAACGCGATTAGGGGTTGTCAAGCCCTTCACGGTCACTTACGAGAGTGAGATCTGATGGATAGAATATTTTTGGTATTTTTGATATAAAGATGCAAAGTAAAAAGTGAAGGCAACGTAAATAGCAAAACATTATTAAAGTGATGGAGATTGATATGATGAGAATAGACCCGGGGGCCATAGGTTTCACTAGTGGCTTCTCTCAAGAGCATAAGTATTCTACGATGGGTGAACAAATTACTGTTGAGCAATTGATAGAATTGAGCATAATTATGAGAATATCTAGGCATGATCATGTGTATAGGCATCACATCCATGACAAGTAGACCGAAACGATTTTGCATCTACTACTATTACTCCACTCATCGACCGCTATCCAGCATGCATCTAGAGTATTAAGTTAAAAACAGAGTAACGCCTTAAGCAAGATGACATGATGTAGAGAGATAAATTCATGCAATATGAAATAAACCCCATCTTGTTATCCTCGATGGCAACGAAACAATACGTGCCTTGCTGCCCCTTCTGTCACTGGGTAAGGACACCGCAAGATCGAACCCAAAGCTAAGCACTTCTCCCATGGCAAGAACTACCAATCTAGTTGGCCAAACCAAACAGATAATTTGAAGAGACTTGCAAAGATAACCAATCATGCATACAAGAATTCAGAGAAGATTCAAATATTATTCATAGATAGACTTGATCATAAATCGACAATTCATCGGTCTCAACACACACACCAGAAAAAGAAGATTACATCGAATAGATCTCCACGAGAGAAGGGGAGAACTTTGTATTGAGATTCAAAGAGAGAGAAGAAACCATCTAGCTACTAACTATGGACCCGAAGGTCTGAGGTAAACTACTCATACTTCATCGGAGGGGCTAGGATGATGTAGAAGCCCTCCGTGATGACGGCCCTCTTTCGGCAGAGCTCTAGAACAGGCCCCAAGATGGGATCTCATGGATACAGAAAGTTCGGCGATGGAATTAGGTTTTTGGCTCCTGTTCTGATTGTTTGGGGTACGTGTGTATATATAGGAGGAAGGAGTATGTCGGTGGGGCACCGAGGGGCCTATGAGGCAGGGGGCGTGCCATAGGGGGGGGCCACCCTCGTGACCTCCTCTTTGATCCCTTGCAATAGGGTCCAAGTCTCTTGGATCACGTTCGGTGAGAAAATCACGTTTTTGAAGATTTTATTCCGTTTGGACTCCGTTTGATATTCTGTTTATCCGAAACACTGAAATAGGCAAAAAACAGCAATTCTGGGCTGGGCATCCGGTTAATAGGTTAGTCCCAAAAATAATATAAAATTGGAAAATAAAGCCCAATATAGTCCAAAACAGTAGATAATATAGCATGGAGCAATCAAAAATTATAGATACGTTGGAGACGTATCAGGCATCCCGAAGCTTAATTCCTGCTCATCCTCGAGTAGGTAAATGATAAAAAGAGAATTTTTTATGCGGAGTGCTACTTGGCATAATTTCAATGCAAATCTTCTTAATTGTGGTATGAATATTCATATTAGAAAGATTCAAGACAAAAGTTTATGTTGACATAGAAAATAATAATACTTCAAGCATACTAACAAAGCAATTATGTCTTCTCAAAATAACATGGCTAAAGAAAGTTATCCCTACAAAATCATATAGTTTGGCTATGCTCCATCTTCCCCACACAAAGTATTTAAATCATGCACAACCCCGATGACAAGCCAAGCAATTGTTTCATACTCTAACTTTTTCAAAACTTTTTCAATCTTCACGCAATACATGAGCGTGAGCCATGGATATAGCACTATAGGCAGAATAGAATGGTGGTTGTGGAGAAGACAAAAAAGGAGAAGATAGTCTCACATCAACTAGGCGTATCAACGGGCTATGAAGATGCCCATCAATAGATATCAATGTGAGTGAGTAGGGATTGCCATGCAACAGATGCACTAGAGCTATAAATGTATGAAAGCTCAACAAAAGAAACTAGTGGGTGTGCATCCAACTTGCTTGCTCACGAAGACCTAGGGCAATTTGAGGAAGCCCGTCATTGGAATATACAAGCCAAGTTCTATAACGTAATATTCCCACTAGTATATGGAAGTGACAACATATGAGACTCTCTATATGAAGAACACGGTGCTACTTTGAAGCACAATATATGAGACTTGCTATATCATGGTGCTACTTTGAAGCACAAGTGTGGAAAAAGGATAGTAGCATTGCCCCTTTTTTTGGGCCTTTTTTTCTTTGGCCTTTCTCTTTTTTGGGGACAATGCTCTATTGAATGATGATCATCACACTTCTATTTATTTACAACTCAATGATTACAACTCGATACTAAAACAAAGTACGACTCTATATGAATGCCTCCGGCGGTGTACCGGGATATGCAATGAATCAAGAGTGACAAGTATGAAAGAATTATGAACGGTGGCTTTGCCACAAATACTATGACAAGTACATGATCATGCTAAGCAATATGACAATGGTGGATGTGTCATGATGGACTAGATGGTGGAAAGTTGCATGGCAATATACCTCGGAATGGCTATGGAAATGCCATAATAGGGAGGTATGGTGGCTGTTTTGAGGAAGGTATATGGTAGGTGTATGATACCGGCGAAAGGTGCGTGGTATTAGAGAGGCTAGCAATGGTGAAGGGTGAGAGTGCGTATAATCCATGGACTCAACATTAGTCATAAAGAACTCATATACTTATTGCAAAAATCTAGACGTTATCAAAGCAAAGTACTACGTGCATGCTCCTAGGGGGATAGATTGGTAGGAAAAGACCATCGCTCGTCCCCGACCGCCACTCATGAGGAAGAAAATCAATAAATAAATCATGCTCCAACTCATCACATAACGGTTCACCATACGTGCATGCTACGGGAATCACAAACTTCAACACAAGTATTATTTAAATTCACAACTACTCAACTAGCATGACTTTAATATTATCACCTCCATATCTCAAAACAATTATCATGCTTCAATCTTTTCTTAGTATTCGACACACTCAAAATAAAGTTTCACAAATCTTGAATACCAAGCATATTACTATTAGGCAAATTACCATGCTATTAAGAGACTCTCAAATTAATTTAAGTGAAGCATGAGAGACCAATAGTTTCTTTAAAACAAATTCACCACCGTTCTCTAAAAGATCTAAGTGAATCACATAGAGCAAAATTATCTAGCTCAAAGGATATAAGTGAAGCACATAGAGCAAAATTATCTAGCTCAAAAGATATAAGTGAAGCACATAGAGCAAAATTATCTAGCTCAAAAGATATAAGTGAAGCACATAGAGTATTTTATCAAATTTTAATTCATGTATGGCACTCTCAAAAGGTGTGTACAGCAAGGATGATTGTGGTATACTAAAAAACAAAGACACAAATAATACAAGATGCTCCAAGCATAACACATATCATGTTGGTGAATAAAAATATAGCTCCAAGTAAATTACCGATGGAAGTGGACGAAAAGAGGGGATGCCTTCTGGGGTATCCCCAAGCTTTAAATTTTTGGTTTCCTTGGATTATTTTGGGGGTGCCATGGGAATCCCCAAGCTTAGGCTCTTGCCACTCCTTGTTCCATGATCCATCAAAAGAATTCACCAAAACTTGAAAACTTCACAACACAAAACTCAAAATAGAAAACTTGTGAGCTCCGTTAGCGAAAGAAAACAAAAGACCACTTCAAGGTACTGTAATGAACTCATTATTTATTTACTTTGGTGTTAAACCTACTGTATTCCAACTTCTATATGGATTATAAACTATTTTACTAGCCATAGATTCATCAAAATAAGCAAACAACACACGAAAAACAGAATCTGTCAAAAACATAACAGTCTGTAGTAATCTGTAGCTAGCGCAAGCTCTGGAACCCCAAAAATTCTAAAATAAATTTCTGGACGTGAGGAATTTATCTATTAATCATCTCCAAAAAGAATTAACTAAATATCACTCTTAAAATAAAAATTACAGCAGTTCTCGTGAGCGCTAAAGTTTCTGTTTTTTACAGCAAGTTCAACAAGAGTTTCCCCAAGTCTTCCCAACGGTTCTACTTGGCACAAACACCGATTAAACACAAAAAACACAAACTAAACACAGGCTAAATAATTTATTTATTACAAAACAGGAGCAAATAGCAAGGAATAAAAATAAAATTGGGTTGTCTCCCAACAAGCGCTATCGTTTAACTCCCCTAGCTAGGCATAACAAGCAAGAATAGATCTAGGTATTGCCATCTTTGGTAGGCAGTCCATAAGTGGCTCTCATGATAGTTTCATATGGTAATTTTATTTTCTTTCTTGGAAAGTGTTCCATGCCCTTTTTAATGGAAATTGAAATCTAATATTCCCTTCCTTCATATCAATAATCGCACCAACCGTTCTAAGGAAAGGTCTACCAAGAATAATAGGGCAAGAAGGATTGCAATCTATATCAAGAACAATGAAATATACGGGCACATAATTCCTATTTGCAACAATAAGAACATCATTAATTCTTCCCATAGGTTTCTTAATAGTGGAATCCGCAAGATGCAAGTTTAGAGAGCAATCATAAAAATTACGGAAATCTAGTAAATCACACAAAGTCTTGGGAATAGTAGAGACACTAGCACCCAAATCACACGAAGCATAAAACTCATCATCTTTAATTTTAATTTTAATAGTTGGTTCCCACTCATCATAAAGTTTTCTAGGGATAGAAACTTTCAACTCAAGTTTTTCTTCAGAAGATTGCATCAAGGCATCAACAATATGTTCGGTGAAGGCCTTATTTTGACTATAAGCATGTGGAGAATTTAGCACAGATTGCAACAAGGAAATACAATCAATTAAAGAGCAACTTTCATAATTAAATTCCTTGAAATCCAATATAGTGGGTTTAGCAACATCTAAATTTTTATTTCTTTCAATCCCACTTTCATCAATTTCATCATTAAGATCTAAATACTCCGAATTTTTAGAACGCCTTCTAGGTAAAGGAAGATCATATTCAGTTTCATCAAGATTCATATTGCAAAATAAAGATTTAATGGGAGACACATCAATAACTTTTAGATCTTCATCATTACTTTCATAGGAATTGGAAGAACATGCTTTAATAAAGGCATCTTTGGAAGCACGCATCCTAGTGGTTCTTTCTTTACACTCATCAATTGAAATTCTCATGGCTTTAAGGGACTAATTGATATCATGCTTAGGTGGAATAGATCTAAGTTTCAAAGCATCAACATCAAGAGCAATTCTATCAACGTTCCTAGCCAAATCATCAATCTTAAGCAATTTTTCTTCAATCATAGCGTTAAAATTCTTTTGTGAAGAAATAAATTCTTTAATATTAGATTCAAAATCAGAGGGCATCTTATTATAATTTCCATAAGAGTTGTTGTAGGAATTCCCATAATTATTAGAAGGATTACTAGGATATGGCCTAGGATTAAAATTCCCTCTATAAGCGTTGTTACCAAAATTATTCCTACCAACAAAATTCACATCCATATATTCATTGCTATTCTCAATCAAAGTAGACAAAGGCATATCATTAGGATCAGAAGAAACACTCTTAGTAGCAAATAATTTCATAAGTTCATCCATCTTTCCACTCAACACATTAATTTCTTCTATCGCATGCACTTTTTTATTAGATGATCTTTCAGTGTGCCATCGAGAATAATTAACCATAATATTATCTAGGAGTTTAGTAGCATCTCCTAAAGAGATTTACATAAAAGTGCCTCCCACGACCGAATCTAAAAGATTTCTAGAAGCAAAATTCAATCTGGCATAAAATTTTTGTATAATCATCCACAAATTCAAACCATGAGTAGGGCAATTACGTATCATTAATTTCATTCTCTCCTAAGCTTGTGCAACATGTTCATGATCAAGTTGTTTAAAGTTCATAATTTTGTTTCTAAGAGTGACGATCTTAGCGGGAGGAAAATACTTAGAGACAAAAGCATCTTTGCACTTGTTCCATGAATCAATACTATTCTTAGGCAAAGACGAAAACCAAGCTTTAGCACGATCTCTAAGAGAAAAAGGAAATAGCTTCAATTTAACGACATCATTATTGACATCTTTTTTCTTTTGCATATCACATAAATCAACGAAGCTATTCTGATGAGTAGCGACATCTTCACTAGGAAGGCCGGCGAATTGATATTTTATAAAAAGATTCAACAAAGCAGTATTAATTTCACAAGATTCATCATCGGTAAGAGGAGCAATCGGAGTGCTAAGGAAATCATTATTATTGGTATTGGTGAAGTCACACAATTTGGTAGTATCTTGAGCCATCGCGACAAACAAGCAATCTAACACACGAACAAACAAAAAGCAAGCGGACAAAAGAGGCAAACAGAGAGGGAGGATAGAGAGAGAGGGCAAATAAAACGGCAAGGGTGAATTGGGGGGAGAGGAAAACGAGAGGCAAATGGCAAATAATGTAATGCGAGAGATAGGGATTGTGATGGGTACTTGGTATATTAACTTTTTGCGTAGACTCCCCGGCAACGGTGCCAGAAATCCTTCTTGCTACGTCTTGAGCTTGTGTTGGTTTTCCCCGAAGAGGAAGGGATGATGCAGCAGAGTAGCGTAAGTATTTCCCTCAGTTTTTGAGAACCAAGGTATCAATCCAGTAGGAGACCACGCTCAAGTCCCTCGTACCTGCACAAAGCGATAGCTACTCGCAACCAACGCGATTAAGGCTTGTCAAGACCTTCACGGTCACTTACGAGAGTGAGATCTGATAGGTAGAATATTTTTGGTATTTTTGATATAAAGATGCAAAGTAAAAAGTAAAGCCAAAGTAAATAGCAAAACAATATTAAAGTGATGGAGATTGATATGATGAGAATAGACCCGGGGGCCATAGGTTTCACTTGTGGCTTCTCTCAAGAGCATAAGTATTCTACGGTGGGTGAACAATTTGCTGTTGAGCAATTGATAGAATTAAGCATAATTATTAGAATATCTAGGCATGCTCATGTATATAGGCATCACGTCCGTGACAAGTAGACCGAAACAATTCTGCATCTACTACTATTACTCCACTCATCGACCGCTATCCAGCATGCATCTAGAGTATTAAGTTAAAAACAGAGTAACGCCTTAAGCAAGATGACATGATGTAGAGAGATAAATTCATGCAATATGAAATAAACCCCATCTTGTTATCCTCGATGGCAACGAAACAATACGTGCCTTGCTGCCCCTTCTGTCACTGGGTAAGGACACCGCAAGATCGAACCCAAAGCTAAGCACTTCTCCCATGGCAAGAACTACCAATCTAGTTAGCCAAACCAAACGGATAATTCGAAGAGACTTGCAAAGATAATGAATCATGCATAAAAGAATTCAGAGAAGATTCAAATATTATTCATAGATAGACTTGATCATAAACCCACAATTCATCGGTCTCAACAAACACACCGCAAAAAGAAGATTACATCGAATAGATCTCCACGAGAGAGGGGGAGAACTTTGTATTGAGATTCAAAGAGAGAGAAGAAGCCATCTAGCTACTAACTATGGACCCGAAGGTCTGAGGTAAACTACTCACACTTCATCGGAGGGGCTAGGATGATGTAGAAGCCCTCCGTGATGACGGCCTTCTTCCGGCGGAGCTCCTAAACAGGCCCCAAGATGGGATCTCATGGATACATAAAGTTGCGGTGGTGGAATTAGGTTTTGGCTCCTGTTCTGATCGTTTGGGGGTACGTGTGTATATATAGGAGGAAGGAGTACGTCGGTGGAGCATCGAGGGGCCCACGAGGCAGGGGGCGCGCCCTAGGGTGGGGCGCACCCCCCACCCTCGTGACCTCTTCTTTGATCCCTTGCAGTAGGGTCCAAGTCTCGTGGATCATGTTCGGTGAGAAAAATCACGTTTCCGAAGATTTTATTCCGTTTGGACTCCGTTTGATATTCTGTTTATCCGAAACACTGAAATAGGCAAAAAAATACAGCAATTCTGGGCTGGGCCTCCGGTTAATAGGTTAGTCCCAAAAATAATATAAAAGTGGAAAATAAAGCCCAACATAGTCCAAAATAGTAGATAATATAGCATGGAGCAATAAAAAATTATATATACGTTGGAGACGTATCACTACCTCCGGCGGGGCGGCGGCGGTCGGCGGCGAGGCGGTGCGCGGCGCGAGCAGCTGCGGTGGCGGCGGTAGCGGGCAGCGGCGGCGGTGGTCGGCGGCGGCGGCATCTAGGGTTAGGGCGGGGCTGGGTGGCTCGGGGCTGGGCTCCCCCGGCTTATAAAGGCCGGCCGGGCTAGAGTCCGGGTCGGGTACGACCCGGCTACGTTGGTTCGTTTTTTCAAATAGTTTTGCACAGAAAAACCAATAAAAGAAATACTAAACGGACTCCAAAAATCCCGAAATAAATTTTCCCCAAATTCTAAAATCAATCCGGACAAGGTGACATTTCTTTGGGGCCTAAATGCAATTTTGAAAAACGTGCATTTTTCCTAAATTCAAATAAAACAGCGAAAAACTCCAGAATAAAATCTTATTTTATTTTTTTATTAAATCCTCAATATTCCTTTAATTTGGGAAAGTCATTTTATTCCCTCTCACTTATTTTTTTATAATTGGAATTATTGAAGATAAAATAATTAAATCAAATGATCCTATTTTTAAAATTTGAGAAAACCGCATATATGAAAATAACTCCCCAACTCTCTCCATCGATCCTTGAGTTGCGTAGGATTTCTAGGATCAAGCCAAAATGCAAATAAAATATGATATGCAATGATGATCTATGTATAACATTCCAAATTGAAAATTTGGGATGTTACAAACTTACCCCCCTTTAAGATGAATCTCGCCCTTGAGATTCGGGTTGGCTAGAAAATAGGTGAGCGTGGTCCTTCAACAGATCTTCCTCTCGCTCCCAGGTGGCTTCATCCTCGGTGTGGTGACTCCACCGAACTTTACAAAACCTGATAACCTTGCTGCGGGTGACTCGGCTGGCATATTCGAGAATCTTGACTAGTTTCTCCATGTAGGTCAAGTCACTATCCAACTGAATCGCTTCCAGCGGCACTATATCTCTTAGTGGTGTATCAGCCATCTCTGCGTGGCACTTTTTCAACTGGGAACTGTGGAACACATCGTGAACTCCTGACAATCCTTCGGGCAACTCCAACTTGTAAGCAACTTCTCCCATATGCTCCAAAACTTGGTATGGTCCCACAAAACGTGGCGCTAATTTTCTCTTAACTCCAAAGCGCTTAACTCCTTGAAGCAGGGATACATGAGGATAAACTCTGTCTCCGACTTTGTAAACTGTCTCCTTGCGTTTAGAATCTGCATAGCTCTTCTGCCTGGACTGGGCTACCTTGAGCCTATCGTGAATTAACTTCACTTTCTGTTCAGACTCCTTAATCAAATCTGGTCCAAAAAACTGGCGGTCTTCAACTTCATCCCACAACAATGGTGTTCTGCACCGTCTTACTGTAACATCCCAAATTTTCAATTCGGAATGTTATACACTATATCATCATTGCATATCATATTTATTGCATTTTGGTTGATCCTAGAAATTTTACACAACTCAAGGACCCTTGGAGAGAGTTGGGGATTTCGTTATTTTCATATTTGAGTTGTCTCAAATTTTGAAAATAGGATCATTTGATTTTATTTATTTTATCTTCAATTATTTCTATTACAAAAATAAGAGAGAGGGAATAAAATGACTTTCCCAAAATAAAGAAATATTGAGCATTTAATAAAAAATCAATTAAGATTTTATTTTGGTTTTATTTGCCATTTTATTTGAACTTAGGAAAAATGCGTGTTTTCAAAATTGCATTTAGGCCCCAAATAAATGTTGATCCTGTGTGGCTTGAATTTAGAAGCCGGGGAAATTTTTTGGAGTCCGTTTAGTATTTCTTTTGTTTTTTCTTCCGAGTGTAATTATTTAAAAAAACGTACGAACCGACCTTGGGCCATAACCGGCCAGGACTCCTCCTGGTCGGGCCTTTTTATAGCGCCCCGAGGCCCCGGCCGAAGCCCAAGCAGCGCCCCCGCCCAAACCCTAACCCTACTCGGCCCGCCGCCGCCGCCGCCGCCACGCCCCGCCGCTGTCGCGCCGGCCCGCCGCCCCGTCGCCGCGCCGCCGCCGCCCCACCGCCGCCCGCCGGACCCGCCGCCGCCGCCGTTCGCCGGAGGTAGTTTTTTCGCCTCCGGTTTTTCTTGAAAAACCGTTCGGTTTTCCGACGGTTTTGCTCGTTTTTTAGTTTCGATTTTTTTAAATAGATCGGTTTTTCTGGTTTATTTATTTAGCGAGTGTTCGCCCGTTCGTTCTTTTTAACGAACGTTCATCGTTTTTCTTTTTCTCAGATTAAATCCGAGATTTTTCTGATCGCGATTTCTGATCCGATTTTCGTTTTAGTCTAACTTTTCGCTCATTTATCGGAATCAGGTGATTCAAGCGCCTGGAGTTCCGCCTCGAAACCCTCTTTCTGTTTAACAAACATAAACAAGTTTTTGCCACTGTAAAAATTGCCTTAGATCCAGAATATTAAATGAAGCCTATTTCTTTTGTCGTTTGTCTTTCGTTGCTTCATTCGATTTGATTCTTTTTTGCCAACCGGAGTTCTTAAGTTGAACTTTCTGGTTAGATCTCTTATTTGAGTTTTACTTGTGCATTAGTTGAGTACTTATTGTATGCTTGTTTGTTTGCGATAGAGTACCCGGAGTGCGCCGCTTGCTACTTCGAATCGCTAGGTTTCCCGGATCATCAGCAAGGCAAGTAACACTTTGACCATGCTTTCCAACTACCCAGTTTTATTGCATTAGATCAATCCTCACACATTGCATGATTAGGATCTAATTAAATTGTGGGTTTGGAAAGTAGTTGAGGTAGTACCTATTACCTGTTATTAACAAACCTTTGGGAGTTACTTCTATGTTGCTTATTATGCCATGCTATGCTAGTAGACGTGGATTGGGTGAGTGTATCCATGACAGACGTGAGATTGTTAATTAATTGTTTACTTAAGGTGGCAACTTAAACACACATATGGGTGGATTGAGGCACCTGGGTATTCCAGGATTGCCTTTTTTTTATGGACCGCCACCCGGGCTTAAAGGGATCATGAGATTATTCATACTAGAAACTTCTATATGCAGCCACAAGCTATTATGGGCTCTAGCATAGTTGAGTAAGTCATGCGAACTCTTACAGTGGTAGACTAGCAGATGTAGGGGAAAGTAGGTGTAACGGTCTACCCGATCGTAAGGTGCTAGCGCTTCTGAAAGACTATGTCTCGGTCATCCGTCTTCTCAAACACCATGTAGTGCCAGAAACCAAACAGAGGCGATCGAGTCTTGTGGGGAAAAGTGCACAAACCTCTGCAGAGTGTATAAACTAATCATGATTAGCCGTGTCCCCGGTTATGTACATCTTGAGTATCTAGTACCTGGATTATCATGTGAATCTCAACATGTTACTCTAAATTAATTTTGTTGGGTTTTGTTTAATGATGATGCTTGATTGGGATTGAGAATGCTGTCAACCATTCTCAATGTTTAACAACCACCATGATAGTTAAATAAAATTTATTCCTTTGCAGTAGGGAAAAATTGGCTTTACGCAAAACTGTAACCATAGAGCTTTCCACCAGCCAAATATGCATATAGAATAGCCTGTTTCATTCCATTACTCTCTGTGTGTTACTTTGCCAGCATATTCCATGTGCTGACCCGTTTCGGGCTGCAACGTTAATGTTGCAGACTTTTCAGATGACGATTAAGGGGTTTTTAGGTCGTGGTTCTATACTCAGTGATGCCGTTGGAGTTGATGGACTCACTTATCTTCCAAGCCTTCCACTGTTATCGTTATTAGATGGCCTTAAGCCATATTTATTGTAATAAGTTCTCTTTTGAGACACTCGATGTAATAAGTGTGTGATTCCTACTCTGTTATAAATCCTTCAAGTACTGTGTGGTGTCAGCATTACTGATCCAGGGATGACACCTGAGCACGGACATTGGACCGTTTGAGGTCTGGTCCCTACACTTCCGTACAAGGCTTCAAAAGGGGCCATCTTCAAACTGGATTGATAACTATTGTTGTAAGAGAACTCTGCATATGGCAAGTTGTCATCCCAACTAGATCCATAATCTAGCGCACAAGCTCTCAGCATATCCTCCAAAATCTGATTGACTCTCTCGGTCTGTCCATCGGTCTATGGATGAAAAGCTGTACTGCACTCTAGCCTGGTACCCAAAGTTTCGTGCAACTGATTCTAGAACTTTGAGGTAAACTGGGTTCCTCTCTCTGATACAATGCTCCTCGGAACTCCATGGAGACATACGATCCTGGTCATGTATATCTTTGCCAACTTAGCACTGGTGTAAGTGGTCTTTACTGGGATGAAATGAGCTACCTTCATCAAGCGATCGACTACAACCCATAACGAGTCATAGCCTGAGCGGGTCCTGGGTAATCCCGTGATAAAATCCATGCCTAGCTTATCCCACTTCCATTTGGGTATCGGCAATGGCTACAGCAATCCTGCTGGCTTCTGATGCTCTGCCTTTACTCTCTGACATACATCACAAACGGCTACATACTCTGCAATATCCTTCTTCATTCCGGTCCACCAAAGAGTGTCTTTCAAATCCAAATACATCTTGGTATTTCCTGGGTGAATCGAGTACGGCGAATCATGGGCCTCTTGCAAAATTAACTTCCTGATCTCCGGGTCATTGGGCACATATACGCCGTCCTCAAACCATAAGGTATCGTGTTCATCCTCACGAAATCCTTTAGCTTTCCCCTTGCTCATTTTCTCTTTAATAGAGGCAATCTCCTTGTCGGTCTTCCGAGCTTCTCTAATCTTATCCATCAGAGTAGACTGAATCGCTTCCAGTGACACTATATCTCTTAGTGGTGTATCAGCCATCTCTGTGTGGCACTTTTTCAACTGGGAAACGTGGAACACATCGTGAACTCTTGACAATCCTTCGGGCAACTCCAACTTGTAAGCAACTTCTCCCATACGCGCCAAAACTTGGTATGGTCCCACAAAACGTGGCGCTAATTTTCCCTTAACTCCAAAGCGCTTAACTCCTCGAAGCGGGGATACACGAGGATAAACTCTGTCTCCGACTTTGTAAACTGTCTCCTTGCGTTTAGAATTTGCATAGCTCTTCTGCCTAGACTGGGCTACCTTGAGCCTATCGCGAATCAACTTCACTTTCTGTTCAGACTCCTTAATCAAATCTGGTCCAAACAGCTGGCGGTCTCCAACTTCATCCCACAACAATGGTGTTCTGCACCGTCTTCCTGTAACATCCCAAATTTTCAATTTGGAATGTTATACACTAGATCATCATTGCATATCATATTTATTGCATTTTGGTTGATCCTAGAAATTTTACGCAACTCAAGGACCCTCGGAGAGAGTTGGGGATTTCGTTATTTTCATATTTGAGTTGTCTCAAATTTTGAAAATAGGATCATTTGATTTTATTTATTTTATCTTCAATTATTTCTATTACAAAAATAAGAGAGAGGGAATAAAATGACTTTCCCAAAATAAAGAAATATTGAGGATTTAATAAAAAATCAATTAAGATTTTATTTTGGTTTTATTTGCCATTTTATTTGAATTTAGGAAAAGTGCGCGTTTTTCAAAATTGCATTTAGGCCCCAAATAAATGTTCATCCTGTGCGGCTTGATTTTAGAAGCCAGGGAAAATTTATTTCGGGATTTTTGGAGTCGGTTTAGTATTTCTTTTGTTTTTTCTTCTGAGCGTAATTATTTAAAAAAAGTCTGAACCGACCTTGGGCCGTAACCAGCCAGGACTCCTCCTGACTGGGCCTTTTTATAGCGCCCCGAGGCCCCGGCCGAAGCCCAAGCAGCGCCCCCGCCCAAACCCTAACCCTACTCGGCCTCGCCGCCGCCGCCACGCCCCGCCGCCGCCGCGCCGCCTCGCCGCCGCCGCCGTTCGCCGGAGGTAGTTTTTTTTGCCTTCGGGTTTTCTCGAAAAACCGTTCGGTTTTCCGACGATTTTGCTCGTTTTTTTAGTTTAAGTTTTTTCAAATAGATCGGTTTTTCTGGTTTATTTATTTAGCGAGCGTTCGCCCGTTTGTTCGTTTTAACAAACGTTCGTCGTTTTTCTTTTTCTCGGATTAAATCCGCGATTTTTCTGATCGTGATTTCTGATCCGATTTTCGTTTTAGTCTAACTTTTCGCTCGTTTATCGGAATCAGGCGATTCAAGTGCCTAGAGTTTCGTCTCGAAACCTTCTTTCCATTTAACCAACTTAAACAAGTTTTTGCCACTGTAAAAATTGCCTTAGATCCAGAATAGTAAACGAAGCCTGTTTCTTTTGCCGTTTGTGTTTCGTTGCTTTGTTCGATTTGTTCTTTTTTGCCAACCGGAGTTCTTAAGTTAAACTTTCTGGTTAGATCTCTTATTTGAGTTTTACCTTTGTATTAGTTGAGTACTTATTGTATGCTTGTTTGTTTGCGATAGAGTACCCGGAGTGCGCCACTTGCTACTTCGAATCGCTAGGTTTCCCGGATCATCAGCAAGGCAAGTAACACTTTGATCATGCTTTCCAACTACCTAGTTTTATTGCATTAGATCAATCCTCACACATTGCATGATTAGGATCTAATTAAATTGTGGGTTTGGGAAGTAGTTGAGGTAGTACCTATTACCTGTTATTATCAAACCTTTGGGAGTTACTTCTACGTTGCTTATTATGCCATGCTATGCTAGTAAACGTGGATTGGGTGAGTGTATCCACGACAGATGTGAGATTGTTAATTAATGGTTTACTTAAGGTGGCAACTTAAACACACATATGGGTGGATTGAGGCACCTGGGTATTCCAGGATTGCCTATTTTTTTATGGACCGCCACCCAGGCTCAAAGGGATCATGAGATTATTCATACTAGAAACTTCTGTGTGCAACCACAAGCTATTATGGGCTCTAGCATAGTTGATTAAGTCATGCGAACTCTTACAGTGGTAGACTAGCAGATGTAGGGGAAAGTAGGTGTAACGGTCTACCCGATCGTAAGGTGCTAGCGCTTCTGAAAGACTATGTCTCGGTCATCCGTCTTCTCAAACACCATGTAGTGTGAGAAACCAAACAGAGGCGATCGAGTCTTGTGGGGAAAAGTGCACAAACCTGTGCAGAGTGTATAAACTAATCATGATTAGCCGTGTCCTCGGTTATGGACATCTTGAGTATCTAGTACCTGGATTATCATGTGAATCTCAACATGTTACTCTAAATTAATTTAGTTGGGTTTTGTTTAATGATGATGCTTAATTGGGATTGAGAATGCTGTCAACCATTCTCAATGTTTAACAACCACCTTGATAGTTAAATAAAATTTATTCCTTTGCAGTAGGGAAAAATTGGCTTTACGCAAAACTGTAAGCATAGAGCTTTCCACCAGCCAAATATGCATATAGAATAGCCTGTTTCATTCCATTACTCTCTATGTGTTACTTTGCCAGCATATTCCATGTGCTGACCCGTTTCGGGCTGCAACGTTAATGTTGCAGACTTTTCAAACGACGATTAAGGAGATTTTAGGTCATGGTTCTATACTCAGTGATGCCGTTGGAGTTGATGGACTCACTTATCTTCCAAGCCTTCCGCTGTTATCGTTATTAGATGGCCTTAAGCCATATTTATTGTAATAAGTTCTCTTTTGAGACACTCGATGTAATAAGTGTGTGATTGCTACTCTGTTATAAATCCTTCAAGTACTGTGTGGTGTCAGCATTACTAATCCAGGGATGACACCTGAGCACGGAGATTGGACCGTTTGAGGTCTGGTCCCTACACTTCCGTACAAGGCTTCAAAAGGGGCTATCTTCAAATTGGAATGATAACTATTGTTGTAAGAGAACTCCGCATATGGCAAGTTGTCATCCCAACTAGATCCATAATCTAGCGCACAAGCTCTCAGCATATCCTCCAAAATCTGATTGACTCTCTCGGTCTGTCCATCGGTCTGTGGATGAAAAGCTGTACTGAACTCTAGCCTGGTACCCAAAGTTTCGTGCAACTGATTCCAGAACTTTGAGGTAAACTGGGTTCCTCTATCGGATACAATGCTCCTCGGAACTCCATGGAGACATACGATCCTGGTCATGTATATCTTTGCCAACTTAGCACTGGTGTAAGTGGTCTTTACTAGGATGAAATGAGCTACCTTCATCAAGCGATCGACTACAACCCATATCGAGTCATAGCCTGAGCGGGTCCTGGGTAATCCTGTGATAAAATCCATGCCTAGCTTATCCCATTTCCATTTGGGTATCGGCAATGGCTGTAGCAATCCTGCTGGCTTCTGATGCTCTGCCTTTACTCTCTGACATACATCACAAATAGCTACATACTCTGCAATATCCTTCTTCATTCTGATCCACCAAAAAGTGTCTTTCAAATCCAAATACATCTTGGTATTTCCTGGGTGAATCGAGTACGGCGAATCATGGGCCTCTTGCAAAATTAACTTCTTGATCTCCGGGTCATTGGGCACATAAACGCGGTCCTCAAACCATAAGGTATCGTGTTCATCCTCACGAAATCCTTTAGCTTTTCCCTTGCTCATTTTCTCTTTAATAGAGGCAATCTCCTTGTCGGTCTTCTGAGCTTCTCTAATCTTATCCGTCAGAGTAGACTGAATCTCCAATGCTGCTACACAGCCTCTCAGAACTATCTCCAAACATAGCTCACGAAGATCCTCGGCTAAGTCCTTTGGTAACTCTCTGGTCATTAGTGTGTTGACATGGCTCTTGTGGCTCAACGCATCGGCTACTACGTTACCCTTTCCGGGCTGATAATGCAATCTCATGTCATAATCCTTGATGAGCTCCAACCATCTTCTTTCCCTGAGATTCAACTCCTTCTGTGTGAAGATGTACTTCAAACTCTTGTGATCCGTGTACACCTCACAATGGTTTCCAATGAGAAAATGTCTCCAAGTCTTCAATGCGTGCACTACGGCTGCTAACTCCAAATCATGTGTAGCATGATTCAACTCATGGGGCTTAAGCTGTCGTGAAGCATACGAAACAACTCTTCCCTCCTGCATAACCACTACTCCAAGTCCTCAATGTGAAGCGTCGCAATACACCTCATAATCCTTGCGCTGATCTGGCAGAATCAACACTGGCGAGGTAACCAAACGTTTCTTCAACTCCTGGAAACTGGCCTCACATTCCTCAGTCCAATTGAACTTGGTATCCTTCCTGAACAACTCCGTTATATGTTTTGCAATCTTCAAGACATTTTCAATGAATCTCCGGTAGTATCCTGTGAGTCCAAGAAAACTCCGGATCTCTCCAACTATTGTTGGAGCTTCCCAATTTGTCACAGTGACAACTTTGGTGGGATCTACTGCTATTCCTTCTCTGGGTATAACATGTCCGAGGAATCCAACTTCCTTCAACCAAAAATCACATTTGCTGAACTTGGCGTATAACTGATGTTCTCTGAGCTTACCAAGTACCAAACGCAAATGTTCTTTATGTTCTTCTTCATTCTTCGAGTAAACCAGAATATCATCAATGAATACTATGACGAACTTATCCAAAAACTCCATAAACACTTTGTTCATCATGTTCATAAAATAAGCAAGTGCGTTAGTCAGACCAAATGACATAACGGTATACTCATACAGCCCATACCTTGTGGTAAAAGCTGTCTTAGGTATGTCCTGCTCTCGAATCTTCAACTGGTGGTATCCTGATCGCAAATCGGTCTTGGAAAATACCTTAGCTCCTTGCAATTGGTCAAACAAATCATTGATCATCGGCAGTGGGTACTTATTCTTGATCGTCACTTCATTCAATCCTCGATAATCAACAACCATCCTTAACGATCCATCCTTCTTTTCCACTAGAAGTACTGGTGATCCCCAAGGTGACGAACTTGGGCGAATATATCCCTTATCCAGTAACTCCTTAATCTGCTTCTTAACCTCCTCCAAATCCTTTGCGGGCATTCTATACGGTCTCTTAGATATTCGTCCCGTGCCTGGCAAAAACTCAATCAAAAACTCAATGGTTCTATCCGGTGGCATGTCAGGCAATTCTTCTAGAAATACATTCGGAAAATCCTTTACCACCGGTACTTCCTCCTGTACAACTCCTGATAGGGAATTTACTTGTGTCCTCTTCGGCTCATGCCGTGACACATACTTGATCCTTCTTCCTTCTGGAGTGGTAAGCAAAATCGACTTACTGGCACAATTGATGTTTCCTCCATACATCGATAGCCAATCCATACCCAGAATTACATCCAAACCTTGCGATTCCAAAATGATTAAATCCGAGGGAAACACATGCCTACCTATACTCAATGGCACTTGAAAACATCCTTTACTAGCCATATACTCCGCTCCTGGTGAGCTTACTAACATAGGTGTTCTAAGAACCTTGGTGGGAAGTTTATACTTATCCACGAATCCCCTTGATATGTTTGAATGCGATGCACCAGTATCAAAAAGAACGATTGCAGTAAATGACTTAACCAAAAACTTACCTATTACTGCATCTGGCTGGGCTTCAACCTCCTCCACGTTAACGTGGTTCACCTGTCCCCTGTTGAAAGGGTTCGGCCTCTTCCTAGAGCTTTCATTGCCATTTCCATTCTGGGTTTCAGGACATTCATTGGCATAATGTTCGGTCTTCTGACACTTATAACAAGTGACTTGGCTCAGGTCTCTCTTGGCTGGGGTTGATGTGTTGGTACGATTCTGACCATTGCTTTTCCCATTGCCATTAACATTCTTGGGGCCATTATGATTATGAAAACTCCCTCCTCCATGGGTATGCTGAAAATATCCTCCCGATTTCGGGGAAAAACGTGGCTTCTGCTGAGCTCCTGAATTGTACTTCCCTTGTTCATGCTTCCTCTTGCGGTTCTCAATCTGCTCCTGCTTCCCTTCGATCATAAGAGCACGATCTACTAGTTCTTGGTAGTTGTTGAAAGTTGCTACCATCAACTGCATACTCAACTCATCATTTAGTCCTTCCAGAAACTTCTCCTGCTTAGCTGCATCCGTAGCAATGTCATCCGGGGCATAACATGCTAACCTACTAAAGTCATCCACGTATTGGCCAACTGTCCGTCCTCCTTGGCGCAAGTTGTGAAACTCACACTTCTTCATGGCCATAGCTCCTGCTGAAACATGGGCAGTACGGAAAGCATGCTGAAATTGGTCCCATGCCACCGTGGCTATAGGGTAGGTGATAGTGTAATTCTCCCACCATGATGCTGCTGGTCCATCCAACTGATGTGCGGCAAAACGCACCTTCTCAGCGTCAGTACATCCTGTAGTGGTTAACTCCCTTCCAATCTTGCGGAGCCAATCATCTGCTACTATAGGCTCGGTGCTGCTGGAGAACACCGGCGGATTTAGTCTAAGGAAACGGGTTAAGTGATCAATTGGTGGTGGTGGTGGTGGGTTGTTGTTGTTGTTCCCCTGATTCTGATTTTGGACTAGCAACTGCATCAATGCATTCTGCTGCTGGATCAACTGAGTGAGCTCCAGTGGGAAGGCAAATCCATTGTCACGTCTCGGAGGCATCTGATGGGTTTAGAGGGGAGAGATTAGAATAGAATGAGGTCTAATGAGAAAGCACTACCCATATGCAGATGAGACAAACACAAACATTTCACTCAGTCAATCAATCAGGTCATACAATCGGTCTAACTATCGCAAAAGTGCTCAGACTACTCTATTTACATGGTGGAATACTACTACTGATGTGGTGGTCTACGAGAAATATTCCTCGTTTGCAGACTCCATGATATCTGCTCCAGCTTCGTCTTCATAGTCATCATTGCTCAGGTCAGAGTCGGTGCCATCGATGATGATGTAGTCTTTCGGGCGAATATCCTTGGGTTCTTCGTCTTCTTCTACTGGTGTGGGGTCTCCCATGAATATTCCGATCTTCTTAATCAGGTCGTCATTCTTCTCCACTAGTACGACGATTTCCTCCTCATAATCTTCACGTGTAGCCTTGAGTTCTTCCTCCAGTTCCGTGATTCTTGTCATCGCCTTCTTCAGATCTAACATGACTGCGCACATCTAGTTCTCCTGGCGTCAAATGTGCTGGTTTAACTCCTGGATAAAAGCTGCGATTGATCTATCCTTCCTGGTGCTGATCATCTCCCATTGCTCATCTCGGCGCCCACAAATTTGGTAGATAGTATCCTTGAGATCATTGCGGTAAACTTCTCCAATACGTCCCATGGTGATGTGGGCCGCCATGCTCTTTCCTAGACTCCAGGTTGGTGCATCAAAGGAAAACTCTATGGGCTCGGTGACTGGCGCGAACGTCCTTCCTGGAACTTGAACTTGAATCATCCAGCGCTCCTCCTCGGGTAAAGTGGCGTTGTAGGTCCCGGTGAAGCTTGGTACTCCGATGTTCAGGTACTTAGTGACTTCCTTCAGGTGGCGTCCAAAGGGTGTATCTTCATCCGGTTGCGTGAACTTGTTCCTTGCATCCGCCATCCTAAAAGAGTAGAAAAGATGAGGAGTCAGAAATGAGAAGAGTGAGTAGTGATCTAGGGCTTTAGCTTAGTGGTCGTGTCCTACAGTCAGTGTGTGCTCTAATACCATCTTGTAGCGACCAGACCTCAAACAGTCTGATCTCTATGCTTCAGTGTCATCCCTAGATCAGTAATGCTGACACGCACAGTACTTGAAGGATTTATAACGGAGTAGCAATCACACACTTATTACAACAAGTGTCTCAAAAGAGAACTCATTGCAAATAATATGGCTTAAGGCCACCTAATAACGATAACAGCGGAAGGCTTGGAAGATAAGTGAGTCCATCAACTCCAACAGCATCACTGAGTATAGAACCACAATGTAAAGGCACCTCACTCATCGTCTAAAAAGTCTACAACATGAACGTTGCAGCCCGAAAATGGGTCAGCACATGGAATATGCTGGCAATGTAACACATAGAGAGTAATGAACAGAAATAGGCTATACTACATGCATATATGGCTGGTGGAAAGCTTTATGATTACAGTTTTGCGTAAAGCCAGTTTTTCCCTACTGTAAAGGAATAAATTTTATTTAACTATCATGGTGGTTGTTAAACATTGAGAGCGTAGACACCCTCTCAATCCCAATTAAACATCATCATTAAAACCCAACAAAATTAATTAAAGTCACAAGATGAGATTCACATGATAATCCAAGTACTAGATACTCAAGACGTCCATAACCGGGGACACGGCTAATCATGATTAGTTTATACACTCTGCAGAGGTTTGCGCACTTTTCCCCACAAGACTCGATCTCCTCCATTGGGATTCTCGCACTACATGGTGTTTGAGAAACGGATGACCGAGACATAGTCTTTCAGAAGCGCTAGCGCCTTACGATCGGGTAGACCGTTACACCTACTTTCCCTTACATCTGCTAGTCTACCATTGTAAGAGTTCGCACGACTTAATCAACAATGCTAGAGCCCATAGTAGCTTGTGGCTGCACACGGAAGTTTCTAGTATGAATAATCTCATGATCCCTTTGAGCCTGGGTGGCGGTCCATAAAGAAAAACAGGCAATCACTGGAATACCCAGGTGCCTCAATCCACCCGGATGTGTATTAAAGTTGCCACCTTAAATAAACCATTAATTAACAATCTCACTTCTGTCATGGATACACTCACCCAATCCACATCGACTAGCATAGCATGGCAATATAAGCAAACGTAGAAGTAACTCCCAAGGGTTTGACAATAAAACAGGTAATAGGTACTACCTCATCTACTTTCCCAAAACCCACAATTTAATTAGATCCTAATCATGCAATGTTTGAGGATTGATCTAATGCAATAAAAATGGGTATAAGAGGTATGATCAAAGTGTTACTTGCCTTGCTAATGATCCGCAAAACTTAGAGATTCGAAGTAGCAAGCGGCGCACTCCGGGTACTCTATCGCAAACAAACAAGCACACAATAAGCACTCATCTAATGCACAGGTAAAACTCAAATAAGAGATCTAACCAAAAAGTTCAACTTAAGAACTCCGGTTTGCAAAAAGAATCAAATCAAACGAAGCAACGAAAGTCAAACGGCGAAAGAAACAAGCTTCGTTTACTAATCTAGATCTAAGTCAAATTCTATACAAGCAAAAACTTGTTTGAGTTGGCTAAACGGAAAGAGGGTTTCGAGATGAAACTCTAGGCGCTTGAATCGCCTGATTCTGATAAACGAGCGAAAAGTTAAACTAAAACGAAAATCAGATCAGAAATCGCGATCAGAAATAATCGCGGAAAATCCAAGAAAAAGAAAAAAACGACGAACAGGCTAACGAACGAACGTTCGCTGTGTGTGGCTAAATGACGAAAACCGTTCGTTAGAACGAACGTACGAATGAACGTCCGCTAAATAAACTAAACCGGGAAAAAATAAACCGATCTAAATAAAGAAAATGACCGCGGTTTTTTTTAAAACCGGGCGGTTGACCAGTGAAGACCGGCGGCGGCGGCGGCGCGTGGCGCAAGCGGCGGCAGTCGGCGGCGGCGGCGTCTAGGGTTAGGGCGGGGCTGGGTGGCTCGGGGCTGGGCTCCCCCGGCTTATAAAGGCCGGGCGCGCTAGAGTCCGGGTCGGGTACGACCCAGCTAGGTCGGTTCTTTTTTTTAAATAGTTTCGCGCAGAAAAACAATTAAAAAAAATACTAAACGGACTGCAAAATTCCCGAAATAAATTTTCGCCGACTTCTAAAATCAAGCCGGACAAGGTGAACATTTATTTGGGGCCTAAATGCAATTTGGAAAAACGCGCATTTTCCCTAAATTCAAATAAAACAGCGAAAACTCCAAAATAAAATCTTATTTGGTTTTTTATTAAATCCTCAATATTCCTTTAATTTGGGAAAGTCATTTTATTCCCTCTCACTTGTTTTTTTATAATTGGAATTATTGAAGATAAAATAATTAAATCAAATGATCCTAGTTTCAAAATTTGAGAAAACCCCAAATATGAAAATAACGAAATCCCCAACTCTCTCCATGGGTCCTTGAGTTGTGTAGGATTTCTAGGATCAAGCCAAAATGCAAATAAAATATGATATGCAATGATGATCTATGTATAACATTCGAAATTGAAAATTTGGATGTTATAATTGATCTTTGCTTTGTTACTTTTCTGCTAGCACTGTTACAATTACTAGAAAACCAATACTGATACTTTTGCCACCGTTACCCTTACTTCCATATTACTTTGCTACTAAATACTTTGCTGCAGATATTAAGTCTTTCAAGTGCGGTTGAATTGACAACTTATGACCCACAAGTGTAGGGTATCTATCATAGCCTTTTTGATAAGTAAGAGTGTCGAACCCAACGAGGAGCAGAAGGAAATGATAAGTGGTTTTCTGCAAGGTATTCTCTGCAAGCACTGAAATTATAGGTAACAGATAGTTTTGTAATAAGGTAATTTGTAACGGGTAGCAAGTAATAAAAGTAAATAAGGTGCAGAAAGATGGCCCAATCCTTTTTGTAGCCAAGGACAAGCCTGGACAAACACTTATATAAAATAAAGCGCTCCCGAGGACACATGGGAATTATCGTCAAGCTAGTTTTCATCACGTTCATATGATTCACGTTTGGTACTTTGATAATTTGATATGTGGGTTGACCAGTGCTTGTGTACTGTCCTTCCTTGGACAAGTATCCCACTTATGATTAACCCCTATTGCAAGCATCCACAACTACAACAGAAGTATTAAGGTAAACCTAACCATAGCATGAAACATATGGATCCAAATTAGCCCCTTATGAAGCAACGCATAAACTAGGGTCTAAGCTTTTGTCACTCTAGCAACCCATCATCTACTTATTACTTCCCAATGCCCTCCTCTAGGCCCAAACAATGGTGAAGTGTCATGTAGTCAACGTTCAAATGACACCACTAGAGGAAAGACAACATACATCTCATCAAAATATCGAACGAATACTAAATTCACATGACTACTTATAGGAAGACTTCTCCCATGTCCTCAGGAACAAATGTAACTACTCACAAAGCATATTCATGTTCAAAATAAGAGGGGTATTAATATGCATAATGAATCTGAACATACGATCTTCCACCAAGTAAACCAACTAACATCAACTACAAGGAGTAATCAACACTACTAGCAACCCATAGGTACCAATCTAAGGTTTGGATACAAAGATTGGATACAAGAGATGAACTAGGGTTTGAGATGAGATGGTGTTGGTGAAGATGTTGATGGAGATTGACCCCTCCCAATGAGAGGATCGTTGGTGATGACGATGGTGATGATTTCCCCCTCCCTGAGGGAAGTTTCCCCGACAGAACAGCTCCGCCGGAGCCCTAGATTGGTTCCGCCAAGGATCTGCCTCATAGCGGCGGAATTTCATCCCGTGAGATTTCTTATGATTTTTTCCTCGACGAAAGACTCCATATAGCCAAAGAAGGGCATCAGAGGGCCACCAGGGGGCCCACAAGGCAGGGGCGCGCCCAGGGGGTAGAGCTCGCCCCCACCCTCGTGGACGGTGGGTGGCCCCCCTCTGGTACTTCTTTCGCCCAATATTTTTATATATTCTGAAAATAATTCCCGTGGAATTTCAGGACTTTTGGAGATGTGCAGAATAGGTCTGTAATATTTGCTCCTTTTCTAGGCCAGAATTCCAGACGCCGACATTCCCCCTCTTCATGTAAACCTTGTAAAATAAGAGGGAATAGGCATAAGTATTGTGACATAATGTGTAATAATGCTACCTCTTGAGCACTGTGTTGGATTTCCCCGAAGAGGAAAGGATGATCCAGCAAAGTAGCATAAGTATTTCCCTTAGTTTTTGAGAACCAAGGTATCAATCCAGTAGGAGGTTGCGCGTGTCTCCCCTAGTACCTGCACAAAGCAAATAACTCCTCGCAACCAACGCGATAAGGGGTTGTAAATCCCTTCACAGTCACTCGCGAGAGTGAGATCTGATAGATATGATAAGATAATATTTTTGGTATTTTTGTGATAAAGATGCAAAGAAAAAAAGGCAAAGTAAATAACTAAGTATTGGAAGATTAATATGATGAAGATAGACCCGGGGGCCATAGGTTTCACTAGTGGCTTCTCTCAAGAGCAGAAGTATTTTGCGGTGGGTGAACGAATTACTGTTGAGCAATTGACAGAATTGAGCATAGTTATGAGAATATCTAGGTACGATCATGTATATAGGCATCATGCCCGAGACAAGTAGACCAACTCCTGCCTGCATCTACTACTATTACTCCACTCATCGACTGCTATCCAGCATGCATCTAGTGTATTAAGTTCATGAAAACAGAGTAACGCCTTAAGCAAGATGACATGATGTCGAGGGATAAATTCATGCAATATAATTGAAAAACCCCATCTTGTTATCCTCGATGGCAACAATACAATACGTGCCTTGCTGCCCCTACTGTCACTGGGAAAGGACACCGCAAGATTGAACCCAAAGGTAAGCACTTCTCCCAATGCAAGAAAGATCAATCTAGTAGGCCAAACCAAACTGATAATTCGAAGAGACTTGCAAAGATAACCAATCATACATAAAATAATTCAGAGAAGATTCAAATATTGTTCATAGATAAACTTGATCATAAACCCACAATTCATCGGTCTCAACAAACACACCGCAAAAAGAATATTACATCGAATAGATCTCCACAAGAGAGGGGGGAACTTTGTATTGAGATCCAAAAAGAGAGAAGAATCCATCTAGCTAATAACTATGGACCCGAAGGTCTGAGGTAAACTACTCACACTTCATCAGAGAGGCTATGGTGTTGATGTAGAAGCCCTCCGTGATGGATACCCCCTCTGGCGGAGCTCCGGAACAGGCCCCAAGATGGGATCTCGTGGATACAGGAAGTTACGGCGGTGGAATTAGGGTTTTGGCTCCGTATCTGATCGTTTGGGGGTACGTAGGTATATATAGGAGGAAGGAGTATGTCGGTGGAGCAATAGGGGGCACACGAGGGTGGACGGCGCGCCTGGGGGGGTAGGCGCATCCCCTACCTCATGGCTCCCTCCTTTGTTTCTTGACGTAGGGTCCAAGTCTCCTGGATCATGTTCGGTGAGAAAATCACGTTCCCGAAGGTTTCATTCCATTTGGACTCCGTTTGATATTCCTTTCCTTCTAAACCCTAAAATAGGCAAAAACAACAATTCTAGGCTGGGCCTCCGATTAATAGGTTAGTCCCAAAAATAATATAAAAATGGAAAATAAAGCCCAATAATGTCCAAAACAGTAGATAATATAGCATGGAGCAATCAAAAATTATAGATACGTTGGAGACGTATCAAGCATTCCCAAGCTTAATTCCTGCTCGTCCTCGAGTAGGTAAATGATAAAAACAGAATTTTTGATGTGGAGTGCTACTAGGCATAATTTTAATGTAATTCTTCTTAATTGTGGCATGCATATTCAGATCCGAAAGATTCAGGATAAAAGTTCATATTGACATAAAAATAATAATACTTCAAGCATACTAACTAAGCAATTATGTCTTCTCAAAATAACATGCCAAAGCAAGTTCATCCCTACAAAATCATATAGTTTAGTCATGCTCCATTTTCATCACACAAGAATTCTCTCATCATGCACAACCCCGATGACAAGCCAAGCAATTGGTTCATACTTTAGCAATCTCAAACCTATAAACTTTCACGCAATATATGAGCGTGAGCCATGGACATAGCACTATGGGTGGAATATAATGATGATGGTGGTTATGTGGAGAAGACAAAAAAGGAGAAAGTCTCACATCAACGAGGCTAATCAATGGGCTATGGAGATGCCCATCGATTGATGTTAATGCAAGGAGTAGGGATTGCCATGCAACGGATGCACTAGAGCTATAAATGTATGAAAGCTCAACAAAAGAAACTAAGTGGGTGTGCATCCAACTTGCTTGCTCTCGAAGACCAAGGGCATTTGAGGAGGCCCATTGTTGGAATATACAAGCCAAGTTCTATAATGAAAAATTCCCACTTAGTATATGAAAGTGACAAAACAAAAGACTCTCTATCATGAAGATTATGGTGCTACTTTGAAGCACAAGTGTGGCAAAGGATAGTAGCATTGTCCCTTCTCTCTTTTTCTCTCATTTTTTTGGGCCTTCTCTTTTTATGGCCTTTTTATATTCCTCACTTGGGACAATGCTCTAGAAAATGATGATCATCACACTTCTATTTATTTACAACTCAATGATTAAAACTTGATACTAGAACAAAAGATGACTCTATATGAATGCCTCCGGCGGTGTATGATGTCTACTACACAATCTTCTTCTTGTAGACGTTGTTGGGCCTCCAAGTGCAGAGGTTTGTAGGATAGTAGCAAATTTCCCTCAAGTGGATGACCTAAGGTTTATCAATCCGTAGGAGGCGTAGGATGAAGATGGTCTCTCTCAAGCAACCCTGCAACCAAATAACAAAGAGTCTCTTGTGTCCCCAGCACACCCAATACAATGGTAAATTGTATAGGTGCACTAGTTCGGCGAAGAGATGATGATACAAGTGGTATATGGATGGTAGATAAAGGTATTTGTAATCAGAAAATATAAAAACAGCAAGGTAACTAATGATAAAAGTGAGTGTAAACGGTATTGCAATGTGTTGAAACAAGGCCTAGGGTTCATACTTTCACTAGTGCAAGTTCCCTCAACAATAATAACATAATTGGATCACATAACTATCCCTCAACATGCAACAAAGAGTCACTTCAAAGTCACTAATAGCGGAGAACGAACAAAGAGATTATGGTAGGGTACGGAACCACCTCAAAGTTATTCTCTCCAATCAATTCATTGGGCTATTCCTATAAGTGTCACAAACAGCCCTAGAGTTCGTACTAGAATAACACCTTAAGACACAAATCAACCAAAACCCTAATGTCACCTCAAATATCCGTGGGTATGATTATACGATATGCATCACACAATCTCAGATTCATCTATTCAACCAACACATAGAACCTCAAAGAGTGCCCCAAAGTTTGTACCGGAGAATCACGATGAAAACGTGTGCCAACCCCTATGCATAGGTTCATGGGCGGAACCCGCAAGTTGATCACCAAAACATACATCAAGTGAATCACGTGATATCCCATTGTCAGCACAGATACGCACGGCAAGACATACATCTAGTGTTCTCAAATCTTTAAAGACTCAATCCGATAAGATAACTTCAAAGGGAAAACTCAATCCATTACAAGAGAGAAGAGGGGGGAGAAAACATCATAGGATACAAATATAATAGCAAAGCTCGCGATACATCAAGATCGTATCACCTCAAGAACATGAGAGAGAGAGAGAGATCAAACACATAGCTACTTGTACATACCCTCAGCCCCGAGGGAGAACTACTCCCTCCTCGTCATGGAGAGCACCGGGATGATGAAGATGGCCACCGGAGAGGGATTCCCCCTCCGGCAGGGTGCCGGAACGGGCCTAGATTGGCTTTCGGTGGCTATGGAGGCTTCTGGCGGCAGAACTCTCGATCTATTGTCCTCCCCGATCATTTTAGGGTATATTGAGATATATAGGCGGAAGAAGTACGTCAGGGGAGCCACGAGGGGCCCACGAGGGTGGAGGCCGCGCCTAGGGGGGGTGGGCGCGCCCCCCTGCCTCGTGGCTTCCTTGTTGCTTCCCTTGTGTGGACTCCAAGTCTCCCGGGTTGCTTTCCTTCCAAAAATAAGTTCCGTGAAGTTTTAGGTCAATTGGACGCCGTTTGATTTTCCTTTTCTGCGATACTTTAAAACAAGGGAAAAAACAGAAACTGGCACTGGGCTCTGGGTTAATAGGTTAGTCCCAAAAATAATATAAAGTGTATAATAAAGCCGATAAACATCCAAAACAGAAGATAATATAGCATGGAGCAATCAAAAATTATAGATACATTTGAGACGTGTCGGCATCCCCAAGCTTAATTCCTGCTCATCCTCGAGTAGGTAAATGATAAAAACAAAATTTTGACGCGGAGTGTTACTTAGCATAATTTCAATGTAATTCTTCTTAATTGTGGCATGAATATTAAGATCCGAAAGATTCAAGATAAAAGTTCATATTGACATAAAAATAACAATACTTCAAGGATACTAACTAAGCAATTATGTCCTCTCAAAATAACATGGCCAAAGAAAGTTCATCCCTACAAAATCATATAGTTTAATCATGCAACATTTTCGTCACAGAAGAATGCTCTCATCATGCACAACTGTGATGACAAGCCAATCAATTGTTTCATACATTAGTAATCTCAAACCTATAAACTTTCACGCAATATATGAGCGTGAGCCATGGACATAGCACCATGGGTGGAATAGAATATAATGAGGGGGTTATTGATGACCCACAAGTATAGGGGATCGCAACAGCTTTCGAGGGTAGAGTATTCAACCCAAATTTATTGATTCGACACAAGGGGAGCCAAAGAATATTCTCAAGTATTAGCAGCTGAGTTGTCAATTCAACCACACCTGGAAACTTAGTATCTGCGGCAAAGTGTTTAGTAGCACAGTAATATGATAGTGGTGGTAGCAGCAACAAAAGTAAAGACAACAAAAGTAATGTTTTTGGTATTTTGTAGTGATTGTAACTATAGCAGTGGAAAAGTAAATAAGCGAGAACCAGTATATGGAAAATACGTAGGCACCGTATCAGTGATGGATAATTATGCCGGATGCGGTTCATCATGTAACAGTCATAACATAGGGTGACACAGAACTAGCTCCAATTCATCAATGTAATGTAGGCATGTATTCCGTATATAGTCATACGTGCTTATGGAAAAGAACTTGCATGACATCTTTTGTCCTACCCTCCCGTGGCAGTGGGGTCCTATTGGAAACTAAGGGATATTAAGGTCTCCTTTTAATAGAGAACCGGAACAAAGCATTAGCACATAGTGAATACATGAACTCCTCAAACTATGGTCATCACTGGGAGTGGTCCCGATTATTGTCACTTCGGGGTTGCCGGATCATAACACATAATAGGTGACTATAGACTTGCAAGATAGGATCAAAAACTCACATATATTCATGAAAACATAATAGGTTTAGATCTGAAATCACGGCACTCGGGCCCAAGTGACAAGCATTAAGCATAGCAAAGTCATAGCAACATCAATCTCAGAACATAATGGATACTAGGGATCAAACCCTAACAAAACTAACTCGATTACATGATAAATTTCATCCAACCCATCACCGTCCAGCAAGCCTACGATGGAGTTACTCACGCACGATGGTGAGCATCATGAAATTGGTGATGGAGGATGGTTGATGATGACGACGGCGACGAATCCCCCTCTCCGGAGCCCCGAACGGACTCCAGATCAGCCCTCCCGAGAGGTTTTAGGGCTTGGCGGCGGCTCTGTATCGTAATACACGATGATTTCTTCTCTTTGATTTTTTCTCTCCGAAAGCAAATATATAGAGTTGGAGTTGGCGCTGGAGGGCATCCAGGGGGCCCATGAGGTAGGGGGGCGCGCCCTAGGGGGGGGGGCGCGGCCCCCACCCTCGTGGACAGGGTGTGGGCCCCCTGGTCTTCATCTTTGGCGAGGATTTTTTTATTATTTTTTCTAAGATGTTCCGTGGAGTTTCAGGTCATTCCGAGAATATTTGTTTTCTGCACATAAAGCAACATCATGGCAATTCTATTGAAAACAGCGTCAGTCCGGGTTAGTTCCATTCAAATCATACAAGTTAGAGTCCAAAACAAGGGCAAAAGTGTTTGGAAAATTAGATACGACGGAGGCGTATCAACTCCCCCAAGCTTAAACCATTGCTTGTCCTCAAGCAATTCAGTTGACAAACTGAAAGAAAGAAAAACTTTTACAAACTCTGTTTGCTCTTGTTGTTGTAACTATGTCGAGCCAGCATTCAAGTTTTCAGCATAGATCATAACTAACCATATTTGCAATAATTCTCAGGTCTCATAATTACTCATATCAATAGCATAATCAACTAGCAAGTCATAATAATAAATCTCGGATGACAACACTTTCTCAAAACAATCATAATATGATATAACAAGATGGTATCTCGCTAGCCCTTTCTGAGACCGCAAAACATAAATGCAGAGCACCTTTAAATATCAAGGACTGACTAGACATTGTAATTCATGGTAAAAGAGATCCAGTCATAGTCACACCCAACATAGATTAATAGTGATGAACACAAATCACAGTTGTGCTCTCCAGCTAGTGCTTTTTAATAAGAGGGTGATGACTCAACATAAAAGTAAATTGATAGGCCCTTCGCAGAGGGAAGCAGGGATTTGTAGAGGTGCGAGAGCTCGGTTTTGAAATAGAGATAAATTGCATTTTGAGCGGTATACTTTCATTGTCAACGTAACAACCAAGAGATGGCGATATCTTCCATGCTACACACATTATAGGCGGTTCCCAAATAGAATGGTAAAGTTTATACTCCCTGTCCACCAACAAATATCAAACCATGGCTTGCTCGAAACAACGAGTGCCTCCAACATACATCAGGTCCCAGGGGGAGTTTTGTTTGCACTTATTTTGATTTAGTTTGCATAAAGCATGGGACTGGGCATCCCGGTAACCAGCCATTTTCTCGTGAGTGAGGAGCGGAGTCCACTCCTCTTGAGAATAACCCGCCTAACACGGAAGATAAGGACAGCCTTGGTTGATACATGAGCTATTCGGGCATACAAAACAGAATGTTTATTTGAAGGTTTAGAGTTTGGCACATACAAATTTACTTGGAGCGGCAGGTAGATACCGCATATAGGAAGGTATAGTGGACTCATCTGGAATAACTTTGGGGTTTAAGGGATTGGATGCACAAGCAGTATTCTTGCTTAGTACAAGTGAAGGCTAGCAAAAGACTGGGAAGCGACCAACTAGAGAGCGACAACAGCCATGTACATGCATTAAAATTAATAAACATTGGATGCAAGCATGAGTAGGATATAATCCACCATGAACATAAATATCGTGAAGGCTATGTTGATTTGTTTCAACTACATGCGTGAACATGTGCCAAGTCAAGTCACTTAAATCATTCAAAGGAGGATACCACCCCATCATACCACATCATAACCATCTCAGTAGTATGTTGGCACACAAGGTAAATCATTATAACTCATAGCTAATCAAGCATGGCACAAGCAACTACGATCTCTAATTGTCATTGAAAACATGTTTATTCATAATAAGCTGAATCAAGAACGAGGGGCTCATGATATTTACAAAAACAAAAGAGGTCGAGTTCATACCAGCTTTTCTCATCTCAGTCAGTCCATCATATATCATCATAATTGCCTTTCACTTGCACGACCGAACGGTGTGAATAATAATAAGAGTGTACGTGCATTGGACTAAGCTGGAATCTACGAGCATTCAATAAACAGGAGAAGACAAGGCAATATGGGCTCTGGGTTAAATCAACAATAATGCATATAAGAGCCACTTCAACAATTTAATTATGGTCTTCTCCTACTGACCCCCAAAGAAAAGAAAAGAAATAAAACTATTTACACGGGAAAGCTCCCAACAAGCAAAAGAAGAATGGGAGATATTTTTGGGTTTTCTTTTTAATTATTACTACTACAGCAGAAAAATAAACTATTACTATTTTTTTGGTTTTTCTTAAGGTTTAACAAACACACAAGAAAAAGCAGGAAAAGAAAATAAACTAGCATGTATATTATAGTGAAAAAGTATGAGCACCGACATCTAGCAATGAGTGTGTGTGAACATAAATGTAATGTCGGTGAGAAATACGTACTCCCCCAAGCTTAGGCTTTTGGCCTAAGTTGGTCTATTGCCAGGGATAGCCTGGCGGGTACCCGTAGGTGTAGCTGGAGTCGTACTGCGACGAAGAATAGTTGGGATCATACTGATGTGTAGCGGTTATCGCCTGTTGAGCTGCAGTGTGGAGTTGAGCTGCCTCCGCTCTCCTCTCGTACTCTTCTGCCTCCTCTCTGGTAATAACATATCTTCTTTTTGTCTATGAATCAAAGAAGGCAGGAGCAGGGAGAGTAATACGGAAAACACTGTCGGCATTCTGGGAACCGGGGTCCGTAGACTTGCCTGCCTGCGGCCTGCGGCGTGGCTCAAGTGGGGGCCCAGCACGGCCCATCCTCATCAACACGAGGCTCAAGACCCTCGCGAGGGGCCAAGCCTCACGAGGCGGACGACACGGCGCATCCTCAGGCACAGCCTCGTCAGGCTGGCTCGCGAGGAGGCGGAGAGTTCAAGGCGGGGTACCTCGCGAGGTGCCCATGACGCAAGCCATGACGACACAGGGCACCAGGCGGGTGCCAGCGCGCGCAGCGCCCCTCTTTCCTCTTTGGTGCAAAGTGAGCAAGCGTATCAGCGGAGTACCGAGGCATCAGGCAAAGGTTGCCACTTCGGTGCAACGAGACCAAGGCCAGGAGGACTACGAGATGGAGGTCACCATGGAGCCCAGCGCGGCGTCATCACCAGAGCCTTTGGCAGGTGAAGGCTGTTTTTGTCAGGATAGATGTACTCGTTGTCCCCCTTCAAATTAGCCCGCCATTGTTGGATCCCTTCCCGCTCAATATTTGGGGAGAGGACCACGGCCTCTATGAATAGGACTAGCCACCCACATAGCAGGGGGTCGGTCGGTTCGTTTGGTTCACAAGTAGAGAGAGAGAAAGAGGGTGACTGAACTCTTCACACAGTTCATCACCTCAGCCAGGAACAGACCCTCGCAAGGCTGTTCTTCCTTGTATCGTTCATCCTCACCAGCCCCAGGAGGCAATCCATCCACCGCACACTGGAGTAGGGTATTACACCACATCGGTGGCCCGAACCAGTATAAATCTTGTGTCTTTCGTGCAGTTCTTTTAGTAGTTTAGATCCCATTGAGACGGAGAGGTTGAAGGTGAGATTTCCGCGCGCACCCCAGTGTTCGAACCTTAAGGGTCCGCCGGAACCCGAAATCCGACATTTGGCGTGCCAGGTAGGGGTGCGCCGGGATCCGTCTTCCACCGATCCGCCCTCCTTCGGCCGCTGCAACCATGCGCGGCGCCAGCCGGGCTCGCGCCGTCCCGGCGGCCCTCGCCGGTGGGCGCCCTCGTTGTCCCCCGCCACCCGCCATCAACACCGCCACCGGCTCGGCGGGTAACGAGCTACAAGCACCACCCCAGCGTCGGCCTACGCGACAAAGCAACTGCACCGCGGCACCGGCGCCTCGGGTAGTTGTGGCCCTCCAGGGCGGCTCGCAGGCGCCGCCCACAAGTCGCCATGTCAAGCCTTTTGCCCGCCGGGTTAGCACCGCTGCCGCACGGCAGGGGGCTCCCCCGGACCGGGCGGCGAGCGAGGTCGATCTGACCTTCAGCTCGGAGGACCACCCCACCAACCCGGTCAGCTCAGGCACGCTCCCCTTGTTGTGCACCCCCACCATCTGCCAGGTGGCCGTCACCCGGACCCTCGTCGACGGCGGCACGGGCCTCAGCTTGCTTTCGGTCGAGACTTTCGACCTCTTCCGCATACCCCGGGAGCCGCTGCGACCCAGCCGATCCTTCTCGGGCGTCGGGGGCGGATCATCCGACTCCCTGGGGCAAATCCGGCTCCCGGTGACCTTCGGCACCTACGACAACTTCCGCATGGAGACGGTCGACTTCGACATCGCCCCCATCGGCCTTCCTTACAACGGGCGTTCCTCGGCTACCCAGCACTGGCCCAGTTCATGGCTGCCACGCATCCGGCGTACAACATCATGAAGATGCCCGGGAGCAATGGTACCCTCACTGTGCGCGGGGACACCGGGGACGCATTGCGAGTGCTCGAGCTCGCCTTCAAGATAGCGGCGTCGGCACGGCCCGCAAACGCGGAGGCCCCAGAGCCCAAGGGGGCTGCGCCCGCCAAGAAGAAGCAGCTGTTCACCCAGGACAAAGCAGAGACCAAGCAGATCCCCGTCGACGAGGACGGGTCCTCCGGCGCCACTTTCACCATAGGCGCCAACCTAGAGCCCGAGTAGGAGGAGGCCTTGGTCAAGTTCCTGCGCTCGAATAAGAAGGTATTTGCTTGGGAGCCGGATCAGCTGGCGGGGGTCCCCAGAAGTGTCATCAAGCACCACCTCAACATATGCCCAAATGTGCGCCCCGTGAAGCAGAAGGCCAGGCGGTAGTCCACGGAGAAGCAAGCTTTCATCACCCAAGAGACCCGCAAGCTAGAGGCTGCAGGGGTCATTCACGAGGTCCGATACCCGGACTGGTTGGCCAACCCTGTCGTTGTGCCCAAGAAGGGGGGGAGAACGCATGTGTGTCGACTTCACCAACCTCAACAAGGCATGCCCGCAAGATCCGTTCCTGCTCCCCCATATCGACCAGATTGTCAATTCCACTGCGGAGTGCGACCTGCTATGCTTCCTGGATGCCTTCTCCGGGTATCACCAGATCAAGATGGCCATGGAAGATGTCGAGAAGACTGCTTTCTTGACCCCATGCGGGGTATAATGCTACACGTGCATGCCATTCGGGCTACGTAACGCGGGGGCAACCTTTCAGCGACTGATGCACATCACCCTGGGTCAGCAGCTCGGAAGGAATGTCGAGGCCTATGTCGATGACATAGTGGTGAAGTCTCGGGAGGCCAAGACCCTGATACAAGACCTGGAGGAGACCTTCGCGAGCCTCGACGCAGTAAACCTGTGGCTCAACCCGGAGAAATGTGTGTTTGGCGTCCCCTCGGGCAAGCTCTTGGGGTTCCTCGTGTCCCATCATGGCATCGAGGCCAACCCCGAGAAGATCAAAGTGGTCGAGGACATGAGCCCGCCAAAGACCCTCAGAGAAATGCAGAAGCTCACGGGGTGCGTGACCGCGCTAGGGCGCTTCATCTCCAAACTAGGGGAGCGAGCGCTGCCTTTCTTCCAGCTGATGAAGAAGAAAGGGGCCTTTGAGTGGACTGAAGAAGCAGATAAGGCGTTTCAAGATCTCAGGAGATACCTGACCAGTCCCCCAGTCATGGTGGCTCCGCGCCCTCAGGAGCCCCTGCTGTTGTACCTCACCGCCACACCCTACTCCGCCAGCGCAGCCCTGGTGGCGGTTAGGGAGGAGCGCCAAGACAAGGCCGCAGTGGCAGCCCGAGGCAGGAACAAACGGGAACAAGGAAAGACTGCAGAAGCCGCAACCGCAGCTGAGGAGGGTCAGCTGCCGAGGAATGCACCGGGGGCAGGAGAGGCCGCCCGACCAGAAGGTCCACCTCCCGAGGCCACGACGCCCCGTGAGGCGCCCTTACCTCCCGAGGGCGCAGCAACCCCAGATGCTCCCAGCCTTGTCGAGCACCCAGTTTACTTTGTTAGCACGGTGCTACGGAACGCGAGGGCCCGGTACCCAATGCCTCAGAAGCTCCTCCTCGCGCTACTGGTAGCCTCGCGCAAGCTGCATCACTACTTCCAGGCTCACCCCATCAAAGTCGTCTCGTCATACCCCCGGGAGAGGGTGCTCAGGAGCCCTAACTCAGCCGGAAGGGTCGCTGAATGGAACATAGACCTACAGGCATTTCAGCTCGAGTTCAGCACAACCAGGGTCATCAAAGGAGCAGCATTGGCGGATTTTGTGGTAGAATGGACAGAGGCACTAGGCCTCAAGGCCGACGAGGATTGGTCCCTCTCCCCGGGGAGCGAGGCACCAGAAGGCTGGGTCATGCACTTTGACGGGGCGTTCTCCAGACATGGTGCTGGGGCTGGAGCGGTGCTTATATCGCCTACTCAGGACAAGCTCTACTATGTCGTACAGCTCTGCTTCCAACAAGGTGAAAAGGTCTCCATCAACATAGCGGAATACGAGGGTCTAATAGCAGGCCTGAAGGCCACGGCAGCCCTGGGGGTGAAGCGCCTTACCATCAAGGGCGATTCACAGCTCCTCGTGAACTTCTCCAACAAGGTGTATGAGTCGAAAGACGAGCACATGGAAGCTTACCTTGCGGAGGTCCGCAGGATGGAGAAGCAGTTCTGGGGGCTGGAGTTGCAGCATGTGCCCCGTGGCACCAATCAGGAGGCCGACGACATCGCCAAGCGGGCATCCAGGCGGCTACCTCAGGAGCCTGGCGTCTTCGAGGAGAGGCTCTTCAAGCCCTCGGCCTTGCCGTCACTGTCAAACACGGCTCAGCCTCGGGAGGAGCTCCCCCAGCCACCTGCCTCAGGAGCCCCGGTCTGTGGCCCGGCCTCAGGAGCATGCCTGCTCCTGACGATGGAACCTTAGGAGGAGTGCTGGATCACCGAGCTCCGAAGTTACTTGACGCAAGGGACCATGCCTGAGAAAGAGGAGGAAGCAGAGCGAGTGGCGCGGCAGGCCACTGCGTACTGCATCAGAGACGGAGAACTCTACCGAAAGTGGCCAAATGATGTACTCCTACGTTGCATTTCCAGGGAGCAAGGAAAGGAGCTACTGGAGGACATACACGGCGGACACTGCGGGCACCACTCATCATCGCGGACCCTCGTCGGCAAGGCGTTCCACAGTGGGTTTTATTGGCCTACCGCGCTCAATGACGCCATAGAGCTGGTGAGAGCTTGTGAGGCCTGCCAGTTCCATGCCAAGCAAATCCACCAGCCGGCCGGAGGCCTGCAGACTATACCCCTTTCATGGCCGTTCGCAGTCTGGGGGCTGGACATCCTGGGCCCGTTTCCTCGGGCGCCAGGGGGCTACCGCTACCTCTACGTCGCCGTGGACAAGTTCACCAAGTGGGCTGAAGTGGAGGCCGTCCGCACCATCCCCGCGGGCTCCGTGGTCAATTTCATCAGGGGCATCGTGAGCCGGTTCAGGGTGCCGAACCGCATCATCACAGACAACGGTTCGCAGTTCACCAGTAACCTCTTCAAAACATACTGTGCTAACCTTGGAACGCAGATATGCTACGCTTCCATGGCGCACCCACGAAGCAACGGCCAGGCCGAACGAGCCAACGCGGAGGTCCTGAGAGGCCTCAAGACCAGGACGTTCAAGAAGATGCTGGAGGCCTGCGGCCGAGGTTGGTACGACGAGCTTCAATCCGTGCTGTGGTCCATCCGCACCACCGCGACCAAGCCGACTGGGGAGCCCCCATTCTTCCTGGTCTATGGAGCGGAGGCCGTCCTCCCTCACGAGGTCAGACGTCGCTCCGCGCGGGTCCTGGCGTTCGACGAGGTGCCGCAGGACGCCATGCGGGAGACGGACCTCGTGTTGGGGGAGGAACGACGACGGGAAGCCGTGCTGCGAGCGGCGAGGTATCAGCAGGCGCTGCGGCGATATCACTGCCGCAACATCCGCCCCAGGACTCTCGAGGTAGGAGACCTCGTGCTCAGGCGGGTTCTCTCCAGGGAGGGGTTGCACAAGCTCTCTCCCATGTGGGAGGGCCCGTTCAAGGTTGTTGATGTTTCTAGGCCCGGCTCCGCGCGCTTGGAGACTCGGGAGGGAGTGCCAATCCAGAATGCGTGGAACATCCGACACCTCCGGAGGTTCTACCCCTGAAAAGGCCTGGAGCCTGTGAAGCAAGGCGAGTGCCTGTGAAGCTATCGCGTTTTGGAAAGGCCCGGAGCCTGTGAAGCAAGGCGAGTGGCTGTGAAGCTATCGCGTTTTGGAAAGGCCCGGAGCCTGTGAAGCAAGGCGAGTGCCTGTGAAGCTATCGCGTTTTGGAAAGGCCCAGAGCCTGTGAAGCAAGGCGAGTGCCTGTGAAGATCATCTCTTTTTGGAAAGGCCCAGAGCCTGTGAAGCAAGGCGAGTGCCTGTGAAGCTATCGCGTTTTGGAAAGGCCCAGAGCCTGTGAAGCAAGGCGAGTGCCTGTGAAGATCATCTCTTTTTGGAAAGTCCCGGAGCCTGTGAAGCAAGGCTAATGCCTGTGAAGCTCGCCGCCCCGTGACATTCTCACGTAATAATGAGTGGGGTTGTACACGCCCCGGAGTCTCAGGAGCGCCGGCCTCAGGCCCTGGGGTCCCTCCCACACCTAGTGGCAGCACTTAGCTCCGCGCTGGTGAGAAGACGTTGAAGACTAGATTAGGTGCCGGACGCGGCTTTCCCATTTGCTTTCCGCAGTTGACGTGTTCGTTTGCATTTGGAGTCTTATTGGAGTTATTGCTGTTGCTGATTTATGGTTCGTCGATTTTCGCCCCTCGCTTTGGTTTCTCTCGTGAACAACCTCGCGAGGGATGGTGCTCAGGCGCCCTCGCGAGGGTTTCTGCCCTAGCCCCAGGAGGGTTTCACGGCCCTGGCGCATTACAGGAGCACCCCTCCTAGTCCGTGCCCCTCGGGTACCATGACGCGCGCACAGGGCCTGGGTCGGTCGCCCCACTCCCCAGCAGGAGTCGAAAGCTATCTACGCACAGGCGTGAAATCAGGAAGTACAAAAATGAGATCAATGTAATAGCTGAAGCGGCAACATTTCCCAACACGCCCCCAGGGGGCTCCATGCAACTGTTCTGTCTTACACAGGGAACAAAGGAGAAAGGAAGAAGACGAGCCTGGTGCCGCCCCTCCCGCATCGGCCCACGGCGGCAACACAGGCTGCCCCGGGGCCTCAGGCGGACCCCCTCTCGCGCTGCGCTGGGGCACGACGGCGGGTGGACGAACCACCACCTCCTAGGCAGATCCGATGGCGCGGGGGAGGACTGCTGCCACCACTGGAGGAGTCGCTTGAGGAAGAGCTGACGAGGCTGGGGGAGTAGCTGACGCCGCCGCCCGCTTGGGCGCTATCTCCCCCATCACCATCAGAGCAGGGCCCGCGGACGCGGTCACCATCCTCAGGGTAGCACCCCGCGCAGCGACCATCTTCCCCAAACACCCTCACGTAGAGGGTGGCGTCGCCATCGAACCTGAAGTGCAGAGTGAAGACCAAGCCCCCGCTAGCGGAGACCTCCAGCGCGACCCACGAGGACCTGTTGCAGCAGCCCTCCGCATGGAGCCAGAGGCCGCCAGGAGCGCCGGCCGGGAGTTCGCCAAGGAGGAAGCGAGGGAGCGGGAGCCGGGCGCGAGCTGGCTCCGCCAACCAAACGACGAATTCCGGCGGTGCCTGCCCGGCATGAAAGCGTGGCCTGGGGGAGCGCGCAACCCAGGCGCACCTTCCGGCTGCGGCGGCTTGCCCACCGCCGCGCTGGGAGCCCCCCCGGCCGCTGGGAACTGCCGGGGCGGCCACCGGGTGCTTCCGGGGGCGCCCGCGACCATGCTTGGATGGGGGAGAGGCAGGACCGACCTGGAGGGCCTTCCCCTTCTCTGCGGCCGAGTACCTCCTCGATGGAGCCATCGCACCAAGACAGAGCAAGAACTGAGGCGCAGGAGAGAGCAAGAGAAGATGGACTTGACGGGCACGAGCGGTGCCGTACTTATAGCCGGCGAAGGCCAACCGCCGGTCTCCGCGATCACAGGTAATCATAACACGTTCTGCATGCAGGGACTTGTCCAACTCGCACGATCACCAAGGCGTCGTGGGGAAGCGGAGGCGCCACGTCCAATCAACCGCCACGTGGCGTCCAAGGCCACAGGCTGTTAGAGCCCACGGCGCTTCGCCCTTGCCCTTTCGCCTCTCGGCACGGCCAAGCCCATGCGCGCCTTGGGCCCGGGGGCTACTGTCGGTGTTCTGGGAACCGGGGTCCCCAGACTTGCCTGCCTGCGGCCTGCGGCGTGGCTCAAGTGGGGGCCCAGCACGGCCCATCCTCATCAACACGAGGCTCAAGACCCTCGCGAGGGGCCAAGCCTCGCGAGGCGGACGACACGGCGCATCCTCAGGCACAGCCTCGTCAGGCTGGCTCGCGAGGAGGCGGGGAGTTCAAGGCGGGGTACCTCGCGAGGTGCCCATGACGCAAGCCATGACGACACGGGGCACCAGGCGGGTGCCAGCGCACGCAGCGCCCCTCTTTCCTCTTTGGTGCAAAGGGAGCAAGCGTATCAGCGGAGTACCGAGGCATCAGGCAAAGGTTGCCACTTCGGTGCAACGAGACCAAGGCCAGGAGGACTACGAGACGGAGGTCACCATGGAGCCCAGCGCGGCGTCATCACCAGAGCCTTTGGCAGGCGAAGGCTGCTTTTGTCAGGATAGATGTACTCGTTGTCCCCCTTCAAATTAGCCCGCCATTGTTGGATCCCTTCCCGCTCAATATTTGGGGAGAGGACCAGGGCCTCTATGAATAGGACTAGCCACCCACATAGCAGGGGGTCGGTCGGTTCGTTTGGTTCACAAGTAGAGAGAGAAAGAGGGTGACTGAACTATTCACACAGTTCATCACCTCAGCCAGGAACAGACCCTCGCAAGGCTGTTCTTCCTTGTATCGTTCATCCTCACCAGCCCAGGAGGCAATCCATCCACCGCACACTGGAGTAGGGTATTACACCACATCGGTGGCCCGAACCAATATAAATCTTGTGTCTTTCGTGCAGTTCTTTTAGTAGTTTAGATCCCATTGAGACGGAGAGGTTGAAGGTGAGATTTTTGCGTGCACCCCAGTGTTCGAACCTTAAGGGTCTGCCGGAACCCGAAATCCGACAAACACGTCGTTTATCAAAAATTAAACCGTATAAGAGAGGTGATTCAGGCCTCTCGACAAACTTGTGTGAAGCCATAGAGTTATAATCTAAATATGTAGGAGGCAACTCCGTATCACCCTCACGAATGTCTATCTCAAGAAAATGAGCAAAGCGGGTTGCATAAATTCCTCCAAAGAAATATCCATTATGTCTATTATGATGCAACCTACGAGCTACAATCGCTCCCATATGATAAGATTGTTCTCCTAACACAGCACTCCTAAGAATGCTAAGATCAGGGACACACATGTGACATGCTTCATCCTTAGTATTTATGCATCTACCGATGAAAAGAGCAAAATAATGTATAGCAAGAAAGTGAATGTTCCCTATGGTAGCCTGCATTATATCTCTAGATTTCCCCACAGTTATACTAGCAAGAAAGTTTCTAAATTCAGATTTAGGGGGATCCCTAACACTACCCAATGATGGAAGTTTGCAAGCAGAAGTGAAATCCTCTAAGTCCATGGTATAAGATTTGTCATAGAGATCAAACATGACTGAAGGAGAATTACGCGAAGATGAATACTCAAACCTCCTCACAAATGAACTTGTGAGATCATTATACTAGGGGCATTTGTTAGCCTCAAAATCCTCAAGACCGGCATTTCGCAAATATGCTTTGAATTCTTCTTTAATTCCCGCACGGTCCATAAAACTTTCCGACGGCCATTCGCAGGGTCGTACTGGACCGTCTCTTGGTGGATCCTCGTCAGCATCGCGCATAGCAATCCTAGGTCCTTGCTTCTTAGAGGAACCACCTTGGAACATCTTCCTAAGCATATTGTTTTTCTCTGAAAAATTCTGAAATTTTTAGTAACTTCAAAAAAAAGTGAACCAACTTCAATAAAACTAATAGCAACTACTCCTCCAAGTGCCTAAAGCCTATATCAAGCATTAGAACTACTTAGAACCATATAAATTTGACATGCAAGCTTAAGAACATGGTCACATATGCAGCACAAATTTGCAAAGAATAAAGCACTAGAACAAAAACTAATTGGACCAATGGAGGAGTCACATACCAAGGAACAATCTCCCCAAGCAGTTTTGCAAGAGGTGCTTTGAGCAAGGAGATCGAAAATCACAGCAAAAGTGGTTGGAACTCATGCTTGAGTTGGGTTTTCGGGTTTGTGTGAGACACAGGAAGAAGATGGGTGCTGGGATAAGTGGAGGAGGGCCATAGTGGCCCCACGAGGCAGGGGGCGCGCCCTAAGGGGAGGGCGCCCACCACCCTCGTGGCCAGGTGGCAGCTCTTCCCGCGGTAATTTTTGCACAGTAAATCCTCAAATAATCCCGAAAAAATCATATTAAATTGGCATGTCATTCTAAGGACTTTTATTTTCGGGATATTTTTATATTACACGGATAAGCCAAGAAACAGACAAAAAAAAATACTATTTTTACTTTATTTCTACTAATTAACAGAAATTATAGAGAGGGTACAGAAGTTTGTGCTTCTAGTTTCATCCATCTCATGCTCATAAAAAAGAATCCACTAACAAGGTTGATCAAGTCTTGTTAACAAACTCATTCCGATAATCACGAAACCGGAGAAATTTCGAATAACACTAAGTTACCTCAATGGGGATATGCACGTCTCCTATAATAAGTATATCATATTTCTTTTTGACAGTAGGAAGAGGAAATTCAAAACCTCCAATTATAATTGATGGAATTTTTCCAATGGAGTTGATACTATGAACTTGAGGTTGTTTCCTCGGAAAGTGTACCGTATGGTCATTACCATTAACATGAAAAGTGACATTGCCTTTGTTGCAATCAATAACAGCCCCTGCAGTGTTAAGAAAAGGTCTTCCAAGAATAATAGACATACTATCATCCTCGGGAATATCAAGAATAACAAAGTCCATTAAAATAGTAACGTTTGCAACCACAATAGGCACATCCTCACAAATACCGACAGGTATAGCAGTTGATTTATTAGCCATTTGCAAAGATATTTTAGTAGGTGTCAGGTTATTCAAGTCAAGTCTACGATATAAAGAGAGAGGCATAACACTAACACCGGCTCCAAGATCACATAAAGCAATTTTAATATAATTTCTTTTAATGGAGCAAGGTATAGTATGTACTCCGAGATCTCCAAGTTTCTTTGGTATTCCACCCTTAAAAGTATAATTAGCAAGCATGGTGGAAATCTCAGCTTCCGGTATCTTTCTTTTATTAGTAATGATATCCTTCGTATATTTAGCATAAGGATTTGTTTTGAGCACATCAGTTAATCGCATACGCAAAAAGATAGGCCTAATCATTTCAGCAAAGCGCTCAAAATCATCATCATCTTTTTTCTTGAATGGTTTCGGAGGAAAAGGCATGGGTTTCCAAACCCAAGGTTCCCTTTCTTTACCATGTTTCCTAGCAACAAAGTCTCTTTTATCATAACGTTGATTCTTTGATTGTGGGTTATCAAGATCAACAGCAGGTTCAATTTCTACATCATTGTTATTACTAGGTTGAGCATCATCATGAACATCATCATTAATATTTTCATTAGGTTCATGTTCATTACCAGATTGTGTTTCAGCATCAGACATAGATATATCATTTGGATTATCAGGCGGTTCAGCAATAGGTTCACTAGAAGTTTGCATAGTTCTATCATTTTTTTCTTCTTCTTTTTAGAAGAACTAGGAACATCAATATTATTTCTCTGAGAATCTTGCTCGATTCTCTTAGGGTGGCCTTCAGGATACAAAGGTTCCTGAGTCATTCTACCAGTTCTAGTAGCCACTCTAACAGCATAATCATTTTTCTTACTATTCATTTCATCAAGCACTTCTTTTTGAGCCTTAAGTACTTGTTCTACTTGCGTGGTAACCATAGAAGCATGTTTGCTAACAAGTTTCAGTTCACCTTTAATATTAGCCATATAATCACCCAAGCATCTAATCATATAAGCATTTTCTTTTAATTGTCTACCAAAATAAGCATTGAAGTCGTCTTGCTTAAACATAAAGTTATCAAACTCATCCAAGCACTGACTAGCAATTTTAGTAGGAGGAACTTCAGCTTTATCATATCTATAGAGAAAATTTACCTTTACTACATGTGTCGGGATATCAGGGTCAGGAGGTTCTTCAATAAATAAAGAATTGAGATCATAAGTTTCTTCAACAGGCGGTGAATTAAGACCATGTATTTCTTCAATAGGAGGTAAATTCTTAACGTCTTCAGCTTTAATACCTTTCTCTTTCATAGATTTCTTTGCCTCTTGCATATCTTCAGGACTGAGAAATAGAACACCTCTCTTCTTCGGAGTTGGTTTAGGAATAGACACAGTAATTGGAGCAGGAGCTGGCTCAGGAGGTGCCCAATTATTTTCATTTGTCAACATATTATTCAATAGAATTTCAGCTTCATCTGGTGTTCTTTCACTGAAAAGAGAACCAGCAGAACTATCCAGGTAATCTCTGGAAGCATCGGTTAGTCCATTATAAAAGATATCAAGTATTTCGGGTTTCTTAAGAGGATGATTAGGAAAAGCATTAAGTAACTTGAGAAGCCTCCCCCAAGCTCGTGGGAGACTCTCTTCTTTAATTTGCACAAAGTTGTACATTTCCCTCAAAGCAGCTTGTTTCTTATGAGCAGGGAAATATTTAGCAGAGAAGTAATAAATCATATCCTGTGGACTACGCACACAACCAGGATCAAGAGAATTAAACCATATCTTAGCATCACCCTTTAATGAGAACGGAAATATTTTGAGTATATAGAGGTAACGCGATCTCTCATCATTAGTGAACAAGGCAGCTATATCATTTAAATTAGTAAGATGTGCCACAACAGTTTCAGATTCATAGCCATAAAACAGATCAGAATCCACCAAAGTAATTATATCAGGATCAACAAAGAATTCATAATCCTTATCAGGAATACATATAGGTGAAGTAGCAAAAGCAGGGTCGGGTTTCATTTTATCTCTAAGTGATTCTTTGTTCCATTTAACTAATAACCTCTTAAGCTCATATCTATCCCTGCAAGCTAAAATAGAGGCAGAAGATTCCATAACAAAAAGATAGCCCTCAGGAATAACAGGCATATTTTCATCATCACTATCATCATCGTACTCAGATTCAATAATTTCTTTTTCTCTAGCCCTAGCAATTTGTTCATCAAGAAATTCACCAAGGGGCACAGTAGTATCAGGCATAGAAGTAGTTTCATCATAAGTATCATGCATAGCAGAAGTAGCATCATCAATAACATGCGACATATCAGAACGAATAGCAGAAGCAGGTGTAGGTGTCGCAAGCTTACTCATAACAGAAGGTGAATCAAGTGCAGAGCTAGATGGCAGTTCCTTACATCCCCTCGTAGTTGAGGGTTAGATCTTGGTTTTTGGATCTCTCAAGTTCTTCATAATGATAAGCAGATATAAATCCCAAGTGACTCAAAGAATAGAGCTATGCTCCCCGGCAACGGCGGCAGAAATTAGTCTTGATGACCCACATGTATAGGGATCGCAACAGCTTTCGAGGGTAGAGTATTCAACCCAAATTTATTGATTCGACACAAGGGGAGCCAAAGAATATTCTCAAGTATTAGCAGCTGAGTTGTCAATTCAACCACACCTGGAAACTTAGTATCTGCGGCAAAGTGTTTAGTAGCACAGTATTATGATAGTGGTGGTAGCAGCAACAAAAGTACTGTTTTTGGTATTTTGTAGTGATTGTAACTGTAGCAGCAGAAAAGTAAATAAGCGAGAACCAGTATATGGAAAACTCGTAGGCACCGGATCAGTGATGGATAATTATGCCAGATGCAGTTCATCATGTAATAGTCATAACATAGGGTGACATAGAACTAGCTCCAATTCATGAATGTAATGTAGGCATGTATTCCGTATATAGTCATACGTGCTTATGGAAAAGAACTTGCATGACATCTTTTGTCCTACCCTCCCGTGGCAGCGGGGTCCTATTGGAAACTAAGGGATATTAAGGTCTCCTTTTAATAGAGAACCAGAACAAAGCATTAGCACATAGTGAATACATGAACTCCTCAAACTATGGTCATCACCGGGAGTGGTCCCGATTATAGTCACTTCGGGGTTGCCGGATCATAACACATAGTAGGTGACTATAGACTTGCAAGATAGGATCAAGAACTCACATATATTCTTGAAAACATAATAGGTTCATATCTGAAATCATGGCACTCGGGCCCTAGTGACAAGCATTAAGCATAGCAAAGTCATAGCAACATCAATCTCAGAACATAATGGATACTAGGGATCAAACCCTAACAAAACTAACTCGATTACATGATAAATCTCATCCAACCCATCACCGTCCAGCAAGCCTGCGGTGGAATTACTCACACACGGCGGTGAGCATCATGAAATTGGTGATGGAGGATGGTTGATGATGACGACGACGACGAATCCCCCTCTCCGGAGCCCCGAACGGACTCTAGATCAGCCCTCCCGAGAGGTTTTAGGGCTTGGCGGCGGCTCCGTATCGTAAAACACGATGATTTCTTCTCTCTGATTTTTTCTCTCCGAAAGCAAATATATAGAGTTGGAGTTGGCGCCGGAGGGCATCCAGGGGGCCCACGAGGTAGGGGGCGGGCCCTAGGGGGTCGCCCCCACCCTCGTGGACAGGGTGTGGCCCTCCTAGTCTTCATCTTTGCCGAGGATTTTTTATTATTTTTTCTAAGATGTTCCGTGGAGTTTCAAGTCATTCCGAGAATATTTGTTTTCTGGACATAAAACAACATCATGGCAATTCTGTTAAAAACATCGTCAGTCCGGGTTAGTTCCATTCAAATCATACAAGTTAGAGTCCAAAACAAGGGCAAAAGTGTTTGGAAAAGTAGATACGATGGAGACGTATCTGTTATGTGGAGAAGACAAAAAGGAGAAAGTCTCACATCGACGCGGCTAATCAATGGGCTAGGGAGATGCCCATCAATTGATGTCAATGCAAGGAGTAGGGATTGCCATGCAACGGATGCACTAGAGCTATAAATGTATGAAAGCTCAACAAAAGAAACTAAGTTGGTGTGCATCCAACTTGCTTGCTCATGAAGACCTAGGGCACTTGAGGAGGCCCATTGTTGGAATATACGAGCCAAGTTCTATAATGAAAAATTCCCACTAGTATATGAAAGTGACAACATAAGAGACTCACTATCATGAAGATCATGGTGCTACTTTGAAGCACAAGTGTGGTAAAAGGATAGTAGCATTGTCCCTTTTTATTTTCCTTTTTTTATTTGGCCTTCCCTTTTTTATTTGGCCTTTCTTCTTTTTTTCTTTTTTTGGGACAATGCTCTATTAAGGATGATCATCACACTTCTATTTATTTACAACTCAAATATTACAACTCGATACTAGAACAAAAGATGACTCTATATGAATGCCTCCGGCGGTGTACCGGGATATGCAATGGACCAAGAGTGACATCTATGAAAGAATTATGAACGGTGGCTTTGCCACAAATACTATGTCAACTACATGATCATGCTAAGCAATATGACAATAATGAATGTGTCATGATAAACGGAATGGTGGAAAGTTGCATGGCAATATATCTCGGAATGGCTATGGAAATGCCATAATAGGTAGGTATGGTGGCTGTTTTGAGGAATATATAAGGAGGTTTATGTGTGAAAGAGCGTATCATATCACGGGGTTTGGATGCACCGGCGAAGTTTGCACCAACTCTCAATGTGAGAAAGGGCAATGCACGGTACCGAAGAGGCTAGCAATGATGGAAGGGTAAGAGTGCGTATAATCCATTGACTCAACATTAGTCATAAAGAACTCACATACTTATTGCAAAAATCTACAAGTCATCAAAAACCTCGGCACTACGTGCTTGCTCCTAGGGGGATAGATTGGTAGGAAAAGACCATCGCTCGTCCCCGACCGCCACTCATAATACAATCAAAAAAACACCTCATGTTTCAAATTTGTTACACAACGTTTACCATACGTGCATGCTACGGGACTTGCAAACTTCAACACAAGTATTCCTCAAATTCACAACTACTCAACTAGCACGACTTTGATATTATTACCTCCATATCTCAAAACAATCATCAAGCATCAAACTTCTCATAGTATTCAATGCACTCTATATGAAAGTTTTTACTATTCTTGGATGCCTAGCATATTAGGATTGTTTAAGAAAATTACCATGCTATTTAAGACTCTCAAAATAATATAAGTGAAGTGTCGGCGTTCTGGGAACGGGGGTCCCCAGACTTGCCTGCCTGCGGCCTGCGGCGTGGCTCAAGTGGGGGCCCAGCGCGACCCATCTTCATCAACACGAGGCTCGAGACCCTCGCGAGGGGCCAAGCCTCGCGAGGCGGACGATGCGGCGCATCCTCAGGCACAGCCTCGTTAGGCTGGCTCGCGAGGAGGCGGAGAGTTCAAGGCGGGGTACCTCGCGAGGTGCCCATGACGCAAGCCATGACGACACGGGGCACCAGGCGGGTGCCAGCGCGCGCAACGTCCGTCTTTCCTCTTTGGTGCAAAGGGGGCAAGCGTATCCGCGGAGTACCGAGGCATCAGGCAAAGGTTGCCACTTCGGTGCAACGAGACCAAGACCAGGAGGACTACGAGACGGAGGTCACCATGGAGCCCAACGCGGCATCATCACTAGAGCCTTTGGCAGGCGAAGACTGCTTTTGTCAGGATAGATGTACTCGCTGTCCCCCTTCAAATTAGCCCGCCATTGTTGGATCCCTTCCCGCTCAATATTTGGGGAGAGGACCAGGGCCTCTATAAGTAGGACTAGCTACCCACATAGCAGGGGGTTCGATTCCTGGTTGGTCGGTCCGGGATCTGAGAGAGTAAGAGAGAGAAAGGTGACTGAACTCTTCATAGCAGTTCATCACCACAGCCAAGAACAGACCCTCGCGAGGCTGTTCTTCCTTGTATTGTCATCCACACCAGCCCGAGGAGGCAATCCATCCACCACACATTGGAGTAGGGTATTACACCACATCGGTGGCCCGAACCAGTATAAATCTTGTGTCTTTCGTGCGGCTCTTTTAGTACTTTAGATCCCATCGAGACGGAGAGGTTGAAGGCGAGATTTCCACGCGCACCCCAGTGTTCGAACCTTAAGGGTCTGCCGGAATCCGAAATCCGACATTTGGCGCGCCAGGTAGGGGTGCGCCGGAATTCATCCTCCACCACTCCGTGCTCCGTCAGGTCTTCATCGCCATGCCCGGCGACCAGGAGGTCAACCCCGACCCGTGGGCTGCATGGCCCAAACGCGCGGAACCGTCCGCCTCGGGCGACCCCGCGCCCCAGGCAGCTCGCGGTCCGCAGGGCGCTGCAGGCCGCGGGCGACGCAGACAGACTTCAGCAACTCTTACGCCGCGGCAGGCTCGGTCAGCAGCAAGGGCCTCCAATCACGCTGCGACAACGACACCATACACCCGCCGCGAGCAGGCGAATTCGAGGGTCGCGCTCACGGTGGCCCGAGAGCTGCTGCGGTGCAGGTTGCTGGAGGGCGGGCATGACGTGCTACTAGAGCGAGTGGCGGAGCTCCTGGGCTTCGCCGCCTCAGGGGCTCACCCCTTCTCCACCCAGCTCTCATCTCAAGCCCAGAGCGACCCACACGGGGGCTCCGCGCGCGCCCGCGAGCTTCAAGTCTACTCCGGCGCCAGCGAAGCTGTCAGCACCGGACCGGTGGCGGCGCTGCCCCCGCCCCTGGCCCGCGAAGGAGAAGGACTCGACGCGACCCACGACCCCGGAGGGCGGCCGCATTGCCACCTAGTGGCAGGGATGACAGGTGGGGCCGCATGGCATGCAGGGCGCCACGGCATGGCGTACGGGATGACGGCGACGGAAGAGTACGTGCCCCTCATGATGGACCAAGGACACCCTCACGAGGACGGGCAGGGCTCACTCCTCGGCCCCAGCTGGGGGCGAGGTGATGGAGGCTGAGCCCTTCCAGGCGCTCCAGGACGAGCACGCTGGCCACGCTGGAGGCAGCGATCACCGGGCGCCGCTAACTCTTCAGGGGCAGGTATATGCTAACCGTGGATCGCAGGAGGTGCAGGTCGCCGCAGCGAGCGGCTGCCCCGCTCCTACAGTCCCTCACCCCTCGGGAGGAGGGTGCAGGGGGCTGCAGGGGAGGGGCCGAGATCCGACATCACCACCGCGGCGTTCGAGCAAGGCGTTCTCAGGGAGTAGGCCCTCTGCTGGGGAGGTGCCTCAGGGCCTGCCCCTGGCAGAGGACCCGTGGTCGTCGGGGGAACCACTGGCGACTGCTCTACCCTATCGGGCGGCGTCCTGGGTTCCGGTCGTTGCTGATGGCACTAGAGTGTGGCGCAAGGCGGGGCCCTCGTCTGGTGATATGAAGCAAGGCCAGTACCTGTGAAGAAGGCCCAGTGCCTGTGAAGCTCGCCGCCCCGTGACACTCTCACGTAATAATGAGTGGGGCTGTACATGCCCCGGAGTCTCAGGGGTGCCGGCCTCAGGCCCTGGGGCTCCCTCCCACGCCAAGTGGACATCACTTAGCTCCGCGCTGGTCAGAAGACGTCCAAGACTAGATTAGGTGCCGGACGCGGCCTTTTGTCTGCCTTTTGTTGCCCTGCCCTTTGGTTGTAGCTTTTCTCTCGCTGGATTTAAGTTGGATTCGAATTTGAGATTTGCGTGTGTTTGGGGGAGGGGTGCTTGTTCTCGCTCGAGCTGTTCTCGCGTTCTGGTTGCCGCTTCGTCACAGCTGCCTCCCCTCGCGAGCCCCTCGCGAGCCGGGTCAGGCCAGGCTAGTGCGCAGCCCAGGCTGCCGCTGTTGCTCCCTCTCGGGAGGATTTTCGGGTGCCTGCGGAGGTTGTCCTATCCGGAAAAGGCCGAGAGCCTGTGAAGCAAGGCGAGTGCCTGTGAAGCTCTCGCGCTCGAGGAAAAGGCCCAGAGCCTGTGAAGCAAGGCGAGTGCCTGTGAAGCTCTCGCACTCGAGGGAAAGGCCCGGAGCCTATGAAGCAAGGAGAGTGCCTGTGAAGCTCTCGTGCTCGAGGAAAAGGCCCAGAACCTGTGAAGCAAGGCGAGTGCCTATGAAGCTCTCGCACTCGAGCGAAAGGCCCGGAGCCTGTGAAGCAAGGCGAGTGCCTGTGAAGCTCTCGCGCTCGAGGAAAAGGCCCAGAGCCTGTGAAGCAAGGCGAGTGCCTGTGAAGCTCTCGCACTCGAGGGAAAGGCCCAGAGCCTGCAAAGCAAGGCGAGTGCTTGCAAAGTCATCGCGTTCGGGAGAAGGCCCAGGGCCCGTGGAGATGGCCAACGCATGAGGAGTTTCTCATCAGCGACAGCCTCACATCCTGAGGACCCAGCTAGAAAGCGCCCAAGGCGTCGCGCCCTCCTGCAGGCCGCCTCGGAACCAGCGTGGGACAATGGTAAACCAGCCCACCGTCAAGCGCGAGCGCAATTTGGTTACTACTTGTATGATAGACACATGTTTTTACATGAGGGGCTTCCCCTCCCAAAATGCTCTCACACACCACCAGGTCAAAAGCCTGAGTTCTATTCATGCAGAGTGAAAAACACAGGAGCGATACGCTCTCAGTCGGACCAATCCCCCAATGCGTCCCCGGAAGCACCTCCTGAGCCCTCGCCGGAGTCGCCGAGCTCGCCATCGATGCCTGCGTCGCTGCCGGCGGCGTCAGGGCCGCTCACTGCGCCATCCTCGTCAGCACCCACGACCACGTCGCTGTCGTCCGAAGTGAAGGCCCTGACAAGGGCGTCCACGTTATCCTCCACCCAGTGCGACAGGTCGTCCCGGACGGCCTGGGGGACTGGGGCGATGACGGCGTCGAAGTCGAAGCGGGGATTCATGTTCTGAAGATGGCTGAAGACACGGGAGAAGGTGCGCTTGAGCAAGGCGCGGCTCCTCTCCTCCACCAACCTGTCGGCCCTAACTGACCGCGCCTCCAGCTGCGCCACCACGGTGGTGAAGAACTGCAGGTTACCGGCGTAGTTGATCGTGTGTGGCTCACCGACGGACGCCTCGCAGATGTTGCCCAAGGCCAAGTTGGCACTCTCCCTGAGCGTGGTGAACATTGGGCCATGCGCGTGCTCCAGGAGCCGCTGCTGGCGTATTTCGTCGGTGTTCTGGCGCTCGACGGCCTCAGCCTCTTCCATCCATTGGCGAAGGCGGAGCACCTCAGCCTGAGAGGCGGCCAGCTCTTTCTGCGCTGCCTCAAGGGCAGCTCGGGAGGCGTCGGCCAGCCGCATCGCCTCGTCCCGTTGAGTCCTCAGGGCTGCAGTTCTGCCTTCGGCTTCGACCCGGATCATCCCCAGCTTCCCCCCGAACTCACGCTCAAGGCCTTGGCGCGCCATCGCCACCCGACGACAAACCTTCTCCAGGACACACGCTTCCCGTGCAGCGACATCGTCCTCCGCCTGCGTCACTAGGCGCTCCCTCGTCTCCAGCCTCTCGTACTCACGGGAGCGTTCGGCGGCCTCCAGCACCAACGCTTCCTCGCGCTTCTGAAGCTCAGCTGGGTCACCGGAGGCCACCTCCATCGACACGAGGGCTGCCTCGCGCAGCTCCGCTTGCTCCTCCAACGAGTGGCATCGGGCCAGGAGCTTGTGAGCTCGCTCCTCCACCGCCTCTCGCCACCCTTCAGCTCTCCGGGCCTCCTCGATGGCCTGGGAGCGGGCCACTTGGGAGACCTCCAGCGACGCCTTCGCTTCTTCATCATCAAGGTCGCGTTGGCGGCACGCAAGGGCGACGGCGGCCTCCAGCTCGCGCCTCCCTGCAGCTAGGTGCAGGCCCTCGGCCTCCAGGCGAGCATCTTCAGCGGCAAGCTCTTCCCCAAGCAGGTCCACCGCGTCGGCCACTCGTCGAAGGAACCCTTGGTGGCGAGAGCGGCGCTCCCGAGCGCGCTCGAGCACATCTTCCATGTCATCATCCGCCCCAAGCAGGCGCCGGGGGCTGCAGGTCATCGTTCCCCCTCCGGGCAGGGGGCTGGGGGCTGGCGACCTCGCAACGGCCGGACGCGCCACATCAGAAGCCCGACCAAGGGCCAGCCCGCCTCCAGATGAGGGGCGTAGGTGGCGCCTCAACCAGTCGCAGTCCAAGGCCAGACGGGAGGTACCCGACAGACTAGCTATCCCCTGAGAAGGCCCGCGAAGGAGAAGCGTGGGGAATGAAGGGCCGCGGCGCACCTCGGGATGATCCGCCCCATCAGACGCCCTCACCACGAGGGCAGAGCTGCTCGGAGCACTTGAGCATGGCGGAGGAGGCGAAGCCGAGGGAGGTGGTGCCTCGGCGACTCCCGCGATCTCAGTTGGAAGGGGCCTGCGGAGCAAGAATCAGCGAAAGCAACAAGAGGATCGGGAGTCAGAGAGGAAAAAGACTTACTTGTCAGTGGCGAAGTACTTCCTGCGCTTCAGCACGCGACAAGGGGAGTCAACACCCAGAGCCTCCCTCTTCCTCCGGAGGTCCTCGAAGTCCACGCGGAAGCGGCCCAAGAGAAGAGTGCAAGGATCAACCTGCCGCGAGGACGAGGCACCAGGACGGCCCGCGCCGGGAGCGCCCGCCTGGCGCGTGTCACCAATCACCTCGTCAGAAGCCGGGACCAGGGCCTCCAAGGCCCCAGCCCCGGGCGCTGGGAGCGGCTGCCTACCACCTTCAGCCGCAGCAGTACGGGCCTCAGGAGCTGTCTCCTCACGAGCGGCATCGGGCGCTGCACCCTCCTCCGGAGCTGCCCCCGCGCGAGCAGCCTCGGGCGCCGCACCCTCCTCCGGAGCCGTCCCCTCACGAGCGGCGCACAACGCTGCCCCCTCCTTCGGAGCCCCCTCGGCCTCAGGCGCCTCCTGCCTCCCTTCTCCGCCGCTTGAGGAGGAGTCGCCTTGGCCGATTGTGAGGGGAGTCACCACTACAGGGTTCTCGCGAGGCCCTTGGGGACCGGCGGGGCGCAGCCCCCACTCATCGAAGGCGGGCATCTGCTTCACGAAGTCAGCCTTGCTCTAACAGAGATATAGCAAGGCCAGGCCTTGCCGGATGTTGCCAGGATTGGGGTCCCCGGCCAAAGTCAGGAGCGTCGACTTCAGCGCCGCGGGAGCCAGGTCTTCTTCCTGGAGCCTCATGTCGTCCTCGCGCCCCCGGAAGGCCCACATTCAGCGAGAGTGCCGCTGCAGGGGAGCGACACGGCACAACAGAAACTCCTTCACCACCTTGGGCGCTGTCACGCCGAGTTTGCTCAGGAGCGCGAAGCGGGGCCAGACGAAGACAAGCCGAGGGCTCTTCAGCGTCTCCTGGCCCCAACCCGAATTGGGGACGGCAGGCGAGGTCGGCTCCGATAGCAGGGGGCTGGGCACCCCTGCATCCACAGACAACCACCGCTCGCGGAACCCAGCCGCGGGCTGGGGGAGTTGGAAGTCAATTCCAGACGCCTCGGACACAGGCTCGGCAGCAAAGCTCGTGCATGCCCAGCGCTGGGAAGGATTGACAAGACGCAGCGAGAAGAAGTGGCACAGCAGGGCGACCGAAGGAGGGATGCCCACCATGGCTTCGCAAACGAAGGCAAGGACCGAAAGGAGGGTGATGGACTCAGGACTCAGATGCATTAAGTGGATCTGATAATGCGAAAGCACGGCATTAAAGAAATCGAAGAAAGGGGGAACCAGATCCGCCCACAAGGCATCGGTAAAACATGGGACCTCAGTGGCTGTCCTATCAATGGAGAAGTGGGACGCGGGCCAGGTAGTCGTCCTTCCGCACTCGTTGAAGACGGTGGCCAGGGCCAAGCTGTCCCTACCCAGGCACTCTTGGTTGAGCACAGTCGACCGGCCGACGAGGGGGGCCACCGTTGGCGGCGCACAAGACGAAGGCATGGGTTTCTCTGCTCTCCCCTTCCCCGTCGGAGCCATGGCGATGGGAAGGAGGGGGGATTCGAGATTGGATTGAAGGCAGGGGGAGGCGCTCGAAAGAAGGAAGAATAGAGGACACCCGAGCAACAGGAAAGGGGACGGCTGTGTACAACTACCAGTCCGCCTAGCAGGGTGCACAATAAGGAAGCGTGGGGGAACGGTGCCGCCCACATCCAATCAACCGCCACGCGGCGTCCAAGGCCGCAGGTTGTTAGGGCCCGCGGCGCTTCGCCCTTGCCCTTTCGCCTCTCGTCACGGCCAAGTCCATGCGCGCCTTGGGCCCGGGGGCTACTGTCGGCATTCTGGGAATGGGGGTCCCCAGACTTGCCTGCCTGCGGCCTACGGCATGGCTCAAGTGGGGGCCCAGCGCGGCCCATCTTCATCAACACGAGGCTCAAGACCCTCGCGAGGGGCCAAGCCTCGCGAGGCGGACAACGCGGCGCATCCTCAGGCACAGCCTCGTCAGGCTGGCTCGCAAGGAGGCGGAGAGTTCAAGGCGGGGTACCTCACGAGGTGCCCATGACGCAAGCCATGACGACACGGGGCACCAAGCGGGTGCCAGCGCGCACATCGTCCCTCTTTCCTCTTTGGTGCAAAGGGGGCAAGCGTATCCGCAGAGTACCGAGGCATCAGGCAAAGGTTGCCCCTTCGGTGCAACGAGACCAAGACCAGGAGGACTACGAGACGGAGGTCACCATGGAGCCCAGCGCGGCATCATCACCAGAGCCTTTGGCAGGCGAAGACTACTTTAGTCAGGATAGATGTACTCGCTGTCCCCCTTCAAATTAGCCCGCCATTGTTGGATCACTTCCCGCTCAATATTTGGGGAGAGGACCAGGGCCTCTATAAATAGGACTAGCCACGCACATAGCAGGGGGTTCGATTCCTGGTTGTTCGGTCCGGGATCTGAGAGAGAAAGAGAGAGAAAGGTGACTGAACTCTTCATAGCAGTTCATCACCACAGCCAAGAACAGACCCTCGCGAGGCTGTTCTTCCTTGTATTGTTCATCCACACCAGCCCCAGGAGGCAATCCATCCACCACACACTGGAGTAGGGTATTACACCACATCGGTGGCCCAAACCAGTATAAATCTTGTGTCTTTCATGCGGCTCTTTTAGTAGTTTAGATCCCATCGAGACGGAGAGGTTGAAGGCGAGATTTCCGGGCGCACCCCAGTGTTCGAACCTTAAGGGTCTGCCGGAACCCGAAATCCGACATGAAGCATGAGAGTTCATCTATTTCTATAAAATAAAACCGCCACCGTGCTCTAAAAAGATATAAGTGAAGCACTAGAGCAACAACAAACTACTCCGAAAGATATAAGTGAAGATCAATGAGTATTTGAATAATTATGCAACTATGTGAAGACTCTCTAAAATTTAATAATTTCATATCTTGGTATTTTATTCAAACAGCAAGCAAAACAAAAGTAAATAAAATGACGCTCCAAGCAAAACACATATCATGTTGTAAATAAAAATATAGCTCCAAGTAAAGTTACCGATGAACGAAGACGAAAGAGGGGATGCCTTCCGGGGCATCCCCAAGCTTAGGCTTTTGGTTGTCCTTTAATATTAACTTGGGGTGCCTTGGGCATCCCCAAGCTTAGGCTCTTGCCACTCCTTATTCCATAGTCCATCGAATCTTTACCCAAAACTTGAAAACTTCACAACACAAAACTTAACAGAAAACTCGTAAGCTCCGTTAGTATAAGAAAATAAATCACCACTTAGGTAATGTTGTGAACTCATTATAAATTCATATTGGTGTAATATCTACTGTATTCCAACTCATCTATGGTTCATACCCTCCGATACTACTCATAGATTCATCAGAATAAGCAAACAACACATCGAAAACAGAATCTGTCAAAAACAGAACAGTCTGTAGTAATCTGTAACTAATGCAAACTTCTGGAACCCCAAAAATTCTAAAATAAATTGTTGGACCTGAGGAATTTATCTATTAATCATCTTCAAAAAGAATTAACTAAATATCACTTTCCAAATAAAAATGGCAGCAATTATCGTGAGCGCTAAAGTTTCTGTTTTTTACAGCATGATCATAAAGACTTCACCCAAGTCTTCCCAAAGGTTCTACTTGGCACAAACACTAATTAAAACATAAAAACTAAATCATAACAGAGGATAGATAAATTATTTATTACTAAACAGTATCAAAAAGCAAGGGACTAAAATAAAATTGGGTTGCCTCCCAACAAGCACTATCGTTTAACGCCCCTAGGGCAAGATGACTAAGACTCCGTTCTCCGGAACAATGGAGCGAGAAACTGACTTATTGGAAATAATACATACTGATGTATGTGATCCAATGAGTGTTGAGGCTCGTGGCGGGTATCATTATTTTCTGACCTTCATAGATGTTTTGAGCAGATATGGGTATATCTACTTGATGAAACACAAGTCTAAAATATTTGAAAAGTTCAAAGAATTTTAGAGTGAAGTGGAGAATCATCGTAACAAAAATAAAAGTTTCTACGATATGATCGCAGAAGTAAAATATTTGAGTTATGAGTTTGGCCTTCAGTTAAAACAATGGGAAATAGTTTCACCACTCACGCCACCTGGAACACCATAGTGTAATGGTGTGTCCGAACGTCGTAATCGTACTTTACTTGATATGGTGCGATCTATGATGTCTCTTACAGATTTACCGCTATCGTTTTGGGGTTATGCATTAGAGACAACTACATTCATGTTAAATAGGGCACCATCTAAATCCGTTGAGACGACACCGTATGAACTATGGTTTGGCAAGAAACCTAAGCTGTCGTTTCTTAAAGTTTGGGACTGCGATGCTTATATGAAAAAGTTTCAACCTGATAAGCTCGAACCCAAATCGGAGAAATATGTCTTCATAGGATATCCAAAGGAAACTATTGGATACACCTTCTATCACAGATCCGAAGGCAAGACTTTTTTTGCTAAATTCGGAAACTTTCTAGAGAAGGAGTTTCTCTCGAAAGATGTGAGTGGGAGGAAAGTAGAACTTGATGAGGTAACTGTACCTGCTCCCTTATTGGAAAGTGGTACATCACAGAAAACTGTTTCCGCGACACCTACACCAATTAGTGAGGAAGCTAATGATAATGATCATGAAACTTCAGGACAAGATACTACTGAACCTCGTAGATCAACCAGAGTGAGATCCGCGCCAGAGTGGTATGATAATCCTGTTCTGGAAATCATGCTACTAGATCATGATGAACCTACGAACTATGAAGAAGCGATGGTGAGCCCAGATTCCGCAAAATGGCTTGAAGCCATGAAATCTGAGATGGGATCCATGTATGAGAACAAAGTATGGACTTTGGTTGAGTTACCCGATGATAGGCAAGCAATTGAGAATAAATGGATCTTCAAGAAGAAGATTGACGCTGACGGTAATATTACTGTCTACAAAGCTCGACTTGTCGCAAAAGGTTTTCGACAAGTTCAAGGGGTTGACTACGATGAGACCTTCTCACCCGTAGCGATGCTTAAGTCTGTCCGAATCATGTTAGCAATTGCCGCATTTTATGATTATGAAATTTGGCAGATGGATGTCAAAACTGCATTCCTGAATGGATTTCTGGAACAAGAGTTGTATATGATGCAACCAGAAGGTTTTGTCGATCCAAAGGGAGCTAACGAAGTGTGCAAGCTCCAGCGATCCATTTATGGACTGGTGCAAGCCTCTCGGAGTTGGAATATACGCTTTGATAAGTTGATCAAAGCATATAGTTTTATACAGACTTGCGATGAAGCCTGTATTTACCAGAAAGTGAGTGGGAGCACTACAACATTTCTGATAAGTATATGTAAATGACATATTGTTGATCGGAAATAATGTAGAATTATTCTGCAAAGCATAAAGGAGTTTTTCGAAGAAGGACCTCGGTAAATCTGCTTACATATTGAGCATCAAGATCTATAGAGATAGATCAAAACGCTTGATAAGTTTTTTCAATGAGTACATACCTTGACAAGATTTTGAAGTAGTTCAAAATAGAACAGTCAAAGAAAGAGTTCTTGCCTGTGTAACAAGGTGTGAAATTGAGTAAGACTCAAAGCCCGACCATGGCAGGAGATAGAAAGAGAATGAAAGCCATTCCCTATGCCTCAGCCATAGGTTCTATAAAGTATGCCATCCTATGTACCAGATCTATTGTATACCCTACACTGATTTTGGCAAGGGAGTACAATAAAGATCTAGGAGTAGATCACTGGACAGCGGTCAAAATTATCCTTAGTGGAATAAGGATATGTTTCTCGATTATGGAGGTGACAAAAAGGTTCGCCGTAAAGGGTTACGTCGATGCAAGTTTTGACACCGATCTGGATAACTCTAAGTCTCGATCTAGATACATACTGAAAGTGGGAGCAATTAGCTAGAGTAGCTCCGTGCAGAGCATTGTAGACATAGAAAATTGCAAAAGACATAACGGATCTGAATGCGAAAGACCCGTTGACTAAGATTCTCTCACAAGCAAAACACGATCACACCTTAGTACTCTTTGGGAGTTAATCACATAGCGATGTGAACTAGATTACCGAATCCAGTAAACCCTTTGGGTGTTGGTTACATGGCGATGTGAACTATGGGTGTTAATCACATGGTGATGTGAATTATTGCTGTTAAATCACATGACGATGTGAACTAGATTATTGACTCTAGTGCAAGTGGAAGACTGAAGGAAATATGCCCTAGAGGCAATAATAAAGTTATTATTTATTTCCTTATTTCATCATAAATGTTTATTATTCATGCTAGAATTGTATTAACCGGAAACATAATACATGTGTGAATACATAGACAAACGGAGTGTCACTAGTATGCCTCTACTTGACTAGCTCGTTAATCAAAGATGGTTATGTTTCCTAACCATGGACAAAGAGTTGTTATTTGATTAACGGGATCACATCATTAGATGAATGATCTGATTGACATGACCCATTCCATTAGCTTAGCACTTGATCGTTTAGTATGTTCCTATTGCTTTCTTCATGACTTATACATGTTCCTATGACTATGAGATTATGCAACTCCCGTTTGCCAGAGGAACACTTTGTGTGCTACCAAACGTCACAACATAACTAGGTGATTATAAAGGAGCTCTACAGGTGTCTCCAAAGGTACATGTTGGGTTGGTGTATTTCGAGATTAGGATTTGTCACTCCGAATGTTGGAGAGGTATCTCTGGGCCCTCTCGGTAATACACATCACTTAAGCCTTGCAAGCATTGCAACTAATGAGTTAGTTGCGGGATTATGTATTACGGAACGAGTAAAGAGACTTTCCAGTAACGAGATTGAACTAGGTATTGGATACCGACGATCGAATCTTGGGCAAGTAACATACCGATGACAAAGGGAACAACGTATGTTGTTATGCGGTCTGACCGATAAAGATCTTCGTAGAATATGTAGAAACCAATATGGGCATCCAGGTCCCGCTATTGGTTATTGACCAGAGACATGTCTCGGTCATGTCTACATTGTTCTCGAACCCATAGGGTCCGCACGCTTAAGCTTTTGATGGCAGTTACATTATGAGTTTATATGTTTTGATGTACCGAAGGTTGTTCGGACTCCCGGATGTGATCATGGACATGACGAGGAGTCTCGAAATGGTCGAGACATAAAGATTGATATATTGGAAGCCTATGTTTGGATATCGGAAGTGTTCCGGGTGAAATCGGGATTTTACCGGAGTACCAGGAGGTTACCGGAACCCCCCGGGAGCTATATGGGCCTTAGTGGGCCTTAGTGGAAGAAGAGGAGAGGCGGCCAGGGCTGCCCCCCTAGTCTGAATAGGACAAGGAGAGAGGGGGTCGGCGCCCCCCTCCTTCTCTCTCTCTCTTTTCCACCTCGCGAATCCTATTCCAACTAGGATTTGGGGGGGAAGTCCTACTCCCGGAGGGAGTAGGACTCCTCCTGGCGCGCCTCTCCTAGGCCGGCCGCAACCCTCCCTTGAGCCTTTATATACGGAGGCAGGGGCACCCCAGAGGAACACAAGTTGATCCACGTGATCATATTCTTAGCCGTGTGCGGCGCCCCCTGCCACCATAGTCCTCGATAATATTGTAGCGGTGCTTAGGTGAAGCCCCGCGACAGTAGTACATCAAGATCATCACCACGCCGTCGTGCTGACGGAACTCTTCCCCGACACTTTGCTGGATCGGAGTCCGGGGATCGTCATCGAGCTGAACGTGTGCTAGAACTCGGAGGTGCCGTAGTTTCGGTGCTTGATCGGTCGGGCCGTGGAGACGTACGACTACATCAACCAAACGCTTCTGTTGTCGATCTACAAGGGTACGTAGATCACACTCTCCCCTCTCATTGCTATGCATCACCATGATCTTGCGTGTGCGTAGGATTTTTTTTGAAATTACTACGTTCCCCAACAACATGTTGGGCCCTGGTTGCACCTTGGGCGGAGTCCCGAGGAGGGGACAACCCACCAGAGCGTGCCAGGAGGCCCAGGCGCTCCCTGGTGGGTTGTGGCCACCTCGGGTGCCCCCTGTAACATCCCAAAATTCTAAATTTTGGAATGTTATATTAAATAGATAGTTATGATTGATTGTTTGATTAATTGTGTGAAATTCCAAACTTTTTGGAAGTTAAATGGGAGGGAATAAAAGGATTTTCCCAAACTTTCATTTTGCATTTATGATCTCCATGAATTCAACTTCTTTTCAGATACAAAACCCTAGAGAGAAGATGACATGACTTCTTCCATTTAATTAAATGAAAAGGGTATTTGAAAATGTTTGAATTTCATTTGGATATTTTCAAATTTAGAAACTTTAAGCAACTCAATGATTTTCATGAGAGAAGATAGAATGACTTCTTCAAAACATATGAAATATGAGTTGGAAGTTTCAAAGAAACCAAATTTGACGCCCCTTTGAAATCCTTTTTCACTTGGAGTTATTTTGGTTTTTATTCTAATTATTTTCTCAAAGAAAATAAAATATATGAAAAATAGGGTAAAATGATTCCCTATATTAAAAAATTGGAGAGAAATAAATTTGAAATTATTTTGATATTTTTAAAATGATTTTTATTGGATTTTATTAGAGTTGTAGCACTGTTTGATTTATTTGAGTTTTTGTGGATTTTATTTAATGCTAGAAAAATGTTCATGTTGTAGAAAATCTTTTTCTGAAAATTTTGATATATTATATGCCTATATAATATTCTTACTTATTTTTGTTTGTGTGTGGAAAAATGTAAAAAAAACCTTTCCCCGCAGACCGAACTGGGCCTAAGGCCCAGCCGGCCCAGGACGCCGCTGCCTACCTCGCGCGCGCGCGCCGGACTGCGCCGCCGCGCCGTACCTCACCCGGACACCCGCCTCGCTACCGTGCCCCCTCCCCCGTGCCACCTTGCCCCCTCCTCCTTAAATAGTGCGCCCCGGGACCCCCTCTCCTTTTCGCATCTCGCTGGCGCTGCACCCCCGCCCCACCGCCGCGCTTGCTGCCCGCGCCGCCAATGCCAGATCGCTGCCGCACCCTCGCACCGCCGCCTGCAGCCCACGCTCGTGCAGCCGCCAACGAGCCACTCGCTGCCGCTGTCCGCGCTGTTGCCCCGCGCCGCGCTCGCCGCCATCTCCGGCCATCGCCGCCGATCCCGGAGCCGCCTCTCCCGCTCGCAGCGGACGCCATCGCCGCCGTCCCACCTCGCCGTCGAACCGCCACCCCCGACCGGTAAAGAAACCACCGGTCCGATCTGGTTACCATTTAAAAGTTCATTTTTTTAAAACCCTACTTCGGTTTTATTAAGAAAACCTAGATCTGTTTTTCTATTAGGTTTAGTTATATAGCGAACGCTCACTAGTTTAGGTTTGTAACGAACGGTTTTCGCTAGGTTAGTCTCGGTAGTGAACGTTCGTTCCATAGGATTTTTCTTTTTAATTTCGGCCAGGGACCCATCCATGAATATTTTATTTACAAATTAGCCCCTGTTTTTCAATCGGTCACAACTTTTTGCTCATTGGTCCAACTTAGACGAAACCGACGCCCACTTCTTCGTTACGATCCCCTCTATCCAGATAATCAACTTGAACTTGTTTTTGAAAATTTAAAATTTGTTTTTCAAGCATATTTGAATTCAAACTTCTTTTGTTCATAACTTGAGTTTTCTAACTCCGATTTAGTTGATTCTTTTTGCTAATCGAAGCTCTTGACCTAAACTTTCTGATAAGGCCAAATTCACTTAATTTTGGTACTGTTAGAAATTGTTTTGTGTTGCAAGAGTAAATTGCTTGTTTTCGAAGTTTTCTGAGATATTTTCTTCGATTCTTTTTGCATGATTGCTTATGTGTGGTTTCTATTGATTGCTTATGATAGATTGACCGGAGTGTGACGAGTAGAACTATCAGGAGTTATGAGTGCGAATCATCTTCATCAAAAGTACAAGGCAAGTTCACACTTTGATCATATCCCTTTATTACCCAGTTTTTATGCATTAGTTTCAACCCCCTCAAACACTGTATTGTTAGGATCTGATGAACATGTGGGTATTGGGAAGTAGTTGATGAGGTAGGAACCTATTGTTTTGCATTCAAACCCAGGGTGTTACTACGTTATGATTACTACTATGCTATGCTTGTAGACCTGGTTTGGTTTTGAGAGAATCCATGACAGATGTGAGAGTTGTTAATTAATGGTTAACTTAAGGTGGCTACTTTAATACACATCTGGGTGGATTGGTTGGGGCACCCTGGTGCACCCAATGGTTTGCCCGGGCACCTGGAGAACCTAGTGCTTGCCCAAGGGGATCCCGGAGTACCCGTGTGATCACCCTATGGAATGCCACCCATGCTCAAAGGGATCATAAGATTATTCGTGCTAGAAACTTCCATGTGTAGCCACAAGCCATTATGGGCTCTGGCACAGTTGAGTATGTTGTGTGACCTCTTTCAGCGGTAGGCTAGCAGATGTAGAGGGAAAGTAGGTGTAACTGTCTACCCAGAGTAAAGATTTAATGCTTTTGAAAGACTGTGTCTCGGTCATCCATTTCTAAAACACCATGTAGTGCGAGAAATCCAACAGAGGAGATTGAGTCTTGTGGGGAAAAGTACGCAAACCTCTGCAGAGTGTACAAACTAGTCATGATTAGGCATGTCCCCGGTTATGGACATCTTGAGTATCTGGTTCTTGAATTATCATGTTGATCTCATCACTTTACTTAATTAATTTTTTGGGTTGTTAACTTTTAATTGGGATTGAGTTGGAGGAACCTTCTCAATAACGTTTTCAACAAACTTTGTAGTTAAATAAAATATATTCCTTTGTAGTAGGGGAAAATTGGCTTTTCGCAAAAACATGATAACCATAGAGCTTTTCCACCAGCGAAAATATGCATGTAGTGATAGCTATTATTCATCACTATCATATGGTGTGAATTTGCCAGTACATTGAATGTACTGACCCTTTGTGGTTGCAACGTCTCATGTTGCAGGAATCTTACGACGAGTAAGTGATACGTTAGGGTTATGATTTCTACACTCAACTTTGCCGTTGGTGTTGATGGGAATCCACAACCTTGTTGTTACTTCCGCTATTTGGATTGAGGTAATAGTATTTATGTTACTTTATACATGTGATTTACCTCTATTATAAATCCTCGAGTACTGTGTGTGTCAGCATACCGATCCAAGGATGACACTTAAGCACAGAGACTTGACCGTCTGAGGTCGGGTCGCTACAAGATGGTATCAGAGCATGTGTTGACTGTAGGACGTGACCCCTAGAAACTGGCAAGCCCATAGGAAAGATTTTCTCTACAACTTCATTTTCAAAACAATCCTTTACATCTCTTCTCTTCTGAGCTTATTCAAATATTCCTTTTTAGTGGGACCATACCCCCTTTTCCTCTTTTTACCACGAAGATTCGACTGATGAGACCACTCCAAGAAGGACAAGATATCGGACAGCTAAGACCACTTTGGAATGAAGAGGATTTTGCCATGCATTATAATAATGGAAACTACAACGGTTGAAGACTCCAAAGACTAGGAGAATTTGAAGGCTCTGTAGAATTTCCAGATTGGTATGACCTAGGAAAGCTACCCTTATTGAACTTGTCAGACTATTGAAGCTGTCAATACCCGAGCCCAAGGTGTGTCGAAGAAAGACCGGAACATGGAGTGTTAAAACTCAAAGTTTTGTCAAGAAAACCCTAAGTCAGGAGATATCAACTATGGAATGATAGCTCATGGAAATGACAAGAGCAGAAACATGGCAATCCATGATGTTATCGCCCGCTTATGCTAATACCAATGTGCTGAGTTAAGCATGCTTATGCATAGAAGGATTGGATGGTAGAAGGCTGATGGAGCATCTAGCAGCAAAAAGACGAAGTTTTAACCTTAGCTGGTGTATCACCAGGATCTGGAGTATTACATTAAGGATTTTAAGATGGACCTGCAGGAAGCCATATTTGACAAGGAAGCATTTCGTGAAGAATTTAGGTCCCAGAAGCTGAAGTAGCCAAGCTGGAGGAGCAAAACCTAGAGATACCGGAGATTCGTCAGGAACTGAAGGACAGTAGGAACATGGTTCATGCCAAGGATGTTGAAACTCAAAAGTTTGGAACACAACTGCAGAATATTAAAGGACGTCCCGAGAGACTTCACATCAACAGAGATGATCTGGCAAAAGAACTTGCGAAGGACAAGCATGATCGGAAGGAGCCAATCGGAGACATGAACAAGAATCGAAGAGTTTGACGACTTTTAAGATATACTGACCTTTAGAAGACCAAACCCCTGTTATATATCTACGTTAGATGCGACGATTGTGAGCTATCATTTGTTTGATGTTTTCTGACAGCCACAAATAAATTTGTCTTTTCAAAACTATTGTTTGCATTGTGTGTATCCCTCTCTATCTCTCTTATCTCACCCCAAACCCATGGACCCAATAGAGGATGAATGGAGACGAGCTTGTATTTTCTAGACCGATGAGTCAATTGGAGACAGACCGATGGATTCAAAACATGGAGGATCACATGGAGAATAACACTATAGCCGGAAAGGATATGGCCCAACATGCTCTTCAGTACTTTGAAAGAGGTGCTGCTACTTGGTGGAGGATGTACCAAACCATCAATGGATGGCCAGGAGTAACCCCTTGGACGGAATTTAAGTTGACTATGCTAAAGTATTGTCTTGTATCCCAGAAATTGAAGCCTTATGGAAGTGGTATGAAGAAACCCGGTGCATGCAAGTTTTGTGGAGAAATAGGACACAACCATAAAGAACACAAGGATGAATGCCCAAATTGTGAAGGAAGTCACCCAGCTGAAGAATGCCCAACTAGGCAGATCACTTGTTTCTTGTGTGAAGGGACTACCCACTACCCTGATCTGTGTCACATTTACCCCATGGTACAAAGAACCATCTAGCAGAAGAAAGAAGTAATGAAAGGAGCCCTCATGGAAATCTTAGAAGAACCTGTGATGAAGGAAGAGGTGGAGGACACACCCAAATAAGACCCAATTAAACCATGCACCAAGTCATGCTATTCATGTGGAGAAGAAGGACACATCTCCTAGAATTGTCCGAATGGAGATCTGGTAGAATTCCCGACAGAGGAAGTAGAGTATGACCCACTGGAAATAGAAGCCTTGATTGGAATGGAAAAATCCAGGAAGAGAAATAGATTGGATTCTAGGAAGGACCTGAGTCATATCCCCTGTTTTAGGTGCAAGGAGTCAGGACACTACTTTAGCGGTTGCCCAAAAAGGAAGCCGAGGACCCAAGGAGGCTTTGAAATCACAAGGAAACCACACGAATTGTCAGAAGTAATATGTTTCTGTTGCAATCAAGCAGTGAACTTTGCCAGAGAATGTCCCAAGGAGAAGGAGACTTATGATAAATGGTTGAGTTGAAACGAGAAATATTGTAGTAGTAGTGGCGACATTTCTTTTTTCTTAGTGAGGTGTTGAGTCGAGGCGTGTAATGGAAATACAGGAGATTGTAGTAATTTGAGAATCAATAAAGTTAGCATCGTGGGTACCGAATTGGATTTTTAGAGTAGTTACTCTATGAAGAAAGATTTTGACCATTTTCGAGGATATAAGAAATATGGTCTATGGATGAATTTGTGCGTTCCAAAGGGTGGTAGAACCCTGTGAGGACACTTGACCTCTGGAAAGGATAATGATATTGCACGGAGTGGACTTCAGACAAAATGAGTATGAGTTTTGTCTCGATATGTGGGGTATCCCAAGAATATGAAGGGATGAAGTACTATTGGAATATAAAGGAGGTATAATGTTGGTAATATGGAGCAATTGTAACACCGTGATGAGTCTGAGTAATCATGTCTTAGTTTGGTAACAATAGAAGGAAAGGAGATAGTACAATTGGATGGATTTAAGAATGCTAGGAAGTTGGATGTTGGAATAATGATCAGTTGCCCCGACAATGAGTTCAAGGTTTGCAAGTGATGAGATGGGCCATAACCCACATGCCCCAGGACCTGCCAAGAAGCAAGCACACTCTTGCTGAAGGAAAAACCTTGGAAGAGAATTTACGATTTTATCAACAGACGATCTTATAGGAGTTTACGCAAAACCTGAGAGAGTGAAGAAATGATAGATGTTTGTTTGGCTGGAAGAAATCGGTGGATTTAACCGAACTTAGTTCATCGATAAGAGAAATTCTGCAATGCTTGTGAGGATGACCGAGTGTTAGAATGTGAGATTCACTAAACCATGTACAAGGTAATGATCTGGGTGCGGGATGGATTGATCACCATAACGACTTACTCTTATTATTTGCCTTGCTATATGGGATGGTAAATCTGAGTGACTTGCCTATAGTAGAGAGACGACGATATTAAACCTTGTTTGAACCTTAAATGGTATAAGTATTTTCCCTTCTACAAGGCAGCTGCTACCAATCGTAGGTCAATACGGTGAGGATCAACCCAGACCCATTTCCTACAGGATAAACCATAAATTGATGACCACCATGAGATATGATAGTTGTTTAGTATTGGCACCAGACCCGTCAGCTAAGAAGACCCAGTCTCGGAATAACCTTACCAAGATGAAAGGATAGAAGAATTGAGGAAAAGGTTATGCCACTACCGGAAGAGCCCAGAGAAGGAATTTTCCCGAGAATCTGAGAAGACCGACACTGTCAAGAATAATGGATGGAGTATATGAGTTTTGATGGAACTGTAACCATGCTTCTAAGGGTGGTAGCACCCCAGACCCCCTGTGATGCTCGATGGATTTCGAGAAGACCCCAAACCTAACCTATTTCTTTCTAGCCTCTCCGAATCTCGAGGACAAGATTCATTTTAAGGGTGGTAGGATTGTAACATCCCAAAATTCTAAATTTTGGAATGTTATATTAAATAGATAGTTATGATTGATTGTTTGATTGATTGTGTGAAATTGAGTGAAATTCAAAACTTTTTGAAATTTAAATGAGAGTGAATAAAAGGATTTTCCCGAACTTTCATTTTGCATTTATGATCTCCATGAATTCAACTTCTTTTCAGATACAAAACCCTAGAGAGAAGATGACATGACTTCTTCCATTTATTAAATGAAAAGGGTATTTGAAAATGTTTGAATTTCATTTGGAACTATTTTCAACTTCAGAAACTTTAAGCAACTCAATGATTTTCATGAGAGAAGATAGAATGACTTCTTCAAAACATATGACATATGAGTTGGAAGTTTCAAAGAAACCAAATTTAACGCCCCTTTGAAATCTTTTTTCAATTTGGAGTTATTTTGGGTTTTATTCAAATTATTTTTCTCCAAAATATATATATATGGAAAATAGGGTAAAATGATTCCCTACATTAGAAAATTGGAGAGAAATAAATTTGAAATTATTTTAATATTTTTAAAATGATTTTTATTGGATTTTATTAGAGCTGTAGCACTGTTTGATATATTTGAATTTTTGTGGATTATATTTAATGCTAGAAAAATGTTCATGCTGTAGAAAATCTTTTTCTCAGAATTTTGATATATTATATGCCTATATAATATTCTAATTTATTTTTGTTTGTCTCGAAAAATGTTTAAAAAACCGTTCCCAGGCGACCGAACTGGGCCGAAGGCCCAGCTGGCCCAAGACGCCGCCGCCTACCTCGCGTGCGCGCGCCGGACTGCGCCGCCGCACCGTGCCTTGCCCGGACACCTGCCTAACCGCCGTGCCCCCTCCCCCACGCCACCTTGCCCCCTTCTCCTCAAATAGTGTGCCCCTGGACCCCCTCTCCTTTTCGCATCTCACCGACGCTCCACCCCCGCCCCGCCACCGCGCTTGCTGCCCGCGCCGCCGACGCCAAATCTCCGCCGCGCCCTCGCACCGTCGCCTGCCGCTCGCGCTGCTGCCCCGTGCCGCGCTCGCCGCCATCTCCAGCCATCTCAGCCGACCCAGAGCCACCTCTCCAGCTCGCAGCCGACGCCACCGCCGCCGTCCCACCTCGCCGTCGAACCATCGCCCCCGCCCGGTGAAGAAACAGCCGGTCCGATCCGGTTACCTTTTAAAAGTTCGTTTTTTAAAACCCTACTTTGGTTTTATTAAGAAAACCTAGATCTATTTTTTTCAATTAGGTTTAGTTATATAGCGAACGCTCACTAGTTTAGGTTTGTAACGAATGGTTTTCGCTAGTTAGTCTCTATAGCGAACGTTCGTTCGATAGGATTATTCCTTTTCTTTTTAATTTCCGCCAAGGACCCATCCGTGAATATTTTATTTACAGATTAGCCCCTGTTTTTTAATCGGTCACAACTTTTTGCTCGTCGGTCCAACTTAGACGGAACCAACGCCCACTTCTTCGTTACGATCCCCTCTATCCAGATAATCAACTTGAACTTGTTTTAGAAAATTTAAAATTTGTTTTTCAAACAGATTTGAATTCAAACTTCTTTTGTTCATAACTTGAGTTTTATAACTCCAATTTAGTTGATTCTTTTTTGCTAATCGAAGCTCTTGACCTAAACTTTATGATAAGGCCACATTCACTTAATTTTGGTACTGTTAGAAATTGTTTTGTGGTGTAAGTAAATTGCTTGTTTTTGAAGTTTTCTAAGATCTTTTCTTCGATTCTTTTTGCATGATTGCTTATGTGTGGTTACTATTGATTGCTTACGATAGATTGACCGGAGTGTGACGAGTAGAACGATCAGGAGTTATGAGTGTGAATCATCTTCATGAACAGTACACGGCAAGTTCACACTCTTATCATATCCCTTTATTACCCAGTTTTTATGCATTAGTTTCAACCCCCTCAAACACTGCATTGTTAGGATCTGATTAACATTTGGGTATTGAGAAGTAGTTGATGAGGTAGGAACCTATTGTCTTGCATTCAAACCCAGGGTGTTACTACGTTATGCTTACTGCTATGCTATGGTCGTAGACCTGGCTTGGTTTTGAGAGAATCCATGACAGACGTGAGAGTTGTTAATTAATGGTTAATTTAAGGTGGCTACTTTAATACACATTTGGGTGGATTGGTTGGGCGTCCTGGAGCAGCCAGTGGTTTGCCTGGGCACTTGGAGAACCCAGTGCTTTCCCAAGGGGATCTTGGAGTACCCGTGTGATCACCCTATGGAATGCCACCCAGGCTCAAAGGGATCATAAGATTATTCATGCTAGAAACTTCTGTGTGCAGCCACAAGCCATTATGGGCTCTGGCATAGTTGAGTACATTGTGTGACCCCTTCAATTGGTAGGCTAACAGATGTAGAGGGAAAGTAGGTGTAACTGTCTACCCAGAGTAAAGAGTTAATGCTTCTGAAAGATTGTGTTTCGGTCATTCGTTTCTCAAACACCATGTAGTGCAAGAAATCCAATAGAGGAGATCGAGTCTTGGGGCGAAAAGTGTGCAAACCTCTGCAGAGTGTACAAACTAATCATGATTAGCCGTGTCCCCGGTTATGGACATCTTGAGTATCTGGTTCTTGAATTATCATGTTGATCTCATCACTTTACTTAATTAATTTGTTGGGTTGTTAACTCTTAATTGGGATGGAGTAGGAGGAATCTTCTCAATAATGTTTTCAACAAACTTTGTAGTTAAATAAAATATATTCCTTTACAGTAGGGAAAAATTGGCTTTTCGCAAAAACATGATAACCATAGAGCTTTTCCACCAGCCAAAATATGCATGTAGGGATAGCTATTATTCAACATTATCCTATGGTCAGAATTTGCCAGTACATTCAATGTACTGACCCTTTGTGGCTGCAACATCTCATGTTGCAAGAATCTTACGATGAGTAAGTGATACGTGGGTTACGATTTCTACACTCAACTTTGCCGTTGGTGTTGATGGGAATCCACAACCTTATTGTTACTTCCACTATTTGGACTGAGGTAATAGTATTTACGTTACTTTATACATGTGATTTACCTCTGTTATAAATCCTCGAGTTCTTTGTGTGTCAGCATACCGATCTAGGGATGACACTTTAGCATAGAGACTTGACCGTCTGAGGTCGGGTTGCTACACCCCCGGACCGCCTCTTTGCTCTATAAATACCCCAAAAATCGCAGAAGCCTAGAAGAGTCGATGAAATATTCATCCAGCTGCTACAGAGTCCAAAACCACTAGATCCAATCTAGACACCATCTCGGATGGGGTTCACCACTTCCATCGGTGCCTCTCTGATGATGCGTGAGTAGTTCTTTGTAGACCTTCGGGTCTGTAGTTAGTATCTAGATGACTTCATCTCTCTCTCTCTCTTCATTCTCAATACAATGGTCTCTTAGAGATCCATAGGATGTAACTCTTTTGTGGTGTATTTGTTGGGATCGATGAACTTTGAGTTTATGATAAGATCTATCTTTTTATATCCATGAAAGTATTTGAATTTCTTTGATCTCTTTTATGCATGATCTCTTATAGCCTCGTATTTCTTGTTCGACATTTGGGTTTTGTTTGGCCAAATTAATCTATTTATCTTACAATGGGAAGAGGTGCCCGGTCGTGGGTTCGATCTTACAGTGCTCGATCCCAGTGATAGAAATGGAACCGACACGTAGCATTGCTACTAAGGATAAAAAGATGAGATCTATATCTACCTCCATATAGATAAATGGATCTTGTCTACATCATGTCATCGTTCTTATTGCATTACTCCATTTTTCCATGAACTTAATACACTAGATGCCTGATGGATAGCGGTAGATGTGCGGAGTAATAGTTGTAGATGCAGGCAGGAGTCGGTCTACTAATCTTTGACGTGATGCCTATGTAGTGATCACTGCCTGGATATCGTCATAATTAGTTGAGGTTCTATCAATTGGCCAACAGTAATTTTTTCACCCACCGGTTGCTATTTTTCTCGAGAGAAGCCACTACTGAAACCTATGGCCCCTGGGTCTTCTTTCTCATATATTTGCCTTTGCGATCTACTTTTTATTTGCTTTTATTTTCAGATCTATTAAACCAAAAACCCAAAAATTCCTTGCTGAAATTTATTTTATTTGGTGTTCGATCTATCAATATTTACAACTTTCTCCCATCCACGCACCATTTCTGGCGCTGTTACCCGAAAGGGATTGACAACCCCTTTAACACGTCGGGTTGCGAGGTGTTGCTATTTGTGTGCAGGGGCTGTTTACGTTGTGTTGCTTGGTTCTCCTACTGGTTCTATAACCTTGGTTTCATATCTGAGGGAAATACCTACCGTCGTTGTGCTGCATCATCCCTTCCTCTTTGGGAAAAAACCGATGTAGCTTCAAGCGACATTATACACCAACCATGGTCTCTAGATTGTTAATGCTTTCGGTCTACAAGGGTATGTAGATACCACTCTCCTCTAGTAGATGTACATATCCTATATTGATCTTGGTGAGCATAGGAAAGAATTGTTTCCAATGCAACGTTTCCCAACATTGAAATTATGAGCTAGGTCTATGCATAGATGACATCACAAGTAGAACACAAAAGAGTTTGTGGGCGTTGATATTAAGATTGATTCCTTCCTTAGTATTATTTTGGTTCAGCGCATTGTGGGATGAAGCGGTCCGGACCAACTTTACATGTCCGCGTACATGAGACCGGTTTCATCGACTAACATGCAACCTGTTGCATAAAGATGGCTAGTGATACGTATCCAACGTATCTCTAATTTTTTATTGTTCCATGCTATTATATTATCTGTTTTGGATGTTTAATGGGCTTTAATATACCTTATATTATTATTTTTTGGACCAACCTACTAACCAAAGGCCCAGTGAAAATTGCTGTTTTTTGCCTATTTCAGTGTTTCGCTAAAAAGGAATATCAAACGGAATCCAAATGGAATGAAACCTTCGGGAGAGTTATTTTTGGAACAAACGTGATCCAGGAGACTTTGAGTCTACGTCAAGAAAGAAACGAGGGAGCCACAAGGCAGGAGGGTGCGCCTAGGGGGGTAGGCACGCCCCCACCCTCGTGGGCCCCTCGTAGCTCCACTGATGTGCTTCTTCCTCCTATATATACCCATATACCCCGAAAACATCCAGGAGCACCACGAAACCCTATTTACACCGCCACAACCTTCTGTACCGGTGAGATCCCATCTTGGGGCCTTTTTCGGCGCTCCACCGGAGGGGGAATTGATCATGGAAGGCTTCTACATCAGCACCATAGCCTCTCTGATGATTTGTGAGTAGTTTACACAGACCTTCGGGTCCATAGTTATTAGCTAGATGGCTTCTTCTCTCTCTCTTTGAATCTCAATACAAAGTTCTCCTCCATTCTCTTGGAGATCTATTTGATGTAACTCTTTTTGTGGAGTGTTTGTCGAGATCCGATGAATAGTGAGTTTATGATCAAGATTATCGATGAACAATATTTGATTCTTCTCTGAAATCTTTTATGCATGATGTAATATCTTTGTAAGTCTCTACAAATTATCGGTTTGGTTTGGCCTACTAGATTGATCTTTCTCGCAATGGGAGAAGTGCTTAGCTTTGGGTTCAATCTTGCGGTGTCCTTTCCCGGTGACAGCAGGGGCAGCAATGAACGTATTGTATTGTTTCCATCGAGGATAAAAAGATGGGGTTTATATCATATTTGCTTGAGTTTATGCCTCTACATCATGTCATCTCACTACTAGAAAAAGGGCTATAGATGGGATTGACACTAATGGCGCACCAGACAAGCGGTGCGCCATTAGTATATACTAATGGCGCACCACCTTCTGATACGCCATTAGAGTTGAAACTACTAATGGCGCACCTGGCCCAGAGTGCGCCATTAGTATCAAATTTTTTTTGAACTAGTGCGCCTATCCAAACATACTAATGGCGCATCCAGACATAGTGCGCCATTACTAGTTGTAACTAGTAATGGCGCACCTGTCGGAAAGTGCGCCACTAATGTTGTTTTTATTATATTTTTTATTCCTTTTTTTGCAAAACTACTAATGGCGCACTGTTCCACCGTGCACCATTACTAGTTTAAACTAGTAATGGCGCACTATGGGACAGTGCACCATTAGTATGTTTTTTTTGCAAAACTACTAATGGCGCACCACCAGAAGGTGTGCCATTAGTAACCTGGATTACTAATGGCGCATTTAGAGTTGGTGCGCCATTAGTAAGTGGGCAGCAACAAGATATTTTGGACAGCCTCTCCTACCCACACTCACTTTCTCCCCACTTCATTCTCTCCACCTCCTCCTTGTCTCGGGTGCCTCCTCTTTTTCACCTCATTTCCACCATAGATTCATTCAATTTAAGTGGTTAAATTAACTTGTTTTGATAGTTAAGTAAGGGGGAAGCTATATTTATGTTGTTCTCCCTACAACAATGTGCACATGCACTTTTTATGGCCTAGCTAGATCTATGTATGTTCGTGGTGTTGCATATGTTTGTGGTGTTGCATATGTGTTTGTGTTTGGAGGTGTACTGGTATTTGAAATGCGATAGTTGCCAATATTTTTCCGGAATGTTGATTCATTTCCGTTTTGGCGAGAATTTTGGCATTAAGCATTCTTTTTAGTCCTATTTTTAGGGAAAGTCATGCCAAATTTTTTATGAACTTAATACTCTAGATGCATGTTGCATAGCGGTGGATGTGTGGAGTAATAGTAGTAGATGCATAATCGTTTTGGTCTACTTGTCGCGAACGTGATGCCTATATATATACATGATCATGCCTAGATATTCACATAATTATTCGCTTTTCTATCAATTGCTCGACAGTAATTTGTGCACCCACCGTAGAATATGCTATCTTGAGAGAAGCCACTAGTGAAACTTATGGCCTCCGGGTCTATCTTCCATCATATTATTTTCTTATTTATTTTCTATTTCCATAGTTTTTTACTTTGCAATCTTTATTTTCCAATCTATACCATCAAAATATCAAAAATATTTATCTTATTATCTCTATCAGATCTCACTTTCGTAAGTGGCCCTGAAGGGATTGACAACCCCTTTATCGCGTTGGTTGCAAAGTTCTTGTTTGTTTGTGCACGTACTAGGTGAGTTGCGTGTTGCCACCTACTGGATTGATACCTTGGTTCTCAAAACTGAGGGAAATACTTATGCTACTTTGCTGCATCACCCTTTCCTCTTCAAGGGAAAAACCAACGCAAGCTCAAGAGGTAGCAAGAAGGATTTCTGGCGCCGTTGCCGGGGAGGTTTACACGAAGTCAAGTCAAGCTCCCGCCAACATGCCGATTTCTGGCGCCATTGCCGAGACGTTTATGCACAAGTCAAGACATACCAAGTACCCATCACAAACTCTTATGCTTCGCATTAAATTATTTGCCATTTGCCTCTCATTTTCCTCTCCCCCAATTCACCCTTGCCGTTTTTATCCGCCCTCTTTTCCATTCGCTCTTTTCCGTTTTCCTTCTTTCGCTTGCTTCTTGTGTTCTTGTGTATTGGTTGTTTGTCATGATGCCTCAACATAATACTAAATTGTGTGATTTCTCCAATACCAACAACAATGATTTTATTAGTACTCCGATTGTTCCTATTACCGATGCTGAATCTTGTGAAATTAATACTGCTTTGCTGAATCTTGTCATGAAAGATCCATTTTCCAGCCTTCCTAGTGAAGATGTCGCTACCCATCTAAACAACTTTGTTGATTTGTGTGATATGCAAAATAAGAAAGATGTGGATAATGATATTGTTAAATTGAAGCTATTTCCGTTTTCGCTTAGAGATCGTGCTAAAACTTGGTTTTCTTCTTTGCCTAAAAATAGTATTGATTCATGGAATAAGTGCAAAGATTCTTTTATCTCTAAGTATTTTCCTCCCGCTAAGATCATCTCTCTTAGAAACGATATTATGAATTTTAAGAAACTTGATCATGAGCATGTTTCACAAGCTTGGGAAAGAATGAAATTAATGTTTCATAATTGCCCTACTCATGGATTGAACTTATGTATGATCATACAATTTTTTTTATGTTGGATTGAATTTTGCTTCTAGAAATCTTTTAGATTCGGCCGCGGGAGGCAGTTTTATGTAAATCATTTTAGGAGAAGCTACTAAACTTCCAGATAATATTATGGTTAATTATTCTCAACGGCACACCGAAAGATCTACTAGTAAAAAGGTTCATGCTATAGAAGAAATTAATGTTTTGAGTGGAAAGATGGATGAACTTATGAAATTGTTTGCTAATAAGAGTTTTTCTTCTGATCCTAATGATATGCCTTTGTCTACTTTGATTGAGAATAATAATGAATCTATGGATGTGAATTTTGTTGGTAGGAACAATTTTGGTAGCAACGCGTATAGAGGAAACTTTCCTAGGCCGTTTCCTAGTCATTCTTCTAATAATTATGGTAATTCCTATAACAACTCCTTTGGAAATTTTAATAAGATGCCCTCCGATTTTGAGACTAGTGTTAAAGAATTTATGATTTCGCAAAAGAATTTCAATGCTTTGCTTGAAGAAAAATTGCCTATGATTGATGAGTTGGCTAGGAACGTGGATATAATTTCTCTTGATGTTGTTTCTTTGAAACTTAGATCTATTCCACCTAAGCATGATATCAATGAGTCTCTCAAAGCTATGATAATTTCTATTGATGAGTGCAAAGAAAGGACCGCTAGGATGCGTGCTAAAATATATTGCTTTATGAAAGCGTGTTCTTCTAGTTTTCAAGATAATAATGATGATCTAGAAGTGATTGATGTGTCTCTTATTAAATCTTTGTTTTGCAATATGAATCTTGATAATGATGGGACTGAAGATGAGTCAACTTTAGTTAAAAGGCATCCCAATGATTCGGAGTTTTTAGATTTTGATGCAAAAATTGGTAAAAGTGGGATTGAAGAGGTCAAAACTTTACATAGTAATGAACCCACTATTTTGGATTTCAAGGGATTTAATTATGATAATTGTTCTTTAATATATTTTATTTCCTTGTTGCAATCTATGTTAAATTCTCCTCATGCTTATAGTCAAAATAAAGCTTTTTCCAAAGATATCGTTGATGCTTTAATGCAATCTTATGAAGAAAAGCTTGAATTAGAAGTTTCCATCCCTAGAAAACTTCATGATGTGTGGGAACCTACTATTAAAATTAATATTAAGGATCATGAGTGTTATGCTTTATGTGATTTGGGTGATAGTGTTTCCACAATTCCAAAAACTTTGTGTGATTCATTAGGTTTCTGTGAATTTGATGCTTGTTCTTTAAATTTGCATCTTGCGGATTCCACTATTATTAAACCTATGGGAAGGATTAATGATGTTCTTATTGTTGCATATAGGAATTATGTGCCCGTAGATTTTATTGTTCTTGATATAGATTGCAATCCTACATGTCCTATTATTCTTGGTAGACCTTTCCTTAGAACGATTGGTGCAATTATTGATATGAAAGAAGGAAATATTATAATCCAATTTCCGATAAGGAAATGCATGGAACACTTTCCTAGAAAGAAAATTAAATTACCTTATGAATCTATTATGAGAGCCACTTATGGATTGCATACCAAAGATGACAATACCTAGATCTATTCTTGCTCTTATGCCTAGCTAGGGGCGTTAAACGATAGCGCTTGTTGGGAGGCAACCCAATTTTATTTTTGTTTCTTGGTTTTTGTTCCTGTTTAGTAATAAATAATTCATCTAGATTCTGATATGATTGTGTTTTTTATGTTTTAATTAGTGTTTGTGCCAACTAGAACCTTTGGGAAGACTTGGGGGAAGTCTTTGCGATCTTGCTGTAAAAAACAGAAACTTTAGTGCTCACGAGATTTGCTTCCATTTTTTACTGGAGAGTGCCATTAGGTTGATTCTTTTGGCAGATGATTAATAGAAAAATTTCTCACGTACACAAATTTATTTCAGAATGTTTGGAGTTACAAAAGTATGCTAAACCTACATATTACTACATACTGTTCTGTTTTTGATAGATTCTGTTTTTCGTGTGTTGTTTGCTTATTTTGATGAATCTATGGCTAGTTTCGGGGGGTATGAACCATAGAGAACTTGGAATACAGTAGGTTTAAAACCAATATAAATTTATAATAAGTTCATTACAGTACCTTGAAGTGGTGTTTTTTTTCTTATACTAACGGAGCTCATGAGATTTTCTGTTGAGTTTTGTGTTGTGAAGTTTCCAAGTCTCTGCCTCCGTCTTCTCTGCTAACCGCTGGGGCCTGCCGACTGGTGGGCCCCGCCGACTGGCCGGGTACGGAGCCGATAGGCCGCGTCCGCCGCGGGCGGGTCTTGCCGACTGCTGATTACTGCAGCCGTACTTCTGATGACGCGGGCTTGATCATGAGGTCGTGGCAACAACCCCGCCGCCTGGTGGGCGATCACTGTTGCCACTCCCCATCTCATCTTGATTAATGGCGCGTGGGCCCCGGGGGAGGGCTCGGCCGACTCCCCCGGGCCGACTCCCGACGGGTCCGACTGGTGGTTCTCTCGCCGTCTACCAAGGTCTCACTGACTGGCGGGCCCTGCTGCCTCCAGTCCATACAGACAAGCCGTCGTGGGTACAGGATTCGGCCCTGCGGTGCTGATGTCAGGGCCGGTATGGCAACAGTGCCACGCTGCACGGAGATCTTCCGGGGTACGGCGTGCTGTGGCCATGCCTGCCCTTGGTGAGGGGCGGGGGTGGGTTTTGCTGTAGCCACGCCCCTGCCTCGTCCCCTTTGATGAGGTCATGGGGTTTGTTGGAGTCGCAGGCTGACTCCCCTAAGCCGGCTTCTCTGGAAGTCGTCCCTGGGACTCGGCCGTGAGCGGGCAGTCGGTGCCTTGCCGTCGACTCCTCAGGAGGCGGCTCTTTGTCCTGGGGTCTTGAGGGGCGCAGCCTGCCCCGATGTCTTGAAAGGTCATGGGACTCGGGTTGGCCTACCCGTGGCCCATTACTCCGACAGTAGTCCCCGAAGCTGGTGAGGCGCTGTGGACGATCGGCCGAGAAGCCTCAACAGTTTCTCTTTCTGAGTGCTCAACACATGGTCTTTGATTGACTTCTGCCGGGCCGACTAGAAGGAGTCGGACTTGCTCAACTCGGACTCACTCAATTCCGATTCGCTCAGTATTTTGAACGTCGCGGCGGGATTTAAGTGGCGTGCTAGCTAAGCCTCCAGGCCGCGGCCCGTTCTTGGCCTGTCACGTGAGGGCACGTGGCTAGGCCGTCCTGGCAGCCTACGCGCGCGACGGGACAGGCCCATAGGCGGGGCCCACCACTACCGCGCCTCGGCGCCCGAGCGGATCCGCTGTGGCCCCGGTGGACGGTTGAGATTCCCATGGAGTTACTGCGCGCAGTAACTTTATCGTGGATTGTGGGGGTCGTGGGGTTGTGGGCGCAGTAAATCACCACGTCCGCCCCCTCGGCTTCGCAGCCCACGAGGCTATAAGTAGGGGGAAGAAGGGGGCATGCGCGCCCCTCCTTCCCACTACTCCTCGTTCTCTTCCTCCTTGCTGCTCCTCGCTCTCCTCCTTCCTCTTCTCTTCTTTGCTCCGCCGCACGCCCAAGCTCCAGCGAACGCTACGGCAACAGCTCGCGATGAGCTCTTCCTCCGCTGCCGCGCCTCCCCCAGTGCGCTCCGGCACCTGGGACGACTCCAAAGTTCATGAAGACCACATTGAATTCCTCCACCGGACCCATCGGCTTCCCAGCGAGGATCGCGTGCAAGTGCGTCTTGCGCCGAAGGGGAAGATTCCCCCCCCCCCTCACCGCAGGAGGGCGAGCGGGTCATCTTTCGCTCGCACTCCCTGCACGGGCTGGGGCTGCCGGCGAGCAGTTTCTTCCGGTCCTTCCTAGAGTTCCACGGCCTCCAGCCGCACCACCTCACCCCCAACGAAGTGGTGCTGCTGTCCGCCTTCGTGGCCATGTGTGAAGGCTTCCTCGGAGTCCTCCCCACCTTCGAGCTCTGGGGGAGTTCTTCTTCTCCAAGCTCGGCACCCAGGCTGCGGGCGTGCTGGCTAAGTGCGGCGCTTTCATCGTTGTGCGAAGGTTGGGGGCCGACAATCCCTTCCCCTCCATCTCGCTGATCAAGTCAGTGAAGATGTGGCAGAGATCCTACTTCTACGTCAAGAACGCCTCCGCGAGGGAAGACTGGGTCAACTTGCCGGCTTCCGAAACCGGCCCGCCGGCTGGGCGACTGCCGAACTGGTCATACCGGGCCAAGTCACTGACGCCTGCGGGAGCCGGTGCCATCACGCAATTCCAAGTGCTGACGCAGTCAGAGGGTCTGACTGGTCTGGATCTGCTGGCCTCCTTCGTTTCGCGCCGAGTTCTCCCACTCCAAGGCCGCCCTCATATGATATGCCAGATGAGCGGGCACCGCGACCCGAGTTAGATGTGCACCAAGGACATGCCTCACGAAGAGGTGGCCTTCATGGTGAACTATCTCTCGGACAGCAGGCTCCCGGAGGACTGGCGATTCGGCAAGGAGCCGTACTCCCGCGCCAACCCCCCGCCCATGGTGAGTCGCCTTTCTTTTCTTTCTTTGGATTGTCTTCTTCTTGCCGAGTTTTGTTTTGACCAGTTGGCTTTGGTTAGAATCCCCTCCTTCACCCACCAGCCGGCACCTCGGGGCCGGCCCGCGAGTTCCTCGTCGACCGGGCGGAGAGCGACATCGACGACCCCGATCTGGGGGCGGCGGCTCAGGAAGATGACGCCGAGGAAGGAGGAGGAACAGTGGGCGACTTCAGGCCTTCGGCCACTTTCGCCGACTGGCCTGACGACGACGAGGAGGGAGAAGTCGCCCCTCGCCATCGGCCAGGAGCCAGCCAGCCTGGCGCGGGCTCTTCTTCCGCGCCGGGCGCTCCAGGCGGCGGGAAGAAGCGCAGGGTGTGACACCCTCGATGCGACTATATCTCCCACGTGTCGAGGCACAACTTAGAGGCATAATCGCATTGAAGGCATATGTCGCAAGTCAGGTAATCATCACAAACATCCCATGTAATATAAATAATGAAAAGGGATAACATAGTTGGCTTACACTCGCCACGTCAATCAAGTACATAAATAACATACATCAACCAAACACTCATGGCCCAACTACGGCGCCAAAATGAAAGATAGCCCAACAAGCGACATGGTCCCGATCACCCCCAAGAGGGCACCACTACTGATCATCAGGAAAAGAAACATAGTAACACTGAGAGTCCTCGTCAAACTCCCACTTGAGCTCGTACGCGTCACCTGGACATGCATCTGGTGTAATAGTAATCTGTGAGCCACAGGGACTCAGCAATCTCGCACCCTCGCGATCAAGACTATTTAAGCTTATAGGTAGGGTAAGGTAAATATATGTGGAGCTGCAGCAAGCGACTAGCATATATGGTGGCTAACTTATACGCAAATGAGAGCGAGAAGAGGAGGCAAAGCACGAGCGAGAAACTAGAGAGCAACCTGCGCAAACATTACTCCAACACCGTGTCCACTTCCCGGACTCCGCCGAGAAGAGGCCATCACGGTAACACACTCAGTTGATTCATTTTAGTTAAGTTAAGATTCAAGTTATCTACAACCGGACATTAACAAATTCCCATCTGCCCGTAACCACGGGCACAGCTTTCGAAAGTTCAATCCCTGCAGGGGAGTACCAACTTAGCCCATGACAAGCTCTCACGGTCAACGAAGGAATAGACCTCCACCCGATACATTCCGATCAGACTCGGTATCCCGGTACAACAAGACATTTCGACAGGTTAAAACAAGACTAGCAACACCGCCCGAATGTGCCGACAAATCCCGATAGGAGCTGCACATATCTCGTTCTCAGGGCACACTCAGATGAGCTCTCCATACAACTAAAACCAAACCTCGAGTTTCCCTGAGGGGGCGCTGCACAGGACTCTAGTTCGGACCAACACTCAGAGGAGCACTGGCCCGGGGGGGGCTAAAATAAGATGACCCTTGGGCTCCGGATACCCAAGGGAAAAAGAGGCTAGGTGGCAAATGGTAAAACCAATGTTGGGCATTGCTGGAAAAGCTTTAATCAAGGTGAACTATCAAGGGGTTCCCATTATAACCCAACCGCGTAAGGAACTCAAAATCCGGGAACATAACACCGATATGACGGAAACTAGGGCGGCAAGAGTGGAACAAAACACTAGGCGAGAGGCCGAGCCTTCCACCCTTTACCAAGTATGTAGATGCATTAAGATAACATAGCAATATAATGATATCCCAACAAGTAAATAAATGTTCCAACAAGGAACGGCCTTCAATCTTCACCTGCAACTAGCAACGCTATAAGAGGGGCTGAGCAAAGCGGTAACATAGCCAATCAATGGTTTGCTAGGACATGGTGGGTTAGAGGTTTGACATGGCAATTTGGGAGGCTGACAAGCAAAAGGTAGGCATCGTAGCATTGGCATAGCAAAAGAGCGAGCAAACTAGCATAGCAAAGATAGTAGTGATTTCGAGGGTATGATCATCTTGCCTGCAAAGCTGTCAGAGTTGACTGGATCCTCGAAAGCAAACTCAACGGGCTCCTCATTAGCGAACTCGTCTCCCGGCTCTACCCAAATAAGACAAACAAGCGACAAGGATACAATCAACCACGTGCAAGCTCAAACAATAAGATGCAATGATGATATGCTATGCGGGATGCGATGCGGGATGCAAAATGCAAGATATGATAGGAAATGCATGATCTTGGCCTCAACTTGGAAATCCAAGTGTGCCACTGGAAAGATGAGATGAAATCGCTTGAAAACGATATAAAGAACGCCGGAATCAGAGTTACGGTTTGGAAATGGCAAGCGATTCAAAATTGGCACCGGTCTGCGATTTACAGTAAGTAGGCATCTAAATGCAACGAAATAAACATGCTACAACACTCAAACATGGCATCAAAATACATGGCAGAGAAGCATTCAAGATGCTTAACAAAAGTCTAGCACTGAGCTACGGCCAATTCATCCATTAACAGGTTCAAACAAGCATGGCAAAAACACAAATGGTAAACAGATCTCAGACTTAGTGAAATTAACACTTGTCTGAAATTTCAGATCATATAGGCCTCTTCGGAGCAACAAAACAACATGCTACAGGACCTAAACCTGACAAAGTAAAACATGGCATGGAGCTACTCAAATAGCTTAACAAAAGTCACTTAGTGACCTTGAGTCAAAAGGGATCCGAAAATATAGTAACAAGCACACGAACATAGCAAAAACATAATCAGTTTTCTGACTTAGTGAAAACTGACACATGCTGAAACTTAACTCAAGTAGGCATGTTTACGACCTCGATGCACTCACTACGCTGCAATTCATGGTAAGACGAGCATACATCCATTAAGAAGGCACAAAATGCAAGCTAGACATGTCAAGAACAATGTCATAGCATGCACGAATCAACTACAACATCATCGGCAAAATCGCAAACAAGTTGACGATCTGCCCAGATTCACAACGAAGTAAAAGTAGAGCTCGATTGACTCTAGCTAGGGTGCTCCATAATTGCAAACAAAGACATGGATGGATAGAGCACTGCAATATTAACAAAACGCCTTTACTGATCATCCTCAAAAGAGGCACGGATCACTAGGAAACAACATGAACATATGGCATCATGAACTAAACAATCCCAGGACTTAGTGAAATGCTAAGTCCCTGAAAACGGAGTTACCGAGTGCCTCACTTTGCAAGCTTGCACTAGGCACCACACACATCACAAAAATACATGGGTTGCACCTCTGGAAATATGACAAAACCCTTAACAAAACATATGTAGAACTCATGGGCATATCATGCACACAATAATCATGGCAAAAATGACAAATGTCTAAGATGGAGTAGCAGATCTGACAATTAACTCAAGTAGCCCTCTTCTAACAGCATTTCGGGCATCAAGATGAACTCAAATGAAAATGATGCAATGGAACGAAATGATGTAATCTCTGAGATGAACATTTTGATATGCTATATGCATGAATCGGAGCTACAGATGCAAAGTTACGGAGCCTCGAACAGGGGCACTTGAATCTGCAATTTCGGGAGGGGTCTATTTATAGACATAGAGGGACCTAGGAGAGTCCAAATGAGGTGCGGTTTTCGGCCACACGATCGTGATCGAACGCTCTAGGTGATGGAGCGGAGTTTGGTGGGTTTTGGGCCAAATTGGGGGGGTGTTGGGCTGCAACACACAGGAGGCCTTTTCGGTCCCTCGGTTAACCGTTGGAGTATCAAATGAAGTCCAAATGATACGAAACTTGACAGGCAGTCTACCGGTATTAAACCAAGGCCGCTTGGCAAGTCTCGGTCCAATCCGGAAATGTTTAATCCCCACACACGAAAGAAAGCTAGAAATGACCACCGGAGGAGAACGAAGCGCCGGAATGCAAAACGGACAACGGGGAAAATGCTCGAATGCATGAGATGAACATGTATGCAAATGCAATGCACATGATGACATGATATGAGATGCATGACAATGACAACAACACACGGAGACAAGAACCCGAACCCGAGAAAATAAATATAACTTAACGCCGGAAACGGCAAGAGTTGGAGTACAAATTGGGAAAGTTATATCCGGGGCGTTACACAGGGCCATGCCGACCTTGTTCGGCAGTCGGCCGAAGAAGCCCAAGGGTTCGGCTGCGGCGACCCGGCGGGACGAGGCGGCCGCGAAGGCCATCCGCTTCCGTAAGGAAGTGAAGAAGCCGCCGTTGGTCTCCGCGTAAGTATTCTGTCTTCAAAGTTTTATTCTTTCTTCGTGATTTGTCTGAGTCTCTACTTGCCCCTCTTGCTTCAGGGCTCCCCTCTCTCTTGAGAGGGTCACCGCCGCCTCCGTCATGGGGTCAGCGGAGACGTCCGCCACCACTCGACGGATTGACCCCGCTGCTGACCTCCGGGAGGCGACGGAGCGGAATGCGCAAGAGAAGCGCAACGAAGAAGAGGCCCTCCGCCTGGAGAAGGCGGGGGCCGACAGGGCGTAGGCCTCCGCTAAGAAAAAACTAGCGGAGGCCGAAGCCGCCGCCGCGGCGAAGCAGCAGGCTAAGGAAGCCGCACGCCACCAGTTGGTAGTGCTTTTCACCCTGTTGAACTCTGCGCCGCCGCCTCCAGAGTTCACGGGGCAGACTGGGGAAACCGGCGGGGAGAACCCCATCGTGAAGGGGGAGGGCGGCGACCCTTGTATGCCAGATGCGAACGTTCTGCCGCCGCCTCCGCCGCCGTCTAAAGGTGCGCAGGGCGAGCAGCCGGCGGGCCCTTTGGTGCCGCCGACTGAAGACGAGGCCGTGGCGAGGCTACTCCTCCAAGTCGGCTCGCCAACGCGCCCCGTCTGGAGAAGGCGACATCGGCGCCCCGTCCCCTGGAAACCGGCGGTGCCAGCTCGGCGATCCCAGACGCCGAGGCGACAAACGCCGCAACCATTGGGTGGGTGCGAGGAGGCGGCACAGGGCCGCTGAACCAGGCACTTCTGGACGTCCAGGCGAAGCTTCGTGCCGAGGGAGACGCTCTCCAGAATTGCACCAAGGCGTACCTGGCGTCGCGGGCAGCCGTCCGGGTATGTTTTTCCTTTTGGCCTTTGTTTTCTTGTTCCTCTCTGTGGGGGTGCGCCAGCGCACCCACTGGGTGTAGTCCCCGAGTTTCGAGCTGGCTGCTAAGAAGGCAGCCGGAAACTCCAATTGATGAACTTTGGGTGTTAACTTTTTGTTTGAAACGTTTGTCGTAGGATTACCACAACCTCTGCGTCACTGCCTTCAACCGTAACGTCGAAGAGCTGGGCAAGCGGACCGCCGATCTGTCGGAGAGCCGGAGTAAGTCCTTTTTCCTTCTTCGCAGGGGCGCAATGGCGCACCCACGGACTGTAGTCCTCGAGATTCGGGCCAACTACTGAGCAGTCGGGCCGGATCTCCCCGGCGACCTTCTTTACTGATGACTTGACACCTTCTTTCTTTCTTCTTCTCAGGGGCCAACGCTACTCTTCAACAGCAGCTGAGCGACGCCAACTCTGCTTTGTGCGCCAAAGAGGAGTGCAGCAAGCTCGCCATGGAGCGCGATCTGCTGGCCACTCAATTGGCAGCGCAGAAGGAGCTTCTTGTGAAGCCGCAAAGGGAGGCGGAGGAGACAGAAACCGCCCTCCTGGCCGAGTTCGCGAGCGAGTGCTCCTCCTGGTCTGACAAGGAGGCGCTACTGTCCTCCGGCTTCCACGAGATTGAAGACATCGTTGATGGTGAGTTTCTTTATTTTCTTTCTTCGAGCTGCCGACTTAAATCGTGCCGACTCCTGGTTTTTGACTTGCTTCTTTGTTTCTTCGTGTCTTTTGCATACTTCTTCCCTGGGGAGTCGTAGGCCGCCATCCAAGCCATCGAGGCTGACCGTGAAGGTCGGAGGGCGGAGGGCGCAGAGATTTCTGCCGATGCCCCCTGAACTCTTGACGAGCACATCCTGAGCATCAAGGCTCGCCTCCGGCCGGCTCACCGGATGCTGCGCCATCTTCAGCGTGTTGGTGCCCAGGCGATTGCCGCCCTGTGGCCGGATATGCAGGCTCCACGCACCCCTAGCCTGACGGCCGACTGGCTGGAGGTCGTTGCTGGTCGTCTTGAGGCCTGGAAGGGCTCTTTGGGCCGAGCTGGAGCGCGTCGGGCCTTGCAGTTCGTCAAGGCATGGTATCCGGGGCTGGACCTAGACCGGCTGGCCATGCTTCGGTCGGAGGCCCAGCCGAAGCTGGCGGCCGCGGAAGACGCCCTCGTCAAGCATGCTGCGGCGATCGCCGAGTACACCGACACCAGCATCTTCGTCCCCGAGCGGTCTGAAGACGGCGAGGAGGTACCGCCGAAGTGGTTTCGGATGAACCCAGACTACGGCGAGGACTCGGCGGAGGTGATTGGCTCCAGCGTCGAGGAAGAGGGCGAGGCGGAGGACGGAGGCGAGGCGGAGGCACCAGAGGACGGAGCAGACGGCCAGCCTCAGCTCGACCGTGCCTCCAGCAACAAGCCGCGTGCAACCGACCCGACTGCTGCCGGAGGCGATCAAGCCGAGACTAGCCGGCCGGCCGCCCCGACGCCTGGCGTTGGCGCCTCCTCCGACCCTCGGAGTCCGTCTGCTGCTTCCTAAGCTGCCGATGTATCTTTGTTTTGTCTGCTTTAGTAGTCTTTGAAGAACTTGTTAATTCGCACAATTCCACCCGCGGGGTGTATTTTGAACCTCTACTCGAAAATTCGGCCAAGGGCCTATGTTATGTAAATATATATATATATATATATATATATATATATATATATATATATATATATCTTTTCTTGCTCATTGCTCTTTTGGCTTTTTTCCTTTGCCGCTTTCTCTTAGTTGCCTGCCTTGCCAATCGGGCAGCCGCTCTGCGGACTGTCGCTGGATCAAGTGCTAGGCTACTTTGGGAAAGCAAGTACTTAGCCGTTTTCAAGATTTTTTGAGCAAGTTAGATAGAAGAAGGCAATCCGACTATCCAAGAGTCGGTTTGCGAGAAAGGCTGGAAGCTGTCTTGAGCTATGTTTTATGCTTTGAGTCCTTATCCATTTTTCATGTGAATGCCCATTCTACCTTACTGTTGCCCACCATACAGTCGCTCTGCGAGCTACGGCTTCTGATAGGAGACGGTTTAGGCGTTTACACACTACTTGTCCGACTGCAGGAAGCATTTCATAGTGCAAGGCGGCAAGTCCCCGGGCCAACTTGTCGAGCCCGGTGCCAAATGGCATAAAAAGGAGTAACATACTCGCAGTCATAATTTTTATCATATAGACAAAAGAGGGCAGTCCCTGAGCTCGCCTCGGGGGGGCCCGAAGTCTTGGTACTTTAATACAAAAGGTAGCGTGGTACATACTGCATCAACTGTAAAATCTTCGGAGGAGATTTGCATTCCATGGCCGCTCTGTCTCCTTGCTGGAGTCGTCCCTCTTGCGTGCTTGGGGCTTCTGAGCGTCGATCAGGTAGTAGGAATCGTTGCCCAGTACTTTGCTGATGATGAAAGGGCCTTCCCAAGGCGCCGACAGCTTGTGCTGGCCGGCTGTTCGCTGGATCAGCCGGAGCACAAGGTCGCCTTCTTGGAAAGATCCTAGCCTGACCTTCCTGTTGTGGTACCAGCGCAGGCTCTACTGGTAGATGCTGGACCGGCTGAGTGCCAACAGCCGGCCCTCTTCCAGCAGATCGACGCCGTCTTGTCGTGCTTCTTCTGCTTTCTCCTTGGTGTACATGGTGACTCGTGGGGAGTCGAACTCTATGTCCGTTGGGATGACGGCTTCGGCACCGTAGACGAGGAAGAAGGGCGTGAAGCCGGTTGACTTGTTTGGAGTCGTGAGCAGACTCCAGAGGACGGCTGGCAGCTCGTCGAGCCAACAGCCAGCCGAGCGCTCTAGAGGCTCGATCAACCAAGGCTTGGTGCTGGACAGGATGAGGCCGTTTGCTCACTCCACTTGGCCGTTTGACTGTGGATGGGCGACGGACGCTAGGTCCAGTCGGATGGCCTGTGTTGCGTAGAAACGGGCCAAGGCGCCTTTGGCGAAATTTGTGCCGTTGTCGGTGATGATGCTGTGTGGTATGCCGTACCGAATTGTGATATCAGAGATGAAAGTTACGGCAGTCGGACTGTTCAGCTTCTTGATTGGCTTTGCTTCTATCCACTTGGTGAACTTGTCCACTGCGACAAGTAAGTGAGTTAAACCACCTCATGCTGTTTTGCATGGTCCCACCATGTCTAGACCCCAAACTGCGAAAGGCCAGGCAATGGGGATGGTCTTGAGTGCAGAAGCTGGCTGGTGCGGCTTGGAGCTAAACTTCTGACACCCTTTGCATCTTTGGACCAGCTCCTTGGCCTCTTCCAAGGTAGTTGGCCAGAAGAAACCGTGCCGAAAGGCTTTGGCGACGAGTGCTCTTGAAGCCGCATGGTGGCCGCACTCACCTTGATGGATGTCTTTGAGAATCGCTTGGCCTTGCTCTGGCTCTACGCAGCGCTGGTAGACACCAGTGACGCTGCGCGTGACCAGCTCTTTGTTGACTATGGTGTAGGCTGCCGCCCGGCGTTGTATTTGCCGAGCTGAAGTTTCATCGGTCGGCAGCTCTTTGTTCACCAGGAATTTGAGGATGGGCTGGGCCCATGAGGGTGCTGCTATTTCTTCGACTGCCAGAACTGTGACTTGGACGAGGGCGGTTGGGCTGGGAGGCGGCAGGGTGGAGTCAACAGCCACTTGTTGGGTTGTTGAAGTCCCCAGGCCGACTGGCGCAGTCCTTGGGTCGAGTTCTGGAGTCTTCGAGTCCGCCACCGCAGTCCCCGGGCTGGGTTTGGCTGTGGCAGGTTTGGGGTCTTCCGCCAAAATCCTCGTTCCGACTGCCGGAGCTCTGGTGTCGGATCCGACGTCTTCGGGAGGAGTTGGCACAAAAATGGAGTCTGATTTTGGTGAAGGCTTGACAGACGGCTTGAGTAGGCGTTGAAGGGCGACACCAGATGGTATTGCTTGGCGGGTAGAGCCGATTCGTGTCAATGCATCTGCTTGGTCGTTGTCATTCCTTGGCACATGGAGGAACTCGCACCCTTCGAAATACCCGCTGAGTTCCTGCACGAGGAAACGGTAGCTCGCCATGTTTGCATCTTTCGCGTCCCAGTCGCCAGATGATTGCTGGACCACTAAGTCCAAGTCGCCATAACACAAGATCCGGCGGATGCCAAGCTCTTTGGCAAGCCCGAGCCCGTGAATGAGCGCCTCGTACTCGGCGACGTTATTGGAGGCGGCAAAGTGGATTTGCAGCGCATACTTGAGCTTGTCGCCTTTGGGAGAGGTGAGGACGACGCCGGCTCCCAAGCCAGTGCGCATCTTGGAGCCGTCAAAATGCATCCGCCAATGGGTGGAATCAGGTGCTGGAGGTAGGTACTGGGTCTCGGCCCAGTCGACGAGGAAGTCGGCCAGTGCTTGTGACTTAATGGCGGTGTGGGGCTGGTAGTGGATGGTGTAAGGAGCCAGCTCTATGGCCCACTTGGCCACTCGACCAGAAGCATCTCGGCTACCGATGATCTTGGCAAGTGGGGCCGTGCAGACCACCGTGATTGGATGCTCTTGAAAGTAAGGCTTCAATTTCTTGGCAGCAAAGCGTATGCCATAGCACATCTTCTGGTAGTGGGGGTAGTTCTGCTTGGAGGTCAATAGTACCTCGCTCAGGTAATATACCGGTCTCTGGACAGGCAGCGCCTTGCCTTCCTCCTTGTGCTCCACTACAATGACCATGGTGACTACTCGTCTGGTGGCGGCGATGTACAGGAGCATAGGTCCTTGGGAGTCGGAGCCGCCAGGACAGGTGGAGTAGTCAACATCTTCTTCAACTGGTGAAAAGCTTCATCCGCCTTATGGTTCCACTCGAAAAAAGTGGTCTTCTTCATGAGTTGGTACAAGGGGAGAGCTTCTCGCCCAGCCGACTGATGAATCGGCTGATGGACGCCAAGCAGCCGGTGAACTTCTGCATGTACAGCAGTCGGCTGGGTACCTCCATTCTCTCAATGGCCTTGATCTTTACTGGGTTGCATTCTACGCCGCATTCAGAGACCAGGAAACCAAGGAGCTGGCTGGCCGGTATTCCGAAGACACACTTCTCGGGGTTGAGCTCGATCTGGAACCGACGCAGGTTCTCAAAGGTCTCCTTGAGGTCTTCCAGCAGTGTCCCATGCTTTTCCGTCTTCACCACCACGTCGTCCACGTAAACGTGGGCGTTCCTGCCGAGCTGCTTGAGGAGGCACTTCTGCATGCAACACTGAAAGGTGGCGCCGGCGTTCCTTAAGCCGAACGTCATGGTGAGGTAGCAGAAGGCTCCAAACGGCGTGATGAAGGCGGTTTTCAGTCTGTCGGCCGGGTTTAGCTTGATCTGGTGATATCCTGAATATGCATCCAAAAAACTCAACAACTCGCATCCGGCTGTGGAGTCTATCACCTGATTGATTCTTGGTAAAGCAAATGGGTCCTTGGGGCAGGCCTTGTTGAGGCTCGTGTAGTCAATACACATTCTCCACTGCTTGTTTTTCTTTAGTACCAGGACCATATTTGCTAGCCATTCTGGAAAGAATACTTCCATAATGAAGCCGGCTGCTAGGAGTCGGGCTATCTCTTCTCCGACAACTCTTCTCTTCTCTTCTGATAGGCGGCGCAGGGGCTGCCTGACCGGCTTTGCATCATATCAGACATGTAACTTGTGCTCGGCGAATTCTGTCGGTACACCTGGCATGTCTTTGGGGGACCATGCAAAAATGTCTCGATTCTCACGGAGGAAATCGACGAGCTTGCCTTCCTATTTGCTGTCGAGGTTTGCACCTACGACGGCGTACCTCTCTGGGTGCTCCCGGTCCAAGGGTATCTTCTTTGTCTCTTTGGCCGGCTTGAACAAACCCTCAATCTCCGACTCTTTTGGGTTGGGCGACACCTCAGGCTGCTTGCCGGCCATGGCCACAACTCGCTCAAGGAGCCGCTTCTCAGCCGCGATTACCAAGGACTCGGCCAGCCGACTGCTCTCTGCTGCGCAAGCAGACGACTTCCGGTAGTCGCCAGCCACAGTCAGAATTCCCTTGGAACTGGGCATCTTCATCTTGAGGTAGGCGTAGTGGGGGACCGCCATGAACTTGTCCAAGGCAGGTCGGCCAAGCAGCGCATGGTATGGGCTCTCAAGATCCACCACCTCAAACCAAACGGGCTCTCTACGGAAGTGATCTTTGTCCCCAAAGAGGACGTCCATCAGGATCTTGCCGATTGGCGAGCAGGAAAGCCCAGGAACAATGCCGTGGAACACAGTTCGGCTGTTCTGAAGCTGTCTTTGCTTGATTCCTAACTTCTCCATGTTGTCCTTGTACAGGATATTGATGCTGCTGCCCCCATCTATCAGAACTCGCGAGAAACGCGCGACTCGTTTGTCCGTAGCAAAGGTGGCATCCAGGACCAAGGCGTAGGAGCCCGGACTCGGCATCACCTCTGGGTGGTCAGCCCTGCTCCAGCTGATGGGCTTCTCAGACCAGTGCATGAACTCTGGCCTCTCTGACGCCACTGCGTTCACCTCTTGTCGCTACAGCCGCCTGCTGCGTCGATCATCAGCCACACTAGTGAACACCACATAGGCTCCATGCTCTTCAGGGGTATTCGTCTTGTACTACGCCGACTGGCCTGACAGCCGGCTGCTGGGGCGGAGGCGGAGGCGGCTGCCCAGCAGGCGGGGGGGGGGGGGGGGGGCAGGAGGCCGTCCCCCATGGCGATCCTGGTGAGCCAGTGGCACTTCCGGGTGGTGTGATTCGACGGCTTTACGCCGCTGTGAAACTTGCAAGGTCCATCCAAGGTCTGCTCATAGGAGAAGGCCGGCAACCAGTTTGGCTTGCCGCCTTTCTGTCGCTTGGGCGGGGGCTGCTCTTCTGGCCGCTGGGCTTCAACGGTCGCGACCTGCCGGCTGCTGGAAGCCAGCTGCGGGGCTTTGCGCTTGTTGTCGCCTGGCTGTTGTCGCCGGCCGGCGTCTGCCGCCGGAGTTCTTGGAGCTTGAGGAGCCACTTTGCCAGTCGTGCTGATTTGAATTTCCGCCTTCATGGAGGAGTCGGCCGTGGCGTACTTGTCCGCTATGATCAGCAGCTCATCAAGGGTTTCTGGCTCGTCGCAAAGGAGCTTGTTCTTGAGGAGGGTGCCTTCTCTGCACCCAGCCGTGAAGTACTCGATGGCCTACACCTCGTGCACGCCCTCGCAGGAGTTTCGGAGCTCGGCCCAACGCGTGAGGTAATCGCGAGTCGACTCGTCGGGGCCTTGCATGCACAAGGAGAGCTGACGAGGCTTGGGAGGACGCTTGTACGTGCTGGTGAAGTTGCGGACGAACGCTTCTGTGAAGTTGACCCAGCTGTTGATGCTGCGAGGCTTTAGGCTGTTCAGCCATGTCCGGGTCGTGCCCTGGAGCATGAGCGGAACGTACTTTACGGCGACACGCTTGTTGCCGTTTGCTATGTTGACAGCCGTGGAGTAGTCGACTAGCCAGTCTTCCGGCTTCACGGAGCCGGTATACTTGGGCGTGTCTCTTGGGAGTGTGAACCCCCTGGGAAAGGGTTCGTCCCGAATGCGGGGCTCGAAACAAGGCGGGCCCAGCTCGTCTTCTTTCTCCAGCGCTAAGGATCAGTGGAGTCGGTCGATCTGGTGGCGGGCGTCGTTCTCTCCAACTCCCTCTCGGCGGCCAAGGCGGTCACCGAGAGTTGGATGGTCAACAGGCGGCGAGGAGACTCACCTCTCCTTGCGGGGAGGGGGAGGCAGACAGTAGTCCCGTCGTTCCACTGTTCTTGGGCGGCCGTCTCGGTCGCGCTCTATGGTGATGCGAGTCCCACTGTGGCTGATAGTCGGCTCCTTGTCTCTTCTTCCTCAGGCGCCGCCAGTCGGCGTTCGAGACGTCACGCCTTCATCTCGGTGAAGGTCGTCGATGGGCCGTTGAGGCGCCTCTACGCGGCAGCCGGCCTCGTTCTGCGCGGCGGCCGCGTAGAGAAGCCGCTGGACTCGCTCCATCATGAGGCGGCGTTCTTCGCCCTCGAAATTGTCCAGCTCATCCGCCGCTGCCTGGGCGGCTCGGATGTTCTCCGCTGGTGTAGCATACACAATGAGGCTTGCCCCAAACAGGTTGGCGATGGCTACGCCGCGCTGCCGGACTGCGCCAAGGCGGCTGGGCCCCGCCGGGGCCAGCGAGCCGCCGACGGCGCGATCCATCTCCTGCTGGTAGGCTTCTGACAAGCGCCTCATGCTGGCCAGCTTCTTCGCGCCTTCAACGAGCTGAAGGCGGCGCGCCTCCAACGTCTCTGCGTCAGCGTCTTCTGGAATGGGCGCAGCTAGGTCTTGCAGCGCCGCGCCGAGTGAGTCGGGCGCTCCTCCGCCGGGAAACTCGTCATGACTGATGACTAGCACCTCAGTGACGGTGCTTCCGTCGCTCTTTGCATGGGGGAGAGGTTCGTCATAGACCACCACGTTGGTGGGGAACGTGTCGAGCGACGCGGTGTCGGAGTCGACCAGCATTGGGTCGGTGGAGCCTACGGACTCCAAGTCTATGGCAGGCTCGCCGGAAACGTGGAGTTGATCGAGGAGGCCCGCGAGGAGGCTCTCGGGGCCGTCCGTGCCTGCGTTGGATGCAGGTCCGTCGGAGAGGCGGACCTCGCCGACGAGTTCGGCCAAGGAGCTGACCGCGCAGGCGATCTCAACGCCGCTTAGCGCGTCGGCGCAAACTCCATCTGGCGTGCCTGGCTGGCTGCGCTCGCCAGGGAGGAAAAGGGTTCCCGTCCAGAACAGATCTCTGGACGGCGGTGCACCAGGCCCCACGGTGGGCACCAAATGTCGGGGGTTTGGTGCGACATATGCCAACGGATGGCTTATCATGGTGGGGGCGAGTAGAACGTCCCCGGTGCCTGGAAACGGGATGAGGCGAAGACATGCATGCCGGCGAATCTTACCCAGCTTCGGGGCTCTCCGGGGAGATAATACCACTACTGCTGCTCTGCGTGGTCTCCGCATGATCACTATGGCCAAAGTGTTTACACGGTTGCTCCTTGAGCTGTTTTCTGGTGGTAGGAGAGGGCAAGGCTAGCTCTCTCCCTTCTATATGATCTGGTCTAGAGCTAATGGATTCTAACCCTTTGCATGGGTGCCTAGGGGGTATATATAGGCCTACCCCCAGGGGTACAATGGTAATCCGGCTGGGCGCGGGCCCAGCCATCAGTGTCTCTGGCCTCCGTCTTCTCTGCTGACCGCTGGGGCCCGCCGAATGGCGGGCCCCGCCGACTGGCCGGGTACGGAGCTGACAGGCCGTGTCCGCCGCGGGCGGGTCTTGCCGGCTACTGATTACTATAGCCGTACTTTTGATGACGCGGGCTTGATCATGAGGTCGTGGCAACAGCCCCGCCGCCTGGCGGGCGATCACTGTTTCCACTCCCCATCTCATCTTGATTAATGGCGCGTGGGCCCCGGGGGAGGGCTCGGCCGACGCCCCCGGGCCGACTCCCGACGGGTCCGACTGGTGGTTCTCCCGCCGTCTCCCGAGGTCTCACTGACTGGCGGGCCCTGCTGCCTCCAGGCCGTACAGACAAGCCATCGTGGGTGCAGGATTCGGCCCTGCGGTGCTGATGTCAGGGCCGGTATGGCAACAGTGCCACGCCGCACGGAGATCTTCCGGGGTACGGCGTGCTATGGCCATGCCTGCCCTTGGTGAGGGGCCGGGGTGGGTTTTGCTATAGCCACGCCCCTGCCTCGTCCCCTTTGGTGAGGTCATGGGGTTTGTTGGAGTCGCAGGCCGACTCCCCTAAGCCGGCTTCTCTGGAAGTCGTCCCTGGGACTTGGCCATGAGTGGGTAGTCGGCCACCTTGCTGTCGACTCCTCAGGAGGAGGCTCTTTTTCTAGGGGTCTTGAGGGGCGCAGCCTGCCCCGATGTCTTGAAAGGTCATGGGACTCGGGTTGGCCTACCCATGGCCCATTACTCCGACACTAAGCTTGGGGATGCCCCGGAAGGCATCCCCTCTTTCGTCTTCTTCTATCGGTAACTTTACTTGAGGCTATATTTTTATTCACCATATGATATGTGTTTTGCTTGGAGCGTCTTGTATGATTTGAGTCTTTGATTTTTAGTTTACCACAATAATCCTTGCTGTACAAACCTTTTGAGAGAGACACCCATGAATCGGAATTTATTAGAATACTCTATGTGCTTCACTTATATCTTTTGAGCTAGATAGTTTTGCTCTAGTGCTTCACTTATATCGTTTAGAGCACGGTGGTGGTTTTATTTTATAGAAATTATTGATCTCTCATGCTTCACTTATATTATTTTGAGAGTCTTTTAGAACAGCATGGTAATTTTCTTTGGCTATAAAATTAGTCCTAATAAGATAGGCATCCAAGATGGGTATAATAAAAACTATCATAAAAAGTGCATTGAATACTATGATAAGTTTGATACTTGATGATTGTTTTGAGATATGAAGATGGTGATATTAGAGTCATGCTAGTTGAGTAGTTGTGAATTTGAGAAATACTTGTTCTAAAGTTTGTGATTCCCGTAGCATGCACGTATGGTGAACTGTTATGTGATGAAGTCGGAGCATGATTTATTTGTTGATTGTCTTCCTTATGAGTGGCGGTCGGGGACGAGCGATGGTCTTTTCCTACCACTCTATCCCCCTAGGAGCATGCGCGTAGTACTTTGTTTCGATAACTAATAGATTTTTGCAATAAGTATGTGAGTTCTTTATGACTAATGTTGAGTCCATGGATTATACACATTCTCACCCTTCCACCATTGCTAGCCTCTCTAGTACCACACAATTTTCGCTGGTACCATAAAACCCACTATTACCTTCCTCAAAACAGCCACCATACCTACCTATTATGGCATTTCCATAGCCATTCTGAGATATATTGCCATGCAACTTTCCACCATTCCGTTTAATATGACACGCTTCATCATTGTCATATTGCTTTGCATGATCATGTAGTTGACATCGTATTTGTGGCAAAGCCACTGTTCATAAATTCTTTCATACATGTCACTCATGAGTCATTGCACATCCCCGAACACCACCGGAGGCATTCACATAGAGTCATATTTTGTTCTAAGAATTGAGTTGTAAGTAAATAAAGTGTGATGATCATCATTATTAGAGCATTGTCCCATGTGAGGAAAGGATGATGGAGGCTATGATTCCCCCACAAGTCGGGATGAGACTCCAGACAAGAAATAAATAAAAAAGAAAAAGGCCATAAAAAATAGAAAAGGTCCAACTAAAAAAATAAAAAATGAGAGAAAAAGAGAGAAGGGACAATGTTACTATCCTTTTACCACACTTGTGCTTCAAAGTAGCACCATGATCTTCATGATAGAGAGCCTCCTATGTTGTCACTTTCATATACTAGTGGGAATTTTACATTATAGAACTTGGCTTGTATATTCCAATGATGGGATTCCTCAAAATGCCCTCGGTCTTCGTGAGCAAGCAAGTTGGATGCACACCCACTTAGTTTATTTTGTTGAGCTTTCATACACTTATAGCTCTAGTGCATCCGTTGCATGGCAATCCCTACTCACTCACATTGATATCTATTGATGGGCATCTCCATAGCCCGTTGATACACCTAGTTGATGTGAGACTATCTTCTCCTTTTTGTCTTCTCCACAACCACCATTCTATTCCACCTATAGTGCTATGTCCATGGCTCACGCTCATGTATTGCGTGAAGATTGAAAAGGTTTGAGAACATCAAAAGTATGAAACAATTGCCTGGCTTGTCATCGGGATTGTGCATGATTTAAATATTTTGTGTGTTGAAGATGGAGCATAGCCAGACTATACGATTTTGTAGGGATAACTTTCTTTGGCCATGTTATTTTGAGAAGACATGATTGCTTTGTTGGTATGCTTGAAGTATTATTATTTTTATGTCAATATTAAACTTTTGTCTTGAATCTTTCGGATCTGAACATTCATGCCACAATAAAGAAAATTACATTGAGAATAATGTTAGGTAGCATTCCACGTCAAAAATTCTATTTTTATCATTTACCTACTCGAGGACGAGCATGAATTAAGCTTGGGATGCTTGATACGTCTCCAACGTATCTATAATTTTTTATTGTTCCATGCTATTATATTATCTGTTTTGGATGTTTAATGGGCTTTAATATACCTTTTTTAATTATTTTTGGGACTAACCTACTAACCAAAGGCCCAGTGCAAATTGTTGTTTTTTTTGCCTATTTCAGTGTTTCGCTGAAAAGGAATATCAAACGGAATCCAAACGGAATGAAACCTTCAGGAGAGTTATTTTTGGAACAAACGTGATCCAGGAGACTTGGAGTCTACGTCAAGAAAGAAACGAGGGAGCCACGAGGAAGGAGGGCGCGCCCAGGGGGGTATGCGTGCCCCCACCCTGGTGGGCCCCTCGTAGCTCCATCGACGTGCTTTTTCCTCCTATATATACCCATATACCCCGAAAACATCCAGGAGCACCATGAAACCCTATTTCCACCGCCACAACCTTCTGTACCCATGAGATCCCATCTTGGGGCCTTTTCCGGTGCTCCATCGGAGGGGGAATTGATCACGGAAGGCTTCTACATCAACACCATAGCCTTTCTGATGATGTGTGAGTAGTTTACCACAGACCTTCGGGTCCATAGTTATTAGCTAGATGGCTTCTTCTCTCTCTTTGGATCTCAATACAAAGTTCTCCTTTATTCTCTTGGAGATCAATTCGATGTAACTCTTTTTGCGGTATGTTTGTCGAGATCCGATGAATTGTGAGTTTATGATCAAGATTATCTATGAACAATATTTGGTTCTTCTCTGAAATTTTTTATGCATGGATTAATATCTTTGTAAGTCTCTTCGAATTATTAGTTTGGTTTGGCCTACTAGATTGATCTTTTTGCAATGGGAGAAGTGCTTAGCTTTGGGTTCAATCTTGCGGTGTCCTTTCCCGGTGACAGCAGGGGCAGCAAGGCACTTATTGTATTGTTGCCATCGAGGATAAAAAGATGGGGTTTATATCATATTGCTTGAGTTTATCCCTCTACATCATGTCATCTTGCCTAATGCGTTACTCTATTCTTATGAACTTAATACTCTAGATGCATGCTGGATAGCGATCGATGTGTGGAGTAATAGTAGTAGATGGAAAATCGTTTCGGTCTACTTGTCGCGGACGTGATGCCTCTATACATGATCATGCCTAGATATTCTCATAATTATTCACTTTTCTATCAATTGCTCGATAGTAATTTGTGCACCCACCGTAGAATATGCTATCTTGAGAGAAGCCACTAGTGAAACATATGGCCCCGAGTCTATCTTCCATCATATTATTTTCCTATCTCTTTGCTAGTTCCATAGTTGTTTACTTTTCAATCTTTATTTTCCATTCTATACCATAAAAATACCAAAAATATTTATCTTATTATCTCTATCAGATCTCACTTTCGTAAGTAACCGTGAAGGGATTGACAACCCCTTTATCGCGTTGATTGCAAAGTTCTTGTTTGTTTGTGCAGGTACTAGGTGACTTGTGTGTTACCTCCTACTGGATTGATACCTTGGTTCTCAAAACTGAGGGAAATACTTACACTACTTTACTGCATCACCCTTTCCGCTTCAAGGGAAAAACCAACGCAAGCTCAAGAGGTAGCAGCTAGCAAGTGTCTGTCTCTCCCATGTTAGTTGAATCAGATTCAACAAATGAGGTCCTTGTAGAAGGTTAAATAGCAACTTGAATATCACCATTGTGGCTTTGCATAGGTAAGAAAGGTTCTTACTAGTCACCCATAGTAGCCACGTAAAACATGCAACAACAAAGTAGAAGACGTCTAACTTGTTTTTGCATGGTATGTTGTGATATGATATGGCCAAAGACATGATGAGATATATTTTATATATGAGATGATCATGTGTTGTATAGATTATCACGACTTGCATGTCGATGAATACGGTAACTGGAAGGAGGCATAGGGCTGTCTTTAATTATTGTATGACCTGCGTGTCAATCATTAAACACTATGTAATACTTTACTTTATCGCTAAGCGGTAGAAATAGTTGTAGAAGCATGGTTGGCGTGACAACCCCGATGATGACATGATGATGGAGATTATGGTGTCATGCCGGTGACGATGGAGATCATGCCGATGCTTTGAAGATGGAGATCAAAAGCACAAGATGATGGCCATATCATGTCACTTATGATTTGCATGTGATGTTAATCCTTTTATGCATCTTATTTTGCTTAGGACGAGGTAGCATTATAAGGTGTTCCATCACTAAAATTTCAAGATAAAATCGTGTTCTCCCCAAGTGCGCAATGTTGTGAAAGTTCATCGTTTTGAAGCACCACGTGATGATCGGGTGTGATAGACTCTACGTTCGCATAAAATGGGTGCAAGCCTGTTTTGCACATGCGGAACACTTGGGTTAAACTTGACGAGCCTAGCATGTACAGACATGGCCTCGGAACATAAGAGACCGAAAGGTCGAACATGAGCCATATAGTAGATATGATCAACATGGAGATGTTCACCATTGAAACCACCTCATCGCACGTGATGATCGTACTTAGGTTGGTGAATTTGGATCATGTTACACTTGGACAACCGGAGGGATGTTGATTTGAGTGGGAGTTCTTAGATAATATGATTAATTGAACTCATTATCTTGAACAATAGTCTAAGTTGTCTTTGCAAATTATGTTGTAGATTAATGGCTCGCACAATAGCTCCCTTGAATTTCAATGCGTTCTTAGATAAATCTAAGCTGAAATATGATGGAAGTAGCTTTGTGGACTGGTGTCACATCCCTAATTCTGGTATGATCCTAGGCTTGCTTGTGCATCATGTTTAAATTTCAAATAAATTTGAAATGGGGAAAGTTGCAAACCCTAGCACCAAAGCAAATTCAAATAGGTTCAACTTTAAAATGGATTTTCAATGAACCCAAAATGCTATTCAAAAATGTTCATGCTCTTTGGATAATGTTGGGAACAACAACCATAAGTGATGCACATTTTTGCTACATAGTTTGGATTTTTGAATCAATGCATAAATATTTGGTTTGGAGCTGTTTAAATTATATAAATATTTTAATGGCTCCAAAAATGTTGGGAATTGGTGAGGGCCTCTGGAATATTATATATAGATGCCACAAATTTTTTCAGCATTTATGAAAGTGTTTAACATTTCTTTTGGATACAAAACAAATGTCAGAAATAGAAAAAGAAAACAGGAAAAGGATTTACCAGACTTACCTGGCACCCCACCACAGCCCAGCAGTGGCCCGGCCCAACTGGCCGTTGCCAGTCGTCTCCCTCACCAGGAGGCAGCAGCGAAAGGGAGCACGACGAGCGTGCATGCCCGCCAGGCAGCTGCTTGCTGCCTCCTCTCCCTCCTCGGTGCTATCCACCCCCGAGAGCTCCACCGAGCCCCCCTGGTCTCTCTCCATTCTCCCCGAGCTCCTCCCCACCCTCTGTCTCGCTCTCCCCCTCTGTCCCGAGCGCCGCGGAGAGCACCGCCGTGCACCACCGCAACCACCGCCTTCCCCTCGCCTCTTCGACGTGCCCACGAGATCCGCCTGGTCGCCCTAGTCCTCTCTGCCGGACGCCTCGAAGCATCGTCCCCGACCCCTTCATCCTCCTCGTCACCGGAGATCCGCCTTGCCGCCCCGCTCGCTCCGATGCTCCTCCGGCCTCGCCGACCTGCTCGTCCGACTCGCCGTGAGCCACTAACCCGAACCCCCCTCCTTTGCGCTCCGTTTGCACGTTGTAGCCGTCGCTCCGCCGGAGACCGAACCGCGCCGCCGCCCGAGCTTCTCGCCGCCGTGGCCACAGCCGCCGTAGCTCCCAACTGAGCACACCCACGTGCTCACCGCGTCGCGTAGGTGCCGCAGGAGCTAAGCACGCCACTCCACGGCCACCGCAGCCCCGTTCCCGAGTGCGCCCGAACTCCGGCGTTGCTCCGCTTGTTGGTGCCATCAACTCCGGCCACCCCAGCCCCTCTCGTGTGCTTCCCTGGATGCGACGCATGCCCAGCTCCACGCAGAGCCCCTCCACCGTCCTTTTGCTCGCCTAAGGGCGAAACCCGAGCCTCCGCCGTGCGTGCTATCGCCGGCGACTAGCTGCTGGCGTGTTGGGCCTACTGACCAGGGGTTTGACCTCCCCTGGGCCATTGACATGTGGGGCCAGCCCCATCTAATTACCTAGTTTAGGGTTAACTAAAACAGGATTAGCCCTGTGACACTGACACGCGGGCCCCACCGTCCAGGTTTGACCTGGACCGAGCCGTTGACCTGCTGACGCCTCTGTGACGTCACGCTGACGCAATAAGCTATTTTCTGGATTTAAAATAAATTAGGAAATTCCAGAAAATGATATAAACTTCAAAAATTCATAGAAATTAAACCGTAGCTCAGAATGAAATAAATTATATATGAAAAATCATCAGAAAAATGCAAGGAATCCATTTATGCCAATTTCATGCATGAAAAACCAACCTATACTTGCTGTATAAGTGAAAACGTAATAATGGCATGTTATATACTTAATTTGGGGTTTGCATATGAACCCTTGGTTCATATGGACTTCAACCAAATTGATGCTAGATGCATTAGGGCAAATCATAGCATCTTTGAAATGTCATCTTCATGCATCACATTGTTGCATATGGTTGTTTATTGATTGCCGGCACCATCCCCTCTCGATAGGTTGTACTCCGGAAGGTGTCCCGAGTACCTGTCTGAGGAGCAGTGTTTCTTCGTGGATCTATCAGGCAAGAAAACCCCCTTGAGCATCTCGATAAATCCCACTCTCTCGCTCCTGCTCCTTTTGCTGCATTAGGACAACAACGATTCAAACTGCTATTTTCTGCTGTGGTAGCTGAACCCATTCCTCTGCATGACATGTCATTGCCACAGTAAATAGTTGAAACCCACTAGCATGAGTAGGAGTTGCTTGAGCCTTGATGTGCCTGCTCATCCATGCTTGTTTTTCTTTATGCCAGGTATGCTTAGAGTTGTGTCAGGTCTGATTCATCAGGAATGAATTGGAGTGGTGAACATGTCCTACCGATAAAGGCTAAGTGTGTGAACACGTTTTGGTAAAGGTAGCGATGAGAGGCCATGTAGGAGTACATGGTGGGTTGTCTCATTGGAACCGTCCTTAAGCACTGAGTTCTGTGTATGTTATCCAAGTCCAGTTACTACCACACATTGGGTTCCGGTTATCCGGCCCCTCTTAGCTTATTAATCCGCTTGATCTCTGTCCAGGAGTTGCAACTAGTTTCTGGCGTTTGTAGGTAGTGCTACTTGTCTACCAGGTGGTGTCCGACGGGACGGGCTTGGGACAGACTAGGCACCATGGCACGGTGTACCAAGTGGCACCCGGATGGTGGGCTTGGGAACCCTGCACACATCGTTTGGGGCCGTGAGCGACACCCCGGCCGGATCTCCTTGCGGATGGAACCCGAATAGGCGATAAACCTGGACGAGAGACTTGTGTGGTTAGTCAGGTCGTGGCCGACACCCTCGCCCGGCTTCCGCTTAAAGGTTGCCGAGGTACATGACGTGTACAGGGCTATAAGTGGCGAGAGCGTGTGTGACGAAGTACACCCCTGCAGGGTCAACATTATCTATTCGAATAGCCATTTTCCTCGGATATGGAAACTTGGAGGACTTATGTAGTACATAGACAACTTGAAGTGGATACTCTAAAATACGCAAGATAAGCGTGAGTGCTATGGATGGCCTTCTCGTAGGAAGACGGGAACAGATCCATAGTGGAGTATTGATATGGTGAATATGTGGACTCGTGTGCGTCTTCTTACCTCAAAGAAGTTTCTGATACTCGTAGTATAGGTTAGCCACTAAGTCAAAGCTGGCTTGCTGCTGTTAAACTCCACCACCCCCTTTGTTGATAATGTTGCATATGTAGATAGTTCTGATGTAAGACTTGCTGAGTACCTTTGTACTCACGTTTGCTTATTTATGTTTTGCAGTTGGTTACACTAGTGGCTTCGACGAGTAGCTTGTATCCCAGATACGATCTTGTACCCTCGGGAGGGTCGTGTTTAGTCAGGCTTCTTAGTCTTTTCCTTTGTAGTTGTCTGTACTCAGACATGTAATGCTTCCGTTGCTTGTATGCTATGAATGATGGGTCATGAGACCCCTGTTTGTATTGAATGCTATGTGGCTCTTCTGGGCCTTTATCTATATGAGTTTGAGTTATGTTGTGATGCCATGATGTACATCACATACTTGCATGTTATGCGTACGTGTAACATGTATTGCTATGTGTGGGATCCGACAACCTAGTTGTTTACCTCTGATAGCCTCTCTTATGGGGAAATGTAGTCTTGTGCTTCCATGTGCCATAGTAGTCTGCTACAGCCTAGTTCAACGGAGTCCTGGTAGCCTAGCACTACTGCTCCGGAACACTTGACTGGCCGGCATGTGATTCACTTCGTTCCTGTGTCTGTCCCTTCGTGGAAATGTCACGCGGTGACATCCGGAGTCCTGTCTAGCCTGCTATAGCCTGGGTTCCCGGAGTCCTGTTAGCCCAGTGCTACAGCCCGGATTCGTTCGCTATTGACCGACATGCTCGAGGTTGATTCATGTATGCCTGTCCCTGTAAGTTAGTGCTACTTTGGGTTCACGACTAGTCATGTCGGCCCGGGTTCTTTGTCATATGGATGCTGGCGACACTATCATATACGTGAGCCAAAAGGCGCAAACGGTCCCGGGCCAGGTAAGGTGGCACCCGTGGGAATACCGTGCGTGAGGCCACAAAGTGATATGAAGTGTTACATGCTAGATCAGTGTGACTTAGGATCAGGGTCCCGACAACTGGGCCTATAATCTGAGGATTATCCTCACGGCTGCCCAAAAGTCTTATGTCCTTGATGCACCGCTTGGTGCGCCACCCCCTCCAGCGTCTCTAAACATTGTGAATGCCTGGTAGTCGCGTGTTGATGACCACTCAATAGTTTAGTGTGCCATGTTGTATGGCTTAGCAGCGGGACATCAAAGGCGTTTTGAACGTCATGGAGCATATGATATGTTCCAGGAGTTGAAGTTTATTTTTGAGAAAAATGCCCGGATCGAGAGGTATGAGATCTCTGATAAGTTCTATTCCTGCAAAATGGAGGAGAACAGCTCTGTCAGTGAGCACATGCTCAGAATGTATGGGTATTACAACCGTCTGGCTGAGTTGGGACTTGAGCTCCTGCCTGAGGCGATCACTAATAGAGTTCTTCAATCGCTACCACCTAGCTACAAGAGCTTTGTGTTGAACTATAACATGCAAGGGATGAACAAGTCAGTCTCCGAGCTGTTTGCGATGCTGAAAATCATGGAGGCAGACATCCAGAAGGAGCATCAAGTGTTGATGGTCAATAAAACCACTAGTTTCAAGAAGATCAAGGGAAAGAAGGGAAACTTCAAGAAGAGTGGCAAAGCAGTTGCTCCTCCCGTGAAGAAACACAAGGCTGGACCGAAGCCGGAAACAGAGTGTTGGGGAACACAACATGCAATTTCAAAAAATTCCTACGATCATGCAAGATCTATCTAGGAGATTGATGTCGGCTAGGACTACGTCGGTATTTCCCCAAAGAGGAAGGGATGATACAACACAGTGATGGTAGATATTTCCCTCAGTGATGAAAATGAGGTTATCAAACTAGTAGGAGAACCAAGCAACACAATGTAAACAACCCCTGCACACAAATAACAACCACTCGCAACCCGATGTATTAAAGGGATTGTCAATCCCTTTTGGGTAACAGCGCCAGAAATTGGTGCGTGGACGGGATAAAGTTGTAATAGATTGAATAAATAGATCGAAAATAAAATAAAGTGCAACAAAGTATTTTTATATTTCTGGTTTAATAGATCTGAAAATAAATTCAAAGGAAAAGTAGATCACAAAGGCAAATATATGAGAAAGAGACCCGGGGGCCGTAGGTTTCACTAGTGGCTTCTCTCGAGAAAAATAGCAAACGGTGGGTGAACAAATTACTGTTGGGCAATTGATAGAACTTCAAATAATCATGACGATATCCAGACAATGATCATTATATAGGCATCACGTCCAAGATTAGTAGACCGACTCCTGCCTGCATCTACTACTAATACTCCACACATCGGCCGCTATCCAACATGCATCTAGTGTATTAAGTTCATGGAGAAACAGAGTAATGCAATAAGAACGATGACATGATGTAGACAAGATCTATCAATGCAGAGATAGACCCCGTCTATTTATCCTTAGTAGCAATGATACATACATGCCGGTTCCCCTTCTATCACTAGGATCAAGCACCATAAGATCGAACCCACTACAAAGCACCTCTTCCCATTGCAAGATAAATAGATCAAGTTGGCCAAAAAAAACCCAAATATCGGAGAAGAAATACGAGGCTATAAGAGATCGTAGATAAAAGAGATCAAAGAAAATCAAATACTTTCATGGGTATACATAGATATAACTAATCATAAACTCAAACTTCATCAGATCCCAACAAACACACCGCAAAAAGAGTTACATCATATGGATCTCCAAGAGACCATTGTGTTGAGAATTAAGCGAGAGAGAGGAAGCCATCTAGCTACTAACTACGGACCCGAAGGTCTACAAAGGAGTACTCACACATCATCGGGGAGGCACCAATGGAGGTGGTGAACCCCATCCGAGATGGTGTCTATATTGGATCTGGTGGTTTTGGACTCTGCGGCGGTTGTATCAATATTTCGTCGACTCCCCTAGGTTTTTGGGAATATTGGGGTATTTATAGAGCAAAGAAGTGGTCCGGGGGTACCCGAGGTGGGCACAACCCACCAGGGCGTGCCCTGGTGGGTTGTGCTCTCCTCGGAGCACCCCCCCCCCAGGCACAGCCAAGGCCCATTAGGTGTCTTCTGGTCCATAAAAAATCTCTGTAAAGTTCCGTGGCATTTGGACTCTGTTTGGTATTGATTTTCTACGATGTAAAAAACATGAAAAAATAGCAACTGGCAATATGTGAATAGGTTAGTACCAAAAAATGATATAAAATGATTATAAAACATCCAAGATTGATAATATAACAACATGGAACAATCAAAAATTATAGATACATTGGAGACGTATCAGCATCCCCAAGCTTAACTCCTACTCGTCCTCGAGTAGGTAAGTGATAAAAAATAGAATTTTTGATGTGGAATGCTGCCTAACATGTCATATCATAATCTTTTCTTTTTAGCATGGACATTTGGACTTTTATGTGATTCAAAGCAATAGTCTAGTTTTTACATGATAATTTAAATACTCAAGCATATCAACAAGCAACCATGTCTTTCAAAATATCAATGCTAAAATAAGTTATCCCTAGCCCATCATGCTCAACCATTGATCCATTCATGAAACACACTCGCATTTTAACTACACCCAATGCTCAAGTACGATCATATTGCCTCCTAGTTGGTGCTTTTATAAGAGAAGATGGAGACTCAAATTCAAAAATAAAATTTGCATAAAGTAAAATAAAGGCCCTTCATAGAGGGAAGTAGGGATTTGTAGAGGTGCCAGAGCTCAAAGCGAAAAACTTAGAGATAAAAACATTTTGGGAGGTGTACCCTTCCCACCAACGAAAACGACTTAGAGTTCCCAACACTTTCCATGCTAGATATATCATAGGCGGTTCCCAAACAGAAAATAAAGTTTATTCCTTTTTCAACCATACTTTCACTTTCCATGGCTAGCCGTATCCATGGTTGCCCTCCATACCAACACTTTCCAAGGAATTTATTATTTGACAACATAAAGTAAATTCATTTTTCATTTCGGGACCAGGCACCCTAACACATTTGCCTTACTCTCGTGCAATGACAAGTGAATAAACACTCATCGTGAGAATAACACATCTAGCACGGAAAACATTAGCCACCCCTCACCGCTCCGCGAGCGAAACGAACACACAAAAGAGAAGTTTATGTTGAAAGTTAGAGAATGCACATAAAAATTTACTTAGAACGGCAAAAGAATACCGCATATAGGTAGATATAGTGGACTCATGTGGCAAAATGATTTAAAGGTTTTTGGATGCACAAGTAGAGATCATACTTAGTGCAAAATGAAGGCTAGCAAAAGATTGAAAAGCGACCAACCAAGAAACGAATAATCTCATAAGCGAGCATTAAGCATAATTAACACCGAATAATGCACCACAAGTAGGACATAATTTCATTGCATAATTATTGACTTTCGTGCTTGCATAGGGAATCACAAACCTTAACACCAATATTCTTACTAAAGCATAATTACTCATTAACATAACTTCCATATCACATTATCATATCTCAAAACTATTACTAGGAATCAAGTTTACTTTGTACAATGATCTTCATGAAAGTATTTATTATATCCTTCTTGGATATCTATCACTGTGGAACTAATTTTCATATGTTGCTTTTGACAAGCTCAAACAAATATAAGTGAAGATCACGAGCATAATTTTTCTTCTTTCTCTCAAATTAATTTAAGTGAAGCAAGAGAGAATTTCTTGAAAATTTTATTAACTCTCAAATAAAGCTAAGTGAAGGAAGAGAGCATTTCTTCAAAAATACTAAGGAACACCGTGCTCAAAAAGATATAAGTGAAGCACTAGAGCAAGTCCATAGCTTCATAAAAGATTTAAGTGAAGCATAGAGAGCAATTCTAACAAATCATGGCATAATTTTGGCTCCCTCAAATAGGTGTGTCCAGCAAGGAATCAAGACTTAAAATACAAAATAATACAAGCAAAGACACATATCATACAAGACGCTTCAACCAAAACACATAGTATGTGACAAATAAAAGTATAGCTTCAAGTAAAATACCGATGGTCGTTAGAAGAAAGAGGGGATAGCTAGGGATGCCTGGGCATCCCCAAGCTTAGGCTCTTCTTACTCCTTATTCCTTCATCCATCGTATGATAACCCAAAACTTGAAAACTTCAATCACACAAAACTCAACAAAACCTTCGTGAGATCCGTTAGTATAAGAAAATAAATCACTACTATAAGTGATGTATCAAACCAATTAATATTTTGTTTTTGCATTGTATCTACTGTATTCCAACTTTTCTATGGCAAAAACTCATCAAAGAAAACCATATAGGCATCAAAATAAGCACACAACGCAAAGAAAACAGAATCTGTCAAAACAGAACAGTGTGTAGTAATCTCGGTGTTTCAAATACTTCTGTAACTCCAACAATTCTGAAAATTTAGGACGACCTGAGAAATTTGTATATTAATCTAATGCAAAAGTAATTAGTATTTTATCACGCTTTGGTAAAAATGAGAATTATTTTCATGAGAGCAAAAGTTTCTGTTTTTTCAGCTAGATTAAACAACTATCACCCAAGAAGATCCTAAAGGCTTTACTTGGCACAAACACTAATTAAAACATAAAAAACACAAATCATAATAGTAGCATAATTATGCTAACACTCAAGAACAGAAAGCAAAAAGCAAAAAAATATTTTATTCATTGGGTTGCCTCCCAACAAGCGCTATAGTTTTACGCCCTTAGCCAGGCATGAAGCAAGGATCTAAGTTTTGTCATCTTTGTTTCGAGATACATAAGATGCTCTCATTATTGATTCATAAGGTGGCCTAATTCTTGTTCTAGGAAAGTGTTCCATACCCTTCCTCAAGGGAAATTGGAACTTGATATTGCCTTCTTTCATATCAATCGAGACACCGATAGTGCGTAAAAACAGTCTACCAAGAATAATTGGACAAGACGAATTGCAATCAATATCAAGAACAATAAAATCTATGGGCACATAATTCCTATTTGCAAGGATAAGAACATAATTAATTCTTCCCATAGGCTTTTTAATAGTAGAATCCGCCAAGTGCAAAATTAAGGAACATGATCCAATATCAGTAAGACCAAGCACATCACATAAAGATTTCGGAATAGTAGAAACACTAGCACCCAAGTCACACAAAGCAAAACACTCATAATTTTTAATCTTGACTTTGATAGTAGGTTCCCTTTCATCATGCTATTTTCTAGGAATTGAAACTTCTAATTCCAACTTTTCTTCTAAAGCTTTCATCATAGCATCAACAATACGTTTAGTAAAAGCTCTATTTTGTTCATAGGCATGGGGTGAATTTATCATGGATTGCAACAAACAAATACAATCAATTAAAGACCAACTATCTGTAACGCCTCGAGACCGATGTGCCAGGTGTCTTCCAGTTATTCACTGTTGTTTCCTTGTCATTGCTTGCGTGTCATGAATTTCATATCATGTCATCATGTGCATTTCACTTACATACATGTTCGTCTCATGCATCCGAGCTTTTTCCCCGTTGTCCGTTTTGTAATCCGACACTCCTATGTCACCCAGTGTCCCTTTCTACCTCTTTTTTGTGTGCGGGTGTAAAATGTTTTCAGATTGGACCGAGACTTGTCATGCGGACTTGGTTTACTACCGGTAGACCGCCTGTCAAATTTCGTGCCATTTGGACTTCGTTTGATACTCCAACGGTTAACCGAGGGACCGAAAAGGCCTGGTGTGTGTTGCAGCCCAACACCCCTCCAAAGTGGCCCAAAACCCACCAAAACCTCCCCCATCATCTAGATCGTTCGATCATGATCGCGTGGCCGCAAACCACACCTCATTTGGAGATTCCCAGCTCCCTCTACCTCTATAAATAGACCCCTCCATTTCATTTTCGGGTCTTTTTCCCCGAAACCCTAGTCTCCTTCCTCTCCAGCCGCCGGACATGTCCGAAATCTAGCCGGACGCGTCTGCGCACCACCCCGGACCAATCAGGCGCTGACACGTCAGCCGCCCGGTGCCCCACTTCGCCGCGATCCGCGCCGGCCCTTGAGGCCTGCCGCAGGCCCTCCTCGGCCCATCCGCCGCGCCGCTCGAGCCGCGGGAGGCAGCCACCGCGCCGCCCCGTCTCCTCCCTCACGCCGGCCTGCCATCGCCCGACGCTGCCATGCACCATCGCCGGAGCCGGCCGCCGCTCCGCCTTGTCCTCGTCGCACCTGCCTCGCCGACCTCCGCCTCCGCCGCCAAGTCCAACCCCGGCGCTGCCCCGTCCTCCTCCGATCTGATCCAGCGCCCCCACGTCCGGATCCGGCGACCGCACCTCTTCTCCGGCGAGATCCACCCCGGCGCACTCCGGCAACCTCATGGTGCTACAGTGCACGTCAGATCTGGATCCAGATCTGGTTAACTATTCCCCCGAAACCCTAATTGTTTTAGCATCTTCATCAGTGCATAACTTCCTCACCGTTGCTCCAATTCGTGCGGGTAGCATATCAAAATGTTTGTCTCGACGAGTACATCATTTCATCTCATTGCATCATTTTCATTTGAGCTCATCTTGATGCCCGAAATGCTGTTGGAAGAGGGCTATGTGATGATAGTTTCAGATCTGTTTCCGCAAATGCACTTTTGTCATTTTTGCCATGATTAATGTGTGCATGCTATGATCCTGAGCTCTACATATGTTTTGAAGGATGCCATGCCATCTTTACAGGGGTGCATGCCATGTATTTTTGTGATCTTTGTGGTGACTAGCACAAGCATGCAAAGTAGCTTACTCAATGATGCTGATTTCAGGGACTTAGAATTTCACTAAGTCCTTGCCCTGTCATTATTTTTATGCCATATGTTCGTGTTGTTTCCGAGTGATCTGTGCCTCTTTTGAGCATGATCAGTAAGGATGTTTTGTAGATAATGTTGAGCTCTATCCATCCATGTCTTTGTTTGCAATTATGGAGCACCCTAGCTTGAGTCAATCGAGCTCTACTTTTGCTATAAAATGTTCCTGGCAGATTGTTAACATGTTTAGCAATTTTGCCGAGCTTGTTGTTGTTGATCCGTGCATGCTACGTTGTTGTTCTTGCCATGTCTAGCTTCTATGCCATATCTATTTGCTGGGTGTATGTTTAGTTTGTCATGCAATACCTCGTAGTGAGTGCATCGAGCTCGTAAACATGCCTACTCATTATCTGTTTCGCCATGCTCCAGTTTTTCACTAAGTCTGAATCTGTTTATGTTTTTGCTACGTTCACATGCTTGTAATTGTATTTTCTGATCCCTTTTGGCTCATGGTCACTAAGGGACTTTTGTTGTATGCTTTTAGTAGCTTCATGCCATGCCTTGCTTTGCCATGATATGTTCCTGTAGCATGTAGTTTTCATGCTCTAAACATTGCTTCCTGATGATAAATTCCTGACATGTTGTTAATTTCACTAAGTTTGAAACCTGTTATCTTTTGCACTTTTGCCATGCTTGTTTGAACCTATTATTTAGTGAATTAGCCGTAGCTCAGTGTTCATCTTTTGTCAAGCATCATGAGTGGATCCCTGCCTTGTATTTTTTTGTCATGTTGGAGTGCTGTAGCATGTTGTTCTTGATGCATTTAGTAGGCTACTTGCTGTTAATCGCAGACCGGTGCCATATTTGTTTTGCTTGCCATTTCCAAACCGTGCATCCGATTCTGGTGATCTTTATATCGATTTCAACCGAAATCAACTCCTCTTTCTAGTGGCACTCTTGGTTTTCCAAGTTGAGGCCAGGTTCAATCATTCCTTTCCAAATCTTGCATATGCACCGCATCCCGCATCCCGCATATCATGCCATGTTCATGTGTTGGTTGTTTACTATGTTGTGTGCTTCTTTCCGGTGTTGCTTCTTCGGGTTGGTTCCGATAACGTCGCGTTTGTAAGGACCCGTTCAACTTCGTTCGTTTGTCTTCTTCATGGGCTCGTTCTTCTTCCTTGCGGGATTTCAGGCAAGATCACCATACCCTCGAAATCACTTCTATCTTTGCTTGCTAGATGCTCGCTCTTTTGCTATGCCTATTCTGCGATACCTACCACTTGCTTATCATGCCTCCCATATTGTTAAGCCAAGCCTCTAACCCACCTTGTCCTAGCAAACCGTTGTTTGGCTATGTTACCGCTTTGCTCAGCCCCTCTTATAGCGTTGTTAGTTGCAGGTGAAGATTGGAGTTTGTTCCATGTTGGAACATGGATATTTGTTGGGATATCACAATATCTCCTATTTAATTAATGCATCTATATACTTGGTAAAGGGTGGAAGGCTTGTCCTTATGCCTGGTGTTTTGTTCCACTCTTGCCGCCCTAGTTTCCGTCATATCGGTGTTATGTTCCCGGATTTTGCGTTCCTTACATGGTTGGGTTATAATGGGAACCCCTTGACAGTTCGCTTTGAATAACACTCCTCCAGCAAGGCCCAACCTTGGTTTTACCATTCGCCACCTAGCCTTTTTCCCTTAGGTTTCGCGGACTCAAGGGTCATCTTTATTTTAACCCCCCCCCCCCCCGGCCAGTGCTTCTCTAAGTGTTGGTCCGAACTGAGCTACCTGCAGGGCCACCTCGGGGAAACTTGAGGGTTGGTTTTACTCGTAGCTAGTCTCATCTGAGTGTGCCCTGAGAACGAGATATGTGCAGCTCCTATCGAGATTTGTCGGCACATTCGGGCGGCTTTGCTGGACTTGTTTTACCATTGTCGAGGATGTCTTGTAACCGGGATGCCGAGTCTGATCGGATTGTCTTGGGAGAAGGAATATCCTTCGTTGACCATGAGAGCTTGTGATGGGCTAAGTTGGGACTCCCCTGCAAGGATTTGAACTTTCGAAAACCATGCCCACGGTTATTGGCAGATGGGAATTTGTTAATGTCCGGTTGTAGAAAACCTGAAGTTGATCTTAATTAAAATACATCAACCGCGTGTGTAGCCGTGATGGTCTCTTCTTGACGGAGTCCGGGAAGTGAACACGGTGTCGGAGTTATGTTTGACGTAGGTTGTTCTAGGATCACTTCTTGATCATAGATTCTCGACCGCGCTATGCCTTCTCTTCTCGCTCTCTTTTGCGTATGTTAGCCACCATATATGCTAGTGCTTGTTGCAGCTCCACCTCATACCTTTTACCCTTCCTATAAGCTTAAATAGTCTTGATCGCGAGGGTGTGAGATTGCTGAGTCCCCGTGACTCATAGATACTTCCAAAACCAGCTTGCAAGTGTCGTTGAACCGTGCAGGTGACGCAAAAAAGCTCAAGGAGGAGCTCGATGAAGATTGTGTTCGCTATGTTGTAGTGTTTCCAGTTGATCAGTAGTGGAGCCCAGTTGGGGTCGATCGGGGATCTGTGTAGCATTTGGGGTAGTCTTCTTTTATTTTGGTTCCTTAGTCGGACCTTGTGTGTATCTGGATGATGTAATGCTTTATTCATGTTTTGTGTGAAGTGGCGATTGTAAGACAACTATGTATCTTTTTCTCTTATGCATTACATGGGTTGTGTGAAGATTACCTCACTTGTGACATTGCTTTCAATGCGGTTATGCCTCTAAGTCGTGCTTCGACACATGGGAGATATAGCCGCATCGAGGGTGTTACACTATCATAATTAAAGTCTTTGTAATCCAAAAGAGTAGGTACATCACTAGCTAAAGTTTGGACCTCTTCAAACCCACTTTTATCAATTTTCTCAACAAGATTTTCACCCTCTGAAATATCGGGACGCCTTCTAGCTAAAGTTGACTCTTCTCCAGTCCCTTTGTCATCAATTAACTATACTAAACAAGGAATCAATAGAAGAAACACCAGCCATTTTAAGATCTTCATCACTTTTATCCTCTAGTGATATTGGTTTAGCGGCCATTTGATTTACTAGGGTAGCTTGTGCATCAGATATTTTTCCTAACAAACTTTCAACAAAAGCATACTTAGATTGGAGATTGCAAACTTCTCGACTAATATCATCAAGTTGTTTTGTTATAGCATCCAGCACAACGGAGTGCTCCTTAAGTTCTTAGGTAAAATACTTATTATGCTCAAATTGTGTAGTCATATATTCCTTAGTACGTTTCTCAATTTCAAGAAAAATATTGGGGTATGGAACATCATAATATTTTCTTTGAGGCATCATGACTAAGAAAACAAGAACGCACACAAAAAACAGAACCGACAAGAAAACAACGAACGGAAAAGAGGGGCGAATAAAATGGCAAATTTTTGTGAAGTGGGGTAGAGGAAAACGAGAGGCAAATGGAAAAATAAAGTAAATTACGATGAGATGAAATTTGTGATTAGGAACCTGGTATATGTTGAAGATCCTCCCCGGCAACGGTAGCAGAAATTCCTTTTGATGTCGGCTAGGACTATGTCGGTATTTCCCCAAAGAGGAAGGGATGATGCAGCACATCGACGGTAGGTATTTCCCTCAGTGATGAAACCAAGGTTATCTAACCAGTAGGAGAACGAAGCAACACAACGTAAATAGCCCCTGCACCCAAATAAGAACCACTCGCAACCCGATGTGTTAATGGGGTTGTCAATCCCTTTCGGGTAACGACGCCAGAAATTTGTGCATGGACGGGATACAGTTATAATAGATTGAATAAATAGATCGCAAATAAAATAAAGTGCAGCAAAGTATTTTTATGTTTTTGGTTTAATAAATCTGCAAATAAATGCAAAGGAAAAGTAGACCGCAAAGGCAAATATATGAGAAATAGACCCGAGGGGCGTAGGTTTCACTAGTGGCTTCTCTCGATAAAAATAGCATACGGTGGGTGAACAAATTACTATTGGGAAATTGATAGAACTTCGAATAATCATAACGATATCCAGGCAATGATCATTATATAGGCATCACGTCCAAGATTAGTAGACCGAGTACTGCCTGCATCTACTACTATTACTCCACACATCGACCGCTATCCAACATGCATCTAGTGTATTAAGTTCATGGAGAAACGGAGTAATGCAATAAGAACGATGAAATGATGTAGACAAGATCCATTTATGTAGAGATAGACCCCATCATTTTATCCTTACTAGCAACGATACACATATGTCAGTTCCCCTTCTGTCACTGGGATCAAGCACCGTAAGATCAAACCCACTACAAAGCACCTCTTCCCATTGCAAGATAAATAGATCAAGTTGGCCAAAAAAACTAAATATCGGAGACGAAATACGGGGCTATAAGAGATCATGCACAAAAGAGATCGAAGAAACTCAAATACTTTCATGCATATAAAAAGATATAACTGATCATAAACTCAAAGTTCATCAGATCCCAACAAACACACCGCAGAAAGAGTTACATCATATGGATCTCCAAGAGACCATTGTATTCAGAATTTAGCGAGAGAGAGGAAGCCATATAGCTACTAACTACAGACCCGAAGGTCTACAAATAGAACTACTCACGCATCACCGGAGAGGCACCAATGGAGGTGGGGAACCCCATCTGAGATGGTGTCTACATTCGATCTGGTGGTTCTGGACTCTACGGCAGCTGGATCAATATTTCGTCGACTCCCCTAGGGTTTTGGGAATATTGGTGTATTCATAGAGCAAAGAGGCGGTCCGGGGGCACCCGAGGTGGGCACAACCCACCAGGGCATGCCTGGGCCTCCTGGAGCGCCCTGGTGGGTTGTGCTCTCGTTGTAGCACCCCCAGGTGCAGCCAGGGCCCATTAGGTGTCTTCTGGTCCATAAATAATCTCTATAAAGTTTCGTGGCATTTGGACTCCGTATGGTATTGATTTTATGTGATGTATAAAACATGCAAAAAAACAGCAACTAGCACTTGGCACTATGTCAATAGTTTAGTACCCAAAATGATATAAAATGACTATAAAATGATTATAAAACATCCAAGATTGATAATATAACAACATGGAACAACAACAAAATTATAGATACATTGGAGACGTATTAGAGATGCATAGCAACAGGAGGGGATAGTGTGTCCACGTACCGTCGTAGACCAAAAGCGGAAGCGTTAGGTTAACGCGGTTGATGTAGTCGAACATCTTCGTGATCCAACTGATCTTAGTACCGAACGTACGACACCTCCGTGTTCAGCACACGTTCAACTCAATGAAGTCCCTCGAACTCTTGATCTAGTAGAGGGTCGAGGGAGAGTTCTGTCAGCACGACGGCGTGGTGACGGTGATGGTGATGTGATCTGCGCAGGGCTTCGCCTAAGCACTATGACGCTAGGACCGGAGGACTAAACAATGGAGGGGGCACCGCACACGGTTGAGAGAACTATTGGTGTGCCTTTGGGGTGCCCCCCGCCACCGTATATAAAGGAGGGGAGGAGGAGGCCGGCCAGGGGCGGTGCCATGGGGGGGAGTCCTACTAGGAGTAGGATTCGCCCCCCCCCCCTTTTCCTTTCTTTCAGCGGAGGGAATAGGAAGGAGAGGGAGAGGGAAAGGGGGGTCGCGCCCCCTCCTCCTTGTCCTATTCGGACTCCCTAGGAGGGGGCGCATGCCCCCCCTCGGTCTTCCCTCTCTCTCTCCCTTAGGCCCATGTAGACCCAACACTTCCCCAAGGGGTTCCGGTAACCCCTCGGTACTCCGGAAAAATATATGAATCACTCAGAACCATTCCGATGCCCGAATACTACCTTCCAATATATGAATCTTTACCTCTCAACCATTTCGAGACTCCTCGTCATGTCTGTGATCTCATCCGGGACTCCGAACAAAATTTGTTCACCAAAACACATAACTCATAATATAAATCGTCATCAAACGTTAAGCGTGTGGACCCTACGGGTTCGAGAACTATGCAGACATGACCGAGAGACATCTCCGGTCAGTAACCAATAGTGGAACCTGGATGCTCATATTGGTTCCTACATATTCTACGAAGATCTTTATCGGTAAAATCGCATAACAACATACGTCATTCCCTTTATCATCGGTATGTTACTTTCCTGAGAATTGGTTGTCGGTATCATCATACCTAGTTCAATCTTGTTACCGCAAGTCTCTTTACTCATTCCGTAAGGCATCACGCTGTAACTAACTCATTAGTCACATTGCTTGCAAGGCTTATAGTGATGTGCATTACCGAGAGGGCCCAGAGATACATCTCCGATACTTGGAGTGACAAATCCTAATCTCGATCTATGCCAACCCAACAAACACCTTCTGAGACACATGTAGAGCATCTTTATAATCACCCAGTTACGTTGTGACGTTTGATAGCACACAAGGTGTTCCTCCGATATTCGGGAGTTGCATAATCTCATAGTCAGAGGAATATGTATAAGTCATGAAGAAAGCAATAGCAATAAAACTAAAATATCATTATGCTAAGCTAATGGATGGGTCTTGTACATCACATCATTCTCTACTGATGTGATCCCATTCATTAAATGACAACACATGTCTATGGTCAGGAAACTTAACCATCTTTGATTAACGAGCTAGTCAAGTAGAGGCATACTAGGGACACTCTGTTTTGTTTATGTATTCACACATGTACTAAGTTTCCGGTTAATACAATTCTAGCATGAATAATAAACATTTATCATGATATTAGGAAATATAAATAACAACTTTATTATTGCCTCTAGGGCATATTTCCTTCAGTTTCCCACTTGCACTAGAGTCAATAATATAGATTACATTGTAATGATTCTAACACCCATGGAGTCTTGGTGCTGATCATGTTTTGCTCGTGAGAGAGGCTTAGTCAACAGGTCTGCAACACTCAGATCCGTATGTATTTTGCAAATCTCTATGTCTCCCTCCTTGACTTGATCGTGGATGGAATTGAAGCGTCTTTTGATGTGTTCGGTTCTCTTGCGAAATCTGGATTCCTTCGCTAAGGCAATTGCTCCAATATTGTCACAAAAGATTTTCATTGGACCCGATGCACTAGGTATTACACCTAGATCGGATATGAATTCCTTCATCCAGACTCCTTCATTTGCTGCTTCCGAAGAAGCTATGTACTCCGCTTCACACGTAGATCCCGCCATGACGCTCTGCTTGGAACTGCACCAACTTACAGCTCCACCATTCAATATAAGTACGTATCCGGTTTGCGACTTTGAGTCATCCGGATCAATGTCAAATCTTGCATCGATGTAACCATTTACGACAAGCTCTTTGTCACCTCCATAAACGAGAAACATATCCTTAGTCCTTTTCAGGTATTTCAAGATGTTCTTGACCGCAGTCTAGTGATCCACTCCTGGATTACTTTGGTACCTCCCTGCTAAACTTATAGCAAGGCACACATCAGGTCTGGTACACAGCATTGCATACATGATAGAACCTATGGTTGAGTGATGTCGCTGGAAGCTACGTAGGTATTTCCCCAAAGAGGAAGGGATGATGCAGCACAACGGCGGTAGGTATTTCCCTTAGATATGAAACCAAGGTTATCGAACCAGTAGGAGAACCAAGCAACAGAACGTAAACATCCCCTACACATAGATAACAAATCCTTGCAGCCCGACGTGTTAAAGGGGTTGTCAATCCCTTTCGGGTAACGGTGCCAGAAATTGGTGTGTGACGGGAAAAAGTTGTAATAGATTGAATAAATCGATCACAAATAAAATAAAGTGCAGCAAAGTACTTTTGGGTTTTTGGATTAATAGATCTGAATAGCAAATAAAAGTAGATCGCAAAGGCAAATAATATGAGAAAGAGACCCGAGGGCCGTAGGTTTCACTAGTGGCTTCTCTTGAGAAAAATAGCAAACGGTGGGTGAACAAATTACTGTTGGGCAATTGATAGAACTTCAAATACTCATGATGATATCCAGGCAATGATCATTATATAGGCATCATGTCCAAGATTAGTAGACCGACTCCTGCCTGCATCTACTACTATAACTGCACACATGGACCGCTATCCAGCATGCATCTAGTGTATTAAGTTCATGGTGAAACAGAGTAATGCAATAAGAACGATGACATGATGTAGACAAGATCTATCTATGTAGAGATAGACCCCATCATTTTATCCTTAGTAGCAACGATACATACGTGTCGGTTCCCCTTATGTCACTGGGATCAAGCACCGTATGATCGAACCCACTACAAAGCACCTCTTCCCATTGCAAGATAAATAGATCAAGTTGGCCAAACAAAACCCAAATATTTGAGAAGGAATACGAGGCTATAAAAAATCATGCATTAAAGAGATTAAAGAAACTCAAATACTTTCATGGATATACAAAGATATAACTGATCATAAACTCAAAGTTCATCAGATCCCAACAAACACACCGCAAAAAGAGTTACATCATATGGATCTCCAAGAGACCATTGTATTGAGAATTAAGCGAGAGAGAGGAAGCCATCTAGCTACTAACTATGGACCCGAAGGTCTACAAAGGAGTACTCTTAAGGTTCGAATACCGGGGTGCACACGAAGATTCCCCCCTACCGATCCACGTCCTAACTCAGTTAAGATATTGTGAACTAACTCGACGAATTCGCAACACAAAGGACACAAGATTTATACTGGTTCGGGCCACCGTTGTGGTGTAATACCCTACTCTAGTGTGGTGGTGGTGGATTGCCTCTTGGGCTGATGATGAATAGTATAAAGGGAAGAACAGCCTCCTGAGGTTGAGGTGTTCTTGTGCTTGGCGAACTTGTGTGTGTGTGAGGATTCGATTCCCCCCGCCCCTCTACTGTGGTGGCTAGTCCTATTTATAGAGGCCCTGGTCATCTCCCCAAATATTGAGCGGGAAGGGAGCCAACAACGGCCATTTTGAAAGGGCACAGCTAGTACAGCTTATCCTAACAAAAGTGGTCTTCGCCTGCAAAAAGGCTCTGGTGGTGACGCCGCCTTGGGCTCCATGGTGACCTCCATCTTGCTGTCCTGCTGGTCTTGGTCTCGTTGCACAGATATGGAAACCTTTGCTTGATGCATAGGTACTCTGCGCCTGCCCTTGCCCCCTTAGCACCAAAGAGGAAACAAGGACGTTGCACACGCTGGCGCCCGCCTGGTCTCGATCGTCATGGCTCACATCACAAGAACCTCGTAAGGTTTTCCCTGCCTTGATCTCTCCGCTCCTCGTGTGCCTACCTGGCGAGGCCGCTCCTGAGGAGGTCTTGCGTTGTCTTCCTCGCGAGGCTTGGCCCCTCGCGAGGGTCTTGAATGCCTTAGATGAAAACGGGCCATACAGGCCTGCCAGCAAAGCCACGCCGTGGGCCGTAGGCAGGCAAGTCTGGGGACCCCCATTCCTAGAACGCCGACAGTAGCCCCCGGGCCCAAGGCGCGCTCGGGCTTGGCTTCGAGGCGAAGCCAAAGGTCAAGTGCGGAGTGCCGCGGGCCCCAATAGCCTGTGGCCTTGGTCGTTGCGTGGCGGTTGATTGGACGTGGGCGTCTCCGCTTCCCCATGCTGCCTCGGCAATTGATCGACTTGACAAGTCCCTGCAACATGCAAGGAAAACCATCATTACATGTGATCATGGGGGTGCTGGTAGGCCTTCTCCTGGTATAAATGGGAGGGGCGGAGCCCCCGTCGCCCATCTTTCCTCTGCCTCTTCCGCTTCTTCTCCTTCCTTGCTCCTCTCCTACTACCAATGGCGCCGTCGAGGAGGTTCACTGTCGCGGATAAGGGGAAGGCCCCTCGCGAGGGGGCCGGCTCTCCGGTGCCGAAGCATGGACGCGGCCGTCCCTGCAAGCACACCGCAACCCCCGCCGCGGCTCCGCACAGCTGTGGTGGTGCCGTTTCAAGGTGCAGGGGTCGCTTCGGCCGTGGCGGTCCCGTTGATGAAGGGAGATGTGTCTTGGTCGCGCGGCCTCCCCGGTCGTGCTTCCACTTGGCGGAGATGCTACCGGAGTTCGTCGTCTGGTCGAAGAACCCAACCGGCAACTGGCTTCAGCTCCCGCGCTTCTTCGCCGACGACATGCCGGCCTCAGGTCCAGGCGGGCTTTGGCTATAGGCAGACGGCTGCTGCAGCATGGCTTCCTGGGTCGCGGTCGAGGTCTCCTCCGTGGGCAATATAGCTCTAGCCCGTGGTTGGTAGACGTTCGCCCGCGCGCGCGGCCTGGGCAGGCGGTGCACCCTCCACTTCAAGTACGACGGTGACGTGACCCTCTATGTGAGGGTGTTTGGGGAAGATGGTCGCTGCGCCGGGTGCTGTCCCGAGGTGAACGACGACGAGGAAGTGCTCGGCCTTGGCGACGGCCGTGACGAGGATGAGGGCGAACTCGCCCTTGGTGCCGACCGCGTCTCGTCCGGCTATGGCAGCTCTTCCCCCAGTGACAGCTACAGCAATGTTGGCTACGACCAGCTGCCACGCCACAGTGCCTGCTTTGAAGACGGTGGTGGGTCGTCTCATCACCGCGCCTCCGTGAAGCGTGAGGAGGGGTCCGGCTGAGCTCAGGAAGGCGCTGGGGCCTGCCCCCATGGACAGCTGTAGGCGCCGCTTCTATTTTGTTCCTCTTTTCCTTCCTGCATCAGAAAGAAGCCAGAATGGGCCCCGGAGGGGCATGCATCGAACTATGATCTCAATTGTTATGTTATGTTTGCCGTTCGTGTGCTGTGTCGCAACATCGTCGTTTTATTTAGGGATAACTTAGCTCGACTTGTTTTAGTGGCCTCCTCCTCACAAGGCGCTTGCTTCCTAGTACCTGTCGAGGCCTCCATGACCTGATATGCGCTTAGGAACTGCGAAAAAATTGTCAAGAGGTTTATCGTTCACCTGGGGCTTGGTCATAGGCGTCGCTAGCCTTGACCCGGTGCTTTGTGTCGCGATACCCATGGGGCACGGATTAGGAGAGGTGCGCCAGCTTGTGGGCTCGAACGAGGGTGCCTCGCGAAAAGGCAGAAGAAGGAAGCTCGCGAAGGTACCTATTCAGCCCCCTCGCGAGGGATGCGAGGGAGAGTACAGGTCGACCAAAGAGATGAAGGAAGAAACAGAGGCAGAAAGCGATAAGACGGGACCAACAAGAGACACTAGAAAGCAAATTTCAATTAAAAGAGGGGTGATCCAACTTTGGAAAGCAAATGAAAAGCCGTGTCCCGCACCTAGTCTTGTCTTCGACGTCTTCTCACTAGCGCGGAGCTAAGTGCTGCCACTCGGCGTGGGAGTGAGCCCCCGAGGCCCAAGGGCGGCTCTCCTGAGGCTCCGGGGCGTGTACAACCCCACTCATTATTACGTGAGAGTGTCACGGGCGGCGATTCTTCATAGGCATGGGGCCTTGCTTCACAGGCGCTGGGCCTTGCTTCACAGGCGCTGGGCCTTTCTTCACAGGCACCGGGCCTTCTTCACAGGCACTGGCCTTTCTTCACAGGCACTGGCCTTTCTTCACAGGCACCGGGCCTTCTTCACAGGCACCGGGCCTTCTTCACAGGCACTGGGCCTTTCTTCATGGGTAGAACTTCTCGAGGTGTTGGATGTTCCAGGCGTTCTAGACGGGTACCCCGTCCTGCGTCTCCAGGCACGCGGCGCCAGGCCTGGAGACATGGACGACCTTGAACGGGATCTCCCACATGATGAGAGCTTATGCAGCCCCTCCCTGGAGAGCACTCGCCACAGGATGAGGTCACCCACCTCAAGAGTCTTGGAGCGGATGCTGCGACAGTGGTATCGCCGCAGCGCCTGCTGGTATCTTGCCGCCCGTAGTGCATCTTTGTGGCGACGTTCCTCCCCCAGCACGAGGTCCATCCCCCACGTGGCGTCCTGCTACATCTCTTCAAACTCCAGGACCCGTGCGGAGCGATGCTTGACCTCGTGAGGGAGGACTGCTTCTGCTCCGTAGACGAGGAAGAACGGGGTTTCACCTGTTGGCTTGGTGGCGGTGGTGCGGATCGACCACAACACGAACTGGAGTGATACGTCCATTTCACATCATGCTTTTATATCGATATTTATTGCATTATGGGCTGTTATTTCACATTATGTCACAATACTTATGGCTATTCTCTCTTATTTTACAAGGTTTACATAAGGAGGGAGAATGTCGGCAGTTGGAATTTTGGGCTGGAAAAGGAGCAAATATTAGAGACCTATTCTGCACAACTCCAAAAGTACTGAAACTCCACGGAATACCTTATAATAAATAATGAAAAATCCTCGCCCAAGATGAAGACCAGGGGGGCCACACCTTTCCACGAGGGTGGGTGCGCGCCCTAGGAATACCTTATAATAAATAATGAAAAATCCTCGCCCAAGATGAAGACCAGGGGGCCCACACCTTTCCACGAGGGTGGGGGCGCCCCCCCCCTAGGGCGCGCCCCTACCTCGTGGGCCCCCCTGGTGGCTCTCCGATGTCCATCTTCTCCTATATGAAGTCTTTCGTCGAGAAAAAAAATAAGAAGCAACCTTTCGGGAGAAACTCCGCCGCCACGAGGCGGATCCAATCTAGAGCTCCGGCAGAGCTGTTCTGCTGAGGAAACTTCCCTCCTGGAGGGGGAAATCATCGCCATCATCATCAACAACGCTCCTCTCATCGGGAGAGGGCAATCTCCATCAACATCTTCATCAGCACCATCTCATCTCAAAACCCTAGTTCATCTCTTGTATCCAATTCTTGTCTCCAAGTCCGGGATTGGTGCTAGTGGGTTGCTAGTAGTGTTAATTACTCCTTGTAGTTGATGCTAGTTGGTTTAATTGGTGGAAGATCATATGTTCAGATCCTTTATGCATATTATTACCCCTCTGATTATGAATATGAATATGCTTTGTGAGTAGTTACGTTTGTTCTTGAGGACAAGGGAGAAGTGTTGCTATTAGTAGTCATGTGAATTTGGTATTCGTTCGATATTTTGATAAGATGTATGTTGTCTAGCCTCTAGTGGTGTTATGTGAACGTCGACTACATAACACTTCACCATTATTTGGGCCTAGAGGAAGGCATTGGGAATTAATAAGTAGATGATGGGTTGCTAGAGTGACAGAAGCTTAAACCCTAGATTATGCGTTGCTTCGTAAGGGGCTGATTTGGATCCATATGTTCCATGCTATGGTTAGGTTTACCTTAATACTTTTGTTGTAGTTGTGGATGCTTGGAATAGAGGTTAATCATAAGTGGGATGCTTGTTCAAGTAAGAACAGCACCCAAGCACCGGTCCACCCACATGTCAAATTATCAAAGTACCGAACGCGAATCATATGAACGTGATGAAAACTAGCTTGACAATATTCCCATGTGTCCTCGAGAGCAATTTTCCTTATATAAGAGTTTGTCCAGGCTTGTCCTTTGCTAGAAAAAGGATTGGGCCATCTTGCTGCATTTTATTTACTTTTGTTACTTGTTGCTCGTTACAAATTATCCTATCACAAAACTATATGTTACCACTTATTTCAGTACTTGCAGAGAATACCTTGCTGAAAACCGCTTATCATTTCCTTCTGCTCCTCATTGGGTTCGACACTCTTACTTATCGAAAGGACTACGATAGATCCCCTATACTTGTGGGTCATCAAGACTCTTTTCTGGCGCCATTGCCGGGGAGTGAAGCGCCTTTGGTAGGTGGAATTTGGTAAGGAAAAATTTATATAGTGTGCTGAAATTTACTGTCACTTGTTACTATGGAAAGTAATCCTCTGAGGGGCTTGTTCGGGATGTCTTCACCCCGACCAGTAGAGCAAAGAGTTTCTCCTCAACCTACTGAACCTACTGAAAATGAAAATGAAAATGAAAATACTTGCTTTGAAGTTCCTTCGGGTATAATAGAAAAACTGCTAGCTAATCCTTTTTTAGGAGATGGAACAAAACATCCTGATGAACATCTAATATATGTGGATGAAGTTTGTGGATTATTTAAGCTTGCAGGTGTACCCGGAGATGTTGTTAAGAAGAAGGTATTCCCCTTATCTTTGAGGGGAGATGCATGGACATGGTATAGGCTATGTGATGATATGAGGTCTTGGAATTACAAACGATTGAAATTGGAATTTCATCAGAAGTTTTATCCTATGCATCTTGTTCATCGTGATCGCAATTATATATATAATTTTTGGCCTCGCGAAGGAGAAAGCATCGCTCAAGCTTGGGGGAGGCTTAAATCAATGTTATATTCATGCCCCAATCACAAGCTCTCAAGAGAAATGATTATTTAAAAAATTTATGCTCGACTTTCTGAAAACAATCGCACCATGCTCGATACTTCTTGTGGTGGCTCTTTTATGATGAAGACTATTGAATTCAAATGGGATTTATTGGAAAGAATTAAACACAACTCTGAAGATTGGGACCTCGACAATGGAAAGGAGTCAGGTATGACACCTAAGTTTGATTGTGTTAAATCTTTTATGGATACCGATATTTTCCGTAAGTTTAGCACTAAATATGGACTTGATTCTGAGATAGTAGCTTCTTTCTGTGAATCTTTTGCTACTTATGTTGATCTCCCTAAGGATAAGTGGTTTAAATATCATCCTCCCATAGAAGTAAAAGTAGCTGCACCAATTAAAGTTGAAGAAAAGACTGTCACTTATAATGATCCTGTTGTTCCTACTTGCTATGTTGAGAAACCACCTTTCCCTGTTAGGATAAAGGATCATTGTTGGTGTCAAAACCGGTGGATCTCGGGTAGGGCGTCCCGAACTGTGCGTCTAAGGTGGATGGTAACAGGAGGCAGGGGACACGATGTTTTACCCAGGTTCGGGCCCTCTTGATGGAGGTAAAACCCTATGTCCTGCTTGATTTATTCTTGATGATATGGGTATTACAAGAGTTGATCTACCATGAGATCGGAGAGGCTAAACCCTAAAAGCTAGCCTATGGTATGATTGTATGTTATTGTGTCCTGCGGACTAAAACCCTCCGGTTTATATAGACACCAGAGGGGGCTAGGGTTACACAAGGTCGGTTACAAAGGAGGAGATATCCATATCCGTACTGCCTAGCTTTCCTTCCATGCCAAGTAGAGTCCCATCCGGACACGAGACGAAGTCTTCAATCTTGTATCTTCATAGTCCAACAGTCCGGCCCAAGGATATAATCTGGCTGTCCGAAGACCCCTTAATCCAGGACTCCCTCAGTAGCCCCTGAACCAGGCTTCAATGACGATGAGTTTGGCACGCAGTATTGTCTTCGGCATTGCAAGGCGGGTTCCTCCTCCGAATACATCACGGAAGAATTTGAATACAAGGATGGTCTCCGACCCTGCAAAATAAGTTCCACATACCACCGTAGAGAGAATAATATTTCCACAAATCTAGTCTGCTGACACGTTTTGGCAACATGACATTATGCCATGGCCCAGTAATTATTCGAACCGTTTCCTTTAACTAGCCCCGCACACAACGCGATGCAGTTTCTTGACACGTCTTGTCAAAGCAGAGATCATGTTCCCCTTATTACGGGATTCTCATCAATACGGGCGTGGGTAACCCAACCACGCCATCGATTACAGCACTTGGGGGGATAAGCGAGTTTTACCAGGCTAGTGGGGGCGCATAGTTTTGGCCGCCCATATAAAGCAACAAGGATTCACCTTTTCATCTACGCCTTCTTCCTCCTTTGCTCATCCATTTTCGCACACTCGAGCTCCAGCGCCAAAGTCCGCATTTCCCACCTCAACCTTCTCCAACCATGTCCGGAGTGGGAGGCAGGTGGATGGTCTCCTCCGTCATGAAGGGACATATCAAGAAGCTGAGGAGAGCCGGATACCTGCCCGACGACATCGCGCACTGGCTCCCAGATGAGGGGCAGCTCATCCCCACCCCAGGCCCCACGAGAGGGTAGTGTTCCTTACCCATTTCCTCCACGGACTGGGATTCCCTCTCCACCCATTCGTCCGGGGGCTCATGTTCTACTACGGCCTGGATTTCCACGATCTGGCCCCGAACTTCATCCTCAACATCTCGGCGTTTATCGTCATGTGCGAGGCCTTCCTCCGCATCAAGCCCCACTTCGGCTTATGGCTGAAGACCTTCAATGTCAAGCCGAAGGTAGTGAGCGGCCGCCAGGCGGAGTGCGGAGGCGCCATGGTGGGCAAGATGCCCAACGTCACATGGCTCGAGGGCTCCTTCATGGAGACCATAAAGGGGTGGCAATTGGGGTGGTTCTATATCACCGAGCCGCGTGACCCTGCATGGGCAGCGGCCCCCGAGTTCCGATCTGGCATCCCCACGCAGCTCACCTCCTGGCAAGAGAAGGGCCTGTCCTGGGGTAGTTCGGGAGGGCTGACCGGACTCCAAACATGTATCCAAAACATGGTGAACAAGAAGCTCAAACTCGTCAACGTAGTCCAGGTCATGCTCATCCGCCGGGTCCTCCCGTGTCAACAACGGGCTTTCAACTTGTGGGAGTTCGACCTGGCCCAGCACCACACTCTGAACAGGCTCTTCGATACAACACACGAGGATGCCTGGAAGGTGCTATTCAAGGGCGCCGAGGTTCCCCCTCCCACTACCGAGGATCGCGGATTCTGGGCGAAGCGCCAAGCCAGCGCGGTAAGCTGTTTTACCTCTTACAGGATACTTGTTTTTCATAGTTTGACTCTATGCGGGATCTAAGCTCCCGTACCTTTGATAGGAATGGCAGGAAACGGCCGGACAGATCGACTGTTCGGCTCCTTTGCCCGAAGGCCCAACAAACGATCTCCTGACGGAGATGCTGACTCCGGCTCCTTACAAGGTGCCGGAGAAGACCAAGAAGGCCAAGGGAACCCAAAAGAGTTCTCGACGCTAGGTGTTATCAGACTCATCGTCCGATAACTCTGCGGCACACTCCTTCCCCGAAGACGAGGAGGAAGAAGAAGATGCTCCCCCTTCAGTTGGGGGAGACAAGAAAAGGAAGGCCGCCCCAACCGGGGGGCCCGAAGGGTCCAAGAAGGGAAGGACTCTCCTTCCGGACTACTCTACCACCGCCGCCGAAGGCAAAGATGAGTGGCTGCTCAGGGCCAAGCCCCTGGCAAAGTTGTAAGTATTCGGATGCCAGAATAACTCATAGCATTCATTTGTCGCACTGTTTCCTCTAACGTCGAATTATGATTATGCAGACCGCCATGAGCCTGTATTGACGTATCGTCGGACGACTCCCTGGGCTCGTCGGATATGGATAGCGATCCACTTCCGACCGCCACCTCCTCCTGCCCTATGGACAACGCCGAGGTATTGTCTCAAGAGGTACCTGGTCGAGGGGAGACAATCCCGGAGGCACCTCAAGGCGACCTTCCGAACTCTGGAAGCAGAGGGAGCAAGGCTCCCGAGGGCTCCGAGTTCAGCCCTTAGCCGAACACCGCGCCGGAACCCCCAGCGGTTCCGGACTCGGGCAGGCGGCCTCCTTCTAAAAGGGGCAAGACGCTTGTGCCGGTGACCTCTGTGCATCCATCGACGAGGAGCACCGCACTATTAAGAGTGCGGTGGTCCAGAAGGTTTAGTCCGCCAAGAGCGGATTGACTGAAGCCTGTGCCAGCCTTCTAACAGGCTTTGAGGTAAGTGTTTGAAATATAGGAAAAATATTACCGCATAGACAGTAGCCCCTGATGCTCTGTTTGGTGTTCAAAAAGAAAAGCCGAATAGAGGATCAAATAATACCGCAGGAGTCTAACATAAGTATGTCTATATGCATATGCAGGCTTCGCTGCTGGCCTCAGCCGCACTGACTACGGAGGTCGCTACACTGAAGCAAGAACTCAAGGGGTCCAAGAAAGAGCTCGGCCTTGCCAAGAGGCAGCTCAAGGAGAACAAGGGTAAGTAATACCCTGTCTATAGATATGTATATATAAAAGAAGACGCGATTGCAAAATGACAGGATCATCGTATATTTGCCAGGGGCCACGACCGAGGTGGCGACCCTGAAGCAAGCGCTATCCGAGGCCGAAGACAAAGCAGCCAAGGAGCGCACCGAGCGGGAAAGGCAAGAGGCACGGGTGGGCGAGGTGCAGCAAGAGCTCCAAGCTCTCGTGTCGAAGCATGAGGCGTTGGAGCGTGACTCTAAGACGCGAGAGTCTGAGCTTGCCGCGGCCCTCGAAAGCGCGAAAAATGCCAAGGCTGAAGCCCAGAAGGCCCTCCAGGAGATTGATGTAATGAAGAAGATAGCGGCGGGTAAGGCGTTCTATATGCAAAGCAAGCATGTGAAAGTAAATTACCTGTTACTTACTCGAATCCGGAGCTCTCCAGGAGCATTCGCAGATTCCCCGCAGCGTGTCAGATGCCGCAACTTTTTACCAGGCCGAGGAGGGAAGCTCAACAGAGAAGTTGTTCTGGGCCCAATATACTGGGACCAAACACCCGGTGCCTATGAGCGACCAGCTAAAGCAGCTGGTCGAGCTACACAAGGCGGACGAACAGGCCATGAAGGGCTTTATAGTCCGGCTGTGGCCTGGCGATGCCCTTCCGAACAGCTACTTCAGCCTGGTGAGGCGGCTTGTGGATGCCTGCCCACGGCTGGAAGTCGTGAAGCGGTCCGTCTGTATTGAAGGTGCACACCGGGCTTTCGCCCGTGTGAAGGTGCAATGGTCCAAGCTAGACGCCGTGAAGCTGATCAAGGAAGGGCCGTCGGCGGGCAAGGAGCATCGCCACCCCGAGATGTACTATGAGGGTGTCCTGAAGGGTGCCCATATCGTAGCGGACGAGTGTACGAAAGATGTAATATTTGAATGAATTTGCCCGTGTGATCCTGTATGCTAAAAACCTGTTTCATATGCGCTATGCAACGCTTGTTTGAATTTAAAATATTACCTTCTGTTCGGCTGTTTATCAAATCTGAGAGATGGCTAATCGTCGGCTTCTGCCCCCATGCCACGAGTGCTGGGGTGTTCGGGATAAACCTGAGCACTCTTGTTCCCATTTTTGGGTCCTTTGAGGGAGGTGCTCGGCACAACGAACAAGGCAATCAGACTAATAATGCTTTATCACTCTCACTTAGCCATAGAATTCTATAATTTTAAATTTCGGCGAAGCCCTTGGTATTCGGAAGGCCGAATTCGAGGCGCGATACACGCCTTAAGCCGGACAGGGACGACTCCTCGCTCTAAGCGGCATAAGTCTTTAGGGACTCAAAAACCTCTCGAATAGCGACCAGTCTCTTGCCTTATCATGACAGTCAGTTTTAGCTTTCTCTACTGAGGTGCTTAGCCCAGCTGAACCGGGGCACAAGCACAGTAGTTCTCCCAGTGCTACCTTAGCCGATATAGCGGAACGTAAGGTACCAAAACATGGGAGCCGGGAAAACCCAACTATTGACCCAAGACATGATTCGGAGCTGATGCATATAATGATATTAGTTCGGGGTGCCTCACTTGTGAAAGTGTTCGGACTTCTCACACCATTTTGTGGGGTACTTAAGCCCTTGGTGTATTGGCCGTACCAAAGTGTACGGTTGCAAGGTGTCATTAATGAACACACACACACACACATATATATATATATATAAAAGAAGAATGAAATAATAGTCTTAGTGCAATGCATTGTTTATGAAAAAACGTGCGTTAAAGCAGAATGATACAGGTAGTGCGATAAGCAAAAAGTAGGACTATGTCCCCTCCAAGGGCAAGCTGAGGAATAGTAGTAAAGCAAATATTTCACTCGTTATCGTAATCCATCTAGGAGTTCCGTGGTGTGACGTAGCTTTCTGCCTCCCTGGATGCTGCATCATATGTTCGGCAATCACGCTGCCGGACGGGGTTTCCAGAGATTGAAGTCCTGAAAGAGAAAAATAACAAGGCGGGAAGCCCCTAGTGCGGTTTAAGCCACGTCATGGAGAGTGTCGTAGTCATTCCCCCCTCCCTACCTGTGCCCATGGTATTTTTAATGCGTAATTATGTACGCGTGGCATCGATTTCGCCGTTTGGCTTGGGCCGGAGTGGGGGCCGCACTGCTATGCGAGCTCGGAACGTGCCAGGCGGTCCTGTTGCCGATTACTCCGGGCGCTCTTGAAGGTGTTCGGGTCCTTAAACGCCGAACTAGTGGATTGCCTTAAGAGGCTACTTTGCGCTTCTGCTACGAGGGCTGCAGTGTGCTCCTCCATTCGGAGGGAGCGCTCTGTGTTTCCATTAACTATAATGACCCCCCGAGGTCCTGGCATCTTGAGCTTGAGGTATGCATAATGTGGTACCACATTGAATCTCGCAAATGTTGTTCGCCCGAGCAGTGCATGATAACCACTGCGGAACGGGACTATATCGAAGATTAACTTTTTGCTTCGGAAGTTATTCGGGGATCCGAAGACCACTTCCAGTGTGACTGAGCCTTTGCAATGGGCTTCTACACCTGGTATGACGCCTTTAAAGGTCGTTTTTGTGGGTTTTATCCTTGAGGGGTCTATACCCGTTTTGTGCACCATGTCCTGATAAAGCAGATTCAGGCTGCTGCTACCATCCATAAGGACTTGAGTGAGGTGAAATCCGTTAATGATTGGGTCTAGAACCAGTGCGGCAAATCAGCCATGACAGATACTAGTGGGGTGGTCCCTGCGATCGAAGGTGATCGGACAGGAGGACCATGGGTTGAACTTTGGGGCGACTGGCTCAAACGCATATACGTCCCTGAGCGCACGCTTCCGCTCCCTCTTGGGGATGTGGGTTGTGTATATCATGTTCACCGTCCGCACTTGTGGGGGAAACCTCTTCTGTCCTCTGGTATTCAGCTGCCGGGACTCCTCCTCGTCATCGCTATGTGGCCCCTTATCTTTGCTTTCGGCAATTAACTTGCCGGCCTGCTTGAACACCCAACAATCCCTGTTGGTGTGGTTGGCTGGCTTGTCGGGGGTGCTGTGTACTTTACACGAGCGATCGAGTATACGGTCCAAACTGGACGGGCCCGGAGTGCTTCGTTTGAATGGATTTTTCCGCTGACCGGGTTTAGAGCCTTTGAATCCGGCATTGACTGTCGTATCCTCGGTATTGTCGCTGTTATTGTGGCTCTTATGTTTGTTGCGACGTGACCTGCTACTGCCGTCCTTGGTATCCGAAGTACCATGGTTCTTTGATATGTTATTACTGTGAGCCAGCTAGTTGTCTTCTCCCGCACAAAAGCGGGTCATGAGTGTCATGAGGGCTGCCATAGATTTCGGCTTTTCCTGACCAAGGTGCCGGGCTAGCCACTCATCGCGGATGTTCTACTTGAAAGTTGCTAGGGCCTCTGCATCCGGACAGTCGACGATTTTATTTTTCTTTGTTAGGAACCTTGTCCAGAATTGCCTGGCCGATTCCTCTGGCTGCTGAATTATGTGGCTCAAGTCATCGGCATCAGGTGGTCGCACATAAGTGCCCTGAAAGTTATCGAGGAATGCGGCTTCCAGATCTTCCCAACAACCAATGGACTCTGCTGGCAGGCTATTGAGCCAATGCCGAGCTGGTCCTTTTAGTTTGAGTGGGAGGTATTTAATGGCGTGTAGATCATCACCTCGTGCCATGTGGATATGCAGGAGGAAATCCTCGATCCATACCGCAGGATCTGTTGTGCTGTCATATGGTTCTATATTTACGGGTTTGAAACCATCTGCGATTTGATGATCCATTACCTCGTCTGTGAAGCATAAGGGGTGTGCGGCGCCTCTGTACTGGGCTATATCGCGACGCAGCTCCAATGAGTCTTGCCCACTGTGTTCGGCCCGGCCGGATTTTCTTTTACTGTATCCGGCGTGACGTTTCTCGTCTCGCGTAGTGGCGCGCCCTCGTGATCCGTAGATCAATCTTGCATGTTTTGCTTTGTCCTCCAATACGTCTCACAGGTCTGGCGTATTTCCCCATGCCTTTTTATTTGAATGGCGTCGGGGTGCAGGCTGAGCTTTTGGCTGGAATGCCTCTCTATCGCGACCACGAGGTGGCCGGTCAGCCATGTCATATGCTTCTTCCTCCAATCGGGGTAGCAACCTGCATTTTGGGCAACTCTTGGAGGGGCGTTCGAGTTTATATTCCTCGGCCGCCAGGACTTCAGTCCATCTATCAGCTAGCAGATCTTGACCAGCTTGAAGCTGCTGCTGCTTTTTATTAAGGCTATTTGCCGTGGCTATGAGCTGGCGCTTGACGCGCTCTTGCTCAATGGGATCCTCGGGCACGACAAATTCATCATCGTCGTGGCTTGCCTCGTATTCGGAGGGAGGTATGTAATTATCATCCTCTTCCCCTCTATCTGCCGCTCTCTCATGAGGGCTGGCTTCTCCATCCTCCTGTGCTGAATCTTGCTGGAGGGGGTTGTCTTCGGCACTGTCCGGGGTGTTATTATCTCCTGTGCCCGAATCACCTTTTTTTGCTTTGGCGGGATTTAGAGCGGCACCGCTAACTCCGGCGCTTAGGTTGCTTCTTGGAGGGGTCATCCTCTGCTGTTCCGACGCCATTGCCTTCTTTGGGTGTGTCCACCATATATATGTCATACGACAAGGTGGCTTTCCAGTGCCCTACACGCGCTGGTTCCTGTTCGTCTCCTGCATCATCGTCCATATAGTCGATGTCTTCGGAGTCAAAGTCGAGCATGTCGGTCAAGTCATCGACACTGGCTATGAAGTGGGTGGTGGGTGGGCGTCGAATTTCTTCGTCATCCGCATCCCAATCCTGCCGGTCATAATCCGGCCAGGACTGTCCTGACAAAGAGAGATACCTTAGTGGATTCAGTATGTCGCCGAAGGGCAAGTGCTGAAACATATACGCGGCCGTGAACTCCATGACCGGCGCCCAATCGGATTCAGTTGGCAGGGGCGCGGATGGTCCAGAGTCCGGAGGAGAGTACGGCGATGGGGAGTCATGGCCCTCTCGAAGGATAAGGTTGGTGTTTGGCTCGATCGCCGTTGAGTTTGCAGCCTCCGCGGCGGGGTCTAGCCACCTGCCCTCAGTCGGCGCAGTTGGCTCCGAACTAAAGGTCGGAGCGGATGCGGGTGTGGCCTCCAGGATACTGTTCGGCGGCAGAGCTAAATCATGTCCATCGTGACAGTGTGGCGCACTTAGCAGGGGCTCGAATCCGTCGAAGATCAAGTCTCCGCGGATATCGGCCGTGTAGTTTAAGCTTCCAAACCTGACCTGATGGCCAGGGGCGTAACTTTAAATCTGCTGTAGATGGCCAAGCAAATTGGCCCGCAGTAAAAAGCCGATGAATACAAAAATCTGCCCGGGGAGAAAAGTCTCACCTTGGACTGCATCGCTAACGATGATCGAAGGAGCCATCAAGCCTGATGATGACGACACAGAGGAACTCTCAATGAAAGCACAAATGTTGGTGTCAAAATCGGCGGATCTCGGGTAGGGGGTCCCGAACTGTGCGTCTGAGGCGGATGGTAACAGGAGGCAGGGGACACGATGTTTACCCAGATTCGGGCCCTCTTAATGGAGGTAAAACCCTACGTCCTGCTTGATTTATTCTTGATGATATGGGTATTACAAGAGTTGATCTACCACGAGATTGGAGAGGCTAAACCCTAAAAGCTAGCCTATGGTATGATTGTATGTTATTGTGTCCTACGGACTAAAACCCCCCGGTTCATATAGACACCGGAGGGGGCTAGGGTTTCACAAGGTCGGTAACAAAGGATGAGATATCCATATCCGTACTGCCTAGCTTGCCTTCCACGCCAAGTAGAGTCCCATCCGGACACGAGACAAAGTCTTCAATCTTGTATCTTCATAGTCCAATAGTCCGGCCAAAGGATATAATCCGGCTGTCCGGAGACCCCCTAATCCAGGACTCCCTCAATCATGCTAAAGCTTCAACTGTGGTTCGTAAAAGCAATATTAAAACATATACACCTCCCGAGAAAGTTAAAGTAGAACCTAATATTGCTATTGTTAAATATCTCTTGTCTGATAATATTGATGGGCATGTTATTCAGTTCTGCGGTGAAACTAGTAGAATTGCTAAACCTTGTGCTAAAGATAAACATAGACCTGTGGTAGGCGTGCCTGTTATTTCTGTTAAAATAGGAGATCATTGTTATCATGGCTTATGTGATATGGGTGCTAGTGCTAGTGCAATACCTATTGACTTATACAAAGAAATTATGCATGACATTGAACATATTGAGTTAGAAGAAATTGATGTTACTATTAAACTTGCTAATAGAGATACTATTTCACCAATGGGAATTGTTAGAGATGTTGAAGTCTTTTGTGGGAAAACTAAATATCCTGCTGATTTTCTTGTTCTTGGTTCCCCACAAGATAGCTTTTATCCCATTATATTTGGTAGACCCTTCTTAAATACTGTTAATGCTACCATAGATTGCACAAGGGATGTTGTTACTGTCGGCTTAGATGATATGACTCATGAGTTTAATTTCTCTAAATTCAGTAAACAACACCGTGAAGAAGAATTGCCTCATAAGGATGGAATTATTGGTCTTGCTTCTATTGTCGTACCTCCTAGTGATCCTTTAGAACAATATTTGCTAGACCATGAGAATGATATGTTTATGAATGAAAGAAGAGAAATAGATGAATTATTCTTTAAACAAGAACCTATTCTAAAACACAATTTGCCTGTTGAAATCCTAGGGGATCCCCCTCCACCTAAGGGTGATCCCGTGTTTGAGCTTAAACCGTTGCCTGATAATCTTAAATATGCTTATCTTGATGAAAAGAAGATATATCCTGTTATTATTAGTGCTAACTTTTCAGAGCATGAAGAAGAAAGATTATTGAAAACTCTGAAGAAGCACCATGCTGCTATTGGATATACTCTTGATGATCTTAAGGGCATTAGTCCCACTCTAAGTCAACATAAAATAAATTTGGAAGCAGATGCCAAACTAGTTCGTTCTGAATCCTAAAATGAAAGAAGTGGTAAGAGAAGAAATACTAAAGCTTCTGGAGGCAGGTATAATTTATCCCGTTGCTGATAGTCAGTGGGTAAGTCATGTTCATTGTGTCCCTAAGAAGGGAGGTATTACTGTTGTTCCTAATGATAAAGATGAATTGATTCCACAAATAATTATTACAGGTTATAGGATGGTAATTGATTTCCACAAATTAAATAAGGCTACTAAGAAAGATCATTACCCCTTACCTTTTATTGATCAAATGCTAGAAAGATTATTCAAACATACACATTACTGCTTTCTAGATGGTTATTCTAGTTTCTCTCAAATACCTGTGTCGGCTAAAGATCAATCAAAGACTAATTTTACATGCCCTTTTGGTACTTTTGCTTATAGATGTATGCCTTTTGGTTTATGTAATGCACCTTCTACCTTTCAAAGATGCATGATGGCTATATTCTTTGACTTTTGCGAAAATATTTGTGAGGTTTTCATGGATGATTTTTCCGTCTATGGATATTCTTTTGATGATTGCTTGAGTAATCTGGATCGAGTTTTGCAGAGATGTGAAGAAACTGTAACACCCCAAAAAATTTAACCGTGATTTATTAATTAAAATTTTGCCTTGGTAAATTAAAATTTTATTTTCTGGATTTTCTTTTAATTCAGAACCACTCTTTGCTCCTAAAGTGTGGAGTTTTCACCCCAAGTGAAAACCTTTCAAAAATATTGTTGGACTTGTATATCTTCCCAAGAACATTTCTTCTATCAGTGGAATTATTTCTACAATTATTTTTCCCGAACTTTACTTCTTTAAAAATGATTTTTCATAAGTTTTAGGGTTCCATTTGCACTACAACCCTTTCAATATTTATTTATAAATTCCACCAAAATTGGGAGATGTTAGTAGTAGTGTATAATTCAACTTTATGCAAAAACCCATTGGTGTTCTTTGAAAAATTTGAGCAAATCATCCTCTTTTGCTCTCTGGTCCAGTTGGGTATTTTCTACTGCAACCATATTTTATCTTGCCTATTACCCATGATTTTCCTCCTGCTCATAGACCACTCTACCAAACCCTTAAGTCCAGGAGATTGGACCCATTGGAGTATTTGCGGTCCATGCAATAATGCCCTTTATTTTCTGTCCAGATTTGGTTTTCTCAAAAACTAGCACTAGGAAGTTTTTGTTTTTGTCAAACTAACCTTGCCACCCTCTTTTTCATCTAAAGGGACCCTAAACTGGAGACTTTGGCCACCAGAGGAGATACCTAGAAGCTCCTGGCATTCTGTCAAGCACTTGGTGTTCATGAACATAATTGGCATGCTCATGAGTTTGCATTATGGGCTTGCCACAACAGCCAAACCAACGTGTCCACAAAACTCCTAGCTACCTCTAACCTAGACCTGTTAATCCCCAGCCTCATCCAAGCCTCCTAGCATGCGTTGGCATTTCGTCAAGCACATGGCGTGCGTGCTCTAGGCGCGGCCAGAGCGCGCGTTTTGCACGTGTGTGCGCCCGAGCCACCGCGTTCACTCACCCCGCACCCCTAGCCATTGCTCGCCCGCAGGGCCACGCCCTGTCCTCACCCGCTCGCCAGAATCCCTCCAAGCCAGCCCTGGCGCCCTACAGCGCTGTCGTCAGAGCTTCCTTAACGGCACGCCGGTGTCCGCAGCAGGCTTCTGTCATGGACGGTGCCGCCCGAGCCACTCCAGCGCGCTAGCTCGCCCCTGAACAGCCTGAGCTCATCCACGAGTCCGTCCGCTAGCGCCCATCACCGCCACGTCACTCTGCTGGCAACAGAACGGCGGTTCGCCGGTGTTCTTATCCGCAGCCACGGGGACCGACCTCCTCGGGCTATAAATAGCCCTTCCAATCACGGCTAGGCTCGTCAGCAACCATGTTCGAGTAGTAGGAAGGTCCCCCTCCTCCCCAGTTGGCCAGAGGCCATCATCTCTCCCTTCTCCGGCAGGCCCGGCCGCCGCCAGGTTCCGGTAAAATCCGGCCAAGACCGAGGCCCCTAACTCCTCCCGTGCTCACATCCTCCTCCCCTCGACCGTGCGGAGCCACCCCACCTCTCAAACATGATCGGGGACCACCATAGCCCGAGACCCCAATCCACCAGAGGCCACCGTCCACCGCGGAGCTCGCCGCCGGCGACCCCATTTGTCCCCACGACCCTCTCGACCGCTGGGAGGACCGCGCTGGACTGGCGGATCCATCCCTGCCCTCGGAATCCCGTGGGGAGCCGCCGTTCGTCGGCAGGAATCGCCGGAGCTCCGTCTCTGCTCGGCCAGAGGAGAAAGAACACGCGGGCGACTGGTCAAACCTGACCAGTGGGCCCAAGGGCCCCACTGTCAGTGACCCAGCGATGACCCGCGCTGGTTTAAGTGGAAGCATATTCCACCAAATACGCCTTTGCTAGAGGAAAACGTAAGTGCTGCCAAACTGTTTTCTCTTTCTGATTTTTTTATTAAAAATAGAATTTGACTAAACTTTGACTAGCTGTAACTTTTTAAAAATAAGTTCAATTGATTTGATTCTTTTTCTGTTGTTTCTCAAATTTTTTCTAGTTTATTTTCATATTTATTTGAAAATTTTCTGAATAACTTTTTTGTACTGTTTTGAAACTATGTGTTAATTTGAAATTTTCTCAAATAGGATTTTGGAGAAGGAAGCAACTTTCAAAAAGTGCACCCCCACTTGCATACTCATGAAGGCAAGCATTCTGAACCCTGGCATAATATTGTTGGGTGTCGTTTGATACGGATACGACACCACCTTGACTCGAAGTATTCGGTATTTTATGTGGTGCTATGATCATATTCATGAATGCATAATGATGATTCCTTGTTGTTGGGATTTTGATATGCTTCTGATAGTAATCACCCTCGTATGCCTTTCATGCCTACCGAAGGAATCCGGGAAAGTCTCTGTCTTGGGTAGACACGAGCTTGTCTCTAGTTCTTCGTCAAGACGGTTATGTCCGGTAAGGCATGGTGAGGTATGATGAGTGGTGATTCTGTCTGATTGGTGTGAAATATATTTCTTATGCAGGAAATGCTTTAACCTCCTGAGTCGACCATAGATCGAGTCTTGTTCCAGTAACCCCCATACTTGTTTCGTACTGCCACTTGTCCCTGCCATAGGTAGGGTACGGTTCAGTAAGTTGTCAACCCCTTCCTAGCACACACCGTACAGAGAGGCCATGGTGGAAGATACCGGCTGCATCCGGTAGGCATGCCACCTGGTCTGGGGGCATGGGTGTTTCTGGTTGGAGCCGAGCGGGTAGCTCCCCTAGTTTGCGCGCGTTACAAATTTTGTGATCCCATGCTAGTCGTGGTTGTAGCCTCCCCACTTAGAGTTTCGCTTAACGGGTGTCGTGGGTGATTCCAGACATCGGTAAGTTGGGCTGGTGTGTGCGGTCAGGTGTGTTTTCAACTAAAAGACCATAGGCGGAATTAGTCTCGATGGACTAAAGGAAACCGTTACTCGTGGGTAAAGAGTACACCCTCTGCAGAGATTATATCTATTCAAATAGCCGTGTCCATGGTTAAGGACTACAGTCTGGGATGGGTCAAGTGTCGATCTTAGTGTCGGTCTTTGGAGGAAAAAAACTGCTAAACCAGAACATGGATCATGACTTGTGACTCATCATGAGTATGATTATTATTATTATGGACTAACCATTTACATTATTTGAATTATTGAGTATCCCTGGGACGGTTCTATCTCCTGGATATTCACTGTGACTACTCTCATATAAGCCCTTTATGTGGTGTCACGGAGACGGCCGACTGTGGCATGCTTGTTATTCATTTACTTTATAAGCCCTTTATGTGGTGTCGCGGAGACGGCCGACTGTGGCATGCTTGTTATTCATTTACTTTATAAGCCCTTTATGTGGTGTCGCGGAGACGCCCGACTGTGGCATGCTTGTTATTCATTTACTTTATAAGTCCTTAATGTGGTGTCGCACAAACGCCCGACTGTGGCATGCGTGCTACTTATTTCATTTATAAGCCCTTTATGTGACGTCGCTCAGACGCCCAACTGAGGCATGCTTTATATTATTATCCTTTCGAGGCGTCGCTTCAGACACCTGATCGGTGCATTCTATTTCCACTCCCTTATTGCATATTCATGTTGTATATGAATAACTTGCTTACGTGCATCCTGGATTTTTATTTTGTGACTGATGTTGTGATCTTAAAATATTTCAGAGCATGATTATCATTGGTATGTTATACCCGTGTTCATAATATTTGCGAGTACATTCAAAGTACTCACTGGCTTGTCCCTGGCTATTGTCTTGGCCAGATTTCTTGCATGGAGAGGAGCGTTGCGATGAAAGCTCTAGAACCTACGCAATGGTGATAGCAGCCTCGCGAACATAGGAGTTATCCAGGTCAGTTGTTCCTATGGGAAATGGAATCCCATAGACACTGATGGACCGCAAACCGCTTCCGCCATCAACCACTAGAAACCATTTGATGTACTCATAGGCCAGAATGGTCTTGTACTACACATTTTGTATTTTGCTTGGAGCTTCTGTATCAAGTTGGTGTCTCATCAGCTAACAGTAATTCTGGGGCTGGTGAGCATAAGGGCCATTTTTTGGGAAACTAATATCCCGAAAATCCGGTCCTGACAGAAACTAATCTTGTCTTGAATTGGGAAAAGTGCCACTTTCTGGTTAATGAAGGTATTGTCTTGGGGCATAAAGTTTCTGAAAGAGGTATTGAAGTTGATAAAGCCAAGGTTGATGCTATTGAAAAGATGCCATGTCCCAAGGACATCAAAGGTATAAGAAGTTTCCTTGGTCATGCCGGATTTTATAGGAGGTTCATTAAGGACTTCTCAAAAATTTCTCTGCCTCTGACTAATTTATTACAAAAATATATACCATTTGTCTTTGATGATGATTGTGTAGAAGCATTTGAAATACTTAAGAAAGCATTAGTCTCTGCACCTATTGTTCAGCCACCTGACTGGAATTTACCCTTTGAAATTATGTGTGATGCTAGCGATTATGCTGTAGGTGCTGTTCTAGGGCAAAGAGTTGATAAGAAATTAAATGTTATTCACTATGCTAGTAAGACTCTAGACAATGCTCAAAGAAATTATGCTACTACTGAAAAAGAACTTTTAGCAGTTGTATTTGCTTGTGATAAGTTCAGACCTTATATTGTTGATTCCAAAGTAACTACCCACACGGATCATGCTGCTATTAAATATCTTATGGAGAAGAAAGATGCTAAGCCTAGACTTATTAGATGGGTTCTCTTGCTACAAGAATTTGATTTGCATATTGTTGATAGAAAAGGAGCTGAGAACCCCGTTGCAGACAACTTATCTAGGTTAGAGAATGTTCTTGATGACCCACTACCTATTGATGATAGCTTTCTTGATGAACAATTAAATGTCATAAGTACTTCTCGTAGTACTCCTTGGTATGCTGATTATGCTAATTACATAGTTGCTAAATTCATACCACCTAGCTTCACATACCAACAAAAGAAAAAGTTCTTCTATGATTTGAGACATTAATTTTGGGATGACCCACATCTATATAAAGAAGGAGTAGATGGTGTTATTAGACGTTGTGTACCTGAGCATGAACAGGAACAGATCCTACTCAAGTGCCACTCTGAAACTTATGGAGGACACCACGCGGGAGATAGAACTGCACATAAGGTATTGCAATCCGGTTTTTATTGGCCTACTCTCTTCAAGTATGCCCGTAAGTTTGTCCTATCTTGTGATGAATGTCAAAGAATTGGCAATATTAGTAAACGTCAAGAAATGCCTATGAATTATTCACTTGTTATTGAACCATTTGATGTTTGGGGCTTTGATTATATGGGACCTTTTCCTGCCTCTAATGGATATACATATATTTTAGTTGCTGTTGATTACGTTACTAAGTGGGTAGAAGCTATTCCAACTAGTAGTGATGATCATAACACTTCTATTGAAATGCTTAAAGAAGTTATTTTTCCGAGGTTTGGAGTCCCTATATATTTAATGACTGATTGTGGTTCACATTTTATTCAAGGTGCTTTCCGTAAAATTCTTGCTAAATATGACTTCAATCATAGAATTGCATCTCTGTATCACCCACAGTCTAGTGGTCAAGTAGAATTGAGTAATCGAGAACTCAAATTAATTTTGCAAAAGACTGTCAATAGGTCTAGAAAGAATTGGTCCAAGAAACTTGATGATGCAGTATGGGCCTATAGAACTGCATATAAAAATCCTATGGGTATGTCTCCGTATAAAATGGTATATGGAAAAGCATGTCACTTACCTCTCGAACTAGAACATAAGGCATATTGGGCTATTAAAGAGCTCAATTATGATTTCAAACTTGCCGGTGAAAAGAGGTTATTTGATATTAGCTCTCTTGATGAATGGAGAAGCCAAGCTTATGAAAATGCCAAGTTATTTAAAGCAAAGGTTAAAAGATTGCATGACAAAAGGATACAAAAGCGTGAGTTTAATGTAGGTGATTATGTATTGCTATACAACTCTCGTTTAAGATTTTTTGCTGGGAAACTTCTCTCTAAATGGGAAGGCCCCTATGTTATCGAGGAGGTCTATCATTCCGGTGCCATAAAAATCAACAACTTCGAAGGCACAAATCCGAAGGTGGTAAACGGTCAAAGAATCAAACATTATATCTCAGGTAATCCCATAAATATTGAAACCAATATCATTGAAACCATAACCCAGAAGGAATACATAAGGGACACCTTCCAGAATGTTTCAGACTCCGAAAAGGAATAGGTATGTGGTACAGTAAGTAAACCGACTCCAAAACAAATTTTAAGGCAATATTTCTCCGTTTTGGAATATTTAGAAAAATAGAAAATTAAGTAGCAGTCCGGGAAGGACGCGAGGGCCCCATGAGGGTGGAGGGCGCGCCCTACCCCTCTGGGCACGCCCCCTACCTCGTGAGCACCTCATGTGCCTTCCGGACTCCATTTTCGTACATTGACACGTATTTTGGTCGGTAAAAATTCACTATATATTCTCCCGAAGGTTTTGACCCCGTATCACACAAATATCCTCTGTTCTTGTTTCGAGCTGTTTTTCTGACAGATCTAGATTATCATGACGTCCCCAAGTGCTTCCAAGGACAAGTTCTTCGAGAAGGTCATCAACCCTTACCTCGCGGAGGTGCTGCGACACCCTCAAACCATCGAGATGCGTGATGGGTTGCTGCACATCCTCGATTCTGAGGGACCAAAGGGAACCGGAAGCGTGGAGACAAGGTTCGAAGCAATGGAGCAATAAGTTTTCAAGTGCCAGAGGATGGTGGAGCGTGGAATCAACGCTAGCCACATGATGCTTGAGGAGTTCACTAACAACCACAAGCTGGATGCCAAGAACACCGAGGAGGCCATCTTCAAGCTACATGAGAAGATCGAGCACCTCCAAGCCCACATCTATGACCTGCAAAACCAAAACTGTGAGTATGAATATAGATTCAAAAGAATGAGTTTGGCTGCAGATTCGAGGATTCCGGAGACTCAATCATCCTTCTATGATGGTGAACCTATGCCTTGGAAGATGGATGACAAGCCCGCATCATCAACAACACCTCCACCTTCTTCACCAACCAAGGAGATATAATCACATGGGTATGGGCACTCCCCTTGGCAACTGCCAAGCTTGGGGGAGGTGCCCCGGTATCGTATCACAATCACAACTCCTATCTTTACCGTTTTCCTTAGTTCGATCCTATTAGTAGTATTTTAATCTAGTAATAAAGTTTATGGCATGATAAAGTGCTTGGCGAGGGTAGGCGTGATGACCCACAAGTATACGAGATCTATCGTAGTCCTTTCGATAAGTAAGAGTGTCAAACCCAACAAGGAGCAAAAGGAAATGATAAGCGGTTTTAAGCAAGGTATTCTCTGCAAGTACTGAAATAAGTGGTAACAGATAGTTTTGTGATAAGATAATTTGTAATGAGCAACAAGTAAGAAAAGTAAATAAAGTGCAGCAAGATGGCCCAATCCTTTTTCTAGCAAAGGACAAGCCTGGACAAACTCTTATATAAGGAAAAGCGCTCCCGAGGGCACATGGGAATATCGTCAAGCTAGTTTTCATCACGTTCATATGATTCACGTTCGGTACTTTGATAATTTAACATGTGGGTGGACCGGTGCTTGGGTGCTGTTCTTACTTGAACAAGCATCCCACTTATGATTAACCTCTATTGCAAGCATCCGCAACTACAACAAAAGTATTAAGGTAAACCTAACCATAGCATGAAATATATGGATCCAAATCAGCCCCTTACGAAGCAACGCATAAACTAGGGTTTAAGCTTCTGTCACTCTAGCAACCCATCATCTACTTATTACTTCCCAATGCCTTCCTCTAGGCCCAAATAATGGTGAAGTGTTATGTAGTCGACGTTCACATAACACCACTACAGGCTAGACAACATACATCTTATCAAAATATCGAACGAATACCAAATTCACATGACTACTAATAGCAACACTTCTCCCTTGTCCTCAGGAACAAACCTAAATACTCACAAAGCATATTCATATTCATAATCAGAGGAGTAATAATATGCATAAAGGATCTGAACATATGATCTTCCACCAATTAAACCAACTAGTATCAACTACAAGGAGTAATTAACACTACTAGCAACGTACTAGCACCAATCCTGGACTTGGAGACAAGAATTGGATACAAGAGATGAACTAGGGTTTTGAGATGAGATGGTGCTGATGAAGATGTTGATGGAGATTGCCCTCTCCCGATGAGAGGAGCGTTGGTGATGACGATGGCGATGATTTCCCCCTCCGGGAGGGAAGTTTCCTCGGCAGAACAGCTTTGACGGAGCTCTAGTGGATCCGCCAAGGTTCCGCCTCATGGCGGCGGAGTTTCGTCCCGAAAGGTTGCTTCTTATTTTTTTCTCGACGACAGACTTCATATAGGAGAAGATGGTCATCGGAGAGCCACCAGGGGGCCCACGAGGTTGGGGACGCGCCCTAGGGGGGCGCCCCCCCACCCTCGTGGAAAGGGTGCGGGCCCCCTGGTCTTCATCTTTGGCGAGGATTTTTCATTATTTATTATAAGGTATTTCGTGGAGTTTCAGGACTTTTGGAGTTGTGCAGAATAGGTCTCTAATATTTGCTCCTTTTCCAGCCCAGAATTCCAACTGCCGGCATTCTCCCTACTTATGTAAACCTTGTAAAATAAGAGAGAATAGCCATAAGTATTGTGACATAATGTGAAATAACAGCCCATAGTGCAATAAATATCGATATAAAAGCATGATGCAAAATGGACGTATCAACTCCCCCAAGCTTAGACCTCGCTTGTCCTCAAGTGAAAGCTGATAACAATAAATATGTCCCCAATGTTTAGAGGTAGAGGCATCAATAAAAATAAAATACAGACATGAGGGCATCATGGTTATTCTCACAACATCAACATACATAGATATTGTCATATGATTACTTATGTTCAAGTGATGATCTATTCACAATGCAAAAGTATGGATCAGAAACCTTATTGAGAACCAACAAACTATAACCTCAGTCATTGAAACAATTGCAATTTATCATAACATCATAAAGAGTCTATGTCAGAGCTAAAAAGCAAGTCCACATACTCAACTATCATCTAGTCCTTCATAATTGCTAACACTCACACAATACTTGTGGTTACAGAGTTTTAATTGGACACAAAGAACGATAGGGGCTTATAGTTCCGCCCACAACCTTTTAGCTCAAGGGTAATGTCAACAATAGTAACTCATGCCCCCCTACATCCAATTAGATATATCTATCAGGATCTTTCCAACATGCTGGGCTTGCCAAAGGATAAAATGAAAAAGGAAAGGTCAAGATCACCATGACTCTTGCATAAGGTACAAGATAATAATAAAAGATAGGCCCTTCGCAGAGGAAAGCAGAGGTTGCCATGCGCTTTTATGGTTGGATGCACAAAATCTTAATGCAAAAGAACATCACTTTATATTGCCCCTTGTGATATGAACCTTTATTATGCAGTCCATCGCTTTTATTACTTCCACATCACAAGATCGTATAAAGCTTATTTCTCCCACACTAATCACACATATTTAGAGCAATTTTTATTGCTTTTCACCGATGACAACTTACTTGAAGGATCTTACTCAATCCATAGGTAGATATGGTGGACTCTCATGGCAAAACTAGTTTAAGGGTATTTGGAAGCACAAGTAGTATCTCTACTTGGTGAAGAGAATTTGGCTAGCATGAGGGGGGAAAGGCAAGCTCAACATGTTGGATGATCCATGACAACATACTTTATCTCAGATATAAGAAAACATAACCCATTATGTTGTCTTCCTTGTCCAACATCATGCCATAAACTTTATTCTACTAGATCAAAATACTACTAATAGGACCGAACTAAGGAAAACTATAAATATAGGAGTTGTGATTGTGATACGATACCGGGGCACCTCCCCCAAGCTTGGCGGTTGCCAAGGGGAGTGCCCATACCCATGTGATTATATCTCCTTGGTTGGTGAAGAAGGTGGAGGTGTTGTTGATGATGCGGGCTTGTCATCCATCTTCCAAGGCATAGGTTCACCATCATAGAAGGATGATCGAGTCTCCGGAATCCTCGAATCTGCAGCCAAACTCATTCTTTTGAATCTATATTCATACTCACAGTTTTGGTTTTGCAGGTCATAGATTTGGGCTTGGAGGTGCTCGATCTTCTCATGTAGCTTGAAGATGGCCTCCTCGGTGTTCTTGGCATCCGGCTTGTAGTTGTTAGTGAACTCCGCAAGCATCGTGTGGCTAGCATTGATTCCACGCTCCACCATCCTCTGGCACTTGAAAACTTATAGCTCCATTGCTTCGAGCCTCATCTCCATGCTTCCGGTTTCCTTTGGTCCCTCAGCATCGCGGATGTGCAGCAACCCATCACGCATCTCGATGGTATTACGGTGTCGCAGCACCTCCGTGAGGTAAGGGTTGATGACCTTCTCGAAGAACTTCTCCTTGGAAGCACTTGGGGATGTCATGATAATCTAGATCTATCAGGAAAACAACTCGAAACAAGAACAGAGGACAATTGCGTGATACGGGAGTCAAAACCTTCGGGAGATATATAGTGAATTTTTACCGACCAAAATACGTAGAAAACGGAGTCCGGAAGGCACACGAGGTGCTCACGAGGTAGGGGGCGCACCCAGAGGGGTAGGGCGCGCCCTCCACCCTCGTGGGGCCCTTGTGTCCTTCCCGGACTGCTACTTAATTTTCTATTTTTCTAAATATTCCAAACCAGAGAAATATTGCCCTAAAAATTGTTTTGGAGTCGGTTTACTAACCGTACCACATACCTATTCCTTTTCGGAGTCTGAAACATTCTGGAAGGTGTCCCTTATGTATTCCTCCGGGGTTACGGTTTCAATAATATTGGTTTCAATATTTATGGGATTACCTGAGATATAATGTTTGATTCTTTGACCGTTTACCACCTTCGGATTTGTGCCTTCAAAGTTGTTGATTTTTTGGCACCGGAATGATAGACCTCCTCGATAACATAGGGGCCTTCTCATTTAGAGAGAAGTTTTCCTGCAAAAAATCTTAAACGAGAGTTTTATAGCAATACATAATCACCTACATTAAACTTACGCTTTTGTATCCTTTTGTCATGCCATCTTTTAACCTTTTCTTTAAATAACTTGGCATTTTCATAAGCTTGGGTTCTCCATTCATCAAGAGAGCTAATATCAAATAACCTCTTTTCACCGGCAAGTTTGAAATCATAATTGAGCTCTTTAATAGCCCAATATGCCTTATGTTCTAGTTCGAGAGGTAAGTGACATGCTTTTCCATATACCATTTTATGCGGAGACATACCCATAGGATTTTTATATGCAGTTCTATAGGCCCATAATGCATCATCAAGTTTCTTGGACCAATTCTTTCTAGACCTATTGACAGTCTTTTGCAAAATTAATTTGAGTTCTCTATTACTCAATTCTACTTGACCACTAGACTGTGGGTGATACGGAGATGCAATTCTATGATTGACGTCATATTTAGCAAGCATTTTACGAAAAGCACCATAAATAAAATGTGAACCACCATCAATCATTAAATATCTAGGGACTCCAAACCTCAGAAAATAACATCTTTAAGCATTTTAATAGAAGTGTTATGATCAGCACTACTAGTTGGAATAGCTTCTACCCACTTAGTAACGTAATCAACAGCAACTAAAATATGTGTATATCCATTAGAGGCAGGAAAAGATCCCATATAATCAAAGCCCCAAACATTAAATGGTTCAATAACAAGTGAATAATTCATAGGCATTTCTTGACGTCTACTAATATTACCAATTCTTTGACATTCATCACAAGATAGGACAAACTTACGGGCATCCTTGAAGACAGTAGGCCAATAAAAACCGGATTGCAATACCTTATGTGCAGTTCTATCTCCCGCGTGGTGTCCTCCATAAGTTTCGGAGTGGCACTTGCGTACGATTTGTTCATGTTCATGCTCAGGTACACAACATCTAATAACACCATCTACTCCTTCTTTATAAAGATGTGGGTCATCCCAAAAGTAATGTCTCAAATCATAGAAGAACTTTTTCTTTTATTGGTATGTGAAGCTAGGTGGTATGAATTTAGCAACTATGTAATTAGCATAATCAGCATACCAAGGAGTACTACAGGAAGTACTTATGACATTTAATTTTTCATTAGGAAAGTTATCATCAATAGGTAGTGGGTCATGAAGAACATTCTCTAACCTAGATAAGTTGTCTGCAACGGGGTTCTCAGCTCCTTTTCTATCAACAATATGCAAATCAAATTCTTGTAGCAAGAGAACCCATCTAATAAGTCTAGGTTTAGCATCTTTCTTCTCCATAAGATATTTAATAGCAGCATGATCAGTGTGGATAGTTACTTTAGAATCAACAATATAAGGTCTGAACTTATCACAAGCAAATACAACTGCTAAAAGTTCTTTTTCAGTAGTAGCATAATTTCTTTGAGCATTGTCTAGAGTCTTACTAGCATAGTGGATAACATTTAATTTATTATCAACTCTTTTCCCTAGAACAGCACCTACAGCATAATCACTAGCATCACACATAATTTCAAAGGGTAAATTCCAGTCAGGTGGCTGAACAATAGGTGGAGAGACTAATGCTTTCTTATATATTTCAAATGCTTCTACACAATCATCATCAAAGACAAATGGTATATCTTTTTGTAATAAATTAGACAGAGGCCGAGAAATTTTTGAGAAGTCCTTAATGAACCTCCTATAAAATCCGGCGTGACCAAGGAAACTTCTTATACCTTTGATGTCATTGGGACATGGAATCTTTTCAATAGCATCAACCTTGACTTTATCAACTTCAATACCTCTTTCAGAAACTTTGTGCCCCAAGAAAATACCCTCATTAACCATAAAGTGGCACTTTTCCCAATTCAAGACAAGATTAGTTTCTTCACATCTCTGCAAAACTTGATCAAGATTGCTCAAGCAATCATCAAAAGAAGATCCATAGACGGAAAAGTCGTCCATGAAAACCTCACAAATCTTTTCACAAAAGTCGGAGAGTATAGCCATCATGCATCTTTGAAAGGTAGCAGGTGCATTACATAAACCAAAAGGCAGACGTCTATAAGCAAAAGTACCAAAAGGGCATGTAAAAGTAGTCTTTGATTGATCTTTAGCCGACATAGGTATTTGAGAGAAACCAGAATAACCATCTAGAAAGCAGTAATGTGTATGTTTGCATAATCTCTCTAGCATTTGATCGATAAAAGGTAAGGGGTAATGATCTTTCTTAGTAGCCTTATTTAATTTGCGGAAATCAATTACCATCCTATAACCTGTAATAATTCTTTGTGGAATCAATTCATCTTTATCATTAGGAACAACAGTAATACCTCCCTTCTTAGGGACACAATGAACAGGACTTACCCACTAACTATGAGCAACGGGATAAATTATACCTGCCTCCAGAAGCTTTAGTATTTCTTTCCTTACCACTTCTTTCATTTTAGAATTCAGACGTCATTGAGGATCACGAACTGGTTTGGCATCTGCTTGCAAATTTATTTTATGTTGACATAGAGTGGGACTAATCCCTTAAGATCATCAAGAGTATATCCAATAGCAGCACGGTGCTTCTTCAGAGTTTTCAATAATCTTTCTTCTTCATGCTCTGAAAGGTTAGCACTAATAATAACAGGATATATCTTCTTTTCATCAAGATAAGCATATTTAAGCTTATCAGGCAACAGTTTAAGCTCAAACACGGGATCACCCTTAGGTGGAGGGGGATCCCCTAGGATTTCAACAGGCAAATTGTGTTTCAGAATAGGTTCTTGTTTAAAGAATACTTCATCTATTTCTCTTCTTTCATGCATAAACATATCATTCTCATGGTCTAGCAAATATTGTTCTAAAGGATCACTAGGAGGTACGGCGATAGAAGCAAGATCAATAATTTCATCCTTACTAGGCAATTCTTTTTCATGGTGTTGTTTACTAAATTTAGAGAAATTAAACTCATGAGTCATATCATCTAAGCCGATAGTAACAACATCCCTTGTGCAATCTATGGTAGCATTAACAGTATTTAAGAAGGGTCTACCAAATATAATGGGACAAAAGCTATCTTGTGGGGAACCAAGAACAAGAAAATCAGCAGGATATTTAGTTTTCCCACACAAGACTTCAACATCTCTAACAATTCCCATTGGTGAAATAGTATCTCTATTAGCAAGTTTAATAGTAACATCAATTTCTTCTAACTCAATAGGTGCAATGTCATGCATAATTTCTTTGTATAAGTCAATAGGTATTGCACTAGCACTAGCACCCATATCACATAAGCCATGATAACAATGTTCTCCTATTTTAACAGAAATAACAGGCACGCCTACCACAGGACTATTTTTATCTTTAGCACAAGGTTTAGCAATTCTAGCAGTTTCACCACAGAACTGAATAACATGCCCATCAATATTATCAGACAAGAGATCTTTAACAATAGCAATATTAGGTTCTACTTTAACTTGCTTAGGAGGTGTATATGTTTTAATATTGCTTTTACGAACCACAGTTGAAGCTTTAGCATGATCCTTTATCCTAACAGGGAAAGGTGGTTTCTCAACATAGCAAGTAGGAACAACAGGATCATTATAGGTGACAGTCTTTTCTTCAACTTTAATTGGTGCAGCTACTTTTACTTCTATGTGAGGATGATATTTAAATCACTTCTCCTTAGGGAGATCAACATAAGTAGCAAAAGATTCACAGTAAGAAGCTACTATCTCAGAATCAAGTCCATATTTAGTGCTAAACTTATGGAAAATATCGGTATCCATAAAAGATTTAAAACAATCAAACTTAGGTGTCATACCTAACTCCTTACCATTGTCGAGGTCCCAATCTTCAGAGTTGCGTTTAATTCTTTCCAATAAATCCCATTTGAATTCAATAGTCTTCATCATAAAAGAGCCAGCACAAGAAGTATCAAGCATGGTGCGATTGTTACCAGAAAGCCGAGCATAAAATTTTTGAATAATCATTTCTCTTGAGAGCTCATGATTGGGGCATGAATATAACATTGACTTAAGCCTCCCCCAAGCTTGAGCGATGCTTTATCCTTCGTGAGGCCAAAAAATATATATATATAATTGCGATCACGATGAACAAGATGCATAGGATAAAACTTCTGACGAAATTCCAATTTTAATCGTTTGTAATTCCAAGACCTCATATCATCACATAGCCTATACCATGTCGATGCATCTCCCCTCAAAGATAAGGGGAATACCTTCTTCTTAACAACATCTCCGGGTACACCTGCAAGCTTAAATAATCCACAAACTTCATCCACATATATTAGATATTCATCAAGATGTTTCGTTCCATCTCCTAAAAAAGGATTAGCTAGCAGTTTTTCTATTATACTCGAAGGAACTTCAAAGCAAGTATTTTCATTTTCATTTTCAGTAGGTTCAGTAGGTTGAGGAGAAACTCTTTGCTCTACTGGTCGGGGTGAAGATACCCCGAACAAGCCCCTCGGAGGATTACTTTCCATAGTAACAAGTGACAGTAAATTTCAGCACACTATATAAATCTTTCCTTACCAAATTCCACCTACCAAAGGCGCTTCACTCCCCGGCAACGGCGCCAGAAAAGAGTCTTGATGACCCACAAGTATAGGGGATCTATCGTAGTCCTTTCGATAAGTAAGAGTGTCGAACCCAACGAGGAGCAGAAGGAAATGATAAGCGGTTTTCAGCAAGGTATTCTCTGCAAGTACTAAAATAAGTGGTAACAGATAGTTTTGTGATAAGATAATATGTAACTAGCAACAAGTAACAAAAGTAAATAAAGTGCACCAAGGTGGCCCAATCCTTTTTGTAGCAAAGTACAAGCCTGGACGAACTCTTATAACGGAAAAGCGCTCCCGAGGGCACATGGGAATATCGTCAAGCTAGTTTTTCATCATGTTCATATGATTCGTGTTCGGTACTTTGATAATTTGACATGTGGGTGGACCGGTGCTTGGGTGCTGTTCTTACTTTAACAAGCATCCCACTTATGATTAACCTCTATTGCAAACATCTGCAACTACAACAAAAGTATTAAGGTAAACCTAACCATAGCATGAACCATATGCATCCAAAGTAGCCCCTTACGAAGCAACGCATAAACTAGGGTTTAAGCTTCTGTCACTCTAGCAACCCATAATCTACTTATTACTTCCCAATGCCTTCCTCTCGGCCCAAATAATGGTGAAGTGTTATATAGTCGACATTCACATAACACCACTAGAGGCTAGACAACATACATCTCATCAAAATATCGAACGAATACCAAATTCACATGACTACTAATAGCAAGACTTCTCCCTTGTCCTCAGGAACAAACGTAACTACTCACAAAGCATATTCATGTTCATAATCAGAGGGGTAATAATATGCATAAAGGATCTGAACATATGATCTTCCACCAATTAAAACAACTAGCATCAACTACAAGGAGTAATTAACACTACTAGCAACGTACTAGCACCAATCCCGGACTTGGAGACAAGAATTGGATACAAGAGATGAACTAGGGTTTTGAGATGAGATGGTGCTGATGAAGATGTTGATGGAGATTGCCCTCTCCCGATGAGAGGAGCATTGGTGATGACGATGGCGATGATTTCCCCCTCCGGGAGGGAAGTTTCCCCGGCAGAACGGCTCTGCCGGAGCTCTAGATTGGATCTGGCAAGGTTCCGCCTCGTGGCGGCGGAGTTTCATCCCGAAAGGTTGCTTCTTATTTTGTTTTCTCGACGAAAGACTTCATATAGGAGAAGATGGTCATCAGAGAGCCACCAGGGGGCCCATGAGGTAGGGGCGCCCCCCCCCCCACCCTCGTGGAAAGGATGTGGGCCCCCTGGTCTTCATCTTTGGCGAGGATTTTTCATTATTTATTATAAGGTATTCCGTGGCGTTTCACGACTTTTGGAGTTGTGCAGAATAGGTCTCTAATATTTGCTCCTTTTCCAACCCAGAATTCTAGCTGCCGGCATTGTCCCTCCTTATGTAAACCTTGTAAAATAAGAGAGAATAGCCATAAGTATTGTGACATAATGTGAAATAACAGCCCATAATGCAATGAATATCGATACAAAAGCATGATGCAAAATGGACGTATCAAGGCGCGCTGATGAGGCTTGCGCCCTCCTGGAGTTGGGGTGCCTCGTGAGGCGAGGGAACCCCTAATGCTTTATCGCTAGTCATGGCCTTCACGGGTTTGGGGGCGTCGTCCTGCTGAGCCTGATCCTCTCCCGCTGCTGCTGCAGCCCTTGTGGCGCCCTTCTGGTCTTGCATCATCTCTGCTGGAGGTGTGGCACGGCGTGATGTGCCCCTGGCTTGGTGTGCTTCCTGAACCGCCACCAGAGCCACGCTGGCTGAGTACAGGGTGGCGGAAAGATAGAGCACTAGGGGCTCGCGAGGTCACAAGGCCACCATCACTGGAGGGCTGGCCAGGTATCTATTGAGGTCTTGAAAATCTTGGTCGGTGAGGGAGTCCTGGATTAGGGGGTGTCCGGATGGCCGGACTATACCTTCAGCCGGACTCCTGGACTATGAAGATACAAGATTGAAGACTTCGTCCCGTGTCCGGAAGGGACTTTCCTTGGCGTGGAAGGCAAGCTTGGCGATACGTATATGTAGATCTCCTACCATTGTAACCGACTTTGTGTAACCCTAACCCTCTCCAGTGTCTATATAAACCGGAGGGTTTTAGTCCGTAGGACAACATACAGAACAACAATCATACCATAGGCTAGCTTCTAGGGTTTAGCCTCTCCGATCTTGTCATAGATCTACTCTTGTACTACCCATATCATCAATATTAATCAAGCGGGACGTAGGGTTTTACCTCCATCAAGAGGGCCCGAACCTGGGTAAAACTTCGTGTCCCTTGCCTCCTGTTACCATCCGGCCTAGACGCACAGTTCGGGACCCCCTACCCGAGATCCGCCGGTTTTGACACCGACATTGGTGCTTTCATTGAGAGTTCCTCTGTGTCGTCGCCATCAGGAAGGATGCCTTGCCCTTTCTTTAAAGACGACACTATTGCTAAGGGAGCTTTGGCTATCGGCCAAACCCTCCGGCTAGGTGGTTTTCTCATGACCGCCTGTTCGGCTTCTGCGCCGACGATGACCTCTCGAGCTATCGAAAACAATCTTCATGGCATCTCAGAACTCGCCGAGCAATTAGATCCAATGGAGCTCTCCTCCATAAACGAGCTCTTGGATCGCATCGCCGCCCTGGGAGTCGCTACGGATTACGACCAGATTGGGCCTAAACCCGATCTGAGAGAGATTAACTCTCCCCAAGTCACCCATCATGTTGCCGTGATAGAGGGACAGTGTGGCGACCCTTCATCTATATTATGGACTAGCTACGTTCGGATTCCCGATCCCTCCATGTCGGCGTTCTGGGAACAGGGGTCCCCAGACTTGCCTGCCTGTGGCCTGCGGCGTGGCACAAAGGGGGGCCCAGCACGGCCCATCTTCACCAACACAGACCCAAGACCCTCGCGAGGGGCCAAGCCTCACGGGGCGGACGACGTGGAGCTTCCTCAGGCATGGCCTCATCAGGCTGGCTCGCGAGAAGGCAGAGAGATCAAGGCGGGGTACCTCACGAGGTGCCCGTGACGCAAGCCATGACGACCAAGGGCGCCAGGCGGGTGCCAGCCCGCGCAGTGTCCTCCTTTCCCCTTTGGTGCAAAGGGGGCAAGCGCAGCCGCGGAGTACCGAGGCATCAGGCAAAGGTTGCCATTTCGGTGCAACAAGACAAAGACCAGGAGGACTGCAAGACGGAGGTCATTGTGGAGCCCAAGACGGCGTCACCACCAGAGCTTTGTGCAGGCGAAGACCACTTTTGTCAGGATAGCTGGTACTAGTTGTCCCCTTTCAAATTAGCCCGCCATTGTTGGCTCCCTTCTCGTTCGATATTTGGGAAGAGGACCAGGGCCTCTATAAATAGGACCAGCCACCCACAGGATTGAGAGGTGGGAGGTTGGAGATCAACAATCGGAGAGAGAGAGAGAGAAGAGGGTGACTAGACTCCTCCCAGCAGTTCATCGCCCTAGCCAAGAACAGACCCTCGCGAGGCTGTTCTTCCTTGTATTGTTCATCATCATCAGCCCAAGAGGCAATCCACCACACCACCCACTCGAGTAGGGTATTACACCACAACGATGGCCCGAACCGGTATAAACCCTGTGTCTCTTGTGTTGTTCTTTCCATAGCTTAGATCTTAGCGAGGCGGAGGGGTGCAGGTAGGTAGGAGGCGAAATCTCCACGCGCACCTGGTGTTCGAACCTCGAGGGTCTGCCGGAACCCGAAATCCGACATTTGGCGCGCCAGGTAGGGGTGCGCCGGAATTCGTCTTCCACCACCTCGTTCTCCTCCGACCATCGCGCCCATGTCTGACGCTCGTCGGGCCCGCGCCGAGCGCCGGGCTGCTCTCGCTTCCCGCATCGCCCAGACGGCCCCTGTCGGCGGGCGTCCTCGCCGTTCCCCGTCACCTACCGTCAACGCCTCCACCGGCCCGGCGGGGGATGAGCAGCAAGCATCGTCTCAGCATCCGTTCGTGCGGCAAGACGGACGCACCGCAACTCCCTCGCTCACCCCAGCTGGTTCTTCGTCTCGTGCGCTCCGCGCGCCCATGGAGGCTCGAGCCGCGCTCATCGCAGCAAACGAGCTCCTATGCTACCGTCCCATCGACGACGTCTACGAAGAATGGCTCGACCACGTCACCGAGCTCGTCCACGCCGCAGGGGGCTCTCCTGCACCGTCCGCTGCACCGCACCCCGCCCCGCGCGGGCGACGAAGCTCCGGCGGCGCCCCGGCCGCCTCCTCCTCAGGAAGGCGCCATGGCTCCAAGGCGCGTGGCCCCTGGGTGGAAACCGTTCCGTCAGGTGCCCGCGCGGCAAGAGCAGAGCTGCCAAGAAGTCCCTCGCCCACAAGAAGCTGCCCGGGCGCTCCCTGCTCCAGCACGTCGCGACCATGCTCCTGCTCCCGAGCGTCAAGACCCCGCGCTGCTCCCAGCTGCAGCACGTGGGGACGTGCAAGACCAAGCTCTCCATCACCCAAGGCCTCCCGTGGCCACAGCAGGCTGCCGCGCCTTCACCACCGAGCTACGCAGCGTCGCGTGGCCCGGCAAGTTCAAGCCAGACCTGCCTCCTCGTTACGATGGCACGGCTGACCCTGCGGAGTTCCTCCAGCTCTACGAGCTGGGCATCGAAGCTGCCAATGGAGACGAGAAGGTCATGGCGAACTAGTTTCCCATGGCACTCAAGGACGGGGCCCGCACCTGGCTCCAGGCACGATCTCCTCCTGGGACGAGATGCGCACCCGCTTCATCGCCAACTTCCAAGGTACTTGCGACCGGCCACCCGCCGTGAGCGACATGCGCCGCATCAAGCAACAACCCGGGGAGACCCTGCAGAAGTACATCCAGCGCTTCAACAACGCACACCTCAAGATTCCCATGGTGACTGAGGAGGCCATCATCTCAGCCTTCTCCGACGGCGTGCGTGATGTCAAGATGAAGGAGGAGCTGGCGATGCATGAAGACCTGTGCACTTCCTTGGAGCTGTTCAACTTGGCAACCAAGTGCACCAGGGCTGAGGAAGGGTGTCTCTCCCTCCTCGAGCTGCCGGCCGCAGACCCAGAAGAGAAGAAGCCCAAGGCCAAGGATGTGAAGCGCAAGGGGGTGCCGTGCTCGCGGCAGAACCAGACACCAAGTGGAGCAGAGATTAGCCCGAACCTCCCAAGGGCAGTCGGTACTATGTGTACCATGACCTCCACACCCACAACACCAACGAATGTCAAGAGCTCTAAGCCGCGCGAGAAGGAAGGATCAGCCATCACCCCGACCGCGGTGACCGGGGCTACGGTCGAGGAGGAGGAAGGAACGCAGGACACTGGGAAGACTGTGGCACGTGCAAAGGGTGGCGCGATCAACCTCGCGAGGATCGCTGGCAAGACCCGCCTCGCGAGGGAGACTGGAGGGATCAGCCTTGCGAGGATCACCCGCAAGGCAACGCAGGCATCCCTCTGCTGCCGCCGAAGCCAAGGAGAAATGAGGACCGCCACCAGGATGAGGGGGTTGGGGGCTTCCAGGAGCCGCGCGCGATCACTTGCATCCTGGGCGGGGCTCAAGTCCGAGCCTCTCAACGCATCTTCAAGCAGTTCGCCCGCGAAGTGAATGCAGCCCTCCCCAGGCTTGAAGCCACGCGCCCTCTTAGGTGGTCGGTGTGCGCCATCACGTTCAGTTCAGTAGATCAGCTCAAGTGTGCGGCTACAGCCGGAGTCCTCCTCATGCTTTGTTCCCCAATCGTCAGCAACATGGTGGTCACCAGGACCCTCATCGATGGTGGGGCAGGGCTCAACGTCCTGTCCGTGGAAACATTCAACAATCTCCAAGTGCCCTACAACCAGCTTCAGCCAACCAAGCCTTTCTCTGGAATCACCGACGGCTCCACGGTCCCTATTGGGCAAGTCCGCCTCCCTGTCACCTTCGAGGCACGCGACGACTACCGCACCGAGCTCATCGACTTCGACGTCGCTCACATTTGCCTGCCGTACAACGCCATCCTTGGGTACCCAGCGCTGGCCAAGTTCATGGCCGTAACTCACCACGGCTACAACATCCTCAAGATGCCAGGAAGTGGCAGAGTCATCACGGTGCCCTGTGAAGAGAAGGACGCGGTGTGTTCCCTGGAACGAGCCTTTCACGCCGCGTCACTGGAAGACCCGGATCGCGGAAGCAGGAGGCTTCCCGAGACCGCCCCAAGAAGAAGAAGACATCGTCCGCCCCGGCCCCTCAGGAGGCAGGCCCCTCTGGGCCCGTGCCTGCCCAGGGGGAACCTCCTTCCATCGCATAGGAAAGCGCACCCGGCGCCCTCCTTAGGTAGGGCTCGGGGGCTCTTCCCTGGAGGGCCACCAACCTAGCTAGGGCCACGAGGGAGGCGCTTGGGCACCACATGGAGGCGTGTTTCAAAGCACGTTTCCCTCAAGAAGGAGCAAGGCAAGGAGAGCCAGACCCTTAGGAGTTCGTCAGCAAGGCCATTCATGAGCTACAGGAGTCAAGAGTCATGAAAGGCGGCCGCCGCCTACCAGCAGTGGCTCCCCATCCAGGCGAGGATGGTGGGCTGCACGTCTGCATCGACATACCAGGGCTCAACCGAGTCGCCTCTCTGGAGCGCCTCTGGCCCTCGCGAGTGGGGCGCTGCGGAGGTCCACCCCACAGCTACGTTCGCATGCCTTACAGCTTGCCGAACGCGGCTGCCACGTACCAGCGCCTCATGAGGGGCATCACGGAGGCACAAGAGGCCAGGCGTTCCGCAGCCCTGGCGGAGATGGAGATGGTCCGCGAGGAGCCGCCAGTGCCTCCGGAGCCTCCCGAGGCCCCTGGGCCTGGGGGCTCGTGAGGATCGGCTTCCGCAGCCATCGAGTGTGCTACACCAACACCCCATCATCCTCAACGTCATCAGGTGACATCTTTCAAGTTTCACTTCCAGCTGGGAGCGCCCCCCAGGGCTGCATTATTCCTAGGCCGCGTGGGTCCGTCCCTGCGGCATGTATCCCTTTTATTGCATGTTGTTAGCTTACCTTGTTGGGGGCGCCCCTCGGGCTGCATCATCCCCAAGTCGCTCGGGCCTGACCCAGTGATGTCCGCCTTCCCAACATCTATTTGAAAAAATCCACTCCTCCGCGGCTAATGTGCTTGACCTAGTTGCCCGCTCAACTGACGGAAGTGCTCCCAAACGGCACGACGCTTGCGCATGGGTCCGTCCTTGCAACGCCGACAAACCTGAATGGCTGAGCTCTGGCCGTGGCAGCCCCGCATGGCGCCACCTCGTCAAGCCTTCAGTGCCTCATTACCCCTCGGAAGCAACCAACGGCTGACTGTCAATTGTCATGGCAACCCCCTCATTTTTTCTATGATGGATCCACAGGATCTCCTCAAGCAGCTGCGTCAGGCGAGGCCCTTGTGGTGTCTCCTTCACTCTCGGCCGCGCGAACCGCTTGCACGTTAAAGGGGGGGTGCCTGAGCATCGCGACTCAGGGCTCCTACTGGCTCTCCAGCCCTCACCCTCTGGCCTTGTCCACGGCATCGCGACCTGGCATACCAGCGACGGCTGAGACTCGCTCGAGGGCCGGGACCCGAAGACGTAGAGTAGACAGGGGAGCAGGGGCGAGAGGGGAGGGACACACGAAGACCTCGCCGAGCAACCTCATGCCTGCCGATGCACGGACTCGGTGACACACCAGAGAGCGGCCCCTGATTCTCGAGATAAGTCACCACCCCGAAGCGCCAGCTACCGTGGCATCATCCCCACACCTAATGCAATCCCGTGTTAGCGACGCCGCTCTCCTTTCTCACCGAACGATGGATGCTTGAGGACCAAAGGGGACCTCCTGAGCATCGCGACTCAGGGGCTCTTACCGGACCCCGGGTCGCTCACCTCCTGGCCTTGACCACGGCATCGCGACCTGGCATATCAGCGACAGCTGAAGCCGCCTTGGGACTGGGACCTGTCGGTGCAGAGCACCAAGCCCTCGTGAGGTTCGAAAGGGAGGACTGAGCTAAAACGGAATGAGCAACTCGCACAATTCTACGACAAGGGTTATATTAACAAAACAGGAGCACAGGCACCTTACAAGCCCCCACGGGACGCGTCTTTGATTCCTCGGAGGGAACAGATCCTAAAGGGACACTAACTACGCGCGCCCCTGCAAAATATGCCATCATCAACAGTGGGCCGTCAAGCACCGGCGCCAACCCCATCCAGATCAGAGTCGGCGGTGGCCTGACGAGCCCGCCTTGCTCCAGGAGCGGTGCCGGCTCGGGGGCTCGTAGCTGTTGTCGCTCGTCTCCGAACTCGCGAAAAGCTCGCCGGAGTCGCTGGAACCTCCGACGCCTCCACCGCCTGAGGAGCCGCCAAGGGAGTGGTCGGCGGGCCCAGTCCTCGCCACAGCAGGGTCCTGGCCACTTCTCCTGGGGCAGCACTCCAGCCGGCGCCCGTTCGCATCGAAGACCTTGAAGAACATCACCGAAGCACCGTCATACTCCAAGTGGATCGCGAGGGCGCCTCTTGTCCTGCAAACCCGGGCGATTTCGCTCCAGCCCCGAGTCATAAAGACCTCGCCCGGGGCAACGACCGCGACCTCTGCCTCGGTCGCGAGGGTGCTGCAGCCGGCGTGCTGCAGCCAAAGCTCCAGGAGTTCTCCCTGCGGGATGATGGAGGCGAAGAAGGGAGGAAGGTGAATCCAAGACTGAGGAGGCATGGCGACGTGGAGCACGAACTCTCGGGAGGAGCCATCGGTGTGGACCCCAGGAGGGACGACCCACACCTTCATGACTCATCGGCACCGACGGCGGCACCGCCCGTGGCGATCAGCATCAGCTCCTTCAGGGCCCTCGATGTGGGCGTACAAGGGAAGTGGGAACCCCGGCGGTGCCCGCTCGCACCAAGGCCTCAACACCACCTGATGGGCCCCCTCGTCCGGGCCACGAAGGATGAGTCGTTTCTTCGGCGGGAGCGGGTCTGGTTCCTCTCAGGGAGCCTTTCCCTTCTCTGTCGTTGAGAACCGGCGGATCGGAGCCATCGCAGCAAGACGGAGCAAGGACCGGGAAGAAGGATAAGCAAGGAGGGATGGACTGGAAGGGCGCACGCTGTTCCATACTTATGGCCGGCGAAGGCCAACCGCCGACCTCCACGATCGCAGCTAATCATGACCCACTTTGCATGCAGGGACTTGTCCAGTCCGTGTAGTTGCCTAGGCGCCATGGGGAAGTGGAGGCGCCCACGTCCAATCAACCACCACACGGCGCCCAAGGCCGCAGGCTGTTAGGGCCCGCGGCGCTTCGCTCTTTCCCTTCCGCCTCCCTGCACAGCCAAGTCCGAGCGCGCCTTGGGCCCGGGGGCTACTGTCGGTGTTCTGGGAACGGGGGTCCCCAGACTTGCCTTCCTGTGGCCTGCAGCGTGGCACAAAGGGGGGCCCAGCACGGCCCATCTTCACCAACACAGACCCAAGACCCTCGCGAGGGGCCAAGCCTCGCGGGGCGGACGACGCGGAGAGGCAATCCAGCCAAGAAGAGGGTGACTGGATTCCTCCCAGCAGTTCATCGCCCCAGCCAAGAACAGACCCTCGCGAGGCTGTTCTTCCTTGTATTGTTCATCATCATCAGCCCAAGAGGCAATCCACCACACCACCCATTGGAGTAGGGTATTACACCACAACGGTGCCCGAACCAGTATAAACCATGTGTCTCTTGTGTTGTTTTTCCATAGCTTAGATCTTAGTGAGGCGGAGGGGTGCAGGTAGGTAGGAGGTGAAATCTCTGCGCGCACCCCAGTGTTCAAACCTCAAGGGTCTGCCGGAACCCGAAATCCGACACTCCAAGCCGGATACCCGCGGAGGGGAGGATATCACTCAAGACCTGAACTTAGAGTTAGGCAACGGGCTGGATTCATTGGACAACATCCAGGAATCCAAATTTTCGAGTTCGGAAATTCCTCGGCCTCTGAGCCTTAGATTGGGTGAGGTTTCAGATTTAATTCCACCCACCCACCCGAACATAAGCAATCTATCCCAAATCAGGCAAGAGCCCGATGAAACAGTACATCATTACTGGGCCAGATTCCTCCTGGTTAGGAAAAGGATAAGGGACTGCCGCGAGGAAGACGCAATCTCAATCTTCTGCAATAATTGCACGGACAAGGGAATCCTCAACGCCATAAGTCGCTGTGATATTACATGCTTCGCTGCCTTAGCGTCCATTGTACGAAAGTACTGTGCGATGGAAAGCGCCTGGAAAACCGAAATAAAATTTTGGGACGATCTGGCCCTGAATACAAACCCAGTCCAAAATAAAAGGGTGCATCATCGCCAGACACCTGGGTCAAACACCAAAAAGCAAAAACCCTCTATAGGGCATGGAACCGTACTGGAAGGATGGCTTAATGGACCCTGTAAAATTCACAGTGCAGAGGACGCCACACCAACTCACAGCCTTAGAGCATGTTGGATACTCCGGCAGGTGGCCAAAATTGGCAAAGATCTCCTAATTCCGGAGGCCACAGAAAGCCACCCCGGAGACACCAATACGGTACTAACAGTGTTCGAGACTTTCGCATCAAATAATATGCGAAAAGGACACTCCGCAGCCTTGCCGAAGTCTACCAAGTAGCAACAATAAACTCATGGAGTGACACGGCTATTACCTTTAACACCAGTGATGAACCTAAATTCCGAACAGCCCGAGCACCAGCCGCATTGGTCCTCAGTCCAATAGTGGACGGCTTTCGTCTTACCAAGGTACTCATGGACGGCGGCAACGGATTGAACCTCATTTATGAGGAAACCCTTCAAAAAAATGGAAATAGACTGGAACCGCATTGAGCGAAGCAGCACAACCTTTAGAGGAATAATCCCCAGTCGGGAAGCGCGCTGTACAGGAAAAATCACACTAGATGTGGTGTTCGGCACGGCGGATAATTACAGGTCCGAAGAGGTCACGTTCCATGTGGCTCCGTTCAGCAGCGGTTATCACGCTTTGCTAGGGCGGGAAGCGTTTACAATATTCCAAGCAATATCCCATTACGGGTACATGAAGCTCAAGATGCCCGGGCCTAACGGGATCATCACTCTCGCTAGTGATCCGGACATAGCACTCCGCGCCGAAAACAAGACAGCCGCACTGGCCCTCGAGGCACTATCCGAAGCCCTAGCGGCTGAGGAACTGACTGCGCTACGCTCCACGGTGAATAGGGATGATGTGGTACTCGACAAAAGATCCAAGTCCACCTCCTTTAAATTGGCGGATGAAATAGTCAAATTCCAGGTCCATCCAACGGACCCCAATGAAACAGCTTCTATCGGGGCACAGTTAAACCTTGATGTAGACGCCGCACTGCGAGAGGTCCGACGAGAGAACTGGGACATTTTCGCCTGGCACCCTTTAGATATGCCAGGAATCCCATGCAGGCTGGCCGATCACAGTTTAAATATCCTAAAAGGATTCAAACCTGTCAAACAAGCTCTTCGGTGTTTTCCGAACCTAAGAGACAGGCCATGGGAGAGGAGCTAGCAAAGCTATTGGAGGCCGGATTCATCAGAGATATAAAACATCCGGACTGGCTAGCAAACCTGGTGATGGTACCAAAGAAGGACAAATCCTGGCGCCTGTGCGTTGATTTTAAAGACCTTAACAAGGCTTGCCCAAAGGATCCCTTCCCCCTCCCCCGCATCGATCAAATTATCGACGCTACCGCAAGACACGATTCGTCGTGTTTCCTCGACGCATATTCCGGCTACCATCAAATCAAGATGGCAGAATCAGACCAAGCCGCAACAACATTTATCACACCATACGGCCCATTCCGCTTCAACACAATGCCCTTCGGGCTCAAAAACGCCGGCGCAACATATCAGCGCATGGTTCAGACATGTCTGGCAAACAAGATCGGCAAAACAGTGGAGGCATATGTAGATGATGTGGTCGTCAAAACAAGACATGTCGAATCTCTAGTAGACGACTTGAGGCTCACATTTGATAACCTCTGAACATACGACATCAAGCTCAACCCGGAAAAATGCGTTTTCGGCGTCCCATCCGGAAAGCTCTTGGGCTTCATTGTATCCGGTAGAGGAATTGAAGCAAAACCAGCCAAGATCCGAGCTCTGTCACAATTGGATATCCCAAAGGACCTCAAACAAATACAAAAGTTAACCGGATGCGTGGCGGCTCTAAGCCGCTTTATCTCCTGCTTGGGAGAAAAGGCCCTCCCCCTCTACCGCCTCCTTCGGCGGACTGGACACTTTGAATGGACGAATGCAGCCACGGCCGGACTCGACGAAATAAAAGTCATATTGGCAACAAACCCAGTCCTGGCCGCGCCAAACATTGGCGAACCAATGCTATTGTACATTGCAGCAACACATCAGGTTGTAAGCGCAGTGCTCGTCGTCGAACGAGAAACGGACGGACACAAATTCCCCCTTCAAAAGCCGGTCTATTATGTGTCCACTGTCCTCACTCCGTGCAAATCACGGTACCCACATTATCAAAAGATTGCTTACGCGGTATTCATGGCATCCCGGAAGCTACGACACTACTTTCAAGAGTGTTCAATAACAGTAGCCTCGAAAGTACCACTTAACGATATTATAAACAACCATGACGCAATAGGCCGGATTGCAAAATGGGCCATTGAGCTCCTCCCTTTCGACATAACTTATAAGCCACGGCGAGCCATCAAGTGGCAAGTTTTGGCCGACTTTGTCGCAGAATGGACGGAGGCCGAACTCCCTAAAGAGTACGACACATATTCAAATTGGATCATGCATATCAACGGCTCCAAGATGTTGGCCGGACTAGGGGCTGGCGTCATTTTGACGTCCCCCATAGGAGACACAGTTCAATACGTACTCCAGATTATGTAGACAGACTCCAACAATGCAGCCGAATATGAGGCCCTTTTACATGGTCTCCGGATGGCAGTATCCATGGGCATTCAACGCCTAGAGATGCGCGGGGACTCGAACCTCACAATATCCCAAATAAATGGAGACTTCAATGCCAAGGATCCAAAAATGGCAGCTTACCGCAACGTCGTCCTAAAAATTTCAGCTCGGTTCGAAGGGCTTGAATTTCACTATATAGCCCGGGAAAATAATCAGGCGGCAGATGTCCTGGCATGCATCGGCGCAAAATGTGATGTAGTCCCCCCCCCCAACATCTTCTTGGAAAGGTTGTTCAAGCCATCCGTAGTATGGGAAGGGGAGCCGAACAATAACAGCCCGGACCCAACCGCACTACCCGACATCGAACATTCTGACACAATCAGAGGTTCTGCCAATGAAATAACACCTTCAACCCACATAATAATGGCCGTCCTCGCCCCATGGACAGAACCATTCCTCGCCTACCTTACTAGGCAGGAACTCCCCGAGGACCAAAATGAGGCACGCTGCATAGTGCGGCGATCCAAAGCTTACAAAGTCCACGAGGGAGAGCTTTAAAAGAAAAGCACTACCGGAGTCCTTCAAAGGTGCATCTCCGAAGAGGAAGGGCGGAACCTCCTGGCTGAAATTCATGCCGGACTCGGCGGTCATCACGCTGCAGCTCAGTCCCTTGTAAGCAAGGCCTTCTGTACAGGCTTTTATTGGCCGACGGCCCGGGCAGACGCCCAGGACTTAGTCCAGCGATGCGTCGGTTGCCAGCTCTTTGCAAACCAAAGCCATATGCCACCCACCGCCCTCCAAACTATCCCCATCACTTGGACCTTCACAGTCTGGGGGCTTGACATGGTTGGACCCCTTAAAGGTGGAACCCACAAGCAAAAATACTTACTGGTCATGGTGGATAAGTTCACCAAATGGATAGAAGCCAAGCCTGTCAAGATGGCTGAATCCGGACCGGTGATAGACTTTATATCCGGGGTTGTACACCGTTACGGCGTCCCCCACAGCATCATCACTGATAACGGCATGAACTTTACGGCCGACGAGGTAAAACTCTAGTGCAAAAACATGGGCATCAAGCTCGATTATGCTTCCGTCTATCACCCACAAACTAACGGCCAGGTCGAACATGCAAATGGTCTTATCATGAGCGGCATCAAACCCAGATTAGTGCGTTCCCTCAAGGAATCTAACACGCACTGGGTAGAGGAGCTCGACTCCGTACTCTGGGGGCTGCAGACCACGCCGAATCGCACCACCGGATACACACCATTCTTTATGGTGTACGGCGCAGAGGCAGTTTTGCCTTGCGACATAATTCATGACTCACCTCGAGTGCGCATGTACGAAGAAAGAGAAGCCGAGCTCGATCGGCAGGACAGTTTGGATGCATTGGAGGAGGAGCGTGACGTGGCAAAAGCCCGTTCCGCATTCTATCAACAGCAGGCTCGAAGATACCAAAGCAGAGAAGTACGGGCCAAAAATTACAATGTTGGCGAATTAGTTCTATGCCTGCCGGACAAGAAAAAGGACAAACTCAAGCCCAAGTGGGAAGGTCCCTTCATAATTGACCAAGTCCTGACTGGTGGAGCGTACCGCCTGCGAGATGCATCGGATAACCGACTCGAGTCGAACCCATGGAACACAGCCCGTCTCCGAAGATTCTATGCCTAGCACCGGACTCTGTGTTCGTCTCCTTCCTCTGTCCATTTTTTATATATTGTCTGTCTTACATTTCCCTCCTTCTCCCCTTCCTTTCTCTTATAGCCTTTAAAGGCTCATCAAATGACGTGCTATTCGCACTCACTAAACCTGGGGGCTTCTTTTAACAGAAGCTTATTTATACGGGCTTCATGCCCAACACATGTGTTCCACTTCCGCATGTACCTTTTATTTCACCATTATATGCATCGATATGACTTAAGTTTTGGCCAAGCTGGGTTGCTTGGCTCCTGTGCTTAACCCTACGTTCCCGATTATTCGTCTAGGCGGTAAAGGGAGCACCTCTGCGATTGTTACTGCCAGATCAGCCGGATGTGTACCTCAGACTGGGTGAAGCCGAAAGCTAGCGTTCTTAAGGGAATATTCGGCCAGTGACCTAAAAGATGATTTTTTTTCACTTATTTATTTCTGCGCCCCCAGATGCTTTTTCCGCGTCTTTAGGGCATGCCTCCCTGGGAAAGGAACCCCTAACGGAACTATTCTCCCTGGAAGATGTTTCTTACTAACGATGTAATATAACATAACTAGTCGGGCACTTGTTTGTTCACGCACTAATGACCCCTACGCCTGGTCTCCATGCATTCCCCGGTTCTTATATAACCGCATGGTAATTCGGACACACTCCGGACCGTCAGGTCCCGAGGCTGAAGCGAAAAGGTCGGCCATGACAAACGATCTACAATCCGGCTAGAAGGCATTATAAATGTCAATTAAATTACATAGTCATTCTGAATGATTGTATTCCTCTTCAATACCATCTAACAGGCTGTCTAATTTACAGTCCTGCTGGGAATACTTTGCGGCCAATTCTACTTGGCCGTATACTAAGCTTACAGGGATCTCCTTCCCATCGGGCCCCATAGGACCGACCTCGGCCATGTGGTTGGGGTCAGCCTTTGTGTACCGCGTCTTCACCATGGCCCAGGCCTCCCTAGCGCCTTGATGGCAGGCCGATATCTTCCACAATCAGAAGCATCGCCGTGCTCCCTTTAGCTTCTCCGCAAGCTCTCCAAGACCTTCGGGCATGGAGATGGATGGCCACAAGGCCTGGGCGACGCCTTGCATCGCCTGCCGAACTTGCTCGAGCAGTTGCGAGAGCTCGGGAAGAAGGTCACCCATAGAACCGGGCATCTCCTCTGCAGGACGACCTGTTAGCACACCTACAGACATTACTCTGTTAGTCGACTTCCCCGCCGAACTTTTTTTCAAAGGTTCGTTCAAGCACTTACTAAATATGCCGCGCCGAAGCCACTGATTCTTCTTAACGGAGTCTGACAGCTATGCACGAACATCTTTCAGGTCGACGCCCAGCTTGGTGTTGGCATCTTGGAGATCGTTCTTCTCCCACCTCACCTTTGTCAGCACCTTCTCCCCAGCCTTCAGCTGGCGTAGGAGTTGTTGCCTTTACGGACTCAATCCGGCGCCATCTGCAATTTCATTTGTCAGATTCGCACCCATGCCGTGCTTCGCAAAATACTTATCTTTCGAAGTGTATATTACCAGAGGGGGTCTCCTTGGGCTCCCTTGCCGCGGCTAGTGCGGCCTCAAGTTGGGCTTTGCACTCTTCCAGCTCCTAGGACAGTAGGGAATTCTTTTCTGTAAGAACCTACATAACATATGATCCTTAAATCAGTTATTCTAACTGTTTCAAGTCTCGGGGGCTACTGGTATATATATAATTACCAAAATTTTCTTACCCATATGTCTTTTACATATTGCTCCGTGGCTCTGGCTAGACCATTTTGAGCGGCACGGAGGTACGCACCTCCCGAATAGAAGGCATCTAATGCCTCTCAGGAGAAACAAGCGTCGCGAAGAATTGTCCGGCGACGCCTGTGGTTCATGGCACTCTCCACCTCAGAGTTGGTAGCAGACAACCTGTCCACATCCTCCGTCGGAGGAGCGTCCGGTGTGCGCCTTGTGTTCACCTCCGCCTCCGGACCAGGCTTTGGAGCCTGGCTGGTGGAGGCGCGATTGGCAGCCTCTCCGGATATAGTCTGGCGAGGTCTCTTTGTCCTAAAGAGAGCACGAGTGTTAACATGCCTTGAAGGTATAACACCTGGGATAAGGGGCCGCGCCATACCTTTGCGCTGACGTCTCGGTCCGGACTGCACCTCTTTTCTGCCCACGGGGCCCTATGGCCCCTCGTTGGCTTGTCGCCGTAGGTTCGGCCTCCCGTCTCAAAAACCTCCCCTGCAAAGCTCGGTTGTAATCAGGAAACTGAAAACACGAGAGGGCGGACCCCTATTCGGGGTAATGGGACTTCGATCTCAGTTACCTGGGAGGCCAGGATTATCCCTGGGTAATCGGACGTAATGGCCACCAAGGCGTTGTCCTTGCTCAATTGATGGAACTCTCCATCAATCAGCTCCACAGATAAGTCCGGATCCTCTTGAGAGGCCGGGTCGAGGGACCGTACTGGGTCCTCGGGTTGTGGAGGAGGGCTGTTTATTTCTTTAACAGCCTAGCCCAGTTCCTGCGTTAAAGTCGTTAGACTGAATATTTAACAATGGGAATATAAAACGGATGGGCAAGTAAACCACTTACCCAGCTTGGGGGATTGTACATAGAAAATCCACCCTGTGGGTTGACACGGAGAAATTCCTCCTCTTCTCCCTTGTACAAAGAGGACAAGGTCTTTGTTAGGGCCGCAGCCGAATCCGGTCCCTTACAGCCGTAGCGGGTGGCGTCATCCTCCCCGTTGAAATCCCACATGGGGTGGCCTCTGTACTGTAGCGGCTGCACCCCTCGCATGATGCATGCGGCCATGACCCCGATCATGGTCAGTCCGGAATGAGCTAACAATCTTATCCGACCCATCAGGTAACGAACATCCTTGTCACTTTCCCTCTGAGGGCTTCGTGGATGCCAGCTTAGGCGCTTCTTTAGTGGAGCACTGTCGAACTCAGGGAGGCTGATCCGGACAGGATCTGGCAGCGGGATGTCCTCTATGTAAAACCTTTCCGAAGGCCAGTCCTCGGACGCCTTCTTTGGGGTTCCGGATAGATATCCGGTCCCGGCGATGCGCCACACATCGGCTCCACCCACTTGATATATCGACCCCTTCTGAGAACGGGGCGCAAGGCAGAATAGCTCTTTCCACAACCCGAAATGAGCCTCAACACCCAAAAATAGCTCGCAGAGGCTATGAAGCCCGCGATATGCAATGCGGAGGCAGGCGTAAGATTGTGTAGCTGGAGGCCATAGAACTCCAGGAGCCCCCGGAGAAACGGATGGATTGGAAATCCGAGCCCTCTTATTAAATAAGGGACGAGGCATACCCGCTCTCCTTTGGAGGGATTAGGGGCACTCTCCGCTTGCTCTCTGCCATTATAGATGGCAAGACCGGCTCGAACCGGGACCATATAGGCCGGGGGAGAAATCCCTTGGTCTGGAGCGTCACTAGCTCGCTATGTGGGATGGAGCATCTCTCCCAATATCCAGGCTGAGGGCTGGAAGGGCGAAAGGAGGAGTTGCGATGGCTGGCCATGGTGGTATGGACCTTTGTCGGATGCGCTCTGATGAACGCTCGCGAAGGGGAGAAGGTGTGGTTTGGATCTAAATCCTCGTCCCCTTAAATGGGCGGCTCATTTACGCGGCTAGGGGTGTGGATGTAAAAACACTCAGACTTTTCATATTCGTTTGACATGTGGGAGACGGCCATTATTGGGCATAGAAGCCAAGGAGCGCAACATTTACAAGAAACCGGACTTTATTCAACAGGTACACGGAATTTGGAGGAGAACACGCCTTGCAATGCCGAAGACAATCTGTGCGCCGGACTCATCGTCATTGAAGCCTGGTTCGGGGGCTACTGAGGGAGTCCTGGATTAGGGGGTGTCCGGATGGTCGGACTATACCTTCAGCCGGACTCCTGGACTATGAAGATACAAGATTGAAGACTTCATCCCGTGTCCGGAAGGGACTTTCCTTGGCGTGGAAGGCAAGCTTGGCGATACGGATATGTAGATCTCCTACCATTGTAACCGACCTTGTGTAACCCTAACCCTCTCCGGTGTCTATATAAACCGAAGGGTTTTAGTCCGTAGGACAACAATCACAACATACAATCATACCATAGGCTAGCTTCTAGGGTTTAGCCTCTCTGATCTCGTGGTAGATCTACTCTTGTAACACTCATATCATCAATATTAATCAAGTAGGACGTAGGGATTTACCTCCATCAAGAGGGCCCGAACCTGGGTAAAACTTCGTGTCCCTTGCCTCATGTTACCATCTGGCCTAGACGCACAGTTCGGGACCCCCTACCTGAGATCCGCCAGTTTTGACACCGACAGTCGGCCTCTGGGGTCCACTCGAATGGGCCCTTCTTTTTCATCATCTTGAAGAAGGGTAGGGCGTGCTCTCCCAGCTTGGAGATGAAGCACCCCAACGCAGTCACCCGACCAGCCAACTTCTACATTTCCTTGAGGGTCTACAGTGGACTCATGTCTTCAATGGCCTTGACCTTCTCTGGGTTGGCCTTGACCCCCCTGTGGGACACCAGGAAGCCCAGCAGCTTGCCGGATGGGACGCCAAACACGCATTTCTCCAGGTTGAGCCGCAAGTCCACCTGGCGAAGGCTTTCAAAGGTCTCCTCCAGGTCTTGGATCAAGGTCCCCGTCTCCCGAGACTTCACCACGATGTCGTCGACATAGGCTTCAGCGTTTCTCCCGAGTTGCCGCCCTAAGGCGATGTGCATGAGTCGCTGAAAGGTTGCGCCTGTGTTGCGTAGCCCGAACGGCATGCAAGTGTAGCAGTACACCCCACACGGGGTCAGGAAGGCCTGATACGTCCCCAACGTATCTATAATTTTTTATTGTTCCATGCCATATTATATCCTGTTTTGAACATTATTGGGCTTTATTATACACTTCTATATTATTTTTGGGACTAACCTATTAACCAAAGGCCCAGCCCAGAATTGCTGTTTTTTGCCTATTTTACAGTTTTGCAAGAAAAGAATATCAAACGGAGTCCAAACGGAATGAAACCTTCGGGAACGTGATTTTCGGAACGAACATGATCTAGGAGAGTTGGACCCTACATCAAGCAACCAACTGGGAAACCACGACGTAGGGGGGCACGCCTACCCCCCCCCCAGGCGCGCCCTCCACCCTCGTGGGCCCCCTGTTGCTCCACCGACGTACTCCTTCCTCCTATATATACCTACGTACCCCAAAACTACCAGATACAGAGCCAAAACCCTAATTACACTGCCATAACTTTCTGTATCCACGAGATCCCTTCTTGGGGCCTGTTCCAGAGCTCCGCCGGCGGGGGCATCGATCACGGAGGGCTTCTACATCAACACCATAGCCCCTCCGATGAAGTGTGAGTAGTTTACTTCAAACCTACGGGTCCATAGTTATTAGCTAGATGGCTTCTTCTCTCTTTTTGGATCTCAATACAATGTTATCCCCCTCTCTCGTGGAGATCTATTTGATGTAATCTTCTTTTGCGGTGTGTTTGTTGAGACCGATGAATTGTGGGTTTATTATCAAGTTTATCAATGAACAATATTTGAATCTTCTCTGAATTCTATTATGTATGATTTGTTATCTTTGCAAGTCTCTTTGAATTATCAGTTTGGTTTGGCCTACTAGATTGATCTTTCTTGCAATGGGAGAAGTGCTTAGCTTTGGGTTCAATCTTGCGGTGTCATTTCCCAATGACAGTAGGGCAGCAAGGCACGTATTGTATTGTTGCCATCGATGATAACAAGATGGGGTTTATATCATATTGCATGAGTTTATCCCTCTACATCATGTCATCTTGCTTAAAGCGTTACTCTGTTCTTATGAACTTAATACTCTAGATGCATGCTGGATAGCAGGCGATGTGTGGAGTAATAGTAGTAGATGCAGGCAGGAGTCGGTCTACTTGTCTCGGACGTGATGCCTATATACATGACCATACCTAGATATTCTCATAACTATGCTCAATTCTATCAATTGCTCAACAGTAATTTGTTCACCCACCGTAATACTTATGCTCTCGAGAGAAGCCACTAGTGAAACCTATGGCCCCCGGGTCTATTCTCCATTATATCAATCTTCCAATACTTAGTTATTTTTATTGCTTTCTATTTTACTTTTCTTATAATAAAAATACCAAAAATATTATCTTATCATATCTATCAAATCTCACTCTCATAAGTGATTGTGTAGGGATTGGCAACCCCTTATCGCATTGTTTGCGAGGATTTATTTGTTTGTGTAGGTGCGAGGGACTCGCGCGTGGCCTCCTGCTGGATTGATACCTTGGTTCTCAAAAACTGAGGGAAATACTTACGCTGCTTTACTGCATCACCCTTTCCTCTTCAAGGGAAAACCAACGCAGTGCTCAAGAGGTAGCAAGAAGGATTTCTGGCGCTGTTGCCAGGGAGTCTACGCAAAAGTCAACATACCAAGTACCCATCACAAATCCTTATCTCCTGCATTACATTAGTTGCCTTTTGCCTCTCGTTTTCCTCTCCCCCACTTCACCCTTGCCGTTTTATTCGCCCTCTCTCTCTATCCTTCCTCTCTTTCTCCATTTGCCTCTTTTTCCCGTCTCTTGTTTGCTTGTGTGTTGGATTGCTTGCTTATCACGATGGCTCGAGATAACACCAAATTTTGTGACTTCGCTAATACCAACAACAATGATTTTATTAGCACTCCAATTGCTCCTCTGACCGATGCTGAATCTTGTGAAATTAATGTTGCTTTGTTGAATCTTGTCATGAAAGATCAATTTGCCGGCCTTCCTAGCGAAGATGCCGCTACCCATCTAAATAGCTTCGTTGATTTATGTGATATGCAAAAGAAGAAAGATGTGGACAATGATATTGTTAAATTGAAGCTATTTCCTTTTTCGCTTAGAGATCGTGCTAAAGCTTGGTTTTCTTCTTTGCCTAAAAATAGTATTGATTCATGGAATAAGTGCAAAGATGCTTTTATCTCTAAGTATTTTCCTCCCGCTAAAATCATCTCTCTTAGAAATGATATCATGAATTTTAAGCAACTTGATCATGAACATGTTGCGCAGGCTTGGGAGAGGACGAAATTAATGATACGTAATTGCCCTACACATGGTTTGAATTTGTGGATGATTATACAAAAAATTTATGCCAGATTGAATTTTGCTTCTAGAAATCTTTTAGATTCGGCCGCGGGAGGCACTTTTATGGAAATCACTTTAGGAGAAGCTACTAAACTCCTAGATAATATTATGGTTAATTATTCTCAATGGCACACTAAAAGATCTACTAATAAGAAAGTGCATGCGATAGAAGAAATCCATGTTTTGAGTGGAAAGATGGATGAACTTATGAAATTATTTGCTAATGAAAGTGTTTCTTCTGATCCTAATGATATTCCTTTGTCTACTTTGATTGAGAATAATAATGAATCTATGGATGTGAATTTTGTTGGTAGGAATAATTTTGGTAACAACGCGTATAGAGGAAACTTTAATCCTAGGCCGTATCCTAGTAATTCCTCTAATAATTATGGTTATTCCTATAACAATTCTTATGGAAACTTTAATAAGGTGCCCTCTGATTTTGAATCCAATATTAAAGAATTCATTACTTCACAAAAGAATTTCAGTGCTTTGATTGAAGAAAAATTGCTTAAGATTCATGAGTTGGCTAGGAACGTTGATAGAATTTCTCTTGATGTTGATTCTTTGAAACTTAGATCTATTCCACCTAAGCATGATATCAATGAGTCTCTCAAAGCCATGAGAATTTCCATTGATGAGTGCAAAGAAAGAACCGCTAGGATGCGTGCTAAGAAAGATTGCTTTATAAAAGCGTGCTCTTCTAGTTTCCATGATAATAAAGATGAAGATCTAAAAGTTATTGATGTGTCCCCTATTAAATCTTTGTTTTGCAATATGAATCTTGATAATGATGGGACTGAATGTAATCCACCTTTACCTAGAAGGTGTTTCAAAAATTCGGAGTCTTTAGATCTTGACGCTAAAATTGTTAAAAGTGGGATTGAAGAAATCAAAACACTAGGTATTGATGAACCCACTATTTTGGATTTCAAGGAATTTAATTATGATAATTTCTCTTTGATAGATTGTATTTCCTTGTTGCAATCCGTGCTGAATTTTCCTCATGCTTATAGCCAAAATAAAGCCTTTACCAAACATATCGTTGATGCTTTGATGCAATCTTATGAAGAAAAACTTGAGTTGGAAGTTTCTATTCCTAGAAAACTTTATGATGAGTGGGAACCTACTATTAAAATTAAAATTAAAGATCATGAATGCTATGCTTTGTGTGATTTGGGTGCTAGTGTTTCCATGATTCCTAAGACTTTGTGTGATTTGCTAGGTTTCCGTTATTTTGATGATTGCTCTTTAAACTTGCATCTTGCGGATTCCACTATTAAGAAACCTATGGGAAGAATTAATAATGTTCTTATTGTTGCAAATAGGAATTATGTGCCCGTGGATTTTATTGTTCTTGACATAGATTGCAATCCTTCATGTCCTATTATTCTTGGTAGACCTTTCTTAGAATGATTGGTGCAATTATTGATATGAAGGAAGGGAATATTAGGTTCCAATTTCCGTTAAGGAAAGGCATGGAACACTTCCCTAGAAAGAAAATTAAATTACCTTATGAATCTATTGTGAGAGCCACTTATGGATTGCCTTCCAATGATGGCAATACCTAGATCTATCTTCGCTTGTATGCCTAGCTAGGGGCATTAAATGATAGCGCTTGTTGGGTTAGACTTAAATGTGCTAGTCATATTCTTCATGATGCTCTCTTTATGTTACAATTCTTATCTTTTACGTGAGCATCATTGAAATCATCATACCTAGCTAGGGGCGTTAAATGATAGCGCTTGTTGGGAGGCAACCAAATTTTATTTTTATTCCTTGATTTTTGCTCCTGCTTAGTAATAAATAATTTATCTAGCCTCTGTTTTGGTTGTGTTTTTTGTGTTTGTCCCAAGTAGAACCGTTGGGAAGACTTGGGGAAAGTCTTTTTAATCTTGCTGTAAAAAAACAGAAACCTTAGCGCTCGCGAGAACTTCTGTCATTTTTATTTGGAAAGTGATATTTAGTTAATTATTTTTGCACGTGATTAATAGATAAATTCCTCACGTCCATAAATTTATTTTATAATTTTTGGGGTTCCAGATCTTTCGTTAGCTACAGATTACTACAGACTGTTCTGTTTTTGACAGATTCTGTTTTTCGTGTGTTGTTTGGTTATTTTGATGAATCTATTGCTAGTAAAATAGTTTATAAACCATAGAGAAGTTGTAATACAATAGGTTTAACACCAATATAAATAAATAATGAGTTCATTACATTAACTTGAAGTGGTGTTTTGTTTTCTTTCGCTAACAGAGCTCACGAGATTTTCTACTCTAAGTTTTGTGTTGTGAAGTTTTCAAGTTTTGGGTAAAGATTTGATGGATTATGGAACAAGGAGTGGCAATAGCCTAATCTTGGCGATGCCCATGGAACCCACAAGATAATCTAAGGACACCTAAAATCCAAAGCTTGGGGATGCCCCGGAAGGCATCCCCTCTTTCGTCTACTTCTATCGGTAACTTTACTTGGAGAGATATTTTTATTTACCACATGATATGTGTTTTGCTTGGAGCGTCTTGTATTATTTGAGTCTTTATTTGTTAGTTTTACACAATCATCCTTGTTGCACACACCTTTTTCAGAGAGACACTCATGATTCGGAGATTGTTAGAATACTCTATGTGCTTCACTTATATCTTTTGAGTTATATAGTTTTTGCTCTAGTGCTTCACTTATACTTTTTAGAGCACATTGGTAGATTTGTTTTTAGAAACCATTGTTCTCTCATGCTTCACTTAGATTATTTTGAGAGTCCTACAAAACAGCGTGGTAATTTGCTTTAATTATTTTAGGCATTCAAGATTAATAATAAAATTTTCTTATGAGTGTGTTGAATACTATGAGAAGTTTGAAACTTGATAATTGTTTTGAGATATGGAGATGGTGATATTAGAGTCGTGCTAGTTGAGTAGTTGTGAATTTGAGAAATACTTGTGTTAAAGTTTGTGATTCCCGTAGCATGCACATATGGTGAACCGTCATGTGATGAAGTCGGGGAATGATTTATTTATTGATTGTCTTCCTTATGAGTGGCGGTCGGGGACGAGCGATGGTCTTTTCCTACCAATCTATCCCCCTAGGAGTATGCGCGTAATACTTTGCTTTGATAACTTGTAGATTTTTGAAATCAGTATATGAGTTCTTTATGACTAATGTTGAGTCCATGGATCATACGCACTCTCACCCTTCCACCATTGCTAGCCTCTCTAATACCGCGCACCTTTCACCGATATCATACACCCACCATATACCTTCCTCAAAACAGCCACCATACCTACCTATCATGCCATTTCCATAGCCATTCCGAGATATATTGCCATGCAACTTTCCACCGTTCCGTTTACTATGACACGCTCCATCATTGACATATTGCTTTGCATGATCATATAGTTGACATTGTATTTGTGGCAAAGCCACCGTTCATAATTCTTTCATACATGTCACTCTTGATTCATTGCATATCCCGGTACACCGCCGGAGGCATTTACATAGAGTCATATTTTGTTCTAAGTATTGAGTTGTAATTGTTGAGTTGTAAGTAAATAAAAGTGTGATGATCATCATTTTTTAGAGCATTGTCCCAAGTGAGGAAAGGATGATGGAGACTATGATTCCCCCACAAGTCGGGATAAGACTCCGGACGAAAAAAAGAGGCCATAAAAAATAGAAAAGGCCCAATATATATATATATATATATATATATATATATATACATAAACACTATTCTGATCACGGGATCAGAATAATATTCTGATCACAACCAGACCTGCCCCGCTAGTAGTACGTTGAACTTCCCTGTGTACTCGGTTGAAGTTCTACCAACATTGCCCAAACGGGGCTTGCGATATACCATTGGAAAGCTATGGACACCAATATCATGACCCAACTTAAATTTTTGGCAAATTATAAGCGGTTTAAGAGCAGTTTTGAAAACCGTTTTTTCTTCGCACAAAAAACGTGAATTGTATTTTTTATCGCATTTCTAAACGTTTATCAAAATGAGGCATATAATATGGCGTTGGAAAGCTGCTGCAAAACCGCTCCTTCCACATGTTGAAAGTTTTTTCTAATTCGCTATGGTTAAAGAGTAATTTGAAAAAACGTAAAATTTCGTAAACCAAGCAGCTGAGTTCATTTTTTTGATGTCATTTCTAAACGGCTAATCCAGTGGAGGCATATGATATGGCGTTGGAAAGCTTATAAAAATGCACTACTTTTTCATCTTGAAAGTTTTTTTTCTAATTTTGAATGGTTGAAGAGTAATTTAGAAAATGGTCCAAGTCCTATCAAGTTCGTATTTTCGAGCTAATTTTTTAACCGTGCGTCCGAATGCAGTAAATGATATGGCGTTGGAAAGCTTGAAAAAATGCGAAACTTTTTGGTATGTATTGTTTCTCCCAATTCTTTATGGTTTTAAATCAGTTTTGAAAATGGCGAAAAACGTATTTTCACCATAATTTCTACAAACTTTATCGGAATTGGGCAAATGATAGGCCGTTGAAAAGCTATGGAAAATGCGAAACTTTTTCATGTTGATGGTTTTCTCTGATTCCTAGCCGTTTTCAAGTAATTCCGAAAACGGTGGGATCATTCGTTCTGCCTCTATCGCGAAACATATTCCTCGAAAATGCACCGCGTGAAGAACCTGAACTTCTCGGTGCGTGTACCTGAACTTCACTCTGTTTTTCACGTGATTTTTTTACTCATAGATCTTCATTCACTGCTCATAGCTCTCCGTCCCACTCACGGAAATTGAGCGGGTGATATACCGATGGAAAGCTACTGTAAACACGCAACTTTCCCGTGTTGATCATTTTTTCATACTCGCGATGATTTTGAAAGTTTTTCATCTGAAATTCATTTAGTGTAGTAGGTGAACTTCCTACTGTTTTCACGTTGAACTTCTGTGACGTAATTTCGTTTGCAGTAGTTGAACTTCTGTGTTGTTTTCACCTCTATCACAAGAATTTTTGAACTTTCTCCGGCCGAGCACTTGAACTTCTAGCAAGAAAACTTTAGGATTCGCATTTTCATTCTTTTTTTAATACAAAATGCACACCGTGTACTACGTGAACTTTTGGCAGTTATCGATCTGAACTTCTGAGATCATGCGTTCTGCCTTCATCGAAATGACAGAGTCTCCGAAAAAGCACTTCGTGAAGAGATTGAATTTTTGGATCAGTTCTTTTCGAACTTCACTCTATTTTTCACTTGTTATTTTTTACCCGTAACTCCCCAACCACTTACCAGAATTGACCAAATGATATATCAATGAAAAGCTGTTGAAAACAAGCAACTTTCCCGTGTTTATCATTTTTTCATACTTGTGACGGTTCAAAATAATTTTTTCATTACACAAAAACATGTTTTAATTGGTATACATGAAACTTTTAAATTGTACATCGGAATGTAACATATAATATACCGTTGGAAAGCTTATGAATAGGAGAATCCTTTTCATATAGACAGACGTTACAATTTTTTGTCGTTTGAGAGTAGTTTTAAAAATGGAAAAAACAACATTGTTTTTTGCCTGTTTTTTACATGTAATTGAAGGTTGGACGTCTCGCACTAGAGATCTTGAACTTCGCCAGGAGGAGCACGTGAACTTCTTGCAACAAACTTTCTAAGCTTTTTATTTTTTATTCTTATATTCCTATCTAAAACGCATTTCCTGTACTAGTTGAACATGTTATTTTCTATTTTCTTATATTCTTATTTTCTATGCTTTTTTCTAATTGAACTTCTTTGTTATTTTGAATTGAACTTATTGGTTTTTTTCTTTAGTAACCGGAAAAATTTGAGTTTTCAAGTATAATATCAAACTGCTCCATTTTTTAAATTTGAACTTCTTCGTTTTATTTCTTTCAGTAATGGAAAAAATGATAGGTTTGTAATAAAACTCGAACCACTCATCTATTTTAATTTGAACTTCTGGTTTTATTTATAAATGAGAAAGATCCATCAAAATCCATTGGAATTGTTTGAACTTTTTGTTTGTCATTTTCTTTGAACTCTCCATTTTATTAATTTTGAACTTTCAGAGTTAACAAGTCCATTTATACATGAACTTCTCGACAATATGTCCCCGACTGGCTCAAGTTTTATGCATTCTTATATATACAAAAAAGGAAAGGAAAATAGAAAAAATGTTGCGTTCTTATGGACACCAGTAACACTTTTTGGGAGCACATTATTCCACTATAATTTATTGCATAATTTTGCCGCAAAAAATGGCATTTTGTTGTTGTTGTCAACATCAAGTAGCATAACTTGATTTTTTCTGATGGAATTATACTAATAGAACTGCTGCAGGTTTCTTGTTGAACTGCTAGTCGATGATGGCACAACACTTGAAACTCCTTGCATCACACTATGAACTTCTCCTCGGCCATCTTTATTCATTCTCGTTCGTTTTCTTACGAAAACACACAAAATTTGCAACCAGGAACATGTGCAAATCGAACTTTTACACATTTTTCAATGAGAAATTTATTTTCAGATAGGAGCAATACATCTGTATATTATGTCTTCTAGCAAGTACGAAGATCAGATTTATTTCCTGTACACATGCAGTTTGTTCGGCCTGCTACCATCATTTTGTTTGACCTGCCATGAAAGCTTTGTTTGACCTGCCATAAACATCAAAAGGGCATTTTCATTCTGTTGGCTAGAATTCAGCATAGAGAGCATAGCTAATGAGGTAACATCGATTGTTTTTTCTATAGGAAACCTCTTAGACATTTTGGTGAACACTTACATGGCAGAGCACACGACAAGCCTAGCTTATGGATCGGGTCAATAGAAGCGCACGAATCTGGAGTAGAGTGATGGGGATGGAGTTCACTCACTGCCGTCCAAGGGGTGGGGTGCTCGCCTGCGACGCGTGCCCTCCAGCCACCCTCTCCACTGCTGACGACGGTGCTGCGGGGCAACGCGACATGGGTAGCTGGGACACGCAGAGGGGCGTCGGCACGCTGTGGGAGACGATCCCATCGGTAGCATTTTCAACAATGGAGCCACGTGCATCAGTTGTAGGATGCCGGCCATCGACTGGGTTAGGAGGAGGCGGGAGTGGTTTCGCGCCGGAAGGAGAGGGCAGAGACGCGGCAGAAGGATGCAAGGTTGGCGGCTTGCCGGAAGGAGGTGGGGCGGCCTCGCGCCAGAGGAGGTGGTGAGTGTAGCTCGCCAGAAGAAGGCGGGGCCGCCTCGCGCCGGAGGAGGCTGGGGCCGCCTCGCGCCGGGAGGTGGGGGCGGCGGCTCGCTGCCATGAGGGGTGGGCGGCAGCGCGCCGGGAGAAGGTGGGGGCGGCGGCACGCCGAAAGGAGGCGCGAGCGGCGACGCACCGAGAGGAGGCAGGGTCAGCGGCGACGGATTTGGAGAAGGTCATGGATGGCTAATGGATCGGGGGAGTTGTGATGAGGTATGGGTAGTGGGTGTTCTTTCTTTTTTTAGATAAGACTGGTGGAGAAGTTCGAGGAGTTCGGGAACACCACCGCGGCTCCTATATAGGGCGTTGTGATCCAAATAACTATTCTAATCCTGGGATTAGAATAGTGTTGTCCTATATATATAGAGAGAAGGGACATTCCTACTATCCTTTTACCACACTTGTGCTTCAAACTAGCACCATGATCTTCATGATAGAGAGTCTCCTATGTTATCACTTTCATATACTAGTGGGAATTTTTCACTATAGAACTTGGCTTGTATATTCCAATGATGGGCTTCCTCAAAATGCCCTAGGTCTTCGTGAGCAAGCGAGTTGGATGCACACCCACTTAGTTCATTTTGTTGAGCTTTCATATACTTATAGCTCTAGTGCATCCGTTGCATGGCAATCCCTACTCACTCACATTGATATCTATTGATGGGCATCTCCATAGCCCGTCGATACGCCTAGTTGATGTGAGACCATCTTCTCCTTCCTTTTGTCTTCTCCACAACCACCATTCTATTCCACCTATAGTGCTCTGTCCATGGCTCACGCTCATGTATTGCGTGAAGATTGAAAAAGTTTGAGAACACCAAAAGTATGATTTAAATACTTTGTGTGGTGAAGATGGAGCATAGCCAGACTATATGATTTTGTAGGGATAACTTTCTTTGGCCATGCTATTTTGAGAAGACATAATTGCTTAGTTAGTATGCTTGAAGTATTATTATTTCTATGTCAATATTAAACTTTTGTCTTGAATCTTTCGGATTTGAATATTCATATCACAATTAAGAGAATTACATTGAAATTATGCCAAGTAGCATTCCACATCAAAAATTCTGTTTTTATCCTTTACCTACTCGAGGACGAGCATGAATTAAGCTTGGGGATGCTTGATATGTCTCCAACGTATCTATAATTTTTTATTATTCCATGCTATATTATATCCCGTTTTGACCATTATTGGGCTTTATTATACACTTCTATATTATTTTTGGGACTTACCTATTAACCAGAGGCCCAGCCCAGAATTGCTATTTTTTTGCCTATTTTAGGGTTTCGCAAGAAAAGAATATCAAACGGAGTCCAAACGAAATGAAACCTTCGGGAACATGATTTCCGGAACGAACATGATCCAGGAGACTTGGACCCTACGTCAAGCAACCAACAGGGAAGCCACGAGCTAGGGGGGCACGCCTACCCCCCCCCCCCCCAGGCGCGCCCTCCACCCTCTTGGCCCCCCTGTTGCTCCACCGACGTACTCCTTCCTCCTATATATACCTACGTACCCCCAAACTACCAAATACAGAGCCAAAACCCTAATTCCACCGCCGTAACTTTCTATATCCACGAGATCCCATCTTGGGGCATGTTCCGGAGCTCCGCCGGAGGGGACATCAATCACGGAGGGCTCCTACATAAACACCATAGCCTCTCCAATGAAGTATGAGTGGTTTACTTCAGACCTACTGGTCCATAGTTATTAGCTAGATGGCTTCTTCTCTCTTTTTGGATCTCAATACAATGTTATCCCCCTCTCTCGTGGAGATCTATTCGATGTAATCTTCTTTTGCGGTGTTTTTGTTGAGACCGATGAATTGTGGGTTTATGATCAAATTTACCTATGAACAATATTTGAATCTTCTCTGAATTCTTTTATGTATGATTGGTTATCTTTGGAAGTCTCTTCAAATTATCAGTTTGGTTTGGCCTACTAGATTGATCTTTCTTGCAATGGGAGAAGTGCTTAGCTTTGGGTTCAATCTTGCGCTGTTCTTTCCCAGTGACAGTAGGGGCAGCAAGGCACGTATTGTATTGTTGCCATCGAGGATAACAAGATGGGGTTTATATCATATTGCATGAGTTTATCCCTCTACATCATGTCATCTTGCTTAAAGTGTTACTCTGTTCTTATGAACTTAATACTCTAGATACACGCTGGATAGCGGTTGATGTGTGGAGTAATAGTAGTAGATGCAGGCAGGAGTCGGTCTACTTGTCTCGGGCGTGATGCCTATATACATGATCATACCTAGGTATTCTCATAACTATGCTCAATTCTGTCAATTGCTCAACAAGAATTTGTTCACCCACCGTAATACTTATGCTCTCGAGAGAAGCCACTAGTGAAACCTATGGCCCCCGGGTCTATTCTCCATTATATCAATCTTCCAATACTTAGTTATTTGTATTGCTTTCTATTTTACTTTGCATCTTTATCATAAAAATACCAAAAATATTATCTTATCATATCTATCAGATCTCACTCTCGTAAGTGACCGTGCAGGGATTGACAACCCCATATCGCGTTGGTTGCGAGGATTTATTTGTTTGTGTAGGTGCGGGGGACTCGCGCATGGCCTCCTACTGGATTGATACCTTGGTTCTCAAAAACTGAGGGAAATACTTATGCTGCTTTACTGCATCACCCTTTCCTCTTCAAGGGAAAACCAACGCAGTGCTCAAGAGGTAGCAAGGCCGTCTTCTCCACATCTTCTACCGCCATCTTGATCTGGTGATATCCTGAGAACGCATCCAGGAAGCATAGCAAGTCGCATTCGGTGGTGGAGTCAATGATCTGGTCGATGCATGGAAGCGGGAACGGATCTTGGGGGCAGGCCTTGTTGAGGTTGGTGAAGTCGACGCACATCCGCTCCTTCCCGCCTTTCTTGGGGATGACGACGGGGTTTGCCAGCCACTCGGGGTACCGAACCTCGCGAATGACACCCACAGCCTCCAACTTGCGAGTTTCTTGGATGATGAAAGCTTGCTTCTCCGTGGATTGCCGCCTCGCCTTCTGCTTCACGGGGCGTATGTTGGGGCACACCTTCAGGTAGTGCTCTGTTACCTCTCTTGGGACCCCTACTAGCTGATTGGGCTCCCAGGCGAACACTCCCTTGTTTGCACGCAAGAACTTCACTAGCGCCTCCTCCTGACCAGGCTCAAGGTTGGCGCCTATGGTAAAGGTTGCCGCTGAGGACCCGTCCTCCTCGACCGGCACTTGCTTGGTTTCTGCCTTGTCCTGAGTGAAGAACTGCTTCTTCTTGGTTGGTGCGGCTCCCTTGGCCTTGGAGGTATCCGCGTCGGTGGGTCATGCTGTCGCGGCGGCTTTGAGGGCAAGCTTGAGCACCGCCAGGGCCTCCTTGGCATCCCCCTTGATGGTGAGGACACCTTCGCTCCCCGGCATCTTCATGAGGTTGTAAGCAAGATGGGTTGCTGCCATGAACTGGGCCAGAGCTGGGTACCCGAGGATGGCGTTGTACGGGAGGCTAATGCGAGCGATGTCGAAGTCGATGAGCTCGGTGCGGTAGTTGTCGCACGTGTCAAAGGTCATGGGGAGGCGGATCTGCCCCAGGGAGCGGGCGGAGCCTCCGCCAACCCCCGAGAAGGGCTTGCTGGGGCGGAGCCGCTCGAACGGTACGTGAAGGAGGCTGCAGGCTTCGACGGAAAGCACATTGAGGTCGGCGCCGCAGTCAACAAGCGTCTTGGTGATGGATATGTGGCAGATGGTGGGCGCGGACAGCATCGGGAGCGCAACCGAGCCGACGGTGGAGGCGGGATGATCCTCTGAGTCGAAGGTGAGGTCGGCCTCAAGCGCGGCCCAGCCAGGCGGAGCCCCCGGGCGCTTCGAAGCGGCACCAATCTGGCGAAAGTATGGCTTGACATGCCGATCTAAGGGTGGCGCTTGCGAACCGTCGAGAAGAGCTACGACGATGGGGGCCACCGGTTCCCCGAAGAGAGTGATGAAGAGGTTGCGCAGCTCCTCCTAGGTGGCGACAAAAGAGTCCGACAAATGGAGGAGCCAGGCGCGCGGCGCGCCTACGAGGGCCATTGGGAACCAGTTGGCCATGATCTTGCCGTCGCCCCCGGCTTCCAGAACGGCCTCCTCGTACGCCAGCAGGAAAGCCAACGGGTGCGCCGCGCCGTCGTAGCGCGGCGGCATCTCCGGTTTGAACTTGGGTAGCCACTGCACCTGCCGCAAGGTGGGGGCAAGGGCTCGGAGCCCCCGAGCGCCGCTGCGGGCATCGGTAGATCCAACTGGAGGGGCGCCCACCATGGGGGAGCAGGCGTGAAGATGGTGGAGTGTGAATCGACAGAAGAAAAACTCCAGCGCACCCCTACCTGGCGCGCCAAATGTCGGATCACGGGTTCTGGCAAAACCCTTAAGGTTTGAACACTGGGGTGCGCACGAAGATTCCCCCCCTACCGATCCACATCCTAACTCAGCTAAGATCTTGCGAACTAACTCGATGAACTCGCAACACAAAGGACACAAGATTTATACTGGTTCAGGCCACTGTTGTGGTGTAATACCCTCCTCTAGTGTGGTGGTGGTGGATTGCCTCTTGGGCTGATGATGAACAGTACAAAGGGAAGAACAACCTCCTGAAGTTGAGGTGTTCTTGTGCTTGGCGAACTTGTGTGTGTGTGAGGACTCGATTCACCCCGCCCCTCTACTGTTGTCGCTAGTCCTATTTATAGAGGCCATGGTCCTCTCCCCAAATATTGAGCGAGAAGAGAGCCAACAACGACCAATTTGAAAGGGGATAGCTAGTACAGCTTATCCTGACAAAAGTGGTCTTCGCCTGCAAAAAGGCTCTGGTGGTGACGCCGCCTTGGGCTGCATGGTGACCTCCGTCTTGCCGTCCTGCTGGTCTTGGTCTCGTTGCACCGATATGGAAACCTTTGCTTGATGCCTTGGTACTCTGCGCTTGCCCTTGCCCCCTTAGCACCAAAGAGGAAACAAGGACGTTGTGTGCGCTGGCGCCCGCCTGGTCTCGATCGTCATGGCTCACGTCACGAGAACCTCGCGAGGTTTGCCCTGCCTTGATCTCTCCGCTCCTCGTGAGCCTACCTGGCAAGGCCACTCCTGAGGAGGTCTTGCGTCGTCCGCCTCGCGAGGCTTGGCCCCTCGTGAGGGTCTTAAATGCCTTGTTGATGAAAATGGGTCGTACGGGCCTACCAGCAAAGCCACGCCGTGGGCCGCAGGCAGGCAAGTCTGGGGACCCCCTGAGGGAGTCCTGGATTAGGGGGTCTCCGGACAGCCGGACTATCTCCATTGGCCGGACTGTTAGACTATGAAGATAAAAGATTGAAGACTTCGTCTCGTGTCCGGATGGGACTCTACTTGGCATGGAAGGCAAGCTAGGCAATACGTATATGGGTATCTCCTCCTTTGTAACCGACCTTGTGTAACCCTAACCCTCTCTAGTGTCTATATAAACTGAAGGGTTTTAGTCCGTAGGACAACAATCACAACATACAATCATACCATAGGCTAGCTTCTAGGGTTTAGCCTCTCTGATCTCGTGGTAGATCTACTCTTGTAACACTCATATCATCAATATTAATCAAGCAGGACGTCGGGTTTTACCTCCATCAAGAGGGCCTGAACCTGGGTAAAACTTCGTGTCCCTTGCCTCCTGTCACCATCCGGCCTAGACGCACAGTTCGGGACCCCCTACCCAAGATCCGCCGGTTTTGACACCGACATTGGTGCTTTCATTGAGAGTTCCTCTGTGTCGTCACCGTTAGGCTTGATGGCTCCTACTATCATCGATAGCGATGCAGTCCAGGGTGAGACTTTTCTCCCCGGACAGATCTTCATATTCGGCAGCTTTGCACTGCGGGTTAATTCGCTTGGCCATCTGGAGCAGATTGAAAGCTACGCCCCTGGCCATCAGGTCAGATTTGGAAGTTTGAACTACACGACCGACATCCGCGGAGACTTGATCTTCGACGGATTCGAGCCGCAGCCGGGCGCGCCCCACTGTCGCAATGGGTATGACCTAGCTCTACCGCCAAATAGTACCCCAGAAGCCGCACCCGCATTAGCTCCGACCCTTAGTTCGGAGCCAAATGCGCCAATCGAGGACGGGTGGTTAGACACCGCCTCAGGGGTTGCAGTCTCTACAGCGATCGAGCCGAACACCAGCATAAATCTCCGTCCAGCCCGTGACTCCAAGGTGCCGGACTCTCTTCCGAAAACTGAACCATCGCGCCCCTGCCAATCGAATCCGATTGGGCGCCGATCATGAAATTCACCGCCGCGGATATCTTTCAGCACTCGCCCTTCGGCGACATTCTGAATTCGCTAAGGTCTCTCTCTTTGTCAGGAGAGCCCTGGCCGTATTATGGCCAACATGATTGGGATGTGGACGACGAAGAAATTCGATGCCCACCCACCACCCACTTAATAGCCACTGTCGATGACTCAACCGACATGCTCGACTTCGACTCCGAAGACATCGACGGTATGGACAACGATGCGGGAGGCGAAGAGGGACCACCGCCCATAGGGCGCTGGACGTCCACTTCATCATATGACGTATACATGGTGGAGACACCAAAAGAAGACGACGAGGAATGGAAGGACGCACTGAAGGCTTATTCCCTCGAGAAGCAGTCAAAGCGGCGGCGCAAGCGCCGCCCCAAATCACGCCTCGCCAGAAATAACGATAACACAGACCCAACGTTGGAGCAGGGCAAACCACTGCCGGACCACGGCAATACGGAGAATCAAACCAAAGAAACCAATTCTGTCAAAGATAATAGTCCGGACGACACAACGCTGGACAGGCACCCGGAGCAGCAGAATGCCCGTCAAAGGCTTGTTGCCACCGCGAGGAGTCTGAAAAAGCAGCAGCAAAGGCTCAAGGCTGCGCGGGACTGTCATAGCCCTAGAGTACCTGAGTGAAATAGTTGCATCTGCACTCATGCATCATGTCTAAAATTTCTGAAAGTTGAATTGAGGTTTGTTGGAACCCTCAGAAGCCAGTTCAAAAATAATCAACATTAAAATGTCTTCAAAGAAGTCCAAGAAAATGTTCCTCTTAGTCTTTGAAAATATTGGCCAGAGGTAAAATTCAAACCAATGTTTTTGGTATCTCAGAAACATTTATTTTGGGCCTTTGAATTAATTCAATAACTATTTGCATTGGATATATATTCTTTATATAATTAATATATGTCCAATAATTATGGAACATTTTATGTGGTTTGGGATATTTTAGTTCTAGCCACATAATTTTTTTCAGGATTTTATAAAATGGTTTGGTGTTAAAACTAAACCCAAAACAAATTGCAGAAAAGAAAATAGAAAACAGAGAAGAGAGAGAGCTTACCTGGGCCACTGCTGGCCTGGCACTGTGCCGGCCCAGCCGACTGGCCAGCGCCAGTCACACCCTACCTCGCGCCAGAAGGCAGGGGCGCGTGCTCGCCGCGCACCGGCCACGCGCCGGCCACCTCCTACCTCCCTGCCTGTCTCCCCGTCGCCCTGAGGACGCCACGCGACCCCCTTGACGCTCCGTCGCTCTCCCTCGTCCTCACCCTCTCCCCTGGACCTCTCTCTCTCACCACCAAACGAAGCCGCCGCCACCATCGCCGTTCGCCGCTACCACCGACCTCCCCACGGCCATCTGGATATGCCACGAGCTCCACCTCGACCCCCACATCCTCTGCACCAAGCCAGGAGCCGCCAGGAGCTCCGTGACGACGTCCCCGACCCCTTCTTCCTCCTCAGGTCGCCGGAGATCCCCTTCGTCGCCCGCTTGCTCCGATGCTTCCCCGAGCCAAACGAGTCGCCCATCCAACTCACTGTGAGCACTACTTCGTTTGCCCCCTAGGATCGTCGTCGATTTCTTCCTGTAGCGCTTTCCCCATGAGCACCGAGAGCTCAACGTCGTCAGCCATGTCGCCGACGAGTCTAGAGCTCGAACCAGTAGAGCCCAAGGACGCTACCGTCCTCCTGGCTCTCCCAGATGGCCGTAGAAAGCTTCAGCTTGCTCGCCCGTGCTCCGTAGCCTCCTCCCCGATGAGCCCGTGTGTGCGCCGCCGCGCGAGGTCGTCGCCGGCGTCATTTCCGGCCACCCCACGGCCTCCCGTCCGGTCCTTTGGATGCGGACGAGCGAGAGGCCCTCCCTGGTGCTAGCAGCGTGACGAACTGCCGTCCCTAACGCGAGTCCGGCGAGCTCTCGCCGTCGGTTTGGTCATCGTCGGTGTAGTTCCGGTGATGATGACGTGGCTGCTTAATTAGGGTTTAATCACCTAGTTAATTAACCACAGTGACACAGACAGTTGGGCCCCGCGCCCTTAATTAACTTGGATCAGTTTCTGTTTAGGATTAGATTAAGTCAAGTGGGGCCCGGCTGTCAGGTTTGACCTGCCCAGTCAGCATTGACCGGGCCCCACTGGTCAGTCTCTGTTCCTGCCTTGTCACACTGATGTGCGGGCCCCACAGGTCAGGTTTGACCCAGACCAGCCCCTGTTGACCTGCTGATGTCACACAAACGTCATGCTGATGCAGTTAACCATTTTCTAGTTTTAAAAATAATCAGGAAATTCCAGAAAATGTTTAAAACTTCAAAAATTCATAGAAAATCAACCATAGCTCAGAATGAAATAAATTATATATGAAAAATGATCAGAAAATCCAAAGAATCTGTTTATGCCATGATCATGCATGTTTGAACAAGTTAACCTCACTGAATAGGACAAGTGATGATTAGGGCAAATTATGAAATAACATTTGGAGTTGGAATTTGATCTTGTTTGAGTTCCACTTCAATTAAATTGGTGAGATATTGCATTAGGTCAATTCAGTACCTTAATATGTCATATCATTCATTCTCTTGTGCATTGCATTAATTGAATGTTGTTTATCTTCCCTTGCCGGTAATTGTTCCCTCTCAGTAGATGTGTTTCGATGGTGAATTCGATGACACCGATGAAGAGCTATAATATCTTCAGAAGTGCCAGGCAAGCAAAACCCCCTTGTTCATTCCGATACAAACCCACTCTCTCACTCCTTCTCTCTTTTACTGCATTAGGACAACAACGATTCAAATGTTACATGTTGCGGTAGTTGAACCCCTTTCCTTTGCATGACCTGTCATTGCCACAGTAAATGGATGAAACCCACTAGCATGAGTAGGAGTTGTTTGAGCCCTGATGTGCCTACTCATTCATGTTTGCTTGTCATGCCTGCTATTGCTTAGAGTTGTGTCAGGTCTGATTCATCGGGGATGAATTGGAAAGTTGTGAACATGTCCTACTGTGTGTGAGCTAAGTGTGTGAACACGATTTGGTAAAGGTAGCGGTGAGAGGCCATGTAGGAGTACATGGTGGGTTGTCTCATTGAAACCGTTCTCAGGAACTGAGTTCTGTGTTTGTGATCCATGAAACAGCTACTACCACACATTGGGCCCTGAAATATGACCCCGCTCGACTTACTGACCCCTCTCGTCCTCTGTCCAGGAGTTGCAACTAGTTTTTGGTGTTTATAGGATATGTGTTGGCGGTCCTGCGTAGCGCTGACCCTAGGGGTGGGCTATGATGCGGTAGATATACCGTGGCACGGTGTACCGGGCGCCCGTTTGGTGTCTCGGGAACCCTGCACACATCGTTTGGGGCTGTGAGCGAAACTCCGGCCGGATCTCTTCGCGGATGGAACCCGAATAGGCGATAAACCTGGACTAGAGACTTGTCCGGTTAGTCAGGTTGTGGTCTACACCCACGTCGGCTTTCGCTTGAAGTCTGCCGAGCACATGTCGTGTGGAGACGCTAAGTGGTGGAAACATGTGTGATGAAGTACACCCCTGCAGGGTATAAAACTATTCGAATAGCCGCATCCGCGGTAAAGGACTTCTGGGTTGCCTATAACAGTTCATAGACAAGTGAAAGTGGATTCTCTAAAATGCGCAAGATAAGCGTGAGTGCTATGGATGGCGTTCTTGTAGGGAGACAGGAGCGGATCCATAGTGGTGTATTGATATGGTGAATATGTGGACTTGTGTGCGCCACCTCAAAAGAGTTGCTTGCAGTCGTAGTTCGGGTTAGCCACTGAGTCAAAGCTGGCTTGCTGTAGTTAAACTCCACCACCCCCTTTGTTGATACCGATGCATATGTAGTTAGTTCTGATGTAAGTCTTGCTGGGCACATTTGTACTCATGTTTGCTTAATTTATGTTTTGCAGAGAGACTTCAGTCTCGCTAGTAGTTCCACATGGACTTCGACGTTTAGCTTGATACCTCAGTTATGATCTTGTGCCCTCAGCAGGATCTGGTAGATAGTCAGGCTTCTTAGCCTTTTTCATTTGTAGATGTCTATACTCAGACATGTTAAGCTTCTGCATGTGCTTGAATTGTATGCTATGATTGTTGGGTCATGAGACCCATGTTTGTAGTATCCCACTCCTCGGAGCCTAATGAATAAATACTTGAGTTGTAGAGTTATGTTGTGATGCCATGTTGTATTTACACATATCGAGCATATTGTGTGTATGATTGAAATGCTTGGTATGTGTGGGATCCGACAATCTAGTTGTTTATCCTTGGCAGCCTGTCTTAGGGAGAAATGTAGTCTAGTGCTTCCATGAGCCATGGTAGTCTGCTACAACCCGGTTCACTGGAGTCCTGCTAGCCAGCACTACTGCTCAGGACACTTGACTGGTCGGCATGTGTTTCACTTCGTTCCTGTGTCTGTCCCTTCGGGGAAATGTCACGTGGTGACATCCGGGGTCCTACCTAGCCTGCTACAGCCCGGGTTCCCGGAGTCCTGTTAGCCCAGTGCTACAGCCCGGATTCACACGCTGCTGACCGACATGCTTGATGTGATTCATGTATGCCTGTCCCCATAGGTTGGTGCCGCTTTGGGTTCACGACTAGGCATGTCGGCCCGGGTTCTCTGTCATATGGATGCTAGCGACATTATCATATACGTGAGCCAAAAGGCGCAAACGGTCTCGGGCCAGGTAAGGTGGCACCTGTGGGAATACCGTGCGTGAGGCCGCAAGGTGATATGAAGTGTTACATGCTAGATCGGTGTGACTTAGGATCGGGGTCCTGACAAGGACACACTCCAAATCAGATGGAGTAAATTACTCAACACAGCAGCGAAGTACGGCGACAATCGCCCCATCAAGAGCTACCCAAAGCGGAAGCTGCTACCTGAATTCGATGAGAAGGCTTCAGACCCCCCACAACCAAAAATCAAAATAGCTACCTGGCCGGATAGACGACCTCACGGCCAATATAGAGCGGCAAACAATGCCACCCACAAGACAACACGCGATTCACGCGAGAGCTTGCACCAAAAGGACAGCGCAACCAGATCCATCTATGGACCACGCAAGCGTGCCCCAACATACGATATAACACAACAAACACCCAAACAACACGGTACACCCAGATACAGGGGCGTTGCACACCCCCTATGTTTCACCGACAAGGTGCTGGATCATGAATTTCCAGAGGGATTCAAACCTGTAAACATAGAGGCATACGACGGAACAATAGACCCTGGGTTCTAGATCGAGGACTATATCCTCCACATCCATATGGCTCGAGGAGATGATCTCCACGCCATCAAGTACTTACCACTCAAACTCAAAGGGCCAGCTCGTCATTCGCTTAAAGGCCTCCCCGAAAACTCCATTGGAAGCTGGGCAGAGCTCGAAGACGCTTTTTGGGCAAACTTTCAAGGGACTTATATCCGACCTCCGGACGTGGATGATTTGAGTCATATAACTCAACAGCCCGGAGAGTCAGCCCAGAAGCTTTGGAACAGGTTTCTTACTAAAAAGAACCAAATTGTCGACGGCCCGGACGCCGAAGCCTTGGCATCTTTTAAGCACAGCGTCCGTGACGAATGGCTTGCCCGACACCTCGGCCAAGAAAAACTGAGAACAATGGTAGCATTAACAAGCCTCATGACCCGCTTTTGCGCGGGTGAAGACAGCTGGCTAGCCCGATGCAGCTCCAGCGACCCCAGTACATCTGAAGTTAGAGACGGAAACGGGAAATCACGGCGCAACAGCAATAACAAACGCCGGAATAAAAGAGATAGCACGAAGAGCACGGCAGTAAACGCTGGATTCAAAAGCTCTCGGCCAGGTCAACAAAAGCCGCCCCCTAAAGGCGCCAGAGACGAACTGTCCAACCTAAACAAAATTCTGGACCAAATATGTCAGGTCCATAGCACCCCTGGCAAACCAGCCAATCATATCCACAGAGAATGTTGGGTCTTCAAGCAGTCCGGCAAGCTCAACGCCGTACACAAGGGGGAGGATACACCAAGCGAAGATGAGGATGAGCCTCTCAACAAAGACACTGGGGAACAAAAGAAATTTCCACCAGAAGTCAAAACAGTAAATGTGTTACACGTGATCAATGGCAGAAACAAAAAGGCACTCACAGAAAAATGCGCCCGAAGGCCTACCACCGCGAAGTCCTGCCACTGGTCATCTCAACCAATCACTTTCGACCATCGTGATTACTCAGCAAGTGTCCGGCATGCAGGATGGGCTGCCCTAGTATTAGACCCAATAATTGACGGATACCACTTCACACGAGTCCTGATGGATGGTGGCAGCAGTCTAAACCTGATATACCAGGATACAATCCGCGAAATGGGGATAGACCCAACAAAAATTTGCCATAGCAATATTACCTTTAAAGGAGTAACGCCAGGCCCAGGGGCTCATTGCACGGGCTCCCTGCTACTAAAAGTTATATTCAGCTTCCCTGATAACTTCCGTAGCGAACATTTAACCTTCCACATCGCTCCGTTTCAAAGTGGCTATCAAGCACTACTCGGACGCGAAGCTTTCGCTCGCTTTAACGCAATACCACACTACGTTTCCCTCACACTCAAGATGCCCGGTCCACGTGGCATCATTACAGTGAACGGAAGTATTAAGCGATCTCTGCGCGCCGAAGAGCGTGCGGCTGCCCTGGCAGCCACACACTAAAAACGGCCTCACCAACTAAAGCATTTAGCAGGTCGTCACGACCTCAGACACGGTTAGACGAGTCCGGCGCAGCAATATGCAATTTTTACCGGATCAATAATCACACCCCTATTACAAATACAAGGGGCTCAACGTGCGCAGACAAGCGGCAATTCTTACTTACCTTGAATTATACAAGATTTCTTTAAAAACTATCTTTTTGCACGATAGCTTTTTCACCTAAGCTCCTCTCTTTTACAGATAATCATCGTGCTACACTCGTCCAGGATACGGCACAACGGAGACACAGGCGCACACATGCAGCAGGGACCCGCTCCAAGGATTCTTTTTAGATTAAGACCCTGCGTAAACCTTTTTTACTGTCTCTTGTTGATACATATCCACCAAATTCTCAGCACAGTTGAGAAGGATGCTGGCGTCTTGGCATGTGGCCATGTCAGAATAATGCACGTACCTAGACACAAGGGGCTTCTTACGAAGGGCACTATTTAGGCCCGAAAAGACCGAATACCTTAGGGAGTGTTCGGTGTCGCGAGTTTGGCCTTATATGCATCAGCTCCGAATCATTGTCTTTGGTCAAATGTTGGGTTTGCCCGGCTCCTTTGTTTTGGTGCCTTATATTCCGCTTTACCGGCTAAGGTAGCACCAGGAGAACTACTGTGATTGTGCCCTGGTTCATCCAGACGAGCGCCTAAGTAGAGAAAGCTGAAAACTAACTGTCATGATATAGTGTGAGACTGGTCAACCACTCAGTGACCTATCGGAATGTTAGAATTCCTCCGACTTAACGAAGGGCCATTTCCCGGCCAGGCATGTACGCACCTCGTGATCGGGAGAGTGCGGAGCCACCAGGGGCTATCTAGTAGCCCCACTGTCAAACTCCTATGACTAAGTGAAAGTGTTAAAGCATTATAGTCCGGTTACCTCGCTCGCTACGCTATCACCTCCTTAATAGGACCAAGACGTTGGGTTAAGTGTGAACACACGTTTTTTGCAAATACCCCCGCATTTTATGCGTGGGGGTTGAAGCCGGCGGCTGCAATCTTTCAGGTTATACACAGGTATACATAAACGGCCGCACGGGAGGCATCATACTACTTTCAGGCAAAAGTATCAAAATAACCTTATAAAAAATTCATAAAAGCATTGTGCTTACAATGAAAATACGTATCACTCAAACATAATATTTTTCGAGCACTGGGCCTCTATCAAACGAGCACCCTCGAGAACCTCCTCGAAATAGTGCTCGGCAGCCACCCGGCCTATGGCTGATCCCTGCGCTGCAACAGTGGTAGCGTCCATCTCCGCCCAGTATGCTTTAACACGGGCAAGGGCCATCCCGCGAGATTTCTATGCACGCCGACCTCTTCATCGCATTAATGCACGGCACCGCATCAAGGAACTGCTGCACTAAGCTGAAATAGCTGTTCGGCTTTGGTCTTTCCGGCCATAGCTGATCCACAACAGACCTCATGGCGAGTCCGGACAACCTATTCAGTTTGTCCCATTCGGCTAGCTTGTCAGTCAATGAAAGTGGACGCTCTGGAACGTGGAATTGCGTCCAGAACAGCTTGTCCACTTCACGATCTGTCTGACCCTGGAAGTACTTGGCCGCATCGGTAGCGCTCGCCGCCAAATCCATATACGCATCTGCCGAACTCCACAGTCGATCCAGAGGGGCATACCGAGGATCTCCGAACTTCCTCCGTAACATGAAGGGTTTCCCAGCCGCAATATCCCCGGCTTCCCGCAGCTCCTCCTTCTTCGCTCTCATAGCAGAACGGGTGTCTTTGTCCACCGCCGCGGCCTTCTCAAGGTCCGTTGCCTTCGCTCGGTTTTCTTTTTCAAGGAACCGACAACGGTCGGTAGTGTCTTTTAATTCTACGGCCATCTTGGCCATCTTCTCCTGGCTCTCGCAATGTGCGGCCTTCTCGGCTTTCAACTCTTCGGCTGCCTTCAAAGAAGCCGCATTACTAATCCTGGCTTGTTCCTTGGCTCGGGCAAGTTCCGCCCACAAGGCTTCCACGGTGGCAGCTCCATCTGCAGTCACAACATATTAAAGATACTGGCATTATGCTGCTCTTACTATGTGGCGTTCACCAGATAATAACACTTACCATGTGCCTCGTCAAGCCTCTTGTTAACAAGCTCGATGTCGGCGTCTGCCGCATCCAGTTGCCATTTTAATTGGGCAAACTCACTAGTCCGGCTAGCCACCGGAGCTTCCACCACCTGCACATAGAGGCAGTTTGGTTATTGCCTGGGAATATGATCCTCTGTTCGCCGCCGTTCTCGACGACAACCAGAGTCTCAGGGGCTACTATTTACACAGGGAACACCTAACATGTGCGGTACTATCACATATTATCTCACATACCTCAAAGCCTGTCAATAGACTCATAAAGGCTTCATGTAATCCGCTTTCAGTGGACGAGATTCTCTCCATCACCGTACCAATCAGCGTACGGTGCTCTTCTGAGATGGCCGCTCGCCCCACCAACTCCCTCAGAACATCCAACCGCACACCAGACGGTGTCGGACTCTTTCGTATGCTCTCTTCGGGAGCCGGACGCTGGGGACTTTGGGGGTCTACGGGATTATCTTCTGGCCTCACCGGATCCGGAGAGGCCCTTCGCGACGACACTTCGGGGTCGCCCCGCTTCTGGAGTGGAGGAGTCTGGGGGAGGCGTTTCGCACTCCATCATCTCTGAAAGAAGATCCCCCGAAGACGAGCTCATTTGAGAGGGGCTGAGGCCCAAATTGCAAGATATATGCGGTGGTTATTTTCTTAGAGGAAAAAGATAGCATACCCTTACTATTAAAATATTTTGGATCACTTACGACTCATTGGAGGGCTGATCCCCCCTGCGGACTCTGTGCGGCAAAAGCACCCCCCAAGGCAGGACCCTCAGTGGGAGACCTCTTCTCCCGTTTGGAGGCTTCGGCTTCCGGATCCTCGGAAGCAGTCCTTTTCCTCCCCCGATCGTCCTCCTTCGTGGAGACGCTTGTTCCCTCGGTTGGAGAGGATAGCGATGGGGGCCCGCGTCCGCCCGTATTATCCCCCTCGGTATCTTCCTTCAAGGGCTCCGGGCAAGGTGCGACCTCGAGCATCTTCTCCAATACCGGATTTTCCAAACCCTCGGGGAGGGGGGCCAAACACCGAATCATCTTCGCCTTTGTTATCCAATCCTGGTCAAAAAGCGAACTCTCAGAAATAACTTTGAATAAAAGACAGCATGTTCGGCTAGAGGATTTCTTACTTGTTCGGCGGCACGATTACTGCTCAGGCCCACGCCCTCGGTGATATCCGGACATTCCACTTGAGGTCCGAAGAATGACTTGTACATTTCCTCGTGCATCAGGCCGAGGAAACTTTGAATGGCACGTGGTCCCTGTGGGTTGAACTCCCACAAGCGCAGGGGCCGGCGTTTGCAAGGCTGGACTTGATGAACCAGCATAACTTGTATTACCGCAACCAAATTAAAATCTCCCTCGAAGAGATCTTGGATGTGGCTTTGCAGTATAGGCACGTCCTTGGCTGGACCCCAGCTCAGACCCCTGCTAATCCATGACATCAGTTGTGGTGGGGGGCCCGGGCGGAAAGCAGGGGAAGCCGCCCACTTGGCACTTCTGGGAGCCGTGACGTAAAACCACTCCCGTTGCCATAATTCGGACACATCTGGAAAGGAACCTTTCGGCCATGGAGCTCCTGCCATCTTGCCTATTGATGCACCTCCGCACACTGCATGTTGCCCCTCGATCATCTTCGGTTGTACTTCAAAGGCCTTGAGCCATAGGCCAAAGTGAGGGGTCACACGGAGGAAGGCCTCACACACGATAATAAATGTCGTGAGGTGGAGAAAGGAGTCCGGAGCTAGATCGTGGAAATCTAGCCCGTAATAGAACATCAAGCCCTTGACAAAAGGATCCGGAGTGAGGCCTAGACCTCAGAGGAAGTGGGAGATGAACACAACATTCTCGTTGGGTTCGGGAGTAGGGACGACCTGCCCTCGAGCAGGCAGCCGATGCGAAATCTCAGCGGTCAGGTATCTGGCCTCCCTCAACTTCTTAATGTGCTCTTAGCGTCACGGAGGAGGGCATCCATCAGCCTTGAAGGCTGGATCTGGACAGGATTGAAGATCCGGAGCACCTAACCTGGGCTTTGGGTGATAGAACTCGAGGCAGAGGAAGGGTTCGATTGAGCACAAGAGAGAAAAAGCAAAAACCCCATCCCTTTATAAAGAGGGTGAATATCAAGCGTCCTCTCCATAGCCGTTTAGGACTTGCCTATAATCTAGGAGTCCTAGACACGGTTGGGTTACCCATGACCGTATTGATGAGAATCCCGTAATTGGGGGAACACGATCTCCGCTTCGTCAAGACGTGTCACGAAACCGCCTCGCGTTATGTGTGGAGCTGGTTAAAAGAAACGGCTCAAATAATCACCGAGCGATGACGTAACGTCATGCTGCCAAAACAAGCCAGCAACTTAGATCCGCGAAAACATTATTCTCTCTACGGTGGAATGTGGAACTTATTTTGCAGGGTCGGACACTATCCTCGTATTCAAATTCTTCTGTGACGTATTCGGAGAAGGAACCCGCCTTGCAATGCCGAAGACAACTGCGCGCCAGACTCATCATCATTGAAGCCTGGTTCAGGGGCTACTGAGGGAGTCCTGGATTAGGGGGTCTCCGGACAGCCGGACAATCTCCATTGGCCGGACTGTTAGACTATGAAGACACAAGATTGAAGACTTCGTCTCGTGTCCGGATGGGACTCTACATGGCGTGGAAGGCAAGCTAGGCAATACGTATATGGGTATCTCCTCCTTTGTAACCGACCTTGTGTAACCCTAACCCTCTCCGGTGTCTATATAAACCGAAGGGTTTTAGTCCGTAGGACAACAATCACAACATACAATCATACCATAGGCTAGCTTCTAGGGTTTAGCCTCTCTGATCTCGTGGTAGATCTACTCTTGTAACACTCATATCATCAATATTAATCAAGTAGGACGTAGGGTTTTACCTCCATCAAGAGGGCCCGAACCTGGGTAAAACTTCGTGTCCCTTGCCTCCTGTTACCATCCGGCCTAGATGCACAGTTCGGGACCCCCTACCCGAGATCCGCCGGTTTTGACACCGACACCCCCGTTCCCAGAATGCGGACATATCTGATCATAAACTCAAAGTTCATCGATCCCAACAAACACACCGCAAAAGAGTTACATCAATCTCCAAGAGACCATTGTATTGAGAATCAAGAGAGAGAGAGAGAGAGAGATAGAGAGAGAGAGAGAGAGAGAGATGAAGCCATCTAGCTACTAACTACGGACCCGAATGTCTACAAGGAACTAGTCACACATCATCGGAGAGGCACCAATGGAAGTGGTGAACCCCATCCGAGATGGTGTCTAGATTGGATCTGGTGGTTCTAGAATCTACGGCGGCTGGATCAATATTTTGTCAACTCCCCTAGGGCTTTGGGAATATTGTGTATTTATAGAGAAAAGAGGCGGTCTGGGGGGCACCCGAGATGGGCACAACCCACCAGGGCACGCCTAGGCCTCCTAGCGTGCCCTAGTGGGTTGTGCTCCCCTCGGGGCACCCCCTAGACGCAGCCAGGGCCCGTTGTGTTCCTTCTGGCCCATAAAAATTCTCCGTAAAGTTTCGTGTCATTGGACTCCATTTGATATTGATTTTCTGCGATGTAAAAAACATGGAAAAACAGCAACTGGCACTTGGCACTATGTCAATAGGTTAGTACCAAAAAAATGATATAAAATGATTATAAAACATCCAAGATTAATAATGTAACAACATGGAACAATCAAAAATTATAGATATGTTGGCGACATATCAACATCCCCAAGCTTAACTCGTACTCGTCCTCGAGTAGGGGAAGTGATAAAATACAAGTTTTGACGTGGAATGCTGCCTAATTTGTTATATCATATTTCTTTCTTTATAGCATGGACATTTGGAATTTTATATTGTTCATAGCAATTTTCTAGTTTTAAAATGATAATTTAAATACTCAAGCATATCAACAAGCAACCATGTCTTTCAAAATATCAATGCTAAAATAAGCTATTCCTAGCCCTTCATGCTCAATCATTGATCCATTCATAAAACACACTCGCATATTAGCTACACCCAATACTCAAGTATGATCATATTGCCTCCTAGTTGGTGCTTTTATAAGAGAAGATGGAGACTCAAATTCAAAAATAAAAATTGCATAAAGTAAAAGAAAGGCCCTTCGCAGAGGGAAGTAGGGATTTGTAGAGGTGCCAGAGCTCAAAGCGAAAAACTTAGAGATAAAAACATTTTGGGGGGTGTATCCATCCCACCAACGAAAACGACTTACAGTTCCCAATGCTTTCCATGCTTAGATATATCATAGGCGGTTCCCAAATAGAAAATAAAGTTTATTCCTTTTTCCACCATACTTTCACTTTCCATGGCTAGTTGTATCCACAATTGCCCTCCATACCAACACTTTCCAAGGAATTTATTATTTGACAACATAAAGTAAATTCATTTTTCATTTCTGGAACAGGCATCCCTAATACCTTTGCCTTAATCTCGTTCAATGACAAGTGAATAAACACTCATCTTGAGAATAACACGTCTAGCATGGAAAATATTAGCCACCCCTCACTGCTTCGCGAGCGAAACGAACACACAAAAGAGAAGTTTATTTTTGAAAATTAGAGATGGCACATGCAAATTTTCTTAGAACGACAAAACAATACCGCATATAGGTAGATATAGTGGATTCATGTGGCACACCTGGTTTAAAGGTTTTTGGATGCACAAGTAGTGATCATACTTAGTGCAAAATGAAGGCTAGCAAAAGATTGAGAAGCGACCAACAAAGAAACGAATAATCTCATAAGCGAGCATTAAGCATAACTAACACCGAATAATGCACCATAAGTAGGATATAATTTCATTGCATAACTATTGACTTTCGTGCTTGCATAGGGAATCACAAACCTTAACACCAATATTCTTACTAAAGCATAATTACTCATCAAGATGACTCACATATCCCATCATCATATCTCAAAACTATTACTAAGAATCAAGTTTATTTTGTCGAATGAACTTCATGAAAGTTTTTATTATATACTCCTTGGATATCTATCACTTCGGGACTAATTTTCATATGCTTTCCATAGGCTCAAACAAATATAAGTGAAGATCATGAGCATCATTTTTCTTTCTCTCAAATTAATTTAAGTGAATCAAGAGAGAATTTCTCGAAAATTTTACTAACTGTCAAATAAATCCAAGTGAAGCAAGAGATCATTTGTTCAAAAATACTAAAGCACACCGTGCCAAAAAAGACATAAGTGAAGCACTAGAGCAAGTCCATAGCTCATAAAAATTTAAGTGAAGCATAGAGAGCAATTCTAACAAGTCATGACATAATTTTGGCTCTCTCAAATAGGTGTGTCTAGCAAGGGATCAAGACTTAAAACACAAAATAAACAAGCAAAGACCCGTATCATACAAGATGCTCCAAGTAAAACACATAGTATGTGATGAATAAAAATATAGCTTCGAGTAAAACATTGATGGTCGTTAGAATAAAGAGGGGATGCCACTCGGGGGCATCCCCAAGCTTAGGCTCTTCTACTCATTATTCCTTCATCCATCGTAAGATAACCCAAAACTTGAAAACTTCAATCACACAAAACTCAACAAAACCTTCGTGAGATCCGTTAGTATAAGAATAATAAATCACTACTATAAGTGTTGTATCAAACCAAATCGTATTTTGTTCTTGCATTATATCTACTGTATTCCAACTTTTCTATGGCAAAAACTCATCAAATAAAACCATAGGGCCATCAAAATAAGCACACAACACAAAGAAAACAGAATCTGTCAAAACAGAACAATCTGTAGCAATCTGACTATTTTGAATACTTTTGTAACTCCACAAATTCTGAAAAATTGGGAAGGCCTGAGAAATTTGTATATTGATCTACTGCAAGTGGAATAGGTATTTTATCGCTCTCTGGTAAAAAATGAAAAAGCAAGGATCTACGTTTTGTCATCTTTGGTTCGAGATCCATAAGATGCCCTCATGATTGATTCATATGGTGGCCTAATTATTATTCTAGGAAAGTGTTCCATACCCTTCCTCAAAGGAAATTGGAACTTAATATTGCCTTCTTTCATATCAATCACGGCACCAATAGTGCGTAAAAATGGTCTACCAAAAATAATTGGACAAGACAGATTGTAATCAATATCAAGAACAATAAAATCTATGGGAATATAATTCCTATTTGCCAAAATAAGAACATCATTAATTCTTCCCATAGGCTTTTTAATAGTAGAATTCTTTAAGTGCAAATTTAAAGAACACTCTTCAAGATCGGTAAGACCAAGCACATCACATAAAGATTTTGAAATAGTAGCTAGAAACACTAGCAGCCAAGTCACACAAAGAAAACAATCATAATTTTTATTCTTGACTTCGATAGTAGGTTCCCACTCATCATGCAATTTTCTAGGAATTGAAACTTCTAATTCCAACTTTTCTTCTAAAGCTTTCATCATAGCATCAACAATATGTTTAGTAAAAGATTTATTTTGTTCATAAGCATGGGGTGAATTTATTATGGATTGTAACAAAGAAATACAATCAATCAAAGAGCAACTATCATAATTAAAGTCTTTGTAATCCAAGAGAGTGGGCACATCACTAGCTAAAGGTTTGCTCTTTAAACCCACTTTTATCAATTTTCTCAACAAGATTTTAACCCTCCAAAATATTGGGACGCCTTCTACCTAAAGTTGAATCTTATCCAGTCCCTTTTTCATCAATATTAACTTTACTAAACAAGGAATCAATAGAAGAAACACCAATCATTTTTAAGATCTTCATCACTTTTGTGAAAGAAATCACTAGAAAATGCTTTTTCTAAAAATTCTCGTTTAGCTCTAAGCATAGCGGTTCTTTTCTTACTTTAATCCATAGAAACATAAAGAGCTTTAATTGATTCATCAACCTTAGGCACAAAAAATTCATATTGAGATTTTCCACATCACGAGCAATTCTATCAACACTTCTAGACAAATCATCAATCTTACTCAACTCTTCTTCTATGGAAGTGTTGAAAACTTTTTGTGTATTAATAAATTCTTTAATATTATTCTCAAGATCAGAGGTGTTCCTATTATTATTATAAGATTGATTTCCATAGGAATTACCATAATTATTAGAGGAATTACTAGGAAAAGGCCTAGGATTAAAATTACCTCTATAATCATTATTGTTGAAATTATTTCGAGAGATAAAATTCACATCTATGGCATCACTATTTTTCTCAATCAAAGTAGACAAAGGCATATAATTAAGATCAATAGGAGCACTTCTACTAGAAACCAATTTCACAAGAGCATCAATTTTCACTCAAAGAAGAAGTTTCTTCAAATGAATTAACTTTTTTACTAGTAGGAGCCCTTTCGGTGTGCCATTGTGAATAATTTGCCATAATATTATCAAGCAATTTGGTGGCTTCACCCAAAATAATTTCCATAAAAGTACCACCCGCGGCGGAATCTAAAATATTATGAGAAACAAAATTCAACCCCACATAAAATTTTTGTATGATCATCCAAAGATTTAACCCATGAGTTGGGCAATTCCTTAGCATCATTTTCATCCTTTCCCAAGATTGTGCAACATGGTCATGTTCAAGTTGCTTGAAATTAATGATCTGGGTTCTAAGTGAAATAATTTTTTTGGGCAGAAAATACTTAGTGATAAAAGCTTATTTGCACTTATTCCAAGAATTGATACTATTGCGGGGCAAAGAAGAGAACCAAATTTTTGCAGAATCACGCAAAGAAAATGTAAATAATTTCATCTTGACCACATCATTGTCCACATCTTTTTTCTTTTGCATATCGCATAATTCCATGAAGGAATTAAGATGGGACGCGGCATCCTCATTAGGAGTACCGGAAAATTGGTCTTTCATAACAAGATTCAGCAAAGCAGTATTAATATCACAAGTCTCCACACTAGTGGCAGGAGGAGCAAGCGGAGTGCCAATAAATTCATTTTTGTTGGTATTTTAGAAATCACATAATTTGGTGTTCTCTTGAGTCATGATGACCACACAACAAGATAGCACTCAAAAACAGATCCGGCAAGAAAACGGCGAACGGAAAAGAGGGGCGAATAAAATAGTAAATTTTTGTGAAGTGGGGGAGAGGAAAATGAGAGGAAAATGGAAAATAATGTAAATTGCAAGGAGATGAAATTTGTGATTAGGAAGCTGGTATATGTTGAAGATCCTCCCCGGCAACGGCGCCAGAAATTCCTTTTGCTGTCTCTTGAAGCTACGTCGGTATTTCCCCAAAGAGGAAGGGATGATGCAGCACAATGGCAGTAGGTATTTCCCTTAGATATGAAACCAAGGTTATCGAACCAGTAGGAGAACCAAGCAACACAATGTAAACAGCCCCTGCACACAGATAACAAATCCTCGCAACCCAACGTGTTAAAGGGGTTGTCAATCCCTTTCGGGTAACGGTGCTAGAAATTAGTGTGTGACGGGAAAAGTTGTAATAGATTGAATAAATATATCACAAATAAAATAAAGTGCAGCAAAGTATTTTTGGGTTTTTGGATTAATAGATCTGAAAATAAAATCAAATAAAAGTATATCGCAAACGCAAATAATATGAGAAAGAGACCCGGGGGCTGTAGGTTTCACTAGTGGCTTCTCTCGAGAAAAATAGCAAACGGTGGGTGGACAAATTACTATTGGGCAATTGATAGAACTTCAAATACTCATGACAGTATCCAGGCAATGACCATTACATAGGCATCACGTCCAAGATTAGTAGACTGACTCCTGCCTACACCACTACTATTACTCCACACGTCGACCGCCATCCAGCATGCATCTAGTGTATTAAGTTCATGGAGAAACGGCGTAATGCAATGAGAACGATGAAATTATGTAGACAAGATCGATCGATGTAGAGATAGACCCCATCATTTTATCCTTAGTAGCAATGATACATACGTGTCGGTTCCCCTTCTGTCACTCGAATCAAGCACCGTAAGATCGAACCCACTACAAAGCACCTCTTCCCATTGCAAGATAAAGAGATCAAGTTGGCCAAACAAAACGCAAACATCGGAGAATAAATACAAGGCTATAAGAAATCATGCATAAAAAAGATCAAAGAAACTCAAATACTTTCATGGATATAAAAGGATAGATCTGATCATAAACTCAAAGTTCATCGATCCCAACAAACACATCGCAAAAGAGTTACATCATATGGATCTCCAAGAGACCATTGTATTGAGAATCAAGAGAGAGAGAGAGAGAGAGATGAAGCCATCTAGCTACTAACTATGGACCTGAAGGTCTACAAAGAACTACTCACGCATCATCGGAGAGGCACCAATGGAGGTGGTGAACCCCATCCGAGATGGTGTCTAGATTGGATCTGGTGGTTTTGGACTCTGTGGCGGCTGGATCAATATTTCGTCGACTCCCCTAGGGTTTTGGGAATGTTGGGATATTCATAGATAAAAGAGGCGCTCCGGGGGCACCCGAGGTGGGCACAACCCACCAGGGCATGTCTAGGCTTCCTGGTGCGCCCTGGTGGGTTGTGCTCCCTTCAGGGCACTCCCAAGTGCAGCCAGGGCCCATTGTGTTCCTTCTGGCCCATAAAAATTCTCTGTAAAGTTTTGTGGCATTTGGACTCAGTTTGATATTGATTTTTTGTGATGTAAAAAACATGGGAAAAACATCAACTGGCACTTGGCACTATGTCAATAGGTTAGTACCAAAAAATGATATAAAATGACTATAAAATGATTATAAAACATCCAAGATTGATAATATAACAGCATGGAACAATCAAAACTATAGATACGTTGGAGACGTATCACCGAGGCATAGGGAATGACTTTCATTTTCTGTCTATCTTGTACGGTGGTCGGGCATTGAGTCTGACTCAACTTCACACCTTGTAACACATGCAAGAACCCTTCCTTTGACTTATCCATTTTGAACTTCGTCAAAAATTTATCAAGGTATGTGCTTTGTGAAAGTCCAATTAACCGTCTTGATTTATCTCTATAGATCTTGATGCCCAATATGTAAGCAGCTTCACCGAGGTCTTTCATTGAAAAATTCTTATTCAAGTATCCTTTTATTCTATCCAGAAATTCTGTAAATTCCAATCAACAATATGTCATCCACATATAATATTAGAAATGCTACAGAGCTCCCACTCACTTTCTTGTAAATACAGGCTTCTCCAAAAGTCTATATAAAACCATATGCTTTGATCACACTATCAAAGCGTATATTCCAACTCCGAGATGCTTGCACCAGTCCATAAATGGTTCGCTGGAGCTTGCACACTTTGTTAGCACCTTTAGGATCGACAAAACCTTATGGTTGCATCATATACAACTCTTCTTTAAGAAATCCATTAAGTAATGCAGTTTTGACATCCATTTGCCAAATTTCATAACCATAAAATGCGGCAATTGCTAACATGATTCGGACAGACTTAAGCATCGCTACGGGTGAGAAGGTCTCATCATAGTCAAGTCCTTGAACTTGTCGAAAACCTTTCGCAACAAGTCGAGCTTTGTAGACAGTAACATTACCGTCAGCGTTAGTCTTCTTCTTGAAGATCCATTTATTCTATATGGCTTGCCGATCATCAGGTGATGTCAACTACACAACCTTCTTCTTGTAGACGTTGTTGGGCCTCCAAGTGCAGAGGTTTGTAGGACAGTAGCAAATTTCCCTCAAGTGGATGGCCTAAGGTTTATCAATCCGTAGGAGGTGTAGGATGAAGATGGTCTCTCTCAAGCAACCCTGCAACCAAATAACAAAGAGTCTCTTGTGTCCCCAACACACCCAATACAATGGTAAATTGTATAGGTGCACTAGTTCGGCGAAGATATGGTGATACAAGTGGTATATGGATAGTAGATAATAGTTTTTGTAATTTGAAAATATAAAAACAGCAAGATAACTAATGATAAAAGTGAGCATAAACGGTATTGCAATGCGTTGAAACAAGGCCTAGGGTTCATACTTTCACTAGTGCAAGTTCTCTCAACAATAATAACATAATTGGATCATATAACTATCCCTCAACATGCAACAAAGAGTCACTCCAAAGTCACTAATAGCGGAGAACAAATGAAGAGATTATGGTAGGGTACGAAACCACCTCAAAGTTATTCTTTCCAATCAATTCGTTGGGCTATTCCTATAAGTGTCACAAACAGCCCTAGAGTTCATACTAGAATAACACCTTAAGACACAAATCAACCAAAACCCTAATGTCACCTAGATACTCCAATGTCACCTCAAGTATCCGTGGGTATGATTATACGATATGCATCACACAATCTTAGATTCATCTATTCAATCAACACATAGAACCTCAAAGAGTGCCCCAAAGTTTCTACAGGAGAATCACGACGAAAATGTGTGCCAACCCCTATGCATAGGTTCATGGGCGGAACCCGCAAGTTGATCACCAAAACATACATCAAGTGCATCACGTGATATCCCATTGTCACCACAGATACGCACGGCAAGACATACATCAAGTGTTCTCAAATCTTTAAAGACTCAATCTGATAAGATAACTTCAAAGGGGAAACTCAATCCATTACAAGAGAGAGGGGGGGAGGAAAACATCATAGGATCCAAATATAATAGCAAAGCTCGTAATACATCAAGATCGTATCACCTCAAGAACACGAGAGAGAGAGAGAGAGATCAAACACATAGCTGCTGGTACATACCCTCAGCCCCGAGGGAGAACTACTCCCTCCTCGTCATGGAGAGCACCGGGATGATGAAGATGGCCACCAGAGAGGGATTGCCCCCTCCGGCAGGGTGCCGGAACGGGTCTAGATTGGTTTTCGGTGGCTACGGAGGCTTCTGACGGCGGAACTCCCAATCTATTGTGCTCCCCGATCGTTTTAGGGTATATGGAGATATATAGGCGGAAGAAGTACGTCATGGGAGCCATGAGGGGCCCACGAGGGTGGAGGGCCCGCCCCCTGCCTCGTGGCTTCCTCATTGCTTCCCTTACGTGGACTCCAAGTCTCCCGGGTTGCTTTCCTTCCAAAAATAAGTTCTGTGAAGTTTCAGGTCAATTGGACTCCGTTTGATTTTCCTTTTCTGTGATACTCTAAAACAAGGAAAAAACAGAAACTGGCACTGGGCTCTAGGTTAATAGGTTAGTCCCAATAATCAAATAAAATAGCATATAAATTCATATAAAACATCCAAGGTAATATAATAGCATGGAACAATAAAAAATTATAGATACGTTGGAGACGTATCAGCATCCCCAAGCTTAATTCCTGCTCGTCCTCGAGTGGGTAAATGATAAAAACAGAATTTTTGATGTGGAATGCTACCTAACATATTCATCATGTATTTCTCTTTATTGTAGCAAGAATATTCAGATCCATAAGATTCAAGACAAAAGTTTAATATTGACATAAAAATAATAATACTTCAATCATACTAACAAAGCAATCATGTCTTCTCAAAATAACATGGCCAAAGAAAGCTATCCCTACAAAATCATATAGTCTGGCTATGCTCCATCTTCACCACACAACATGTTTAAATCATGCACAACCCCGACGACAAGCCAAGCAATTGTTTCATACTTTTGATGTTCTCAAACCTTTTCAATCTTCACGTAATACATGAGCGTGAGCCATGGACATAGCACTATAGGTGGAATAGAATGGTGGTTGTGGAGAAGACAAAAAGGAGAAGATAGTCTCACATAAACTAGGCATATCAACGGGCTATGGAGATTCCCATTAATAGATATCAATGTGAGTGAGTAGGGATTGCCATACAACGGATGCACTAGAGCTATAAATGTATGAAAGCTCAACAAAAGAAACTAGTGGGTGTGCATCCAACTCGCTTGCTCATGAAGACCTAGGGCATTTTGAGGAAGCCCATCATTGGAATATACAAGCCAAGTTCTATAATGAAAATTTCCCACTAGTATATGAAAGTGACAAAACAAGAGACTCTCTATCATGAAGATCATGGTGCTACTTTGAAGCACAAGTGTGGTAAAAGGATAGTAGCATTGCCCCTTCTCTCTTTTTCTCTCATTTTTTATTTTTTATTTTTATTTGGGCCTTTTTTATGGTCTCTTTTTTTCTTTTCTTTTATTTTGGCTTCATTGGCCTCTTTTATTTATTTATTTTCTTCTGGAGTCTCATCCCGACTTATGGGGGAATCATAGTCTCCATCATCCTTTCCTCATTGGGACAATGCTCTAATAATTAAGATCATCACACTTTTATTTACTTACAACTCAAGAATTACAACTCGATTCTTAGAACAAGATATGACTCTATATGAATGCCTCCGACGGTGTACCGGGATGTAATGATGCATGAGTGACATGTATGAAAGAATTATGAACGGTGGCTTTGCCACAAATACGATGTCAACTACATGATCATGCAAAGCAGTATGACAATGATGGAGCGTGTCATAATAAGCGGAACGGTGGAAAGTTGCATGGCAATATATCTCGGAATGGCTACGGAAATGCCATAATAGATAGGTACGGTGGCTGTTTTGAGGAAGGTATATGGTGGGTTTATGGTACCGGCGAAAGTTGCGCGGTACTAGAGAGGCTAGCAATGGTGGAAGGGTGAGAGTGCGTATAATCCATGGACTCAACATTAGTCATAAAGAACTCACATACTTATTGCAAAAATCTATTAGTTATCGAAACAAAGTACTACGCGCATGCTCCTAGGGGATAGATTGGTAGGAAAAGACCATCGCTCGTCCCCGACCGCCACTCATAAGGAAGACAATCAATAAATAAATCATGCTCCGACTTCATCACATAACGGTTCGCCATACGTGCATGCTACGGGAATCACAAACTTCAACACAAGTATTTCTCAAATTCACAACTACTCAACTAGCATGATTCTAATATCACCATCTTCATATCTCAAAAAAAAATCATCAAGTATCAAACTTCTCATAGTATTCAATGCACTTTATATTAAAGTTTTTATTATATCCCTCTTGGATGCCCATCATATTAGGACTAAATTCATAACCAAAGCAAATTACCATGCTATTCTAAATACTCTCAAAATGATATAAGTGAAGCATGAGAGTTCATCCATTTCTATAAAATAAAACCACCATCGTGCTCTAAAAATATATAAGTGAAGCACTAGAGCAACAACAAACTACTCCGAAAGATATAAGTAAAGATCAATGAGTAGTCGAACAATTATGCAACTATGTGAAGACTCTCTAACATTTAATAATTTAAGGTCTTGGTATTTTATTCAAACAGCAAGCAAAACTAAATAAAATAGCATTCTAAGAATGGCAAACATCATGTGAAGAAGCAAAAACTTAGGATCAACCGAAACTAACCGATAGTTCTTGAAGAAGAAAGGTGGGATGCCAACCGGGGCATCCCCAAGCTTGAGCTTTTGTGTCTCCTTAATTCTTCTCATATCATGATTTTCCTAAATCTCAAAAGCTTTCATCCACACAAAACTCAACAAGGACTCGTGAGATAAGTTGGTATAAACCATTGCCAAAACCTTATCATACTCTACTGTAGTAAATCACTAAAATTATTATTCAACATTGCATACTAAATGCCTCTGCATATTTAACAGTCCTATCCTCAAATAGAATCATTAAAGAAGCAAACATATTCAACAATGCAAACATAACAACAATCTGCCTAAACAGGACAGTCTGTAAAGAGTGCAGCAAGATCCATACTTGCCTAACTCCAAAAATTATGAAAGAAAATTCCCATTGTAGTAAATTTATCAGAGCTTAATATGCAAAAGGTTTCAACATTTTATCACATTCTGACTTTTCTAGGGAATTATTGCAACAGCGGTAAACTTTCTCTTTTCAAACAGCAACATGTGGACTTGTAAAATAGGCATAGTAAAGGCTATCAATGCCACTTTTATTGAAATAAAATATGGAAAACATTGCTCTAAATAACAGCAAGAAAATCCTAACAAAATAAATTTACGCTCCAAGCAAAACACATATCATGTGGTGAATAAAAATATATGTAACACCCTTGATGCGGCTATATCTCCCACATGTCGAAGCACGACTTAGAGGCATAACCGCATTGGAAGCAATGTCGCAAGTGAGGTAATCTTCACACAACCCATGTAATAAATAAGGGAAAGAGATACATAGTTGGCTTACAATCGCCACTTCACACAATTACATGAATAAAATATTACATCATCCAAATACACTCAAGGTCCAACTACGAAACCAAAATAAAAGAAGACTACCCCAAATGCTACACAGATCCCCGATCGTCCCGACTGGGCTCCACTACTGATTAACTGGAAATCGAACAACATAAAGAACACGATCTTCAACGAGCTCCTCCTTGAGCTTGGTTGCGTCACCTGCACGGTTTCATCGGCACCTGCAAACTGGTTTTAGAAGTATCTGTGAGTCACGGGGACTCAGCAATCTCGCACCCTCGCGATCAAAACTATTTAAGCTTATAGGAAGGGTAAAATGTATGAGGTGGAGCTGCAGAAAGTGACTAGCATATATGGTGGCTAACATACGCAGATGAGAGCGAGAAGAGAAGGCAAAAGCACGGTCGAACAACTATGATCAAGAAGTGATCCTAGAACAACCTACGTCAAACATAACTCCAACACCGTGTTCACTTCCCGGACCCCGCAGAGAAGAGACCATCATGGTTACACACGCGGTTGATGTATTTTAATTAAGGTCAACTTCAGGTTTTCTACAACCGGACATTAACAAATTCCCATCTGCCTATAACCACGGGCATGGCTTTCGAAAGTTCAGTACCCTGCAGGGGTGTCCCAACTGAGCCCATCACAAGCTCTCACGGTCAACGAAGGATATTCCTTCTCCCAAGACAATCCGATCAGACTCGGCATCCCAGTTACAAGACATCCTCGACAATGGTAAAACAAGTCCAGCAAGACCACCCGTTGTGCCGACAAATCCCGATAGGAGCTGCACATATCTCGTTCTCAGGGCACACCGGATAAGCTAAGAGTACGGGAGCCAACGTAACCCAAGTTGCCAAGGGACGGCCCTGCACAGTGCTCTGGGTTGGACCAACACTTAGACAAGCACTGGCCCGGGGGTTTAAAATAAAGATGACCCTTGGGCTGGCCTAACCCAAGGGAAAAAGAGGCTAGGTGGCGAATGGTAAAACCAAGGTTGGGCCTTGCTGGAGGAGTTTTATTCAAAGCGAACTGTCAAGGGGTTCCCATTATAACCCAACCGTGTAAGGAACGCAAAATCCGGGAACATAACACCGATATGACGGAAACTAGGGCGGCAAGAGTGGAACAAAACACCAGGCATAAGGCCGAGCCTTCCACCCTTTACCAAGTATATATATGCATTAATTAAATAAGAGATATTGTGATATCCCAACAAAATAACCATGTTCCAAACATGGAACAAGCTCCAATCTTCACCTGCAACTAACAACGCTATAAGAGGGGCTCAGCAAAGCGGTAACATAGCCAAACAACGGTTTGCTAGGACAAGGTGGGTTAGAAGCTTGGCTTGACAATATGGGTGGCATGATAAGCAAGTGGTAGGTATCGCAGCATAGGCATAGCAAAAGAGCGAGCAACTAGCAAGCAAAGATAGAAGTGATTTCGAGGGTATGGTCATCTTGCCTGAAATCCCGCAAGGAAGAAGAACGAGTCCATGAAGAAGACAAACAGGCATAGTTGAACTGGTCCTCACAAACGCGACGTTATCAGAACCAACCCGAAGAAGCAACACCAGAAAGAAGCACACGACATAGTAAACAACCAACACATGAACATGGCATGATATGCGGGATGCGGTATGTGATGCATATGCATGATTTGGAAAGGAATGATTGAGCATGGCCTCAACTTGGAAAACCAAGAGTTCCACTGGAAAGGGAAGGTGATTTCGGTTGAAATCGATATAAAGATCACCGGAATCGGATGCACGGTTTGGAAATGACAAGCAAAACGAATATGGCACCGGTCTGCGATAATCAGCAAGTAGCCATCTAAATGCAACAAGATAAATATTCTACAGCACTCAAACATGGAAAAAATACATGGCAGGGATCCACTCATGATGCTTGATAAAAGATGAACACTGAGCTACGGCTAATTCACTCATTAATAGGTTCAAACAAGCATGGCAAAACTGCAAACGATAACAGGTTTCAGACTTAGTGAAATTAACAGCATGTCAGGAATTTATCATCAGGAAGCAATGTTTAGAGCATGAAAACTACATGCTACAGGAACATATCATGGCAAAGAAAGGCATGGCATGAAGCTACTCTAAGCACATAACAAAAGTCCCTTAGTGACCTTGAGCCAAAAGGGATCAGAAAATACAATTGCAAGCATGTGAACATAGCAAAAACATAAACAGATTCAGACTTTAGTGAAAAAATGGAGCATGGCAAAACAGTTATCAAGTAGGCATGTTTACGAGCTCGATGCACTCACTACAAAGCATTACATGATAATCTAAGCATACACCCAGCAAGAAGACATTGCATAGAAGCTAGACATGGCAAGAACAACAACATAGCATGCACGGATCAATAGCAATATCCTCGGCAAAATCGCTAAACATGTCAACAATCTGCCAGGATCATTTTATAGCAAAAGTAGAGCTCGATCGACTCAAGCTAGGGTGCTCCATAAATGCAAACAAAGACATGGATGGATAGAGCACCACAATATCTACAAAACATCCTTACTGATCATCCTCAAAAGAGGCACAGATCACTAGGAAACAACATGAACATATGGGATAAAGACCAAAAACAGGACAAGGACTTGGTGAAATTCTAAGTCCCTGAAATCAGCATCATTGAGTAAGCTACTTTGCATGCTTGTGCTAGTTACCACAAAGATCACAAAAATACATGGCATACACCCCTGTAAAGATGGCATGGTATATAAAAAACACATGTAGAGCTCAGGATCATAGCATGCACACATTAATCATGGCAAAAATGACCAAAGGCCATTTGCTGAAACAGATCTGACATAATCATCACATAGCCCTCTTCCAACAGCATTTCGGGCATCAAGATGAGCTCAAATGAAAATGATGCAATGAGATGAAATGATGTACTCGTCGAGACGAACATTTTGATATGCTACACGCACGAATCGGAGCTACGATGAGGAAGTTATGATGCGTCAAAGGTTGCAAAAATTGAGGGTTTCGGGGAGAAAAAGTCAACACTCGTCTTCCAGATCCGGATCCGAATCTCGCGGGCACTGTAGCATCCGGATCTCGAAGTTCGCCGGAGGGAGCTTGCCAAAACAGGAACGCGGTGGCCGGCAGGGTCGGGGACTTGGGCCGGCCAGAGCGTCGAGGGAGAGGGAGGAGCTCGCCGGACATCGAGCGGCGGGCGGCGCCGGAGTTGAGGGCGCGGGCGCCTTGGGCGGCGGGCGTGGCGGTCGCCGGCGAGGCCGGAGAAGGCGACCACGGGCGGCGGGACGGCGACGACCCACGGCGGCGGAGGCGGCTCGCGGCGGCTCGGGCACCGCTCGGGCGGGCAGCGCAGATCAGCAGCGGCGCGCGGGGCGTCTCGGACGCTGATGGGCTTCGCGGGCTCACCCCGGGCCTGGGCGGGCCACGCGGCTGGGAGGCGCGGGGAGGATAGACGCGGTGACAAATGGCGGCTCCTAAGAGGCCGAGGCGACGGAGAGGGCGACATGGCGCAACGCCATTGGCTGGAGCGACGTGGGGGGCGCGGACATGTCCGGCCAGCGCGGGAGGAATTGTCCGGCGGCGCGAGGTGGACGAAGCTAGGGTTTCATCTGCGCGAGATTTTGGAGGAGAGCACATATTTATAGATAGAGGGAGCTAAGAGAGTCCAAATGAGGTGCAGTTTTCGGCCACGTGATCGTGACCGAACGACCGAGATGATGGAGAGGGTTTAGGTGGGTTTTGGGCCACTTTGGAGAGGTGTTGGGCTACAACACACACGAGGCCTTTTCGGTCCCTCGGTTGACCGTTGGAGTATCAAACGAAGTCCAAATGGCACGAAACTTGACAGGCGGTCTACTGGTAGTCACCCAAGGCCGCATGACAAGTCTTGGTCCAATCCGAAAACGTTTAACACCCGCACACGAAAAGAGGTAGAAAGGGACACCGAAGGACATAGGAGCGCCGAATTGCAAAACGGACAACGGGGAAAATGCTCGGATGCATGAGACGAACATGTATGCAAATGCGATGCACATGAAGACATGATATGAGATGCATGACACGCAAGCAATGACAAGGCAACAACAGCGAATAACTGGAGGACACCTGGCACATCGGTCTCGGGGCGTTACAATATAGCTCCAAGTAAAGTTACCGATGAACGAAGACGAAAGAGGGGATGCCTTCCGGGGCATCCCCAAGCTTAGGCTCTTGGTTATCCTTGAATATTACCTTGGGGTGCCTTGGGAATCCCCAAGCTTAGGCTCTTGCCACTCCTTATTCCATAATCCATCGAATCTTTACCCAAAACTTGAAAACTTCACAACACAAAACTTAACAGAAAACTCGTAAGCTCCGTTAGTATAAGAAAATAAATCACCACTTAAAGGTACTGTAATGAACTCATTATTTATTTATATTGGTGTTAAACCTACTGTATTCCAACTTTTCTATGGTTCATAAACTCTATTACTAGCCATAGATTCATCAAAATAAGTAAACAACACACGAAAAACAGAATCTGTCAAAAACAGAACAGTCTGTAGTAATCTGGATCAAACGTATACTTATGGAACTCATAAAATTCTCAAATAAATTTCTGGACCTGAGGAATTTATCTATTAATCATCTGCAAAAATAATTAACTAAATATCACTTTCCAAATAAAGATGGCAGCAATTCTCGTGAGCGCTAAAGTTTCTGTTTTTTACAGCATGATCAACAAGACTTTCCCCAAGTCTTCCCAACAGTTCTACTTGGCACAAAAACTAAATAAAACATAAAAACTCAATAATAACATAGGCTAGATAAATTATTTATTACTAAACAGGAGCAAAAAGCAAGGAACAAAAATAAAATTGGGTTGCCTCCCAACAAGCGCTATCGTTTAACGCCCCTAGCTAGGCATGATGATTTCAATGATGCTCACATAAAAGATAAGAATTGTAACATAAAGAGAGAATCATGAAGAATATGACTAGCACATTTAAGTCTAACCCACTTCCTATGCATAGGGATTTTGTGAGAAAACAACTTGTGGGAACAAGAATCAACTTGCATAGGAAGGTAAAACAAGCTTAACTTCAAAATTTTAAGCACATAGAGAGGAAACTTGATATTATTGCAATTCCTACAAGCATATATTCCTCCCTCATAATAATTTTCAGTAGCATCATGGATGAATTCAACAATATAACCAGAACCTAAAGCATTCTTTTCATGATCTACAAGCATAGAAAATTTACTACTCTCCACGTAAGCAAAATTCTTCTCATGAATAATAGTGGGAGAAAACTCAACAAAATAATTATCATGTGAGGCATAATCCAATTGAAAACTAAAATCATGATGACAAGTTTCATGGATATCATTATTCTTTATAGCATACAAGTCATCACAATAATCATCATAGATAGCAACTTTGTTCTCATAATCAATTGGAACCTCTTCCGGAATAGTGGATTCATCACAAAATAAAGTCATGACCTCTCCAAATCCACTTTCATCAATATAATCATCATAAATAGGAGGCATGCTTTCATCATAATAAATTTTCTCATCAAAACTTGGGGGACAAAAAATATCATCTTCATCAAACATAGCATCCCCAAGCTTGTGGCTTTGCATATCATTAGCATCATGGATATTCAAGAAATTCATACTAACAACATTGCAATCATGCTCATCATTCAAATATTTAGTGCCAAACATTTTAATGCATTCTTCTTCTAACACTTTGGCACAATTTTCCTTTCCATCATACTCACGAAAGATATTAAAAAGATGAAGCGTATGAGGTAGACTCAATTCCATATTTTTTGTAGTTTTATTTTATAAACTAAACTAGTGATAAAACAAGAAACTAAAAGACTCAATTGCAAGATCTAAAGATATACCTTCAAGCGCTAACCTCCCCGGCAACGGCGCCAGAAAAGAGCTTGATGTCTACTACACAACATTCTTCTTGTAGACGTTGTTGGGCCTCCAAGTGCAGAGGTTTGTAGGATAGTAGCAAATTTCCCTCAAGTGGATGACCTAAGGTTTATCAATCCGTAGGAGGCATAGGATGAAGATGGTCTCTCTCAAGAAACCCTGCAACCAAATAACAAAGAGTCTCTTGTGTCCCCAACACACCCAATACAATGGTAAATTGTATAGGTGCACTAGTTCGGCGAAGAGATGGTGATACAAGTGGTATATGGATAGTAGATAATAGTTTTTGTAATCTGAAAATATAAAAACAGCAAGGTAACTAATGATGAAAGTGAGCATAAACGGTATTGCAATGCGTTGAAACAAGGCCTAGGGTTCATACTTTCACTGGTGCAAGTTCTCTCAACAATAATAACATAATTGGATCATATAACTATCCCTCAACATGCAACAAAGAGTCACTCCAAAGTCACTAATAGCGGAGAACAAACGAAGAGATTATGGTAGGGTACGAAACCACCTCAAAGTTATTCTTTCCAATCAATCCGTTGGGCTATTCCTATAAGTGTCACAAATAGCCCTAGAGTTCATACTAGAATAACACCTTAAGACACAAATCAACCAAAACCCTAATGTCACCTAGATACTCCAATGTCACCTCAAGTATCCGTGGGTATGATTATACGATATGCATCACACAATCTCAGATTCATCTATTCAACCAACACATAGAACCTCAAAGAGTGCCCCAAAGTTTCTACCGGAGAATCACGACGAAAATGTGTGCCAACCCCTATGCATAGGTTCATGGGCGGAACCCGCAAGTTGATCACCAAAACATACATCAAGTGAATCACCTGATATCCCATTGTCACCACAGATACGCACGACAAGACATACATCAAGTGTTCTCAAATCTTTAAAGACTCAATCCGATAAGATAACTTCAAAGGGGAAACTCAATCCATTACAAGAGATAGAGGGGGAGGAGAAACATCATAGGATCCAAATGTAATAGCAAAGCTCACGATACATCAAGATCGTATCACCTCAAGAACACGATATATATGTATGTATATATATATATATATATATATATATATATATATATATATCAAACGCATAGCTACCGGTACATACCCTCAGCCCCGAGGGAGAACTACTCCCTCCTCTTCATGGAGAGCACCGGGATGATGAAGATGGCCATCGGAGAGGGATTGCCCCCTCCGGCAGGGTGCCGGAACGGGTCTCGATTGGTTTTCGGTGGCTACGGAGGCTTCTGGCGGCGGAACTCCTGATCTATTGTGCTCCTCGATCATTTTAGGGTATATGGAGATATATAGGCGGAAGAAGTACGTCAGGGGAGCCACGAGGGTGGAGGGCGCGCCCAGGGGGTGGGCGCGCCCCCTGCCTCGTGGCTTCCTCGTTGCTTCCCTTACATGGACTCCAAGTCTCCCGGGTTGCTTTCCTTCCAAAAATAAGTTCCGTGAAGTTTCAGGTCAATTGGACTCTGTTTGATTTTCCTTTTCTGTGATACTCTAAAACAAGGAAAAAAACAAAAACTGGCACTGGGCTCTAGGTTAATAGGTTAGTCCCAAAAATCATATAAAATACCATATAAATGCATATAAAACATCCAAGGTTGATAATATAATAGCATGGAACAATCAAAAATTATAGATACGTTGGAGACGTATCATCGGGCAAGTAACCAAAGTCCACACTTTGTTCTCATACATGGATCCCATCTCAGATTTCATGGCCTCAAGCCATTTCGCGAAATTTGGGCTCATCCTCACTTCCTCATAGTTCGTAGGTTTGTCATGGTCAAGTAACATGACCTCCAGAACAGGATTACCGTATCACTCTGGTGCGGACCGTACTCTGGTTGACCTACATGGTTCGGTAGTCACTTGATCTGAAGTTTCATGATCATCATCATTAGCTTCCTCACTAATTGGTGTAGGAATCACTAGAACTGATTTCTGTGATGAACAACTTTCCAATTCGGGAGAAGGTACAATTACCTCATCAAGTTCTACTTTTCTCCCACTCACTTCTTTCGAGAGAAACTCCTTCTCTAGAAAGGATCCATTCTTAGCAACGAATATCTTGCCTTCGGATCTATGATGGAAGGTGTGCCCAACAGTTTCCTTTGGGTATCCAATGAAGAAACATTTCTCTGATTTGGGTTCGAGCTTATCAGGTTGAAGCTTTTTCACATAAGCATCACAGCCCCAAACTTTAAGAAACGACGGCTTAAGTTTCTTGCCAACCCACAGTTCATATGTTGTCATCTCAATGGATTTAGATGGTGCCCTATTTAACGTGAATGCATCCGTCTCTAAAGCATAACCCCAAAATGATAGCGGTAAATCGGTAAGAGACATCATAGATCGTACCATATCTAATAAAGTACGGTTACGATGTTCGGACACATCATTACGCTGTGGTGTTCCAGGTGGCGTGAGTTGCGAAACTATTCCACATTGTTTCAAATGAAGACCAAACTCATAACTCAAATATTCACCTCCACGATCAGATCATAGAAACTTTATTTTCTTATTACGATGATTTTCCACTTCACTCTGAAATTCTTTGAAATTTTCAAATGTTTCAGAGTTATGTTTCATTAAGTAGATATACCCATATCTGCTCAAATCATCTGTGAACGTCAAAAAATAACGGTACCCGCCACGAGCCTCAACACTCATCGGACCGCATACATCAGTATGTATTATTTCCAATAAGTCAGTGGCTCGCTCCACTGTTCCGGAGAACGGAGTCTTAGTCATCTTGCCCATGAGGCATGGTTCGCAAGCATCAAGTGATTCATAATCAAGTGATTCCAAAATCCCATCAACATGGAGTTTCTTCATGCGTGATGACCCACAGGTATAGGGGATCAATTGTAGCTCTTTTCGGTAAGTAAGAGTGTCGAACCCAATGAGGAGCAGAAGGAAATGACAAGTAGTTTTCAGTAAGGTAGTGTCACATAAACCATGATAACAGTGATCTCCTATTTTAACTGAAATGACAGGCGGGCCAACAACTGGTCTATTTTTATCCCTTTTTTCAGGTTTGGCAATTCATGCAGCTTCTGCACAGAAGTAGATAGCATGCCCATCCACATATTCTTCCAAGAGATCTTTAACCATATCAATATTAGGTTCAACTCTAATTTGTTCATCTGGTTTAGGTGTTCTAACAAAGCTTTTGTTAACCACAGTTGAAACTTTAGCATGTTCCTTTATCCTAACAGGAAAAGGATATTTCTCAAAATAAGCAGTAGGTACAACTGGATCAACATTATAAAGTATAACTTCTTCTTTAACTGGTACCACTTCTTTAATTTCTTCTTTAATAGGTGGGTAATATTTAAACCACTTCTCCTTAGGGAGTTCAACATGAGTAGAAAATGATTCACAAAAGGAGGCTACTATCTCAGAGTCAAGTCCATATTTAGTGCTAAACTTTTGAAAAGCATCGGTGTCCATAAAAGATTTAACACAATCATACTTAAGTTTAATACCTGACTCTTTACCTTCATCGAGTTCCCAATCTTCAGAGTTGCTTTTAATTCTTTCCAAAAGATCCCACCGGAATTCAATAGTCTTCTGCATAAAAGAACCAGCACAAGAAGTATCAAGCATGGTTTGATCATTATGAGAAAGCCAAGCATAAAAATTCTGGATAATAATTTCTCTTGAGAGCTCATGATTGGGTCATGAATATAGCATTGACTTAAGCCTCCCCCAAGCTAGAGCGATACTTTCTCCATCACGAGGCCTAAAATTATATATATAATTCCGATCACGATGAAGTAGATGCATAGGATATTTTTTTTGGTGAAACTCCAATTTCAAATGATTCCAATTCCATGATCCAATATCATTGCATAGCCTATACCATGCCAATGCTTTTCCCTTCAAAGATAAAGGGAAAACCTTTCTCATCAACTTATCTTTGGGTAAACTTCCAAGCTTGAACAATCCACAAATTTGTTCCACATATATCAAGTGCATATCGGGATGTTCGGTTCCATCTCCTGCATAAGGATTAGCTAGCAGTTGTTCTATCATACCCGAACGAATTTCATATTCAATATTTTCAGTAGGTGTTGTAGGTTGAGGGGTAACTAATTGTGGTTCTAGACGAGGTGAAGATACCTCGAACATACCCCTCAAAGGATTATTTTCCATAGTAACAAGTGACAATAAATTTCAGCACACTATATAAATGCTTCCTTACCAAATTCCACTTACCAAAGGCGCTTCACTCCCCGACAATGGCGCCAGAAAATAGCCTTGATGACCCACAAGTATAGGGGATCAATTGTAGCTCTTTTCGATAAGTAAGAGTGTCGAACCCAATGAGGAGCAGAAGGAAATGACAAGTAGTTTTCAGTAAGGTAGTGTCTGCAAGTGCTAAAGTTGTAAGTAGTGAGTAGTTTGATGGCAAGGTAATTTGCAACGAGCAAGTAACAATAATTTTAACAAGTATGCAGCAAGGTAGCCCAATCCTTTTGAGTCAAAGAATAGGCCAAAACGGTTTGTTATAATGAGCAAAGCATTCTTGAGGGTACACGGGAATTTCATCTAGTCACTTTCATCATATTGGTTTGATTTGTGTTCGCTACTTTGATAATTTGATATGTGGGTGGACCGGTGCTTAGGTGCTATTCTTACTTGCACTGGTCCGCGTCGGTCCTAAACAAATGGTTTTTAACCCCTTTCTGCGACGGCATATGGAACCGTCTCCAAGTGAGTGTGGGCAATAGGGGGATCCTTCCCACACGACCCAGAAACCGTCGGGGATAGGGAGCCTTGATGCATACAGTTGTCCCTGTATAACCATTTCTAATATCTCGAATATCCCAAACGCTTCATCCTTGCCACTCGTTTGTGCTCGCATTGCCATCGCAGTTGGAGTTTTGTGGTTCTGCGTAAAACTAGGGTTTTATACTTGTACTATTACATATGGTAAAGAAAGATGCGACAGACATTCCAGTTGCTGAACAAGGTGAAGCAGAATGGCCCTATTGTGCTCTCCTGGATGCAGAAGCCATGCAGGACTCTAGTCCAACCCCTTGTGATGGTTGGCCGCCAATCATGTAGTTTGAGAGGTAATCTTGAGTAAACTGCTTCAGGATCCACTCCAAAAGAAAAAAGATTCAGATATTGTCATCTAACACAACTCATTATAGGCAGTAAAAATTCTTACTTACCATCCTGAAGTTCACTGTTGTCTTGCATAAAGTGTAAACAAATAGTTCGATTGGCATCTTTTGACCCATTTTAGTAAAAATCTTTATCAGTTTCCTCACTTGATAATGGTTCATGAATATCTCATTGCCCCATACGCAGAAAGGGTCGAAGTGTGGATCTTTGGCAATGATATATGTACCTAAAAGCACCAAGTTAATATTAGAAGCTAAACAACAATTTAAAAATGATATAGTACAACACTCCATCCATCCCATTATATAAGATTTTCTTACATGTATATCTAGACATCATCAGAACATTAAGGTAACACTCTTCCTTGTTGCTATGTAGCCTGGGATTGCATATTTAGTCATTCAGTACAATGCATGTTGCTAAACAACAATTGAAAAATGAAAAGGCATGTTAACTGCAATATCCTTAACAGCAACCAAATATCGTAATTCATAGTGGTATTGTTGAAACTGTTGTTGATGAAATTGAACTGCACGGCAAATAGTTGCACATATAGAGCATCACATTGGGAAGAACTAAAATAAACAAGTCATAAGGACATCTCTAGGCGATCCTTAAAAAGCTAAAGGACTAAAACCCTTAGTGGATATATATATATACTCCAGCAATTTTTGGCCTTTTCTAGTCAATCCCCTAAACTTAAGGTTGTAAACTTCAATTTGATCAATTTCAAAGCAAGTTTAACCGAAAGTAGCATGCATTCAAACATAAACATAGATAGTTTTGCATAACCGAACATAAAACATAAATTTAAACTAAGCTAAACTACTTTCGGTCGAAGTAGAGGTCGAGCCAATCCTTCCTCGTCATGTACGGTGTGCCGCGAGCTGGGTCCGGGCATGTACCGTCGTCGGGGTCGTTGGGGAAGGCACTCCTCCGCTCGTCGACGTTGATCTCCTCGTCCTCGGGGCCCACCTCGACGCCCTTCGCTCCGCCTTCGACCTCGTCATCAGAGGAGAGTGCGATAACCTCGCCGCCATCCTCACCGCCTTCGACCTCGTCATCGGAGGACATCGCGATAACCTCGCCGCCCTCCGCGCCGGCAAAGATCACCTGATCCGCCTCCACGAGCTTCGGGTGCTGCCGGCGTAGCTCTTGCATGTAGGCCTCGTTGGCGGCCTCGGCCTCGAGACGCTCCCATGCCTCGCGGTTCTCCCGCGCCATAGCCGAGCTCACCACCCTTGGCTCCGGCGGAACGAGGTGGACCGGACGTGTGCCGAAGGGGAAATTGAGCCTAGCCGCCGTGCCGTGGTAGAGGACCTGCCAGCGGTCGTGCTCCATGGCCACGAGCTCGGCTGTGTGGAAGCTACTGAGCCACCGGTGGGTGTGGGTCTCTCGATCTGTAATCTCGGCGACCCACGTCCTCCACCGCCGCTGCTGGACCCCGAAGTAGGACTTCGTCGGCTGCCGGGTCCGGGGGAGGACGGGGAAGTCCTCGAGCCGGCGTAGGGGCGCGGCGGCGGGCGGATCGGGGGACCGGTGATGGTGGATCTGGCGCGCGGAGGACGACGGGGACACCTCGACGGCCACCTCGCCGGCGTCGGGCGAAAAGGCCGCGATAAACCTCTTTTTGGCCATTGGCTACTCGAGCTCCCCAGCACACAGGCATAGGTTGAGGATGGAGGCGTCGGTGATGGCGGCGACCTACCAATGGTTTCAAGGGTTGTGTGTGTCTGTGTGAGCGGAGGTTGTGTTTGAGGAAATATTGCGGCAATTAAAAATTTTACTAGGCGGGAGTAACAAGGCGGGGCTACTGAAAATTTGGATCAACGACGAGCAGATATTTTTGAGATTGCGAGGGATGCAGCGGCGGGAGTAAAATGTCGGGGCTACAGAAAATTTGAATCAAGGGACTGAAGTGGAGCGGGAGTAACAGACATCGCATACGGTCCACACAAACTAATCGTGTGCTATCAAACATTAAAACCTTTCAGGTGGTAGATATTTTCAAGATTGCGAGGGATGCAGAGACGGGAGTTTTGGGGGAGCGAGCTAGTGTGCTTGACACGCCGGCTGTGGACTATAGTCGACGCACCTTCTCGCGTAAGCCATAGGCGTACTATACACCGACGGTGCTCCAAGATATTTTGTACTACATCTCACATGGTTGGTGAGAATAAACTGTGTGGGATCTACTTGATTTGAATTATAAAATGGGGTCACAGCGGCAATGGACGGTGTTTGAATTGCTAGACCTTTTAGTTACAGTGAACATGCAACTGTATGTGTGTCGTAAAAGAATTGGAATTATTCAGGGTTCGTTTGGACATTTCATACATTAAACTGGTTTTCTAGCCATTTCAGGTGCACAATTCAAAATTAAACTACACTAGTCATTAACCCGTGCGACAGCACGGGCTAGAACTTTTACTATTGGTTTTATGCAAATATTGTTCAAATTAGAAATGTTAGACAAAAATACATTTTTGTACATTGTTAAAAACATGGCATACAAAAAGAGACAAAAGGAGTCATATCCCTTGGACTATTACATGAGTATATTATGTTTAATTCCCAAGAAAAAGCAGAATGCACACGGTGCCACTGACAATAGTAATGCAATATATCTATCGAATTGAGGCTGGTGTGATATATTAATAATATCTTATATGATCCTGTGTATTTGTAAAAAGGGGATACCTTGAAATCTGAAATTTACTAAAATCAGGTATGATCAAGAACATATATAAGTGAGTATTTATTTTTGTCAGTTGGTAATAAATAGTGCTTTCAAACAATATTATTTTGTAGTTCTTGTAGATAACTTATCTGAGATGAATTATTTAAACTTTTTGTTCTTTCTTACTCAAGGTTTTTGTCGTCATCGTCTTTTATGATTAACATTGAGTTTTTTTATTAAAGATTTTATGATTGAAATCTTATTATATTTGCAATGGAAATATGTATACGACTTTTGTCTGTATTAGATTTTACTGATTTTCCTCGTTCTTATAGGTCCAAGGCCAACATAAAAGATATAGACATAAGGGAAAGCAATTATTATTTATTATAGTTAATAAGCACATAAATAGTGATGTTTATTTTTCTTGCATATTTAACATGACAGCTATTTATAATTACTTAAATCAACAAAATTAGAGCTTTGTAACTTCAATTTTGAAAAGATATTTTTTGTGCGAGTACATTTTTTTAATGTTTAATATAATATTTTTTATTTTCATGTTTTTCTTCTTAGTCGTTCACTGTACATCTGATATTTGTGTGCAACGTGAATATGCACATGCTTGTGTGCGGTGTAGTAGATAGTTAAAGAATTATACAGTAGCGTATTATAATCCTGCTATACTGCGACCCATGTGTCCAGTAAATAAAGAAAGGCAAAGGTTGCCGAATAATCTTGAGTGGATTGCGTGCTATACTTTCTTCCTCCTGCCATTTCTTCCCTTATCTCCCAAAAATGGACATCTTCAGCCATGGCAAAGATTGATCTAGGAATCCGCCGGGGTGCGTAGCGCAGTCGCAGCTAGTTCCAATCCCACGCCCGGCGCCGACTGTCCTCCCTCTCCCCACTCGCCGTTCCCCCAAAATGAAGCCTTCGATCCAGCCACTGGTCATATATTTTGTTCCCAGTCCTTCAATTTCTTAGCGATAAATCTTACAAAGCAACCACTATGGTCTACATCAGGTGCGTGGTAAAATCATTTGATTTTGTGTATGTATTATCTTAAGAATTTGAAACTTGCTTTGAGGGATGCCTTATTTCCCTTTTGGGTCTGTGTAGATGTGTAGTGAGGTGATGTATGTGTGGTGTAGAGATGGGTGGTAGAGGAGTCGTCAAGGAGACTGTTTTAGCTGAATCGATACACCTGTGTTAGCTTATTTTGTGTTTTTTTTTGCCTTAGCTAAATTGTTTGAATTTGTAGGATCTAACCTGTAATATGTGTTCGCCCTCATACCTGTAGAGCAGACCACATTCGTCACCATTTAGGCATATAACGTGGAATCAAGATCCAATCGCTCCATACTTAATGACACCACCCAGATTGCCATTGACAGAATTGATCTTGGCATATTATGGAAATAATAATCAAATCTAGCCCTTGCTTGGACGGATGTACGACCTGAATCATCATGAATGAAATCATCCAAGTATATTTACATAGAAACACGAAAATCTTGCCACTTTGTGCTCGATCATGCCCAAGGAAGAGATGTTGATGGATCTTTTATTTTGTATTGACAGATGTACATTCAATTATATTATGGTCATGCCAGAGCTATGAGACAGATGAGGTCATGAGTCTGTGAGATCTAAACTTTGCATACTTAGTAAACTCAAGGTACACATTCATGATTGATCTAGTTTTTTTTAATACTGATTATGCAATGCACAGACCACAGATTGTTTTAGTGCTATCTCAAATATGCAAACATAGTCATGTGTGTCCGCAGAAATACCTGATTCATCTGAAATCCGTATGAAGTTCCTTTTGAAAAAGGTTACATGGAGTAAAATAGAAATATTGTAAGGTCTCTTGACTAAAGGATCTCCTTGTACACAATATTTTTTGCCGAATTATTTTCCTTAGATTCTTCATCTGAAATTAAAACTTTAAGTCCATCTCTACTTGTGACTCTTGATACCGCTACATAGAGTTGGCCGTGTGTGAACACCTGCTTTGGTAAATATAGCCCCACATGTTTTAGCGACTGCCCTTGACTCTTATTTATCGTCATTGCAAAACAAACTGATATTGGGTACTGCCTCCTTTTCAACACAAACGGCCATTTTGAGTCACTTGGTGACATAATAATCCTTGGAATATATACCTTGTTTCCAATGTTTGTCCCTGTTATTATCTGAGCTTCTATGAACCATTTGCCTAGCTGTGTTATAGTTAGTCTCGTACCATTGCATAAGCCCTCGCTTTGGTTGATATTCCGTAGTAGCATAACCGGCAGTCCAACTTTCAGCCGTATTTCGTGGTCTGGTATTCCAGGGCACTTCAAGCTATTTAGGAATTCTGTTGGGTACAAATGGTCTCCATCTTCTGAATTTGACATTGCTTTGCACACTGTATCTGAGCTTCGATAGGTTACCTCTTCACCTTCTATTCTACCCATGATGTAAGAATTTACCTCATCGACCATCTCATTTCTTGGACATAAGATGGCTCTCTCTTCTAAGTATGTTCGGTTCATGTAGTTTGTCCATAGGTTTGGATAGGTGCTGTTGATGATAGTTTCTAATTGGTTCTCTCCTTTCTGCAGTAGTAAGTCCTCCGGTATATGTACCCATGTCTCTTCTTCTTTATTTCCAACTAATCCATCTCCAATATTTAGAATCCAGTCCGCAAAATCTGCGGTCTTCTTTTGTTCTTCTGGAGTATCTGTTAGTGCAGAAACACGCATGTTCTGAATGAGCTGGAATTCCTCAAAGTGATTCCATAAGTAGGAACGTTTTAAGGATGCATCTACAATATGTGATCTCCGCCCTTTCAGTATTACGGGCAGGATTTGTCTGAAATCACCTCCCATCACTACCGTCATCCCTCCAAATGGTTTATCTGCACTACTTTCATTTGTGAACCTTAGGATGTCTCTCAAGCTCTTGTCCAATGCTTCAAAGCAATGTTTGTTCGCCATAGGTGCTTCATCCCATATAATTAAGGATGTTTTCTTTAGCAGGTCTGCAAGATAGGATCCTTGCTTGATGTCACATGTGGACTCATTATTGATGTTGAGTGGGATGTGAAATCTTGAATGTGCAGTTCTTCCCCCAGGTATAAGAAGTGCTGCTATTGCACTGGATGCTACTGCTAAAACTATTTTTCCTTCAGATCGTAGTGATGTCGTGATTGCCTTCCACAGAAATGTTTTTTCCTGTTCCACCATATCCATTGACAAATATCAGTTTGCCTAGTTTGCTATTTACAGATTGTAGTATTGCATCAAAAGCTTGTTTCTGTTCTGGATTTAACTTTGCAAGTAGTGCCACTTTCTCTATTTGTAGAGACTGTCTGTCATAGTTAAGCTCTTCACTTACCAACCTATTTTGTAGACCTTGTAGTGAGTTGCTATCTGGTAATGGAATTCCTTCATAATCTTTTAGTGACTTTCCACCTCTCCTTAGCAACATCTCTATCTCTATAAGTGTGAGATTTCTTATTTGTTCAGGATTAAGCTGTAGTTCATCGAAGTTCAAAATTTTCCTTTGACGTCGCTGTATGTCCTCTGAGAGTAATTCCCATGTAGATTCCCATAGTTTCCCTGGATCTGTGACCTCACAAAAAATGAGTATTGTGCAGAAAAGTTGTCGCATTTGTTGTGCAGAAGCCCAATGCGATGCTTCCTTAATACAATCATCCCACTCTTGGTCATCATTGAGTAATCCAAGGGCATAACATGCTGATTTATAGGTTGGGTGTACAATACCATTTACTTTTCTGATGTCCTCATATGATTTACAACCTTTGACAGTATTTAGCAGAATCCTCAGGTAATATTTCTCACCACTTGCTGGATGAGCATAGTAGATCCTCCCAATAGACCGTTTCCCGCCTTTCCTTGGTTTCCATCTTTTCTCCTTTGCATGCCACGTCCACTTAGTGGGGAATTCTGCATATGTTAGATTACGGGCCTCCTCAGACAATTGATTAGCGGTCATCCATTCGGTGAAAATTGTTTCCTCTATGCCAGGTCTATGTACAATTTTCTCGATATCAGTTGAGTCCGGGAACACGACCATTTGCTCATCTTGAAGGTGGAATTGCAGTCTCTGTACAGAAGGCTGCCGGTGCTGAAGTTCAAATCCAAAGATACGCCAAGATGCTTCACCTGCAGATAGGTATCGTGCATCAAGGTACATTTGTATCTCGTCATAGTTATTTCCTGCACCCAAAATTACAGTTGCTCTATCCTCTCCTTTGTGGATGTACTTGAACAAATACTTTATGGATCTTGATTTATTACAGCATTCCACGTTTATATGGGCCTGGTACTTGACTATTAGGTCCCTGTTGTATGGAACAACATACCTGCTATCTAGCTGTACTCCACTTTTTTCTACTGTCCTCGCATTATTTCTTCTTCTGTATATTGGGAATCCTTCTTCATCGGTGCTTGTTTCCTCACAGAACATCTTAGGGAAATGTTTTGAGCACTTCCCATTGATCATGCATGGTGACTTGTAGCATGCCTGGCCACATGGTCCATGCATCATGAAATTTTCAACTGCCATGTAACCTTCTGGATCAACATCCTTGTCTGGCACCTCTGCTGATATGATCTTGTCAATATTTTGGGGGCTAGGATCCCTGTCATCTGGATCCAAAAATAATAGTATATGTGCATGAGGTAGACCTCTTTTCTGGAACTCGATAGTGTAGACAACTGCAACAAAACATTATAATTTCATTAGTCATTTTTAAAGTTTGCGTAGTAATTTATAGAGGTATATGAAGATAAGGTACATAACAAACTTAGTTGTGATGATATGTATGAATTGGCCGAAACTTTGTTGACTTACTTGCTATTGCTTTTCCAAACCGCTTCTTTTTGTATATGTCTTCTATTAGTTCATTCAGCTTTATAAGGAATACTCTATTGACAATGTCTGGACGATCTTCTGGTTTTTGTCCTGGTATGAAGTCCAACATGGTCTGTATTTCTGTCCACTTTGGGTTGCATGTGAAAGTGATAAACAGATCTGGATATCCAGCCCACCGACATATGGCCATTGCATCCTGGTAGTACTGCTGTTTATTCCTCGGACTTCCATTATATGATGAAGGTAGTATAATTCTTTTACCTACTTGATCAGTTCTGGTATCACCATTATCAATTGCGTCTTGCAGACCGCTATATAGCTCTGTTCTAAGCGTCCCTTGATGCATCCTGTACCAATTCAGCCTCCATTGCTCAATGCATGTTGCTGCATCTACGATGAACTGAAGGAACAATTTTCCACTCATTTGCAAGACTACTGACTGGTTCAGTCGCTGCTGTATGCGACATACATAGTACTCCATCATGGTAACATACTTTCTATTTCCTTCGACACCTTTTGTTTTTTCTAATTTTATTTCTGGTCTGAATCCATCTTCTCCATATGGGAATAACAACGGGTATTGCATAGACATAAAGCTTGGATGCAGTTCCGAAATTCGCTGGAGTTGTTTGTCTTTGTTTTCTACTATTATATCACGTTCAACATTTTCTCCTGTCTGTTCCCCAACAATGAGTGCAGCTATTTCAGATGCAGTTGGTAGGTTGTATTGTCTTCCATCACTGGATCTTGTACCAATTAATCGCAACCTAACATTTTCGAGATCCGACTCTCGGTATCTATCCCTTGCCATACGGAATGATTTCACTAACTCATTGTGATCATCAAGCATCTGCAATAATCCAGACACAATGCCTTCATCAAGTTGTGTTTTCCTTTCCTTTGAGGTTGAAGCCTGCATTCTGTTTCTGACCTCATTTTCTGTATCATAAATGTACAATTGAGCAAACTTTGGCCTGAGAGCATTATCTCCATTATCTTTAGGTAGCAACGTTCCAATTTGATGATAGTTTTGGCCATTCAAGCGAAAAACATATGGTGCACCACCTTTTTTGTTTATCTCGTAGTCGACCTGGCCACCCATCGAAGTAAATGCAAACATTGAATTATAGTTCCTGATATTGTCTCTGTAATTTGACGATTCTCCCTTTTCATTAGATGTTAGTAGCTGCTGAAGGTATGCTGGGGTTTTTTTTAATGGTGGCAGTTTGACTTTGCCTTCCTTGCAACAAAGTCCGAATGTTGGTCTTGACTTGTTTGTGTTATGCTTGCTTCTCTCTTGATGCCACATTATAGCATTGCAGAATGGACATATGCATGTTGGTTTTCCAAAATTTGAAACCTCACTTGGAGAGCTCTGAGATTTACCTCGTTTTTTCATCGCTTGTAACTTCTTTCTATTTGCTCGATGCAACTTACTTATCTCCTTTCTTCTAATCAAATCGGTATCTGCTAAGCCTCTAGCAAAATTTGATGCTTCTAAAGCATGTTCGCCAGCTGTTGTACTCAAAGCAGTCTCAGTTTCACAATTTTGTTTTCTTTGAACCAACCTTGCACACTTGTTGCTCTGATTTCCATGGACTATCTGTTTCCTCTTTGTTGGTTTTTGTTTATTTGGACCCGGTGAAACCCTGTAACAAATATATTTGGCAGTTGTTAGTCCATTATATCAAGCATGGGCTAACGGCCATGATTATGTCGTTAAAGGGGGCACCTTTCTTGCTCTTTGTTTATTGTAGCATGATCATTGGGTATTTCCTGAAAATAAAGGAGTTAAACTTGATCTGCATAGCACACTAAAAGGAATTTGAAGAGATAGTAAATATGTGATTACCATTTTACTCTCCTGGCAAGCTACAACGGCAGTGGATGTATATACGCATGTAAATAGCCTGTAATATATTTATTTCATGATCAGTTATTTTTATAGGTACATGTATTGAGCTATTTTCTTATTTATTATTAAGTAATAATGTATAATGCAAGCCATTACCTTTCATTCTGATGGTGTAGGCTGTCTTGTTGGACATGAATATCTGACTGGTCACCGATCGTGCTTAATAACTTTAGACGCTTGCTTTCTTTTGTTTGGTTTGGAGATTGACTTTGCTTTGTCCTATCTTGTCTGCGTTCATTTTTTCATATATTATTTGCATTATAATGTAATGCTTTTTCATTTGTTAGTTAGACTGTAGATGTGCTAGAGGAAGTAAATTGTGTCATAACATACCGGTTGTTCCCTTCCACTCTAATTTGCTGAAAATTGTATTCGGATAGTCAGGTCAATATATTCAAGGGTGCATGGAACATTGTTATAAGGATAGGATAGAAGTGTTGTAGTAAAGTTTGTACCTTGTTTTCGTCAGGTAATTTGTTCTTTTTGCCCAAGATGATATCCCTGCAAATGGTATGTACTCTTATTAGAAATAGTTTAAATAAAAACTCAAATTGGTTTTGCTTCAAGGCACTATCTGAACTCTTTACTTCAAATATGGGAAGGAAATAGCTCGCATATTGCTAAAATTCATATGTCGAACACCATTATCTGCAATAGACATGGTCACCATTATCACTTTTACCTTCTCGCGTTTTTATCCCCCTTTTGGATCACAGGCACATGATTATTAGACATGGTGGCCGAGGCTAGTGCTTATGGGTTTGTCAATTTCAGATCGACCCTCTGAAACAACAGATGACTTCTGTCTTCTTCGCACCTAGTGAAGGTTTTAGTAAAATCATAGAAATTAATACTTAATAGAAACAGCAGCATCGAGAGTAAGCACGAATTAATATGTTAAAAAGCCGATCATACCTCTTTTTTCTCTTTATTCCGTGTCTTTGCAAGCTCTGGATCATTTGAAGACGCGGAAGCTCCGGATCGTTTATGTGTAAATCGTGTGTATGCATGCCCTTATATAAAGGAAGTTGTGTTCGAGTTGGACTCTGCAGGTCTTGTTTATTATGGACTGTATTAAATAATATAATACCAAGCCGTGTCCCATGGTCATGTTTAAGTCTCTGAGTCCAACACGTGAACTTCTAATAATAAAAGCAGCCTGCTCGTTCCTTTTTAGATATATTCTGGTGGCAGACGATTATATTATTTTTCTAGTTTGATTAGCCGGCCGCACAAAATGAAGTTGCTTATTTTGGTAATATTTTTTTAATATGTTAATTTGTCTCTGTGGCATTGTTTTTTTTCATTTTTACTACCTTTTGTTTTTTTTTTTGGGGAAAATGTTACTACCTTTTGTTAGATCAAAAGATCTATAATTAGTCATGCTTCTGTCGAGGATGGTGTCTCTCCGATTGGAAAATGTTATATATGCCCTTTTTTAAAAATAAAAGTACTCATGTTTGACTATTTGTCATGATTGTAAACATTCTTGTGAATAAATTTTCAGAAAAATGAAATCAGTGGTATGAAAAAGCAAACTTTTAGTAGTAAACTTGTCTTCACACATAGTCAAAAGGGTAATGCAAGTAGGAAATTGGCAAAGTGGCCTGTGTCTTTATTGTTTGGCCACTCTTGGGGTTGCAAACATGGGTCTAACTGTAGGAATTTATGCTAAAATAAGTTGGGTGCATTACAAATCGAGTAGGCAGCGGTCTCGTCCTGCCTCGCACATCATCATGTTGTGTCGCCATCGCCTTTGTAGGTAGCCATTTTTACACCGGACGGCAAAACCTGACATTGCCCTTCCTCTTCTTTACACTACCCCATCAGTGAGTACAACAATATATAGTGGTTACCAGTTTCATACATGTTGATAACTATCTCAACTTGATTCATGCATGGCTAGGGAGTATATGAATGATATTCAGTTATATAACATGATAGAAAAAATATGAAAATTTTACATAGTCATCAAGTACTGAAGATCTATAGTTCGTATTCTAACAATCAAATTCTAAATATTACAAATTATTTCTTCCTGCCCCGTCGTGATCTGCAAGGTTGCTGTTTATCATTAAGGCATTGTGCATGCTTTCGTGCTCTTTTTTGGGCGTTGAATTGCTCCTCCGAGTCTTCATCGTCCTCAAGAACAACAACTTGTCTCTTAATTCTTGTACTCCTTATCACTTTGTATTCTTCTTCTTCTTCATCACCACTGTCTTCGTGTATATCATCTAAAATATTTTCTTTTGGTTCCTTTTTAATGATGACACCTTTTGGAAATTTCTTCAGGTTACCCTAGATATAATAAGAGAGTTAGTCCAATTTGTTTGTCTTGAAATATGATTTTTTGAATGAGGAACTCCATATATTTTTTGAATACCTCATCATCTTTTGGAGCATCAAGTGACATAGTTCTCTGCTCGTCAGAATCTTCATACCGTTTCAGCTTTCTCCTACTTGTGCTTTTATTTTTGCATCTTTCATCATCATTTTTATCATGTATTTGAACAGATTGACTCTCTTCATCTGCCCCAGGTTTAATGACACCATCTTTTGAAAAATTCTTTGGCTTACTCTACAAAAGCATCAGAAGATCAGGTCAGTTCCATTGTGTCTAAAATATAGATGATGCATAAGGGAGTGTGATCTACAGATAATCAGGAATGTTGTTATTTTTCATTTTGTTTCAATTTTTGACGCAAATATTAACTTTGAGAAATATAATGGAATGCAGGAAAATCAGTAAATATCATACCGTTTCGTTGTTGCCACTCTTCATAGATGAACTACCGGTGTCTAGAAAGAATAGTCTTGAGACTCTGTAGTCTGGTCTACAACTGGTGAAATTGTAGTCTGTCAATCTAAACTGAAAAATTACAGTCTGACCACAAATCTCTTGGATTGGTTTTGGAAGCTTATCACTTTCATTACAAATTGATGCAACCATGTTTTCTGCCGACTCATGAATTAATTGTTGAGCTTCTTTTTCAAAAAGTACGCAGGATGCAGATGCAGTTGAATCACTTATTTGAAGCTTAATCTTATATCTGCAAAATATGTAACGAATTTATTTAAAAAATATTCTATTAAAACTATTAAGATAGAGATCTGTTAAACTCTTTACCGTGGTTTGGGTTGAGCTTTCCTATCGCATTTGGTACAATAGTAGCAATCAATTCTCTTTTCAAGTAGCTTCTTGCAATTATTTTCGCTGCATGATATGTAGTACCAACCATATCTTGTATAAACATCATTAATTACTGCTTCCACGGTAAATATCCTTCCCTGTAGAGTAAATATAAATACATCCATGCTTGTGAGTTGGAAAAAACAATTCATTATTATCGCTGGATTACGAACCTGATTTGATGAGTCTAACAGAATGCCATTTAACTCTTCTAAAGTTTTTCTATTGTAGCGCATTTGCTCTTCCAGTGTACCTTTTAGATGGTTCTCCTCAACATGTAGTTCTTTGATAATTTTTTCCTTGGAACAAATGCTATTTGGAGACAAAGTTATTAGCCAGGGTAGGTAGTACTCACACTGACATTAAAAGGGCAATGTTTGTAGGAATTTCGCTTACCTGTTTTGTACATCCATAGTCTCAGGAATATCTAAATTTATAAAAACTTGAGTTGCACTATTTGACGATAGAGAATATCCTGCATAGTGGTTCAAATAATAAATTTCCTATGTAAAACCAAGCAGAGAGATAATAAAATAAGTGATTAAAATTTGAAAGAAGACATACTGCCAAATTTCCTCACTGTTGTTGATGTAATTATAATGACATTCCCTATTGACTTCACATCAATTAGATCAGCTTTGTCACCCCATAATCTAACTTTCACTTCCTGGTCTCTGTCAACAAAGAGTAAAACAATTGTGAAGACATGACATGAGCACCTTGGCTGCAAATAAGATGTATTTTTTGGCTTACTCGATTAGAAGGAAAATATCACGGATTCTAGAGACCCCAAGATATGTTTTAGTTTCTTCAATTGGTCCTATGTGTGTTGCAACTCCAATAACATCTGTTAGCACATGATTTTAGATGGCATTCTATACATGACATGAAAAAATATGGCATACTGTATCTAAAAAGTTCAATGATATCATACCTGAGAGAAACGTGTCAATGCTTACTCTTTGGGAGAGTACCTTCATGCTTGAAAAGTTGAAAGCATGCTTTGGAATGTCTTCATTATCTTCAATTTCCTCTATATTTGTTGTGGGCAAGAAGTTGATCATCATATCATTTTGTACAGGTCAAAATTTTGCTGCTGCTGGAATGACTCTCACATTTTTAATGAGGTACACATTGCCTTCTTGAATAAATGACCTTAATTTTTCGATATATGCCTTATTGATAACTCCATGCAACATTGTCCCCTTCAATTGTATTTGTAATTAGCATGTAGATTGAAGCTAAATTATCAAAATAATTCAAGAAAGGATGCAATTTCTATGAGAGAACCATAATACCTCTTCATCAATAAGGACCATGTCTAGACTAAGTATTTCACCATTACTGATCAATATGGAATCCCATAGTCTTGATACTCTTGCCTTGATTGTTATTTCCTTTCCTCTACTGGTAGTATTGATCTGACAAAAGGTTTTGTATGCCATGGAGGACTTCGTCATTGAACTGCAAAATCAAAAAGATAGTTAGGAGTACGTATGATGATGCTTATGAGATTGTTACTTTTACAGGGGAGCTATTTGTCCAAACCTGTGTGATTAGAGCCGGTCGGAAACGACGGCAACCCGTTCGTGACGGAAGCGATGGAAGGGGCTGTCCGCTGTGGACAATGAGATATGTTGTATAGGCTGATGGCAGCGTCAAGCCGGAGACGCGTGCGAGAAGAATTACGATCTATGGGATGGCCTCACGTCAAGGAGATGACCTGGAGAATAAGAATCACTCGATGCGTATGTGATGTGTATATTACGATCTATGGAGACGCGTGCGAGAAGAATTACGATCTATGAGATGGCCTCACGTCAAGGAGATGACCTGGAGAATAAGAAACACCCGATGGGTACGTGATGTGTTTGTATACAGCCATGCATGTGTTTGTATTGCCAATGACACAACGTTTGGATGGAGACTATGTGTCTTTCTTTTTGGACAATTAAAGTATAATACATGGCCATTGAGAATAAAATTAGGAGGCCAACATTTTTATTCTACAGCCTGTTCCTTAGGATTAACGTGAGAGACACGACATGGATAGGTACCAAGGGAAGGATGTCTCGTGCATAACAAATCACATATTTTTCTTTTTTTTTTCTTTCTGATTATTAAAGGGAAAAGGAAAGAGTTCAAGTGGAGGAAGGCTTGTGTACGTGGGATAGGGGACTCCAAGTGGAGAAATACTCGTAGGATAGGAGATCACGTTGTGTTCATCCAACGGCTATACACGCATTACATATTAATCAGACGGTCAATTTTCTTTAATTTTACGGTTTACCGTGGTGTCTCGTATGGTGCCTCCAATTAGTAAATATAAGATGCACATGCTCCGGTGCATACAAATTGGTTGAAAAATCAAATCTGTGTCCTTCAGTGCATGCTTAGGTCCCATGGAAGAAATGGGAATGAATATTTTGGGGTTCGTTTGGCCTTTTTTATACATTAACTGGGTTCTCTAGGCATTTTATGTGCATAATTCAAATTTGAACTACAAGCACATGCTCCAATGCACCAAAGTTGGTTGAAAAATCACATGTGTGTCTTTGGGTGAATTTCTAGGTCCCATGCAAGAGATGGGAATGAAATTCAAACACCAGGGCACTGTTGATTGCCGAAAAAACGTTGAGATGCCTGGTATTTAAATTTTAGTAAATCCAAAACACATCTGAAATTCATGAAACTTGGCATGCTATCATGGAGCAGCATCAACATGCCGTGGTGGAAATTTTGTCCCATTTCGGGCAGGTTCGGGTATAAGCTTCTCACAACAAGCATGATGATTTCGATAGGGAACGTACCACCTTTGGGGACGGGACAATATCCATTGCCTCTTATTGCTTTCAAAAAAATTCTAGTGTCAACATAGAATAACAGGAGTGTTGTGTTCAATTTTGGAATTTTTTGGGGTTTGTTTGACCTTTTTATGGGTTTTCTAGGCATTTTATGTGCATAATTAAAATTTGAACTATAAGCACATGCTACAATGCACTAAGGTTGGTCGAAAAATCACATGTGTGTCCATGGGTGAATTTCTAGGTCCCATGCAAGAGATGGGAATGAAATTCAAACACCAGGGCACTTTTGATTGCCGGCAAAACGTTGAGATGCCTGGTTTTTAAATTCTAGTAAATCCAAAACTCATGTGAAATTCATAAAACTTGGCATGCTATCATGGAGCGGCATCAACATGTCGTGTTAAAAATTTTGTCCCATTTGGGGCAAGTTCGAGTATATGCTTCTCACAAACGAGAGCTTCTCACAAAAAGCATGATGGTTTCGGTAGGGAACGTCCCACCTTTGGGGATGAAACGATATCCATTCCCTCTTATTGCTTTCAAAAAATTTTCTCATGTCAACATAGAACAACAAGAGTGTTGTGTCAATTTTTGGGATTTTTTGGGGTTCGTTTGGACATTTTATGCATTAACTGAGTTTTTAACGCATTTATGTGCATAATTCGAATTTGAACTACATGCACATGCTCCAATGCACTAAGGTTGGATGAAAAATCTAATATGTGTCCTCGGGTGAATTTCTAGGTCCCATGCAAGAGATGGGAATGAAATTCAAACACCAAGGCACTGTTGGTTGCCGACAAAACGCTGAGATGCCTGGTTTTGAAATTCTAGTAATTCCAAAACTCGTCTGAAATTCATGAAACTTGGCATGCTATCATGGAGCGGCATCAATATGTCGTGTTAAAAATTTTGTCCCATTTGGGGCAGGTTCAGGTATATGCTTCTCACAAACCAGAGCTTCTCACAACAAGCATGATGGTTTCGGTAGGGAACGTCCCACCTCTGGAGACGAAATGATATCCATTTCCTCTTATTTCTTTCAAAAAAATTCTCGTGTCAACATAGAACAATAGGAGTGTTGTGTCAATTTTTGGGATTTTTCAGGGTTTGTTTGGACATTTTTATGAATTAACTGAGTTTTCATTGCATTTATGTGCATAGTTCAAATTTGAACTACATGCACATGCTCCAGTGCATATAAATTGGTTGAAAAATCAAATTTGTGTCCTTGGGTGCATGCTTAGGTCCCATGCAAGAAATGGGAATGAATTTCAAACACCAGGTCACCGTTGATTGCCGGGAAAACATTAAGATGCCTCCTTTTTAAATTCTAGTAAATCCAAAACTCGTCTGAAATTCATGAAACTTGACATGCTTTCATGGAGCGGCATCAACATGCCATGGTAAATTTTTTGTCCCGTTTGGGCCAGGTTTGGGTATATGCTTCTCATAAACCAGAGCTTCTCACAACAAGCATCATGGTTTCGGTAGGGAACGTCCCACCTTTGGGGACGAAACGATATCCACTGCCTCTTATTGCTTCCAAAATTTTTCTCGTGTCAACATAGAACAACATGAGTGTTGTGTCAATTTTTTGAATTTTTTTGGGCTCTTTTAGACATTTTTATGTATTAACTGAGTTTTCAATGCATTTATGTGCATAATTCAAATTTGAACTACATGCACATGCTCCAGTGCATATAAATTGGTTGAAAAATCAAATTTGTGTCCTTGGGTGCATGCCTAGGTCCCATGCAAGAAATGGGAATGAGTTTCAAACACCAGGGCACCGTTGATTGCCGACAAAACATTGAGATGTCTGGTTTTAAAATTCTTGTAATCCAAAACTCGTCTGAAATTCATGAAACTTGGCATGCTATCATGGAATGGCATCCGACATAATGTGGTATTTTTGTGTCCATTTTGAGAGAAGGCACACTCGAATAATGATAGCCAACAAAGGAATTTTGAAAAAATAGCTGCCACTTTAATATCTCAAACATTTGTATAATTCAAACCGTGTGCGTTCTGTTAACCATTCATGTGACGTCACGTGTCTTGGTTTTAATGGATGTAGGAGGTGCCGTGCGGACATCTGCTTGACCTTTACTGAACGGGAGGCGTGCGAGTGCAGTCCAGTGTGCAGGCTGACCGAGAGGCGTGCAAGTTGTCCTCCAATGCGTAGGCTCGCCAAGAAGCGTGCGAGCTGTACACTACGCAGGCTCACTAGGAAGCGAGCCCTTTGACTTCCATGGCCGCCCGCCTTCCTCTCCATTAAGGGCGCCCGAGCCGCTGTTTAATACGGGAGGCCTTACTGTTCGCCTCCCATCCCCCCCCCCCCCCCCCCCCGCAGACCTCCACCGTTATGGCGTAGAATGATCATCTGCCACCAGTCTTCAAGTTTGGTGAAGTCGACTCTGAACCGGAGGAGATAGAAAATTAGAAGGAATGGGGCCTCATGGACATGGCCCAGAACGTGTTGGCCGCGGCGGTTGCTGCCCTCGCTCCCGTCCCAGCTCCCATCCTCGCACCCGCGCCAGTGACCATCCCCGTAGCATTGACGGGCTGGTCGCCGAGCACTATCGCAGAGCTGGAAGCAGCGGGCACCAGCAAGTTCTCCGTGGACCCACGCGAGCTCGTGTACATGCCAGCTCCAGCGCCCGTGCCCGTGCGCGCCCCACTACCCACCGTGGCGCCGGCCCACGTGCGTTTGGCCGCACCCGCCGCGCCTGTGTGCGCCTCCACCCACCGCAGCCCCGGTCCCCATGTGTTTGTCTGCACCCTCCGCGCCCGTGCCCGTGCCCTCCCCCCCTCAGCGGCATGGGATGCTATCGTCGACCGCTACCTCTCTGCGGCGCTAGTTGCTGTCCTCCCACGCTCAGCCCGTCAATCGTGCGACGACATGATGTTTGATTTACAAGTGAAGAAAATTTTGTGCTTCCTTGAAGACTTCAACAACGGCGTCCCGGAGGACGACAATGACAACGACGGCACGGCACGCCGCCTCCGCCGCCGCCGGAAATAGTTTTTTTGGGGCTTAATAATGTATCTTGAATTCTCGATCATATGAATATAAATTCGCAGTGTGACTAAATGAAAGATATGGTTTGAACGTACTTGCGTTTTTCTCTCTTAATGTATAGACTTATCAAATGATTTTCTTTTAAAAAAACGCCAATGGTTTTTAAATATAAAACACTCATCGCAAACGTTTTAGTTAGAACACCCGTATGCAAACCGACAGCTTCCCCAGGAAGCCAAGGGAAAATGTGCCAAGAAGGATTTATGCATCCCTTCAACGCAAACAGTTGTTTTGCATGACCCGTGTGCAACCAGGTACAAAAAATTGGGTAAGATTTGCATATCTGTTCTTTTGCGTATGTTGCCGTTTCTCAAACAGGAAAGATTAACATTTGTTTATCTAGTAACATTGCCATTTGTCAACCTTGTAACACTGCGATTTGTCAAAATATGCAGCTACAAATCACTAGCACTATCCAATTTTTGCAAATAAGATCACTAGCACTGTTCATATGGACACCACTAGTAGGTGTGAGTTCATGGACGCATATGAAAATGTACCATTGATTACATACAACAAGTCATCAACCCACAACGACAACGAGGATACACGTTGGATTATAGATCATTTCCAACAAAACATTCTAGTAAAGTTTTTCTCACACAACAAATAACAAAGCGATGAAATGAACTTCACCTCAACCACTCGTCGGTGTTGGAAATGCTTGCTTTGAACCAGAAGTGATTCTATGGGAAGGGCCAGCTACTGTCAATCTCGATACCGACACATGACTGATCATCCAGGCTGAAGCGGCCTATTTCAATACCCATATTGGGACGGTAAGGAAGCATAGTAATGTCCGAGGTATAGATACAGTTGCTTCTCATAAATGGTAGTAACGTTGTGTCAACAGCAGCTGGATCGCCTTCCATCATCATTGGATAGTTTTGTCCAAGGAAGAGTGAGTTTCCTCCAAGACTTTCAATACTGAACCAGGGAGAAGGTGTTGGCGCTAGCACACTAGTATCCAGCCCGAATACCCTGCAATGGATATTGGAATAGGTCCAGAGAGTGCGACCATACGAGACAACACCTGCTTCCTTAGTAACATCAGTAGTGCCCTGTATATAGACAAGAAGAGGTGATCCATCGAAATAAGTTGCCAGGCACCACTGAGTATGTGGGTCCTACTCATCCTCATGCTTGTGAATAAAATTTTCATGTATAGGTGGTGGAATGTTCACAGGACCTTGGAAAACACAAGAAGGTTAATTAGTAAAGGGAAACTAGCTAACTCGCATGCATGTGGATGAAATAATTATAATTACGGTGGAAGACTAACGTACCGAAATCATGAGGATTCCATGCAAAAACAGTGCCACGAGTGGTGGCAGCAAACAAAAGACCCTCGTATTGAATTGCATCACAGTACTCATCCGTGTATAGAAACTGATTTTTGAGCAATATCCATCAAGGTGTGGAAGTAAGGAAGGCAACAAGCTTGTCGAAGATAGCAACAAATTCATAGTTCGTGTAATCCAAAGAGCGGTTGGGAACTCGACAAATTGTTATCTTTCGTAGATGACAGTTAGCATGATTGTATTTGAACTCACATAGACCATTTGTGTGCTCAACCTCTGGGCAGTCTGATATTTTTGGAAGTGGAACCCGGTGACGAGTGTACACATTCACAAGTTCCCACTCGTAGTTGTACCCAATATAAACAATCCAATCTTCATTTGTGCCTGCCCAAGCCTTGCCCTCAAGCGATGGCATCTTAACATCACACGTATCATTATCAGGCGGCATCAACTTGCACAAGGCGAGGCTTCCGTCGTCCCCGCGCCAGTCAGCAGGGTCACGGCGAACAATATAGGAAAGATCAAACCGCTCCTGGACCCTTGGGTTGCTTGTAATGATGTTATTAGTTGAGTCGAGAATGGTCTTGAACGAACCTGCCATGCTAGCCGAGGTGATAACGTCACACCGATCAATGAGTTCCTCCACCGCGTCATCATTCAGATCGGGGCAAGAATAATGGGGTCATTTCCGGCTTGTTCCCTCCATGGAGAGGACGATCAAACAATGGCAGAGGGAAGGGTGAAGGAAAATGGAGGAGGGAGGAAGAGCTAGTGTGCGACAGCAGTTCCAAATCGAGAGGGAAAGGCGAAGAGTCGGTGGATGGTTGCCACGGTACACGAAGAGGCGCCTGGGGAACGAACGGTTGCCACAGAGATCACACACTGACGACAACGGCCGAGTGAACTGCATGGAATCCCATCGCACAACACACACGTCTTGTTAAGTTGAACCGTTTTTGTTCTCTTGTGTCAATGCAAACAGTTCATCCGAGTGAACCGCATGTCGTATATCGCACACACCTTGATCTGACTGACCATTTCTTTTGTGTTGCCTAATCACAACAGTTCATCCGAGTGAACCGTATGTTGTATATCGCACACACCTTGATCTGGTTGACCGTTTCTTTTGTGTTGCCTAATCACAAACAGTTCATCCGAGTGAACCTTATGTTGTACATCGCACACGCCTTCATCTGGATGCCCGTTTCTTTTGTTCCTCCTCATCGCAAACAGTTAATTGAACTGAACTGTATGCCCTTCATCGCACACGCAACTAAAATCTGAACCATGTTTGATGCATCCTCCATCGCAAACGTTTTCACCTTTTTTGACGGTTTTCATACACCATCATTTGCGATTATTGCATCGCACATGGTTTCTCGAAGGGTCTCTGATCGAAATGTTGCATTAGCAGCATCTTGCAGTAGTGTTGAACAAACCTCCTACTTATTATTAACCCTCCCGCAAGCATCCGCAACTATGGGAAAAGTATCAAGAATAAATTCTAACCATAGTATTAAACTCTAGGATCCAATCGGTCCCTTACGGAATAGTGCATAAACCGGGGTTTAAGTTTATGTCACTCTCGCAACCCACCATCTATTTACTACTCCACAATGCATTCCCTTAGGCCCAAATATGGTGAAGTGTCATGTAGTCGACGTTCACATGACACCACTAAGGGAATCACAACATACACACTATCAAAATATCGAACACATATCAAATTCACATGATTACTTGCAACATGATTTCTCCCGTGACCTCAAGAACAAAAGTAACTACTCACAAACAATAAACATGCTCATGATCAAAGGGGTATTAATATGCATAATGGATCTGAACATATAATATTCCACCAAATAAACCATATAGTAATCAACTACAAGATGTAATCAACACTACTAGTCACCCCTTAGCAACAATCTATAGTTCCGGTAACAAGATTGAATACAAGAGATGAACTAGGGTTTCAGATGAGATGGTGCTGGTGAAGTTGTTGTTGGAGATTTCCCTCCCCAAGATGGGAGAGCTGTTGGTGATGATGATGACGATGATTTCCCCCTCCGGGAGGGAAGTTCCCCCGGCGAAATCGCTCCGCCGGAGGGCAAAAGTGCTCCTGCCCAAGTTTCGCCTCGAGGCAGGGTGCTTCGTCCTGAAAGTCCTCCTCTTCTTTTTTTCTAGGTCAAAACCACTTATATACCAAAAGATGGGCACCGGAGATGGGTCGAGGAGGCCACTACCCATATAGTAATCAACACATATCAAATTCACATGGGGGGCCCGACGCGCCCAGGTGGGTTGTGCCCACCTGGTGCCCCTCCTCTGGTGTTTATTGACTCCAATATTTCTTAAATAATCCATAAAAACCTCCCTAAAGTTCCATCCCATTTGGAGTTGTGCAGAATAGGTGGCCTGACGTAGCTTTTCCAGGTCCAGATTTCTAGCTGCCGGAATTCTCCCTCTTGGTGTGTTCCTTGCAAATTATGAGAGAAAAGGCATTAGAATTACTCCAAAAAGCATTATTATGGATAAAAACATTATAAACATCAGTAAGAAAACATGATGCAAAATGGACGTATCAGTGCGCTTTACACCAATATTACCTAAAAGGCAGTGCCAAAAATAAGTTGCACTATCATTATTAACTTTGCATCTTTTGGCTTCAATATTATGAATATGTGTATAAAAAATAGACCACTCATCAAGGGTGCATGACCATAAAAGATATTACTCATATAAATAGAACAACCATTATTCCCTGATTTAAATGAATAACCGTCTCGCATCAAACAAGATCCAGATATAATGTTCAGGCTTAACGTTGGCACCAAATAAAAATTATTCAGGTCTAAAACTAATCCCGACGGTAGATGTAGAGGTAGCGTGCCGACTGCGATCACATAAACCTTGGAACCATTTACGACACGCATCGTCACCTTGTCCTTAGCCAATCTTTGTTTAATCCGTAGCCCCTGTTTCGAGTTGCAAATAAGAGCAACAGAACCAGTATCAAATACCCAGGCGCTACTATGAGTATTAGTAAGGTACACATCAATAACATGTATATTGAATATACCTTTCACTTTTCCATCCTTCTTATCCGCCAAATACTTGGGGCAGTTCCACTTCCAATGACTTGTCCCTTTGCAGTAGAAGCACTCAGTTTCAGGCTTAGGTCCGGACTTGGGCTTCATCCCTTGAGCAGCAACTTTCTTGCTATTCTTCTTGAAGTTCCCCTTCTTCCTTTTGCCCTTTTTCTTGAAACTAGTGGTCTTGTTAACCATCAACACTTGATGCTCCTTCTTGATTTCTACCTCTTTAGCATCACGAAGAGCTCGGGATTCTCTTTTCCATCCCTTGCATATTATAGTTCATCACGAAGCCTTTATAGCTTGATGGCATTGATTGAAGAACTCTGTCAATGACACTATCATTAGGAAGATTAACTCCCAGCGGAGTCAAGTGGTTATGGTACCCAGACATTCTGAGTATGTGTTCACTGACAAAACTATTCTCCTCCATTTTGCAGTTGTAGAACTTGTTGGAAACTTCATATCTCTCAACTCGGGCATTTGCTTGAAATATTAACTTCAACTCCTGGAACATCTCATATGCTCTATGACGTTCACAGCGTCTTTGAAGTCCCGATTCTAAGCCGTAAAGCATGGCACGCTGAACTATCGAGTAGTCATCAACTTTCCTTTGCTAGACGTTCATAACGTCTGGAGTTGCTCCTGCAACGGGTCTTGAACCTAGCGGTGCTTCTAGGACGTAGTTCTTCTGTGCAGCAATGTGGATAATCCTCAAGTTACAGACCCAGTCTGTGTAGTTGCTATCATCATCTTTCAACTTATCTTTCTCTAGTAACGCATTAAAATTCAAGGGAACGGTAGCACGGGCCATTGATCTACAACAACATAGATATGCAAAAACTATCAAGTACTAAGTTCATGATAAATTAAAGTTCAATTAATCATATTACTTAAGAACTCCCACTTAGATAGACATCCCTCTAGTCATCTAAATGATCATGTGATCCATATCAACTAAACCATGTCCGATCATCAGGTGAGATGGAGTAGTTTTCAATGGTGAACATCACTATGTTGATCATATCTACTATATGATTCACGTTCGACCTTTCGGTCTTAGTGTTCCGAGGCCATATCTGCATATGCTAGTTTCGTAGAGTTTAACCCGAGTAATCTGCACGTGCTAAAACTGGCTTGCACCCGTTGTATGTGAACGTAGAGCTTATCACACCCGATCATCACGTGGTGTCTCAGCACGACGAACTGTAGCAACAGTGCATACTCAGGGAGAACACTTATACCTTGAAATTTAGTGAGGAATCATCTTATAATGCTACTGTTGTTCTAAGCAAAATAAGATGCATAAAAGATAAACATCACATGCAATCAAAATATGTGACATGATATGGCCATCATCATCTTGTGCCTTTGATCTCCATCTCCAAAGCATAGTTATGATGAACATCGTCACTGGCTTGACACCTTGATCTTCATCGTAGCTTCGTTGTCGTCTCGCCAACTATTGCTTATACGACTATCGCTACCGCTTAGTGATAAAGTAAAGCAATTACATGGTGATTGCATTTCATACAATAAAGCGACGACCATAAGGCTCCTGCCAGTTGCCGATAACTTCTACAAAACATGATCATCTCATACAACAATTTATATCTCATGACGGCTTGACCATATCACATCACAACATGCCCAGCAAAAACAAGTTAGACGTCCTCTACTTTGTTGTTGCAAGTTTTACGTGACTGCTACGGGCTTCTAGCAAGAACCGTTCTTACCTACGCATTAAAACCACAATGATTTTTCGTCAAGTGTGCTGTTTTAACCTTCAACAAGGACTGGCCGTAGTCAAACTTGATTCAACTAAAGTTGGAGAAACAGACACCCGAGCCACCTGTGTGCAAATCACGTCGGTAGAACCGGTCTCATGAACGTGGTCATGTAATGTTGGTCTGGGCTGCTTCATCCAACAATACCGCCGAATCAAAGTAAGACATTGGTGGTACGAAGTATGACTATTATCGCCCACAACTCTTTGTGTTCTACTTGTGCATATCATCTACGCATAGACCTGGCTCGGATGCCACTGTTGGGGAACGCAACATGCAATTACAAAAAAAATCCTACAATCACACAAGATCTATCTAGGAGATGCATAGCAACGAGAGGGGGGAGAGTGTGTCCACATACCCTCGTAGACCGAAAGCGGAAGCGTTAGGTTAACGCGGTTGATGTAGTCGAATGTCTTCACAATGCAACCAATCTTAGTACCCAACGTACGGCACCTCCGTGTTCAGCACACGTTCAGCTTGATGACGTCCCTCGAACTCTTGATTCAACGGAGGGTCGAGGAGGAGTTCCATCAGCACGAGAGCGTGGTGACGGTGATGGTGATGTGATCTGCGTAGGGCTTCGCCTAAGCACTACGACGCTATGACCGAAGGAGTAAATTGTGGAGAGGGGCACCGCACACGGCTGAGAGAACTATTGGTGTGCCTTTGGGGTGCCCCCCGCCCCCGTATATAAAGGAGGGGAGGAGGAGGAGGCCGGCCACGCGCCATGGAGGGGGAGTCCTACTAGGAGTAGGATTCGGCCCCCCTTTTCCCTTTCTTTCACCGGAGGGAATAGGAAGGAGAGGGAGAGGGAAAGGGAAAGGGGGGCCGCACCCCTCCTCCTTGTCCTATTCGGAATCCTTAGGAGGGGGCGTGCCACACCCCCCCCCCCACGGGCTTCCCTCTCTCTCCCTTAGGCCCATGTAGGCCCAACACTTCCCTGGGGTGTTCCGGTAACCCCTCGGTACTCCGGAAAAAAAATCCGAATCACTCGGAACCATTCCGATGCCCGAATACTACCTTCCAATATATGAATATTTACCTCTCAACCATTTCAAGACTCCTCGTCATGTTCGTGATCTAATCCGGGACTCTAAACAAAATTGGGTCACCAAAACACATAACTCAATATAAATCGTCATCGAACGTTAGGCGTGTGGACCCTACGGGTTCGAGAACTATGCAGACATGACCGAGACACATCTCCGGTCAATAACCAATAGCGGAACCTGGATGGTCATATTGGTTCCTACATATTTTACAAAGATCTTTATCGATCAAACCGCATAACAACATACGTCATTCCCTTTGTCATCGGTATGTTACTTGCCCGAGATTCGATCGTCGGTATCATCATACCTAGTTCAATCTCGTTACCGGCAAGTCTCTTTACTCGTTCTATAATGCATCATCCCATAACTAACTCATTAGTCACATTGCTTGCAAGGCTTATAGTGATGTGCATTGCCGAGAGGGCCCAGAGATACCTCTCCGATACTTGGAGTGACAAATCCTAATCTCGATCTATGCCAACCCAACAAACACCTTCGGAGACACATGTAGAGTATCTTTATAATCACCCAGTTACGTTGTGACGTTGGATAGCACACAAGGTGTTCCTCCAGTATTCGGGAGTTGCATAATCTCATAATCAAAGGAATATGTATAAGTCATGAAGAAAGCAATAGCAATAAAACTAAACGATCATTATGCTAAGCTAACGGATGGGTCTTGTCCATCACATCATTCTCTAATGATGTGATCCCGTTCATCAAATTACAACACATGTCTATGGTCAGGAAATTTAACCATATTTGATTAACGAGCTAGTCAAGTAGAGGCATACTAGGGACACTCTATTTTGTCTATGTATTCGCACATGTACTAAGTTTCCGGTTAATACAATTCTAGCATGAGTAATAAACATTTATCATGATATAAGGAAATATAAATAACAACTTTATTATTGCCTCTAGGGCATATTTCCTTCACTGAGTTCTTCTATTGCAAGGGAACTGGCCACTGGAAGCGGAATTTGAAGGAAATATGCCCTAGAGGCAATAATAAAGTTATTATTTATTTCCTTATATCATGATAAATGTTTATTATTCATGCTAGAATTGTATTAACCGGAAACATAATACATGTGTGAATACATAGACCAACAGAGTGTCACTAGTATGCCTCTACTTGACTAGCTCGTTAATCAAAGATGGTTATGTTTCCTAACCATGAACAAAGAGTTGTTATTTGATTAACGAGGTCACATCATTAGTAGAATGATCTGATGGACATGACCCATTCCATTAGCTTAGCATCCGATCGTTTAGTATGTTGCTATTGCTTTCTTCATGACTTATACATGTTCCTATAACTATGAGATTATGCAACTCCCGTTTACCGGAGGAACACTTTGGGTACTACCAAACGTCACAACGTAACTGGGTGATTATAAAGGAGTACTACAGGTGTCTCCAATGGTAGATGTTGGGTTGGCGTATTTCGAGATTAGGGTTTGTCACTCCGATTGTCGGAGAGGTATCTCTGGGCCCTCTCGGTAATGCACATCACATAAGCCTTGCAAGCACTGCAACTAATATGTTAGTTGTGAGATGATGTATTACGGAACGAGTAAAGAGACTTGCCAGTAACGAGATTGAACTAGGTATTGGATACCGACGATCGAATCTCGGGCAAGTAACATACCGATGACAAAGGGAACAACGTATGTTGTTATGCGGTCTGACCGATAAAGATCTTCGTAGAATATGTAGGAGCCAATATGGGCATCCAGGTCCCGCTATTGGTTATTGACCGGAGACGTGTCTCGGTCATGTCTACATTGTTCTCGAACTGTAGGGTCCGCACGCTTAACGTTACGATGACAGTTATTATGAGTTTATGCATTTTGATGTACCGAAGGTTGTTCGGAGTCCCGGATGAGATCACGGACATGACGAGGAGTCTCGAAATGGTCGAGATGTAAAGATTGATATATTGGAAGCCTATGTTTGGACATAGGAAGTGTTCCGGGTGAAATCGGGATTTTACCGGAATACCGGGAGGGTTACCGGAACCCCCCGGGAGACTAGTGGGCCTATTGGGCCTTAGTGGAAAAAGAGAAAAGGGACAAGCCCATGGCTGGCCGGCGCCCCCCCTTTCCCCAAGTCCTAGTAGGACTAGGATAGGGGGCCGGCCCCCCTTCTCTCTCTTTTCCCCCCGGGAGTCCTAATTGGATTAGGATTGGGGGGAGGAGTCCTACTCCCGGTGGGAGTAGGACTCCCCTGCGCCTCCTCTCCCTGGCCGGCCGGCTCCCCCTCCTCTAACCTTTATATACGGGGGCAGGGGGCACCCCAAGGCACACAAGTTGATCCTTGAGATCGTTCCTTAGCCGTGTGCGGTGCCCCCTGCCACCAAATTCCACCTCGATCGTACCGTTGTAGTGCTTAGGCGAAGCCCTGCGTCGGTATTACATCAAGATCGTCATCACGCCGTCGTGCTGACGGAACTCTTCCTCGACGCTTTGCTGGATCGGAGCCCGAGGAACGTCATCGAGCTGTACGTGTGCTAAGAACTCGGAGGTGCCGGAGTAACGGTGCTTGGATCGGTCGGATCGGGAAGAAGACGTACGACTACTTCCTCTACGTTGTGTGATCGCTTCCGCAGTCGATCTGCGTTGGTACGTAGACAACACTCTCCCCTCTCGTTGCTGTGCATCACCATGATCTTGCGTGTGCGTAGGAAATTTTTTGAAATTACTGCGTTCCCCATCAGTGGCATCCGAGCCTAGGTTTTATGGTTTGATGTTATATGCACGAGTAGAACACAAGTGAGTTGTGGGCGATACAAGTCATACTGCCTACCAGCATGTCATACTTTGGTTCAGCGGTATTGTTGGGTGAGACGATCCGGACCAACCTTACGCGTACTCTTACGCGAGACCGGTTCCCTCGACGTGCTTTGCACACAGATGGCTTGCGGAAGACTGCCTCTCCAACTTTAGTTGAACCAAGTGTGACTACGCCCGGTCCTTGAGAAGGTTAAAACGGAGTCTATTTGACGAACTATCGTTGTGGTTTTGATGCGTAGGTGAGATGAGTTCTTACTTAAGCCCGTAGCAGCCACGTAAAACTTGCAACAACAAAGTAGAGGACGTCTAACTTGTTTTTGCAGGGTATGTTGTGATGTGATATGGTCAAGGCAGGATGCTGATTTTATTGTATGAGATGATCATGTTTTGTAACCGAGTTATCGGCAACTGGCAGGAGCCATATGGTTGTCGCTTTATTGTATGCAATGCAATCGCGATGTAATGCTTTACTTTATTACTAAACGGTAGTGATAGTCGTGGAAGCATAAGATTGGCGAGACGACAACGATGCTACGATGGAGATCAAGGTGTCGCGCCGGTGACGATGGTGATCATGACGGTGCTTCGGAGATGGAGATCACAAGCACAAGATGATGATGGCCATATCATATCACTTATATTGATTGCATGTGATGTTTATCCTTTTATGCATCTTATCTTGCTTTGATTGACGGTAGCATTATAAGATGATCTCTCACTAAATTATCAAGAAGTGTTCTCCCCGAGTATGCACCGTTGCCAAAGTTCGTCGTGCCCAGACACCACGTGATGATCGGGTGTGATAAGCTCTACGTCCAAATACAACGGGTGCAAAACAGTTGCACACGCAGAATACTCGGGTTATACTTGACGAGCCAAGCATATACAGATATGGCCTCGGAACACGGAGACCGAAAGGTCGAGCGTGAATCATATAGTAGATATGATCAACATAACGATGTTCACCATTGAAAACTACTCCATCTCACGTGATGATCGGTTATGGTTTAGTTGATTTGGATCACGTGATCACTTAGAGGATTAGAGGGATGTCTATCTAAGTGGGAGTTCCTAAGTAATTTGATTAACTGAACTTAAACTTATCATGAACTTAGTACCTGATAGTATCTTGCTTGTTTATGTTGATTGTAGATAGATGGCTCGTGCTATTGTTCCGTTGAATTTTAATGCGTTCCTTGAGAAAGCAAAGTTGAAAGATGATGGTAGCAATTACACGGACTGGGTCCGTAACCTGAGGATTATCCTCATTGCTGCACAGAAGAATTATGTCCTGGAAGCACCGCTGGGTGACAGGCCTGCTGCTGGAGCAACGCAAGATGTTATGAACGTCTGGCAGAGCAAAGCTGATGACTACTCAATAGTTCAGTGTGCCATGCTTTACGGCTTAGAATCGGGACTTCAACGACGTTTTGAACGTCATGGAGCATATGAGATGTTCCAGGAGTTGAAGTTAATATTTCAAGCAAATGCCCGAATTGAGAGATATGAAGTCTCCAATAAGTTCTATAGCTGTAAGATGGAGGAGAACAGTTCTGTCAGTGAGCATATACTCAAGATGTCTGGGTATAATAATCACTTGATTCAGATGGGAGTTAATCTTCCAGATGACTGCGTCATTGACAGAATTCTCCAATCACTGCCACCAAGCTACAAGAGCTTCGTGATGAACTATAATATGCAAGGGATGAACAAGACTATTCCCGAGCTCTTCGCAATGCTGAAAGCTGCGGAGGTAGAAATCAAGAAGGAGCATCAAGTGTTGATGGTTAGCAAAACCACTAGTTTCAAGAAAAAGGGCAAAGGGAAGAAGAAGGGAAACTTCAAGAAGAACAGCAAGCAAGTTGCTGCTCAGGAGAAGAAACCCAAGTCTGGACCTAAGCCTGAAACTGAGTGCTTCTACTGCAAGCAGACTGGTCACTGGAAGCGGAACTGCCCCAAGTATTTGGCGGATAAGAAGGATGGCAAAGTGAGCAAAGGTATATGTGATATACATGTTATTGATGTGTACCTTACTAGAGCTCGCAGTAGCACCTGGGTATTTGATACTGGTTCTGTTGCTAATATTTGCAACTCGAAACAGGGACTACAGAATAAGCGGACGCTAGCAAAGGACGAGGTGACGATGCGCGTGGGAAACGGTTCCAAAGTCGATGTGATCGCGGTCGGCACGCTACCTCTACATCTACCTTCGGGATTAATATTAGACCTAAATAATTGTTATTTGGTGCCAGCGTTGAGCATGAACATTATATCTGGATCTTGTTTAATGCGAGACGGTTATTCATTTAAATCAGAGAATAATGGTTGTTCTATTTATATGAATAATATCTTTTATGGTCATGCACCTTTGAAGAATGGTCTATTCTTGTTGAATCTCGAAGATAGTGATACACATATTCATAATGTAGAAGCCAAAAGATGCAAAGTTAATAATGATAGTGCAACTTACTTGTGGCACTGCTGTTTAGGTCATATCGGTGTAAAGCGCATGAAGAAACTCCATACTGATGGGCTTTTGGAACCACTTGATTATGAATCACTTGGTACTTGCGAACCGTGCCTCATAGGCAAGATGACTAAAACACCGTTCTTCGGTACTATGGAGAGAGCAACAGATTTATTGGAAATCATACATACCGATGTATGTGGTCCGATGAATATTGAGGCTCGTGGCGGATATCGTTATTTTCTCACCTTCACAGATGATTTAAGCAGATATGGGTATATCTACTTAATGAAACATAAGTCTGAAACATTTGAAAAGTTCAAAGAATTTCAAAGTGAAGTTGAAAATCATCGTAACAAGAAAATAAAGTTTCTACGATCTGATCATGGAGGAGAATATTTGAGTTACGAGTTTGGTGTACATTTGAAAAATTGTGGAATAGTTTCGCAACTCACGCCACCCGGAACACCACAACGTAATGGTGTGTCCGAACGTCGTAATCGTACTTTACTAGATATGGTGCGATCTATGATGTCTCTTACTGATTTACCGCTATCGTTTTGGGGTTATGCTTTAGAGACGGCCGCATTCACGTTAAACAGGGCACCATCAAAATCCGTTGAGACGACACCTTATGAACTATGGTTTGGCAAGAAACCAAAGTTGTCGTTTCTGAAAGTTTGGGGCTGCGATGCTTATGTGAAAAAGCTTCAACCTGATAAGCACGAACCCAAATCGGAGAAGTGTGTCTTCATAGGATATCCAAAGGAAACTATTGGATACACCTTCTACCACAGATCCGAAGGCAAGACTTTTGTTGCTAAGTTCGGAAACTTCCTAGAGAAGGAGTTTCTCTCGAAAGAAGTGAGTGGGAGGAAAGTAGAACTTGACGAGGTAACTGTACCTGCTCCCTTATTGGAAAATAGTACATCACAGAAAACTGTTTCTGCGACACCTATACCAATCAGTGAGGAAGCTAATGATGATGATCATGAAGCTTCAGAACAAGATACTACTGAACCACGTAGATCAACCAGAGTGAGATCTGCACCAGAGTGGTACGGTAATCCAGTTCTGGAAGTCATGATGCTAGATCATGATGAACCTACGAACTATGAAGAAGCGATGGTGAGCCCAGATTCCGCAAAGTGGCTTGAGGCCATGAAATCTGAGATGGGATCCATGTATGAAAACAAAGTATGGACTTTGGTTGACTTGCCCGATGATCGGCAAGCAATTGAGAATAAATGGATCTTCAAGAAAAAGACTAACGCTGACGGTAATATTACTGTCTATAAAGCTCGACTTGTCGCGAAAGGTTTTCGGCAAGTTCAAGGAGTTGACTACGATGAGACCTTCTCACCCGTAGCGATGCTTAAGTCCGTCAGAATAATGTTAGCAATTGCCGCATTTTATGATTATGAAATATGGCAGATGGATGTCAAAACTGCATTCCTGAATGGATTTCTGGAAGAAGAGTTGTATATGATACAACCAGAAGGTTTTGTCGATCCAAAGGGAGCTAACAAAGTATGCAAACTCCAGCGATCCATTTATGGACTGGTGCAAGCATCTCGGAGTTGGAATAAACGCTTTGATAGTGTGATCAAAGCATTTGGCTTTATACAGACTTTTGGAGAAGCCTGTATTTACAAGAAAGTGAGTGGGAGCTCTGTAGCATTTCTAATATTATATGTGGATGACATATTGCTGATTGGAAATGATATAGAATTTCTGGATAGCATAAAGGGATACTTGAATAAAAGTTTTTCGATGAAAGACCTTGGGGAAGCTGCTTACATATTAGGCATAAAGATCTATAGAGATAGATCAAAATGCTTAATTGGACTTTCACAAAGCACATACCTTGACAAGATTTTGAAGAAGTTCAAAATGGATCAAGCAAAGAAAGGGTTCTTGCCTGTGTTACAAGGTATGAAGTTGAGTAAGACTCAATGCCCGACCAATGCAGAAGATAGAGAGAAAATGAAAGATGTTCCCTATGCTTCAGCCATAGGCTCTATCATGTATGCAATGCTGTGTACCAGACCTGATGTGTGCCTTGCTATAAGTTTAGCAGGGAGGTACCAAAGTAATCCAGGAATGGATCACTGGACAGCGGTCAAGAACATCCTAAAATACCTGAAAAGGACTAAGGATATGTTTCTCGTATATGGAGGTGACAAAGAGCTCACCGTAAGAGGTTATGTTGATGCAAGCTTTGACACTGATCCGGACGATTCTAAATCGCAAACCGGATACGTGTTTACTTTAAACGGTGGAGCTGTCAGTTGGTGCAGTTCTAAACAAAGCGTCGTAGCGGGATCTACATGTGAAGCGGAGTACATAGCTGCTTCGGAAGCAGCAAACGAAGGAGTCTGGATGAAGGAGTTCATATTCGATCTAGGTGTCATACCTAGTGCATCGGGTCCAATGAAAATCTTCTGTGACAATACTGGTGCAATTGCCTTGGCAAAGGAATCCAGATTTCACAAGAGGACCAAACACATCAAGAGACGCTTCAACTCCATCCGGGATTTAGTCCAGGTGGGAGACATAGAGATTTGCAAGATACATACGGATCTGAATGTTGCAGACCCGTTGACTAAGCCTCTTCCACGAGCAAAACATGATCAGCACCAAGGCTCCATGGGTGTTAGAATCATTACTGTGTAATCTAGATTATTGACTCTAGTGCAAGTGGGAGACTGAAGGAAATATGCCCTAGAGGCAATAATAAAGTTATTATTTATTTCCTTATATCATGATAAATGTTTATTATTCATGCTAGAATTGTATTAACCGGAAACATAATACATGTGTGAATACATAGACCAACAGAGTGTCACTAGTATGCCTCTACTTGACTAGCTCGTTAATCAAAGATGGTTATGTTTCCTAACCATGAACAAAGAGTTGTTATTTGATTAACGAGGTCACATCATTAGTAGAATGATCTGATTGACATGACCCATTCCATTAGCTTAGCATCCGATCGTTTAGTATGTTGCTATTGCTTTCTTCATGACTTATACATGTTCCTATAACTATGAGATTATGCAACTCCCGTTTACCGGAGGAACACTTTGGGTACTACCAAACGTCACAACGTAACTGGGTGATTATAAAGGAGTACTACAGGTGTCTCCAATGGTAGATGTTGGGTTGGCGTATTTCGAGATTAGGGTTTGTCACTCCGATTGTCGGAGAGGTATCTCTGGGCCCTCTCGGTAATGCACATCACATAAGCCTTGCAAGCACTGCAACTAATATGTTAGTTGTGAGATGATGTATTACGGAACGAGTAAAGAGACTTGCCAGTAACGAGATTGAACTAGGTATTGGATACTGACGATCGAATCTCGGGCAAGTAACATACCGATGACAAAGGGAACAACGTATGTTGTTATGCGGTCTGACCGATAAAGATCTTCGTAGAATATGTAGGAGCCAATATGGGCATCCAGGTCCCGCCATTGGTTATTGACCGGAGACGTGTCTCGGTCATGTCTACATTGTTCTCGAACCGTAGGGTCCGCACGCTTAACGTTACGATGACAGTTATTATGAGTTTATGCATTTTGATGTACCGAAGGTTGTTCGGAGTCCCGGATGAGATCACGGACATGACGAGGAGTCTCGAAATGGTCGAGACGTAAAGATTGATATATTGGAAGCCTATGTTTGGACATAGGAAGTGTTCCGGGTGAAATCGGGATTTTACCGGAATACCGGGAGGGTTACCGGAACCCCCCGGGAGACTAGTGGGCCTATTGGGCCTTAGTGGAAAAAGAGAAAAGGGACAAGCCCATGGCTGGCCGGCGCCCCCCCTTTCCCCAAGTCCTAGTAGGACTAGGATAGGGGGCCGGCCCCCCTTCTCTCTCTTCCCCCCCCCCCCCCGGGAGTCCTAATTGGATTAGGATTGGGGGGAGGAGTCCTACTCCCGGTGGGAGTAGGACTCCCCTGCGCCTCCTCTCCCTGGCCGGCCGGCTCCCCCTCCTCTAACCTTTATATATGGGGGCAGGGGGCACCCCAAGGCACACAAGTTGATCCTTGAGATCGTTCCTTAGTCGTGTGCGGTGCCCCCTGCCACCAAATTCCACCTCGATCGTACCGTTGTAGTGCTTAGGTGAAGCCCTGCGTCGGTAGTACATCAAGATCGTCATCACGCCGTCGTGCTGACGGAACTCTTCCTCGATGCTTTGCTGGATCGGAGCCCGAGGAACGTCATCGAGCTGTACGTGTGCTAAGAACTCGGAGGTGCCAGAGTAACGGTGCTTGGATCGGTCGGATCGGGAAGAAGACGTACGACTACTTCCTCTATGTTGTGTGATCGCTTCCGCAGTCGATCTGCGTTGGTACGTAGACAACACTCTCCCCTCTCGTTGCTGTGCATCACCATGATCTTGCGTGTGCGTAGGAAATTTTTTGAAATTACTGCGTTCCCCATCAGAATTGCCCCAAGTATCTGGCCGACAAGAAGGGGGCCAACGTCAACAAAGGTATATATGATATACATGTTATTGATGTGTAACTTACCGGCTCTCGTTGTAGTGCCTGGGTATTTGATACCGGTTCAGGTGCTCACATTTGTAACTCAAAGTAGGAACGAAGGCCGGCGAAAGACAAAGTGACGATGCATGTGGGAAATGGTTCCAAGGTTGATGTGATCACTGTCGGCATGCTCTCACTTCGATTGCCATCGGGATTAGCGATGAACCTAAATAATTGTTATTTAGTGTCTGCGTTGAGCATGACCATTATATTTGGATCTTGTTTAATGCGAGACGGTTACCCATTTAAATCGGAGAATAATGGTTGTTCTATTTATATGGGTAATATCTTTTATGGTCATGCACCCATTGTGAGGGATCTATTCTTATTGATTCTCGATAGTGATGATACACATGTTCATAAAATTGATGCCAAAAGATGTATAGTTGATAATGATAGTACCACTTTCTTGTGGCGCTGCCGCTTAGGTCATATTGGTCTAAAGCGCATGAAGAAACTCCATGCTGATGGACTTTTGGAGTCACTTGATTTTGAATCACTTAGCACATGTGAACCATGCCTCATGGGCAAGATGACTAAAACCCCATTTCCCGGAACAATGGAACGGGCAAGTGACTTGTTGGAAATCATACATACTGATGTGTGCGGTCCGATGAGTGTTGACACGCGTGATGGATATCATTACTTTCTCACCTTCAGTGATGATTTGAGTAGACATGGGTATATTTACTTAATGAAGCATAAGTCTGAAACGTTTGAAAAGTTCAAGCAATTTCAGAGTGAAGTTGAGAATCATCGTAACAAGAAGATTAAATTCCTACGATCCGGTCGAGGGGGGAGTATCTGAGTTATGAGTTTGGCAATCACTTAGGACAATGTGGAATTGTTTCACAACTGACGCCACCTGGAACACCACAACGTAATGGTGTGTTCGAACGTCATAATCATACCTTATTGGATATGGTGCGTTCTATGATGTCCCTTACCGATCTGCCAATCTTGTTTTGGGGTTATGCATTAGAGACAGTTGCATTCACTTTAAAGAGGGCACCATCTAAGTCCATAGAGACAACACCGTATGAACTATGGTTTGGCAAGAAACCTAAGATGTCGTTTCTTAAGGTTTGGGGCTGCGATGCTTATGTCAAAAGGCTTCAGCCAGAAAAGCTCGAACCCAAAGCGGACAAATGCGTCTTCATAGGATACCCAAAGGAGACGATCGGTTATACCTCCTATCTCCGATTCGAGGGCAAAGTGTTTCTCTCTAAGAACGAGTCCTTTCTCGAGAAAGAGTTTCTCTCAAAAGAATTGAGTGGGAGGAAGATAGAACTTGATGAGGTTGTTGAACCTTCACTTCAACAAGAGAGTTGTGCAGCGTAGAAAGATGTTTCTATGGCACCTACGTCAGTTTAAGAGGAAGCTAATGATAGTTATCATGAAGTTTTGGATCAAGTTAGTATTGAACCTCGTAGGTCGACAAGGATATGTGCTGCTCTTGAGTGGTACGGTAACCCTGTCTTAGAGATCATGTTGTTGGACAACGATGAACCTACGAGCTATGGAGAAGCGATGGTGGGCCCAGATTCCGACAAATGGTTAGAGGCCATGAAATCCAAGATGGGATCCATTTATGAAAACAAAGTACGGACTTTTGAAGTATTACCTGAAGGGCGAAAGGCCATTCAGAATAAATGGATCTTCAAGAAGAAGACGGACGCAGACGGTAATGTCACCGTCTGTAAAGCTCGACTTGTGGCAAAGGATTTTTCACAAGTTTAAGGAGTTGACTAGATGAGTGTTTCTCACCCGTAGAGATGCTTAAGTCAGTTAGAATCATGTTGGCAATAGCTACATTTTTCGATTATGAAATCTGGCAGATGGATGTCAAAACATCGTTCCTTAATGGTTTCCTTAAGGAAGAGTGCTGACAAAGTGTGCAAGCTCCAGTGATCCATTTATGGACTAGTGCAAGCATCTCAGAGTTGTAATCTTCGCTTTGATGAGGTGATCAAAGCGTTTGGGTTTATACAAGTTTACGGAGAAGCTTGTATTTACAAGAAAGTGAGTGGGAGCTCTATAGCGTTTCTTTATATGTGGAGGACATATTGCTGATTGGAAACAATATAGGACTTTTGGAAAATGTGAAGGAATATTTGAACAAGAGTTTTTCAATGCAGGACCCAGGAGAAGTTCCTTTCATATTAGGCATCAAGATCTATAGAGATAGATCGAGACGCTTAATAGGACTTTCACAAAGCACATACCTTGATAAGATTTTGAAGAGGTTCAAAATGGATCAGTGTAAAAAGGGGTTCTTGCCTGTTTTGCAAGGTGTGAAGTTGAGTAAGACTCAATGCCCATTGAGGGGGTCCTGGATTAGGGGGTCTCCGGATAGCCGGACTATCTCCATTGGCCGGACTGTTAGACTATGAAGATACAAGATTGAAGACTTCGTCTTGTGTCCGGATGGGACTCTACTTGGCATGGAAGGCAAGCTAGGAAATACGTATATGGGTATCTCCTCCTTTGTAACCGACCTTGTGTAACCCTAACCCTCTCCGGTGTCTATATAAACCGAAGGGTTTTAGTCCGTAGGACAACAATCATAACATACAATCATACCATAGGCTAGCTTCTAGGGTTTAGCCTCTCTGATCTCGTGGTAGATCTACTCTTGTAACACTCATATCATCAATATTAATCAAGCAGGACGTAGGGTTTTACCTCCATCAAGAGGGCCCGAACCTGGGTAAAACTTCGTGTCCCTTGCCTCATGTTACCATCCGGCCTAGACGCACAGTTCGGGACCCCCTACCCGAGATCCGCCGGTTTTGACACCGACATTGGTGCTTTCATTGAGAGTTCCTCTGTGTCATCGCTGTTAGGCTTCATGGCTCTTACTATCATCGATAGCGATGCGGTCCAGGGTGAGACTTTTCTCCCCGGACAGATCTTCGTATTCGGCGGCTTTGCACTGTGGGTTAATTCGCTTGGCCATCTGGAGCAGATTGAAAGCTACGCCCCTGGCCATTAGGTCAGATTTGGAAATTTGAACTATACAACCGACATCCGCGGAGACTTGATCTTCGACGGATTCGAGCCGCAGCCGGGCGCGCCCCACTGTCGCGATGGGTATGACCTAGCTCTACCGCCGAACAGTACCCCAGAAGCCGCGCCCGCATCGGCTCCGACCCTTAGTTCAGAGCCAACTGCGCCAATCGAGGACGGGTGGTTAGACACCACCTCAGGGGTTGCAGTCTCTACATCGATCGAGCCGAACACCAGGATAAATCTCCGTGCGGCCCATGACTCCAAGGTGCCGGACTCTCTTCCGGAAACCGAACCATCCGCGCCCCTGCCAATCGAATCCGATTGGGCGCCGATCATGAAATTCACCACCGCACATATCTTTCAGCACTCGCCCTTCGGCGACATTCTAAATTCACTAAGGTCTCTCTCTTTGTCAGGAGAGCCCTGGCCGTATTATGGCCAACAGGATTCGGATGTGGACGACGAAGAAATTCGACGCCCACCCACCACCCACTTAATAGCCACTGTCGATGACTCAACCGACATGCTCGACTTCGACTCCGAAGACATCGACGGTATGGACAACGATGCGGGAGGCCAAGAGGAACCACCGCCCACAGGGCGCTGGACTTCCACTTCATCATATGACGTATACATGGTGGACACACCAAAAGAAGACGACGAGGAACAGAAGGACGCACCGAAGGCTTATTCCCTCGAGAAGCAGTCAAAGTGGCGGCGCAAGCGCCGCCCCAAATCACACCTCGCCAGAAATAACGATAACACAGACCCAGCATTGGAGCAGGGCGAACCACTGTCGGACCACGGCAATACGGAGAATCAAACTGAACAAACCAATTCTGTCAAAGATAATAGTCGGACGACGCAACACCGGACAGGCACCCGGAGTAGCAGAATGCCCGTCAAAGGCTTGTTGCCACTGCGAGGAGTCTGAAAAAGCAGCAGCAAAGGCTCAAGGCTACGCAGGACACACTCCAAATTAGATGGAGTAAAGTACTCAACATAGCAGCGAAGTACGGCGACAATCACCCCATCAAGGGCAACCCAAAGCGGAAGGTGCTACCTGAATTCGATGAGGAGGCTTCAGACCCCCCACAACCAAAAATTAAAACAGCCACCTGGCCGGATAGACGACCTCGCAGCCAATATAGAGCGGCAAACAATGCCACCCACAAGACAATACGCGATTCACGCGAGAGCTTGCACCAAAAGGACAGCGCAACCAGATCCATCTATGGACCACGCAAGCGCGCCCCAGTATACGATATAACACAACAAACATCCGAACAACGCAGTACACCCAGATATAGGGGCGCCGCACACCCCCTATATTTCACCGACGAGGTGCTGGATCATGAATTTCCGGAGGGATTCAAACCTGTAAACATAGACGCATACGACGGAACAACAGACCCTGGGGTCTAGATCGAGGACTATATCCTCCACATCCATATGGCTCGAGGAGATGATCTCCACGCCATCAAGTACTTACCACTCAAACTCAAAGGGCCAGCTCGTCATTGGCTTAAAGGCCTCCCCGAAAACTCCATTGGAAGCTGGGCAGAGCTCGAAGACGCTTTTCGAGCAAACTTTCAAGGGACTTATGTCCGACCTCCGAACGCGGATGATTTGAGTCATATAACTCAACAACCCGGAGAGTCAGCCCGGAAGCTTTGGAACAGGTTTCTTACTAAAAAAAACCAAATTGTCGACTGCCCGGACGCCGAAGCCTTGGCAGCTTTTAAGCACAGTGTCCGTGACGAATGGCTTGCCCGACACCTCGGCCAAGAAAAACCGAGAACAATGGCAGCATTAACAAGCCTCATGACCCGCTTTTGCGCGGGTGAAGACAGCTGGCTAGCCCGATGCAGCTCCAGCGACCCCAGTACATATGGTCGCGCTATTCGTCACCCTGTGTGAGGAATAATTATTCTTCACCCCCTCTCTAATTTGACATCAATGCAACGTATTTTTATGTTTCGTAAATTTTGTCTTATTTCATACATAAAAAGAGAACGTAAAAAAAAATATGTACTCACCGTAAAAAATATTTTACGTTACGTAAAATTACGAATGTAAGAACATAGTGTAAAACGTACATAAAATGTGCGGTCTTATAACCTATTTTTTAAATTTTTATATCAAATTTTACATATTGAAGCAATATGCATGTAAGTATTTATATTGTAAACGTAATTTATTTAGGAAGCGATCGTAAGATTACCTCGGGTGAAGAATAATATATTCTGCACCCTGGGTGATGAATAGTAACACTATATATATATATAGTTGTTATCGGGGTTCCGGAAAAAAGTTCGAGTTTTTTCGGTATTGTACCGGGAAGGTTCTAGAAGGTTCCGGAGTGGGGCCCACCTGCATGGGGGACCCACATGAACGTGGGTAGTGGGGAAAGTCCCCAAAACCCTGGTCTGGGCGCACCAAGGAAGGGATAGGATCATGATCCCTAAGAAGGGGGATAGGGATCGGTGTGGAAGGAAAAGAGGGGTTTCCTTCCTCCCCTTTAACCAACGACCCTAGGGCTTTGGAGGGCAAGCCACCAGCCCCCTCCACACCTATATAAACGTGAGGAGGCGTTGGAGGCATCCCCCTTCGACCCTTGCCCGTTACCTCTCCGAACTCCTCCCATGTTTCACCGGTACGCGCTTGGCGAAGCCCTGCCGAAGTTCCATTGCCACCACCACCACGCCGTCGTGTTGGTTCAGATCTCATCTACCTCCTCTCCCTCCCTTGCTGGATCAAGAAGTAAAGGACGCCGTCGAGCCGTACGTGTTCTAAACCCGGAGGTGTCGCTTGTGCGGTACTTGGATCGGATTGGATCTCGACGCGAGTACGACTACATCAACCACGATCTCTAGATCGTTAACGCTTTCGGTTTACATGGGTATATAGACACCACCCGCCTTTTGTAGATGTGCATATCCTAAATTGATCTTGGTGAGCGTAGGAATTTTTTTTGTTTCCCATGCAACACTCCCCAACACCCAGCCGCTGACCTTCCACCCCACCCTTGTCCCTGTTTGTCCCTCGTTCGCTGCCACAATGGCTGGGACCTCTTGTGGCTGTGGAGGCGGTTGCCGCCACAACACCCCATCGAAATCAATGTCCCTGAACAATTGGTGCCTCTGGTTGGTGGCCTCTTCCCATATCGTTGTCCGCGGACACGTCCACATGTGTTCATGAACATTTGATGTTGTCTATTTTGGTAATCCGCATTCGAGTTGCCACTAAAATCCTAAGTAGGCTTGGATAAGCTTGCAAATCATAAATTAAATGTAGATAAAATATACCTGATAAAAGAACCATAATTTCATGAATAGAGGGCCTTCAAGATGGAATTGGTGCTCCAATTGAGAGACCATTCCCTGATAATCCTATTATTAAAAGAACTAGACTTAATAGTGTTGTGCCAAATTCATAGAGAAGAATCAATATTTTTTCCTTTTTTGCGAAAGGGCCTAAGGCCATATATTAAGCATCACAAGTCCTCACAAACACATACATACAGAAAAATAAAATAAAATTCATATTCTTGGAGGTGTTGAAGTCTTCTTCTTCCTGCATCCATTGGCGGTGTGCCATGAGCCTTGATGCTAAACCTTTTAAAACCCAGGAGCTTGTAGAAGCAATGACTGAAAAGTCATCGATGCAGGTGAGGAGAAGCTGCCAACCGTGATCTGCGAAGTAAATCACCGCACGGAAGAAAAAAATGCCAACAACGGAATGTAGAAGCTCATAAGACCATAAAAGTCGGGCGAATCTAGATGGATCCACCGGAAACGTAAGCCAACCGGACCCTGAAAGACCTGTCGGAGACACAGCTACACACGTCACTCTGTCGGTGATAAACACACCAACGAAATGGGGAAAGAGTGGGGAGAACATTATTTCTACATTGGAACAATGTCATCAGCTCACGGCTCCAAACCAAACTCTAAGACTCCCAAAAGAAAACCTAGAAAAAACACCCATGCCTCCGCACGAATAGTCCGGGTCTGATGTCGAGCTCGTCGTTGCTAGGACCATGCACTGACTCCCTCTTCTCTGATGACCTAGCCAAGTCAAGCCGCCATGGAAGATTGTCGTGCAGGATGGCCAATGCCGCCGTCAAGCACTACCTGACGAAGGCCGCCACTTGAGCACACGAAACTACTTGGTAAACGATGGAGTGCTGAACGAAAATCGAGCATTATAGCTCATTGAAAGACGTTGATACATGGCTGCAATTTGTGTCGTCCAGACATCGGCCGCAATTTATCGACCATGTAGGAGTGCTCCTCGAGTAGGCATCTCCTTCGCAATCCCGCAACAACCCTCAACTCCTCCATCAGCGCTGCACGGGCTTTGCCTAGCGACACGCCCCAATGGCAATGAGAGGGGAAGTAGATGGGGCGGCGGCTAGGGTTTCGGTCGTAGCCTTGGAGTAGGGGAAAAAGAAAGAACATTTTTTTAGAAAAACCAATACCGTCGGAGAGCTTTTTGGAGAACAATGTACTGGTAGTCAAGTCAGTGGATTATCTCAACAGCAATAAATTTATGTAAATACTTTTCACGTCACAATACAAAAATGAAGGGATTATCTATAGTACGTCGTATTACACATTGACCGCTGCTATAAGTTTAAGTACGATCAAAATTCGTATGATTTTCGTACGACCAAACTGATCTGGTGTTATAGGACCAACCTCAGGAAACGGGCATGTCTCTTCTATGGGAAATCGTGGTACATAGCAAACGCCAAATTTTTCCAAATTTTCCTTAATTTCCAATAATACAATTGGATATATGTTCGCTACAAATAGTACACAAATCTAGGTCTATAACATCCCCTTCGACTATACTACAATGATGTAATGCTTCTTAGCTAAAAATATATTATCAAAATATACATAAAAATAATTGACCAGCACAAAGGTAAGAACCTTCTCGACAAATAAAAAGTGATAATTCACGTGCAGACTCTTTTGACCATAAAAGAACAAATATATTGATGGTGGCCTTATTCTTGGAGCATTTCTTCAATTACTTGAGAAACCAAAGTTGCATAGTGTCAGGAATTCCATTTCAATACTTCACAAAAAAAAGGAATTCCATTTCAATCTCTACATACTTTCTCCACATAGCCTTGTATAGGTTGAAAGCAACATCAAGCCATGGTTCATGTTTCCATTAAGGTGCATCACCACAGATCACCAAGGGCTGATGCTTGGATTATATCCAAGACCCATCTCATGCCATGATTTATCAAGCGGCTTAGCATTGCCAAAGAATGCCATCAACCCTGATGGTAGAAGATATGTTGGATCACGGAATGCCCCATCCTCATTCTGCCATGAGAATATTTAGTCATTCCTATAAGCATGTGATATGTAAAATTTCCCTATCAACTTAAAATATGAGCAAAGAGCAACCTGTCAATTATTCATATCTATGGTCTATGGCCTTGATATGCTAATGCAGATTCAGAACGGAGCCCATTTAAAAGAAAGCGATTTATTCCATTTTACCTTTATGCTTCTGAGATAATAAAATTGCAAAGATAAGTAATAAGCTGCTAGTCGGAATACTTGGTCTTTAGTTAGTTCGTGAGTCCTATATGGAAGGACCTGTACTTCATTGCAAGACAAGCAATAAGGATCTAAGTAGTAGCATACGTGTAGTGCATACACTTCGTTATCTGTTCTTCTTATGTTCCAAACTTCCACTCACGTGAGCAAAAAGTATTTCACTGCCTTATGCCAGTAGTTCAGTGCAAATTTTGCTGCTCGTTCGTGATTGCGACATGAACAGAGTAAGAAAATTATCGGTTCAGTGCATGGATGGATCGATGGGAACACACTAGCTAATGAAATGAATAAGTAATCACATTAGCAAGCATATGTGTTCTGAAATTGTAAAAACATAGCATCTACATAAGAAACAATTTCAGAGAGAAGAAAATTGATTCGGGCAAGTGTATCTTTGAATATTTCATTATCGACATACATCATTTTAGTATTAATGCCCATGCTGTGTACATCATCCTGACGCACGGGTGTGCTACGGACAATGCAATTACTGTTGGAAGACCATACATTCATTGGCAAACAGTTAAAGATCTGGCACTCACAATGTGTTCTTGCTGATAGTAACTGAAGCAAATGAAACATCCAGATTCTTCTATAGACAAGTAGATTAAGCAAAAAAAAAACTCTATGTAATACTTGATGCCGTAAGCATGGGTTCAGGAAGTTAACCCATATGTTCAGAATAGGAACTACAGAGCATGCAAACAGCTAGCTGAGCTAGGCTCCTTGACGCGCAAGTTGGTTTCATGAGGTTGAACAGGGTCTGGAGGAGGACCACGGTGAGTTAAAAAAAATGATCTGAAAACCCACTTTATTCCAGCCCCTTCGTTTGCACATTTAAAATATATACATTTAGATACATCGATTAAATGTTCATTCCATGTTGTCACAAACCCCACAGTTGGCTCCCTGTAAGCACTACAGGCTCCAGTTCCTTCCTTTTTGTTGATACTTATTTTCTTACAATCAGTACCCATACCTACTGGTTGGTTCACATGTTTTGCATAATTGATACTTACTGGTTGGTCCGAAAAGTCTGGGTTCCCATAAACAGTTGTGAATGGGAATGTCTCATTTGTTTCCTGCTCCATCAGAAATACAGTGGAAAATGCAGTCAATACACATGAATGTTTTGTTGATGCAAGCGTAGCATGTGAAATATCACTACAGTTTACCTCCCTGTAGTTAACTGTGATCTATAGACCTTAATAGAAATGCCCTGATTCTAATTATGGTTTCCAGCTATTGGCTGGTCCAATCGATCCAAGTTGTGTGTATTGTACAAACTCCAAGTAAATGTGTGAGCGAAGCTTGTCACCAATCCAAGTCTGGGTCCCTATGTAAACAAATTCTTGTAAATGTGTGAATAACTGATGAGGTAAAAAAGAACAATGGCTAATTTTTTTAGAAAACAAGTTATTGGCCCCATATTCCCCTCTATCTTTTTTTTTTACCTTGCTTCTACTAATAAAAACCACTATGTATTCCCAAATGGTTGTTTCCACGTAAACAGTTCAACTGTGCACTCTGATCTTTTCCTAAAACACGCCTATTGGCAAAAAGATTGCATTCAGAGAAATCACATTCACAACACCCTGATTAGACAATCATCTCCATCAATGTATGACCAACCATCATGCAAGGCACCTACAATTTACTCTCTTATTATCACAACATAGAAAATCATGCTCGTGCAAAGAACATTATGCATGCAGAAAATAAGCAGAGTAAGCACATAGAAAATGACAGTCATCCACACTCCCCAAAGTAAGCAGGCAGTTAGCATAAATAGCTAGTCATTGATCATAATTTAGCTAATCTAGTCAGCATAAGTGAGAACAATATTCTTCCACGATAACAACACAAACTCAATTGCAACTGAATCAGAGCCAACACAACACGGGCCAGATCAAATAATTTCATGGTGATGTTGTTTAGAGCTAGTGTTTTTTCAGTGGAATAAATGAGTCATCTGGAGCGAAATTTTGGGATGCCTGCACACTGTACTATTTTAGGACGACGTAGTAGATAAGTCATAATATAAATAGAAGTGGCAACTGACAAGAAAACATACTTAAATACTTAAATGCATAAATAATGTCAATGACTCACCAATTAAAGTACCGATCAAGCCATTGTAAAGGGTGCTCTAATATTCTTGTGTATACCACAGCTAGATGACTCCATGCTTGAAAGTGATTCTTCATACTTGATGTACTCATCCCACAATGTATTGGAACCATAATCTGTTCCAACATATGCCAAACCCCGATCAAACAGTCTGTAAAAAAAACAGTGGGTTTAGTTACTGATGAAAAAATGAAATAATCAATCCTCAGATAAAGAATACATTAGATAGTTCCAGAAACACTAAATGAATGATGGCTTGTACGATCAAACAGTGAAAGCTACATTTGCATCAAAGGAGGACTGTATTTTTCTTGATAGATCTAGACTTCAGTACCTTGTATAGCACAAACATGTGATCTCCAAATTGGCCACTTAGTTAATGCACTAAATGACTAATGTTGGCTATATGAAAATACTTATACTCCCTCTATCCAAGTTTATAGGGCATGAGCGGATTTTTTACGTCCTCGACAATTTGACTAACGAAACATGTGTATATGCCACCAAAAGCATATCACTGGATTTGTATTCGAATGAAGTTTATAGACATACTTTCGGTGGCATATAGCACGTTGAGGACCTAAAAAAAACCTGCGCACACCCTACAAACCCAGATGAAGGGAGTACACATTATAGCTGCTACAAAAAGAAGAAGGTCAAACAGATGATGTACTTCATGGAGAGAGATTAGTCATTACAACTAACAGACATGCATGGAGTCTAAGAACACACTGCCTAAGCCAAAATTTGAATATATGCAACATTGCCATGACCTACACTATCACAAGGACTGCAAATATACAGTGATATATTATAAAGCATTTCATCAAGCATTCCTGTTCAGGTGCTAAGTATGGTAAAATCAATTCTCGTCATGTATTCCTATACAGCCTAAAATGCAATAGTTAACAAAAGTCAAGACACAAAAAGAAGTTCAAAACTACATCAGAATAGTTTGGGTATTCAATTGCTACCTTCTGATGACATCTGGGTCATTGTATGTTGAAATCGCAAACTGACAATAATTACACCATATGTCCACTGAATAAGTAACTGCAAGATCTGCCCATTCATACACCTCAAAAACTTTATTGACACCATCTAGACAGCCTTCATGATCTGCATATTTCTTCCAATAGCCAAAGCACAGAGGGAACTCCGCAAGGAATGCATCATACACTTTCCGTATTTTCAATATCTTGCTCTGAGCAGGAACACACAAAAATATGGCATTAGCATAAACTTGTTTATCATTAAAAATCCATTTTATTTTATTAGCCAAACAGATCAAATTTATATCTAGTGTTGTTCATTAAAACACGAATAAGGACAGATTGACAAGACTACAGTAGGACAATGATGAAACTACTACAGGGAACAAGGCCCATGAAGTCAAACAGAAAATATACTGGGATCCTACAAGACAGAGGAATGTAGAAAGAAAATGTGCTAATCAAAACAAGGGAGCGAGTGACCATCAATGCATAACAAAGATTGGCATGACTTTGTGGTCCACAAGATACATATCGATTGCATATGACCAAAGGATTATGTAACACATGTGGGAACAAAAGGAGGATAAGCTGCTGAAAATTATGACACATCCATACAACAAGTTGCAAAAAGGAGAACAATTCACTGTATGGTAAGGCAACAGTTTCAATTTCACCTCAGCAATCCTCTCCGTCTCTTCAATAAGTGCGGTCCAAGCATCAAAGTCTAAGCAATCCACGGTGACAGCAGCCCATAACCTAGCCTATTCCACTGAAGCCACAGCTGCGGAAGAGAAAGCAACAGAATATTAGCAACAAATTAGCAGGCAGGCAACGAAACCAGATAGAGAAGGCTTTTGCCCCGGCAGAATTACCATCGGCGGCGGAGCGGCAGGGGAGGAGGCGCGTGGTGGCTCGGCGTCGCGTGCGGGCCGTGGATCACCTTCTGCTTCTTCATCTTCCCCATGAACCCCACCATCATCCTTCCTACTCGCTCTCCCAGGAAATCTACCTCAAATCCCATGGATTCCTAGCGAGGGTCACTCGAATCGGCCACTGGTTGCTCGGATTGGGTGCCGGCGGGCTTGAATATTGCAGGAGGTTGGAGGGCAAATTGAGAAAATGCCACATCTTTCCTGGGATTTTGCTTCTATAGCACACCTTTCTTTTTATTACTAGATTATATAACACACCTTTGACTAATAGCTTGACAAAATACCACAAATTGATTTTTTCCTTCTTTTCCACATCCACACCCACAGCTCATTTTTGTTAGGACGAAAATTGCCCCCAGGCCTTTTCCTGGTCATATGAAATGATGACAGAACGAAGCACCACGCCGCCTCATCGTTCCTCCTCCCGACACCACCACCTCGTTGTGCCAGCTCCCCGGCGAGCCGCCGTCTCGCCGTGCCTCCTTTCCCACACCACCATCTTGCCGTTCCTCCTTCCCCCCTTGCTGCCCGTACCTATGTAGCACGTTCCTGTCCAGATGTACGTAACTGCTCGTTGTTGTGCTGGCTTGAGAAGTGCTCGTTGTACCTGTTGGCTGCTCCATCAGTTGTAGTTTGTAGCAGCTGGTTGCTCAGGTTGCTAGCTTTGTTAACATACTAGTGGCTGGCGCGCCCAGCCTCTTAAGGCGGTCAGGTGCGTTGCTAATTAGGTTGTTGTTCTTGTTCACCCATCAGCATGACAACAATGATGAGCTTTATAAATTTTGGTATGAAAAAATGAAGTGAAAAACACAAATATTCATCAACAATCTATCAACCAATTTTCTCTCAGAAGAATCAATAAAAATGGTACCCTTTCTTCCATCCACACATATTCTTCCATGTAAGGACCATCTATTCACGAAAAGTTCCTGCAGCTACCGGGCTCCATTGCTCATGGTATTTGAAATTTTTGAAAAACACACTTTCGTTGCTAAAAAAATCTTAAATCAAATACGTGAATACATACACACATGCCTAAGGCCCGGTAAAAAGCTGAAAAAGAAACACTTTGTATTTTGAGAAATAGAAATAGAGAAATTTCTGACATAAATAGCATCCATTTTCTGCTATATACTGTTAGAATTTTGTTCTTTTTCTATAACCCAAAACAAAACGAGATTTCTACCGAAACTTGCCACGGATATTCAAAATGTGTATATGTATCCCCGGGAGAAAATTCACATTTTTTTTGAAACTTCAAAAACACAAATTTCAAAATGTTTAAATATAGGGAGCAGTGGAGCTCGGGTGCTGCAATCCCTCTCTCCATCTATCCACACATACTCTTCCATGTAAGCACCACTTGGATGTTGCTCAGAATCAGAATGCTATTATCATCATCAGGAGAGTCGCACATGCTGCAATGGTTGCTTGTGTCCATGCCCACCAACCCTATCAATCATAAAGAGAAGGAGAGACATCAGCAGGTGCCAGGTGACCAAAGGGTGCAAAGCCAACAGGAAGACATGTAACTGAGAACTTGTCCTTCTCGTTTATGATTATAGATCAGTTGGCATTGCTCTCCTCCCTTACGGATTCATGGTTTTGTATTGCTAACACAATAAAGTAGGTTGTGTTTATAGACGATACACATGTCAGTTCAGTGGCATGTTCTTATATTTTCAGATTACCATGGCTATGAGCTCTTATAGTACATAAACAGAGTTTTGGATCAGGCAACAACATTATGCAAACTTTCCAATTTGCCTACACTTATAGAACGAAAACTTTGCAAACTAATCCAAAATGGAGCTATTTTCAGTTCAGAAAGGAATCAATGCAAAGCTCGGACAAGGAAATTAACAAGAGGAAAAAAGCAGAGCTCACCAAGGCCGCCTTTGTGGATGCCAAGATGCTATTGTAGCCATTGTTCTGCGGCTGTTCGTCGTGGCCATTGTAGCCGCCGCCGCCGGTACCTGAAAATTCCAAAGGAGCTTTAACAACTTAAATTTCTATGAATGTGTGTATATTCCATCCAGTATGATCTAACATCAATTGCTAGATGAACTAAGTGGTTTGTCCAAGCCTTGAAAGTGGAAGGAACAAGTGAGTTTAGTCAGTAAAACAAATCAATTAGTCCAAGTATGACCTACAAGAGTATCAGAAAAGAATTGCAGTAGATCAGTAATATAACATCGGATGAGATGAAGTTGTGAAGCAACGTGGTATAATATTAGATGAAAAGTAATAACTGAAGTAAGAAAGAAATATATTTAAGTTAGATCAAATCAAATGCTCCAAAGATCTGACCCAGATATATGTAATTTCTATCTACAGTGTGTTGTGTATCTGCAGCATACAATGATCATGATCGATTGATCATTGGACACAGTAACAGGCAGAAATCATTGTTATGCTCACGACACCATGTAGCTTGTGGACACTCCAAAACAAATAATAACTTATAAAAGGTTCGTGAGTATTGTCTATGTGTAGTATGCAGAGACAGCAATTTAACACTTCAACAGTAGTCCATAGGAAAATTTCAGTTTGCTCAACTACAAAACTATGGTAGAGTATTTTGTTCAAATACACCAAACATCTAAGCTCCTGAGATTAAACCACCCACCATTATAAAGTCATAAATTAAGCAATCTAGATGCGCGTTCAATTACTATGTTGCATACTTGCTGCAAAAGTACCCAAGGGGGGTCGGAGGGTCAAGAGAAGTGCATACCTTGTTCACTTTTATTGATTTTCATATAGTTTGAGCACGTTCAAATCTTAATAGCCGGCAAAAAGCAAAGCAGTTCACATCTAGAGGAGATAAATGAAGGTAAAATAAATTGTCTTCACACTAACAGAAATAAACCTAAATTATCTGCATCTTTATCAATTTTAAATTCCACAAACCCTTTGTACTCATGTAGATTTGTAACTCTGCCTTTCACGACACAAACATTAACTAAAATGAAACAAGGGATAATTTAGTAACCATCAAATTCAGCACTAATGTATTCAGATGATAATGAAATTTCTATTTTATAATATATGTAAAATGGAACTGGTCAACCAAACCATCCACAGTTCAATACCTAACATACAAACTGAGCATAACACGAAGCTGGAAGATAGTTCATAACAAAAATCAACCATACTTCTAGATTTACATGTGTCGCGTGATAAAAAAAATGTACTCATATAAGATGGATTCTAAAAAAGATATGAAAGGTGAACTTGTACTTGTATGGAAAATTTGGACAATTCTAGAAGTGAAATAAGGTTAAATAGCACAAACGAGTAACAATCTCGACCATCACAAATAGGGAAAATGCTAGTTTTATTACCCATTACACAATCTAATTTTATGTTATTGGTTGCAGTACAAGCTATCAGTTTTATGACACTTTCTTTCCTCAATGACCTTGAGAAATGGAGTTCAATCACTTGATAGAAACTTCTTACCATATTATCACTTAGCTCTCTAAGCTAACCAAATCCAGAGAAAATGATACTAACAAACAAAATAAAAAAAACTATGTAAGAAGCTATATACCTAATCTCATCGCCAAGAGACGACTTTTGTCAATACATCTCATGAGCCACTTATTAGGAGCTATCACTGAAATAGCAACTGCAAAGAGGAGAAACGATTATTAGGAGCTCTTAGCTTAAAACAAATATGTGAAGTTGGTAGAAACTAGGGTTCTACCCGGTCTAGGGCGTAGCCTGTAAGGGAAGGAGGGAGGAGGTCGGTGCGACGCCCGGATAATTAAACTATAGTAATCTCTACTAATGATGCCATGTCACCTCGATTACTATTGCTAATCTCGCGTTAGTTCAGAACTGACCCAAATTCAGATTTGGATTAAGTCTAACGGTAAATGTTTTCAAATGTTTGGCATGTGGCGAATAATCCATGCTAATTATTGGAGGAGAAACCACACTTCTGTAGAATATTCAATTGCACTATAATAAGTAAGTCGGCGGCAAAACTATTATTTAAATGCTCTTAAAAATAATGATAAACAAATACAAACTAATGTATTAAATGTGTCAAAATCATTGTGGCAGTGGCATAATTACCCCTACTAAATTAGGTACAATTTTTGTATTTTACTAAAACTAAAATAAATAGAAACTAAGTTAAAAAGGACAAAATAGAAAAACACACAAAAAAAGAAACACCTCCCCCCCCCCCCCCCGAATGGGCATCGGCCCAGTTGGCCGAGCGGCTTGCCGGCCCACCCCCGCACGCTACTACGCTCTTCCCCCGATCCGATCTAGATTGGGGTTGACCCAACTGCCCGACCGATACCCCACTCCCTCTCGTTCTCCAGCACCAGGCCCCTACGCCCCATCCCCTGCCACGCCGGAGCCCCACCGCTGCCGCCGTCCCCGCGCCCGCGCCCGCGCCCGGTGATCCGCCGCCTATCGTCGTCCTCGTGCCACCGTTACGCAGAAGCTCCTGCCATGGCCGCACCCGCCTGGTCCTCCGCGTCCGTGCCGCGCTAAGCCGCCTCCTCACCGGAGAGGGACGGACCCCGAAGGCCTCGTCGCGGATCCGGCCTCCCTCGCCATGCTCCCCTCGCCGGAGTCCCCTCATCGACCGGCGCCCCCCTGCTCCTACACCGTCGAACGCCGCCGCTAACCTCGTCGTCGATCCGCTCGACCCCAACCTCCACCGGCTCCATCGAACACCCTATTGCTTCCGCTGTGAGCATCCGGCCCTCCACGACCTTTTTCCCCTCCTCCCTGTGCCCTCCAGCGCCGTTTGCCGCTAGCTCCGCCGTAGTCGTCGCCCCCGGCGCTGTTTCAGCCGCTCCTAGCTACAGACGAAGGCAGCTCGACGCGGCGCCTCACGCTTATCCGTTTGGCACCCGGGCTGCCCCTTTTGGTCACCGGAGCAGCCGGCTCCGCTCACGCCGCCGTCCTCTGAACTCACCCACGGGCACACGCGCATGCACACACGCACGTTCTAATAGTGGGTTGACCCACTGACGTGTGGGCCCGCCCAGTTTAACCAATCCCCTAACCACGTAATTAGATAGAACCTAATAAAACTGTTAGTTGAATAACTGGAAATGACATGTGGACCCTTTTCTTTTAAAAGCCTGTTTAAAATTATCTAAGTCAATGACATGTGGCCCCACCTAATCTGTTAAAATTAATTAAACAATTAATTTACATTGTCCCTAAAAAACAATTAATTTACACTGTCTCTATGACAGCTGGGTCCCACTAGCCAGTTTGACCAGTCAACAGTCAATATATTGACCGCTAACTGGACTGTTGACTCAGCCCATGGACCCCACTATCAGCCTCTACTGACTGGGCAGTTGACTCAGTCAACTAGCCCCACCTGTCAGCCTCACTAGCACCTCTTTGGGTACACTTTTGTGTACCCATAGCATTTATTATTTAAACGAATTTCGAATTAAATTAAATCCAGGAAATCTAGAAAAATGATTAAATCTTTATAAATTAATATAAAATAATCCGTAACTCAGATGAAAATACTTTGTACATGAAAGTTGCTCAAAACGACGAGGCAAATCCGAATACGCAGACTGTTCGTCCGCCACGCGTCCCTAGCATAGCGAACCTGCAACTTTCCCCCTTCGGACCGTCTGTCTAAAAACGTGAAACACCGGGGATACTTTCCCGGATGTTTTCCCTCTTCGCTAGTATCGCCTAGTACTGCGTTAGGTCACCCCGAGCACCGCGTATTGCCATGTTATACTTTATGATGCTTTGATTGCTCTGTTATTTATTGTGTCCCCCCTCCGTTACTTCTTTTCGATAGACTCCGAGACCGCTGTTGGTACCCTTGTGATTGACTACATTGACGATGAACCCTTCTTTTGTGAGAGCAACCAGGCAAGCCCCCCCTCTTGATCACCAGATATCGCCTACTCTTCTCTTTACTGCTTGCATTAGAGTAGTGTAGCATGTTACTGCTTTCCGATAATCCTATTCCGATGCATAGCCTGTTATTGTTGCTACAGCTATTGATACCTTACCTGCAATCCTAATACTTAGTATAGGATGCTAGTTTATCATCAGTGGCCCTACATTCTTATCCGTCTGCCATGCTATACTATCGGGCCGTGATCACTCGGGAGGTGATCATGGGTATATACTATATACTTTGTACATGATACATGTGGTGACTAAAGTCGGGTCGGCTCGTTGAGTACCCGCAAGTGATTCCGATATTGGGGGCTGAAGGCGCAGGTGGTTCCACCCAGGTAGTGGTGGGCCTAGGTTCCCGACGGCCCCCGACTGTTACTTTGAGGTGGAGTGACAGGGCAGGCGGAGACCACCTAGGTGAGAGGTGGGCCTGGCCCTGGTCGGCGGTCGCGGTTACTTCAAAATAACACGCTTAACGAGATCTGGGTATTTGATCTGAGTCTGGCTACTGGCCTATACGCACTAACCAACTACGCGGGGACAGTTATGGGCACTCGACGTCGTGGTATCAGCCAAAGCCTTCGTGACGTCAGCGACTGAGCGGCGCGCGCCGGGTTGGACTGGAACGCTTGCTCTTGTATAAGGGAGGCTAGGTCTGCTCACCAGCCGCGTTTGCAACGTGCAGGTGTGCAATGGGCAATGGTCCCAGACCCCTGCGCCATATGATTTAGACCGGCATGCTGACCTCTCTGTTGTGCCTAGGTCGGGCTGCGACGTGTTGATCTTCCGAGGCCGGGCATGACCCAGGAAAGTGTGTCCGGACAAAGGGGATCGAGCGTGTTGGGAAATGTGGTGCACCCCTGCAGGGAAGTTAATCTATTCGAATAGCCGTGATCTTCGGTAACATGACGACTTGGAGTTGTACCTTGACCTTATGACAACTAGAACCGGATACTTAATAAAACACACCCTTCCAAGGGACAGACACAACCGGTGATCGCTCTCTCACAGGGCGATGAGGGGAGGATCATCGGTTAGGATTATGCTATGCGATGTTACTTGGTGAACTTACCATCTACTCTCTTCTCCTGCTAGAAGATGGAGGTTACCAGAAGTGTAGTCTTCGAAAGGACTAGCTATCCCCCTCTTATTCTGGCATTCTGCAGTTCAGTCCACATATGATACCCCCTTTTTGCCATTTGATACCAATGCATACATATGTAGTGTAGCTCCTTGCTTGCGAGTACTTTGGATGAGTACTCACGGTTGCTTTGCACCCCCTTTCCCCCCTTTTCTCTACTCGATTGCTACGACCAGATGATGGAGCCCAGGAGCCAGACGCCACTGTCGATGACGACTACTACTACACGGGAGGTCCCTACTACTACGTGCAGCCCGCTGACGACAACCAGGAGTAGTTTAGGAGGATCCCAGGCAGGAGGACTGCGCCTCTTTCGATCTATATCCCAGTTTGTGCCAGCCTTCTTAAGGAAAACTTGTTTAACTTATGTTTGTACTCAGATATTGTTGCTTTCGCTGACTCGTCTATGATCGAGCTCTTGTATTCGAGCCTTCGAGGCCCCTGGCTTTTAATATGATGCTTGTATGACTTACTTTATTTGTAGAGTTGTGTTGTGATATCTTCCCGTGAGTCCCTGATCTTGATCGTACACGTTTGCGTGTATGATTAGTGTACGATTGAATCAGGGGCGTCACAAGTTGGTATCAGAGCCGACTGCCTGTAGGTATCCCACTTCCACACTCCTTGGCCGAAGTCGAGTCTAGACATTGCAAAACTTTTTACTAACATGGCTGTGTGTCTTACGGGCCCACGTTGCCATTTGGGTGGTATTAGGATCTTTTATTCCCCGTCTATACTCTGGGATTATGCTCTCTCTTCTATTCGGGTGAAATGATTTTTACTTAATCTAACATTAGGATCTCGTGATCACTTTCAACCGGAGAGCATCTTATTACCGATGGTCGACTGCTGCACGAGAAGATTCCGAGGATACTCTATGTTGTTCTTCTAAGATTTTGTGCCCATTGCTTTTGCCATCCCCTACCACCGAAATATCCATATGTATAAATACCTACACCTGTCATTTTTACTTTTATTCCCAGTTAATCTTGTTATTACAAGATACCCCAAAATTCTCTCTATTGTTCCGAAAGTACTTTGTGCCCACTGCCCTTTCAATTCTTTGCAACCTGAATACCCCTACGAAATAATTCTCGCACTTATCGAGTATCCACTCATCCCTAGTTGATTCACGTATTTCACAAAAGTCTTCAAAATACCATTCAGTCTTCCGAAAATCCTGAGCAGCCTATTTCTCTTGAAATTCTTGCTTGCTTCCATTATGGTTAATCCCATAAGTCTCATAATCTTATTGGCATCCTTTGCCACTATCATTTTGAGCCCATTGATTCAATGAGTGTGAATGCTCGCGATCCTCAACCAGATCCTAGAATTCATCCTTCCGGCTCAGACGCCATTTTAAACATGAGTTGGTTCTCGACCAATCAAATTGCTGACGATTGTACCTCTAAGACTATTCAACTTATCCATCCCTATTCAGAGCATTGCTTCTGACCCCTTGACATGGAATTACAATTCCTGTGCAATTGAGCTTTGAGTTAGTCAGTTGTTTCTATCATCTGATCCACTTGCATTCTTTCTTCTTCTGGCAGAGTACCGATACTCACATCAGCTCCGTTGTGGATCGTCAGATCCATTGTTGGATTTCATCTGACATCATCCTTAATATTCAATAACCTTGTGAGCCTTTCCACAGGTATATAATGCCTTTGGTAAATTGTATCCTCTGCCTTGTCAACCATGCTCTACTTTCGAGCTTGTGTTATTTACTCCTGAAGTTTGTGATATATGTTCCAAAGATGCCCCTATGGGTTGAACCTATGCCTTCCCCTAATCCATGTGAACCGAAGGTTTACACAAGTCATACCCTTCTGGTGTTTTACCAGATATTTTTCTACCATACAACTTCTTTGTAAACGAGAAGTGAATGAAAGGTTATGCATTGTAGAAGTGGGAGTCGACCTTGAACCTTGTGTTCATGCCCATGGACACCATGTAGATCTTATCATTAAAGCTTCTGTTAAATTAATTATTCCCTCAGTATAAGTTCATTTTATACCTGGGATATGGCCTTTTGCAATCATGGTTCCGACCATGTTCTCCTTTAAATACCATTTCCTATGCAAGTTTAAGCACTTGTCTTCTACATAGCAATACCCTAGCCCAACCTCTACTTTGATCTGTTGTCGAGTATTACCCCCTGGTATCTCAAGATTATTACGGAACTGCATAACCTCTTATGAGTTCTTCATCAAGTACTACATCCTCACTGATCCCAATTTTCACGGGCTCCGAGATTTTAAACAGTCAAGGACACCGATAACTAAACCGAGCCCGCATTACGGTTCAACAACTCCAAGTAATCTTGTTTACTTACGAGTTTGTACCCGATCATGTCATTCCTAGCCTATTTGGCTATATCTTTATTGTGATGATTTTAACTGTGCTACTTGGTCCTTATTCCCGGAGCACCACTTTCGATGATGAGCTAAGCTTACGTCGATCTTCCTCGCCATATCATTATGCCTCGAATAGCAAGCTTGATTCCAATCTTTTACTTCATCAGTCTTTTTGTTTGATGCAGTCGCTGTTCGGTTGCCTCTTCGTGGAACCTCTCGACAAAATTTGTCATGATCATCGTCAACATTTTCACTCCTTCCAGGATATCAATCTAATTCATGATGATAAGTGCCATCCTCGTCCCTTGGTAATTAGAGTTACCATCGGCAACATTATTACCTTCCTCTCATCACAAACATGTTCATGTTATGGATGCAACTGGCTATCCAGCTTAAGTTATGTCCTACCTTGGAGCACTATCATATTTTATGTCAAGAATGTTGCGAGAAATTCCACCACCCCTTAAGAATTCTTGATACAAGTAATACTTATTACCATCACCATTCTTTCCTTGGTGTCAGTGTTGTTTCTAACCGAAATGCCGACAAATGGTCTGTGATGTGTAAATTTAAAACTTCTAGTACCCTTATTGCTTTGAAGTTAGTGGTCGATAGTTTTATTCTAAGTTTGTTGCTTATTGAATCATCATTCTAACATTGATCATGTTACCTAGTCCAGATTTTCGGGTGCACCTTTCTATCATTGTTTAATTGTGTATGTTTTTCCTCGAGCATACATCATTATATCGTTTGATATGACAATTGTTATCTCCTTGTTCACATAATTGTGGAAATCCATCTTTTTGGAAATCTCGATGATATGTCGTTGAGTCCGTCAGCCACCCTCTCATCCTATCCTTGGCTTAATGATGAACTCTTGTTTCAGAACTCGCTTCCATAGATCATTTTCGAGAATCTCACAATGTCATCTCATCAAATTGTGTTGCACATTTTCTTCTCAAGCATCCTGAGTCTGAGGTATCCTGACACCAATCAGATCTGAATTTCGGTCAGATATGATGGTTGGGACATATTTCCAAGAGTTATAACATTGGTCTCTACATAACCTGGTAAGGTGGTGTCTTTCCTTAGCACCCCTGGCTAGAGGACCTATTGTTATAGTTTTCTTTTTCGCCAGGTTAGCCATTCTTCCATGAGGAAATCGTAAGACTTATTCTATATGTTGTACCTGATGAATCCTTTGAGTATCCAAGTTCAATCTTTGCTTGAAGACCATGTCAATGCTATCTTGAAGCATGTCTATGGTACTCTGGTTTTCAACAAGAACATTTTAAGCCCAATGCTAAATGTTTCTTTCTCAATTATCCAAACACCGTTGTATGGCTAATGTCATGAAATTTCTCTTCCCTTACCTAAAGAGTTTTCTACATTATATCCTATCATGGATATCATGCTCTGCTTGTTCTTGGGAAGGATATACCCTTGAAACATGTGTTTAAACACATTATCCTTTCCATTGTTCTGTTTAATTTGATAATCATATTTTCCTTTCCATTGTTTTGTTTAACCTTTCTTGTGATCTATATGATCTAAGCAGTAATATGTCACTGCTTTTATAAGCACCTCAGTGTACAACTCTGTCAGTAAGACCCTGTTACTATTGTTGTTGACATTCCGGTAACCATCGATGGATGAGAACTTTGCCTACTGGTCCACCTCGTTCAACGAGCAGGAAGATGGTTCTCTTCGTCCCTCGCCCTTGGTACCGGCGTTGTTGCGGACATAACTGGCAGGCTACCCTTTGACATGCCTTGCTATCATGACCATGCAAGATGTCACCACTCCTACTTTTATCCCACATGGTGGACCCATAACCCATAGTTCCACATGATCGAAACCTGACTCTCCTGTACACCACCCGTTCCCAAGGTTGTTCCTCGTGCTTGACTTCGTAAGTAATTCATGGACCACCTGTCTAGTGATCTAATCTGGTATGAGGCGCAATACCTATCCTCGTTGCCCTGAAACCCTTTCACCTTTTGATTAGGCATCGAACGATTGCCTATCCGTTTGAAACTTCTCATGGTACCTTCTTACTTTGCTCTCGATATCTTCTTAAGTTTCAAATCGAGAGATACTTATGCTTCTTCCCTGAGTTAACCGTCTGATGCTCGATCTTGTTAGAACCCGTCCTTATAGAGTTTTTCCCCTCTTATCCTTTCGTAAGTATGGTGAAGTTCCCAAAGGAAGGACAACAACTTCATCATGATGCATTGATGCATAGGAAAGGAGACATCAACGCTATGAATCGACCTCTTCGAGAAGAGCAACCAAGACCGGGAACACTCGCTAGAATTTCGTAGCCAGAACCTCCCCCTTACCCACCTCTTAAATCTCGGGACGAGATTTCTTGTAGTGGAGGAGAATTTTGACGCCCGGATAATTAAGCTACAGTAATCTCTGCTAATGATGCCATGTCACCTCGATTACTGTTGCTAATCTCGCGTTAGTTCAGAACCGATCCAAATTCAGATTTGGATTAAGTCTAACGGTAAATGTTTTCAAACATTAAAACTAAAATGTTTTGCATGTGGCGAATAATCCATACTAATTATTGGTGGAGAAACCACACTTATGTAGAATATTCAATTGCACTATAATAAGTAAGTCGGCAGCAAAACTATTATTTAAATGCTCTTAAAAATAATGATAAACAAATACAAACTACTATATTAAATGTGTCAAAATCTTTGTGGCAGTGGCATAATTACCCCTACTAAATTAGGTACAATTTTTGTATTTTACTAAAACTAAAATAAATAGAAACTAAGTTAAAAAGGACAAAATAGAAAAACACACAAAAAAACACCTCCCCCCGAATGGGCCTTAGCCCAGTTGGCCGAGTGGCCGAGCGGCTTGCCGGCCCACCCCCGCATGCTCCTAGCCTACTTGGCCTTCCTCCCCCACCAGAAACCCTAGCCCGTCGCAGCCCCACTACGCTCTTCCCCCGATCTGATCTAGATCGGGGTTGACCTAACTGCCCGACCAATACCCCACTCCCTCTCATTCTCCAGCACCAGGTCCCTGCGCCCCATCCCCTGCCGGGCCGGAGCCCCACCGCCGCGGCCGTCCCCGCGCCCGCGCTCGGGGATCCGCCGCCTATCGTCGTCCTCGTGCCACCGTTACGCAGAAGCTCCTGCCATGGCCGCACCCGCCTGGTCCTCCGCGTCCGTGCCGCGCTAAGCCACCTCCTCGTCGGAGAGGGACAGACCCCGGAGTCCTCGTCGTAGTTCCGTCCTCCCTCGCCGTGCTCCCCTTGCCGGAGTCCCCTCATCTACCGGCGCCCCCTGCTCCGACACTGTCGGACGCCGCCGCTAACCTCATCGTCGATCCGCTTGACCCCAACCTCCACTGGCTCCATTGAACACCCTGTTGCTTCCACTGTGAGCCTCCGGCCCTCCACGGCCTTTTTCCCCTCCTCCCCGTGCCCTCCAGCACCGTTTGCTGCTAGCTCCGTCGTAGTCGTCACCCACGGCGTTGTTTCAGCCGCTCCTAGCTACAGACGAAGGCAGCTCAACACGGTGCCTTGCGCTTATCCGTTTGGCACCCGGGCTGCCCCTTTTGGTCGCTGGAGCAGCCGGCTCCGCGAGCGCCGCCGTCCTCTGAACTCACCCATGGGCACACGCGCATGCACACACGCACATTCTAATAGTGGGTTGACCCACTGATGTGTGGGCCCGCCCAGTTTAACCAATCCCCTAACCACGTAATTAGATAGAACCTAGTAAAAATGTTAGTTGAATAACTAGAAATGACATGTGGACCCTTTTCTTTTAAAAGCCTGTTTAAAATTATCTAAGTCAATGACATGTAGCCCCCACCTAATCTGTTAAAATTAATTAAACAATTAATTTACACTCTCTCTGTGACAGCTGGGTCCCACCAGCTAGTTTGACCAGTCAATAGTCAATATGTTGACCGCTAACTGGACTGCTGACTCAGCCCCTGGACCCCACTATCAGCCTCTGCTGACTGGGCAGTTGACTCAGTCAACTAGCCCCACCTGTCAGCCTCACTAGCACCTCTTTGGGTACACTTTTGTGTACCCATAGAATTTATTGTTTAAACGAATTTCGAATTAAATTAAATCCAGGAAATCTAGAAAAATGATTAAATCTTTATAAATTAATATAAAATAATCCGCAACTCGGATGAAAATACTTTGTACATGAAAGTTGCTCAGAACGACGAGACGAATCCGAATACGCAGACCGTTTGTCTGCCACGCATCCCTAGCACAGCGAACCTGCAACTTTACCCCTCTAGACCGTTTGTCTGAAAACGCTAAACACCAGGGATACTTTCCCGGATGTTTCCCCTCTTCGCCAGTATTGCCCAGTACTGCGTTAGGTCACTCCTAGCACCGTGTATTGCCATGTTATGCTTTGTGATGCTTTGATTGCTCTGGTATTTATTGTGTCCCCCGTATGTTACTTCTTTCCTGTAGACTCCGAGACCGCTGCTGGTACCCTTTTGATCTACTACATTGACGGCGAACCCTTTTCTTGCCAGAGCAACCATGCAAGCCCCCCCCCCTTGATCACCAGATATCGCCTACTCTTCTCTTTACTGCTTGGATTAGAGTAGTGTAGCATGTTACTGCTTTCCGTTAATCCTATTCTGATGCATAGCCTGTTATTGTTGCTACAACTGTTGATACCTTACCTGCAATCCTAATACTTAGTATAGGATGCTAGTTTATCATCAGTGGCCCTACATTCTTGTCCGTCTGCCATGCTATACTATCGGGCCGTGATCACTCGGGAGGTGATCACGGGTATATACTATATACTTTGTACATGATACATGTGGTGACTAAAGTCGGGTCGGCTCGTTGAGTACCCGCAAGTGATTCTGATGTTGGGGGCTGAAGGGGCAGGTGGTTCCACCCAGGTAGTGGTGGACCTAGGTTCCCGACGGCCCCCGACTGTTACTTTGAGGCGGAGCGATAGGGCAGGCGGAGACCACCTAGGTGAGAGGTGGACCTGGCCCTGGTCGGCGTTCACGATTACTTCAAAATAACACGCTTAATGAGATCTGGGTATTTGATCTGAGTCTGGCTACTAGCCTATACGCACTAACCAACTACGCGGGGACAGTTATGGGCACTTGACGTCGTGGTATCAGTCGAAGCCTTTGTGACGTCAGCGACTGAGCGGCATGCGCTGGGTTGGACTGGAACGCCTGCTCTTGTATAAGGGAGGCTAGGTCTGCTCACAGGCCGCGTTCGCAACGTGCAGGTGTGCAATGGGCGATGGGCCCAGACCCCTGCACCATAGAATTTAGACCGGCGTGCTGACCTCTCTGTTGTGCTTAGGTAGGGCTGCGACGTGTTGATCTTTTGAGGCTGGGCATGACCTAGGAAAGTGTGTCCGGACAAAGGGGATTGAGCGTGTTGGGAAATGTGGTGCACCCCTGCAGGGAAGTTAATCTATTCGAATAGCCGTGATCTTCGGTAACAGGACGACTTGGAGTTGTACCTTGACCTTATGACAACAAGAACCAGATACTTAATAAAACACACCCTTCCAAGTGACAGATACAACCGGTGATCGCTCTCTCATAGGGCGATGAGGGGAGGATCATCGGTTAGGATTATGCTATGCGATGTTACTTGGTGAACTTGCCATCTACTCTCTTCTCCTTCTACAAGATGGAGGTTACCAGAAGCGTAGTCTTCGAAAGGACTAGCTATCCCCCTCTTATTCTGGCATTCTATAGTTCAGTCCACATATGATACCCCCTTTTTGCCATTTGATACCAATGCATACATATGTAGTGTAGCTCCTTGCTTGCAAGTACTTTGGATGAGTACTCACGGTTGCTTTGCACCCCCTTTCCCCCCTTTTCTCTACTTGATTGCTGCGACCAGACGATGGAGCCCAGGAGCCAGACGCCACTGTCGATGACGACTACTACTACACGGGAGGTGCCTACTATTACGTGCAGCCCGCTGACGACGACCGGGAGTAGTTTAGGAGGATCCCAGGCAGGAGGCCTGCGCCTCTTTCGATCTGTATCCCAGTTTGTGCAAGCCTTCTTAAGGCAAACTTGTTTAACTTATGTCTGTACTCAGATATTATTGCTTCTGCTGACTCATCTATGATCGAGCTCTTGTATTCGAGCCTTCGAGGCCCCTGGCTTGTAATATGATGCTTGTATGACTTACTTTATTTGTAGAGTTGTGTTGTGATATCTTCCCATGAGTCCCTGATCTTGATCGTACACGTTTGCGTGTATGATTAGTGTACGATTGAATCGGGGGCGTCACAGCCGGAGGAGATTGCACGGCGGCCGGCGGCAGGGCGCCGTCCTTGCGACAGGAGCAGCGGCGGCGGAAGCAGGAGGTGGCTAGGGTTTAGGTCTCTCGGCTCCCTAAGGGAAGCCGAGGAAATATTGATTGCTTCTTGCTTCATTAGATTGATACATCTCCTCTCCTTATATAGAGAGGTTTACTTGACTCCTAAGCAAACGATCCTAATACGATAAGATAATTGGGCTAAGCCCCTAATAATGATTAAGATACTTGGGCCATAACCCACTGGGCTAAGCCCCTAATATGCCAGTCATAACAATTCTCCCCGCCTGCACAAACAGCTCGTCCTCGAGTTGTAAGGTGGGGAAGCGCTTGCTGAACTCCTCGAGGTGATCAACTAGCGTCAAACACCTTCGCGACAGCTGGGTCGGCAAGGTCGGTGGCGATGGCGTCCTCCGGAATGTAGTTTGCAACCTCCAGGTAGAAGAGTCGCGGGCAGGTGTGGCCGGGCATGTAGGGCTCGTCACAGTTGAAGCACAACCCTTGGCGGTGACGCTTGAGTAGCTCGACCGAGGTGAGCCGACGGAACGGGCGCGCCGCGGTCATGGCGAGGGGTGCCGCAGAAGCCTGAGCAGGCCGACCCTGAGCAGAATCTGGCCAGGGTAGCAACCTAGTGGCCCGGGACGATGACTCTTGCTGGATGGCCACCGCGTGGCGCTCGAACGCGCGAGCGTAGTACATGGCCGTCTGGAGATCCTAGGGTCCCCGAAGCTCCACGTCCACGCGGATGTGATCCGGAAGTCCACCGACAAAGAGGTCGGCCCGCTGCCGCGCCGTCACGCCCGATGTGTGGTATGCTAGGGCCTGGAAACGGTTGGTGAAGTCCTGAACCGTGGAGGTGAAGGGAAGGTGGCCTAGCTCCGCCAAGCGGCTCCCGCGGAACGGGGGCCCAAAACGAAGGATGCAGATCTCGTGGAAGCGCTCCCAAAGGGGCATGCTTCCCTCGTCCTGCTCGAGGGCGTAGTACTAGGTCTATGCCGCGCCGCGGAGGTGGTAAGAGGCGAGCCAGGTGCGCTCCGAGGCGAGGGGCGCTGCCCGCGGAAGAACTGGTTGCACTGGTTGAGCCAGTTGAGGGGGTCCTCCGTGCCGTCATAGGTGGTGAAGTCGATCTTGGCAAACCGCGGCGGTGTCTAGGTCGGAGCGCCGTGCCGAGCTGGCTCGGAGGTGTGGAGCAGCGAGGCAGGTGGCGCCTGGTCGGAGTACTCTAGGTAGGGACCCGCAGAGCCGGATGGCCCACCAAACTGCAGGAAGGGGGTCGGCTATTCCGGAGTCGTGGTGTAGACCAGTGATGGCGAAGACCCAGCCGCCCAAGCTGGTAGTGGCGACGGGGAGGCCGGAAACCGGACCTGATGTATCGGAAGGCCGACCGGCGAGGACGCCCCTAAGCTGGGCAGAGGTGGCGCCGGTGGTTGCAGTGTCTGTTGTGGAGGGTGGGCGAGTGCGTCGGTTGCCGTGGGGGAAGGTGGCTGCAGATGCCAGAGGGGAGCCACAGCTGAAGGTGGCGGCAGATGCCATGGAGGAGCCATGGCCGGAGTGGTCTCACCAGGGTGCCCCGCCTGGAACGGCAGCAGCGGCAGCCCAATGCAGGCCGCCGTGCCCTTGGCTGACCACGGCAGCGCGGGGGAACCCGCCTGGAACGGCAACAACGGCTGCCTACTATAGGCAGGCGTGCCCTGGGACGACCACGACAGCACGGGGGAGCCCGCCTGGAACGGTAGCAGCGGCTGCCCGTTGTAGGCAAGCGCGCCCTGAGACAGCCATGTTAGCGTGGGGTGGCCGTAGGCGGTGATCGGCGCAGTCGGCGGAGGTGCGTACGGCCTGGCCATGTACGGTTGGTACTGGTTCAGAAGGAGTCCCTGGACGGCCACGAGATCCCGCAAGGTATTGGTAACCTGTTCCGACGTGAAGACGACGATCATTGGCGGCACAGAAGTGATGGGGGCCGGGGCAGTGAGGAGCCCGCGGTGGTGACCGGGCCCGACAGCGTGGAGGCCCTGGCGGTGGTCATCGGGGCGGACGTCATCGGCGCGGAGGTGGAGACGGGCAGCAGCGGCGATGGTGTTGACGAAGACATGATCGGACCCAAGTCTCTGGATACCAAATTGGTAGAAACTAGGGTTCTACCCGGTCTAGGGCGTAGCCTGTAAGGGAAGGAGGGAGGAGGTCGGAAGAGATTGAGCGGCGGCCGGCGGCAGGGCGCCGTCCTTGCGACGGGAGCAGTGATGATGAAAGCAGGAGGCAGCTAGGGTTTAGGTCTCCCGGCTCCCTAAGGGAAGCCGAGCAAATATTGATTGCTTCTTGCTTCATTAGATTGATACATCTCCTCTCCTTATATAGAGAGGTTTACTTGACTCCTAAGCAAACGATCCTAATACGATAAGATAATTGGGCTAAGCCCCTAATAATGATTAAGATACTTGGGCCATAACCCACTGGGCTAAGCCCCTAATATGCTGGTCATAACAGGAGTACATTAATCAGCATGATCCAAAATATCTGGATACATAAACGTTAAAAAAAGAGAACACTTTATGCACATCCACATGTATTCGCTAAAAACAAAGAGCACTTTATGCACATCCAGATGGTAATTGCTCCACTACTATATGTATGCATCCAGACACACACTCATTAGAGAAACATAGAAGACTAATCACTCCTCTAACCTCCGCAGAACTTAAGAAACAAGAGCTAAAAATTGATCTAGTGGAACCTAATACCAGCTACTAATCTGTCAAGTACAGAAGCAATTCCTCTAAATAAAACACATAACAAAAAATGAGCAAGTGTAATTATATCAATGCTCCAGGATGACATATTTTGTCACTATATCTCCTACAACACACTAATATGTACTCCCTCCGTTCCAAATTACTCGTCGTGGTTTTAGTTCAAATAGAACTAAAACCACGACGAGTAATTTGGAATGGAGGGAGTAATACTTAGTACTAACTTTCCCCTAATACCTAATAATAATAAAACCAAATAGACATTGCACCAATGGGAATAAATTGACAAGTGAAGGAAATATGCCCTAGAGGCAATGATAAAGTTGTTATTTATATTTCCTTATATCATGATAAATGTTTATTATTCATGCTAGAATTGTATTAACCGAAAACATAGTAGATGTGTGAATACCTAGACAAACAGAGTGTCACTAGTATGCCTCTACTTGACTAGCTCGTTGAATCAATGATGGTTATGTTTCCTGACCATAAACATGAGTTGTCATTTGATTAACTGGATCACATCATTAGAGAATGATGTGATTGACTTGACCCATCCGTTAGCTTAGCATGATGATCGTTTAGTTTGTTGCTATTGCTTTCTCCATAACTTATACATGTTCCTATGACTATGAGATCATGCAACTCCCAAATACCGGAGGAACACTTAGTGTGCTATCAAACGTCACAACGTAACTGGGTGACTATAAAGATGCTCTATAGGTGTTTCCGATGGTGTTTGTTGAGTTGTCATAGATCGAGATTAGGATTTGTCACTCCGAGTATCAGAGAGGTATCTCTAGGCCCTCTCAGTAATGCACATCACTATAAGCCTTGCAAGCAATGTAACTAATGAGTTAGTTGTGGGATGATGCATTACGGAACGAGTAAAGAGACTTGCCGGTAACGATATTGAACTAGGTATTGAGATACCGACGATTGAATCTCGGGCAAGTAACATACCGATGACAAAGGGAACAACGTATGTTGTTGTGCGGTTTGACCGATAAAGATCTTCGTAGAATATGTAGGAACCAATATGAGCATCCAGGTTCCGCTATTAGTTATTGACCGAAGATGAGTCTTGGTCATGTCTACATAGTTCTCGAACCCGTAGGGTCCGCACGCTTAACATTCGGTGATGATTGGTATTATGAGTTTATGTGTTTTGATGTACCGAAGGTAGTTCAGAGTCCCGGATATGATCACGGACATGACGAGGAGTCTCGAAATGGTCAAGACATAAAGATCGATATATTGGAAGCCTATGTTTGGACATGAGAATGGTTCCGGATGAGTTCGGGCATTTTCCGGAGTACCGGGAGGTTGCCGGAAGCCCCCGGGGAGTATATGGGCCTTATTGGGCCTTAGTGGTATAGAGGAGAGAAAGGGAAAAGGTGGGAGGCGTGGCCCCTAGCCCAATCCGAATTGGATGCCCCTTTCCTTCCCTCTCTCCTCCCTTCCTTCTCTCCTACTCCTACTACTTGAAGGGGGGAATCCTATTCCCGGTGGGAGTAGGACTCCCCTAGGGTGCGCCATAGAGGGCCGACCCTCCCCCCTCCACTCCTTTATATACAGGGGAGGGGGCACCCCATAGACACACAAGTTGATCATTGTCTTAGCCGTATGCGGTGCCCCCTCCACCATAATCCACCTTGGTTATATCGTCGTAGTGCTTAGGCAAAGCCCTACGCCAGTAGCTTCATCATTACCATCATCACGCCGTTGTGCTGATGAAGCTCTCCCTCGACACTCAGCTGGATCAAGAGTTTGTGGGACGTCACCGAGCTGAACGTGTGCAGATCACGTAGGTGTCGTACTTTCGGTACTATGATCGGTCGGATTGTGAAGATGTACCACTACATCAACCGCGTTGTCATAACGCTTCCGCTTACGGTCTACAAGGGTAGGTAGACAACACTCTCCCCTATCGTTGCTATGCATCACCTACATAGATCTTGCGTGTGCGTAGGATTTTTTTTTGAAATTACCCCGTTCCCCAACAGTGGCATCCGAGCCAGGTATATGCGTAGATGTTATATGCACGAGTAGAACACAAAGGAGTTGTGGGCGTGGGTATATACATATTGCTTGCCATCACTAGTTGATTCTTGATTCAGCGGTATTGTTGGATGAAGTGGCTCAGACCAACATTACGCGTACGCTTACACGCGACTAGTTCTACCGACGTGCTTCGCACACAGGTGGCTAGTGGGTGTCTATTTCTCCAACTTTAGTTGAATCGGATTCAATGGACAGGGTTCTTTCTTAAGATCAAAAAGCAATCACTATACCGCGTTGTGGTTTTTTTGATACGTAGGTAAGAACGGTTCTTGCTAAGCCCGTAGCAGCCACGTAAAACTTGCAACAACAAAGTAGAGGACGTCTAACTTGTTTTTGTAGTGCATGTTGTGATGTGATATGGTCAAGACGTGATGAGATATAAATTGTTGTATGAGATGATCATGTTTTGTTAAAGTTATCGGCAACTGGCAGGAGCCTTATGGTTGTCTCTTTATTGCATAAGATGCAAGCGCCATATAATTGCTTTACTTTATCCCTATGCGATAGCAATAGTTGCAAAAGCAATAGTTGGCGAGACAACCATGTGACGACACGTTGATAAAGATCAAGATGATGGAGATCATGGTGTCATGCCGGTGACAATGGAGATCATGATGGTAGTTTGGAGATAGAGATCAAAGGCACAAGATGATGATGGCCATATCATGTCACATATTTTGATTGCATGTGATGTTTATCTTTTATGCATCCTATTTTGCTTAGTACGATGGTAGCATTATGAGATCCCTTACTAAAATTTCAAGGTATAAGTGTTCTCCCTGAGTATGCACTGTTGCGACAGCTCGTCGTGCCGAGACACCACGTGATGATCGGGTGTGATAAGCTCTACATTCACATACAACGGGTGCAAGCCAGTTTTGCACACGCAGAATACTCGGGTTAAACTTGATGAGCCTAGCATATGCATATATGACCTTGGAACACTGAGACCGAAAGGTCGAGTGTGAATCATATAGTAGATATGATCAACATAGTGATGTTCACCGTTGAAAGCTACTCCATCTCACGTGATGATTGTACATGGTTTAGTTGATATGGATCACGTAATCACTTAGATGATTAGAGGGATGTCTATCTAAGTGGGAGTTCTTAAGTAATATGATTAATGGAACTTAAATTTATCATGAACTTAGTCCTGATAGTATTTGCATATCTATGTTGTAGATCAATTGCTCGCGTATGATAACCCACAAGTGTAGGGGATCGCAACAATTTTTTAGGGTAGAGTATTCATACAAAATTTATTGATTCAACACAAGGGGAGCCAAAGAATATTCTCAAGTATTAGAAGTTGAGCTGTCAATTCAACCACACCTGGATAACTAAATATCTGCATCAAGGTATTTAGTAGCAAAGTAATATGATAGTAGTGGTAACGGTGGCAAAAGTAACGGTAGCAGTTTTGGTTTTATAGTGATTGTAACAGTAGCAACGGAAAAGTAAATAAGCGAAGAACAATATATGAAAAGCTCGTAGGCATCGGACCAGTGATGGATAATTATGTCAGATGCGATCAATCATGTAACAGTTATAACATAGGGTGACACAGAACTAGCTCCAGTTCATCAATGTAATGTAGGCATATATTCCGAATATAGTCATACGTGCTTATGTAAAAGAACTTGCATGACATCTTTTGTCCTACCCTCCCGTGGCACGGGGTCCTATTGGAAACTAAGGGATATTACGGCCTCCTTTTAATAGAGTACCAGACCAAAGCATTAACACTAGTGAATACATGAACTCCTCAAACTATGGTCATCATCGGTAAGTATCTCGATTATTGTCACTTCGGGGTTAACAGATCATAACACATAATAGGTGACTATAGACTTGCAAGATAGGATCAAGAACTCACATATATTCATGAAAACATAATAGGTTCAGATCTAAAATCATGGCACTCGGGCCCTAGTGACAAGCATTAAGCATAGCAAAGTCATAGCAACATCAATCTCAGAACATAGTGGATACTAGGGATCAAACCCTAACAAAACTAACTCGATTACATGATAAATCTCATCCAACCCATCACCGTCCAGCAAGCCTATGATGGAATTACTCACGCACGGAGGTGAGCATCATGAAATTGGTGATGGAGGAAGGTTGATGATGACGATGGCGACGGATTCCCCTCTCTGGAGCCCGAACGGACTCCAGATCAGCCCTCCCGAGAGAGTTTAGGGCTTGGCGGCGGCTCCGTGATACATCCATTTTGCATCATTCTTTTATATCGATATTTATTTCATTATGGGCAGTTATTTCACATTATGTCACAATACTTCTGGCTATTCTCTCTTATTTTACAAGGTTTACATAAGGAGGGAGAATGCCGGCAGTTGGAATTCTGGGCTGGAAAAGGAGCAAATATTAGAGACCTATTCTGCACAACTCCAAAAGTCCTGAAACTCCACGGAATACCTTATAATAAATAATGAAAAATCCTCGCCAAAGATGAAGACCAGGGGCCCCACACCCTGTCCACGAGGGTGGGGGCCCCCCTAGGGCGCGCCCCCTACCTCGTGGGCCCCCCGGTGGCTCTCCGATGACCATCTTCTGCTATATGAAGTCTTTCGTCAAGAAAAAAACCAGAAGCAACCTTTCGGGACGAAACTCCGCCGCCATGAGGCAGAACCTTGGCGGAACCAATCTAGGGCTCTGGCAGAGCTGTTCTGCCGGGGAAACTTCCCTCCCGGAGGGGGAAATCATCGCCATCGTCATCACCAACACTCCTCTCATCGGGAGAGGGCAATCTCCATCAACATCTTCATCAGCACCATCTCATCTCAAAACCCTAGTTCATCTCTTGTATCCAATTCTTGTCTCCATGTCCGGGATTGGTGCTAGTAGGTTGCTAGTAGTGTTAATTACTCCTTGTAGTTGATGCTAGTTGGTTTAATTGGTGGAAGATCATATGTTCAGATCCTTTATGCATATTATTACCCCTCTGATTATGAACATGAATATGCCTTGTGAGTAGTTACATTTGTTCCTGAGGACAAGGGAGAAGTCTTGCTATTAGTAGTCATGTGAATTTGGTATTCGTTCGATATTTTGATGAGATGTATGTTGTCTAGCCTCTAGTGGTGTTATGTGAACGTCGACTACATAACACTTCACCATTATTTAGGCCTAGAGGAAGGCATTGGGAAGTAATAAGTAGATGATGGGTTGCTAGAGTGACAGAAGCTTCAACCCTAGTTTATGTGTTGCTTCGTAAGGGACTGATTTGGATCCATATGTTTCATGCTATGGTTAGGTTTACCTTAATACTTTTGTTGTAGTTGCGGATGCTTGCAATAGAGGTTAATCATAAGTGGGATGCTTGTTCAAGTAAGAACAACACCCAAGCACCGGTCCACCCACATGTCAAATTATCAAAGTACCGAACGCGAATCATATGAACGTGATGAAAACTAGCTTGACGATATTCCCATGTGTCCTCGGGAGCGCTTTTCCTTATATAAGAGTTTGTCTAGGCTTGTCCTTTTCTACAAAAAGGATTGGGCCACCTTGCTGCACTTTATTTACTTTTGTTACTTGTTGCTCGTTACAAGTTATCTTATCACAAAACTATCTGTTACCACTTATTTTAGTACTTGCAGAGAATACCTTGCTGAAAACCCGCTTATCATTTCCTTCTGCTCCTCGTTGGGTTCGACACTCTTATTTATCGAAAGGACTATGATAGATCCTCTATACTTGTGGGTCATCAAAGCTCTTTTCTGGCGCCGTTGCCGGGGAGGTGAGTGCTTGAAGGTATATCTTTAGATCTTGCAATCGAGTCTTTTAGTTTATTGTTTTAGCACTAGTTTTGTTTATAAAAGAAAAATACAAAAATATGGAATTGAGTTTGTCTCATACGCTTCATCTTTTTAATATCTTTCATGAGTATGATGGAAAGGAGAATTGTGCTCAGTGCTAGAAGAAGAATGCATTAGAATGTTTGGCACTAAATATTTGAATGATGAGCATGATTGCAATGTTGTTGGTATAAATTCCTTGAATATCCATGATGCTAATGATATGCAAAGCCACAAGCTTGGGGAAGCTATGTTTGATGAAGATGATATTTTTCCCCCCAAGTTTTGATGAGCAAATTTATTATGATGAAAGCATGCCTCCTATTTATGATGATTATATTGATGAAAGTGGATTTGGAGAGGTCATGACTTTATTTAGTAATGATTCCACTATTCCGGAAGAGGTTCCAATTGATTATGAGAACGAAGTTGCTATCTATGATGATTATTGTGATGACACGTATGCCTTAAAGAATAATGATAACCATGAAACTTGTCATCTTGATCTTAATTTTCAATCACATGGTAGTTATTTTGTTGAGTTTGCTCCCACTACTATTAATGAGAAGAATTTTGCTTGTGTGGAGAGTAGTAAATTTTCTATGCTTGTAGATCATGAAAAGAACGCTTTAGGTGCTGGTTATATTGTTGAATTCATTCATGATGCTACTGAAAATTATTATGAGGGAGGAATATATGCTTGTAGGAATTGCAATAATATCAAGTTTCCTCTCTATGTGCTTAAAATCTTGAAGTTATGCTTGTTTTACTTTCCTATGCAAGTTGATTCTTGTTCCCACAAGTTGTTTGCTCACAAAATCCCTATGCATAGGAAGTGGGTTAGACTTAAATGTTCTAGTCATATTCTTCAAGATGCTCTCTTTTTGTTTCAATTCTTATCTTTTATCTGAGCATCATTGAAATCATCATGCCTAGCTAGGGGCATTAAACGATAGCGCTTGTTGGGAGGCAACCCAACTTTATTTTTGTTCCTCTCTTTTTGCTCCTGTTTATTAATAAATAATTTATCTAGCCTCTGTTATGATTGAGTTTTTATGTTTTAATTAGTGTTTGTGCCAAGTAGAACCGTTGGGGAGACTTGGGGAAAGTCTTGTTGATCATGCTGTCAAAAACAGAAACCTTAGCGCTCATGAGAATTGCTTCAATTTTTTATTGGAGAGTGCTATTTAGTTAATTCTTTTTGAAGATTATTAATAGATAAATTCCTAAGGTCCAGCAATTTATTTTAGAATTTTTGGGGTTACAAAAGTTTGTGTTAGCTACAGATTACTACAGACTGTTCTGTTTTTGACAGATTCTGTTTTTCGTGTGTTGTTTGCTTATTTTGATGAATCTATGGCTAGTAAAATAGTTTATAAACCATAGAAAAGTTGGAATAAAGTAAGTATAACACCAATATAAATAAATAATGAGTTCATTACAGTACCTTTAAGTGGTCTTTTGTTTTCTTTCGCTAACGGAGCTCACGAGATTTTCTACTTTAAGTTTTGTGTTGTGAAGTTTTCAAGTTTTGGGTAAAGATTTGATGGATTATGGAACAAGGAGTGGCAAGAGCCTAATCTTTGGGATGCCCATGGCACCCCAAGATAATCTAAGTACACCTAAAAGCCAAAGCTTGGGGATGCCCCGGAAGGCATCCCCTCTTTCGTCTACTTCAATCGGTAACTTTACTTGGAGCTATATTTTTATTTACCACATGATATGTGTTTTGCTTGGAGCGTCAATTTATTTTGTTAGGATTTGCTTGATGTTATTTAGAACAATGTTTTTCATCCTTTATTTCAATAAAAGTGGCATTGATAGCCTTTACTATGCCTATTTTAGAAGTCCACATGTTGCTGTTTGAAAACAAAAAGTTTACCGCTGTTGCAATAATTCCCTAGAAAAGTGAGAATGTGATAAAAATGTTGAAACCTTTTTCATATTAAGATATGATAAATTTACTACAGTGGGAATTTTCTTTCATAATTTTTGGAGCTAGGGAAGTATGGATGTTGCAGCATTCTTTACAGACTATCCTGTTTAGGCAGATTGCTGTTATGTTTGCATTGTTTGCATATGTTTGCTTCTTTAATGATTCTATTTGAGGATAGGACTATTAAATATGCAGAGGCATTTAGTATGCAATTTTTAATAATAATTTTAGTGATTTGCGACAGTAGAGTATGATAAGGTTTTTGTAATGGTTTATACTAACTTATCTCACGAGTCCTTGTTGAGTTTTGTGTGGATGAAGCTTTTGAGATTTAGGGAGACCGTGATATGAGAGGAATTAAGGAGACACAAAAGCTCAAGCTTGGGGATGCCCAAGGCACCCCAAGATAATATTTCAAGAAGTCTCAAGCTTCTAAGCTTGGGGATGCCCCGGTTGGCATCCCACCTTTCTTCTTCAAGAATTATCGGTTAGTATCGGTTGATCCTAAGTTTTTGCTTCTTCACATGATGTTTGCCATTCTTAGAACGTCATTTTATTTTGCTTTGCTTGTTGTTTGAATAAAATACCAAGATCTGAAATTATTAAATGTTAGAGAGTCTTCACATAGTTGTATAATTATTCGACTACTCATTGATCTTCACTTATATCTTCCGGAGTAGTTTGTCATTTGCTCTAGTGCTTCACTTATACCTTTTAGAGCATGGTGGTAGTTTTATTTTGAAGAAATAGATGAACTCTCATGCTTCACTTATATTATTTTGAGAGTCTTAAATAGCATGGTAATTTGCTTAAATAATCCTAATATGCCAGGTATACAAGTTTAATAATAAAATTCTCTTATGAGAGTATTGAATACTAAGAGAAGTTTGATGCTTGATGATTGTTTTGAGATATGGAGGTAATAATATCAAAGTCGTGCTAGTTGAGCAGTTATGAATTTGAGAAACTCTTGTGTTGAAGTTTGCAAGTCCCGTAGCATGCACGTATGGTAAACATTGTGTAACAAATTTGAAACATGAGGTGTTATTTGATTGTCTTCCTTATGAGTGGCGGCCGGGGACGAGCGATGGTCTTTTCCTACCAATCTATCCCCCTAGGAGCATGCGCGTAGTGCCAAGGTTTTTGATGACTTGTAGACTTTTGCAATAAGTATGTGAGTTCTTTATGACTAATGTTGAGTCCATGGATTATACGCACTCTCACCCTTCCATCATTGCTAGCCTCTTCGGTAACGTGCATTGCCCTTTCTCACATTGAGAGTTGGCGCAAACTTCGCCGGTGCATCCAAACCCCATGATATGATACGATCTATCACACATAAACCTCCTTATATCTTCCTCAAAACAGCCACCATACCTACCTATTATGGCATTTCCATAGCCATTCCGAGATATATTTCCATGCAACTTTCCATCATTCCGTTCATCATGACACATTCATCATTGTCATATTGCTTAGCATGATCATGTAGTTGACATAGTATTCGTGGCAAAGCCACCGTTCATAATTCTTTCATACATGTCACACTTGATTCATTGCATATCCCGGTACACCGCTGGAGGCATTCATATAGAGTCATCTTTTGTTCTAGTATCGAGTTGTAATCATTGAGTTTTAAATAAATAGAAGTGTGATGATCATCATTTTCTAGAGCATTGTACCAAGTGAGGAATAAAAAAGAAGAAGAGAAAGGCCATAAAAAAGTAGAAGGCCCCCCAAAAAGGGAGAAAGGCCAAATAAAAAAATGAGAGAAAAAGAGAGAAGGGACAATGCTACTATCCTTTACCACACTTGTGCTTCAAAGTAGCACCATGATCTTCATAGTAGAGAGTCTCTCATGTTATCACTTTCATATACTAGTGGGAATTTTTCATTATAACTTGGCTTGTATATTCCAACAATGGGCCTCCTCAAGTGCCCTAGGTCTTCGTGAGCAAGCAAGTTGGATGCACACCCACTAGTTTCTTTTGTTGATCTTTCATACATTTATAGCTCTAGTGCATCCGTTGCATGGCAATCCCTACTCCTCGCATTAACATCAATCGATGGGCATCTCCATAGCCCATTTATTAGCCTCGTTAATGTGAGACTTTCTCCTTTTTGTCTTCTCCACATAACCCCCTCATTATTCTATTCCACCCATAGTGCTATATCCATGGCTCGCGCTCATATATTGCGTGAAAGTTTATGAGTTTGAGATTACTAAAGTATGAAACAATTGCTTGGCTTGTCATCGGGGTTGTGCATGATGATAGCATTCTTGTGTGATGAAAATGAAACATGACTAAACTATATGATTTTGTAGGGATGAACTTTCTTTGGCCATGTTATTTTGAGAAGACATAATTGCTTTGTTAGTATGCTTGAAGTATTATCATTTTTATGTCAATATGAACTTTTGTCTTGAATCTTTCGGACCTGAATATTCATGCCACAATTAAGAAGAATTACATTAAAATTATGCCAAGTAGCACTCCGCATCAAAAATTCTGTTTTTATCATTTACGTACTCGAGGACGAGCAGGAATTAAGCTTGGGGATGCTTGATACATCTCCAACGTATCTATAATTTTTGATTGCTCCATGCTATGTTATCTACTGTTTTGGACAATATTGGGCTTTATTATTCACTTTTATATTATTTTTGGGACTAACCTATTAACCGGAGGCCTAGCCCAGATTTGCTGTTTTTTGCCTATTCGAAGAAAAGGAATATCAAACGGAGTCGAAACGGAACGAAATCAACTGGAGAAGTTATTTTTGGAAGGAAAGCTACCGGATGGACTTGGACCCCACGTCAAGAGCCAAGGGAGGTGCTCACGAGGGTGGGGGCGCCCCCTAGGGCGCGCCCCCTACCTTGTGGGGCCCCCGAAGCTCCACCGACGTACTTCCTGCACCCATATATATTCACGTACCCTAAAACATCCAGAACAGACGATAGATCCGGAGTTCCGCTGCCAGAAGCCTCCGTAGCCACCGAAAACCAATCTAGACCCATTCCGGCACCCTGCCGGAGGGGGCAATCCTACTCCGGTGGCCATCTTCATCATCCCAGTGCTCTCCATGACGAGGAGGGAGTAGTTCTCCCTCGGGGCTGAGGGTATGTACCAGTAGCTATGTGTTTGATCTCTCTCTCTCTCTCTCTCTCTCGTGTTCTTGAGGTGATACGTATTTTGGTCGGTAAAAATTCACTATATATTCTCCCAAAGGTTTTGACTCCGTATCATGCAAATATTCTCTGTTCTTGTTTCGAGCTGTTTTTCTGACAGATCTAGATTATCATGACGTCCCCAAGTGCTTCCAAGGACAAGTTCTTCGAGAAGGTCATCAACCCTTACCTCGCGGAGGTGCTGCGACACCCTCAAACCATTCAGATGCGTGATGGGTTGCTGCACATCCACGATGCAGAGGGACCAAAGGGAACCGGAAGCATGGAGACGAGGCTCGAAGCAATGGAGCAACAAGTTTTCAAGTGCCAGGGGATGGTGGAGCGTGGAATCAACGCTAGCCACACGATGCTCGCGGAGTTCACTAACAACTACAAGACGGATGCCAAGAACACCGAGGAGGCCATCTTCAAGCTACATGAGAAGATCAAGCACCTCCAAGCCCAAATCTATGACCTACAAAACCAAAACTGTGAGTATGAATATAGATTCAAAATTATGAGTTTGGCTGCAGATTCGAGGATTCCGGAGACTCGATCATCCTTCTATGATGGTGAACCTATGCCTTGGAAGATGGATGACAAGCCCGCATCATCAACAACACCTCCACCTTCTTCACCAACCAAGGAGATATAATAACATGGGTATGGGCACTCCCCTTGGCAACCGCCAAGCTTGGGGGAGGTGCCCCGGTATCGTATCACAATCACAACTCCCATCTTTACCGTTTTCCTTAGTTCGATCCTATTAGTAGTATTTTGATCTAGTAGAATAAAGTTTATGGCATGATCTAGTTTTGAGTTTTGCCTTATGATCCCTCTATGTAATCGAGTCCGTGAGCTATATAATAAAGATTAGTGTTGAGTCAAGGGCTAGATTTTCTTGCTATGATCTTGGGTTAATAAAAGAAAAGAGAAAAAAATAAGAAGAAACAAAAGTTCATATTGATCTTATTGATAGTAATGACTTCACATAGAAAGAGTGTGACGATTAAAAGTTGTTGGGAGTTGGCAGACATAGCTTTGGTCATCATTGCAATTAATAGGAAGTAATAAGGAAAGAGAGGTTTCACATATAAATATACTATTATTGACATCTTTTATGATTGGGAGCACTCATCAAAATATGACATGCTAGAGAGTTGATGTTGGACAAGGAAGACAACGTAATGGGTTATGTTTCCTTGTATCTGAGATAAAGTATGTTGTCATGGATCATCCAACATGTTGATCTTGCCTTTCCCCCTCATGCTAGCCAAATTCTCAGTGCCAAGTAGAGATACTACTTGTGCTTCCAAATACCCTTAAACCAGTTTTGCCATGAGAGTCCACCATATCTACCTATGGATTGAATAAGATCCTTCAAGTAAGTTGTCGTCGGTGCAAAGCAATAAAAATTGCTCTAAATATGTATGATTAGCGTGGGAGAAATAAGCTTTATATGATCTTGTGATGTGGAAATAATAAAAGTGACGGACTACGTAATAAAGGTGCATATCACAAGGGGCAATATAAAGTGACGTTCTTTCACATTAAGATTTTGTGCATCCAACCATAAAAGCGCATGGCAACCTATGCTTCCCTCTACGAAGGGCCTATCTTTTATTATTATCTTCTACCTTATGCAAGAGTCATGGTGATCTTCACCTTTCCTTTTTCATTTTATCCTTTGGCAAGCCTAGCATGTTGGAAAGAATCTGATAGATATATCTAATTGGATGTAGGGGGGCATGAGTTACTATTGTTGACATTACCCTCAAGGTAAAAGGTTGTGGGGTGAAACTATAAGCCCCTATCTTTCTCTGTGTCCGATTAAAACTCCGTAACCACAAGTATTGCGTGAGTGTTAGCAACTATGAAGGACTAGATGATAGTTGAGTATGTGGACTTGCTTTTTAGCTCCGACATAGACTCTTTCTGATGTTATGATAAATTGCAATTGCTTCAATGACTGAGGTTATAGTTTGTTGGTTCTCAATAAGGTTTCTGATTCATACTTTTGCATTGTGAATAGATCATCACTTGAACATAAGTAATCATATGACAATATCTGTATATGTTGTTGTTATGAGAATAATCATGATGCCTTCATGTCCGTATTTTATTTTTTATCGACGCCTCTACCTCTAAACATGGGGACATATTTATTGTTATCAGCTTTCGCTTGAGGACAAGCGAGGTCTAAGCTTGGGGGAGTTGATACGTCCATTTTGCATCATGCTTTTATATCGATATTTATTGCATTATGGGCTATTATTTCACATTATGTCACAATACTTATGGCTATTCTCTCTTATTTTACAAGGTTTACATAAGGAGGGAGAATGCCGGCAGTTGGAATTCTGGGCTGGAAAAGTAGCAAATATTAGAGACCTATTCCACACAACTCCAAAAGTCCTGAAACTCCACGGAATACCTTATAATAAATAATGAAAAATCCTCGCCAAAGATGAAGACCAGGGGGCCCACATCCTGTCCACGAGGGTGGGGGCGCGCCCCCTACCTCGTGGGCCCCCTTGTGGCTCTCCGATGACCATCTTCTGCTATATGAAGTCTTTCGTCGAGAAAAAAACCAGAAGAAACCTTTCGGGACGAAACTCCACCGCCACGAGGCGGAACCTCGGCAGAACCAATCTAGGGCTCCGGCAGAGCTGTTCTGCCGGAGAAACTTCCCTCCTTCCGGGGGAAATCATCGCCATTGTCATCACCAACACCCCTCTCATCAGGAGAGGGCAATCTCCATCAACATCTTAATCAGCACCATCTCATCTCAAAACCCTAGTTCATCTCTTGTATCCAACTCTTGTCTCCAAGTCCGGGATTGGTGCTAGTAGGTTGCTAGTAGTGTTAATTACTCCTTGTAGTTGATGCTAGTTAGTTTAATTGGTGGAAGATCATATGTTCAGATCCTTTATGCATATTATTACCCCTTTGATTATGAACATGAATATGCTTTGTGAGTTGTTACGTTTGTTCCCGAGGACAAGGGAGAAGTCTTGCTATTAGTAGTCATGTGAATTTGGTATTCGTTCGATATTTTGATGAGATGTATGTTGTCTAGCCTCTAGTGGTGTTATGTGAACGTCGACTACATAACACTTCACCATTATTTGGGCCTAGAGGAAGGCATTGGGAAGTAATAAGTAGATGATGGGTTGCTAGAGTGACAGAAGCTTAAACCCTAGTTTATGCGTTGCTTCGTCGGGGGCTGATTTGGATCCATATGTTTCATGCTATGGTTAGGTTTACCTTAATACTTTTTTTGTAGTTGCGGATGCTTGCAATAGAGGTTAATCATAAGTGGGATGCTTGTTCAAGTAAGAACAGCACCCAAGCACCGGTCCACCCACATGCCAAATTATCAATACCGAACGCGAATCATATGAACGTGATGAAAACTAGCTTGACGATATTCCCATGTGTCCTCGGGAGCACTTTTCCTTATATAAGAGTTTGTCCAGGCTTGTCCTTTGCTACAAAAAGGATTGGGCCACCTTGCTGCACTTTATTTACTTTTGTTACTTGTTGCTCGTTACAAGTTATCTTATGACAAAACTATCTGTTACCATTTATTTCAGTACTTGTAGAGAAACCTTGCTGAAAACTGCTTATCATTTCCTTCTACTCCTCGTTGGGTTCGACACTCTTACTTATCGAAAGGACTACGATAGATCCCCTATACTTGTGGGTCATCACTCCGTATCATAAAACGGGATGAATCCCTTTCCCTGATTTTTTTCTCCCCGAACACGAATATATGGAGTTGGAGTTGAGGTCGGTGGAGCGTTAGGGGGCCCACGAGGCAGGGGCGCACCCAGGGGGGTAGGCGTGCCTCCCACCCTTGTGGACAGGGTGTGGGCCCCTGGCCTTGATTCTTTCGCCATTATTTTTTATATATTCCAAAAATAATCTTCGTTGATTTTCAGGTCATTCCGAGAACTTTTATTTCTGCACAAAAATAACACCATGGCAATTCTGTTGAAAACAGCGTCAGTCCGGGTTAGTTCCATTCAAATCATGTAAGTTAGAGTCCAAAACAAGGGAAAAGGTGTTGGGAAAAGTAGATATGACGGAGACGTATCAACTCCCCCAAGCTTAAATCTTTGCTTGTCCTCAAGAAATTCAGTTGACAAACTGAAAGTGATAAAGAAAAACTTTTACAAACTCTGTTTGCTCTTGTTGTTGCAAATATGTAAAGTCAGCATTCAAGTTTTCAGCAAAGATTATGAACTAACCATATTCACAATAACATTTAGGTCTCAAGTTTACTCATATCAATGGCATAAGCAACTAGCGAGCAATAATAATAAATCTTGGATGACAACACTTTCCCAAAACAATCATAATATGATATAACAAGATGGTATCTTGCTAGCCCTTTCCGAGACCGCAAAACATAAATGCAGAGCACCTTTATAGATCAAGGACTGACTAGACATTGTAATTCATGGTAAAAGAGATCCAGTCAAGTCATACTCAATGTAAACTAATAGTAATGGATGCAAATGACAGCGGCGCTCTCTAACTGGTGCTTTTTAATAAGAGGATGATGACTCAACATAAAAGTAAATAGGTAGGCCCTTCGCAGAGGGAAACAGGGATTTGTAGAGGTGCCAGAGCTCAGTTTTGAAATATATATGAATAATATTTTGAGCGGTATACTTTCATTGTCAACATAACAACCGAGAGATCTCGATATCTTCCATGCTACACACATTATAGGTGGTTCCCAAGCAGAATGGTAAAGTGTATACTCCCCCACCACCAACGAGCATCAATCCATGGCTTGCCCGAAACAACGGGTGCCTCCAAATAACAACAATCCCGGGGGAGTTTTGTTTGCAATTATTTTGATTTGATTTGCTTAAAGCATGGGACTGGGCATCCCGGTGACCAGCCATGTTCTCGTGAGTGAGGAGCGGAGTCCACTCCTCTTGAGAATAACTGTAGCGACCCGACCTCAGATGGTCAAGTCTCTGTGCTTAAGTGTCATCCCTGGATCGGTATGTTGACATACACAGTACTCGAGGATTTATAACAGAGGTAAATCACATCTATAAAGTAACATAAATACTATTATCTCAATCCAAATAGCGGAAGTAACAACAAGGTTGTGGATTCCCATCAACACGAATGGCAAAGTTGAGTGTAGAAATCGTAACCCTAACGTATCACTTACTCGTCGTAAGAAGTCCTACAACATGAGACGTTGCAGCCACAAAGGATCAGTACATTGAATGTACTGGCAGATTCACACCAGAGGATAATGATGAATAATGGCTATCACTACATGCATATATGGTTATGATGTTTTTGCGAAAAGCCAATTTTTCCCTACTGCAAAGGAATATAATTTATTTAACTACAAAGTTGGTTGAAAATTATTGAGAAGGTTCCTCCAACTCAATCCCAATTAAAAGTTAACAACCCAACCAATTAAGTAAGTAAAGTGATGAGATCAACAGGATAATCCAAGAACCAGATACTCAAGATGTCCATACCGGGAACACGGCTAATCATGATTAGTTTGTACACTCTGCAAAGGTTTGCGCACTTTTCCCCACAAGACTCGATCTCCTCCATTGGATTTCTCGCACTACATGGTGTTTGAGAAACGGATGACCGAGACACAGTTTTTCAGAAGCATTAACTCTAACCCCGGGTAGACCGTACCAACCTATATCCCCTACATCTCCTAGCCTACCACTTGAAGAGGTCATGCAACTTACTCCACTATGCTAGAGCCCATAATAGCTTGTGGCTTCACACGGAAGTTTCTAGCATGAATAATTTTATGATCCCTTTGAGCCTGGGTGGCATTCCATAGGGTGATCACACGGGTCCTCCGGGATCCCCTTGGGCAAGCAATGGATTCTCCAGGTGCCCGGGAAGACCACTGGGTGCTCTAGGGTGCCCCTACCATTCCACCCATATGTGTATTAAAGTAGCCACCTTAAGTTAACCATTAAATAATAACTCTCACATCTCTCATGAATCACTCAACCAATCCACATCTACGAGCTTAGCAGAGCAATACGAGCATAACGTAGAAGTAACTCCCAAGGTTTGGATGCAGGACAATAGGTTCCTACCTCATCAACTACTTCCCAATACCCACATGTTATCAAATCCTAACCATGCAATGTTTGAGGGTTGAAACTAATGCATAAAAACTGGGTATGAAGAGTATGATCAAAGTGTGAACTTGCCTGTACTATTGATGAAGATGATTCGCACTCAAAACTCTTGATAGCTCTACTCGTCACACTCCGATCAATCTAGCGTAAGCAAGCAATGGTAACCACACATAAGCAATCACTCAAAAGTTCGGGAAGATCGAAGAAAACAATTCAGAAAACATCCAAACCAAGCAAATAACTCTTGCAACATAAAACAATTTCTAACAGTACCAAAATTATGTGAATTTGGCCTTATCAGAAAGTTTAGGTCAAGAGCTTCTATTAGCAAAAAGAATCAACTAAATCGGAGTTATAAAACTCAAGTTACGATCAAACGAAGTTCAAATACAAATCTGATCTAATTCAAATTTTAAAATTTGAAAAACATGTTTAAGTTGTTTTACTGGATAGAGGGGATCGTGGGCATTGGTTTCGTATAATTCCGACTAACGAGCAAAAAGTTGTGATGGATTGAAAAATAGGGGCTAAACAGAAAAATAAATAAACTACAACTAGGCCCCTGGCCACGTGTCAGAAATCTATTGGTTAAAAACCATTCGTTGCGAAGGCAAATCAATGAACGTTCACTAAGTAAAGAAAAATTATTCTAATGAAATAAAAAAACTAATCTAATCCTATCCATCTAACCTAGATCGGACGAACGAGGAGCACCATCGGCTTATCGCGGTGGTGGGCGTCGACGTTGCCGGAGAAGGAGACGGCAGCGGCGTCGGGGTCCTCGGGGTGGCTGCTCCGGCGGTCCTCCGGCGTGGCCGCGGGGTCGGGGAGAAGCGGCGCAAGGAGGGGAAGGCGATGGCGGCGGCAGCGGAGGTCAAGGGTGACGGAATGGAGCGCGACGGCGGCGGCAGAGTATTTATCAGAGGGAGAGGCGGCTCCGAGGCGTGGAGGAGGGGCAAAGGCGGCGGGGAGAGTCCGGCAGCAACACGGTTCGCCGCCGGCGGTGGCTTTGCTCGGGACTCTGTCCTGAGCTGGAGATGGGGCGGTGGCGCGACGCTGGGCCGGCTGGGCCGCGGCCTGGCGAACTAGGCTGGCCCGGTCCGGTCGGTCCTAATTTTTTTGTTTTTTAAAACATTTTCCTGGAAAAACAAAAATAATAAAAATAGAATAAATGAAAATATTATATAGGCATATAATATATCAAAATTTTCAGAAAAATATTTTCTACAACATGAACATTTTTCTAGCGTCAAATAAAATTCACAAAAATTCAGATAAAGCAAAGAGTGCTACTGATGCAATAAAACCCAATAAAATCATTTTAAAAATATCAAAATGATTTCAAATTTATTTCTCTCCAATTTTCTACTACAGGGAATCATGTTACCCTATTTTCCATATATTTTATTTTTGGAGAAAATTAATTTGAATAAAACCCTAATACTCCAAATTGAAAATAATTTCAAAAGGACTTTAAATTAGATCCTTTTAAACATCCAACTCATATTTCATATGCTTTGAAGAAGTCATTTTATCTTCTCTCATGAAAATCATTGAGTTGCTTAAAGTTTCTGAATTTGAAATATTTTTAATGAAATTCAAATATTTTCAACACCCCTTTTTATTTAAATAAATGGAAGAAGTCATGTCATCTTCTCTCCAGGGTTTTGTGATGAAAAGAACTTGAATTCATGGAGATCATAAAAGCAAAAAAGAAAGTTTGGGAAAGTCCTTTTATTCCCTCTCATTTAACTTTCAAAAAGTTTCAAATTGCACTCAATTTCACACAATCAATCAAACAATCAATCAAATATATCTATTTATTATAACATTCCAAAATTTAGAATTTTGGGATGTTACAATAACCCGCCTAGCATGGAAGATACAGACAACCCTAGTTGATATATGAGTTATTCGAGCATACAAAACAAAATGTTTATTTGAAGGTTTAGAGTTTGGCACATACAAATTTACTTGGAACGACAAGTAGATACCGTCTATAGGTAGGTATGGTAGACTCATATAGAACAACTTTGGGGTTTATGGAGTTGGATGCACAAGCAGTATTCCCGCTTAGTACAAGTGAAGGCTAGAGAAAGACTGGGAAGCGACCAGCTAGAGAGCGACAATAGTCATGAACATGCATTAAAATTAATCAACAGCGAATGCAAACATGAGTAGGATATAATGCACCATGAAGATAAATATCATAGAGGCTATGTTGATTTTGTTTCAACTACATGCTGGAACATGTGCCAAGTCAAGCCACTCGAATCGTTCAAAGGAGGATACCACCCCATCATACCACATCACAACCATTTTAATAGCATGTTGGCACGCAAGGTAAACATTATAAACTCCTAGCTAATTAAGAATGGAATGAGCAACTATAATCTCTAATTGCCATTTCAAACATGTTTCTTTCATAATAGGCTGAATCAGGAACGATGAACTAATCATATTTACAAAAAAAAGAGAGGTCGAGTTCATACCAACTTTTCTCATCTCAATCAGTTCATCATATATCGTCATTATTGCCTTTCACTTGCACAACCGAATAGTGTGAATAATAATAATAGTACATGTGCATTGGACTAAGCTGGAATCTGCAAGCATTCAATTCAAGGGAGAAGACAAGGTAATATGGGCTCTCTGTTAGATCAACAATAATGTGTGTAAGAGCCACTCAACAATTTCATCATGGTCTTCTCCTCTCGACCCCCGAAGAACAAGAAAGAAATAAAACTATTTACACGGGAAAGCTCCCAACAAGCAAAAGAAGAACAAAAAATCATTTTGGGTTTTATTTTTAATTACTACTACTACAGGCATGGAAAGTAAACTAGCTAAAAGCTACAACTAATTTTTTTGGTTTTTCTTAAGGTTTATAAGGCACACAAGAAGAAAGCTAAAAAGGAAATAAACTAGCATGGATGATACAATGAAAAAGTATGAGCACCGACAACTGGCATGAGTGTGTGAACATGAATGTAATGTCAGTGAGAAATACGTACTCCCCCAAGCTTAGGCTTTTGGCCTAAGTTGGTCTATGCCCATGGATCAAAGTTGCCCTCTCCGGTGTAAGGAGGAGTGTCCCCTGGGTGCCACTGGTTGGCGATCTCCTCCGGATTCCACTGATAAACAGACTGTCGATAAGGGTCCTGGGGTGGTTCTGGCTCAGGCTCTGGAGCTGGTGTCACGCTCCAGTATGCATAAACATCCTCCAGCAAAACAAGGTACTTGTCTGAAAATATGTTAAACAAAGAGGGAGCAGGCAAGGTGATAGTCTCAAAGTTATTCTTACCAAAAATCAGTCTATAGTTAAGCATCTTCTTCTTATTATTAACAATAAAATCATGTGCTTCCATGCTCTTATAATATATAAAAATATTAGGCAGCAAATTTTCCTCTTTCTCATAATGCCTAATAGGCATGTTAAAGTATGCAGCAAGGCGCGAGCCGAAGATGCCTCCGAGGATGGGGCCCTTGGTACGGTTCAGATTTAACCGTCTAGCAACAATAACGCCTAAGCTGAAAGTAATATCATGAAACAAGGCATGGCGCAAAATAGCAATATCAGGAGCACTAAGGTTCCCACAGTTCTCGCGACCAATTAAGCATCTACTAGCAAATATTGAAAAGTAACATAGAATAGGAAAATGTATGCTAGTGATTCTCACATCAGAAACTTTCCTCGTTTCCCCTACAACAATCATATCAATAAATCCCTCCACATCATCACGATGTGGTTCCTCTATGTTGCCCTCAAAGGGTATCAAACAAATCTGGCAAAAATCATGAAGTGACATTTCCTTATGCTCATCATATAAATAAAATTCCACCGAAGGTGGTGAGCTCCTAGCATGGAAATGAAAGTTTTGCACAAAAGTATTGGTGAGTAAGAGATACTGTTCACGCCGGTCGTGGAGGAAGGCGGTGAGGCCTGCATTCTCAGCCAAATAATAAAAATCTTCATGAATCCTGACTTCTTTCAATAACTCATCGCAAGGCCATTCACACGATCGAACCTCCGCAGTACGAGGGAGATTATACTTGGGCTTCTTGTTTTCTTCACTTTGCTTATCTTCGAGCTTCGGCTCGATGAGCCCCTCAAAAATCTCTTCATCTTTTTCTGAAAATTTCTGAAATTTTTAGTAACTTAAAATAAAAGTGAACCAAACTCAATAAGATTGATAGCAACTACTCCTACAAGTGCCCAGAGGCCATATCATGCATTAAAACTACTTTTGACCACATAAAATTGACATGCAAGCTCAAGAACAGGGTCACCTAAGCTGCAAGAATTTGCAACAAATAAAGCACTAGAACAAAAACTAATTGGATCATTGGAGGAGTCACATACCAAAGAACAATCCCCCAAAGCAGTTTCGTGAATGGAGCTTTGAGCTAGGAGATCGAAAATGGCAGGAAGATGAGCTAGAACTCGTGCTTGAGCTGGCTAGTGATTTTTTGGGGAGAAAGAAGGAGTGTGTGGTGGCTGGAATAAGTGGAGGGGGCCACCAGGGGCCCACGAGGCAGGGGCGCGCCAAGGGGGTAGGGCGCGCCCTGGACCCTCGTGGCCAGGTGCTGGCTCCCCCTGATGTGTTCTCAGTGCCAGATATTCTCAAATATTCCAAAAAAATCATATTAAAATTTCAGGGCATTTGGAGAACTTTTATTTTTGAGGTATTTTTTATTGCACGGATAATTCAAAAAACTGACAGAGATTACTATTTTTGCTTTATTTAATATAAATAACAGAAAGTAAAAAGAGGGTACAGAGAGTTGTGTTTTCTAAATTCATCCATCTCATGCTCATCAAAAGGAATCCACTAACAAGGTTGATCAAGTCTTGTTAACAAACTCTTTTCGAAAACATGAAACCGGAGAATCTTCGAATAACACTAGGTTACCTCAACGAGGATATGCATGTCCCCAACAATAAGAATATCATATTTCTTCTGGACAGTAGGAAGAGGAAATTCAAAACCTCCAATAGTAATAGCTGAAGTTTTTCCAATAGAATTGATACTGTGGACTTGAGGTTGTTTCCTCGAAAAGTGTACCGTATGCTCATTACCATTAACATGAAAAGTGACATTGCCTTTATTGCAATCAATAACAGCCCCTGCGGTATTCAAAAAGGGTCTTCCAAGAATAATAGACATACTATCGTCCTCGGGAATATCAAGAATAACAAAGTCCGTTAAAATAGTAACATTTTCAACTACAACAGGCACATCCTAACAAATACCGACATGTATAGCAGTTGATTTGTCAGCCATTTGCAAAGATATTTCAGTAGGTGTCAACTTATTCAAATCAAGTCTACGGTATAAAGAGAGAGGCATAACACTAACACCGGCTCCAAGATCACATAAAGCAGTTCTAACATAGTTTCTTTTAATGGAGCACGGTATAGTTGGTACTCCTGGATCTCCAAGTTTCTTTGGTATTCCACCCTTAAAAGTGTAATTAGCAAGCATGGTGGAAATTTCAGCTTCCGGTTTCTTTCTTTTATTAGTAATAATATCCTTCATGTATCTAGCATAAGGTTCATTCTAAGCATATCAGTCAGACGCATACGCAAAAAGATAGGTCTAATCATTTCAGCAAAGTGCTCAAAATCCTCATCATCCTTTTTCTTGGATGGTTTAGGAGGAAAGGGCATGAGTTTCTAAACCCATGGTTCTCTTTCTTTACCGTGCTTCCTAGAAACAAAGTCTCTCTTATCATAACGTTGATTCTTTGATTGTGGGTTATCAAGATCAACCGCAGGTTCAATCTCTACATCATTATCATTACTAGGTTGAGCATCAACATGAACATCATCATTAACATTATCACTAGGTTCATGTTCATTACCAGATTGTGTTTCAGCATCAGAAATAGAAATATCATTGGGATTCTCAGGTGTGTCAACAACAGGTTCACTAGAAGCATGCAAAGTCCTATAATTTTTCTTCTTCTTCTTTTTAGGAGGACTAGGCGGATCAATATTAATTCTCTGAGAATCTTGCTCAATTCTCTTGGGGTGGCCCTCATGATACAAAGGTTCCTGAGTCATTTTACCACCTCTAGTCATAACTCTAATAGCATTATCATTCTTATTATATAATTCATTGAGCAAATCATTCTGAGCTTTAAGTACTTGTTCTACTTGAGTGTAACCATAGAAGCATGTTTACTAATAAGTTTAAGTTCACCTTTAACACCAGCCATATAATCACTCAAGTGTTCAATCATATAATCATTATGTTTCAATTGTCTACCAACATAAGCATTGAAGTTTTCTTGTTTAACCATAAAATTATCGAACTCATCTAAGCATTGGCTAGCAAACTTAGTAGGCGGGATTTCAGCTTTATCATGTCTATGGAGAGAATTTACCTTTACTACCTGTGTTGGGTTGTCAAGACCATGTATTTCTTCAATAGGTGGTGAATTAAGACCATGTATTTCTTTAACAGGAGGTAAATTCTTAACATCTTCAGCTTTAATACCTTTTTCTTTCTTAGATTTCTTTGCCTCTTGCATATCTTCAGGACTGAGAAATAGAATACCCCTTTTCTTCGGAGTTGGCTTAGGATTTGGTTCAGGAAGTGTCCAATTATTTTCACTAGTCAACATATTATTCAATAGCAATTCAGCTTGATTGACAATTCTTTCCCTGAAAACACAACCAGCACAACTATCCAGGTAATATCTGGAAGCATCGGTTAGTGCATTATAAAAGATATCAAGTATTTCATTTTTCTTGAGAGGATGGTCAGGCAAAGCATTAAGTAATCGGAGAAGCCTCCCGCAAGCTTGTGGGAGACTGTCTTCTTCAATTAGCACAAAATTATATATTTCCCTTAAAGCAGCTTGTTTCTTATGAGCGGGGAAATATTTAGCAAAGAAGTAATAAATCATATCCTGGGGACTACGCACACAACCAGGATCAAGAGAATTAAACCATGTTTTAGCATCACCCTTTAATGATAACGGAAATATCTTAAGGATATAATAGTAGCGAGTTTTCTCATCATTAGTGAACAGGGTGGCTATATCATTTAATTTAGTAAGATGTGCCACAACAGTTTCAGATTCATAGCCATAAAAAGGATCAGATTCAACCAAAGTAATTATCTCAGGATCAACAGAGAAATCATAATCCTTATCAGTAACAAAGATGGGTGAAGTAGCAAAAGCAGGGTCATACTTCATTCTAACATTCAAAGACTTTTCTTTAAGCTTAGCTAGTAATTTTTTAAGATCAGATCTATCATTGCAAGCTAAGAAGTCTCTAGCAGTTTCTTCATCCATAACATAACCCTCAGGAACAACATGCAATTCATATCCAGGGGGAGAATCTTCATCATCACTTTCATCAATATTATCAGTTTCAATAATTTCATTCTCTCTAGCCCTAGCAAGTTGTTCATCAAGAAATTCACCTAGCGGCACAGTAGTATCAAGCATAGAAGTAGTTTCATCATAAGTATCATGCAAAGCAGAAGTGGCATCATTAATAACATGCGACCTATCAGAATCAATAGCATGTGTAGGTGTCGCAAGTTTACTCAAAACAGAAGGTGAATCAAGTGAAGAGATAGATGGCAGTTCCTTACCTCCCCTCGTAGTTGAGGGATAAATCTTAGTTCTTGGATCTTTCAAGTTCTTCATAGTGATCAGCAGATATAAATACCAAGTGACTCAAAGAATAGAGCTATGCTCCCCGGCAATGGCGCCAGAAAATAGTCTTGATAACCCACAAGTATAGGGGGTCACAACAGTTTTTGAGGGTAGAGTATTCAACCCAAATTTATTGATTCGACACAAGGGGAGCCAAAGAATATTCTCAAGTATTAGCAGTTCAGTTGCCAATTCAACCACACCTGGATAACTTAATATCTGCAGCAAGGTATTTAGTAGCAAAGTAATATGATAGTAGTGGTAACGGTGGCAAAAGTAACGGTAGCAGTTTTGGTTTTATAGTGATTGTAACAGTAGCAACGGAAAAGTAAATAAGAGAAGAACAATATATGAAAACTCGTAGGCATCGGACCAGTGATGGATAATTATGTCGAATGCAATCAATCATGCAACAGTTATAACATAGGGTGACATAGAACTAGCTCCAGTTCATCAATGTAATATAGGCATGTATTCCGAATATAGTCATACGTGCTTATGGAAAAGAACTTGCATGACATGTTTTGTCCTACCCTCCCGTGGCAGCGGGGTCCTATTGGAAACTAAGGGATATTAAGGCCTCCTTTTAATAGAGTACCGGACCAAAGCATTAACACTAGTGAATACATGAACTCCTCAAACTATGGTCATCATCGGTAAGTATCCCGATTATTGTCACCTCAGGGCTAACAGATCATAACACATAATAGGTGACTATAGACTTGCAAGATAGGATCAAGAACTCACATATATTCATGAAAACATAATAGGTCCAGATCTGAAATCATGGCACTCGGACCCTAGTGACAAGCATTAAGCATAGCAAAGTCATAGCAACATAAATCTCAGAACATAGTGGATACTAGGGATCAAACCCTATCAAAACTAACTCGATTACATGATAAATCTCATCCAACCCATCACCGTCCAGCAAGCCTATGATGGAATTACTCACGCACGGCGGTGAGCATCATGAAATTGGTGATGGAGGAAGGTTGATGATGACGATGGCGATGGATTCCCCTCTCCGGAGCCCCGAACGGACTCCAGATCAACCCTCCTGAGAGAGTTTATGGCTTGGCGACGGCTCCGTATCGTAAAATGGGATGAAACCCTCTCCCTGATTTTTTTCTCCCCGAACACGAATATATGGAGTTGGAGTTGAGGTCGGTGGAGCGTTAGGGGGCCCACGAGGCAGGGGGGCGCGCCCAGGGGGTAGGCGCGCCTCCCACCCTCGTGGACAGGGTGTGGGCCCCCTGGCCTTGATTCTTTTGCCAGTATTTTTTATATATTCCAAAAATAATCTCCGTTGATTTTCAGGTCATTCTGAGAACTTTTATTTCTGCACAAAAATAACACCATGGCAATTCTGCTGAAAACAACGTCAGTCCGGGTTAGTTCCATTCAAATCATGTAAGTTAGAGTCCAAAACAAGGGCAAACGTGTTTGGAGAAGTAGATACAACGGAGACGTATCAGCGTATAGCTTCCCCGTTTTATTTATAATATGTTCCTAGAGAAAACTATGTTGAAAGATGTTAGTACCAATGATGCGAACTAGCTCCGTGATCTGAGGATTATCCTCATTGCTGCACAAAAGAATTATGTCCTTGATGCAACACTAAGTGACGGACCTATTGCAGGAGTAGATGCAGATGTTATGAACGTTTGGCAAGCTCGGTATAATGACTACTTGATAGTTTAGTGTGCCATGCTTTATGGCTTAGAACTGGGACATCAAAAACGTTTTGAACGCCATGGAGCATATAAGATGTTCCAAGAGCTGAAATTGGTATTTCAGACTCATACCCGAGTCGAGAGGTATGAGACATTCGACAAGTACTTTGCCTACAAGATGGAGGAGAATAGCTCAGCTAGTGAGCATGTGCTCAGAATGTCTGAGTACTACAATCACTTCAATCAAGTGGGAGTTAAATTTCCAGATAAGATAGTGATTAACAGAATTCTCTAGTCACTATCACCAAGTTACTAGAACTTAGTGATGAACTATAATATGCAAGGGATAACATAAATGGTTCCCAAGCTCTTCGCAATGTTGAAATTGGCGAAGGTAGAAATGAAGAAAAAGCATCAAGTGTTGATGGTTGACAAGACCACTAGTCTCAAGAAAAGGGCAAAGGAAAGAAAGGGAACTTCAAGAAGAATGGCAAGAAAGTTGCCACTCCCGTGAAGAAGCCCAAAGCTAGACCTAAGCCTGAAACTGAGTGCTTTTACTGCAAAGGGAATGGTCACTGGAAGCGGAACTACCCCAAATACTTGGCGGATAAGAAGGATGGCAAAGTGAACAAAAGTATATTTTATATACATGTTATTGATGTGTACTTTACTGGTGTTCATTGTAACCCCAGGGTATTCGATACTGGTTCAGTTTCTATGATTAGTAACTTGAAACAGGAGTTACAAAATGAACAGAAACTAGTTGAGCGCGAGGTGATGATGTGTGTTGGAAGTAATTCTAAGGTTGATAAGATCACCATCGCACACTCCCTTTACCTTCGGGATTAGTGTTGAACCTAAAATAAATGTTATTTGGTGTTTGCGGTGAGCATAATATGATTGGATCATGTTTATTGCAATACAGTTATTCATTTAAGTCAAAGAATAATTGTTATTCTATTTACATGAATAAAACCTTCTCTGGTCATACACCCAAGGTGAATGGTTTATTGAATCTCGATCATAGTGATACACATATTCATAATATTGAAGCCAAAAGATGCAAAGTTAATAATGATAGTGCAACTTATATGTGGCACTACCGTTTAGGTCATATTGGTGTAAAGTGCATGAAAAAACTCCATGATGATGGGCTTTTGGAATCACTTGATGCTTGCGAACCATGCCTCATGGGCAAGATGACTAAAACTCCGTTCTCCGGAACAATGGAGCGAGCAACTGACTTATTGGAAATAATACATACTGATGTATGCGGTCTGATGAGTGTTGAGGCTCGCGGCGGGTATCGTTATTTTCTGACCTTCACAGATGATTTGAGTAGATATGAGTATATCTACTTAATGAAACACAAGTCTGAAACATTTGAAAAAGTTCAAAGAATTTCAAAGTGAAGTGGAAAATCATCGTAACAAGAAAATAAAGTTTCTATGATCTGATCGCGGAGACAAAATATTTGAGTTACGAGTTTGGCTTTAGTTGAAACAATGTCGAATAGTTTCACAACTCATGCCACCTGGAACACCACAGCGTAATGGTGTGTCTGAATGTCGTAACCGCACTTTATTAGATATGGTGCGGTCTATGATGTCTCTTACCGATTTACCACTATCGTTTTGGGGTTATGCGTTAGAGACAACTGCATTCACGTTAAATAGGGCACCATCAAAATCCGTTGAGACGACACCTTATGAACTGTGGTTTGGCAAGAAACCCAAGTTGTCGTTTCTTAAAGTTTGGGGCTGCTATGCTTATGTGAAAAAGCTTCAACCTGATAAGCTCGAACCCACATCAGAGAAATGTGTCTTCATAGGATACCCAAAGGAGACTGTTGGGTACACCTTCTATCACAGATCCGAAGGCAAGATCTTTGTTGCTAAAAATGGATCCTTTCTGGAGAAGGAGTTTCTCTCGAAAGAAGTGAGTGGGAGGAAAGTAGAACTTGATGAGGTAATTGTACCTTCTCCCGAATTAGAAAGTAGCTCATCACTGAAATCAGTTCCAGTGATGCCTACACCAATTAGTGAGTAAGTTAATGATGATGATCATGAAACTTTAGATCAAGTTACTACCGTACCTCGTAGGTCAACCAGAGTACGCTCCGCACCAGAGTGGTACAATCCTGTTTTGGAAGTCATGTTACTTGACCATGACGAACCTACAAACTATGAGGAAGCGATGCTGAGCCCAGATTCCGCGAAATGGCTTAAGGCCATGAGATCTAAGATAGGATCCATGTATGAAAACAAAGTATGGATTTTGATTGACTTGCCCGATGATCGGTGAGCCATTCAGAATAAATGGATCTTCAAGAGGAAGACATACGCTGATAGTAGTGTTACTATCTACAAAGCTCGAATTATCGCAAAATATTTTCGACAAGTTCAAGGTGTTGACTACGATGAGATTTTCTCACTCGTATCGATGCTTAAAAGTCTGTCCGAATTATGTTAGCAATTGCCGCATTTTATGAAATCTGGCAAATGGATATCAAAACTACATTCCTTAATGGATTTATTAAAGAAGAGTTGTATATGATGCAACCAGAAGGTTTTGTCAATCCTAAAGGTCCTAACAAAGTGTGCAAGCTCCAGCGATCCATTTATGGACTGGTGCAAGCATCTCGGAGTTGGAACATACGCTTTGATGAGTTGATCAAAGCATATAGTTTTATACAAACTTTTGGAGAAGCCTGTATTTACAATAAAGTGAGTGGGAGCTCTGTAGCATTTATGATATTATATCTGGATGACATATTGTTGATCGAAAATGATACTGAATTTCTGGATAGCATAAAAGGATACTTGAATAAGAATTTTTCAATGAAATACCTCGGTGAAGCTGCTTACATATTGGGCATCAAGATCTATAGAGATAGACCAAGAAGCTTGAGAAATTTTTCAATATGTACATACCTTGACAAGTTTTTGAAGTAGTTCAAAATGGAACAGTCAAAGAAGGAGTTCTTGCCTGTGTTGCAAGGTGTGAAGTTGAGTAAAGACTCAAAACCCGGCGACGGCAGAAAATAGAAAGAGAATGAAAAGTCATTCCCTATGCCTCAGTCATAGGTTCTATAAAGTATGCTATGCTGTGTACCAGACCTATTGTATACCTTAGCATGATTTTGGCAAGGGAGTACAATAGTGATCTAGGAGTAGATCACTGGACAGCGGTCAAAATTATCCTTAGAGGACTAAGGAAATATTTCTCGGTTATGGAGGTGATAAAAGAGTTTGTCGCAAAGAGTTACATCGATGCAAGCTTTTTACACCGATCTAGATGAATCTAAGTCTTGATCTAGATACATATTGAAAGTGGGAGAAATTAGCTAGAGTAGCTCCGTGCAGAGTATTTTTTTTGACCATGAAGACTGCAGGGCTTGCACCCCACAGCATTTTATTAATAAAAGCAAAAGGCATACAGGGTTTCCTCAAGGTGAGGAAAGAAAGAAAAAAAGAGAAGAGGAAAGGCTCTAAAGAAGGCTATACAGAGAAGGGGTGGGGTGCACTATACCTAATAATTACAAAGAAACAAAGAAGGAACTCTCCTCAAGGAGGAAGAAAATCAATCCACTTAAGAAGGGCATCTCTATATTTCCGTTTGATTCGATGAGAGAGCAGAGTAAGATCATGAATGAAGCCATTCCTCCATGCCCTGAAAGATGGTTGGATGTTCCTGAAAGCTCTATCATTCCCGATCTTCCAAATATTCCACCAGGCCATGAAAACCACCTCCCCAAAGAAAGGCTTGTTGAAATCCTTCCTAGCATGATGAGCAATTTCCACCATGTCATCACAGTCTTTCCATTCAATTTGCAGATTTTTCCACACTCGAACACTAAAATTGCACTGGAAAAAGAGGTGGTTTCTGTCCTCCAGTATTCCAGTCGGGCAAAGAACACATTCTGGTCCTTCATTAATCTTCCAATGCCTCCTCTGAATCATGTCCTTGGTGTTAACCCTATCCATTATAACAAGCCAAGCAAACATCTTGATCGACATAGTGCAGCAACTTTTCCATATCCACCCCAGAATGGGGTTTGATACCATTGGCTGATAGACAAAATCATAAAACCCTTTTGCAGTATATTTTGATTTCTTGCCATGCCTCCATCCCCAGTGGTCATGGGAGTTACTGTCCAAATGGAAAGACCCCATTAAAGAGGAAAGCTGCTGTAGTTCCTGAAAAGCTTGTTCAGTAAGGGGCAAGTAAAAAAGGTCCAGGAAACTACTAGTCTCAAAGACTTCCTTGACTGAGAGATTTTTGTGGAGACAAAAAGAATATAGCCTAGGAAATCGATCTTGCAGAGGGACAGAACTGTTTCCAATTTGCCAATAGTCAGACCAGAATTGCACCATATCTCCACTATGAACATCAACCAAAGTAACTGCCCTGAAAGTATCCATCAACTTACAGACATCTCTCCACCAAAAAGAGCCACAAATAACAGTATCATGTGGAATCCTTTCAAAATAGTAAGAATCCAAAACTAGCTGCACCCAGGGCACATCCATCTTGTTATACAATTTATTGAGATGTTTCAGAAGGAGAGCATCATTCTGCAAACCAAGGTTTAAGATTCCAAGCCCCCACCTTCGATTTAGGCCTGCAAACAAGTGGCCAAGCCGCCAGTGAATGTCCCTTTTCCTAACCATATTTCCTCCATAAACACCGCCTCTGAATTCTTTCCAATTGTTTCAAAATACCCTGAGGAATTGACAAACTGCAAAGGAAGAAGATAGGCAATGGGAAATGACAGAGTTAACTAACTGCAATCTGCCCCCTTGAGGCAAGAACCAAGAACTTGCTGTCAATCTTCTCTCCATACAATCCACGAGTGGAAGAAGGTCCACAATTTTGGGCCTGGTGGTCCCCACTGGCAGACCCAGATAAGTAAAAGGCATATTGCCTAATTTGCAACCAAAATAGGCAGCAAGGTCAGAAGCATCCTGATCACTTACATTAATGGGATACATGGAGGATTTGTGGAAATTAATCTGAAGTCCAGTTGCCTATGAGAAGGAATGCAAAACTTGTCGGATTTCAGGTTCCGGCAGACCCTTAAGGTTCGAACTCTGGGGTGCGCGCGGAGATTACACCTTCTACCTCTCCGTCTCGCAAAGATCTAGACTACTGAAAGAACTGCACAAGAGACACAAGGTTTATACTGGTTCGGGCCACCGTTGTGGTGTAATACCCTACTCCAGTGTGTTGTGGGTGGATTGCCTCTTGGGGCTGATGATGATGAACAATACAAGGAAGAACAGCCTCGCGAGGGTCTGCTCTTGGCTGGGGTGATGAACTGTTAGGAGGAGTTCAGTCACCCTTCTCTCTCTCTCCCTCTTGATCCTTCGATTGATTTATCGATCCCTTCCCCTGTGGGTAGCTGGTCCTATTTATATGCAAAGGCCCTGGGCCTCTTCCCAAATATTGAGCGGGAAGGGCGCCAACAATGGCGGGCTAATTTGAAGGGGGACAACAAGTATCAGCTATCCTGACAAAAGTAGTCTTCGCCTGCGCAAAGCTCTGGTGATGACGTCGTCTTGGGCTCCACGGTGACCTCCGTCTCGTAGTCCTCCTAGTCTTGGTCTCGTTGCACCGAAATGGAAACCTTTGCCTGACGCCTCGGTACTCCGCGGCTGCGCTTGCTCCCTTTGCACCAAAGAGGAAAGGAGGACGCTGCGCGGGCTGGCACCCACCTGGCGCCCTGAGTCGTCATGGCTTGCGTCACGGGCTCCTCGTGAGGTACCCCGCCTTGATTTCTCCGCCTCCTCGTGAGCCAGCCTGACGAGGCCGCACCTGAGGAAGCTCCGTGTTGTCCGCCCCGCGAGGCTTGGCCCCTCACGAGGGTCTTGAGTCTTGTGTTGATGAAGATGGGCCGTGCTGGGCCCCCTTTGAGCCACGCCGCAGGCCGCAGGCAGGCAAGTCTGGGGACCCCTGTTCCCAGAACGCCGATAGTAGCCCCCGGGCCCAAGGCGCGCCCGGACTTGGCCGTGCTGAGAGGCGAAAGGGAAAGGGCGAAGCGCCGCGGGCCCTAACAGCCTGCGGCCTTGGGCGCCGCGTGGCGGTTGATTGGACGTGGGCGTCTCCGCTTCCCCACGACGCCTCGGTGATCGCGCGGGCTGGACAAGTCCCTGCATGCAAATCGTGTCATGATTACCTGCGATCATGGAGGCCGGCGGTTGGCCTTCGCCTGCTGTAAGTACGGAACTGCGCGTGCCATTCCAGTCCATCCCTCCTTGCTTCTCCTTCTTCCCGATCCTTGCTCCGTCTTGCCGTGATGGCTCCGATTCGCTGGTTCTCTGCAGCGGAGAAGGGAAAGGCTCCTCGAGAGGGACCAGACCCGCTCCCGCTGAAGAAACGGCTCGCTCTTCGCGGCCGGGACGAGGAGGACCGTCAGGTGGTGTTGAGGCCTTGGTGCGAGCGGCCTCCGTCGGGGTTCCCGCTTCCCTTGTATGCCCACATCGAGGGCCTTGAAGGGGTCGATGCCGATCCCCGCGGTCAGCGCCGTCGTCGGCGCCGACGGGTCACGAAGGTGTGGGTTGTTCCTCCTGGGGTCCACGCCGAGGGCTCCTCCCAAGAGTTCGTGCTCCACATCGCCATTCCTCTCCAGTCTTGGATACGCCTGCCTCCCTTCTTCGCCTCCATCATCCCGCGGGGGGAGCCCCTGGAGCTCTGGCGGCAGCACGCCGGCTGCAGCACCCTCGCGACCTAGGCAGAGGTCGTGGTCGTTGCCCCGGGCGAGGTCTACATGACTTGTGGCTGGAGAGAGATCGCCCGGGTTTGCAGGGTGAGGGGCGTCTTCGCAGTCCACTTGGAGTACGATGGCGCTTCGGTGATGTTCTTCAAGGTCTTCGACGCGAACGGGCGCCGGCTGGAGTGTTGCCCTGGGAGAGGTGGCCAAGACCTTGCCATGGTGAGGGCTAGGCCCGTCGACCGCTCCCTTGGCGGCTCTGCAGGCGACGGAGGCGCCGGTGGATCCAACGACTCCAGCGAGATCTTCGCGACTCCGGAGACGAGTGACGACAGCTACGAGCCCACGAGCCGGCGCCGCTCCTGGAGCAGGGCGGGCTCGTCTGGCCGTCGCCGACTCTGATCTGGATGGGGTTGGCGCCGGCGCTTGACGGCCCATTGTTGATGATGGCATCTTTTGCAGGAGTGCGTGTAGTTAGCATCCCTTAGGATCCATTCCCTGCGAGGAATCAAAATGCGCCCCATGGGGGCTTGTAAGGTGCCTGTAATCCTGTTTGTTAATACATAACCCTTGCTGTAGAGCTGTGTGAGTTGCTGATTCCGTCTTAGCTCAGTTCTCCCTTTCGAACCTCGCGAGGGCTTGGTGCTCTGCGTCGACAGGTCCCAGTCCCAAGGCGGTGTCAGCCGTCGCTGGTATGCCAGGTCGCGATGCCGTGGTCAAGGCCAGGAGGTGAGCGACCCGGGGTTCGGTAAGAGCCCCTGACTCGCGATGCTTAGGAGGTCCCCTTTGGCGCCCAAGCAGCCGTCGCTCGGCGAGAAAGGAGAGCGGCGTTGCTGACACGGAATTGCATTAGGTGCGGGGGTAGTGCTACGATAGCCGGTGCTTTCGGGCGGTGACTTATCTCGAGAGTCAGGGAGTATTCCTGGCGCGTCGTCGGGTCCGCGCGTCGGCAGGAGCGGAATCGCTCGGCGAGGTCCTCGTGCGCCCCTTCTCCCCCGCCTTTGCTCCCCTTTCTGCTCTACGTCCTCGGGTCCCGGCCCTCGAGCTAGTCTCAGCCGTCGCTGGTATGCCAGGTCGCGATGCCGTGGTCAAGGCCAGAGGGTGAGGGCTGGAGAGCCAGTAGGAGCCCTGAGTTGCGATGCTCAGGCACCCCCCCTTTAACGTGCAAGCGGTTCGCGTGGACGGGAGTGAAAGGAATGCCGCAAGGGCCTTGCCTGACGCAAGTCCCTTAGGGGATCCTGTAAACTCATCATAGAAGGAAGAAGAGGTTGCCATGACAATCATCAGTCTGCCGTTAGTTGCTTCCGTGGGGAGGTAGGCACTGGAGGCTTGACGAGGTGGCGCCATGCGGGGCTGGGAGGCCAAGCTCAAGAAGCGCCGCGACCGCCTGGGTGCGCTGGGGAAGGAGTTGGAGGCGACGAAGGTCGAGCTGGACAGCAAGGCCTAGGTTCTTGCCGAGGATCGCGTGGCCTTCACAGACATGGAGAAGAAGGCTCGTGCTTCGCTGAAGATGCTCTACGCCAGTGGCCTGGAGAGCCCGCTGGCCGGCGCCGAGGACGGCCCCGCCAAGCTGCTTCCCTTCCTGGTTCGTGCTCTTGAGGATGTCACCCTTGGCCTTGGCCCCACGGCCGAGGCCGAGGCGTGTGTCCTGTCTTCTGCTGCGCTGACACGGGTCTTCACCCACATCTAACTTCGCGACCCCAGCGCTGACCTCGACAGCCTGTTGGAGCCAGTAAGCAGCGAGGGTGCTGCCGCCGCTGCCGAGGCCGTGAAGGGTCGCGCGGAGGCTCTGCTGGGGAAGTTCCGGGCCTTCAGTACCAAGTCGAAGCAGGATGCTGCCGGTCCTGCTGCTCCATGAGGCGGGGCCACCCGTGCTGCTCCACCGCCGCCAAGTGACTCCGCTACTGCTCCTGTCCTGCTTTTAATTCCTGCACACGCATCATGCCTCGGGGAGGCGTTTAAACTCGCGTTTGGTATTGAGATGACAGTATGGACTGTAATATTTGCTTTTAAATTCCTTGAATTTTATGATTTTCTTCCCTACTTGCTTGTGTTCTACGCCGGTAGAGCCCGGCCCCGCGCGTACCTCACCCAGCATTAGCCCTGACCGGAAACCAGGACGGGACCAAAGGAGTGAGGGGCTACAGAGCCAATTAGGCTCCTGAGTCACGATGCTCAGGAGTCCCCCTTGGTGCATGAACAATAAGTAGGGAGGTGTGATGTAGGTGGATCTTCCGTTTTACGTCTGCAGAGCCCGACTCCGCGCGTACCTCACCAAGCATTAGCCCCGACCGGAAACCAGGACGGGACCAAAGGAGTGAGGGGGCTACGGAGCCAGTTAGGCTCCTGAGTCGCGATGCTCAGGAATCCCCCTTGACGCGCAAACAGCAAGTGATGAGGTGGGATGCAAGTGGGACCACCGTTCTACGTCTGCAGAGCCCGGCCCCGCGCGTGCCTCACCCAGCATTAGCCTTTCGGAACTAAGGAGCGAGGGGCTATGGGACCAGTTAGGCCCCTGAGTCGCGATGCTCAGGGTTCCCCCTTGACGCTCAAACGGCCTTCATACCTTGGCTCCGCTCGGGGAGAGACGCGCGGCGAACCAGGCCCGAGGGGCCTGGCTGGGTGGCGTACGTCTGGGCGTGACCCAGGCGCAACCCCCGTGCCCAGCCCCTCGCGCGGCGCTCCTGAGGGGAGGCGTTGAGATGAGGCTAGACACTGAGCTCTGGGCTCCCTGAGGTTGATGTGGCCCGGAGGCCACCCTCAGTTGTTTATCACCAGCGCGGAGCATAGCGCTTCCGCATGTGTACGGGCATAGCCGCTCCTCGGCAGTGTCGTCAGCCAGCGCTGTAACGCCCTCGATGCGGCTATATCTCCCACGTGTCGAGGCACGACTTAGAGGCATAGCCGCATTGAAAGCAATGCCGCAAGTCGGGAAATCATCACACATCCCATGTACATAAATAATATAAAGGGGAATAACATAGTTGGCTTACACTCGCCACGTCACATCAAAGTACATAAATAACATCCATCATACAATTCACTCATGGCCTGACTACGGCGCCAAAATAGAAAAGACCCCCAACATGCGACAAGGCCCTGAATCTAACCCCGAATAGGCACCACTACTGATCATCAGGAAAAGACACATAGTAACGTTGAGAGTCCTCGTCGTACTCCCACTTCAGCTCGAGCACGCCATCTGGAGCGGTATCATCTGTCCCTGCATCTGGTGTAATGGTAATCTGTGAGCCACGGGGACTCAGCAATCTCGTACCCTCGCGATCAAGACTATTTAAGCTTAATAGGTAGGAAAGGGGCAATGTATAAGTGGAGCTGCAGCAAGCGACTAGCATATATGGTGGCTAACTTATTCGCAAAAGAGAGCGAGAAGAGGAGGCAAAGCACGAGCGAGAAACTAGAGAGCAACCTGCGCAAACATAACTCCAACGCCGTGTCCACTTCCCGGACTCCGCCGAGAAGAGGCCATCACGGCAACACACTCAGTTGATTCATTTTAATTAATTAAGGTTCAAGTTATCTACAACCGGACATTAACAAATTCCCATCTGCCCATAACCGCGGGCACGGCTTTCGAAAGATCAATCCCTGCAGGGGGGTCCCAACTTAGCCCATAACAAGCTCTCACGGTCAACGAAGGAATAGACCTCCACCCAAGACACACCGATCAGACTCGGTATCCCGGTACAACAAGATGATTCGACAGGTTAAAACAAGACCAGCAACACCGCCCGAATGTGCCGACAAATCCCAATAGGAGCTGCACATATCTCTTTCTCAGGGCACACTCAGATGAGCGCTCCATACAACTAAAACCAAACCTCGAGTTTCCCCGAGGGGGCGCTGCACAGGACTCTGGTTTAGACCAACACTCAGAGGAGCACTGGCCGGGGGGGGGGGGCTAAAATAAAGATGACCCTCGGGCTCCGGAAACCCAAGGGAAAAAGAGGCTAGGTGGCAAATGGTAAAACCAATGTTGGGCATTGCTGGAAAAGCTTTAATCAAGGAGAACTATCAAGGGGTTCCCACTATAGCCCAACCGCGTAAGGGACGCAACAATCCGGGAACATAACACCGATATGACGGAAACTAGGGCGGCAAGAGTGGAACAAAACACTAGGCGAGAGGCCGAGCCTTCCACCCTTTACCAAGTATATAGATGCATTAAGATAACATAGCAATATAATGATATCCCAACAAGTAAATAAAGGTTCCAACAAGGAACGGCTCCAATCTTCACCTGCAACTAACAACGCTATAAGAAGGGGCTGAGCAAAGCGGTAACATAGCCAATCAACGATTTGCTAGGATAATGGTGGGTTAGAGGCTCAATCATGGAAATTGGGAGGCTTACAAGCAAGTGGTAGGCATCGTAGCATTGGCAAAGCAAAAGAGCGAGCAAACTAGCATAGCAAAGATAGTAGTGATTTCGAGGGTATGATCATCTTGCCTGCACAGTTGTCAGAGTTGACTGGATCCTCAAAAGCAAACTCAACGGGCTCCTCGTTAGCGAACTCGTCTCCCGGATCTACCCAACAACACAAACAAGCAACAAGGATACAATCAACCATGTGCAAGGGCAACCAATAATATGCAAAGATGGTATGCTATGCGGGATGCAATGCGGGATGCAAAATGCAAGACGTGACAGGAAATGCATAAACCTGGCCTCAACTTGGAAAACCAAGTGTTCCACTGGATAGAGGGGAAGAAATCCCCTGAAAACGATATAAAGATCATAGGAATCGGAGCTACGGTTTCGAAATGGCAAGCGTTTTACTAAACGAACCGATCTGCGATTTACAGCAAGTAGGCTCCTAAATGCAACGAAATGAACATGCTACAGCCACCAAACATGCAAACAAATTGCATGGCAGGGATGTCCACAAGATGCTTAACATATCACCAGGACTGAGCCATAGGCAAATTCATCCATTAAGGGGTTCAAACAAGCATGGCAAAACTGAATAAGCAAAACAGATTTCAGACTTAGCGAAATTAACGCTAGTCTGGAATCTCAGACCACGATGCTCTCTTCGGAGCAGCAAAACAACATGAAGCATAACCTGAACATGGCAAGTAAGAGCATGGCATGGAGCTACTCAACAATCTTAACAAAACACCCAAAATGACCTGGGGCCAAAAGGGTTCACAAAATACTCTAACAAGCACACGAACATCGATGAAACACAATCAGTTTTCAGACTTAGTGAAAACTGAGACATGCTGAAATCATAACTCACGGAGGCATGTAAACGAGCTCGATGCACTCACTACGGTGCAAGTCATGGCAAGGCAAGCATATATCCATAAAGAAGACACAAAATTCTAGCTATACATGGCAAGGACAATGGCATAGCATGCATGGATCACTAGCAATAGCACCGGCAAAATTGCAAAAGAGTTCATGATCTGCCCAAATTAACAACTATGCAAAAGTTGAGCTCGATTGAGTCAACCTAGGATGCTCCAACATAACAAGTAAAGACATGGATGAATATAGCACAACAAGCATAACAAATCACTCTTACTGATCATCCTCAAAAGAGGCACGGATCACTAGGAAACAAGCCGGACATATAGCATCATGAACTAAAACATCCCAGACTTAGTGATTTTCACTCAGTCCCTGAAATCAGCAATCTCAGGTACCCCTCTTTGCAAGCTTGCACAAGACAACACACACATCCTAAAAATGCATGGGTGGCACCTCTGGAAAGAAGACAAAATGCTTAAAAATTCATCCCAAAGGGGCACAGGCATATCATGCACACAATAAACATGGCAAAAATGACAAAAGTCAATGTTGAGCTAACGGATCTGCAATTTAACTCATGATGCCTCCTTCTAACAGCATTTTGGGCACCAAGATGACCTCAAATGCAAATGATGCAATGGAATGAAATGATGTACTCGTCGAGGCGAAGATTTTGATATATCATATGTCCAAAACGGAGCCACGGACGCGGAGATATGAGCGGTCAAAGTTTGCATAAAAATTAAAGGGAGAGAGGGAAAGTCAACCCCGATTAGGGTTACTGTTCACAGATCTGGATCCGGCCGGCACGCGGATCGAGGTGGCGGCGGGCTCGCCGGAGACAAGGCTGACGGCGGCGGCCGAGGTCGACGGCGGCCGATCCGGTCCTCCCGCGGCCAGATCCGGCCGGCTGCGAGGCGGGGAGGCGGCGGAGCGGGGCGGCGCGGCGCCCGGACGGCAGCGGCGAGGCGGCGAAGATGCGGGGCGGCGCGGCAGAGTGGAGCTGCGGCGAGCTCCGGCGATGGCGCTCGCGGTGGCGCGGGCTGCCGGAGCCGGAGAAGGAAGCTGCGGGCGGGGCGCGGCGCTCGGGCCCGGTGGGGCGACGGGAGGGCCCGGCCTGGGCCCCGCGGGCCGGCGCGGGTCACGGCGAAGCGGTCCCCTCTCGGGATAGATGGCGGCCTGGGATTGGCTCGGGCGGCGAGGGCGGATGCGTCCGGCCGGGGTGGACGTGTCCGTCCGGCGCGCTGGATCTTTTTTTAGGGTTTCGAGGTAGGGGAAGATCCAAAAACGGGGGGGGGGTGTTTAAATAGGCATAGAGGGAGCTAGGAGAGTCCAAAAGAGGTGCGGTTTTCGCCCACACGATCGTGATCGAACGACCGAGACGATGGAGCAGAGTTTGGTGGGTTTTGGGCCAAATTGGAGGGGTGTTGGGCTGCAACACACACGAGGCCTTCTCGGTCCCTCGGTTAACCGTTGGAGTATCAAACGAAGTCCAAATGACCCGAAACTTGACAGGCGGTCTACCGGTAGTAAACCAAGGCCGCATGGCAAGTCTCGGCCCAATCCGGAAATGTTTAATCCCCACACACGAAAGAAAGTTAGAAATGGCCACCGGAGGAGAACGAAGCGCCGGAATGCAAAACGGACAGCGGGGAAAATGCTCGAATGCATGAGATGAACATGTATGCAAATGCAATGCATGTGACGACATGATATGAGATGCACGAAAATGAAAACAACACACGGAGACAAAGACCCGAACCCGAGGAATAGATATAACTTAATGCCGGAAACGGCAAGAGTTGGAGTACAAATTGGGAAAGTCATATCTGGGGCGTTACAAGCGCGGAGCATGGTGCTTCCACTGGTACGTGGGAGGGGGCTCCCCTTCGGGAGGAGCCCCCGGGGCGTGTACAGCCCCGCCCTGACACGTGGCCAGCATGGTAGGGCTAGGTGAGGTATATCTGGGCACCCGTGAGCCAGCGCGGGACTCACGGGGCCCTACCTCTAGGCGGGTTGCGCCTGGCACTGGGCCTTATCTTGTGCTGTGCTCCTGCAAATTTGGTTAGATGCCGGCACTCTACGTCCTCGGGTCCCGGCCCTCAAGCTTATCTCAGCCGTCGCTGGTATGCCAGGTCGCGATGCCGTGGACATGGCCAGAGGGTGAGGGCTGGAGAGCCAGTAAGAGCCCTGAGTCGCGATGCTCAGGTACCCCCCCCCCTTTAACGTGCAAGTGGTCGACATGGAGAAGAAGAGGTGCCGTGGACAGGCATCAAGTAATCAAGCATGATGGGCGAATGCATAGCCGGAAATAAACGCAAGGGAGATACATGCCGCCGGGCCTGGCCCGAGCGACTTGCGGATGATGCATCCCGAGGGGCGCCCCCAACAAGGCAAGCTAACGACATGAAATAAAAGGGATACATACCGCAGGGACGGACCCACGCGGCCTAGGAATGATGCAGCCCTGGGAGGGCGCTCCCAGCTGGAAATGAAACTTGTAAGATGTCACCTGAAGGTGTCGAGGGCGAAGGGGTGTTGGTGCAGCAGACTCGGTGGGCTGCGGAAGCCGATCCTCACGAGCCCCCAGGCCCAGGGGCCTCGGGAGGCTCCGGAGGCACTGGTAGCTCTTCGCGAATCATCTCCATCTCCGCCAAGGCTGCGGAACGCCTGTCTTCTTGAGCCTCCATGATGCCCCTCATGAGGCGCTGGCACGTAGCAACCGCGCTCGGCAAGCCGTAAGGCATGCGAACGTAGCTGTGGGGCGGACCCCCGCAGCGCCCCACTCGCGAGGGCCAGAGGCGCTCCATCGTAGCAACTTGGTTGAGCCCTGGTACGTCGATGCAGATGCGCGGTTCACCATCCTCGCCTGGATGGGGAGGCACAGCCGGTAGACGGCAGCAACCCCTCATGATTCTTGATTCCTGTAGTTCTTGAATGGCCTTGTCGACGAATTCCTGCGGGTCTGACCTTCCTTGCCTTGATCCTTCTTGAAGGAAACGTGCTTCGAAACACGCCTCCAGGTGGTGCCCAAGCGCCTCCCTCGTGACCCTGGCCAGGTCGGTGGCCCTCCAGGGGAGAGCCCCCGAGCCCTGCCTGAGGAGGGCGCCGGGCGCGCTTTCCTATGCAATGGAAGGAGGTTCCCCCTGGGCAGATGTGGGCCCTGAGGGCTCGCCTCCCGAGGGGCCGGTCCGGACGATGTCTTCTTCCTCTTGGGGGTGGTCTCGGGAAGCCTCCTGCTTCCGCGATCCGGGTCTTCCAGTGACGCGGCTTGAAAGGCTTGCTCCAGGGAACACACTGCATCCTTCTCTTCACAGGGCACCGTGATGACTCCGCCACTTCCTGGCATCTTGAGGACATTGTAGCCATGGTGAGTTGCGGCCATGAACTTGGCCAGCGCTGGGTACCCGAGGATGGCGTTGTACGGCAGGCGGATGTGGGCGACGTCGAAGTCGATGAGCTCGGTGCGGTAGTTGTTGCGTGCCCCGAAGGTGACTGGGAGGCAGACCTGCCCAATCGGGACCGTGGAGCCGTCGGTGACTCCGGAGAAGGGCTTGGTTGGCTGAAGCTGGTCGTAGGGCACTTGGAGATTGTTGAACGTTTCCACGGACAGGACGTTGAGCCCTGCCCCACCATCGATGAGGGTCCTGGTGACTAGTACATTGCTGATGACTGGGGAGAAAAGCATCAGGAGGACTCCGGCTATGGCCGCACACTTGAGTTGATCCGCTGAGCTGAATGTGATGGCGCATGCCGACCACCTGAGAGGGCGCGTTGCTTCAAGCCTGGGGAGGACTGCATTCACTTCGCAGGCAAACTGCTTGAAGATGCGTTGGGAGGCTGGGGCTTGCGCTCCGCCCAGGATGTAGGCGATCGCGCGTGGCTCCTGGAAGCCCCCAGCCCCTTCGTCTTGATGGTGGTCCTCGTTCCTCCTTAGCTGAGGCGGCAGTGGAGGGAGGCCTGCGTTGCCCTGTGGGCGATCCTCACGAGGCAGGTCTCACCAGCGATCCTCGCGAGGTTGATCGCGTCGCCCTTAGCACGGGCCGCGGTCTTCCCAGCGTCCTGCGTTTCTTCCTCCTCCTCGGTCGTTGCCCCGATTGGCGCGGTTGAGACGACGGCCGATCCTTCCTTCTCGCACGGCACGGAGTTCTTGGCATTCGTTGGTGTTGTGGGTGTGGAGGTCGTGGTACACACAGTACCGGCTGCCCCTGGAGGACTCAGGCAGATCTTTGCCCCGCTTGGTGTCTGGTTCTGCCGCGAGCACGGCAGCCCCCTTGCGCTTCATGTCCTTGGCCTTGGGCTTCTTCTCTTCTGGGTCTGCGGCAGGCAGCTCGAGGAGGGAGAGGCGTCCCTCCTCAACCCTGGCGCACTTGGTCACCAAGTTGAATAGCTCCAGGGAGGTGCACAGGTCTTCATGCATCGCCAGCTCCTCCTTCATCTTGACGTCGCGCACACCATTGGAGAAGGCCGAGATGATGGCCTCCTCGGACACCTTGGGGATCTTGAGGCGCGCGCTGTTGAAGCGCTGGATGTACTTTTGCAGGGTCTCTCCGGGTTGTTGCTTGATGCGGCGCATGTCGCTCACGGCGGGTGGCCGGTCGCGAGTACCTTGGAAGTTGGCGATGAAGCGGGTGCGCATCTGGTCCCAGGAAGAGATTGTGCCTGGAGCCAGATTCAGGAGCCAGGTGCGAGCTCCTTCCTTGAGCGCCATGGGGAACCAGTTTGCCATGACCTTCTCGTCCCCGCTGGTGGCTTCGATGCCCAGCTCATAGAGCTGGAGGAACTCTGCAGGGTCAGTCGTGCCGTCGTAACAAGGAGGCAGGTCAGGCTTGAACTTGCCGGGCCACGCGACGCTACGCAGCTCAGTGGTGTAGGCACGGCAGCCTGCGGTGGCCACCAAAGGCTTCGGCTAGTGGAGAGCTCGGTCTTGAGGCGGGGTCTTGGCGCGCCGGAGTTGGAGCAGGGTCGCGGCATGCCGGAGCAGGGAGCGCCCGGGCAGCTCCTTGCGGGCGAGGGACTTCTTGGAAGCTGCGTTCTTGCTGCGCTGGCACCTGATGGAGCGGGTTCCGCCCAGGGGCCATGCACCTTGGAGCCATGGCGTCTTCTTGGAGAGGAGGCGGCCGGTACGCCCCCGGAGCTTCGTTGCCTGCGCGGGGCGGGGTGCGGCGCAGCGGAACGGACGGCGCGGGAGAGCCCCTTGCGGCGCGGACGAGCTGGGCGACGCGGTCGAGCCACTCTTTGTAGACGTTGTCGACGGGACGGTAGCGCAGGAGCTCGTTTGCCGCAATGAGCGCAGCTCGAGCCTCCAAGGGTGTGCGGAGCGCGCGGGACGAAGAACCAGCTGGTGTGAGCGATGGAGTAGCGGTGCGGCCGTCTTGCCGCACGGATGGATGCTGAGACGACGCTTGCTGCTCGCCCCCCCCCCCCCCCCCCCCGGGCCGGTGGTGGCGTTGATGGCGGGTGATTGGGAACGACGGGGACGCCGAGGGGCGCCGTCTGGGCGACGCGGGAAGTGATGGCGGCCCGGCGCTCGGCGAGGGCCCGACGAGCGTCGGACATGGACGCGATGGTCGGAGGAGAACGGGGCGGTGGAAGACGAACTCCGGCGCACCCCTACCTGGCGCGCCAAATGTCGGATTTCGGGTTCCGGCAGACCCTTAAGGTTTGAACTTTGGGGTGCGCGCGGAGATTACGCCTTCTACCTCTCTGTCTCACAAAGATCTGGACTACTGAAAGAACTGCACAAGAGACACAAGGTTTATACTGGTTCGGGCCACCGTTGTGGTGTAATACCCTGCTCCAGTGTGTGGTGGGTGGATTGCCTCTTGGGGCTGATGATGATGAACAATACAAGGAAGAACAGCCTCGCGAGGGTCTGCTCTTGGCTGGGGCGATGAACTGTTAGGAGGAGCTCAGTCACCCTTCTCTCTCTCTCTCCCTCTTGATCCTTCGATTGATTTATCGATCCCTTCCCCTGTGGGTGGCTGGTCCTATTTATATGCAAAGGCCCTGGGCCTCTTCCCAAATATTGAGCGGGAAGGGCGCCAACAATGGCGGGCTAATTTGAAGGGGGACAGCAAGTATCAGCTATCCTGACAAAAGTAGTCTTCGCCTGCGCAAAGCTCTGGTGATGACGCCGTCTTGGGCTCCACGGTGACCTCTGTCTTGTAGTCCTCCTGGTCTTGGTCTCGTTGCACCGAAATGGAAACCTTTGGCTGACGCCTCGGTACTCCGCGGCAGCGCTTGCTCCCTTTGCACAAAAGAGGAAAGGAGGACGCTGCGCGGGCTGGCACTCGCCTGGCGCACTGAGTCGTCATGGCTTGCGTCACGGGCTCCTCGTGAGGTACCCCGCCTTGATTTTTCCGCCTCCTCGTGAGCCAGCCTGATGAGGCCGCGCCTGAGGAAGCTCCGCGTCGTCCGCCCCGCGAGGCTTGGCCCCTCGCGAGGGTCTTGAGTCTTGTGTTGATGAAGATGGGCCGTGCTGGGCCCCCTTTGAGCTACACCGCAGGCCGCAGGCAGGGAAGACGCCGACAAAACTGATTTCAGAGCCCCCAATTAATCTTTATCAGCATTTAAGAAAAGCAGTGTGTCATCAGCATATTGGATCACTGGGAAATCAGGATCATGGGTAGGCAGAGGCCTGTTTATTAAACCTTGGTGAAGAAGATCATTAATCAATGTCTGCAAAAGATCAGCCGCAATAACAAAGAGCAAGGGAGAAATTGGGCCCCCTTGCTTAACTCCACATTTGCATTTAAAGTGGCTACCGGGAAATCCATTTAGAAGGACAGAGGAAGTGCCAGAAGACAGCAACTGCTTAATCCAAATAATCCATCGTTCATCAAAACCTTTTGCAATTAAAATCTTTATGATAGCCTCATGTTGGATAGAATCAAAAGCCTTTTCAAATCTAACTTAAGCAAAAGGATGGGCCTTTTAGACTGGTTGCACTGATGGATATACTCAAAGGTCCAAGCAAGACAATCCTGGATTGTTCTGGATCTTATGAAACCATATTGATTTTTATGCACACATTTGGTGATCTCCTATTGGAATCTGTTAGCAGCAAGCTTTGTCAGGAACTTCAGACCAACAGAGGTTAGTGAAATTGGCCTAAAGTCTCCCACACACTCAGGTGTCTGCTTCTTTGGAATTAGGGTAATGTATGCATCATTCAAATTTTCTAACTGCACTGTTCCAGCATGAAACTCCATAACCAGCTGTATAAAATCAGCGGAAATTATATGCCAGCACTTTTAAAAAAAGCCCATTAAAGCCATCAGGCCCAGGGGCCTTATCAATAGGCAAATCCTTAATTACCTGCTCAATTTCTTTTAATTTAAAAGGTTTTGTAAGCACCTCCAAACCCTGTACCCGAGGTATAAGATACAATATGTTTTCGTCCAAAGAAATGGATCTAACTGTCCCCATTCTGCTTTTGAAGGATGAAAAGAATTCTTTGGCCATTTCCTCATGGTTTGACGTTACTATTGCATCAGACAGCAACAAACTAGCAATAGAGTTTTTTCTATATCTCTCAGTTGCCATGGCCTGAAAGAACTTAGAGTTTTCCTCCCCCACTTTGATATACCTAATTGTACATCTCTTCCTCCAGTATAGGTATTGCATGTGCAGCAGATGTTCATGGTGCAATTTTGTGATTTTCCTGAAATTAAACTCAGGCCTGGACAGAGATCTCATATCCTCAAGATTGTCCAACCAAAGAATTACCCAGTTACACTTCTCAATTAACCTTTTAATATGTGATAAACCTTTCTGCCATTTCTTCAATGCAAACCTCAACGCCTTTAGTTTGTCAACAATTATTGCGGAAATATGGGTCTTACGAGGGGGATGAGTCCAAACCTCCTGAACACACTCCATAAAACCAGCCTAATGGATCCAAAAAATTTCAAACCTGAAGATACGTGCTTTCGGAATTGATGTACTGATGGCCACCAGACAAGGCACATGATCAGACGCAGTCTTGGCCAAAGGGGTCAGTTGAGTCATGGGATAAATGTTAATCCAACTCGCAGAAGTGAAAACCCAGTCCAACTGTTCCAGAAGAGGCCTGTCCTGCATATTAGACCAAGTAAATTTTCGTCCTTTCAAAGGAAGTTCCAACAGTCCCAAATGGTCAATTATTTCATTGAAAATAAACATATCATTTATATCGCCCCCGGGGAGATTCCTATTATCAATGGAACGGATGAAGTTGAAGTCTCCCATCAACATCCACAACTGATTCGGGTCAATGTCCAAGTTGTAAATCCAGGAAACAAACTCCTCGTGCAACTCACCCTGACATGAACCGTACCCTTAACCAGAAACCATTGCCCATTATTATGAACCATGGTAAATTGCATAACGATAGCGTAGGGTTTGACTTCGAGCAGGGTGCCACAGAACACGTCAGATCGCCACGCTGTTAAAAGACCCCCAGAAGCTCCACTAGAGAGAGACTCAACAAATTGATCAAAGCCATGAGGACAAATGCTTTTCATGATTGAACGCGGGCAAGAGGATAGCTTAGTTTCTTGCAAACAAAGCACTGAACACTAACTCTCTGTCACTTTCTCCCTGACAGAGCGCTGCCTAGCATCCAAATCAGACCGCGAACATTCCAACATAAAACTTTCCAACTACGCGTTGTAACACGATTCATGAAAAGCCATTGCGTAGAGTAGCAAAAAGAGCATGGCACATAATGCCATACCATCCAAAATAAAGTAAAGTTCAGAACCCCAATATGCCACATCCCAGACCGGACTCAGTTCAACAGAAAAGAAAACAAGCATAACAGGCGCCCTCGGCCTTGACATAGAAGATAACATAAATACTAAGCAGAAGATGCAGATGAGTCCTCCTGTGGATTAGCCATAAGCTTGTCCACCGATAGAAGCGAAGGATCAATCTCTAGCTCCACGCCCACAGCTTGGAGAACATGAAGCGGGGTGTGTGGTGGTGCAGTAGGCCGAGCATCTTCAGAATCCTCCGCAGAAGTGGGCTGGGCCTTGTCCTCCATGGGCCTTGCACGGGGGCGTTTCTTAGATGGCTGTAGAGAAAGCTGCTCAAAAACCACATTTTTCTAGCCATCCAACTTTGCCGCGCTCGGAGTGCAATTCCTTAGTGATGTATCGACAACAGGAGCCTTCTTCTTCTCTCTCCACTTACGCGTAGAAGTTTGTTCCACAGAGAAAACCAAAGGTGATGATTGAACCTAGACAGGAACAGCAGAACTACCAGACACAACTTCTTCAAAAACAGAATCTGAAACAGGCGGCAGCGCCTCAAATAAAGCTCTGACCACCGGGCGCTTCACCATGACAGGAGTTCTGACAGCAGGAACCACGGGCAGAGAAGCAGTTAAACCAGAAATCATCCTTGATTCGTCAAACGCAATGGACCATGACCTCTTGGAGTAAATGATTGTGCCCATCGGCTTGAAGAAGATAGACCTTGGTACCTCCTTAACTGAGAAATCAAACATAAGGTTCTGGAAAGACCTTTTCCAAACCATCTCTGGAGGAAGAGGAGGTCCAGCCACAATGCGTGCCATGCCAATAAAGATTTCCTGCTGCTGGATCACAGGAGGTTGGTAGGGCACAATGGCAAGTTGATTATCCTCAAAGACAGGGTGCTGAAGTTTTGGGAGTGGTAAATCATGCTGTTGTTGGATTTCAACTTCTTGTTGTTGCTCTACAAAAGCAGATCCTTCGGGCTGATCAATCACTATTGAAACTTGATCCTGTTCGGGAGCAGCAGGGTGTGGGGCCTGCTCATTCCCAGCTTCATCTCCCCACATGGCATTGCCCCAACCAGGCACTTCGTCATTCATAGGTGGAGGAGGTGGAGCGAGAGGTGCGTCATTCCAGCCCAACATTGGGTATGGCAATAAGACAAACATCAAATTATCCTGAACCAGATTACCAGGCAAAGGGTGAGGGTTTCCATCCAATGGTGTAGGGTCTTCATCTTTTGGCATCCGATCTGCAAAATCTGCACCTAAAACATAACAAGCAGCAGTCCAAGACACTTGAGCCCCTCCATACTCCGCATAATCACCAAAAACAACATCTCTTGGAACCAACGGTGTATCTGGGAAACTAGCTTCAACCAAAGTCCGAACAAGATAAGGATCCTCACTATCCCAAGAAATAAACTTTCCAAAAGTGCCTACGACCGGCGAGATGTATTCAGTGGTGCGATAATCCAGGGGAATCCCAATGAACATTAACCAACCCTTGCGAAAACCATGTGTTCCTTTGAAATTTTCTCCCTCATCATGCATCATAAATCTGACAAAATGATCATTGCCCAATGGAAAAGGTGCATGCTGAACCAAGGAATACCTAACTGACGGATCCCTGACTTGAAACAGCCCTACTCCATGAAACCACGGCTGAGCAGATCGGACAAAAATACCTCTATTTTGCAGAAACTGGACAACTTCTTCCCGCACCGGGCCGAATGGCCCCTCCGGCGCCGGCATCACCTCGGCAACCATGAAGTCCTCATGCCGACGGAGCGGGCGTGCGGCGGGCGTGAAGAAGGTGCGTGGTAGCTGACGATCGCCACCATCAATGATGTGGTGGCCAAGGGGCACAAAGCGCTGTGGATCGAGCTCGTAGTTCGCCATGGAAGTGGCATAAGCTTGTCGGGGGTTTTCTTTGGCTTGGGGAGAGGGAAGATGCAATGGAGGCGGCGGCGATGGGACTGGAAAGTCTATCCCAATAACTCCAGTTCTGTTCCCATGAGAAGCAGCAGATTCCGATAAATTCGTTTTTTGTTGCACCAAAACTGGCCTCCAAACCAATCCATTGGAGCGCGCGAAATCATTACAGCCATGGCTAGAGTGACCAGGGCGAGAGCAAGCCGTACAGACTACTCGCATTCCACAAGTCGTTGACAAGTGGCCCTTCTAAGAACAAATAGTGCAGGTAACCACACGGTCCACCATGTCATCGACCATAGCTTCAAACTGCCTCGCAGCCTCCTGAGATGTAGGGATATCTGGACAATGGCTCAGATGAGTTGGGACCGGAGGCGTGGAAGGCCCAGGGGCAGATGGGCTAAGCAGCAAAGATTGAGTAAACACCTGACGGGCCTCCAAAGCCACTGGGTCAGAAACCTAACAATTGTTTTGAACGGGTGACAATCCCGCCTCTGCGAAACTTACGGGCGAAATCTCAGCATGCACGGGGGAAAGTTCCTCCGAAACCGGATCAATTACCGGTGAAGATGATTCCGGCCGGCTCAACTCCGGCAAAGGAGTGACTGTACCAAAAACAATAGGTGGACGAGCCACCGTCCAAAACAAGTCCGTGGGTGGCGATTGATGTATGACTACATGTTCATGAGGAGGAAGATCATACCCAGCATCTCTCATGGTGTCAATGCATTCTTGCGTAGCTGGATATCTATACCCTTTGCAAGCAGAGTACCGCTCAAACGTGGCAAAAGAAAGCTTTTTATGAACAGATGCAACTGTCTTAATAGCTGATCTAACCGGAGGCTTATTTATGGCCAAAAGACCTAAACTTAGTAGGACTAACTAGAATCCATTCAGCGTCACATTCCTTCCTCCAGATCCGGAGCTCTCTAATCCAATTAGGTCCCCCATTTCCCCACAAATGAAAATAGCACTTGAACATATCACATGCATAGGAACGGAGATCCATAATAAGAAAACCAACTTGCTTGCAAGAGACATGAAAGGAGTAAACCTTGTCTTTGATGTGATCAACATGAAGATCAATTACCGAACCTCCAATTACTGCCTCCAAAACCGCGGCCACAAAATCCTCCGAGAGACGAAAGGCATGGCGGCAGAATGAAACCACTAAGATGAATGATCTCCTGTGCCCTGAAGGATGGACCGTATGCCCAGTAGATCTGAAAACTTCATCTTCAAAAACCCTACCCTTGGAGAAATCCAAGCCAAGGGTAGATCCACCAGAAGAACCCATTGGAGATGGGTATTTCCTTGATCTAGAGAGGACGCCGGAGCAGATGATCGGTGGGGATCCACCAATTAGTGGAGAAAGAGGGAGATCGCCGGAGAGGGTGGGAGAGCCGTGGTGGAGGGTGGGAGTGCCATGACGGGTGTTGAGTTCAGTTCATCTAACTGCGTCCCCATGCAGAGTATTGTAGACATAGAAATTTGCAAAATACATACGGATCTGAATGTTGCAGACCCATAGACTAAACTTCTCTCACAAGCAAAACATGATCACTCTTTGGGTGTTAATCACATAGCGATGTGAACTAGATTATTGACTTTAGTAAACCCTTTGGGTATTAGTCACATGAAGATGTGAACTAATCACATAAAGATGTGAAATATTGGTGTGAAATCACATGATGATGTGAACTTGATTATTGCCTCTAGTGCAAGTGGGAGACTGAAGGAAATATGCCCTAGAGGCAATACTAAAGTTGTTATTTATATTTACTTATATCGTGATAATGTTTATTATTCATGCTAGAATTGTATTAACCGGAAACTTAGTACATGTGTGAATACATAGACAAACAGAGTGTCACTAGTATGCCTCTACTTGACTAGCTCGTTGAATCAATGATGGTTATGTTTCCTGACCATAGACATGAGTTGTCATTTGATTAATGGGATCACATCATTAGAGAATGATGTGATTGACTTGACCCATCCGTTAGCTTAGCACGATGATCGTTTAGTTTGTTGCTATTGCTTTGTCCATAACTTATACATGTTCCTATGACTATGAGATCATGCAACTCCCAAATACCGGAGGAACACTTAGTGTGCTATCAAACGTGACAACGTTACTGGGTGACTATAAAGATGCTCTACAGGTGTCTCTGATGGTGTTTGTTGAGTTGGCATAGATCGAGATTAGGATTTGTCACTCCGAGTATCGGAGAGGTATCTCTGGGCCCTCTCGGTAATGCACATCACTATAAGCTTTGCAAGCAATGTAACTAATGAGTTAGTTGCGGGATGATGCATTACGGAACGAGTAAAGGGACTTGCCGGTAACGAGATTGAACTAGGTATTGAGATACGAACGATCTAATCTCGGGCAAGTAACATACCAATGACAAAGGGAACAACGTATGTTGTTGTGCGGTTTGACCGATAAAGATCTTCGTAGAACATGTAGGAACCAATATGAGCGTCCAGGTTCCGCTATCGGTTATTGACAGGAGATGAGTCTCGGTCATGTCTACATAGTTCTCGAACCCGTAGGGTCCGCATGCTTAATGTTCGATGATGATCGATATTATGAGTTTATGTGTTTTGATGTACCGAATGTAGTTCGGAGTCCCGGATATGATCATGGACATGACAAAGAGTCTCGAAATGGTCGAGACATAAAGATCGATATATTGGAAGCCTATGTTTGGACATCGAAATGGTTCCGGATGAGTTCGGGCATTTTCCAGAGTATCGGGAGGTTACCGGAACCCCTCAGGGTGTATATGGGCCTTAGTGGAACAGAGGAGAGGAAGGGAAAAGGTGGGAGGCGCGCCCCCCTAGCCCAATCCAAATTGGGTGGGGGTCGCCCCCTTTCCTTCCCTCTCTCCTCCCCTTCCTTCTCTCCTACTCCTACTACTTGGAAGGGGGGAATCCTACTCCCGATGGGAGTAGGACTCCCGTAGGGCGTGCCATAGAGGGCCGGCCCTCCCCTTCCTCCACTCCTTTATATACGGGGGAGGGGGCACCCCATAGACACACAAGTTGATCATTGTCTTAGCCGTGTGCGGTGCCCCCCTCCACCATAATCCACCTCGATTATATCATCATAGTGCTTAGGCAAAGCCCTGTGCCGGTAGCTTAATCATTACCGTCATCACGCCGTCGTGCTGATGAAGCTCTCCCTCGACACTCAGCTGGATCAAGAGTTCGTGGGATGTCACCGAGCTGAACGTGTGCAGATTGCGGAGGTGCCGTACTTTCGGTACTAGGATCGGTCGGATCGTGAAGACGTACGACTACATCAACCGCATTGTCATAACGCTTCCACTTACCGTCTACAATGGTACGTAGACAACACTCTCCCCTCTCGTTGCTATGCATCACCTAGATAGATCTTGCGTGTGCGTAGGATTTGTTTTGAAATTACTACGTTCTCCAACAACAAGATGCACACATATTAATATAGGATATGGAACATATAAATGTTTACTAAATAAGCGATATAAAAGTATCATTTACCCCCAATAACTAGTGTTACCATCTGGTCCGGAACAATAAAACAAGACACTCAACACCAGGATCTCCATGCCCACTACACCACCTCCTTTGTGTCTTCCAGTTGAAAATATGTCCAATAAATTAGGAAACAAACAATAGATGGATAGGGAGAAACTAATCTTATTCAGTAACAAAAGAATCATATATCTAGTTAAAAGTATTGAAGGTATAAAGTGAAGTACTGTGAGTTCGATCCTGGGTGATAAATTTTTGCCATGGTGTATTAGAAGAACAAAAATTGCCCACGGAATTAACATGCGATTTGGGCTTAGGCCTTTAGGGACAGTGTATAGACTTAGCTGATAAACCGCAGTAGCACATAGGATCAATCAAATTGGTGGAGGTGAATATCCATGCCCGGTGGGCAGCATGATGTAGAGAAGTGGAAATAGAATGTCCGATCCGCCATATAGGTTTTATTTATCCGTGAATTCTATAGAAAATAGTGAACATGCATGAGCTTAAAGATCATGGTTCATACCTAAGAAAGATCGATTCAGAGCAGAGGAAGAGGAAGCAGGTGCAGTATTGAAAGAACCTGAATGAACAAAAAAAAATTTGGCTGCAATCCTTAGGATAGTAGGAACGCACAGTGACAGACCAAATCACACACAACAGCAAATTAGACAGGCACACACACACAATATCAAATTAAAATTAAGGCACACACTTTGGAACAGAGCAATGCGCTGCATACCTGTGCATACATACAAATTTGGTTATATATAATAATCATCAAGTTTCCACAATTCACGATCACTACTAACATGTGGTTCAATACATTCAGTAACGTACTTATCAACTATCGTGATTTAGCAACACTTTCTGTAATAATGCGAGAGAATTTGTGTTTTCCAGATTTTGAATTACCAATTGGAAGCACCCTCTCCATGTGTCATACCCTGTACATCCCTAGCAGTCCTCACACCCCTTCAGAGCACAACTTTTCTGGTAGTAAGCCGCTAGACCAACAGCATATGTTATCTAGGATTAATTCATGTTCTGATAACTAAATTTTGAAGCCTTGTATAATTCTAGTAAAAAAATTATAAGTTCATGGCACATCAAAACTGACAAACATGTATTTCTTTATCTTCTATGGGATGTAAAAAAAGGTGAATCAAGAGGCACCTGGAGTCTACAGAGTAAGGAAATTGGATTGTATGGACTCACTGTATTCTCTTGTGTGCAGGGCCACATGCTCGACATCTTCGCCTCCATCTTCTGCAGCTGCATGAAAATATATAAGAATCAGGTACATGATTAATAATACAAAAAACTAAGCATCGCAGGTAACAATTCAAAATTTTAGAAAGAAAAGACATCTCTGAAATTTGGCAGATAATTACCACATTAGATCCACCTACTTTTAGGCATAAGAAACAAAAACATGTTTAATAAGTAAGACTTAAGAATTGCAATTCAAGTTTTGATTGTGCTTCCAAACATATTGGAAAGAGAGAGAGCTAGACTGAAACTTCAGAAGTTAATTACCACATCCGTAGTATGCCTCCTTGAGGCCATAACGACCTCCCAATTTTCTACATCTGCGGGCTCTCCACATCCGAACTCCTTTTTTTTAATAAAAAAGATATTATCGCTTTCTACCTTATGCATTCAAAACAGGCGTGAGCCTGGGTGACCGGAGTCAATTACATGAAGGTGATATTAGCACCACACAAAACAGTGTGACCGGTTATCACCAGATCGCTGAACAAGATGCTTTACATAGGCGAAAGGCAAAAGAAAGAGAGGTAGAAATAAGGTTAGGTGATCACCAACTATCTCAGTGAATTTTCCCAAGACAACATAGTATGTTTGTCTTCCTCACTGACAGCACGCGAGCTCCAGAGTGTGATGAGTTAGCCAACTCAGCGAGCATTCGAGCCACAGACCAAAAACAGTTGTCAAACACTCTAGCATTCTGAGCCATCCAGAAAGAGATCGAGCATGCTGCGAAGAAGATGTGCCAAAGCTGACCAAATAAATTACAATCCGTAGCTGAGAGAAAAATCTCAAGAAGTCCTCGGGGTGATTTGGCCGATGCCCAAAGTTCAACCTTCTGCCAAATAACATCAGATAATTTGCATCTCAGCACGATGTGGCTAACGGTTTCAGCAGCTGGGCAAATATCACATCTACTCCCTCCGTTCCTAAATATTTATATTTCTAGAGATTTCAAATGGACTACCACATATAGATTTATATAGACATATTTTAGAGTGTAGATTCACTAATTTTGCTCCGTATGTAGTCACTTTTTGAAATCTCTAGAAAGACAAATATTTAGGAACAGAGGGAGTATCATGCTGAATGACAGCAGTCCAGCTATTCTTGATCATGAAGTCCTTGGTATTTAATCTTCCACTAAGGCTTTGTTTGGCAGCCAAGAGGAGAAAGCCCAAGGGGATGCAAGTTAGAGGCCGAGTTGAAATTGTGTGCTTTTCTTAGAGAAGAGGAAATGAAATGGGCCTTACGTGCTAAAGTTCTTAAGGTCGTCCAAGGGGATGACAACACCCAATTTTTCCATATGATTGCCAACGGAAAGCATAGAAGAAAGAAGATTATTCAGCTTGAGCAAGATGAGGGAACAGTTGTGGGCCATGAGAATCTGAAGCTTTACATATCCAACTACTACAAGCAGTTCTTTGGACCACCGGTAGATAACGCGGTGACTCTAGATGAGAGTGTGGTGGAGGATATCCCTCAGTTGCAGTCAGAGGATAATGAGACTCTTTCTGCACCTTTTACTAAGAAGGAGGTGTTTGAGGCGATCGATCAAATGAAACCGAATAAGGCACCGGGACTAGATGGGTGCTGACACAATTCTATAAGAAATGTTGGCATATTGTGAAAGATGATCTTATGCCTATGTTTCATGATCTATTTAATGGGCATCTACAACTGTTTCATTTAAATTTTGGCATGATTACTCTTCTGCCTAAGAAGGAGGAAGCCGTATAGAGCAATTCAGGCCCATTTATCTCTTGAATGTGAGTTTCATGATCTTTATGAAAGTGGCCACCAATAGACTGACAAAGGTTGCCCATTCGATGGTGCAACCAAGTCAGACTGCCTTCATGCCTGGAAGACACATCCTAGAAGGGGTAGTTGTCTTACACGAAACTTTACTTGAAATCCACTCGAAGAAACTCGATGGAGTTATATTCAAAGTGGACTTTGAGAAGGCATATGACAAGGTCAAATGGCCTTTTCTGCAGCAAGCCATGCACATGAAAGGATTTAATGAGACATGGAGGAATCAGGTGGATTCCTTTGTCGAGAAATGTAGTGTTGGGATAAAGGTGAATGATGACATTGGTCATTACTTTCAAACACATAAAGGCCTGAGACAAGGAGACCCGATGTCTCCGATACTGTTTAATATCGTGGCAGATATGTTGACAGTTCTCATAGGTCGGGCCAAGGAGAAGGGCTTGGTAGGTGGACTGGTTCCCCATTTGGTGGATGGGGGAGTCTCTATCCTACAATATGCGGATGACACCATTATATTCATGGAGCACGACCTCGCAAAAGCCAGAAATATGAAACTAGTGTTATGCCTATTTGAACAACTGTCGGGGTTAAAGATCAATTTTAACAAGAGTGAATTGTTCTGCTTTGGCAGTGCCAAAGAAGACCAACACAACTACAAGAACCTGTTCAGTTGTGAACTGGGATCTTTGCCGTTCAACTATCTTGGTACAATAGTTCACCATAGGAAATTGACTAATAATGAATGGAAATGTATCGAGGATCGATTCGGGAAGAAACTAAGCTTCTGGAAAGGGTAAGCTTATGTCTTATGGAGGAAGGCTAGTATTGATAAATTTGTTACTAATGAGTATGCCGATGTTCCTGCTATCTTTTTCGAGGTGCCCAAAGGGATGCGCAAGAGATTAGACTTCTATCGATCTCGCTTTTTCTGGCAGTTTGACGAGGTTAAGAGAAAATATCACCTGGCAAGATGGGATATTTTTAGTCGACCAAAAGACCAGGGGGGTCTTGGGATCGAGAACCTCGAGGTGAAAAATAAGTGTATGTTGAGAAAATGGCTTTATATATTATCACATGATTCCGAGGGTATGTGGGCACAAATCCTCCATAATAAAAATTTGCACTCCAAAATTCTGGCCCAGGTTACCGTAAGACTAAATGATTCACCATTTTGGAAGGGACTCATAAGAGTGAAAGAGACCTTCTTCCATATGGTGAAGTTTATTGTTGGGGACGAAACAACAACATGGTTTTGGGAGGATACGTGGTTAGGTGACACACCGCTAGCTCTCCAATATCCTTCCCTGTACCATATTTCTCAACGTAAGGAAGATTACATAGCAACGGTGCTGCAGACGGTACCTTTGAATATCCAGTTCAGGAGGTTTCTAGTAGGGGAACGATGGACCTCCTGGTTACACTTAGTCAGGAGGTTATAATGGAAGTTCACCTATCAGATTAGGGAGACACTTTCAACTGGAAGCTAACAAGTAATGAAGTGTTCACAGTTAAGTCGATGTACTTAGATCTTATAAATTCTGGCCCAATCCCACGATCGATTCACATTTGGCGAGTTAAGGTTCCCTTGCGAATTAAGATTTTTATGTGGTTTGTTCACAAACAAGTGATCCTTACCAAAATAACTTATTAAGGCGGAGATGGGTAGGTAGCTCGCGCTGTTGTTTTTGTGTTCATGATGAAACAATACAACATTTATTTTTTGACTGCCCTCTCGCGAAGTTACTTTGGCGGTCTGATCATGTAGCCTTTAATTTATTCCTCCAGATAGCATTGAAACGTTGTTTGGAACGTGGCTAAATGGGGTGACTACTCATATCACGTCTAATCTTCGGATTGGAATATGTGCACTTCTTTGGGCTATATGGAACTGCAGGAATGATATGATTTTTAATAGAAAACCTATGATTAATTTCTTGCAGGTTATATTCAGGGCTACGGCATGGATCCGTACGTGGTCATTACTCACTCCTACGGCCTCCAGGAATCAGCTAGTTACTGGGTGCAACCGATGGGAGATGGCAGCATGGGTCTTTTTCAACCGGTTTGGATGGCGGTCGCTTCATAGGATAGGTCCTTAGTGATTCTCCGTCCAGCCGGATGTGGCTTTGACTTTTGTACTATCTATTTTTTGCTCCTTTTTTGAGCTGTACTTTGCAGACCAGACTTTGTTTGATTCTTCTTTTAATAATAAAATGGCCGCATGCATCTCTCAAATGCAGAGGCCGAGGGATGACCTCCTTTTCAAAAAAAGGAGGAGAAAGCCCAGGGCGCTATATCCTAGTAGGGGAATTTCAAGAGCACTTCAGATCCCATCTTCCTTCCCGGGGTAGCTCTTCTTGGTCATTTGGTGGTACAAGGGAGAGGAAGACGAGCGGAACAGAAGGCACTAGGCGAAGGGAGGGAGATCTTCGTGAGGAGGCGGCTGAACCCTGTCGCGGGAGGGAGACGACGTGGGAAATATTTCCACGAGTGCGGCGTGTGGAAATAGTAGGGTTCGGGCTGGCATGACTCGTGGATTGGGTCAGCCAAATGTCTTTTTTGATTTCCCTGGCGAGAGTTCTCACGTGGGTTTCGGGACCTGGAAAGTGGAAGGGATCCCGGGGGGAACCCAGGTAACCAAATGAGCCCTAAAAGCTAGCCAAAGGAATACTCGATGATTATTAGGACCCCGATTACAACACAAGATGACGTCAGCCCACGAGCCACACACGCACCACATAGCTAGCACACAAGCACGCCTCCAGCGGCACGCAATCCACGAACATTACGGACGCATGCCCACGCTGAGTCCTTAGTTGCATTTGTCGTCGGCACCGTGCCCAGATGTGATTGCCGCCACCGCCAATATGTTCGCAACTAGATGTTGGGGAACACAGTATTCAAATTTTTTACCTACGATCATGCAAGATCTATCTTAGGAGATGCATAGCAAGGAGCGGGGAGAGTGTGTCCACGTACCCTCATAGACCGAAAGCGGAAGCGTTTAGTAACGTGGTTGATGTAGTCAAACGTCTTCACGATCCAACCGATCCAAGTACCAAACGTACGACACCTCCGTGTTCAGCACACGTTCAGCATGATGATGTCCCTCGAGCTCTTGATCCAGTTGAGGACGAGGGAGAGTTCCATCAGCACGATGGCATGGCGACGGTGATGATGAAGTTACCGGCGCAGGGCTTCGCCTAAGCACTATGACGATATGACCAAGGCATGTAACTATGGAGGGGGAACCGCACACGGCTAAGACAAATCTTGGAGTGTCTTTGGGGTGCCCCCTCCCACGTATATAAATGGGGGAGGAGAGGAGGCCAGCCATAAGGGGCACGCCATAAGGAGGAGTCCTACTTGGACTCCCGGTCCAAGTAGGATTCGCCCCCCCCCCCCCCTTTCCTATTCCAACTAGGAGAAGGAGGGAAGGGGAAGGAGGGGGGCGCCGCCCCCTCCTAGTCCAATCCGGACCAGCCCATGGGGGCGCGCAACCACCCCTTGAGGCCCCTCTCTCCTTTCCCCTAAAGCCCATTAAGGCCCATTACTCTCCCGGGGGGTTCCGGTAACCTCCCGGTACTCCGGAAAATACCCGAAACACTTCGGAACCATTTCGGTGTCTGAATATAACCTTCCAATATATCGATCTTTATGTCTCAACCATTTAGAGACTCCTCGTCATGTCCATGATCTCATCTGGGATTCCGAACAAACTTCGGTTCATCAAAACACGAAACTCATAATACAAATCGTCATCGAATGTTAAGCGCGCGGACCCTACGGGTTCGAGAACTATGTAGACATGACCGAGACACCTCTCCAGTCAATAACCAATAGTGGAACCTGGATGCTCATATTGGCTCCTACATATTCTATGAAGATCTTTATCGGTCAAACCGCATAACAACATATGTTGTTCCCTTTGTCATCGGTATGTTACTTGTCTGAGATTCAATCGTCGGTATCATCATACCTTGTTCAATGTCGTTACCGGCAAGTCTCTTTACTCGTTGCTTAATGCATCATCCCGCTACTAACTCATTAGTCACATTGCTTTCAAGGCTTATAGTGATGTGCATTACCGAGAGGGCCTAGAGATACCTCTCCGATACTCGGAGTGACAAATCCTAATCTTGATCTATGCCAACCCAACAAACACCTTCAGAGACACCTATAGAGCATCTTTATAATCACCTAGTTACGTTGTGATGTTTGATAGCATACAAGGTGTTCCTCCAGTATTCGGGAGTTGCATAATCTCATAGTCAGAGGAATATGAATAAGTCATGAAGAAAGCAATAACAATAAAACTTAACGATCATTATGCTAACCTAACGGATGTGTCTTGCCCATCACATCATTCTCCTAATGATGTGATCCCGTTCATCAAATGACAACACATGTATATGGTTAGGAAACTTAACCATCTTTGATTAATGAGCTAGTCAAGTAGAGGCATACTAGGGACACTCTCTTTTGTCTACGTATTCACACATGTACTAAGTTTCCGGTTAATACAATTCTAGCATGAATAATAAAAATTTATCATGATATAAGGAAATATAAATAACAACTTTATTATTGCCTCTAGGGCATATTTCCTTCAGTCTCCCACTTGCACTAGAGTCAATAATCTAGTTCACATCGTCATGTGAATTAACACCAATAGTTCACATCTTTATGTGATTAGTTCACATCGCCATGTGACTAATACCCAAAGGGTTTTACTAGAGTCAATAATCTAGTTCACATCGCTATGTGATTAAGACCCAAAGAGTACTAAGGTGTGATCATGTTCTGCTTGTGAGAGAAGCTTAGTCAGTGGGTCTTTCACATTGATGTCTACTACACAACCTTCTTCTTGTAGACGTTGTTGGGCCTCCAAGTACAGAGGTTTGTAGGACAATAGAAAATTTCCTTCAAGTGGATGACCTAAGGTTTATCAATATGTGGGATGCGTAGGATGAAGATAGCCTCTCTCAAACAACCGTGCAATCAAATAGCAAAGAGTCTCTTGTGTCCCCAACACACCCAATACAATGGTAAATTGTATAGGTGCACTAGTTCGGCGAAGAGATGGTGATACAAGTGCAATATGGATGGTAGATATAGGTTTTTGTAATCTGAAAATATAAAAACAGCAAGGTAGAAACTGATAAAACTGAGAGAAAATGGTATTGCAATGCTAGGAAACAAGGCCTAGGGTTCATACTTTCACTAGTGCAAGTTTTCTCAACAATAATAACATAATTGGATCATATAACAATCCCTCAACATGCAACAAAGAGTCACTCCAAAGTCACTAATAGCAAAGAACAAACGAAGAGACTATTGTAGGGTACGAAACCACCTCAAAGTTATCCTTTCTGATTGATCTATTCAAGAGTCCGTAGTAAAATAACACGTAGCTGTTCTTTTCGTTCAATCTATCCTAGAGTTCGTACTAGAATAACACCTTAAGACATCAATCAACCAAAACCCTAATGTCACCTAGATACTCCAATGTCACCTCAAGTATCCGTGGGTATGATTATATGATATGCATCACACAATTTCAGATTCATCTATTCAACCAACACAAAGAACTTCAAAGAGTGCCCCAAAGTTTCTACCGGAGAGTCAAGATGAAAACGTGTGCCAACCCCTATGCATAAGTTCACGAGGTCACGGATCTCGCAGGTTGATCACCAAAACATACATCAAGTGGATCACGTGAATATCCCATTGTCACCACAGAGAAGCACATGCAAGACATACATCAAGTGTTCTCAAATCCTTAAAGACTCAATCCGATAAGATAACTTCAAAGGGAAAACTCAATCTGTCGGGGATATACCCCGCAGTATGACCTGGCTAGAGTTGTAAACCGGTTGGGACTTGGTAAACCGGCTGGTGGTAAACCGGCGGAGAGTCAAGACAGATGGCTAAGACAGACGGTAAACCGGCGAAGAGTCAAGACAGATGGCTAAGACAGACGGTAAACCGGCTGGTGGTAAACTGGCAGATAGTTAAGACAGATGGCTAAGACAGACAATGTTAAACCAGCAGACAATGTTAAACCGGCAGACGTTAAGAAGCCCAAGAAGGGGAGTCAAAATAGTTTAAGTTAAAGTTCGAGTTGGACTCCACATGTAACCCGCCCCTTCAACATATATAAGGAGGGGCAAGGCTCCTCAAAGGGAGACAAGCAAGAAACAATCTCTAGGGCTAGACACAACTAGAGAAGAGCCGGTTTACGGCGACTCCCTAGTGATGATAATGAGATCTAGCCTCAAACAGCATGTAGGGTTGTTACCGGGTGATGTTTCCCGGGGCCCGAAGCTGTCTAAACCCTTGTCTTCTGTTGTGTCTCTCGATTCCGCTCAACCCCTCTCAAGCTACCACATAGATGCGTTGGCCTCGCGACTAAGTCCTCACACTAAGGACATCTGCCGTGACGATTCCACGACAGTTGGTGCCCATCGTGGGGCCTGCGCACGGTGGTGTTGAATTCTTGGAGGGATCTCTTCTAAGGATCGAGAAGTTTGCAATTTTCCAGACGAAGAAGAATCGATGGGGAAGGACTTATATTGTATTCAAGATGAGCAATCAGGTCTGATCCTCGTATGAGGTTTGCATTAAAGAAACATTAGGGTTGCGTAGAGTGCGCCGCTGCAGCTAGATAATCTGTCGAATCCGGATCGATTTCTGTCGAAGCTATCATTGGAAGCCGAGGTGAGGCTAGTTGCCGGCTCAAGTTCGGACATGATCAGGCCAGTTATGGAGAGGTCGGGTAAATTTGCTGCTACTCATCACCTGATGGAAACAAGAAGATATCAACTATGCACTAGTACTAATACGGGACAGAAGCGACGAAAGGATAAAAAAAGAAGAAGAAGGGATGCAATGACCCAGAACCGGATTGGAACACGCGCTCGGTCTCTGAACCGCGCTATCTGCCTCATTGACAGATCACCTCCGAGTCGCCATGGCCCATCTACGCCAAGCCGCCAATCACCAACGCTTGCTGCCTTGTTTTCTACGGATACAGTGGATACAACCCTACTGCCTGGAGCTCTGCCCAAGTCAAATACGATCCGGACATGGACGCAGGCGCCGAGTCAGCATTTTCTTTGCGACGCCCTTGCTTCTGAGCTGGCCTAGCGGCCAGCTTAGCCGCGGTGGTCTTCGCCACTGCCCAAACCGCTTTTTGCGACAACCCGCCTCTGCTAATATGGCCGGATCACCCCCATCTCCGCTAAACCGCCGAGCGCCTCGAGCTTCCTCTGCTGCTTCTCGTGAGCGAGCTATAGCATACCAAGTTACCTGAGTCCGAGCGCGTCGAGCCGGCCCCCAGGCCGCGGTGGTGGCGGAGGTAAGTAACCGCCGCCGCCCTGCCTTGCTGTTCTGCTTCGCCAGCACGGTCTCATCTCGGGCTTCAACCGCCAGGTCGTCCCGCCTCACCGATCAAATCAGCAATCGCTCGCCTCGTCGGTTTATCACCTCACGGCCGGAGCATGCTTCGACCCGTCGTCCGCCTTGTATTCGACCGGCACGGCCCCGATCCATCTCACCATCACGGACGTGCTTCCGAGCTACCGGCCCTAATTCGCCACCTCGGGCCAGCCTTACCCCGTCGCCGGTTCAGTCGCGCCATCGTCTCCTCTGGATCGCCATCACCGACCCGCAGCCACCTCAAACCGCCGTCGCCTTCATATCTGAGCCACCATGGCAACGCTGATCCGCCGGCCGAGCACGGCTGCATCAAGTCGCTGTCCTCACAACCTGCTTGAGCCGCTGGGGCTTTCCTCGGTTCTGAATCGCCACAGCTGTGATAATCCACTTCGGCCTCGACTGTACCTTCAAGCTCTCCGCCATGAGCCGTCCCTGTGCCGGGTCACCTCTGTCTGAATCGCCGCCGGGCCGCCATGGACTCGCCACGCCGCTTTACTCCAACGTACATCTCCGCGTCGCTCGCCTGCACACCTCCGCACGCGACCGCGGCCCCATCCTCCTCTCTCGCAGGTGCCCGCACCCGCTGGCCCCCGCACGCCCTGCGTCGCCCATCAGCTATGTCGCCGCTGATTCGTCAGCTTCACATCGCCGGATCACCGCACTGGCTCGCGCCCCTGACTGGCCGGCTCCGGCTTCCCCATCGCCACCTCCGCTTCGGCCGTATGCTCCCCTGAACCGCCGCCGGGTCAAGCCCCTGCTACAAGCCGCCTCGTCGGCCTCTGACTTTGACTCGCCACTGAGATGCCGCACCAATGACCCGGCCGTCTGCCATTAAGCTCGCCCCCCGGTGCCGAGCCGCTACTGTTCGAGGACCCCGTCTGTCGCCATCGTCAAGCTGCTTGTTGAGCCGCCCTGCTGAGACGCCACTTCGCTGAGCGCCGCCACCTCCGAGCTGCCATTTCCGTCGCCGCGATCCTGAACCGGCCACGCCTTCGGGTCCGCGGCCTTGTTGACCCGTTGCAGTGGCTCCCCTCTGCCCGCAAGCAGCCCTCATGGCCCACGCCTCCATGGCTTCAACTGCGCCCGCACACCCGAGTCGCCCGTTCGTCGGTTTGGCTCCGCCTCGCTGTGCTCTCGCAGTTAGGTGTTCATACCAGATTGGTCTTGCCTCTGCTTCTGCTATAGTGCTGCTCAAACCGCCCAGTGTTGACCCACTGAGCTGTGGTCGCTGCTACTACCACGGTTTGATGGATGGAGATTTTGAGTTCAAGAAGATTAAAACGGCGTCAGGTGTGTCACCACTACAAACTGAAGTCCGATCAGTGCAAGGATCACATCGCAGGAAATGATTGGAAATTTTGCAGCGTATTATGTGATGGGGAGCGGTCAAATCACAAACCACCAAGAAAATCGTCTTCCTCTACTGCATGTTTCCCAGGCGCGTTAGGGAGTGAAAAAAAATAAAAATAAAAGGGGGGTCAAACATGACCCGGAGGGTCCGTCTGAGTCGACCGGTGCAGAGCTTTAAGCCGCCACCTCGGTTGCGGTGAACGGATCATTCATCATCCAAAACTGTTTGCCATCTGCAAACATCAGGTGCTATCCATCTCAAATTTGTTTTATTAACACATATTATTTCTATCAAAGGACAAATTACTTTGATTTGTATATTTTTATATACAGGACCATTAATCACTACAAATGTGGTTTATACCACGGATATGGAGCACAGATTGATAATATTCCACCTGGAGATAATCCGGAACATATCATATGATGAATGGACGCACACAAGCTGCCGCCCCTGCGGCCCGGACTACTTCGACTCATCGGGACCGTGCCTGCAATTGCCTCGCCTGGCCATGCTGGCTTATAACGCCGCGGCCGATTGATCTTTTTGAGCCGCCTCTGATGCTTACGATCGTATTCTCCGTCCGTCTCTCGCGGCCCGGTCTACATCAACACACCGGGCCACACCTGTCTGCATGAGTTATTCATTGAGTATGAGCAAGTCACTGCTTGGGTAGCCCGGTTTTTCTTCCAATACATTGGAGGCAAATTATCATTCAGCCGCCGTCTGCACTGGATGGATCAATGGACATGCACACAAATTGCTGCCACTACAGTTTGGTCAACTTCAAACAACCAGTTGGAAGGAACCATTGGCCGAGTTGCTGACACGATTCATACGGGATCGTTTATAACCCGCCGCAGTCACCTCAATTTTCTGTGGATTTACATCACGTTATTAACACCGATGATATATACCTTCTTCTATGGTCAAGTACGGAGAATCTCAAGACAACTCCTTGAGTCGTCTTAAGACTCGAGGGCTATGATATGACACAACAAGTCTTGCCAGTTTCGGCAAATTCAAGTGCCCCAGGATGTTGAATGGAAACCCGGTCCCGGAAGCTACTGTTATATTGATGAAAATATAAAGGCCGTCAGAAATATTCCAGCTCACAATGATACTTCCGGTTTATAATTCGGTTCAAGGGAAATCTATTCTCCCACAAAGCTCTGAAGCGCTCAAATCCGGTTTAAGAATTTCCGGTTCAAAAAGGAATTAACTTCTCGCAAGTTCGAGTTTAAAGGCCGTCGGAAAATTTCTGGCTGAAAATGAGGATTTCGGTTTAAAATCCGGTTCAAGGGAAAGATGTCTCCCATAAAGCTTTGAAGCTCTCAATATCCGGTTTAAAATCCCGGTTCAAGAAGAATTTATCTCTTGCAAAAAGTTAAAAGTTGCCGAAGAGGACTTGTTGCCATGATGTACGGTTCAAACATGGGTATCCTGCCTTATTGGCTTATCATATTATTGATTACATGGGGGCTTCGGCTGACAAAGCGGAAGTTCTGTCCATTAATCCGGCTATCATGCCACAACAAAGCTCGGGAGCTTCACACCCAAGGGGCCAAAGAGAGTATTGTTGCTATGCACAGCTCAAACATAGGCACCCATTGAGCACAGCTCACAAAGTTACTTGGGGGCTCTTTGTGTAAAGTAACAAAGAGCTTGAAAGGACCCTTGTAATTGGGTATCGACCCACGGCTTGGAAGCATGGTGTATTCACCTAAAACCCCAGGTTAACCTGCCTTCATCAAGTAAGCCACTCCTATCCACGTAATCCTGGCATGAAGTGTATTCACCTAAAACCCCAGGTTAACCTGCCTTCATCAAGTAAGCCACTCCTATCCACGTAATCCTGGCATGACCCGCCGAACGTTTGACAGTTACTCTCATTGAGACCCTGAACTTGTCAAAGTTAAAACAACGATTGGTTACTTGGAGGCCCATCTTAAAAGGCTTTGTCGAATGGTTTAACTCAGCGGCCTGGCAGCCCATGAAAAGCCTCAAATTTGGGCCTGGCAGCCCTTGAAAATCCTCGACTACACGGTTTTATTTGCCTTTGTCAAGATTTTTCTCTTTTGATAAATTTTATGTTCAACCGGTGTCTATTGACCCGGCATGACTATCAGTCATCAAATTAACCCAGTGTTCGTAACTCGGCTCGACTTTCAACTACAAGTTGTCAGTACATAATCACTTATAATTCGGTGTTTATTGACCCGGCCTGGCTTCGGACTATAAGTCGCCAGTATATATTTGGATTGCGCCATTGGAATTATGCACTTATAAATCATTGGGTATATTATTCAAATAGCCAACATGGCTGGATTTTAATTATGGTTATTAATAACCAGTATTATGATTAAGGTTTCAAAGTCGCTTTTGCGGAATGGCTATCATATTGTCAATAGATATGATTTATTCTACAATTGAAGGAATAATCCCGAGTTGTTGCAGGCTTACGACCCAACACTTGGGGGCTACATTATTTCAGTTGAAATTACATCAAATACACAAGTCTCATGTCGCTGCAAGCATGCACCATGACACTTGGGGGCTAATGCAAAGTCATTTTTTGCTCACCTCATTGAAGAGCCGACTCATCACATCATAATGAGCCGGCCCTTGGAGGCTACCAATTGCTCTTGTCAACAATTCAAGGTACACAAATTTTCATTTATCATTGAAGGGTCCACTGCTTAGTTGGTAAAGCACAAGGCTCTTAACCTTGTGGACATGGATTCAAGCCCCATGATGGGGGTTACATCATATGATGTTATTTTCATTGAAGTATATATCAAAGTCCCAGCTCAATATTATCTTACTGAGCCGGCCCTTGGGGGCTACACGTTGCTGTTCAAAGTTTACATGATTATATTTACAAAGTCCCTGATCATTATTGCATAATGACCCAGCCCTTGGGGGCTACACTGGTTGAAGTTTTTATGAGCATCACAAAATTACAAGTCCCAGGTTGCTGCAAGCATGACAACCCGGCCCTTGGGGGCTACATATGTGGAATACTCAATTCTGACTAGTGATTGAGATGAACAACCTGGTTTTCTTCAAGATTGTGATATTTATATTGAAGCAAGTCTTAAGTTGTTGCTATGCTACCTTCTTAAGACTTGAGGGCTACAAGTGATAGTCCTATAAGAGATATATTTTCAAGCTGGATGTTAACTACAAGTATGACCCGGTGCTATCAATATTTATAAACCGGCAAGTTCTACATTCTTAAACCGGCTGAAGATCAGATGAGGATTTCAAGGACCATTATTTTTTTAAGTCATTGGGAGCTGAGTCAAAGAAGTTATTCTTAACAATATTTCTCTGTGACAAACCAATGTCAATAAATTGATTATGAAGATGGCCTATTAAACCAGATTTTCTAGAAGAAGGAAGTGACAAGGACTTAAGGATGATTAGAGTCAGTTTAACATGGATAAATCCAAATGAAAACTGGGGGCTAATGTCTGGGATATACCCCGCAGTATGACCCGGCTGGAGTTGTAAACCGGTTGGGACTTGGTAAACCCGCTGGTGGTAAACTGGCGGAGAGTCAAGACAGATAGCTAAGACAGACGGTAAACCGGCTGGTGGTAAACTGGAGGAGAGTCCAGACAGATGGCTAAGACAGACGGTAAACCGGCTGGTGGTAAACCGGCAGACAATTAAGACAGATGGCTAAGACAGACAATGTTAAACCGACAGACAATGTTAAACCGGCAGATGTTAAGAAGCCCAGGAAGGGAAGTCAAAATAGTTTAAGTTAAAGTCCGAGTTGGACTCTACATGTAACCCGCGCCTTCAACATATAAAAGGAGGGGCAGGGCTCCTCAAAGGGAGACAAGCAAGAAACAATCTCTAGGGCTAGACACAACTAGAGGAGAGCCGGTTTACGGCGACTCCCTGGTGATGATAATGAGATCTAGCCTCAAACAGCATGTAGGGTTGTTACCGGATGATGTTTCCCGGGGCCCGAAGCTGTCTAAACCCTTGTCTTGTGTTGCGTATCTCGATTCCGCTCAACCCCTCTCAAGCTACCACATAGATGCGTTGGCCTCGCGACTAAGTCCTCACACTAAGGACATCTGCCGTGACGATTCCACGACACAATCCATTACAAGAGAGTAGAGGGGGAGAAGCATCATAATATCCAACTATAATAGCAAATCTAGCGATACATCAAGATCGTGCGAATCAAGAACATGAGAGAGAGAGAGATCAAACACATAGCTACTGGTACATACCCTCTGCCCCGAGGGTGAACTACTCCCTCCTCGCCATGGAGAGCGTCAGGATAATGAAGATGGCCACCGGAGAGGGATTCCCCCCTCCGGTAGGGTGCCGAAACGGGTCTAGATTGGTTTTTGGTGGCTACAGAGGCTTGTGGCGGCGGAACTCCCGATCTAGGTTATTTTCTGGAGGTTTCTATATTTATAGGAATTTTTGGCGTCAGGAACAAGTCAGGGGGTCCCCGAGTTGTCCACGATATAGGGGGGCGTGCCTGGGGGGTAGGGCGCACCCCCCACCCTTGTGGATGGCTCGGGACTCTTCTGGCCCAACTCTTTCACTCCGAGGGCTTCTTTTGGTCCATAAAAAATCATCAAAAATTGGCACGTCAATTGGACTCCGTTTGGTATTCCTTTTCTGTAAAACTCAAAAACAAGGAAAAACAGAAACTGACACTGGGCTCTAGGTTAATAGGTTAGTCCCAAAAATCATATAAAATACCATATAAATGCATATAGAACATCCTAGATGGATAATATAATAGCATGGAACAATCAAAAATTATAGATACGTTGGAGACATATCACACATTCAGAGTCGTATGTATTTTGCAAATTTTCAATGTCTACAATGCTCTGCATGGAGCTACTCTAGCCAATTGCTCCCACTTTCAATATGTGTCCAGATTGAGACTCAGAGTCATCCGGATCGGTGTAAAAGCTTGCATTGACGCAACTCTTTATGACGAACTCTTTATCACCTCCATAACCGAGAAATATCTTCTAGTCTTCTAAGGATAATTTTGACTGCTGTCCAGTGATCCACTCCTGGATCAATATTGTACCCCCTTGCCAAATTCATGGCAAGTTACACAATAGGTTTGGTACACAGCATAGCATACTTTATAGAACCTATGGTTGAGGCATAGGGAATGACTTTCATTCTCTTTCTATTTTCTGTTGTGGTCGTGTTTTGAGTCTTACTCAACTTTAAAACTTGCAATATAGGCGAGAACTCCTTCTTTGACTGTTCCATTTTGAACTACTTCAAAATCTTGTCAAGGTATGTACTCATTGAAAAATCTTATCAAGCGTCTTGATCTATCTCTATAGATCTTGATACCCAATATGTAAGCAGCTTCACCGATGTCTTTCTTTGAAAAACTCCTTTCAAACACTCCTTTATGCTTTCCAAAAAAATCTACATCATTTCTGATCAACAATATGTCATTCACATATACTTATCAGAAAGGCTGTAGTGCTCCCACTCACTTTCTTGTAAATACAGGCTTCACCGCAAGTCTGTATAAAACCATATGCTTTGATCACCTTATCAAAGCGTATATTCCAACTCCGAGATGCTTGCACCAGTCCATAGATGGATCGCTGGAGCTTGCACATTTTGTTAGCACCTTTAGGATTGAAAAAACCTTCTGGTTGTATCATATACAACTCTTCTTTAATAAATCCATTAAGGAATGCAGTTTTGATATCCATTTGTCAGATTTCATAAAATGTGGCAATTGCTAACATGATTCGGACGGACTTTAACCGTCGATACGAGTGAGAAAATCTCATCGTAGTCAACATATTGAATTTGTCAAAAACCCTTTTTGACAAGTCGAGCTTTTTAGATAGTAACACTACTATCAACGTCCGTCTTCCTCTTGAAGATCCATTTATTCTCAATGGCTTGCTGATCATCGAGCAAGTCCACCAAAGTCCACACTTTGTTCTCATACATGGATTCTATCTCAGATTTCATGGCCTCAAGCCATCTGTCTGAATCTGGGCTCATCATCACTTCCTCATAGTTCGTAGGTTCATCATGGTCTAGCAACATGACTTCCATAACATGATTACCGTACCACTATGGTGCAATCATAATCTAGTTGACCTACAAGGTTCGGTAGTAACTTGATCTGAAGTTTCATGATCATCATCATTAACTTCCTCACTAATTGGTGTAGGCATCACTGGAACTGATTTCAGTGATGAGATACTTTCTGATTCGAGAGAAGGTATAACTACCTCACCAAGTTCTACTTTGCTCCCACTCACTTCTTTTGAGAGACACTCCTTCTCTAGAAAGGATCCACTCTTAGCAACAAAGATCTTGCCTTCGGATCTGTGATAGAAGGTGTACTGTCACATCCCTAGCTTCTGGTGTTGCCTAGTGTTTGCATCTTGCTTGCATCATGTTTAAATTTCTGAAAGTTGAATTGAGGAAAGCTGAAAGCCTCACAAATCATTTCAAAAAAGTGATCAACATTAAAAATTGCTTCAAATAAACCCAAGAAAATGTTCCTGTTAAAGCTATAAAAATATTGGCAAGAGGTAAAATTCAAACCAGTATTTTTGGAGTCATAGAAATATTTATTTTGGGCATTTGAGTTAATCCAATAACTATTTGCATTGGATTTATATAGGTGATACATTAACTATATGTCCAATAATTCTGATAATTGTTGAGGGGCTTTGGAATAATCCATTTAGTCCCTGCAAAAATTGTCAGAAGCAGAAAAATTAGTTTGGTTCAAAATCCAAATTAAAACAAATGTCAGAAATAGGAAACAGGAACCAAAACACAAAAAAGGGCAGAACCTCACCTGTAGCTGACCTAGCGCCCAGTTGGCCCAATACTGTTGGAGGCCCAGCCCACCGGCGACTTGCCAGTCGTCCTCAACCCCTGCCAGCAGGCAGAGGCGAAGGCGGGCACGGCGCGCGCTGAGGCCGCCACCTCCTCCCTGCCTGTCTCACGCCCCTGTGGCCTTCTCGCGACGCCCAAGAGACGTGGACGAAGCCCCGCACCTCCCTGCCTCTCCCTCTCTCTCGCGCGCTCTCACCCCCTTCCCTGGATCTCTCTCTCTCTTGTGCCCGACCGCGCCGCCGCCACTGACGAGCTCCACCACGGACACAGCCACTCCCTCGCCCCCTCTCCGCGTCCCCGAGCTCCGCCACGACCCCGTGGAGCAGCACACCCGACGCACGTGACCAGAAGAGGCCCAGTCGACCAGAGCGTCGTCGTTTTCACCTCCGGTGCCCGGAGATCGACTCCATCAATTCGCCTCATCCAGAGTGTACCCGAGGTCGCTAACCTACCCTGCTGCATCGCCGTGAGCTCCTCTTTCTCCTCCCCTAACCACGTTGCTCTGCTCGTCCCCTAGTTAGCGCTGCTGCCGTGGCCGAGCTTCCCCTGCCGCCGGCCATGTCGCCGCCGCCGCTTTAGCCACCGCAGCTCCCTCCCGATCGCGTCACCGCACTCAGGGCACTCCTCGGGGGCCTCCCAGCCCCTCAGCTGGCCTCCTAGCGCACCGCAGCCCTGCGCCCGCTCAAACCTGAACTCCGGCCACCACCGCGAGCTCTGTTCCGGCGAGCTCCGGCCATCCCAGCTACTGCTGCTTGCTGGAATGGTTGCGCGCGTGTGCCAGCAATCCGTAGCCACAAACCGCGCGCCAAACCGTCGACCGTGGGCAAATCCCGAGCCCCTCCGCCGTCTCGGGCTTCGCCGGCGACGAGTCGCGGGTCATCTCCGGCGAGTTGACCCAGGGGTTTGACCCCGTCTGACCAGGGTTTGACCACCCTGGGTCACTGACGCGTGGGGCCAGCCCTGCTAATTAACCCAGGTTAGTGTTAATTATTTAGTTAGTTAATTAGCCTCTGACATGTGGGCCCAGGCCTTAACTAAACTAGATTAGGATTAGTATAATTTTAATTAACCTTGTTAGTTAACTATGTCACTGACGTGTGGACCCCACACGTCAGGTTTGACCTGGACCAAGCCGTTGACCTGCTGACGTCACTGTGAGGTCATGCCGACGCAATAATCCCTTTCTGGAATTTAAATAAATATTAAATGATTTATTATTTTCAGAAAATATCCTAAACTTTGAAAAATCATAGAAATTAATCTATAGCTCCAAATGAAATAAATTATATATGAAAAATTATTAGAAAAATTCAAGGAATCCATCTGTACCATTTTCATGCATGTTTGAGCAAGTTAACCTCACTGTTTAGGATGAAACATGATTAGGGCAAATTTCATAATAGGTTTGGAGTTGGAATTTGATATAGTTTTGAATTCCACTTCAATTAAAATGACTTTCTGTTGCATTTGCCCAAAACACATTCATATTGCCATGTCATAGCATGCATCATATTGTTGCATATCGTCATGTGTTGATTTTGTTCTTTCTCAATTGCCGGTGTTTGTCCCCCTCAATAGACATTGATCTAGCGATGAATTTGATGACATCGATGAAGAGCTATACTATCTTCAGAAGTGCCAGGCAAGCAAAACCCCCTTGTTCATTCCGATACAATCCCACTCTCTCGCTCCTGCTCTCTTTTACTGCATTAAGGACAACACCGATTCAATTGTTACATGCTGCGGTAGTTGAAGCCCTTTCCTCTGCATGACCTGTCATTGCCAGGGTAAATAGATGAAACCCACTAGCATGAGTAGGAGTTTGTTGAGCCCTGATGTGCCTACTCATTCATGCTTGTTGTCATGCCTGCTACTGCTTAGAGTTGAGTCAGGTCTGATTCATCGGGAATGAATTGGAATGTGGTGAACATGTCCTACCGTTGAGAGCTAAGCGTGTGAACACGATTTGGTAAAGGTAGCGGTGAGAGGCCATGTAGGAGTACATGGTGGGTTGTCTCATTGCAGCCGTTCTCAGGAACTGAGTTCTGTGTTTGTGATCCATGAATAGCTACTACCACCCATTGGAATGCTTAAGTGCCCCTCTCGACTTATTAATCAACCTGATCTCTATCCAGGAGTTGCAACTAGTTTCTCGTGTTTGTAGGTAGTGTTAGTAGCCTACCAAGTGGCACCCGGTACAACTGGCTTGGGACAGACTAGCCACAGTGGCACGGTGTACCGAGTGGCACCCGGATGGTGGGCTTGGGAACCCTGCACACATCGTTTGGGGCCGTGAGCGACACCCCGGCCGGATCTCCTTGCAGATGGAACCCGAATAGGCGATAAACCAGGACTAGAGACTTGTTGGTTAGTCAGGTCGTGGCCGACTCCCTCGCCCGACTTCCGCTTGAAGGTTGCCGAGGTACATGACATGTACATGGCGATAAGTGGCGAGAGCGTGTGGGAAGAAGTACACCCCTGCTGTGTTATCATTATCTATTCGAATAGCTGGATTCCTCGGATATGGAAACTTGGACCCCTTGCATAGTTCATAGACAAGCGAAAGTGGATACTCTAAAATGTGCAAGATAAGTGTGAGTGCTATGGATGGCGTTCTCGCAGGGAGACGAGAGCGGATCCATAGTGGTGTATTGGTGTGGTGAATTTGTGGACTCGTGTGCGCCACCTCAAAGAGTTACTTGTAGTCGTAGTTCAGGATAGCCACCGAGTCAAAGCTGGCCTGCTGCAGTTAAACTCCACCACCCCCTTTGTTGATACCGATGAATATGTAGTTAGTTCTGATGTAAGTCTTGCTGGGTACATTTGTACTCACATTTGCTTATTTTATGTTTTGTAGAGAGATTTCAGTCCCGCTAGTAGTCCCGCTTGGACTTCGACGTTTAGCTTGTTACCTCAGCTACGATCTTGTACCTTGGGAGGGTCTTCTAGATAGTCAGGCTTCTTAGCCTTTTTCATTTGTAGATGTCTGTACTCAGACTTGTTAAGCTTCCGCGTGTGCTTTGACTTGTATGCTCTGAATGTTGGGTCATGAGACCCATGTTTGTAATATCTCGCCCTTCGGAGCCTAATGAGTAAGTACTTGAGTCGTAGAGTTATGTTGTGATGCCATGTTGTATTTACACATATCGAGCATATTGTGTGTATGATTGAAATGCTTGGTATGTGTGGGATCTGACAACCTAGTTGTTTATCCTTGGTAGCCTCTCTTATGGGGAAATGTACTCTTGTGTTTCCATGAGCCATGGTAGTCCGCTACAGCCCGGTTCACCGGAGTCCTGCTAGCCCAGCACTACTGCTCAGGACACTTGACTGGCCGGCATGTGTCTCAGTTCATTCATGTGTCTGTCCCTTCGAGGAAATGTCATGCGGTGACTTCCGGAGTCCTGCCTAGCCTGCTACAGCCCGGGTTCCCGAAGTCCTGTTAGCCCAGTGCTACAGTTCGGATTCACACGCTGCTGACCGACATGCTCGATGTGATACATGTATGCCTGTCCCCATAGGTTGGTGCCGCTTTGGGTTCACGACTAGCCATGTCGACCCGGGTTCTCTGTCATGTGGATGCTAGCGACACTATCATATACGTGAGCCAAAAGACGCAAACGGTCCCGGGCCATAGTAAGGCGACACCCGTGGGAATACCGTGCGTGAGGCCGCAAAGCGAGTTGAGGTGTTACATGCTAGATCGATGTGACTTGGAATCGGGGTCCTGACAGCTTTGGTATCAGAGCCTGACTGCCTATAGGATTACCAAGCCAAATTGGTCGAAGTCGTGTCTAGAAATGCTTCAGTTATATAAGGGAATTGATTGTGGATGGGAACGTAAGGCTCTTTTTACTCCTTATCCTCATGACCTTCTGATCTGAGTCATCTTATCTTTTCTACGGGGTTAAGAACTAGGCTTCTCTTCTATCTCTCAGGATGATGTGTTACTAAATCGTAGTTGCCTAGGATTGTTGAGTTCAAGCCTCAGTTCAGTTCCTACTACCTCCATATGTTCATAGCCGGCCTCAGAACCTTGATATTGTGATATTGAGTGGTTATGCCACCATTTTTGCAGGATGTCTCAAATCATTTTGAGCATTTACGGCCATTATGCTGTCCGAGTCATTCCAGGTTTCTAAATAATCTGATGCATTTGCAAATCCTTCCTCCGTTCCCGATGTCCTTTTGGTCAGAATAAGCACACTAGCCAGAGAGTTGAGGTACTCTGCTGCCTCGACATTATGTTGGAGCTATTGTTATGACCCTAGGTGTCTTAGAGAGTCACCTAGTAATCTAGCAATGTTTTGTGTTCCCAGTGTGATGAATCTGGCCACCATTCTCGAAAGCATCCCGTGATGTCACTTAGTAGTAGGCATTCTACTCTTGGGTTTTGAACCCGAGATTCACCCTACTTCATGTTGTTAGTATTTGCTAGTTCCCTTAAGATATTAGTAACCTTGTGATAGTCCTCGAGGCCCGTGGTATATTGTTCTTCCAATACCATGAGCCAATATGGCAGAAGTTCTTTTGAACCAAAAGATCACAACCAGAGTGCTCTTGATGAGTTCTTCATTCTATATTGTGACTCTGCCAATTCTATCTCTCTGCATGGGTTATCTGGAAGAAACCTGTTGGACTTAGTTCGACATACTAATCTATGCATCCACAACTCAAAATGTTATATGTTCCTTGAGTTGTTACTCTTCACCTGTATTCCGACCATTGTCTATCATTCGATAGTCAAGAGTATGTGTGCAATCATGTTCATCGATGGCTATTATTCTTGTGGTCCGTCAAGCCGTTCTGGTTCAGAATGACTAGGGGAAACAAAACTCTAGTACCTCATCCATATCCAGGATTGGATCAAAGTAGTTGTATTTCGCAGATCAAAATGCCAATCCAGCTTTTGCTTTGTTCTACCTTGGAGTGTTACCATCTTTATGTCAGGAATGTCATGAGAATTGCACCGCCTCCTATGAACTCTTGATGCAGTGATACTTCTCTCCATCATTATTCATTCCTTGGTTCCGTGTTGTTGTAACCGGAATGTCGACGAGTGAACCATGATGTGTGAAATCAATACTCCTAGCAACTGTGTTGCTTGGTAGTTATGGACATTATTATCATTCTTAGCGTGTTGGTTATCGAATCACTATTCTAGGATTGATCGTGCTACCTTGTCCTTATTTCTGGTGCACTATTCGATCAATGAGTTAGGATTGTGTCAAACCCTTGCTCTATTGGTCACATCATCTTGCCTCGCAAAGCAAGATTGTTCTTGAGCTTAGTAACATATCGGTGGTTCGTGAATTTCCGAATATCTTCTCGGAAGTGTTACCAGGTTGTCACCTGACCGCTATGTTGAGTTCGTGATCAAGTTGGTTTCTTGTAAACCACTCCTTCTCCAAGAATCTATGTTGGATACCCCTGAGCTAGTTGGTCAAGCTAAATAACAACTTGGAGACTTGGAAGAAAAAAGCTTAATCCACTTAGTTCACTCTAAAGGGGATATCTTGTGTGTGTGTGTTGACGAGAGATGATACCTTCATCGATTGTTCCTCGTGATCGATTGTTGAATCTATCATCTTGACCAAACCTTGATTTGAGTGTGGGCTATCATCAAATCAAGTTAGAGCCAACGATATTCATATTGTTGTCTTACTCATGGTTGTTCCTCGAGCATACACCATTACATCCTTTGGTCTGACCAATACTACCACATTGTTCACATAATGGTGGAATTCCAGTGATATGGAAATTCCGATGAGTTGCTGTTGAGCCCATCAGCAGCATCTTGTCTCCTCCATGATTCATGTTGAACATTGAGCTAGTGTTGGAACTTTTGCAAGCATTACCTTCGTGTTCAACTCATGAGGTATATGTTTGGGTGAAAGAAGTGACTTTCTCTAAGTTCACGTGCATTAGCTGTAAGTTGCCACCATGAATTTGAGAAAGGATTGTTTTGTTTCCCTTGGAATCATCCCAAATCAGTCATGCATATGTGCGAAGTATTCTATGGTTTGGTAGATTAATTACCTCCACTCCATATGTGTTCCTAGCACACCAAGCCACTGATTGATTTGTTCAAGGAGAAGAAGTTCCTTTTTAAGAGCTAACCCGGGCTTAATCAAGGACTTCGTTATCCGCAATGATGGTTCCCCACCTGAACTCGGTAGTGTTTCATTATAAGACTACTATGTGGTCATGCTTGTCTGGGATAGCGTGTTCACATGTTTGTAGCAGAACCAGCTCGTGTTTTGGAGCTTACCACCATAGTCCATTTCCCGAGAATCCTGCAACGTCATCTCGTCGACTTGTCTTGCAAACTTTCATTTTTCTCTCTAGACTTGATGAGTCTGGAATATCCTGACACCAACCAGATCTGAATCTCAGGCAGATATGATGGTTGGAACATTTTCCAAGAACTATAAAATTGGTCTCTCTGTAACCGGTAAAGTGGATGTCGTGGCCAACACACCCAGTCAGAAGACCTATTATTGTAGTATCTTGATTGGGGAAGTTGGCCACCTCCCCATAAGGATTTCGTAGGATTTACTCTAGAAGTTGTTCTTTATGGATACTTTGTATTCCGAAGTCCGACAACTACTTGATGGCTATGTTGATGCTTTAAGCATGACCGTAGTAACCAATACATCAAGGAGAACATTAGAAGCGGAGTGCTAAATGTCTCTTGGTCGATCATCCAGATTTCGTTTCCTTGGCCTCGCTAAGGTGAAATCTGAGAAAGGGTTGTCTTTCTATGCATCTGCATTGTCCATCTCTATTCGTCAAGGTAGTAAGATGTGTTGCCAGGATCCTCGATATGGATGTTGGTAGAACCTTGATGAATATGGAAATGCTCAAGTTCTTGAGAGCACGCGCAAGCAAAATCATCCATTGCGTTGTCTTCTACCAGGTAGTCCACATCATTCATTCTAGTTCGAGTATGCCATTTCTTCGAGCTCCTTCACACGATCGTTTGTGATTGCCTGAGGCTGGTATAAAGAGTTTCAATGATCTTTGTATCAAAAGTAATTCTTTTTGCCACTTAAGGGAAATGCTCTACGAGTCACCTTTCCCTAAGGTGTCCCATTATGGAATCATGGCAATTACCTCCTCGCTACTTTGAAACCATGCACCATCCTACTCCAGCGTGGAATTGTTGCCTACCAATTTGAACCCTCGTCATCTATTACCTTCCATCTCTCTCGATGTGTGTTTTGCCTCTCAGCTCCAGAGATGTTACTATGTATCATTCCATGAGTTGATCTTGTGATCATTAAGATGATCCTAAGTTGCTCGAACCTCAGGAAGGTCGATTCTTCCTAAATTCTCCCTTTCTACTCGTTGTCATGTTGGATGTAGTTCTCAAAGCAAGACATCGAGATCAAGGTGATGCAATGAATCAACATCCTCGAGAAAGACATCTGGACCGTGAAGATTGTGTTAGCTTGTGTCCCTCTATCTTCTTACCTCACGACTTGAATCCCGGGACGAGATTCTTGTTTAGTAGGGGTGAGCTGTCATATCCCTAGCTTCTGGTGTTGCCTAGTGTTTGCATCTTGCTTGCATCATGTTTAAATTTCTGAAAGTTGAATTGGGGAAAGCTGAAAGCCTCACAAATCATTTAAAAAAAATGATCAACATTAAAAATTGCTTCAAATAAACCCAAGAAAATGTTCCTGTTAAAGTTATAAAAATATTGGCAAGAGGTAAAATTCAAACCAGTATTTTTGGAGTCACAGAAATATTTATTTTGGGCATTTGAGTTAATCCAATAATTATTTGCATTGGATGTATATAGGTGATACATTAACTATATGTCCAATAATTCTGATAATTGTTGAGGGGCTTTGGAATAATCCATTTAGTCCCTGCAAAAATTTTTAGAAGCAGAAAAATTAGTTTGGTTCAAAAACCAAATTAAAACAAATGCCAGAAATAGAAAACAGGAACCAAAACACAAAAAAAGGGCAGAACCTCACCTGTAGCTGACCTAGCGCCCAGTTGGCCCAGTACTGTTGGAGGCCCAGCCCACCTGGCGACTTGCCAGTCGTCCTCAACCTCTGCCAGCAGGTAGAGGTGAAGGCGGGCACGGCGCGCGCTGAGGCTGCCACCTCCTCCCTGCCTGTCTCACGCCCCCGTGGCCTTCTCGCGACGCCCAAGAGACGTGGACGAAGCCCCGCACCTCCCTGCCTCTCCCCCTCTCGCGCGCGCTCTCACCCCCTTCCCTGGATCTCTCTCTCATGCCCGACCGCGCCGCCGCCACCGACGAGCTCCACCACGGCCACAGCCACTCCCTCGCCTCCCTCTCCGCGTCCGCGAGCTCCGCCACGACCCCGTGGAGCAGCACACCCGATGCACGCGACCAGAAGAGGCCCCAGTCGACCGGAGCGTCGTTGTCTTCACCTCCGGTGCCCGGAGATCAACTCCATCAATTCGCCTCGTGCAGAGCGTCCCCGAGGCCGCTAACCTACCATGCCGCATCGTCGTGAGCTCCTCTTTCTCCTCCCCTAACCATGTTGCTCTGCTCGTCCCCTAGCTAGCGTTGCTGCCGTGGCCGAGCTTCCCCTGCCGCCGGCCATGTCGCCGCCACCGCTTTAGCCACCGCAGTTCGCTCCCGAGCGCGTCACCGCACTCAGGGCACTCCTCGGGGGCCTCCCAGCCCCTCAGCTAGCCTCCTAGCGCACCGCAGCCCTGCGCCCGCTCAAACCCGAACTCCGGCCACCGCCGCGAGCTCTGTTCCGGCGAGCTCCGGCCATCCCAGCTACTGCTGCTTGCTGGAATGGATGCGTGCGTGTGCCAGCAATCCGTAGCCGCAAACCGCACGCCAAACCGTCGACCGTGGGCAAATCCCGAGCACCTCCGCCACCTCGGGCTTCGCCGGCGACGAGCCGCGGGTCAACTCCAGCCAGTTGACCCGGGGGTTTGACCCCGTCTGACCAGGGTTTGACCACCCTGGGTCACTGACGCGTGGGGCCAGCCCTGCTAATTAACCCAGGTTAGTGTTAATTATTTAGTTAGTAAATTATCCTCTGACATGTGGGCCCAGGCCTTAACTAAACTAGATTAGGATTAGTATAATTTTAATTAACCTTGTTAGTTAACTATGTCACTGACGTGTGGACCCCACACGTCAGGTTTGACCTGGACCGAGCCGTTGACCTGCTGACGTCACTGTGAGGTCATGCTGACGCAATAATCCCTTTCTTGAATTTAAATAAATCTTTAATGATTTATTATTTTCACAAAATATCCAAAACTTTGAAAAATCATAGAAATTAATCTATTGCTCCAAATGAAATAAATTATAGATGAAAAATTATCAGAAAAATTCAAGGAATCCATCTGTACCATTTTCATGCATGTTTGAGCAAGTTAACCTCACTGTTTAGGATGAAACACGATTAGGGCAAATTTCATAATAGGTTTGGAGTTGGAATTTGATATAGTTTTGAATTCCACTTCAATTAAAATGACTTTCTGTTGCATTAGCCCAAAACAGATTCATATTGCCATGTCATAGCATGCATCATATTGTTGCATATCGTCATGTGTTGGTTTTGTTCTTTCTCAGTTGCCGGTGTTTGTCCACCCTCAGTAGATGTTGATCCAGTGATGAATTTGATGACACCGATGAAGAGCTATACTATCTTCAGAAGTGCCAGGCAAGCAAAACCCCCTTGTTCATTCCGATACAATCCCACTCTCTCACTCCTGCTCTCTTTTACTACATTAAGGACAACACCGATTCAACTATTACATGCTGCGGTAGTTGAACCCCTTTCCTCTGCATGACCTGTCATTGCCACAGTAAATAGATGAAACCCACTAGCATGAGTAGGAGTTGTTTGAGCCCTGATGTGCCTACTCATTCATGCTTGTTGTCATGCCTGCTAGTGCTTAGAGTTGAGTCAGGTCTGATTCATCGGGAATGAATTGGAATGTGGTGAACATGTCCTACCGTTGAGAGCTAAGCGTGTGAACACGATTTGGTAAAGGTAGCGGTGAGAGGCCATGTAGGAGTACATGGTGGGTTGTCTCATTGCAGCCATTCTCAGGAACTGAGTTCTATGTTTGTGATCCATGAACAGCTACTACCACGCATTGGAATGCTTAAGTGCCCCTCTCGACTTATTAATCAACCTGATCTCTGTCCAGGAGTTGCAACTAGTTTCTGGTGTTTGTAGGTAGTGTTAGTAGCCTACCAAGTGGCACCCGATACAAGTGGGCTTGGGACAGACTAGGCACAGTGGCATGGTGTACCAAGTGGCACCCGGATGGTGGGCTTGGGAACCCTGCTCACATCGTTTGGGGTCGTGAGCGACACCCCGGCTGGATCTCCTTGCGGATGGAACCCGAATAGGCGATAAACCTGGACTAGAGACTTGTTGGTTAGTCAGGTCGTGGCCGACTCCCTCGCCCGGCTTCCACTTGAAGGTTGCCGAGGTACATGACCTGTACAGGGCGATAAGTGGCGAGAGCGTGTGTGAAGAAGTACACCCCTGCAGGGTTATCATTAACTATTCGAATAGCCGGATTCCTCGGATATGGATACTTGGACCCCTTGCATAGTTCATAGACAAGCAAAAGTGGATACTCTAAAATGCGCAAGATAAGTGTGAGTCTATGGATGGCGTTCTCGCAGGGAGACGGGAGCGGATCCATAGTGATGTATTGGTATGGTGAATTTGTGGACTCGTATGCGCCACCTTAAAGAGTTACTTGCAGTCGTAGTTCAGGATAGCCACCGAGTCAAAGCTGGCCTGCTGCAGTTAAACTCCACCACCCCCTTTGTTGATACCGATGCATATGTAGTTAGTTCCGATGTAAGTCTTGCTGGGTACATTCGTACTCATGTTTGCTTATTTTATGTTTTGCAGAGAGACTTCAGTCCCGCTTGGACTTCGACGTTTAGCTTGTTACCTCAGCTACGATCTTGTACCTTGGGAGCATCTTGTAGATAGTTAGGCTTCTCAGCCTTTTTCATTTGTAGATGTCTGTACTCAGACATGTTAAGCTTCCGCATGTGCTTTGACTGGTATGCTCTGAATGTTGGGTCATGAGACCCATGTTTGTAATATCTCGCTCTTGGGAGCCTAATGAATAAATACTTGAGTCGTAGAGTTATGTTGTGATGCCATGTTGTATTTACACATATCGAGCATATTGTGTGTATGATTGAAATGCTTGGTATGTGTGGGATCCGACAACCTAGTTGTTTATCCTTGGTAGCCTCTCTTATGGGGAAATGTAGTCTTGTGCTTCCATGAGCCATAGTAGTCCGCTATAGCCCGGTTCACCGGAGTCCTGCTAGCCCAGCACTACTGCTCAGGACACTTGACTGGCTGGCATGTGTTTCACTTTGTTCTTGTGTCTGTCCCTTTGGGAAAATGTCACGCGGTGACATCCGGAGTCCTGCCTAGCCTGCTACAGCCCGGGTTCCCGGAGTCCTGTTAGCCCAGTGCTACAGTCCGGATTCACACGCTGCTGACCGACATGCTCGATGTGATACATGTATGCCTGTCCCCATAGGTTGGTGCCGCTTTGGGTTCATGACTAGCCATGTCGGCCCGGGTTCTCTGTCATATGGATGCTAGCGACACTATCATATACATGAGCCAAAAGACGCAAGCGGTCCCGGGCCATAGTAAGGCGACACCCGTGGGAATACCGTGCGTGAGGCCGCAAAGCGATATGAGGTGTTACATGCTAGATGGATGTGACTTGGAATTGGGGTCCTGACATGTACCCAACAGTTTCTTTTGGGTATACTATGAAGACGCACTTCTCCGATTTGGGTTTGAGCTTATCAGGCTGAAACTTTTTCACATAAGCATCACAACACCAAACTTTAAGAAACGACAGCTTAGGTTTCTTGGTAAACCATAGTTAATACGGTGTCGTCTCAACGGATTTTTAGAAGGTGCCCTATTTAACGTGAATGCAGCTGTCTCTAATGCATAACCCCAAAACGATAGTGGTAAACCGGTAAGAGACATCATAGATGACACCATATCTAATAAAGTACGGTTACGACGTTCAGACACACCATTACACTGTGGTGTTCCAGGTGGCATGAGTTGCGAAACTATTCCACATTGTTTCAAATGAAGGCCAAACCTGTAACTCAAATATTCGCCTCCATGATCAGATCGTAGAAAATTTATTTTCTTGTTACGATGATTCTCAACTTCCATCCGAAATTCTGTGAACTTTTCAAATGTTTCAGAATTGTGTTTCATTAAGTAGATATACCCATATCTTCTCAAATCATCTGTGAAGGTTAGAAAATAACAATACCCACCGCGAGCCTCAACACTCATCGAACCGCATACATCGGTATGTATTATTTCCAATAAGTCAGTGGCTCGCTCCATTGTTCCGGAGAACAGAGTCTTAGTCATCTTGCCCATGAGGCATGGTTCGCAAGCATCAAGTGATTCATAATCAAGTGATTCCAAAAGCCCACCAGCATGGAGTTTCTTCATGCGCTTTACACCAATATGACCTAAACGGCAGTGCCACAAATAAGTTGCACTATCATTATTAACCTTGCATATTTTGGCTTCAATATTATGAATATGTGTATCATTACAATCGAGATTTAATAAACCATTCACCTTGGGTGTATGATCATAGAAGGTTTTATTCATGTAAACAGAATAACAATTATTCTTTGACTTAAACGAATAACCGTATTGCAATAAACATGATCCAATCATATTATGCTCAACGCAAACACCAAATAACATTTATTTTAGGTTCAGCACTAATCCCGAAGGTAAAGGGAGTGTGCGATGGTGATCTTATCAACCTTGGAATCACTTCCAACACACATCACCACCTTGCCCTCAACTAGTCTCTGTTCATTTTATAACTCTTGTTTCAAGTTACTAATCATTGCAACTGAACCAGTATCAAATACCCAGGGGTTACTATGAATACTAGTAAAGTACACATCAATAACATGTATATCATATATACTTTTGTTCACTTTGCCATACTTCTTATCCGCCAAGTATTTGGGGCAGTTCCGCTTCCAGTGACCATTTCCTTTGCAGTAGAAGCACTCAGTTTCAGGTTTGGGTCTAGTTTTGGGCTTCTTCATAGGAGTGGCAACTTGCTTGCCATTCATCTTGAAGTTCCCTTTCTTTCCCTTGCCCTTTTACTTGAAACTAGTGGTCTTGTCGACCATCAACACTTGATGCTTTTCTTGATTTCTACCTTCGCCGATTTCAGTATCGCGAAGAGCTCGGGGAATTATTTTCATCATACCTTACACATTATAGTTCATCACAAAGTTCCAGTAGCTTGGTGATTGTGACTAGAGAACTCTGTCAATCACTATCTTATCTAGAAGATTAACTCCCACTTGATTCAAGTGATTATAGTACTTAGACATTCTGAGCACATGCTCACTGGTTGAGCTATTCTCCTCCATCTTGTAGGCAAAAATACTTGTCAAAGGTCTCATACCTCTCGACTCGGGCATGAGTCTGAAATACGAATTTCAACTCTTGGAACATCTTATATGCTCTGTGGCGTTCAAAACATTTTTGAAGTCCCGGTTCTAAGCTATAAAGCATGGCGCACTAAACTATCAGGTAGTCATGATACCAAGCTTGCCAAACATTCGTAACGTCTGCATCTGCTTCTACAATAGGTCCGTCACCTCGAGGTGCATCAAGGACATAATTATTCTATGCAACAATGAGGATAATCCTCAGATCACGGACCCAGTCCGCATCATTGCTACTACCATATTTCAACTTAATTTTCTCTATGAACATATCAAAAATAAAACAGGGGAGGTATACACGAGCTATTGATCTACAACATAGATATGCAAAAACTACCAGGACTAAGTTTATGATAAATTAAAGTTCAATTAATCATATTACTTAAGAACTCCCACTTAGATAGACATCCCTCTAGTCATCTAAATGATCACATGATCCATATCAACTAAACCATGTCCGATCATCATGTGAGATGGAGTAGTTTTCAATGGTGAACATCTATGTTGATCATATCTACCATATGATTCACATTCGACCTTTCGGTCTCAGTGTTCCGAGGCCATATCTGCATATGCTAGGCTCATCAAGTTTAACTCGAGTATTCTACGTGTGCAAAACTGGCTTGCACCCATTGTATGTGAACGTAGAGCTTATCACAGTCGATCATCACGTGGTGTCTCGGCACGACGAACTGTAGCAATGGTGCATACTTAGGGAGAACACTTATACCTTGAAATTTAGTGAGGGATCATCTTATAATGCTACCATCGTACTAAGTAAAATAAGACGCATAAAGGATAAACATCACATGCAAGCAAAATAAGTGATATGATATGGCCATCATCATCTTGTGCCTTTGATCTCCATCTCCAAAGCACCGTCATGATCACCATCATCACCAACTTCACACCTTGATCTCCATCATAGCATCATTGTCGTTGTCGGTGTCAAAACTGGCAGATCTCTGGTAGGGGTCCCGAATTGTGCGTCTAAGGTTGATGGTAACAGGAGACAGGGGACACAATGTTTACCCAGGTTTGGGCCCTCTCTACGGAGGTAATACCCTACTTCCTTCTTGATTGATCTTGATGAATGAGTATTACAAGAGTTGATCTACCACGAGATCGTAATGACTAAACCCTAGAAGTCTAGCATGTATGACTACGGTATTGAGTATCTCCTTTCTGGACTACACCCTCTGGTTTATATAGACACCAAGGGGATCTAGGGTTACATAGAGTCGGTTACGTAAGATGGAATCTTCATAGTTGTTTGCCAAGCTTGCCTTCCATGCCAAGGAGAGTCCCATCCAGACACGGGTACCGTCTTCGGTCTTCATATCTTCACAGCCCATCAGTCCGGCCCATAGATAACGGGCCGGACGCCCGAGGACCCCTTAGTCCAGGACTCCCTCAGTAGCCCCCGAACCTGGCTTCAATGACAAGGTATCCGGCGCGTAGTGCTGTCTTCGGCATTGCAAGGAGGGTTACTCCTTCCGAACTCCAAAAAATAGTCTTTGGACGAAACAAACATGTCCGGATCTACAACACACAACCATAGAGGGTATAGCACTTTCATGAATCCAATCTGCTGACAACTTTAATAATGTGATGTCACGCCCTCCCGACCTTTATTTCAAACCGTTTCCTGTCCCGCTGTTCCACATTTTGGTGGCGTGGTTTTTCATCAATACGACCGTGGGTAACCCAACCGTCCCGCGGGAAAGATTCCTTAGGAATAGGCAGGTTCTTAGGCTTTAGGAGGATGCGTTCAATACTAGAGGCCTTTATAAAGAAACCAAGGGCCGTCTTTTTTACGCCAAACTTCCCCTCAGCTTTCCCAACCCCGAGTTCTAGCACCCAAGGTTTGACTCCATTTCTTTCAGCCTTCCCATCATGTCCGGATCCAGCTCCCAAGGCCGATCGGTGGCTTCCTCCGTTACAGAGGAGGATATTGCAAAGCTTCAGGCAGCCAGATATCTGACCGCAGAGATCCACCACCGGCTTGCTGCTCAAGGACAAGTTATTCTGACCCCCAAATCCGGTGAGAGGGTTGTGTTCATCCCCCACTTCCTCCGGGGGTTAGGGTTTGCGCTTCACCCCTTCGTCCAAGGGCTAATGTTTTATCACGGACTGGATTTTCACGACCTTGCCTCGGACTCGATTCTCCATGTCTCGGCGTTTATCATTACATGCGAGACCTTCCTTCGAATCCCCCCACACTTTGGCTTATGGCTCAAGACCTTTAGTGTGAAACCGAAGATAGTCGACGGGGAATAGGTGGAGTGCGGCGGTGCTACAATCAGCCAACTCGCCAACACTCCTTGGCCAAAAGGTTTGTTTACCGAGACTTCCAATTACTGGCAGCGGGAGTGGTTTTACATTACAGAGCCCTGCAGTACTAAGTGGGTTGCTGCACCCACTTTCCATCCTGGCCCACCGTCATAGCTTGCATCATGGGTCAACAAGGGGTTGGACTGGGGATCAGTTGATGAAGTGCGGACTTTACAAATCCGCATCCGAACCCTCCTCGAGAGAGATATCGATCTCGTCAGTGTGATTCAAGTGATGTTAGCCCGCCGAATACTACCCTGCAAGCGCAGGCCTCGCCGCATGTGGCAGTTTAATCCAGAAGGACCACGGACCCTCCAACACTTCTTCGGTGCCACAGACGAAGGGATGTGGAAGCTATTTTTCAGGAAGCGGAAACATTGGCCGGATACTGCTGAGGACACTGGCCTCAACTGTAATCGTCCGGATACCCCGGTAAGCACTTGGCTCTCGGATACTTTGCGGTCATGCATACAGTAATATGATACTAAGCAGGCTATCTTTTTCCAGGGCTAGATAAAGAAGGCGGAACTGATTATGTGTTCGGCCCCTCTGCCCGAGGGTCCAGCGAATCCTATCCTAACAAGGATGCTGGCCCCAGCACCATACCAGATGCCGGAGAAGGAGGACGAGGCGGAGGACAAGAGGACCAAGGATGGCCTCTATTCCCAAGGAACCTCAGACTTTGTGTCCGGAGGAATAGAAATCCCCTCATCCGAAGACAAAAGTAAAGGGGGGCCACTATCTCTTTTCCTCCCAAGAAGAAGAGGGCCGCCTCCGAAGATTGAGAGAAGCAGGCTCCTAAGCGAGGCAAGATGCCTCTGGGAGGCGGCCCGGGCCTGGAGGACGTCGAAGCGCAGTCCCATGACGAGGACGAGCCTCTGGCCCAATCGTAAGTGAACAAGGTTGTTCTAAACATATCCCGTTCTTTTCATATGATGCCTGGAATATACATTTTTTATAGCCCAGCGCGTAGTCCCCTTCAACAATCCTATTCCTTGGGGGACCTTCTCCTGGAGATGATGGAAAGCGAGACACCCCCACCGGTCTCTCCGTCCAATAGGGCAGACGATCTTGAGGTGTCATCGCGGAGGGTCTCCCCCGACCAACAAGTGGCGCAAGGGATGATGAAGATGCTATACAAAGGTGATACTTCGGCGGCCCAGGGTCCGGGAAACAACAATGAAGACCCCAAACAGTCTGGAATGCAGCCGGATACAAATAAATGGATCCCTTCAAAGGGTGACCGTACTCCTGCGGCTGCCTCTGGAGACCCAGAGGTGTCGGATATCTTGACAAACATGCTGCGACAGGCGTCCGTTTCAGAGGAACATCGTACCTTGATGGGTACGGTGGTTGGAAAGGTCCTATTCATGAAGAGCGGATTGAATAAGGCCTTTGTGAGCCTGTTGAGAGGCTTTGAGGTTTGTAATGTAACATGTGCAATTGTGTTTTATTCAGAAAATATACTTGTGTATAGACAGTAGCCCCTGAGACTCCGGTTGGCTTCCCATGGGAGGCGAACGGAGGATCAAGAAGAAATTTTGGAGGACTAATCTGATTAACTTTGAACACAGGTTGCTTCCCCCTGGCTACTTCCCGGACTACGGATATTGCCGAACTGCAACGTAAGCTTGATGTGGCCGGGGATGACATTACGTTGATCAATATGCGTCTTGACAAGTTGCAAGGTATGTATTCGGAGCAGTCTCTGTACATACATTTTTGTGATATAAGCATGACGCTGAAAGTTGTACCTGGCTGTAGATGGTGCTGCTATCGTTGAAATTCTTCGGGCAGAGCTAGCTCGGGCCAAGGAGCAGGCCCGGTGTAGTAATGCGGCTGCCAAGAAGGCATCGGCTGAGTTAGAAGCTGAATTGGCTGCTCGGCGTCAAGACGAGGAGAAGATATCCATGATGGCGCTTCAGCTAAAAAGTGATGCCAGTCGCTGTGAGCTCCTTGAGAAGGAGAAAGAAGCCAAAATGGCTGAAATTGAAAAGGCCTTACGAGAAGCAAGAGAAGCGTTCGGCGATCCGAACTATGCTTAGCTGAACCAATTGTGGAGTTCTCCGGATGAGTTTTTAGACTTGCCGAAGAGTTCTTCCGAAGCGGCACAATATTATCAGGTGCGAGAGGGGTACGCAACGGAGAAGCTTTTTTGGTCACAGTTCGACGCTTTGAAGCGCCCCCTGCTGCTGAATGAGCAGATGTCCCAGTGGGCCGAGCTTCATAGGATATCCGGTGCTGCTATGAAGAATGTCATAATCCGATTATGGCCAACTGAGCCTGTTCCGAATAGTTACTTTGGCTTGGTGCAGCGGCTTGTTGACGCAGTGCCGCGTATCGATGCTATGAAGTGATCGGTGTGCATCAAGGGTGCACGGATGGCTTTTTCCCGAGTGAAGACATTCTGGGGGAATATGAAGGCCATCGATGTTGTGGTGAAGAGTCCGCCCAAGGGCAAGGACCGCCACGAACCGGAGCATTATTTTGAAGACGTCCTAGTAGCCGCTCGCTTGATAGAGGGTCAATGCTCAAAAGACATGATGTTCGAGTGAAGTGTACAAGAATTGTACGAGACAATTTTATAGTGAATCTATTTTATGTTTTGCTCGAAAGCTTGTGTTCCTCCTGTGCGACCGTTTTAATATAATCTAAAAGATTTCTAGTCGTCAGCTTCATCCCCCTTGTAGGAAGTAAAGGGGTGTTCGAAAAAAGCATCTGATCACTCTTCACCCAACGTCTTGGTCCGTGAAGGAGGTGTCAATGCGGCAAACCAGGCAACCAGACTATAGGGCGTTAACACTTTCACTTAGCCATAGGAGTTTTATGGTGGGTCTACGACATAGCCCCTAGTATGTATGTGGCTTATTCATCTGATGTGTTTACATAATTGACCAGAAAAGAGGTCCTTCGTGTGACACGGAGGAATCGCTAGAGACTTCGATAAATCATCGAGTGGTTGACCAGCTCTCGCCACATCATGATAGTCAGTTTTTGGCTTTCTCTACGGAGGTGCGTCACCAGGTGAACCGGTAGCACAATCACAGTAGTTCTCCCTTTACTACCCTAGCCGATAGAGCGGAACGTAGGATAGCAAGCACAGGAGCCGGGCAACCCAACTATTGACCCAAGACATGATTCAGAGCTGATGCATATAAGGCCAAACTCGCGACGCCGAAGTGCACTGTAAAAGCTGTTCGGACTTTGTGAGTAACTCATTTGTTCCTGTACCGAGCCCCTGGCAAGTTAAGCCGGGGTGTATTTGTGAAACAACCATGGGAGGCATATTCATTTGCGGAAAGACGTGGGTAATTAATTCGGATAGTGTACTGGGACCTGAGTGATATGCCAATGATTAATTGATATATATATATATATATATATGTATGTATATGCCACGACCCCGGTCATTTGATATGCCCTGCGTCGAAGGCAGAGGAAAAAGGCATGTTACAGTCTCTAAAAAAGAGTGAGGTCTACAAAAGTTTATTTTGGACCTCCTGTCGCATGTGTGCGCCGCCTGTCCTCAGCGAGGGGAATCCTTGAAGGAAGTAGCCCCATAGGTGAGTGTATGGATCCGAACTCCGATGGAGTCAGTCTTAGGTGTTTCTCCTTTGCGCTACCTGCCTTTAAGAAGTATTGAAGAATGCAAAAAGAAGGAAAATATATAAAAAATGTTACCAGAATGTTTGCAGACTTATCCGTATTGTGCTTCCGCCGATGTCCATGGTATCTTAAGTGCGTAGTTATGTATGCGTGGTATAGCTTTTTCGTGTCTATGAGATGGGTGGCGGAAGCCGAACTGCTATTTCTGTTTCAGATTTGATCGATCTTCAGGAGGAAATTGCTTCTGGCCCTTTGCATTTAGCTGTTGAACCATTCCGTCGTCCCTATTGCCTGGTGGCCCCTTCCCTTCTGTTTGGTGTTGAGCTTGCCAGCCTACTTGAGGGCCCAACAGCTTCTGTTGGTATGATTAGCTAGTTTATTGGGGTGACCGTGAATCTGGCAGGGTCGGTCTAGTATCCTGTCTAGATTGGATGGTCCATCTCTGTTCGCCTTGAATGGCTTTTTCCATTGACCGGGCTTGGGATTGCTGAATACGGCGTTAACCGCTGTGTCGCGTGATCTTTCATTATCATTGCGACTGTTGTATTTGCTTCGTTGTGGCTTGCCATTGCCGTCTCGGATTTTGGAAGTGCCCGAGTCGCTGGCGCTATTGCTTCTACAATCGAGCCAGCTGTCTTCTCCCGCGCAAAAGCGGGTCATTAGAGCGGTAAGGGTTGTCATGGATCTAGGTCCTTCTTGACCGAGGTGGCGTGCAAGCCATTCATCCCGGACGCTGTGTTTGAAGGCCGCAAGGGCTTCCGCGTCCGGACATTCGACGATTTGGTTATTTTTAACTAAGAGCCGGGTCCAGAGCTTCCTTGCTGACTCTCCGGGCTGCTGGACAATGTTACTTAGGTCATCAGCATCCGGTGGCCGGACATATGTTCCTTGGAAGTTGTTGCGAAAGGCGTCCTCCAAGTCCTCCCAGCTGCCAATAGAATTTTCCAGCAGACTGTTTAACTAGTACCGAGCTGGTCCTTTGAGTTTTAGTGGTAGGTATTTGATGGTGTGAAGGTCATCTCCATGGGCCATGTGGATATGGAGGAGGAAGTCTTCAATCCATACCGCGGGATCCGTTGTTCCATCGTATGATTCGATATTCATGGGTTTGAACCCGTCTGGGAATTCATGCTCCATTACTTCAATTGTGAAGCACAGAGGGTGTGTGGCGCCTCTATGTTGGGCCACGCTACGACGTACCTCTGACGGAGTCCATTTGCGGTTTTCATCCAGGGCGTGGCTAGGGTTGTCACGTCCGAATAGGTGGCCGTCATCGCATGTTGAGGTGTGTCCTTGCGGTCCGTAGATCGCTCTTGGGTGTCCTGTTTTACTACCCCAGCCCTGTTGAAGGTTGTATGTACAACCTTGAGCTGTTTTTTTCTTGCCTTTACGGCGAGGTGGGGCGGTCTGTTATTCGGCTTGAGTTGCCACTTTAACCGGACCAAGTTGCGGTCGACCTGCCGCATTGTGTGATGATCGTACGGGCTCGAAAGCCTTATCGCCGCCCTAGGGTAGCGATCTATGCTTCGGGTAGCATTTGGCTGGGCCACCAAGGCCGTATTTTTCGGCGGCTCGGACTTCGGTCCATCTATCATTAAGCAGGTCTTGGTAATTTTGAAGCTGTTGTTGCTTCTTCTTCAGGCTCCTTGCAGTGGCTATTAGTTGGCGCTTTAAGCGCTCCTGATCACGAGGTTGCTCAGGCACGATGAAATCTTCCGCACCGAGGCTCACCTCATCCTCAGAGAGCGGAAGGTAATTGTCATCCTCCGAATCTTCGTGCGTGGCCTGTTTACCGGGGCTATCCTGCCCGTCGTCCCATTCATCTTATTCATTAGTTGTATCAATGGGGTCTTCGTTGTCTTCGGCGTCATTGTCCATGCCGTCAATATTCTCGGAGTCGTAATCAAGTGTTTGGGTCGAATCCTCGACTGTTGCTATGAAGTGGGTGGCGGGTGGGAAGCAAAATTCTCCATCATCAGCCCCTAGCTCGAGCCGGATATATCTTGGCTGAGAGTCCTCCGCCAAGGACAAGTTTTTTAATGAGTTTAGCACGTCGCCCAAAGGCGAGTGCTGGAAGATGTCTGTGGCACTGAATTCGAAGATCGATAAACGATCAAGCTCGGCGTCTGCGGGCTCACGTGGTTCGGAACCTACAGCCAGAGACAAGTCCGGCGTTTCGATGGCATAGGTATCGTGTGAGACCATGTCCATGTGTGGCTCCAACGCCGTGGAATCTGCGGCCTCCGCAGTGGGGTTAATCCTCCCGTCTTTGGATGGCGCGGCCTGCTCCGGCTCTAGGGCCAGAGCGGTTACATGAGCGATCTCCTGGATGCGGCCCGATGACAGATTTAAGTCATGATCATCGGGGTGATCAGGAGCGGCTACCATGGTATCGAATCCGGCGAATATCAAGTCTCCACGGATGTCCGCAACGTAGTTCAAGCTCCCAAATCTGACCTGATGGCTAGGGGCATAGCCTTCGATCTGCTCTAGATGGCCAAACGAGTTGGCCCGCAATGCGAAGCCACCGAACACGAAGATCTGTCCGGGGAGGAAAGCTTCTCCGTGGATAGTGTCATTATCGATGATTGAAGGGGCCATCAAACCTTTCAGCGACAGCATAGTGGAACTCTCAATGAAAGCACCAATGTCGGTGTCAATACCGGTGGATCTCGGGTAGGGGATCCCGAACAGTGCGTCTAAGGTTGATGGTAACAGGAGACAGGGGACACGATCTTTACCCAGGTTCGGGCCCTCTCTATGGAGGTAATACCCTACTTCCTGCTTGATTGGTCTTGATGAATATGAGTATTACAAGAGTTGATCTACCACGAGATCGTAATGACTAAACCCTAGAAGTCTAGCATGTATGACTACGGTATTGAGTATCTCCTTTCCAGACTACACCCTCCGATTTATATAGACACCAGGGGGATCTAGGGTTACATAGAGTCGGTTACATAAGATGGAATCTTCATAGTTGTTCGCCAAGCTTGCCTTCCACGCCAAGGAGAGTCCCATCCGGACACGGGTACCATCTTCGGTCTTCATATCTTCACAACCCATCAGTCTAGCCCATAGATAACGGGTCGGACGCCCAAGGACCCCTTAGTCCAGGACTCCCTCAGTCGTCTCGCCAACTATTGCTTCAGCGACTATCACTACCATTTAGTGATAAAGTAAAGCAATTACATGGCGATTGCATTTCATACAATAAAGCGATAGCCATAAGGCTCCTGCCAGTTGCCGATAATGGTTACAGAACATGATCATCTCATACAACAATTTATATCTCGTCATGTCTTGACCATATCACATCACAACATGCCCTGCAAAAACTGGTTAGACTTCCTCTACTTTGTTGTTGCAAGTTTTATGTGGCTGCTACGGGCTTCTAGCAAGAACCGTTCTTACCTAGGCATCAAAACCACAACGATTTTTTGTCAACTGTGCTGTTTTAACCTTCAACAAGGACCGGGTGTAGTCAAACTCGATTCAAGTAACATTGGAGAAACAGACACCCGCTAGCCACTTGTGTGCAAAGCACGTCGGTAGAACCAGTCTCATGAACACGGTCATGTAATGTCGGTCCGGGCCGCTTCATCCAAAAATACTGCTGAATCAAAGTAAGACGTTGCTGGTAAGCAATATGACTATTCTCGCCCACAACTCTTTGTGTTCTACTCGTGCATATAACATCTACATATAGACCTGGCTCGGATGTCACTGTTGGGGAATGTAGTATTTCAAAAAATTTGCCTACGATCACGCAAGATCTATCTAGTAGATGCATAGCCATGAGCGGGGAGAGTGTGTCCATGTACCCTCGTAGACTAAAAGTGGAAGCGTTTGGTAACACGGTTGATGTAGTCGAACGTCTTCACGATCCAATCGGTCCAAGTACCGAATGTATGGCACCTCCGTGTTCAGCACACATTCAGCATGATTATGTCCCTCGAGCTCTTGATCCAGTTGAGGATGAGGGAGAGTTCCGTCAGCACAACGGTGTGGCAACGGTGATGATGGAGTTACCGGCGTAGGGCTTCGCCTAAGCACTACAACGATATGACCGAGGTGTGTAACTGTGGAGGGGCACACCGCACACGACTAAGACAAATCTTGGAGTGTCTTTGGGGTGCCCTCTCCCACATATATAAAGGGGGGAGGAGAGGAGGCCGGCCATAGGGGGCGCGCCATAGGGAGGAGTCCTACTTGGACTCCTGGTCCAAGTAGGATTCGCCCCCCTTTCCTATTCCAACTAGGAGAAGGAGGGAAGGGGCAGGAAGGAAGAAGGGGGAGCCACCCCCTCCTAGTCCAATTCGGACCAGCCCATGGGGGGCGCGCGGCCACCCCTTGAGGCCCCTCTCTCCTTTCCCCTAAATCCCATTAAGGCCCATTACTCTCCCGAGGGATTCCGGTAACCTCCCGGTACTCCGGAAAATACCTGAAACACTTCGGAACCATTTCAGTGTCCTAATATTACCTTCCAATATATCGATCTTTATGTCTCAACCATTTCGAGACTCCTTGTAATGTCTGTGATCTCATCCGGGACTCCAAACAAACTTCGGTTCATCAAAACATGAAACATGAAACTCATCAAAACTTCGGTTCATCGAACGTTGAGCGTGCGGACCCTACGGGTTCGAGAACTATATAGACATGACTGAGACACATCTCCGGTCAATAACCAATAGCGGAACCTGGATGCTCATATTGTCTCCTACATATTCTACGAAGATCTTTATCGGTCAAACTGCATAACAACATATGTTGTTCCCTTTGTCATCAGTATGTTACTTGCCCGAGATTCGATCGTCGGTACCATGATACCTAGTTCACTCTCGTTACCGGCAAGTCTCTTTACTCGTTCTGTAATGCATCATCCTGCGACTAACTCATTAGTCACATTTCTTGCAAGGCTTTTAGTGATGTGCATTACTGAGTGGGCCCATAGATACCTCTCCGATACTCGGAGTGACAAATCCTAATCTCGATCTATGCCAACCCAACAAACACCTTAGGAGACACCTGTAGAGCATCTTTATAATCACCCAGTTACGTTGTGACGTTTGATAGCACACAAGGTGTTCCTCCGGTATTCGGTAGTTGCATAATCTCATAGTCAGAGGAATATGTATAAGTCATGAGCAATAGCAATAAAACTTAACGATCATTATGATGAGCTAACGGATGGGTCTTGTCCATCACATCATTCTCCTAATGATGTGATCCCGTTCATCAAATGACAACACATGTATATGGTTAGGAAACTTAACCATCTTTGATTAACGAGCTAGTCAAGTAGAGGCATACTAGGGACACTCTTTTTTGTCTATGTATTCACACATGTACTAAGTTTCTGGTTAATACAATTCTAGCATGAATAATAAACATTTATCATGATATAAGGAAATATAAAAAACAACTTTATTATTGCCTCTAGGTCATATTTCCTTCACTAGAGAGAGAGAGAGAGGGGATGAGAAAGAGAGAGAGCCACCGTGCACTGACCTTCGATTTGTAACCGCCGCGTCGATTTGCGGCCACCGCGGATGACCTTGAGCTCGGTTGGCTGCTCCCCCTCCTCGTGTCATGACGTGATGCTATCTCTTGAGCACTGTGTTGGTTTTCCCTTGAAGAGGAAAGGGTGGTGCAGTAAAGAAGCGTAAGTATTTCCCTCAGTTTTTGAGAACCAAGGTATCAATCCAGTAGGAGACCACGCGCGAGTCACCTCGTACCTACACGAACAAATAAGAACCTCACAACCAACGTGATAAAGGGGTTGCCAATCCCTTCACGGCCACCTGCAAGAGTGAGATCTGATAGAGATGATAATAATAAGATAAATATTTTTGGTATTTTTATGATATAGATTTAAAGTAAAGATTGCAAAATAAAATATATTGGAAACTTGTATGATGGAGAATAGACCCGGCGGCCATAGGTTTTACTAGTGGCTTCTCTCAAGATAGCATAAGTATTACGGTGGGTGAATGTAACGCCCCGGATGTAACTTACCATAATTGTACTCCAACTCTTGCCATTTTCTGCTCTAAGTTATGATATTCCCTCGTGGTTCGGTTTTGTCTTCGTTTTGCTTTTTTTCCATGTCATGCATCTCATATCATGTCATCATGTGCATCGCATTTGCATACGTGTTCGTCTCATGCATCCGAGCATTTTCCCCGTTTTCCGTTTTGCATTCCGGCACTCCTACGTCCTCCGGCGTCCACTTTTGCCTCTTTTCGTGTGCGGGTGTTAAACGTTCTCGGATTGGACCGAGGTTTGCCAAGCGGCCTTGGTACACCACCGGTAGACCACCTGTCAAGTTTCGTGCCATTTGGAGTTCGTTTGATACTCCAACGGTTAACCGAGAAACCGTAAAGGCCTCGTGTGTGTTGCAGCCCAAGACCCCTTCAAAGTGGCTCAAAACCCATCCAAACCCCCTCCATCCTCTCGACCGTTCAATCACGATTGCGTGGCCAAAAATCGCACCTCATTTGGACTCTCCTAGCTCCCTCTACCTACAAATATGTGCACCCCTCCGAAATTTTCTGGCGAAACCCTAGATCCAACTCCTCCCGCGCCGCCGGACACGTCCGCGTCCGCCGGACGCGTCCGCCCGCCGCCGCTCGGCCAATCAGGGAGCGCCAAGTGGTGCCATGCCCACTTCCCCGCCAAAGCCCGCCGGGCCCGTCTCTGGCCCCCGCGGCCCGCTCCGCCCCGCCGCTCGCGCGTCCGCCGTGCCCAGTCGCCGCCCGCCGCGCCGCCTGCCGCGCCGCCGCCCACAGCTCCTCGCCGGCCGCCGCCCGCCGCCATCGCCGCTCCACCGTGCCAGCTCCTCTGCCGCCCTCGTCCTCACCTGCGCCGCACCTCGCCGTCCAAGATCGCCGGCCACCAGATCCGGCCTCCTCCGCCCCGGATCCAACGAGCTCAAGCTCCGGCCGTCGTCCCCTCTATCTTCGGCTACTCCTCCGTCGATAATCGGTTCGCGCACAGTGCTACAGTAACCCTAGACCTGAGATTTTCGCGCGAGGTCAAATTTCCCTAAGTCTTTCCCCCTCTCATTTTATAGCCCTATTCATTGCATTTATGGAGTACCCTAGCATGACTCAATCTTGATCTACTTTTGCTATAAAATGTTCCTGGCAGATTTTTTACGTGTTAATCAATTTTGCCAAGGTTGTTGTAGTTGATCCATGCATGCTATGAGATTGTTCTTGCCATGTTTAGCTTCTTGATCATGTCTTCTTGATGGGTTTATGCTTAGTTTGTCATGCAATGCCTTGTTTTGAGTGCATCGAGCTCGCAAACATGCTTCATAACTCTATTTTTGCCATGTCCAGTTTTCTGCTAAGTCTGAATCTGTTAACGAAACTTGCTATGTTTACATGGGTGCCATCTTATTTTTTGTGCACTTTTGGCTTATGGCCAGTAAGGGACTTTTGTTATATGCTTTGAGTAGATTCATTCCATGACTTTTGTCGCTATGTTCTGATCCTGTAGCATGTTGTTGTCTTGCTCTAAACATTGCTTCCTGATGTTAATTCCTGACATGTTATTTTCACCAAGTCTGTGATGCTGTTATCTTTTGCACTTTTGCCATGCTTGTTTGAACCTGCTCTTGTGTGATTTAGCCGTAGCTCAGTGTTCATCTTTTGTCAAGCATCTTGAGTAGATCACTGCCATGTGCTTTGTTGCTATGTTGGAGTGGAGTAGCTTAGTTTCTCGTTGCATTCTAGATGACATCATGGTGTTAATCGCAGAATTGTGCCATTCTTGTTTCGCTTGCCATTTGCAAACCGTGCATCTGTTTTCGGCGATCTTTATATCAATTTAGACCGAAATCAACTCATATTTCCAGCGGCACTCTTGGTTTGCCAAGTTGAGGCCTGGTTCAATCTTTTCCTTACGGAGCACTCATATGCATTGCATATCACATCCCGCATATCATGCCATATTTTGCATCATGTTGCTTGCGCATTGCACCGTGGTTGATTGTTGTTTCCTTTGCTTGTGTTCTTGCTTTGGGAAGAGCCGGGATACGAGTACGTGATCGAGGAACCCGTTTAGTACTCTTACGAGGATCAAGCTTACGTCAACTTGGAGAACTTTGCAGGCAAGATGACCATATCCTTAAAATCACTTCTATCTTTGCTTGCTAGTTGCTCGCTCTATTGCTATGCCGCAATATCTACCACATGCTTTATCATGCCTCCCATATTTCCATGTCAAGCCTCTAACCCACCTTGTCCTATCAAACCGTTGTTTGGCTATGTTACCGCTTTGCTCAGCCCCTCTTATAGCGTTGCTAGTTGCAGGTGAAGATTGTAGTTTGTTCCTTGTTGGAACATGATTTTTGTTGGGATTTCATTATTATATCTTGTTTACTTTAATGAACCTATATACTTGGTAAAGGGTGGAAGGCTCGGCCTTATGCCTAGTGTTTTGTTCCACTCTTGCCGCCCTAGTTTCCGTCATACCGGTGTTATGTTCCTTGATTTTGCGTTCCTTACACGGTTGGGTTATAATGGGAACCCCTTGATAGTTCACCTTGAATAAAACTCCTCCAGCAAGGCCCAACCTTGGTTTTACCATTTGTCACCTAAGCCTTTTTCCCTTGGGTTCTGCAGACTCAAGGGTCATCTTTATTTTAAACCCTCGAGCCAGTGCTCCTCTGAGTGTTGGTCCAAACTAGAGTCCTTTGCAGCGCCTCCTCAGGGAAACCAAAAGGTCGAGCATGAGTCGTATAGAAGATACGATCAACATGAAGATGTTCACCGATGTTGACTAGTCCGTCTCACGTGATGATCGGACACGGCCTAGTTAACTCGGATCATGTTATACTTAGATGACTGGAGGGATGTCTATCTAAGTGGGAGTTCATTGAATAATTTGATTAGATGAACTTAGTCTAAAATCTTTACAACATGCATTGTAGATCAAATGGCCAACGTTGTCCTCAACTTCAATGCGTTCCTAGAGAAAACCAAGCTGAAAGACGATGGCAGCAACTATACGGACTGGGTCCGGAACCTGAGGATCATCCTCATAGCTGCCAAGAAAGATTATGTCCTACAAGCATCGCTAGGTGAAGCACCTTCTCTCCCTGCAGAACAAGACGTTATGAACGCTTGGCAGACACGTACCGATGATTACTCCCTCGTTCAGTGCGGCATGCTTTACAGCTTAGAGCCGGGGCTCCAAAAGCGTTTTGAGAGACACGGAGCATATGAGATGTTCAAAGAGCTGAAAATGGTTTTTCAAGCTCATGCCCGGGTCGAGAGATATGAAGTCTCCGACAAGTTCTTTAGCTATAAGATGGAGGAAAACAGTTCTGTCAGTGAGCACATACTCACTATGTCTGGGTTACATAACCGCTTGACTCAGCTGGGAGTTAATATCCTGGATGACGCGGTCATTGACAGAATCCTTCAGTCGCTTCCACCGACCTACAAGAGCTTTGTGATGAACTTCAATATGCAGGGGATGGAAAAGACCATTCCTAAAGTATTTGCAATGCTGAAATCAGCAGAGGTAGAAGTCAAAAAGGAACATCAAGTGTTGATGGTGAATAAAACCACTAAGTTCAAGAAAGGCAAGGGTAAGAAGAACTTCAAGAAGGACGGCAAGGGAGTTGCCGCGCCCGGTAAGCAAGCTGCCGGGAAGAAGCCAAAGAATGGACCCAAGCCCGAGACTGAGTGCTTTTATTGCAAGGGAAGTGGTCACTGGAAGCGGAACTGCCCCAAATACTTAGCGGACAAGAAGGCCGGCATCACGAAAGGTATATGTGATATACATGTAATTGATGTGTACCTTACTAGTACTCGTAGTAGCTCCTGGGTATTTGATACCGATACAGTTACTCACATTTGTAACTCAAAGCAGGAGCTGCGGAATAAGCGGAGACTGGCGAAGGACGAGGTGACGATGCGCGTCGAGAATGGTTCCAAGGTCGATGTGATCGCCGTCGGCACGCTACCTCTACATTTACCTACGGGATTAGTTTTAAACCTCAATAATTGTTATTTAGTGCCAGCTTTGAGCATGAACATTGTATCAGGATCTCGTTTAATTCGAGATGGCTACTCATTTAAATCCGAGAATAATGGTTGTTCTATTTATATGAGAGATATGTTTTATGGTCATGCTCCGATGGTGAATGGTTTACTCTTAATGAATCTCGAGCGTAATGCTACACATATTCATAGTGTGAATACCAAAATGTGTAAGGTTGATAATGATAGTCCCACATACTTGTGGCACTGCCGCCTTGGTCACATAGGTGTCAAACGCATGAAGAAGCTCCATGCAGATGGACTTTTAGAGTCTCTTGATTACGAATCATTTGACACGTGCGAACCATGCCTCATGGGTAAAATGACCAAGACTCCGTTCTCAGGAACAATGGAGCGAGCAACCAACTTATTGGAAATCATACATACTGATGTGTGCGGTCCAATGAGTGTTGAGGCTCGGAGTGGCTATCGTTATGTTCTCACCCTCACTGATGACTTGAGTAGATATGGGTATGTCTATTTAATGAAACACAAGTCTGAGACCTTTGAAAAGTTCAAGGAATTTCAGAGTGAGGTTGAGAATCAACGTGACAGGAAAATCAAGTTCTTGCGATCAGATCATGGAGGAGAATACTTGAGTCACGAGTTTGGCACACACTTAAGAAAATGTGGAATAGTTTCACAACTGACGCCGCCTCGAACACCTCAGCGTAAAGGTGTGTCCGAACGTCGTAATCGCACTCTATTAGATATGGTGCGATCTATGATGTCTCTTACCGATTTACCGCTTTTGGGGCTATGCTTTAGAGACTGCCGCATTCACTTTAAATAGGGCTCCATCGAAATCCGTTGAGACGACACCGTATGAATTATGGTTTGGGAAGAAACCTAAGCTGTCGTTTCTAAAAGTTTGGGGATGCGATGCTTATGTCAAGAAACTTCAACCTGAAAAGCTCGAACCCAAGTCAGAAAAATACGTCTTCATAGGATACCCTAAAGAAACTATTGGGTATACCTTCTACCTCAGATCCGAAGGCAAGATCTTTGTTGCCAAGAATGGATCCTTTCTAGAGAAGGAGTTTATCTCGAAAGAAGTAAGTGGGAGGAAAGTAGAACTTGATGAAGTATTACCTCTTGAACCGGAAAATGGCGCAACTCAAGAAAATGTTCCTGAGGTGCCTGCACCGACTAGAGAGGAAGTTAATGATGATGATCATGAAACTTCAGATCAAGTTGCTACTGAACTTCGTAGGTCCACAAGGACACGTTCCGCACCAGAGTGGTACGGCAACCCTGTCTTGGAAATCATGTTGTTAGACAACAGTGAACCTTCGAACTATGAAGAAGCGATGGCGGGCCCGGATTCCGACAAATGGCTGGAAGCCATGAAATCCGAGATAGGATCCATGTATGAAAACGAAGTATGGACTTTGACTAACTTGCCTGTTGAGCGGCGAGCCATATAAAATAAATGGATCTTTAAGAAGAAGATAGACGCGGATGGAAATGTGACCATCTATAAAGCTCGGCTTGTCGCTAAGGGTTATCGACAAGTTCAAGGGGTTGACTACGATGAGACTTTCTAACCCGTAGCGAAGCTGAAGTCCGTCTGAATCATGTTAGCAATTGCCGCATTCTATCATTATGAGATATGGCAAATGGACGTTAAAACGGCATTCCTTAATGGTTTCCTTAAGGAAGAATTGTATATGATGCAGCCGGAAGGTTTTGTCGATCCTAAGAATGCTGACAAGGTGTGCAAGCTCCAACGCTCGATTTATGGGCTGGTGCAAGCATCTCAGAGTTGGAACATTCGCTTTGATGAGATGATCAAAGCGTTTGGGTTTATGCAGACTTATGGAGAAGCCTGCGTTTACAAGAAAGTGAGTGGGAGCTCTATAGCATTTCTCATATTATATGTAGATGACATACTTTTGATGGGAAATGATATAGATCTTTTGGATAGCATTAAGGCCTATTTGAATAAGAGTTTTTCAATGAAGGACCTTGGAGAAGCTGCTTATATATTAGGCATCAAGATCTATAGAGATAGATCAAGACGCCTCATAAGTCTTTCACAAAGCAGATACCTTGATAAGATATTGAAGAAGTTCAATATGGATCAGTCTAAGAAGGGGTTCTTGCCTGTGTTGCAAGGTGTGAAATTGAGCTCAGCTCAATGTCCGACCACGGCAGAAGATATAGAAGCGATGAGTGTCATCCCCTATGCCTCAGCCATAGGGTCTATTATGTATGCCATGCTATGTACCAGACCTGATGTAAACCTTGCCATAAGTTTGGTAGGTAGGTACCAAAGTAATCCCGGCAAGGAACACTGGACAGCGGTCAAGAATATCCTAAAGTACCTGAAAAGGACTAAGGAAATGTTTCTCGTTTATGGAGGTGACAAAGAGCTCGTCGTAAAGGGTTACGTCGATGCTAGCTTCGACACAGATCTGGATGACTCTAAGTCACAAACCGGATACGTGTATATTTTGAATGGTGGGTCTGTAAGCTGGTGCAGTTGCAAGCAGAGCATCGTGGCGGGATCTACATGTGAAGCGGAGTACATGGCGGCCTCGGAGGCAGCGCATGAAGCAATTTTGGTGAAGGAGTTCATCACCGACCTAGGAGTCATACCCAATGCGTCGGGGCCGATCAAACTCTTCTGTGACAACACTGGAGCTATTGCACTTGCCAAGGAGCCCAGGTTTCACAAGAAGACCAGGCACATCAAGCGTCGCTTCAACTCCATTCATGAAAATGTTCAAGATGGAGACATAGATATTTGTAAAGTATATACGGACCTGAATGTAGCAGATCCGTTGACTAAACCTCTCCCTAGAGCAAAACATGATCAACACCAGAATTCCATGGGTGTTCGATTCATCACAATGTAACTAGATTATTGACTCTAGTGCAAGTGGGAGACTGTTGGAAATATGCCCTAGAGGCAATAATAAAAGGATTATTATTATTATATTTCCTTGTTCATGATAATTTTCTTTTATTCATGCTATAATTGTGTTATCCGCAAATCGTAATACATGTGTGAATACATAGACACCAACATGTCCCTAGTAAGCCTCTAGTTGACTAGCTCGTTGATCAACAGATAGTCATGGTTTCCTGACTATGGACATTGGATGTCATTGATAACGAGATCACATCATTAGGAGAATGATGTGATGGACAAGACCCAATCCTAAACATAGCACAAGATCGTATAGTTCGTTTGCTAGAGTTTTCCCAATGTCAAGTATCTTTTCCTTAGACCATGAGATCGTGTAACTCCCGGATACCGTAGGAATGCTTTGGGTGTACCAAACGTCACAACGTAACTGGGTGACTATAAAGGTATACTACGGGTATCTCCGAAAGTGTCTATTGGGTTGACACGGATTAAGACTGGGATTTGTCACTCCGTATGACTGAGAGGTATCTCTGGGCCCACTAGGTAATGCATCATCATAATGAGCTCAAAGTGACCAAGTGTCTGGTCATGGGATCATGCATTACGGTACGAGTAAAGTGACTTGCCGGTAACGAGATTGAACGAGGTATTGGGATACCGACGATCGAATCTCGGGCAAGTAACGTACCGATTGACAAAGGGAATTGTATACGGGGTTGCTTGAATCCTCGACATCGTGGTTCATCCGATGAGATCATCGAGGAGCATGTGGGAGCCAACATGGGTATCCAGATCCCATTGTTGGTTATTGACCAGAGAGCCGTCTCGGTCATGTCTACATGTCTCCCGAACACGTAGGGTCTACACACTTAAGGTTCGGTGACGCTAGGGTTGTAGAGATATGAATATGCAGTAACCCGAAACTTGTTCGGAGTCCCGGATGAGATCCCGGACGTCACGAGGAGTTCCGGAATGGTCCGGAGGTGAAGAATTATATATAGGAAGTGCAGTTTCGGCCATCGGGAGAGTTTCGGGGGTCACCGGTATTGTACCGGGACCACCGGAAGGGTCCCAGGGGTCCACCGGGTGGGGCCACCCATCCCAGAGGGCCCCATGGGCTGAAGTGGGGAGGGGAACCAGCCCATAGTGGGCTGGTGCGCCCCCTTTGGCCCACCCCATGCGCCTAGGGTTGGGAATCCTAGGGTGGGGGCGCCCCACCTGGCTTGGGGGGCACTCCACCCCTTGGCCACTGCCCTCCCTAGGAGATCCCATCTCCTAGGGCCGGCGCCCCCCTAGGGGAGCCTATATAAAGGGGGGGAGGGAGGGGCAGCCGCACCCCTTGACTCTTGGCGCCTCCCTCTCCCCTGCTACACCTCTCCCTCTCGTAGAAGAACGGCGAATCCCTGCTGCGGTGACTGCTGCATCCACCACCACGCCGTCGTGCTGCTGGATCTTCATCAAACTCTCCTTCCCCCTTGCTGGATCAAGAAGGAGGAGATGTCACGCTGACCGTACGTGTGTTGAACACGGAGGTGCCATCCGTTCTTCGCTAGGATCTCCGGTGATTTGGATCACGTCGAGTACGACTTCCTCATCCCCGTTCTTTGAACGCTTCTGCTCGCGATCTACAAAGGTATGTAGATGCATCTGATCACTCGTTGCTAGATGAACTCATAGATGGATCTTGGTGAAAACGTAGGAATTTTTTTTGTTTTCTGCAACGTTCCCCAACATTCTACCCACTTAGTAATGTAATCAACAGCAACTAAAATATGTGTGTACCCATTAGAGGAATGAAACAGTACCATATAGTCAAAGCCCCGAACATCAAATGGTTCAATAACAAGTGAATAATTCATAGGCATTTCTTGACGTCTACTAATATTACCAATTCTTTGACATTCATCACAAGACAAAACAAACTTACGGGCATCCTTGAAGAGAGTAGGTCAATAAAAACCGGATTGCAATACCTTATGTGCAGTTCTATCTCCAGCATGGTGTCCTCCATAAGCCTCAGAGTAACACTTTCATAGGATCTGCTCCTGTTCATGCTCAGGTACACAATGTCTAATAACACCATCTACTCCTTATTTGTAAAGATGTGGGTCATCCCAAAAGTAATGTCTTAAATCATAGAAGAACTTTTCTTTTGCTGGTATGTGAAACTAGGTGGTATAAACTTAGCAACAATATAATTAGCATAATCAGCATACCATGGAGCAGTACGAGAAGCATTTATGACAGCTAGTTGTTCATCAGGAAAGCTATCATCAATAGGTAGTGGGTCATCAAGAACATTCTCTAACCTAGACAAGTTGTCTACAACGGGGTTCTCAGCTCCCTTTCTATCAATAATATGCAAATCAAATTCTTGAAGCAAGAGAACCCATCCAATAAGTCTAGGTTTAGCATCTTTCTTTTCCAAAAGATATTTAATAGTAGCATGATCAATGTGAACAGTTACTTTAGAATCAACAATATAAGGTCTGAACTTATCACAAGCAAATACAACTGCTAAAAATTCTTTTTCAGTACTAGCATAATTGCTTTCAGCACTGTCTAGAGTCTTACTAGCATTTTGGATAACATTTAATTTCTTATCAACTCTTTGTCCTAAAACAGATCCTACAGCATAATCACTAGCATCACACATGATTTCAAATGGTAAATTCCAATCAGGTGGCTGAACAATAGGTGTAGAAATTAAAGCTTTCTTAAGTATTTCAAATGCTTCTACACAGTCATCATCAAAGACAAAATGAACATCTTTTTGTAAGAGATTAGTCAGAGGCCTAGAAATTGTAAAAACTGGCATGACCAAGGAAACTTCTTATACCTTTAATGCCCTTAGGACACGACATATTTTCAATAGCATCAACCTTAGCTTTATCAACCTCAATACCTATTTTAGAAATTTTATGCCCCAAGACAATACCTTCATTAACCGTAAAGTGGCACTTCTCCCAATTCAAGACAAGATTAGTTTATTCACATCTCTGCAAAACTCGATCAAGGTTGCTTAAGCAATCATCAAAAGAAGTCCCATATACGGAGAAATCATCCATGAAAACCTCAACAATCTTTTCACAAAAGTCAGAGAATACAGCAGTCATACATCTTTGAAAAGTAGCAGGTGCATTACATAAACCAAAAGACATACGTCTATAAGCAAAGGTACCGAAAGGGCAAGTAAAAGTTGTATTTTCTTGATCCTCTTTTGATACAGGTATTTGAGAGAAACCAGAATAACCATCAGAAAAGCAAAAATGTGTATGTTTGGATAGTCTTTCTAGCATTTGATCAATAAAAGGTAAAGGGTAATGATCCTTCTTAGTAGCTTTATTTAATTTGCGGAAATCAATTACCATTCTATAACCTACAACAATTTTTGTGGAATAAATTCATCTTTATAATTAGGAACAATAATAATACCTCCCTTCTGAGGGACACATTGGACATGACTCACCCACTGACTATCAGCAACGGGATAAATTATACCTGCCTCCAGAAGCTTTAGTATTTCTTTTCTTACCACTTCATTCATCTTAGGATTTAACCATCGTTGGTGATCAACAACCGGTTTCGCCTGTTTAAAGAATACTTCATCTATTTCCCTTCTTTCATTCATAAACATATCATTTTCATGGTCTAGCAAATATTGTTCAAAAGGATCACTAGGAGGCACGGCAATAGAAGCAAGACCAATAATTTCATCTTTACTAGGCAATTCGTTATCATGGGGTTGCCTACGAAATTTAGCAAAATTAAACTCATGAGACATGTCCCCCAAACCAATAGTAACAACATCCTTTTTGCAGTCTATCTTAGCATTAACAGTATTCAAGAAGGGTCTACCAAATATAATGGGACAAAAGTCATCTTGTGGGGAACCAAGAACAAGAAAATCAGCAGGATATTTAACTTTCCCACACAATACTTCAACATCTCTAACAATCCCAACTGGTGAAATATTGTCTCTATTGGCAAGCTTAATAGTAACATCAATTTCCTCTATCTCAGCAGGTGCAATGTCATGCATAATTTCTTTATATAAGGAATGAGGTATTGCACTTGAACTAGCACCCATATCACATAAGCCATGATAGCAATGATCTCCTATTTTAACTGAAATAACAGGCATGCATACAACAGGATATTTAACTTTATACAAAGGTTTATTTTTAGTATCAGGTCTAGCAATTCTAGCAGCTTCAACGCAGAAGTAAATAACATGTCCATCAATATTATCGGCCAAGAGATCTTTAACCATAGCAACACTAGGTTCAACTTTACTTTGCTCAGAGGGTGTAAGTGTTCTAGTATTACTCTTACGAACCACAGTTGAAGCTTTAGAATGATCCTTTATTCTAACAGGGAAAGGTGGTTTCTCAATATAAGCAGTAGGAACAAAAAGATCATTATAAGTGATAGTCTTTTCTTCAACTTTAATAGGTGCAACTACCTTTACTTCAATGGGAGGATTATATTGAAACCACTTCTCCTTAGCGAGATCAACATGAGTAGCAAAGGATTCATAGAAAGATGCTACTATCTCAGAGTCAAGTCCATATTTAGTGCTAAATTCACGAAAAGCATCGATATCCATAAAAGATTTAACACAATCAAACTTAGGTGTTATACCTGACTCCTTACCTTCATCAAGATCCCAATCTTCAGAGTTTCATTTAATTCTCTCCAATAAGTCCCATTTGAATTCAATAGTCTTCATCATAAAAGAACCAGTACAAGAAATATCGAGCATGGAGCGATTACTGAGAGAAAGTCGAGCATAATTTTTTTGAATAATCATTTCTATTGAGAGCTCATGATTGGGGCATGAATATAACATTGACTTAAGCCTCACCCAAGCTTGAGCGATGCTTTCTCCTTCGCGAGGCCAAAAATTGTATATATAATTACGATCACGATGGACAAGATGCATAGGATAAAACTTTTGATGAAATTCCAATTTCAATCGGTTGTAGTTCCATGATCCCATATCATCACATAGCCTAAACCATGTCAATGCCTCTCCCTTCAAAGATAAAGGGAAGACCTTCTTCTTTATAACATCCTCGGGCATACCTTCAAGCTTAAATAATCCACAAACTTCATCCACATAGATTAGGTGCAAATCGGGATGTAATGTTCCATCACCTGTGAAAGGATTAGCTAGAAGTTTCTCTATCATACCCGAAGGAATTTCAATGTAAACATTTTCATTAGGTTCAGTAGGTTGAGGAGCAACTCTTTGCTCTACTGGTCGGGGTGAAGATACCCCAAACAAGCCCCTCAAAGGATTATGTTCCATAGTAAAAAGTGACAGTAAATTTCAGCACACTATATAAATTTTCCCTTACCAAATTCCACCTACCAAAGGCGCTTCACTCCCCGGAACCAGTTCCAGAAAAGAGTCTTGATGACCCACAAGTGTAGGGGATCTATCGTAGCCTTTTAGATAAGTAAGAGTGTCAAACCCAACGAGGAGCAGAAGGAAATGATAAGCAGTTCTCAGCAAGGTATTCTCTGCCAGCACTGAAATTATCGGTAACAGATAGTTTTGTGATAAGGTAATTTGTAACGAGCAACAAGTAATGCAAGTAAATAAGGTGCAACAAGATGACCCAATACTTTTTGTAGAAAACGACAAGCCTGGACAAACTCTTATATGAAGGAAAGCGCTCCTGAGGACACATGGGAATTATCGTCAAGCTAGTTTTCATCACGTTCATATGATTCGCGTTGGTACTTTGATAATTTGATATGTGGGTGGGCTGGTGCTTGGGTATTGTCGTTCCTTGGAAAAGCATCCTACTTATGATTAACCCCTATTACAAGCATCCGCAACTACAACAAAAGTATTAAGGTAAACCTAACCATAGCATGAAACATATGGATCCAAATCAGCCCCTTACGAAGCAACGCATAAACTAGGGTTTAAGCTTCTATCACTCTAGCAACCCATCATCTACTTATTACTCCCCAATGCCTCCTTCTAGGTCCAAACAATGGTGAAGTGTCATCTAGTCGATATTCACATGACACCACTAGAGGAAAGACAACATACATCTCATCAAAATATCGAACGAATACCAAATTGACATGACTACTCATAGCAAGACGTCTCCCATGTCCTCAGGATCAAACATAACTACTCACAAATCGTATTCAAGTTCACAATCAGAGGGGTATTAATATGCATAATGGAACTGAACATATGATCTTCCACCAAGTAAACCAACTAGTATCAACTACAAGGAGTAATCAACACTACTAGCAACCCACAGGTACCAATCTGAGGCTTTGGGGCAAAGATTGGATACAAGAGATGAACTAGGGTTTGAGAGGAGATGGTGCTGATGAAGATATTGATGGAGATTGACCCCCTCCCGATGATAGGATCGATGGTGATGACGTCAGTGACGATTTCCCCCTCCTAGAGGGAAGTTTCCCTGGCAGAACAGCTCCGTCGAAGCCCTAGATTGGTTCTGCCAAGGTTCCGCCTCGTGGCGGCGGAGTTTCATCCCGTAAGCTTGCTTATGATTTTGTCCTCAACAAAAGACTCCATATATCCAAATATGGGCATCATAGGGCTGCCAGGGGGCCCACGAGGCAGGGGGCCGCGCCCAGGGGGGTAGGGCGCGCCCCCCACCCTCGTGGACGGTGGGTGGCCCCCCTCTGGTACTTCTTTTACCCAATATTTTCTATATATTCTGAAATGTGCTCCCGTGAAGTTTCAGGACTTCTGGAGATGTTCATAATAGATCTCTAATATTTGTTCCTTTTCCAACCCAGAATTCCAGCTGCCGGCATTCTCCCTCTTCATGTAAAACTTGTAAAATAAGAGAGAACAGGCATAAGTATTGTGACATAATGTGTATAACAGCCCATAATGCGATAAATATCGGTATAAAAGCATGATGGGAATGGACGTATCAGGGGGTGTTTGAGGATACACCACGGCTACTGAAAAATTTAGTAATGGTTGGTGGAGATGGTGGTGGATGAGGGAGGGCGACGGTTCAAATGCCTCGGCTACTGCAATTTTACTATAAGGTCGGTGCTGGAGGAGTGTGAGCGACGGTTGAAGTACGGTGGCTACTAAAATTTGGGTAAAGGAATTGATGCGGGGCGGGAGTGCCCAAGATCGCGCACGGTCCAATAACAATGTGTGTGTATGATAATAAGGAAAAGTGGTGCGGAACCGCGGATTTTTGCAACGCTCAAGGCGGGTAGTTTGTTTTTATATTTCTAGCTAGTTGGTCTATCTCACACGGTTCGTCCTAATTTCCAAATAAACTTACCCGCCTTTAGCTTGCACGGGTGGTGGTTTTACAGCGCACTTGCATCGCACATGGTTAAGCCAGTACCTCCACCCTTTGCTCGTGATTGCGCCGTCATGGTGATTTTACAGCGCACTTGCATCACACATGGTTGAGCCAATACCTCCACCTTTGCTCGCGATTGCGCATGCGTGGTTATTCTCAGCGCACTTGTATCGCACACGGTTAAGATATTATACCCATGTCCGTCGAGCATCATCAGAGTTTTTGCAGCAAAAAATAACATTAGAGAGGGACAGAAGATAGCCACACTAGCATGTGGCCCAAATATATATGAGTGAAAAGGGTGGTCTGTGATGTTCAAAATTCCAATGCACAACTTTGACCACGCGGGTCCATGGTTGGACGCGTCGTCGAAAATCGATGAGAGGGTCCAGAAGTCAAGAACCACCTGGAAGTGGGCAAATATATGTAGAAATATTGGGGATATTTAAAACTTTAAATACACAATGCATAACTTTGGTGGCACCTGCCTCGCAAATCCGAAAGCACCCATAAATACATACATACATACATACATACATACATATAGTGAAAAAGAGTGATACTATTATAATCCCAGGATTAGAATAACTATTCTGAACATAGCGCCTCTATATAGCCCCGACGGGGTGTTCTTGAACTCCCCAAAAAAACAGAACAACCGACCCACCCGTCCGTCTTCCACCTCCCGATCTCCACATCTCCCATCCCCGTGCCCCCACCGCCCCCGGCCTAGCGCGCCTCCCAGGCCCCGGGCGCCGTGCGTCTCCCGGTCGTCGTGCGCCCCCCAACCACCGTGCGCCACACCCACACACCATGAGCAACGCCCGCGAGATGCAGGTCTCCCCCGGGCGCCGCCGCCCAATGTAGGTTGCCCCTAGCGCCTCCACGCACGGATCCAGTCGAAGCCGGCGAGATCCACCACCTCACTCCCTCGCCCACCCGCTCCTCCGTCTCTGGGTTCGACCCAATCCTCCTCCTCGTCCGCCGGCCAACTCGCCGGCTACTGCCCCATCCTGCCCCAGCTGGCATCCTCCTGGTGTGCCATGGCTTTGTCCTCTCCTCCACGACGCCGTGCTCTCCTGCACCTCAACGTCGGCATCGTCGTGAGCCAATACCACCTCCGGCATCCTGCCACACAGCCGGTGGCGGCCCCCTTTCGTTGCAGCCGCTCGTGCTCCTTCGTGGAGGCCTCTCGCCGTCGCAACACTGCACCCCCCCTGACTCGGCTTTCCTGAGCACCAATCCACCGCAAGCTTGCTGTATGGTCACCATCCCTCTCGTGTTGCATGTTGTGGCTCCTGTCATGTCCGGCCGTTCAAGGCCGCGACACCAAGACGTTCACTCCCAAGGCCCAGGTTCATATTCTTGCATGCTCGTACTTTCGATTCCATATTGTCCGTATTTTGCACCCATTCTATTCAGAGATATGGTCAATGATGAGTACCATGCTATGCTACTGCAAGTTAGGCAAGGTAAAAATTGTACTATTAAACACACTCACGCAGGTAAGATGCCTAACAGAAGCGAAAAATATCAGAGTGATAAAAACATTATCTATCTTTGGTAAGATTTAGTTGTGCAAGGTCCAAACTTGTTTTTATTTGCATATAAAACTTAGCGTGGGAAGCCTACTTCTGTTTTAGGTAGTATTTTTAGTAGAAGTGCATTCATAGCACTAAGTTAAGTACCTGGGTTTCGTTTCTACTCTAGTACAAAAGTTTCACTGACCTTGTAAGGTAAGCGGATGGGGGCTTTGGCAATCATTTATATTATGATATGATGGGCATTATGTGTGCGTAGAATGTGAATTTGTTCTTATACTTCTGTAGAATGGATGTCAAACATTACCTAAAAACTTATCAAAAATGCAATGATGGTGATGAGCTACACTTTTATGATGTATTGTGAAAAATGGTTTGACAGTGATGGATGAATGAATGAAAATTGATTTTGTTTGTGGTTGCTGCATCTGGGAGTCGAAAGGCGCCGGTTCTTCATGTCAGATCCTTGACCGAAAACTGACTATTTGACACTTTATGTTCATGCTAGTTCATGCCCTGTCTCTTCTTATTCTCTGCTCTGATTTTGGTTTGAAAAGTATGTGCATGTTGATGAGAGACAATATGTACGAAGAAGTTCACGTATTAATACACACACAAAATATTGCATACCTCTTTTTTTCTCTCTCCCATGTGCGCGCACAAGAGTGTTTAAGCACAACATATAGATCCATAAAAAAGATTGCGCTTCTAAATTATTATTCTTATTGTAGATAAATGCAAAAGACCAGTTGTTCCCCTTTATATTGGTTTGGAGCATGTTTGTTTATTTTGGGTGGGGGTCTTGATTGCTATTGCAGCTCAGATTTGTGTTTTAGTCAGTGTTTTCAGGTGCATCGGAAGGTGTTATGACAATCTCCGGTGTTTCTACACCAGACGCCGGTCCGCCACATCTCAACTGGCATCTACTACTACATGTTGTACTAGGTATGCTCGATTTTCTTAAGCTCAAAAGTTTGATTTTGCCATCCTTTATATTTCGGGGCAAATGTGTTGTGCTGGGCAGGAAGGATTTGGGATCCACTGCTTCTCGATGTGCGGCCTCATACCACTAAACTTTATTGCTCAGGCCTCTATGATACTACGATATCTGTTTGCATTTTGCTTCTTGTAAATAGTACTGCAGATTCAGATTGGGGGATGGATAGATTTAGTTTCCAATGCGACTATGTTACTGATAAAAGTTACTCCCTTCAGAGCCAAGCCCGCACTGCGTAAAAGGCCTTCATGGGAGCAACTAGAAATGCTTTCTCAAGGTTAAATAAGTGTCTCTTTATGGTCTTGCTTAGAGTCTAGCCAAAATAACTAATTTGATCAGATATTGAGTTGATGTGCTTGTTTGTTTATGGGAAAGTTGGAAGGGCATTTATATCTGTCATTCGGTTCTATAACATTGTCTGTTTGTTATACCATTTATTTTTATATTATGGTGGTGACACTTGTTTTTTCTGGTGAATTACTCAGATATCCGTCCTCTTTTATTTGCAGGTAGTGTGACATTGTAGTAATATTCTGCCACCGTTGCATGGTTGGTGTTGAAAGATCGTGGATGTCGCCTAGAGGGGGGGGGGGGGGGGTGAATAGGTGTTTTAAAATAATTACGGTTTAGGCTTGAACAAATGCGGAATAAACCTAGCGGTTAATTTGTCAAGCACAAAACCTAAAACAACTAGGCTCACCTATGTGCACCAACAACTTATGCTAAGCAAGATACGCAACTATGTGATAGCAAGATATATGACAAGAAACAATATGGCTATCACAAAGTAAAGTGCATAAGTAAAGGGCTCGGGTAAAAGATAACCGAGGCACGAGGAGACGACGATGTATCCCGAAGTTCACACCCTTGCGGATGCTAATCTCCGTTTGGAGTAGTGTGGAGGCACAATGCTCTCCAAGAAGCCACTAGGGCCACCGTAATCTCCTCACGCTCTTGCACAATGCAAGATGCCGTGATTCCACTAAGGGACCCTTGAGGGCGGTCACCGAACCCGTACAAATGGCAACCCTTTGGGGCGGTCACCGAACCCGTACACTTTGGCAACCCTTGGGGGCGGTCACCGGTACCCGTCAAATTGCTCGGGGTGATCTCCACAACCTAATTGGAGACCCCGACGCTTGCCCGGAGCTTTGCACCACAATGATTGAGCTCCGAACACCAACAACCGTCTAGGGCACCCAAGCACCCAAGAGGAACAAGCTCAAGGGTACCAAGCACCCAAGAGTAATAAGCTTCTCAACTTGTAACTTCCACGTATCACGTGGAGAACTCAAACCGATGCACCAAATGCAATGGCAAGGGCACACAGAGTGCCCAAGTCCTTCTCTCTCAAACCCCACCGAAGCAACTAATGCTAGGGAGGAAAATGAGAGGAAGAACAAGAAAGAGAACACCAAGAACTCCAAGATCTAGATCCAAGGGGTTCCCCTCACGTAGAGGAGAAAGTGATTGGTGGAAATGTGGATCTAGATCTCCTCTCTCTTTTCCCTCGAAAACTAGCAAGAATCCATGGAGGGATTGAGAGTTAGCAAGCTCGAAGAAGGTCAACAATGGGGGAAGAACACGAGCTCAAAGGATTAAGTTCAATGGGGAAGAAGACCCCCTTTTATAGGAGGGGGAAAATCCAACCGTTATCCCCCACTCAGCCCCGCAGAGAGCGGTACTACCGCGGAGGCAGGGCGGCACTACCGCTCGCAAGCGGCACTACCGCTCCCCCTCAGCGGTACTGCCGCGCCAGAGGAAAAAGGGCTGGGGCTGGGACCCAGAGTGGTACAACCGTGGAGACAGGGCGGTACTACCGCAAATAAGCGGTACTACCGCTCCCCCTCAGTGGTACTGCCGCGCCAGAAGAGAGGGGCTGGGGCAGGGACCCAGAGCAGTACTACCGTGGAGGCAGGGCGGCACTACTGCGCAGACGCGGTACTACCGCCCCTACTATCGCAGCTAGTACCGCAAAACCCGACACGAGAAAATGCGCAAAAAAGTCGAGGCGGTAGGAGCACGGAGCCGCAGCGGTACTACGCTGAGACCATCAAGCGGTACTACCGCTCCGAGGAGCGGTACTACCGCTTAGTGAGCTTCAGCGGTACTACCGCTGTGGCCCGCGGTACTACCGCTGGGTCCAGGAGAAAAACCACACTCTAGAAAACCAGAACTGCCATAACTTCTGCATATAAGCTCCGAATTGAGCAAACTCAAGCTTGTTGAAAACAAGACGACGAGTAGCATCAAAACAGCGAGAAGAACCTCCAACCGAGAAGAACCGGCAAAACCTCCAACATCGAAAACATCATAGAAGATGCATGCAAACTCCGTTTTCGATGAACTCAAGCTTGTCATCAAGATGGCCATAAGCTCTAAGACTCATAAAGAGAACCAAACAAGAACCAAGAAAGATGATGCAAGGATGCAATGGTTTGAGCTCTCAGCGAACGATACGATCAAGCTACTCATCGAGAGCCCCCCTTGATAGTACGGCAATCGATCCTATAACCCGGTCTCCCAACTACCATTATGAGACCGGTAAAATAGAAAACCTACCAAGGGCAAACCTTTGCCTTGCACATGGTCCACTTGAGCTAGATGATGACGATCTTGACTCCCTCAAGTTGGACCACCTTTCTTGATTGTGTTGGCTCGATGAAGACTAGTTGATTGCTCCCCCATACTCCACTATGGGTGAGCCTTTCTTCCGCACATCTTCACGAGTCCATTGTCACCACAATGGACGGCAAGCTTCAAGAATTTGATCTCTTCGTGATGCTCCACTTGAACTTGCACACCGCAACCTTTCTTGATTGTGTTGAGTCGATGAAGACTAGTTGATTGCTCCCCCATACTCTACTATGGGTGAGCTACTCTTCCGCACATCTTCACAGGTCCATTGTCACCACAAAGTATAGCACGCTTCAAGCATTTGATCTCTTCGTGGTGCTCCACTTGAACTTGCACACCGCAACCTAACCCCACAAAGAACCCTCACGAAGACCATGGGTTAGTACACAAAGCGTAATTGACAATGCTTACCATACCATGGGATCACTTGATCCCTCTCGATACATCTTCTATGCTTTGTGGGTTGATCAACTTGATTCACTCTTTAACTTAGTCTTGATCAATCTCTCACAAGACCAATCTTTAGGTAATTCCTTGAATAGCACCTTGGTCGACACAAACTCTCCTTGAAACCAACACATGTACTCCAAGAAAAGCCTATGGACAAAAACCTTCAAATATAACTCAAGGCAACCATTAGTCCATAGAGATTGTCATCAATTACCAAAACCAAACATGGGAGCACCGCATGTTCTTTCAGGTGTTCAAGAGTATCTTTGTCTTGAGTAAAAATGAAAGAGAAGATCATGTTCGACAACCAAAGAAATATTTGGGTTGTATTATTTCCAATTGTATTCTTCTGATCATGTGTTTTAATTGAAAAAAAATGTGCGTGTGAACAGGAGAAAAAGAATTTGTACAAAAGACGTTCGTGTATCACTTCCCTAAGAGTTCTTGTACTACTCCCTAGAGAGTTCAAATATTGCAATCCAGTTTGTGCACACATAATTCTCTTTTCATGTATGTGTCTATGTTTTTCAAAACTACAATGATCCAAAAAAAAATTAAATGTAACCAATCTAAAAGGTTTTGAAATTGATACTAGTTGTTGCGATGTCTAAATGAGAATTGAGTTTTCATTGAAGTTCAAATAAATAAATATGAGTGGTTATATGTTAAAATAAATAATTGAAAAAGCCTAGGAGTCCAAATTTCAGAAAAGTAGCAGCTTGATGTTTATTACAGAACCAAGAAAGTCAAATTAAAAATACAAAGAAGTTCAACTTTTTAATAATAACGGGGTTACATAAAAACCTAGGGGTTCAAATTTAAATAACCGGGAAGTTCAATTTTTAGTACAAAACCACGATGATCAAGTTAAAGAAAACAAAATCTAAAATAAGAAATTCAAATTAAAAAGACGAACAAGTTCAATGCTTGTTACAAACCCAAAGAAGGTCATTAAAAAAGAATCTCAAACAATTTTATAAAAAAGATTCTCTCTTAAATAAATCTAGAAGTTCAAATTTAAAAAAAAAAGCGGCTCGATGTTTATCCGAAAGTAGTATTTTTTTCCTTTAGTAAAAGAAATAAAATCAGGAAGTCCAAATTAAACAGATGAAGAAGTTCGGTGATTATAGAAAACTCAGATTTTCCTTGTTATTAAAAAATGGAAACAAGAAGTTCAAAACTTAAATAACAAAAAGTTCAACTTTTAATAATAGAGCGCTTCAAAGTTTCATAAAAAGATTAAGAAATAAACCAGTAAGTCCAAATTAAAAAGATGGAGAAGTTCGATGATTATAGAAAACTCAGATTTTTCACGTTATTAAAGAATGGAAATAAGAAGTTCAAAAATAAAAAACAAGAAGTTCTACTTTTAAAAATAGAGCGCTTCAAAATTTCATAAAAAAATTAAGAAATTCAAATTAATATTCATAAAAAACTCAGATATTTTCATGTAACGGAGAGAAGTTTAGATTGATAACTGCCAGAAGGTCACGTACTACACGGTGTGAGTTTTGTATTAAAAAAGAATAAAAAAGCAAAGACTAAAATAAGTTCAAGTCCTCGGTCGGAGAAAGTTAAAAGATTTATTATGAGAGAGATTTGTACAAAAGAAGTTCAAATTAAAATAAAAGAAACAACTAATTTTTTAAATAGAATATTAAAGTGCGATATTAGATTGCACTAAAAATATAGGTTTACAAAAACTTATGAGGATGGTGATATTTTAAAAATCTGGAAGTTCAAAAGAATGAGCAAGAAGTTCAAATAAAAAAGGTACTTCAAACATCTCTATAAAAACAGATTTCCCCTTTGTGAAAAAAACAGAGAAGTTCAAATTAAAAAGAGGAACATTTTAAAATAATTTATATTTTTCCCATTCTAAGAGCATAAGTTCAAATTAAAAAAACGGTGTGGTTCTATGTTTATAAAGAAAAAGGATTTTCCCCATTAATAAGAAATTAAACCAAGAAATAACAAAGCCATTCAACGTTTCTTCTTAGTGGCCATGTACTGTGTTTTTATTTTGTAAACAATAAGTATTCCCAATTAAAAAACATAGAGGTTCAACTTTAAATAATCGAGTAGTTCAATATTTATTACACCACTAGGACTTTTCCCGTTACTAATGAATAACACCAAGAAACCCTAAACTAAAAGTTTGAAGTTGTTTGATGTTTATAAAAACTCAGGTTTTCCTCAAAAGATTAAAACCAAGAAGTTCAATTTTGATAAATGGAGTAGTTTGATGTATATAAAAAAACTAAGGTTTTCATGTTAGTAGAGAATAAAACCAAAAGTTCAATTGGAAAAAAGTGGAGCAGTTTGATATTATATTTGAAAAATTGGATTTTTCTAGTTACTAAAGAATAAAATCAATAAGTTCAATTTCAAATATGGAAGAAGTTCGATGTTTCTAAAAAACCCTCCAATTTCCACATTTCTAAAAATACACAATGAAGTTCAAATGAAAAAGATAGATCTGTTCAATGTTTATAAAATCATCAGATTTGTTGCAAGAAGTTCACGTGCAGCTTCGTGCACTGTTCAGAATTTATATTGCGGGATGTCCGACCTCCAATTACATGTTTTAAGATGGCACGAAAATGACGTCCGACCTTCAATTGCGTGTAATTCAACGTACACACAAAAATGCAACAGAAGTTCATAGTGAAAACAACGAGAAGTTCAAGTACTGCAAGGAATGCATTTCAGGTAAGAATAAAAATATAGAAAAACAAAAGCATAAAAGGTTTGTTGAAAGAAGTTCAAGTTTTTTGTCAGGGAAGTTCAAAAATTCTTGCGAGAGAGGTTCACCTCGTATTTCTGATTTTTTCCGTATAAAAATCGAATACAATTCTTTACCCAAAATATGAAAAGGTGAAGTTCAAATTGAAATAATAGAGAAGTTCGGAGTTTATTAAAACCTAGGATTTACCTGTTCAAAAAATAAAAACACACAAACGCCATTTTTTGCACTTTTAAAAACAACTCTTAAACGAAAAAAAAACGGTTGCTAGAAGTTCAAGTGCACGACGAGGAAAAGTTTAAAAATTCTTTTGAAAGAGGTTCACCGTGTATTCAGATGTACAAAATACATAAAAATATATGTTATTTTTGTGTTTTAAAATAATTCTCTCAAACCAGAGAGAATTTCAAAGTGATAACAACCGGAAGTTCACGTACTACATGGTGTGTATTTCACATAATAAAAATACAATAAAGTGAAACAGAGTGAAGTTCTAATAGACTTGCCCCAGAAGTTCAACTACTTCACGCATTGCAAAAAATAGCACGTCAAAAACATAGTGCAGTTCAAAAATACGTGCCCGAGAAGTTCAACTACTTCATGTAGTGCATTTCCATTCGCGATGAAGGCAGAAATCATGATCTCGTCATTTTCTAATTTACTTCAAAATGGCAGGAATATCATTTGTGAAGTTCAAGTCCTCGGTCGGAGAAATTTTAAAAAATTATTGTTAAAGAGATTTGTACAAAATGAATATCATTTGTGTAGCACTCACGAATGGATAGGAAAATTACAAACGAAAATACATCACCGAATTTCGACGTGAAAACAGCAGGAAGTTCACCAACTACACCAAATGAATTTTAGATGAAAAACTTTTAAAATCGTCGCGAGGATGAAAAAATGATCAACACGGGAAAGTTGCGTGTTTACAACAGCTTACCACCGGTATATCACTTGCTCAATTCCAGTGAGTGGATGGAGAGCTACGAGCAGTGGATGAAGAGCTACGAGCAAGAAAAGCACGTGAAAAAACAGAGTGAAGTTCAAGTACACATGCCGAGAAGTTCAAGTTCTTCACGCGGTGCATTTTTGAAGAATCTGTTTCGCGATAATGGCAGAACGAATGAACCCGCTGTTTTCGAAATTACTTGAAAACAGCTAGGAATTAGAGAAAACCATCAACATGAAAAGGTTTCACATTTTCCGTAGCTTTTTACCGGTATATTATTTGCCCCATTCCGATAAAAGTTGTAAAAATTACAGCAAAAATACGTTTTTAGCCATTTTCAAAATTGACATAAAACCGTAATGAATTGGAAAAAGTAATATATACCAAAAATTTACGCATTTCCTCAAGCTTTCCAACGCCATATCATTTGTTGCATTCAGACGTAAGGTTAAAAAATTAGCTCGAAAATACGAACTTGGTGCAACTTTTACCATTTTCTAAATTACTTTTAAACCGTTCAAAATTAGAAAAGACTTTCGACAAGAGAAAGTAGTGCATTTTCATAAGCTTTCCAACGCCATATCATTTGCCTCAATTGGATTGGCCGTTTAGAAATGACATCGAAAATACGAACTCGGTTGTTCGGTTTGCGAAATTTTACGATTTTCTCAATTACTCTTTAACCATAAGGAATTAGAGAAAACTTTCATCATGTGGAAGGAGCGGTTTTACAGCAGCTTTCCAAAGCCATATTATTTGTCTCATTCTGGTAATCGATTTAGAAATGCGATCGAAAATACGATTCAGGTTTTTTGTATGAAGAAAAAAGATTTTCAAAACTGCTCTTAAACCACTTACATTTTGCCAAAAAATTAACCTAGGTCAAGATACTGGTGTCCTTAGCTTTCCAACAGTATATCGCAAGCCCCATTTGCGCAATGTTGGCGGAAGTTCAGCCTAGCACTTGGAGAAGTTCAGGTCAAACAACTCAGGTAGTAAAATTGCAAAAAATGCAATTTCATCACGACCCGAAAACAAAATCCACCAATGAGTGAGATTCCTATTTAAAACCGGTATTTAGTTTCTAAAAAACGTTTCTAGATTACACTAACATCATATAGAACACGACTAACCAGAATAATTCGCGGGGGAAGCCACGGTTGCGAAGATAGCCCGAAGGTCGGGTTCGTACAGAGGGAAGTTCAGGCACGTTACTCAGGCAGTTCAAGTTTTGATCAGAATATTATTCTGATCCCGTGATCAGAATAGTGTTTATGTATATATATATATATATATATATATATATATATATATATATAGGGTGGGTCTATTATGATAACACCCCTTAAGACCTTATTCTGCTAACGCCCGCTTTATTCTGCTAACACCAAACCCACCTTCTTCCCCAGGCAAACCCTACCCACCCACACCTCTTCCCACTCACCCACGGCCGCCACGCCTTCTCTCCCCGCGACCGCCAAACCTCCTCTCACTCCTGGTCGTCCGCCTCCCCTCCCGACCTCATAGCGCCGCCACTCCCCTCGAGCCTCCTCCATCCTTTGGACCGGCGCCTCCCTCCAGCATCCTCCCAAGCTGGTCCGATGGATCGCCGACTCCCAGCCCTGCTGCCTTCTTCCTTCGGAGCCGGCCTCCCTGGCCTAGTCGCCCCTCTTCCTCCCCTCCACACGCATTGCCGGACCATCCAGAACTGGATCGACGCTGGCCCCGAGAGCGTCCATGGCGCCCCTCGCCCCCCTACAACTCGCCAGTGCCTCCATTGGCCATGGATACCGGCGGCCGTCGGATCCGGACTCCACCACGCCTGTAGCCACGAGATCCGTGGACCCCGCCCTGCACCTGTGTTCCCCATGTCCGCCGCACCATGCTGGTCTCTAGTCTGGCGGCTGCACCGACGGTGCGAGTCGGCGGTAAGTGCACATCACCCCCCTCCCCATGACGGGCAGCAAAGGGCATGCAGTTCTGCCCACGCGGGCGTGAAGCTCGACCAACGGGGGAGTGCAGTTCGGCCAACGGGATCGATGGCTTCCGACAAACTCGGGCATGCATGGGTTGTTGCCACTGGATCTAGATTGTGAAGTTGTTGTGGAGCGCATCGGTGTGAGGGAGATTAATGGACGGCGGCGCGGCGTGCAGTTCACTCGCTTGGGCGAGCATTTCGACGGGCACTTTCCAGGCAGTGCGTTGACATGTTTCTTTGTAGTGCGGTGGTGTTCGTGCAGTGCGCCCGTGTCTCATGCTGGATCCATCTCTGGTATTCAGTTCGTCCAAGCACCACCTCGCAGCTCTCTCCTCCCCAACATGCAGTTCCTTGGCGCTTCCATCCATGCTGCAGGTACAAAAAAATGCTCAGATAAAAAATATTCACTATTGTTCTTCACTAACAGCGAGCAGTGCAGGTTGCTCTTCGTTGCAGGGTGGTTGGGTCGTCGATGTAGTACCACACAAAGACTGCAACACAAAGAGGGGAAGGACGCACGTGCAAGTTGACTGTGTGTTGCCATCTTGCGTTGTCTTCCAAAGGGAAGGCATCAAATAGGGGCGTTCGACGGCGAGCTGCTCCCGGACGACTGCAAGGACAAAGACCATGTGCCCATGCGGGGGCAATTTGCCCCGCTTCTTGATGGGGTTCGCTTGCCGAGGTGCTGCAATGCGCTTGGAGGTTTTATTCTCCTCGGGTGAGATAAGGTTTGGCCGTTGTGCGGGCGTGGACATGCAATTCACCGGGGATCTATAGAAGAAAGAAAATCATTTTTTAAATTTTCACTTTGTTCTTGAATGTGCGAGAAAAAAAGAGTAAAGGTATATAAAATAGATGTAGTCCGTTGGTGCACTCCTTGCGGCTCACGCGGCTCATGTTTGAAGGTTTTTATTATTATTATTTGACCTGTTTTCGAAAAAGAGAATGTTGAAAGCATGATGCAGTATTCACTTGTTAAAAAACCTTGGTGGTTTGCTTTGTAAAAAATGGACCGTGTAGTCTAGATGAAATAAAAAGTCAAAAAATGATGAAAAAATGCATGCAGTTTGATTTTGATTTGTGGCGTGGTTCACTTCTTCCGATGCAAACTGCACTTGTTCTTGTGCGGCGTCATGTGTTCAAAAAAGTGAATTGCGACGCCACTTGCAGTACACTTCGTCGTCTGTGCGGTTCACTACATTCGGCCTAGCAGTTGAGAAGAAAGTGTAAAAGAAAATGTTAGCAAAAAAATGCATTGGCACTTACAGTGCACTTCATCCTCCATGCGGTTCACTACATTCGGCCTAGCAGTTGAGAAGAAACTGTAAAAGAAAATGTTAGCAAAAAATGCATCGGCACTTGTAGTGCACTTTGTCCTCGCGTGCGGTTCACTACACTCGGCCTAGCAGATGAGATGAAATTATAAAAAGAAAAAATATTAGCAAAAAATAATAAGAATGCAGTTTCATCTATTCACGGTGCAATGCTGTTTTCAGTCTGAATCAGTGCAGTTTCCTGTCGGATGAAGTTCACTCGTCGATTTGGGTGTCCTGAAAAACAGAGTGTCCGCATTTTGGTAAATTCAAAAATGCTCTTAAACCATAAGGAATTAGAGAGCATGTTCTACATGAAAAGGTTGTGCCTCGTCGATATCTTTCCAATGGCGTATAATTTGAATCATTTTGATCGGCGCTTTGTCAAAATTTCGCAAAAAACAGCTGTTGCCTCTCTTCGTCAGCCACACGATTTTCAAAATTAACTAAAAACCGTATGGAATCTCAAAAACATTTAAATATGTGAAAGTTGTGCCTCGTTCACAGCTTTTCAACGGTATATTACACGCCTAATTTCAATGAACGGTTAGAAAACTGGAGCGGAAACAATATCAAAAAATTGAAAAAAAAAATAAAAACAGAATTCCGCGATTTAGTAAATCTGAAGCTGCTCTTAAACCGTAACGAATTAGAGAAAATAATATATATGAAAAATATGTGCCTCGACGATATATTTTCAATGCTGTATCATGTACTTCATTCCGGCGAGCGGTTTAGAAAAACGCGAAAAAACACTCGCTGCCACTCGTCATGCACCGCACCGTTTTCGAAACTGCTCTTAAACCGCGAGGAATATCGAAATATGTTCAACATGGCGAAGTTGCGCCTAATCCATAGCCTGATAATGGTATATTACATGCATTGTTATGATAAACAGTTAAAAAAACTAGAGCGAAAAAGGTATCGAAAAAATATCGCGTGCAGTTTTTTCCAACACGAAGTTCACTAGTCTCTGTATTGCAGTACCCCTGCTACTGAAAGTGCAGTGCATTTGCGTTAAGCGTGCGGTGTGGAAGTGTTATCAGAATAGTTATTCTGCTAATATTAGCAGAATAGATCGGCTGTATATTCTTGGGCAGATGCACGTAATGATCGATACTTTGGTCATATGTCATATGTCGTACCTAGCTAGGATGCTTGGCCCACCACCTCCCACTTCGTGTCAGCAGGGCAGATGCATGTAATGATTGATACTTTGGTCATACATGCATGTCGCCTTGACCTACCATAAGACAGACCAATGAATCTATCGTTTGGTCAAACGATAGATGTTGTTGTCGATAAACCGCTTGGGCCAATAGATTGAACCATCATAAAAATCGCACGAGGGGACAACAAAACCAACACATCTTGCATGCGGCCCAAAATGATGTACGTTGGGAAGGGGTGATGTGTGTTTTCAATATAGAATAATGTACAATTTAGATGTGGTGCCTACCTCTCGATACAGACAACAACCATGAAGGCAAGGTAGTTAAGGACGAGATACGCAGGGTATGATGTAGGTCGAACCCAGCAATCCGAGCATGTGGGAGGAAATCCCAACAACGCATGAGCTGGAGCTTTGGTTGAGCGACATGTGATGGTGGCCGGCCCTAAGACGAACTAGGAGGAATCCATTCATGTCCAACACATACCCCTCATTATCGGCCAAAGGGATGATATATATATATACACTCGAGGAGCCCACAGATATGTGTGTCATCACAAAAAACCACACAAGGGAGACGTGGTTGATCAGAAGACCTCGTATACACTGCATGCGGCCCGAAAATATGTATGGTATAGTGGTGTGTGATGTCTTTAAATCCCAAATGCACAACTTTGATGGGCCACCAACTACATTACAAACCGAACACCGTACCCAACTCAAAGCCTGATTCAATACGTACGATGTTAGTTTCCCAACTTCAAGGCGGCGGTCGGGGGGGTGGGGGTAGTCCCACGCATGCGCTCAAACTTAATTTGGTCTGGCATGGGACACATCTATATCTATACCCCTACATAGTGTGCGAATAACTTTGAAAGTTGGTCGTTGGATGAAGCCAATCCAACGGTACAGAGATGGCAAATCCGAGCACAATGCATCTACATTCCACCAGATTCCGCGACATGTACAATCTAGAATACTCCACGGTTGAACTTAAGAATAATGCACAAACCTCAAAACACAAGCACTTCTCCTTTGTTCAATAGAATCTTCTATATCTTAATTGCCAAAACTTTTTTTTCTAAATGAATTATCACTTTTGCATTTACTTTATGCTTTACAATGCACAATTCCATGAATCTTAAAATAGATTTTTTTTATAAAACTAATTGATTTTGGATAAGATGAACTGTAAGAATTAAACGAACATCTACATCATGCATATATGACTAAAAGCTTACATGCTATAGTGTATTTATAATTTGGTTACCAAATCTCATGCGTGCAATGCACGTGTACCTTACTATTATAAATAGGAAACCATCATGGTCAAACCCTTCTCGTTGTTGGGTCAAAGGGATAGATTGTGTGGGCCCCCTAATTGTAGGTGAAGGATAGTATATATATATATACCTCAGGGAGCCCACAGATATGTGCCGCATCTAGAAGCCGCACAAGGGAGACATGCTTGAGAAGAACACCCTGCCTCCTATACCCTGCATGCAACCTGAAAAGGTTTATATAATCGCCATGACATGTCAAGTCAATCATTATTTAGTTTTTTAGAGGAACTAATAACCCATAAAAACATAGTAGGTTTATATAATCTCCATGAATGGTCAAGTAAATCATTCTTTAATTTTTTAGAGAAAAAAATAACCCATAAAAACATAGTTTACAAATTAGCAAAACAAGGATCCCAAGGTTTATATAATTTCCATGATAGGTCACTATAGAGATATAATATATCTCTATAATGACAGCCGCTTAACTTCTGCGTTATATTCAACTAGGCTAGCGGATGGGAAGTCAGCACTTGCTGATAAGAATTTCCTCCTTGCCATTATGGCGTTTCACGCTGGTCACCCTATGGGACCTACTCCCTCCTATCACACACATTTGTGCTTTCAGAAACCATGTGGGATATTTTACATGGCCGATGTGTCGCCTCTAGCCTTCAATGAGCACTGACACTGGTAGTGGGAAAACAATGGGAGAAGAGGCGGGAAACCGATGAGAGGAGTGGCGAGAAACGGTAGCCTATTTGGAAAACCTAGTAGAGAAGGAAGCGTGACCTAGCATGACGCATGCGCATAGTGCTTACCCATTTACTGCATGTGCTGTCGAAAGGGCTCAGGGTTGCCATTCGATCTGGGACCATCCAGCGATGCACACGTATGATCCGTGGGGTTTGGGTTTTGGCCAATCAGAATGCACGACTCACATCACGCGTGAAGCAGGGGGGAGGGGGCATCGGCCACGGTTTGGTCGGCACACAGTTTTCATGAGTGAACCGTGTGCTATTTGAAAACATTTCATGAGAAGAATCTCGGTTTTTAAATCACCATAAATCCAAAACTAACCCGAAAATCGTGAAACCTAGCATGGTGTCACGACAAGGCACATATATGTCGAGGAATTTTTTTGTCCATTTTGACGCAAGTTTTATTAAAAGCCTCTTACAGACCAAAGCTTCTCTCATAGAAGCCTCGTGGTTCCGATAGGGAAACGTGTCCTCCTTGTGGGCGAAACGTAATCACTACCTCTTTTCGCCTTGTATTTTCTTCTACGGGCAACATGGAACGACAGGATATTCGTGCTGAAATTTAAACTTATTTAGGGTTCGTTTGGCCTTTTTATACACTAATTGAGTTTCCTAGGCATTTAATGACCATAATTCAAATCTGGACTTCAAATACATGCTCCAGTTCACCAAAATAGCTAGAAATATTATACATGTGTACTTGGGTGCATGTTTAGGTCCCATGCCAGGAATGGGGACGAAGTAGAACCATACCCGCATCCTGGCTCGTCCTCAAACATTTGGAATATCGGTTTTTAAATCCCCGTAAATCCTAAACTCACCAGAAAGTCATCAAAGGTGGCATGGTCTCGCGTCATGGCACATATATGTCGTGGTAAAAACATTGTCCAATTTTGGCCAAGCTTTATAACAAACCTCTTACAAACCGGAGCTTCTATCAAAAAAGCCTCGTGGTTCCAATAGGGAAACATGTTCCCCTTGTGGGCGAAACGTAATCACTGCCTCTTTTCACCTTATATTTTCTTCCAGTGGCAACATGGAGCAACATGATATCCGTGCTGAAATTTAAACGTATTCAGGGTTCGTTTGGCCTTTTTATACACTAATTGAGTTTCTTAGGAATTTAGTGTCCATAATTCAAATCTGAATTTCAAATACATGGTCCAGTTCACCAAAATGGCTAGAAAAATTATACATGTGTCCTAGGGTGCATCTTTAGGTCCCATGCCAGGAATGGGAACGAATTACAACTGTACCAGTGTCCTGGCTCGTCCTCAAACATTTTGAATCTCGGTTTTTAAATCCCCATAAATCCAAAACTCACCAAAAATTCATCAAAGGTGGCATGGTGTCACATCATGGCACATATATGTTGTGGTAAAAACATTGCCAATTTGGGCCAAGCTTTATTACAAACCTCTTACAATCAGGAGCCTGTCGCAAGAACCCTCGTGGTTTTGATAGGGAAACATGTCCCCTTGTGGGCCAAACGATAATCGCTCCCTCTTCTAGCCTCGTATTTTCTTCTACACGCGACATGGAAAAATGGGTGATTCACGCTGAACTTTGAAATTATTCAGGGTTTGTTTGACCTTTTTATTCATTAACTGAGTTTTCTAGGCATTTAATGTCCATATTTCAAATCTGAACAACAAATACATGCTCCAGTGCATCAAAATGGTTAGAAAAAATGTACATGTTTCCTTGGGGTGCATGTTTAGGTCCCATGGAACAAATGGGAACGAATTCAACCATCTCGCCGTCCTGTCTTGGCCACAAACATTGCGAATCTTGATTTTTAAATCTCTGTAAATCCAAAACTCACCAGGAAATCATGAAACTTGGCATGGTGTCACTACATGGTACATATAATTGTCCAATTTGGGCGAAGCTATATTACAAGCCTCTTACAAACAGGAATCTGTCACAACACTCGTGGTTCCGGTAGGGTAACATGCCCCTCTTGTGGGTGAAACGATAATCGATGCCTCTTCTCGCCTTGAACTTTGTTTTCTACAGGCAACATAGAATAACAGGAGTGTCGGGCTGAAATTTGAAACTGTTCAGGGTTCATTTGGCCATTGTATATATTACTAATTACTAAGTTTTCTACGCATTTAATGTAGTCCATAATTCAAATTTGAACTACAAGCACATGCTCCAGTGAAGCAAAATGGGTGGGAAATCATACATGTGTCACTGGGTGCATGTTTAGGTCTCATTTAAGGAATGGGAATGAATTACAAACTTGTCATCTTCCTGAAACAATGAGAATCTCGGTTTTTAAATCCCAGTAAATTAAAAACTCACCAAAAACATGAAACATGGCATGGTTTCATGACATGGCACATATATGTCGTGCTAAAAAAATTGTCCAGTTTGAGAATAGGCGCACACATTAGTAGCCAAAGAAGTCCTTTTTGAAACAAAAAGCTGACACATTAATATTGCAAATGGTTGTATTATATTAACCATGTCGAAATTTAACCATACTCAGTGGCGTGCGTGCAGCTGTTTGATTAGACAGGACGAGCGCGATAAGTCCGCCGTGAAGGCTCGACGGGATGTGTGCGAGCAGTCCGCCGCACATGCTCGAAGGGACGTGTGCATCCTGTCCACCTCGCAGGCTCGACGGGACACGTGCGAGCAGCAAGGCCGCCCATGCTCACCGGGAAGCGAGCTCTTTGACCTCCATGCACTAGTTGCCGCCCGCCTCGCTCACAACTTCTCCATTAATGTGTTAATTAAAGCACCTGGACGAAGGGTGTTTGCTTGTGATCCCATGGCATTTTTGCTTTGTTTGTGTTTTCAACTCGTATTCCACCCTAATTTAAATTGCCACATAGGGCAACGGATAATACGACCAGAAATAAAATGGCAACGGATAATACGACAACAAATTTACAATGGCGCAGATAATAATTGTCTATAATTTAAAATGGCATATGCGGCAAAGCCCGGAAGACATGGGGGCAAGAGAAGAAGGAAATTGCAGACAGCGATCTGGGTCACTACTATCTCTACTCGTCCATGGATCACCGGGTGACGACATCTTTCAACTCCTTCTTCAATTCCTCATGACTTTGCTTGAAAGCAGCCATGGATTCCTCCACCTCCTGCTCGCACTCGATCTGGAGCTTCCTCAAGTCACCCATCAGTTCCTCGATGACCGTTGTCAACATCATCCCCGGGGCACTGCTCTGCTCATGCAGCATATTCCAGCCGGCGGCCTCCTCCTTCTTCTGGGCGAGCACCTTGAGGAGCTTCGCATTGTCACCCATGAGTTGCTTGACGAGGCCAGTCGCCTTGTCAACCGAGGCATCGCTGATCTTGAGCAGCTTCATCAAGCCGTCGACTAGCTCCTGCTACATAGTGACGCCAACGAGAAAGTCGTCGTCGACAGCGAAGGACTTCAGGAATGCCGGCTCGTCCCGATGGCCAACGCCGCTAATGTGCTTGTGAGAGCCCCCGTGTGCCCATGAGAGCTCGTTCGAGGGCTCCGCGGCATACCGGGACATCTCTGCTGCGGCTGCGGCTTCACGGTGGGACCTCTCTAGTGCTTCTGCGGCCTTGGTCTTTGCTGCCTGGTTATATGTCCACCCTAAACTCCTCCTGCCGTTCATGGCGGAACGACTTGACAGGAAAGACCAATTTTGTGGGTGATGAGGAGAGGAACTGTGAAGTAATTTTTGAGTGGGTAGTTTTTATAGCCAGGTGCTAAGTGTGAACACATATTAGTTTGATAGGTGTGAATAGATTTGCAATTACTTATTGCGTTGTAATCTTCAATGTGACTAGAAACAAGGTCAAAATTTATTGATGGCAGAAGGTTGACAATGTGGTTGCTCGCTGTTGAGGTGGTCGCGGCGTGCTCGGCTCACGTCCGTCCGCGCGTTTTGCTCGCCATTGAGGCGGCCGCGACGTGCTCCGCTCTGGCGTCCCTGCGCGCTCTGCTCGCCGTTGAGGCAAATTTACAATGGCAATGGTTAATAATTCTTAATAATTGTCTTACATATTCAGGATAATTTAACATGCCACATGTGGCAAGGCCCAGAACACTCACGACCTACATATGCATACAATTATAATAAAATATAAGCTAAAAGGCTGAGCTGGCAGCCTTCCGACGATGGTCTTCTCGGACTCCATGATCAGCATAGCACCCTTGCGGTCGTATGTGTAACTTACTAATCATCGTACACGAGTACTCGCAGATGCTGCATGTGCGATACTCCTAGCCACCACAGGTAACTAGTTTGCATTTTTCAATGTTTTTTGTTACACACAAAATCGCACACAAACTAACTGTATTAACCGTCTATGTTGTAATTTCTCATCTCAAACAGTTCATCCGAGTCGGCTGTTTGCCACGTATCACACACATATTGTTAAGTTGAACCATTTCTATTGTGTTCGCTAACCGAAAACAGTCCATCCGAGTGAACCATATGTCCTATATCACACACACCTTGATCTCGCTAACCGTTTCTGTTGCACTTCCTAATAGAAAACAGTTCATCGGAGCGAACTGTATGTCATATATCACACACACATTGATATGGTTGCTCGTTTCTGTTGTTCTACCTCATCGCAAACAGTTCGAACGGATTAACCGTGTGCCCTCAATCGCACACGCAACTAAAATCTGAACTGTATGGCTCCGCCATCGCAAACATTTTGCACCTTTTTTGATGGGTTTTTTTACATCCCTGTTTGTGATTAATGCATCGCACACAGTTTCATCAAAGGGTCTCTGATCATTGTGTCGTGTTAGCAGCATCCTGCAGTAGTGGTGGTTCACATTTTATTCATGGTGCTTCCTGCAGTGTCGCGTTAACCATAGAATTGCATCTCCATACCATCCTCAGTCTAGTGGTCAAGTAGAATTGAGAAATAGAGAGATTAAATTAATTTTGCAAAAGACTGTTAATAGATCTAGAAATAATTGGTCTAAGAAACTTGATGATGCATTATGGGCTTATAGAACTGCGTATAAGAATCCTATGGCTATGTCTTCGTATAAAATGGTTTATGGAAAAGCATGTCATTTACCTCTTGAACTAGAACATAAGCCATATTGGGGTATTAAAGAGCTCACTTATGATTTCAAACTTTCCGGTGAGAAGAGGTTATTTGACATTAGCTCACTTGATGAATGGAGAACTCAAGCCTATGAGAATGCCAAGTTTTAAAAGATGGCACGATAAAAGGATACAAAAGCGTGATTTTAATGTAGGTGACCATGTTTTGCTATACAAGTCTCATTTAAGATTTTTTGCAGGAAAGCTTCTCTTTAAATGGGAAGGTCCTTACATTATCGAGGAGGTCTATCATTCCGGTGCCATAAAAATCAACAATGCTGAAGGCACAAATCCGAAGGTGGTAAACGGTCAAAGAATCAAACATTACATCTTAAGTACTCTCATAAATGTTGAGACCAATATAATTAATACCGTAACCCCGGAGGAGTAAATAAGGGACACTTCCCAGAATGTTTCAGACTCCGAAAAGTAATAGGTATGTGATACAGTAAGTAAACCGACTCTAAAACGTTTCCAAGGATAAATTTTCTCCGTTTTGGAATATTTAAAAAATTAGGAAAATTAAAAGTAGTCCGAAAGAGACATGAGGCGTCCACAAGAGTGGAGGGCGCACCCTACCCCCTAGGCGTGCCCCCCGTCCTAGTGGCCACCTCGTGTGCCCTCCGGACTCCGTTTTCTTGCACGATACTTATTTTGGTCAGTAAAAAATCATTATATAATCTCCCGATGGTTTTGACAACAGTACCATGACAAAATCCTTTGTTTTCATTTTGAGTTGTTCCTGCAGTAGACTTGGAGCAAGATGTCTTCGCAAGAGTCGATCGGGGAGAGTCAGGTATCTCACCCGGCACCAGGCCCAAGAGCATATAGTGATGCTAACCACTTTGGTCCAACAACGAAGGAAGAGATCGAGGCTGACTTGAATAGAGTGGATGTCATGGAGGAGGATCAAGAAGTTACCTCTCGCCTTCAAACCAGATTCATGCTGGAGGAACTTCAGAGCTCAGCAATACCAAACTCGGTTATTCCTCCCAATTATACGGAAAATATGAAAAAGAGTGTTGCTTTTTCTCCCGCGGTAAGGAACCATCCGTGGGTGGATGGAGCTCTAGCCATCACGGGTAAACTTCGCAAGGAAGTAATGTATCTTAAGCAACAAATTGATAAGCTCGGGGAAGAGGATCCTATCCTAAGGGATATCATTGCCAAGAATATCGCATCACCACCCCCGAAGAAAGAGATGTAAGTACATGGGTATGGGCACTCCCGTTGGCAACTGCCAAGCTTGGGGGAGTGCCCCGGTATCATATCACAATCACACCTCTATCTTTATCATTTTTCTTAGTTCGATCCTTTTGTTTATATCTTGATTTAGTAGAATAAAGTTTTAGTATGATCTAGCTTTGAGTTTTGCTTCGATCCCCATCTATGTATTCAAGTCCTTGAGATTTATAATAAAGAGTAGTTTTGAGAGAAGGGCTTTGCTTTCTTGCTATGATCTTGAGGGAATTAAATAAAAAGAAAGAAAGAAAAAGTTCATATATTGATCTTATGGAGAGTAATGACCTCACATATAAAGAGTATGATGAATAAAAGTCGTTGAGAGTTGACAAACATAGTCTTGGTCCTTGTTGCAATTAATAGGAAGTAATAAGGACAGGGAGGCTTCACATATAAATATACTATATTGGACATCTTTTGTAATTGTGAGCACTCATTAAAATATGACATGCTAAAAAGTTGATGTTGGACAAGGAAGACAACATAATAAGTTATGCTTTCTTATATCCGAATAGAAGTTATATTGTCATGGATCCTCCAACATGTTGAGCTTGCCTTTCCCTCTCATGCTAGCCAAATTCTTTGCACCAAGTAGAGATACTACTTGTGCTTCCAAACATCACTGAACCCAATTTTGCCATGAGAGTCCACCATACCTACCTATGGATTGAGTAAGATCCTTCAAGTAAGTTGTCATTGGTGCAAGCAATAAAATTGCTCTTCTAAATATGCATGATCTATTAGTGTGAAGAAAAAAATAAGCTTTATACGAACTTGTGATATGGAAGAAATAAAAGCGACATACTACATAGTAAGGTCTTTATCACAAGCGGCAATATAAACTGACGTTCTATTGCATTAATATTTTGTGCATCCGACCATAAAAGCGCATGACAACCTCTGCTTCCCTCTGCGAAGGCCTATCTTTTTTACTTTTACCTTCTACCCTTATATAAGAGTCATGGTGATCATCACCTTTCCTTTTTATACTTTTTCCTTCCACAAGAACTATGTGTTGAAGAGATCCGGATATATATATCCACTCGGATGTAGGTTTTCATAAAGTTTTATCATTGACATTACCCTCGAGGTAAAAGGTTTGGAGGCGAAACTATAAGCCCCTATCTTTCTCTGTGTCCGATTGAACCTTTGGACCCATAAATATCGCCTGAGTGTTAGCAATTTTAAAAGAAAAAAATGATAGTTGAGTATGTGGATTTGCTGAAAAGCTCTTTAATTGACTCTTTCTGATGTTATGATAAATTGCAATTGCTCAATGACTGAGATCATAGTTTGTTAGTTTTTAATAAAGTTTCTGATTCGTACTTTACCTTGTGAACGAATTGTTACTTTAGCATAAGAAATTATATGGCATTATATGTTGTTGTTCTAAAGATGATCATGATGCCCTCATGTCCGTATTTTATTTTATCGACACCTCTATCTCTAAACATGTGGACATATTTATCGATGTCGGCTTTCGCTTGAGGACAAGCGAGGTCTAAGCTTGGGGGAGCTGATACGTCCATTTTGCATCATGCTTTTCTATTGATATTTATTGTATTAGGGGCTGCTATTACACATTATATCACAATACTTATGCCTTTTCTCTCTTATTTTATAAGGTTTACATGAAGAGGGAGAATACCGGCGGCTGGAGTTCTGGACTGGAAAAGGAGCAAATATTAAAGACCTATTATGCACAACTCCAAAAGTCCTGAAACTTCACGGAGCATGTTTTTGGAATATATAAAAAATATTGGGTGAAGAAAGTACTAGAGGGGGGCCACCAGCCAGCCACAAGGGTGGAGGGGGCGCCCCCCGACCTTGTGGGACCCCTGGCAGGCCTCCGGTGCCCATCTTTGGCTATATGGTGTGTTTTGACCTGGACAAATTCAGAAGAAAGCTTTCGGGACAAAGCGCCGTTGTCTCGAGGCGGAACCTGGGCAGAACCAATCTAGGGCTCCGACGGAGCTGTTCTGCTGGGGAAACATCCCCCGGGAGGGGGGAATCGAAGCCATCATCATCACCAATGATCCTCTCATCGAGAGGGGGTCAATCTTGAAAGTGCGTTATATCGACTAGAGGGGGGTGAATAGGCGATTTTTATGAAATTATTCACTGAGGAATTTGCCGGTGAGGAAATTCCTTAGCGAAGAACTACTAGCAGCGGAATAAGTACTCAAAAGTAAACATGACAGAATACAAGCATAGTCATCATGATGAAATGAAGACAAGCACAGAGTACAGGAAGCGTAATCACAAGATGAAGACAAACAGACTGAAGAAATTGAACTAAGGAAATTGAGAAAGTCTTTAGTCAAAGTCTTCAAACACAGATATGAACAAACACACAACACAGTTATGAGGAAATGAAAGAGTTGAGGGAATAGAACCAGTAAGCTTGGTGAAGACAATGATTTGGTAGACCAGTTCCAACTGCTGTCTCAGTTGTACGTCTGGTTGGAGCGGCTGAGTATTTAAACTCAAGGACATACAGTCCCGGACACCCAGTCAAGGACACTTAGTCCAAGACACCCAGTCCTCACCATATTCTCCTTGAACTAAGGTCACACAGACCTCATCCAATCACTCGTGGTAAGTCTTCAGGCGACTTCCAAACCTTCACAAACTTGGTCACTCGGCGATCCACAATTCCTCTTGGATGCTCCAGACCATGACGCCTAACCGTCTGGAAGAAGCAAAGTCTTCAAAGGTAACAAGTGTCGGATCCACTCAGGATCAAACTCTTCAGTGATGCTCAATCACTTGGGGTTTGTAGGTGTTTGGGTTTTGGGTTTTTGGTTTTTCCTCACTTGATGATTTTCGCTCAAAGTCCTCGGAGGATGGGTTGCTCTCAAATGACAAGTGTCAGTTTCTCTCGGAGCAGCCAACCATCTAGTGGTTGTAGGGGGTGGCTATTTATAGCCTAGGGAGCAGCCCGACATGATAAGACATAAATGCCCTTTAATGATATGACTGTTAGGTCGATAGATATTTTGGGACAGCTGGTGCATAGCACAACAACGGTCGGAATTTTGAGTAGCAAAATCCTCAGGGCTATCATGTTCCTCACTGTGTAGGCAATCCGCACTAGAGAATTCCTAACTCCTCAGTCGGGACAAATTCCTCAGAGACCAGAAGAACTTCGTCTTTGTCACTGAAGAAATTGACTGAATTGTATGAGATTTCCAATGGCTTCACTCGAAGGGATTGGTAGGTGTAGGATTTTGAGTTGAGCGTCACATGGAAATTTTTCCTTAGTATTTCCTTGACCCCCTTTAACAGTACGGTGTTTCCTATGACTCAAGAAAGAGAAAAACAAAACTGAAAACGAAAGTCTTCAAGCTTCATATTCCTCGCATGAATATCAAGTCTTCATGGACACACCAATTTCTTCACTTTCAAAGTCTTCATGAAAGTCTTCAGAAATACCAAAATCTTCAGTCGAAGATATTCATTTTTAGGGGTCGACTTTTCCTGTAAATATCAAACTCCTCATAGACTTATAGACCTGTGTACACTCACACACGCATTAGTCCCTTAACCTATAAGTCTTCAATACACCAAAATCACTAAGGGGCACTAGATGCACTTACAATCTCCCCCTTTTTGGTGATTGATGAAAATATAGGTTAAGTTTTCAATGGGGATAAACATATGAAGTGTAAATACTGTTATTGAGGAATTTGATTGCAAGATATAGAAGAACCCCCCTGAAGATGTACATAGTGAGGAATTTGCTTTTGAAGCAATGCACACTTGAAGAGTTGTATCATGGAGATCTCCCCCTATATCTTGTAATTCATACATGCATTTAACATATAATGTGAAGAATTTGAAATGCATGATGAAATATGGTGCCTAATGAAATTCAGCATGCGTGCAATAATATTAACAAGGAATAAGCATGCAGAATAGTGCATCAAGAGTATCAGAGCACAGTGCATCAAAAGTATCAGAGCACCATCGGGTTTAAGATTACAACTCGATCCAATAAAGTTTCAAAAGAACGAGAGTTGTAACTTAGCAAAGAAAAAAAATGCCCATATAGTAGACCCGCTTGAAGGCTAACTCATATTTCTCCCCCTTTGTCATCGAATGACCAAAAGGATCGAAAATGAGGACTAACGCCCCTGAAGATAATCATGTTGATGAAGGAGCGCCAGCGTTGTTGGGGTCGTTCGTTGATGTAGGGCCTGCCGCAGTGTCGTCCAAATCTTCATGTTCATCAGTGTCGCGCGATGAAGAATATGAGCTGGCCACAAGAGAAGGAACCTTGACCTTCTTGAATTTCTTCGGTGGAGGTGCAGACCAGTCAAAATCTTCATTAAGACCCATGTTGTTTAGATCTTCTTCACCATACAGATGTGACAGGATTGCCTAGGTGCGACCGAAGATGTGATGGAGGTAGTAGTGGTTTTTCCTCACTGCATTGTGTGTGGCAGTCATGTTGTGAAGAAGTGAACCAAACTGACGCTTAACCCATTTGTGATTTCGATCCACCTTATGGTGAAGACTAAGTAGAAGTTCACGGTCAGTCATCACGCGCGGAGCAGTGGCTTGAGGAGTGGACTTGGGTGCATTGGCAGAGTCATGTGTGGCAGAGTCATCATTGGTGGAATAAGATGCAGCTTTGCGAAACTAACCATCCAATGGATGAATGCCTTCATCAATTACAGCTGGTGCCTTGACCTTTCCATCAACTGAGGAATATGTCTGCTTGAGGACTTCAATTGGGGGCAAGTAGCTGAGATGATTCTGGAAATCAGCTTTGTAGTTGAGTGAAGAGCTTGTCCTGAGGAATCTCATAATCCAAGGTGCATAAGGCTTCAGCTCAAACGGAGAGAGTGCAACATTTGCCATAGTCCTCATGAAGAAATCGTGATAATTGATAGGAATGCCATGAACGATGTTGAATACCAGATTCTTCATGATGCCAGAAATTTCCTCATCAGATGAGTCGTGGCCTTTGATAGGACTGATTGTCCTCATAAGAATACGATAGACAGTTCTGGGCACGTACAACAATTCCTTCACGAGGAATTTGGTTCTTGGTGCCTGATCTGGTTTCAAAGGCTTCATCAACACCTGCATGTAATGATGTCTGAGCTCAGGTTCATTGTAGATGCAGCGAGCTTCTTCAAGGGGAGGACTGAGTGGTAGAGCACGAAGCAATTCAGAGGTTGGTGCAGTGTAGTGAGTGTTTTCAGACATCCAGTCCAGCACCCATGAATTCACATCTTCAGCATCTCTGGTGATGTGCAGCGTTGCATAGAATTGAAGAAATCAGTTCTTCATTCCAATCGCAGATGTCAGAGCAAAAGTTGAGCAGTCCAGCATCGTGAAGAACACTGAGGACTGGTGCGAAGCATGGAAGAGATTCCATGTCCACGTGAGGAATATGCTCATGGTAGAAAATCTTCTCCTTGTTGAACAGCACTGAGGAATAGAAATTGGCTTGACTAGCAGTCCAGAAACGCCTCTTCCTAATGCGAACAGAGTCATATGGGTTGTAATCTTCGAAGAATACGTGCTCGCCGAAGAAATCATCAGCCTTGAACTTTTGCTTGCGTGAGAATGGGTCCTTTGGATTCGGCAGAGGAGTGTCAGTGAGTTGCATCACGACCTCAGGAATCTCAATCACAGGTTCTTCAGGCTGAGGAATTTATGTTTCCTCCTCACTGGCAGTCTGCATCGTTGGTTGTTCAGCAGCAGCAGTTTCTTCAGCGCTAGTGGCTGGAATTTCCTCATGGACAGATGCAGTGGGATGAGTTTCTTCAGAGCCCATGTGAACAGTTTGTGTGGGGGACTGAGGAATTTGCTGTAGAGGGGTGAACATTTGAGAGTTTGGATGCTGACTTTCCCAGAATTCATCACTGATTACGGGTGTGGAGCATCCAATGTCCACATCTTCATCTTCCATTTCTTCAACGCCAGCCTCTTTAGCTGTGAACTGAGGCATAGGCGAGGAGATGATAGGTGTTGAAGGGATCACATCCACTTCAATTTCTTCATCCAATGGTTCAAACAAAGCAGCAGAATGGGTTTCTTCATCAGATCCACTGGGGATCACATATTCTTCATCAAAAGGAACAAGGTCCTTTGATGGCCTGGTTGAGATGGGAACAACATCAATAGGATGTGGAAATGAACTTGTCATAGGCTTCATTTTCTTCGGAGCTGAAGAATCTGAAGCAGCTGATGCTTTCCTTTTCTTCACTGCAGCACGCTCTGCAGCCTTGGTCTTCTTCACATCTAATGCAGATGGAAGGATCGGAGTTGGTGTCGGCGCAGGAGGAGCAGAGGAGTCTGGTTGATTTTCTTCAGGCACAACTGATGCAGTTGCCCTGAGTTCTTCAGTTTCTTCAGGCGAACCACTTGTGGGTGCCCTGGCAATTTCTTCAGCGGCTGGAATGCAGTCATCAGCCCTGGAACTCACATTATCTTCAGCAGCCTGATTGTCATCAGCGCTGCTGGCATGTTCTTCAGTCGGCTGAGCAGATGCTTCAGCTAGAGGAATTTCATGTTGCGTTGGGGCAACAACATTTGAAGTGAACTGTTCAGTTATCTTTACAAATCTAACTTTGGCTCCTTGCCAATCAGCATAGTAGGCTTTCAAGTCATCGCTGAGGGTTTTGATTTCAGATTGGATTTTTACAAGTTCATCAGTTGTCATAGTGACAACGTTGTTCTTCAGAAATTTCTCCTTCTTGTACTGCGCTTTCTTGATCTGCCTGGCCTTCTCAAATTTCCACTTATCTTCTTGAATGAAGTGGGTCAGCATGTGACTTTGGCCAGGAGTCAGCTTGAAGTCAGGCAAGGGAGCGTTGGGGTCCTTGTGCCAATCATCAATGTAGTCGAGGATCAGCTTGGGATCCAAAAGCAGTGGCACCTCTGATCCTTTGGCTCTAGCAGCCTTGACTTGCATGTCTCTGATGATTTCTGCAAGTTCATCATCATCTTCGTCTTCATCAGACGACACTTGGAAAGCGACTTGCTTCTTTTGAGGACTTGGGCCTGGACCTCGTCCAGCAGTGGCCTTTGTCTTCAGCAGTGAGGGGCCAGCTGAGGAACTTGGTGCAGCTGAGGAACTAGCTGAGACACATGAGGCAATGGAGATGCCGGCAGTCCTTTGGCACAAAGCGAGATGCACAGGTGCTGAGGATTTGGTCGGAACAGCTGAAGGCTTTGGCGGAGGAGCTGAGGACTTTGGAGGAACAGGAGCAGCATGAGGAATTGGCCGTGAGGGCTTTGATGATTCTGGCCGTGAGGGCATTGCTGATGAAGCACTTGGCTTGCGCGCAGGCTTCTTTGACATAGCCTTCTTTGGCTTGACAGCAAAGGCCTCAGCAGCGGCAGCAGCAGCAGCAGCAGAGTCTTCATTGAATTTCCTCACTGCTTCTTTGGCTTGCTTAGCCAACTTGCCTTGGCGCTTGGCCCATTCATCAGGATAGTCCTCACCGCGCTTGAGGCTGGTAGGATCAGCAATTTGGCCAGGTGCCAATGGAGCTCTTGGGCATGGAGGATTGAGTGTAAATTTCTTCATATACTTAGGAGTGACATATCTGTACTCCCTCCATTCTCTTGCCCATCTCCTCTCTATCTTCTGAATGCACACTTTGCGCTCATTTTTGGTTTCCTCGGTAGGTGTGTAGTACCCAGCATATATGTCATCATGGATCTCAAATGTTGTATTTACCTCAGGCCTCTTTCCTCCCTTCTATGGCCTTTTACCATCAGCCATTTTCTTCAGTTGAGGAATTTGAACAATCGAATTCTCTGAAGAAGTATGCAACTTTTCTTCAAGGAACGCTGCAAATGAGTTAAGTTGATGAGAACCTAGTGATTCAACAGCTGACATGTGTACCTGTGAACAGAGTATAGTTGCGAGGAATTTGGAGAGGTCATATGCATTCTCAGAAGGTTTTTCAAAAAGAACAGGTTTGAGGAATTTGACCAGATGAGTCTTGAAGATTTTCACTAAGCGTTCTTTGTCTTAGGTTCCAGAGTTGTATAGATCGAAGATCCACACAATTGAGGAATCTTGAAGAAAAATGATGCTTAGAGAAACGAATCAAGAACAGATGACTTTGTGAGGTGTTCAGTGTGTGAAGATATGAAGAAAAACACTTTTGAAGATTTTGTAGATAATCATTCGAATCAACAAGGGTAGTAAAAGTAACTTTTATTTACCCTGGACGAAGAACACGACGAACTGGAGTGAGGAGATGTGAAGTTCGTTTGTGCAGATCTTCCACGCCCTAACTTGGCGGAGGAAGATAGCTACGGCGGCGGCGGAGTGAAGATGTCCGCGGTCGGCGCAAGTACATCGGCGACGAGGTCGAGGCAGTGAAGCTATTCCTCACCAGCGGCGATGAAGTAGCGACGGCGCTAGGGTTTGAGAAGCTCGAGCCGGAGAGAGAGGTCGAGCGGAGTAAAAGAAGTGAGGAAGGGAAGGAGGGGTATTTATAGCCACGGTGGAAAACTGCTCGCCCAAAGAAATTGGATGAACGTGCCCCTGACCCTTCTCATTCGCATGACATGTGTCACGCACGTAGTGAGAGGTGGAGATCGTGTTAGATCATGGGTGAGTGGATAAGTGTATCGTGGGATGCAGAACGGTTTGAGCGGCAAAACCGAAAATTTTGATAAGATAGGTTTTAAAGTTCCGTTCGCAATTTCTTCAGCTGACATGGACACAGTGAAGAGTTTGAACGAGTTTCAAATAGAACGCACAAGAAGAATTTGTGAACAGACTGGGTTGAGTATAGCATAGAGGGGAAGGGTACGATCACATTCACTTACTGGAAAAAACAACTTGAAGAAATAGCAATAAGTGAATGCTGTAGAGGACATAAACTCATATATATATATATATATATATAGCCAATGAAGAAAAATGACGGAACCAATGAAGACTATGCAAAGTTGAAGAATATGAATAATTTGAGGAATTTCAACTTTTGGTGGTGGCGTGACCCACCGTATAAGAATGATGATTTCAGATACCGCGTACAATTATCGTAGGGTTCTGAGAATCAAATTCTTCATTAATTTCTTCACACTAAGAGTGTTATTCTTCATTGATTGAAGAAAAACGTTTCTTCATGTGTTGCACATCTAAGTCATCAATTTTGCGTAAGTGTTAGGATGAGTGTCCTTTTCAAAGAACATTAGAAGATTAGAGGATATTTAGCTCACACCACAACTTGCTAAATCTCTTCTCATCCAAGGGCTTTGTGAAGATATCGGCTAGTTGTTCTTCAGTCTTCACATGCTCAATAGAAATGTCGCCCTTCAAAACATGATCACGAAGAAAATGATGACGAATCTGAATGTGCTTTGTCTTCGAGTGCTGAACTGGGTTGTGAGCAATCTTGATGGCACTCTCATTGTCACAAAAGAGAGGCACATTCTTCATGTTGACGCCGTAGTCCTTGAGAGTTTGCTTCATCCATAGCAATTGGGCACAGCAAGAACCAGCGGCAATGTACTCAGCTTCAGCAGTAGATAGTGATACGCAGTTCTGTTTCTTCAAGGACCAACAGACCAAAGATCGTCCGAGGAAATGACATGTACCAGATGTTGACTTGCGATCCACATGATCACCAGCATAGTCAGAGTCAGAATATCCAACAAGATCAAAAGCCGAGCCCTTGGGGTACCATAATCCAAGTGTTGGTGTGTGAGCTAGATATCAAAGAATATGCTTCACAGCCTTATGGTGTGATTCCTTCTGTGCAGCTTGAAATCGGGCACACATGCAAACACTAAGCATTATATCTGGCCTAGATGCACATAAGTATAATAAGGAACCTATCATGGAGCGGTATACCTTATGAACGAAGTCAATACCATTTTCATCAGTGCACAGATGGCCATTTGTGGGCATAGGAATTTTGACGCCTTTGCAATCTTGCATGCTGAATTTCCTCAGTACATCCTTGAGGTATTTCTCCTGAGATATGAATATGCCATTGTGTTGTTGATGAATTTGAAGACCTAAGAAGAATTTCAACTCTCCCATACTAGACATTTGATATTATTCACTCATCATATAGGCAAATTCATCACTATAACGTTGGTCAGTACAGCCAAAGATAATATCATCAACATATACTTGGCACACAAATAATTCACCATCATAAGATTTAGTGAAAAGAGTAGGGTCGAGTGAACCGGGTTTGAAGCCTTACTTCATGAAGAGTTCCTTCAAGGTATCATACGAAGCCCGTGGGGCCTGCTTGAGGCCATAGAGGGCCTTGTTGAGTCTGAAGACTTTGTCAGGATTCTTTGGATCTTCAAAACCTGGGGGTTGAGCAACATATACTTCTTCCTCAAGCTTACCATTGAGGAATGCACTTTTCACATCCATTTGATACAGAGTGATATCATGATGGTTAGCATAAGCGAGTAATATGCGAATAGCCTCAAGTCTAGCAACAAGTGCAAAAGTTTCATTGAAATCAATTCCTTCAACCTGTGTGTAGCCTTGAGCTACAAGTCGTGCCTTATTCCTCACCACAAGGCCATTTTCATCTTGCTTGTTGCAGTAGATCCACTTTGTGCCGATGATATTGTGCTTGCGAGGATCTGGACATTTGACCAGTTCCCAGACATTGTTGAGCTCGAACTGATGTAATTCTTCTTGCATGGCCTGAATCCACTCAGGCTCTAGAAATGCTTCATCTACCTTAGTGGGCTCCGTAATAGAGACAAAAGCATACTGCCCACAAAAGTTAGACAAATGTGAAGCTTTTGAGCGTGTGAGAGGACCTGGCACTTTGATGTCATTGATGATCTTTTCAACTTGCACTTCTTTTGCAATGCGAGGATGAGCTGGTTGTCGTTGAAAAGTTTGATCAGCGTTTTCTTCAGCATTTTCTTCAGGTGCATTAGCTCGACGTTCTTCATGTTCTGGAATGAATTCTTCAGCAGATTCTTTAGTAGGAATGACATCCTCAGTAGCCTTGAACTTGATAGTTTCCTCAGGTGTTGGTTCATCTATCACAGTAGGTAGGTGCTCTCTTTGCGAGCCATTAGTTTCATCGAACCGCACATCTACAGTTTCAACAACTTTGTGAAGAACATTGTTGAAGACTCTGTAGGTGTGCGAGTCCTTTCCGTAATCAAGCATAAAACCTTCATGTGCTTTCGGTGCAAATTTTGAGTTGTGATGAGGATCTCTAATCCAACATTTAGCACCGAAGACTTTGAAATAACTTACATTGGGTTTCTTATCAGTGAGGAGTTCATAGGCAGTCTTTTTGAAGAATTTGTGAAGATATACTCTGTTGATGATGTGGCACGCAGTATCAATTGCCTCAGTCCAGAAACGACGAGGCGTTTTGTATTCATCAAGCATAGTGCGAGCCATCTTAGAAAGAGTCCTGTTCTTGCGCTCCACGACGCCATTCTGCTAAGGAGTGTAAGGAGAAGATAACTCATGAGTAATACCAAGTTCATCAAGATAGTCATCGACACCAGAATTCTTGAACTCAGTGCCATTGTCACTTCTGATGTGCTTGATCTTCACACCAAAGTTGGTTGAAGCCCTCGAGGAAAATCGTTTGAAGACTTCCTGCACTTCATGTTTGTAAGTAACAAGGTGTACCCATGTGTAACGAGAATAATCATCAACAATAACAAAGCCATATTGAGATGCTTCATTTGAGATAGCAGAATAATGATTAGGACCAAAGAGATCCATGTGAAGCAATTCAAATGGGCGAGTGGTGGTCATGATAGTCTTCGCTGGATGCTTGGCCTTGGTCATCTTCCCAGCTTCACAGGCTCCGCATAGGTGATCCTTGAGGAATTTGACATTCTCGATGCCAATGACATGCTTCTTCTTCGCAAGCGTGTGCAAATTCCTCATGCCTGCATGACCAAGTCGTCGATGCCAGAGCCAGCCTTCTGAAGCTTTTGCAAGTAAGCACACGGCTGGTTGTGGTCCTGTAGAGAAATCAACAATATACAGGTCTCCTCTCCTAAATCCTTCGAAGATTTTGGAATTGTCAGCTTCCATAACCACAACACAATGGTACTTGCCAAATACAACAACCATATCAAGATCACAAAGCATTGAGATAGACATAAGGTTGTATCCTAAGGACTCAACAAGCATGACTTTGTCCATGTGTCGATCCTTTGTAATCACAACCTTACCTAGACCCAATACCTGACTTTTGCCTTTGTCACAAAGATGATATGCTTCAGATGCGACGGAGATAATGGAGCATCCATCAATAGATTCTTGTCACCAGTCATGTGGTTTGTACATCCACTATCGAGGACCCACTCAGTGGCTTTGGGTTGATCATCCTACATATGAATTAGTGCAGCTTACAAACTCATATACTTCATCAGTGAAGAATATGACATCAATTCATCAGATCAATTTCATCAAGTAAAAGAACTGATAAAGCAATATGAGGACATGAGAAATGAAAGTTCATTTCTTCATGGTTAGCCTGCGTCCTTTCAGGCATGCTCAGGTCTCCAGCAAATTCTTCAGACGATTATGTGCGTCTGGAGACCTGACCCTGCAGAAAAGATTAGTTCTTTTTCTTCACCACCCACATTGGAAGGGGTGGCAAAGAGTTCATCATTCTGTGAACTCCATACGAGAAGGATGGCATAGAAGCCAGTCCATTTCGTTTCACATAAGAGGGGTTAGAGTAAGCATATGAGTAAGCAGAGAAATTCTTCGAGGACTTATGGACATAATGATTTGAAGAATAGTGCACATATCCATAATCCTTAGATCTTCCCTGTGAAACAGACGGTTTAGCATGATGATGTTCATATGAGGACTTTGATCCATATGAGGAATTTGGTCCGTATGAGGAATTTGATCTGGGGTTCCTATTCTTCACAGGTGGCGTCATGATGACATTCACCTGAAGATTTTCAAGGCATCTTTTGGGAACCCAGATTTTCTTCATCGGGGAGCCGTTCCTGCAGTTAGTGCCAACATATCTAGCAAATACTTCACCATTCTGATTTTTGAATAGCTTATAGTTGGAGTCAATTGACTCATCATCACAATGAGGAGATTCACATGCAAATCCAGATAAGTTAGATGGATCAACTGGAGGTCCCTTTGCAGCAACCCATGTAGTTTTGGGGTACTGCTCAGGCTTCCAATATGTACCATCAGCATTGAGTTTCCTCTCAAAGGTGATACCCTCTTTCCTAGGGTTCCTGTTGAGGATCTGCTTTTTAAGCACATCACAAAGAGCCTAATGCCCTTTGAGGATTTTGTACATGCCTATCGTGTACAATTCCTTCAGCCCTGCATCGTCAGTGATACTAGCAATGTCCTTAGATGAGGAATTGGTGATAGCAGAGGCATATGAAGAATTTGAAATATTAGCAGCATTTGAACATTCATGTGAAGAATTAGCAGATTCACGTTCAATGCACTTCAAGCATGGAGGAACAAATTCTTCCTGAGAAGCGCTGATTTGTTGAGCAAGTAATGAATCGCGCTCCTTCTGAAGATCTTCATAACTCACTCTTAGCTTCTCAAGGTCTTGCTTTCTTTGAAGAAATTCATAAGAAAGCTTCTCATGATCCGATAAGAGAGTGTTATGGTGACTTTGAAGTTTGTCAAGCTTGGACTGAAGTCTCTGAAGATTTTCAGTCAAAGTTTTAGTGCGATCCATTTCTTCACCCAACATATCATCACTTTTATTTAGCATATTTTGAACCTTTTCTAAAGCCCTTTGTTGTTTTATAGCTATCTTAGCAAGTTTAGAATAGCTCGGCTTAAGGTTTTCATCAGATTCATTCTCACTTGATTCAGAGGAGGTATATTTGAGTACCTTGGCACCCTTTGCCATGAAGCAATAGGTGGGAGCGTAGTCATCATCGCCTTCATCATCCTTGTTGGTGAGGTCATTTTCTTCAGTGTTGAAGATAGGCTTGCTGACGAATGCAGTAGCGAGAGCTAGGCTCGCCACTCCGGATTCGGACTCCTCAGATGACTCCTCTTCCTCATTTTCTTCAGATTCAGCCTCAGAGTCCATTTCCTTGCCAATGAATGCCCTGGCCTTCTTGGAGCTGCTCTTCTTGTGATATGAAGGATTTGAGGATTTTGATGATGAGGATTTTGTGGATTTCTTCTTTTTCTTTGCATCATCAGAACTGTAATCCTTGTATTTCTTCTTCTTTGATTCCTTTTCCCACTGAGGACAATCTTGAATGAAATGTCCAGGTTTCTTGCATTTGTGACAGAGCCTCTTCTTGTAGTCACTGGATGAGGAATCATTGCTCCTTGAGGATCTTCCAAGGCGACCACGTCTTGAGAACTTTTGGAACTTCTTCACGAGCAGAGCCAGATCATGGCTTAGTTCTTCAGGATCACCAAGGCTCACTGAGGAATTTGCCGGTGAGGAAATTCCTTAGCGAAGAACTACTAGCAGCGGAATAAGTACTCAAAAGTAAACATGACAGAATACAAGCATAGTCATCATGATGAAATGAAGACAGGCACAGAGTACAGGAAGCGTAATCACAGGATAACACAGGATGAAGACAAATAGACTGAAGAAATTGAACTGAGGAAATTGAGAAAGTCTTCAGTCAAAGTCTTCAAACACAGATATGAACAAACACACAACACAGTTATGAGGAAATGAAAGAGTTGAGGGAATAGAACCAGTAAGCTTGGTGAAGACAATGATTTGGTAGACCAGTTCCAACTGATGTCTTAGTTGTACGTCTGGTTGGAGCGGCTGAGTATTTAAACTCAAGGACACACAGTCCCGGACACATAGTCAAGGACACTTAGTCCAAGACACCCAGTCCTCACCGTATTCTCCTTGAACTAAGGTCACACAAACCTCGTCCAATCACTCGTGGTAAGTCTTCAGGCGACTTCCAAACCTTCACAAACTTGGTCACTCGGCGATCCACAATTCCTCTTGGATGCTCTAGGCCATGACGCCTAACTGTCTAGAAGAAGCACAGTCTTCAAAGGTAACAAGCGTCGGATCCACTTAGGATCAAACTCTTCAGTGATGCTCCATCACTTGGGGTTTGTAGGTGTTTGGGTTTTGGGTTTTTGGTTTTTCCTCACTTGATGATTTTCGCTCAAAGTCCTCGGAGGATGGGTTGCTCTCAAATGACAAGTGTTAGTTTCTCTCGGAGCAGCCAACTAGCTAGTGGTTGTAGGGGGCGGCTATTTATAGCCTAGGGAGCAACCTGACATGATAAGACATAAATGCCCTTCAATGATATGACCGTTAGGTGGATAGATATTTTGGGACAGCTGGCGCATAGCACAGCAAAGGTCGGAATTTTGAGTAGCAAAATCCTCAGGGCTATCATGTTCCTCACTGTGTAGGCAATCCGCACTGGCGAATTCCTAGCTCCTCAGTCAGGACAAATTCCTCAGAGACCAGAAGAACTTCGTCTATGTCACTGAAGAACTTGACTGAACTGTATGAGATTTCCAATGGCTTCACTCAAAGGGATTGGTAGGTGTAGGATTTTGAGTTGAGCATCACATGGAAATTTTTCCTTAGTATTTCCTCGACCCCCTTTAACAGTACAGTGTTTCCTATGACTCAAGAAAGAGAAAAACAAAACTATGAAAACGAAAGTCTTCAATCTTCATATTCCTCGCATGAATATCAAGTCTTCACGGACACACCAATTTCTTCACTTTCAAAGTCTTCATGAAAGTCTTCAGAAATACCAAAATCTTTAGTCGAAGATATTCATTTTTAGGGGTCGACTTTTCCTGTAAATATCAAACTCCTCGTAGACTTATAGACCTATGTACACTCACACACGCATTAGTCCCTTAACCTATAAGTCTTCAATACACCAAAATGACTAAGGGGCACTAGATGCACTTATAAATCTCCATCAACATCTTCACCAACACCATCTCCTCTCAAACCATAGTTCATCTCTTGTATTCGATCTTGGTCCCAAAAATTCAGATTGGTACCTGTAGGTTGCTAGTAGTGTTGATTACTCCTTGTAGTGTTGATGCTAGTTGGTTTATCCGATGGAAGATTATATTTTCAGATCCTGGATGATAATTAATACTCCTTTGATTATGATTATGAATATGCTATGTGAGTAGTTACGTTTGTTCCTGAGGACATGGGAGAAGTCTTGTTATAAGTAATCATGTGAATTTGGTATTCGTTTGATATTTTGATGAGATGTATGTTGTCTTTCCTCTAGTGGTGTTATGTGAACGTAGACTACATGAAACTTCACCATTACTTGGGCCTAGGGAAAGGCATTGGGATGTAATAAGTAGATGATGGGTTGCTAGAGTGATAGAAGCTTAAACCCTAGTTTATGTGTTGCTTCGTAAGGGGTTGATTTGGATCCATATGTTTCATGATATGGTTGGGTTTACCTTAATTCTTCTTTTGTAGTTGCGGATGCTTGCGAGAGGGGTTAATCATAAGTGGTAGGCTTGTCCAAGGAAGGGCAGCACCCAAGCACTGGTCCACCCACAAATCAAATTATCAAAGTAACGAACGCGAATCATATGAGCATGATGAAAACTAACTTGACAACAATTCTCATATCCAAGGAAGCTCTTTTGCATTATATAAGAGTTCGTCCAGGCTTGTCCTTTGCTACAAAAAGGATTGGGCCACCTTGCTGCACCTTGTTTACTTTTATTACTTGTTACCCATTTCGATTTATCTTATCACAAAACTATTTGTTACCGATAATTTCAGCGCTTGTAGAGAATACCTTGCTGAAAACCACTTGTCATTTCCTTCTGCTCCTCGTTGGGTTCGACACTCTTACTTATCAAAAGGACTAGATAGATCCCCAATACTTGTGGGTCATCACAGGCGAAGGTGAACAAGGCAGTCGCTGACAAAGCGGCTGCAGAACTGAAGACCGAGCAGGCCGCCCGCCACGAACACGAAGCTCGGGTGGCCGAAGTCGAGCAGGAGATTAAGGATGCCAACCTCAAATGTGAGGCTTTAGAGGAGAAGACTTCATCCCAATCGTTCGAACTCGCCAAAGCCCTCCAAGAGGCTAAAGAGGTGTGGGTTGAGTCCCGGAGTGCTCGCGAAGAGATCCGGCAGGCGAAGAAGATAGTGGCTGGTAAGGCCTTTCTTTTGTAGAGTTGCTACCTCTTGAGCACTGTGTTGGTTTTCCCTTGAAGAGGAAAGGGTGGTGCAGTAAAGAAGCGTAAGTATTTCCCTCAGTTTTTGAGAACCAAGGTATAAATCCAGTAGGAGACCACGCGCGAGTCACCTCGTACCTACACAAACAAATAAGAACCTCGCAACCAACGCGATGAAGGGGTTGTCAATCCCTTCATGACCACTTGCAAGAGTGAGATCTGATAGAGATGATAATAATAAGATAAATATTTTTGGTATTTTTATGATATATATTGAAAGTAAAGATTGCAAAATAAAATAGATTGGAAACTTGTATGATGGAAAATAGACCCGGAGGCCATAGGTTTCACTAGTGGCTTCTCTCAAGATAGCATAAGTATTACGGTGGGTGAACAAATTACTGTCGAGCAATTGATAGAAAAGTGAATAATTATGAGAATATCTAGGCATGATCATGTATATAAGCATCACGTCCGTGACAAGTAGACCGAAATGATTCTGCATCTACTACTATTACTCCACACATCGACCGCTATCCAGCATGCATCTAGAGTATTAAGTTCATAAGAACAGAGTAACGCCTTAAGCAAGATGACATGATGTGCAGGGATAAACTCATACAATATGATATAACCCACATCTTTTTATCCTCGATGGCAACAATACAATACGTGTCGGTTCCCTTTCTGTCACTGGGATGGAGCACCGCAAGATTGAACCCAAAGCTAAGCACTTCTCCCATTGCAAGAAAGATCAATCTAGTAGGCCAAACCAAACTGATAATTCGAAGAGACTTGCAAAGATAAACCAATCATACATAAAAGAATTCAGAGAATATTCAAATATTGTTCATAGATAATCTGGATCATAAACCCACAATTCATTGGATCTCGACAAACACACCGCAAAAGAAGATTACATTGAATAGATCTCCAGGAGAATCAAGACGAACTTTGTATTGAGATTCATAGAGAGAGAAGAAGCCATCTAGCTACTAGCTATGGACCCAAAGGTCTGAAGTAAAATACTCACACATCATCGGAGGGCCCATGGAGTTGATGTAGAGGCCCTCCGTGATCAATGCCCCCTCCGGTGGAGCTCCGGAAAAGGCCCCAAGATGGGATCTCTTGGGTACAGAAGGTTGCGGCGGTGGAATTAGGTTTTCGTGGTGCTCCTAGATGTTTGCGGGGTACGTAGATATATATAGGAGGAAGAAGTAGGTCGGTGGAGAAACGAGGGGCCCACGAGGGTGGAGGGCGCGCCCCCTGCCTCGTGTCCTCCTCAATCGTTTCTTGACGCCCACTCCATGTCTTGTGGATCACGTTTGTTGAGAAAATCATGTTCCCAAAGGTTTCATTCCGTTTGGACTTCGTTTGATATTTCTTTTCTATGAAACACTGAAATACGCAAAAAAAACAACAATTTGGGCTGGGCCTCTGGTTAATAGATTAGTCCCAAAAAATAATATAAAAGTGTAAAAATAAGCCCATTAACATCCAAAATAGAAAATATAATAGCATGGAGCAATCAAAAATTATAGATACGTTGGAGACGTATCAAGCATCCCCAAGCTTAATTCCTGCTCGTCCTCGAGTAGGTAAATGCTAAAGAAAAGAATTTTTGATGTGGAATGCTTCCTAACATATTTCTCAATGTAATTTTTCTTTATTGTGGCATGAATGTTCAGATCCGAAAGATTCAAGATAAAAGTTTAATATTGACATAAAAATAATAATACTTCAAGCATACTAACTAAGCAATCATGTCTTCTCAAAATAACATGGCCAAAGAAAGTTATCCCTACAAAATCATATAGTCTAGCTATGCTCTATCTTCACCACACAAAATATTTAAATCATGCACAACCCCGATGACAAGCCAAGCAATTGTTTCATACTTTTGATGTTCTCAAACTTTTTCCATCTTCACACAATATATGAGCGTGAGCCATGGACATAGCACTATATGTGGAATAGAATGGTAGTTGTGGAGATGACAAAAAAGGGAAGATAGTCTCACATCAACTAGGCGTATCAACGGGCTATGGAGATGCCCATCAATAGATATAAATGTGAGTGACTAGGGATTGCCATGCAACAGATGCACTAGAGCTATAAGTGTATGAAATATCAACAAAAGAAACTAAGTGGGTGTGCATCCAACTTGCTTGCTCACGAAGACCTAGGGCACTTTGAGGAAGCCCATCATTGGAATATACAAGCCAAGTTCTATAATGTAAAATTCCCACTAGTATATGAGATGATGTATTACGGAACGAGTAAAGAGACTTGCCAGTAACGAGATTGAACTAGGTATTGGATACCGACGATCGAATCTCGGGCAAGTAACATACCGATGACAAAGGGAACAACGTATGTTGTTATGCGGTCTGACCGATAAAGATCTTCGTAGAATATGTAGGAGCCAATATGGGCATCCAGGTCCCGCTATTGGTTATTGACCAGAGATGTGTCTCGGTCATGTCTACATTGTTCTCGAACCGTAGGGTCCGCACGCTTAACGTTACGATGACAGTTATTATGAGTTTATGCATTTTGATGTACCGAAGGTTGTTCGGAGTCCCGGATGTGATCACAGACATGACGAGGAGTCTCGAAATGGTCGAGATGTAAAGATTGATATATTGGAAGGCTATGTTTGGACATCGGAAGTGTTCCGGGTGAAATCGGGATTTTACCGAAATACCGGGAGGGTTACCGGAACCCCCTGGGAGGCAAATGGGCCTATTGGGCCTTAGTGGAAAAGTGAAAAGGGGCTGCCATAGAGGGCTGCGCACCTCCCCCCTTTCCCTAGTCCTAATAGGACTAGGGAAGGTGGCCGGCCACCCCTTCTCTCTTTCCCCCTTGAGGATTCCTATTAGGAATAGGATTGGGGGGGAGTCCTACTCCCGGTAGGAGTAGGACTCCTCCTGCGCCCCTCTCCCTTGGCCGGCCGAACCCCTCCCCTTGCTCCTTTATATACGGGGGCAGGGGGCACCCCATAGACACACAAGTTGATCATTGTTGATCGTTCCTTAGCCGTGGGCGGTGCCCCCTGCCACCAAATTCCACCTCGGTCATATCGTTGTAGAGCTTAGGCGAAGCCCTGCGTCGGTAGTACATCAAGATCGTCACCACGCCGTCGTGCTGACGGAACTCTTCCTCGACGCTTTGCTGGATCGGAGCCCGAGGATCGTCATCGAGCTGAACTTGTGCTAAGAACTTGGAGGTGCCGGAGTAACGGTGCTTGGATCGGTCGGATCGGGAAGAAGACGTACGACTACTTCCTCTACGTTGTGTGATCGCTTCCGCAGTCGGTCTGCGTTGGTACGTAGACAACACTCTCCCCTCGTTGTTGTGCATCACCATGATCTTGCGTGTGCGTAGGAAAATTTTGAAATTACTACGTTCCCCAACAGTGGCATCAGAGCCAGGTTTTTATGGTTTGATGTTATTTGCACGAGTAGAACACAAGTGAGTTGTGGGCGATACAAGTCATACTGCCTACCAGCATGTCATACTTTGGTTCGGCGGTATTGTTGGACGAGACGATCCGGACCAACCTTACGCGTACTCTTACGCGAGACCGGTTCCCTCGACGTGCTTTGCACATAGATGGCTTGCGGAAGACTGTCTCTCCAACTTTAGTTGAACCAAGTGTGGCTACGCTCGGTCCTTGAGAAGGTTAAAACGGAGTCTATTTGACAAACTATCGTTGTGGTTTTGATGCGTAGGTGAGATGAGTTCTTACTTAAGCCCGTAGCAGCCACGTAAAACTTGCAACAACAAAGTAGAGGACGTCTAACTTGTTTTTGCAGGGCATGTTGTGATGTGATATGGTCAAGGCATGATGCTGATTTTATTGTATGAGATGATCGTGTTTTGTAACCAAGTTATCGGCAACTGGCAGGAGCCATATGGTTGTCGCTTTATTGTATGCAATGCAATCGCGATGTAATGCTTAACTTTATTACTAAGCGGTAGTGATAGTCGTGGAAGCATAAGATTGGCGAGACGACAACGATGCTACGATGGAGATCAAGGTGTCGCGCCGGTGACGATGGTGATCATGACGGTGCTTCGGAGATGGAGATCACAAGCACAAGATGAGATGGCCATATCATATCACTTATATTGATTGCATGTGATGTTTATCTTTTATGCATCTTATCTTGCTTTGATTGACGGTAGCATTATAAGATGATCTCTCACTAAATTATCAAGAAGTGTTCTCCCTGAGTATGCACCGTTGCCAAGGTTCGTCGTGCCCAGACACCACGTGATGATCGGGTGTGATAAGCTCTACGTCCAAATACAACGGGTGCAAAACAGTTGCACACGCAGAATACTCAGGTTATACTTGATGAGCCTAGCATATGCAGATATGGCCTCGGAACACGGAGACCGAAAGGTCGAGCGTGAATCATATAGTAGATATGATCAACATAAACGATGTTCACCATTAAAAACTACTCCATCTCACGTGATGATCGGTTATGGTTTAGTTGATTTGGATCACGTGATCACTTAGAGGATTAGAGGGATATCTATCTAAGTGGGAGTACTTAAGTAATATGATTAATTGAACTTAAATTTATCATGAACTTAGTCCTGGTAGTATTTTGCAAATTATGTTGTAGATCAATAGCTTGCGTTGTTGCTTCCCTGTGTTTATTTTGATATGTTCCTAGGGAAAATTGTGTTGAAAGATGTTAGTAGCAATGATGCGGATTGGATCCGTGATCTGAGGTTTATCCTCATTGCTGCACAGAAGAATTATGTCCTTGATGCACCGCTAGGTGACAGACCTATTGCAGGAGCAGATGCAGACGTTATGAACGTTTGGCTAGCTCAATATGATGACTACTTGATAGTTTAGTGCACCATGCTTAATGGCTTAGAATCGGGACTTCAAAGACGTTTTGAACGTCATGGACCATATGAGATGTTCCAGGAGTTGAAGTTAATATTTCAAGCAAATACCCGAGTTGAGAGATATGAAGTCTCCAACAAGTTCTATAGCTAAAATATGGAGGAGAATCGCTCAACTAGTGAGCATGTGCTCAGATTGTCTGGGTACTACAATCGCTTGAATCAAGTGGGAGTTAATCTTCCAGATAAGATAGTGATTGACAGAATTCTCTAGTCACCATCACCAAGTTAGCAGAACTTCGTGATGAACTATAATATGCAAGGGATAACGGAAACAACTCCCAAGCTCTTCGTGATGCTGAAATCAACGAAGGTAGAAATCAAGAAAAACATCAAGTGTTGATGGTTGACAAGACCACTAGTTTCAAGAAAAGGGCAGAGGGAAGAAGGGGAACTTCAAGAAGAACGGCAAGCAAGTTGCTGCTCAAGTGAAGAAGCCCAAGTCTGGACCTAAGCCTGAGACTGAGTGCTTCTACTGCAAAGGGACTGGTCACTGGAAGCGGAACTACCCCAAGTAATTGGCGGATAAGAAGGATGGCAAAGTGAACATAAGTATATTTGATATACATGTTATTGATGTGTACTTTACTAGTGTTTATAGCAAACCCTCAGTATTTGATACTAGTTCAGTTGCTAAGATTAGTAACTCGAAACGGGAGTTGCAGAATAAACAGAGACTAGTTAAGGGTGAAGTGACGATGTGTGTTGGAAGTGGTTCCAAGATTGATTTGATCATCATCGCACACTCCCTACAATTTCGGGATTAGTGTTGAACCTAAATAAGTGTTATTTGGTGTTTGCATTGAGCATGAATATGATTTGATCATGTTTATTGTAATACGGTTATTCATTTAAGTAAGAGAATAAATTGTTGTTCTGTTTACATGAATAAAACCTTATATGGTTACACACCCAATGAAAATAGTTCGTTGGATCTCGATCGTAGTGATACACATAATCATAATATTGAAACCAAAAGATGCAAAGTTAATAGATAGTGCAACTTATTTGTAGCACTGCCGTTTAGGTCATATTGGTGTAAAGCGCATGAAGAAACTCCATGCTGATGGGATTTTGGAATCACTTGATTATGAATCACTTGATGCTTGCGAACCATGCCTTATGGGCAAGATGACTAAAACGCCGTTCTCCGGAACAATGAAGCAAGCAACAGATTTATTGGAAATCATACATACTGATGTATGTGGTCCGATGAATATTAAGGCTTACAACAGGTATCATTATTTTCTGACCTTCACAAGATGATTTGAGCAGATATGGGGATATCTACTTGATGAAACATAAGTCTGAAACACTTGAACAGTTCAAAGAATTTCAGAGTGAAGTGGAAAATCATCGTAACAAGAAAATAAAGTTTCTACGATCTAATCATGGAAAAGAGTATTTGAGTTACGAGTTTGGTCTTCAGTTAAAAACAATGTGAAATAGTTTCACTACGCATGCCACTTGGAACACCACAGCATAATGGTGTGTCCGAACGTCATAACCGTACTTTATTGGATATAGTGCAATCTATGATGTATCTTACCGATCTACCACTATCGTTTTGGGGTTATGCATTAGAGACAGCTGCATTCACGTTAAATAGGGCACCATCTAAATCCGTTGAGACGACACAATCTGAACTGTGGTTTAGCAAGAAACCAAAGTAGTCATTTCTTAAAGTTTGGGGTTATGATGCCTATGTGAAAAAGTTTCATCCTGATAAGCTCAAAACCAAATCGGAGAAATATGTCTTCATAGGATACCCAAAAGGAGACTGTTGGGTACACCTTCTATCACAGATCCTAAGGCAAGACATTCGTTGCTTATAATGGATCATTTCTAGAGAAGGAGTTTCTCTCGAAAGAAGTGAGTGGGAGGAAAGTAGAACTTGACGAGGTAACTGTACCTGCTCCCTTATTGGAAAATAGTACATCAGAGAAAACTATTTCTGTGACACCTATACCAATTAGTGAGGAAGCTAATGATGATGATCATGAAACTTCAGGACAAGATACTACTGAACCACGTAGATCAACCAGAGTGAGATCCGCACCAGAGTGGTACGGTAATCTAGTTCTGGAAGTCATGCTACTAGATCATGATGAACCTACAAACTATGAAGAAGCGATGGTGAGCCCAGATTCCGCAAAGTGGCTTGAGGCCATGAAATCTGAGATGGGATCCATGTATGAGAACAAAGTATGGACTTTGGTTGACTTGCCCGATGATCGGCAAGCAATTGAGAATAAATGGATCTTCAAGAAAAAGACTGACGCTGACGGTAATGTTACTGTCTATAAAGCTCGACATGTCGCAAAAGGTTTTCGACAAGTTCAAGGGGTTGACTACGATGAGACCTTCTCACCCGTAGCGATGCTTAAATCTGTCAGAATCATGTTAGCAATTGCCGCATTTTATGATTATGAAATATGGCAGATGGATGTCAAAACTGCATTCCTGAATGGATTTTTGGAAGAAGAGTTGTATATGATGCAACCAGAAGGTTTTGTCGATCCAAAGGGAGCTAACAAAGTATGCAAACTCCAGCGTTCCATCTGTGGACTGGTGCAAGCATCTCGGAGTTGGAATATACGCTTTGATAAGTTGATCAAAGCATATAGTTTTATACAGACTTGCGGTGAAGCCTGTATTTACAGGAAAGTGAGTGGGAGCACTACAACATTTCTGATAAGTATATGTGAGTGACATATTGTTGATCGGAAATAATGTAGAATTATTCTGTAAAGCATAAAGAAGTGTTTGAAAGGAGTTTTTCAAAGAAAGACTTCGGTAAAGCTGCTTACATATTGAGCTTCAAGATCTATAGAGATAGATCAAGACGCTTGATAAGTTTTTCAATAAGTACATACCATGACAAGATTTTGAAGTAGTTCAAAACGGAACAGTCAAAGAAAAAGTTTCTTGCCTGTGTTACAAGGTGTGAAATTGAGTAAGACTCAAAGCCCGACCACGGCAGAAGATAGAAAGAGAATGAAAGTCATTCCCTATGCCTCATTCATAGGTTCTATAAAGTATGCCATGCTGTGTACCAGATCTATTGTATACCCTGCACTGATTTGGCAAGGGAGTACAATAGTGATCTAGGAGTAGATCACTGGACAGCGGTCAAAATTATCCTTAGTGAAATAAGGATGTGTTTCTCGATTATGGACGTGACAAAAAGGTTCGTCGTAAAGGGTTACGTCGATGCAAGTTTTTAACACTGATCCAGATGAATCTAAAGTTACAATCTGGATACATATTGAAAGTGGGAGCAATTAGCTAGAGTAGCTCCGTGCAGAGCATTATAGACAAAGAATTTTGCAAAATACTTACGGATCTGAATGTGACAGACCCGTTGACTAAAATTATCTCACAAGCAAAAACATGATCACACCTTAGTACTCTTTGGGTGTTAATCACATAGAGATGTGAACTAGATTATTGACTCTAGTAAACCCTTTGAGTGTTGGTCACATGACGATGTGAACTATGGGTGTTAATCACATGGTGATGTGAACTATTGCTGCTAAATCACATGGCGATGTGAACTAGATTATTGACTCTAGTGCAAGTGGGAGACTGAAGGAAATATGCCCTAGAGACAATAATAAAGTTATTATTTATTTCCTTATATCATGATAAATGTTTATTATTCATGCTAGAATTGTATTAACCGGAAACATAATACATGTGTGAATACATAGACAAACAGAGTGTCACTAGTATGCCTCTACTTGACTAGCTCATTAATCAAAGATGGTTATGTTTCCTAACCATGGACAAAAGAGTTGTTATTTGATTAACGAGGTCACATCATTAGTTGAATGATCTGATTGACATGACCCATTCCATTAGCTTAGCACACGATCGTTTAGTATGTTGCTATTGCTTTCTTCATGACTTATACATGTTCCTATGACTATGAGATTATGCAACTCCCGTTTGCCGGAGGAACACTTTGGGTGCTACCAAATGTCACAACGTAACTGGGTGATTATAAAGGAGTACTACAGGTGTCTCCAATGGTGGATGTTGGGTTGGCGTATTTCGAGATTAGGGTTTGTCACTCCGATTGTCGGAGAGGTATCTCTGGGCCCTCTCGGTAATACACATCACATAAGCCTTGCAAGCATAATAACTAAGATGTTAGTTATGAGATGATGTATTACGGAACGAGTAAAGAGACTTGCCAGTAACGAGATTGAACTAGGTATTGGATACCGACGATCGAATCTCGGGCAAGTAACATACCGATGACAAAGGGAACAACGTATGTTGTTATGCGGTCTGACCGATAAAGATCTTCGTAGAATATGTAGGAGCCAATATGGGCATCCAGGTCCCGCTATTGGTTATTGACCAGAGATGTGTCTCGGTCATGTCTACATTGTTCTCGAACCGTAGGGTCCGCACGCTTAACGTTACGATGACAGTTATTATGAGTTTATGCATTTTGATGTACCGAAGGTTGTTCGGAGTCCCGGATGTGATCACGGACATGACGAGGAGTCTCGAAATGGTCGAGACGTAAAGATTGATATATTGGAAGGCTATGTTTGGACATCGGAAGTGTTCCGGGTGAAATCGGGATTTTACCGGAATACCGGGAGGGTTACCGGAACCCCCCGGGTGGCAAATGGGCCTATTGGGCCTTAGTGGAAAAGTGAAAAGGGGCTGCCATAGAGGGCTGCGCACCTCCCCCCTTTCCCTAGTCCTAATAGGACTAGGGAAGGTGGCCGGCCACCCCTTCTCTCTTTCCCCCTTGAGGATTCCTATTAGGAATAGGATTGGGGGGGAGTCCTACTCCCGGTAGGAGTAGGACTCCTCCTGCGCCCCTCTCCCTTGGCCGGCCGAACCCCTCCCCTTGCTCCTTTATATACGGGGGCAGGGGGCACCCCATAGACACACAAGTTGATCATTGTTGATCGTTCCTTAGCCGTGTGCGGTGCCCCCTGCCACCAAATTCCACCTCGGTCATATCGTTGTAGAGCTTAGGCGAAGCCCTGCGTCGGTAGTACATCAAGATCGTCACCACGCCGTCGTGCTGACGGAACTCTTCCTCGACGCTTTGCTGGATCGGAGCCCGAGGATCGTCATCGAGCTGAACGTGTGCTAAGAACTTGGAGGTGCCGGAGTAACGGTGCTTGGATCGGTCGGATCGGGAAGAAGACGTACGACTACTTCCTCTACGTTGTGTGATCGCTTCCGCAGTCGGTCTGCGTTGGTACGTAGACAACACTCTCCCCTCGTTGTTGTGCATCACCATGATCTTGCGTGTGTGTAGGAAAATTTTGAAATTACTACATTCCCCAACAATTGTAACCATTTGGAACAGCTCTATATTTACTGGTACGGTACTTATGGAAGAAGAATTCGCTCTGTTAATTAAATTCAAATCCACACATTCGGCCCAAGAATGAACTCTTGTAAATATATATGGACCCTGTCAAGGAGACCCTTGAGTGGATTACACAAACTGGCTACTTCACCTAAACATTCCTCATGATGAAGATTGGCTCCTAATTGGTGATTTTAATTACATTCGAAGCCCTACTAATCGCAATAAACCAGGTGGCAACATTAATGATATGATTACATTCAATGATTTCATTCGATCTCAAGGGCTCATTGAACTACCAATTAAAGGCAGAGCGTACACCTGGAGTAATATAAAGCAGGAGCCCCTGCTAGAGCAACTTGATTGGTTTCTCACCTCCACTAATTGGACACTGTCATATCCAAATACCATGGTAAAACCCCTTGGGAAACCAGTCTCTGACCACATCCCTTGTGTAGTCACCATTGAAACTTCAATACCAAAAAGCAATATGTTCAGGTTTGAGTCTTTTTGGGTACAACATCCAGGGTTTATGGAACTTGTTTCAAAAGTTTGGAATAGACCGGTCAATTCTTCAAATGCTGACGTTGTGCTCTGCCACAAGTTTAAAATGCTAAGATATGAACTCAAACACTGGAGTAAAAAGATATCCAAACTTTCCATTGCAATAGAAAATTCAAACTCCACATTGGCAGATCTTGATGCTCGAGAAAATAGAAGGACCTTATCAATTCCAGAACGCAACTTTAGGACAATCCTAAAGAAGCACATTCTTAGGTTGTTAAATTATCAGAAGCAATACTGGAAAAAGAGATGCACCATTCGTTGGGTTCAATTTGGGGATGAGGATCCAAAATTTCTTAAAGCCCTTTCTTCTGAAAGATATAGAAGGAATAACATAACCACTCTTCGGCTTGATAATGGTACAACTATGGAAGATCATGCTGGCAAAGAGGCCCTCATCTACCATACCTACAAGGAAAGGCTTGGTTCTTCTAGTAACTATCAAATGAAATTTGATCTTCCTAACATCACTAAAAAAGTAGAAGATTTGGACCAGCTCACTGTCCCTTTCTCCAAGCAAGAAATTGACGATGTCATCAAAGAAATGCCAGCTGATAGAGCTCCAGGTCCGGATGGCTTCACGGGTCATTTCATTAAAACTTGCTGGCACATCATCAAAGAAGATTTTTATAAACTTTGTGATCAGTTCCATGAAGGGACCTTAAACTTAGAAAACATCAATGAGGGTTTCATCATGTTAATACCTAAAGTTTCCTCACTAGAGACAGTTAATGACTTTTGGCCTATCACACGGTTAAATTGCTGCCTCAAAATAATCACCAAGATCCTGGCTAACCGCCTTCAAAAGATCATTCTCAAACTTGTACATCGTAACCAATACGGTTTCATCAAACGTAGAACTATACAAGACTGTCTTGCTTGGGCCTTCGAATATATTCATCAATGTCAAGTCTCCAAGAAAAAAATTATTCTACTCAAACTTGACTTCGCTAAAGCCTTCGACACCATAGAACATGGGGCTATGATTGAGATTATGAAACATATGGGATTCAATGACAAGTGGCTTTCCTGGATCAAGTCTATTTTCTCCTCTGGTAAATCTTCTGTGCTCCTCAATGAAGTCCCAGGCAGAGAATTTATATGCAAAAGTGGTGTCAGGCAAGGAGACCCCTTGTCTCCCCTCATCTTTGTTATTGCAGCGAACCTCCTCCAAGCTGCCATTAATGATGCATTCCGATCAGGGAAGATCCATCTACCATTTGATAGACAGCGACAACAGGACTACCCGGTTATCCAATACGCGGACGACACAATAATTATCATGCCAGCGTGCCCAGCTCAAGCATATACTATGAAAGGAATTCTTAATGACTTTGCCACATCCATTGGTCTCAAGATAAACTTTCATAAATCGACACTCATACTGATGAACTGCGAGGAAGATCTTACAAATGAGCTTGCTAATATCTCCGAATGCAAGATTGGTAACATGTCGTTCACATACCTCGGCCTCCCCCTGGGGACTAGTAAACCCTCAATCCAAGACCTAATGCTGATGGTATGCTTTGTTGAACGAAGACTGACTTCTACTTTTTCAATGATGTCATATGGAGACAAACTTTCGCTGTTAAATACAGTCATCACCTCGCTCATCATATTTCCTCTATGCACACTGAAATTCCCACCGAAAATCTTGGAGTTATTGGATAAGATTCGTCGAAAATGTCTCTGGACAAAGAAAACAGAACAGGGGGAGAAATGCAACTCTTTGGTTGCCTAGGATAGGATCTGCCGCCCAAAAGAAAGTGGAGGCCTTGGGATCATCAACTTAAAGATTCAAAGTGATGCGCTCCTCCTCCAATATTTGCACAAGTTCTATAACCAGCATGACCTCCCTTGGGTTGATCTGATTTGGTCTACATACTACACAGACAAGATACCCCATGCTTCTGATCCTTATGGTTCCTTCTGGTGGAGAGATGTCCTCAAACTAACTCCAATCTATCGTGGCATCTCAAAGGTGGAGGTTAACCATGGAGATAATGTGCTCATGTGGAAAGACCTCTAACTCGAGGAGACTCTAGTTGACTCACACCCAAGGGCCTTTTCCTTTGCCAAGAATGAAGATGCCTCCATCCAAAATTTTCTATGTGTCTCCTCTTTAGATGAGGCGTTCCACCTTCCCCTCTCCATAGAGGCTCATGCAGAGGTTCGAGACAACCAGCACCTTGTGGCCCACATCGTATTAGACAATGATCAGACTGTTGGGGAACGTTGCAGAAAACAAAAATTTTCCTACTCGTTTCACCAAGATCCATCTAGGAGTTCATCTAGCAACGAGTCACAAGATGCATCTACATACCTTTGTAGATCGCGTGCGGAAGCGTTCAACGAACGGGGATGATGTAGTCGAACACGACGGGATCCAAATCACCGATGACCGAGTGCCGAACGGATGGCACCTCCGCGTTCAACACACGTACGGGACGGGAGACGTATCCTCCTTCTTGATCCAGCAAGGGGGGGAGGAGAGGTTGGTGATGATCCAGCAGCACGACGGCGTGGTGGTGGATGCAGGGCGTCACAGTAGCAGGGCTTCGCCTATACTACAAGAGAGAGAGATGTAACAGGGAGAGAGGGAAGCACCAAAAGCGTAGCCTCAAGTCCCTCCTCTCCCTCACTATATATAGGGGTGCCAAGGCGGGGCGCCGGCCCTAGGAGATGGATCTCCTAGGGGGGGCGGCGGCCAAGGGTGGGGGGCTTGCCCCCCAAGGCAAGGGGGCGCCCCCCTTTAGGGTTTCCCCTAACCCTAGGCGCATGGGCCCCTTAGGGGGTGGTGCCCCAGCCCACTAAGGGCTGGGTTCCTTCTCACTTCAGCCCATGGGGCCCTTCGGGATAGGTGGCCCCACCCGGTGGACCCCCGGGACCCTTCCGGTGGTCCCGGTACAATACCGGTAACCCCGAAACTTGTCCCGATGGCCGAAACAGCACTTCCTATATATAATTCTTTACCTCCGGACCATTCCGGAACTCCTCGTGACGTCCGGGATCTCATCCGGGACTCCGAACAACATTCGGGTTACTGCATATACATATCTTCACAACCCTAGCGTCACCGAACCTTAAGTGTGTAGACCCTACGGGTTCGGGAGACATGTAGACATGACCGAGACGACTCTCCGGTCAATAACCAACAGCGGGATCTGGATACCCATGTTGGCTCCCACATGCTCCACGATGATCTCATCGGATGAACCACGATGTCGAGGATTCAATCAACCCCGTATGCAATTCCCTTTGTCAATCGATATATTACTTGCCCGAGATTCGATCGTCGGTATCCCAATACCTCGTTCAATCTCGTTACCGGCAAGTCACTTTACTCATACCGTAATGCATGATCCCGTGACCAGACACTTGGTCACTTTGAGCTCATTATGATGATGCATTACCGAGTGGGCCCAGTGATACCTCTCCGTCATACGGAGTGACAAATCCCAGTCTTGATCCGTGTCAACCCAACAGACACTTTCGGAGATACCCGTAGTCTACCTTTATAGTCACCCAGTTACGTTGTGACGTTTGGTACACCCAAAGCACTCCTACGGTATTTGGGAGTTACACGATCTCATGGTCTAAGGAAAAGATACTTGACATTGCAAAACTCTAGCAAACGAACTATACGATCTTTATGCTATGTTTAGGATTGGGTCTTGTCCATCACATCATTCTCCCAATGATGTGATCTCGTTATCAATGACATCTTATGTCCATAGCCAGGAAACCATGACTATCCGTTGATGAACGAGCTAGTCAACTAGAGGCTTACCAGGGACATGTTGGTGTCTGTTATTCACACATGTATTACGATTTCCGGATAACACAATTATAGCATGAATAAAGACAATTATCATGAACAAGGAAATATAATAATAATGCTTTTATTATTGCCTCTAGGGCATATTTCCAACAGTCTCCCACTTGCACTAGAGTCAATAATCTAGTTACATTGTGATGAATCGAACACCCATGGAATTCTGGTGTTGATCATGTTTTGCCCTAGGGAGAGGTTTAGTCAACGGATCTTCTACATTCAGGTCCGTATGTACTTTACAAATCTCTATGTCTCCATCTTGAACATTTTCACGAATGGAGTTGAAGCGACGCTTGATGTGCCTTGTCTTCTTGTGAAACCTGGGCTCCTTGGCAAGTACAATAGCTCCAGTGTTGTCACAAAAGAGCTTGATCGGCCCCGACGCATTGGGTATGACTCCGAGGTCGGTGATGAACTCCTTCACCCAAATTGCTTCATGTGCTGTCTCCGAGGCTGCCATGTACTCCGCTTCACACGTAGATCCCGCCACGACGCTCTGCTTGCAACTGCACCAGCTTACTGCCCCACCATTCAAAATATACACGTATCCGGTTTGTGACTTTGAGTCATCCAGATCTATGTCGAAGCTAGCGTCGACGTAACCCTTTACGACGAGCTCTTCGTCACCTCCATAAACGAGAAACATCTCCTTAGTCCTTTTTAGGTACTTCGGGATATTCTTGACCGTTGTCCAGTGTTCCTTGCCGGGATTACTTTGGTATCTTCCTACCAAACTTACGGCAAGGTTTACATCAGGTCTGGTACACAGCATGGCATACATAATAGAACCTATGGCTGAGGCATAGGGGATGACACTCATCTCTTCTATTTCTTCTGCCGTGGTCGGACTTTGAGCCGAGCTCAATTTCATACCTTGTAACACAGGCAAGAACCCCTTCTTAGATTGATCCATATTGAACTTCTTCAATATCTTATCAAGGTATGTGCTTTGTGAAAGACCTATGAGGCGTCTCGATCTATCTCTATAGATTTTGATGCCTAATATATAAGCAGCTTCTCCAAGGTCCTTCATTGAAAAACTCTTATTCAAGTAGGCCTTGATGCTGTCCAAGAGTTCTATATCATTTCCCATCAAAAGTATGTCATCTACATATAATATGAGAAATGCTACAGAGCTCCCACTCACTTTCTTGTAAACGCAGACTTCTCCATAAGTCTGCGTAAACCCAAACGCTTTGATCATCTCATCAAAGCGAATGTTCCAACTCCAAGATGCTTGTACCAGCCCATAAATCGAGCGTTGGAGCTTGCACACCTTGTCAGCATTCTTAGGATCGACAAAACCTTCCGGCTGCATCATATACAATTCTTCCTTAAGGAAACCATTAAGGAATGCCGTTTTGACGTCCATTTGCCATATTTCATAATCGTAAAACGCGGCAATTGCTAACATGATTCGGACGGACTTTAGCTTCGCTACCGGTGAGAAAGTCTCATCATAGTCAACCCCTTGAACTTGTCGATAACCCTTAGCGACAAGCCGAGCTTTATAGATGGTCACATTACCATCCGCGTCTGTCTTCTTCTTAAAGATCCATTTATTCTCTATGGCTCGCCTTTCAACGGGCAAGTCAGTCAAAGTCCATACTTCGTTTTCATACGTGGATCCTATCTCGGATTTCATGGCTTCTAGCCATTTGTCGGAATCCGGGCCCGCCATTGCTTCTTCATAGTTCGAAGGTTCACCGTTGTCTAACAACATGATTTCCAAGACAGGGTTGCCGTACCATTCTGGTGCGGAACGTGTCCTTGTGGACCTTCGAATTTCAGTAGGAGCTTGATCAGAAGTATCTTGATCATTATCATTAACTTCCTCTCTAGTCGGTGTTGGCACCTCAAGAACATTTTCTTGAGTTGCGCCATTTTCCGGTTCAAGAGGTAATACTTCATCAAGTTCTACTTTCCTCCCACTTACTTCTTTCGAGAGAAACTCCTTCTCTAGAAAGGACCCATTCTTGGCAACAAAGATCTTGCCTTCGGATCTGAGGTAGAAGGTATACCCAATAGTTTCTTTTGGGTATCCTATGAAGACGCATTTTTCCGACTTGGGTTCGAGCTTTTCAGGTTGAAGTTTCTTGACATAAGCATCGCATCCCCAAACTTTTAGAAACGACAGCTTAGGTTTCTTCCCAAACCATAATTCATACGGTGTCGTCTCAACGGATTTCGACGGAGCCCTATTTAAAGTGAATGCGGCAGTCTCTAAAGCAAAGCCCCAAAAAGATAGCGGTAGATCGGTAAGAGACATCATAGACCGCACCATATCTAATAGAGTGCGATTACGACGTTCGGACACACCGTTTCGCTGAGGTGTTAAAGGCGGCGTGAGTTGTGAAACTATTCCACATTTTCTTAAGTGTGTGCCAAATTCGTGACTCAAGTATTCTCCTCCACGATCTGATCGTAGAAACTTGATTTTCCTGTCACGTTGATTCTCGACCTCACTCTGAAATTCCTTGAACTTTTCAAAGGTTTCAGACTTGTGCTTCATTAAGTAAATATATCCATATCTACTCAAATCATCAGTGAGGGTGAGAACATAACGATAGCCACCGCGAGCCTCAACACTCATTGGACCGCACACATCAGTATGTATGATTTCCAATAAGTTGGTTGCTCGCTCCATTGTTCCTGAGAACAGAGTCTTGGTCATTTTACCCATAAGGCATGGTTCGCACGTGTCAAATGATTCATAATCAAGAGACTCTAAAAGTCCATCTGCATGGAGCTTCTTCATGCGTTTGACACCTATGTGACCAAGGCGGCAGTGCCACAAGTATGTGGAACTATCATTATCAACCTTGCATCTTTTGGCACTCACATTATGAACGTGTGTAGTATTACGTTCGAGATTCATAAAGAATAAACCATTCACCATAGGAGCATGACCATAAAACATATCTCTCATATAAATAGAACAACCATTATTCTCCGATTTAAATGAGTAGCCATCTCGAATTAAACGAGATCCCGATACAATGTTCATGCTCAAAGCTGGTACTAAATAACAATTATTAAGGTTTAAAACTAATCCCAAAGGTAAATGTAGAGGTAGCGTGCTGACGGCGATCACATTGACCTTGGAACCATTCCCGACGCGCATCGTCACCTCGTCCTTTGCCAGTTTCCGCTTATTCCGCAGCCCCTGCTTTGAGTTACAAATGTGAGCAACTGCACCGGTATCAAATACCCAGGAGCTACTACGGACACTAGTAAGGTACACATCAATTACATGTATATCACATATACCTTTTGTTTTGCCGGCCTTCTTGTCTGCTAAGTATTTGGGGCAGTTCCGCTTCCAGTGACCGCTTCCCTTGCAATAAAAGCACTCAGTGTCGGGCTTGGGTCCATTCTTTGGCTTCTTCCCGGCAGCTTGCTTGCCGGGCGCGGCAACTTCCTTGCCGTCCTTCTTGAAGTTCTTTTTACCCTTGCCTTTCTTGAACTTAGTGGTTTTATTGACCATCAACACTTGATGTTCCTTCTTGACTTCTACCTCCACTGATTTCAGCATTGCAAACAACTCAGGAATGGTCTTTTGCATCCCCTGCATGTTGAAGTTCATCACAAAGCTCTTGTAGCTTGGTGGGCGCGACTGGAGGATTCTGTCAATGACCGCATCATCCGGGAGATTAACTCCCAGCTGAGTCAAGCGGTTATGTAATCCAGACATAGTGAGTATGTGCTCACTGACAGAACTATTTTCCTCCATCTTACAGCTGAAGAACTTGTGGGAGACCTCATATCTCTCGACCCGGGCATGAGCTTGGAAAACCATTTTCAGCTCTTCGAACATCTCATATGCTCCATGTCTCTCAAAACGCTTTTGGAGCCCCGGTTCTAAACTGTAAAGCATGCCGCACTGAACGAGGGAGTAGTCGTCAACACGTGTCTGCCAAGCGTTCATAACGTCTTGGTTCTGTGGGACGGGAGCTTCACCTAGCGGTGCTTGTAGTACGTAATCTTTCTTGGCAGCTATGAGGATGATCCTCAGGTTCCGGACCCAGTCCGTATAGTTGCTACCATCGTCTTTCAGCTTGGTTTTCTCTAGGAACGCGTTGAAGTTGAGGACTACGTGGGCCATTTGATCTACAAGACATATTGTAAAATATTTTAGACTAATGTTCATGATAATAAAGTTCATCTAATCAAATTATATAATGAACTCCCACTTAGATTAGACATCCCTCTAGTCATCTAAGTATTACATGATCCGAGTTAACTAGGCCGTGTCCAATCATCACGTGAGACGGACTAGTCAACGTCGGTGAACATCTTCATGTTGATCGTATCTTCCATACGACTCATGCTCGACCTTTCGGTCTTCTGTGTTCCGAGGCCATGTCTGTACATGCTAGGCTCGTCAAGTCAACCTAAGTGTTTGCATGTGTAAATCTGTCTTACACCCGTTGTATGTGAACGTCTGAATAAAACACCCGATCATCACGTGGTGTTTTGAAACAGCGAACTGTCGCAATGGTGCACAGTTAGGGGGAACACTTCTTGAAATTAATATGAGGGATCATCTTATTTACTACCGTCGTTCTAAGTAAACAAGATGCAAAACATGATAAACATCACATGCAATCAAATAATAAACGTGACATGATATGGCCAACATCACATAGCTCCTTTGATCTCCATCTTGGGGCTCCATGATCATCTTGTCACCGGCTTGACACCATGATCTCCATCATCATGATCTCCATCATCGTGTATCCATGAAGTTGCTCGCCAACTATTACTTCTACTACTATGGCTAACGCGTTTAGCAATGAAGTAAAGTAATTTACATGGCGTTTCTCAATGACACGCAGGTCATATAAAAGAATAAAGACAAGTCCTATGGCTCCTGCCGGTTGTCATACTCATCGACATGCAAGTCGTGATTCCTATTACAATAGCATGAACATCTCATACATCACATATAGATCATTCATCATTCATCACAACTTTGGCCATATCATATCACAAACCACTTGCTGCAAAAACAAGTTAGACGTCCTCTAATTTTTGTTGCAAGTTTTATGTGGCTGAATTAGGGTTCTAGCAAGAACGTTTTCTTACCTACGTGAAAGCCACAACGTGATTTGTCAACTTCTATTTACCCTTCATAAGGACCCTGTTCATCAAATCTGCTCCAACTAAAGTGGGAGAGACAGACACCCGCCAGCCACCTTATGCAACTAGTGCATGTCAGTCGGTGGAACCGGTCTCACGTAAGCGTACGTGTAAGGTTGGTCCGGGCCGCTTCATCCCACAATACCGCTGAAGCAAGAAAAGACTAGTAGCGGCAAGAAAGTTGACAAATCCACGCCCACAACAAATTGTGTTCTACTCGCGCAAGAAGAACTACGCATAGACCTAGCTCTGATACCACTGTTGGGGAACGTTGCAGAAAACAAAAAATTTCCTACTCGTTTCACCAAGATCCATCTAGGAGTTCATCTAGCAACGAGTCACGAGATGCATCTACATACATTTGTAGATCGCGTGCGGAAGCATTCAACGAACGGGGATGATGTAGTCGAACACGACGTGATCCAAATCACCGATGACCGAGTGCCGAACGGACGGCACCTCCGCGTTCAACACACGTACGGGACGGGAGACGTCTCCTCCTTCTTGATCCAGCAAGGGGGGGAGGAGAGGTTGGTGATGATCCAGTAGCACGACGGCGTGGTGGTGGATGCAGGGCGTCACAGTAGCAGGGCTTCGCCTATACTACAAGAGAGAGAGAGAGATGTAACAGGGAGAGAGGGAAGCACCAAAAGCGTAGCCTCAAGTCCCTCCTCTCCCTCACTATATATAGGGGTGCCAACGGGGGCGCCGGCCCTAGGAGATGGATCTCCTAGGGGGGGCGGCGGCCAAGGGTGGGGGGCTTGCCCCCCAAGGCAAGGGGGCGCCCCCCTTTAGGGTTTCCCCTAACCCTAGGCGCATGGGCCCCTTAGGGGGTGGCGCCCCAGCCCACTAAGGGCTGGGTTCCTTCTCACTTCAGCCCATGGGGCCCTCCGGGATAGGTGGCCCCACCCGGTGGACCCCCGGGACCCTTCCGGTGGTCCCGGTACAATACCGGTAACCCCGAAACTTGTCCCGATGGCCGAAACAGCACTTCCTATATATAATTCTTTACCTCCGGACCATTCCGGAACTCCTCGTGACGTCCGGGATCTCATCCGGGACTCCGAACAACATTCGGGTTACTGCATATACATATCTTCACAACCCTAGCGTCACCGAACCTTAAGTGTGTAGACCCTACGGGTTCGGGAGACATGTAGACATGACCGAGACGACTCTCCGGTCAATAACCAACAGCGGGATCTGGATACCCATGTTGGCTCCCACATGCTCCACGATGATCTCATCGGATGAACCACGATGTCGAGGATTCAATCAACCCCGTATGCAATTCCCTTTGTCAATCGATATATTACTTGCCCGAGATTCGATCGTCGGTATCCCAATACCTCGTTCAATCTCGTTACCGGCAAGTCACTTTACTCGTACCGTAATGCATGATCCCGTGACCAGACACTTGGTCACTTTGAGCTCATTATGATGATGCATTACCGAGTGGGCCCAGTGATACCTCTCCGTCATACGGAGTGACAAATCCCAGTCTTGATCCGTGTCAACCCAACAGACACTTTCGGAGATACCCGTAGTCTACCTTTATAGTCACCCAGTTACGTTGTGACGTTTGGTACACCCAAAGCACTCCTACGGTATCCGAGAGTTACACGATCTCATGGTCTAAGGAAAAGATACTTGACATTGCAAAACTCTAGCAAACGAACTATACGATCTTTATGCTATGTTTAGGATTGGGTCTTGTCCATCACATCATTCTCCCAATGATGTGATCTCGTTATCAATGACATCTTATGTCCATAGCCAGGAAACCATGACTATCCGTTGATGAACGAGCTAGTCAACTAGAGGCTTACCAGGGACATGTTGGTGTCTGTTATTCACACATGTATTACGATTTCCGGATAACACAATTATAGCATGAATAAAGACAATTATCATGAACAAGGAAATATAATAATAATGCTTTTATTATTGCCTCTAGGGCATATTTCCAACACAGACCACAAGAGACATTTGGTCCTACTCCTGGGGGGCACAGAATATACTGCATGAAGATTCCATAAATTTTGCTTCAGAGATGTCAAAGCCCATAAAACATATCATTAGCTCTAGAAATCCAAAGTGACAATTAAGATAAAAGTCTTTGGTTGGCTTCTCCTCTCTGATCGCCTCAATACAAGAGACATGCTCAAACGGAGACACTACAATGTGGGAGATGACCTGACCTGCCTTCTTTGCGGCCATGCAGAGGAAGATGTGGACCACATGATCCTAAACTGCATAGAGGGTGCTCGGATGGCCTTCACCCGCGTCAAGATGCATTGGGCAAAGATGAAGGCTACCGACGTGGCGACCGCGGGCCCACCCAAAGGCAAGGACCACCGCAAGTCGAAGACGTCCTGGCAGGGGCCCGAATAGTAGAGGGCCAATGCTTGAAGGACGTTATATTTGAGTAGATGTATTCGGGTTATGAAAACTATGTTTGTGAACCCAGGCTTGTAATATATTCACACCTTTTATTTTAAGCGATTTTCCTTCTGTGCGGCCGTTTAATTCTGAAAGTTGCCAGTCGTCGGCTTCAGCCCCCACATAGATGCTACGGGGGTATTCGGTGTAGTGCGTGACCACACTTTATCCAACATCTTGGCCCGAGAAGGAGGTGTCCGCTAGGTGAACCAGGCAATGAGACTGTGCTGCTTTATTACTTTCACTTAGCCATATGAGTTTGACGGTGGGGCTAAGTACTAGCCCCTTGTGCGTGTGCAGCAATCCAAACTAAGGTGCCTTTTCCGCATGGCTGGATGAAGACTAGCCCCTTGTATAACATGGAGTAAATCACTACTAACTATTTGTAGTGAGTCGCCGAATCACCGACTAGCTCTCGATGTCTCATGACGGTCAGTTTTCAGCTTTCTCTACTAAGGTATTTGACCGGACGAACCACAAATATAATCGCAGTAGTTCTCCCTTTACTACCTTAGCCGAACGAGTGGAACGTAAGGTGGTAAGTACAAGAGCCGGGCAACCCAGCTATAGAACAAAGACATGATTCGGAGCCGAAGCATATAGTGCAATTTTTGGGACGCCGAAGAGTACCCTATAGGTGTTCGGACTTTGGAAACGTGCGGAGCCGAAGACAGCCCCCGGTGTTAAGGCTGTACTAAAGCACGTGCGACAATTTGAAGTAAGGAGGGAATACAGATGACAAAATAAACCAATACCAAAGGCAGGTGCTGATCAACGGTTTCCTTTATATCCTGATTAATATATCGAGACGTGTTATTACAGATAATGCCATGGATATCAAGGCTATTTTACATGCCAAGAGTTTACACAAGGGAAAGTTTTAGATAGGGCCTAAAACCAGTGGTTTTGAAGATCCCAGTGGTGCCCTGCCGCACGTCTGCGCAGTTTCTCCTTGGTGAGACATCCTTTGAGAGGAAAAGTCGATGGTCGTCTATAAGAAAGGGGAATCTGGAAAGGAGCCCCTGTACAACTGTAGAGTATGTAGGTTATTTAATGAACCTATAATGAAAAAAGAAAAAGGAGAGAAAAGGTTAAGGTCTAAATAGGGTCAAGGCGTACAATAGACCTTTTCAGTAGTATACCTCCGGCTTTGCCCAAGGTATTTTAAGTGCGTAATTATGCATGTGCGGTACATATGCCGCAACCTTATGGGGCAATCGGTGGAGGCTGAACTGCTATTCAAGCTCCCGATTCATCGAGCTGTCATTCTGTAATGTGGATCGAACTCGTTTAGCGATGTCGTGGGTCTTAATGACCGACGAGCTGTTCGGCTTGACGAGTCCATTCTATATCTCGGCTGCTAAGGCCGCGGTGTGCTCCTCAGTATGGAGGGAGCGTTCCATATTTCCATTGACTGTGATGACACCGCACGGTCCGAGCATTTTGAGCTTTAAATATGCATAATGTGGGACTGTGACGCCCCCGATTTAATCGTGCAGTAATCATACACGCAAATGTGTACGATCAAGATTAGGGACTCACGGGAAGATATCACAACACAACTCTACAAATAAAATAAGTCCTACAAGCATCATATTACAAGCCAAGGGCCTCGAAGGGTCGAATACAAGAGCTCGATCATAGACGAGTCAGCGGAAGCAACAATATCTGAGTATAGACATAAGATAAACAAGTTTGCCTTAAGAAGGCTAGCATAAACTGGGATACAGATCGAAAGAGGCGCAGGCCTCCTGCCTGGGATCCTCCTAAACTACTCCTGGTCGCCGTCAGCGGGCTGCACGTAGTAGTAGGCACCTCCCGAGTAGTAGTAGTCGTCATCGGCGGTGGCGTCTGGCTCCTGGGCTCCAACGTCTGGTCGCAGCAATCGGGTATAGAAAGGGGAAAAGAGGGAGCAAAGCAACCATGAGTACTCATCCAAAGTACTCACAAGCAAGGAGCTACACTACATATGTATGCATTGGTATCAAATGGAATAAGGGTATCATATGTGGACTGAACTGCAGAATGCCGGAATAAGAGGGGGATAGCTAGTCCTATCAAAGACTACGCTTCTGGTAACCTCCATCTTGCAGCAGGACAAGAGAGTAGATGGTAAGTTCACCCAGTATCATCGCATAGCATAATCCTAATTGATGATCCTCCCTTCGTCGCCCTGTGAGAGAGCGATCACCGGTTGTATCTGGCACTTGGAAGGGTGTGTTTTATTAAGTATCCGGTTCTAGTTGTCATAAGGTCAAGGTACAACTCCGGGTCGTCCTTTTATCGAGGGACACGGCTATTCGAATAGATTAACTTCCCTGTAGGGGTGCACCACATTTCCCAACACGCTCGATCCCCTTTGTCTGGCACACTTTTCTGGGTCATGACCGGCCTCGGAAGATCAACACGTCGCAGCCCTACCTAGGCACAACAGAGAGGTCAGCATGCCGGTCTAAATCCTATGGCGCAGGGGTCTGGGCCCATTGCCCATTGCACACTTGCACGTTGCGTACGCGGACGGTGAGCAGACCTAGCAACCTCCATTACAAAGGAAGTTGCGTGAGGCAGTCCAATCCGGCGCGCGCCGCTCAGTCGCTGACGTCATGAAGGCTTCAGCTGATACCACGACGTCGAGTGCCCATAACTATCCCCGCGTAGATGGTTAGTGCGTATAGGCCAGTAGCCAGACTCAGATCAAATACCAAGATCTCATTAAGCGTGTTAAGTATCCGCCAATGCCGACCAGGGCTAGGCCCACCTCTCTCCTAGGTGGTCTCAACCTGCCCCGTCGCTTCGCCACAAAGTAACAATCGGTGGCCATCGGGAACCCAGGCCCACCACTACCTGGATGGAGCCACCTGCCCCTTCAGCTCCCATCTCCGAACAATATCATAAGTAATGTAATAGTATAAAGTATATAGTGTATGCCCGTGATCACCTCCCGAGTGATCACGGCCCAGTAGTATAGCATGGCAGACGGACAAGAGTGTAGGGCCACTGATGGAACACTAGCATCCTATACTAAGCAGTAGGATAGCAGGTAAAGGTAACAACAGTAATAGCAAGGACAGGCTATGCAGCAGTATAGGATTAACGGAAAGCAGTAACATGCTACACTACTCTAATGCAAGCAGTATAGAGAAGAGTAGGCGATATCTGGTGATCAAGGGGGGGGGCTTGCCTGGTTGCTCTGGCAAGAGAGAGGGGTCGTCAACACCATAGTCGATCAGGGCAACAGCGACGTCAGTCTCGTAGTCTACCGGAGAGAAGAGGGGGAGAAACAATAAATATAATGCGAACAAAGCATCACAAAACATAAAGAGGCAAAACGCGGTGCTAGGTATGCCCTAACGCGGTAGGAGGTGATACCGACGAAGGGGGGAAACATCTGGGAAAGTATTCCCGGTGTTTCGTGATTCCGGACAAATGAACCGGAGGTGAAATGTTACAGCTTCTCTATGCTAGGGACGCGTGATGGACGAACGGGCTGCGTATCCGGATTCGTCTCGTCGTTCTGAGCAACTTTCATGTACAAAGTTTTTCCATCCGAACTACGGTTTATTTTATATTAATTTTAAAAGGTTTAAATCAATTTTAGAATTAACAGAATTAAATTAATTATAAAACGTAATTATGATGTCAGCATGATGTCATCAGTCAACACACGTGTGGGTCCCGTTCGTCATAGGTACAATAACCTAATTAACCTATTAATCAGTTTAATTAGTTAATTCGGTACATAAAGTTTAATTAGTTTAATTAAACAGGATTAATTTAGTTAATTAATTAACATTTTTATTTACTTATTATTTATTTATTTATTTATTTATTATCGTTCTAGGGTGGGCCCCTGTCATTGGCCCTAGGGGCCAAAGCGGGTGTGGGCTAACGGGTTACGGTCGCGGGGCGGCACCGGGTGCGGCCACGGCACCGGCGCAACTGGCCGGCAGCGGCGGCTGTGGGGGCGACGTAGGGCGCGGTTTCGCGAGCCGGCGTGCGTGCATGGGAGCGTCAAGCTGCAGGCGGCAGGAGCCGGCAGGGAGCAGGGTCGTGGGCGCGTGAGCGGCTGCAAGCGGTGGAGGCGGCGCGGCACTGGCTGTAGGCGGGAGGCAGCAGCGCCGGCGGCCACCGCAGCGACCAACAGCAGCGGAGAGGAGGCCAGGGGGAGCGCAGCAAGGGAACGCAGAGCGCACGCGAGCGGGGACCGGCGAGCACGGCTGTGGTCAGCGGTGACAGAGGCGAGGGCGCGGGCGTGGTACCGAGTGGTGTGCACGGGTGCGGGGAAGGAGGGCGCGCGCGAGGGAGGCAACTCCGGCGGGCGCGGGCACTAGGCGGCAGGGGAGCGGCGAGCAGGGAAGGCGCAGCGGCGTGGCCGGCGGTGGACGAGGCAGCCGGCGGGTCGGTCGGCAGCAGACAGCGAGCCGCGTCGACGCGGGCAGGGGCGCGCGTGAGCTGGGGCGTGCGCGGGCGGTGCGCGTGCAGGGAGAGGACGAGGTCGGGGGCCTCGCCGGGGTTGTAGGGCACGGGGCAGTAGTGCGTGGGGAGGAGTCGAAGACGACGGCGACGCGGTGGCAGTTCGGCGAGGTGGCCATCGACGAGGCAGGCCGCGGCAGTGGCGTTCTGTGCGGCGGCGGCGGTTCGATCCCCCCGATCCAATCGGGGGCGCAGAGGAGGGGAGGGGGGGAGACTTGCGGAGGGAGACGAGGCGACGACAGCAGGGCGGCGCCGGTGACGAGCGCCGTCGTCGAGGTCGCGGAGCGGGGCGGGATCGGGGCGATCCCGATCCAGATCGAGGAGGAGCGGGCGATGTGGGGAGCGAGTGGGGGAGTGTGGATCGGGAGAGGTTAGGGTTCGGGGAGTGGGGTGGGGTGGCCTAATAGGCCAGGGGTCAGAAGGGGTGGGCCGGCCCGTTCGAGCGGCTGAGGCCAGCTGGGCCACTTGGCCCGGGGGTTTCCTTCTCCTTTTTCTTTATTTTTGTTTTGCCTTTTTTTGCTTTCTTTTAGTTTCCTGTTATTTTAGTTTTAGTAAATTACCAAAGTGGCACCTAAATAGGATTTTCCAAATTATGCCACTGCCACAATATTTAATACTTATAAAAATTTAGTTTTGAAAATGTTTATTATTTTAAAGCATTAAAATAATTGTTTTTGCTACTCTTTTATTCATTTAAGAGTATTTAAACATTTTATAAAAGTGTGGTTTCTCCACCATAATTACCTATGCATTATTTGGCTCACACCGAACATTTTAGTTTTAATATTTGAAAACTTTTATTGTTTGCTTGATTTTGAATTTGAATTCGAACCAGTTTCGAACTAACACGAGATTAGCAACAGTAATCGAGGAGATGTGGCATCATTAGTGGAGGGTTACTGTAGCGTAACTATCGGGGCGTCACAATTCTCGTCCACTACAAGAAATCTTGTCCCGAGATTTAAGAGGGGATTAAGGGGGAAAGTTCTGATTACGATATTCTAACGGATCTTCTCGAAGAAGTTAATCCCTTTCGTTGATGTCTTCAATTCTTTATTCCAATGCATCATGATGAAGTTTTCGTCCTTTCTTCGGGGAACTCCATTGTACTTACGAATAGGTAAGGGGCACCTCTACAATGATAGGATGTTATAAGGGAAAATCATCTGGGGGTATCCCAAGAATGAACATATGAGTATCTCTCGAGTTGAACAAATGAAACACATCGAGAGCAAAGTAAGACGGTGCAATAAGAAGTTTCAAGCGGATAGGCAATCGTTTATTGCCTGAAACAGAGTGTGAAAGGGGTTCAGAGCAACGGGAATAAGTATTGTGTCCGATACCAAAATTGATCACTAGGAAGGTGGTCGCAAATTACATACGAAACGAAGCGCAAGGGATAACTTCGAAACAGGGATATACAGGAGAGTCAGGTTTCGATCCTGTGGAACTGTGGGTTATGGGCCCACCATGTGGGTTAAAAGTAGAAGGAGCGGTGACATCTTGCTTGGTCATGACAGCAAGGCATGTCAAAGGGTAGCCTGTCAATTATGTCGGCAACAACGACGGTACCAAGGGCGAGGGGCGAAGAGAACTATCTTCCTGCTCGTTGAACGAGGCAGACCAATAGGCAAAGTTCTCGTCCATCGGTGGTTACCAGAATGTCAACAACAATAGTAACAGGGTCTTACTGATCGAGTTGTACACTAAGGTGCTTATAAAAGCAGTGACGTATTACTGCTTAGACCATATAAACCTCAAGAAGGTTAAACAGAACAATGGAAAGAAAAATGTGATTATTAGATTAAACAGAACAATGGAAAGGAAAATGTGTTTAAACACATATTTCAGGGGTATATCCTTCCCAAGAACAAGCAGAGTATGATATCCAAGACCGGATAGAAGGTAGAAAACCACTTAAATAAGGGGGAGGAAGCTCATGATATTACCCATACAACGGTGTTTGGATAATTGAGCAGGAACATTTAGCATTAGCTTCAATGTCTTTGTTGAAAATCAGAATACCATAGACATGCTTTGAGATAGCATTGACATGGTCAACAGGTGAAGATCAGACTCTGGAGACACAAATGATCCATCAGGAATAACTTGTAGAATAGTCCTTACAATTCCCTCATGGAAGAAGGGATAACCTTGCTGAAAAGGAATCTATAACAGCAAGTCCTCCGGCCAGGTGTGATAGGCATGACATCACCTTACCGATATATAAGGAACAATGTAATAACTCTTGGAAATATATTCCAACCATCATATCTGACCGAGATTCAGATCTGACTGGTGCCAGGATGCCTTAGACTCAGGACGCCTGCGAAGAAAAGGTGCAACATAATTGACGAGACGACATTGTAAGATTCTCGGGAAATGTACTATGGAAGTGAGTTCCGAAACAAGAGTTCATCATTAAAACCAAGTAGAGGATGAAGAGGTGGCTGATGAACTCAACGACAATTCATTGAGATTTTCAAAAGATGGATTTCCACACTTATGTGCACAAGGAGATAACATTTGTCAGATCAAATGATATAATGATGTATGCTCGAGGAAACATGCACAATTAAGCATTGGTTGAAAAGAGGACCCAAATTATGGTCTTAGGTAGCATGATCAATGTTAGAAAGGTGATTCAACAAGCAATAGTCTAAGAATGAAATATCGACCATTAACTTGAAAGCAATAGGGTTGCTAGAAACACGAACAAGTTTGTGTTGAACGGAAGGCAATAAAGTGATCGATGATAACACAAATCATCGAGGGCAAGGAGGGTACTTCTCATCATGAATTCAATTGATATCTTGGAAGGGGTCAAAATGTTGATGATGATCACGACACATTTGTCGAGAGGTTTCAAGAAGATGTAACCGATCGGCGATGACATCAAGTCTATGGAATGGTGAAGCGAGAAGTTATTGAAACCATAGGTACGACACAAACTTGAAATCAAGCTTGTCATTCAAGGACAATTGTTATGATGAGAAAGACCGACGTAAGATTAGCTCACCTCGAAATTTTTGTTCTAGAAAGAAGGACCAGATAGCACAGTTTAAAATCGGCATGACAAGGATATAGCCAAGCAGGCTAGGAATGACGTGATCGAGTTCAAACTCGTAAGTCATGAAGGTTACCGAGATTTGCTTAATCGCAGTGTGGACTTCAGTCAATTATCGGTGTCTTTGAGTGTTTAATAACTCAGAGCCCGTGAAAAATTGGAATCAGTGAGAATGTAGCACTTGATGAAGAACTCATAAGAAGTAGGCAGTTCCATGATAATCTCGAGATACCAGGGGGTAATACTCAACGACAGATCATATTAGAGGTTGGACTAGGGTAATGCTCTGCAGAAGACAAGTGCTCAAACTTCCACGAGAAATGGAATCAAGGAGAAACATGGTCGGAACCATGTCCACAGATACAAGATGAACTTATAACAAGGGGATAGTTATTTTAAGAGAAGCTTCCATGATAAGGTATACATCGTTTCCATGGGCATGAACACAGGGTTCAAGGTCGACTCCCACTTGTTCAACGCATAACCTTTCATTCACCTCTCGTATTTAAAAAAATAGTTGTTGAAAGTTTTACCTGGTGCAATACCAGATAAGTATGACCCGTGAAATCTTCCGGGTTTGCATGGATTAGGGAAGGCATTAGTTCAAACCATCGGGTTGAAGGAAATATGCCCTAGAGGCAATAATAAAGTTATTATTTATTTCCTTATTTCATAATAAATGTTTATTATTCATGCTAGAATTGTATTAACCGGAAACATAATACATGTGTGAATACATAGACAAACAGAGTGTCACTAGTATGCCTCTACTTGACTAGCTCGTTAATCAAAGATGGTTATGTTTCCTAACCATGAACAAAGAGTTGTTATTTGATTAACGAGGTCACATCATTAATTGAATGATCTGATTGACATGACCCATTCCATTAGCTTAGCACCCGATCGTTTAGTATGTTGCTATTGCTTTCTTCATGACTTATACATGTTCCTATAACTATGAGATTATGCAACTCCCGTTTACCGGAGGAACACTTTGGGTACTACCAAACGTCACAACGTAACTGGGTGATTATAAAGGAGTACTACAGGTGTCTCCAATGGTAGATGTTGGATTGGCGTATTTCGAGATTAGGGTTTGTCACTCCGATTGTCGGAGAGGTATCTCTAGGCCCTCTCGGTAATACACATCACATAAGCCTTGCAAGCATAATAACTAAGATGTTAGTTATGAGATGATGTATTACGGAACGAGTAAAGAGACTTGCCAGTAACGAGATTGAACTAGGTATTGGATGCCGACGATCGAATCTCGAGCAAGTAACATACCGATGACAAAGGGAACAACGTATGTTGTTATGCGGTCTGACCGATAAAGATCTTCGTAGAATATGTAGGAGCCAACATGGGCATCCAGGTCCCGCTATTGGTTATTGACCGGAGACGTGTCTCGGTCATGTCTACATTGTTCTCGAACCGTAGGGTCCGCACGCTTAACGTTACGATGACAGTTATTATGAGTTTATGCATTTTGATGTACCGAAGGTTGTTTGGAGTCCCGGATGTGATCACGGACATGACGAGGAGTCTCAAAATGGTCAAGACGTAAAGATTGATATATTGGAAGGCTATGTTTGGACATCGGAAGTGTTCCGGGTGAAATCAGGATTTTACCGGAATACCGGGAGGGTTACCGGAACCCCCCGGGAGGCAAATGGGCCTATTGGGCCTTAGTGGAAAAGTGAAAGGGGCTGCCATAGAGGGCTGCGCACCTCCCCCTTTTCCTAGTCCTAATAGGACTAGGGAAGGTGGCCGGCCACCCCTTCTCTCTTTCCCCCTTGAGGATTCCTATTAGGAATAGGATTGGGGGGGAGTCCTACTCCCGGTAGGAGTAGGACTCCTCCTGCGCCCCTCTCCCTTGGCCGGCCGAACCCCTCCCCTTGCTCCTTTATATACGGGGGCAGGGGGCACCCCATAGACACACAAGTTGATCATTGTTGATCGTTCCTTAGCCGTGTGCGGTGCCCCCTGCCACCAAATTCCACCTCGGTCATATCGTTGTAGAGCTTAGGCGAAGCCCTGCGTCGGTAGTGCATCAAGATCGTCACCACGCCGTCGTGCTGACGGAACTCTTCCTCGACGCTTTGCTGGATCGGATCCCGAGGATCGTCATCGAGCTGAACGTGTGCTAAGAACTCGGAGGTGCCGGAGTAACGGTGCTTGGATCGGTTGGATCGGGAAGAAGACGTACGACTACTTCCTCTACATTGTGTGATCGCTTCCGCAGTCGGTCTGCGTTGGTACGTAGACAACACTCTCCCCTCTCGTTGCTATGCATCACCATGATCTTGCGTGTGCGTAGGAAAATTTTGAAATTACTACGTTCCCCAACACGGGTATCGTAGGAACATATACCACAAACTTCAGGAGTAAATAACACAAGCTCAGAAGTAGAGCATGGTTGATAAGGCAGAGGATACAATTTACCAAAGGCATTATATACCTGTGGAAAGGCTCACAAGGTTATTGAATATTAAGGACGATGTCGGATGAAATCCAACAATGGATCTGACGATCCACAACGGAGCTGATGTGAGTATCGGTACTCTACCAGAAGAAGAAGAAAATGCAAGGGGGTCAGATGATAGAAACAACTGACTAACTCAAAGCTCAATTGCACAGGAATTATGATTCCAAGTCAAGGGATCAGAAGCAATGCTCTGAATAGGGATGGACAAGTTGAATAGTCTTAGAGGTACAATCGTCGGCAATTTGATTGGTTGAGAACCAACTCATGTTTAAAATGGCGTCTGAGCCAGAAGGATGAATCCTAGGATCTGGTTGAGGATTGCGAGCATTCGCACTCATTGAATCAATGGGCTCAAAATGATAGTGGCAAGGGATGCCAATAAGATTACGAGACTTATGGGATTAACCATAATGCAAGCAAACAAGAATTTCAAGAGCAATAGGTTGCTTAGGATTTTTGAAGGATCAAATAGTATTTCAAAGACCATTGTGAAACACATGAACAACTGGGGGATGAGCGGATACTCGATAAGTGCGAGAATTATCCATAAGGGTATTCAGATGACAAAGAACAGCAAGGCAGTAAGCTCAAAGGATTATCGAAACAATGACGAGTATTTCGGGGTATCTTGTAATAACAAGACCAACTGGGAATGAATGTAAGAATAACAACTTCAAGTAGTTATCCATAAGGGTTGACGGTGGAAGAGGAATTGCAAATGCGATGAACACAAGTTCTCGGGTTAATAGCGGAGAGTATCTTCGGGGTCTTCACGTGCAGCAGACGATCATCAGTAATAAGGGGCTCTCCGGGTGAAAGTGATAACGAGATCCTAATGTTAGATTTAGCAAAATTCATTTAACCCGAATAGAAGAGAGATCAGAGTCCCAGAGTATAGACAAGGAGTAAAAGATCCTAATACCACCCGATGGCGACGTGGGCCCATGGGCCATACAGCCATGTTAGTAAAAGTTTTATAAAGTCTAGACTCGACTTCGGCCAATGAGTGTGGAAGGGGGATTCCTACAGGCAGTCGGCTCTGATACCAACTTGTGACACCCCCGATTTAATCGTACACTAATCATACACGCAAACGTGTACGATCAAGATCAGGGACTCACGAGAAGATATCACAACACAACTCTACAAATAAAATAAGTCATACAAGCATCATATTACAAGCCAGGGGCCTCGAAGGCTCGAATACAAGAGCTCGATCATAGACGAGTCAGCGGAAGCAACAATATCTGAGTACAGACATACACTACAAGGATTCCGGTCTATTGCAACAAAATTTATTGCTACAACTGCCATTTGTTGCAATAAAATGCAATATTACCACAAATTCTCTGGTTGTGGTAATAGGTCACACATATTGCCATAACTTAGTTTGGTCACGATAAATAATAACTTTGTTGCAATAGAGGCCTCGTATTGCAACAAACGGTATCGGCGTTGCAATATGGCAGCGTTATTGCGACAAATAAATTCCGTTGCGTGAGGGCAGTCATTTCGTTGTAATAGAGACTAGTTATTTCAACAGAATAACTATTCGTGGCAATATTCGAAAAGATATTGCAACACAGGCGTGACGTTGCATTAGTTATCAAATATTGTTGCAAAAAATTGGCTAACTATTGCAACAAAATAAATTGGCCTTGCCATATGGCAGCGACATTGCGGCAAAAAAATTCCGTTGCGCAAAGCAGACATTTTGTTGCAATAGAGAGTAGGTATTTCAACATGATAACTATTTGTGGTAGTATTCGAAAAGATATTGCAACATCGGTGTGACGTTGCATTAGTTACAAGTAAAATAGTGGAAAATATATTATTCGAATTTATAGATATTAAGTTATAATTTTTGCAAGCTCTAAGGAGTACTTAAAATATTTTTAAATTACACCAATTTTAATTAACCAAAAATGTGGAAACAGTTTATAAATGGTTAGAACACACTTTCTTGATAGGAATACATATTTAACTCGTTAAATTTGGATTTGAAATGGCCAAGAAATGTTCGCCTATGTAAAAAAACATGTTGACGAGTTTCAAAACACATGTATGCAATTTAAAAAATGTTTGTGAATTCAAAAAAGATTCAAGAATTTTTAAAAAAAGTTTATGAATTTAGAAAATGTTCGCAACTTCAAAATTATGGTGGACATTTTCCAATTTGGTGAACAAATTTTAATTCGAAAAATGTCACCCCAATTTGTAAAAATGTTTACCGTTTTGAAAACAAATATCAGGAATTTAAAAATATTCACAATTTCAAAAAAAAACAATTGTACGTCCTGAGTACACACCAGGTCGCTCACGCCAAATAGGAGACCGCCAAAAAAATGAAAACGAACAAAAAACCAGAGCACACAGAACACAACTGGGCCATAGCTTTAAAACAAAATATACAGGCCCTCCCAGCCCAAAAGAAAAGACTATGTATACCTAAATGGATTTCTGTTGCTAAAAAACACCTAAATGGATTTATTTTCTCAAAAAACCTAAATAGATTTGTTTTCACCCAAAAAAGCCTAAATAGATTTCTTATAGGAAAAAGTAAATATATAAGAAGTGCATCTCCACATTTATAGGACATACACGCTTGGTATCGTGGTTAGCACGTGCGTAAACAGCGCATAGGTCTCAGGTTCGACACCCCCCCCCCCCCGGTGCTTTTTTCTGACATATGGGCTCTTTTTTCTTTTATTTCTCATATATCCCACTGACATATGGGCTCTTTTTTCTTTTATTTCTCATATATCCCACTGACATATGGGCCCATTCAGACGAGCGGGACCGGGCTAACGTGTCATACTGCAGAATACACTGTACATAGTCCTCATTGTTTGATAAAATTCCCAACAATGTCCAGAAAATGTTTATTCCCATTCTAAAAATAAACGTGACACTTAAAGGAATAGTCACATATATCCAAATTATATATGTGAAATTTTCCAAAATGTTTATACAATGTAAAAGAATGCATAGTTTACAAATAATGTATGAGAAATTTTCAGAAGTTTTTACAGTGTAAAAGAAAACTTTGCATAATTTGACAAAATTCTCAATAACAATGGACTAATAATTATTTTGTAAACTATTCCCAACAATGTCCAGAAAATGTTTATTCCCATTCTAAAAATAAGCGTGCCACTTAAAGGAATAGTCACATATATCCAAATTATATATGTGAAATTTTCCAAAATGTTTATACAATGTAAAAGAATGCATAGTTCACAAATAATGTATGCGAAATTTTCAGAAGTTTTTACAGTGTAAAAGAAAACTTTGCATAATTTGACAAAATTCCCAATAACGATGGACTAATAATTATTTTGGAACTCGTCGACAAGTTTTGTTTCCATAGGCGAACATTCCTTGAAATTGGGGAACAACTTTTTTCTCATATATCCCACTGACATATGGGCCCATTCAGACGAGCGGGACCGGGCTAACGTGTCATACTGCAGAATACACTGTACATAGTACTCATTGTTTGATAAAATTCCCAACAATGTCCAGAAAATGTTTATTCCCATTCTAAAAATAAACGTGACACTTAAAGGATTAGTCACGTATATCCAAATTATATATGTGAAATTTTCCAAAATGTTTATACAATGTAAAAGAATGCATAGTTTACAAATAATGTATGAGAAATTTTCAGAAGTTTTTACAGTGTAAAAGAAAACTTTGCATAATTTGACAAAATTCCCAATAACGATGGACTAATAATTATTTTGGAACTCGTCGACAAGTTTTGTTTCCATAGGCGAACATTCCTTGAAATTGGGGAACAACTTTTGAAATTCAGAAACATTTTCTTGTGAAGAATATTTTTATAAATTCACGAATTTTATTTTGAATCGGTGAACATTTAAAAAAAATTCTTTTATTTCTCATATATCCCACTGACATATGGGCCCATTCAAACGAGCGGGACTAGGCTAACGTGTCATACTGCAGAATACACTGTACATAGTTCTCATTGTTTGATAAAATTCCCAACAATGTCTAGAAAATGTTTATTCCCATTCTAAAAATAAACGTGACACTTAAAGGAATAGTCACATATATACCAATAATATATGTGAAATTTTCCAAAATGTTTATACAATGTAAAAGAATGCATAGTTTACAAATAATGTATGAGAAATTTTCAAAAGTTTTTACAGTGTAAAAGAAAACTTTGCATAATTTGACAAAATTCCCAATAACGATGGACTAATAATTATTTTGGAACTCGTCGACAAGTTTTATTTGCATAGGCGAACATTCCTTGAAATTGGGGAACAACTTTTGAAATTCAGAAACATTTTTTTGTGAAGAATATTTTTATAAATTCATGAATTTTATTTTGAATCGGTGAACAATTTTTAAAAAATCCTTTTATTTCTCATATATCCCACTGACATATGGGCCCATTCAAACGAGCGGGACCGGGCTAACGTGTCATACTGCAGAATACACTGTACATAGTTCTCATTGTTTGATAAAATTCCCAACAATGTCCAGAAAATGTTTATTACCATTCTAAAAATAAACATATCACGGATTTGGCCTGGTGGGAAGCGATGAACGTTTTTGAAAAAACTCATGAACATTTTCTAAATATATGAACTTTTTAAAAGCCAGAATATCTATATAATAGACAATGTATCACCATATTAAACATATCACTGATTTGCCCTGGTGGCTTGCTTGCCCAGCGATGGGGCAGAAGCTTGCGCATGCGAATCCCCTCGTCGTGTTTTTTCCTCTTATTTGTCGGCATGCTTTTTTCTTTTTATAATTGACCCGTTAGCTATAGAAATACGAGATACTATGCAATGTGTAGAGTCAGAACTGCTGTTTCAAGCTCAAAGACCATATTGAGCAAGTATTTTCTTATGACGGGGCCGTATTGAAGCATTTTGCAACCACCAGGACCATGTTGGACTTCGGCAGCTAGCGACTACGAGGACGATAGATGCAATTATCTGAAGTATAAATCACAGAGAAATATTTCTATTCTGTAGGATGTGGCACTTAATCGAGAGTAATAATCTACACTGCAGGAGAGTGAGGGTATCAAATAAAGGATTGTTACTTCCAAGCAGGAAAGTGACCAGATGGCAACTCGCAAAATCAGAAGCTCCAACCCAATCAAATCACGAAGCACTACCACAACATATGGACAACTCGAAGATACGGAAAAATCCTGCGCGAACGACACACAAAATACATGTCTAAGCCAGCTTGGGTTGTCGCTTCCTAGCGCTGATAGACAGGGTCCACCACACGACCATAGGCCGGAACGCTCTCAGCGCCCCAATTTGAGGGAGCTTAGAAACATAGAAGATCTGCACACAATTTTCTTGCTGGCCGGAAGAGATTTTTTTTATGTGTGAAATGCTAGAACTAAATTTAACTTCATTGCAAAGCAATATTTGTTCTCAAAGTTTGGATTTTGTCATGGCAACTAGGAAGTAAACAAAGATACACAATTGTAGATCCTTGCTGTAACAACACGTTCCTAACACAAAAGATCTTAGAACGAAATTGGTTTGGTTATTAATTTACAGAGTTGACTATGGTTGTTGTTGAAATAAAAATGACATAATTATGTTGGACCTACTCTAGCGCGGAGGAACTCTCTATGGATTGTTCGGTAAGATGAAAGATGCTTAGATCACCCCATCTCAAGATCAAAATGTCAGATCGAGACTGACATATATCGATCGTCTCATCAACCCATCCCATCTGTAGTTGTGTTTCAAGGCAAGAATATAACCTAGTAGTTTTAAAGTGAGGGTCACATGATGTTTTCTGCGGGCTGTAGTTCAAAATTGGTCAAGTTTTTGCTACTTTCTGAAACGATTTCTGAAATTGTAGTGCAAACATGGTTGTACGTACCTATAGCCGGGTCGTCCGGCGACAACGCGCTACCACCGGTCGCAACCCCTACTTCTGCGGGATGGCAAGCCCCGTCCGACGAGCCGCCCCTCTGACCTTGCACGTCGCTCCTGGTCGGCCATGGCTCCCATCGCCCTCTTCCTCCATCCTCGGTGCTGACCAAGCAGTTCCTTTGTCCCTTTTCCCGATCTTCCCCTGGGAGCTCGAGCCTTTCCACCGGCCATGGATGCAAGCTTCCCACATGCCGCTTACCGCCGTACTTAGGGAAGATGACGGGCGTGAGATGATTTCATCGGGAATCTCCTGATCTAGTTCGGAAGGAAGATAACGGTGGTAAGACGATTTGTCGGGATTTGAAAACACTCAATGACAACAACAATGCAAAATATGGTATCCTCTAAACATATTATGCCATGGATTGGTCACGTTGAACTGCTTATACACACCATACATGTATACTAAATAAACGGGAAACAATGTATAAATAAGAAATATACAAATATCGACGGCGAGAACGTTAGAGGGGAGGGCACCGGATCGCCCCTCCATGATTCTCGGATTTGGTGGTCTTTTAAAAAAGAAATAACTTACAAACATATTTTAGTAATATTATTTTAGCAGCATATATATCTCATATTGCTTTGAAATATATTTTTTCTAATGTATTTCATTATTCTAAACATTCCATCCAAAAATAATTACTTTCCCACCACCTAATTTCACTTTACTGTAGTTTGCGCCAATATTTTGTGTTCCCACCAAAACAAATAGAGTCTACTTATCCTTTGCCTTCCTAACTACCCACGATTATTATTCTAAACCAAATCACAGGGCGTCTTCATGGGTGATTGGATCTGAGGTCTCGTCCTCGTTCCTCCGTCACAGCGTCAACGCAGCAAACCACACCGGAGTCAACTGCAGTACGAGGAGTCGTCGTCCTCGATCTCGCCCTCCTCCCTCTCCTCCGCGCCCGCCGACACGGGTCGCGTCTCCGTGTCCTCGGCCATGCTGCCAACAACAGCGATGCGGTCTGGTGTCGGCACCGACGGAGTTCCCGTCTTCTTCCCTGCATCGCAAGCGCAGTGCCGGCCTGCCTTCGTCGGGGTTGCTCGCCACATGGCCGACCCGGAGGTGGAGATGCTGCGACCAGGTTCATCATCAAGCCGCATCCCTGAACCTCCATAACGAGTGCTGTAGATGCAGTACCGCCGCCGTATCCCGCCCCCATGATCCAAATGAGCAGGCCAGATTCGCCGCCGCCGGGAGCAGCACAGAGTCGTGGTCGTGCGCTACCATACAGCCTCAATGCGTCAACCCCGGCCATCTCTACGTGGGACGACTATGCCTCATCATAGATGACCTCCAACACCGTCCTGCTGCCCAAAAAGGAACGAATCATCCGGCTCTCGGACGACTTCCCCTGCCCCCGCTAAGATCGCCCCTTTTAAACAGCTGAGCGGCATCGCTCCTATGGTCTCCACCATCAGCTTCGTGTCTCCCCCCTTTGGTGACCTCAAAAGCACATGCGTAGTATCAGTATCATAGTTGTAATTACTAATCCATACAATTGTTATTATTTCGCTGTTATTTGCAGATCTATTATCTGTGTGCTAAAGTTGGCTGGGTACTTTGGCCACTTTCACTGGAAATAACAAAGATAGAAAGGAGCATATATGGTTTCATGCCTCTCATGTTTCGGTACTGTACCTACAAATTTTTAGATATACATTGGACTACGACATAGTATTAAAGTGCGCCACATCGACTATATCATTGCCTCCAAATGGTTACTTGATCTCTGTATTATAGTTGATGGTGTAATTGTTGTTTCAGCTGGATGTATATCTGATACAGTCACCAGTTATGAAAGCTTTTGATTTGCTTAGTAACTTTTGTTGTAGATTCTAGGTTTGTTTTGTCAGCTAACAGGACCTTCCATACATTAACAAATATATTTTTAGCTGACTGTTACCTACTTGACTTCATTTGGCCACACCAGCAAGTTACATATATATGTTGACTCCTGCATGAATGACAGCAATGTATTGGCATCTACCTGCTGATCACGAGTTCATGACTGAGATTCGAGATGGATAAGGTATCCCTTCTTAACACGAATATGTTTTGTTTTCTTGAAAGAAAATCTTGACAGTTCAAACATAGTTTTTATATTTACAGTTATGCAAATTATGTTCGGATCTACTTATTCTTACGCTTTGTTATTTAGGACACTGCCGCTTAACATCATCTTTTAATTTTCTTTATCATGAACATCTATTTCAATGTTGTTTCTCAGCGATTGGTGTAGGTCATTCAGAACCCACTCCAACATTTGGTCGGGTTTGTTACGTCTTTGCCTCCATTTAATTAGCCACTTGAGTTTTTCAAGTTATCATGCATGTATTACTGGATAATTCATCACACTTTTAATCTATAGTAGACTAAGGAGATTTATGCTGCTACCGCATAGGTAATACTTCAATGGTGAGCTACCTTCTGCATTGTAGAGTTCTCTTTTTAAGGTATGCCATTCTAATTCATTTTTTGATTTTATATTAGTAATCATTTGTTCAGTCCCTATTGTTGTGAGCTCCATGGTAATTATTGCCTCCTAATTCTAGCAAATATTCACCGGTTATGTATGGTTCTCTATTTGCGCATCACTAGTTGTAAAGGGTCCAATATAATCAATTCACTAAACTTATCTTGGGATATTCATATGTAAATTTCTATCAAATGTACACAATTTCCATTTTTTTGTCCGTGTAAACTTACCAGATTATTCATGTTTTTCTTAATTTGCTTCTGGGAACAACCGAATATATGCCCAAGGAGTAGTGAAGTGGGTGCTCTAATCTTGCTCTTTCTTTTGCTTCAGAATGAATTGTCGTCGGGCAAACTGAATAAAATACTGTAGAGAACCGCGACACCAAGGGTCTTCTCCTTTGCCAAGAGGTTATTTCCACTATGTAACTCATGTAACCATGTTTATTTCTGTTTACTACACATAATCTTGATAATTTTGTTCTCTTTCATTATGATTTGGCGAGGCATCGTCTATGTACTGTGTTATGCCAGCATTTTATCATCCAATCTTATAATCCATCTACACAGAGAACAAATGTAGAAAATAGAAGTGGGCTGATTTCTTGCCCAGCTTTGCTACGTGGTACACATGTATTTTCTGCTCCAATGTCATCACGCCATGTGATCCGTCCTTTTCTAGGGAATATTAATCCATCTATTGCTATATGATATAACTCAAGCTTTCTTATTCTTAGTCATGAGCTTTGTCCCCTTACTTATATTGATATTAGTTTGTCAGGGTTCCTGGTTCCATGGCGTTCCTTAGTCTTTGGTGGGCATACTAAAAGGTGAGGGCTCTCCTGGTCAAACAAGTGGAATGAACGCATGCTCTTTTCTCACATTGAAGGACCATAAACTGCTGATGGGCACCTCAAGTTTCTCCCCCATTTCAGCTGGCTTTGGAAATCTCTTGCAAGCTCAAGTGCTCAGTTGTAAGGTATTTCTTGGCACCAATTTAAAAGCAAAGTTAACACTCAAAATCTGGTCCATTGTAAAAACTTTTTTCATCCCTGATCATAATTGTGCCATATGCCAAGCTCATGTCGAAGCATATAGTTGTACTTTTGTTTGATTGTTGATTTGGCTTGCAATGTTTGGACATTCTATAGCCTGCATGGTGATGAGGCATCTAAAACATGGCAGAGATAGAGATTATTTACCAATAGATCAATAGACTATTTTCCATGGAAATAGCCATTTTGGGACGTGTTGTATTTGGAAAGTATGTAATAGAAAAATCTTTGGTAATATACTTGCTGGAGAATTCAAGTTGTTAGCACCTACACGTAGAGCTGAATCTAGGAGAGTGAAAAGAAAATTGTTTTGTTGCATGGATGACTGAGTACTTTGGCATTGATTCAAAATTTCAGGTTATCTCTAAGATCACTCTTTGTCTACTATGTGTTAAGATGAAATTGCTTGTCTGACTGGTTATATTTGCTTTCAATGACTTGATAGGAATACAGCCAAAAGAACAACGATACCCATAAGAAACTGAAGACAAAAGACAGAATTGGATCAAAATCTTATTTGCAACTAAGTTTTGAGAAGGTATGAGTATAACTAAATATGCATGCCTCGCTGCTAACTATGGTTTCATGTTTCAAGCATCTCATTGCTATATTACTTGCAGAGAAACTTGGAAACTAGAGAAGAGTCAGATTGTATTGCTCTGCGGGAACTCACCCACATGAAGAATGAAACATGGTTATGTGAGCACTGACTTTTGGTTAATTATTCAATGATGTGCATTCGGCATGCTTCTTCATCAGCTTGGATTATTCATGTGTTGGATCATGTTATTCTTGTTTCATCATTTATAGTGTCAATATTGGTGGATATTTGCTATGAGAATTATGAATTTTATGAATCTACATATTATACGTATGGTTTTGAATATTCTAATGGAACACCTGTATTTTTTTACGGTTGCAGTAGGCTATTACCACAACCCAGTTTTGGTTGCCACATGTTAGCACCACGAACAGTTTAAATTGTCGCAATAGTTTCTCTACAAACATTTCACCCGCGGTGAAACTTATTTATCACCACCAAAACTAGTATGTTGCAATTTCCTTTTACGACGTCTAAAATATTTGTTGCCATAATTTAATGCCACAAGTGTAGCGGTTCGTGGCAAAATGCCTAATGCCACGAAAACAAAAATTGTTGCCATAGTCTATTGCCACAATTGACTATTGCCACGGAAGAGTACGCGTGCCGGAGGATATGACCACGGGTAGCCAAGCTGGCTCCCCCTGGCCTTTCTAGAAAAATTTTGAGCTGATCCGGCCCTCAAGGATCCAAGACCTGGGGCCGCCTTCCTCTTGCCGGCTGTCTCCCAAGCCGACTATCGGAAGGCGATCCGACTCCAGCTCTCACAAAGAAAACCGCGGGAGGGCCGGCTTCGAGAAGCCGGCCACGAGAAGGCCGGCTCCAAGAAGCCGGCTCCCACAAAGCAGTCAAGATTGCACCTTTGGAGTCTGCATCCACATAACGGCGATGTGACAGGGCATGGCTACAGTAAAGCCTGCCACCCCCCGAATCCCGGCGCACGCCTGGCACAGTGCGCCGTACGGGTGGCCATGACCCGTCCGGCGCGCCACTGTAGCCATGTTGACCCTGATGTCATCCACGGCGGGCTGCCAACGCGGCCCTCAGGCGGCGGGCCCCTTTGGGCAGAGAGACACCAGAAGGCGGCCAAGCCTCCCCCGGTTGACCCAAGACAGAGCCGGCTCCCCACAGCCGGCTTGCCTCCTCCCTCGAAGGAGACGCCCCATTAAGGAGACAAGACGTGGTGAGGCTACACCGATCACCCGCCGGACGGCGGCACTATAGCCACGCCCACCTCGGCGAAGCCCTCGTCACCAAGATTGAGCAACAGTGACCAGCCGCCGACAAGGCAATGGACAGTGGGGCCTGCCTGTCGGCCAAGGAGCCGGCAGCCGGCGGGACCCACCAGCCGACGGGCCCCAGCAGTCGGCGTAGAAGCCGGCGAGCGTAGTCACAGACGGCTAGGCCCCGCGCCCAGCTGGATTACCATTGTAACCCCGGGGAGTAGGCCTATATAAACCCCCCGGGGCACCCAAGCAAAGGGTTGATCCCTGCTAGTTCTAGACACCACACAAGGAGAAGAAGGGAGCGAGCCGTGCCCTTCTTCCTCCTCTCACCAAATAGCTCTAGGAGCATCGTGTAGCTACTTGTTCATCTAGTGATCATGCGGAGACCCCGCAGAGCAGCAGTAGGGGTGTTATATCCTCGGAGAGCCCCGAAGCTGGGTAATATTCGCCGGCGTGCATGTCTTCACCTCATCCCGTTTCCAAGCACCGGTGATGTCTTACTGGCTCCCACAATGATAAGCCACCCATTGGCATATGTCGCACCTACCACCCGACATTTGGCGCCCACCGTGGTGCCAGGTGCACCGTCGTCCGGAGACTTGTTCTGGACGGGAACCCTCTTCCTCCCCAGCGAGCGTAGCCAGCCTGGCACGCCCGATGGCGCTTGCCACGACGCGCTGCAAGGCGTCACCAGCATCTGCGCGGCGAGCAGCCTCGCCGATCTCCTCGACAAGACTTTCATCTCCGACGAGCTCGCTTCCAACGCGGGCACCGAGCGCCTCGTCAACCTCTTCGTCCAGCTTCATGTCTCCGGCGAGCCTGTCGTGGACTTGGAGTCGGTTGGTTCCACCGATCCGATGCCTGTCGACTCTGACACGGCTTCACTCGACACTTTCCCCACCGACGTCATGATCAACAACGACCCGCTTCCCCGAGCTGATGGCTGCGACGCTGTCACCACTGAGGTGATGGTCATCGGCCATGGCGACGCTCCCGACGAAAGCGCCCACGACGCCCCGCATGCGGCGGCCCACGATTTGTCCATCCCCCTCCCGGCTGATGCCGACAACGAAGCACTGGAGGCGCGCCGCCTCGCTCTCATCACGGAGGGCCGGAGGTTGGCCTCCATAAGACGCCTCACTGAGGCCCACCAGCGCGAAGCCGACCGCGTTGCCTTTGGCGCGCCGGCTCCGGCGGGCCAAGCCGGGCCGGCATTGTCAGGCAGCGCGGCGCTGTCATCGCCGACATGCTGGGGGTCGACCGCCCAGTCTATGCCACTCCACTCGAGAACCTGCGTGCCGCCCAGGCGGCCGTAGACGAGCTAGACGGATTGGGGGCCGAAGAACTCCCCCACATGACCAGACGCACCCAGCAGCTGATCGATGCGGCCGCGCGGCGGCACGAAGCCGACGCTCGCGCAGAAAACCTCCCCCCGCACCGAGATCACGGCGCGACATCCCGGACACCGACTACGGGCAAAGCCCGCGCGCGGCGCGAGAAAGAGCCGGCCGTCAGCCGAAGCCGAACCCGGATTTCCAACGGGCGAGACGCTGAAGGCCATCCCCAGGCCGTGGAGTGGCGAGGCAGCCCGCCCCCGCCTCGGCCCCGTGGGGAGAGATACCCCACCCCACCGCCAGTTGCGCATCCGACTCTCAGTGGCCGGCTAGGCCGCGAGGGAGTCGGCGAGAACGACGCCCGCCATCGGATCAACCGCCTAGCGCAATCCCAGGAGTTGGAAGAAGAAGACGATGTCGGCCCGCCTTGTTTCGGCCCCCGCATCCGCGACGAGCCTTTCCCCAAAGGGTTCTCGCTCCCAAGAGACACGCCCAAGTACAACGGCTTTGTGAAGCCGGAAGATTGGTTGACCGACTACTCCACGGCGGTCAGCATAGCAAACGGCAACAGGCGCGTTGCCGTGAAGTACATGCCCCTCATGCTGCAAGGCACGGCGCGGACTTGGCTCAACAGCCTCAAGCCGTACAGCATCAACAGCTGGCTAGACTTCACAGAAGCCTTCATCCGCAACTTCACCAGCACCTACAAGCGGGCTCCCAAGCCCAGACAGCTCTCCATGTGTGTGCAAGGCCCCGCCGAGTCCACCCGTGACTACCTCACGCGCTGGGCCGAGCTCCGCAACTCTTGTGAAGGGGTGCACGAGGTGCAAGCCATAGAGTACTTCATTGCCGGATGCCGAGAAGGCACCCTCCTCAAGCACAAGCTCCTCTGCAATGAGCCGGCTACCCTCGATGAGCTTCTGATCATAGCGGACAAGTACTCCACCGCCAACTCCTCCATGAAGACCGAGCTTCGGGTAGATGCGTCCGGAAAGGTACTCAACCCGGCGCCCAAGACGCCGGCTGGGGACTCCAGCCGACGCCCACACCCGAACGACCACAAGCGCAAGGGCCCCGTGCCGCCTTCCACCAGTCGGCAGGTGGCCACCATCGAAGACGAGCCGCCCGAAAGGCGGCCCGCACCCAAGAAGCACAAGGGCGGCAAGCCGGCTTGGCAGCCAGCCTTCTCCTACGAGCAGACTCTCGACGCCCCCTGCAAGTTCCACAGCGGCGCGAAGCCATCCAACCACACAACCCGGAAGTGTCATTGGCTCACCCGAATCTCCAAGGGCGAAGGGCTCGCGCCACCTCCGCCTGCTGGACCGCCGCCTCCGGCTCCGCAGCCGCCGAGCGCTCGGCCTGCAGTCGGCGCTGTGCACGACGAGTTCCCCGACGAGCAGGCCACCTACGTCATCTTTACGAGCCAGCTCGAAGACCGGCGCAGCAAACGCCAAGGGCACCAGGAAGTCGGCATGGTCACTGTCACCCCCGTCGAGCACATGCACTGGTCAAAAAAACCTATCGGCTGGAGCCGGGCCGACCACCCAGAAGTGATGCCGTCGCCCGGCTCTTATGCATTGGTTTTGGACGCCACCTTTGCAACGGATAGACGCGCCTCCTGCTTCTCCCGCGTACTAATAGACGGCGGGAGTAGCATCAATATCCTGTACCGCGACACCCTGGAGAAGCTGAACATCAAGACAAAACAACTCATGGCAACTCGGACTATGTTCCATGGCATCGTACCCGGCCTGTCCTGTGCTCCCATTGGCAAGATCAAGATTGATGTGCTCTTTGGGGACAAAGATCATTTCCATCGAGAAGCAATCTGGTTTGAAGTGGTGGACCTGGAAAGCCCCTACCATGCGTTGCTAGGCCGGCCTGCCTTGGCCAGGTTCATGGCAGTTCCCCACTATGCTTACCTCAAGATGAAGATGCCAAGCACCAAGGGCGTCATCACCATAGCCGGCGATTACAAGAAGTCCTCCGAGTGTGCAGCAGCCAGCAGCCGGCTGGCCGAGTCCCTTGTGATTGCCGAAGAAAAGAAGATGTTGGATCGAGTTGTGGCCATGGCCAGCAAGCAGTCGGCCTTGCCTCCCGACCCCAAGGAGTATGATGCCCAAGGGTCTTTCCAGCCGGCCAAGGAGACAAAGAAGATACCGCTCGACCCCGAGCATCCAGAGAGGTTTGCCGTCATCGGGGCAAACCTAAACAGCAAATAGGAAGGCGAGCTCGCCGATTTCCTCCATGAGAATCGGGACATCTTCGCATGGTCTCCCAAGGACATGCCGGGTGTTCCGAAGGAATTCGCCGAGCACAAGCTACACGTCCGAGAAGACGCAAAACCAGTCAAACAACCCCTCCGCCAACTGTCGGAGGAGAAAAGAAGGATTGTAGGAGAAGAGATAGCCCGGCTTCTGGCAGCCGACTTCATTATGGAAGTTTTCTTTCCAGAGTGGCTCGCCAACCCGGTCCTCGTGCTAAAGAAGAACAACAAGTGGCGCATGTGTATAGACTACACAAGCCTCAACAAGGCCTGCCCCAAAGATCCCTTTGCCCTGCCGAGGATTGACCAAGTGATAGACTCCACAGCCGGATGCGAGCTGTTGAGTTTCTTGGATGCCTACTCAGGATACCACCAAATAAAGCTAGACCCGGCAGACCACCTTCATCACACCATTCAGAGCCTTTTGCTACCTGACTATGACATTCGGCTTGAGAAATGCCGGTGCCACTTTTCAGCATTGCATGCAGAAGTGCCTACTCAAGCAGCTCGGCAGAAATGCCCACGTCTACGTAGACGACATTGTGGTGAAGACGGAGAAGCACGGCACCCTCCTGGAAGACCTCAAGGAAACATTTGAGAATCTGCGCCGATTCCAAATCAAGCTCAATCCCGAGAAATGCGTGTTTGGAGTGCCAGGCGGCCAACTCCTAGGCTTCCTGGTCTCCGAACGCGGCATCGAATGCAACCCAGTAAAGATCAAGGCCATTGAGAGAATGGCGATCCCCACCAAGCTGCGGGATGTCCAGAAGTTCACCGGATGCTTGGCCTCCCTGAACCGCTTCATCAGCCGGCTCGGAGAGAAAGCCCTCCCCCTCTACCGCCTCATGAAGAAGACCACTCACTTCGAGTGGAATGACCAGGCCGACCAAGCTTTTCACGAGCTGAAGAAGATGCTGGCCACGTCGCCTGTCCTGGCGGCGCCGACTGAGAAAGATCCCATGCTCCTCTACATTGCTGCAACCAGCCGGGTGCTCAGCACCATCGTCGTAGTCCAACGCCCAGAAGAGGGCCGAGCCCAACCGGTCCAGAGGCCAGTGTACTATTTGAGTGAGGTGCTGTCCGCCTCGAAGCAGAACTACCCGCACTACCAGAAGATGTGCTACGGCATGTACTTCGCCGCCAAGAAGCTGAAGCCCTAGTTGCAAGAGCATCCCATCACGGTCGTATGCACGGCCCCGCTAGCCGAGATCATAGGCAGCCGGGATGCATCCGGCCGGGTGGCGAAATGGGCCATCGAGCTGGCCTCCTACACGATCTTCTACCAACCTCGCACCGCCATCAAGTCCCAAGCATTGGCCGACTTCCTCGTCGACTGGGCCGAGACCCAGTACCTGCCGCCAGCTCCCGACTCCACTTATTGGCGCATGCACTTCGATGGGTCCAAGATGCGCACCGGCTTGGGAGCCGGCGTTGTCCTTACCTCTCCCAAAGGCGACAAGCTCAGATACACGCTGCAAATTCACTTTGCCGCCTCCAACAACGTGGCCGAGTACGAGGCGCTCATACACGGGCTCCGGCTTGCCAAAGAACTCGGCATTCGCCGGATCCTATGTTATGGCGACTCGGACTTGGTGGTCCAGCAATCATCCGGCGACTGGGATGCCAAGGACGCAAATATGGCAAGCTACCGCTTCCTTGTTCAGCAAATCAGTGGGTATTTTGAAGGATGTGAATTCCTCCACGTACCGCGAGCCGACAACGAGCCGGCCGATGCCCTGGCTCGAATAGGCTCCACTCGGTAAGCAATACCAACCAGCGTCTCCCTACAACGCCTCCTCAAACCGTCTATCAAGCCGTCTCCAGAATCCGACTCCATCTTTGTGCCGCCTGACCCCGACGCAGCCGGGTCCGGCTCGAGGAACCAAGCGGGTACCCTAGGAACTCCGACAGTCGGCCCAGGGACGTCAGCAAGCGGCTCGGGGACTTCCATAGTTACGCCCGACCCGGGGACTGCTACACCCGGCTCGGGGACTGCGGTAGCCGGCCCGGGAACCACGCCAGCACAACAGGCGGCGGCCGACTCTAGCATTTCACTGCCCAGCCTGCCCGCCCTGGTCGCAGTAGCAGTATTGGCAATAGAAGAAGTCATAGCCCCATCATGGGCACAACCCATCCTCAGCTTCCTAGTAAACCAAGATCTGCTGGCTGATGAGACAGAGGCAAGACAAGTCCAACGTCGAGCCGGAGCATACACAGTCGTCAACAGAGAACTCGTCAAGCGCAGTGTCACTGGAGTCCTCTAGCGATGTGTCGATCAAGAGAAGGGCATTGCAATCCTTAGAGACATCCACCAAGGAGAATGCGGCCACCATGCGGCCTCAAGATCACTCGTTGCCAAAGCTTTCCGCCATGGTTTCTTTTGGCCGACCGCTTTGGATGACGCCAAGGAGTTAGTTAAACATTGCAAGGGGTGCCAATTCTTCAGCTCCAAGCAGCACATGCCGGCCTCGGCACTCAAGACCATTCCCCTCACTTGGCCCTTCGCCGTTTGGGGCCTGGACATGGTAGGCCCGTTCAAGACGGCGCGCGGCGGCATGACACATCTGTTAGTCGCTGTGGACAAATTCACCAAGTGGATTGAGGCAAAACCGATCAAGAAGCTGAATGGGCCGACTGCAGTCACATTCATCGCAGATATAACAACCCGGTACGGCGTGCCACACAGCATCATCACCGATAATGGCACAAATTTCGCCAAGGGAGCCTTGGCATGTTTCTGTGCGACGCAGGGCATCCGGCTGGACCTAGCGTCCGTTGCCCACCCACAGTCAAACGGCCAGGTCGAACGAGCCAACGGCCTCATCCTTTCCGGCATCAAGCTCCGATTGGTCGTACCACTGGAGCGATCAGCCGACTATTGGCTCGATGAGCTGCCGGCCGTCCTCTGGAGTCTGCGCACAACCCCAAACAAGTCAACCGGCTTCACTCCTTTTTTCCTCGTATATGGTGCCGAGGCAGTCATCCCAACTGACATCGAGTTCGACTCGCCTCGGGTAACCATGTACACGGAGGCGGAGGCCAAGGAAGCACGAGAAGACGGCGTCGACCTGCTGGAAGAAGGCCGGCTGTTAGCCCTCAGCCGATCTGCCATCTACCAGCAGGGTTTGTGCCACTACCACAGTCGGAAGGTCAGGCCAAGATCCTTCCAAGAGGGCGATCTTGTGCTTCGTCTGATCCAGCGAACAGCAGGCCAACACAAGCTCTCGGCCCCTTGGGAAGGCCCCTTCGTCATCAGCAAAGCTTTGGGCAACCACTCCTACTATCTTATCGACGCACAGAAGCCCAAGGCACGCAAGAGAGACGACTCTGGCAAGGAGTCGGAACGACCATGGAACGTCAACCACCTCCAAAGATTTTACAGTTGAAATGTAGTATGTATCACGCTAACTTTTGTACTAAGTACGAGACAATAGCCCCCCCCCCCGAGGAGAGCTCAGGGACTGCCACCTTCTATCTATAAATGAAGAACATTATGCTTATGACCTTGTCATTACTTTCACTTTTTCTTCGTCCGGCACCGGATTCGACTAGTCAGCCCGGGGACTAGCCGCCTAGAGTTATATTAGAAGTCCTACCCGCAGGCAGACAAGTAGCGTGCCGGCACCCAAGCTTTCTCTCGCCAAAAGTCGCAGTTCGAAGAACCGGCTGTCCGACTGGCGAGAGTTAAAAGCAGGAAAGGATGCCCACACGAAAAATGGCTAGGGACTAACGGACTAATATAACGAAAGACGGTTTGCCTCCTACCACCGGCCGACTACCAGAGTAGCCAGCCGGCCAGCTTCCATTCACTTCACTTCAATCCAAGAAAGCTCGAGTACTTGCCTCCCCAAAAGGGGAAGGCGGCAAAGGAAAAAGCCTAAGGATAAAAAGCATACGTGAATGGAAACCAAACATGCACACAATCATATTTACACAAAAGACCTTTGCAAGGCCAGCATTCAACATGGTTCGAATACACCCTAAGTGGGTGGAACTATGCAAATTTAACAAAAATTGTTCAAAGGACAACAAGCAGGGAAAGCAACGGCAGACTAAGCCAGGGGAGCGATTGGCGAGTCGGGCTGGTCGGCGGAGACGGCAGTGCTGGCTGGAGGAGTGGCCGGCTGGCGAACCTCGGCGTGATCACCGCCCCCCGCCGAAGGCGCGCTTGCACGCGCCTCGTTGCTGGAGGCACGGTCAGGCTGAGGCTGGCCGGCTGTTCCACTAGCCGGCTCGACGTCTTCGTCCTCCTCTCCTTCATCGTCTTCGCCTTCGTCGCTGGAGGCGATCTCCTCTGCCGAGTCTTCACCCGCTGCCGGGTCCAGCCCGAACCACTCCTCCGGCTGGGCAACGTCGTCGTCATTTATTTCAGGTGCAAAGACGCTAATGTCAGTGCACTCGGCGATCGTCGACACGCGCTGAGCAATAGCCGGCCGCACCTCTTCTATCTCCTCATTGGCCTCCAGCCGCCAAGTGTGCAGCTGGTCCAGGTTCAACCCCGGATACCAAGCTCGGACGAACTCCAGCGCCCGCCCAGCTCCAAGCTGGGCCGCTGATGCTTTCCAAGCTTCGAAGCGGCCAACCGCAACCTCCAGCCAGTCGGCAGTCCGGCTCGGGGTGCGGGGAATCGTCTCGCCTGGCCAGAGGGCGGCCAACACCTGCGCTCCGGTGCGCTGGAGGCGGCGGAGCATACGATGAGCCGGCTGCAGCCGCGCTTGGACCGCCAAGAGCTGCTCCTCAAGCATCTGGCTCGCGTCCGGCACGATGTCGGCCCCCTCCTGACGGCGTTCTTCGCGATGGGCCTCGATGGTTTGAGTAGCCAAGGCGGAGTAGTCGGGAAAGTAGTCTGCACAGAGAATAAAAAGCAGCACAAGTCAGAACACAGATCAGGCGGCAAGGGGCAGGCAGGAAGCAAGGAAGGCGGCTTACCGTCGATCAAATCTTCAATAGGGCCGAAGCCTTCGTTCAGTGCTTGCCTGGTCTCAGCCCAGCCTGCCACTTCGGTCTCGAACTCGGCCTTCAGGGCGTCTTCGTTATCCTACGCCTTCTTCAAGGCCGCCTTGTGGCTCTCCTCCTGGTCAGCCAGCTTCTTGGCCAGGCGGTCACGCTCCAGGACCAAGGCATCGTACTCAGTTTCCTTGGCGCGAAGGGTGGCCTGCACCTCGCTGAGCTGCCCCCTCAAGTCAGCATTGGCCCCTGCAAGCATGAAAGACAAAATAAAAACCAATAAGGAAGAAGTCGCCAGGGAAGATCCGACCCGACTGCTCAGCAGTCGGCCCGAATCTCGGGGACTACACCCAGTGGGTGCGCTGACGCGCCCCCACAGGAGATGAACAAAACCAAGTACGCACTCCGGCTGCTGATCAGGTCTTCGGTTCTACGGCCCAGCTCCTGAGCCTGGGAGTTGAAGGCGGGAGCGCGGAGGTTATGATACTCCTGAAAGAACAGACAGGAGGCGGGTATAAGATGGGTGTCAGGACCTAGTAAGTTCCGAGCCGCCTGCGCGGCAGCCGACTCGGGACTCGGGGACTACACCCAGTGGGTGCGCTGACGCGCCCCCACGGAAGAAATCAAGAGAACAAAACAACCAAGGCTAGAAGACTCACCCGGATGACGGCCCGCGTCACAAGGAACTCCTGGGTGTAGTGCTGCAGCGAGGCGGCTTGGGCCTGAAGCTGATTCCGAACCTCTTGGGCCGCCACATTCAGGTCGCCCGTCCCCCTGCTGGGAGTCCACTCGGACGTGTCGGTGCTGGCTGCCTCCAGGGCCTCCGCCGTCTGGTTGGCACCCGAAACTCAGTGCGGCTCCGGCGCGGCGGTGCCTCCCCCTGCACGCCGGCGCGTTGCCGGCTGCACCTCGAGGCCGTCTCCTGCTTCCGGCTCACCCCCGGCCGGCTACTCTGGCGCCGTGGCGGATGGGCCGCTTTGGCCCGCTCCGGCCGGTGCCGACTGCGGCGTCCTTTCCACGGAGGCCACACGGACCTCCCCCCTCTCCGTCACCGGCGGCGCTTGGTCGACCTCCTCCAACGGAGGCACAGGGATGTCGGGAGCCATGGCGCGGAGGGGAATGGCGAGCAGCGGAGGCTGGTTGTGCGAAGCCTCCGCCTCCGTCTCCGCGGATGCCGCCTCCACCCGGGCCTTGGCTGCCGCATCGGCCTGGTCCTTCGCCGCCTGGGCGACCTTCCGCTCCGCCGCCTCCCGCTCCTCTTGCGCCTCACGCGCGTTCCGCTCCGTGGCCTCCCTAAGGTCGGCGCGGGGGTCCACGCGACGGGAGCTGGAGGACCCTCCAGTCGGCCCAACTATGGAGCCGCCAGGGCCGCGCTCAAGGGAAAGCGGTGCCCTGCCCGGCCGGCGGAGAAAGGGTTAGAAGGGTTGTCAATCGAAAAGAACAACAAAATATATATGAAATATACAAGACATTCGACAACTTACGCCGAGATCGCCTGCGGCTGCTTCACCGCCTTGCGGAAGTGGGCCGCCTTCGCGGCCACCTCGTCCCGCCTAGTCGCCGCCGTGGAAGCCTTGGGTTCCTTTGGCCAGCTGCCGAAGAAGGTCGACGCGGCCCGGCGCTACTACGCGCCGCCTCGGGCAGCCGGCGCGGCGGATGAGCCCGCGCCTTGAAGGTCAGGCGCCGGCTGGCGGTGCTGGACGGCTTCGACCTCGTCATCGTCCGGCCAGTCCTCGAAGCCGTCTCTGGGCCTCGCGCTTCCTGCCTCGTCGCCTTCCCCTACGATGGCGTCTTCCATGGCGGCCACCCCCAGGTCCGGACCGTCGGCGTCGTCCACCGTGCGATCGGCCTGGAGCTGGCGCTCTACCCTGTGGCCCCGGCCATCGGTGGAAGAAGAGGGTTCTGCCAGGGGAGAGGCAACTAATCAGAAGTCGGCTATCATAAGGCCGGCTGCAAAAAGAAGAAAACAGGAAAAACTTACTGTCGGCGGAGGGTTGGCGCGGGAATACGGACTCTTGCCGTATCGCCAATCTTCGGTGAGCTTGCAGTTGGAGATATAATTCACCATGTAGGATACCTCCGCATGAGGCATCTCCCTGGTGCTTAGCCGGCACGGGTCGAAGCGGCCGCTCATTTGGCAGATCATGTGTGGCCGGCCTTGGAGCGGAAGAACCCGGCGCTCCACGAAGGCGGCCACCAAGTCGGCTCCGGTCAAGCCTTCTACCTGGATCATCACCCGGAGCCGGGAGACGGCTGTGTTCCCGGCCTGAGACAACGACCTGGCCCGGTAGCTCAACGAGGGTTGCCTCCCAGCCGGCGGGCCGGCTACGTAAGCCGGCAGGTTGACGTAGTCGCCTTGCTGGGCGACATTCTTCACGTAGAAGTAAGACTTCTGCCAAAGCTTCACCGACTGGATCAGCGGGATGGGCGGGAACGGATTGTTCTCCCCCGTCCACCTCATGGCGATGAAGGCTCCGCAGGGGCGGGCACGCCCGCAACGATGGTGCCGAGCTTGCTTTGGAAGAACTCCCCCCAGAGCTCGAGAGTGGGGAGAACCCCAAGGTAGCCCTCGCAGAGAGTGACGAAGGCCGAGAGCAGCATCACCGCATTGGGCGTTAGGTGATGCGGCTAGAGGTGGTAGAACTCGAGGAAGGCTCGAAGAAACCCGCTCGCCGGGAGGCCGAAGCCGCGCAGGCAGTGCGAGTGGAAGATCACCCGCTCGCCTTCCTCCGGCGCTGGCGAGATCTCCCTCTCCGGCGCCCGACGAACCCGCATGAGGTCCTTGCCCGGCAGGCGCCACGTCCGGCGGAGGAACTCGACGTGATCCTCGTGGACATTGGAGCCATCCCACGAGCTCGACAGCACCATGGGGGCGGTGCGACGGGAAGCAAGACGAGACGACGGAGAAACGGCGCAGCGATGGGCGCTGCAGCAGCGGAAGGAAGGAGAAAGAAGTGGAAGAAGGGGCGGAGCGAGGGAGAGCGCGAGAGCCTCTACCGCTCCCACTCCTCCCCCTACTTATAGACTCGCACGGCGGAGCCGAGGAGGCGCGGCGTGGGGGAATGTGGGGATCAACTGCGCCCACTCCCCCACGTACCGTGATTATTGCGCCCTAATGGCATGATAAAACCGCCGCGGGAGGCGAGCGGTCCGTATGGGCCGCAGAAGATCCGCGCTCGGACCAAGGCATGGGAGTGGCGGGCCCGGGCCTGCGGCGGCGTCCCGTCGCGCGCGTGCGTTGGCAGGATCTTCTTGCCACGTGGCCCGCGGGATGGCGCGCGGTCAGCTCGCGGGCCGACCCGCGTTCCCGCCTATGAAAAACGGGGCTATTCCGAGGACGGCGCGCGCAAGCAAACCGACCCCTCAGGGAAGGAAGCTGACCAAGCTTCTCGCCCCTTTGTCAGCCTCGGAGCTCAACCAGCTTCGGGGACTACTGTCGGAGGATATGACCACGGGTAGCCAAGCCGGCTCTCCCTTGCCTTTCTAGAAAAATTGCGAGCTGATCCGGCCCTCAAGGATCCAAGACCTGGGGCCGCCTTCCTCTTGCCGGCTGTCTCCCAGGCCGACTATCGGAAGGCGATCCGACTCCAGCTCAGGGCCGGCTTCGAGAAGCCGGCCATGAGAAGGCCGGCTCCAAGAAGCCGGCTCCCACAAAGCAGTCAAGATTGCACCTTTGGAGTCTGCATCCACATAACGACGATGTGATAGGGCATGGCTACAGTAAAGCCTGCCATCCCCGAATCCTGACGCACGCCTGGCACAGTGCGCCGTACGGGTGGCCATCGTCCGGCCAGTGCTCGAAGCCGTCTCCGGGCCTCGCGCTTCCTGCCTCGTCGCCTTCCCCTACGATGGCGTCTTCCATGGCGGCCGCCCCCAGGTCCGGATCGTCGGTGTCGTCCACCGTGCGATCGGCCTGGAGCTGGCGCTCTACCCCTGTGGCCCCGGCCATCGGTGGAAGAAGAGGGTTCTGCCAGGGGAGAGCCAACTAATCAGAAGTCGGCTATCATAAGGCCGGCTGCAAAAAGAATAAAAGAGGAAAAACTTACTGTCGGCGGAGGGTTGGCGCGGGAATACGTACTCTTGCCGTATCACCAATCTTCGGTGAGCTTGCAGTTGGAGATATGATTCTCCATGTAGGATACCTCCGCATGAGGCATCTCCCTGGTGCTCAGCCGGCACGGGTCGAAGCGACCGCTCATTTGGTAGATCATGTGTGGCCGGCCTTGGAGCGGAAGAACCCAGCGCTCCACGAAGGCGGCCACCAAGTCGGCTCCAGTCAGGCCTTCCGCCTGGATCATCACCCGGAGCCGGGAGACGGCTGCGTTCCCGGCCTGAGACAGCGACCTGGCCCGGTAGCTCCACGAGGGTTGCCTCCCAGCCGGCGGGCCGGCTACGTAAGCCGGCAGGTTGACATAGTGGCCTTGCTGGCCGACGTTCTTCACGTAGAAGTAAGACTTCTGCCAAAGCTTCACCGACTGGATCAGCGGGATGGGCGGGAACGGATTGTTCTCCCCCGTCCGCCTCATGGCGATGAAGGCTCCGCAGGGGGCGGGCATGCCCGCAACGACGGTGCCAAGCTTGCTCTGGAACAACTCCCCCAGAGCTCGAGAGTGGGGAGAACCCCAAGGAAGCCCTCGCAGAGAGTGACGAAGGCCGACAGCAGCATCACCGCATTGGGCGTTAGGTGATGCGGCTAGAGGTGGTAGAACTCGAGGAAGGCTCGAAGAAACCCGCTCGCCAGGAGGCCGAAGCCGCGCAGGCAGTGCGAGCGGAAGATCACCCGCTCGCCTTCCTCTGGCGCCGGCGAGATCTCCCTCTCCGGCGCCCGACGAACCCACACGAGGTCCTTGCCCGGCAGGCGCCGCGTCCGGCGGAGGAACTCGACGTGATCCTCGTGGACATTGGAGCCGTCCCACGAGCTCGACAGCGCCATGGGGGCGGTGCGACGGGAAGCAAGACGAGACGACGGAGAAACGGTGCAGCGATGGGCGCTGCAGTAGCGGAAGGAAGGAGAAAGAAGTGGAAGAAGGGGCGGAGCGAGGGAGAGCGCGAGAGCCTCTGCCGCTCCCACTCCTCCCCCTACTTATAGACTCGCACGGCGGAGCCAAGGAGGCACGGCGTGGGGGAACGTGGGGATCAACTGCGCCCACTCCCCCACGTACCGTGATTATTGCGCCGTAATGGCGTGATAAAACCGCTGCGGGAGGCGAGCGGTCCATATGGCCCGCAGAAGATCCGCGCTCGGACCGAGGCATGGGAGTGGCAGGCCCGGGTGAAGGAAATATGCCCTAGAGGCAATAATAAAGTTATTGTTTATTTCCTTATATCATGATAAAAGTTTATTATTCATGCTAGAATTGTATTAACCGGAAACATAATACATGTGTGAATACATAGACAAACAGAGTGTCACTAGTATACCTCTACTCGACTAGCTCATTAATCAAAGATGGTTATGTTTCCTAACCATGAACAAAGAGTTGTTATTTGATTAACGAGGTCACATCATTAGTTGAATGATCTGATTGACATGACCCATTCCATTAGCTTAGCATCCGATCGTTTAGTATGTTGCTATTGCTTTCTTCATGACTTATACATGTTCCTATGACTATGAGATTATGCAACTCCCGTTTACCGGAGGAACACTTTGTGTGCTACCAAACGTCACAATGTAACTGGGTGATTATAAAGGAGCTCTACAGGTGTCTCCAAAGGTGAATGTTGGGTTGGCGTATTTCGAGATTAGGATTTGTCACTCCGATTGTCGGAGAGGTATCTCTGGGCCCTCTCGGTAATGCACATCACTTAAGCCTTGCAAGCATTGCAACTAATGAGTTACTTGCGGGATGATGTATTACGGAACGAGTAAAGAGACTTGCCGGTAACGAGATTGAACTAGGTATTGGATACCGATGATCGAATCTTGGGCAAGTAACATACCGATGACAAAGGGAACAACGTATGTTGTTATGCGGTCTGATCGATAAAGATCTTCGTAGAATATGTAGGAGCCAATATGGGCATCCAGGTCCCGCTATTGGTTATTGACCGGAGACGTGTCTCGGTCATGTCTACATTGTTCTCGAACCGTAGGGTCCGCACGCTTAAAGTTACGATGACAGTTTCATTATGAGTTTATGTATTTTGATGTACCGAAGGTTGTCCGGAGTCCCGGATGTGATCACGGACATGACGAGGAGTCTCGAAATGGTCGAGACATAAAGATTGATATATTGGACGGCTATATTCGGACACCGGAAGTGTTCCGGATGATTTCGGAGAAAACCGGAGAGCCGGAGAGTTACCGGAACGCCCCCCCCCGGAGAAGTAATGGGCCATATGGGCCTTAGGGGAGAGAGAGAGGGGCAGCCAAAGGTGGGCCGTGCGCCTCCTCCCCCCTAGTCCGAATTGGACTAGGAGAGGGTGGCGGTGCCCCCCTTTCCTTCTCCCTCCCCACTTCTTTCCCCCTCCTAGTAGGAGTCCTACTCCTACTAGGAGGAGGACTCCTCCTTGGCGCGCCACAAGGGCCGGCCGGCCTCCCCCTTGGCTCCTTTATATACGGGGGCAAGGGGGCACCCTAGGACACACAAGTTGATCCTCGTGATCGTTCCTTAGCCGTGTGCGGTGCCCCCTTCCATGATATTACACCTCGATCATATTGTAGCGGTGCTTAGGCGAAGCCCTGCGACAGTTGAACATCAAGATCGTCACCACACCGTCGTGCTGACGAAACTCCTCCCCGAAGCTTTGCTGGATCGGAGCCCGGGGTGCGTTATCGAGCTGTACGTGTGCTAAGAACTCGGAGGTGCCGGAGTAACGGTGCTTGGATCAGTTGAACCGGGAAGACGTACGACTACTTCCTCTACGTTGCATCAACGCTTCCGCTTCGGTCTACGAGGGTACATAGACAACACTCTCCCCTCTTGTTGCTATGAATCACCATGATCTTGCGTGTGCGTAGGAATTTTTTTGAAATTACTACGTTCCCCAACACCGGGCCTGCGGCGGCGTCCCGTCGCGCGCGTGCGTTGGCAGGATCTTCTTGCCACGTGGCCCGTGGGATGGTGCGCGGTCATCTCGCAGGCCGACCCGCGTTCCCGCCTACGAAAAATGGGGCTATTCTGAGGACGGCACGCGCAAGCAAAGCCGACCCCTCAGGGAAGGAAGCTGACCAAGCTTCTCGCCCCTTTGTCAGCCTCGGAGCTCGATCAGCTTCGGGGACTATTGTCGGAGGATATGACCACAGGTAGCCAAGCCGGCTCCCCCTAGCATTTCTAGAAAAATTGCGAGCTGATCCGGCCCTCAAGGATCCAAGACCTGGGGCCGCCTTCCTCTTGCCGGCTGTCTCCCAAGCCGACTATCGGAAGGCGATCCGACTCCAGCTCTCACAAAGAAAACAGCGGGAGGGCCGGCTTCGAGAAGCTGGCCACGAGAAGGCCGGCTCCAAGAAGCCGGCTCCCACAAAGCAGGCAAGATTGCACCTTTGGAGTCTGCATCCACATAACGGCGATGTGACAGGGCATGGCTACAGTAAAGCCTGCCACCCCCCGAATCCCGGCGCACGCCTGGCACAGTGCGCCGTACGGGTGGCCATGACCCGTCCGGCGCGCCACTGTAGCCATGTTGACCCTGATGTCATCCACGGCGGTCTGCCAGCGCAGCCCTCAGGCGGCGGGCCCCTTCGGGCAGAGAGACACCCGAAGGTGGCCAAGCCTCCCCCGGTTGACCCAAGACAGAGCCGGCTCCCCACAGCCAGCTCGTCTCCTCCCTCGAAGGAGACGCCCCATTAAGGAGACAAGACGCGGTGAGGCTACACCGATCACCCGCCGGACGGCGGCACTGTAGCCATGCCCACCTCGGCGAAGCCCTCGTCACCAAGATTGAGCAACAGTGACCAGCCGCCGACAAGGCCCTGGACAGTGGGGCCTGCCTGTCGGCCAAGGAGCCGGCAGCCGGCGGGACCCACCAGCCGGCGGGCCCCAGCAGTCGGCGCAGAAGCCGGCGAGCGTAGTCACAGACGGCTGGGCCCCGCTCCCAGCCGGATTACCATTGTAACCCCGGGGGGTAGGCCTATATAAACCCCCCGGGGCACCCAAGCAAAGGGTTGATCCCTGCTAGTTCTAGACACCACACAAGGAGAAGAAGGGAGCGAGCCGTGCCCTTCTTCCTCCTCTCACCAAACAGCTCTAGGAGCATCGTGTAGCTACTTGTTCATCTAGTGATCATGCGGAGACCCCGCAGAGCAGCAGTAGGGGTGTTATCTCCTCGGAGAGCCCCGAAGCTGGGTAAGATTCGTCGGCGTGCATGTCTTCGCCTCATCCCGTTTCCAGGCACCGGCGATGTCTTACTGGCTCCCACAATGATAAGCCACCCGTTGGCATATGTCGCACCTACCACCCGACAACGCGCCACAAAATGAGCATCGTTGGCATATGTTGTTTCCACAAATGTCTATTGCCACGAGCTATAAGTGGCCATGATTCGTTACATGTTGCATTAAAGTTATCTCCACAAAGCGAATTGTGGCATAACGTGAGTGTTGCCACGGGAAAACATGTGGCAACTTCCCACATGGTAGTTGCAATAGCACACTTTATTGCCACAATTGTTTTTTTGTGGCAATAACCTATTACCATGTGTCCAGTCGCAATGGCTGCCAACGAATGATGTTTTGTGGCAATAGGTACTTATTGCCACAAGTCGGCATGTATTGCGATGAATGATTTTGTTGCAATAGACCCGGATCCTTGTAGTGATAAGATAAACAAGTTTGCCATAAGAAGGCTAGCATAAACTGGGATACAGATCGAAAGAGGCGCAGGCCTCCTGCCTGGGATCCTCCTAAACTACTCATGGCCGCCGTCAGCGGGCTGCACGTAGTAGTAGGCACCTCCCGAGTAGTAGTAGTCGTCGTCGACGGTGCCGTCTGGCTTCTGGGCTCCAACGTTTGGTCGCAGCAATCGGGTATAGAAAGGGGAAAAGAGGGAGCAAAGCAACCGTGAGTACTCATCCAAAGTACTCGCAAGCAAGGAGCTACACTACATATGTATGCATTGGTATCAAATGGAATAAGGGTATCATATGTGGACTGAACTGCAGAATGCCGGAGTAAGAGGGGGATAGCTAGTCCTATCGAAGACTACGCTTCTGGAAACCTCCATTTGCAGCAGGAGAAGAGAGTAGATGGTAAGTTCACCCAGTATCATCGCATAGCATAATCCTAACCGATGATCCTCCCTTCGTCGCCCTGTGAGAGAGCGATCACTGGTTGTATCTGGCACTTGGAAGGGTGTGTTTTATGAAGTATCCGGTTCTAGTTGTCATAAGGTCAAGGTACAACTCCGGGTCATCCTTTTACCGAGGGACACGGCTATTCGAATAGATCAACTTCCCTACAGGGGTGCACCACATTTCCCAGCATGCTCGATCCCCTTTGTCTGGACACACTTTTCTGGGTCATGCCCGGCCTCGAAAGATCAACACGTCGCAGCCCTACCTAGGCACAACAGAGAGGTCAGCACGCCGGTCTAAATCCTATGGCGCAGGGGTCTGGGCCCATCGCCCATTGCACACCTACACGTTGCGTACGCGGACGGTGAGCAGACCTAGCAACCTTCATTACAAAGGAAGTTGCGTTACGCGGTCCAACCCGGCGAGCGCCGCTCAGTCGCTGACGTCATGAAGGCTTCGGCTGATACCACGACGTCGAGTGCCCATAACTGTCCCCGCGTAGATGGTTAGTGCGTATAGGCCAGTAGCCAGACTCAAATCAAATACCAAGATCTCGTTAAGCGTGTTAAGTATCCGCGAACGCCAACCAGGGCCAGGCCCACCTCTCTCCTAGGTGGTCTCAACCAGCCCCGTCGCTTCGCCACAAAGTAACAGTCGGGGGCCGTCGGGAACCCAGGCCCACCACTACCTGGATGGAGCCACCTGCCCCTTCAGCTCCCATCTCCGAACAGTATCATAAGTAATGTAACAGTATAAAGTGTATAGTGTATACCCGTGATCACCTCCCGAGTGATCACGGCCCAGTAGTATAGCATGACAGACGAACAAGAGTGTAGGGCCACTGATGGAAAACTAGCATCCTATACTAAGCAGTAGGATAGCAGGTAAAGGTAACAACAGTAGTAGCAAGGACAGGCTATGCAGCAGTATAGGATTAACGGAAAGCAGTAACATGCTACACTACTCTAATGCAAGCAGTATAGAGAAGAGTAGGCGATATCTGGTGATCACGGGGGAGGGGGGGCTTGCCTGGTTGCTCTGGCAAGAGAGAGGGGTCGTCAACACCGTAGTCGATCAGGGCAGCAGCGACGTCAGTCTCGTAGTCTACCGAAGAGAAGAGGGGGAGAAACAATAAATATAATGCAAACAAAGCATCACAAAACATGAAGAGGCAAAACACGGTGCTAGGTATGCCCTAATGTAGTAGGAGGTGATACCGACGAAGGGGGGAAACATCCGGGAAAGTATTCCCGGTGTGTCGCGATTCCAGACAGATGAACCGGAGGTGAAATGTTACCGTTTTGCTATGCTAGGGACACGTGATGGACGAACGGGCTGCTTATCCGGATTCGTCTCGTCGTTCTGAGCAACTTTCATGTACAAAGTTTTTCCATCCGAGCTACGGTTTATTTTATATTAATTTTAAAAGGTTTAAATCAATTTTAGAATTAACAGAATTAAATTAATTATAAAATGTAATTATGATGTCAGCGTGATGTCATCTATCAACAGATGCGTGGGTCCCGTTCATCATAGGTACAATAACCTAATTAACCTATTAAACAGTTTAATTAGTTAATTAGGTACCTAATGTTTAATTAGTTTAATTAAACATGATTAATTTAGTTAATTAATTTAGTTGATTAATTAACATTTTTATTTACTTATTATTTATTTCTTTCTTTCTTTTTTTATCGTTCTAGGGGTGGGCCCCCTATCATTGGCCCTAGGGGCCAAAGCGGGTGTGGGCTAACGGGTTACGGTTGCGGGGCGGCACCGGCGCAACCGGCCGGCAGCGGCGGCCGTGGGGGCGACGTAGGGCGCGGTTTCATGAGCCGGCGTGCGTGCATGGGAGCGTCGAGCTGCAGGCGGCAGGAGCTGGCAGGGAGCAGGGCCGTGGGCGCGTGAGCGGCTGCAAGCGGTGGAGGCGGCGCGATGCTGGCTGTAGGCGGGAGGCAGCAGCGTCGGCGGCCACCGCAGCGACCAACAGCAGCGGAGAGGAGGCCAGGGGGGAGCGCAGCAAGGGAACACAGAGCGCACGCAAGAGGGAACCGGCGAGCGCGGCTGTGGTCAGCGGGGACAGAGGCGGGGGTGCAGGCGTGGCACCGAGCGGCGTGCATGGGTGCGGGGAAGGAGGGCGCGCGCGGGGGAGGCAACTCCGGCGGGCACGGGCACTAGGCGGCAGGGGAGCAGCGAGCAGGGAAGGCGCAGTGTCGTGGCCGGCGGTGGACGAGGCAGCCGACGAGTCGATCGGCAGCGAACAGCGAGCCGCGTCGACGCGGGCAGGGGCGCGCGCGAGCTGGGGCATGCGCGGGCGGTGCGTGTGTAGGGAGAGGACGAAGTCGGGGGCCTCACCGGGGTTGTAGGGCACGGGGCAGTAGTGCGTGGGGAGGAGTCGAAGACGATGGCGACGCGGTGGCAGTCCGGCGAGGTGGCCGTCGACGAGGCAGGCCGTGGCAGTTGCGTTCTGTGCGGCGGCGGCGGTTCGATCCTCCCGATCCAATCGGGAGCGCATAGGAGGGGAGAGGGGGAGGCTTGCGGAGGGAGACGAGGCGACGGCAGCAGGGTGGCGCCGGCGACGGGTGCCATCGTCGAGGTCGCGGGGCGGGGCGGGATCGGGGCAATCCTGATCCAGATCGAGGAGGAGCGGGCGATGTGGGGAGCGAGTGGGGGAGTGTGGATCGGGAGAGGTTAGGGTTCGGGGAGTGGGGTGGGGTGGCCTAATAGGCCAGGGGTCAGAAGGGGTGGGTCGGCCCGTTCGAGCGGCTGAGGCCAGCTGGGCCACTTGGCCCGGGGGTTTCCTTCTCCTTTTTCTTTATTTTTGTTTTGCCTTTTTTTGCTTTCTTTTAGTTTCCTTTTATTTTAGTTTTAGTAAATTACCAAACTGGCACCTAAATAGGATTTTACAAATTATGCCACTGCCACAATAGTTTAATACTTATAACAATTTAGTTTTGAAAATGTTTATTATTTTTAAAGCATTAAAATAATTATTTTTGCTACTATTTTATTCATTTAAGAGTATTTAAACATTTTATAAAAGTGTGGTTTCTCCACCATAATTACCTATGCATTATTTGGCTCACTCCTAACATTTTCGTTTTAATATTTGAAAACTTTTATTGTTTGCTTGATTTTGAATTTGAATTCGAACCGGTTTCGAACTAACGCGAGATTAGCAACAGTAATCAAGGTGATGTGGCATCATTAGCGGAGGGTTACTGTAGCATAACTATCCGGGCGTCACAGGGACTGCATTGAAGCGGGCGAAAGCGGTTCGTCCGAGCAGTGCATGATAACCACTGCGGAAAGGGACGATATCAAAGATCAAGTCTTCGCTTCAGAAGTTGTCCGGAGAACCAAAAATTACTTCCAATGTTAAGGAGCCCGTACAGCGGGCCTCCACGCCTGATATCACTCCTTTAAAGGTAGTGTTCCTAGGCTTGATTCTCGATGGGTCAATACCCATCTTACAGACAGTGCCTTCATAGATCAGGTTCAGACTGCTGCCTCCGTCCATAAGGACTCTAGTGAGGTGGTATCCATCAATGATGGGATCGAGTACCAGGGCCACCGAACCTCCATGAGGGATACTAGTTGGGTGGTCCCTACGGTCGAAGGTGATCAGACAAGCCGACCATGGGTTGAATTTTGGGGCGACAGGCTCTACAGCGTAGACGTCCCTTAGTGCGCGCTTGCACTCCCTCTTTGGGATGAGTATGATATATATCATGTTCACTGTTTTCACCTCGGGAGGAAACTTCTTCTGCCCCCCTGTGTTCGGAGGGCGGGCTCATCATCGTCCTCTCTTTGAGGTCCTTTCCCCTTGTGTTTGGTATTTAATTTACCAGCCTGTTTAAAAACCCAGCAGTTTCTGTTGCTATGGTTGGCAGGCTTGTCGGGGGTGCCATGAATCTGGCAAGTCCTATCTAGTATTTTGTACAAATTGGATGGACCGCCTCTATTTCCTTTGAACGGATTCTTCTGCTGACCGAGGTTTAGAGCCGTTGAATCCAGCATTTACCGACGTATCCTCAGTTTCTTCGTTGTTGTTCCGACGCTTATTTTTGCTATGTCGTGGCCTTCCATTGCCATCCCTGGCCTCAGAGGTGCCGGGGTCACTGGCTCTGTTGCTTCTACGAGCCAACCAGCTATCTTCTCCCGCAGAAGCGGGTTATAAGTGCAGTAAGAGCTGCCATAGTTTTCGGCTTTTCCTGACCGAGGTATCGGGCAAGCCATTCGTCACGGACGTTATGCTTAAAGGCCGCTAAGGTTTCGGCGTCCGGACAGTCAACGATTTGGTTCTTTTTGATTAAGAACCGAGTCCATAGTTTGTGGGCTGACTCTCCGGGTTGCTGGACTATGTGACTAAGGTCATCAGCGTCCGGTGGCCAGACATAAGTGCCTTGGAAGTTGTCTCGAAAAGCATCCTCCCAGTCCTCCCAACTGCCAATAGAGTTCTCTGGGAGGCTATTCAACCAGTGTCGTGCTGGTCCTTTTAACTTTAGGGGGAGGTATTTAATGGCATGGAGATCATCACTGTGATCCATGTGAATGTGGAGAAGAAAATCTTCAATCCATACAGCAGGATTTGTCGTTCCATCGTATGCCTCAATGTTTACGGGTTTAAATCCTTCCGGAAACTGGTGTTGCATTACCTCATTAGTAAAGCACATGGGGTGTGTGGTGCCTCTATATCGCGCAACATCATGACGGAGTTCGGATGACATCCGTGTTCGGTTCTTGGCCCCAACTTGGTTATGCTTGTCACACTAGGCTTGATGGCCGTTGTCTCATATTGGAGCACATCCCCTTGATCCATAGATTGATCTGGTCTGGCCGGCTCTATTGTCCAGGTCCTGACGTAGGTCGTACGTGTATCCCGGAGCCGCTGCTTCTATGCCTCTGTGCCTCTATGGTGAGGTGGCGCGGGCTGGTGTTCGGCATAATTGGCCGCTTTGTCCCATCCACGTGGTGGTCGGTCCGGTTGATCAACATGATTATATTTTGATGGTATTGGCTCAAGGGCCTTGTCATCGAATTGTGGTAGTAGCCTGCGCTTTGGGTAGCTCTTTGTCAGGCGCTCGAGGTCGTATTCCTCGGTAGCCAGGACCTTGGTCCATCTGTCATTGAGCGTATCCTATTCGGCTTGAAGTTGTTGTTGTTTCTTTTTCAGGCTCCTCGCAGTGGCGATGAGTCATCTCTTCATTCTTGTTCGAGGGGTTCCTCTGATACGATGAAATCTTTGTTACCGAGGCTAACATCCTCCTTGGAGGCTGGTAGATAGTTACTATCTTCCGAATCCTCATGATAGACAAGTTCATCTAGATTGACTTGTCCCTCTTCCCACTCACCCTGCTCGAACGCAGGCTCAACGGGGTGTTCAGAGTCTTTGGCATTGTCCGGAGTGTCATTATCTCCAGTGTCGGTATTGCTTTCCTTTTCCCGGCGCGATCATGAGCGGTGCCGCTGACATCGACGCTTTGGTGGTGTCTCGACGGGCTTGTCCTTAATCGGATCTTGAGTTCCCTTATCGTCCTTCTTCTCGGGTGTATCCACCAAGTACACGTCGTAAGTGGAACTGGCCGTCCAATGCCCAGTGATAGGTGGGTTTTGGCCTGGTTCAGCTCCAGCATCGTCGTCCATACTGTCAATGTCTTCAGAGGCGTAGTCCAGCATGTCGGTTAGGTCCTCGACAGTGGCTATTAAGTGGGTGGTGGGTGGGACGTAAAATTCCTCGCTCTCACCCCCCAATTCAGGTTGGGTGTAGTTCGGAAGTGACACTTCCGTGATGGCGAGAGATTGCTTTAGGTCCAACACCTCGTTTAGGAGTGAAAGCTGGAGAGGTGACTGAGGACTTGCGGATCTGGGTCCGGTAATCACCACTTGACCGAGCTCAGTAGGGGTAGACCTCGAGAGTTTAGAGTTGAGATCCAGAGATGAGTCCGTCTTCCCGATGATAGGGAGAGCCCTGTGAAGGAAATATGCCCTAGAGGCAATAATAAAGTTATTATTTATTTCCTTATATCATGATAAAAGTTTATTATTCATGCTAGAATTGTATTAACAGGAAACATAATACATGTGTGAATACATAGACAAACAGAGTGTCACTAGTATGCCTCTACTTGACTAGCTCGTTAACCAAAGATGGTTATGTTTCCTAACCATTGACAAAGAGTTGTCATTTGATTAACGGGATCACATCATTAGTTGAATGATCTGATTGACATGACCCATTCCATTAGCTTAGCATCCGATCGTTTAGTATGTTGCTATTGCTTTCTTCATGACTTATACATGTTCCTATGACTATGAGATTATGTAACTCCCGTGTGCCGGAGGAACACTTTGTGTGCTACCAAACATCACAACGTAACTGGGTGATTATAAAGGTGCTCTACAGGTGTCTTCAAAGGTACATGTTGGGTTGATGTATTTCGAGATTAAGATTTGTCACTCCGATTGTCGGAGAGGTATCTCTGGGCCCTCTCGGTAATGCACATCACTTAAGCCTTGCAAGCAATGCAACTAATGAGTTAGTTGCGAGATGATGTATTACAGAACGAGTAAAGAGACTTGCCGGTAACGAGATTGAACTAGGTATTGGATACCGACGATCGAATCTCGGGCAAGTAACATACGATGACAAAGGGAACAATGTATGTTGTTATGCGGTCTGACCGATAAAGATCTTCGTAGAATATGTAGGAGCCAATATGGGCATCTAGGTCCCGCTATTGGTTATTGACCGGAGACATGTCTCGGTCATGTCTACATCGTTCTCGAACCCGTAGGGTCTGCACGCTTAAGGTTTCGATGACAGTTATATTATGAGTTTATATGTTTTGATGTACCGAAGGTTGTTCAGAGTCCCGGATGTGATCACGTACATGACGAGGAGTCTCGAAATGGTCGAGACATAAAGACTGATATATTGGACGGCTATATTCGGACACCGGAAGTGTTCCGGGTGATTTCGGAGAAAACCGGAAAGCCGGAGGGTTACCGGAACCCCCCCGGAGAAGTAATGGGCCATATGGGCCTTAGTGGAGAGAGAGAGGGGCAGCCAAAGGTGGGCCGCATGCCTCCTCCCCCTTGGTACGAATTGGACTAGGAGAGGGGGGGCGGCGCCCCCCTTTCCCTCTCCCTCCCCACTTCTTTCCCCCTCCTAGTAGGAGTCCTACTCCTACTAGGAGGAGGACTCCTCCTTGGCGCGCCATAGGGGCCGGCCAGCCTCCTCCTCTCTTGAACCTTTATATACGGAGGCAGGGGCACCCCAGAAACACACAAGTTGATCCACGTGATCATATTCTTAGCCGTGTGCGGCACCCCCTGCCACCATAGTCCTCGATAATATTGTAGCGGTGCTTAGGCGAAGCCCTGCGACAGTAGTACATCAAGATCGTCACCACGCCGTCATGCTGACGGAACTCTTCCCTGACACTTTGCTGGATCGGAGTCCGGGGATCGTCATCGAGCTGAACGTGTGCTAAAACTCGGAGGTGTCGTAGCTTCAGTGCTTGATCGGTCGGGCCGTGAAGACGTACGACTACATCAACCGCGTTGTCATAACGCTTCCGCTATCGATCTACAAGGGTACGTAGATCACACTCTCCCTTCTCGTTGCTATGCATCACCATGATCTTGGGTGTGCGTAGGAATTTTTTTGAAATTACTACGTTCCCCAACAGTGGCATCCGAGCCTAGGTTTTTATGGTTTGATGTTATATGCACGAGTAGAACACAAGTGAGTTGTGGGCGATATAAGTCATCCTGCTTACCGGCATGTCATACTTTGGTTCGGCGGTATTGTTGGATGAAGCGGCCCGGACCGACATTACGCATACGCTTATGCGAGACTGGTTCTACCGCCGTGCTTTGCACACAGGTGGCTAGCGGGTGTCAGTTTCTCCAACTTTAGTTGAACCAAGTGTGGCTATGCCCGGTCCTTGCAAAGGTTAAAACAGCACAAACTTGACAAGCTATCGTTGTGGTTTTGATGTGTAGGTAAGATTGGTTCTTGCCCGTAGCAGCCACATAAAACTTGCAACAACAAAGTAGAGGACGTCTAACTTGTTTTTGTAGGGCATGTTGTGATGTGATATGGTCAAAACGTGATGAGATATAAGTTGTTGTATGAGATGATCATGTTTTGTTGAAGTTATCGGCAACTGGCAAAAGCCTTATGGTTGTCTCTTTATTGCATAAGATGCAAGCGCCAAATAATTGCTTTACTTTATCGCTATGCGATAGCAATAGTTGCAAGAGCAATAGTTGGCGAGACAACCATGTGACGACATATTGATATAGATCAAGATGATGGAGATCATGGTGTCATGCCGGTGACGATGGAAATCATGACGATGCTTTGGAGATGGAGATCAAAGGCACAAGATGATGATGGCCATATCATGTCACATATTTTGATTGCATGTGATGTTTATCTTTTATGCATCTTATCTTGCTTTGATTGACGGTAGCATTATAAGATGATCTCTCACTAATTATCAAGAAGTGTTCTCCCTGAGTATGCACCGTTGCGAAAGTTCTTCGTGCTGAGACACCACGTGATGATCGGGTGTGATAGGCTCTACATTCAAATACAACGGGTTCAAAACAGTTGCACACGCGGAATACTCAGGTTATACTTGACGGGCCAAGCATATACAGATATGGCCTCGGAACACGGAGACCGAAAGGTTGAGCGTGAATCATATAGTAGATATGATCAACATAGTGATGTTCACCATTGAAACTACTCCATCTCACGTGATGATCGGACATGGTTTAGTTGATTTGGATCACGTGATCACTTAGAGGATTAGAGGGATGTCTGTCTAAGTGGGAGTTCTTAAGTAATATGATTAATTGAACTTAAAATTATCATGAACTTAGTCCTGGTAGTATTTTGCAAATCATGTTGTAGATCAATAGCTCGCGTTGTTGCTTCCCTGTGTTTATTTCGATATGTTCCTAGAGAAAATTGTGTTGAAAGATGTTAGTAGCAATGATGCGGATTGAATCCGTGATCTGAGGTTTATCCTCATTGCTGCACAGAAGAATTATGTCCTTGATGCACCGCTAGGTGACAGACCTATTGCAGGAGCAGATGTAGATGTTATGAACGTTTGCCTAGCTCAATATGATGACTACTTGATAGTTTAAGTGCACCATGCTTAACGACTTAGAATCGGGACTTCCAAGACGTTTTGAATGTCATGGAGCATATGAGATGTTCCATAAGTTGAAGTTAATATTTCAAGCAAATACCCGAGTTGAGAGATATGAAGTCTCCAACAAGTTCTATAGCTAAAAGATGGAGGAGAATCGCTCAACTAGTGAGCATGTGCTCAGATTGTCTGGGTACTACAATCGCTTGAATCAAGTGGGAGTTAATCTTCCAGATAAGATAGTGATTGACAGAATTCTCTAGTCACCATCACCAAGTTAGTAGAACTTCGTGATGAACTATAATATGCAATGGATAACGGAAACGATTCCCAAGCTCTTCGTGATGCTGAAATCGACGAAGGTAGAAATCAAGAAAAACATCAAGTGTTGATGGTTGACAAGACCACTAGTTTCAAGAAAAGGGCAAAGGGAAGAAGGGGAACTTCAAGAAGAACGGCAAGCGAGTTGCTGCTCAAGTGAAGAAGCCCAAGTCTGGACCTAAGCCTGAGACTAAGTGCTTCTGTTGCAAAGGGACTGGTCACTGGAAGCGGAACTACCCCAAGTATTTGGCGGATAAGAAGGATGGCAAAGTGAACAAAGGTATATTGGATATACATGTTATTGATGTGTGTTTTACTAGTGTTTATAGCAACCCCTCGGTATTTGATACTGGTTCAGTTGCTAAGAGTAGTAACTCGAAACAGGAGTTGCAGAATAAACAAAGACTAGTTAAGGGTGAAGTGACGATGTGTGTTGGAAGTAGTTCCAAGATTGATATGATCATCATCGCCCACTCCCCTATACTTTCGGGATTAGTGTTGAACCTAAATAAGTGTTATTTAGTTTTTGCGTTGAGCATGAATATGATTTGATCATGTTTATTGCAATACGGTTATTCATTAAAGTCAGAGAATAATTGTTGTTCTGTTTACATGAATAAAACCTTCGATGGTCATACACCCAATGAAACAAGTTCATTGGATCTCGATCGTAGTGATACACATATTCATAATATTGAAACCAAAAGATACAAAGTTAATAATGATAGTGCAACTTATTTGTGGCACTGCCGTTTAGGTCATATTGGTGTAAAGCGCATGAAGAAACTCCATGCTAATGGGCTTTTGGAATCACTTGATTATGAATCACTTGATGCTTGCGAACCATGCCTTATGGGCAAGATGACTAAAACGCCGTTCTCCGGAACAATGAAGCAAGCAACAGATTTGTTGGAAATCATACATACTGATGTATGTGGTCCGATGAATATTAAGGCTTGCAGCAGGTATCATTATTTTCTGACCTTCACAGATGATTTGAGCAGATATGGGGATATCTACTTGATGAAACATAAGTCTGAAACATTTGAACAGTTCAAAGAATTTCAGAGTGAAGTGGAAAATCATCGTGACAAGAAAATAAAAGTTTCTACGATATGATCGCAGAGGTAAAATATTTGAGTTACGAGTTTGGCCTTCAATTAAAACAATGTGAAATAGTTTCACTACTCACGCCACCTGGAACACCATAGTGTAATGGTGTGTCCGAACGTCATAACCGTACTTTATTAGATATAGTGCGATCTATGATGTCTCTTACCGATCTACCACTATCGTTTTGGGGTTATGCATTAGAGACAGCTGCATTCACGTTAAATAGGGCACATCTAAATCCGTTGAGACGACACCGTGTGAACTATGGTTTGGCAAGAAACCTAAGCTGTCGTTTCTTAGAGTTTGGAGTTGCGATGCTTATGTAAAAAGTTTCATCTCGATAAGCTCAAACTCAAATCGGAGAAATATGTCTTCAGAGGATACCCAAAGGAGATAGTTGGGTACACCTTCTATCACAGATCCGAAGGCAAGACATTCGTTGCTAAGAATGGATCCTTTCTAGAGAAGGAGTTTCTCTCGAAAGAAGTGAGTGGGAGGAAAGTAGAAAACTTGATAAGGTAATTGTACCTTCTCCCTTATTGGAAAATAGTTCATCACGGAAATCTGTTCCTGTGACTACTACACCAATTAGTGAGGAAGCTAATGATGATGATCATGTAACTTCAGATCAAGTTACTACCAAATCTCGTAGGTAAACCAGAGTGAGATCTGCACCAGAGTGGTACGGTAATCCAATTCTGGAGGTCATTTTACTTGACCATGACGAACCTACGAACTATGAGGAAGCGATGATGAGCCCAGATTCCGATAAATGGCTTGAGGCCATGAAATCTGAGATAGGATCTATGTATGAGAACAAAGTGTGGACTTTGGTAGACTTGCCCGAGGATCGGCAAGCCATTGATAATAAATGGATCTTCAAGAGGAAGACGGACACGGATAGTAGTGTTACTATCTACAAAGCTAGAATTGTCGCAAAAGGTTTTCGACAAGTTCAAGGTGTTGACTACGATGAGAGTTTCTCACTCGTATCTATGCTTAAGTTTGTCCGAATCATGTTAGCAATTGCCGCATTTTATGAAATCCGGCAAATGGATAAACAAAACTACATTCCTTAATGGATTTATTAAATAAGAGTTGTATGTGATGCAACAAGATGGTTTTGTCAATCCTAAAGGTGCTAACAAAATATGCAAGCTCCAGCGATCCATTTATGGACTAGTGCAAGCATCTCGGAGTTGGAATATACGCTTTGATAAGTTGATCAAAGCATATAGTTTTATACAGACTTGCGGTGAAGCCTGTATTTACAAGAAAGTGAGTGGGAGCACTACAACATTTCTGATAAGTATATGTGAATGACATATTGTTGATCGGAAATAATGTAGAATTATTCTGCAAAGCATAAAGGAGTGTTTGAAAAGAGATTTTCAAAGAAAGACCTCGGTGAAGCTGCTTACATATTGAGTATCAAGATCTATAGAGATAGATCAAGATGCTTGATAAGTTTTTTCAATGAGTACATACCTTGACAAGATTTTGAAGTAGTTCAAAATGGAACAGTCAAAGAAAAATTTTCTTGCCTGTGTTATAAGGTGTGAAGTTGAGTAAGACTCAAAGCCCGACCATGGCAGAAGATAGAAAGAGAATGAAAGTCATTCCCTATGCCTCGGTCATAGGTTCTATAAAGTATGCCATGCTTTGTACCAGATCTATTGTATACCATACACTGTGTTAAGGGAGTGCAATAGTGATCTAGGAGTAGATCAATAGACAGCGGTCAAAATTATCCTTATTGGAATAAGAATATGTTTCTCGATTACGGAGGTGACAAAAGGTTCGTCGTAAAGGGTTACGTCGATGCAAGTTTTTACACTGATCCAGATGACTCTAAGTCTCAATCTGGACACATATTGAAAGTGGGAGCAATTAGCTAGAGTAGCTCCATGCAGAGCATTGTTGACATAGAAATTTGCAAAATACATGCGGATCTGAATGTGGCAGACCCGTTGACTAAACTTCTCTCACAAGCAAAACATGATCACTTTTTGGGTCTTAATCACATAGCGATGTGAACTAGATTATTGAATATAATAAACCCTTTGGGTGTTAGTCACATGGATATGTGAACCAATCACACAAAGATGTGAACTATTGATGTTAAATCACATGGCGATGTGATCTAGATTATTGACTCTAGTGCAAGTGGGAGACTGAAGGAAATATGCCCTAGAGGCAATAATAAAGTTATTATTTATTTCCTTATATCATGATAAAAGTTTATTATTCATGCTAGAATTGTATTAACAGGAAACATAATACATGTGTGAATACATAGACAAACAGAGTGTCACTAGTATGCCTCTACTTGACTAGCTCGTTAATCAAAGATGGTTATGTTTCCTAACCATTGACAAAGAGTTGTCATTTGATTAACGGGATCACATCATTAGTTGAATGATCTGATTGACATGACCCATTCCATTAGCTTAGCATCCGATCGTTTAGTATGTTGCTATTGCTTTCTTCATGACTTATACATGTTCCTATGACTATGAGATTATGTAACTCCCGTGTGCCGGAGGAACACTTTGTGTGCTACCAAACGTCAGAACATAACTGGGTGATTATAAAGGTGCTCTACAGGTGTCTCCAAAGGTACATGTTGGGTTGACGTATTTCGAGATTAGGATTTGTCACTCCGATTGTCGGAGAGGTATCTCTGGGCCCTCTCGGTAATGCACATCACTTAAGCCTTGCAAGCAATGCAACTAATGAGTTAGTTGCGAGATGATGTATTACAGAACGAGTAAAGAGACTTGCCGGTAACGAGATTGAACTAGGTATTGGATACCGACGATCGAATCTCGGGCAAGTAACATACCGATGACAAAGGGAACAACGTATGTTGTTATGCGGTCTGACCGATAAAGATCTTCGTAGAATATGTAGGAGCCAATATGGGCATCCAGGTCCCACTATTGGTTATTGACCGGACACATGTCTCGGTCATGTCTACATCATTCTCGAACCCGTAGGGTCCGCATGCTTAAGGTTTCGATGACAGTTATATTATGAGTTTATACATTTTGATGTACCGAAGGTTGTTCGGAGTCCCGGATGTGATCACGGACATGACGAGGAGTCTCAAAATGGTCGAGACATAAAGATTGATATATTGGACGGCTATATTCGGACACCGGAAGTGTTTCGGGTGATTTCGGAGAAAACCGGAAAGCCGGAGGGTTACCGGAACCCCCCCCCCCCCCCGGAGAAGTAATGGGCCATATGGGCCTTAGTGGAGAGAGAGAGAGGGGCAGCGAAAGGTGGGCCACACGCCTCCTCCCCCCTGGTCCGAATTGGACTAGGAGAGGGGGGCGGCGCCCCCCTTTCCCTCTCCCTCCCCACTTCTTTCCCCCTCCTAGTAGGAGTCCTACTCCTAGTAGGAGGAGGACTCCTCCTTGGCGCGCCATAGGGGCCGGCCTGCCTCCTCCTCTCTTGAACCTTTATATACGGAGGCAGGGGCACCCCAGAAACACACAAGTTGATCCACGTGATCATATTCTTAGCCCTGTGCGGCGCCCCCTGCCACCATAGTCCTCGACGATAATATTGTAGCGGTGCTTAGGCGAAGCCCTGCGATAGTAGTACATCAAGATCGTCACCACCCGTCATGCTGACGGAACTCTTCCCCGACACTTTGCTGGATCGGAGTCCGGGGATCGTCATCGAGCTGAACGTGTGCTAAAACTCGGAGGTGTCGTAGCTTCGGTGCTTGATCGGTCGGGCCATGAAGACGTACGACTACATCAACCGCGTTGTCATAACGCTTCCGCTATCGATCTACAAGGGTACGTAGATCACACTCTCCCCTCTCATTGCTATGCATCACCATGATCTTGCGTGTGCGTAGGAATTTTTTTGAAATTACTACGTTCCCCAACACCCTGTTGGACTCCGGGCCCGCTGACAGCATGGTCACCTTTGGGTGTCCGGCAGGGAGCTCCGTAATGGGCGAGAGTCCGACGGGGTTTATCCTCCCGTATTCGGACGGAGTGGCCTGCTCTGGATCTACGACCAGGGAAGGCAAGAGAGTCGATCCTTGAGCGGAATCTGATGGTGGATCCGACGGGCTTCCTTCATGTAGATGAGGAGCGGCGGCCGAGGCCGAGAACCCTTCGAAGATCAAGTCTCCTAAGATATCAACAACGTAATTGAAGCTTCCAAACCTGATCTAGTGACCAGGGGCGTAGCTCTCGATCTACTCGAGGTGACCAGTTGAATTGGCATGCAGAGCAAAGCCGCCAAACACAAAGAGTTGACAAGGGAGGAAGGTCTCCCCGGAAACAGCATTGTCTCCAATGACAAGTTGAGCCATCGATCCTTCTGTCGACGACACAGTGGAACTCTCAATGAAAGCACCAATGTCGGTATCAAAACCGGCAGATCTCGGGTAGGGGGTCCCGAACTATGCGGCTGGGGATCGATGGTAACAAGGGACAAGTGGGACACAATGTTTACCCGGGTTTGGGCCCTCTTAATGGAGGTAATACCCTATGTCCTGCCTGATTGTATTCGATGAGTATAGGGGTTACAAGGGTTGATCTACCTCCAGATTGTAATGGCTAAACCCTAGCTGTCTAGCCAATGAGAATTCTGATAGCCTCTACGGACTAAACCCCTCCGGTTTATATACACACCGGAGGGGCCTAGGGTTGTACAGAGTTGGTTGGTAGGGGAAGGGAATAACATATCCAGACACCAATCAGGCCATCCACGCATAGGGGAGTCCTACCTGGACACGGGGGGGGGGGGAGTCTTCTGCTTGTATCTTCACGACCCATCAGTCCAGCCCATACCAAATAGCCCGGACACCCGAGGACCCCCTAATCCAGGACTCCCTCAGATGCGTTCTCGAAGAGGTACGCTGAGTCACTCAAGTCATCAAGAGGCGTCATCTAATCTCCATCAGGTGGTCGTGATCAAATCACTAGCTCCCGCGTTTTACTGTTTCAACTCATGTCGCTCTCAATACTATAATTTCCTTTCAGTAACTTTTTCCCTTTATAAGGACCTCAATGTTACAAATATGCCCACAAACATAGAATTTTTATTACTCTCCACATAAGAATTTTTTTCATTCATAATAGTGGGAGTCTCATATAAAACTTAAACACTCTAAATTAATTCCACATTAAAAGAGTAATTTTCAGTAGAAGAATATTTATAATAACATGTTTCAAAAGAATAATTATCACTACTATTTATAGCATGAGTATCATCACAATAATTATCGTAAGTAGCAACTTTGTTCTCATCATAATCAATTGGAACCTCTTCTAAAATAGTGGAATCATCACTAAAAAAATTCATGACCTCTCCAAATACACTTGTTTCATTATTCCAATAAGATTCAACACCCTCCAAAATAGTGGGATCATTTCTACTTAAAGTTGACACTCTTCCAAACCCACTTTCATCATCTATGCAATCATCATAAATAGGAGGCATGCAATCATCATAATAAATTTCCTCATCAAAAGTAAGGGGACTAAAAAGATAATCTCCATCAACCATAGCAAAAAGATTTCCACAAGCTTTATCCCCAAGCTTATCGTTTTCTATATCATTAGCAACTCCTTAATAATCACTCACATCATCCATAGCATGAATATCCCCAATAGTATAAGAACCATTATCATATTTTTCCAATTTGGTGTCAAAAGATTTTTAAGGTCATAAGAAGTATCAAAATTATCTCCACAATCATAATCATCATAGTAAAATAGTAGGCATACCAAAATCATCATCAATAGTGCCTAGAGAGATGGGTACATAAGAATAAAAAGCAACATTTTTGTTAAGTGTACCATCTTCCATAATAGTTTGTGGTTTATCCACATAAAGCATAACCATAATAGGAGCAACATCATCTGGGAGATATGCATTTTATCTTTATTTTTCCTTCTTTTCTCTTTCTTATGCTTGACCACATTAAGTGTGGGTTGAAGTAATTTTTCTGAGCTTCTTCTTGGAGAGATTGGTTGTAAAGGAAGTTCCGCCTCATCACCTAATTCATTATGGGAAACAATAGGAGAAACATGGGAAATCCTTTCCCTTTCATTAGTAGTAACAATATTCTTTTTATATCCCATTAGAGTTCATATATTCTATATTGGGCTATATAAGCATTCTCATTGCAATTTACCACACAAAACATATAGATTTCCTTTCGATGAATTTCAATTACGTATGTGAGAATAAATTCTTCAAACCAATTGTTTTTAAGTGTCAATTCTTCACATGCCAAAAATAGACTAAGTTCATTATAAAATTCAAGGGTGATCATGTCATCACAATATTTGACCATTATTCGACCATGATAATACATGCATTGAAAATCAAGGTGACCAACTTCATTGCAAAGTTCGCAAGTAATGGGATGGAGAGAACATATTGTTTTAGCATATGATCATCTAAATTCACCATTTAGTTTTGTCATATATATGCTTCTTACAAAATTTATCATTCATAAATTGCACTCTTTCACAAGGTCTATGTTCTCCACAAAAATTGACATGCTTATAAAAAACTTTTTCTTCGGAATTCTTATCATGACTAGTGCAATCATCATTAGCTTTAATAACATTAATAGAAAGTATACTAACAACATTGCAATAAATCTTACCATTCAAGGAACTCACACCAAACAGTTTGTTAAATTCTTCCTTTAACATTTCATACCAATTTTCAGATTCAGAGTTTTCAAGAAATACTTTATAAAGATAAAGAATCTAACACAACTTTAGTTCCATTTTTATATTTTATTTTATAAAGCAAACTAATGAATGAGCAAGGAACTAAAATATTCAATTGCAAGATCTAACGAAATACCTTCAAGCAATCACCTCCCTCGCAACGGTGCTAGAAATAACTTGATGTCTACTACGCAATTTTCTTCTTGTAGACTTTGTTGGGCCTCCAAGTGCAGAGTTTAATTTGTAGGACGGTAGCAAATTTTACTCAAGTGGATGACCTAAGGATTATCAATCTGTGGGAGGTGTAGAATGAAGGTGGCTCTATCTCAAACAATCCTGCAATAAAATACAAGAAATCTCTTGCGTCCCCAACACACCCAATACTGTTGTCAATTGCATAGGTGCACTATTTCGGCGAAGAAAGGATGATATATGTGTAATATGGATGGTAGAAATATATTTTTAATCTGGATAAATAAAAACAGCAAGGTAGCAAGTAATAAAAATAGATAGAAATGATATGACAATGCTTGGAAACAAGGCCTGGGGTCCATACTTTCACTATTTCCAACTCTCAACATCATTAACACAATTGAACATAACGATAATCCCTCAAACTACAGCAAAGAATCACTTTATAGTAAAATCGCTAGGACTATTCGTGACAATTTGGGGATGGTTCAATATTTGTCTTGGGGTGTATAATGTTACGGTGAAAACATGGTTGACAGTTTGCCGAGTTTCAACACTTGGCGAAAATTCCATGGAGCATTTGGCGAGAGTAGTACTCGGTAAAGAGGGATGCGTGGCAGAAGCGTGAGCTTTGTTAATATTTGATGAGGACCGCACTCGGCAAAAGCTAGCATCTTCTAGCATCTACTCATATTGCAGAGTTTCATCAGACCGGAACTCAGCATAAGCTTGTGCATGCGTCGAGAAGTTGCTCGTCAAAGGTCTGCGGAATACCACACTCGTCAAAGCTATGCCAAGTTTCAAAAACAACAACTCAACAAAAGGACGTGCCACGTGTCGAGCCCCTACTTGTTGATGGGTTGCCGAGTTTGGTCGGACGAGGACTCGACAAAGGTCTGGCCACATGAATGCCCATTAAACGGTCATTCCATCTAACATGATGGTTCGCCGTGTTCTCATTTGCCGAAACTCGACAATTACTATTTAAGTGTTTGTCGAGTGCCTGATAATAACTCAGCGGAGTAAATGATTGTCGACGTGTATCCAGCCGAGTCCTGTTTGCCAAGAACAGAACTTACCAAACAGAATGCCGAGTTTTTTCTGTGCTTTGCCGAGTACACTGGAAACTCGATAATTGCGGCCATTTCATCAGTGCCTCCTAAAAAAATCCCGAGAGGCCTAAACTTCCCAAAACAAGAACAATCTATCTATACGACAAATAGAGGCTTTACTGATGTACATGGCTTGTACCAACCACACTCTTTTTTGAAATTTTGGGCAAATGTTTTGTTGTGCCATCATTGTATAGACATGGTAGCATGAAATCTTTATCTAATAATAAAAAAACGTAGGCTTTCATAATTTTTCATATGTCACCTCTTTATTCTATGTTAACCATTAAGATTAACGGTTGAGATTTTTTTAAGGGTACGCAAATTGCGTACCATAGCTTTATAGAAGAAAAGAAAATTAGTACATGACACCTATCACTCGCTGCGAACAACGAGTGTAGCACAACAACACATCCGACTATCCTTAGGACAGCCACACACGACATCACAACTACAACACGAAAAACCTGCCCAAAACCGAAACACCTCGTCGCGTCTTGATCGACACCGAACGTCTCCGAAGAAAAGCAACTCCATCTTCCTTTGGGTTCATCCGTGACAACCATACATAGCGCCGGAGAAGAGCGGTCAGGGCCACAACGAACATCGGAGGAGTGCCAACAGGAAGCTCAATCTCCTTGCATGATGCTCCCAATAGAGAAACGACATCGCAGACGCCGCCAACATGCCGCTCCAGAGGACCAAGGCTTTCGCCCGGAGATAACTGCCAGCACCAGTCACGAGGGAGACGGCGACACACTCGACATCGCCTCCATAGAGGGGAACGGCACCCGCAAGTGCCATCGACGCCGGCCGGCCAAAAACCGGACAGGATTTTCATCCGTGACGTTGCGTATCTCCACTCCGACGAGGTAGGCAGCACCGTTCCTGAAGCCTCGCACCGCCGTCACCGCAGCAAATCCGTCAAAGCCGCAAAGCCGAGGTCCCACACCACCCGCACTGCCGAGAGGGCGTGATCAGACCTCCACCAACATCGCCATCGAGGAGCAACCACAACCTCCAAGGAGAGCAAACGCCAGATCCGCTCGAACGGCCTTCATCGACACCGAGAGACTGCCGCCAGATTGGATCTAGCCCGCCCCTCCAACCTCACTCCGGCGCCAACTCCATTGGGGCATCGCTGCGATCCCTCACACGGAGGCGGCCGGACGCCCGCTGCACGCCCAGACACCTTCCTGGCAGGGCCATCACGGCGCCGCCGCCCCCATGGCTGATCCAACGCCGCCGCCACCGCCGACGCTGGCGCTCCACCTGCAGCCACCACCCAGAAGTGCTCCTCGCCAGGATCCGAAGAAAGCCCTCGCCTTTGCCCCCGCTATGCCTCCAACCCAACCGCGAGCCCCAGCGCCACCTGCGAGAAGAACGCTGCGCAAGACCACGCCCGCCGCCTGCGCCTTGCACACGCTCCGCCACGTCGCTCGCGCCAAGACCGAACGCCGCCAGCCTCCACGCCGCCCGCCGGAATAGCAACCATGCGCGAAGAGGTGCGTCAGCGCGCCACCCCAGCCCGCACGCGCGCCGCGACCAACCAGCTCACCGCGCAGCCCTGCTCCATCTCCTGCCTGCGAGCCCCCACTGGCCACGACGCGCCGGCCTCCGAGCACCGCCGCCAGACGAAGAAGAAAGCCCCCCGTGGCCCCTACTCCAGGCGAGCGCGAGCAGATCCCGCCGCCACCGGCACCGCGCGGGCTTTGCCAGGCGGCGCCCGCCAGCGGCAGCGGCAGGGAGGGGAGGGAGAGGGGGATCGAGGGGCCGGCGGCTAGTTTTTGAGCACCCGGGTCGCCCGCGGGGGAGCGACACAGGGCCGGGGGAAAGGGTATCCTTAACGGTTGAGATTTAATTTGGTCCTTCGTGACTATCCGCTTCCTATCTCGTATTGTGATGGGACAAAAACAAACAAAAAAATAGGACTTCTTTTTTTTTTTGAGCATCAGTACAGACACAAGCGCTCATATACACGCGCATACATTCACCCCTATGAACACACACACGCACACCCTACCCCTATGAGCACCTCCGAAAGACTGAGCCGGCATATCATCTTGAGATTTACGAAGTCACCGTAGGCGCCTCGTCGTCGACGGGAATGTCTCCTCCCACTGAAAGCGCATCGCCGGAAATCCTGAAATAAATTCAGGAATAATGCGAGCACCAGGATTTGAACCCTGATGGGTTGGGGATACCACTGTCCACCTAACCAACTCAACCACAGGTTGATTCGCAAAAAAAAAAAATAGGACTTCTAATCGGTATTGAGTCCGTCCATCGCTAGTAACGTGTTGGCCACCGGCCTCACGTGCAGCAGACGAGGAGGAACCCATGTACACGGCGACGCAACTCGGTGGCGTCCAATGTCCCGATGCTCGATGCCGCCTCCATCTCACCTGCTCGGCGTCCTTGGTCGATGCCAGGCTGATGCCGGCCGTCTCCCTTCCTGACATGACATTAGGACGGCGGCGCTTGACGCCCCAATCCCTTCCCTACTTGGCGTCACCTCAATCTCCCTTACTCCAGACCTTCAATTGTGCCATCGCGAGCGGGTGATGATGCGGACGGAGGAGACGTGCAGCTAACCGGGAGGAGAGGCGCTCATCGGCCAGATGGAGGAGCTCTTCGGAGAGGCTCGTCGCCATGCATTAGGAAGAAGATAGAAGGCAGATCTGGGGTAGTGGATGGCGGCTGACGCGCGGGAGGTCGCGTGCTTCGGCGGCAGCGCGCGGAGGTCCTCGAGTGACGCCTCGCCGGTGGCGAGTGCGGTGGTGCACGGAGTAAAGTGAGCGGCAACATTTCTCACTGCCCTCCGACAGGTTCACGCAGTAGGGCAGGCTGCAAAGGCCGACATTGAACGCCGTCGTCCTGAGAGTCACGCTCCCAGGCCGTGCCCGATCCAAGGATGGTCGGCATCCACTCTCCGTGCGTAGTCGAGTCCTCCTATTTTGTGACAAGCGATCTCCTCTGGTTTTGCCTCTCGGTTCGTTGCTAGAGATGATGAGGGCCAAAACCTGCAAGTGAGCTTCGTATTCAATCTGATGGAAGCTTCTACAACCTCCTCCACCCCGTCAAAGCCCGACCGCCAAGAAGGCCCACGCGGAAGACGCGCACTTGTGCAGCGGCGCGTGGCGATACAATCCATGACGGGCTCGGGTCCAACGACGAGCGTGCTCTCTCACTGAGGGAGGTGGATGTAGGCTATGCATTGCACATCATGGCGGGGCACGGCCGCGTGGTGGGCGAGCGTCCTGCCTAGACTACTTGGTGGGCGAGCATCCCGCCTAGACTCAAGATGGGCACCGACATGGACCCTCCCGATTCCGGACCGAAAGTGACACCGCTGGACTTGGGCGTCATCATGGTAATATGTGTGTTGACCCTTGGCAAGCCCCTGATGGGAAGTGGCGCGCCCAGACTACTTGGTGCAGCTGTATTGATGGGGGAAGGAGCGCCCCGCCTAGCAGCCAAGGCAGCCTCGGACGCAGGGTCAAGCTCGTTCTCTTCCTCAGTTACACACCTGCTGCATGAGATGCAACTGAAGTATGGTAATATGTGTGTTGACCTTTGGCGAGCGTGGTGTTTTACTCACCTGCACATCTTGGAGTACCTCTGAATAGATCTTCAAGCTAAAATGGGTTGTGTTCTCTCGAGAAGTCTGTGAATGACCATTCTGTAGCAGATAGTGCACACAAGGTGACTGGTTCCAATAACGAGCAAGAGTCATTCACAAGTAATTTGATTTATGAAGTAGTAATAGTTGAGCTTGTAGCTGCCTCACTTATTACCACTATTACCTCTCTCATCATTAAATATGTGCCACATAAGCAAAATTATCTTGAAAAGTGTGATGTTACTAGTGATGTTACTCCCACTGTGGCCGGTCTAAGGAGCAATGCTAGAACGATGGACAGATTTTACATACTTTACAGAATGGTGTTAGTTGGCAGTGTTTGCTTGGAGATTAGGCTAGTCATAGTGGGAGTAACTTAGCTAGTAACATAACACATCCCAAGACAAGTTTACTTATGTGGCACCTAGTTAATGAGGAGAGAGGTGTTTGGAGTAACATATTATGTTACCATCACATAGCGCTTCCCAAGAAATGTTGAGTCTATAAGCTAATAAATGCAACCATATATGATACTACTTCTATAATACTTTGCAATATGAAGGTAGTAACATAAACTAGTGTCATATGTATAACACTAGTCTAAGTTACTCCCCACTATGACCAGCCTTAGAGAGGTTGACGGGCCCACCTTCCCTGAAAATCAGTGAAGCCAGAGATAATTAGTGTAGAGAGGCCCATAAACCTTCCATAATCATCTGTGCGTTTAAAATTATCCGATGGTAAGTTAGCAGTTATGATGGTAATGGCCTTCAGTCCAAGATTTTGAGGAAAACTAAGCAAGCACCATAGCATTACTTTGTAGGGACTGTGAGATATATCTCAGGCGTGCCTGTGAATTAAGGTGTTCTGACTGTTCTATTAACTCATTTCTTTCTATCCAACCAAGGGCCTTCTACTTGAGAGCAGTGCACATCTAAAGGAGATGGCATCGGAGGACATGAGTTTTGTTTTTCGACTTCTACAATCTATGATCCGGATAATAACTTGTAGCAACGCACATGCATCAGTTTTTCTCGACTAAGTTTGTAGGTTCCTTGTGTTTACCAAAGGATATTGAAGTTCTCTATGGAACTCATTATTTTTGACCCTTCCGGCCGTGTGGGCGGCGGTAGGGCGGCGGAGGTCCTCCGTGGCTGCGGGATGCTCCGGTGTTTCCACCGGATCTGGATCCCGGCCTCCTCCCCTTGCTTCAGCTCGCTCGGCCAGATCTGGCTTTTGGGCGTGGGGCGGCGGGAGCTCTGGAATGGGGGAAACCCCTGGTCTACTTCGCGTTGACCTCGACGGCGTCGGCGCTGCTGCGCCGCTCCCCTCCTGAGGGCGCGTCAAGCTTCCAATCTCGTCTCCTCTCTTCCTCCCCCACGTCCCCAGGTGAAAGCCTTGGCCTTTTGGGTCGGACGACGGCGGCGCTCCAGCGGCGTGTTCCTCCCTGGAGGCGTCGTCCTAGGGATGGGCGGAGGTTGCGGCTGTGACGTTTGGTGGATGGTGGCGGCGGCAGTGTGATGCTTTCTAGGCTGCCGGTGATGTGGGAGGCGATTGGCTGGTCCGCAATCCTTCAGCGGTTCTTGTCCGGTACCACCATGGGTTGTTGGCCGGTGTTCGGCGTCCTCGTGTAGTGGCACGGTATGGATGTAGGGGAGACGCTTCTCCTCTCCAACATTGGCGCCTTTGGGTCGACGACAGAGCCGGGTTTATCTCCATGCGGTTCAGCCTCTCCCGTCCACCTTCGTCGGCGTCTTCGGTTGGCCTCTGCTTTGGCGTTCTTGCCGCGGTGGGCGCTCCGGCGGCTTGACTATGGTTTCTTAGTGTAGGCGATGGCGTTTGCAGCTTTGCTTTGTGTAGCTCCTAGTTTCAAGCGTGTTTCGCCTGCGATTTTTCAGTTTTTGGTCAAGTTTTGGCCTTTGTATTTTTTAGAGAAAAGGCCAGAGCCCGACTTTATAAATAAAGCCACATGGCAGCGTCACGAGACCAAACAGGAAAGAGACCAGTTAACGAGGAGAACGCACACAGCGCATGGAACGAAAAGTATATAAGAGTAGCCAAGGAAGGATGGATACAGGCAACTGCCATACACGGCGCGCAGGCCGGAAAGGAGTGAGACCTAAACTCCGCAAACAGCACCACCAGGATTAGACGACAGGATCCCGTCCGGAGATGTGAGATGCCGAAGCCCGGATTTTGTCGATGAGCAGGTCCAGGGCATCCCGATCAACCTCCTTAGTCAATGATCTCCACTGCTGCAATAATATACATGATTTGAAAAGAACGCCAGCAGGCTTAGATGGGAAGATATGCTCAATAGTAAATTTGTTCCTAATGATCCACAGAGCCCAACATAAGGCACCCAGGCCAACCCAAAACACCCTCTTGGTGACCCCAACCAAAGCTTTGGCTAGGGTTGGAATATCGGAGAAAGAGGAGGGGTTCCAAGAGACCTAAAGCCAAGATCTGACACAGCACCAAACCAGCTTGGCCAGCACGCAATTGAAAAAGATGTGATCAGAGTTCTCCAAGGCCCCACATAGATGACAGAAATCCGAGCCAGGCCCATTGCGCTTTTTAATCTGGTCAGCAGCCGGCAGGCGACCACGAAAGGCTTGCCAAAGGAAAATTTTAATCTTAGGAGGAACTTTGGACTTCCAAACACAAGAGAATCTGGTCGAAGGAGTACCACCAATAAGTCTAGAATAAAGCGACTTGACCGTAAATCTACCTGAGGTCGAATGAGGCCAGACTACAGAATCGGCCGACTCCGAGAGCACGGGGAAGAGGGCAGAGAGACTTTGCCAATCTTCCAACTCTTCATGAGACAGGGCCCGACGAAAGGCCAGATCCCAGTTATTAGCCGGCACCTCCGCGATGGAGATACCCGGATTAGGACAGTAAGAGAACAAAACCGGAAAACTCTCAGCGAGGGGGGCATCCCCCGACCACCAGTCCAACCAAAAGCGGACTGCCATCCCATTACCAACATTAAATTTAACATGTTTCAGGAAAATAGGTCTGACTTTGACAAGGGATTTCCAAAATTGAGAGCCACGCCTCGCGGTGGCAAACAGCGGGTTGGAATGTTGGAAGTATTTAGCCTTAAGAATCGAGAACCAAAGCAAGTCAGCCCGGCTAGTTAAAATTTTCCACCACCACTTGATAAGCAAACAAATGTTCATCACCCGAGTATTAATAATACCTAAACCCCCCACGGTTTTTAGGCTTACACATATGCTGCCACTTGACCAGCCTATATTTCCGTTTGTTATCTGCGGAATTCCAGTAGAAGGCTCCCCTATGTTTGTCGAAGCCAGCATGCACGCCATCCGTAAGAAGATAGAAGCCCATAAGAAACATGGGGAGAGAGGATAAGAAGGAGTTAATAACTCTATGAGCAAGCGGCGACAAACGATTCGCAAAGCCTTTAGCCGGGAATTTGGCGAAGTTGTTAATCAAAGCAATAGGTCAGAATTGGGAAATAACATCAGCACCCTTAACCTTGGGGATCAAGGTTATCACTGCATAGTTCAGGCGGGAGATATCGACAGTACCAAGACAGAAGCCCTGGATAACATTACAAACCAGCTGTTTCAACTAGGGCTAGAATTTCCGAAAGAAAGGAATAGAGAAGCCGTCTGGCCCAGAAGCAGCATTAGGATTGGCAGTGTTAACAACATCCCAAATTTCCAGATTAGAAAGAGGGATCATCAAAGAGGCATTCTCCTCGGGTGAGATTTTAAGACCTAAGTTCCAAAGGGAGGGAGAAATGGAGAAGCCCGATGGAGGTTTAGCCCCCAACAACGAAGAGAAGAAATCCACCACATGAGCCATAATAACAGACTGCTCCGAAGATCGCACACCATTAATGAGCAGGCTATTAATACCACATCGTCTACACCTGCCATTCACGATCGCAAAGAAATACGCCGTAGGGGAGTCGCCTTTTAGAATCCAGTTTAGAGTACCCCGTTGACGCCAATAAATCTCAGCCTGATGGTGTAACTGTATTAAAGCAGCCTCCAGATTATAACGAACCGCCCAACCATCGCCAGAGAGCCCAATAGAATCAGTCGCGCGATCCAGCGACAAGATCTGGTCTTCGAGGAAAGATTTGGTGCGACGATCCTCCACCGCACGATTATGAGACCAACCTCTGAGGAATTTACGCAGGTTATAGGAACACGAATGCCAATCATCCAAAGGCCCAAAGGAGTGAGCATTGGATGATAGAGAAAGGGAGATCTTCGTCGCAACCATATCGACAAAGCCATCCACAGCCAACCAGGAGGCGTCAAATTGAAATCTAGCCGGAGGCCTGAGGCTAATGGAACCATCGTCAAGAATTAAGGGGGTATGATCAGAACCGATAATGCATTTGGCGTAAAGAGAGGCCCTAGGGAACAAGGAATCCCACCTGGGACAAAGGAAGACTCTGTCAAGCACTGATCTAATACGGATTGACTGATGATTGGACCAGGTATAACGAGCTCCCCCCCCCCCTCCGAGGCAGCTCACGAATAGCATTGGCACTAATGAAGTCATTAAAGGCATTAGCCAGCGGCCAGGAGAAGTTATCATTACTTTTGTCATTAGGGCACCGCAGAAGGTTAAAGTCTCCCCCGATAACCATCGGTAAATTACCAGCATCGATCTTCAACGAAAGTTCATTAAGAAATAAAGGCGACAAGGAATGGTCCGCAGGCCCATAGACGACGATAAACTCACAAAGAGTATTCTGAGCTTTATGAGAGAGAACAACACTGGCCCAAAAGATCCCATGATCAAAAGCAACAAAATCAAAAATATCTTTATTGGAGCCTATCAAGATCCCGCCAGAGTGCCCCGAAGCAGGTAAAAAGTTCCTATTAAATCTGTCCATGCCCACAATAGCAGAAAAGTCATTAGGGGAGAAGGATTCCTTGAAGGTTTCTACCAGTCCCACAAAGTCAATAGAGTTAGAACGAACCAGATCTTTAAGTTGGTCACGGCGCCCCCTAGCACCGAACCCCCTAATATTCCAGAATAACGCCCTCATTTATAAGAGAGATTCTTGATTCGAAGGCTCGACCTGCAAGGGGCCACGCAGGGTTTAGCATGTTTATTGGTGCCCCTTTTAGACAGGTTGGATTGGGGCTGGCCACTACCAGCGCCCACGTCCACGACCGAACCACTACTAGAAGCCCCTACCTGAGAGGCAACGGCCTCTTTGGCTTTGGCAATGGCAGCCTGAGCCATCTTGTTAGCCCGAATAATAGCAAGAAGAGAACTAGGAGAACCAACAGACGAATCAACCACCACCCCCACATCCGACATAATATTTAAAAGATGATCATCCGAAAGAGAAGGTAGAACCAACCGAACCGGAGAAGCAACAATAGAGGGAACGGGAGATGTACCTGGGGGAGGGAGATCCTTCGCCGCAGCCCGCTTTTCAGCCCGCTCCAGGACAAAAACACCTGAATTCGCCACCCGCCTTCCTTTGCGAGCCGTGGACACAGGGGATCGAATTGCAGGCGACCGCGCAGCAGGAGAGCCAACATGGGGACCCGAACGGGACATAGATCCCAAATCTTGATCAAGATGCCGACAGACCCCCGTCATGGAGTGCTTCGAGCCCGACGAGTTCCGGCTCTTAGCCGAGAATTTGCGCACTGAGGATTTCTTCTTCCGGAGGGACTGGGATTCCACCATATCGCGAGCCGGGGAGGCCGGAAGATCTTCAATTCCCGATCGAGTGGGGGAGAGCGGGTGGACAGGAAGATTGGAGCAAGCACCAGAAACGGGGGTAGCAGAGCAGGGCAGGAACTTCGACATATCAGCACCAGCAGCAGGGACATTGGGAGCAGCAGACGGGATCACCGAATCATCACGAGGAGCAACACCAGAGGGAGCTTGGGATTGAAACAACTCACGTTCAGAATCTGCCAAACCATCCCATTCAGATTGGGTGAAGCGGAGGTTAGACCCATGGCTCTGATTAGGGCCACCCAGAGATCCGTCCCCCTCCTTATCATGCTTGTCTGAAGGGTTAGAAGGGGGAGGAGGGGGAGGTGGAGTCTGAAAAGCAGCCGCCCCCTCCACCCGCACCCGAAGCTTAATACCATTGGGAGAAGGGAAGATATCAATCGAGCCATGAACCCGTTCAGGATCCACACACCAAACCTTCATCCTAGCAGGGCCAACCTTGTTCAAAGAGTCTTCATCCACCTCGATGGGCTTCCCAATCAGAACCCCGAAAGACATGAGAAAAGCATACGAACAGAGACCAGCAGGCAAATCGTCAATCAAAACCCAGACTTGAGAGAGAGGACCAACTACCGTACCACTGCAAGAAGCCGCTTTAACAGAAACCACCAATTGATTGAGGGGCAAGGTGAAGCTAGTGCATGAGGCAATCATCCGCAAACATTCTTTGGAGGGAAACACCACAGAGAACTCAAATTCAGATATCTGCACAACTTGCCAGTCCCATCCAGCCTCATCCCAAATGCGAAGCCCTTCCAGAAGAATTTGGGGCGAAATCTTTTGATCCTTGACCATAATAATCGCAGCAATAGACAGAGCAGGTGCCACCTCCCGGACAGGCAGGTCACCGTCGAAGGCGAAAAAGGCGCAACCGGGGAGGCCCGAGCCGAACTGGATGACCACGGGAGGTTTCTGCCTAGCCATGCAGTTGACCGTGAGGTGACCATCAGAGCGATAGATCAGGCAAAAAGGAGGGTTGGTGCAGCGAGACTGGAAATGGCCAGGCCTGTGACAAGCGAAGCAGGTGAGCGCCGAGGGGTTGTTATGGGAAGCAGAGGACGGGCGGGATTGCGGAAGCGACGGAGGAGGAGGAAGGATCCCATCCCCCATCCCTGGAAAAGGGGGCGCCCCAGAGGACGGACCGGGCGGCCGACGCGCTGGCCCCGCGAAGGACCGAGGCGGCGGACGAGCACCAGCACCAACCCCAACCGAGCGAGGAGGAGGAGGAGGGCGCGACGGAGCAGATGGACCGCGGCCCACTCCCGGAGCAGGAACGGAGGCAGAAGACGAAGAAACACCACCACCAGAGGCCACCGCCGCCTCCCACGGGTCCAGCACCGGAGAGAGAGAATGGCCAGATCTAGAGCCCTGCGGGCCGGATCCAGGCACACCAACCCTCACCGAGCGTTGCGACCACTCCGGACCCGAAGCCCGAGCCTCGCGGTCACGAGCCACCTGCTCGCGCGCCACCTGTTCCGCCTCCAACTTGGAACGGAGCGAAGCCTCGAGCTCCAGATCCACCGCGGAGGAAGGGGAGTCCTCACGGCGTCGCTTGCTGCCTGAGAGCGCCTCGCAGGAAGAGCCCCGCGACTTGTCCATGGATAGCACCACAGCAAAAGGAAGGAGGAGGGGTGGAGGTGGGGAGGATCTAATGAGGCGACGAATGGGAAGACGGTGACGGCGCAGATCAGAAGCGGAAGCCGGAAACCCTAGCAAAGGGGAGGAAGAGCCGCGGGGGATCCATAAATAGCCCGTCCGAGCCGTGCCCACCTGGGCCCGACTCGCCACATGGGCCAAAGAAGGTTGAGGAGCAGGAACCCGGATGATGGGCCCAACTGGGCCGGACAGGACCAGAGGGGGGAAATCTGCCACCGACAAAAGAGGGGGAGGAGAGGCAGACCCACTGGGCAACGGCAAACCGCAAGGCCAATCAAGCCCACCCGAGGGGACGTCCCTCGGCCCGATGGCCACCGCAGAGAAATCGAGATCTAGGTTACACGATGCCACCAGCGACCCCTGTTGGGGAACGTAGTAATTTCAAAAAAATTCCTACGCACACGCAAGATCATGGTGATGCATAGCAACGAGAGGGGAGAGTGTGATCTACGTACCCTTGTAGATCGACAACGGAAGCGTTTGGTTGATGTAGTCGTACGTTTCCACGGCCCGACCGATCAAGCACCGAAACTACGGCACCTCCGAGTTCTAGCACACGTTCAGCTCGATGACGATCCCCGGACTCCGATCCAGCAAAGTGTCGGGGAAGAGTTCCGTCAGCACGACGGCGTGGTGACGATCTTGATGTACTACCGTCGCAGGGCTTCGCCTAAGCACCGCTACAATATTATCGAGGATTATGGTGGAAGGGGGCACCGCACACGGTTAAGAATATGATCACGTGGATCAACTTGTGTCTCTCGGGGTGCGCCTGCCTCCGTATATAAAGGTTCAAGAGGGGGAGGCCGGCCGACCATCATAGGGCGCGCCAGGTCCCCCCCCCCCAATCCTAGTTGGAATAGGATTCGCGAGGTGGGAACAGAGAGAGAGAGAAGGAGGGGGGCGCCGGCCCCCTCTCTCCTTGTCCTATTCGGACTAGGGGGGAGGGGCGCGCGGCCCAGCCCTGGCCGCCTCTCCTCTTCTTCCACTAAGGCCCATTAAGGCCCATGTACCTCCCGGGGGGTTCCGGTAACCTCCCGGTTTTCCGGTAAAATCCCGATTTCACCCGGAACACTTCCGATATCCAAATATAGGCTTCCAATATATCAATCTTTATGTCCCGACCATTTCGAGACTCCTCGTCATGTCCGTGATCACATCCGGGACTCCGAACAAACTTCGGTACATCAAAATGCATAAACTCATAATACAACTGTCATAATAACCTTAAGCGTGCGGACCCTACGGGTTCGAGAACAATGTAGACATGACCGAGACACGTCTCCGGTCAATAACCAATAGCGGAACCTGGATGCCCATATTGGTTCCTACATATTCTACGAAGATCTTTTATCGGTCAGACCGCATAACAACATACATTGTTCCCTTTGTCATCGGTATGTTACTTGCCCGAGATTCGATCGTCGGTATCCAGTACCTAGTTCAATCTCGTTACCGGCAAGTCTCTTTACTCGTTCCGTAATACATCATCCCGCAACTAACTCATTAGTTGCAATGCTTGCAAGGCTTAAATGATGTGCATTACCGAGAGGGCCCAGAGATACCTCTCCGACGATCGGAGTGACAAATCCTAATCTCGAAATACGTCAACCCAACATGTACCTTTGGAGACACCTGTAGAGTACCTTTATAATCACCCAGTTACGTTGTGACGTTTGGTAGCACACAAAGTGTTCCTCCGGCACACGGGAGTTACATAATCTCATAGTCATAGGAACATGTATAAGTCATGAAGAAAGCAATAGCAACAAACTAAACGATCGGGTGCTAAGCTAATGGAATGGGTCATGTCAATCAGATCATTCAACTAATGATGTGATCCAGTTAATCAAATGACAACTCCTTTGTCCATGGTTAGGAAACATACCCGTCTTTGATTAACGAGCTAGTCAAGTAGAGGCATACTAGTGACACTCTGTTTGTCTATGTATTCACACATGTATTATGTTTCCTGTTAATACAATTCTAGCATGAATAATAAACTTTTATCATGATATAAGGAAATAAATAATAACTTTATTATTGCCTCTAGGGCATATTTCCTTCAGTCAGTCTCCCACTTGCACTAGAGTCAATAATCTATATTACACAGTAATGATTCTAACACCCATGGAGCCTTGGTGCTGATCATGTTTTGCTCGTGGAAGAGGCTTAGTCAACGGGTCTGCTATATTCAGATCCGTATGTATCTTGCAAGTCTCTATGTCTCCCACCTGGACTAGATCCCGGATGGAATTGAAGCATCTCTTGATGTGTTTGGTTCTCTTGTGAAATCTGGATTCCTTTGCCAAGGCAATTGCACCAGTATTGTCACAAAAGATTTTCATTGGACCCGATGCACTAGGTATGACACCTAGATCGGATATGAACTCCTTCATCCAGACTCCTTCGTTTGCTGCTTCCGAAGCAGCTATGTACTCCGCTTCACATGTAGATCCCGCCACTACGCTTTGTTTAGAACTGCACCAACTGACAGCTCCACCATTTAATGTAAACACGTATCTAGTTTGCGATTTAGAATCGTCTGGATCAGTGTCAAAGCTTGCATCAACGTAACCGTTTACGATGAGCTCTTTGTCACCTCCATATACGAGAAACATATCCTTAGTCCTTTTCGGGTATTTCAGGATGTTCTTGACCGCTGTCCAGTGATCCACTCCTGGATTACTTTGGTACCTCCCTGCTAGACTTATAGCAAGGCACACATCAGGTCTGGTACACAGCATTGCATACATGATAGAGCCTATGGCTGAAGCATAGGGAACATCTTTCATTTTCTCTCTATCTACTGCAGTGGTCGGGCATTGAGTCTGACTCAACTTCACACCTTGTAACACAGGCAAGAACCCTTTCTTTGCTTGATCCATTTTGAACTTCTTCAAAATCTTGTCAAGGTATGTGCTTTGTGAAAGTCCAATTAAGCGCCTTGATCTATCTCTATAGATCTTTATGCCTAATATGTAAGTAGCTTCACCGAGGTCTTTCATTAAAAAACTCTTATTCAAGTATCCCTTTATGCTATCCAGAAATTCTATATCATTTCCAATCAGTAATATGTCATCCACATATAATATCAGAAATGCTACAGAGCTCCCACTCACTTTCTTGTAAATACAGGCTTCTCCGAAAGTCTGTATAAAACCAAATGCTTTGATCACACTATCAAAGCGTTTATTCCAACTCCAAGAGGCTTGCACCAGTCCATAAATGGACCGCTGGAGCTTGCACACTTTGTTAGCTCCCTTTGGATCGACAAAACCTTTCGGTTACATCATATACAACTCTTCTTCTAGAAATCCATTCAGGAATGCAGTTTTGACATCCATCTGCCAAATTTCATAATCATAAAATGCGGCAATTGCTAACATGATCGGACAGACTTAAGCATCGCTACGGGTGAGAAGGTCTCATCGTAGTCAACCCCTTGAACTTGTCGAAAACCTTTTGCGACAAGTCGAGCTTTGTAGACAGTAATATTACCGTCAGCGTCAGTCTTCTTCTTAAAGATCCATTTATTCTCAATTGCTTGCCGATCAACGGGCAAGTCAACCAAAGTCCATACTTTGTTCTCATACATGGATCCCATCTCAGATTTCATGGCTTCAAGCCATTTTACGGAATCTGGGCTCACCATCGCTTCTTCATAGTTCGTAGGTTCATCATGATCTAGTAGCATGATTTCCAGAACAGGATTACCGTACCACTCTGGCGCGGATCTTACTCTGGTTGATCTACGAGGTTCAGTAGTATCTTGTTCTGAAGTTTCATGATCATTATCATTAGCTTCCTCACTAATTGGTGTAGGTGTCGCAGAAACAGGTTTCTGTGATGTACTACTTTCCAATAAGGGAGCAGGTACAGTTACCTCGTCAAGTTCTACTTTCCTCCCACTCACTTCTTTCGAGAGAAACTCCTTCTCTAGAAAGGATCCATTCTTAGCAACGAATGTCTTGCCTTTCGGATTTGTGATAGAAGGTGTACCCAACAATATCCTTTGGGTGTCCTATGAAGACACATTTCTCCGATTTGGGTTCGAGCTTATCAGGCTGAAGCTTTTTCACATAAGCATCGCAGCCCCAAACTTTAAGAAACGACAACTTTGGTTTCTTGCCAAACCATAGTTCATAAGGCGTCATCTCAACAGATTTTGATGGTGCCCTATTTAACGTGAATGCGGCCGTCTCTAAAGCACAACCCCAAAACGATAGCGGTAGATCAGTAAGAGACATCATAGATCGCACCATATCTAGTAAAGTACGATTACGACGTTCGGACACACCATTACGCTGTGGTGTTCTGGGTGGCGTGAGTTGCGAAACTATTCCGCATTGTTTCAAATGTACACCAAACTCGTAACTCAAATATTCTCCTCCACGATCAGATCGTAGAAACTTTATTTTCTTGTTACGATAATTTTCAACTTCACTCTAAAATTCTTTGAACTTTTCAAATGCTTTAGACTTATGTTTCATTAAGTAGATATACCCATATCTGCTTAAGTCATCTGTGAAGGTGAGAAAATAACGATATCCGCCACGAGCCTCAATATTCATCGGACCACATACATCTGTATGTATGATTTCCAACAAATCTGTTGCTCTCTCCATAGTACCGGAGAACGATGTTTTAGTCATCTTGCCCATGAGGCACGGTTCGCAAGTACCAAGTGATTCATAATCAAGTGGTTCCAGTATGGAGTTTCTTCATGCGCTTTATACCGATATGACCTAAACGGCAGTGCCACAAATAAGTTGCACCATCATTATCAACTCTGCATCTTTTGGCTTCAACATTATGAATATGTGTGTTACTACTATCGAGATTCATCAAAAATAGACCACTCTTCAAAGGTGCATGACCATAAAAGATATTACTCATATAAATAGAACAACCATTATTCTCTGATTTAAATGAATAACCGTCTCGCATTAAACAAGATCCAGATATAATGTTCATGCTCAACGCTGGCACCAAATAATAATTATTTAGGTCTAATACTAATCCCGAAGGTAGATGTAGAGGTAGCGTGCCGACCGCGATCACATCGACTTTGGAACCATTTCCTACGCGCATCGTCACCTCGTCCTTTTCCAGTGTTCGCTTAATCCGTAGTCCCTTTTTCGAGTTGCAAATATTAGCAACAGAACCAGTATCAAATACCCAGGTGCTACTGCAAGCTCTAGTAAGGTACACATCAATAACATGTATATCACATATACCTTTGTTCACCTTGCCATCCTTCTTATCCGCCAAATACTTGGGGCAGTTCCGCTTCCAGTGACCAGTCTGCTTGCAGTAGAAGCACTCAGTTTCAGGCTTAGGTCCAGACTTGGGTTTCTTCTCTTGAGCAGCAACTTGCTTGCTGTTCTTCTTGAAGTTCCCCTTCTTCTTCCCTTTGCCCTTTTTCTTGAAACTAGTGGTCTTGTTGACCATCAACACTTGATGCTCCTTTTTGATTTCTACCTCCACAGCTTTCAGCATTGCGAAGAGCTCGGGAATAGTCTTTATTCATCCCTTGCATATTATAGTTCATCACGAAGCTCTTGTAGCTTGGTGGCAGTGATTGCAGAATTCTGTCAATGACGCAATCATCTGGAAGATTAACTCCCATCTGAATCAAGTGATTATTATACCCAGACATTTTGAGTATATGCTCACTGACAGAACTGTTCTCCTCCATCTTGCAGCTATAGAACTTATTGGAGACTTCATATCTCTCAATCCGAGCATTTGCTTGAAATATTAACTTCAGCTCCTGGAACATCTCATATGCTCCATGACGTTCAAAACGTCGTTGAAGTCCCGATTCTAAGCCGTAAAGCATGGCACACTGAACTATCGAGTAGTCATCAGCTTTGCTCTGCTAGACGTTCATAACATCTGGTGTTGCTCCAGCAGCAGGCCTAGCACCCAGCGGTGCTTCCAGGACGTAATTCTTCTGTGCAGCAATGAGGATAATCCTCAAGTTACGGACCCAGTCCGTGTAATTGCTACCATCATCTTTCAACTTTGCTTTCTCAAGGAACGATTAAAATTCAACGGAACAACAGCACGGGCCATCTATCTACAATCAAACATACATAAGCAAGATACTATCAGGTACTAAGTTCATGATAAATTTAAGTTCAATTAATCAAATTACTTAAAGAACTCCCACTTAGATAGACATCCCTCTAATCCTCTAAGTGACCACGTGATCCAAATCAACTAAACCATAACCGATCATCACGTGAAATGGAGTAGTTTTCAATGGTGAACATCGCTATGTTGATCATATCTACTATATGATTCACGCTCGATCTTTCGATCTCAGTGTTCCGAGGCCATATCTGCATATGCTAGGCTCGTCAAGTTTAACTTGAGTATTCTGCGTGTGCAAAACTGGCTTGCACCCGTTGTAGATGGACGTTGAGCTTATCACACCCGATCATCACGTGGTGTCTGGGCACGACGAACTTTGGCAATGGTGCATACTCAGGGAGAACACTTTTATCTTGATAATTTAGTGAGAGATCATCTTATAATGCTACCGTCAATCAAAGCAAGATAAGATGCATAAAAGATAAACATCACATGCAATCAATATAAGTGATATGATATGGCCATCATCATCTTGTGCCTGTGATCTCCATCTCCGAAGCACCGTCATGATCACCATCGTCACCGGCGCGACACCTTGATCTCCATCGTAGCATCGTTGTCGTCTCGCCAATCTTATGCTTGCACGACTATCGCTACCGCTTAGTGATAAAGTAAAGCATTACAGCGCGATTGCATTGCATACAATAAAGCGACAACCATATGGCTCCTGCCAGTTGCCGATAACTCGGTTACAAAACATGATCATCTCATACAATAAAATTTAGTATCATGTCTTGACCATATCACATCACAACATGCCCTGCAAAAACAAGTTAGACGTCCTCTACTTTGTTGTTGCAAGTTTTATGTGGCTGCTACGGGTTTAAGCAAGAACCAATCTTACCTACGCATCAAAACCACAATGATAGTTTGTCAAGTTGGTGCCGTTTTAACCTTCGCAAGGACCGGGCGTAGCCACACTCGGTTCAACTAAAGTTGGAGAAACTGTCACCCGCAAGCCACCTATGTGCAAATCACGTCGGGAGAACCGGTCTCGCGTAAGCGTACGTGTAATGTCGGTCCGGGCCGCTTCGTCCAACAATACCGCCGAACCAAAGTATGACATGCTGGTAAGCAGTATGACTTATATCGCCCACAACTCACTTGTGTTCTACTCGTGCATATAACATCAACACATAAAACCTAGGCTCGGATGCCACTGTTGGGGAACGTAGTAATTTCAAAAAAATTCCTACGCACACGCAAGATCATGGTGATGCATAGCAACGAGAGGGGAGAGTGTGATCTACGTACCCTTGTAGATCGACAACGGAAGCGTTTGGTTGATGTAGTCGTACGTCTCCACGGCCCGACCGATCAAGCACCGAAACTACGGCACCTCCGAGTTCTAGCACACGTTCAGCTCGATGACGATCCTCGGACTCCGATCCAGCAAAGTGTCGGGGAAGAGTTCCGTCAGCACGACGGCATGGTGACGATCTTGATGTACTACCGTCGCAGGGCTTCGCCTAAGCACCGCTACAATATTATCGAGGATTATGGTGGAAGGGGGCACCGCACACGGTTAAGAATATGATCACGTGGATCAACTTGTGTCTCTCGGGGTGCCCCTGCCTCCGTATATAAAGGTTCAAGAGGGGGAGGCCGGCCGGCCATCATAGGGCGCGCCAGGAGGAGTCCTACTCCCTCCGGGAGTAGGACTCCCCCCCCCCCCCAATCCTAGTTGGAATAGGATTCGCGAGGTGGGAACAGAGAGAGAGAGAAGGAGGGGGGCGCCGGCCCCCTCTCTCCTTGTCCTATTCGGACTAGGGGGGGAGGGGCGCGCGGCCCAGCCCTGGCCGCCTCTCCTCTTCTTCCACTAAGGCCCATTAAGGCCCATGTACCTCCCGGGGGGTTCCGGTAACCTTCCGGTTTTCCGATAAAATCCCGATTTCACCCGGAACACTTCCGATATCCAAATATAGGCTTCCAATATATCAATCTTTATGTCTCGACCATTTCGAGACTCCTCGTCATGTCCGTGTCACATCCGGGACCCCGAACAAACTTAGGTACATCAAAATGCATAAACTCATAATACAACTGTCATCGTAACCTTAAGCGTGCGGACCCTACGGGTTCGAGAACAACGTAGACATGACCGAGACACGTCTCCGGTCAATAACCAATAGCGGAACCTGGATGCTCATATTGGTTCCTACATATTCTACGAAGATCTTTTATCGGTCAGACCGCATAACAACATACGTTGTTCCCTTTGTCATCGGTATGTTACTTGCCCGAGATTCGATCGTCGGTATCCAATACATAGTTCAATCTCGTTACCGGCAAGTCTCTTTACTCGTTCCGTAATACATCATCCCGCAACTAACTCATTAGTTGCAATGCTTGCAAGGCTTAAATGATGTGCATTACCGAGAGGGCCCAGAGATACCTCTCCGACGATCGGAGTGACAAATCCTAATCTCGAAATACGTCAACCCAACATGTACCTTTGGAGACACCTGTAGAGTACCTTTATAATCACCCAGTTACGTTGTGACGTTTGGTAGCACACAAAGTGTTCCTCCGGCACATGGGAGTTACATAATCTCATAGTCATAGGAACATGTATAAGTCATGAAGAAAGCAATAGCAACATACTAAATGATCGGGTGCTAAGCTAATGGAATGGGTCATGTCAATCAGATCATTCAACTAATGATGTGATCCCGTTAATCAAATGACAACTCCTTTGTCCATGGTTAGGAAACATAACCGTCTTTGATTAACGAGCTAGTCAAGTAGAGGCATACTAGTGACACTTTGTTTGTCTATGTATTCATACATGTATTATGTTTCCGGTTAATACAATTCTAGCATGAATAATAAACTTTTATCATGATATAAGGAAATAAATAATAACTTTATTATTGCCTCTAGGGCATATTTCCTTCAACCCCGCCGTCGCCGCCGCCGGCGACGAGGCCGCCGCAAAGGCTGCAGGAGAGGGGGATGGGAGGCCACCAAGCTCCCCAACAGGCGCACTGCCCAGGACAACGAGATCAGGTGACGCAACAACAAACTTACCAGACTTACGTCGCCGCCGAGAGATCCGAATCCAGCCATCGACCGACGAGGACGCGGCCACCGACCGGCCCCGGCCACCAGGAGCGAACTTGCGGGGACGAGGAGCGGCGGAAGGCAACACCACCCCCCAGCACAAGGCACGGGACCACAGGGGGAAGGGACCGACGACCGTGAATCCTCCTCATCAGACGCAAGGGCCCAGAAATGAGATCCGAGCACCGGCAGCGGTGAAGACAGAGGGGAGAACCCCACCCGCGGGGAGCCAGGGGAGGGGAGAGAGAGAGCACCTGCAAGCGGAGAGGGGGATGACCGGGCACCGGCCAGCGGGTCAGGGCGGGGAGCGGGATGGCTAGGGCAAGGAGGGGAGGAGGGGGAGGAGGAGGCGAGGGAGGAGGGAGGGAGGGGATCCATCTTGCATATGGCCTTTGTATTCAGCTCCTTTGTTTCCTAGCCGGTTGATGGCTTCATGAATCTAAAGTCGGGCTTTATGCCTTTTCTCTAAAAAAAACTCATTATTTTTCCTTTCGATCTACCTATTCTAGAAAGATTGCGTACTGAGATTTAGTATGATAGTTCAAATAGAGGGCGTCAGTTATTTGTCTAGGCGCATTGCATGTGATATACTTTTCTCATTGCAATGCGCAGGTTGGGAAATTTTGTAGCACCATCTAGATTAATTTGCTTGCTGCAGCTACACTTATTATTCTAAGTTGATTAAATTCATGTGGCTATTACTTCAGATTCACTGATATTGCTATTTTTTTCATGTTCTACTTTAATTTCAGAATAAACTGATAATCTTAAGTTAACGTTGTTCATGTGGATCAATTTACTCAGAATCATACCCCATGTACTGAGCTCAAGTTATGATATCCTCAAACCATCCATCTTTTTTTTCTCATCAGTGATTGTTGTCCCATGACACAGTTTGTTGACTCGGCCAACTGTGGTTCATTGGAATCCGTGTTTTCTCCTGTTGCAACGCACGGACATTTATGCTAGTATATTCTCAAAGACTATAGTACAAGTACATCATAACATCAATACACAATGACTTCACGATTATTCGCTAGCGAATCCATGAGAGAGAAAAATACGATTCACACATTACACATATATAGTACTAAGTCAACCAAGATACAATGAATGATCTTTCACAGATATACAATCGCCAAAGCTAATGAGATAACAAGCAACAAGTAAAACACATGTCTCATGCCACACAATCTCAATGTCCTGATGAGTATGGAGAAAAGGTTTCTGTCTTCCGGTATGTAGGTTTCGGAGACACTTGCAGAACACGTTAATAACTCTTGATTATGTTTTTGCATGGTGCGCTCCAGTCTTTTCTTTCTCCATAGATCCTTCAAGAATTCATCACCATGGAGGCGACTCCTAGTTGTAAATGACAAGTAACGTTTCTTGTCACTGACCAAATAAAACAAACCAGCTTCAAGTCGGCGCTCGCTGTATTTTCTAAGCGCATTGTTTATTGTGCAGGATGCTTTTTCAATTGGTCCGTGTTTTTCCCTATAAATCGGCCATGTATGGATCATGTGGTCGTCAATGAACGTGACAAGCCTCCATCTGCCCTCACGAAGCTGTCTTTCGTGGTACAGTGCCCGTTGACTTAAGTACAACTGTAGGTTTAGACAACGCCCTCATGCCATACTCGTCACGAATACATAGCCTGAACATCTTCTTTGGTCTGCTAACCTTGTGATCTTTTCCAAAAACTAGAGACCCAACCTTCTGCCTGAAAACAAATAAGAACATCTTCGTCGAATTCTTCGGTTGGCGTTTGGTCCTGTGTATGACATGAACATTCTAAATTAACATCCAATGATCTCTCAAAGAAGACCCCTACGAGCCAGTAGTAAATAGGCAAGAAAAAGGCGTACTGGAATATACATGCATGAACAGCTCAAAAAAATATAAAAGCACAAATAAACAACCCTTGTTTTTATGTACCTGCAGCTGCCAACGAAGGCAGTAGTCTTCATCTGAGAACCCGGCCGGCGAATCGATGGACGACTATTTTTTTCTCGGGGGAGAACGGAGGACTAATTAAGAAGCCCTTTTGTGTTATAATAACACGTTTTGTTCTTGCCTCTCTAATACTAGATAAGAAATGCGGCTTGCCGCACCCGGCAGCACCGCTGCCGGTCCGGTAAACAATGCCATACACCAAATCATTATCTATGAATTGACCCAAGAAAAATTTAGACAAATAACATGTGGTGTTGCCGGTCCGGTAAACAATGCCATACATCAAATCATTATCTATGAACTGACCCAAGAAAAATTTAGACAAATAAGATGCATCTATTCTAATAGAGCGTCAAGATATGAAGTGTAGGAACCATATAAGATAAAACATAGCAGTATAATACACTAATTGTAATACACTCTGTACTTTGCAAATGAGTTGAATGAAATTTGGTGCCTGAATGCGCCTTCCTTGTGTTAAAAAAAATAGTACTCCCTCCGTTCCTAAATACTTGTCTTTCTAGGCATTTCAACAAATGACTACATACGGAGCAAAATGAGTGAATCTACATTCTAAAATATGTCTACGTACATCCATATGTAGTAGTCATTTGAAATGTCTAGAAAGACAAATATTTAGGAACGGAGGGAGTATATGAACTGAACCAAATTTGAAAGTGCCAGCTTGCCGCACACCTCCTTCAGTCATCCAGCCCAGTCAACGTTTTGTCAAGCAGGTAATACTATGTCAGCAGTGATCCAGATTTAGCATATGCATTCATAAAACACACCTAACCAAGCGATCCATTAATTAGGGATTTCATAATATGGAACATCAGTCACTTCATCAATCAGCATATACCCGGAAAAAACATAAGAACAATACACTTCCTACCAAAACATGTGTCCTCTAAAATCAGAATCGATATGGACAAACAAAGGAATTATTAGACGAAGCAAACTATGCTCAGCCTACAATTGATAAGATGGCTGAGAACACATGGCTGCCACGCAACTCTGTACAGGTCAGCCGTTGAGTAATGTATGTAAATAGGGATATCAAAATTTGCAAGTTGTTGCATCAATATGTAATAGGAAAGATTTCGTAAAGAAGAGCAAGGTATTACTAAAGGCAGGGGCAAGCATTATTCACATCTTGGCAATCGCTTAATATGTCAATCTTTTGATCGTCATCTTCAATCTTCTTAGACATTCTGGACATCTTCTCTTTTAAATCACTTGAATGGTCTTCAAATAGCATTGCACGCGAGGAAGCTGCCGGTAGCTTGTGCTGACATAAATCATTGATTTATCTTTCATAAAAGGCCAGGACAGCCGAGATAGCTGAAGTAGTTGGAGTCGTCCTCCTCGAGGAAGGTGTTGTCCGCTGGGAAGATGAGGTATATCTGTCAGGACCCTGGGTTCATCAGCTCCCCATCCTGCAAATAAAAAAAAGAACAGTAAGCTCACTCACATAGGGAGGCAACCCTTAAGTCCTAAACAAAATATTGTTGCTCAATTTTTAATTTCAATGTGACAGAATCTACCCTGTTAACTGGCACAACAATAGTACTGCAAACAAAAGGTGGCACTATTAAAGCATGCCCCTGTTTTTTACTATAGCCAACAAGTGAGAAAATATAGTAGTTCATGTGGTCTTAGAGCTTAGACTGGAGAAGAATTTATTTTAGTACAGAACCACAATATGGTAATTCATGTAAGTCTAATTCAGTCACCAATTAGAGTCGACATCTATAGAGAACCACAATATTTCAATAATATAATTAATTTGACTAACATATTACAATTACAGCCATAACATTCTAAAGACCCATATAGACTAAAATATTTCAGTATACGAACAACACAAGTGGCAAAAATGGAATGAAATGGCTACAATAGGCTAATAATCATGATGTAATTGCAAGGTACTGCATGTCTTTCTTTTGCTTCATATGAACATAATTTCTACTAAGTTACTTGGCGCAAGGGTGCCGGTCTCAACGTTTTGCCGAAGCATATAGCATTTGCACTTTACAGGATGATAATAAAGTAAAGAAACATTCGATTATTATAGAAGTAAAACACAGAAATGGTAGCAAGTACAAATTATCATATTCTGTCCCTGGTTGCTCTAAAGGGGTCTGTTGCTTTGCACCTAATTTGCTTAGTGATATTCCAGTTGTTTGGTCAATTTACACAAGGGTTGGTAATAAGCTTGTAGCTTGGTCAAACTGGATACTTTATCTTCTACTAAGTTACTTGCAAGTTTCACTACTGGTTGACCTAACAAACCATCCAAGAGGAAACTCTGAATCTATACAAAATCCACAACAGCATGGGCTTTAAACCCAAGAAATATTATAAGATAGCTATCTCGAACAACCCAGCATAAATAGTTTTGCTGATGAATTATAATTAGTTATGTGCACCACAACCAAAAAAATTATGTGGTTATTTTCTTGAAAGAACAATTGGTAGCAGCAACCAAAAGCATAAATTAGCAGGTTCTCAGTCAAAAAAATGGGATGCATAAATTGTGCAAACAAAATGGAAAAAAAAAGCATAAAATCAGTGTTAGACTCGAACATCTCCAACAAATGCACATGTGAAGAGTAGAAACCAAGCAACAACTATATCAGATTGTACCAAGTGACGATTTTTTCACATGCCCCTGTACTCTCAACTCGATCGCTACATATTTACTGGTAGAAGTGTAAGGGTATTAGGGAAGCTCACTGTCTTATAATGGTAGCTCTGAATGACACCATCCTTCTCTCTTATATCTATGTCCCTCTGCCCAATCAATTCAAGCGACTGACACTTGGACATGTGCAGGTCTGAGCTTTACTTCAGACGCTCAATCTCGCCACCCTTTGCAATCTGTGCCATCAGCAACACCAAGTGGTCAGTGCAGGAAGATTAACCAAAGAAAATGACAAGCTAACCAAAGGAAATGCTACATGATATACCAAAAGGGCCAAGTTTTCAAAATGTTATACAAAAGAAAGCCATGATTCACCATTCATCAACTATTATCTCCGAATGATAAGTCACAGGAATGAGAACATCCATCATAGCTATACAATATTCAGTCATAATCCATAATAGTGTCCATGAGAACAGAACAAACTAAATATTTTCATCAAAAGAAACTGCATAGGATATGCACATGAAAGAGACCTAGCTACATGATAAATCATGAGACTGGGAGCAGGAAGATAGATCTGCAGATACTCTTCCTAATCCTCTTCCTAATTTTTTCGTCTACTAAATCAACATAGAAGAGGAATATGAGCTTACTCTTCTTCTTCTTCCCAACAGCTCTGGAGGACTGCATCTCTGCCTCTTGGATCCAACCCCTTGCAAATGAACAGATTGAAATATCAGATCTTGAGCGAATGAACTGGTAAATCCACGTGTGAGAGAGACAGGGAAGGGGGAAGTGGAGAGGGCACTCACTGCTCAATTCGCACGGCAAATTGGAGGCTGCTTACCTCGGGTCTTCTTCTTCCCGGAGGTGCATGAACGCAAGGACGAGAGTCCGACGCCCTCTAGCCGATGGCGATGCCTCTAGGCAGAGCTGCTGCTCCTCCCAGTGATGACCATGCGATGGAGGAGGAGTGGCAGGGGCCTCCTGTAAGTGGGTGGTGGTGGAGGCGGCCAAATCTGACCAGGGCGGCGACACCTCTCGTCAGGGCTGGCGGCGAGCGCACTCCTCCCACTGAGCACCGAAAGGGAAGATACAGCCCCTTTCTTGCAATCTAGCTAGACCACTAATGTAACAACAAATTTTCTCAAAGAATCTAATACCAATCATATATAAACAAAGCGCAAGTAAATACAGCCACCAAGGCCGTCCTTATTTCAGAATTTGAAATAAATAGCGGTACAAAGAGGAGAAATAATGAAATAACATGAAGGAGTTAGAACTCGGAAATCAGTTGTAACTAAACTATGAGAAACAATGGATATTACCTCAGGAATCCATATAGACCTAAGCTTCTCTTTAACAGGCAAAAAACCAAGCAATGAAACAGATAACCTAGCTAAATCCAAGGATCTGCTTGACGGTAAGGCACCAACAAAACAAGAAAGCCCCCAACAAAACAAGAAAGCCCCCAACAAACAATAAAAGATCAAGAACAACTCATATGCAATAAAGGTATGAGAGAGAAGAAATCCTTACATAAGACGGCTATAAACACTGGAGCATAAATAAGCAACACCTTTAAATACAAATAAAAAGGGTTCAGGGTTCATTGCATAGTGGGCTCAGATTCAGCTTTCCTCGATCATATAACCTACCCGCCTCATCTCTTATCACCACATCAATCTGTTTATACAATGGAGCCGCCCTGGTTATCACTCAACAAGAATGACCATCCAAGGACAGATGAATAGGTATCACAGGATCAAAAAGGAGTCTAGAGACAAGAGGGAGGATCCAACTTGATACCCACAGGTGCCTCGATTGCTTAAAGGCACACCTATTTCAGCCACGGTTAATCAACATCGCCCTAGCACGAACGCCACTGATCGATCTAGCAAATCCAGGAGCATAGCTATACGACCAGGGCATCCACATGTAAACCAGAGCATCACAGGAGCTCCTATGATAGCAACTGAGCATGAACAGGAGGTAGGGTGGTGGCGTGAGGGGCGGGAGGAAGAGAGAGGCAGCTAGGGTCACCACGGGCGTGCTGGTTTTATACGCCTATGGGTGAAATGACAAGAACGACATCGGCGGGGCAGGCTATTCACGCGCGGTGGCGCAACCAGGGCATTGCAGCGGTCTCGTTTTCGACCCGACGGACGAGACCGGCCCTGTCTGAGATCCAACGGTCCAGATTGTTTCATCTGAAGATCGGACGGCCGGGATTCGTTTGGACAGACAATCGAACGGTCAAGAATCCAAACGAACGGGAGAGCTCCATTTTGCTTCAGACTCTAACAAGGGGATGGGATACAGTGGATCTGTCCTGGTTATCACTCAACAAGAATGACCATCCAAGGACAGAACAACAAGTATCACAATATCAAAAAGGATTCTAGAGACAAGAGGGAGGATCCAACTTGATACCGACAGGTACCTCGATCGCTCAAAGGCACGCTTATTTCAGCCACGGTTAATCATCATCGCCCTAGCACGAACGCCACTGATCAATCAAGCAAATCCAGGAGCACAGCTATAGGACCAGGGCATCCACATGTAAACCAGAGCATCACAGGAGCTCCTATGATAGCAACTGATCACTAACAGCAACATGCAAACCCTATAATAGCATGGATCGACAACTACAGAGCCCGAGTAGGAACCGATGCATGAGTAGGCCATAGAGCATCAATGAGAAGAGCACAACATCAATATAGCCACGGCCATGTGCCATGCAGTTGCCGAAGCAGAGGAGCAGGAGGAAGATGGATCTCACCAGGGGAGGTTGTAGCCGAGGCAGTACTCAGTGGGCGCCAGGGTTGCGCCTGAACGCCGTCCAACCGGTGAGGAACCACGTCGGAGTTGCGCCTTGCACCCCAACACAATAATCATAACATGCACCTGTTTGTAAAATAAGAAAAAAAATCTTATTTATCTGCATTATTATAGTTCCCTTATTCAAGATTTCAATAAAGAATATTCTGATAAATAATATTAGTGGGTAGGAAACAACCCAAAAGTTCCTTCAGAAGTACCCAAAAGGATAAGCATGAACGGACAAAATTAAATAACATAAGCATTATACTTTCATCTTTTATCAGGTAATAATTGTTTCAAAATCGCTGTCAGAGCGGCAAGCGCCATGGAGAGATTACAAATGACCGAAAGTTCTAAAATGACCGAAAGTTCTAAGATTACAAACATGTAAATCCTTCAATTTCTATCAGCAAAGTAGAAAGTAACGGAGCAGAAACCAAATGGGTCATCTGGAAAAGAAAATCGTTGATCAGGAACGAATGAACACAACAAACGCTGAACTTGCTTTGTGTCTTGGGCCAACAAAGAAAGTATATGAACTTGGAGAGGGAAATGGATAGGGCGGTAGTAGCTGGTAGGTAGGTCAAGAGCGCAGCTAACATTTTTTCCTATCATTGAGTAACAAAGCATCTACAACCCATCTAGCTGATTTAGTACTGTTATATTCTGATTTAGAAAGAAGGGTCTATGATTATTTTTGTTAGATGTTTTATAGGTGCACTGAATATTCTTTTTGGATGAGTGATTGCAATAGAAAAGTAAATGAAACATGAAACAACGCTTCTTTGGACCTCGTGTGCACTGATGCAACTATTATCAAGAACACCGTCAGTTCAAAACTTATCATCATGCAAGCAATGGGCCTATCTATTAGCTGCCTGTAGTGCCTAAGGTAAAATCGAAAGGCCTTTTACTGCCACATTGCATGAAGAGTTTATATTCACACATGCATACTGCTATATGAACCTGCACATGTTGTGTAAATTAAACAACAAAAGCCACTGAGATGTGAACTGACTTCTCTCTAATCAGACTCTCTAGATACACCAAGAAGCATCGATAAATAATCCCTGCTGGGCAGAACACATAATCTAATATGGTACAGCACATCCAGACAACACTGACTATACCGATTGCTGCAGGATTAATCCTAGCATAAGTCAAGTCAGAAATCATCACATATATGTATCACTTTAATGCAGATGAAAATTTATAAATATATAGGAAAGCGTATATGGAGCATAGGACGCTGAGCAAGATATACAAAAATATAAAAATCTATTCGGTGGCAGCCAAGAGGGCCGAGGAAGTAACTAAGGGACCAAGTGAACATATATAGCTAAACATATTGGAACGGTAGAGATGCTATATAAATGAAGATATACATTAACTTGCTTAGCAAGACCAATGGGAAAAAAGCTAGGGAGCACAACTTTGTACCATCTACTTTTATTATTGATTCCTATTTACACAGTATAACCAAATGAGTAGCTCATATATAACCAAATGAGTAGCTCACATACATTTAGTAGAGAGCGGATGATTGATTCAGATGCAAACATGCAAAAGAGTTAATATCGACAGCGACTATAATGAGTAGCCCACATATAGTTCTTGATCCCTTTTTGTAGATATATAGGCTACGTATATTTCAAGCTTAGAGAAAACCAGCATAACAACCTGCAGATCAGAGACAGAAGACATGTACATAAACATGGATAACTGGGATTGTGAGGAAGAGTACATAAATAGAAGACACTTTATCACTATGTAATAAGAAGCACAAGCAAAGATTAACATAAACAACTCATTTCAGAAATCATGGTATAGATCATATTGAGTGGTTGAGGTGCTCACGGCCCACCTAAAAGTGATGGTAGCCAAAATAGATCATAGAATGACTATATGCAGCTACATCAATAATAGCTGACGTTGAGCTGTTGAGGTGCTCACAGCAGAACTAAAAAGTGATGTTGTGAGCTGGGACTTGGACCATCAATGTGGTTACGGTGATGCTGTCCACAGCGCTGCCATGAAGTACCTGATCGACAAAATAAAAAGAACACGAGCTCAAGAAAAAAAGAACTTCATAAATATATGATCATAATTTCAGAACCAGCATAGTCTCCTAGTAGAAAAGGTCGGAGAGGTCCCCATATGCACAGAAATTTGGCAAGATAAATGTTTCCGGCCTAATTAAGCATCACACAATCCTTGATATTTCTAAAAATCTGCATCTTACATTAATTAATACTAGGGTGAAGCAAAAGGTCACATATGGCAAAATAAAAAGAACAAGAGCTCAAGAAAAAAAAGAACTTCATAAATATATGATCATAATTTCAGAACCAGCATCATCTCCTAGTAGAAAAGGTCGGAGAGGTCGCCATATGCACAGAAATTTGGCAAGATAAATGTTTCAGGCCTAATTAAGCATCACACAATCATTGATATTTCTAAAAATCTGCATCTTACATTAATTAATACTACGGTGAAGCAAAAGGTCACATATGGCACAATTTGACATACGGAAACCATGTAAGAACCACTACTTGATAGCAGAAAGTGGTGGCATCACAGATCCAGAGAGAGTGCATTTTCTTAGCCCAAACAAATCCATTGGTAAGATAAGAAGAAACAAGAGGAGCATTGCATCCAGGAGACTGTGCTAACAACCTAGTCATCTCAAACCCAGCTGGTCTTGTCAACACAGACTTAATCGATGCCATCGCAGGTCCAACCATTAAAAAACTACTCATTAGCCCACCCTCACAATTTATCGAGCACCTATCATGCAATACCTTCATGATGAACCAGGAGGTGGCGCATCAGTGGCAAGAACCAGGCAGAAAGGGGACTGAGAGAGCAAGAGAGAACTGAGACGGGCTAAGAGGAGAGCCGCACTTCTCCTGCCGAGTGCACGCGAGGACGACGGCGACGGCGACGACGCCGGGGATGCGGACGACGGGATCCGGCAGGCCGGGAGAAGGAGCCGGCGGCGGCGTGGGGGCAGCTAGGGTTGGCGGGTTGAGGCTGAGCCCCTTGCCGCCCCGCAATGCCCTTGGGCTTCTGGGCAGAGAAGGAGCACCTGGAGCTCAAGCTCGTCCATGGCGATGGGGAGGAGCGTCGTGGTTGGTAGGAGGGAGAATGCGGGCGCGGGAGCCGCCGCTGTCGCCAGATGAGGAGCGAGCGAGGGAGAGAGGCGGCTGCGTGGGAGGAAGGGAGATGCGGGGGGAGGAGGAGCGAGTGCGGGGAGCGGCGGCGGGGCAGGGAGGGGCGCGGGAGGGAGAGGGAGAGAGGCGGGCGCGGGAGGGAGAGAGAGAGAGGCGGGCGCGGGAGGGGGAGAAGGAGGCGAGCGGGCTGGAAGGGGAGGGGAACGACGACTCTACGGTCTCGCCCCTGCCTGCGCTACAGATCTTTTCCCAGCCAAGTGAAATGACGAGAATGCCCTTGGCGGGGCAGTGTAATTACGCGCGGTGGCACGGCCGGGCGGGACACTGCTATAGGGAAAATATCCGACGGCTAGAGACGACCGAGTAAACATCCGACGGCTGGAGACGACCGAGCCCGAGATCCAACGGCCAGAACGCAATCACGAAACCGATCCAACGGCCCAGAATCCAAACGCACGGGACAGCTCCATTTTGCTTCAGACTCTAACAAGGGGATTTAAGGAAGGGCACATACGCCCGAATCAGACTATTGATCCGTTACTTTCAATCAGATGAGTCGGATTAGAAGCACATCAAGGATCTGGTACGGAAGCCTGCGCGTGATATGTTAGTTCTCTTTTTGTACGGAAGCCTGCGCGTGATAGGAGAATCATAGGACGTGTACGAACAGGAAAACTGAAACTAGAAAACCAACGCACACACGTGGGGCCGTGGCGCATCCAACACAAGAGACCAGAACAGCACACGCGTACACGCAGAGCCATGGCCGTTCCGTTCGTGCTGCTGCGGCTGTTCGTCAGCGGCGCAGCGACCGGGAGCTCACGCGAGGTTGCGTGGGGCACGTCGGAGGGCGCGTTGTCGCTGTGCACAGGGAAGCGGACGATCGGTGGCCTGCAGCGCGCGTGCGGTGGCGATGGAAGTCCGAGGCACGAGCCGTGCTGAAGCGCAAGATGTTGGGCGACGCGGAGGGGTCGTGGTGCCGGCGTTGCGGCGCGGTGACCGTGGAGGAACAGGCTGGGTCTCGATCCGCTGTTTGCGGGCTGCAGATCCGCTCATCCCGCAAGGGCTGGTGCGGACAGAGGCGTCGGTGACTCCAGGCGAGGGGAGGCATGGCTGCGGCTCTGGTCTGCGAGGGCGGCAAGAGCGGGATCTGGGTCCTGCCTAATGGCACCCTGATGGGCAGATATGGGGTTTTGAGGACGCGGCCCCGAAACGGAGGTCGGACCTCTTGTCGGCGAGGTGAATGTGTTGCAGGTTGGTGTTTGGTGGACCTCAATGGAGGGCTGTCGTGCTGCGTGGTGTGTGCTCCGGCGATTTATGTGGAGGAGGTTCGGCCGAAAGTCTTGCCCGACCGTTGGTCGGTGCCGGTAGTGGTGGCGTTTGTTCTGACGTCATTTTTCTCTTTGGGCGGACACTGAGATCAGAAGCAACATTAAGGGGCATGTACAATGGAGGTAGTACCCTGCTACTGCCCCATCTGCCAATAAGATAAAGAAAATCTGAAGCTACATGCATTACAAAACTTACCCAACGCATGGGATGGTCTCATATATTTTACTGGGTCCCACGATGACTCTCCTATCATCAACTTTATTTGCATGTAGATCGATTTTTCCTCACGGCACATTCTCTCCCTCTCCTTTCTTTCATGGAGGACCACACTTTTTGGCTGAAGAAGCTAGCTCCTCTACAAGCTACACCAAGCCTCTGCAAGCTATAGTCTTTTCTACCAATTTTCTCCATGGTAGCATTCATCCAACGTAGAATCACGGGGCATCTGTCCAAGCTGGACCACTGGCCATGCCCTTAGGGACACTATTTGCTCGAACCAGGAAGAAAAGGGTATATACACTGTTCGCTCCGCTTATGCAATGCAATTCCAGGGGAGGCTCTCATCAAACTTCGACAAACTCATTTGTAGGACATGGGCACCGGGGAAAGTCAAGATGTTCTCCTGGTTGTTGTTCCGAAATCGCCTCTGGTGCAACGACGGGCCGCAGCGACGAGGATGGGTAAACAGTTAGTTCTCCAGCTGTGTTACTGCAACCTGGAAACAACCCAACACCTATTCTGGAACTGCCCAGATGCAAGGGAGGTTTGGAGCTGGCTCGGGCAATGGAGGGGATCCCACCATCTAGCCCCTATTGAAGCTTGGGACCACAATCAATCGCTGGAAATTGTGAGGGCGAGTATCAACACAGCGGAGCATGCCCAACAGAGTGGAACAAAAACGATGCTGCTGTTAGCTTGCTAGGAGCTTTGGCAAGAGCGAAACAAGTGCACCTTCAGGGGGAAGGCACCTTCGTCTTCAAACATCACAAGAGAAATCAGAAACTCCATCGACATATGGAGAGTTGCAGGAGCAAAATGTTTAGAGCATCCCTTCGGGGAATCACCATGAGAATAGGCTAGACTATTGGCCGGCAACTTGTGTTGCTATGGCCCAAACTGTTTTGTTTCCCTTTTCTTTTCCTTTTTATCTTGGTCTTTGGATACTCGTCACCTTATTGTTTTCTTGCAGCTTCCCGCTAATGCTAATGAAATAGCCAGCAAGTGCTGGTCCTTTCAACAAAAATTCCTCCTTGGAGATGTTAAGCTCTTCTCCATCCCTTTCAAGGGTGGGCTCTTCAGGAGAAATCCTATCTCTAGTTGTCAGTGTGGGCGATAGCTACGACTACATTGTGTCCTCTTGGGAGGTGTTATCTTGGAGAGTTTGCACGCGCCTACGTCCATAGTTCCCCCATGTTATCATGAGTAGTGGATGTCGAGGAGGCAACACGGGTTGTTGATGTTGGTGCACCAAAGCCTTCAGAACCATTCGGTGATTCCATGGGACAGGGCAACGTCTTGGCGATGGCCTGGGTGGCAATCTTGTGCTGCAAGTATGACAGACTTGTCGGCCCGATTGACACAACCCAAAGGGTGTGGTCTTTTTTATGTCGGGTGGCGACCCCGGATGAGTTCGTGCGACGATCGTGGTCTATGTGCGGCTTCCCCATGTAGCTTGGGCTACACCGGTCAGGTCTTACGGCATTGCAACTCGAAGGCGATTGGTGGTATGTCGTCGCGGCGGCCCCGAAAGTTGGTGTTCGCGGATTGCGTCAGGCGCAATGGAGTGGTGCATGTCGGGGCGGCTACGCCGAGAGTTTCTGCAACTTCAAGGGAATTGTCCTCGTGTCGTGCGAGCAACGAGGTTGCCATCAAAGTTGGTCATCGGCGTGTCAAGCGGGACACTTGGCACATGGTCTTTGGAGGATGCTTGCTTTGCAACCTATGCTTAAGAGTTCAGGTCTTCTCCCATAGCAGTCTCAACTTCTTCTCTCTCGCAATGGTGGGAGGTTAGTTAGTTTCAGTGGAGCAGATTTCCCGTTTTGCTTGTGTTTGTGAGGTTGTTGTGTGTGACATCCGGATAATTAAACTATAGAAATTCCATGCTAATGATGCCATGTCATTATGATTACTGTTGCTAAACTCGTGTTGGTTCGAATCCACTCCAAATTCGAATTTAAAATAAAGTCAAATAAGTTATTTCTTCAGCCAGTTAAGCTAAAATGTTCACAATATTCTATAAATTCCCCTGATCATTGTCATGTTGAAACCAACCTCATTTGGATTACCAAAATCCCCCTGGGTTTTAATTTAGTGGTCCAGTGTCCCAACTAAATGCAAAACAGTGAAAGAAAATTAGAAACCAAATTTAGAAAAAGGGGAGAAAAGAACTCGTTGTTGGACTGGGCTCTAGTGCATAGTGCACAGCCTAGCCCATCTCCCCCCTCATCCCCTTCTCTGTTCACAGGGAGGTCGTGGCGACCATCCACCGGCACCATCCACCGGCCATCCCTCGAACCCCCCCCCCCCCCCCCCCCCCCCCCCCCGGGCGCCTACTTGACCCCATCGACCCCCCTGTCGAACCCTAGTCCTTCCCCAGTCTCCCCAGTCCCTCTCGCTCCTCTCCCCTCGCCGCACCCGAGCGAGGAGCTCGTGGCGCCACCACCGTCAACATGCTCCGGCACCACCCTGGGCTGCACCAGAGCATCTAGGAGCTCTCTCTTCCTCGCCTATGTCGACTACCTCGCCCCGTTCGAGCTCAGTGCCGCCGCAACACCCCGTTCGAGGTCGTATTCAACCTCCGGACCTGACGCCGTGTGCCGCCATTTCCGGCGCCGTCGACCCACCCCGAGCCCGCTGCCCTTCCCTACAGATTCATTGTGAGCTCCTCCATGATCACCCTCTTCCCCTTCCCTCGTTTAATCCCCGTATGCGCCTGTCCATGACGTCCCGTGGCCGCCATGGCCGAATTTTGCCATGGTCGCGGCCGGAGCCCCGTGCTCGCTGCGCCCAGCTCGCGCCCTGGCCTCGCGTTGCCCCTGTTTGGGCGCGCCTTAAACAGCATGCGCACCCGCGCTGTTGGGCGCCCCTACCCGCATCACCGCTGCCGCGTACTTTCGTCGTCGCCGCTGCCCCGGTCGCCCCGCTGCAGCCGCGCTGCCGCTGCCTCTGCATCACCGTCGCCCGCGCTGGCCGCCTTCCCTGCTACGGCCTAGTGTGCCAGGGCCACGCCCCTGGCCTGCCCTCTGCGTGGCTGCCGCCCGCCTCTGCTAGCCTCTGCCGCGCGCGCTCACGCCCCCTAGCTGCCCCGCACCACTCATCTCGCGTCGGCCAACACCCCTGCTTCCCCGCGCGGCCGCCTCCCTGCCCCGAACGCGTCTGGCACGGCCTCCGGCCCGACCCCGCCGTGCTGCCCGGCGACTGGGCGCCGTGGCCGCGGCGCGCTCCGGCGCCCGTACGCCATGCCGCGCCCAGGTCCGGCCCATCGTGCGGGCGCCCGCCTCGTTAACCACTGCATCGCACGCCCGCTAACCCCCCTGGCCACTGACTTGAGGGGCCCAACCCCTAAAAAAGAAACAAAAAAATAACTTAATTAATTTGAACATAATTAGTCTAATTATCTAATTAGTTAATTAGTTAGCACTAACAGAAACTGACATGCGGGTCCCCTACCCAGTTGACCAGTCAACTAGTGAACAGTTGACATAGTCAACAGGGTCCACTGTCGGCCTCTGGTGGCCCTGCTGTGTGCACTCTGCTGGGTGCACATAGCAATTTCACATTTTTGTTTCGAATTGAAGATAATTCAAGAATATTTTTAAAACTTTGAAAAATCATAGAAATTAACCTGTAACTCGGATGACAAATTGTTATACATGAAAGTTGCTCAGAACGACGAGACAAGTCCGAGTACATGGTCCGTTCGTCTGCCACACGCCCCTAGCATAGCGAACCTGCAACTATCCCCCTCCGATTTGTCTGTCCAAAAATGCCAAACTTCGGGAAAGCATTCCCGGATATTATCCCCTTCGCCGGTAACATGTAGCACTGCGTTAGAACATGTCTAGCTCTGCCTGTTGTCCTGTTATGCACTTGCTTGCTATGAATTTAATGTTTCTCCCCCCTCTTCTCTTTGGTAGACCCCGTGACGGCTGCAGATGCCGCTGTGATCGACTATGTCGACGACGACCTCTCCTTCTCGGCTTAATAACCAGGCAAGCCCCCCCTTTGATCATCCCGATATCTCCCATTCCATTCTCTGATGCTTGCATTAGATTTTGCTACTGTTATTGTTTGCTCCTATTTCAATGCATAGCCTGCTTTTGTAACCTGCTTATTGTTACCTATTTGCTTATCCTAAACTGCTTTGTATAGGTTGGTTAGTGATCCATCAGTGACCCCTACCTTGTCCTTGTTGCCCCTGCTTCATCATCGACGACTCGAGCAACGTGATCGACGACCAGAGCCTGACACCTCACATCACATCACGTCCCTTTTGTTGCTCGACTCTATAGAGTTACCATCGAGTGCCGAGGGTGATACCTCATACATCACTCCTGATGAGATCTCTGTAGTGTAGCTATTCGGTCATGGTCATCGAGGGTGATTCCTCCTTAAACCACTTTCGATACGACTCTGCCATGCAACCCCTCAAGTGTGAACCTCGAGGGTGGTTCCTCTTACGTTCACCTTGATGATTACATCGAGTGGAATCCATCGAGGGTGATTCCTCGGGTTTTCCCCTTGATGTTTGGACACACGGTTACCTTGACTTTACTTGAGACCTTTGTGAAAGTTGGCAGGCCCGGAGAGCACCCGCAAGATAATTACGTGGCATGGCCGGGCATTCTGGGCCCTTGTCGTAAGTCCACGAGACGGGGCGACGGGGTCACATCGATCGTGAGTCTCTGCTTGTCTCTGCAAGCTAATGCTACACTATGGTTTGGGTATTTGTTCTGAGTTGGCCGCTGGCCTTTATGCACTAACCACCACCACGCGAGAATAGTTATGGGCCTCGACGACGTAGTATCAGCCGAAGCTTTGTCAGACGTCCAGTTCAGCATTGCGGCATGGTTGGGCTGACACCATCCTGTAGTGGTGGAGCCTGGACCCGCCCTGCACGCAACGACCCAGAGTGCAACAGGCGATGGGCCTAGACCCCGGAGTGCTTAGGATGTAGACCGGCGGGGACCTCTCTGCTGAGCCTAGGTAGGGCTACGACGTGTTGATAATCCAAGGCCGGGCGTTGACCTAGAAAAGTGTGTCCGGCCAGAGTAATCAAGCGTGTTGGAAAACATGGTGCACCCCTGCAGGGAAGATTATCTATTAATAGCTGTGTCCACGGTAATGGACGTTCAGACTTATATCTTGATCTATTATAACTAGAAATGGATACTTGAGATATGTGGCTCCGGGATTGCTTTCTCGCAGGGAGTCGAGGAAGGATCTCTGGGCATTAATACTACAACATGCTTGTTAATTATAAACTGCTATTCTTTACTCTTCTACATGCTGCAAGATGCCTGGGGCTACTTGAAGATGCTAGTCTTCAATAGGGTAGGCCCCCCTATTATGGCATTCTGCAGTTCAGTCCACAGACACAACCCTTCCATTTGATACCAATGCATACTTAGTTTAGATCTAATGCTTGCGAGTACTTTGGATAAGTACTCACGGTTGCTTTGCTACCCCTTTCCCCCCCTTCTTTCTTCTTTCTGGTTGATGCAACCAGAGGGTGGATCCCAGGAGCCAGATGCCACCCCAATCGACTACTACTACCTCGAGGGTGCCTACTACTATGTGGAGCCCGCCGATGACCAGGAGTAGTTAGGTGGTCCCAGGCAGGAGGCCTTGCCTCTTCGATCGTTGATGTTTGTGCTAGCCTTCTTAAGGTAAAACTTGTTTAACTTATGTCTGTACTCAGATATTGTTGCTTCCGTTGATGCTTGTGCATCGAACTTGTATTCGAGCCCTCGAGGCCCCTAGCTTGTAATATGAAGCTTGTATTATTTTATTTTTGTCTAGAGTTGTGTTTTGATATCTTCCCGTGAGTCCCTGATCTTGATCGTACACATTTGTGTGTATGATTAGTGTACGATTGAATCGGGGGCATCACAAGTTGGTATCAGAGCCGACTGCCTATAGGATCCTCCTTTCCAACTCCCTAGCCGAAGTTGAGTCTAGTCTTTGAAAAACTTATTTACTAACATGGCAGTGTGCCTTACGGGCCCACGTCACCATTGGGTGGTATTAGGATCTTTTACTCCTCGTCTATACTCTGTGACTCTGATCTCTCTTCTATTCGGGTTAAATAATTTTGTTAACTCTAACTCTAGGTTCTCGTAAATACATTCTCCCGGAGAGCCCCTCACTCTAGATGATTTCTGGGAGCACCAGAAGATTCTGAAGATACTCTCCGATGTTTTCCCGAAACCCTTGTGCCCATCGCATTGTGATCGCTACCATCGATAAATCCTTATGGGTTCCTACCTGCATTGTCGTTCATACCTTCATCCCCAGTTGCTCTTGTTATTACAAGATGTCTTGAAATACTCTCCGATGTTCCGAGAACCCTTTATGCTTACTACCATGTAGTTCCTTGCCACATGAATACCCCTACGGATAATTACTCGCGCTTGCCGAGTATCCATTCATTCATAGTTGTTCATTTGTTTCGCAACATTCTTCGGAATGCTATTCGATATTCCGAAAATCCTTAGTAGCCTATTACTCTTGTTCCTCCTTACCTGCTTACATTATGGTTACTTTATTGTTTCAACATGTGTGTGACCATGTGTGTGAATGATTGCGTGCAAAATCCCGAATGTTCCTCCTTACCTGCTTACATTAAGGATGATTGTGTGCATTGACATCCTTACCCTATTGTTCCAACATGTGTGTGAATGCACGCAATCATCTTATTACCTGGAATTGTCCTTCCGGCTCAGACATCACCCCGGACATGAGCTGGTGGTCGACAAATCAAACCTTGATTGATTGTCGATCTATGTCTATTCAACTTACTTGTCTTCGATCAGAGCCTCTGCTTCTGATCCCCTGATTCGGAATTCAAAATTCCGTTACATTTGAGCTTTGAATTAGTCCGTTGTTTCTATAATCTGATCTCTTGCATTCTTTCTTCTTCTGGGTGAGTACCGATACTCACATCAGATCCCTTGTGGACCACAAGGTCCTTTGTTGGATTTTATCCGACTGCGTCCTTCATATTCAAATCACCTTGCGAGCCTTTCCTCGAATACATAGTGCCTTTGGTAAATTGTACCCTTTGTTTCCTCAACCGTGCTCTACTTTTGAGCTTGAGTTATTTACTCATGAACTTTGTGGTATATGTTCATAAGATTCCCTAGTGGGTTGAACCTACGCCTTCCCTAATCAGTGTGAAGCCGAAGATGCGAGTTATATCTACTGGCGTTTCTTCGGATAAATTTTGACCTCTTCAACGTCATCGAAAATGAGACGTGAATGAAAGGTTATGCAGTGGAGAAGTGGGAGTCGACCTTGAACTTTGTGTTCATGCCCATGGAAACGATGTAGATCCTATCATGGAAGCTTCTTGAAATAATAACTATTTCCTTGATATAATATCATCCAGTATATGTGAATTGGTCCTTTTCAACCGTGGTTCCGACCATGATTGTTCTCCTTTGATTCCATTTCTCGGACAAGTTAAAATACTTGTCTTCTGCAGATATTTTCACCTGTCCAACCTCTATCCTTTTCTACCTTCGAGTATTACCCTCTGGTATCTCAAGGATATCACGGAACTACATAATTTCTTATGAGTTCTTCATCAACTATTATTTCTCGCAGACTCAAATTTTCCACGGGTTCTGAGTTGTTAGACACTCGAGAACACTGATACCTCATTCAACTCTACACTTTCCTTTCCATTGTTTTGTTTAACCCTTCTTGTAACCTAACATATCTAAGCAGTGACAATTCCCTGCTTATGTAAACGCCTTGGTGTTCAACTCGGTCAGAAAGGCTCTGTTACTATTGTGGGTGATATCCCGGTAACTACCGATGGATGAGAACTTTGCCTATTGGTCCGCCTCATTTAACGAGCAGGAAAATGGTTCTCTTCGTCCCTCGCCCTTGGTACCGACGTTGTTGCCAACATAATTGACAGGCCATCCTCTGACCTACCCTGCCATCATGGCCATGCAAAATGTTAGCGTCTTTCTACTTTTAACTCACATGGTGGGCCCATAACCCACAGTTCCAGAGGATCGAAACCTGACTCTCATGTACATCCCTGTTCTCCAAAACTCTTCCTCGCACTTGGCTTCGTATGCAATTCATGAGCCACCTTCCTAGCGATCTATTGTGGTATCAGACGCAATACTTATTCCCATTGCTCTGAACCCCCCTGTTTCAGGCAACGAACGATTGCCTAACTGGTTGAAGCTTCTTATTGCACCTCCTTACCTTGCTCTCGATGGCTTTCCTGAATCACAACTCGAGAGGTGCGTCTATGCCACATTCACCAAGATAGCCCCCAGCTACCTATCTTGTGTTGAGCTCTGTCCTTCCCGAGTCTTTCCCCCTTACTCCACCCCTTCAATTTCGGGACGAGATTTCTTATAGTGGAGGAGAATTGTGATGTCCGGATAATTAAGCTACAGAAATTCCCTGCTAATGATGCCATGTCATTATGATTACTGTTGCTAAACTCGTGTTGGTACGAGTCCACTCCAAATTCGAATTTAAAATAAAGTCAAACAAGTTATTTCTGCAACCTGTAAAGCTAAAATGTTCACAATATTCTATAAATTCCCCTGATCATTGTCATGTTGAAACCAACCTCATTTGGATTCCCAAAATGCCCCTGGGTTTTAATTTAGTGGTCCAACAACAATTAAGTTGTCCTTTTCAATTTCTAAAAAAATTGTTAGGCAACTCCTTTTGGCCCCAAACTTTTTGTGCCATCTCAAGATGTTGTGTTAAAATTATGTTCCAAGTTTTGTTCAAAGCGAAAATCATTTGGTGTCCCGACTAAATGAAACCAAATTAGAAACCAAATTTTAAAAAAGGGGAAAAAGAACTCGTTGTGGACTGGGCTCTAGTGCATAGTGCACATCCTAGCCCAACTCCCCCTCATCCCCTTTTCTGTTCACAGGGAGGTCATGGCGAACATCCACCGGCACCATCGCTGGGAGGTGCACGTGTCGGCCATCCCTCGCCCCCGGCGCCTACTTGACCCCATTGACCCCCCTGTCAAACCCTAGCCCTTCCCCAACCCCTCTCCCTCTCGCTCCTCTCGCCTCCAGATCCGCCGCACCCGAGCGAGGATCTCATCGTTCCACCACCGTCAACACGCTCCGGCGCCACCCTGGGCTATACCAGAGCATCCAGGAGCTCTCTCTTCCTCGCCTACGTCAACTACCTCGCCCCGTTCGAGCTCAGCGCCCCGTTTGAGGTCGTCTTCAACCTCCGGACCTGACCCGTGCGCCGTCGTTTCCCGCGTCGTCGACCCACCCCGAGCCCGCTGCCCTTCCCTACAGATTCGTTGTGAGCTCCTTTGTGATCACCCTCTTCCCATTCCCTTGTTTAGTCCCCGTAGGCGCCTGTCCGCAACGTCCCGTGGCCGCCATGGCCGCATTTCGCCATGGTCGCGGCCGGAGCCCCTTGCTTGCTGCGCCTGGTTCGCGCCCCGGCCTCGCGCTGCCCTGGTTTGGTCACGCCTTAAACAGCGCGTGCACCCGCGCTGCTGGGCGCCCCTACCCGCATCACCGCTGCCGCATACTACTGCCGTTGCCGCTGCCCCGGTCGCCCCGCTGCCTCTGCATCGCCATCGCCCGCGCTGGCCACCTTCCCTGCGGCGGCCTAGTGTGCCAGGGCCACGCCCCTTGGTTGCCCTCGCCGCGGCTGGCGTCCGCCTTCGCTAGCCTCCGCCGCGCGCGCTCGTGACCCCCAGCTGCCGCGCGCCACTCCTCTTGCGCCGGCCCACACCCCTGGTTCCCCGTGCGGCCGCCTCCCCGTCCGGAACGCATCCGGCACGGCCTCCGGCCCGACCCCACCATGCTGCCCGTTGTGGCCGCGGTGCGCTCCGGTGCCCGTACGTCATGCCGCGCTCGGGTCCGGCCAATCGTGCGGGCGCCCGCCTCATTAACCGTTACATCGCACGCTCGCTACCCCCCGGGGGCCACTGACTTGAGGGGCCGAGCCCCTAAAAAAAGAAACAAAAAAATTTAGTTAAAATGATTAATTAACTTAATTTATTTAAACATAATTAGTCTAATTATCTAATTAGATAATTAGTTAGCATTAACAGAAACTGACATGAGGGTCCCCTACCCAGTTGACCAGTCAACAGTTGACTTTGTCAACGGGGTCCACTATCAGCCTCTGGTGGCCCTGCTGTGTGCACTCTGCTGGGCGCACATAGCAATTTCACATTTTTGTTTCGAATTAAAGATAATTCCAAAATATTTTTAAAACTTTGAAAAATCGTTGAAATTAGTCCGTAACTCGGATGAAAAAGTGTTATACATGAAAGTTGCTCAGAACGACGGGACGAATCCGAGTACGCGGTCCGTTCGTTTGCCACACAACCCTAGCATAGTGAACCTGCAACTGTGCCCCTCCGGTTCGTCTGTCCAAAATGCCAAACTTCCGGAAAGCATTCTCGGATGTTATCCCTTTCGCCGGTAACATGTAGCACCGCGTTAGAACACGTCTAGCTCTGCCTGTGTCCTGTTATGCACTTGCTTGCTATGTATTTACTGTTTGTCCCCCCTCTTCTCTTCGGTAGACCCTGTGATAGCTGCCGATGCCGATGTGATCGACTACGTCGACGACGACCCCTCCTTCTCGTCTGAGCAACCAAGCAAGCCCCCCCCCTTTGATCATCCCGATATCGCCCATTCCATTCTCTCATGCTTGCATTAGATTTTTCTACTGTTATTGTTTGCTCCTATTCTGATGCATAGCCTGCTTTTGTAACCTGATTATTGTTACCTACCTACTTATCCTAAACTGCTTAGTATAGGTTGATTAGTGATCCATCAGTGACCCCCACCTTATCCTAGTGGTCACTGCTTCATCATCGACGACTCGAGCAACATGATCGACGACCACAGCCCGACACCTCACATCACACCCCTTTTGTTGCCCGACTATGCAGAGTTACCATCGAGTGCCGAGGGTGATACCTCATACATCACTCCTGATGAGATCTCTGTAGTGTAGCTATTCGGTCATGGTCATCGAGGGTGATTCCTCCTTAACCACTTCCGATATGACTCTGTTGTGCAAACCCTCAAGTGTGAACCTCGAGGGTGGTTCCTCTTATGTTCGCCTTGATGATTACATCGAGTGGAATCCACCGAGGGTGATTCCTCGGGTTTTCCCCTTGATGTTTGGACACATTGTTACCTTGACTTTACTTGAGACCTTTGTAAAAGTCGGGCGGGCCCGGAGAGCACCCGCAAGATAATTACGTGTCACGGCCGGGATTCTGTGCCTTTGCCGTAAGTCCACGAGACGGGACGATGGGGTCACATCGATCGTGAGTCTCTGCTCGTCTCCGCAAGCTAATAATACACTATGGTTTTGGGTATTTTTTCTGAGTTGGCCTATGGCCTTTACACACTAACCACCACGCGAGAATAGTTATGGGCCTCGACAACGTAGTATCAGCCGAAGCTTTGTCAGACGTCTAGTTCAGCATTGCGGCAAGACTGGGCCGGTACCATCCTGTAGTGGTTGAGCCTGGACCCGTCCTGCACGCAACGACCCGGAGTGCAACGGGCGATGGGCCTAGACCCGGGAGTGCTTAGGATGTAGACCGGCAGGGACCTCTTTGCTGAGCCTAGGTAGGGCTACGACATGTTGATCTTCTAAGGCCGGGCATTGACCTAGAAAAGTGTGTCCGACCAGAGTAATCAAGCGTGTTGGAAAACATGGTGCACCCATATAGGGAAGATTATCTATTAATAGTCGTCTCCACGGTAACGGATGTTCAGACTTATATCTTGATCTATTATATCTAGAAATGGATACTTGAGATATGTGGCTCCGGGATTGCTTTCTCGCAGGGAGTCGAGGAAGGACCTCTGGGCATTAATACTACAACATGCTTGTTAATTATAAACTGCTATTCTTTACTCTTCTACATGCTACAAGATGCTAGTCTTTGATAGGCTAGGCCTTCCCCCTATTCTGGCATTTTGCAGTTGAGTCCACAGACACAACCCTTCCATTTGATACCAATGCATACTTAGTTTAGATCTAATGCTTGCGAGTACTTTGGATGAGTACTCACGGTTGCTTTGCTACCCCTTTTCCCCCTTCTTTCTTCTTTCCGGTGGATGCAACCAGAGGGTGGATCCCAAGAGCCAGATGCCACCCCAATCAACTACTACTACTACTACTACTACTACCTCGAGGGTGCGTACTACTACGTGGAGCCCGCCGACGACCATGAGTAGTTAGGAGGTCCCATGCAGGAGGCCTTGCCTCTTCGATCGTTGATGTTTGTGCTAGCCTTCTTGAGGCAAAACTTGTTTACCTTATGTCTGTACTCAGATATTGTTGCTTCCGCTGACGCTTGTGTATCGAGCTTGTATTCAAGCCCTCGAGGCCCCTGGCTTGTAATATGAAGCTTGTATTATTTTGTTTGTGTCTAGAGTTGTGTTGTGATATCTTCCCATGAGTCGCTGATCTTGATCGTACACATTTGCGTGTATGATTAGTGTACGATTGAATCGGGGGTGTCACATTGCAAAGGATTTGCCATTTTCATTGATTAAGGAGAAGAGTAAGTTTTTCGACATTACAACCCCGCCAAAGCGAGAAAGGGACAAATGCCTACTTTCGCGGCATCAAATTACACAAATGTCTAGCGCCCACCAGAGCCCAGATAAACGTCTCTTCTTTAATAGCATGCATGATCACCAACATAGGCGCCGCCTTTGCTGTGAACACACGTGCATTCCGTTCCTTCCAAATCTCCCAACCTGCAAGATGGAGTAAGGAGGCCAAGGCTTTCCTTGGCTGCGGATAGTTGGTGAGGATCCCATCCCACCAAGATCTCGCCGTGTCGTAGCTCATCCAAATAATGGTATTGACATCCAGGTGTAGCCATGCAAGGACCTCCATCCAGACCCAAATGGAGAAGCGACACTTGAACAACAGGTGTGCCATGGACTCATGCACTTGATTGCAAAGTGGGCATCAATCACAGTTTGGCCACCCACGACACTGAAGTCTATCTGTCGTCCAGATCCTATTTTGCGTGACCAACCATGCAAAAAAAATTACATTTGGGGTTGACCAAGCCTTCCAGACAATAGTTTGCAAGTTGGATTGAACAAGGCCAACAAATTGCGCCAAGTAGGCCATGTTGGCAGAGTAAAACCCATCGCTTGAGAGCTTCCATTGGATGGTGTCCGGGACACCCGGTTGGATATTGACAGACCAGAGCTTGTTCCAAGGAGCAACAAACTGTTCGAGGTGAACAAGAGATAATCCCGCGCTCGTGTCGATCAAATTTACCCAGTTGTCATCTGCGAGGGCCGAAGCAACAGTACCACGCTTCTTCCTAGATAGCTCGAATATTTTTGGTGTGATGTCTTTGGGGCGGATGACTCTATTTTGGTGAGTGAGAACCTACTCTAGTAGGATGACTTTATCACATCGAAGCTGTGAAGAATACCTGACTGATCTGGGTACCAAATTGCAAGGACCTGGATGGAAATGCAATCGGCAGGATAAATTCTTATCAACCAAGGGCAAGCAGTTGGATGCATGCATAATTGATTAGTGCATGTAGAAGCAGATGGATCAATATAACGATGTGGAACCATGTACTTAGGTTAGGTACGCACCTATGTATATGGGTGTGTCCAATTGTTATTTGAATGAGACATAACTAAGTCTCACCTAACTCCTACACCATTCTGAGCCAAGACAACAAGTAGCTATGTGTTTCCCGCTAGTGCCACATTTTCCACATTTTATACCAGCAAAATAATTACTCACACATCATTGGAGGTCTGTGAGAATTACTTGGAGCCAATATATGCCACTATTACGATCATAATGTTCTATTGAGAGAAAGAGATGAGAATTAGCTATTTTAAGAAACATATGAGAATTAATTTGTTCTCGATACCATCTTGTAGGCTTTTGCCCATCCTTGCTGGGTTGACCTTTTCTTTACAATATATTTTGTATACTTATTTGCCCTTTGTTAGATTGAGTTTTTGTGTGGCTGGGTTTTGAGTCCATGGGCAAAAAGAAAGGCGGAGTCAAAAGAAGAAGGCCATGACAAGTTAAAATGCAGAGAACAGAAAGGATGACATTTGTGTGTCTCTAGTTGGACACATCCCGTACTACAATTAACCTACAACTAAGATATAGGTGTGAGAGGTTATGGCATGCCGCGAGGCTCTTGCACCGGTGACTGATCTACATCTTAGCAATATTCAAGTGGCTAAGGGCATTTCTAATCGATCCCCTAAAAGTTAAGGGAGTATCTGGTGGAGTAAATTTAGTGGAGTAAATTTTTACTCCACTAACGGTGGCCGCACCTAGTCGATCCCCTATAGTTAGTGGAGTAAAAACAAAATTGTGTTGATTTTGTGTCCTAGCCGCATGAACTTCAAACACTACACGACACATATCATAAAAACAGTTAAAATAAAGAATGCATAGCATAAACTTCATAACATGCAGTTTCATCATCGCATTTTTCAAATTAAAACATGCAAAGTTCACCCAAAAGACCTCACTTCAAACACAAATGTTTGATCAAAAATCACCACAAACATAGCGTGTACATGTTATGGATCGAGCCAACCAATGGCATGCACCACCACCCCCTCGACCACCACCACTCAAACGAGGTCCTCGGCGAAGAATCAACTCCACCATTTCTTGGCCACCATCAACACCACCACCCCGTAAGCCACCACCATCAACACCACCACCATCACCACCATCATCGCCACCACTCCCTCGGCCACCACCAACACTCTGAAGAGAGGTTTTCAAGATCTCCCCACGAGTGAGTTCCCAATACTTTCTTGCCGTTCCATCCATTGTGTTTGGAGTCGTGAACATGGTATCATGTTATTCAGCCTTCTTGGCATCATGAATCCTCTCCTTCTCAAGTTCAAGCCTACCCTCCTCCACCTTCACCCTTCCTCTCTTCAGCCGCCAACTTGTCCTTCCACTTCTCATCCTGCAATATCTTGAGCTAATTCCACCTCGCCATCTTCTCTTCTTTGTGTTCGGCTGTCAACACCTTCTTGGTCTTGAGCATTGCCACAAGTTCTTCTTTGTAAGTGCCGCCGAATGAATTTTTCTTCTTTCTTTCTTTTGCAATCTTGTTTCCTTCTGGTCTACTGTTGGCATCTTCGTCAACATCATCCTCCTCCTCAATGGATATGCTCAACCTTTATCTCTTCGGAGTGGTCACCGCGATTCTTTGGATCCACTTCTCGTTCTTGCATAGCTCTTTTGTGGCAATGATGTAATGTGAAGGGCTTGTGGCCAAACTTGGTGTTTCTATGCTTGAATAGTTCTTGGATGTAGGGGCATACTCTGACACTTGCACACCTCTCCGGTGGTAAATGATTCACTTAGTTGATGCAACAGGATAATCAGTTGCATTGGTATTGAGTGGTGATCCAACGATATCCAAGAGAACCTTGCGTACGGCTTGATCACACATCGACAGAGTTGTTGTCGTGCTCGATAATTCTCTCCCAAAACATGGTCTTGGTTTGATCCATTCTAATCATTGCATCCATGGAGATCGTGCAACAAGCATCGCGAGGAGCAATATCCTCCTTTTGGTTGTAGTTGGCAGCGCGGGACCTTGGCACCTTCGTGCTTGCTCCGGTGACCTCAACAACTTCCTCTTCCTCGGCCAACCCCTCACCGGCCACCACCTTTTTAGCCTCCTCCTCGGCCTCATCCTCTTCCTCGGTCACCTCTTGCTCCATATCTTGATGCCAAAATGAGTCGTAGTTGAGCTCATTGATGTCTACAATGGAACTTTATTCTTGTAGACACGTGTTGGGCCTCCAAGCACAGAGTTTTGTAGGACAGTAGCAATTTTCCCTCAAGTGGATGACCTAAGGTTTATCAATCTGTGAGAGGTGTAGGATGAAGATGGTCTCTCTGAAACGACCCTGCAACCAAATACAAGAAATCTCTTGTGTCCCCAACACACCCAATACAATGGCAAATTGTATAGGTGCACTAGTTCGGCGAAGAGATGGTGATAAAAGTGTAATATTGATGATAGAAATATATTTTTATAATATGAATAAATAAAAACAACAAGGTGGCAAATAGTAAACGGGCACAAAAACGGTATTGCAATGCTTGAAAATGAGGCCTAGGTTCGGTACTTTTGCTAGTGCAACCTCTCAACAATGCTAATATAATTGGATCATATAACCATCCCTCAAAGTGCGATGAAGAATCACTCCAAAGTTCCTATCTAGCGGAGAACATAAGAATAAATTGTTTGTAGGGTACGAAACCACCTCAAAGCTATTCTTTCCGTTCGATCTATTCAAGATTTCGTACTAAAATAACACAAAGCTATTCTTTCCGTTCGATCTATCCTAGAGTTTGTACTAAAATAACACCAAAGCAAATTCATATTCATAATACTCAATCCAACACAAAGAACTTCAAAGAGTGTCCCAAGATTTCTAGCAGAGAAACAAAGACAAGAACGTGCATCAACCCCTATTCATAGATTACCCCAATGTCACCTCAGGAATCCGCAAGTTGAGTGCCAAAACATATATCAAGTGAATCAATACGATACCCCATTGTCACCACGAGTATTCAATTGCAAGACATATATCAAGTGTTCTCAAATCCACAAAAGTATTCAATCCGATAACAACGAAATCTCAAAGGGAAAAACTCAATTCATCACAACAAGATAGAGAGGGGAAAACACCATATGATCCGACTATATTAACAAAGCCCGCGATACATCAAGATCGTGACATCTCAAGAACACCAGAGAGAGAGAGATTAAACTCATAGCTAGTGGTACAAACCCTCGCCCTCGAGGGTGGTCTACTCCCTCCTCATCGTGGTGGCCACCAGGATGATGAAGATGGCCACCGGAGATGACTCCCCCCTCCGGCAGGGTGCCGGAAAGGGTCTAGATTGGTTTTCGGTGGCTACAGAGCCTTGCGGTCGCGGAACTTCTGATCTAGGTTAACCCCGGGTATCTGGAATTTTTGGGAATTTATAGGGTAAAGAGGGGGTGTGGGAGGCCACCGAGGTGGGCACAACCCACTTGGGCGCGCCTGGGCCCCCAGGCGTGCCCTGGTGGGTTGTGCCCCCCTCGGGGCACCCCCCAGGTGCTGCTCTGACTCATTGGATGTCTTCTGGCCCAGAAAAAATTCACAAAAAGTTTCCCGGTGTTTGGACTCCATTTGATATTGATTTTCTACAATGTAAAAAACAAGCAAAAAACAGCATCTGGCACTCGGCACTGGGTCAATAGGTTAGTCCCAAAAAATGATATAAAGTTAATATAAAATGATTGTAAAACATCCAAGAATGATAATATATTGGCATGAACACTTCATAAATTATAGATACATTGGAGACGTATCAGCATCCCCAAGCTTAATTCCTACTCGTCCTCGAGTAGGTAAATGATAAAAGAAATAATTTATGAAGTGTGAATGCTAGCAAAGTGCATAAGTTTGATCAATGATAATTTCAATCACTTTTCCTAGCATCATAACAACAATTATTTCTTATAAAACTTCTCATGTTAAAGTAGCAACCAATTCACATGTTAAGGTTCAAATGATGAATTCTCTTGAAACTCAACAACATATGTTCTTATTCACCAATCAATTGCAATTCAACTTATTCAATGGAGTTTAATAAGATCTCCACATACTCAACCATCTTATAGTCTTCTAGGATTTCTATCACTCACCGCATACACATGAGCAAAACGTTTCAACCGGACACATAGAAAGATAGGGGCTTATAATTTCGCCTCCAACGTATTCACCTCAAGGGTGATGTCAACAATAATAACTCATGCTACCCATATCCAACTGGATATATGTGCCTAGATCTTTCCTCACCACATGATGCTTGCCAAAAGAGAAAAATAAAAAGGAATAGAGAGAAGAACTTTGACTCTTTGCATAAAAGTAAATACATAAAGGTAAAAGATATGCCCTTCGCAGAGGGAAGCATAGGTTTCCATGCGCTTATTTGTTTGTATGCACAACCCCTTAGTGCAAAAGAACATCACGTTGTATTGCCCCTTGTGATGGCAACCTTTATTATGAAGTCTGTCACTTTTATTCTTTACCATCACAAGTTCGTACAATGCTCAATTTTCTCTTACACTAAATGATCTCACACTTTTAGAAGCAATTTTTATTACCTTATTGCACCGATGACAACTTACTTGAAGGATCTTGCTCGATACTTAGGTAGGTATGGTGGACTCTTGAAAATAAGATTTGGGTTTAAGGGTTTTTGGATGCACAAGTAGTATCTCTACTTGGTGCAGAATTTTTGGCTAGCAAAGATGGGGGCCAAGCACCACATGTTGAAGGATCTATGACAATATAAATTCTATGTGAATATGAACAAACATAAACCATTACATTGTCTTCCTTGTCCAACGTCAACAATTTTGGCATATAATATTTTGATGGGGGCTCACAATCACAAAAGATTTCCAAGATAGTGTATTTGCATGTGAAAGTTCTCTTCCTTATACTATTTATTCGTGAATTGCTTGTATGACCAATATTGTGATTGTCAAGCCTCAAAAGATTTCACTTTATAAACCCAATGTGAAGCTACCACTAGGCATGATATGATTTCAACTTCATGATATTTAATTTTTTCAACAATTTACTCATAGGATATAAGTGAAGCACAAGAGTAAATGACAAGCTACTCCAAAAAGATATAAATGAAGATCATGAGCATAATATTTATTCCTCTCAATTAATTTAAGTGAAGCAAGAGAGTTTATTCAAAAAAAATACTAAATCACACCATGCTCAAAAAGATATAAGTGAAGCACTAGAGCAATTCCATAGAAAAGAGCTTCGTTGACGGGATGTGCGTGCCACTTACTTAGCCTCCCTGGAAACTATTTGAGGACTCTATTTAAAAAAAACTTTCAAATCTAAGTATTTTATTAAAACAGCAAGCAAAACAAAACAAAACAAAATGACATTCCAAGAATAGCACACATCATGTGAAGAAGCAAAAACTTAGGCTCAACCGATACTAACCGATAATTGTTGAAGAGGAAAGGTGGGATGCCTATCGGGGCATCCCCAAGCTTAGATGCTTGAGACTTATTGAAATATTATCTTGGGGTGCCTTGGGCATCCCCAATCTTGAGCTTTTGTGTCTCCTTAATTCTTCTCATATCATGATTTTCCTAAATCTTAAAAGCTTCATCCACACAAAACTCAACAAGAACTCGTGAGATAAGTTAGTATAAACCAATGCACAACCTTATCATTATCTACTGTAGTGATACATCTCCAACGTATCTACTTTTTCTCACACTTTTCCTCTTGTTTTGGACTCTAATTTGCACGATTTGAATGAAAACTAACCCCGGACTGACGCTGTTTTCAGCAGAACTACCATGGTGTTGTTTTTTGCAGAAGTAAAAGTTCTCGGAATGGAACAAAACTTTGCGACGAATTTTTATATAATATATAAGAATTTCTAGAGCCAAGACCTACCGGAGAGGGGCCCCTAGGTGGGAACAACCTACCAGGGCGCACCACCCTCTCCTGGCGTGCCCAGGTGGGTTGTACCCACCTGGTGGCCCCACAGACCTCAACCCTGACACAATAAATTCCTATTTTCAGAGAGAAAAATCAGGGAGAAAGAATTATCGTGATCCACGAGACGGAGCCGCCGCCAAGCCCTGTTCTTCCTCGGGAGGGCAGACCTAGAGTTCGTTTGGGGCTCCGGAGAGGGGGATCTTCGTTCTTCGTCATCACCAACCCTTCTCCATCGCCAATTCCATGACGCTCCCCACCGGGAGTGAGTAATTCCTTCGTAGGCTCGCTGGTCGGTGAGGAGTTGGATGAGATTCATCATGTAATCGAGTTAGTTTTGTTAAGGCCCGATCCCCGGTATCCACTATGTTCTTAGATTGATGTTGCTATGACTTTGCTATGCTTAATGCTTGACACTTTGGGCCCGGGTGCCATGATTTCAGATCTGAACCGTTTATGTTATCATCATTATATCCATGTTCTAGATCCAATCTTACAAGTTATAGTCACCTACTACGTTTTATGATCCGGCAATCCCGGAGTGAAAACAACCGGGCCCACTCCTAGTGATGACCGTAATTTGAGGAGTTCATGTATTCACTATGTGTTAATGCTTTGTTCCGGTTCTCTATTAAAAGGAGGCCTTAATATCCCTTAGTTTCCAATATGGACCCCGCTGCCATGGGAGGGCAGGACAAAAGATGTCATGCAAGTTCTTTTAATAAAGCACGTATGACAATTTACGAAATACATGCCTACATTATATCGATGAACTGGAGCTAGTGCCGTATCGCCCTGGGTTATAACTGTCTCATGATGAATATCATCCAACAAGTCACCGATCCAATGCCTACGAACTTCTCATTATTGTTTCTGCTAAGTTACTGCTGCTATCATCACTGTTACACTTGCTACAAAATTACTGTTATCACTGTTACTGTTACTATTGCTACTATCACTACTATCAAAACTATCAAACTACTTTGCTACTGATCACTTTGCTGCAGATAATTAATCTCCAGGTGTGGTCGAATTGACAACTCAGCTGCTAATACCTTCAAATATTCTTTGGCCCCCTTGTGTCAAATCTATAAATTTGGGTTGAATACTCTACCCTCGAAAACTGTTGCAATCCCCTATACTTGTGGGTTATCAAGACCTTTTTCTGGCACCGCTATCAGGGATCATAGCTATATTTGTCAAGTCACTTGGGATTATTATCATATTATCACTATGAAGAATCTGAAGGATCCTAAGACTAAGATATTTCCCTCAAGCACGAGGGGAGGTAAGGAACTGCCATCCACTTCTGCTTTAGATTCACCTTCTATTATGAATAAACTTGCAACACCACCACATGCTATTAATTCTGATATGTTACAAGTTATTGATGATGCTACTACTACTATGAATGATGCTTATGATGATGCTAGTACCTTGCTTGATAATGATGATGTGCCACTTGGTGAATTTCTTGATAAAAAATTTCCAGAGTTATACAACATGATGTTGTCGAATCTGATGATGAGCTTGAAACTAAATCTCCTTGAACACTTGCTAGAACTAGCCTTCCTAGATATGAATTGCCTAAGGTACCGGAAGGGTATGTTATGCGTGAAGAAACAACTAGAGATATTCTTGCTTGCAATGATATAGATGATCAAGTGAAATTACTACACAGGTATAAAGAAAAATCTCTGAATGCTAGAATGAAATGTGATCCTAAGTTTGCTACTTCGCCTATCTTTATTGATGATAAGAATTATGAATTCTCTGTCGACCCAGAGCTAATTACTCTAGTTGAATCTGATCCTTTCCATGGTTATGAAACTGAAACTGTTATGACACATCTTACTAAGTTGAATGACATAGCCACCCTTTTTACTCATGATGAGAAAACTTGCTATTACTTTATTCTCAAATTATTTCATTTATCATTAAAGGGTGATGCTAAAGCTTGGTACAATACTCTTGCTCCTGGTTGTGTGCGTAGTCCCCAGGATATGATTTATTACTTCTCTGAAAAATATTTTCCTGCTCATATGAAACAAGCTACCTTACAAGAAATATTTAACTTTGTGAAAACTAAAGAAGAGAGTCTCCCACAAGCTTGGGGGAGGCTTTACCAGTTACTTAATGCTTTGCCTGATCATCCTCTTAAGAAAAATGAAATACTTGATATCTTCTATAATGGACTAATCGATGCTTCTAAGGACTTCCTAGATAGTTGTGCTGGTTGTGTTTTCAGGGAACGAACTGTTGGATAAGCTGAAGAATTATTGAATTACATATTGAAAAAGGTATTCCTGAACCACTGCCTAAACCCACTTCAAAGAAGAGGGGTATATTATATCTCAGTCCCAAAGATTTGCAACATGCAAAGAAATCTATGAAGGAAAATGGTATTAAAGCTGAGAATGTTAAAAATTTACCTCCCATTGAAGAAATACATGGGCTTAATACACCACCACTGCCTAAGGTGGTAGAGGTAAATTCTCTTATGAAGTTTGATGATAGTGATAATCCTCACAATATGCATCCTAGTCAATGCCTTTATGAGTTTGAAAACTACATTAGGAAACAAGATCACTTCAATGCAAATGTTATGAAACAATTGAAATATAATTTTGATATGATTGCTCGCTTGAGTGACTTATTATTTAGAATATCAAATGAAGTTAGAGGTGTTGGAAAGCATGCTTCAATGGTTCAAACTCAATTAGAGCAAGTTGCTAAATCTCAAAAAGAATTGCTTGATGAAATGAATCAAAATATGCATGACTTTGTTGTTAGAGTTGCAACTAGAGGAGGTAAAATGACTCAGAAACCACTTTATCCTGAGGGATACCCTAAAAGAATTGAACAAGATTCACAAAGAGCTAACACTAGTGCACCTAGTCCTTCTAGGAAGGAAAAGAAAAAGAAAAATGATAGGACTTTGCACACTCCTACTGAACCTAAAATAGAGAAACCTCCTGATAATGATAATGAAATTTCTATCTCTGATGCTGAAACTCAATCTGGTGATGAACACTCACATACTGATAATGAAAAAGTTAATGATGAGGTTCATGAAGACTCTCAACCAAACAATGAAAAAGAACGAGATAATGATGTTGAGATAGAACCACCTGTTGATCTTGATAACCCACAAACTAAAAATAAAAGATTTGACAAAAGAGACTTTGTTGCTAGAAAACACGGTAAAGAAAGAGAACCGTGGGTTCAAAAACCTATGCCTTTTCCACCCAAGTCAACTAAAAAGAATGATGATCAAGAATTTGGACGCTTTGTTGAAATGCTAAGGCCAGTCTTTTTGCGTACTCGCTTCACTGATATCTTGACAATGCCTCCTTATGGAAAATATATGAAAGACATCATCACAAATAAGAGAAAAATACCGGAAGCTAAAATCTCCACTATGCTTGATAATTACACTTTTAAAGATGGATTACCTAAAAAACTTGGAGATCCGGGAATACCAACTATACCTTGCTCTATCAAAAAGAATTATGTGAAAACTGCTTTGTGTGATTTAGGAGCTGGTGTTAGTGTTATGCCTTTCTCTTTATATAAAATACTTGACTTGAATAAACTCACACCTACTGAAATATCTTTGCGAATTGTTGACAAATCAACTTCCATACCTATCGGTATATGTGAGGATGTGCCCGTTGTTTTTGTTAATGTTACTATTTTGACTGACTTTGTTATACTTGAGATGCCCGAGGACGACAACATGTCGATTATCCTTGGTAGACCCTTCTTGAATACTGCAGGGGCTGTTATTGATTGCAATAAAAGCAAGGTCACTTTTCATATTAATGGTAATGAGCACACTGTGCACTTTCTAAAGAAACAATTCCAAGTGAATGGTATTAATGTTATTGAAAAATCTCCGACAATCAGTATTTGAAGTTTTTAAATACCTCTACCTACTGTAAAAAAGAAATATGAAATACTTATTGTTGGGAAAATGCATATCCCCATTGAGGAAACTTAGTGATTTACGAAAGTTCTTCGGTTTCATGCTAATCGAAAGTGGTTGTTAATAAGACTTGATCAACCTTCTTAATGGATCATTTTTAAACAGTATGAAGTTGATGAATTTAGTAAGCACTACTTTCTGTACCTACTTTTTATTCTCTGTTTTTATCAGTTGAATAAAATAAAATACCGTGTTTTGTCTGTTTTCTGAATTTCCCGTGCAATAAAAAATGACCCAAAAATAAAAGTTCTCAGAATGCCCTGAAAATTTAATATGTTTTTTTTCTGAATATTTGAGAATTTTTGGTGCAATAAACATCAGAGGGAGGTGCACCAGGTGGGCACAACCCACTTGGGCGCGCCAGCACCCCCAAGCATGCCCTAGTGGGTTGTGGTCCCCACGTGGGCCCCCTCACTTACCTCTTCATCCCACATCATCACTTACCTCTAGAAAAAAAATCCCCATTGCTCTCTCTCCCGTGTTCTTGAGCTCAAACCCACAGATTTCGATCTCTTTGCTCGAAGCTCAGTTTCCGAAACTATTTCGGGGGATTGTTGCTTGAAAATTGTACGTGGACATGAATATCTTCAGGAAGTTTGGCTCTAAGAAGAACTCCAAGGGTGTTATTGGGGAGTCTTCTGACAGTGATCTCCACCCCCGAAGGTTGGGGGAGGTACGGCCGTGCGAATGGCCGCACACCCCGTTCCTGCAAGAGGCTGGAATTCTTGAGGAGTTCATGCAATACGTTGCTAATGCCGGCATCACCGACTTCATCGCAGATGAGTGTGACCAGCACCACATCCTCACAAACATATTTGTTCAGAGCTTTACTTTCTTGCCTAGAAATAATCCTCCTGAAGTGAGCTTTGATTTATATGCTGAAAACCATCAGATACCCCTTACTGAGTTTTTTGACATATGCATGATCCCGTCTGATGGGAGCTTGGCTGAGCCTAGGCCGGCCGAGTTTGAGGCCTTTTATCGCACTCTAACAGTGGGTGATGAGAGAGGAGTGTCAGCCATCACTGCCGCTGGCTTACATTTTCCCGTTGTTCGTTACTTTGCACTTTTTATTACCAAATGCTTGCTTGCTAGGGAGAAGGTGGGTGCACTTAGTTCACCATACCTTGCTGTTTTACGTCGTGCACTGGAGGGCGACAACACGCATAGCTTGGGAGCTATCATGGCTCGTCGCCTCCATCTTAATAAATCTCAGGGCAAAATACATGGTGGGATTTTGGCCACTCGTTTGGCAGCTCATTTCGAGGTAGCAATACGCCCTCATGATTACCCTCTGACTAAGGTTTACCTAGATCGTGCAGCCATGGATCACCATCACTTTCTTGCACATGATCATCCTGACATTGCCATTCCCTACAACCTGGTCTATAGTGTTAAAAATTGTGATGTTATTCCATTGCCTGCTCCTGCTTTGTTTGATTCTGTTGCCAGGGGCGGATACCGGATTATGCCTGCAGACATCATCGCCTAGTGGAATGCTCACGCTGCTGCAGAGGCGGCGAAGGAGCCTCAACAGTGGGATGAGTGGATGCCTACTCCTCAGGATCCCTACTACCCTCCAGGCTACCGATTCACTACCAAGTTAGGCCAAAAGCCTAAGCTTGGGGGGGGGGGGGTACGTGTCTCTCACCGACATTACATTCATGTCCACTTATTCCATTTGTCGGTGTTCACACTTTTTCATTGTATCATCCATGCTTAGGTTTATTTTCTTGCTTTCTTCTTGTGCATTTGAAAAACTTTAGAAAAACAAAAAAAAGTTGTAGTTAATTTAATTTCTATGCATGCTTAGTAGTAGTACTAAAAAGAAAGTCCAAAAAGATTTCCTTGTTCTTATTTTGCTTGTTGGGAGCTTTCCCGTGTAAATAGTTTTTCTCGATTTTTGCTTCTCCCTTTTATTTGCTTGCTAAAGAAAACCAGAAGCTCCAAAAATATTTCAGTGTGTTTCTCTGAATTTCTTTTCTTTTTTATTCGAGTTGTGCCGAGGAGAAGACCACGATGAAAATGTTGTGTGGCTCTCGTATGAATAATTGTTAAACTAATAAAGAGCCCATTTTATATTGTCTTCTCCTATTGAATGAAATGTTTGCAGATTCCAGCTTAGTCCATGGCACTCTTGCACTATTAGTATTTTCATATCATTCAGTCGTGCAAGTGAAAGGTAATAATGACGACATTCGATGAATTGGCCGTGGCAAAGAGAAACTGGTATGAACTCGACTTGTTCTGTTTGTGTAAATATGTTTAACCTAGCATCCAGGTTTCAGCCCATTATGATTGAACATTTTTGCAATGAAAATTAGAGATTATAGTTTCTTATGCCATGCATAAGTAGCTCGAAGTTAATAATGATTTATCTTGGATATCGTACATAGCGTTAAGATGATTGCGATGTAGTATGATGATATTGTATCCTCCTCTGAATGTTCAAGTGGCTTGACTTGGTACATGTTCATGCATGTAGTTGAATCAAAACCAACATACCCCCTATAATGTTTATGTTCATGGTGTTCATATCCTACTCATGCTAGTGTCCAATGTTACTTACGCATAATGCATGGTTATGATCGTTGTTGCTCTCTAGTTGGCCGCTTCTCAATCTAAATTGCTAGCCTTCGCCTGTACTAAGTGGGGATTCTGCTTGTACATCAAAACCCTTGAACCCAAAGTTATTCCAGATGAGTCCACCATACCTACCTATATACGGTATTATCCTGCCGTCCTAAGTAAATTTGCATGCGCCACATCTAAAAACTTCTAAAAAGTATCCTTTTTGTGTGTCTGGATCGTTCTGAAGGAAATATGCCCTAGAGGCAATAATAAAGTTGTTATTTATATTTCCTTATATCATGATAAATGTTTATTATTCATGCTAGAATTGTATTAACCGGAAACTTAGTACATGTCTGAATACATAGACAAACAGAGTGTCACTAGTTTGCCTCTACTTGACTAGCTCGTTGAATCAATGATGGTTATGTTTCCTAACCATAGACATGAGTTGTCATTTGATTAACGGGATCACATCATTAGAGAATGATGTGATTGACTTGACCCATTCGTTAGCTTAGCACGATGATCATTTAGTTTGTTGCTATTGCTTTCTTCATGACTTATACATGTTCCTATGACTATGAGATTATGCAACTCCCGAGTACCAGAGGAACACTTTGTGTGCTACCAAACATCACAACATAACTGGGTGATTATAAAGGTGCTCTACAGGTGTCTCCGATGGTACTTGTTGAGTTGGCATAGATCGAGATTAGGATTTGTCACTCCGATTGTCGAAGAGGTATCTTTGGGCCCTCTCGGTAATGCACATCACAATAAGCCTTGCAAGCATTGTGACTAATGAGTTAATTGCAGGATGATGCATTACATAACGAGTAAAGAGACTTGCCGGTAACGAGATTGAACTAGGTATGAGGATACCGATGATCGAATCTCGGGCAATAACATACCGATGACAGAGGGAACAACGTATGTTGTTATGCGGTTTGACCGATAAAGATCTTCGTAGAATATGTAGGAGCCAATATGAGCATCCAGGTTCCGCTATTGGTTATTGACCGGAGACGAGTCTCGGTCATGTCTACATAGTTCTCGAACCCGTAGGGTCTGCACGCTTAACGTTCGGTGATGATCGGTATTATGAGTTTATGTGCTTTGATGTACCGAAGGTAGTTCTGAGCCCCGAATATGATCACTGACATGACGAGGAGTCTCAAAATGGTCGAGACATAAAGATCGATATATTGGATAACTATGTTTGGACTTTGGTAGGGTTCCGGGCAAGTTCGGACAAATACCGGAGTACCGGGGGGTTACAGGAACTCCCTGGGGAGTGTAATGGGCCTATTGGGTCTTAGTGGAGAAGAGGAGGGGCATCCAAGGAAGGCCGCGCGCCCCCTCTCCCTCTAGTCCGAATTGGACAAGGAGGGGGGCGGTGAGGGAGTCCTGGACTAAGGGGTCCTCGGGCGTCCGGCCTGTTAGCCATGGGCCGGACTGATGGGCTGTGAATATACGAAGACCGAAGACTGCACCCATGTCCGAACAGGACTCTCCTTGGCGTGGAAGGCAAGCTTGGTGACCAAATATGTAGATTCCTTTCTTTGTAACCTGCCTTGTGTAACCCTAGATCCTCCCAGTGTCTATATAGACCGGAGGACTTAGTTCGGAGGATACTAATTATCATAACCATACAAGTTAGACCTCTAGGGTTTAGCCATCTCAATCTCGTGGTAGATCAACTCTGGTAATACTCATATTCATCAAGATCAATCAAGCAGGACATAGGGTATTACCTCCATAGAGAGGGACCAAACCTGGGTAAAACATTGTGCCCCCTGTCTCCTGTTACCATCGACCTTAGACGCACAGTTCGGGACCCCCTATCTGAGATCCCCAGTTTTGACACCGATATTGGTGCTTTCATTGAGAGTTCCATTGTGCTGTCATCGAAAGGGTTGATGGCTCGACTTATCGTCAAGGAAAATATCACCTCCAGAGGAGCTCTGGCCTCTGGCCAAACCCTTCGGCTGGGCGGTTTTATCATGACCGCCCGTTTGGCCCTTGAGCCGACGATGATGACCTCTCGAGTCATCGAAAATCGCCTCTGCATTGATTCTGAATACGCCAGACGGATGGATCCGATGGAGTTATCGTCTTTAAACAAACTCCTAGATCCCATTGCCGCCTTGGGGGTTGCTACAGACTATGATCAGATTGGGCTTAAACCCGACCAGAGAGAAATTAAATCTGCACCGATCACCCACCAGATAGCGGTAGTGGAGGAGCAAGATAACTCTTCCTCTATATTGAGGACGAACTATGTTCAGATCTCCGACCTCGAGAAGCCGGACACCTACCGGCAGAAAGACATGCCTTGTCCTCTGAACATAGAATCAGACGATAAGCTTCAAATATCAGTTGATATCCCGGAGCTCGAACCACTAAGTCCGGAAGATCTTCGGACTCCGAACCCAAAATTGGGTCAGGGTTCGGATTTAATTCCACCCACCCACCCAGACATAAGCACTCTCTTGAGCACGCAGCAGCAATCTCAGGAAACGGTCCACCACTTTTGGGCCAGATTCCTCCTTGTGAAAAACAAGATCAAAGATTGCCGTGACGAAGACGCGATCTCAGCGTTTCGCAACAATTGCACAGAAGAGGGAATCCTCAACGCCATCAACTGTTGTCACATATTACACTTTGCTGACTTGGCAACTATCGTGCGGAAGTACAACGCAATGGAAAGCGCCTGGAAAACTTAGGCAGCACGGTGGGGACCAGCAGTCCCCACTCAACCCGTCGTTCAGACAAAAAGGGCGCACCCTCATGGCACGTCGGGAAAAATGGTAAAGAAACACAATCCCATTACGGTACGCGGAACCGTTCTGGAAGGATGGCTCGACAGGCCATGCAAAATACACACAACACTGGATAGCATACCTACCCACAGCCTTAGAGCATGTTGGATACTCTGGCAGGTGGCCAAGAGCGGTGAAGATATCCTCACCAGGAATACCCCAGAGCAACACCCCCCCAGAAGACGACGACCTCAAAGTATTGACGGTCTTCGAGACATTCACCTCAAACAATAGGCGCAAAAGGGCACTCCACGAACTCGCTGAAGTCTGCCAGATTGCAACAATAAACCCTTGGAACAACATGGCGATAAGCTTTAATGCTGGCGATGAGCCAAAATACAGGACAATCCGAGCACTAGCTGCCTTGGTCCTCAGCCCAATTGTGGATGGCTTTCGACTCACCAAGGTTCTCATGGACGGCGGCAGCGGACTAAACCTCATCTATGAGGATACAATACAAAAAATGGAAATAGACAGGAGCCGCATCGAGCAAAGCAACACGACCTTCCGAGGAATCATTCCCAGTCGGGAGGCACGGTGTGCGGGAAAAATCACACTCGACATGGTATTCGGCACACCGAAGAACTATCGGTCTGAAGAAATAACCTTCCAAGTGGCCCCTTTCAACAGCGGATATCACGCCCTCTTAGGGCGAGATGCATTTACGCGCTTCCAAGCGGTACCCCATTATGGATACATGAAGCTTAAGATGCCTAGGCCCAATAGTATAATCACTCTAGCTAGTGATCCGGACATAGCACTCCGTGCCGAGTATAAAACCGCATCCCTGGCCCTCGAGGAATTATCTAAAGCCCTCGCGGCCGAAGAATTAACCGCGTTGCGCTCCACGGTGGATAGAGATGATGTGGTCCTAGACAAACGACCCAAATCAACCTCCTTCAAACTAGCAGAAGAAATAGTCAAATTCCAAGTCCATCCAACGGACCCCAAGAATACAGCATACATTGGAGCACAACTAGACCCAACGGTTGACTCTGTGCTACAAGAGTTCCTGCATGATAATTGGGATATATTCGCCTGGCACCCTTCTGATATGCCAGGAATCCCACACGAGTTGGCCGAACACAACCTCAATATACTGAAGGGATATAAACCGGCCAAGCCAATATCGCGGTGCTTTTCCGAACCCAAACGTCAAGCTATGGGGGAGGATCTAGCCAAGCTAATCGAGGCAGGATTCATTAGAGAAATAAAACAACCAGACTGGCTGGCAAACCTGGTGATGGTGCCAAAGAAGGACAAGTCCTGGCACATGCGCGTCGATTTGAAAGACCTCAACAAGGCTTGCCCTAAGGATCCCTTCCCCCTCCCCCGCATTGACCAGATCATTGATGCTACTGCAGGACACGACTCATTATGCTTCCTTGACGCATATTTTGAATACCATCAAATTAAATTGAAGGAGTCCGATCAAGCTGCAACAACATTCATCACCCCATATGGGCCATTCTGCTTCAACACCATGCCCTTCTGACTCAAGAACGCCGGTGCCACTTATCAACACATGATCCAAATATGCCTGGAGAAACAGATCGGAAAAAACAGTTGAATCCTATGTGGATGATGTCGTAATCAAGAGAAGGCACGTCGAAACACTAATAGACGACCTACGCCTCACATTTGACAACCTCCACGCATATGACATGAAGCTCAATCCAGAAAAGTGTGTTTTTGTTGTCCCCGCAGGAAAGCTGCTAGGCTTCATCGTTTCCAATAGAGGAATTGAAGCAAATCCAGCCAAAATCCGAGCTCTGTCACAATTGGCTACACCAACAGACCTTAAACAAGTCCAAAAACTCGCGGGTTGCGTGGCAGCTCTAAGCCGCTTTATCTCCAGATTGGGAGAAAAGGCACTACCACTCTATCGTCTTCTATGGCGAACCGATCACTTCGAGTTGACGGACGTGGCAACAGCCGGACTAGAAGAAATAAAAACCCTTCTAGCGAGCAACCCAATCCTGGCCGCACCAAACGTCGGCGGACCCATGTTGCTATACATATCAGCAACACATCAGGTGGTGAGCGCCGTACTCGTCGTTGAACGAGAACAGGACGGACACAAATTCCCGCTTCAAAAGCCAGTATACGACATATCCACTATCCTTACACCATGCAAATCCCAGTACCCCCATTATCAAAAGATAGCATACACGGTCTTCATGGCATCCCGAAAGCTACGACACTACTTCCAGGAGTGTTCGATCATGGTGGCTTCCGAAGTACCACTCAACGATATAATAAACAACCGCAATGCCACAGGCTGGATTGCCAAATGGGCCATTGAGCTCCTCCCATTTGACATTACATATAAACCACGTCGAGCTATTAAATCCCAAGTACTGGCTGACTTCATTGCCGAATGGACAGAGGCCGAACTCCCTAAAGAGTACGACACATATTCCAATTGGGTTATGTATTTCGACGGCTCCAAGATGCAGGCAGGACTAGGAGCGGGCGTCATTTTAATGTCCCCTACTGGAGACACCGTTCAATACTTACTCCAAATACTATACACCGACTCCAATAACGCAGCCGAATACGAGGCCTTATTGCATGGTCTCTGGATGGCTGTCTCCATGGGCATACAACGCCTGGAAGTGCGCGGGGACTCAAACCTCGCAATATCTCAAATAAATGGAGACTTCGATGCCAAAGACCCGAAGATGGCAGCTTATCGTAATGCCGTCCTAAAAATGTCGGCTCGGTTCGAGGGACTCGTGTTCCATCATGCCACCCGAGAAAGTAATCAAGCGGCGGACGTTCTTGCTCGCATAGGCGCTAAGCGCGACCCCGTCCCACCTAACATTTTTCTGGAAAGGCTTTTTAAGCCATCCATGGTGTGGCAGGGGGAGGGCGGCAACACTAGTCCGGATCCGAACACAACCCCAGATTCTGAACACACCGATATCGTCAGAGGCTCAACCACCGAAATAACACCGTCGACCCATCTCATTATGGCAGTCATTGCCCAATGGACCGAACCCTTCTTGGCCTACCTTAATAAGAAGGAGTTTCCCAAGGATCAGAATGAGGCCCGCTGCATTATCCGGTGTTCGAAGGCCTACAAGGTTCATGACAGAGATCTCTATAAGAAAAGCGCTACCGGAGTTCTTCAAAGATGTATCTCCGAGAAAGAGGGGCGGCAGCTCTTGGCTGAAATTCACGCCGGACTCGGCGGTCACCACGCCGCAGCTCGGGCCCTTGTTAGCAAGGCCTTCCGTACAGGTTTTTATTGGCCGACGGCCCGAGCAGATGCACAGGACCTTGTCCAACATTGCGTCGGATGCCAACTCTTCGGCAACCAAAGCCATATGCCCCCACTGCCTTACAAACAATCCCCATCACTTGGCCTTTTGCGGTCTGGGGACTCGATATGGTCAGACCCCTTAAAGGAGGAAGCCATAAGAGAAAGTATCTGCTGGTCATGGTGGATAAATTCACTAAGTGGGTAGAGGCCAAACCAGTCAAAACGGCCGAGGCTGGGCCGGTTATAGATTTCATATCCGGCGTGGTACACCGTTATGGTGTTCCACATAGCATTGTTGTCGGTGTCAAAACCGACGGATCTCGGGTAGGGGGTCCCGAACTGTGCATCTAAGGCGGATGGTAATAGGAGGCAAGGGACACGATGTTTACCCAGGTTCGGGCCCTCTTGAAGGAGGTAATACCCTACATCCCGCTTGATTGTTCTTGATGATATGAGTATTACAAAAGTTGATCTACCACGAGATCGTAGAGGCTAAACCCTAGAAGCTAGCCTATGGTCTAATTGTATGTTGTCCTGCGGACTAAATCCTCCGGTTTATATAGAAACCGGAGGGGGCTAGGGTTACACAGAGTCGATTACAAGGGAGGATATCTACATATCCGTATTGCCAAGCTTGCCTTCCACGCCAAGGAAAGTCCCATCCGGACATAGGACGAAGTCTTCAATCTTGTATCTTCATAGTCCAATAGTCCAGCCGAAGGATATAGTCCGGCTGTCCGGAGACCCCCTAATCCAGGACTCCCTCAGTAGCCCCTGAACCAAGCTTCAATGACGATGAGTCTGGCGTGCAGTTTTGTCTTCGGCATTGCAAGGCGGGTTCCTCCTCCGGATACTCCATAGAAGATTTTGGACCCAAGGATAGTGTCCGGCTCTGCAAAATAATTCCACATACCACCGTAGAGAGAATAATATTTCCACGAATCTAATCTGCTGACGCATTTTGACAGCACGACATCATGTCATGGCCCGGTCATTATCCGAACCGTTTTTATCAACCAGCACCGCACACATCGCGGGGTGGTTTTCTTGATACGTCTTGTGAAAGTAGAGATCGTGTCCCCCTTATTACGGGATTCTCATCAATACGGACGCGGGTAACCCAACCGCGCCATCAATTACGGCGCCTGGGGAATAAGCGATTCTACCAGGCAGGTGGGGAGGCGTATCGCCTCTTCTGCCCTTATAAAGGGACAAGGATTCACCGCCTTTTACCAACGCCTTCTACCTCCTTGCTTATCCATTCTCACGCACTCGAGCTCCAACGCCCAAGTTCGCGTTCTCCTTCTCAAACCACTCCAAGCATGTCTGGAGCAGGAGGCAAGTGGATGGTCTCCTCCATAACGGAGGAGCACATCGCAAAGTTACGGGTAGCTGGATACCTGGCCGCGGATATCGCGCACCGGCTGCCAGATGCGGGGCAGATCATCCCTACGCCCGAACCCCATGAGAGGGTAGTTTTTCTTACCCATTTCGTCCGCGGACTGGGATTTCCCCTCCACCCATTTGTCCGTGGGCTCATGTTCTACTACGGGCTGGATTTTCATGATCTGGCCCCCAACTTCATCCTCAACATCTCGGCGTTTATCATCGTGTGCGAGGCCTTTCTCCGCATCAGGCCCCACTTCGGCCTATGGCTGAAAACCTTCAATGTTACTTTTATGGGTGGTACTTTTATGGAAATTACTTTGGGTGAAGTAACCAAATTTCTTGATAATATTATGGAAAATTATTCGCAATGGCATACCGAAAGAGCTCCTACTAGTAAAAAAGTTAATTCGGTTGAAGAAATTTCTTCTTTGAGTGAAAAAAGTTGATGCTCTTGTGAAATTGGTTGCTAGTAGAAGTGCTCCTATTGATCTTAATGATATTCCTTTGTCTACTTTGATTGATCAAAATAGTGATGCCATAGATGTGAATTTTATCTCTCGAAATAATTTCAACAACAATGCTTATAGAGGTAATTTCAATCCTAGGCCTTTTCCTAGTAATTCCTCTAATAATTATGATAATTCCTATGGAAATCAATCTTATAATAATAATAGGAACACCTCTGATCTTGAGAATAATATTAAAGAATTTATCAACACTCAAAAAATTTTCAACACTTCCATGGAAGAAAAGTTGGGTAAGATTGATGATTTGTCTAGAAGTGTTGATAGAATTGCTCATGATGTGGAAAATCTCAAGATGAAATTTTTTGTGCCTAAAGTAGATGAATCAATTAAATCTCTTTATGTTTCTATGGATGAAAGTAAGAAAAGAACCGCTATGCTTAAAGCTAAAAGAGAATTTTTAGAAAAAAGCGTTTTCTAGTGATTTCTTTCGCAAAAGTGATGAAGATCTTAAAATGATTGGTGTTTATTATATTGATTCCTTGTTTAGTAAAGTTAATATTGATGAAAAATGGACTGGATAAGAGTCAACTTTAGGTAGAAGGCATGCCAATATTTTGGAGGGTGAAAATCTTGTTGAAAAAATTGATGAAAGTGGGTTTAAAGAGGTCAAAACGTTAGCTAGTGATGTGCCCACTCTTTTGGATTACAAAGACTTTAATTATGATACTTGCTCTTTGATTGATTGTATTTCTTTGTTGCAATCCATGATAAATTCACCCCATGCTTATGAACAAAATAAAACTTTTACTAAACATATTGTTGATGCTATGATGAAAGCTCTTGAAGAAATATTGGAATTAGAAGTTTCAATTCCTAGAAAATGGCATGATGAATAGGAACCTACTATCAAAGTCAAGATTAAAAATGATGAGTATTTTGCTTTGTGTGACTTCGGTGCTAGTGTTTCTACAATTCCGAAATCTTTATGTGATGTGCTTGGTCTTACTAATCTTGAAAAATGTTCTTTGAATTTGCACTTGGCGAATTCTACTATTAAAAAGCCTATGGGAAGAATTAATGATGTTCTTTTTCTTGCAAATAGGAATTATGTGCCCATAGATTTTATTTTCTTGATATTGATTGGAATCCGTCTTATCCAATTATTCTTGGTAGACCATTTTTACGCACTATCGGTGCCGTGATTGATATGAAAGAAGGCAATATTAAGTTCCAATTTCCTTTGAGGAAGGGTATGGAACACTTTCCTAGAACTATATTTAAGCCACCTTATTAATCAATCATGAGGGCATCTTATGGATCTCGAACCAAAGATGACAAAACTTAGATCCTTGCCTTATGCCTAGCTAAGGGCATAAAACTATAGCGCTTGTTGGGAGGAAACCCAATGAATAAATTTTATTTTTGCTTTTTGCTTTTTGCTTTTTGCTTTCGGTTTTTGTGTTTTCACACAATTATGCTACTGTTATGATTGTGTTTTTATATTTTAATTAGTGTTTGTGCCAAGTAAAGCCTTTAGGATCTTCTTGGGTGATAGTTGTTTGATCTTGCTGAAAAACAGAAACTTTTATGCTCACGAAATTAATTTTCATTTTTTACCAAAGAGAGATAAAATACCCATTCCAGTTGGAGTAGAACAATATAAAAATTTCTCAGGTCGTCCTAATTTTTCATAATTTATGGAGTTACAAAAGTATTCGAAATAGTCAGATTGCTACAGACTGTTCTGTTTTGATAGATTCTGTTTTCTTTGTGTTGTGTGCTTTTTTTGATAGCTCTATGGTTTTCTTTGATGAGTTTTTGCCACAGAAAGTTGGAATACAATAGATATAATACAAAAACAAAATATGAATTTGTTTGATACAATACTTATAGTAGTGGTTTATTATTCTTATACTAACGGATCTCACGAAGGTTTTGTTGAGTTTTGTGTGATTGAAGTTTCCAAGTTTTGGGTTATCTTATGATGGATGAAGGAAGGATGGAAGAGCCTAAGCTTGGGGATGCCCCGGCATCCCAAGCTATTATCCAAAAATGAGCAACCAACTAAGCTTGGGGATGCCCCCGAGTGGCATCCCCGCTTTCTTCCAACGGTCATCGGTATTTTACTTAAAACTATATTTTTATTCATCGGATGATATGTGTTTTGCTTGGAGTGTTTTGTATGCTATGAGTCTTTGCTTGTTTTATTTTGTGTTTTAAGTCATCAATCCTTGCTGGACACACCTATTTAAGAGAGCCCAAATTATGTCATGACTTGTTAGAATTGCTCTCTATGCTTCACTTAAATTTTTATGAGCAATGGACTTGCTCTAGTGCTTCACTTATATTTTTTTTGAGCATGGTGTGCTTTAGTATTTTTGAAGAAATGCTCTCCTGATTCACTTAGATTTATTTGAGAGTTAGTAAAATTCTCAAGAAATTCTCTCTTGCTTCACTTAAATTAATTTGAGAGAAAGAAAAATATATTATGCTCATGATCTTCACTTATATTTGTTGGAGCTTGTCAAAATAAACACATAAAAATTAGTCCCAAAGTGATAGGTATCCAAGAAGGACATAATAAAAACTTTCATGAAGATCATTGGACAAAATAAACTTTATTCTTAGTAATAGTTTTGAGATATGATGATGTGATATGTGAGTCATCTTGATGAGTAATTATGCTTTAGTAAGAATATTGGTGTTAAGGTTTGTGATTCCCTATGCAAGTACGAAAGTCAATAGTCATGCAATGAAATTATATCCTACTTGTGGAGCATTATTCGGTGTTATTTATGCTTAATGCTTGCTTATGAGATTATCTGTTTCTTAGTTGGTCGCTTCCCAATATTTTGCTAGCCTTCATTTTGCACTAAGTATGATCACTACTTGTGCTTCCAAAAACCTTTAACCCAGTTTTGCCACATGAGTCCACTATATCTACCTATATGAGGTATTCTTTTGTCGTTCTAAGAAAATTTGCATGTGCCATCTCTAATTTTCAAAAATAAACTTCTCTTTTTTGTGTTTGTTTCGCTCACGGAGCGGTGAGGGGTGGCTAATATATATGTTTGGGAACTGCCTATGATATATCTATGCATGGAAAGTATTGAGAACTCTAAGTCGTTTTCGTTGGTGGGATGGATACACCTCTCAAAATGTTTTTATCTCTAAGTTTTTCGCCTTGAGCTCTGGCACCTCTACAAATCCCTACTTTGCTCTACGAAGGGACTTTCTTTTACTTTATGCAATTTTTATTTTGAGTCTCCATATTCTCTTCTAAAAGCACAAACTAGGAGGCAATATGATCGTACTTAAGTATTGGGTGTAGCTAATATTGAGTGTGTTTCATGAATGGATCAATGTTTGAGCATGATGGGCTAGGGATAACTTATTTTAGCGTTGATATTTTGAAAGACATGGTTGCTTGTTGATATGCTTGAGTATCTAAATTATCATGTGAAAACTAGACTATTGCTTTGAACAACTAAAAGTCCAATTGTCCATGCTATAAAGAAAAGAATATGATATGACATGATAGGCATCATTACACATCAAAAAAAATTTATCACTTACCTACTCGAGGACGAGTAGGAGTTAAGCTTGGGGATGATGATATGTCTCCAACGTATCTATAATTTTGGATTGTTCCATGCTGTTATATTATCAATCTTGGATGTTTTATAATCATTTTATAGTCATTTTATATCATTTTTTGGTACTAACTTATTGACATAGTGCTAAGTGTCAGTTCCTATTTTTTCCATGTTTTTTACATCGCAGAAAATCAATATCAAACGGAGTCCAAATGCCATGAAACTTCACGGAGAATTTTTATGGGCCAAAAGGAACACAACGGGCCCTTCCCGCGCCTGGGGGGGTGCCCCCGGACCGCATCTTTGCTCTATAAATACCCCAATATTTCCAGAACCCTAGGGGAGTCGACGAAATATTCATCCAGCCGCCGCAGAGTCCAGAACCACCAGATCCAATCTAGACACCATCTCGGATGGGGTTCACCACCTCCATTGGTGCCTATCCGATGATGCGTGAGTAGTTCTTTGTAGACCTTCGGGTCCATAGTTAGTAGCTAGATGGCTTCATCTCTCTCTCTTGATTCTCAATACAATGGTCTCTTGGAGATCCATATGATGTAACTCTTTTGCAATGTGTTTGTTGGGATCGATGAACTTTGAGTTTATGATCAGATCTATCTTTTTATATCCATGAAAGTATTTGAGTTTCTTTGATCTCTTTTATGCATGATCTCTTATAGCTTTGTATTTCTTATCCGATATTTGGGTTTTGTTTGGCCAACTTGATGTATTTATCTTACAATGGGAAGAGGTGCTTTGTAGTGGGTTCGATCTTACGCTGCTTGATCCTAGTGACAGAAAGGGAAACGACACATATGTATCATTGCTACTAAGGATAAAACGATGGGGTCTATTTCTACATAGATAGATATTGTCTACATCATGTCATCGGTCTGATTGCATTACTCTGTTTCTCCATGAACTTAATACACTAGATGCATGCTGGATAGCGATCGATGTGTGGAGTAATAGTAGTAGATGCAGGCAGGAGTCGGTCTACTAATCTTGGACGTGATGCCTATATAATGATCATTGCCTAGATATCGTTATAATTATTTGAAGTTCTATCAATTTCCCAATAGTAGTTTGTTCACCCACCGCTTTGCTATTTTTCTCAAGAGAAGCCACTAGTGAAACCTACGCCCCCCGGGTCTTCTTTCTCATATATTTGCCTTTGCAATCTATTTTTATTTGCTTTTATTTTTAGATCTATTAATCCAAAAACCCAAAAAATATCTTGCTGCACTTTATTTTATTTGCGATATATTTATCCAATCTATTACAACCTTTTTACCGTCACGCACAAATTTCTAGCACCATTACCAGAAAGGGATTGACAACCCCTTTAACACGTTGGGTTGCGAGGATTTGTTATCTGCGTGCAGGGGCTGTTAACATTGTGTTGCTTGGTTCTCCTACTGGTTCGATGACCTTGGTTTCATATCTGAGGGAAATACCTACTGCCGAAGTGCTGCATCATCCCTTCCTCCTTGGGGAAATACCAACGTAGCTTCAAGAGACATCAGCGGTGTCACGGATCGACACAGAACTGTGGCCAAGAGTGACGTTCCAAAATGACCTTGATTCTCTGATGACTTGGCTCAATTAAATCCCTGGTCGGGTGCAGGCATGGAAGAAGTCGTCTGCTCGTTGCGGTGCTGACATGGCTTTGTCTCTAGTCCGTGTTCATTACAAAGAAGTTAGAGAAGAGAAGTTGGCGGCTCTCAAGGTCACCAATACCAAGAGGCTTCAATTCCAATCCTTTATGGAGACCTTCATCGAGGCTGCTACTCGCATCGCGGATGGAATCGACCTGGATGAGTTCGCCGAGCCAGCTAGTCCTTCTCCTGCCGAGTGAAAAACTTGATAGCTTGATTCAATTTGCCTGGGGATGCTGAGTGATTTTGTAATCGTTAAAACTCTTTCGGGCTTGACACTCGAGTACTTCTGCTGGTGGTTCAGAACTTTCATGGATTTTATCCAAACTTGGTTTTTTTCCTCTGAATGCAGTTGCTTTGTATTCATCACCTTTGAGTTTTTTGACTTTGAATGAATTGGGAATAATGACTGAAACTCCGAGCGAACGGGTCGCTCCCCACTCGGGGTTGACGTTGTACTTGTGGCACAACTCCGAGTACAACCAGACGTTGTACTTGTGACGCAGCTCTGAGAGCATCCAGTCATTGTATTTGCGGCGTAGCTCCAAGTGCAACCGGACATTGTACTTGTGGCGCAGATCTGAGTGCAACCGGACGTTGTACTTGTAGCGCAGCTCCGTGTGCAACCGGACATTGTACTTGTGGTGCAGCTCTGAGTGCAACCAAGCTACTGAGTGAGAGGATAGCACTCCACTCGACGTAGTTTTTTAACTTAGGCGAGTACGGGATCGCAGCTAAGCCCCCGAGTGGGCGGGTTTCTCTCCACTCGGAGTAGTTTTTTAACTTAGGCGAGTACGGGATCGCAGCTAAGCCCCCGTGTGGGAGGATCGCTCTCCACTCGGAGTAGTTTTGTAACTTAGGCGAGTACGGGATCGCAGCTAAGCCCCCGAGTAGGAGGGTTGGTCTCCACTCGAAGTAGTTTAACTTAGGCGAGTACGGGATCACAGCTAAGCCCTCGAGTGGGAGGGTTGCTCTCCACTTGGAGTAGTTTTTTTTAACTTAGGTGAGTACGGGATCGCAGCTAAGCCCCCGAGTGGGAGGATCGCTCTCCACTCGGAGTAGTTTTGTAACTTAGGCGAGTATGGGATCGCAGCTAAGCCCCCGAGTGGGAGGGTTCGTCTCCACTAGTAGTAGTTTAACTTAGGCGAGTACAGGATCGCGGCTAAGCCCCGAGTGGGAGGGTTGCTCTTCACTTAGAGTAGTTTAACTTAGCCGAGTATAGGATTGCAGCTAAGCCCCCGAGTGGGAGGATCGCTCTCCACTCGGAGTAATTTTTTAACTTAGGCGAGTACGAGATCGCAGCTAAGCCCCCGAGTGGGAGGGTTGCTCTCCACTCGGAGTAGTTTAACTTAGGCAAGTACGGGATCACAGCTAAGCCCCTGAGTGGGAAGGTTGCTCTCCACTCAGAGTAGTTTTTTAAGTTAGGCGACTACGGGATCACAACTAAGCCCCCGAGTGGGAGGATTGCTCCCCACTCGGAGTAGTTTTGTGACTTAGGAGAGTACAAGGCCGCAGCTAAGCCCCTGAGTGGGAGGATTGCTCTCCACTTGAAGTAGTTTTGTAACTTAGGCGAGTACGGGGTCGCAGCTAAGCCCCCGAGTGGGAGGATTGCTCTCCACTCGGAGTAGTTTTGTAACTTAGGCAAGTACGGTGTCGCAACTAAGCCCCGAGTGGGAGGATTGCTCTCCACTCGAAGTAGTTTTGTAACTTAGGCTAGTACGGGGTCGCAGCTAAGCCCCCGAGTGGGAGGATTGCTCTCCACTCATTGTAGTTTTGTGTCTTAGGCGAGTACGGAGTCATAGCTAAGCCCCCGAGTGGGAGGATTTCTCTCCACTCAGAGTAGTTTTGTAACTTAGGCGAATCGGGTTCGCAACTAAGCTCCCGAGTGAGAGGGTTTCTCTTCACTCAGAATGTTTTTGAAACTCAGGCGAATCAGATTCGTGGCTAAGCCACCCACTGGGGGATTTGAATACATATGCTTGAAGGGTAACAATCATTAAGATACTACAAAAAATCTTGTCTTTGATAAGCAAACTGAAGGATTCTAATTAAAACTCGTCGATCCGAGTGTTTAGGTATAAAAACGACGGAGCAAATACGCATTCCACGAGCGTGGCTTATCTTCTTTCTTGGTTATGTTGTAGAGGTGATACACTCCATTGCGGAGCACCTTGGTGATGATGAAGGGTCCTTCCCAAGCCGGAGCGAGTTTGTGAGGTCATTTCTGGTGCACTCGTAGCACAAGGTCTCCTTCTTGGAATGCTCGACCTCTGACATTTCGGGCATGGAATCGACGCAGGTCTTGTTGATAAATGGTCGATCGGATCAGAGCCATCGCTCGTTCTTCCTCCAAGAGATCAACCACATCTTGGCGTGCTTGTTCAGCTTTAGCTTCTGAGAAGAGTTCCACTCGGGGGGCGTTTTGCAGCAAGTCACTCGGAAGCATAGCTTCAGCACCATACACCATGAAGAAAGGAGTCCGGTCAGTCGACCGGTTGGGAGTTGTTCTCAGTCCCCATAGGACTGATGGCAATTCAGTCACCCAGGCTCCAGCAGCATGCTTGAGGTCACGCATCAGTCGGGGTTTCAGCCCTTCAGGATCAAACAATCCGCCCTTTCTGCCTGCCCATTCGACTGCGGGTGCGCAACAGATGCATAGTCAACCCGAGTGCCTTGGGAAGCGCAAAACACTCTGAACTCATCAGAATCAAAGTTGGAGCCGTTATTTGTAATAATACTGTGAGGGACTCCATATCTGAATATCAACTCTCTGATGAAACTAATGGCAGTGCTTGAATCAAGATTCTTGATAGGCTTAGCTTCAATCCATTTGGGGAATTTGTCGACTACCACAAGCAAATGAGTGAAACCACTTCTGCCAGTCTTGAAAGGTCCAACCATGTCCAACCCCCAAACTGCAAACGGCCAGATGAGTGGAATAGTCTTCAAAGCAGACGCAGGCTTGTGAGCCATGTTTGAGTAGAACTGGCAGCCTTCGCACTTGTCGACTATATCTTTCGCCATCTCATTTGCACACGGCCAGTAGAATCCTGCTCGGTATGCTTTGGCCATGATGGTCCGAGAGGACGCATGGTGACCACAGGTCCCTAAGTGGATCTCATTTAGGATCATTCGACCTTCTTCTGGGGAGATGCAACGCTGAGCAACTCCAGTAACACTTTCTCTATAAAGTTGTTCACCTATCACTGTCAAGGCTTTGGATCGACGGATGATCTGACGGGCCCCATCTTCATCCTGTGGGAGTTCCTTTCTGAGCAGATACGCAATATATGGTACCGTCCAGTCGGGGGTGATTACCAAAACTTCCATGATCAGGTCGACTACAACTGGGACATCAATTTCAATCGGATTGGTTGAACTTATCGGTTGTGCAGGCTCTTCCGTAAAGGGATCTTCTTGAACAAACGGGGTGTGGAGATGCTCCAGGAACACATTGCTAGGTATAGATTTTCGAGTGGATCCTAACTTGGCCAGATCATCAGGAGCTTGATTCTTGATCCAAGGTATGTGGTGGAGCTCCAACCCTTCAAACTTCTTCTCCAGATTTCTCACTACGTTGCAATAACCATGCATAGCTGGGCTCCTGATATCCCATTCCTTCATCACTTGATTAACCACAATGTCTGAGTCGCCATAGACCATCAGGCGATGGACGCCGAGCGAGATAGCCATAGGCAACCCATATAAAAGTGCCTGATACTCAGCTTCGTTGTTTGAAGAATCAAAGTGAATCTGGAGGACATAGCTGAGCTTATCACCTGGATACCAGAACCATACCCGCACCAGAGCCATTCAACATCGTGGATCCATCAAAGAACATAGTCTAGTGTTCTTAGTGAACCTGAGTCGGTTGCTGTTGTTCAATCCACTCGGCGAGGAAATCTACTATTGCTTGGGACTTGATTGCTTTCTTTGCCTCGAACTTGATATCCAACGGAAGGAGTTCAATCGCCCACTTTGCCACTCAACCAGTTACGTCCCTATTGTTCAGAATTTCTGATAATGGAGCGTCGCTGACGACTGAAACCGAGTGGTCTGAGAAATAGTGTGCAACTTTCTTCGTGGTCAAGTAAATTACATGAACAAGGTTATAATAATGCAGATATCTCTGCTTGGACAGAGTCAAGACTTCAGAAATATAGTATACTGGGCGTTAGACTTTGTCGGCTTTGCCTTCTTCTTCCTACTCGACCGTGAGCACTATGCTGACAACTTGTCCAGCGGCTGCAATATACAGCAGTAGAGGCTCCTTGCTGTTTGGGGCAGCAAGCACCGGCTGGGTGGAAAGCAGGGCTTTGAGCTCTACAAACACTGCTTCGGCTTCAGGAGTCCACTCAAACTTGTCAGACTTTTTCATCAATCAGTAAAGAGGCAATGCCTTTTCACCGAGACGAGAGCTAAACCGACTCAATGCGGCCAAACAACCAGTAAGCTTCTGGATGTCTTGCACACGCACATGGCGTTTCATTCATAGGATCGCTCCAACCTTTTCCGGGTTTGCGTCGATCCCTCGTTCAGAAATGAGGAAACCGAGTAACTTCCCTCTTGGGACTCTGAATGTGCACTTTGACGGGTTGAGCTTGATATCATATCTTTTGAAGTTGGCAAAGGTTTTAGCGAGATTAGTTAGTAGGTCGGAACCTTTACGTGACATGACCATGATGTCATCCATGTATGCTTCCACATTCCGACTGATTTGAGCGAGAGGCACTTCTGAATCATGCGCACGAATGTGGCGCCAACATTCTTGAGACCAAAAGGCATGGTAATATAGCAAAAACACCCTAATGGGTGATGAAGGCTGTTTTTATTTCGTCGGGTCCATACAGTCGGATCTGATGGTACCCGGAAGATGCGTCGAAAAAGGACAAACGCTCACACCCCGCAGTTGAGTCGACAATCTGGTCGATGCGGGGGAGAGGGAAATGCTCTTTCGAGCATGCCCCATTGATGTGCTTGAAATTGATGCACATACGAAGTGAATCATCTTTCTTAGGGACCATAACAATATTGGTGAGCCACTCGGAGTGGTATATCTCGCGGATGAACTCAGCTGCCAGAAGCCGAGCCACTTCTTCGCCAATTGCCTTCCTCTTCTCCATGGCGGGACCGACGGAGATGCTCTTTAACAGGTTTCACTTTTGGGTCGACGCGCAAACGGTGCTCATCCAGTCCCCTGGGTACACCCGGCATGTCAGATGGTTTCCATGCAAAGATGTCCTAGTTCTCATGGAGGAACTGGATGAGCGCTTCTTCCTATTTGTTGTCAAGTGTCATAGCCCTAGCTTAGTGAGGGAGTCCTGGATTAGGGGGTTTTCGGGTAGCCGGACTATACCTTCAGCCGGACTCCTGGACTATGAAGATACAAGATTGAAGACTTCGTCCCGTGTCTGGATGGGACTTTCCTTGGCGTGGAAGGCAAGCTTGGGGATGCGGATATTCAAGATCTCCTACCATTGTAACCGACTCTATGTAACCCTAACCCTATCTGGTGTCTATATAAACCAGAGGGTTGTAGTCCGTAGGCAATCAACTCCATATACAACAATCATACCATAGGCTAGCTTCTAGGGTTTAGCCTCCTTGATCTCGTGGTAGATCTACTCTTGTACTACCCATATCATCAATATTAATCAAGCAGGACGTAGGGTTTTACCTCCATCAAGAGGGACCGAACCTGGGTAAAACATCGTGTTCCCTGCCTCCTGTTACCATCTGGCCTAGACGCACAGTCCGGGACCCACTATCCGAGATCCGCCGGTTTTGACACCGACATTGGTGCTTTCATTGAGAGTTCCTCTATGACGTCGCCTTTAGGCCTGATGGCTCCTTTGATCATCAACAACGATGCGGTCCAGGGTGAGACTTTTCTCCCCGGACAGATCTTCGTCTTCGGTGGCTTCGCTCTACGGGCCAATTCGCTCGGCCACCTGGAGCAGATCGAAAGCTACGCCCCTGGCCATCAAGTCAGGTTTGGAAGCTTAAACTACACGGCTGACATCCGCCGAGACTTGATCTTCGACGGGCTCGAGCCACGGCCAAGCGTGCCACACTATCTCAAGGGACATGATCTAGCTCTACCCCCGGATAGTGTCCTGGAGGCCGCACACGCATCGGTTCTGACCCCTAACTCGGAGCCTATTGCACCAATCGAGGATGAGCGATTGGACGTCACCTCGGGGGCTGCGATCCCGAAAGCGATCGAGCCGAACGCTAGCCCCGCACTCTGCATGACCCGTGACTCCGAGGATCCGGACTCCTCCCCGGACTCCGAACCCCCTGCGCCCCTGCCAATCGAATCCGATTGGGCGCCGATAATGGAGTTCACCGCCGCAGACATCTTTCAGCATTCGCCTTTTGGCGACATCCTGAATTCTCTTAAGTCTCTCTCTTTATCAAGAGAGCCCTGGCCGGACTACGGCCAGCGAGGGTGGGATACGGACGATGAGGAAATTCAAAGCCCACCCACCACCCACTTTGTAGCCACTGTCGACGATCTAACCGACATGCTTGACTTCAGCTCCGAAGACATCGACGGCATGGACGACGATGTAGGAGATGAACAGGAACCAGCACCTGTAGGGCGCTGGAAGGCCACCTCGTCATATGACATATATATGGTGGATACTCCAAAAGATGGAGATGGCGATGGAACCATGGGGGATGACGCCCCCAAGAAACAGCCAAAGTGCCGGCGTCAGCGACGCCGCTCTAAATCCCGCCAAAGCAAAAACGGTGATTCCGGCACGGGAGATAATACTACCCCGGATAGCGCCGAAGAACACCCACCTCAGCAAGATTCGGCACAGGAAGATGGAGAAGCCAACCCTCATGAGAGAGCGGCAGACCGAGAGGTCGAGGATGATAACTATACGCCTCCCTCCGAAGACGAGGCAAGCCTCGATGACGATGAATTCGTCATACCATCAGACCCCGTCGAACAAGAGCGTTTTAAATGCAGGCTTTTAGCCACGGCAAGCAGCCTCAATAAAAAGCAGCAACAGCTTAGAGATGCCCAATATTTGCTAACTGACAGATGGACTGAAGTCCGTGCGGCCGAAGAGTATGAACTCGAACGCCCCTCCAAGAGTTACCCGAAGCGCAGGCCGCTACCCCGATCAGAGGAGGAAGCACCTACATCACCAGCGCATGACATGGCAGACCGGCCACCTCGCGGCCGCGACAGAGAGGCCTCTCGGCCCTCCACCCAAGCCATGCCCCGACGCCACTCAACTAAGGCACGGGAAAATGCGCCCGACCTGCGAGACATACTGGAGGATAAGGCAAGACAAACAAGATCGATCTACGGATCACGCAGGCGCCCTACGGCGTGTGACAATGATCTTCACTCCGGATACAACAAATCCGGTCGGGCCGAACACAACAGACATAGCTCTTCCGAGCTGCATCGTGATATAGCCCAGTACAGAGGCGCCGCACACCCGCTATGCTTCACGAATGAAGTAATGGATCATAAAATCCCAGAGGGTTTCAAACCCGTAAACATCGAATCATACGATGGCACAACAGATCCGGCGGTATGGATCGAAGATTATGTCCTTCACATCCACATGGCACGCGGCGATGATCTACACGCCATCAAATACCTCCCGCTCAAACTTAAAGGACCGACCCGGCATTGGCTTAACAGCTTGCCAGCAGACTCAATTGGTTCTTGGGAGGACCTGGAAGCCGCATTCCTCGACAACTTCCAGGGAACTTACGTGCGACCACCGGATGCCGACGACTTAAGCCACATAATTCAGCAGCCAGAGGAATCGGCCAGACAATTCTGGACACGGTTCCTAACAAAGAAAAACCATATAGTCGACTGTCCGGACGCAGAGGCCCTAGCAGCCTTCAAGCATAACATCCGCGACGAGTGGCTTGCCCGGAACCTGGGACAGGAAAAGCCGAAATCCATGGCAGCCCTCACGACACTCATGACCCGCTTTTGCGCGGGAGAAGACAGCTGGCTAGCTCACAGTAAAAACTTATCAAAGAACCCTGGTAATTCGGATACCAAGGACAAAAGTGGCAGGACACGTCGGAATAAGCAAAAACGCCAAGTTAGCAGCGACAGCAATGAAGACACGGCAGTCAATGCCGGATTCAAAGGCTATAAATCCGGTCAGCGGAAAAAGCCATTCAAAAAGAATACTCAGGGCCCGTCCAGTTTGGACCGAATACTCGATCGCTTGTGCCAGATACATGGCACCCCGAAAGGCCAGCCAATCACACTAACAGGGATTGTTGGGTGTTCAAGCAGGCAGGCAAGTTAAGGGCCGAAAACAAAGACAAGGGGCTGCACAGCGACGACGAGGAGCCCAAGCCGCCGAACAACAATGGATAGAAGGGCTTTCCCCCACAAGTGCGGACGGTGAACATGATATATGCAACCCACATTCCCAAGCGGGAGCGGAAGCGTGCACTAAGGGACGTATACGCGATGGAGCCAGTCGCCCCAAAGTTCAACCCATGGTCCTCCTGCCCGATCACTTTTGATCGAAGGGACCATCCCACTAGCATCCGTCATGGCGGCTTCGCCACATTGGTTCTCGACCCAATCATCGATGGATTTCATCTCACAAGAGTCCTCATGGACGGCGGCAGTAGCCCGAACCTGCTTTATCAGGATACAGTGCGGAAAATGGGCATAGATCCCTCAAGGATTAAGCCCACAAGAACGACCTTTAAAGGCGTTATACCAGGTGTAGAAGCCAACTGTATAGGCTCAGTAACACTTGACGTGGTCTTCGGATCCCCGGACAATTTCCGAAGCGAAGAGTTAATCTTCGATATAGTCCCGTTTCGCAGTGGCTACCACGCCCTGCTCGGACGAACCACATTCGCAAAGTTCAATGCGGTGCCGCACTACGCATATCTCAAGCTCAAGATGCCAGGCCCTCGAGGAGCAATTACGATCAACGGAAACACTGAACGCTCCCTCCGTACGGAGGAGCATACGGCGGCTCTCGCAGCGGAGGTACAAAGTAGCCTTCTCAGGCAATTCTCCAGTCTGACCATTAAAAAGCCAGACACTGCCAAGCGCGCCCGGAGTAACCCATAGCAGGACCGCCTGGCACACTTTGAGCAAGCGTAGCAATGCGGCCCCAACCCCAGCTTTCGCGACATAGCGAAACCAGTACCTCGCGTACATAACTATGCCCTTGAAATACCATGGGCACAGGGGAAGGGGCACAATAACGACACGCCCAAAATACAGCTTAATACGTACTAGGGGCTGCCAGATTCTTTTTTTAATTTTTTCTTACTTTCAGGACTCCATACTTCGGACGACCTGTTCGGCAATTCGACTGCCACACAAACGATGCAAGATCCAGGGAGGCAGACAAGCCATGCCGCATTATGGAACTCCCAGGTGGTCTCTGTTACGAGCGGTATACCTATTTTAAATACAATTCCGCGGCCTGCCCCAGGTCAGGACATACTGAATAGTCCAATATCTTTTGCTTACCGCACTCTTTGTATCGTTCGGCTTTGATAAATAGCCTCTCTATAAACAATGCTTAGCTTCTTGTCTATTTTTTGCATTATCTTCTTTTCACATTTATGTTTATTAAATGACATGATTGCACCCGTACACCATGGTACGGCAAACACGCCAGGGGCTTTAGTACCCCTCATAATGGTGTGAGAAGTCCGTACACTTTCACAAGTGCGGCACCCCGAACTTATGGCACTATATGCATCGGCTCCGAATCATGATTTGGGTCAATAGTTGGGTTTGCCCGGCTCCTATGTTTTGGTGCGTTACGTTCCGCTCTATCGGCTAAGGTAGCACTAGGAGAACCACTATGATTGTGCCCCGGTTCAGCTGGGTTAAGCACCTCAGTGGAGAAAGCTAAAACTGACTGTCATGATGTGGCGAGAGACCGGTCGCTGTTCGAGAGGTTTTTCGAGTCCCTAAAGGCTTATGCCGCTTCGAGCGAGGAGCTGGCTTTGTCCGGCCAAGGCGTGGATAGCACCCCGAACTCGGTCTTCCGAACTAGGGGCTTCGCCGAAATTTAAAATTATAGAGTTCTATGCCTAAGTGAGAGTGTTCAAGCATTATAGTCCGATTGCCTGGTTCGTTGTGCTGAGCGCCTCCCTCGAAGGACCCAACTATGGGAAAAAGAGCGCTCAGGTTTATCCCGAACACCCCAGCACTAGTGGCACGGGGGCAGAAGCCGACGACTGGCCATCTCTCAATTTTTGATAAACGGCCGCACAGAAAGTAATATTTTAAATTCAATAAGCATTGCTTAGCGCATATGAACAGGTTTTCAGCGCACAGGATAAACACGAGCGAGTTCATTCAAATATCACATCCTTGGTACATTCATCCGCCACAAGGCGGGCACCTGCAAGAACATCCTTGTAGTAGTTCTCGGGCTTGCGATGCTCCTTCCCCAGCGGCGGCCCGTCCTTCACAAGCTTCTCGCCGTCCAGCTTACCCCAGTGCACCTTTGCACGGGCAAGGGCCCGACGGGCACCTTCAATGCAGACGGAGTGCTTGATGACCTCAAGCCTCGGACAGGCCTCCACCAGCCGCCGCACCAGCCCGAAATAGCTCCCAGGCAGGGCCTCTCCGGGCCATAGCCGAACTATGAAGCCCTTCATGGCCTGCTCGGCCGCCTTGTGGAGCTCGACCAGCTGTTTCAGCTGGTCGCTCAAGGGCACAGGGTGTCCAGCCTTAGAATACTAAGACCAGAACACCTTCTCCGTCGAGCTACCCTCTTCAGCTCGGTAGAATGCGGCGGCGTCGGATACGCTGTGGGGAAGGTCTGCGAATGCCCCTGGAGAGCTCCGGATTCGGGTAAGTAACATGTAGTTCACTTTTATATTTCTGCTTTGCATAAAGAATGCCTTACCCGCTGCTATCTTCCTCATCTCCTCCAACTCTTGGAGGGCCTTTTGGGCTTCGGCCTTGGCAGACTTGGCAGCCTCTAGGGCCGTTGCAAGCTCGGATGCTTGCGCCTTCGACTCTAGCTCCAAACTCTCATGTTTTTTCATGAGAGCCTGAAGCTCTTGCTGCACCTCGCCGACCTGAGCCCCAAGTCTGTCTCGCTTGGTACGCTCCGCGGTCGTTTTCTTTTCGGCTTTAGACAGGGCCTGCTTAAGGGTCGCCACCTCAGTCGTGGCCCCTACAATAAGCAGTACAATCCTGTTACTCTTTTTGCAATCAAGCCTTTTTATAGGCACTTTTTTGTAAGGTATTTCTTACCTTCTTCCTCCTCGAGCCGCCACTTGGCAAGGCCGAGCTCTTGCTCGGTCCGCTCGAGGTCCCGCTTCAGGACACCAACCTCCGCAGTCAGTGCGGCGGTGGATAGCAGCGAAGCCTGCATACGCATATTGACTCTTTTTTTAGACTCCTGCGAAATTTAATAGATCCTCTATTCGGCTTTTTTTTCGAACGCCAAACATAGCATCAGGGGCTACTGTCTATGCGGTAATATTTTTACATACCTCGAAGCCTGTTAGAAGGCTAGCGCAAGCTTCAGTCAGTCCGCTCTTGGTGGACTGAACCTTCTGGATCACCGTACTCATAATAGTACGGTGCCCCTCGTCGATGGAGGCATCGTCAAGCACCTCCAGCAGATTGTCCGGCACCTCCGGTTGGACGGAGGCCGCCGGCTCAGAAGGCTTGCTCCTCTTGGAAGGAGTTCGCCTACCGCGGTCCGGAACTTTCAAAGATTCCGGCGCGGTGTGCGGCACAAAGCCGAACTGAGAGCCTTGGGGAGCCTTATCCCCTTCACTCCTGGAGTCCGGGAGGTTGCCTTGCGGCTCCTCCGGGACCACCTCCTCCCGCCCCGGAGCTTGTCGTGACGCCACTTCGGCGTCGTCTGCCGTGCGGGGGGAGACAGCGGGCGGAACTGAGTTCACGTCCGATGAGTCCAGGGAGCCGCCCGACGATTCGTCGAATTCGGCCCGGGGCGGACTGCATAATCACATTCGACATTAGGGAAAGCTGTGCAACAAAGGAACATCATGAGTTACTCTGATATTTGAAGTTACGATTTCGCCGGACGCTTGGCCCTGTTTGACCACTCCTCTTTGCCGTCTTCAGCGTTGGGGGCGTAGTCCGGTGGAGGGGTCTTCCTTTTCCTAGACCCCTCGGCCTCCCCCGTTGGGGCGGCCTTCCTCTTCTCTCCTCCCTCCGCTGGGGGGGGGGAGAGTTTTCTTCTTCCCCCTCCTCGTTTTCGCGGGAGGAGGGCGTCTCGGACTCGTCAGATGATGAGTCCGACACCACCATGTTGCGGGCACTCTTTCGAGTCCCCGTGGTCTTTTTCTTCTTGGCCTTCTTCTCCGGCACCACATAAGGCGCCGGAACCAGCAGCTTCGCTAGTAGAGCTGGGGCTGGGTCTTCGGGCAGCGGAGCCGGATAGTTAATCGGTCCGGATATCGCCCGCCAAGCCTGTCAAAGGTAAGGGAGTTTAGATCCCGCATAGAGTCAAACTATGAAAAAAGCTTAACATCCTGTAAAAGGTGTAGATGGCATACCTCGCTAGCATGACGCTGCGAGCTGTATCCGCGGTCCACGGAAGCGGATGTGGGAGCCTCGGCACCCCTGAATAGCATCTTCCAGGCGTCTTTGTACGTCGTGTCGAAGAACCTGCTGAGGGTTTGATGCTGCGCCGGGTCGAACTCCCACAGATTAAAATCCCGTTGTTGGCACAGGAGGATCCGGCGGACGAGCATAACCTGTATTACATTAACAAGCCGGGCTGGCTTGCTCACCAGGGACTGGATGCATGTTTGCAATCCGGTCACCTCTTTTTCGTCACCCCACGACATGCCCGTCTCTTTCCAGGACATAAGCCGCGTGGGGGGTCCGGATCGGAACTCGGGGGCTGCGGTCCATTTCGGATCGCGCGGCTCGGTGATATAAAACCACCCGGATTGCCATCCCTTTAGGGTCTCCACGAAAGAGCCCTCGAACCATAGGACGTTGGCCATCTTGCCCGCCATGGCGCCTCCGCACTCCGCCTGGCTGCCGCGCACCACCTTGGGCTTGAGGTTGAAGGTCTTGAGCCAGAGGCCGAAATGAGGGCGGACGCGGAGAAAAGCCTCGCACACGACGATAAACGCCGAGATGTTGAGGATGAAGTTCGGAGCCAGATCGTGGAAATCCAGGCCATAGTAGAACATGAGCCCCCGGACAAATGGGTGGAGTGGAAAACCCAGTCTGCGGAGGAAGTGGGGGAGAAATACTACCCTCTCATGGGGCCTTGGGGTGGGGAGAAGCTGCCCCTTTTTGGGAAGCCGGTGCGCGATGTCCTTGGACAGGTATCCGGCCTTCCTTAGCTTCTTGACTTTGCCCTCCGTGGCGGAGGAGACCATCCACTTGCCTCCCGCTTCGGACATTGCTGGAGAAGGTTGAGGTGGGAAGTGCGGGCTTGGGCCCTGGAGCTCGGGTGCACAGGAGATGGATAGGCAAAGGAGGAAGAAGGCGTAGGTAAAAATGTGGATCCTTGTCCCCTTATATGGGCGGATGCAGTTGTGCGTCCCCACCTGCCTAGTAAAACTCGCTAGCCTCCCAAGCGCCGTGATAAGTGGCGCAGTTGGGTTACCCACGTCCGTATTGATGAGAATCCTGTAAAGGGGGGGGGGGGTACACGATCTCTGCTTTGACAAGACGTGCCAAGGAAACCGCCTCGCAAAACACGCTGAGGTGGATAAGTGAAAACGATTCGAGCGAAGGACTTGGCTGCAGTGTGATGACGAGCTGCGGAATACGTCAGCAGATTTGATTTGTGTTAATATTATTCTCTCTATGGCAATATGTGGAAGCTTATTTTGCAGAGCCGGACACTACTCTTGGTGTTTACAATCTTCTATGAAGGACTTGGAGGAGGAACCCGCCTTGCAATGCCGAAGACAATTTGCGCGCCGGACTCATCGTCATTGAAGCCTGGTTCAGGGGCTACTGAGGGAGTCCTGGATTAGGGGGTGTTCGGGTAGCCGGACTATACCTTCAGCCGGACTCCTGGACTATGAAGATACAAGATTGAAGACTTCGTCCCGTGTCCGGATGGGACTTTCCTTGGCGTGGAAGGAAAGCTTGGCGATGCGGATATTCAAGATCTCCTACCATTGTAACCGACTCTATGTAACCCTAACCCTATCCGGTGTCTATATAAACCGGAGGGTTGTAGTCCGTAGGCAATCAACTCCATATACTACAATCATACCATAGGCTAGCTTCTAGGGTTTAGCCTCCTTGATCTCGTGGTAGATCTACTCTTGTACTACCCATATCATCAATATAATCAAGCAGGACGTAGGGTTTTACCTCCATCAAGAGGGCCCGAACCTGGGTAAAACATCGTGTTCCCTGCCTCCTATTACCATCCGGCCTAGACGCACAGTCCGGGACCCACTACCCGAGATCCGCCGGTTTTGACACCAACACTTAGCCTTTTCTTGTCCTTGCATGATCATCATATAATCATGTTTAATTTTCTCATAAACTTGAAATGGGGATGACAGAAACCCCCAGCAACACTCAAACCAACTAGGGTTACTAAAATACTTTTTAAATGAACCTGAAATGCCCTTCTACAATGTTCATCATCTTTGTCTTGTTCTAGAACCTCTGACAAAAATGGTGCACACTTTTCTAGGACAACAGAGGGTCACTGAATTAAATCATATAGTATTTGCATAGGGATGGCAATGGGTACCCATTACCCACACACCCTGCGGGTAAAAACCCTATTAGGGTAAGGGTATGTGACATAAATTTACCCATGGGTACTTAAATGGCAAAATACCATACCCATCGGGTAGAGAGGGTACGGGTATGGGATCGTATAACCCATGCCCGCGTACCCATATACCCATCTAAAATGTTAACAAATGGGTTTCCTTTAATATCCTAACGTATTAATTTTCCCCTCCTAATCGCGCTAGGTAAAAACTCTAATGTGTAGTCAAATTATCTCTATAGTTGACCATGATTTTGTGAACTTATAGTGTATGCCTATGTGTTGTTATTCGTGATTATGTGTTGTTGTTTAACATTTTTATGTGTCACTTTATAGGCTAGTATTTTTGTTTATGAGAATGTGTTGTTGTTAGAATATGTTGTTGTACATTGTTGTTTAAAATGTGTTGATATTCATAATTTATGATTATATGTTGCTTTTTACAACTATTTTCTACTCAATCGATGTGTTGTAAATGCGGGTTTTTTACCCGCGGGTACACATATACCTTGTCGGGTGATGGGTATGGGAAAAAATTATACCCTTGACGGGTATGGGTACGGGTGATGGGTAAGTTCGGGGTTTACGGGTAAGGGTATGGGATGGCTCCACCCGTACCCATGCTCTGTGGGTGCCATCCCTATATTTGCATTTGGGCATTTAAATGCTATAAAATATTTTAAATGCTCAAATAATCATAAACTAAAATGTTTACTGTTGGATATATTATAAATAGTAGCCATGATTAGTTTCATGATTTTTGGAAATGCCCTGGCATTTTTAATAAAGCCCTGAAGTTACAGAAAATTGAAAGAGAAAGAATTATCTAGAAAGAGGGAGAGAGAGAGAAAACCACCTGGGCTTCTACCTTAGCTTACCTTGCGGCCTGCTACTGTAGCTAGCCGGCCCAGCCCACCTGGTGCTGCCAGTCGTCGTCCACCTCGCGCCAAGAGGACGCGAGCGCGTGCCCGACGCGAGCACGCCACCTCCCGCTTCCACCGCGACGCCTCGGCCCTTCTAGCATCGCCACGCGACCCTCCTCGGTCCCCTGGCACTTTCCCCTCTCTCCCTGGAGCTCCTCCCATCCTCTATCTCTCGGCCCCAAGCGAGACCGAGTACCGCCGTCGCCGCCGTTCACCGTAGTCACAACCATCGCCACCCCCTCGCCCCTCTGACGTGCCCATGGGCTCCGCCTCCGTCATCTATGCCTCCTCGACGAGCCAAGCAACCGGAGACGCTCCGTATCACCGCCATCGACATCATCTTCAAGCTCCAGCGCCGACAATCACCGTCGCCACTCCGTCGTCTCTAGAGCCACCCCGAGCTGACGAGTACTTCAGGCGACGCGCTGTGAGCTACCAGTCGTTTCCCCCATCCTCCCCTGCTCGATTTCTTCCTCTAGCCTCATCGCTCGTGAAACCGAGGCCGCCGTCCGCCATGCCCGGCGAACCCGCGCTCCAGAGCCTCTCCTGCTCACTCCAGGGGCACTGACACGCTCCTGGCACCTCCAGGAGGCTGCCAGCCACTCCGTTTGCTCGCTCGAGCGCTGCAGCCGCAACCCCGCACTCAGCCAAACTCCGGCGCCGCCGCGAGCTCACTTCCGGCGAGCTCCGTCCACCCCGCGGTCTCCCACCTGCCCCGTTGGATGCGCGCGAGCGAGGACCTCCTCCCTGTGCCCTTCTCTCGCCTAGCCACCTCCTGTAGCACCATCCCATGTGGACTCCGCCGCGCAGGAAGGTCGCCGGCGGCTTAACTCCGGCCGTGTCGACGTGGCACCGTCATTAGTGGCTAATGACGCCACTAACTAACCCCCTCTCTCACTGATTGTGGGCTCATGCCTTAATTAACCTGGGATTTATTCCCTGTTTAGCTTAGATTAATATAGTCAGCCCCACGAGTTAGTTTGACCAGGCCACGTCATTGTTGAACCGGACCCACCAGTCAGCCTCTGTCCCTGCCATGTTTCACTGACGTGTGGGTCCCACTAGTCAGGTTTGACTTGGACCGCCTCTGTTGACTTGCTGAGGTCACACCGACGTCGTGCTTACGTAGTAAATGTTTTCTAGGATTTTAAATAAATCTGAAATGATTTATTTATTTCAAAAAATACCCGAAACTTCTAAAATCAATAGAAAATCAAACGTAGCTCCAAATCAAATAATTTATATATGAAAAATGATCAGAAAAATCTAAAGAATCTGATTATGGCATTATCATGCATGTTTGAACAACTTATGCCTGATGATCAGGTCAAATCAAATAAGTGGCATTTAAATAATCACATATGGAGTTGTCGGGTCGTAGGTGCGACATATGCCAACGAGTGGCTTATCATTGTGGGAGCCAGTAAGACATCACCGGTGCCTGGAAACGGGATGAGGCGAAGACATGCACGCCAGCGAATCTTACCCAGCTTCGGGGCTCTCCGTGGAGATAACACCCCTACTGCTGCTCTGCGGGGTCTCCGCATGATCACTAGATGGACAAGTAGCTACACAGTGCTCCTTGAGCTGTTTGGTGGGAGGAGGAAGAAGGGCACAACTTGCTTGCTTCTTCTCCTTGTGTGGTGTCTAGAACTAGCTGGGATCCAACCCTTCGCATGGGTGCCCCGGGGGGTTTATATAGGCCTACCCCCCGGGGGTACAATGGTAATCCGACTGGGCGCGGGGCCCAGCCGTCTGTGACTGCGCTCGCCGGCTTCTGCGCCGACTGCTGGGGCCCGCCGGCTGGTTACTGTTGCTCTATCTTGGTGACATGGGCTTCGTTGAGGTAGGCGTGGCTACAGTGCCGCCGTCTGGCAGGCGATTGCTGTAGCCTCACCGCGTCTTGTCTCCTTAATGGGGCGTCTCCTTCGAGGGAGGCGGCAAGCCAGCTGCGGGGAGCCGGCTCTATCTTGGGCCGACTGGGGGAGGCGTGGCCGCCTTCGGGTGTCTCTCTGCCCGAAGGGCCCACCGCCCATCGGCCGTACTGTTAGTCCATCGTGGATGACATCAGGGTCAGCATGGCAATAGTGCTGCGCCGGACGGGTCATGGCTACCCGTACGACGCGCTGTGCCGGTCATGCTCTGGGATTCGGGGGTGGCAGGCTTCACTCTAGCCACGCCCCGTCACATCGCCGTTAGGTGGATGCAAACTTTGAGGGTACGGTCTCGACCATTTTGTGGGAGCCGGCTTCTTGGAGTCGGCCTTCTCGCGGCCGGCTTCTCGAAGCCGGCCCTCCCGTGGCTTTCTTCGTGAGGGCTAAAGTCAGGCCGCCTTTCGATAGCCGGTCTGGGTGACAGCCAGCAAGGGGAAGGCGGCCCCACGTCTTGGATTCTTGAGAGCCGGACGGGCTCGTAATTTTTTCAGAAGGGCCAGGGGAAGCCGGCTAGGCTACCCACGGCTATTTACTCCGACAGTAGTCCCCGAAGCTGATCGAGCTTCGAGGCGGACAGAGGGACGAGAAGCTTGGTCAGCTTCCTACCCTGAGGAGCCGGCTTTGCTGATGTATGCCGATTTCGGAGAGCTCCGTGTCTTGCAGGTGGGAACACGGTCTACCCGCGAGCTAACCGCGGGCCTTCCCGCGGGCCACATGGCAGTGAAACCCTGCCAGTGCACGCGCGCGACGAGACGCTGCCGCAGGCCCGGGCCCGCCACTCATAGGCCTTGGCCCGAGCACTGATCTTTTGCGGCCCATGCGGACCGCTCGCCTTCCCGTGGCGATTTTATTACGCCATTAGGGCGCAATAATCGCGGTACATGGGGGAGTGGGCACAGTCGATCCCCACGTTCCCCCACGCCACGCCTCCTCGGCTCCGCCACGCGAGCCTATAAGTAGGGGGAGGAGGGGGAGAGACAGAGGTTCGCACGCTCTCCCTCACTCCGCCCCTCCTCGTCTTCCTTCTTCTTCTTGCTGCCGCCGCAGCATCCCATCGCAGCGCCGCTGCGCCGCCACATCGTCTTGCTCCCATGGCGCTGTCAAGTTCGTGGGATGGCTCCAACGTCCATGAGGACCACGTTGAGTTCCTCCGCCTGACATGGCGCCTGCCCGACGCCAACTCCGTGCGGGTCCGCCTGGCGCCGGAGAGGGAAGTTTCACCGGCACCGGAGGAGGGCGAGCGGGTTGTCTTCCGCTCGCACTTCTTGCGCGGCTTCGGCCTTCCGGCGAGCGGGTTCCTCCGTTCCTTCCTCGAATTCTACAACCTTCACCCGCATCACCTCATGCCCAACACGGTGATGCTGCTGTCGGCCTTCGTCTCTCTCTGTGAAGGTTTCTTGGGGGTGCTCCCCACGCTTGAGCTCTGGGGGGAATTCTTCCAGAGCAAACTCGGCACCGTCGTCGCGGGTGTGCCCGCCCCCTGCGGGGCCTACATCGCCAAGAGGTGGTCGGGCGAGAACAACCCATTCCTGCCCATCCCGCTGATCCAGTCGGTGAAGATCTGGCAGAAGTCATACTTCTATGTGAAGAACATCGCCCAGCAAGGCGACCACGTTAACCTGCCGGCTTACGTAGCTGGCCCGCCGGCTGGGAGGCAACCCTCATGGAGCTTCCGGTCCAGGTCATTGTCTCAGGCTGGGAACGCAGCCGTCTGCCGGCTTCGGGTGATGATCCAATCGGAAGGCCTGACCGGAGCCGACTTGGTGGCCGCCTTCGTGAAGCGCCTGGTACTTCCACTCCAAAGCTGGCCCCACATGATGTGTCAAATGAGCGGCCGCTTCGACCTAAGCCGGCTAAGCACCAGGGAGATGCCTCATTCGGAGGTGTCGTACATGGTAAATTATATCTCCAACTGCAAGCTCGCCGAGGACTGGTGATACGGCAAGGCTCCATATTCTCGCGCCAACCCTCCGCCCATGGTAAGTTTTTCCTCTCTTTTTTTTGTTGGTAGCCAGCCTCATGATAGCTGGCTTCTGATTAGTCGGTTCTCCCTTAGCAGAACCCTCTCCTTCCGCTGACGACTGGGGCCGCAGGGATAGAGCGCCAGTACGTCCCCAACCGCGCGGTGGACGACGCCGACCACCCGGACCTGGGAGCGGCCGCCATGGAAGACGCCATCGTGGGGGACAACGACGAGCCCGGAGGCACGGGGCTCACTGCCGGCTTCGAGGACTGGCCGGATGATGCCGAGGTCGAAGTCGCCCCGCATGGCCAGCCGGCGCCCGATCATCAAGGCGCGGGCTCGTCCGCCGCGCCGGCTGTCAGCGGCGGTCCCAGAAGTGCCAGGCCGCGTCGATCCTCTTCGGCAGCCGGCCGAAGAAGTCCAAGGCTTCCAGACCAAGCAAGATGAGGCGGCCGCGAAGGCGGCCCGCTTCCGCAAGGCGGTGAAGCAGCCGCAGGCGATCTCAGCGTAAGTCATCGAATGCTTGGACACATACTTTTCATTATTCTCTTCGATTGAACATTCTTCAACACCTTTCCTTGCTCGCCAGACAGGGCGCCGCTTTCCCTTGAGCGGGGTCCGGGCGGCTCCATAGTCGGGCTGACTAGAGGGTCTTCAGGCTCCAGCCGCGTGGACCCCCGTGCCGACCTCAGGGAGGCCATGGAGCGGAACGCCCGTGAGGCGCGGGAGGAGCGGGAGGCGGCGGAGCAAGCGGCCGTCCAGGCGGCGAAGGAGCAGGCCGACGCGGCAGCCAAGGCGCAGGCAGAGGCGGCGGCCGCAGAGACGGAGGCGGAGGTTTCGCATAACCAGCCTCCGTTGCTCGCCATTCCCCTCCGTGCCGTGGCCCCCAACATCCCACTGCCCCTGGCGGAGGAAGTCAGCCAAGACCTGCCGCTGATGGAGAGGAGGGAGGACTCCATGGTCTTCGTGGAGAGGGAGCCGCCGGCAGCGCCAACCGGAGCGGGCCAAGGCGGCAATCGGCAGCGGCGCCAGAGGAGCCGGCTGGGGGCGAGCCGGAGGTCGGAGCCGGCCTCGAGGTGCAGCCGGTAACGCGCCGACGCGCAGGGGGAGGCACCGCTGCGCCGGAGCCGCACCGAGTTGCGGGCGCCGGGCGGACGACGGAGGCCCTGGAGGCGGCCAGCACCGCCACGTCCGAGTGGACTCCCAGCGGGGGGACGGGCGAGCTGAACGTGGCGGCCCAAGAGGTCCGGAGCCGGCTTCAAGCTCAGGCCGCCTTGCTGTAGCAGTACACCCAGGAGTTCCTTTCGACGCGGGCCGCCATCCGGGTGAGTCTTCTATCCTTAGTTGCTTTGTTCTCTTGATTTCTTCCGTGGGGGCACGTCAGCGCACCCACCGGGTGTAGTCCCCGAGATTCGGGCCGACTGCTAAGAGGTCGGGTCGGATCTTCCTTGACGATTATCTTATTCTCGCCTCCTGTCTGATCTTCCAGGAGTATCATAACTCCCGTGCTGCCGCCTTCAACTCCCAGGCTAAGGAGTTGGGTCAGAAAACCGAAGACCTGGTCAACAGCCGAAGTGAGTACTTGATCTTGTTTATCTCCCGTGGGGGCGCGTCAGCGCACCCACTGGGTGTAGTCCCCGAGATTCGGGCCGACTGCTGAGCAGTCGGGTCGGATCTTCCCTGACGACTTTTTCCTCATTGGTTTTTTCTTTTGTCTTTCGTGCTTGCAGGGGCCAATGCCGACTTGAGGGGGCTGCTCAGCGAGGCACAGGCCGCCCTTCGCACGAAGGAAACCGAGCACGCCGCCTTGGTCCTGGAGCGTGACCGCCTGGCAAAGAAGCTGGCTGACCAGGAGGAGAGCCATAAGGCGGCCCTGAAGAAAGCGCGGGATAGCGAAGCCGCCCTAAAGGCCGAGTTCAACACCGAGGCGGCGGGCTGGGCTGAGACCCGGCAAGCGCTGGATGAAGGCTTCGGCCGTACCGAGGACTTGGTCAACGGTAAGCCGCCTTCCTTGCTCCTTCCTTGCCCTTGGCCGCCTGATTTTTGTTCTGACTTGTGGTGCTTTCTGTTCTCTGTGCAGACTACTTTCCCGGCTACTCCGTCTTCGCCGCCCAAACCATCGAGGCCCATGGTGAAGCGCGCCGTCAGGCGGGGGCCAACATCACGCCGGACGCGAATCAGACGCTTGAGGAGCAGCTCTTGGCGGTCCAAGCGCGGCTGCAGCCGGCTCATCGAATGCTTTGCCGCCTCCAACATGCCGGAGCGCAGGTGTTGGCCGCCCTCTGGCCCGGCGAGATGATTCCCCGCACCCCGAGCCGGACTACCGACTGGCTAGAGGTTGCGGTCGGCCGCTTTGAAGCTTGGAAGGCGTCGGCGGCCCGGCTTGGAGCCGGGCGGGCGTAGGAGTTCGTCCGAGCTTGGTACCCAGGGCTGAACCTAGACCAGCTGCGCACCTGGCGGCTGGAGGCCGATGCAGAGCTGGAGGAGGTGCCGCCGGCTATCGCTCAGCGTGCTTCGACGATCGCCGAGTGCACCGACATCAGCGTTTTTGCACCTAAAATCAATGATGACAGCGTTGCCCAGCCGGAGGAGTGGTTCGGGCTGAACCCGGCGGTGGGCGAGGACTCGGCAGAGGAGATCGCCTCCAGCGGCGAAGGCGAAGATGACGAAGAAGAGGAAGGTGAAGACGTCGAGCCGGCCGGTGGAACAACCGGCCGGCCTCAGGCTGACCGTGCCTCCAGCAATGAGGCGCGCGCAAGCGCGCCTTCTGCAGGAAGCGGTGATCATGCCGAGGTTTGCCAGCCGGCCACTCCTCCAGCCGGCACTGGCGTCTCCACCGACCTACCCAGCTCGTCAGTCGCTCCGCCGGCTTAATATGCCGTCCTTGTTTTTTCCTGTTTGTTGCCTTCTGAACAATTTTATTAGGCTTTCGCAGTTCCACCCACTGGGGGTGTATCCAAACTATGTTGAATGCTGGCCTCTTGGAGGTCTTTTATGTAAATATTATTGTGTGCATGTTTGGTTTCCATTCACGTATACTTTCTATCCTTAGGCCTTTTCCTTTGCCGCCTTCCCTCTTTGGGGAGGCAAGTACTCGAGCCTTCTTGGATTGAAGTGAAGTGAATGGAAGCCGGCCGGCCGGCTACTCTGGTAGTCGGTCGGTGGTAGGAGGCAAACCGGCTTTCGTTATATTAGTCCGTTAGTCCCTAGCCATTTTTCGTGTGGGCATCCTTTCCTGCTTTTAACTCTTGCCAGCCAGACAGCCGGTTCTTCGAACTGCGACTTTTGGCAAGAGTTAAGCTTGGGTGTCGGCACACTACTTGTCTGACCGCGGGTAGGACTTCTAATATAACTCCAGTCGGCCAATCCCCGGGCTGACTAGTCGAACCCGGTGCCGGACGGAACAAGTAAATGAAATGACAAGGTCATAAGCATGATACTCTTCATTCATAGATAAAAGATGGCAGTCCCCGAGCTCTCCTCGGGGGGCCTATTGTCCCGTACTTAGTACAAAAGTTAGCGTGATACATACTGTATTTTAACTATAAAATCTTCGGAGGAGGTTGGCGTTCCATGGTCGTTCCGACTCCTTGCCGGAGTCATCTCTCTTGCGTGCCTTGGGCTTTTGTGCGTCGATTAGGTAGTAGGAGTCGTTGCCTAAAGCTTTGCTGATGACGAAGGGGCCCTCCCAAGGGGCCGAGAGCTTGTGCTGGCCGGCTGTTCGCTGGATCAGCTGGAGCACAAGGTCGCCCTCTTGGAAGGATCTTGGCCTGACCTTCCGACTGTGGTAGCGGCGCAAACCCTGCTGGTAGATGGCAGACCGGCTGAGGGCTAACAGCCGGCCTTCTTCCAGCAGGTCGATGCTGTCTTCCCATGCTTCCGTGGGCCGTACTGGTAGTCCATCGTGGATGACATGAGGGTCAGCATGGCAACAGTGCTGCGCCGGACGGGTCATGGCTACCCGTACGACGCGCTGTGCCGGTCGTGCTCCGGGATTCGGGGGTGGCAGGCTTCACTGTAGCCACGCCCCGTCACATCGCCGTTAGGTGGATGCAAACTTTGAGGGTACGGTCTCGACCATTTTGTGGGAGCCGGCTTCTTGGAGTCGGCCTTCTCGCGGCCGGCTTCTCGAAGCCGGCCCTCCCGTGGCTTTCTTCGTGAGGGCTAAAGTCGGGCCGCCTTCCGATAGCCGGTCAGGGTGACAGCCAGCAAGGGGAAGGCGGCCCCACGTCTTGGATTCTTGAGAGCCGGACGGGCTTGTAATTTTTTCAGAAGGGCCAGGGGAAGCCGGCTAGGCTACCCATGGCTATTTACTCCGACAGTAGTCGCCGAAGCTGATCGAGCTTCGAGGCGGACAGAGGGACGAGAAGCTTGGTCAGCTTCCTACCTTGAGGAGCCGGCTTTGCTGATGTATGCCGATTTCGGAGAGCTCCTTGTCTAGTAGGTGGGAACGCGGTCTACCCGCAAGCTGACCGCAGGCCTGTTGGGGAACGCAGTAATTTCGAAAATTTTCCTACGCACACGCAAGATCATGGTGATGCACAGCAACGAGAGGGGAGAGTGTTGTCTACGTACCAACGCAGACCGACTGCGGAAGCGATCTCACAACGTAGAGGAAGTAGTCGTACGTCTTCTTCCCGATCCGACCGATCCAAGCACCGTTACTCCGGCACCTCCGAGTTCTTAGCACACGTTCAGCTCGATGACGTTCCTCGGGCTCCGATCCAGCAAAGCGTCGAGGAAGAGTTCCGTCAGCACGACGGCGTGGTGACGATCTTGATGTACTACCGACGCAGGGCTTCGCCTAAGCACTGTAACGGTATGATCGAGGTGGAATTTGGTGGCAGGGGGCACCGCACACGGCTAAGGAACGATCTCAAGGATCAACTTGTGTGTCTTGGGGTGTCCCCTGCCCCTGTATTTATATGTTGGAAGAGGGGGGGCTGGCCGGCCAAGAGGGAGAGGCGCAGGGGAGTCCTACTCCCACCGGGAGTAGGACTCCTCCCCCCCAATCCTAATCCAATTAGGACTCTCGGGGGGGAAAGAGAGAGAAGGGGGGCCGGCCCCTTGTCCTATTCCTAATAGGACTCTAGGGGGGCGCCGGCCAGCTAGTGGGCTTCCCTTTTCTCTTTTCCACTAAGGCCCAATAGGCCCATTTACCTCCCGGGGGGGTTCCGGTAACCCTCTCGGTATTCCGGTAAAATCCCGATTTCACCCGGAACGCTTCCGGTGTCCAAACATAGGCTTCCAATATATCAATCTTTACGTCTCGACCATTTCGAGACTCCTCGTCATGTCCGTAATCTCATCCGGGACTCCGAACAACCTTCGGTACATCAAAATGCATAAACTCATAATAACTGTCATCGTAACGTTAAGCGTGCGGACCCTACGGTTCGAGAACAATGTAGACATGACCGAGACACGTCTCCGGTCAATAACCAATAGCGGGACCTGGATGCCCATATTGGCTCCTACATATTCTACGAAGATCTTTTATCGGTCAGACCGCATAACAACATACGTTGTTCCCTTTGTCATCGGTATGTTACTTGCCCGAGATTCGATCGTCGGTATCCAATACCTAGTTCAATCTCGTTACCGGCAAGTCTCTTTACTCGTTCCGTAATACATCATGTCACAACTAACTATTTAGTTGCAGTGCTTGCAAGGCTTATGTGATGTGTATTACCGAGAGGGCCCAGAGATACCTCTCCGACAATCGGAGTGACAAACCCTAATCTCGAAATACGCCAACCCAACATCTGCCATTGGAGACACCTGTAGTACTCCTTTATAATCACCCAGTTACGTTGTGACGTTTGGTAGTACCCAAAGTGTTCCTCTGGTAAACGGGAGTTGCATAATCTCATAGTTATAGGAACATGTATAAGTCATGAAGATAGCAATAGCAACATACTAAACGATCGGGTGCTAAGCTAATGGAATGGGTCATGTCAATCAGATCATTCAACTAATGATGTGACCTCGTTAATCAAATAACAACTCTTTGTTCATGGTTAGGAAACATAACCATCTTTGATTAACGAGCTAGTCTAGTAGAGGCATACTAGTGACACTCTGTTGGTCTATGTATTCACACATGTATTATGTTTCCGGTTAATACAATTCTAGCATGAATAATAAACATTTATCATGATTCAAGGAAATAAATAATAACTTTATTATTGCCTCTAGGGCATATTTCCTTCAGTCTCCCACTTGCACTAGAGTCAATAATCTAGATTACACAGTAATGATTCTAACACCCATGGAGCCTTGGTGCTGATCATGTTTTGCTCGTGGAAGAGGCTTAGTCAACGGGTCTGCAACATTCAGATCCGTATGTATCTTGCAAATCTCTATGTCTCCCACCTGGACTAAATCCCGGATGGAGTTGAAGCGTCTTTTGATGTGCTTGGTTCTTTTGTGAAATCTGGATTCCTTTGCCAAGGCAATTGCACCAGTATTGTCACAGAAGATTTTCATTGGACCCGATGCACTAGGTATGACACCTAGATCGGATATGAACTCTTTCATCCAGACTCCTTCGTTTGCTGCTTCCGAAGCAGCTATGTACTCCGCTTCACATGTAGATCCCGCTACGACGCTTTGTTTAGAACTGCACCAACTGACAGCTCCACCGTTTAAAGTAAACACGTATCCGGTTTGCGATTTAGAATCGTCCGGATCAGTGTCAAAGCTTGCATCAACGTAACCTCTTACGGTGAGCTCTTTGTCACCTCCATATACGAGAAACATATCCTTAGTCCTTTTCAGGTATTTCAGGATGTTCTTGACCGCTGTCCAGTGATCCACCCCTGGATTACTTTGGTACCTCCCTGCTAAACTTATGGCAAGGCACACATCAGGTCTGGTACACAGCATTGCATACATGATAGAGCCTATGGCTGAAGCATAGGGAACATCTTTCATATTCTTTCTATCTTCTGCAGTGGTCGGGCATTGAGTCTGGCTCAACTTCACACCTTGCAATACAGGCAAGAACCCTTTCTTTGCTTGATCCATTTTGAACTTCTTCAAAATCTTGTCAAGGTATGTGCTTTGTGAAAGTCCAATTAAGCGTTTCGATCTATCTCTATAGATTTTTATGCCTAATATGTAAGCAGCTTCCCCAAGGTCTTTCATCGAAAAACTTTTATTCAAGTATCCCTTTATGCTATCCAGAAATTCTATATCATTTCCAATGAGTAATATGTCATCTACATATAATATCAGAAATGCTACAGAGCTCCCACTCACTTTCTTGTAAATACAGGCTTCTCCAAAAGTCTGTATAAACCCAAATGCTTTGATCACACTATCAAAGCGTTTATTCCAACTCCGAGATGCTTGCACCAGTCCATAGATGGATCGCTGGAGTTTGCACACTTTGTTAGCTCCCTTTGGATCGACAAAACCTTCTGGTTGCATCATATACAACTCTTCTTCCAGAAATCCATTCAGGAATGCGGTTTTTACATCCATTTGCCAAATTTCATAATCATAAAATGCGGCAATTGCTAACATGATTCTGACAGACTTAAGCATCGCTACGGGTGAGAAAGTCTCATCGTAGTCAACTCCTTGAACTTGTCGAAAACCTTTCGCGACAAGTCGAGCTTTGTAGACAGTAACATTACCATCAGCGTCAGTCTTTTTCTTAAAGATCCATTTATTCTCAATTGCTTGCCGATCATCGGGCAAGTCAACCAAAGTCCATACTTTGTTCTCATACATGGATCCCATCTCAGATTTCATGGCTTCAAGCCACTTTGCGGAATCTGGGCTTACCATCGCTTCTTCATAGTTCGTAGGTTCATCATGATCTAGTAGCATGACTTCCAGAACAGGATTACCGTACCACTCTGGTGCGGATCTTGCTCTGGTTGATCTACGAGGTACAGTAGTATCTTGATCTAAAGTTTCATGATCATCATCATTAACTTCCTCTCTTATTGGTGTAGTTCTCACAGAAACAGTTTTCTGTGATGTACTATTTCCTAATAATGGAGTAGGTATATTTACCTCGTCAAGTTCTACTTTCCTCCCACTCACTTCTTTCGAGAGAAACTCCTTCTCAAGAAAGTTTCCGAATTTGGCAACAAAAGTCTTGCCTTCGGATCTGTGATAGAAGGTGTATCCAATAGTTTCCTTTGGATATCCTATGAAGACACACTTCTCCGATTTGGGTTCGAGCTTATCAGGTTGAAGCTTTTTCACATAAGCATCGCAGCCCCAAACTTTAAGAAACGACAACTTTGGTTTCTTGCCAAACCATAGTTCATAAGGCGTCGTCTCAACGGATTTAGATGGTGCCCTATTTAACGTGAATGCGGCCGTCTCTAAAGCATAACCCCAAAATGATAGCGGTAAATCAGTAAGAGACATCATAGATCGCACCATATCTAGTAAAGTACGATTACGACGTTCGGACACACCATTACGTTGTGGTGTTCCGGGTGGCGTGAGTTGTGAAACTATTCCACAATTTTTCAAATGTACACCAAACTCGTAACTCAAATATTCTCCTCCACGATCAGATCGTAGAAACTTTATTTTCTTGTTACGATGATTTTCAACTTCACTCTGAAATTCTTTGAACTTTTCAAATGTTTCAGACTTATGTTTCATTAAGTAGATATACCCATATCTGCTTAAATCATCTGTGAAGGTGAGAAAATAACGATATCCGCCACGAGCCTCAATATTCATCGGACCACATACATCGGTATGTATGATTTCCAATAAATCTGCTGCTCTCTCCATAGTGCCGGAGAACGGTGTTTTAGTCATCTTGCCCATGAGGCACGGTTCGCAAACACCAAGTGATTCATAATCAAGTGGTTCCAAAAGCCCATCAGTATGGAGTTTCTTCATGCGCTTTACACCGATATGACCTAAACGGCAGTGCCACAAATAAGTTGCACTATCATTATCAACTCTGCATCTTTTGGCTTCAACATTATGAATATGTGTATTACTACTATCGAGATTTAATAAGAATAGACCACTTTTCAAGGGTGCATGACCATAAAAGATATTACTCATATAAATAGAACAACCATTATTCTCTGATTTAAATGAATAACCGTCTCGCATCAAACAAGATCCAGATATAATGTTCATGCTCAACGCTGGCACCAAATAACAATTATTTAGGTCTAATATTAATCCCGAAGGTAGATGTAGAGGTAGCGTGCCGACCGCGATCACATCGACTTTGGAACCGTTTCCCACGCGCATCGTCACCTCGTCCTTTGCTAGTGTCCGCTTATTCTGTAGTCCCTGTTTCGAGTTGCAAATATTAGCAACAGAACCAGTATCAAATACCCAGGTGCTACTGCGAGCATTAGTAAGGTACACATCAATAACATGTATATCACATATACCTTTGTTCACCTTGCCATCCTTCTTATCCGCCAAATACTTGGGGCAGTTCCGCTTCCAGTGACCAGTCTGCTTGCAGTAGAAGCACTCAGTTTCAGGCTTAGGTCCAGGCTTGGGTTTCTTCTCTTGAGCAGCAACTTGCTTGCCGTTCTTCTTGAAGTTCCCTTTCTTCTTCCCTTTGCCCTTTTTCTTGAAACTAGTGGTTTTGTTAACCATCAACACTTGATGCTCCTTTTTGATTTCTACCTCCGCAGCTTTCAGCATAGCGAAGAGCTCGGGAATAGTCTTGTTCATCCCTTGCATATTATAGTTCATCACAAAGCTCTTGTAGCTTGGTGGCAGTGATTGGAGAATTCTGTCAATGACGCAATCATCCGGAAGTGTAACTCCCAATTGAATCAAGTGATTATTATACCCAGACATTTTGAGTATATGTTCACTGACAGAACTATTCTCCTCCATCTTGCAGCTATAGAACTTATTGGAGACTTCATATCTCTCAATCCGGGCATTTGCTTGAAATATTAACTTCAACTCCTGGAACATCTCATATGCTCCATGACGTTCAAAACGTCGTTGAAGTCCCGGTTCTAAGCCGTAAAGCATGGCACACTGAACTATTGAGTAGTCATCAGCTTTGCTCTGCCAGACGTTCATAACTTCTGGCGTTGCTCTTGCAGCAGGCCTGGCACTTAGCGGTGCTTCCAGGACGTAATTCTTCTGTGCAGCAATGAGGATAATCCTCAGGTTACGGACCCAGTCCGTGTAATTGCTACCATCATCTTTCAACTTAGCTTTCTCAAGGAACGCATTAAAATTCAACGGAACAACAGCACGAGCCATCTATCTACAACATAAACAAGCAAGATACTATCAGGTACTAAGTTCATGATAATTTTTAAGTTCAGTTAATTTACTTAAGAACTCCCACTTAGATAGACATCCCTCTAATCCTCTAAGTGATCACGTGATCCAAATCAACTAAACCATAACCGATCATCACGTGAGATGGAGTAGTTTTCAATGGTGAACATCAATATGTTGATCATATCTACTATATGATTCACGCTCGACCTTTCGGTCTCCGTGTTCCGAGGTCATATCTTATATGCATAGCTCGTCAAGTATAACCTGAGTATTCCGCGTGTGCAACTGTTTTGCACCCGTTGTATTTGAACGTAGAGCCTATCACACCCGATCATCACGTGGTGTCTCAGCACGAAGAACTTTTGCAACGGTGCATACTCAGGGAGAACACTCCTTGATAATTTAGTGAGAGATCATCTTATAATGCTACCGTCAATCAAAGCAAGATAAGATGCATAAAAGGATAAACATCACATGCAATCAATATAAGTGATATGATATGGCCATCATCATCTTGTGCTTTGTGATCTCCATCTCCGAAGCATCGTCATGATCACCATTGTCACCAGCGTGCCACCTTGATCTCCATCGTAGCAACGTTGTCGTCTCGCCAATCTTATGCTTCCACGACTATCACTACCGTTTAGTAATAAACTAAAGCATTACATCGCGATTGCATTGCATACAATAAAGCGACAACCATATGGCTCCTGCCAGTTGCCGATAACTCGGTTACAAAACATGATCATCTCATACAATAAAATCAGCATCATGCCTTGACCATATCACATCACAACATGCCCTGCAAAAACAAGTTAGACGTCTTCTACTTTGTTGTTGCAAGTTTTACGTGGCTGCTACGGGCTTAAGTAAGAACACATCTCACCTACGCATCAAAACCACAACGATAGTTCGTCAAATAGACTCCGTTTTAACCTTCTCAAGGACCGGGCGTAGTCATACTTGGTTCAACTAAAGTTGGAGAGATAGTCTTCCACAAGCCATCTATGTGCAAAGCACGTCGAGGGAACCGGTCTCGCATAAGAGTATGCGTAAGGTTGGTCTGGATCATCTCAACCAACAATACCGCCGAACCAAAGTATGACATGCTGGTAGGCAGTATGACTTGTATCGCCCACAACTCACTTGTGTTCTACTCGTGCATATAACATCAAACCATAAAACCTAGGCTCGGATGCCACTGTTGGGGAACGCAGTAATTTCGAAAATTTTCCTACGCACACGCAAGATCATGGTGATGCACAGCAACGAGAGGGGAGAGTGTTGTCTACGTACCAACGCAGACCGACTGCGGAAGCGATCTCACAACGTAGAGGAAGTAGTCGTACGTCTTCTTCCCGATCCGACCGATCCAAGCACCGTTACTCCGGCACCTCCGAGTTCTTAGCACACGTTCAGCTCGATGACGTTCCTCGGGCTCCGATCCAGCAAAGCGTCGAGGAAGAGTTCCGTCAGCACGACGGCGTGGTGACGATCTTGATGTACTACCGACGCAGGGCTTCGCCTAAGCACTGTAACGGTATGATCGAGGTGGAATTTGGTGGCAGGGGGCACCGCACACGGCTAAGGAACGATCTCAAGGATCAACTTGTGTGTCTTGGGGTGTCCCCTGCCCCTGTATTTATATGTTGGAAGAGGGGGGGCTGGCCGGCCAAGAGGGAGAGGCGCAGGGGAGTCCTACTCCCACCGGGAGTAGGACTCCTCCCCCCCAATCCTAATCCAATTAGGACTCTCGGGGGGGAAAGAGAGAGAAGGGGGGCCGGCCCCTTGTCCTATTCCTAATAGGACTCTAGGGGGGCGCCGGCCAGCTAGTGGGCTTCCCTTTTCTCTTTTCCACTAAGGCCCAATAGGCCCATTTACCTCCCGGGGGGGTTCCGGTAACCCTCTCGGTATTCCGGTAAAATCCCGATTTCACCCGGAACGCTTCCGGTGTCCAAACATAGGCTTCCAATATATCAATCTTTACGTCTCGACCATTTCGAGACTCCTCGTCATGTCCGTAATCTCATCCGGGACTCCGAACAACCTTCGGTACATCAAAATGCATAAACTCATAATAACTGTCATCGTAACGTTAAGCGTGCGGACCCTACGGTTCGAGAACAATGTAGACATGACCGAGACACGTCTCCGGTCAATAACCAATAGCGGGACCTGGATGCCCATATTGGCTCCTACATATTCTACGAAGATCTTTTATCGGTCAGACCGCATAACAACATACGTTGTTCCCTTTGTCATCGGTATGTTACTTGCCCGAGATTCGATCGTCGGTATCCAATACCTAGTTCAATCTCGTTACCGGCAAGTCTCTTTACTCGTTCCGTAATACATCATGTCACAACTAACTATTTAGTTGCAGTGCTTGCAAGGCTTATGTGATGTGTATTACCGAGAGGGCCCAGAGATACCTCTCCGACAATCGGAGTGACAAACCCTAATCTCGAAATACGCCAACCCAACATCTGCCATTGGAGACACCTGTAGTACTCCTTTATAATCACCCAGTTACGTTGTGACGTTTGGTAGTACCCAAAGTGTTCCTCTGGTAAACGGGAGTTGCATAATCTCATAGTTATAGGAACATGTATAAGTCATGAAGATAGCAATAGCAACATACTAAACGATCGGGTGCTAAGCTAATGGAATGGGTCATGTCAATCAGATCATTCAACTAATGATGTGACCTCGTTAATCAAATAACAACTCTTTGTTCATGGTTAGGAAACATAACCATCTTTGATTAACGAGCTAGTCTAGTAGAGGCATACTAGTGACACTCTGTTGGTCTATGTATTCACACATGTATTATGTTTCCGGTTAATACAATTCTAGCATGAATAATAAACATTTATCATGATTCAAGGAAATAAATAATAACTTTATTATTGCCTCTAGGGCATATTTCCTTCAAGGCCTTCCCGCGGGCCACGTGGCAGTGAAACCCTGCCAGTGCACGAGCATGACGAGACGCCGCCGCAGGCCCGGGCCCGCCACTTGTCGGGGTAAATAGCTATGGGTAGCCCTGCCGGCTTCCCCTAGCCCCTCAGAAAAAATTATGAGCCCATCCGGCTCATAAGAAGACTCAAGATTTGGGCCGCCTCTCCCCAGCCGGCTACCTTCCTGGCCGGCTTCGGGGGCGGCCCGCCCTTTCACCCTCCTGAAGAAGGCTGCGGAGGGCCGGCTACGGCAAGGCCGGCTACCGCGAGGCCGGTTACGGCAGGGCCGGCTACAGCGAGGCCGGCTACTGCTAAGCCGGCTCCCATAAATCAGTCAACGCCGTACCCGCAATGTACGCGTCCACTCCGCAATGATGAAGCGGGGCGTGGCTACAGTCGAGCCTGCCACCCCCAAAACCCGGAGCACGCCTGATATAGCGCGTCGTGCGGGCAGCTGCGGCCCGCCCGGCGCGGCACTGTAGCCACGGCGGCTCTGAGGACGTCCACGACGGGTCACCAGCATGGCCCCCGAGGCGGTGGGCCCCTTCGGGCAGAGAGATGCCGAAGGCGGCCGCACCTCCTCTCAAGCCGGCAAGATAGAGGGCCGGCTTCACGCAGCCGGCCTGCCGCCCTCCTCGAAGGAGACGCCCATTAAGGAGACAAGATGCGGCGGGGCTACAGTGATCGCCCGCCAGGGCAGCGTTACTGTAGCCACGCTTACCCCGACCAAGCCTGCGTCAACGACACGAAGTAACAGTAACTAGCTGCCGACCAGGCCCAGGCTGGTGGGGCCGGCCTGTCGACCTAGGAGCCGGCAGCCGGCGGGACCCAGCAGCCGGCGGGCCCCAGAAGCCGGCGGAGAAGCCGGCGAGCATAGTCACAGACAGCTGGGCCCCGCGCCCAGTCGGATTACCATTGTACCCCCGGGGGTAGGCCTATATAAACCCCCCGGTGCACCCATGCAAAGGGTTGGACTCTCATTCTAGACCTAGACACATACAAGGAGAGGAAGCAGGCTGAGCTGAGCCCTTCTTCCTCCTTCCACCCAAAACAGCTCAAGGAGCATTGTAGCTACTTGTCCATATAGTAACCATGCGGAGACCCCGCAGAGCAGCAGTAGGGGTGTTATCTCCCCGGAGAGCCCTGAAGCTGGGTAAGATTCGCCGGTGTGCATGTCTTTGCCTCATGCCGTTTCCAGGCACCGGCGACGTTCTATTGGCCCCCGCAATGATAAGCCACCCGTTGGCATATGTCGCTCCTACCACCCGACATTTGGCGCCCACCGTGGGGCCAGGTGCACCGTCGTCCGGAGACCTGTTCTGGACGGGAACCCTTTTCCTTCCTCGCGAGCGTAGCCAGCCTGGCTCGCCCGATGGCGCTTGCCGCGACGCGCTGCATGGCGTCGCCAACGTCTGCGCCGCTAGCGGCCTCGCCAACCTCTTCGACAAGGCCCGCATCTCCGACGAGCTTGCCTCCGATGCGGGCACAGATCACCTCGCCAACCTCCTCAGCCAGCTCCACGTCTCCAGCGAGCCCGCTGCGGATTTGGAATCGGTTGGCTCCACCGACCCGATGCCCGTCGACTCCGACGCGGCATCCTACGATACCTTCCCCACCAACGTCACGGTCTACAACGACCCGCTCCCTCCGGCTGGCGATCGCGATTCTGACGCCCCCGAGGTGATGGTTATCGGCCTCGACGGCCTGACTGACGAGGGCGCCCGCGACACCCCACGCGCGGCTGCCCAAGACTTGTCCGCCCCCCTTCCGGCTGACGCCAGTGACGAAGTTCTGGAGGCACGCCGCCTCGCCCTCCTCGCGGAGGGCCGGCGGCTGGCCTCCGTAAGACGCCTCGCCGAGGCCTACCAGCGCGAAGCTGACCGCGCCGCCTTCGGCACGCCAGCTCCGGCTGGCCCCAGCCGGGCTGGCGTTGTCAGGCAACGCGGCGCCGTCATCGCCGACGCGCTTGGAGTGGATCGCCCGGTCTACGCCACCCCGCTCGAGAACCTGCGCGCTGCCCAGGCGGCCGTAGATGAGCTGGACGGCTTGGAAGCCGAAGACCTCCCCCACATGACGCGGCGCATCCAGCAACTAATCGATGCAGCCGCACGACGGCACGAAGCCGACGCCTGCGCGGGGAGCCCTCCCCCGCGCCGCGAACACGGCGCGACTTCCCGGCCGCCGACTACCAGCAACACCCGCGCGCGACGCGAGAAAGAGCCGGCTTCCAGCCAAAGCCGGACCCAAATCTCCATTGCACGAGACGCAGACGGCCGCCCCCGAGCCATGGAATGGCGGGGCACCCCGCCTCCGCCTCGAGCTCGCGGAGAGAGATATCCTACCCCGCCTCCAGTGGCTCACCCGACTCTCAGCGGCCGGCTTGGTCGCCGCGAGGGAGTCGGCGAAAACGACGCCCGCCACTGGATCGACCGCCTGGCCCGATCCCTGGCGCTAGAAGAAGAAGACGATGTCGGCCCGCCTTGCTTTGGCCCCCGCATCCGCGACGAGCCCTTCCCCAAAGGGTTCTCGCTCCCAAGAGACACACCCAAGTACAACGGCTCGGTGAAGCCGGAAGATTGGCTGACCGACTACTCCACAGCCGTCAGCATCACCAATGGCAACCGGCGCGTTGCCGTAAAGTACGTGCCCCTCATGCTGCAAGGCACGGCACGGAGTTGGCTTAACAGCCTCAAGCCCCTCAGCATCAACAGCTGGGTGGATTTCACTGAGGCCTTCGTTCGCAACTTCACCAGCACCTACAAACGGGCTCCCAAGCCCAGACAGCTCTCCCTGTGCGTACAGGGCCCAGCCGAGTCCACTCGCGACTACCTCACGCGTTGGGCCGAGCTCCACAATTCCTGCGAGGGGGTGCACGAGGTGCAAGCCATCGAATACTTCACTGCCGGGTGCCAAGAGGGCACCCTCCTCAAGCACAAGCTTCTCTGCGATGAGCCGACTACCCTCGACGAGCTCCTGAACATTGCCGACAAGTATGCCACCGCCGACTCCTCAATGAAGACCGAGCTCCGGGTGGACGCATCCGGAAAAGTGCTCAATCCGGCGCCCCAAGCGCCGGCTGGAGACGGCGGCTGACGCCAACACCAGAAAGATCAAAAGCGCAAGGGCCCTGCGCCGCCTCCCGCCAGCCGGCAGGTGGCCACGGTCGAAGACGCGCCGCCTGAAGGGCGGCCCGCACCCAAGAAGCCCAAGGGCGGCCGGCCGGCTTGGCAGTCGGCCTTCTCCTACGAGCAAACCCTTGATGCCCCGTGCAAGTTCCACAGCGGCGCGAAGCCGTCCAACCACACGACCCGCAAATGCAACTGGCTCGCCCGAATCTCGAAGGGCGAAGGGCTCACACCGACTCCGCCTGCCGGCCCGCCGCCGCCGGCTCCGCCACCCAAAGCCGCCCGGCCCGCGGTCGACGCCGTGCAGGACGAGTTCCCCGATGAGCAAGCATCTTATGTTGTCTTCATGAGCCAGCCCGAAGACCGGCGCAGCAAGCGCCGAGAGCAACAAGAAGTCAATGTGGCCGCCACCAGCCCAGCCGCCCACATGCACTGGTCGGAGAAACCCATCAGTTGGAGCCGGGCCGACCACCCAGAGGTGATGCCATCCCCCGGCTCCTACGCATTGGTCCTGGAGGCCACCCTTGCAACGGATACGCGCGCCGCACGCTTCTCCCGCATGCTGATCAATGGCGGAAGCAGCATCAACATCCTGTACCGCGACACCATGGAGAAGCTGGGCGTCAAGGCAAAGCAGCTTGCGCCGACTCGAATGGTGTTCCACGGCATCGTACCCGGTTTGTCCTGTGCCCCCATCGGCAAGATCAAGATCGATGCTCTCTTTGGGGGCAAGGACCATTTCCGCCGGGAAGCAATCTGGTTCGAGGTGGTGGACCTGGAGAGCCCTTACCATGCCTTGCTTGGCCGACCCGCCTTGGCCAAGTTCATGGCGGTCCCCCACTATGCTTACCTCAAGGTGAAGATACCGAGCTCCAAGGGTGTCATAACCATTGCCGTCGACTACAAGAAATCCACCGACTGCGCCGCGGCCAGCAGCCGGCTGGCCGAATCCCTCATGATCGCTGCAGAGAAGGAGACGCTGGACCGGGTCGTGGCCCTGGCCAGCAAGCAGCTAAACCAACCCACCGACTCCAAGGAGTATGATGCCCAAGGATCTTTCCAGCCGGCCAAGGAGACCAAGAAGATACAGCTCGACCCCGAGCACGCTGAGAGGTTTGCCGTCATTGGGGCGAGCCTGGATAGCAAATAGGAAGGCGAGCTCGTCGATTTCCTCCGTGAGAATCGGGATATCTTTGCATGGTCCCCCAAGGACATGCCGGGTGTTCCGAAGGATTTCGCCGAGCACAAATTGCACGTGCGGGAGGATGCTAAACCAGTCAAGCAACCCCTCCGCCGACTGTCAGAAGAGAAGAGAAGGATCGTAGGGGAGGAGATAGCCCGGCTTCTTGCAGCCGGCTTCATCATGGAAGTTTTCTTCCCCGAGTGGCTTGCGAACCCGGTTCTCGTGCTGAAAAAGAATAACAAGTGGCGCATGTGTATAGATTACACAAGCCTCAACAAAGCCTGCCCAAAAGATCCCTTCGCTCTGCCCAGGATTGATCAAGTGATAGACTCCACAGCTGGATGCAAGCTGTTGAGCTTTTTGGATGCCTACTCGGGATACCACCAGATCAAGCTGAACCCGGATGACCAACTGAAGACCGCCTTCATCACGCCGTTTGGAGCCTTCTGCTACCTGACTATGACGTTCGGCTTGAGGAATGCCGACGCCACTTTTCAGCGTTGCATGCAGAAGTGCCTCCTCACGCAGCTCGGCAAGAACGCCCACGTTTACGTGGATGATGTCGTGGTGAAGACGGAGAAGCGTGGCACTCTGCTGGAAGACTTGAAGGAGACATTCGAGAACCTGCACCGGTTCCGGATCAAGCTCAACCCGGAGAAATGCATGTTCGGAGTGCCAGCCGGCCAGCTCCTAGGCTTTCAGGTCTCCGCACGCGGCATAGAGTGCAACCCTGTGAAGATCAAGGCCATGGAGAGGATGGCGGTCCCAACCAAGCTCAGAGAGATTCAGAAGTTCACCGGGTGCCTGGCCTCTCTGAACCGCTTCATCAGCCGGCTTGGAGAAAAAGCTCTCCCCCTCTACCGCCTCATGAAGAAGAGCACTCACTTTGAGTGGAATGACCAGGCCGACCAAGCTTTCCACGAGCTGAAGAAAATGCTGTCCACGCCGCCTGTCTTGGCGGCACCGACTGAGAAGGAGCCCATGCTCCTATATATTTCCGCCACTAGCCGGGTGGTCAGCACCGTCATTGTGGTCGAACGCCCCGAAGAAGGCCGAGCCCAGCCGGTCCAGAGGCCGGTTTATTACCTGAGCGAGGTGCTGTCCGCCTCAAAGCAAAATTACCCGCACTATCAGAAGATGTGCTATGGCGTGTACTTCGCCGCCAAGAAGCTGAAGCCATACTTTCAAGAGCATCCCATCACGGTCGTATGCACTGCCCCGCTAGCCGAGATCATAGGCAGCCGGGATGCATCCGGCCGGGTGGCTAAATTGGCCATTGAGCTGGCCCCCTACACGATCTTCTACCAACCCCGCACCGCCATCAAGACGCAAGCGCTGGCCGACTTCCTTGTCGACTGGGCCGAGACCCAGTACTTACCACCAGTGCCCGACTCCACCCATTGGCGCATGCACTTTGACGGATCAAAGATGCGCACCGGCCTGGGAGCCGGCGTCGTCCTTACCTCTCCAAAGGGCGACAAGCTCAGATACACGCTGCAGATCCACTTCACCGCCTCCAACAACGTAGCCGAGTACGAAGCGCTCATACACGGGCTCCGGCTTGCCAAGGAACTTGGCATCCGCCGGATCCTGTGCTATGGCGACTCGGATTTGGTGGTGCAGCAGTCTTCTGGCGATTGGGACGCCAAGGACGCGAACATGGCGAGCTACCACTTCCTAGTGCAGCAAATCAGCGGATACTTTGACGGGCGTGAATTCCTTCATGTACCGCGAGCCGACAACGAGCCAGCAGATGCTCTGGCCCGAATAGGCTCCACGCGGCAAGCAATACCAGCCGGCGTCGCCCTACAGCGCCTCCTCAAGCCATCAATCAAGCCGTCTCCGGAATCCGACTCCATCTTCGTGCCGCCTAACCCCGAGGAGGCTGGGTCCGGCTCGAAGAATCAAGCAGCCGGCCCCGGGACTTCAATATTTGGCTCGGGGACTGCCGCACCCGGCCCGGGGACTGCGGTAGCCGGCCCGGGGACTGCGGTAGCCGGCCCGGGGACTTCTTCAGCACAACAAGCGGCGGCCGACTCCAGCACTGCATTACCCAGCCCGCCCACCCTGGTGGCTGTGGCCACATTGGTAGCAGAGGAAGTCGCCACCCCATCATGGGCCCAAACCATCCGCAACTTTTTGGTGAACCATGACCTGCCGGCTGACAAAAACGAAGCAAGACAAGTTCAGCGCCGGGCTGGAGCATACACAATCGTCAACAGAGAGCTTGTCGAGCGCAGCGCCACCAGAGTCTTGCAGCTATGCGTCGAGCAGGAGAAAGGCATCGCGATCCTTAGGGATATACACCAAGGAGAGTGCGGCCACCACGCCGCATCAAGATCACTTGTCGCCAAAGCCTTCCGCCACGGTTTCTTCTGGCCGACTGCTTTGGACGACGCCAAAGAGCTAGTCAAACACTGCAAAGGCTGCCAGCTTTTTAGCTCACAGCAACACATGCCGGCTTCAGCACTCAAGACCATTCCCATCACCTGGCCCTTCGCCGTCTGGGGATTGGATATGGTGGGCCCATTCAAGACGGCGCGCGGCAGCATGACACATTTGCTCGTCGCCGTCGACAAATTCACCAAGTGGATTGAGGCGAAGCCGATCAAGAAGCTGAATGGGCCGACTACAGTGACTTTCATTGCAGATATAACAACCCGGTACGGCGTACCGCACAGCATCATCACCGACAACGGCACGAACTTTGCCAAAGGTGCCTTGGCACGGTTCTGCGCTGCGCAAGGTATCCGGCTGGACCTTGCGTCAGTCGCCCACCCGCAGTCAAACGGCCAAGTGGAGCGAGCAAATGGCCTCATTTTGTCCGGCATCAAGCCTCGACTGGTCGTACCTCTGGAGCGTTCAGCCGGCTGCTGGCTCGATGAGCTGCCGGCTGTCCTATGGAGTCTACGCACTACTCCCAACAGATCAACCGGCTTCACTCCCTTCTTCCTTGTATATGGTGCCGAGGCGGTCATCCCAACAGATATCGAGTTCGACTCGCCTCGGGTAACCATGTACACGGAAGCGGAAGCCAAAGAAGCACGAGAAGACGGCGTCGACCTGCTGGAAGAGGCCCGGCTGTTAGCCCTCAGCCGGTCTGCCATCTACCAGCAGGGTTTGCACCGCTACCATAGCCGGAGGGTCCGACCAAGATCCTTCCAGGAGGGCGACCTTGTGCTCCGGCTGATCCAGCGAACAGCCGACCAGCACAAGCTCGCAGCCCCCTGGGAAGGCCCCTTCATCATCAGCAGAGCCTTGGGCAACGACGCCTACTACCTTATCGACGCGCAGAAGCCGAAGGCACGCAAGAGAGACGACTCCAGCAAGGAGTCGGAGCGACCATGGAATGCAAATCTCCTTCGGAAGTTTTACAGTTAAAACGCAGTATGTGTTATGCCCACTTTTGTATTAAGTACGAAACAGTAGGCTCCCCGAGAAAGACTCGGGGACTGCCACCCTTTATCTTATGAATGAAAATTATCATGCGTATGATATTACCTATTTATTTATTTTGTCCGGTACCGGGTCCGACGAGTCGGCCCGGGGACTGGCCGACTAGAGTTATATTAGGAGCCCTACCCGCAGTCAGACAAGTAATGTGCCGACACCCAGGCTTGGCTCTTGCCAAAATCGCAGCTCGAAGAACCGACTGCCCGGCTGGCAAGAGCCACAAGCTGGAAAGGGTGCGCACATGAAAAACGGCTAGGGACCAAATAGGCTGGCATATATAACAAAAGCCGGCTGACTGCCTCCCGTCGACCGACTACCAGAGTAGCCGGCCGGTTGGCTTACATTCAGTCTGCTTCAAATCCAAGAAAGCTCAAGTACTTGCCTTCCCAAAGAGGGAAGGCGGCAAAGGAAAGAGCCTAAGGACAAAAAAGTACACTTGAATGAACGCCAACAAATGCATATATTAATATTTACACAAAAGGCCTCCAGAGAGGTCGACATCCAACATTGTTCGATACACCCCCAGTGGGTGGAATTGCAGAAACTTAAAATTGTCCGAAAAAGTAAAACAGGGACAAAAGGAATGGCAGATCAAGCCAGCGGGGCCGTAGACGAGCCGGGCTAGACGGTAGGAGTAGTCGCGCCGGCTGGAGGAGCGGCCGGCTGGCCAACCTCGGCTTGATCGTCGTCTCTGGCAGAGGGCGCGCTCCCGCGTGGCTCGTTGCTGGAGGCACGGTCGGCTGGGGGACGGTCGGCCGTCTCACCAGTCGGCTCGGCGTCTTCGCCCTCCTCCTCCTCGTCGTCCTCGCCCTTATCGCTGGAGGCGATCTCTTTGGCCGAGTCCTCGCTGTCCGCCGGGTTCAGCCCGAACCATTCCTCCGGCTGGGCGGCGCCATCGTCGTTGAGCTCCGGTGCGAAGACGCTGGTGTCGGTGCACTCGGCGATCGTCGAGGCGCGTTGCGCGATCGCCGGCCGCACCTCCTCCAGCTCCGCGTCGGCTTCCGACCGCCACGTCCGCAGCTGGTCCAGGCTTAGCCCTGGGTACCACGCGCGGACGAACTCCAGCGCGCGCCCAGCTCCAAGACGGGCCGCGGACGCCTTCCAGGCCTCGAAGCGGCCGACTGCGACTTCGAGCCAGTCGGTCGTCCGGCTTGGGGTGCGGGGAATTGTCTGGCCATGCCAGAGCGCAGCCAGCATCGTCGCCCCGGCACGTTGGAGCCGGCGGAGCAGCCGGTGGGCCGGCTGCAGCCGCGCCTGGACGGCGATAAGCTGCTCCGACAACGTCCGATTCGTGTCCGGCGGAATCACAACCCCGGCCTGACGGCGCTCCTCGCGGTAGGCTTCGATGGCTTGGGCGGCGAGGACGGATTGACCGGGAAAGTACTCTGCGCAAGATAGCAAACACATGTCAAAACAAAGCCGCAGGCGGCCGGCGGATGGAAGAAGAGGAAGAAGGACGGCCTACCATCGATAAGATCCTCGATCCGGCCGAAGTCTTCTTCCAGCGCCTGGCGCGTCTCGGCCCAGCTCGCCTCCCTGGCCTCGAACTCCGCCTTCAGGGTAGCCTCGCCATCCTGCGCCTTTTGCAGGGCCGCCTTGTGGCTCTCCTCTTGGTCGGCCAGTTTCGTCGCCAGGCGGTCACGCTCTTGAACCAAGTCAGCATACTCGGCGTCCTTGGCGCGAAGAGCGGCCTGCACCTCGCCGAGTTCCCTCCGCAGGTCGGCGTTGGCCTCTGCACGTGCAAAAGATAAAGAGAAAAAGTCAGCAAAGGAAAAGTCATCGAGTAAGATCCGACCCGACTGCGCTGCAGTCGGCCCGGATCTCGGGGACTACACCCAGTGGGTGCGCTGTCGCGCCCCCATGAGAAACAAATAAGGACAAAACACTTACGCCGGCTGCTGGCGAGGTCTTCGGTCCTCCGGCTCAGCTCCCGAGCCTGGGAGTTGAAGGCGGGAGCACGAGAATTATGATAATCCTAAGAGATCAGAAAAAACAGTCAAAGATAGTCGTCGAGTAAGATCCGACCCGACTGCGTTGCAGTCGGCCCGGATCTCGGGGACTACACCGAGTGGGTGCGCTAGCGCGCCCCCACGGAAAAAATTCAAAGGACCAGAACGGTCAATGAGTGAAGACTTACCCGGATTGCAGACCGCGTCGACAGAAACTCCTGAGTAAATTGCCTCAGGAGGCCGGCCTGTGCCTGCAGCCGGCTCCGAACCCCTTGAGCCGCGATGTTCAGCTCGCCGCTCCCTCCGCTAGAAGTCCATCCGGACGTGGCGGAGCTGGCCGCCTCCAAGGCGTCTGCCGTCTGCTCAGCCCCCGCGGCTCGGTGCGTGTCTGGCGGGGCCGTGCCCCCTCCGGCATGCCGGCCCACCGCCAGCTCGATCTCAGGGCCGGCTCCGGCCTCGGGCGTGGCCCGGGCCGGCTCCTCCGGCACCGCCGACGATTGGCCGCCTTCGCCTGCTCCGGCTGGCGCTGCCGGCGACGTCCTCTCGACGGAAATCTCGAAGACTTCGTCCCTCTGCACCGGCGGCTGCTCGGGGATAATCTCCTCCGCCGTGGGCAGAGGGATGTCTGGATCCAAAGTTTGGAGGGGGATGGCGAGTAGCGGAGGCTGGCTACGCGCGCCTTCCGCCTCCGTCTCCGCGGCCGCCCGCTCCGATGGAGTCTTGGCCGCCGCGCTCGCTCGCCCCGGCGCCGTCTGGGCGGCCTCCCGCTCCGCCGCCTCCCGCTCGGCCGCCTCCCTCTCTCGACGCGCCTCGCGAGCGTTGCGCTCCGTGGCTGCGTCAAGTTCGGCGCGTGGGTCCACTCGGCGGGACCCTGAGGACCCGGCACTCGGCCCGACCACGGAGCCGGCTGGGCCTCGCTCGAGGGAGAGCGGCGCCCTGCTCAGAAAATCAGAGAAGCATTCAAGTAAAGGAAGACTTCAGAATAACAAGCACGTAGGCGGCTACTAGGCTTACGCGGAAACTGAGGGGGGCTTCTTCACCGCCTTCCGAAAGCGGGCCGCCTTCGCCGCCGCCTCCTCGCGCTTCGTGGCCGCGGCGGAGGCCTTCGGCTTCTTCGGCCGGCTTCCGAAGAGCGGGAACACGGCCCGTCATTTCCCCTTTCCGCCACCGGTAGTCGGCGCGGCAGACGAGCCCGCGTCGCGGCGGTCGGTTGCCGGCTGGTGGCGCGGGATTTCTTCGGCTTCGAAATCATCCGGCCAGTCATCGAAACTGGCCGAAAGCCCCGTGCCGCCGAGCTCGGCGGCGTCCCCCGTGGCGGCATCCTCCATGGCGACTGCGGAAAGGTCCGGGTCGTCGAGGTCGTCCACCGTGCGGTCCGGGGCATACTCGCGATCAACTCCAGCCGCCCCGGCTGGCGGCGGGAGGAGAGGATTCTGATGAAGAGAAAAAAGAGAAGAGCCGCCTGGTCAGAAGCCGGCTGACTCAAGCCAGCAGACGACGAGAAGAAAGACTTACCACAGGCGGAGGATGGGCGCGGGAGTACGGCGCCTTGCCGAACTGCCACTCGTCGGTGAGCTTCAGGTTGGCGATGTAGTTCACCATCAGAGCCACCTCGGCATGGGGCATCTCCCATGTGCTCAGCCGGCAAGGGTCGAACCGGCCACTCATCTGGCACATCATGTGCGGCCAGCTTTGGAGGGGCAGAATCCGGCGCTCGACGAAGGCGGCTACCAGGTCGGATGCGCGCAGGCCTTCCGACTGGATCATCACCCGAAGCCGGGCGATGGAGGCATTCCCAGCCGGAGACAAGGACTTCGACCTGTAGCCCCAGGACCGCCGCCTCCCAACCAGCGGGCCGGCTACGTAAGCCGGCAGATTGACGTAATCGCCGTGCGGGGCGACGTTCTTGATGTAGAAGTAGGATTTCTGCCAAAGCTTCATGGACTGGATCAGAGGAATGTGGGGGAAGGGGTTGTCGTCGCTTGCCCTTTTCATCGCGATGAAGGCGCCGCAGGGAGCCGGCACGCCGGCGGAGACGGTGCCGAGCTTGTTCTGGAACAGCTCCGCCCAGAGCTCCAGCGTCGGCAGCACCCCCAAGAATCCTTCGCAGAGCGAGACGAAGGCCGAGAGCTGTAGCACTGAGTTGGGTGTGACGTGGTGTGGTTGGAGGTTGTAGAATTCGAGGAAAGAGCGCATGAAGCTGCTCGCCGGGAAGCCGAAGCCACGGAGGAAGTGCGCGCGGAAGACGACGCGCTCGCCTTCCTCCGGCGCCGGCGAGACCACCTTCGTGGGCGCCAGACGCACCTGCACGAGGTTGGCGGCGGGCAGGCGCCGGGTCTGGCGGAGGAATTCAATATGGTCCTCGTGGACATTGGACCCGTCCCACGAGCTCGACAGAGCCAGAGACATGGCAGCGAGGGTGGGCTGCGGCGCGAAACTGCGTCGGGCGCGAAGAAGAAGAAGAAGAAGAAGAGGAGGAGGAGGAGGAGCAGGAGGGACGGGGAGCGGGGGAGCGAACGGGCCTGTGCCTCTCCCCCCCCTACTTGTAGGCGCGTGCGCCAGAGCCGAGGAGGCGCGGCGTGGGGGATCGTGGGGATCGATCGTGCCCATCTCCCCCACACCCGCGTTAATTGCGCGCCTTGATGACGCGAAGTAACGGCCGCGGGAAGGCGAGCAGTCCCCTCGGGCCACAGAAGATCTGCGCCCGGGCCGAGGCCAGGGAGTGGCGGGCCCGGGCCTGCGGCGGCGTCCCGTCGCGCGCGTGCGACGACAGGACTTCCCCGCCACGTGGCACGTCATGGGGCCCGCGGCCGGCCCGCGGGTCAACCACTGCCACCCTGATAAACAAAAAGTGCTCCGGAGTCGGCTGCAACGACGAGGTCGGCCCCTCAGGGTATGAAGCCGGCCAAGCTTCCCGTCCTTCTGTCTGCCGTGAAGCTCGCCCGCCTTCGGGGACTACTGTCGGGGTAAATAGCTATGGGTAGCCCAGCCGGCTTCCCCTAGCCCCTCAGAAAAAATTATGAGCCCATCCGGCTCATAAGAAGACTCAAGATTTGGGCCGCCTCTCCCCAGCCGGCTACCTTCCTGGCCGGCTTCGGGGGCGGCCCGCCCTTTCACCCTCCTGAAGAAGGCTGCGGAGGGCCGGCTACCGCGGGGCCGGCTACGGCAGGGCCGGCTACAGCGAGGCCGGCTACTGCTAAGCCGGCTCCCATAAATCAGTCAACGCCGTACCCGCAATGTACGCGTCCACTCCGCAATGATGAAGCGGGGCGTGGCTACAGTCGAGCCTGCCACCCCCAAAACCCGGAGCACGCCTGGTACATCGCGTCGTGCGGGCAGCTGCGGCCCGCCCGGCGCGGCACTGTAGCCACGGCGGCTCTGAGGACGTCCACGACGGGTCACCAGCATGGCCCCCGAGGCGGTGGGCCCCTTCGGGCAGAGAGATGCCGAAGGCGGCCGCACCTCCTCTCAAGCCAGCAAGATAGAGGGCCGGCTTCACGCATCCGGCCTGCCGCCCTCCTCGAAGGAGACGCCCATTAAGGAGACAAGATGCGGCGGGGCTACAGTGATCGCCCGCCAGGGCGGCGTTACTGTAGCCACGCTTACCCCGACCAAGCCTGCGTCAACGACACGAAGTAACAGTAACCAGCTGCCGACCAGGCCCAGGCTGGTGGGGCCGGCCTGTCGACCCAGGAAGCGGCAGCCGGCGGGACCCACCAGCCGGCGGGCCCCAGAAGCCGGCGGAGAAGCCGGCGAGCATAGTCACAGACAGCTGGGCCCCGCGCCCAGTCGGATTACCATTGTACCCCCGGGGGGTAGGCCTATATAAACCCCCCGGTGCACCCATGCAAAGGGTTGGACTCTCATTCTAGACCTAGACACATACAAGGAGAGGAAGCAGGCTGAGCTGAGCCCTTCTTCCTCCTTCCACCCAAAACAGCTCAAGGAGCATTGTAGCTACTTGTCCACATAGTAACCATGCGGAGACCCCGCAGAGCAGCAGTAGGGGTGTTATCTCCCCGGAGAGCCCTGAAGCTGTGTAAGATTCGCCGGCGTGCATGTCTTCGCCTCATCCCGTTTCCAGGCACCGGCGACGTTCTATTGGCCCCCGCAATGATAAGCCACCCGTTGGCATATGTCGCTCCTACCACCCGACACCACTCCTAGGCCTCGGCCCGAGTGCTGATCTTTTGCGGCCCATGCGGACCGCTCGCCTTCCCGTGGCGATTTTATTACACCATTAGGGCGCAATAATCGCGGGACATGGGGGAGTGGGCACAGTCGATCCCTACATTCCCCCACGCCACGCCTCCTCGGCTCCGGCACGCGAGCATATAAGTAGGGGGGAGGGGGAGAGACAGAGGTTCGCACACTCTCCCTCACTCCGCCCCTCCTCGTCTTCCTTCTTCTTCTTGCTGCCGCCGCAGCCTCCCATCGCAGCGCCGCTGCGCCGCCACATCGTCTTGCTCCCATGGCGCTGTCAAGTTCGTGGGATGGCTCCAACGTCCATGAGGACCACGTTGAGTTCCTCCGCCGGACGCGGCGCCTGCCCGACGCCAACTCCGTGCAGGTCCGCCTGGCGCCGGAGAGGGAAGTTTCGCCGGCACCGGAGGAGGGCGAGCGGGTTGTCTTCCGCTCGCACTTCTTGCGCGGCTTCGGCCTTCCGGCGAGCGGGTTCCTCCGTTCCTTCCTCGAATTCTACAACCTTCACCCGCATCACCTCATGCCCAACGCGGTGATGCTGCTGTCGGCCTTCGTCTCTCTCTGCGAAGGTTTCTTGGGGGTGCTCCCCATGCTTGAGCTCTGGGGGGAATTCTTCTAGAGCAAACTCGGCACCGTCGTCGCGGGCGTGCCCGCCCCCTGCGGGGCCTACATCGCCATGAGGCGGTCGAGCGAGAACAACCCGTTCCCACCCATCCCGCTGATCCAGTCGGTGAAGATCTGGCAGAAGTCATACTTCTATGTGAAGAACGTCGCCCAGCAAGGCGACCACATCAACCTGCCGGCTTACATAGCCGGCCCGCCGGCTGGGAGGCAACCCTCATGGAGCTTCCGGTCCAGGTCATTGTCTCAGGCTGGGAACGCAGCCGTCTCCCGGCTTCGGGTGATGATCCATTCGGAAGGCCTGACCGGAGCCGACTTGGTGGCCGCCTTCATGGAGCGCCGGGTACTTCCTCTCCAAAGCTGGCCCCACATGATGTGTCAGATGAGCGGCCGCTTCGACCCAAGCCGGCTAAGCACCAGGGAGATGCCTCATTCGGAGGTGTCGTACATGGTAAATTATATCTCCAACTGCAAGCTCGCCGAGGACTGGCGATACGGCAAGGCGCCATATTCTCGCGCCAACCCTCCGCCCGTGGTAAGTTTTTCCTCTCTTTTTTTGTTGGTAGCCGGCCTCATGATAGCCGGCTTCTGATTAGTCGGTTCTCCCTTAGCAGAACCCTCTCCTTCCGCTGACGACTGGGGCCGCAGGGATAGAGCGCCAGTACGTCCCCGACCGTGCGGTGGACGACGCCGACGACCCGTACCTGGGAGCGGCCGCCATGGAAGACGCCATCGTGGGGGACAACGACGAGCCCGGAGGCACGGGGCTCACTGCCGGCTTCGAGGACTGGCCGGATGATGTCGAGGTCGAAGTCGCCCCGCGTGGCCAACCGGCACCCGATCATCAAGGCACGGGCTCGTCCGCCGCGCCGGCTGTCAGCGGCGGTGCCCAGAAGTGCCGGGCCGCGTCGATCCTCTTCGGCAGCCGGGCGAAGAAGTCCAAGGCTTCCACCGTGGCGACCAAGCGAGATGAGGCGGCCGCGAAGGCGGCCCGCTTCCGCAAGGCGGTGAAGCAGCCGCAGGCGATCTCAGCGTAAGTCATCGAATGCTTGGACGCATACTTTTCATTGTTCTCTTCGATTGAACACTCTTCTAAACCTTTTCTTGCTCGCCGGACAGGGCGCCGCTTTCCCTTGAGCGGGGTCCGGGCGGCTCCGTAGTCGGGCCGATTGGAGGGTCTTCAGGATCCCGCCGCGTGGACCCCCGCACCGACCTCAGGGAGGCCACGGAGCGGAACGCCCGTGAGGCGCGGGAGGAGTGGGAGGCGGCGGAGCAAGCGGCCGCCCAGGCGGCAAAGGAGCAGGCCAACGCGGCAGCCAAGGCCCAGGCAGAGGTGGCGGCCGCGGAGACGGAGGCGGAGGTTTCGCATAACCAGCCTCCGTTGCTCGCCATTCCCCTCCGTGCCGTGGCCCCAACATCCCAGTACCCCTGGCGGAGGAAGTCGGCCAAGACCCGCCGCTGATGGAGAGGAGGGAGGACTCCGTGGTCTTCATGGAGAGGGCGCTGCCGGTAGTGCTAACCGGAGCGGGCCAAGGCGGCCAATCGGCAACGGCGCCAGAGGAGCCGGCTGGGGGCGAGCCGGAGGTCGGAGCCGGCCTCGAGGTGCAGCCGCTAACGCGCCGGCGCGCAGGAGGAGGCACCGCTGCACCGGAGCCGTGCCGAGTTGCGGGTGCCGGCCGGACGGCGGAGGCCCTGGAGGCGACCAGCACCGCCAAGTCCGAGTGCACTCCCAGCGGGGGGACGGGCGAACTGAACGTGGCGGCCCAAGAGGTCCGGAGCCGGCTTCAAGCTCAGGCCGCCTTGCTGCAGCAGTACACCCAGGAGTTCCTTTCGACGCAGGCCGCCATCCGGGTGAGTCTTCTATCCTTAGTTGCTTTGTTCTCTTGATTTCTTCCGTGGGGGCGCGTCAGCGCACCCACTCGGTGTAGTCCCCGAGATTCGGGTAGACTGCTGAGGAGTCGAGTCGGATCTTCCTTGACGATTATCTTATTCTCGCCTCCTGTCTGATCTTCCAGGAGTATCATAACTCCCGTGCTGCCGCCTTCAACTCCCAGGCTAAGGAGTTGGGTCGGGAAACCGAAGACCTGGTCAACAGCCGAAGTGAGCACTTGATCTTGTTTATCTCCTGTGGGGGCGCGTCAGTGCACCCACTGGGTGTAGTCCCCGAGATTCGGGCCGATTGCTGAGCAGTCGGGTCGGATCTTCCCTGACGACTTTTTCCTCATTGGTTTTTTCTTTTGTATTTCGTGCTTGTAGGGGCCAATGCCGACTTGAGGGGGCTGCTCAGCGAGGCACAGGCCGCCCTTCGCACCAAGGAAACCGAGCACGCCGCCTTGGTCCTGGAGCGTGACCGCCTGGCCAAGAAGCTGGCTGACCAGGAGGAGAGCCATAAGGCGGCCGTGAAGAAAGCTCAGGATAGCGAAGCCGCCCTGAAGGCCGAGTTCGAGACCGAGGCGGCGTGCTGGGCTGAGACCCGGCAAGCGCTGGATGAAGGCTTCAGCCGTATCGAGGACTTGGTCAATGGTAAGCCGCCTTCCTCGCTCCTTGCCTGCCCTTGGCCGCCTGATTTTTGTTCTGACTTGTGCTGCTTTCTGTTCTCTGTGCAGACTACTTTCCCAGCTACTCCGTCTTCAGCGCCCAAACCATCGAGGCCCATCGCGAAGCGCGCCATCAGGCGGGGGCCAACATCGCACCGGACGCGAATCGGACGCTTGAGGAGCAGCTCTTGGCGGTCCAAGCGCAGCTGCAGCCGGCTCATCGTATGCTTCGCTACCTCCAACGTGCCGGAGCGTAGGTGTTGGCCGCCCTCTGGCCCGGCAAGACGATTCCCCGCACCCTGAGCCGGACTGCCGACTGGCTAGAGGTTGCGGTCGGCCGCTTTGAAGCTTGGAAGGCGTCGGCGGCCCGGCTTGGAGCCGGGCGGGTGTTGGAGTTCGTCCGAGCTTGGTACCCAGGGCTGAACCTGGACCAGCTGCGCACCTGGCGGCTGGAGGCCGACGCAGAGCTGGAGGAGGTGCAGCCGGCTATCGCTCAGCGTGCTTCGACAATCGCCGAGTGCACCGACATCAGCATCTTTGCACCTAAAATCAATGATGACGGCGTTTCCTAGCCGGAGGAGTGGTTCGGGCTAAACCCGGCGGTGGGCGAGGACTCGGCAGAGGAGATCGCCTCCAGCGACGAAGGCGAAGAAGACGAAGAAGAGGAAGGTGAAGACGTCGAGCCGGCCGGTGGAACAACCGGCCGGCCTCAGGCTGACCGTGCCTCCAGCAACGAGGCGTGCGCAAGCGCGCCTTCTGCGGAAGCGGTGATCATGCCGAGGTTCGCCAGCGGGCCACTCCTCCAGCCGGCACTGGCGTCTCCACCGACCTGCCCAGCTCGTCAGTCGCTCCGCCGGCTTAATCTGCCATCCCTGTTTTTCCTGTTTGTTGCCTTATGAACAATTTTATTAGGCTTTCGCAGTTCCACCCACTGGGGTGTATCCAAACTATGTTGAATGCTGGCCTCTTGGAGGTATTTTATGTAAATATTATTGTGTGCATGTTTGGTTTCCATTCACGTATACTTTCTATCCTTAGGCTTTTTCCTTTGCCGCCTTCCCTCTTTGGGGAGGCAAGTACTCGAGCTTTCTTGGATTGAAGTGAAGTGAATGGAAGCCGGCTGGCCGGCTACTCTGGTAGTCGGTCGGTGGTAGGAGGCAAACCGGCTTTCGTTATATTAGTCCGTTAGTCCCTAGCCATTTTTCGTGTGGGCATCCTTTCCTGCTTTTAACTCTTGCCAGCCGGACAGCCGGTTCTTCGAACTGTGACTTTTGGCAAGAGTTAAGCTTGGGTGTCGGCACACTACTTGTCTGACCGCGGGTAGGACTTCTAATATAACTCCAGTCAGCCAGTCCCCGGGCCGACTAGTCGAACCCGGTGCCGGACGGAACAAGTAAATGAAATGACAAGGTCATAAGCATTATACTCTTCATTCATAGATAAAAGATGGCAGTCCCTGAGCTCTCCTCAGGGGGCCTATTGTCCCGTACTTAGTACAAAAGTTAGCGTGATACATACTGTATTTTAACTATAAAATCTTCGGAGGATGGCGTTCCATGGTCGTTCCGACTCCTTGCCAGAGTCGTCTCTCTTGCGTGCCTTGGGCTTCTGTGCATCGATTAGGTAGTAGGAGTCGTTGCCTAAAGCTCTACTGATGACAAAGGGGCCCTCCCAAGGGGCCGAGACCTTGTGCTGGCCGGCTGTTCGCTGGATCAGCTGGAGCACAAGGTTGCCCTCTTGGAAGGATCTTGGCCTGACCTTCCGACTGTGGTAGCGGCGCAAACCCTGCTGGTAGATGGCAGACCGACTGAGGGCTAACAACCTACCTTCTTCCAGCAGGTCGATGCTGTCTTCTCATGCTTCCTTGGCCTCCGCCTCCGTGTACATGGTTACCCGAGGCGAGTCGAACTCGATGTCGGTTGGGATGATCGCCTCGGCACCGTACACGAGGAAGAAAGGAGTGAAGCCGGTTGACTTGTTCTGAGTAGTGCGCAGACTCCAGAGGACAGCCGGCAGCTCATCGAGCCAACAGCCGGCTGAACACTCCAGTGGTACGACCAGTCAGGGCTTGATGCTGAAAAGGATGAGGCCATTGGCTCGCTCGACCTGGCCGTTTGACTGCGGGTGGGCAACGGATGCTAAGTCTAGCCGGATACCTTGCGTTGCGTGGAAACGTGCCAAGGCTCCCTTGGCAAAATTCATGCCATTGTCGGTGATGATGCTGTGTGGCATGCCGTACCGAGTTGTTATATCTGCGATGAATGTCACGACAGTCGGCCCATTCAGCTTCTTGATCGGCTTTGCCTCAATCCACTTGGTGAATTTGTCCACGGCAACGAGCAAATGTGTCATGCCACCGCGCGCCGTCTTGAATGGGCCCACCATGTCCAGTCCTCAAACGGCGAAGGGCGAGGTGAGGGGAATGGTCTTGAGTGCCGAAGCCGGCATGTGTTGCTTGGAGCTGAAGAGTTGGCACCCTTTGCAATGTTTAACCAATTCCTTGGCGTCATCCAAAGTAGTCGGCCAAAAGAAACCATGGCGGAAAGCTTTGGCGACGAGTGATCTTGAGGCCGCATGGTGGCCGCATTCTCCTTGGTGGATGTCTCTGAGGATTGCAATGCCCTTCTCTTGCTTGACGCATCGTTGGAGGACTCCAGTGACACTACGCTTGACGAGCTCTTTGTTGACGATTTTGTATGCTCCGGCTCGGCATTGGACTTGTCTTGCCTCTGTTTCGCCAGCCGGCAGATCTTGGTTTATTAGGAAGTTGAGGATGGACTGAGCCCATGATGGAGCCGCAACTTCTCCTATTGCCAATGTGGCTACTGCCACCAGGGTGGGCGGGCTGGGTGGTGAAATGCTAGAGTCGGCCGCCGACTGTTGTGTTGGTGCAGTCCCCGGGCCGACTACCGTAGTCCCCGAGCCGGGTGTGGCAGTCCCCGGATCGGGCGTAACTGCGGAAGTCCCCGAGCCGGCTACCAAAGTCCCCAGGCCGACTGCTGAAGTCCCCGGGTCGCCTGCTTGGTTCTTCGAGCCGGGCCCGGCCACGTCGGGGTCAGGCGGCACGAAGATAGAATCGGACTCTGGAGACGGCTTGATGGACGGCTTGAGGAGGCATTGTAGAGTGACACCGGTTGGTATTGCTTGCCGAGTGGAGCCTATTCGAGCCAGGGCATCGGCCGGCTCGTTGTCGGCTCACAGTACGTGGAGGAACTCGCATCCTTCAAAGTATCCACTGATTTGCTGAACAAGGAAGCGGTAGCTTGCCATATTTGTGTCCTTGGCGTCCCAGTCGCCGGATGATTGTTGGACCACCAAGTCCGAGTCACCATAACATAGGATCCGGCGAATGCCGAGTTCTTTGGCAAGCCGGAGCCCGTGTATGAGCGCCTCGTACTCGGCTACATTGTTGGAAGCGGCAAAGTGAATCTGCAGCGTGTATCTGAGCTTGTCGCCTTTGGGAGAGGTAAGGACGACGCCGGCTCCCAAACCGGTGCGCATCTTGGACCCGTCGAAGTGCATGCGCCAATGGGTGGAGTCAGGAGCCGGTGGCAGGTACTGGGTCTCGGCCCAGTCGATGAGGAAGTCGGCCAGTGCTTGGGACTTGATGGCGGTGCGGGGCTGGTAGAGGATCGTGTAAGGGGCCAGCTCGATGGCCCATTTCGCCACCCGGCCGGATGCATCCTGGCTGCCTATGATCTCGGCCAGCGGGGCGGTGCATACGACCGTGATGGGATCCTCTTGAAAGTAGGGCTTCAGCTTCTCGGCGGTGAAGTATACGCCGTAACACATCTTCTAGTAGTGCGGGTAGTTCTGCTTCGAGGCGGACAGTACCTCGCTCAAATAGTACACTGGCCTCTGGACCGGCTGGGCTCGGCCCTCTTCTGGGCGTTGGACTACGATGACGGTGCTGACCACCCGGCTGGTTGCGGCAATGTAGAGGAGCATGGGCTCTTTCTCAGTCGGTGCCGCTAGGACAAGCGGCGTGGCCAGCATCTTCTTCAGCTCGTGAAAGGCTTGGTCGGCCTGGTCATTCCACTCGAAGTGAGTGGTCTTCTTCATGAGGCGGTAGAGGGGGAGAGCTTTCTCTTCGAGTCGGCTGATGAAGCGGTTCAGGGAGGCCAGGCATCTGGTGAACTTTTGGATGTCTCGAAGCTTGGTGGGAATCGCCATTCTCTCGATGGCCTTGATCTTCACTGGGTTGCATTCGATGCCGCGTTCGGAGACCAGGAAGCCTAGGAGCTGGCCGGCTGGCACTCCGAACACGCATTTCTCGGGGTTGAGCTTGATTTGGAACCGGCGTAGGTTCTCAAATGTTTCTTTGAGGTCTTCCAGCAAGGTGCCGCGCTTCTCTGTCTTCACCACAATGTCGGCTACGTAGACGTGAGCATTTCTGCCGAGTTGCTTGAGGAGGCACTTCTGCAAGCAACGCTGAAAAGTGGCACCGGCATTTCTCAAGCCGAATGTCATAGTCAGGTAGCAGAAGGCTCCGAATGGCGTGATGAAGGCGGTCTTCAGGCGGTCAGCCGGATCTAACTTTATCTGGTGGTATCCTGAGTAAGCATCCAAGAAACTCAACAGCTCGCATCTGGCCGTGGAGTCTATCACTTGGTCAATCCTAGGCAGGGCAAATGGATCTTTAGGGCAGGCCTTGTTGAGGCTTGTGTAGTCTATACACATGCGCCACTTGTTGTTCTTCTTTAGCACGAGGACCAGGTTGGCCAGCCACTCTGGAAAGAAAACTTCCATAATGAAGCCGGCTGCCAGAAACCGGGCTATCTCTTCCCCTACAATCCTTCTCTTTTCCTCCGATAGTCGGCAGAGGGGCTGTTTGACTGGTTTTGCGTCTTCTCGGACGTGTAGTTTGTGCTCGGCGAATTCCTTCGGAACGCCCAGCATGTCCTTGGGGGACCATGCAAAGATGTCCCGATTCTCACGGAGGAAATAGGCGAGCTCGCCTTCCTATTTGCTGTTCAGGCTTGCCCCGATGACGGAAAACCTCTCGGGGTGCTCGGGGTCAAGAGGTATCTTCTTTGTTTCTTTGGCCGGCTGGAAAGATCCTTGGGCATCATACTCCTTGGGATCGGGGGACAGGTTCGGCTGCTTGCCGGCCATGGCCACGACCAGGTCCAACATCTTCTTCTCTTCGGCAATCACAAGGGACTCGGCCAGCTGGCTGCTGGCGGCAGCGCACTCGGAGGACTTCTTGTAATCGCCGGCTATGGTGATGACACCCTTGGAACTCAGTATCTTCATCTTGAGGTATGCATAGTGGGGAACTGCCATGAACCTGGCCAAGGCGAGTCGGCCAAGCAACGCATGGTAGGGGCTCTCCAAGTCCACCACTTCAAACTAGATCGCTTCCCGGCGGAAATGCTCCTTGTCCCCAAAGAGTACATCAATCTTGATCTTGCCAATGGGGGTGCAGGACAAGCCGGGTACGATGCCATGGAACACTGTCCGAGTAGGCATGAGTTGCTTCGTCTTGACATTCAGTTTCTCCAGGGTGTCACGGTACAAGATGTTGATGTTGCTCCCGCCGTCTATCAACACACGGGAGAAACGGGCGGCGCGTCTGTCCGTCGCGAGGGTGGCTTCCAGGACCAACGCATAAGAGCCGGGAGACGGCATCACCTCTGGGCGGTTGGCCTGGCTCCAGCTGATAGGTTTTTCTGACCAATGCATGTGCCCGGCGGGGTTGGCAGCGACCACGCTGACTTCCTGGTGCTCTCGGTGTTTGCCGCGCCGGTCTTCGGGCTGGCTTGTAAAGACGATGTAGGTCGCATGCTCGTCGGGGAACTCGTCGTGCACGGCTCCGACTGCGGGCCGAGCGGCCGGCGGTGGCAAAGCCGGAGGCGGCGGGCCGGCAGGCGGAGGCGGCGCGAGCCCTTCGCCTTTGGAGATTCGGGTGAGCCAATGGCACTTCCGAGTTGTGTGGTTGGACGGCTTCGCGCCGCTGTGGAATTTGCACGGGGCGTCGAGAGTTTGCTCGTAGGAGAAGGCCGGCTGACAAGCCGGCCGGCCGCCCTTGGGTTTCTTGGGTGCGGGCCGCCCTTCAGGCGGCGCGTCTTTGACTGTGGCCACCTGCCGACTGGCGGGAGGCGGCGCAGGGCCCTTGCGCTTGTGATCGTTCGGGTGTGGGCGTCGGCCGTAATCCCCTACCGGCGTCTTGGGCGCTGGGTTGAGTACTTTCCCGGATGCGTCTTCCCGGAGCTCAGTCTTCATCGAAGAGTCGGCGGTGGCGTATTTGTCCGCTATGTCCAGAAGCTCGTCGAGGGTAGTCGGCTCGTCGCATAGGAGCTTGTGCTTGAGGAGGGTGCCTTCTCGGCACCCGGCAGTGAAGTATTCTATGGCTTGCACCTCGTGCACCCCCTCGTAAGAGTTGCGAAGCTCGGCCAACGCGTGAGGTAGTCGCGAGTGGACTCGGCTGGGCCTTGCACGCACAAGGAGAGCTGCCTGGGCTTGGGAGCCCGCTTGTAGGTGCTGGTGAAGTTGCGGATGAAAGCTTCAGTGAAATCTAGCCAGCTGTTGATGCTGAAGGGCTTGAGGCTGTTGAGCCAGGTCCACGCCGTGCCTTGCAGCATGAGGGGCACGTACTTCATGGCAACACGCCTGTTGCCGTTGGCTATGCTAACCGCCGTGGAGTAGTCGATCAATCAATCTTCCGGCTTCATGGAGCCATTGTACTTGGGCGTGTCTCTTGGGAGCGAGAACCCTTTGGGGAAGGGCTCGTCGCGGATGCGGGGGGCGAAACAAGGCGGGCCGACATCGTCTTCTTCTTCCAGCGCTAGGGATCGCGCTAGGCGGTCGATCCGATGGCGGGCGTCGTTCTCGCTGACTCCTTCGCGGCGACCTAGTCGGCCGCTGAGAGTCGGATGCGCCACAGGCGGCGGGGTGGGATATCCCTCTCCACGGGGCCGAGGCGGAGGCGGGTTTCCCCGCCATTCCACGGCTCGGGGATGGCTTTCTGCGTCTCGCTCGATGGAGATTCGGGTCCGGCTTCGGCTGACAGCCGGCTCTTTCTCGCGCTGCGTGCGGGTGTTGCTTGTAGTCGGTGTCCGGGACGTCGCGCCGTGATCTCGGCGCGGGGGAGGGCTTCCCGCGCGGGCGTCGGCTTCGTGCCGTCGTGCGGCCGCACCAATCAGCTGCTGGATGCGCCTGGTCATGTGGGGGAGTTCTTCGGCCTCCAATCCGTCCAACTCGTCTATGGCCGCCTGGGCGGCACGCAAGTTCTCGAGTGGAGTGGCATGGACCGGGCGGTCGACTCCCAGCGTGTCGGCGATCACAGCGCCGCGTTGCTTGATAACGCCGGCCCGGCTTGGCCCACCCGGGGCCGTCGTGCCGAAGGCGGCGCAGTCAGTTTCGCGCTGGTAGGCCTCCGTGAGGCGTCTCAGGGAAGCCAGCCTCCGGCCCTCCGCGAGGAGAGCGAGCCGGCATGCCTCCAGTGCTTCGTCGTCGGCATCAGCCGGGAGCGGCATGGACAAGTCGTGGACCGCCGCGTGCGGGGCGTCGTGGGTGCTCTCGTCAGCCGTGCCGCTGTGGCCGATGACCATTACCTCGGTGGTGACAGTGTCGCAGCCATCGGTACGGGGAAGCGGGTCGTTGTAGATCGCGTCATTGGTGGGGAAGGTGTCGAGTGAGGCCGTGTCGGAGTCGACAGGCATCGGGTCGGTGGAGCCAACCGAGTCCAAATCCACAGCAGGCTCGCCGGAGACATGGAGCTGGCCGAGGAGGTTGGCGAGGTTGTCGGTGCCCGCATCGGAGGCGAGCTCGTCGGAGATGAGGGTTTCGTCGAGGAGATCGGCGAGGCTGCTCGCCGCGCAGATGCTGGTGACGCCTTGCAGCGCGTCGTGGCAAGCGCCATCGGGCGTGCCGGGCTGGCTACGCTCGCTGGGGAGGAAGAGGGTTCCCGTCCAGAATAGGTCTCCGGATGACGGTGCACCTGGCCCCACGGTGGGCGCCAAATGTCGTGTGGTAGGTGCGACATATGCCAACGGGTGGCTTATCATTATGGGAGCCAGTAAGACATCGCCGGTGCCTGGAAACGGGATGAGGCGAAGACATGCACGCCGGCGAATCTTACCCAGCTTCAGGGCTCTCCGTGGAGATTACACCCCTACTGCTGCTCTGCGGGGTCTCCGCATGATCACTAGATGGACAAGTAGCTACACAATGCTCCTTGAGCTGTTTGGTGGGAGGAGGAAGAAGGGCACGGCTTGCTTGCTTCTTCTCCTTGTGTGGTGTCTAGAACTAGCTGGGATCCAACCCTTCGCATGGGTGCCCCGGGGGGGTTTATATAGGCCTACCCCCCGGGGGTACAATGGTAATCCGACTGGGCGTTGGGCCCAGCCGTCTGTGACTGCGCTCGCCGGCTTCTGCGCCGACTGCTGGGGCCCGCCGGCTGGTGGGTCCCGCCGGCTGGTTACTGTTGCTCTATCTTGGTGACGTAGGCTTTGTCGAGGTAGGCGTGGCTAGAGTGTCGCCGTCCGGCGGGCGATTGCGGTAGCCTCACCGCATCTTGTCTCCTTAATGGGGCGTCTCCTTCAAGGGAGGCGGCAAGCCGGCTGCGGGGAGCCGGCTCTGTCTTGGACCGACTGGGGGAGGCGTGGCCGCCTTCGGGTGTCTCTCTGCTCGAAGGGGCCCACCGCCCGTGGGCCATACTGGCAGTCCATCGTGGATGACATCAGGGTCAGCATGGCAATAGTGCTGCACCGGACGGGTCATGGCTACCAGTACGGCGCGCTGTGCCGGTCGTGCTCCGGGATTCAGGGGTGGCAGGCTTCACTGTAGCCACGCCCCGTCACATCGCCATTAGGTGGATGCAAACTTTGATGGTACGGTCTCGACCATTTTGTGGGAGCCGGCTTCTTGGAGTCGGCCTTCTCGCGGCCGGCTTCTCGAAGCCGGCCCTCCCATGGCTTTCTTCGCGAGGTCTGGGTGACAGCCAGCAAGGGGAAGGCGGCCCCACGTCTTGGATTCTTGAGAGCCGGACGGGCTCGTAATTTTTTCAGAAGGGCCAGGGGAAGCCGGCTAGGCTACCCATGGCTATTTACTCCGACAGGAGTTGAATTTGAATCTTTGGTTCAAACCAACTTCATTTAATCTGGTTTTAGTTGCAGTAGCTCAAATCACAACATCTTGCCACGCCATGGTCATGCATCATATTGTGCATTGCAGTGATTGTGCTCCCTCTCTGTTGCCGGTGCTTGTGCCCTCTCGGTAGGCGTTCCCGACGATGAGTTCGATGACACCGATGAAGAGTTATAATATCTTCAGAAGTGCCAGGCAAGGAAAACCCCCTTGTTCATTCCGATACAATGCCACTCTCTCACTCCTGCTCTCTTTTACTGCATTAGGACAACAACAATTCAACTATTACATGTTGCGGTAGTTGAACCCCTTTCCTTTGCATGACTTGTCATTGCCACAATAAATAGATGAAACCCACTGGCATGATTAGGAGTTGGTTGAGCCCTAGTGTGCCTACTCATTCATGCTTGTTTGTCATGCCTGCTATTGCTTAGAGTTGAGTCAGGTCTGATTCATGGGGGATGAATTAGAGGTGTGAGAACATGTCCTACTATTGTGAGCTAAGTGTGTGAACACGATTTGGTAAAGGTATCGGTGAGAGGCCATATAGGAGTACATGGTGGGTTGTCTCACTGAAGCTGTCCTTAGGAACTGAGTTCTATGTTTGTGATCCATGAACAGCTACTACCACGCATTGGAATGCTTAAGTGCCCCTCTCGACTTATTAATCAACCTGATCTCTGTCCAGGAGTTGCAACTAGTTTCTGGTGTTTGTAGGTAGTGTTAGTAGTCTACCAAGTGGCACCCGGTATAGGTGGGCTTGGGACAGACTAGGCACAGTGGCCCGGTGTACCAAGTGGCACCCGGATGGTGGGCTTGGGAACCCTGTACACATCGTTTGGGGCCGTGAGCGACACCCCAGTCGGATCTCCTTGCAGATGGAACCCGAATAGGTGATAAACCTGGACTAGAGACTTGTGTGGTTAGTCAGGTCGTGGCCGACTCCCTCACCAGGCTTCCGCTTGAAGGTTGCCGAGATACACGACGTGTACATGGTGGTAAGTGGCGAGAGCGTGTGTGAAGAAGTACACCCCTGCAGGGTTATCATTATCTATTCGAATAGCCGGATTCCTCGGATATGGAAACTTGGGCCCCTTGCATAGTTCATAGACAAGTGAAAGTGGATACTCTAAAATGCACAAGATAAGCGTGAGTGCTATGGATGGCATTCTCATAGGGAGACGGGAGCGGATCCATAGTGGTGTATTGATATGGTGAATATGTGGACTCGTGTGCACCACCTCAAAAGAGTTACTTGCAGTCGTAGTTCAGGATAGCCACCGAGTCAAAGCTGGCTTGCTGCAGTTAAACTCCACCACCCCTTTCTTGATACTGATGCATATGTAGCTAGTTCTGATGTAAGTCTTGCTGGGTACATTTGTACTCACGTTTGCTTAATTTATGTTTTGCAGAGAGACTTCAGTCTCACTAGTAGTTCCGCATGGACTTCGACGTTTAGCTCGTTACCTCAGCTACGATCTTGTACCCTTGGGAGGGTCTTGTAGATAGTCAGGCTTCTCAGCCTTCTTCATTTGTAGTTGTCTGTACTCAGACAAGTTAAGATTCCGCATGTGCTTGTTGCTTGTATGCTCTGTATGTTGGGTCATGAGACCCATGTTTGTAATATCTCGCTCCTCAGAGCCTAATGAATAAATACTTTGAGTCATAGAGTTTTGTTGTGATGCCATGTTGTATTTACACATATCGAGCATATTGTGTGTATGATTGAAATGCTTGGTATGTGTGGGATCCGACAACCTAGTTGTTTATCCTTGGTAGCCTCTCTTATGGGGAAATGTAGTCATGTGCTTCCATGAGCCATAGTAGTCCGCTACAGCCCGGTTCACCAGAGTCCTGCTAGCCCAGCACTACTGCTCCGGAACACTTGACTGGCCGGCATGTGATTCACTTCGTTCCTGTGTCTGTCCCTTCGGGGAAATGTCACACGGTGACATCTGGAGTCCTGCCTAGCCTGCTACAGCCCGATTCACCGGAGTCCTGTTAGCCCAGTACTACAGCCCGGATTCACACGCTGCTGACCGACATGCTCGATGGTGATTCATGTATGTCTGTCCTCGTAAGTTAGTGCCACTTTGGGTTCACGACTAGTCATGTCGGCTCGGGTTCTCTGTCATATGGATGCTAGCGACACTATCATATACGTGAACCGAAAGGCGCAAACGGTCACGTGCCATGGTAAGGCGACACCCCTGGGAATACCGTGCGTGAGGCTGCAAAGTGATATGAGGTGTTACCGGCTAGATCGATGTGACTTGGAATCGGGGTCCTGCCAGCTTTGGTATCAGAGCCTGACTGCTTGTAGGATTACCAAGCCAAACCGGACGAAGTTGTGTCTAGAAATGTTTTAGTTATGTAAGGGAATTGATTGTGGAAGGGAACGTAATGCTCTTTTTACTCCTTTACCTTATGCCCTTTTGATCTAAGTCAACCTCTTCTTTTCTACGGGGATTAAGAACTAGGCTTCTCTTCTATCTCTCGGGATGATGTGTTACTAAACCGTAGTTGCCTAGGATTGTTGAGTTCAAGTCTCAGTTTAATTCCCACTACTTCCATATGTTCATAGCTGGCCTCAGAACCTTGATATGGTGATGTTGAGTGGTTATGCCACCATTTTGCAGGATGTCTCAAATCATTTTGAGCATTTACAGCCGTTATGTTGTCCGAGTCATCCCAGGTTTCTAAACAGTCTGATGCATCTGCAAATCCCTTCTTCCCATTCTTGATGTCCTTTTGGATCAGATTAAGCACACTAATCGGCGAGTTGAGGTACTCTATTGCCTCGACATATATGTTGGAGTTGTTATTATGACACTAGGGTATCTTAGAGTTAGTAATCTAAGCATGTTTGGTGTTCCCAGTGTGATGATTCTGGCCACCATTCTCAAAAGCATCTCGTGATGTTATTTAGTTACTAGGCATTCTACTCCTGGGTTTTGAACCGAAGATTCACCCTACTTCATGTTGATAGTGTTTGGTCGTTCCTTTAGGTTATTAGTAACCTTTGCATTAGTCCTCGAGGTCTGTGGTATTTCCTTCTTCCAAATACCATAAACTGCTTATGGCAGAAGTTCTTTTGAACCAAAAGATCACAACCAGAGTGCTCTTGATGAGTTCTCCATTTTACATTGTGAATCTGCCAGTTCTACCTTTTCGCATGGGTTATCCGGAAGAAATGTTGAGCTTCGCTCAACATACTAATCTATGCATCCAACACTTAGAAAATCGTATGGTCCTTGAGTTGTCCCTCCTTAGTTGTTTCTGACCTTCGTCCATCAATTGATAGTCGAGGGTATATCATTGCATTCGTTCATCAAAGTCTATTATTCTTGTGGTCCGTCAAGCCATTCTATTCTAGAATGACTAGGAGAAACAAACTCCAATACCTCATCCATATCCAGGATTGGGTCAAAGTAGTTGTATTTCGCAGATCAAATGCCAATCCAGCTTTTGATTCTGTTCTACCCTGAAGTATTACCATCTTCATGTCAGGGTTGTCATGGGAATTGCACCACCTCTTATGAATTCTTGACGCAGTGATACTTCTCGCCATCATTGTTGATTCCTCGGTTCCATGTCATTGTAACCGAAATGCCGACAAGTGATCTGTGATGTGTGAAATCAATACTCCTAGCAACCTTGTTGCTTGGTAGTTAATGGACAATACTCTCATTCTTAGCATGTTGGTTATTGAATTACCATCCTAGGACTGATCATGCTACCTTGTCCTTATTTCTGGTGCACTCTTCGATCTTGGAGTTAGGATTGAATTCCTTTGCTCTTTTGATCACATCGTCTTGCCTTAAAAAGCAAGATTGTTCTCGAGCTTAGTAACATATCGGTGGTTCGTGACGTTCTGGTTATCTTCTCGGAAGTATTACCAGGTTGTCCCCTGACCGCCATGGTGGGTTCGTGATCAAATTGGTTTTCTTATAAATCACCCCTTCTCCAGGAATCTGTGTTGGATATCCCTGAGCTAGTTGGTTGAGCTAGACAACAACTTGGAGAGTTGGAAGGTAGAAGCTTTGCTTAACTTAGTTCATCTCTAAGGGACATCTTCTGTGTGTACGTGTTGAAGAAAGATGATACCTCCATCGATTAGTCCTTGTGATCAGTTGTTGGATCTATTGCCTTGTCAAAACTTTGACTTGAGTATGGGCTATTGTTAAGTCAAATCAGAACCAACGATGTTCATAATGTTGTCTTACTCGTGGTTGATCCCTCGAGCATACACCATTATATCTTTTGGGTCTGACCAATGCTATCACTTGATCACATAATTATGGAATTCCATCTCCATGGAAACCTGGATGAATTGTTGTTGAGCCCATCAGCAACACTGCTACCTTCTCCATGATTCGTGCTGAACATCCAGCTAGTATTGGAAACATTATAAGCATTATCTTCATGTTCCGTTCATGAAGCATATGTTCGGATGAAAGAAGTGACTTCCTCTAATTCCTGTGCATTTGATGCAAGTTGCCGCCGTGAATTCAAGAAAGTCAATGTTGCTTTCTCTGGAATCATCCCAAATCGGTCATGCATACGTGCGAAGTATTCTATGGTTTGGGGACTTGCAACCTTCATTCTATATGTATTCCCTAGCACACCAAGCCACTGATTGACTTGTTCAAGGAAAAGAAGTCTATGCTTGGGATCTAATCCATGGACTTGCGTAAAGACTTCGAAATCCTTGATGATGGTTCCCAACAAGAACTTGATAGTGTTTTATTATAAGACTACTATGTGGTCATTCTTGTCTTGGACAACATGCTCACATGTATGTAGCAGAACCAGCTCATGTTTCGGAGCTTGCTATCGTAGTTCATATCCCGAGAATCTCGCAACGTCATCTCGTCCGTTTGTGTTGCAAACCTTCTTTCCCAAACACATTGTCTGAATTATCCTGTTACCAACCAGATCTGAATCTCGGGCAGATGTGATGGTTGGAACGTTTCCCAAGAGCTATAATATTGGCCTCTTTGTAACCGGTAGAGTGGATGTCATGGCTAACACACAAAACCGTAAGACCTATTATTGTAGTATCTTGCTTGAAGAAGTTGGCCACCTCCCCATAAGGATCTCGTAGAATTTATTCCAGTAGTCGTTCCTTATGGATTTTTGTGTTCCCGAAGTCCGACCTTTTACTTGATGTTCTAGATACCAAACCGTATCGATAAATGGGTTACGCTAGCACATCAAGGAGAACATTAGAAGCGAAGTGCTAAATGTCTCTCGGTCGATCATCCAGATTTTGATTCCTTGGCCTCGCCAAGGTGAAATCTGAGAAGGTGTTATCTTCCTTTTGCATCTGCATCCTCCACCATTATTCATCATGGTAGTATGTTGTGTTGCCAGGATCCTTGCCACGGATATTGGTAAAACTTGATGAATATGGAAATGCTCAAGTTCTTGAGAGCACGTGCAAGCACTAGGACATACCATCGACATTAACTGGGATCCGCTCTCAGTTTCTTCGATTATACCATAACCTTTCTAACAGCGGAATCACTCTCTACTATTGAGTTTCTCCCCAGTTACTAGAATCATTCCCAACATTTGCATTTTGTTCCTAGCTTGCACCGCCATTGTGCCATTCAACCTTGGACTACCCTTCTCGGTAATTTCTGGTTAGGATCACCTTCAAAAGTGGTCCTATCATGGGTCCCATACATTTCCGGTGATAAGCAAAAATCACTCATTGCGTTGTCTTCAACAAGGTAGTCCACATCATCCATTCTAGTCTGAGTATGCCATCCTTTTCCGACTCCTTCAAATGATCGATTGTGATTGCCTTAGGCTGGTATAAAGAGTTTCAATGATCTTTGTATCGAAAGTAATTCTTTTTGCCACTTAAGGCGATAATTCTACGAGTCACCTTCCTTAAGGTATCACGTTATGAAATCATGGCAATTATCTCCTTGCTACTTTGAAAATTCATGCTCCATCTTATTCAAGTGTGGAATTGTAGCCTGCCAAATTGAAACCTCGTCATCTGTTTCTTTCCTCCCATCTCGATATGTGTTTTGTGTCTCAGCTCGAGAGATGTTCCTACATCTCACCCCATAAGTTGATCGTGAGTTGCTCGATCTTCGAGAAGATCAATTTTGGTAGAGTCTCTTTCTGTCATCATCATGTTGAATGAAGATCTCGAAAGCAAAGACGTCAAGATCAATTGGAGTAGTGAATCAACATCTCTGAGAAGGGCAATTGGATCATGAAGATCGTGTCAGCCTTATGCCCCCTCTATCTTCTTACCTCATGTCTTGAATCTCGGGACGAGATTCTTGTTTAGTGGGGGTGAGTTGTCACAGCCCTAGCTTAGCCTTTGCTTGTCCTTGCATGATCATCATATCATGATGTTTAATTTTCTCATAAACTTGAAATGGGGATGACAGAAACCCACAACACCACTCAAACCAACTAGTGTTACTAAAATAATTTTTCAATGAACCTGAAATGCCCTTCTAAAATGTTCATCATCTTGGTCTTGGTCTAGAACCTCTGACAAAAATGGTGCACACTTTTCTAGGACAACAGAGGGTCACTGAATTAAATCATATAGTATTTGCATTTGGGCATTTAAATGCTATAAAATATTTTAAATGCTCAAATAATCATAAACTAAAATGTTTACCATTGGATATATTATAAACAGTAGCCATGATTAGTTTCATTATTTTTGGAAATGCCCTGGAATTTTTAATAAAGCCCTGAAGTTACAAAAAACAGAAACAGAAAGAATTAGAAAGAGAGAGTGAGAGAGAGAAAACCACCTGGGCTCCTACCTTAGCTTACCTTGCGACCTGCTACTGTAGCTAGCCGGCCCAGCCCACCTGGTGCTGCCAGTCGTCGTCCACCTCGCGCCAGGAGGACGTGAGGGTGTGCCTGACGCGCGCACGCCACCTCCTGCTTCCACCGCGATGCCTCGGCCCTTCTAGCATCGCCACACGACCCTCCTTAGTCCCGTGGCACTTTCCCCTCTCTCCCTGGAGCTCCCCCCTCCTCTATCTCACGGCCCCAAGCGAGACCGAGAACTGCCGTCGCCGCCGTTCGCCATAGTCACAGCCATCGCCACCCCCTCGCCCCTCTGACGTGCCCATGGGCTCCGCCTTCGTCATCTATGCCTCCTCGACGAGCCAAGCAACCGGACACGCGCCGTATCGCCGCCATCGACATCATCTTCAAGCTCCAGCGCCGGCAATCGCCGTCGCCACTCCGTTGTCTCTAGAGCCACCCCCGAGCTGACGAGTACTTCAGGCGATGCGCTGTGAGCTACTGGTCGTTTCCCCCATCATCCCCTGCTCGATTTCTTCCTCTAGCGTCATCGCCCGTGAAACCGAGGCCGCCGTCCGCCATGGCCGGCAAGCCCGCGCTCCAGAGCCTCTCCTCCTCGCTCCAGGGGCACTAACACGCTCCTGGCGCCTCCAGGAGGCTGCCTAGCCACTCCGTTTCCTCGCTCGAGCGCTGCAGCCGCAACCCCGCACTCACTCGAACTCCGGTGCCACCGCAAGCTCACTTCCGGCAAGCTCCGTCCACCTCGCGGTCTCCCACCTGCTCCATTGGATGCGCGCGAGCAAGGGCCTCCTCCCTGTGCCCTTCTCTCTCCCAGCCGCCTCCTGTAGCGCCGTCTCGTGTGGACTTCGCTGCGCGGGAAGGTCGCCAGCGGCTTAACTCCAGCCGTGTCGACATGGCGCCGTCATTAGTGGCTAATGACGCCACTAACTAACCCCCCCTCTCACTGGAAAGAGGTGGAGTTTCCTCATGCCAAACTTCACAGTCACCCAAAGGAGTGGAACCAAACTTGGTTCTATTACAGAGACACCTCTCCCGAAGATGAGAACCCTCTGCCGGGTTATCGTGTAGCGGCCAAAAGGTCACTTCAACCGGTTTACCGGACGCCCAGGTTCGAAAACGTCGATCTGAGGTCTCACCCACTTCTGACACTTCTTATACCAAGGCACGCTATTTCCGACAACCTCTTAATCCGTCCGATTTGAATTATCAGGTGACACCTCCTTCATCATCCGGTGAATCAACAACTACCCAACTCCCTCCACTTAAGACCGTAGCTGGGTAAGTATTTTAATTTAACCTTTTGATGTTTCACACTTTATTTGCTATGTTAACCTTTGTATCTGTTCTGTTTAGAGCCAAAGCCAGACCCAGTAAGAAGGCTCGGGTGAATAACCCGCCTGAAGACCATGTCGTTATTGAACCGGAGCCAACTGCAGAACCTGAAGGTCAAAATACTGAGGCCACAACCGATGAACCGCCCCCTCAAGATCAAAATGTTGATGAATAAACAGAAGTTGATACTGCTGCGCCAGATAAACCGACAAGTCCAATCCGGGCTGATGACAGACCTACTAGTCTAGTGAGGACTACTGACATTCCATCAACTCCAGAAAAGGCTGCTGGAGATAAAGAAGATGAGGTTATCATTACCGGTATTGGCCACACCTCTCCTGGCCGTCCTGTTATATTGGCGAAACATAGTGCCAAGGAAGAGCGTGCTGCCATGGAGAAAGGCAAATGGAGCTCCGATTTATCAAGCTATGCCCACCTTAGTGCTCAAGAACTCCACTCTGGTTTTCTGAACCGTCTGCACTCAAACTGTGACTATGAAGCCGATTTAGTGAATCTGATGAAGGAGCATTATGAGGTATTTTCATCACTTTTCCTTTCTTAAATCCAATTACTAAGTACCAACTCTAGTAGCCCCCAAGGGCCGGTTTATGATGGCAACCATAAATCGGGACTTTGCAATACCTTACCCCTTGCCTACGTATCCTCCATATGTCAGTTTATCTTTTGAAATAAACCGGACTTGATCATTGTATTCCTGTAGTTTTCACCTGTATAGTCCCCAAGGGCCGATTTATCTTTCCAAGGTAAACTGGGTCTTTAATCCATGCTTCCATTTGAACAGATGTACATTAGCCCCCAAGTGTCAAGGATAATGCTTGCATTGTACTTGAGACATGCAAGAAAAATTTGATGACAGAGCAAATAGGCATTAGCCCCCAAGTACAAAGTGCATAACTTGTTATACACTTGGTACTTCAAATATACATAACCCATTGATGATATATCTCGCTTTTGTAGGCCCAGCTGAGTAAGAAGGATGCTCAAGCCGCTGATCTTCAGGAGAACATTAAATCTCAGCAAGCGGAGGCTTCCAAGGCCAAGGAAGAACTGACTAATGCCTTAGCAGCCATGGAGAAGCTGAAGGAAACCTTTAATAAAGAGCGTGCAGACTGGGAGACAGAGAAGGTCAGTTTAACAAAGAAGGCTGAAGAGGTAGAAACAACCCTGAAGCCGGTGGTTGAAGAACTGACCGGCTTAAAACGGCAGATTAATGCCATGACCTCTGCTGTATTTGGTGAGTATCCTCATATGAAGTTTTTCCAATTCATAATATCTTATCAATGGCCGGTTTACTGATGCTTTACCATGACAGGGACCCGCATCACTCATCTGGGTTCCGACATGCAGATGAAGCTTAAAGCGGCCTATACTTTGATAGAACAGTTGTATTCTGGATCCCAGCGAGCCATTTGCACTACAGCTTATAACAAGCCTCCTCCAAAGCTGATAAAAGAAACCATCGAAAAGCTGGCCATGCTGCCTACCTGGTTGGATGAACTAAAGAGATCAGCCGCACGGTCAGGTGCGCTGACCGTGCTAATCTAGGCCAAGTCTTGGATTCTAGATCTTGAACCGGCAGATATCAGCAAAGGTTATCCTGGTGTGAAGGAAGACGGTTCAAATTTCAACAATGATGATCTCCGAAGGCTGACAAAGGAAATGCGTCCTATAGGAAGCAAATTGGCAGATGACACAAATCTATCTCATTATCAACCGGTTTATGATGTTGAGGGGAAAAGACAGCCCGCACCGATTCATGATGTAGAAGATCTTGTTCTGCCGATTCGTAAGCATACTTATGCCCCTGACATTGACCCTTCCAACCTTATTCATGAAGAAGCCGTTTTCAAGCCTTAACTGGAATCGATTAGTCAACGATTGATTTCCAGCGACTGGGTAGGGATGAGGAGAATGCAGCCGCTCAAGATGACCCTCAATCTTCAAGCCATCCAGATGAAGAATCTTAATCCGGAAGCCGGTTTAATCATTTTCCAAACTTGTTGAAACAATTATCTTGTGTGGGCACTAAAGTGCCTTTTAATAGGCTAGTTCAAATACTTATCTGCTTATGCCATCGAGCATACTCGTTTTGCTTGACATTGATAACTCGCCATGCTTTTGGGATCTATTATATGCATAATCCACAATGGCTTTATTTAGCTTATTCCTGCAAAAAAAATTGAAAGTGTCCTAGCGGTTTACCGCTGGACGGGTCATGGTGCCCAAACCTATATATAACCTGGATGCCGAACCAAGGTTGTATTATGTAGATATAAAATAGATGATACATGTGGTATATCTCGTTTGGCTTACCAACCGTTGTTATAACAAAAGGTGATAACACCAATCTGGAGTGTTGATGACTCCTTGCATCCTTGTCGGTTCATACCAAAATCTTTCCGGGTGATGGTAAACACCAGTTTATGCATATAATTGTGGTGACCTGTAGTCAAACCAGACCGGAGCAATATTATTACCGGATTAAAACTTTCCATGTACTGACAACTTAGCGTTGAAAGCCATGCCGGGTTGTAATAAACACCACTTTATCAGAAAATATTCATAAATCCCTTATCAAAAGATGTTTAAAACAGCAAATACAAAAGAAATATGCAAGGCTTTTCATGGGCTGTCAGGTCCTAAATCGAGGCTTTTCACGGGCTGCCAGGCCGCTGAGTTAAACCATTTTTAAAAGCCTTTTAAGATGGACCTCAATCTTTAACCAATCATCGTTTTAAATTTGACAAGTTCAGGGTCTATGAGATTGACTTGTCAAACGTTTGATGGGTCATACCATGTTTACCTAGACGGAGTGACTTACTTAAAGAGGCAGGATAACCCGGGGTTTTAGGTGAATACACCTGGCTTCCAAGCTTGGCTTGATAGCCTATTACAAGGGTGCAAACTCGTTGTTCTTTGAGAAGCAAGGAGCCCCCAAGTAATATTTGAGCTATGCTCAGTGGTCACCTATGTTTGAGTTGTGCTTCATGCAACAGACTCTCTTTGGTTCCACATAATTTCCTTTTGGCTTTAAGCCTATCAAGAGGTGTAGCTATGGTGTAAATACAACCAAGCCCCCTAGTGATTTCCCTTTTTGGTCTTAAGCCAATCAAGAGGTATAGCTATGGTTCGAATACGACCAAGCCCCCTAGTGATTTCCTTTATATCTGTGTGTCTTTATAGGCCAGGTTAATAGAACTCCTCTTTGTAGGTAGAAGCCCCCATGTAACCACACATGATGTAAAAAAGAACAGATACCCCGCTTTAGCTGAGGCTTCCGTTTATTATATATTATATACATTGTCATAAGTATGTACATAAGAAGAGCATGTGGCTCAAGTATAGTAAGGCCGAAGAAGAGCTATATTCCATGGTCGTTAGGTCTCCTCCTCCGATTTGCGTGAGTCTTTGTGCTCTCGAACATCGATAAGGTAGTATGACCCGTTGTGCAGGTTTTTGCTGACCACAAAAGGTCCTTCCCAAGGTGGGGATAACTTGTGCATATCAGTCTGATCCTGGATGAGCCGGAGCACCAGATCACCCTCCTGAAAAATTCTGGTCTTAACCCGGCGGGTGTGATACCGTCGGAGATCTTGTTGATAAACCGCCGAACGCGCCACTGCTAGATCATGCTCCTCATCTAACAGGTCTAGTGAGTCCTGTCGTGCTTTCTCATTCTCAGCTTCCACATAAGCCGTCACTCGGGGCGAGTCATGACGGATGTCACTAGGAAGAACCGCCTCTGCTCCGTAAACCATGAAGAAAGGCGTGTAACCCATCGATCTGTTTGGTGTGGTGTTGATACTCCATAACACTGAATGTCATTGATACATGCCGGTTTAGCCAGAGAGGTGATACCTGTGATGTTCTCCGGATTAGCCTCAATGCCCCTGTTAGACACCAGAAAACCCAAGAGCTTGCATGGCGGAACACCAAAGACACATTTGTCCGGATTGAGCATCATCTTATAAACCCGGAGGTTATTAAAGGTTTCCTTCAAGTCATCTATCAATGTTTCCTCCTTCCTAGATTTCACCACAATGTCATCTACATATGCATGAACATTGCGCACAATCTGCTTATGAAGACAATTCTGAACACAACGCTGATAAGTCGACTGGGCACTCTTGAGCCCAAAGGGCATAAATACATAGCAGAAGTCTCCAAAGGGAGTTATAAAAGTTGTCTTCTCCTGGTCCTTAACTGCCATTTTGATCTGATGATATCCAGAATAAGCATCCAGAAAACACAAACGGTCACGACCCACCGTAGCATCAATAATCTAATCAATACGAGGGAGGGCAAAGGGATCAGCTGGACAAGCCTTGTTCAAGTCTGTGTAGTCCACACACATACGCCAAGTGCCGTTTTTCTTAAGAACCAGCACCGGATTAGCCAGCCACTCTGGGTGAAAGACCTCCATGATAAACCCTGCGGCCAACAGTCGAGCTACCTCCTCACTGATAACCTTACGTCTTTCTTCGTTGAAGCGGCGGAGAAACTGCCTGACCAATTTAAACTTAGGATCTATATTAAGTGTGTGCTCAGCGAGTTCCCTCGGTACAAATGGCATGTCAGAAGGCTTCCATGAAAAGATGTCCCGGTTCTCATGGATGAACTCGATGAGTGTGCTTTCCTATTTGGGATCCAGGTTAGCACTGATGCTAAACTGCTTGGATGAATCGCCAGGAACAAAATCAACCATCTTAGTGTCTGTAGCCGATTTAAACTTCAATGCCGGATCCTGCTCCGTAGTTAGTTTTTTCAAAGAAGTCATGTCTGCCGGATCAACATTGTCCTTATAAAACTTCAGCTCCTCTGTGGCACAAACCGACTCAGCATAACCCGCATCACCCTCTTCACATTCCAAAGCAATCTTCCTGCTCCCATGTACTGTGATGGTCCCCTTATGACCCGGCATATTACGATGTAGGTAAACATAACACAGCCTCGCCATGAACTTGGCATAAGCCGGTCGTCCGAATAGGGCATGATACAGACTCTTGATTTTCACCACCTCAAAAGTCAACGTTTCTGACCTTGAATCATGATCATCTCCGAAAGCCACCTCTAGGGCTCTCTTGCCCACTGGATACGCCGATTTACTATGCACCACACCATGAAAGACGGTGTTCGACGGTTTAAGACTCTTATCTGTCAGTCCCATACGACGGAAGGTATCATAGTAAAGGATATTGATACTGCTTCCCCCATCCATAAGCACCTTGGTGAACTTATACCCCCCAACTTGAGGTGACACCACTAAGGCCAGATGACCCGGATTATCAACCCGGGGTGGGTGATCCTCTCGACTCCATAAAATGGGTTGTTCAGACCAGCGCAAATACTGAGGCACTGCCAGTTCAACAGAGTTCACAGCCCTTTTATGAAGCTTCTGATTGCGTTTACACAAGCTAGTGGTGAACACATGATACTGCCCACTATTCAACTGCTTCGGATTACTCTGATAACCCGATTGTTGTTGCTGCTGATTCCCCTGATGGTTATAACCTCCCTGATTGCCTTGATTACCATGTCCGGTTTGATTGCCTTGCAACCCTGAACCGGAGCTCTTACCTCCAAAACCTGGCCCATGAAATCCACCTCCTGAACCGCCGGGCGGGCCATTGTCGTATTGAAATAGATTGGAATTTTTGAACTCCCGCATAATGAAGCAATCCTTCCAAAGATGCGAAGCTGGCCTCTCCTTCGATCTGTGTTTTGGGCAAGGCTGATTTAGCAGGCATTCAAGATGAGGACCTGACCCTCCACCCCGTTGGGGCGGTTTACCCTTGCGATGCTGACCGTTATCCTAGGTATTGGTGTTAGCCACAAAGTCTAAGCTATTGTCTGCCTTGTGCTTACCATTGTTCCCATGACCTGCCGGATTATGCTGCTGCTCCTTGGCATTGGCGTTCTTTTTCCCCTTCCCCGGCTTGTCATCCTCAGACTCAGGGTCTTTAGTACTATCTGAATCGGCATATTTCACCAAAGCAGCCATAAGGGTTGACATGTCATTGCAGTGACGTTTGAGCCTTCCCAACTTTAGTTTTAATGGCATAAACCGGCAGTTGCCTTCCAATGTCAAAACTGTTGTATCCGCATTGATGCGGTCTGATGAATGCAGAATAGCTGAGACTCGCTTCACCCAATGGGTTGTAGACTCCCCATCCTCTTGAACACAAGCGGCCAGGTCCACAATCGACATAGGCTGCTTACACGTATCCTTAAAATTCTGGATAAACCGGTTTTTTAACTCGGCCCATGATCCGACGGAGTTAGCCGGTAAGCTCTTTAACCAAGTCCGAGCTGTCCCCTCCAACATCATGGTGAAGTACTTAGCACACACCGCTTCATCCACATCCAACATCTCCATCACCATCTCATAACTCTCGACCCATGACTCAGGGGGTAAATCGGCAGTGTAATTGGGCACCTTATGCGGGCCTTTAAAATCCTTGGGTAGTCGCACATTGCGCAAAGCGGGGGTGAGACACGGCACCCCTAAAGAACTGAAGACCACACCTGGCTCCACTGAAGCGGTAGGACGAACCGGAGTAAGCTGACGAGCCGCATGTTGTGCTGCTAACTCAGCTTCTCGACGCGCATGACCATGATCCACCACATCCTGTGCATTAGCTCCACCACCCGCCGGGTTATTCCCTCGTGGCGAGTTACGGTGACGTGCACTGCTTGACACGGCCGGCTCATCAACGTGCCTGATGTAGCTCCGACTTGGACGGGGGGTGGAGTGAATCCTCTCGCGACTATGCGAATAAGCCTGCTGCTGGGTTAAATCTCTCTGAAGGAGCTCTTTGGCCCGTCGTGTCTCAATCGCCACCGGTGACTCACCGTCGATTGGGAGAGCTGCCAATCATGAAGAGGCGGCTACTATGTTATCCAACGGGTTAGAGTAATGCCCCGGGGGCGTCGGAACGTGCTGTGACAAAGTTGTTCTAACGAGGCGGGTCCATCGTGCGCGGCTGAGCCGGCGCCCCTGTTACCGGTGCCTCCATCCGGTTTATCACTGGCTGGTTACTGGTTCCCGCTCCTGGCGTGCTGAAGAGGTTTCTTGGCTCATAACCCGGCGGGAGGTGCGACCGGTATCTCCTCCTCATGACATCATCTGAGCCACTCTAATCCAGCTGAAGCCGGTAGGCGTGAGCTTCTAACTTGGCTCGTTCTATAGCCGTCCCGGCGTTCTCTGCTGCTAGGTCTGCTTTAGCCTGAGTTATCTGATCTTTCACCTTTGCAATCTCCGCGTTGTGCTGATCTCGGTTTGCTGTATCCACCTCTGCTGCCAGCAATGTTGCTAAAGCATCGAACAAATCAGACAAAACCTGAGCCGGAGGCGGCGCAGAGCCCCCTACCCCTGCCGGCGTTGCTATTGCTGAACCGGAGATCATTGCCGCAGCTGTAGAAGAGTGTTGGGCTGGCTATGTACCGGCCATGAAGACTGCGACCCGGTTTGTCAGATTAAGGGGGTCCGGAATACTATTGCCATCGGAACCTCCACTAATCCGGCCATCCTGTAACTGGTATAGCAATTCGGTCTCTCCGGTTGAAGACTCTTCATCGGAGCAGACAATGGTTTCGCCACCAGATACTGATCCATCCGCATATTCCGCTCCGTGGATGACACCTACGAAGACATGCTTTATGGCGGGCTGAACCGGGGAAGAGCTTGCACGCTGAGCCATCTCGATGGTGTTGGTGCAGATGTCCAGCTCAGGGCCCGGTTCGCCGATCTTGCCGATGAAGACGTGAATTCAACCAAAGGGGACCCGGTACCCGTATTCAATTGAACCGGCCTCGGGACCCCATCCTGCGTCGTCGTTGTAGAGCTTGCCACGACGACTCTTAGTCATCCGGCCCACAGCGTACCCCTTGAGTCCTTCGAAGCTGCCCTTCAAGAACTCGAAACCATCATGCGATAGCCCCATAGTGGGCGCCAACTGTCGTGGCGTTGTCACGGCAGATGTCCTCGTGAAAGGACTTAGTTGTGGAGCCATTTCTATGTGTTAGCTTAAAGGGGTTAAACCGGACAAGGGACACAAGAGTTTTATACTAGTTTGGCCCCTTCGATGAAGGTAAAAGCCTACGTCTAGTTGTGATGGAATTGCAGGGGTTTCGATGACTAGGGAGCGAATCCGCTTCACCTGGATCTCGAGTTGTTGTGTGTTGTCCCTAAACCGCCGCTGGGTCATCCCTTTATATACATAGGTTGACGCCTGCCAGTTTACAGAGTCCCGAGGCCGGATCATAAACGTGTCCAGCTCGATCTCTATTCCTTCTAACTTACAATACAAGTTACATATTCATGCTGGTTTATGTCTACAGGCCTTAACCCGCCTTTGGGCCTTGGGCCTTCCTGAAGCGCCACCATCATTGTCTTCATGGGCCTTTGAATAAAGCAACAGTCACGGGAATAATCCGGCCTCTCCTAGCCGGTTTACACCCGGTGGTAATATCCCCAACAGGCTCCGTATTGTAAAACATGATGAATCCTTCTATCTATTTTTTTCTCCCCGGAAGTGAATATATGGAGTTGGGGTTGAGGTCGATGGAGTCCCAGGGGGCCCACGAGGCAGGGAGCGCGCCCGGCACCCTCGTGGACAGGGTGTGGGCCCATGATGTTGATTCTTTTGCCAACATTTTTCATTAATTCCAAAACATGTCTCCGTGGATTTTTATGTCATTCTAAGAACATTTATTTCTACACAAAAATAACACCATGGCAGTTTTGCTAAAAACAGCATCAGTCCAGGTTAGTTCCATTCAAATCATGCAAGTTAGAGTCCAAAACAAGGGCAAAAGTGTTTGGAAAAGTAGATGCGTTGGAGACGTATCACGGACCTACTACGAATCCTGTTGCGCGACTAGGAAACGACAGAGTTTTCTTCACCCACGCCGGAGCAGTGCACGGATCTGCAGCAAACCTCTACCAGCTTCTGAACGGGGTGGTTGAATCGACTCTGCTATACGGGTTGCAGCTGCAAGATTCTGGTCGGTGTATGATATACCTATGGTTTAGGCGGAAACAATTGTTGATGCCATCGACTGGATTCTGGGATCTGACGACGGGCGCGCTCATCGAGTGAATGTTGAAGATTCTCCAGATGCGCCCGCTCAACCATGGTGGCCAGGCGCGCAGCCTCCAGGGCCCGAGCCTTAGAGGACTCTCCGATGATGGGAGTGTGGAGCGCCTCCACGTTGCGACGATGCAACTCTTCCCTCTGCTCCAAAGTGAGAGCTTCGGGGTGATACTCGTCATGATCATGCGACGGACCGCCGCCACCATCGCTGCTGCCACTGCGACGGAAACCACGCGGACTGCGTGGCGTGTCAACCATCAGGACCTCCGCCGCCGGGTCGCTTCTCCCGCACTCGGATAAAGTCTCAGCGAAACCAGTCGAATAGTCCGTAAAGAGAATCATCGGGCTCGATTGCCACGACTTGAGGGGTGGCCGACTGGCGGGCCACCGCATGCTTCACCCAATGCTGAAGCCGCAATCGACCAGATCTTTTGCGACGACGTACAGTTGGAAGGGCGGTCGACGCGGGAGTCGATGGTTGTCGCAAGAGGACGCCGCAGGCACTCGCACGAAAGTGCGCCGCCCCACGGATGGGAAGGGCCTCGACGTCGAGTGGGGCCTCTTGGAGCCAGGCGGAGTCGTCAGTGATGAAAACAAGCGCGCCGAGACGGATCTCGTGGCCCAAAGCCAAACCACCGCCAGAAACCATGTTGATGGAGATCGGAAAAAATGCAACCTCATCGAAAGTCGCTAAGACACCGGCCCCACGATGGGCGCCAACTGTCGTGTGTGTAAGTATGACAATGGAATAGGGGTGCGTACGAGGAGGCAAGGTCCTAGCTACGGTGAGGTTGTGCACGCAAGGTTTACGAGTTCAGGCCCATCTCGGAGGAATTAACGGCCCTACGTCTCGGTGCCCGGAGGCTTGGTCGACTGGATTATGCATGGAAGTTATAGGGAGTGCGAACCCTTGTGCCAGAGGAGGGGTGGCTTATATAGAGTGCGCCCCAACCATCCCACATTACAGGGTTCAATGTACATTAAGACAGGGCGTTACTGGTAACACCAGCTATAAAGAGCTATAAATGATCTTAAAGGCTGCGGAGTGAACGCCTGACCGTCACCATCCTGAGTTGCTTTAGATCTTCCATACTCTGAGTGGTTTCTTGTATGGTCGAGTGACTTCTTCTTGGTCGAATGGAATTGGGGTATCCAAGTGAGATAATTGGTCGAGTGGATTGCACTCCAAGGTTACTTCAGTCGGTACCCTTTGTTGTACTTTGAATGTTCTTGACTCTAGGGTAGTGACCTTGGACAGGGCGTCTAGGTCAGGCCTATGACCCTACCCTCGGTTTATGGCATCGTCAGGGCCTGCCATGGTCTCGTTCATGAGCACGCGTCTACGGGCGTGTGGTCGCCGGTTAATTGTCATGTGGACCCGGTTGCCAGCAATTAGTTGATCTTCAAAAATGTGATAATTAAGTCTTGTGGCCTCATTTGTAAGTGCCCAAAAGGAATGGAAAATGAATCCATCTTTGTATAGCAGATTAATTGATCCCTGGACTAATATTTCATTGTCGAAGGCTAGATCTTTCGGGAGCGACTACAATAGGCCACGTCTTTCTCGATACAAGTATTTTGTCTCAGTCACATTAGAAATTTAATCAGAAAATGCTTTCAATTTGCTAGAGCTTTTAAAATCCGTAGGTAACGAGGACGGGTGAGGCACAGAGGCGGGTAGGATTGGGTGTCCGATGCCTCATTCGGTTGCGGGAATTGCTCCCCTCCATGTGATGGTGGTTCCGACCCGCGACTCGACTCTCTCACATCCGAATTCTACTTTGGCGCCTTGGGTTTGCTCAGACCAAGGCTAGAATGGTGATTTCTCCTTTTGTTCCTTTTTGATGTGATATTGGCGAAAACACAATTTTTATTGTGTGTGATGGATATATTGTAGTTCATCGACTAGTACTAAGCTCGTCCTCCATTGTTTTGCTACTGCATCTCGAACTAAAATGGAGGGAAGTAGTGGGACTACAGAAATGACTACACAAGGAACATATTTTTTCCCTGCTTCACATTTGAACAATTGCCATTGTTGTGAGTCTAATATGAGACTACCTGTGTGGTTTACTTTTTTTTGAACTTATGTATGTGGTTAACTGGTTAAAGCTACTATTGTTCTTCTAGAAGCCATGATTTCTTTTGAGTAATAAAACTGTCCAGTGGCTTTGAGGGTTCAACATATTAATTGATCATACGATTTGCTATTTTCTTATTTGAACATACGATGGTATATTTGCAAATCCCAAGGTTTATGGAATTGATGTCTAGTATGATGCTGCATTTGCATGTTAGCTAAAATTTATCTAAATTTTATATGTAAATATTTGGCTAACCTAATTCCGCCGGTGGTTAATCTCACTATATGAACAGAATGCACTAGAGTGGTTTTTTGTACAAGATAAATAATGATTTATGATATGTTTCATTATTAGTAAGTTAGGATGATCCACAAAATAGCTGGCTTCTCTGCTATTTCCACAATAGAAGCATACACGATACTTTAGGTTGTGTTTTGGGATGAAGTTGATTCATCTCTATTTTTCCTTCCATGTGGTATGTGCAGCACACAGTCAGATGGCATTGTTGACACAAATTCATTTGATTAAATCATGAGTGATAAGATTAGGTATGAATGCATAACACTTGTACGAACATGTGCTAACTGAATCTTCTTTGTTATTAGGTCTGATCTCTCCCAGCAAAAGAAGCTCAATGAACAATAAGAACTAGTAATGGAAGCAAAGGCTACAGATTTTCTATTTCGCAAAAAAAAAACTATAGCTTTTCTGGTGTGTACCATCAAGTACCGAGAGTTGATGCAGTTTCTAGTGGCAATGCTGTTGAACAGTCATTATTTTAGTCCTTCATATCTAGTCTTGTCTGTGATGTACCAAATATGATCCTCTCATGCTATATAACACTTGTTATTTTGGTCTTACGATTTGAAGTGGATGGATTAATGTTCATGTACTCTAGTATTTGTAATGTCCACATACTTTTATTGACCAACATGCATGTTCAGATTTCTCACATATTAGTGATGTAGCAGAAGCTACAAATGAAATCAAATATACATGAAAATTCATATGATGCATATATGTGTGCAGTTTTTGTGTAAACCTAAGAGAAGAGAGGCACCCATCATGTCTTATTTATGAAGGACAAATTGATTGACATACGAGAAACGTGAGGTGGTTGCTGCAGAAGTTAAGTTCTAGATGTAATTAGTAGTAGGGGTTTCTCAAGAAATGTACAATAAGAACCCTTCACCTAAATCTGTATTAGTCATCTTCCATCTAATGGCCCAAATTCATTTTTCTATTCTTTCATGAGAGGATCAGCTTCTATTGTAGTTTCTCCCATGATGAGGGCGTCTCAATGTCATTCTCTTTCATGAAGGTATCGTTTTGTTCGCTCGCAACATCCCCGACGATGTAGTTGGAGCTTTTGGTATCTTGTTTAAGTTTTGGACGCCTCTTAGGGCTAGGCGAGTTTTGTTGTCTTGTTTTCCCTCTGATTGGGGTCGAGCATCCCATCACCCTTTATTCTGGGCACCATGTCCACACCTTCTTGCGTTCGCGCCATGTGTTCTACCATCCTTTGTACTCGCCCTTTCATCTTCTATCGATGAAAAGATACGCAAGCATTCCGTACTCATGAAAAATAATCAGGTAAATCATCCAAACTCCAAATAAATTATCTTTATATGCAAATTTCTGGGTTGACTTGTTCTATACCCAATTAAAAGTTGTTCATGATATTAATGTTGACAAGGGAATAAGTTGTTGATTTAGTAAAACCATAGAAATATCACATTAAACCCAACAATCCACATATTTTGTTTTATGACTCCAAAAATGCTGATTGAATTGTGTTAGGTATATTGTCATCTACCCCGACAACTTCATCTACTCTGACAACCGTGGACGACATCGGCCCCGCGCCGATTGACGCTGCGCCCGTCGTCGACTCCTTCTCTGCTAGCCTCTCCGACTTCTCCGACATGGCGTACAGCTCGTGCAGGTCCCAGTCTACGCATGCCCAGTGCTGGCAACACCGATGCGTGCTTTCATCCATGACGTGTCCCCGTGCTTGGCAAGCCAGGTCGGCGCTTCGTCAACTTTGTTTTCATCTGTCTACGCATGCCCGGTGTTGGCAACTGTCGATGTCAAAACCGGCGGATCTCGGGTAGGGGGTCCCGAACTGTGCGTCTAGGCCGGATGGTAACATGAGGCAGGGGACATGATGTTTTACCCAGGTTCGGGCCTCTTGATGGAAGTAAAACCCTACCCGAGATCCGCCGGTTTTGACACTGACATTGGTGCTTTCATTGAGAGTTCCGCCGTGTCGTCGCCACCAGGAAGGATGTCTCATCCCGTATTTAAAGACGGCACTGTTGCTGAGGGAGCTTTGGCTATCGGCCAAACTCTCCGGCTAGGTGGTTTTCTTATAACCGCCTGTTCGGCCACTGCGCCGACGATGACTTCTCGGGTCATCGAAAGCAATCTTCACGTCAACTCAGAAATCGCCAAGCTGTTAGATCCAGTGGAGCTCTCTTCCCTGAATGAGCTCTTGGATCGCATCGCCGCCCTGGGAGTCGCTACAGACTATGATCAAATTGGGCCTAAACCCGATCTGAGAGAGATCAACTCTCCCCAGGTCACCCATCACGTTGCAGTGGTGGAGGAACAATGCGGCAACCCCTCATCTATCTTAAGGACTAGCTATGTCCGGATTCCCGATCCCTCCAAGCCGGATACCTGCGGAGGGGAGGACGTCACTCAAGGCCTAAACCTAGAATCAGGCAGCGAGCTAGATTTATCGGAAAACATCCAAGAATCCAAACTTCCGAGTTCGGAAACTCCTTGGCCCCTGAGTCTCAGATTGGGTGTGGATTCGGATTCAATTCCACCCACCCACCCAAACATACGCGATCTATCCCAAATTAGGCAAGAGCTCGAAGAAACAGTACACCATTACTGGGCCAGATTCCTCCTGGTCATGAACAGGATAAAGGACTGCCGCGAGGAAGACGCAATTTCATTCTTCTGCAATATTTGCATGGACAAGGGAATCCTCAACGCCATAAGTCGCCACGAAATTACATGCTTTGCCGACTTGGTGTCCATAGTACGAAAGTGTTGTGCGATGGAAAACGCCTGGAAAACCGAAATACAATTTTGGGATAATCCGGCCCTGAATACAAACCCAGTCCGAAATAAAAGGGTGCATTATCACAATACACCTGGGTTAACTACCAAAAAGCAAAAGCCCTCTACGGGGCAAGGAACCGTACTGGAGGGATGGCTCAACGTACCCTACAAAATTCATAGTACAACGGATGCAATACCAACGCACAGCCTTAGAGCATGTTGGATACTCCGGCAGGTGGCCAAAAGTGGTGAGGATTTACTCCTCCCAAATACCATAGAGCACCATCCCGTGGACAACAATACGGTGTTAACGGTCTTTGAGACCTTCGCGTCAAATAATAGACGCAAGCGAACACTCCGCAGCATGGCCGAAATCTGCCACATAGCAGAAATAAATCCTTGGAGTGACACAACTATTACCTTCAATGCCAGTGACGAACCTAAATTCCGAACAGCCCGAGCACCAGCCGCACTGGTCCTCAGTCCAATCGTGGACGGCTTTCGACTCACCAAGGTACTCATGGACGGCGGCAGCGGATTAAACCTCATCTATGAGGAAACTCTTCAAAAGATGGAAATAGACTGGAGCCGCATTGAGCAAAGTAGCACAACCTTTAGAGGAATCATCCCCAGTCGGGAAGGACGCTGTGCTGGGAAAATCACACTAGACGTGGTATTCGGCACGCCGGATAATTACAGGTCCGAAGAAATTACGTTCCAAGTGGCCCCGTTCAGCAGCGGATACCATGCTCTATTAGGGCGGGAGGCGTATACAATCCTCCAAGCTATACCCCATTACGGGTACATGAAGCTCAAAATGCCCGGGCCCAACTGAGCACAGCCTAAATATCCTGAAAGGAATCAAGCCAGTCCAGCAGGCTCTTCGACGTTTCTTCGAACCTAAGAGACAAGCCATGGGAGAGGAACTAGCCAAGCTATTGGAGGCCGGATTCATCAGAGACATAAAAACATCCGGACTGGCTAGCAAACCTAGTGATGGTACCAAAGAAGGACAAATCCTGGCGCTTGTGCGTCGATTTTAAGGACCTTAACAAGGCCTGCCCAAAGGATCCCTTCCCCCTCCCCCGCATCGATCAAATCATCGATGCTACCGTAGGACACGATTCATTGTGTTTCCTCGACGCATACTCTGGCTACCATCAAATTAAAATGACAGAGCCAGACCAAGCCGCAACAACATTCATCACACCATACGGCCCATTCTGCTTCAACACAATGCCCTTCGGGCTAAAAAATGCCAGCGCAACATATCAATGCATGATTCAGACATGTCTGGCAAACTAGATCGGCAAAACAGTGGAGGCATACGTAGATGATGTGGTCGTTAAAACCAAGCATGTCGAAACTCTAGTAGACGACTTGAGGCTCACATTCGACAACCTCCGAACATATGACATCAAGCTCAATCTGGAAAAATGCGTTTTCGGCGTACCAGCCGGAAAGCTCCTCGGATTCATTGTCTCCGGTAGAGGTATTGAAGCTAATCCGGCCAAAATCCGAGCATTGTCGCAGTTGGCTACCCCAACAGACCTCAAACAAATACAAAAATTGACTGGATGCGTGGCGGCTCTAAGCCGCTTTATCTCCCGCTTGGGAGAAAAGGCATTACCCCTTTATCGCCTCCTCCGGCGCACCGAACACTTCAAGTGGATGGATTCCGCCATGGCCGGACTAAACGAAATAAAAGCCATATTGGCAACAAACCCAGTCTTGGCCGCACCAAACATTGGCGGACCAATGCTATTATACATTGTGGGAACTCATCAAGTAGTAAGCGTAGTGCTCGTCGTCGAGCAAGAAGTGGACGGACACAAATTCCCCCTTCAAAAGCCGTTTTACTATGTGTCGACTGTCCTTACTCCATGCAAATCATGGTACCCGCATTATCAAAAGATAGCGTACGCGGTATTCATGGCATCCCGGAAGCTGTGACACTACTTTCAAGAGTGTTCGATAACGGTAGCCTCGGAAGTACCACTTAACAATATTATAAACAACCGCGACGCGACAGACCGGATTGCTAAATGGGCCATTGAGCTCCTCCCGTTCGACATAACTTACAAGCCACGGCGAGCTATTAAGTCGCAAGTTTTGGCCGACTTCATCGCTGAGTGGACGGAAGCCGAACTCCCTAACGAGTACGACACATATTCAAACTGGATCATGCACTTCGACGGCTCCAAAATGTTGCCTGGTCTGGGGGCTGGCGTCGTTTTGACATCCCCAACAGGAGATACCATTCAATACGTACTACAGATAATGTATACGGACTCCAACAACGCAGCCGAATATGAGGCACTTCTACATGGTCTCCGGATGGCAGTATCCATGGGCATTCAACGCCTAGAGGTGCGCGGGGATTCAAACCTCGCGATATCCCAAATAAATGGAGACTTTGATGCCAAGGATCCGAAAATGGCAGCTTATCGCAATGTCGTCCTAAAAATGTCAGCTCAGTTCGAGGAGCTCGAATTTCACCATGTGGCTCGGGAAAACAATCAGGCGGCGGATATCCTCGCCCACATCGGTGCAAAACGCAACGCGGTCCCTCCCAACATATTTCTAGAAAGGCTCTTCAAGCCATTCGTAGCATGGTAAGGGGACACCGATAACAACAGTCCGGACCCGGCCAAAATACTCGATACCGAACTCTCTAACACAATCAGAGGCTACGCCACCGAAATAACACATTCAGCCCATGAAATAATGGCCATTATTGCCCCGTGGACAGAACCATTCCTGGCCTATCTAACTAGACAGAAACTTCCAGAGGACCAAAATGAGGCACGCTGCATAGTGCGGCGATCCAAGGCCTACAGGGTCCATGAGGGAGAATTGTACAAAAAAGCGCTACCGGAGTCCTTCAAAGGTGCATCTTCGAAGAGGAAGGGCGGAACCTTTTGGCAGAAATTCACACCGGACTCGGTAGTCATCACGCCGCAGTCCGGGGTCTTGTAAGCAAGGCCTTCCATACATGATTCTATTGGCCAACGGCCCGGGCAGATGCACATGACTTGGTCCAACGTTGCGCCGGTTGCCAGCTCTTTGCAAATCAAAGCCCCATGCCACCCACCGCCCTCCAAACAATCCCCATTACATGGCCCTTCGCGGTCTGGGGGCTTGACATGGTTGGACCCCTTAAAGGGGGAACCCACAAGAAAAAATACTTATTGGTCATGGTGGATAAATTCACCAAATGGATAGAGGCTAAACCAGTAAAAACAGCCGAATCCGGACTGGTGATAGATTTCATATCTGGGGTTGTACACCGTTACGGCGTCCCCCACAGCATCATCATTGATAAAACGAACTTCACGGCCGACGAGGTAAAACTCTGGTGTAGCAAAATGGGCATCAAGCTCGATTATGCTTCAGTCTATCACCCACAAACCAACGGTCAAGTCGAACGAGCAAATGGTCTTATAATGAGCGGCATTAAACCCTGATTAGTGCGCTCCTTAACGGAGTCTGACACGCACTGGGTAGAGGAGCTCGACTTCGTACTCTAGGGGCTGCGGACCACGCTGAATCGTAGTACCAGATATACACCATTTTTATGGTATACGGCGTAGAGGCAGTCCTGCCCTGTGACATAATTCATGACTCACCTCGAGTGCGCATGTACGAAGAAAGAGAAGCCGAGTTCGATCGGAAGGACAGTATGGACACCTTGGAGGAAGAGCACGACGTAGCCAAAGCCCGTTCCGCATTTTACCAGCAACAGGCTCATAGATACCAAAGTAGAGAAGTACGGGCCAAAACTTATAACGTTGGCGAACTAGTTCTACAGTTGCCGGATAAGAAAAAGAACAAGCTCGAGCCCAAATGGGAATGTCCCTTCATTATCGACCAAGTTCTGACCAGTGGAGCGTACCGACTGCGGGATGCATCAACTAGTCGACTCGAGCCAAACCCATGGAACGCAGCCAGGCTTTGAAGATTCTACGCCTAGCACCGGACTTTATGTTAGTCCCCTACCTTCGTCCATTTTCTGCATATGCATCATCTGTCTTGTTTCCCTTTCTTTCTTTTATTTCTCTAGGCCTTCAAGGGTCACCTTGTGCCTCACTCATACATTACAGATGCGCTAGCCGCACTCTTCATACCTGGGGGCTTCTTTCACAGGAGCTTAAATTATTTACCTGGGCCTCACACCCAACACATGTGTTATACTTTCGCATGTACCTTTTTTCACCATTATATGCATCGATATGACTTAAGTTTTGGCCAAGCTGGGTTGCCTGGCTCTTGTATTTATGCCCTACGTTTCCGTTAATTCGGCTAGGGCATAAGGGGAGCACCTCTGCAATTGTTACCACCGGGTTAGCCGAACGTGTACCTCAGACTGGGTGAAGCTGAAAGCTAGCGTTCTTAAGGGAATATTCGGTCAGTGAACAAAAGATGACTTTTATTTATTATCCATATCTACCCCCAGATGCTTTTTCTGCGCTTCTTGTCGCAGTCCGGACATGCACTTTAGGGCATGCTTACCCAGGGAAAGGAACCCTTAACAGCACTATTCTCCCTGGAAGATGTTTCTTACTACCCATGTAATATAACATAACTAGTTGGGCACTTGTCTGATAAAGCACTAATGACCCCTACGCCTAGTCTCCACGCATGCCCCGGTTCTTACATAACCGAGAGGGTATTTGGATACACTCCGGACCGTCGGGTCCCGAGGTCGAAGCAAAAAGGTCTGCCACGACAAACGATCTACAATCCAGCTAGAAGGCATTATACATGTCACTTTAAAATTACATAGTCAATTTGACTGGTTGAATTCTTCTTCAATACCATCCAATAGGCTGTCTAGTCTACAGTCCTGTTGGGAATACTTTGCGGCCAATTCTACTTGGCTGTACACTAAGCTCACAGGGATCTCCTTCCCATCGGGCCCCACAGGTCCAACTTCGGCCATATGGTTCGGGTCAGCCTTCGTGTACCGTGTCTTCAGCATTGCCCAGGCTTCCCTGGGGCCCTGACAGCAGGCCGATATCTTCCATAATCGGAAGGGCCGCCGCGCTCCCTTTAGCTTTGTTGCAAGCTCTCTAAGGCCTTCGGGTATGGAGACGGATGGCCACAAGGCCTGGGCGACGCCTTGCATCACCTGCCGAACTCGTTCGTGCAGCGGTGAGAGCTCGGGAAGAAGGTCACCCATTGAACCGGGCATTTCCTCGGCAGGACGACCTGTTAGCATACCTACAGACATAACTCTGTCAGCCAGCCTGCTCGCCGAACTCCTTTTCAAAGTTCGTTCAAGCACTTACTAAATATGCCGCGTCGAAGCCGCCGATTTTCCTTAACAAAGTCCGACAGTTGGGCACGAACATCTTGTAGTTCCACGCCCAGCTTGGTGTTGGCATCTAGGAGATCATTTTTCTCCTACCTCACCCTCGTAAGCACGCTCTCACCGGCCTTCAGCTGGCGTAGGAGCTGTTGCTTATCCGGATTTATTCCAGCGTCATCTGCAATTTTATCGTCAGATCTGCATATACGCCGCATTCTATATGATACTTATCATTCGAAGGATATGTTACCAGAGGGGGTCTCTTTGGGCTCCCCTGCGGTGGCCAGTGCGGCCTGAAGTTGGGCTTTGCACTCTTCTAGCTCCTGGGACAGTTGAGTATTCTTTTCTGTAAGAACCTGCATAACAAATGATCCTTAAATCAGTTATCCTAACTGCTTCAAGTCTCAGGGGCTACTGATATATATAATCACCAAATTTTCTCACCCGTATGTCTTTTACATACTGCTCCATGGCTCTGGCTAGACCATTTTGAGCGGCACGGAGGTGCGTGTCTCCCGAGTTGAAGGCATCCAATGCCTCCTGGGTGAAACAAGCGTCACGAAGAACAGTCCGGCGACGCATGTGGTTCATAGCACTTTCCACCTCGGAATTGGTGGCGGACAGTTTATCCTCATCCTTTGTCGGAGGAGCACCCGGCACACACCTCGTATTCGTTCCTGCCTCCGAATCCGGCCTTGGAGCCTGGTTTGTGGTGGCGCGATTGGTAGCCTCTCCGGATATAGTCTGGTGAGCGCTCTTTTTCCTGAAAATAAGGCATGGGCGTTAACATGCCTTTGAGAATAATGCCTTGCAATAAAGACGGCGCGCCGTACCGTTGTGCCGGTGTCTCAATCCGGACTGCAGGTCTTTTCAGCCTGCCTGGCCTCGCGGCCCCTTGTTGGCCAGTCGCCGCAGGCTCGGCCTTCTGCCTCGAGGACCTCCCCTGCAAAACACGGCTGTTATACGACAATCAAAAACACGCAAGGACGGATCCCTTTTTGAAGTGCTGGGACTTCGGTCTCAGTCACCTGTGAGGCTGGAAGTAGCCTAGGGTAATCGGCCGTAATGGCCACGAAAGCATTATCATTGCTGAATTGGAAAAACACCCCATCGATCAGCTCCACAGATATGTCCAGATCCTCCTGGGAGGACGGGTCGAGGGACCGTCTAGGGTCCTCGGGTTGTGGAGGGGTTTTTTTTTATCTCCCTTACAGCCTAGCGCAGTTCCTGCGTAGAAATCGCTAGACTGAATACTTAACTACGGAAATATGAAACAGATGGGCGAGAAAAAGTCTCCGCTTACCCAGCTCGGAGGATTGTACATAGAAAATCTGCCATGCGGTTGACATAAAGGAATTCCTCCTCTTCTCCCTTGTACAAAGTGGATAAGATCTTTATTAGATCAGCAACTGATCCCGGCCCTTTAGGGCCGTAGCGGGTGGCGTCATCCTCCCTGTTGAAATCCCACATGGGGTGGCCTCTATACTGAAGCAGTTGCACCCCCGCATGATACATATGGCCATGACCTCGATCATGGTCAATCCGGATCGAACTAAAAAACTTATCCGGCTCATCAGGTAAAGAACGGCCCTTTCATCTTCCTCCAGGGAGCTCCATGGACGCCAGCTCCGGCGCTTCTTCAAAGGGGCGTTGTCAAACTCAGGTAGGCTGATCCGAATAGGATTCGGGAGGGGGACGTCTTCTATATAAAACCATTCTGAAGGCCAGTCTTTGGACGTATTCTTTGGGGTTCCGGACAGGTATCCGGTCCTGGCAACACGCCACACTTTGGCTCTGCCCACTTGATATATTGACCCCTTCTGAGAAAGGGGCACAAGGCAGAACAACTTCTTCCACAGAGCGAAATGAGCCTCACAGCCCAAAAACAACTTGCAAAGGGCTACGAATCCCGTGATATGCAGCATGGAGGCAGGCGTAAGGTTGTGCAACTGGAGGCCGTAGAACTCCAGGAGCCCCCGGAGAAACGGATGAATTGGGAATCCGAGCCCTCTTACCAAATAAGGGACAAGGCATACCCATTCTCCCTTGGAGGGATTGGGAAGGCTCTCCGCTTGCTCTCCGCCATTATAGGTGGCGAGCCCGGCTCGAACAGGGACCATGTATGCTGGGGGGAAGAAATCCCTTGGACTGAAGCATCACTAATTTGCTATGCGGGACGGAACATCTCTCCCAATCTCCAGGCTTGGAGCTATGGGAGCGAGAGGAGGAGCTGCGTCGACCGGCCATGATGGAATGGATCTCTGTCGGGTGCACTCCGATGAAGGCTTGCCAAGGGAGGATGGTGTGATTTGGATCTGAATCCATGTCTTTTTAATAGGCGGCTCATTCACACAGCTAGGGGGTAAATGTGAAAACACCCTGGCTCTTCACATTCGCTCGACACATGGAAAGTGGCCATTATTGGGTGTGGAAGCCAAGGAGTGCAACATTCACAAGAAACCGGACACTATTTTGACAAGTACACAGAATTTGGAGAGGAACCCGCCTTGCAATGCCGAAGACAATACTGCGCATCGTCATTGAAGCCTGGTTCGGGGGCTACTGAGGGAGTCCTGGATTAGGGGGTCTCCGGATGGCCGGACTATATCCATTGGTCGGACTGTTAGACTATGAAGATACAAGATTGAAGACTTTGTCTCGTGTCCGGATGGGACTCTACTTGGCGTGGATGGCAAGCTAGGCAATATGGATATGGATATCTCCTCCTTTGTAACCGACCTTGTGTAACCCTAACCCTCTCCGGTGTCTATATAAACCGAAGGGTTTTAGTCCGTAGCACAACAATCACAACATACAATCATACCATAGGCTAGCTTCTAGGGTTTAGCCTCTCCGATCTCGTGGTAGATCTACTCTTGTACTACCCATATCATCATATTAATCAAGCAGGACGTAGGGTTTAACCTCCATCAAGAGGGCCCGAACCTGGGTAAAACATCGTGTCCCATGCCTCCTGTTACCATTCGGCCTAGACGCACAGTTCGGGACCCCCTACCCGAGATCCGCTGGTTTTGACACCAACAGCAACATCGATGTGTGCCTTTGTCCATGAGGTGTTCCTAGATCTGGCAAACCCGGGCGCCGCCTCGTCAACAATGTCTACCTCCCGGTGCACCCCTACTTCGACATCACTGCGCCCATGCTAAATTAGCACCCCCTTGCGCCCGCGGCTCCACGATGACTTCCTCGATACCGGCTACCCTGACTCAACATCGACCATGACATTCTTCGCACGGCTACCTCGACCATGGCCACACCACCTACGCTCTCGGCTACCTTGACAAACGGCACAAAGGGTTATCGTCCGCTTGAGCAACTCGTCATCTTCCTCTATAGTCAACGCGTCCGCAACGTGACACCATCCGCAACGCTCCCGCTATGACTGCGGGGGGATGTCAGCCCGTCGGCTGCTGTTCTCTCTAGTCTGACCGTCGCGACGCTTCTGTTGTTCGCAACACTACCGCTACGACCGCGGGGGGATGTTAGAGATATATTTGGGATATGAAGGAAATATTCCCTAGAGGCAATAATAAAGTTGGTATTTATATTTCCTTATATCATGATAAATGTTTATTATTCATGCTAGAATTGTATTAACCGGAAACTTAGTACATGTGTGAATACATAGACAAACTGAGTGTCACTACTATGCCATGGACAAAGAGTTGTCATTTGATGAACGGGATCACAACATTAGAGAATGATGTGATTGACTTGACCCATCCGTTAGCTTAGCACTTTGATCACTTCGTTTATTGCTATTGCTTTCTCCATAACTTATACATGTTCCTATGACTATGAGATTATGCAACTCCCGAATACTGTAGGAACACTTAGTGTGCTATCAAATGTCACAACGTAACTGGGTGACTATAAAGATGCTCTACAGGTGTCTCCGATGGTGTTTGTTGAGTTGGAAAAAATCGAGATTAGGATTTGTCACTCCGAGTATCGGAGAGATATCTCTGGGCCCTCACGGCAATGCACATCACTATAAGCCTTGCAAGCAATGTGACTAATGAGTTAGTTAAGGTATGTTGCATTACGGAATGAATAAATAGACTTGCCGGTAATGATATTGAGCTAGGTATTTAGATATCGACGATCGACTCTCGGGCAAGTAACATAGCGATGACAAAGGGAAAAAAGTATGTTGTTATGCGGTTTGACCGATAAAAATCTTCATAGAATATGTAGGAACCAATATGAGCATCCAGGTTCCGATATTGGTTATTTACCGGAGATGAGTCTCGGTCATGTCTACATAGTTCTCGAACCCGTAGGGTCCACACGCTCAAACGTTCGATGATGATCGATATTACGAGTTTATGTGTTTTGATGTACCGAAGGTTGTTCGGAGTACTGGATGTGATCACGGGCATGACGAGGAGTCTCGAAATGGTCCAGACATAAAGATTGATATATTGTAAGCCTATGTTTGGACATTGGAATGGTTCCAGGTGAATTCGGGCATTTACCGGAGTACCGAGGGGTTACCGAAACCCCCTGGGGAGTATATGGGCCTTATTGGGCCTTAGTGGAATAGAGGAGAGGAAGGCCAAGGTGTAGGGCGCGCCCCCGTAGCCCAATCCGAATTGGGTGGGGGTCGCCCCCCCCCTTAATTCCCTCTCTCTCCCCCTTCCTTCTCTCCTACTCCAACTAGGGAAGGGGGGGATCCTACTCCCGGTGGGAGTAGGGCTCCCCCTCGGGCGCGCCATAGAGAGGGCCGGCCCTCCCCCCTCCACTCCTTTATATACGGGGGAGGGGGCACCCCATAGACACAGAAGTTGATCTCCTAGCCATGTGTGGTGCCCCCCTCCATAGATTTCCACCTCGGTCATATCGTTGTAGTGCTTAGGCGAAGCCCTGCGTCGGTAACTTCATCATCACCGTCATCTTGCCGTCGTGCTGACTCAGCTCTCCCCTGACACTCAGCTGGATCTAGAGTTTGTGGGACATCACCGAGTTGAACGTGTGCAGATCGCGGAGGTGCCGTAATTTCGGTGCTAGGATCGGTCGGATCGTGAAGACGTACGACTACATCAACTGCGTTGTCATAATGCTTCTGCTTGCGGTCTATGAGGGTACATGGACAACACTCTCCCCTCTTGTTGCTATGCATCACCTAGATGGATCTTGCGTGTGTGTAGGAAAATTTTGAAATTACTGCGTTCCCCGACAATGGTATCAGAGCCAGGTCTATGCATAGATGTTAAATGCACGAGTAGAACACAAAGGAGTTGTGGGCGTGGGTATATACATATTGCTTGCCGTCACTAGTTGACTCTTGATTCAGCGGTATTGTTGGATGAAGCGGCTCAGACCGACATTACGCGTACGCTTATGCGGGACTGGTTCTACCGACGTGCTTCGCACATAGGTGGCTAGTGGGTGTCAATTTCTCCAACTTTAGTTGAATCAGATTCAATGAACGGGGTTCTTTTTGAAGATCAAAAAGCAATCACTATACCGCGTTGTGGTGCTTGATGCGTAGGTAAGAACAGTTCTTGCTAGAAGCCCGTAGCAGCCACGTAAAACTTGCAAAAACAAAGTAGAGGACGTCTAACTTGTTTTTGCGGGGCATGTTGTGATGTGATATGGTCAAGACATGATGCTAAATTTTATTGTATGAGATGTTCATGTTTTGTTAAAGTTATCGGCAACCTGCAGGAGCCTTATGGTTGTCTTTTTATTGCATAAGATGCAAGCACCATATAATTGCTTTACTTTATCACTAAGCGGTAGTGATAGTCGTAGAAGCAATAGTTGGCGAGACGACAACGATGCTTCGATGGAGATCAAGGTGTCAACCCGGTGACGATGGTGATCATGACGGTGCTTTGGAGATGGAGATCAATGGCACAAGATGATGATGGCCATATCATATCACTTATATTGATCGCATGTGATGTTTATACATTATGCATCTCATGTTGCTTAGTTCAGTGGTAGCATTATAAGATGATCTCTCACTAAATTTCAAGGTATAAGTGTTCTCCCTGAGTATGCACCGTTGCTACGGTTCGTCGTGCCGAGACACCACGTGATGATCGGGTGTGATAAGCTCTACGTTCACATACAATGGGTGCAAGCCAGTTTTGCACACGCGGAATACTCGGGTTAAACTTGACGAGCCTAGCATATGCAGATATGGCCTCGGAACACTGAGACCGAAAGTTCGAGCATGAATCATATAGTAGATATGATCAACATAGTGATGTTCACCATTGAAAAGTACTTCATCTCATGTGATGATCGGACATGGTTTAGTTGAAATGGATCACATGATCAGTTAGATTTTTAGAGGGATGTCTATCTAAGTGGGTGAGGGAGTCCTGGATTAGGGGGTCTCCGGACAGCCGGACTATATCCTTTGGCCGGATTGTTGGACTATGAAGATACAAGATTGAAGACTTCGTCCCGTGTCCGGATGGGACTTTCCTTGGCGTGGAAGGCAAGCTAAGCAATACGGATATGTAGATCTCCTCCATTGTAACCGACTATGTGTAACCCTAGCCCCCTCCGGTGTCTATATAAGCTGGAGGGTTTAGTCCAAGGAAAACATACAATCATACCATAGGCTAGCTTCTAGGGTTTAGCCTCTACGATCTCGTGGTAGATCAACTCTTGTAATACTCATATCATCAAGAACAATCAAGCAGGACATAGGGTATTACCTCCATCAAGAGGGCACGAACCTGGGTAAACATCGTGTCCCCTGTCTCTTGTTACCATCCGCCTTAGACGCACAGTTCGGGACCTCCTACCCAAGATCTGCGGGTTTTGACACTGACATTGGTGCTTTCATTGAGAGTTCCACTGTGCCGTCACCATAAGGCTTGATGGCTCCTTCGATCATCGGTAACGATGTGGTCCAGGGTGAGGTTTTCCTCCCCGGACAGATGTTTGTATTCGGCGGCTTCGCACTGCAGGCCAATTCGCTTGGCCATCTGGAGAAGATCGAGAGCTACGCCCCTGGCCATCAGGTCAGGATCGAAGACTTAAACTACACTGACGACATCCACGGAGACTTGATCTTTGACGGATTCGAGCCCATGTCAGGTGCACCGCACAGTCACGACGAGCAGGACGTAACTCTGCTGCCGGACAATGTTTGGGAGATCGCATCTGCAACTACTCCGGCCGTCAATCCGGAGCGAATCGCGCCATCCGGAAGCGGAGGGATAGACCCTGCCATGGAGGACGCACCTTCAGTGGCGATAGAGCCGGATACTAACTTCACCCCTTGCGAGAGTTGTGCTGCTGAACCATTGGATTCATCTCCGGCCATAGACTCCGAGCCGCTTGCATCCGTGCCCATCGAATCCGACTGGGCGCCGATCATGGAGTTCACCTCCGCGGATATCTTTCAGCACTCGCCTTTCGGCAATGTGCTAAATTCATTAAGGTATCTCTCCTTGTTAGGAGAACCTTGGCCGAACTATGTCCGGCTAGAATGGGATGCAGACGACAAAGAAATTCGCTGCCCATCCACCACAGCCACTGTCGACGATTTAACCGACATGCTCGACTTCAACTCCGACAACATCGATGGTATGGATGACGATGCAGGAGACGAACAGGAACCACCACCCACAGGGCGCTGGAAGGCCACCTCATCACATGATATATCCATGGTGGATACACCCAAAAAAGGCAATGGCGCAGAGACAGCGAAGGATGCCCCCTCCAAGAAGCAACCCAAGCGCCGACGTCAGCGGCGCCGCCCTAAGTCCCGCCATAGCTAAAACAACGACAACAGCGCAAGAGAAAATAACACTCCAGTCGACTCCAGAGGAAACGATGACCACATCGCCCCGGCGGCAGAGATCCGACGTCCGAACACGGTGACGCTGAGGACAAACCTCATCAAACCCCCTCTGGGGAAGAAAACAGTCCGGACGAAGATGCAGACATCATCCCGGAAGTACACTTGGAGCAAGAGAACTTCCGCAAAAGGCTTATTGCCACAGTGAGGAGTGTGAAGAAGCAGAAGCAAAGGCTTAAGGCTGCACAAAATACACTCAACAGCAGGTTGAATAGAGTGCTCGACAATGCAGAAAAGTATATTGGAAGTTACCACACAAAGAGCTATCCAAAGCGCAAGCTACTACCTGAATTCGGCAATGAGGCCTTAGAGCCCACACAGCCGAAAAATGAAACGGCCAACCGGCCGGATCAACCACCTTGTGACCGCGATAGAGAGGCTAACAACGTCACACATAAGTCAACACACGATTTACATGAAGACTTGCGCCAAAAATCCGATACAACCAGATCCATCTATGGATCTAGAAAGCGCACTCCGGTACAAAATCAAAACCGAATACCACAACCGTCCGAACGCCATGGTACATCCAAATACAGAGGTGCCGCACACCCCCTATGTTTCACCGATGAGGTGCTGGATCACGAATTCCCAGAAGGATTCAAACCAGTGAACATAGAGGCATACGACGGGACCACAGACCCTGGGGTCTGGATTGAGGACTTTATCCTCCATATCCATATGGCTCACGGAGACGATCTCCATGCCATCAAATACTTACCCCTCAAGCTTAAAGGGCCAGCTCAGTACTGGCTAAAAAGCCCCCCCCCCCCCGAAAATACAATTGGAAGTTGGGAGGAGCTCGAGGACGCTTTTCGGGCTAATTTTCAAGGGACATATGTCCGACCTCCGGATGAAGACGATTTAAGTCATATAATTCAATAGCCCGGAGAGTCAGCCCGAATGCTTTGGAACAGGTATCTCACTAAGAAGAACCAAATCATCGACTGTCCGGACGCCGAAGCCTTAGCAGCTTTCAAACACAGCGTCCGAGACGAATGGCTCGCCAGACACCTCGGTCAAGAAAAAACAAGAACAATGGCAGCCCTGACGAGCCTCATGGCCTGCTTTTGCGCGGGCGAAGACAGCTGGCTAGCCCGCAGTAGCACCAGTGAACCAAGCACATCCGAAGTCAGGGATGGCAACGGAAAACCACGGCGCAATACAAACAAGCGCCGAAATAAAGAAGATAGCCCAGACAATAAGGCGATAAACGCCGGATTCAGGGGCTCTCGACCTAGTCAGCGGAAAAAGCCTTTCAAGGGCAGTAGAGAGGGACCGTCTAGCCTAAACATGATTCTTGACAAACTATATCAGATTTATGGCACCCCCAATAAACCTGCAAATCACACCCATAGAGAATGTTAGGTCTTCAAGCAGGCCGGTAAGCTAAACGCCGAACACAAGGGGGGGGGACACCAAGTGAAGGCGGGGATGAACCATGACAGCAAAGCACTGGAGGACAGAAAAAAATTCCCACCAGAGGTTAAAACAGTAAACATGATCCATGTGACGAAGAGGGGAAGCAAACATGCACTCCAAGACACACGGGCCATAGAGCCCGTCACCCCTAGGTCCAACCTCTGGTTGGCCTGCCGGATCACTTTCAATCGCGGGGACCACACGACAAGCATCTAACACGAAGGATTGGCTGCATTGGTGTTAGATCCTATAAGACATGGATACCATCTCACACGAGTCCTCATGGACGGCGGCAGTAGTCTAAATCTGATATATCAGGACACAGTCCGCAAAATGGCGATAGACCCGACACAAATAAGCCACAGTAATACTTCCTTCAAGGGAGTAATACCAGGCCTAGAGGCCCACTGCACGGGCTCTCTATTACTAGAGGTTGTATTCAGCTCTCCCGACAACTTCTGAAGCGAAAGGTTAACTTTCTACATTGCTCCATTCTGAAGTGGCTATCAAGCACTACTCGGGAGAGCGGCTTTCGCTCGTTTTAATGCAATACCGCATTACGCTTCTCTCAAGCTCAAGATGCCCGGTCCATGTGGCACCATCACAGTTAGTGGAAACACTGAGCATTCTCTACGCGCGGAAGAATGTGCGGTCGCTTTAACAGCCGAAAACTAGGCGGCCTCACCAACCAGAAAAATGACAGGTCATCAAGACCACTGACATGGTTAGACGAGTCTGGTGCATCACCACGTACACATGAGATTGGTTTGATGGTCAAACCCTCATAAACGGTACCAGGGGCTTCCCATGTGTAATCAGGGCTAGTCCGGCTCAACTTGATTATCTTGAATCTTAATAGTTTATTGATAATAACCAATTTTCTAGCACGACAAACTTTCACCTAAGTTTTTTCCCTTTTACAGATGACAATCCTGCTACACCCGTCCAGGACATGGCACAAGGGAGACACAGGCGCAGACGTGCAGGAGGGACCCGCTCAAAGGTTTCTTTTCAGATTAAGACCCTGCGTAAACCCTTTTTACTGTCTCTTGTTGCTCACATCCTTCGGATACTCCATATAACCGAGAAGGATGCTGACGTTATTGGAATGTGGCCACGTCAGGACATTGCACGTACCTGGACACTCGGGATTTATTATTAAGGGCATTGTTCAGCCCGACATATGTTATAAAGACCGAATACCTTAGGGACTGTTCGGCATCGCGAGTTTGGCTCTATATGCATCAGCTCCGAATCATGTCTTTCATCAAATGTTGGGTTTGCCTGGCTCCCATGTTTTGGTACCTTACGTTCCGCTATATCGGCTAAGGTAGCACTGGGAGAACTACTGCGATTGTGCCCTGGTTCATCCGGATGAGCACCTCAGTAGAGAAAGCCGAAAACTGACTGTCATGATAAAGCGCGAGACTGGTCTACCACTCGATGACTTAGCGGAATCTTCGGTATTCCTCCGCATTAATGAAGGGCCATTTCCCGGTCATGTACGTACGCGCCCCGTATTTAGATGAGCGCAGAAGTACCAGGGGCTATATAGTAGCCCCACCGTCAAACTCCTATGGCTAAGTGAAAGTGTTAAAGCAATATAGTCTGATTGCCTCGTTCACTGTGCTACCACCTCCTTCATGGACCAAGACGTTGAATCAAGTGTGAATACGCATTTTTGCGAACACCCTCGCATTATATGCGTGGGGGCGGAAGCCGACGACTGCAAACTTGCAGGTTATATACATATATACATAAACGGCCGCACCGGAGGCATCATAATACTTTCAGGCAAAAGTATAAACACAACCTTTGCAATTCAATAAAACATTATTTTTACAATAGGAATAGATGTCACTAGAACATAATATTCTTCGAGCACTGAGATTCTATCAAACGAGCGCCTTCAAGGACTTCTTCAAAGTAGTGCTCGGCAGCCACTCGGCCCACGGCCGAACCCTGTGTTGCAACAGTGGTGGCCTCCATCTCTGCCTAGTATGTCTTGACATGGGCAAAGGCCATCCGTGCACCCTCTATACATGCCGACCTCTTCATAGCGTCGATGTGCGGCACAGCACCAAGGAATGGTTGCACTAAACTAAAGTAGCTATCTGGCCTTGGCCCTCCCGGCCATAGATGATCCACAACAGACCTCATGGCAAGTCCGGACAACCTGTGGAGCTCGGCCCACTCGGCCATTTGCTCATTCAGCAGCAGCGGACGCGCTGGAGCATGGAATTGTGACCAGCACAGCTTTTCCACTTCACGATCTTTTTGATCCTTGAAGTTTTCAGCTGCATCAGCAGCACTTGCTGCCAAATCCACGTAGGCGTCCACAGAACTCCATAGTTGATCAAGAGGACCATACTTCGGATCTCCCAACTTAGTCCGCAACAAGAAGGTCTTCCCAGCCAATATATCTGCAGCTTGACGCAGCTCCTCCTTCGTCGCTCTGATTTTGGAGCGGCCTTCCTTGGCTGCTACCATGGCCTTCTCCAGGTCTGTCGCCTTCGCTCGGGTTTCCTTTTCAAGAAGCTGGTAACGGTCAGCGACATCCTTCAACTGAACGGACATCTTGGTCATTCTCTCCCTGCTCTGGTGATGCACGACCTGTTCGGCCCTCAGCTCTTCGACCGCCTTTAGAGCGGCCGCATCGCTATTCCTTGCTTGTCCCTTGGCTCGGGCAAGCTCCGCCCGAAGGGACTCCATGGTGGCAGCTCCATCTGCAGTCACAACATATTAAAGATATCGGCATCATGCTCCTCTTACTATGTGTTGATCACCGGAGGAATCACTTACCATGTGCCTCGTCAAGCCGCTTGTTGACAAGTACGATGTCGGCATCCGCCGCATTGCTACCTCTTGAGCACTGCGTTGGTTTTCCCCGAAGAGGAAGGGATGATGCAGCAAAGTAGCATAAGTATTTCCCTCGGTTTTTGAGAACCAAGGTATCAATCCAGTAGGAGGCTACGCGCGAGTCCCTTGTACCTGCACCAAAGAAATAAAATCCTTGCAACCAATGCGTTAAGGGGTTGTCAATCCCTACACGACCACTTACGAGAGTGAGATCTGATAGATATGATAAGATAATATTGTTGGTATTTTTATGATAAAGATGCAAAGTAAATTAAAAGCAAAGTAAAAGCAAAAGGGAATAACTAAGTATTGGTAGATTAATATGATGCAGAAAGACCCGGGGGCCACAGGTTTCACTAGTGGCTTCTCTTGAGAGCATAAGTATTATCCGGTGGGTGGACAAATTACTGTTGAGCAATTGACAGAATTGAGCATAGTTATGAGAATATCTAGGTATGATCATCTATATAGGCATCACGTCCGAGACAAGTAGACCGACTCCTGCCTGCATCTACTACTATTACTCCACTCATCGACCGCTATCCAGCATGCATCTACAGTATTAAGTTAATGAAAACAGAGTAACGCCTTAAGCAAGATGACATGATGTAGAGGGATAAACTCATGCAATATGATGAAAACCCCATCTTGTTATCCTCGATGGCAACAATACAATACGTGCCTTGCTGCCCCTACTGTCACTGGGAAAGGACACCACAAGATTGAACCCAAAGCTAAGCACTTCTCCCATTGCAAGAAAGATCAATCTAGTAGGCCAAACCAAACTGATAATTCTAAGAGACTTGCAAATATAACCAATCATACATAAAAGAATTCAGAGAAGATTCAAATATTGTTCATAGATAGACTTGATCATAAACCCACAATTCATCGGTCTCAACAAACACACCACAAAAGAAAGATTACATCGAATAGATCTCCACAAGATAGGGGAGAACATTGTATTGAGATCCAAAAAGAGAGAAGAAGCCATCTAGCTACTAACTATGGACCCGTAGGTCTGAGGTAAACTACTCACACTTCATCGGAGGGGCTATGGTCTTGATGTAGAAGCCCTCCGTGATCGATGCCCCCTCCGACGGAGCTCCAGAACAGGCCCCAAACTGGGATCTCATGGATACAGAAAAGTTGCGATGGTGGAATTAGGGTTTTGGCTCCATATCTGATTGTTTGGGGTACGTAGGTACATATAGGAGGAAGGAGTACGTCGGTGGAGCAGCAGGGGGCCCACGAGGGTGGGGGGCGCGCCTTGGGGGGGTAGGCGCGCCCCCTACCTCGTGGCCTCCTCTTTTGTGTCTTGACGTAGGGTCCAAGTCTCCTAGGTCTTGTTCGTTGAGAAAATCACGTTCCCGAAGGTTTCATTCCTTTTGGACTCCGTTTGATATTCCTTTTCTTCGAAACCCTAAAACAGGCAAAAATAGCAATTCTGGGCTGGGCCTCCGGTTAATAGGTTAGTCCGAAAAATAATATAAAGGTGGATAATAAAGCCCAATAATGTCCAAAACAGTAGATAATATAGCATGGAGCAATCAAAAATTAGAGATACGTTGGAGACGTATCAAGCATCCCCAAGCTTAATTCCTGCTCGTCCTCAAGCAGGTAAATGTTAAAAACAAAATTTTTGATGCGGAGTGCTACTTGGCATAATTTTGATGTAATTCTTCTTAATTGTGGCATGAATATTCAGATCCGAAAGATTCAAGACAAAAGTTCATATTGACATAAATATAATAATACCTCAAGTATACTAACTAAGCAATTGTTCATACTTTAGTAATCTCAAACCTATAAACTTTCACGCAATATATGAGCGCGAGCCATGGACATAGCACTATGGGTGGAATAGAATATAATGAGGGGGTTATGTGGAGAAGACAAAAAAGGAGAAAGTATCACATCAACGAGGCTAATCAATGGGCTATGGAGATGTCCATCGATTGATGTTAATGCAAGGAGTAGGGATTGCCATGCAACGGATGCACTAGAGCTACAAATGTATGAAATCTCAACAAAAGAAACTAAGTGGGTGTGCATCCAACTTGCTTGCTCACGAAGACCTAGGACACTTGAGGAGGCCCATTGTTGGAATATACAAGCCAAGTTCTATAATGAAAAATTCCCACTAGTATATGAAAGTGACAAAACAAGAGACTCTCTATCATGAAGATTAAGGTGCTACTTTGAAGCACAAGTGTGGCAAAGGATAGTAACATTGTCCCTTCTCTCTTTTTCTCTAATTTTTTTATTTGACCTTTCTCTTTTTTTATATGGCCTTTCTCTTTCTTTCTTTTTTCGTAATTCCTCACTTGGGAAAATGCTCTAGAAAATGATGATCATCACACTTCTATTTATTTACAACTCAATAATTACAACTTGATACTAGAACAAAAGATGACTCTATATGAATGCCTCCGGCGGTGTACCGGGATATGCAATGGGCCAAGAGTGACATGTATGAAAGAATTATGAACAGTGGCTTTGCCACAAATACTATGTCAACTACATGATCATGCTAAGCAATATGACAATGATGAATGTGTCATGATAAATAGAATGGTGGAAAGTTGCATGGCAATATATCTCGGAATGGCTATGGAAATGCCATAATAGGTAGGTATGGTGGCTGTTTTGAGGAAGATATAAGGAGGTTTATGTGTGAAAGAGCGTATCATATCACGGGGTTTGGATGCACCGGCGAAGTTTGCGCCAACTCTCAATGTGAGAAAGGGCAATGCACGGTACCGAAGAGGCTAGCAAGGATGGAAGGGTGAGAGTGTGTATAATCCATGGACTCAACATTACTCATAAAGAATTCACATACTTATTGCAAAAATCTACAAGTCATCAAAAACCTCGGCACTACGCGCATGCTCCTAGGGGGATCGATTGGTTGGAAAAGACCATCGCTCGTCCCCGACCGCCACTCATAAGGATGATAATCAAATAACACCTCATGTTTCAAATTTGTTACATAATGTTTACCATACGTGCATGCTACGGGACTTTCAAACTTCAACACAAGTATTTCTCAATTTCACAACTACTCAACTAGCACGACTTTGATATTATTACCTCCATATCTCAAAACAATCATCAAGCATCCAACTTCTCTTAGTATTCAAAACACTCATAAGAAAATTTTACTAATCTTGAATACCTAGCATATTAGGATTTTAAGCAAATTACCATGCTATTGAGACTCTCAAAATAATCTAAGTTAAGCATGAGAGATCAATAGTTTCTATAAAACAAATCCACCACCGTGCTCGAAAAGATATAAGTGAAGTACTGGAGCAAAACTATATAACTCAAAAGATATAAGCGAAGCACATAGAGTATTCTAACAAATTCCAAATCATTTATGGCTCCCTCAAAAGGTGTGTACAGCAAGGATGATTGTGGTAAACTAAAAGGCAAAGAATCAAATAATACAAGACGCTCCAAGCAAAACACATATCATGTGGTGAATAAAAATATAGCTCCAAGTAAAGTTACCGATAGAAGTAGACGAAAGATGGGATGCCTTCCACGGCATCCCCAAGCTTTGTCTTTTAGGTGTCCTTAGATTATCTTGGGGGTGCCATGGGCATCCCCAAGATTAGGCTCTTGCCACTCCTTGTTCCATAATCCATCAAATCTTTACCCAAAACTTGAAAACTTCACAACACAAAACACAAAGTAGAAAATCTCGTGAGCTCCGTTAGCGAAAGAAAACAAAAGACCACTTCAAGGTACTGTAATTAACTCATTCTTTATTTATATTCGTGTTAAACCTACTGTATTCCAACTTCTCTATGGTTTATAAACTATTTTACTAGCCATAGATTCATCAAAATAAGCAAACAACACACGGAAAACAGAATCTGTCAAAAACAGAACAGTCTGTAGTAATCTGTAGCTAGCGCAAGATCTGGAACCCCAAAAATTTTAAAATAAATTTCTGGACGTGAGGAATTTATCTAATAATCATATGCAAAAAGAATTAACTAAATATCACTTTCCAAGTAAAAATAACAGCAGTTCTCGTGAGCACTAAAGTTTCTGTTTTTTACAGCAAGTTTAACTAGACTTTCCCCAAGTCTTTCCAATGGTTCTACTTAGCACAAACACTAATTAAACACAAAAACACAACCAAAACAGAGGCTAGATAAATTATTTATTACTAAACAGGAGCAAAAATCAAGGAATAAAAGTAAAATTGGGTTGCCTCCCAACAAGCGCTATCATTTAATGCCCCTAGCTAGGCATAACAAGCAAGGATAGATCTAGGTATTGCCATCTTTGGTAGGCAATCCATAAGTGGCTCTCATAATAGATTCATAAGTTAATTTAATTTTCTTTCTAGGAAATTGTTCCATGCCTTTCCTTAACGGAAATTGGAATCTAATATTTCCTTCCTTCATATCAATAATTGCACCAATCGTTCTAAGGAAAGGTCTACCAAGAATAATAGGACATGAAGGATTGCAATCTATGTAAAGAACAATAAGATCTATGGGCACATAATTCCTATTTGCAACAATAAGAACATCATTAATTCTTCCCATAGGTTTCTTAATAGTGGAATCCGCAAGGTGCAAGTTTAAGGAGCAATCATCAAAATCACGGAAACCTAACAAATCACACAAATTCTTTGGAATCGTGGAAACACTAGCACCCAAATCACATAAAGCATAGCATTCATGATCTTTAATTTTAATTTTAATAGTTCGTTCCCACTCATAATAAAGTTTTCTAGGGATAGAAACTTCCAATTCAAGTTTTTCTTCATAAGATTGCATCAAGGCAACAACGATATGTTTAGTGAACGCTTTATTTTGACTATAAGCATGAGGAGAATTTAGCACGGATTGCAACAAGGAAATACAATCAATCAAAGAGAAATTTTCATAATTAAATTTCTTGAAATCCAAAATAGTGGGTTTAGCAACATCTAGGGTTTTAATTTCTTCAATCCCACTTTTATTAATTTTAGCATCAATATCTAAAAACTCCGAATTCTTGGAACACCTTCTACGGAAAGGTGGATCATATTCAGTCCCATCACTATCTAGATTCATATTGCAAAACAAAGATTTAATAGGGGACACATAAATAACTTTTAGATCTTCATCTTTATTTTCATAGCAACTAGAAGAACACACTCTTATAAAGGTATCTTTCTTAGCACGCATCCTAGCGGTTCTTTCTTTGCACTCATCAATAGAAATTCTCATGGCTTTGAGAGACTCATTGATATCATGCTTAGGTGGAATAGATCTAAGTTTCAAAGAATCAACATCAAGAGCAATTCTATCAACGTTCCTAGCCAAATCATCAATCTTAAGCAATTTTTCTTCAATCATAGCATTGAAATTCTTTTGCGAAGTAATAAATTCTTTAATATTAGATTCAAAATAAGAGGGCATCTTATTATAATTTCCATAAAAATTGTTGTAGGAATTACCATAATTATTAGAGGGATTACTAGGATAAGGCCTAGGATTGAAATTTCCTCTATACGTGTTGTTACCAAAATTGTTCCTACCAACAAAATTCACATCAATAGATTCATTATTATTCTCAATCAAGGTAGACAAGGGCATATCATTAGGATCAGAAGAATAACTCTTACTAGCAAATAATTTCATAAGTTCATCCATCTTTACACTCAAAACATTAATTTCTTCTATCTTATGCACCTTTTTATTAGTAGATCTTTCAGTATGCCATTGAGAATAATTAACCATAATATTATCTAGGAGTTTAGTAGCTTCTCCTCAAGTGATTTCCATAAAAGTGCCTCATGCGGCCGAATCTAAAAGATTTCTAGAACCAAAATTCAATCCAGCATAAAAATTTTGTATAATCATCCACAAATTCAAACCATGAGTAGGGCAATTACGTATCATTAATTTCATTCTCTCCCAAGCTTGTGCAACATGTTCATGATCAAGTTGCTTAAAATTCATAATATCGTTTCTAAGAGAGATGATCTTAGCAGGAGGAAAATACTTAGAGATAAAAACATCTTTGCACTTATTCCATGAATCAGTACTATTTTTAGGCAAAGACGAAAACCAAGCTTTAGCACGATCTCTAAGAGAAAAAGGAAATAACTTCAATTTAACAATATCATTATCCACGTCTTTCTTCTTTTGCATATCACACAAATCAATGAAGCTATTTAGATGGGTAGCGACATCTTCACTAGGAAGGCCAGAAAACGGATCTTTCATGACAAGATTCAGCAAAGCAGTATTAATTTCACAAGATTCAGCATCGGTAAAGAGGAGCAATCAGAGTGCTAATAAAATCATTGTTCTTGGTATTGGTGAAGTTACACAATTTAGTGTTATCTTGAGCCATCATGACAAGAAAACGAACTAACACACAAGCAAACAAAAAGCAAGCGGGCAAAAAGAGGCAAACGGGAAAGAGAAGGATGATAGAGAGAGAGGGCAAATAAAACGGCAAGGGTGAAGTGGGGGAGAGGAAAATGTGAGGAAAATGGAAAATAATGCAATGCGGGAGATAAGGGTATGTGATGGGTACTTGGTATGTTTACTTTTGCGTAGACCTCCCCGGCAACGGCGCCAGAAATCCTTCTTGCTACCTCTTGAGCGCTACATTGGTTTTCCCCGAAGAGGAAGGGATGATGCAGCAAAGTAGCATAAGTATTTCCATCAGTTTTTGAGAACCAAGGTATCAATCCAGTAGGAGGCTACGCGCGAGTCCCTCGTACCTGCACAAAACAAATAAATCCTCGCAACCAACACGTTAAGGGGTTGTCAATCCCTACACGGCCACTTACGAGAGTGAGATCTGATAGATATGATAAGATAATATTTTTGGTATTTTTATGATAAAGATGCAAAGTAAAATAAAAGCAAAGTAAAAGCAAAAGGAAATAACTAAGTATTGGTAGATTAATATGATGAAGATAGACCCGGGGGCCATAGGTTTCACTAGTGGCTTCTCTCGAGAGCATAAGTATTCTACGGTGGGTGAACAAATTATTGGTGAGCAATTGACAGAATTGAGCATAGTTATGAGAATATCTAGGTATGATCATGTATATAGGCATCACATCCGAGACAAGTAGACCGACTCCTGCCTGCATCTACTACTATTACTCCACTCATCGACTGCTATCCAGCAAGCATCTAGAGTATTAAGTTAATGAAAACAGAGTAACGCCTTAAGAAAGATGACATGATGTAGATGGATAAACTCATGCAATATGATGAAAACCCCATCTTGTTAAGCCGCTTTGGCAACAATACAATACGTGCCTTGCTGCCCCTACTGTCACTGGGAAAGGACACCGCAAGATTGAACCCAAAGCTAAGAACTTCTCCCATTGCAAGAAAGATCAATCTAGTAGGCCAAACCAAACTGATAATTCGAAGAGACTTGCAAAGATAACCAATCATACATAAAAGAATTCAGAGAAGATTCAAATATTGTTCATAGATAGACTTGATCATAAACCCACAATTCATCAGTCTCAACAAACACGCCGCAAAAAGAAGATTACATCGAATAGATCTCCACAAGAGAGGGGGAGAACATTGTATTGAGATCCAAAAAGAGAGAAGAAGCCATCTAGCTACTAACTATGGACCCGTAGGTCTGAGGTAAACTACTCACACTTCATCGGAGGGGCTATGGTGTTGATGTAGAAGCCCTCCGTGATTGATGCCCCCTCTGGCGGAGCTCCGGAACAGGCCCCAAGATGGGATCTCATGGATACAGAAAGTTGCGGCGGTGCAATTAGGGTTTTGGCTTTGTATCTGATCGTTTGGGGGTACATAGGTATATGTAGGAGGAAGGAGTACGTCGATGGAGCAACAGGGGGCCCACGAGGGTGGAGGGCGTGCCTGGGGGGGGGTAGGCACGCCTCCCTACCTCGTGGCCTCCTCTTTTGTGTCTTGACGTAGGGTCCGGGTCTCCTGGGTCTTGTTTGTTGAGAAAATCATGTTCCCGAAGGTTTCATTCCGTTTGGACTCCATTTGATATTCCTTTTCTTCAAACCCTAAAACAACCAAAAAACAATAATTCTGGGCTGGGCCTCCGGTTAATAGGTTAGTCCCAAAAATAATATAAAAGTGGATAATAAAGGCCAATAATGTCCAAAACAGTAGATAATATAGCATGGAGCAATCAAAAATTATAGATACGTTGGAGACGTATCACGCATCAAGTTGTCGCTTTAGCTTGGTAAACCCATCAGTCCGACTGGCCACCGGAGCTTCAGCCACCTGCACATAAAGGCGGTCCGGTTATTACCTGGGACTATGATCCTCTGTTCGCCGCCGTTTTCGACGGCAACCAGAGTCACAGGGGATACTATCTGCATAGGTCACACCTAACATGTGCGGCACTATCAAAAACACACTATTTCACGTACCTCAAAGCCTCGCAGCAGACTCATAAAACCTTCATGAAATCCGCTTTCAGCAGATAAAATCCTTTCAATTACCATACCCGTTAGCGTACGATGTGCTTCTGAGATGGCCTCTTGTTCCAGAAGATCCTTCAGTGCGTCCGACTGCATACTGTACGGTTTCGGACTCTTTCCGTTGCTCTCTTTAGGAGCCGAATACTGAGGACTCCGGGTGGCCAAGGGGTTACCCTCTGGCCTTGATGGATCAGGAGAAACCCTCTGCGACGACACTTCAGGGTCGCCCGCCTCATGAGGCGGGGTGGTAGGGGGAGGTGTTTCGCTGTCCATCATCTCCGGAAGAAGATCCCCTGAAGACAAACTCTATCGAGAAGGGCTACGATCCGAACTACAATATATAAGCTTCGGTTATTGTCTTCAGAAGTAAGGTAGGATATCTTCACCACTAAGTACTTTTTGGTTACTTACAACTCGGTAGAGGGCTGATTCCCCTACGGACACTGTGCGGCAAGAGTACCTCCCAAGATAGGACCCTCTGGCGAATATTTCTTCCCTTGTTTGGAAACCTTTGTTTCCGGATCTTCAGAGGTGGTCCTCTTCCTTCCTTGGGGAGAGGGAATGTCAGATTCTTCTGCCTGGTTATCCTCCTTCGCGGAGGCACCCATTCCCCCGGTTGGGGCGAGTGGCGAGTGAGGCTCGCTTTCAGCCTCTCTGTTCCCCCATTTGTCTTCCTTCGAGGGCACCTGATAAGGCGCCGGTTCCAGCATTCTGTCTAGTTCTGGATTGGCCAAGCCCTCGGGAAGGGGGGCCAAACACCTGATCAGCTTCGCCTTTGTTATCCAGTCCTGGTCAAAGAGCGACTTCTCAGAATGATGTTGTGATAAATAAGAGAAACAGTGTGTTCGGCCGTGGGATTACTTACTTGGGTATGCGGGCGATTACAGCTCAGACCCGCATCCTTGGTGGTGTCCGGACACTTCATTTGTGGTCCAAAGAACAACTTGTACATCTCCTCGAGCGTCATGCCGAGGAAGTGTTGAATGATTCGCGGTCCCTCCGGGTTGAACTCCCACAAATGGAGAGGTCTACGTTTGCAAGGCGGGACCTGGCGAACTGGCATGACCTGCATTACCGTGACTAGGTTGACGCCTCTCTCAATGAGCTCTCGGAAGCGACCCTGCAATATAGGCACATCTCTTACTGGACCCCCAGTTTAGCCCCTTGCTAATCCATGACGTCAGTTGTGGTGGGGGGCCCAAGCGAAAGGCAGGGGCGGCTACCCACTTGGTACTTCTAGGAGCGGTGATATAGAACCACTCCCACTGCCATAAACTGGACACCTCTAGAAAGGAACCCTCTGGCCATAGGACATCAGTATTCCTGCTTATTATAGCACCTCTGCACTATGCGTGTCTCCCCTCGATCATCTTCGGTTGTACATTGAAGGCCTTGAGCCACAGGCCGAAGTGTGGGGTAATGCGGAGGAAGGCCTCACATATGACAATGAACTACAAGATGTGAAGGAGGGAATCCGGGGCCAAATCCTGGAAATCCAGCCCATAATAGAACATGAGCCCCCTAACAAAGGGGTCCAGAGCGAGGCCTAGCCCTCGGAGGAAGTGAGAGACTAACACAACACTCTAGTTGGATTTGGGAGTCGGGATGACCTGCCCTTGGGCGGGCAGCCTGTGCGAGATTTTGGCGGTCAGATACCTGGCCTCTCTTAGCTTCTTGATGTCCTCCTCTGTGACAAAGAAAGGCATCCACCGACCCTGGAGGTTGGATCCGGACATGGTTGAAGGTCCGAAGCGCCTGACCTAAGCTTTGGGTGTTGGAACTCGAGGCGGGGGAAGGATTCGATTGAACACGAGAGGAAGAAAGGACAGGCCTTGGCCTCCTTATAAAGAGGGTGAATATCAAGCGTCCTCCTCGCGGCTGTTTTGGACTTGCCTAAAATTGAGGAATCATGCCAACTGGCACGAGTGGGTTACCCACGTCCGTGTTGATGAGAATCCCGTAATAAGGGGGGACACGATCTCTGCTTTGACAATATGTGTCAAGAAACCGCCTCGCAATATGTGCGGTGCTGGTTGAGAAAAACGGTTCGAATAATGACCGAGCCATGACATGACGTCGTCCTGCCAGAACACGTCAACAAATAAGATTTGTGGAAATATTATTCTCTCTACGGTAGTATGTGGAAGTTGTTTTGCAGAGCCGGACACTATTCTGGTGTTCAAAATCTTATATGGAGTATTCGAAGGAGGAACCCGCCTTGCAATGCCGAAGACAATACTGCACGCTAGACTCATCATCATTGAAGCCTGGTTCAGGGGCTACTGAGGTAGTCCTGGATTAGGGGGTCTCCAGACAGCCGGACTATATCCTTTGGCCGGATTGTTGGACTATGAAGATACAAGATTAAAGACTTCGTCCCATGTCCGGATGGGACTTTCCTTGGCGTGGAAGGCAAGCTAGGCAATACGGATATGTAGATCTCCTCCCTTGTGACCGACTCTGTGTAACCCTAGCCCCCTCCGGTGTCTATATAAGCCGGAGGGTTTAGTCCGTAGGAAAACATACAATCATACCATAGGCTAGCTTCTAGGGTTTAGCCTCTACAATCTCATGGTAGATCAACTCTTGTAATACTAATATCATCAAGAACAATCAAGCAGGACGTAGGGTATTACCTCCATCAAGTGGGCCCAAACCTAGGTAAACATTGTGTCCCCTGCCTCCTGTTACCATCCGCCTTAGACGCACAGTTCGGGACCCCCTACGCGAGATCCGCCGGTTTTGACACCGACAGTGGGAGTTCTTAAGTAATATGATTAATTGAACTTTAATTTATCATGAACTTAGTACCTAATAGTATTTTACATGTCTATGTTGTGGTAGATAGATGGCCCGTGTTGTTGTGCCGTTGAATTTTAATGCGTTCCTAGAGAAAGCTAAGTTGAAAGATGATGGTAGCAACTACACGGACTGGGTCCGTAACTTGAGGATTATCCTCATTGCTACATAGAAGAATTACGTCCTCAAAGCACCACTAGGTAACAAACCCGCTGCAGGAGCAACACCAGATGTTATGAACGTCTGGCAGAGCAAAGCTGATGACTACTCGATAGTTCAGTGTGCCATATTTTACGGCTTAGAACCGGGACCTCAACGACGTTTTGAACGTCATGGAGCATATGAGATGTTCCAGGAGTTGAAGTTAATATTTCAAGCAAATGTCCGGATTGAGAGATATGAAGTCTCCAATAAGTTCTACAGCTGCAAAATGGAGGAGAATAGTTCTGTCAGTGAACATATACTCAGAATGTCTGGGTACCACAACCACTTGACTCAGCTGGGAGTTAATCTTCCTGATGATAGTGTCACTGACAGAGTTCTTCAATCACTTCCACAAAGCTACAAGAGCTTCGTGATGAACTAATATGCAAGGGATGGATAAAACGATTCCCGAGCTTTCGCAATGCTAAAGGCTGTGGAGGTAGAAATCAAGAAGGAGCATCAAGTGTTGATGGTCAACAAGACCACCAGTTTCAAGAAAAAATGTACAAGGAAGAAGGGAACATCAAGAAGAATGGTAAGCAAGTTGATGCTCAAGTGAAGAAGCCCAAGTCTGGACCTAAGCATGAGACTGAGTGCTTCTACTGCGAAGGGACTGGTCACTGGAAGCAAAACTACCCCCAGTATTTGGCGGAAAAGAAGGATAGCAAAGTGAAAGGTATATTTGATATACATGTTATTGAGATGTACCTTACTAATGCTCGCAGTAGCGCCTGGGTATTTGATACTGGTTATGTTGCTAATATTTGGAACTCAAAACAGGGGCTACGGATTAAGCGAAGATTGGCTAAGGACGAGGTGACGATGAGTGTGGGAAATGGTTCCAAAGTCGATGTGATCACCGTTGGCATGCTACCTCTACATCTACCTTTGAGATTAGTTTTAGACCTAAATAATTGTTATTTGGTGCCAGCGTTGAGCATGAACATTATATCGGGATCTTGTTTAATGCGAGACGGATATTCATTTAAATTAGAGAATAATGGTTGTTCTATTTATATGAGTAATATCTTTTATGTTCATGCACCCTTGATGAGTGGTATACTTTTAATTTTTACTAAATCTTGATAGTAGCGATACCCATGTTCATAGTATTGAAGCCGAAAGATATAAGTTTAAAAATGATAGTGTAACTTATTTGTGGCACTGTCGTTTAGGTCATATTGGTGTAAAGCGCATGAAGAAACTCCATGCTGATGGACTTTTGGAATCACTTGATTATGAATCACTTGATGCTTGCGAACCATGCCTCATGGGCAAGATGACTAAGACTCCGTTCTCCAGAACAATGGAGCGAGAAACAGACTTGTTGGAAATAATACATACTGATGTATGCGGTCCAATGAGTGTTGATGCTCGTGGCGGGTATCATTATTTTCTTACCTTCACAGTTGATTTAAGCAGATATGGTATATCTACTTGATGAAACATAAGTCTGAAACATTTGAAAAGTTCAAAGAATTTCAGAGCAAAGTGGAAAATCATCATAACAAGAAAATTAAGTTTCTACGATATGATTGTGGAGGAGAATATTTGATTTATGAGTTTGGTCTTCATTTGAAACAATGTGGAATAGTTTCGCAATTCATGCCACCGGGAACACCACAGCGTAATGGTGTGTACGAACGTCGTAACTGAACTTTATTAGATATGGTGCGATCTATGATGTCTCTTACTGATTTACCTCTATCGTTTTGGGGTTATGCTTTAGAGACGGCTGCAGTCACGTTAAATAGGGCACCATCAAAATCCTTTGAGACGACACCTTATGAACAGTGGTTTGGCAAGAAACCCAAGTTGTCGTTTCTTAAAGTTTGGGGTTGCGATGCTTATGTGAAAAAGCTTCAACCTGATAAGCTCGAACCCAAATCGGAGAAATGTGTCTTCATAGGATACCCAAAGGAGACTTTTGGGTACACCTTCTATCAAAGATCCGAAGGCAAGATATTTGTTGCTAAGAATGGATCCTTTCTATAGAAGGAGTTTCTCTCGAAAGAAGTGAGTGGGAGGAAAGTAGAACTTGACGAGGTAATTGTACCTACTCCCTTATTGGAAAGTAGTTCATCACAGAAATTAGTTCCAGTGATTCCTACACCAGTAAGTGAGGAAGCTAATGATTCCTACACCAATCAGTTTCAGATCAAGTTACTACCGAACCTCGTAGGTCAACCAGAATAAGATCCACACCAAAGTGGTACGGTAATCCTATTCTGGAGGTCATGCTACTTGACCATGACGAAACTACGAACTATGAGGAAGCGATGATGAGCCCAGATTTCTCAAAGTGGCTTGATGCCATGAAATCTGAGATGGGATCCATGTATGAGAACAAAGTATGGACTTTGGTTGACTTGCCCGATGACCGGCAAGCAATTGAGAATAAATGGATCTTCAAGAAAAAGACTGACGATGACGGTAATGTTACTGTCTACAAAGTTCGGCTTGTTGCAAAAGATTTTCGACAAGTTCAAGGAGTTGACTACGATGAGACCTTCTCACCCGTAGCGATGCTTAAGTCCGTCCGAATCATATTAGCAATTGCCGCATTTTATGATTATGAAATTTGGCAAATGGATGTCAAAAGTGCATTCCTTAATGGATATCTTAAAGAATAGTTGTATATGATGCAACCAGAAGGTTTTGTCGATCCAAAAGGTGCTAACAAAGTGTGCAAGCTCCAGCGATCCATTTATGGACTGGTGCAAGCCTCTCGGAGTTGGAATATATGCTTTGATAGTGTGATCAAAGCATATGGTTTTATACAGACTTTTGGAGAAGCCTGTATTTACAAGAAAGTGAGTGGGAGCTCTGTAGCATTTCTGATATTATATGTAGATGACATATTGCTGATCGAAAATGATACTGAATTTCTGAATAGCATAAAAGGATACTTGAATAAGAATTTTTCAATGAAAGACCTCGGAGAAGCTGCTTATATATTGGGCATCAACATCTATAGAGATAGATCAAGATGCTTAATTGGACTTTCACAAAGCACATACCTTGATAAAGTTTTGAAGAAGTTCAAAATGGATCAAGCAAAGAAAGGGTTCTTGCCTGTGTTACAAGGTGTGAAGTTGAGTCAGACTCAATGCCCGACCGCTGCAGAAGATAGAGAGAAAATGGAAGTCATTCCCTATGCTTCAGCCATAGGTTCTATCATGTATGCAATGCTATGTACCAGACCTGATGTGTGCCTTGCTGTTAGTTTAGCAGGGAGGTACCAAAGTAATCCAGGAGTGGATCACTGGACAGGGTCAAGAACATCCTGAAATACCTGAAAAGGACTAAGGATATATTTCTCGTTTATGGAGGTGACAAAGAGCTCGTCGTAAACGGTTACGTCGATGCAAGCTTTGACACTGATCCGGATGACTCTAAGTCACAAACCGGATACGTATTTTTATTAAATGGTGGAGCTGCCAGTTGGTGCAGTTCCAAACAGAGCGTCGTGGTGAGATCTACGTGTGAAGCGGAGTACATAGCTGCTTCGGAAGCAGCAAATGAAGGATTTCATATCCGATCTAGGTGTCATACCTAGTGCATCAGGTCCAATGAAAATCTTTTGTGACAATACTGGTGCAATTGCCTTGGTAAAGGAATCCAGATTTCATGAGAGAACCAAGCACATCAAGAGACGCTTCAATTCCATCAGCGATCAAGTCAAGGAGGGAGACATAGAGATTTCCAAGATACATACGGATCTGAATGTTGCAGACCCGTTGAGTAAGCCTCTCCCATGAGCAAAACATGATCAGCACCAAGACTCCATGGGTGTTAGAATCATTACAATGTAATCTAGATTATTGACTCTAGTGCAAGTGGGAGACTGAAGGAAATATGCCCTAGAGGCAATAATAAAGTTGTTATTTATATTTCCTTATATCATGATAAATGTTTATTATTCATGCTAGAATTTTATTAACCGGAAACTTAGTACATGTGTGAATACATAAACAAACAGAGTGTCACTAGTATGACTCTACTTGACTAGCTCGTTAATCAAAGATGGTTAAGTTTCCTAGCCATGGATAAAGAGTTGTCATTTGATGAACGGGATCACATCATTAGAGAATGATGTGATTGACTTGACCCATCCATTAGCTTAGCACTTTCATCGTTTAGTTTATTGCTATTGCTTTCTCCATAACTTATACATGTTCCTATGACTATGAGATTATGCAACTCCCGAATACCCGAGCAACACTAAGTGTTCTACCAAACGTCACAACGTAACTGGGTGACTATAAAGATGCTCTACAGGTGTCTCCGATGATGTTTGTTGAGTTGGCATAGATCGAGATTAGGATTTATCACTCCGAGTATCGGAGAGGTGTATATGGGCCCTCTCGGTAATGCACATAAGGCTTGCAAGCAATGTGACTAATGAGTTAGTTACGGGATATTGCATTACGGAACGAGTAAAGAGACTTGCCGGTAACGAGATTGAACTAGGTATTTAGATACTGACAATCGAATCTCAGGCAAGTAACATACCGATGACAAAGGGAACAACGTATGTTGTTATGCGGTTTGAACGATAAAGATCTTCGTAGAATATGTAGGAACCAATATGAGCATCCAGCTTCCGCTATTGGTTATTGACAGGAGATGAGTCTCAGTCATGTCTACATAGTTCTCGAACCCGTAGGGTCCGCACGCTTAAACGTTCGGTGACGATCGGTAGCATGAGTTTATGTGTTTTGATGTACCAAAGGTTGTTCGGAGTCCCGGATGTGATCACGGGCATGAAAAGGAGTCTCGAAATGGTCGAGACATAAGGATTGATATATTGGAAGCCTATGTTTGGACATCGGGATGGTTCTGGGTGAGCCCGGCATTTACCGGAGTACCGGGGGGTTACCGGAACCCCCCGGGGAGTATATGGGCCTTATTGGGCCTTAGTGGAATAGAGGAGAGGAAGGCCAAGGTGGAGGGCGCGCCCCGCTAGCCCAATCTGAATTGGGTGGGCCCCTCCCCTTCCTTCCCTCTCTCTCCCCCTTCCTTCTCTCCTACTCCAACTAGGGAAAGGGGGGGATCCTACTCCCGGTGGGAGTAGGACTCCCCCTAGGGTGCGCCATAGAGAGGGCCGGCCATCCCCTCCTTTATATACGGGGGAGGGGGCACCCCATAGACACAAAAGTTGATCTCCTAGCCGTGTGTGGTGCCCCCCTCCATAGATTTCCACCTCGGTCATATTGTTGTAGTGCTTAGGCGAAGCCCTGCGTCGGTAACTTCATCATCACCGTCATCACGCCGTTGTGCTGACGAAGATCTCCCCTGACACTCAGCTGGATCTAGAGTTCGTGGGACGTCACCGAGATGAACGTGTGCAGATCGCGGAGGTGTCATACCTTCGGTGCTAGGATCGGTCGGATCGTGAAGACGTACGACAACATCAACCGCATTGTCATAACGCTTCTGCTTACGGTCTACGAGGGTACGTGGACAACACTCTCCCCTCTCATTGCTATGCATCACCTAGATGGATCTTGCGTGTGCGTATGAAAATTTTGAAATTATTGTGTTCCCCAACAGGATACATGTATTTGGTAGTCTAGGATTTGTAATCCGTCTCCTACCTTATCTCCAGGAGAGGCTTCTTGCCCTCCAAGTCTTTTACTCAATATATACTCGCACTTGAGGCTCAATAATAAATCAATCAACTATTCCACCAATCCCTCTATCCCTTCTAACACCGTGGACGATGACAAAACGGCCATCGGCCCCTTGATCATATTCTTGTGGAAAATAAAGCCGTTGCTGCCCACGACCCTTGACGAGGTTGAGCTCCAAGTCGTCCACGTCGGCGCTGTCGATGAAGAGTCGATCTCAGTGGTGTCTGCGAGCGCGAGCATGGGGATCGTTAGTGCATAGCGTGCGGCTCCATCTACATATGTTTTTGAGCCAATATAGATGGGCTTCTAAGTGTTCCTCAAATTATTGCAGTGACATGCTAGTGGACAGTTTCTGAGCTTGTGTCGTCCACAAGCATGTGTGTGGAGTTAGTAATAGAATGCATGTGAAGAACTATTTACTCTTTAACTGATCTTTATACCCTCTCTTAGAGATTACACAAAATAATTTTAGCTTGATGTAGTATACAATTCGAGATGAAGGATTTACTTGCTCTATCGTGGAGGAAGGAGGTTGTATGTGGGTAGTTGGACAAAGGAGTGATGGGAAGAAAATTGAACAACCAATGGGGAGGGTGGAACAAAGTGAGTCAGTTTTAAGGGGAGAGAGAGTAAAAATCTAGATCAAACGGGTTGATGGGAGGTGGAGACCATAGAACGAAACTCTCCACTAATAGTAGAGAAACCAAAGATCAAACATACTTGGGGAAATCGAAAGATCATGTACCGAGCAATGATTCGCGTGGTCGTGGTTCAAGATGGAGTCGAGCGGCCAAGCCAAACTTTCCCTTACTCGGCAGAGACGGCAGCTACCAGGATGGAGGAAGAGGAAGGTCCCCTGTCATCACAGAGTTGTCAACGAATATTAGACGAAGTTAAGCACCTTCGTATGGGCATTTCAGTTTCCCGAACGCACACGAGATAATTCAGGATATCCGCCGTGAACACCAGATCCTAGCCAAAGAGGAGGATGGGCAATTCATTAGGTTTGCCCATAAGCGACGTGGCCTCCCCGAAGAGCATGAGGTCATGACCGCCACCTGGGCGAGCGTGGCAACCGTTGCCATGAGGTTGAGGAGGTTGTCGTGGCCGTTGCATCACCGAAGAAAAAAATTACAATTACACCTGTTAGCAAATCCACAAGGAAAAAAATATATGACTCACGCCTTATGGCAAATGTGGTAGCAAGTCAAGAAGGAAACAACGATCTTTCATAGATATACAATCGCCAAAACTAAGGAGATCACAAGCACCAAGTAAAACAAATATCCCATGCCACACAATCTCAATGTTCTAACGGCTATGAAAGAAATATTTATGTACTCTGATACGTAAGATTCAGAAACACGTGTAGAACACTTGTGTAACTCCTGGTTTTTCTCTCTCATAATGCGCTCTAGTCTCTTTTTCCTCCACAGATCTTTTAAGAACTCATCATCTCCGTAGAGGTAACTGCTAACTGTGAATGTCAAGTGTTTTTCGTCCGGGACGAAATAAAATCATCCAGTTTCAAAGCGGCGCTCTCTGTACTTTGCAATTGCCATGTTTATCGTGCATGACAATTTTCCAATGATTCCGTAATTTTCTATATGAACCAGCCATGAATTGATCAACCACACATGAATCCAGGCAAAAATCCTCCATCTCTCGTTACAAAGCTCCAATTCGTGGCGCAGTGCCGTTGATTTCAGTATAGCTGCAGGTTTAGCCAATGCCCTCGTGCCATACTCGTCACTAACACATAGCCTGAACGTCTTCTTTGGCCTGATAACCTTGTGGTCTTTTCCACAAACTAGAGATCCAACCTATTGTTTCACAATAAATAAGAACGTCTTCGTCGGAATCTTTGGTTGGCGTTTGATCATGGGTATATGACATGAGCATCGTAAAGTAATATCCCATGATTTCTCAAAGAAAACAAAACCCTTAGGAGCTAGTAGTATATATGCAAGTACGAAAAAAAAGTGTACTAGAGTATATGCATCAACGGTAGTAGTCTTTGTTGAATATGTGTACATGTACATAGGTCTGGGTCCTATATGCAGTACCGGTTATATCTGTCTCCCTCTGTATGTACGTGTATCTTAGGAGACAAGATACCGGTCGCACCCCTTGTACCTATATATATGTGCCTAGTACACGATCAATTAATTATCGATGCACCAAATCATTCTCTACATGGTATCTATCGCAAGTCGATCTTCCAGCTTCCGCTAACCCTAGCCGCCGCCTCGGGCTGCCGCCGCGATTCCCCGACGCCGCTGCCGCCTCCACCTCTCCTCCCCGTGCGCCCTCCCTCCACCGCGTGCCTCCTTCCCCACGCCGCGCCACCCCTCCCCGCCGTGCCGCCTACCTCCCGCCGCCGTGCCGCTCCTCTTCAGCCGCGTCGCCGCCTCCCTCCCACGATCCCGCTGCCATGTCGTCCAACGCCTCCACCTACTCCAACCCCTTCGCCATCGACCCAGCTAAAATCTGCGACATCAACGTCCACGCATGCGTCCCTGTCATCCTCGACGCCTCCAACTCCACGTACTTCGCGTGGAAGACGTACTTCATGCTGCTCTTCCGCAAGAACAATCTCGTGGACCACGTGGATGGCACCGTGGACTCCCGCGCCATGGTGGATGACGCCGAGTGGACCGCGATCGACGCCACGATCATCCGGTGGTTCTTCACCACCATCTCCAAGGACTTTTTCCACACGTTCGTGAGCACCGGCGACGACGGCCATGCCCTATGGGTCAAGCTGAACGGCCTCTTCACCGACAACAAGCTTTAACGCCGTGTTTTTTTGCAGCAGGAATTTTTTGACTGTCACCAGGATGAACAGTCCATTGATGACTACTGCTGCCGCCTGACGACGTTGGCGGACGAGCTCCGTGACATTGGAGCCAAGGTGGACGACGACCTCCTCCTCAGCACACTCACCGCCTGTAACGCCCATGATGCGGCTATATCTCCCACGTGTCGAAGCACGACTTAGAGGCATATCCGCATTGAAAGCAATGTTGCAAGTGAGGTAATCTTCACACAACCCATGTAATACATAAGGGAAAAGGATACATAGTTGGCTTACAATCGCCACTTCACACAATACGTGAATATAACATTACATCATCCAGATACACACAAGGTCCGACTACGGAACCAAAATAAAGGAAGACTACCCCAAATGCTACACAGATCCCAGATCGACTGTCAGGACCCCGATTCCAAGTCACATCGATCTAGCCGGTAACACCTCATATCACTTTGCGGCCTCACGCATGGTATTCCCACGGGTGTCGCCTTACCATGGCCCGAGACCGTTTGCGCCTTTTGGCTCACGTATATGATAGTGTTGCTAGCATCCATATGACAGAGAACCTGAGCCGACATGGCTAGTCGTGAACCCAAAGCGGCACCAACCTATGGGGACATGCGTACATGAATCACATCGAGCATATCGGTCAGCAGCGTGTGAATCCGGGCTGTAGCACTAGGCTAACAGGACTCCGGGAACCCGGGCTGTAGCAGGCTAGGCAGGACTCTGGATGTCACCGCGTGACATTTCCCCGAAGGGACAGACACAGGAACGAAATTAAACACATGTCGGCCAGTCAAGTGTCCTGAGCAGTAGTGCTGGGCTAGCAGGACTCCGGTGAACCGGGCTGTAGCGGACTACTATGGCTCATGAAAGCACTAGACTACATTTCCCCATAAGAGGGGCTGCCAAGGATAAACAACTAGATTGTCGGATCCCACACATACCAAGCATTTCAATCATACACATAATATGCTCGATATGTGTAAATACAACATGGCATCACAACATAATTCTACGACTCAAGTATTTATTCATGAGGCTCCGAGGAGCGAGATATTACAAACATGGGTCACATGACCCAACAATCATACCATACAAATCAAAGCACATGTGGAAGCTTAACATGTCTGAGTACAGACATCTACAAATGAAAGAGGCTAAGAAGCCTGACTATCTACCAGATCCTACCGAGGGCACAAGATCGTAGCTGAGGTATCAAGCTAAACGTCGAAGTCCACGCGGAACTACTAGCGAGACTGAAGTCTCTCTGCAAAAACATAAATTAAGCAAACTTGAGTACAAATGTACTCAGCAAGACTTACATCAGAACTAACTACATATGCATCGGTATCAACAAGGGGGGTGCTGGAGTTTAACTGCAGCAAGCCAGCTTTGACTCAGTGGCTATCCTGAACTATGACTGCAAGCAACTCTTTTGAGGTGGCGCACACGAGTCCACATATTCACCATATCAAAACACCACTACGGATCCGCTCCAGCGTCCCTACGAGAACGCCATCCATAGCACTCATGCTTATCTTGCGAGTTTTACAGAATCCACTTTCACTTGTCTATGAACTATGCAAGGGGTCCAAGTTTCCATATCCGAGGAATCCCTCTATTCAAATAGATAATGATAACCCTGCAGGGGTGTACTTCTTCACACATGCTCCCACCACTTACCGTCGTTTACACGACATGTACTCGGCAACCTTCAAGCGGAAGCCCAACGAGGGTGTCGGCCACGGCCTACCTAAACACTTAAGTCTCTAGTCCAGGTTTATCGCCTATCCAGGTTCCATCCGTAGGGAGTCCGGCCGAGGTTTCCACATACGCCCCGAATGATGTGAATAGGGTTCTCGAGACACCAAACGGGTGCCCGGTTGTGACGCCCGGATATTTAAGCTACAGTACCCTCTACTAAGGATGCCACATCACCACGATTACTGTTGTTGATCTCACGATGATTCAAATCCCGTTTGAATTCAAAATTCAAAATCAAGTCAAATGGTAAAGTTTTCAAACATTAAAATTAAAATGTTCTAGAGGCGGCAAATAATGCATAGGTGATTATTGTGGAGGATCACATTTTTATAAAATAATTAAAAGCGCTAAAACTAAATAAAACGGTGGCTTAAACAAATAATTAAATGCATTTTATAAATATTAAAACATTAAACTATTTTATTAAGTATGAGAAATTAATGTGGCAATAGAGTATTTATAAATACTAATTTAGGGGCTAGTGGTATATTTTATAAAACTAAAAGTAAAGTAAAACTAATATGAAAACAGGAACTATAAAAAAAATAAATAAAAAGAAAACAAAAATAAACTAACAAAGAACAAAAAAAAAGGAAATAGAAGACACCCCTCCCCCTCGCTGGACCATGGCCCGGGTGGCCTATGGGCCGCCAGGCCGGCCCAGCCGGCCTCCCCTTAGCCCCCACCCCGACCGAACCCTAACCCCAGTGCGCCCCACTCCCCCCCTGTCGCTCCATCCCCACCCTCTCCCTCCAGCGCCGCCAGGGGAGAACCCCACGCACGACCTCCCCTCCCCACCCTCTCTCGTCTCTCTCCCAGCCATGGCCCGCCCCTGACGCGGGCGCCCTCGCCCGGAGCCTCCGCCGGCGTTCACTGCCGCCACCTCGCCCCGTGTGACCCCGCCCAAGGCACCTTGCCGCCTCAACCATGATGCCGCCGTCCTCTCCATCGACGACCACGTCTCCATCGTCGCCCTGTCGTCCCCGTCCTCCTCCCCGAACGGCCTCCACGCACCTCGACGCCCCCCTGCTCACCAACGCCGGTGAGGACCCGTTCGTCCTCCCCTTCCCCCTGCTCGTCAATGGGGTCGCCACGCTCACCCGCAACCCCCTCATGCGTGCTCACCGCGGTCGGGCCGTGCCCTGGCCGTGCGCCGCTCCGTCTGGCCGCGCCCGTTACCCCGCGCCGACGCGCCATGCCTGCGCCGCTCGCTCGCCGTGCCACCGCCCCGTTTTCCCCGCATCGCTGCGCCTCGCCTCCCCTGGATCCCGCTGCCTCGCCTGCGCCACCTAGCTGCGCCGCGAGCCTCTGCCCCATCGCGCCATGGCCGTGTTGGCTCCGCCCTCCGCTGTCGCGGCACGACCGCGCCCCGCTCCACTATTGCCGCTGCCGCTGCTCATCCGCCGACTCGCCGCCGGACACACTCGCCGGCGCGCCGGTGCCCGTGCCCGCCAACGCGGCGCCCAGTCGGGTGCACACCCACGGCCCAGCGCCGTATCGGGCTGGCGCCCAGCGCCCGTCGCCCGCGCCCGTTTGGCCCCTGTGCCTATGACAGGGGGCCCCACCCCAGAACGTTTTAATAAAAAAAAGAAGAAAAGAATTAAAAAAATATATATATAATAATAATAAAAATAATTAATTAATTAATTAATTAATTAATTAAGGAATTAATTAAGTTAATTAATTATAATTAGATTAACCTAATAACTAATTAAACTAATTAACTACTGTTAACTAACATAACTAATTTGTTAACTAAACTAATTAACCTGGTTAATTAGTTAACAGACAATGACATGTGGGTCCCACTGGACCCACCTGTCTGTTTGACTGGTCAACTGACCAGTTCACCTGCTGACATCATTTTGATGTCATGCTGACGTCATCATTCACTGTTCTGGATAATGTTGTAATAAATTAATTAAATAAATCCTGAAAATGATTTAAATCTTTAGAAAATCATATCTTTTATTCCGTAACTTAGATGAAAATACTTTCTACATGAAAGTTGCTCAGAACGACGAGACGAATCCGGATACGCAACCCGTTCGTCCGCCACGCATCCCTAGCATAGCGAACACGCAACTTTCCCTCTCCGGTCCTCTGCCCGAAAACGCAAAACACCGGGGATACTTTCCCGGATGTCATCCCCCTTCCCCGGTATCACCTATTACCGCGTTAGGGCACCTCTAACGCCGTTACTTGTCATGTCATGCATCACTATGCATATGCTTGCTTAAATATTTATTGTTTCTCCCCCCTCTTCTCTCGATAGACACCGAGACCGACGCCGCTGCTACCCAGTACGACTACGGAGTTGACGACCCCTCTCTCTTGCCAGATCAACCAGGCAAGCCCCCCTTTGATCACCAGATACCGCCTACTCTTCTCTATACTGCTTGCATTAGAGTAGTGTAGCATGTTACTGCTTCCCGTTAATCCTATACTGATGCATAGCCTGTCCTTGCTACTACTGTTGTTACCTTTACCTGCAATCCTAATGCTTAGTATAGGGTGCTAGTTTATCATCAGTGGCCCTACATTCTTGTCCGTCTGCCATGCTATACTATCGGGCCGTGATCACTCGGGAGGTGATCACGGGTATATACTATATACTTTATACATGATACATGTGGTGACTAAAGACGGGACGGCTCGTAGGAGCACCCGCGAGTGGATCTTTGAGGCGGAGCGACAGGGCAGGTTTCGACCACCTAGGAGAGATGTGGGCCTGGCCCTGGTCGGCATTCGCGGACACTTAACACGCTTAACGAGATCTGGGTATTTGATCTGAGTCTGGCCATTTGGTCTATACGCACTAACCATCTATGCGGGAGTAGTTATGGGTATCCCGACGTCGTGGTATCAGCCGAAGCCTTCGTGACGTCAGCGACTGAGTGGCGCGCGCCGGATTGGACTGGAAAGCCACTAGGCTAGGTCTGCTTCCGGCCGCGTACGCAACGTGCAGGTGTGCAAAGGGCGATGGGCCCAGACCCCTGCGCCATAGGGTTTAGACCGGCGTGCTGACCTCTCTGTTGTGCCTAGGTAGGGCTGCGACGTGTTGATCTTCCGAGGCCGGTCATGACCCAGGAAAGTGTGTCCGTCCAAATGGGATCGAGCGTGTTGGGGTATGTGGTGCACCCCTGCAGGGAAGTTTATCTATTCGAATAGCCGTGTCCCTCGGTAAAAGGACGACCCGGAGTTGTACCTTGACCTTATGACAACTAGAACCGGATACTTAATAAAACACACCCTTCCAAGTGCCAGATACAACCGGTGATCGCTCTCTCACAGGGCGACGAGGGGAGGATCATCGGTTAGGATTATGCTATGCGATGCTACTTGGAGGACTTCAGTCTACTCTTTTCTACATGCTGCAAGACGGGGACTGCCAGAAGCGTAGTCTTCGAAAGGACTAGCTATCCCCCTCTTATTCCGGCTTTCTGCAGTTCAGTCCACTTATAATAGCCTTATTCCAGTTGATACCAATGCATACATATGTAGTGTAGCTCCTTGCTTGCGAGTACTTTGGATGAGTACTCACGGTTGCTTTCTCCTTCTTTTCCCTCTATTCCTTCTACCTGGTTGTCGCAACCAGATGTTGGAGCCCAGGAGCCAGACGCCATCGTCGACGACGACTCCTACTACACCGGAGGTGCCTACTACTACGTGCTGCCCGCTGACGACGACCAGGAGTAGTTAGGAGGATCCCAGGCAGGAGGCCTGCGCCTCTTTCGATCTGTATCCCAGTTTGTGCTAGCCTTCTTAAGGTAGACTTGTTTAACTTATGTCTGTACTCAGATATTGTTGCTTCCGCTGACTCGTCTATGATCGAGCTCTTGTATTCGAGCCTTCGAGGCCCCTGGCTTGTAATATGATGCTTGTATGACTTATTTTATTTGTAGAGTTGTGTTGTGATATCTTCCCGTGAGTCCCTGATCTTGATCGTACACGTTTGCGTGTATGATTAGTGTACGATTAAATCGGGGGCGTCACAAGTTGGTATCAGAGCCGACTGCCCGTAGGAATCCCCCTTCCACACTTCTTGGCCGAAGTCGAGTCTAGACATTGCAAAACTTTTTACTAACCTGGCTGTGTGCCTTACGGGCCCACGTCGCCATCGGGTGATATTAGGATCTTTTACTCCTCGATCATTACTCTGGGGCTCTGATCTCTCTTCTATTCGGGTTTAAATGAATTTACTAACTTTGGCTCTAGGATCTCGTAAATACTTTCTCCCGGAGAGCCCCTTCATTCCAGATGATGGCCTGCTTCACCAGAAGATTCCGAAGATACACTTTTGCTATTCCTCTCGAGACTTTGTGCCCATCACTTTTGCTATTCCCGACCACCGATAAATCCTTATGGATAACTACTTACACTTGCCATTCATACGATCATCCTCCATTGATCTTGTTATTACAAGATACCCCGGAGTCTTCTCTATTGGTCCGAGAATACTTTGTGCCTACTGCCTAGGAGTTCCTTGCCACATGAATACCCCTTCAATTAAATCCTCGCACTTGCCGAGTATCCACTCATCCCCAGTTGTTCATGTGTTTCACAATGGTCTTCGAAATACTATTCGATCCTCCAATAATCCTTAGTAGCTTATTGCTCTGCAATACTTGTCTGCTTGCATTATGGATGCGTTCCATATGTCTGGCGATATTCGTTAGTATCCTTAGGCATCGTCTTTTTGATCCTATTGATTCAACATGAGTGCGAATGCACACAATCATCAGTTGATCCTTTTAAATTATCTTTCCGGCTCAGACGTTATTTTAAAACATGAGCTGGATCTCGACCAATCAAATTGCTGTCGATTGTACCCTTAAGGCTATTCAACTTACCCATCCCTGATCAGAGCATTGCTTCTGATCCCTTGTCTTGGAATTGATAATTCCTTTGCATTTGAGCCTTGAATTAGTCAGTTGTTTCTAAAGTCTTATCCCCTTGCATTGTTTCTCCCTCTGGTTGAGTACCGATGCTCGCACCAGATCCCTTGAGGACCACCAGATCATTTGCTGGATTTTATCCGACAGCGTCCTTCATATTCAATAAGTCTGTGAGCCTTTCCTCGGATACATAATACCTTTGGTAAATTGTATCCTCTGCTTTCTCAAACATGCTCTACTATCGAGCTGGTGTTATTTATTCTTGAAGTTTGTGGTATATACTCCTAAGATGCCCTGATGGGTTGAACATATGCCTTCTCTAAACTGTGTGAACTCGAAGGTTTTCACGAGTCATACTCTTCTGGTATTTTGCTAGATAAAATTTCTATACTACAGCTTCATCAAAAGCGAGAAGTAAAATGAAAGGTTATGCATGGAAGAATTGGGAGTCGACCTTGAGCCTTTGCGTTCATGCCCATGGACCCGATGTGAAACTTATCATCGAAGCTTCTTGTAAATGATATTAGTTCCCTTGGTATAAGTTCATCTTATATTTGGGATCAGGCCTTTTACAATCGTGGTTCCGGCCATGTTCTCTTTTAAATACCATTTTCGATGCAAGTGTAAGCACTTGTCTCATGTGGATCAATACCTCGGTCCAACCTCTACTTTGATCCGTCTTCGAGTATTACCCCCCTGGTATCTCGAGATTATCTTGAAACTGCATAACTTCTTATGAGTTCTTCATCAAGTACTACATTCTCACTGATTACAGTTTTCATGGGCTCTGAGTTATTAAACACTCAAAGACACCGATAACTGAACCGAGTCTGCCCTACGGTTCAGCAACTCTTGATAATCTTCTTTAAGTCCGAGTTGGTACTCGATCATGTCATTCCTAGCCTGATCGGCTATATCATTATCGTGCTAAATTTTAACTGTGCTACCTGGTCCTTAATCCCGGAGCACAAATTTCGATGATGAGCTAAGCTTACGTCGATCTTCCTCGTCATATCAATTCACCTTGAACAACAAGCTTGATTTCAAGTTTGTGCCCTACCCATGGTTCCAATAACCTTCCGCTTCATCATTCCTTTGATTTGATGTTGTCACTGATTGATTACATCTTGAAATCTCTCGACCAATGTGCCGTGAAGATCATCAACCTTATGAGGTCTTCCTGGATATCAATTGAATTCATGATGAGAAATACCATCCTTGCCCCCGATGAATTGTATTATCATCGGCCACTTTATTGCCTTCCCTCCAACACAAACTTATTCGTGTTTTGAGTTATACCTTGAGATCCTTGCTATACAGCATTTGTTCTTCTTTACCTTGGAATGTTACTACCATTTATGTCAAGAATGTCGTGGTAAATTTTACCACCTCTTGAGAATTCTTGATATAGTAATATCTCTCGCCTTTTGCGTTCCGCTCTTGGTCTCCGTATTGTTTCTAACCGGAATACCGACTAATGGTCTGTGTTGTGCAAATTCTAAACTTCTAGCACCCCTATTGCTTGAAGTTATTGGTCTACAGTTTCATTCTAAGTCTATTGATTATTGAATCATCATTCAAACATTGATCGTGCTACCTAGTCCAGATTCCTGGTTGCACCCTTCTATCATTGTTCAGTTGTGTATGTTTCCCTCGAGCATACATCATTATGACATTTGATCCGACAAATGATATTTCCTTGTTCACATAATTGTGGAAATCAATCCTTTGGAAATCGCGATGATTTGTTGCTGAGCCTATCAGCCACCTCCTCATCCTCTCCTTGGTTTACTGATGAACTCTTGTTTCGGAACTCGCTTCCATAGTTCATTTCCCGAGAATCTTACAATGTCATCTCGTCAAATTGTGTTGCACCTTTTTTCCTCAGGCATCCTAAGTCTGAGGTATCGTGACACCAATCAGATCTGAATCTCGGTCAGATATGATGGTTGGAACTTATTTCCAAGAGTTATAATGTTGGTCTTTATATATGACCCGGTAAGGTTATGTCAGGCCTAGCACACCTGGCCGGAGGACCTATTGTTGTAGTATCCTTTTTAGCAAGTTTAGCCATTCTTCCGTGAGGAAATTGTGAGACTTATTTCACAAGCTATTCCTGATGGATCCTTTGTGTTTTCAAAATCTGACCTTTGCTTGAATACCATGTCAATGCTTCTTGAAGCATGTTTGTGGTACTCCGATTTTTCAATAAGAGCATTGAAAGCGCAATGCTAAGTTTTCTTTAACCATTATCCAAACACCGTTGTATGGGTACTGTCATGAAATTTCTCTCCCCTTACTTAAAGGGTTTTCTACATGATATCCTGCCACGGATATCATGCTTTGTTTGTCCTTGGGAAGGATATACCCCTGAAATATGTGTTTAAACACATTTTCCTTTCCATTCTTCTGTTAAATCTGATAATCATATTTTCCTTTCCATTGTTCTGTTTAACCTTCTTGAGGTTTATATGATCTAAGCAGTAATACATCACTGCTTTTATAAGCACCTCAGCGTACAACTCTGTCAGTAAGACCCTGTTACCATTGTTGATAGCATCCCGGTAACCACCGGTGGACGAGAACTTTGCCTATTGGTCCGCCTCGTTCAACGAGCAGGAAAATGGTTCTCTTCGTTCCTCGCCCTTGGTACCGACGTTGTTGCCGACATAAATGACAGGCAATCCTCTGACATGCCTTGCTTACATGATCATGCAAGATGTCAGCGCCCTTCCTACTTTTAACCCACATGTGGGCCCATAACCCACAGGTCCCAGGATCGAAACCTGACTCTCCAGTACACCCTGTTGCCAAAGTTATTCCTCATGCGTGGCTTCGTAAGTACTTCACGAGCCACCTTTCGAAAGACCATCAATTCTGGTATCAGACACAATACTTATTCCCATTACTCTGAACCCCTTTCACACTATGTTTCAGGCAATGAACGATTGCCTATCCGCTCAAAACTTCTTATTGCACTATCCTACTTTGCTCTCGATGTGTATCATTTGTTCAACTCGAGAGATACTCATATGTTCGTTCTTGGGATACCCCAGATGATTTTCCCTTATAACATCCTATTGTGGTAGAGCTGCCCCTTACCTATTCGTAAGTACGATGGAGTTCCCCGACGGAAGGACGACAACTTCATCATGATGCATTGGAATAAAGAATTGAAGACATCAACAAAAGGGATTAACTTCTTCGAGAAGATCCGTTAGAATTTCGAAACCAGCCTTTTCCCCCTTACTCTACCTCTTAAATCTCGGGACGAGATTTCTTGTAGTGGAGGAGAATTGTGACGCCCGGATATTTAAGCTACAGTACCCTCTACTAAGGATGCCACATCACCACGATTACTGTTGTTGATCTCACGATGATTCAAATCCCGTTTGAATTCAAAATTCAAAATCAAGTCAAATGGTAAAGTTTTCAAACATTAAAATTAAAATGTTCTAGAGGCGGCAAATAATGCATAGGTGATTATTGTGGAGGATCACATTTTTATAAAATAATTAAAAGCGCTAAAACTAAATAAAACGGTGGCTTAAACAAATAATTAAATGCATTTTATAAATATTAAAACATTAAACTATTTTATTAAGTATGAGAAATTAATGTGGCAATAGAGTATTAATAAATACTAATTTAGGGGCTAGTGGTATATTTTATAAAACTAAAAGTAAAGTAAAACTAATATGAAAACAGGAACTATAAAAAAAATAAATAAAAAGAAAACAAAAATAAACTAACAAAGAACAAAAAAAAGGAAATAGAAGACACCCCTCCCCCTCGCTGGACCATGGCCCGGCTGGCCTATGGGCCGCCAGGCCGGCCCAGCCGGCCTCCCCTTAGCCCCCACCCCGACCGAACCCTAACCCCAGTGCGCCCCACTCCCCCCCTGTCGCTCAATCCCCACCCTCTCCCTCCAGCGCCGCCAGGGGAGAACCCCACGCACGACCTCCCCTCCCCACCCTCTCTCGTCTCTCTCCCAGCCATGGCCCGCCCCTGACGCGGTCGCCCTCGCCCGGAGCCTCCGCCGGCGTTCACTGCCGCCACCTCGCCCCGTGTGACCCCGCCCAAGGCACCTTGCCGCCTCAACCATGATGCCGCCGTCCTCTCCGTCGACGACCACGTCTCCATCGTCGCCCTGTCGTCCCCGTCCTCCTCCCCGAACGGCCTCCACGCACCTCGACGCCCCCCTGCTCACCAACGCCGGTGAGGACCCGTTCGTCCTCCCCTTCCCCCTGCTCGTCAATGGGGTCGCCACGCTCACCCGCAACCCCCTCATGCGTGCTCACCGCGGTCGGGCCGTGCCCTGGCCGTGCGCCGCTCCGTCTGGCCGCGCCCGTTACCCCGCGCCGACGCGCCATGCCTGCGCCGCTCGCTCGCCGTGCCACCGCCCCGTTTTCCCCGCATCGCTGCGCCTCGCCTCCCCTGGATCCCGCTGCCTCGCCTGCGCCACCTAGATGCGCCGCGAGCCTCTGCCCCATCGCGCCATGGCCGTGTTGGCTCCGCCCTCCGCTGTCGCGGCACGACCGCGCCCCGCTCCACTATTGCCGCTGCCGCTGCTCATCCGCCGACTCGCCGCCGGACACACTCGTCGGCGCGCCGGTGCCCGTGCCCGCCAACGCGGCGCCCAGTCGGGTGCACACCCACGGCCCAGCGCCGTATCGGGCTGGCGCCCAGCGCCCGTCGCCCGCGCCCGTTTGGCCCCTGTGCCTATGACAGGGGGCCCCACCCCAGAACGTTTTAATAAAAAAAAAGAAGAAGAAAAGAATTAAAAAATATATATATATAATAATAATAAAAATAATTAATTAATTAATTAATTAAGTAATTAATTAAGTTAATTAATTATAATTAGATTAACCTAATAACTAATTAAACTAATTAACTACTGTTAACTAACATAACTAATTTGTTAACTAAACTAATTAACCTGGTTAATTAGTTAACAGACAATGACATGTGGGTCCCACTGGACCCACCTGTCTGTTTGACTGGTCAACTGACCAGTTCACCTGCTGACATCATTTTGATGTCATGCTGACGTCATCATTCACTGTTCTGGATAATGTTGTAATAAATTAATTAAATAAATCCTGAAAATGATGTAAATCTTTAGAAAATCATATCTTTTATTCCGTAACTCGGATGAAAATACTTTCTACATGAAAGTTGCTCAGAACGACGAGACGAATCCGGATACGCAACCCGTTCGTCCGCCACGCATCCCTAGCATAGCGAACACGCAACTTTCCCTCTCCGGTCCTGTGCCCGAAAACGCAAAACACCGGGGATACTTTCCCGGATGTCATCCCCCTTCCCCGGTATCACCTATTACCGCGTTAGGGCACCTCTAACGCCGTTACTTGTCATGTCATGCATCACTATGCATATGCTTGCTTAAATATTTATTGTTTCTCCCCCCTCTTCTCTCGATAGACACCGAGACCGACGCCGCTGCTACCCAGTACGACTACGGAGTTGACGACCCCTCTCTCTTGCCAGATCAACCAGGCAAGCCCCCCTTTGATCACCAGATACCGCCTACTCTTCTCTATACTGCTTGCATTAGAGTAGTGTAGCATGTTACTGCTTCCCGTTAATCCTATACTGATGCATAGCCTGTCCTTGCTACTACTGTTGTTACCTTTACCTGCAATCCTAATGCTTAGTATAGGGTGCTAGTTTATCATCAGTGGCCCTACATTCTTGTCCGTCTGCCATGCTATACTATCGGGCCGTGATCACTCGGGAGGTGATCACGGGTATATACTATATACTTTATACATGATACATGTGGTGACTAAAGACGGGACGGCTCGTAGGAGCACCCGCGAGTGGATCTTTGAGGCGGAGCGACATGGCAGGTTCCGACCACCTAGGAGAGAGGTGGGCCTGGCCCTGGTCGGCATTCGCGGACACTTAACACGCTTAACGAGATCTGGGTATTTGATCTGAGTCTGGCCATTTGGTCTATACGCACTAACCATCTACGCGGGAGTAGTTATGGGTATCCCGACGTCGTGGTATCAGCCGAAGCCTTCGTGACGTCAGCGACTGAGTGGCGCGCGCCGGATTGGACTGGAAAGCCACTAGGCTAGGTCTGCTTCCGGCCGCGTACGCAACGTGCAGGTGTGCAAAGGGCGATGGGCCCAGACCCCTGCGCCATAGGGTTTAGACCGGCGTGCTGACCTCTCTGTTGTGCCTAGGTAGGGCTGCGACGTGTTGATCTTCCGAGGCCGGTCATGACCCAGGAAAGTGTGTCCGGCCAAATGGGATCGAGCGTGTTGGGGTATGTGGTGCACCCCTGCAGGGAAGTTTATCTATTCGAATAGCCGTGTCCCTCGGTAAAAGGACGACCCGGAGTTGTACCTTGACCTTATGACAACTAGAACCGGATACTTAATAAAACACACCCTTCCAAGTGCCAGATACAACCGGTGATCGCTCTCTCACAGGGCGACGAGGGGAGGATCATCGGTTAGGATTATGCTATGCGATGCTACTTGGAGGACTTCAGTCTACTCTTTTCTACATGCTGCAAGACGGGGACTGCCAGAAGCGTAGTCTTCGAAAGGACTAGCTATCCCCCTCTTATTCCGGCTTTCTGCAGTTCAGTCCACTTATAATAGCCTTATTCCAGTTGATACCAATGCATACATATGTAGTGTAGCTCCTTGCTTGCGAGTACTTTGGATGAGTACTCACGGTTGCTTTCTCCTTCTTTTCCCTCTATTCCTTCTACCTGGTTGTCGCAACCAGATGTTGGAGCCCAGGAGCCAGACGCCATCGTCGACGACGACTCCTACTACACCGGAGGTGCCTACTACTACGTGCTGCCCGCTGACGACGACCAGGAGTAGTTAGGAGGATCCCAGGCAGGAGGCCTGCGCCTCTTTCGATCTGTATCCCAGTTTGTGCTAGCCTTCTTAAGGTAGACTTGTTTAACTTATGTCTGTACTCAGATATTGTTGCTTCCGCTGACTCGTCTATGATCGAGCTCTTGTATTCGAGCCTTCGAGGCCCCTGGCTTGTAATATGATGCTTGTATGACTTATTTTATTTGTAGAGTTGTGTTGTGATATCTTCCCGTGAGTCCCTGATCTTGATCGTACACGTTTGCGTGTATGATTAGTGTACGATTAAATCGGGGGCGTCACACCGGTACACCGTGCCATGGTGTATCTACCGCATCATAGCCCACCCCTAGGGTCAGCGCTACGCACGGCCGCCAACACATAACCTACAAACACTAGAAACTAGTTGCAACTCCTGGACAGAGTACTAGGGTGATTAAGAAGCCGAGAGGGTCAATTAAGGATCCCAATGAGTGGTAGTAGCTGTTCATGGATCACAGACACAGAACTCAGTTCCTGAGGACGGTTTCAATGAGACAACCCACCATGTACTCCTACATGGCCTCTCACCGCTACATTTACCAAAACGTGTTCACACACTTAGCTCACACATAGTAGGACATGTTCACACACCTCCGATTCATTCCTGATGAATCAGACCTAACACAACTCTATGCAATAGCAGGCATGACAAACAAGCATAAATGAGTAGGCACATCAGGGATCAAACAACTCCTACTCATGCTAGTGGGTTTCATCTATTTACTATGGCAATGACAGGTCATGCAGAGGATAAGGGGTTCAACTACCGCAACAAGTAACAGATGAATCGTTGTTGTCCTAATGCAGTAAAAGAGAGCAGGAGCGAGAGAATGGGCTTGTATCGGAATGAACAAGGGGTTTGTGCTTGCCTGGCACTTCTGAAGATGATATAACTCTTCATCGGTGTCATCGGACTCATCGTCGGAACGAACGTCTACTGAGAGGGAACAACCACCGGCAAACACAAAAGGAACCGGAATCAATGCAATGCACATGCATATGAATGATATGTCATATTAAGGTACTGAATTGACCTAGTGCAATAGTTAGTCATATTCATTGAAGTGGAATTCAAACCTATAGCAAATTCCAACTCCAAAACCAATTACCATTTATTCCATAATCATGAATTATCCTATTCAGTGAGGTTAACTTGTTCAAACATGCATGAAAATACCATATTCAGATTCTTTGGATTTTTTTTGATGATTTTTCATATATAAATTATTTCATTTGGAGTTACAGTTGATTTTATATGATTTTTAGAAGTTTAAAACATTTTCTGGAATTTCCTAGATTAAAGTAAACCCAAAAGATAGATTATTGCGTCAGCACTGCGTCATGCTGACCTCAGCAGGTCAACAGAACTGCCCCGGGTCAAACCTGACGTGTGGGGTCCATACGTCAGTGACACTGGGCTGGTTTGTGTGGATGACAGGTGGGACCGGTCAACGTTGACTTGACCAAAGTCAAAGCTGACAGGTGGGGTCCACACATATTAGCACTAATCTTAACAGAAAATTAGACTAACCTAATTAGTCACAGGGTCCCACACGTCAGTGGCTCTAGAGGGGTCATTAGTGGGCTCATTAGTAACTAATGATGTCACCACATCGGCCTCGACGGAATCTGGTCGCCGGCAACCATTCCGCATGGCGGAGGTGTCGGGTTTTGCCATCCGGCGACCATTGGGCTCACGGATTGGCCCTACGGGTTGCTGGACGTGCACCGCATCCAACGGAGCAGGCCGCTGGGCGAGGAGAGATCAGGAACTATGGCGGCGACCACTTGGGCGGCGGCCGGAGCTACGGGCGTGCTCGGGTTGGAGCTAGGGGGCACGTGGGGAGGAGCTGGTGGGCGCTACGGGCTCCTGGAGCCGCGCTGAGCACAGCGGTGTGCTCGGCTTCGAGCTACATTTTCTCTAGCCACGGTGGCGATGAAGCGCAACAGCGGCGAGCTTCGGTGATGGCGGGGAACGGTGCTACGGCAAGGAAACGACGCGGGGAAGAGTGGGTAACGACGGCGGAGCTCACAAGGAGTCGGACGACGGTCTCAGTGGGCTCGGGGACGGCCTGATGGTGACGAATCAAGCGGCGGGGATCGCCGGCACCGAGGTTGAAGAAGACGTCCGGGACGGCGATGCGGTGCTCTCCCGGTTGTTTGGCTCGGCGTGGACGAGGAGGGCAAAGATGCGGAGCTCGGGGTCGTGGAGAGGGAGCAAGGGAGTGGTTGTGGCTGTGGCGAACGGCGTTGGTGCGCTCCGGCTCGTTCGGTCGGCCATGGGAGAGAGAGCGGAGGGGAGGGGAGAGGTTGTGGGCGAGGGAGAGAGAGGTCAGGGGTCTCTGGGCGTCTCCAGGCGCGAGGGAGAGGCAGGAGGTGGCAAGCAAGAGCTAGAGCCTGCAGCCTGCGCGGGCACTCTCTCGCGGCGACAGCAGCAGCTTTGGGGCGAGGGGAGGAAGACGACAGGAGGAGCCCCAGGTGGGCTGGCTTTGCCCAGTGTTGGGCCGGTTGGTGGGCTGCATAGGTGAGGCTAGGTACGATTCCTTTTCTCTCTTTTATTTCAGTTTTCTATTTCTTTTATTCTGTTTTGAATTAGTAAAAATACTAATCCACTTTGTAAAATCCTGAAAATAATTGTGGGTAGTGTTTGGATTATTTCCAACAACCCAAAACTAGTTTCAGAGTTATTAGAGCATTTAAAAATATTTATAGGATTTAAATGCTCCAATTCAAATACGATATGAGTTAATTCAAAAACCATAAATGCATTGGAAAAATGTGCATGCCCTCTGGTAAAGGTTTTAACCTTTTTCCATAAATAATGAACATTTTTGAAGGGCATTTTGGGTTCATTGAAAATAATTTTATTTGAACCTAGTTGAATTTATTTGGTGCTAGGGTTTGAACATCCCCAATTCAAATTTCATAAATTTAAACATGATGCATAGATGACCTCAGATGCAACTAAATACGAGCAGTTCTAGGGTTGTGACAACTCACCCCCACTAAACAAGAATCTCGTCTCGAGATTCAAGTCGTGAGGTAAGAAGACAGAGGGGACACAAATCTAACACCATCTTCATGATCCGATTGCCCTTCTCGAAGATGTTGATCCGCTACACCATATTGATTATGACATCCTTTCCTTCAAGAACTTCATCCAACATGGCGACAAGAGAGCAAGACAACCTCACAAGAATGGATCATCGATCTAAATGAACACAAGATCGACTCACAGAATGAGACGTAGAAACATCCCATAGCTGAGACGCAAAACACACATCAGATATGATGGATAAGAGAAATATGACAAAGGTTCAAATTGGTAGGCAACAATTCGACGCTTAAATAGATGGTGAGAGGGGGGGTTTCAAAATAGCGAGGAGTTAAGTTGCCCATGATACCATAACGGAACACCTCGGGGAAGGTGACTCATAGAATTATTCCCTTAAGTGGCAAAAAGAATTACTTTTGATACAAAGATCATTGAAACTCTTTATGCCAGCCTGAGGTAATCACAATCGATCGTTGGAAGGGGTTCAAAAGAATGGCATACTCCAACTAGGATGGATGGTGTGGACTACCTTGTTGAAGACAACGCAATGGATGATTTTTAGCTTATCATCGAAAATGGATGGGACCCATGGTAAGTCCACTTTTGAAGATGATCCTAAACAACAACTACTGAGGTGCAAGCTGGGAACAAAATGCAAATGTTGGGAATGATCTTGGTGACTGGGGAAAAACTCAACAGTCGAGAGTGTTTCCAACGTTTCAATGGTTATAGAATCATCGAAGAAACTGAGAGCACAAGGATCTCTAAGGAATAACTTCTATAACAAGTCGCACAAAATCCTCATGGAAAGATGGTCAAAGATACTACAATGACAGATCTTTCGGCTAGGTGCGTCAGCCAGAACATCAACCTTGTCGGGACCTACATCATAGATCCTGGAAAAGTTCCAACCATCATATCTGCCTGAGATTCAGATCTGGTTGGTAACAGGATATTTCAGACAGCATGTCTGGAAAAAAAATATGCAACACAAACCGACAAAACAACGTTGCGAGATTCTCGGGAAATGAACTACGATAGCAAGCTCCAAAACATGAGTTGGTTCTGCTACATACATGTGAGCATGTTGTCCAAGACAAGCACGACCACATGGTAGTCTTATAATAAAACACTATCGAGTTCAGGTGGAAACCATCATCGAGGATATCGAAGTCCTAACATAAGTCATGATTCTTAAGGAGGAACTTCTTCTCCTTGAACAAATCAATCAGTGGCTCCGTGTGCTAGGGATACATACAGAATGAAGATGATCAGTCTATCAAACCATAGAATACTTCGCACATGCATGACTAACTTGGGATGATTCCAGAGGGAGCAAAACAAACTTTCTCGGATTCATGGAGGCAACTTTCACCAAATGCACGTGAATCAGAGGTAGTCACTTCTCTCATCCAAACATATGCTTCATGAACGAAACACAAAGAAATGCTTACACAAGTTTCCAACACTAGCTTGATGTCCAACAGAATCATGGAGAAGATAAAGATGTTGTCGATGGGCTCAACAACAATTTATCGAGATTTCCAAAAAAATGGAATTCCAAAACTATGTGAACAAGGTGTTAGCATTGGCCAGACCCAAAGATATAATGGTGTATGCTCGAGGAAACAACCACGAGTAAGACAACATTATGAGCATCATTGGTTCTGATTTGATTTGATGATAGCCCATACTCAAATCAAGGTTTGGACAAGACGATAGATTCAACAACCGATCACGAGGAACAATTGATGAAGATATCATCTCTCTTCAACACACACACACAACAAAAAGATATCCCTTCAGAAAGAACCAAATTCGGCAAAGCCTTTTATCTTCCAACTCTCCAAGTTGTTGTCTAGCTCAACCAACTAGCTCAGGGATATCCAACACAAATTTTTGGAGAAAGAGTGGTTTATTGGAAAACCAACTTGATCACGAACTCAACATACCGGTCAGGTGACAACCTGGTAACACTTCCGAGAAGATTTTCAGAAAATCACGAACCACCGATATCTCTCTAAGCTCGAGAACAATCTTGCTTTTCAAGGCAAGAAGACATGATTAGAAGAGTAAGGGATTCAATCCTAACTCAAAGATCGAAGAGTGCACCAGAAATAAGGACAAGATAGCACGACCAATCCTAGAATAGTGATTCGATAACCAACACGCTAAGAATGATATTAATGTCCATTAACTACCAAGCAACTAGTTGCTAGGAGTATTAACTTCACACATCATGGTTCACTTGTCGGTACTCTGGTTGCAACAACACGGAACCGAGGAGAGAATGATGCTGGCGAGAAGTATCACTGCGTCAAGAGTGCATAAGAGATGGTGCAATTCTCATGACAATCCTGACATAAAGGGGGTAATACTCTAGGATAGAACAGAGCAAAAGCTAGATTGGCATTTGATCTGCAGAACAGAACACAACTACTTTGACCCAATCCTGGATATGGATGAGGTACTGGAGTTTGTTTCTCCTAGTCATTCCGGAATAGAATGGCTTGATGGACCACAAGAATAAAAGGGCATTGATGAACACAAATGCACACATACTCTTGGCTATCAACTGATAGAGGATGGTCAGAATACAACTGAAGAGGAACAACTCAAGGAACATATAATTTTCTGAGTTGTGGATGCATAGATTAGTATGTTGAGCAAAGCTCAACATTTCTTCCGGACAACCCATGCAGAACGGTAGGACTGGCAGAATCACAATATAGAATGGGGAACTCATCGAGAGCACTCTTGTTGTGATCTTTTGATCCAACAAACTTCTGCCATAAGTGGTTCATAGTATTTGGAAGAAGGAAATACCACGGACCTCGAGGACTAATGCAAAGGTTACTAACATCCTAAAGGTACGAGCAACACTATCAATAGGATGTAAGTAGAATGAATCTTGGGTTTAAGGACCCAGAAATAAAATACCTACTAACTAAATGGCATCACGGGATGCTTTCGAGAATGGTGGCCAGATTCATCACACTGGGAAAACAAAACATGACTAGATTACTAGATGGTTTCCTAAGACACCTAGGGTCATAATAGTAGCTCCAACATATACGCCGAGGCAACGGAGTACCTCACAGACCGTGTAGGTGCTTAATCTGGCCCAAAAGGACATCAGGAATGGAAAGAAAGGATTTGCAATTGCATCAGACTATGTAGAGACCTGGGATGACTCGGACAGCATAACGGCTGTAAATGCTCAAAAAGATTTGATACATCATGCGAAATGGTGGCATAACCACTTATCATCACAATATCAAGGTTCCGAGACCAACTATGAACACACGGAAGTAGTAGAAACTTAACTGGGGCTTAAATCCATCAATCCTATAAGTCTCTATCATAGTAACTCGTCATCCTGATAGATAGATGAGAAGGCCTAGTTCTTAATCCCCGTAGAAGAGAAGAGGTTGACTCAGATCAGAAGGCCATGAGTTATAAGGAGTAAAAAGAGCCTTACGTTCCCTTCCACAATCAATTCCCTATATAACTAAAGCATTTCTAGACTCAACTTTGACCAGTTTGGCTTGGTAATCCTATAGGCAGTCAGGCTCTGATACCAAAGCTGTCAGGACCCCGATTCCAAGTTACATAGATCTAGCCGGTAAGACCTCATATCACTTTGCGGCCTCACGCACGGTATTCCCACGGGTGTCGCCTTACCATAGCCCGGGACCGTTTGCGCCTTTTGGCTCACGTATATGATAGTGTCGCTAGCATCCATATGACAGAGAACCCGAGCTGACATGGTTAGTCGTGAACCCAAAGCGGCACCAACCTATGGGGACAGGCATACATGAATCACATCGAGCATGTCGGTCAGCAGCGTGTGAATCCGGGCTGTAGCACTGGGCTAACAGGACTCCGGGAACCCGGCTGTAGTGGGCTAGGCAAGACTCCGGATGTCACCGCGTGACATTTCCCCGAAGGGACAGACACAGGAACGAAATGAAACACATGTCGGCCAGTCAAGTGTCCTGAGCAGTAGTGCTGGGCTAGCAGGACTCCGTTGAACCGGGCTGTAGCAGACTACTATGGCTCATGAAAGCACTAGACTACATTTCCCCATAAGAGAGGCTGCCAAGGATAAACAACTAGATTGTCGGATCCCACACATACCAAGCATTTCAATCATACACACAATATGCTCGATATGTGTAAATACAACATGCCATCACAACATAACTCTACGACTCAAGTATTTATTCATTAGGCTCCGAGGAGCGAGATATTACAAACATGGGTCTCATGACCCAACAATCATAGCATACAAATCAAAGCACATGCGGAAGCTTAACATGTCTGAGTATAGACATCTACAAATGAAAGAGGCTAAGAAGCCTGGCTATCTACCAGATCCTGCCGAGGGCACAAGATCATAGCTGAGGTATCAAGCTAAACATCGAAGTCCACGTGGAACTACTAGCGAGACTGAAGTATCTCTGCAAAAACATAAATTAAGCAAATGTGAGTACAAATGTACTCAACAAGACTTACATCAGAACTAACTACATATGCATCGGTATCAACAAGGGGGGTGGTGGAGTTTAACTACAGCAAGCCAGCTTTGACTCAGTGGCTATCCTGAACTACGACTGCAAGCAACTCTTTTGAGGTGGCGCACACGAGTCCACATATTCACCATATCAATACACCACTACGGATCCGCTCCCGCCTCCCTACGAGAACGCCATCCATAGCACTCACGCTTATCTTGCGAGTTTTAGAGAATCCACTTTCACTTGTCTATGAACTATGCAAGGGGACCAAGTTTCCATATCCGAGAAATCCGGCTATTCGAATAGATAATGATAACCCTGCAGGGGTGTACTTCTTCACACATGCTCCCACCAATTACCGTCGTTTACACGACATGTACTCGGCAAACTTCAAGCGGAAGCCCTACGAGGGTGTCGGCCATGTCCTACCTAAACACTTAAGTCTCTAGTCCAGGTTTATCGCCTATCCAGGTTCCATCCGCAGGGAGTCCGGCCGAGGTTTCCACATACGGCCCCGAACGATGTGAACAGGGTTCCCGAGACACCAAACGGGCGCCCGGTACACCGTGCCATGGTGTATCTACCGCATCATAGCCCACCCCTAGGGTCAGCGCTACGCACGGCTGCCAACACATAACCTACAAACACCAGAAACTAGTTGCAACTCCTGCACAGAGTACTAGGGTGATTAAGAAGCCGAGAGGGTCAATTAAGGATCCCAATGAGTGGTAGTAGCTGTTCATAGATCACAGACACAGAACTCAGTTCCTGAGGACGGTTTCAATGAGACAACCCACCATGTACTCCTACATGGCCTCTCACCGCTACCTTTACCAAAACGCGTTCACACACTTAGCTCACACATAGTAGGACATGTTCACACACCTCTGATTCATTCCCGATGAATCAGACCTAACACAACTCTATGCAATAGCAGGCATGACAAACAAGCATAAATGAGTAGGCACATCCGGGCTCAAACAACTCCTACTCATGCTAGTGGGTTTCATCTATTTACTATGGCAATGACAGGTCATGCAGAGGATAAGGGGTTCAACTACCGCAACAAGTAACAGATGAATCGTTGTTGTCCTAATGCAGTAAAAGAGAGCATGAGTGAGAGAATGGGCTTGTATCGGAATGAACAAGGGGGTTGTGCTTGCCTGGCACTTCTGAAGATGATATAACTCTTCATCGGTGTCATCGAACTCATCGTCGGAACGAACGTCTAGCGAGAGGGAACAACCATCGGCAAACACAAAAGGAACTGCAATCAATGCAATGCACAAGCATATGAATGATATGTCATATTAAGGTACTGAATTGACCTAGTGCAACAGTTAGTCATATTCATTGAAGTGGAATTCAAACCTATAGCAAATTCCAACTCCAAAACCAATTACCATTTATTCCATAATCATGAAATTGTCCTATTCAGTGAGGTTAACTTGTTCAAACATGCATGGAAATACCATATTCAGATTCTTTGGATTTTTCTGATAATTTTTCATATATAAATTATTTCATTTGGAGTTACGGTTGATTTTATATGATTTTTAGAAGTTTAAAACATTTTCTGGAATTTCCTGGATTAAATTAAATAGATTATTGCGTCAACACTGCGTCATGCTGACCTCGGCAGGTCAACAGAACTTCCCCGGGTCAAACCTGATGTGTGGGGTCCATACGTCAGTGACACTGGGCTGGTTTATGTGGATGACTGGTGGGACCGGTAAACGTTGACTTGACCAAAGTCAAAGCTGACACGTGGGGTCCACACATATTAGCACTAATCTTAACAAAAAATTAGACTAACCTAATTAGTCACAGGGTCCCACACGTCAGTGGCTCTAGAGGGGTTATTAGTGGGCTCATTAGTAACTAATGATGTCGCCACGTCGGCCTCGCCGGAATCTGGCCGGCGGCAACCATTCCGCATGGCGGAGGCATCAGGTTTTGCCATCCGGCGACCATTGGGCTCGCGGTTTGGCCCTACGGGTTGCTGGACATGCACCGCATCCAACAGAGCAGGCCACTGGGCGAGGAGAGATCAGGAACTACGGCGGCGACCACTTGGGCGGCGGCCGGAGCTACGGGCATGCTCGGGTTGGAGCTACGGGGCACGTGGGGAGGAGCTGGTGGGCGCTACGGGCTCCTGGAGCCGCGCTGAGCACAACAGTGTGCTCGGCTTCGAGCTACATTTTCTCTAGCCACGGTGGCGACGAAGCGCAACAGCGGCGAGCTTCGGTGACGGCGGGGAACGGTGCTACGGCAAGGAAACGACGCGGGGAAGAGTGGGTAACGACGGCGGAGCTCACAGGGAGTCAGACGACGGTCTCAGCGGGCTCGGGGACGGCCTGATGGTGACGAGTCAAGCAGTGGGGATCGCCGGCACCGAGGTTGAAGAAGACGTCCAGGACAGTGATGCGGTGCTCCCCCGGTTGTTTGGCTCGGCGTGGACGAGGAGGGCGAAGATGCGGAGCTCGGGGTCGCGGAGAGGGAGCAAGGGAGTGGTTGTGGCCATGGCGAACGGCGTCGGTGCACTCCGGCTCATTCGGTCGGCCATGGGAGAGAGAGCAGAGGGGAGGGGAGAGGTTGCGGGCGAGGAAGAGAGAGGTCAGGGGTCTCTGGGCGTCTCCAGGCGCGAGGGAGAGGCAGGAGGTGGCAAGCAGGAGCTGGAGCCTGCAGCCTGCGCGGCCGCTCTCTCGCGGCGACAGCAGCAGCTTTGGGCGAGGGGAGGAAGATGACAGGAGGAGCCCCTGGTGGGCTGGCTTTGCCCAGTGTTGGGCCGGTTGGTGGGCTGCACAGGTAAGGCCAGGTACGATTCCTTTTCTCTCTTTTATTTCAGTTTTCTATTTCTTTTATTCTGTTTTGAATTAGTAAAAATACTAATCCACTTTGTAAAATCCTGAAAATAATTGTGGGTAGTGTTTGGATTATTTCCAACAACCCAAAACTAGTTTCAGAGTTATTAGAGCATTTAAAAATATTTATAGGATTTAAATACTCCAATTCAAATACAATATGAGTTAATTCAAAAACCATAAATGCCTTGGAAAAATGTGCATGCCCTCTGGTAAAGGTTTAACCTTTTTCCATAAATAATGAACATTTTTAAGGGCATTTTGGGTTCATTGAAAATATTTTTATTTGAACGTAGTTGAATTTATTTGGTGCTAGGGTTTGAACATCCCCAATTCAAATTTCATAAATTTAAACATGATGCATAGATGACCTCAGATGCAACTAAATACGAGCAGTTCTAGGGTTGTGACATCGACCCAACTGGGCTCCACTGCTGATCAACTAGAACGAAACAACACAAAGGACAAGATCATCGTCGAGCTCCTCCCTGAGCTTGGTTGCGTCACCTGCTCGGTAACATCGGCACCTGCAAACTGGTTTTGGAAGTATCTGTGAGTCATGGGGACTCAGCAATCTCACACCCACGCGATCAAGACTATTTAAGCTTATCGGAAGGGTAAAAGGTATGAGGTGGAGCTGCAGCAAGCGACTAGCATATTTGGTGGCTAACATACGCAAATGAGAGCGAGAAGAGAAGGCAAAGCACGTTCCAGAAATCTATGATCAAGAAGTGATCCTAGAACAACCTCTGTCAAGCATAACTCCAACACCGTGTTCACTTCCCGGACTCCGCCGAGAAGAGACCATCACGGCTACACACGCGGTTGATGTATTTGAATTAAGATCAACTTCAGGTTTTCTACAACCGGACATTAACAAATTCCCATCTGCCCATAACCGCGGGCAAGACTATCGAAAGTTCAAATCCCTGTAGGGGTGTCCCAACTTAGCCCATCACAAGCTCTCACGGTTAACGAAGGATATTCCTTCTCCCAAGACAATCCGATCAGACTCGGCATCCCGGTTACAAGACATCCTCGACAATGGTAAAACAAGTCCAGCAAAGTCGCCCGAATGTGCCGACAAATCCCAATAGGAGCTGCACATATCTCTTTCTCAGGGCACACCGGATTGTCCAAGGTTCCGGTAGGCCAGCCCATAGTTGCCCCTGGTGGCCACCGGCAGCTGACAGGTTGGACCAACACTCAGAGGAGCACTGGCCCAGGGGTTTAAATAAAGATGACCCTTGAGCCGGCCGACTCAAGGGAAAGAAAAGGCGAGGTGGCAAATGGTAAAACCAATGTTGGGCCTTGCTGGAGGAGTTTTATTCAAGGCGAACTGTCAAGGGGTTCCCATTATAACCCAACCGTGTAAGGAACGCAAAAACCGGGAACATAACACCGATATGACGGAAACTAGGGCGGCAAGAGTGGAACAAAACACCAGGCATAAGGCCGAGCCTTCCACCCTTTACCAAGTATATAGATGCATTGATATAATAAGAGATATTGTGATATCCCAACAAAATAACCATGTTCCAAACATGGAACAAGCTCCAATCTTCACCTACAACTAACAACGCTACAAGAGGGGCTGAGCAAAGCGGTAACATAGCCAAACAACGGTTTGCTAGGACAAGGTGGGTTAGAGGCTTGGCTCAATAATATGGGAGGCATGATAAGCAAGTGGTAGGTATCGTAGCATATGCATAGCAAAAGAGCGAGCAACTAGCAAGCAAAGATAGAAGTGATTTCGAGGGTATGGTCATCTTGCCTGAAATCCCGCAAGGAAGAAGAACGAGTCCATGAAGAAGACAAACGGACGTAGTCGAACGGGTCCCCACAAACGCGACGTTATCGGAACCAACCGAAGAAGTAACACCGGAAAGAAGCACACAACATAGTAAACAACCAACACACGAACATGACATGATATGCGGGATGCGGTATGTGATGCATATGCATGATTTGGAAAGGAGTGATTGAACCTGGCCTCAACATGGAAATCCAAGAGTGCCACTCGGAAGGTGAGATGATTTTGGTTGAAATCGATATAAAGATCACCGGAATCAGATGCACGGTTTGGAAATGGCAAGCAAAACAAATATGGCACCGATCTGCGATAATCAGCAAGTAGCCATCTAAATGCATCAAGATAAATATGCTACAGCACTCAAACATGACAACAAAATACATGGCAGGGATCCACTCATGATGCTTCACAAAAGATGAACACTGATCTACGGCTAATTCACACAATAGCAAGCTCAAACAAGCATGGCAAAAGTGCAAAAGATAACAGGTTACAGACTTAGTGAAATTAACACAAGTCTGGAATTTATCATCAGGAAGAAAACTTTAGGGCATGAAAACTACATGCTACAGGAACATATCATGGCAAACAAGGCATGGCATGAAGCTACTCTAAGCATATAACATAAGTCCCTTAGTGACCATGAGCCAAAAGGGATCAGAAAATACAATTGCAAGCATGTGAACATAGCAAAAACATAAACAGATTCAGACTTAGTGAAAAAACTGGAGCATGCAAACAGATTAACAAGTAGGCATGTTTACGAGCTCGATGCACTTACTACAGAGCATGGCATGACAAACTAAGCATACACCCGTGAAGAAGACATGGCATAGAAGCTAGACATGGCAAGAACAACAACATAGCATGCACGGAACAACAACAACAACAAGCTCGGCAAAATTGCTAAACATGTTAACAATCTGCCAGGAACATTTTATAGCAAAAGTAGAACTCGATTGACTCAAGCTAGAGTGCTCCATAATTGCAAACAAAGACATCGATGGATAGAGCACCACAATATTAACAAAACATCCTTACTGATCATCCTCAAAAGAGGCATGGATCACTAGGAAACAACATGAACATATGACATAACAACAAAATCAGGACAAGGACTTTAGTGAAATTCTAAGTCCCTGAAATCAGCATCAACGATTACGCTACTTTGCATGCTCGTGCTAGTCACCACGAATATCACACAAATACATGGCATACACCTCTGTAAAGATGACATGTCATTCTACAAAACACATGTAGAGCTCAGGATCATAGCATGCACACATTAATCAAGGCAAAAATGACAAAAGGCCATTTGCTGAAACAGATCTGCAATTTTCCTCACATAGCCCTCTTCCAATAGCATTTCGGGCATCAAGTTGAGCTCAAATGAAAATGATGCAATGAGATGAAATGATGTACTCGTCGAGACAAACATTTTGATATGGTACACGCACGAATCGGAGCTACGATGAGGAAGTTATGGCATGTCAAAGTATGCAAAATTAAAAGGGTTAGGAGGGAAAAAGTCAACCCCGAGATACTTTCAGATCTGAGATTTGCACGTGGTTCAAGGCCGACAGGAGCTTCTCGTCGGAGACGTGCCAGAGTCGGAGAAGGAGGCGTCCAGAGTTGCGGGGAAGTGCCGGGGGGTGGGAGGTCGTCGCCGGCGAGGTCGGGTCGCTCGCCGGAGCACTCGGACGAGGTGCGTCGCTCCGGTGAGGGCGGAGCTGAAGCGGGTGGCGGCGCGGTGAACTCGCAGCGCGGCGGGGTGGCGGAGCACGGCCGGCGAGGCAGCGCCGTGGAGGCGCGGCGAGGCGCGCCGGTGAAGGACGAGCGGCGGCGCGGGATGCCTGGCAAGGAGGCGCGGCGAAGGAGGAGGCGCGAGCACGGATGGCGGTGGCGGGCGGCCGTTCGGGCCACGCGGGCCCGCGGTGGCAGAGGAGAGAGGAGGGCGCGGCGCTGGTGACGTGGCGCACCGTGAGTGGGGGGAAGTGGCGGTGGGGGCGACGTGGCAGCACGCCATTGGTCGGGTGACATGGCCGGACGGGGTGGACATGTCCGGCCGCCGGGTGGGCGTGTCCGGCGGCGCAAGGAGGACGAAGGTTAGGGTTAGGCTGCGCGAAAATTTCGGGGGAGGCCACATATGTATAGGTAGAGGGAGCTAGGAGAGTCCAAATGAGGTGCGGTTTTCGGCCACGCGATCATGATCAAACACTCTAGATGATGGAGCAGGTATAAGTGGGCTTCGGGCCACTTTGGAGGGGTGTTGGGCTGCAACACACACGAGACCTTTTCGGTCCCTCGGTTAACCGTTGGAGTATCAAACGAAGTCCAAAGGGCACGAAACTTCACAGGCGGTCTACCGGTAGTAAACTATGGCCGCATGAAAAGTCTCGGTCCAATCCGAAAAGGTTTAACACCCGCACACGACAAGAGGTAGAAAGGGACACCGGGTGACATAGGAGCGCCGGATTGCAAAACGGACAACGGGGAAAATGCTCGGAAGCATGAGACGAACATGTATGCAAAGGAAATGCACATGATGACATGATATGCAATGCATGACATGCAAGAAATGACAAGGCAACAACAGCGAATAACTGGAGGACTCCTGGCACATCGGTCTCGGGGCATTACAACACTCCACCACTACGAGAGGATCTCGTCTCGAGATCTAGAATGGCACCGGAGGAAAAAGGAAGAGAAAAGGAGCGAGGTAAAAACTAATTGCTTCTTTGACAAACGAGTGAGACCAAAGAACCTTGAAAAGTTGAACAACTTCGAGAAAAGAATACAATGGAGATGAACGAAGTTGAAAGCACTCCGTTAAGAAAGAGGAACAAGGAAGAACAAATTCGAACAGCACTCCGGTTGAAAAGAAAAGTCATTGAATAAGAACTTGATAAGATGAGAGGATACATGATGAAATCACACCATACATCCTCCAAAACTATTGAATGCATGGAACAAGGGGTAAGAAAGATCTCAGACAGCACTCCGGTTGAGAAGAGATGCAAGGCTTGATAAGGCGAAAAGAACTTGAGCAAAAAGGTCACAACACTCCGGTTGGAAATGGAAGGTAAATAATATGAGCATGGCGAAATGAAAGCACTTGGATGAGAGTTCGGTTAGAAGAGGAATGATAGACACAACACTCCGGTTAAAAGGATAAGCACGAGAAGAACATGATCTTTTGACAAAACGAGATGATGGGTGAAAAGAACAACATCACAATGCCTCCGGAATGAAAGAATAGAATATAGATAATTGAAATAAGAGAATGGAGAAGAAAATGACAACTTCTGCCACAAAAGAGCTTGAAAAGGCATCCTTAGAAGAAGGTTCGAACGGAGTTGTTGGAAAAAACCAACAACGAAAAGAACAAGGTTGTAGTGGACTTATGGAGAACATCTCACAACTATGAGGTGAAATTTTGCCACTAACGGAAACAATGGATTAGAATTGATGTGAATAAGGAGGCGAGAAACTATTTCACCGGAAGGCTAAAGAAGAACTTGGATCATATATTATCACCATTAATAGCATTAATCTTTAGGGAAAACTTTAGGTGAAATATAACCCCAGATAACTCCAATGACGAGATTGATGGATTTTAAATACCTCCTTCTTAACAACATGTGAATCATGAGACATGAACTCAAATTATCAAGAATGACATAATACCACCTCGAATGATATGGTTGAAAGAATTGCACTTCGGAATGCGAGATGAAGAAATGCTTGAGCTCCTTAGAAAAGAATATCAATGAACACTTGGAGAAGGAATTATTTCCTTGATGAACCATCATGTAGAACATCCATGAAGAACTCCGGTAAACAAAAGGATAACGAAAAAAAAGAGAAGTTGAAAACACAAGGTGAAACCTTGTATTGATTTAGATGGATCTCCGTGATAATTAGAGCTTGGAACTCCGAGAAAGAAAAGATGCACAAAAGAAAATCAAGAATTTATTCATCATGAACAAACTCCGAAGGAAGGAATTGATCACTTGGATGAAACAAGAATAAGAATTATGTTATGCGTATCCTTTACCAATTTAAATTGATGACAAGCAACGGATTTGGCATACTACTTATTCCCGTTGGAAAGGATTTATGAGAGATATAGCGCCAACTTGAGAAAGTCTTCCACGAACCACCGGTAGGATTTGGGAACAACGAATAAATTGATATGACAACCAAGGAAGAGAATTCTTGAACGAACCACCGTAAGGATTGAAAATGAACGAAGAAAAGATAAAGAAACACTGGGAATAATTGGAAAATGAATGAAGATACTTGAGGGAATTTAGATACAAGTGAAACGAATAGATCATGGACCGATTAGAGATCACTTGAACGACGCACCGGTAAGATCGGAGAATGATAACTGAAATCTGAGAATGAATAAGCCTGAATTGACGGACTCCGGATAATCAAACTAAAAAGACTCCTGAATTGCTCTGGATAGGTGAAAAGAATTATCACGACCGAAAACAATTATGAGAGGACGGCATAAGGTTAGCACCATGAATCTTCAAGAGAATGGATAAGATTGAAGAGAAACTCTTCTTCGGTCTCCCAATCTGAGAATGACGATGAGAAACACCACCATGAATTATTGAGATACTCCGGGATGAAAATTAGAAAGGTTGAACCAACGATGAAAAGAATTTAACCGATCTTGGAGAAAGACATTTGACTGATGGTAAATCATTCTTACGTCAAACTTCGAAAAGAAATTTGAGGATAGCTTGGGGAAAATAAGAAGAGTCAGGTAAGATCCTGGGGAAAGACCTGTGGGTTAGGGCCCACTCAAAAGATACACCGTAGAACAATTTAAAAGAGAGAATGCACCGGTTGAGTTAAATGTCTTGAATGAGATAACAACCTCAAAATATCTTGGACGGATTGATAATGGAGACACAAATCTTCTGAGATATCTTCAGCACTCCGGAACAATTGAATAGTGAGAGGTGAATGATTACGAAGTGCACCGGCATGGGAAAACATTTGAAACGAGGAGAAAGGGATATGATCAACACCAAACGCTTTATTTGGATCCATCGGAGAAGAAAAGAATGGAGAATGATGAACAAGTAGAACATCTTCAAGAGAACCACTGGGTAAGAACGTTGATTGAAAAGAATGGAGATACTTCACATCCATAAAATGGATAATTGATTTAGAAATCCGATCCCTTGAAGAAAAAGGGGTGGGTGGGCGGGAAAACAAAGGCAACTTGGAGACGGATGAAACAAACATCGTTGAGAAGAACTGATAATTGATCTTGCGGATGTTGAAATGATCGGATCCACTTGAAGAGAAAACACACCGGTGAAAAGGATTGATATGACAATCTCGATTACCGAGAAGGATTAGTATTCACATCAAAGTATGAGAACACCATTTGGGGAAGGTATGGAATCAACATTTGACTTCGAAGCAACTCAAATACCACAACTCAAAACAAAACAAGGATTGGCTTGCAGAATAAGCTGGAACAAACATAGGATAGAGATTTTGTCCGAAGTTTTCGTGGTGGGCCTACACGGGCTCGATCGTACAGCACCATCATGTACAAGGCAGTGCACATGACATACGAAGTGTCCCCGAGTAGGCATAGCCAAGGACTCTTTAAGACACAACGAGACCACTGTAAAACCAATCATGAATAGGCGGACCACTAGACGTCGAATCCCAATTTCATATCATACATCTGTCGAGAAGATATCCTAAGAGCTACATGAATTCCCACTTATAAACTCCCGAAATTTTCCGGTTATGCAATCAGGTGTTGGGGATACAGGGGAAGCATAATATCTCACCCAAAAACTAGCAAATCTTACATCCATCTGTATCCATCCTTCAACACATAACCAAGAAACCTTTGGAATCATTTACCTCAACCTTCGAAAAGCATCCGTTATACGAGTTATGGCAATACTCCCGAACTCCCGCCCCAGTACTGGGTGGCGTCGAGGTTATCTCACCAACAACTGCATGAAAGAGATTTTCGATGTCGGCGAACTCAGGTATTCCAGAATTGCAACGATAAAATTGTGATGACAACACCTCGGATCTCAACTCCCCGGGACACTGCCACAACCCCTAAATGTCAGGAGGCACAAAGAACAATGTTCTCATCACAAAACCATCGGAATGGTTCCAAGATACCCGCGTGATCCTAAATTTTTTTACTGAAATTTGAGAAGAGAAAAGTCCAAAACTCTATGTCAGGATGCCTTACCAGAGCGACGAAGGGACTGAGGAGTAAAAAGAATTCTACTCTCCGATATATATAATCCTAAATGACTCAAAACATTTTTCTAGACTCAACAACACCAGCGATTCGATCAAGCAGGGGGCTCCTAAAGTCGGGGAAGGCTCTGGTACCAACTTGTAACGCCCATGATGCGGCTATATCTCCCACATGTCAAAGCACGACTTAGAGGCATAACCGCATTGAAAGCAATGTCGCAAGTGAGGTAATCTTCACACAACCCATGTAATACATAAGGGAAAAAGATACATAGTTGGCTTACAATCGCCACTTCACACAATACATGAATATAACATTACATCATCCAGATACACACTAGGTCCGACTACGGAACCAAAATAAAAGAAGACTACCCCAAATGCTACGCAGATCCCCGATCGACCCAACTGGGCTCCACTACTGATCAACTAGAACAAAACAACACAAAGGACAAGATCATCATCGAGCTCCTCCCTGAGCTTGGTTCCGTCACCTGCTCGGTAACATCGGCACCAGCAAACTAGTTTTGGAAGTATCTGTGAGTCACGGGGACTCAGCAATCTCACACCAACGCGATCAAGACTATTTAAGCTTATAGGAAGGGTAAAAGGTATGAGGTGGAGCTGCAGCAATCGACTAGCATATTTGGTGGCTAACATATGCAAATGAGAGCGAGAAGAGAAGGCAAAGCACGTTCGAGAAATCTATGATCAAGAAGTGATCCTAGAACAACCTACGTCAAGCATAACTCCAACACCGTGTTCACTTCCCGGACTCTGCCGAGAAGAGACCATCACGGCTACACACGCGGTTGATGTATTTTAATTAAGATCAACTTCAGGTTTTCTACAACCGGACATTAACAAATTCCCATCTACCTATAACCGCGGGCACGGCTTTCGAAAGTTCAAATCCCTGCAGGGGTGTCCCAACTTAGCCCATCACAAGCTCTCACGGTCAACGAAGGATATTCCTTCTCCCAAGACAATCCGATCAGACTCGGCATCCCGGTTACAAGACATCCTCGACAATGGTAAAACAAGTCCAGCAAAGCCGCCCGAATGTGCCAACAAATCCCGATAGGAGCTGCACATATCTCTTTCTCAGGGCACACCGGATTGTCCAAGGTTCCGGTAGGCCAGCCCAGAGTTGCCCCTGGTGTCCACTGGCAGCTGACAGGTTGGACCAACACTCAGAGGAGCACTGGCACAGGGGGTTTAAATAAAGATGACCCTTGAGCCGGCCGACTCAAGGGAAAGAAAAGGATAGGTGGCGAATGGTAAAATCAATGTTGGGCCTTGCTGGAGGAGTTTTATTCGAGGCGAATTGTCAAGGGTTCCCATTATAACCCAACCGTGTAAGGAACGCAAAAACCGGGAACATAACACCAATATGATGGAAACTAGGGCGGCAAGAGTGGAACAAAACACCAGGCATAAGGCCGAGCCTTCCACCCTTTACCAAGTATATAGATGCATTAATATAATAAGAGATATTGTGATATCCCAACAAAATAACCATGTTCCAAACATGGAACAAGCTCCAATCTTCACCTGCAACTAACAACACTATAAGAGGGGCTGAGCAAAGCAGTAACATAGCCAAACAATGGTTTGCTAGGACAAGGTGGGCTAGAGGCTTGGCTCTACAATATGGGAGGCATGATAAGCAAGTGGTAGGTATCGTAGCATAGGCATAGCAAAAGAGTGAACAACTAGCAAGCAAAGATAGAAGTGATTTCGAGGGTATGGTCATCTTGCCTGAAATCCCGCAAGGAAGAAGAAAGATTCCATGAAGAAGTCAAACGGACGTAGTTGAACGGGTCCTCACAAACGCGACGTTATTGGAACCAACCCGAAGAAGCAACACTGGAAAGAAGCACACAACATAGTAAACAACCAACACACGAACATGACATGATATGCGGGATGCGGTATGTGATGCATATGCATGATTTGGAAAGGAATAATTTAACCTGGCCTCAACATGGAAATCCAAGAGTGCCACTGGAAAGGTGAGATGATTTCGGTTGAAATCGATATAAAGATCATCGGAATCGGATGCACGGTTTGGAAATGGCAAGCAAAACAAATATGGCACCGGTCTGCGATAATCAGCAAGTAGCCATCTAAATGCATCAAGATAAATATGCTACAGCACTCAAACATGACAACAAAATACATGGCAGGGATCCACTCATGATGCTTGACAAAAGATGAACACTGATCTACGGCTAATTCACACAATAGCAAGCTCAAACAAGCATGGCAAAAGTGCAAAAGATAACAGGTTACAGACTTAGTGAAATTAACACAAGTCTGGAATTTATCATTAGGAAGCAAACTTTAGGGCATGAAAACTACATGCTACATGAACTTATCATGGCAAAGCAAGGCATGGCACAAAGCTACTCTAAGCATATAACAAAAGTCCCTTAGTGACCATGAACCAAAAGAGATCAGAAAATACAATTGCAAGCATGTGAACATAGCAAAAACATAAATAGATTCAGACTTAGTGAAAAAACTGGAGCATGCAAACAGATTAACAAGTAGGCATGTTTACGAGCTCGATGCACTTACTACAGAGCATGGCATGACAAACTAAGCATACACCCATCAAGAATACATGGCATAGAAGCTAGACATGGCAAGAACAACAACATAGCATGCACGGAACAACAACAACAAACTCGGCAAAATTGCTAAACATGTTAACAATCTGCCGGGAACATTTTATAGCAAAAGTAGAACTCGATTGACTCAAGCTAGGGTGCTCCATAATTACAAACAAAGACATGGATGGATAGAACACCACAATATTAAGAAAACATCCTTACTGATCATCCTCAAAAGAGGCATGGATCACTAGGAAACAACATGAACATATGACATAACAACAAAATCAGGACAAGGACTTGGTGAAATTCTAAGTCCCTGAAATCAGCATCAACGATTACGCTACTTTGCATGCTTGTGCTAGTCACCACGAATATCACACAAATACATGGCATACACCTCTGTAAAGATGACATGGCATTCTACAAAACACATGTAGAGCTCAGGATCATAGCATGCACACATTAATCATGGAAAAAATGACAAAAGGTCATTTGCTGAAACAGATCTGCAACTTTCCTCACATAGCCCTCTTCCAATAGCATTTCGGGCATCAAGATGAGCTCAAATGAAAATGATGCAGTGAGATGAAATGATGTACTCGTCGATACGAACAATTTGATATGCTATACGCACGAATCGGAGCTACCATGAGGAAGTTATGGCATGCCAAAGTATGCAAAATTAAATGGGTTAGGAGGGAAAAAGTCAACCCCGAGATATTTTCAGATCTGAGATTTGCACGTGGTTTGAGGCCGACCGGAGCTTCTCACCGGAGACGCGCCGGAGTCGGAGAAGGAGGCGTCCGAAGTTGCGGGGAAATGCCGGGGGGAGGGAGGTCGTCGCCGGCAAGGTCAGGTCGCTCGCCGGAGCACTCGGACGAGGAGCGGCACTCCGGTGAGGGCGGTGAAGGAAATATGCCCTAGAGGCAATAATAAAGTTATTATTTATTTCCTTATATCATGATAAATGTTTATTATTCATGCTAGAATTGTATTAACCGGAAACATAATACATGTGTGAATACATAAACAAACAGAGTGTCACTAGTATGCCTCTACTTGACTAGCTCATTAATCAAAGATGGTTATGTTTCCTAACCATATACAAAGAGTTGTTATTTGATTAACGGGATCACATCATTAGTTGAATGATCTGATTGACATGACCCATTCCATTAGCTTAGCACCCGATCGTTTAGTATGTTGCTATTGCTTTCTTCATGACTTATACATGTTCCTATGACTATGAGATTGTGTAATTCCCGTGTGCCGGAGGAGCACTTTGTGTTCTACCAAACATCACAACGTAACTGGGTGATTATAAAGGTGCTCTACAGGTGTCTCCAAAGGTACATGTTGGGTTGACGTATTTCGAGATTAGGATTTGTCACTCCGGCCGTCGGAGAGGTATCTCTGGGCCCTCTCGATAATGCACATCACTTAAGCCTTGCAAGCATTGCAACTAATGAGTTAGTTGCGGGATGATGTATTACGGAACGAGTAAAGAGACTTGCCGGTAATGATATTGAACTAGGTATTGGATACCGACGATCGAATCTCGGGCAAGTAACATACCGATGACAAAGGGAACGACGTATGCTGTTATGCGGTCTGACCGATAAAAGATCTTCGTAGAATATGTAGGAACCAATATGGGCATCCAGGTCCCGCTATTGGTTATTGACTGGAGACGTGTCTCGGTCATGTCTACATTGTTCTCGAACCCGTAGGGTACGCACGCTTAAGGTTTCGATGACAGTTATATTATGAGTTTATACGTTTTGATGTACCGAAGGTTGTTCGGAGTCTCGGATGTGATCACGGACATGACGAGGAGTCTCTAAATGGTCGAGACATAAAGATTGATATATTGGAAGCCTATGTTTGGATATCGGAAGTGTTCCGGGTGAAATCGGGATTTTACCGGAGTACCGGGAGGTTACCGGAACCCCCCGGGAGATAGATGGGCCTTAGTGGGCCTTAGCGGAAGAGAGGAGAGGTAGCCAGAGATGGGCTGCGCGCCCCTCCCCTCCGTTGGTCCGAATAGGACAAGGAGAGGGGGCCGGGCCCCCTTCCTCTTTTCCCCCCCTCCGCGAATCCTATTCCAACTAGGAAAGGGGGGAGTCCTACTCCCAGAGGGAGTAGTACTCCTCCTGGCGCACCCCCCCCCCCTTTGAGCCTTTATATACGGAGGCAGGGACACCGCCTAGACACAAGTTGATCCACGTGATCATATTCTTAGCCGTGTGCGGTGCCCCCTTCCACCATAGTCCTCGATAATATTGTAGCGGTGCTTAGGCGAAGCCCTACGACGGTAGTACATCAAGATCGTCACCACACCATCGCGCTGACGGAACTCTTCCCCGACACTTTGCTGGATCGGAGTCCGGGGATCGTCATCGAGCTGAACGTGTGCTAGAACTCGGAGGTGCCGTAGTTTCGGTGCTTGATCGGTCCGGCCGTGAAGACGTACGACTACATCAACCTTGTTGTGCTAACGCTTCCGCTGTCAATCTACAAGGGTACGTAGATCATACTCTCCCCTCTCGTTGCTATGCATCACCATGATCTTGCGTGTGCGTAGGAAATTTTTTGAAATTACTACGTTCCCCAACAGTGGCATCCGAGCCCAGGTTTTATGAGTTGATGTTATATGCACGAGTAGAACACAAGTGAGTTGTGGGCGATATAAGTCATACTGCTTACCAGCATGTCATACTTTGGTTCGGCGGAATTGTTGGATGAAGCGGCCCGGACAGACATTACGCGTACGCTTACGCGAGACCGGTTCTCCGGACGTGCTTTGCACAAAGGTGGCTAGCGGGTGACAGTTTCTCCAACTTTAGTTGAACCGAGTGTGGCTACGCCCGGTCCTTGAGAAGGTTAAAATAGCACCAACTTGACAAACTATCGTTGTGGTTTTGATGCGTAGGTAAGATTGGTTCTTGCTTAAGCCCGTAGCAGCCACGTAAAACTTGCAACAACAAAGTAGAGGACGTCTAACTTGTTTTTGCAGGGCATGTTGTGATGTGATATGGTCAAGACGTGATGAGTTAAAAGTTGTTGTATATGATGATCATGTTTTGATTGAAGTTATCGGCAACTGGCAAAATCCTTATGGTTGTCTCTCTATTGCATAAGATGCAAGCACCAAATAATTGCTTTACTTTATCGCTATGCGATAGCAATAGTTGCAAGAGCAATTGTTGGCGAGACGACCATGTGACGACACATTGACATAGATCAAGATGATGGAGATCATGGTGTCATGCCGGTGACGATGGAAATCATGACGATGCTTTGGAGATGGAGATTAAAGGCACAAGATGATGATGGCCATATCATGTCACATATTTTGATTGCATGTGATGTTTATCTTTTATACATCTTATTTTGCTTAGTTCGGCGGTAGCTTTATAAGATGATCTCTCACTAATTATCAAGAAGTGTTCTCCCTGAGTATGCACCGTTGCGAAAGTTCTTCGTGCTGAGACACCACATGATGATCGGGTGTGATAGGCTCTACGTTCAAATACAACGGGTGCAAAACAGTTGCACACGCGGAATACTCAGGTTATACTTGACGAGCCAAGCATATACAGATATGGCCTCGGAACACGGAGACCGAAAGGTCGAGCGTGAATCATATAGTAGATATGATCAACATAGTGATGTTCACCAATGAAACTACTCCATCTCACGTGATGATCGGACATGGTTTAGTTGATTTGGATCACGTGATCACTTAGAGGATTAGAGGGATGTCTATCTAAGTGGGAGTTCTTAAGTAATCTGATTAATTGAACTTAAATTTATCATGAACTTAGTCCTGGTAGTATTTTGCAAATCATGTTGTAGATCAATATCTCGCGTTGTTGCTTCCCTGTGTTTATTTTGATATGTTCCTAGAGAAAATTGCGTTGAAAGATGTTAGTAGCAATGATGCAGATTGGATCTGTGATCTGAGGTTTATCCTCATTGCTGCACAGAACAATTATGTCCTTGATGCACCGCTAGGTGACGGACCTATTGCAGGAGCAGATGCAGACGTTATGAACGTTTGGCTAGCTCAATATGATGACTACTTGATAGTTAGTGCACCATGCTTAATGGCTTAGAATTGGGACTTCAAAGACGTTTTGAACGTCATGGACCATATGAGATGTTCCAGGAATTGAAGTTGATATTTCAAGCAAATACCCGAGTTGAGAGATATGAAGTCTCCAACAAGTTCTATAGCCAAAAGATGGGGGAGAATCGCTCAACTAGTGAGCATGTACTCAGATTGTCTGGGTACTACAATCGCTTGAATCGAGTGGGAGTTAATCTTCCAGTTAAGATAGTGATTGACAGAATTCTCTAGTCACCATCACCAAGTTAGTAGAACTTCGTGATGAACTATAGTATGCAAGGGATGACGAAAATGACTCCTGAGCTTTTCATGATGATGAAATCGATGAAGGTAGAAATCAAGAAAGAGCATCAAGTGTTGATGGTAGACAAGACCACTAGTTTCAATAAAAGGGAAAAGGGAAGAAGGGGAACTTCAAGAAGAACGGCAAGCAAGTTGCTGCTCAAGTGAAGAAGCCCAAGTCTGGTCCTAAGCCTGAGACTAAGTGCTTCTACTGCAAAGGTACTGGTCACTGGAAGCGGAACTGCCCCAAGTATTTGGCGGATAAGAAGGATGGCAAAGTGAACAAAGGTATATTTGATATATAGATTATTAATGTGTATTTCACTAGTGTTCGTAGCAAACCCTCGGTATTTGATACTGGTTCAGTTGCTAAGAGTAGTAACTCGAAAACGGGAGTTGCAGAATGAACAGAAACTAGTTAAGGGTGAAGTGATGATGTGTGTTGGAAGTAGTTCCAAGATTGATATGATCATCATCGCACACTCCCTATACTTTCGGGATTAGTGTTGAACCTAAATAAGTGTTATTTGGTGTTTGCGTTGAGCATGAATATGATTTGATCATATTTATTGCAATACGATTATTCATTTAAGTTAGATAATAAATAATTGTTGTTCTGTTTACATGAATAAAACCTTATATGGTTACACACCCAATGAAAATGGTTCATTGGATCTCGATCGTAGTGATACACATATTCATAATATTGAAGACAAAAGATGCAAAGTTAATAATGATAGTGCAACTTATTTGTGGCACTGCCGTTTAGGTCATATTGGTGTAAAGCGCATGAAGAAACTCCATGCTGATGGGATTTTGGAATCACTTGATTATGAATCACTTGATGCTTGCGAACCATGCCTTATGGGCAAGATGACTAAGACTCCGTTCTCCGGAACAATGGAGCGAGCAACTGACTTATTGGAAATAATACATACTGATGTATGTGATCTGATGAGTGTTGAGGCTCGCGGCGAGTATCGTTATTTTCTGACATTCACAGATGTTTTGAGCAGATATGGGTATATCTACTTGATGAAACACAAGTCTAAATTATTTGAAAAGTTCAAAGAATTTCAGAGTGAAGTGGAGAATCATCGTAACAAAAATAAAAGTTTCTACGATATGAGCGCAGAAGTAAAATATTTGAGTTACGAGTTTGGCCTTCAGTTAAAACAATGGGAAATAGTTTCACTACTCACGCCACCTGGAACACCATAGTGTAATGGTGTGTCCGAACGTCGTAATCGTACTTTACTTGATATGGTGCGATCTATGATGTCTCTTACAGATTTACCGCTATCTTTTGGGGTTATGCATTAGAGACAACTACATTCACGTTAAATAGGGCACCATCTAAATCCGTTGAGACGACACCGTATGAACTATGGGTTGGCAAGAAATCTAAGCTGTCGTTTCTTAAAGTTTGGGACTGCGATGCTTATATGAAAAAGTTTCAACCTGATAAGCTCGAACCCAAATCAGAGAAATATGTCTTCATAGGATATCCAAAGGAAACTATTGGATACACCTTCTATCACAGATCCGAAGGCAAGACTTTTGTTGCTAAATTCGGAAACTTTCTGGAGAAGGAGTTTCTCTCGAAAGAAGTGAGTGGGAGGAAAGTAGAACTTGACGAGGTAACTGTACCTTCTCCCTTATTGGAAAATAGTTCATCATAGAAATCTGTTCCTGTGACTACTGCACCAATTAGTGAGGAAGCTAATGATAATGATCATGTAACTTCAGATCAAGTTACTACCAAATCTCGTAGGTTACCTAGAGTGAGATTCGCACCAGAGTGGTACGGTAATCCTGTTCTGGAAGTCATGTTACTAGACCATGACGAACTTGCGAACTATGAGGAAGCGATGATGAGCCTAGATTCCGCGAAATGGTTTGAGGCCATGAAATCTGAGATATGATCCATGTATGAGAACAAAGTATGGACTTTGATGGATTTGCCCGATGATCGGCAAGCCATAGAAAATAAATGGATCTTCAAGAGGAAGACGGACGCTGATAGTAGTGTTATTATCTGTAAAGCTAGACTTATCGAAAAATGTTTTTGACAAAGTTCAAGGTGTTGACTACGACGAAATTTTCTCACTCGCAGCGATGCTTAAGTCTGTCCAAATCATGTTAGCAATTGCCGCAATTTTATGAAATCTGGCAAATGGATAAACAAAACTACATTCCTTAATGGATTTAAAGAAGAGTTGTATATGATACAACAAGAAGGTTTTGACAATCCTAAAGGTTCTAACAAAATAGGCAAGCTCCAGCGATCCATCTATGGACTGGTGCAAGTATCTCGGAGTTGGAATATACGCTTTGATAAGTTGATCAAAGCATATAGTTTTATACAGACTTGCAGTGAAGCCTGTATTTACAAGAAAGTGAGTGGGAGCACTACAGAATTTCTGATAAGTATGTGTATGACATATTGTTGATCGGAGATGATGTAGAATTATTCTGCAAAGCATAAAGGAATGTTTGAAAAGAGTTTTTTCAAAGAAAGACCTCGGTGAAGCTGCTTACATATTGAGCATCAAGATCTATAGAGATAGATCAAAACGCTTGATAAGTTTTTCAATGAGTACATACCTTGACAAGATTTTGAAGTAGTTCAAAATGGAACAGTCAAAGAAGGAGTTCTTGCCTGTGTTGCAAGGTGTGAAGTTGAGTAAGACTCAAAACCCGACCACGGCAGAAGATAGAGAGAGAATGAAAGTCATTCCCTATGCCTCAGCCATAGGTTCTATAAAGTATGCCATGCTGTGTACCAGACTTATTGTATACCCTGCCCTGAGTTTGGCAAGGGAGTACAATAGTGATCTAGGAGTAGATCAATGGACAGCGGTCAAAATTATCCTTACTGGAATAAAGGATATGTTTCTGGATTACGGAGGTGACAAAAGGTTCGTCGTAAAGGGTTACATCAATGCAAGTTTTGACACTGATCCAGATGACTCTAAGTCTCAATCTGGATACATATTGAAAGTGGGAGCAATTAGCTAGAGTAGCTCCATGCAGAGCATTGTTGACATAGAAATTTGCAAAATAATGCGGATCTGAATGTGGCAGACCCGTTGACTAAACTTCTCTCACAAGCAAAACATGATCACTTTTGGGGTCTTAATGACATAGCGATGTGAACTAGATTATTGAATCTAGTAAACCCTTTGGGTGTTAGTCACATGGAGATGTGAACCAATCACATAAAGATGTGAACTATTGATGTTAAATCACATGGCGATGTGATCTAGATTATTGACTCTAGTGCAAGTGGGAGACTGAAGGAAATATGCCCTAGAGGCAATAATAAAGTTACTATTTATTTCCTTATATCATGATAAATGTTTATTATTCATGCTAGAATTGTATTAACCGGAAACATAATACATGTGTGAATACATAAACAAACAGAGTGTCACTAGTATGCCTCTACTTGACTAGCTCATTAATCAAAGATGGTTATGTTTCCTAACCATAGACAAAGAGTTGTTATTTGATTAATGGGATCACATCATTAGTTGAATGATCTGATTGACATGACCCATTCCATTAGCTTAGCACCCGATCATTTAGTATGTTGCTATTGCTTTCTTCATGACTTATACATGTTCCTATGACTATGAGATTATGTAACTCCCGTGTGCCAGAGGAGCACTTTGTGTGCTACCAAACGTCACAACGTAACTGGGTGGTTATAAAGGTGCTCTACAGGTGTCTCCAAAGGTACATGTTAGGTTAACGTATTTCGAGATTAGGATTTGTCACTCCGACCGTCGGAGAGGTATCTCTAGGCCCTCTCGGTAATGCACATCACTTAAGCCTTGCAAGCATTGCAACTAATAAGTTAGTTGCGGGATGATGTATTACGGAACGAGTAAAGAGACTTGCCGGTAACGAGATTGAACTAGGTATTGGATACCGACGATCGAATCTCGGGGAAGTAACATACCGATGACAAAGGGAACGACGTATGTTGTTATGTGGTCTGGCCTTCGTAGAATATGTAGGAACCAATATGGGCATCCAGGTCCCGCTATTGGTTATTGACCGGAGACCTGTCTCGGTCATGTCTACATTGTTCTCGAACCCGTAGGGTCCGCACGCTTAAGGTTTCGATGACAGTTATATTATGAGTTTATACGTTTTGATGTACCGAAGGTTGTTCGGAGTCCCGGATGTGATCACGGACATGACGAGGAGTCTCGAAATGGTCGAGACATAAAGATTGATATATTGGAAGCCTATGTTTGGATATCGGAAGTGTTCCGGGTGAAATCGGGATTTTACCGGAGTACCGGGAGGTTACCGGAACCCCCCGGGAGATAGATGGGCCTTAGTGGAAGAGAGGAGAGGTAGCCAAAGATGGGCCGCGCGCCCCTCCCCTCCCTTGGTCCAAATAGGACAAGGAGAGGGGGCCATCCCCCCTTCGTCTCCCCCCCCCCCCCCCTCCGCGAATCCTATTCCAACTAGGAAAGGGGGGAGTCCTACTCCCAGAGGGAGTAGGACTCCTCCTGGCGCGCCTCTCCTGGCCGGCCGCACCCCCCCTTTGAGCCTTTATATACGGAGGCAGGGACACCCCCTAGAGACAAGTTGATCCACGTGATCATATTCTTAGCCGTGTGCGGTGCCCCCTTCCACCATAGTCCTCGATAATATTGTAGTGGTGCTTAGGCGAAGCCCTGCGACGGTAGTACATCAAGATCATCACCACACCGTCGTGCTGACGGAACTCTTCCCTGACACTTTGCTGGATCTGAGTCCGGGGATCGTCATCGAGTTGAACGTGTGCTAGAACTCGGAGGTGCCGTAGTTTCGGTGCTTGATCGGTCGGGCCGTGAAGACGTACGACTACATCAACCGCGTTGTGCTAACGCTTCTGCTGTCGATCTACAAGGGTACGTAGATCACACTCTCCCCTCTCGTTGCTATGCATCACCATGATCTTGCGTGTGCGTAGGAAAATTTTCTAAATTACTACGTTCCCCAACAGGCGGAGCCGAAGCGGGCGGCAGCGCGGTGAACTCGCAGCGCGGCGGGGCGGCGGAGCACGGCCGGCGAGGCAGCGCAGTGGAGGCGCGGCGAGGCGCGCCGGCGAAGGACGAGCGGCGGCGCGGGATGACTGGCAAGGAGGCGCGGCGAAGGAGGAGGCGCGGGTGCGGTTGGCGGTGGCGGGCGGCGGTTCGGGCCCCGCGGGCCGGATCTGGGCCGCGCGGGCCTGCGACGGCGGAGGAGAGAGGAGGGCGAGGCGCTGGTGATGTGGCGCGCCGTGAGTGGGGGGAAGCGGCGGCAGGGGCGACGTGGCCAGACGGGGTGGACATGTACGGCCGCCGGGTGGGCGTGTCCGGCGGCGCAAGGAGGACGAAGGTTAGGGTTAGGCTGCGCGAAAATTTTGGGGAAGGCCACATAGGTATATGTAGAGGGAGCTAGGAGAGTCCAAATGAGGTGCGGTTTTCGGCCACACGATCGTGATCGAATGCTCTATATTATGGAGTAGGTATAAGTGGGTTTTGGGCCACTTTGGAGGGGTGTTGGGCTGCAACACACACGAGGCCTTTTCGGTCCCTCGGTTAACCGTTGGAGTATCAAACGAAGTCCAAATGGCACGAAACTAGACAGGCGGTCTACCGGTAGTAAACCAAGGCCGCATGACAAGTGTCGGTCCAATTCGAAAATGTTTAACACCCGCACACGAAAAGAGGTAGAAAGGGACACCGGGTGACATAGGAGCGCCGGATTGCAAAACGGACAACGGGGAAAATGCTCGGAAGCATGAGACGAACATGTATGCAAATGAAATGCACTTGATGACATGATATGCAATGCATGACATGCAAGTAATGACAAGGCAACAACAGCGAATAACTGGAGGACACCTGGCACATTGGTCTTGGGGCGTTACACCGCCGGCCTCAACAAGGACTTCGGCAACGCCGCCTCCAACCTCACCTTGATGCCGGAGCCCTCCTTCCCCAAGTTTGTGGCATACTTGAGATTGGAGGAGCGCCGGATGAGGGGGCCAAGAAGCACGTGCAGCACCACGCCCTCGCCGCTGGCACCTCACGCGGCGCCCCTGCACCGGCCGCCCCACCAGCCCCCCCCCCCCCCCGCGCGCCTCCGGGGTACTTCCCCCTCCCGCCCGTGCCTCCCGCCCCTCCCGTTGCCCCCCAGCAGCCGGGTGGCGGGCGTCGCGGCAACCGCCGCGGGGGCGGCCGCAAGAAGCAACAGGCGCCGGGGGGGCCTCGTCAGCAGCAGCAGGTCACTCCCCCATGGACGTATGGCACCAACCCATGGACCGGCGTCGTCCACGCGTACTCCATGCCGGTCCCTCGGGCTCCGGCTCCAGGCATCCTTGGGCCCCGCCCGGCGGGCCACCAGGCCCTATTCGCCACGCAGAACGCCGCTACTTACAGTGGCTACGGTGCCGCCACCCCTCCCCCCCCCCGCCTGCGCCGGCCTATGGCGCCGCCACCGCGCCGGCTTATGGGGCCGCGCCCGCCTATGGCGCCGCCGCTCCGGTCTTCGGGGCTGCTCCCGCGCCGGTCTACGGAGGGTCCTACCCTCCTCAGGTGCCGCTGCCGTGGGACCCGGCCTTGCTCGCTGCCCTGCACTCCGCCCCGTCACCGAGCTCCTATGGTGGCGGTGGTGACTGGTACATGGACTCGGGTGCCACTGCTCACATGACTGCTCATCTCGGTAACCTCACGTCTGCCACTCCCATGCATACTCCTACTCGTATCACCGTTGGTAACGGTTCCTCCCTATCCATTACTCACGTTGGTCATATGTATTTTCCTTCTACTTCCACTCCTGTGCATATGTCTAATGTTCTTGTGTCTCCTAACATAGTCACCAATCTCGTTTCTGTTTGTCGCCTTGCTCGTGAGAATCCTATAACTGTTGAATTTGACAATATCGGCCTTTTTGTGAAGGACGCCCGTACACGGATGGTGCTCCACCGATGTGATAGCCCGGACGAGCTTTACCCAGTCCATCCCTCCGGCGCCACCACCACCCGTCGCCCCGCCGCCTTCACCGCCAGTGTTGATCTTCGGCATTCCCGTCTTGGTCATCCCAACTCCACCGTTATGCGTCAGATTCTTCAGAGTTTTTCCTTCTCATGTAATAAGGTCGACGATCACACTTGTGAGGCTTGTCGTCTTGGCAAGCACGTTCGTCTTCCCTTTAGCGAGTCTACAAACATTTCCACCTTTCTGTTTCAGTTATTGGATAGAGATGTTTGGACGTCGCCGGTTGCTAGCAACATGGGCTATTTATACTATCTGGTGATATTGGATGATTTTACTCATTATGTGTGGACCTTCCCTCCCCGTCGTGAGTCTGACGCTGTTGCCATACTCACCGCTTTTTATTCATATGTCACCACACAGTTTGGTCATCCCATTCTCGCCTTGCAAAATGACAACGGCAAGGAGTTTGACAATGTCGCCGTCCGCAATTTACTTGCGTCCCACGGCACCATCTTTCGCCTCACCTGCCCCTACACGTCTCAGCAGAATGGTCACGCCGAGTGTGTCCTTCACACGCTGAATGACTGTGTCCGCACATTGCTCTTCCACTCCTACGTGCCTCCTCGGTTCTGGCCAGACGTGCTCGCGACCGCCAGCCTACTCATTAACATTCGCCCCTGTCGTTCCCGCTGGAACTACACCCCTCACCAGCTCCTCTTCGGTGCGGTTCCATCTTATGATGGTCTTTGCATTTTCGGGTGTCTCTGTTATCCTAGAACCGCGTCCCCTGCTCCTCACAAACTCGCACCCCGGTCCCTTCCTTGCATCTTTCTTGGATATCCTCCCAACACCAAAGGTTACCGGTGCTATGATCCAGTCTCCCACCGCGTTTTCACTTTGCGGCATGTGTACTTTGATGAGCTCGTGTTCCCGTTTCAGCAGGTACCGTCACCTTCGGAGTCTTCCGCGAAGCGGTTCGTCCCTGCCCCCACCTCTGGCGGACCGCCCAACCGCGCCCCGGGTCCGACCCTGCCCGCGCTCCCCGCGCCGGCGGACCCTGGCGCTGCGGCTCCTGTTGCGGCCGCCGACACAGCGGCCTCCTCTGCCGCCCCCGCCGCAGACTTCGTCGCGGCCCCCGTCGCCGCGGCCCCGCTGCGGCTCCCACGACCGGCCCCGCTACGGCTCCCGCGGCTGCCCCCGACGCGGCCCCCGCCACGGCCCCCGCCGTGGCTCCCGTCGCCGCGGCCCCCGGCACCACAGCCGCACCCCTCACCGGTGTGGTCACTCGGGCTCGGACTGGGACGCTGTGTCCCAGCACACGCTACCCGTCGGGCGAGTACGCGTGCGCGACTTCTACCTCAACACCGTCTCTGCTCCCCACCTCCGCCCGCGCAGCCCTTCGGGATCCGAACTGGCTAGCTGCGATGCGTGAGGAGTTTGACGCCCTACAGCGCAACCGTACATGGCAGCTTGTCCCGCGGCCACCCCGTGCCAATTTCACCACTGGCAAGTGGGTCTTCCGCCACAAGACTCGCCCCGATGGTTCTCTCGAGCGCTACAAGGCGCGTTCGGTGGTGTGCGGCTTTCGCCAGCGCGTCGGCGTGGACTTCACCGACACCTTCGCCCCGGTTGTCAAACCGGGCAAGATTCGCGCTGTTCTCCAGCTTGTTGTTTCTCGCGCTTGGCCTGTTCACCAGCTCGACGTGTCTAATGCGTTCTTGCATGGTCATCTTGACGAGCAGGTGTTCTATCAGCAGCCGACTGGTTTCGTCGACACCGCCTATCCGGACCACGTGTTCTTGCTCTCCCGTTCTCTATACGGGTTGAAGCAGGCGCCTCGGGCCTGGTACAAGCGGATCACAGCCTTCCTCCAGCAACAGGGGTTCCGGTCCACACGGTCCGATGCCTCCCTGTTTGTCTACCACTAGGGCCCCGCCACCGCGTTTGTGGCGCCCCCGATTCAATCGTACACTAATCATACACGCAAACGTGTACGATCAAGATCAGGGACTCACGGGAAGATATCACAACACAACTCTACAAATAAAATAAGTCATACAAGCATCATATTACAAGCCAGGGGCCTCGAGGGCTCGAATACAAGAGCTCGATCATAGACGAGTCAGCGGAAGCAACAATATCTGAGTACAGACATAAGTTAAACAAGTTTGCCTTAAGAAGGCTAGCACAAACTGGGATACAGATCGAAAGAGGCGCAGGCCTCCTGCCTGGGATCCTCCTAAACTACTCCTGGTCGTCGTCAACGGGCAGCATGTAGTAGTAGGCACCTCTGGTGTAGTAGGAGTCATCGTCGACGGTGGCGTCTGGCTCCTGGGCTCCAACATCTGGTTGCGACAACTAGGTAGAAGGGATAGAGGGAAAAGAAGGAGAAAGCAACCGTGAGTACTCATCCAAAGTACTCGCAAGCAAGGAGCTACACTACATATGCATGGGTATAGTGTAAAGGCCATATCGGTGGACTGAACTGCAGAATGCCAGAATAGAAGGGGGATAGCTAATCCTGTCGAAGACTACGCTTTTGGCAGCCTCCGTCTTGCAGCATGTAGAAGAGAGTAGACTGAAGTCCTCCAAGTAGCATCGCATAGCATAACCCTAACCGATGATCCTCCCCTCATCGCCCTGTGAGAGAGCGATCACCGGTTGTATCTGGCACTTGGAAGGGTGTGTTTTATTAAGTATCCGGTTCTAGTTGTCATAATGTCAAGGTACAACTCCAAGTCATCCTGTTACCGAAGAGCACGGCTATTCGAATAGATTAACTTCCCTGCAGGGGTGCACCACATAACCCAACATGCTCGATCCCATTTGGCCGGACACACTTTCCTGGGTCATGCCCGGCCTCGGAAGATCAACACGTCGCAGCCCTACCTAGGCACAACAGAGAGGTCAGCACGCCGGTCTAAATCCTATGGCCCAGGGGTCTGGGCCCATCGCCCATTGCACACCTGCATGTTGCGTACGCGGCCGGAGAGCAGACCTAGCAACCTCCATTACAAAGGAAGTTGCGTTACGCGGTCCAACCCGGCGCGCGCCACTCAGTCGCTGATGTCACGAAGGCTTCGGCTGATACCACGACGCCGGGATACCCATAACTACTCCCGCGTAGATGGTTAGTGCGTATAGACCAAATGGCCAGACTCGGATCAAATACCCAGATCTCGTTAAGCGTGTTAAGTATCCGCGAACACCGACCAGGGCCAGGCCACCTCTCTCCTAGGTGGTCTCAACCTGCCCTGTCGCTTCGCCACAAAGTAACAGTCGGGGGCCGTCGGGAACCCAGACCCACCACTACCTGGGTGGAACCACCTGCCCCTTCAGCCACCATCTCCGAACAGTATCATAAGTAATGTAACTGTGTAAAGTATATAGTATATGCCCGTGATCACCTCCCGAAGTGATCACGGCCCAGTAGTATAGCATGGCAGACGGACAAGAGTGTAGGGCCACTGATGGAACACTAGCATCCTATACTAAGCAGTAGGATAGCAGGTAATGGTAACAACAGTAGTAGCAAGGACAGGCTATGCATCAGGATAGGAATAACGGAAAGCAGTAACATGCTACACTACTCTAATGCAAGCAGTATAGAGAAGAGTAGGCGACATCTGGTGATCAAAGGGGGGCTTGCCTGGTTGCTCTGGCAAGGAGGGATCGTCAAAGACATAGTCGATCGGGACACCAGCAGCGGCGTCAGCCTCGTAGTCTACCGAAGGGAAGACGGGGAAGAAACAATAAATACAATGCAAACATAAGCATGACGAAGCGTGACGTGACAATGAGCGGTGCTAGGTGTGCCCTAACGCAGTAGTAGGTGATACCGGCGAAGGGGGAAAACATCCGGGAAAGTATTCCCGGTGTTTCACGTTTTCGGGCAGAGGAGCCGGAGGGGGAAAGTTGCGAGTTTGATATGTTAGGGGTACGTGGCGGACGAACGGGCTACGTAACCGGGTTCGTCTCGTCGTTCTGAGCAACTTTCATGTACAAAGTTTTCCCATCTGAGCTACGGTTTATTTTATATTAATTTTAAAAGATTTAATCATTTTTAGAATTTATTTAATTATTTATCTCTAACATTATCCAGAATAGTGTATGCTGACGTCAGCATGACGTCAGCACGACGTCAACAGTCAACCAGTCAGTTGACTGGGTCAAACTGACACATGGGTCCTACCGTCATTGACTAAGACTAATTAAATAGGTTAATTAGTTTAATTAGTGGTTCCGTTTAATTAATCAAAATTAATTAAGTTAATTAATTCTTCAATTAATTAATTAATTAATTAATAATTTTATTTTTATTATATATATATTTTTTATAAAACGTTCTCAGGGGGCGGCCCCACTTGTCATTGGGCCAATGGGGGGTTTAAGGGTGCCGGGTACAGGGGTAAACGGGAGCGGGCGACGGTTACGGGCGCAACACAATCGCGCACACGCCCAGGGGCGCCGTGGCGAGGCCGGGGGGGTCACCGGAGGGGGGCACCGGCAGGAGAGCAGCAGGGCGGCGCCGGAGCGGGGCCGTGGGCGTGGGGCGTCGCCTGCATGTGGGGGGAGGAGGCCGCGGCAAGCACGAGGTCGACGCCGGAGCGGCGCTGTGGACGCCACGGAGGGAGGCCGGACACGGCGGGCAGGGGCTCGAGGCAACGGCGGCCTCGCTCGGCAACGACAGTGGCGAGGTGCAGCTAGGCAGTGCTCGGGCATGGGCGGAGTGGGACAGCCGTGGGCGACCCGCCGGCGGCAACTGTAGCAGGCAGGGCTGCGCGAATGCGCGGACGACAAAGAGGCGTCGCGAGGCCGTGGCGACCGGACGAGAGGGGAAAGAAGAGGGGGGCCGTTGCTCACCCCCGTTGCAGGGGATCTGAGGCGGCGAGGCTCGTTGGAGCCGTTGAGGAGGAAGACGGGGACGAGGCGACGACGGAGAGGACGACGTCGTCTCGGCGAGGTGCGACGGCGGCGGGGCCAGGCGAAGTGCGGCATCGGGCACCGAGCATGGCTGGAGAAGAGGACAAGGAGGTCCGGCGTGGGGAGGAGGAGGAGGCCAGCGAGGTAGCGCGGGCTCCGGGCGGCGGCGTCCAACGGCGAGGGGTGGCGCGGTCGTCAGGGAGGCGGGGTGGTTCGTTCCCCTCGATCCGATCTGGATCGGGGAGGAGGGGGAGAGCGAGTGGGGACAGTGGGGATTAAGGTTGCGGGGGTGTGGGGATAAGGTGGACCGGGGTGGGCCGGCCTGGCGGCCCGTCAGCATGCTGGGCCGAGGCCCAGATGAGGGGGGGTTCCTTTTTTTTGTTCTAGTCTTTCCCTTTTTCTTATTTTCTTTTCTTTTCTGTTTTAATTTTATAATTCAAATAGCTTAGTTTTATAAAATACATTAGTTGTACCTAAATTAGTATTAACAAATATGCCACCACCACAATTAAATTAGGGCCTAAAATAAAATAATTTGTAAGTGTTTAATATTTTAAAAGCTTTTAAGTAATTGGTTTTGTTACTCTTTGCTCATTTCAGAGTTTTAAACATTTTTTTAAAGTGGGGCTTCTCCACCAACATTTAGTAAGGACTATTTGCAACAAACCGAACATTTTAGTTCCAATATTTGAAATTTTTTGTTGTCTGCCATATTTTGGATTTTGAATTTGAGTCGGTTTCTGAACTAACGCGATTATCAACAGTAACGGAGGTGACGTGGCATCATTAGCAGAGGTTCACTGTAGCTTGATTATCCGGGCATCACAATTCTCCTCCACTACAAGAAATCTCGTCCCGAGATTTAAGAGGTAGTGTGGGGGAAAGGGATTTGGTTACGAAATTCTAACGGGTCTTCTCGATGTTGGTTGCTCTTCTGGAAGAGGTAGATCCATTACATTGACGTCCTCATTCCTCTGCTTCAGGCCATCATGTCGAAGCCGTCATTCTTTCTTCGGGAGGTCCGTCGTACTTACGAAAGAATAAAGGGGGTATTCCGAGAAAACGGACCTCTGCAAGGTCGACTATCTGGTAGATAACATCAGGGAAGGTGGCGGAAAGTAACTCTCGAATTGAAATCTTAGAAAATATCGAGAGCAAGGGAAGGAGGTATCATGAGAAGTTTCGAGCGGGCAGGCAATCGCTCGGTGCCTGAAACAAAGGGTAAAAGGGGTCCAGAGCAATGGGAATAAGTTTTGTGTCTGATACCCGAATAGATCACTAGGCAGGTGGCCTGTGAATTACATAAGAAGTCAAGTGCGAGAATAACTTTGTCATCATGGTGTACAAGAGAGTCAGGTTTCGATCCTAGGACCTATGGGTTATGGGCCCACCATGTGGGTTAAAAGTAGGAGGAACGGTGACATCTTGCACGGTCAGGATAGGAAGGCATGTCAGAGGGTAGACTGTCAGTTATGTCGGCAACAACGTCGGTACCAAGGGCGAGGGACGAAGAGAACCATTTTCCTGCTCGTTGAACGAGGTGGACCAATAGGCAAAGTTCTCGTCCATCGGTGGTTACCAGAATGTCATCAACAATAGTAACAGGGTCTTGCTGACAGAAATGTACACCGAGGTGTTTACATAAGCAGGAGAATATTTCTGCTTGGATCATAAAGATCACAAGAAAGGGTTAAACCAAACAATGGAAAGGAAAATACGATTATCAGATCTAAACAGGACAATGGAACACATATTTCAAGGGTATATCCTCCCAAGGACAAGCAGAGCATGATATCCATGACAGGATAGAAAGTAGAAAACTCTTTAGGTACGGGAGAGAATTTTCATGCCATTTCCCATACAACGGTGTTTGGATAAGTGAGCAGGAAACATTTAGCATTGGGCTTCAAATTTTCCTGTTGAAAATCGGAGTACCGTAGACATGCCTCGAGATAGCATTGACATGGTCAACAGGTGAAGATCAGACTTTGGAAACAAAAAGGATCCATCAGGAACAACTTATAGAATAAGTCTTACAATTTCCTCATGGAAGAATGACTAACCTTGGCAAAAAGGAAACTATAACAATAGGTCCTCCGGCCAGGTGTGCTAGGCATGACATCACCTTACCGGGTCATATAAAGACCAATGTTATAACTCTTGGAAATGTCCCAACCATCATATCTGACCGAGGTTCAGATCCGATTGGTGTCAGGAAACCTCTGACTTAGGATGCCAGAGAAGAAAACACAAATTGACGAGATGACAATGTAAGATTATCGAGAAATGAACTATGGGAGCGAGTTTCGAAACAAGAGTTCATCAAGCCAAAGAGAGGATGAGGAGGTGCTGATGGACTCGGTGATAATTCATCAAGGTTTCCAAAAAAATGGATTTCCACAACCATGTGAACAAGGTGATAACATTTTTCAGATCAAATGACATAATGATGTATGCTCGAGAGAAACGTACACAATTTAAACATTGGTTGAAAGGTGCACCCGAAATATGGGCTTAGGTAGCATGATCAGTATTAGAATGGTGATCGTGATAAGTATCACTTGTATCAAGAATTCTCCAAAGGTGGTGAAATTCTCATGACAATCCTGACATAAAGGATGGTAATACCCCAAGGTAAGGAAGAACAAAGGCTGGATAGCAAGGATCTCAAGGTATAACACAAAACACGAACAAGTTTGTGTTGGAGGGAAGGCAATAAAGTGGTCGGTGATATCACAAACCATTGAGGGGCAAGGATGGTATTTCTCATCAAGAATTCGATATATATCTTGGAAGAGCTCAGGATGTTGATGATGACCACGACACATTTGTCGAGAGATTTCATGAAGATGTAATCGGTCGGCGATGACATCAAGTCAAATGATGATGCAGCGGAAGTCAAATAATACTTGAAGAAGAACTCATAAGAAGTTATGCAGTTCCGTGATAATCTCGAGATACCAGAGGGGGTAATACTCGATGACAGATCAAAGTAGAGGTTGGACTGGGGTATTGCTCTACAGAAGACAAGCGCTTAAACTTGCACGCGAAATGGTATTTAAAGGAGAACATGGTCGGAACCACGATTGCAAAAGGCCAAATCCCAGATATAAGATGAACTTATACCAAAGGAATAATTAATTTAAGAGAAGCTTTAATGATAAGATCTACATCGTGTCCATGGGCATGAACACAAAGTTCAAGGTCGACTCCCACTTCTCCAATGCATAACCTTTCATTCACTTCTCACTTTCGAAGAAGTTGTAGTGTTGAAATTTTATCTGGTGAAATACCAGAAGTGTATGACTCGTGAAAACTTTCGAGTTCACATAGTTTAGAGAAGGCATATGTTCAACCCATAGGGGCTTCTTAGAAACATATACCACTAGTTTCAAGAGTAAATATCACAAGCTCGAAAGTAGAGCATGGTTGAGAAAGTACATGATACATTTTACCAAAGGCATTATGTACCCAAGGGTAGGCTCACAAGGTTTATTGAATATGAAGGATGATGTCGGATAAAATCCATTAAAGGATTTGCCGGTCCATAACAGAGCTGACGTGAGCATCGGCACACAACCAGAGGAAGTAACAATGCAAAGGCATTGGGTTATGGAAACAACTGACTAATCCAGAGCCCAAATGCAAAGGAATTATGATTTTCAAATCAAGGGATCAGAAGCAATGTTCTGATTAGGGATGGATAAGTTGAATAGCCTAGGGGTACAATTGACGACAATTGGATTTGTTGAGAACCAGCTCATGTTTAAAATGACGTCTAAGCCGGAAAATTAATTTAAAAGGATCAACTGATGATTGCGTGCATTTGCACTCATGTTGAATCAAAGGGATCAAAATGACGGTGCCTAAGGATACTAACGAATATTTCCAGACATATGGAAAGCATCCATCATGCAAGCAGACAAGAATTGCAGAGCAATAAGCTACTAAGGATTTTTGGAGGGTCGAATAGTATTTCGATGACCATTGTGAAACACATGAACAACTGGGGGATGAGCGGATACTCGATAAGTGCGAGAATTATCTGTAGGGGTATTCAGGTGACAAAGAACAGCAAGGCAGTAAGCCCAAAGGATTATCGAAACAACGACGAGTATTTCGGGGTATCTTGTAATAACAAGACCAACTGGGGATGAATGTAAGAACAACAACTGCAAGTAGTTATCCATAAGGGTTGATGATGGAAGGGGAATTGCAAACTCGATGAACAAAAGTTCTCGGGTTAACAGCGGAGAGTATCTTCAGGGTCTTCACGTGCAGCAGACGATCATCAGTAATAAGGGGCTCTCCGGGTGAAAGTGATAACAAGATCCTAATGTTAGATTTAGCAGAATTCATTTAACCCGAATAGAAGAGAGTTCAGAGTCCCAGAGTAAAGGTCGAGGAGTAAAAGATCCTAATACCACCCGATGGCGACGTGGGTCCGTAAGACACACAGCCATGTTAGTAAAAGTTTTGTAATGACTAGACTCGACTTCGGCCAAGGAGTGTGGAAGGGGGATTCCTACAGGCAGTCGGCTCTGATACCAACTTGTGGCGCCCTCGATTCAATCGTACACTAATCATACACGCAAACGTGTACGATCAAGATCAGGGACTCACGGGAAGATATCACAACACAACTCTACAAATAAAATAAGTCATACAAGCATCATATTACAAGCCAGGGGCCTCGAGGGCTCGAATACAAGAGCTCGATCATAGACGAGTCAGCGGAAGCAACAATATCTGAGTACAGACTTAAGTTAAACAAGTTTGCCTTAAGAAGGCTAGCACAAACTGGGATATAGATCGAAAGAGGCGCAGGCCTCCTGCCTGGGATCCTCCTAAACTACTCCTGGTCGTCGTCAGCGGGCAGCACGTAGTAGTAGGCACCTCTGGTGTAGTAGGAGTCGTCGTCGACAGTGGCGTCTGGCTCCTGGGCTCCAACATCTGGTTGCGACAACCAGGTAGAAGGGATAGAGGGAAAAGAAGGAGAAAGCAACCGTGAGTACTCATCCAAAGTACTCGCAAGCAAGGAGCTACACTACATATGCATGGGTATATGTGTAAAGGCCATATCGGTGGACTGAACTGCAGAATGCAAGAATAGAAGGGGGATAGCTAATCCTGTCGAAGACTACGCTTTTGGCAGTCTCCGTCTTGCAGCATGTAGAAGAGAGTAGACTGAAGTCCTCCAAGTAGCATCGCATAGCATAACCCTAACCGATGATCCTCCCCTCGTCGCCCTGTGAGAGAGTGATCACCGGTTGTATCTGGCACTTGGAAGGGTGTGTTTTATTAAGTATCCGATTCTAGTTGTCATAATGTCAAGGTACAACTCCAAGTCGTCTTGTTACCGAAGATCACGGCTATTCGAATAGATTAACTTCCCTGCAGGGGTGCACCACATAACCCAACACGCTCGATCCCATTTGGCCGGACACACTTTCCTGGGTCATGCCCGGCCTCGGAAGATCAACACGTCGCAGCCCTACCTAGGCACAACGGAGAGGTCAACACGCCGGTCTAAATCCTATGGCGCAGGGGTCTGGGCCCATCGGCCATTGCACACCTGCACGTTGCGTACGCGGCCGGAGAGCAGACCTAGCAACCTCCATTACAAAGGAAGTTGCGTTACGCGGTCCAACCCGGCGCGCGCCACTCAGTCGCTGACGTCACGAAGGCTTCGGCTGATACCACGACGCCGGGATACCCATAACTACTCCCGCGTAGATGGTTAGTGCGTATAGACCAAATGGCCAGACTCAGATCAAATACCCAGATCTCCTTAAGCGTGTTAAGTATCCGCGAACGCCGACCAGGGCCAGGCCACCTCTCTCCTAGGTGGTCTCAACCTGCCATGTCGCTTCGCCACAAAGTAACAGTCGGGGGCCGTCGGGAACCCAGGCCCACCACTACCTGGGTGGAACCACCTGCCCCTTCAGCCCCCATCTCCGAACAGTATCATAAGTAATGTAACTGTGTAAAGTATATAGTATATGCCCGTGATCACCTCCCGAAGTGATCACGGCCCAGTAGTATAGCATGGCAGACGGAGTGGGGCCGTGGGCGGTCACCGGAGGGGGGCGCCGGCAGGAGAGCAGCAGGGCGGCGCCGGAGTGGGGCCGTGGGCGTGGGGCGTCGCCTGCATGTGGGGGGAGGAGGCCGCGGCAAGCACGAGGTCAACGCCGGAGCGACGCTGTGGACGCCGCGGAGGGAGGCCGGACACGGCGGGTAGGGGCTTGAGGCAACGGCGGCCTCGCTCGACAACGACAGTGGCGAGGTGCACCTAGGCAGTGCTCGGGCATGGGCGGAGTGGGACAGCCGTGGGCGACCTGCCGGCGTTAACAGCAGCAGGCAGGGCTGCGCGAATGCGCGGACAACAGAGAGGTGCGGCGAGGCCGTGGCGATCGGACGAGAGGGGAAAGAAGAGGGGGGTCGTTGCTCACCCCCGTTGCAGGGGATCTGGGGCGGCGAGGCTCGTTGGAGCCGTTGAGGAGGAAGACGGGGACGAGGCGACGACGGAGAGGACGACGTCGTCCCGGCGAGGTGCGATGGCGGCAGGGCCAGGCGAAGTGCGGCGTCGGGCACCGAGCATGGCTGGAGAAGAGGACGAGGAGGTCCGGCGTGGGGAGGAGGAGGAGGCCGGCGAGGTGGCGCGGGCTCCGGGCGGCGGCGTCCAACGGCGAGGGGTGGCGCGGTCGTCAGGGAGGCGGGGTGGTTCGTTCCCCTCGATCCGATCTGGATCGGGGAGGAGGGGGAGAGCGAGTGGGGGACAGTGGGGAATAGGGTTGCGGGGGGGGTGTGGGGATAAGGTGGACCGGGGTGGGCCGGCCTGGCGGCCCGTCGGCATGCTGGGCCGAGGCCCAGATGAGGGGGGGTTCCTTTTTTTTTGTTCTAGTCTTTCCCTTTTTCTTATTTTCTTTTCTTTTCTGTTTTAATTTTATAATTCAAATAGCTTAGTTTATAAAATACATTAGTTGTACCTAAATTAGTATTAACAAATATGCCACCACCACAATTAAATTAGGGCCTAAAATAAAATAATTTGTAAGTGTTTAATATTTTAAAAGCTTTTAAGTAATTGGTTTTGTTACTGCTTGCTCATTTCAGAGTTTTAAACATTTTTAAGTGGGGCTTCTCCACCAACATTTAGTAAGGACTATTTGCAACAAACCGAACATTTTAGTTCCAATATTTTAAAAATTTTGTTGTCTGCCATATTTTGGATTTTGAATTTGAGTCGGTTTCTGAACTAACGCGATTATCAACAGTAACGGAGGTGACGTGGCATCATTAGCAGAGATTCACTATAGCTTGATTATCCGGGCATCACAGCGTACCTTCTACTGTACGTCGACGACATCATCCTGACTGCGTCCTCGCCAGCGCTTCTTCAGCAGATCACAGCTCGCCTCGGCACCGAGTTCGCCCTCAAGGACTTGGGGGCTCTCCACTACTTCCTCGGCATCGAGGTCGTGCGCCGGGCTACTGGCTTCTTCCTGCACCAGCAGAAGTACGTCTACGAGCTTCTAGAGCGAGCGGGCATGCTTAACTGCAAGCATGCTTCCACATCTGTCGATACGAAGGCTAAGGTGTCCGCCGTCGAGGGCTCTCCGGCGTCCGACGCTCCCTTCTACCGCTCCATCGTCGGTGCGCTTCAGTACCTCACACTGACGCGTCCGGACATTCAGTATGTTGTCCAGCAGGTGTGCCTTCACATGCACGCTCCTCGTGACACCCATTGGGCTCTCGTGAAACGTATACTTCGGTACATACATGGCACCACAGCCATGGGTCTCACCCTGACGGCCTCGCCAGACACCAGCCTTGTCGCCTACTCCGACACCGACTGGGCTGGGTGTCCCGACACTCGACGCTCCACTTCCGGCTACTGTGTCTACCTCGGGCCCTCTCTGATTTCGTGGTCGTCTAAACGACAACCCACGGTCTCACGATCGAGCGCCGAGGCCGAGTATTGGGCCGTAGCCAACGCCGTCGCGGAGTGTTCATGGCTACGACAGCTACTTCAGGAGTTGCTATGTGAGGTCACCAAGGCGACGCTCGTCTACTGCGATAACGTCTCCGCGGTGTACCTCGCTGCCAACCCTGTCCGTCACCGACGGACGAAGCACATCGAGCTCGACATCCACTTCGTCCGGGAGCACGTTGCACTTGGTCGTGTTCGTGTTCTACACGTGCCCACCGATCAGCAGTTCGCCGATGTGATGACGAAGGGACTACCTACCTCGACTTTCGAGGGCTTTCGGTCCAGTCTTTGCGTCACCGGCGACGCTTCGACTGCGCGGGGGGGGGGGGGGGGGGGGGAGGGGGGGTTGAACATGTGTACATGTACGTAGGTCTGGGTCCTGTATGCAGTACCGGTTGTATCTGTCTCCCTCTGTATGTACGTGTATCTTAGGAGACAAGATACCGATCACACCGCTTGTACCTATATATATATATATATATATATATATATATGCCTAGTGCACGATCAATCAATTATCGATGCAGCAAATCATTCTCTACAGTCTTCATATGCATCATGCAAAGAACCCAGCGAATCGATGGAGGACTAATTAGGTAACCCTGGTCTACTAATACACCTACGCGTGGTAGGTTAGTTTCTTTGTTTTTCTTTTCTTTTTTTGTAGGTTAGTTTCTTTGTTTTTTCTTTTTAGGGGAGGTTAGTTTTACTATTGGAGTAGCATAATCATTGGACGTGTACGCACAGGAAAACCAACGTACACACGCACGCCCGTGGCGCATCCAAACAGGAGACCAGCGCACATGTACGGCGTGGCCGATCCCAATAGGACCAGCGGAACAGCACAGCGCAGGTCGATTTTTTTTAATCTATATATCTATATCTATACTTACCAAAAGTTCTGAAAATTAAAAAAATGAAATAAAATTTTTAATAATTTTAAATGCTTCTGCATTCAAAAAATGTTTGCGGTTTAAAAAAATCGCATATTCAAAACATGATTGCGATTTTGAAAAGAAATGTTCGGAAAATCAAAAAATGATCATGATTTTTTAAAGTTTGTGTGTTAAAAATGTTAATGAAATTAAAAACAATTCTTTACTTCAAAAAGTTCATGAATTGTAAAAAATACTAAAAATTCAAAAACAATTCGTGACTTACAAAATAGTTTATTGATTCATAAAATTTTCACTGATTCAAAAAAATTCATGCATTTCAAAAAGATTCGTTCAATCAAAAAATGGTTGTGAATTTCAAAAATTGTCCCACCAATTTCCAAAAGAAAATTCGTTGATTCTAAAAATATTCGCTGATTAACAAAAACATTTAATTTTTCCACAATTTTAAAAAAAATTGCAAATAGTATAAAATTTTCAAGACTTTAGAATTTTTTTGATAATCTGTAAAAATGTTCATGAATTTTAAAAATGTTCATGAATTTAAAAATGTTCACAAATTTGAAAAATGTTCATGATTTAAAATATGTTCACGAGTTTAAAACAATGTTCATGATTTTCAAATTTGTTCACAATTTCACGTAAATGTGAGTAATAGTGTATCTGGGTGATGCAACAAAATGTGGTCGTGGCCATTGAAGATTATAAATTTCTTGGTACCGTTGCGACGCACCGGCCGTTTTGCTAGTCTATATCTATATCTATATGACAATACCTACCTACTAATAAAGTACAGACCGTTTCTGCCTGTCCAATGTCATATGTTTTACAAAGAAGCCCCTGATTTTTTAAGTAATCCGTGGTCCAACATTAGTCCTTTCTCTATTGGGTTTCGGCCCAACTGCGACAACCACTATCTCGTATGGTTTAAAAAAAACCTGGTTTTTCTTTAAGTACCCCGCGGTCCAACATTAAGTGCTCTTTCTCGGTTGGGTTTCGGCCCAACTACGACAGCAGCTATCTCGCGTGCATGGTGCTGGTTAGTATTCCACGTTGTAGGCCCGGTTTGATGTGTTTTCAGTCTGTTAGGTCCCTGCCTTTTATTATTTACAAAGAATATGTAAAACATGATTATGCTATAACTTTGCAACTGTAAGTGGGATTAAAATAATTTGTATATGTAATATGATTCAAAAAAATGTGAGGTTTCCAACCGTCCCGTTATTTGTTTCTGTTAACCACTTTGAAATTCTGTTCAGAACATAAACTTAATTGACCTAATTAATTACTACAATGTATTTTGGGAAATGCTAACACAGAATATAACTTTTATAAAATCTTTATATATATGAAATATGTTACGGGGCCTATATGGATCGGAGAGAGTATGAATGATCGATTTCAATGGGCATATAGGAGTAATAAAGAAAGAAGAGAATAAAGGACATGATCAGTAGGCATAAAAAGAATGGGAGATTCGAAAGACAATATGAACGAGAGAACAACACAAAGGAATTGGTATTAATACCAAGGACGTGAGATGCATGCAATGCAATAATAAAAAGGATTAAGCCGAATGACGTGGGAGGGACACACATAATTTCCTGCATGCAATAATAAAAAGGATTAAGCCGAATGACGTGGGAGGGACACACATAATTTCCGCTAGACCTTAGTGTGTGCCTCTCTGTCGTGCCCGGGCACAATTCAGATGTTGGGCCGTGCTAACGGATATTTCAGTGGACGCGTCAATTATCTCTCCTGTTGTAACCCACGGGTATATGTGCTAATACCGAACGCTCTGCCCGTCCGTCGTCATACGTTTTACAAAAAAGTCCTTGATTTTTTCTTCAAGTAACCCACGGTCCAACATTAAATTTCATTTCTTTGTTGGGCTTCGGCCGAACTGCGGCAGCCGCTATCTTGCGCGTCGGAGCGCTGGTTATTATTCCGCATTCAACTGTAGTAGGCCCAGTAATATCTGTTTTCAGCCCATTAAGTCCATGGCTTTTATTATTCAGAAAGAATATGTTAAACATGATTATGCTATAACTTTGCAACATAAAACAGATTAAAATAATTTGTATATGTTATTTAATAAGAAAAATGTGTAGTTTCCAGCTGTGCTACTATTTGTTTGTTAACTACTTTAAAAGTTTGTTCAGGGCATAAACTTAATTAATCTAATTAATTGATATGGTGTATTTTGGAAAATGCTGATACTCAATATAACTTTTTTATAATCTTTCTATATGAATGAAATATGTTACGATTGCATGTATGGATCGAAGGAAGTATGAATGATCGATTTCAATGGGCATATAGGAGTAATAAAGAAAAGGGAGAATGAATGACGTGTTCAATAGGGATAAAAAAGAACCGAAGATTAAAAAAATGAATGGAATAATAACACAAAGGAATTTGTATTAATACCAAGGGCATGGCATGTATGCAATGCAATAATAAAAATAAATTAATACCGAGGGACATGGGAGGAGCACACATATATGCGCTGCTGCATAGTGTGCAACCATTATGTGCAACAGAAATAAGAGCGTCGAGTTGTATGCAACGAACTGGGGTCGTGTCGCTTAGACATGCACACACTTTTTTATGGCATAGTTATGATGGATGTTTTTCACACGGCAATTTTTTGCATGAAATGTTGTAAATGTACCCATGGAAATTTGCCCATGACATTTCAACAAAATTTTCCCATGGCATTTGTTTGTTTTTGCAGTGCTCACATGTTATGGCAAAGATTTGTAACCCCCATGGCATATTGTGTCTATTATACCATGTCAATTTGTTTTGCAAACAATGTTTTAAAGAGTACTGTTTTTTGTACTTTGCAAAATTATGTTTAATGTAGTTTCCCATACTAGCAAGGGCACTTTTATTTGTTGAAGTCTGGCCTTTTAATTTTAAAGAGCATGGAGTTTTTTCATAAGTGCATGACATTTTTATTTGTGTATATCAATGGCAAAAAAGTAGCTAATCTAAGTCAGGTCGAAAATACCATATTTAGGCTAAAGTGGGCCTTTTTTCGCCCAACAGGGAAGGTAGGAGAGCAGCGTACGAGAGGGAACGTGTTCGATCCTCAAAAAAAAGACAGAGCATGTTCGCTCAGGGGGTTCTTTTCAAGCGAACAAAATAGTTCACTCAATCGAACCCCTCGGGGAATGTTTACTTAGCTGGTGGCTTCTTCCTTGGGGAACGATCGTCGGTTATTGGCGTCCATTTTTATAGGTTAGTTTCTGAAACTTATGATTTTTTGTCACAATTACAAAGTAGAGGTTGAACTTAATGAAATTTTAAAACTCATCGAAAAGTATTCAAAATAAATCTCATTTAAAAGTTGCCATATAGAGAGGAGTTTTTGCCTTGTCCCCCAAGGTGGTGATACGCTATGGATCGTCGGTGGACATTGAGTTGTAGGCTTGGGCCACCCTATTGTCATTGGTCCTCTTCTATTTGTCGTTATACCCCGGGATCATGGCATCGTTACATAACATTCCAACAAAGTAAATTAATTGCTTCTTCTGAAATTTGGAAACTAAACAAACCTAGTACAGGGCAAAGTGCTAAAACATTAAGCACTACATCTTCTGATGCAACAAATTATACTTCTACTCCAAAAGCACAGTAGCTTAAGTCACTCAAGCACACATAGCATTTGCACTAATAACATAGAAACAAAGGGATCCTAGGAGTAATCTAGAGCACATCAGGCAGTTGCCGGCTGCGTAGCATTTTCATGGTCTAGAGCATCTTCTCATTGATGGTTGATGATGAATTCCTCCATGATAACCTCATGGTTGTCATCGAGCTTGAACTAGGCTTGCAGCATGGCAATGATGTCAGCAGGAAGCTAGTCCTTAAATTGTTGAGCAAAGGAACCCAATGTGGCCTCAGTGATGTCTTCGCCATCTTTGACAATGTGGAGGCTACGACAAACAAGCTTCTTTGCTGCCTTGGCAACTGGCACAACCTTTCCATGGCTACTGGATGGAGCCGCTCACTGGATTTGCGGAGAGATAAGTTGTCCTTTTGGTAGATGTGCACCGTTGCAAATGTTTGCGTTGCGTACTGGTGGCCTGGGAGGCGACGACGTTGGTGAAGCCAGCACAGCCTCCTGGCATGTTTGGAACGTAGGCTTGATTTGGGCAGACAACATGTCTAGGAGGTAGACCCTAGAGGCGTGTTGGATCCAGATGTGGCTTGAGGGGTGATTCGAAGCCCGGAGGTGCACCAATGATAGGCAGGATGAGAGTCGCCAGCGAGCAGAGATAACTTGTATCAATACTTGTTAGGGAACGTAGTATTTTCAAAAAAATTCCTACGCACATGCAAGATCATGATGATGCATAGCAACGAGAGGGGAGAGTGTTGTCCATGTACCCTCGTAGACCGAAAGCGGAAGCGTTAGCACAACGCGGTTGATGTAGTCGTACGTCTTCACGATCTGATCGATCAAGTACCGAACGCACGGCACCTCCGAGTTCAGCACACATTCAGCCCGATGACGCCCCTCGAACTCCGATCCAGCCGAGTGTTGAAGGAGAGTTTCGTCAGCACGACGGCGTGGTGACGAGAGGAAAAGGAGCAGGAAGGGTTACATGCATTGGTGAATTCTCTACTAATCCCTCCCTGCAGCGATTCATCAAAACTAAGGAAATTATGATAGACTCTTTAAATTGTATAAGGGAGATGGTATGTTTCCATCCCCACCATACAAGCCCCCACGTTTAGCGACCTAGTAAAATCCACATGGCTGGGTGGCCCTCTAGCTCTATAAACCCGGATTGAATGCTAGCAAATCAACAAGGAAAACAATATGTGATCATGCCTTATTGCAAATGTCGTAGCAACCCGACCAAGATGCAATGATCTTCCATAGCTATACAATCATCAAAGCTAAGGAGAACATAAGCAACAAGTAAAACACATGTCTCACGCCACACAATCGCAAAGTCTTGACAGCTACGGAGGAAAGGTTCATATCTTTGCATAACTGTTGTTTTCTCTCTCTCATGGTACGCTCTAGTCTTTTTTCCTCCGCATGTCTCTTAAGAATTTGTTATCACCGTAGAGGTAACTTCTAACTGTGAATGTCAAATCTTTGTTTGGGACCAAATAAAACAATCCGGCTTTAAAGCAGCGCTCTCTATACTTCATAATCGCACCATCTATGGTGCATGACAGATTTTTAATGATTTCACCACTTTCCATATAAACCGGGTATGAGTTGATCTTCCCCAACTTAACCATCATTATAAGCCGCCATCTTCCCGTACAAAGCTCTATTTCGTGGCGCAATGCCGTTGATTTAAGTACAGCTGCAGGTTTGGCCAATGCCCTCATGCCATACTCGTCACGAAGACATAGCCTGAACATCTTCTTTGGTCTGATGATCTTGTGATCTTTTTCAAAAAGTAGAGACCCAACCTTCTGCTTGAAAATAAATAAGAACGTCTTCGTCGGAATCTGGGGTTGGCGTTTGATCATGAGTATGACATGAGCATCCTAAATTGGCATCCCATTATTTTTCAGAGAAAAGAAAACCCCTACGAGCTAGCAGTACATAGGCAAGTAAGAAAAAAGGTGTACTGGAGTATACTGCATGAACATCTCAAAATAACATATAGAAGCAGAAATAAACAACCCTCGTTCGTATGTACCTGCAGCTGCCATCGAAGGTAGTTGTCTTCATCTGCATCATGCAAAGAACCCGGCGAATCGATGGAGGGCTATATTTCTTTCGTGGGAGATCAGATGACTGATTAGGAAGCCCGTACGTGTTATGACACGTCTGTCTTGTCTTTGCCTCGAATATTTCTTTCCACCTACCTACCTACATGTCCTGTATCATTTTCTATCGCTCCTACTCTATCATATAGGACGTGTTTAGGTCAACTTCATCACGCGACCCTATCATGCCCGCTCCATCCGTTTAGGATAAAAAAGACAAACGAGACGGCCCAGCCGCAACGGACTTTTGTCCGCTTTGTGTCTGCTTTCGACCCATCCCCGGTCCAAGTTTGTGCCGGTTTTGGGGTGAAATGGACAGCGCGCGGACGGGCGGGACGCGCGCGCTTGTCCTCCCCTGGCCCGCCTGTCGGTGGGAGAAACCAAACCCCCCACGCCTATTTGGTGTCATTTCCCCCAAAAACTCCCACGTCCCTCTCGCCGCCCCCTCTCTCTCCCCCGTCCATGGCCGACGCACCGCCGAGTTTCGGCGGCCTGACCGTCGACCCGCCCGCAAAGAAGAAGAAGAAGACGCCAAGGAAGCCGCGGTCGGAGTGCACGCCGGAGGAGATCGCCAAGTTCGAGGCGGAATTGGCGAAGGGGAGGGAACGGAGAGCGGTCGTCAAGGTCAATGCCACCGCAGCCAAGATCGCCGCCCAGCGCGATGACCTGGAGGCCGCGCGGCGCAAGGCCGCGGCCGACGAGAAGGAGGACCTCGTCAACAAAGCGCACGCCATCCTCATGCTTGGCTTGGGCCATCCGCCCGGGTTCCCTGAAGCGGCCATCGGCCTGGCGAGCACGGGCTCGTCGGTCGCCCGGCCTACGCACTGCCAGTCGCCGACCTCGCGCACCACGCCCATGTCGCCCGGCTTTCCTCCGCCAAGGCACGACGGCCAGACCCGTTTCTCGGGGTCGCCGGACGTGGGCTTGTTCGCGCCGTTGACACCGCACCCCGCAGCCGTCATCGACCTCAACGTCACACCTGGGTCCAGCAGCGGCGGCCGTCCGTCCATCGAGATGCAAAGAAAGCAGGCACGGGCACCGTTCACGGGCACCATGTCGGCCCCCCGCGTCTTGTTTGACGGAATGTCAACCCCAACGCCAGCGGTCGACGACCCCTTCTACAACAAGTACATGGAGGACGTGATCTTCGAGGGTGGGCATGGCCGTCCCTACGACCCCAAGGAGACCCAAAGTCAGGATGGCCGTGCCCAGTACGTGCCCGATGAAGAGGCCGACGACCGTGCAGAGTACGACCATGGTGACTCGTGGCATGAAGACGATGACATCTATGTCAAAGGTGATGGTGATGAAGAAGAAGGCAATGACGTTGATATTAGTGGTGAGCCATTGTTCATCGACGAGCCCACCCAAAGAGCGGAAGCATAAAAGAAGAAGAAGAGCATTCGCACGGGTTCATACACACAAGATGAGGACAAGTTGATTTGCCAAGCTTGGATGGAGATTAGCCAAGATCCAAGGACCGGCGCGCAACAAAAGGGCATTGTTTTTTTGGACGAGAGTCCATAAAACATTCAATGAAAAGAAGATATTCGAGCCCTACCAAATTACAAGCAATCGTGGCATCGGCCGATTCAAAAGAGATGTTTGTTCATCCAACAAGAGTGCAACAAGTATCAAGCCGCATTTGAGAGCGTTCAAGCACGGCCCGTGAGCGATCATGAGTGTGGACTTGTCGAAGATGAGCGACAAGACGAGGGTCTGGTTCGAGGCCAAGCAGAAGGAGATGGTCGACGCCGAAGGTCTGAACTAGGTCGTCCGATCGGCCGTGGCCGTTCTTTTTGGAGGCTGGCATGGGTGCCGCCCGCCCGCTGGGCCGCTGGCTGTGTGCTGGCGAGAAAACATTCATTTTGGTGGTCGGCTGTGTTGCCGGCGAGGACAACTATTCATTTTGGAGGCTGGCTGATGCCGACGATGGATGTGTAGGCCCCTGGCTCTGTTACCGGCATGATGAATCGGGACCGCTGGCCTGAAATAGGGCTTGGCATTTAAAACGTTCCTTCTAGTTTTTAAATAGACGCGGACAGGATGGGGCAAATGGATGCGGCCATGCGCCCAGCCGCATCCCAGGACACGCCCAGACACGACCCCAAATCGCTGCCCGAACGGACAGAATCCGGACAAAATGGACGTCCGTTTGGAGTCGCGCAGTGAAAATGACCTTACGAACAGGAAATCGGGCACCAGAAAACCAACGCACACGCACGCCCGTGGCGGATCCAAACAAGACACCAGAAGTCCAGAACTAAAAAGCACATGTACGGTGTTCAAAATAAAAAGCACATGTACAGCCGTGGCAACAGGTAAAACCGGAACGGCCCACGAGCAGGAAAAACCACCCACGCGAGCAGACATGATCTCCTCTGACTGCTGTTCCTCATCGAGGCGCCTCCGCCATCCCCGCGCCACGCCTGCCAATGATGCATCGCACGGCTGCGGGCTGCCCTCAATCCTGTGCGAGTCATGGTAGCCGCCGAACGCCTGCGCGCTGAAGCACCTGCGGTCGCAGTAGCTACAAGAGAAGTCGACAAGGCCGCGCTCCGGACGGCGCCGTCGGCCAGCAGAGACGCTCGGTGGCGCCGTGCGTCGTCCCGGGTCTCAGGCCGAGACTGTTGATGGTACACTGCACCTTGGCCTCTGTTGAGTATGTATTTTGTACTGCACGTGTATTGGAATTACGACCTACCTTCTAGTCTTGTATAATTAAGATAGAGGTTTTTTTTGTATTATATATGCGTACACCAACACCCCAATCAACACATCGTATTGCAAATCATCTATTTACATGATATCATTTTTTTCAGTCTAACCCTAGAATAGCTGCCGCCGTTGCCGCCGCACCCCACCTCTGCACCTGCCGCCGCTGCGCCCCTCCACCTCCTGCCTCCACGCGCCACCGCCATTGTGCCTCGCTTCCGCCCTCCCACGCGCGCGCCACCGCCACTGTGCCTCGCTTCCGCCCTCCCACGCGCGCGCCTCGTCCTGCTGCTACGCTCGCCAACGACCGCATTGACCGCCTGGCGAGCTAGCTTCGCTAGCCAGTCGCCAGCCGCGCCCGTGCTCCGCGCCGCTCTGCTTTTCATCCCGCGCCGTGCTCCACCAGCCGCCGCGCCTTCTCCCGCTGCAGTCGCGTCCCGCCGCTGCTGCCATCTCCTATCCCAACCCTAACCCTAGCCGCTACCCCGCATGCCGCCATGTCGTGGCCCTCCTCCCCCGGCTCCTCCTCCACCTACTCATCCAATCCGTTCGCTGGTTCCGAGCCCTCCGCCGCTGCCATCCGTGACCTCAATATTGAGGCCCGGGTCTCCATCCGTCTCGAAAGGTCCAGCACGTCATACTATGCATGGAAGACCTACTTCAACCTTGTCTTTCGCGAGTACTATCTCATCGAGCATATCGACGGTTCCGTGGACAACGCGTACATGCGCGGCGACCCGGAGTGGTCCGCCATCGAGGCCACGCTCATCCGTTGGTTCTACCAGACGGTCTCAAAGGACATCTTCCACACGGTCGTCGCCGAGGACGATGACGCCTGCATCATGTGGGCCAAGATCAACGCGCTCTTCACCGACAACAAACTCCAGTGCCTTGTTTTCTTGCAGCAGGAGTTCTTCGGCTGTCACCAGGATAACTCCACCATCGACGAGTATTGCATGAGGCTCGAGATGCTCGCCGACGAGCTTCGCGACATCGGTGCTAAGGTCTCTGATTACCTCATGCCGAGCACCCTCATCGCCGGATTTAATGAGGACTTCGGCAACGCGGCGTCCAACCCCACTCTGCTGCCGCAACCCACTTTCCAGCGCGTTGTCGCGTACCTCAAACTTGAGCAGCGCCGGATGACAAAGCTGAAGCAATGGGTCCAGCACACCGCTCTCGCCGCCGGTACCACCCGTGAGCCCCCCCTCCCTGCCCGCCCGCGCCCCCAGCGCCTCCCCAGCAGCCGCAAGGTGGCGGGGGCCGTCGTCAGCAGCAGCCGCCACAACAGCAGGTGCAGGGCGCAGGAGGGCGCCCCACTTCCAGCAGCCGCCTTCTCCGTGGGCCGTCGGGCAGAACCCGTGGATGGGCGTCGTCCATGCGTATCATATGCCCGTCCCGCGGGCTCCTGCACCGGGTCTCCTTGGCTCCCGTCCAGCGTGCCACCAGCCGTTCGTCGGCACCCCCTACTAGCCCTACGGTGCCCCGCTCGCGCCGCCACTCCTCAGTGGCTACGGCGCGCCAGCCCAGGCGCCGCCCTATGGAGGCCAGCCGCCAGCACCTAGACCATGGGACCCATCCCTCCTGGCTGCCCTACACTCGGCGCCGTCACCGAGCAACTATGGCGGTGGAGGCGATTGGTACATGGACTCGGGTGCTACTGCGCACATGACAGCTCATCCCGGTAACCTTTCCTCCGCCACTCCCGTTCACACTCCCACTCGCATCACCGTTGGCAACGGTTCCTGTTTACCCATCACCCATGTCGATAGCACTAGTTTTCCTTCCAGTTCCACACCTATCACTATGTCTAACGTTCTTGTTTCACCTGACTTAGTCACTAGCTTAGTCTTTGTTCGTCGTCTTACTCGTGAGAATCCTCTTACTGTTGAATTTGATGGTGTTGGTTTTTCTGTGAAGGACGTCCGTACCCGGATGGTGCTTCACCGATGTGATAGCCCTGATGAGCTTTATCCCGTGCACGTCGGCGCCTCCACTTCCACACCCGTCGCTCTCTCTGCCGGCGTCGACCTTTGGCATGCTCGCTTGGGCCGCCCCAACCCCGCCGTTTTGCGTCAGATTCTTAGGAGTTTTTATTTTTCATGTAATAAGCTCGATGATCATACTTGCGAGGCTTGTCGTTTGGGCAAGCACGTGCGTCTTTCCTTTAGTGCGTCTACTTCAGTTTCCACCTTTCCATTTCAGTTGATTCATAGTGATGTTTGGACGCCTCCCGTTGCGAGTAAGACGGGCTATCTATACTATTTTGTGATTTTAGATGATTATTCTCATTATGTGTGGACTTTTCCTCTTCATTGTAAATTCGATGGCTTAGCCACACTCACCACCTTTTATTCATACGTCACCACTCAGTTCGGTCACCCCATACTTGCACTCCAAACTTATAACGGAAAAGAGTTTGACAACGTTGCTCTTCGCTCCCTTCTCGCCTCTCACGGCACCACCTTATGTCTGACTTGCCACTACACTTCACAGCAGAACGGCCGCACCGAGCGCATTCTCCGCACTCTTAATGACTGCGTTCGCACGTTGCTCTTCCATGCTAACGTGCCCGCTCGGTTCTGGCCCGATGCCCTCGCCACCGCCTCTCTCTTAGTCAATGTTCGTTCGTGTCGTCCCCGGTGGAACTACGCCCCTCACCACCTTCTTTTCAGTACACCACCGCCCGATGATGGTCTTCGCATATTTGGGTGTCTCTGTTATCCTAGCACCCCGTCCACCATGCCACACAAGCTTGCACCCGCTCCGTCCCATGCATCTTCCTTGGCTACCCTCCCAACACCAAAGGTTACCGGTGCTATGATCTGTTTCTAAGTTCATGACTCGAATGGAAATGTCGCCTCCCTGTGTCTAAGTTGGCATGATACTGTAGTGGAAGAGGAGGAGAAATTTACTGTTGTTTCTAGAAGAGAGAAAAAGTCTCCTGCTAAGAGAAATGTCACTATTTCTTCTCTTACCTCCTCTTCTATACCTTGTACTAGAGGTCAGCAAAAGAATATCAGTTGTACTTTGCCCCCTAGTAGATCTGGATACTATATATGTTAGGAGATGGTGTTATATTAAGATGCATATATTGTTATGTTACGCAAATTGTATCATCTTACCACTTAAGTCAGCCTTCCCTTTAAGCAGAAAATTCAGTTAGGAGCTACTGTTAGGAGCTACTATCAAAAACTTGAGCAACTATCAAAAAATTCAGTTAGGTACAGTTAGGAGCTACTGTCAAAAACTTGAGCTACTGTCAAAAAAATCAGTTAGGTACAGTTAGCATCATGTAAGAAAATGGCCATAATGTGCCCTGATAATGATGTATTTTGTCATAAAAATATATAGTGGACTGCCATGATAATGACATGCTGCTAGTAGTTACTTCCACCATGAGTTTCATTAACAGCAAGTCAGTTTTGTTTATAGTTGAAAGTAAGTGTGTGGTTTGAAAATCAAACAGAAATGTGTCGTGATGAATTTGCAGGTACCCCGAGAGGCCCTTGAGTCTGCCGGAATGTCGATTAACTTCGGTTCCGGCAAATTCGGGTACTCCATATGTCCTATTTTCAGCAAAGGTCATGCTGAAATTTTTCGTGAATTTTAGCATGACTTTGCTAAAAATAGGACATATGGGGTACTTGCGACTAATGCATGGGCCGGGGTATTGTAGTACTTAGTTAAGTAGGATCAACTGCCCCGCCATTCTTGCTGCATTAAACCATAGGTGGCAATAGAGCCAAGTGATTAGGCCCAACTTAGAATTCTCCTTAGCATCAATAAACCCTAGATGATAAACCCAACATAGGTGGCAATAGAGCCAAGTGATTAGTGCCAAGTGATTAGGCCCAACCTAGGGTGCCTCGGCATCGATAAACCCTAAATGATGAAAACTTAACCTGGCTTCTATAGGGTGCCTCGGTGTCGATGAGAACCTAAATGATGTACGCTTAGGCTTTTAGGGTGCCTCGGCGTCGACAAAACCTAAATGATGAAAGCTTAGGCTTTTAGGGTGCCTCGACGTCGACAAACCCTAAAGGATAAAACCTTGGCTTTTAGGGTGCCTCGGTGTCGATAAGAACCTAAATGATGAAAGCTTAGGCTTTTAGGGTGCCTCAGCGTCGACAAACCCTAAATGATAAAAGCCTAGCTTTTAGGATGCCTCGGTGTCGACAAACCCTAAATGATGTAGTTTTGAATTATGAACGTAGGATATGTCGTCATCATCATCGGACGACGAAAGTCTCCCGGCGGAGTGCGACTGGTGCCACGACGATCGAGGTCTGTGCGACATGCCTCACCTGGATGATGATTGGCGCTTCAGCATTAAGCTCGAGGAGACCTTCGAAGTTGAAACAGTACACAACGACGACAAGTGTTATTTTCATAATTAAGCATGACTTCAACTATTTCAACGTGTAATTTTCATCTTTTACAATTCGAGTATAGCTTATCCCATGCCATGCAAGACGCTATGTCTTGGAGAGGATGGATTTTGAAGACCATGAAATTTCTAAAACAAAGAAAATTCACCTAAGGACTCATCAGACGTGGACTTTGAAGTAAATCTATATAATTCTGAGAGCGTAACCCATTTTGGTTGCAAAAATTGGGAAGCATTTTGCAAGATATATGGTTTTGATGAGGGTATGCTTATCACCATGGATGTTAGTAATCCTGACATCAACCAAGACAATATGGACATTTGGGTCCTTGTTGATACGCCTCTAGTTCTACCGCTATGTGAGTTTCTCAAACATAGTTATTAGCTAATTTATATTGTTTATTTCAAAATAGTTGACAGCTTATTTCCATTGACAGCTTATTTTTATTGTTCAAAGAATGTGCGGGAGATGATAGACAAAACCCACTACACCGATGGCTCCGAATTAACAACTTACAAGGAGAAAAATCATCTGGTCGGATTTTGTACTGACATTGAGAATTACATTATCCACAAACAAACTCCTCAACATTATGGTAAATACGTGCCACTAGTGCATGTGTTCAACTACGGTAACTACCATGGAGATACCCTGGTAAGATTTTTACTATTACGACATCCGTGCATCTTTTGCATACTTCTAAAACTAGTACATCATTGCTAACTATGAAGTTATTACTATGTTTTCAACAGATAATCCCAGAGAATTGTGTGCCTCATATGATGTATCAGAAAGGTAGCGTTAATGTTTTGAACATACAGCCAGGTCGTCCTACGAATCTCAACTGTCCATATGAGATTTCTAAAAGAAGTGGAGACATGAAAATCAAAGGATGGAAAAAATGTATGGACAGTCGTAAGGAGCTTCTTGGAAGCAAAAGGAAGCAAAGCGCAAGAATTGGAGACAGGATGTTCTCCATTCTCCATAATGGAGAGTCAGGGTCTATATTGTTTTATGCTATTTTAGCTTAAATAGGGTATTTAGGTCCTGCCTAATACTGATGATCATGTGCTAAGAACAATTAAGTAGGGTTGGTTCGATGACTATCAAGATGATGATCGTATGAATTGTTATGAATAACGAGTAGAAGTTATATGATGATGATTAGTAGGACTTGTTAGGATTAGTATTACTTCCGACAAACTCGATACTCGCGGTCTCGAGACTTGTATTGTTTTATCTTTGTTCGGTCTTTTGAATTCGGAGACTAATATGATGAATTGTATTCGGAGACTAATCTTCTATTGTATTTGATGAATCTGCTGTTGCTGTGTGCTACTGTCTATATTCCGTCAAATAATATATTTTGTAACCTGTGCAAAAATTAGAAAAGTAAAAAAACTAATATTCATACTAATGGCGCATCACTACAGAGTGCGCCATTAGTATGCCAAGTATACTAATGGCGCATCCATCCGCAGTGCGCCATTAGTGTGCCAAAGCACATGGTTAAATATGGCCCTGGGAGGCATACTAATGGCGCATGGTGTTATATACTAATGGCGCACTGGGTGGTGCGCCATTAGTATACCAGATACTAATGGCGTGATACTAATGGCGCACCAGTGATGCGCCATTAGTAGGCAAAACTGGTGCGCCATTAGTAGGCCTTTTCCTAGTAGTGACTCCTACGACGGGCTCGACCTCGACCTCGCCCATCGCCTCCTCCATGCCTGGCTCGGCTGTCACCATCGCGGGTCCTGACGCTGCAGGCCACGCCCCTGACGCCGCGCCCCCCGCCGCCGCGGGCGCCCGTGTTGTGGCCGTGGCTGTCGGTGTCAAAACCGGTGGATCTCAGGTAGGGGGTCCCGAACTGTGTGTATAAGGTCGATGGTAACAGGAGACAGGGGACACGATGTTTACCCAGGTTCGACCCCTCTCTATGGAGCTAATACCCTACGTCTTGCTTGATTGATCTTGATGAATATGAGTATTACAAGAGTTGATCTACCACGAGATCGTAATGACTAAACCCTAAAAGTCTAGTCTGGCTATGATAATGATTGTCCTCCCCCGGACTAAGTCCTCCGGTTTATATAGACAACGGGGGGACCTAGGGTTACATAAGGTCGGTTACAAAGAAAGGAATCTACTTATTTGATCGCCAAGCTTGCCTTCCACGCCAAGAAGAGTCCCGTCCGGACACGGGTGCGGTCTTCGGTCTTCGTATCTTCATAGCCCATCAGCCCGGCCCATGGCTAACAAGCCGGACGCCTGAGGACCCCTTAGTCCAGGACTCCCTCAGTATCCCCCAAACCAGTCTTCAATGACAAGGTGTTCGGCGCATAGATTGTCTTCGGCATTGCAAGGCGGGTTCCTCCACTGATGACTTCCAAGTAGTGTGTTCGGCCTTCCATTTAATGTTGTACCCCTCGGCTTCTGCGCATCGACAACTTTAGTTTCCACGTGTCGATCGAATGCGAGAGATCAGGGTATTTTTGCATATACCACCTTGACCGTACCAGAAAGGTGCCTATTTAAAGAGAACAGATCTCAGATCCCCTCCAAATCTCATGGAAGAAACCCTCAGAGCTTGTGGAGCAGAACCACCCCAACATGGCTAGCGCTCCCAGCTCTTCCTCTTGTCCCCACAACTCTGAAAAGGGGAATTGGGAGAGATGTTCAGTTTCTCACAGTCAGCTGGTGAAGCTGCAAACACAGGGCTTTCTTTCCCCCACGGATTTGGTCCCCGTATGAGCAGGGATGACGTCCTTCAAGGGCGGGGCTCAAGCGGAGAACTTCCCCAATCCGACTAGGGGAGAACGAGTATGCTTCGTCCCCTTCTTGTTAAGAGGTGTCAGATTTCCGATCCATCCCTTCCTCCGAGGTCTGCTGGAGTATTATGGTCTCCAACTGCACAGTCTCACTCCCGCCTCTATCCTTCATATTGTGGGTTATGTCGCTCTATGCGAGCTATTCCTGAGCTGCGAGGCCCATTTTGATTTATGGAGAAGATTGTTCTGCCTCGTCCCTCGTAATCAAGGTGGGTCAATTTTTGAAGTGGGAGGAGCCAAAGTGTGGCGCATCGCCGGGACCGGATACCTGTCCGGCATGCCGAAGAAAGCTTCCGAAGAGTGGCCTTCCGAATGGTTCTACATCGACGGCGTCGCTCTTCCTGACCCTATCCGTATGGGCCTTCTCGAGTTTTCAAGTGCTCCATTGAAGAAACACCATAGCTGGCGTCCTCGGACCCTCGAGGAATAGGATAGTGCAGATATCAGCCTGCTCCTGGGCAAGATTAAGATGCTTGCCCAGTCCGGATTGTCAATAGTCGAGGTAATGGCGATCTCCACAACGTGGGCGGATCCAGCCACTCCAATACAGAGGGCTGCCCATGTGGCATTATAACGGGGAAGACGACGCCTCACGCTACGGTCGAAAGGGCCCAAAGACCCCCGCTGCTCTGGCCAAAATATTGGCCAAACTGTATAAAGGGGAGAAGGAGGAGTTCACCCGTCTCCTATATCGAGACGGATTTTCCATGTATAATCTTCCTAGCTGGGTAACCTCTAACTCCACTATTTTAATCATGTCCCTGAATCATTCTTGACAGGCAGTATCTTATCCGCTTATAAGTTATAACAGGAATGGCGAAAGGCTGACGAGGGGATCCACGACCCTGCCCCTCAGCCGGAGAATCGCAACCGGGACCTTGACCCCGGATATGAGGAAGATCCGCACATATTTGTGGAGCTCGACGATGGAATATTCTATCAGATGAGCTATGACGGTACCGATGTACCCATCATCACCGATTACCCCGGTCTCCTTCCTGCTTCGCATGTAAGTAATCCGGAGATACCTTGTCCAAGAGATTTTTCTCATTCCTCCTCACCCACCGCACTGTCCTGTGCTCAAAAGGGGAGGTGCTCGGTGCGCCATGCTGCCCCGGGGGCATCTCCGAAGAGAGCGCCCCCCACCCCAGGCAAGCCTTCAAAGAGGAAGGCAAATGAAGATATAGCCAAGCCTTCATCAAATAGGTATGGATTTGAAAATATGCACCTTGGCAGTCAATCCAACTGTGACCTTTCCGTTTACCCTGTATCATGAAAAAGGTGTGTTGGACTATATCCGGGGGTCCGGGCGGTCATACTTCCTGCAGCCAGGATCCAGATCCTGCCGTAAAGACGAGGGCTGATGCGGGGTGACGCCAGACTGTCCTCCAGCCAAGGATTCGGATGATGTATCCGTCACCAACTCGGAAGTGGAGAGCGCCATGAATCGTTGGTGCTGCAGGGCCGTTTTACAAGACCCCAGTTTTTCAGAAGAGGCATTTAACGCCTTTAGCTCAGTCGATACATATATCTAAGCTTCTCGAGATGGGCTTAACAAAGCCACAAAGCAGCATTTAAAAGATCTGCAGGTTAGTTTACTTTGTCCGAATATGATAACCACATGCCAGTAGCCCCCGAGACTTGAAGCAGTTGGTACAAATGATTTAAGGATCGTTGTATAACCAGGTTCTTACGGAGAAGAACGACCTGCTAGCCCAAGAGCTGGAAAAGTGCCGGACACAGCTAACCGCTGCTAGTGCCGAACTAGAAAAGCTCAAGAAGGCGTCCTCTGGTAATATTTCCCTCCATCAAGAAACAATGATTATATGCCAGCTGTGCTGATACTGCTGCTTGTCTCATAACAGGGTCGTCAGACCAACTGGAAGAGAAACCAAAGGCCGCTCAAACGGACGAGGAAGAGGCAAAAAGAACGCGCGCCGCAGGCGAGCGCGTTCTGACCCAAGTCAGAGAGGAGAAAAACAAACTCCAGGATTCCAACATCCAGCTGGGCGAGGAACTGAAAGATGTGCGGGCCCAACTGGTCGACTCTGTGAAGGAGAATAAAAGGCTCTGAGGCGGTATATTCAGTATGTGGCCGAACTTACCTTATAATAGTTCGAAGATGAAAGGTACTGATAAAGTTATGTTTGCAGGTATGCTGACATGCCATCCCGAAGAGGAGGTGTCCGGATCGTCAGATGATCTGCTGCAGGGGCTATCGCAAATGCACGAGCAAGCTCGGCAGGCAATGAGGAGTGTTGCTAAGGCCTTATGGCCATCCACCTCCCCTCCAAGAAGTATGGAGAAGCTTGTAGAGCTATTCAAGGGAGCGTGGCGACGTATCCGATTATGGAAAATATCGGCCTGCCAGGAGGGTGCACGAGAGGCTTGGGCCATGGTGAAAACACGGTATACCAAGCTTGATCCGAATCACATGGCCCGGGTCGGACCTTTAGGGTCAGATGGGAAAGAAGTTCCCGTTAATTTGGTATATGACCAAGTAGCAGTAGCTGCCAAATATTTCTAACAGGATTGTAAGCTAGATAGCCTGTTGGATGGTATAGAGGGGAAACTTTATGAGTCTAAGTGACTATGTACTTTCCTTGACATATGTAAATTCTAGCTGAATTGTAAAACGATTGTCATGGCAGACCTTTTCGCTTCAACCTCGGGACCCGAAGGTGCGGAGTGTTTCCGAATACCCGTGCAGCCGAATAGACCGGGGAATGCATGGAACCCAGGCGTAGGGGTCATAGTTGCTTGAACAGACAAGTTGTATTCGGCTAGTTATGTTATATTACATTAAAATTGTAAGAAACATCTTACAAAGAGAATAGTTCCGTTAAGGGTTCCTTTCCCTGGGTGTGCATGCGTTACAGTGCATGTCCGAACTGTGATTAAAAAAATCGCAGTATATATATGTATGTATATATATATATATATATATATATATATATCTTCTTGGGGTTCGCAATGGAGCGAATGCAAAAACATCTTTAATCCACCGACCGAATATTCCCTTAAGAACGGTAGCTTTTGGCTTCACCTAGTCTGAGGTACACATCCGGATGACCTGGCAGTAACAATCGTAGAGGTGCTCCCTTTATGCCCTAGCCGAACTAACGGGAATGTAGGGCATAAGCACAGGAGCCAGGCAACCTAGCTTCACCAAAACTTAAGTCATATCGATGCATATAATGGCGAAGAAAAGGTACATATGGGAAAAACGCATATATGGTGTAACACCCATGATGCGGCTATATCTCCCACGTGTCAGAGCACGACTTAGAGGCATAGCCGCATAGTAGGCATGTCGCAAGAGGGGTACTCTTTACACATCCCATGTACTGAATAAGAAAGGTATAGGAGTTGGATTACAATCGCCACTTCACACAATACATAAATATAGCATTACATCATCCATAATACAATCAAGGTCCGACTACGGAACCAAATAAAGAAAGACAACCCCTAATGCTAGATCCGACTGGGCTCCACTACTGATCAACTGGAAATGAAACAACACAACGAACACGATCCTCATCGAGCTCCTCCTTGAGCTCGGTTGCTTCACCTGCACGGTTATCATCGACACCTGCAACTATTTGGAAGTAACTATGAGTCACGAGGACTCAGCAATCTCAGACCTTCGCAATCAAGACTATTTAAGCTTATGGGTAGGAAAAGGTAGTGAGGTGGAGCTGCAGCAAGCACTAGCATATATGGTGGCTAACTTACGCAAATGAGAGCGAGAAGAGAAGCAAAGCACGGTCGAGAAACTATAATGATCAAGAAGTGATCCCGAAACTACTTATGTTCAAGCATAACACAAGAACCATGTTCACTTCCCGGACTCCGCCGGAAAGAGACCATCATGGCTACACACGTGGTTGATTCATTTTAATTAAGTTAAGTGACAAGTTCTCTACAACCGAATATTAACAAATTCCCATCTACCCATAACCGTGGGCACGGCTTTCGAAAGTTCAAAACCCTGCAGGGGTGTCCCAACTTAGCACATCACAAGCTCTCACGGTCAACGAAGGATATTCCTTCTCCTAGGAAGACCTGGTCAGACTTGGATCCCGGTAACAAGACATTTCGACAATGGTATAACAAGACCAGCAAAGCCGCCCAATGTGCCAACAAATCCCGATAGGAGCTACACATATCTCATTCTCAGGGCACACCAGATGAACACTACGTACAACTAAAACCAACCCTCAAGTTTTCCCGAGGTGGCGCTGCAAGTGGCTCTGTTTTGGACCAACACTCAGAGGAGTACTGGCCCGGGGCCTTTAAAATAAAGATGACCCTTGAGTCTGCAGAACCTAAGGGAAAAAGGCTCAGGTGGCAAATGGTAAAACCATGGTTGGGCATTGCTGGAGGAGTTTTATTCAAACCGAACTGTCAAGGGGTTCCCATAACACCCAACCGCGTAAGGACTGCAAAATCAAGGAACATAACACCGGTATGACAGAGACTAGGGCGGCAAGAGTGGAACAAAACACCAGGCATAAGGCCGAGCCTTCCACCCTTTACCAAGTATATAGATGCATTAAAGTAAGCAAGATATAATAATGATATCCCAAAATATCCATGTTCCAACATGGAACAAGCTTCATCTTCACCTGCAGCTAACAACGCTATAGGAGGGGCTGAGCAAAGTGGTAACATAGCCAAACAATGGTTTTCTAGGAAAGGTGTGTGCTACCTCTTGAGCACTTCATTGGTTTTCCCCGAAGAGGAAGGGATGATGCAACAAAATAGCGTAAGTATTTCCCTCAGTTTTTGAGAACCAAGGTATCAATCCAGCAGGAGGCTACGCGCGAGTCCCTCGTACCTACGCAAAACAAATAAATCCTCGCAACCAACGCAAATAGGGGTTGTCAATCCCTATAAGGCCACTTACGATAGTGAGATCTGATAGATATGATAAAGATAATATTTTTGGTATTTTTATGATAAAGACGCAAAGTAAAATAAAGGCAAAGCAAATAGCAAAGTAGTAGGAGATCAATATGATAAAGATAGACCCGGGGGCCATAGGTTTCACTAGTGGCTTCTCTCGAGAGCATAAGTATTCTACGGTAGGTGAACAAATTACTATTGAGCAATTGACAGAATTGAGCATAATTACGAGAATATCTATGCATGATCATGTATATAGGCATCACGTCTGAGAAAAGTAGACCGACTCCTGCCTGCATCTACTACTATTACTCCACTCATCGACCGCTATCCAGCATGCATCTAGAGTATTAAGTTAAAAATAGAGTAACGCCTTAAGCAAGATGACATGATGTAGAGGGATAGACTCATGCAATATGAAGAAAACCCCATATTGTTATCCTCGGTGGCAACAATACAATACGTGCCTTGCTGCCCTTACTGTCACCGGGAAAGGACACCGCAAGATTGAACCCAAAGCTAAGCACTTCACCCATTGCAAGAAAGATCAATCTAGTAGGCCAAACCAAACTGATAATTCGAAGAGACTTGCAAAGATAACCAATCATACATAAAAGAATTCAGATAAGATTCAAATATTATTCATGGATAGACTTGATCATAAACCCACAATTCATCGCTCTCAACAAACACACCGCAAAAAGAAGATTACATCGAATAGATCTCCACAAGAGAGGGGGAGAAAATTGTATTGAGATCCAAAAAGAGAGAAGGAGCCATCTAGCTACTAACTATGGACCTGTAGGTCTGAGGTAAACTACTCACACTTCATCGAAGGGGCTATGGTGTTGATGTAGAAGCCCTCCGTGATCGATGCCCCCTCCAGCGGAGCTCCGAAACAGGCCCCAAGATGGGATCTCATGGATACAGAAAGTTACGGCGGTGTAATTAAGGTTTTGGCTCCATCTCTAATCGTTTGGGCGTACGTGGATATATATATAGGAGGAAGGAGTACGTCGGTGGAGCAACAGGGGGCCCACGAGGGTGGAGGGCGCGCCTGGGGTAGGCAGGTGCGCCCCCTACCTCGTGGCCTCCTCTCTTGTGCCTTGACATAGGGTCCAAGTCTCCCGGGTCTTGTTCGTTGAGAAAATCACGTTCCTGAAGGTTTCATTCCGTTTGGACTCCGTTTGATATTCCTTTTCTTCGAAACCCTAAAACAGGCAAAAACAGCAATTCTGGGCTGGGCCTCTTGTTAATAGGTTAGTCCCAAAAATAATATAAAAGTGGATAATAAAGCCCAATAATGTCCAAAATAGTAGATAATATAGCATGGAGCAATCAAAAATTATAGATACGTTGGAGACGTATCAAGCATCCCCAAGCTTAATTCTTGCTCGTCCTCGAGTAGGTAAATGATAAAAACAAAAATTTTGATGCGGAGTGCTACTTGGCATAATTTTAATGTAATTCTTCTTAATTGTGGTATGAATATTCAGATCCAAAAGATTCAAGACAAAAGTTCATATTGACATAAAAATAATAATACTTCAAGCATACTAACTGAGCAATTATGTCTTCTCAAAATAACATGGCTAAAGAAAGTTATCCCTACAAAATCATATAGTCTGGCTATGCTCCATCTTCACCACACAAAATATTTAAATCATGCACAACCCCGATGACAAGCCAAGCAATTGTTTCACACTTTTTACATTCTCAAAACTTTTTCAATTTTCACGCAATACATGAGCGTGAGCCATGAATATAGCACTATAGGTGGAATAGAGTGGTGGTTGTGGAGAAGACAAAAAGGGAGAAGATAGTCTCACATCAACTAGGCGTATCAACGGGCTATGGAGATGCCCATCAATAGATATCAATGTGAGTGAGTAGGGATTGCCATGCAACAGATGCACTAGAGCTATAGTATATGATATCTCAAAAAGAAACTAAGTGGGTGTGCATCCAACTTGCTTTCTCATGAAGACCTAGGGCAATCTGAGAAAGCCCATCATTGGAATATACAGGCCAAGCTCTATAATGAAAAATTCCCACTAGTATATGAAAGTGATAACATGAGAGACTCTCTACTATGAAGATCATGGTGCTACTTTGAAGCACAAATGTGGTAAAAGGACAATAGCATTGTCACTTCTCTCTTTTTCTCTCATTTTTTTATTTGGGCCTTTACTCCTTTTTTTATGGCCTCTTTTCTTTCTTTCTTTTTTCTATTTTTTTATTTTTCGTCCGGAGTCTCATCCCGACTTGTGGGGGAATCATAGTCTTCATCATCCTTTCCTCACTGGGACAATGCTCTAATAATGATGATCATCACACTTTTATTTTTCTTACAACTCAACAATTACAACTCGATACTTAGAAGAAAATATGACTCTATATGAATGCCTCCGGCGGTGTACCAGGATATGCAATGATTCATGAGTGACATGTATGCAAGAATTATGAACGGTGGCTTTCCCAAAAATACGATGTCAACTACATGATCATGCTAAGAAATATGACAATGATGGAGTGTGTCATAATAAACGGAATGGTGGAAAGTTGCATGGCAATATATCTCAGAATGGCTATGGAAATGCCATAATAGGTAGGTATGGTGGCTGTTTTGAGGAAGGTATATGGTAGGTGTATGATACCGGCGAAAGGTGCGCGGTATTAGAGAGGCTAGCAAAGGTGGAAGGGTGAGAGTGCGTATGATCCATGGACTCAACATTAGTCATAAAGAACTCATATACTATTGCAAAAATTTACAAGTTATCAAAGAAAAGTATTACGTGCATGCTCCTAGGGGGATAGATTGGTAGGAAAAGACCATCGCTCGTCCCTGACCGCCACTCATAAGGAAGGCAATCAAAAAATAAATCATTCTCCGACTTCATCACATAACGTTTCACCATACGTGCATGCTACGGGAATCACAAACTTCAACACAAGTATTTCTCAAATTCACAACCACTCAACTAGCACAACTTTAATATCACCATCTTCATATCTCAAAACAATTATCAAGCATCGAACTTCTCATAGTATTCAACACAGTCATAAGAAAGTTTTATTATTAATCTTGTATACCGAGCATATTAGGATTTTAAGCAAATTACCATGCTATTCAAGACTCTCAAAATAATCTAAGTGAAGCATGAGAGATCAGAGATCAATAGTTTCTATAAAACAAATCCACCCCTATGCTCTAAAAGATATAAGTGAAGCACTAGAGCAAAATTATATAACTCAAAAGATATAAGCGAAGCACATAGAGTATTCTAACAAATTCCAAATCATGTATGGCTCTCTCAAAAGGTGTGTACATCAAGGATGATTGTGATAAACTAACAAACAAAGACTCAAATCATACAAGACGCTCCAAGCAAAACACATATCTTGTGGTGAATAAAAATATAGCTCCAAGTAAAGTTACCGATAGAAATAGACGAAAGAGGGGATGCCTTCCGGGGCATCCCCAAGCTTTGGCTTTTAGGTGTCCTTAGATTATCTTGGGGTGCCATGGGCATCCCCAAGCTTAGGCTCTTGCCACTCCTTGTTCCATAATCCATCACATCTTTACCCAAACCTTGAAAACTTCACAACACAAAACTTAAAGTAGAAAATCTCGTGAGCTCCGTTAGCGAAAGAAAACAAAAGACAACTTCAAGGTACTGTAATTAACTCATTCTTTATTTATATTCGTGTTAAACCTACTGTATTCCAACTTCTGTCAAAAACAAAACAGTCTGTAGTAATCTGTAGCTAGCGCAAGATCTGGAACCCAAACAATTCTAAAATAAATTGCTGGACGTGAGGAATTTATCTATTAGTCATCTGCAAAACGAATTAACTAAATAGCACTTTCCAAATAAATATGACAGCAGTTCTCGTGAGCGCTAAAGTTTCTGTTTTTTACAGCAAGTTCAACAAGACTTTCCCCAAGTCTTCCCAATGGTTCTACTTGGCACAAACACTAATTAAACACAAAAACACAACAAAAACAGAGGCTAGATAAATTATTTATTACTAAACAGGAGCAAAAAGTAAGGAATAAAAATAAAATTGGGTTGCCTCCCAACAAGCGCTATCGTTTAACGCCCCTAGCTAGGCATAACAAGCAAGAATAGATCTAGGTATCCATCTTTGGTAGGCAATCCATAAGTGGCTCTCATAATAGATTCATAAGGCAATTTAATTTTCTTTCTAGGAAAGTGTTACATGCCTTTCCTTAATGGAAATTGGAATCTAATATTTCCTTCCTTCATATCAATAATTGCACCAATCGTTCTAAGGAAAGGTCTACCAAGAATAATAGGACATGAAGGATTGCAATCTATGTCAAGAACAATAAAATCTACGGGCACATAATTCCTATTTGAAACAATAAGAACATGATTAATTTTTCCCATAGGTTTCTTAATAGTGGAATCCGCAAGGTGCAAGTTTAGAGATCAATCATCAAAATCACGGCCTAACAAATCACACAAAGTCTTTGGAATTGTGGAAACACTAGCACCCAAATCACATAAAGCATAGCATTCATGATCTTTAATTTTAATTTTAATAGTTGGTTCCCACTCATCATAAAGTTTTCTAGGGATAGAAACTTCCAATTCAAGTTTTTCTTCATAAGATTGCATCAAGGCATGAACGATATGTTTAGTAAACGCTTTATTTTGACTATAAGCGTGAGGAGAATTTAGCACGGATTGCAACAAGGAAATACAATAAATCAAAGAGAAATTTTCATAGTTAAATTCCTTGAAATCTATAATAGTGGGTTTAGCAAATCTAGGGTTTTAATTTCTTCAATCCCACTTTTATCAAATTTAGCATCAAGATCAACAAATTCCGAATTCTTAGAGAGCCTTCTAGGTAAAGGTGGATCATATTCAGTCCCATCATTATCAAGATTCATATCGCAAAACAAAGATTTAATAGGGTACACATCAATAAGTTTTAGATCTTCATCTTTATTTTCATAGCAATCCGGTTTAGCGGCCATCTTATTAACTAAGGTAGCCTGCCTATCCGAAATTTCAGCAGTTAATTTCTCAAGATGAGCAATTTGGGATCTTAAACCATCGAATTCTTTAGACATGTCATCAAGATCTTTATTCATAAAACTCATAAAACTTGTCTGTTCTTTAAGCTCGTTTCTAAAGAAACTATTATGTTCAAATTGCAAGACCATGAAACTCCGGACATTACTTTCGATCTCTTCTAATCTTTTAAGGTGAAGGTCACCAAATTTAGGTAGAGCCATCGTGACAAGCAAGCAAACAAAAAGCAAGCGGGCAAAAGAGGCAAATAGAGAAAGAGAGGGAGGATAGAGAGAGAGAGGGCAAATAAAACGGCAAGGGTGAAGTGGGGGAGAGGAAAACGAGAGGCAAATGGCAAATAATGTAATGCGGGAGATAATGGTATGTGATGGGTACTTGGTATGTTGACTTTTGCAAAGACCTCCCCGGCAACGGCGCCAGAAATCCTTCTTGCTACCTCTTGAGCACTGCGTTGGTTTTCCCCGAAGAGGAAGGGATGATGCAGCAAAGTAGCGTAAGTATTTCCCTCAGTTTTTGAGAACCAAGGTATCAATCCAGTAGGAGGCTACGCGCGAGTCCCTCGTACCTGCACAAAACAAATAAATCCTCGCAACCAACGCAAATAGGGGTTGTCAATCCCTATAAGGCCACTTACGAGAGTGAGATCTGATAGATATGATAAAGATAATATTTTTGGTATTTTTATGATAAAGATGCAAAGTAAAATAAAGGCAAAGGAAATAGCAAAGTAGTAGGAGATCAATACGATAAAGATAGACCTGGGGGCCATAGGTTTCACTAGTGGCTTCTCTTGAGAGCATAAGTATTCTACGGTGGGTGAACAAATTACTGTTGAGCAATCGATAGAATTGAGCATAATTATGAGAATATCTAGGAATGATCATGTATATAGGCATCATGTCCGAGACAAGTAGACCGACTCCTGCCTGCATCTACTACTATTACTCCACTCATCGACCGCTATCCAGCATGCATCTAGAGTATTTAAGTTAAAAATAGAGTAACGCCTTAAGCAAGATGACATGATGTAGAGGGATAGACTCATGCAATATGAAGAAAACCCCATCTTGTGATCCTCGATGGCAACAATACAATACGTGCCTTGCTGCCCTTACTGTCACCGGGAAAGGACACCGCAAGATTGAACCCAAAGCTAAGCACTTCTCCCATTGCTAGAAAGATCAATCTTGTAGGCCAAACCAAACTGATAATTTGAAGAGATTTGCAAAGATAACCAATCATAGATAAAAGAATTCAGAGAGGATTCAAATATTATTCATAGATAGACTTGATCATAAACCCACAATTCATCGCTCTAAACAAACACACCACAAAAAGAAGATTACATCGAATAGATCTCCACAAGAGAGGGGGAGAACATTGTATTGAGATCCAAAAAGAGAGAAGTACCATCTAGCTACTAACTATGGACCCGTAGGTCTAAGGTAAACTACTCACACTTCATCGGAGGGGCTATGGTGTTGATGTAGAAGCCCTCCGTGATCGATGCCCCCTCAGGCCGAGCTCCGGAACAGGCCCCAAGATGCGATCTCGTGGATACAGAAAGTTACGGCGGTGGAATTAGGGTTTTGGCTCCGTCTCTCATCGTTTGGGGGTACGTGGATATATATATGAGGAAGGAGTATGTCGGTGGAGCAATAGGGGTCCCACGAGGGTGGATGGCGCGCCTGGGGTAGGCAGATGCGCCCCCTACCTCGTGGCCTCCTCTCTTGTGCCTTGACGTAGGGTCCAAGTCTCCTGGGTCTTGTTCGTTGAGAAAATCACGTTCCCGAAGGTTTCATTCTGTTTGGACTCCGTTTGATATTCCTTTTCTTTGAAACCCTAAAACAGGCAAAAAAACAGCAATTCTGGGTTGGGCCTCCGGTTAATAGGTTAGTCCCCAAAATAATATAAAAGTGGATAATAAGGCCCAATAATGTCCAAAACAGTAGATAATATAGCATGGAGCAATCAAAAATTATAAATACGTTGGAGACGTACACTACAAAAAAAGACACATCTGTGACATTTTGGGTCGAACGAATTTTTTTTGTCATACATATGACATTTCTATGACGATAATTGTGACAAAACCTGGTACCATCATAGATGTGGTGGGCTCCTACTTCTATGACAAAAAATCATGACAGAAAATGGGCTTTTCGTCCTGGGCGGGCCGGAGACGCAGCTGCATGACATTCTTTGGGCCGTGCATGACGGAAAAAACCGTGGTAGAAGCGAGGGGGAGGAAAATTTCGGGGAGTTCCCGGTTACGGTGGGAGGTCGGGGGCCGAGCGATGTGTGTTTCTCTCATACACGTACTCGCATGTGTGCGAGGTGTTGGCTCTAAGTGAACCCGAGCGAGGAGTTGGGCTCTAACTGAACCCGAGCAATTGCACTACAGGCTACGCGTTACTGAACCCGAGCGATCGATCGATGGCTGTTAACTGAACCCGATCGAGCGATTCCTTCGCTACTGCTGCTAACTGAAGCCGATCGATGGGATGAACAGTGAGCGTTGCGGGGGGGGGGGGGGGGTGGATGAACAGTGAGCGGTGGCGTTGCCTTTGGATGAATATGACCCCGTGGTGTGGTGGAGGGCTGGATGAACAGTAGACGGTGGAGGGGTGCCCGTGGAGGGGTGGATGAACAGGACCCCGTGGTGTGGAGGGCTGGATGAACAATAGATGGTGTAGGGGTGGTTGAACAGGACCCCGTGGTGTGGAGGGCTGGATGAATAGTAGACGGTGGAGGGGTGCCCGTGGAGGGGTGGTTGAACAGGACCCCGTGGTGTGGAGGGCTGGATGAACAGTAGACGGTGGAGGGGTGGTTGAACAGTAGCCGGTGGAATAGCGCGGGCGCAGGGGGGTGGATGAACAGGAGCCCGTGGAGGCTGGATGAACAGGAGCTCGTGGACGCTGGAGGAGGTCGACGGTGGATGAACATTAGCTCGTGGAGGCTGGAGGGGGTCGACGGTGGAGATGAACAGTATCCCGTGGAGTCCCGTTTTGCGGTACACCACACCCCTCCCGATGAACAGGTACCCCGTTTCGACCGTAGCGCTCCAACACAAGTCCGTTTCCTTCGTTTTGCGGTACGCCACACCCCTCCCGATCAACATGACCCCCGTTTCGACCGTAGGAGGTTCGTTTCCTCCATTTTGCAGTACGCCAGACCCCTCCCGATGAATAGGATCATGTTTCGAACGTGGCCGGTCGAACACAAGGCCGTTTCCTCCGTTCTGCGGTACGCCAGGCCTTGTTTCCATCGCATGTTCCGTCCAAGCCCTCCCGAACACGACGCATTCTGTTGCCTCCCTATGAACACGACACATTTCGTTGCCTCCCCATGAACACGACGCATTCCGTTGCCTCCCCATGAACACGACGACGACACTGTTTCTCCGTTCCGACCGAGCCATGTACACGAGCCCTCGCCGTACGTATGCGCGAGTAGGCGCTCGAGACCCCGCTCGTATGTACACATACGTGGCCGTATTTTCTTTCTTGCACCCTAACCGTTGTACGTACGTGTACATGCTATGTGCGCGCCTCTACTACGACACGTGCGTGCCTCTACTACGACACGTGCGCACCTCTACATCGACCAGTATGTATGTACACGTTCGCGACCAGAATGACAACGCTACGTACGCTTCGACCAGGTGGGTCCCGACTGTCAGGCACTTCCTTGCCTGCGAAGATGTAGCTGGTCGGTCCCAGCTGTCAGGAGGCGAATCGTTTTTTTGCCCGAACGCACTTCCTTGCTTGCGAAGATGTAGCTGGTGGGTCCCAGCAGTCGGGGGCCTGGTGGGTCCCAACAGTCAGGGGGGCGAATCTTTTTTTCGGATGCACTTCCTTGCGTGCGAAGATGTAGCTCGTGGGCCCCAGCAGTCAGGGGGCTAATCATTTTTTTCACGAAATACGGTGCCCGTCCGGTGGGTCCCTGCTGTCAGGTGGAGGAATAATTATTTTGCGCATAATAAGGAGGCACTTCCTTGCGGCTGCAGTGGACCCAGCTGTCAGCCTCTCCACGTACAGTACTCTTCCGATGGAAGTCGGTCATTGACCACGTTGACCACGCCGCGCCGAGAGCACCAGGGCGGTGGTCTGGACGATGGCGAGGCCTAGGAAGGGGACAACATGGAGCCGGGGAAGACGCAGCAGTGGAAGCCCGTGCGGAGAGGAGTACGAGGGTTCACTGGTTCGGCTGCAGTGTGAGGCTGCCGTCGCCGCAGACTAACAGGGGGTGTGGATGAGTAGAGGGATGGCCTGGCCAGCGGTGGGAGTAATACGGGGCGGTGAGGCCTCCACGGCATCACAGTCGGCCACGGGAGGCAGGAGCACGCGACACGACCGACGCTGCTTTAGGTGGCTGGAGCAAGAAGACCAGAGGTTGAAGAAGCACTACAGCCGTTGGATGGACATCGTACGATCACTGCAGCTAGAATCGTTTATATTGACTAAGTTGACAAAGCCCTTGGTACACGTTAACTTAGTAGGCCCACAACTCGGATTTGGCGGAGAACATATAGCCCATTTGCGATTTGTAAGAATGTACATCCCATTTTTTAATTCTAATGGAATTTACTACAGCCCATTTACAGTTTGTTAAAAGTACAACCCAACTTCTAGCTAGGACAATGATTAATAATTTCAAGCAACCGTTCAAAACAGAATTCAAAAAAAATTCCCACATTTTGATGGGATCCGAAATATTTGTATCCGAAATTTCTAGTCAGGTTAAATATAATTTCAAAATAAAGTTGTATTACGTTAAAATCCAACGAAATATTGCGCGCGCAACAAGTAATGAAATTAAAATTTTCAAATTCAAAAAATAATATATGTTTCAACTAATTACGTGTTTGGTGCATAGTAACTATCCAGTTATTATAATTACATCCCATTTATTATTTCTTAAAATCCATTTTCTTGTTAAGCCTAATGCATACCTCCTAGGAAAGTTTGCAGCCCAGCGGGGAGAATAACAAGTTAACCCGGAATTGTGTACAACTGTCGGCCCAGTTGCATTGCTGATGTTGAAAAAAGCTATTTTTTATACACACATTAAAAAAATTGTATAGATAAGGAACATTTTTTATACACACATTTAACAATTTTTAAATACATGGTTAACACTTTTTAAAACATATTTTTTAGTCAACAGTGGGCCCACAGCGAGCGGAGGAGGTCACAATACACATATTTTTTAAATACATGATTAACATTTTTGCAAAACAATTAGCCCACAGCGAGCCAATTAGCTCCAGTCGGCCCACAGTGGGCCGACAGGGGCCAGTCGGCCAGCTGTAGGCCGACTGGAATCCAATCGGCCTGCTATGGGCCGACTAGGCCCAGTCGGCCTGCAGCGGGCGGATGGTGTATTATTTTTGAAAAAAATTACCCAGTGTAATATTTATGAAAATTAATAAAAAAATGTATTATTTAAGAAAAAATAGCAAAAAAGGCCTGTGTAGTACAGTACAACCTAACATGGTTACTCAGCCCACACTCAGCGACGCCGAAAAGGCCCAAACAAGGCTTCTGTACAACTTTTTGAAGTCACTGAGCTCAATTAATAACTTAAGAAAAAAGTTAGATTAGAGTGGAACCTAATTAAAAGTTGTCACGAGCAAATACATAATTCAACGGGTCCCACTTGTGTGTGTGTGTGAGAGAGAGACCCATTGGCCGATGCTCTTAAATACATCTTTCATCCATATGCATTGCTGATGCTCAGTAAAAACTTATATAGTTGACACAATCATATAGAACATCATAGCACACTGAACTTGCATACAAAAATTTCATGCAGGCGGCACAATCAGGATGGAAGCAGTGGATCGCTACGGGAAGGGCTATGTTGAAACCAATGAAGTCATACATAACGGTTCATCGTCTTTATGAATGACGGGGAAATATCTTGAATGTTGTGCAAAGAAAATAGACAGACAACACAATAAGTTCTCCTAGCACATTAAGTTGACATACAACCCTTTCTAACAAAAGTTCAGGTACAAATTAGAATAGGTCACAATCAAATGTACTGGCATATCAGTGCTTCACACCCATAGCTCGGATTTAACTAGTATCTGACAAGATTCAGTTGTTACCTCAAATTAGAGCACATCCAGGCAGCCAGCCCTGCCTCTTCTCCCAAAGAAGCAGTGGCCTCCGCCGCGCGATGGAGTAGGCCCTGTGCCATCCATCGTTCCGAGCAACACGGGGAAAGTCTGACGTTGACTCCTGTAATGGACGTCGTCGACGGACCCTGGCACCAGCAGCGGCGGCAGGACTTCGATTGATGGATTGACCACTTCTTTGACATGCACGAACACTCGATACAGGTACATCCCTAATGTGGTCCGCGGCGGCCTTGGTGGCGACGAATAGTACAACCCCGGTTCCTGCACCGGTATCTCAACACCAATCACCTTCGGTATGGTGGACGGCTTCTTCATCCATGCCATAACCATCAGAGCCCAGCTGTCTGGAGGAACAAACATACTTACGAGCTCACCTCCAAGGTCGTTGATAAGCTCGTTCATGGACTCGCTGTTCCAAGCACGTCGAGTCATGCCGTGGAAGGTAAGCTTTCTTAAAAACTCAAGCTCAAAGGGCACCGAGCCCCATCCTGGGTGCCACCGATCAAAGCTCACCAGCGCGCCATCACAGAACAAACGCCGGGAAGATTCGAACACACGACTGCAGTCGAAAGTTGTTCGGAACCTGACAAAGAAATCAGCCGGTGGCGGACAAACTTCGACGAGCAAGTCACTTATTTGGATGCCGTGCGCAATGCCAAGAGCTTTGACAAGTTCATCCGGCAAGACGGGAGGCCGGTCGCCGTTGATGGTTACCATCAGCACTTTGCCGGCAAACTGGTCGTCAAGCGCCGCCATGCCACTGTTGAGCGACAGCACGCAGCGACCGAAGGCAGGACGGACCTCAGGATCTCCGGCTCGGAGATCCGCGTTGACCGGCGACATGATAGTGCACTTGAGTACAGGGAGTACAGGAGGTGGATTTGGGGGAACTGGAGTAGGAATCGAGATTCCAGAGGTGGGGGGGGGGAGACTGCGGATGAAAAGGTAGCATGAATTTTGAGCACGCGCCAATATGCTCTCGGCGCGCAAGCGCACGAAAACACCGGTGGCGCCCACATGTCGGCCTAAGAGTCCTTATTAATTCTTTTTTGGAGAGGCCTTTTTTAAGGATCTTTTGAGAGCCTGGCTTGAGATTCATAATTGACATGTTTGGCATTGTGTTACTACTCGGCCCATATTCAATGACACCTCATTGGCCCAAACAAGTGTACATCATTGAAAAGACACTAAGCTCGAATTATATAACTTGAAAAAAGGAGATATACTCTGAACACTGGAGAATGGTGATGCCCTCATTTAGCCCACCAATAGTTCGAGACAATAAACAATTCCAAACAATGATATATACAACATTCAAACACTGACTAGTGACTACTACTGACATAAACAGTAGGACATGATAGTTCATAAGAAGTCTTGCTACACCACCAAAACGCACCCATCTGCAGCGCTCAGACTCTCGTGATCCAGACGAGAATGGCGTTCTAAACAGAAGCAAATATTACATCGTAAGAGTGACATAAACGAGGATGACCAGATGACAAGGAATATGCATAACAAAAGAAAGAACTACCCATCCAGAACCAGCAGCAAAGACAACAAAGTCATTCGAAGAGATGATCCAACACCATCATAATTTGCAGCCCCGCTTCAGCGACCAGTGATCCGGCGACACCAGTACTCCACCCTTTCGATGCAACAGCCCAATTACCTATCAACCTGAAGGCTCGAACCACATCACTGCCTATCGTAATTGAGACATCCAAGGATCAAAGTTAATCCGGATGCCGTTATCATTCTCACCTTCTTTTGGCTGCAGGCTGTATCGTTGACAATCAGGGGAGTTTGCTCCCGAACTCCTAGGGCTCGCCGTGTAGACACATTTTTCCATAGCAAACAGAGCCTCTCTGCCATCAAGGTCCTTGCCAATGGTGATCTCCTGGTTAATCAGATAATTGAGTCCGAGAAACAGAGAGTGTGAACCAAGGTGTTTACCTGCCTCCAACTAAAAAATCCTAAAGGCCCCAACAAGCTGGTATCCTGCTCATAGACGTAACAACCACTGTCCGGATACTCACGTATTACACGGTGCTTGTATACAGTGGGGTTTTTGCAATATAACTTTTCCGGCTCATGTGTCCGAATGATCATCAGTCTTTTGCCGTCGTCTGATCGAGAGAGGAACCAGTTGTGCTTTCCTGTTTTTGGCAAAGGTGGTGTGATTACAAAGGGCAGTAACTATAGGGACACTGCATCATATCAAAAAGGACAGGCATTGTTAATGTAAGATCAGCATTGTTCAGAGTATGAGTAGGATAATGCAAGAAACAACATTGATATGTCCCTGTTGGAACTGGGAGGAAAATACAAGGAAATGTATACTGGGTTCGAAAATATAGAAGTGCCATGCATGGTTATACTCATGTTATCTCGCAATCGATTCTTCAGAGGAAACTACCATGTCATGCATGTTATGTAATCATGTTCTGTCCTCACACACAAATTCTTCAAGGTAACTAACAGACCATGCATTGTTATATACTCGTGTTCTGTGGGAAAAAATTTGTGAGGATATTATTCTAGCCATTGATTGTTAAAGGGCGAATATAGGTGTGTACACATGGTAAGCATTGCAGGATTTCACTACTTCCAAATATAGAGTTCTCCATATGCACATTTACTTCCCTAATGTATGGTTAGATGAAACCAACAGTGTGGTGCATGTTTCTACATCATGAAAATGAGGAAACTAACATGGCCATTGATACACACTCATATTTAGTAGTAGTATATAGATTACTGTAAAATAAGGATAATATCCATATATTCCTAACCGTTTGATTATTCAGGGTACAAATTGGTTGTAATGACATGGTCACAATCGCATGAATTAACTCATTCCAAATATAGCTGATTTACGGCGTCTGTAATACATTGCCATAGTTCTACTCAAATTCTGCTCAAACAGAGATATGTCAATCATCACAAAAAGTTCAAACAGTGTCATGGCGTCATCATTAACATGAGAGGAAACAACTTACACGCGTCGTCCCAGCAATACCTGGTGCCATCTGCTTTGTTGATCGCGTAGATGATGCCATTGTGTTCAATAGCATCACAGAAGTGTGTATCAGCTTTGACGATGATCCAGTGTGAGCCGAGTTGTCTCTAGCTAAAGAAGGCACCGGCGTAAAGATAGGCGAGTCCGCGGTCGAACAAGGCAATTAGCTTGAAGTCTGCGTAATTCGCATGTCGTGTGGGCACTTGGCAGATTACAATCTTCTGCAAAACAAGGTCCGTCCAACTGACGTAGTAATCTAGATGACTTGGACCGCGATGGTAATACTCTATATAATCCAACGGAGGAAGGATAATCCCATGGGAGGTCTGGAAGTTCACGAGCACCAACTTTTTACCGTCTTTTCTGAAGGCAGCCATCCAGTGGGAGTTCATGCCGACCCAGTACATACCTGCCAAGAAGTTTCAGGTGATGGTGATTGGATCGATGTTGACGGAAATGATGTACAGCGACCCACTACATACCTGCAAAGAAGTTTCGGCTAATGGAGATCGGATTGAAGTCGAGGGGCATCATGCACGCCTCTGTATCATGGTGAGCCAATCTCGCAAGACCAGATAGCAGCAAGCAGGGTGTCTTGAAAAGCTTAGGCCTCGCTTCGACGATGGCCGTGTGCATGTCCCTCAAGCATGCAGCCAGCCGCAGGGCACTCAACATATCCATACACGAACAACAGAGGTCGAGGATGTCACTGGGGAGATTGCTCCAATCGTGACTCATATGGATGCAGCGCGGTTCGCATTCGGCCATGGTGGAGTTTGGAAGGGGGCTTGATTTACGGGGGAGAAGGATGTCGGTGCTGGAGCGGCTAGCGAGGGAATAGTGGTACTGGGGGAGGCGAGTGAGGCGACGGTACACGGGGGCACAGTGAGATGGAGACGGAGAAGGAGATGGAGATGGAGTGGTGCTATGGGAGCGGAGAGGGAGACGAGGCGAGGCGCCAATGTGTTGTACAGTGGCGGTGACCGACTGCATTGTGCACAGGGTGAGGCTGACTTTGGTAACCCGAACACGCCTCTTGGACTAGTGTCAGGCGGAGGGTGTTGTCACTTCACTGTGAGGACCGCATGAATAGTATTTAGACCATCAAGTGGACCACAGTTGTACTACTACTACTACTACTACTACTACTACCTATAGGTACATGAGTACTCCAGTATTGTATAGCGTAAATAGGTTTCCCATGCTAGCATGCCTGTTCACTTCATCGTTCAGGTATCATCCATATTACGAGCAGAACCAAATCTCGTGCATGCCCAATCAACGCTCTGTCGTGATGCATGCAGTGGTCGTTCTGGTGCATCAAGGACGGCATGTATATCGTTCCACACTTGAGAAGAGTTAAAATGGAAAGGTAGAACGCGGCAGCAGAGGAAGAGAACGCTGGCTAACGAGGCTGGGAGGGGACCGAGCAGGAAGTTAATGCTCCATGCCTAAAGGTTTTGGGAAAACCTGATTTTCATAAGGTGACTTATACTCACCTAAACGAAGGGAGTATTCCTTAACTAGAGAATGTTGTGTCTCCCACTCACGCGCTCAAAAAAAACTATGACACATTTTTTTATCTGTTTTCATAGGTCCCAGGATGGGCACGTACACGAACAGGTAAGACTCATCAGTCTACCCGCATAGCCTTTTTGTTTAGTCTACCTAGCCGTCTAATCAACTACCTGCACGCCACTTCTCCCATTTACTTCTCCATCGGGAACCGATTCTCCTCGGCTTCTTCACCTCCCCTTTGTATTCATTTTCATCCAAACCCCACTGCGTTCACATTGTTTTAACCTCTTTAAATAATCACCTACTACTTCAGTTAGACTAGCCATCTAATCCTAATTCTCCAAACCATAGCCCTCCATTCCAGCGGTTCCAAATGGCGATAGAGATCGAGATGCAGGTTTTTAGCGTCCAACATGTCCTCGTGGAAGACTCGATGCGCATAGTTGCCACCATCACCGTCCACCCAAGGGTTATTCGGTAGTGGATCAACAATGTATCCAACTCCCTCGAAAAGGTAGAGACGGGGGTCATCGATCTCGACGCAGAGTACATGGAGCATGCCCCTGGGAAGATCCAGCGCGCCGCTGTCCTTCAGCTGTGCTTCAAAGATGATGTTTTGGTGTACCACATCATGCACTCGCCCTCCATACCAGGTGAGCTTCACGATTTCTTGTCTTGGGAGGACGTATACTTCTGTGGGGCAGCCATCAAAGGGGACAAACAGAAGCTGGAGCCGTACAAGCTTGATTTGAATAGCATCGCTGACCTACAAACCAGAATCAAAATTCCTGTAGAAGTTTGTGATAAACAGACACCATCCCTATTCGACGTAGCAAATTTTATGCTCGGTACAAATCTTCAGAAGGGTGAAGAGACAGTGGCATTAAGGTCGTCTGGATGGGAGAATTATCCCTTGACGTACGAGCGGATAAAATATGCTGCCCTCGATGCCCGTGTGAGTTTCGAGATAGCTGCAAGGTCCAAAGAGCTTGTTGCGAAGCCGTCTCCCACAGAGAATGAGAAGAAGAAGAAGAAGAAGAAGAAGAAGAAGAAGAAGAAGAAGAAGAAGAAGAAGAAGAAGAAGAAGAAGAAAAGGCCGCACCAGCAGGAGGGCATTATGGATGGATGAACTATTTCCTCTCTTGTAAAAAAATTATTCCCTCTCAGTGTATATTGATATAGATGGACTATTTCGATGGTGTGCATGTCTTTGGAACAGAGTAGTAGCGTGGGTCCGCTTGACTATAAGGAACTATTTATCCGCATATATAGCTTTCTCTGCTACTCCTTCCAGTGATCGGTATGCAGTGCATGTGTCCGTAGACATGACAGCTTGTCCATGGAAGTTCAACTACGGCGACCATCATGTTTCATCTCGCGATTCCCACGACGCCTCTCCAACCCACGGCACCACACCCCCCGACGTGCGCCTCACCCCTCTCGGCCGCACCGCCCCTCTGCCTTTGTGTGCATGACATGTGGGCCACCTAAAATGCGGCGAGCATCAAGTTTCTACCACAGCCTCCCGCGATTCCCACGATGCCGCTCGAACCCATGAAACCACACGTCCCCCGACCTGCGGCTCACCCCTCTTGGTCCCACTGCCCCTCTGCCTACGGGAGCATTACATGTGGACCAGCCACCTATCGGGTCCACATGTTATTGACTCAAAGGTAGGTGTAGTAAGGCGCTGAAGCTCAGTCCCGACGGCCCTGAGAGGGAAATGTAACTCCTGCGCCAGGGCTTGTGGTGCTCCCGCAGCACGAACTCGTGCCAAACTCGAGATTTGTTTCTTTACTATACATGCACGCAACGATTTAATGGACATTGTAATCTCAACATGTGACGGGGAGCTCTAAATTTGAATTTGAAACTTATAAAATGAAAAGATTCAAAACAAATAAACTAGGATAGAGGGAGTATATCATAAGATGTGTCCCATACAAAATAAGTCACCTGGTTTGTCACCGTGCAGATGCGGTTAGAAAGGAGCACATCGTCTTCCTACTCGTACGGCAAAAAATCGGCCGCAGACAGCATGGTCCGCCTTTGACCGCCATGTGCAAGGTTCATGCTATCTTATTCAATCTCACCGTGGTCCCATCGTACCAATTCATGCGGTGGCCCATTGCATGGCTGATCCCAATGTTGGATAAAGGTTCTACGGGAACGGTTTCACCGTTGTAAATGTTGTGCAAATTGATGTTGGTACCCTCCCGTACATATGCAAGCCAATCTCCACTCGCACCGAGCCTAACCTGTGAAATAGTGGGCAGGGGAGAATTAGGAAATGCACACGGAAGTAGTCTTTAGAATGCATTTACTATGTGATCAAACTCATCTTACCTGCTCATCGGAGGAAATCCGAGTGCCCCTCAACGTCAGCATCTCAAGGGGCGTCAACTTGCAACTACGACCACACCGCGCTGGAGAGACCCCCAAGGAAACATCCTCGTGCGTTACACGGGACATCAAGATGCATTTGTATGAGTAGTTTAACTTGTGGGAGAAAAGGATGAATGAGGGAAGGCCACTAGAGATAGAGATGGACACTACTACTACCAATGTGCTGGCCCGTGCGTTGCAATGGATCCAAAGTAGTAGAATAATACTTGTTCACGTGCTTGAAATATAAACACTCTAGTTTTGATATACATGTGTCAGCAGACATGACAGCTTGTCCATGGAAGTTGAACCACGGCGACCATCACGTTTCTTGTTTCTACCACTAAGCCACTGAAGTTCGGTCCCGTGGGCCCCGAGAGGGAAATGTAACTCCTATGGCAGGCCTTGTGGTGCTCCCGCAGTACGAGCTCGTGCCAAAACTGGAATTTGTTTCTTACTACTACCAACTAGTACTAGTAAGGTACACGTGCATTGCACGCATGAGATTGTGGTGGTTTGTGCATTATGCTTCTACATGTGGAGCTTTCTGGATTCTAACATGTGGCAAAATCTGGTGGAATGTAAGGTTAGGCAAGTTTGATTAACTTAGGCGAGTGTTTGATTCAAGCCACACCTTAGGCAAGCCACACTAAGGCCCCACATGACACACACACAAAAAATGTGGCAAGATTCCCTTAGGCTTGCCAACCTGTTTCTCTCGTTTTGAAGAACTAATAACTTTGCCTAAGCTTAGTTGTGGCAAAGTTAGGGTCTTTTTGATTCAAAGGATTTTCATAGTATCTTTGAAGGATTAGAATCCTTAGGAATTTTTCCTACGTTGGTCGTTTGATTCATAGGATTGAATCATGTAGAATATTTTCCTAAGGATTCATTTGTACTATGTTTCACAGGAATTCTAACATGCACTCCAACCTCTTGAAAGAAATCCTTTGTTTTTCATGTGACACAATCAAACAAACTCAAATCCTATAGGGATCCAATGGACATGCCATTCCAATCCTACTTTTTCCCTATTCCTGTGTTTCTGCAATCCTATGAATCAAAGAGGCCCTTAGTCATGAATTAAGTTCAACCATGGAGTCTTCTAGATTATACATGTGGCAGAATCTGGTGGATGTTATCCAACGGCCAGTAGTGCTCGGATTTGCCATCTTTGTACCCTCGGATTGGCTTCATCCAACGACCAACTTTCAAAGTTTTTCACACACTATATAGGGGGTATAGATATAGATGTGCCGGTCCGTTGCAATGGATCCAAAGTATATATATATATATTTAGTGGAGTGCACTCTAAACACATTATCTATTTATTTTTCTCTAACCTTCCGTAGCCATGCAACCAAGCCACATAAGCTTTATGGGTGCCCCCCACATCATATTATTCATACTACGTTGATTGAAAAAATAGATAAATCACCCAAAACAAGATCTTCCCGTTTTTTGTTCCAACGATGCTGTGCCGTGCACGTACCTACTAGTTGTATAGTGGTAGTACTAGTAATATAGTATTAGGAGTACAAACTTGGTACTAGTAGGAGCAGTACTAGTACGGAATGCTCCTACTCTATCAACGAGCCCCGTCGGACACCAAATTTCTTGGCTTCCGTGCTACATCTAGATCTTCCCCTCGTTTCTTTTTTCCAACCCGGCGACGGGCGGGGTGTCAGTTTTCTCAACGGCGGTCCCACATGAAAGTGAAAATGCTAGGCAACACACCATCCCTAAGCCATGTGTCATGCCGGACGGGCCGTGTTGTACTCCCGATTCCCGGGCATGTGGGGTGCGACGCGAACGCGGCAGGCCTTGTCCTTTTACCAACAATGTGCTCGTGCATTGCGACGGATCCAAAGTAGTAGAATAGTAGTATGTGTTCACAAATTTGGAAGAAATCACTATTGTTTTGATGTACTCCTAATATATTACTCCCTCCGTAACTAAATATTTTTCTTTTTTGAGATTTCAAATGGACTATCACATACGGATTACATAGACATATTCTAGTGTTTCTAGCAAGATGCCCGCGCGTTGCACGAAGTTGATGGAAAAGGTAAGCACAACTTATAAATTGACAGATGGAGTACTAGTTACAGTGATGCATATAATTAAGCAAAGGGATCGCACATGTCGGTATTGACTGGAACGAGAATGCAACAACACAGAATTAAGGCCACGATGATGCGATCACAGTGGTGGTTACAGAAGGCAAGAAGAAAGATGGATCCACGAATGTACGACCTCCTCCTCCTCCTCAACTTAGTGCGCCGGGCCACCGACCAGCAGCTAAGGAGCGGCAGCTTTTGTGGCGAGGTCGAGGTGCTTCTCAGCAAAGGCATCCAAGGCTTCTAGCCGGTTAAGGAAGGCCAACGTCGTAGCATCCTCACTGGCCTTGTAGATACCTATGTACATGATTTCCTCGTACATGTGGATGTGTAGGTCGACGAATTCTTGCAGGGCGAGGCGCCACGCGGCGAGCGCGACCTCGAGGTGGACATTCTTCATAGCGTCGGCGGGTAGTCGCAGGGCCACCAGTGCTTGAAAGAGGTTCCGGCCATGGAGGCCGATTAGGGTGGCAGGCAATGAGGAGCCCGGGCGCGCGGGTTGGAGGAGTACGGCGATGTTGTCCGCGAGCTTCTTGAGGACGGTGAACTTGTTGCTGGTGGCAACGATCATATGGTCCAACTGAGAGTCGTAGTTGGCGTCGAAGGCGGCCATCCACTAGCCGGTCTCCAACACTGTCTGGAGACGATCCTCGGCGCCATGCCGCAGGCCGGCATCGTGGACCATCTGGCGCAGCCGCTGGCCGCTCACGAGCATCGCCGCCATGGGTCTGGAGTGAGCTCTTTTGCGCTTAGTGTAGGTGCTTAGGCAAATGCTTAGGTGCGTACGATGTGGTGGATGCATTGGAATGGAGGGCCGCCTTTATATGAGGGCAAACTGCGTTGCATTCACATCGTGCAGTCTCCTTTCCCGGACTTCCTCCCATTACTTCCCTCATGCATTAATTGAAGGAGGATGCATTGGCCGTTCAACATATCGGGAACCGCTACTCCCTCCCTCGTCTGCATTAAAGCCATATCGGGAACTGCGCCGCCCGCTGTCAAATCGAATACTCCCTCCATCTAGGTGAGTATTAAGTCATCTTACGAAAACCAAATAGTAAACACATAGGCATGGTGCATTAACTCTCACGTTGTTTCTTATTTTTTGACATAAATAGAGGAATCAACCAAGAAGAGATGTGGGGCTTGTATGCTTTTAATGACTTGAGACTATCAAACATCACATGCAGTGGTCAGTTCGTTGCACAAGAACAAATACAACCCACGTCAGCACACACGCATCTTATATAGCATCACATCCAATGGCTATAAAAGATGAATGAGACCAAATTACATCTCATTTAGATGAGTTCTAGCAAAACTGTATTAATAATACTTAGTACTCCTGCGCCATGTATCATATATTAGTATCATGTAGTACTTTATTTATTTATGAGGTATCCAGATGGAGGGTAACATCAAAATTATGGACTACTTTTTGAGTATGTTGGTAAGGTCCGGTCATAGTCACTTGTTGAAATCTCTAAAAAGAAAAATACTCCCTCCGTCCGTAAATACTTGTCATCAAAATGGACAAAAGGAAATGTATCTAGACATATTTTAGTTTTAGATACATCTCTTTTTATCCATTTTGATGACAAGTATTTTCGGATGGAGGGAGTAGAAAACAGAGTTGGTGATGATGGTGTGCGTGCCATCCTGCAATATAGGCCGTCGGATTTATATCTAACGGATAGGAAAGAAACTATGGCAATTTTGCAAAAATATAGCCACACGTCTCTCCACGTTCGCAAATAAGGCCTTCCCTCGTTCAACCTTTTCTCTCACAAGATAAACTACTCATACAAATGCATCTTGTTGTTCCGTGCAACGCACGGGCAGCTAGCTTATTTATTTTAAAATAGTTGTTGCGATAATTGGGTTGAATTGATATATTTTATGTCTGCCCCAAATGATTTCAGATTCACTGGTAGTAACAAAGAAAAGGTTGCCTTGTTAATTAACAGAAAACGGGGTGCAAACTATCTGTTGGGGAACGTAGCAGAAATTCAAAAAATTTCCTAAGTGTCACCAAGATCTATCTATGGAGAAACCAACAACGAGGGGAAGGAGAGTGCATCTACATACCCTTGTAGATCGCTAAGCGGAAGCATTCAAGAGAACGGGGTTGATGGAGTCGTACTCGTCGTGATTCAAATCACCGGAGATCCTAGTGCCGAACGGACGGCACCTCCGCGTTCAACACACGTACAGCCCGACGATGTCTCCCACGCCTTGATCCAGCAAGGAGAGAGGGAGAGGTTGAGGAAGACTCCATCCAGCAGCAGCACAACGACGTGGTGGTGGTGGAGGAGCGTGGCAATCCTGCAGGGCTTTGCCAAGCATTGCAGGAGAGGAGAAGGACTTGGGAGAGGGGGAGGGCTGCACCAAAGGCGTGGATTGAGAGGCCCTCCTTCCCCACTATATATAGGGAGCCCAAGGGGGGGGGGGGGCGCCGGCCCTAGGAGATCCAATCTCCTAGGGGGGGCGGCGGCCAAGGGAGGATTCCCTCCCCCCCAAGGCACTTAGGGGTGCCTTCCCCTTGTGGGACTCTTCCCTTCTTGAAACCCTAGGCGCATGGGCCTCTTGGGGCTGGTGCCCTTAGCCCATGTGGGCCAAGGCGCACCTCCCACAGCCCATGTGGCCCCCCGGGCAGGTGGCCCCACCCGGTGGACCCCCGGGAGCCTTCCGGTGGTCCCGGTACAATACTGATGACCCCGAAACTTGTCCCGACGGCCGAAACAGGATTTACTATATATAAATCTTTACCTCCGGACCATTCCGGAACTCCTCGTGACGTCCGGGATCTCATCCGAGACTCCGAACAACATTCGGTGACCACATACAAACTTCCTTTATAACCCTAGCGTCATTGAACCTTAAGTGTGTAGACCCTACGGGTTCGGGAACCATGCAGACATGACCGAGACGTTCCCCGATCAATAACCAACAGCGGGATCTGGATACCCATGTTGGCTCCCACATGCTCCACGATGATCTCATCGGATGAACCACGATGTCAAGGACTTAATCAATCCCGTATACAATTCCCTTTGTCTATCGATATGATACTTGCCGGAGATTCGATCGTCGGTATCCCGATACCTTGTTCAATCTCGTTACCGGCAAGTCTCTTTACTCGTTCCGTAACACATCATCCCGTGATCAACTCCTTGATCACATTGTGCACATTATGATGATGTCCTACCGAGTGGGCCCAGAGACACCTCTTCATCACACGGAGTGACAAATCCCAGTCTCGATTCGTGCCAACCCAACAGACACTTTCGGAGATACCCGTAGTGTACCTTTATAGTCACCCAGTTACGTTGTGACGTTTGGCACACCCAAAGTACTCCTACGGTATGTGGGAGTTGCACAATCTCATGGTCTAAGGAAATGATACTTGACATTAGAAAAGCTTTAGCATACGAACTACATGATCTTGTGCTATGCTTAGGATTGGGTCTTGTCCATCACATCATTCTCCTAATGATGTGATCCCGTTATCAACGACATCCAATGTACATGGTCAGGAAACCGTAACCATCTATTGATCAACGAGCTAGTCAACTAGAGGCTTACTAGGGACATGGTGTTGTCTATGTATCCACACATGTATCTGAGTTTCCTATCAATACAATTCTAGCATGGACAATAAACGATTATCATGAACAAGGAAATATAATAATAATAAATTTATTATTGCCTCTAGGGCATATTTCCAACAGTCTCCCACTTGCACTAGAGTCAATAATCTAGTTCGCATCGATATGTGATTAACACTCAAGGTCAGATCCCCATGTGACTAACACCCAAAGAGTTTACTAGAGTCAATAATCTAGTTCACATTTACCATGTGATTAACACTCGATGAGTTCTGGGTTTGATCATGTTATGCTTGTGAGAGAGGTTATAGTCAATGGGTCTGAACGTTTCAGATCCGTGTGTGCTTTACAAACCTCTATGTCATCTCCTAGATGCAGCTACCACGCTCTATTTGGAGCTATTCCAAATAACTGTTCTACTATACGAATCCAGTTTACTACTCAAAACAATCTGGATTAGTGTCAAAGTTTGCATCGGCGTAACCCTTTACGATGAACTCTTTTACCACCTCCATAATCGAGAAAATTCCTTAGTCCACTAGTTACTAAGGATAACTTTGACCGCTGTCCTGTGATCCATTCTTAGATCACTCTTGTACCCCTTGACTGACTCATGGCAAGGCACACTTCAGGTGCGGTACACAGCATAGCATACTGTAGAGCCTATGTCTTAAGCATAGGGGACGACCTTCGTCCTTTCTCTCTATTCTGCCGTGGTCGAGCTTTAAGTCTTAACTTCATACCTTACAACTCAGGCAAGACCTCCTTCTTTGACTGATCCATCTTGAACACCTTCAAGGTCATGTCAAGGTATGTGCTCATTTGAAAGTACCATTAAGCGTTTTGATCTATCCATATAGATCTTGATGCTTAATGTTCAAGTAGCTTAATCCAGGCTTTCCACTGAAAAACACTTTCCAAATAACCCTATATGCTTTCCAGAAATTCTACGTCATTTCTGATCAACAATATGTCAACAACATATACTCATCAGAAATTCTATAGTGCTCCCACTCACTTCTTTGGAAATACAAGTTTCTCATAAACTTTGTATAAACCCAAAATCTTTGATCATCTCATCAAAGCATACATTCCAACTCCGAGATGCTTACTCCAGTCCTTAGAAGGATTGCTGGAGCTTTGCATACTTATTAGCATCTTTCAGGATTGACAAAAAACTTTCCGGTTGTATCACATACAACCTTTCCTCAAGAAAATCGTCGAGGAAACAATGTTTTGACATCCTATCTGCAAGATTTCATAAATAATGCAGTAATCGCTAATATAATTCCAACAGACTCTTAGCATCGCTACGAGTGAGAAAGTCTCATCGTAGTCAACTCCTTGAACTTGTCGAAAAACATCTTAACGACAAGTCGAGCTTTCTTAATGGTGATACTTACCATCATTGTCCGTCTTCCTTTTAAAATCCATATGTACCTAACAGCCTTACGACCATCAAGTAGTTCTTCCAAAGTCTACACTTTGTTTTCATATATGGATCCTCTCTCGGATTATATGGCCTCGAGCCATTTATCAGAATCCAGGCCCACCACCGCTTCTCCATAGCTCGTAGGTTCATTGTTGTCTAGCAACATGACTTCCAAGACAGGATTACGTACCACTCTGAAGTAGTACGCATCCTTGTCATCCCACGAGGTTAGGTAGTGACTTGATCAGATGTTTCATGATCACTATCATAAGCTTCCACTTCAATTGGTGTAGGTGCCACAGGAACAACTCCCTGTGCCCTGCCACACACTAGTTGAAGAGACGGTTCAATAACCTCATCAAGTCTCCACCATCCTCCCACTCAATTCTTTCGAGAGAAACTTTTCCTCGAGAAAGGACCCGATTCTAGAAACAATCCCTTATTGCTTTCGGATCTGATACAAGAGGTATACCCAACTGTTTTGGGTGTCCTATGAAGATGCATTTATCCGCTTTGGGTTCGAGCTTATCAGCCTGAAACTTTTCCGTATAAGCGTCGCAGCCCCAAACTTTTAAGAAATGACAGCTTAGGTTTCTCTAAACCATAGTTCATACGGTGTCATCTCATCGGAATTACGTGGTGCCCTATTTAAAGTGAATGTGGTTGTCTCTAATGCCTAACCCATAAACTATTGTGGTAATTCGATAAGAGACATCATGGTATGCATCATATCCAATAGGGTGCAGTTATGATGTTCGGACACACCATCACACTATGGTGTTCCAGGCTGTATCAGTTGTGAAACAATTTCCACAATGTCTTAATTCTGTGCCAAACTCGTAATTCAGATATTCATCTCTATGATCATATCATAGATACTTTATCCTCTTGTCACCATGATCTTTCAACTTCACCCTGAAATTACTTGAACCTTTCAATAATTCAGACTCGTGATTCATCAAGTAAATATACTCAACATCTACTCAAATCATCTGTGAAGTAAGAACATAACGATATCCACTACACGCCTCAGCACTCATTGGACTGCACACATCAAAATGTATTACTTCCAACAAGTTGCTTTCTAGTTCCATTTTACTGAAAACGAGGCTTTCTGTCATCTTGCCCATGTGGTATGATTTGCATGTCTCAAGTGATTCAAAATCAAGTGAGTCCAAATGGTCCATTTGCATGGAGTTTCTTCATGCATATACACCAATAGACATGGTTCGCATGTCTCAAACTTTTCAAAACGAGTGAGCCCAAAGAACCATCAACATGGAGCTTCTTCATGCGTTTTATAATGATATGACTTACGTGGCAGTGCCACAAGTAGGAGGCACTATCATTACTATCTTATATCTTTTGGCACGAACATGTGTATCACTACGATCGAGATTCAACAAACCATTTATTTTAGGTGCAAGACCATTGAAGGTATTATTCAAATAAACAGAGTAACCATTATTCTCCTTAAATGAATAACCGTATTGCGATAGACATAATCCAATCACGTCTATGCTCAACGCAAACACCAAATAACAATTATTTAGGTTTAACACCAATCTCGATGGTAGAGGGAGCGTGCGATGCTTGATCATATCAACATTGGAAACACTTCCAACACATATCGTCAGCTCACCTTTAGCTAGTCTCCGTTTATTCCGTAGCTTTTATTTCGAGTTACTAACACTTAGCAACCGAACCGGTATCTAATAACCTGGTGCTACTAGGAGTACTAGTAAAGTATACATCAACACAATGTATAACCAATATACTTCTATCTACCTTGCCAGCCTTCTCATCTACCAAGTATCTAGGGTAATTCTGCTCCAGTGGCTGTTCCCCTTATTACAGAAGCACTTAGTCTCGGGTTTGGGTTCAACCTTTGGGTTTCTTCACTAGAGCAGCAACTGAATTGCCGTTTCATGAAGTATCCCTTCTTGCCCTTGCCCTTCTTGAAACTAGTGGTTTCACCAACCATCAACAATTGATGGTCCTTCTCGATTTCTACTTTTGTGGTGTCAAACATCGTGAATATCTCAAGGATCATCATATATGTCCCTGATATATTATAGTTCATCACGAAGCTCTAGCAGCTTGGTGGTAATGACTTCGGAGAAACATCACTATCTTATCTGGAAGATCAACTCCCACTTGATTCAAATGATTGTTGTACTCAGACAATCTGAGCACAAGCTCAACAATTGAGCTTTTCTCCCTTAGTTTGCAGGCTAAGAAAATCGTCGGAGGTCTTATACCTCTTAACGTGGGCACGAGCCTGAAATCCCAATTTCAGTCCTCAAAACATCTCATATGTTTTGCGACATTTCAAAACGTCTTTGGTGCCTCAACTCTAAACCGTTTAACTGAACTATCACGTAGTTATCAAAATGTGTATGCTAGATGTTCGCAACATCCACAGACAACATTCGAGGTTCAGCACACTGAGCGGTGCATTAAGTACATAAGCCCTCTATGAAGCAATGAGGACAATCCTCAGTTTACGGACCTAGTCCGTATAATTGCTACTATAAACTTTCAACTAAATTTTCTCTAGGAACGTATCTAAATAGTAGAACTGAAGCGCGAGCTACGATATAATTTGCGAAGACCTTTTGACTATGTTCAGGATAATTAAGTTCATCTTATGAACTCCCACTCAGATAGACATTCCTCTAGTCATCTAAGTGATTACATGATCCGAGTCACTAGGCCGTGTCCGATCATCACGTGAGACGGACTAGTCAACATCGGTGAACATCTTCATGTTGATCGTATCTACCATACGACTCATGCTCGACCTTTCGGTCTCTTGTGTTCCGAGGCCATGTCTGTACACATGCTAGGCTCGTCAAGTCAACCTAAGTGTTTCGCGTGTGTAAATCTGTCTTACACCCGTTGTATGTGAACGTTAGAATCTATCACACCCGATCATCACGTGGTGCTTCGAAACAATGAACTGTCGCAAGGGTGCACAGTTAGGGGGAACACTTTCTTGAAATTTTAATGAGGGATCATCTTATTTACTACCGTCGTTCTAAGCAAATAAGATGTATAAACATGATAAACATCACATGCAATCAAATAGTGACATGATATGGCCAATATCATATTGCTCCTTTTGATCTCCATCTTCGGGGCTCCATGATCATCATCGTCACCGGCATGACACCATGATCTCCATCATCATGATCTCCATCATCGTGTCTTCTTGAAGTTGTCACATCATCTGTTACTTCTACTACTACAGCTAACGGTTAGCAATAAAGTAAAGTAATTACATGATGTTTATGTTGACACGCAGGTCATAAATAAATTAAGACAACTCCTATGGCTCCTGCCGGTTGTCATACTCATCGACATGCAAGTCGTGATTCCTATTACAAGAACATGATCATCTCATACATCACATATATCCTCCATCACATCCTTTGGCCATATCACATCACATAGCATACCCTGCAAAAACAAGTTAGACGTCCTCTAATTGTTGTTTGCATGTTTTACGTGGCTGCTATGGGTTTCTAGCAAGAACGTTTCTTACCTACGCAAAGACCACAATGTGATATGCCAATTGCTATTTACCCTTCATAAGGACCCTTTTCATCGAATCCGATCCGACTAAAGTGGGAGAGACAGACACCCGCCAGCCACCTTATGCAACTAGTGCATGTCAGTCGGTGGAACTGGTCTCACGTAAGCGTACGTGTAAGGTTGGTCCGGGCCGCTTCATCCCACAATGCCGCCGAATCAAGATTGGACTAGTAACGGCAAGCATATTGAACAAAATCAACGCCCACAACTACTTTGTGTTCTACTCGTGCATAGTAACTACGCAATAGACCTAGCTCATGATGCCACTGTTGGGGAACGTAGCAGAAATTCAAAAAAATTCCTACGTGTCACCAAGATCTATCTATGGAGAAACCAGCAACGATGGGAAGGAGAGTGCATCTACATACCCTTGTAGATCGCTAAGCGGAAGCGTTCAAGAGAACGGGGTTGATGGAGTCGTACTCGTCGTGATTCAAATCACCGGAGATCCTAGTGCCGAACGGACGGCACTTCCGCGTTCAACACACGTACAGCCCGACAATGTCTCCCACGCCTTGATCCAGCAAGGAGAGAGGGAGAGGTTGAGGAAGACTCCATCCAGCAGAAGCACAACGGCGTGGTGGTGGTGGAGGAGCGTGGCAATCATGCAGGGCTTTGCCAAGCACTGCAGGAGAGGAGAAGGACTTGGGAGAGGGGGAGGGCTGCACCAAAGGCGTGGATTGAGAGGCCCTCCTTCCCCACTATATATAGGGAGCCCAAGGGGGGGGGCGCCGGCCCTAGGAGATCCAATCTCCTAGGGGGGCGGCGGCCAAGGGAGGATTCCCTCCCCCCCAAGGGACCTAGGGGTGCCTTCCCCTTGTGGGACTCTTCCCTTCTTGAAACCCTAGGCACATGGGCCTCTTGGGGCTGGTGCCCTTGGCCCATGTAGGCCAAGGCGCACCTCCCACAGCCCATGTGGCCCCCCGGGGCAGGTGGCCCCACCCGGTGGACCCCCGGGACCCTTCCGGTGGTCCCGGTAAAATACCGATGACCCCGAAACTTGTCCCGATGGCCGAAATAGGATTTCCTATATATAAATATTTACCTCCGGACCATTCCGGAACTCCTCGTGACGTCCGGGATCTCATCTGGGACTCCGAACAACATCCGGTAACCACATACAAACTTCCTTTATAACCCTAGCGTCATCGAACCTTAAGTGTATAGACCCTACGGGTTCGGGAACCATGCAGACATGACCGAGACGTTCTCCGATCAATAACCAATAGCGGGATCTGGATACCCATGTTGGCTCCCACATGCTCCACGATGATCTCATCGGATGAACCACGATGTCAAGGACTTAATCAATCCCGTATACAATTCCCTTTGTCTATCGATACGATACTTGCCCGAGATTCGATCGTCGGTATCCCGATACCTTGTTCAATCTCGTTACCGGCAAGTCTCTTTACTCGTTCCGTAACACATCATCCCGTGATCAACTCCTTGATCACATTGTGCACATTATGATGATGTCCTACTGAGTGGGCCCAGAGACACCTCTCCGTCACACGGAGTGACAAATCCCAGTCTCGATTCGTGCCAACCCAACAGACACTTTTGGAGATACCCGTAGTGTACCTTTATAGTCACCCAGTTACGTTGTGACGTTTGGCACACCCAAAGTACTCCTACGGTATCCGGGAGTTGCACAATCTCATGGTCTAAGGAAATGATACTTGACATTAGAAAAGCTTTAGCATACGAACTACATGATCTTGTGCTATGCTTAGGATTGGGTCTTGTCCATCACATCATTCTCCTAATGATGTGATCCCGTTATCAACGACATCCAATGTCCATGGTCAGGAAACCGTAACCATCTATTGATCAACGAGCTAGTCAACTAGAGGCTTACTAGGGACATGGTGTTGTCTATGTATCCACACATGTATCTGAGTTTCCTATCAATACAATTCTAGCATGGACAATAAACGATTATCATGAACAAGGAAATATAATAATAAAAAATTTATTATTGCCTCTAGGGCATATTTCCAACACTATCACATGAGGCCAGTAAAAACAGGGCACACTTGGTTCAGCATCATCGTCACTACAGGTGTGCGCACGCGAGAAGTCTACATATCGAGGGGGCTACCGAGCAAGGCACCGAGACACAATGTTTGAGAGAGAAACCAATTGACAGATTATGATCAGATCGAGTTGTCACCCTTCTGCTGTCATTGTTGGGGGGGGGAGGGAGAGAAAGATCTATCGAGAGTGTGCGCGGTGGGCACAGAGGCACAACTAGCGTGTGTGTGTGTGTGTGTGTGTATGTGTGTGTTTGAAAGAGGAGTAGATAGATTATTATCAAGATCGATGTGCCACCCTACTAGCTCCTTCGGTGCCAGGGTAGTGTGTGTGTGTATGTTTGAGAGAGAAGCCAGTCGATAGATTAGTATCAAGATCGAGGTGTCACCCTACTCCTTCGGTGTTGGGAAGTGTGGGTGTGTGGGAAGGGGGGCAGTGACACTCACATATCTCTACTATTATAAAAAACAGAGTTGGTGATGATGGTGTTCCTGCCATCCTGCAATATAGGCCATCCAGTTTATATCTGACGGACAGGAAGGAAACTATGGCAATTTTGCAAAAAGATACCCACACCCCTCTCCGCATTTGCAAATAAGGAATTCCCTCGTTCATCCTTTTCTCCCACAAGATAAACTTCTCATACAAATGCATCTTGATGTTCCATGCAACGCATGGGCATCTTGCTAGTAGGGAGAAGAAGTTTGTGTGACACATATCTAGCTATATTAAGGGATAGGTAGATAGCATATGTGTGGGAGACATTAGTGGCTGTGGGTGGGCGGAATTAAAGGGGTGGGCGTGTTAGACATAGAGAGCGTGTGTGTTTCTGTGTGAGAGACTTGTAGGACGGGGTAGAAAGACGAATTTAACCCTGACGGAGGGAGAGAAATACACGAAGTGCGCGTGTGTGATTCCGATGCCCATAGGGAAATGAGATATGTATGCGTGTGAGAGAGATTGCACAATTCATTCACATATCACTATCTAGCGATCGTGGACGTGCATCGCTTGAACATAAGTCAATATCTACTTCGTATCGTGGCCAAAGGTACAATATCGATTCAACGCTATAAAGATTGGACACTCACATATCACATTTTTTTCTATTTAAATAAGCCTTTTTAGTTGTGCATGCCAAAGTTACAGTGATGTTTCTTCAAACAACTAATGTAGCTATCATGAACATGCACCATTGTTACTCTTGCATTCAAATTCATTAGTCTTGGATGATTTAAGTTTCTATTTTGAAGTAATATATGTAATATTCATATATGAATTCAACGGGTACGCAATTTATGAAATGAAGGCTATGTAATCATATGAGGTAACACTTTTAAGTAGCTGACTACAATATCCATTTCTTTTTGTGCGCCTCTACACTAACACGTCAATGCATTATGTTTAAAGTAAATAACCAATGGCACTAAATTATCTATTTACACGAGAAATACATAGGCTGAGCGTTTGATCCCTTTTTTGTGAACGCACCACTACACCCGTACGATTGGCCGTGCCCGTGTGAACGTCCAAGTTATCAGCGCATCATCCCGAGTTATTGTCTTTTTTCTGGGGTGGACTTCACACCAGTTATTAACTGCTGACGAGTGCCCCGTGTACACAGTCTAGCATGACCTTCCCGCTAGCACGGTCCAAAATTAGTTGAAACTGGATACGAACGATCTCGCGGGCGACAAAATCTCCCGCCTCCTTCTAAAATTTCCGCCACCTTAGTCTTTAGCATGCGAAATCCCCCTTTTCTCCTTGGTGCACGGAGACCAACAGTTATAATACCACCCTCATCTACATGATAGGTCGGGGCTGCTTTGGTAACTTCTGGCTCCCCCAATACACGGCACCCCCATTTCCTCTCCCCCTCCTGCAAAAACGACTAACTCCACACTCCACAGCACCAGAGCATCTTACATCACGCTGTCCGTAATTCATCGCCCTTTCTCCCCTCCCTTCTCGAAACCCTAGACTGCTCATCCACCGGCGTACCATAGCCCATTCACTGCCAGCGGCGTCCACCTCGCCGGATCTGCGTCTGCGGCCGCATCTACCCCTCCCACCTCCCCTAGAAACAAGTAGGCTGCTCATCCACCACTGTACCATAGCCCATTCAGTGACGACCTTGTCCACGGCGCCGGATCTGCTTCGCCGGTACTCTCGTCAACCGCCGCACATCTGCAGCGGCTCATTCGTACTCCCCACCGGAGACGCTTCGTCCACACCCCCCGGAGCCGCCCCACCGACGCCCCCGTGGATGGTCTCTGATCCTCTTCGCCGACACCTTGCTCAACCCTACCGGAGCCGCTTCGCTGACACCTTCCTCAACCCTACTGGAGTAGCTTCGCCTATACCATTCTCAACAATACCGGGGCCGCTTTGCCAACCCACAAGTCCACGGCCTCAGATCCGCTTCCTCGCACCCTCATCCAACCTACTGGAGCAGCTTCTGACGCCCCATCCACGGCCGCAGATCCGCATCGTCGACACCACCCTTAACCCAACCACCAGTGCAGCTTCACCTACGCCCTCGTCCACGGCCATAGATCCTCTTTGCCCACACCGTAGTCCACCCTACCGGAGCCGCTCCACAAACACCCTACTCGACGGTTCTAGATCTCCTTACCGGACCCCGACAGCCAGCGCAGTGTCATCACCCTCGACGTTTCTAACCTGATTCCCACAGTCTGGAGAGATGCCAAGCACCCGCCACGGCCTAGGTACTTGTCACCTTTAAACCCGTCCAGCATCACCTGCCCGATGTACTTCAAATATACTAACGGTCGCTGTTACCTGTCATGCAGCTGGCAAAAACTACAAGGACGATGTTTCTTCTGGATCTAATAGCTTGGCCAACCAAGATCCTAGACTGAGGCATTGCTATGATCTTGTAAGCGCGTCTCTCTCTCTTGTATTGTTCTGTGCCTGCCAGCGTGCTTTGCTAGGATTTTCGACCAGTAATCCTTTTGTGCAGACAATGATTTCTACTACTGGCTGCTAAATTAGATATGTAGATGTCATACATGATACTACCTCGTACCTCCGTTCCTAAATATAAGTCTTTCTAGAGATTCCACTATAGGCTACATACAGAGCAAAATGAGTGAATCTACACTCGAAAATGCATCTATATACATTTGTATGTGGTCCATACTGGAATTTCTACAAAGACATATATTTAGGAACAGGGGTAGTACATTACACAAAATTGTAGGTGGCATGTAGGAATTCCAGTGCACTACATTAGGCTCCCTTAGAGTGCCTGCTAGTCCAGCATACAAAGTCATGGCTAGTTTATGGTACGCACACAATCGTTAATTGGTGGTTTAAATATGCGCAAGGGAGATGCAATGTAGTATCATGTAGAGATGTCTGAAATTAGCCGTGTCAACTTGCAGATAGGGTTACACAATGAAAAGTACAAGATGTATGTGGCAATTTCATGGAACATCACAAAAACGGAGAGGCAGCGGTGAGCCTATACAGTGTGCCATGGTACATCACTCCTCCATTGCAATCATCGTGACATGTTATTTGTATGCCAGTTCTATTAGCCAAGTTTCTTAGGGACAGTTATTACGAGTTATCCTAAGAAAATAAGCACCTGTGAATATAAGCTCCATGTAATAAGCCAACCAGTTATTTTCATTGCGTTTTTAGCTTATCTTTGGTATGATCAGTGGAAAGTCTAGATTGCATTATATTTTTTTCATTTTGCTGCCCATATGGAAATTAATTTGACTTGCAAACATCACAAATTGAACCTAGTGCAGTAATTAATATGATAGGAAAACAGACCATCACTATTTGCTCAAAACGCAAATACAAAGATACCATCTACTTGGCACAATCTACTTTGGTCAATGTTTTCATAGAGATCCCATTGCCTAATTTAAACGAAGAACGCATGACCCACATTTAAATGAAGAACACTTATTTATTGAAATTCGATGGTCCAAGTGGCAAGTTATTATCGTATAGCAGCACCACCTGAAAGCATCATATAGCAGCAGCAGCTCATAGCAACTCATCATACAGCAGCAGCAGCAGTCTGCAATTCATCATATACCAGCAGCAGCTCATAGCAATTCATCATATAGCAGCAGCAGGAGCAGCTCATAGCAATTCATCATATAGCAGCAGCAGGAGCAGCTCATAGCAATTCATCATATAGCAGAAGCAGGAGCAGCTTGTAGCAACACATCATATAGCAGCAGTAGGAGCAGCTTGTAGCGACTCATCATATAGCAGCAGCAGCTCATAGCAATTCATCATATAGCAGCAGCAGCTCATAGCAACTCATCATACAACAGTAGCAGCTCATAGCAATTCATCATATAGCAGTAGCAGGAGCAGCTCATAGCAATGCATCATATAGCAGTAGCAGAAGCAGCTCATAGCAATTCATCGTATAGTGGAAAGGGGAGAGGAGATGCAAGCGAGCAGGGTAATGAATGCTTGCGTGTTTGTTTTTACTTGAGGGTCAGGTGTGACACGGGTGTCAACAGTTGCATTTTGAGTGTAATATAGGCAGACAACAGAGTCATTTCACTATTCCCCTCCCCTTCAATTTTTAGTGAGGTTCTACCTGAAACACCCCCCTCCAAAGCGAAATTAGTTAAGCCCAAGCCCATAACTCAAAAATGACTTCTTTACATCTTTTATGGATTATTTTGACAATATGCCCTGAAAAGGCGGAATCGGACTGGCCCTTAACCTGCAATTCAATTGTGCGTGAAATGATGAATCACTCATGCCTGCTATCTGTACATTTAGGCATCATCATACATGGCATAACCTAATACATGTGCATTCCATTGTAGAATCTGGAAATATGCTATGTTTATGTTAGTTCATACGTTGCACATGATGTTTAAATGCCCCTTAAATCTGGTCAGTCAAGTGATGGTCTTTAAGCCTCCTTCTTTGCTTCTTTTCTTGATATCTAAGATTTGCTCGCACATCTGTTCAATTGCTTGTTTGCATCAGCCAGCCATACTAGGACTGTTTCCTTTGATTACTTGTTGTTCTTGACATAACACTCTAACAGAGCTTGTCAACGATTTAAACACTAAGGGTTGCTGTAGTGGGGCCTTGTCTAACTCATAGGTGACATAAAGGTTTGGTTGTATACTACACTAGGCTCTCCAAGAGTACCTGGAGATCCAGTTCGAAGGTATGCCTAGTTTTTACATAATGCGGACATAGTAAATGCTCATTTCATTGTGTGCAAGTGCAAGAGATGCGGCATGTTTCATTATGTGGTGTTGTTTTGTCATAATATCATTCTTTTGTGTTCACAGACTGGAAAGTTTGCATATTTATCTTCCAAGGAGATGAGTAAATAGTTTGTGTCACCTTGCAGAGGGGGTGCAATGAAGATAAGATTGAGGATTTCCATGTACAAGATGTTAGGAAGGAGCCTTGCAAGAGAAGTAGGAGCTGCGCTGAGCCTCTTCAACCTGCTAAGGTAAGTCACTGTAGCCAACTCAACAGTTCAATTCCTTGTTTGTTTCAGGCATAGTTAATTTTCTATTTTCAATTGCTTTATTTGTCCTCAGTTAATGAGATGCCCAAATAATCATGCCTAATGTTCGGTACTTGTATCACTATTAGTTGACATAATTAAAGGCCTTACCATTTAATTACTCTGCCGAAGTGTGCCTGAAGCTTTGAAGTCTATTAACCAACTACTATTGCATGAGGCTCACAATCTAGTTTATACTACGCTAATGATTGCATAGTTTTGCCTGCTGTAGTATGTTTGTATGAAACCCTCTGCTGTTCATTATGATCCCTAAGACTTTAATTGAGGCACATAATGGCCAACTACTTGCTTACTTATATGCAACGTGCTGTCTAAATTTGTAACTTGTCTGTGTTTTCGATTGGGCCCCAACATCATGCTCCTCTGGTGAGCTATGAGGGATTTCTGTATGCAGGCTGCACAGACTACTTTTTTATAATTTTTAAAATATCACCTGCTTATGGTTCATGACGTGTAAATTTTTTTTAAAGTGACGTGTAACATTATTGTTAGTCCTGTTTTGCCATGTAGTACAAAACAGTGTCTTGTTCGCTTCACAGTTGTAACTATATTTTTGCCCTAGTCATGTGTACTTACAGAAACATTTCAGGATGAAGTGACATCAACACAAAGATCTGCGAGCAGTGCGGCATGGCCGTTACCGAATGATTATGGATTGGAATTGGAATGTGCTGATGTTCTCGAGCATCAACTAGAGGTGGCAAGACAACGTGTACATGATTGTCAACGTATAATCAACAAGTTAGGACTGGACATGCAGGTATTAGATGCAGGAGTCAAAAAATGAAACAAGACACTGAGGTAACCATGAAGGAATTGGAGATTTTGCAGACTGAATTTTGTGCTATCTGAATCCGGCCAATCCTATTTTCTGAAGAGATTATAGTTCAATTGGAGTTAAGTTGATGCGCGTCCATGATGTATGAGCTGTATTTTCCCAGTGTATGTAATTTGCTGTTTGTGTATGCTTTATTATCACCTGTGCCGAACCATAATGCCCAGTGGGTATAATCGGCTGTAATTTCTTTATTGTATAGTGTAGGATTATTCTACCTTTCTATGCCTTGATCTCTTTCTTGTAATAGTGTAGGCTTTTTAGAGGTGATAGTATTGAGTAGGATAATTCTTTGAATATTCTATATCGTTCAAACGGGGGCCCATTCGCCCGACCATGGCCCTTCACGGGCCGTCGGATCCATGGGCCTTCTACGTCTCGTAGGATCCATGGGCCTTCTACGTCTCGTAGGATCCATGGGCTTTCTACGTCTCGTAGGATCCATGGGCCTTGTACGTCTCGTAGGATCCATGGGCCGCCGGCTCATTTGTGGGTCTTGTACGGGCCTTTAATGGGCCGTAGATGGGCCTTTAATGGAAATCATATGTTTTATGGGCTGACCATAACAGGCCGTTCATAGGCCGTATTTGGTGATGCTATGAAAATGGCCCAAAAGACTAACGGTTCGCAAATGGGCCGACCATAACGACGGGATGAATTTGGCCCACAAATAGAAAATGACAGTAACGGGCCGTAAGTAACCGAATGCTACAAATGAGCCCAATAATAAATGGGCCCTCAGAAAGCCGAAAGTTAACTTGGGCTGGAAACGGCCCAACGGAATAACAGGCCGTTAATGGGTATAAAGTGATACACTGTTCATTACGGACCAGTTTCACCACGGGCCATTAATGGGTGTAAAGTAATACACTGTTCATTACGGGCCAGTTTCAGCACGGGCCGCTAATGGGCCAAGAGTTACAAATGGCCTCATATGGGCCGAAAGACGTCATGGGCTATACATGGGCCAGAAGTGAAAACGGGCTGGAATCATATTGGACGGCCCAGATGACGCTACTAGGACTAATTCGGATAGGGTGTAATAGGCCTTGGATTAGCGGGCTGTAAATGCGCTATATGCGAACAGGCCGTTAACAGGCTTTCCATGGGCCAGCCCGCCAGCTTTTGACCAAGTCAAATGGGTCGGCCTTTTCACAGGAATGGGCCACTGTTGGGCCGTGCCACGTGTCGACGTATCATAGGCGCCTTCTGTCCAGTGAGTGGATGACATCTGTCCCAACGATGAGCCGACACATGTTTCCTCTAGCTAATGATGATTTCACACGTGGAAAATCCCCATTGGTCGGGGATGTTAACGGGTTATCGGATCCAAAACCCGACCCGATAGCTTAACGGCATTCCGTTACGGTGGATGCCATGTGTCGGTCACCCTTGACGAAAGCACTTCTGTGACGCGCAATTTATCGTCATGGAAGTGGACACTTCCGCGATGATAATTTTGGTAATGTCATGGAACACTTTTACGACAGCACAGGTATGACTATCTTGATTCTGTCATAAATTTGTCATGGATGTACATGCATGACAAAAAAAGCGACCTACTGTGACAAACACGTATCATCACGGAAGTGTATTTTTTTGTACTGGTATCAGTGGGTTAGAGGCTTGACATGGCAATATGGGAGGCATGATATAGCAAGTGGTAGGTATCGCGGCATAGCAAAAGAGCGAGCAACTAGCAAGCAAAGATAGAAGTGATTTCGAGGGTATGGTCATCTTGCCTGAGATCCCGCAAGGAAGAATAACGGGTCCATGAAGAAGACAAACGGATGTAGTCGAACGGATCCTCACAACTCCAGAACGAAACCGAAGCTAACAAGAGAAGCAACCTAGAAAGAAGCAAGCAACATGGTAAACAACCATCACATAACATAGCATGATGCGCAAACAATTATGATGCATGTCCGGTTTAAAGAGGCATGGCATGGCAAAGTGCACAAACAACCCTACAAATTAAGTGGAGCTCAATATGCAACTCCGTTGCATATTGACAAAACACCACGTGACTTATTTAGTTGGATCTTGTTTATGTACCCAACAATATTAAATGTTGTTAAACATGGCAAGAGGGTGAAGCATATGGAAAACTACCTATTTAGGCAAGTTTAAATGAGGCCAGAAATAACAAACAACAATTCCGGAAAATCCTCATATGCATATATTAGGTTTGGTACTGTTCTGCCCTAAACCATATTTTAGAGTTGTTAAACATGCAAGATGAGTGCACCATGTTAAACTAGGAATTTTTCTACCCCATTTACATATAAAGTTTGTTAAGTTTGGAGCTATGGTTATTTAGTTATGAAATAAATCATTTTAACAAGTTATTTAAGCAAATTTAATCAAACAATAGTTTAAACATCTTTAACATAGATGAAAGTTGCAAATTATTAACCTACACAAAATTCTAAGCAAGTTTCATATATAAAGTTTTAACATGTGATGCATAGTTTGTGAGATATTAAATGTATGAACATGAGGGTCTTTTCTGTAAAACAGTGTTCTCTGGAATATTAGTAAAATCGCCTAGAGGAAAAAAACATAACACAGGCCTAATCTGGACAGCAAGCCCAACAGAGGAAAAAAAGGGGGCGCTGGGGTGGCCTCACCCAGTGGGCCTGGCCCAGTTGAAGGAGAGGCCTAACAGGCCATCTGCGCTGCTGGGCTGTGCGGGGAAAGGGAGCTGGCGACGCGGTGGCCCAGGCGCTGGTGACGCGGTCAACGGGAGCGGGGCGGCGCTGTGAGCGGGCGACCTGGTGCTGCTTGTACCAATAGAAGCAGCAGCAGGTCATGGCGATATGGAAGACAGGCAGAGGCGCAATGCAGAGGCAGGGGACCCGCGGGCGCGGCGGATCCGGGCAGTCCGAGGGTCGAGGAGGAGGTTCCCGGCGACAGGATCTTCAGCGGTGGCACTGCTCGATGGAGCAAAGTAGGCAGCAGCAGGATCGTGCGGGCGAAGCAGAGGACGGCGGTGGACTTGGCGCGGCTCCTAGATCCGGGCGCGAGCGAGGCTGGCGATGCAACAAAGGAGGCAGCGAAGACGGACCTGGGCGTGGGATGGCACTAGGAGACCAGGACGGGGCACCGGCGAGGATCCATGGAGGCAGAGCTCCATGCAGCGGCCATGGGGGTCTCCCTGTCCAACGAGCAAGGATAGAGAGACAACATGAGAGAGAGGGAGACCGAGGAGGAAAAGGAAGAAGAAGGAGAAGGGGAGGTCCGTGTTGCTACTGCTATCACCGGCCGCAAGCTCCAGCGCGGGCGGAGGCCATCGGGCATGTGAGTGGCTTGGGGCTGTGCTCGTGGAGGGGGAACGTGGGGCTGGAGGAAGAGAAGCTGTGGATCTCGTAGATCGAGGAGAGGAGGCTGGTTCAGTGGATCGGGTAGGGGAGATCCCGAGGGGGGTTTGGTCAGGTGGCGGCGGCGATGGGACAAACTCCTAGGTTTTAGGGTTTGATCTGATATATATATATATGTATATATATATATAACAAGTGGATTTTTGGATAGGGGCATTTGGTCCCTCCGATCTTAATCGTATGGTCCCGGATAAATATGTTAGGGAGCCCAATTAAGAAAACGGAGACGTTTTGTAGATGTTTGGGGATGATCTGGACTCAACGGTGATGACTGAGCGGTACGGGTTCGGGGCAGTTTCGGACGCGCACGAGAGGTCTATGCACGGCACAAAGAGGGGTAGGCATGGGCCTAGGTGGACTATGGAGAGCGGGTTGGTCTGAGAGAAGAGGGGAGAGATGCAGCCCGGCACGGTTTTCGGAGACTAAAAATGTCCGACGAAAAGACCAGCTATACTGCCGCTATAGTTATCCGTTGGGCCGTCAAACGGACTCCGAATGCGATGAAATTTGGCAAGCGGCCTACTGACAACAAAACAACACCGCATGCCAACTTTCATCCCAATCCGAGAACATTTTCCGGCCACTTATAAAATACTATTTCAGACATGCCGCGGGCGCGTGCAAGTGTGTCTGGGCTCAGAACTGACAACGGAGAGTACTAGGGAACCCGGACGAATGCAAGTTTTGAAAACATGATGATGCAATGCAGATGATGAAATGCAACACGCAAGCAAAAGACATGTCAACGTTGGCGAATACCTAGAAGACACCTGGCGCATCGGTCTCGGGGCATCACAACACTCCACCACTACGAGAGGATCTCGTCCTGAGATCTGGGATGGCACCGGAGAGAAGCGAAAAAGGAAGAGGTAAAACAAAGTTGCTTCTTTGACAAACGAGTGAAACCAAAGAACCTTGAGAGGTTAAACCATTTTGATAAAAGAAAACAACGAAGATGATCGAAGTTGAAAACACTCCGTTAGAAAAGAGGAACAAGGAAGAACAAATTCGGACAGCACTCTGGTTGAAAAGAGATGTATAAGGAACGATAAGAATCAATTACGACAACACTCCGGTTAACAAGATAGAGAAGAAATAAGAATGATATAATTTGGAAAGCACTCCGACTATAAATGGAAGGAATCGAACATGATCTTGACAAGATGAGGATACTTGATGAGATCAACAACACACTAGCTCCGGAACTATTGAAATAATGGCACAATGGGTAAAAAGATTTCAGATGGCACTCCGGTTGAAAAGGGAGGCAAAACTTGATAATATGAGAGAACTTGAAAAAAGGGCACGATACTCCACTTAAATGGACAAGCACGAAAAGAACATGATATTTGACAAAACAAGATGATGGGTGAATATAGCAACAATACAAAGCCTCCGGAATGAATGTAAGGATGGGATCAAAAGAACGGAGGAGAAAACCACAACTTCTGCCTCAAATGAACTTGAAAAAGCATCTTTAGGAGAAGAGTCGAACGGAGTTGTTGGAAACCAACAACGAAAAGAGTAAGCTTACAGTGGGCTTATGGGAAACATCTCAAAACTATGAGGTGAAATTCTGCCACTATGGAAACAAAAGATTGGATTGATAGCTAGAAAAGAATAGGAAGCTTCTTCCACCAAGGTGACAAGAAAACTTGGATCATAGGTAATCACCACAAGGAGCAACATTTCCAATGGAAGGTTTTAGGTGAAATTTATACCAAGATAACTCCATGGAAGAAAATGATGGGTTTAAATACCTCATTCTTGTGAATGAAGAATGATATATTACCACCTCAAAAGATAAGGGAGAACAATTGCACTCCGGATTGCAAGATGAAGAATGCTTGAACTCCTCTGAAAAGAATCTTGAAGAACGCTTCAAGAGTGAATTAAATCCTTGATGAGCCATCATGTAGAGCCTCCATGAAGAGCTCCGGTAATAAAAGAATAACGAAGGAAAGAGAAGTTGAAAACACAAGGTGAAGCCTTGCGATGATTTAGATGGATCTTTGTGATGAGATAATGCGGAAAGAAACTTGGAACTCTAGAAAAGAAAGATGAACAAAAGAAATCAAGAATTTTGATGAACCTCCGGAATAAGTAATTAATCAATTGGATGAAAACAATAATAAGAATTACGTTATGCGCATCCTTCACCAATTTAGATTGATGGCAAGCAACGGATTTGGCATACTACTTATTATCATTGAAAGGGATTAAGATAGATATAGAGTCACTTGGGAAGGTCTTCAACAAACCACTGGTAGGATTTGGAAACAACGAATGAATTGATATGGTAACAAGAGGAAAGTAATCTTGAACGAACCACCGTAAGAATTGAAAATGAATGAAGAAAAGATAAAGAAACACCGGGAAGAGATATAAAAAGAACAAAGGTACTTGAGAGAATTTAGATACAAATGAACGAAGAGATCATGAACTGATTAGAGGATATTTGAATGATGCATTGGTAAGATTGGAGAACGAGAGCTGAAATCTTGAATGAATAATTCTGAGATGATGGGCTCTGGGGAATCAAACTGAAAAGACTCTTGAATTGCTCCGGATGGGTGAAAAGAATTCTCACAATCAAAAATAATTATGAGAGGGTGCCAACAAGCTAGAATCATGAATCTTCACAAGAACGAAGCAAGTTTTGGAGGAAAAACTCTTCTTCGATCTTCAAAATCCGAGAATGGCGACAAGAAACACCACCAAGAATTATTGAGATACTCCGGGAGAATGAAAAGTGAAGAGGTTGAGCCAACAATGAAAAGAATTTGAAAGATCTTGGAGAAAGACATATGGCTGATGATAATTCATTCTTTCGTCAAACTTGGAGAAGAATTTGAGAATAACTCCAAAAAATTAGAAGAGTCAGGTAAGATCCTGGGAAAAGACCTATGGGTTAGGGCACACCAAAAAGATAAACCATTGAATGATTACTTGAAAGGGAGATTGCGCCGGTTGAATTAAATGGCTTGAATGAGATAACATCCTCAAAAGAACTTGAACGAATTGAGAATGAACAGTAGCATCTTCTGAGATATCTTCAGCACTCCGGAACAGATGAATAGGGAGAGGTGAGCGGTTAAGAAGTGCACCGGCATGAGAAAACATTTAAACGAGGAAAGGATATGATTGACAAAGCTTGAATTTAATCCACCGGAGAAGAAAAAGAACAAATAATGATGAACTTGAGGCTCCGTTAGTATCTTTCTGAGAATCACCAGATAAGTAGATTGAAGGGAAAGAATGAAGAGACTTCGTGTGAATAAAATGGATAGTTAATTTGAATATCTCCGAGTCCTTGAAGAAAAAGGGTGAGAGGGCGGGAAAACAAAGGCAGCTTGGAACAGATAAAAATGAGCACCGTTGAGAAGAACTGATAATTGATCTTGCGGATCTTGAAATGATCGGATCCACTTGAAGAGAAACACGCCGGTTGAAAAAGGATTGACATGACAAACTCGATTATCAAGAAGGATTGGTATTCACATAGAAATATGGGAACACCGCTTAGGAAAAGGTATGGAATCAACATTTGACTTCGAAGCAACTCGATTACCACAAGCCAAAACAAAACAAGGATTTTCCTTGCAAAATAAGCCGGAAACAAACATATGATAGATCCCATATCGTATCATGTGTCTGTTGGAAAGAATTCCTACATGATACTTGAATTCCCACTTATAAACTCCCGAAACTTTCTGGTTATGCAATCGGGTGTTGGGGATAGAGGGGAAGCATAATATCTCACCCAAAACTAGCAAATTCTACATCCAGCTGTATCCATCCTTCAACACATAACCAAGAAACCTTCGGAAATCATTTACCTCAACCTTCGAAAAGCATCCGTTATACGATTTATGGCAATACTCCCGAACTCCCGCCCCAGTACTGGGTGGCGTAGAGGTTATCTCACCAACAACTGCATAAAAGAGATTTTCGATGTCGGCGAACTCAGGTATTCCAGAAATGCAACGATAAAATTGTGACGACAACACCTCGGAGCTCAACTCCCTGGGACACTGCCACAACCCCTAAATGTCAGGAGGCACCAAGAACAATGTTCTCGTCACAAAACCATCGGAACGATTCCAAGATACCCGCGTGATCCTAAAAAAAATTCGTGAAATTTGAGAAGAGAAGAGTCAAAACTCTACGTCAGGATGCCTCACCAGAGCGATGAAGGGACTGAGGAGTCAAAAGAATCCTACTCTCCGATATATATAATCCTATAAGACTCAAAACATTTTTTCTAGACTCAACAACGTCAACGATTCGATCAAGCAGGGCGCTCCTAAGTCGGGGAAGGCTCTGATTACCAACTTGTAACACCCACGATGCAGCTATATCTCCCACGGGTCAGAGCACGACTTAGAGGCATAGCCACATAGTAGGCATGTCACAAGAGGGGTAATCTTTACACATCCCATGTACTAAATAAGAAAGGGATAAGAGTTGGCTTACAATCGCCACTTCGCACAATACATAAATATAGCATTACATCATCCAGAATACAATCAATGTCCGACTATGGAATCAAATAAAGAAAGACAACCCCTAATGCTAGATCCCCGATCGCCCCAACTGGGCTCCACTACTGATCAACTGGAAACGAAACAACACAACGAACATGATCCTCATCGAGCTCCTCCTTGAGCTCGGTTGCGTCACCTGCACGGTAATCATCGACACCTGCAACTGTTTGGAAGTAACTGTGAGTCACGAGGACTCAACAATCTCACACCCTCGCGATCAAGACTATTTAAGCTTATTGGTAGGAAAAGGTAGTGAGGTGGAGCTGGAGCAAGCACTAGCATATATGGTAGCTAACTTACACAAATGAGAGCGAGAAGAGAAGCAAAGCACGGTCGAGAAACTATAATGATCAATAAGTGATCCTGAAACTACTTACGTTCAAGCATAACACAAGAACCGTGTTCACTTCTCGGACTCCACCGGAAAGAGACCATCAAGGCTACACACACAGTTGATTCATTTTAATTAAGTTAAGTGACAATTTCTCTACAACCGGATATTAAAAATTCATTTTAATTAAGTTAAGTGACAAGTTCATGGTCAACGAAGGATATTCCTTCTCCCAGGAAGACCCGGTCAGGCTCGGAATCCTGGTTACAAGATATTTTGATAATGATAAAACAAGACCAGCAAAGCTGCCCGATGTGCCAACAAATCCCTATAGGAGCTGCACATATCTCGTTCTTAGGGCACACCGGATGACCACTACGTACAACTAAAACCAACCCTCAAGTTTCCCCGAGGTGGCGCTGCAACTGGCTCTGCTTTGGACCAACACTCAGAGGAGCACTGGCCCGGGGGGGGGGTTAAAATAAAGATGACCCTTGAGTCTGCAGAACCCAAGGGAAAAAGGCTTAGGTGGCAAATGGTAAAACCAAGGTTGGGCCTTGCTGGAGGAGTTTTATTCAAAGCAAATTGTGAAGGGGTTCCCATAACACCCAACCGCGTAAGGAACGCAAAATCAAGGAACATAACACCGGTATGACGGAAACTAGGGCGGCAAGAGTGGAACAAAACACCAGGCATAAGGCCGAGCCTTCCACCCTTTACCAAGTATATAGATGCATTAAAGTAAGCAAGATATAATAATGATATCCCCAAATATCCATGTTCCAACATGGAACAAGCTTCATCTTCACCTGCAGCTAACAACGCTATAAGAGGGGCTGAGCAAAGCGGTAACATAGCCAAACAACGGTTTGCTAGGAAAGGTGGGTTAGAGGCTTGACATGGTAATATGGGAGGCATGATATAGCAAGTGGTAGGTATCGCGGCATAGCAAAAGAGCGAGCAACTAGCAAGCAAAGATAGAAGTGATTTTGAGGGTATGGTCATCTTGCCTGAGATCTCGCAAGGAAGAAGAACGGGTCCATGAAGCAGACAAACGGATGTAGTCGAACGGATCCTCACAACTCCAGAACGAAACCGAAGCTAACGAGAGAAGCAACCCGGAAAGAAGAAGGCAACATGGTAAACAACCATCACATAACATGGCATGATGCGCAAACAATTATGATGCATGTCCGGTTTAAAGAGGCATGGCATGGCAAAGTGCACAAACAACCCTACAAATTAAGTGGAGCTCAATATGCAACTCCGTTGCATATTGACGAAACACCACGTGACTTATTTAGTTCGATCGTGTTTATGTACCTAACAATATTAAATCTTGTTAAACATGGCAATAGGGTGAAGCATATGAAAAACTACCTATTTATACAAGTTTAAATGAGGCCGGAAATAACAAACAACAATTCCGGAAAATCCTCATATGCATATATTAGGTTTGGTACTATTCTGCCCTAAACCATATTTCAGAGTTGTTAAACATGCAAGATGAGTGCATCATGTTAAACTAGGAATTTTTCTACCCCATTTACATATAAAGTTTGTTAAGTTTGTAGCTATGGTTATTTAGTTATGAAATAAATCATTTTAACAAGTTATTTAAGCAAATTTAATCAAATAGCAGTTTAAACATCTTTAACATAGATGAAAGTTGCAAATTATTAACCTACACAAAATTCTAAGCAAGTTTCATATATAAAGTTTTAACATGTGATGCATAGTTTGTGAGATATTAAATGTATGAACATGAGGGTCTTTTCTGTAAAACAATATTCTCTGGAATATTAGCAAAATCTCCTAGAGGAAAAAAATGTAACACGGGCCAAATCTGGACAGCAAGCCCAACAGAGGAAAAAAAGGGGGCGCTGGGGTAGCCTCACCCAGTGGGCCTGGTCTAGTTGAAGGAGAGGCCTGGCAGGCCATTCGCGCTGCTGGGTTGTGCGGGGAAAGGGCGCTGGCGACGCGGTGGCCCAGGCGCTGGCGACGCGGTCAACGGGAGTGGGGCGGCGCTGCGAGCGGGCGACCTGGTGCTGCTCGTACCAACAGAAGCAGTAGCAGGTCATGGCGATATGGAAGACGGGCAGAGGCGTGATAAGTCCATTTTGCATCATGCTTTTATATCGATATTTATTGCATTATGGGCTGTTATTTCACATTATGTCACAATACTTATGGCTATTCTCTCTTATTTTACAAGGTTTACATAAGGAGGGAGAATGCCGGCAGCAGGAATTCTGGGCTGGAAAAGGAGCAAATACTAGAGACCTATTCTACACAACTCCAAAAGTGCTGAAACTCCACAGAATACCTTATATTAAATAATGAAAAATCCTCGCCAAAGATGAAGACCAGGGGGGCCACACCCTGTCCACGAGGGTGGGGGCGCCCCCCCTAGGGCACGCCCCCTACCTCGTGGGCCCCTGGTGGCTCTCCGATGACCATCTTCTGCTATATGAAGTCTTTCATCGAGAAAAAAACAAGAAGCAACCTTTCGGGATGAAACTCCGCCGCCATGAGGCGGAACCAATCTAGGGCTCCGGTAGAGCTGTTCTGTCGGGGAAACTTCCCTCCCGGAGGGGGAATTCATCGCCATCGTCATCACCAACGCTCCTCTCATCGAGAGAGGGCAATCTCCATCAACATCTTCATCAGCACCATCTCATCTCAAAACCCTAGTTCATCTCTTGTATCCAATTCTTGTCTCCAAGTCCGGGATTGGTATCAAGGCTTGATAAAAGATTATCTGGTATTGCAAATCTGATGACATATTCTAGTAGATTAACTCATTGGAAAGCAGTGGTTTCTGCTCTTCCAATTTATGAAATGTGTTGCATCATAGTGCCTTTCACTATCTTAGATCACTTTGAAAAATCTGCCAGAAGTTTTCTTTGGTATGGTAACAAGATCAATAAACAGGGTAATTGTCTGGTTAAATGGGATACTGTCTGTCTCCCCAAAGAAGCAGGAGGACTGGGAGTACTTGATTTAATAACTCAAAACAGAGCTCTTCTAATTAAATTTCTCTATAAGTTTTTTAATAAACAGGATATTCTGTGGGTGGAATTAATATGGAATAATTATTATTCTGATCGCTCTATACCCTCATATCCCACAAGGTTGGGATCCTTTTGATGGAGAGATTGCTGCTCTATCCTTCAAGATTTTAAAAATATGACTACATGTATCCCCTCCACTGGCAACACCATCTCACTCTGGCATGATAAGTGGAATGAGGGCACTCTCCAAAGCAGATTTTCTCAATTATACTCATTTGCTAAAGATACAGGCTGTACAATTGCCTCGGCTATTGTTTCCTCAACCAGCAACTTTTATGATATGTTTCATTTACCCATGTCATCTATGGATGTTCAACAAAGCAATGAGATGTTGGAAATCATAAGTAACATCCACCAGGACAACGAAAATAAAGATTGCTGGCAATTTCTCTGGAAAGGAAACAAATACTCCAACAGAAAGATTTATCTGCAACTTATTGAAAACCCACCAAGGGCAGCACCACCATTTCAATGGATTTGGAAATCATGCAACCTGCCCAAACAAAAAAAATTCTTTTGGTTGCTACTGCTTGATAGATTAAATACTAGAGATCTACTAATCAGGAAGAATTTTCAAATAGAAAACAGAAGGAGTGTTCTATGTGATGATGAACCCAATGAATACCTACAACACCTCTTTTTTGTATGTGACTTCTGCACAAATTTCTGGGCTGCAATAGGTACGGAATGGAATACAGATCTTAATACTATTGAAATGCTAATGGAGGGCAAAAGCAGAGATAATAGCCAAGGATTTAAGGAAAAGATGATAGCAGGATGTTGGAGCATATGGAAGCACGGGAATGGCATTATCTTTGACAACAATAACAGAAGTATGACTCACTGCTTATCAAGTTTCAAAGAGCATTTTAGCACCATTATCAAGAAAGCAAGACCTAGTTTAAAGGATGGGATGCAATCCTGGTTGGATACATTGTAATTTGTTAATCTTTTTGTACCATGTACCTCTTCTGTACAGACCCATGTAACACCACCCATTATTAATAGAAAATAGAGTTACAGTGGGGAGCCTTTCCCCACTGTCTTTGCTCAAAAAAAGTTCGGGATTGGTGCTAGTAGGTTGCTAGTAGTGTTAATTACTCCTTGTAGTTGATGCTAGTTGGTTTAACTGGTGGAAGATCATATGTTCAGATCCTTTATGCATATTATTATCCCTCTGATTATGAACATGAATATGCTTTGTGAGTAGTTACATTTGTTCCTGAGGACAAGGGAGAAGTCTTGCTATTAGTAGTCATGTGAATTTGGTATTCGTTCGATATTTTGATGAGATGTATGTTGTCTAGCCTCTAGTGGTATTATGTGAACGTCGACTACATAACACTTCACCATTATTTGGGCTTAGAGGAAGGCATTGCAAAGTAATAAGTAGATGATGGGTTTCTAGAGTGATAGAAGCTTAAACCCTAGTTTATGCGTTGCTTCATAAGGGGCTGATTTGGATCCATATGTTTCATGCTATGGTTAGGTTTACCTTAATAATTTTGTTGTAGTTGTGGATGCTTGCAATAGAGGTTAATCATAAGTGGTATGCTTGTTCAAGTAAGAACATCACCCAAGCACCGGTCCACCCACATGTCAAATTATCAAAGTACCGAACGCGAATCGTATGAACGTGATGAAAACTAGCTTGACGATATTCCCATGTGTCCTCGGGAGCACTTTTCCTTATATAAGAGTTTGTCTAGGCTTCTCCTTTGCTACACAAAGGATTGGGCCACCTTGCTGCAGTATATTTACTTTTGTTACTTGTTGCTCGTTACAAATTATCTTATTACAATACTATATGTTACCACTTATTTCAGTACTTGCAGAGAATACCTTGCTGAAAATCGCTTATTATTTCCTTCTGCTCCTCGTTGGGTTCAACACTCTTACTTATCGAAAGGACTACGATAGATCCCCTATACTTGTGGGTCATCAAGACTCTTTTCTAGCGCCGTTGCCGGGGAGTGAAGCGCCTTTGGTAGGTGGAATTTGGTAAGGAAAAAATTTATATAGTGTGCTGAAATTTACTGTCACTTGTTACTATGGAAAGTAATCCTCTGAGGGGCCTGTTCGGGGTATCTTCACCCCGACCAGTAGACCAAAGAGTTGCTCCTCAACCTACTGAACCTATTGAAAATGAAATTCCCTATGAGTATCCTTCGGGTATGATAGAAAAACTGCTAGCTAATCCTTTTACAGGAGATGGAACAAAGCATCCTTATGAACACCTAATATATGAGGATGAAGTTTGTGGATTATTTAAGCTTGCAGGTATACCCGATGATGTTGCTAAGAAGAAGGTCTTCCCTTTATCTTTGAAGGGAGACGCATTGACATGATATAGGCTATGTGATGATACGAGATCATGGAACTATAAAAAATTGAAATTGGAATTTCATCAAAAGTATTACCCTATGCATCTTGTTCATCGTGATCGCAATTATATATATAATTTTTGGCCTCGCAAAGGAGAAAGCATCGCTCAAGCTTGGGGGAGGCTTAAATCAATGTTATATTCATGCCCCAATCATGAGCTCCCAAGAGAAACAATTCTTCAAAAAATTTATGCTCGGCTTTCTGAAAATAATCGCACCATGCTCGATACTTCTTGTGCTGGCTCTTTTATGATGAAGACTATTGGATTTAGATGGGATTTATTGGATAGAATTAAACGCAACTCTGAAGATTGGGATCTCGACAAAGGTAAGGAGTCAGGTATGACACCTAAGTTTGATTGTGTTAAATCCTTTATGGATACCGATATTTTCTGTAAGTTTAGCACTAAATATGGACTTGATTCTGAGATAGTAGCTTCTTTCTGTGAATCTTTTACTACTTATGTTGATCTCCCTAAGGAGAAGTGGTTTAAATATCATCCTCCCATATAAGTAAAAGTAATTGCACCAATTAAAGTTGAAGAAAATACTGTCACTTATAATGATCCTATTGCTCCTACTTGTTACGTTGAGAAACCACCTTTCCCTGTTAGGATAAAGGATCATGCTAAAGCTTCAACTGTGGTTCGTAAAAGCAATATTAAAACATATACACCTCCTGAGCAAGTTAAAGTAGAACCTAATATTGCTATTGTTAAATATCTCTTGTCTGATAATATTGATGGGCATGTCATTCAGTTCTGCGGTGAAACTGCCAGAATTGCTAAACCTTGTGCTAAAGATAAAAATAGACCTGTGGTAGGCGTGCCTGTTATTTCTGTTAAAATAGGAGAACATTGTTATCATGGCTTATATGTGATATGGGTGCTAGTGCTAGTGCAATACCTATTGACTTATACAGAGAAATTATGCATGACATTGCACCTGTTGAGTTAGAAGAAATTGATGTCACTATTAAACTTGCTAATAGAGATACTATTTCACCAATGGGAATTGTTAGAGATGTTGAAGTCTTGTGTGGGAAAACTAAATATCCTGCTGATTTTCTTGTTCTTGGTTCCCCACAAGATAGCTTTTTTCCCATTATATTTGGTAGACCCTTCTTGAATACTGTTAATGCTACCATAGGTTGCACAAGGGATGTTGTTATTGTCAGCTTAGATGATATGACTCATGAGTTTAGTTTCTCTAAATTTAGTAAACAACACCATGAAGAAGAATTGCCTAGTAAGGATGAAATTATTGGTCTTTCTTCTATTGCCGTACCTCTTGGTGATCCTTTAGAACAATATTTGCTAGACCATGAGAATGATATGTTTATGAATGAAAGAAGGGAAATAGATGAAGTATTCATTAAACAGGAACCAATTCTGAAACACAATTTGCCTGTTGAAATCCTATGGGATCCCCCCTCCACCTAAGGGTGATCCCGTGTTTGAGCTTAAACCGTTGCCTAATAATCTTAAATATGCTTATCTTGATGAAAAGAAGATATATCATGTTATTATTAGTGCTAACCTTTCAGAGCATGAAGAAGAAAGATTATTGAAAACTCTAAAGAAGCACCGTGCTGCTATTGGATATACTCGTGATGATCTTAAGGGCATTAGTCCCACTCTATGTTAACATAAAATAAATTTGGAAGCAGATGCCAAACCAGTTTGTGATCCTCAACGACGTCTGAATCCTAAAACGAAAGAAGTGGTAAGAAAAGAAATACTAAAGCTTCTGGAGGCAGGTATAATTTATCCCGTAGCTGATAGTTAGTGGGTAAGTCATGTTCATTGTGTCCCTAAGAAGGGAGGAATTACTGTTGTTCCTAATGGTAAAGATGAATTGATTCCACAAAGAATTATTACAGGTTATAGGATGGTAATTGATTTCCGCGAATTAAATAAGGCTACTAAGAATGATTATTAGCCCTTACCTTTTATCGATCAAATGCTAGAAATATTATGCAAGCATACACATTACTGCTTTCTAGATGGTTATTCTGGTTTCTCTCAAATACACGTGTCGGCTAAAGAACAATCAAAGACTACTTTTACATGCCCTTTTGGTACTTTTGCTTATAGATGTATGCCTTTTGGTTTATGTAATGCACCTGCTACCTTTCAAAGATGCATGATGGCTATATTCCCTGACTTTTGTGAAAAGATTTGTGAGGTTTTCATGGACGACTTTTCCGTCTATGGATCTTCTTTTGATGATTTCTTGAGCAATCTTGATCGAGTTTTGCAGAGATGTGAAGAAACTAGTCTTGTCTTGAATTGGGAAAAGTGCCAATTTATGGTTAATGAGGGTATTGTCTTGGGGAATAAAGTTTCTGAAAGAGGTATTGTAGTTGATAAAGCCAAGGTTGATGCTACTGAAAAGATGCCATGTCCCAAGGACATTAAAGGTATAAGAAGTTTCCTTGGTCATGCCGGATTTTATAGGAGGTTCATTAAGGACTTCTCAAAAATTTCTCGGCCTCTGACTAATTTATTACAAAAAGATATACCATTGGTCTTTGATGAGGATTGTGTAGAAGCATTTGAAATTCTTAAAAAAGCATTAGTTTCTGCACCTATTGTTCGGCAACCTGATTGGAATTTACCCTTTGAAATTATGTGGGATGCTAGTGATTATGATGTAGGTGCTGTTCTAGGGCAAAGAGTTGATAATAAATGAAATGTTATCCATTATGCTAGTAAGACTCTAGACAATGCTCAAAGAAATTATGCTACTACTGAAAAAGAACTTTTAGCAGTTGTATTTGCTTGTGATAAGTTCAGACCTTATATTGTTGATTCTAAAGTAACTATCCACACTGATCATGCTGCTATTAAATATCTTATGGAGAAGAAAGATGCTAAACCTAGACTTATTAGATGGGTTCTCTTGCTACAAGAATTTGATTTGCATATTGTTGATAGAAAAGGAGCTGAGAACCCCGTTGCAGACAACTTATCTAGGTTAGAGAATGTTCTTGATGACCCACTACCTATTGATGATAGCTTTCTTGATGAACAATTAAATGTCATAAGTACTTCTCGTAGTACCCCTTGGTATGCTAATTATGCTAATTACATAGTTGCTAAATTTATACCACCTAGCTTCACATACCAACAAAAGAAAAAGTTCTTCTATGATTTGAGACATTACTTTTGGGATGACGCACATATTTATAAAGAAGGAGTAGATGGTGTTATTAGACGTTGTGTACCTGAGCATGAATAGGAACAGATCCTATGCAAGTGCCACTCCTAAACTTATGGAGGATACCACACGGGGGATAGAACTGCACATAAGGTATTACAATCCGGTTTTTATTGGCCTACTCTCTTCAAGGATGCCCGTAAGTTTGTCCTATCTTGTGATGAATGTCAAAGAATTGGTAATATTAGTAGATGTCAAGAAATGCCTACGAATTATTCACTTGTTATTGAACCATTTGATGTTTGGGGCTTTGATTATATGGGATCTTTTCCTGCCTCTAATGGATATACACATATTTTAGTTGTTGTTGATTACGTTACTAAGTGGGTAGAAGCTATTCCAACTAGTAGTGCTGATCATAACACTTCTATTAAAATGCTTAAAGAAGTTATTTTCCGAGGTTTGGAGTCCCTAGATATTTAATGACTGATGGTGGTTCACATCTTATTCATGGTGCTTTCCGTAAAATGCTTGCTAAATATGACGTCAATCATAGAATTGCATCTCCGTATCACCCACAGTCTAGTGGTCAAGTAGAATTGAGTAATAGAGAACTCAAATTAATTTTGCAAAAGACTGTCAATAGGTCTAGAAAGAATTGGTCCAAGAAACTTGATGATGCATTATGGGCCTACAGAACTGCATATAAAAATCCTATGGGTATGTCTCTGTATAAAATGGTATATGGAAAAGCATGTCACTTACCTCTCGAACTAGAACATAAGGCATATTGGGCTATTAAAGAGCTCAATTATGATTTCAAACTTGCCGGTGAAAAGAGGTTATTTGATATTAGCTCACTTGATGAATGGAGAACCCAAGCTTATGAAAATGCCAAGTTGTTTAAAGAAAAGGTTAAAAGATGGCAGGACAAAAGGATACAAAAGCGTGAGTTTAATGTAGGTGATTATGTATTGCTATACAACTCTCGTTTAAGATTTTTTGCAGGGAAACTTCTCTCTAAATGGGAAGGCCCCTATGTTATCGAGGAGGTCTATCGTTCCGGTGCCATAAAAATCAACAACTTCGAAGGCACAAATCCGAAGGTGGTAAACGGTCAAAGAATCAAACATTATATCTTAGGTAATCCCATAAATGTTGAAACCAATATTATTGAAACCGTAACCACGGAGGAATACATAAGGGACACTTTCCAGAATGTTTCAGACTCCGAAAAGGAATAGGTACGTGGTACGGTAAGTAAACCGACTCCAAAACAATTTTGAAGGAAATATTTCTCTGTTTTAGAATATTTAGAAATATAGAAAATTAAGTAGCAGTCCGGGAAGGACACGAGGGCCCCACGAGGGTGGAGGGTGCGCCCCTACCTCGTGAGCACCTCATGTGCCTTCCGGACTCCGTTTTCTTGCATGATACGTATTTTGGTCGGTAAAAATTCATTATATATTCTCCCGAAGTTTTGACTCCTGTATCACACAATTATCCTCTGTTTTTGTTTCGAGCTGTCCCGCTGCAGATTAGATCAACATGTCTTCCTAGGATTCGCAAGGAGAAAGCTATGTGGATGATTACTTAGCTAATCCTAAGGTCTATGGAGATGTGGAGCACGATGGTTGGACCACGGAGGAAGAAGAGGACTATGAACCCAATGGGAAGGAGGAGACGAGCTCATATGAAGACGAATCCCCATTACCTCAACCTGGGGATATGCACGTGGAGTTCAAAAAGTCAAGTCTCCCTAATAGGGTAAAGAAACCAAAATTCGATTTTATCCCTTTTCGTCTCTTGCAGGAAAATAAGCAGGACCTATGCAAAAAGATATTAACCTTGGAGTGGGAGATTGATGATCTGAGGGATCAAAATGCCGTCCTCAAGCATAAATTAAGGGAGAAGTCTATGCCATCAACTAAGTTAGCAACGCCTCCACCTTCTTCACCAACCAAGGAGATATAATCACATGGGTATGGGCACTCCCCTTGGCAACCGCCAAGCTTGGGGGAGGTGCCCCGTTATCGTATCACAATCGCAACTCCTATCTTTACTGTTTTCCTTAGTTCGATCCTATTAGTAGTATTTTGATCTAGTAGAATAAAGTTTATGGCATGATCTAGTTTTCAGTTTTGCCTTATGATCTCTCTTTGTAATCGAGTCGGTGAGCTATATAATAAAGATTAATGTTGAGTCAAGGGCTTGATTTTCTTGTTATGATCTTGGGTGAATAAAAGAAAAGAGAAAAAGAATAAGAAGAAACAAAAGTTCATATTGATCTTATTGATAGTAATGACTTCACATAGAAGGAGTGTGACGATTAAAAGTTGTTGGGAGTTGGCAGACATAGCTTTGGTCATCATTGCAATTAATAGGAGGTAATAAGGAAAGAGAGGTTTCACACATAAATATACTCTATTATTGACATCTTTTATGATTGGGATCACTCATCAAAATATGACATGCTAAAGAGTTGATGTTGGATAAGGAAGACAACATAATGGGTTATGTTTTCTTATATCTGAGATAAAGTATGTTTTCATGGATCATCCAACATGTTGAGCTTGCCTTTTCCCCTTCATGCTAGCCAAATTCTCAGCGCCAAGTAGAGATACTACTTGTGCTTCCAAATACCCTTAAACCAGTTTTTCCATGAGAGTCCACCATATCTACCTATGGGTTGAATAAGATCCTTCAAGTAAGTTGTCATCGGTGCAAAGCAATAAAAATTTCTCTAAATATATATGATTAGTATGGGAGAAATAAGCTTTATACAATCTTGTGATGTGGAAGTAATAAAAGCGACGGATTGCATGATAAAGGTTCATATCACAAGGGGCAATATAAAGTGACGCTCTTTCGCATTAAAATTTTGTGCATCCAACCATAAAAGTGCATGGCAACCTCTGCTTCCCTCGGCGAAGGGCCTATCTTTTATTATTATCTTCTACCTTATGCAAGAGTCATGGTGATTGTCGGTGTCAAAACCGGCGGATCTCGGGTAGGGGGTCCCGAACTGTGCGTCTAGGCCGGATGGTAACAGGAGACAAGGGACACGAAGTTTTACCCAGGTTTGGGCCCTCTCGATGGAGGTAAAAGCCTACGTCCTGCTTGATTAATATTGATGATATGGGTAGTACAAGAGTAGATCTACCACGAGATCAGAGAGGCTAAACCCTAGAAGCTAGCCTATGGTATGATTGTTGATGTGTATGTTGTCCTATGGACTAAAACCCTCCGGTTTATATAGACAATGGATAGGGTTAGGGTTACATAGAGTCGGTTACAATGGTAGGAGATCTTCATATCCGTATCGCCAACCTTGCCTTCCACGCCAAGGAAAGTCCCTTCCGGACATGGGATGGAGTCTTCAATCTTGTATCTTCATAGTCGAGGAGTCCGGCTGAAGGTATAGTTCGGCTATCTGAACACCCCCTAATCCAGGACTCCCTCAGTAGCCCCTGAACCAGGCTTCAATGACGATGAGTCCAGCATGCAGTTTGTCTTCGGCATTGCAAGACGGGTTCCTCCTCCAAGTACTTCATAGAAGATTTTGAACACAAAGATAGTGTCCGGCTCTGCAAAATAAGTTTCCACATATTGCCATAGAGAGAATAATATTTACACAAATCTAATCTGCTGACGTATTCCGTAGCGTGACACATGACGGCCAAGCCTTTATCCGAGTCGTTTCAGTATCCCACCTCAGTGCGTTATGCGAGGCGGTTTCCTTGGCACGTCTTGTCAAAGCAAAGATCGTGTCCCCTTATTCCGGGATTCTCATAAATACGGGCGTGGGTAACCCAACCTCACCTTTGATTACGACGCTTGGAGATAAGCGAGTTTTACCAGGCTGGTGGGGACATGTAGTTGCGTCCACCCATATAAGGGGATAAGGATCCATCTTTTCACCCACGCCTTCTTCCTCCTTTGCCTATCCATTCTTGCGCACTCGAGCTCCAGCGCCCAAGTCCGCACTACCACCTCAACCTTCTCCAGTCATGTCCGGAGCGGGAGGCAAGTGGATGGTCTCCTCCGTCACGGAGGGACACATCAAAAAGCTGAGGAAGGCCGGATATCTGGCTAGCGACATCGCGCACCGGCTTCCCGAAAAGGGGCAGCTCATCCCCACTCCTAGGCCCCATGAGAGGGTGGTATTCCTCCCCCATTTCCTCCGCGGACTGGGCTTCCCTCTGCATCCATTTGTCTGGGGGCTCATGTTCTACTACGGCCTGGATTTCCACGATCTGGCCCCGAACTTCGTCCTCAACATCTCGGCGTTTATCGTCGTGTGCGAGGCATTCCTCCGCATCCGCCCCCATTTCGGCCTATGGCTTAAGACTTTCAACGTCAAGCCAAAGGTGGTGCGCGGCAGCCAGGCGGAGTGCGGTGGTGCCATGGTTGGCAAGATGGCCAACATTCTATGGCTCGAGGGCTCCTTTGTGGAGACCCTGAAGGGGTGGCAATTAGGGTGGTTTTACGTCACCGAGCCGCACGACGCCGAATGGGTCGCACCCCCTGAGTTTCGATCCGGCCCCCCTACGCGGCTCACCTCCTGGAAGGAGACATGCCTATCTTGGGGTAAAAAAGGAGAGCTGACCGGACTCCAAACATGCATCCAAACCCTGGTGGACAAGAAGCTCAAGCTTGTCAACGTAGTCCAGGTTATACTCATCCGCCTGATCCTCCCGTGTCAACGACGGGCCTTCAACCTGTGGGAGTTCGACCCGGTGCAGCATCGAACTCTAAACAGGCTCTTCGACACGATGTACGAAGATGCCTGGAGGATGATTTTCAAGGGCGTCGAGGCTCCCGCATCCGCTGCCGAGGATCACGGATTCAGTATATGCATCACGCTCATGCGGTAAGCTGTCTTTGTCCTTTTACAGGGTATCAGTTTTTCATAGTTTGACTCTATGCGGGATCTGAAATCCCTTATCTTTGATAGGATTGGGAGGTGATGTCCGGATAGATCAACTATACGGCTCCTTTACCTGAAGGCCCAGCAGACGCTCGCTTGGCGAAGCTGCTGGTTCCGGCGCCCTATGTGGTGCCGGAGAAGAAGGCCACGAAAAGGGCCACGGGGACTCGAAAGAGTGCCCGGCGCCAGGAGGTATCGGATTCGTCATCCGACTGTCCCGAAGCGCCTTCCTCTCGTGAAGACGAGGAGGAGGAAGAAGAGACCTCTCCCCCCTCCAGCGGGAGGAGAGAAGGGGATGAAACCCCCCAGGGCTCCAAGTCCGGCTCTAGGCCGGACACCGCTCCGGAACCTTCAAGGGTTCTGGAGTCCGGCGGGGGACCTCCTTCCAAGAGGAGCAAGTCCACTGTGCCGGCGATCCCCGTCCACCTGGAGGCGCCGGACAATATGTTGGAGGCGCTCCAAGGCGCCTCCATCGACGAGGAGCACCGCGCTATTATGAGTGCGGTGGTCCAGAAGGTTCAGTTTGCCAAGACCTGATTGACTAAAGCTTGTACTAGCCTTTTGACAGGCTTTGAGGTAAGTAAATAATGTGTAAATGATATTACCGCATTGTCGGCGTTCTGGGAATGGGGGTCCCCAGACTTGCCTGCCTGCGGCCTGCGGCGTGGCTCAAAGGAGGCCCAGCATGGCCCATCTTCATCAACGCAAGACTCAAGACCCTCGCGAGGGGCCAAGCCTCGCGAGGCGGATGACATGGAGCTTCCTCAGGCACGGCCTCGTCAAGCTGGCTCGCGAGGAGGCGGAGATATCAAGGCAGGGTACCTCGCGAGGTGCCCGTGACGCAAGCCATGACGACTCAGGGCGCCAGGCGGGCGCCAGCGCGCGCAGCGTCCTTCTTTCCTCTTTGGTGCAAAGGGGGCAAGCGCAGCCACGGAGTACCGAGGCATCAGGCAAAGGTTGCCATTTCGGTGCAACGAGAACAAGACCAGGAGGACTACGAGACGGAGGTCACCATGGAGCCCAAGACGACGTCATCATCAGAGCTTTGCGCAGGCGAAGACTGCTTTTGTCAGGATAGTTGATGCTTGTTGTCCCCCTTCAAATTAGCCCACCATTGTTGGCTCCCTTCCTGCTCGATATTTGGGAAGAGGACTAGGGCCTCTATAAATAGGACTAGCCACCCACACAACAGGGGGTTCGGTTCAGTTCGGTTAGGTTCACTCGTTCGGTTCACAAGCAGAGAAGGTGGCGGAAAAAGAGAGAGAGGGGATCGAAACTAGAGTGAGAGAGAGAAAGAGACAAGGGTGACTGAACTCCTCCTAGCAGTTCATCTCCCCAGCCAAGAATAGACCCTCATGAGGCTGTTCTTCCTTGTATTGTTCATCATCATCGGCCCCAGGAGGCAATCCACCAACCACACACTGGAGTAGGGTATTACACCACAACGGTGGCCCGAACCAGTATAAATCTTGCGTCCCTTGTGTAGTTCTTTTAGTAGTTTAGATCTTTGCGAGATGGGAAGGTAGAAGGCGTAATCTCCGCGCGCACCCCAGTGTTCGAACCTTAAGGGTCTGCCGGAACCCGAAATCCGACATTTGGCGCGCCAGGTAGGGGTGCGCCGGAATTCGTCTTCCACCGCCCCGTTCTCCTCCGACCGTCGCATCCATGTCCGACGCACGTCAGGCTTGCGCCGAGCACCGGGCCGCCATCGCTTCTCGCGTCACCCAGACGGCGCCCGTCGGCGCCCGTCCTCGTCGTTCCCCGTCGCCCGCCGTCAACGCCGCCACCGGCCCGGCGGGGGGCGAGCAGCAAGTGTCGTCCCAGCATCCCTCCATGCGGCAAGACGGCCACACTGCTACTCCATCGCTCGCACCTGCTGGTTCTTTGTCCCCCACGCTCCGCGCACCCATGGAGGCTCGAGCTGCTCTCCTCGCGGCAAACGAGCTCCTGCGCTACCGTCCCATCGACGACGTCTACGAGGAGTGGCTCGACCGCATCGCCGAGCTTGTCCGCGCCGCAGGGGGCTCTCCCGCGCCGTCCGTTCCTCTGCGCCACACCCCGCCTCGCGCGGGCAACGAAGCTCCGGAGGCGTACCAGCCGCTTCCTCTCCAAGAAGACGCCATGGCCCCAAGGCGCGTGGCCCCTGGGCGGAACCCGCTCCGTCAGGGGCCAGCGCAGCAAGAACGGAGCTGCCAAGAGATCCCTCGCTCGCAAGGAGCCGCCCGGGCGCTCCCTGCTTCGGCGCGCCGCAACCCTGCACCAGCTCCGGCACGCCAAGACCCCGCACTGCTCCTAGCTGCAGCACGAGGGAACCCTCAAGACCAAGCTCTCCACCAGCTAAGGCCTTTCGTGGCCACCGCAGGCTGCCGTGCCTACACCACCGAGCTGCGTAGCGTCGCGTGGCCCGGCAAGTTCAAGCCAGACCTGCCTCCATGTTATGATGGCACGACTGACCCTGCGGAGTTCCTCCAGCTCTACGAGCTGGGCATCGAAGCTGCCAGTGGGGACGAAAAGGTCATGGCGAACTGGTTCCCCATGGCGCTCAAGGAAGGAGCTCGCACCTGGCTCCTGAATCTGGCTCCAGGCACGATCTCTTCCTGGGACCAGATGTGCACCCGCTTCATCGCCAACTTCCAAGGTACTTGCGACCGGCCGCCCGCCGTGAGCAACATGCGCCGCATCAAGCAACAACCCGGAGAGACCCTACAAAAGTACATCCAGCGCTTCAACAGCGCACGCCTCAAGATCCCCAAGGTGTCCGAGGAGGCCATCATCTCGGCCTTCTCCAATGGTGTGCGCGACATCAAGATGAAGGAGGAGCTGTGTAACGCCCCGAGACCGATGTGCCAGGTGTCGTGCAGTTATTCGTGTGTGTTGCGTTGTCATTGCATGCGTGTCATGCATTGCATATCATGTCATCATGTGCATTTCATTTGGATACGTGTTCGTCTCACGCATCCGAGCATTTTCCCCGTTGTCCGTTTTGCATTCCGGCGCTCCTATCTCCTTCGGTGGTCATTTCTACCTTTCTTTCATGTGTGGGGATTAAACATTTCCGGATTGGACCGAGACTTGCCAAGCGGCCTTGGTTTACTACCGGTAGACCGCCTGTCAAGTTTCGTACCATTTGGACTTCGTTTGATGCTCTAACTGTTAACCGAGGGACCGAAAAGGCCTCGTGTGTGTTGCAGCCCAACACCCTTCCAAACTGGCCCAAAACCTACCTAAACCTGCTCCATCATCTCGGTCGTTCGATCACGATCGTGTGGCCGAAAACTGCACCTCATTTGGACTCTCCTAGCTCCCTCTACCTATATATATGTGTCTCCCTCCGAAAATCCCGCAGTCCAAACCCTAAAAATTCCTCCCCTCGCGCCGCCGGACACGTCCTCACCGCGCCGGACATGTTCGCCGCGCCGCCGCCACATCACTCCGGCCAACCAGGGGCCGCCACGTCACCCTCTCCGCCGCGCCCAGCCACTCCCAGGCCGCCAGCTCAGCCGTGCCTCTCCCTCCTCTCCGCCGCGGCCCGCGCAGCCCACAGCGGGCCCGCCCGGGCCCGAGTCTCCCCGCCGCCACTCAGATCCGTGCGCCGCCCGCGGGCATGTGCCCGCGCCTCCATCTCCCTCGCGCCGTCTTCGCCGGGACCTCCGCCGGATTTCATCACCGCCTCGCGCCCTGCCCGGCCCCGGCCACCGTCGAGCTCGCCGGATGCCGCCTCTCCGCCCGTCGCCAGGCCACTCCCGAGCGCCGTCGTGGTCCCCGCGCGCCGCCGTGAAGCCCGCACCACCCCACCCTCGTCAGGATCCGTCAAGTCCGGTCATTGTCGTCTTCGCCGGACCTCCTCGTCCTCGCCGGAGTTTCGTGCCTCGCCGGAGAAGAAGATGGATCAGATCCACCACTCCCCGAACCAAACACCCGTCTCAGATCTGCACCGCGCCGTCCCGGATCCCTCCGTCCCGCGTTGACTTTTTCGCGGAGGTATAATTTCACTAAGTCCCCGAAATTCCCAGATCCATGTGCCCATGTTCATGGCCTCATAGCTTTGCATCCGTAGCTCCGATTCATGCATATAGCATATCAAAATGTTCGTCTCAGAGAGTACATCATTTCATTCCATTGCATCATTTTCATTTGAGTTCATCTTGATGCCCGAAATGCTGTTAGAAGAGGGCTACTTGAGATATTTGTCAGATCTGCTGCTCCATTTAGGCATTTGTCATTTTTTGCCATGATTATTGTGTGCATGTTATGCCCTGATGCTCTACATATGTTTTGTTAAGGGTTTTGTCATCTTTGCAGAGGTGCAACCCATGTATTTTTGTGATGTGTGTAGTGACTAGTGCAAGCTTGCCAAGTGAGACACTTGGTAATTCTGTTTTCAGGGACTTAGCAATTCCACTAAGTCCTTGACTTGTTTATCTCATGTTGTCATATGTTCATGTTGTTTCCGAGAGATCCGCGCCTCTTTTGAGGATGATCAGTAAGGATGTTTTATTCATATTGTGGTGCTCTATCCATCCATGTCTTTGTTTGCAATTATGGAGCACCCTAGATTGAGTTAATCGAGCTCTACTTTTGCTACTTCATGAATCTGGGCAGATTGTCAACTTGTTTGCAATTTTGCCGATGATGTTGTAGTTGATCCGTGCATGCTATGCCATTGTTCTTGCCATGTCTAGCTTGCATTTTGTGTGTTCTTGATAGTTGTATGCTTATCTTATCATGAATTGCTCTATAGTGAGTGCATCGAGCTCGTAAACATGCCTACTTGAGTTGTGTTTCAGCATGTGCCAGTTTTCACTAAGTCTGAAAACTGATTATGTTTTTGCTATGTTGCCATGCTTGTTAGTATATTTTCTGATCCCTTTTGGCTCAAGGTCACTAAGGGACTTTTGTTAAGCTTGTTGAGTAGCTCCATGCCATGTTCTTATTTGTCATGTTCAGGTCCTGTAGCATGTTGTTTTGTTGCTCCAAAGAGTGCTACCTGATCTGAAATTCCAGACAAGTGTTAATTTCACAAAGTCTGACATTTGTTTACCATTTGCGTTTCTGCCATGCTTGTTTGAACCTGTTAATGGATGATTTGGCCGTAGCTCAGTGCTAGACTTTTGTTAAGCATCTTGAATGCATCCCTGCCATGTATTTTGTTGCCATGTTTGAGTGTTGTAGCATGTTCATCTCATTGCATTTAGATGGCTACTTGCTGTAAATCACAGATCGCGGTCATATTTGAATCGCTTGCCATTTCCAAACCGTAACTCCGATTCCGGCGTTCTTTATATCGTTTTTAAGCGATTTCATCTCATCTTTCCAGCGGCACGCTTGGATTTCCATGTTGAGGCCAGGTTCATGCATTCCTTGTCAGATCATGCATATGCATCGCATACCGCATTCCGCATATCATACCATGTTCATGTGTTGGTTGTTTACTATGTTGTGTGCTTCTTTTCCGGTGTTGCTTCTTTGGGTTGGTTCTAGTAACATCGCGTTTGTGAGGATTCGTTCGTCTACGTTCGTTTGTCTTCTTCATGGACTCGTTCTTCTTCCTTGCGGGATTTCAGGCAAGATGATCATACCCTCAAAATCACTTCTATCTTTGCTTGCTAGTTGCTCGCTCTTTTGCTATGCCTATGCCGTGATACCTACCACTTGCTTATCGTGCCTCCTATATTGTTGAACCAAGCCTCTAACCCACCTTGTCCTAGCAAACCGTTGTTTGGCTATGTTACCGCTTTGCTCAGCCCCTCTTATAGCGTTGTTAGTTGCAGGTGAAGATTGAAGTTTGTTCCATGTTGGAACATGGAGATTTTGTTCCTTGTTGGAACATGTTTACTTGTTGGGATATCACAATATATCTTATTTAATTCATGCATCTATATACTTGGTAAAGGGTGGAAGGCTCGGCCTTAAGCCTGGTGTTTTGTTCCACTCTTGCCGCCCTAGTTTCCGTCATATCGGTGTTATGTTCCCGGATTTTGCGTTCCTTACGCGGTTGGGTTATAATGGGAACCCCTTGACAGTTCGCTTTGAATAAAACTCCTCCAGCAAGGCCCAACCTTGGTTTTACCATTCGCCACCTAGCCTTTTTCCCTTGGGAGTCGTGCATCCCAAGGGTCATCTTATTTTAACCCCCCCCCCCCGGGCCAGTGCTTGTCTAAGTGTTGGTCCAACCCAGAGCACCATGCGGGGCCGTCCCTTGGCAACTTGGGTTATGTTGGCTCCCGTACGCTTAGCTTATCCGGTGTGCCCTGAGAACGAGATATGTGCAGCTCCTATCGGGATGTGAGAGCATCGGGTGGTCTTGCTGGACTTGTTTTACCATTGTCGAGGATGTCTTGTAGTACCGGGATACCGAGTCTGATCGGAATGTCTCGGGAGGAGGTCTATTCCTTCGTTGACCATGAGAGCTTGTCATGGGCTAAGTTGGGACACCCTGCAGGGATTTGAACTTTCGAAAGCCGTGCCCGCGGTTATGGGCAGATGGGAATTTGTTAACGTCCGGTTGTAGAAAACCTGAAGTTGACCTTAATTAAAATGAACCAATTGTGTGTGTTACCGTGATGGTCTCTTTCCGGCGGAGTCCGGGAAGTGAACACGGTGTTGGAGTTATGCTTGACGTAGGTTGCTATAGGATCACTTCTTGATCATATTTTTATCGACCGTGCTTTGCCTTCTCTTCTCGCTCTTATTTGCGTATGTTTAGCCACCATATATGCTAGTCGCTTGCTGCAGCTCCACCTCATACCTTTTACCTTACCCATAAGCTTAAATAGTCTTGATCGCGAGGGTGCGAGATTGCTGAGTCCCTGTGGCTCACAGATACTTCCAAAACCAGTTTGCAGGTGCCGATGAGTCCGTGCAGATGACGCAACCAAGCTCATGAGAAGCTCGATGAAGATCTTGTCCTTTGTGTTGTTTCGTTCTAGTTGATCAGTAGTGGAGCCCAGTTGGGGTCGATCGGGGACCTTCGTCGCATTTGGGGTTCTTCTTTTATTTTGGTTCCGTAGTCGGGCCTTGATTTTATTTGGATGTTGTAATGCTTTATTCATGTATTTGTGTGAAGTGGCGATTGTAAGCCAACTATGTATCTCTTTCCCTTATGTATTACATAAGTTGTCTGAAGATTACCTCACTTGCGACATATGCCTTCAATGCGATTATGTCTCTAAGTCGTGCCTCGACACGTGGGAGCTATAGTCGCATCGAGGGTGTTACAAGCTGGCGATGCATGAAGACCTGTGCACCTCCCTGGAGCTGTTCAACTTGGCGACCAAGTGCGCCAGGGGTGAGGAGGGACGCCTCTCCCTCCTCGAGCTGCCTGCCGCAGACCCAGAAGAGAAGAAGCCCAAGGCCAAGGACGTGAAGCACAAGGGGGCTGCTGTGCTCGCAGCAGAACCAGACACCAAGCGGGGCAAAGATCAGCCTGAGTCCTCCAGGGGCAGCCGGTACTGTGTGTACTACGACCTCCACACCCCCAACACCAACGAATGCCAAGAACTCCGCGCCGTGTGGGAAGGAAGGATCGGCCGTCGTCCCGATCGCGCCAATCGGGGCTACGGCCGAGGAGGAGGAAGAAACGTAGGACGCTGGGAAGACCGTGGCCCGCGCCAACGGTGGCGCGATCAGCCTCGCGAGGATCGCTAGCGAGACCTGCCTCGTGAGGGGGACTGGAGGGATCAGCCTCATGAGGATTGCCCGCAAGGCAATGCAGGCCTCCCTCCACTGCCGCCTCAGCCAAGGAGGAATGATGACCGCCATCAAGACGAGGGGGCTGGGGGCTTCCAGGAGCCACGCGCAATCGCCTGCATCCTGGGCAGAGCCCAAGCCCCAGCCTCCCAACGCATCTTCAAGCAGTTTGCCCGCGAGGTGAATGCAGCCCTCCCTAGGCTTGAAGCAACGCGTCCTCTCAGGTGGTCGGCGTGTGCCATCACATTCAGCTCAGCGGATCAACTCAAGTGTGCAGTCACAGCTAGCGTCCTCCCGATGCTCTGCTCCCCAGTCATCAGCAATGTACTGGTCACCAAGACCCTCATCGATGGTGGGGCAGGACTCAACGTCCTGTCTGTGGAAACGTTCAACAATCTCCAAGTGCCCTACGACCAGCTTCAGCCAACCAAGCCCTTCTCCGGAATCACTGACGGTTCCACGATCCCGATTGGGCAGGTCCGCCTCCCTGTCACCTTCGGGGCATGTGACAACTACCGCACCGAGCTCATCGACTTCGACGTTGCCCACATCCGTCTGCCGTACAATGCCATCCTCGGGTACCCAGCGCTGGCCAAGTTCATGCCGTGACTCACCATGGCTACAACATCCTCAAGATGCCAGGGAGTGGCAGAGTCATCACGGTGCCCTGTGAAGAGAGGGATGCAGTGTGTTCCCTGGAGCGGGCCTTTTAGGCCGCATCGCTGGAAGACCCGGATCGCGGAAGCAGGAGGCTTCCCGAGACCACCCCCAAGAAGAAGAAGACATCATCCGGACCGGCCCCTCGGGAGGCAGGCCCCTCAGGGCCCGCGTCTGCCCAGGGGGAACCCCCTTCCATCGCATAGGAAAGCGCTCCCGGCGCCCTCCTCAGGCGGGGCTCGGGGGCTCTCCCCTGGAGGGCCACCGACCTGGCCAGGGTCACGAGGGAGGCGCTTGGGCACCACGTGGAGGCGTGTTTCGAAGCGCGTTTCCCTCAAGAAGGAGCAAGGCAAGGAGGGTCAGACCCACAGGAGTTCGTCGACAGAGCCATTCAAGAACTACAGGAATCAAGGATCATGAGAGGTTGCCGCCGTCTACCAGCTGCGGCTCCCCATCCAAGCGAGGATGGTGGGCTGCGCGTCTACGTCGATGTACCAGGGCTCAACCAAGTCGCTACCATGGAGCGCCTCTGGCCCTCGCGAGTGGAGCGCTGCCGGGGTCCGCCCCACATCTACGTTCGCATGCCTTACGGCCTGCCGAGCGCGATTGCTACGCGCCAGCGCCTCGTGAGGAGCATCATGGAGGCTCAAGAAGATAGGCGTTCCGCAGCCCTAGCGGAGATGGAGATGACTCGTGAACTACTACCAATGCCCCCGGAGCCTCCCGAGGCCCCTGGGCCTGGGGGCTCGTGAGGATCGGCTCCCGCAGCCTCCCGAGTCTGCTGCACCGACACCCCTTCGCCCTTGACACCCTTAGGTGACATCTTACAAGTTTCATTTTTAGCTGGGAGCGCCCTCCCAGGGCTGCATCATTCCCAGGCCGCGTGGGTCCGTCCCTGTGGTATGTATCCCTTGCTATTTTTATGTCGTTAGCTTGCCTTGTTGGGGGCGCCCCTTGGGCTGCATCATCCCCAAGTCGCTCGGGCCTGACCCGGCGATGTTTACCTTCCCAGCATCTGTTTGAATGAATCCCCTCCTCCACAGCTAAGGTGTTTGATCTAGTTGCCTGCTCAACTGACGCCAACAGACGGAATTGCTCCCACAACGGCACGACGCTTGCGCATGGGTCCGTCCCTGCAACGCTGACAAACCTGAATGGCTGAGCTCTGGCCGCGGCAGCCCCGCATAGTGCCACCTCGTCAAGCCTCCAGTGCCTCATCTCCCCCCTCGGAAGCAACTAACGCCAGACTGACAGTTGTCATGACAACCTTTTCTTCCTTCTATGATGAGTTTACAGGATCCCCTAAGGGAGTTGCACCAAGCACGGCCCTCGTGGCATTCTTTTCACCCTCGCCCGCGCGAACCACTTGCACGTTAAAGGGGGGTGCCTGAGCATCGCGACTCAGGGCTCCTACTGGCTCTCCAGTCGCCACCCTCTGGCCTTGACCACGGCATCACGACCTGGCATACCAGCGACGGCTGAGACTAGCTCGAGGGCCGGGACCCGAGGACGTAGAGCAGAAAGGGGAGTAAAGGCGGGGGAGAAGGGGCTCGCGAGGACCTTGCCGAGCGATTCCGCTCCTGCTGACGCGCGGACCCGACGACACACCAGGAAATAATCCCCGACTCTCGAGATAAGTCACCACCCGAAAGCACCAACTATCACAGCACTACCCCCGCACGTAATGCAATTCCGTGTCGGCGACGCCGCTCTCCTTTCTCGCCGAACGACGGCTGCTTGGGCGCCAAAGGGGACCTCCTGAGCATCGCGACTCAGGGGCTCTTACTGGACCCCGGGTCGCTCACCTCCTGGCCTTGACCACGGCATCGCGACCTGGCATACCAGCGACGGCTGACGCCACCTTGGGACTGGGACCTGTCGGCGCAGAGCACCAAGCCCTGGCGAGGTTCGAAAGGGAGAACTGAGCTAAGACGGAATCAGCAACCCACACAGCTCTACAGTAAAGGTTATGTATTAACAAACGAAACTACAGGCACCTTACAAGCCCCCGTGGGGCGCATTTTGATTCCTCGCAGGGAACGGATCCTAAGGGATGCTAACTACACGAGCTCCTGCAAAAGATGACATCATCAACAGTGGGCCGTCAGGCGCCGGCGCCAACCCCATCCAGATCAGGGTCGGCGACGGCCAGACGAGCCCGCCCTGCTCAGGGAGCGGCGCCGACTCGGGGGCTCGTAGCTGTCGTCGCTCGTCTCCGGAGTCGCGAAGATTTCGCCGGAGTCACTGGATCCTCCGGCGCCTCCGCCAAGGGAGCGGTCGACGGGCCTAGCCCTCACCAGGGCAAGGTCCTGGCCACCTCTCCCGGGGCAACACTCCAACGGAGCAAACTTCAGATCGCAAAATTTCCTTCGCAGCATAAAGGGCTTTCCAGCCGCAATCTGTTCGGCCTGACGCAGCTCCTCCTTCGCAGCTCTCATCGCAGAGCGCGCGTCCTTGGCATTGGCAACGGCCTTCTCTAAGTCCGTCTGTTTTGCCTGGTCTTCTTTTTCAAGAAGTCTGCAACGGTCTGTAGCGCTTTTTAACTTTTCGGCCATCTCGGCCATCTCTTCCTTGCTTCGGCAATGAGCAGCCTGTTCGGCTCAGCTCTTCAAGGGCTTTCCTGGTGGCTGCATCACTTTCGCTGGCTTGTTCTTTCGCTCGGGCAAGTTCTGCCCTAAGACTCTCCACGGCGTCCGCACCATCTGCGTCAAGCACACACATCGTAAGACACAGGCATAAAACTGTTCTTACCTGATGCCGCCCGAGGAATTACATACCTTGGGCCTCATCAAGCCGCTTATTGACAAGCGTGATGTCGGCATCTGCCACGTCCAGTTGCCGCTTTAGTTCGGCAAAATCGTCAGTTCGGCTCGATTCCGGCTACATTCAAAGGCGACATCTTAGACCTGGGATTATGATCCTCCGCGTGTCGTCATTTCTTGATGACGCGCAGAGTCTCACGGGCTACTATCTACACAGGGCGCATCTTATTCATGCGCAACTGACAAAAGTATACATTATCTAATGTACCTCGAAACCCGTCAGTAAACTTTTGACGGCCTCATACAATCCGCTCTCTGCGGATGAAATCCTTTCAATCACTGTGCCCATCAATGCGCGGTGCTCCTCTGAGATAGAAGCTCGCCCCAGCAGAATCTTTAGATCCTTCGGCCGAGCACCAGACGGTGCCGGGCTCGTCCCATGACCTCTTTCGAAGGCCGGACGCGGAGAACCTCGGGGGGCCGCATAGCTACCTTCCGCCCCTGCCGGATTCGGAGAAACCCTCTGCGATGACACCTCAGGGTCGCCCGCCTCGCTAGGCGGCACGGCAGGGGGAGGCGTCCCGCTCTCCATCATCTCCGGAAGGAGATCCCCCGAAGACGAGCTCTGCTGAGAAGGGCTGAGGTCCGAGCTACAAGGTAAAGGTTTGGTTAATCTTCTCAGATATAAATCAAGGATTTCCCTCATCCCTCAAAAGGAAAATCTTTCTCCACTTACGGCTTGCTGGAGGGCTGATCCCCTTGAGGGCGTAGTCTGGCCGAGGAACTCCCCGGCGTCGGACCCTCTGACGAGGATTTTCTCCCCCGCTTCAAGGCCATGGTTTCCGGGTCGTCAGAGGCGGCTCTCTTCTTCCCCTTAGGAGAGGAATTGTTGGTTCCTCCCTTCGGAGCAGCCTCCTTCGAGGAGGCCATAGCTTCCTTGTCCTCCCCCTCCAAAGGCATTATCTCCAGCATCCTGACCAGCACGGGATCCGACCTGGTTTCAGGAAGGGGAGCCGGACACCTGATCAGCTTTGCCTTCGCTATCCACTCCAGTTTAAAAGAACGGCTCTTTTAGGGGCAAGTTTATGACAATTATACGGATAGAAGGTCCGGGCACAAGGTTGCTTACTTGAGTATCCGGGCGATTGCAGCTTAGGCCTGCGTCCTCGGTTAAATCCAGACACATCTCTTGTGATCCGAAGAATAGTCTATACATCTCCGCGGGCGTTGCGCCCATAAAGTTCTGGAGAGCTCGCGGTCCTTCTGGATTAAACTCCCACAGGCGAAGGGGGCGATGTTTGCCGGGCAATATTCGGCGAATCAGCATGACCTCCGTCACCTTGATCAAGCTGAGGTCTCCTTCCAAGAGATCCTTAATTCGGCCCTGTAACAAGGGCACGTCCTTGGGCAAACCCCAATCTAACCCTCTGTTAACCCATGACGCTAGCCGTGGTGGGGGACCCGAGCGAAAGGCAGGAAGCGCCACCCACTTGGTGCTCCGGGGAGTGGTGATATAAAACCACTCTCGTTGCCACAAGCCTAGCTCCTCTTGAAAAGAGCCCTCGGGCTATGGAGCATCAACATTTTTGCTTATAACAGCGCCTCCGCACTCTGTGTGCCGTCCCTTGATCATCTTCGGCTCCACTTTGAAAGTCTTGAGCCATAATCCGAAGTGATGGGTAACACGGAGGAACGCTTCACATACAATGATAAACGAGGAGATATGGAGGATGGACTCCGGAGCTAAGTCGTGAAATTCCAGCCCGTAATAAAACAACAGTCCCCTCACAAAGGGATCCATCGAGAAGCCTAACCCCCGAAGGAAGCGAGACACGAACACTATGCTCTCACCGGGCTGGGGACTGGGGATAGCCTGCCTTTGAGCAGGTAACCTGTGCAAAATTTCGGCGGTCAAGAACTTAGCCTCTCTCAACTTTAGCATGTCCTCCTCCGTGACGGAGGAGGGCATCCATCAGCCTTGAAGGTCGGAACTGGACATTGTCGAAGGTCTGAGGCGCCCAGAATCTGGAGCCTAGGGTGTTGGAACTCGAGGCGACGGGCGAACTCGTTTTGGGATTGGAGAAAAGGAGTAAGGCCCTGGTCTCTTTATAAGAGGTTGAATACCAGGAGCCCTCCCCGTAACCGTTTGGGACTCGCCTTTAATCGAGAAAACATGCTAACGGGCACGATTGGGTTACCCACGTCCGTATTGATGAGAATCCCGTAAAAGGGGGGCACACGGTGTCTGCTTTGACAAGACGTGCCAAGGAAACTGCCTCGCAAAACACGCTGAGGTGGAAAAGTGAAAACGATTCGAGTAAAGGATTTGGCTGTAGTGTGATGACACACTGCGGAATACATCAGCAGATTTGATTTGTGTTAATATCATTCTCTCTATGGCAATATGTGGAGGCTTATTTTGCAGAGCCGGACACTACTCTTGGTGTTTACAATCTTCTATGAAGGACTTGGAGGAGGAACCCGCCTTGCAATGCCGAAGACAATTTGCGCGCCAGACTCGTCGTCATTGAAGCCTGGTTCAGGGGCTACTGAGGGAGTCCTGGATTAGGGGGTGTTCGGGTAGCCGGACTCCTGGACTATGAAGATACAAGATTGAAGACTTTGTCCCGTGTCCGGATGGGACTTTCCTTGGCATGGAAGGCAAGCTTGGTGATGCGGATATTCAAGATCTCCTACCATTGTAACCGACTCTATGTAACCCTAACCCTATCCGATGTCTATATAAACTGGAGGGTTGTAGTCCGTAGGCAATCAACTCCATATACAAAAATCATACCATAGGCTAGCTTCTAGGGTTTAGCCTCCTTGATCTCGTGGTAGATCTACTCTTGTACTACCCATATCATCAATATTAATCAAGCAGGACGTAGGGTTTTACCTCCATCAAGAGGGCCCGAACCTGGGTAAAACATCGTGTTCCCTGCCTCCTGTTACCATCCGGCCTAGACGCACAGTTCGGGACCCACTACCCGAGATCCGCCGGTTTTGACACCGACACCCACCGATTGATGTTAATGCAAGGAGTAGGGATTGCCATGCAACGGATGCACTAGAGATATAAATGTATGAAAGCTCAACAAAAGAAACTAAGTGGGTGTGCATCCAACTTGCTTGCTCACGAAGACCTAGGGCACTTGAGGAGGCCCATTGTTGGAATATACAAGCCAAGTTCTATAATGAAAATTCCCACTACTATATGAAAGTGACAAAACAAAAGACTCTCTATCATGAAGATTATGGTGCTACTTTGAAGCAAAAGTGTGGCAAAGGATAGTAACATTGCCCCTTCTCTCTTTTTCTCTCATTTTTTTATTTTGGCCTTTCTCCTTTTTTACATGGCCTCTCTTTTTTTCCCTCACTTGGGACAATGCTCTAGAAAATGATGATCATCACACTTCTATTTATTTACAACTCAATGATTACAACTCGATGCTAGAACAAAAGATGACTCTATATGAATGCCTCCGGCGGTGTACCAGGAAATGCAATGAACCAAGAGTGACATGTATGAAATAATTATGAACGGTGGCTTTGCCACAAATATTATGTCAACTACACGATCATGCTAAGCACTATGACAATGATGAATGTGTCATAATAAACGAAATGGTGGAAAGTTGCATGGGAATATATCTCGAAATGGCTATGGAATGCCATAATAGGTAGGTATGGTGGCTGTTTTGAGGAAGATATAATGAGGTTTATGTGTGAAAGAGCGTATCATATCACGGGGTTTGAATGCACCGGCGAAGTTTGCACCAACTCTCAATGTGAGAAAGGGCAATGCATGGTACCGAAGAGGCTAGCAATGATGGAAGGGTGAGAGTGCGTATAATCCACTGGACTCAACATTAGTCATAAATAACTCACATACTTATTGCAAAAATCTACAAGTCATCAAAAACCTCGGCACTATGCGCATGCTCCTAGGGGGATAGATTGGTAGGAAAAGTCCATCGCTCATCCCCGACCGCCACTCATAAGGAAGACAATCAAATAACACCTCATGTTTCAAAATTGTTACATAACGTTTACCATACGTGCATGCTACGGGACTTGAAAACTTCAACACAAGCACTTCTCAAATTCACAACTACTCAACTAGCACGAGTTTGATATTGTTAGCCCCATGTCTCAAAACAATCATCAAGCATCAAACTTCTCTTAGTATTCAAAATATTCATAGGAAAATTTTTACTAATCTTGAATACCTAGCATATTAGGATTATTTAAGCAAACTACCATGTTATTTAAGACTCTTAAAATAATCTAAGTGAAGCATGAGAGATCAATAGTTTCTATAAAACAAATCCACCACTGTGCTCTAAAATATATAAGTGAAGTACTAGAGCAAAACTATATAACTCAAAAGATATAAGCGAAGCACATAGAGTATTCTAACAAATTCCAAATCATGTATGGCTCTCTCAAAAGGTGTGTTCAGCAAGGATGATTGTGGTAAACTAAAAGGCAAAGACTCAAATCATACAAGACGCTCCAAGCAAAACACATATCATGTGGTGAATAAAAATATTGCTTCAAGTAAAGTTACTGATAGAAGTAGACGAAAAGAGGGGATGCCTTCCGGGGCATCCCCAAGATTTGGCTTTTAGGTGTCCTTAGATAATATTGGGGGTGCCATGGGCATCCCAAATCTTAAGCTCTTGCCACTCCTTGTTCCAGAATCAATCAAATCTTTACCCAAAACTTGAAAACTTCACAACACAAAACTCAAAGTAGAAAATCTCGTGAGCTCCGTTAGCGAAAGAAAACAAAAGACCACTTCAAGGTACTGTAATGAACTCATTATTTATTTATATTGGTGTTAAACCTACTCTATTCCAACTTTTCTATGGTTTATAAACTATTTTACTAGCCATAGATTCATCAAAATAAGCAAACAACACACGAAAAACAGAATCTGTCAAAAGCAGAACAGTCTGTAGTAATCTGTAGCTAACGCAAGATCTGGAACCCCAAAAATTCTAAAATAAATTTCTGGACGTGAGTAATTTATCTATTAATCATCTTCAAAACGAATTAACTAAATATAACTTTCCAAATAAAAATGGCAGCAGTTCTCGTGAGCGCTAAAGTTTCTGTTTTTTACAGCAAGATAGCAAGACTTTCCCCAAGTCTTCCCAACGGTTCTACTTGGCACAAACACTAATTAAACACAAAAAACACAACCTAAACAGAGGCTAGATAAATTATTTATTACTAAACAGGAGCAAAAAAGCAAGGAATAAAAATAAAATTGGGTTGCCTCCCAACAAGCGCTATCATTTAACGCCCCTAGCTAGGCATACAAAACAAGGATAGATCTAGGTATTGCCATCTTTGGTAGGCAATCCATAAGTGGATCTCATAATAGATTCATAAGGTAATTTAATTTTCTTTCTAGGAAAATGTTCCATGTCTTTCCTTAACGGAAATTGGAATCTAATATTTCCTTCCTTCATATTAATAATTGCATCAATCGTTCTAAGGAAAGGTCTACCAAGAATAATAGGACATGAAGGATTGCAATATATGTCAAGAACAATAAAATCTACGGGTACATGATTCCTATTTGCAACAATAAGAACATCATTAATTCTTACTATAGGTTTCTTAATAGTGGAATCCGCAAGGTGCAAGTTTAGAGAGCAATCATCAAAATCACGGAAACCTAACAAATCACACAAAGTCTTCGGAATCATGGAAACACTAGCACCCAAATCACATAAAGCATAAAACTCATGATCTTTAATTTTAATTTTAATAGTTGGTTCCCACTCATCATAAATTTTTCTAGGGATAGAAACTTCCAATTCAAATTTTTCTTCATAAGATTGCATCAAGGCATCAACGATATGTTTAGTGAACGCTTTATTTTGACTATAAGCGTGAGGAGAATTTAGCACAGATTGCAACAAGGAAATACAATCAATCAAAGAGCAATTTTCATAATTAAATTACTTGAAATCCAAAATAGTGGGTTTAGCAACATCTAGGGTTTTAATTTCTTCAATCCCACTTTTATCAATTTTAGCATCAAGATCTAAAAACTCTGAATTCTTGGGGCGCCTTCTAGGTAAAGGTGAATCATATTCAGTCCCATCATTATCAAGATTCATATTGCAAAACAAATATTTAATAGGGGACACATCAATAAATTTTAGATCTTCATCTTTATTTTCATAGAAATCACGTTAGCGGCCATCCTATTAACTAAGGTAGCCTGCTTATCTGAAATATCAACAGTGAATTTCTCAAGACGAGCAATTTGGGATCTTAAACCATCAAATTCTTTAGACATGTCATCGAGCTCTTTATTCATAAAACTCATAAAACTTTTTGTTCCTTAAGCTCGTTTCTAAAGAAACTATTATGCTCGAATTGCAAGACCATAAAACTCCTAACGTTGTTTCGATTTCTTCTAACCTTTTAAGGTGAAGATCACCAAATCGGGGAAGAGCCATCAAGACAAGCAAGCAACATAACACACAAGCAAACAAAAAGCAAGCGGGCAAAAAGAAGCAAATAGAGAAGGAGAGGGAGGATAGAGAGAGAGGGCGTATAAAACGGCAAGGGTGAAGTGGGGGAGAGGAAAACGAGAGGCAAATGGCAAATAATGTAATGCGGGAGATAATGATTGTGATGGGTACTTGGTATATTGATTTTTGCGTTGACTCCCCGGCAACGGCGCCAGAAATCCTTCTTGCTACCTCTTGAGCATTGCGTTGGTTTTCCCCGAAGAGGAAGGGATGATGCAACAAAGTAGCGTAAGTATTTCCCTCAGTTTTTGAGAACCGAGGTATCAATCAAGTCGGAGGCTACGCGTGAGTCCCTCGTACCTGCACAAAACAAATAAATCCTCGCAACCAACGCGATAAGGGGTTGTCAATCCCTACATGGCCACTTACGAGAGTGAGATCTAATAGATATGATAATATAATATTTTTGGTATTTTTATGATAAAGATGCAAAGTAAAATAAAAGCAAAGGAAATAACTAAGTATTGGGAGATTAATATGATGAAGATAGACCCGGAGGCCATAGGTTTCACTAGTGGCTTCTCTCAAGAGCATAGGTATTCTACGGTGGGTGAACGAATTACTGTTGAGCAATTGACAGAATAGAGCATAGTTATGGGAATATCTAGGTATGATCATGTATATAGGCATCACGTCCGAGACAAGTAGACCGACTCCTGCCTCCATTTACTACTATTACTCCACTCATCGACCGCTATCTAGCACGCATCTAGAGTATTAAGTTCATGGAAATAGAGTAACGCCTTAAGCAAGATGACATGATGTAGAGGGATAAACTCATGCAATATGATGAAAACCCAATCTTGTTATCACCGATGGAAACAATACAATACGTGCCTTGCTGCCGCTACTGTCACTGGGAAAGGACACCGCAAGATTGAACCCAAAGCAAAGCACTTCTCCCATTGCAAGAAAGATCAATCTAGTAGGCCAAACCAAACTGATAATTCGAAGAGACTTGCAAAGATAACCAATCATACATAAAAGAATTCAGAGAAGATTCAAATATTGTTCATAGATAGACTTGATCATAAACCCACAATTCATCGGTCTCAACAAACACACCGCAAAAAGAAGATTACATCGAATAGATCTCCACAAGAGAGGGGGAGAACATTGTATTGAGATCCAAAAAGAGAGAAGAAGCCATCTAGCTAATAACTATGGACCCATAGGTCTGAGGTGAACTACTCACACTTCATCGGAGGGGCTATGGTGATGATGTAGAAGCCCTCCGTGATCGATGCCCCCTCCGGCGGAGCTCCGGAACAGGCCCCAAGACAGGATCTCGTGGATACAGAAAGTTGCGGCGGTGGAATTAGGGTTTTGGCTCCGTATCTGATCGTTTGGGGGTACGTAGGTATATATAGGACGAAGGAGTACGTCGGTGGAGCAACAGGGGCCCCATGAGGGTGGAGGGCACGCCTGGGGGGTAGGCGCGCCCCCTACCTCGTGGCCTCCTCATTTGTGTCTTGACGTAGGGTCCAAGTCTCCTGGGTCTTGTTCGTTGAGAAAATCATGTTCCCGAAGGTTTCGTTCCATTTGGACTCCGTTTGATATTCCTTTTCTTCGAAACCCTAAAATAGGCAAAAAAAATAGCAATTCTGGGCTGGGCCTCCGGTTAATAGGTTAGTCCGAAAAAATAATATAAAAGTGGATAATAAAGCCCAATAATGTCCAAAACAGTAGATAATATAGCATGGAGCAATCAAAAATTATAGATACGTTGGAGACGTATCAACCAGCGTATCGCAACCTTCTTGCAGTCTCCCAGCTTTGACTCCACTTGCTCCAATGCCTCACTCTTTGTGTATTATCAGGGAGCTGACACTGCAGATATGCTGCTCTACATCGACGACATCATCCTCACGGTGTCCACTCCTGATCTCCTTCTGCGGCTGACTGCTCGTCTTCGTGATGAGTTCGCCCTCAAGGACTTGGGGCCCCTGCACTACTTTCTCGGCATCGAGGTGATCCGTCGGGCTGACGACTTCTTTCTGCATCAACAGAAGTATGCCCACGAGCTCCTTGAGCATGCCGGTATGCTTAACTGCAAGGTGAAGGTCTTTGCTCTGGAGGGATCTCTCACGTCTGATGGAGCATTTTATTGCTCTATTGTTGGTGCTTTACAGTACTTGACGCTGGCTCGCCCCGACCTGCAGTACGCTGTTTAGCAGGTGTGCCTCCATATGCACGCCCCTCGTGACTCTCACTAGAATTTGGTGAAGCGTATTCTCCGTTACATACGCGACACCATGTCCTTGGGACTCACCCTGATGGCCTCTGCCTCCACCGACCTCGTGGCCTACTCGAATGCTGACTGGGCTGGCTGCCCCGGCACGCGATGCTCTACGTCAGGCTAGTCCATCTACCTTGGGCCCTCGTGGATCTCTTAGTCATTGAAGCGGCAGCCCACGGTCTCCCGCTCCAGCGCCGAGGCGGAGTATTGCGTCGTGGCCAACGCCGTGGCCGAGTGCTCTTGGATACGTCAGCTGCTCTAGGAGTTGCTTTGTGATGTTCACAAGGCCACTCTTGTCTACTGCGATAACGTCAGCGCGGTCTACCTCTCCGCCAACCCGGTGCACCATCGATGGACGAAGCATATTGAGATCGATATTCACTTCGTGCGCGAGCAGGTTGCCCTTGGCCGTGTTCGGCTTCTCCACGTGTCGACGAGGCAGCAGTTTGCTGATGTGGTGACTAAGTGATTACCTACTCTCATCTTCGAGGAGTTTCAGTCCAGTCTCTGTGTCTCCGGTGACGCTTCGACTGGGGGGGGGGGGGTGTTGAGTATGTATTTTGTACTGCACGTGTATTGGAGTTGTGCCCCACCTCCTAGTCTTGTATAGCTAAGGTAGAGGCCTTCCCTTGTATTATATACGCGTGCACCAGCACCCCAATCAACACATCATATTGCAAATCATCTGTCCACACTCTCCAGGCTTTGTGATGGTGGGATGGGATCGAACGCGTTAGATCGAGTGAGGAAGGATGGATCAGGGGCGGAGCCAGGAATTTTTGTCATTGGGTTCACTCACTAACTCGTTATAAAGATTTGGTACAAATTAGTTAAATGTAAAGTGAAATTTTATACCATCTCACTACCATATTATAGCACTAGGATAGTGTATTGGGGCTTGAGCTCAACTACACCCATTGTGAAAATTAAATTCAAAAAAATAGTAGCAAAAATAAAAAGAAATTTTTTTGCATCAAAGATGCTCAAGTGTACGAGGTGCTTCCAAACTTTCGGTGCGAGTTGCTCTGGACAAAATAAACAAAACCGGACCTCTCAAAAAGCTTTAGAGATAGACATTTTGAAGCAATTTTGTTTGTTATGTACAGAGCACCACGACAGTCATCGTGGAAGCAAATTTTCGATGCACCCAGAACACTGGACCATCTTTGAATTCCACATATTTCATATTTTATTTCATTTACTATTTCTTTGAATTTTTTGTCCACCAAGAGTAGATGAGATCGGGCTCCAATAGAAATTTTCAATATGATATCGCTTATCCAATGTTGTGCTACATTAAAGATTGAATGCTGCCATCATAAGGAAATTGATCTAAATTTATTTTTCTACGAAAGAAGGCTTCAGAAGACTACCTGCAGTGGCATTTGATGCGCTTTGCCTACATCTTTACCTTAATCTGGTGATCGATTTCTCTTCGAGAAATGGCAACCTATAGTATAGATCAGTCAAGTACGTAAAAGAAGTAATTAGAAAACTACGACATACAAAACAGAGAGGAGATTTGAGGATGACTCGGTACCTCAAATTTGGTCTACAACTGTAGGCATGATTGCTGCTTCCGACCAGAAGGGGTTGGGAGATCGCAGAGTTTTATAAATTTGTTGGCTCAGCGCTGGTCGAGGCGAACAGTAGAGGGTAGATCTAGTTGAGGTCTTGAGGAGGCGACAGAAAAAATAAAGGGTCTGTTGCGGCTGGCGGCTGGTATAGGAGAATAGGAATTGGGGCAGGAAGCCACGAACAAGCCTAGGAGGCTACATGGAAGGTTTTACTTTGTGGGCTTTTGGGCTTCTCATCAAGCGTTGCAAGTCGATGGGTTCAATCCTTATTTTTTACTGGGTTCAAGCACCTACGTATATGTGTATACATAACTAGACAGGACAAATCGTTGGGTTCAGCCGAACCCAACGCTCATGTGCTGGCTCCGCCCCTGGGATGGATGATATATTACTATCATGCACTGGTTTTCCACATACCTTTATCTTTCCTTTGAGGAGGATGACTTTTATTACATCGGAGCCATGAGGAATATCTGGGCGATCAGGGCACTATTGCAAGGACATGGATGGTAATGCATGTTAGATATAAAACTTTAGGCATGGCAATGAATAGGATGTCGAGCCTATTTTTAGTTTTTTTCGATAAAGGGTGGATTTTATTGACTCAAGATGAAGCATCAAATGGATACAAACACAATGAGTACACACCCAGCCTCTGCATAACTAGGATGCACACAGCCAACACCAACACACACAAAGCCCGCCGGCAAATAACAAAGTCATATAAGACCAAAGTTATGCCTAAGTGAGAGAAAAAACACTGACAAACTACAATAAGGACTATATCCGCACCAACCATTAGATGAGAATACAAGGACAATGATGTTCGTGTTCTTCAACGGCAACGCCTTTAGGAAGGAAACGACGCTCAAACGTCGCCGTCACCGGATCTGGACAATGAAGGCCGGATTCTAAGTTTTCACCCTGAAGAACCAGTCTGAGCATATCCGAGCAATGCCTTCAACAAGGTTCCTAAAACTAATTAACAGAGAGGGCTTCGTGAAATTTCTTACGAGTACAGAGGCAAACCTCATCCCTGCTCAGTACACCCCTTGTGTAGCCCATGGCTACACCTTGTGTTCTTTCGCAATAGGGAGATGGTCGTAGAAGAAGAGCAGGGGCAGGGAGACGTCGATGGAAATAGGAAGGCTGTGCCGGTGGCTTCATGTTGCCATTGATGGCAGCATGCATGCCCAAGGCGCACGACCTCTTTGGTTTGTGTGCACCCAATCAAAGCACAAACATGAGGAGAGAAGAATCTGTCTCTCCTATTTTTCTCTTGGTTTGTTATAAACCTATGAGATCAATTCCAATAATCTCCTCCTTGATCTTTAAGGTAACAAACATCATAAGGGCATCTCCAATGCTGACCCCCAATTCGGACCCAGCAAATGTCCTTTTTCATGTCTGGACATGGTCTGTGGACATGATGCCGGAGGGAGCCATCCAATTCTTAATCACAAAAGTTCTCGTTTGTCCGGTTGGGAGGAGAGAGAGGAGGGGGCATGCATGTGATGAATGTGTGTGGTGTGTGGTTGAGGGAGGACCATGTGAGGAAGTGGATGTCCGGACTCCTGCATAGCCCCCCCCCCCTAAGTTGCTTCATGTTTGCAGGAAAACAAACATCCAAACCGCTCCGTAGACCGATAGTGGTTCCCATTGGACACTATAATCTGGACATAAACTGGAGCTTTGAGGGTCTTCTTTGAAGATGCTCTAAGTGTAACATCCCAAATTTTCAATTTGGAATGTTTTACAATTATTAGCTAAGCATCTATGCATTTTGTTTGAATTGAGTGACATTTGGAATTTTTTAGAGGCATTTGAGTTTGGTTGAATTTGGATTCAACTTGGCATTTGAAAATCTACTTCATTATCCCTGACAAATACTTGAGAAAAAGTATGAGAGGAGCTAACATGACACTCCAAAAATGTCAGAAGAAAATATTGCCAAAAGGTTTGAATTCAAATTTGAACTTTATTTGCAGTTTGCAGAAAATGTTTATTTTATTTCCTTGCTAGTTGTTGACTTGGAGTTCTTCGAGTTTTCTTTGGTTTTGGTTTGAGTGCTTGTGTGACTTCCTTTAGCTTGCTGTTATGTTGTTTAGTGGAATACTTATTTGTGCTATTGTTTGACTCGATAGAATTTCTGGAGTGCGAAGCTTGCTATCTCGAGTCACTAGCTTTGAAGACCGTCAGCCAGGCAAGTCATTTGATCATGTTTTACAATACCTATGATTTTGTTGCATTAGAATTTTCCTTCCCCGCCATAAATGCAGTAGGAGAATTTTAAGTTATGTCTTGAGTAGTATCATGAGGTAGGATGAACCCAATTTCCCCTTGCTACTATTGCCCGGGACGATGTAGTTTATCTTGCTATGCTCGTAGACGGGGTTGGTTGAGAGATTCATAAGAGAGATGTGAGAGTCAAGATGATGACAACCCCGTGACTTCAAGCTCAAGATGGACTTCAAATTCACTACTGGGTGGAGGACGGTTGACGGGCACCCTGGAGAAACCAGTGGATGGCCGGGATGCATGGAGAAGCGCCATGACATCTTGCGGAAAGCTTCACCCAGCCACGAAGAGACGGATGGATACCCCTTGACCGGAAGCTTACCTGTGCAGCCGCAAGCCATTATGGGCTCTGGCTGGGTTGACCTTAGGAGTGACTCTGGACGGACGGTGCCAGCAGATGTAGAAGAACGGTAGGACATGGATGGGCACTGGCAGGGCCCAGAGAAACTCTACGGAAGACCCTATTTCGTTCATCCCGTCTTCAAACACCAGGCAGTGCAAGGACATAAAGAAGGGAATGATTCTTGCGGGTAAAGTGCACAAGACTCTGTAGAGTAACAACCTAATCGATTAGCCGTGTCCCCGGTTACAGACAAATGAGCCTCTAGAAACTGGAGTATTTCGGAAATCTCAACACCGAACAAATAAATTAATTGAGGGGTTAATTAATAATTGGGAATGAGACATTGGTTGGCGGAAGCATCTCAATAACTACTAGCATTTTCTAGTAATTGTAAGCAAGTCCTTTGTTGTAGGGAAAAACTGGCTTTTTCGCAAAAACATAAAACTTGGAGCCCTACAGCCAAATTGCATACAGTGTTAGCATTATTATTGTTGTTCTCTCTATGACTTGCCGGCATATTCAAAATGCTGACCTACACGGCTTCAACGTCTCATGTTGCAGAGGAGTTTTCCGACCAGGAGTGAGGCTACGATCTACGCTTGGCGATTGCCCTAAGGAGTCGGATGGACTCGCTATTCGTCTATGTTTCCGCAGCTTTATTTAGTTTATTTCTCATCAGTTGGCCTTTGGCCGAATTTATTATGATGTAATAAAGACTCGATATGAGAATCATGTAATAAATTCAGGTGTGATTGAATTTGAATCTTTGCATCAATGTACTGTGTGTGCCAGCATGATCTTGGGATGGCACAGCTACACAGAGACTTGACCGATTTTGGGTCGGGTCGCTACACTAAGTCCACTCTTAATAGAAATAACATACCAAAGTGAAGTGTTACAATGCCAATGAGGTGTCATTGAACCTAATTACCTATAGTGTATCATTACATACTATGAATGGTTTTGGCTACACCGAATGACTTGTTGTTACTTGCATAGAGGACTGTATGATCATAATCGCAGTGAGTGGTTTAGAGATGTTGTCTATCACTTTTGACTTCGGGAATAATATTCTTTCGATATACAACCTGCTTAGTAGCCTCTTAACATGCCACAAATAGTTTGCATCATTGATGATGCCATGATTGTCCTTTAGGAGCTTTTCCAAGATAAAACTTCTCGTGCTAGAGTGTGGATGTAACATTACAAATCAAAGTAGAACAAAATAAACATATGAGGAACATACTACTACACGAACGATGTTTTCTTTTTTTCATATTGAAGTGGTCACGAATGTTTACGAAAGGGGAGTCCGGCAGGGTCAGTTGGCATGTCCAAAACTACACATATCGAGAAATAGGAACTATGGTAGCCCTACCTCCCTCCTGCGATGCTCCCGCAAGCGCCCGGGGGGGCTAGCGCCGCGATACGTCTCCAACGTATCTATAATTTTTGATTGTTCCATGCTATATTATATTCTTTTTTGGACATTATTGAGCTTTATTATACACTTTTATATTATTTTTGGGACTAACCTACTAACCGGAGGCCCAACCTAGAATTGCTGTTTTTTGCCTATTTTAGGGTTTCGAAAAAAAGGAATATCAAACGGAGTCCAAACGGAATGAAACCTTCGGGAACGTGATTTTTGGAATGAACAAGATACGGGGGACTTGGACCCTACGTCAAGCAACATCCAGGGAAGCCACGAGGTAGGGGGCGCCTACCCCCCCCCCCCCAGGCGCGCCCTCCACCCTCGTGGGCCCCCTGTTGCTCCACCGACGTACTCCTTCCTGCTATATATACCTACGTACCCCCAAACTATCAAATACGGAGCCAAAACCCTAATTCCAATGCCATAACTTTATGTATCCACGAGATCCCATCTTGGGGCCTGTTCCGGAGCTCCGCCGAAAGGGGCATCAATCACGGAGGGCTTCTACATCAACACCATAGCCTCTCCGATGAAGTGTAAGTAGTTCACCTCAGACCTACGGGTCCATAGTTATTAGCTAGATGGCTTCTTCTCTCTTTTTGGATCTCAATACAATGTTCTCCCCTCTCTTGTGGAGATCTATTCGATGTAATCTTCTTTTGCGGTGTGTTTGTTGAGGCCGATGAATTGTGGGTTTATGATCAAGTTTATCTATGAACAATATTTGAATCTTATCTGAATTCTTTTATGTATGATTGGTTATCTTTGCAAGTCTCTTCGAATTATCAGTTTGGTTTGGCCTACTAGGTTGATCTTTCTTGCAATGGGAGAAGTGCTTAGCTTTGGGTTCAATCTTGCGGTGTCCTTTCTCAGTAACAGTAGGGGCAGCAAGGCATGTATTGTATTGTTGCCATCGAGGATAACAAGATGGGGTTTTTATCATATTGCATGAATTTATCCCTCTACATCATGTCATCTTGCTTAAAGCATTACTCTGTTCTTATGAACTTAATACTCTAGATGCATGCTGGATAGCGGTCGATGTGTGGAGTAATAGTAGTAGATGCAGGCAGGAGTCGGTCTACTTGTCTTGGACGTGATGCCTATATACATGATCATACCTAGATATTCTCATAACTATACTCAATTCTGTCAATTGCTCAACAGTAATTTGTTCACCCACCGTAAAATACTTATGCTCTTGAGAGAAGCCACTAGTGAAACCTATGGCCCCCGGGTCTATCTTCATCATATTAATCTTCCAACACTTAGTTATTTTCCTTTGCTTTTATTTTACTTTGCATATTTATCATAAAAGTACCAAAAATATTATCTTATCATATCTATCAGATCTCACTCTTGTAAGTGACCGTGTAGGGATTGACAACCCCTTATCGCGTTGGTTGCGAGGATTTATTTGTTTTGTGCAGGTGCGAGGGACTCGCGCGTAGCCTCCTACTGGATTGATACCTTGATTCTCGAAAACTGAGGGAAATACTTACGCTACTTTGCTGCATTACCCTTTCCTCTTCAAGGGAAAACCAACGCAGTGCTCAAGAGAGCTAGCAAGAAGGATTTCTGGCGCCGTTGCCGGGGAGGTCTACACAAAATTCAACATACCAAGTACCCATCACAAACCCTTATCTCCCGCATTACCTTATTTGCCATTTGCCTCTCGTTTTCCTATCCCCCACTTCACCCTTGCCGTTTTATCCGCCCTCTCTTTCTCTATTTGCCTCTTTTTGCCCGTTCCCTGTTTGCTTGTCGTTATGGCGAGTCCTCTATCTTCTCCGTTGTCTCCCGAGAATGAAGTTCTAAATTTTAAGCAAAGGGAGGGAGAAAATCTAAAATACGCCTGGTATAGAATTTGCAATGCTCAAAATAGATCTACCAGGAAGCAATCTACTTTCGTTCTTCTTCGCAATTTTTATGTAGGCGCTACTCATTGGCACAGATATATCCTTGATACCATTACCGGAGGGAACTTCTTGGGTAGCCATACTTTTTATTCTTATAATGCTTTGATAGATTTGTTTGGCTCACCACCTCTTTTGGTTAATGGAACTATGTTAACTTTGGAGCATGTAATGCAAAAACTTGAAATTATTGAAAATAAAGTTCCTACCGTTGAGTTAATTGAAAATTTCGATAAAAATATCCACAACCAAATAACCCAATATGGATCTAAAGTGGGAGTAACTTTGAAAAATATTAAAGAGAAGGAACCTATAGTTAATGAAAGAATAAATCATGATTCCACTAGAATCGATAAACTTGAGGGTATCATTACCAACTTGGGAACTGTTTTTTGTTCCGTAAAGAATACTCCAAGTCCTCCAACTAAAATTTCCAAGCTTATGTATGTTCGTAAAAATAAAGGTGAATCCTCTAGCAAAGAAACTGCGGATCTCAAATCTCTAAGTATTCATCCTAATCTTTTTGCCATCATTAAGAAACCATTTGCTACTAATGATTTATTTGATCTTGTGCCTAAAAGTTTGATAATCAATAAAAAGAAAGCAACTACTAAGTATGGTAGATGCCTCATTGAAGAATTACCTACCAAAGATGGCAATACCTAGATCTATCCTTGCTTTTTATGCCTAGCTAGGGGCGTTAAACGATAGCGCTTGTTCGGAGGCAACCCAATTTTATTTTTATTCCTTTATTTTTGATCCTGTTTAGTAATAAATAATTTATCTAGCTTCTGTTTTGGTTGTGTTTTTTGTGTTTAATTAGTATTTGTGCCAAGTAGAACCGTTGGGAAGACTTGGGGAAAGTCTTTTTAATCTTGCTGTAAAAAACAGAAACTTTACCGCTCACGAGAACTGCTGCCTTTTTTATTTGGAAAGTGATATTTAGTTAATTCTTTTTGAAGATGAGTAATAGATAAATTCCTCACGTCTAGCAAATTATTTTAGAATTTTTAGGGTTCCAGAGCTTGCGCTAGCTACAGATTACTACAGACTGTTCTGTTTTTAACAGATTCTGTTTTTCGTGTGGTGTTTGCTTATTTTGATGAATCTATGGCTAGTAAAATAGTTTATAAACCATAGAGAAGTTGGAATACAGTAGGTTTAACACCAATATAAATAAAGAATGAGTTCATTACAGTACCTTGAAGTGGTGTTTTATTTTCTTTTGCTAACGGAGCTCACGAGATTTTCTACTTTAAGTTTTGTGTTGTGAAGTTTTCAAGTTTTGGGTAAAGATTTGATGGATTATGGAACAAGGAGTGAAAAGAGCCTAAGCTTGGGGATCACCATGGCACCCCCAAGATAATCTAAGGACACCAAAAAGCCAAAGCTTGTGGATGCCCCGGAAGGCATCCCCTCTTTCGTCTACTTCTATCGGTAACTTTACTTGGAGCTATATTTTTATTCACCACATGATATGTGTTTTGCTTGGAGAGTCTTGTATGATTTGAGTCTTTGCTTATTAGTTTACCACAATCATATTTGATGTACACACCTTTTGAGAGAGACACACATGATTCGGAAATTATTAGAATATTTTATGTGCTTCACTTATATCTTGTGAGTTATATAGTTTTTGCTCTAGTGCTTCACTTATATCTTTTAGAGCGCGTCGGTGGATTTGTTTTATAGAAACTATTGTTCTCATGCTTCACTTAGATTATTTTGAGAGTCCTAAGAAACAGCATGGTAATTTGCTTTAATTATGTTAGGCATTCAAGATTAATAATAAAAATCTCTTATGAGTGTGTTGAATACTAAGAGAAGTTTGATACTTGATAATTGTTTTGAGATACGGAGATGGTGATATTAGAGTCATGCTAGTTGACTAGTTGTGAATTTGAGAAATACTTGTGTTAAAGTTTGTGATTCCCGTAGCACGCACATATGGTGAACCGTTATGTGATGAAGTCGGAGCATGATTTATTTATTGATTGTCTTCCTTATGAGTGGCTGTCGGGGACGAGCGATGGTCTTTTCCTACCAATCTATCCCCCTAGGAGCATGCGCGTAATACTTTGCTTTGATAACTTGTAGATTTTTGCAATAAGTATATGAGTTCTTTATGACTAATGTTGAGTCCATGGATCATACGCACTTTTCTTCCTTCCAGCATTGCTAGCCTCTCTAATACCGCGCACCTTTCGCCGGTATCATACACCCACCATATACCTTCCTCAAAACAGTCACCATACCTACCTATCATTGCATTTCCATAGCCATTCCGAGATATATTGCCATGCAACTTTCCACCGTTCCATTTACTATGACACGCTCCATCATTGTCATATTGCTTTGCATGATCATGTAGTTGACATTGTATTTGCGGCAAAGCCACCGTTCATATTTCTTTCATACATGTCACTCTTGATTCATTGCATATCCCGGTACACCGCCGGATTCATTCACATAGAGTCATATTTTGTTCTAAGTATTGAGTTGTAATTGTTGAGTTGTAAGTAAATAAAAGTGCGATGATCATCATTTTTAGAGCATTGTCCCAAGTGAGGAAAGGATGATGGAGACTATGATTCCCCCACAAGTCGGGATGAGACTCCGGACGAAAAAAAAGATGCCAAAGAAGCCCAAATAAAAAAGGCCATAAAAAGGGCCAAATAAAAAAATATGAGAGAAAAGGAGAGAAGGGACAATGCTACTATCCTTTTACTACACTTGTGTTTCAAAGTAGCACCATGATCTTCATAATAGAGAGTCACCTATGTTATCACTTTCATATACTAGTGGGAATTATTCATTATAGAACTTGGCTTGTATATTCCAATGATGGGCTTCCTCAAATTGCCCTACGTCTTCGTGAGCAAGCGAGTTGGATGCACACCCACTTAGTTCCTTTTGTTGAGCTTTCATATACTTATAGCTCTAGTGCATCCGTTGCATGGCAATCCCTACTCACTCACATTGATATCTATTGATGGGCATCTCCATAGCCCGTTGATATGCCTAGTTGATGTGAGACTATCTTCCCATTTTCGTCTCCTCCACAACCATCATTCTATTCCACCTAAAGTGCTATATCCATGGCTCACACTCATCTATTGCGTGAAGATTGAAAAAGTTTGAGAACACCAAAAGTATGAAACAATTGCTTGGCTTGTCATCGGGGTTGTGCATGATTTAAATACTTTGTGTGGTGAAGATAGAGCATAGCCAAACTATATGATTTTGTAGGGATAACTTTCTTTGGCCATGTTATTTTGAAGAGACATAATTGCTTAGTTAGTATGCTTGAAGTATTATTATTTCTATGTCAACATTGAACTTTTGTCTTGAATCTTTTGGATCTGAATATTCATACCACAATTAAGAAGAATTACATTGAAAATATGCCAAGCAGCATTCCACATCAAAAATTATGTTTTTATCATTTACCTACTCGAGGACGAGCAGGAATTAAGCTTGGGGATGCTTGATACGTCTCCAACGTATCTATAATTTTTTATTGTTCCATGCTATATTATATTCTGTTTTGGACATTATTGGGCTTTATTATACACTTTTATATTATTTTGGGGCCTAACCTACTAACCGGAGCCCAACCCAGAATTGCTGTTTTGTTGCCTATTTTAGGGTTTCGAAGAAAAGGAATATCAAACGAATTCCAAACGAAATGAAACCTTCGGGAACGTGATTTTTGGAACGAACAAGATCCAGGACACTTGGACCCTACGTCAAGCAACCAACAGGAAGCCACGAGGTAGGGGCGCGCCTACCCCCCCCCCCACTAGGCGCGCCCTCCACCCTCGTGGGCCCCTGTTGCTCCACCGACATACTCCTTCCTCCTATATATACCTACGTACCCCCAAACGATCAAATACGGAGCCAAAACCCTAATTCCACCACCGTAACTTTCTGTATCCATGAGATCCGATCTTGGGGCCTGTTCCGGAGCACCGCCGGAAGGGGCATCAATCACGGAGGGCTTCTACATCAACACCATAGCCTCTCCAATGAAGTGTGAGTAGTTTACCTCAGACCTACGGGTCCATAGTTATTAGCTATATGGCTTCTTCTCTCTTTTTGGATCTCAATACAAAGTTCTCCCCCTCTCTTGTGGAGATCTATTCGATGTAATCTTCTTTTGCGGTGTGTTTGTTGAGACCGACGAATTGTGGGTTTATGATCAAGTTTATCTATGAACAATATTTGAATCTTCTCTGAATTCTTTTATGTATGATTGGTTATCTTTGCAAGTCTCTTCGAATTATCAGTTTGGTTTGCCCTACTAGATTGATCTTTCTTGCAATGGGAGAAGTGCTTAGCTTTGGGTTCAATCTTGCGGTGTCCTTTCCCACTGACAGTAGGGGCAGCAAGGCATGTATTGTATTGTTTCCATCGAGGATAACAAGATGGGGTTTTTATTATATTGCATGAATTTATCCCTCTACATCATGTCATCTTGCTTAAAGCGTTACTCTGTTCTTATGAACTTAATACTCTAGATGCATGCTGGATAGCGGTCGATGTGTGGAGTAATAGTAGTAGATGCAGGCAGGAGTCGGTCTACTTGTCTTGGACGTGATGCATATATACATGATCATACCTATATATTCTCATAACTATGTTCAATTCTGTCAATTGCTCAACGGTAATTTTTCACCCACCGTAAAATACTTATGCTCTTGAGAGAAGCCACTAGTGAAACATATGGCCCCCAGGTCTATCTTCATCATATTAATCTTCCAACACTTAGTTATTTTCCTTTGCTTTTATTTTACTTTGCATCTTTATCATTAAAATACCAAAAAAAAATATTATCATATCTATCATATCTCACTCTCGTAAGTGACCGTGTAGGGATTGACAACCCCTTATCGCGTTGGTTGCAAGGATTTATTTGTTTTGTGCAGGTGCGAGGGACTCGCGCATAGCCTCCTACTGGATTGATATCTTGGTTCTCAAAAACTAAGGGAAATACTTACGCTACTTTGTTGCATCACCCTTTCCTCTTCAAGCGAAAACCAACGCAGTGCTTAAGAGGTAGCACGCCGCATCAAGCCTCCCCTCCTCCTACCTCCCTCCCCTCGCCACCGCCTCGACGTACTGGCCGAGCTTTCCTTCCCTAGCTTGGTTCGGCGAGAACGGTCCTCGGGGTCGGGCGGCGGCGCCGTGTTTGCTCAGGGCGCAACGGTAGGAGACAACGGCAGAGACGCGGGTTGTGGGCGGCCGCATGAAGGGGCTGCAACGACGGTGGTGTGCGGTGGGCGTCCGACGGCGACAGATGGCCAGATCTGGGCGTAGGCAGCGCGAGCTGCGGGCGCCCGCTCCTGCCGTGGTCGTGGCTGGTGGTGGTGGAGGTGCATCGGCGGTGGTTGGTGGGCATGTTGGTCGGGATCCAGGCGTCCCACTGGCGGGACGATGGCTGCAGTGCAGATGGCTCCCCGGTGAGTTTCTTAGCGGTCGGCGGCGGTCCTTGCGGCCCCTCCTTGCCGGTGGTCGGGCCTACGATGATGGCTTTGCGCGGTTCTGCGTCAGCCGCTAAGATGGGGCGGCACATGGGTGTGTCGGTGGGGAGGTTGGCTGGAGGGATGGGCGGCGGCGACGTGCTCAGGCCACCCGTCACTGACACATCGGTGTGTCGATCCGGATGTGTTCGCTCCCCCATCTCCCCTTTTCCCTAGCCGTGTGCAGGCTATCACAGCTCCCGATGTTCAAGGCAGGTCTTATGTCGCGGGTCATCGGTCAGGGGCGTCCCTCTGATACAAAGCTAGCCTCTTTGGATGGTCTTGGGGGTGCCTGGATGATGGGTGGCGGGAGGCGTGGAGTTCGAGGGCGGAACCTGCGTCTCAGGTGCGGGCGGGCAGCTATGGCTTCGCAAGGGGCTTGACTGCGGGTAGTTGGCGGAGCGGGGGTGTGTCGGAGGGGTGTGAGCGTCGGGGTAGATCACTTGCCCAATCCTTGTCGGGGCCGTGGTCGTCATATTTTTTTAAGGTTCCGTCACGGTGCTCCCACTCCTTACATGTGGCTCCGGATGAAAACTTGATCTTCGGATCGGACAGTAGCGGCTATCCGTGGTTGTACCCTTCTGGGAGGCACCGTCCTGGATGCCCCAAATAGTTTTTTTTGGCTCATCTCTAGTTTGTTTGGTTGTCGTCCGAGTGGTATGACCGTGCCTGACACTTTTGTATCTTGCCTTGAATGTGTGTTGTGTGCCGTGGTGGCATGTATTTGTATTGGTTCGCTTGGATGTATGTGATGATGATTACTTTATAATATAAAATGGGATAAACCATTTTTGATAAAGTTTAGGAAAGCGGTCAAAGTTTATTTGGAAGTGTTTATATAAAAGTTAACTAGTACTTGAAACTCAAATTTTTCGTTGCATTCCACTTAGTGTTAACTTCAAATTTTTTGTTCCCTGGACTCATTTTTTAGTACTGTGCTCAACTAACCCAACCCTCCTCAAGTACTGTCTCTTAAAGCAACTCCAACGGGCCAACCCAAACGGATAGCAATTTTGTCCGTTTTTTGTCCGTTCGGATCGACCGCTCGCCCGGTGTTTGCTCTGTTTTAGATTTGGGTCGGTAGTGCGCCCAACGCGTCGACCTATATGTGCCGGCATGGCCGGCTGGCCGCTCTTTTTCATCAAATAGCTCATTTTTGCATTGCTTTTGCATTCAAACATATAAATAACATAGTTTCAACCGAACAAAATAGCATAGTTTTACAAGCCAAATAAAAATAAAAATGTCTCACATAGTTTTGCAAGTCGAATAAAGAAGATATATCTATTGGTTGCCAACATGAGCCTACATATGCTCAACCAAATCATTTTGCAGTTGCACGTGAGTTTCCCAATCACGCATGTCATGATAAAATTGGATGAACTGTTCAAACCTTGCCACTCCTCCATACTCAGGCACAACATTCTCACCCTAAAACTGAAACCCTTGATCGTACAGACGTTCCGGGCGCTCATCTTCTACGATCATATTATGCATGATTACACAAGCAGTTATTATCTCCCATAGTTTTTGCGTGCCCCAACTTTAGAAAAAACACTGAACAATTTCTTTTTAAGAATCTATATGATGGAAATATTAGCCATTTGACCCCACAGATCTTTGTCATTTACGTCCCCGTCCCCATCCCCCCCCCCCCCCCCCCCCCCCCCCCCCACACACACACACACAGAGTGCGGAGCGGCTCACATGGAAGTACAATTTGCACGCTGGTGCATCGGTTTGCAAGTGCATTTCCACACGTAGGCTGGCAACTGTGCCAACGACAAGTGTTTGGCCACGTAGCTATAGTCAACATGTAGAGTGGGAATAAAAGAAAGAAATCATAAAAAAAGCTAAAACAATCAAACATACTGATCTGGCGCATCACTTGCCTATTTAGGGCCATCACCTTCTTGTTAAGGGTTTTCCTTACTATATTGGTCGGAGTGGGAAAATTTCTTTGTACAATGTTAGATGCTTAGGGAGGTGATTAAAAAAATAAACTGAATTTTTCTGAAGCATCAATGTCTATTTTTATAGAAGAGACGCTTAGTTAAGCGTCTATCCTATACAAATAAACAGAGATGCTTAAGCAAAGCCTGATTCATTTATCTAAGCACCATCACTAAGCATCTTGCATTGTATAAGGTTTTATGGTCCAGAGATCAAGCGGCCCAACAAACGGAAATCAACAGCTGGCAAGGCATTTTAAAAATCCCTACCATCAGCCGGTTTACGGCTAGCAGTGGCCATATAGTATTCACGGAGATTGATCAAAACCAAAAAAGAAATGCTTCAAGTTCTACAGAAAAACGTAGCAGTAGTACCGAGTACGCCCGAATTAACACTCGTTTGCATATATACTGTATTTTTTGCAAATAGTTTACATATATACTATTATAAATGCCAAGAAAATTACAAGTAACAAGCAGAACATGTGCCTCATGCTACACAATTTTAGCGTCCCCACGACAATGGCAGAAAGATTTCCATCACATAGATCAGATCTCTGTGTACTTGCATAACTGTCGCATAGCTCCTGATTAGTTTGTCTCATCTTGTGCTCCATTCTCTTCTTTCTCCACAAATCTTTAAAGAACTCATTGTCACCGTAGAGGTGACCGAACCGTATATGTAAAACCAGGATTCCACTTTGCGGCCAAATAAAATAATCCAGCCTGTAAACGGTGTTTGCCATATGTTCTAATTGCACTGTTTAACAGATGAGTCAGCCTTCCGATGGTTTCGACATTTCTCCTGAAAGCTTCCCATGTACGAACCTGATATACACAGTAAGCACATGATCTTCCACTTCTCCGTACGAAGTTTCATTTCATGTCGTAGTGATGCTGATTTTAGTATAACTGTAGGTTTAGCCATTGTTCTCATGCCAAACTCATCAAGAATACATAGCCTAAGCATCTTCTTTGGTCCAAAAACTTTGTCTTCTCCGTGAACTAGACATCCAACCTTCTGTTTGAACAGAAAGAAAAACCTCCTCGGATCCTTCGGTTGCTTCATCCTAGGTTATGAGATGAGCTTCAAAAAGTTAACTCGTGAGAGTGTCCAGTAATAACACTACCACTATGTTGAATAAACCAAAAAGGGATAACTAGAGTTATACATATAGATATAACACAATAACGCATGCTGTTGATGATAACACACACGCACAACTAGAGTTATACATATAACACAATAACGCATGTTGTTGATGATAACACACACACACACACACACACCCACGCACGCACCCACGCACGCACCCACGCACACACACGCGCGTGTGCACGCACACACACACATGGATTTCACTACAAATCAGACGTATGATTCTTTAGCATGTCAAATCAAATATTTGAGATGATAGATTATGTTGTCTTGAGGATGATAATTTTTTAGCAAGCATGACAAGTCCTGGCAAAAGACTGAACATGGCAAGGATTGGTCATGCTTGCTAAAAAAAATTATCACCCTCATGATAACATATTTTGACGTAAAAGTGTTTGATTTTTCATGCTTAATCTGATGTCATATTTTTACGACTCGGTCTCCATCCTTTTTCCCTCCTCCAAGTAAAGGCGGCTAGGGTTTCTGCCTGTCGGCGGCGGCACCGCCGATTTCCCATGTCTCATGTGGCATTAGGGTGGGTGCGCGGTGGACCCCGGCCCTTGGCGGCGGGAGGGCTTCATTTTCAGGTGCTTCTTCAAGTTTTGTTATGGTTTGTGTCATGCTCAAGAAGATGAGACGGGACTGCTTCTTGAAGATGGAATAAGGTTCTTCCCGCCTAGCCCCCGTCTCAATGGTGTGTCTAGCGTCGTCGGAGGGCGTATGAAGTTGTGTCTCCGGCGGATCTCGCGAGATTTGGTTGGTGTTTGTCTTTGGTGGATCCGCTCGGATCCGGTCTTTGTTCGTCTTTGTTCATATGTCTTTAGGTTGAATCTTTCCGATCAAAAATTATCTTCATCGACGGCGGTTGTTGTTCTGGGGCGTTGGTCCTATGAGACCTTAGAAAGTTTCCTGCAAAAAAAATTTGATGTCATTTTTTAACATTAGCAAAAAAAATATTCGCAAAAACTACAACTATTAAGGACGTACTTACCTGCTGCCTTGCGAGATAGCCATGATATCTATAGAGGTAAAAGCATTGGGAGTCCTAGAATTTGTCCGAGATGTGATGGTTTAGTCCTACAATTTGCAAAATGTGCCTATCTAGGGCCTGTTCGGCAGCTCGCCAGCTCCTGGATTCAGCAAATTCGCGAGCGGAGCTGGCCCGAACGGTGTGGCTCCAGGAAGCTGGCTTCTAGGATCTACCCACCGTCCATGCACAAAAAAGCAGAGCCGCAGCTTTGCCGATCCCAGGAATTGAGAAAACTGGAGTTCGGGGTATTTACACAAACCTGCCACCGCGAAGTTGCTTACCTCTTCGATAGAAAGCCTATTAGCCCGATCCCAATCTCCTCTGTCCTCACCCGCTCGTCAACCCTAGCCGCCAGCGACGGACGAGGCCATCCCGCCGCCGCCGGCCAACTCGTCCGGCCACCCCGAAGACAGTCTCCTCCTCGAGCCGCCCCTTCCCCGACACCGCGAGTCCTTCCTCTGTCTCGCCACCACAACCTGTCAGCAGCCGGCACCGCCTAAGGTCGCCGGCCTTGCTCCTCTGCCTCGCCGGCGCCGCTCCAGAAGCTCAAGGTGAGCTTGTGCGTATGCCCAACCCCTCCCCATCTCCATTCAGTTCATGTTACATGCAGTCAAACCATTTGGTTCAGAGTTTAGGATGTGCAGATGAGGCCATTTGGTTCAGAATTTAGGATGGCCAGATGAGTCCCTTTGGTTCATATTTTTGGATGTCCCATGTACCGATTTCTATATGACATAGTTGAGGTAGTCCCTCTACTGTTTTAAATATGTTCAGATGACATAGTTTAGGTAGTCTCCCACACTGTCTTTTTTCATGTTTATAAATTCAGATGACATGGATGAGGTTCAGATTTATATGAGAGCATACAATCTTTTTAGAGGAAGTAGTCGCTGTACAGATTTATAAATGAGTGCATACAATATTTTTTAGCACACACAGTGACATGAACTTCTATATAGAATTGTTCAACATGGTTGCTGAATGAAACATTGAGAATACAAGGATTATCACCGAGTTGTTTGTCAAGCAAGTGAGAGCTGAAAATAGGCCAAATACTCACTTGACCTCCAATGCATATGATGAGGTGGGGAGGGAATTCAAACTAATAACAGGGCTGGAGTACATCAATGACCAATTGAAGAATAAATGGGACAAACTGAGAGGTGAATACAACATATTCAAGAAACTTAAGTTGAAGGAGATAGGAGCGGGATGGGACATAGAGCGTAACACTGTCAAACAAGATGCGGAGTGGTGGAAGAAGGCAAAGATAGTGAGTTTTCATCCTCATAAATTCTGCCGATACAATCCATCGTAAATTCCATGAAGTACTACTTTGTGTGGTGAAGATGTCAGCTGACTACATCAAGCCTAAGGACCCAAATTTTAGGACCGTGCATCCAAGGATTCGGAATGACAAAAGGGCTTATCCACACTTGAAAGACTGCATTGGTGCAATAGATGGGACTCACATTAGGGCTTCTATTCCCGAGGCCGCACAAGTGAGGTACATCGGAAGAACAGGAGCAATAACTCAAAATGTGATGGCAATATGTGACTTCGATATGCATTTCACCTATTCTTCTATTGGTCAACCTGGTTCTATGCATGACACAACTGTGCTATATACCGCAATGCATATGGATAAGGCCACCTTTCCCCATCCTCCAAAGGGTAAGCATTTTTGCTTGTTGCAACTTAGGTCTTATGTCCAAGAACTTACATGCACCATTTTCTCTATTTTGTAGGCAAGTACTATCTTCTAGATGCTGGCTACCCTAACAGAATTGGATATCTCGCGCCCTACAAAGGAGAAAGGTATCATATCCCTGACTTTCAAAGAGGTGCACCACCGAATACTCCTAAGGAGAAGTTCAACAGGATCCACTCGTCCAAACGCAATTGCATAGAGAGGGCCTTTGGAGTTTGGAAGATGAAATGGCAAATTCTTTTGAAGATGCCAAGCTACTCAATTGAAACCCAGAAGATGATAGTGGCTGCTACCATGGCATTGCACAATTATGTTCGCTTCCATGACAAGTCAGATCTCCACTTTGTTCGATGTGATAGGGATCCGGATTATGTGCCAACAATTCCAGAACGGTATAAGAAGTTTGTTGTTCCTACAAATGCATCGGATACGTCAACTTCGGAGGAAAATGGTGTTGACATGGATCTGGTTAGGAACCAACTTGCTACTGACATTGCTCTAGGTTGGTGAAGATTACTTTAGGAATATGTACCACTTTTGATTTGCAGAACTTATGCAAATATTATGCTTTTGTTGAATGAAATATGCGTGCACTGTGTTGATCCTTAAAATATGAGTTGCCAACATTCTGTTTTCAGTCAAAATAAACATTTGAAGATGCATTAGTCATAATTTGCACTCTTGAAAGCATAGCAAACTGGATTAAAATTGCTCTATGTTAGTGAAGCAACGTACAGAAAAGGAAGAAAGCGTTGTCTCCCAGCGATCTGGGCTGAAAAATGCCTTCCACTCGGTCCAAATTAGTCCTTTTAGCCAACTTTTCAGCCCCTAAGAGCCGTTCCTCACGTGACTCCCCCCCCCCCCCCCCCCAGCCTCGTTCTTGGGCTTACTTGGGCCCCAACAAGGCCGAATTCCAGTGAATATGGCTGGCAGCCCATGTGTGGCGACCGAAACCTGGAGCTGAGACACCAAACGAATTTCTCAGCGCTGGCGCTCACGTCGGAAGCTGACGGTCCAAAATAGAAGCTGGATTTCAGGATTTACCGAAGTTGGGGAGCTACCGAACAGGCCCCTAGTCCTACAACTTGCATCCAATGTGCAACTTTGGTTTTGGACCAATCACAGAGCAACAACTGGACTACTCGGGCCCAAGCCCGTCAGCACACGCATATTTGCAAAATCCCCCCTGCCTTTCCTTATAATGAACCCGCAGTACAGGAAACTGCATAGATAGATAGTAGTAAACTTACGGAGCTAGTGTGAGTATGTGACCAGGAAACTGACCAGAACTTTACATTCGTCGGACCGTGTTCATTATAAAGCAGTACTAGCACACAGTCTGCAAGAGTGTGTGGAATGGATGAATGCTCAGGCTTCTACCATATGCCTCCGTGTCGGCAGCCGCGGCACGAGATCTGCCGGCCCCGCCTCGCCGGCCAACCAGGGCTGCAAGCGGCCACAAAGCAGAAGCAAAGCTGCTGCTCCGCCGGGGCCTCTGAAACTCTGGTGCTGCTGCCAATGTTCTGTAAGGCCTTTCACTATGTAGGCCAAAAGTGATGCCAAATTTGTTTTTTGAATATTTGGCACCGATGCCCTACATTGTCAAGCCTACGCCAAATAAAAATTCATGGGCACCGAAGCACCTACTTGCTTCGAAGCCAAATCCATCGAGCAAATAAAGTAAGGGCGTCGTACTGCAGTGAGTCAGGAAGGAGGGCAGTGAGCCAGGAAGGAGAGATGCTGGCAGTGGGGTGTCTTGGCCTGGTCTATACTATTTTATGTATGTGGGTCCAAGCTTCAATCGATGCTAACTTCTCAACATGATGTGAGCGGTACTAAATATTTTGTATCTGACATAGATGTGTATGTGGCAAACTTTTCAGAGTTTTGGCACCTAACACATAGTGAAAGGCCTAATAGTGCTAGTAACAACGAACTCCTAGAGCATGGACATGAGGCCCTCAAGGCTATCGTCTCGGAGGTGCTTCTTCTTCAGCCGCCTGCGCCGCGTGTTGCTCGCCCTCCCAAAACCACAGCCCAGTTGCTTAGGGCATCTCCAGCCGCGTCCCTGGGAAGGCCTTCCCAAGCGTTTTTTTTGCGCCGGCGTTGAAAAATCGGCCCAGTCGCGTCCCAGGAGCCCGATTTTTGTCGGCTTGGGCCGAAAACAGCGTCGGCGGACTCAGGCCGAACCCGGCGCGCTGGGGGGCGCCCGCGGGCGCCGGGCGAACTTTTTTGGCGTGAAAAAGCCGCGGGCCCGCCGCGTCAGCGACACGGCTCTCTTCTCGGCCCTTCGTCGTCCTCATCGCCTCGTTACCCGTGACGAATCAATGCCAAAGCTGTCGCGCTGCCGCGCCGGTCAGCCTGCGCCATTGATGCCTCACGGGCGGCGCAGTGAAGGCCAGATGACGCGCGTCCCTCGGCCTCCCTCGCCCGCCACGCGTGCACACGACGGACACGCGTACGGGCGGCGCCTCGGCCTATATAAGACGCGCACCAGCGTGCTCGGCGATCACGCTCTCTCGCCGTCGTCGTTCCTCCTCTCCTCTCTCTCGCCGTCTCTAGTTCATCACCCATGGCCGAGCGCTACCCAGGCGACGGCGCGGCGGCGAACGGCTTCGGCCGCCGCCATCTTCACGAGGACGAGGCTCGCCTCCTCTACGAGGTCGAGTACCCGGTCCCTCCGGACATGCGGGTGCCCGGCACGTGGAGGATCAGCGCCGGCGGCGTGCCGGTGCCCCCGGTACCCACCGGCGCGGCGCGGCGTGCGGAGATCGCACGCATCCGCCCGAACTTGCCGCGGGCGGCGAGGGAGGGGCCACGGTACGTCCCCGACAGCTCGCTCTGGGAGCCTTCCGCCGCCGTCACGCCCAGCAGCTCGAGGCTACCAACGGTGTAGAGCCCTCCGGCAGGCTCAACTCCGTCGGCCGGCGTCGGTGGTGGGGCGTGCCCGGGCGCACGTTGGAGGCCGTCCTTGAGTACATCGAGGGCGGCAACACGCCGCGCCTCGAGTACCCCGCTCCCCCTTCCTTCTCACGCCGCCGGGGAAGCTCCTGGACCCCGAGGCGCATGGAGACCGGGGGGTCTTCCTCCTCATCCGACGGCTCGCCCTGCCTCCGCCCCGTCAAGCCGGAGCCCCAGGGCACGCCGGTCAGCGCGCGCACCCGCAGCTCCGGCGTCCGCATCGGCGCCAACGCCTCCCCACCCACTGGCCGCTTCGTCCTCGTCGAGCTCAAGCCGGAGCCCCGCCTCCCCACGGAGTACGAGGAGATAGCCCGGCGCGGCTTCTCCGACGAGGACGCCCTGCGGTGGGCGCGGGACGACTACCTCCGCGACGAGATGGTCCGGCAGCGCCGGGCCCGGGAGGAGATCGCCGCCCACAAGCGTGGGCGTGAGGACGAGCACGGCGTCGTGGTCCTCGACAGCGACGACGACGACGACGCCCCCGGACCGTCCAACCCGCCGCGCCAACCGGGGGAGGGATGCAGCAGGGACGGCGGAGGCGCAGGCGGGGGCGGCGGCGACGACGACGATGACGACGACGACGGCGGTGACTACACGCGGTTCTACAACCTTCTCGGCATGTAAACCGCGTGGGCGGGCGGCGAGGGAGACGGCGGGGGTAGCCCGCGGAAGTTTTTTTCTTTTTTTGTAAAATATGTTTAAGTTTGAACGAACTCGCCGATGTTTGCGTTAAATTTGAGTCGTTTTTTCGCCGTTTTTGACTTTTTTGACTAGCTGTAGGCGCCGCGACTGAGGGCATCACGCCCCCAGTGCGCGGTTTAGCGCCGGCGCGCCCTCAGGGGGCGATTTTTTACTCCTCCTGGAGAGCCAACGGCTGGAGATGCCCTTAGAAACACGGAGGTGGATGGATGCAGGAGAGCGATGCTCTGTGCGTCAAGATGGATGCGTCACTGCTGTTTATGCAACTGTGGGAGTGGTGCCGCGCTCACCAGTACTGGTTGTGGAACACCACGTTGTCCGTGGGCACGTGCTTCCCGTCGTCGTTCCGGTTCCACTGGTACGCGGCGTGCGTCCGGTTCATCAGCTGCAGGGTCGAGTGGCCGAAGCTCACCTCCCTGAACGCGGAGTAGTCCGGCTGCGGATCACTGAACCTGCAAACATTCAGGAGGTGTTTGGTACAGCACAAGATAACGGGACTGGTAATGGAATCAGGTAGCGGTGGGATCGTGGTGAAACGGGAGCATTTGCTTTTCTGTTTGTTTCATGCATGTAAAGCTATCAAGTTACAAGACTGCGTTTGGAGGTGCTGTGTAATCAGATTACATCACTGAATCAAACTGGCACTAACTTTACACATAAAATCAGTGAACAGAGTTTCAAAACATCTATTTCGCATAGAATTTTTAAAAAACATTTTACATGAATAAACACAAATACATCTCTACAAATTCTTAATCGGGATTTAAACACACTTGAAAATAAAACAAAATGTTAGATTCTTTTAGAACAATAAAATGTCAGATTTGAAGGACACTTCGGAGTTCTAAATGAGTATATCAAACCATAGATACAAATTCGTAATTAACATCATTTTCAAAGTCAAGACCCTTGCAAACCAGCTTCATCCTCAACCATGCAATGTTCCTTCAATCTTACCGCACCACCGTCTTTGGAAAAAAAAAAGTGTTCTTTCTTATCAACCCTGCCTATTTCTCTCATTTGCCAATAAGCATGGATTGGATAAAAAATGATTAGGAAAAGTACTAATCATACGAATACACAGTAGCTATAACATTGTCGGTCTTGTCGACTAAATAGAAAAATATAAATCAGCACTTCTTAGGTGTAATGCACGCATATGGATTACTATGCAAGAACAAAATAAAGAAAAAAGAAAAGCACTCTATATTGGGTTACTAACACAAACATCAATGTTGTATTACTGCAAGAACATATACTCTGATAAATATTCAGGCCATGATATATATTCGGACATTAGCATAGTTGTCGGCTGCAGCAGGCCCAACAATAAAAGAACTGGCCAGCAGACCTTAGACCTCACATCAATGTTCAACATCTATAAATTCTAAAGGACAAAGGTCATATAGCTAAAGGATAAAAGACATATTTTCTATCCAACCCAAACACAACCCAAACATAGGTTATATTTTCTATCCTTCGTTGGGAGATGTTGTATAACTAAAAAGTCCAGATGTGCACATTTGCAAGCGGTAACTTTGTAAATAGGAATTAATAATGATGTTGATACGGTGGTCACAAAGTAAATAGTCTATATGATGAAAAAGATTGACTCTGTAGCTAGCTCGAATATAGCCATACCTTTTTTTTATCATTGAGAAGATTGTCAGGAGATCTTGTATTTTCAGTTAATGTGGTCACAAAAGATTGAAGTTTGAAAATTGAAATTTGCTTGCTAAAAGAAATTAATTTCTAATCAAGTGTATGGTTAGCACTAGATATATGAGTAGCATTTTTTACTCTTTATTGATTATTGTTGTATTCGCAAGACACAAATGTTATATCAAACAAAACAACTTATAGATCTTTCATCGGAGAGGAAAATCACTACAAGCTAAGTAAAAGAAAATAAGTAATAGCAAAAGCATGGCCAACAACATTCAGGAAGAGCTGACCACTGGCGAGCGGGACACAACCGACGAAGTGCGCCGCTGCTGGGAGAAGGAATATTAAAGAGGTTGATACTTCAGATCCTGCACAAGAAAGCAACAGAAAATAGAAGTATCATGAGAAATCAAAGCTCAGATCTCTTTGAGTAGAACAAACAGAAATCAAACCTATCGAGCCTGTACTGCGGGTTCATTACAAGGAAAGGCAGGGGGATTTTGCAAATATGCGCACGTTGACTGGCTCAGGCCCATACATGCAAATAGGCTAATAAACCTAATTATTGCGCGTAAAATAAGAAGCAACATAATTATTATAAGGGCGACGGCGTTGGCAGGCTTTCTATCGGAACTCGGGTGGGGTAACGTGAGTTCTAACCTAAATCCTGCAAGATTTATGTGGGAACCTTCGTACCAGAAGACCGATCTAGATCCGTTGTGTACGGTGCATCCAACACCGCCCCGTTTATATACACTGCTGCATTGTCTAAAAAAAGATATATACTCCCTCCATTTTAAATTACTTGTTACAGAAATAGATATATCTACAACTAAAATACATCTAGATGCATTTATACTTACGATAAGTAATTCGGAACGGAAGAAGTACTACTGTACGTAAAAAACTATTGCACCTACGACTAGTCCTTTTCCCGATTATTATACGATGCGAAATACAGCGGTCGCTGCATGAGTCCAACTCACGTGAGGTTCGATCTCCTTCGTCGGACAATATTCGTATACGAAATATCGTATCCTGTGCGGCGGCACGCTACCATCATTGGTGCGAGTCGATCAAAGCAACTCCACCGCGTACCCATTTCGTCTGTCCATATTTGTCAATGTGCATAAAAATGATGATCCAACGAGCGATTCATTCTCAAAACGCGTCCGTTTCGCGTTTGCGCGGACCCATTTCCAATCCAAATTTGGGCATGAAATATGTTGGTGCGGACACGCGTGTGTCTGCTCGGTGTCTGCGCGTCAGCACACGGCGGCCGGTCAATTACCTCTCGCGTCTTTATTAATGACGACCACATACCGCGAGCACACACGTCAACGAGGACGAGCGTCCTTTTTAATTCGGGCGTGCGGAGGCGAGGGGGGGTGCAGCCTCATCCTCTTCCAGCCTCCCGTCCCCATCTAGCCACCCTGTTGCTCCCCCGCTGGCGACAACCCTACCCTAACACGCGCCACCATGGGCTTTTTCGCCGGCAAGAACAAGGGCAAGGCGCCGACTCTTCGCGTACACTCGCGCTCCGCCATCCTCCGCCGACGTCTGCCCGCTCGACGAGGCAACGGCTCCACTCCCAGTGCACTAGGCGAGGTGGCACTGGGAGAACCGCACCCCCTCCCTTACCCGACGTGACCCTGCCACATGAATGGCATTTGGATCCGGGTACGATCCCAGTGCCGAAGGTGCTGCGGTTGGCGCAGACGCATGCGGAGGAGGTGCGGCGCCGGCGGGAGCAGATGCCGCTGGAGCAGCGCCTCAACCCCTTCTAGGTAGCAGGCTCTCCCGATTGGGAGGTCTTGTACACCCTCAAGCACAAGGATTAGCGCCGGCGTGGCGTCCAGCACGTGCGGGCTAGCACCCCGTCGCCCCCTGTCATGCGTGACGAGGACCTGGAGGAGGAGGCCTACCAGTTGGTGCTGGTGGCTGCCATGTAGGAAAGCGCAGAGGAGGAGCGGCGCAAGGCGGCGGAGGAGGAGGCGGTGTAACAGGCACGCCTATCGGAGGCCTGTTGGGGAACGTAGAAATAATTCAAACAAATTCCCGCGTGTCACCAAGATCAATCTAGGAGATGCTAGCAACGAGAGAGAGAGAGTGAGTGCATCTTCATACCCTTGAAGATCGCTAAGCGGAAGCGTTACAAGGAACACGGATGATGGAGTCGTACTCGCGGCGATTCAAATCGCGGAAGATCCGATCTAGCGTCGAACGGACGGCGCCTCCGCGTTCAACACACGTACAGCCCGGGGACGTCTCCTCCTTCTTGATCCAGCAAGGGGAGAGGAGAAGTTGAGGGAGAGCTCCGGCGGCACGACGGCATAGTGGTGGAGCTTGCAGTTCTCCGGCAGGGCTTCGCCAGGCACTACGAAGGAGGAGGAGGTGTTGGAGAGGGGAAGGGCTACGCCAGGGAAGGGGGTGCGGCTTCCCTCTCTCTCCCTCACTATATATAGGAGGAAGGGGGAGGAGGAGGCGCCCTAGGGTTTCCCTAGGGGAGGGGCGGTGGCCACAGGGGAAACCCTAGATGGGTTTGGGCGCCCCGACCTGTAAGAAACTTACCCCCCAAGCCGGGAGGGGCGGCTGCCCTAGGGGAGGCGCCCCACCTCTCCAGGTTACGTGAGAAGGGGTGGGAGGGGCGCACAGCCCCTTAGTGGGCTGGTGTGCCCCCTCCCCTTGGCCCATAAGGCCCCCAACGCTTGTCAGGGCCTCCGAAACACCTTTCGGTCACGCTGGTCGTCACTCGGTACTCCTAGAACAATTCCGGACTCCAATACCCTTCGTCCAATATATCGATCTTCACCTCCGGACCATTCCGGAGTTCCTCGTCACGTCCGTGATCTCATCCGGGACTCCGAACAACCTTCGGTAACCACATAATATTCCCATTACAACTCTAGCGTCACGGAACCTTAAGTATGTAGACCCTACGGGTTCGGCAACCATGTAGACATGACCGAGACATCTTTTCGGCCAATAACCAACAAAGGGATCTAGATACCCATGTTGGCTCCCACATGTTCCACGATGATCTCATCGGATGAACCACGATATCGAGGATTCAATCGATCCTGTATACAATTCCCTTTGTCTATCGGTATATTACTTGCCCGAGATTCGATCGTCAGTATCTCTATACCTCGTTCAATCTCGTTACTGGCAAGTATCTTTACTCATTTCGTAACACATGATCCCGTGACTAACTCCTTAGTCACATTGATCCCATTATGATGATGCATTACTGAGTGGGCCCATAGCTACCTCTCCGTCACACGGAGTGACAAATCCCAATCTCTATTTGTGCCAACCCAATAGACACTTTCGGAGATACCTGTAGTGCATCTTTATAGTCACCCAGTTACGTTGTGACGTTTGATACACCCAAAGCACTTCTACGGTATCCGGGAGTTACACAATCTCATGGTCTAAGGAAATGATACTTGACATTAGAAAAGCTCTAGCGAACGAACTACACGATCGTGTGCTATGCTTAGGATTGGGTCTTGTCCATCACATCATTCTCCTAATGATGTGATCCCGTTATCAACGACATCCAATGTCCATGGTCAGGAAACCACAACCATCTATTGATCAACGAACTAGTCAACTAGAGGCTCAGTAGGGACATGTTGTGGTCTATGTATTCACACATGTATTACGGTTCCCGGTTAATACAATTATAGCATGAATAATAGACAATTATCATGAACAAGGAAATATAATAATAACCATTTTATTATTGCCTCTAGGGCATATTTCCAATAGTCTCTCACTTGCACTAGAGTCAATAATCTAGTTCACATCACCATGTGATTAACACTCATAGTTCACATCGCCATGTGACTAACACCCAAAGAGTTTACTAGAGTCAATAATCTAGTTCACATCACCATGTGATTAACACCCAAGAGTTTACTAGAGTCAATAATCGAGTTCACATCACCATGTGATTAACACTCAATGAGTTCTAGGGTTTGATCATGTTATGCTTATGAGAGAGTTTTAGTCAACGGGTCTGCAACATTCAGATCCTGTGTACTTCACAAATCTGTATTTCATATTGTAGATGTTGCTACCATGCTCCAATTGGAGCTATTCCAAATGGTTGCTCCACTATACGTATCCAGTTTGCTACTCAGAGTCATCCGCATAGGTGTTAAAGCTTGCATCGACGTAACCCTTTACATCGAACTCTTTATCACCTCCATAACCGAGAAACATTTCCTTATTCCTAAGGACAATATTGACCGCTGTCCAATGATCCACTCCTGGATCACTCTTGTACCCCCCTTGCCAGACACTGGCAAGGCACATATCAGGTGTGGTACATAGCATGGCATATTGTATAGAGCCTATGGCTAAGGCATAGGGGACGACCTTCGTCCTTTCTCTTTCTTCTGCCGTGGTCGAGCATCAAGTCTTAACTTCACACCTTACAACTCAGGCAAGAACTCCTTCTTTGACTGATCCATCTTGAACTCCTTCAAGATCATGTCAAGGTATGTGCTCTGTGAAAGTCTTATCAGGCGTCTTGATCTATCTCTATAGATCTTGATACCCAGTATGTAAGCAGTTTTACCAACGTCTTCCTTTGAAAGACTCCATTCAAACAACCCTTTATGCTTTCCAGAAATTTTACATCATTTCCGATCAACAATATGTCATCCACATATACTTCTCAGAAATGTTGTAGTGCTCCCCTCACTTTCTTGTAAATACAAGTTTCTTGCAAACTTCATATAAACTCAAAAGTTTTGATCACCTCATCAAAGCGTATGATCCAACTCCGAGATGCTTGCTCCAGTCCATAGAAGGATCACCGGAGTTTGCATACCTTTTAGCATCCTTAGGATTGACAAAACCTTCTAGTTGTATCACATACAGCCTTTCCTCACGGAAATCGTCAAGGAAACTTTGTTTTGACATCCATCTGCTAGATTTCCTAAATGAAAATGCAGCAACTGCTAACATAATTCTAATAGACTTTAGCATCGCTATGGTTAAGAAAGTCTCATCACAGTCAACTCCTTGGAGTTGTCGAAACTTCTTTGAGACAAGTCGAGCTTCATAAATGGTGACATTACCATCAGTGTCTATCTTCTTCTTAAAGATCCATTTATTCTCAATGGCTTGCCGATCATCGGGCAAGTCCACCAAAGTCCATACTTTGTTCTCATACATGGATCCTATCTCGAATTTCATGGCTCCTAGCCATTTGTTGGAATCCGGGCCCACCATTGCTTCTCCATAGCTCGTTGGTTCACTGTTGTCCAACAACATGCCCTTTAAGACAGGGTTACTACTCAGAAGTTGGACGCACCCTTGTCGACCTACGAGGTTCGATAGTAACTTGATCTAAAGCTCCATGATCATCATCATTAGCTTTCTCTTCAACTGACGTAGGTGCCACAGAAACATCTTTCTATGCTGCGCTACTCTCTGGTTGAAGTGAAGGTTCAACAACCTCATCAAGTTCTATCTTCCACTCACTCAATTCTTTCGAGAGAAAACTCTTTCTCGAGAAAGGACATGTTTATAGCGACAAACACTTTTCCCTCAGATCTGAGATGGAAGGTATACCCAATCATCTTCTTTGGGTATTCTATGAAGACACAATTGTCCGCTTTGGGTTTGAGCTTTTCTGGCGGAAGCGTATCGACATAGGCATCGCAGCCCCAAACCTTAAGAAACAACAACTTAGGTTTCTTGCCAAACCATAGTTCATACGGTGTCGTCTCCATGGAATTTAGATGGTGCCCTATTTAAAGTGAATGTAGTTGTTTCTAATGCATAACCCCAAAATGATAGCGGTAGATCCGTAAGAGACATCATAGATCGCACCATATCCAATAGGGTGTGATTACGATGTTCGGAGACACCATTACGCTATGGTGTTCCAGGTGGCGTCAACTATGAAACTATTCCACCTTGTCTTAAGTGATTGCCAAACTCATAACTCAGATACTCTCCCCTTGATCAGATCATAGGAACTTGATCTTCTTGTTACGATGATACTCAACTTCACTCTGAAATTGCTTGAACTTTTCAAATGTTTTAGACTTATGCTTCATTAAGTAAATGTACCCATATCTACTCAATTCATTGGTGAAGGTGAGACAATAACGATATCCACCGCACGCGTCAATACTCATCGGACCGCACACATCAACATGTATGTTTTCCAACAAGTCACTTGCCCGTTCCATTGTTCCAAAGATCATCTTGCCAACGAGGCATGGTTCTCATGTGTCAAGTGATTCAAAATCAAGTGACTTCAAAAGTCCATTAGCATGGAGGTTCTTCATGCACTTTACACCAATATGACCTAAGCGGTAGTGCCACAAGAAAGTGGTGCTATCATTATCAACTCTACACCTTTTGGCATCAATGTTATGAACATGTGTATCACTACAACCGAGATTCAATAAACCATTCACATTGGGTGCATGACCATAGAAGGTGTTATTCATGTAAACAGAATAACCATTATTCTCTGACTTAAATGAATAACTGTATTGCAGTAAACATGATCTAATCATGTTCATGCTCAACGCAGACACCAATGCAAACAACATTTATCTGGGTTCAACACTAATCCCGAAGGTAGAGGGAGCGTGCGATGGTGATCACATCAACCTTGGAACCACTTCCAACACACATCGTCACCTCGCCCTTAGCTAGTCTCCATTTATTCCGTAGCTTTTGTTTTGAGTTACCAATATTAGCAACTGAACCGGTATCTAATACCCATGTGCTACTAGGAGTACTAGTAAGGTACACATATATCAAATATACTTTTCTTGAAGTTGCCAACCTTCTTATCTACCAAGTATTTGAGGCAGTTCTGCTACCAGTGACCGTTCCCCTAATAGAAGCACTTCGTCTCAGGTTTGGGTTCTTGGGTTTCTTCACTAGAGCGGCAACTGGCTTGCCGTTCATGAACTTTCCCTTCTTGCCCTTGCCCTTCTTTGAAACCAGTGGTCTTGTTAACCATAAACACTTGATGCTCCTTCTTGATTTCTACCTTCATGGTGTTAAGCACGACGAACTGCTCCGGGATCATCTTCCCTTGCATGTTATAGTTCATCATGAAACTCTAGTAGCTTGCCGATAGTGATTGGAGAACTTGTGTCAATCACTCTCTTATCTGGAAGATTAACTCCCACTTGATTCAAGCGATTAAAGCACCCAGACATTCCGAGCACATGCTCACTAGCTGGGCTATTCTCCTTCATCTTGTAGGCAAAGGTCTTGTCAGAGGTCTCAACCTCTCAACATGGGCATGCGCCTGAAATACCAATTTCAGCTCTTGGAACATCTCATATGTTCCATTGTGTTCAAAACGCTTTTGGAGCCCCGACTCTAAGCCGTAAAGCATGGCGCACTAAACTATCAGATAGTCATCGGGACATGTCTGCCAGATGTTCACAACATCCACAAACGACGCTAGATGGGTTGGCACACCGAGCGGTGCATCAAGGATAGAAGCCTTCTGTGTAGAAGTGAGGACAATCCTCAGACTACGGCCCTAGTCCGCACAATTTCTTACAATATCTTTCAACTTAGTCTTTCTCTAGGAGTGTATTAAAACAAGGAGATAAAGCGCGAGCTATTAATCCACAACATAATTTGCAAAGACAATTTAGACTATGTTCATGATAATTAAGTTCATCTAATCAAATTATTTAATGAACTCCCACTTAGATAGACATCCCTCTAGTCATCTAAGTGATACATGATCCGAATCGACTAGGTCGTGTCCGATCATCACGTGAGACGGACTAGTCACCAACGGTGAACATCTCCATGTTGATCATATCTACTATACGACTCATGTTCGACCTTTCGGTCTCTTGTGTTCCGAGGCCATGTCTGTACATGCTAGGCTCATCAAGTCAACCTAAGTATATCACATGTGTAAATCTGGCTTAGACCCCTTGTATGCGAACGTTAGAATCTATCACACCCGATCATCACGTGGTGCTTCGAAACAACGAACCTTCGCAATGGTGCACAGTTAGGGGGAACACATTTCTTTAAATTTTTAGTGAGGGATCATCTTATTTATGCTACCGTCATTCTAAGAAAATAAGTTGTAACCATGACAAACATCACATGCAAATCATAAAGTGACATGATATGGCCAATATGATCTTGTGCCTTTGATCTCCATCTTCGTGGCACGGCATGATCACCTTCGTCACCGGCATGACACCATGATATCCATCATCATGATCTCCATCATCGTGTCTTCATGAAGTTGTCTCGCCAACTATTACTTGTACTACTATGGCTAACGATTAGCAATGAAGTAAAGTAATTACATGGCATTTTTCATTGACACGCAGGTCATACAATAAATTAAGGCAACTCCTATGGCTCCTGCCGGCTGTCATACTCATCTACATGCAAGTCGTGATTCCTATTACAAGAACATGATCAATCTCATACATCACATATATATAATTCATCACATCCTTTTGGCCATATCACATCACAAAGCATACCCTGCAAAAATAAGTTAGACGTCCTCTAATTGTTGTTGCATGTTTTACGTGGCTGCTATGGGTTTCTGGCAAGAACGTTTCTTACCTATGCAAAAGCCACAACGGTGATATGCCAATTGCTATTTACCCTTCATAAGGACCCTCTTCATCGAATCTGATCCGACTAAAGTGGGAGAGACAGACACCCGCTAGCCACCTTATGCATCAAGTGCATGTCTGTCGGCAGAACCAGTCTCACGTAAGAGTACCTGTAAGGTTGGTCCAGGCCGCTTCATCCCATAATGTCGCCGAATCAAGATAAGACTAGTAATAGTAAGCAAATTGACCAAATCATCGCCCACAACTGCTTTGTGTTCTACTCATGCATAGAATCTATGCATAGACCTAGCTCTAATACCACTGTTGGGGAACGTAGCAATAATTCAAAAAAATCCTACGCGTCACCAAGATCAATCTAGAAGATGCTAGCAACAAGAGAGAGGGAATGCATCTTCATACCCTTGAAGATCGCTAAGCGGAAGCGTTACAAGGAACGCGGATGATGGAGTCGTACTCACAGCGATTCAAATCGCGAAAGATCCGATCTAGCGCCGAACGGACGGCGCCTCCGCATTCAACACACTTACAGCCCGGGGACGTCTCCTCCTTCTCGATCCAGCAAGGGGAGAGAAGAAGTTGAGGGAGAGCTCCGGCAGCATGACGACGTGGTGGTGGAGCTTGCAGTTCTCCGGCAGGGCTTCGCCAAGCACGACGGAGGAGGAGGAGGTGTTGGAGAGGGGAAGGGCTGTGCCAAGGAAGGGAGTGCGGCTGCCCTCTCTCTCCCTCACTATATATAGGGGAAGGGGGGAGGAGGCGCCCTAGGGGAGGGGCCGCGGCCACTGGGGAAACCCTATATGGGTTTGGGCGCCCCCACCCCTAGGAAACTTGCCCCCCAAGCCAGGAGGGGGGCTGCCCTAGGGGAGGCGCCCCTAGATACGTCCATTTTGCATCATGCTTTTACATCGATATTTATTGCATTATGGGTTGTTATTACACATTATGTCACAATACTTATGCCTATTCTCTCTTATTTTATAAGGTTTGAACAAAGAGGGAGAATGCCGGCAGCTGGAATTCTGGGCTGGAAAAGGAGCAAATATTAGAGACCTATTCTGCACAACTCCAAAAGTCCTGAAACTCTACGGAAGTCAGCTTGGGAATATATAAAAAAATTGGGCGAAGAAAGCACCAGAGGGGGGCCACCCACCATCCACGAGGGTGGGGGCGCGCCCTACCCCCTGGGCACGCCCCCCTGTCTCATGGGCCCCCTAGCAGGCCTCCGGTGCCCATCTTTGTCTATATCAAGTCTTTCACCCTGGAAAAAATCATTAGCAAGTTTTTGGTACGAAACACTGCCGCCACGAGGTGGAACCTTGGCGGAACCAATCTAGGGCTCTGGCGGAGCTGTTCTGCCAGGGAAACATCCCTCCGGGAGGGGGAAATCATCACCATCGATCCTCTCATCAGGAGGGGGTCAATCTCCATCAACATCTTCACTAGCACCATCTCCTCTCAATCCCTAGTTCATCTCTTGTATCCAATCTTTGTCTCAAAACCTCAGATTGGTACCTGTGGGTTGCTAGTAGTGTTGATTACTCCTTGTAGTTGATTGATAACCCACAAGTATAGGGGATCGCAACAGTTTTCGATAAGTAAGAGTGTCGAACCCAACGAGGAGCTAAAGGCAAAACAAATATTCCCTCAAGTTCTATCAACCATCGATACAACTCTACGCACGCTTGATGTTCGCTTTACCTAGAACAAGTATGAAACTACAAGTACTTTGTAGGTGTTGTTGGATAGGTTTGCAAGATAATAAAGATCACGTAAATAAAAAGTAGGGGCTGTTTAGGTAAAGACACAACTAAATTAGTTTTAGTAGAGAGCTTTTTGTTACGAGAAAGTTATTTGTCCCTAGGCAATCGATAACTAGACCGGTAATCATTATTGCAATTTTATTTGAGGGAGAGGCATAAGCTAACATACTTTCTCTACTTGGATCATATGCACTTATGATTGGAACTCTAGCAAGCATCCGAAACTACTAAACATCATTAAGGTAAAACCCAACCATAGCATTAAACCAATCTTGATCATCAAAAGCCCATAGGACAAAACAGATCTACTCAAACATCATAGGATAACCATACATCATTGGGAAATAATATATAGCATTAAGCACCATGTTTAAGTAGAGATTACAGCGGGTAAGAGAGAGGTTACACCACTGCATAGAGGGGGGAAGAGTTGCTGATGATGGCGGTGAAGTTGTTGGTGAAGATTGCGGTGATGATGATGGCCCCCGGTGGCACTCCGGCGCCACCGGAAGCGAGGAGGAGAGAGCCCCCCTCCTTCTTCTTCTTCCTTGACCTCCTCCCTAGATGGAAGAAGGGTTTCCCCTCTGGTCCTTGGTCTCCATGGCATGGGAGGGGCGAGAGCCCCTCCGAGATTGGATATGTCTCTCTGTCTCTCTCTGTTTCTGTGTTATCAGATTCTGCCCTTTCACCGTTCCTTATATTCCCGGAGATCCGTAACTCCAATTGGGCTGAAATTTTAACACGATCTCTATCCGGATATTATCATTCTTGCGGCAAAAGAAGGGCATCAACCGTCTTACGGGGTGGCCACGAGGGTCAGGGCGCGCCCCCTGCCTCGTGGCCCCCTCGGCATCGTCTCGCGTGGATTTTTCTTCCCAAAAATCACATATATTCCAAAAAAAATCTCCGTCAGTTTTTATCCTGTTTGGACTCCGTTTGATATGGATTTACTACGAAACAAAAAACATGCAACAAACAGGAACTAACACTGGGCACTGGATCAATATGTTAGTCCCAAAAATAGTATAAAAAGTTGCCAAAAGTATATGAAAGTTGTAGAATATTGGCATGGAACAATCAAATATTATAGACACGACAGAGACGTATCAGCATCCCCAAGCTTAATTCCTGCTCGTCCTAGAGTAGGTAAATGATAAAAAGATATTTTTGATGTGGAATGCTACCTAGCATAATCTTGATCACATATCTAATCATGGCATGAATATTAAGATACGAGCGATTCAAAGCAATAGTCTATCATTTGACATAAAAACAATAATACTTCAAGCCTACTAACAAAGCAATCATGTCTTTTCAAAATAACATGGCCAAAGAAAGTTATCCCTACAAAATCATATGGTCTGGCTATGCTCCATCTTCACCACACAAAATATTCAAATCATGCACAACCCCGATGACAAGCCAAGCAATTGTTTCGTACTTTTGACGTTCTCAAACCTTTTCAACTTGCATGCAATACATGAGCGTGAGCCATGGACATAGCACTATAGGTGGAATAGAATGGTGGTTGTGGAGAATACAAAAAGGAGAAGATAGTCTCACATCAACTAGGCGTATCAACGGGCTATGGAGATGCCCGTCAATAGATATCAATGTGAGTGAGTAGGGATTGCCATGCAACAGATGCACTAAGAGCTATAAGTGTATGAAAGCTCAGACTGAAAACTAAGTGGGTGTGCATCCAACTTGCTTGCTCATGAAGATCTCGGGCGTTTGAGGAAGCCCATCATCGGAATATACAAGCCAAGTTCTATAATGAAAATTCCCACTAGTTTATGAAAGTGTTAACTCTAAGAGACTCTCTATATAAAGAACATGGTGCTACTCTGAAGCACAAGTGTGGTAAAAGGATAGTAACATTGCCCCTTCTCTCTTTTTCTCTCATTTTTTTGTTTTTTCTTTATTTTTTGGTGGGCTTCTTTGGCCTCTTTTTTATTTGGGCTTCTTTGGCCTCTTTTATTTTTTTTAAAGTCCGGAGTCTCATCCCGACTTGTGGGGGAATCATAGTCTCCATCATCCTTTCCTCACTGGGGCAATGCTCTAATAATAATGAACATCACACTTTTATTTACTTACAACTCGATACTAGAACAAAGATATGACTCTATATGAATGCCTCCAGCGGTGTACCAGGAGGTGCGATGATCTAGCGTAGCAATGACATCAAAAAACGGACAAGCCATGAAAACATCATGCTAGCTATCTTACAATCATGCAAAACAATATGACAATGATGCTCAAGTCATGTATATGATGATGATGGAAGTTGCATGGCAATATATCTCGGAATGGCTATGGAAATGCCATGATAGGTAGGTATGGTGGCTGTTTTGAGGAAGGTATATGGTGGGTTTATGGTACCAGCGAAAGTTGCGCGATACTAGAGAGGCTAGCAATGATGGAAGGGTGAGAGTGCGTATAATCCATGGACTCAACATTAGTCATAAAGAACTCACATACTTATTGTAAAAGTCTATTAGCTATCGAAAAAAAGTACTAAGCACATGCTCCTAGGGGGATAGATTGGTAGGAAAAGACCATCGCTCGTCCCCGACCGCCACTCATAAGGAAGACAATCAATAAATAAATCATGCTCTGACTTCGTTACATAACGGTTCACCATACGTGCATGCTACAGGAATCAAAAACCTCAACACAAGTATTTCTACAATCCACAACTACCCACTAGCATGACTCTAATATCACCATCTTTATATCGCAAAACTATTGCAAGGAATCAAACATATCATATTCAGTGATCTACAAGTTTTATGTAGGATTTTATGACTAACCAAGTGAATGACCGATTCCTGTCATCTCTCTAAATAGATATAAGTGAAGCAAGAGAGTTTAATTCTTTCTACAAAAGATATGCCCACGCTCTAACAAATATAAGTGAAGAAAAAGAGCATTCTACAAATGGCGGTTTTCTATGTAAAGAGAAATAGGCAATCCAAACTTCAAATGATATAAGTGAAGCACATGAAGCATTCTATAAAGCCATACTCAAAAGATATAAGTGAAGTGCATAGATCATTCTATAAATAAACCAAGGACTATCTCATACCAGCATGGTGCATAAAATAAAAATGAAAAAATGCAAAAGACGCTCCAAGATTGCACATATCGCATGAATGAAACAAATCCGAAAACATACCGATACTTGTTAAAGAAAGAGGGGATGCCTTCCGGGGCATCCCCAAGCTTAGACGCTTGAGTCTCCTTGAATATTTACTTGGGGTGCCTCGGGAATCCCCAAGCTTGAGCTCTTTCCTCTCTTCCTTCTTCTCACATCGAGACCTTCTCGATCATCGAACACTTCATCCACGCAAAACTTCAACAGAAAACTCGGTAAGATCTGTTAGTATAATAAAGCAAATCACTACTCTAAGTACTATTCCAAACCAATTCATATTTTGTTTTTGCATTGTTTCTACTGTAGTATAAATTTTTCATGGCTTAATCCACTGATATAAATCGATAGTTTCATCAAAACGAGCAAACTATGCATCAAAAACAGAATCTGTCTAAAACAGAACAGTCTGTAATAATCTGAACATTCACCATACTTATGATACTTCAAAAATTCTGCAAAAATTAGGAAAAATAAACAATTTGCACAGAAAGACAGTGCAAAAGGAATCAGAACCGTTTGACGTTCCAGTAAAAAAATGTAAAATCGCGCACTACAGCCATAGTTTCTGTCATGCACCGTAGAAACCAACAAGCATTGTAAACATCCTAAAGGCAAACCTTGGCACATTATTTTTATAATACAATGGAATTGTACAAGGGGATAATTATTTTTATTGAAAAGTTTCTGTAATCAAGATTCACAAAGTTTTCGTGAGCATGAACAAAGTTAAAGGCTAGCTCCCACTTCAACAGTACTCATCTTTCTCACTTTCACTTTCCTTTTTGAAAAAGTTTTGGGTTCCCCTCTTTATTTTTGTTGTTTTTAAACTATATGAAAGCACTCAACAGAAATAAATGACTCTCTAAAACTTCCGGGTTGTCTCCCTGGCAGCGCTTTCTTTAAAGCCATTAAGCTAGGCATATAGTGCTCAAGTAGTGAATCCACCCGGATCCCAAGGTATATCAAAGCCAATTTTAATTAACAATGATTTATTATTTAGTAGTGAGCACAAAGCAATATATATCATGTAACAATGAAGTCTAACTCTCTTCCTATGCATCGGCATGTCATAAAAGAACAATTCATGCACACATAGTAAAGGCCAATGCATAGTATAAACAGTTTCTTGCAATTTTATCGTGTGGGAAACATAGAGAGGTGGAGATATAGTTCCTCTCTTATAATAATTCCAGGTAGGAGTAGCAAGCACATGCATATTATATCTATCAAAATCATCATGTGTAGTAGTAAAAGGCAACCCATCAATATAATCCTTAATAAGCACAAACTTCTCCGATATAGTGTAGTTTGGAGAATTCAAAAAGATAATAGGACTATCATGTGTGGGTGCAATAGCAACAATTTCATGTTTAACATAAGGAACTATAGCAAGTTCATCTCCATAAGCATAATTCATATTGGCATCTTAGCCACAAGCATAGCAAGCATCATCAAAAAGGGATATTTCAAAAGAATCAACGGGATCATAGCAATTATCATAGCATTCATCCTTTGGTAAGCATTAAGGGAAATTAAACAATGTATAAGTTGAATAGTTACTCTCATTAGAAGGTGGGCACGGGTGGTCAATCCGCTCTTCCTCCTTTTGTTCTTCGCTCTCCTCCTCATCTTTTTCATCCAATGAGCTCACACTTTCATAAATTTCTTCTTCCATAGATTCCTGCAAAATATTAGTCTCTTCTAGGACAGCGGAGACTTTCTCAATAAACGCATCAATATCAGAATTGTATTCATAATTCTCATAACAATATTTAAGGATAGCTAAATTTTCAGGTCTGTAGACAGCATCATAAAGATTTTCATATTCTTTGAACATAGATTCAATTTCATAAGCACCCATAAAAGCACCAAATTCTTCTATTTGTTCCACATCATAGTAGTCATATATACCTATAGCATAAGAAGCCAAAGTTTCATTATCATTAAATTCACATGAAAAGGGAAGGTGTGGAGCCTTCATCCTAGAGCAACAAGTATAATCATATCTCAAGCATAGTTGCCTAGCATACCAATACAACATATAAATTTGATCCCATAATAGTTTCCCTTTTTGAGTCAAGCGATAATCCCTAAAGTATTCATGTTGATCCAACGTGTCTCCCATTACCAAATTGAATGGGGTTTTCTCTGCATTATCAAAGTAGTACATAATATCTGTCACATAACGAGCATCGAGGGTTTTAGGAGGTTCCTCATCTCCATGAGCAGCAAGTACACCTAATTTTTTTGGTATTTCGTCTTCCATATCCATAACTAAAGATAAAGGACAACTAAGAACAGAAAATAAAAATTACTTAGTGATAAAGAAAACAAGCACACACGAGAATATTCACCCCACGCTATTTCTCCCCGGCAACGGCGCCAAAAAAAGGTCTTGATAACTCACAAGTATAGGGGATCGCAATAGTTTTTGATAAGTAAGAGTGCTGAACCCAACGAGGGGCTAAAGGCAAAAAAAATATTCCCTCAAGTTCTATCAACCACCGATACAACTCTACGCACGCTTGATGTTCGCTTTACCTAGAACAAGTATGAAACTAGAAGTACTTTTTAGGTGTTTTTGGATAGGTTTGCAAGATAATAAAGATCACGTAAATAAAACGTAGGGGCTGTTTAGGTAAAGACACAACTAAATTAGTTTTAGTAGAGAGCTTTTTGTTATGAGAAAGTTATTTGTCCCTAGGCAATCGATAACTAGACCGGTAATCATTATTGTAATTTTATTTGAGGGAGAGGCATAATCTAACATACTTTCTCTACTTGGATCATATGCACTTATGACTGGAACTCTAGCAAGCATCTGCAACTACTAAAGATCATTAAGGTAAAACCCAACCATAGCATTAAAGCATCAAGTCCTCTTTATCCCATATGCAACAACCCCCTTACTCAGGTTTGTGTTTCAGTCACTCACGCAACCCACTATAAGAGAATCATGAACTATTGCAACACCCTACAGCGGGGATCCCTCACGCTTGAGTGACACGGAGAGCACCATAGGACAACACCAATAATAAAACATGCAACTCAAAACCAATCTTGATCATCAAATAGCCCATAGGACAAAACAGATCTACTCAAATATCATAGGATAGCCATAAATCATTGGGAAATAATATATAGCGCTGAGCACCATGTTTAAGTAGAGATTACAGCGGGTAAGAGAGAGGTTACACCGCTGCATAGAGGGGGGAAGAGTTGGTGATGATGGCGGTGAAGTTGTTGGTGAAGATTGCGGTGAGGATGATGGCCCCCGGTGGCACTCCGGTGCCACCGGAAGCGAGGGGGAGAGAGCCCCCCTCCTTCTTCTTCCTTGACCTCCTCCCTAGATGGGAGAAGGGTTTCCCCTATGGTCCTTGGTCTCCATGGCGTGGGAGGGGCGAGAGCCCCTCCGAGATTGGATCTGTCTCTCTGTCTCTCTCTGTTTCTGCGTTGTCAGATTCTGCCCTTTCACCGTTTCTTATATTCTCGGAGATCCGTAACTCCGATTGGGCTGAAATTTTAACACGATCTCTATCCGGATATTAGATCTCTTGCGGCGAAAGAAGGGCATCAACCGCCTTAATGGGTGGCCACGAGAGTCAGGGGGCGCCTACCCCCTGGGGTGCGCCCCCTGCCTCGTGCCCCCCTCAGGCATCGTCTCGCGTGGATTTTTCTTCCCAAAAATCACATATATTCCACAAAAAATCTCCGTCAGTTTTTATCCCATTTGGACTCTGTTTGATATGGATTTACTGTGAAACAAAAAAACATGCAACAAACAGGAACTGACACTGGGCACTGGATCAATATGTTAGTCCCAAAAATACTGTAAAAACTTGCCAAAAGTATATGAAAGTTGTAGAATATTGGCATGGAACAATAAAAAATTATCGATACGACGGAGACGTATCATTGATGCTAGTTGGTTTATTTGGAGGAAAATCATATGTTCAGATTCTTTATGCATATTAATACCCCTCTGATTATGAACATGAATATGATTTGTGAGTATTTACGTTTGTTCCTGAGGACATGGGAGAAGTCTTGCTATAAGTAGTCATGTGAATTTGGTATTCGTTCAATATTTTGATGAGATGTATGTTGTCTTTCCTCTAGTGGTGTCATGTGAACGTCGACTACATGACACTTCACCATTGTTTGGGCCTAAGGGAAGGCATTGGGAAGTAATAAGTAGATGATGGGTTGCTAGAGTGACAGAAGCTTAAACCCTAGTTTATTAGTTGCTTCGTAAGGGGCTGATTTGGATCCATATGTTTCATGCTATGGTTAGGTTTACCTTAATACTTCTTTTGTAGTTGTGGATGCTTGCAAGAGGGGTTAATCATAAGTGGGATGCTTGTCCAAGTCAGGGCAGTACCCAATCACTGGTCCACCCACATATCAAATTATCAAAGTGCCGAACGTGAATCATCTGAACGCGATGAAAACTAGCTTGACGATAATTCCCATGTGTCCTCGGGAGCGCTTTCCTTTATATAAGAGTTTGTCCAGGCTTGTCCTTTGCTACAAAAAGGATTGGGCCATCTTGCTGCACCTTATTTACTTTTATTACTTGTTACCCGTTACAAATTACCTTATCACAAAACTATTGGTTACCGATAATTTCATTGCTTGCAGAGAATACTTTACTGAAAACTGCTTATCATTTCCTTCTGCTCCTCGTTGGGTTCGACACTCTTAATTATCGAAAGGACTATGATAGATCCCATATACTTGTGGGTCACCAAGACTCTTTTCTAGCTCCGTTGCCGGGGAGTGAAGCGCCTTTGGTAAGTGGAATTTGGTAAGGAAAAATTTATATAGTGTGCTGAAATTTACTATCACTTGTTACTATGGAAAGTAATCCTTTGAGCATCTTGTTCGGGGCATCTTCACCCCGACCCGTAGAGCAAAGAGTTGCTCCTCAACCTACTGAACCTACTGAAAATGTTTATTTCAAAATTTCTTCGGATATGATAGAGAAATTGGTAGCTAATCCTTTTATAGGAGATGGAACACTGCATCCTGATTTGCACCTAATCTATGTGGATGAAGTTTGCGGATTATTTAAGCTTGCAGGTATGCCTGAGGATGTTATCAAGAAGAAGGTATTCCCTTTATCTTTGAAGGGAAAGGCATTGACATGGTTTAGGCTATGTGATGATATTGGATCATGGAACTACAACCGACTGAAATTGGAATTTCATCAGAAGTTTTATCCTATGCATCTGGTTCATCGTGATCGTAAGTATATATATAATATTTGGCCTCGCGAAGGAGAAAGTACACTCAAGCTTGGGGGAGGCTTAAGTTAATGTTATATTCATGCCCCAATCACGAGCTCTCAAGAGAAATTATTATTCAAAAAATTTATGCTCGGCTTTCTCTCAATAATCGCTCCATGCTCGATACTTCTTGTACTGGATCTAGGCCTGGGCGTTCGGTAGAAACCGAAATCTCGGCTTCTACTATTTGGTTTTTCTGTGAATTCGGTTATTTAAAATGAAAACTGAAATAGACACCAAAAATCAGCTAACCAAAATTTTGGTTAACCAATTTTTTCGGTTCGGTTTTCGGTATTAACGGAATTTGGGACCAAGTACAAAAAATATTTTTCTACAACATGCACTCAACTATTGGAACTGTAGAAACAATAAACTTAAAACCACACTATCGTTTCCTTGGGGTGAGTTAACTATTGTGTGCGTTATACCTAGTGTGCCTTACCTTCTTAAGTAGCCAAGCCCACCGTCACATCATGTGTAGCTAGGCGAGGTGGGATAAATCCATGTGAAGTGGCGTACTGTGCTGGCTGGGAGAAATTACTCTACAAAATTATGGGCCTTGGAGAGTTTCCTGTACGTGGTAGGCCTAGGAGAGGTTCCCTGACTCGCACATGCAGGCAGCCACGCGAAGTGCCTGGCAAGATAGCAACCTGAGCGCTTAGGATTCTGCATGTTCGATCAGGTTACTTCGGTCTATGTTTCGGTAAACGGTATAAAACCAAACTGTCCGAATTAAATTCGGTTAGTATAATTGAAAACCGAATTTTACTGTAGCAATAAGAAAACCGAAAATTTGGTTTTTTCGGTTTCGATATCGGTTTGGTCTTCGGTTCATCGGTTTTTATGCCCACCCCTAACTGGATCTTTTATGATGAAGACTATTGAATTCAGATGGGATTTGTTGGAAAGAATTAAATGCAACTCTGAAGATTGGGAACTCGGCGAGGGTAAGGAGTCAGAGCAGGAAGAAACGAAATTATTGAAAATTCTGAAGAAGCACTGTGCTGCTACTGGATATACTCTTGATGATCTTAAGGGCATTAGTCCCACTCTATGCCAGCACAAAATAAAATTGGAGAAAGATGCTAAACCAGTTGTTGATCACCAATGACGGTTACATCCCAAGATGAAAGAAGTGGCAAGAAAAGAAATACTAACGCTTCTGGAGGCAGGTATAATTTATCCCGTTGCTGATAGTCAGTGGGTAAGTGATAACCCACAAGTATAGGGGATCACAACAGTTTTCGAGGGTAGAGTATTCAACCCAAATTTATTGATTTGACACAAGGGGAGCCAAATAATATTCTCAAGTATTAGCAGGTGAGTTATCAATTCAATGGGTTACTTTAATCTTGAATGGTTACTATGATGATGGAGTTCCACATGCTATAGTCCCAGTTGGGTCATTTTGGTGGGGGGATATACTCAAGCTCTCTGATGCATATACTGCAATCTCCTCAGTTCACATCAATAGGGGAGACTCTGCCCTTTTCTGGTCTGATGCTTGGTTAATTGGTGGCTCTTCAAGACCTCTATGTTGGAGGTTACCTCGGCTTTTCTCCTTTGTTATTAATGACAAACTCTCTGTGAATGAATTCCTCATCTCTCAGGACCTATACTCAATGTTCTTCTTGCCTTTGTCACATGAGGCTGCTCTGGAGCTGCAAGTTTTGGAAGCTTGGATCCTGGATTTACATAGAGACATCACTCTGCCAGATGTTTGGATATGGCCTGGAAAATCTGGTGAATACTCTGCAAGAGCTTTTACACTCTTATGCATTCTCATTTGCCAACCATATTGCCATGTAAGTGGTTGTGGGATAGCAAGTGCACCATGAAGATCAAAGTGTTTGGTTGGTTGTTGTTTTTTGATAGACTCAATACCAAGGACTTATTAATTCGTAGGCATTGGAGATCACCTATGGATGACAATCTCTCTGTTATCTGCAATGAACTAGTCTATGAGGATAGGTTGCACTTGTTTTTTAACTATAACTTCAGTCGCAGAGTATGGAATTATATTTCCATTGATTGGTCCAGGGGATCTGAAATTCAGCAATGTATTCAGCATGCAAGATCAAGGTTTAAGCATCCCTTCTTCTTTGAAGTTATGGTCACTGCGGCTTGGAATATATGGATCCTCAGGAATGGTGGGACTTTCAGAGGAGAAAATGCAACCTTTGCTGCTTGGAGATGTAATTTTGTACATGATCTTACTCTTCTAGCTCATAGAATGAGAGTAAATATTAGAGATAAGTTGTATGCTTGGACTAACTCTCTAACTTAGCTACAGGTAGGTAGGTAGTTAGACTCTTTTTTTTCTTCCTTTTATTCCTTGCTTTCTTCACTAGCTTATACAGTTGCTACTTCTTTATTTAATAAAGGGCTGTGGAGCTTTGCTCTATAGTAAATATTCAAAAAAATCAACCACACCTGAAAACTTAATATCTACAGCAAGGTATTTAGTAGCAAAGTAATATGATAGTAGTGCTAACGGTAGCAAAAGTAATATTTTTGGTTTTATAGTGATTGTAACAGTAGCAACGGAAAAGTAAATAAGCGAAGAACAATATATGAAAAGCTTGTAGGCATTGGATTGGTGATGGAGAATTATGTCGGATGCGATCGATCATGCAATAGTTATAACATAGGGTGACACAGAACTAACTCCAGTTCATCAATGTAATGTAGGCATGTATTCCGAATATAGTCATACGTGCTTATGGAAAAGAGCTTGCATGACATATTTTGTCCTACCCTCCCGTGGCAGCGGGGTCCTATTGGAAACTAAGGGGTATCAAGGCATCCTTTTAATAGAGTACCGGACCATAGCATTAACACATAGTGAATACATGAACTCCTCAAACTACGGTCATCACCGGTAATAGTCCCGATTATTGTCACTTCGGGGTTAACGGATCATAACACATAATAGGTGACTATAGACTTGCAAGATAGGATCAAGAACTCACATATATTCATGAAAACATAATAGGTTCTGATCTGAAATCATGGCACTCGGGCCCTAATGACAAGCATTAAGCATAGCAAAGTCATAGCAACATCAATCTCAGAACATAGTGGATACTAGGGATCAACCCTAACAAAACTAACTCGATTACATGATAAATCTCATCCAACCCATCACCGTCCAGCAAGCCTATGATGGAATTACTCACGCAAGGCGGTGAGCATCATGAAATTGGTGATGGAGGAAGGTTGATGATGACGATGGCGACGAATTCCCCTCTCCGGTGCCCCGAATGGACTCCAGATCAGCCCTCCCGAGAGAGTTTAGGGCTTGGCGGCGGCTCCGTATTGTAAAACGCGATGAATCCTTCTTCCTGATTTTTTTCTCCCCAAACACGAATATATGGAGTTGGAGTTGAGGTCGGTGGAGCGTCAGGGGGCCCACGAGGTAGGGGGGCGCGCCCCCACCCTCATGGACAGGGTGTGGGCTGATACGTCTCCAACGTATCTATAATTTTTTATTGCTCCATGCTATTATATTATCTATTTTGGATGTTAATGGGCTTTATTTTACACTTTTATATCATTTTTGGGACTAACCTACTAATCGGAGACCCAACCCAAATTGCTGTTTTTATGCCTATTTTAGGGTTTCGAAGAAAAGGAATATCAAACGGAGTCCAAAAGGAATGAAACCTTCGGGAACGTGATTTTCTCAACAAACGTGATCCAGGAGACTTGGAGTGGGCGTCAAGAAACAAACGAGGCGGCCACGAGGCAGGGGGCGCGCCTACCCCCCTGGGTGCACCCTCCACACTCGTGGGCCTCTCGTTGCTCCACCGACGTACTTATTCCTCCTATATATATCCACGTACCCCCCAAACATCCAGGAGCACCACGAAAACCTAATTCCACCGCCGCAACCTTCTGTACCCGAGAGATCCCATCTTTGGGCCTTTTTCGGAGCTCCACCGGAGGGGGAATTGATCAGGGAGGGCCTCTACATCAACTCCATGGCCTCTCCGGTGATGTGTGAGTAGTTACTTCAGACCTTCGGGTCCATAGTTATTAGCTAGATGGCTTCTTCTCTCTCTTTGGATCTCAATACAAAGTTCTCCTCGATCTTCTTAGAGATCTATTCGATGTAATCTTCTTTTGCGGTGTGTTTGTCGAGATCCGATGAATTGTGGGTTTATGATCCAGTTTCTCTATGAACAATATTTGATTCTCCTATGAATTCTTTTATGTATGATTGTTTTATATTTGCAAGTCTCTTCGAATTATCAGTTTGGTTTGGCCTACTAGATTGATCTTTCTTGCAATGGGATAAGTGCTTAGCTTTGGGTTCAATCTTGTGGTGTTCGATCCCAGTGACAGAAAGGGAACCGATACATATTGTATTGTTGCCATCGAGGATAAAAACATGGGGTTTATATCATATTGCATGAGTTTATCCCTCTACATCATGTCATCTTCCTTAAAGCATTACTCTGTTCTTATGAACTTAATACTCTAGATGCATGCTGGATAGCGGTCGATGTGTGGAGTAATAGTAGTAGATGAAGAATCGTTTCGGTCTACTTGTCTCGGACGTGATGCCTATATACATGATCATACCTAGATATTCTCATAACTATGCTCAATTCTAGCAATTGCTCGACAGTAATTCGTTTACCCACCGTAATACTTATGCTCTTGAGAGAAGCCACTAGTGAAACCTATGGCCCCGGGTCTATCTTCCATCATATTAATCTTCCAATACTTAGTTATTTCCTTTGCCGTTTATTTTAATTTGCATCTTTATTTGTCTATATCATAAAAATAACAAAAATATTATCTTATCATATCTATCAGATCTCACTCTCGTAAGTGACCCTGAAGGGATTGATGACCCCTTTATCGCGTTGGTTGCGAGGTTCTTATTTGTTTGTGTAGGTGCGTGGACTCGAGCGTGATCTCCTACTGGATTGATACCTTGGTTCTCAAAAACTGAGGGAAATACTTACGCTACTTGACTGCATCACCCTTTCCTCTTCAAGGGAAAACCAACGCAGTGCTCAAGAGGTAGCAACACGGATTTCTAGCGCCGTTGTCGAGGAGATTCGCGCCAAGTCAAGTCAAGCACAAGTCAAGACATACCAAGTACCCATCACAAACTCTTATCCCTCGCATTACATTATTTGCCATTTGCCTTTCGTTTTCCTCTCCCCCACTTCACCCTTGCCGTTTTATTTCCCTCTCTTTTCCGCTCTCCTTTCTTTCGCCATGTCGGAATCAGAAAGGGTTGGGGGTTCTCTCCTGAGTTTTAGTACTTTTGACAATCCTTATGTTCTCTCTAAACTCGTAAAAATGATGCTATGGAAAGACCTACCGAAGTTATTGATGAGAATCATAATAATTTTGATGAAGATGATTCCGGAATTTTTCGTTATTTACTTGATGAATCTTTGAAAGATGCTTGGGATAGACTATTAAGGATCTGGGCCAGCTATGTGCCCCAATACCAAATTGAAATTTACTTAAATAGCTTTTATATTGCCCTACCTTCTTCATTTAAGCATGTCCTAGATTCTATTTTTGAAGAAGGTTTTCTTGAAGGGGATGCCATAGATACTTACGAAAAGATTAAAACCATATTTGGGCACCCCATGAATGAGAAAGTTGAAACCACATCTCTTTTGCTCTCCTACCAAAACGAATCTATCAAAGAGATGAAAGCTAGCTTAGATGCAAATTTCCATAAAATGCTTAATCTTTCTTCTACCATTAACAACCATGTGCTTTATCAAAATAGAAAGATTAATGCCATAGATAATAAGTTTGCTCTTTTCTTCCCTAAAACCAAAGATGGCAATACCTAGATCTATCCTTGCTTTTATGCCTAGCTAGGGGCGTTAAACGATAGCGCTTGTTGGGAGGCAACCCAATTTTATTTTTATTCCTTTCTTTTTGCTCCTGTTTAGTAATAAATAATTTATCTAGCCTCTGCTTTGGTTGTGTTTTTTGTGTTTAATTAGTGTTTGTGCCAAGTAGAACCGTTGGGAAGACTTGGGGAAAATCTTTTTGATCTTGCTGTAAAAAACAGAAACTTTAGCGCTCACGAGAATTACTGCCATATTTATTTGGAGAGCGATATTTAGTTAATTATTTTTTTAGATTATTAATAGATAAATTCCTCACGTCCAGCAATTTATTTTAGAATTTTTGGGGTTCCAGAAGTTTGCGTTAGCTACAGATTACTACAGACTGTTCTGTTTTTGACAGATTCTGTTTTTCGTGTGTTGTTTGCTTATTTTGATGAATCTATGGCTAGTAAAAGAGTTTATAAACCATAGAGAAGTTGGAATACAGTAGGTTTAACACCAATATAAATCAAGAATGATTTCATTACAGTACCTCGAAGTGGTGTTTTGTTTTCTTTCGCTAACGGAGCTCATGAGATTTTCTATTTAAGTTTTGTGTTGTGAAGTTTTGAAGTTTTGGGTAAAGATTTGATTGATTATGGAACAAGGAGTGGCAAGAGATAAGCTTGGGGATGCCCATTGCACCCCAAGTTAAAATTCAAGGACACCAAAAAGCCTAAGCTTGGGGATGCCCCGGAAGGCATCCCCTCTTTCGTCTTCGTCTATCGGTAACTTTACTTGGAGCTATATTTTTATTCACCACATGGTATGTGTTTTGCTTGGAGCGTCTTGTATGATTTGAGTCTTTGATTTTTACTTTACCACAATCATCCTTGATGTACACACATTTTGATAGAGATTCACATGATTGGAAATTTATTAGAATACTCTATGTGCTTCACTTATATCTTTTGAGCTATATAGTTTTTGCTCTAGTGCTTCACTTATACCTTTTAGAGCACGGCGGTGGTTTTATTTTATAGAAATAATTGATCTCTCATCCTTCACTTATATTATTTTGAGATTCCTTTAGAACAACATGGCAATAATAAAAACTTTCATACAAGTGCATTGAATACTATGAGAAGTTTGATACTTGATAATTGTTTTGAGATATGGAGATGGTGATATTAGAGTCATGCTAGTTGAGTAGTTGTGAATTTGAGAAATACTTGTGTTAAAGTTTGTGATTCCCATAGTATGCACATATGGTGCACTTTTATGTGATGAAGTCGGAGCATGATTTATTTATTGATTGTCTTCCTTATGAGTGGCGGTCGGGGACGAGCGATGGTCTTTTCCTACCAATCTATCCCCCTAGGAGCATGCGCGTAACACTTTGTTTTGATAACTAATAGATTTTTGCAATAAGTATGTGAGTTCTTTATGACTAATGTTGAGTCCATGGATTATACGCACTCTCACCCTTCCACCATTGCTAGCCTCTCTAGTATCGCACAACTTTCGCCGATACCATAAACCCACCATATACCTTCCTCAAAACAGCCACCATACCTACCTATTATGGCAATTTCCATAGCCATTCCAAGATATATTGCCATGCAACTTTCCACCGTTCCGTTATTATGACACGCTTCATCATTGTCATATTGCTTTGCATGATCATGTAGTTGACGTCGTATTTGTGGCAAAGCCACCGTTCATAATTCTTTCATACATGTCACTCTTGAATCATTGCATATCCCGGTACACTGCCGGAGGCATTCACATAGAGTCATATTTTGTTCTAAGTATCGAGTTGTAATTCTTGAGTTGTAAGTAAATAAAGTGTGATGATCATCATTATTAGAGCATTGTCCCAAGTGAGGAAAGGATGATGGAGACTATGATTCCCCCACAAGTCGGGATGAGACTCCGGACGAAAAAAAGAAGAAGAGAAAGGCCATAAAAAAGGAGAAGGCCCAAAAAATGAGAGAAAAAGAGAGAAGGGACAATGCTACTATCCTTTTCCACACTTGTGCTTCAAAGTAGCACCATGATCTTCATGATAGAGAGTCTCCTATGATATCACTTTCATGTACTAGTGGGAAATTTTCATTATAGAACTTGGCTTGTATATTCGAATGATGGGCTTCCTCAAAATGCCCTAGGTCTTTGTGAGCAAGCAAGTTGGATGCACACCCACTTAGTTTCTTTTGTTGAGCTTTCATACACTTATAGCTCTAGTGCATCCGTTGCATGGCAATCCCTACTCACTCACGTTGATATCTATTGATGGGCATCTCCATAGCCCGTTGATACACCTAGTTGATGTGAGAATATCTTCTCCTTTTTGTCTTCTCCACAACCACCATTCTATTCCACCATATAGTGCTATATCCATGGCTCACGCTCATGTATTGCGTGAAGATTGAAAAAGTTTGAGAACATCAAAAGTATGAAACAATTGCTTGGTTTGTCAATGGGGTTGTGCATGATTTAAATATTCTGTCTGGTGAAGATAGAGCATAGCCAGACTATATGATTTTGTAGGGATACTAGGGATCAAACCCTAACAAAACTAACTCAATTACATGATAAAACTCATCCAACCCATCACCGTCCAGCAAGCCTACGATGGAATTACTCACGCACGGCAGTGAGCATCATGAAATTGGTGATGGAGGAAGGTTGATGATGACGATGGCGATGGATTCCCCTCTCCGGAGCCCTGAACGGACTCCAGATCAGCCCTCCCGAGAGTTTAGGGCTTGGCGGCGGCTCCGTATCGTAAAACGCGATGAATCCTTCTCCCTGATTTTTTCTCCCCGAACACGAATATATGGAGTTGGAGTTGAAGTCGGTGGAGCGTCAGAGGGCCCTCGAGGCAGGGGGCGCGCCCAGGGGGGTAGGCGCACCCCCCACCCTCGTGGACAGGGTGTGGGCTGATATGTCTCCAACGTATCTATAATTTTTGATTGCTCCATGCTATTATATTATCTATTTTGGATGTTAATGGGCTTTATTTTACACCTTTATATCATTTTTGGGACTAAACTACTAACCGGAGGCCCAACCCAAATTGTTGTATTTTGCCTATTTTAGGGTTTCGAAGAAAAGGAATATCAAACGGAGTCCAAACGGAGTGAAACCTTCGGGAACGTGATTTTCTCAACAAACGTGATCCAGGAAACTTGGAGTGGGCGTTAAGAAACAAACAAGGTGGCCACGAGGAAGGGGGGCGCGCCTACCCCCCCTGGGTGCGCCGTCCACCCTCGTGGGCCCCTCGTTGCTCCACTGACGTAATTATTTCTCCTATATATATCCACGTACCCCCAAACATCCAGGAGCACCACGAAAACCTAATTACACCGCCGCAACCTTCTGTACCCGAGAGATCCCATCTTGGGGCCTTTTTTGGAGGTCCACCGGAGGGGGCATTGATCACGGAGGGCCTCTACATCAACTCCATGGCCTCTCCGGTGATGTGTGAGTAGTTTACTTCAGACCTTCGGGTCCATAGTTATTAGCTAGATGGCTTCTTCTCTCTCTTTGGATCTCAATACAAAGTTCTCCTCGGTCTTCTTGGAGATCTATTCGATGTAATCTTCTTTTGTGGTGTGTTTGTCGAGATCCGATGAATTGTGGGTTTATGATCCAGTTTATCTATGAACAATATTTGATTCTCCTCTGAATTGTTTTATGTATGATTGATTTATATTTGCAAGTCTCTTCAAATTATTAGTTTGGTTTGGCCTACTAGATTGATCTTTCTTGCAATGGGAGAAGTGCTTAGCTTTGGGTTCAATCTTGCGGTGTTCAATCCCAGTGACAGAAAGGGAACCGATACGTATTGTATTATTGCCATCGAGGATAAAAAGATGGGGTTTATATCACATTCCATGAGTTTATCCCTCTACATCATGTCATCTTCCTTAAAGCATTACTCTGTTCTTATGAACTTAATACTCTAGATGCATGCTGGATAGCGGTCGATGTGTGGAGTAATAGTAGTAGATGCAGAATCGTTTCGGTCTACTTGTCTAAAAAGAATCATGATATGATATAGCAAGATGGTATCTCGCTAGCCTTTTCTGAGACCGCAAAACATAAATGCAGAGCACCTTTAAAGATCAAGGACTGACTAGACATTGTAACTCATGGTAAAAGAGATCCAGTCACAGTCATACTCAATGTAAACTAACAGTAATGGATGCAAATGACAGCGGTGCTCTCCAACTGGTGGTTTTTAATAAGAGGGTGATGACTCAACATAAAAGTAAATGGATAGGCCCTTCGCAGAGGGAAGCGGGGGTTTGTAGAGGTGCCAGAGCTCGATTTTGAAATAGATATGAATGTTATTTTGAGAAGTATACTTTCATTGTCAACATAACAACCGAGAGATCTCGATATCTTCCATGCTACACACATTATAGGTGGTTCCCAAGTAGAATGATAAAGTTTATACTCCCCCACCACCAACAAGCATCAATCTGTGGCTTGGCCGAAACAACGGGTGCCTCCAACTAACAACAAACTGAAGGAAATATGCCCTAGAGGCAATAATAAAGTTATTATTTATTTCCTTGTATCATGATAAATGTTTATTATTCATGCTAGAATTGTATTAACCGGAAACATAATACATGTGTGAATACATAGACCAACAGAGTGTCACTAGTATGCCTCTACTAGACTAGCTCGTTAATCAAAGATGGTTATGTTTCCTAACCATGAACAAAGAGTTGTTATTTGATTAACAAGGTCACATCATTAGTTGAATGATCTGATTGACATGACCCATTCCATTAGCTTAGCACCCGATCGTTTAGTATGCTGCTATTGCTATCTTCATGACTTATACATGTTCCTATAACTATGAGATTATGCAACTCCCGTTTACCGGAGGAACACTTTGGGTACTACCAAACGTCACAACGTAACTGGGTGATTATAAAGGAGTACTACAGGTGTCTCCAATGGCAGATGTTGGGTTGGCGTATTTCGAGATTAGGGTTTGTCACTCCGATTGTCGGAGAGGTATCTCTGGGCCCTCTCGGTAATACACATCACATAAGCCTTGCAAGCACTGCAACTAAATAGTTAGTTGTGACATGATGTATTACGGAACGAGTAAAGAGACTTGCCGGTAACAAGATTGAACTAGGTATTGGATACCGACGATCGAATCTCGGGCAAGTAACATACCGATGACAAAGGGAACAACGTATGTTGTTATGCGGTCTGACCGATAAAAGATCTTCGTAGAATATGTAGGAGCCAATATGGGCATCCAGGTCCCGCTATTGGTTATTGACCGGAGACGTGTCTCGGTCATGTCTACATTGTTCTCGAACCGTAGGGTCCGCACGCTTAACGTTACGATGACAGTTATTATGAGTTTATGCATTTTGATGTACCGAAGGTTGTTCGGAGTCCCGGATGAGATTACGGACATGACGAGGAGTCTCGAAATGGTCGAGACGTAAAGATTGGTATATTGGAAGCCTATGTTTGGACACCGGAAGCGTTCCGGGTGAAATCGGGATTTTACCGGATTACCGGGAGGGTTACCGGAACCCCCCGGGAGGCTAATGGGCCTATTGGGCCTTAGTGGAAAAGAGAAAAGAGGCAGCCCTCTAGCTGGCCGGCGCCCCCTAGAGTCCTATTAGGAATAGGACAAGGGGCCGGCCCCCCTTCTCTCTCTTTCTCCCCTTGAGTCCTAATTGGAATAGGATTGGGGGGGGGGGGGAGTCCTACTCCCGGTGGGAGTAGGACTCCTCCTGCGCCCTCTCCCCCTAGCCGGCCGAACCCCCTCCCCCTGGCCTTTATATACGGGGGCAGGGGGCACCCCAAGACACACAAGTTAATCGTTCCTTAGCCGTGTGCGGTGCCCCCTGCCACCAAATTCCACCTCGATCATACCGTTACAGTGCTTAGGCGAAGCCCTGCGTCGGTAGTACATCAAGATCGTCACCACGCCGTCGTGCTGACGGAACTCTTCCTCGACGCTTTGCTGGATCGGAGCCCGAGGAACGTCATCGAGCTGAACGTGTGCTAAGAACTCGGAGGTGCCGGAGTAACGGTGCTTGGATCGGTCGGATCGGGAAGAAGACGTACGACTACTTCCTCTACGTTGTGTGATCGCTTCCGCAGTCGGTCTGCGTTGGTACGTAGACAACACTCTCCCCTCTCGTTGCTGTGCATCACCATGATCTTGCGTGTGCGTAGGAAATTTTTTGAAATTACTGCGTTCCCCAACAGTGGCATCCGAGCCTAGGTTTTATGGTTTGATGTTATATGCACGAGTAGAACACAAGTGAGTTGTGGGCGATACAAGTCATACTGCCTACCAGCATGTCATACTTTGGTTCGGCGGTATTGTTGGTTGAGATGATCCGGACCAACCTTACGCATACTCTTATGCGAGACCAGTTCCCTCGACGTGCTTTGCACATAGATGGCTTGCGGAAGACTATCTCTCCAACTTTAGTTGAACCAAGTGTGACTACGCCCAGTCCTTGAGAAGGTTAAAACGGAGTCTATTTGACGAACTATCGTTGTGGTTTTGATGCGTAGGTGAGATGTGTTCTTACTTAAGCCCGTAGCAGCCACGTAAAACTTGCAACAACAAAGTAGAAGACGTCTAACTTGTTTTTGCAGGGCATGTTGTGATGTGATATGGTCAAGGCATGATGCTGATTTTATTGTATGAGATGATCATGTTTTGTAACCGAGTTATCGGCAACTGGCAGGAGCCATATGGTTGTCGCTTTATTGTATGCAATGCAATCGCGATGTAATGCTTTACTAGATTACTAAACGGTAGTAATAGTCGTGGAAGCATAAGATTGGCGAGACGACAACGTTGCTACGATGGAGATCAAGGTGGCGCGCCGGTGACGATGGTGATCATGACGATGCTTCGGAGATGGAGATCACAAAGCACAAGATGATGATGGCCATATCATATCACTTATATTGATTGCATGTGATGTTTATCCTTTTATGCATCTTATCTTGCTTTGATTGACGGTAGCATTATAAGATGATCTCTCACTAAATTATCAAGGAGTGTTCTCCCTGAGTATGCACCGTTGCAAAAGTTCTTCGTGCTGAGACACCACGTGATGATCGGGTGTGATAGGCTCTACGTTCAAATACAACGGGTGCAAAACAGTTGCACACGCGGAATACTCAGGTTATACTTGACGAGCCAAGCATATACAGATATGGCCTCGGAACACGGAGACCGAAAGGTCGAGCGTGAATCATATAGTAGATATGATCAACATATTGATGTTCACCATTGAAAACTACTCCATCTCACGTGATGATCGGTTATGGTTTAGTTGATTTGGATCACGTAATCACTTAGAGGATTAGAGGGATGTCTGTCTAAGTGGGAGTTCTTAAGTAAATTAACTGAACTTAAAAATTATCATGAACTTAGTACCTGATAGTATCTTGCTTGTTTATGTTGTAGATAGATGGCTCGTGCTGTTGTTCCGTTGAATTTTAATGCGTTCCTTGAGAAAGCTAAGTTGAAAGATGATGGTAGCAATTACACGGACTGGGTCCGTAACCTGAGGATTATCCTCATTGCTGCACAGAAGAATTACGTCCTGGAAGCACCGCTAAGTGCCAGGCCTGCTGCAAGAGCAACGCCAGAAGTTATGAACGTCTGGCAGAGCAAAGCTGATGACTACTCAATAGTTCAGTGTGCCATGCTTTACGGCTTAGAACCGGGACTTCAACGACGTTTTGAACGTCATGGAGCATATGAGATGTTCCAGGAGTTGAAGTTAATATTTCAAGCAAATGCCCGAATTGAGAGATATGAAGTCTCCAATAAGTTCTATAGCTGCAAGATGGAGGAGAACAGTTCTGTCAGTGAGCATATACTCAAAATGTCTGGGTATAATAATCACTTGATTCAATTGGGAGTTACACTTCCGGATGATTGCGTCATTGACAGAATTCTCCAATCACTGCCACCAAGCTACAAGAGCTTTGTGATGAACTATAATATGCAAGGGATGAACAAGACTATTCCCGAACTCTTCGCTATGCTGAAAGCTGCGGAGGTAGAAATCAAAAAGGAGCATCAAGTGTTGATGGTTAACAAAACCACTAGTTTCAAGAAAAAGGGCAAAGGGAAGAAGAAAGGGAACTCCAAGAAGAACGGCAAGCAAGTTGCTGCTCAAGAGAAGAAACCCAAGCCTGGACCTAAGCCTGAAACTGAGTGCTTCTACTGCAAGCAGACTGGTCACTGGAAGCGGAACTGCCCCAAGTATTTGGCGGATAAGAAGGATGGCAAGGTGAACAAAGGTATATGTGATATACATGTTATTGATGTGTACCTTACTAATGCTCGCAGTAGCACCTGGGTATTTGATACTGGTTCTGTTGCTAATATTTGCAACTCGAAACAGGGACTACAGAATAAGCGGACACTAGCAAAGGACGAGGTGACGATGCGCGTGGGAAACGGTTCCAAAGTCGATGTGATCGCGGTCGGCACGCTACCTCTACATCTACCTTCGGGATTAATATTAGACCTAAATAATTGTTATTTGGTGCCAGCGTTGAGCATGAACATTATATCTGGATCTTGTTTGATGCGAGACGGTTATTCATTTAAATCAGAGAATAATGGTTGTTCTATTTATATGAGTAATATCTTTTATGGTCATGCACCCTTGAAAAGTGGTCTATTCTTATTAAATCTCGATAGTAGTAATACACATATTCATAATGATGAAGCCAAAAGATGCAGAGTTGATAATGATAGTGCAACTTATTTGTGGCACTGCCGTTTAGGTCATATCGGTGTAAAGCGCATGAAGAAACTCCATACTGATGGGCTTTTGGAACCACTTGATTATGAATCACTTGGTGTTTGCGAACCGTGCCTCATGGGCAAGATGACTAAAACACCGTTCTCCGGCACTATGGAGAGAGCAACAGATTTATTGGAAATCATACATACCGATGTATGTGGTCCGATGAATATTGAGGCTCGTGGCGGATATCGTTATTTTCTCACCTTCACAGATGATTTAAGCAGATATGGGTATATCTACTTAATGAAACATAAGTCTGAAACATTTGAAAAGTTCAAGGAATTTCAGAGTGAAGTTGAAAATCATCGTAACAAAGAAAATAAAGTTCCTACGATCTGATCGTGGAGGAGAATATTTGAGTTACGAGTTTGGTGTACATTTGAAAAATTGTGGAATAGTTTCGCAACTCACGCCACCCGGAACACCACAACGTAATGGTGTGTCCGAACGTCGTAATCGTACTTTACTAGATATGGTGCGATCTATGATGTCTCTTACTGATTTACCGCTATCATTTTGGGGTTATGCTTTAGAGACGGCCGCATTCACGTTAAATAGGGCACCATCTAAATCCGTTGAGACGACGCCTTATGAACTATGGTTTAGCAAGAAACCAAAGTTGTCGTTTCTTAAAGTTTGGGGCTGCGATGCTTATGTGAAAAAGCTTCAACCTGATAAGCTCGAACCCAAATCGGAGAAGTGTGTCTTCATAGGATATCCAAAGGAAACTATTGGATACACCTTCTATCACAGATCCGAAGGCAAGACTTTTGTTGCTAAATTCGGAAACTTTCTTGAGAAGGAGTTTTTCTCGAAAGAAGTGAGTGGGAGGAAAGTAGAACTTGACGAGGTAACTATACCTACTCCATTATTGGGAAATAGTACGTCACAGAAAACTGTTTTTGTGAGAACTACACCAATAAGAGAGGAAGTTAATGATGATGATCATGAAACTTTAGATCAAGATACTACTGTACCTCGTAGATCAACCAGAGCAAGATCCGCACCAGAGTGGTACGGTAATCCTGTTCTGGAAGTCATGCTACTAGATCATGATGAACCTACGAACTATGAAGAAGCGATGGTGAGCCCAGATTCCGCAAAGTGGCTTGAAGCCATGAAATCTGAGATGGGATCCATGTATGAGAACAAAGTATGGACTTTGGTTGACTTGCCCGATGATCGGCAAGCAATTGAGAATAAATGGATCTTTAAGAAAAAGACTGACGCTGATGGTAATGTTACTGTCTACAAAGCTCGACTTGTCGCAAAAGGTTTTCGACAAGTTCAAGGAGTTGACTACGATGAGACTTTCTCACCCGTAGCGATGCTTAAGTCTGTCAGAATCATGTTAGCAATTGCCGCATTTTATGATTATGAAATTTGGCAAATGGATGTAAAAACCGCATTGCTGAATGGATTTCTGGAAGAAGAGTTGTATATGATGCAACCAGAAGGTTTTGTCGATCCAAAGGGAGCTAACAAAGTGTGCAAACTCCAGCGATCCATCTATGGACTGGTGCAAGCATCTCGGAGTTGGAATAAACGCTTTGATAGTGTGATCAAAGCATTTGGGTTTATACAGACTTTTGGAGAAGCCTGTATTTACAAGAAAGTGAGTGGGAGCTCTGTAGCATTTCTGATATTATATGTGGATGACATATTACTCATTGGAAATGATATAGAATTTCTGGATAGCATAAAGGGATACTTGAATAAAAGTTTTTCGATGAAAGACCTTGGGGAAGCTGCTTACATATTAGGCATAAAGATCTATAGAGATAGATCAAAACGCTTAATTGGACTTTCACAAAGCACATACCTTGACAAGATTTTGAAGAAGTTCAAAATGGATCAAGCAAAGAAAGGGTTCTTGCCTGTATTGCAAGGTGTGAAGTTGAGCCAGACTCAATGCCCGACCACTGCAGAAGATAGAGAGAATATGAAAGATGTTCCCTATGCTTCAGCCATAGGCTCTATCATGTATGCAATGCTGTGTACCAGACCTGATGTGTGCCTTGCCATAAGTTTAGCAGGGAGGTACCAAAGTAATCCAGGGGTGGATCACTGGACAGCGGTCAAGAACATCCTGAAATACCTGAAAAGGACTAAGGATATGTTTCTCGTATATGGAGGTGACAAAGAGCTCACCGTAATAGGTTACGTTGATGCAAGCTTTGACACTGATCCGGACGATTCTAAATCGCAAACCGGATACGTGTTTACTTTAAACGGTGGAGCTGTCAGTTGGTGCAGTTCTAAACAAAGCGTCGTAGCGGGATCTACATGTGAAGCGGAGTACATAGCTGCTTCGGAAGCAGCAAACGAAGGAGTCTGGATGAAGGAGTTCATATCCGATCTAGGTGTCATACCTAGTGCATCGGGTCCAATGAAAATCTTCTGTGACAATACTGGTGCAATTGCCTTGGCAAAGGAATCCAGATTTCACAAAAGAACCAAGCACATCAAAAGACGCTTCAACTCCATCCGGGATTTAGTCCAGGTGGGAGACATAGAGATTTGCAAGATACATACGGATCTGAATGTTGCAGACCCGTTGACTAAGCCTCTTCCACGAGCAAAACATGATCAGCACCAAGGCTCCATGGGTGTTAGAATCATTACAGTGTAATCTAGATTATTGACTCTAGTGCAAGTGGGAGACTGAAGGAAATATGCCCTAGAGGCAATAATAAAGTTATTATTTATTTCCTTGTATCATGATAAATGTTTATTATTCATGCTAGAATTGTATTAACCGGAAACATAATACATGTGTGAATACATAGACCAACAGAGTGTCACTAGTATGCCTCTACTAGACTAGCTCGTTAATCAAAGATGGTTATGTTTCCTAACCATGAACAAAGAGTTGTTATTTGATTAACAAGGTCACATCATTAGTTGAATGATCTGATTGACATGACCCATTCCATTAGCTTAGCACCCGATCGTTTAGTATGCTGCTATTGCTATCTTCATGACTTATACATGTTCCTATAACTATGAGATTATGCAACTCCCGTTTACCGGAGGAACACTTTGGGTACTACCAAACGTCACAACGTAACTGGGTGATTATAAAGGAGTACTACAGGTGTCTCCAATGGCAGATGTTGGGTTGGCGTATTTCGAGATTAGGGTTTGTCACTCCGATTGTCGGAGAGGTATCTCTGGGCCCTCTCGGTAATACACATCACATAAGCCTTGCAAGCACTGCAACTAAATAGTTAGTTGTGACATGATGTATTACGGAACGAGTAAAGAGACTTGCCGGTAACGAGATTGAACTAGGTATTGGATACCGACGATCGAATCTCGGGCAAGTAACATACCGATGACAAAGGGAACAACGTATGTTGTTATGCGGTCTGACCGATAAAAGATCTTCGTAGAATATGTAGGAGCCAATATGGGCATCCAGGTCCCGCTATTGGTTATTGACCGGAGACGTGTCTCGGTCATGTCTACATTGTTCTCGAACCGTAGGGTCCGCACGCTTAACGTTACGATGACAGTTATTATGAGTTTATGCATTTTGATGTACCGAAGGTTGTTCGGAGTCCCGGATGAGATTACGGACATGACGAGGAGTCTCGAAATGGTCGAGACGTAAAGATTGGTATATTGGAAGCCTATGTTTGGACACCGGAAGCGTTCCGGGTGAAATCGGGATTTTACCGGATTACCGGGAGGGTTACCGGAACCCCCCGGGAGGCTAATGGGCCTATTGGGCCTTAGTGGAAAAGAGAAAAGAGGCAGCCCTCTAGCTGGCCGGCGCCCCCTAGAGTCCTATTAGGAATAGGACAAGGGGCCGGCCCCCCTTCTCTCTCTTTCTCCCCTTGAGTCCTAATTGGAATAGGATTGGGGGGGGGGAGTCCTACTCCCGGTGGGAGTAGGACTCCTCCTGCGCCCTCTCCCCCTAGCCGGCCGAACCCCCTCCCCCTGGCCTTTATATACGGGGGCAGGGGGCACCCCAAGACACACAAGTTAATCGTTCCTTAGCCGTGTGCGGTGCCCCCTGCCACCAAATTCCACCTCGATCATACCGTTACAGTGCTTAGGCGAAGCCCTGCGTCGGTAGTACATCAAGATCGTCACCACGCCGTCGTGCTGACGGAACTCTTCCTCGACGCTTTGCTGGATCGGAGCCCGAGGAACGTCATCGAGCTGAACGTGTGCTAAGAACTCGGAGGTGCCGGAGTAACGGTGCTTGGATCGGTCGGATCGGGAAGAAGACGTACGACTACTTCCTCTACGTTGTGTGATCGCTTCCGCAGTCGGTCTGCGTTGGTACGTAGACAACACTCTCCCCTCTCGTTGCTGTGTATCACCATGATCTTGCGTGTGCGTAGGAAAATTTTTGAAATTACTGCGTTCCCCAACACAAACCTGGGGGAGTTTTGTTTGCAATTATTTTGATTTGATTTGAGCAAGTGGCTGGGCATCCCGGTGACCAGCCATTTTCTCGTGAATGAGGAGCGGAGTCCACTCCTCTTGAGTATAACCCGCCTAGCATGGAGGATACACACAGCCCTACTTGATACATGAGCTATTCGAGCATACAGAACAGAATGTTTATTTAAAGGTTTAGAGTTTGACACATACAAATTTACTTGGAACGGCAGGTAGATACCGTATATAGGCAGGTATGGTGGACTCATATGGAATAACTTTGGGGTTTATGGTATTGGATGCACAAGCAGTATTCCCGCTTAGTACAAGTGAAGGCTAGAAAAAGACTGGGAAGCGGCCAGCTAGAGAGCGACAACAGTCATGAACATGCATTAAAATTAATCAACACCGAATGCAAGCATGAGTAGGATATAATTCACCATGAACATAAATATCGTAGAGGCTATGTTGATTTTGTTTCAACTACATGCGTGAACATGTGCCAAGTCAAGCCACTCGAATCGTTCAAAGGAGGATGCCACCCTATCATACCACATCACAACCATTTTAATAGCATGTTGGCACGCAAGGTAAACCATTATAAACTCCTAGCTAATTAAGCATGGCATAAGCAACTACAATCTCTAATTGTCATTGCAAACATGTTTCTTTCATAATAGGCTGAATCAGGAACGATGAACTAATCATATTTACAAAAACAATAGAGGTCGAGTTCATACCGGCTTTTCTCATCTCGATCAGTCCATCAAATAATCATCATTATTGCCTTTCACTTGCACGACCGAATGGTGTGGATAATAATAATAGTGCACGTGCATTGGACTAAGCTGAAATCTGCAAGCATTCAATTCAAGAGAGGAGACAAGGTAATATGGGCTCTTTGTTAGATCAACAATAATGCATATACGAGCCACTTAACATTTTCATTATGGTCTTCTCCTCTCAACCCCCAAAGGAAAGAAAAGAAACAAAACTATTTACACGAGAAAGCTCCCAACAAGCAAAAAAAGAACGAGAAATATTTTTGGGTTTTCTTTTTAATTACAACTACTACAGGCATGGAAAGTAAACTAGCTAAAAGCTACAACTATTTTTTTTGTTTTTCTTAAGGTTTTTCAAACACACAAGAAGGAAGCATAAAAAGAAAATAAACTAGCATGGATGATACAATGAAAAAGTATGGGAACTGACAATTGGCATGAGTGTGTGAACATGAATGTAATGTCGGTGAGAGATACGTACTCCGCCAAGCTTAGGCTTTTGGCCTAAGTTGGTCTATGCCCATGGATCAAAGTTGTAGCTGGGGTCGTACTGAGATGCAGCGGCAATTGCCTGATGAGCTGCAGCTTGGAGGCAAGCTGCCTCCGCCCTCCTCTCGTACTCGGTCGCCTCCTCCCTGGATATAACATATCTCCCTTTTGCCTGAAAGTCAAAGAAAGCGGGAGCAGAGAGAGCGACGTGATAGGTGCATCATTTGTCGAAGATTAGTCGATACTGGAGGAAATGATTGTTCCTCTCAACAAACTGATGATGAACCATGGCATTATAATCTAAATAAGCAGGAGGCAACTCAATATCATCTCCACGCATGGGTATCTCAAGAAAATCAGCTAAACGGGTTGCATGAATTCCACCAAAGAAATCTCCATCAATACTATTATTATACAACCTACGTGCAACAATGGCCCCCAAGTTATATTGTCTATCTCCTAATACAGCACTCTTGAGAACACTAAGATCGGGAACACACATGTGACATGCCTCATCCTTACCGTTAATGCATCTACCTATGAAGAGAGAAAAATAATGTATTGCAGGAAAATGAATGCTCCCTATGGTAGCTTGCGTGATTTCCCTAGATTCCCCCATAGTTATACTAGCAAGAACGTCTTTATATTCAGATTTGCGAGGTTCACTAACATTACCCCACTGTGGGAGTTTAGAAGCAGTATTAAAATCTTCTAAGTCCATGGTATAAGATTTATCATAAAGATCAACTAGGACAGTTTGAGAATTGTGTGATGATGTAAATTTAAACCTTCTCACAAATGAATCAGTTAAATAGAGGTACTGATGGCACTTATCTGCCACGAAGCTCTCAAGATCGGCGTTACGCACATATGCTTCAAATTCCTTCTTAATCACTGCCCAAACCATGAAGTCCTTTGACGGCCATTCACAAGGCCGCACTTGAGCATCTCTTGGTAGTGCATTGTCCGGCTCGCGTATTGCGGGCCTTGGGCCTTGCTTCCTTGAGGAACCATCTTGGTACATTTTCCTAAACATATTTCTTCCTCTGATATTTTTTGAAATTTTTAGTAACTTAAAATAAAAGTGAACCAAACTCAACAAAATTGATAGCAACTACTCCTACAAGTGTCTAGAGGCTATATCATGTATTAAAACTACTTCTGACCACATAAATTTGACATGCAAGCTCAAGAACAAGGGCACCTAAGCAGCAAAAATTTGCAATAAGTAAAGCACTAGAACAAAAACTAATTGGACCATTGGAGGAGTCACATACCAAAGAACAATCCCCCAAAGCAGTTTTGTGAATGAGCTTTGAGCAAGGAGATCGAAAATGGCAGAAAGATGAGCAAGAACTCGGATTTGAGCTGGCTAGTGATTTTTTTGGGAGGAAGAAGATGTTTGTGGTGGCTAGAATAAGTGGAAGGGGCCCGCGTGGGGTCCATGAGGTAGGGGGCGCGCCTAGGGGGTGGGCGCGCCCTCCACCCTCGTGGACACGTGGCTGCTCCCCCTGCTGTGTTCCCAGTGCCAGATATTCTCAAATATTCCAGAAAAAATCATATTTAAATTTTAGGGCATTTGGAGAACTTTTATTTTTGGGGTATTTTTTATTGCATAGATAATTCACAAAACAGGCATAAAATACTATTTTTCTTTATTTAATATAAATAACAAAAACTAAAAAGAGGGTACAAAGAGTTGTGCCTTCTAACTTCATCCATCTCATGCTCATCAAAAGGGATCCACTAACAAGGTTGATCAGGTCTTGTTAACAAACTCATTTCGAATAACATGAAACCAGAGAAATTTCGAATAACACTAGGTTACCTCAACGGGGATATGCACATCCCCAACAATAAGAATATCATATTTCTTCTTGACCGTAGGAAGAGGAAATTCAAAACCTCCAATAGTGATTATTGAAAAGTGACATTGCCTTTGTTGAAAACAATAACAGCCCCTGCAGTATTCAAGAAGGGAATACCAAGGATAATCGACATACTATCGTCCTCGGGAATATCAAGAATAACAAAGTTCGTTAAAATAGTAATGTTTGCAACCACCACAGGCACATCCTCACAAATACCGACAGGTATAGCAGTTGATTTATCAGCCATTTGCAAAGATATTTCAGTAGGTATCAACTTATTCAAATCAAGTCTACGATATAAAGAGAGAGCCATAACACTAACACCGGCTCCAAGATCACATAAAGCAGTTTTAACATAGTTTCTTTTAATGGAGCATGGTATAGTTGGTACTCCTGGATCTCCAAGCTTCTTTGGTATTCCACCCTTAAAAGTGTAATTAGTAAGCATGGTGGAAATTTCAGCTTCCGGTATCTTTCTCTTATTTGTAACAAATTCCTTCATATAGTTAGCATAAGGATTCATTTTAAGCATATCAGTCAAACACATACGCAAAAAGATAGGTCTAATCATTTCAGCAAAGCGCTCAAAATCCTCATCATCCTTCTTCTTGGATGGTTTAGGAGGAAAAGGCATGGGTTTCTGAACCCATGGTTCTCTTTCTTTACTGTGCTTCCTAGCAACGAAGTCTCTCTTATCATAACGTTGATTCTTTGATTGTGGGTTACCAAGATCAACAGCAGGTTCAATCTCTACATCATTATCATTGCTAGATTGAGCATCAATATGAACATCATCATTAAAATTATCACTAGGTTCATGTTCATTATCAGATTGTGTTTCAGCATCAGAAATAGAAATATCATTGGGATTCCCAGGTGTGTCAACAACAGGTTCACTAGAAGCATGCAAAGTCCTATCATTTTTCTTTTTCTTCCTCTTAGAAGGACTAGGTGCATCAACATTAGTTCTCTGAGAATCTTGCTCAATTCTCTTAGGATGGCCCTCAAGATACAAAGGTTCCTGAGTCATTTTACCACCTCTAGTCATAACTCTAACAGCATTATCATTCTTCTTATTATTTAATTCATTGAGCAAATCATTCTGAGCTTTAAGTACTTGTTCTACTTGAGTGGTAACCATAGAAGCATGTTTACTAATAAGTTTAAGTTCACCTTTAACACTAGCCATATAATCACTCAAGTGTTCAAGCATATCAGCATTGTGTTTCAATTGTCTACCAACATAAGCATTGAAGTTTTCTTGTTTAACCATAAAGTCATCAAACTCATCCAAGCATTGGCTAGCAAACTTAGTAAATGGAATTTCACATTTATCAAATCTATAGAGAAAATTTACCTTTACTACCTGTGTCGGGTTATCAAGACCATGTATTTCTTCAATAGGTGGTAAATTCTTAACATCTTCAGCTTTAGTACCTTTTTCTTTCATAGATTTCTTCACCTCTTGCATATCTTCAGGACTGAGAAATAGAACACCCCTTTTCTTCGGAGTTGGCTTAGGAGTTGGTTCAGGAAGTGTCCAATTATTTTCATTAGTCAACATATTATTCAATAGCAATTCAGTTTGATCAACAGTTCTTTTCCTGAAAACACAACCAGCACAACTATCCAGATGGTCTCTGAAAGTATCGGTTAGTCCATTATAAAAGATATCAAGTATTTCATTTTTCTTGAGAGGATGATCAGGCAAAGCATTAAGTAATCGGAGAAGCCTCCCCCAAGCTTGTGGGAGACTCTCTTCTTCAATTTACACAAAATTATATGTAACATCCCAAATTTTCAATTTGGAATGTTATACATTAGATCATCATGCATATCATATTTTATTTGCTTTTGGGTTTTGATCCTAGAAAATTCTAAGCAACTCAAGGACCCACGGAGAGAGTTGGGGATTTCGTTATTTTCATATTTGAGTTTTCTCAAATTTTGAGAATAGGATCATTTGATTTTATTTATTTTATCATCAAGTATTTCTATTAAAAAATATGAGAGAGGGAATAAAATGACTTTCCCAAAATATAGAAATATTGAGGATTTAATAAAAAAATCAAATAATATTTATTTCGGAGTTTTTCGTTGTTTTTATTTGAATTTAGGAAAAATGCGCGTTTTTACAAAATTGCATTTAGGGCCCAAATAAATGTTCACTTTGTCGGGCTTGATTTTAGAAGCCCGGGAAAATTTATTTCGGGATTTTTGGAGTCCGTTTAGTATTTCTTTTTATTATTTTTTTCGAGCGCAATTATTTAAAAAAAAGGGAACCGACTTTGGGCCGTACTCGGCGAGGACTCCGCCTGGCCGAGGCCTTTATAAGGCGCCGCCCAGGGGCCCGAGAGCCCAGCCGCCCCAGCCCCAAACCCTAGCGCCAGCCGCCGCCGCCGCCGATCCGCCGGAGCCGCGCGTCGCCCGAGGTTTGCCGTACCTCGAAATCCGCGCTGAAAAAAATTCGTTCGTCATTTTTCTTTTTCGTCGGATTTTCCGCGGTTATTTTCTGATCACGATTTCTGATCCGATTTTCGTTTTAGTTTATCTTTTCACTCGTTTATCGGAATCAGGCGATTCAAGCGCCTGGAGTTTCGTCTCGAAACCCTCTATCCGAATAATCAACTTAAACAAGTTTTTGCTACTGTAAAATTTGACTTAGATTCAGATTACTAGTCTATGGTGTGATTGGTTACCATTAAGGATTGGTAACTATGTTTTTCCCTCAGACCTAATAGTATTGGAATCTCAAGGATTGGATGTGATATTAGGCATGGATTGGTTATCAAAGTATGAAGGGAATATTGAGTGTGCTAGTAAGTCAATTTTGCTTACCACACCAGAAGGGAGAAGGATCAAGTATGTATTCCGGCATGTGCCAAAGAGGACCCAAGTAAGTTGCCTAACAGGAGTCATGCAGGAGGAAGTACCAGTGGTAAGGGATTTCCCTGATGTATTTCCAGAGGAGTTGCCAGGCATGCCACCAGATAGGGATATTGAGTTTTTGATTGAGCTATTGCTAGGCACAGGGCCAATATCAAAGAGACCATATAGGATGCCAGCCAAGGATTTCGTGGAAATTAACAAGCAGATTAAGGAGTTACTGGATAAGGGATATATTCGCCCAAGTTCTTCACCTTGGGGATCGCCAGTACTTCTAGTGGAGAAGAAGGATGGATCGTTAAGGATGGTTGTTGATTATCGAGGATTGAATGAAGTAACGGTCAAGAACAAGTACCCACTACCAATGATCAACGATCTGTTTGATCGACTGCAAGGAGCTAAGGTATTTTCCAAGATCGATCTGCGATCAGGATACCACCAGTTGAAGATTCGAGAACAGGATATTCCAAAGACAGCTTTTACCACCAGGTATGGGCTGTATGAGTATACCGTTATGTCATTTGGTGTGACTAACGCGCCTGCCTATTTTATGAACATGATGAACAAAGTGTTTATGGAGTTTTTGGATAAGTTCGTTGTAGTGTTCATTGATGATATCCTAGTTTATTCGAAGAACGAAGAGGAGCATAAGGAGCATTTGCGTTTGGTACTTGGAAAGCTCAGAGAACACCAATTATATGCCAAGTTCAGCAAATGTGAGTTTTGGTTGAAAGAAGTAGGATTCCTCGGACACATTATATCCGGAGAAGGTATAGCAGTAGATCCCACTAAAGTTGAAACCGTGACCAAGTGGGAAGCCCCAACAATAGTTGGAGAGATCCGGAGTTTTCTTGGGCTCGCAAGATACTACCGGAGATTTATTGAGAATTTCTCAAAGATTGCAAAGCCTATGACAGAGTTGTTGAAGAAAGATACCAAGTTCATATGGACTGGGCAGTGTGAGGCTAGTTTCCAGGAGTTGAAGAAACGCTTGGTTACCTCACCAGTGTTGATTTTGCCAGACCAGACCAAGGATTATGAGGTGTATTGTGACGCTTCACGTCGAGGACTTGGAGCAGTGCTTATGCAGGAAGGGAGAGTTGTTTCATATGCCTCAAGACAACTGAAGCCCCATGAGCTGAATTACGCTATGCATGATTTGGAGTTAGCAGCCATAGTGCATGCTTTGAAAACATGGAGACGTTTCCTCATTGGAAATCATTGTGAGGTGTACACGGATCATAAGAGTTTGAAGTACATTTTCACAAAGAAGGAGTTGAATCTCAGACAAAGGAGATGGTTGGAGCTTATCAAGGATTACGATATGAGATTGCATTATCACCCCGGAAAGGCTAATGTGGTAGTTGACGCGTTAAGCCGTAAGAGTCATGTCAATACGTTAATGATGGGAGAAATACCCAAGGAGTTAGCAGAAAATCTTCGTGAACTATGTTTGGAAATAGTTCCGAGAGGCTATGTAGCAGCGTTGGAAATTCAGTCAACCTTGATGGACAGAATCAGGGAAGCTCAGAAGACTGACAAGGAGATTGCTTCCACAAAGGAGAAAATGAAAGAAGGAAAAGCTAAAGGATTTTGTGAGGATGAGCACGATACCCTATGGTTTGAAGACCGTGTCTATGTGCCCAATGACCCAGAGATCAGGAAGTTAATTCTGCAAGAGGCACATGATTCACCTTATTCGATTCATCCAGGGAATACCAAGATGTATCTGGATTTGAAGGATATTTTCTGGTGGACCGGAATGAAGAAAGACATAGCGGAGTATGTAGCAGTTTGTGATGTATGCCAGAGAGTAAAGGCAGAGCATCAGAAGCCAGCAGGATTGTTACGACCATTGCCGATACCCGAATGGAAATGGGATAAGTTAGGCATGGATTTTATCACGGGATTGCCCAGAACTCGTTCAGGCTATGATTCGATTTGGGTTGTAGTCGATCGATTGACGAAAGTAGCTCATTTCATCCCAGTAAAGACCACTTATACCAGTGCTAAGTTGGCAAAAATATACATGACCAGAATAGTGTGTCTGCATGAAGTTCCGAGGAGTATCGTATCAGATAGAGGAACCCAGTTTACCTCAAAGTTCTGGAAGCAGTTACACGAAACTTTGGGAACCAGGCTAGAATTCAGTACAGCTTTTCATCCACAGACAGATAGACAGACTGAGAGAGTCAATCAAATTTTGGAAGATATGCTGAGAGCTTGTGCGCTAGATTATGGATCTAGTTGGGACGATAATTTTCCATATGCAGAGTTCTCTTACAACAACAGCTACCAAACCAGTTTGAAGATGGCCCCTTTCGAAGCTTTGTACGGAAGGAGGTGCAGGACACCGTTGTCGTGGGACGAAGTTGGAGACCTTCAGTTGTTTGGACCTGACTTGATTAAGGAGTCTGAACAGAAAGTGAAGTTGATTCGCGATAGGCTCAAGGTAGCCCAGTCCAGACAAAAGAGTTATGCAGATTCTAAACGCAAGGAGACAGTTTACGAAGTTGGAGACAGAGCTTATCTTCGAGTATCTCCACTTCGGGGAACAAAGCATTTTGGAGTTAAAGGGAAGTTAGCGCCACGATTTATAGGACCATATCGTATTTTGGAGCGTATGGGAGAAGTGGCCTACAAGTTGGAATTGCCCAAAGGATTGTCAGGAGTTCATGATGTGTTCCACGTTTCCCAGTTAAAGAAGTGTCACACGGAGATAGCTGACATACCATTGAGAGATAGAGTGCCTTTGGAAACCATTCAGTTGGATAACGATTTGACCTATGAGCAGAAACCAGTTAAGATCCTCGAGTTTGCCAGCCGAGTTACTCGCAGCAAGGTTATCAAGTTTTGCAAAGTTCAGTGGAGTCACCACACGGAGGATGAAGCCACCTGGGAACGAGAGGAAGATTTGCTCAAAGACCACCCTCACCTATTTTCTAGCCAACCCGAATCTCGAGGGCGAGATTCATCTTAAGGGGGGTAGGTTTGTAACATCCCAAATTTTCAATTTGGAATGTTATACATTAGATCATCATGCATATCATATTTTATTTGCTTTTGGGTTTTGATCCTAGAAAATTCTAAGCAACTCAAGGGCCCACGGAGAGAGTTGGGGATTTCGTTATTTTCATATTTGAGTTTTCTCAAATTTTGAGAATAGGATCATTTGATTTTATTTATTTTATCATCAATTATTTCTATTACAAAAATATGAGAGAGGGAATAAAATGACTTTCCCAAAATATAGAAATATTGAGGATTTAATAAAAAAACAAATAAGATTTATTTTGGAGTTTTTTTGTTGTTTTTATTTGAATTGAGGAAAAATGCGCGTTTTTCAAATTGCATTTAGGGCCCAAATAAATGTTCACTTTGTCGGGCTTGATTTTACAAGCTCGGGAAAATTTATTTCGGGATTTTTGGAGTCCATTTAGTATTTCTTTTTATTTTTTTTTCGAGCGCAATTATTTGAAAAAAAGGGAACCGACTTTGGGCTGTACTCGACCAGGACTCCGCCTGGCCGAGGCCTTTATAAGGCGCCGCCCCGGGGCCCGAGAGCCCAGCTGCCCCAGCCCCAAACCCTAGCGCCAGCCGCCGCCGCCGACCGCCGGAGCCGCGCGTCGGCCGAGGTTCGCCGTACCTCGAAATCCGCGCTGAAAAAAAAATTCGTTCGTCGTTTTTCTTTTTCGTCGGGTTTTCCGCGGTTATTTTCTAATCACGATTTCTGATCCGATTTTTGTTTTAGTTTATCTTTTCACTCGCTTATCGGAATCAGGCGATTCAAGCGCTTGGAGTTTCGGCTCGAAACCCTCTATCTGAATAATCAACTTAAACAAGTTTTTGCTACTGTAAAATTTGACTTAGATTCAGATTACTAGAACAAAGTTGTTTTCTTTCGCCGTTTGACTTTCTTTGCTTCATTCGATTTTATTTCTTTTGCCAACCGGAGTTCTTAAGTTGAACCTTCTGGTTAGATCTCTTATTTGAGTTTTACCTGTGCATTAGATGAGTACTTATTGTATGCTTGTTTGTCTGTTTGCGATAGAGTACCCGGAGTGCGCCGCCTGTTACTTCGAATCGTTAGGTTTCGCGGATCATCAGCAAGGCAAGTAACACTTTGATCATATCTTTTTCTACTACCCAGATTTATTGCATTAGATCAATCCTCACACATTGCATGATTAGGATCTAATTAAATCGTGGGATGGGAAGTAGATGAGGTAGTACCTATTACCTGTTATTATCAAACCTTTGGGAGGTACTTCTGCGTTTGCTTATTATGCCATGCTATGCTAGTAGATGTGGATTGGGTGAGTGATATCCATGACAGATGTGAGATTGATAATTAATGGTTTATCTAAGGTGGCAACTTAAATACACATCTGGGTGGATTGAGGCACCTGGGTATTCCAGGACTTGCCTGTTTTCTTTTGGACCGCCACCCAGGCTCAAAGGGATCATGAGATTATTCATACTAGAAACTTCGGTGTGCAGCCACAAGCCATTATGGGCTCTGGCATAGTTGATTAAGTTGTGCAAACTCTTACAGTGGTAGACTAGCAGTTGTAGGGGATGTAGGTGGTACGGTCTACCCAATCGTACGGTGCTAGCGCTTCTGAAAGACTATGTCTCGGTCATCCGTCTTCTCAAACACCATGTAGTGCGAGAAAACAAACGGAGGCGATCGAGTCTTGTGGGGAAAAGCGCGCAAACCTCTGCAGAGTGTAATAAACTAATCATGGTTAGCCGTGTGCCCCGTTATGGACATCTTGAGTATCTAGTACTTGGATTATCATGTGAATCTCAACATGTTACTCTAAATTAATTTTGTTGGGTTTAATGATGATGCTTAATTGGGATTGAGAATGCTGTCAACCATTCTCAATGTTTAACAACCACCATGATAGTAATTAAATTTATTCCTTTGAAGTAGGGAAAAATTGGCTTTATGCAAAACTGTAACCATAGAGCTTTCCACCAGCCAAATATGCATATAGTATAGCTGTTTCATTCCATTACTCTCTATGTGTTACCTTGCCAGCATATTCCATGTGCTGACCCGTTTTCGGGCTGCAACGTTAATGTTGCAGACTTTTCAGACGACGATTAAGGAGTTTTTAGGTCATGGTTCTATACTCAGTGATGTCGTTGGAGTTGATGGACTCACTTATCTTCCAAGCCTTCCACTGTTATCGTTATTAGATGGCCTTAGGCCATATTTATTGTAATAAGTTCTCTTTTGAGACATTCGATGTAATAAGTGTGTGATTTATACTCTGCTATAAATCCTCCGAGTACTGTGTGGTGTCAGCATTACTGATCCAGGGATGACACCGGAGCACAGAGATCAGACTGTTTGAGGTCTGGTCGCTACATTATATATTTCCGTCAAGGCGGCTTGTTTCTTATGAGCGGGGACATATTTAGCAGAGAAGTAATAAATCATATCCTGGGGACTCAGCACACAACCAGGATCAAGAGAATTAAACCATGTTTTAGCATCACCCTTTAATGAGAACGGAAACAACTTAAGGATAAAGTAATAGCGAGTTTTCTCGTCATGAGTAAACAGGGTGGCTATATCATTTAATTTAGAAGATGTGTCACAACAGTTTCAGATTCATAGCCATAAAAAGGATCAAATTCAACCAAAGTAATTAACTCAGGGTCGATAGAGAAATCATAATCCTTATCAGTAATAAAGATAGGTGAAGTAGCAAAAGCAGGGTAATATTTCATTCTAACATTCAAAGACTTTTCTTTAAGCTTAGCTAATAATTTATTAAGATCAGATCTATCATTGCAAGCTAAGAAGTCTCTAGCAGTTTCTTCATCCATAACACAACCATCAGGCACAACATGCAATTCATATCTAGGGGGAGAATCTTCATCATCACTTTCATCAATATTATCACATTCAATAATTTCATTCTCTCTAGCCCTAGCAAGTTGTTCATCAAGAAATTCACCTAGTGGCACAGTATTATCAAGCATAGAAGTAGTTTCATCATAAGTATCATGCAAAGCAGAAGTGGCATAATCAATAACATGCGACCCAGTAGGTGTCACAAGTTTACTCAAAATAGAAGGTGAATCAAGTGCAGAGCTAGATGGCAGTTCCTTACCTCCCCTTGTAGTTGAGGGAAAAATCTTGGTTCTTTGATCTTTCAAGTTCTTCATAGTGATAAGTAGATATAAATCCCAAGTGACTCAAAGAATAGAGCTATGCTCCCCGGCAACGACGCCAAAAAATAGTCTTGATAACCCACAAGTATAGGGGGTCACAACAGTTTTCGAGGGTAGAGTATTCAACCCAAATTTATTGATTCGACACAAGGGGAGCCAAAGAATATTCTCAAGTATTAGCAGCTGAGTTGTCAATTCAACCACACCTGGAAACTTAATATCTGCAGCAAGGTATTTAGTAGCAAAGTAATATGATAGTAGTGGTAACGGTAGCAAAAGTAATATTTTTGGTTTTATAGCGATTGTAACAGTAGCAACGGAAAAGTAAATAAGCAAAGAACAATATATGAAAAGCTCATAGGCATTGGATCGGTGATGGAGAATTATGTCGGATGCGATCGATCATGCAACAGTTATAACATAGGGTGACACAGAACTAGCTCCAGTTCATCAATGTAATGTAGGCACGTATTCCGAATATAGTCATACGTGCTTATGGAAAAGAATTTGCATGACATCTTTTGTCCTACCCTCCCGTGGCAGCGGGGTCCTATTGGAAACTAAGGGATATTAAGGCCTCCTTTTAATAGAGTACCAGACCAAAGCATTAACACATAGTGAATACATGAACTCCTCAAACTACGGTCATCATCGGTAATGGTCCCGATTATTGTCACTTCAGGCTTAACGGATCATAACACATAATAGGTGACTATAGAATTGCAAGATAGGATCAAGAGCTCACATATATTCATGAAAACATAATAGGTTCAGATCTGAAATCATGGCACTCGGGCCCTAGTGACAAGCATTAAGCATAGCAAAGTCATAGCAACATCAATCTCATAACATAGTGGATACTAGGGATCAAACCCTAACAAAACTAACTCGATTACACGATAAATCTCATCCAACCCATCACCGTCCAGCAAGCCTATGATGGAATTACTCATGCACGGCGGTCAGCATCATGAAATTGGTGATGGAGGAAGGTTGATGATGACAATGGCAATGTATTCTCCTCTCTAGAGCCCCGAACGGACTCCAGATCAGCCCTCCCGAGAGAGTTTAGGGCTTGGCTGCGGCTCCATATCGTAAAACGTGATGAGTCCTTCTCCCTAATTTTTTTCTCCCTGAACACGAATATATGGAGTTGGAGTTGAGGTCGGTGGAGCGTCAGGGGGCCCACGAGGCAGGGGGCGCGCCCAGGGGGTAGGCGCGCCCCACCCTCGTGGATAGGGTGTGGGCCCCCTGACGTGGATTTTTCTTCCAGTATTTTTTTATATATTCCAAAAATAATCTCCGTTGATTTTCAGGTCATTCCGAAACTTTTATTTCTGCACAAAAATAACACCATGGCAATTCTGCTGAAAACAACGTCAGTCTGGGTTAGTTCCATTCAAATCATGCAAGTTAGAGTCCAAAACAAGGGCAAAAGTGTTTGGATAGGTAGATACGATGGAGACGTATCAGTAAGTCTTGTCCATTGTGTCCCTAAGATAGGAGGTATTACTGTTGTTCCTAATGATAAGGATGAATTGATCCCACAAAGAATTTTTATAGGTTATAGAATGGTAGTTGATTTCCACAAACTAAATAAATCTACTAAAAAGGGTCATTACCCTTTACCTTTTATTTATGAAATGCTAGAAAGATTATCTAAGCATACACATTTTTTCTTTCTAGACGGTTATTCTGGTTTCTCTCAAATACCTGTGTCAAAAGAGGATCAAGAAAAGACCACTTTCACTTGCCCTTTTGGTACCTTTGCTTATAGACACATGCCTTTTGGTTTATGTAATGCACGTGCTACCTTTCAAAGATGTATGACTGCGATATTCTCTGACTTTTGTGAAAATATTGTTGAGGTTTTCATGGATGATTTCTCCGTTTATGGAACTTCTTTTGATGATTGCTTAAGCAACCTTGATCGAGTTTTGCAGAGATGTGAAGAAACTAATCTTGTCTTGAATTGGGAGAAGTGCCACTTTATGGTTAATGAAGGTATTGTCTTGGGGCATAAATTTTCTGAAAGAGGTATTGAAGTTGATAAAGCTAAAGTTGATGCTATTGAAAAGATGTCATGTCCAAAGGACATTAAAGGTATAAGAAGTTTCCTTGGTCATGCCAGTTTTTATAGGAGGTTCATTAAAGACTTCTCAAAAAATTCCAAGCCTCTGACTAATCTCTTAAAAAAATGTTCCTTTTGTCTTTGATGATGATTTTGTAGAAGCATTTGAAATACTTAAGAAAGCCTTGATTTCTGCACCTATTGTTCAGCCTCCTGATTGGAATTTACCCTTTGAAATTATGTGTGATGCTAGTGATTATGCTGTAGGTGTTGTTCTATGACAAAGAGTTGATAAGAAATTAAATGTTATCCAATATGCTAGTAAAACTCTAGATAGTGCCTAGAGAAATTATGCTACTACTAAAAAGGAATTTTTAGCAGTTGTGTTTGCTTGTGATAAGTTCAGACCTTATATTGTTGATTCTAAAGTAACTGTTCACACTGATCATGCTGCAATTAAATATCTTATGGAAAAGAAAGATGCTAAACCTAGACTTATTAGATGGGTTCTCCTACTACAAGAATTTGATTTGCATATTATTGATAGAAAGGGAGCTGAGAACCCCGTTGCAGACAACTTGTCTAGGTTAGAGAATGTTCTTGATGACCCACTACCTATTGATGATAGCTTTCCTGATGAACAATTAGATGTCATAAATGCTTCTCGTACTGCTCCATGGTATGCTGATTATGCCAATTACATTGTTGCTAAATTTATACCACCTAGTTTCACATACCAGCAAAAGAAAAAGTTTTTCTATGATTTGAGACATTACTTCTGGGATGACCCACACCTTTATAAAGAAGGAGTAGATGGTGTTATTAAACGTTGTGTACCTAAGCATGAACAGGAACAGATCCTATGCAAGTGTCACTCCGAGGCTTATGGAGGACACCATGATGGAGATAGAACTGCACATAAGGTATTGCAATCCGGTTTTTATTGGCCTACTCTCTTCAAGGTTACCCGTAAGTTTGTCTTGTCTTGTGATGAATGTCAAAGAATTGGTAACATTAGTAGACGTCAAGAAATGCCTATGAATTATTCACTTTTTATTGAACCATTTGATGTTTGGGGCTTTGATTATATGGGACCGTTTCCTTCCCCCAATGGGTATACACATATTTTAGTTGCTGTTGATTACATTACTAAGTGGGTAGAAGCTATTCCAACTAGTATGCTGATCATAACACCTCTATTAAGATGCTTAAAGAAGTTATTTTTCCGAGGTTTGGAGTCCCTAGATATTTAATGACCGATGGTGGTTCACATTTTATTCATGGTGCCTTTCGTAAAATGCTTGCTAAGTATGATGTTAATCATAGAATTGCATCCCCATATCACCCACGGTCTAGTGGTCAAGTAGAATTGAGCAATAGAGAGCTTAAATTAATTTTGCAAAAGACTGTTAATAGATCTAGAAAGAATTGGTCAAAGAAACTTGATGATGCATTATGGGCCTATAGAACTGCATATAAAAATCATATGGGTATGTCTCCATATAAAATGGTTTATGGAAAGCATGTCACTTACCTCTCGAACTAGAACATATGGCATATTGGGCCATTAAAGAGCTCAACTATGACTTCAAAGTTGCCGGTGAGAAGAGACTATTTGACATTACTTTACTTGATGAATGGAGAACCCAGGCCTATGAAAATGCCAAACCGTTTAAAGAAAAAGTTAAAATATGGCATGACAAAAGGATATGAAAACGTGAGTTTAATGTAGGTGATTATGTATTGTTGTACAACTCTCGTTTAAGATTTTTTTTGCAGGAAAACTCCTCTCTAAATGGGAAGGTCCGTATGTTATCGAGGAGGTATATCATTTCAGTGCCATAAAAAATCAACAACTTCGAAGGCACAAATCCGAGGGTGGTAAACAGCCAAAGAATCAGGCATTATATCTCAGGTAATCCCATAGATGTTGAAACTAATGTTATTGAAACCGTAACCCCGGAGGAGTATATAAGGGACACCTTCCAGAACGTTTCAGCCTTCGAAAAGGAAGAGGTATGTGGTACGGTAAGTAAACCGACTCCAAAACAGTTCTAATAGCAATTTTTCTCTGTTTTGGAATATTTAAGAAAATAGGAAAATAAGAAGCGGTCCTGAAAGGACACGAGGCATCCACAAGGGTGGAGGGCACGCCCTACCCCCTGGGCGCGCCCCCTGCCTCGTGGGCACCTTGTGTGCCCTCCGGACTCCGTTTTCTTGCATGATACTTCTTTTGGTCGGTAAAAATTCATTATATAATCTCCAGAAGGTTTTGACCACCGTACCACGCAATTATCCTTTGTTTTTGTTTTGAGCTGTTTTCTGTCAGAGTTGTCAAGGCCAGGCATCATGTTGTCCCCTTCCTCCAACAATGAGGGCGACGATGCTTGGCTAATGAAGATAGAGCTGAAGAGAGAAGAACCTGGGGAGATCAACAAGGATGATGGGATCAAGAAGGCCACGGAGGATCAAGCTCCAGCAGCAGCAGAAGAAGACATCCTTCAACCTCATTACAATCTTCTTACCCCTACTAAAATTGAAGCTTCCAAGATGATTGAAATAGTTCGAGCGCAGAACAAGTATCTAACTCGTGAAAATATTCTGTTGCAAGAACATATCACCGCACTCAAGGGCATTATTCGTAAGTTGGAGCACCTCCTACGCTCGATGTTGGACGAAAAGCCTACATCATCAACAATCCCTTCATCACCACCTCTGAGTAAAGAGACATAAACACATGGGTATGGGAACTCCCCTTAGCAACTGCCAAGCTTGTGGGAGTGCCCCGGTATCGTATCACCATCACACTTTTATCTTTACCGTTTTTCTTAGTTCGATCCTTTTGGTAATATCTTGATCTAGTAGAATAAAGTTTTAGTATGATCTAGTTTGGAGTTTTTCTTTATGATCCTTCTATGTAATCGAGTCCGTGAGCTATATATAATAAAGATTAGTTGTGAGTTAAGGGCTTTGCTATCTTGCTATGATCTTGAGGGAATAAAAGTAAGAATAAAAAGAAATAAAGAGATCATATTGATCTTATGGAGAGTAATGACTTCACATATAAAGAGTATGATGAATAAAAGTTGTTGGGAGTTGACAAACATAGTTTTGGTCATCGTTGCAATTAATAGGAAGTAATAAAGAAAGAGAGGTTTTCACATATAAATATACTATCTTGGACATCTTTTATGATTGTGAGCACTCATTAAAATATGACATGCTAAAAAGTTGATGTTGGACAATGAAGATAAGGTAATGGGTTATGTTTTCTTACATCCAAAATAAATTATATTGTCATGGATCATCCAACATGTTGAGCTTGCCTTTCCTCTTATTGCTAGCCAAATTATTTGCACCAAGTAGAGATACTACTAGTGCTTCCAAATATCCTTAAACCCAGTTTTGCCATGAGAGTCCACCATATCTACCTATGGATTGAGTAAGATCCTTCAAGTAAGTTGTCATTGTTGCAAGCAATAAAAATTGCTCTCTAAATATGTATGATTTATTAGTGTGGAGAAAATAAGCTTTATACGATCTTGTGATGTGGAAGAAATAAAAGCGAGGGACTGCATAATAAAGGTCCATATCACAAGTGGCAATATAAAGTACCGTTCTTTTGCATTAAGATTTAGTGCATCCAACCATAAAAACATATGACAACCTCTCCTTCCCTCTGCGAAGGGCCTATCTTTTATTTTTGTCTTATACTCTATACAAGAGTCATGGTGATCTTCACCTTTCCTTTTTACATTTTATCCTTTGGCAAGCACTGTGTGTTGGAAAGATCCTGATATATATAGCTAATTGGATGTGGGTTTTCATAAACTATTATTGTTGACATTACCCTTAAGGTAAATGGTTGGTAGGAAAAACTATAAGCCCCTATCTTTCTCTGTGTCCGATTAAAACTCCATACCCATAAGTATTGCGTGAGTGTTAGCAATTGTGAAAAACTAAATGATAGTTGAGTATGTGGACTTGCTGAAAAGCTCTTATATTGACTCTTTCCGATGTTATGATAAATTGCTTGCTTCAATGACTAAGATTATAGTTTGTTAGTTTTCAATGAAGTTTCTGATTCATACTTTACATTGTGAATAAGATTGTTACTTTAGCATAAGAAATCATATAACAATATATATATTGCTGTTCTAAGAATGATCATGATGCCCTCATGTCCGTATTTTATTTTATCGACACCTCTATCTCTAAACATGTGGACATATTTTTCGTTATCGGCTTCCGCTTGAGGACAAGCGAGGTCTAAGCTTGGGGGAGTTGATACGTCCATTTTGCATCACGCTTTTATATCGATATTTTTGCATTATGGGCTGTTATTACACATTATGTCACAATACTTATGCCTATTCTCTCTTATTTTACAAGGTTTGAACGAAGAGGGAGAATGCCGGCAGCTGGAATTCTGGGCTGGAAAAGGAGCAAATATTAGAGACCTATTCTGCATAACTCCAAAAGTCCTGAAACTCCACGGAAGTCAGTTTTGGAATATATAAAAAATATTGGGCGAAGAAAGGACCAGAGGGGGCCACCCACCATCCACGAGGATGGGGGCGCACCCCCTATCTCGTGGCCCCCCTGGCAGGCCTCCGGTGCCCATCTTTGGCTATATGAAGTATTTCGTCCTAGAAAAATCATAAGCAAGCATTCAAGACGAAACACCCCCGCCATGAGGCGGAACCTTGGCGGAACCAATCTAGGGCTCCGGCGGAGCTGTTCTGCCGGGGAAACATCCCTCCGGGAGGGGCAAATCATCACCATCGTTCCTCTCATCGGGAGGGGGTCAATCTCCATCAACATCTTCACTAGCACCATCTCCTCTCAATCCCTAGTTCATCTCTTGTATCCAATATTTGTCTCAAAACCTTACATTGGTACCTGTGGGTTGCTAGTGGTGTTGATTACTCCTTGTAGTTGATGCTAGTTGGTTTATTTGGTGGAAGATCATATGTTCAGATCCTTTATGCATATTAATACCACTCTGATTATGAACATGAATATGATTTGTGAGTAGTTATGTTTGTTCCTGAGGACATGGGAGAAGTCTTGCTATAAGTAGTCATGTGAATTTGGTATTCGTTCGATATTTTGATGAGATGTATGTTGTCTTTCCTCTAGTGGTGTCATGTGAACGTTGACTACATGACACTTCACCATTGTTTGGGCCTAGGGGAAGGCATTGGGAAGTAATAAGTAGATGATGGGTTGCTAGAGTGACAGAAGCTTAAACCCTAGTTTATGTGTTGCTTCGTAAGGGGCTGATTTGGATCCATATGTTTCATGCTATGGTTAGGTTTACCTTAATACTTCTTTTGTAGTTGCGGATGCTTGCAAGAGGGGTTAATCATAAGTGGATGCTTGTCTAAGTAAGGGCAGTACCAAAGCACCAGTCCACCCACATATCAAATTATCAAAGTATCGAACGCGAATCATATGAACGTGATGAACACTAGCTTGACGATAATTCCCATGTGTCCTCGGGAGCGCTTTCCTTTATATAAGAGTTTGTCCAGGCTCGTCCTTTGCTACAAAAAGGATTGGGCCATCTTGCTGCACCTTATTTACTTTTATTACTTGTTACCCGTTACAAATTACCTTATCACAAAACTATCTGTTACCGATAATTTCAGTGCTTGCAGAGAATACCTTACTAAAAACCGCTTATCATTTCCTTCTGCTCCTCATTGGGTTTGACACTCTTACTTATCGAAAGGACTATGATAGATCCCCTAGACTTGTGGGTCATCAACCCCACCTCTCCAGCTTACATGAGAGGGGGTTGGAGGGGCACACATCCCCTTAGTGGGCTGGTGTGCCCCCTCCCCTTGGCCCATAAGGCCCCCAACGCTTGCCAGGGCCTCCGAAACACCTTTCGGTCACGCTGGTCGTCACCCGGTACTCCCAGAACAATTCTGAAATCCAATACCCTTCATCCAATATATCGATCTTCACCTCCGGGCCATTCCGGAGTTCTTCGTCATGTCCGGGATCTCATCTGGGACTCCAAACAACCTTCGGTAACCTCATAATATTCCCATTACAACTCTAGCGTCACCGAACCTTAAGTGTGTAGACCCTACGGGTTCGGGAACCATGCAGAGATGACCAAGACATCTTTTCGGCCAATAACCAGTAGCGGGATCTGGATACCCATGTTGGCTCCCACATGTTCCATGATGATCTCATCGAATGAACCACGATGTCGAGGATTCAATCAATCCCGTATACAATTCCCTTTGTCTATCGGTATGTTACTTGCCCGAGATTCGATCGTCGGTATCTCTATACCTCGTTCAATCTCGTTACTGGCAAGTCTCTTTACTCGTTTCGTAACACATGATCATGTGACTAACTCCTTAGTCACATTGAGCTCATTATGATGATGTGTTACCGAGTGGGCCCAGCTACCTCTCCGTCACACGGAGTGACAAATCCTTGTCTCGATTCGTGCCAACCCAACAGACACATTCGGAGATACCTGTAGTACACCTTTATAGTAACCCGGTTACGTTGTGACATTTGATACACCCAAAGCACTCCTACGGTATCCGGGAGTTACACAATCTCCTGGTGTGACGCCCCGAGACCGTTGCGCTAGGTGTCTTCTAGTTATTCGCCGACGTTGCTATGTCTTTTGCTTGCATGTTGCATTTCGTCTTGTCATCATGTGCATTGCATCATCATGTTTTCAAAACCTGCATCCATCCGGGTTCCCCCAGTTTCGTCCGTTGTCCGTTCTGAGCCCAGACACACTTGCACACACCTGCGGCATGTTCGAAATAGTATTTTATAAGTGGCCGGAAAATGTTCTTGGATTGGGTTTAAAGTTGGCGTGTGGTCTTATTATAGTGTAGATAGACCGCCTGTCAAGTTTCATCGCATTCGGAGTTTGTTTGTTAGCCCAACCGTTAAACTACAGCGGCGTTATAGCCGGGTACACGTTGGACGTTTTCGATCTCTGGAAACAGTCATCGGGCCTCCCTCTCTTCTCTTCTCTTAGCTCGAGACCGTCTACACAGACCACTACCTACCGCCAGCTCCAACCTAAGCTCTCTCGTCAGCCCGCGGCCCTCCTCGCGCACGCGTCCGAAAATTGTCCAGGACCCGACCTGGACAGTCGTTACAGTTGTGTCCGGATCATCCCCAAACATCCTTAAATCATCATCGGTTTCTCTTTTGGACTCCCTAGCTATTTTATTCGCGACCGTCCGATTACGATCGAAGAGACCTAACCACCCTAAGCTGATCTGACTTATTATTTATAGTCCACCCTTAGTCATTTGGACAACCGTAAAAATTCTCCACCTTGTCCCATCAATCCCATTCCCCACGCCACTGCCACTTCCCTTGTATTCAGCGTCGATCCAACCAGCAACCCCCACCTCTCCCTCTCAGATCGACCCCGCGCTCGATCCCGATTGGATCTAGAGCCTCCTCCTCCCTCTTTGATCCAGAGGAGTGGAGATCCTCCTCGCTCTCCCGAAGCCCCTGCCTCCTCTCTCATCCACCAGGAATAGTGCCGCCCCTCTCCTTCCCATGCTTCCTATCCTCTCGCCCGTCCCTGACCTCTCTCTTCCCCTTCAAAGGTGCTCCGCTCGCCATGGCCCCGAGCTCTGCCGCACCAAGTCCGTCCCCGCGTCGTCCCTGCACCGGCGCCGTCCAAGCATGTTTTCCGGCCTCCCTCGTTTTTCCCGCATCACCGGAGATCGCGCCAAGTACAGCGCCGCCTCGTCCCTGCATTGCAGCGAGCCACCGCCTGCGTTGACCCGCTGCTGCTTGTCTTCATCGAGCTGGCCAAGCCCCAGGAATGCCATGGCCGCCCCTCTTCTCCTCACGGGTCCTGGACCCCTGCGCCCCGTCACCGGCGTCCGGCGCCGCCATGGATTCGCGCCAAGGATTCCTCACCTCCGCCCGGTTCCTCTCCCGCCGTCACCTGCTTCCGCCTGGCCTTGCAGCTCCCGCCACCCCGCCAAGGCTCGTCGCCGGCCTCCCCTGCCGAGTCCCGCGCCCCTTGCCGCTCCCTGCTGACTCCGTCGGAGCCGCGCCTCTCCACGCCTGAGAACGTCGGCCATCTCCCTCGTCGGAGTCGCGCCCTGCTTCCTCTGCTTCACCCACGCCCCTGTTTTGCCCGAGGGGAAAGAGCAGCGCAGCCCGTGCTCGATCTGCTGGCACGCGTTCACCACAACCATGCTCCGGGCCACTTCGGCGCTAAGGCCCAACCGTGGCCTCCTCTCTGGCCCAGCTCCTGTTTCGGTCTGCTAGGCCGATGTGAGCAGCCCCACATTTTTCCCCTGTGCATGTTGGCCCGTTTACAGATTTCGGTCCGTTTTGTTTTTTCCTTGCTGCTGCGATTTTAGCAATTAAACCTGAGACTGGAGTTTTTACAGAAAGGTCCCTAAACTTCATGCATATAATAACTTAACAATCGTGCATCGGTTTAAAATGATTTATATATGAGACTTGCTTAGAATTTTGTCTAGTTTAATAATTTCCAACTTTCATCCATGTTTGAAATGTCTAAAATGTTGTTTGTGTAATTTTGCCCATATGCCATGCTAAAATGCTTTAATTCATAACTAAATAACCATAGCTCCAAATTTAATAAACTTTATATGTACATGGGGTAGAAAAATGCCTAGTTTATCATGGCGGTTTTACTTTGCATGTTTAACAACTCTAAAATTGTGGTTAGGGCAGAACAGGACCGAACCTAATATATGCACATGAGGAGTTTTCCGGACTTGTTGCGTGTTGTTCCGGCCTCATTTAAACTTGCCTAGATAGGTAGTTTTCATTTGCTTCACCCCTTGCCATGTTAATCAACATTTAATATTGTTGGGTACGTAAACGAGATCGAACTAAATAACTTGAATGTGGTGTTCCGTCAATATGCAACGGAGTTGCATATTGAGCTCCACTTAACTTGTAGTGTTGTTTGTGCACTTTGCCTTGCCATGCTTCATTAAACCGGACATGCATCATACTTGTTTGCGCATCATGCCATGTTTATGTGGTGGTTGTTTACTATGTTGTTTGCTTCTTTCCGGTGTTGCTTCTTCGGGCTAGTTCCGATAATGTCGTGTTGTGAGGATTCGCTCGACTTTGTCCGTTTGTCTTCTTCATGGACTCGTTCTTCTTCCTTGCGGGATTTCAGGCAAGATGATCATACCCTCGAAATCACTTCTATCTTTGCTTGCTAGATGCTCGCTCTTTTGCTATGCCTATGCTGCGATACCTACCACTTGCTATATCATGCCCCCCATGTTGCTAAGCCAAGCCTCTAACCCACCTTGTCCTAGCAAACCGTTGTTTGGCTATGTTACCGCTTTGCTCAGCCCCTCTTATAGCGTTGTTAGTTGCAGGTGAAGATTGGAGCTTGTTCCATGTTTCGAACATGGTTATTTTGTTGGGATATCACAGTATCTCTTATTTAATTAATGCATCTATATACTTGGTAAAGGGTGGAAGGCTCGGCCTTATGCCTGGTGTTTTGTTCCACTCTTGCCGCCCTAGTTTCCGTCATATCGGTGTTATGTTCTCGGATTTTGCGTTCCTTACACGGTTGGGTTATAATGGGAACCCCTTGACAGTTCGCCTTGAATAAAACTCCTCCAGCAATGCCCAACATTGGTTTTACCATTCGCCACCTAGCCTTTTCTTTACCTTGGGTCGGCCGGCTCAAGGGTCATCTTTATTAAACCCCTGGGCCAGTGCTCCTTTGAGTGTTGGTCCACCTTGTCAGCCACCGGTGGCCACCAGGGGCAACTCTGGGCTGGCCTACTGGAAGTTTGGATAATCCGGTGTGCCCTGAGAACGAGATATGTGCAGCTCCTATCGGGATTTGTCGGCACATTCGGGCGGTGTTGCTGGACTTGTTTTACCATTGTCGAGGATGTCTTGTAACCGGGATGCCGAGACTGATCGGATTGTCTTGGGAGAAGGAATATCCTTCGTTGACCGTGAGAGCTTGTGATGGGCTAAGTTGGGACACCCCTGTAGGGATTTGAACTTTCGAAAGCCGTGCCCGCGGCTATGGGCAGATGGGAATTTTTTAATGTCCGGTTGTAGAGAACCTAAAGTTTATCTTAATTAAAATGCATCAACCACGTGTGTAACCGTGATGGTCTCTTTCCGGAGGAGTCCGGGAAGTGAACACGGTGTTGGAGTAATGCTTGACGTAGGTTGTTCTAGGATCACTTCTTGATCATAGATTCTCGACCGTGCTTTTGCCTTCTCTTCTCGCTCTCATTTGCGTATGTTAGCCACCAAATACGCTAGTCGCTTGCTGCAGCTCCACCTCATACCTTCTACCCTACCTATAAGCTTAAATAGTCTTGATCGCGAGGGTGTGAGATTGCTGAGTCCCCGTGACTCATAGATACTTCCAAAACCAGTTTGCAGGTGCCGATGTTATCGAGCAGGTGGCACAACCAAGCTCAAGGAGGAGCTCGATGAAGATCTTGTCATTTGTGTTGTTTAGTTCTAGTTGATCAGTAGTGGAGCCTAGTTGGGGTCGATTGGGGATCTGTGTAGCATTTTGGGTAGTCTTCTTTTATTTTGGTACCGTAGTCGGACCTTGATTGTATCTGGATGATGTAATGTTTTATTCATGTATTGTGTGAAGTGGCGATTGTAAGCCAACTATGTATCTCTTTCCCTTATGTATTACATGGGTTGTGTGAAGATTACCTCACTTGCGACATTGCTTACAATGCGGTTATGCCTCTAAGTCGTGCTTCGACACATGGGAGATATAGCCGCATCGTGGGCGTTACAAGTTGGTAATCAGAGCCTTCCCCGGCCTTAGGAGCCCCCGGCTTGATCGAATCGCTGGCATTGTTGAGTCTAGAAAAATGTTTTGAGTCTTATAGGATTATATATATCAGAGAGTAGGATTCTTTTTACTCCTCAGTCCCTTCGTCGCTCTGGTGAGGCATCCTGATGTAGAGTTTTGACTCTTCTCTTCTCAAATTTCACTAAAAATATATTTTAGGATCACGCGGGTATCTTGGAATCGTTCCAATGGTTTTGTGACGAGAACATTGTTCTTGGTGCCTCCTGACATTTAGGGGTTGTGGCAGTGTCCCGGGGAGTTGAGCTCCGAGGTGTTGTCGTCACAATTTTATCGTTGCAGTTCTGGAATACCTGAGTTTCACTGACATCGAAAATCTCTTTTATGCAGTTGTTGGTGAGATAACCTCGATGCCACCCAGTACTGGGGCGGGAGTTCGGGAGTATTGCCATAACTTGTATAGCGGATGCTTTTCGAAGGTTGAGGTAAACGATTTCCGAAGGTTTCTTGGTTATGTGTTGAAGGATGGATATAGCTGGATGTAGGATTTGCTAGTTTTGGGTGAGATATTATGCTTCCCCTGTATCCCCAACACCTGAGTGCATAACCAGAAAATTTCGGGAGTTTATAAGTGGAAATTCAAGTAGCTCTTAGGATATCTTTTCGACAGATGTATGATATGAAATTGGGGTTCGACGTCTAGTGGTCCGCCTATCCACGGTTGGTTTTACAGTGGTCTCGTTGTGTCTTAAAGAGTCCTTGGCTATGCTGACTCGGGGATGCTTCGTATGTCATGTGCACTGCCTTGTACATGATGGTGTTGTACGACCGAGCCCGTGTAGGCCCCACCACGAAAACTTCGGACGAAATCTCCATCATATGTTTGTTCCAGCTTATTTTTCAAGCCAATCCTTTGTTTTTTTGTTTTGATTGTGGTATTCGAGTTGCTTCGAAGTCAAGTGTTGATTCCATACCTTCATAAGCGGTGTTCTCACATTCCTATGTGAATATTAATCCTTCTCGATCATCAAGTTTGTCATTTCAATTTCTTCTCAACCGGTGAGCTTCCCTTCAAGTGGATCCGATCACTTCAACATTTGCAAGATCCAATCTCAGTTCTTCTCAACGGTGTTCATTTCATTCGTCCCAAGCTGCCTTTGTTTTCCCACCCACCCACCCTTTTTCTTCAAGGGCTCAGATTTCTTAATCAAGTATCATCTTATGGATGTGAAGCCTCTCCATTCTTTTCCATCAATATTCTTACCCGGTGGTTCTCATGAAGATGTTTTACTCGTTCATCATCCTTCGTTCTTTTCTTCTCCAATGGTTTAAAATCAAGCTTTCGGTGTTGATATCATATCCCTTTTTCCTCGTTTCAAATACCTTCTCATACCGGTGCACCTCATAATAATTCACTTCTCGCTATTCATTTGTTCGGGAGTGCTGAAGATATCTCAGAAGGCTCGTCTTGTCTTTCAAGATCAGTTCAACCTATTTCGAGGTTGTTATCTCATTCTAGCCATTTAAATCTTACTGGTGCATTCTCTCTTTTAAATCGTTCTACGGTGTTTCTTTTCAGTGGGCCCTAACCCACAGGTCTTTTCCCAGGATCTTACCTGACTCTTCTTATTTTTCCCGGAGCTATCCTCAAATTTCATTTTGAAGTTTGACGTAAGAATGAATTATCATCAGTCAAATGTCTTTCTCCAAGATCTTTAAAATTCTTTTCATCGTTGGTTCAACCTTTCTAATTTTCATCCCGGAGTAGCTCAACAATTCATGGTGGTGTTTCTCATTGGTATTCTCAACATTTGAAGACCGAAGAAGATTTTGTCTCTCAATCTTGCTCCATTCTCTTCAAGATTCATGACTCTAGCTTCGTGCCATCCTCTCATAATTGTTTCGATTGTGAGAATTTCTTTTCACCCATCCGGAGCAATTCAAGATTCTTTTCGATTTGATTCTCCGAAGGCCACCATTTCGTTTTATTCATACTCAGCTTTCAGCTATTGTTCTCCAAATCTTACCGGTGAATCGTTCAAATATCCCCTAATCAGTTCATGATCTCTCCGTTCTCATGTATCTAAAATCCCCTCAAGTATCTTCATTCGTTTCCCAAATTCTTCCCGGTGAATTGTGCCTTTGCTATTTTCATTTTCAATACTTACGGTGGTTTGCTCAAGATTCTCTTCCATGGTTATCATATCAATTTATTCGTTGTTTCAACCTTTCTGGTGGTTCGTTAAAGACCTTCCCAAGTTTGACGCTATACCTATCTTAACCCTCTCTACGAGAATAAGTTGTATTAAATCCATTGCTTGTCATCAATTTAATTGGTGAAGGATATGCATAACATAATTTGTATTCTTGTTTCATCGAGTGAATTCAATTCTTTATTCCGGAGGCTCTTCAAATTATCAATTTCATTTGTTTCATCTTCTCTTTTTCCCGGAGTTCTTTTCAATTTTACCCTTCCTTTTGATCATACTTTTGTGGCCGGAGTTCTTTCATGGAGGCTCTACATGATGGTTCATCAAGGATGTAATTCCTTCTCGAAGTTTTCATCGAGATTCTTTTAAGGAACTCGAGCATTCTTCATCTAGCATCCGGAGTACAATTCTTTCTTCCGTATCATTGGAGGGGGTATTATGTCATTCTTGATAATTTGAGCTCATGTTTCATGATTCACATGTTGTCAAGAATGAGATATTTAAACCCATCAATCTCTTCTTTGGAGTTATCTTGGGTTATATTTCACCTAAAGCCTTCCCTAAGGATTGTTGCTATCTATGGTGTTCATAAATGACCCAAGTTCTTTTATCCTCCTGGTGAAATAGTTTCTTGTCTCCTTGTTCATATCTATCCAATCTATCGTTTCCATTAGTGGCAGAATTTCACCTCATAGTTTTGAGATGTTTTCTATAAGTCCACTACAACCTTGTTCTTTTCTTTGTTGGTTTTTCCAACAACTCCGTTCAACCTTTCTCCTAAAGATGCCTTTTTCAAGCTCTTTTGTGGCAGAAGTTGGCATTTTCTTCTCCAGTCTTTTATTTCAACTATCTATCTTCAATTCTTTCGTTCCGGAGGCATTGTGTTGTTGCTCTCTCCTCTCATCATCTCGGATGTTGAGGATCGTGTTTCTTTTCGTGCTTATCCATTTAACCGGAGTGTTGTGCCCTTTTGCACAAGTTCTTTTCGCCTTATCAAACCTTGCATCTCTTTTCTACCGGAGTGCTGTCTGAATTTGTTCTTCCTTGTTTGTTGGAGTAATGGACCACGGGTAGGCCAACCCGAGTCCCATAACCTTTCAAGACATCGGGGTAGGCTGCGCCCCTCAAGACCCCAGGATAAAGAGCTGCCTCCTGAGGAGTCGACGGCAAGGCGGCCGACTGCCCGCTCACGGCCGAGTCCCAGGGATGACTTCCAGAGAAGCCGGCTTTGGGGAGTCGGCCTGCGACTCCAACAAACCCCATGACCTCATCAAAGGGGATGAGGCAGGGGCGTGGCTATAGCGAAGCCCACCACGGCCCCTCACCAAGGGCAGGTATGGCCACAGCACACCGTACCCCGGAAGTCTCCGTGCGGCGTGGCATTGTTGCCATGTCGGCCCTAACATCAGCACCGCAGGGCCGAATCCTGCACCCATGATGGCTTGTCTGTACGGCCTGGAGGCAGCAGGCCCCACCAGTCAGTGAGACCTCGGGAGACGGCAGGAGAACCACCAGTCAAACCCGTCGGGAGTCGGCCGAGCCCTCCCCCGGGGCCCACGCTCCATTAATCAAGACGTGATGGGGAGTGGCAACAGTGATCGCCCGCCAGGCGGCGGGGCTGTTGCCACGACCTCATGATCAAGCCCGCGTCATCAGAAGCACGGCTACAGTAATCAGCACCCGGCAAGACCCGCCCGCGGCGAACGCGGCCTGTCGGCTCCGTACCAGGCCAGTCGGCGGGCCCCAGCGATCGGCAGAGAAGACGGAGGCCAGAGGCACTAACGGCTGGGCCCGCGTCCTGCCGGATTACCATTGTACCCCTGGGGGGTAGGCCTATATAACCCCCCCCCCGGGGGGGCACCCATGCAAAGGGTTGGAACCCATTAGCTCTAGACCAGATCATATAGAAGGGAGAGAGCTAACCTTGCCCTCTCCTACCACCAGAAAACAGCTCAAGGAGCAACCGTGTAAACACTTTGGCCATAGTGATCATGCGGAGACCCCACAGAGCAGCAGTAGGGGTATTATCTCCCCGGAGAGCCCCGAAGCTAGGTAAGATTCGCCGGCGTGCATGTATCCGCCTCATCCCGTTTCCAGGCAGCGGCGACGTTCTACTCGCCCCCACCATGATAAGCCATCTGTTGGCATATGTCGCACCAAACCCCCGACATTTGGCGCCCACCGTGGGGCCTGGTGCACAGCCGTCCGGAGATCTGTTCTGGACGGGAACTCTTTTCCTCCCTGGCGAGCGCAGCCAGCCAGGCACGCCAGATGGAGTTTGCGCCGACGCGCTAAGCGGCGTCGAGATCGCCTGCGCGGTTAGCTCCTTGGCCGAACTCGTCGGCGAGGTCCACCTCTCCGACAAACCTGCATCCAATGCAGGCACGGGCGGCCCCGATAACCTCTTCACGGGCCTCCTCGATCAACTCCACGTTTCCGGCGAGCCTGCCGTAGACTTGGAGCCCGTAGGCTCCACCGACCCGATGCTGGTCGACTACGAGACCGCGTCGCTCGACGCGTTCCCCACCAATGTGGTGGTCTACGACGAACCTCTCCCCCACGCAGAGAGAAACAGAAGCACCATCACCGAGGTGCTAGTCATCAGTCATGACGAGCTCCCTGGCGGAGGAGCGCACGACTCGCTCAGCGCGGCGCTACAAGACCTAACTGCGCCCATTCCGGAAGACGCTGCTGCAGAGACGTTGGAGGCGCGCCGCCTTCAGCTTGTTGAAGGCGCGAAGAAGCTGGCCAGCATGAGGCGCTTGTCAGAAGCCTATCAGCGGGAGATGGATCGCGCTGTCGGCGGCTCGCCGGCCCCGGCGGGGCCCAGCCGCCTTGGCGCAGTCTGGCAGTGCGGTGTAGCCATCGCCAACCTGTTTGGGGCAAGCCGCCCTGTGTACGCTACACCAGCGGTGAACATCCGAGCCGCCCAGGCAGCGGTGGACGAGCTGGACAATTTCGAGGGCGAAGAACACCGCCTCATGATGGAGCGAGTCCAGCGGCTTCTCGACGCGGCTGCCGCGCAGAACAAGGCCGACTGCCGTGCGGAGGCGCCTCAACGGCCCGTCGACGACCTTCACCGAGATCAAGGCGCGATGTCTCGGACGCCCACTGGTGGCGCCCGAGGAAGAAGAGACAAGGAGCCGACTGTCAGCCACAGTCGGACTCGCATTACCATAGAGCGCGACCGAGACGGCCGCCCAAGAGCAGTGGAACGACGGGACGACTGTCCGCCTCCCCCTCCCCGCAAGGAGAGGCGAGTCTCCCCGCCACCTCTTGACCATCTGACTCTCGGTGAATGCCTTGGCCGCCGAGAGGGAGTTGGAGAGAATGACGCCCGCCACTGGATCGATCGACTCCACCGATCCTTAGCGCTGGAAGAAGAAGGCGAGCTGGGTCCGCCTTGTTTCGGGCCCCGCATTCGGGACGAGCCCTTTCCCAGAGGGTTCACGCTCCCAAGAGACATGCCCAAGTATACCGGCTCCGTGAAGCCGGAAGACTGGCTAGTCGACTACTCCACGGCTGTCAGCATAGCAAACGGCAACAAGCGTGTCGCCGTAAAGTACGTTCCGCTCATGCTCCAGGGTACGGCCCGGACGTGGCTGAACAGCCTAAAGCCTCGCAGCATCAACAGCTGGGTCGACTTCACCAAAGCGTTCGTCCGCAACTTCACCAGCACATACAAGCGTCCTCCCAAGCCTCGTCAGCTCTCCTTGTGCGTGCAAGGCCCCAACGAGCCGACTCGCGATTACCTCACGCGTTGGGCCGAGCTTCGGAACTCCTGCGAGGGCGCGCATGAGGTGCAGGCCATCGAGTACTTCATAGCCGGGTGCAGAGAAGGCACCCTCCTCAAGCACAAGCTCCTCTGCGACGAGCCAGAAACCCTCGACGAGCTGCTGATCATAGCGAACAAGTACGCCACGGCCGACTCCTCCATGAAGGCGGAAATTCAAATCAGCACAACTGGCAAAGTGGCTCCTCAAGCTCCAAGAACTCCGGCGGCAGACGCCGGCCGGCGACAACAGCAGGGCGACAACAAGCACAAGGCCCCGCAGCCGGCATGTCGCGACCGTTGAAGCCCAACAGCCAGAAGAGCAGCCCCCGCCCAAGCGACAGAAAGGCGGCAAGCCAAACTAGTTGCCGGCCTTCTCCTATGAGCAGACCTTGGATGGACCTTGCAAGTTCCACAGCGCCGCAAAGCCGTCGAATCACACCACCCGGAAGTGCCACTGGCTCACCAGGATCGCCAAGGGAGACGGCCTCCTGCCTCCCCCGCCTGCTAGGCAGCCGCCTCCGCCTCCGCCCCAGCAGCCGGCTGTCAGGCCAGTCAGCGCAGTACAAGACGAATACCCTGAAGAGCATGGAGCCTATGTGGTGTTCACCAGTGTGGCTGATGATCGACGTAGCAGGCGGCTGTAGCGACAAGAGGTGAATGCAGTAGCATCGGAGACGCCAGAGTTCATGCACTGGTCTGAGAAGCCCATCAGCTGGAGGAGGGCTGACCACCGAGAAGTGATGCCGAGTCCGGGCTCCTATGCTTTGGTCCTGAACGCCACCTTTGCTACGGACAGATGAGCCGCGCGTTTCTCGCGAGTTCTAATAGACGGGGGCAGCAACATCAATATCCTGTACAAGGACACCATGGAGAAGTTAGGAATCAAGCAAAGACAGCTTCAGAACAGCCGAACTGTGTTCCATGACATTGTTCCTGGGCTTTCCCGCTCGCCAATCGGCAAGATCCTGATGGACGTCCTCTTTGGGGACAAAGATCACTTCCGTAGAGAGCCTGTTTGGTTTGAGGTGGTGGATCTTGAGAGCTCATACCTTGCGCTGCTTGGCCGACCTGCCTTGGCTAAGTTCATGGTGGTCCCCCACTACGCCTACCTCAAGATGAAGATGCCCAGTTCCAGGGGAATTCTGACTGTGGCTGGCGACTACCGGAAGTCGTATGATTGCGCAGCAGAGAGCAATCAGCTGGCCGAGTCCTTGGTAATCATGGCTGAGAAGCGGCTCCTTGAGCGAGTTGTGGCTATGGCCGGCAAGCAGCCTGAGGTGTCGCCCAACCCAAGAGAGTAAGAGGCTGAGGGTTCGTTCAAGCCGGCCAAAGAGACAAAGAAGATACCCTTGGACCCGGAGCACCCAGAGAGGTACGCCGTCGTAGGTGCAAACCTCGACAGCAAATAGGAAGGCGAGCTCGTCGATTTCCTCTGTGAGAATCGGGGCATCTTTGCATGGTCCCCTAAAGACATGCCAGGTGTACCAACGGAATTCGCCGAGCACAAGTTACATGTCCGATCTGATGCAAAGCCGGTCAGACAGCCCCTGGCCACCTATCAGAAGAGAAGAGAAGAGTTGTCGGAGAAGAGATAGCCCGACTCCTAGCAGCCGGCTTCATTATGGAAGTATTCTTTACAGAATGGCTAGCAAATCCGGTCCTGGTACTAAAGAAAAACAAGCAGTGGCGAATGTGTATTGACTACACGAGCCTCAACAAGGCCTGCCCCAAGGACCCATTTTCTTTACCAAGAATCGATCAGGTGATAGACCCCACCGCCGGATGCGAGCTGTTGAGTTTTTTGGACGCATATTCAGGATATCACCAGATCAAGCTAAACCCGGCTGACAGACTGAAAACTGCTTTCATCACGCCGTTTGGAGCCTTCTGCTACCTCACCATGACGTTCGGCTTAAGGAACGCCGGCGCCACCTTTCAGCGTTGCATGCAGAAGTGCCTCCTCAAGCAGCTCAGCAGGAACTCCCACGTTTACGTGGACGATGTGGTGGTGAAGACGGAAAAAGCGTGGGACACTGCTGGAAGACCTCAAGGAGACTTTTGAGAACCTGCGTCGGTTTCAGATCAAGCTCAACCCCAAGAAGTGAGTCTTCGGAGTACCAGCCGGCCAGCTCCTTGGCTTCCTTGTCTCTGAATGCGGCATAGAATGCAACCCAGTAAAGATCAAGGCCATTCAGAGAATGGAGGTACCCAGCCGACTGCTGGACGTGCAGAAGTTCATCGGCTGCTTGGCGTCCATCAGCCGATTCATCAGTTGGCTGGGCGAGAAAGCTCTCCCCTTATACCAACTCAGGAAGAAGACCACTTTTTTTGAGTGGAACTATAAGGCGGACGAAGCTTTTCACCAGTTGAAGAAGATGTTGACTACTCCACCTGTCCTGACGGCTCCGACTCCCAAGCAACCTATGCTCCTATACATCGCCGCCACCAGCCGAGTAGTCAGCACGGTCATTGTAGTGGTGCGCAAGGAGGAAGGCAAGGCGCTGCCTGTCCAGAGACCGATATATTACCTGAGCGAGGTACTGTCGACCTCCAAGCAGAACTACCCCCACTACCAGAAGATGTGCTATGGCGTACACTTTGCTGCCAAGAAATTGAAGCCTTACTTTCAAGAGCATCCAATCATGGTGGTCTGCACGGCCCCACTTGCCGAGATCATTGGTAGCCGAGATGCTTCTGGCCGAGTGGCCAAGTGGGCCATAGAGCTAGCTCCTTACACCAGCCCCGCACCGCTATCAAGTGTTGGGAACGTAGTAATTTCAAAAAAATTCCTACGCACACGCAAGATCATGGTGATGCATAGCAACGAGAGGGGAGAGTGTGATCTACGTACCCTTGTAGACCGACAGCGGAAGCATTAGCACAACGCGGTTGATGTAGTCGTACGCCTTCACGGCCCGACCGATCAAGCACCGAAACTACGGCACCTCCGAGTTTTAGCACACGTTTAGCTCAATGACGATCCCCGGACTCTGATCTAGCAAAGTGTCGGGGAAGAGTTCCGTCAGCACGACGGCGTGGTGACGATCTTGATGTACTACCGTCGCAGGGCTTCGCCTAAGCACCGCTACAATATTATCGAGGATTATGGTGGAAGGAGGCACCGCACACGGCTAAGAATATGATCACGTGGATCAACTTGTGTGTCTAGGGGTGCCCCCTACCTCCGTATATAAAGGAACAAGGGGGAGGTGCGGCCGGCCAGGAGGAGGGCGCGCCAGGAGGAGTCCTACTCCCACCGGGAGTAGGATTCCCCCCTTTCCTAGTTGGAATAGGATTCGGGAAGGGGGAAAGAGGAGAGAGAGAAGGAAGGGGGGCACTGCCCCCCTCTCCTTGTCCTATTCGGACTAGGGGGGAGGGGCACACGGCCCAGCCCCGGCCACCTCTCCTCTCTTCCACTAAAGCCCACTAAGGCCCATATACCTCCCGGGGGGTTCCGGTAACCTCCCGATACTCCGGTAAAATCCCGATTTCACCCGGAACACTTCCGATATCCAAATATAGGCTTCCAATATATCAATCTTTATGTATCGACCATTTCGAGACTCCTCGTCATGTCTGTGATCACATCCGGGACTCCGAACAAACTTTGGTACATCAAAATGCATAAACTCATAATATAACTGTCATCAAAACCTTAAGCGTGCGGACTCGAGAACAATGTAGACATGACCGAGACACGTCTCCGGTCAATAACCAATAGCGGAACCTGGATGCTCATATTGGCTCCCACATATTCTACGAAGATCTTTATCGGTCAGACCGCATAACAACATACGTTGTTCCCTTTGTCATCGGTATGTTACTTGCCCGAGATTCGATTGTCGGTATCTCAATACCTAGTTCAATCTCGTTACCAGCAAGTCTCTTTACTCGTTTCGTAATACATCATCTTGCAACTAACTCATTAGTTGTAATGCTTGCAAGGCTTATGTGATGTGCATTACCGAGAGGGCCCAGAGATACCTCTCCGACAATCGGAGTGACAAATCCTAATCTCGAAATACTCCAACCCAACATGTACCTTTGGAGACACCTGTAGAGCTCCTTTATAATCACCCAGTTACGTTGTGACGTTTGGTAGCACCCAAAGTGTTCCTCCGGCAAACGGGAGTTGCATAATCTCATAGTCATAGGAACATGTATAAGTCATGAAGAAAGCAATAGCAACATACTAAACAATCGGGTGCTAAGCTAATGGAATGGGTCATGTCAATCACATCATTCTCCTAATGATGTGATCCCATTAATCAAATGACAACACATGTCTATGGTTAGGAAACATAACCATCTTTGATTAATGAGCTAGTCAAGTAGAGGCATACTAGTGACGTTTGGTTTGTCTATGTATTCACACAAGTATTATGTTTCCGGATAATACAATTCTAGCATGAATAATAAACATTTATCATGATATAAGGAAATAACATTATTATTGCCTCTAGGGCATATTTCCTTCATCAAGTCAAAAGCACTGGCCGACTTCCTCGTCGACTGGGCCGAGACCCAGTACCTACCTCCAGCACCTGATTCCACCCATTGGCGGATGCATTTCGACGGCTCCAATATGCGCACTGGCTTGGGAGCCGGCGTCGTCCTCACCTCTCCCAAAGGCGACAAGCTCAAGTATGCGCTGCAAATCCACTTTGCCGCCTCCAATAACGTCGCCGAGTACGATGCGCTCATTCACAGGCTCCGGCTTGCCAAAGAGCTTGGCATCCGCCGGATCTTGTGTTATGGTGACTCGGACTTAGTGGTCCAGCAATCATCTGGCGACTGGGACGCGAAAGATGCAAACATGGCAAGCTACCGTTTCCTCGTGCATCAACTCAGAGGGTATTTCGAAGGGTGCGAGTTCCTCCATGTGCCAAGAAATGACAACGACCAAGCAGATGCCTTGGCATGAATAGGCTCTACCCGCCAAGCAATACCATCTTGCGTCGTCCTTCAACGCCTCCTCAAGCCTTCACCAGAATCAGAGTCCATTTTTGTGCCGGCTCCTCCCGAAGACGTCGGATCCGACTCCAGAGCTCCGGCAGTTAGAACAAGGATTTTGGCAGAAGACCCCAAGGCTGCCACAGCCAAACCCGGCCTGGGGACTACGGTGGCGGACTCAAAGACTCCAGAACTCGGCCCAAGGACCGCGCCAGTCAGCCTGGGGACTTCATCAACCCAGCAAGCGGCTGTTGACTCCAACCCGCCGCCTCCCAGCCCAACCGCCCTCGTCCAAGTCGCAGTTCTGGCAGTCAAAGAAGTAGCAGCACCCTCATGGGCCCAGCCCATCCTCAAATTCCTGGTGAACAAAGAGCTGCCAACTGATGAAACTTCAGCTCGGCAAATACAACACCGGGCGGCAGCCTACACCATAGTCAACAGAGAGCTGGTCAGGCGCAGCGTCACTGGTGTCTACCAGCGCTGCGTAGAGCCAGAGCAAGGCCAAGCGATTCTCAAAGACATCCATCAAGGCAAGTGCGGTCACCATGCGGCTTCAAGAGCACTCGTCGCCAAAGCCTTTCGACACGGTTTCTTCTGGCCAACTGCCTTGGAAGAGGCCAAGGAGCTGGTCCAAAGATGCAAAGGGTGTCAGAAGTTCAGCTCCAAGCCGCACCAGCCAGCTTCTGCACTCAAGACCATCCCCATTGCCTGGCCTTTCGCAGTTTGGGGTCTAGACATGGTGGGACCATTCAAAACAGCACGAGGTGGTTTAACTCACTTACTTGTCGCAGTGGACAAGTTCACCAAGTGGATAGAAGCAAAGCCAATCAAGAAGCTGAACGGTCCGACTGCCGTAACTTTCATCTCCGATATCACAATTCGGTACGGCATACCACACAACATCATCACCGACAACGACACAAATTTCTCCAAAGGCGCCTTGGCCCGTTTCTGCGCAACACAGGGCATCTGACTGGACCTAGCGTCCATTGCCCACCCGCAGTCAAACGGCCAAGTGGAGCGAGCAAATGGCCTCATCCTGTCCGGCATCAAGCCTCGGTTGATCGAGCCTCTGGAGCGCTCGGCTGGCTACTGGCTCGATGAGCTGCCAGCCGTCCTCTGGAGTCTGCGCACGACTCCAAACAAGTCAACCGGCTTCACGCCCTTCTTCCTCGTCTATGGTGCCGAAGCCGTCATCCCAACGGACATAGATTTTGACTCCCCACGAGTCACCATGTACACCGAGGAGGAAGCAGAAGAAGCACGACAAGACGGCGTCGATCTGCTGGAAGAGGGCCGGCTGTTGGCACTCAGCCGGTCCAGCATCTACTAGCAAAGCCTACGCCGATACCACAACAGGAAGGTCAGGCCAAGATCTTTCCAAGAAGGAGACCTTGTGCCCCGGCTGATCCAGCGAACAGCCGGCCAGCACAAGCTGTCGGCGCCTTAGGAAGGCCCTTTCATCATCAGCAAAGTACTGGGCAACGATTCCTACTACTCGATCGACGCTCAGAAGCCCCGAGCACGCAAGAGGGACGACTCCGGCAAGGAGACAGAGCGGCCATGGAATGCAAATCTCCTCTGAAGATTTTACAGTTGATGCAGTATGTACCACGCTACCTTTTGTATTAAAGTACCAAGACTTCGGGCCCCCCAAGGCGAGCTCGGGGTCTGCCCTCTTTTGTCTGTATGATAAAAATTATGACTGCGAGTATGTTACTCCTTTTTATGCCGTTTGGCATCGGGCTCGACAAGTTGGCCTGGGGACTTGCTGCCTTGCACTATGAAATGCTTCCTACAGTCGGACAAGTAGTGTGTAAATGCCCAAACTGTCTCCTGTCAGAAGCCGCAGCTCGCAGAGCGACTGTACGGTGGGCAGCAGTAAGGTAGAATGGGCATTCGCATGAAAAATGGCTAAGGACTCAAAGCATAAAACATAGCTCAAGATGGCTTCCAGCCTTTCTCGCAAACTGACTCTCGGATAGTCGGATTGCTGTCTTCTATCTAACTTGCTCAAAAAATCTTGAAAATGGCTAAGTACTTGCTTTCCCAAAGTAGCCTAGCACTTGATCCAGCGACAGTCCACAGAGCGGCTATCCGATTGGCAAGGCAGGCAACTAAGAGAAAGCGGCAAAGGAAAAAAGCTAAAAGAGCATTGAGCAAGAAAAGATAGAACTCAGATAAATATATTTACATAACATAGGCCCTTGGCCGAATTTTTGAGTAGAGGTTCAAAATACACCCCGCGGGTGGAATTGTGCGAATTAACAAGTTCTTCAAATACTACTGAGGCAGACAAAACAAATATACAGCGGCAGCTTAGGAAGCGGCAGACGGACTCGGAGGGTCGGAGGAGGCGCCAGCGCCAGGCGTCGGGGCGGCCGGCTGGCTAGTCTCGGCTTGATCGCCTCCGGCAGCAGTCGGGTCGGTTGCACGCGGCTCGTTGCTGGAGGCACGGTCGAGCTGAGGCTGGCCGTCTGCTCCGTCTTCTGGTGCCTCCGCCTCGCCTCCGTCCTCCGCCTCGCCCTCTTCCTCGACGCTAGAACCAATCACCTCCGCCGAGTCCTCACCGTAGTTTGGGTTCATCCCAAACCACTCCGGCGGTACCTCCTCGCCGTCTTCAGACCGCTCGGGGACGAAGATGCTGGTGTCGGTGTACTCAGCGATCGCCGCAGCACGCTTGACGAGGGTGTCTTCCGCGACCGCCAGCTCCGGCTAGGCCTCCGACCGAAGTGTGGCCAGCCGGTCTAGGTCCAGCCCCGGATACCATGCCTTGACGAACTCCAAGGCCCGGCGCGCTCCAGCTCAGGCCGAAGAGCCCTTCCAGGCCTCAAGACGACCAGCCGCGACCTCCAGCCAGTCGGCCGTCAGGCTGGGGGTGCGCGGAGACTGCATATCCGGCCACAGGGCGGCAATTGCCTGGGCACCGACACGCTGAAGCCGGTGCAACATCCGGTGAGCCGGCCGAAGCTGAGCCTCGATGCCCAGGATGTGCTTGTCAAGTGTTCGGGGGGCATCGGCGGCAATCTCTGCGCCCTCCGCCCTCCGACCTTCATGGTCAGCCTCGATGGCTTGAATGGCGGCCTGCGACTGCCCAGGGAAGAAGTCTACAAAGACGCGAAGAAACGAAGAAGCTAGTCAAAAACCAGGAGTCGGCACGACTTAAATCGCCAGCTCAAAGAAAGAAAATAAAGAAACTCACCATCAACGATGTCTTCAATCTCGTGGAAGCCGGAGGACAGCAGCGCCTCCTTGTCAGACCAGGAGGAGCGCTCGCTCGCGAACTCGGCCAGGAGGGCGGTTTCCGTCTCCTCCGCCTCCCTCTGCATCTTCACAAGCGGCTCCTTCTACTCTGCCAATTGAGTGGCCAGCAGATCGCGCTCCATGGCGAGCTTGCCGCACTCCTCCTCTTTGGCGCGCAAAGCGGAGTTGGCGTCGCTCAGCTGCTGTTGAAGAGCAGCGTTGGCCCCTGAGAAGAAGAAAGAAAGAAGGCGTCAAGTCATCAGTAAAGAAGGTCGCCGGGGAGATCCGGCCCGATTGCTCAGCAGTCGGCCCGAATCTCGGGGACTACAGCCCGCGGGTGTGCCAGCGCGCCCCGTGAAGAAGGAAAAGAACTTACTCTGGCTCTCCAACAAATCAGCGGTCCGCTTGCCCAGCTCTTCAACATTACGGTTGAAGGCAGTGACGCGGAGGTTGTGGTAATCCTGTGACGAACGTTTCAGACAAAAGTTAACACCCAAAGTTCATCAATTGGAGTTCCGAGCTGCCTGCTCAGCAGCCAGCCTGAAACTCGGGGACTACACCCAGTGGGTGCGCTGGCGCGCCCCCACAGAGAGGAACAAGAAAAACAAAGACCAAAGGGAAAAACATACCCGGACGGCTGCCCGCGACGCCAGGAATGCCTTGATGCAACTCTGGAGAGCGTCGCCCTCAGCGCGAAGCTTCGCCTGGACGTCCAGGAGCACCTGGTTCAGCGGCCCTGTGCCGCCTCCTCGCACCCACCCAGTAGGCGCGGCGCTTGTCGCCTCGGCGTCTGGGATCGCCGAGCTAGCGGTGCCGGCTTCCAGGGTGCGGGGTGCTGAAGTCGCCTTCTCCAGACGGCGGCGCGTTGGTGAGCCGACTTGAAGAAGTAGCCTCGCCACGGCCTCGTCTTCGGTCGGCGGCACTGGAGGGCCCGCCAGCTGCCCGCCCCGCGCACCTTCAGACGGCGGTGGAGGCGGCAGCGGAACATTCACATCCGGCGTAGAGGGGTCGCCGCCCTCCCCCTCCACGACGGGGTTCTCCCCGCCGGCTTCCCCAGTCTGCCCCGTGAACTCTGGAGGCGGCGGCGCAGAGTTCAACGGGGTAACGAGAACCGCCGACTGGCATCGTGCGGCTTCCTCAGCATGCTGCTTCGCCGCGGCGGCGGCTTCGGCCTCCGCCAGTTTTTTCTTGGCGGAGGCCTCCGCCCTGTCGGCCTCCGCCTTCTCCGGGCGGAGGGCCTCTTCTTCGTTGCGCTTCTCCTGCGCATTCCGCTCCGTCGCCTCCGGAGGTGAGCAGCGGGGTCAATCCGCCGAGTGGTGGCGGACGTCTCCGCTGACCCCATGACGGAGGCGGCGGTGACCCTCTCAAGAGAGAGGGGAGCCCTGAAGCAAGAGGGGCAAGCGGAGACTTAGACAAAGTCACAAAGAAAGAATAAAACTTTGAAGACAGAATACTTACGCGGAGACCAATGGCGGCTTCTTCACTTCCTTACGGAAGCGGATGGCCTTCGCGGCCGCCTCGTCCCGCCGGGTCGCCGCAGCCGAACCCTTGGGCTTCTTCGGCCGACTGCCGAACAAGGTCGGCACGGCCCTGCGCTTCTTTCCGCCGCCTGGAGCACCCGGCGCGACAAAAGAGCCCGCGCCAGGCTGGCTGGCTCCTGGCTGATGGCGAGGGGTGACTTCTCCCTCGGCGTCGTCGTCAGGCCAGTCGGCGAAAGTGGCCAAGGGCCTGAAGTCGCCTGTTGTTCCTCCTCCTCCCTCGGCTTCATCTTCCAGAGCCGCCGCCCCCAGATCGGGGTCGTCGACGTCGCTCTCCGCCCGGTCGGCAAGGAACTCGCGAGTCGGCCCCGAGGTGCCGGCTGGTGGGTGGAGGAGAGGATTCTAACCAAAGCCGGCTAGTCAAAACAAAACTCGGCAAGAAGAAGACAGTCCAAAGAAAGAAAAGAAAGGCGACTCACCATGGGCGGGGGTTGGCGCGGGAGTACGGCTCCTTGCCGAATCGCCAGTCCTCCATGAGCCTGCTGTCTGAGAGGTAGTTCACCATGAAGGCCACCTCTTCATGAGGCATGTCCTTGGTGCACATCCGACTCGGGTCGCGGTGCCCGCTCATCTGGCATATCATATGAGGACGGCCTTGGAGTGGGAGAACTCGGCGCGAAACAAAGGCGGCCAGCAGGTCCGGACCAGTCAGACCCTCCGACTGCGTCAGCACTCGGAGTCGCGTGATGGTGCCGGCTCCCGCACGTGTCAGCAACTTGGCCCGGTACGACCAGTTGGGCAGTCGCCCAGCCGGCGGGCCGGCTTCGAAAGCCGGCAAGTTGACCCAGTCTCCCCTCGCGGAGGCATTCTTGACGTAGAAGTAGGATCTCTGCCACATCTTCACCGACTTGATCAGCGAGATGGAGGGGAAGGGATTGTCGGCCCCCGACCTTCGCACGACGATGAAAGCGCCGCACTGAGCCGACACGCCCGCAGCCTGGGTGCCGAGCTTGGAGAATAAGAACTCCCCCAGAGCTCGAGGGTGGGGAGGACTCCGAGGAAGCCTTCGCACATGGCCATGAAGGCGGACAGTAGCACCACTGCGTTGGGGGTGAGGTGGTGCGGCTGGAGGCCGTAGAATTCGAGGAAGGACCAGAAGAAACTGCTCGCCGGCAGCCCCAACCCGCGCAGGCAGTGCGAGCGGAAGATAACCCGCTCGCCCTCCTGCGGCGCGGGGGAAATCTCCCCCTTCGGCGCAAGACGCACCTGCACGCGATCCTCACCGGGAAGCCGACGAGTCCGACGGAGGAACTCGACGTGGTCTTCATGAACTTCGGAGCCGTCCCAGGTGCCGGAGCGCACTGGGTGAGGCGCGGCGGCGGAGGAAGAACTCATTGCGAGTTGTCGCCGCAGCGTTCGCCGGAGCTTGGGCGTGCGGCGGAGCGAAGAAGAGACGAGGAGGGAGGAGAGCGAGGAGCAGCAAGGAGGAAGAGAACGAGGAGTAGTGGGAAGGAGGGGTGCGCGTGCCCCCCTCTTCCCCCTACTTATAGCCCCGTGGGCTGCGAAGCCGAGGGGGCGGACGTGGGGATTTACTGCGCCCACAACCCCACGACCCCCATGATCCACGATAAAGTTACTGTGCGCAGTAACTCCACGGGAATCCCAACCGTCCACCGGGGCCGCAGCGGATCTGCTCGGGCGCCGAGGCGCGGTAGTGGCGGGCCCCGCCTATGGGCCTGTCCCGTCACGCGCGTAGGCTGGCAGGACGGCCTAGCCACGTGCCCTCGCATGACAGGCCTAGAACGGGCGGCGGCCAGGAAGCTTAGCTAGCACACCACTTAAATCCCGCCGCGACGTTCGAAATACTGAGCGAGTCGGAATTGAGTGAGTCCGAGTTGAGCAAATCCGACTCCTTCTAGTCGGCCCGGCAGAAGTCAATCAAAGACCATGTGTTGAGCACCCGGAAAGAGAAACTGCTGAGGCTTCTTGGCCGATCGTCCGCGGCGCCTCACCAGCTTCGGGGACTACTGCCTGAGTAATGGACCACAGGTAGGCCAACCCGAGTCCCATAACCTTGAAGGAAATATGCCCTAGAGGCAGTAATAAAGTTATTATTTATTTCCTTATATCATGATAAATGTTTATTATTCATGCTAGAATTGTATTAATCGGAAACATAATACATGTGTGCATACATAGACAAACAGAGTGTCACTAGTATGCCTCTACTTGACTAGCTCGTTAATCAAAGATGGTTATGTTTCCTAACCATGGACAAAAGAGTTGTTATTTGATTAATGAGATCACATCATTAGTTGAATGATCTGATTGACATGACCCATTCCATTAGCTTAGCACCCGATCGTTTAGTATGTTGCTATTGCTTTCTTCATGACTTATACATGTTCCTATGACTATGAGATTATGCAACTCACGTTTGCCGGAGGAACACTTTGGGTGCTACCAAACGTCACAACATAACTGGGTGATTATAAAGGAGCATTACAGGTGTCTCCAAAGGTAGATGTTGGGTTGGCGTATTTCGAGATTAGGATTTGTCACTCCGATTGTCGGAGAGGTATCTCTGGGCCCTCTCGGTAATGCACATCACATAAGCCTTGCAAGCATTGCAACCAATGAGTTAGTTGCGAGATGATGTATTACGGAACGAGTAAAGAGACTTGCCGGTAACGAGATTGAACTAGGTATTGGATACCGACGATCGAATCTCGGGCAAGTAACATACCGATGACAAAGGGAACAACGTATGTTGTTATGCGGTCTGACCGATAAAGACCTTCGTAGAATATGTAGGAGCCAATATGGGCATCCAGGTCCCGCTATTGGTTATTGACCGGAGATTTGTCTCAGTCATGTCTACATTGTTCTCGAACCATAGGGTCCGCACGCTTAACGTTACGATGACAGTTATTATGAGTTTATGCATTTTGATGTACCGAAGTTAGTTCGGAGTCCCGTATGTGATCACGGACATGACGAGGAGTCTTGAAATGGTCGATACATAAAGATTGATATATTGGAAGCCTATATTTGGATATCGGAAGTGTTCCGGATGAAATCGGGATTTTACTGGAGTATCGGGAAGTTACCGGAACCCCCCGGGAACCAGATGGGCCTTAATGGGCTTTAGTGGAAAGGAGAAAGGGGCAGCCCAATGTGGCCGCGCGCCTTCCCCCCTCCCCTAGTCCTATTAGGACTAGGAGAGGTGGCCGGTCCCCCTCCCTCTCTTTCCCCCTTGGGAGTCCTAGTCCAACTATGATTGGGGGGGGAGTCCTACTCCCGGTAGGAGTAGGACTCCTCCTGCGCCCTCCTCCTGGCCGGCCGCCCCCTCCCCCTTGGCTCCTTTATATACTGGGGCAGGGGGGCACCTCTAGACACACAAGTTGATCATTGAGATCGTTCCTTAGCCGTGTGCGGTGCCCCCTGCCACCATATTCCACCTCGATCATATCGTTGTAGTGCTTAGGCGAAGCCCTGCGTCGGTAAAACATCAAGATCGTCACCACGCCATCGTGCTGACGGAACTCCTCCCCGAAGCTTTGCTGGATCGGAGCCCGGGGATCGTCATCGAGCTGTACGTGTGCTAAGAACTCGGAGGTGCCGGAGTAACGGTGCTTGGATCGGTCGGATCGGGAAGACGTACGACTACTTCCTCTATGTTGTGTCAACGCTTCCGCAGTCGGTCTGCGTAGGTACGTAGACAACACTCTCCCCTCTCGTTGCTATGCATCACCATGATCTTGAGTGTGCGTAGGAAATTTTTTGAAATTACTACGAAACCCAACAGTGGTATCAGAGCCTAGGTTTTATGGTTTGATGTTATATGCATGAGTAGAACACAAGTGAGTTGTGGGCGATATAAGTCATACTGCCTACCAGCATGTCATACTTTGGTTCGGCGGTATTGTTGGACGAGACGACCCAGACCGACATTACGCGTACGCTTACGCGAGACCGGTTCTCCCGACGTGCTTTGCACACAGGTGGCTTGCGGGCGACTGTCTCTCCAACTTTAGTTGAACCAAGTGTGGCTACGCCCGGTCCTTGCGAAGGTTAAAACGGAGTCTATTTGACAAACTATCGTTGTGGTTTTGATGCGTAGGTGAGATTGGTTCTTGCTTAAGCCCGTAGCAGCCACGTAAAACTTGCAACAACAAAGTAGAGGACGTCTAACTTGTTTTTGCAGGGCATGTTGTGATGTGATATGGTCAAGACATGATGCTGAATTTTATTGTATGAGATGATCATGTTTTGTAACCGAGTTATCGGCAACTGGCAGGAGCCATATGGTTGTCGCTTTATTGTATGCAATGCAATCGCGATGTAATGCTTTACTTTATCGGTAACGATAGTCGTGGAAGCATAAGATTGGCGAGACAACAACGATTCTACGATAGAGATCAAGGTGTCGCGCCGGTGACGATGGTGATCATGACGGTGCTTCGGAGATGGAGATCACAAGCACAAGATGATGATGGCCATATCATATCACTTATATTGATTCCATGTGATGTTTATCTTATTATGCATCTTATCTTGCTTTGATTGACGGTAGCATTATAAGATGATCTCTCACTAAATTATCAAGAAGTGTTCTCCCTGAGTATACACCGTTGCGAAAGTTCTTCGTGCTGAGACACCACGTGATGATCGGGTGTGATAGGCTCTACGTTCAAATACAACGGGTGCAAAAAAGTTGCACACGCGGAATACTCAGGTTATACTTGACGAGCCAAAGCATATACAGATATGGCCTCGGAACACGGAGACCGAAAGGTCGAGCGTGAATCATATAGTAGATATGATCAACATAGTGATGTTCACCGATGAAACTACCCCATCTCACATGATGATCGGACATGGTTTAGTTGATTTGGATCACGTGATCACTTAGAGGATTAGAGGGATGTCTATCTAAGTGGGAGTTCTTAAGTAATATGATTAATTGAACTTAAATTTATCATGAACTTAGTACCTGATAGTATCTTGCTTGTTTATGTTGATTGTAGATAGATGGCTCGTGCTGTTGTTCCGTTGAATTTTAATGCGTTCCTTGAGAAAGCAAAGTTGAAAGATGATGGTGGCAATTACACGGACTGAGTCCGTAACTTGAGGATTATCCTCATTGCTGCACAGAAGAATTACGTCCTGGAAGCACCGCTGGGTGCCAGGCCTGCTGCTGGAGCAACACCAGATGTTATGAACGTCTGGCAGAGTAAAGCTGATGACTACTCGATAGTTCAGTGTGCCATGCTTTACGACTTAGAATCGGGACTTCAACGACGTTTTGAACGTCATGGAGCATATGAGATGTTCCAGGAATTGAAGTTAATATTTCAAGCAAATGCCCGGATTGAGAGATATGAAGTCTCCAATAAGTTCTATAGCTGTAAGATGGAGGAGAACAGTTATGTCAGTGAACATATACTCAGAATGTCTGGGTATAATAATCACTTGATTCAATTGGGAGTTAATCTTCCAGATGATTGGGTCATTGACAGAACTCTCCAATCACTGCCACCAAGCTACAAAAGCTTCGTGATGAACTATAATATGCAAGGGATGAATAAGACTATTCCCGAGCTCTTCGCAATGCTGAAAGCTGCAGAGGTAAAAATCAAAAAGGAGCATCAAGTGTTGATGGTCAACAAGACCACTAGTTTCAAGAAAAAGGGCAAAGGGAAGAAGAAGGGAAACTTCAAAAAGAATAGCAAGCAAGTTGCTACTCAAGAGAAGAAACCCAAGTCTGGACCAAAGCCTGAAACTGAGTGCTTCTACTGCAAGCAGATTGGTCACTGGAAGCGGAACTGCCCCAAGTATTTGGCGGATAAGAAGGATGGCAAGGTGAACAAAGGTATATGTGATATACATGTTATTGATGTGTACCTTACTAATGCTCGCAGTAGCACCTAGGTATTTGATACTGGTTCTGTTGCTAATATTTGCAACTCGAAACAGGGACTACGGATTAAGCGAAGATTAGCTAAGGACGAGGTGACGATGCGCGTGGGAAACGGTTCCAAAGTCGATGTGATCGCGGTCGGCACGCTACCTCTACATCTACCTTTGGGATTAGTAGTGCTTACGCGAAGCCCTGCGTCAGTAGTACATCAAGATCGTCACCACGCCGTCGTGCTGACGGAACTCTTCCTCGACGCTTTGCTGGATCGGAGCCCGAGGATCGTCATCGAGCTGAACGTGTGCTAAGAACTCGGAGGTGTCGGATCGGGAAGAAGACGTACGACTACTTCCTCTACGTTGTGTCAACGCTTCCGTTGCGATCTACAAGGGTACGTAGATCAGACTCTCCCCCTCGTTGCTATGCATCACCATGATCTTGCGTGTGCGTAGGAATTTTTTTGAAATTACTACGTTCCCCAACAGTGGCATCCGAGCCTAGGTTTTATGGTTTGATGTTATTTGCACGAGTAGAACACAAGTGAGTTGTGGGCGATACAAGTCATACTGCCTACCAGCATGTCATACTTTGGTTCGGCGGTATTGTTGGACGAGACGACCCGGACCAACCTTACGCGTACGCTTACGCGAGACCGGTTCCCTCGATGTGCTTTGCACATAGATGGCTTGCGGGCGACTGTCTCTCCAACTTTAGTTGAACCAAGTGTGGCTACGCCCGGTCCTTGAGAAGGTTAAAACGAAGTCTATTTGACAAACTATCGTTGTGGTTTTGATGCGTAGGTGAGATGAGTTCTTGCTTAAGCCCGTCGCAGCCACGTAAAACTTGCAACAACAAAGTAGAGGACGTCTAACTTGTTTTTGCAGGGCATGTTGTGATGTGATATGGTCAAGGCATGATGCTAAATTTTATTGTATGAGATGATCATGTTTTGTAACCGAGTTATCGGCAACTGGCAGGAGCCATATGGTTGTCGTTTTATTGTATGCAATGCAATCGCGATGTAAGGCTTTACTTTATTGCTAAGTGGTAGTGATAGTCATGGAGCATAAGATTGGAGAGACGACAACGATGCTATGATGGAGATCAAGGTGTCGCGCCGGTGACGATGGTGATCATGACGGTGCTTCGGAGATGGAGATCACAAGCACAAGATGATGATGGCCATATCATATCACTTATATTGATTGCATGTGATGTTTATCCTTTTATGCATCTTATCTTGCTTTGATTGACAGTAGCATTATAAGATGATCTCTCACTAAATTATCAAGAAGTGTTCTCCCTGAGTATGCACCGTTGCCAAAGTTCGTCGTGCCCAGACACCACATGATGATCGGGTGTGATAAGCTCTACGTCCATCTACAACGGGTGCAAGCTAGTTTTGCACACGCAGAATACTCAGATTAAACTTGACGAGCCTAGCATATGCAGATATGGCCTCGGAACACAGAGACCGAAAGGTCGAGCGTGAATCATATAGTAGATATGATCAACATAAACGATGTTCACCATTGAAAACTACTCCATCTCACGTGATGATCGGTTATGGTTTAGTTGATTTGGATCACGTGATCACTTAGAGGATTAGAGGGATGTCTATCTAAGTGGGAGTTCTTAAGTAATTTGATTAACTGAACTTAAACTTATCATGAACTTAGTACCTGATAGTATCTTGCTTGTTGTAGATAGATGGCTCGTGCTATTGTTCCGTTGAATTTTAATGCGTTCCTTCAGAAAGCAAAGTTGAAAGATGATGGTAGCAATTACACGGACTGGGTCCGTAACCTGAGGATTATCCTCATTGCTGCACAGAAGAATTACGTCCTGGAAGCACCGCTGGGTGCCAGGCCTGCTGCTGGAGCAACACCAGATGTTATGAACGTCTGGCAGAGCAAAGCTGATGACTACTCGATAGTTCAGCGTGCCATGCTTTACGGCTTAGAATCGGGACTTCAACGACGTTTTGAACATCATGGAGCATATGAGATGTTCCAGGAGTTGAAGTTAATATTTCAAGCAAATGCCCGAATTGAGAGATATGAAGTCTCCAATAAGTTCTATAGCTGCAAGATGGAGGAGAACAGTTCTGTCAGTGAGCATATACTCAAAATGTCTGGGTATAATAATCACTTGATTCATATGGGAGTTAATCTTCCAGATGATTGCGTCATTGACAGAATTCTCCAATCACTGCCACCAAGCTACAAGAGCTTCGTGATGAACTATAATATATAAGGGATGAACAAGACTATTCCCGAGCTCTTCGCAATGCTAAAAGCTGCGGAGGTAGAAATCAAGAAGGAGCATCAAGTGTTGATGGTCAACAAGACCACTAGTTTCAAGAAAAAGGGCAAAGGGAAGAAGAAGGGGAACTTCAAGAAGAACAGCAAGCAAGTTGCTGCTCAGGAGAAGAAACCCAAGTCTGGACCTAAGCCTGAAACTGAGTGCTTCTACTGCAAGCAGACTAGTCAATGGAAGCGGAACTGCCCCAAGTATTTGGCGGATAAGAAGGATGGCAAGGTGAACAAAGGTATATGTGATATACATGTTATTGATGTGTACCTTACTAGAGCTCGCAGTAGCACCTGGGTATTTGATACTGGTTCTATTGCTAATATTTGCAACTCGAAACAGGGACTACGGAATAAGCGGACACTAGCAAAGGACGAGGTGACGATGCGCGTGGGAAACAGGTCCAAAGTCGATGTGATCGCAGTCGGCACGCTACCTCTACATCTACCTTCGGAATTAATATTAGACCTAAATAATTGTTATTTGGTGCCAGCGTTGAGCATGAACATTATATCTGGATCTTGTTTAATGCAAGACGGTTATTCATTTAAATCAGAGAATAATGGTTTTTCTATTTATATGAGTAATATCTTTTATGGTCATGCACCCTTGAAGAGTGGTCTATTCTTGTTAAATCTCGATAGTAGTGATACACATATTCATAATGTAGAAGCCAAAAGATGCAGAGTTGATAATAATAGTGCAACTTATTTGTGGCACTGCCGTTTAGGTCATATCGGTGTAAAGCGTATGAAGAAACTCCATACTGATGGACTTTTGGAACCACTTGATTATGAATCACTTGGTACTTGCGAACCGTGCCTCATGGGCAAGATGACTAAAACACCGTTCTCCGGTACTATGGAGAGAGCAACAGATTTATTGGAAATCATACATACCGATGTATGTGGTCCGATGAATATTGAGGCTCGTGGCGGATATCGTTATTTTCTCACCTTCATAGATCATTTAAACAGATATGGGTATATCTACTTAATGAAACACAAGTCTGAAACATTTGAAAAGTTCAAGGAATTTCAGAGTGAAGTTGAAAATCATCATAACAAGAAAATAAAGTTTCTACGATCTGATCGTGGAGGAGAATATTTGAGTTACGAGTTTGGTGTACATTTGAAAAATTGTGGAATAGTTTCGCAACTCACGCACCCGGAACACCACAGCGTAATGGTGTGTCCGAACGTCGTAATCGTACTTTACTAGATATGGTGCGATCTATGATGTCTCTTACTGATTTACCGCTATCATTTTGGGGTTATGCTTTAGAGACGGCCGCATTCATGTTAAATAGGGCACCATCAAAATCCGTTGAGACGACGCCTTATGAACTATGGTTTGGCAAGAAACCGAAGTTGTCGTTTCTTAAAGTTTGGGGCTGCGATGCTTATGTGAAAAAGCTTCAACCTGATAAGCTCGAACCCAAATCGGAGAAATGTGTCTTCATAGGATACCCAAAGGAGACTGTTGGGTACACCTTCTATCACAGATCCGAAGGCAAGACATTCGTTGCTAAGAATGGATCATTTCTAGAGAAGGAGTTTCTCTCGAAAGAAGTGAGTGGGAGGAAAGTAGAACTTGACGAGGTAACTGTACCTGCTCCATTACTGGAAAATAGTACATCGCAGAAAACTGTTTCTGCGACACCTATACCAATAAGTGAGGAAGCTAATGATGATGATCATGAAACTTCAGGTCAAGATACTACTGAACCACGTAGATCAACCAGAGTGAGATCCGCACCAGAGTGGTACGGTAATCCGGTTCTCGAAGTCATGCTACTAGATCATGATGAACCTACGAACTATGAAGAAGCAATGGTGAGCCCAGATTTCTCAAAGTGGCTTGATGCCATGAAATCTGAGATGGGATCCATGTATGAGAACAAAGTATGGACTTTGGTTGACTTGCCCGATGACCGGCAAGCAATTGAGAATAAATGGATCTTCAAGAAAAAGACTGACGCTGACGGTAATGTTACTGTCTATAAAGCTCGACTTGTCGCAAAAGGTTTTCGACAAGTTCAAGGGGTTGACTACGATGGGACTTTCTCACCCGTAGCGATGCTTAAGTCTGTCAGAATCATGTTAGCAATTGCCGCATTTTATGATTATGAAATTTGGCAGATGGATGTCAAAACTGCATTCCTGAATGGATTTCTGGAAGAAGAGTTGTATATGATGCAACCAGAAGGTTTTGTCGATCCAAAGGGAGCTAACAAAGTGTGCAAGCTCCAGCGATCCATTTATGGACTGGTGCAAGCCTCTCGGAGTTGGAATAAACGCTTTGATAGTGTGATCAAAGCATTTGGCTTTATACAGACTTTTGGAGAAGCCTGTATTTACAAGAAAGTGAGTGGGAGCTCTGTAGCATTTCTGATATTATATGTGGATGACATATTGCTGATTGGAAATGATATAGAATTTCTGGATAGCATAAAGGGATACTTGAATAAAAGTTTTTCGATGAAAGACCTCGGGGAAGATGCTTACATATTAGGCATAAAGATCTATAGAGATAGATCAAGACGCTTAATTGGACTTTCACAAAGCACATACCTTGACAAGATTTTGAAGAAGTTCAAAATGGATCAAGCAAAGAAAGGGTTCTTGCCTGTGTTACAAGGTGTGAAGTTGAGTCAGACTCAATGCCCGACCACTGCAGAAGATAGAGAGAAAATGAAAGATGTTCCCTATGCTTCAGCCATAGGCTCCATCATGTATGCAATGCTGTGTACCAGACCTGATGTGTGCCTTGCTATAAGTTTAGCAGGGAGGTACCAAAGTAATCCAGGAGTGGATCACTGGACAGCGGTCAAAAACATCCTGAAATACCTGAAAAGGACTAAGGATATGTTTCTCGTATATGGAGGTGACAAAGAGCTCACCGTAAGAGGTTACGTTGATGCAAGCTTTGACACTGATCCGGACGATTCTAAATCGCAAACCGGATACGTGTTTACTTTAAACGGTGGAGCTGTCAGTTGGTGCAGTTCTAAACAAAGCGTCGTCGCGGGATCTACATGTGAAGCGGAGTACATAGCTGCTTCGGAAGCAGCAAACGAAGGAGTCTGGATGAAGGAGTTCATATCCGATCTAGGTGTCATACCTAGTGCATCGGGTCCAATGAAAATCTTTTGTGATAATACTGGTGCAATTGCTTTGGCAAAGGAATCCAGATTTCACAAAAGGACCAAACACATCAAGAGACGCTTCAACTCCATCCGGGATCTAGTCCAGGTGGGAGACATAGAGATTTGCAAGATACATACGGATCTGAATGTTGCAGACCCGTTGACTAAGCCTCTTCCACGAGAAAAACATGATCAGCACCAAGGCTCCATGGGTGTTAGAATCATTACTATGTAATCTAGATTATTGACTCTAGTGCAAGTGGGAGACTGAAGGAAATATGCCCTAGAGGCAATAATAAAGTTATTATTTATTTCCTTACATCATGATAAATGTTTATTATTCATGCTAGAATTGTATTAACCGGAAACATAATACATGTGTGAATACATAGACAAACAGAGTGTCACTAGTATGCCTCTACTAGACTAGCTCGGTAATCAAAGATGGTTATGTTTCCTAACCATGAACAATGTGTTGTTATTTGATTAACGAGGTCACATCATTAGTTGAATGATCTGATTGACATGACCCATTCCATTAGCTTAGCACCCGATCGTTTAGTATGTTGCTATTGCTTTCTTCATGACTTATACATGTTCCTATGACTATGAGATTATGCAACTCCCGTTTACCGGAGGAACACTTTGAGTGCTACCAAACGTCACAACGTAACTGGGTGATTATAAAGGAGTACTACAGGTGTCTCCAAAGGTAGATGTTGGGTTGGTGTATTTCGAGAATAGGATTTGTCACTCCGATTGTCGGAGAGGTATCTCTGGGCCCTCTCGGTAATGCTCATCACATAAGCCTTGCAAGCACTGCAACTAATATGTTAGTTGTGAGATGATGTATTACGGAACGAGTAAAGAGACTTACTGGTAACGAGATTGAACTAGGTATTGGATACCGACGATCGAATCTCGGGCAAGTAACATACCAATGACAAAGGGAACAACGTATGTTGTTATGCGGTCTGACCGATAAAGATCTTCGTAGAATATGTAGGAGCCAATATGGGCATCCAGGTCCCGCTATTGGTTATTGACCGGAGACGTGTCTCGGTCATGTCTACATTGTTCTCGAACCGTAGGGTCCGCACGCTTAACGTTACGATGATAGTTATTATGAGTTTATGCATTTTGATGTACCAAAGGTTGTTCGGAGTCCCGGATGTGATCACGGACATGACAAGGAGTCTCGAAATGGTCGAGACGTAAAGATTGATATATTGGAAGCCTATGTTTGGACATCGGAAGTGTTCCGGGTGAAATCGGGATTTTACCGGAATACCGGGAGGGTTACCGGAACCCCCCGGAAACCAAATGGGCCTTATTGGGCCTTAGTGGAAAGGTGAAAGGGGCAGCCCAAGGTGGGCTGCGCGCCTCCCCCCTCCCCTAGTCCTATTAGGACTAGGAGAGGTGGCCGGCCCCCTTCTCCCTCTCTCTCTCTCTCGAGGAATCCTATTAGGAATAGGATTGGGGGGGAGTCCTACTCCCGGTAGGAGTAGGACTCCTCCTGCGCCCTCCTCCTTTGGCCGGCCAGCCCTCCCCCTGGCAACCTTTATATACGGGGCCAGGGGGCACCTCTAGACACACAGAAGTTGATCCTTGAGATCGTTCCTTAGCCGTGTGCGGTGCCCCCTGCCACCAAATTCCACCTCGATCATACCGTTGTAGTGCTTAGGCGAAGCCCTGCGTCGGTAGTACATCAAGATCGTCACCACGCCGTCGTGCTGACGGAACTCTTCCTCGACGCTTTGCTGGATCGGAGCCCGAGGATCGTCATCGAGCTGAACGTGTGCTAAGAACTCGGAGGTGCCGGAGTAACGGTGCTTGGATCGGTCGGATCGGGAAGAAGACGTACGACTACTTCCTCTACGTTGTGTCAACGCTTCCGTTGCGATCTACAAGGGTACGTAGATTAGACTCTCCCCCTCGTTGCTATGCATCACCATGATCTTGCGTGTGCGTAGGAAATTTTTTGAAATTACTACGTTCCCCAACACCCGCCAGTCGGCGGGCCCCAGCGGTCGGCAGAGAAGACGGAGGCCAGAGGCACTGACGGCTGGGCCCGCGTCCTGCCGGATTACCATTGTACCCCTGGGGGGTAGGCCTATATAAACCCCCCCCCCCCCCCCGGGGGCACCCATGCAAAGGGTTGGAACCCATTAGCTCTAGACCAGATCATATAGAAGGGTGAGAGCTAGCCTTGCCCTCTCCTACCACCAGAAAACAGCTCAAGCAGCAACCGTGTAAACACTTTGGCCATAGTGATCATGCGGAGACCCCGCAGAGCAGCAGTAGGGGTATTATCTCCCCGGAGAGCCCCGAAGCTGGGTAAGATTCGCCGGTGTGCATGTCTTCGCCTCATCCCGTTTCCACGCACCGGCGACGTTCTACTCGCCCCCACCATGATAAGCCATCCGTTGGCATATGTCGCACCAAACCCCCGACATTGTTACTCTTCCCTATCGGAGTGCTTTCAACTTTGTTCTTCTCCGTTGCATTCTTTCTTTCAATCTGTTCAACCTCTCAAGGTTCGTGGTTTCACTCAGTTTTCAAAGAAGCAACTTAGTTTTACCTCTTCTCTTTCTCTTCCGTTGTCCCTCCGGTGCCATTCTAGATCTCGGGACGAGATCCTCTCGTAGTGGTGGAGTGTTGTGACGCCCCGAGACCGTTGCGCCAGGTGTCTTCCAGTTATTCACCGACGTTGCCATGTCTTTTTCTTGCGTGTTGCATTTCTTCATGTCATCATGTGCATTGCATCATCATGTTTTCAAAACCTGCATCCGTCCGGGTTCCCCTAGTTCCGTCCGTTGTCCGTTCTGAGCCTAGACACACTTGCACGCGCACGCGGCATGTCCGAAATAGTATTTTATAAGTGGCCGGAAAATGTTCTCGGATTGGGTTGAAAGTTGGCGTGTGGTCTTATTATAGTGTAGATAGACCACCTATCAAGTTTCATCGCATTTGGAGTTCGTTTGTTAGCCCAACCGTTAAACTATAGCGGCATTATAGTCGAGCACACGTTGGATGTTTTCGGTCTCCGAAAACAGTCGCCGGGCCTCCCTCTCTTCTCTTCTCTCAGCTCGAGACCGTCTACACAGCCCACTACCTACCGCCAGATCCAACCTAAGCTCTCTCGTCAGCCCGCGGCCCTCCTCGCGCGCGCGTCCGAAAAATGTCCCGGACCCGACCTGGACAGTCGTTACCGTTGTGTCTGGATCATCCCCAAACATCCCTAAATCATCATCGGTTTCTCTTTTGGAGTCCCTAGCTATTTTATTCGCGGCCGTCCGATTATGATCGAAGAGACCTAACCGCCCTAAGCTGATCTGACTTACTATTTATAGTCCACCCTTAGTCATTTTGGACAACCCTAAAAATTCTCCACCTTGTCCCATCCATCCCATTCCCCACGCCGCCGCCACTTTCCTTGTATTCAGCGTCGATCCAACCAGCAACCCCCACCTCTCCCTCTCAGATCGACCCCGCGCTCGATTACGATTGGATCGAGAGCCTCCTCCTCCCTCTTCGATCCAGAGGAGTGGAGATCCTCCTCGCTCTCCCGAAGCCCCTGCCTCCTCTCTCGTCCACCAGGAACAGTGCCGCCCCTCTCCTTCCCGTGCTTCCTCTCCTCTCGCCTGTCCCTGACCTCTCTCTTCCCCTTCACAGGTGCTCCGCTCACCATGGCCCAGAGCTCCGCCGCACCAAGTCCGTCTCCACGTTGTCCCTGCACCGGCGCCGTCCAAGCACGTTCTCCGGCCTCCCTCGTTTTTCCCGCGTCACCGGAGATCGCGCCAAGTACAGCGCCGCCTCATCCCTGCGTTGCAGCGAGCCGCCGTCTGCGTTGACCCGCTGCTGCTCGTCTTCATCGAGCCGGCCAAGCCCCAGGAACGCCATGGCCGCCCCTCTTTTCCTCACGGGTCCTGGACCCCTGCGCCCCATCACCGGCGTCTGGCGCCGCCATGGATTCGCGCCAAGGATTCCTCACCTCCGCCCGGTTCCTCTCCCGCCGTCACCTGCTTCCGCCTGGCCTTGCATCTCCCGTCGCCCCGCCAAGGCTCGTCGCCGACCTCCCCTGCCGAGTCCCGCGCCCCATGCCGCTCCCTGCTGACTCCGCCGGAGCCGCGCCTCTCCACGCCTGAGAATGCCGGCCATCTCCCTCGTCAGAGTCACGCCCTACTTCCTCTGCTTCGCCCACGCCCCTGTTTTGCCCGAGGGGAACGAGCAGCGCAGCCCGTACTCGATCCGCTAGCATGCGTTGACCGCAACCACGCTCCGGGCCACTTCGGTGCTAAGGCCCAACCGTGGCCTCCTCTCTGGCCCAGCTCCCGTTTCGGTCTGCTAGGCCGATGTGAGCAGCCCCACATTTTCCCCCCTGTGCATGTTGGCCCATTTACAGATTCGGTCTGTTTTGTTTTTCCCTTGCTGCTGCGATTTTAGCAATTAAACCTGAGACTGGAGTTTTTACAGAAAGGTCCCTAAACTTCATGCATATAATAACTTAACAACTGTGCATCGGTTTAAAATGATTTATATATGAGACTTGCTTAGAATTTTGTCTAGTTTAATAATTTCCAACTTTCATCCATGTTTGAAATGTTTAAAATGTTGTTTGTGTAATTTTTCCCATATGTCATGCTAAAATCCTTTAATTCATAACTAAATAACCGTAGCTCCAAATTTAATAAACTTTATATGTAAATGGGGTAGAAAAATGCCTATTTTATCATGGTGGTTTTACTTTGCATGTTTAACAACTCTAAAATTGTGGTTAGGGAAGAATAGGACCAAACCTAATATATGCACAGGAGGAGTTTTCCGGACTTGTTGCTTGTTGTTCCGGCCTCATTTAAACTTGCCTAGATAGGTAGTTTTCATTTGCTTCACCACTTGCCATGTTAATCAACATTTAATATTGTTGGGTATATAAATGAGATCGAACTAAATAACTTGAATGTGGTGTTCCGTCAATATGCAACGAAGTTGCATATTGAGCTCCACTTAACTTGTAGTGTTGTTTGTGCACTTTGCCTTGCCATGCTTCATTAAACCGGACATGCATCATATTTGTTTGCGCATCGTGCCATTTTTATGTGGTGGTTGTTTACTATGTTGTTTGCTTCTTTCCGGTGTTGCTTCTTCGGGCTAGTTCCGATAACGTCGTGTTGTGAGGATTCGCTCGACTTCGTCCATTTGTCTTCTTCATGGACTCGTTCTTCTTCCTTGCGGGATTTCGGGCAAGATGACCATACCCTCGAAATCACTTCTATCTTTGCTTGCTAGATGCTCGCTCTTTTGCTATGCCTATGCTGCGATACCTATCATTTGCTATATCATGCCCCCCATGTTGCTAAGCCAAGCCTCTAACCCACCTTGTCCTAGCAAACCGTTGTTTGGCTATGTTACCGCTTTGCTCAGCCCCTCTTATAGCATTGTTAGTTGCAGGTGAAGATTGGAGCTTGTTCAATGTTTGGAACATGGTTATTTTGTTGGGATATCACAATATCTCTTATTTAATTAATGCATCTATATACTTGGTAAAGGGTGGAAGGCTCGGCCTTATGCCTGGTGTTTTGTTCCACTCTTGCCGCCCTAGTTTCCGTCATATCGGTGTTATGTTCCCGGATTTTGCGTTCCTTGCACGGTTGGGTTATAATGGGAACCCCTTGACAATTCGCCTTGAATAAAACTCCTCCAGCAATGCCCAACATTGGTTTTACCATTCGCCACCTAGCCTTTTCTTTACCTTGGGTCGGCCGGCTCAAGGGTCATCTTTATTAAACCCCTGGGCCAGTGCTCCTTTGAGTGTTGGTCCACCTTGTCAGCCGCGGGTGGCCACCAGGGGCAACTCTGGGCTGGCCTACCGGAAGTTTGGACAATCCGGTGTGCCCTGAGAACGAGATATGTGCAGCTCCTATCGGGATTTGTCGGCACATTCGGGCGGTGTTGCTGGACTTGTTTTACCATTGTCGAGGATGTCTTGTAACCGGGATGCCGAGTGTGATCGGATTGTCTTGGGATAAGGAATATCCTTTGTTGACCATGAGAGCTTGTGATGGGCTAAGTTGGGATACCCCTGCAGGGATTTGAACTTTCAAAAGTCGTGCCCGCGGTTATGGGCAGATGGGAATTTGTTATTGTTTGGTTGTAGAAAACCTAAAGTTTATCTTAATTAAAATGCATCAACCACGTGTGTAACCGTGATGGTCTCTTTCCGGCGGAGTCAGGGAAGTGAACACGGTGTTGGAGTAATGCTTGACGTAGGTTGTTATAGGATCACTTCTTGATCATAGATTCTCGACCATGCTTTTGCCTTCTCTTCTCGCTCTCATTTACGTATGTTAGCCACCAAATACGCTAGTCGCTTGCTGCAGCTCCACCTCATACCTTCTACCCTACCTATAAGATTAAATAGTCTTGATCACGAGGGTGTGAGATTGCTGAGTCCCCGTGACTCACAGATACTTCCAAAACCAGTTTGCAGGTGCCGATGTTATCGAGCAGGTGGTGCAACAAAGCTCAAGGAGGAGCTCGATGAAGATCTTGTCCTTTGTGTTGTTTCGTTCTAGTTGATCAGTAGTGGAGCCCATTTGGGGTCGATCGGGGATCTGTGTAGCATTTGGGGTAATCTTCTTTTATTTTGGTACCGTAGTCGGACCTTGATTGTATCTGGATGATGTAATGTTTTATTCATGTATTGTGTGATGTGGCGATTGTAAGCCAACTATGTATCTCTTTTCCTTATGTATTACATGGGTTGTGTGAAGATTACCTCACTTGCGACATTGCTTACAATGCGGTTATGCCTCTAAGTCGTGCTTCGACATGTGGGAGATATAGCCGCATCGTGGGCGTTACACATAGTCTAAGGAAATGATACTTGACATTAGAAAAGCTCTAGCGAACGAACTACACGATCTTGTGCTATGCTTAGGATTGGGTCTTGTCCATCACATCATTCTCCTAATGATGTGGTCCCGTTATCAATGACATCCACTGTCCATAGTCAGGAAACCACAACCATCTATTGATCAACGAACTAGTCAACTAGAGGCTCACTAGGGACTTGTTGTGGTATATGTATTCACACATGTATTACGGTTCCCGGTTAATACAATTATAGCATGAACAATAGACAATTATCATGAACAAGGAAATATAATAATAACCATTTTATTATTGCCTCTAGGGCATATTTCCAACAAGGCCATCACACTCTCCGCTTCTGGCAACTGTGTCATACCGCCGCTGATGCCGCCGTCCCCTGTCAAGCTGTGACGCCCCCGATTCAACCGTACACTAATCATACACGCAAATGTGTATGATCAAGATCAGGGACTCACGGGAAGATATCACAACACAACTCCAGACACAAATTAAAATAATACAAGCTTCATATTACAAGCCAGGGGCCTCGAGGGCTCGAATACAAGCTCGATACACAAGCGTCAGCGGAAGCAACAATATCTGAGTACAGACATAAGTTAGACAAGACTGTCTTAAGAAGGCAAACGCAAAAGCAACAACGATCGAAGAGGCAAGGCCTCCTGCCTGGGACCTCCTAACTACTCCTGGTCATCGGCGGTCTTCACGTAGTAGTAGGCATCCTCCGGGTAGTAGTAGTCGTCGACTGGGGTGTTCTGCTGCTAATCTGAGCGTGTGGTCTGTGTTACCCCTTCAGTGTTCTGTTAATGGTCAAGCCTTGATTCGGTTTTGATCTGCATTGTGCTTGTGCACCTGAGTAATGTAATTTTCTGATTATATAAGCATAACCCCAGGGGCCCTTAATCCAAGCATGACTTGCAACCTACCTACCTGCAATAGAAAAATCTATAATCTATACAAATTGCAGCATAGATATGTGCAATGTGATCTATAATCCATTCTGCGGTGTGCCAATGTAGTTCTAGTATGCCAGTGTAGTTTAGTTGATGATGATTGCTTACTTAGTTCACTCATGTTCAAATTGCAACAATGTGTGTTCTCAATAGTCAGCCATGAGTTATTGAAAATGTTTTTGATGATTTGCTCCTTGTCATACACAACAGGTTTCCATTGTGGTAACTATAGTGGCAACTAAGTACCTGTAGTCAGCCATGAGTTATTGAATATGTTGGTTTCTTCTTCCTGACTTACCACGGTGCCCTCTATAGTGGTAACTAAGTATCTCTAGTATGCACAAAAATTGAGTTGTTCTGTACTTCCTTGATGCTAACGTGCACTGCAACTTCAAGATCGATAAGTTCTGCCTTGTTAAGAGTGCGTTGTTTATGTTACACTTTGTGCAACTCGTTCTTGTTCTACTTTCACTTGGAGTGTGCTGACCTGTGATAGTAAAGAAGCCTTAATTCAGTTTTTGAGACAGCTTAACCCAAGCATGAGTTCCTGCCAACCTGCAATAGGAAAAAAAATCTATAGTTTATTCAAATAGCGGCATAGATATGCTTTCCATTCTGTAGTGTGCCAGTGTAGTTCCAGACTTCTAGTTGATTTCCATATTGCAGGCCATATTGGTATGTTGATCTAACTGGTCTGTGTCTTCCATCAGTCAGCATGAGTTCAGCTACAAGGTGGTCTCTAAGTGTCTTTTGAATAGGCTTAGGCCTCTTCTAGACAACATTATTTCTCCTGAGCAGAGTGCTTTTATTCAAGGAAGGATGATCACGAATAATGCCTTGATTGATTTCGAGTGTATCCACTACATTAAGCAGGAAAAAGATCCCACAAGAAGTTGTTGTGCTTACAAATTGGACCTGTCTAAAGCATATGATAGGGTGGATTGAAGCTTCTTGAGGCAAATGATGCAAAATTTGGGGTTTGCACATCGATGGATTGACTGGATAATGACATGTGTCACATCGGTGCGATATTCTATTAAATTAAATGGGACCCTCTTAGATTCATTTGCACCGCCGCGTGGGCTACGACAAGGTGATCCTCTCTCCCCATTTTTATTTTTGTTTGTTACAGACGGTCTCTCTGCACTACTGAGGAACAGGGTGAATACGGGAAATATTACACCAGTTAAAATTTGTCAGAGGGCGCCTGGTATCTCACATCTCTTATTTGCGGATGATACCCTTCTGTTCTTCAAGGCCTCTCATGCACAAGCTCAAGAAGTTAAGTCATGTTTGAATATGTATGCATCTACCATAGGACAATTGTTAAACTATAATAAATGTTCAATCTTATTTAGGGATACATGCCCGTTACTGGTTCAAGAGGAAGTAAGAGAAGTCCTAGCTATCCCAATTGCGGGCATTCAGGAGAAGTACTTAGGTCTACCAACTCCGAATGGGCGTATGTCAAAAGAAAAATTTCAAAATCTTCAAGCTCGACTTCTGAAAAGGCTAATCCAATGGGGAGATGGTCATTTGGCTCAACCTGGTAGGGAAGTGTTGATAAAATCAGTTGCACAAGCATTGCCCACTTATATTATGGGGTCTTTAAGCTTCCTTATTCAGTTTGTGATGATCTAACTAGCTTGGTTAGAAACTTTTATTGGGAAGTGTCTGAAGGCAAAAGGAAGGTCCACCGGAAGGCTTGGTCAAAGCTGCAGCAGCCTAAGTGTAAAGGAGGTGCCGGGTTTCGAGACTACCGTATTTTTAATCAAGCACTATTGGCCTGCCAAGCATGGAGACTAATCACAAAGCCGGAGTGTCTGTGTGCTCAACTGTAGAAGGCTCGCTATTATCCAAGTGGGAAGTTGGAAGATACTATTTTCACGGGCAATGCTTCTTCTACGTGGACAACTATTTCTCATTGTCTAGACCTTCTAGAAAAAGGATTAATATGGAGGATCGGCAACGGACAGAGTGTCTGTATCTGGCGTAACAATTGGATACCGAGGCCTTTTTCTTACAAGCCAATTTCTTTGCAGGGGAGATGCCGTATGAGATATGTATCACAGCTCCTGAACGCCAATGGATCATGGAATGGTCAACTTTTACGTTCAATCTTTTTTCCATGTGATGTCTTGGAGATTTTGAAAATTCGAGCATCCCCGAGATAGAGTGCGGATGTACTAGCTTGGGGTCCAGGAAAATTTGGTGTTTTCACAGTTAAATCTGCATACGAAATGGCGTTTGATGAGTCATGCCGTGAGATTGCCCAAGGCTCCAGTTCTGCACCAGAGGGGAGGCGAGCCTGTTGGAAATTGATTTGGGGAGGTATGTCTGCACCAACGGTTAAAAACTTTGCCTGGAGAGTTGCTATAAATTCACTTCCATCCTGGCAGAATAAATATAATAGAGAACTAGAAACTTCAGATGTTTGTCCTATTTGTGGTACTGAACCGGAGGATAGTTTCCATGCACTATGCCGATGTCCACTAGCAGTCCAGTTGTGGGACTGTATGAGGGAAGTGTGGCGCTTGCCGAATCTTAAGGAAGTAATTAACACTAGTGTAGAATGGCTACTGGATGTCTTTGTATCCATTGGGAGATGTTCAACGAACCATGGTTTTGTTTACCTTTTGGATAATATGGCATAACCGTAATGAGGTGGCACACAACAAGACCCCGCCACCGATATACATCCAGACGTTTTTTGTGCAGTTACATGGACTCCTTGATCGCAATGGCCCAAGACTATGGTTGTGATCCTGTGAAAGGTAAAGTTGTGTTATCTTATGCTCCAGTTGTGAAATGTACGTATGAAATATCAGATGGTACACATCCTACAAAGTGGTCTCCTCCACCCGCTGGTTGGGTCAAACTTAATACGGACGGATCATGGACGGAGGACGGTAAAGCTGGAGCTGGTATGGTGCTTCGTGATGATCGCGACAATATCATCTATTCATCCTGCAGGGAACTCTTCTCATGTCGAGATGCCTTAGAAGCAGAAATAAGTGCATGCATGGAGGGTTAGCCATTCAGCGTTCGGATCTCCCAATTTGCATTGAGATGGATTCGATACTAGCGGTGAACATGTTGAATGACAGTGGCATGAACAGGTCTGTTTATGCGGCGCTGGTGCAGGAGATCATGCATTTGAAAACTCGTATTACTCATATCAATCATGGTCAGAACTGTGTAAGTGATTTTCTAGCTAAATTTGCTAGAACTGTAGTTTGGTTGGGCTCTAGCCTCTAAAAAGTCATTGAGTTATGTAAGAAGGATTGTACGGTTGATGCTTGAGTAATACTCCCTCCATCCCAAAATAAGTGTCTCAAGTTTAATATAACTTTCTACTAAAGCTACTATAAAGTTAATACACTTATTTTAGGACGAAAGGAGTACAAGTTTTTACCCAAAAAAAGCATGAGTTCAGCTGGCAAGATCAAGGGGATCCCAGGTGCTGTCCGCAATGTCAGCTCCAAGGCGAGGAAGAACCCTATGAGGAAGTCCTTCCTCAACACGGACGCGAAGCACTCCACTAAAAAAAGCCCACGTACGCGGAGATGGTTCAGGACCACCGCGCCACCATTGAGGAACCCCAGGAGGCGGGGCCGGTTGTCGTCAACGCCGGTGGCCAGCAAGGAGGTGACAACATGGCCCAGGTGGTCGTGAACGCCAGCGTGAACAACATGGTGCCCGTCCATGCCGGAGAGGGAGCAGCGGTCGTCAACCACGAGGACGACGAGGCAGAGCCGGTCATGGCCGACGCGAGGGCCGGCACATGGTGGTGGTGCACCATTCTGTGAGTTCGCTTGGTCTCCATGGTCGAACTCGCGCGGTAGCAAAGGACTTCTAGTTCCTGGACGTGGTATCTTCATTTGAGTGCGCTTTGGGTTCTTTCCCTTGCATTACCGTTACGGTGTAGCAACTTATGTGACATGTGAACTCAGTTCAATCACTATTTGTGTGGCTCTGTATGGACAAAACGTCTGATATGATGCGCTTGACCTGACGGCATGTGCTGGCCACGGCCATCTTCCGTGCGTTATTGATCATCAGTATATTCTATCACTATGAATATTAGATAATACCCCGCGCGTTGCTGCGGGAATTTTTAGTACTATATAGGAGAATTTATGGAGTGAGAAATAGTGAAACTTCTGAAAGGAAATATAAATATATGCCTATTTGAACATTTGAATGGTATAAAGAGTCATACAAATTAATATATTGTAGAGTATCTCTATACTTGCATAATCAAAAGAATGCGTTGCCAACATTAAGAGAACTAACATATATTGGGATGAAAAATTTCTCATAACAATTCAAGATAATATTTGTTAGTAAGCATGTAGTAGGGCTATAGGCACCATACAGTTAAACTAAATTTCAGAGAGAATGCAAGCATGTTAATAAGAGTACTTCATATTTCCTTTCATTTGTCAATCACACAATTGTATCACTCGAGTAATAGAACAAAGCGAACCATAAATTCAGAATGGAATACCTGAAAATGAACAAATTACCTGAAAATTATGTGATATATGTTGTGAACTTGTGATTCTACAAAAGAATCTGCCGAGGGCAATAATAGTACATGTTAGAAGGGAGAGAGGGATTGGTGTAATGTTCGTTGTATTGTTTGAGCCTCGTGCGCATATATATAGGAGTACAATCATCTACTTGGAGTACAAGACAATCCAGAACAAATTCTAGTCTATCTCGTCTTTCCTAATAAACATTATACTCAACATCGCCCCGCAGTCACAACGGTAGCGACGCAGACGGTGAGACTGGATAAGAATCCGAAGGCAAGCCGACGGACCCCCCCCCCCCCCACACACACACACACACAGTCGTAACGGTCGACGCATCGCGGAGTCATGACTAGAGTGGCAACCGACGAGGTTGCTCAAGCAAGGTGGTAGCCCTTTGTGCCGTTTGTCGATGTAGCCGAGAGCGTAGGTGGTGGAGCCGTGGTCGAGGTAGCCGTGTGACGAATGCCGTGGTCGATGTCGAGTCGGGGTGGCCGGTGTCGAGGAAGTCACCGTGGAGCCGCGGGCGCAAGAGGGCGCCAAGTTAGCATGGGCGCAGTGGTGTCGAAGTAGGGGTGCACCGGGAAGAAAATGTTGTTGACAACGCGTCGCGGCGGGTTTGCCAAGAACGGGGACACATCGTGAACGAAGACACGCACTGGTGTTGTCAGCACCGGGCATGCGTAGACGGATGAAGACGAAGTTGACGAAGTGCCGACCAGGCTTGCCAGGCCCGGGGACACGTCGTGGATGAAGGCACGCATCGGTGTTGCCAGCACCGGGCATGCGTAGACGAGGGACCTGCACGAGCTGTACGCCATGTCGGAGAAGTCAGAGGGGCCAGCAGAGAAGAACTCGATGACGATTGCGGCGTCCATCGGCACGGTGCCGATGTCACCAATGGTGGTCGGAGTAGACGAAGTGGTCGGGGTAGATGACGGCGACGCTGGCGACGGGCTGGTGCTGGTGTGATTGGCAGGTGGCCGGCGATTGGAGGAAGAGACTCAGCTTGGCGTGCTGCTGTGGCTGCACCGCAGCCGTGCAGACGGCCAATGCACTACGGTCGCCGGGGCGGCGGCCCCAGGCAGGAGGGTGGCGGCGGGAAGCGCTCGATCGACACCACTTCGCGACGACCGCGAATGGTGAGTTGGACAACAAGAGGTGTTGCGGTGTTGCGGCGGTTGCCGTGTTGGCCACACGCATGATGTTTCTAGAGCATGACTATGGCGTGACCGCATATGATAGTCGCATGAGAACTACCGACGCCCAGGAGGTGGTGCTTGAGATGATAGAGACAAGCGGAGAGGAGTCAGGCCTCGCAGGCGGCGGCGGTGATGGCTTCTTTTCGTTGCAGCTACAAGATCATGGATGGTCCGATCCTGCTGGTGGCACTGGAAGCGGCGATGGCCTCCGCACGTCGCAGTGGCACGAACGACGATGGTCGTATGCTGTGAGGGCTAGACATGGTGGTGGTGGATGCGGCAGTCTCCGTTGGTCATCATGGCGGCCCTCGACAACCCCTATAAAGAGATCAAAGGGCACAACGATGCGAATGAAGGCCCTGCGGCTGCAACGCAATAGGTGGTTGCCGACAATGTTAAGAGAATTTTCTTCTAGCGTGAGAGGAGCGGCTATCACACTAGGAGATTCATGGCGCCGACATCAGTTTCGGACACAAATGAGCAAGAGGCGCGCTGGTGGTTATACGCCGACATCTAGCACCTGCGTAGCGGCTTTGATGGTATGCTGGATGATGCAGTATGACTTGCACCGATGTGGAGTGGCAGAGGCTATTTCCGCACCGAGACATGGATGGCCACCTGACAGCCATGGTGGTGTCTAGGTGGAAGCCATCCCACCAATTTTCCAGTGCCTTCTTGGCCTGGCATGGAGTATCGGCAGATGTGACTATCAATCAATCGATGATCAAGATACCGACTGAAACATCACTTCATCCGGGGTGAAAACTCTTGTACTGGCTTTTAATGGTCGGGCTCGGCGACGAAGATCCTACGTCATTATTTTGTTGAAGGCGTTGTCTACTTATTGTGGTGCTAGTCTTTATTGGCCGGTCAACAATCAGGATGAAAATCCTTATCCAGTCCGTCTTCGGCCGGACGTGGCGACGATGGCGTGAGGACGATTATCTCTTCTTGAAGGTGTTGCCGTGGAAGAAGTTGACTTAGTCTTCGGTGTTTCTTTCATATCTTGTAACAGTTTGGTTATAGTTCATTTTGTTTCGTACTCCGCTTAATAATTAATAAATATGGTTGTATGCATCGTATTGATGCAGAGGTCGGGGGTTTCAACCTCCTTTTCTAAAAAAAAGTTCATCCTGGCTAACAATTAGTAGTACTGACTATAATAATCAACCTTTATATTAAATGAGTTACTCGGTTGTATGAGTGGCTGCCTTGGCAGCAGTGTTTTAGAAGAATTTCAGAAGGCGTGAATGGTTGTCAAGAGTCTTGCGAAAGGTAACAACTTGCAAGCTTCAGTAAACTTCTCTAAAGCAGTAACATAAAAAACCTGCAAATTGTTCCATCAAATTTTAAGCATAGCCAACCAGAGCTGACACTATACATGGATGATGATCCACTTTCAAAGTAGAACAACCTCAAGAAGTTGGCTATAGCCAAACAGCAGCGAGAAGAACAACCTAAACCCTAGTACTCCAATAAGAAGCCCATTTACGCTCAAGGAACCCCACGATGTGGCGCCGGTTGTCGTCAACGCCGGTGGCCAGCAAGGAGGCGACAACATGGTCCAGGTGGTCGTGAACGCCGGAGTGGACAACGTGGTGCCCGTCCACGCCGGAGAGGGAGCAGCGGTCGTCAACCACGACGGCGACGAGGCCGAGCCAGTCATGGCCGACGCGAGGGCCGGCACATGGTGGTGCACCATTCTGTGAGTTTGCTTCGACTGCGTGGTCGAACTCGCGCGCGCGGTAGTACCAGGAACTAGTAAGTGGACTTAGTTTCAGGACGGAGTATCTATCACGTTTTCATTTGGTTGCCCTTTGGATTCTTTCGTTGGCATTAATTACAGTTATGGTGGAGCAACTTATGTAACCTGTGAACTTGGTCCAATCACTATTTCTGTGACTCTGGATCGGCAAAACATCCGATATGCTGCGCTTGACCTGACGGCCTCCTATGGTGCTGGCCACGGGCCCACGGCCGTCACCCGTCAGGCCAAAAAAGTGTGTGGCATATATGATCCTCGCCTCCTTCATCGCCTTCGTGGCACGCCCCGCCGGACGCTAACATCGCGTACAACGGTACAAGCGCACCCTGGCGGGTGATCTCCTCCCGGAGATGACCTGCCTCCGTGACTGTGGGCTGCAGCCCACCATCTTGCCGGCGACGCATCGGGCCACGAAAAGCTCCAGCGCGCATCATTTCTCCTCGTGGACGCCCAGCTCCAAGAAGTCTGTGCGGTAGCCGGCGAGCGCCATATACACGGGGCGAAAGAGCGCAATGAAGAAGGGATCGAGCCGCTCCGTCATGGTGGCACCGATCGGCGCCGCTGCCGACGAGGCGATGGACGCGGCGGACCTCGCGCTCGAACTCCGGGTGGAGGAACCAGCAGCAGAGGCTCTGATCACCACCACCGCCCGCTCCCCGACCTCCCTCCAGAACGCCTCGTGCATGGTCGGGTCGCCGCTGCACGCAGAACCAAAGCCGGCAGTAAGATGAAGCACGTTGTCAGATTGAAAATACCTTACGTAATCACACACTGCTATAAAACACAGAACGCGAACACGCACAGCTCGAGGTTAATGACGGCGTCGGACGGCTCCGGCGGCGCCGCCGACGTACCGCCGTCCATTAGGACCCTCGCAGCAGACACCTTCTCACGCGACGCGTCACCCATTTCTTGGGCTGCTGGTGACCGTGACCGGTGGTTTTATGTCCGGCAGGGCCTGCGACAGCGACTGTCGGCACGAACATGCATGTCATGCGTGCGAGCAGAGCACGCACACACGCGGACGGCGGGATGAGAAGAGGTGGATGCCCGGCGGGTGTCCTCATCTCGACTGCCTCGACGAAGGAACCCTCCGAGCTGGAGGCACGACCGCATGGCATTCCTGATCTCGGTGTCTATGGCGTGGGTGAGCGCGGAATTGATGCTGGCCTTGGCCACCATGGCGTTCACCGCCGTACGTCAGCAGCAGCATGGTCCTGCGCGACGCGATCACCGTCCCGCTCCTCGGCGACGAGGTTCAGTCCCAACGCGATGTCCCCGGACACGCGCGAGAACAACCCTCTTTTATTTAGCGGGAAGCGTAGCACGACGGCTTCATCGGGGGAGCGGGAGTCGCCGGAGACGCGGACCTGTTGCTCTCTGGGTTGGGGGGCGGGTGGCGGTGCGCTCGCGCTGCCCGTCGAACTCCACCTCCACAAACGCGTTGCAGGTCGCCGCGCCGTCCTTGGCGGATAGCTCCTCCGTGTGCGCGACTTCCACGGCCAGCTTCATCGTGCTGGCGATCTAGCTCGGCAACCAGCAGCAGCCCGAGGTACGCCGACCTCCTGGAGCCAGCGCAGCCCCACTCCGTCGGCCTCAACCTGCAGCTCTGGCACACGGCGCATAGCGCGTCGTTGCTGCCGTTCCCGTGCATTGCAAAAGACCCCCAACGGCGACGGCGCGGCCACTGGGTCGGCGGAGCAGGCTCATGTCTGGACGGGAGGGAGAGCAGAGGAAGAACTGATCTGTTGCGGGCTGGTCTGTTGACCAGGCGGAGGGAGCGAGGGGTAGGAGAGGGGAAATATCAGGTGCTCCTATCCTGGGGTGCTACCCATACTCATACTTTAAAAAAATGTTCTAAAAAATTCTGAATTTTTTTGTAAATATTCACAAGAAATGTAACTACATGTCCTAAAATTTCAGATCTAAACTCTAAACAAAAAAATAAGAAACGAAAATGTGAAATCTAGCATGAATAGTGTCATAAAAAGACAAAATCAACATTTGACACTATTTACATCTGAATTTGGTTTTTTGTTTCTCATTGTACATTTTGAGTTTGGACCTGAAATTTTAGGGGTTGTAGTCACATTCCTTATGAGCATTCACATTTTTTTCAAATTTTTTAAAACATTTAAAATTGATTTTTTTTAAGTTAGAGCATGGGGAGCACCCCAAGGATGGAAGCACATGAAATTTCCCCGAGGAGGAGAGAGTAAGGGGATTGCGTCGTTTTTGCAAAAGACCCCCTAGTTCCCTGCGTATTCAAGCGGCTGAGACGATGTGGCAGCCAGCGCCCATGTGGATCGATTTGACCACTGCCAAATCAGCACATACGTAGAGCAAATTGTATTTTGGACCGTATGTGAACTCCCAGAGCAAGTTTAAGGATAGTATTTCGGGTATTTTAAACTACGGGGGCTAAAGTAACCATCAACGAAGTTATAAGACCTACAATGAATTTTTCTCATACATTTAATAAGTTATGATAATGACATCAGATTCTACAAGGAGATAAAGACACACATTTGACATCTTTTACACTTGAGCAACATAAGTGCAACAACAGAAGAAAGAAAAATACATCATAGAGATGGAAGGCCGGACGATGCTTGCCTTCTTGATCACATCCTTCAAAATGATGGTATTTAACCATGAAGGTCCCTCGTTGTCCAACTCTGCTGATAAGATGCAAACAGTCGGAAATGAGCAACGAAATAGTATATATCAGTAAAGTAGCACAAATATGATGAAAATATTGGAATGCTTCAGAGAGTATGCTATATGGAATTTCAAAACCAATACAGTTGGACTTTCTCAATTTGGATTTATAGAGCAAAAGATATGTATTTTCTACAGTTATCAAATGTCAAATTTAGACTTATATTAGCATGGCGCTTAATTGAATGATTGGAGAGAGATGACGTACATTACAAGCAACATATAAGACGGGACAATGTATTTGATGCTTACACAATTCAAATCAACACTTTTGGAGTCATAAAACAAAATATGTGGATTTTAGGGTTTAATGTGACATTTCTACGGTTTTAGCAAATCAATGAAACAATATGCCCTTGTCAACATTAATGATCATAAACAAAGTTTTGTTATTCATTTTTAATTTTTTGCGAGGAAACAATAAACAAAGTTTTACGGAAATGGTAAATCCTGAACTTTCGGGATCTGACCATGGCAAATCGAACGATTTCGATGGCAATTTTGGTGATGTGGGGATGACAAATTTAGTTGACACACACGATAATTTTTTGCCAAAAAATAAACTACACACGGGTTTGCCATGCTTGACTACTAGATTTGTCATCTTGCGTCACTAAAATTTTCATCAGTAACGTTCCATTTACCATGGTCAAATCCTGAACGTTCTGGTGTTATCAGGGTCCAAGTTTTAATGGGTATAGAACAAGTTAAACCATAAATTTACATGTAAAGATAATTTCTTTGGAGTTTGGATGATTTACCTATGGATATTACAAGTTCTATCAAATTTGAAGCATTTTTTTGATTAAATATCTAAGGTGGCTGAGACAAACTATTTGTACATAGAAAGATCTAGCCTTTGACAATGAAATATTAGTCCAGGGCTCAATTTATTATCAGTTATGCAAACATGGATTCATTTTCCATTCCTTTTGGGCACTTACAAACCGAAATCAGGCACGGAGAGTTACGGGCATCTCACAGATCAACAAGGCTAACTAATCTTCTCCTCCCCCCTTTCTAAAAAAAACTAATCCCCCCCCCCCCCCCCCCCCCCTTAGTGGGGGTGGGGCCCGCCTCTCTCCTAATCTCCAATCAAAACCATCCACCTAATCACAGTCCATTAAATCCGTAAAAATCATTGTGTGCGTAGTATTGCTCCTTACAAAGAGGGCCCACAAGACTTAATTATCACATTTTTTGCAGATCAAATAATTGCTGGCAACCGGGTCCATAGGACAGTTAACCGGCGACCACACGCCGGCGAACGCGTGCTCACGAGACTATGGCAGCCCCGCACTGGAACCACGTTCCTGGGTGCCTGAGCACCGGCCGCTCACACCGATCGACAGGGCGGGAGGTCGCGAGCGCAACCGCGCTGCCCTGGGGACCGATTGTCGGAGTCACGGCACAGTCGCTGGCGGCGATGGGCGATCAGGGAAAACGTGGCAGGACCAGGCTGGGGCCAAAGAGGTCTCCAACTCCGGGGAGTGGTCGGTAAGGCATGTCGGAGCTCCAGGAGGTCGATGGGGCCACCAGAAGCTCTTGGGGACGACAGCCGCAAGGAGCTCCACACCCATGCGATGGTGGCGCTCGGCAGGAGATGGGTAAGGAGATGACGCGCGGTCGATTCTGTCAGCGAGCGTCTACGCCGGCGCTCTGAAATCTGAATGCCGGAGAGCACGAGCAAGATCGGCCGGCCAGCCGGCGCGTCGTGAGAAATCAGGACCCCCCCGCGCGCAGCCCCCACGTCGTCCGCTCGGGCGAGTCGGGAGTCGACTAGGGTTTCCGTCCAGCGCCGTCACCCCTCACCCTCCCCCCCTCCCCCCCCCCCCCCCCGTTGCCACCCGAGGTGGCCGCCGGCAAGCCTGCGCGGTCGCCGGTGACGGTGGCGGCGAGGCCTTGCTCGCTCCGTTCCTGGCGGAGGACTCCGGATCTGGGGCGGAGGCCCTTGGCGCGGCGGCGGCGCCCTCCCGGCTGGCGGCATCCATGGGTGGTCCTAGCCAACGTTCCCGACCACGCGGGTGGTGGGACGGCGGCGGGTGGTGGCTGCAGCGTGGAGACCCCCCTCGTCGTCAGATCTGAGGTTCGACTCCCCTCCCCTTCAGCTCCCTCATCCCCGCCAGTTCAAGCAGCTTCGGTTGCCGGAATGGTGTGGATGGGTGCCCGGTGGTGCGGTTTTGGGACCGTGGGAAACCATTGGTCGGCTGGTCCGGCCCGGCGGCATCGACGCCCTTGGGCGCCGCCCTTCCTCCTTGGAGGTGCAGCTGAGATCCCAACCCTATCCGCCCCCGTTCCCCTCTGGGTGAAAGCCCAAAATCCTTCTTGGATTGGGCGGTGACGGCGCGCTGCGCGACGTGTCCTCCTTGGAGGCTCCGCCTGGGGAGTGTGCGTTCGGCTGGGGGGCGGCAAAGGTGGAGTTTTGGGTGGCTGTGGTTGGTTTGGCTCGCAGGGAAGTCTGTCCCCGCTCCCCTCAAGTGCGGTGCTCCTCGGCGGTGGCGTGTTTGGCTCAGCTCCGGCGATACGGCGTCTGTGATCCGGCGGTAGGGGATAGGGTTCCTCTTCCCGGTAGTAGCAGCACGTCCCTGGCCGTGGACGCCCGGTGTTTCTCTTCAGCGGCCGACGACTCCTGCTCCTCGTCGTTCTGCAGCCTCTCCTGATGTCCTTGCCGCTCGTTCTTCAGTGGCTCCTCCCGGTGGCTTTCCCGCTGTTTTTCAGGTGTCCTAGGTTGCTTCGGTGTGTCAGATGAGGTGTGCTCATGTCCTAGGAGGTTGTGCTCTGTGACTGTTCTAGGACTCGAGGTTGGCATCTCTCCTGCTCTAGGTGAGCGTCTCTCATGTCCGCCGGCGGCGCCTTTCGATCCAAGGCGAGAGGGAAGGGTCCCTCTACGGCGAGAGCGAAGGAAGATGCTTGGTTTCCTTCAACCTTGGACTCGGTCATGTCCACAACTCCACTCTGTTTCTTCAGGTCCTCGTTGTGCTCACGCTGCTCGCAATTCCTGGTTCTTGTTTGCTGCGGTCGACGGCGTGTACTAGCTTGGGTTTCCTTCTTTTTGTTTTGAGCTACTATTCTGCGTTGAGTTGTAAGCTTCCTAGGGTGCTCCCTTGTATCGTTCGGCCGATGTGCTTGTTGTTGTGTTGTAATTCCTGACCGGTTGATGGCTTTGTTAATTCAAAGTCGAGCTCATCGCGAGCCTTGGTTTAAAAAGAAGATCAGAGATGAGTACCTGATGAGAATGGGCTGGCAAAGGGAGGACTGCTAATCGGTTGAGTGACCAGGTCGGCAGGCTCACGATGTCAAATCAGAGTTTGAATTCGAACTCGAGTTGCCCACACGGGTTCCGATCGAACTCTAGCAAGAATGTCGCCCCCATAATAAATAATCTCAAATCCAGAAGCACTACTACACGTAACAATACTCCTAAGTTCTATTTTTGGTACTGCCGGTTTTGTAGGTATGGAGAATAAAGTAGCCTCCAATCGCAGCAGGTGCGTTCTATGTTATTTACTTATTTTTGGGTATATTTATACTTCGTTTTCCAATTTCATGAAGTAGGAGCTAATATTTTAAATCTCATGTCCCATAACCTAGGATCAAGCAAACGAAGAATCCAAGAAAGATATCTTTATTCCTTATCAAACAGAAGGTTGGATCTCTAGTTTATCAAAAACACAAACTGATCAGACCAAAGAAGTTGTTTAGGCTGTGTATTCATGATGAGTTTGGCACAAGGGCATTGAGCAAACCTGCGGTGATACTTAGATCGACCACACTACATCATGAAATAAAGCTTCGCACAGCAAGGCGGAACATCCTATGGATTTACTGCACCACATATTTGACCATGCAATTCGTAGGTACACCGAGCACCGTTTGGAAGCTGGATTGTTCTATTTGGTCTCCGATATGGATGATTTTACGCACACGGTTCGTAGTCACCTCTGCGGTGGCACTGGCAGTGAGTTCTTGAGAGATTTGTGGAGAAAGAAGAGACTGGAGCACAAGATGAGACAAACTAACAAGGAGGTATGCAACTGTTCTGCAAGTGCACAGAGATCCAATCTGTGTGATAGAAAACTTTCCAGCATTGTCGCCAAGACATTGAAATTGTGTAGCATGAGGCACATATTTTGCTTGTTACTTGTAATTTTCTTGGCTTTCCTGATAGTATATATGTAAATGAGTGTTAATTTGGGTTGACTCCATACGATTGCTACGCTTTCTATAGAGCATGGATGCATTCTCTCTTTCTCATGGATCTTGTTAATTTGCTGATCGCCAAGTATTTCCATGCATCGCTAGAGTTTTGGGCCGCATTATCCTTTTTTGGCAGATTAAATAAAAAGCGAACGGTGGAGATAAAGTAACATCAATAGGTCTCGCCAGGATATTGGATTGTGCTAGTGGTCCGAAGAAATTACTGGATTAGTCCGGACTAATTAACTATGCTAGTCGTTGACCCAAGTCCCTCGACATGGAGACGTATTTGCAGCCCATAAAATCAAACGTATAAGTTGTTGATCATAGTTGCATCACGACTATGAGTGCTTCCTATTGAAGGGAGATAAAGAAAATCCTAGCCACTCCACACCACTAATAGAACGGTCAGTGCGCCGGGTCCACTGGGGATGCTGGCGATCATGACTAAGATGTATTTGTAGTGGGTGTCGTCAGGTCCGCCGGCTGTGTGCCGTACCAGGTCCGCTGGGCGCGGGTACGACCGACTGCCGGGTACTGTGGCACGCCTCGCCAGGCGTGATGGAACGGTTAGCGCCGCCCTGCTACAGGGCCGTGCCCCCAGGACACCGCCCGTCCCGGGCGAGAACGTGGGAGCGCGGCTGTCGCGCCCACCGGGGCCGGCGTAAGGGAAGGGGCACTGTTGCCATGATTTCTTGTCTCGTGTGTTGACTTCTTGTGGACGGCCGACATGCGCTAGCCGGCTGGCCGGGTTGCGGCACCCGGCCGGCTCACACTGGGGAGCCGGCCAGGGGCGAGCCGGATTGAGGTGCTTTGCCTGCCTTGATGTTTTTGAAAGAGATTCAGGTTCCGTTGTCTGCTCGGGGTCCATCCCCCGACAAATTGTTTGGTGTTGTGGTTATGGTGTGCTGCTCTCACGGGTTGGTGTGTGTCCGAATCCCATATTTGCCATTAATTTTTTCCACTTAGTGCGAGTGGTACGCAGGCCATGGGGCCTGCTAGTTTAGATCATCTCTGGCAGACCCTTTGTAACGCCGCGACCCGCAAAATAACTGTCAAAATACGGGTCCGTGTGAAAAATCCTGCTTGACCAGACTCCGTAAATGTGTCCGGACCGTAATTTTCTTTTGCAGGGTGCGGCATAATTCCCGTCCCAACCCGTGAAAATGCGGCTTCCCTACTCGGCCCGTCGGCGCCCTGTATATAGCGAGAGCGGTTGGTGGGGGGGGGGGGTGGATTTCAGCCCGCGCTTTTCCCCACCCCCCGCGGCCGGGCTGCCACCTACAATTCCGGCCAAACTAGCCGGCAGGATCACGCCGGAGGGCCGCCACATGCCCGAGCTTGCCCTCCGCCACTTCCTCTTGCATCGGCAGGCCGGAAAGTTGCAGATCGGCGGTTGTTTGACACGGCCGGATTTGGCATTTTCGGCCACCAGTGGTTGCGCCAAGTCATGGATTGGTCGGAGAGCAGCCAGCGCAGCCCCGACAAAGCCCCAACGCCGCATGCAGGTACGGGTTCGTCCTGTAGCTGCCACCGCCATCGGTTTGCCGGCAAGGATTCGGCCGGCCGTCCGCCGGGCTCGGTGCTCGGCGCTCGCGCAATGGCTCGCTGGCTCGCCGATGCCACTAATACAGTGCGACGACTGCACACGGACAATGGTGCGGCTAACTTCTGGCACGCCGAAGCACTCCGGATGGGTGTTCTTCAAATGTGAAAACGATGGGGTACGTGTTGTTTCCATTCGGCTTTGTCATTGTATTCTTCGGTTCAATTGCGATATCTCATTTTGAACATCGTCATGTGTGTAGGAAGATGGATGCTCATTTTGGTTGTGGGAAGGAGAATACATTGATTTATTGATGGAAAGAAACTTAATAGATGTTTGTGCACTTCTTAATAGAATTGAGGCTAATGATGCGGCTGCATGTGCAATTAGAGAAGAAAGTAGAGGGGAAGCAACGTCTACTATTTAGAACCAAAGAAGAAAAATAAAGAATGCAAGATCAAGAATCTGCAAATCAACAACGAATGCATGGAGAAGATATTGCTCCAACTAGTGGGAGCAGTTATAGGAGTTGGATATCTTGTAAAATGCATAATTGTGATTCTTGGCTTTTTGTCTTACTATTTTAGCAAATATTTGGTGAATTACTATGTATCCAATGTCGTTGAAAAGAATAAAAAAAGTAAAGAAACGTATTTTCATGTGTGAAATTGAAATGCAAATTTTAGATTTGCGGGTCGGCGGGGGCGGCGCCTGAGCAGACCCCGCAAAACCGACCCGTAAAAGAGCATATTCCACGAATATGTTTATCTACGAATCCGTTTTGCGAGGTCTGACTCTGCCGCCGCCCGCGCCGGCCCGCAAAGACATTTTTTCACGAACTGTAAATGCGTTTTGCAGTTCGGCGTTATACGGGGTCTGCTAGAGATGCTCTTAGGCCCTGTACCAGTCTAAATGGACCGGACGTGCGACAGACAATAAGTAGCGCGGGCTATGACCCAGCCGTTTACCAAACACAAGCGAGTTCACGTACGAAGAAACACATGAGACGGATGAAAATTAATGTGATAAAAAATACTTCTCCCTTTTATAGCACGGTAGGTATAGATAACATTATATGGATTGTTACAATGCACTCTACTATGAGCATTCACAATCTACATATTTTTTGAGGCAATATAGATGGGCTTCTAAGTGCTCCTCCAATGATTGTAGTGACATGCTAGCGGACAGTTTTTGAGCTTGTGTCGTCCACCAGCATGTACGTGGGGTTAGTAATAGAATGCATGCGAGGAAACATAATCTCTTTAATTGATTTTTATACCCTATCTTAGAGATTACACAAAATAATTTTATCTTGATGTAGCACACAATTCAATATTAAGGATTTACTTGCTCTATATCATGGAGGAAGGAAGTTGTATGTGGGTAGTTGGACGAAGGCGTGATGGGAAGAAAACCGAACAACCAACGAGGAGGGTGGAATGAAGCGAGTCAGTTTTAAGGAGGGCGGGGGAGTAAAAAACTAGGTCGAATGGGTTGATGGGAGGTGGAGGCCATAGACCGAACTCTCTTTTAATAGTAGAGATCGTAGCCAAAGATCACACATACTCGGGGAAATCAAAAGATCATGTACCGAGTAAGGAGTTATGTGCTCGTGGTGAAGATGGAGTCGAGTGGCAAAGCCAAACTTTCCCTAACTCGGCAAAGACGACAACTACCATGATGGAAGAAGAAGAAGGTCCCCTGTTGGCGTAGAGTTATCGACGAATATTAGACCACAGTGAAGCGCCTTCGTCCTCAATGTCGATGGGCATTTTAGTTTCCAGATGCACACGAGATAATTCAGAAGATCCGCCGCGAGCACCAACTCCTAGCCAAAGAGGAGGGTGATTCATCGTGTTTTCCCATAACTGACGTGGCCCTCCTCGAAGAGCGCGAAGCCATGACGGCTGCATGGGCAGGCGCGGTGACCCTCGCCCTGAGGTGCAGGAGGTTGCCGCTGCCAGTGCATCACTGGACTAAAAAGGAATAATTACACCTGCAAATTCACAAGGAAAAAAAATATGATTCACGCCTGATGGCAAATGTAGTAGAAGTCAACAAGGAAACAACGATCTTTCATAGATATACAATCGCCAAAGCTAAGGAGATCACAAGCACCAAATAAAACAAATATCCCATGCCACACAATCTCAATGTTCTGACGGCTATGAAAGAAATATTTCTGTACTCTGATACGTAAGATTCGAAAACACGTAAACATGGGCGGGGCAAGCACCCCAAGAAAGCACTATTTTAATGTGAATTGTTTATTCTGGAATATCAGGGGTATCGCTACCCCAGGAAAGAAAACATGTATCATTGATACCCTAACTAAGACAAATGCTAGTATAGTTGCTTTCCAGGAAACCAAGAAAGAAGAGCTTACTACTGCCTTTCTTAAGTCCATTAGTGGAAGCAAGAATTTTCTTTGGCATCATCTCCCTGTTGTAGGCACTGCTGGAGGTGTTTTGGTTGGTGTAGATGCAGATATCTTTGAGGTTCTGCAATGGAGCTCACTGAATTACTCTGTGTCTTGCAACCTGAAAGTTAAATCTAGTGAGACCTGTTTTAGAGTTATAGCTGTTTATGGGTCCCCATATGAGGAGGGTAAAGATGCTTTTATCTCTGAACTCCATAGCCTCTTTGTAGATGACCAAACGCCCACTCTTATAGGGGGAGATTTTAATCTAGTTAGATACCAGCAAGATAAAAGCAATGGTAATATTAACCATCAATGGGCTGATAAATTTAATGCCTAGGTGGAGATATGGAGTCTTCTAGAAATTAGGATGTCAGGTAGGAAATTCACTTGGGCTAATAACCAAGATAATAACATCATGACTACCATAGATAGGATTTTTTTTGCACCACTGAGCTGGAGGCTATGTTCCCCCTATGCACCTCCCAAGCTCTCCCTAGAACCGGGAGTGATCATACTCCCCTTCTATGGGATTCAGGGTTGGGGAGCAGTCCCAGGGGCTCTAGTTACAAATTTGAAAACTGGTGGTTGCTACATAAAGATTTCAAAGAATTGGCCATCAAAAACTGGACAGCTCCAGTCAAGAAAGGCAAACCAATAGATGTCTAGCAAGAGAAAGTTAGAAGATTCAGGAAATTCTCCAAAGGATGGAGTAAGAATGTAGAAGCAGAAATTAGGAAGAGAAAAACTGTCCTCACAAGAGTATGATGAGTTGGATATCAAATCTGAAACAACTTGTCTCTCTGATGTAGAGAATGTTAAGATGAAGAATATTCTAAAAGAGCTTAGATATATCTGGATTAAAGAGGAAACCAAAGCTAGACAAAGATCTAGGGATAGAGATATACTAGAGGGAGACAGGAACACCAAATACTTCAATGCTGTAGCCAACCAAAGGAGGAGGAAAACCCTTATTCATTCCCTTGTTGGTCATGATGGTCCTACCTCAGACACAAGGGAAATTCTTAAAATAGCCTCTGATTTCTATAAAGATCTCTTTAAGAAGGAAGATAGAGGAGGTTTCAATTTAAGTCAAGATTTTTTCTCTGATGAGGAGAAAATCTCTGAGGATAATAATGAAACACTCCAAGCTCCTTTTTCTGAAAAAGAGGTGAGGGATGTCATCTTTGGTTCATACTCTGAAGGAGCACCTGGACCAGATGGCCTATACTTTCTTTTCCTTCAAGAATTCTGGTAAGTTATCAAGTAGGATATCATGGCCCTGTTTGATGACTTCCATGTAGGAAATCTTGACATTTATAGGTTAAACTTTGCTATGATTACTCTCATCCCTAAAGATGAAGATGCTACTGAAATGAAGAAGTTCAGACCTATTAGTTTGCTGAATTGTATTTTTAAGATTTTTACTAAGGTGCTAACTAATAGGCTGGCTACTCTTATGAATTTCCTAACCTCTAGCAACCAGTCAGCTTTCATAAAAGGAGATTCATCCTTGAAAGTGTAGTGACAGCTCATGAAGTTTTGCATTCTACTTATCATTCTGATAATTCAGGTCTTGTTCTTAAATTAGATTATGAGAAAGCATTTGATCAGGTCAACCTAGATTTCTTGATGGAGATTCTCCAAAAAGAAACTTTGGTCCTGTTTGGACCAAATGGATTTATCAAATTACTCAAATGGGGCTCTGTGGGAGTCAAAGTCAATGGGTTTGATAGTGACTTCTTTGTAACCAACAAAGGACTAAGGCAAGGAGACCCTATATCTCCTTTACTTTTTAATATTGTTGTAGATGTGCTAACTAGAATGCTCATTAAAGCAGCTTCTCATAACCTGATAAAAGGGCTTTGTTCTGATCTTATCCCTGGTGGAGTGATATGTCTGCAATATGTAGATGACACTATCCTCTTCATGGACAAAGATGAACCTAAAGCTGCTAACCTGAAAATGATCTTGACTTGTTTTGAGAGAGTATCAGGTATGAGAATTAACTATGCTAAGAGTGAACTCATTCCTTTAGGGGTTGAGTGGGAAGATTTAACCAACTTTGTGAATACCTTTGGATGTACTGTTGGTACATTTCCAATAAAATACCTAGGGATTCCTCTACACTATGATAAACTGAGGAGGGAAGATATCCAACCTCTTATTGATAAGATTTTAAAGAGGATGGCTGGCTGGAGAGGAAAGCTACTGTCCTACTCTGCTATACTAACTCTCATTAAAGCTTGTTTAGCTAGTATGCCTATATATTTGTTGTCCTTCTTTAAGTTTCCTAAATGGGCCCTAGATTTGATTAACAGTCAGCTAGCTCATTGTCTTTGGAGTGACTTTAAGGGGAACAGGAAGCTTCATCTGGCCAATTGGCACCTAGTTTGTATGAAGAAAGAACATGGAGGACTTGGGATCCCTAACAACAAAGATCTTAACCTGTGTTTACTGGGTAGCTGGGTCAAGAGATATGCCCAAGATGAGGGCAAAATCTGGAAAACCATTGTAGACAACAAGTATATTAGGAATGCTCCAAATATATTTGCATGTAGGCCACATGCCTCCTCCAATTTTTGGCAAGGGGTTATGTGGGCTACCAAAGCTCTTAAGTTTGGCTATAGATGGGTAATAGGAAATGGTAGGAAGATTAGATTTTGGGAGGATATCTGGTTTGGAACCTCCCCACTCTCTGTTCAGTTTTGGCCTTTATACTCCATCTGTCACCAGCAATGTGTGACAGTTTCTGAAGTTTGGGACGGGAGTAACATTAAACTTACTTTTAGGAGGATATTTACACCTATCATGATGGAAGAGTGGTACTGCCTTGAACAAATCATAAAAGATATTGTGCTCAAAACAGATGATGATGCAATGGTCTGGCAGTATGAATCCAAGGGGGTCTACTCTTCTAGCTCTCTGTATGCTATAATTAATTTTAGAGGGGTGAAACCTGTCTATATCCCTTCTATTTGGTCCATTGTTGTGCCTCCCAGAATCCAGGTTTTTCTCTGGCTCCTGGCGCATAATAAACTTATGACTAAGAACAATTTGCTTAAAAGGGGGATAGATAGGAACCCTGACTGTCTTTTCTGCTCTGAACAGGAAACTGTAAATCACTTGTTTTTTGACTGTGTGGTTGCAAAAAACATCTGGGGTGCAGTCTCCTCGTTTCTTTCCATAGAAGTAGGATCTTTCCATTGCCAAATTTTGGCCTGCTAACAAGAAACATGAAGTACTCAATGCTTTTTGTGCTTGTGTCTTGTGGAGCTTGTGGAAAACTAGAAATAAACATGTTTTTGACAACGCAATCTGGTCTGATGTTAAACAGATCTGGTGGCTGGTCTGGAGGACCCTCAAGAGGTGGATGATTCTGTACACCAAGGACCCGCTCGAGAAAATGCAGGGGATACTTCACTGGATATCCTGCATACTCAAAAGCCCACTCCAATTGACTTTGGAGTGAAAAGGAACTTGATGAGCACTGAGGGTGCCACTCATGCCTCTTCCTACTCCAAGCTTAATTTCAGGGCTTGCAAAGAGGGGTTCCAGGGTCCAGACTCTTCAAGGCCGAGTGATCCACCATCAAAAAATGTGGTCCAGGTGATTTCGAGTCTTGCGTCGCCTCTCGACTGGCCTGGCACACCAACTCAACCCCTCAAGAAGATGAAGGGGGGCTTATAGAGCATATCAAGGAGGTCTGCAAGATGCTTGATGCAGAAGACAGGAGGATGCTGGCGGATGCAGGTGGAATACAGATCTCGCTGCTGTGGTGTTCATCAGTTTTAGTGTTTTTAGGGTTTGGGGAGTTGGATTTCTGAACCTGTAATAGGTTGCAGGCCTTTTGTTCTTTACCTTGTTTATTTTTTGCTCTTTCAGAACATGCGTTTTTGAGGCATGCATGGTTGTTGGGACTGGCTTGGTTTCATTTATTTTGAATGGAACCGAGGGGCGACAAACCCTCCTGATGATCTAAAAATAATAATTCGGAAACACGTGTAGAACACTCGTGTAACTCCGGTTTTTTCTCTCTCATGCTGCGCTCGAGTCTCTTTTTCGTCCACAGAACTTTTAAGAACTCACCATCTCCATAGAGGTAACTGCTAACTGTGAATGTCAAATATTTTCTGTCCGGAACCAAATAAAATAATCCGGTTTCAAAGCGGCGCTCTCTATACTTTGCAATTGCATGATTTACGATGCATGACAGTTTTCCAATGGTTCCGTAATTTTCTATAAAATCCGGCCATGAATTGATCGACCACACCTCAATCCACGCAAAAATCCTCCATCTCTCATTACATAGCTCCAATTCGTGGCGCAGTGCCGTTGATTTAAGTACAGCTGCAGGTTTAGCCAATGCCCTCATGCCATACTCGTCACGAACACATAGCCTGAACGTCTTCTTCGGCCTGATAACCTTGTGGTCTTTTTCAAAAACTAGAGATCCGACCTTTTGTTTCAAAATAAATAAGAACGCCTTCATCGAAATCTTCGGTTGGCGTTTGATCCTGGGTATGACATGAGCATCCTAAATTAATGCATCACATGGTTTCTCAAAGAAAACAAAACCCTTAGGAGCTAGTAGTATATGCAAGTAAGCAAAAAAAGTGTACTAGAGTATACATGCACGAACAGCTAAAAGAAATATAGAAACACAAATAAACAGCCCTCGTTCGCATGTTCCTGCAGCTGCCATCGACGGTAGTAGTCTTCATATGCATCATGCAAAGAACCCGGCGAATTGATGGAGGACTAACTTTTTTTTTTGGAGACAAGATGGAGGACTAACTAGGAAGCCCTCGTCTACTAATACTCCTACGCATGGTAGGTTAGTTTCTTTCTTTTTCTTTTTAGGGGAGGTTAGTTTCTTTGTTTTTCTTTTTAGGGGAGGTTAGTTTTACTACTCCCTTCGTTCCATAATGTAGTGCCTATAAATTATTTTAAAAGTCAAACACTACCAACTTTGACCATATTTATAAAGAAAAATGGGTACATCTAGAATGCCAAATACACATAATTGGATATATCATGTGTTATATTTTCAGAATGTACATGTTTGATATTGTAGAAGTAGATAGTTTTCTCTATACACTTGGTCAAAGTTGGAAAAGTTTGACTTTCAGTAAAATCTATAGGCACTACATTGTACTCCCTCCGTCCCAAATTTTTTGTCTTAGATTTGTTTAAATGCGGATGTATCTAGTTACGTTTTAGTGTTAGATACATTCGTATTTAGATAAATCTAAGATAAGAATTTTGAAACGGAGAGAGTAGAATGGAGGGAGTATTGGAGTAGTATAATCATTGGACGCGTACGCACAGGAAAACCAACGTACACACGCACGCCCGTGGCGCATCCAAACCAACGCACATGTACGGCGTGGCCGATCCCAATAGGACCACCGGAACAGCACAGCGCACGTCGATATTTTTTAATCTATATATCTATATCTATACTTACCAAAAGTTCTGAGAACTAAAAAATGAAATAAAATGTTTAATAATTTTAAATGCTTGTGCATTCAAAAAATGTTTGCGGTTTTAAAAAAATGTTCGCATATTCAAAAGATGATTGCGATTTTGAAAACAAATCTTCGGAAAATCAAAAAATGATCATGATTTTTATAAAGTTCGTGTATTAAAAATGTTAGTGAAATTGAAAAATAATTCGTCACTTCAAAAAGTTCATGAATTGTAAAACATCCTAAAAATTCAAAAACAATTCGTGACCTACAAAATAGTTTATTGATTCATAAAATTTTCGCTGATTCAAAAAAAATCATGCATTTCAAAAAGATTCGTTAAATCAAAAAATGGTTGTGAATTTCAAAAATTGTTCCACCAATTTCCAAAAAAAATGTTCGTTTATTCTAAAAATGTTCGCTGGTTAACGAAAACGTTTAATTTTTTCACAATTTTAAAAAATGTTTGCAAATAGTATAAAATGTTCAAGATTTTATATTTTTTTTCAAAATCTGTAAAAATGTTCATGTTTTAACATATGTTCATGGGTTCAAAAAAATGTTCATGATTTTCAAATCTGTTCACGATTTCATGAAAATGTGAGTGATAGTGTATCTGGGTGATGCAACAAAATGTGGTCATGGCCATTGAAGATTATAAAAAAAATCGTACCGTTGCAACGCATGGGCCATTTTGCTACTCTATATCTATATCTATACCTACCTACTAATAAAGTACAGAGCGTTTCTGCCCATCCAACATTATATGTTTTATAAAAAAAGCCCTTGATTTTTTTAAGTAACCCGTGGTCCAACATTAAGTGTCCTTTCTCTATTGGGTTTTGGCCCAACAGCGACAAACGCTATCTCGTATGGTTTAAAAAAAACCTGGTTTTTCTTTAAGTACCCCGCGGTCCAACATTAAGTGATCTTTCTCGGTTGGGTTTCGGCCCAACTACGACAACAACTATCTCGCGTGCATGACGCCAATTAGTATTCCATGTTGTAGGCCCAGTTTGCTCTGTTTTCAGCCTGTTAGGTCCCTGCCTTTTATTATTTACAAAGAATATGTAAAACATGATTATGCTATAACTTTGCAACCGTAAGTCGGATTAAAATAATTTGTGTATGTAATATGATTCAGAAAAATGCAAGGTTTCCAACCGTCCTGTTATTTGTTTCCGTTAACCACTTTGAAATTATGTTCAGAACATAAACTTAATTAACCTAATTAATTACTACAATGTATTTTGGGAAATGCTAACACACAATATAACTTTTATAAAATCTTTATATATATGAAATATGTTACAAGGGCCTATATGGATCAAAGAGAGTATGAATGATCAATTTCAATGGGCATATAGGAGTAATAAAGAAAAAAGAGAACAAAGGACGTGATCAGTAGGGATAAAAAGAATGGGAGATTCAAAAGAAAATATGAACGAGAGAATAACACAAAGGAATTGGTATGAATACCAAGGACGTGACATGCATGCAATGCAATAATAAAAAGGATTAAGCCGAATGATGTGGGAGGGACACACATAATTTCCGCTAGACCTTAGTGTGTGCCTCTTTGTCATGCCCGGGCATAATTCGGATGTTGTTCGGCTGTGCTAACGGATATTTTAGTGGACACATCAATTATCTCTCCCGTTATAACCCACAGATATATGTGCTAGTACCGAACGCTCTGCCCGTCCGTCGTCATACGTTAAGGCATTGATTTTTTCTTTAAGAAACCCACGGTCCAACATTAAATGCCATTTCTTTGTTGGACTTCGGCAGAACTGCGACAGCCGCTATCTTGCGCGTCGGAGCGCCGGTTATTATTCCGCATTCAGCTGCAGTAGGCCCAGGAATATCTATTTTCAGCCCATTAAGTCCATGGCTTTTATTATTCACAAAGAATATGTTAAACATGATTATGCTACAACTTTGCAACATAAAATGGATTAAAATAATTTGTATATGTTATTTAATAAGAAAAATGCGTAGTTTCCAGCTGCGCTACTATTTGTTTGTTAACTACTTTAAAAGTTTGTTCAGGGCATAAACTTAATTAACCTAATTAATTGCTATGGTGTATTTTGGAAAATGTTGATACCCAATATAACTTTTTTATAATCTTTCTATATGAACGAAATATGTTACAACTGCCTATATGGATTGAAGGAAGTGTGAATGATCGATTTCAATGGGCATATAGGAGTAATAAAGAAAGGAGAGAATGAATGACGTGTCCAATAGGGATAGAAAAGAATCGAAGATTCAAAAAATATGAAGGAAATAATAACACAAAGGAATCCTATATACATAAGAAGTTGATCCTCACTATCCTATTTATCTCAACATGCACACATGCCACCTCATCAAAGGCCCACCACTACATGCATGAGAAAAAGTTTTTCATTATTAGTTGATCTCATGCACACCTTTCACCTCACCACACATGCCACCTCATCAAAGGTCCACTCAAAATGCATGAAAAAAGTTTTCCATTACGTTATGCCACTTATATTCAAAATATTTTCTGACTAAACAATAATCAAATACTCCCTCCATTTCAAAATAAGTGCCTCAACTTTATACGAACTTTGTCCCAAAATAAGTGTCTCAATCTTAATACAACTTTGTACTAAAGTTCGTATAAAGTTGAGGCACTTATTTTGAGACGGAGGGCGTACAATATATTCTATTTATTTTTAGCTTTAGTTCATATATTATTAATTCAACTATGGAAACTTCATACAATCAATCACTGGAATATATTGCAATCGATTCCCGCAGCAACGCGCGGGGTATTCTCTAGTTTATATTAATACCAAGGGCATGGCATGTATGCAATGCAATAATAAAAAGAAATTAATACCAAGGGACATGGGATGGGAAACATATATGCGCTGCTTGTAACTGCATCTAGTGCCACCCCTAGTTGGTTTTGGAGTATTGACGACAAACCTAGTTGAGGGACTAATGTGTTTGTGAGAATTGCAGGACAACACAGGTAGAAGTCCCTTATTGATTCGGTTTTCCTACCGGAGATGACCCCTAAAAATATATGAAGACATTGATGTCAAAGGTGGTATATGAAGATATTCACATCGAAGACTATGACAAGAGAAGACATCGCTTGAAGCCTATGGAACTCGAAGACTTAGATCTTTCGTAGTTCATTTTCTTCTTTGTTGAGTCATAGGAACCACCGTACTGTTAAGTGGGGTCCAAGAGAACCAGTCAGAATGACTGAAGTGATGCTTAACCAAAACCTATGTCTTCGAGTGAAGACTATGAGAGCGAATCTTGTCCAGAGTCGGACAAGTCAGCTTTGCTTGTAGCCCAAGTAAAGTTGCCGTGTGAGTTTGAAATCTGACCGTTGGAACACGTGTCAGCTCCTTAGTGACCCAGGGTCATTTCGGACAAATCAGGTCGGGTTGCCTAGTGGCTATAAATAGCCCACCCCCTACAACCATAAACGGTTGGCTTCTCAGAGTTAGTGCACGACTTTTGTCGTTTGAGAGCAACCCACCTCGAAGCCTTTGAGAGAGAATTCCTTGCGAGGATAAAGCCCTAACCACCCAGAGCCAAAGAGAGTTAGGCATCACTTAAGTCTTCTTGTCTGTGTGATCTGAAGACTTATTACACTTGAGGACTGTGAATCCTCCAGTCGGTTAGGCGTCGCGTTCTGAGCATCCAAGAGACATTGTGGAACGCCGGTGAACGAAGTCTATGAATGTTTGGGAGTCTCCCTTGAAGACTTACCAGAGTGATTGGGCGAGGTCTGCGTGACCTTAGCTCAAGGGGAATACGGTGAGGACCGGGTGTCCTGAGCTGCGTGTTCAGGACTGGGTGTCCGGGACTGTGTGTCCTCGGGTTTAAATATCTAGCCGCCCTAACCAGACGTACAGTTGTCACAGCAATTGGAACTGGTCCAACAAATCATTGTCTTCAATGAGTCACTGGTTTCATCCTTCCCTTCCCTTTACTTACTGTTGGTCCTTGTGAAGTCATTGTATGATTGCACTATCTTTTGTCTTCACTGAGTGACTGCGTGTTCTGTGTAGCTTCATAATATCTTCCTACCTGATCCTTACTACTTAGCTGCTATTAGTTATTGTGCTTTCACTTCATTGAATACTTGACTATGGTTTGCCTAGTGTAGTCTACCTTCCGCTGCATGGTAATAGGTTTATTTCTATCGTTTGTCTTCGAAACTTCCATGTTTTGAAGACTTTCATAAAAATCGCCTATCCACCCCCTCTAGTCGATATAACGCACTTTCAATTGGTATCAGAGCAAGGTACTCCCTTGTTCTGTCTGATTCGGTTTAACCACCTGGAGTTTTAGCTATGTCGACTGCAGGGATAATTAAAGTCTCTGCTGCATGCCCCGTCTTCGATGGAACTGAATATCCCTACTGGAAGAATAAGATGTGCATGCATCTTGAAGCCATTGACGTCGACCTATGGTATGTCGTCAAGAACGGCGTTCCCAAGGCTGGAGAAGGTGTCACTGCTGCTGACGTCAAGAAGTTTGTTCAACTGGACTCTACTGCCAAGAATATCATCTGTGGTCATCTGATCAAAGGACAGTATGGCCGCGTGAGTGCTTTGGAAACATCTAAGCTAGTCTGGGACTAGCTCTCCAAGGTCAACGAAGGCGTCTCAACCCAAAGAGATCAGAGAATCAGTGTCCTTCGCAACCTCTTCAACCGCTTCAAGAGAAATGACAATGAGAATGTCCAGCTCACGTTTGATCGACTCACTGACATCACAAATGAGCTTCAAGCCCTCAGCGCTACTGAGATCACCAAGCATGAAGTCGTCAAGACACTCCTGAGATCACTTGACAGTTCGTTTGACACCCTAGCCCTGATGATTCAAGACCGTCCTGATTTCAAGACACTCGATCCATCTGACATACTTGAGAGGCTCAACACACATGAGTTTCAGCTTTCTGAGAAAAGAGATATCTACGGTCCAAACTATGGGCGAACTCGTGCCTTGAAGGCAAAAGTTGTCTCCTCATCTGAAGAAGAATCTGACAGCAGTTGTGATGACCCTGAAGACATTGGAAAGGAACTTGCTATGCTTGTGGAGAAGTTCCAAAAATTCACCAAGAAGAAAGGCTTCAGAAAGTCTTCACGATCAAGCTCAAGGAATGATGAAGGTTCTGCTCATGACTACAAGAAGAAAACATGCCACAAGTGCAAGAAAACGGGCCACTTCATCTCTGAGTGTCCGCAGTGGGACAATGAGAACAAAAAGAAGAAGAAGAGTAAGGAATATGACTCTGACGACAAGAAGAAGAAATACTCAAAGTCTTCTTCCAAGTCTTCCTCAAAGTCTTCATCACACAAGAAGAGCTCATCTGGCAAGTCGCGTGCTTTTGTTGGCAAGGAAATGGATTCAGAGGAGGAGTCCGCTTCTGAGGAGGCGGAGGTGGAGTCTGAGGAGGAGTCCGATTCTGGCGTTGCAAGTCTGGCTACGGCATACGTTGCCAAGTCCATCTTCAACACTGAAGACAATGACTTCATCACCGACACCGATGCAAATGACAAGGACTACTCCGCTCCTACCTACTGCTTCATGGCACGCGGTGCCAAGGTAAACACACGCACTACTCACTATCAAACATCTAGTGAAGATGACTCTGATTGTGGTTCAAGACCCAGCTACAAAACACTTGCTAAAATTGCAACTGAACAACAGAAAGCTATGGAACATATTCGAAAACTGTTAGACAAAAGCGATGATCTGTTAGCGCTGAAATGACTCGATCTGAGTCCTTAATTAAAGACATAAAAAATCTTCACGTTAAGTATGAGGAACTTGAAAGTCGTCATGAAACGCTCTCAACAACTCATGAAAAGCTTTCCTATGATTATCTTCAAAGGAAGCAAGATCTTGAGAAATTGAGAGCGGCTCATGAAGATCTTCAAAAGGAAAACGAGTCCCTTCGCGCCGAACAGATCAGTTCCACTCAGGAAGGATTTGAACCACCATGTCTTAAATGCATTGAGTGTGATAATGCTACTTCTGTTGTTGAATGTTCTACTGCTACTACTGTTGCAATATCTTCAACTGTTGATGTGGGAACTAACCCCTCTGCTGAGGATACCACTGCTATTGCTAATGAGAATGCTAGGTTGAAGACATTGCTTGAAACAGGGATGTACAAAAGTCTTAAAGGGCATCAGACATTATGTGATGTCCTCAAAAGACAGATTCTGAACCGAAACCCGAGGAAAGAGGGTGTTGGGTTCGTAAGGAAAATAAATGCTGATGGCTCTTACTGGAAACCTGAGCAGTACCCCAAAACCACATGGGTTGATGGAAAGGAACCTTCAGCAGATCCATCCAATCTATTTGGCTTCACTTGTGCTAACCCCATTGTCATTGATGAATCCTTTGATGCAAACTATAAACTGTTTAAGAATCAGAATGGTGAAGTGTTTGCCAGGTATATTGGTACTAACTGCAGGAATGGGCCGCCTATGAAGAAGATCTGGGTGCCGAAAAAGTGTTTGGAAAATCTTCCTGTGAATGTCATCATGACACCACAGGTGAAAAAGACAAACCCCAGACCACAGGCTTCATACGGCCCAAAGGCTTCATACAGACAGAGGACTCACCTGAGTCGCACTAACGCAAATGTTTTGCAGGGAAACCATACTCAGGCCTATGAATATGAGCACGGTTCATTGAACCGCCATGTTCATAAGACCAAGAACTATTTTGCTTATTCTTATGAGTACTATTGTCCGCCTGCAAGACTTTTTGCTAGGGCTCCAAAGCCAAAGTTCTCAGACGCTGCACTTAGACTTATTGCTTCTAAGCCACCCTTGAAGATGTGGGTGGCTAAGAAATCTTAACTCTCTTTTGCAGAGAAAGGTCTCCAACAGAAAACCAAAATCGTCTGACGCTATTGCTGGGGACCTTAAACATCTTGTAGGGCGCAAGATCAAATGCCCGAATGGTCTTATTATGTACTTCATTCCTGAATCGCTTGCTACTCTCCCTATCAGTCCTAATCTGGATCTAAGCTTTCATAACCCACTGGTTCGTCAAATGTTTTTGCTTCACAATTCTCTTCGTGAAGCCTATCCTCCTAATGGATATACCGCAACAAGCAAGATGAGCATGGTCAAGTTGTCAGAAACAAAGCTCGTCTCGTTGCTCAAGGATATACTCAAGTGGAAGGCATTGACTTCGATGAAACATTTGCTCCTGTGGCTCGACTTGAAGCCATACGCATACTGTTGGCCTATGCAAATCATCATAACATACTTCTATACCAAATGGATGTGAAGAGTGCTTTTCTCAATGGCAAGATTGAAGAAGAAGTGTATGTTGCACAACCGCCTGGCTTTGAAGATCCAAAACATCCTGACATGGTATACAAGCTCAACAAGGCACTGGATGGCCTCAAACAAGCCCCCCGGGCTTGGTATGACACACTCAAATACTTCCTGAAGAGCAAAGGCTTCATACCTGGTTCCCTCGACCCCACTCTCTTCACGAAGACATATGATGGTGAACTGTTTGTGTGCCAAATATATGTGGATGACATTATCTTCGGCTGCACCAATCAGAAGTACAGTGAAGAGTTTGGATATATGATGCAAGAGCAATATCAGATGTCCATGATGGGAGAGCTGAAGTTCTTCCTCGGTCTTCAAATACGACAGCAACGCAACGGCATCTTCATATCTCAAGATAAGTATCTCAAAGATTGCCTGAAGAAGTTCGGTATGCAAGACTGCAAAGGCTTCACGATGCCAATGCCAGCCAAACATCATCTGGGTCCCGACGACAATGGTAAAGAGTTCGATCAAAAGGTATACCGCTCCATGATTGGTTCTTTACTTTATCTATGTGCATCTAGGCCAGATATTATGCTTAGTGTTTGCATGTGTGCTCGATTTCAAGCGGCACCAAAGGAGTCGCATCACTTAGCTGTGAAGCGAATTCTTCGGTATTTGGCTCACACCCCAACTATAGGATTATGGTATCCAACATGCTCAGAGTTTGATCTGGTTGGATTCTCGGATGCTGATTATGCTGGTGACAAGGTGGATCGCAAGTCTACATCAGGCACATGTCATTTTCTGGGACGATCACTTGTATGTTGGTCTTCAAAGAAGCAGAACTGTGTCTCTCTCTCCACTGCTGAATCTGAATACATTGCTGCTGGATCTTGCTGCGCTCAGCTTCTGTGGATGAAGCAAACACTCAAGGACTATGGCATTCATCTGAAGCAAGTGCCACTCTACTTCGACAACGAAAGCGTCATCAAGATTGCCAACAACCCAGTTCAGCACTCGAAGACAAAGCACATTGAAATTCATCATCACTTTCTCAAAGATCATGTTGTGAAGGAAGACATTGATATCATACACGTCAACACTGAAGAGCAATTGGCAGATATCTTCACCAAGCCCTTGGATGAGAAGAGATGTTGCAAGTTATGGTGTGAGCTAAATATCTTGGAATCCTCAAATGTCCTGTGATCAGGCACACAACCTAACACTTATGCATATTGATGACTTAGATGTGCAACACACGAAGTAAAGTATATCTTCAATCAATGAAGACATACATTCTAAGTGTGAATACATTAATGTGGAATTTGACTTCGGAGCGCCACGATAATTGTGCGCCGTGTCTGGGTCTAACACTTCCTATACGGTGGGTAACGCCACTACCAAAGGTTCTATTCGAAGTGTTTTACTCATGGCGTTACATTTGCTATGTCTTCACATTTGGTTTGGCTTCAATCTCAACATGTCTTCATGATTATCTTCACTATGTTGAATATATATATATATATATATATATATATATATATATATATATATATATATATACTAGTGTTCTGTCCTCTACAGCATTCACTTATAGCTATGTCTTCTTGTTGAATCTTTTGAACTAAGTGAATGTAATCGGACCCTAACCTCTCTATGCTTTCTATCTCAAACTCTATCTCTCCAAATCACACTACAACAAGACCCCTCTTATAGCAACGCTTTTTTCCGTATCTAAAAGTCCATATATGCGTTGTCAGTGTATGTACCAACGCTTTGGGATGCGTAGCCTTATCCAGTGTTGCTAGCGCATAGTGCAACGCTTATACTGCCGTTGGTAAACAGGCCGTTGCAAAAGAACAACACATAAAACAGACTTGTGCAACACTTTCATACGTTGGTGCTTAATGTACAGGAATCAAAATCCCATTGCTTGGCAACAAAGAATTTGCAATGCTTAAGTGTTATACATATGATGTGAATAATATTATTGTTTTTATATATAATGCCAGCATCTAATTTAGTGCTCCATGAAGAGAAAATAAGAGAATATTACTCACGAGAGGAAGAAATCATATATTTGATAAAATTGTTGGATTACAATAGTGGATATTACAAGAGGAACACCATCTAATGTGATGTATAATCTAAATATTTTCTTGATAGCAAACTTAAACGGAAAGCATCCATCACATCCTTACAACTTATCTAAAACTTAATGGAGGAACATCATCCCTACAACTTAACTAAAACTGAAAGCATCCATCATCATCATGAACAGGAACACATCATTATCATCATTGCAGTATACTTGCCACACACCCATATAATCCTCCATTTATCTTTTGCATCTACAAACAAAAAACAGAATGAATTGTTAACACACCATGCATTGACATGATGCAAGTAGTGATAGAGGCAGGATATTGGTCATTGTATCTTCTGGTATATCCCTATATGCAAACTCCAGAAATTCATCTACACCAGTTGAGTACTGTGTACTTTCTCTAGTAAATCGCTATGAAGAAACTGACCTTGTCAAATCAAATATGTAGTATTGGTAATTGTCAAGTTCATCCTCTCCTCTGCTTGCATGTCACATACCTGCACTAGTACACATACTAGTTAGCTCAAGTAAATATTTATTTTCTTTGAAATTGAGAACAAACCGTGATAATTTGTGTGCTGCATATACAATAGAACAACGTATGTTTTTTGTGATACATAGTGACATCCATTTTACAAATGGCACAAATAATTTTGAGTAAATATTTTGTGGGCGACGAACAAATCTGGACCTAGAAAAGGATGGTTGCAAATCGATAGTGTGTACAGTGGCGGAGGACCCGGTAGGGCGAGGGTTGGCAGCCGCCCTACCTTGATTTGGCCGGTGTAGGCAGGGCGCAAGGTGGCGCAGCCGCGCGGCTGCTTTGCCGATGGCTGAGTGACCAGAGCCCGCCCTATCTCAACTATTGTCCATCCTCCTCCACTGAGTGTGTATACTGTTCTAGGAAAATCTTATTGGGCAAACCAAACTAATTTATATTGAAATTGCTAAAAGAGTGCCTAATTTATAGTGGAATGGTTAAAACAGTACCTTAATCTTATAGGGACAACTTGTAGATGCGTATTTCCTTGCAGTGTACTTCATGAGTACAGGCTCATAGTACTGAAAAATAGTAGTACATCATAGGTTAATCCTTGTATCTAGTTTGTTTTTTCCCTTTCCGTATGGGATTTGTAAAACAAAAATGCATGTTCTATCCATACTTCATACATATAATAGGCAGAATAGAACTTGTTCCTGACTTTTAGTGCGGAATAGTACCCGAAAAAATACATCTATAGAAGCACCGTGTCTGACTAATGATAACCACAATACCAATATCCTTTTTAGTTGAGAAGGCAAACTTGTAATTTTAAAATATTTCTCATGATTTTTTAAACAGGATACAACGAGTTACCATGTTACCACAAAGGCAGTAAAAAAGATAATACAATTATGCTTTATTTGGTCTGAGAGTGCATACAAATATAGAATATAATTTGTATTGGCCACTATACTGGGATAACAATACATCAGCTACCAACTGTAACAGAAGTACCTATATTATTTTTGGGAAGTAAGGGAAAGCATCTAGCTTATCGCCAAATAGTGGTTGAAATATTCATCATTTGGTACTAAAAACACCTTGCTAATGATATAGTCATACATAATACTCATATCTGACTAACAGAACTTGAAGATCAGCTTTTATTTCAGAAGGGAAAAGATAGCAATCTGCAAAATATAAATCAATAACTAACCATTAAAAAAGAAAATAAATAATTCTGCTCAGTTTCAAAGCCAACATAGTATTACATAAGACACCATATACATACCCTGGCTGCAGCATGTGCACTGCAAGCCATGTAGACTAAGTTAAGATGTACAATTGTAAAAGCCATGTATATATAGTGCGTGATATTCAACTTGAATTACAATCGCTTATATGTTGTGTTAAATTAATTGCTATACCAATTTGCATAGTATAGAGAGGCTCGATCATTACCCCAGCCAGAAATGTTATTGGACGAAAACGACCATCAGAAAGGCAGGAAGGCGCATGAATGAATCAACATTTGTGCGCGTACTTTGCAGAAACTGGGCACCTCCTGAAAGTGATGAGTTGCCATTAGTCACCAAAGAGCTAACACCAATGCTTGGCCCAGAGGAATTTGTAGTACTGACTGGAACGCTACCATTCATGTCCCTATGAACAAGTCCAAGGTTGGAGCATGGGGCGCGGGACACGGAGGTCAGCAGTGTTGAACTGAACTACCACCTTGAAGACTCTTGCTTAATATGATAGAACATCATTGGAAACTAGTAAGGATCTTCAGATATTTTCGCTGGGAACTGCAAAGTGTAATTATCAGTAAGATTTTGAAGCAATGCAAGCGAATCAAGAAAATAGTCGCCACAAAAATTTCTTAACCAATGAGCTTATGAACCAACAGTCCCAGGACGCCTAATTCTAAGTTACTAACTTCTAATTCCCAAAATCAGGAGGACTCGTTTCAGGACATCAGAGATGAAAATAGCCATCATCGAAAAGCAAGTGCAATCCGATCTAGAGATAACACAAATAGAGAGGAAATAGGGCAAGAGAAGTTGACAGGGACAAGATATTTAATTTGAATTACATACTAGCACATGGATACAGCCTAGGCAAAGAATGTGCAGACTTGGTGGGAAGGTTTGAGCCTGTTCATGGCCTTACCTTGGAATCTCCATTGGTCGCTGGGGAGCGGTGACGAGGGGCGGCGTGCTGGGATCCAGGGTCGCAGGGGGATGGTGATGAGGGACTGCGCGCCAGGATGGAGGGTCGCAGGGGAGTGGTGACGGGCAGCGCGCCGGCATGTAGGTCGCTGCCGCGCAAGGGAATCACAATGTCTGACGAGGGGCGGCGGCCAGCGTTGGAGGACTCGAGAGGAATAGGGAGATTGGGGACAGGGAGGGTAAGACCTAGATTAATCCTGAAAGCCAACTTGGGCTGGGCTAGATAGAAGGCTGGGTTAGTGTGTTGGGCTGGGAGTATGTACAACGCATATGCTACAACGCTTATATGCGTATCTCTTGTGAATTTTGCAACGTACAGTCAAAATGTTGTACAATATGTGTTGCTTTATAGAGGGTATCCTTGTAGTGTCATATGCATTCTATTGAAACTATCGAATGTCTTCTCCGCGTCCTCGTCAGCAGAAGATACAGAGACAAACATTAAGTCCGTTTTCAATACTCATTCCTTCACCTGAAACCCAGAGAAGTGGGAACGACCACCCGACAATCCAGGCGTGCGTGGGACGTGGAACGACCCCCGATATGCTGCATGATGGCCACGTGTTCCTCAGATGTGAATCGCCAGGGGCACCTGTGTAATAACACTGAGCCACCCCTGTCTCTATAAATACACGCCTCACCACAGTCATTATCTCTTCTTCCACTCTCGCACGAACCCTAGTGCCACCGCTAGCCCTCGACAACGCCGGCGACGAAGCGCTTCGCTGCCACAACCTCTCCGACGCCGTCTTCACGCCGACCACGGACCTCGTCCTCTCCGCCGTCGCTATAGGTGTCCTCCGTCGCCAAGTTACGGCACGGACGATCGAACTGCTCGGCCTCCTCTTCAACACCGTCTAGCAGTTCTACGTGTGGTAAATAAAACTTCCTTTTTACGGCCCCTTTGATCCTATAGCTTTGTCACTTTCTACCACAAGCAGTTTTGAAAGTGCAACTATCCCTAGGTGGTTTTGGTAATTCATAACAACATATAGATCATTGAGCTAATGCTGTTTCAAGATGATTATTTCAGGAAAGCTCAATGATTGGCATGGCTTGGATGTGAAAGTGGAACCCTCAAAATGCTAAGGACAAAGAATTGGCTCGAGCTCAAAAGTTCAAGACTCTTCATTTTATGTTTTAGTGATCCAAGATCACATTGAGTCTTTAGGAAAAGCCAATACTATCAAGGAGGGATGAGGTGTTGCTTAATGAGCCTCTTGCTTTATGTGCTTAATGATATGCTCCAAAATCCTCAGCTACTTTCCCATATCCATAAATGACCTAAACCCTAAGCCAAACTCGGTCATACCGATTCTTTCATTCCGGCGCCACCGAGTTTCACTTGTCATTTGCCACTGCCAAACCCTAGCAATTCGGTCCTACCGATAAGGATCTCGGTCTCACCGAGATGGGCTTGCAAACTCTCTGTTTCCCTTTCGTAACTTTTCGGTCTCACCGAAAGAGCGAATCGGTCCCACCGAGAATGCAAGGTAAACTCTATGTTTCCTTCTTGTAACTTTTCGGTCTCACCGAAAAAGCAAGTTGGTCCCACCGAGTTTGCCTGACCAACTCTCTGGTTAGCTTATTGCCAAACTCGGTCTCACCGAGTTTGTGCAATCGGTCTCACCGAGATTACGTTATGCCCAAACCCTAACCGAATCGGTCCTACCGAGTTGCATGTCAGTCCCACCGAAATTCCTAAGGGTCACTAGGTTTACCATTTCGGTCCAATCGAGTTTTCTGATTCGGTCCCACCGAGATTGGTAAATTGTGTGTAACGGTTGGATTTTGTGTGGAGGCTATAAATACCCCTCCACCTTCTCTTCACTTAAGAAGAGAGCCATCAGAACACATACATCATTCCAACTTATATGTTCTGAGAGAGAACCACCTACTCATGTGTTGAGACCAAGATATTCCATTCAAACCATATGAATCTTGATCTCTAGCCTTCCCCAAGTTGCTTTCCACTCAAATCTTCTTTCCACCAGATCCAAATCATATGAAAGAGAGTTGAGTGTTGGGGAGACTATCATTTGAAGCACAAGAGCAAGGAGTTCATCATCAACACACCATTTGTTACTTCTTGGAGAGTGGTGTCTCCTAGATTGGCTAGGTGTCACTTGGGAGCCTCCGACAAGATTGTGGAGTTGAACCAAGGAGTTTGTAAGGGCAAGGAGATCGCCTACTTCGTGAAGATCTACCGCTAGTGAGGCAAGTCCTTCGTGGGCGATGGCCATGGTGGGATAGACAAGGTTGCTTCTTCATGGACCCTTCGTGGGTGGAGCCCTCCATGGACTCGCGCAACCGTTACCCTTCGTGGGTTGAAGTCTCCATCAACGTGGATGTAGGATAGCACCACCTATCCGAACCACGGGAAAAACATCCGTGTCTCCAATAGCATTTGAATTCTCCAAACCATTCCCTTTATATTCTTGCAAGTTGCATGCTTTACTTTCCGCTGCCAATACACTCTTTGCATGCTTGCTTGAATTGTGTATTGATTGCTTGACTTGTCCTAAGATAGCTAAAAACTGCCAAGAACTAAAATTGGGAAAAGGTTAAGTTTTTATTTGGTCAAGTAGTCTAATCACCCCCTCTAGACATACTTTCGATCCTACAAGTGGTATCAGAGCTTTGGTCTCCATTTGCCTTGATCTCCATAGCTTTTGGTGGTCATAGCCTTGGTTTCACAACCTAGGAGAGTATGGCGTCTAGCAAGGGAAACTATCACCGTAGAGGTCCTTACTTTGATGGTACTAATTTTGCTAGTTGGAAGCATAAAATGAAAATGCATATTCTTGGACATAACCCCGCCGTATGGGCTATTGTTTGTGTTGGCTTACAAGGTGAGTTCTTCGATGTGAGGGAACCAAACCATGAAGCTACCGCGGATGAGTTGAAGATGTTGCAATACAATGCTCAAGCTTGTGATATTCTCTTCAATGGATTGTGCCCCGAAGAATTCAACAAAATCAGCCGCCTTGAGAATGCAAAGGAAATTTAGGACACTTTGATTGATATGCACGAAGGTACCGACCCCGTCAAGGAATCCAAGTTGGATGTGCTCCAAAGTCAACTTGACAAGTTCAAGATGAAGGATGATGAAGGTGTCGCCGAAATGTACTCTAGGCTTGCTCTCATCACAAATGAGATTGCCGGCTTAGGAAGTGAAGAGATGACCGATAGATTCATCATCAAGAAGATCCTAAGAGTCTTGGATGGGAAATATGACACCGTGTGCACATTGATTCAAATGATGCCCAATTACAAAGATCTCAAGCCAACGGAAGTGATTGGAAGGATTGTTGCTCATGAGATGTCACTCAAGGATAAAGAGGAACTTCACAACAAATCAAGTGGTGCCTACAAAGCCTCATGTGAAGTCCCCACATCATCAAGTGAAAAGCAAACCTTCAATGAAGAATTGAGCTTAATGGTGAAGAACTTCAACAAGTTCTACAAGAGTAGAAGCAAAGATAGAAGCTTCAAGCCAAGGTCCTACAATGACAAAAGATCTTCTAGTCGAGAGCGAAACTGCTACAATTGTGGAAGACCCGGACACTATTCCAATGAGTGTACGGCTCCCTACAAGAGAAGAGAAGATTCTCCAAAAAGAAGAAGCAAAGAATCACCACCAAGAGAGAGAAGGAGTAGAGGTGATCGTTATGAACGGAGATACTCACAGAGAAGCAAGGATTCGGAAAGGAAGGAAAAATCATCAAGGAGCTACACAAAACGAAGACATCAAGCTCATGTTGGTGAATGGGTATCCGGCTCCGACTCCGACAGCCACTCCGAGAGAAGTTATCACTCCGACTCCGAAGATACTCAAGATGAAGGTGTTGCCGGTCTAGCACTTGTGTCAACCAACTCCTACGACATATTTGACTCACCAAATGAAGGAATTGGAAGATGCTTCATGGTCAAAGGACCTAAGGTAACACACCCCGAGTACGTTGATTTTAATAGTGATGAAGATGACTTGTTAGGTGATGATGACTTGCTTGTTGACAACTCTAGTGATGAGTACTATGATGAAACATCAATTAATCATGCTAAAACGAATGACAATGATAAGGAGAAGATTAAGGCTCTAACTAAAGAACTAAACACTCTTAAGTTAGCTCATGAAACTATCTTCGAAGATCATCGAGAACTTTTAAGAGCTCATGAGAAATTACGCTTTGAAAAGCTCAATCTTGAGCAAGAGCATGAGTTCTTAAAGGCAATCAATGATGATCTCCGCAAGAAAAGTTCTTCTTACATTGCCAAGCGTTTACTATTATCCACTTACATGCCTCAAGTCAAGTCTAGTAACAAGAACAAGAAAGATTCTTCCTCTAGTAGTAACAATGATCATGCTAAATCCAATATTGTTGCTTCTAGTAGTTCTCTTGATTCCACTAATGATTCTCTTATCCAAGTTACACTTGATCAAGAAAATAGCTTATTGAAGGGAATCATAGAGAAATGAGTGTACAAGAGCCTTGCCGGGAGTAAGCAATTCGAGGAAATTGTGCGCAAGCAAGGAATGCACCGGAAGAATCAAGGTGTTGGCTTTGAACGAAAGTTCAATGCCAATGGAGTTGAATGGGAAGAAGATCAATACCCCAAGACAAAGTTTGTTCCTCAACAAGAGAAGTATGACACTTCTTTCAAGGGGACACAAGCTCAAGATGATCTTCCACCACAAGACTACAAGCAAAAAGGCAAGGACAAGCTTCAAGAGGAGATTGATGCATTTGAAGAAGCTCCTAAGACCTTAGTCAAGTGGATTCCCAAGACCACGTCAAGTTCCACTTCATCAAGTACGACTACAACTCCAAGGATTCCCATCAAGATGGTGTGGATCCAAAAGAAGAAGAACTAGAGATTTCTTGAGGGTGACTCCGCCAACATATTTCATTCTCATCATTTTGGCAAGAACAAGTGCAATCAACTTCCACATCATGCACTAGTTCAAGGAGTCACAAACCCTCTTGTTGGTAAGACAAGGGACAAGGTAACCTAAAGTTTTCATGGACATCATCTTGTGTATGCATCACTCTATGTCTATGGATATCCTTGTTTGTTCCTTGTGGGACTAACCCATGTAGGTATTGAAAGTGCAATTCACTCAAATGGATAGCTCCAAGTGATCTACATCAACATTGAGCATCCACATCTTCAACATCTACATGAAGTCATCATCGACAAAACCCAAGGTTAGTTCATCCCTCTTAGGGGGGATATCACATCTAGGGGGAGCTTTACTCTAAGACTTGAGCTAAAGCAACTCTAAAGATGTGAATACAACAATGCTTTATGTAAAAGTGGTAACCCCACTTGAGCTTAAACGATGAGTATGACCTACGATCAAGTGTTATCACTTGAATCCTAAGTCAATATACTCATATATAGATGACCCAGTCATCGCAAATTGCTTGATAGATGCTAGAATTGTTTGTGCATGCTTTGCCACATATTTCATTTGCCATCTTATTGTGTGAGCATTTTGGTGCATATTTTACTCATTCGAGGACATCCACTTGTTGTTTTGATTGTTTGGCTTTATCTTCTTTTGCCAAGTGGATGGACAAGAATGCCTAAGAACCTCCTCTAGCTATCTATGCTTTTCTCGTCTTAAACTCTATTCATGCTGCATCACAAAACTTGATCAAGTCAGATTCGAACCACTCTGTGTGAGGAGCGCTCGGAGTCCCCGATCGTCATAGCCTTAAACTTCCAAAACCTCTTTGTGATTCTCGGTCTGACCGATACCATACTTTTGGTCCTACCGATATCATTAAGTTGATCTAGGTTTTCGATCTCGGTGCAACCGATTTGAACCACTCGGTCACACCGAGTTGCAATAATTGTATACAGTTTTGCATCTCGGTGCCACCGAGTTGTTCCACTCGGTCACACCGACAGGGTCAGGCTATATATAGTGACGGGCATAATTTTGGAAATTTCTCCGAAACCTCTTCGCCCGCGCATAGCTCGCTCTGCCTCCTGGGTCTCCGGATCGTCCTCCTCGCCGCCAGCAGCCTCAAGTCACCGGTCTCCATCGCCGTCAACGGAATCTCTGCCCCGCCGTTGCCGCCGTAGCGAGTCTCCGCTGAACTAGGGTATGGACTCGATCTTTGTGCTATTCTTCAATCCGATTCCTAGCACATTGTGATCATCATGATTCTTGCCACGTTTGATAAACTCCTATCCAGTCAATGAACTCGTAGATTAGGTTTAATTCGAAAATTTTAGGGTTAGGTTTCCGCCGAAACCATCTCGGACCCACCGAGTTGAAAAACTCGGTCCCACCAATTTGGCTTATGCCATTGCACAAGTAAAACTCGGTCTGACTGAGAATTACTTATCGGTGTGACCGATTTTGGAACTCTGTGAAACCCTAGTAGTCTCGGTGCCACCGAACTGTGACTCGGTCTGACCGAGTTCACTAGTTCTGGTGCCAACACTGCTTCGGTGTCACCGAGTTTGAAAATCGGTAGATCCGAGATGATCTCAGTGGGAAACTAAAACTAAGTTTTTGAATTACTCTTTTGCAAAAATCTCTGCATTTTGTGATGCTCATCCACTCTATCTCATCTATAATCTATTCACAGGGTCAGCAGTCAGTTTGCATCATGTTAGACTAGAGTGACAGCCAGAACTTGTCAGAGCAGCAAGTACAGTTGAGTGAGGGCACTAGCCCCTCAAGTTCCTCAGATGATGGCAGTAGGAGCACACCCAGCAACCTGCCTAAAGCTGCCACACGTCAAAGGAAAAAGAGAACCTCAGATTCTGAAGATGAGGACTATGTGGCAGAGGAAGAGGCCACATCAAAGAGAGCTGAGCCAGTAGCAGGCACAAAGCCAGGCCTGAAAATCAAAAGGCCAGCAGGCAGGCAGCCCATGTCAAAGGCTAGGGCTTCAACTGTGAAGCCTGATCCCATTGAGCCCATTGCTGCTGAGGGCAAAAAGAGGAAAGAACGAGTGAAGAAGACTGTGGCTAGAGTGCTTGGGAAGGCCTCCATCATGGTAGATGAGGAGGAGGAAGAAGAAGAGGTTGCTGCACCAGCACCCAAGGCAGCCAAACTTATGGGAGATGCCATAAGGTCAGGGACAGCTACATCCAAGCCCAAGGCTACATCTAAGCCTAAGAGTGCACCAAAGAGAAACACCAGAAGCATCCCAGCCACTGAGAAGAACAAGGCCCCAGTGCCTGAAGTTGCAGAGGAAGAAGAAGAAGAACATGTCCTTAGGAAGCTCAAGCCCAAGATCCCAGACCACAACGATGCTCATCCTGTGGCTGAGGACATGAGGCTCAGAAGAGATTCAGGGCTGAGGAAGTGGAGAGAAGCAGATCCGTATGCTTCTAGGAGAAGGACTGCAGTGGACTACCGATTTCATACCAAGGAGCAGCAGGATTTCTATGAGACTGTTTTGCTTGACAAGAAGCCAATTGTGTGTGACATGAGATGGGTCGACTGGACCTACATAAAGGAGAATGAGGAACACTACCCTGGAGTACATGACAGTTTCAGTGCGTGTGGAGTGGCAGACTTTGTTGGGCAGAAGCTCACAAAGTGGAACGAGGAGCTAATCATGCAATTCTACTCCACAGCACACTTTTATCCGGATGGTAGGATCACTTGGATGTCAGAGGGTACAAGGTACCAATCCACTGTTGAGGAATGGGCAAGGTTGATCAATGCCCCAGAGGAGCAAGTAGATGACTTGGACATTTATGCCAAGAAGAAGATGGACCACAACACCATGTCCAACATGTACAAGGAGATTCCGAATGAAGCACTTGACATGTTCAAGTTTGGCTCAGTGCACTATCTTCTTTTAGGATTGCCTACGATCAACTGGATCCTTAGGCACACTCTTCTGCCCAAGTCTGGAGATCACAAGATGATCAGAGGTCACGTGATCAATTTGCTTCATGTTTTTGACGTGCCCCAAAAATTCAAAGTCATGAGTCTCATAGTGGAAACAATCAAGAGGACAGCAGCAGACCAGAAGAGGAGCTGTGGATATGCCCCACAGATTCAGGAGCTCATCAACTCCAAGATGGGCACGGGCATATACCTCTTGGATAAGGAACATCTGCCCATCCGTCTAGATTTTGAGGATAACCAAGTGGTCATGACTGAGAATGAGCCATCATCTGTCCATGCACAAGCTCAGAAGGAGAAGGCGAAGAAGGAGAAAGCTGCCAAGATGCCTACTCAAGCGGAGGCATCTGATTACTTCCTGAAAACCAAACAAGAGCAGCTTGGTTACCTGATTGCGTCCACCCTGCGTATTGAGCAAGGACTTGCCACCCTGACTCAGAACCAGGCAAGCCTAGAGAGGATGATGGAACAGAGGTTCTAAGACATGGACATCAAAGTGACAGAGATACAGACCGCCGTGGAGCAGCTTCAGGAGGACATGAATGAGAGGAGAGGCAGGACCACGACTGATGCTTTTGCGAGGGTGCCATGAGGTCCGAGGTCGTCTGCACTGCTAGTTGCTGACACCAGAGCCACAACGTCTGCGCCAGCCACAGCCTCAGTTCCACCAGCTCCAGCATCCACTTCAGCCTCGACTCTGACCACGTCTACCGAAGGCTTCGTCCTTGGAGTGCTCCGAACTCCACCACCACTTGAAGATCAAGCCTGAGCATCGACTTAGCACTATGCATTTTCTAGGAACTTTTTGGTAACTTGTTGCCAAAGGGGGAGAAAATGTATAGATCATAGGCTTCGAGAGAGAGTGTTGCTTTTATTCTCTCTTGTTTATTTGGTGGTTTTTCGAACTTTGTTTGCTTGTGTGTGAGATACAATGCCCTTATGTTTGTGAGACATCGATGATCATGTGTTTGATCATAAGCTACACTTAATGTTTGCTTAATGCTTGCTTAAATATTATCATTCTATCTATCGTTTGTGATCATTCACTATTCTTGGTGATGAGTGCATGTATTTCAATCTTATCATTTTTGAGCGCTCCACCAAGATGTATCTGACATGGAAGAGTAACCCATGATTCTAACTCCTTGTGAATTTGCAGTCCAAAGCAAATTTTAAATATGCACAAATTTAGGGGGAGCTCTTATTTGTCACATACTTTTCAAAGCGATGATATATTTCATGCTTATTATCATTTGTCGAAGCTTTGATCTATATGTTGTCATCAATTACCAAAAAGGGGGAGATTGAAAGTGCAACTATCCCTAGGTGGTTTTGGTAATTCATAACAACATATAGCTCATTGAGCTAATGCTGTTTCAAGATGATTATTTCAGGAAAGCTCAATGATTGGCATGGCTTGGATGTGAAAGTGGAACCCTCAAAATGCTAAGGACAAAGAATTGGCTCAAGCTCAAAAGTTCAAGACTCTTCATTTTATGTTTTAGTGATCCAAGATCACATTGAGTCTTTAGGAAAAGCCAATACTATCAAGGAGGGATGAGGTGTTGCTTAATGAGCCTCTTGCTTTATGTGCTTAATGATATGCTCCAAAATCCTCAGCTACTTTCCCATATCCACAAATGACCTAAACCCTAAGCCAAACTTGGTCATACCGATTCTTTCATTCCGGCGCCACCGAGTTTCACTTGTCATTTGCCACTGCCAAACCCTAGCAATTCGGTCCTACCGATAAGGATCTCGGTCTCACCGAGATGGGCTTGCAAACTCTCTGTTTCCCTTTCGTAACTTTTTGGTCTCACCGAAAGAGCGAATCGGTCCCACCGAGAATGCAAGGTAAACTCTATGTTTCCTTCTTGTAACTTTTCGGTCTCACCGAAAGAGCAAGTCGGTCCCACCGAGTTTGCCTGACCAACTCTCTGGTTAGCTTATTGCCAAACTCGGTCTCACCGAGTTTGTGCAATCGGTCTCACCAAGATTATGTTATGCCCAAACCCTAACCGAATCGGTCCTATCGAGTTGCATGTCAGTCCCACCGAAATTCCTAACAGTCACTAGGTTTACCATTTCGGTCCAACCGAGTTTTCTGATTCGGTCCCACCGAGATTGGTAAATTGTGTGTAACGGTTGGATTTTGTGTGGAGGCTATAAATACCCCTCCACCTCCTCTTCACTTAAGAAGAGAGCCATCAGAACACATACATCATTCCAACTCATATGTTCTGAGAGAGAACCACCTACTCATGTGTTGGGACCAAGATATTCCATTCAAACCATATGAATCTTGATCTCTAGCCTTCCCCAAGTTGCTTTCCACTCAAATCTTCTTTCCACCAGATCCAAATCATATGAAAGAGAGTTGAGTGTTGGGGAGACTATCATTTGAAGCACAAGAGCAAGGAGTTCATCATCAACACACCATTTGTTACTTCTTGGAGAGTGGTGTCTCCTAGATTGGCTAGGTGTCACTTGGGAGCCTCCGACAAGACTGTGGAGTTGAACCAAGGAGTTTGTAAGGGCAAGGAGATCGCCTACTTCGTGAAGATCTACCGCTAGTGAGGCAAGTCCTTCGTGGGCGATGGCCATGGTGGGATAGACAAGGTTGCTTCTTCGTGGACCCTTCGTGGGTGGAGCCCTCCGTGGACTCACGCAACCGTTACCCTTCGTGGGTTGAAGTATCCATCAACGTGGATGTAGGATAGCACCACCTATCCGAACCACGGGAAAAACATCCGTGTCTCCAATAGCATTTGAATTCCCCAAACCCTTCCCTTTATATTCTTGCAAGTTGCATGCTTTACTTTCCGCTGCCAATACACTCTTGCATGCTTGCTTGAATTGTGTATTGATTGCTTGACTTGTCCTAAGATAGCTAAAAACTGCCAGGAACTAAAATTGGGAAAAGGTTAAGTTTTTATTTGGTCAAGTAGTCTAATCACCCCCTCTAGACATACTTTCGATCCTACAAGTTTCTATTCACACAAGTTGGATCTCTTTCATACTGCATCTCATAACATGCCTAGTATATTCACTTATGCTTCACAAAGTAGTTAGATTCCTCACTTGTACTGATCTCTGGATTCGTACAAATCTAGAACCAACTCCTTATCTATGAGTGAATGTCTTCGCACGATGAGGTCAATGTCTTCTAAACTGATTTATCTTCAAAATCTTCTGAGAATGCATATGACCTCTTCCCCTTCCCTCGCACCTTAATGCTGTCATAGGTACATGTCCATGGGAGAACCCCTTGGTTCTCATAGTCTGCATTCATTTGCAGAATTCTTACAGCATCATATAAATTCTCCCGAAGCCAGTTCCTGTTTGTCCAGCAAGCGAAAACCTTTGGAGCCTTTGAACGTGTTGAAGCCTTTCAGTTTAAAATTCATGGCTTTAGAGAAATATGCAAGGAAGGGTGGCAGAAAGCGTCGAGGAGAAACATCAAGAGATCTGCCCGATGACCTCTCAGAGCTGTACAAGACAGATCCTGGAGAGGATTACAATCAGCGCAAGACACGAATCCAATGGATTCGACGCTATTGGGCAGAACAGTGGTTCAAGTACAGATTTGTGACCAAGGAATATGCTGAAAAGAATGCCATCAAGCGACCATGGGGAGACATCCTCTACAAAAATATTCAACCCAAGACCAGAGATGAAGCCATTGAACAAGGCTTCTATCCCTGCATGGTCCGTGGACCACAGCCTGCGGATGCTAACCCATCGTCACTGCTATGGTGTCGTGACGACAATCTGTTTAAGCGCAACCTCCAGTTTGCTCAGAACTCAGCGAAGCAGAACAAAAAGTCTTTGGGATTAGACTTCAACCCTGGTCCCTCTGCTCCCCGTACCGATGGAACTCGTGAAGCTGAACCCAATCTTCTTGGGCCCTTCTACAACTTGGAAGGTCTCATCACTCACATCGTGGTTCAAGGGACAGCTGTGAATGAGCCTGCAGATGACGCTGAATCAGATGAAGCGCCTGCAGTGCCGAAGCCAAAGAAGTTGAAGCAGCCTAAAGCTTCAAAGCCTGCCTCTGCACCAAAAATCTCACGGCCGAAGCCACTGGCCACTGCACCTCCTGAAGACAGTGTGCAGTCTAAAGATTTGTCACGCATCTCCAAGCCCCAGAAGGTCAAGATGCCTCTGCCACACACCGGCCAAGGACTGACTGCTACTGCCATTCTACGAAATGATGCCATTGATCTGTCCAGTGATGAAGATCTTGTAGATGTCGCTCTTGAGCAACTCATCAAGAGCAAAGAAGAAGCAGAAATCTTCAATGATCTGCCTCTCTTTGACGTGACAATCATCCATGAAAGTGCGTTATATCAACTAGAGGGGGGGGGGGGGGGGGTGAATAGGTGATTTTTATGAAAGTCTTCAAAACGTGAAGGTTATGAAGACAAAGAGTACAGATATGCCTATCACATAAGCAACGGAAGTTAGATTACACTAGGCAAGCCATGGTCAAGTATTCAATAGAGTGAAAGCACAAGACAAGTAGCTGCAGTGTAATAAGGATCAGGTAGGAAGAAGTTATGAAGCCAAACAAATCATACAGTTATGTTGTCAAGATAGAAGATAAAGCAAGCATGCAATGGCTTCACAATGTGTAATAGTAAGTAAAAGGAAGTGAAGATGAAACCAGTGACACGCTGAAGACAATGATTTGTTGGACCAGTTCCAGTTGCTGTGACAACTGTACGTCTGGTTGGAGCGGCTAGGTATTTAAACCAAAGGACACACAGTCCCGGACACCCAGTCCTGAACACGCAGCTCAGGACACCCAGTCCTCACCGCTTTCTCCTTGAGCTAAGGTCACACAGACTTCGCCCAATCACTCTGGTAAGTCTTCAAGGTAGACTCCCAAACCTTCACAGACTTCGTTCACCGGCAATCCACAATTTCTCTTGGATGCTCAGAACGCGACGCCTAACCGGCTGGAGGATGCACAGTCCTCAAGTGTAATAAGTCTTCAGATCACTCAGACAAGAAGACTTAAGTGATTCCCAATTTACTCTGGCTCTGGGTGGTTAGGGCTTTTCTCCTTGCTAGGAATTTTCTCTCAAAGGCTTCGAGGTGGGTTGCTCTCAAACGACAAAAGCCGTGCACTGAAATCTGAGCAGCCAACCATTTATGGTTGTAGGGGGTGGACTATTTATAGCCACTGGGCAACCCGGCCTGATTTGTCCGAAATGACCCTGGGTCACTAAGGAACTGACACGTGTACCAACGGTCAGATTTCAAACTCACACGGCAACTTTACTTGGGCTACAAGCAAAGCTGACTTGTCCGACTTTGGACAAGATTTGCTCCCATAGTCTTCGCTCGAAGATATAGGTTTTGAATTACGCATCACTTCAGTCATTCTGACTGGTTCTCTTGGACCCCACTTAACAGTACGGTGGTTCCTATGACTCAACACAAATGAAATAAAACCACGAAGGATCTAAGTCTTCGAGTTCCATAGGCTTCACGTGGTGTCTTCTCTTGTCATAGTCTTCAATGTGAATATCTTCATATACCACCATTGTCTTCAATGTCTTCATACATTTTTAGGGGTCATCTCTGGTAGTAAAACCGAATCAATGAGGGACTTCTACCTATGTTATCCTGCAATTCTCACAAACACATTAGTCCCTCAACTAGGTTTGTCGTCAATACTCCAAAACCAATTAGGGGTGGCACTAGATGCACTTACAATCTCCCCCTTTTTGGTGATTGATGACAAACTAGTTGAAGTTTTCAATGGGGAACATAATTTGTGAAATTGTAAAGGAATTGTCTTCATAAGCTGCAAGGGCTCCCCCTGAAGATGTGCATATAAGTGATTTGCTTTTGGAACGCAAATGCACATGGCAGGTTGTACTTGTGGAAATCCACTTCAACTTATGATGACAATCCACTATGCATGTAAAAGTATATGAAGAGAATGACATGCATAATGAAAAATGGACGTCTGTGGAATGATCTAAGTGCGGAATTTATCGTCGTACATGCGGAATTTATCTTCGCAAAACATAGTGGCAAACAAGTAGCAGACGACCATCGAGTTTAAGTGTTACAACTCAAAGAACCAAATGTAGCAAAACGAGAGTTGTAAGCACGAAGCAAAATGTAGCAAAATATGAAGGCACCCGCCCATAGTGACCCGCTTGAAGACTATAAGCATCATATGCTTCTCCCCCTTTTGTCAGTGATGACCAAAAAGGTTTGAAGACATAGAGTTTTCTACGCGTTCCCAGGCGCAGCAGGGTCGGTGGAGGTGTTTGGCGGTGCAGACGAGCTTGGTGCAGATTCGACGCGCGCTGAAGGAGGTGGAGATGATGTACCGTCGTCTTCTTCTTCGATAATCCGTGCAGTCACCGTGGCAGCAAAGGAAGAGAACTCCGAATCTTCAAGTGATGGAGTTCTGCGTAGCATTGCCCTTCAAGGAGGCGTGGAGTCAAATTTGAAGCGCTCTATGAAGCCATCCTCTTGAAGTTCAGCTTCAGGACACATCATCGTGAGTCCTTTCCAAGTGCGACGACAGGTTTCGTGTGCAACAAATGCATTCTTGGTTGCAAGATTTCTGATACGATTGACGTCCTCCATGATGCTTTTCATCTGCCTCTTGAGCCAGTCGTGATGCCTGTCCTGCTTTTGGTGAAGAGCCACAAGAAGCTCTCGGTCATTGAGGGCACGAGCGTGCTTCTTGGGTCGCTGAGCAGCTGTGCTGTCAGTGGCTTCAGTAGATGCAGGTGCATGTGTGGTGCCAGCTAACGGATACACTCTGGAGATGGCTTCAACACCTTCAACATTCTGAGTGAAGCTCTGGTGTTCTGCATTCTGAAGACTTAATGGTTGCTTGGCAGGCTCAGGATATATAGCTTCAGCAGAGGTGTCCACATCTGGCAAGAAGATCTGATGGTTGCGAGCTGAGGGCTGATATGAAATCGCAGAGTGAAGCTTGATCAGCCTCATAACCCAAGGAGCATAAAACTTCAAGCCAAATAGATCTGAGCCGGATGCCGCAAGATGGCGTATGAAGAAGTCCTGCGCATTGAAGCATTTGCCATGAAGGATGTAGAATATGAGAGTCTTCATTACACCCTCAACCTTGGCATGTGGAGAGTATCCCTTGATGGGCCAGAGAGTCCGCCTGATGATGTGATATATGGTTCTGGGCAGGTACTCTAGGTCTTCAACGAAGAACTCAGTTGGATAGGGTGCATCATGGGGCAATGGCTTCATCATTGAGAGCATCTGACTCATATTTGGTTCAGGCCTCTCGAATATGCTCTCAATTGCTTCAGCATGTAGTTGACAACCTTCCTCGAAGAATGCTCCAGGAGTGGGCAGCTCAATGATATCAAAAGCATTGGCTTCATGATGGACATTGCCGGTCATCCACTCCAGGACCCAAGTCTTCGGATCTCTGTTGTAGCCTTTGATATGAAGAGTGGCATAGAATTGAAGCAGAAGCTCTTCATTCCAGTGCTCTTTGTCTGTGATAAATGGCAGCAAACCCACTTGCTTGAAGCAATCCAGTGCTTCTTCCAGGCCGGGCAGACCAGCAACAGCTTCAACCTCAAGGCGCTTGTGTGGGAAGATGCGACCTTGGTTGTATAGGATGCATGAATAATAGCTGCGTTGTGGATAGCTCCAGAACCTATCTGATACAATCCGTTCCCTTGCATAAGGGTTCTTGGAGCTGTTGAAGAACGTATTATCTGCCTTGAAGCTATTGACGTTAAAGGAGCCAGGAGCTGATGCAGGACCTGGGAACCTTGGCAGTCGTGGGATCGGCTTCTGAACCTGAGGCCTGTGCGCAACATGATAGTTGAATTGTGGACCGGCAGCAGACTCAGGCACAGAAGTGTCAGGAGCAGTAGCTTCAGTGTCTTCTGAAGCTGTTGGTGGGGAGGGCTCCACATTGGCTTCAATGTTGGTGGTGGCAGCCTCAATATTTTCCGCCTCCACTTGACTAGCTGGAGGGTCAGACGCAGGCACGTTCTCCTGGAGAACTGCTTCTTGGTGGAGCAGGGGAGTGGGTTCTGGTGGTACTTCTTCATTGTCTTCGGCTGATGCAGCCGGAATGTCTTCAGCCGAATCTTGAGGCCGTGGTCCTTTGTGAAGCCTGCGGAATGCAGACGACGCCTTTAGAGTTGGAGTGGGCTGGACATCAGATTCTTCTTCCGCTTGTGGGCAATCCGCCCATGATGCATCTTGTGCAATTGGCGTCAGAGGACGACCAATGCTGATGAGTTCGCTTGTCTCAAGCTGAGGAAGGGCTGCATCATCTTGTACATTGTCCTGATGACCAAGGTCTTCAGCAGCAATGGGGTCGGCTGCTGGAATATCTTCAGCTTCAGGAGCCTCTATGGGAGCAGGCTCATGAACTGTCAGCTGACGATCTGCATCGGGATAGATGACAGAGAGAGGTTCAACTATCAAGGGCTCTGTGGGAGCAGCCCGAGCTTTCTTGATCTTGCGCTTCTTCTTGGTGGGATCAGACGGAGAGGCTTCAGAGTGTTTCCTCTTCCTTGCTTCAGCCTCGGCTGTCCGTGTCTTCTTGAGCTCTGAAGCGGTTGACCGGCTCTTTGGCTTCGAGCCAGTCGTAGTAGTGGGGAAGACAGTCGGAGCAGCTTCTTGTCTTGGTGCCTCTGGTTCAGGCACAGCAGGCTTCTTCTTCTTCTTCGTGGCCATCCTGGGGTCGATGCCGGGACGCCCAAGTGCCTTGCGCTTCTCGGCCTCATTGTAGGCATGCACACAGCGATCAGCCAGAGTCTTCATTCGCTCCCGCGAACCTTGAGCTTCTGCATGCTTTTTCAGAAAGTTCTCCTTTAGCTCATGCAACATGATCTTGAAGTTCTTCACTTCTTGCACGCTGAGCTTGGCCATATGCTGCTTGAACTGAGCCTTTTCAAAATCAATTTTCTGCTTCAGTTCAACAATGCTCTGGGCAATTGCAAGTTCTGAAGCAATAGCGCCTTGGAAAGCGACGCTTAGGCCAATGGGCAGCTGCAGATCATCGAAGCTGATATTTGGTGTAGCAAACCACTCGTGGATGAAGTTGTGGATGATGGCGACATCAAAGAGAGGCAGATTGTTGAAGATTTCAGCTTCTTCCTTGCTCTTGATGAGCTGCTCAAGAGCGTCATCTCCAAGATCTTCATCACTTGACAGATCAATGGTTTCACTGCGCAGAATGGCAGCAGCTGTGAGCTCTTTGCCAGTGTGTGGCTGAGGCTTCTTGGCTTCCTGGGGCTTGGAGACTCGTGATAAGTCTTCAGACTGCACACTGGCTTCAGGAGGTGCAGTAGCCATTGGCTTCGCCCTTGAGATTTTGGGTGAAGGGGCCGGCTTTGAAGCTTTTGGCTTCTTCATCTGCTTTGGCTTTGGTGCAGCAGGTGCTTCATCTGACTCGGAGTCAGCAGGAGGGTCATTGACTGCAGTCCCTTGGACTAAGATGCGGGTGATGAGGCCCTCAAGATTTGCATACGGACCGATGATATTGGGGTCTGCCTCGCGTGTGCCATCTGCCCTTGGTGCGGAGGGACCAGGGTTGAAGTCTAAGCCCAATTTCTTCTTGTTTTGCTTTGCTGACCTCTGGGCAAACTGGAAGTTGCGCTTGAACAGATTGTCGTCACGACACCAGAGTAGTGACGACGGATGAGCATCAGCAGGCTGCGGTCCTCTGACCATGCATGGATAGAAGCCTTGAGCAATGGCTTCATCTCTGGACCTGGGCACGAGATTTTTGTATAGTACGTCTCCCCATGGTCTCTTGATGGCGCTTTTCTCAGCGTACTCCTTGGTGACGAAGCGGTATTGGAACCATTGCTCCGCCCAATAGCGTCGAATCCATTGGATTCGTGTCTTGCGCTGATTGTAATCCTCTTCAGGATCTTTCTTGTACAGCTCTGAGAGGTCATCGGGCAGATCTCTTGATGTTTCCCCTCGACGCTTTCTGCCACCCTTCCTTGCTGGTTTTTCTGCAGCCATAAACCTTAACTTGGAAGGCTTCAAGACGTTCAAAGGCTTCAAAGGCTTTCTTTTGCTGGACCAACAGGAACTGGCTTCAGGAGAATTGATGTGACGCTGTAAGAACTCTGCAAATAAATGCAGACTATGAGAACCAAAATATTCTCCCACGGACATGTACCTGTGACAGCAGTAAGGTGCGAGGGAAGGGGAAGAGGTCATATGCATTCTCAGAAAATTTTGAAGATAAATCAGTTTAGAAGACATTGACCTCATCGTGCGAAGACATTCACTTATAGAAAAGAAGTTGGTTCCAGATTTGTACGAACCCATAGATCAGTACAAGTGAGAAATCTAACTACTTCATGAAGCACAAGTGAATATACTAGGCAAGTTATGAGATGCAGACTGAGAGAGATCTAACTTGTGTGAATAGAAACTTCTTATGGCAGAAAGTGACCGAACTATAGGATCAAAAGAGGCTGTAAAAAGAGGTTTTATTTACCACACTTGGAACTGCTAGACGGAGTGGGAGATGAGGCCGAGTAGTTCGATCCTCCGTGCCCTAACTTGGCGACGGAAGACACCTACGGCGACGGCGGAGAGAGTGATGTCCGCGGTCGACGTGAAAACGGCGTCGGAGAGGCTGCGGCAGTGAAGCGCTTCGTCGCCGGCGTTGTCGAGAGCTAGCGGTGGCGCTAGGGTTCGTGCGAGGGATGAAGAAGGAGATAATGACCGCGGTGAGTGTGTATTTATAGTCATAGGGGCGGCACTGCGCTATTACACAGGTGCCCCTGGCGATTCGCATCTGAACAGCACGTGGCCATCATGTGGAGTCTCGGGGGCAGTTCCACATCCCACGCACGCCTGGATTGTCGGGTGGTCGTTCCTACTTCTCCGGATTTCTTGTGGATGAATGAGCATTGAAAACGGTTTTAAAGTTTGTCTCTGTGTCTTCTGCTGACAAGGATGCGGAGAAGACATTCGACAGTTTCAATAGGATGCATATGACTTGGAGAGATAGAATTTGAGATAGAAAGCATAGAGAGATTAGGGTCCGATCACATTCACTTAGTTCAAAAGATTCAAAACAAGAAGACATAGCTATAAGTGAATGCTGTAGAGGACAGAACACTAGTATATATATATATCTATATAATCCACGTAGTGAAGATAATCAGGAAGACATGTTGGGAATGAAACCAGACCAAATGTGAAGTCATTGCAAGGTAACGCCGTGAGTGAAACACTTCAAAATAGAACGTTTGGTGGTGGCGTTACCCACCGTATAGGAAGTATTAGACCCAGACACGGCACACAATTATCGTGGCACTCCGAAGTCAATTTCCACATTAATGTATTCACACTTAGAATGTATGTCTTCATTGATTGAAGATATACGTTACTTCGTGTGTTGCACATCTAAGTCATCAATATGCATAAGTGTTAGGATGTGTGCCTGATCACAGGACATTTGAGGATTCCAAGATATTTAGCTCACACCGTAACTTGCAAAATCTCTTCTCATCCAAGGGCTTGGTGAAGATATCTGCCAATTGCTCTTCAATGTTGACGTGTATGATATCAATATCTTCCTTTGCAACATGATCTCTGAGAAAGTGATGACGAATTTCAATGTGCTTTGTCTTCGAGTGCTAAACTGGGTTATTGGCGATCTTGATGGCGCTTTCGTTGTCGCAGTAAAGAGGCACTTGCTTCAGATGAATGCCATAGTCCTTGAGAGTTTGCTTCATCCACAGAAGCTGAGCGCAGCAAGATCCAGCAGCAATGTATTCAGATTCAGCAGTGGAGAGGGATACACAGTTCTGTTTCTTTGAAGACCAACATACAAGTGATCATCCCAGAAAGTGGCATGTGCCTGATGTAGACTTCCGATCAACCTTGTCACCAGCATAATCAGCATTCGAGAATCCAACCAGATCAAACTCTGAGCCCTTTGGATACCACAATCCTAGGGTTGGGGTGTGAGCCAAATATCGAAGAATTCGCTTCACTGCTAAGTGACGCGACTCCTTTGGTGCCGCTTGAAATCGAGCACACATGCAAACACTAAGCATAATATCTGGCCTAGATGCACATAAATAAAGCAAAGAACCAATCATGGAGCGGTATACCTTTTGATCGAACTCTTTACCATTGTCGTCTGGACCCAGATGATGTTTGGCTGGCATTGGTGTTGTGAAGCCTTTGCAGTCTTGCATACCGAACTTCTTCAGGCAATCTTTGAGATACTTCTCTTGAGATATGAAGATGCCATTGCGTTTTTGCCGTATCTGAAGGCCGAGGAAGAACTTCAGCTCCCCCATCATAGACATCTAATATTGCTCTTTCATCATATATCCAAACTCCTCACTGTACTTTTGATTGGAGCAGCAGAAAATAATGTCATCCACATATATTTGGCAGACAAACAGTTCACCATCATATGTCTTCGTGAAGAGAGTGGGATCTAGGGAGCCAGGTATGAAGCCTTTGCTCTTCAGGAAGTATTTGAGTGTGTCATACCAGGCCCGAGGGGCTTGTTTGAGGCCATACAGTGCCTTATTGAGCTTGTAAACCATGTCAGGATGTTTTGGATCTTCAAACCCAGGTGGTTGTGCAACAAACACTTCTTCTTCAATCTTGCCATTGAGAAAGGCACTCTTCACATCCATTTGATATAAAAGTATGTTATGATGATTTGCATAGGCCAGCAGTATACGGATGGCTTCAAGTCTGGCCACAGGAGCAAATGTTTCATCGAAGTCAATGCCTTCCACTTGAGTATATCCTTGAGCAACGAGACGAGCTTTGTTTCTGACAACTTGACCATGCTCATCTTGCTTGTTGCGGTATATCCATTTGGTGCCTATTATGTTATGCTTCCGTGGATCAGGACGCTTAACCAATTCCCATACATTGTTCAGCTCAAACTGATGAAGCTCTTCTTGCATTGCTTGAATCCATTCAGGTTCCATAAAGGCTTCTTCAACTTTCTTGGGTTCTGAAATTGAGACGAATGCGAAGTGCCCACAGAAATTTGCCAGTTGAGTTGCCCTTGAACGAGTGAGTGGACCAGGTGCATTGATGCTGTCAATTATTCTGTCAATCTGCACTTCATTGGCAACACGAGGATGTACAGGGCGAAGACTTTGCTCTTGCTGATTTGTGTTGTCGTTGGGAGGAATGTTTTCAGGCTGAGCATTGTCTTCATGTGGATCAGGTGCTGAGATGATAAGTTCTTCTTCAGGATAAGCTTCAGAAGGTATAATCTCTCCAGTTCCCATAAGCTTGATTGATTCACTAGCTGGAACTTCATCTAGCACATTTGGCAGTTGCTCTCTTTGTGAACCATTGGTCTCATCGAACCGCACATCCACTGTTTCAACCACTTTGTAGTGAAAGAGATTGAAGACTCTGTAGGAGTGCGAATCCTTTCCATATCCAAGCATAAAACCCTCATGTGCTTTTGGTGCAAATTTTGAGGTGTGGTGTGGGTCCTTGATCCAGCATCTTGCGCCAAATACTCTGAAGTAACTGACATTTGGCTTCTTGCCAGTTAGGAGTTCATAAGATGTCTTGTTCAGAAGCTTGTGAAGATAAACACGGTTGATTGTGTGGCATGCAGTGTCAATGGCTTCAGGCCAGAATTTTCTTGGAGTCTTGTATTCATCTAGCATTGTTCTGGCCATCTCAATGAGTGTTTTGTTCTTGCGTTCGACGACGCCATTCTGCTGTGGCGTGTATGGAGTTGAGAATTCATGTGTGATGCCCAATGTGTCCAGATATGTATCAAGGCCGGTGTTTTTGAATTCAGTGCCATTGTCACTTCTGATGTGCTTTATCTTGGCGCCATAATTGTCCATAGCTCGATTTGCGAAGCGTCTGAAGACATCCTGCACTTCAGTCTTGTAAAGGATTATGTGCACCCAAGTATATCTAGAGTAATCATCAACAATGACAAAGCCATAGAGGCAAGCAGTAGTGGAAAAAGTTGAGTAGTGAGTGGGACCAAAAAGATCCATGTGAAGCAGTTCGAAGGGTCGAGTAGTGGTCATGATTGTCTTCGAAGGATGTTTTGCCCTTGTCATCTTCCCTGCTTCACAGGCACCGCATAAATGATCTTTCTTGAACTTGACGCCCTCGATGCCTATGACATGCTTCTTCTTTGCAAGGGTGTGGAGGTTCCTCATGCCAGCATGCCCAAGCCTCCGATGCCAAAGCCAACATTCTGAAGCCTTTGACAGAAGACATACTGCAAGCTGTGGCCCTGCTGAGAAATCTACCACATACAGATCATCTTTCCGATACCCTTCAAACACTAGAGACTTGTCAGATTCCATTAGTACTAGGCAACGATATTTTCCAAAAATTACAATCATGTTCAAATCGCAAAGCATTGAGACAGACATTAAGTTGAAGCCAAGGGATTCAACAAGCATGACTTTATCCATGTGTTGATCCTTTGAGATTGCAACTCTACCTAGACCCAATACCTTACTTTTACCAGTGTCAGCAAATGTGATGTGGCTCTTGTCGGATGGACGTAAGGTTGAGTCCATAAAAATACTTCTTTTGCCAGTCATGTGATTTGTACACCCACTGTCAATAATCCATTCTGAAGACTCTGAAGACGCTGGTGTCGTACCCTACAGTGCAGTTAGGGGGATAGGCTTCACGAAGAGAATTGTGAAGCAAAAAACGTTTGATGAACCAGTGGGTTATGAAAACTTAGATCCAGGTTAGGACTAATAGGGAGAGTAGCATGCGATTCAGGTACGAAATACATAGTGATGCCATTCGGGCATTTGATCTTGCGCCCCACAAGATTTTTAAGGTCCCCAGCAATAGCGTCAGAGGATTTTGGTTTTCTGCTGGAGACCTTTCCCTGCAAAAGAGAGTTAAGCTTTCTTAACCACCCACATCTTCAAGGGTGGCTTAGAAGCAATAAGTCTAAGTGCAGCATCTGATAATTTTGGCTTTGGAGCCCTAGCAAACAGTCTAGCGGGTAGGCAATAGTACTCATAAGAATAGGCAGAATAGTTCTTGGTCATATGAACATGGTGGTTTGAAGAACCGCTCTCATATTCATATGCCTGAGTATGGTTTCCCTGCAAAACATTTGCGTTATTGCGACTCAGGTGAGTCCTCTGTCTGTATGAAGCCTTTGGACCATATGAAGCCTTTGGTCTGAGGTTTGTCTTCTTCATGTGAGGTGTCATGAGGACATTCACAGGAAGATTCTCCAGACACGTTTTTGGAACCCAGATCTTCTTCATACGTGGTCCATTCCTGCAGTTAGTACCAATGTACCTGGCAAACACTTCACCATTCTGATTTCTATACAGCTTATAGTTTGCATCAAAGGATTCATCAATGATAATTGGGTTAGCACAGGTGAAGCCAGACAGATTGGATGGATCTGCTGAGGATTCCTTTGCAGCCACCCATGTGGTTTTGGGGTACTGCTCAGGTTTCCAGTAAGAGCCATCTGCATTTATTTTCCTCACGAACCCAACACCCTCTTTCCTAGGGTTTCGGTTCAGAATCTGCTTCTTGAGGACATCACATAATGTCTGATGTCCTTTGAGACTTTTGTACATCCCTGTTTCAAGCAATGTCTTCAACCTAGCATTCTCATCAGCAATAGCAGTGGTATCCTCAGCAGAGGGGTTAGTTACCACTTCAACAGTTGAAGATATTGCAACAGCAGTAGCAGTGGAACATTCAGCAACATAAGTAGCATTATCACGCTCAATGCATTTAAGGCATGGTGGTTCAAATCCTTCCTGGGCGGAACTGATCTGTTCGGCGCGAAGTGACTCGTTTTCCTTTTGAAGGTCTTCATGAGCCGCTCTCAATTTCTCAAGTTCTTGCTTCCTTTGAAGATAATCATAGGACAGCTTTTTATGAGTAGTTGAGAGAGTATCATGACGATCTTCAAGTTCCTGATACTTAACGTGAAGATTTTTTATGTCTTCAATTAAGGATTCAGATCGAGTCATTTCAGCACCCAACAGATCATCGCTTCTGTCTAATAGTTTTTGAATGTGTTCCATGGCTTTCTGTTGTTCAGTTGCAATTTTAGCAAGTGTTTTGTAGCTGGGCTTTGAATCACAATCAGAATCATCATCACTGGATGTTTGATAGTGAGTAGTGCGTGTGTTTACCTTGGCACCGCGTGCCATGAAGCAGTAGGTAGGAGTAGAGTCGTCCTTGTCATTTGCATCGGTGTTGGTGATGAAGTCATTGTCTTTAGTGTTGAAGATGGACTTGGCGACGTATGCTGTAGCCAGACTCGCAATGCCAGAATCAGACTCCTCCTCAGAGTCCACCTCTGCCTCCTCAGAAGCAGACTCCTCCTCTGAGTCCATTTCCTTGCCAACAAACGCACGTGCCTTGCCAGATGAGCTCTTCTTGTGTGATGAAGACTTTGAGGAAGACTTGGAAGAAGACTTTGAGTATTTCTTCTTCTTCTTGTCGTCAGAATCATATTCCTTGCTCTTCTTCTTCTTTCTGTTCTCATTGTCCCACTGTGGACATTCAGAGATGAAGTGTCCAGTTTTCTTGCACTTGTGGCATGTTTTCTTCTTATAGTCATGAGCAGATGCTTCATCATTCCTTGAGCTTGATCGTGAAGACTTTCTGAAGCCTTTCTTCTTGGTGAATTTCTGGAACTTCTTCACTAACATTGCAAGTTCCCTTCCAGTGTCTTTAGGATCATCAGAACTGCTGTCAGATTCGTCTTCAGATGAGGACACAGCTTTGGCCTTCAAGGCACGAGTTCGCCCATAGTTTGGACCATAGATATCTCTTTTCTTAGAAAGCTGAAACTCATGTGTGTTGAGCCTCTCAAGTATGTCAGACGGATCGAGTGTCTTGAAGTCTGGACGTTCTTGAATCATCAGGGCTAGGATGTCAAACGAACTGTCAAGTGATCTCAGCAGCATCTTGACGATTTCATGTTTGGTGATCTCAGTGGCGCCGAGGGCTTGAAACTCATTTGTGATGTCAGTGAGCCGGTCAAATGTGTGCTGAACATTCTCATTGTCATTTCGCTTGAAGCGGTTGAAGATGTTGCGAAGAACACTGATTCTCTGATCTCTCTAGGTTGAGATGCCTTCATTGACTTTGGAGAGCCAGTCCCAGACCAGCTTAGATGTCTTCAAGGCACTCACACGGCCGTACTGTCCCTTGGTCAGATGACCATAGATGATGTTCTTGCCAGTAGAGTCCAGTTTAGTGAAATTCTTGACATCAGCAGCAGTGACACCTTCTCCAGCCTTGGGAACGCCGTTGTCGATGACATACCATAGGTCGACATCAATGGCTTCAAGATGCATGCGCATCTTATTCTTCCAGTAGGGATATTTAGTTCCATCGAAGACACGGCACGCAGCGGAGACTTTAATTATCTCTACAGTCAACATAGCTAAAACTCCAGGTGGTTAAACCGAATCACATAGAACAAGGGAGCACCTTGCTCTGATACCAATTGAAAGTGCGTTATATCGACTAGAGGGGGAGTGAATAGGCGATTTTTATGAAAGTCTTCAAAACGTGAAGGTTATGAAGACAAATAGTATAGATATGCCTATCACTTAAGCAGTGGAAGTTAGATTACACTAGGCAAGCCATGGTCAAGTATTCAATAGAGTGAAAGCACAAGACAAGTAGCTGCAGTGTAATAAGGATCAGGTAGGAAGAAGTTATGAAGCCAAACAAATCATACAGTTATGTTGTGAAGACAGAAGATAAAGCAAGCATGCAATGGCTTCACAATGTGTAACAGTAAGTAAAAGGAAGTGAAGATGAAACCAGTGACACGCTGAAGACAATGATTTGTTGGACCAGTTCCAGTTGCTATGACAACTGTACGTCTGGTTGGAGCGGCTAGGTATTTAAACCAAAGGACACACAGTCCCGGACACCCAGTCCTGAACACGCAGCTCAGGACAACCAGTCCTCACCATTTTCTCCTTGAGCTAAGGCACACAGACTTCGCCCAATCACTTTGGTAAGTCTTCAAGGTAGACTCCCAAACCTTCACAGACTTCGTTCACCGGCAATCCACAATTTCTCTTGGAAGCTCAGAACGCGACGCCTAACCGGCTGGAGGATGCACAGTCCTCAAGTGTAATAAGTCTTCAGATCACTTAGACAAGAAGACTTAAGTGATACCCAATTTACTCTGGCTCTGGGTGGTTAGGGCTTTTCTCCTCGCTAGGAATTTTCTCTCAAAGGCTTCGAGGTGGGTTGCTCTCAAACGACAAAAGCCGTGCACTGAAATCTGAGCAGCCAACCGTTTATGGTTGTAGGGGGTGGACTATTTATAGCCACTGGGCAACCCGACCTGATTTGTCCGAAATGACCCTGGGTCACTAAGGAACTGACACGTGTACCAACGGTCAGATTTCAAACTCACACGGCAACTTTACTTGGGCTACAAGCAAAGCTGACTTGTCCGACTTTGGACAAGATTTGCTCTCATAGTCTTCGCTTGAAGATATAGGTTTTGAATTAGGCATCGCTTCAGTCATTCTGACTGGTTCTCTTGGACCCCACTTAACAGTACGGTGGTTCCTATGACTCAACACAAATGAAATAAAACCACGAAGGATCTAAGTCTTCGAGTTCCATAGGCTTCACGTGGTGTCTTCTCTTGTCATAGTCTTCAATGTGAATATCTTCATATACCACCATTGTCTTCAATGTCTTCATACATTTTTAGGGGTCATCTCTGGTAGTAAAACCGAATCAATGAGGGACTTCTACTTGTGTTATCCTGCAATTCTCACAAACACATTAGTCCCTCAACTAGGTTTGTCGTCAATACTCCAAAACCAATTAGGGGTGGCACTAGATGCACTTACAATCCACAACTTCATTGATGAGTGGTTTGACACGCCCAACATCAGCTTCGAAGATCTGCAACTACCCATTGGCCTCAGTGTCGCCTTCCATGGCGCCATTGCTTCAAAATTAGCCATCGCCCAGCGCATTGTTGAACTGAAGCAAAAGATTGACTTTGAGAAAGCTCAGTTCAAGAAGCATATGGCCAAGCTCAGCATGCAAGAGGTGAAAAACTTTAAGATTGTGCTGCACGAGATCAAAGAAGCCTTTCTCAAGAAACACGCAGAAGCTCAGGGTTCTCATGAGCACATGAAGAGCCTGGCTGACAAGTGTGTGCAAGGCTACAACGAGGCTGAGAAGCGCAAGGCCCTTGGGCGTCCGGGCATTGATCCCAGGATGGCTGCCAAGCAGAAGAAGAAGCCCACTGTGGCCGAACCCAACGCACCAAGGCAGGAAGCAGATCCCATTGTCTTCCCAACTAGCATGACTGGCTCGAAGCCAAAGGCCCAGTCAACCGCTTCAGAGCTGAAGAAGACGAGGACTGCTGAGGCTGAAGCAAGGAAGAGGAAACATCCTGAAGCCTCTGCTACTGCCCCCTCCAAGAAGAAGCGGAAGACGAAGAAGGAACAGGCTGCTCCCATAGAGCCCTTGATTGTTGAACCCATCTCCATGGTTCGCCCTGACGCTGAACCTCAAGAGCGCCAACTGACTGTCCATTAGTCTACTTTCACAGGGGCTCATGAAGCTGAAGACTTTCCAGTAGCTGATCCCATCGCTGCTGAAGACATTGGTCACGATGACCATGATGATGCAGTTCTTCCTCAGCTCGAGCACCAACAGGTATCATCGCCTGTGCTAACGCACAGCGAACTCATCAGCATTGGTCGTCCTCTGACGCCAATTGCTCAAGATGCATCATGGGCTGATCGCCCACAAGCACAAGAGGAAGAAGACTTTGAGGCCCAGCCAACTCCAACTCCACAGGCGTCGCCAGCATTACGCAGGCTTCGCAAAGGACCAAGGCCTCCAGTCTCTGAGTCTGAAGCTAAAGCTATTGAAGACATTCCGGCTGCATCAGCCGATGAAGAAGAAACCCCAAAAGCTGCTACTCCCCCGTCCCACCAAGAAGCTGTTCTCGAGGAGAACATGACTGTGACCGATCCTCCAGCTCGTCAAGTGGAGGTTGAGAATCTCGAGGCTGCCACCACCAACACCAATGAAGCCAATGACGCTGTCATGGCTGAAGCCAGTGTGGAGCCTTCACCAACCCAAGCACCAGAAGTCAGTGAAGCCAATGATGCTACTGCTTCTATTCCTGCGCCTGCTGCTGGTCCTCAGTTCGACTACCATGTTGAGCACAGGCCTCAGGTACAGAAGCCAATCCCCATATTGCCCAGGTTTCCAGGTCCCGCATCAGCACCTGGATCCTTCAATGTCAATGTCTTCAACGCAAACAACACCTTCTTCAATAGCTCCCGGAACCCCTACTCAAGGGAAAGAATAGCATCTGATCGGTTCTGGAGCTATCCGCAGCGAAGCTATTACTCCTGCATTCTATACAATCAAGATCGCATCTTCCCACATAAGCATCTTGACATTGAAGCAATAGCTGGTCTGCCCTGTCTGGAAGAAGCTCTGAATTGCTTCAAAGAGATTGGATTGCTGTCGTTCGTCACCGACCAAGAGCATTGGAATGAAGAGTTGCTGCTCCACTTCTATGCCACACTTCACATCCGTGGGTACAACAGAGATCCGAAGACTTGGGTACTGGAGTGGATGACAGGAAATGTTCATCACGAAGCCAAAGCCTTTGATATCATTGAGCTCACTGGTCTGCCAACTCCTGGCGATCTCTACGAACATGGCTGTCAGCTTCACAGTGAAGCTGTGGAGAGCATCTTTCAGAAGCCTGAACCTAACATGAGTCACATGCTCAGTATGATGAAGCCATTGCCCCAAGATGCTGCATATCCCAAGGAGTTCTTCATTGAAGACCTTGAGTATCTGCCAAGAACTATTTATCACATCATAAGGCGAACTCTCTGGCCCATCAAAGGACATTCTCCGCATGCCAAGCTAGAAAGTGCAATGAAGACTCTGGTCTTCTATATTCTTCATGGCAAATGCTTCAATGCACAGGACTTCTTCATCCGCCAACTTGCTGCATCAGGCTCTGATCTTTTTGGCTTGAAGTTCTACGCTTCATGGATAATGCGGCTGATTAAACTTCACTCCGCTATCTCATATCAGCCATCTGCTCGCAATCATCGGATCTTTCTGCCTGATGTGGATATGTCTGTTGAAGCCATTTATCCTGAGCCTACCAAGGAACCTCTAAGTCTTCAAAATGCGGAGCATCAAAGTTTTTCTCAGAACATTGAAGGAGTTGAAGCTGTCAATCGTGTGTATCCTTTGGTTGGAACTACACGTGCACCACATCCTGCCCTTACTGAAGCCACAGATAGCACAATTGCCCAATGACCCAAGAAGCGCACTCGTGTTCTCAATGACCGAGAGCTTCTGGTGGCTCTTCATCAGAAACAGGATAGGCATCATGACTGGCTGAAGCGCCAAATGCAAAGCCTCTTGGTGGATGTCAACCGCATTCACAATCTTGCCACCAAGAATGCCTTTGTTGCCCATGAAACCTCTCGACGCACATGGAAAGGGCTGACGCTGATATGCTCTGAAGATGATCTTCAAGAGGATGGCTTCTCTGAACGCTTCAAGTTTGACTCCACACCTCCTCGAAGGGCAGTGCTGTGACGAACTCCATCTCTTGAAGACTCCGAGTTCTCTTCCTCTGCTGCAACTGTGAATGCCAGAGTGATCGAGGACGAAGACGATGCTACTTCACTGCCACCTTCTTCAGCACGCTTCGACACACTGCTCCAAGTTCTTCTGCACCGCCGAACACCACCGACGACCCTGCTGCTTCACCTACTCTTCATGGGAACGAGTAGATGCTCTATGTCTTCAAACCTTTTTGGTCCTTACTGACAAAACGGGGAGAAGCATATGAGTTTGATAGTCTTCAAGCGGGTCCATATGGGCGGTTGCTTTATATTTTGCTTCGTGTTCACAACTCTCGCTTTGATACATTTGGTTCTTTGAGTTGTAACACTTAAACTCGATGGTCGTCTGCTACTTATTAGCCACTTTGTGATGCGATGATAAATTCCACATGTGCGACGATAAATTCCGCACTTAGATCATTTTGCAGACGTCCATTTTCCATTATGCATGTCATTATCTTCACATACCTTCTCATGCATAATGAATTGTCATCATAAGTTGAAGAGGATCTCCACGAGTATAACCTGCCATGTGCATTTGCATTCCAAAAGCAAATTACTTATATGCACATCTTTAGGGGGAGACCTTGCAGCTTATGAAGACAATTCTTTATACTTTTGCAATTTCACATATTATATTCCCCGTTGAAAACTTCAACTAGTTTGTCATCAATCACCAAAAAGGGGGAGATTGTAAGTGCATCTAGTGCCACCCCTAGTTGGTTTTGGAGTATTGACGACAAACCTAGTTGAGGGACTAATGTGTTTGTGAGAATTACAGGACAACACAGGTAGAAGTCCCTCATTGATTCGGTTTTACTACCAGAGATGACCCCTAAAAATATATGAAGACATTGATGTCAAAGGTGGTATATGAAGATATTCACATCGAAGACTATGACAAGAGAAGACATCGCTTGAAGCCTATGGAACTCGAAGACTTAGATCTTTCGTAGTTCTTTTTCTTCTTTGTTGAGTCATAGGAACCACCGTACTGTTAAGTGGGGTCCAAAAGAACCAGTCAGAATGACTGAAGTGATGCTTAACCAAAACCTATGTCTTCGAGTGAAGACTATGAGAGCGAATCTTGTCCAGAGTTGGACAAGTCAGCTTTGCTTGTAGCCCAAGTAAAGTTGTCCTGTGAGTTTGAAATCTGACCGTTGGAACACGTGTCAATTCCTTAGTGACCCAGGGTCATTTCGGACAAATCAGGTCGGGTTGCCTAGTGGCTATAAATAGCCCACCCCCTACAACCATAAATAGTTGGCTACTCAGAGTTAGTGCACGGCTTTTGTCGTTTGAGAGCAACCCACCTCAAAGCCTTTGAGAGAGAATTCCTTGCGAGGATAAAGCCCTAACCACTCAGAGCCAAAGAGAGTTAGGCATCACTTAAGTCTTCTTGTCTGTGTGATCTGAAGACTTATTACACTTGAGGACTGTGAATCCTCCAGCCGGTTAGGCTTCGCGTTCTGAGCATCCAAGAGACATTGTGGATCGCCGGTGAACGAAGTCTGTGAAGGTTTGGGAGTCTCCCTTGAAAACTTACCAGAGTGATTGGGCGAGGTCTGTGTGACCTTAGCTCAAGAGGAATACGGTGAGGACTGGGTGTCCTGAGCTGCGTGTTCAGGACTGGGTGTCCGGGACTGTGTGTCCTCAGGTTTAAATATCTAGTCGCCCTAACCAGACGTACAGTCGTCACAGCAACTGGAACTGGTCCAACAAATCATTGTCTTCAACGAGTCACTGGTTTCATCCTTCCCTTCCCTTTACTTACTGTTGGTCCTTGTGAAGTCATTGTATGATTGCACTATCTTTTGTCTTCACTGAGTGACTGCGTGTTCTGTCTGGCTTCATAATATCTTCCTACCTGATCCTTACTACTTAGCTGCTATTAGTTATTGTGCTTTCACTTCATTGAATACTTGACTATGGTTTGCCTAGTGTAGTCTACCTTCCGCTACATGGTAATAGGTTTATTTCTATCGTTTATCTTCGAAACTTCCACGTTTTGAAGACTTTCATAAAAATCGCCTATTCACCCCTCTCTAGTCGATATAACGCACTTTCACTGCTGCATAGTGTGCGATCATTATGTGCAACAGAAATAAGAGCGTCGACTAGTATGCAACGAACTAGGGCCGTGTTGCTTAGACGTGCACATATTTTTTTTATTAATTTTCAAGCATATGCAGAGATGGCCTAAACACATTTAATAGAATCCTTTTATTGAGATGAGAATCATCGTACAGAAACCGTACCAAAAGTATTGTATATGTAGCATGCTTATTAACGTACTATTGATATGAATTCCTGCTTGACCTCAGTGTGCGCCTCTATGCCGCTATTGGACACAATTCAGATGCTGTTGGGCCGTACTGACGGATATTTCAGTGGACACGTCAATTATCTTTCCTGTTGCAATGCACGGGCTGCTAGTACAGTATAAAAATCAAAATCGCTCATGTACACGAGCATATACTCACCCCTATAAACGCACGTACGCACACCCTACTCATATGAGCACCTTCGAGAATTAAGCCGGCATAACATCTTGAGATTGACTAAGTAACTACGGAACGTCTCATTCCCCTGAACGAACATTGCCGACAAGTCCGAAATAAATTCAGAAAAATGCAAACACCAATGTTAAGTCTAGAACTCATGATGGGCTAAGGATATCACTGTTCTCCTAACTATCCAACCACATGTTGTGCAGGTTGATATCAACGCCAACACACAGGCGCGGAAACTCTTTTTTTCGAAAAGCGAAATACCCTAGCCTCTACACCTCGCGTGATGCACACAACCATAAGGGTGCTAGTTCAGGATGCGAGAACTCTCAGGGGGGCACACATCTGTTGAGCCATGCCGGCTGCCTGATTGCCTCACGAGAGTACATCAATTTTTATGGCATAGTTATTATGGATGTTTTTCACTTGGCGATTTTTTGCATGAAATGTTGTAAATGAACCCTTGGAAATTTGCCCATGACATTTCAACAAAATTTGCCCATGGCATTTGTTTGTTTTTGTAGTGCTCACATGTTATGGCAAAAATTTGTAACCCCCATGGCATATTATGTCTATTATACCATGTTAGATTTCTCTTTTTTTTGCAAACAATGTTTTAAAGAGCACTATTTTTTGTACTTTGCAAAATGACGTTTAATGTAGTTTCTCATACTAGCAGGGGCACTTTTATTCGTTAAACTGGCCCTTTAATTTTAAAGAGCATGGAGTTTTTTCATAAGTGCATGACATTTTTATTTGTGTATATCAATGGCAAAAAAAGTAGCTAATCTAAGTCAGGTCGAAAATACCATATTTAGGCTAAAGTGGACCTTTTTTGGCCCAACCGGGAAGGTAGGAGAGCAGCGTACGAGAGGGAGCGTGTTCGATCCTCAAAAAAAAAGAGGGGGCGTGTTTGCTCACGGGGTTCTTTTCAAGCGAACGAAATAGTTCGCTCGATCGAACCCCTCGGGGAACGTTTACTTTGCTGGTGGCTTCTTCCCTGGGGAACGATCGTCGGTTATTGGCATCCATTTGTATAGGTTAGTTTCTGAAACTTACGATTTTTTGTCACAATTACGAAGTAGAGGTTGGACTCAATGAAATTTTAAAACTCATCAAAAAGTATTCAAAAATAGATCTCATTGAAAAGTTCCGTACAGAGAGGAGTTTTTGTCTTGTCCCCCAAGGTGGTGATACGCTCTGGATCGTCGGTGGACATCGAGTTGTAGGCTTGGGCCACCCAATTGTCATTGGTCCTCCTCTATTTGTCGTTATACCCCGGGATCATGGCATCGTTACATAACGTTCCAACAAAGTAAATTAATTGCTTCTTCTGACATTTGGAAACTAAACAAACCCAGTACAGGGCAAAGTGCTAAAACATTAAGCACTACATCTTCTAAAGCAACAAATTATACTTCTACTCCTAAAGCACAGTGGCATAAGTCACTCAAGCACACATAGCATTTGCACTAATAACATAGAAACAAAGGGATCCTAGGAGTAATCTAGAGCACATCAGGCAGTTGCCGGCTGCATAGCATTTTCATGGTCTAGAGCATCTTCTCATTGATGGTTGATGATGAATTTCTCCATGATAACCTCATGGTTGTCATCGAGCTTGAACTAGGCTTGCAGCGTGGCAATGATGTCAGCAGTAAGCTAGTCCTTGAATTGTTGAGCAAAGGAACCCAATGTGGCCTCAGTCAGAGGCGGACCACGAAAAAAAATTAAGGCGGGGCGAAGTCTCACTAGAATTTTTTTATGCGAATCGAAGGACTCAATACACACTAACAATGCTCACTACAAACCAATAACCAAATACAATGAAAATGGAGACATGTTTTAATAGGGAAACAACCTAAAACATACCGATAATGAAGCTTTTAATGACGTCTAGAAGATCCGGGCAATGGCAGTGCCCTACCCTCCTTCTAAAAATCTTCCTTAATTTTACCAAGATCAATACTTTTGAAGATCTCTCGCTCAATGTAACACACCATCAAGTCATTAAGCCAGCCATCAGAAAACTTGCTGCATAACTCAGTCCGCCGCCGCCGTCGGCTGCCCTGCCTGGGCTCCTGCCTCCTGACGACCTGGCCAGCCGCCGCCGCCGCTCGCTAGGGTTGCCGCGTAGTGTCGCGTCGAGAGGTCGAGGGTCGAGGAGAGAGGAAAGCTTCCGTTCGAGAGGCCAGCCGTGACTTGTCGTTTCATGGGTGGCTGGTTGTCTCGGCCCATCAAGCCACTAGTCGTGTTGGCCCATAAGAACGACGACGCGGCCTTTTCTATTAGCGATCGATGGACAACGCAGCCTCTGTATCGATGCATATGTATAAAAAATTATTTTCTCAAAATTAAGGTATGGCAGGCGCATACCCTGCCCACTGGGGAGCTCTGCCAGTGGCCTCAGTGACGTCTTCACCATCTTTGACAATATGGAGGCTGCGACAAACAAGCTTCTCTGCCGCCTTGGCAACTGGCGCAACCTTTCCGTGCCTACTGGGATGGAGCCGCTCATTGGATTGGCGGAGAGATAAGTTGTCATTTTGGTAGATGTGCACCGTTGCAAGTATTTACGTTGCGTACTGGTGGCCTGGGAGGTGACGACGCCGGTGAAGCCAGCACGGCCTCCTGGCATGTTTGGAACGTAGGCTTGATTTGGGCAGACAACATGTCTAGGAGGTAGGCCCTAGAGGCATGTTGGATCCAGATGTGGCTTGAGGGGTGATTCGAAGCCCGGAGGTGCACCGATGATAGGCAGGATGAGAGTCGCCAGCGAGCAGAGATAACTTCTACCAATACTCTCCCACCCCCTCTCCCTCTCTGTGAGAGGAAAAGGAGCAGGAAGGGTTACATGCATTGGTGAATTCTCTATTAATCCCTGCCTGCAGCGATTCATCAAAAACTAAGAAAATTATGATAGACTCTTTAAACTGTATAAGGGAGATGGTATGTTTCCATCCCCACCATACCAGCCCCCACGTTTAGCGACCTAGTAAAATCCACATGGCTGGGTGGACCTCTAGCTCTATAAACCCGGATTGGATGCTAGCAAATCAACGAGGAAAACAATATGTGATCATGCCTCATTTCAAATGCCGTAGCAACTCGACCAAGATGCAATGATCTTTCATAGATATACAATCATCAAAGTTAAGGAGAATAGAAGCAACAAGTAAAACACATGTCTCACGCCACACAATCTCAGAGTCTTGACAGCTACGGAGGAAAGGTTCCTATTTTCGCATAACTATTGTTTTCTCTCTCTCATGGTATGCTCTAGTGTTTTTTTTCTCAGCAGGTCCCTTAAGAATTCGCTATCACTGTAGAGGTAATTTCTAACTGTGAATGTCAAACATTTGTTTGGGATCAAATAAAACAATCCGGCTTCAAAGCGGCGCTCTCTATACTTTATAATGTAATGCTCCTTCTGAGTAGGTTTTCTACTCTAGATCTCAAAAAAAAACTGTGAATGTCAAACATTTGTTTGGGACCGAATAAAACAATCCGGCTTCAAAGCGGCGCTCTCTATACTTTATAATCGCATATTCTATGGTGCATGGCAGATTTTTAATGATTTCATCACTTTCCATATAAACCGGCCATGAGTTGATCTTGCCCAACTTAACCATCGTTATAAGCCACCATCTTCCCGTACAAAGCTCTATTTCGTGACGTAGTGCCGTTGACTTAAGTACAACTGCAGGTTTAGCCAATGCCCTCGTGCCATACTCGTCACGAATAACATCTTCTTTAGTCTGATGATCTTGTGATCTTTTCCAAAAAGTAGAGACCCAACCTTCTGCTTGAAAATAAATAAGAACATCTTCGTCGGAATCTTCGGTTGGTATATGATCCTGGGTATATGACATGAGCATCGTAAATTAATATCCCATGATTTCTCAAAGAAAAAAAAAACCCTTAGGAGCTACTAGTATACCTAAAAAATATATAGAAGCACAAATAAACAGCCCTCGTTGGTATGTACCTGGAGCTGCCATCGGAGGTAGTAGTCTTCATCTGCATCATGCAAAGAACCCGGCAAATCGATGGAAGACTATTTTGTTCCCGGGAGATCGGAGGACTAATTAGGAAGCCCTTTCGTTATGACACGTTTGTCTTGTCTTTGCCCACATGTCATCATTACTTTATCACTAGTAAATGTGCACGTGCGTTGCACGTAATCTTATGAATTTATTCGATTTTCTAGACTACCTAAATAAAAAAATTATTCATAATAGTCGTCACGCAACATGTCATGTTTTTAAGAATGGGTCCAACTAAAATTTTATAACAATCTAAACGGTAACTTTTGCAAATACCCTTCTCAGCAAGCAAGATGTGTCCATGCCACTCAAATTGCCATCCTGCAACTTTTGGCCCCCACTCGCCGCGGTTGATTTCCCCGTGGTAGTGCTTGGGGTTTCAAACATGTTTGTCTCTTTCTTGCCTATTCCACTCTACTCTCTATCTTTCCTTTGGATGTCAGTGGGGGATTTTGTCCACACACACCACAGAGGCAAGCTCAAATGGACGGTGGCTTGGTTCCTCAGAGCACCACATTGCCAATGGAGTCCTGTGCAAGGTGGGTATACCAAATCCGCTCCTTTTATCAACAATGGTAAAATTTTCAAAACAATGTCAACATAATCAATTTGAACAAAACATAAAAGAAAAAATAGGTAATTTGAACTAAATAGTTCTACGTGAGGCAATGTGGCGCTTCACCGGCTCCTTTGCGACGATCTTCCCTGAAGATTTGGAACTTCGTCATTCCAAGTTATCCTTCAATATTTCATAAAATATTCAGGGAAACAATGACATATATAGAAAGCACTTGCATTGCCGCCCATGACTCATTTCTGAGCACTTAGACAACATCAGAAGAGCAAAATGATAAAGAAGGCGAGATGTCTATCCCACCACATCTTGTAGAGTTGCTATTTGTTGGCGGTACTTGATGCTATCCAAGGGAATTTCCTACAGATTCATCGATTCTCCTGATGAAATAAATGTGATAGGAGAGATATGATCCACATCAGCCATGCTACAAAAGCAGAAAGAGTTGTTCAAAACATATAAACAAACAAGACCTTCATGAAACATGAGCCATCTTTTTTTGAAACGGAGGCAAAATATTTGCCTCGTCGTTTAATGAAGAAGAAAAGAACTGCTCAATGAATTAACAAAGAGAAAACTAACACATTCAGACCATGGGTGAACTACTCACAAAGCATGAAAACCCACGACCACACATGTAGCCCACCAAACACTACCAACGCAGAACAACTGCAATCCCCTACATTTGTACAACGCAACGAGGCCATTAATGACAACAACTCAACAACATGAAAAGTGCCATTTTGATACATACAAGGAACATGTTGGAAATATGGGCAATTTACCAAATGGTTTTATTAACAGAAATATTAGATAAAGCATGACTAATATAGCTGCGATAAAGCAAGTCATGCAATCTGACGGGGAGAAAGTAAATAGCATCTGCATATATGAACTTGAACTGAACACATCTGGGACAGAAACTAGATCATGTTGCATATATGGAGTAGAACCTAACACATGTAGGGCAAGAACTAGTACGAGAAACTGTGGCAGGACATCGGACAGAAAGAAGAAGAACACATACGGGACAGCAGCAGCAGAAGCACTGGACTTGGGGTCGACATCCTCTCCAGCCATGTCGTTGTTGAGGTAGTTAACGTCGGGGAAGTAGTCGTCGGAGTCTGTGATGAAGAAGCCAGTAGTCGCGCAGAGCGCTCCCCAAAAACCTTATCATATCGGCTCGGCTCATTCCCGCAACCCGCAACCCGCGGCGCGTTGTGACGAGGCGAGGCGAGGCGTGGCGTGGCGTGGCGAGGCGGGCGGCAGAGGAGGAGCACGCGTGGATATCCCTCTTGTTCTCATGCTCGTACAAGTGGGGAAAGAACCTCCCTTATAAGGAGGTCCAACTCCCACTAAACTAGCAATGTGGGACTAAACTTTAGTAGTATCATTTGTCTTGCACAAATGGGCTAAGTGGGGCTCTAGGATTTATTTGAAATTTCTGAAATAGTTATTGGGCTGCCCAAAATAGACTAAATTCCAGCAATCCCCCACCAGATCCCAGAGGCACACAGAAATTTGCCTTTGGTTCCAAAACACTGTTTTATATACCGGTACTACAGTGGAGACTGTTAAGTTGAACTTCCACCTAGAACTCTATGCTACACTAGTAAGCAACTTGAACAGTGGACTGGGCCTTGAACTGCAAGTTTTCTGTGAATCTAGGTTCACATAAAGCCTTGACCGATACGTGGCTACCGTGGGTCTTCCCCGCGGGTGGAGCTTATGCGTCATACTTCGTGACATTTCATGAGTTTACTAGAGAGAACCCTACTCTCATAGATTGCGACGTTTGACAATCAGACTCATATAGGTGTGTTCTTCAAAAGATGTTCTGCAGGATAACATCTCTGCTTAAATAAGCCACTTAGAACACATTAAGATATACATCAACCTGCCATGCAGATTAGGAGAGTATTGCATCTTCATGGAGTGGTATTGTGAATAGTAAGGATACTCTCCTCTCAGTTTACCAACAGCTTGTCTTCCACATCTAATTCACGGGATCTCCGATCACAAAGAATAGGTTACCACTGTGAACAACTCATATTGTGGGTCTCATACCCATCTCCCTCGATGCATTATCTATCACATTACGTGATAGACCCTTGGTAAAAGGATCTACCAGATTTTTGATGTTTGGATATAATCCAACGCAATAACTCCGGAGTTTTTCATTTTCCTGACAGACTTTAACCTTCTCTGAACGTGTCTTGATGACTTCATGTTATCCTTTGAGCTGCTCACTTTCGTGATCACAGTTTGATTGTCGCAGTTCATAAGGACACCCGGTACAGGTTTCTCAACAACCGGCAAGTCATTCAAGAGCCGGCGAAGCCAATCTGCTTCAACCGTAGCTGTATCTAGTGTTGTGAGTTCTGCTTCCATTGTTGACCTCGTTAAAATGGTGTGCTTGCAAGGCTTCCAAGAAACAGTGCCACCTCCATGAGTGAATACATAACTGCTCGTGGCCTTTATCTCATCAGCATCTGAGATCTTGTTTAAGTCACTATACCCTTCAAGCACTTTTGGATGCCCGGTGTAGTGAATTCCATAATTTGCAGTGTCTTTAAAATAACACAAAACTCTCTCTAGAGCTTTCCAATGCACATCTCCTGGTTTTGAGACAAACCGACTTAGTTTGCTAACAGCAAAAGAGATGTCAGGTCTTGTAGCACTTGCTAAGTACATAAGCGAGCCAATAATATGAGAATATTTCAATTGATCTCTAGCAATTCTTCGATTCTTTCGAAGTAACACACTCGCATCATATGGTGTTGGAGAGGGCTTGCAGTCACTATAGCCAAAGCGATTCAAGATCTTTTCCACCTAGTGAGATTGAAGCAATGTAATCCCACCATCATCGTCTCTCAACAACTTGATGTTCAGAATGACATCAGCCACTCCTAAATCCTTCATCTCAAAACAACGAGATAGGAAATCCTTGACCTCCTTAATAATTCAGATTTGTTCCGAAAATCAATATGTCATCAACATACAAGCACATGATAACTCCCTCGCCCCACCATGGCGATAGTACACACATTTGTCAGCTTCGTTCACAACAAAGCCTGCAGATGTTAAAGTTCTTTCAAACTTCTCATGCCACTGTTTGGGTGCTTGCTTAAGTCCGTACAAAGACTTCAGCAACTTGCACACTTTCCCTTCCTGACCATCTAGTACAAACCCATCTAGTTGTTCCATATAAATTTCCTCATCCAACTCTCTATTTAGGAAAGCAGTCTTAACATCCATTTGATGAACGAGAAGACCATGCGAGGCAGCTAGTGAAAGTAGAACTCAAATAGTGGTTAGTCGAGCCACATGTGAGTAAGTATCAAAGAAGTCTTCACCTTCCTTTTGGGTATAACCCTTAGCCACGAGCCGAGCCTTGTACTTCTCAATAGTACCATCGGGCCTAAGCTTCTTCTTGAATACCCATTTGCATCCTATAGGTTTGCACCCATAAGGACGATCAGTTATCTCCCAGGTTTCATTCGCCAAGATGGAATCCATCTCGCTACGAACCGCTTCCTTCCAGTAGTCAGCATCTTCAGATGCATAGGCCTCTGAAATAGAACTGGGAGTGTCATCTATGAGATACACAAGAAAATCATTACCAAAAGACTTTGTAGTCCTCTATCTCTTGCTCCTAGTAGGAACTTCATTGTTCTCCTCCACATGACTTTCAAAGTGTTCCATCGAAATGGAAGGTTTGGTAATTGTAACTGGTTCCTGATTTGATGAACTAGGCATCTCCTGATTAGATGAGGTAGCCATATCCTTCATGGGAAATATATCTTCAAAGAAAGTCGCATCATTCGACTCCATGATCATACCGTTATGTATGTCAGGTACCTCAGATTTTACAACCAAGAATCTATAGCCAATGCTATGAAAAGCATATTGAAAGTGCAACTATCCCTGGGTGGTTTTGGTAATTCCTAACAACATATAGCTCATTGAGCTAACATTATTCCAAGATTAATATTTCAGGAAAAGCTCAATGAATGGCATGGCATGGATGAGGAAAGTGGATCCCTCAAAATTCTAAGGACAAAAAGTTTGGCTCAAGCTTGAAGCTCAAGACTCTACATTTTATATTTTAGTGATCCAAGATCACATTGAGTCTATAGGAAAAGCCAATACTATCAGGGAGGGATGAGGTGTTGCTTAATGGCTTGCTTGCTCAAAATGCTTAGTGATATGCTCCAAAATCCTCAACTACCTTCCCACATCCATATATGACCTAAACCAAAAGTCAAACTCGGCCCCACCGATTCTTTCTATCCGGCGCCACCGAGTTTCAAATGTCATAGCCACTGCCACAAACCCTAGGCAAATCGGTCTCACCGATAGGGATCTCGGTCTCACCGAGATGGGATTGTAATCTCTCTGTTTCCCTTCGTAACGTTTCGGTCTTACCGAGATGAGCGATCGGTCCCACCGAGATTGCAATGTAAACTCTCTGTTTCCCTTTTGTAACATTTCGGTCTCACCAAGATGAGCGAATCGGTCCCACCGAGTTTACCTGACCAACTCTCTGGTTAGCTTATTACCAAAATCGGTCCCACCGAGTTTGTGTAATCGGTCACACCGAGATTACGTTATGCCCTAACTCTAACCATATCGGTCCTACCGAGTTGCATCTCAGTCCCACCGAAAATCCTAATGGTCACTAGGTTTGCTCAATCGGTCCGACCGAGTTTAACCATTCGGTCCCACCGAGTTTGGCAAATTGTGTGTAACGGCTAGATTTTGTGTGGAGGCTATATATACCCCTCCACCCACTCTTCATTCGTGGAGAAAGCTGTGATGCCCCCGATTTGACCGTACACTAATCATACACGCAAACGTGTACGATCAAGATCAGGGACTCACGGGAAGATATCACAACACAACTCTACAAATAAAATAAGTCATACAAGCATCATATTACAAGCCAGGGGGGCTCGAGGGCTCGAATACAAGAGCTCGATCATAGACGAGTCAGCGGAAGCAACAATATCTGAGTACAGACATAAGTTAAACAAGTTTGCCTTAAGAAGGCTAGCACAAACTGGGATACTGATCGAAAGAGGCGCAGGCCTCCTGCCTGGGATCCTCCTAAACTACTCCTGGTCATCGTCAGCGGGCTGCACGTAGTAGTAGGCACCTCCCGAGTAGTAGTAGTCGTCGTCGACGGTGGCGTCTGGCTCCTGGGCTCCAACGTCTGGTCGCAGCAATCGGGGATAGGAAGGGAGAAAAGGAGGAGCAAAGCAACCGTGAGTACCCATCCAAAGTACTCACAAGCAAGGAGCTACACTACATATGTATGCATTGGTATCAAATGGATTAAGGGTATCATATGTGGACTGAACTGCAGAATGCCGGAATAAGAGGGGGATAGCTAGGCCTTTCGAAGACTACGCTTCTGGTATCCTCCATCTTGCAGCAAGAGAAGAGAGTAGAAGGTCAGTTCACCAAGTAGCATCGTGTAGCATAATCCTAACCGACGATCCTTCCCTCGTCGCCCTGTGAGAGAGCGATTACCGGTTGTATCTGGCACTTGGAAGGGTGTGTTTTATTAAGTATCCGATTCTAGTTGTCATAAGGTCAAGGTACAACTCCAAGTCGTCCTGTTACCGAAGATCACGGCTATTCGAATAGATTAACTTCCCTGCAGGGGTGCACCACATAACCCAACACGCTCGATCCCATTTGGCCGAACACACTTTCGTGGGCCATGCCCGGCCTCGGAAGATCAACACGTCGCAGCCCTACCTAGGCACAACAGAGAGGTCGGCACGCCGGTCTAAATCCTATGGTGCAGGGGTCTGGGCCCATCGCCCATTGCACACCTGCACATTGCGAGGGCGGCCGGAAGCAGACCTAGCCTAGCAGGCGTTCCAGTCCAATCCGGCGCGCGCCGCTCAGTCGCTGACGTCACGAAGGCTTCGGCTGATACCACGACATTGAGTGCCCATAACTGTCCCCGCGTAGATGGTTAGTGCGTATAGGCCAGTGGCCAGACTTAGATCAAATACCAAGATCTCGTTAAGCATGTTATTCTGAAATAACCACAGACGCCGACCAGGGCCAGGCCCACCTCTCTCCTAGGTGGTCTCAACCTGCCCTGTCGCTCCGCCACAAAGTAACAGTCGGGGGCCTTCGGGAACCCAGGCCCACCTCTACCGGGATGGAGCCACCTGCCCCTTCAGCCCCCAACTCCGAATAGTATCCTAAGTAATGTTCAGTATAAAGTATATAGCATATGCCCGTGACCACCTCCCGAAGTGATCACGGCCCAATAGTATAGCATGGCAGACGGACAAGAGTGTAGGGCCACTAATGGAACACTAGCAACCTATACTAAGCATGTAGGATTGTAGGTAAGGTATCAACAGTTGTAGCAACAATGACAGGCTATGCATCAGGATAGGATTAACGGAAAAGCAGTAACATGCTACACTACTCTAATGCAAGCAGTATAGAGAAGAGTAGACGATATCTGGTGATCAAGGGGGGGGCTTGCCTGGTTGCTCTGGCAAGAGAGAGGGGTCGTCAACACCGTAGTCGTTCTGGGTAGCAGCGGCGTCGGTCTCGGTGTCTAGCGAGAGAAGAGGGGAGGAAGAAACAGTGAATACAATGCAAACAAATGCATAACGATGCATGACAAAGCAAAGTGTGATGCTAGGTGTGCCCTAACGCGGTATGAGGTATACCGGTGAAGGAGGGAAACAACCGGGAAAGTATCTCCGGTGTTTCGCGTTTTCGGGCAGAGGAGCCGGAGGGGGAAAGTTGCGAGTTTGATAGGCTAGGAATGCGTGGCGGACGAACGGGCTGCGTATCCGGGTTCGTCTCGCCATACTGAGCAACTTTCATGTACAAAGTATTTTCATCCGAACTACGGATTATTTTATACTAATTTTTAAAGTTCAATTTATTTTCTAGAATTAACATATTATTCTAATTCGGATTGACTAAGTCAAATTGACTAGTCAAAAGGAGATGTGTGGCCCACATGTCATAGACTATTTACCTAAACAAATAAATAAATCTAACTTATTTAAAATGGGGATCTACATGTCATCTATTACTAGACTAACTTAGCACTAAACTAGTACTACTACTAACTAAGCCTAGCAACTAACTAAGTAAGGGCCGGCCTGGGCACAGCCGTGCACACACACTCACGCACACAGCACACACACTCACGCTCGGCCATGGCCTTTGCCATGGCCAGCTGTGGCAGCAAATAGAGCAGAGGCAGGGGCAGCGCAGCAGCGCACAACTACGCAAAGAGGAGCTGCAGTGCGGCGGCAGCTGCAAGAGCAGCAGGAGTACGCGGCAGCAGAGAGCAGCAGTAGCAAGCAGCAGCGCCAAGGCAACAACAAGAAGCAGAGGAAAGCAGCGGCAGGCACGCGGGTGCGCGCACGCGCAGGGCGCGGCCACGGCGCGGCCGACGCGCGGGCTGGGCGTGGGGAGCGACGGGCGCAGGGTGAGCGCGAGCTTCGGTCATGGCGGGCAGCGGCGCGAGGGGGCATCTACGGCGCCAAATCGAGACGAGGAACAAGGGAAAAACGAAGGGGATGCTCACGCAAGTCCGATGGCAAGGTCGGGGAGCGCGGGCGTGGCCGGACGCGATGAGCTCGACGACGAGATGCGGCGGCGGTGGCGGAGAAGACGACGCGATGGCGAGGCAGCAGGGCGTCCGAGCTCGAACCGATGCACGTAGTTAGTGGAGTCGGAGGCGCTGAAGCTCCAGTGCATGCTCTCAGGTGACGGGGAGGCCGGTGGCCGCGACGACGACAATGGCCATGGCAGCTACATCTCGGTCAACGAAGAAAGCGAGAGCGAGGCGCGAGAGGGGAGGGGGCGAGGGGATTAGGGTTCGTCTAACGCGTCGGGGAGTGTTTTATACATCACGGTGTTCCACCGGATGATCGACACGGCGACGGCAGCGGCTACGGTGGCGTGGATCGTCGCCACTGTAACGCCCCGAGACCGATGTGCCAGGTGTCCTCCAGTTATTCGTTGTCATTGCCATGTCATTGCTTGCGTGTCATGCATTGCATATCATGTCATCATGTGCATTGCATCATCATGTTTTTCAAAACTTGCATCCGTCTCGGCCTCCTTGTTCTCTCCGTTGTCCGTTGTGAGCCCAACCACACTTGCACACGCCCGCGGCATGTCCGAAATATTATTTTATTAGTGGCCGGAAAATGTTCTTGGAATGGGATGAGAGTTGGCATGGGGTGTTGTTTTGTTGTCAGTAGACCGCCTGTCAAGTTTCATCGCATTCGGAGATCGTTTGATGCCCCAACCGTTAACTATAGCGACAATATAGTCGGTCAAATCGTCGGATGTTTTCGGTCTCCGGAAACAGTCGTCGGGTCTCTCTCTTCTCTTCTCTCAGCTCGAGACCGTCTACACAGCCCACTACCTACCGCCAGATCCAACCCAACCTCTCTCGTCAGCCCGCAGCCCTCCTCGCGCGCGTCCGAAAGTTGTCCCGGACCCGACCCGAGGTGTCGCCACCGTTGTGTCCGGATCATCCCCAAACATCTCCAAAACGTCTCCGTTTTCGTAATTGAGCTTCCTAGCTTAGTTATTCGCGACCGTCCGATTACGATCGGAGGGACGAGGTAGCCCCTAAACTAAATTCATCTGTATATTTAAAGCCCAACCCTAGATCCTAGGGAGATGTCCCATCCCGCCGCCACTCCACCCAGATCCTCTCGGGATCCCCTCCCTCGATCCCCTCAGCCAACCACATTTTCCTCGATCCACCAGGCGCCTAGCTCGCAGCGGCCGCCGCACAGGAGCCCCTTGCCCCGACCTGCTTCGCCCCACGGTCTCCTCCTCGTCTGCCTCCAGCGTGCCGCCGTCCAGGACCCTTACAGGCCGCGCCACTCGCCGGAGTGGAGTCTCGCAGGTCGCGGCTCCCCGCCCCTCCAATCCAGCGACCCCTCTGCATGGTTCCCCACTGCCTCTAACCTCTCTCTCTCTCTCTCTCTCTCTCTGTGCACCTTGCAGCGCCATGGATCCGGAGTGCCCGCGCCACCGTCCTGCAGCAAGTACCTCACCCCGCCTCTGCTTCCATGTTCCAGATCGAACGCCCAGACCCGATGCAGACTCCCTCCGCTCCTCCTCACCTCGTCCACATCGTCGGGATCGCGTCGGAGTCCACCGCCGCCGCGCCAAGCACCTCCCTGTGCCCTTCATCCCTCGCCGCGCCGCTCCCCTATTCCGATCGAGCAGAGTAGGACGAGCAGCGCCCGTGCCCGTTGACCGCGCCGCCATGGCCGCGCCTGACCCGCACCTTTGCGCCAAGTTCCGCCAACGTCGTCCCGTGCGCGCCTCCGATCTTCCCGCAGCCGGATCCGGCCGGTTCCCGCCTCGCCTCACTGCTGCTCTGCCTCGGCGTTGCCAGAGTCCATCGCCGCGCCTGCTAGCTCCCTCTGCTTCGAGCAACAAGACAAGTGCCGCCCTTGCGTTGACCCGTTCCAGCGTCAGCGAGAACGAGTGCCAAGGCCGAGCGTGCCCTGCCAGGCCGCCTCCTCCACAGATCTGGGCCGAAGCCCATGGGTGTGGCCACCCACATCCCAGCGCCCTCTTTTTTCCCCTTACATGTTGGACCAGCCATTAGATTCGGCCCAATTTATTTTTTTCCTTGTCTGCGATTTTAGCATTTAAACCTGAGACTGCAGTTTTGCAGGAAAACCCTCATACTTCATTCATTTAATAACTTCACAACCGTGCAACAGATTAAAACAAACTTAATATGAAACTTGCTCAGAATTTTGTGTAGATTAATAATATCCAACTTTCATCCATGTTTAAAATGTTTAAATTGACGTTTGGTTAAAGTTGCCCCTATGCCATGTTAAAATGATTTAATTCATAACTATTCAACCGTAGCTCCGAATTAAATAAACTTTATATGTAGATGGGGTAGAATTTTTCCTAGTTTATCATGGTGGCATCTCTTTGCATGTTTAATAACTCTAAAATATTGTTTAGGGCAGAACAGTACCAAATCTAAAATATGCTATGGGGATTTACCGGAATTGTTGTTCGTTGCTTCCGGCCTCATTTAAACTTGCCTAGATAGGTAGTTTTGTTGTGCTTCACCTCTTGCCATGTTAATCAACATTTAATATTGTTGGGGTACATAACCGAGAGAGAACTAAATAATTGATGTGGTGTTTTGTCAATATGCATCCCGATGCATATTGAGCCTCACTTAATTTGTAGGATTGCTTGTGCATTTTGCCATGCCATGCCTCTTTAAACCGGACATGCATCATACTTGTTTGTGCATCATGCCATGTCTATGTCGTGGTTGTTTACTATGTTGTGTGCTTCTTTTCCGGTGCTTGCTTCTTCGGGTTGGTTCCGGTAACGTCGAGTTTGTGAGGACCCGTTCATCTTCGTCTGTTTGTCTTCTTCATGGACTCGTTCTTCTTCCTTGCGGGATCTCAGGCAAGATGATCATACCCTCGAAATCACTACTATCTTTGCTATGCTAGTTTGCTCGCTCTTTTGCTATGCCATTGCTATGATGCCTACCACTTGCTTGTCAGCCCTCCCAAATTGCCATGTTCAGCCTCTAACCCACCAATGTCCTAGCAAACCGTTGATTGGCTATGTTACCGCTTTGCTCAGCCCCTCTTATAGCGTTCTTAGTTGCAGGTGAAGATTCAAGTTTGTTCCTTGTTGGAACATGGAGATGTTGTTCCTTGTTGGAACATGCTTACTTGTTGGGATATCACAATATATCTTATTTAATTAATGCATCTATATACTTGGTAAAGGGTGGAAGGCTCGGCCTTATGCCTGGTGTTTTGTTCCACTCTTGCCGCCCTAGTTTCCGTCATATCGGTGTTATGTTCCCGGATTTTGCGTCCCTTATGCGGTTGGGCTATAATGGGAACCCCTTGACAGTTCGCCTTAAGTAAAGCTCTTCCAGCAATGCCCAACATTGGTTTTACCATTTGCCACCTAGCCTTTTCTTTCCCTTGGGTTCTGCAACTCAAGGGTCATCATTATTTTACCCCCCCGGGCCAGTGCTCCTCTGAGTGTTGGTCCACCTGTCAGCTGCCGGTGGCCACCAGGGGCAACTCTGGGCTGGCCTACCCGTACCTAAGACAATCTGAGTGTGCCCTAAGAAAGAGATATGTGCAGCTCCTATCGGGATTTGTCGGCACGTTCGGGCGGTGTTGCTGGTTTAGTTTTACCCTGTCGAAATGTCTTGTTGTACTGGGATACCGAGTCTGGTCGGAATGTCTCGGGTGGAGGTCTATTCCTTCGTTGACCGTGAGAGCTTGTCATGGGCTAAGTTGGGACACCCCTGCAGGGATTTGAACTTTCAAAAGCCGTGCCCGCGGTTATGGGCAGATGGGAATTTGATAATGTCCGGTTGTAGAAAACCTGAAGTTGACCTTAATTAAAATGAATCAACCGCGTGTGTAACCGTGATGGTCTCTTTCCGGCGGAGTCCGGGAAGTGAACACGGTTGTTGGAGTTATGCTTGACGTAGGTAGTCCAGGATCACTTCTTGATCATACTCTTATCGACCGTGCTTTGCCTTCTCTTCTCGCTCTCTTTTGCGTATGTTAGCCACCATATATGCTAGTCGCTTGCTGCAGCTCCACCTCATACCTTTACCTTACCCATAAGCTTAAATAGTCTTGATCGCGAGGGTGCGAGATTGCTGAGTCCCTGTGGCTCACAGATTCCTTCCAAAACCAGTTTGCAGGTGCCGACGAGTCCGTGCAGGTGACGCAACCCAGCTCAGGAGGAGCTCGCTGAAGATTTTGTCCTTTGTGTTGTTCCATCCTAGTTGATCAGTAGTGGAGCCCAGTTGGGGTCGATCGGGGACCTTTGTCGCATTTGGGGTTCTTCTTTTATTTTGGCTCCGTAGTCGGGCCCTGATTGTACTTGGTTGATGTAATGTTTTATTCATGTAATTGTGTGAAGTGGCGAGTGTAAGCCAACTATGTATCTCTTTTTCCCCTATTATATTACATGGGTTGTGTGAAGATTACCTCACTTGCGACATTGCCTTCAATGCGATTATGCCTCTAAGTCGTGCCTCGACACGTGGGAGATATAGTCGCATCGAGGGTGTTACAAGTTGGTATCAGAGCCTTCCCCGACCTTAGGAGCCCCCACTGATTGATCGTTTTTAGCGGCCGAGTTGTGTCTAGAAAAATGTTTTGAGTCCTTTAGGAATTATATATCGGAGAGCTTAGGAATTCTTTTTACTTCCCAGTCTCCTCATCGCTCTGGTAAGGCATCCTGACGTAGAGTTTTGACTCTTCTCTTCTCAAATTTCACTAAAAAAAATTTAGGATCACGCGAGTATCTTGGTTTTGTTCCGATGGCTTATGATGAGAACATTGTCTTGGTGCCTCTTGTCAGGGGTTTAGTGGAAGTGTCCCGGGGAGTTGAGCTCTGAGGTTTTGTCATCATAATTTTATCGTTGCAATTTTGGTATACTTGAGATATGTGCGCGACATCGAAAATCTCCTTTATGAAGTTCGTTGGTGAGATAACCTCGATGCCACCCAGTACTGGGGCGGGAGTTCGGGAGTATCGCCATAACTTGTATAACGGATGCTTTTCGAAGGTTGAGGTAGATGGTTTCCGAAGGTTTCTTGGTTATGTGTTGAAGGATGGATACAGCTGGATGTAGGATTTGCTAGTTTGGGTGAGATATTATGCTTCCCTTGTATCCCCAACACCTGATTGCATAACCGGAAAGTTTCGGGAGTTTCATAGGTGGGAATTCAAGTAGCTCTTAGGATATCTTTCCGATAGATGTATGATATGAAATTGGGGTTCGACGTCTAGTGGTTCGCCTATTCACGGTCGATTTTACAGTGGTCTCGTTGTGTCTTAAAGAGTCCTTGGCTATGTTGACTCGGGGACGCTTCGTATGTCATGTGCACTGCCTTGTACATGATGGTGCTGTACGATCGAGCCCGTGTAGGTCCCACCACGAAAACTTCGGACGAAATCTCTATCATATGTTTGTTCCGGCTTATTCTGCAAGCCAATCCTTAGTTTTGTTTTGAGTTGTGGTATTCGAGTTGCTTCGAAGTCAAATGTTGATTCCATACCTTTCCCTAAGCGGTGTTCTCATACTCCGATGTGAGTACTAATCCTTCTCGGTCATCGAGACGGTCATGTCAATCCTTTTCAACCGGTGTTGTTTCTTTTCAATTGGATCCGATCATTTCAACATTCACAAGATCAACTCAAGTCTTCTCAACGGTGTTTGTTTCATCCGTCTCCAAGTTGCCTTTGTTTTCCCTCCCTCCCACCCTTGTGTTTCTTCAAGGACTCAGATTTTTATTCAAGTATCCTTTTATTCATGTGAAGTCTCTCCATCCTTTTTCCGTCAATGTTCGTATCCGGTGTTTCTCATGAAGATTCTAACGGAGCTTCAAGTTAGTCATTCTTTATTCTTTTTCTTCTCCGGTGGATTCAATTCAAACTTCGGTATTGAGCATTGTCTTTTCTTTTGTCCAATGCTTTTCTTATGCCGGTGCTACTCATATTTATTAATTTCTCGCTATTCATTTGTTCCGGAGTGCTTAAGATATCTCAATGGGCTCGTCTTGTCATTCAAGATCCGTTCAACCTATTTTGAGGATGTTATATCATTCAACCCTTTTTATTCAACCGGTGCATTCTCCTTTTCAAGTAATCGCGCAACGGTGTTTCTTTTGAGTGGGCCCTAACCCACAGGTCTTTTTCCAGGATCTTACCTGACTCTTCTTATTTTTCCCGGTGTTACTCTCAAATTCTTTTCCAAGTTTGACGTAAGTATGATTTGTCATCAGTCAAATGTCTTCTCAAGATCTGCCAAAATATTTTCTTCGTTGGCTCAACTTTTCTATTCTTCTTTATTCCGGAGTGTCTCAATAATTCAAGGTGGTGTTTCTCGTTGTCATTCTCATCATTTGAAGACCGAAGAAGAGTTTCTTTTTAATCTTGCTCCATTCTCTTCAAGATTCGCGATTCTAGCTTGTTGCCATCCTCTCATAATTATTTTCGATTGTGAGAATTCTTTTCACCCATCCGGAGAAATTTAAGAGTCTTCTCAGTTGTTATCCGGAGTCCATCATCTAAGATTTATTCATTCTCAGCTTTCAGCTCTCGTTCTTCAATTTTACCGGTGTTTCGCTCAAGTGATCTTTAATCGGCTCGTGATCTCTTCGTTCTCTTTTATGTAAATTCCCCTCAAGTATCTTCATTTGTTCTCTAATTCTTCCCGGTGTTTCTTTATCTTCTCTTCGTTCATTTTCATTTCTTACGGTGGTTCGTTCAAGATTTCTCTTCCTTTCTTATCATATCAATTTTATTCGTTGTTTCAACCCTTCCGGTGGTTCGTTCAATACCTTCCCAAGTCTGATGCTATATCTCTCTTAATTTTTTTCTACAAGAATAAGTAATATGCCAAATCCGTTGTTTGTCATCAATTTCAATTGGTGAAGGATATGCATAATGTAATTCTTATTCTTGTTCCATCCAAGTGATTAATTCCCTATTCCGGAGGCTCATCAAAATTCTTGATCTCAATTGTTCATCTTATCTTTTCCCGGAGTTCTCTATCTAAATCATTACGAGGCTTCAATCTTATTCTTTTCATCATTCGATTATTTTGGATCTTTCTTTTGTTTACCGGAGTTTCTTCATGGAGGCTATACATGGTGGCCCATCAAGGATTTATATCCCTTCTCCAAGTGTTCGTTGAGACTCTTTTCTAAGAAGCTCAAGCTTTCTTCATATTGTAATCCGGAGTGTTTTCTTTCTTCCGTATCATTGCAGGTGGTATTATGTCATTCTTGATAATTTCAGTTCTTGTTTTCATGATTCACATGTTGTCAAGATTGGGATATTTTAAATCCATCAATCTCGTCATTGGAGCTATCTTGGGTTATATTTCACCTAAAGCCTTCCCTAAGGTTTTTTGCTATCTATGGTGCTTATAAATGATCCAAGTTCTTCATTTATCCTCCCGGTGAAATAAGTTCTCGTCTTCTTGTTCATATCAATCCAATACATCGTTTCCGTTAGTGGCAGTTTTTCAACTCTTGGTTTTGAGATGTTTTCCATAAGCCCACTTCAAGCCTATCTTTTCGTTGTGGGTTTTCCAACAACTCCGTTCTAGCTTCTGTTGTAACCGTGCTCTCTCAAGATATTGTTTTCCTTCGTCACTCCATTCCATTCTTACTTTTGTTCCGGAGGCATTGTGATGTTCATCTTTTCAACCCATCATCTCGTTTTGTCAAAGATCATGATCTTTCCATGCCTATCCTTTTAATCTGAGTGCTGTGTCCTCTTTTCAAGTATCCTCTCATCTTGTCAAGTTCAATTCCTTCCATTTACACACAGAGTGCTATCCAAATTATATAACTCTTAGTCCTTCCCTATCTTGCTTAACCGGAGTATTGTGCCCCTTTGTTCAAGTTCTTGTCGCCTTATCAAGTCTTGCATCCCTTTCTCAACCGGAGTGTCGTGTTTTCATTTGAGCTCTCTCATCTTATCAAATTTTGACTCCCTTCTCAACCGCAGTGCTGTCTGAGATCTTTCTTACCCCTTGTTTCATTCATTCAATAGTTCCGGTGGCAGTGTGTTGTGATTTCATCAAGTATCTTCTCATCTTATCAAGACCTTATTCAATTCTTTTTCTTTCTAACCGGAGTGCTGCCTGAATTTGTTCTTCCTCGTTCCTCTTTTCTAACGGAGTGTTTTCGACTTTGTTCACCTTCGTTGTATTCTTTTCTCGAATTTGTTCAACCTCGCAAGGTTCTTTGGTTTCACTCGTTTGTCAAAGAAGCAATTTGTTTTACCTCTTCTCTTTCTCTTCCGTTTTTCCCTCCGGTGCCATTCTAGATCTCGGGACGAGATCCTCTCGTAGTGGTGGAGTGTTGTAACGCCCCGAGACCGATGTGCCAGGTGTCCTCCAGTTATTTCTTGTCGTTGCCATGTCATTGCTTGCGTGTCATGCATTGCATATCATGTCATCATGTGCATTGCATCATCATGTTTTTCAAAACTTGCATCCGTCCCGGCCTCCTAGTTCTCTCCGTTGTCTGTTGTGAGCCCAACCACACTTGCACACGCCCACGGCATGTCCGAAATATTATTTTATAAGTGGCCGGAAAATGTTCTCGGAATGGGATGAGAGTTGGCATGCGGTGTTGTTTTGTTGTCAGTAGACCGCCTGTCAAGTTTCATCGCATTCGGAGATCGTTTGATGCCCCAACCGTTAACTATAGCGACAATATAGTCGGTCAAATCGTCGGATGTTTTCAGTCTCCGGAAACAGTCGCCGGGTCTCTCTCTTCTCTTCTCTCAGCTCGAGACCGTCTACACAGCCCACTACCTACCGCCAGATCCAACCCAACCTCTCTCGTCAGCCCGCAGCCCTCCTCGCGCGCGTCCGAAAGTTGTCCCGGACCCGACCCGAGGTGTCGCCACCGTTGTGTCCGGATCATCCCCAAACATCTACAAAACGTCTCCTTTTTCGTAATTGAGCTTCCTAGCTTAGTTATTCGCGACCGTTCGATTACGATCGGAGGGACGAGGTAGCCCCTAAACTAAATTCATCTGTATATTTAAAGCCCAACCCTAGATCCTAGGGAGATGTCCCATCCCGCCGCCACTCCACCCAGATCCTCTCGGGATCCCCTCCCTCGATCCCCTCAGCCAACCACATTTTCCTCGATCCACCAGGCGCCTAGCTCGCAGCGGCCGCCGCACAGGAGCCCCTTGCCCCGACCTGCTTTGCCCCACGGTCTCCTCCTCGTCTGCCTCCAGCGTGCCGCCGTCCAGGACCCCGACAGGCCGCGCCACTCGCCGGAGTGGAGTCTCGCAAGTCGCGGCTCCTCGCCCCTCCAATCCAGCGACCCCTCTCCATGGTTCCCCACTGCCTCTAACCTCTCTCTGTGTGTGCACCTTGCAGCGCCATGGATCCGGAGTCACCGCGCCACCGTCCTGCAGCAAGTACCTCGCCCCGCCTCTGCTTCCATGTTCCAGATCGAATGCCCAGACCCGGTGCAGACTCCCTTCGCTCCTCCTCACCTCGTCCACATCGTCGGGATCGCGTCGGAGTCCACCGCCGCCGCGCCAAGCACCTCCCTGTGCCCTTCATCCCTCGCCGCACCGCTCCCCTATTCCGATCGAGCAGAGGAGGACGAGCAGCGCCCGTGCCCGTTGACCGCGCCGCCATGGCCGCGCCTGACCCGCACCTTTGCGCCAAGTTCCGCCAACGTCGTCCCGTGCGCGCCTCCGATCTTCCCGCCGCCGGATCCGGCCGGTTCCCGCCTCGCCTCACTGCTGCTCTGCCTCGGCGTCGCCAGAGTCCATCGCCGCGCCTGCTAGCTCCCTCTGCTTCGAGCAACAGGACAAGTGCCGCCCCTGCGTTGACCCGTTCCAGCGTCAGCGAGAACGAGCGCCAAGGCCCAGCGTGCCCTGCCAGGCCGCCTCCTCCACAGATCTGGGCCGAAGCCCATGGGTGAGGCCACCCACATCCCAGCGCCCTCTTTTTTCCCCCTTACCTGTTGGACCAGCCATTAGATTCGGCCCAATTTATCTTTTTCCTTGTCTGCGATTTTAGCATTTAAACCTGAGACTGCAGTTTTGCAGGAAAACCCTCATACTTCATTCATTTAATAACTTCACAACCGTGCAACGGATTAAAACAAACTTAATATGAAACTTGCTCAGAATTTTGTGTAGATTAATAATATCCAACTTTCATCCATGTTTAAAATGTTTAAATTGACGTTTGGTTAAATTTTCCCCTATGCCATGTTAAAATGATTTAATTCATAACTATTCAACCGTAGCTCCGAATTAAATAAACTTTATATGTAGATGGGGTAGAATTTTGCCTAGTTTATCATGGTGGCATGTCTTTGCATGTTTAATAACTCTAAAATATTGTTTAGGGCAGAACAGTACCAAATCTAAAATATGCTATGGGGATTTACCGGAATTGTTGTTCGTTGCTTCCGGCCTCATTTAAACTTGCCTAGATAGGTAGTTTTGTTGTGCTTCACCTCTTGCCATGTTAATCAACATTTAATATTGTTGGGGTACATAACCGAGAGAGAACTAAATAATTGATGTGGTGTTTTGTCAATATGCATCCCGATGCATATTGAGCTCCACTTAATTTGTAGGATTGCTTGTGCATTTTGCCATGCCATGCCTCTTTAAACCGGACATGCATCATACTTGTTTGTGCATCATGCCATGTCTATGTCGTGGTTGTTTACTATGTTGTGTGCTTCTTTTCCGGTGCTTGCTTCTTCGGGTTGGTTCCGGTAACGTCGAGTTTGTGAGGACCCGTTCATCTTCGTCCGTTTGTCTTCTTCATGGACTCGTTCTTCTTCCTTGCGGGATCTCAGGCAAGATGATCATACCCTCGAAATCACTACTATCTTTGCTATGCTAGTTTGCTTGCTCTTTTGCTATGCCAGCGCTACGATGCCTACCACTTGCTTGTCAGCCCTCCCAAATTGCCATGTTCAGCCTCTAACCCACCAATGTCCTAGCAAACCGTTGATTGGCTATGTTACCGCTTTGCTCAGCCCCTCTTATAGCGTTCTTAGTTGCAGGTGAAGATTCAAGTTTGTTCCTTGTTGGAACATGGAGATGTTGTTCCTTGTTGGAACATGCTTACTTGTTGGGATATCACAATATATCTTATTTAATTAATGCATCTATATACTTGGTAAAGGGTGGAAGGCTCGGCCTTATGCCTGGTGTTTTGTTCCACTCTTGCCGCCCTAGTTTCCGTCATATCGGTGTTATGTTCCCGGATTTTGCGTCCCTTACGCGGTTGGGCTATAATGGGAACCCCTTGACAGTTCGCCTTAAGTAAAGCTCTTCCAGCAATGCCCAACATTGGTTTTACCATTTGCCACCTAGCCTTTTCTTTCCCTTGGGTTCTGCAGACTCAAGGGTCATCATTATTTTACCCCCCGGGCCAGTGCTCCTCTGAGTGTTGGTCCACCTGTCAGCTGCCGGTGGCCACCAGGGGCAACTCTGGGCTAGCCTACCCGTACCTAAGACAATCTGAGTGTGCCCTGAGAAAGAGATATGTGCAGCTCCTATCGGGATTTGTCAGCACATTCGGCGGTGTTGCTGGTTTAGTTTTACCCTGTCGAAATGTCTTGTTGTACTGGGATACCGAGTCTGATCGGAATGTCTCGGGTGGAGGTCTATTCCTTCGTTGACCGTGAGAGCTTGTCATGGGCTAAGTTGGGACACCCCTGCAGGGATTTGAACTTTCGAAAGCCGTGCCCGCGGTTATGGGCAGATGGGAATTTGATAATGTCCGGTTGTAGAAAACCTGAAGTTGACCTTAATTAAAATGAATCAACCGCGTGTGTAACCGTGATGGTCTCTTTCCGGCGGAGTCCGGGAAGTGAACACGGTTGTTGGAGTTATGCTTGACGTAGGTAGTCCAGGATCACTTCTTGATCATACTCTTATCGACCGTGCTTTGCCTTCTCTTCTCGCTCTCTTTTGCATATGTTAGCCACCATATATGCTAGTCGCTTGCTGCAGCTCCACCTCATACCTTTACCTTACCCATAAGCTTATATAGTCTTGATCGCGAGGGTGCGAGATTGCTGATCCCTGTGGCTCACAGATTCCTTCCAAAACCAGTTTGCAGGTGCCGACGAGTCCGTGCAGGTGACGCAACCCAGCTCCGGAGGAGCTCGCTGAAGATTTTGTCCTTTGTGTTGTTCCGTCCTAGTTGATCAGTAGTGGAGCCCAGTTGGGGTCGATCGGGGACCTTTGTCGCATTTGGGGTTCTTCTTTTATTTTGGCTCCGTAGTCGGGCCCTGATTGTACTTGGTTGATGTAATGTTTTATTCATGTAATTGTGTGAAGTGGCGAGTGTAAGCCAACTATGTATCTCTTTTTCCCCTATTATATTACATGGGTTGTGTGAAGATTACCTCACTTGCGACATTGCCTTCAATGCGATTATGCCTCTAAGTCGTGCCTCGACACGTGGGAGATATAGTCGCATCGAGGGTGTTACAGCCACGCACAGGTTTTTCTTAGAGCAGCAACTAAAATTAACTAAGGATATGTTCGGGGATACAAATGATGTCCGGTAAGATTTGAAGCCATACATGACGACCGAAAGGTAAAGTAGTTGCTGCCTTTGAGAGCTTATGAGCCTCAAGATTAAACTCCCTTTGGGCTGCACTGTAGCTAGAGGCCGATAGTGTATAGTAGGCTTTCTCTTATTCTTTTTTTGTGAATTTATTTAGCTCCTATTTTCCAATTAATTTAGATGTCCAATGATTTTTCTTTTAGTTTAAACTTTTCACATAAATACTTAGTGACATAACAGTGCTGCACAAAAAGTTTCAGGTCATTTGTAATGGTTTAAAATAATTGTTTATTTTGAAGAGGCCAATTTAAATGTTATTGGTCCACTGAAAAGTTTATGTGGTTAATTTAAAAGTTCATCTGATGTTGGATTCACTTGGACAATTACCAGGGGATTATTTAGAATATTGTACACATTTTTGTCCTAGTGTTTGGTGAAATAATTTCTCGACTTTATAGTTCAAATTTAAGTTTGAACCAATTTGAGAGTGGGATTGTTTTCTAAATGCAACTTAAATATGATGATCATGATGACATGGCACATTAGCATGTGGTCACCGTAGCTAACCACTAGGGGTGTTACAAATCTCCTCCACTACAAGACATCTCGTCCCGAGATTTAAGAAGCAGAGTAAAGGGGCAAGGTTCTGGACACGAAATTCTAGCAAGTGTTCTCGGTCTTGGCTACTCTTCTCGAAGAGGTCGATCCATTACGTCGATGTCTTCATTTCTCTGCTTCAGGTCATGATGAAGTCGGCATCCTTTCTTCTGGAACTCCATCGTACTTACGAAAGACGAAAGGGTGGTTGTTCTGGGAAAACGGACCTCTGCAAGGTTGACCATCTGGTCGATAACATCAGGGAAGGTGGGGGAGAGTAACTCTCGAATTGAAACTTAAGAAAATATCGAGAGCAAAGTAAGGAGGTATCATGGGAAGTTTCGAGCGGGCAGGCAATCGATCGATGCCTGACACAAGGCATGAAAGGGGTTCAGAGCAACGAGAATAAATATTGCGTCTGATACCAGAATATATTACTGGGAAAGTGACCCCGTGAATTACATACGAAGTCTAACACGAGGAATAACTTCGGAGATAGAAGTGTACAGGAGAGTCAAGTTTCGATCCTGGGAACTGTGGGTTATGGGCCCACCATATGAGTTAACGGTAGGAAGGGCGGCGACGTCTTGCATGACCATGTAGGCAAGACATGTCAGCGGATAGCATGTCAGTTATGTTGGCAACAACATTGGTACCAAGGGCGAGGAACGAAGAGAACCATTTTCCTGCTCGTTGAACGAGGCGGACCAATAGGCAAAGTTCTCGTCCATCGGTGGCTACCGGAATGTCATCAACAATAGTAACAGGGTCATGCTGACAGAATTGTACACCGAGGTGTTTACATAAGCAGGAGAATATTTCTGCCTCGATCATATAGATCACAAGAAAGGTTAAACCAAACAATGGAAAGGAAAATGTGATTATCAGATTAAACAGAACAATGGAAAGGAAAAATGTGTATAAACACCTAATTCAAGGGTATATCCTTCCTAAGGACAAGTAGAGCATGATATCCTTGACAGGAAATAATGTAGAAAACTCTTTAGGTAAGGGAAGATTATTTCATGACATTACCCATACAACGGTGTTTGGATAATTGAGCAGGAAACATTTAGCATTGGGCTTCAAATGTTCTTGTTGAAAATCAGAGTGCCATAGACATGCTTTGAGATAGCATTGACATGGTTATCAAGTAAGGGTCAGAATTTGGATGCACAAAGGGTCCATCAGGAACGACTTATATAATAAGTCTGACAATTTCCTCATGGAAGAATGGTTAACCTTGCTAAACAGGAAACGGTAACAACAAGTCCTCTGGCCAGGTGTGATAGGCATGACATCACCTTACCGGGTCATATAAGGACCAATGTTATAACTCTTCAAAATATGTTCCAACCATCATATCTGACCGAGATTTAGATCTTATGGTGTCATGATACCTCAGACTCAAGATGCCTGAGAAGAAAAAGGTGCGACACAAATTGACGAGATGACAGTGCAAGGTTCTCGGGAAATGAACTATGGAACGAGTTCCAAAACAAGAGTTCATCATTAAATGAAGGAGATGTGAGGAGGTGGCTGATTGACTCAGCGACAATTCATTGAGATTTTCAAAAGATGGATTTCCACACTTACGTGAACAAGGGGTTACCCTTTGTCGGATCAGATGATATAATGATGTATGCTTGAGGAAAACACACATATTTAAACATTGGTTGAAAGATGCACCCGAAATATGGGCTTAGGTAGCATGACCGATGTTATAATGGTGATTCGATAACCAATGGTCTAAAAATGAAATGTCGACCATTAACTTCAAAGCAATAGGGTTGCTAGAAGTTTTGAATTTTACACATCACGGTCCATTTGTTGGTATTCCGGTTAGAAACAACTCGGGGACCAAGGAATGAATAGAGATGGCAAGAAGTATCACTTGTATCAAGAATTCTTAAGAGGTGGTAAAATTCTCACGACTTTCTTGACATTAAAGATGGTAATACTCCAAGGTAAAGAAGAACAAATGTTGGATAGCAAGGAACTCAAGGTATAACATAAAACACGATCAAGTTTGTGTTGGAGGGAAGGCAATAAAGTGGCCGATGATAACACAAATCATCTAGGGCAAGGATGGTATTTCTCATCAAGAATTCGTTAGATATCTTGGAAGAGCTCAGAATGTTTATAATGGTCATGACACATTTGTCGAGAGGTTTCATGAAGATGTAATCGATCAACGATGACATCAAGTCAAAGGAATGATGAAGCGAAAGGTAATTGGAACCAAGGGTACGACACAAACTCAAAATCAAGCTTGTTGTTCAAGGAGAAACGTTAAGACAAGGAAGATTGACGTAAGCTTAGCTCATCGCCAAAAGTGGTGCTCCAGAAATAAGGACCAGGTAGCACAGTTAAAACCAGCACGATACTGATATAGCCGATTAGGCTATAAATGACGTGATCAAGTACAAACTTGTATGTAAAGAAGATTACTAATAGTTGTTTAATCACGATGCAGACTCGATTCAGTTATCGGTGTCCTTGAGCGTTTAATGACCCAGAGCCCATGAAAAAATTGAATTAGTGAGAATGTAGTACTTGATGGAAAACTCATAAGAAGTTATGCAGTTCCGTGATAATCTCGAGATACCAGTGTGTAATACTCGACGGAAGATCAAAGTAAAGGTTGGTCTGGTGTATTGATCCACAGAAGACAAGTTCTTAAACTTGCCCGTGAAATGGGATCAAAGAAGAACATATGGTCGAACCACGATTGCCAAGGATCAATTCATCGATACCAAAGGATATTATATCAAGGAAATAGTTATTATTACAAGAAGCTTCCATGATAGGATCTAGATCGTGTCCATGGGCATGAACACAAAGGTTCAAGGTCGACTCCCACTTCTTCAATGCATAACCTTTCATTTTACTTCTCGCCTTTGATGAAACTATAGTGTAGAAATTTTATCTGGCGAAACAACAGAAGAGTATGACTCGCGAAAACTTTCGGGTTCATACGGTTTGGGGAAGGCATAGGTTCAACCCATCGGGGCATCTTAGGAGCATATACCACAAATTTCAGGAGCGAATAACTCAAGCTCGGGAGCAGAGCATGGTTGACAAAAGAGGGGATACAATTTACCAAGGGCATTATGTATCCGATGAAAGGCTCACAAGTTTAATGAATATGAAGGACGGTGTCAGACAAAATCCAACAAAGGATGTGGTGGTCCATAAGGAATCTGATGTGAGTATCGGTACTCAACCAGAGGAAGAAAGAATGCAAGGAGATCAGATTATAAAAACGACTGACTAACTCAAAGCTCAAATGCAAAGGAATTGTGAATTCCAAGACAAAGGATCAAAAGCAATGCTCTGATTAGGTATGGATAAGTTGAATAGCCTTAGGGGTACAATCGATGGCAATTTGGTTGGTCGAGATACAGCTCATGTTTAAAATGACGTCTGAGCCGGAAGGATAATCCTACAATTCGACTGATGATTGTGAACGTTTGCAACTTATTCAATCAATGGACTCAAAACTGATAGTGACCAAGGATGCCACAAGAACAACTGGCGGTTGAGGATTTTCGAAAGATCAAATTGTGTTTCGAAAACCTTTGTGAAACACATGAACAACTGGGGAGAAACAAATCCTTGATGTGTGTGAGGATTAATTTGTAGGTGTATTCAGGTGACAAGCAATTGCAAGGCAATAGTCACAAGGATTCTCGGAACAACAACGAGTATTTCGGGTTATCTTATAATAACAAGAGCAACTGGGGACTAAGGTAAGAATGGCAAGTGCATGTAGTTATCTATAGGGGTTGACGGTGGAAGGAAGTTGCAAACGCAATGAGCACAAGTTCTCGGGATAACATCGGAGAGTATCTTCTGGTGCAGCAGGCGATCATCTGTAATAAGAGGCTCTCCGAAAGGAAGTAATTACGAGAATCTAGAGTTAGAGTTAGCAAAATCTTTTAACCCGAATAGAAGAGAGATCAGAGTCCCAGAGTATAGACAAGGAGTAAAAGATCCTAATACCACCCAATGCCGACGTGGGCCCGTAAGCCGCATAGCCAAGTTAGTAAAAACTTTTTCAATGACTAGACTCAACTTCGGCCAAGGAGTTTGGAAAGGGGATTCCTATAGTCAGTCGGCTCTGGTACCAACTTGTGACGCCCCCGATTTGACCGTACACTAATCATACACGCAAACGTGTATGATCAAGATCAGGGACTCACGGGAAGATATCACAACACAACTCTACAAATAAAATAAGTCATATAGGCATCATATTACAAGCCAGGGGGCCTCGAGGGCTCGAATACAAGAGCTCGATCATAGACGAGTCAGCGGAAGCAACAATATCTGAGTATAGACATAAGTTAAACAAGTTTGCCTTAAGAAGGCTAGCACAAACTGGGATACAGATCGAAAGAGGCGCAGGCCTCCTGCCTGGGATCCTCCTAAACTACTCCTGGTCGTCGTCAGCAGGCTGCACGTAGTAGTAGGCACCTCCCGAGTAGTAGTAGTCGTCGTCGACGGTGGCGTCTGGATCCTGGGCTCCAACGTCTGATCGCAGCAATCGGGTATAGGAAGGGGAAAAGGGGGAGCAAAGCAACCGTGAGTACTCATCCAAAGTACTCGCAAGCAAGGAGCTACACTACATATGTATGCATTGGTATCAAATGGATTAAGGGTATCATATGTGGACTGAACTGCAGAATGCCGGAATAAGAGGGGGATAGCTAGGCCTTTCGAAGACTACACTTGTGGTATCCTCCATCTTGCAGCAGGAGAAGAGAGTAGAAGGTAAGTTCACCAAGTAGCATCGTGTAGCATAATCCTAACCGACGATCCTCCCCTCGTCGCCCTGTGAGAGAGCGATTACCGGTTGTATCTGGCACTTGGAAGGGTGTGTTTTATTAAGTATCTGGTTTTTGTTGTCATAAGGTCAAGGTACAACTCCAAGTCGTCCTGTTACCGAAGATCACGGCTATTCGAATAGATTAACTTCCCTGCAGGGGTGCGCCACATAACCCAACACGCTCGATCCCATTTGGCCGGACACACTTTCCTGGGCCATGCCCGGCCTCGGATGATCAACACGTCGCAGCCCTACCTAGGCACAACAGAGAGGTCGGCACGCCGGTATAAATCCTATGGCGCAGGGGTCTGGGCCCATCACCTATTGCACACCTGCACGTTGTGAGGGCGGCCGAAAGCAGACCTAGCCTAGCAGGCGTTCCAGTCCAATCCGGCGCGCGCCGCTCAGTCGCTGACGTCACGAAGGCTTCGGCTGATACCACGATGTCGAGTGCCCGCGTAGATGGTTAGTGCGTATAGGCCAGTGGCCAGACTCAGATCAAATACCAAGATCTCGTTAAGCGTGTTATTCTGAAATAACCACGGACGCCGACCAGGGCCAGGACCACCTCTCTCCTAGGTGGTCTCAACCTGCCCTGTCGCTCCACCACAAAGTAACAGTCGGGGGCCTTCGGGAACCCAGGCCCACCTCTACCGGGATGGAGCCACCTGCCCCTTCAGCCCCCAACTCCGAACAGTATCATAAGTAATGTTCAGTATAAAGTATATAGCATATGCCCGTGACAACCTCCCGAAGTGATCACGACCCTGTAGTATAGCATGGCAGACGGACAAGAATGTAGGGCCACTAATGGAACACTAGCAACCTATACTAAGCATGTAGGATTGCAGGTAAGGTATCAACAGTTGTAGCAACAATGACAGGCTATGCAGGTAATGGAACACTACTCTAATGCAAGCAGTATAGAGAAGAGTAGGCGATATCTGGTGATCAAGGGGGGGGGGGGGCTTGCCTGGTTGCTCTGGCAAGAGAGAGGGGTCGTCAACACCGTAGTAGTACTGGGTAGTAGCGGCGTCGGTCTCGGTGTCTAGCGAGAGAAGAGGGGGGGAGAAACAATGAATACAATGCAAACAGATGCATAACGATGCATGACAAAGCAAAGTGTGATGCTAGGTGTGCCCTAACGCGGTATGAGGTGATACCGGTGAAGGAGGGAAACAACCGGGAAAGTATCTCCGGTGTTTCGCGTTTTCGGGCAAAGGAGCTGGAGGGGGAAAGTTGCGAGTTCGATAGGTTAGGAACACGTGGCGGACGAACGGGCTGCGTATCCGGGTTCGTCTCGCCGTATTGAGCAACTTTCATGTATAAAGTATTTTCATCCGAATTACGAATTATTTTATACTAATTTTTAAAGTTTAATTTATTTTCTAGAATTAACATATTATTCTAATTCGGGTTGACTAAGTCAATTTGACTAGTCAAAAGGAGATGTGTGGCCCACATGTCATAGACTATTTACCTAAACAAATAAATAAATCTAACTTATTTAAAATGGGGACCTACATGTCATCTAATACTAGACTAACTTAACACTAAACTAGTACTACTACTAACTAAGCCTAGCAACTAACTAAGTAAGGGCCGGCCTGGGCACAGCCGTGCACACACACTCACGCACACAGCACACACACTCACGCTCGGCCATGGCCTTTGCCGTGGCCAGCTGTGGCAGCAAACAGAGCAGAGGCAGGGGCAGCGCAGCAGTGCACAACTACGCAAAGAGGAGCTGCAGTGCGGCGGCAGCGGCAAGAGCAGCAGCAGTACGCGGCAGCAGAGAGCAGCAGAAGCAAGCAGCAGCGCCAAGGCAACAACAAGAAGCAGAGGAAAGCAGCGGCAGGCACGCGGGCGCGCGCACGCGCAGGGCGCGGCCATGGTGCGGCCGACGCGCCGGCTGGGCGTGGGGAGCGATGGGCGCAGGGCGAGCGCGAGCTTCGGCCATGGCGGGCAGCGGCGCAAGGGGGCATCTACGGCGCCAAATCGAGACGAGGAACAAGGGGAAAACGAAGGGGATGCTCACGCAAGTCCGATGGCAAGGTCGGGGAGCGCGGGGGTGGCCGGACGCGACGAGCTCGACGACGAGATGCGGCGGCGGTGGCGGAGAAGACGACGCGATGGCGAGGCAGCAGGGCGTCCGAGCTCGAACCAATGCACGTAGTCAGTGGAGTCGGAGGCGCTGAAGCTCCAGGGCATGCTCTCAGGTGATGGGGAGGCCGGTGGCCGCGACGACGACAATGGCCATGGCAGCTACATCTTGGTCAATGAAGAAAGCGAGAGCGAGGCGCGAGGGGCGAGGGGGGAGGGGGACGAGGGGATTAGGATTTCTCTAACGCGTCGGGGAGTGTTTTATACATCACGGTGTTCCACCGGATGATCGACACGGCGACGGCAGCGGCTACGGGGGCGTGGATCTTCGCCACGCACAGGTTCTACCATCTCCTCTGTACAGAGATTAAAGAAGGCCTTTGGACGGGTTAGGCTGCACTGTAGCTAGAGGCCGATAGTGTATAGTAGGCTTTCTCTTATTCTTTTTCTGTGAATTTATTTAGCTCCTGTTTTCCAATTAATTTAGATGTCCAATGATTTTTATTTTAGTTTAAACTTTTCACATAAATACTTAGTGACATAACAGTGCTGCACAAAAAGTTTCAGGTCATTTGTAATGGTTTAAAATAATTGTTTATTTTGAAGAGGCCAATTTAAATGTTTTTGGTCCACTGAAAAGTTTATGTGGTTAATTTAAAAGTTCATCTGATGTTGGATTCACTTGGACAATTACCAGGGGATTATTTAGAATATTGTACACATTTTTGTCCTAGTGTTTGGTGAAATAATTTCTGGACTTCATAGTTTAAATTTAAGTTTGAACCAATTTGAGAGTGGGATTGTTTTCTAAATGCAACTTAAATATGATGATCATGATGACATGGCACATTAGCATGTGGTCACCGTAGCTAACCACTAGGGGTGTTACAAAAGCCATCAGAACATACCTACACTTCTAATACACATTTTTTGAGAGAGAACCACCTACACTTGTGTTGAGGTCAAGATATTCCATTCCAACCATATGAATCTTGATCTCTAACCTTCCCCAAGTTGCTTTCCACTCAAATCTTCTTTCCACCAAATCCAAATCTTGCGAGAGAGAGTTGAGTGTTGGGAAGACTATCATTTGAAGCACAAGAGCAAGGAGTTCATCATCAACACACCATTTGTTACTTCTTGGAGAGTGGTGTCTCCTAAATTGGCTAGGTGTCACTTGGGAGCCTCCGACAAGATTGTGGAGTTAAACCAAGGAGTTTGTAAGGGCAAGGAGATCACCTACTTCGTGAAGATCTACCGCTAGTGAGGTAAGTCCTTCGTGGGCGACGACCGTGATGGAATAGACAAGGTTGCTTCTTCGTGGACCCTTCGTGGGTGGAGCCCTCCGTGGACTCGTGCAACCGTTACCCTCCGTGGGTTGAAGTCTCCATCAACGTGGATGTACGATAGCACCACCTATCGGAACCACGACAAAACATCTGTGTCTCCAATTGCGTTTGAATCCTCCAAACTCTTCCCTTTACATTCTTGCAAGTTGCATGCTTTACTTTCCGCTGCTCATATACTCTTTTGTATGCTTGCTTGAATTGTGTGGAGATTGCTTGACTTGTGCTAAGATAGCTAAAATCTGCCAAGAACTAAAATTGTGAAAGGCTAGATTTTTATTTGGTCAAGTAGTCTAATCACCCCCCCCCCTCTAGACATATTTTCGATCCTACAAGTGGTATCAGAGCTTTGGTCTCCATTTGCTTTGATTTCCATAGCTTTTGGTGGTCATAGCCTTGGTCTCACAAATTAGGAGAGTATGGCGTCTAGCGAGGGAAATTATCACCGTAGAGATCCTTATTTTGATGGCACTAATTTTGCTAGTTGGAAGCATAAGATGAAAATGCATATTCTTGGACATAACCCCACCGTCTGGGCTATTGTGTGTATTGGCTTGCAAGGTGAATTCTTTGATGGGAAAGAACCGAACCATGAAGCTACCGCGGAAGAGTTGAAGATGCTGCAATACAACGCTCAAGCTTGTGATATCCTCTTCAACGGATTGTGCCCCGAAGAATTCAACAAAATCAGCCGTCTTGAGAATGCAAAGGAAATTTGGGATACTTTGATTGATATGCACGAAGGTACCGACTCCGTCAAGGAATCCAAATTGGATGTGCTTCAAAGTCAACTTGACAAGTTCAAAATGAAGGATGGTGAAGGTGTCGCTGAAATGTACTCTAGGCTTTCTCTTATCACAAATGAGATTGCCGGCTTAGGGAGTGAAGAGATGACCGATAGATTCATCATCGAGAAGATCCTAAGAGCCTTGGATGGAAAATATGATACCGTGTGCACATTGATCCAAATGATGCCCAATTACAAAGATCTCAAGCCAACGGAAGTCATCGGAAGAATTGTTGCTCATGAGATGTCACTCAAGGATAAAGAGGAACTTCACAACAAATCAAGTGGTGCTTACAAAGCCTCATGTGAAGCCCCCACATCATCGAGTGAGAAACAAACCTTCAATGAAGAATTGAGCTTAATGGTGAAGAACTTCAACAAGTTCTACAAGAGTAGAAGCAAAGAAAGAAGCTCCAAGTCAAGGTCCTACAATGACAAAATATCTTCTAATCGAGAGCGAAATTGCTACAATTGTGGAAGGCCCAGACACTATTCCAATGAGTGTACGCCCCCCTACAAGAGAAGAGAAGATTCTCCCAAGAGAAGAAGTAGAAGAGAAGAATCACCATCTAGAGAAAGGAGTAGAGATGATCGTTATGAACAAAGACCCTCACGGAGAAGCAAGGATTCGGAAAGAAAGGACAAGTCATCAAGGAGCTACACGAAACGAAGACATCAAGCTCATGTTGGTGAATGGGTATCCGGCTCCAACTCCGACAACCACTCCGAGAGAAGCTATCACTCCGACTCCGAATATACTCAAGATGAAGGTGTTGCCGGTCTAGCACTTGTGAAAACCAACTCCTACGACATATTTGACTCACCAAATGAAGGAGTTGTAACATGCTTCATGGCTAAAGGCCCAAAGGTATCACACCCCGAGTATGTTGATTTGAATAGTGATGAAGATGACTTGTTAGGTGATGATTATTTACTTGTTGACAACTCTAGTGATGAATACTATGATAAAACATCAATTAATCATGCTAATCAAGATAAAACGAATGACAATGATAAGGAGAAGATTGAGTCTCTAACTAAAGAAATAAACACTCTTAAGTTAGCTCATGAAACTATCTTAGGAGATCATCGAGAACTTTTAAGGACTCATGAGAAATTACGCTTTGAAAAGCTCAACCTTGAGCAAGAGCATGAGTTCTTAAAAGCAATCAATGATGATCTTCGTTAGAAAAGTTCTTCTTACATTGCCAAGCGTTTACTCTTATCCACTTACATGCCTCAAGTCAAGTCCAGTAACAAGAACAAGAAAGATTCTTCCTCTAGTAGTAACAATAATCATGCAAAATCCAATATTGTTGCTTCCAGTAGTTCTCTTGATTCCACTAATGATTCTCTTAGCCAAGTTACACTTGAGCAAGAAAATTGCTTATTGAAGGGAATTATAGAGAAAGGTGTTTACAAGAGCCTTGCCGGAAGTAAGCAATTCGAGGAAATTGTACGCAAGCAAGGAAGGCACCGGAAGAATCAAGGTGTTGGTTTTGAACGAAAGTTCAATGCCAATGGAGTTGAGTGGGAAGAAGATCAATACCCCAAGACGAAGTTTGTTCCTCAACAAGAGAAGTATGATCCTACTTCTCTCAAAGGGACACAAGCTCATGATGATCTTCCACCACAAGACCACAAGCAAAAAGGCAATGACAAGCTTCAAGAGGAAATTGATGCATTTGAAGAAGCCCCTAAGGCCTTGGTCAAGTGGGTTCCCAAGACTACTTCAAGTTCCACTTCATCAAGTACAACTACAACACCGAGGATTCCCATCAAGATGGTGTGGATCCCGAAGAAGAAGAACTAGAGAGTTCTTGAGGGTGACTTCGCCAACATACTTCACTCTTATCATCTTGGCAAGAACAAGTGCAATCAACTTCCACTTCTTGCACTAGTTCAAGGAGTCACAAACCCTCTTGTTGGTAAGACAAGGGACAAGGTAACCTAAAAGATTTCATAGACATCATCTTGTGTGTGCATCACTTTATGTCTATGGATATCCTTGTTTGTTCCTTGTGGGACTAACCCGTGTAGGTATTGAAAGTGCAACTCACTCCAATGGATAGCTCCAAATGATCTACATCAACATTGAGCATCCACATCTTCAACATCTACATGAAGTCATCATCGACAAAACCCAAGGTTAGTTCATCCCTCTTAGGGGGGATCTCACATCTAGGGGGAGCTTTACTCTAAGAATTGAGCTAAAGCAACTCTAATGGTGTGAACACAACAAATGCTTTATGTAAAAATGGTAACCCCACTTGTGCTTAAACGATGAGTATGACCTATGATAAAATGTTCTCATTTGACTCCTAAGTCAATATACTCATATATAGATGACCTAGTCATCGCCAATTGTTTGATAGATGCTAGAATTGGTTGTGCATGCTTTGCCACATATTTCAATTGCCATTTTATTGTGTGAGCATGTTGATTGCATATTTTACTCATTCGAGGACATCCACTTGTTGTTTTGATTGATTGGTTTTCTTTTCTTTTGCCAAGTGAATGGACAAGAATGCCCAAGAACCCTCTCTAGCTATCTATGCTTTTCTCGTCTCAAACTCTATTCATGCTACATCACAAAATTTGATCAAGTCAGATTCAAACTACTCTATGTGAGGAGCACTCGGAGTCCCTGATTCGTCATAGACTTAAACTTCCAAAACTTCTTTGTGCGTTTCGGTCTGACCGATTCATCCATTTCGGTCATACCGAGATCACTAAGTCGATCTAGGTTTTCAATCTCGGTGCAACCGATTTGAACCTTTCGGTCACACCGAGTTTCAGTAACTGTTTGCAGTTATGAATCTCGGTGCCACCGTGTTGTTCCACTCGGTCACACCGACATGGCCGGGCTATATATACTCACGGGCAAAATTTTGCAAATTTCTCCGAAACCCCTTCCCCCGCGCATAGCTCGCTCTGCCTCCTGGGTCTCCGGATCGTCCTCCTCGTCACCAGCCGCCTCCTGTCGCTGGTCTCCGCCGCCGTCAACGGAATTCTTCCCCGCCATTGCTGTCGTAGCGAGTTCATCGCCGAACTAGGGTATGGACTCGATCACAGTGCTATCCCCGTCCAATTCCTAGCACATTGTGTTCATTATGATTCTTACCACGATTGAAACGCTTCTATCCAGTCAAAACACTCCGTAGATTAGAGTTGAATTGAGAATTTAAGGTTAGGTTTCCGCCGAAACCATCTCCGACCTTCCGAGTTGCGGAACTCGGTACCACCGATTCGGCTCAGGCATTGCACATGTAATTTTCGGTCTGACCGAGAATTGCAAATCGGTGTGACCGAGTTCAGGACTTTGTGAAACCCTAGCAGTCTCGGTGCCACCGAACTGTGACTCGGTCTGACCGAGTTCACTAGTTTAGGTTCCAACAGCTGCTTCGGTATCACCGAGTTTACAAATTGGTTGATCCGAAATGCTTTCTGTGGAAAACTAAAACTAAGTTTTTGACTCATTCTTTTGCAAAAACCTCTGCATTTTGTGATGCTCATTCACTCTATCTCATCTATATCTATTCACAGGGTCTGCTGTCAGTGTTTGTAATATGTCTGATCAGAGTGACAGCCAGAACATGCCAGCAGGAAGACAACCCATGTCAAAGGCCAGAGCATCTACTCAAGTCCCTTTGGGATCTGAACCCAAAGAATCTACTGCAAAAGGGAAGAAAAGGAAGGAAAGGGTCAAGAAGACCATGGCCAGAGTGATTGGAAAGGCTTCCATGATGGAAGAGGAAGAAGAAGAAGAAGAGGTTGTTGCACCACCACCTGAAGACCAAGCTTGAGAGACGTTCTAGTGCTATGCATTTTCTATGAAGTTTTTGGTAACTTGTTGCCAAAGGGGGAGAAAAATGTATAGATCATAGGCTTCGAGAGAGAGCGTTGCTTTTTATTCTCTCTTGCTTTGGTGGTTGAACTTTGTTTGTCTTTTGATTGCTTGAGATAATATGCTATTATCTGTGAGACATTGATGATCATGTGGTTGATCGTAAGCTACACTTATGCTTGTTAGATGATATTATCTTACTTATCCTTATATGATCATTTACTTTGCTTGGTGATGAGTGCATGCATTTAATTCTTATGATTTTGAGCGCTCCACCAAGATGTATGTGACATGGAAGAGTAACCCATGATCCTAACTCATTGTGCATTTGCAGTCCAAAGCAAATCTGAAGATATGCACAAATTTAGGGAGAGCTCTTGCTTTCCACATACTTCTCAAAGCGACAATATCTTTCACTCTTATTATCATTTGTCGAAGTTTTGATCTATATGTTGTCATCAATTACCAAAAAGGGGGAGATTGAAAGTGCAACTATCCCTGGGTGGTTTTGGTAATTCCTAACAACATATAGCTCATTGAGCTAACATTATTCCAAGATTAATATTTCAGGAAAGCTCAATGAATGGCATGGCATGGATGAGGAAAGTGGATCCCTCAAAATTCTAAGGACAAAAAGTTTGGCTCAAGCTTGAAGCTCAAGACTCTACATTTTATATTTTAGTGATCCAAGATCACATTGAGTCTATAGGAAAAGCCAATACTATCAAGGAGGGATGAGGTGTTGCTTAATGGCTTGCTTGCTCAAAATGCTTAGTGATATGCTCCAAAATCCTCAACTACCTTCCCACATCCACATATGACCTAAACCAAAAGTCAAACTCGGCCCCACCGATTCTTTCTATTCGGCGCCACCGAGTTTCAAATGTCATAGCCACTGCCACAAACCCTAGGCAAATCGGTCTCACCGATAGGGATCTCGGTCTCACCGATAGGGATCTCGGTCTCACCGAGATGGGATTGTAATCTCTCTGTTTCCCTTCGTAACGTTTCGGTATTACCGAGATGAGCGATCGGTCCCACCGAGATTGCAATGTAAACTCTCTGTTTCCCATTTGTAACATTTTGGTCTCACCGAGATGAGCGAATCGGTCCCACCGAGTTTACCTGACCAACTCTCTGGTTAGCTTATTACCAAAATTGGTCCCACCGAGTTTGTGTAATCGGTCACACCAAGATTACGTTATGCCCTAACCCTAACCATATCGGTCCTACCGAGTTGCATCTCAGTCCCACCGAAAATCCTAACGGTCACAAGGTTTGCTGAATCGGTCCGACCGAGTTTAACCATTCGGTCCCACCGAGTTTGGCAAATTGTGTGTAACGGTTAGATTTTGTGTGGAGACTATATATACCCCTCCACCCACTCTTCATTCGTGGAGAAAGCCATCAGAACATACCTACACTTCCAATACACATTTTCTGAGAGAGAACCACCTACACTTGTGTTGAGGTCAAGATATTCCATTCCAACCATATGAATCTTGATCTCTAGCCTTCCCCAAGTTTCTTTCCACTCAAATCTTCTTTCCACCAAATCCAAATCCTGTGAGAGAGAGTTGAGTGTTGGGGAGACTATCATTTGAAGCACAAGAGCAAGGAGTTCATCATCAACACACCATTTGTTACTTCTTGGAGAGTGGTGTCTTCTAGATTGGCTAGGTGTCACTTGGGAGCCTCCGAGAAGATTGTGGAGTTGAACCAAGGAGTTTGTAAGGGCAAGGAGATCGCCTACTTCGTGAAGATCTTCCGCTAGTGAGGCAAGTCCTTCATGGGCGACGGCCGTGATGGAATAGACAAGGTTGCTTCTTCGTGGACCCTTCGTGGGTGGAGCCCTCCGTGGACTCGCGCAACCGTTACCCTCCATGGGTTGAAGTCTCCATCAACGTGGATGTACGATAGAACCACCTATCGGAACCACGACAAAACATCTGTGTCTCCAATTGCATTTGAATCCTCCAAACCCTTCCCTTTACATTCTTGCAAGTTGCATGCTTTACTTTCCGCTGCTCATATACTCTTTTGCATGCATGCTTGAATTGTGTGGAGATTGCTTGACTTGTGCTAAGATAGCTAAAATCTGCCAAGAACTAAAATTGGGAAAATGCTAGATTTTTATTTGGTCAAGTAGTTTAATCACCCCCCTCTAGACATACTTTCGATCCTACACATATCCCAAGAAAACACAATCCACGGTCTTTGGTCCAAGCTTCCGCTTCTTTGGAATTGGAACATTGACTTTCGCCAAACAACCCCATGTTCGTAGATAAGAGAGTTTTAACCTTTTATTCTCCCATTCCTCTATGACGCCCGGATAATCATGCTACAGTAATCCCACGCTAATCATGCCACATCACCTCGGCTACTGTTGCTAATCTATCCTTAGGTCAAAGCCGATCCAAAATTCAAATTCAAAGTTTGGTAAATAATAACAGTTTTCAAAAATTAAAACAAAATTGTTCGGTGATTGCCGAATAATGCATAGGTAATTATGGTGGAAAAACCACACTTTTATAAAAAGGGGAGATAATCTAAAATAGATAAAACAGTAGCAAAACCGATATTTAAATGCTTTTATAAATAAATAAAATACTAAACTAAATTGTTTTGGGGTAAAGCCTTTTGTGGCAGTGGGTTTCATGATATTACTAATTTAGGGATCATTTTAATATTAAGTAAAAGTAAACTTAAAAAGAAAGTAAAATAAAAACAAAAGGGAAATAAATAAGAAAAAGGAGAAGAAAAGAAACACCCCCCTCTTCCACCCGTTGGGCCAAACGGCCCAGCTGGCCACCAGGCCGTCTAGGCCGGCCCAAACCCATGCCATTAACCCCTCCCGGGGGGCACCGAAACCCTAACCCCCTTCCCCACGATCCCCACTCCCCCCCCCCCGCGCGATCTGGATCAGGGGCGCCCCAACGCACCTCGCCCCGATCCCTTGCCCCCGAGCCCGACGCCGCCCCATCATCACCGGGCTGCCCCGCCCCACCACTCCGTCGCCGGAACGCCATCGCCGCCGCCTCGCTACACCAATCCTCCCCGAACGACCTCCATGCGCCCGACGCCGCCGTCCTCTTCGCTCGACGCCCTCGCCGGAGACCACCTCGCCGGACTACCTCCCCTACATCGCCGGCGTCCCCGTCTTCCTCCTCGCGCCCCGCTGCCCAGTCCGCTACAACCCCTTGTGAGCGGCACCCCCATCTCCCTCTCTGACCCCGTGCCGGAATCGTCCTCGACGGGACTCGCTCGCCCGCGTGCTCCCGCAGCTCCGCCCGACCCTTGCCCCGCGGCCTGGTGCCCGCGGCCACCCTGCCGTGCACCGCGGCCTCTGCTTCGCCTCGCTGCGCCCCCCCTGCACGTTCCTTGCCGTGCCCGACCGCGGTTGGCAACGCGCGCTCATGCTGACACTCCCCGTCGCCGCTCCTGCTCATGCATCCGCCCGCTGCTGCGCTCACCGGCGCCGCCGCTCAGCTCCACTCCCTCCCTGGACGTGGCTACCCGGAGCCGCCCGCGCCTTCCCCCCTCTGACCCGACTTTCTGCAGCGCCGTCGCTGCCGCTACACGCCCGCCGCCGCCGCTCCGGTGGCTCGCCGGAGCCCCGTCTCCCCTGGCCCTGGCCGCCGGCGTGCCCCCACGCGCCCAGCGCCTCTCGGCGCCCGCTAAGCCCCTGCCAATGACACATGGGCCCTGTCCAGAACGTTTTTTTAATAAAAAATATATAAAAATAAATAAAATAATAATTAAAATAAAAATAAATTTAATTAATTAATTAATTAATTAACTTAATTAAGTTAATTAACCTTAATTAATTAATCTAATTAACCTATTAGTTTAATTAAACAGCAATTAGTTTAACTACACCCTAATTAACCTAACAGAGTATGACAGGTGGGTCCCATTGGACCCACGCATCAGTTTGACCTAGTCAACCCCTGTTGACTGCTGATGTCAGCATGACATCATGCTGATGTCATAAATCCATTCTCGAATTAATTAAATAATTAATTAAATTTCAGAAATTAATAAAATCTTTAGAAAATCATATCTTTTAATCCGTAACTCGGATTAAATTATTTTCAACATGAAAGTTGCTCAGAACAACGAGACGAATCCGGATACGCAGCCCGTTCGTCCGCTACACATCCCTAGCATAGCAAACACGCAACTTTCCCCCTCCGGTCCATCTGTCCGAAAACGCGAAACACCGGGAATACTTTCCCGGATGTTTCCCCCCTTCGCCGGTATCACCTATTACCGCGTTAGGGCACCTCTAACGCCGTTACTTGTCATGTCATGCATCACTATGTATATGCTTGCTTAAATATTTATTGTTTCTCCCCCCTCTTCTCTCGATAGACACCGAGACCGACGCCGCTGCTACCCAGTACGACTACGGAGTTGACGACCCCTCTCTCTTGCCAGAGCAACCAGGCAAGCCCCCCCTTTGATCACCAGATATCGCCTACTCTTCTCTCTACTTCTTGCATTAGAGTAGTGTAGCATGTTACTGCTTTCCGTAAATCCTATACTGTTGCATAGCCTGTCCTTGCTACTACTGTTGTTACCTTTACCTGCTATCCTACTGCTTAGTATAGGATGCTAGTGTTCCATCAGTGGCCCTTCACTCTTGTCCGTCTGCCATGCTATACTACTGGGCCGTGATCACTTCGGGAGGTGATCACGGGCATATACTATGTATTTTTACACAGTTACCTTACTTATGATACTGTTCGGAGATGGGGGCTGAAGGGGCAGGTGGTTCCACCCAGGTAGTGGTGGGCCTGGGTTCCCGGCGGCCCCCGACTGTTACTTTGTGGCGGAGCAACAGGGCAGGTTCCGACCACCTAGGAGAGAGGTGGGCTTGGCCCTGTTCGGCGTTCGCGAACACTTAACACGCTTAACGAGATCTGGGTATTTGATCTGAGTCTGGCCATTTGGTCTATACGCACTAACCATCTACGCGGGAGTAGTTATGGGTATCCCGGCGTCGTGGTATCAGCCGAAGCCTTCGTGACGTCAGCGACTGAGTGGCGCGCGCCGGATTGGACCGTAAGCCTGCTCTTGTATTAAGGGGGCTAGTTCTGCTTCCGGCCACGTTCGCAACGTGCAGGTGTGCAAAGGGCGATGGGCCCAGACCCCTGTGCGCTTAGGTTTAGACCGGCGTGCTGACCTCTCTGTTGTGCCTAGGTGGGGCTGCGACGTGTTGATCTTTCGCGGCCGGGCATGACCCCGAAAAGTGTGTCCGGCCAAATGGGATCAAGCGTGTTGGGGTATGTGGTGCACCCCTGCAGGGAAGTTTATCTATTCGAATAGCCGTGTCCCTCGGTAAAAGGACGACCCGGAGTTGTACCTTGACCTTATGACAACTAGAACCGGATACTTAATAAAACACACCCTTCCAAGTGCCAGATACAACCGGTGATCGCTCTCTCACAGGGCGACAAGGGGAGGATCATCGGTTAGGATTATGCTATACGATGCTACTTGGAGGACTTCCGTCTACTCTCTTCTATATGCTGCAAGACGGGGGCTGCCAGAAGCGTAGTCTTCGACAGGACTAGCTATCCCCCTCTTATTCTGGCTTTCTGCAGTTCAGTCCACCGATATGGCCCTTTACACATTTACCCATGCATAAGTAGTGTAGCTCCTTGCTTGCGAGTACTTTGGATGAGTACTCACGGTTGCTTTCTCCCTCTTTTCTCCCTACCCATTCTACCTGGTTGTCACAACCAGATGTTGGAGCCCAGGATCCAGACGCCATCGTCGACGACGACTCCTACTACACTGGAGGTGCCTACTACTACGTGTTGCCCGCTGATGACGACCAGGAGTAGTTTAGGAGGATCCCACGCAGGAGGCCTGCGCCTCTTTCGATCTGTATCCCAGTTTGTGCTACCCTTCTTAAGGCAAACTTGTTTAACCTATGTCTGTACTCAGATATTGTTGCTTCCGCTGACTCGTCTATGATCGAGTTCTTGTATTCGAGCCTTCGAGGCCCCTGGCTTGTAATATGATGCTTGTATGACTTATTTTATTTGTAGAGTTGTGTTGTGATATCTTCCCGTGAGTCCCTAATCTTGATCGTACACGTTTGTGTGTATGATTAGTGTACGATTAAATCGGGGGCGTCACAAGTTGGTATCAGAGCCGACTGCCTGTTGGAATCCCCCTTTCCAACTCCTTCGCCGAAGTCGAGTCTAGACATTACAAAACTTTTACTAACATGGCTGTGCGGCTTACGGGCCCACGTCGCCATTTGGGCGGTATTAGGATCTTTTATTCCTCGCCTTTACTCTGGGACTCTGAGCTCTCTTCTATTCGAGTTAAATGATTTTACTAAAAACAAAACTAACTTTAGGTTCTCGAAAGTACTTTCTCCCGGAGAGCCCCTCACTTCAGATGATCGCCTGCTGCACTAGAAGAATCCGAAGATACTCTCTGATGTTCTCTAGAGACTTTATGGCGTCGCTTTTGCAATTCCCCTCCATCGATAAACCCCTATGGATAACCACGTATACTCGCCATTCATACAATGCTTCCCAGTTGGTCTTGTTATTACAAGATACCCCGAAATACTCGTCGTTGTTTCGGTAATCCTTTGGGCTTACTGCCTTGCTGTTCTTTGTCACCTGACTACCCCTACGGATAATTCTCGCACTTATCGAGTATCCGCTCATCCCCCAGTTGTTCATACGTTTCACAAAAGTCTTTGAAATACTATTCAATCCTTCGAAAATCCTAAGCAGCTTTATTGCTCTGCAAATACTTGTCTACTTCCATTATGGATGCTTCCCATATATCTGGCAATATTCGTTAGTATCCTTAGGCATCGTCTTTTTGATCCTATTGATTCAACATGAGTGCGAATGCACGCAATCATCAGTTGATCCTTTTAAATTATCTTTCCGGCTCAGACGTTATTTTAAAACATGAGCTGGATCTCGACCAATCAAATTGCTGTCGATTGTACCCTTAAGGCTATTCAACTTATCCATCCCTGATCAGAGCATTGCTTCTGATCCCTTGTCTTGGAATTGATAATTCCTTTGCATTTGAGCCTTGAATTAGTCAGTTGTTTCTAAAGTCTGATCTCCTTGCATTGTTTCTCCCTCTGGTTGAGTACCGATGCTCGCACCAGATCCCTTGAGGACCACCAGATCACTTGCTGGATTTTATTCGACAGCGTCCTTCATATTCAATAAGTGTGTGAGCCTTTCCTCGGATACATAATACCTTTGGTAAATTGTATCCTCTGCTTTCTCAAACATGCTCTACTATCGAGCTTGTGTTATTTATTCTTGAAATTTGTGGTATATACTCCTAAGATGCCCTGATGGGTTGAACCTATGCCTTCTCTAAACTGTGTGAACTCGAAAGTTTTCACGAGCCATACACTTCTGGTATTTTGCCAAATAAAATTTCAACACTACAACTTCTTCGAAAGTGAGAAGTGAATGAAAGGTTATGCATTGGAGAAGTGGGAGTCGACCTTGAACTTGTGTTCATGCCCATGGACACGATGTAGATCTTATCGTTAAAGCTTCTCTTAAATTAAATTATTCCTTTGGTATAAGTTCATCTTATATCTGGGATCTGACCTTTTGCAATCATGGTTCCGACCATGTTCTCCTTTAAATACCATTTCGCGTGCAAGTTTAAGCGCTTGTCTTTTGTAGAGCAATACCCCAGGCCAACCTCTACTTTGACCTGTCATCGAGTATTACCCCCCTCTGGTATCTCGAGATTATCACGGAACTGCATAACTTCTTATGAGTTCTTCTTCAGGTATTATTTGACTTTCGCTGCATCATCATTTGACTTGATGTCATCACCAACCGATTACATCTTCATGAAATTTCTCGACAAATGTGTCGTGGTCATCATCAACCTCCTGAGCTCTTCCAAGATATATATCGAATTCTTGATGAGAAATACCATCCTCGCCCCTCAATGGTTTGTATTATCACCGACCACTTTATTGCCTTCCGTTCAACACAAACTTATTCGTGTTTTGTGTTATACCTTGAGTTCCTTGCTACCCAACATTGTTCTTCTTTACCTTGGATATTACCACCTTTTAGGTCAAGAATGTTGTGGGAATTTCACCACCTCTTATGCATTCTTGGTACAAGTGATACTTCTTGCCATATCCGTCCATTTTTAGACTATTGATTATTGAATCACCAATCTGACATTGGTCGTGCAACCCAACCCATAATTCGGGGGCACCTTTCAACCAATGTTTAATTGTGTATGTTTTCCTCGAGCATACTTCATTATATTATTTGATCTGACAAATGCTATCTCCCTATCCACATAATTGTGGAGATGCATCCCTTTGGATACCTCGTTGAATTATTGCTGAGTCCATCAGCCACTTCCTCATCCTCCCCTTGGCTTAATTATGAAACCTTGATCGGGACTCGCTTTCATAGTTCATTTCCCAAGAGTCATACAATGTCATCTCGTCAAATGTGTTGCACCTCTTCTTCTCAGGAACCCCGAGTCTGAGATATCCTAACACCAATCGGATATGAATCCCGGTCAGATATGATGGTTGGGACATATCTCCAAGAGTTATAACACTGGTCCTTATATATTGGTAAGGTGATGTCATGCCCATCACACCTGGCCGGAGGACTTGTGGTTATAGTTTCCATTTTAGTAAGGTTATCCTTTCTTCCATGAGAAGAATGGTAAGACTTATTCTATAAGTTGTTCCTGATGGATCCTTTGTGTATCCATAGCCTGATCCTTACCTGATGACCATGTCAATGCTATCTCGAAGCATGTTTATGGTACTCCGTTCTTCAACAAGAACATTTGAAGCCCAATGCTAATTGTTTCTTGCTCAACTATCCGAACACCGTTGTATGGGTAACGTCATGAAATTCCTCTCCCCTTACCTAAGTGGGTTTCTACCTTCTATCCGGTCTTGGGTATCATACTATGCTTGTATTGGGAAGGATATACCCCTGAAATATGTGCTTAAACACATTTTTCCTTTCCATTGTTCTATTTAATCTGATAATCACATTTTCCTTTCCATTGTTCTGTTTAACCTTCTTGAGGTTTATATGATCTAAGCAGTAATACGTCACTGCTTTTATAAGCACCTCAGCGTACGACTCTGTCAGTAAGACCCTGTTACTATTGTTGTTGACATTCCGGCAACCACCGATGGACGAGGACTTTGCCTATTAGTCCGCCTCATTTCGACGAGCAGGAAAATGGTTCTCTTCGTTCCTCGCCCTTGGTACCGATGTTGTTGCCGACATAAATGACAGGTAATCCTCTGACATGCCTTGCTTACATGATCGTGCAAGATGTCACCGCCCTTCCTACTTTTAACCCACGTGTGGGCCCATAACCCACAGGTCCCAGGATCGAAACCTGACTCTCCTATACACCCTGTTGCCAAAGTTATTCCTAGAACTTGACTTCGTATGTAATTTGCGAGCCACCTTCCTAGTGATCAATTCTGGTATCGGACACAATACTTATTCCTGTTGCTCTGAACCCCATTCACACTCTGTTTCAGGCAATGGACGATTGCCTATCCGCTTGAAACTTCTTATTGCATCACTTAGCTCTCGATGTGTCTCATTTGTTCAACTCAAGAGATACTCTTATGTTCATACTTGGGAAACCCCTAGAAGATTTTCCATTATAACATCCTATCGTTGTAGAGCTGCCACTTACCTATTCGTAAGTACGATGGAGATCCCGAAGAAAGGATGACAAATTGATCATGGTGACTTGAAGCAGTGAAATGAAGACATCAATGTAATGGATCGACCACTTCGAGAAGAGCAATCAAGACCGAGAAGATTCGTTAGAATTTCGTAACTAGACCTTACCCCTAGTCCCTCTCTTAAATCTCGGGACGAGATTTCTTGTAGTGGAGGAGAATTGTGACGCCCGGATAATCATGCTACAGTAATCCCACGCTAATCATGCCACGTCACCTCGGTTACTGTTGCTAATCTATCGTTAGGTCAAAGCCGGTCCAAAATTCAAATTCAAAGTTTGGTAAATAATGACAATTTTCAAAAATTAAAACAAAATTGTTCGGTGATTGCCGAATAATGCATAGGTAATTATGGTGGAAAAACCACACTTTTATAAAAAAGGGGAGATAATCTAAAATAGATAAAACAGTAGCAAAACCGATATTTAAATGCTTTTATAAATAAATAAAATACTAAACTAAATTGTTTTGGGGTAAAGCCTTTTGTGGCAGTGGGTTTCATGGTATTACTAATTTAGGGATCATTTTAATATTAAGTAAAAGTAAACTTAAAAAGAAAGTAAAATAAAAACAAAAGGGAAATAAATAAGAAAAAGGAGAAGAAAAGAAACACACCCCCCCCCCCCCTCTTCCACCCGTTGGGCCAAACGGCCCAGCTGGCCACCAGGCCGTCTAGGCCGGCCCAAACCCATGCCATTAACCCCTCCCGGGGGGCATCGAAACCCTAACCCCCTTCCCCACGATCCCCACTCCCCCCCCCCCGCGCGATCTGGATTAGGGGCGCCCCAATGCACCTCGCCCCGATCCCTTGCCCCCGAGCCCGACGCCGGGGCCCGACGCCGCCCCATCATCACCGGGCTGCCCCGCCCCACTACTCCGTCGCCGGAACGCCATCGCCGCCGCCTCGCTCCACCAATCCTCCCCGAACGACCTCCATGCGCCCGACGCCGCCGTCCTCTTCGCTCGACGCCGTCGCCGGAGACCACCTCGCCGGACTGCCTCCCCTACGTCGCCGGCGTCCCCGTCTTCCTCCTCGCGCCCCGCTGCCCAGTCCCCTGCAACCCCTTGTGAGCGGCACCCCCATCTCCCTCTCTGACCCCGTGCCGGAATCGTCCTCGACGGGACTCGCTCGCCCGCGTGCTCCCGCAGCTCCGCCCGACCCTTACCCCACGGCCTGGTGCCCGCGGCCACCCTGCCGTGCACCGCGGCCTCTGCTTCGCCTCGCTGCGCCCCCCTGCACGTTCCTTGCCGTGCCCGACCGCGGTTGGCAACGCGCGCTCGCGCTGACACTCCCCGTCGCCGCTCCTGCTCATGCATCCGCCCGCTGCTGCGCTCACCGGCGCCGCCGCTCAGCTCCACTCCCTCCCTGGACGTGGCTACCCGGAGCCGCCCGCGCCTTCCCCCCTTCTGACCCGACTTTCTGCAGCGCCGTCGCTGCCGCTACACGCCCGCCGCCGCCGCTCCGGTGGCTCGCCGGAGCCCCGTCTCCCCTGGCCCTGGCCGCCGGAGTGCCCCCACGCGCCCAGCGCCTCTCGGGCTCACGCCCGTTCGGGCGCCCCGCCGCGTTGCTCGCCCGGCGCCCGCTAAGCCCCTGCCAATGACACATGGGCCCTGCCCAGAACGTTTTTTTTAATAAATATATATATATATATATAAATAAATAAAATAATAATTAAAATAAAAATAAATTTAATTAATTAATTAATTAACTAACTTAATTAAGTTAATTAACCTTAATTAATTAATCTAATTAACCTATTAGTTTAATTAAACAGTAATTAGTTTAACTACACCCTAATTAACCTAACAGAGTATGACAGGTGGGTCCCATTGGACCCACGCGTCAGTTTGACCCAGTCAACCCCTGTTGACTGCTGATGTCAGCATGACATCATGCTGATGTCATAAATCCATTTTCGAATTAATTAAATAATTAATTAAATTTCAGAAATTAATAAAATCTTTAGAAAATCATATCTTTTAATCCGTAACTCGGATTAAATTATTTTCAACATGAAAGTTGCTCAGAACAACGAGACGAATCCGGATACGCAGCCCGTTCGTCCGCTACACATCCCTAGCATAGCAAACACGCAACTTTCTCCCTCCGGTCCATGTGTCCGAAAACGCGAAACACCGGGAATACTTTCCCGGATGTTTCCCCCCTTCGCCGGTATCACCTATTACCGCGTTAGGGCACCTTTAACGCCGTTACTTGTCATGTCATGCATCACTATGCATATGCTTGCTTAAATATTTATTGTTTCTCCCCCCTCTTCTCTCGATAAACACCGAGACCGACGCCGCTGCTACCCAGTACGACTACGGAGTTGACGACCCCTCTCTCTTGCCAGAGCAACCAGGCAAGCCCCCCCTTTGATCACCAGATATCGCCTACTCTTCTCTCTACTTCTTGCATTAGAGTAGTGTAGCATGTTACTACTTTCCGTAAATCCTATACTGTTGCATAGCCTGTCCTTGCTACTACTGTTGTTACCTTTACCTGCTATCCTACTGCTTAGTATAGGATGCTAGTGTTCCATCAGTGGCCCTTCACTCTTGTCCGTCTGCCATGCTATACTACTGGGCCGTGATCACTTCGGGAGGTGATCACGGGCATATACTATGTATTTTTACACAGTTACCTTACTTATGATACTGTTCGGAGATGGGGGCTGAAGGGGCAGGTGGTTCCACCCAGGTAGTGGTGGGCATGGGTTCCCGGCGGCCCCCGACTGTTACTTTGTGGCGGAGCGACAGGGCAGGTTCCGACCACCTAGGAGAGAGGTGGGCCTGGCCCTGTTCGGCGTTCGCGGACACTTAACACGCTTAACGAGATCTGGGTATTTGATCTGAGTCTGGCCATTTGGTATATACGCACTAACCATCTACGCGGGAGTAGTTATGGGTATCCTGGCGTCGTGGTATCAGCCGAAGCCTTCGTGACGTCAGCGACTGAGTGGCGCGCGCCGGATTGAACTGTAAGCCTGCTCTTGTATTAAGGGGGCTAGTTCTGCTTCCGGCCGCGTTCGCAACGTGCAGGTGTGCAAAGGGCGATGGGCCCAGACCCCTGTGCGCTTAGGTTTAGACCGGCGTGCTGACCTCTCTGTTGTGCCTAGGTGGGGCTGCGACGTGTTGATCTTTCGCGGCCGGGCATGACCCCGAAAAGTGTGTCCGGCCAAATGGGATCAAGCGTGTTGGGGTATGTGGTGCACCCCTGCAGGGAAGTTTATCTATTCGAATAGCCGTGTCCCTCGGTAAAAGGACGACCCGGAGTTGTACCTTGACCTTATGACAACTAGAACCGGATACTTAATAAAACACACCCTTCCAAGTGCCAGATACAACCGGTGATCGCTCTCTCACAGGGCGACGAGGGGAGGATCATCGGTTAGGATTATGCTATACGATGCTACTTGGAGGACTTCCGTCTACTCTCTTCTATATGCTGCAAGACGGGGGCTGCCAGAAGCGTAGTCTTCGACAGGACTAGCTATCCCCCTCTTATTCTGGCTTTCTGCAGTTCAGTCCACCGATATGGCCCTTTACACATTTACCCATGCATAAGTAGTGTAGCTCCTTGCTTGCGAGTACTTTGGATGAGTACTCACGGTTGCTTTCTCCCTCTTTTCTCCCTACCCATTCTACCTGGTTGTCGCAACCAGATGTTGGAGCCCAGGATCCAGACGCCACCGTCGACGACGACTCCTACTACACTGGAGGTGCCTACTACTACGTGCTGCCCGCTGATGACGACCAGGAGTAGTTTAGGAGGATCCCACGCAGGAGGCATGCGCCTCTTTCGATCTGTATCCCAGTTTGTGCTAGCCTTCTTAAGGCAAACTTGTTTAACCTATGTCTGTACTCAGATATTGTTGCTTCCGCTGACTCGTCTATGATCGAGTTCTTGTATTCGAGCCTTCGAGGCCCCTGGCTTGTAATATGATGCTTGTATGACTTATTTTATTTGTAGAGTTGTGTTGTGATATCTTCCCGTGAGTCCCTGATCTTGATCGTACACGTTTGCGTGTATGATTAGTGTACGATTAAATCGGGGGCGTCACATCCTCGAATGGAGTTATCTGTTTGTTCTTTGTGGGAACTCGGTTTAGGACATGACATGCTGTCAATATCGCCTCCCCCCACCATGCCTTGGAGAGACCCGAAGTGTGTAACATGGCGTTAACCAAATCTGTTAGAGTACGGTTCTTTCTTTCGGCCACCCCATTTGACTGAGGTGAATAGGGAGGCGTCCTCTCATGGATTATACCATGTTCTGCACAAAAAGCATCAAATTCATTGGAAAAATACTCTCCACCACGGTCGGACCTAAGCCTCTTGATTTTTCAATCAAGTTGGTTTTCCACATCAGCTTTATAGATCTTGAAAAAGTTCAAAGCCTCATCCTTAGATTTCAGGAGATACACACGGCAGTATCTAGTGGGGTCATCAATTAACGTCATGAAATATTTCTTTCCACCTTTTGTCAACACACCATTCATTTCACATAGATCTGAATGTATGAGCTCTAGTGGTGCAAGATTTCTTATTTCCGCAGTCGTGTAAGACTTACGAGGTTGCTTAGCTTGCACACACACTTGACACTTAGATCCCTTGACGGTGGTGAAACTAGGGATTAAGTTCAACTTCGCTAGTCGCGACATGCAACCAAAGTTAACATGACAAAGACGTGAATGCCACACATTGGATTCACTATTGTTGCAAATATGATTAACAACTTTATTGCAAACGTGTGATAAGGACAAACGAAACAAGCCTCCTGACTCATAGCCTTTACCAACAAAGGTTCCATACTTGGATATTACAAATTTATTCGACTCAAAGACAAGCTTGTAGCCATCTCTACACAGAAGAGATCCGCTAACAAGATTTTTATTGACGGGGGGGGCATAATGCACGTTCTTTAGCCGCACAATCTTCCCCGAAGTAAACTTCAGATCGACCGTGCCAACACCACGAACAGAAGCACTTGAACCGTTGCCCATCAGCATGGTTGAAGTCCCTGAGGTCTGATAAGAAGAAAACATGGAAATATCACCGCATACATGCACATTAGCACCCGTGTCAATCAACCAGTCAGGAGAATGACATACTGAAAGAATAGTGGGAAATATACCATACCCAACATCCTTCATGTCAGTCTCTCCAATGACAACATTAGCGGTCTTGCCGCCTTTTCCAGGATGACACTTGTCATAGCGATTAGGACAACTAGGAGCCCAATGATCAGGATCCCCACACACATGACAAGCACCTTTCTTCTTGCCATTCTTCTTCTTGAAGTTCGTGTGTTGCACAACCTTGTTCTTCCCATCAAACTTTGCTTTTCCAGCAAACTTTCCCTTGTTCTTGAACTTGTGGGGCTGGAAGTTCTGCTTCTGTACCACATTGGCACTAGATCCTCCCTCAATACCTCGAGCACGTGTGTCCTTTGCTCTCGCCTTTTCTTCCACATCAAGAGTGCCAATGAGATCCGGGACGGAAAACTCCTGCCTCTTATGCTTCAGCAAGGTAGCAAAGTTCCTCCATGAAGGAGGAAGCTTAGTGATGATACCTCTGGCAACAAACTTGTCCGGTAGCATACAACTGAAGTGCTCAAGTTCTCTAGCAAATGACTGTATCTCATGAGCTTGCTCAACCACAGAGCGCTCTTCAGTCATCTTGTAATCATAGAATTTCTCCATGATGTACAGCTCAGTGCCAGCATCCGAGACCCCAAACTTGGCCTCGAGTGCATCGCACATATCTTTTCCATTATCAATTGACGCATAAGCATCAACTATGTTCTCACCAAGAACACTCAAGAGAGCAGCCTTAAACAGAGTATCCATTTTCTGAAAAGCTTGTGCCTGTTGAGCATCAAGCTCTCCTTCAGGTTTGCCGAGAGTGGCGTCATAGCAACTCATGGTTTGAAACCATAAGACTGCTCTCACGCGCCACCTCTTATAGTGGATACCCTCAAACATAGGAGGTCTCATGGAATCAGCAAAACCACTCGGGGTAAATTGCCTATAATAAGGTTTTTGGATTGTTGGAAATATGAGCAATTTACCAAATGATTTTATTAACAGAAATATTAGATAAAGCATGACTAATATAGCTGTGATAAAGCAAGTCATGCAATCTGACGGAGAGAAAGTAAATAGCATCTGCATATATGAAGTTGAACTGAACACATCTAGGACAGACACTAGATCATATTGCATATATGGAGTAGAACCTAACACATGTAGGGCAAGAACTAGTACGAGAAACTATGGCAGGACATCTGACAGAAAGAAGAAGAACACATACGGGACAACAGCAGCAGAAGCACTGGACTTGGGGTCGACATCCTCTCCAGCCATGTCGTTGCTGAGGTAGTCGACGTCGGGGAAGAAGTTGTCGTCGGAGTCCGTGATGAAGGAGCCAGTAATCGCACAGAGCGCTCCCCAAAAACCTTATCACCCTTCTCCCGTACAGGACTCAAAAGGTGCGGTCTCGGAGGCCTACTGTCCCGACGTGCGGTGCACGCCGCAAGCCGGGATGAGGAAGACAACAGCAGCTCAGAGATGGAACCGATGGCGAGGGAAGGAGTAGTTCTGGTGCGTCTCTCTGGGAGGAGCGACCTCCCTTTTAGATATCGGCTCGGCTCATTCCCGCAACCCGCGGCGCGGCGCGTCGCGACGAGGCGTGGCGGGCGGCGGAGGAGGAGCGCGCGTGGATATCTCTCTTGTTCTCATGCTCGTACAAGTGGGGAAAGAACCTCCCTTATAAGGAGGTCCAACTCCCACTAAACTAGCAATGTGGGACTAAACTTTAGTAGTATCCTTTGCCTTGCACAAATGGGCTAAGTGGGCCTCTAGGATTTATTAGAAATTTCTGAAATAGTTATTGGGCTGCCCAAAATAGACTAAATTCCAGCATAACGCATGATAAGAAAAGAGACCTGCCAGTTCAAATAAAGTGCAGTCAGGGGTACATCTTAACTTTCTGCCAACGTAATTTGGCGCCCAGATATATGTCCCGGATGATTCTGGTCTCTCGTACACCACCACATGCACAGCAACGGCGATATCAGGGACAGTGAATGTGCCACAGAATGTCGTTCAAAGCATTAGGGCCTCCTATATTTAAATTTCAGCATTCCATAGTCAATCAATAATTAAAACATGTGAGTAGTTTGTTGCTGAATTGAACATGTTGCAATTGTGGACCCAAACAAGGACATATTGTAACAATATTTAGCTCGTTCTTCTCTAGATAAACTCAAATTGTTTCTCCAGGAATAGTCTTAGAAACACTGTACTTGGGTTGCCAACACAAATTGTCCAGGTCCAAACTTAGTCCTCACATGTTCCAACCATTTGTAGTTTCTAGGTAATTGTGGTCTAATTCTATATAAATAAATGTGTTAGGAATAAAAAACATCAATTTGATAAATTCCGTGTAAAGAAATTAAAGTACATGCTTACCTTCAATAATTAAATTCCTACTGAATTTCATTGTTGTAGCAACTCACAGTTTTAATTTCTAACATTACTAACCTCATTCTCCATGCATAACCAACCTTCATGTAATCCAGTGGTGATGTATGATAATATAATTTGTTTGGATTTAGAAAACTCCACATTATAGATCAATTCTGGTCACCTATGTGCAGGGAGTGCACCATTTGTATAACTGGAATAAATTTGCATGAAATTTCCCAACAATTAATTACATCTGAAACAGTACAAAACAACTACAAGCTCTGTGTTGTTTCTTTGACACCAAACTACACTGGTAGCTCACCACTCCAAATTGCTTATGATTTTGGCAAACTATACTTCATATTGTTATACGGTAAGAGTGGTCAAAACCATAAAAAATATAAAAACTTGAAAAAATCTCACCCTATCTAGTGAGCTAATACTTGTAGAAGCTACTCTGTATAGAAACATTGCCATGCGAGCGCTTAATTATCCAATCACTGGCTCTGCATTTGAATCTCTCCTATTATATTCTCATTAGTCTGCTAGAAAAGAAAAGTAATGTTGACTTCAAACCTTGAGAACTCAAGTAAAAATAGAAAGACTTGGGAGATACTTTAAGCACTCATTTATGTAATAAAAAAAGCATCGGAATTATCAAAAAAATGTTCTGATTCAAAAATTCATTCCTTCAAACACCTTTCATCCTTAGACCTATTTAAAACAACTCACCATACCTCCGCCAAAAAATAGCTTAATAAGATAGCCATCAACAATTATACCTACTTAGTCTAGTTTGTGTTGATCAAGAATTCTTTACCTTCATAGTTCAGCCAATTGTAGTTGTGCAATTCTTCTATTCCCAATACATGGCCGAACCCAGCTAATAGCAGTAATGGGGACTATGCCAAAAAAGAGTCGGTGTCTTCCATGCAGAAGATCTCAATCCAAATTCCAATCACTGCAAGAAGAACAAGATGAAGCTTAGCACCATCGGTGGTGTGACAAACTGACAATAATAAGGAATCATGAATGGTGTTCAAAAAGTTTCCTAATATACCAAGCAGAGGGATATTTATCCATCAAAAATATGGCATGCAGTAACGACTGACCAATGTCGATCAAGAATAAGAATACATGCGATGGTATATACTACTACCAAGAACCACACATTGTAAGAAAATCCTTTTGGTCAAGACACATCCTGACATACATACGTGCCATGAATGTTAACCCAAGAGTTGGTGTAGGAGGACACAGTGACCAAGACATATACCTCAACGACGCCATGCCCAGAACTCTGAAATCTTTTCTCAAACACCTCACGATCTGCATCAACCAATCTTGGCTGACATTAGGTCGCATCAATGAACTCATTGTTAGCATACAGAGTGTGAGTGCGCGTGTGCATGGTCACCGCGCCTGTACGTGGCCTAGGTAGTGCGTGAGTGGGTTTGTGTACGTGCAAGTAGTGGCACACGATCTGGCTCCTGAGGCGTTCTGTAACTGTATATATACGCCCTCAGATGGCTAATGCAAAGTGTGTTGAACCTCATTCCTGCTTTCACTCATACCTGACATGAAAATGTCGTCAAGCAGTTAGTACGCAAAAAAACCATGGCACACACAAATTGGAAGGAAACCAGACCGAGCAGGAATGAAAGCTCGCCCGAGGAAGGATTGAGGAAGAGTCGAGCTTGACCTTACGGCCCGAGGCTGCCTGGCCACCAGGCGGCGGTCCTTCCGCGGTTTCGCCTTCCCATCGCGCGAAACCAGGTTAGCACGGCTGCCCCGAGAAGGCAACCATGGATGCGCCCTTCCGCGATGGTGCTCAGCTTCAGCGGCATCCCTTCCATCAGGGGTCTCAGCATTGGCGCCAAGATCTAGCAGCAGACGCATATCTGGTCGGGGCGTGGATGGCGCGGCGGTCCGAGCGGCGCGGGCACGCGGGCGCTGGACGGCGCGGGTGCGGACGGCGCGGCGGTCCGGGCGGCGCGTGGCGCGTGGACGGCGCGGCTGTCCGGCGGCGCGTGGCGCGTGGACGGCGCGGCTGTCCGGCGGCGCGTGGAGAGGCACAGGTGGAGGTTGTCCGGCGGCGGTCGAGGCGATGGCTGGCGCGGAGGCTGTAGGGAAGAGGTGGGGCGAGGTGCGGGGATTTTTGGTGGAGGGCGAAGCCGTACCGAGGGACCATGGAGATCGATCGTGGGAGTTTTTTTTTGGTAAATGTTTGCCACCGGCAGACCGGCCAAAGTTTCGGCCGGTCAAGCGCGCATCGTTCGATCTCTTTGGCGATGGAAGCTCCTGGCTTAGCTGCGTCATCACACACAGATACTAATTACAAAACACGTGCCTGTTGGGGCCCAGGCACCGCCGATGACTCGCGTCTTCTTTTCCTTATCCATTCGATGCTCATCCCCATTCCTATCCAGCCGGCCGCGTCTTCCTCCGCAGCCACAAAGCGCGCTCGTGGCCATGGCCGCCGGCAGCTCGATGCGCCTTGTTCGAATCGTGTGTGGATCGCTGGCGCCGGATGCATCCCTCTCCATGGCCGCCCGCAGCCAGGGGCGCGCTCATTGCCGTCGCCTTGTCCGCCTCCGGCAGCAGCTGGATGCGCGCCATCTCCATGGCCGCCACAGCCAGGGTGTGCCGGCCGCCATGGCCAAGCTACAACCGACCACGGCGACGGCGAGTTTTGTGCTGGAACCAGGTATTTTTTTTTGCTGGATCCACCTTTTGTTTTGCTACAACCCCTTTTATTTTTTCTACCATCCCCATTCGATTTTTTATGAACATCTACGTTTTTTCGTTTTTTGCTGGAACTGGTGCCCCACTGTGCTGCAACCAGCTGGTGTATGTGCTACAAGGTCAGTGCCTCACCGGAGGAAGCTACATCCAGCGGCAAGGAGTGTTGCATCCAATGCCGTTCGATGTCGGGGAGCTGCAACCGTGCACGCCGGAGCTGCAACCGACTACTGAGGGAGCTGCAAGAGGGGTGGCCGCTTTTTGCCGATGCTTTTTTTTGCCCAACCAATTTTTTTGTTTTTGTTGAAACCCATGTATTTTGTTTGCTGGAACTGAAATGATTTTTTGCTTCATCGGTGTAGAGCTCTCAAATGCTCATCTTGTTTTTGATGGAACCTAAGTTTGTTTTTGCTGGAACCGTTTTTTGATTTTGCTTCAGCAGACCACCGGACTTTGACCCGATGTGAAGTTTTTTGCTCGAAGAAATTTGTTGCTTCCAGATTTTTGTTGCTTGACACTGGGCCGCAGCAAGCCGGAGACGCAGAGATACTGCAACCAGCCACCTGAGTGCTACCATGGGCATCACCAGAAGCTAGATCCAACAAATAGTTTTGCTATCACCAACTCTTTTTTACTGGAAACAGCTCCAAAATTTTGCTTCCACCATGTTCTGTTTTTTGCTGGATCCAGTTTCTCTTTTTGCTTCCACCATGACGGCGACCACCAGCAGCGACGACGGCGACCGGCGGCTGGTGGGGAGGGCAGCGACAGGCAAGCGCACGGGCGATGCTTCGTGGCCGGGCGCATCGCTCATCCATGGCCGCGGGATGAAAGTTTTTTTAACGAAAACACTAACGCCTACACGTATGGAGGTTATCCAACTCGCCCACGCGCCTAAATCGTCGTTCATTGTCTTTTGCATGAATCTTGACACGAAAAGGTGGATTTGGTGTGCCACGTAGGACGGGGCTGGTGTGTAGGCGTTGGAGAGTTTGCCCACACACCCGCATCACACTGTTTGCCAGCTGTGTTGTGTGGGCGAACTTTCATCCACACAGCCACCAACTAGGTCATGCGCGTGTGGGCGAACTGCTTTTCGCCCACACGACACTACTATCTTGTGGATGGCAACTGCAGTTACGCGAACGTGGTAACTCGGTACACACATGGCAACTGTGATTCTTTACTACACGGCAACTGCAGTTACGCGAACATGACAACTCGTTACACACGCATGTATAGCTGGCCAAATGGGCCGGGCCGGCACGGTACGGCCCATCCTAATCGTGCCTGGCACGGCCCGGCCCGCCGAGGCACGATTAGTATATAGGCCGTGCCGTGCCAGCCCGCATGCTGCAGCCTTCAGCCCAGGCATGGCCCATATGCTAATCAGGCCGGCCCACAGGCACGCTAGGCCCACTAATTTGCTTCCTATTTTGCGCACTGGGCGTTTTTTAGCCTGTTTTTACCTATTGGGCCACATTAGGATACACAAAAAAATAAAAAAAGATAATCGGGCCGTGCCGTGCCGGCCCGCGTGCTCGGCCTTCAGGCCCAGGCACGGCCCCTGGCGTGCCGTGTGCCGGGCCTGGCCCGTTTAGCACGTGCCGTGCCGGCCGTGCTACCGGGCCGGCCCAGCTATCCCAGCCCGTTTGGCCACCTATACACACATGGCAACTGTAATTCTTTGCTACACGACAACTGCAGTTGCGAGTACGTGGCAACCAGATAAACACACATGGCAACTGTGATTAACAATACATGGCAACTATAGTTGGACCACACGTGGCAACTAGGTAAACACACATGGCAACTACTGTTTTGACCATATGTGGCAAATAGTTAATCACACACGGCAACTACGGTTTGATTACACGCGGCAACTATCATAAATTAGACATGGCAACTATAGTTAACCAAAACAGATAGAGTTGCCATGCTTTTATAACTACACTTGCCATCCCGGATAACTACATCTGCCAACCAAGATGGCAACTAAATCGTCATCCCGCGGGGTACCTAACGTAGCTGTGTCAGGACGTGTGGACATTTTTGCTTCGTGCCACACGCACGGGATGGAGATGAGTAGTACTTGTTGGGCGTGTGGCACGAAGTAGCCGCGCCCACACATGTGGGCAATTCTAATATCCGCCCACACACAACCCGTGTGAGCTGCCTCTTGCTCACACCACACACGATGTGTGGGGCGCATGTCGTATATGCCACACGTGTGGCAGTTATCGGTGTCCTTTTGTAAAAGAAAAGACGTCGGATGAAAGATGAGGAGAGAATCGTGCGGCTACGCCTTGTTCGATCGGACGCTGCTGGTACAACCGGCCCAAAGTTGGGCCGGTGCGCCGGCGCCTAATAGTGTCTTTTTTTTACGGGAGATCGATCGTGGGATTAGTGGATTAGTTCCGACTGTGTTTGATGCTAAACATTAGGAAGATCTTGATCGTTAGATTTTAGGATTAAACAGATAAGTTTTTTTGCATCGAAAGGGGGATTCAATTAAGAGGTAATGGTTCGGTTACAATCTGCCTGAAGGCTACCAAGGAGAAAGTCTGGACTATGATCAATCCAACTATCAGTACCCTCTAGCGTACAAGCACACTGGGCACATAAATGAGCCGGAAAGTTTTGCTCCCTTCCAATATGACGAACCAAAAAAGATGTAAAGCTTGGCACAATATCCTCCACTTCATTTAAGATAGGCGCTGCTATCGAACGAGAGATGCGGCGCGAATTCCATAGGTTGACAAGCTCCAAACAGTCAACCTCCATTATCACATGTGAGTACCCACGCAGTTGAGCAAAAATCACCCCTTCGCGGAGAGCTAGAAGCTCAGCAACAAAAGGATCAGACACTCCTGGTAGAGGCTTACTCCATGCTCCAAGGAACGCTAGATGAGACCGAGCCACACCACCAGCTCCACCCGCCATGTAATCAGCAAAGACTGAGCCATCAGTATTGATGGTGATCCAACCCGCCTCAGGCGGTCTCCAGCACTGAGCGCCCTGTGCCTTACAGCTCTTCGGGGTCTTGAGGATGGAGAGAGTTTCATGAACCCACTTGATGGCCTGAACCGGATCGTAACCGTCCCGGTCGTGTGTCCATCTATTTCGCGAAGACCATATGGCATGTATAATGGTGATGATCCTGCATCTTGCGTCCTCTGAAAACATTGGATCCAACAAGATGTCGCGAGCCCATGTTTCTGGATGAAGTCGTGGTAGGTGAAGGTCGAACCTGTCTTTGGCCGCCATCCAGAATTTTTTTGCATGAATGCATCCGACCAATGCATGCATCAAATTCTCCTCCATAGCTTGGCATACACCGCAGATGCCAATTGGTTTGATATGTCTGTACTTTAAGGTCATAGAGTCCGGAAGAATGCCGCGAAGTACTCTCCACCAAAATACCCTCACTTTAGGTACCACATGTAGCCTCCATAGGGCTGCCCACAACTGTTTGTTTGCCGATGAAGTTTCTGTAACCGTCCCTTCCTCTAGAGTCCGAAGCTCGTTGTGAGTCACGAGAGATCGATACGCCGATTTAACAGTGTAGTTGCCCGATTTTTCGAGAGCCCAGGCTAGGTTGTCATCGCCCCCAGATGCACTCAAAGGAATGTTAAGGATAGCCTCCGCATCTGGATGTAGGAAATTTTGTCTAACCAACTCAATATTCCAGTTCCCTGTGTAGGGGTCTATCAAATCTGAAACATATGGCAATGGTGCAGTACCCAAGCGCCCCATGGGTTTCAGAGTAGTAGTATTAGGGATCCATGGATCAGTCCATGTTGAAATACTTGTGCCATCGCCAATCCTACGAATCAGGCCCATCTCCACTGCTTGCCTGCCCGCCACAATGGCTTTCCATGTTGCCGACGCCCTCGCCGGGACAGTAGCATGAAGAAATCCGTATCAGGATAATATTTACCCTTCAACACCCGAGCACAAAGGGAGTTTGGGTGTGTCAGAAGCCTCCATCCTTGTTTGCCGAGCATCGCAAGGTTGAAGAGTGGGAGATCTTTGAAGCCCATCCCACCTGTGATTTTTGGTGCCGTCAGTTTGTCCCAAGACAACCAGTGTAAAGACCGCTTATCAATGGAACTAGCCCACCAGTACTTTGCCATGCATGAGGAGATGCCCGTGCAGACTTTTTTTGTTAGCTGAAAACAACTCATACTATACGTGGGAATTGATTGAACTACTGATTTCAGCAACACCTCTCGGCCAGCGCATGCTAGGTTCCTTTCTGACCAGCCGTGGACCTTACTTCGAATCTGTTCATCAATATGTGTGAACGTTCCGCTCGTAATTCTTCCAACTGCCGTGGGTAGCCCCAAATATCGTTCCGAAAAAGCTTCAACTGAAATCCCAAGAGCAGTCTTCAGAGCTTCCCGAAGGGGTGCCCTTGTGTTCGCACTGAAAAAAACCAAACTTTTCTCCTTGTTTACCGCCTGGCCAGAGCACTCGGCGTAAATCGTAAGAATATCATTGAGCCTGTCTACACTTTGGATCTTTGCACTGATGAAAATTAGACTGTCGTCAGCGAATAACAGGTGATTGACCCAAGGTGCATGGATGCTTACCCGTATACCTCTATTGATATTTGCTCCAGCATAATTATTCAGTAGAGATGTTAAGCCTTGAGCACAGATAAGGAAGAGGTATGTGTTGGGGAACGCAGTAATTTCGAAAATTTTCCTACGTACACGCAAGATCATGGTGATGCACAGCAACGAGAGGGGAGAGTGTTGTCTACGTACCAACGCAGACCGACTGCGGAAGCGATCACACAACGTAGAGGAAGTAGTCGTACGTCTTCTTCCCGATCCGACCGATCCAAGCACCGTTACTCCGGCACCTCCGAGTTCTTAGCACATGTACAGCTCGATGACGTTCCTCGGGCTCCGATCCAGCAAAGCGTCGAGAAAGAGTTCCGTCAGCACGACGGCGTGATGACGATCTTGATGTACTACCGACGCAGGGCTTCGCCTAAGCACTACAACGGTACGATCGAGGTGGAATTTGGTGGCAGGGGGCACCGCACACGGCTAAGGAACGATCTCAAGGATCAACTTGTGTGCCTTGGGGTGCCCCCTGCCCCCGTATATAAAGGTTGGAGGAGGGGGAGCCGGCCGGCCAGGGAGAGGAGGCGCAGGGGAGTCCTACTCCCACCGGGAGTAGGACTCCTCCCTCCAATCCTAATCCTATTAGGACTCCCGGGGGGAAAAGGAGAGAGAAGGGGGGCCGGCCCCCTATCCTAGTCCTACTAGGACTTGGGGAAAGGGGGGGGCGCCGGCCAGCTTGTGGGCTTCCCTTTTCTCTTTTCCACTAAAGCCCAATAGGCCCATTAGTCTCCCGGGGGGTTCCGGTAACCCTCCCGGTATTCCGGTAAAATCCCGATTTCACCCGGAACACTTCCTATGTCCAAACATAGGCTTCCAATATATCAATCTTTACGTCTCGACCATTTCGAGACTCCTCGTCATGTCCGTGATCTCATCCGGGACTCCGAACAACCTTCGGTACATCAAAATGCATAAACTCATAATAACTGTCATCGTAACGTTAAGCGTGCGGACCCTACGGTTCGAGAACAATGTAGACATGACCGAGACACGTCTCCGGTCAATAACCAACAGCGTGACCTGGATGCCCATATTGGCTCCTACATATTCTACGAAGATCTTTATCGGTCAGACCGCATAACAACATACGTTGTTCCCTTTGTCATCGGTATGTTACTTGCCCGAGATTCGATCGTCGGTATCCAATACCTAGTTCAATCTCGTTACCGGCAAGTCTCTTTACTCGTTCCGTAATACATCATCTCACAACTAACATATTAGTTGCAGTGCTTGCAAGGCTTATGTGATGTGCATTACCGAGAGGGCCCAGAGATACCTCTCCGACAATCGGAGTGACAAACCCTAATCTCGAAATACGCCAACCCAACATCTACCATTGGAGACACCTGTAGTACTCCTTTATAATCACCCAGTTACGTTGTGACGTTTGGTAGTACCCAAAGTGTTCCTCCGGTAAACGGGAGTTGCATAATCTCATAGTTATAGGAACATGTATAAGTCATGAAGAAAGCAATAGCAACATACTAAACGATCGGGTGCTAAGCTAATGGAATGGGTCATGTCAATCAGATCATTCTACTAATGATGTGACCTCGTTAATCAAATAACAACTCTTTGTTCATGGTTAGGAAACATGACCATCTTTGATTAACGAGCTAGTCAAGTAGAGGCATACTAGTGACACTTTGTTGGTCTATGTATTCACACATGTATTATGTTTCCGGTTAATACAATTCTAGCATGAATAATAAACATTTATCATGATATAAGGAAATAAATAATAACTTTATTATTGCCTCTAGGGCATATTTCCTTCAGTCTCCCACTTGCACTAGAGTCAATAATCTAGATTACACAGTAATGATTCTAACACCCATGGAGCCTTGGTGCTGATCATGTTTTGCTCGTGGAAGAGGCTTAGTCAACGGGTCTGCAACATTCAGATCCGTATGTATCTTGCAAATCTCTATGTCTCCCACCTGGACTAAATCCCGGATGGAGTTGAAGCGTCTCTTGATGTGTTTGGTTCTTTTGTGAAATCTGGATTCCTTTGCCAAGGCAATTGCACCAGTATTGTCACAGAAGATTTTCATTGGACCCGATGCACTAGGTATGACACCTAGATCGGATATGAACTCCTTCATCCAGACTCCTTCGTTCGCTGCTTCCGAAGCAGCTATGTACTCCGCTTCACATGTAGATCCCGCTATGACGCTTTGTTTAGAACTGCACCAACTGACAGCTCCACCGTTTAAAGTAAACACGTATCCGGTTTGCGATTTAGAATCGTCCGGATCAGTGTCAAAGCTTGCATCAACGTAACCTTTTACGGTGAGCTCTTTGTCACCTCCATATACGAGAAACATATCCTTAGTCCTTTTCAGGTATTTCAGGATATTCTTGACCGCTGTCCAGTGATCCATTCCTGGATTACTTTGGTACCTCCCTGCTAAACTTATAGCAAGGCACACATCAGGTCTGGTACACAGCATTGCATACATGATAGAGCCTATGGCTGAAGCATAGGGAACATCTTTCATTTTCTCTCTATCTTCTGCATTGGTCGGGCATTGAGTCTTACTCAACTTCATACCTTGTAACACAGGCAAGAACCCTTTCTTTGCTTGATCCATTTTGAACTTCTTCAAAATCTTGTCAAGGTATGTGCTCTGTGAAAGTCCAATTAAGCGTTTAGATCTATCTCTATAGATCTTTATGCCTAATATGTAAGCAGCTTCCCCGAGGTCTTTCATCGAAAAACTTTTATTCAAGTATCCCTTTATGCTATCCATAAATTCTATATCATTTCCAATTGGCAATATGTCATCCACATATAATATCAGAAATGCTACAGAGCTCCCACTCACTTTCTTGTAAATACAGGCTTCTCCAAAAGTCTGTATAAAGCCAAATGCTTTGATCACACTATCAAAGCGTTTATTCCAACTCCGAGATGCTTGCACCAGTCCATAAATGGATCGCTGGAGTTTGCATACTTTGTTAGCTCCCTTTGGATCGACAAAACCTTCTGGTTGTATCATATACAACTCTTCTTCCAGAAATCCATTCAGGAATGCAGTTTTGACATCCATCTGCCATATTTCATAATCATAAAATGCGGCAATTGCTAACATTATTCTGACGGACTTAAGCATCGCTGCGGGCGAGAAGGTCTCATCGTAGTCAACTCCTTGAACTTGCCGAAAATCTTTCGCGACAAGTCGAGCTTTATAGACAGTAATATTACCGTCAGCGTCAGTCTTTTTCTTGAAGATCCATTTATTCTCAATTGCTTGCCGATCATCGGGCAAGTCAACCAAAGTCCATACTTTGTTTTCATACATGGATCCCATCTCAGATTTCATGGCCTCAAGCCACTTTGCGGAATCTGGGCTCACCATCGCTTCTTCATAGTTCGTAGGTTCATCATGATCTAGCATCATGACTTCCAGAACTGGATTGCCGTACCACTCTGGTGCGGATCTCACTCTGGTTGATCTACGTGGTTCAGTAGTATCTTGTTCTGAAGTTTCATGATCATCATCATTAGCTTCCTCACTGATTGGTATAGGTGTCGCAGAAACAGTTTTCTGTGATGTACTATTTTCCAATAAGGGAGCAGGTACAGTTACCTCGTCAAGTTCTACTTTCCTCCCACTCACTTCTTTCGAGAGAAACTCCTTCTCTAGAAAGTTTCCGAATTTAGCAACAAAAGTCTTGCCTTCGGATCTGTGATAGAAGGTGTATCCAATAGTTTCCTTTGGATATCCTATGAAGACACACTTCTCCGATTTGGGTTCGAGCTTATCAGGTTGAAGCTTTTTCACATAAGCATCGCAGCCCCAAACTTTAAGAAACGACAACTTTGGTTTCTTGCCAAACCATAGTTCATAAGGTGTCGTCTCAACGGATTTTGATGGTGCCCTATTTAACGTGAATGCGGCCGTCTCTAAAGCATAACCCCAAAACGATAGCGGTAAATCAGTAAGAGAATCATAGATCGCACCATATCTAGTAAAGTACGATTACGACGTTCGGACGCACCATTACGTTGTGGTGTTCCGGGTGGCGTGAGTTGCGAAACTATTCCACAATTTTTCAAATGTACACCAAACTCGTAAATCAAATATTCTCCTCCACGATCAGATCGTAGAAACTTTATTTTCTTGTTACGATGATTTTCAACTTCACTCTGAAATTCTTTGAACTTTTCAAATGTTTCAGACTTATCTTTCATTAAGTAGATATACCCATATCTGCTTAAATCATCTGTGAAGGTGAGAAAATAACGATATCCGCCACGAGCCTCAATATTCATCGGACCACATACATCGGTATGTATGATTTCCAATAAATCTGTTGCTCTCTCCATAGTACCGGAGAACGGTGTTTTAGTCATCTTGCCTATGAGGCACGGTTCGCAAGTACCAAGTGATTAATAATCAAGTGGTTCCAAAAGCCCATCAGTATGGAGTTTCTTCATGCGCTTTACACCGATATGACCTAAACGGCAGTGCCACAAGTAAGTTGCACTATCATTATTAACTTTGCATCTTTTGGCTTCTACATTATGAATATGTGTATCACTATCTTCGAGTTTCAACAAGAATAGACCACTCTTCAAGGGTGCATGACCATAAAAGATATTATCCATATAAATAGAACAACCATTATTCTCTGATTTTAAATGAATAACCGTCTCGCATTAAACAAGATCCAGATATAATGTTCATGCTCAACGCTGGCACCAAATAACAATTATTTAGGTCTAATATTAATCCTGAAGGTAGATGTAGAGGTAGCGTGCCGACCGCGATCACATCGACTTTGGAATCGTTTCCCACGCGCATCGTCACCTCGTCCTTTGCTAGCGTCCGCTTATTCTGTAGTCCCTGTTTCGAGTTGCAAATATTAGCAACAGAACCAGTATCAAATACCCAGGTGCTACTGCGAGCTCTAGTAAGGTACACATCAATAACATGTATATCACATATACCTTTGCTCACTTTGCCATCCTTCTTATCCGCCAAATACTTGGGGCAGCTCCGCTTCCAGTGACCAGTCTGCTTGCAATAGAAGCATTCAGTTTCAGGCTTAGGTCTAGACTTGGGTTTCTTCTCCTGAGCAGCAACTTGCTTGCTGTTCTTCTTGAAGTTTCCCTTCTTCTTCCCTTTGCCCTTTTTCTTGAAACTAGTGGTTTTGCTACCATCAACACTTGATGCTCCTTCTTGATTTCTACCTCCGCAGCTTTCAGCATTGCGAAGAGCTCGGGAATAGACTTGTTCATCCCTTGCATATTATAGTTCATCACAAAGCTCTTGTAGCTTGGTGGCAGTGATTGGAGAATTCTGTCAATGACGCAGTCATCTGGAAGATTAACTCCCATCTGAATCAAGTGATTATTATACCCAGACATTTTGAGTATATGCTCACTGACAGAACTGTTCTCCTCCATCTTGCAGCTATAGAACTTATTGGAGACTTCATATCTCTCAATTCGGGCATTTGCTTGAAATATTAACTTCAACTCCTGGAACATCTCATATGCACCATGACGTTCAAAACGTCGTTGAAGTCCCGATTCTAAGCCGTAAAGCATGGCACACTGAACTATCGAGTAGTCATCAGCTTTGCTCTGCCAGACGTTCATAACATCTGGCGTTGCTCCAGCAGCAGGCCTGTCACCCAGCGGTGCTTCCAGGACGTAATTCTTCTGTGCAGCAATGAGGATAATCCTCAGGTTACGGACCCAGTCCGTGTAATTGCTACCATCATCTTTCAACTTTGCTTTCTCAAGGAACGCATTAAAATTCAACGGAACAATAGCACGAGCCATCTATCTACAATCAACATAAACAAGCAAGATACTATCAGGTACTAAGTTCATGATAAGTTTAAGTTCAGTTAATCAAATTACTTAGGAACTCCCACTTAGATAGACATCCCTCTAATCTTCTAAGTGATTACGTGATCCAAATCAACTAAACCATAACCGATCATCACGTGAGATGGAGTAGTTTTCAATGGTGAACATCGTTATGTTGATCATATCTACTATATGATTCACGCTCGACCTTTCGGTCTCCGTGTTCCGAGGCCATATCTGTATATGCTTGGCTCGTCAAGTATAACCTGAGTATTCTGCGTGTGCAACTGTTTTGCACCCGTTGTATTTGGACGTAGAGCTTATCACACCCGATCATCACGTGGTGTCTGGGCACGACGAACTTTGGCAACGGTGCATACTCAGGGAGAACACTTCTTGATAATTTTAGTGAGAGATCATCTTATAATGCTACCGTCAATCAAAGCAAGATAAGATGCATAAAAGGATAAACATCACATGCAATCAATATAAGTGATATGATATGGCCATCATCATCTTGTGCTTGTGATCTCCATCTTCGAAGCACCGTCATGATCACCATCGTCACCGGCGCGACACCTTGATCTCCATCGTAGCATCGTTGTCGTCTCGCCAATCTTATGCTTCCATGACTATCACTACCGTTTAGTAATAAAGTAAAGCATTACATCGCGATTGCATTGCATACAATAAAGCGACAACCATATGGCTCCTGCCAGTTGCCGATAACTCGGTTACAAAACATGATCATCTCATACAATAAAATCAGCATCATGCCTTGACCATATCACATCACAACATACCCTGCAAAAACAAGTTAGACGTCCTCTACTTTGTTGTTGCAAGTTTTACGTGGCTGCTACGGGCTTAAGTAAGAACTCATCTCACCTACGCATCAAAAACACAATGATAGTTCGTCAAATAGACTCCGTTTTAACCTTCTCAAGGACCGGGCGTAGTCACACTTGGTTCAACTAAAGTTGGAGAGACAGTCTTCCGCAAGCCATCTATGTGCAAAGCACATCGAGGGAACCGGTCTCGCGTAAGAGTACGCGTAAGGTTGGTCCGGATCGTCTCACCCAACAATACCGCCGAACCAAAGTATGACATGCTGGTAGGCAGTATGACTTGTATCGCCCACAACTCACTTGTGTTCTACTCGTGCATATAACATCAAACCATAAAACCTAGGCTCGGATGCCACTGTTGGGGAACGCAGTAATTTCGAAAATTTTCCTACGTACACGCAAGATCATGGTGATGCACAGCAACGAGAGGGGAGAGTGTTGTCTACGTACCAACGCAGACCGACTGCGGAAGCGATCACACAACGTAGAGGAAGTAGTCGTATGTCTTCTTCCCGATCCGACCGATCCAAGCACCGTTACTCCGGCACCTCCGAGTTCTTAGCACACGTACAGCTCGATGACGTTCCTCGGGCTCCGATCCAGCAAAGCGTCGAGGAAGAGTTCCGTCAGCACGACGGCGTGATGACGATCTTGATGTACTACCGACGCAGGGCTTCGCCTAAGCACTACAACGGTACGATCGAGGTGGAATTTGGTGGCAGGGGGCACCGCACACGGCTAAGGAACGATCTCAAGGATCAACTTGTGTGCCTTGGGGTGCCCCCTGCCCCCGTATATAAAGGTTGGAGGAGGGGGAGCCGGCCGGCCAGGGAGAGGAGGCGCAGGGGAGTCCTACTCCCACCGGGAGTAGGACTCCTCCCTCCAATCCTAATCCTATTAGGACTCCCGGGGGGAAAAGGAGAGAGAAGGGGGGCCGGCCCCCTATCCTAGTCCTACTAGGACTTGGGGAAAGGGGGGGCGCCGTCCAGCTTGTGGGCTTCCCTTTTCTCTTTTCCACTAAAGCCCAATAGGCCCATTAGTCTCCCGGGGGGTTCCGGTAACCCTCCCGGTATTCCGGTAAAATCCCGATTTCACCCGGAACACTTCCTATGTCCAAACATAGGCTTCCAATATATCAATCTTTACGTCTCGACCATTTCGAGACTCCTCGTCATGTCCGTGATCTCATCCGGGACTCCGAACAACCTTCGGTACATCAAAATGCATAAACTCATAATAACTGTCATCGTAACGTTAAGCGTGCGGACCCTACGGTTCGAGAACAATGTAGACATGACCGAGACACGTCTCCGGTCAATAACCAACAACGGGACCTGGATGCCCATATTGGCTCCTACATATTCTACGAAGATCTTTATCGGTCAGACCGCATAACAACATACGTTGTTCCCTTTGTCATCGGTATGTTACTTGCCCGAGATTCGATCGTCGGTATCCAATACCTAGTTCAATCTCGTTACCGGCAAGTCTCTTTACTCGTTCCGTAATACATCATCTCACAACTAACATATTAGTTGCAGTGCTTGCAAGGCTTATGTGATGTGCATTACCGAGAGGGCCCAGAGATACCTCTCCGACAATCGGAGTGACAAACCCTAATCTCGAAATACGCCAACCCAACATCTACCATTGGAGACACCTGTAGTACTCCTTTATAATCACCCAGTTACGTTGTGACGTTTGGTAGTACCCAAAGTGTTCCTCCGGTAAACGGGAGTTGCATAATCTCATAGTTATAGGAACATGTATAAGTCATGAAGAAAGCAATAGCAACATACTAAACGATCGGGTGCTAAGCTAATGGAATGGGTCATGTCAATCAGATCATTCTACTAATGATGTGACCTCGTTAATCAAATAACAACTCTTTGTTCATGGTTAGGAAACATAACCATCTTTGACTAACGAGCTAGTCAAGTAGAGGCATACTAGTGACACTTTGTTGGTCTATGTATTCACACATGTATTATGTTTCCGGTTAATACAATTCTAGCATGAATAATAAACATTTATCATGATATAAGGAAATAAATAATAACCTTATTATTGCCTCTAGGGCATATTTCCTTCAGTATGGTGAAACAAGGCATCCCTGACGCAATCCTTTGGAAGGATTGAAATACGGGAGAAGCTCACCATTGACCTTGATTGTGAACCGCACTGATGTAACGCACTTCATAATCAGTCTGACAAAACGATCACCGAAGCCCAGTCTGACTAACATTTCCTTGAGATAATGCCATTCCACTCTATCATAGGCTTTTAGCATGTCTAATTTGATGGCACATCAAGCATTGTTGCCTCTTTTCCTTCTCTTGATAGCGTGGATAGTTTCATAAGCGACCAACACATTGTCTGTGATCAACCGACCCGGGACAAATGCGCTTCGTTCCTCTCCAATAACTTCATCGAGAATGTCCCGTGCCCTGTTGGCTACCGCTTTGACAACAATCTTATAGAGCACCGGGCAGAGCGCTATAGGCCTGTACTGTGAGATCTTCTGCGGATGACGAACTTTTGGGATCAAAGTAATTGCCGTGTCGTTTAGTCCGGTGGGTAGCTCACCTCCGTTAAGAAAACCGAGTACAGCCGTTGTCACATCATCGCCAACAACATCCCAGTGTCGTTGGTAGAAACCAGCTGTGAAGCCGTCCACACCTGGGGCTTTGGACGGTGCCATATCAAAGAGCGCCTTCTTCACTTCCTCGGCTACAAAGTCTCTCTGGATGAAGTCATTCATGGCCTCAGAAACTCGGGGCTGCACGCACGCCAGCAGTTCTTCCATCGGCCTGTACCCTTGTGTATGATACAGCTGTTGGTAAAAACTCGATATCTCCTGTTTAATGTCAGCTGGTTCGCTGCATACTTGACCGCTAGCCGTCTCCAGGGACGTAATACGATTTATGCGCTTACGGTGGGCTGCCTGGGCCTGAAAGTATCCAGTATTCCGGTCACCCTCCTTAAGCCATGTTACACGGGATCGTTGCTTGAGCCATATTTCCTCTTGCCGAAGAGCTTCTCGCAACTGTGATGCCACCGATTTTTCCTCCTCCGTTGGTCCGCGACCCAACGAGGCACTTCTAAGCCGATCTAGTCGTTGCTGAAGTTTACGTACTTTTTTCGCCAGATTGCCAAATTCCCGTTGCCCCCATGAGCCCAGATTGTTTTGGACCTCCGAGAGAGCATCTGTGAGACCCTGGAGGCCTCCTTGTCCAGCTCCAGTCCGCCATATTCTCCTCACCAGATCATCATAGTCAGGATGGGATTGCCACACATTTTCGTAGCAGAACGTTCGCTGTACACGTGACCATCCAGTCGCCATTGTGGCCTTCAATTCCGCAAGCACAAAGCAATGGTCAGATTCCACGCTGCTAATGTGCTTCACGCTTGAAAATTCAAACAGATCAAGGAACCTCTGATTTATAAGGGCACGATCAAGTCTAGCCTTGACATTCATGTTACCTTGCTGTTTGTTATCCCATGTGAATGGGACACCCCGCCACCCCAAATCTTGGAGTGCACAATCTGCTACCGCATCCCGGAATGGCCGCATTTGTCCTTCCGGTCTTGCGTTAACTCCGAACTGCTCGTCCGCCTGAAGTATTTCGTTAAAGTCGCCAATACATATCCATGCGGGACAGCAAATAAAGTGCGCATAAAGCGCCAACTGTGGTGTCTATTGTCCACCCGTGGTTCACCATAAAAGCCTGTGAATCGCCAAACTTTATTTTCTTGTCTCACGCTTACATCAATATGGGAAGCACTATAATTATCCAAAGTAACATTAACATCACTTGACCAAAAAAGGCCAATACCTCCACTAAGCCCGTCGCTATTGACGGCAAAACAACCTGAAAACCCAAGAGTAGTCTTCAGATCCTCACTTTTATAGATGTAGTAGATAGTAGATAGATAGTAGATATAGGACGTGTTTACAAACAGGAAAACGGACGCTAGAAAACCAACGCACACGCATGCCCGTGGCGGATCCAAACAGGACACCAGAACTAAAAAACCAACGCACATGTACGGCCGTGGCAACAGGTAAACCGGAACAGCGCACGAGCAGGAAAAACCACGCACACGAGCAGACCTGGTCCCGCCGCCGATCAGCTCCTCCGACTGCTGTTCCTCGTCGAGGCGCCTCCGCCATCCCCGCGCCACCCCCCGCCGACGAAGCACCGCGCGGCTGCCCTCAAACCTGTGCGCGTCATGGTAGCCGCCGAGCGCCTGCGCGCTGAAGCACCTGCGGTTAGCTACATGAGAAGTCGATCTAGACGGCGCCGTAGGCCAGCAGCTGAGGCATGGCGCCGTCCTGGGTCCTCAGGCCGAGACTGCTGATGGCACACTCGCCTTTTTCATCAGATCGGATTTTTGATTGCATTGATTAGAGCATGCATTTCTACACTCTTCATGGCCCGAGTAAGGAAGGATAGATGATATAGTACTATCATCCACTGGTTTTCTCCACACCTTTATCTTTTCTTTGAGAATGATGACTTTTATTACATCAGAACCGTGAGGAATATCTGGGTTGGTGACCGGGATACTCGAGACGGTTTCCCTCTCCCCTCCCCCGCGCCGCCCTACATGGGCGACTCGGGGGGCCTCCTCCCTCCCGTCGGCGTAGCTCCCCTCCCTCTCTCTCCTCTCCCTCACCGCCGCACGAGGCTGGCACCGGGCAAGGCCCGTAGCGCAGCTAGGGACTGCGGCGGCGGGGCCTTCGCTGCTCTGGCCGCATCGGAGGGCTTTGGATCTGGGACGGCGGTCCCTCGGTGAGGCCCCTCTGCTCCCGCGGCGTGCTTCGGGGTTGGCGTGGTGCCGACGTTCTGGTTGGGAGGCCGAGGAAACTCCGGTGGACTAGGACCTCGCGTTGTTGCCCTGGTGGCTGGTGGCGCCAGATATGGCCGTGGCTGCCTTGGCGTCTGGCAGCGCTCGACCCGGCTGCCGCTCTTCGTCCCCTGCTCGGTGTGTGTCGCCTCGATGGATCCCGGGTGTGCTGGCATGGATGGCCAGCCCCGTCCTGTGGGCGTCTCTGATGGTTGGGATCCAGACTGGGGGAAACCCCTGGTCGGCTCCGGCCGGCCAAGACGATGACGACGCCTGCGGGCGCCGGATTTCTTCATGAAGACATCGGTCAAGGTCAGCCCTTCCACGACCCACCCCCTGCTCCTCGGGTGAAAACCCTAACTTCGGTGGGCGGCGGCGGCGGCGTTCTCGGCGCCGCCTTGAGGGATGGGGTGGTGGGCACTGTTGGGGTGCATTGATAGCAACCGGTGGCATGTTCTTCTTCGTCCAATCTTTTGCTTTTGCTCCGCCGTGCTCTGCCCGTTGGTTTTGCAGCTTGCTCTGCTTTGGCTGAGCCTCGTGGGCACATTTGGGTGCTCTGATCCGCTCCTTGGGTCTGCCCGGCGGCTTTCATCCATGTTCATGGGAACTTCCCGTTGTTTAGCGGTTCGGCGCCTTACGATCCAGGCGAGGAGGTTGTGGCCTCCTTCGAAGACGGGGTTGGATGGCTGTGTCGTGCCGAGGCCCTTAGGTTTTGGTGAAGGCAGGCCATGTAGGTGCATCTTCATTCCCTCTCCAAAGCCGGCATTGCTCCCAACCATGTGTAGTCGTGGTGGAGGACCTCAAGTCCTTCAGCTAGGTGCTCCATTGTATATCCTTCCTGTGTGAAGTGCGAGAGGCTTGTGAGCTGCTTTCCAGCGCCTCTGTATCTTGCTGCTTTCTTTGTTCTAGTTCATTGTTGTACTCTGCAGTTGTACCCTGGCCGGTTGATGGCTTTGTTAATTCAAAGTCGGACTAGGCTAGCGCCCTTCTCGGGCTCGGCTGCGTCTTTTCTCTAAAAAAGGAATATCTGGGCGATTAGGGCACTATATTGCAAGGACATGGAAGGTAATGCATGTTAGATATAAAACTTTAGGCATGGCATGAGTAGGATCTTGAACCTATTTTTAGTTAGACCACCTAAAACAGATTAACAAAAAGGGATTTGTGAGATTTCTTACGAGTACAGAGGGAAACCTCCTGCCTACTTGGTCCACCCCTTGTGTAGCCATGTGCCCATGGCTACACCTTGTGTACTTCCGCAACAAGCAGATGGTCGTGGAAGAAGAGCAGGAGCATGGAGACATCGATGGCAGCAGGCAGGGTCGTACCATGGAAATTAAAGGCCCTGTGCAAATCAAAATTAGGCTCTTTGTGTGAAAGAAAAACAATCATTTTTTGTCAACACTGCAATTTTTCATAAGGAATTACACCAGTTGGAAGCACTAGATTGATGGATTGTGATTGGACATAGATACCTAGGGTTGTTTGGCGTAAAATACTTCCAACAATTATTTACTCTAGTATTAATGCTTCAATTAATACCTTGATTAAAAAAAATTGGGGGCCCTCCGATGCTGGGGGGGCCCTGTTCAGTTGCTCCTGTTGCACATGTGGACATACGGCCCTGGCAGCAGGGAGCCACCGACATGGCCTTGTGGTGGCCGGCGGTGGTAATGGTATTCTAATGCCCATTAGCATCTTTTTGGATCAGTTGTTAGGAGTAGTTTTGGGGTTAACCTATGTACATTATATGCCCAAGGGGCATGACCTATATAGCTTGTGTGCACCCGATCAAAGCACAAACGCGAGGAGAGAAGAATATGTCACCTCTATTTTCCTATTGGTTTGTTATAAATCTGTGAGATCAGTTTCAACATTCTCCCTCTTAACCGTTAGGGTAACAAACATCATAAGGGCATTGATGTCTACTACACAACCTTCTTCTTGTAGAAGTTGTTGGGCCTCCAAATGCAGAGGTTTGTAGGACAGTAGCAAATTTCCCTCAAGTGGATGACCTAAGGTTTATCAATCCGTAGGAGGCGTAGGATGAAGATAGTCTGTCTCAAGCAACCCTGCAACCAAATAACAAAGAGTCTCTTGTGTCCCCAACACACCCAATACAATGGTAAATTGTATAGGTGCACTAGTTCCGCGAAGAGACGGTGATACAAGTGGTACATGGCTAGTAGATATGGGTATTTGTAATCTGAAATTATAAAAACAGAAAGGTAACTAATGATAAAAGTGAGCACAAACGGTATTGCAATGCGTTGAAACAAGGCCTAGGGTTCATACTTTCGCTAGTGCAAGTTCCCTCAACAATACTAACATAATTGGATCACATAACTATCCCTCAACATGCAACAAAGAGTCACTCCAAAGTCACTAATAGCGGAGAACAAACGAAGAGATTATGGTAGGGTACGAAACCACCTCAAAGTTGTTCTTTTCAATCAATCCGTTGGGCTATTCCTATAAGTGTCACAAACAACCCTAGAGTTCGTACTAGAATAACACCTTAAGACACAAATCAACCAAAACCCTAATGTCACCTAGATACTCCAATGTCACCTCAAGTATCCGTGGGTATGATTATACGACATGCGTCACACAATCTCAGATTCATCTATTCAACCAACACATAGGACCTCAAAAGGTGCCCCAAAGTTTCTACCGGAGAATCATGACGAAAACGTGCGCCAACCCCTATGCATAGGTTCATGGGCGGAACCCGCAGGTTGATCACCAAAACATACATCAAGTGAATCACGTGGTATCCCATTGTCGCCACAGATACGCACAGCAAGACATACATCAAGTGTTCTAAAATATTTAAAGGCTCAATCCGATAAGATAACTTCAAAGGGGAAACTCAATTCATTACAAGAGAGTAAAGGGGGAGGAGAAACATAAGATCCAACTATAACAGCAAAGCTCGCGATACATCAAGATTGTGCCAAATCAAGAACACGAGAGAGAGAGAGAGAGAGAGAGAGAGAGAGAGAGATCAAACACATAGCTACTAGTACATACCCTCAGCCCCGAGGGAGAACTACTCCCTCCTCGTCATGGAGAGCACCGGGATGATGAGGATGGCCACCGGAGAGGGATTACCCCTCCGGCAGGGTGCCGGAACGGGTCTAGATTGGCTTTCGGTGGCTACGGAGGCTTCTGGCGGCGGAACTCCCGATCTATTGTGCTCCCGAATGTTTTTAGGGTATATGGAGATATATATAGGCGGAAGAAATATGTCAGGGGGGCCACAAGGGGCCCACGAGGGTGGAGGGCACGCCCTAGGGGGTGGGCGCTGAAGGAAATACGCCCTAGAGGCAATAATAAAGTTATTATTTTATTTCCTTATATCATGATAAATGTTTATTATTCATGCTAGAATTGTATTATCCAGAAACATAATACTTGTGTGAATACATAGACAAACTAAATGTCACTAGTATGCCTCTAATTGACTAGCTCATTAATCAAAGATGGTTATGTTTCCTAACCATAGACATGTGTTATCATTTGATTAACGGGATCACATTATTAGGAGAATGATGTGATTGACATGACCCATTCCATTAGCTTAGCACCCGATCGTTTAGTATGTTGCTATTTCTTTCTTCATGACTTATACATGTTCCTATTACTATGAGGTTATGCAACTCCCATTTGCCAGAGGAAAACTTTATGTGCTACCAAACGTCACAACGTAACTGGGTGATTATAAAGGTGCTCTACAGGTGTCTCCGAAGGTACTTGTTGGGTTGGCGTATTTCGAGATTAGGATTTGTCACTCCGATTGTTGGAGAGGTATCTCTGGGCCCTCACGGTAATGCACATCACATAAGCCTTGCAAGCATTGTAACTAATGAGTTAGTTGCGAGATGATGTATTACGAAACGAGTAAAGGGACTTGCCGGTAACGAGATTGAACTAGGTATTGAGATACCGTCGATCGAATCTCGGGCAAGTAACATACCGATGACAAAGGGAACAACGTATGTTGTTATGCGGTCTGACCGATAAAGATCTTCGTAGAATATGTGGGAGCCAATATGAGCATCCAGGTTCCGCTATTGGTTATTGACTGGAGACGTGTCTCGGTCATGTCTACATTGTTCTCGAACCCGTAGGGTCCGCACGCTTAAGGTTTCGATGATAGTTATATTATGAGTTTATGAGTTTTGATGTACCGAAGTTAGTTCGGAGTCCCGGATGTGATCACGGACATGACGAGGAGTCTCGAAATGGTCTAGACATAAAGATTGATATATTGGAAGCCTATGTTTGGACATCAGAAGTGTTCCGGGTGAAATCGGCATTTTACCGGAGTACCGGGAGGTTACCGGAACCCCCCGGTAACCTAATGGGCCTTAATGGGCCTAGTGGAGAAAGAGGAGAGGAGACCTAGGGGCTGCCGCGCGCCCCTTCCCCCCCCCCCCAAGTCCGAATTGGACAAGGAGGGGGGCGGCGCCCCCCCCCTTTCCTTTCTTCCCTCTCCTCCTTCCCCCCAAGTCCTAATCCAACTAGGGAAAAGGGAGGGGAGTCCTACTCCCAGCAGGAGTAGGACTCCTCCTGCGCGCCTCCTCCTAGGGCCGGCCGCACCCCCCTTGGCTCCTTTATATACGGGGGCATGGGGCACCCCTAGACACACAAGTTGATCTCTAAGATCGTTCTCTTAGCCGTGTGCGGTGCCCCTTCCACCATAGTCCTCGATAATATTGTAGTGGTGCTTAGGCGAACCCCTGCGACAGTTGAACATCAAGATCGTCACCACGCCATCGTGTTGACGGAACTCTTCCCCGACACTTTGTTGGATCGGAGTCCGGGGATCGTCATTGAGCTGAACGTGTGCTAGAACTCGGAGGTGCCGTAGTTTCGGTGCTTGATCGGTCGGGCCGTGAAGACGTACGACTACATCAACCGCGTTGTCATAACGCTTCCGCTGTCGGTCTACGAGGGTACGTAGATCACACTCTCCCCTCTCATTGCTATGCATCACCATGATCTTGTGTGTGCGTAGGATTTTTTTTGAAATTACTACGTTCCCCAACAGTGGCATCCGAGCCTAGGTTTTATGCGTTGATGTTGTATGCACGAGTAGAACACAAGTGAGTTGTGGGCGATATAAGTCATACTGCTTACCAGCATGTCATACTTTGGTTCGGCGGTATTGTTGGACGAAGCGGCCCGGACCGACATTACGCGTACGCTTACGCGAGACCGGTTCTCCCGACGTGCTTTGCACAAAGGTGGCTAGCGGGTGTCAGTTTCTCCAACTTTAGTTGAACCAAGTGTGGCTACGCCCGGTCCTTGCGAAGGTTAAAACAACACCAACTTGACAAACTATCGTTGTGGTTTTGATGCGTAGGTAAGAACGGTTCTTGCTAAGCCCATAGCAGCCACGTAAAACTTGCAACAACAAAGTAGAGGACATCTAACTTGTTTTTGCAGGGCATGTTGTGATGTGATATAGTCAAGACATGATGCTAAATTTTATTGTATGATATGATCATGTTTTGTTACTGAGTTATCGGCAACTGGCAGGAGCCACATGGTTGTCGCTTTATTGTATGCAATGCAATTGCGCTGTAATGCTTTACTTTATCACTAAGCGGTAGCGATAGTCATGAAATCATAAGATTGGCGAGACGACAACGATGCTATGATGATGATCAAGGTGTCGCGCCGGTGACGATGGTGATCATGACGGTGCTTCGAAGATGGAGATCACAAGCACAAGATGATGATGGCCATAACATATCACTTATATTGATTGCATGTGATGTTTATCTTTTATACATCTTATCTTGCTTTGATTGACGGTAGCATTTTAAGATGATCTCTCACTAGTTATCAAGAAGTGTTCTCCCTGAGTATGCACCGTTGCAAAAGTTCTTCGCACTGAGACACCACGTGATGATCGGGTGTGATAGGCTCTACGTTCAAATACAACGGGTGCAAAACAGTTGCACACGCGGAATACTCAGGTTATACTTGACGAGCCAAGCATATACAGATATGGCCTCGGAACACGGAGACCGAAAGGTCGAGCGTGAATCATATAGTAGATATGATCAACATAGTGATGTTCACCAATGAAACTACTCCATCTCACGTGATGATCGGACATGGTTTAGTTGATTTGGATCACGTGATCACTTAGAGGATTAGAGGGATGTCTATCTAAGTGGGAGTTCTTTAGTAATATGATTAATTGAACTTAAATTTATCATGAACTTAGTACCTGATAGTATCTTGCTTGTTTATGTTTGATTGTAGATAGATGGCCCGTGCTGTTGTTCCATTGAATTTTAATGCAGTCCTTGAGAAAGCAAAGTTGAAAGATGATGGTAGCAATTACACGGACAGGGTCCGTAACTTGAGGATTATCCTCATTGCTGCACAGAAGAATTACGTCCTGGAAGCACTGCTGGGTGCCAGGCCAGCTGCTGGAGCAACACCAGATGTTATGAACGTCTGGCAGAGCAAAGCTGATGACTACTCGATAGTTCAGCGTGCCATGCTTTACGGCTTAGAATCGGGACTTCAACGACGTTTTGAACGTCATGGAGCATATGAGATGTTCCAGGAGTTGAAGTTAATATTTCAAGCAAATGCCCGGATTGAGAGATATGAAGTCTCCAATAAGTTCTATAGCTGCAAGATGGAGGAGAACAGTTCTGTCAGTGAGCATATACTCAAAATGTCTGGGTATAATAATCACTTGATTCAACTGGGAGTTAATCTTCCAGATGATTGCGTCATTGACAGAATTCTCCAATCACTGCCACCTAGCTACAAGAGCTTCGTGATGAACTATAATATGCAAGGGATGAATAAGACTATTCCCGAGCTCTTCGCAATGCTGAAAGCTGCGGAGGTAGAAATCAAGAAGGAGCATCAAGTGTTGATGGTCAACAAGACCACTAGTTTCAAGAAAAAGGGCAAAGGGAAGAAGAAGGGGAACTTCAAAAAGAATAGCAAGCAAGTTGCTGCTCAAGAGAAGAAACCCAAATCTGGACCTAAGCCTGAAACTGAGTGCTTCTACTGCAAGAAGACTGGTCACTGGAAGCGGAACTGCCCCAAGTATTTGGCGGATAAGAAGGATGGCAAGGTGAACAAAGGTATATGCGATATACATGTTATTGATGTGTACCTTACTAATGCTCGCAGTAGCACCTGGGTATTTGATACTGGTTCTGTTGCTAACATTTGCAACTCGAAACAGGGACTTCGGATTAAGCGAAGATTGGCTAAGGACGAGGTGACGATGCGCGTGGGAAATGGTTCCAAAGTCGATGTGATCGCGGTCGCCACGCTACCTCTACATCTACCTTCGGGATTAGCATTAGACCTAAATAATTGTTATTTTGTGCCAGCGTTGAGCATGAACATTATATTTGGATCTTGTTTGATGCGAGATAGTTATTCATTTAAATCAGAGAATAATGGTTGTTCTATTTATATGAGTAAAATCTTTTATGGTCATGCACCCATGAAGAATGGTCTATTCTTATTAAATCTCGATAGTGGTGATACACACATTCATAATGTTGAAGCCAAAAGATGCAGAGTTGATAATGATAGTGCAACTTATTTGTGGCACTGCCGTTTAGGTCATATCGGTGTAAAGCGCATGAAGAAACTCCATACTGATGGACTTTTGGAACCACTTGATTATGAATCACTTGGTACTTGCGAACCGTGCCGTATGGGTAAGATGACAAAAACACCGTTCTCCGATACTATGGAGAGAGCAACAGATTTGTTGGAAATCATACATACAAATGTATGCGGTCCGATGAATGTTGAGGCTCGTGGCGGATATCGTTATTTTCTCACCTTCACAAATGACTTAAGCAGATATGGGTATATCTACTTAATGAAACATAAGTCTGAAACATTTGAAAAGTTCAAATAATTTCAGAGTGAAGTTGAAAATCATCGCAACAAGAAAATAAAATTCCTACGATCTGATCGTGGAGGAGAATATTTGAGTTACGAGTTTGGTGTACATTTGAAACAATGCGGAATAGTTTCGCAACTCACGCCACTCGGAACACCACAGCGTAATGGTGTGTCCGGACGTCGTAATCGTACTTTACTAGATATGGTGCGATCTATGATGTCTCTTACTGATTTACCGCTATTGTTTTGGGGTTATGCTTTAGAGACGGCGGCATTCACGTTAATAGGGCACCATCAAAATCCGTTGAGACGACGCCTTATGAACTGTGGTTTAGCAAGAAACCAAAGTTGTCGTTTCTGAAAGTTTGGGGTTGCGATGCTTATGTGAAAAGGCTTCAACCTGATAAGCTTGAACCCAAATCGGAGAAATGTGTCTTCATAGGATATCCAAAGGAAACTATTGGATACACCTTCTAGCACAGATCCGAAGGCAAGACTTTTGTTGCTAAATTCGGAAACTTTCTAGAGAAGGAGTTTCTCTCGAAAGAAGTGAGTGGGAGGAAAGTAGAACTTGATGAGGTAACTGTACCTGCTCCCTTATTGGAAAGTAGTACATTATAGAAACCGGTTTCTGTGACACCTACACCAATTAGTGAGGAAGCTAATGATGAAGATCATGAAACATCAGAACAAGATACTACTGAACCTCGTAGATCAACCAGAGTAAGATCCGCACCAGAGTGGTACGGTAATCCTATTCTGGAAGTCATGCTACTAGATCATGATGAACCTACGAACTATGGAGAAGCGATGGTGAGCCCAGATTCCGCAAAATGGCTTGAAGCCATGAAATCTGAGATGGGATCCATGTATGAGAACAAAGTGTGGACTTTGGTTGACTTGCCTAAAGATCGGCAAGCAATTGAGAATAAATGGATCTTCAAGTAGAAGACTGACGCTGACGGTAATGTTACTGTCTACAAAGCTCGACTTGTCGCAAAAGGTTTTCGACAAGTTCAAGGGATTGACTAAGATGAGACCTTCTCACCCGTAGCGATGCTTAAGTCTGTCCGAATCATGTTAGCAATTGCCGCATTTTATGATTATGATATTTGGCAGATGGATGTCAAAACTGCATTCCTGAATGGATTTCTGGAAGAAGAGTTGTATATGATGCAGCTGGAAGGTTTTGTCGATCCAAAGGGAGCTAACAAAGTGTGCAAGCTCCAGCGATCCATTTATGGACTGGTGCAAGCCTCTTGGAGTTGGAATAAATGCTTTGATAGTGTGATCAAAGCATTTGGTTTTGTACAGACTTTTGGAGAAGCCTGTATTTACAAGAAAGTGAGTGGGAGCTCTGTAGCATTTCTGATATTATATGTCGATGACATATTACTAATCGGAAATGATATAGAATTTCTGGATAGCATAAAGGGATACTTGAATAAGAGTTTTTCAATGAAAGACCTCGGTGAAGCTTCTTACATATTGGGCATTAAGATCTATAGAGATAGATCAAGACGCTTAATTGGACTTTCACAAAGCACATACCTTGACAAAGTTTTGAAGAAGTTCAAAATGGATCAAGCAAAGAAAGGATTCTTGCATGTGTTACAAGGTGTGAAATTGAGTAAGACACAATGCCCGACCAATGCAGAAGATAGAGAGAAAATGAAAGATGTTCCCTATGCTTCAGCCATAGGCTCTATCATGTATGCAATGATGTGTACCAGACCTGAGTATGTCTTGCTATAAGTCTAGCAGGGAGGTACCAAAGTAATCCAGGAGTTGATCACTAGACAGCGGTCAAGAACATCCTGAAATACCTGAAAAGGACTAAGGCTATGTTTCTCATATATGGAGGTGACAAAGAGCTCATCGTAAATGGTTACATTGATGCAAGCTTTGACACTGATCCGGACGATTCTAAATTGCAAACCGGATACGTGTTTACATTAAACGGTGGAGCTGTCAGTTGGTGCAGTTCTAAACAAAGCGTTGTGGCGGGATCTACATGTGAAGCGGAGTACATAGCTACTTCGGAAGCAACAAACGAAGGAGTCTGGATGAAGGAGTTCATATCCGATCTAGGTGTCATACCTAGTGCATCGGGTCCAATGAAAATCTTTTGTGACAATACTGGTGCAATTGCCTTAGCAAAGGAATCCAGATTTCACAAGAGAACCAAGCACATCAAGAGACGCTTCAATTCCATCCGGGATCTAGTCCAGGTGGGAGACATAGAGATTTGCAAGATACATACGGATCTGAATGTAGCAGACCCATTGACTAAGCCTCTTCCACGAGCAAAACATGATCAGCACCAAAGCTCCATGGGTGTTAGAATCATTACTGTGTAATCTAGATTATTGACTCTAGTGCAAGTGGGAGACTGAAGGAAATATGCCCTAGAGGCAATAATAAAGTTATTATTTTATTTCCTTATATCATGATAAATGTTTATTATTCATCCTAGAATTGTATTATCCGGAAACATAATACTTGTGTGAATACATAGACAAACTAAACGTCACTAGTATGCCTCTGATTGACTAGCTCATTAATCAAAGATGGTTATGTTTCCTAACCATAGACATGTGTTGTCATTTGATTAATGGGATCACATTATTAGGAGAATGATGTGATTGACATGACCCATTCCATTAGCTTAGCACCCGATCATTTAGTATGTTGCTATTGCTTTCTTCATGACTTATACATGTTCCTATGACTATGAGGTTATGCAAGTCCCGTTTGCCGGAGGAACACTTTGTGTGCTACCAAACATCACAACGTAACTGGGTGATTATAAAGGAGCTCTACAGGTGTCTCCAAAGGTAAATGTTGGGTTGGCATATTTCGAGATTAGGATTTGTCACTCCGATTGTCGGAGAGGTATCTCTGGGCCCTCTTGGTAATGCACAACACATAAGCCTTGCAAGCATTGTAACTAATGAGTTAGTTGCGAGATGATGTATTACGAAACGTGTAAAGAGACTTGCCGGTAACGAGATTGAACTAGGTATTGAGATACCGACGATCGAATCTCGGGCAAGTAACATACCGATGACAAAGGGAACAATGTATGTTGTTATGCGGTCTGACCGATAAAGATCTTCGTAGAATATGTGGGAGCCAATATGAGCATCCAGGTTCCGCTATTGGTTATTGACTAGAGACGTGTCTCGGTCATGTCTACATTGTTCTCAAACCCGTAGGGTCCGCACGCTTAAGGTTTCGATGACAATTATATTATGAGTTTTGATGTACCGAAGTTAGTTCGGAGTCCCAGATGTGATCACGGACATGACGAGGAGTCTCCAAATGGTCGAGACATAAAGATTGATATATTGGAAGCCTATGTTTGGACATCAGAAGTGTTCCGGGTGAAATCGGCATTTTACCGGAGTACCGGGAGGTTACCGGAACCCCCCGGTAACCTAATGGGCCTTAATGGGCCTAGTGGAGAAAGAGGAGAGGAGGCCTAGGGGCTGCCGCACGCCCCTTCCCCCCAAGTCCGAATTGGACAAGGAGGGGGGCGGCGCCCCCCCTTTCCTTTCTTCCCTCCGCTCCTTCCCCCCAAGTCCTAATCCAACTAGGGAAAAGGGAGGGGAGTCCTACTCCCAGTAGGAGTAGGACTCCTCCTACGCGCCTCCTCCTAGGGCCGGCCGCACCTCCCCTTGGCTCCTTTATATACGGGGGCAGGGGGCACCCCTAGACACACAAGTTGATCTCTAAGATCGTTCTCTTAGCCGTGTGCGGTGCCCCCTTCCACCATAGTCCTCGATAATATTGTAGTGGTGCTTAGGCGAAGCCCTGCGACAGTTGAACATCAAGATCGTCACCACACCTTCGTGCTGACGGAACTCTTCCCCGACACTTTGCTGGATCGGAGCCCGGGGATCGTCATCGAGCTGAACGTGTGCTAGAACTCGGAGGTGCCGTAGTTTCGGTGCTTGATCGGTTGGGACGTGAAGACGTACGACTACATCAACCGTGTTGTCATAATGCTTCTGCTGTCGGTCTACGAGGGTACATAGATCACACTCTCCCCTCTTGTTGCTATGCATCACCATGATCTTGTGTGTGCGTAGGATTTTTTTTGAAATTACTACGTTCCCCAACAGGCGCGCCCCCCTACCTCATGGCTCCCTTGTTTGTTTCCTGACGTGCACTCCAAGTCCATCAGGTTGCTTTCCTTCCAAAAATAAGTTCCGTGAAGTTTCAGTTCAATTGGACTCCGTTTGATTTTCCTTTTCTGCGATATCCTAAAACAAGGTAAAAAACAGAAACTGGCACTGGGCTCTGGGTTAATAGGTTAGTCCCAAAAATGATATAAAAGTGTATAATAAAGCCCATAAACATCCAAAACAGTAGATAATATAGCATGGAGCAATCAAAAGTTATAGATACGTTGGAGACGTATCAGCATCCCCAAGCTTAATTCCTGCTCGTCCTCGAGTAGGTAAATGATAAAAACAGAATTTTTGATGCGGAGTGCTACTTGGTATAATTTCAATGTAAGTCTTCTTAATTGTGGCATGAATATTCAGATCCAAAAGATTCAAGATAAAAGTTCATATTGACATAAAAATAATAATACTTCAAGCATACTAACTAAGCAATTGTGTCTTCTCAAAATAACATGGCCAAAGAAAGTTCATCCCTACAAAATCATGTAGTTTAGTCATGCTCCATTTTCGTCACACAAGAATGCTCTCGTCATGCACAACCCCGATGACAAGCCAAGCAATTGTTTCATACTTTAGTAATCTCAAACCTATAAACTTTCACGCAATACATGAGCGCGAGCCATGGACATAGCACTATGGATGGAATAGAATATGATGGGCTTATGTGGAGAAAACAAAAAAGGAGAAAGTCTCACATCAACGAGGCTAATCAATGGGCTATGGAGATGCCCATCGATTGATGTTAATGCGAGGAGTAGGGATTGCCATGCAACGGATGCACTAGAGCTATAAATGTATGAAAGCTCAACAAAAGAAACTAGTGGGTGTGCATCCAACTTGCTTGCTCACGAAGACCTAGGGCACTTGAGGAGGCCCATTGTTGGAATATACAAGCCAAGTTCTATAATTAAAAATTCCCACTAGTATATGAAAGTGACAAAAACAAGAGGCTCTCTATCATGAAGATTATGGTGCTACTTTGAAGCACAAGTGTGGCAAAGGATAGTAGCATTGTCCATTCTCTCTTTTTCTCTTTTTTTTTTCTTTTGGGCCTTTTCTCTTTTTTATGGCCTTTCTCTTTTTTTGGGCCTTCTCTTTTTTTATGGCCTTTCTTTTTTTATTCCTCACTTGGGACAATGCTCTAGAAAATGATGATCACCACACTTCTATTTATTTACAACTCAATGATTACAACTCGATACTAGAACAAAAGATGACTCTATATGAATGCCTCCGGCGGTGTACCGGGATATGCAATGGACCAAGAGTGACATGTATGAAAGAATTATGAACGGTGGCTTTGCCACAAATACTATCTCAATTACATGATCATGCTAAGAAATATGACAATGATGAATGTGTCATGATGAACGAAATGATGGAAAGTTGCATGGCAATATATCTCGGAATGGCTATGGAAATGCCATAATAGGTAGGTATGGTGGCTGTTTTGAGGAATATATAAGGAGGTTTATGTGTGAAAGAGCGTATCATATCACGGGGTTTGGATGCACCGGCGAAGTTTGCACCGACTCTCAATGTGATAAAGGGCAATGCACGGTACCGAAGAGGCTAGAAAGGATGGAAGGGTGAGAGTGCGTATAATGCATGGACTCAACATTAGTCATAAATAACTCACATACTTATTGCAAAAATCTACAAGTCATCAAAAACCTCGGTACTACGCGCATGCTCCTAGGGGGATAGATTGGTAGGAAAAGACCATCGCTCGTCCCCGACCGCCACTCATAAGGAGGACAATCAAATAACACATCATGTTTCAAATTTGTTACATAACGTTTATCATACGTGCATGCTACGTGACTTGCAAACTTCAACACAAGTATTTCTCAATTTCACAACTACTCAACTAGCACGACTTTGATATTATTACCTTCATATCTCAAAACAATCATCAAGCATCAAACTTCTCTTAGTATTCAAAACACTCATAAGAAAGTTTTTACTATTCTTGGATACCTAGCATATTAGGATTATTAAGAAAATTACCATGCTATTTAAGACTCTCAAAATAATCTAAGTGAAGCATGAGAGATCAATAGTTTCTATAAAACAAATCCACCACCGTGCTCTAAAAAGATATAAGTGAAGTACTAGAGCAAATGACAAACTACTCCGAAAGATATAAGTGAAGATTAATGAGTAGTCGAATAATTATGCAACTATGTGAAGACTCTCTAACATTTAAGAATTCAATATCTTGGTATTTTAATTAAACATCAAGCAAAACTAAATAAAATAAAATGACGCTCCAAGCAAAACACATATCATGTGGCGAATAAAAATATAGCTCCAAGTAAAGTTACCGATGAACGAAGACGAAAGAGGGGATGCCTTCCGGGGCATCCCCAAGCTTAGGCTCTTGTCTATCCTTGAATACTACCTTTGGGTGCCTTTGGCATCCCCAAGCTTAGACTCTTGCCACTCCTTATTCCATAGTCCATCGAATCCTTACCCAAAACTTGAAAACTTCACAACACAAAACTTAACAGAAAAGTCGTAAGCTCCGTTAGTATAAGAAAATAAATCACCACTTTAAGATAATGTATTGAACTCATTCTTTATTTATATTGGTGTTAAACCTACTGTATTCCAACTTCTCTATTGTTTATAAACTCTTTTACTAGCCATAGATTCACCAAAATAAGTAAACAACACATGAAAAACAGAATCTATCAAAAACAGAACAGTCTGTAGTAATCTGGATCAAACGTATACTTATGGAACTCATAAAATTCTCAAATAAATTGCTGTACCCGAGGAATTTATCTATTAATCATCTGCAAAAAGAATTAACTAAATATCACTTTCCAAATAAAAATGGAAGCAATTCTCGTGAGCGCTAAAGTTTCTGTTTTTTACAGCAAGATCAACTAGACTTTCCCCAAGTATTCCCAAAGGTTCTACTTGGCAAAAACACTAATTAAAAGCATAAAACCACATCTAAACAGAGGCTAGATGAATTATTTATTACTAAACAGGAGCAAAAATCAAGGAACAAAAATAAAGTTGGGTTGCCTCCCAACAAGCGCTATCGTTTAAAGCCCCTAGCTAGGCATGATGATTTCAACAATGCTCACATAAAAGATAAGAATTGTAACATAAAGAGAGCATCATGAATAATATGACTAGCACATTTAAGTCTAACCCTCTTCCTATGCAGAGGGATTTTGTGAGCAAACAACTTGTGGGAACAATAATCAACTAGCATAGGAAGGTAAAACAAGCATAACTTCAAAACTTTAAGCACATAGAGAGGAAACTTGGTATTATTGCAATTCCTACAAGTATATATTCCTCCCTCATAATAATTTTCATTACAATCATGAATAAATTCAACAATATAACCAGCACCTAAAGCATTCTTTTCATGATCTACAAGCATAGAATTTTTATTACTCTCCTCATAAGCAAAATTCTTCTCATTCGGAATAGTGGAAGCATCATAAGAGACTCGAATACTATAAATTGTTTCGACATTAAAAGAGTAATGTTTAGAAAAGGGGTAATCATAATCATGACAAATTTTATAAATATAATCACTACTTTTTATAGAATAAGTATCATCACAATAATCATCATAAGTAGGAGGCATGCTATCATCTTTATAAATTTGCATATCAAAACTTGGGAGACTAAAAATATCATCTTCATTAAACGTAGCATCCCCAAGCTTGGGACAAACATTAATTGCAGAAAATATATTCTCAAAAACATCATCTTCATCAAACATAGCATCCCCAAGCTTGGGCCTTTTCATATCATAAGCATAATCACTCTCATCATTAATAGTATGGATAGCACCAATAGTATAACAATTATCATATTCTTCCAAGAAAGTGCCAAAAAGATTTTCAACGTCATAAGAAATATCATTATCTTCCACAATTATATTTTCATGAGGCACAATAGTAATAGGAGCAACATTATTTGGGGGATATATCTTTTTACCTCTCTTCCTTTTTCTTTTCTTCTTCTTCACCACATCATGTGTGGGTTCAATCCTCTTTTTAGAGCTCCTTATTAATGAGATTGGTTGAATAGGAGGCTCCTCCTCGTTACCTGATTCATCATAAGAAATAATAGGAGGATATTGGGAAGTCTCTTCCCTTTCATTAGTATTCTCTTCATCTTCTATTTGTTTTCTTTTCTTTATGTAATTGGCAATATAAGGATTTTCAATACAATTCACCGCACAATACATATAAATTTCCTCTAGATCAAAGCCAAAAATTTTGTAACGGGCAAATTCTGGAAGATGATTAGTTAAACGTTTCATTTCTTCATAACCCATAAGCAAACTGAGTTCATTATAATGTGCAAGGGAAATCAAGTCATCATAATTTTTGGACACGATTAGATCATGAAACAATTTGCATCAGATAGCTAAATGACCACTTTCATTGCAAAGTCCACAAGTACGGCTAAGGAAATTTAAATTTTCAGCACGATCATCTAGCCTTTCTTGCAACAATTTAGTTTCTAAGTACTTATGCCTCTTGCAATATCTATCTTCCCTATTTGGTGTGTACTTACAAACCCAATGCACTCCACAAAAATTGACATGTTTATAGGAGACATTTTCATCATAAGTAGTGCAATCATCATTAGTATCATGGATATTCAAAGAATTCATACTAACAACATTGCAATCATGCACATCATTCAAATATTTAGTGCCAAACATTTTATAGATTTCTTCTTCTAGCACTTGAGCACAATTATCCTTTCCATCATACTCACGAAAGATACTAAAAAGGTGAAGCGTATGAGGCAAACTCAATTCCATTTTTATAGTTTTCTTTTATAAACTAAACTAGTGATAAAACAAGAAACTAAAAGACTCGATTGCAAGATCTAAAGATATACCTTCAAGCGCTAACCTCCCGGCAACGGCGCCAGAAAAGAGCTTGATGTATACCACACAACCTTCTTTTTGTAGACGTTATTGGGCCTCCAAGTGCAGAGGTTTGTAGGACAGTAGCAAATTTCCCTCAAGTGGATGACCTAAGGTTTATCAATCCATAGGAGGCGCAGGATGAAGATGGTCTCTCTCAAGCAACCCTGCAACCAAATAACAAAGAGTCTCTTGTGTCCCCAACATACCCAATACAATGGTAAATTGTATAGGTGCACTAGTTCGGTGAAGAGACGGTGATACAAGTGGTATATGTATAGTAGATATGGGTATTTGTAATCTGAAGTTATAAAAACAGCAAGGTAACTAATGATAAAAGTGAGCACAAACGGTATTGCAATGCATTGAAATAAGGCCTAAGGTTCATACTTTCGCTAGTGCAAGTTCCCTCAACAATACTAACATAATTGGATCACATAACTATCCCTCAACATGCAACAAAGAGTCACTCCAAAGTCACTAATAGCGGAGAACAAACGAAGATATTATGGTAGGGTACGAAACCACCTCAAAGTTATTGTTTCCAATCAATCCGTTGGGCTATTCCTATAAGTGTCACAAACAACCCTAGAGTTCGTACTAGAATAACACCTTAAGACACAAATCAACCAAAACCCTAATGTCACCTAGATACTCCAATGTCACCTCAAGTATCCGTGGGTATGATTATACGATATGCATCACACAATCTCAGATTCATCTATTCAACCAACACATAAGACCTCAAAGAGTGCCCCAAAGTTTCTACCGGAGAATCACGACGAAAACGTGTGCCAACCCCTGTGCATAGGTTCATGGGCGGAACCCGCAGGTTGATCACCAAAACATGCATCAAGTGAATCACGTGGTATCCCATTGTCATCACAGATACGCACGGCAAGACATACATCAAGTGTTCTCAAATCTTTAAAGACTCAATCCGTTAAGATAACTTCAAAGGGGAAACTCAATTCATTACAAGAGAGTAGAGGGGGAGGAGAAACATAAGATCCAACTATAATAGCAAAGCTCGCGATACATCAAGATTGCGCCAAATCAAGAACACGAGAGAGAGAGAGAGAGAGAGAGAGAGAGAGAGAGATCAAACACATAGCTACTGGTACATACCCTCAGCCCCGAGGGAGAACTACTCCCTCCTCGTCATGAAGAGCACCGGGATGATGAAGATGGCCACTGGAGAGGGATCCCCCTTCCGGCAGGGTGCCGGAACGGGTCTAGATTGGCTTTCGGTGGCTACGGAGGCTTCTGGCGGTGGAACTCCCAATCTATTGTGCTCCCATATGTTTTTAGGGTATATGGAGATATATAGGTGGAAGAAATACATCAGGGGGGGGCCACGAGGGGCCCACGAGGGTGGAGGGCGCGCCCTAGGGGGGTGGGCGTGTCCCCCTACCTCGTGGCTCCCTCGGTTCTTTCCTGACGTGCACTCCAAGTCCATCAGGTTGCTTTCCTTCCAAAAATAAGTTCCGTGAAGTTTCAGGTCAATTGGACTCCATTTGATTTTCCTTTTCTGCGATATCCTAAAACAAGGTAAAAAACATAAACTGGCACTGGGCTCTGGGTTAATAGTTTAGTCCCAAAAATGATATAAAAGTGTATAATAAAGCCCATAAACATCCAAAACAGTAGATAATATAGCATGGAGCAATCAAAAATTATAGATACGTTGGAGACGTATCAGGCATCTCCAATGCTGGCCCCCAATCCGCACACCGCAGATGTCCTTTTTCATGTCGGGACATGGTACGCAGACATGATGCCGGAGGGAGCCGTCCAATCCTTATAATCACATAAATTCTCATTTGTTCGGTTGGAGGAGAGGAGGAGGGGCCCATGCATGTGATGAATATGTGTGTGTGGTGTAAGGTTGGAAGGAGAGAGAGAGAAAAGAGAGGAGGACCATGTGGGGAAGTGGAAGTCCACTTGCATAGCTCCCCCCTCCAAGTTGCTTCTTATTTGCATGAAAACGGACATCTGAACCGCTTCGCGGACCGATAGCATTCCCATTGGACACTATAATCCGGATATATACCGAAGCTTTGAGGGTCTTGTTTGGAGATGCTCTAAGTCCACTCTTAATAGAAATAACATATCAAAGTGAAGTGTTACAATGCCAATGAGTTGTCACTGAACCTCATTACCTATAGTGTATCATTCTATCTTGAAATGGAAAACATAATACTCTATAGGAGTTGCTTTATACGATGGTCATAATTTCCAGGATGAAAATACTTTCCTGGCCCATAAGGACAACACTAATATAAACGAATAAATGGTAAGTGTTAATAAGCAGAACCGCAAAAACAAATAAATCAAACATCATAGGTCTGATCCTAGATTGTATCTTTCGCAACATGAAACATACTATCAACGGTTTTGGCTACACCGAATGACTTGTTGTTACTTGCATAGAGGACTGCGTGATCATAATTGTAGTGAGTGGTTTAGAGATGCTGTCAAACACTTTTAACTTTGGCAATAATATTCTTTCGACATACAACCTACCCAGTAGCCTCTTAACATGCCACAAATAGTTTGCATCACTGGTGAAGCCATGATTGTCCTTTAGGAGCTTTTCCACGATAGAACTTCTCATGCGAGAGTGTGGATGTAACATTATAAAACAAAGAAGAACAAAACAAATATATGAGGAACATACTACCACATGAATGGTGTTTTCTTTTCTTCGTATGAAAGTGGTCACGAATGTGGTCAAAGTTTATTTGGAAGCGTTTACAAAAAGTTCTAATTATAAAGGAGAAAAAATATGGTACTTAAAACTCAAATTTTTTATTGCCTCCCAATTAGCGTACCTCCAAATTTTCGTTCCCTAAACTCGTTCTTTAACGCCCTGCTCAATTAACCCAACCCTCCCCAAATACCGTCTCTTATTTCAAGATCAACCACATCCCCGTTCAACATCGGAGCCATCCCCTCGTCTCCCTCTCTCTCTTTCCCTTCGCCTCCAGATCTGCCCCCTCCCCACCGGTGGTTCTCGCTACACCGCCACAAATCGTTAGTCACCATGGAGGTGCACCCGGCCGATGGCATTCGGCTCGGCTCGACCAGCTCTCATGGTAAAACCACCCCAAGATTTATCTCTCCCTCACTGCTTACACAGTTCCGCTCTGCTATTGACTGAATTCGAGCTTCTGTTACTTATGTCACTCACTCAGGGCGACTGCGTGGCGCCAAGCGGATGTATGTCAGGTCTTCGTCAATGGTGTGAAGTCACCCTTACCATATGGATCATATATGTAAGCTCTTTCTTCCTCGCACAAACCGCTAGCCTGCTACTGTGCTGCTTCTGAATTCTAATGCTTCAGTCTGAACCAACTTGCTTTGCCCAAGCACATCTGGAAAAATGCAGAAGTCTGATGAAAAGTGTGTGTTCTGTTAAATCAAACATGTTCAGACCACCTGTGAACAAATTGCCTATCATATTATTCCATTGCTCGATGTTCATTAGGCCCGTAGAGACAATACTCCATATGCTCAAAGGGTGATGTTTCAAGCTCAGTGTCCCGTGTTGGTGATCTACTCCCTCCGTTCCAAAATAGATGACCCAACTTTATACTAACTTTGTATTAAAGCTAGTACAAAGTTGAGTCATCTATTTTGGAACGGAGGAAGTATTTGATAATATCACACCAACTAACTGAATTTTCATGTCACACAAACTACTAGCCTACCTCTATTGCCTCAGTTGTTGTTTACATTGCTACATATTTGATTTGCTGCTGATGTTAGCACTGCATATCATGGATTGTTTATGCCCTGTTGCTGATGGAGGAGGAAGAGTCCGCGGAGACTCAGTGAGGAGGAGGTGCGGCGGAGCGTGCGTTGTGTAGCGGACCTGAGCGCGAGCCTCACCGCGCCGCCTCGTCATCGATGTTGATGGCCGCCAGGGTGAGGATGAAGAAGGGCGCCATCCCGCCGTGCACAGGAGGATGAAGGTGGCCGCGTGCACATGCGTGTTGCCGAAGCCCAGCCGCCCGGCGTTCCACCCCAACACGCAGCAGCAGCAGAACACCGACAGGTACGCCAGCGAGATGTCCTCCCACAAGTACAGCTGCTCCAGCTGCCCGCCCGCCCACTCTGGCGCCGCCGTGGCATCTTCTTCTTCCTCCTCGAAGACCACGACGGCGGCGGCTCCTTCTCATTCTCTCTCTCCCTGAAGGAGTACCTCATCTCGACGGTCTCCTGCTGGAGCTGCTGCGAACCAGAAGAAGACTCCTCGTCGGCCGTGGCCTGGGTCTCGTGGTCTATGCCGAGGCTCCTGAGGTTGTTATAGAGGCTAGCGACGGCCGGCGCGCAGATGGCGACTGACGCGGTGAGGGCGACGGCCACCGGAGGCCGCCGGCTCCTGGTGAGCACGAGGTTGAGGCGGCACAGCGCGCACTGCGCAAAGCAGTTGAGGTGGAGCAGCAGGACGACGACCGCCATGTGCTTCCTCTCGCGGGGCCTGACGGTGCCGCCCTTGCAGTACGTCTCCCGGAGCGCGGGCATGTCACTTCCATTTGGCCGCGGGTAAGGAGCGCCACCGCGTCCTCTGTCTCCTGATCCCCCGTTCTGGTATTTTTAAGCTAACAGAATCACAAGTAGATTTTTTTGTCTAAAAAGACCCCCTGCCGAACGCTATTGACAAAAAAGACTACCTACGGATAAAATTGTCAAAAAAGACCCCCTCACTAGTGGCGGCAGGCGCGGCAGGCGACACGTGTCACCTGCCGCCACACCAGGAGGCGGCTGGCCCGGCCGCCACAGCAGGAGGCGGCCACGCGCGGTATAACGGATTCTGCACAGCGCAACAATCGCGACATAACGGGCGAGGCCAGGTGGGCCACGCCGCCACTGGGTGAGGCGGCCACTGCTGCCCATGCCGCGCCCAGGCCGACAACAGCATCTGCACGGAACGCGAGGCGCGGGCCCGGCCACCACCGGGTGAGGCGGCAGCGCTGCATGCGGCCCGACAGCCCCTGACCCCTGACGGCGTTGATTCCTATGACAGCGACCTGACGGCACTAATTTCGACGGCGGGAAATGTGCTCCTGCTTTTCCCCGGAAATTGCTGCTGCAGCGCGTGATTTCCGCATTGTTTTGCTTTCTGCAGCTGACACTGATGCTTTGTAATTTGGAATCAGATTCCCGCCTGCGTGATTTCCGCTTCTTGCCGACACCCAAGAGCAGTGTTGTAGTTGCTGCGTGTGATGAGACACCGTGATGCTGGAATCCGAGGCTGCGGTAGGTGAGTCTACCTCGTTCTGCCGACAATACAGTGCTCCTTTTCTTTATATACGCACAACCGCGGCTGCGCATACACTATCTCGAATATCTCTCGTTGCCTTCACTGCTTCTCTACCCTGTCAAAGTCTACAAGAATACACAGAAGAAAATACTTGGTAGCCACTTTCACTCGTGATTTTGGCCGATTTAGAGTTGGTTTTCGAAGATGGTGAAGTTGAAGAAAAGATAGATTAAGGTAAGATCTATCCATTTTTGTTGGTTTTGTTTGCATGCATGGTGTTTTTGTTCTGTTTGATTAGTTCCTAAGTGTGTATTCTATATTGTTTTAGGCATTATTTCAGCACTTGGAGGAGTCATTTGGAGTTTCTGGAGTAGGATTTGCCGTGCTAAGTGAAGTACGAAGGGGGAGATCAAGGTATGAGCTTTGCAATACATGGATTTTTTTGTGATGCACGGTGGTAATTAGTTAGTCATTTAGCTCGTCATTAGCTATGTGATGTTAGTGCTTAGAGGTTAGGAAAAAATTCAAACGACGGATACAACATTTAAACTATTTTTTTGATAAGAGTAGGTTGAAGATGTTGAATCAATGTTAGTTGCGTACATTTGTATTGACATGCGAGAAGCTCTTAATACGGCAATTAAGAAAAATTTGCACTGTAATTGTTCATTGCGTGTGGTATGCTATTTCATGTGGTATGTTTATTAATAAGTCTATGGTTAGGAAACCGTAGGTCTACTTTGTTATGTCACAATAATCTAAATTTTATATGTTAAGATTAGGTGTAATGTACTTAATGATATATGTAATTAGGTAAAATAATTCATCTTAGTAGCAAACAAGGAGAAGATGACGTGATTGAAGAAATTGTGTTACCATCTTCGCTGTCCCTTTTGAGATGATGACCACATACATGCAAGTGCTATTTTCATACTTTTGATAGCAGAAAGAAAAATCCATGTGTAATATTGATGTTCATGTGATAATAGGTTGACTCCGTTCATATATTACTGGTGACGGATATTTATTCGAACTATTTGGACGCTTAATTGCATTTGCAAGCACATCCATATTGGACCTAAGGTATAAAATGACGTCGTAATTTTGTTAATATTTTTTATATTGATGTACTGTCATGCCGCTGCAAATATTATTATTTGTAAATAAATGAATTTTATCGTATGATATGAAAAACAATATATCATGCCGGAAGAAATTAGATATTTTACTCATATGATATTAAAATGTTATTATCGTAATATTATGTTTAGTGGTTGTTTGGATAGCGAGTACTTACCCTCAGTTTTGTCATAACCTGTTGTAAGACTATTATGTAGAAAACCATATTTTACTAATAGTCGTTTTTCCAGAAGCTAAGTTTTTGCATGTTACGAGAACTATTTTAGGATATTTTTGGGGTAGTTAGAGAAAAGCAAACAGAGTTTTAGTTTGTTACGCTCGTAGACGAGTTAGAGAAAAATAGATCTTTAAATACCTGTTAACCAAACAACCCCTTAAAGTCTAAGCAAATGATTCTAAAAACAAACCGAATATTTATAACGAAAATACGGTTATTATTTTAGTCGTAAGATATGTAAATGTTGTCATCGTTACTAAATGTTTAGTTACTAATTATTTGAAATGTAAACATGTATGTTGGTTAGGTACTATGGAAAATTTAGTAGTGTACTATGGGAACGTCTTACGCGACGGTCCATTCGGGGTGGATGTGTCCTTGTGCGAGTCGACTACGGTTGTAGTGAGAGACATGGTCAACGTGGGTTACGCAGCTGTTAGAAGGTGCATCCGAGCGGTGTTTGGCCCAGGGATGCAGGGAAAAAAATGACAATGGAGGCCTTCGTCGTTGACGGAGGAAATGATGGGATAGTTGCCCGTTGGGGTTTGCGGCCTATCACAGGTGATCGGTCGTGGGGGTCGTACATGAGGTTTGCAAGCAATCCCAATAACTCAATGTATGGTCAGCCCATGGTGTATGTGGAGTTCATTTCAGTCACTGATGTTGCCGGATGCAGTAGCAGGGGTGATGAGGTCGAGTTGGCCATCACATCAGCCCCTAGCATCGGCCCATCAGAACCGACGGGCGGCCAGCCTGTGTATGACACAGGATATTGGTCTGCGGCCGTTGACATGAGCGAACACGTGGAGGGATTGCCGGAGGCATTGGATGATGATGATCATTCTTCTGCGTCTTTGGAGTCAAGCGGAGAAGAAGATGTTCCTCCTCAGAGGGCGGTCGCGGCGGCACTGCAACCTGGGTTTTTACAGGATATGAGCATCACCAACGAATTTCACTCTGCTTCTGGCCTAGGAGCGGGAGGCCTGGAGGTTGGGCAAGTTTTCCCAGACAAGAAGTCTGCTTACCAGGCAATGGGTAGCTATGCAATCGGCATCCACCGCCAGCATAGAGTGAAGCAGTTTGATAAAAAAGAGTTGAAGGTCATATGCATCCACACCGCGAAAGGTTGCCGCGGAAGAGTTCTCGCTAGACTGAAGCCTGGGGTATGTCAGTCATGGCATATCACAAAAATAGTGGAGCATACCTGTGAGCAAACTGGGACTCTTTTAGATCACTTCAATGTGACAGCAAAATTTGTGGCACAAACGATGGAAACAATTGTGCAGGGAAGTCTCAACATTAGTGTTAGGGCTCTGCAAAAAGATGCAGAGGATCTAATTGGATTCCCTGTTAGCTATAGCAAGGCTAGGCGTGCGAAGGAAAATATATTCAAGAACTTGTATGGTACCTATGAGGAGGCATATTCTTATGCCCCTAGAATGCTTCATCAAATAGCAAGTGCTAATAGGGGGACTCAAGTTTGGTGGAGAGAATGTCCAAACCCAATGAACCCGGGTGAGCTAATCCTGGACCGCTTATTCTGGGCATTCGCCCAGACTATACAAGCCTTCAGGCACTGTCGCCCGATATTATCTGTTGATGGTACCTTTCTCGCTGGAAAGTACAAGGGCACACTATTGGTGGCAATTGCAGCGGATGCAAATAATCAGCTTCTTCCTATTGCATATGCATTGGTCGAGAGCGAGAACAAAGATAGCTGGTTGTGGTTCCTGAGTTGCGTGAAGATTGGTGTCGTGAAAGAGCGTAAAGGTGTTTGCATCATCTCTAATCGCAACGCTGGATTATTAAGCGCTCTTGAAATAATTAAGGCGTCGGAAGAAGAGTGGGGCTGGCCCGATCTAGAGGGAAGGTGGTGCATGAGGCATTTGGCAGCAAACTTTTACTCCAAATTCAAAAACAAGGATTGGTTCAAGTTATTCAAGAGGATGTGCATGCAAAAAACTGAAGCCAAAATGAATGCGATCTGGGCAGGTATCAATGGTGAGATCGACCGCGCGGCCTTGCCGCAGAGAGAAGACCGGAGGGGTCGTAGGACGCCCATAAATTTGAGCCAGTGGATCCACGAGAATTGCCCTCATTTGGACAAGTCAGCGCAGGCTCACGACACTGGGGCTCGGTATGGAATAATGACCGGCAACATGTTAGAGGTGTACAATGGTGTTCTTAAAGGGGTGCGAGCACTGCCTATCACAGCCCTAATTGAAGAAACTTGGAATCGGACCCTGTCATACTTTGCAGACAGGGTCACCGTCGCCAAAGCACAAGTTGAATTGAACAAGCCATGGTCCGAGAAGATGCAAAGACATCTGGACGAGAAAGCAAAGAAGTCCCAAAGTCATGGCTGCAGGAAAGTGGACGCACTTAGGAATAAGTGGGAGGTCAATGTGCGAGCCAAGTACGTTAAGGGTCACCACAGAGGATCAAAAAAGCAAGCTGTCATCCTTGGCTCAACCTCCTGTGAGTGCACTTGTAACAAGCCCAAGCTTGAGGGCTACCCTTGCAGTCATGTGCTCCGGGCGGCTGCTGATCAAAAAATCAGCGTCGAGCCATACATATCGCCGTACTTCAACATGTACAATCTGTACAACACTTGGAACGGTGTCGGTGTTCTGGGAACGGGGGTCCCCAGACTTGCCTGCCTGTGGCCTGCGGCGTGGCTCAAGTGGGGGCCCAGCACGGCCCATCTTCATCAACACGAGGCTCAAGACCCTCGCGAGGGGCCAAGCCTCGCGAGGCGGACAACACGACGCATCCTCAGGCACAGCCTCATCAGGCTGGCTCGCGAGGAGGCGGAGAGTTCAAGGCAGGGTACCTCGCGAGGTGTCCGTGACGCAAGCCATGACGACACGGGGCACCAGGCGGGTGCCAGCGCGCGCAGCGTCCCTCTTTCCCCTTTGGTGCAAAGGGAGCAAGCGTATCAGCGGAGTACCGAGGCATCAGGCAAAGGTTGCCACTTCGGTGCAACGAGACCAAGACCAGGAGGACTACGAGACGGAGGTCACCATGGAGCCCAGCGCGGCGTCACCACCAGAGCCTTTGGCAGGCGAAGACTGCTTTTGTCAGGATACATGTACTCGCTGTCCCCCTTCAAATTAGCCCGCCATTGTTGGATCCCTTCCCGCTCAATATTTGGGGATAGGACCAGGGCCTCTATAAATAGGACTAGCCACCCACATAGCCGGGGGTTCGATTCCGGTTCGATTCCGGGGGGTTGGTTCGTTTGGTTCATAAGCATAGAGAGAGAGAGAGAGAGAGAGAGAGAGAGAGAGGGTGACTGAACTCTTCACAGCAGTTCATCACCACAGCCAAGAACAGACCCTCGCGAGGCTGTTCTTCCTTGTATTGTTCGTCCTCACCAGCCCCAGGAGGCAATCCATCCACCACACACTAGAGTAGGGTATTACACCACATCGGTGGCCCGAACCAGTATAAATCTTGTGTCTTTCGTGCAGTTCTTTTAGTAGTTTAGATCCCCTCGAGACGGAGAGGTTGAAGGCGAGATTTTCGCGCGCACCCCAGTGTTCGAACCTTAAGGGTCTGCCAGAACCCGAAATCCGACATTTGGCGCGCCAGGTAGGGGTGCGCCGGAATTCGTCTTCCACCGCTCCGCTCTCCTCCGACCGTCGCATCCATGTCTGACGCACATCGGGCCCGCGCCGAGCGCCGGGCCGCCATCGCTTCTCGCGTCGCCCAGACGGCCCCCATCGGTGGGCGTCCTCGTCGTTCCCCGTCGCCCGCCGTCAACGCCGCCACCGGCCCGGCGGGGGGCGAGCAGCAGGCATCGTCTCAGCACCCGTCCGTGCGGCAAGACGGCCGCACCGCCACTCCATCACTCGCTCCAGCCGGTTCTTCGTCCCGCGCGCTCCGCGCACCCTTGGAGGCTCGAGCTGCGCTCCTCGCGGCAAACGAGCTCCTGCGCTACCGTCCCGTCGACGACGTCTGTTGGGGAACGTAGTAATTTAAAAATTTTCCTACGCGCACGCAAGATCATGGTGATGCATAGCAACAAGAGGGGAGAGTGTTGTCTACGTACCAACGCAGACCGACTGCGGAAGCGATCACACAACGTAGAGGAAGTAGTCGTACGTCTTCCCGATCCGACCGATCCAAGCACCGTTACTCCGGCACCTCCGAGTTCTTAGCACACGTTCAGCTCGATAACGATCCTCGGGCTCCGATCCAGCAAAGCGTCGAGGAAGAGTTCCGTCAGCACGACGGCGTGGTGACGATCTTGATGTACTACCGACGCAGGGCTTCGCCTAAGCACTACAACGGTATGATCGAGGTGGAATTTGGTGGCAGGGGGCACCGCACACGGCTAAGGGACGATCAACAATGATCAATTGTGTGTCAAGAGGTGCCCCACTGCCCCCGTATATAAAGGAGCAAGGGGGAGGGGTTCGGCCGGCCAAGGGAGAGGGGCGCAGGAGGAGTCCTACTCCCACCGGGAGTAGGACTCCCCCCCAATCCTATTCCTAATAGGAATCCTCAAGGGGGAAAGAGAGAAGGGGTGCCCGACCACCTTCCCTAGTCCTAATAGGAAAGGGGGGAGGTGCGCAGCCCTCTATGGCAGCCCTTTTCACTTTTCCACTAAGGCCCAATAGGCCCATTTGCCTCCCGGGGGGTTCCGGTAACCCTCCCGGCATTCCGGTAAAATCCCGATTTCACCCGGAACACTTCCGATGTCCAAACATAGGCTTCCAATATATCAATCTTTACATCTCGACCATTTCGAGACTCCTCGTCATGTCCGTGATCACATCCGGGACTCCGAACAACCTTCGGTACATCAAAATGCATAAACTCATAATAACTGTCATCGTAATGTTAAGCGTGCGGACCCTACGGTTCGAGAACAATGTAGACATGACCGAGACACATCTCCGGTCAATAACCAATAGCGGGACCTGGATGCCCATATTGGCTCGTACATATTCTACGAAGATCTTTATCGGTCAGACCGCATAACAACATACGTTGTTCCCTTTGTCATCGGTATGTTACTTGCCCGAGACTCGATCGTCAGTATCCAGTACCTAGTTCAATCTCGTTACCGGCAAGTCTCTTTACTCGTTCCGTAATACATCATTCCGCAACTAACTCATTAGTTGCAATGCTTGCAAGGCTTAAGTGATGTGCATTACCGAGAGGGCCCAGAGATACCTCTCCGACAATCGGACTGACAAATCCTAATCTCGAAATACGCCAACCCAACATCTACCTTTGGAGCCACTTGTAGTACTCCTTTATAATCACCCAGTTACGTTGTGACGTTTGGTAGTACCCAAAGTGTTCCTCCGGCAAACGGGAGTTGCATAATCTCATAGTCATAGGAACATGTATAAGTCATGAAGAAAAGCAATAGCAACATACTAAACGATCGGGTGCTAAGCTAATGGAATGGGTCATGTCAATCAGATCATTCAACTAATGATGTGATCCCGTTAATCAAATAACAACTCTTTGTTCATGGTTAGGAAACATAACCATCTTTGATTAACGAGCTAGTCAAGTAGAGGCATACTAGTGACACTCTGTTTGTCTATGTATTCACACATGTATTATGTTTCCGGCTAATACAATTCTAGCATGAATAATAAACATTTATCATGATATAAGGAAATAAATAATAAATTTATTATTGCCTCTAGGGCATATTTCCTTCAGTCTCCCACTTGCACTAGAGTCAATAATCTAGTTCACATCGCCATGTGATTTAACAGCAATAGTTTACATCACCATGTGATTAACACCCATAGTTCACATCGTCATGTGACCAACACTCAAAGGTTTACTAGAGTCAGTAATCTAGTTCACATATCTATGTGATTAACACCCAAAGAGTACTAAGGTGTGATCATGTTTTGCTTGTGAGATAATTTTAGTCAACGGGTCTGGCACATTCAGATCCGTAAGTATTTTGCAAGTTCTATGTCTACAATGCTCTACACGGAGCTACTCTAGCTAATTGCTCCCACTTTCAATATGTATCCAGATTGAGACTTTAGATTCATCTGGATCGGTGTCAAAAACTTGCATCGACGTAACCCTTTACGACGAACCTTTTTGTCACGTCCATAATCGAGAAACATATCCTTATTTCACTAAGGATAATTCTGACCGCTGTCCAGTGATCTACTCCTAGATCACTATTGTACTCCCTTGCCAAATCAATGCAGGGTATACAATAGATCTGGTATACAGCATGACATACTTTATAGAACCTATGGCCAAGGCATAGGGGATGACTTTCATTCTCTTTCTATCTTCTGCCGTGGTCGGGCTTTGAGTCTTACTCAACTTCACACCTTATAATACAGGCAAGAACTCTTTCTTTGACTGCTCCATTTTGAACTACTTCAAAATCTTGTGAAGGTATGTACTCATTGAAAAAAAACTTATCAAGCGTCTTGATCTATCTCTATAGATCTTGAAGCTCAATATGTAAGCAGCTTCACCGAAGTCTTTCTTTGAAAAACTCCTTTCAAACACTCCTTTATGCTTTACAGAATAATTCTACATTATTTCCGATCAACAATATGTTATTCACATATACTTATCAGAAATGTTGTAGTGCTCCCACTCACTTTCTTGTAAATACAGGCTTCACCGCAAGTCTGTATAAAACTATATGCTTTGATCAACTCATCAAAGCGTATATTCCAACTCCGAGATGCTTGCACCAGTCCACAGATGGATCGCTGGAGCTTGCACATTTTGTTAGCACCTTTCGGATTGACAAAACCTTCTGTTGCATCATATACAACTCTTCTTTAATAAATCCATTAAGGAATGCAGTTTTGTTTATCCATTTGCCAGATTTCATAAAATGCGGCAATTACTAACATGATTCGGACAGACTCAAGCATAGATACGAGTGAGAAGCTCTCATCGTAGTCAACACCTTGAACTTGTCGAAAACCTTTTGCGACAATTCTAGCTTTGTAGATAGTAACACTACTATCAGCGTCCGTCTTCCTCTTGAAGATCCATTTATTCTCAATTGCTTGCCGATCATCGGGCAAGTCAACCAAAGTCCAAACTTTGTTCTCATATATGGATCATATCTCAGATTTCATGGCCTCAAACCATTTCGCGGAATCTGGGCTCATCATCGCTTCCTCATAGTTCGCAAGTTCGTCATGGTCTAGTAACATGACTTCCAGAACAGGATTACCGTACCACTCTGATGCGGATCTCACTCTGGTTTACCGACGAGATTCGGTAGTAACTTGATCCGAAGTTTCATGATCATTAGCTTCCTCACTAATTGGTGTAGGTGTCACAGAAACCGGTTTCTGTGATGTACTACTTTCCAATAAGGGAGAAGGTACGGTTACCTCATCAAGTTCTACTTTTCCTCCCACTCACTTCTTTCGAGAGAAACTCCTTCTCCAGAAAGTTTCCGAATTTAGCAACAAAAGTCTTGCCTTCGAATCTGTGATAGAAGGTGTACCCAACTGTTTCCTTTGGGTATCTTATGAAGACATATTTCTCCGATTTGAGTTTGAGCTTATCGAGATGAAACTTTTCCACATAAGCATCGCAACTCCAAACTTTAAGAAACGACAGCTTAGGTTTCTTGCCAAACCATAGTTCACACGGTGTCGTCTCAACGGATTTAGATGGTGCCCCTTTTTAACGTGAATGCAGCTGTCTCTAATGCATGACCCCAAAAACAATAGTGGTAAATCGGTAAGAGACATCATAGATTGCACTATATCCAATAAAGTATGGTTATGACGTTCGGACACACCATTATGATGTGGTGTTCCAGGTGGCGTGAGTAGTGAAACTATTTCACATTGTTTTAACTGAAGACCAAACTCGTAACTCAAATATTTGTCTCCGCGATCAGATCGTAGAAACTTTATTTTCTTGTCACGATGTTTTTCACTTCACTCTGAAATTCTTTGAACTTTTCAAATGTTTCAGACTTATGTTTCATCAAGTATATATACTCATATCTGCTCAAATCATTTGTGAAGATCAGAAAATAATGATACCTGTCACGAGCCATAATATTCATCGGACCACATACATCAGTATGTATGATTTCCAACAAATCTGTTGCTTGCTTCATTGTTCCGGAGAACGGCGTTTTAGTCATCTTGCCCAAAAGGCATGGTTCGCAAGCATCAAGTGATTCATAATCAAGTGATTCCGAAAGCCCATCAGCATGGAGTTTCTTCATGCGCTTTATACCAATATGACCTAAACGGCAGTGCCACAAATAAGTTGCACTATCATTATTAACTTTGCATCTTTTGGTTTCATTATTATGAATATGTGTATCACTACGATCGAGATCCAACGAACTTGTTTCATTGGGTGTATGACCATCGAAGGTTTTATTCATGTAAACAGAACAACAATTATTCTCTGACTTTAATGAATAACCGTATTGCAATAAACATGATCAAATCATATTCATGCTCAACGCAAAAACCAAATAACACTTATTTAAGTTCAACACTAATCCCGAAAGTATAGGGGAGTGTGCGATGATGATCATATCAATCTTGGAACTACTTCCAACACACATCGTCACTTCACCCTTAACTAGTCTCTGTTTATTCTGCAACTCCTGTTTCGAGTTACCACTCTTAGCAACTGAACCAATATCAAATACTGAGGGGTTGCTATAAACACTAGTAAAGCACACATCAATGTATATCAACTATACTTTTGTTCACTTTGCCATCCTTCTTATCCGCCAAATACTTGGGGCAGTCCCGCTTCCAGTGACCAGTCCCTTTGCAGTAGAAGCACTTAGTCTCAGGCTTAGGACCAGACTTGGGCTTCTTCACTTGAGCAGCAACTTGCTTGCCATTCTTCTTGAAGTTCCCCTTCTTCCCTTTGCCCTTTTCTTGAAACTAGTGGTCTTGTCAACCATCAACACTTGATGTTTTTCTTGGTTTCTACCTTCATCGATTTCATCATCATGAAAAGCTTGGGAGTCGTTTTCGTCATCCCTTGCATACTATAGTTCATCACGAAGTTCTACTAACTTGGTCATGGTGACTAGAGAATTCTGTCAATCACTATCTTATCTGGAAGATTAACTCCCACTTGATTCAAGCGATTGTAGTATCCAGACAATCTGAGCACATGCTCACTAGTTGAGCGATTCTCCTCCATCTTTTAGCTATAGAACTTATTGGAGACTTCATATCTCTCAACTCGGGTATTTGCTTGAAATATTATCTTCAACTCCTGGAACATCTCATATGGTCCATGACGTTCAAAACGTCTTTGAAGTCCCGATTCTAAGCCATTAAGCATGGTGCACTAAACTATCAAGTAGTCATCATATTGAGCTAGCCAAACGTTCATAACGTCTGCATCTGCTCCTGCAATAGGTCTGTCACCTAGCGGTGCATCAAGGACATAATTCTTCTGTGCAGCAATGAGGATAAACCTCAGATCACGGATCCAATCCGCATCATTGCTACTAACATCTTTCAATACAATTTTCTCTAGGAACATATCAAAATAAACATAGGGAAGCAACAACGCGAGCTATTGATCTACAACATGATTTGCAAAATACTACCAGGACTAAGTTCATGATAAATTGAAGTTCAATTTAATCATATTACTTAAGAACTCCCACTTAGATAGACATCCCTCTAATCCTCTAAGTCATCACGTGATCCAAATCAACTAAACCATAACCGATCATCACGTGAGATGGAGTAGTTTTCAATGGTGAACATCGTTTATGTTGATCATATCTACTATATGATTCACGCTCGACCTTTCGGTCTCCGTGTTCCGAGGCCATATCTGTATATGCTTGGCTCGTCAAGTATAACCTGAGTATTCCGCGTGTGCAACTGTTTTGCACCCGTTGTATTTGAACGTAGAGCCTATCACACCCGATCATCACGTGGTGTCTCAGCACGAAGAACTTTTGCAACGGTGCATACTCAGGGAGAACACTTCTTGATAATTTAGTGAGAGATCATCTTATAATGCTACAGTCAATCAAAGCAAGATAAGATGCATAAAAGGATAAACATCACATGCAATCAATATAAGTGATATGATATGGCCATCATCATCTTGTGCTTTGTGATCTCCATCTCCGAAGCACCGCCATGATCACCATCGTCACCGGCGCGACACCTTGATCTCCATCGTAGCATCGTTGTCGTCTCGCCAATCTTATGCTTCCACGACTATCACTACCGCTTAGTAATAAAGTAAAGCATTACATCGCGATTGCATTACATACAATAAAGCGACAACCATATGGCTCCTGCCAGTTGCCGATAACTCGGTTACAAAACATGATCATCTCATACAATAAAATCAGCATCATGCTTTGACCATATCACATCACAACATGCCCTGCAAAAACAAGTTAGACGTCCTCTACTTTGTTGTTGCAAGTTTTACGTGGCTGCTACGGGCTTAAGTAAGAACTTATCTCACCTACGCATCAAAACCACAACGATAGTTTGTCAAATAGACTCCGTTTTAACCTTCTCAAGGACCGGGCGTAGCCACACTTGGTTCAACTAAAGTTGGAGAGACAGTCTTCCGCAAGCCATCTATGTGCAAAGCACGTCGAGGGAACCGGTCTCGCGTAAGAGTACGCGTAAGGTTGGTCCGGATCATCTCGTCCAACAATACCGCCAAACCAAAGTATGACATGCTGGTAGGCAGTATGACTTGTATCGCCCACAACTCACTTGTGTTCTACTCGTGCAAATAACATCAAACCATAAAACCTAGGCTCGGATGCCACTGTTGGGGAACGTAGTAATTTCAAAATTTTCCTACGCGCACGCAAGATCATGGTGATGCATAGCAACGAGAGGGGAGAGTGTTGTCTACGTACCAACGTAGACCGACTGCGGAAGCGATCACACAACGTAGAGGAAGTAGTCGTACGTCTTCCCGATCCGACCGATCCAAGCACCGTTACTCCGGCACCTCCGAGTTCTTAGCACACGTTCAGCTCGATAACGATCCTCAGGCTCCGATCCAGCAAAGCGTCGAGGAAGAGTTCCGTCAGCACGACGGCGTGGTGACGATCTTTATGTACTACCGACGCAGGGCTTCGCCTAAGCACTACAACGGTATGATCGAGGTGGAATTTGGTGGCAGGGGGCACCGCACACGGCTAAGGGACGATCAACAATGATCAATTGTGTGTCAAGAGGTGCCCCCTGCCCCCGTATATAAAGGAGCAAGGGGGAGGGGTTCGGCCGGCCAAGGGAGAGGGGCGCAGGAGGAGTCCTACTCCCACCGGGAGTAGGACTCCCCCCAATCCTATTCCTAATAGGAATCCTCAAGGGGGAAAGAGAGAAGGGGTGGCCGGCCACCTTCCCTAGTCCTAATAGGACTAGGGAAAGGGGGGAGGTGCGCAGCCCTCTATGGCAGCCCTTTTCACTTTTCCACTAAGGCCCAATAGGCCCATTTGCCTCCCGGGGGGTTCCGGTAACCCTCCCGGTATTTCGGTAAAATCCCGATTTCACCCGGAACACTTCCGATGTCCAAACATAGGCTTCCAATATATCAATCTTTACGTCTCGACCATTTCGAGACTCCTCGTCATGTCCGTGATCACATCCGGGACTCCGAACAACCTTCGGTACATCAAAATGCATAAACTCATAATAACTGTCATCGTAACGTTAAGCGTGCGGACCCTACGGTTCGAGAACAATGTAGACATGACCGAGACACATCTCCGGTCAATAACCAATAGCGGGACCTGGATGCCCATATTGGCTCCTACATATTCTACGAAGATCTTTATCGGTCAGACCGCATAACAACATACGTTGTTCCCTTTGTCATCGGTATGTTACTTGCCCGAGACTCGATCGTCGGTATCCAATACCTAGTTCAATCTCGTTACCGGCAAGTCTCTTTACTCGTTCCGTAATACATCATTCCGCAACTAACTCATTAGTTGCAATGCTTGCAAGGCTTAAGTGATGTGCATTACCGAGAGGGCCCAGAGATACCTCTCCGACAATCGGAGTGACAAATCCTAATCTCGAAATACGCCAACCCAACATCTACCTTTGGAGCCACCTATAGTACTCCTTTATAATCACCCAGTTACGTTGTGACGTTTGGTAGTACCCAAAGTGTTCCTCCGGCAAACGGGAGTTGCATAATCTCATAGTCATAGGAACATGTATAAGTCGTGAAGAAAAGCAATAGCAACATACTAAACGATCGGGTGCTAAGCTAATGGAATGGGTCATGTCAATCAGATCATTCAACTAATGATGTGATCCCGTTAATCAAATAACAACTCTTTGTTCATGGTTAGGAAACATAACCATCTTTGATTAACGAGCTAGTCAAGTAGAGGCATACTAGTGACACTCTGTTTGTCTATGTATTCACACATGTATTATGTTTCCGGTTAATACAATTCTAGCATGAATAATAAACATTTATCATGATATAAGGAAATAAATAATAACTTTATTATTGCCTCTAGGGCATATTTCCTTCAACGTCTACGAAGAATGGCTCGACCGCGTCGCCGAGCTTGTCCGCGCCGCAGGGGGCTCTTCCGCATCGTCCGTCCCTCTGCACCGCACTCCGCCCCGCACGGGCAACGAATCTCCGGAGGCGCACCAGCCGCCTCCTCTCCAAGAAGACACCGTGGCTCCAAGGCGCTTGGTCCCTGGGCGGAACCCGCTCCGTCAGGCGCCAGTGCAGCAAGAGCAAAGCTGCCAAGAAATCCCTTGCCCGCAGGGGGCTGCCTGGGCGCTCCCTGCTCCGGCACGCCGCGACCCTGCTCCAGCTCCGGCACGCCAAGACCCCGCCCTGCTCCTAGCTGCAGCGCGTGGGGACCCTCAAGACCAAGCTCTCCACCAACCGAGGCCTTTCGTGGCCACCGCGGGCTGCCACGCCTACACCACTGAGCTGCGCAGCGTCGTGTGGCCCGGCAAGTTCAAGCCCGACCTGCCTCCTCGCTACGACGGCACAACTGACCCTGCGGAGTTCCTCCAGCTCTATGAGCTGGGCATCGAGGCTGTCGGCGGGGATGAAAAGGTCATGGCTAACTGGTTCCCCATGGCGCTGAAGGAAGGGGCGCGAACCTGGCTCCTGAATCTGGCTCCAGGCACGATCTCCTCCTGGGGCCAGATGCGCGCCCGCTTCATCGCCAACTTCCAAGGTACTCGCGACCGGCCGCCCGCCGTGAGCGACATGCGCCGCATCAAGCAACAACCCGGAGAGACCCTGCAAAAGTACATCCAGCGCTTCAATAGCGCGCGCCTCAAGATCCCCAGGGTGTCAGAGGAGGCCATCATCTCCGCTTTCTCTGATGGCGTGCATGATGTCAAGATGAAGGAGGAGCTGGCGATGCACGAAGACCTCTGTACCTCCCTGGAGCTGTTCAACTTGGCGAACAAGTGCGCCAGGGCTGAGGAGGGACATCTCTCCCTCCTCGAGCTGCCTGCCGTGGACCCAGAAGAGAAAAAGCCCAAGGCCAAGGACGTGAAGCGCAAGGGGGCTGCCGTGCTCGCAGCCGAACCAGACACCAAGCGGGGCAAGGATCTGCCCGAACCCTCCAGAGGCAGCTGGTACTGTGTGTACCACGACCTCCACACCCACAACACCAACGAATGTCAAGAGCTCCGCGCCGTGTGAGAAGGAAGGACCGGCCGTCGCCCTGCCCGTGCTGACCGGGGCTATGGCTGAGGAGGAGGAAGAAACCCAGGGTGCTGGGAAGACCGCGGCCCGCGCCAGGGGTGGCGCGACCAGCCTCGCGAGGACCGCTGGCGGGACCTGCCTCGCGAGGGGGACTGGAGGGACCAGCCTCATGAGGATCGCCCTCATGGCAACGCAGGCCTACCTCCGCTGCCGCCTCCACCAAGAAGGAACGAAGACCGCCATCAAGACGAGGGGACTGGGGGCTTCCAGGAGCCGCGCGCGATCGCCTGCATCCTGGGCGGAGCTCAAGCCCCAGCCTCCCAACGTATCTTCAAGCAGTTTGCCCGCGAAGTGAATGCAGCTCTCCCCAAGCTCGAAGCAACGCGCCCCCTCAGGTGGTCAGCGTGCCCCATCACGTTCAGCTCGGCAGACCAGCTCAAGTGCGCAACCACTGCAGGAGTCCTCCCGATGCTCTACTCCCCAGTCATCAGCAATGTGCAGGTCACCAAGACCCTCATCGATGGCGGGGCAGGGCTCAACGTCCTGTCCGTGGAAACATTCAACAACCTCCAAGTGCCCTATGACCAGCTTCAGCCAACTAGGCCTTTCTCCGGGATCACCGACGGTTCCACAATCTCGATCGGGCAGGTCCGCCTCCCTGTCACCTTCGGGGCCCGCAGCAACTACCGCAGCGAGCTCATCGACTTCGACGTCGCCCACATCTGCCTGCTGTACAATGCCATCCTTGGGTACCCAGCGCTGGCCAAGTTCATGGCCGTGACCCACCATGGCTACAACGTCCTCAAGATGCCAGGGAGTGGCGGCATCATCACGGTGCCCTGTGAAGAGAGAGATGCAGTGTGTTCCCTGGAGCGAGCCTTTCAGGCCGCGTCGCTAGAAGACCCAGATTGCGGAAGCAGGAGGCTTCCTGAGACCACCCCCAAGAAGAAGAAGACGTCATCAGGCTCAGCCCCTCAGGAGGCAGGCCCCTCAGGGCCCGTGCCTCCTCAAGAGGGCCCTCCGTCCATCGCATAGGAAAGCGCGCCCGGCGCCCTCCTCAGGCAGGGCTCGGGGGCTCTCACCTGGAGGGCCACCGACCTAGCCGGAGTCACGAGGGAGGCGCTTGGGCACCATGTGGAGGCGTGCTTCGCAGCACGTTTCCCTCAGGAGGGAGCCAGGCGAGGAAGATCAGACCAGCAAGAGTTCGTTGATGAGGCCATTCAAGAGCTATAGGAGACAAGGATCATGAGAGGTTGCCGCCGCTTGCCAGCCGTGGCCCCACATCCAGGCGAGGATGGTGGGCTGCGCATCTACGTCGACATACCAGGGCTCGATCAGGTCGCCACAACGGAGCGCCTCTGGCCCTCGCAAGTGGGGCGCTGCGGAGGTCCACCCCACAGCTATGTTCGCATGCCTCACGGCCTGCCGAGCATGGCTGCGGCGTACCAGCGCCTCTTGAGGGGCATTGTGGAGGCTCTGGAAGACAGGCGTTCCGCGGCCTTGGCGGAGGTGGAGGCAGCTCGCGAGGGGTCACCAGCGCCTCCGGAGCCTGGGGGCTCGTGAGGACCGGCTTCTGCAGCCCGCCAAGTATGCCGCACCAACGCCACTACGCCGACGACATCCTCAGGTGACATCTTTCAAGTTCCGCTCTCAGCTGGGAGCACCCTCCCAGGGTTGCATCACTCCCAGGCCGCGTGGGTCCGTCCCCGCGGCATGTATCTGCATTTACCTTTCCGTCGTTAGTTTGCCTTGTTGGGGGCGCCCCTCGGGCTGCATCATCCCCAAGCCGTTGGGGCCAGGCCCAGCGGCGTGTATCTCCGTAGTGTTTATTTCCAACTATGCATTGCCTATCACGCTTAGCTGCATGGTGCCCGTCCGCGGCATCTTCTCTTCCCATGTCGGCCACTTGCACGTTAAAGGGGGGGGGTGCCAGAGCATCGCGACTCAGGGCTCTTACTGGCTCTCCAGCCCTCACCCTCTAGCCTTGTCCACGGCATCGCGACCTGGCATACCAGCGACGGCTGAGACAAGCTCGAGGGCCGGGACCCGAGGACGTAGAGTACCGGCATCTAACCAAATTTTGCAGGGACACATCTCAAGATATGGCCTAGTGCCGGGCGCAACCCGCCCAGAGGTAGGGCCTCGTGAGTCCCGCGCTGGCTCACGGGTGCCCAGATACACCTCACCCAGCTCTACCGTGCCGGTCACGTGTCAGGGCGGGGCTGTATACGCCCCGGGGGCTCCTCCCGGAGGGGAGCCCCCTCCCACGTACCAGTGGAAGCACCATGCTCCGCGCTGGCTGACGACACTGCCGAGGAGCGGCTATGCCCGTACACATACGGAAGCGCTATGCTCCGCGCTGGTGATAAACAACTAAGGGTGGCCTCCGGGCCGCGTTAACCTCAGGGAGCCCAGAGCTTAGTGGCTGGCCTCATCGCAACGCCTCCCCTCGGGAGCGCCGCGCGAGGGGGCTGGGCACGGGGGCTACGGCTGGGTCACGCCCAAACGTACGCCGCCCAGCCAGGCCCCTCGGGCCTGGTTCGCCGCGCGTCTCTCCCCGAGCGGAGCCAAGGTATGAAGGCCGTTTGCGCGTCAAGGGGGACCCCTGGGCATCGCGACCCAGGGGCCTAACTGGTCCCGTAGCCCCTCACTCCTTAGTTCCGAAAGGCTATGCTGGGTGAGGTACGCGCGGGGTCGGGCTCTGCAGACGTAGAACGGTAGCCACGCTTACATCTCGCCTCACCACCCGCTGTTCGCGCGTCAAGGGGGACTCCTGAGCATCGCGACTCAGGAGCCTAACTATCTCTGTAGCCCCTCACTCCTTAGTTCTGAAAGGCTATGCTGGGTGAGGTACGCGCGGGGTCGGGCTCTGCAGACGTAGAACGGTAGCCACGCTTACATCTTGCCTCACCACCCGCTGTTCGCGCGTCAAGGGGGACTCCTGAGCATCGCGACTCAGGAGCCTAACTGGCTCCGTAGCCCCTTACTCCTTAGTTCCGAAAGGCTATGCTGGGTGAGGTACGCGCGGGGTCGGGCTCTGCAGACGTAGAACGGAAAACACGCCTACATCACACTTCCCTACTTGTTGTTCGAGCGCCAAAGGGGACTCCTGAGCATCGCGACTCATGAGCCTAACTTGTCACGTGGCCCCTCACTCCTTTGGTCCCGTCCTGGTTTCCGGTCGGGGCTGATGCTGGGTGAGGCATGCGCGGGGCCGGGCCCTGCCGACGTAGAACACAAGCAAGTAGGGAAGAAAAGCATAAAATCCAAGGAACTTAAAAGCAAATATTACAGTCCATACTGTCAGTCTCAATACCAAACGCAATTTTAAATGCCTCCCCGAGGCGTGATGCATGTGCAGGAACCTAAAGAAGAGCAGGGACGGGACGGAGTCACTCGTCGGCGCTGGTTCCGCCTCGTGGAACAGGTCGGCAGCGCCTTGCTTCGGCCTGGTGCTGAAGGCCCAGAACTTCTCCAGCAGCGCCTCCGCACGCCCCTTCACGGCTTCGACAGCGGCAGCAGCACCCTCGCCGCTCACCGGTTCCAGCAGGGCGTCGAGATCGGTGTTGGGATCGCGGAGGTAGACATGGGCAAAGACCCGTGTCAGCGCGGCAGAAGACAGGACGTGCGTCTCGGCCTCGGCCGCGGGGCCGATGCCGAGGACGACGTCCTCAAGAGCCTTGACCAGGAAGGGAAGCAGCTGGGCGGGGCCATCCTCGTCACCAACAAGCGGGCTGTCCAAGCCGCTCTCGTAAAGCATCTTCAGGGAAGCGCGAGCGTCCTTCTCCATGTCCGCGAAGGCCACGCGATCTTCGGCGAGGACCTGAGCCTTGGCGTCCAGCTCGGCCTTCGTCGCCTCCAGCTCCTGCTTCCACACGCCTAGACGCTCGCGGCGCTTCTTGAGCTTGGCCTCCGAGTCCACGAGCGCCGCCTCACGCGCCTTCGCCCCCCCTCTCCTGCTCTTGGCGAAGGCGAACCTCCTCCGCAAGTTGGCCCCGCAGGCCTTGCAGTTCATCCTCCAGCGCCTTGCAGCGGTCGCGGGCCTTGACCACTTCCCCCAAGGCCGTGTCACGAGCAATCTTCGCCTCAAGGACGGCCCGCTTCTCCTCGTTGCGGGCCGTCGAAGCCTGAACCAGCGCCGCCCGGATTGAAGCATCAGAGCGAATCCACCGTGAAGCCAGTTCCAGACGCCCGGCCACCAGGCGAGGGTCGGCGCCGAGAAGGTCCTGGCGCAGCCGGTCCAGTTCAGCAACAGCATGCTCCAAGACGGAGGAAGAAGACGGAGGAGCCTCGACGCGCTCCAGGACGACAGGAGGAGCTGAGGGAGCAGTGGCCAGCAAAACGGGAGGAGAAGGTGGCGGCAAGGCCGCCAAATCCCGAGCCAGCGTTCGCTGCGTCTCCCCAGCCGTGGCAGTGGCGCCGGACGAGGACACCTCAGGAGTCACCTGGGCCATGGGGGCTGAGCTCGCCCCCGCCAGAATGGCCAGACCTCCTGAGGGCAACCGACCAGGAGAAGCCCGCGCACCGCGATCGCCCCCTTTCACAGGCGGGGACGCTGCCGCGGATGGAGCCTCAGGAGCCCGCTTCGGTTTCTTCGCCAAAGGCGCCCGCCTACTCAAGAGAAGCAATCGTCAGGCCTCGTCGGCAGAATGAGAAACAAGAGAACAAGGATCAAGCGCTTACGGGTCATCGCCGGTGAGCTCGGGCAGCTTCCGGCCCAACTTCAAGCCAAACAGCCAGCTGGAAGGGTCGACCTTGGGAGCGGAAGGCGTGGCAGCGGACTGCCCCGGGGTAGGGGCAGGCCCGCGGGGGACCAGCCCGGTCTTGTCCTTCTTCGGGATCGGAGGCGAGCTCCCGCTACCCAGCACATCATCATCATCATCATCGCTCGGCGATAGGCGGAGAGTACGGGGCGAGCGGCGAGGGAAGGGAGCCCTCGACTCTCCGTCAGTCGCCCCGGAGTCGGGCCCCTCTCCCCGCTCCTCTTCGCCCTCCTCCTCGCTGGAGTCACTGGAGGGCACGTCCACCAGCCCTTCAGAAGGCGCCACGGGCATGAGCCTGACCCCGTTGAAAACGGGCATGGACTTCACCACCTGCTCCCAGTCGCTGCGAAGAAACAAGGGCTTGGGAGCGCCCTCCATCCTTGCCATTGTGCTCCCGACCAGAGATTGAAGAACCGCGTCCACGTCCTCTTCGTCCACAGGCACGGGGCTCAGATGAGGCCTCCACATCGGAGAAGAGTACTGCCGGAGTGGAGCCAGCTGCTGCTCCAAGAACTCCCTCAATAGTGACACGCCAGTCAACTTCGCCGTCGCCATGTTGGCTGGCCTCAAGTCCGCATCCATCTTCTCCAACACCGGCTTCGCGCGGGGATCCGCGAGCTCCTCCCGGCACCAGTCACTGGCGCTCACGGCCTGCTCCGTGCGCGGGATCAGCCGAGGGTGGACGCGCCCGGCGTCAACCAAGACCCACTTGCTCCGGAAGCCATCAGCCCTCTTCCCAGGATTCGAGATGGTGATGGTGCTGCCATGCACGACGAAGCTCGCGCACGCGGAAGGAGAACTGCCAGTAGTTCGGAGGTAGAAGTAGTGGCGTAGCAAGGCCACCGAGGGCTGCACCTCCACGTGGGCCTCGCAGTAGTAAGCGAAGATCGCCAGGAGAAGGACAGAGTTGGGGTGGAGATGCAGAGCCAGCAAGTTGTAGTGGCGAAGGACAGAGAACAAGAACTCAGAGAAGGGAGGCACCAAGCCCGCTGCGATGGCGCTCACAAAGAAAGGGTAATAGGTGATCCCTCGACCTTTAGGGGAGGCGGAGCCGACCTTGAACACCTCCGTCCCAGCGACGCCCTGCGCCGCCGCCATCCGGCACAGCCGGGCAAAGGTGGCCTTGGACACAGTCGGTGGGTCCAGAGCAGGGGAATACCAAGCTTCGGCTGAAGGCTTGCGAGGCGCCATGGTTTCCTAGGTCGCGCAACCGGAGTAGATCTGGAAGTTTGGAGGAATAAAGGGGAGGCGCAAGAAAGGGGATCTGAGCAGCAACCGAAGAAAGCAAGGGCGAAGTCTGGGAAGATGCCTCTCCCTTGTCAACCCGCATGGTTGCTAAGGCGCCACGTCCAACCAACCGCCACGCGGCGTCCGAGGCCGCAGGCTGTTAGGGCCCGCGGCGCTTCGCCCTTGCCCTTTCGCCTCTCGGCACGACCAAGTCCATGCGCGCCTTGGGCCCGGGGGCTACTGTTGGCGTTCTGGGAACGGGGGTCCCCAGACTTGCCTGCCTGCGGCCTGCGGCGTGGCTCAAGTGGGGGCCCAGCACAGCCCATCTTCATCAACACGAGGCTCAAGACCCTCGCGAGGGGCCAAGCCTCGCGAGGCGGACGACACGGCGCATCCTCAGGCACAGCCTCATCAGGCTGGCTCGCGAGGAGGCGGAGAGTTCAAGGCAGGGTACCTCGCGAGGTGCCCGTGACACAAGCCATGACGACACGAGGCACCAGGCGGGTGCCAGCGCGCGCAGCGTCCCTCTTTCCCCTTTGGTGCAAAGGGAGCAAGCGTATCAGTGGAGTACCGAGGCATCAGGCAAAGGTTGCCACTTCGGTGCAACGAGACCAAGACCAGGAGGACTACGAGATAGAGGTCACCATGGAGCCCAGCGCGGCGTCACCACCAGAGCCTTTGGCAGGCGAAGACTGCTTTTGTCAGGATAGATGTACTCGCTGTCCCCCTTCAAATTAGCCCGCCATTGTTGGATCCCTTCCTGCTCAATATTTGGGGAGAGGACCAGAGCCTCTATAAATAGGACTAGCCACCCACATAGCCGGGGGTTCGATTCCGGTTCGATTCCGGGGGGTTGGTTCGTTTGGTTCATAAGCATAGATAGAGAGAGAGGGTGACTGAACTCTTCACAGTAGTTCATCACCACAGCCAAGAACAGACCCTCGCGAGGCTGTTCTTCCTTGTATTGTTCGTCCTCACCAGCCCCAGGAGGCAATCCATCCACCACACACTGGAGTAGGGTATTACACCACATCGGTGGCCCGAACCAGTATAAATCTTGTGTCTTTCATGCAGTTCTTTTAGTAGTTTAGATCCCCTCGAGACGGAGAGGTTGAAGGCGAGATTTCCGCATGCACCCCAGTGTTCGAACCTTAAGGGTCTGCCTGAACCCGAAATCCAATAAACGGTGAGTTTTGCTAGGCTCACATCATGCGACGACCAAGTACGTTCGGACCCATCCCTTTTGACATCCCTTGTTGATCGGTGGAGACCTGAAACCCACACCTTTCACTTTCGTTTTGGGGATCTTGCACCTACACCGAAAGATGTTTCTATGATCACTGCTCTACCAATTAGAGGTGAGCCGGTAGTCTCTCCACGAGTGTCTCCATCTTGAGCATTAGATATAGCAGCCCGTCTTGGGATGGAAATGCCAGAATCACAACGTTCTGGTAACCCTCGGGGCATCCCACTCGTCTGGCTTCATGATAACTTTCGTAATTTATCTAGCTTCGCCAATGAGGAGACGAGAAAAAGACATCTGTTTGCATATTTGTTGTGGCTCCTCGGGAATCTATTTCCAAATTCACATGGGGACGTTGTTGTCCCTAGTCTCATCTACATTGCAGAGAATATGGTAGATGAACCTTTACCCGAGCAGCCAAAATATAGCTGCGGTTCTGCCATGCTATCTCATACATACAGAGGCTTGTGTGATGCCACGCAAAAAACCACTTTCGCACAAAAAGCTCCATTACTTTGTGTCGCCTATGAGTTTCTACAGTTGTGGTCCTGGGAATACCTCCCTGTAGGACGACCTCGTATAGTACAACTCGTATACCCATACGACTTTAGCGAGGGTGCCAGCGCAACTATGGCTACCAGGTGGACAAAGGCACGGAAACGTTGGTCTCCAGATACTGCGAAAAATTGTTACCCTATGTACCACCAATAGTTTGAGATACTTGATGAGGCAGAAGTCACATGGAACCCGTGGACTCAGGACCAGCTACAGATGGTCTTTGATGCTCGACACTTCACACCAGGCATGTTGACCGATAGTGCATTCTGGCTGACTCGCTGCAACTTATTGTTCCTGTGGTGTGTTGAGCCTTACAACCCAGAGCGTGTAATGAGACAGTTCGGTCTCTATCAAGAAATTCCACCACCTTTTCCCAGACATATCGACGAGGAAACACATAAGTAAGATGTGACATCCCTAAATAGTTAGTGTCATTTTTAATTTACTAAACTCACACTTTGTTACATAATTTGCAGGCTAACCAATATGGGCAGGGGTTGGAGTTTATACGATTGGAGGGAAGAGAACATTGAATGGGTACACAAGTGGGAAAATGAAGCGCTAGCAGATATAGTACATCAACTTAGGTATATTTTATTTACATTATTTTATTACGATGATCATACGATGCGTGAAGATGCTTTGCTTTCATCACAACGGTTTATGTAATTATTTAATTTTGCAGACCATACGATGGAAGTACAGATCAAGCGTACAAGCAGTGGTACTGCATGAACACACGTGCTAGCCTGGCTAGTCAGCCAGCTACTATACCAACACATCTCACACAAGAGGAGCAGGCGCGGAGACATGTTGAGTTGCATGCAGCTTACTATCGTGACCAGATGGTAATCACTTGTAACTTTTTTAGGTCCATCATTTCATAATCATTTGAACTAAATAACATCCAAATATTGTTCAGCTTCAAAATTGCAACGAAGTAGGGCAGATGGCTACGGATAGCATGCCGGCCCAGGGCCCATCTCGCAAGACATTACAGAAACGTTTTCAACAATATGTGGCAAAGAAGTTCAGATGCGGTAGAGGCGACGACATTGTCACTGGAGCATACAACATGCCGGTAGAAGGTCAGCCAGACCGAGTGCAGCGCCGTCGTCCAGACCGAGCGAGGCGCATACGAGCCATGGGCAGTGCGGGGAGGGTCCGAGTACTAGAACGACATTGCCACGACATGACTCATCTCTGCCACTGCATCGCTCTTCTTCGATGCAGCTTCGTCAGGGGCAGACATCTCAGGACCGTGGCATGGGCTTGGATTCGATGCCCGAGCAGTTTCTTTCCCCTAACCCATATGCGTACACAGGATATAATGCATACACCCAAGGTGAGGGATCTCAGCCATATCTCTCCACGTGAGGGATCCCCATGCCCGAGGAGACTCGTGTACCAGATTTAAACCAGCACCACGTACAATGGCCAGATAGTATAGGAGAGGGATCTGATCAGGTAGTCATGTTTACATTTCAATGCATTTACAATGATATCATATATTATCCTCTAACAATTTGTTTACAATGTTTCTATGTGCAGGACATACCTGATGTTAATTGGGGCGATGAGAACACCCAACGTGGCGTCAACACAGGCCTCCGGGGAGCATCACATGATCATGGCGCCAACACAGGCCTCCGGGGAGCATCACATGATCATGGCGACACGGTTACATCATTAGTTACAGAGTTCTTCGGAGGGGACGTTATTGGCCCATCTTTTATCCCCGCGGAGTCACAACCATACGCCTACAATTACGCTTCAGGTTCGCAACAAGGATTCGCGACTCCACCACCTACGCAGGACTCGCAGACACATGAAGCCGAATTGGAGTACGGTCGCAGTCTTCGTGTAACTCGGCCACCTAATCTCTTGTCGCCTTCCGGTCGTAAGGAAAGGCCAGGTGGTTGTCGTAAAGTAGGGTGATTCATCTATCCGCATGTGCGACCCATTGTATCTACATATGTCTTTATCAGACTTTTCGATTTGAACATCTATGTATGCTGAAATAAAAATGCACCAGTCAGGAACAATTTTTCCCGCCTATATCTCCCGCCATACTATCCTGCTCCACTCTTTTGCTTATGTTAGGCCGAAATGATTTTTTTTTAAATTTTGGCTGATGAATACTGTGCAACCATTGCCCATCTTAGACATTGAAAAAAATATATTTTCAGGCAACGCTTTCCCCTCAATATTTTCCCGCCAACGCTTTCCCTCCATATGTTCCCGCCACCCGTTTCCTGCCAACCCCTTCCCGCCATATCTTCCTGCCACCCGTTTCCCGCCAACCCCTTCCCGCCATATGTTCCCGCCAACCCTTTCTCGCCATACCGCAGTCGTTCTTTCCCGCCATTTTCGCCTCTCTACCTATAAAACCCCCTTCAGACGGAGGTTGATAAGAATTAGAGTGTAGTGTAGGCGAGATGTCCCATTATCCTTTCGATCGTAGTTTCACCCTGGGATGAGCAGCACTCTTCTGAGGCTAGCTATCGATTTCAGGATGGACAATAGGATAGTTCCATGGGACGAACTCACCGGTAGTGACACCATAATGAATGAGTTGGCTCACCAATTACGTAGGTCTGGGTGGCCTGAAAGGACCTATGAGGAGGTACGCAAAGAACTTCTTAGGTTGAATGCAAGGTGGAAGAAGGTAGTGGAGATGAAGAGTGAAACTTTTAGAAGGACTGCAGAAAAGCATCCATTTTTATGGACTGAGGAGAGCGAGGACGAAGATGATATCTTCATGCCGCCGCTTCTGGGTTCTGCATCATCAAAGGGCAAGAGTTCTGCATCGTCCAAGGGCAAGAGTACTGCATCCTCGAAGGGCAAGAGTTCTTCATCGTCCAAGGGTAAGAGTTTTGCATCCTCGAAGGGCAAGATTTCTGCATCGACGGAGGATGACGATGATGCCTTCATGTAGTTTTTAAGTTGTATTCCAGTTGTACCATTTAATTCAGATGTACTTGCATTATTAGTTTGTACTCTCTTATTGTAAGGCATTATGTTCTATCTTAATTTCATTTTGTGGTTGTTGCACGATGTTCGAGAATTAGTGGAGGGAAAGAAAATGCCACTACTTTATTCTAAAACTATATTTTTTTTCCATCACGACAAGGTACAACTGAAAATAAGATACAATACGACAAGGTACAACTGAAAATAAGATACATCGTACAATTTAAATAAAGTTACATTTAACTACTGAAATAAAGCTACATTAAACTGCAGAAATAAAGATACAAATGATTGCGAAATTTAAAATACTACCACAGGAATCTACTGAGTCCAACGTGGATATTTTTCTTTTCCATCGTCAGCTTCTTCTGCTGCCTTGGCCTAACGAGCCCTTTCTTTCTTTCTCCGCCTCACGAGCCTCCTTTCGCTGTCGTTCCTGCCCCTCCATGCGACGAGCCTCTTCCCTGTTTTTCTTTCCTAAATCCTGAAAAAACCGGTGTTGCTCCGCACAGTATTCTTTTAACTCTCTCTCTCTCTCGCTCTGCTTTCTCCTCAGCTTCCGCCTTCTCGCGTCGCTCTTCTGCATAGAAACTATTCCACGCACGGCGACTTCTTTCACGAATCTCAGTCACTGCCCAAGCCGGCATCTCCGTGTCAATCCAACGATAGTACATGCACAGAGGCGGAGGAGACTACAACAAGAAACCAGAATGTTATTAAAGAATCTATCAAAATACCAACAATATCTATTTATGATGGTTAAAGCATACCGGAGGCTTATCGTACTCTGAAATAGCTATGGGTGGATCTTCCTCATAATTGACGCACATGAAAAACTTCATGCCCAACCAATCTGAAAAATCCGTAACCTCCTTCACCTTGCAAAGATCGCCACACCAACACCGCAGGACCGCCACCCTCGGAGGCAAACTTGCATTCTTCATTTTCCTCGGCCTAATGCTTTGATCCGAGCAAGGCAAACTCATACCGACTGAAAATATGTGTTACACACTTTGCGCAGTGCCGATTTCGAGGATGGCTGGACGAGAGCCTCGGTGTCTCCTTTTATAAGCTCGGACGATAAATGATGGCGAGAAAATTAAGCGGGGATATTTAGGATCCCTGTAGTGTCGGCACAACAGCTTCCCGCAGCATCGGATTCCCAGTGCCATCGCATCCGTTGAGGCAAAAGAAGCAAAGGCAGGACTGATTCCCGGGCGAAAGAACCAAAAGCGTCCATATTCCCGCGCGTCAGAGTCACCGCCATCAGTGTCGCTGTCGTGCCTCGGAATCAGCGCCTTTTGCGCACTGTTGCGCGTGCAGCAGCACAACACATGCCGCCTCGGCTGGTGGCAGCGTGGCCCACCTGCTGGGCCCGCGCGCAGCAGGCCGTGTCGGCTGGGGAGCGATAGCGGCAGCGGCGGCCGCCTCACCCGGTGGCGGCCGGGCCCACCTGGTGCGGCTCATTCCGTCGCGGCACGCTGCACTGTGCAAAAGCCGTTGTGCCCCGCGCGGCCGCCTCCTGCGGTGGCGGCTGGGCCCGCCACCTCATGGCGTGGCGGCAGGTGACATGTGTCACCTGCCGCGCCTGCCGCCACTTGTGCGGGGGTCTCTTTTGTCAATTTCGTCCGCAGGGGGTCTCTTTTGGCAATTCCAGTGGGCAGAGGGTCTCTTTCGACAAAAAATCTCACAAGTAACGCAACAACGACATGAGACCTATTTGATGTGACGTTATCTTCCACAGTTCGCTGTGTTATTTAATCCGCCAGAAAAGGTATGGGTGCGGCACAAAGACTCCAACGATACACGGGAATACTCAACGATCACCGATGATTTGTTAACAAAATCCATGAGAAAAAAAGGTGATGTCAGCCAAAATTTTCTTTTCTTAATTTCTTTGTCCTTTTTGTTGAGTAAACATGCAATTTTTTGACTAATTTAATCCATAAATAGATGACTAGCATAGCATTGACAGAATTAGCAACATACTGATACTGATCTAAACGAGCACGTACTACGCAAACAGTAGACAAATTTACATATAATGCTAGTACTGCTAATATAGAAATAATCATGAGAGGGATATACGTGTTATACCCTCCAGTAGGCCATGCATAAGCCGCCACGATGGTGGCGGTAGCAGCGGCATCCTCGGCGGCCTTCTTGTCGGCCTCAAGCTTCTCGGCGGCAGCACGTTCGGGGTCGGTGGACATGGTGATGATGAGGGTGATGCGGACGTAGAGGAAGTAGACGAGCAGCAAGCAGTCGCGTAGTCGCTTCCCAAAAACCTATTCGCCCCTCTCCCATACAGGAATCATAAGGGCAGGGTTTCGGAGACCTGTTCTCCCGTCGACCGTGTACGCGGCGGACGGGATGGAGTCACCGGTGGCAGCATCAGTAAAGGAACGACAGTGGGCATGCGTGTGGAGCAGACGCGATGCGATCTGATCGTGGCGTCTAAGGTTAGGAGACATCGCACACTTATATAGACGCAGCCGTGTGGAGAGACGTGGGCTCAACCCGCGTCCGAGTTCGTAACAGCCCACGATCCGACGTCTCAGATCGTAGCCCAGATGTCATAGAACTCTCCGTTAGTGAACGGCAAAAATAAGCGCGTAGGTGTGAGCTCGACTCGGCTCAATCCTGCAACTCACGTCGCGTCACGTCGTGACGAGGCGTGGCGTGGCGAGGCGGGCGGCGGAGGAGTTCGTGAGGGCCTCTTTTATTCTCAAGCTTCAATAGCATGTGAAAGAGCATCCCTTATAAAGAGGTCCAACTCCTCTTCCACTTCCGGGGTGGGACTAAACTTCCCAACTCCACCTAGTGCCAATAAACCCACATGGGCCCTTAGAGATTTTCCAGAAATTGCTATATGGGCCTAAAGCCCATCCCAAATTTCAGCAATCCCCCACCAGATCTCGAGGGTGAAGGAAATATGCCCTAGAGGCAATAATAAAGTTATTATTTATTTCCTTATATCATGATAAATGTTTATTATTCATGCTAGAATTGTATTAACCGGAAACATAATACATGTGTGAATACATAGACAAACAGAGTGTCACTAGTATGCCTCTACTTGACTAGCTCGTTAATCAAAGATGGTTATGTTTCCTAACCATGAACAAAGAGTTGTTATTTGATTAACGAGGTCACATCATTAGTTGAATGATCTGATTGACATGACCCATTCCATTAGCTTAGCACCCGATCGTTTAGTATGTTGTTGTTGCTATTCTTCATGACTTATACATGTTCCTATGACTATGAGATTATGCAACTCCCGTTTACCGGAGGAACACTTTGGGTGCTACCAAACGTTACAACGTTACTGGGTGATTATAAAGGAGTACTACAGGTGTCTCCAAAGGTAGATGTTGGGTTGGCGTATTTCGAGATTAGGATTTGTCACTCCGATTGTCGGAGAGGTATCTCTGGGCCCTCTCGGTAATACACATCACATAAGCCTTGCAAGCATTGTGACTAATGAGTTAGTTGTGAGATGATGTATTACGGAACGAGTAAAGAGACTTGCCGGTAACGAGATTGAACTAGGTGTTGGATACCGACAATCGAATCTCGCGCAAGTAACTTACCGATGACAAAGGGAACAACGTATGTTGTTATGCGGTCTGACCGATAAAGATCTTCGTAGAATATGTAGGAGCCAATATGGGCATCCAGGTCCCGCTATTGGTTATTGACCGGAGACGTGTCTCGGTCATGTCTACATTGTTCTCGAACCGTAGGGTCCGCACGCTTAAGGTTTCGATGACAGTTATATTATGAGTTTTGATGTACCGAAGGAGTTCGGAGTCCCGGATGAGATCGGGGACATGACGAGGAGTCTCGAAATGGTCGAGACGTAAAGATCGATATATTGGACGACTATATTCGAACTTCGGAAAGGTTCCAAGTGATTCGGGTATTTTTCGGAGTACCGGAGAGTTACGGGAATTCGCTGGGAGAAGTATTGGGCCTTGATGGGCTTTAGTGGGAAGAGGAGAAAAGGCCTGCTGCGCCCCCCCTCCCCTCTAGTCCGAATTGGACTAGGGAAAAGGGGGCCGGCCACCTCTCCTTCTCCTCCTATTCCTTCTCCCTTCCTCCCCTCTTGGTGGACTCCTACTAGGACTTGGAGTCCTAGTAGGACTCCCTATCCTGGCCGCACCTTTGCCTTGGCCGGCCTCCTCCTCCTCCATCCTTTATATACAGGGGCAGGGGGCACCCCATAGACACACAAGTTGATCCTTGAGATCGTTCCTTAGCCGTGTGCGGTGCCCCCTGCCACCAAATTCCACCTCGATCATACCGTTGTAGTGCTTAGGCGAAGCCCTGCGTCGGTAGTACATCAAGATCGTCACCACGCCGTCGTGCTGACGGAACTCCTCCCCGAAGCTTTGCTGGATCGGAGCCCGGGGATCATCATCGAGCTGTACGTGTGTTAAGAACTCGGAGGTGCCGGAGTAACGGTGCTTGGATCGGTCGGATCGGGAAGAAGACGTACGACTACTTCCTCTATGTTGTGTGATCGCTTCCGCAGTCGGTCTGCGTTGGTACGTAGACAACACTCTCCCCCTCGTTGCTGTGCATCACCATGATCTTGCGTGTGCGTAGGATTTTTTTTGAAATTACTACGTTCCCCAACAGTGGTATCAGAGCCTAGGTTTTATGGTTTGATGTTATTTGCACGAGTAGAACACAAGTGAGTTGTGGGCGATACAAGTCATACTGCCTACCAGCATGTCATACTTTGGTTCGGTGGTATTGTTGGACGAGACGACCCGGACCAACCTTACGCGTACTCTTACGCGAGACCGGTTCCCTCGACGTGCTTTGCACATAGATGGCTTGCGGAAGACTGTCTCTCCAACTTTAGTTGAACCAAGTGTGGCTACGCCCGGTCCTTGAGAAGGTTAAAACAGAGTCTATTTGACGAACTATCGTTGTGGTTTTGATGCGTAGGTGAGATGAGTTCTTACTTAAGCCCGTAGCAGCCACGTAAAAACTTGCAACAACAAAGTAGAGGACGTTTAACTTGTTTTTGCAGGGCATGTTGTGATGTGATATGGTCAAGGCATGATGCTGATTTTATTGTATGAGATGATCATGTTTTGTAACCAAGTTATCGGCAACTGGCAGGAGCCATATGGTTGTCGCTTTATTGTATGCAATGCAATCGCGATGTAATGCTTTACTTTATTACTAAGCGGTAGTGATAGTCGTGGAAGCATAAGATTGGCGAGACGACAACGATGCTACGATGGAGATCAAGGTGTCGCGCCGGTGACGATGGTGATCATGACGGTGCTTCGGAGATGGAGATCATAAGCACAAGATGATGATGACCATATCATATCACTTATATTGATTGCATGTGATGTTTATCTTTTATGCATCTTATCTTGCTTTGATTGATGGTAGAATTATAAGATGATCTCTCACTAAATTATCAAGAAGTGTTCTCCCTGAGTATGCACCGTTGCCAAAGTTCGTCGTGCCCAGACACCACGTGATGATCGGGTGTGATAAGCTCTACGTCCAAATACAACGGGTGCAAAACAGTTGCACACGCGGAATACTCAGGTTAAACTTGACGAGCCTAGCATATGCAGATATGGCCTCGGAACACGGAGACCGAAAGGTCGAGCGTGAATCATATAGTAGATATGATCAACATAACGATGTTCACCATTGAAAACTACTCCATCTCACGTGATGATCGGTTATGGTTTAGTTGATTTGGATCACGTGATCACTTAGAGGATTAGAGGGATGTCTATCTAAGTGGGAGTTCTTAAGTAATATGATTAATTGAACTTAAATTTATCATGAACTTAGTCCTGGTAGTATTTTGCAAATTATGTTATAGATCAATAGCTCGCGTTGTTGCTTCCCTGTGTTTATTTTAATATGTTCCTAGAGAAAATTATGTTGAAAGATGTTAGTAGCAATGATGCGGATTGGATCCGTGATCTGAGGTTTATCCTCATTGCTGCACAGAAGAATTATGTCCTTGATGCACCGCTAGGTGACAGACCTATTGCAGGAGCAGATGCAGACATTATGAACGTTTGACTGGCTCAATATGATGACTACTTGATAGTTTCGTGCACCATGCTTAATGGCTTAGAATCGGGACTTCAAAGACGTTTTGAACGTCATGGACCATATGAGATGTTCCAGGAGTTGAAGTTAATATTTCAAGCAAATACCCAAGTTGAGAGATATGAAGTCTCCAACAAGTTCTATAGCTAAAAGATGGAGGAGAATCGCTCAACTAGTGAGCATGTGCTTAGATTGTCTGGGTACTACAATCGCTTGAATCAAGTGGGAGTTAATCTTCCAGATAAGATAGTGATTGACAGAATTCTCTAGTCACCATCACCAAGTTAGCAGAACTTCGTGATGAACTATAATTTGCAAGGGATAACGGAAACAACTCCCAAGCTCTTCGTGATGCTGAAATCAACGAAGGTAGAAATCAAGAAAAACATCAAGTGTTGATGGTTGACAAGACCACTAGTTTCAAGAAAAGGGCAGAGGGAAGAAGGGGAACTTCAAGAAGAACGATAAGCAAGTTGCTGCTCAAGTGAAGAAGCCCAAGTCTGATCCTAAGCCTGAGACTAAGTGCTTCTACTACAAAGGGACTGGTCACTGGAAGCGGAACTACCCCAAGTGATTGGCGGATAAGAAGGATGGCAAAGTGAACATAAGTATATTTGATATGCATGTTATTGATGTGTACTTTACTAGTGTTTATAGCAACCCCTTAGTATTTGATGCTAGTTCAGTTGCTAAGAGTAGTAGCTCGAAACGGGAGTTGCAGAATAAACAGAGACTAGTTAAGGGTGAAGTGACGATGTGTGTTGGAAGTGGTTCCAAGATTGATATGATCATCATCGCACACTCCCTATAATTTCGGGATTAGTGTTGAACCTAAATAAGTGTTATTTGGTGTTTGCGTTGAACATGAATATGATTTGATCATGTTTATTGTAATACGGTTATTCATTTAAGTAAGAGAATAAATTGTTGTTCTGTTTACATGAATAAAACCTAATATGGTTACACACCCAATGAAAATAGTTCATTGGATCTCGATCTTAATAATACACATATTCATAATATTGAAACCAAAAGATGCAAAGTTAATAATGATAGTGCAACTTATTTGTGGCACTGCCGTTTAGGTCATATTGGTGTAAAGCGCATGAAGAAACTCCATGCTGATGGGATTTTGGAATCACTTGATTATGAATCACTTGATGCTTGCGAACCATGCCTTTTGGGCAAGATGACTAAAACGCCGTTCTCCGGAACAATGGAGCGAGAAAAGATTTGTTGGAAATCATACATACTGATGTATGTGGTCCGATGAATATTGAGGCTCGCGACAGGTATCATTATTTTCTGATCTTCACAATGATTTGAGCAGATATGAGTATATCTACTTGATGAAACATAAGTCTGAAACATTTGAAAAGTTCAAAGAATTTCAGAGTGAAGTGAAAAACATCGTGACAAGAAAATAAAGTTTCTACGATCTGATCGCGGAGACAAATATTTGAGTTACGAGTTTGGTCTTCAGTTAAAACAATGTGAAATAGTTTCACTACTCACGCCACATGGAACACCATAGTGTAATGGTGTGTCCGAACGTCATAACCGTACTTTATTAGATATAGTGCGATCTATGATGTCTCTTACCGATCTACCACTATCGTTTTGGGGTTATGCATTAGAGACAGCTGCATTCACGTTAAAAAGGGGCACCATCTAAGTCCGTTGAGACGACACAATCCGAACTATGGTTTAGCAAGAAACCAAAGTAGTCGTTTCTTAAAGTTTGGGGTTGTGATGCTTATGTGAAAAAGTTTCATCCTGATAAGCTCAAACCCAAATCGGAGAAATATGTCTTCATAGGATATCCAAAGGAGACTATTGGGTAAACCTTCTATCACAGATCCTAAGGCAAGACATTCGTTTCTTATAATGGATCCTTTCTAGAGAAGGAGTTTCTCTTGAAAGAAGTGAGTGGGAGGAAAGTAGAAAACTTGATAAGGTAATTGTACCTTCTACCTTATTGGAAAGTAGTTCATCACAAAAATCTGTTCTTGTGACTACTACACCAATTAGTGAGGAAGCTAATGATGATGATCATGTAACTTCAGATCAAGTTACTACCGAATCTCGTAGGTAAACCAGAGTGAGATCCGCACCAGAGTGGTACGGTAATCCTGTTCTGGAGATCATGTTACTTGACCATGACGAACCTACAAACTATGAGGAAGCGATGATGAGCCCAGATTCCGCGAAATGGTTTGAGGCCATGAAATCTGAGATATGATCCATGTATGAAGAACAAAGTATGAACTTTGGTTGACTTGCCCGATGATCGGCAAGCAATTGAGAATAAATGGATCTTCAAGAGGAAGACGGATGCTGGTAGTAGTGTTACTATCTACAAAGCTAGAATTGTCGCAAAAGGTTTTCGACAAGTTCAAGGTGTTGACTACGATGAGAGCTTCTCACTCGTATCTATGCTTGAGTCTGTCCGAATCATGTTAGTAATTGCCGCATTTTATGAAATCTGGCAAACGGATAAACAAAACTGCATTCCTTAATGGATTTATTAAAGAAGAGTTGTATATGATGCAACCAAAAGGTTTTGTCAATCCGAAAGGTGCTAACAAAATGTGCAAGCTCCAGCGATCCATCTGTGGACTGGTGCAAGCATCTCGGAGTTGGAATATACGCTTTGATAAGTTGATCAAAGCATATAGTTTTATACAGACTTGCGGTGAAGCCTGTATTTACGAGAAAGTGAGTGGGAGCACTACAGCATTTCTGATAAGTATATGTGAATGACATATTGTTGATCAGAAATAATGTAGAATTATTTTGTAAAGCATAAAAGGAGTATTTGAAAGGAGTTTTTCAAAGAAAGACTTCGGTAAAGCTGCTTACATATTGAGCTTCAAGATCTATAGAGATAGATCAAGACGCTTGATAAGTTTTTCAATAAGTACATACCTTGACAAGATTTTGAAGTAGTTCATAATGGAACAGTCAAAGAAAAAGTTTCTTACCTGTGTTACAAGGTGTGAAGTTGAGTAAAGACTCAAAGCCCGACCACGGCAGAAGATAGAAAGAGAATGAAAGTCATTCCCTATGCCTCATTCATAGGTTCTATAAAGTATGCCATGCTGTGTACCAGATCTATTGTATACCCTGCACTGATTTGGCAAGGGAGTACAATAGTGATCTAGGAGTAGAACACTAGACAGCGGTCAGAATTATCCTTAGTGAAATAAGGATATGTTTCTCGATTATGGACGTGACAAAAAAGTTCATCATAAAGGGTTACGTCGATGCAAGTTTTTGACACTGATCCAGATGAATCTGAAGTCTCAATCTGGATACATATTGAAAGTGGGAGCAATTAGCTAGAGTAGCTCCATGCAGAGCATTATAGACATAGAATTTTGCAAAATACTTACGGATCTGAATGTGACAGACCCGTTGACTAAAATTATCTCACAAGCAAAACATGATCACACCTTAGTACTCTTTGGGTGTTAATCACATAGAGATGTGAACTAGATTACTGACTCTAGTAAACCCTTTTGAGTGTTGGTCACATGACGATGTGAACTATGGGTGTTAATCACATGGTGATGTGAACTATTACTGCTAAATCACATGGCGATGTGAACTAGATTATTGACTCTAGTGCAAGTGGGAGACTGAAGGAAATATGCCCTAGAGGCAATAATAAAGTTATTATTTATTTCCTTATATCATGATAAATGTTTATTATTCATGCTATAATTGTATTAACCAGAAACATAATACATGTGTGAATACATAGACAAACAGAGTGTCACTAGTATGCCTCTACTTGACTAGCTCGTTAATCAAAGATGGTTATGTTTCCTAACCATGAACAAAGAGTTGTTATTTGATTAACGAGGTCACATCATTAGTTGAATGATCTGATTGACATGACCCATTCCATTAGCTTAGCACCCGATCATTTAGTATGTTGCTGTTGCTATTCTTCATGACTTATACATGTTCCTATGACTATGAGATTATGCAACTCCCGTTTACCGGAGGAACACTTTGGGTGCTACCAAAGGTCACAACGTTACTGGGTGATTATAAAGGAGTACTACAGGTGTCTCCAAAGGTAGATGTTGGGTTGGCGTATTTCGAGATTAGGATTTGTCACTCCGATTGTCGGAGAGGTATCTCTGGGCCCTCTCGGTAATACACATCACATAAGCCTTGCAAGCATTGTGACTAATGAGTTAGTTGCGAGATGATGTATTACGGAACGAGTAAAGAGACTTGCCGGTAACGAGATTGAACTAGGTATTGGATACCGACAATCGAATCTCGGGAAAGTAACATACCGATGACAAAGGGAACAACGTATGTAGTTATGCGGTCTGACCGATAAAGATCTTCATAGAATATGTAGGAGCCAATATGGGCATCCAGGTCCCGCTATTGGTTATTGACCGGAGACGTGTCTCGGTCATGTCTACATTGTTCTCGAACCGTAGGGTCCGCACGCTTAAGGTTTCGATGACAGTTATATTATGAGTTTTGATGTACCGAAGGAGTTCGGAGTCCCGGATGAGATCGGGGACATGACGAGGAGTCTCTAAATGGTCGAGACGTAAAGATCGATATATTGGACGACTATATTCGGACTTCGGAAAGGTTCCAAGTGATTCGGGTATTTTTCGGAGTACCGGAGAGTTACGGGAATTCGCTGGGAGAAGTATTGGGCCTTGATGGGCTTTAGTGGGAAGAGGAGAAAAGGCCTGCTGCGCCCCCCCTCCCCTCTAGTCCGAATTGGACTAGGGAAAAGGGGGCCGGCCACCTCTCCTTCTCCTCCTATTCCTTCTCCCTTCCTCCCCTCTTGGTGGACTCCTACTAGGACTTGGAGTCCTAGTAGGACTCCCTATCCTGGCCGCACCTTTGCCTTGGCCGGCCTCCTCCTCCTCCATCCTTTATATACAGGGGCAGGGGGCACCCCATAGACACACAAGTTGATCCTTGAGATCGTTCCTTAGCCGTGTGCGGTGCCCCCTGCCACCAAATTCCACCTCGATCATACCGTTGTAGTGCTTAGGCGAAGCCCTGCGTCGGTAGTACATCAAGATCGTCACCACGCCGTCGTGCTGACGGAACTCCTCCCCGAAGCTTTGCTGGAGTGGAGCCCAGGGATCATCATCGAGCTGTACGTGTGCTAAGAACTCGGAGGTGCCGGAGTAACGGTGCTTGGATCGGTCGGATCGGGAAGAAGACGTACGACTACTTCCTCTATGTTGTGTGATCGCTTCCGCAGTCGGTCTGCGTTGGTACGTAGACAACACTCTCCCCCTCGTTGCTGTGCATCACCATGATCTTGCGTGTGCGTAGGAAATTTTTTGAAATTACTACGTTCCCCAACAGAGGGCCCATTGTGTCCTCTGTTCCAATTGTTGTTTCGATATACCAGTGTTTCAGTGAAGACCTGATAAAGTTTAACTTCACTTAGAGCAAGCAGCTACACTCCTTCACAACTGAACAATGGACTATGCCTTGAATTGTCAGTTTGGCATAAAGAAATTTCACCACATGTCTAACTATACTAGCCTGCCGAAGGCTGACCCCTCGGGTGGAACATATAAGTCACACTCCTGGCCTATTCATGAGCTTACTAGAGATCACCCCAATCTCATAGACTGTGACCAGCAGTCGGGCTCACATAGGTGTGTTCCTCCAAAGATCGCTCTGTAGGATAGCATCTTGCTTACATAAGCTTTGGAACACATTAAGACAATAGTCATCCTACCATACAGTATCGAGAGTATTGCATCTCCAATGGAGTGGGTTAGTATAGTTACTCTCCTCAGTTCACCACTGGCTTGTTTCCCAGGTCCTACTTCACGGGATCTCCGATCACATAGATTGGGTTACCACCATGGCAACTCATGTGGGTCTCATACTCATCTCCCTCGATGCACTATCTATCACAACACGTGATAGCCCTTTTGTAAAGGGATCTGCCAGATTCTTAGCCATATGGACATACTCCAACGCTATCACTCCGGAGTTTCTTAATTTTCTGACAGCTTTTAATCTCATTCTTATGTGTTTGTTGGACTTCATGTTGTCCTTTGAACTCTTTACCTTGGTGATGACAGTCTGATTGTCACAGTTCATAAGGATAGTCGGAACCGGTTTATAAACCAATGGCAAGTCCATCAAAAGATCTCGAAGCCATCCTGCTTCAGCACCAGATGTGTCTAATGCTGTTAATTCTGCTTCCATTGTCGATCTCGTTAAGATCGTTTGCTTGCAAGACTTCCAGGAAACAGCGCCACCTCCAAGAGTAAACATATACCTAGTCATGGCCTTCATCTCATCAGCATCAGAGATCCAATTCGCATCACTATACCCTTCAAGTACCAACGGGTATCTCATATAGTGAAGTCCGTAGTTCATAGTACCCTACAGATAGCGCATAACTCTCTCAATAGCATGCCAATGCACATCACCCGGGTTGGAACCAAACCGGCTCAGTTTGCTCACAGCAAACGCGATGTCAGGCCTCGTTGCGCTCGCTAGGTACATGAGTGAACCAATGATTTGAGAGTATCTCAGTTGATCCTTAGCTATGCCTTTGAACTTTCGAACCAACACACTAGGATCATATGGTGTTTGAGATGGTTTGCAGTCCGAGTATCCAAAACGACTCAACACCTTCTCAATATAATGGGATTGCAGAAGTGTAATTCCACCCTCATTATCTCTTAGTAGCTTGATGTTCAAGATAACATCAGCCACACCAAGGTCTTTCATCTCAAAGTTCTGAGATAGAAACGACATGACCTCCTCAATGACTTTGAGGGTGGTTCTGAATATCAGTATGTCATCAACATACAAGCACAGTATAACTCCTTCGCCCCCGCCATGGCGATAGTATATGCACATGTCAGTTTCATTAACAACAAAACCAACAGATGTCAGAGTTGTATTAAACTTATCATGCCATTGCTTAGGTGCTTGCTTCAGGCCATATAAAGATTTCAACAACCTACACACCTTTCTTTCCTAACCATCTATCACAAAGCCATCTGGCTGTTGCATGTAGATTTCCTCGTTTAGCTCTCCATTCAGAAAAGCCGTCTTAACATCCATCTGGTGGACGAGAAGACCATGCGAGGCCGCCAACGAGAGTAATACTCGAATGGTGGTCAGTCTAGCCACAACACTACTGGAATTAGCTTATTTGCCATCTGCCAGTTCAAGTAGACGGCAAAGAAGGTCTTTTCCACCAGCTTAAGGAAAACGGACGGCAAAGAACTGGCAGACGGCAAAGAAGGTCTTTGCCATCAGCCTGTTCTTTGTCGTTCGTTGGCTGACGGCAAAGAGAGAGTTGGCCCCACTAAACGAGTTAATTGAGGAAAATTTAAAGGCCCCCCTCTTTGCCGTTTGCCGTCTGCTAGCAGACAGCAAAGAGGAAACGAAGCAGATGACAAAGGGTGGACGGATGGCAAAGATTCTTCCTAACTAACGGCAGAGCCCCACCCCGCCCCTTCTCTCTGTTTCTCTCCGTCTCTCCTCCACGATGCCCCCGCCGCCCGCCGCCGCCCCCACTACCTGCCGCCGCCCCCACCACCGCGCCGTCCCCCACACGCCAACACCTCGTCGCCCCACCACCCCGGCGCCCCGGCGCCAGACCGCCCCACCACCCCGGCGGCCCCACCACCTTGGCGCCCCCTCCACCCGCCCAACACCTGGCGCCACCGTCGCCCCCGGGGCCACCGCGGCCCCATCGCCCCCGCCTACCTGCCGGCTCGGCGCCGCCGCTCACCGCCCCGGCGCCACCGCTCGATCCGGTGAGTTATTTTTCCTGTTTTTTCTTTGTTTTGCTGTTAGATTTAGTGTTAGATTCAGTTTAGTTTTAGTGTTAGATTCAGTTTAGTTTTAGTGCTAGAATATGTAGAAGGGGAAGAAGAAGAAGAAGAAGAAGAAGAAGGGAGGAAGAGGAGAAGGGAGAAGAAGAAGAATAAGAAAGATCCGATCTCTGTGTACTTGCATAACTATCGCATAGCTCCTGATTAGTTTGTCTCATCTTGCGCTCCATTCTCTTCTTTCTCCACAAATCTTTGAAGAACTCATTGTCACCTTAGAGGTGACTACGAACCGTGTATGTAAAACGAGGATCCACTTTCCGGCCAAATAAAATAATCCAACCTGTAAACGATGTTTGCCGTATGTTCTAATTGCACCTTTTAACAGACGGGTCAGCCTTCCAATGGTTTCGACATTTGTCCTGAAAGCCTCCCATGTATGAACCTGATATACACGGGAAGCCCACATGATCTTACACTTCTCTGTACGAAGTTTTATTTCATGTCGTAGTGATGTTGATTTTAGTATAACTGTAGGTTTAGCCATTGTTCTCATGCCAAACTCATCAAGAATACATAGCCTAAGCATCTTCTTTGGTCCAAAAACTTCGTCTTCTCCGTGACTAGAGATCCAACCTTCTGTTTGAAAAGAAAGAAAAACCTCCTCGGATTCTTCGGTTGCTTCATCCTAGGTTATGAGATGAGCTTCAAAAAGTTAACTCCTCAAAAAGTATCCAATAATAACACTACCACTATGTTGAATAAACCAAAAAGGGATAACTAGAGTTATACATATACATATAACACAATAACGCATGTTACTGATGATATAACACACACACACACACTGCTGTCCTAACTTCTACACAACCAATTGAAGCTAATCTATGCCCGACAGCATTTTGATGCGTGCTTACATGAGTAATCGAACGCTCCCTTTCGCCAAGAAGCTCTTTGACTTCATTGATCACCATCGCGTTCAGCGATCTGTCCTCCGTCTACGCACGGATGGACTCCACTGCAAGGAGGCAGTCCAGCTCCACATCGACCGGAAACTGGGACCATTGCATGGCAAATCGCAGGCTCTCTAAGCAGGCTAAGAGTTCAGCCTGGATCGGGCTCGCGCAGTTCGGAAGACTCCTACAGGCCGAGAAGATGATGTCCCCCTTGTCGTCCCGTAGCACCATGCCTGCCCCCGCTTCTCCTGATTCATGACAGAAAGATCCATCCACATTCAGCTTCACTCTACCTTGGACGGGCGGCTGCCACCGAGGCCTTGGGGTCTGGTCACCATCAGCATGCGATAACGGCCTCTTTGGGCCTCCGGACAGCGGCATCTTCCCCTTAACGACGTCGTCATTGGGGTGTATTTTGATGGCCAGAATTGATCCCTCGTAGCTGAGGAGGAAGCGCGTCGAGGCATCGGTCGGGGGAGGTTTTTTGTCATGTACAATCTCGTTCCTCACATGCCACGCACGCCAAAGAACCATAAGCATCCTCATACGATCATCCTCATTCATATTAGTCAACACATCGAAGATCCACTCCTCTCCTGTCGGCCGGACAGTAGCAGGATCCGGCAGGCTCCAGAAATTGCACATGTTACGCCAGAGTTCCATGGCCTGAGGGCATCGACAAAATGCATGGTAGGTGTCCTCCCGTTCCATTCCACTTAGTGGGCACACATCAGTGATCTCCAAGGTCCTTGCCTTTTTGTTCGCCCAAGTAGCCAGAGAGTTAGATGCCAACTTCCACGCAAATATGTGTACCTTTGGGGAGTAGGGCATTTCCAAATGAAAGCCCAGGCGGCGTGTTGCCCGTCTGGGGCCCTACTTGCAGTGGCAGATGATGGTAAGAGACGTTCATCCAAGTCCAGACGATATGCACTCTTCACAGAGAATGAGTCGTTTCGCTCGGCTGCCCATGCAACACAATCTTCATGCCGTGGGGAAGCCTTGATCTTGAGAATCTCCAAAACATCAATATGTAGGAAGTGTTGGTTCAGCAGCGCCACCCTCCAGTTACCATACTCGTCCAGGAGCTGGCTCACCCGCCGAAGTCTGCACCGGCCCTAGACAAAGATCGGTCCACGGGCCAAAGGATGATGGATCCATTGATCTCTCCATGTATGTACCGAGGCCCCATCACCTATGCGCCAGATGAGCCCTTTCTTAAGCAGCTCCAAGCCATGCACAATGGATTGCCACGTAGTTGAGGCATTACCTGAAAAGACGATGTCTTCTAGTCAACCTTCTGGGTAGTACCTTGCCTTTAGCGCCTGCGCACACAGACTGCCAGGGTTAGAGATGAGGCACCAATCTTGCCTTGCGAGCAAGGCTTGGTTGAAATGCGGAAGTCACGGAACCCAAGCCCTCCTTTTTCCTTTGGTTTGATCATGGCATCCCATGCCCTCCAGTGTGTTTTCCTCTTGCCTTGCTTCGACCCCCACCAGTACTTTCTGACCATCCGTGTAAGATCATCACAGACGCTCCGGGGTAGGCGGAACACCCCCATGAGATAGGTCGGCAGGGATTGTGCAACCGCTTTGATCAAGATCTCCTTGCCTCCCTGCGATGCACTGTCTCCCCATGCTAGAATCCTCTTGGTGAGCTGTTCCTAGAGGCTTTGAAAGCGTCCTTTCGACATGCGACCAGTAGGGGTTGGGAGCCCGAGGTAGCGTTCCTCAAAGTTCAAATTCTGGACCTCTAGGACATGTGCAACAGAATTTTGGTCCGCCGGTGGGCATCTCTGTCCAAATAGGATAGAACATTTCTCTGGATTGACGAACTGTCCTGTACACCTCTCATAGGTAGAAAGAACATCACGGACCACCATTGCTTCGGCTGCCGAGGCGCGGAAGAAGAGGAGTGTGTTGTCCGCGAAGAGCAGATGGGAAATGCCCGGAGCCCTCGGGCATACCCGCAAGGGGGTGATCAAACCCTGCTGCACTTTCTGTTTTAGCAATGCGCCTAACCCATCCGCCACCAACAGGAATAGGAAAGGCGAGAGTGCGTCTCCCTGCCATAGCCCTCGCGGCGGGACGAACGAATCTGAGTTGGCTCCACTCACTTTGACAGAATATGTCACCGAGGTTACACAAGTCATGATCCACTGCACCCACCGGTGATCAAAGCCAAGTTGTTGCATCATCCGTCTTAGGAATTCCCAATCCACCCTATCATACGCCTTGGATAGGTCGACCTTATAAGCACAAGCACTCCTCTCTGGATCCTTCTCCTGATTTATAGAGTGAATACACTCAAAGGCAATGAACGCATTGTCTGTTATGAGCCTACCTCATATGAAGGCACTATGTTCCGATGCTATGATATCATCCAGGATCGGTCGTAGCCGGTTGACAAGACATTTAGAGATTATCTTGTAGACGATGTTGCATAGGCTAATGGGTCGAAAGTCAGCAAGCCTTTTTGGGTCCTTCACCTTCGATATCAAAACTATAGATGTAGCATTCACCCCCTCTGGCATAATACTTGTCTCAAACAATAGCTTAACTGCCGCGATTATCTCCTCTTTAAGAGTACCCCAATGCCACTGAAAAAATCTTGCTGGAAAGCCGTCCGGGCCCGGGGCCTTCAGAGGGCCTATCTGAAATAGCGCATCACTAATCTCTTTATCAGAGAAAGGAGCACACAGTTTATCATTCATATCACCAGTCACTTTTGGTTGAAACAATTGGATGATCTCCTCCGGGTCAATGCCAGGGTCAGCCGTAAACATGTGCTCAAAATATTCCTTGGCCTTCTTCTCCATAGTCCGTTGCTCCTGTTGCCATACCCCTTGTGCATCCCTAAGCCCCTTGATTCTATGCTTCCTTGCTCTCCAAACCGCCTTCCGGTGAAAGAATTTTGTATTTCTATCCCCCTCTTTGAGCCATGCAATACGTTAGTGTTAGAGCCATAGCATCTCCTCCCAGTATAGCAACTCATTCATAGCATCCATCTCTTTGCGTATCTCCACTCTGTCTGCATTCATATTCATCAACTCCTCGAGACGTGACTTGGATTTTTCCAGTTCTCTTGTGACTTGCCCATTAGCTTGCCAAGTGCTAAGTGAACATCTCTGAGGTTTCTCTTGCTACCCTCAGCTCTCCACGCCTCAGCGATCACCTCATCAAGTGCAGGCTCACGCTCCCACATAAGCTCATACTGTCGACAATGTTGCAGTTTGGGCGCCGTGTCCTGGACACACCGGACAAGGACTGGGCAATGGTTGGATCGTGGCGACACCAAATGAACCACCGCCGTATCCGCGAACAAGTCATGCTACGCATTAGTGGCCACCGCCCGGTCCAGCCGCACTTGCACATTGGCCCGACCGGCCCTCCTGTTATCATATGTGAAGGGGTACCCTGCAAAACCCAAATCAATAAGACCACAAGTTTCAAGAGCATATCTGAAAATAAGCATTTGCCCTGGGGCTCTCGGGGTTTCTGATAAATGCTCGTAGTCCCACATTGCTTCGTTGAAATCTCCGACAATCATCCACGGAAGATCACTCATTCCATGGCGGCGACGCAAAGAGTCCCACATGAGATGCTTGTTCTCAACCCTAGGTTCACCATAAACAAAGGTAACCCGCCATTGCGGGTCATTATTTGACACCCTGACATACACATCAATCCATCTTTTATTGACTTCTTGGACTTGAACTGATACAGACTCGTCCCAAAATAAAGCAAGACCTCCACTCATGCCTTCACTACTAATTCCTTCAAAATCCGAAAGACCTAAACGAGAACAAAGACAAAACATTTTATCTCTAGGTTGTCTAGTTTCACACAAAAAACAAACTTCAGGGAATGGGCGGCCACAAGGGCCGCAAGATCGCGAACTTTTTGAGGGTTCCCCGCCCCTCGACAATTCCAACTTAAGCAATTCATTGCTCCCGACGGGGCACCACACTTGGCCCCGTCGGTTCACCGGCGGCCCCATGACCAGTTGCCTCCTTATTGTGGTCCTCCTCCCTGTTAAGCATGTCCTCCACCTCAATCTCATCTCATTGCTTGTCCTGAGATGCAGCTTCCAGCCTCCCTTTTTTCTGCACTCCTTCACTTGGCCTATCCACAAAAGGCACAAGGGCCTTATTGCCATTCACCACTTTGGTCTATTGATACATCAGCTCACCTTGCCTCTTCCCAAGAACGGAATCATTGAAGTCCATGGATTCTGAGACCGAACTCAAGGAGTCCCCGGATGCACTAAGGTCTCATAATGCCGGAATCATATCCTTTTGGCTTGGGGTATTGTCACGGATAACTAGCGGCCCGGCCTTCCTACTAGCCGGTTTCTTCACAATTGCCGCCCCCTTCTTCCTCAGCTGTTTCTGTGCCGACGCTACCCCCTTCCCAGCAAAGTTGGCTTCAAACTTACTTGTCATTTCCTTCACTTTGCTCGATTCCGGCTTCTCTCCTGATAGCTTTATTTGAAGGCTCGCTATTTCAGCTGCAAGTGCATTATCATCCTCTGGAGCCGCTTGTTTCTCCTCATCCTTGAACCCATCATTAGCATCCACCCTCGGTGGAATCATGTCATGGTGCTGTACCAGGGTATTGTAAGAGCTCGTGTGGCTAGTTGCACTTCTTGTATCGGGCGCCGCTGTTCCAGTGCTTCCCAAATTGAAATTCAGGTCCCTTCTGGCCCTTGACTGCCCCGGGGAGGGGTATAAGCAGCCCTGAACTTGAACTTTTTAAAAGGTGAACATCTCATAGTCGAGTCATACCCCTTCGATGCAATCCCATAGATCTTCTTCTCACAGACATCCTTATCATGCCCCATGAAACCGCAATGAAAACAAAAGTGTGGCACTCGTTCATAGCTAATTTTAAACGTGGCCTGCTTGATCACACCCTTAACCGAATATTCTAATGTCACCTCCTTTTGCAATCTCATGTTGTAAGGCGGCATCACCCGCACCCTCAAGAATTCTCTGGTTCCATGTCCGCCCTCCGGTACATCTACAGCAAGTACCTCTCCCAAAGTGCTACCCAAAGCCTGGCCATAGGCCTTGTTCTGCTTTTTGTATGGGACATCAAACACCCTAGCCCAGACCGGAACTGCATCCAGGGTTGATTCGGAAGGCCTCGCCTCATCATCAAAAGGTTTAACCAGCAGGGCATCACCTTTGAAAATCCATGGGCCTCCACGAGCGACAAAACGGTAATCTCCCTATGATCCAAAAGTGATCGTGAAGTAATTCTTCCCCATGGGTTTGAACTCGACTCCAGTCCGTAGCCGCCAGACACCCTCAAAGTGACCCGACAACGTTTTCGCAGAGGGTTTCTTCTGAGATCTATAGAGCCCCATGAGCCGCCAGAGAGGCGAGGCTGGCACCTCCTCCTCGTCATCATCACTAAAATCTACCGCCAACGCAACATCATCCACATCCACTTCACCTCCAAGCTGTGAATCAACCGCATCCGGCAATCCATCCTCCGAGTCCTTTGCGTCCCAGTTACCTGCCGATGGTGTATCCTCCTCCCACCCGTTCTCCGGAGTCGCTTCACATGCATGCACTAACACCCCGCCGCCGGGACGCTTCGAGTGGGCAAGAACCTCATCGGTTCCCCCATAATCACCCCCACCTCCGGTGACGGATTGTGAGCGCTGCATCCTTGGTTTCTCCAGTTGCAGGCTAGGGTTTCTCACGTTGGGCTGCTGGCGAGGGGTGTGATCCCGAGTCGCAGTGCCCCCACTATTTGTAGATCTGTTCCCAGCCGACCAGACTCCCAGATCGCCCCGGGTGGCAACCCTAGACGTCCTACCAAGACACGTAGACATCGGAGACTTCGCCGGCGTAGCCAGGAGGGACTCCTTGGCACTTGCCGATGGACTCGCGCGGTGGGTTTTCGGCGGCGGAGCAGGGTCGCCCATGGTCACCGCTAAAACCCTAACCCTAGCGCAGCCAGACCTCCTCCTGACTTTGTTCCGTTTATATAGATTTTCATACGATGCAAAATCCAGCGGTCGCTGCACTTTGAGTCCAACTGGCGTAGGAATCTCCACGCGAGACACCGTTTTGTCCGGCCGCGTCTATTTGAGGCCAAACGAACAGACGTCAATCTGTTTTTTTTGTCCGTTATCAATCCATTTTCGGTTCAAATTTAGGCTGTGTTTGTGCCAAAATGAATAACGGGCGGAGACACATGGGCCCTTTTATGTCCTCCCGTGGCTTGCCCATCCGTAAAACAGTCCCCTTTTTTCCTTGCCCTGCAAGGCTCGCCCCTCCACCCTTCCCTCACCCCCCCCCCCCCCCCCCGCCCCCATCATAGCCGTCACCGCCCGTTTTCCGACCACTCTATCATTGTCCAGGTCGGCCGCCCAAGCCCCGATGCATCCACACAAATCCCACCGCCCCCCGTCCGTTTTTGGAGTTCTTGTCGGTGTTTGTGGGCTTTTGTCACCGCCTCTCGTACAAGAGAAACCACGGTCGTCGGCGACGCCCATCGACTCCAATACCGTTCGCCTGGCGCCGGCCGACAACGCTTCTACACGCCTACTGTCTGTGCGGGGAGGCAGAGGTGCTCTTCACCAGTTGCGTCTCCACCACGATTGCAAGGTCTTTATCACTTTTCTCGCAAGGTACCATGAATAGTGGAGATGAGTATTTTTTTAACAACTTCATTTGTTCATCCGATGATTCATCATCGGATGACAAAGAAGCTATGCCGAGGGTGCTGAGGTTGTTATACAGGCTTGCGATGGTCGGCACACAGATGGCGACCGACGTGGTGGGGGCGACGGCCACCGGAGGCCGCCGGCTCCTGGTGAGCACGAGGTTGAGGCGGCACAGCGTGTACTGCGCAAAGCAGTTGAGGTGGAGCAGCAGGACGACGATCGCCATGTGCTTCCTCTCGCGGGGCTTGACGGTGCCACCCTTGCAGTGCGTCTCTCAGAGCGCGGGCATGTCGCTGCCATTTGGCGGGTAAGGAGCGCCACGACCTTCTCTGTCTCCTGCTCCCCCGTTCTGGTATTTTAAGCTAACAGAATCACAAGTAACGTAACAACGACATGAGACCTATTTGATGTGACGTTATCTTCCACAGTTCGTTGTGTTATTTAATCCCCCAGAAAAGGTATGGATGCGGCACAAAGACTCCAACGATACACGGGAATACTCGATGATCACCGATGATTTGTTAACAAAAATCCATGAGAAAAAAGGTGATGTCAGCCAATTTTCCTTTTCTTAAGTTCTTTGTCTTTTTCCGTTAGATTTATGTTCTCAAGAACAAGAAATATATTTGTCGATTTTTTATGAAGACTAAAAAACCCATAAATATAGTCGTGCATGTCTGACAAATATATAACTGCAGTTGCACACGGCCGGTAGACATGTTGTTGCACAAGTTTGACAGACATGTAAATGCAGTTGCACATGATCGGTTGCATGTCCATCGGTGATCGTGCAACCATAGTTGTGTGCCATTGATGGATGTGCAACTCACAGGCGGAGCTATGTTGAGGCCAGGTGGCGCTGCCCTAGTTTTAGAAAAAACACTGAAGAAAAATATATTTGAAGGGTCTATATAATGAAAAAATTAGCCTTTTGCCCCCATAGATTTTCATTTAGCTCTGCCATTGGTGCAACTGTAATTGCATATCACCGATGAAGATGCGAATATAGTTGCGTGCAGGTGCGCGGGCAAGCAATTGCAGCCGAGTGCGGAGCGGTTCACATGGAAATATAATTTGCGCGCCGGTGCATCAACCTTGCACATGTCAGTTGGCAACTGCGCTGTCGACAAGTGTTCGGCTACACAACTATAGTCAACATGTAGGGTGAAAAAAATCATAAAAAAGCTAAAACATATAAAAATGATAAGTAGAAATAGAAAATGAAACTAAAAACAAAAGGAAAAAAAATATCAACACAGATATCCGCATAAAATCTGACCGGTATAGTAAGGAAGCCCTTCCTTTTGCCCGACTGATTTTCTACCAGAAATTAGCCTTGTCAAGGGATCGCCACACGTCCCCGTGTGGGCATAGGAACCGCACAACCTCCTCTACCTTATCTCATGCAGCGAAACACATTCAATCGTTCTTCTTCCACCCCCACGCGTTGACTTTTTCTTTTTGAATCTCATCCGTATGTCTTCATCTCTACTTCCGCACTCCCTCCACGACGCCCCGCGCACCCCTCCGCCACCACTCCCCACTCTGACCGGCGTGCATGCATGTACCACAACGAGACTTCCGCTGCTACAAACCACATTACGGTGCTTTTGAGTGGACGAAACCCACTTTTGCGAGCGTTGTGACATCGCTGTGAGCCGACGGTTGGCGGTGCTGACCGGGAGTGATGGCTGGAGCCTGGAGGTGAGACGTCACGAGATGCTGCTGCGAATGGACGGGTGTTGCAACCAGGGGCTCGCGATGCTACCATGGAGCATCCCCGGTCCGCCGTTTTGCTGTGATGGAGCATCGCCGGGGCCGCCAGAGCGTCGTCATCGCTGCAATGGAGTTTTGCGGAGCATCACCGGTGTTGTTATGGAGCGTCTTGGGGCTACTGGAGCATCATCAGTGCTGCGATGGAGCATTGTCGGGTCCGTCGAAACATCACCGTTGCTGCAATGGAGCATCTCTAGGCTGCCGGAGAATCGCCGATGCTGCAACAAATTATCAGCGGTGTTGTTTTGGAGTATGGCTGGGCCGCCGGAGCATCGTCAGTGCGTCGATGAAGCATCACTAGTGCTTCAAGGGATGGTCGTAGCAGTGCCCTTCTTGCAACCCGGCGCTATAGCCGTGGCCGTGCATGATGAGCTCGTCAGCGTTTTCATGTGAGATAACCTATGACGGGGTTGCCGCAACCTAGGAAATGAGGATGTTGTGCACATATCTAATGGCTGGCTAAAGTCGCTGCGGGAGAGAGATATGTGTATTGGGATGGAAGTGATGTTATGGTCCACAGATCAGGCAGCCCAAATCAACGGAAATCAACGGCTGGCGAGGCGTTTTAAAAATCCCTACCATCAGCCGGTTTACGGCGCAGTGGCCCTATAGTATTCATAGAGATTGATCAAAGCCAAAAAAAAAAAATACTTCAAGCTCTATTGACAAACGTAGCAGTAGTACCGAGTCCACCCGAAATAACACTTGTTTACATATCTCTATTCCTAATGGGTGAGTTGGTTGAATGATACGGTTTATTTTCGTTTCACCACTTTCAACCGTTTTTTTTCGCTGGTTTTTTTCCGTCTCCGCTACCCCACAAACGCACCAAAAAAACCCTCACGATTCCCGTCCCTACGAGACATCGAATTCCCTCCAATACGTACGACATCCTTCGTCGCCGCCACGTCTGCGATCTCCTTGCCGCCGACCCTTGCGCCCGACCACGGAGGGACTTCGATTCGTAGATAAGCCGCCGTCCGAGACGCCGCCGCCGCGCCTCCATGGCGGGGCGGTTTGATCCCCTGCCATCGCCGGTTTGATCCCCTGCGGTCGCCGACGTACGGGCGTCGCCGCCGACGTACTGGATCGACGCCGTCGTCGCCGTCCGAGGGCAGTGCGCTTTCAAATATAAGGTATGGTGCCTAGATCTCATCTGCGCTTTCAATATCAGGTATGCTGCCTAGATCTCATCCGGGGCCAACGCGTCTGTTTGTCTTGGGTAATCATTCTGTACAAACTTGATTCATCGTGGTCATGACTTGGACGTAATAAACTTTATTCGGTCAAAACGGCACCTGATGGATTACATCTCAGGATGCCATAAACTTTAGCCTGGCATGAGGTTGGTCGTCTTGGACATCCGTATCTAATAAAACACTTTTTGTATGTGGGCATTGCCAGTTCTCAGTTGATAGTTTGATCCACTTCCCCAACTGAAGACTTCCGTTCCAACTAAAATGGAAAAAGGTAAGGAGGATTTGTAAGCGCATCCTACATAGTTATAGACAAATTAACTGTCTCCGAAACAGAAGAGAGGCATGCTACCTGAATTGGGAGAATCCCCATTAGCCTGTGATACAAGGGCAGAGAGAAGATCAAATAGGTATACGACCCTTGGTGTCCTCCAAATTTAGCTTGGAACGACGACGGACGGCCTCGGCTGCGACCTCGTTAATGCTGGTGCAAATTGGCCATGAGGTACAGTCCTGCAAATTGGTGACCCATCTTCTCAGCCGCCATGGAGGAAGCCAAAGGAACCACCAGAGATGGGGAAGCGGTGCTGGGGTAGATCTCTTGTGCTGGAAAAGGACAGGAATACTAATTCAGGTTACCCAGAAAACTGAATGTATACTTCAAGAGGAAAATCAGGTGTGCTTATTATACTTCAAGAGGAAAATCTGGGTACCCAGAAAACTGAATGCAAACAGGTAAGTAATTCATGCAAGTACCTAAGCAAAATCAGGTGTGAAAAATCAAGTTTGCTTAGTATACTTCCATAGGAGACTCAGTCTACCCAGAAAACTGAATGCAAACGGATAAGTTATATGAAGTCTATATGAAGTACTGAAATTTCACATGAAGCGTATATGAAGTACTGAATGCAAACAGGTAAGTTATATGAAATCTATATGAAGTACTGAAATTTCACATGAAGTGTATATGAAGTACTGAATGCAAACAGGTAAGATATATGAATTCTATATGAAGTAACTAAGCAAAATCCCTACAGAAAATGGTGACAACCAAAATTTATATATGAAGTACTATACACACATCAAGTGTTTGTGCTCTTCAGCAACCGTTGGCAATTTGTACTTACCTGTTTGCAATATCATAAATAAGAAAGTCCATTCATAAAAATCATATCACAAACCAGTAGCCATCTTGAAGTAGGATGGCACGATCTGATGAATCTCTATTTTTTTGCTGTCAGTTCATAGGTATATATGGGGAATCCACAAAGCAAAGCAGCGGAACAAATGACTTTGTCAGATGTACCTCCAGGTATAACTTCGTCTATAAAACTTGCTATACATGTCAAGCACTATCCCGCGCTGCTTTGCTGATGAGTAATGAAGTTGTTGCAGATCAGATGGAGGGGACAAATGGTCATGAGATTTACCCAAGTAGTCCAGGTATGAGTTTGTGCGGATATATTAATCATAAGTTTATGCTTTTAATGTGATCTATTATACCCACGGTTGTACGAACATCCTTCAGAACGGAGGATACTTGAACAAACCGAACAACCGGTTCTTCCCCAACCCACTGATGGTGATACCACAAATGTTCAACGACCTTCCCATCTGATTTCAGGTGAGTATTAAACATAAAATGCTTAATTGACACTCTTCAGTTAGCAGTACAGTGACTCGTTCTGTCCAATAACTGTTATTTTTACATCAAGCAGACAGCCCCGCAAAATGGGAAGAACCTTCGTTTGTGCCTCCCAGTTGTCTCACACAAGTTTGTGCCACAGATGTAGCACAAACTTCAAATGGTATTAACTGACGATGACGTTTCTATGTAAACCGTATATCATGCCCACAGGGGTATCAACCCAGCTTATGGCTTTTGTGTTGTTCCAGTAGCTCTAGATGCGTCTCATATAGATGGAGGAAGACATGTGGGGATTAATGTGTCAATGTGTGATGCCTTACAAGTTTTACCCGTGTCCGATGCAACATCCGATTAGATGACTACAGCATTTGGAGTGAATATCGCCAAACAAACTATGAAAGGTAACTTGTCTGACGAAAAAAGGGATCAGATAAATGCCAAGAGACGAGCTGCTTATCGGAAGAAAAAAGAGGATGATGCGGTCAAACTCCATGGTAACATTCAAACTTCCCTTACAATGTCAGGTATGAATGTTTGTTTTTAATCAATACAGATGAACAATTAATACATCATGCTTTTTTGGTTCGACACGTCTCACATGTTGCTCCTTCAATGACAATTAACTAGCTAGCATGCAACATAATAACAATGAAAAGAGGGAGATAATAAACACGCGGATGCGGGCTGCTTATCGAAAGAAAGATGGTGAGGTTACCATTGATCTTGAAGCAGTTGTGCAAAATGTTCTCTGGGCCCCTCTCGGTGATATCACTAATGGATATCAACCAACCTCTGTGGACCTTGACGAAAAAAAGGAGCAGCTAAAAGCTCGGAGGCGAGCTACTTATCATAAGAAAAAAGAGGACGCTGCCGTCAATCATCTACATGAAAATCTGCCTGCCCTTGCCATATCAGGTATGAATATTGTATGTTTCAGCAGTACGATGATATATATAAGCCCGCCTCCGCAAACTATAAGCTTAGTATCGGAAGATAAATGACGAGTGTACCACCTTCAATATACAAAACATATGTGCAAAATGTTCCGCAGCCTGCTCTCAGTGATATCACTAATGGGTGTAAACCATCTTCTATGGACCTTAACGATAAAAGGGAAGAGATAAACGCTCGGAGGCGAGCTACTTATCGAAAGAAAAAAGAGGAGGCCGCCGTCAAGCATCTACATGAAAATGTGCCTGCCCTTACGATATCTGGTTAGAATGTCTTCTGTTTCAGCACTGCGATTATATTACATACCCGCTCTGTTTTAGAATATATGGTTAATATATTTTCATCAAACTCAACCATTTGAATCTTTGTACAACATTATAAAATAAAACAACAGATGAAACAAACTTTGTATTGTCGATATTGATATTTGTTGAGATTATACTAGCTTCGTTCTTGTTGACCAATAAAGTTCTGATTATGTTTTCACACTGCTATATTACCAGCCAACTCAACTGGGTCGAGCAATACATCATTGTCACATGATGATGCAGTATTGCCTCATTCCACTACACTCACATCTGGTGTCTTAACAAACAAGCAAATTGAGCAGAGAAACGCGCGGAGGCGAGCAAGTTATTGAAAAAAGTGGGTGACGGAACGATCGATCTTCAAGAAAGAAATCAGAAGCTGCGAGAATGGCGCATGCAACACCCTAAAACCATGACTTTGGATGAGAGGGGGGAGTCAAGTGCAAAGAGAAAGGCAAAGTATGCTGCAAAGAAAAACACCACATGTGCTGAATCGATCGCAATGCCACGTCCAGATCTAACTAGCACATTGTCAAAACCTCATGCACATTGTCCGACTCTCACGCTTTCATCCCTCACGCAACAATACAGTGAACAAACAGAACATGCTCCTGTTGTCAATGCGCCCCCACCTACATGAGCAACACGGAAACCGATGGTAGTTATCCTATCAGCCGTCATGTTTCATCATGTAATCATTCATCAGATATTTATAATGATTCAATATTGTTATAGGTGCATACCTAAGCAGAACCTTCGGTGATGGTGCTGTAGACGGCGACCTCGTCGAAATCAATGAGCACCTACAAAGTACCGACCAGCAAACCAGTGATCCGGTAACAATAGCGGATAATGGAGCGGACGAGCAGAGTCATGAGTCCAGAGCTCGGCGTAGGACAAGAGAGCGAGCTTGCAAGAGCAGTATGGCGGCGAAGAAGCGTCAGGAGAAAATTGGCAAGCAAAAAAACATGTACGCAGGTACCACGTGGTGAGAAGAATGCTCTACTAGATCAGCGTAATGAAAGGTTTGCAGGTAGGGTGAAGACCCCAACCTTCAGGTCCATCTCCAAACCGGACATGACCGAGATCGAACAACCTGCCGGAGTTGAAGCACACGGTGCCTCGACCTCATCTAGCACACCGGAGTACACGATCAGAAGTGAAGGTAACACTCTCATCCTTACTCTCCTTGCGTCCCTTGAGACTGAACCCACATTTATTGGTTTCGCAACTGAGCAGACGACATGGACGCTTACCTTAGTCGTCTCATGAATGATAATGTCAACCCTGACAGCCTCTTTGACGATGAGTATTACCTGTTTGCTGGTGAAGGTATGTACACCCACTTGAGCAACATCCACCTCTTGGGAATATCACACTAATTATAAACATTGTTGACAGGCTCAGATGCTGATGACATGGAGCACGACGAATTGGAAGACTCATGTCACAATACCTATGTCGACCATGATCCATTGGACTATGTCTACTCAAACCTCCCAGGCCACACACACATCCCGAAACACGCCGCAAATTGCACTGCAAGGCCAAGAAGTTTGTGTCCGAGGCCCTGGGATTCTGCTATCGCAGTGGGCAGATCCAGCTAAAGCAACCGGAGCCCATCCCGGAGCTAATGAGGCTTTGGTCTAGCATGGATGCGGACTCAAGGCATTTTCGAGAGAACATACGGTTCTTCAACGGCCACTTCTCCTTCACAACCCTCGGCGTCGGCCTTGATGAAAGCTACACAAACATGAAGTCTGGGGTGTACACGTTCCGGGCGCACGGCACCATCTACCACAACGTTCATTCCTTCGGGCCAACATCACGTCCAGATCATCTACAGTTGTACTTCTACGACGACGACCCAGGCCTAACCCATCGCAAGGCGGCCACCGAGCAATTAGACCAGGATGTCATCAGAAAGTTAGTGGACATACTCAGGGAAAACCCATACTCCCAGCAGTTTAGGAGTTTGGGTGCGCACAGGGACAACCTCGACGATTACAGGATAGACCTCAACACTGACCAGAGACTAGACCAACGGAAATATAATAGACCTCTGTCATCTGAGGTCGCTGCAATTTGGGTGGAGGGCACTGACCTAGTGAAGAGGTTCGATCGTAGGATTACACTTTGCGGGAATGACAACCAGAGGCACAGTATACATGTGACGGCTGGCTCGTATGACCCGCTCTCTTACCCACTCTTCTACCCAAGGGGGGAGCTCGGTTGGCACCCGAAACTTCCTAAACGTGATGTCCCTTGGCCGGTTGTGCAACAACCAAGAGGAAGACGTGATGATGATGATGATGATGAATTGTATACTTCTTGATGTACAATCCTGGTCTAATTGCGTATTATGTCATTTAGATGAATTGTATACTTCTCATATCAATCCTAATGTCCGTGTTACTCATCCTGTGCAGAGGGGAATAGCAGGTTATGCGTCTCGGTGAGAGACTACTACTGTTACATGCTCCATACACGACCTGGGATATTCAATCCCATACTCTGTGGAGGACGATTGCTCCAGCAATGGGGAGTGGACATGTACATCAAGATTGAGAGTTGTGGGTTGAAATGGTACAGGAAGAACCAGACAAAGATCCGTGCCAACCTGTATAAAGGAGTTGTTGATGCAATTACATCCGGGGAGACCCGGGCAAGCGCTGTTGGAGTAAGGATAGTGCTCCCTGGAACGTACCCAGGTGGCGACCAGGACATGAAGCGGAGGCATATGGATGACATGGAAATTGTCCATACCTACGGGAAGCCTGACATCTTCTTGACCATGACCTGCAACCCTAACTGGGAAGAGATAACGAATGAGTTGTTTCCTGGTCAGACAGCGCAAGACCGACCTGATCTTGTGGCTCGTGTGTTCCATGGCAAGCTAGAGGCTATGAAAGAGATGTTGTTCAATAAGAATATCCTGGGTGTTGTTGTCGCACATGTATATGTAGTCGAGTTCCAGAAGAGGGGCCTCCCCCACACACACTTTTTGTTGATCATGAATTCTGCCTATAAGCTTGTCGTTCCAGAGCAGTACGACCGACTCATTTCTGCTGAGCTCCCAGACAAGCAGAAGTATCCTGAACTCCACGCCTTGGTGGTGAAACATATGATGCACGACCATGCGGTGCTCTCAACCCCAAAAATGTGTGCATGCAACAGAACGAGTGCAAGTGCAGATACCCGCGGCCGTTCAATGAAAACACGGCGCAGGGCAAGGACTCATACCCAGTTTATCGTCGTCGAGATAATGGTCGGCAGGCTAAGGTCCAGGGTAAAATGTTGGACAACAGATGGGTTGTGCCATATAACCCTTACCTTCTGCGGATGTTCAATTGCCACATCAATGTTGAGGTTTGCTCTAGCATAAAGGCCGTCAAATACCTTTACAAGTACATATACAAGGGCCATGATAGGGCTTCTTTCAGCATCGACTAGCCTGACGCCGATGGTAACATTGATGAGATCAAAAGATACGTAGACACGAGGTGGGTTACTCCTCCCGAGGCGATATGGAGGATATTTGGCTTCCCCTTGTGTGCCAATGACCCGCCTGTCCTACAGTTGCCTCTTCATCTCCCGAATATGCACAGGGTGGCATTCAATGAGCAAGCTCACTTGACCAACGTAGTCGCCTCTGAGAATGCTTCCAAATCCATGTTGACGGAGTATTTCAAAGCTAACCAAAACCACTCGTGGGCTAGGAATATATTGTACAAGGATTTTCCTGAAAGGTTCACATGGCAGAAGGGTAAAAGGTATTGGAAAGAGCGGGTGGAGCGTTATCAGATAGGTCGAATTGTGTCCGCCAATCATGCCGAGGGGGAGCGATACTATCTGCGTGTGCTGCTAAACCATGTTGCTGGCAAGACATCCTATGAGGACCTACTCACCGTGGACGGTAGGCTATGCGGGAACTTTGGAGAGGCTGCCAAAAGGTTGGGACTCATCGAGGCAGATAACACGCTCGACGACTGTCTTACCGAGGCAGAGCAATGAGCAATGCCATGTTCGCTCAAGAGGCTCTTCGCAACAATTTTGGTGCACTGTGAGCCAGGCTACGTGCGTGGTTTATGGGATAGGCACTTCGAGCCTATGCCTGATGACTATCGGCGATCACACACGTGCCCGGTTGAGGTGGAACAGATGGTGTTGCTTGACATTAGGGGTATGTTGCAGTCCATGGGCAAAGACATAGCTAATTTCGCTCTTCCATGCATTGACGATGCGTTCGACCCAACCAAGGGCGAGGCCAGAGAAGTGATCAAGGAATCCAACGTCGATTTTGACATCAACGACACTAAATTGGCTTCGTCGCTAAACTCTGAGCAGAGGGTTGCATACGACGAGATACTAGCTTCTGTTGAACGCGGTGATGGGGGTGTGTTCTTTGTTGATGGCTCGGGAGGTACAGGGAAGACCTTCCTGTACAGGGCGCTGCTCGCCAAGGTTTGAAGCGAGGGAAACATCGCTATCGCTATCGCGACGTCAGGCGTCGCCGCTTCCATCATGCCTGGAGGCAGGACTGCCTACTCGAGGTTCAAGATCCCATTGAGCTGCGACGATGGTGCCTCATGCACCTTCACGAAGCAGAGTGGTACCGCCAAGCTACTGAGGATGGCCTCATTGATACTGTGGGACGAGGCCACCATGACTAAGCGACAGGCAGTCGAGGCACTGGACAATAGCATGCGCGACATCATGGGAAGACGGGACCGACCCTTTGGAGGAAAAACTGTTGTGTTTGGCGGGGACTTCAGGCAGGTGCTTCCGGTCGTCAGGAGGGGGTCCCGGGGTCAGATAATCGATGCAACCCTCCGAAGTTCACACCTCTAGAAGGGTATGCGCCAGCTAAGGCTCGTCACCAACATGAGGGCTCATAATGACACCTGGTTTGCGGATTACTTGCTAAGGGTAGGCAATGGCACCGAGGAAGTTGATGATCAAGGGAACATACGACTCCCTGAAGATATTTGTGTGCCGTCTACAGGCGAGGGTGACGACCAAGAGAAGCTGATTGACCATGTGTTTCCGAGACTAGATGACAACATGTCCGATCCGAATTGTTGGGGAACGTAGTAATTTCGAAAATTTTCCTACGCACACGCAAGATCATGGTGATGCATAGCAACGAGGGGGAGAGTGTTGTCTACGTACCAACGCAGACCGACTGCGGAAGCGATCACACAACGTAGAGGAAGTAGTCGTAGGTCTTCTTCCCGATCCAACCGATCCAAGCACCGTTACTCCGGCACCTACGAGTTCTTAGCACACGTTCAGCTCGATGACGATCCTCGGGCTCCGATCCAGCAAAGCGTCGAGGAAGAGTTCCGTCAGCACGACGGCGTGGTGACGATCTTGATGTACTACCGACGCAGGGCTTCGCCTAAGCACTACAACGGTATGATCGAGGTGGAATTTGGTGGCAGGGGGCACCCACACGGCTAAGGAACGATCAACAATGATCAACTTGTGTGTCTATGGGGTGCCCCCTGCCCCCGTATATAAAGGAGCAGGGGGAGGGGTTCGGCCGGCTAGGGAGAGGGCGCGGGAGGAGTCCTACTCCTACTGGGAGTAGGACTCCCCCCCCCCCCCCCCCTCAATCCTATTCCAACTAGGACTCCCAAGGGGGAAAGGAGACAGAGGGGGGCCGGCCCCTTCTCCTAGTCCTAATAGGACTTGGGGAAGGGGGGGGGGCGCGGCCAGCTATGGGCTGCCCCTTTTCTCTTTTCCACTAAGGCCAAATAGGCCCATTTGCCTCCCGGGGGGTTCCGGTAACCCTCCCGGTATTCCGGTAAAATCCCGATTTCACCAGGAACACTTCCGGTGTCCAAACATAGGCTTCCAATATATCAATCTTTACGTCTCGACCATTTCGAGACTCCTCGTCATGTCCGTAATCACATCCGGGACTCCGAACAACCTTCAGTACATCAAAATGCATAAACTCATAATAACTGTCATCGTAACGTTAAGCGTGCGGACCCTACGGTTCGAGAACAATGTAGACATGACCGAGACATGTCTTCGGTCAATAACCAATAGCGGGACCTGGATGCCCATATTGGCTCCTACATATTCTACGAAGATCTTTATCGGTCAGACCGCATAACAACATACGTTGTTCCCTTTGTCATCGGTATGTTACTTGCCCGAGATTCGATCGTCGGTATCCAATACCTAGTTCAATCTCGTTACCGGCAAGTCTCTTTACTCGTTCCGTAATACATCATCTCACAACTAACATATTAGTTACAGTGCTTGCAAGGCTTATGTGATGTGCATTACCGAGAGGGCCCAGAGATACCTCTCCGACAATCGGAGTGACAAACCCTAATCTCGAAATACGCCAACCCAACATCCACCATTGGAGACACCTGTAGTACTCCTTTATAATCACCCAGTTACGTTGTGACGTTTGGTAGTACCCAAAGTGTTCCTCTGGTAAACGGGAGTTGCATAATCTCATAGTTATAGGAACATGTATAAGTCATGAAGAAAGCAATAGCAACATACTAAACGATCGGGTGCTAAGCTAATGGAATGGGTCATGTCAATCAGATCATTCAACTAATGATGTGACCTCGTTAATCAAATAAGAACTCCTTGTTCATGGTTAGGAAACTTAACCATCTTTGATTAACGAGCTAGTCAAGTAGAGGCATACTAGTGACACTCTGTTTGTCTATGTATTCACACATGTATTATGTTTCCGGTTAATACAATTCTAGCATGAATAATAAACATTTATCATGATATAAGGAAATAAATAATAACTTTATTATTGCCTCTAGGGCATATTTCCTTCAGTCTCCCACTTGCACTAGAGTCAATAATCTAGTTCACATCGCCATGTGATTTAACAGCAATAGTTCACATCACCATGTGATTAACACCCATAGTTCACATCTTCATGTGACCAACACTCAAAGGGTTTACTAGAGTCAGTAATCTAGTTCACATATCTATGTGATTAACACCCAAAGAGTACTAAGGTGTGATCATGTTTTGCTTGTGAGATAATTTTAGTCAACGGGTTTGTCACATTCAGATCCGTAAGTATTTTGCAAGTTCTATGTCTACAATGCTCTACATGGAGCTACTCTAGCTAATTGCTCCCACTTTCAATATGTATCCAGATTGAGACTTTGGATTCATCTGGATCAGTGTCAAAAACTTGCATCGACGTAACCCTTTACGACGAACCTTTTTGTCACGTCCATAATCGAGAAACATATCCTTATTTCACTAAAGATAATTCTGACCGCTGTCCAGTGATCTACTCCTAGATCACTATTGTACTCCCTTGCCAAATCAATGCAGGGTATACAATAGATCTGGTATACAACATGACATACTTTATAGAACCTATGGTCAAGGCATAGGGAATGACTTTCATTCACTTTCTATCTTCTGCCGTGGTCGGGCTTTGAGTCTTACTCAACTTCACACCTTGTAATACAGGCAAGAACTCTTTCTTTGACTGCTCCATTTTGAACTACTTCAAAATCTTGTCAAGGTATGTACTCATTGAAAAAACTTATCAAGCGTCTTGATCTATCTCTATAGATCTTGAAGCTCAATATGTAAGCAGCTTCACCGAAGTCTTTCTTTGAAAAACTCCTTTCAAACACTCCTTTATGCTTTACAGAATAATTCTACATTATTTCCGATCAACAATATGTCATTCACACATACTTATCAGAAATGATGTAGTGCTCCCACTCACTTTCTTGTAAATACAGGCTTCACCGCAAGTCTGTATAAAACTATATGCTTTGATCAACTCATCAAAGCGTATATTCCAACTCTGAGATGCTTGCACCAGTCCATAAATGGATCGCTGGAGCTTGCACACTTTGTTAGCTCCCTTTGGATCGACAAAACCTTCCGGTTGCATCATGTACAACTCTTCTTCCAGAAATCCATTCAGGAACGCAGTTTTGACATCCATTTGCCATATTTCATAATCATAAAATGCGGCGATTGCTAACATGATTCTGACGGACTTAAGCATCGCTACGGGTGAGAAGGTCTCATCGTAGTCAACCCCTTGAACTTGTCGAAAACCTTTTGCGACAAGTCGAGCTTTATAGACAGTAATATTACCGTCAGCGTCAGTCTTTTTCTTGAAGATCCATTTATTCTCAATTGCTTGCCGATCATCGGGCAAGTCAACCAAAGTCCATACTTTGTTCTCATACATGGATCCCATCTCAGATTTCATGGCCTCAAGCCACTTTGCGGAATCTAGGCTCACCATCGCTTCTTCATAGTTCGTAGGATCATCATGATCTAGTAGCATGACTTCCAATACAGGATTACCGTACCACTCTGGCACGGATCTTACTCTGGTTGATCTACGAGGTTCGGTAGTGTCTTGTTCTGAAGTTTCATGATCATCATCATTAGCTTCCTCACTAACTGGTGTAGGTGTCACAGAAACATTTTTCTGTGACGTACTACTTTCCAATAAGGGAGCAGGTACAGTTACCTCGTCAAGTTCTACTTTCCTCCCACTCACTTCTTTCGAGAGAAACTTCTTCTCTAGAAAAACTCCGAATTTAGCAACAAAAGTCTTGCCTTCGGATTTGTGATAGAAGGTGTACCCAATAGTCTCCTTTGGGTATTCTATGAAGACATATTTCTCTGATTTGGGTTTGAGCTTATCAGGTTGAAACTTTTTCATATAAGCATTGCAACCTCAAATTTTAAGAAACGACAGCTTAGGTTTCTTGCCAAACCATAGTTCATACGGTGTCGTCTCAACAGATTTAGATGGTGCCCTATTTAACGTGAATGCAGCTGTCTCTAATGCATAAACCCAAAACGATAGTGGTAGATCGGTAAGAGACATCATAGATCGCACCATATCTAATAAAGTACGGTTATGACGTTCGGACACACCATTACATTGTGGTGTTCCAGGTGGCATGAGTAGTGAAACTATTTTACTTTGTTTTAACTGAAGACCAAACTCATAACTCAAATATTCTTTTCCACGATCAGATCATAGAAACTTTATTTTCTTGTTACGATGATTTTCCACTTCACTCTGAAATTCTTTGAACTGTTCAAGTGTTTCAGACTTTATGTTTCATCAACTAGATATCCCCATATCTGCTCAAATCATCTTGTGAAGGTCAGAAAATAATGATACCTGCTGTAAGCCTTAATATTCATCGGACCACATACATCAATATGTATGATTTCCAACAAATCTGTTGCTTGCTTCATTGTTCCGGAGAACGGCGTTTTAGTCATTTTGCCCATAAGGCATGGTTCGCAAGCATCAAGTGATTCATAATCAAGTGATTCCAAAATCCCATCAGCATGGAGTTTTTTTTCATGCGCTTTACACCAATATGACCTAAACGGCAGTGCCACAAATAAGTTGCACTATCATTATTAACTTCGCATCTTTTGGTTTCAATATTATGAATATGTATATTATTAAGATCGAGATCCAACGAACTATTTTCATTGGGTGTGTAACCATATAAGGTTTTATTCATGTAAACAGAACAACAATTTATTCTTTTACTTAAATGAATAACCGTATTACAATAAACATGATCAAATCATATTTATGCTCAACGCAAACACCAAATAACACTTATTTAGGTTCAACACTAATCCCGAAATTATAGGGAGTGTGCGATGATGATCATATCAATCTTGGAACCACTTCCAACACATATCGTCACTTCACCCTTAACTAGTCTCTGTTCATTCTGCAACTCCCGTTTCGAGTTACTACTCTTAGCAACTGAACTAGCATCAATTACTAAGGGGTTGCTATAAACACTAGTAAAGTACACATCAATAACATGTATATCAAATATACTTATGTTCACTTTGCCATCCTTCTTATCTACCAATCACTTGGGGCAGTTCCGCTTCCAGTGACCAGTCCCTTTGCAGTAGAAGCACTTAGTCTCAGGCTTAGGATCAAACTTGGGCTTCTTCACTTGAGCAGCAACTTGCTTGCCGTTCTTCTTAAAGTTCCCCTTCTTCCCTGCCCTTTTCTTGAAACTAGTGATCTTGTCAACCATCAACACTTGATGTTTTTCTTAATTTCTACCTTCGTTGATTTCAGCATCACGAAGAGCTTGGGAGTTGTTTCCGTTATCCCTTACATATTATAGTTCATCACGAAGTTCTACTAACTTAGTGATGATGACTAGAGAATTCTGTCAATCACTATCTTATCTGGAAGATTAACTCCCACTTGATTCAAGCGATTGTAGTACCCAGACAATCTGAGCACATGCTCACTAGTTGAGCGATTCTCCTCCATCTTTTAGCTATAGAACTTGTTGGAGACTTCATATCTCTCAACTCGGGTATTTGCTTGAAATATTAACTTCAACTCCTGGAACATCTCATATGGTCCATGACGTTCAAAACGTCTTTGAAGTCCCGATTCTAAGCCATTAAGCATGGTGCACTAAACTATCAAGTAGTCATCATATTGAACTAGCCAAACGTTCATAACGTCTGCATCTGCTCCTGCAATAGGTCTGTCAACTAGCGGTGCATCAAGAACATAATTCTTCTGTGCAGCAATGAGGATAAACCTCAGATCACGGATCCAATCCGCATCATTGCTACTAACATCTTTCAACACAATTTTCATAGGAATATATCAAAAATAAACACATGGAAGCAACAACGCGAGCTATTGATCTACAACATAATTTGCAAAATACTACCAGGACTAAGTTCATGATAAATTTAAGTTCAATTTAATCATATTATTTAAGAACTCCCACTTAGATAGACATCCCTCTAATCCTCTAAGTGATCACGTGATCCAAATCAACTAAACCATAACCGATCATCACGTGAGATGGAATAGTTTTCAATGGTGAACATCATTATGTTGATCATATCTACTATATGATTCACGCTCGACCTTTCGGTCTCCGTGTTCCGAGGCCATATCTGCATATGCTAGGCTCGTCAAATTTAACCTGAGTATTCTGCGTGTGCAAAACTGGCTTGCACCCGTTGTAGATGGACGTAGAGCTTATCACACCCGATCATCACATGGTGTCTGGGCACGACGAACTTTGGCAACGGTGCATACTCAGGGAGAACACTTCTTGATAATTTAGTGAGAGATCATCTTATAATGCTACCGTTAATCAAAGCAAGATAAGATGCATAAAAGATAAACATCACATGCAATCAATATAAGTGATATGATATGGCCATCATCGTCTTGTGCTTTGTGATCTCCATCTCCGAAGCACCGTCATGATCACCATCGTCACCGGCGCGACACCTTGATCTCCATCGTAGCATCGTTGTCGCCTCGCCAATCTTATGCTTCCACGACTATCACTACCGCTTAGTAATAAAGTAAAGCATTACATCGCGATTGCATTGCATACAATAAAGCGACAACCATATGGCTCCTGCCAGTTGCCGATAACTCGGTTACAAAACATGATCATCTCATACAATAAAATCAGCATCATGCCTTGACCATATCACATCACAACATGCCCTGCAAAAACAAGTTAGACGTCCTCTACTTTGTTGTTGCAAGTTTTACGTGGCTGCTACGGGCTTAAGTAAGAACTCATCTCACCTACGCATCAAAACCACAACGATAGTTCGTCAAATAGACTCCGTTTTAACCTTCTCAAGGACCGGGCGTAGTCACACTTGGTTCAACTAAAGTTGGAGAGACAGTCTTCCGCAAGCCATCTGTGTGCATAGCACGTCGAGGGAACCGGTCTCGCGTAAGAGTACGCGTAAGGTTGGTCCGGATCGTCTCGTCCAACAATACCGCCGAACCAAAGTATGACATGCTGGTAGGCAGTATGACTTGTATCGCCCACAACTCACTTGTGTTCTACTCGTGCAAATAACATCAAACCATAAAAACCTAGGCTCGGATGCCACTGTTGGGGAACGTAGTAATTTCGAAAATTTTCCTATGCACACGCAAGATCATGGTGATGCATAGCAACGAGGGGGAGAGTGTTGTCTACGTACCAACGCAGACCGACTGCGGAAGCGATCACACAACGTAGAGGAAGTAGTCGTACGTCTTCTTCCCGATCCAACCGATCCAAGCACCGTTACTCCGGCACCTCCGAGTTCTTAGCACACGTTCAGCTCGATGACGATCCTCGGGCTCCGATCCAGCAAAGCGTCGAGGAAGAGTTCCGTCAGCACGACGGCGTGGTGACGATCTTGATGTACTACCGACGCAGGGCTTCGCCTAAGGACTACAATGGTATGATCGAGGTGGAATTTGGTGGCAGGGGGCACCGCACACGGCTAAGGAACGATCAACAATGATCAACTTGTGTGTCTATGGGGTGCCCCCTGCCCCCGTATATAAAGGAGCAGGGGGAGGGGTTCGGCCGGCTAGGGAGAGGGCGCGGGAGGAGTCCTACTCCTACCGGGAGTAGGACTCCCCCCCCCCCCCCTCAATCCTATTCCAACTAGGACTCCCAAGGGGGAAAGGAGACAGATGGGGGCCGGCCCCTTCTCCTAGTCCTAATAGGACTTGGGGAAGGGGGGGGCGCGGCCAGCTATGGGCTGCCCCTTTTCTCTTTTCCACTAAGGCCCAATAGGCCCATTTGCCTCCCGGGGGGTTCCGGTAACCCTCCCGGTATTCCGGTAAAATCCCGATTTCACCCGGAACACTTCCGGTGTCCAAACATAGGCTTCCAATATATCAATCTTTACGTCTCGACCATTTCAAGACTCCTCGTCATGTCCGTAATCACATCCGGGACTCCGAACAACCTTCGGTACATCAAAATGCATAAACTCATAATAACTGTCATCGTAACGTTAAGCGTGCGGACCCTACGGTTCGAGAACAATGTAGACATGACCGAGACATGTCTCCGGTCAATAACCAATAGCGGGACCTGGATGCCCATATTGGCTCCTACATATTCTACGAAGATCTTTATCGGTCAGACCGCATAACAACATACGTTGTTTCCTTTGTCATTGGTATGTTACTTGCCCGAGATTCGATCGTCGGTATCCAATACCTAGTTCAATCTCGTTACCGGCAAGTCTCTTTACTCGTTCCGTAATACATCATCTCACAACTAACATATTAGTTGCAGTGCTTGCAAGGCTTATGTGATGTGCATTACCGAGAGGGCCCAGAGATACCTCTCCGACAATCGGAGTGACAAACCCTAATCTCGAAATACGCCAACCCAACATCCACCATTGGAGACACCTGTAGTACTCCTTTGTAATCACCCAGTTACGTTGTGACGTTTGGTAGTACCCAAAGTGTTCCTCTGGTAAACGGGAGTTGCATAATCTCATAGTTATAGGAACATGTATAAGTCATGAAGAAAGCAATAGCAACATACTAAACGATCGGGTGCTAAGCTAATGGAATGGGTCATGTCAATCAGATCATTCAACTAATGATGTGACCTTGTTAATCAAATAACAACTCCTTGTTCATGGTTAGGAAACTTAACCATCTTTGATTAACGAGCTAGTCAAGTAGAGGCATACTAGTGACAGTCTGTTTGTCTATGTATTCACACATGTATTATGTTTCCGGTTAATACAATTCTAGCATGAATAATAAACATTTATCATGATATAAGGAAATAAATAATAACTTTATTATTGCCTCTAGGGCATATTTCCTTCACGAATTACATGACTTCACGCGCAATCCTCTCCACCACGAACGACAACGTTGACAAGATAAACATACGCATGTTAGAGCGTTTTCGTGGAGAAGAAGTAATCTACCATAGCTTTGACAGTGCAGAAGACGACCCGTATGGCTACTACACTCCCGAGTTCCTAAATGGATTGACTCCCAACGGTCTGCCTCCGCATGCACTCAAATTGAAGCTCAACTGCCCTGTCATACTTCTGAGGAATATTGATCCGGCTAATGGTCTATGTAACGGGACGAGGCTTGTGGTGCGAGGTTTCGAGAGGAACGCCATCGACGCAGAAATCATGATCGGACAACACGCAGGTAGGAGGGTATTCCTTCCTCGAATACCCCTATGCCCGTCTGACAACGACATGTTTCCATTCAAGTTCAAGAGGAAGCAATTTCCTGTAAGGCTTGGCTTTGCTATGACGATTAACAAGGCTCAAGGCCAGACGATTCCGATTGTTGGCGTGTACCTACCTAATCTGGTGTTCTCTCATGGTCAACTCTATGTCGCATTGTCTCGAGCAACCGCAAAGAGAAATATAAAGATCCTCATTGAGGAGGAGAAGGAGAAGGAGAATGCCAAGAAGCAAAGCGGTAAATCCAAGAAGCGAAAAAGACCTACCTTGTCCTTACAGACCTCGATGAAGAACATCGTCTATAAGGAAGTCCTTACATGCTGAAGTCCGCTCTTAAATATGTGAGAGGATTTACTCTTATGCTATAGGTAATTTGGTGCTCTTTGGTGTCTTTGTACATATCTCTATCTTCCGATGTTTGCAATTGAACTTTATTATGTTTATACTACAAGGCAAGTATTAATAATATTGCCTCGGATTTGTGACTTTGCAAGTTGCCAAATTTTGCTGTATGTGACATTATTTATCGTTTTGCTGGTTTGCTTATGTATATTATTCTTTTGTTGTTTTGTAATCAATCATCTACTACATCTAAACCCGTCTTTGTTTTCCTACACAAATATTGCACACTGCCTTGAGCACCCCGTTCCTGTAAAACTAGACCCCACTGGAGTTTTCTACATTAGAGAAATATTTATGATGTGGCCCCAAATCAGGCACAGTCAATGTTATTTATTTTTGTTTACTATGTCATTTTTTGACCGATGAGTATCTTGGTATTAGAACTCCAGTTACACCAATTTGGTTATTTGCATCTCAAGTTAAATTAGTCACTGTTAATCAAAATGAAATGTGGCCATTGGTTCTTCAATAATTGATGGTACAGATGGTCAAAGCAATAATGATATACCCCACTAGATTAATGGTATAGAAGTAGCTTATTTATGTTTGTTCCTTTTCCTTTACTCCTGGGCCATGAACAAATGAGGGCATGAACAGAAGTGCTAGGTGCATATAAATTCAGAGGGCACTTTGCTCAAGTTATATGCACGGTGCACCAGCAAAGTTCGTCTACAAGTACTCCTAGCAGTTCAGAACTGCAAATACTCCTACTGCAGACAAAATTCAGTAAATTTCAGTCCATCTACTGCAAACTAAATTCAGTGCATCAACTCCATGTACTCCTAGAGTACTCTTTCTTTGAAATTCAGTGCATCTACTGGAAAGAAAATTCAGTAAATTTCTAGCAACTACTCCTACTGCACAAAAAATGAGTGAATTAAGCATGCAGACATACCTGATGCTCCAGGGGCATAAAACGATAATCTTCAAAGATGTTGCAAATTGGATCAGAATCCAATTCTCAGTGTCAATCCCATATTTAATCATAAAATCCTTAAGAAGAAGGTGCAAGAACTTCAAATGTTCCTTTTTACGCAATTCGATTTGATGCAAGCAATGAGCTTCTTTAACAATAATCTATAACCTGGATAAAGAAGAGCATTTGCTTTAGGTGAAAAAAACAAAAATAAAGGTTAAAAATTTCTAGAAGGTGGTACAACGCTGAATATAACAAAATGAGGTTCTCAATTGTCAACTTACAGTACGGTATGTCTATGAAAATAAAGCACACAATAAGTCAGGAAATCTTAGCGTCGCATAACCAAAGAATATTTATTAATGCTTGCTATAGAAGATGAGAATAGTAAGAAAGAAGATAAAGTACTAACATTGACAAGGGAGAACATCAACTTGTGAGAAATAAGGAAGGACAAGAGGTAAGCTCACCGTCTCGAGCTTGCAAGTAATGTCATGTTGCTGTAAGAATATCGTTGAATCTTCAGTAGGATCTGATAGTCTTTAGGCGATAAAGTACGCATGGGCTTCTTCTGAGTGCAAATTCTCATCTCACAATCCGGAACGTCAACATGCAGACATGTTATTCCCTGAAAAATCAAATCGTGATCAATATATTGTTCACCCTGACAAGCAACAAGAAAGCTTATAAAGTTATACTAACCAAGTTCTTTTCAATTATTACTTTACATTCAGTACACCCTACAACTAACTTCTTCTCATAACCACACAAGTCGGTGAGCCTCTTGGCCAGGTGATCATCAATAGCATTATTAGCTATGTTAACTCGGGAGGGCACTGTCTCATTTCATCGAATTCTTTTAGACTCTGAGAAATAAACACAGAAGATAATTAAGAAGCTTGTCAAATACAGTATAACGCAAGTGTCTAAATCATGAAAGGAGTCAGGATCATTGATTAAAAAATGGGAGCGTTACTAACAAGCGGTGGCAAGCATTACCAAAAGTCCTGTTGAAAAAGCAGAGTAATCGATTAGATGATCTTGAGTTTTTCATTGATGGCGGCCAAATCTTAAGGAGCATCAGTAAGGAAAAAATAAGAACCTTTGCTGGATCATTGAGGTAGTCCCCATCAAAAGAGAAAATTGCAATGCCAACGGGTGCTTCATATAGCAGCACAATAGTCATGTCTCCTGTCGGGAAACCAAGTAAAGTATGCACGGGATTCATCTGACTCCAAATTATGATCTCACAATCCGGAACATCAACATAAAGACAGGTTATTCCCTGAAAAAGCAGGTGGTGGTCAGTACTGTTCACCCAGACAGAAGCAACAAGAAAGCTTACAAAGTATACTAACCAGGTTCATTTCAATTATTCTTTTATATTCAGCACTTCCCACAACTAATTTGTTCTCAGAACCACACAGTTCGGTGAGCCTCTTGGCTAGGTGATCGTCAATAGCGTTATTAACTATGTCAATGGGGCAGGGCACCGTCATTTTGTATGAGTTCTTTCAAACTCTGGGAAATAAACATAGAAGGGATTTAAAAATCTTGTCAGATACAATACAAGTGTCTAAGTCATGAAAGAAGCAGGGTATTTGACAAAGAAGTGCATCAATCATAAAGTATAGTGTTGCTTAAGCCTTTGTATGCACGTTTCTCTCGGTAATGCTCTCGAATGTTCATGCATAGAGCTAGATGTCTGTATTCTTCCATTCTTGGTAGGAGTACCATGTCAGAGCTCATTCATCCCTAGCTAGGAAGATCTAACCACTCAGTAGAAAATCTGAATTTTGGGTCGGCCCTAGCTAAGCTGCTGCAAGCAATTTTGGGTCGGCCCTAAGTAACTGAACGATTACAGAAATCTGAATTCGACATGAGCTCCACACAACGAAGTAGTGCTTACTATATGTTCTATGTCGCTCGCTGGTAGGTATCCACCCTAGCTACAGCCTCCACTTTTTTGAAAAACTGCTACACGCGCAAGACAAAAAGGAAATCCACCGATTGCCCAACCACAGCAAGGAACAAAACATCTTCTCTTCTCCTCGAGAGGAAAAGGCAAGGGGCAAAGGTAGGCAGAGCATCGAGACAAATCGATTCGTCCAGCCGACGAGCTAGCGAGCCAGGCAATCCATTCGGAACAGAGCCCGCACGCACCCGCAGAGGAAGCGCGGAGTGAGGGAGGGAGGGAGGGAGGTGCTAGCAGGAAGGGGGAGGCGTACCCGCACTTGTCGCAGAGCACGGCGAAGCCGCCGGATCACAGCGGTCAGTCCTTCCTCCACTCGCCCACCCCCGCCGCCGTCGGGGCGGGCGCGCCGCACGCCGCGTTCATGCACCTCGTCGCCGCCGCCGTGGGAAACGAGGGAGCCGGTTGTGCGCGCACCTGATCGACGTCAGATGAGTGGAGGGGAAGGGATGAGAGGGGGCGGCGGTGGGAGATGAAGTCGCCGGTTGTGGGGGGAGAGCGGAGGGAGTGGAGTGGGTGAGATCTAAGGACTGCAGGAATGGAGAGAGTGAGGGAGACTGGTGCTGGTTGGTTTTTTTTTTGAGTAATACTACTGCTTTTTCTTTATAACTTGGAGTAATACTGCTGGGTTGGGTGCTGGTTGGCCGTGCTGGTTAGCCGATTTGGGCCTTTGACGTTTGCTCTTCGAAGGAAAAATACACAGAAGTATATACATTGGATCATATGAATAAATGTTTTTTATACTTATTACATATATTCAGAGTATCACAAAAAAACAAAATTTTGAGAAAAGAAACCGAATATACTTGGTTTATGCTGGATTGCTTGCATGTTTTTAAGCTTTGTCGGACAATTTTCCTTAGCCTATATAAAAGAATTAAAAATTCTCAAAAAAATATAAATAGATTAAAATGATTTAAGAAATTTCAGATGACATATTATTTATATATGAACATTATAGTTGGTTGTTTGCTCCGAAAGAAATGCAACATCTTTTTTGTAATAATATGAAAAACGGTTTTTCTTTTTTACAAAATAAAACAACTATGTTTGTTTCACTCTTAATTTTATTATATCCCCTCCGTCCGAAAATGCTTGTCCTATAAATAATTGTATCTAGACTTATTTTAGTTATAGATACAACCATTTTATCCATTTATAGGACAAGTATTTCCGAACAGAGGGAGTATATTATATATGTTTATATGATGCAGTAGCAAATATCATTTATATTTCATCACAGATAAAAAGTGATGGGTTCCGACATACACATTGATGTAACGATGACAGACCGGACTGAAACACGACGAGAAGAGGTATATAGCTAATCATTCTTTGTTTGTGTCTTATACATGATAATACAAAATGTTTATTTTTACATATTATTATTTTTCAGAATATAGGAGACATAGATATGGATTTTGGAGATGCACAAAAAGAATGCATCAACAAGGGTTCCGAAGCGGCGACGCTGAAAGGGGTCGCAAATTCATCAAAGAAGTTTTCAATTATATAATTTTTTCTTCCGCTATAGGCGGTCTCGTTGGTTAAATTTATGGTCAAAGTAAACCTTGGAATACGCGAGTGCACTATATTTTGGAACGGAGGGAGTATATAATATAGTGAAACATAGATATAATCTAAACTTGATAAATGCTTATATATATTGCATGCTAGCTCACAACCATCTACGACACATGGCGGGTGAAAAGGTACATATTCTTAGCAAGTTCATTTCTGGCCAGATGAAAGAAGAGGAGAAAAAGACATAGATCCATCAAAATATTGTCACTTCTTACAACATGTTAATACTTATCTACAACAAGATATGGTTAGTATCGCCTCATTATCCATGCATATCATGATGTATTTTTTTAATTAATCCATGTGTATAATTATTTATTATTTTTTATATCTAATTGTGACTACGATTTATATGATATTTACACCAACTGTTCATTCCAATTAACATGCCTCGGACTTATTGGTATCTGACAGTCGTCAATGCCAAAAAAATGTGAGATTCAAGTATTGGACTCACTTGGTTCTCGGATCGAACGGAGTGACCTTACTACTACGGTAACTACTATTGTTTTTTGGTCCTCTTAACATATGTTTTGTTTGCCTTAACCCCTACTATTTTCCATATATAAATTAGTCACGAGGACTTGAAAAGCATCTGAAACTTGGAGAACAGAGTCCGGAGTTTAACAGAGATCATAAGTGGCTTCAATGTTACAAAATGGAATGTCGTATAATAGTTTCATGAGGCAATACAAACGGATCGGTAAGCACTTGTCACAAATTGAAATATATTGTGTTTGATACTCATGAACACAAAAAATATCATACAATAGAAAATATTGATAATAAAATGTCGTAGTGTATCTATTAGTTGATTAAGCAGTTTTTATTATACTTGCTCAAACATTGTGCAAATGAAGGTGAAGACAACTTGCCTGATATTGTGAGACAATTTCTTAAGTGCATCAAGTAGATCTCAATACTTTGTAATAGATTTTTAGTTTGATCATCACTTTATATGTATACATTGTTAATGTGCTATTTTGTTATCACTTTACATTACAAAGTTAAGTGGACTTCAATTATTATGCAATTGTGACCGTGATATGTTGTCTCTCTGTGACTATTTCAGAAGCCCGTGGCAACGCACGGGCATTCTACTAGTGTACTATTATGAATGACAAGAAAATTACAAGTAATAGGCAAAATATGTGCCTCATGCTACACAATTTCAGTGTCCCAACGACAATGGCAGAGAGATTTCTATCACACATATAAGATTTATGTGTACTTGCAGAACTGTTGCATAGCTCCTGATTAGTCTGTCTCATTTTGCGCTCCATTCTCTTGTTTCTGCACAAATCTCTCAAGAACTCATTGTCGCCATAAAGGTGACTATGAGCAGTGTATGTAACCATGTACATAGAAACATATAAAAACTATAAATATATCCACAAGATATGCGGATTTCTACAAACCATGTATGCAAATTTCTATCATATAAAAGAAAGAAATCATACGAAAACTAAACCAAGCAAGCATATGGAAAATAACAAATAGAAACATACAAAGAAAGAAAAAAGATATCCACACAGATGTCCGCATAAAATCTGACCGATACAATATTCACAGAGATTGAACAAAAACCGAAAAAGAAATGCATTCAAGCTTTATAGAAAAACGTAGCAGTAGTACCGAGTCAGCCCAAAACTTAACACTCACTTACATATATACTATTATGAACGCCAAGAAAATTACAAGTAACAAGCAAAATATGTGCCTCATGCGACACAATTTCAGCATTCCGATGATAATGGCAGAAAGATTTCTATCACACAGACCACATCTCTGTGTACTTGCAGAACTGTTGCATAACTCCTGCTTAGTTTGCCTCATCTTAAGCTCCAATCTCTTCTTTCTCCACAAATCTCTCAAAAACTCATTGTCGCCATAGATATGACTACGAACCGTGTATGTTAAACGAGGATTCCAATTTATGGCCAAGTAAAACATTCCAGCTTGCAAACGACGGCTGCCGTACATTCTAATTGCATTGTTTAACATACGAGTCAACCTTTTGATGGTTTCGACATTTCTCTTGAAAGCTCCCCATGTACGAACCTGATATACACGGTAAGCCCACACGATCTTCCGCTTCTCCGTACGAAGTTTTATTTCACGTCGTAGTGATGTTGATTTAAGTATAACCGTAGGTTTAGCCATTGTTCTCATGCCAAACTCATCAAGAAGACATAGCCTAAACATCTTCTTTGGCCCAATAACTTTGTCTTCTCCGTGAACTAGAGATCCAACCTTCTCTTTGAAAAGAAATAAAAACCTCCTCCTTGGATTCTTCGATTGCTTCATCCTAGGTTATGAGATGAGTTTCAAAAAGTTAACTACTAAAAGAGTAGCCAGCACTAGCATTACCACTATATTGAATAAACTGAAAAGGGATAACTAGAATTATACATATATAACACAATAACGCATGTTGTTAATGATATAAAAACACACCCACACAAAAAACAGCAATATAGATTTGAGGTTAAACATATGGATTTCGCTACAAATCAAACATCGGATTTTTTTTAGCATGTCAAATCATGTTTGAGATGATAGATTATGTTGTCGTGAGGATGACAATTTTTTTAGCAAGCATGACAAGTCCTGGCAAAAAATTAAACATGGTAAGGATTTGTTATGCTTGCTAAAAGAATTTTTCATCCTCGCGATAACATAATTTGACGTAGAAGCATTCGATTTGTCATGCTTAATCTGATGTCATATTTTAACATTAGCAAAAAAATATTATTCGCAAAAACTACAACAAGCAAGGACGTACTTACCCGCTGCCTTGCGAGGTAGCCATGATATCCATATCTATACATACAAATAGGCTAATAAACCTATATTATTTCGTGTAATGTTTGCTTCTTATAACGAACTAGCAAAAAAGCCCGTGCTTTGCAATGGAAGAGAAAATATAACACATGCTCTTAACTCAACAACCATCACTCAAGACCACAATAGGTCCATCTCCTTTATTTTTGCGAGGCATCATATTTGTGTTGCCCATTATCCTCCTTCTCACTCTCGCCGGCGATGGCCTCGGTGTTCACACAAAACAACAAAAAACGTGTGTTGAATATGGTTAATCCTAAGGTCTCTCTCTCTCTCTCTCGCTCGCTCGCTTTCTCTCACTCTCGCGATGAGAAATCTGTTGTTTTCCCCTGCGACATTTTTCAGAGGTATGCCGTGTAGTTATCGATGTTTTCTTTTCCGTATATGGTCATAATGGGGTGTTTATTTGTAATCCGGATCGCCGCCGGTATGAAAAAAAAAGAATCTTGCACTATAAATTATAAGTTTGCTTCCATAAGAATATTTTAAAAATATTTAACAGGTAAAATTAACATCATATTTAGATTCCAGACATTTTTCTAATAAAATTTCATATATAATATGTTAAAATCGAAGTTACGGATTAAAAGATACAGATAATTTAAAAAATCATTTGGTTTGGCTCAAATATATTCCAAAATAATATTTAAAAATACTACATATTTTTCTAATTAAATTTAATATATAACATGTTCAAATCGGAGTTGCGATTTAAAAGATATGGATGATTTTAAAAAGTATTTGTTTGACTTAAATATGATCCGCGAATGAATTACCTAAAACATCAGGGTGGTTTTCAAAAAATGTAAAATAACGGTTCGGGTGTGACTTAAATCCGGATGGCGGGTTGATTTCAGGAAAAGACGGGGACTTTTATGTAAAACACGAAAATAACGATTCATTTTAACTTAAAACAGGACCGTGGGTTGAATTCTCTAAAATAGAGGGACTTTTCTGAAAAATGCCATGACGGACGAAAGAAACCCAATTTGCTTTATTATTAGGTAAAGATAAAGATAATTATTCTTGCAAAAAAATAACTAATAATTATTATGAGGGCGACGGCCTTAACAGGCTTTGTATAGGAACACGGCCACTCGGGTGGGGTAACTCGGGTTCTAACCTAAATCCTGCAAGATTTATGTGGAAACCTTCGTACCGGAAGACCGATTGCATACGGTGCATCCAACACCGCCCCTCTCAAAACAGAACACCGCCCAGTTTATATAGATTTTCATACGATGCAAAATCCAGCGGTCTCTGCACTTTGAGTCCAGCTCACATACAGTTCGATCGCCGGATCGGTGGATCGGTGCGGACCTAGCGGTTGAGGCGAGCGAAAGGCGAGGCGACGCGATTGACCGCATGGCCGCGGCTACGCGAGATCCCATTTTGTTCAGTCACGTCGGTTTGAGGCTAAACAGACAGACGCCAATCCATTTTTTATTTGTCATTGATTCATTTTTGGTTTAAATTTAAATCGTGTTTGTGTCAAAACGGACAACGCACGGACGCACACAGACCCTCTTTTGTCCTCCCTTGGCTTGCTCGTTGGTAAAACAGTCCCCTTTTTTTTCTTTCCTTACGAGGCTTGCCTACCCCACCCCCTGGTCATAGCCGTTGCCGCCCATTTTCCGGCCGCTCTGTCATTGTCCAGGCCGGCCGCCCAAGCCCTGACGCATCCACACAAATCCCATCGCCCCCTGTACGTTTTTGGTGGAGTTCTTGTCGATGTTTGTGGGATTTTGTCACCGCCTTCGGTACCAGAGAAACCACGGACGCCCATCGACTCCAACATCGTCCACCTGGCGCCGGCCGACAACGCTTCTACACGCCTACTGCCTGTGCGGGGAGGCAGAGGCGCTCTTCACGTGTTGCGTCTCCACCCCACTACAAGATTTTCGACACTTTGCTCGCAAGGTACCATGGATAGTGGGGATGAGTATTTTTTTTTCAACAACTTCATTTGTTCATCCGATGATTCATTGTCGGATGACAAAGAGCTTGTGGTTGCTGCATTGGTCTTCAATGACCACATTGTTCGACAGTGGCCTCAGTTCAGGGGATCAATCCCAGGCCATGCTCCGACCTTGAACCGCAATAGGGAGAGCGGTCACGCCCTGCTCTATGATGTTTACTTCGAGGATTCTCCGCACTTCAAAACCCATCTTTTTCGGCGCTGTCGTGGTTCTAAGTCTGACAGTGATGTAGGGGGGTAAGTATGGAGAGGCTAGATCTTAGCTATGCAGGAGCTGTAAGCACACGAAGATGTACGAGTTCGGGCCCTTCTCGGAGGAAGTAAAAGCCCTACGTCTCGGTGCCCGGAGGCGGTCGACTGGATTATATGTGTGAGAATGACAGGGGTGCGAACCCTTGATACTGAGGAGGGGGGTGGCTTATATAGAGTTCGCCAGCCCTCTCCCGCCCTCAGTAATGCAGGGTTTAAGGTACATTAAGATTGAGCGTTACTAGTAACGCCTCTAATAAAGTGCTATAATGACCATAAAGGCTACTTAATGACCGACCGTTTGCCTGCGGAGTGACTTCAGATCTCCTGGCAGTCGAGTGGTAGGCTTCGTGGTCGAGTGATAGCTTCCTGGTCGAGTGTCTTGAACCCATCGAATGGGTATCTTGAAGTCGATTGAAAGGTGACTTCTTCTATGGATGTCCTTGGGTAGGGCTCTTAGGACAGGTCCGTGCCCCTACCCTAGGTACATGGCTTCATCATTAGCCCCCGAATGGATCGAGGTTAGAGTGGGGAAAGAGTTGGGGACCTTTCCGACTAGTTCTTTGTGCTACGTGAGTGCCTTGTTTTGGATCAATCGCCACGGATGACGTCATCAACCTCTTTCAGTCGCCTTGATCCATTCCAAGTCTTTCGTCGAGTGAGTTTCCTTGCTTGTGGAGTTCCGAATGACGATGTGAAAGGGATCTTCTGTCTGACAAATTGTTCTGCAACCCGTGGATTTCGCGGGATTTGAATTTCGGGAAGCGCGCGGGACGGGAGCGGCCGCAGTAATTGGATGTGATAAGGCGGAAGCTCCTCGATCCTCGCGCCACCTTTTTCGCCACGTACCGTGTGCGCGTCTGCTGCGGGATTTGACGGGATAGCCTGGGCCTACCGGTCAGCCACTCGGAAGCGGCCTCTTATAAGCCACCGGCTCGGGGTTTCCCAACAGTGTGCTCTCTCCTTCCCTTCTCCCTTCGCAAAGTTCTCCGCCACCTCCGCTCTCACCCTAGCGCCACAGGCCCGTTCGAGCTTTGCCGGCGACGATGGTGAAGGACAAGACGTCCGCTCTGGAGCGTGCGAAGAAGGCGGCGGCGCAGGGGAAAGGGAAGAAGTCCGCTCGGGGCGGATCTTCCTCAAGGACTTCTCTGCCCAGAGGCTGGATCCAGGGCGACTGGATGCCGACGGTGATTCGGCAGGAAGATCTCGACGATATGGTTGAGGGGGGAGTCATCCCTCATGAAGCTGCGCGTCTCCCGGGGAGAGAAGTCGAGCCCCAACCTCTTGATGGTGAGTGTGTGCTCCTCGCCACCCATATCGATCGTGGGTTTTCTCTGCCTCCTCATCCTTTTTTCTGAAGCTTTCTGAACTTCTTTGGAGCGCAGCTCCATCACTTCACTCCCAACTCTATCGTGTATCTGGCTGCTTTCATTTCCTTGTGTGAGGGTTTCTTGGGTTGCCGCCCCCATTGGGGACTCTTTAAGCACATCTTCACTTGCCATTCCAATTGGTCAAGAAGGCCAAGTCGAGTGACGAAAGGACGCAGGTGATCCAGTTGTGCGGGGGTCTGGCGATCCAGACGAGGGGAAAAAGCTCTTTTCCATCCATCACTTTCCCCGAGTCGGTCCGTGGTTGGCAGGCGACCTGGTTTTACTGCAAAGACCAGGCGACTCCAGGACAGTCGACTGGGCTTCCCCCTTTCTCTTTGGAACGAGCTCAAAAAACTGCTTCTCTAAAAGTGACACCGGAAGAAAAAGCTCAAGTCAAAGTGTTGGTTGGTCGAGTGGTTCAGCTTGTCCGCGACGGCGTGACTGGCATGGACTTGCTAGAGGTCTTCCTTCGGAGGCGCATCCAACCGCTCTAGGCTCGCGACCACCCGATGTGGCTGTACTCGGGTCTTGAAGACACCACTCGGATCCACTCGGAGGAGGTCACTGATGAGATTCTAGAAGGATGGCTGTCGAGCATCACAGGGAACAAAGACAACCCCCGAGGAGCCAGGAGGGTTCCTCCACTCGACAATACATACGAAGTGGACCAGGTCTGACCTTATGCTCCCGACTGAGATCTTGTTTTCTTCATTGGTCTTCTTTGAATTGGTCGATTGACTTTGATCTTGTCTGTTGTTTTCCAGGCAACTACTGAGGTGTACTCGACACCCAACGGGGCGCAGGAGCCGACTGAGGAAGGGGAGGCGAGCGGCGGTGAGAGTGCAGATGAACAAGCCGAGTGGGAATCCGATGGCGAAGGAGAGGGAGACGACGACGTCGACTCCAGTGAAGAGGAGGAGGAAGAAGTTGAACCCCCCCCCCCCCCCCCGCTCGGAGAGGCGATCCAAGCTTACACACGACCCGGCACGGGAATGTGGTAAGTCGACTGCTCTTGTTGGGCAGTCGTCGAAACGCCCTCGGACCTCTTCTCCTCCGCCGGCCGAAAAGGCTCCCAAGCACCCACGCGCGACGCCGTCTAAGCCGCCTAAGGCTCTGCCCAAGATGAAGATGACTGTCCCCACCATTTCTGGGTAATAATAGAACTTGTTCTCCTTTGTCGACCGTGGACAGATCCTTGGTCGATTCATTGAGTGAACTGACTGATTTTTAAGATTTGCAGCGCTGCTACTTCTGAGCTCTCCGCCAAGGACGACGATCAAGAGATGGAGGACGCTGTTACCTCCAACCCTGGTACGATTACCGATGTTCTGCCTTGAGTCGACTAGATATTTATTGCAACCCTGGTCGATTGAATTTTTTCTTGTAGCTCCTCCTCATGTTATTTACCTCCCGGATGACGACGACGACGTGCCGCTGAGAGTGAGAAGGAACAAGCGGGCGTTGGCTGGCAAGACCCCCCAATCTGCTTCGGCGTCTGAGGCCGTAGCTCGGGATGGTGGTGACACCACTCGGGCTTCTGTGACTTTCGCCGATCCTCTGACGAGCGTGCGGCCTTCGACGTCGACCGCAAATCCTCCTTCGCTTTTTGCCGCGTACCCCGCCCCTGAGGACCAAGCGAGTGCCGCGAAAGAGGCTATACGTCAGGTGGGGATCATGATGGAACAAGTGAAAGTGGCTCGGGAGGCCAGCCAAGCAGCCTATGACGCAAGTTCGGCTCTTCAGAGCAACGTCCAGGTCAGTCGACTCAACACTTGGTCTGTTATGATATGCTGTTAGAAGAATCTCTTTTCCGAAGATCTTTACATCTGTACACCCACTGGGTGTGTCTGCTAATTCTTGGACGAGTGGGGGCATGCTGAGTGCACCCATTTGGTGTAGTCCCCGAGACTACGGTGGACTGCTGGCAGTCGACTGTAGTCTTTACATTGTGTTGCCGTAGTTGTACTTCTTCACTCGGTCTGGTCAGGCCGTGCCGAATGGAACTGTATCCGGTCGACTGCTGGCAGTCGATTTTTTTTTCAAAAACCAGTGGGGACACGCTGAGTGCACCCACTGGGTGTAGTCCCCGAGACTACTGTCGAATGTTTTTTGATTCGGCTGTAGTCTTAGAAACGCCATCATTGTCTCTTAGTTACTCGGAAGCAACTTATCCTGGACGTCTGTCGACTGATTTTTGTTTTGCAGAAATCCTGCGAACTTGTAGCTCGCTATATTGAGTTGGAGAATAAGCAGACCCAGCTCAACCTTGACTTGAAGCTTGCTCAAGAGAACTTGAAGAAGGCGCAAGAAGAAGCAAAAGGTATGGCTGGTGAGGTTCTCCATTCTTGACGAGTGACTTTTCTTTCTTGTCCATTCTTGATGTTGATTTCACTTGACGTACTGCAGATAAACTGGAAGAAGCTCTGAAGAAGAAGGATCAAGATCTTGCAGAGGCACAGAAGGAGGCCTTGAACAAAGCGAAGCTTGCTGAAGAAAAGCTGGCTTCCGTCGGAACTCTTGAACAAGAGAACTCCAGACTGAAGGCCGCTCTCGACGCAGCTAATCAGGAGGTCAGTCGTCTGAAGAACGACAAGATTGCTCTGAATGACAAGGCAAGCGAGTTGGTGGGGAAGAAGAACGATCTTGAAGCTTATCTCGGGGGACTCGCCAAGAAGTTGTTCGTCATGCTTGAGGGTAATTACCTTCATTTGACTGGCTTGCAGTAACCAAACTCGAGTAAAGCCACTATCTTATTCTTGAATCGTGTTTGCAGAATTCTATCAGAACTTTGAAGAGGAGACCAGTCGAGTGGAGCCAGGCTTGGACCCTGCTAACTCTCTTGTGAAGGACGAGGCTGCAATGAACGTGCTCCGTCTGGAGTCTCGTATTGCCAGCGTGGTTGACTATCTGGCTCGGCTGAAGGTTGCGGTGTCGCGGATCGACACGTCTCTCTGGCCCAGGGCGGCGCTTTCAAATGATCTCGAGTCTCTGATGACTCGACTGAACGACATTCCTGGTCGAGTGACGGATTGGAAGAAATCCTCCGCAAGGTGTGGTGCCGATGTCGCTTTGTCCCTCGTCCGCGTCCACTACAAGGAGGTGCGAGAGGAGAAGCTGGCCGCCATCCAAGTTGCCAACACCAGGAAGCTTAACTTTCAAGACTTCATGGAAACTTTCATTGCTGCTGCCACCCGTATTGCAGACGGGGTCGACTTGGACGAGTTCGTTGCCCCTTCCAGTCCTCCGCCGGAGGAGTAAAAAACTTTCATGCTTCTATTTAAATTTGCCTCGGAATGCCGAGTGGATTCTGTAACTGTTAAACTCTGTCGAGCCGAGGGCTCAAGTACTTTGATCTGAGGTCTTGGACCTTTGGGTTTTATCCGAACTTGATTTTTCGTTGAATATCTTCGGGAATTATCTGTCGAGTGGAACTTGGTCTTCACTCGAAATAACTTCGTATTTGTGGTGCAGCTATGAAGGAAAAGGTAACAGTCGATTCGCATCTTGCCGTCCTTGTGGATTGGGATGTGTTCCGAACTTAGGCGAGCACTAGGCTGCAGCTAAGCCCCCGAGTGGGAGGTTTGCTTTCCACTCGGTGGGATTTTTGAACACTTAGGCGAGCACTGGGCTGCAGCTAAGCCTCCGAATGGGAGGTTTGCTCTCCACTCGGTAGGATTTTTGAACACTTAGGCGAACACTGAGCTGCAGCTAAGCCTCCGAGTGGGAGGTTTGCTCTCCACTCGGTAGGATTTTTATATACTTAGGCGAGTACTTGGACTGCAGCTAAGCCCCCGAGTGGGAGGTTTGCTCTTCACTCGGTAGGATTTTTATATACTTAGGCGAGTACTTGGACTGCAGCTAAGCCCCCGAGTGGGAGGTTTGCTCTCCACTCGGTAGGATTTTTGAACACTTAGGCGAGCACTGAGCTGCAGCTAAGCCTCCGAGTGGGAGGTTTGCTCTCTACTCGGTAGGATTTTTATATACTTAGGCGAGTACTTGGACTACAGCTAAGCCCCCGAGTGGGAGGTTTGCTCTCCACTCGGTAGGATTTTTGTATACTTAGGTGAGTGCTTGGACTGCAGCTAAGCCCCCGAGTGGGAGGTTTGCTCTCCACTCGGTAGGATTCTTATATACTTAGGCGAGTACTTGGACTGCAGCTAAGCCCCCGAGTGGGAGGTTTGCTCTCCACTCGGTAGGATTTTTATATACTTAGGCGAGTACTTGGACTGCAGCTAAGCCCCCGAGTGGGAGGTTTGCTCTCCACTCGGTAGGATTTTTATATACTTAGGCGAGCACTGGGCTGCAGCTAAGCCCCCGAGTGGGAATCTGGCTCACCACTCGGTAGGATTTTCAAACACTTAGGCGAGCACTGGGCTGTAGCTAAGCCCCCGAGTGGGAGTCTGGCTCACCACTCGGTAGGATTTTCAAACACTTAGGCGAGCACTGTGCTGCAGCTAAGCCCCCGAGTGGGAGTCTGGCTCACCACTCGGTAGGATTTTCAAATACTTAGGCGAGCACTGGGCTGCAGCTAAGCCCCCGAGTGGGAGTCTGGCTCACCACTCGGTAGGATTTTCAAATACTTAGGCGAGCACTGGGCTGCAGCTAAGCCCTCGAGTGGGAGTCTGGCTCACCACTCGGTAGGATTTTCAAATACTTAGGCGAGCACTGGGCTGCAGCTAAGCCCCCGAGTGGGAGTCTGGCTCACCACTCGGTAGGATTTTCAAATACTTAGGCGAGCACTGGGCTGCAGCTAAGCCCCCGAGTGGGAGTCTGGCTCACCACTCGGTAGGATTTTCAAACACTTAGGCGAGCACTGGGCTGCAGCTAAGCCCCCGAGTGGGAGTCTGGCTCACCACTCGGTAGGATTTTCAAATACTTAGGTGAGCACTGGGCTGCAGCTAAGCCCCCGAGTGGGAGTCTGGCTCACCACTCGGTAAGATTTTCAAACACTTAGGCGAGCACTGGGCTGCAGCTAAGCCCCTGAGTGGGAGTCTGGCTCACCACTCGGTAGGATTTTCAAACACTTAGGCGAGCACTGGGCTGCAGTTAAGCCCCCGAGTGGGAGTCTGGCTCACCACTCGGTAGGATTTTTTGCAAACTTAGGCGAAACGGATTCGCAGCTAAGCTATCCAATGGGGGATTTCGTATGCAAACAAAAGTGACAGCAATTACAGGAAGAACTAGGACACTCTTGTCTTTGATAAAAATAAACTACAGAAGTTTTTCTTATTACATCTCATCCGAATGAGAATTCAAGTGTAAAATGGGTGGAGTAGTTCCGCATTCCAAGCTCGTGGCTCGTTGACCCGGCGATCAATGTTGTAGAGATGATATGCTCTATTGTGGAGGACTCTGGTGACGATGAAGGGGCCTTGCAAGTTTGTGTGGTTTCTGTTGATCCACTCGGAGGACCAAATCTCCTTCTTGGAAGGCTCGACTCTTCACATTTCTGGCATGGAATCGACGCAAGTCTTGCTGATAGATGGTCGATCTGATCATAGCCATTTCCCTCTCCTCCTCTAGGAGGTCGACTGCGTCTTGCCGGGCTTGCTCTGCTTCGTCTTTGTTATAAAGCTCGACTCTGGGGGCATTGTGAAGTAGATCACTCGGCAGGACGGCTTCGACTCCGTAAACTAGAAAGAATGGCGTTCTTCCAGTCGACCGGTTCGGGGTGGTCCTCAATCCCCACAAAACTGGCGGAAGCTCGTCGACCCAAGCGCCTGCTGCGTGCTTGAGATCATGCATCAGTCGAGGCTTCGGTCCTTTGAGAATCAGACCATTTGCTCTTTCAGCTTGTCCATTCAACTGGGGATGCGCGACCGACGCGTAGTCGACTCGTGTGCCTTGAGAGGCGCAAAAAGCTCTGAACTTGTCTGAATCGAAGTTTGACCCATCGTCAGTGATGATGCTATGCGGGACTCCATATCTGAATATCAACTCTCTGATGAAACTGATAGCAGTGCTAGCATCAAGATTTTTGATAGGCTTGGCTTCAATCCATTTGGTGAACTTGTCGACTACCACAAGCACATGTGTGAATCCGCTCCTGCCTGTTCTCAGTGGACCAACCATGTCTAGTCCCCAAACAGCGAAGGGCCAGACGAGTGGAATGGTCCTCAGAGCTGATGCTGGCTTGTGCGACATGTTGGAGTAGAACTGGCAGCCTTCACACTTGTCGACTATCTCTTTCGCCATTTCGTTTGCCCTGGGCCAGAAAAAACCTGCTCGGTATGCTTTGGCCACAATGGTCCGAGAGGACACATGGTGACCATAGGTCCCCGAGTGGATATCATCAAGGATTATCTGGCCTTCTTCTGGCATTATGCACTTCTGACCGATTCCAGTTGCGCTTTCTCTATACAACTGTCCTTTTATGACTGTGAAAGCTTTAGATCGACGGACGATCTGTCGAGCCTCTTCTTCGTCCTCTGGAAGTTCTTTCCTCAAGATATATGCGATGTATGGTATCGTCCAGTCAGGAGTGATTGCCAAGACCTCCATGACTAGGTCGACCACAGCAGGAATTTCGACTTCAATCGGATCTGTGGCACTTTTCGGTTGCGGGGCTTCTTCTATAAAAGGATCTTCCTGGACTGACGGCGAGCGGATGTGCTCCAAAAACACATTGCTGGGAATGGCTTCTCTCTTGGAGCCTATCTTTGCCAGATCATCAGCTGCTTGATTTTTCAGTCGGGGGATGTGATGAAGCTCTAACCCCTCGAATTTCTTTTCTAGCTTTCTTACTGCGTTGCAGTAGCCAGTCATAGCTGGGCTTCTGACATCCCACTCCTTCATCACCTGATTAACCACCAAATCTGAGTCGCCATAGACCATGAGGTGCTGGATGCCGAGTGAAATGCGCAACCCATACAAGAGTGCTTCATATTCTGCTTCATTATTGGAGGAATCGAAGTGAATCTGGAGAACATATCTGAGCTTATCTCCTCGGGGGGAGACCAATACTACCCCAGCACCGGAACCATTCAGCATCTTAGATCCATCGAAGAACATGGTCCAGTGCTTCGAGTGAACTTGAGTCGGAAGCTGCTGTTCAATCCACTCGGCGACGAAATCTGCAATTGCTTGGGACTTGATAGCCTTCTTTGCTTCAAACTTGATATCTAGGGGAAGGAGTTCAATCGCCCACTTCGCCACTCGACCAGTTGCATCTCTGTTGTGCAAAATCTCTGACAGTGGAGCGTCGCTGACGACTGCAATGGAATGGTCAGAGAAGTAGTGTGCAACCTTCTTCGTGGTCATGTAAATCCCATATACAAGCTTCTGGTAATGGGGATATCTTTGCTTCGAAGAAGTCAAAACTTCAGACACATAATATACTGGGCGTTGAACTCTGAAGGCCTTTCCTTCTTCTTCCCGCTCGACCGTAAGTATTGTACTGACAACTTGTCCCGTGGCCGCAATGTAAAGTAGCAGAGGCTCTTTACTGATTGGGGCAGCAAGCACCGGCTGGGTGGAGAGCAGAGCTTTGATCTCTGCAAACGCTGCATCAGCTTCTGGAGTCCACTCGAACTTGTCAGACTTCTTCATCAGTCGGTAAAGAGGCAACGCCTTTTCACCGAGACGAGAAATGAATCGACTTAGAGCGGCCAAGCAACCTGTAAGCTTCTGGATCGTGCACACGCACAGGGCGCTTCATCTAGAGTATGGTGCCAACTTTCTCGGGATTGGCGTCGATTCCTTGTTCGGAAACGAGAAAACCGATTAACTTTCCACCTGGAACTCCGAATGTGCACTATGATGGATTGAGCTTGATATCATATCCCCTGAGGTTAGCAAAGGTTTCGGCAAGGTCAGTCAGCAGGTCGGAACCTTTCCGTGACTTAACCACAATATCATCCATGTATGCTTCTACGTTCCGACTGATCTGAGTGAGCAAACACTTCTGAATCATCCTCATGAACGTGGCTCCAGCATTCTTGAGGCCGAAGGGCATGGTGACATAACAGAAGCACCCGAATGGGGTGATGAAAGCCGTTTTGATCTCGTCGGGTCCATACAGACGGATCTGATGGTACCCTGAATAAGCGTCTAGAAAAGACAAACGCTCACACCCCACGGTCGAGTCGACTATCTGGTCGATGCGGGGGAGAGGGAAATGATCTTTCGGGCAAGCCCGATTGATATGTTTAAATTCAACGCACATGCGAAGTGACTTGTCTTTCTTGGGGACCATGACAACATTGGCGAGCCACTCGGAGTGGTAAATCTCTCGGATGAACTCCGCTGCTAAGAGCCGAGCCACCTCCTCGCCAATAGCTTTCCTCTTCTGGACGGCGGACCGTCGAAGATGTTCTTTCACAGGCTTGAACTTCGGGTCGACTTGTAGACGGTGCTCAGCCAGCCCCTGGGAACTCCAGGCATGTCAGAAGGCTTCCATGCGAAGATGTCCCAGTTCTCACGGAGGAACTGGATGAGCGCTTCTTCCTATTTGGAGTTGAGCATCGTTGAGATGTGAGTCGGAGCAGCATTGGGGTCAGTCGGGTGAATGTGAACTGGCTTAGTTTCACCGGACGACTGAAAAGCTGATTCTGAAGATGGCTTCTTGGCTCGCAGCAATTCACTCGGATCAGCAATCTTCTGGTACTCTTGCAGCTCGACTACTGACATCTGAGCATCAGCGATCTTTGATCCTTTCTGAAAACACTCCTCTGCTCTCTTCCGATTGCCTGTAACGGTGATCACACCTCTGGGGCCGGGCATCTTCAACTTGAGACACACATAGCACGGTCGAGCCATGAAGCGTGCATAAGCTGGCCGACCCAGAATAGCATGATAAGCACTTTGGAAGTCCACAACCTCAAATGTCAACTTTTCCTTGCGGTAATTCTTTGAATCACCGAAAACCACATCGAGAGCAATCTAGCCGAGTGACTCGGCTTTCTTTCCAGGAATGACTCCATGGAAACTCATGTTGCTGGTGAAGGAAATATGCCCTAGAGGCAATAATAAAGTTATTATTTATTTCCTTATATCATGATAAATGTTTATTATTCATGCTAGAATTGTATTAACCGGAAACATAATACATGTGTGAATACATAGACAAACAGAGTGTCACTAGTATGCCTCTACTAGACTAGCTCATTAATCAAAGATGGTTAAGTTTCCTAACCATGAACAAGGAGTTGTTATTTGATTAATGAGGTCACATCATTAGTTGAATGATCTGATTGACATGACCCATTCCATTAGCTTAGCACCCGATCGTTTAGTATGTTGCTATTGCTTTCTTCATGACTTATACATGTTCCTATGACTATGAGATTATGCAACTCCCGTTTACCGAAGGAATACTTTGGGTACTACCAAACGTCACAATGTAACTGGGTGATTATAAAGGAGTACTACAGGTGTCTCCAATGGTGGATGTTGGGTTGGCGTATTTCGAGATTAGGATTTGTCACTCCGATTGTCGGAGAGGTATCTCTGGGCCCTCTCGGTAATACACATCACATAAGCCTTGCAAGCATTATAACTAAGATGTTAGTTGTGAGATGATGTATTACGGAACGAGTAAAGAGACTTGCCAGTAACAAGATTGAACTAGGTATTGGATACCGACGATCGAATCTCGGGCAAGTTACATACCGATGACAAAAGGAACAACGTATGTTGTTATGCGGTCTGACCGATAAAGATCTTCGTAGAATATGTAGGAGCCAATATGCGCATCCAGGTCCCGCTATTGGTTATTGACCGGAGACGTGTCTCGGTCATGTCTACATTATTCTCGAACCGTAGGGTCCGCATGCATAACGTTACGATGACAGTTATTATGACTTAATGCATTTTGATGTACCGAAGGTTGTTCGGAGTCCCGGATGTGATCATGGACATGACGAGGAGTCTCGGAATGGTCGAGACATAAAGATTGATATATTGGAAGCCTATGTTTGGACATCGGAAGTGTTCCGAGTGAAATCGGGATTTTACCGGATTACCGGGAGGGTTACCGGAACCCCCCGGGAGCTATATGGGCCATAATGGGCCTTAGTGGAAAAGAGAAGGGGCTGCCCTAGATGGGCTGCACGCCTCCCCCTTCCCCTAGTCCTATTAGGACTATGAGAGGTGGCCGGCCACCTCCTCCTCTTTTCCCCTCCGAGGAATCCTAGTTGGACTAGGATTGGAGGGGGAATCCTACTCCCAGAGGGAGTAGGACTCTCCTGCGCCCTCCTCCTTGGCCGGCCAGCCCTCCCCCTGGCATCCTTTATATACGGGGGCAGGGGGCACCTCTAGACACACAAGTTGATCCTTGAGATCGTTCCTTAGCCGTGTGCGGTGCCCCCTGCCACCAAATTCCACCTCGGTCATACCGTTGTAGTGCTTAGGCGAAGCCCTGCGTCGGTAGTACATCAAGATCGTCACCGTGCTGTCGTGCTGACGGAACTCTTCCTTGACGCTTTGCTGGATCGGAGCCCGAGGATCGTCATCGAGCTGAACGTGTGCTAAGAACTTGGAGGTGCCGGAGTAACGGTGCTTGGATCGGTTGGATCGGGAAGAAGACGTACGACTACTTCCTCTACGTTGTGTCAATGCTTCCGTTGCGATCTATAAGGGTACGTAGATCAGACTCTCCCCCTCGTTGCTATGCATCACCATGATCTTGCGTGTGCGTAGGAAAATTTTGAAATTACTACGTTCCCCAACAGTGGCATCCGAGCCTAGGTTTTATGGTTTGATGTTATTTGCACGAGTAGAACACAAGTGAGTTGTGGGCGGTACAAGTCATACTGCCTACCAGCATGTCATACTTTGGTTCGGCGGTATTGTTGGACGAGACGACCCGGACCAACCTTACGCGTACGCTTACGCGAGACCGGTTCCCTCGACGTGCTTTGCACATAGATGGCTTGCGGGCGACTGTCTCTCCAACTTTAGTTGAACCAAGTGTGGCTACGCCTGGTCCTTGAGAAGGTTAAAACGGAGTCTATTTGACAAACTATCTATGTGGTTTTGATGCGTAGGTGAGATGAGTTCTTGCTTAAGCCCGTAGCAGCCACGTAAAACTTGCAACAACAAAGTAGAGGACGTCTAACTTGTTTTTGCAGGGCATGTTGTGATGTGATATGGTCAAGGCATGATGCTAAATTTCATTGTATGAGATGATCATGTTTTGTAACCAAGTTATCGGCAACTGGCAGGAGCCATATGGTTGTCGTTTTATTGTATGCGATGCAATCGCGATGTAATGCTTTACTTTATTGCTAAGCGGTAGTGATAGTCGTGGAAGCATAAGATTGGCAAGACGACAACGATGCTACGATGGAGATCAAGGTGTCGTGCCGGTGACGATGGTGATCATGACGGTGCTTCGGAGATGGAGATCACAAGCACAAGATGATGATGGCCATATCATATCACTTATATTGATTGCATGTGATGTTTATCCTTTTATGCATCTTATCTTGCTTTGATTGACGGTAGCATTATAAGAAGATCTCTCACTAAATTATCAAGAAGTGTTCTCCCTGAGTATGCACCGTTGCCAAAGTTCGTCGTGCCCAGACACCACGTGATGATCGGGTGTGATAAGCTCTACGTCCATCTACAACGGGTGCAAGCCAGTTTTGCACACGCAGAATACTCAGGTTAAACTTGACGAGCCTAGCATATACAGATATGGCCTCGGAACACAGAGACCGAAAGGTCGAGCGTGAATCATATAGTAGATATGATCAACATAACGATGTTCACCATTGAAAACTACTCCATCTCACGTGATGATCGGTTATGGTTTAGTTGATTTGGATCACGTGATCACTTAGAGGATTAGAGGGATGTCTATCTAAGTGGGAGTTCTTAAGTAATTTGATTAACTGAACTTAAACTTATCATGAACTTAGTACCTGATAGTATCTTGCTTGTTTATGTTGATTGTAGATAGATGGCTCGTGCTGTTGTTCCGTTGAATTTTAATGCGTTCCTTAAGAAAGCAAAGTTGAAAGATGATGGTAGCAATTACACGGACTGGGTCCGTAACCTGAGGATTATCCTCATTTCTGCACAGAAGAATTACGTCCTGGAAGCACCGCTGGGTGCCAGGCCTGCTGCTGGAGCAACACCAGATGTTATGAACGTCTGGCAGAGCAAAGCTGATGACTACTCGATAGTTCAGTGTGCCATGCTTTACGGCTTAGAATCGGGACTTCAACGACGTTTTGAACGTCATGGAGCATATGAGATGTTCCAGGAGTTGAAGTTAATATTTCAAGCAAATGCCCGAATTGAGAGATTTGAAGTCTCCAATAAGTTCTATAGCTGCAAGATGGAGGAGAACAGTTCTGTCAGTGAGCATATACTCAAAATGTCTAGGTATAATAATCACTTGATTCAGATGGGAGTTAATCTTCCAGATGATTGCGTCATTGACAGAATTCTCCAATCACTGCCACCAAGCTACAAGAGCTTCGTGATGAACTATAATATGCAAGGGATGAACAAGACTATTCCCGAGCTCTTTGCAATGCTGAAAGCTGCGGAGGTAGAAATCAAGAAGGAGCATCAAGTGTTGATGGTCAACAAGACCACTAGTTTCAAGAAAAAAGGGCAAAGGGAAGAAGAAGGGAACTTCAAGAAGAACAGCAAGCAAGTTGCTGCTCAGGAGAAGAAACCCAAGTCTGGACCTAAGCCTGAAACTGAGTGCTTCTACTGCAAGCAGACTGGTCACTGGAAGCGGAACTGCCCCAAGTATTTGGCAGATAAGAAGGATGGCAAGATGAACAAAGGTATATGTGATATACATGTTATTGATGTGTACCTTACTAGAGCTCGCAGTAGCACCTGGGTATTTGATACTGGTTCTGTTGCTAATATTTGCAACTCGAAACAGGGACTACGGAATAAGCGGACACTAGCAAAGGACGAGGTGACGATGCGCGTGGGAAACGGTTCCAAAGTCGATGTGATCGCGGTCGGCACGCTACCTCTATATCTACCTTCGGGGGGATTAATATTAGACCTAAATAATTGTTATTTGGTGCCAGCGTTGAGCATGAACATTATATCTGGATCTTGTTTGATGCGAGACGGTTATTCATTTAAATCAGAGAATAATGGTTGTTCTATTTATATGAGTAATATCTTTTATGGTCATGCACCTTTGAAGAGTGGTCTATTTTTGATGAATCTCGACAGTAGTGATACACATATTCATAATGTTGAAACCAAAAGATGCAGAGTTGATAATGATAGTGCAACTTATTTGTGGCACTGTCGTTTAGGTCATATCGGTATAAAGCGCATGAAGAAACTCCATGATGATGGACTTTTGGAACCACTTGATTATGAATCACTTGGTACTTGCGAACCGTGCCTCATGGGCAAGATGACCAAAACACCGTTCTCCGGTACTATGGAGAGAGCAACAGATTTATTGGAAATCATACATACCGATGTATGTGGTCCGATGAATATTGAGGCTCGTGGCGGATATCGTTATTTTCTCACCTTCACAGATGATTTAAGCAGATATGGGTATATCTACTTAATGGAACACAAGTCTGAAACATTTGAAAAGTTCAAAGAATTTCAGAGTGAAGTTGAAAATCATCGTAACAAGAAAATAAAGTTTCTACGATCTGATCGTGGAGGAGAATATTTGAGTTACGAGTTTGGTGTACATTTGAAAAATTGTGGAATAGTTTCGCAACTCACGCCACCCGGAACACCACAGCGTAATGGTGTGTCCGAACGTCGTAATCGTACTTTACTAGATATGGTCCGATCTATGATGTCTCTTACCGATTTACCGCTATCTTTTTGGGGATACGCTTTAGAGACGGCCGCATTCACGTTAAATAGGGCACCATCAAAATCCGTTGAGACGACGCCTTATGAACTATGGTTTGGCAAGAAACCAAAGTTGTCGTTTCTTAAAGTTTGGGGCCGCGATGCTTATGTGAAAAAGCTTCAACCTGATAAGCTCGAACCCAAAGCGGAGAAATGTGTCTTCATAGGATACCCAAAAGAGACTGTTGGGTACACCTTCTATCACAGATCCGAAGGCAAGACATTAGTTGCTAAGAATGGATCATTTCTAGAGAAGGAGTTTCTCTCGAAAGAAGTGAGTGGGAGGAAAGTAGAACTTGACGAGGTAACTGTACCTGCTCCCTTATTGGAAAATAGTACATCACAGAAAACTGTTTCTGCGACACCTATACCAATTAGTGAGGAAGCTAATGATGATGATCATGAAACTTCAGGACAAGATACTACTGAACCTCATAGATCAACCAGAGTGAGATCCGCACCAGAGTGGTACGGTAATCCAATTCTGGAAGTCATGCTACTAGATCATGATGAACCTACGAACTATGAAGAAGCGATGGTGAGCCCAGATTCCGCAAAGTGGCTTGAAGCCATGAAATCTGAGATGGGATCCATGTATGAGAACAAAGTATGGACTTTGGTTGACTTGCCCGATGATCGGCAAGCAATTGAGAATAAATGGATCTTCTAGAAAAAGACTGACGCTGACGGTAATATTACTGTCTATAAAGCTCGACTTGTCGCAAAAGGTTTTCGACAAGTTCAAGGGGTTGACTACAATGAGACCTTCTCACCCGTAGCGATGCTTAAGTCTGTCAGAATCATGTTAGCAATTGCCGCATTTTATGATTATGAAATTTGGCAGATGGATGTCAAAACTGCATTCCTGAATGGATTTCTGGAAGAAGAGTTGTATATGATGCAACCAGAAGGTTTTGTCAATCCAAAGGGAGCTAACAAAGTGTGCAAGCTCCAGCGATCCATTTATGGACTGGTGCAAGCCTCTCGGAGTTGGAATAAACGCTTTGATAGTGTGATCAAAGCATTTGGTTTTATACAGACTTTTGGAGAAGCCTGTATTTACAAGAAAGTGAGTGGGAGCTCTGTAGCATTTCTGATATTATATGTGGATGACATATTGCTGATTGGAAATGATATAGAATTTCTGGATAGCATAAAGGGATACTTGAATAAAAGTTTTTCGATGAAAGACCTCGGGGAAGCTGCTTACATATTAGGCATAAAGATCTATAGAGATAGATCAAGACGCTTAATTGGACTTTCACAAAGCACATACCTTGACAAGATTTTGAAGAAGTTCAAAATGGATCAAGCAAAGAAAGGGTTCTTGCCTGTGTTACAAGGTGTGAAGTTGAGTCAAACTCAATGCCCGACCACTGCAGAAGATAGAGAAAAAATGAAAGATGTTCCCTATGCTTCAGCCATAGGCTCTATCATGTATGCAATGCTGTGTACCAGACCTGATGTGTGCCTTGCTATAAGTTTAGCAGGGAGGTACCAAAGTAATCCAGGAGTGGATCACTGGACAGCGGTCAAGAACATCCTGAAATACCTGAAAAGGACTAAGGATATGTTTCTCGTATATGGAGGTGACAAAGAGCTCACCGTAAGAGGTTACGTTGATGCAAGCTTTGACACTGATCCGGACGATTCTAAATCGCAAACCGGATACGTGTTTACTTTAAACGGTGGAGCTGTCAGTTGGTGCAGTTCTAAACAAAGCGTCGTAGCGGGATCTACATGTGAAGCGGAGTACATAGCTGCTTCGGAAGCAGCGAACGAAGGAGTCTGGATGAAGGAGTTCATATCCGATCTAGGTGTTATACCTAGTGCATCGGGTCCAATGAAAATCTTTTGTGACAATACTGGTGCAATTGCCTTGGCAAAGGAATCCAGATTTCACAAGAGGACCAAACACATCAAGAGACGCTTCAATTCCATCCGGGATTTAGTCCAGGTGGGAGACATCAAGATTTGCAAGATACATACGGATCTGAATGTTGCAGGCCCGTTGACTAAGCCTCTTCCACGAGCAAAACATGATCAGCACCAAGGCTCCATGGGTGTTAGAATCATTACTGTGTAATCTAGATTATTGACTCTAGTGCAAGTGGGAGACTGAAGGAAATATGCCCTAGAGGCAATAATAAAGTTATTATTTATTTCCTTATATCATGATAAATGTTTATTATTCATGCTAGAATTGTATTAACCAGAAACATAATACATGTGTGAATACATAGACAAACAGAGTGTCACTAGTATGCCTCTACTAGACTAGCTCGTTAATCAAAGATGGTTAAGTTTTCTAACCATGAACAAGGAGTTGTTATTTGATTAACGAGGTCACATCATTAGTTGAATGATCTGATTGACATGAACCATTCCATTAGCTTAGCACCCGATCGTTTAGTATGTTGCTATTGCTTTCTTCATGACTTATACATGTTCCTATGACTATGAGATTATGCAACTCCCGTTTACCGGAGGAATACTTTGGGTACTACCAAACGTCACAACGTAACTGGGTGATTATAAAGAAGTACTACAGGTGTCTCCAATGGTGGATGTTGGGTTGGCGTATTTCGAGATTAGGATTTGTCACTCCGATTGTCGGAGAGGTATCTCTGGGCCCTCTCGGTAATACACATCACATAAGCCTTGCAAGCATTATAACTAAGATGTTAGTTGTGAGATGATGTATTACGGAATGAGTAAAGAGACTTGCCAGTAACAAGATTGAACTAGGTATTGGATACCGACGATCGAATCTCGGGCAAGTAACATACCGATGACAAAAGGAACAACGTATGTTGTTATGCGGTCTGACCGATAAAGATCTTCGTAGAATATGTAGGAGCCAATATGGGCATCCAGGTCCCGCTATTGGTTATTGACCGGAGACGTGTCTCGGTCATGTCTACATTATTCTCGAACCGTAGGGTCCGCATGCATAACGTTACGATGACAGTTATTATGAGTTTATGCATTTTGATGTACCGAAGGTTGTTCGGAGTCCCGGATGTGATCATGGACATGACGAGGAGTCCCGGAATGGTCGAGACATAAAGATTGATATATTGGAAGCCTATGTTTGGACATCGGAAGTGTTCCGAGTGAAATCGGGATTTTACCGGATTACCGGGAGGGTTACCGGAACCCCCCGGGAGCTATATGGGCCATAATGGGCCTTAGTGGAAAAGAGAAGGGGCTGCCCTAGATGGGCTGCACGCCTCCCCCTTCCCCTAGTCCTATTAGGACTATGAGAGGTGGCTGGCCACCTCCTCCTCTTTTCCCCTCCGAGGAATCCTAGTTGGACTAGGATTGGAGGGGGAATCCTACTCCCAGAGGGAGTAGGACTCTCCTGCGCCCTCCTCCTTGGCCGGCCAGCCCTCCCCCTGGCATCCTTTATATACGGGGGCAGGGGGCACCTCTAGACACACAAGTTGATCCTTGAGATCGTTCCTTAGCCGTGTGCGGTGCCCCCTGCCACCAAATTCCACCTCGGTCATACCGTTGTAGTGCTTAGGCGAAGCCCTGCGTCAGTAGTATATCAAGATCGTCACCACGCCGTCGTGATGACGGAACTCTTCCTCGACGCTTTGCTGGATCGGAGCCCGAGGATCGTCATCGAGCTGAACATGTGCTAAGAACTCGGAGGTGCCGGAGTAACGGTGCTTGGATCGGTTGGATCGGGAAGAAGACGTACGACTACTTCCTCTATGTTGTGTCAACGCTTCCGTTGCGATCTATAAGGGTACGTAGATCAGACTCTCCCCCTCGTTGCTATGCATCACCATGGTCTTGCGTGTGCGTAGGAAAATTTTGAAATTACTACGTTCCCCAACAGCTGGCACTGAGCCTGGACATCGGAATGCCCATCCCTTTCAACGTTTCTGCATACAGTATGTTCAGGCCGCTGCCACCATCCATCAGGACTTTGGTCAGTCGAGTGCCTTCGACAACTGGATCGACCACCAGAGCTTGCCTCCCAGGGGTGGCAATGTGCGCAGGGTGATCGGACTGGTCGAACGTGATAGCAGTCTGAGACCACTTCAGGTAGCTGGGTGTTGCCGGGGCAACCATATTCACTTCACGGTTAATGACTTTCAGTCGACTTTTGCTTTCGACATCAGCAAAAATCATCAAGGTGGAATTGACTTGGGGGTACCCGTCGTCACTATCTTCCTTATCCTCAACCTTGTCCGACTCTTTTTCCTTGTCTTTGGACTGCTTGCCCTGGAACTGCTGGATCAGGAGCCGACACTGTCGAGTGGTATGCTTTGGGTAAATGAGTTTACCCTCCTCGTCTTTCTTTGTGTGAATGTGACACGGCAGATCCAAAACATCATTTCCGTCTTGATCTTTTACTTTCTTGGGGTTCCAGGGCCCCTTGGGTTTTCCCTTGAATTTCCCCTGGGTTACGGCCAGGGCCTCCCCAGGAGCGGCTGGCTCGGCCTTCCGCTTATGCTTCCGACTGGAATTGCCTCCGGTTTCCTGGGCGACTGCTTTCTGCTTGCCACTCCAGAGTCGATCTTCATCTTCTCCGTTAGCGTATTTGGTGGCAATTTCCATCATCCGATTCAGAGACATTTCTCCGGCCCGACCGAACTTCAGGTTCAACTCTCTGTTCTTGACGCCTTCTTTAAAGGCACAAACTGCTTGGTGATCTGGTACATTCTCAACTGTGTGATGCAAAGTGATCCACCTCTGGATGTAATCCCTCAGAGTTTCACTCGGTTTCTGCATGCAAGACCGCAATTCTGTAAGGCCTGCCGGTCGCTTGCATGTTCCTTCAAAGGTCGTGACAAACACTCGAGAGAGATCCTCCCAAGTGTAGATGCTGCTGGGTGCTAACTGATTCAGCCACGCTCTGGCTGAGCCCTCTAACAGGAGAGGCAAATGCTTCATAGCCACCTCATCATTGCCGCCGCCAATCTGGACAGCCACTCGGTAGTCTTCGAGCCAAGTGTCAGGCTTAGACTCGCCGGTGAACTTGCTGACTCCAGTCGCCAACCGGAAGTTGGGAGGAATCACTGCGGCCCTGATGGCTCGACTGAAACATTCTGGTCCTGAAACATGTACCCTACTGCTGGTAGGAGCATCTCTGTCATGTCCTTCTCTGTGAGCCCTGTTCCTGTCGACCAAACCTTGAACGAGGATGGATCTCGCGTCAAAGCCTGGTTCCCTGGGGTCGACTGGGATCCTCCGCCCAACACTATGAGGGCATCTGTCATCCTGCTGTCGAGGCGCATACGACCCACTCCTCGGGGGAGGGGTTGGCACTCGACGTCGATCATCATGATCGAATCGATGATCATACTGCTCGTTTCTTCTGTACTGATCTGGTCGGTCTCCACGTCCCTCACGCCTCGGGGGCGATCTTGGGCTGTGAGCCGACTGCACTGTATCCGCTGCAACGGATCGACTGTGGATCCTATTCCACGACTGAGAGACAGCGGAATTCTGGTTTCCCGCTGCCCGGAGCAACGCTCTGATTTGCAACAAGCCTCTGTCGGCTTCTGACTGGGAGGGCTGAATTGATTCTGCTATTCGGGCCACGGCTGCCAAATTCTGAACGGGAGTTCGATATACCTGCGTAGGCGGGAAGAGCTGACATCGACTGGACTCAGGAGCCCGCTGACGCGCTTGCTCGTTGAGTGCTCGCTGGAGATTCTCCAATCGAGTGCGCTCGGCCAAGTTAGCCAAGCACGCGTCCTCCAAGGCCTGGGCCTCGGGGGTTTCTCCAACGATAGGAGTGTGAAGTGCATCCATGTTCCGGCGGCGAAGCTCCTCTCGCTGCAGCGACGTGAGAGGCTCAGGGAGATATTCTTCGTGGGGATGCGACGGGTCGCCCCCACCTACCCCTCCGTCGGTACGAGTAAAATCGGGAGGGTTGCGTGTCCCATCAATTGCCAGGACCTTCGCCGCAGGATCACTGTTGTCGCACTCGGATGCGGTCTCTACGGAGCCAGTCGAACAGGCCCTAGAGAGTTTCGTCGGGCTCGATTGCCGCGACTTGTGGGGTGGCCGACTGGCGAGCCACCGCATGCCTCACCCACCTCTGAAGTCTCGATCGACCAGAGCGCTTGCGCCGGCGAGAGACGAGGCGGGGAGATGACATAGGAGCCGACCGATACTGGGTCGACGGCTACCGCAGTAGGACGCCGCGAACACATGCACGAAAGTGCGTCGCCCCGCGGACGGGGAGCGCGTCGATGTCGAGCAGAGCCTCTTGAAGCCAGGCGGAGTCGTCGGCGATGAACGTGAGCGCGCCGAGGCGGATCTTGCGGCCCTCCACCAAAACTCCGCATGAAACCATGATCAAGGAGATCGGAAAAATTGCAACTCCTACAATTCAAGCGCTAAGATTCCGGCCCCACGGTGGGCGCCAACTGTCGTGGTTCTAAGTCTGACAGTGATGTAGGGGGTAAGTATGGAGAGGCTAGATCTTAGCTATGCAGGAGCTGTAAGCACACGAAGATGTACGAGTTCAGGCCCTTCTCGGAGGAAGTAAAAGCCCTACGTCTCGGTGCCCGGAGGCGGTCGACTGGATTATATGTGTGAGAATGACAGGGGTGCGAACTCTTGATACTGAGGAGGGGGGTGGCTTATATAGAGTTCGCCAGCCCTCTCCTGCCCTCAGTAATGCAGGGTTTAAGGTACATTAAGGTTGGGCGTTACTGGTAACGCCTCTAATAAAGTGCTATAATGACCATAAAGGCTACTTAATGACCGACCGTTTGCCTGCGGAGTGACTTTAGATCTCCTGGCAGTCGAGTGGTAGGCTTCGTGGTCGAGTGATAGCTTCCTGGTCGAGTGTCTTGAACCTGTCGAATGGGTATCTTGAAGTCGATTGAAAGGTGACTTCTTCTATGGATGTCCTTGGGTAGGGCTCTTAGGACAGGTCCGTGCCCCTACCCTAGGTACATGGCTTCATCAGGCGCCGCTTCCGGATGGCGAGTCATGTGTTCAATCGTATTCGGGAGGAAGTGGTAGCACATGACGATTACTTTGAGTGCAAGAGGATGCCCTTACAAGATTGTCTTCTCCTCTTATCAGAAATGCACTGCGGCTATTCATATGTTATACAGAACTCTGGGCGATCTTGTGGATGAGTACATTTGTGTGAGTGAGTCCACATGTCTCAAATCAATGTACATGTTCTGCAAGGCCGTGGTGGCAGTGTTTGGCCCTGAGTACCTGAGAGAGTCAAATACCGCAGATACAACCCGGTTGTTGGCAATCAATGCAGATAGAGTCTTTCCAGGATGCTTGGCAGCATAGATTGTATGCACTGAAAGTGAAAGAAGTGCCCATTTGCTTGGCAGGGGCGGTACAAGGGGCATTGTCAAATGTTGCACTGTCATACTAGAAGTGGTGGCTTCACAAGATCTTTGGATATGACACTCTTTCTTCAGCATGGCTGGTTCTCACAATGATATAACGTGCTTCCCCGGTTTGGAGAGGAATTGAGGCTGGGTTGGAGCTCCTAAAGAAAGGAATCATATGGCAGGTGGGAGATGGAAGAGACATTCAAATCCAAAGAGACCAATGGATTCTCCGGAAGGAAGGACTAAAGACTGCAACTTTTCTCAGGAGATCAAGATTGCGCTGGGTGAACCAGCTAATGCAACCAGAGGGCAAGGAGTGGAATGTGGAATTAATAAGGCAAACTTTTCATCCTTTTGACGCGGATGAAATCTGCAAAATCTCCATTCCGGGTGCAAATGCTGAAGATAGGATCGCTTGGCACTACGAAAGAAACAGGGTCTTCACAGTAAGAAGTGCGTATAAGCTGGCCGCTGCAATTCATGGGCAGTCCCGGCAGTCCCCGTCAAGCTCGTCAAGGGATCATGATGATAGGAGCATCTGGGACCTCATCTGGAAGTCAAAAGTCCCACCAAAAGTGAGAATTTTTGGATGGCGTGTAGCTACCAACACGCTGGCCACAAAGAAGAATAAGTGGAAGAGGACCTTAGAACTGGAGGCCACCTGGAGTATCTGCGGGTGTGGCGAGGAAGATGAATTTCATGCGGTGGTAAGCTGCACAAAAAGTAGAGCCCTAAGACATGAAATGAGAAAAGACTGGGAGCTTCCACCAGAGGAATCATTCCGATACACCGGCCCGGACTGGCTGCAATTGCTATTGGGTACAGCGACCGAGCCCATGAGGGCGAGGGTGTTGATGCTTTTGTGGAGAGGCTGGCATCTTCGTGATGACTGTGTCCATGGGAATGGAAAGGAGTCAATCAGCCAATCTGTACAATTTCTACTGAAGTATGAAGAAGAAGTGCAGCTAGCTGCAACCACTACGTATCCCTTGGATTCTGGGAAGGAGAAATGGCCAGGTGCCAATCCTGAAGAGCGAAGTGCCGATCAGACAATCTTGAAGTGGTCTGCTCCTGTTCAAAATTCAGTGAAATTAAACTCTGACGCATCTTTCTTACCGGACAGTGGTCACTGCTGGGGAGGAGCAGTTGCGAGGGACTTTAGAGGACGGGTGGTTGTATCATTGGGAAAGCAGACTGGCATTGCCGCAAGGGTGGAGGAAGCAGAAGCTAGAGCCATTTTGGTTGGTCTGAGGGCCTTGGCAGAATTATACAGTGGACCAGTTGTGATTGAGGTGGACTGTATGACCCTAGTTAACGAGCTGAAAAAGGACACACATAATCTATCCCCTTGCTATGGTGTGCTACGTGATATCATGGAGGTCTTGGCGAAGTTCACTTCCTTCAATGTCGCTCATGTTGGAAGGATGTGCAACACACTGGCCCATGAATTAGCTGCAGAGGCAAGACAAAAAGGTGATCTTCAGCTCATTGCAAGGGTCCCGGACAGACTGATGAATCTGATGCAGGCTGAGTGTACTCCCTCTACTTGAGTATTTGTGTACTCGAGTTTCTCAAAAAAAAAAGAAGATATCAGTAACTTTCATATTGGATATTGGGGTTGGGGAACGGAAATCAGCATATCCCTGCCATGAGAAAAATAACCTCGTAAAAATCCAAAAATAATTGCCATATTATCTACCCATGCAGTTAAACACAAAAAGGATATCAGTAACTTCCATGAACGGAAATCGGCATATCCCTGCCATGAGAAAGACAACATCGTAAAATTCCAAAATGATTGTCAGTAGAACATAGGTTGTAGCCAGAACATTCTAGGAGAAGCAAGACTAAAAGTGTATTACAAGATAATTTTCACCAACAGTTGAACCATAGGCAGAATCAGTAATAACAGGAATTTGCAGCACGTTCCATCAATCAACGGATAACTAAAAAGCCATCATAGAGCTCAAGTGGTATCAGGACTTCAGTGCAGTGATAGAACTAAGGTTATCAAATTTTCCAATGAAGCACAAGGGAGGATAGTTTGACTACAGGTAAGTGCTAGAAATAATAGGTTGCCAGATTTCACATATACGGTGCCAACATAAACATAAACATAAAACACGCACACTAACTGAGGAGAGAAAACATAAACATAAAACACACACTAACTGTAGCTCAATACACCAACTAGTGCAATGTTAGCCTCTGGTGGCCACTGCCTGAGGAATGCCTGCCTCACCAAGCATTGCAGGCACTATTTATTCCAAAACATCTATCCCCGAACTATTTATTCCAGTCAACTGCATCCAGAACCAGATTCCCATTTAAATCGAGAAAGGACACATAAAAACACACTGCATATACTAATCATCAAAATTGATTACTCATCGAAATTGTTCATATACGATCACAGATCAGACTGAACGAGCAGTGCCATATCACAGATCAGGCTGAAGGATCAGACTGGACATCGATGCGATGCGATGCATATACACACCACGCACGCCACTACTCTTTCCTTCCCCTCTTTACCCTCCCCTGCTCCACCGCAGTAGCGGCCTGACGCTCCGCGTCCTTCGAATCGTCATTGCCGCCGGTGCCCGGCGCCGAGTAGAGAGGCAGCGCGATCGACTCGGGTGCCTTCAGGTGCAGCGCCCGCACGTTCCTCCACTTCCTGGGCACGCACGCGGCGGCCGCCTCCAGCGCGGCCACCACGTTCTCCACCGCCTCTTCCGGCGCCATCGCCGCGTGCCCCACCCGCACGGCGCGGCACGTGCCGGCCTCCACGCGGAGCTCGACGCGGCGCGCCGCCTCCCTCGCGGACTCGGCCCACGCCGGGTCGGCGAGGTCGACGGGCACGACCCTGCCGCGGCCCTTGGCGCCCTTGCCGCTGCTGGGGATCTTGAGCCGGCTGTCGACGAGGACCAGGCCGCGGCGCGCGACGGCGGGGAGGGAGCGGAGCGCGGAGGAGGGGAGCGTCTCGATGTCGTCGGGGAGCTCGTCCGGGAGGCGGTCGGCGACGAGGAAGATGGAGGGGAATGGGGAGAGTGGAAGGCTGAGATGGTGCTCGAACCGGCGGACGGGGGCGGTCTTCAAGGTGACGAGGAGGTAGATGGGCTCCGGCGCCGGGGAGGGGTGGTGCTTGAGCCACCGGAGAAGCGCGCCCACCGCGCGGACCACGGCCTCGCGGCCGAGGCGGGGATTGGGCGCGGGGGCGGAAGCCATCATCGTTGGCGGCGGCGGCGGGAGTTTGGGAATTTGGGATGTGATGAAAGAGTTGAAGCTAGGGTTTTGTATTTGCTCGCGGGTTTGTGTTCGGTTGGACCCGATGTGGGTTCGCCGATGCTGGTTAAGTCGGACCAGGAAGAGCTGGCGGTTCGGCTCGGCCTCCGCAACGGAAGAGCTGGCGGTTCACTTCGGCAAAATTTACGATACTCCAAGCAAAATTTCTACCGACCAAATGGATCCTAGGGATGCAGATCAACTAATGGCATATTTCTTTAATAATATAATGGTGTGCTGTTTTAACTATAGAACAGGCTAGGTGCAAGTTGACTGATTTTTGTTTTTCGGTCTGTCACAGCTTCTTTCACTCGATTTGGGGCCAGTTCTTTTGGTGTGTTGTTTTGGATTTTGAAATAAATTGTCTCCTAGCCATCTTATATTCTAGAAACTCAGTCAATTATTTCTTGGAAGCTTACAAGTTAGGGAAATGAGCATCCACCGGCGGATTACTCCCAAACGTCAACAGTCTCCATCGTCTACCACGTGTTCATGTGGCCCGGTCCGCTGTCCACCTTTCCTTCTTTAGAAACATCACGATCATGCGAATCAACCTGTGGTTGAGTTGGTTAGGTGGACAGTGGTATCCTCAACCCACCAGGGTTTAAATCCTGGTGCTCGCATTATTCTTGGATTTATTTCAGGATTTTCGGCGATGCGCTTTCAGTGGGAGGAGACGTTCCCGTCGACGACGAGGCGCCTACGGTGACTTCGTAAATCTCAAGATGATATGCCGGCTTAGTCTCTCGGAGGTGCTCATAGGGGTATGGTGTGCGTGTGTGCGTTCATAGGGGTGAGTGTATGCGCGTGTATATGAGCGCTTGTGTCTGTACTGATGCTCAAAAAAAAGAAACATCATGATCATGTCGCTTTGGTCTCATCCAGGAACAGTTGCAGGGTTCACACAGGCATCGGTTATGAAAAGACTAAATTTCTGCAACATGACCTCTGTTACAGAATAATTCTGCAACAAGACCTTTGTTGCGAAAAAGTTCTGCAAATTTCTTGACTTCTGTAACAAGACTTTTGTCATGAAATTTTTCAAAAAACCGTTGTTGCAAAAAATGAGAAACATTTACCATCATCCCGCGGATTGCAACGGTCACCTCCACATGTCAAGTGAAGGCTCGCATGCCGTTCTTAGTTAGGCGTGCTTTCAGCAACAACGGCTATGTTTTTAAAATATATTTGGTGTTACAATGGTCTACAGCGGGATCTATGTTTTCCAGCAAAACATTTGTTGCAAAAAAATTCTGCTACAAGACCTTAGTTACAAAAAAATAGTTTTTCAGCAAAACCTATGTTGCAGATTTTTTTTTCAACAAGACATCGGTTGCAATGGTGAAGACACACTCAGGCTGCTCCATGCACCAGATCCGACGGGTCGTGACCGGGTCGATCTTGTGGACGCGTAGCATGCCCCTATAAGTTAAGAATTGGCTTCCCCGCAAAAAAAAATTAAGACATGACCATTAGGCTTCTAAAATATAATTTGAACATTGGACTTGTAAAACAAGCTAGGTAGAGGGCACCTTATTCTAGAAGCGAGCAAAAGAACCGACCCTTACTCTCATACAACTTCTTTCAGTCGATTAGCTAATATTTCAACATGTCAATTTGCTAGTTTCAAAGCATGCAGATATTTCTTTCTTCCCGCGTCGGGCATATCTTTTTATTAGTGAAAATTCTACATACGTAATCTTATTCTCTTAACCAAAATCACATGTATGTAATGTAATGTAATTTTCATGAATAAGGTTTCAAGCAGCGATCATACATGTCCCTGTTCAATCAAGGCTAAAAAACTTTTTTAAAAAAAGAATGAATTGGTGGCATTGGTACCAGAGCTGGCCAAACGGGCCGGGCCGACATTGGCATGACACAGCCCATAGGGACACGATTAATAAGTGGGTTGTGTCGTGTCGTCCTGCGTGCTGCGCCTAGCAGCCCAAGCACAACCATTTAGCTAATCGAGCCGGCCCGTAAGCATACTAGGCACCATTGGGTTGTGTACTTCCGGCCTGCTAGGTTGTATTTTGGCTATTTTTCCCTATTTGAGTTGTTTTATAGCCTATAAATATTTTAGAAAATATAGGAGAAAAGCTAATTGTGTTGTGCCGTGCCGGCTCATGTGCCTAGCCTCCAGGCACGGCCCTTGGCGCGCCGCTTGCCAGGCCCGACCCGTTTAGCTCGTGTCGTGTCATGCATGCGTGCTAACGGGCTGGCCCAGCTGGCACGGCCCATCTGGCTAGCTTTGATTGGTAACACCCTTTAAGAAGAAAGAATATAAAATTTAAATTTAATGACAAAATTTGTACACAATTTACACATATATTTTTATTAAAGGAGGATCAACCCCAGCCTTTGCATCAGTTGATGCACAAAGCCATATTATTAAGCAAAGTCTCCACAAAGTACACAATTTACACATAAATTATGGTTTTTATAGTACGGAATAATGATAATATAATAGTGTAAAATTCGCAAAAAGGGTAGTTTTATAAGAAGGAATGAATTAACCACATTGGCATTACTCTTAAAAATAAAGGAAATGAAATGAAACAAAAACAAATTCAAGATAATACAATTTTCTCAGTAAGAATGAATTAGTGGTATTGATGTTACCCTTTAAGAAAAAACAAATGACGACAAAAAAATGCACACAATTTACACTAAAATTTTGCTTTTTTATAATATGCACGAATCAACATATAATAGTGGAATTTTCGCAAAAAAGATGTTTTCTAAGAAGGTGAATTAGTGACATTGTTATTACACTTAAAGATGAGAGAAATGAAATGAAAACTAAAAAACTAAAAAAATTTATCTAAGGAAGAATGAATTAGTGGTATTGGTATTACCCTTTAAGATGAAAGAAAATAAAGAAGTTAAAACAAATAATTACAAATTTACTCAAAAATTAGTGTTTTTCTATGATATGCAAGAATAAGCATAAAACAGTGAAATTTCACAAAAAAAATTCTAAGAAGAAATGAGCTAGTGGCATTAGTATGACCCTTAAAGAATAAAGAAAACAAAACAAAAATTGAAATAACGAAGCTTCCTAAGAAAGAATGAATTAGTGGCATTGGAATTGCTATTTAAGAAGAAAGAAAATAAAAAAAACTAATGAAGTTTTCTAAAGAAGAATGAATTAGTGGAATTCGCATTACTCTTTCCGAAAAAATAAAGTTAAACAAAAACTAAAATAAAATTAAGATAATGAAGTTTTCTAAGAATGAATGAATTAGTGGCATTGGTATTACCTTTTAAGAAGAAAGAAAATGATTTTTTTTACAAACAATGACAAAATTTGCATAAAAATTTGTGATTTTTTATAATATTCAAGAATAAGCTTGTAATAGTGGATTTCGGGGAAAAGGTATCCTAAGATGGAATGAATTAGTAGCATTCATATTACCCTTAAAGAAGAAAGAAAATGAAAGAGAAACTGAAAAAATAAAGAGGTAGAATAAATTAGTGGTATTGGTATTACACTTTAAGAAGAGGAAAAATGAAAAAAAAACTTGCACACAACTTTGCACTTTTTTAATATGTATAAGAAATAAACATATAGTAGTGTAATTTTCACACTCTAATATAATTTATACATAGGTCATATAGTACTTGCATGTATACATGCTACACTCACCCAACGTCCCAAAAACACCCATAAAACTCGACAAAAAACAAAAACAAAAATGGAAAAAAAAATTGTGGCTAAACACTCGATTTTATTCATGGTTTGAAATGTTCATTTGAATACAAAGCAAATCAGGGACTGTAATAGCCATAAATGTCGACCATTATATAGAGTGAGAGCATGTTTAGCGAGGTTGTGAGCCTCGAGGTTTGAGTTCGGCTTTTGGAAGATGAAAGAACATGATTGAAAAGAAGCGGTCGGCGAAGTAATCTCCTTGACGATGATTCCGTGCAGGCCACGCGTTCCTTCGATGACATCTTCCACCACCCCTTTGCAATATGAGGCAATCAACAAATGAGTGATGTTCAAGTCTGTCGAGAGCGCCAAAGATTCACGAATAACAATAGCTTCCAAGCAGACTGCATCAATGACACCCGATTTATTCAGAGCCAACGCCCCTAGATTAGATCCGTGTGATCCTCCATTACTTCCTCTCGCAACAGCCTCGTCTACCGGGATTTGAACAAACCCCGACGGAGGAGGGATCTAACGTGTACTCGGCATTGTAGCCGAACCTCCCGGTCGCGCTTGGGTTGTGGGTTTACTTGCTTCTATATCATCGATGTACCACTTGATAAAAAATGGCATACAAACAGAAAAAGAGGAAGCATGGTCGGCCTATAAACAGGCAACACAAATAGGGCTTCAACCCAATAAGAAATTGACTAGCCCAAAACATTGGTCGGTCAAAAATTTAGGCCCAAAACACGAGGTAGTCACAACAGTGATAAAAGAAAAAACAAGGGGCACAAATGTTGAAGCAGAAATCAACGGCCCAAAAAATCGGCTAAACTAAATTTGATTTTCATCATGTATAACATATATAGCCAGGGCCGGCCCTGGGGAGGGGCAGGGGGGCGGCCGCCCCGGGCCCCCACAAGGTAGGGGCCCCCACCCAGGTATATACTAGGTATATACGTATAGCAGGCTGTAGGCCCATGTCAAACAAAATAGCCAAAGGCGAGGCCTTTCATCAGCCTTTCACGCACACGCACAGGCTCGCAAGGGAAACGAGCCGCAGCGGCAGGATTAGCGACATGCACGGCTTGATTAGCGATCGCTTTCCTTCATCCTCCACGTTAAAAAAAAACAATAATATGCTATCCTTTCACGGCTTCACCTAGAAAAAAAGGCCGATCGTGATCCTGTCGATTCTCGACAGTTCGACCCGTCTCATCACGCAGGCTCCCAGCCCTAGGCCGCCGCCCGCCGTTGCCGACGCGCCATACTGCAGGTCTGCCGACTGCCATATGCCTCTTGCTAATTTCTAATTCTCTTCTCCTAATCTCCTTCCTAATACAGTTCACAGCTGATTTCAATTCAGGGGGCCCTCAGTCTTGGTCAATTGCCCATTGCTCTCTGAGTCTAGGCGCTGCAAACAGCACTCGGACTGACGCTATCAGAATTCAGACCATCAGAACCAGGTATACTATATTTGTGTTTGGCCGTTCCTTGATGCGTATGTGGTATTGTTCAATAATTGATGCAAAAATTACTTTTTCAGGATTGTGTTTTAGCATGCCTCCCAGAAATAGGAAGTATGCATCAGGTAGCAAAAAAAGGAAAAAGAAGAAGGCCGCAGATAAATTGGTACAATCACAACATGGACATGTGCACAGATATTTCAAGCGTACTTCCACTACTTCGATAAACCGAGGTGATGAGTTGGTGATAGTTGCCATAGAGGAAGAGCAACAAAATAATGTGAATTCAGAATCCGATCAGCAAGAAGAAAATGCCGACACCAACATCGACGACAACAATGTAAGTGGCTCCGAGAATATAGGTAATTCATCGGATGCACAAGAACAGTCTCCTAGTGTTGATGAACCAGTCTATACTCCTGATATTTATGATCCAAAAAATTGGGATAATCTTGACAATAAAGCAAGAGATGTATTAGTTGAGAAAGGGCCAATGAGAGAGGAAGAGGATAAAATGGAATACCGTGTAGATGATGCAGGAAGACATTTTTCCTATGTTCATTATCATAGGAAATTAAGCAATGGAGAGAAACATGATAGAAAATGGCTAGTTTATTCAGAAGGTGTTGACAAAGTTTTTTACTTTTGTTGTAAGATCTTCAAGTCTAGCAGTAGCAGGAGTCAGAGTTCCTTAGCACATGATGGATTAGATCATTGGTTCATCTGATGTAGAGGTATATGATCTTATTTCTGAATTGAAGATTATGAGATTCACTTTGCCAAATGGCGTAATGTCTGCCATGGAGATTTTTGGGCATGTCAGAGAAGTCGATTGTTATCCAAATATCTTCATTGCTTATCGCATCTTATTTACTGTGCCTGTTGTTGGGGAACGTAGTAATTTCAAAAAAATTCCTACGCACACGCAAGATCATGGTGATGCATAACAACGAGAGGGGAGAGTGTTGTCTACGTACCCTCGTAGACCGACAGCGGAAGCGTTATGACAACGCGGTTGATGTAGTCGTACGTCTTCACGGCCCGACCGATCAAGCACCGAAACTACGGCACCTCCGAGTTCTAGCACACGTTCAGCTCGATGACGATCCCCGGACTCCGATCCAGCAAAGTGTCGGGGATGAGTTCCGTCAGCACGATGGCGTGGTGACGATCTTGATGTACTACTGTCGCAGGGCTTCGCCTAAGCACTGCTACAATATTATTAAGGACTATGGTGGAAGGGGGCACCGTACACGGCTAAGAATATGATCACGTGGATCAACTTGTGTCTATGGGGTGCCCCCTGCCCCTGTATATAAAGGAGTGGAGGAGGGGAGGGCCGGCCCTCTCTATGGCGCGCCCTAGGGGAGTCCTACTCCCACCGGGAGTAGGATTCCTGTTGGGGAACGTAGTAATTTCAAAAAAATTTCCTACGCACACGCAAGATCATGGTGATGCATAGCAACAAGGGGGAGAGTCTGATCTACATACCCTTGTAGATCGCAACGGAAGCGTTGACACAACGTAGAGGAAGTAGTCGTACGTCTTCTTCCTGATCCGACCGATCCAAGCACCGTTACTCCGGCACCTCCGAGTTCTTAGCACATGTTCAGCTCGATGACGTTCCTCGGGCTCCGATCCAGCAAAGCGTCAAGGAAGAGTTCCGTCAGCACGACGGCGTGGTGACGATCTTGATGTTTCACCGACGCAGGGCTTCGCCTAAGCTCTACAACGATATGACCGAGGTGGAATTTAGTGGCAGGGGGCACCGCACACGGCTAAGGGACGATCAACAATGATCAATTGTGTGTCAAGAGGTGCCCCCTGCCCCCGTATATAAAGGAGCAAGGGGGAGGGGTTCGGCCGGCCAAGGGAGAGGGGCGCAAGAGGAGTCCTACTCCCACCGGGAGTAGGACTCCCCCCCAATCCTATTCCTAATAGGAATCCTCAAGGGGGAAAGAGAGAAGGGGTGGCCGGCCACCTTCCCTAGTCCTGATAGGACTAGGGAAAGGGGGGAGGTGCGCAGCCCTCTATGGCAGCCCTTTTCACTTTTCCACTAAGGCCCAATAGGCCCATTTGCCTCCCGGGGGGTTCCGGTAACCCTCCCGGTATTCCGGTAAAATCCCGATTTCACCCGGAACATTTCCGATGTCCAAACATAGGCTTCCAATATATCTATTTGTACGTATCGACCATTTCGAGACTCCTCGTCATGTCCGTGATCACATCCGGGACTCCGAACAACCTTCGGTACATCAAAATGCATAAACTCATAATAACTGTCATCGTAACGTTAAGCGTGCGGACCCTACGGTTCGAGAACAATGTAGACATGACCGAGACACATCTCCGCTCAATAACCAATAGAGGGACCTGGATGCCCATATTAGCTCCTACATATTCTACGAAGATCTTTATCGGTCAGACCGCATAACAACATACGTTGTTCCCTTTGTCATCGGTATGTTACTTGCCCGAGAATCGATCGTCGGTATCCAATACCTAGTTCAATCTCGTTACCGGCAAGTCTCTTTACTCGTTCTGTAATACATCATTCCGCAACTAACTCATTAGTTGCAATGCTTAAGTGATGTGCATTACCGAGAGGGCCCAGAGATACCTCTCCGACAATCGGAGTGACAAATCCTAATCTCGAAATACGCCAACCCAACATCTACCTTTGGAGCCACCTGTAGTACTCCTTTATAATCACCCAGTTACGTTGTGACGTTTGGTAGCACACAAAGTGTTCCTCCGGCAAACGGGAGTTGCATAATCTCATAGTCATAGGAACATGTATAAGTCATGAAGAAAAGCAATAGCAACATACTAAACGATCGGGGTGCTAAGCTAATGGAATGGGTCATGTCAATCAGATCATTCAACTAATGATGTGACCTCGTTAATCAAATAACAACTCTTTGTTCATGGTTAGGAAACATAACCATCTTTGATTAACGAGCTAGTCAAGTAGAGGCATACTAGTGACACTGTGTTGGTCTATGTATTCACACATGTATTATGTTTCCGGTTAATACAATTCTAGCATGGATAATAAACATTTATCATGATATAAGGAAATAAATAATAACTTTATTATTGCCTCTAGGGCATATTTCCTTCAGTCTCCCACTTGCACTAGAGTCAATAATCTAGATCATATCTCCATGTGATTAACATCGATAGTTCACATCATCATGTGATTAACACCCATAGTTCACATCGCCCTGTGACCAACACCCAAAAGGTTTACTAGATTCGGTAATCTAGTTCACATTGTTATGTGATTAACACCCAAAGAGTACTAAGGTGTGATCATGTTTTGCTTGTGAGAGAATTTTAGTCAACGGGTCTGCCACATTCAGATCCACATGTATTTTGCAAATTTCTATGTCAACAATGCTCTGCATGGAGCTACTCTAGCTAATTGCTCCCACTTTCAATATGTATCTAGACCGAGACTTAGAGTCATCTAGATTAGTGTCAAAACTTGCATCGGCGTAACCCTTTACGACGAACCCTTTTGTCATGTCCATAATCGAGAAACATATCCTTATTTCATTAAGGATAATTCTGACCGCTGTCCAGTGATCTACTCCTAGATCACTATTGTACTCCCTTGCCAAATCAGTGCAGGGTATACAATAGATCTGGTACACAGCATGACATACTTTATAGAACCTATGGCCAAGGCATAGGGAATGACTTTCATTCTCTTTCTATCTTCTGCCGTGGTCGGGCTTTGAGTCTTACTCAATTTCATACCTTGTAACATAGGCAAGAAACTCTTTCTTTGACTGTTCCATTTTGAACTACTTCAAAATCTTGTCAAGGTATGTATTTGTTGAAAAAACTTATCAAGCGTCTTGATCTATCTCTATAGATCTTGATGCTCAATATGTAAGCAGCTTTACCGAAGTCTTTCTTTGAAAAACTCCTTTCAAACACTCCTTTATGCTTTACAGAATAATTCTACATTATTTCCGATCAACAATATGTCATTCACATATACTTATCAGAAATGCTGTAGTGCTCCCACTCACTTTCTTGTAAATACAGGCTTCACCGCAAGTCTGTATAAAACTATATGCTTTGATCAACTTATCAAAGCGTGTATTCCAACTCCGAGATGCTTACACCAGTCCATAGATGAATCGCTGGAGCTTGCATATTTTGTTAGCTCCCTTTGGATCGACAAAACCTTCTGGTTGCATCATATACAACTCTTCTTCCAGAAATCCATTCAGGAATGCAGTTTTGACATCCATTTGCCAAATTTCATAATCATAAAATGCGGCAATTGCTAACATGATTCTGACAGACTTAAGCATCGCTACGGGTGAGAAAGTCTCATCGTAGTCAACTCCTTGAACTTGTCGAAAACCTTTTGCGACAAGTCGAGCTTTGTAGACAGTAACATTACCATCAGCGTCAGTCTTCTTCTTAAAGATCCATTTATTCTCAATTGCTTGCCGATCATCGGGCAAGTCAACCAAAGTCCATACTTTGTTCTCATACATGGATCCCATCTCAGATTTCATGGCTTCAAGCCACTTTGCGAAATCTGGGCTCACCATCGCTTCTTCATAGTTCGTAGGTTCACCATGATCTAGTAGCATGACCTCCAGAACAGGATTACCGTACCACTCTAGTGCGGATCTTACTCTGGTTGATCTACGAGGTTCAGTAGTATCTTGATTTAAAGTTTCATGATCATCATCATTAGCTTCCTCTCTTATTGGTGTAGGTCTCGCAGAAACAATTTTCTGTGATGTACTATTTCCCAATAAAGGAGGAGGTACAGTTACCTCATCAAGTTCTACTTTCCTCCCACTCACTTCTTTCGAGAGAAACTCCTTCTCTAGAAAGGATCCATTCCCAGCAACGAATAGCTTGCCTTCGGATCTGTGATAGAAGGTGTACCCAACATTTTTCTTTCTGGGTATCCTATGAAGACGCACTTCTCCGATTTGGGTTTGAGCTTATCAAGTTGAAACCTTTTCATATAAGCATTGCAACCCAAACTTTAAGAAACGACAACTTTGGTTTCTTGCCAAACCACAGTTCAGATTATGTCGTCTCAACGGACATAGATGGTGCCCTTTTTAACGTGAATGCAGCTGTCTTTAATGCATAATCCCAAAATGATATTGGTAAATCGGTAAGAAACATCATAGATTGTACTATATCCAATAAAGTACGGTTATGACATTCGGACACACCATTATCTTGTGGTGTTCCAGGCAGCGTGAGTAGTGAAACTATTTCACATTGTTTTTAACTGAAGACCAAACTCGTAACTCAAATATTTTACCTCTGCGATCATATCGTAGAAACTTTTATTTTCTTGTCACGATGATTTTCTTCTTCACTCTGAAATTCTTTGAACTGTTCAAATGTTTCAGACTTATGTTTCATCAAGTAGATATTCCCATATCTGCTCAAATCATCTGTGAAGGTCAGAAAATAATGATACTTGATGTAAGCCTTAATATTCATCGGACCACATACATCAGTATGTATGATTTCCAACAAATCTGTTGCTTGCTTCATTGTTCCGGAGAACGGTGTTTTAGTCATCTTGCCCATAAGGCATGGTTCGCAAGCATCAACTGATTCATAATCAAGTGATTCCAAAAGCCCATCAGCATGGAGTTTCTTCATGCGCTTTACACCAATATGACCTAAACGGCAGTGCCACAAATAAGTTGCACTATCATTATTAACTTTGCATCTTTTGGTTTCAATATTATGATTATGTGTATCACTACGATCGAGATCCAACGAACTATTTTCATTGGGTGTGTAACCATGTAAGGTTTTATTCATGTAAACAGAACAACAATTTATTCTCTTACTTAAATGAATAACCGTATTACAATAAACATGATCAAATCATATTTATGCTCAACGCAAACACCAAATAACACTTATTTAGGTTCAACACTAATCCCGAAATTATAGGGAGTGTGCGATGATGATCATATCAATCTTGGAACCACTTCCAACACACATCGTCACTTCACCCTTAACTAGTCTCTGTTTATTCTGCAACTCCCGTTTCGAGTTACTAATCTTAGCAACTGAACTAGCATCAAATACTGAGGGGTTGCTATAAACACTAGTAAAGTACACATCAATAACATGTATATCAAATATACTTATGTTCACTTTGCCATCCTTCTTATCCGCCAATCACTTGGGGTAGTTCCGCTTCCAGTGACCAGTCCCTTTGCAGTAGAAGCACTTAGTCTCAGGCTTAGGACCAGACTTGGGCTTCTTCACTTGAGCAGCAACTCGCTTGCCGTTCTTCTTGAAGTTCCCCTTCTTCCCTCTGCCCTTTTCTTGAAACTAGTGATCTTGTCAACCATCAACACTTGATGTTTTTCTTGATTTCTACCTTCGTTGATTTCAGCATCACGAAGAGCTTGGGGTTTGTTTCCGTTATCCCTTGCATATTATAGTTCATCACGAAGTTCTACTAACTTGGTGATGGTGACTAGAGAATTATGTCAATCACTATTTTATCTGGAAGATTAACTCCCACTTGATTCAAGCGATTGTAGTACCCAGACAATCTGAGCACATGCCCACTGGTTGAGCGATTCTCCTCCATCTTTTAGCTATAGAACTTGTTGGAGACTTCATATCTCTCAACTCGGGTATTTTCTTGAAATATTAACTTCAACTCCTGGAACATCTCATATGGTCCATGACGTTCAAAACGTCTTTGAAGTCCCGATTCTAAGCCATTAAGCATGGTGCACTAAACTATCAAGTAGTCATCATATTGAGCTAGCCAAATGTTCATAACGTCTGCATCTGCTCCTGCAATAGGTCTTTCACCTAGCGGTGCATCAAGGACATAATTCTTCTGTGCAGCAATGAGGATAATCCTCAGATCACGGATCCAATCCGCATCATTGCTACTAACATCTTTCAACACAATTTTCTCTCGGAACATATCAAAATAAACACAGGGAAGCAACAACGCGAGCTATTGATCTACAACATAATTTGCAAAATACTACCAGGACTAAGTTCATGATAAATTTAAGTTCAATTTAATCATATTACTTAAGAACTCCCACTTAGATAGACATCCCTCTAATCCTCTAAGTGATCACGTGATCCAAATCAACTAAACCATGTCCGATCATCACGTGAGATGGAGTAGTTTCATTGGTGAACATCACTATGTTGATCATATCTACTATATGATTCACGCTCAACCTTTCGGTCTCCGTGTTCCGAGGCCATATCGGTATATGCTTGGCTCGTCAAGTGTAACCTGAGTATTCCGCGTGTGCAACTGTTTTGCACCCGTTGTATTTGAACGTAGAGCCTATCACACCCGATCATCACGTGGTGTCTCAGCACGAAGAACTTTCGCAACGGTGCATACTCAGGGAGAACACTTCTTGATAATTTAGTGAGAGATCATCTTATAATGCTATCATCAATCAAAGCAAGATAAGATGCATAAAAGATAAACATCACATGCAATCAATATAAGTGATATGATATGGCCATCATCATCTTGTGCTTGTGATCTCCATCTTCGAAGCACCGTCATGATCACCATCGTCACCGGCGCGACACCTTGATCTCCATCGTAGCATCGTTGTCGTCTCGCCAATCTTATGCTTCCACGACTATCACTACCGCTTAGTAATAAAGTAAAGCATTACATCACGATTGCATTGCATACAATAAAGCGACAACCATATGGCTCCTGCCAGTTGCCGATAACTCGGTTACAAAACATGATCATCTCATACAATAAAATCAGCATCATGCCTTGACCATATCACATCACAACATGCCCTGCAAAAACAAGTTAGACGTCGTCTACTTTGTTGTTGCAAGTTTTACGTGGCTGCTACGGGCTTAAGTAAGAACTTATCTCACCTACGCATCAAAACCACAACGATAGTTCGTCAAATAGACTCTGTTTTAACCTTCTCAAGGACCGGGCGTAGCCACACTTGGTTCAACTAAAGTTGGAGAGACAGTCTTCCGCAAGCCATCTATGTGCAAAGCACGTCGAGGGAACCGGTCTCGCGTAAGAGTACGCGTAAGGTTGGTCCGGATCGTCTCGTCCAACAATACCGCCAAACCAAAGTATGACATGCTGGTAGGCAGTATGACTTGTATCGCCCACAACTCACTTGTGTTCTACTCGTGCAAATAACATCAAACCATAAAAACCTAGGCTCGGATGCCACTGTTGGGGAACGTAGTAATTTCAAAAAAAATTCCTACGCACACGCAAGATCATGGTGATGCATAGCAACGAGGGGGAGAGTCTGATCTACATACCCTTGTAGATCGCAACGGAAGCGTTGACACAACGTAGAGGAAGTAGTCGTACGTCTTCTTCCTGATCCGACCGATCCAAGCACCGTTACTCCGGCACCTCCGAGTTCTTAGCACACGTTCAGCTCGATGACGTTCCTCGGGCTCCGATCCAGCAAAGCGTCAAGGAAGAGTTCCGTCAGCACGACGGCATGGTGACGATCTTGATGTTTCACCGACGCAGGGCTTCGCCTAAGCTCTACAACGATATGACCGAGGTGGAATTTAGTGGCAGGGGGCACCGCACACGGCTAAGGGACGATCAACAATGATCAATTGTGTGTCAAGAGGTGCCCCCTGCCCCCATATATAAAGGAGCAAGGGGGAGGGGTTCGGCCGACCAAGGGAGAGGGGCGCAGGAGGAGTCCTACTCCCACCGGGAGTAGGACTCCCCCCCAATCCTATTCCTAATAGGAATCCTCAAGGGGGAAAGAGAGAAGGGGTGGCCGGCCACCTTCCCTAGTCCTAATAGGACTAGGGAAAGGGAGGAGGTGCGCAGCCCTCTATGGCAGCCCTTTTCACTTTTCCACTAAGGCCCAATAGGCCCATTTGCCTCCCGGGGGGTTCCGGTAACCCTCCCGGTATTCCGGTAAAATCCCGATTTCACCCGGAACACTTCCGATGTCCAAACATAGGCTTCCAATATATCAATCTTTACGTCTCGACCATTTTGAGACTCCTCGTCATGTCCGTGATCACATCCGGGACTCCGAACAACCTTCGGTACATCAAAATGCATAAACTCATAATAACTGTCATCGTAACGTTAAGCGTGCGGACCCTACGGTTCGAGAACAATGTAGACATGACCGAGACACATCTCCGGTCAATAACCAATAGCGGGACCTGGATGCCCATATTGGCTCCTACATATTCTATGAAGATCTTTATCGGTCAGACCGAATAACAACATACGTTGTTCCCTTTGTCATCGGTATGTTACTTGCCCGAGACTCGATCGTCGGTATCCAATACCTAGTTCAATCTCGTTACCGGCAAGTCTCTTTACTCGTTCCGTAATACATCATTCCGCAACTAACTCATTAGTTGCAATGCTTGCAAGGCTTAAGTGATGTGCATTACCGAGAGGGCCCAGAGATACCTCTCCGACAATCGGAGTGACAAATCCTAATCACGAAATACGCCAACCCAACATCTACCTTTGGAGCCACCTGTAGTACTCCTTTATAATCACCCAGTTACGTTGTGACGTTTGGTAGTACCCAAAGTGTTCCTCCGGCAAACGGGAGTTGCATAATCTCATAGTCATAGGAACATGTATAAGTCATGAAGAAAAGCAATAGCAACATACTAAACGATCGGGTGCTAAGCTAATGGAATGGGTCATGTCAATCAGATCATTCAACTAATGATGTGACCTCGTTAATCAAATAACAACTCTTTGTTCATGGTTAGGAAACATAACCATCTTTGATTAACGAGCTAGTCAAGTAGAGGCATACTAGTGACACTGTGTTGGTCTATGTATTCACACATGTATTATGTTTCCGGTTAATACAATTCTAGCATGAATAATAAACATTTATCATGATATAAGGAAATAAATAATAACTTTATTATTGCCTCTAGGGCATATTTCCTTCAATTCCCCCTTTCCTAGTCCAACTAGGAGTCCTTCCATGTAGTAGGAGTAGGAGACAAGGAAGGGGAAGAGGGAAGAGAAGGAAGGAGGGGGCGCAGCCCCTCCCCCTAGTCCAATTCAGACTAGGCCTTGGGAGGCGCGCGGCCTGCCTCTCCCTCTCCCCTAAAGCCTAATAAGGCCCATATACTTCTTCTCCCGTATTCACGTAACTCCCCGGTACTCCGAAAAATACCCGAACCACTCGGAACCTTTCTGATGTCCGAATATAGTCGTCCAATATATCGATCTTTACATCTCGACCATTTCAAGACTCCTCGTCATGTCCCCGATCTCATCCGGGACTCCGAACTCCTTCGGTACATCAAAACTCATAAACTCATAATATAACTGTCATCGAAACCTTAAGCGTGCGGACCCTACGGGTTCGAGAACAATGTAGACATGACCGAGACACATCTCCGGTCAATAACCAATAGCGGAACCTGGATGCTCATATTGGCTCCTACATATTCTACGAAGATCTTTATCGGTCAGACCGCATAACAACATACGTTGTTCCCTTTGTCATCAATATGTTACTTGCCCGAGATTCGATCGTCGGTATCTCAATACCTAGTTCAATTTCGTTACCGGCAAGTCTCTTTACTCGTTCCGTAATACATCATCTCGCAACAAACTCATTAGTTGCAATGCTTGCAAGGCTTATGTGATGTGCATTACCGAGAGGGCCCAGAGATACCTCTCCGACAATCGGAGTGACAAATCCAAATCTCGAAATACGCCAACCCAACATGTGCCTTTGGAGACACCTGTAGAGCTCCTTTATAATCACCCAGTTACGTTGTGACGTTTGGTAGCACACAAAGTGTTCCTCCGGTAAACGGGAGTTGCATAATCTCATAGTCATAGGAACATGTATAAGTCATGAAGAAAGCAATAGCAACATACTAAACGATCGAGTGCTAAGCTAACGGAATGGGTCAAGTCAATCACATCATTCTCCTAATGATGTGATCCCGTTAATCAAATAACAACTCTTTGTCTATGGTTAGGAAACATAACCATCTTTGATTAACGAGCTAGTCAAGTAGAGGCATACTAGCGACACTCTGTTTGTCTATGTATTCACACATGTATTATGTTTCCGGTTAATACAATTCTAGCATGAATAATAAACATTTATCATGATATAAGGAAATAAATAATAACTTTATTATTGCCTCTAGGGCATATTTCCTTCAGTCTCCCACTTGCACTAGAGTCAATAATCTAGATCACATCGCCATGTGATTTAACATCAATAGTTCACATCTTTATGTGATTGGTTCACATCTCCATGTGACTAACACCCAAAGGGTTTACTAGATTCAGTAATCTAGTTCACATCGCTTATGTGATTAACACCCAAAGAGTACTAAGGTATGATCATGTTTTGCTTGTGAGAGAAGTTTAGTCAACGGGACTGCCATATTCAGATCCGTATGTATTTTGCAAATTTCTATGTCAATAATGCTCTGCACGGAGCTACTCTTAGCTAATTGCTCTCACTTTCAATATGTATCCAGATTGAGACTTAGAGTCATCTAGATCGGTGTCAAAATTTGCATCGACGTAACCCTTTACGACGAACCCTTTTTGTCACGTCCATAATTGAGAAACATATCCTTATTCCACTAAGGATAATTTTGACCGCTGTCCAGTGATCTACTCCTAGATCACTATTGTACTCCCTTGCCAAAATCAGTGTAGGGTATACAATAGATCTGGTACACAACATGGAATACTTTATAGAACCTATGGCCAAGGCATAGGGAATGACTTTCATTCTCTTTCTATCTTCTGTCGTGGTCGTGTTTTGAGTCTTACTCAATTTCACACCTTGTAACACAGCCAAGAACTCTTTCTTTGACTGTTCCATTTTGAACTACTTCAAAATCTTGTCAAGGTATGTACTCATTGAAAAAACTTATCAAGCGTTTTGATCTATCTCTATAGATCTTGATGCTCAATATGTAAGTAGCTTCACCGAGGTCTTTATTTGAAAAACTCCTTTCAAATACTCCTTTATGCTTTGCAGAATAATTCTACATTATTTCCGATCAATAATATGTCATTCACATATACTTATTAGAAATGATGTAGTGCTCCCACTCACTTTCTTGTAAATACAGGCTTCACCGCAAGTCTGTATAAAACTATATGCTTTGATCAACTTATCAAAGCGTGTATTCCAACTCCGAGATGCTTGCACCAGTCCATAGATGAATCGCTGGAGCTTGCATATTTTGTTAGCACCTTTAGGATTGACAAAAACCTTCTGGTTGCATCATATACAACTCTTCTTTAATAAATCCATTAAGGAATGCAGTTTTGTTTATCCATTTGCCAGATTTCATAAAATGCGGCAATTGCTAACATGATTCGGACAGACTTAAGCATAGATACGAGTAAGAAACTCTCATCATAGTCAACACCTTTAAACTTGTCGAAAAAAATTGCGACAATTCTAGCTTTGTAGATAGTAACACTACTATCAGTGTCCGTCTTCCTCTTGAAGATCCATTTATTTTCTATGGCTTGCCGATCATCGGGCAAGTCAACCAAAGTCTACACTTTGTTCTCATACATGGATCCCATCTCAGATTTCATGGCCTCAAGCCATTTTGCGGAACCTGGGCTCATCATCGCTTCCTCATAGTTCGCAAGTTCGTCATGGTCTACTAACATGACTTCCAGAACAGGATTACCATACCACTCTGGTGCGGATCTCACTCTGGTTTACCTACGAGATTCGGTAGTAACTTGATCTGAAGTTACATGATCATCATCATTAGCTTCCTCACTAATTGGTGTAGTAGTCATAAGAACAGATTTTTGTGATGAACTACTTTTCAATAAGGGAGATGGTACAATTACCTTATCAAGTTTTCTACTTTCCTCCCACTCACTTCTTTCGAGAGAAACTCCTTCTCTAGAAAGTATCCATTCTCAGCAACGAATGTCTTGCCTTCGGATCTGTGATAGAAGGTGTACCCAACAGTCTCCTTTGGGTATCCTATGAAGACATATTTCTCCGATTTGGGTTTGAGCTTATCAGGATGAAACTTTTCATATAAGCATCACAACCCCAAACTTTAAGAAACGACAACTTTGGTTTCTTGCCAAACCACAGTTCAGATTGTGTCGTCTCAATGGACTTAGATGGTGCCCCTTTTTAACATGAATGCAACTGTCTTTAATGCATAACCTAAAAAACGATAGTGGTAAATCGGTAAGAAACATCATAGATTTGCACTATATCTAATAAAGTACGGCTATGACGTTCGGACACACCATTATGCTATGGTGTTCTAGGTGGCACGGATTTGTGAAACTAGTCCACATTGTTTTAATTGAAGACCAAACTCGTAACTCAAATATTTATCTCCGCGATCAGATTGTAGAAACCTTATTTTTCTTGTTACGATGATTTTCCACTTCACTCTGAAATTCTTTAAACTTTTCAAATGTTTCAGACTTATGTTTCATCAAGCAGATATACCAATATCTGCTCAAATCATCTGTGAAGGTCAGAAAATAATGATACCCGCTGCAAGCCTTGATATTCATCGGACCACATACATTAGTATTTATGATTTCCAACAAATCTGTTGCTTGCTCCATTGTTCCGGAGAACGGCGTTTTAGTCATCTTGCCCAAGAGACATGGTTCGCAAGCATCAAGTGATTCCAAAATCCCATCAGCATGGAGTTTCTTCATGCGCTTTACACCAATATGACCTAAACGGCAGTGCCACAAACAAGTTGCACTATCATTATTAACTTTGCATCTTTTGGCTTCAATATTATGAATATGTGTATCATTACAATCGAGATCCAACAAACCATTTTCGTTGGTGTGTATGACCATAGAAGGTTTTATTCATGTAAACAGAACAACAATTGTTCTCTAACTTAAATGAATAACCGTATTGCAATAAACATGATCAAATCATATTTATGCTCAATGCAAACACCAAATAACACTTATTTAGGTTCAACATTAATCCCGAAAGTATAGGGAGTGTGCGATGATGATCATATCAATCTTGGAACCACTTCCAATACACATCGTCACTTCACCCTTAACTAGTCTCTTTTATTCTGCAACTCCCGTTTCGAGTTACTAATCTTAGCAACTGAACTAGTACCAAATACCGAGGGGTTGCTATGAACACTAATAAAGTACACATCAATAACATGTATATCAAATATACCTTTGTTTACTTTGCCATCCTTTCTTATCCACCAAATACTTGGGGTAGTTCCGCTTCCAGTGACCAATCCCTTTGCAGTAGAAGCACTTTGTCTCAGACTTAGGACCAGACTTGGGTTTTTTCACTTGAGCAGCAACTTGCTTTCCGTTCTTCTTGAAGTTTCCCTTCTTCCTTTTGCCCTTTTCTTGAAACTAGTGGTCTTGTCTACCATCAACACTTGATGTTTTTCTTGATTTCTACCTTCGTCGATTTTAGCATCACGAAGAGTTTGGGAATCGTTTCCGTTATCCCTTGCATACTATAGTTCATCACGAAGTTCTACTAACTTGGTGATGGTGACTAGAGAATTCTGTCAATCACTATCTTATCTGGAAGATTAACTCCCACTTGATTCAAGCGATTGTAGTACCCAGACAATCTGAGTACATGCTCACTGCTTGAGCGATTCTCCTCCATCTTGTAGCTATAGAACTTGTTGGAGACTTCATATCTCTCAACTCGGGTATTTGCTTGAAATGTTAAGTTCAACTCCTGGAACATCTCATATGGTCCATGACGTTCAAAACGTCTTTGAAGTATCGATTCTAAGCCGTTAAGCATAGTGCACTAAACTATCAAGTAGTCATCATATTGAGCTAGCCAAATGTTCATAACGTCTGCATCTACTCCTGCGATAGGTCTGTCACCTAGCGGTGCATCAAGGACATAATTTTTCTGTGCAGCAATGAGGATAAACCTCATATCACGGATCCAATCTGCATCATTGCTACTAACATCTTTCAACATAGTTTTTCTCTAGGAACATATCAAAACAAACATAGGGAAGCAACAACGCGAGCTATTGATCTACAACATAGATATGCTAATACTACCAGGACTAAGTTCATGATAAATTTAAGTTCAATTAATTATATTACTTAAGAATTCCCACTTAGATAGACATCCCTCTAATCATCTAAGTGATCACGTGATCCAAATCTACTAAACCATGTCCGATCATCATGTGAGATGGAGTAGTTTTCAATGGTGAACATCACTATGTTGATCATATCTACTATATGATTCACGCTCGACCTTTCGGTCTCCAGTGTTCCGAGGCCATATCGGTATATGCTAGGCTCGTCAAGTTTAACCTGAGTATTCCGCGTGTGCAAAACTGTCTTGCACCCGTTGTAGATGGACGTAGAGCTTATCACACCCGATCATCACGTGGTGTCTGGGCACGACGAACTTTGGCAACGGTGCATACTCAGGGAGAACACTTTTATCTTGAAATTTAGTGAGAGATCATCTTAAAATGCTACCGTCAAACTAAGCAAAAATAAGATGTATAAAAGATAAACATCATATGCAATCAAAATATGTGACATGATATGGCCATCATCATCTTGCTTCTTTGATCTCCATCTCCAAAGTACTGTCATGATCTATATCGTCACCGGCATGACACCATGATCTCCATCATCTTGATCTATATCAATGTGTCGTCACGTGGTCATCTCGCCAACAATTGCTCTTGCAACTATTGCTATTGCATAGCGATAAAGTAAAGCAATTATTGGACGCTTGCATCTTATGCAATAGAGAGACGACCATAAGGCATTTGCCAGTTGCCGATAACTTCCACAAAACATGATCATCTCATACAACAACTTATATCTCATCACATCTTGACCATATCACATCACAACATGCCCTGCAAAAACAAGTTAGACGTCCTCTACTTTGTTTGTTGCAAGTTTTACGTGGCTGCTACGGGCTTAACTAAGAACCAATCTTACCTACGCATCAAAACCACAACGATAGTTTGTCAAGTTGGTGCTGTTTTAACCTTCGCAAGGACCGGGCGTAGCCACACTCGGTTCAACTAAAGTTGGAGAAACCGACACCCGCTAGTCACCTGTGTGCATAGCACGGCGGTAAAACCAGTCTCGCGTAAGCGTACGCGTAATGTCGGTCCGGACCGCTTCATCCAACAATACTGCCGAACCAAAGTATGACATGCCGGTAAGCAGTATGACTTATATCGCCCACAACTCACTTGTGTTCTACTCGTGCATATAACATCAACACATAAAACCTGGCTCTGATACCACTGTTGGGGAACGTAGTAATTTTAAAAAAATTCCTACGCACACGCAAGGTCATGGTGATGCATAGCAACGAGAGGGGAGAGTGTTGTCTACGTACCCTCGTAGACCGACAACGGAAGCGTTATGACAACGCGGTTGATGTAGTCGTACGTCACGGCCCGACCGATCAAGCACCGAAACTACGACACCTCCGAGTTCTAGCACACGTTCAGCTCGATGACGATCCCCGGACTCCGATCCAGCAAAGTGTCGGGGATGAGTTCCGTCAGCACGACGGCGTGGTGACGATCTTGATGTACTACTATCGCAGGGCTTCGCCTAAGCACTGCTACAATATTATTAAGGACTATGGTGGAAGGGAGCACCGTACACGGCTAAGAATATGATCACATGGATCAACTTGTGTCTATGGGGTGCCCCCTGCCCCTGTATATAAAGGAGTGGAGGAGGGGAGGGCCGGCCCTCTCTATGGCGCGCCCTAGGGGAGTCCTACTCCCACCGGGAGTAGGATTCCTCCTTTCCTAGTCCAACTAGGAGTCCTTCCATGTAGTAGGAGTAGGAGACAAGGAAGGGGAAGAGGGAAGAGAAGGAAGGAGGGGGCGCAACCCCTCCCCCTAGTCCAATTCGGACTAGGCCTTGGGGGGGCGCGCGGCCTGCCTCTCCCTCTCCCCTAAAGCCCAATAAGGCCTATATACTTCTTCACACGTATTCCCGTAACTCCCCGGTACTCCGAAAAATACCCGAACCACTCAGAACCTTTCCGATATCCGAATATAGTCGTCCAATATATCGATCTTTACGTCTCGACCATTTCGAGACTCCTCGTCATGTCCCCGATCTCATCCAGGACTCCGAACTCCTTCGGTACATCAAAACTCATAAACTCATAATATAACTGTCATCGAAACCTTAAGCGTGCGGACCCTACAGGTTCGAGAACAATGTAGACATGACCGAGACACATCTCCGGTCAATAACCAATAGCGGAACCTGGATGCTCATATTGGCTCCTACATATTCTACGAAGATCTTTATTGGTCAAACCGCATAACAACATACGTTGTTCCCTTTGTCATCAGTATGTTACTTGCCCGAAATTCGATCGTCGGTATCTCAATACCTAGTTCAATCTCGTTACCGGCAAGTCCCTTTACTCGTTTCGTAATACATCATCTCGCAACTAACTCATTAGTTGCAATGCTTGCAAGGCTTATGTGATGTGCATTACCGAGAGGGCCTAGAGATACCTCTCCGACAATCGGAGTGACAAATCCTAATCTCGAAATACGCTAACCCAACATGTACCTTTGGAGACACCTGTAGAGCTTCTTTATAATCACCCAGTTACGTTGTGACGTTTGATAGCACACAAAGTGTTCTCCGGTAAACGGGAGTTGCATAATCTCATAGTCATAGGAACATGTATAAGTCATGAAGAAAAGCAATAGCAACATACTAAACGATCGAGTGCTAAGCTAACGGAATGGGTCAAGTCAATCACATCATTCTCCTAATGATGTGACCCCGTTAATTAAATAACAACTCTTTGTCTATGGTTAGGAAACATAACCATCTTTGATTAACGAGCTAGTCAAGTAGAGGCATACTAGTGTCACTCTGTTTGTCTATGTATTCACACATGTATTATGTTTCCGGTTAATACAATTCTAGCATGAATAATAAACATTTATCATGATATAAGGAAATAAATAATAATTTTATTATTGACTCTAGGGCATATTTCCTTCACCTGTGACGGTCGCATCGGCTGAAAGAAGCTTTTCAAAGCTGAAATTGTTGAAGAATTATTTGAGGTCAACAATGACTCAAGAGAGGTTAAATGGTTTGGCTACATCATGCATCGAGAAGAAATTATTGGATGAGATTGACATTGACCCCATCATAAGCGACTTTGCATCGAGGAATGTTAGAATTTTTTTTAAGATATTATGTATAAATTATTTGATACGCACATTGATTTTGAATGCATTGGAGTGTTATTGTTTAATATTCATATATACATACATTTATTTTTACTACTATGATGTGTTTACTAAAGGCCCCGGATTTTAGGTTCGCCCTGGGCCCCCAAAATTTTAGGACCGGCCCTGTTACAGCTAAATTGCTATGCTCTACACCACGCGCGGACGTCGTCCGCCTGTATCCTTAATGGCTCCTCATGCTAATTAGAGCCTCTTCCTGTATTAGAAACACCCCTAAGTGGCAGTTACGATTAGTAGCCCATCGTTGACATGGCCATTCCACGGTCGAGGGAAGGAGGTCCACACAAGTTCAACCAGGCTCCATGATCATCTCTGAATTAGGACATGACACGCTATAAGGAGGAGCTATTCATCGATACCCATCCCTTCTCCTCTCCTGCTACCTAGAATAAACGCTTGAATAATCTGCAGGTGGCCCGCGGTTCGTGATCCATCCACGAGCCACACACATCCACCCCGTCACCTCAGCTTCGCTCCCACGAAGACAGAGTTCGGTCCTGTTCCCGCGCCGTGGGAGAGGCGGAGGAAAAAGAGAGCGAGAGATTGAATGGGTTCCGCCGGCGCCACCGCCGTCCTTCTGTCCTGCGTCGTGCTGTCCATTGTCGCCGCCGGCTCCGCCGCGTCGGACAAACCGCTCATCATATCAAGTACGTACGATCCATACGTTATTATTATTATTTTGCCTGGTTTCGTTTTCTCACCTAGTGCTGGGTTGATCAACTCCATCAGATGCGGCCCTTTTAGCCTCGCCCCCGGAGGCATCGTCGTCGTCCGGCCGCAAACTGGGGGGCTTCATGGAGGCAGGTAAACAACAAACGACGAAGCCCTGTCGTACGTGTGCGTGTCCTATCGTATTTTTTGGCTGCTAAACTAAATGAGAATACGCGCGCGTACGTTCAGGGCTGTGCCCGCTGCAGCTGGAGCATCTGAAGCAGATGGGCAAGGTACAGAGCAGCTGCTTGGGACAGGCGACCCCGCAGCCGCGGTGCTGCACGGCGTTCAAGGACTTCGTGTGCCCCTACGGGGCCACGATGAACGACATCAACAACGGCTGCGCCGGGGAGATGATGGCGACGATCCAGGAGCTCTGCAAGGTGCCCAAGGGCTACTTCGCCATGTGCGGGGATTCACCCCAGGGCATCACGTGCTGACCTGAGTGACTGATTGATTAAGTGCTAAGATTAGCCGGTGCCATCGACGATGACGTACGTTTAAGCTGTTTCTTCTTGCTCTCTTTTTTCTTACTTTTTTTTTGCGATGGTAAAAGAATTTTATTCCATATTTATAGGGTTACAATTAAGTGGCAAAAGCTCCTGGATACAAGAAGGACCCTGCCTAAGCCATATAGCAGTAGTGCTCTCTGTACGACTATACATAGTCAAACGATCTGCTACCCTATTATGTTCTTGCTTAATTTTCAAAAGAATAAACTCTCTTTCACCCATAAGATGACGAATCTCAGCAACTAAATGATCATATGCCGAACGGGAGAGACTTTCACCCGTCAAGGCCAAAAGAGCCTCTGAAGAGTCGGATTGAATGATAATAGGAAGATTAGAGTGTTGAATTGCTAATGCCATTCCTAGCATTATTGCATGTAGTTCTGTCTCCAACGCATCATTGCAGTTGAAAATACACATGTAGGCCGCAAAGATGACACTACCATCATGTCTTCTTAGTACCATACCCGCTGCCGCTGATTCATCCGTAGATGAAAACGCCCCGTTGACCGATAACGCAACTTGGCCAGCCGATGGTCGCGGCCATGGCATCAGCACCGCCTCACCGCGCGGCCTGACCAGATCTTCACACTGCACTGGCATCTTCCTTTTGATGATCTCCTCTGTAGAGTATCTTCTAGCCAAATGTAGCGGGTGCATATAATTTTGAAGGTAGTCGTCACCGCCGGATTCGGTATAGCTTTACCATGCGCCATGTCCGACCGTAACATCCTAATCCTCCAGATTAACATTATGGTGCAGTCTCGCATTTCATCATTGCAATTCATCAGAATATTCAAAAGCCACTCATTACCTGTATCCCGCAGCAGTTGATGATAAGAGAGATTCCACACTGAACGCATATGCGTCCACACTGCTCGAGCATAATCACAAGTGACCAGCGCATGGAAGCTGGTCTCTCTTTCTGTACCACAAAGAGGACATGTATCTCGAGTGGAGACGTGCCTATATTTCTTGCAAGAATTAGTTGCAAGCGCTCCTGACACAACCTTCCACGCCATAATTCTCATCTTGAGCGAAACCCGAGCTTCCCAAACTCGCCTCCAGATGGGCCTGTGTCCGCGTGGGCTAGTACTTGATGCGCCCACCGCATCTGCCAATTGGTTCTCTGCTGCTAGATGGTAAGCACTCTTAACTATGAACAATCCACTCTTCTCCGGAAACCAAGCTAGGAAATCTTGGCCCCCTCTTGGTGACGTTCGGATCTTCATAATTTCGCGGATATCCATATCCCAAAAATATTGCTGCAACCTCTACATATTCCATGCACCAGAGTCATCCAGAAAGTCCGCAACCCAATTGTATCTGCAATTTCTTTTTGGGGTGACCGGTCTGAAATCGTGCCTCCTCGGGATCCAGGATCCCTCCAAGTTTTGATTAAAGAACCATCTCCCACTCGCCATATAAGCCCCTTCTTCAACAACTCTAATCCATACATGATTCCCTTCCAAACAGCACACGAACTCGATGGAAAAACTGTATTAAGAAGATTCCCATTGGGATAATATTTAGCCCAAAGTAAACGAGCACACAAACTATCTGGACTATCAAGCAATCTCTAGGCTTGCTTTGCAAGTAGCGCCTGATTAAAAGCCCTCATGTCTCTGAATCCCATACCATCCATGTCCTTGGGTAAAATCATTTTCTCCCAACTGAGTCAGTCCATTTTCCTCTTACCATTCCCTACTACCCACCAGCATTGTCTCATCATTCGTGTTAAATCATCACAAACAGAGACCGGTAAGAGAAGCACACTCATGACATACGTAGGTATTGCTTGCGCCACCGCCTTAATCAAAATTTCTTTATTACCAAATGAGACATATTGTTCGCTCCAATCAATTAATCTCTTCCTCAATCTTTCCTGAAGTGATTCAAATTGACCCTTATGCATTCTTCCTTCCGGCATAGGAAGGCCGAGGTACTTTGGCTCAAACACCTGCTGCGTAACCTCAAGGGTGTTTTGATTGCATTCGCCACCGCATCAGAGCAATTGTCTGAGAAAAGGATGGAACACTTCTCTGGGTTAATGAGTTGAACCGTCAATGAGGTATAAGTGTTCAACTGTTGGGGAACGTAGTAATTTCAAAAAATTTCCTACGCACACGCAAGATCATGGTGATGCACAGCAACGAGAGGAGAGTATGATCTACGTACCCTTGTAGATCGCAACGGAAGCGTTGACACAACGTAGAGGAAGTAGTCGTACGTCTTCTTCCCGATCCGACCGATCCAAGCACCGTCACTCCGGCACCTCCGAGTTCTTAGTAGACGTACAACTCGATGATGATCCCCGGGTTCCGATCCAGCAAAGCTTTGGGGAGGAGTTCCGCCAGCACGACGGCGTGATGACGATCTTGATGTTCTACCGACGCAGGGCTTCGCCTAAGCACTACAACGATATGATCAAGGTGGAATATGGTGGCAGGGGGCACCCACACGGCTAAGGAACGATCTCAATGATCAACTTGTGTGTCTATAGGTGCCCCCCGCCTCCGTATATAAAGGAGCCAAGGGGGAGGGTGCGGCCGGCCAGGAGGAGGGCGCAGGAGGAGTCCTACTCCTACCGGGAGTAGGACTCCCCCCAATCCTAGTTGGACTAGGATTCCCCGAGGGGGAAAGAGAGAGAGGGGGCCGGCCACCTCTCCTAGTCCTAATAGGACTAGGGGAGGGGGGAGGCGCGTGGCCACCTTGGGCTGCCCCTTTCTCCTTTCCACTAAAGCCCATTAAGGTCCATATGGCTCCTGGGGGGTTCCGCTAACCTCCCGGTACTCCGGTAAAATCCCGATTTCACCCGGAACACTTCCGATATCCAAATATAGGCTTCCAATATATCAATCTTTATGTCTCAACCATTTTGGGACTCCTCGTCATGTCTGTGATCACATCCGGGACTCCAAACTAACTTTGGTACATCAAAATGCATAAACTCATAATAACTGTCATCGTAACGTTAAGCGTGCGGACCCTACGGTTCGAGAACAATGTAGACATGACTGAGACACAACTCCGGTCAATAACCAATAGCGGGACCTGGATGCCCATATTGGCTCCTACATATTCTACGAAGATCTTTATCGGTCAGACCGCATAACAACATACGTTGTTCCCTTTGTCATCAGTATGTTACTTTCCCGAGATTCGATCGTCGGTATCCAATACCTAGTTCAATCTCGTTACCGGCAAGTCTCTTTACTCGTTCTGTAATACATCATCTCGCAACTAACTCATCTGTCATGAGGTGTCATTTGATTAACGGGATCACATCATTAGGAGAATGATGTGATTGACTTGGCCCATTCCATTAGCTTATCACTTGATCGTTTAGTTTGTTGCTATTGCTTTCTTCATGACTTATACATGTTCCTATGACTATGAGATTATGCAACTCCCATTTACTGGAGGAACACTTTGTGTGCCACCAAACGTCACAACGTAACTGGGTGATTATAAAGGTGCTCTACAGGTGTCTCCAAAGGTACTTGTTGGGTTGGCGTATTTCGAGATTATGATTTGTCACTCCGATTGTCGGAGAGGTATCTCTGGGCCCACTCGGTAATGCACATCACTATAAGCCTTGCAAGCATTGCAACTAATGAGTTAGTTGCGGGATGATGTATTACGGAATGAGTAAAGAGACTTGCCGGTAACGAGATCGAACTAGGTATTGAGATACCGACGATCGAATCTCGGGCAAGTAACATACCGATGACAAAGGGAACAACATATGTTGTTATGCGGTCTGACCGATAAAGATCTTCGTAGAATATGTAGGAGCCAATATGGGCACCCAGGTCCCGCTATTGGTTATTGACCAGAGAGGTGTCTCGGTCATGTCTACATAGTTCTCGAACCCGTAGGGTCCGCACGCTTAACATTCATTGACGATATAGTACTATATGAGTTATGTATGTTGATGACCGAATGTTGTTCGGAGTTCGGGATGAGATCACGGACATGACAAGGAACTCCGGAATGGTCCGGAGATAAAGTTTGATATATGGGATAATAGTGTTTGGTCACCAGAAGGGTTCCGGAATTCACCGGAAGGGGTTCCGGATGTTTCCCGAAATGTTTGGGTACGAGAACACTTTATTTGGGCCAAAGGGGAAAGCCCACAATGTTTTTGGAAAGCGCAAAAGGAAGTTTTGCGGAGTCCAGGCGTCTGGACCTGGCGTCTGGCCCTGGAGTCCGAGAAGGACTCTTGCATTTCGGGTGAAACCGACTTTGTGGAGGCTTTTACTCCAAGTTTCGACCCCAAGGCTCAACATATAAATAGAGGGGTAGGGCTAGCATCCAAGACACATCAAGAAACACCAAGCCGTGCGCCGGCAACCCCGTCCCCTCTAGTTTATCCTCCGTCCTAGTTTTCGTAGTGCTTAGGCGAAGCCGTGCGGAGATTGTTCTTCACCAACACCGTCACCACGCCGTCGTGCTGTCGGAACTCATCTACTACTTCACCCCTCTTGCTGGACCGAGAAGGCAAGGACATCACCGAGCCGAACATGTGCAGAACTCGGAGGTGCCGTGCTTTCGGTACTTGGATCGGTCGGATCGTGAAGACGTACGACTACATCAACCGTGTTGATATAACGCTTCCGCGAACGGTCTACGAGGGTACGTAGACAACACTCTCCCCTCTCGTTGCTATGCATCACCATGATCTTGCATGAGCGCAGGAAATTTTAGAAATTAATGCGTTCCCCAACAGTGGCATCCGAGCTAGGTTTTATGCATAGATGTCATATGCACGAGTAGAACACAAGTGAGTTGTGGGCGATATAAGTCATACTGCTTACCAGCATGTCATACTTTGGTTCAGCGGTAATGTTGGATGAAGCGGCCTGGACCGACATTACACGTACGCTTATGCGAGACTGGTTCTACCAACGTGCTTTGCACACAGGTGGCTGGCGGGTGCCAGTTTCTCCAACTTTAGTTGAACCGAGTGTGGCTACGCCCGGTCCTTGCGAAGGTTAAAACATCACCAACTTGACAAACTATCATTGTGGTTTTGATGCGTAGGTAAGAACGGTTCTTGCTAAGCCCGTAGCAGCTACGTAAAATTTGCAACAACAAAGTAGAGGACCTCTAACTTGTTTTTGCAGGGCATGTTGTGATGTGATATGGTCAAGAGATGATGCTAAATTTTATTGTATGAGATGATCATGTTTTGTAACCAAGTTATCGGCAACTGGCAGGAGCCATATGGTTGTCGCTTTATTGTATGCAATGCAATCGCCCTGTAATGCTTTACTTTATCACTAAGTGGTAGCGATAGTCGTGGAAGCATAAGATTGGCGAGACGACAACGATGCTACCATGGAGATCAAGGTGTCACGCCGGTGACGATGGTGATCATGAAGGTGCTTCGGAGATGGAGATCACAAGCACAAGATGATGATGGCCATATCATATCACTTATATTGATTGCATGTGATGTTTATCTTTTATGCATCTTATCTTGCTTTGATTGACGGTAGCATTATAAGATGATCCCTCACTAAATTATCAAAGTATAACTGTTCTCCCCGAGTATGCACCGTTGCGAAAGTTCTTCGTGCTGAGACACCACGTGATGATCGGGTGTGATAGGCTCTACGTTCAAATACAACGGGTGCAAAACAGTTGCACACGCGGGATACTTAGGTTAAACTTGACGAGCCTAGCATATAACAGATATGGCCTCGGAACACGGAGACCGAAAGGCCGAGAGTGAATCATGTAGTAGATATGATCAAAATAGTGATGTTCACCGTTGATACTACTCCATCTCACGTGATGATCGGACATGGTTTAGTTGATATGGATCACGTGATCACTTAGAGGATTAGAGGGATGTCTATCTAAGTGGGAGTTCTTAAATAATATGATTAAATTGAACTTAAATTTATCATGAACTTAGTACCTGATAGTATCTTGCTTGTCTATGTTGATTGTAGATAGATGGCCCGTGCTGTTGTTCCGTTGAATTTTAATGTGTTCCTTGAGAAAGCAAAGTTGAAAGATGATGGTAGCAATTACACGGACTGGGTCTGTAACTTGAGGATTATCCTCATTGCCGCACAGAAGAATTACGTCCTGGAAGCACCGCTAAGTGCCAAGCCTGCTGCAGGAGAAACACCAGATGTTATGAACGTCTGGCAGAGCAAAGCTGATGACTACTCGATAGTTCAGTGTGCCATGCTTTACGACTTAGAACCGGGTCTTCAACAGCGTTTTGAACGTCATGGAGCATATGAGATGTTCCAGGAGTTGAAGTTAATATTTCAAGCAAATGCCCGGATTGAGAGATATGAAGTCCCAATAAGTTCTATAGTTGCAAGATGGAGGAGAATAGTTCTATCAGTGAACATATACTCAAAATGTCTGGGTATCATAATCACTTGACTCAACTGGGAGTTAATCTTCCTGTTGATAGTGTCATTAACAGAGTTCTTCAATCACTGCCACCAAGCTACAAAAGCTTCGTGATGAACTATAATATGCAAGGGATGAATAAGACTATTCCCGAGCTCTTCGCGATGCTAAAAGCCGCCGAGGTAGAAATCAAGAAGGAGCATCAAGTGTTGATGGTCAATAAGACCACCAGTTTCAAGAAAAAGGGCAAAGGGAATAAAAAGGGGAACTTCAAGAAGAACAACAAACAAGTTGCTGCTCAGGAGAAGAAACCCAAGTCTGGACCTAAGCCTGAGACTGAGTGCTTCTACTGCAAGTAGACTGGTCACTGGAAGCGGAACTGCCCCAAGTATTTGGCGGATAAGAAGGATGGCAAAGTGAACAAAGGTATATGTGATATACATGTTATTGATGTGTACCTTACTAATGCTCGCAGTAGCACCTGGGTATTTGATACTGGTTCTGTTGCTAACATTTGCAACTCGAAACAGGTGCTATGGATTAAGCGAAGGTTGGCTAAGGACGAGGTGACGATGCACGTGGGAAATGGTTCCAAAGTCGATGTGATCGCGGTCGGCACTCTACCTCTACATCTACCTTCGGGATTAGTATTAGACCTAAATAATTGTTATTTGGTGCCAGCGTTGAGCATGAACATTATATCTGGATCTTATTTGATGCGAGACGGTTATTCATTTAAATCAGAGAATAATGGTTGTTCTATTTATATGAGTAATATCTTTTATGGTCATGCACCCTTGAAGAGTGGTCTATTTTTGCTAAATCTCGATAGTGGTGATACACATATTCATAATATTGAAGCCAAAAGATGCAGAGTCGATAATGATAGTGTAACTTATTTGTGGCACTGCCGTTTAGGTCATATCGGAGTAAAGCGCATGAAGAAACTCCATACTGATGGACTTTTGGAACCACTTGATTATGAATCACTTGGTACTTGCGAACCGTGCCTCATGGGCAAGATGAATAAAACGTCGTTCTCCGGAACTATGGAGAGAGCAACAAATTTGTTGGAGATCATACATACAGATGTATGTGGTCCAATGAACGTCGAGGCTCATGGCGGATATTGTTATTTTCTCACCTTCACAGATGATTTAAGCAGATATGGGTATATCTACTTAATCAAACATAAGTCTGAAACATTTGAAAAGTTCAAAGAATTCCAGAGTGAAGCTGAAAATCATCGTAACAAGAAAATAAAGTATCTACGATCTGATCGTGGAGGAGAATATTTGAGTTATGAGTTTGGTCTTCATTTGAAACAATGTGGAATAGTTTCGCAACTCACGCCACCTGGAACACCACAGCGTAATGGTGTGTCCGAACGTCGTAATCGTACTTTACTAGATATGATGCGATCTATGATGTCTCTTACTGATTAATGCTATCGTTTTGGGGATATGCTTTAGAGACGGACGCATTCACCTTAAATAGGGCACCATTGAAATCTGTTGAGACGACGCCTTATGAACTATGGTTTGGTAAGAAACCAAAGTTGTCATTTCTGAAAGTTTGGGGCTGCGATGCTTATGTGAAAAAGCTTCAACCTGATAAGCTCGAATCCAAATCGGAGAAATGTGTCTTCATAGGATACCCAAAGGAGACTGTTGGGTACACCTTCTATCACAGATCCGAAGGCAAGACTTTTGTTGCTAAATTCGGAGTTTTTCTAGAGAAGGAGTTTCTCTCGAAAGAAGTGAGTGGGAGGGAAGTAGAACTTGATGAGGTAATTGTACCTGCTCCCTTATTGGAAAGTGGTCCATCACATAAAACGGTTTCTGCGACACCTACACCAATTAGTGAAGAAGTTAATGATGATGATCATGAAACTTTAGATCAAGTTGTTACTGAACCTCGTAGGTCAACCAGAGTAAGACCCGCACCAGAGTGGTACGGTAATCCTGTTCTGGAAGTTATATTACTAGACCATGACGAACCTACGAACTATGAAGAAGCGATGGTGAGCCCAGATTCCGCAAAATGGATTGAGGCCATGAAATCTGAGATGGGATCCATGTATGATAACAAAGTGTGGACTTTGGTTGACTTGCCCGTTGATCGGCAAGCAATTGAGAATAAATGGATCTTCAAGAAGAAGACTGACGCTGACGGTAATGTTACTGTCTATAAAGCTCGACTTGTTGCAAAAGGTTTTCGGCAAGTTCAAGGGATTGACTACGATGAGACATTCTCACCCGTAGCGATGCTTAAGTCTGTCCGAATCATGTTAGCAATTGCCGCATTTTATGATTATGAAATTTGGCAAATGGATGTCAAAACTACATTCTTGAATGGATTTCTAGAAGAAGAGTTGTATATGATGCAACTAGAAGGTTTTTTCGATCCAAAGGGAGCTAACAAAGTGTGCAAGCTCCAGCGATCCATTTATGGACTGGTGCAAGCCTCTCGGAGTTGGAATAAATGCTTTGATAGTGTGATCAAAGCATTTGGTTTTATACAGACTTTTGGAGAAGCCTGTATTTACAAGAAAGTGAGTGGGAGCTCTGTAGCATTTCTGATATTATATGTGGATGACATATTACTGATTGGAAATGATATAGAATTTCTGGATAGCATAAAGGGATACTTGAATAAAAGTTTTTCTATGAAAGACCTTGGTGAAGCTGCTTACATATTGGGCATCAAGATCTATAGAGATAGATCAAGACGCTTAATTGGACTTTCACAAAGCACATACCTTGACAAAGATTTGAAAAAGTTCAAAATGGATCAAGCAAAGAAAGGGTTCTTGCCTGTGTTACAAGGTGTGAAATTGAGTAAGACTCAATGCCCGGCCACTGTAGAAGATAGAGAGAAGATGAAAGATGTTCCCTATGCTTCAGCCATAGGCTCTATCATGTATGCAATGCTGTGTAGCAAACCTGATGTGTGCCTTGCTATAAGTCTAGCAGGGAGGTACCAAAGTAATCCAGGAGTGGATCACTGGACAGTGGTCAAGAACATCCTGAAATACCTGAAAAGGACTAAGGATATGTTTCTTGTTTATGGAGGTGACAAAGAGCTCATCGTAAATGGTTACGTTGACGCAAGCTTTGACACTGATCCGGACGATTCTAAATCGCAAACTGGATACGTGTTTATATTAAACGGTGGAGCTGTTAGTTGGTGCAGTTCTAAACAAAGCATCGTGGCGGGATCTATGTGTGAAGCGGAGTACATAGCTGCTTCGGAAGCAACAAATGGAGTCTGGATGAAGGAGTTCATATCCGATCTACGTGTCATACCTAGTGCATCGGGTCCAATGAAAATCTTTTGTGACAATACTGGTGCAATTGCCTTGGCGAAGGAATCCAGATTTCACAAGAGAACCCAGCACATCAAGAGACACTTCAATTCCATCCGGGATCTAGTCCAGGTGGGAGACATAGAGATTTGCAAGATACATACGGATCTAAATATAGAAGACCCGTTGACTAAGCCTCTTCCATGAGCAAAACATGATCAGCACCAAAGCTCCATGGGTGTTAGAATCATTACTGTGTAATCTAGATTATTGCTCTACTGCAAGTGGGAGACTAAAGGAAATATGCCCTAGAGGCAATAATAAAGTTATTATTTATTTCCTTATTTCATGATAAATGTTTATTATTCATGCTAAAATTGTATTAACCGGAAACATAATACATGTGTGAATACATAGACAAACAGAGTGTCACTAGTATGCATCTACATGACTAGCTCGTTGATCAAAGATGGTTAAGTTTCCTAACCATAGACATGAGTTTTCATTTGATTAACGGGATCACATCATTAGGAGAATGATGTGATTGACTTGACCCATTCCGTTAGCTTAGCACTTGATTGTTTAGTTTGTTGCTATTGCTTTCTTCATGACTTATACATGTTCCTATGACTATGAGATTATGCAACTCCCGTTTACCGGAGGAACACTTTGTGTGCCACCAAACGTCACAACGTAACTGGGTGATTATAAAGGTTCTCTACAGGTGTCTCCAAAGGTACTTGTTGGGTTGGCGTATTTTGAGATTAGGATTTGTCACTCTGATTGTCGGAGAGGTATCTCTAGGCCCACTCGGTAATGCACATCACTATAAGCCTTGCAAGCATTGCAACTAATGAGTTAGTTGCGGGATGATGTATTACGGAACGAGTAAAGAGACTTGCCGGTAACGAGATTGAACTAGGTATTGAGATACCGACGATCGAATCTCGGGCAAATAACATACCGATGACAAAGGGAACAACGTATGTTGTTATGCGGTCTGACCGATAAAGATCTTCGTAGAATATGTAGGAGCCAATATGGGCATCCAGGTCCCGCTATTGGTTATTGAGCAGAGAGGTGTCTCGGTCATGTCTACATAGTTCTCGAACCCGTAGGGTCCGCACACTTAACGTTCGTTGATGATATAGTACTATATGAGTTATGTATGTTGATGACCGAATGTTGTTCGGAGTCCGGGATGAGATCACGGACATGACAAGGAACTCCGGAATGGTCCAGAGATAAAGTTTGATATATGGGATAAAAGTGTTTGGTCACCGGAAGGGATCCAGAATTCACCGGAAGGGGTTCCGGATGTTTCTCGAAATGCTTGGGTACGAGAACACTTTATTTGGGCCAAAGGGGAAAGCCCACAAGGTTTTTGGAAAGCGCAAAAGGAAGTTTTGCGGAGTCCAGGGGCCAAACGCCAGGGTCCCTAGCGTCTGGGTCCAGACGCCGGGAACCCTGGCGTGTGGCCCTGGAGTCCGAGAAGGACTCTTGCGTTTCGGGTGAAACCGACTTTGTGGAGGCTTTTACTCCAAGTTTCGACCCCAAGGCTCAACATATAAATAGAGGGGTAGGGCTAGCACCCAAGACACATCAAGAAACACCAAGCCGTGGGCTGGCAACCCCGTCCCCTCTAGTTTATCCTCTGTCCTAGTTTTCGTAGTGCTTAGGCGAAGCCCTGCAGAGATTGTTCTTCACCAACACCGTCACCACGCCGTCGTGCTGTCGGAACTCATCTACTACTTCGCCCCTCTTGCTGGATCAAGAAGGCGAGGACGTCACCGAGCCGAACGTGTGCAGAACTCGAATGTGCCGTGCTTTCGGTACTTGGATCAGTCGGATCGTGAAGACGTATGACTACATCAACCGCGTTGATATAACGCTTTCGCGAACAGTCTACGAGGGTACGTAGACAACACTCTCCCCTCTCGTTGCTATGCATCACCATGATCTTGCGTGTGCGTAGGAAATTTTTGAAATTACTGTGTTCCGCAACATTTGAAACAATCTTGTAAATGACGTTACATAGGCTTGTCCGTCTAAAATCCTTGAGTTCCTTTGGGAATGGAATTTTCGGGATAAGAACAATTGCCGTGTCGTTCATCCCGTCAGGCATTATACCCAACTTAAAGAACTCCAAAACAGCAGCAATAATTTCAGATTTCAACACGACCCAATTCCGTTGGAAGAACCTAGCCGGAAGGCCGTCTGTCCCCAGCGCTTTAAGAGGACCGATTTGAAAGAGGGCATTAGACACCTCTTCCTTCGGGAAGGGAGCACATAAGAGGTTGTTCATACCTTGAGTTACTTTTGATGCAATACCCTCCAAGACACCCTCCGGTGTTAGAGTTGGATCCTTGGTATAAATCTCCTTGAAGTATGACATGGCCATCTGCTGCATAGCCGTCGGAGCTCAACACCACGTGCCATCCTCCCGCCTTAGGCGTTGAATATAGTCCTGTGCTACCTCTTTAGCATTGCGTTGGTTTTCCCTTGAAGAGGAAAGGGTGATGCAGTAGAGCAGTGTAAGTATTTCCCTCAGTTTTTGAGAACCAAGGTATCAATCCAGTAGGAGACCACGCGCGAGTCACCTCGTACCTACACAAACAAATAAGAACCTCGCAACCAACGCGATAAAGGCATTGTCAATCCCTTCACGGCCACTTGCAAGAGTGAGATTTGATAGAGATGATAATAATAAGATAAATATTTTTGGTATTTTTATAATATAGATTGAAAGTAAAGATTGCAAAATAAGGTAGATTGGAAACTTGTATGATGGAGAATAGACCCGGGGGCCATAGGTTTCACTAGTGGCTTCTCTCAAGATAGCATAAGTATTACGGTGGGTGAACAAATTACCGTCGAGCAATTGATAGAAAAGCGAATAATTATGAGAATATCTAGGCATGATCATGTATATAGGCATCACGTCCGAGACAAGTAGACCGAAACGATTCTGCATCTATTACTATTACTCCACACATCAACCGCTATCCAGCATGCATCTAGAGCATTAAGTTCATAAGAATAGAGTAACGCCTTAAGCAAGATGACATGATGTAGAGGGATAAACTCATGCAATATGATGTAAACCCCATCTTTTTATCCTCGATGCCAACAATACAATACATGTTGGTTCCCTTTCTGTCACCGGGATCGAGCACCACAAGATTGAAACCAAAGCTAAGAACTTCTCCCATTGCAAGAAAGACCAATCTAGTAGGCCAAACCAAACTGATAATTCGAAGAGACTTGCAAAGATAAACCAATCAGACATAAAATAATTCAGAGGAGATTCAAATATTATTCATAGATAAACTTGATCGTAAACCCACAATTCATCGTATCTCGACAAACACACCGCAAAAGAAGATTACATCGAATAGATCTCCAAGAGAAACGAGGAGAACTTTGTATTGAGATCCAATGAGAGAGAAGAAGCCATCTAGCTACTAGCTATGGACCCGAAAGTCTGAAGTAAAATACTCACACATCATCGGAGGGGCCATGGAGTTTACGTAGAGGCCCTCCGTGATCAATGCCCCCTCCGGCGAAGCTCCAAAAAAGGCCCCAAGATGGGATCTCTTGGGTACAGAAGGTTGTGGTGGTGGAAATAGGGTTTCGTCGTGCTCCTGGATGTTTGCGGGGTATATGGATATATATAGGAGGAAGAAGTACGTCGGTGGAGCAACGAGGGGCCCACGAGGGTGGAGGGCGCGCCCCTTGCCTCGTGGCCTCCTCGATTGCTTCTTGACGTCCACTCCAAGTCTCCTGGATCATGTTTGTTCCAAAAATAACGCCCCCGAAGGTTTCATTCCGTTTGATATTCATTTTCGGCGAAACTCTAAAATAGGCAAAAAAATAGCAATTTGGGCTGGGCCTCCGGCTAATAGGTTAGTTTCAAAAATAGTATAAAAGTGTAAAAATAAGCCCATTAACATCCAAAATAGATAATATAATAGCATGGAGAAATCATAAATTATAGATACGTTGGAGACGTATCATTCTGCCGTGCCTGCCACAGCGCGACGGTGGAGATATGTCGTATTTCGTTCCCCCTCTTTTAACCATGTGATCTGAGATCTCTGAAGCCAGAGCATCTCCTCCCTATAGAGGAGTTCATCCAGTTGATGCATTTTCTGTTTTATCAAGCTTCTGTCAGCATCATGAAGCTGCAAGTCTGCCAATTCCGCTCGCAACTTTTCAAGATCTGATATGACGTGACCAAAATTCTCTTTACTCCATGACCGCAACTTATTCATCATATCTTTTAGAGAATCTCGAACTGCACCCAGATTCCCAGTTGCCCGGCTGCGTTCCCATCGTTCCGCCACCACAGAAGGCAAACCAGGGTGTCTCTCCCACATAATCTCATAGCGTGATGCTGATCTAGTTCTCGGTGGTGTCGAAGATAACCGAACAAGAATCGGGCAGTGATCCGAGCAAGATGTCGCAAGGTGGATCACCTGCGTAAGGGGGAACAAATCCCTCCATGCATCATCCGCGCAAGCCCTATCCAGACGGACACATACGTTCCTTGCTCCTGGTTGGCCATTATCGTATGTAAAAGGAACTCCACTGAAACCAAGTTCCATCGGTTCACACGCTAACAAACAATCTTGGAACACTCGCATTTGACTTTCAGACCGTTGTATTTGAGAAAAGTGCTCATGTTGCCACACAGCTTCATTAAAATCTCCGCACACTAACCATGGCTCAGCTGAGATCGCCCTAAGGTTAGATAGAGAGCTCCACATGCGATGCAGATTCTCCACTCTCTGCTCACCATACACAAAAGTTTTCCTCCATGACTTATCATTCGTTGCATCCACTATCCGCACGTCTATATACCGTTCACAAGCATCCAAAACCATTACTTGCAAATTCTCATCCCAGTAAAGAGCAAGGCCTCCACTAAGTCCCTGACTCGATACCCCTGCAAATCCTTTCATCTGTAATGTCCACTTAAGTATCTCCATTTTATTTGAGGCTTGTCTAGTTTCAGATAGGAATATGAGCCCCGGGGAATTGGCTTTAGAGAGGGCCAAAACCTCATGAACTGTCCGACGGTTCCCCCTGGCAGTTCCAACATAACACACTCATTGTGCCCGGCGGTCCTCCCCCTGGGAAGCCGTCGATCTATCACCAGATACACCATTTGAGCTTGTTTTTGCTCGCTTGCTTCCTGTGCTACTGCTAGGTGAATTGGCCCCATTATCCTCACCCTTCCCAAGGGTTAAAGCAAGTACATCATCCTTTGGTTTCTGGGCACTCTGCACCTCACCAGAATTCACAACTTCCATGGCCAATCTCTTTCTGACCGACGGATCCACCTGCATATAGGTATGACCAGTCTTTGAAGGGCTTGTGGTTGTATCCAAAGTATCAGGGTCAACAACCCCCTTCCCTGATTTATTCATTTGTTGGTGTGTAGTATCATGTTGCCTTGCACCCCCTCGCATAGGTAGATCCTCCTGACGCTGTTTATTTAGGCCATCATCGTACAACCACACACCATATTTCTTATCCTTTTCCTCATGAATTCCGTTGCCACATTCTTTGTACTCATGGTCGATTATGACGCAGACGCTGCAGAATCGAGCTAATTTCTCATAACAAACCAGGAACACCTGCCGCTCTTGGCCTCGAACAATGCTGACTGATTTAGTGAGAGGCGGGCAAACGTCATGGTGGATCCTAACTCTGACATAATATCCTCTGGTATCCCCATTGAGTCTTATCTCCAAGATCTTACCCGAGTTCCTGAGCAGATGTTGCACAATATTTTGCTTGAAGAACCCATCTGGAAGTTTGTGGATTTGTAGCCGAATTTGCATGAACAACATTGGTACCTCCTCGGCTTTGGTGAAACCATCATATGGACACATTAACACGAGCATATTCCAGAACAGCCACGGACCTTAATCAAGCATGCGCTCCCAATCTCCTAGGCATGAGGCTTGCATGACGAACAGATTCGGTCCAACCGGTCGAAACCTAACTGACTGGGCTGTGTTCCACTCCGCGCGCATCTCCCTGTAGAAAGTTGTTTGACTGAAGGACTTGTCCGTATGAACCCTAGCTAGGGCAAGCCATCTAACACTTTCGTTGATCTCAAGATCATCCTCATCAATAACCAAGTCATCGAATTCTTCCTCTTCCAAGTTCAGTTATTCCAAAAAATCGCCCAGATCTGACTTCATAGCGGCGCTACCCACGTCGCTCGTTCCCGATTGGGCGTCCGCCGCCGTTGCCATCGCGATCGGTTTGGAAGAGAGGACAGACCAAAAACCCTATGAGAGGGGAGAGGTTTGTAACTGGAGGGGGACTCGCTGGAAATAGATCGCCAGGGAGGAGGGGTTTGTGTTGGAGGGGGGCTCGCCGATGATCAGATTGCCACGGAGGAGAGAAACCCTAGCCGCGTCGTAGGGGAGTTTTTGTCCAGAAACGGGGAGAGTTGATACTTTTCTTACTTACTTACTTATATTTTAGTACTTTATTTTCCTGCGACGATCGATCCCGCCACATGTAGTATCAACTGGCAAACAACATGTAGTATGTATGCATGCATGTATGTATGTATGTATGTATGTATGTATGTATGTATGTATGTATGTATGTGTGTGTGTGTGTGTGCCGTGCGCGGTGAAGGCACACTGTTTTGCATGCTACATGTAACATGTAATTTTCCTCCGGCTTTTCTCATCATCTGTGTGATCAATTCGCATTTTTAGTGTGTGTTTGATTGCTTGCATCAACCTTGTGCATCTTGCATCAGTGGCTCAATGGAGTCTCCGCGGGTAAATACAACATGTGGTTCATGGTATGCAGCATGGTTCTTTTGCTCACTATTTTGCAGAGGAAATCACTCCAAATTAATAGTTGGTCAAGTTTTTTCTTCTTGCGAGTGAATAATTGGTCAAGTTAGATGTGTATACTAACACGTCTCCAACATATCTATAATTTTTATATGCTCCATGCCACCATCTTATCATTTTTAGGTAACCTTTTTATTTATTTAACTAACCTACTAATAGATGCAAGACATGCACAAGTTATTGTTTTCACTTATGTGTGTATGAACTTCACTAAAATTTAATGAACTATCAAGAAACTTCAAGGACCGGTGAAATTTGGAGTTATTGCCAATCTGTCCTTGCAGGACCAGTACTTAAATATCATCACTTCCACCCATGAAGATGGCGCAAACGAAGAAAGTCAAAACATGAAAATTAAATTACATGTTGTAACAAAAGTGTAGCGCTTGGAACCACCCAATTCTTAGTTTGTATGCACCCTATGGTTCCAAATCAATATTTACAAAAACTGCCACTTTTGGGAATCCAGAACTCGGGGGACGGGGTTGACTCCAACTCCTTCCAAACTTGATGGATCTCGATGTGGGTTGATCCTGTGGACTCGCAAGAAAATAAAGAATCCTTTGGAGGGTATAAAAGATGCGCAAGGGCCCTTGGACCAAAGCCCTATGGGTTGGATGACCGATATTGAAAGATAAGAGCTATATATTAACGGGAAACACTACTTTTCTAAGAGGGAGCCATTTGGTCCGAAAATTGCAGCCTCGTAGCTGCCATCTATAGAGGAGAAAACACATCCCTAACCAAGGGAAAATACCGAGGAGTAAGATGAAGGATGGAGTCACTTCCCCCTCCCTTCCAGGGGACTCCAAACTCACCACCCTCACCACCATCACCATCATTGCCTCCACCACCATCTTCTTCCTTGTACCAATGGGTTCACCATTGTAAAACCTTTGTAACCTCGTACTAATACATGCTATTTGATGCAATGAATAATTTCTCTATGATTTGTTTCATCGTTATCATGTTTGAGTAGTTCTCATTTTTCTTATGGCATTCGTGATCTAGTTTTTTTTACAAATTGTTATGATGATGTCCTAGGATGCTAAGGTAGCGTTTCACACTATATTATATCACACATTAGGGTAATCAATGTATTATGATAAATTTAGGATGGGAGGCCAGAGAGACAGAACTTACCGTTCCATGAGTTCGTGAACTATAACATAGGGGATTCGAGGGGAAGCCTAGAGGAAGTTATGGCTATAATTGAGTTTTATCTTAATGAATCTTAGTATTTGTCTATACTTGCTAAGAGAAACATTATAAGTACATGTGACACCATGGTTTGGCAACATGTATGCACATGCCTCTCCTGCATAATAATTGTAACAAGCATGTGTACTGGTATAATGTTGTTACCAGTTGCCCAGGGACAATTTCACCACCACTTTCACAGCCACAAACTCTTGCTCCATTTTAGTTCTTGTAATTTATTTCATAAAAGACACCTAACTTTTATTTTTAGTTTATAACTACTTTAGTTATCTGCTTGCATTATATCTTAATTGTGGAGAGTCTAGGCATAGTAAATGTTATGTACATGAATAGTTGGATAAGTGGCATACATAACTTGAGAGATTAGGAAACCTAATTTTAGATTCGACGAGGCTTTGATACTCACATACTTCCGCGTTCATATTGGAAAGTAATACAATAACTCACTTAACTTGGAGATTATCAAACTCTTTTTTACTATGTACTATCGGGCAAAGCCCCATAGTTAATTTATTAAGCAAAAGAGGTCCAAAAAATAATACAAGATTGTCTTAAATGAGAGTGGAAGAGGCTAATTACATGTTAGGGACTGACCTATACAAATATCCACAAAATTAAGGGAGAGAGGAAATCCAAGCCAAGATGGAAGGCTTTGTCGGTGCAACAAACCCTGGGTTTGTTGCCCAGACTGTGCACAAGCACGGGAACAAGATTGGAGCACCAGCCCAGGTGAGAGTGCAAGAACCCCAGAGATTTGAAGGACCAACATGCAGATAGGAGGGACCAAGATCAAACCAGAGAAGCAGGATATTGTCAAGAGAAAAGCCTCCCTTGCCGGGCAGGCGAGGCCACCCCCAGAAATATAAAACCAAAGCACCCCGGCAGGGCCTGTCGGGGCTCACGGAAGCAAAACCACCTCACCAACCACTCTACCATGACCACGTCGTCGCTCAGTGCGGTGTCAAGCCGCAAAGTGATTAAGTGGCAGCCATTCGCCACATGGTAGCCATTTTCTACAGGAGAAACCAATACAAAAAAAGATACATCCGTGACATTTTGGGCCGAACGAATTTTTTCCTGTCATGCTTATGACACTTCTATGACGATAATTGTGACAAAACCCAGTATCATCATAGATGTGGTGGGCTCCTACTTCTATGACAAAAAATCATGACAGAAAATGGGCTTTTCATCCTGGGCGGGCCGAAGACGTAGCTGCATGAAATTCTTTGGGCCGTCCATGATGGAAAAAACTGTGGTAGAAGCGAGAGCGAGGAAAATATCGGGGAGTTCCCGATTACGGTGGGTGGTCGGGGGCCGAGCGGTTCGCGTTTCTCTCATACACGTACGTGCATGGGTCCGAGGCGTTGGGCTCTAACTGAACCCGAGCGATTGCACTGCAGGCTACACATTACTGAACCCGAGCGATTGCACTGCAGGCTACGTGTTACTGAACCCGAGCGATCGATCGATCTAGCTGTTAACTGAACCCGATCGAGCGATTCCTTCGCTACTGCTGCTAACTGAAGCCGATCGAACCCTACTGCCTCCTTCCCTTGATGAACAGTGAGCATTGTTGTGAGGGGGGGGGGGGGTGGATGAATAGTTCCCTATGGGGGAGGGGGTCGATGAACAAGACCCTGTGGAGGGCTGGATGAACAGGACACCATGGAGGGCTGGATGAACAGGACCCCGTGGAGGGCTGGTTGAACAGTAGCCGATGGAGGACTGGATGAACAGTATCCCGTGGAGGGGTGGTTGAACAGGACCCCGTGGAGAGGGCTCGTTGAACAGTAGCCGGTGGAGGAGCGGTGGAGGCTGGATGAGCAGGAGCCCGTGGATGAACAGTCGCTGGTGGAGGCTGGAGGAGGTCGCCGGTGGATGAATAGTAGCCCGTGGAGGCTGGAGGAGGTCGACGGTGGAGATGAACAGTATCTCGTGGAGTCCCATTTTGCTGTATGCCACACCCCTCCTGATGGATAGGACCCCGGTTTCGACCGTAGCGCTCCAACACAAGTCCGTTTCTTCTGTTTTGCGGTACGCCAGACCCCTCCCGATGAACAGGATCCCGTTTCGACCGTGGCCAGTTGAAGACAAGGCTGTTTCCTCCGTTCTGCGATACGCCAGGCCTCGCTTCGATCGGCTATTTTGTCCAGCCGGTTGGCTCCCGATGAACACGACGATGCGGTTTCTCCATTCCGACCCAACCATGTACACGAGCCATGGCCGTACGTATGTGCGAGTAGGCATTCGAGACCCCGCCCGTATGTACGTACATGGTCGTATTTACTTTCTTGCACCCTGGTTGTACATACGTGTACATGGTACGTGCGCGCCTCTACTACGACATGTGCGCGCCTATACTACGACACGTGCCTTTCCTTACACGACCATGGTTCATCGCTGCATCCTGCAGACCGACCAATCATATATACGTACACGTTTGCGACTAGAATGACAATGCTACGTATGCTTCGACCAGGTGGGTCCCGACTGTCAGGCACTTCCTTGCGTACGAAGATGTAGCTGGTGGGTCTCAGCAGTCAGGGGGAAACATTTTTTTTGCGAAATACGGCGGCCCGTCCGATGGGTCCCTGCTCTCAGGTGGAGGAATCATTATTTTCCACGTAATAAGGAGGCACTTCCTTGCTGCAGCTGTGGACCCAGCTGTCAGCCTCTACACGTATAGTACTCTTTCGATGGAAGTCGTTCCTTGACCATGTTGACCACGCCGCGCCGAGAGCACCAGGGCGGTGGACAATGGTGAGGTCTAGGAAGGGGACGACACGGAGCCGGGAAAGACGCGACAGTGAATGCCCACGCGGAGAGGAGTACAAGGGTTCACTGGTTCGACTTCGGTGTGAGGCTGCTGTCTCCATAGGGCCTGGCCAGCGGTGGGAATAGGAGGGGCGGCGAGGCCTCCACGGCAGCACAGCCGGCCACAAGAGGTAGAAGCATGCGGCATGAATGGTGCTGGTTTGGGCGGCTGGAGCAAGAAGATCATAGGTTGAAGAAGCACTACGGCCGTTGGTTGGACATCGTACGATCACTGGAGCTAGAATCATTCATATCGACTAAGTTGACAAAGCCCTCCATCCCCGTCAACTTAGCAGGCCCACTAGTCAGCCTCACACTGTGGTGGGTCCTACCTATCAGGGGAGTATTCATTTTTTGTGCATAATAAGGAGGCACTTCCTTGCGTGCGAAGATATAGCTAGTGGGTCCGAGCTGTCAGCGGGGGAAACATTTTTTTTGTGAAATATAGAGGCCCTTCCGGTGGGTCCTAGCTGTCAGGTGGAGGAATCATTATTTTGCACGTAATAAGGAGGCATTTACTTGTGTGCAGCCGTGGACCCAGCTGTCAGCCTCTGCACGTGCCACCCACTTTCGATGGGTGTCGTTCGTTGACCACGCCACACCGAGAGCACTAGGGTGGTGGACGACGACGAGGCCTAGGAAGGTATTGACACGGAGCCGGGGAAGACGCGATAGTGGATGCCCACGGTGAGGGGAGTATGAGCACTAACTGGTCGGCTGCAGGGTGAGGTTGAAATCGCCGAAAAATAACAAGATGTGCGGGTGGGTAGAGGGATTGTAACGCCCGGAGACCGATATGCCAGGTGTCCTCCAGTTATTCGTTGTCGTTGCCATGTCATTGCTTGCGTGTCATGCATTGCATATCATGTCATCATGTGCATTTCTTTTGCATACGTGTTCGTCTCATGCATCCGAGCATTTTCCCCGTTGTCCGTTTTGCATTCCGGCGCTTCGTTCTCCTCCGGTGGCCTATTCTACCTTTCTTTCATGTGTGGGGATTAAACATTTCCGGATTGGACCGAGACTTGTCATGCGACCTTGGTTTACTACCGGTAGACCACCTGTCAAGTTTCGTATCATTTGGACTTCGTTTGATACTCCAACGGTTAACCGAGGGACCGAGAAGGCCTCGTGTGTGTTGCAGCCCAACACCCTTCCATTTTGGCCCAAAACCCACCTAACTCTGCTCCATCATCTCGGTCGTTCGATCACGATCGCGTGGCCGAAAACCGCACCTCATTTGGACTCTCCTAGCTCCCCCTACCTATAAAAGAGCGCCCCCCCCCCCGAAATTTCGGATCAATTCGCAGATGAAACCCCACATCCACCCCTCCACCGCGCATCCGGACGCGTCCTCGCCGCGCCGGACATGTCCGCCTCCGCGCGCCACCTCACTCCGACCAATGGGAGCGCGACACGCAAGGTTGTCAGAATCGTGATTCTGAATCGAATCGGATCGGAGCTCCGATGGTAGGATCGCAAATCGTAGAATCTTCACTATCAGGATCGTAGAAACGTAGATTCTAGAGACTAAAGTCATAGAATCGGAGGGGTTAGTTTGCATCGTAAAGTCGTAGAATCGTACAATAGAATCGCGATTCTGACAACCTTGGCGACACGTCACCGCGCCACCGCTCCTCCTCCAATCAGGCGCCGCCACCTCAGCCTGAGCGCCGCCCCACTTCGCCACGGCCCGCGAGCCCCGCCGCAGGCCCTCCCGGGCCCGAAGCGCCCCGCCGCGCGCTGCCTCCTTCGTCCCCGCGCCAGATCGCCGGCGCCACCGCGCCACTCGCCGCCTCCACCACGGCACAACTTGCCGGTGAGCGCCGTCCGCTCCGGTGCCTCACTCCACGCCGCCATCGCCCGGATCCGGCCACCTCCGGCCAGATCCGGCAGCCCCCGTGCATCCCCGGCGTTCCCTATCGTTCTCCGACCGCCGTCGTTGCCTCGAGCCTCGCCGGAGTCCACCAGCTCCGCCGCCGCCATGGATCGGGAGGAGCCCGATCCAGCCACTCCCTCCTCGGCCCCGTTGACCGTCGCCTGAGTCCGGCCCAGCTTCCCGCAGCCGCAGGCGCCAAGGCCCAGCGCCGCCTTGTCCTCCCAGGCCAGCTCCAGCCGGGCCAGAACTGAAGCTCCCAGGCCCAGATCGCGCCGCCTCGCCGCGGCCTGCCTCCCTCTCCTCCAGCCGGGCCACAGCCCAGGGTGAGCTGCCCTTCCAGCACCCCCCTCCTTGTTTTTTTATGCGGTTGGGCCAGCCAGATTCAGCCCATAGTGTTTTTTTCTGTGCGCTGCGAATTTGTCTATTATCCCAGAGACAGCAGTTTTGCAGTTTAGCCCCTGTTCTTCATGCATTTAATAACTCACCAACCGTGCATCGGCTTAAAATGATTTATATATGAAACTTGCTCAGAATGTTGTGTAGATTAATAATATCCAACTTTCACCTATGTTTGAAATGTTTAAATGTTGTTTGCATTAATTTGCCCCTATGCCATGCTAAAACGGTTTAATTCATAACTAAATAACCGTAACTCCGATTTTAATAAACTTTATATGTAAATGGGGTAGAATTTTGCCTAGTTTAACATGGTGGCCTTACTTTGCATGTTTAATAACTCTAAAATTGTGTTTAGGGCAGATCAGTACCGAATCTAAAATATGCTATGAGGAGTTTCCGGAATTGTTGTTCGTTGCTTCCGACCTCATTTAACCTTGACTAGATAGGTAGTTTTCATTTGCTTCACCTCTTGCCATGTTAATCAACATTTAATATTGTTGGGGTACATAAACGAGAGGGAACTAAATAATTGATGTGGTGTTTTGTCAATATGCATCCCGATGCATATTGAGCTCCACTTAATCTGTAGGATTGTTTGTGCATTTTGCCATGTCATGCTTCATTAAACCAGACATGCATCATACTCGATCGTGCATCATGCCATGATTATGTGTTGGTTGTTTACTATGTCGTGTGCTTCTTTTCTGGTGTTTGCTTCTTCGGGTTGATCCGGTAATGTCGCGTTTGTGAGGATCCGTTCAACTTCGTCCGTTTGTCTTCTTCACGGACTCGTTCTTCTTCCTTGCGGGATTTCAGGCAAGATGATCATACCCTCGAAATCACTACTATCTTTGCTATGCTAGTTTGCTCGCTCTTTTGCTATGCCATTGCTACGATGCCTACCACTTGCTTATCAGCCTCCCAAATTGCCATGTTCAGCCTCTAACCCACCGTTGTCCTAGCAAACCGTTGATTGGCTATGTTACCGCTTTGCTCAGCCCCTCTTATAGCGTTGTTAGTTGCAGGTGAAGATTGAAGTTTGTTCCTTGTTGGAACATGGAGATCGTTCCTTTTGGATCATGTTTATTTGTTGGGATATCACTATATATCGTATTTAATTAATGCATCTATATACTTGGTAAAGGGTGGAAGGCTCGGCCTTATGCCTGTTGTTTTGTTCCACTCTTGCCGCCCTAGTTTCCGTCATATCGGTGTTATGTTCCCGGATTTTGCGTCCCTTACGCGGTTGGGCTATAATGGGAACCCCTTGACAGTTTGCCTTAAGTAAAGCTTTTCCAGCAATGCCCAACATTGGTTTTACCATTCGCCACCTAGCCTTTTCTTTTCCCTTGGGAGTCGCGCTCCTGAGGGTCATCATTATTTTACCCCCCCGGGCCAGTGCTCCTCTGAGTGTTGGTCCAACTTGTCAGCCGCCGGTGGCCACCAGGGGCAACTCTGGGCTGGCCTACCGGAAGTTTGGACGATCCGGTGTGCCCTGAGAAAGAGATATGTGCAGCTCCTATCGGGATTTGTCGGCACAGTCGGGCGGTGTTGCTGGTTTAGTTTTACCCTGTCGAAATGTCTTGTTGTACTGGGATACCGAGTCTGATCAGAATGTCTCGGGTGGAAGTCTATTCCTTCGTTGACCGTGAGAGCTTGTGATGGGCTAAGTTGGGACACCCCTGCAGGGATTTGAACTTTCGAAAGCCGTGCCCGCGGTTATGGGCAGATGGGAATTTGTTAATGTCCGGATGTAGAAAACCTGAAGTCGACCTTAATTAAAATGAATCAATTGCGTGTGTAACCGTGATGGTCTCTTTCCGGCGGAGTCCGGGAAGTGAACACGGTTGTTGGAGTTATGCTTGACGTAGGTAGTCCAGGATCACTTCTTGATCATATTTTATCGACCGTGCTTTGCCTTCTCTTCTTGCTCTCATTTGCGTATGTTAGCCACCATATATGCTAGTCGCTTGCTGCAGCTCCACCTCATACCTTTACCTTACCCATAAGCTTAAATAGTCTTGATCGCGAGGGTGCGAGATTGCTGAGTCCCTGTGGCTCACAGATACTTCCAAAACCAGCTTGCAGGTGCCGATGAGTCCGTGCAGATGACGCAACCAAGCTCAGGAGGAGCTCGTTGAAGACCTTGTTCATTTGTGTTGTTTCGTTCTAGTTGATCAGTAGTGGGGCCCCGTTGGGGTCGATCGGGAACCTTTGTCGCATTTGGGGTTCTTCTTTTATTTTGGTTCCGTAGTCGGACCATGAGTGTATTTGGTTGATGTAATGCTTTATTCATGTAATTGTGTGAAGTGGCGATTGTAAGCCAACTATGTATCTCTTATTCCTTATTATATTACATGGGTTGTGTGAAGATTACCTCACTTGCGACATATGCCTTCAATGCGATTATGCCTCTAAGTCGTGCCTCGACACGTGGGAGATAGTCGCATCGAGGGTGTTACAAGTTGGTAATGAGAACCAGCCCCGACCTTAGGAGCCCCCACTGATTGATCATTTTTAGCGGCCGAGTTGTGTCTAGAAAAATGTTTTGAGTCCTTTAGGAATTATATATCGGAGAGCTTAGGAATTCTTTTTACTTCCCAGTCTCCTCTTCGCTCTGGTAAGGCATCCTGACGTAGAGTTTTGACTCTTCTCTTCTCAAATTTCACTAAATTTTTTTAGGATCACGCGAGTATCTTGGTTTTGTTCCGATGGCTTATGATGAGAACACTGTCTTGGTGCCTCCTGTCAGGGGTTTAGTGGAAGTGTCCCGGGGAGTTGAGCTCTGAGGTGTTGTCATCATAATTTTATCGTCGCAATTCTGGTATACTTGAGATATGTTCGCGACATCGAAAATCTCCTTTATGCAGTTCGTTGGTGAGATAACCTCGACGCCACCCAGTACTGGGGCGGGAGTTCGGGAGTATCGCCATAACTTGTATAACGGATGCTTTTCGAAGGTTGAGATAGATGGTTTCCGAAGGTTTCTTGGTTATGTGTTGAAGGATGGATACAGCTGGATGTAGGATTTGCTAGTTTGGGTGAGATATTATGCTTCCCCTGTATCCCCAACACCTGATTGCATAACCGGAAAGTTTCGGGAGTTTCATAGGTGGGAATTCAAGTAGCTCTTAGGATATCTTCCGACAGATGTATGATATGAAATTGGGGTTCGACATCTAGTGGTTCGCCTATTCATGGTCGGTTTTACAGTGGTCTCGTTGTGTCTTAAAGAGTCCTTGGCTATGCTGACTCAGGGACGCTTCGTATGTCATGTGCACTGCCTTGTACATGATGGTGCTGTACGATCGAGCCCGTGTAGGTCGCACCACGAAAACTTCGGACGAAATCTCTATCATATGTTTGTTCCGGCTTATTCTGCAAGCCAACCCTTTGTTTTTGTTTTGAGTTGTGGTATTCGAGTTGCTTCAATGTCAAGTGTTGATTCCATACCTTTCCTAAATGGTGTTCTCATATTTCTATGTGAATACTAATCCTTCTCGATCATCGAGTTTTTCATTTCAATTTCTTGTAAACCGGCGTGTTTCTCTTCTAGTGGATCCGTCCATTTTCAACATTTGCAAGATCAATTATCACTTCTTCTCAACGGTGTTTGTTTTCATCCGTCTCCAAGTTGCCTTTGTTTTTCCCGCCCACCCACCCTCTTCCTTCAGGATTCAGATTTCTTATCCAAGTATCCTTTATTGATGGAAAGCCTCTACATTCCTTTTTCATCAATTTTCTTATCCGGTGATGCTCAAGAAGATTCTAACGAAGCTTCAACTTCGTCACTCTTCACTCGTTTTTCTTCTCCGGTGGATTCAAATCAATCTTTTGGTGTTTGATCATATCCTTTCCTCATTTCAATGCTTTCTCATGCCGGTGCAATTCTTAATCATTCACCTCTCGCTATTCTATTATTCCGGAGTGCTCAAGATATCTCAAGATTCGTGTTTTCCACGCTGCATTCGTTCTAGCTCTTTCGAGATTGGTATCTCATTCAAGGCATTTAATTCAACCGGTGCATTCCCTCTTTTAAATCATTCAACAGTGTTTTCTTTTGAGTGGGCCCTAACCCACAGGTCTTTTCCCAGGATCTTACCTGACTCCTCTTATTTTCCCGGAGCTATCCTCAAATTTCTTTTCGAAGTTTGACGTAAGAATGAGTTATCATCAGTCAAATGCCTTTCTCCAAATCTTTCAAATTCTTTTCATCGTTGGCTCAACCTTTTCCATTATTCATTCCGGAGTGCCTCAACAGTTCACGGTGGTGTTTCTCGTTGTCATTTGAAGACCGAAGAAGAGTTTCTCTTTAATCTTGCTCCATTCTTTCATGATTCGTGATTCTAGCCTGTTGCCATCCTTTCATAATTATTTTTTGATTGTGAGAATTCCTTTCACCCATCCGGAGCAACTCAAGAGTCTTTTCAGTTTGTTCATCCGGAGCCCATCATTTAAGAAGACTTATTCATTCCAGCTTTCAGCTCTCATACTCTAAATCATACCGGTGCAGCGTTCAAGTGATCTCTAATCGATCCATGATCTATTATATGAAACTCCATCTAAATTCTCTCAAGCATCTTCGTCCATTTGCTAATTTTTCCCGTTGTTCCTTTATTTTTTTCTTCGCTCATTTTCATTTCTTACGGTGGTTCATGCAAGATTCCTCTTCTTTCGTTATCATATCGATGCATTCGTTGTTTCGATTCCACCGGTGTTTCGTTGAAGGCATTCTCAAGTTGTGCTATATCTATCTTAATCCTTTCTACGAGAATAAGTAGTATGCCAAATCTGTTGATTGTCATCAATTGAATTGTTGAAGGTTACGCATAATGTAATTCTTATTCTTGTCTCATCCAAATGATTTAATTCCCGTTTTCCGGAGTGGCTCATCATACTTATTCTTGGTTTCAAGTACTCATCTTTCTTTCCCGGAGTTTCAAGTTCTCCCAATTATATCGTCGTGAAGATCCATCTAATCGTTGCAAGGCTTCACTTTGTGTTTTCATTTTCCCTTTCTTTCGTCATCCTTTTGTTTACCGGAGTACTTCATCAAGGTTCTACATGATGGTTCATCAAGGATTTAATTCCTTCTCGAAGTGCTCATCAAGATTTTTTTAGGGAGCTCAAGCTTTCTTCATATTGTAATCCGGGGTGCAATTATTCTTTCTTCCGTATCTTTGGAGGTGATATTATGCCATTCTTGATAATTTGAGTTCATGTTTCATGATTCACATGCTATTAAGAATGAGGTATTTTAAATCCATCAATCTCGTCATTGGAGTTACCCTGGGTTATATTTCACCTAAAGCCTTCCTTAAGGTTTGTTGCTATCTATGGTGTTTATAAATGATCCAAGTTTTTCATCTATCCTCCCGGTGAAATAAGTTTCTCGTCTCTTTGTTCTTATCAATCCAATTCTTTTCCCGTGAGTGGCAGGTTTTCATCTCTTAATTTGAGAGGTATTCCATAAGACCATATCAAGCTTATTATTTTCGTTGTGGGTTTTCCAACAACTCCGTTCTAGCTTCTGTTGTAACCGTGCTCTCTCAAGATATTGTTTTCCTTCGTTCACTCCATTCCATTCTTACTTTTGTTCCGGAGGCATGGTGATGTTGCTCTCTTCAACCCATCTTCTTGTTTTATCAGGATCGTGTTCTTGTCATGCCTATCCTTTTAATTGGAGTGTTGTGTCCTCTTTTCAAGTATCCTCTAATCTTGTCTTGTTCAATTCCTTCCATTTACAGACAGAGTGCTGTCCAAATTATATCATTCTTATTCCTACTCTATCTTGTTTTAACCGGAGTATTGTGCCCCTTTGTTCAAGTTCTTTTCGCCTTATCAAGTCTTGCATCCCTTTCTCAACCAGAGTGTTGTGTTTTCATTTGAGCTCTCTCATCTTATCAAATTTTGACTCCCTTCTCAACCGGAGTGCTGTCTGAGATCTTTCTTACCCCTTGTTCCATTCTTTCAATAGTTCCAGAGGCAGTGTGTAGTGATTTCACCAAGTATCTTCTCATCTTATCAAGTTCTTATTTAATCCTCCTTCTTTTCAATCGGAGCGCTGCCCGAATTTGGTCTTCCTTGATCCCCTTCTTTAACCGGAGTGTTTTCAACTTTGTTCATCTCCGTTGTATTCTTTCCTCGAGATGGTTTAACCTTTTCAAGGTTCTTTGGTTTCACTCGTTTGTCAATGAAGGAACTTAGTTTTTACCTTCTCTCTTCTCTTCCGCTGTTTCCCTCCGGTGCCATTCTAGATCTTGGGACGAGATCCTCTCGTAGTGGTGGAGTGTTGTAACGCCCCGAGACCGATATGCCAGGTGTCCTCCAGTTATTCGTTGTCGTTGCCATGTCATTGCTTGCGTGTCATGCATTGCATATCATGTCATCATGTGCATTTCTTTTGCATACGTGTTCGTCTCATGCATCCGAGCATTTTCCCCGTTGTCCGTTTTGCATTCCGGCGCTTCGTTCTCCTCCGGTGGCCTATTCTACCTTTCTTTCATGTGTGGGGATTAAACATTTCCGGATTGGACCGAGACTTGTCATGCGGCCTTGGTTTACTACCGGTAGACCGCCTGTCAAGTTTCGTATCATTTGGACTTCGTTTGATACTCCAACGGTTAACCGAGGGACCGAGAAGGCCTCGTGTGTGTTGCAGCCCAACACCCTTCCATTTTGGCCCAAAACCCACCTAACTCTGCTCCATCATCTCGGTCTTTCGATCATGATCGCGTGGCCGAAAACCGCACCTCATTTGGACTCTCCTAGCTCCCCCTACCTATAAAAGAGCACCCCCCCGAAATTCCGGATCAATTCGCAGATGAAACCCCAGATCCACCCCTCCACCGCGCATCCGGACGCGTCCTCGCCGCGCCGGACATGTCCGCCCCCGCGCGCCACCTCACTCCGACCAATGGGAGCGCGACACGTCACCGCGCCACCGCTCCTCCTCCAATCAGGCGCCGCCACCTCAGCTTGCGCGCCGCCCCACTTTGCCGCGGCCCGCGAGCCCCGACGCAGGCCCTCCCGGGCCCGAAGCGCCCCGCCGCGCGCTGCCTCCTTCGTCCCCGTGCTAGATCACCGGCGCCGCCGCGCTACTCGCCGCCTCCGCCGCGGCACAACTCGCCGGCGAGCGTCGTCCGCTCCGGTGCCTCACTCCACGTCGCCATCGCCCGGATCCGGCCACCTCCGGCCAGATCCGGCAGCCCCCGCGCGTCCCCGGCGTTCCCTATCGTTCTCCGACCGCCGTCGTTGCCTCGAGCCTCGCCGGAGTCCACCAGCTCCGCCGCCGCCATGGATCGGGAGGAGCCCGATCCAGCCACTCCCTCCTCGGCCCCGTTTACCGTCGCCCGAGTCTGGCCCAGCTTCCCGCAGCCGCAGGCGCCAAGGCCCAGCGCCACCTTGTCCTCCCAGGCCAGCTCCAGCCGGGCCAGAACTGAAGCTCCCAGGCCCAGATCGCGCCGCCCCGCCGCGGCCTGCCTCCCTCTCCTCCAGCCGGGCCGCAGCCCAGGGTGAGCTGCCCTTCCAGCACTCCCCTCCTTGTTTTTTTATGCGGTTGGGCCAGCCGGATTCAGCCCATAGTGTTTTTTTTCTGTGCGCTGCGAATTTGTCTATTATCCCAGAGACAGCAGTTTTGCAGTTTAGCCCCTGTTCTTCATGCATTTAATAACTCACCAACCGTGCATCGGATTAAAATGATTTATATATGAAACTTGCTCAGAATGTTATGTAGATTAATAATATCCAACTTTCACCTATGTTTGAAATGTTTAAATGTTGTTTGCATTAATTTGCCCCTATGCCATGCTAAAACGATTTAATTCATAACTAAATAACCGTAACTCCGATTTTAATAAACTTTATATGTAAATGGGGTAGAATTTTTCCTAGTTTAACATGGTGGCCTTACTTTGCATGTTTAATAACTCTAAAATTGTGTTTAGGGCAGATCAGTACCGAATCTAAAATATGCTATGAGGAGTTTCCGGAATTGTTGTTCGTTGCTTCCGGCCTCATTTAACCTTGACTAGATAGGTAGTTTTCATTTGCTTCACCTCTTGCCATGTTAATCAACATTTAATATTGTTGGGGTACATAAACGAGAGGGAACTAAATAATTGATGTGGTGTTTTGTCAATATGCATCCCGATGCATATTGAGCTCCACTTAATCTGTAGGATTGTTTGTGCATTTTGCCATGTCATGCTTCATTAAACCGGACATGCATCATACTCGATTGTGCATCATGCCATGATTATGTGTTGGTTGTTTACTATGTCGTGTGCTTCTTTTTCGGTGTTTGCTTCTTCGGGTTGATCCGGTAATGTCGCGTTTGTGAGGATCCGTTCAACTTCGTCCGTTTGTCTTCTTCACGGACTCGTTCTTCTTCCTTGCGGGATTTCAGGCAAGATGATCATACCCTCGAAATCACTACTATCTTTGCTATGCTAGTTTGCTCGCTCTTTTGCTATGCCATTGCTACGATGCCTACCACTTGCTTGTCAGCCTCCCAAATTGCCATGTTCAGCCTCTAACCCACCGTTGTCCTAGCAAACCGTTGATTGGCTATGTTACCGCTTTGCTCAGCCCCTCTTATAGCGTTGTTAGTTGCAGGTGAAGATTGAAGTTTGTTCCTTGTTGGAACATGGAGATCGTTCCTTTTGGATCATGTTTATTTGTTGGGATATCACTATATATCGTATTTAATTAATGCATCTATATACTTGGTAAAGGATGGAAGGCTCAGCCTTATGCCTGGTGTTTTGTTCCACTCTTGCCGCCCTAGTTTCCGTCATATTGGTGTTATGTTCCCGGATTTTGCGTCCCTTACGCGGTTTGGCTATAATGGGAACCCCTTGACAGTTCGCCTTAAGTAAAGCTTTTCCAGCAATGCCCAACATTGGTTTTACCATTCGCCACCTAGCCTTTTCTTTTCCCTTGGGAGTCGCGCTCCTGAGGGTCATCATTATTTTACCCCCCCGGGCCAGTGCTCCTCTGAGTGTTGGTCCAACTTGTCAGCCGCCGGTGGCCACCAGGGGCAACTCTGGGCTGGCCTACCGGAAGTTTGGACGATCCGGTGTGCCCTGAGAAAGAGATATGTGCAGCTCCTATCGGGATTTGTCGGCACATTCGGGCGGTGTTGCTGGTTTAGTTTTACCCTGTCGAAATGTCTTGTTGTACTGGGATACCGAGTCTGATCGGAATGTCTCGGGTGGAGGTCTATTCCTTCGTTGACCGTGAGAGCTTGTGATGGGCTAAGTTGGGACACCCCTGCAGGGATTTGAACTTTCGAAAGCCGTGCCCACGGTTATGGGCAGATGGGAATTTGTTAACGTCCGGTCGTAGAAAACCTGAAGTCGACCTTAATTAAAATGAATCAACTGCGTGTGTAACCGTGATGGTCTCTTTCCGGCGGAGTCTGGGAAGTGAACACGGTTGTTGGAGTTATGCTTGACGTAGGTAGTCCAGGATCACTTCTTGATCATATTTTATCGACCGTGCTTTGCCTTCTCTTCTCGCTCTCATTTGTGTATGTTAGCCACCATATATGCTAGTCGCTTGCTGCAGCTCCACCTCATACCTTTACCTTACCCATAAGCTTAAATAGTCTTGATCGCGAGGGTGCGAGATTGCTGAGTCCCTTTGGCTCACAGATACTTCCAAAACCAACTTGCAGGTGCCGATGAGTCCGTGCAGATGACGCAACCAAGCTCAGGAGGAGCTCGTTGAAGACCTTGTTCATTTGTGTTGTTTCGTTCTAGTTGATCAGTAGTGGGGCCCAGTTGGGGTCGATCGGGAACCTTTGTCGCATTTGGGGTTCTTCTATTATTTTGGTTCCGTAGTCGGACCATGAGTGTATTTGGTTGATGTAATGCTTTATTCATGTAATTGTGTGAAGTGGCGATTGTAAGCCAACTATGTATCTCTTATTCCTTATTATATTACATGGGTTGTGTGAAGATTACCTCACTTGCGACATATGCCTTCAATGCGATTATGCCTCTAAGTCGTGCCTCGACACGTGGGACATATAGTCGCATCGAGGGTGTTACAAGAGCAACTTGTAACGCCCTCGATGCGGCTATATCTCCCATGTGTCGAGGCACGACTTAGAGGCATAGCCGCATTGAAAGCAATGTCGCAAGTCGGGAAATCATCACACATCCCATGTACATAAATAATATAAAGGGGAAGAACATAGTTGGCTTACACTCGCCACGTCACATCAAAATACATAAATAACATCCATCATACAAATCACTCATGGCCCGACTACGGCGCCAAAATAGAAAAGACCCCCAACATGCGACAAGGCCCTGAATCTACCCCGACTAGGCACCACTACTGATCATCAGGAAAAGACACATAGTAACGCTGAGAGTCCTTGTCGTACTCCCACTTGAGCTCGAGCGCGCCATCTGGAGTTGTATCATCTGTCCCTGCATCTGGTGTAATAGTAATCTGTGAGCCACAGGGACTCAGCAATCTCGCACCCTCGCGATCAAGACTATTTAAGCTTAATAGGTAGGAAAGGGGTAATGTATAAGTGGAGCTGCAGCAAGCGACTAGCATATATGGTGGCTAACTTATTCGCAAAAGAGAGCGAGAAGAGGAGGCAAAGCACGAGCGGAAAACTAGAGAGCAACCTGCGCAAACATAACTCCAACGCCGTGTCCACTTCCCGGACTCCGCCGAGAAGAGGCCATCACGGCAACACACTCAGTTGATTCATTTTGATTAATTAAGGTTCAAGTTATCTAGAACCGGACATTAACAAATTCCCATCTGCCCATTACCGCGGGCAAGGCTTTCGAAAGATCAATCCCTGCAGGGGGGTCCCAACTTAGCCCATAACAAGCTCTCACGGTCAACGAAGGAATAGACCTCCAGCCAAGACACACCGATCAGACTCGGTATCCCGGTACAACAAGATGATTCGACAGGTTAAAACTAGTCCAGCAACACCGCCCGAATGTGCCGACAAATCCCGATAGGAGCTGCACATATCTCTTTCTCAGGGCACACTCAGATTGTCCAAACTTCCGGTAGGCCAGCCCAGAGTTGCCCCTGGTGGCCACCGGCGGCTGACGTTCCGGACCAACACTCAGAGGAGCACTGGCCCGTGGGGGGCTAAAATAAAGATGACCCTCGGGCTCCAGAAACCCAAGGGAAAAAGGGGTAGGTGGCAAATGGTAAAACCAATGTTGGGCATTGCTGGAAAAGCTTTAATCAAGGCGAACTATCAAGGGGTTCCCATTATAGCCCAACCGCGTAAGGGACGCAACAATCCGGGAACATAACACCGATATGACGGAAACTAGGGCGGCAAGAGTGGAACAGAACACTAGGCGAGAGGCCGAGCCTTCCACCCTTTACCAAGTATATAGATGCATTAAGATAACATGGCAATATAATGATATCCCAACAAGTAAATAAATGTTCCAACAAGGAACAGCTCCAATCTTCACCTGCAACTAACAACGCTATAAGAAGGGGGGCTGAGCAAAGCGGTAACATAGCCAATCAATGGTTTGCTAGGACAAAGGTGGGTTAGAGGCTCAATCATGGAAATTGGGAGGCTGACAAGCAAGTGGTAGGCATTGTAGCATTGGCAAAGCAAAAGAGCGAGCAAACTAGCATAGCAAAGATAGTAGTGATTTCGAGGGTATGATCATCTTGCCTGCACAGTTGTCAGAATTGACTGGATCCTCAAAAGCAAACTCAACGGGCTCCTCGTTAGCGAACTCGTCTCCCGTCTCTACCCAACAACACAAACAAGCAACAAGGATACAATCAACCACGTGCAAGGGCAACCAATAATATGCAAAGATGGTATGCTATGCGGGATGCGATGCGGGATGCAAAATGCAAGACGTGACAGGAAATGCATGAACCTGGCCTCAACTTGCATAACCAAGTGTGCCACTGGATAGAGGGGAAGAAATCACCTGAAAACGATATAAAGATCATAGGAATCGGAGCTACGGTTTGGAAATGGCAAGCGTTTTACGAAACGAACCGATCTGCGATTTACAGCAAGTAGCCTCCTAAATGCAACGAAATGAACATGCTACAGCCACCAAACATGAAAACAAAATGTATGGCAGGGATGTACACAAGAATCTTAACAAATCACTAGGACTGAGACATAGGCAAATTCATCCATTAAGGGGTTCAAACAAGCATGGCAAAACTGAATAAGCAAAATAGATTTCAGACTTGGTGAAATTAACACTAGTCTGAAATTTCAGACCACGATGCTCTCTTCGGAGCAGCAAAACAACATGAAACATAACCTGAACATGGCAAGTAAGAGCATGGCATGGAGCTACTCAGCAAGCTTAACAAAACACCCAAAGTGACCTGGGGCCAAAAGGGTTCACAAAATACTCTAACGAGCACACGAAAATAGATGAAACACAATCAGTTCCCAGACTTAGTGAAAACTGAGACATGCTGAAATTATAACTCACGGAGGCATGTAAACGAGCTCGATGCACTCACTACGGTGCAAGTCATGGCAAGGCAAGAAAATATCCATAAAGAAGGCACAAAATGCTAGCTAGACATGGCAAGAACAATGGCATAGCATGCACGGATCACTAGCAATAGCACCGGCAAAATCGCAAGAGTTCACGATCTGCCCAAATTAACAACGATGCAAAAGTTGAGCTCGATTGACTCAACCTAGGGTGCTCCAACATAACAAGTAAAGACATGGATGGATAGACCACAACATAAATATCAAAACTCCCTTACTGATCATCCTCAAAAGAGGCACGGATCACTAGGAAACAAGCTGGACATATAGCATCATGAACTAAAACATCCCAGACTTAGTGAAAATCACTAAGTCCTTGAAATCAGCAATCTCAGGTACCCCTCTTTGCAAGCTTGCACAAGTCAGCACACACATCCTAAAAATGCATGGGTGGCACCTCTGGAAAGAAGACAAAATGCTTAACAATTCATCCCAAAGGGTCACAGGCATATCATGCACACAATAATCATGGCAAAAATGACAAAAGTCAATGACGAGCTAACGGATCTGCAATTTAACTCGCGATGCCTCCTTCTAACAGCATTTTGGGCATCAAGATGAACTCAAATGCAAATGATGCAATGGAATGAAATGATGTACTCGTCGAGACGAAGATTTTTATATATCATATGTCCAAAACGGAGATATGAGCAGTCAAAGTTTGCATAAAAAGTTAGAGGGAGAGGGGAAAAGTCAACCGGATCTAGGGTTTTGGATCCAGATCTGGATCGGCCGGTCACTGTTCACGCCGGGGTACTGTAGCACGAACTCGCCGGAGACTTGCCGGAAATGGCGGGGGATGCGGCCGGAGAGGGCGCGCCGGCGATGGGAGGCGGAGGAGGACGGCGGGGCCGGGCACGGACGGCGAGGCGGCGAGCGCGGCGAGTCCGGTGGCGGTTGGTGGCGTCGGGCGGAGCCGGAGATGGGCGCCGCCGGCAAGCGCCTGGCGACAACACATCCGGCCATGGAAGGAGGGAGCAGGTAGTCCCGTCGGTGCTGGTTTGGGCGGCTGGAGCAGGAAGATCATAGATTGAAGAAGCACAGCGGCCGTTGGATGGACATCCAACAGTCACTGCTCTGTGTTGACTAAGTTGACAAAGCATTGTATATGCTTCAAAAAAAATTAGGACAACGTCATCATCAACCTAGTAGGCCCAGAAGTCAGCCTCCAAATCTGTGGAAAACACCATACAACCCATTAGCCATTATTTTCAATAATCTACAACCCATTTGCTAATTCTTAAGGATATTTTGAAGCCCATATTATTTTTATTGGCATTACAGACCATATATTCTGGGCACTGCTAAAAAATTCAATGAAAATTTTCATATTTCGGTGGGGTCTGAACTCTTTTAATCACAAAATTTCGAGTCGCGTTAAAAATAATTTTTAAAAAATATATCAAAATAAAATTCAAAAAAATTCTCCGCCAAGAAATGAATGAAAATTAAAATATTTACTAGCAAGATGCCTGTGCGTTGCATGGAACATGAAGATGCATTTGTATGAGTAGTTTATCTTGTGGGAGAAAAGGATGAACGAGGGAAGGCCGTATCTGCAAATGTGGAAAGGAGTGCGGGTAAATTGTCATAGTTTCCTTCCTATCCGTTGGATATAGATTAGACGGCCTATAGTGCAGGATGGCAGGCACACCATCATCACCAACTCTGCTTTTTATAAGAGTAGAGAAATCCAGAAAAAACGATATTTTAAAGTAACTGCCGGTTGGCTTTGGTTTAAAAATTTACACCCACTGGTGCGCGTCGGTCCTAAACAAATGGTTTTTAACCCCGTTCCGCGATGGCATTTGGAACCGTCGCCAAGTGAGTGTGTGCGATAGGGTGTCCTTCCCACACGACCCAGAAATCATCGGGGATAGGCCCTCTTGGGACCCAGGCTGGGGCCGTGTGCGATCGGGTGAGGCATCGAAACCCAATAATTTCCGTAGATATGTACATCCCACATGGTAATCCGAGAAAATCATTTCCGTAGGTATGTACATCCCACACGGTGAATCGCAGAAAAACATTTCCGTTCGTATGTATATCACACACAGTCAATCCAAGGAATACATTTCTGTTCTTATGTACATCCCACACAGTCAATCCAGGGAAAACGTTTTCGTTCCTATGTACATCCCACACAGTTTTATGTATACGCTCGTGTGTGAAAGGTGTAACTATCACACACGCTCTTCCTTGGTTAACTGTTTGCTTTCATTAACTACATCACACACGATTTGATGTAGAAAACTGTGTGGCATTGGGCTATGCATCACAAGCACTTTTACTACCAGAACCGTTTGCAAAGTCCCATGACTGTCTGCTCTCTTTTTATTTTTGCCTGTAATTTATTATTCTAATTGGAAATTATCAAATATGAAACGTGCAATTCAAATTCTCAGCACAATGGTTCAACAATGAATCCATAAATAAAATTGCTAGTACAATATGTTCAGTAATTACAGGATTAGGCAGCAATTAACTATGATGAACCATAGTATTTAAAGGCGGTAAAGGTGAAGAGATAAGTGTAAGTCATTTTGACTGCCGATGGTGTTGAAGAAGCGGAATTGAAAGTGCAACTATCCCTAGGTGGTTTCGGTAATTCATAAGAACATATAGCTCATTGAGCTAATGCTATTCCAAGATGACTATTTCAGGAAAGCTCAATGATTGGCATGGCATGGATGTGAAAGTGGAACCCTCAAAATGCTAAGGACAAAGAATTGGCTCAAGCTCAAAAGTTCAAGACTCTTCATTTTATATTTTAGTGATCCAAGATCACATTGAGTCTTTAGGAAAAGCCAATACTATTAAGGAGGGATGAGGTGTTGCTTAATGAGCCTCTTGCTTTATGTGCTTAGTGATATGCTCCAAAATCCTCAACCACCTTTCCATATCCACAAATGACCTAAACCCTCAGCCAAACTCGGTCATACCGATTCTGTCAATCCGGCGCCACCGAGTTTCACTTGTCATTTGCCACTGCCAAACCCTAGCAATTCGGTCCTACCGATAAGGTTCTCGGTCTCACCGAGATGGGCTTGCAAACTCTCTGTTTCCCTTTCATAACTTTCGGTCTCACCGAAAGAGCGAATCGGTCCCACCGAGAATGCAAGGTAAACTCTATGTTTCCTTCTTGTAACTTTTCGGTCTCACCGAAAGAGCAAGTCGGTCCCACCGAGTTTGCCTGACCAACTCTCTGGTTAGCTAATTGCCGAACTCGGTCTCACCGAGTTTGTGCGATCGGTCTCACCGAGATTACGTTATGCCCAAACCCTAACCGAATCGGTCCTACCGAGTTGCATCTCAGTCCCACCGAAATTCCTAACGGTCACTAGGTTTACTATTTCGGTCAGACCGAGTTTTCTGATTCGGTCCCACCGAGATTGGTAGATTGTGTGTAACGTTTGGATTTTGTGTGGAGGCTATATATACCCCTCCACCACCTCTTCATTCGAAGAGAGAGCCATCAGAACACATACATCATTCCTACTCATATGTTCTGAGAAAGAACCACCTACTCATGTGTTGAGACCAAGATATTCCATTCCTACCATATGAATCTTGATCTCTAGCCTTCCCCAAGTTGCTTTCCACTCAAATCTTCTTTCCACTAGATCCAAATCCTATGAGAGAGAGTTGAGTGTTGGGGAGACTATCATTTGAAGCACAAGAGCAAGGAGTTCATCATCAACACACCATTTGTTACTTCTTGGAGAGTGGTGTCTCCTAGATTGGCTAGGTGTCACTTGGGAGCCTCCGACAAGATTGTGGAGTTGAACCAAGGAGTTTGTAAGGGCAAGGAGATCGCCTACTTCGTGAAGATCTACCGCTAGTGAGGCAAGTCCTTCGTGGGCGATGGCCATGGTGGAATAGACAAGGTTGCTTCTTCGTGGACCCTTCGTGGGTGGAGCCCTCCATGGACTCGCGCAACCGTTACCCTCCGTGGGTTGAAGTCTCCATCAACGTGGATGTAGGATAGCACCACCTATCCGAACCACGGGAAAACATCCGTGTCTCCAATTGCGTTTGAATCCTCCAAACCCTTCCCTTTACATTCTTGCAAGTTGCATGCTTTACTTTCCGCTGCCAATAAACTCTTTGCATGCTTGCTTGAATTGTGTGATGATTGCTTGACTTGCTCTAAGTTAGCTAAAATCTACCAAGAACTAAAATTGGGAAAAGGCTAAGTTTTTAATTGGTCAAGTAGTCTAATCACCCCCCTCTAGACATACTTTCGATCCTACAAGTGGTATCAGAGCTTTGGTCTCCATTTGCCTTGATCTCCATAGCTTTTGGTGGTCATAGCCTTGGTTTCACAACCTAGGAGAGTATGGCGTCTAGTGAGGGAAACTATCACCGTAGAGGTCCTTACTTTGATGGCACTAACTTTGCTAGTTGGAAGCATAAAATGAAAATGCATATTCTTGGACATAACCCCGCCGTATGGGCTATTGTTTGTGTTGGTTTGCAAGGTGAGTTCTTCGATGGGAGGAAACCAAACCGTGAAGCTACCGCGGATGAGTTGAAGATGTTGCAATACAATGCTCAAGCTTGTGATATTCTCTTCAACGGATTGTCCCCCGAAGAATTCAACAAAATCAGCCGCCTTGAGAATGCAAAGGAAATTTGGGATACTTTGATTGATATGCACGAAGGTACCGACTCCGTCAAGGAATCCAAATTGGATGTGCTCCAAAGTCAACTTGACAAGTTCAAGATGAAGGATGGTGAAGGTGTCGCGGAAATGTACTCTAGGCTTGCTCTCATCACAAATGAGATTGCCGGCTTAGGAAGTGAAGAGATGACCGATAGATTCATCATCAAGAAGATCCTAAGAGCCTTGGATGGGAAATATGATACCGTGTGCACATTAATCCAAGTGATGCCCAACTACAAAGATCTCAAGCCAACGAAAGTAATTGGAAGGATTGTTGCTCATGAGATGTCACTCAAGGATAAAGAGGAACTTCACAATAAATCAAGTGGTGCCTACAAAGCGTCATGTGAAGTCCCCACATCATCAAGTGAGAAACAAAACTTCAATGAAGAATTGAGCTTAATGGTGAAGAACTTCAACAAGTTCTACAAGAGTAGAAACAAAGATAGAAGCTTCAAGTCAAGGTCCTACAATGACAAAAGATCTTCTAGTCGAGAGCGAAACTGCTACAATTGTGGAAGACCCGGACACTATTCCAATGAGTGTACGGCTCCCTACAAGAGAAGAGAAGATTCTCCAAAAAGAAGAAGCAAAGAATCTCCACCAAGAGAGAGAAGGAGTAGAGATGATCGCTATGAACAAAGATACTCACGGAGAAGCAAGGATTCGGTAAGGAAGGAAAAATCATCAAGGAGCTATACAAAACGAAGACATCAAGCTCATGTTGGTGAATGGGTATCCGGCTCCGACTCCGACAGCCACTCCGAGAGAAGTTATTACTCCGACTCCGAAGATACTCAAGATGAAGGTGTTGCCGGTCTAGCACTTGTGTGAACCAACTCCTACGACATATTTGACTCACCAAATGAAGGAATTGGAAGATGCTTCATGGCCAAAGGTCCTAAGGTAACACACCCCAAATACGTTGACTTTAATAGTGATGAAGATGACTTGTTAGGTGATGATGATTTGCTTGTTGACAACTCTAGTGATGAGTACTATGATGAAACATCAATTAATCATGCTAAAACGAATGACAATGATAAGGAGAAGATTGAGGCTCTAACTAAAGAACTAAACACTCTTAAGTTAGCCCATGAAACTATCCTCGAAGATCATCGAGAACTTTTAAGAGCTCATGAGAAACTACGCTTTGAAAAGCTTAATCTTGAGCAAGAGCATGAGTTCTTAAAAGCAATCAATGATGATCTCCGCAAGAAAAGTTCTTCTCACATTGCCAAGCATTTACTTTTATCCACCTACATGCCTCAAGTCAAGACTAGTAACAAGAATAAGAAAGATTCTTCCTCTACTAGTAACAATGATCATGCTAAATCCAATATTGTTGCTTCTAGTAGTTCTCTTGATTCCACTAATGATTCTCTTAGCCAAGTTACACTTGAGCAAGAAAATAGCTTATTGAAGGGAATTATAGAGAAAGGTGTTTACAAGAGCCTTGCCGGAAGTAAGCAATTCGAGGAAATTGTGCGCAAGCAAGGAATGCACCGGAAGAATCAAGGTGTTGGTTTTGAACGAAAGTTCAATGCCAATGGAGTTGAATGGGAAGAAGATCAATACCCCAAGACAAAGTTTGTTCCTCAACAAGAGAAGTATGACACTTCTTTCAAGGGGACACAAGCTCAAGATGATCTTCCACCACAAGACTACAAGCAAAAAGGCAAGGACAAGCTTCAAGAGGAGATTGATGCATTTGAAGAAGCTCCTAAGACCTTAGTCAAGTGGATTCCCAAGACTACTTCAAGTTCCACTACATCAAGTATGACTACAACTCCAAGGATTCCCATCAAGATGGTGTGGATCCAAAAGAAGAAGAACTAGAGAGTTCTTGAGGGTGACTCCGCCAACATACTTCACTCTTATCATTTTGGCAAGAACAAGTGCAACCAACTTCCACATCTTGCACTAGTTCAAGGAGTCACACACCCTCTTGTTGGTAAGACAAGGGACAAGGTAACCTAAAGTTTTCATGGACATCATCTTGTGTGTGCATCACTCTATGTCTATGGATATCCTTGTTTGTTCCTTGTGGGACTAACCCATGTAGGTATTGAAAGTGCAATTCACTCAAATGGATAGCTCCAAGTGATCTACATCAACATTGAGCATCCACATCTTCAACATCTACATGAAGTCATCATCGACAAAACCCAAGGTTAGTTCATCCCTCTTAGGGGGGATATCACATCTAGGGGGAGCTTTACTCTAAGACTTGAGCTAAAGCAACTCTAAAGATGTGAATACAACAATGCTTTATGTAAAAGTGGTAACCCCACTTGAGCTTAAACGATGAGTATGACCTACGATCAAGTGTTCTCACTTGACTCCTAAGTCAATATACTCATATATAGATGACCTAGTCATCGCAAATTGCTTGATAGATGCTAGAATTGGTTGTGCATGCTTTGCCACATATTTCATTTGCCATCTTACTGTGTGAGCATGTTGGTTGCATATTTTACTCATTCGAGGACATCCACTTGTTGTTTTGATTGTTTGGCTTTCTTCTTTTGCCAAGTGGATGGACAAGAATGCCTAAGAACCTCCTCTAGCTATCTATGCTTTTCTCGTCTCAAACTCTATTCATGCTGCATCACAAAACTTGATCAAGTTAGATTCGAACCACTCTGTGTGAGGAGTGCTCGGAGTCCCCGATTCGTCATAGACTTAAACCTCCAAAACCTCTTTATGAATCTCGGTCTGGCCGATACTCCATTTTCGGTCCTACCGAGTTCACTAAGTTGATCTAGGTTTTCGATCTCAGCGCAACCGATTTGAACTTTTCAGTCACACCGAGTTGCAATAACTGCACACAGTTTTGCATCTCGGTGCCACCGAGTTGTTCCACTCGGTCACACCGACAGGGTCGGGCTATATATAGTGACGGGCAAAATTTTGGAAATTTCTCCGAAACCTCTTCGCCCGCGCGATAGCCTGCTATGCCTTCGTGGTCTACGGATCGTCTTCTCGCCGCCAGCAGCCTCCAGTCGTTGGTCTCGGCCGCCGTCAACGGAATTCTGCCCCACCGTTGCCGCCGTAGCGAGTCTCTGCCGAACTAGGGTATGGACTCGATCTTTGTGCTATTCTCCACTCCGATTCCCAGCACATTGTGATCATTATTATTCTTGCCACGATTGAAACACTCCTATCCAGTCAATGATATCGTAGAATAGGTTTAATTTGAAAATTTTAGGGTTAGGTTTCCACCGAAACCATCTCGGACCCACCGAGTTGAAAAACTCGGTCCCACCAATCTGGCTTTTGCCATTGCACAAGTGAAACTCGATCTGACCGAGAATAACTTATCGGTGCGATCAATTTTGGAATTATGTGAAACCCTAGCAGTCTCGGTGCCACCGAACTGTGACTCGGTCTGACCGAGTTCACCAGTTCTGATGCCAAAACTGCTTCGGTGTCACCGAGTTTGAAAATCGGTAGATCCAAGATGCTTTCTGTGGAAAACTAAAACTAAGTTTTTGAATTAATCTTTTGCAAAAATCTCTGCTTTTTGTGATGCTCATCCACTCTATCTTATCCGTAATCTATTCACAGGGTCAGCAGTTAGTGTGCAACATGTCTGATCAAAGTGACATCCAGAATGTGTCTGAGCAGCAAGTTGTGATGAGTGAGGGCACTAGCCCCTCAAGTTCTTCTGATGATGGCAGCAGGAGCACCCCCAGCAATCTGCCTAAGGCTACCACACGTCAAAGTAAGAAGAGAACGTCTGATTCTGAGGATGAAGACTATGTGGCAGAGGAAGAGGCCACATCAAAGAGAGCTGAGCCAGCAGCAGGCACAAAGCCAGGGCTGAAAATCAAAAGGCCAGCAGGCAGACAGCCCATGTCAAAGGCTAGGGCTTCAACTGTGAAGCCTGCTCCCACTGAGCCCACTGCTGCTGAGGGCAAGAAGAGGAAAGAGAGAGAGTCAAGAAGACTGTAGCCAGAGTGCTTGGGAAGGCCTCCATCATGGTAGATGAGGAGGAGGAAGAAGAAGAGGTTGCTGCACCAGCACCCAAGGCAGCCAAATTCATGGGAGATGCTATAAGGTCAGGAAGAGCTGCATCCAAGCCCAAGGAAGCACCTAAGGCTGCATCTAAGCCTAAGAGTGCACCAAAGAGAAACACACGAAGCATCCCAGCTGCAGAAAAGAACAAGGCCCCAGTGCCTGAAGCTATCGAAGAAGAGGAAGAGAGTGTCCTTCGGAAGCTCAAGCCCAAGATCCCAGACCACAACGATGCTCATCCTGTGGCTGAGGATATGAAGCTCGGGAGAGATTCAGGGCTAAGGAAATGGAGAGAAGCAGATCCGTATGCTTCCAGGAGAAGGACTGCCGTGGATTACAGATTTCACACCAAGGAGCAGCAAGATTTCTATGAGACTATTTTTCTTGACAAGAAGCCGATCATTTGTGACATGAGATGGGTCGACTGGACCTACATCAAGGACAATGAAGAGTACTACCCCGGTGTCTTTGACAGCTTTAGTGCATGTGGAGTTGCAGACTTTGTTGGGCAGAAGCTCACAAAGTGGAACGAGGAGCTGATTATGCAATTCTACTCCACAGCAAACTTTTATCCGGATGGCAGGATCACATGGATGTCAGAGGGTACAAGGTACCAATCCACTGTTGAAGAATGGGCGAAGTTGATCAATGCCCCAGAGGAGCAAGCGGATGACTTGGACATTTATGCCAAGAAAAAGATGGATCACAACTCCATGTCCAACATGTACAAGGAGATCCCGAATGAAGTGCTTGACACGTTCAAGTTTGGCTCAGTGCACTATCTGCTCTCAGGATTGCCTACGATCAACTGGATCCTTAGGCACACCCTTCTGCCCAAATCTGGAGATCACAAGATGATCAGAGGTCACGTGATCAACTTGCTTCATGTCTTTGACGTGCCTCAGAAATTCAAGGTCATGAGTCTCATTGTGGAAACAATCAAGAGGACAGCTGCAGACCAGAAGAGGAGTTGTGGGTATGCCCGACAGATTCAGGAACTTATCAACTCCAAGATGGGCACGGGCGTGTATTTATTGGATAAGGAACACCTGCCCATCCGTCCAGATTTTGAGGATAACCAAGTGGTTATGACTGAGAATGAACCCTCATCTGCCCATGCGCAAGCTCACCTGATAGCGTCCACCCTGCGTATTGAGCAAGGACTTGCCACCCTGACTCAGAACCAGGCAAGCCTAGAGAGGATCATGGAACAGAGGTTCTATGACATGGACATCAAGGTGATAGAAATACAGACCGCCGTGGAGCAGCTTCAGGAGGACATGAATGAGAGGAGAGGCAGGACCATGACTGATGCTTTTGCAAGGGTGCCACGAGGTCCGAGGTCATCTGCACTGCCAGTTGCTGACACTAGAGCTACAACGTCTGCACCAGCTACAGCCTCCGTTCCACCAGCTCCAACATCCACCACAGCCTCGACTCCGACCACTTCTACTGAAGGCTTCGTCCTTGGCGTGCTCCGGACTCCACCACCACCTGAAGATCAAGCCTGAGCGTCGACTTAGCACTATACATTCTCTAGGAACTTTTTGGTAACTTGTTGCCAAAGGGGGAGAAAATGTATAGATCATAGGCTTCGAGAGAGAGTGTTGCTTTTTCTCTCTTGTTTTTATTTGGTGGCTTTTCGAACTTTGTTTGCTTGCATGTGCGATACTATGTCATTATTCGTGAGACATCGATGATCAAGTGTTTTATCATAAGCTACACTTAATGTTTGCTTAAATATTATCATTCTATCTATCTTTTGTGATCATTCACTATTCTTGGTGACGAGTGCATGTATTTCAATCTTATCATTTTTGAGCGCTCCACCAAGATGTATGTGACAAGGAAGAGTAACCCATGATTCTAACTCCTTGTGCATTTGCAGTCCAAAGCAAATTTTAAATATGCACAAATTTAGGGGGAGCTCTTACTTGTCACATACTTCTCAAAGCGACGATATATTTCATGCTTATTATCATTTGTCGAAGCTTTGATCTATATGTTGTCATCAATTACCAAAAAGGGGGAGATTGAAAGTGCAACTATCCCTAGGTGGTTTTGGTAATTCATAACAACATATAGCTCATTGAGCTAATGCTATTCCAAGATGATTATTTCAGGAAAGCTCAATGATTGGCATGGCATGGATGTGAAAGTGGAACCCTCAAAATGCTAAGGACAAAGAATTGGCTCAAGCTCAAAAGTTCAAGACTCTTCATTTTATATTTTAGTGATCCAAGATCACATTGAGTCTTTAGGAAATGCCAATACTATTAAGGAGGGATGAGGTGTTGCTTAATGAGCCTCTTGCTTTATGTGCTTAGTGATATGCTCCAAAATCCTCAACCACCTTTCCATATCCACAAATGACCTAAACCCTAAGCCAAACTCGGTCATACCGATTCTGTCAATCCGGCGCCACCGAGTTTCACTTGTCATTTGCCACTGCCAAACCCTAGCAATTCGGTCCTACCGATAAGGTTCTCGGTCTCACCGAGATGGGCTTGCAAACTCTCTGTTTCCCTTTCGTAACTTTCGGTCTCACCGAAAGAGCGAATCAGTCCCATCGGGAATGCAAGGTAAACTCTATGTTTCCTTCTTGTAACTTTTCGGTCTCACCGAAAGAGCAAGTCGGTCCCACTGAGTTTGCTTGACCAACTCTCTGGTTAGCTAATTGCCGAACTCGGTCTCACCGAGTTTGTGCGATCGGTCTCACCGAGATTACATTATGCCCAAACCCTAACCGAATCGGCCCTACCGAGTTGCATCTCAGTCCCACCGAAATTCCTAACGGTCACTAGGTTTACTATTTCGGTCAGACCGAGTTTTCTGATTCGGTCCCACCGAGATTGGTAGATTGTGTGTAACGTTTGGATTTTGTGTGGAGGCTATATATACCCCTCCACCACCTCTTCATTCGAAGAGAGAGCCATCAGAACACATACATCATTCCTACTCATATGTTCTGAGAAAGAACCACCTACTCATGTGTTGAGACCAAGATATTCCATTCCTACCATATGAATCTTGATCTCTAGCCTTCCCCAAGTTGCTTTCCACTCAAATCTTCTTTCCACCAGATCCAAATCCTATGAGAGAGAGTTGAGTGTTGGGGAGACTATCATTTGAAGCACAAGAGCAAGGAGTTCATCATCAACACACCATTTGTTACTTCTTGGAGAGTGGTGTCTCCTAGATTGGCTAGGTGTCACTTGGGAGCCTCCAACAAGATTGTGGAGTTGAACCAAGGAGTTTGTAAGGGCAAGGAGATCGCCTACTTCGTGAAGATCTACCGCTAGTGAGGCAAGTCCTTCGTGGGCGATGGCCATGGTGGAATAGACAAGGTTGATTCTTCGTGGACCCTTCGTGGGTGGAGCCCTCCGTGGACTCGCGCAACCGTTACCCTCCGTGGGTTGAAGTATCCATCAACGTGGATGTAGGATAGCACCACCTATCTGAACCACGGGAAAACATCCGTGTCTCCAATTGCATTTGAATCCTCCAAACCCTTCCCTTTACATTCTTGCAAGTTGCATGCTTTACTTTCCGCTGCCAATAAACTCTTTGCATGCTTGCTTGAATTGTGTGATGATTGCTTGACTTGCTCTAAGTTAGCTAAAATCTACCAAGAACTAAAATTGGGAAAAGGCTAAGTTTTTAATTGGTCAAGTAGTCTAATCACCCCCCTCTAGACATACTTTCGATCCTACAGGAATGCCCATAATGTGCCTTCCTGCATGCCATAGGCACGAACCACTTTTGTCCAACCCCTTGTGATGATCCCCCGCCCATCCTTCACCGCCTTCAGGAAGACTTCTAGAGCATTATCATGGTAGCATGAATTATATACTTTAACCTTAGTTGCCTTTCACTCTGGTCATGTAGTTTGCAAGGTAATCATCAGTAAATAGCTTTGTAAACCACTAAAAAGAGAGAAATATCAGATACTGAGGTCTAATAGAGTAACTTGTTGTGGGCAGGGGGAAAAGGCAACACATTACTTACCATCCTAAAGTTCACAGTTGTCTTCAACAAAGTGTAAATAAAGATCTTAATTCCAATCACCCGTTTCTTTCGCCTATCAATCTTTCTCAGTTTCCTCACTTGACGCTTGTTCATGAATATCTCATTGCCCCATACGAAAAAGGGATCGAAGCGTGGATCAGTACCGCTCATATATGTACCTACAAGCAACCAGTAAATGTTAGAAGCTAAACTGTGATTGCACAAATGATGTAAAATACAACTACCTATGTTCCTAAGTACAAGTACTTTTTGAGATTTCAATATGAACTACATACAGATGTATATAGAATTATAGATATAGTTTAGATTATAATCTAGATTCACTCATTTTTCTCCTTATGTAGTCTTTATTGGAATCTCTAGAAATACTTATATTTAGGAATAGATGGTGTATAAGACATGGGATGCAGCTAACCTCGATGGCAAACAACATCATCGCCCATTGTAGCCCTGTTAAGTACATGGAAAGCCAATGTTAACTACAACAGGGTTAACATCCACCAAAAATAGCAAATGGTAATAAAACGACAACATCTGTAGTGACATCTTCATTTTGAAAGAGTAGCACGGTAGAAAAGGGATGGATTAAAAAATGGATACAACTGTTAATTGTAACAGGCTTAACAACATCCTAATTCATGTTTTGTAAGTTTGTAGCCATTGAAATACAACTCTTTAAAAATGGATACAACTGTTAATTGCAACAGGCTTAATGGCCATTAAAACCGGTACTGATAAAATTGCAATTGGCAAACCTAAACATCAACATCACAGGGCAGGTGCTGCCAGAGCAGATAATGACCCAATTGTCTATAAAAAGGTAGGGAAAATAGCTAAAACGTGTTAGCATGTTTACTACACCATGCTTAATACATCGACAATACAAAACGTATCCATTAATTGCAACTAGTATTGGTAAGATTGAACTGGTGGGTACATACTTGGTAAGTCCTGAGAGGTAGTTGATGGGGCACTTCATCTTGGCCAGAGCCCACCCAAAGTCAGCGGCGGCGGAGGCGAGTTGTTCCTCTGGGTCGAACGTGGATCAGTGCCACTGACATGTGTACCTACAGGCAACCAGTAAATGGTAGAAGTTAAACTGCAATTGTCCAAATGATGTGAAATACTTTAAGACATGGGATGCAGCTAACCTCGACGGCAAACAACAGCATCGGCCGTTATGACCCTACGTAAGTACATGGACAAGCATGTTAAGTACAACAGGGTTAGCATCCACCAAAAATAGCAAATGGGTAGCATCTCTAGTATATCTTCATTGCGGAGAGTAGCATGGTAGCAAATGGACAGATTAAAAAATGGATACAACTATTAATTGCAACAGGCTTAACAACATCCTAAGTCACGTTTTGTAAGTTTGTAGCCATTGAAATACAACTTTTTAAAAATGGATTCAACTATTAATTGCAATAGGCTTAATAGACATTGAAACTGGTACTGATAAAAATGCAATTGGCATAGTTAAACATCACAAGGCAGGTGCTTCTAGGGCAGAGAATGGCCCAGATGTCTATAAAAAGGTAGGGAAAGTAGCAAAAATGTGTTAGGCATGTTTACTAGAACATGCTTAATACATCGACCATATAGAACATAGCCATTAATTGCAACTGGTATTGGTAAGAATGAACTGGAGAGTACATACTTGGTAAGTCCTGAGACATAGTTGCTGGGGCACTTCATCTTGGCCAGAGCTCGCCCAAAGTCAGCGATGGCAGAGGCGAGCTGTTCCTCCGGGTCAAAGCGTGGATCAGTGCCACTGACATGTGTACCTACAGGCAACCAGTAAATGGTAGAAGTTAAACTGCAATTGCACAAATTATGTGAAATACTGTAAGACATGGGATGCAGCTCACCTTGACAGCAAACAAAAGCATCGGCCGTTATGACCCTGCGTAAGTACATGGACAAGCATGTTAAGTACAATAGGGTTAGCATCCACTAAAAATAGCAAATGGGTAGCATCTCTAGTGATATCCCGAGTCATGTATTGTAAATTTGTTGCTGGTATTGGTGAAATTGAGCTGGACACGGTAATATTTGAACATCACACAGTGTGCAGTACTGAAATAAACAAGGCACATACATGCTTAATACATCAACCGTACAAATGATAGCCGTTGCAAGTGGTATTGGTAAGATTTAGCTGGCCAGATCTCACCTGTTAGGTCCTGGGAGGCAGTCGCTCGGGGACTGTTGGGGAACGTAGCATAAATTCAAAAATTTTCCTACGTATCACCAAGATCTATCTATGGAGAGACCAGCAACGAGTAGAAAGAGAGTTCATCTACATACCCTTGTAGATCGCTAAGCGGAAGCGTTCATGTGAACGGGGTTGATGGAGTCGTACTCGTCGTGATTCAAATCACCGATGACCAAGTGCCGAACGGAAGGCACCTCCGCGTTCAACACACGTACAGCCGGGTGACGTCTCCCACGCCTTGATCCAGCAAGGAGAGAGGGAGAGGTTGAGGAAGACTTCATCCAACAGCAGCACAACGGCGTGGTGGTGGTGGAGGAGCGTGGCTATCCTGCAGGGCTTCGCCAAGCACCACAGAAGAGGAGGGAGAGAGAGATGCAGGGCTGCACCAAACGAGAGATCTAATCGCGTGTTGTGGGCAGCCCCTAGGCCTCATATATATAGGGGAAGGGGAGGGCTGCGCCCCCTCTAGGGTTTCCCACCCCTAGGGGAGGCGGCAGCCCTAGATGGGGCCAAGGGGTGGCGGCTACAAGGGGGAGGAGAGGGAGGCGCAGGGTAGATGGGCCCTAAGGCCCATCCCCTTTAGGGTTTGCCCCCTCCCACCTCTTTAGGCGCCATGGGCCCTTGTGGGGCTGGTGCCCTTGGCCCATGTAGGCCAAGGAGCACTCCCTACAGCCCATGTGGCCCCTTGGGGCAGGTGGCCCCACTTGGTGGACCCCCGGGACCCTCCCGGTGGTCCCGGTACGTTACCGATAAACCCCGAAACTCTTCCGGTGTCCAAAACAGGACTTCCCATATATAAATCTTTACCTCCGGACCATTCCGGAACTCCTCGTGACGTCCGGGATCTCATCCGGGACTCCGAACAACATTCGGTAACCACATACTAACTTCCTTTATAACCCTAGCGTCATCGAACCTTAAGTGTGTAGACCCTACGGGTTCGGGAGACATGCAGACATGACCGAGACGTTCTCCGGTCAATAACCAACAGCGGGATCTGGATACCCATGTTGGCTCCCACATGTTCCACGATGATCTCATCGGATGAACCACGATGTCAAGGACTTAATCAATCCCGTATACAATTCCCTTTGTCTAGCGGTATTGTACTTGCCCGAGATTCGATCGTCGGTATCCCGATACCTTGTTCAATCTCGTTACCGGCAAGTCTCTTTACTCGTTCCGTAACACATCATCCCGTGATCAACTCCTTGATCACATTGTGCACATTATGATGATGTCCTACCGAGTGGGCCCAGAGATACCTCTCCGCTTACACGGAGTGACAAATCCCAGTCTCGATTCGTGCCAACCCAACAGACACTTTCGGAGATACCTGTAATGTACCTTTATAGCCACCCAGTTACGTTGTGACGTTTGGCACACCCAAAGCACTCCTACGGTATCCGGGAGTTGCACAATCTCATGGTCTAAGGAAATGATACTTGACATTAGCAAAGCTTTAGCATACGAACTACACGATCTAGTGCTATGCTTAGGATTGGGTCTTGTCCATCACATCATTCTCCTAATGATGTGATCCCGTTATCAACGACATCCAATGTCCATGGTTAGGAAACCGTAACCATCTATTGATCAACGAGCTAGTCAACTAGAGGCTCACTAGGGACATGGTGTTGTCTATGTATCCACACATGTATCTGAGTTTCCTATCAATACAATTATAGCATGGATAATAAACGATTATCATGAACAAGGAAATATAATAATAATCAATTTATTATTGCCTCTAGGGCATATTTCCAACAGTCTCCCACTTGCACTAGAGTCAATAATCTAGTTCACATCGCCATGTGATTAACACTCACAGGTCACATCGCCATGTGACTAACACCCAAGAGTTTACTAGAGTCAGTAGTCTAGTTCACATCACTATGTGATTAACACTCAATGAGTTCTAGGTTTGATCATGTTGCTTGTGAGAGAGGTTTTAGTCAACGGGTCTGAACCTTCCAGATCCGTGTGTGCTTTACAAATCTCTATGTCATCTCCTAGATGTAGCTATCACGCTCTATTTGGAGCTATTCCAAATAACTGTTCTACTTGGAGCTATTCTAAATTGTTGCTCCATTATACGTATCCGGTATCTCTACTCAGAGCTATCCGGATAGGTGTTAAGCTTGCATCGACGTAACCCTTTACGACGAACTCTTTTACCACCTCCATAATCGAGAAAATTCCTTAGTCCACTAGTTACTAAGGATAACTTTGACCGCTGTCCTGTGATCCATTCCTGGATCACTCTTGTACCCCTTGACTGACTCACGGCAAGGCACACTTCAGGTATGGTACACAACATAGCATACTGTAGAGCCTATGTCTTAAGCATAGGGGACGACCTTCGTCCTCTCTCTCTATTCTGCCGTGGTCGAGCTTTAAGTCTTAACTTCGTACCTTACAACTCAGGCAAGAACTCCTTCTTTGACTGATCCATCTTGAACACCTTCAAGATCATGTTAAGGTATGTGCTCATTTGAAAGTACCATTAAGCGTTTTGATCTATCCTTATAGATCTTGATGCTCAATGTTCAAGTAGCTTAATCCAGGTTTTCCATTGAAAAACACTTTCCAAACAAACCTACATGCTTTCCAGAAATTCTACGTCATTTCTGATCAATAATATGTCAACAACATATATTCATCAAAAATTCTATAGTGCTCCCACTCACTTCTTTGGAAATACAAGTTTCTCATAAACTTTGTATACACCCAAAATCTTTGATCATCATCAAAGTATACATTCCAACTCCGAGATGCTTACTCCAGTCCTTAGAAGGATTGCTGGAGCTTTGCATACTTATTAACATCTTTCAGGATTGACAAAACCTTCTGGTTGTATCACACACAACCTTTCCTCATAAATCGTCGAGGAAACAATGTTTTGACATCCTATCTGCAAGATTTCATAAATAGTGCAGTAACTGCTAATATAATTCCAACAGACTTTTAGCATCGCTACAGGTGAGAAAGTCTCATCGTAGTCAACTCCTTGAACTTGTCGAAACCATCTTAACGACAAGTCGAGCTTTCTTAAATGGTGACATTTACCATCATTGTCCGTCTTCCCTTTTAAAATCCATCTGTACTCAACAGCCTTACGACCATCAAGTAGTTCTTCCAAAGTCTACACTTTGTTTTCATACATGGATCCTCTCTCGGATTTTATGGCCTCGAGCCATTTATCGGAATCCGGGCCCACCATCGCTTCTCCATAGCTCGTAGGTTCATTGTTGTCTAGCAACATGACTTCCAAGACAGGATTACGTACCACTCAGAAGTAGTACGCATCCTTGTCATCCTACGAGGTTTGGGAGTGACTTGATCCGAAGTCTCGTGATCAATATCATAAGCTTCCACTTCAATTGGTGTAGGTGCCACAGGAACAATTTCCTGTGCCCTGCCATACACTAGTTGAAGAGATGGTTCAATAACCTCATCAAGTTTCCACCATCCTCCCACTCAATTCTTTCGAGAGAAACTTTTCCTCGAGAAAGGACCCGATTCTAGAAACAATCCCTTATTGCTTTCGGATCTAAGACAGGAGGTATACCCAACTGTTTTGGGTGTCCTATGAAGATGCATTTATCCGCTTTGGGTTCGAGCTTATCAGCCTGAAACTTTTCACATAAGCGTCGCAGCCCCAAACCTTTTAAGAAATGACAGCTTAGGTTTCTCTAAACCATAGTTCATACGGTGTCATCTCATCGGAATTACGTGGTGCCCTATTTAAAGTGAATGTGGTTGTCTCTAATGCCTAACCCATAAACTATTGTGGTAATTCGATAAGAGACATCATGGTATGCATCATATCCAATAGGGTGCAGTTATGATGTTCGGACACACCATCACACTATGGTGTTCCAGGCTGTATTGGTTGTGAAACAATTTCCACAATGTTTTAATTCTGTGCCAAACTCGTGATTCAGATATTCATCTCTATGATCATATCATAGATACTTTATCCTCTCGTCACGACGATCTTTAAACTTCACCCTGAAATCACTTGAACCTTTCAATAATTCAGACTCATGATTCATCAAGTAAATATACTCAACAAAATCATCTGTGAAGTAAGAACATAACGATATCCACTACATGCCTCAGCACTCATTGGACTGCGCACATCAAAAATGTATTACTTCCAACAAGTTGCTTTCTAGTTCCATTTTACTGAAACCGAGGCTTTCAGTCATCTTGCCCATGTGGTATGATTTGCATGTCTCAAGTGATTCAAAATCAAGTGAGTTCAAACGGTCCATTTGCATGGAGTTTCTTCATGCATATACACCAATAGACATGGTTCGCATGTCTCAAACTTTTCAAAAATGAGTGAGCCCAAGGATCCATCAACATGGAGCTTCTTCATGCGTTTTATACCGATATGACTTACATGGCAGTGCCACAAGTAGGTGGTACTATCATTACTATCTTTTGGCATGAACATGTGTATCACTACGATCGAGATTCAATAAACCATTCATTTTAGGTGTAAGACCATTGAAGGTATTATTCAAATAAACGGAGTAACCATTATTCTCCTTAAATGAATAACCGTATTGCGATGGACATAATCCAATCATGTCTATGCTCAACGCAAACACCAATCTCGATGGTAGAGGGAGCGTACGATATTTGATCAGCCTTGGAAATACTTCCAACACATATCGTTATCTCACCTTTAGCTAGTCTCCGTTTATTCCGCAGCTTTTATTTCGAGTTACTAACACTTAGCAACCGAACCGGTATCTAATACCCTGGTGCTACTAGGAGTACTAGTAAAGTACACATTAACATAATGTATATCCAATATACTTCTATCGACCTTGCCAGCCTTCTTATCTACCAAGTATCTAGGGTAATTCTGCTCCAGTAGCTGTTCCTCTTATTACAGAAGCACTTAGTCTCGGGTTTGGGTTCAACCTTGGGTTTCTTCATTAGAGCAGCAGCTGAATTGCTGTTTCATGAAGTATCCCTTTGTGCCCTTGCCCTTCTTGAAACTAGTGGTTTCACCAACCATCAACAACTGATGCTCCTTCTTGATTTCTACTTTTGTGGTGTCAAACATCACGAATATCTCAAGGATCATCATATATGTCCCTGATATATTATAGTTCATCACGAAGCTCTAGCAGCTTGGTGGTAATGACTTCGGAGAAACATCATTATCTCATCTGGAAGATCAACTCCCACTTGATTCAAATGATTGTTGTACTCAGACAATCTGAGCACAAGCTCAACAATTGAGCTTTTCTCCCTTAGTATGTAGGCTAGAAGAACCGTCGGAGGTCTTATACCTCTTGACATGGGCACGAGCCTGAAATCCCAATTTCAGCCCTCGAAACATCTCATATGTTTCGCGACGTTTCAAAACGTCTTTGGTGTCTCAACTCTAAACCATTTAACATTACCGAACTATCATGTAGTCATCAAAACGTGTATGTCAGATGTTCGCAACATCCACAGACCACGTTCGAGGTTCAGCACACTGAGCGGTGCATTAAGGACATAAGCCTTTTACTGTCTACATAATTGCTACTATCAACTTTCAACTAATTTTTCTCTAGGAACATATCTAAACAGTAGAACTATAGCGTGAGCTACGACATAATTTGCAAAATCCTTTTGACTATGTTCAGGATAATTAAGTTCATCTTATGAACTCCCACTCAGATAGACATCCCTCTAGTCATCTAAGTGATTACATGATCCGAGTCAACTAGCCCGTGTCCGATCATCACGTGAGACGGACCAGTCAACATCGGTGAACATCTTCATGTTGATCGTATCTTCTATACGACTCATGCTCAACCTTTCGGTCTTCTGTGTTCCGAGGCCATGTCTGTACATGCTAGGCTCGTCAAGTTAACCCTAAGTGTTTTGCGTGTGTAAATCTGTCTTACACCCGTTGTATGTGAACGTTAGAATCTAACACCCGATCATCACGTGGTGCTTCGAAACACGAACTGTCGCAACGGTGCACAGTTAGGGGAGAACACTTCTTGAAATTGTTGTAAGGGATCATCTTATTTACTACCGTCGTTCTAAGCAAATAAGATGTATAAACATGATAAACATCACATGCAATCAAATAGTGACATGATATGGCCAATATCACTTTGCTCCTTTTGATCTCCATCTTCGGGGCTCCATGATCATCATCGTCACCGGCATGACACCATGATCTCCATCATCATGATCTCCATCATCGTGTCTTCTTGAAGTTGTCACGTCATCTATTACTTCTACTACTACAGCTAACGGTTAGCAATAAAGTAAAGTAATTACATGACGTTTATGTTGACACGCAGGTCATAAATAAATAAAGACAACTCCTATGGCTCCTGCCGGTTGTCATACTCATCGACATGCAAGTCGTGATTCCTATTACAAGAACATGATCATCTCATACATCACATATATCATTCATCACATCCTTTGGCCATATCACATCACATGGCATACCCTGCAAAAACAAGTTAGACGTCCTCTAATTGTTGTTTGCATGTTTTACGTGGCTGCTATGGGTTTCTAGCAAGAACGGTTCTTACCTACGCAAAGACCACAACGTGATATGCCAATTGCTATTTACCCTTCATAAGGACCCTTTTCATCGAATCCGATCCGACTAAAGTGGGAGAGACAGACACCCGCTAGCCACCTTATGCAACTAGTGCATGTCAGTCGGTGGAACCAGTCTCACGTAAGAGTACGTGTAAGGTCGGTCCGGGCCGCTTCATCCCACGATGCCGCCGAATCAAGATAAGACTAGTAACGGCAAGCATATTGAACAAAATCAACGCCCACAACTACTTTGTGTTCTACTCGTGCATAGAATCTACGCAATAGACCTAGCTCATGATGCCACTGTTGGGGAACGTAGCATAAATTCAAAAATTTTCCTACGTATCACCAAGATCTATCTATGGAGAGACCAGCAACGAGTAGAAAGAGAGTTCATCTACATACCCTTGTAGATCGCTAAGCGGAAGCGTTCATGTGAACGGGGTTGATGGAGTCGTACTCGTCGTGATTCAAATCACCGATGACCAAGTGCCGAACGGAAGGCACCTCCGCGTTCAACACACGTACAGCCCGGTGACGTCTCCCACGCCTTGATCCAGCAAGGAGAGAGGGAGAGGTTGAGGAAGACTTCATCCAACAGCAGCACAACGGCGTGGTGGTGGTGGAGGAGCGTGGCTATCCTGCAGGGCTTCGCCAAGCACCACAGAAGAGGAGGGAGAGAGAGATGCAGGGCTGCACCAAACGAGAGATCTAATCGCGTGTTGTGGGCAGCCCCTAGGCCTCATATATATAGGGGAAGGGGAGGGCTGCGCCCCCTCTAGGGTTTCCCACCCCTAGGGGAGGCGGCAGCCCTAGATGGGGCCAAGGGGTGGCGGCTACAAGGGGGAGGAGAGGGAGGCGCAGGGTAGATGGGCCCTAAGGCCCATCCCCTTTAGGGTTTGCCCCCTCCCACCTCTTTAGGCGCCATGGGCCCTTGTGGGGCTGGTGCCCTTGGCCCATGTAGGCCAAGGAGCACTCCCTACAGCCCATGTGGCCCCTTGGGGCAGGTGGCCCCACTTGGTGGACCCCCGGGACCCTCCCGGTGGTCCCGGTACGTTACCGATAAACCCCGAAACTCTTCCGGTGTCCAAAACAGGACTTCCCATATATAAATCTTTACCTCCGGACCATTCCGGAACTCCTCGTGACGTCCGGGATCTCATCCGGGACTCCGAACAACATTCGGTAACCACATACTAACTTCCTTTATAACCCTAGCGTCATCGAACCTTAAGTGTGTAGACCCTACGGGTTCGGGAGACATGCAGACATGACCGAGACGTTCTCCGGTCAATAACCAACAGCGGGATCTGGATACCCATGTTGGCTCCCACATGTTCCACGATGATCTCATCGGATGAACCACGATGTCAAGGACTTAATCAATCCCGTATACAATTCCCTTTGTCTAGCGGTATTGTACTTGCCCGAGATTCGATCGTCGGTATCCCGATACCTTGTTCAATCTCGTTACCGGCAAGTCTCTTTACTCGTTCCGTAACACATCATCCCGTGATCAACTCCTTGATCACATTGTGCACATTATGATGATGTCCTACCGAGTGGGCCCAGAGATACCTCTCCGCTTACACGGAGTGACAAATCCCAGTCTCGATTCGTGCCAACCCAACAGACACTTTCGGAGATACCTGTAATGTACCTTTATAGCCACCCAGTTACGTTGTGACGTTTGGCACACCCAAAGCACTCCTACGGTATCCGGGAGTTGCACAATCTCATGGTCTAAGGAAATGATACTTGACATTAGCAAAGCTTTAGCATACGAACTACACGATCTAGTGCTATGCTTAGGATTGGGTCTTGTCCATCACATCATTCTCCTAATGATGTGATCCCGTTATCAACGACATCCAATGTCCATGGTTAGGAAACCGTAACCATCTATTGATCAACGAGCTAGTCAACTAGAGGCTCACTAGGGACATGGTGTTGTCTATGTATCCACACATGTATCTGAGTTTCCTATCAATACAATTATAGCATGGATAATAAACGATTATCATGAACAAGGAAATATAATAATAATCAATTTATTATTGCCTCTAGGGCATATTTCCAACAGGGACTTCATCTGGGCCAGAGCCTGCACCATGTCGGCGGTGGCGGAGGCGAGGTGTTCCTCTGGGTCAACACGCACAACGGCCATCGCGCCATGGACCGCCATGAGCTCCTGGCAGGGGGGGGGATTTGGAGGCATGAGGATTTTTCGTAGGCGCTATTTAAGCAATTAGGCCGGGGACGTGATAGAGATTGTTGGGTTACCTGACTGGATCCGAGCAAAACGTAGATGTGGTTGAAGTTGTGGTTGCAGCGGCGGCGGTTTGAGATGCCGGTAGAGGGAGGTGCGAGCGAGGGGGGATACTGAGGGGAAGGGGATGTTGTTGGAGGAATAAATTCTGAAATCGCGCACCTAATGAAAATTTCGGTGTGAAACTTGAAACTTGGGCGGGGGAAACACACAACGCAGACGAAGCGCGTAAAATACTCGTGTGCGAGAAAAAAGAAAGTTGGCAGATCCCGTCTCCAAAAAATGTACATGTGTACTTGATACGTCTCCAACGTATCTATAATTTTTGATTGCTCCATGCTATAATATCTATTGTTTTGGACTATATTGGGCTTTATTTTCCACTTTTATATTATTTTTGGGATTAACCTATTAACCGGAGGCCCAGCCCAGAATTGCTGTTTTTTTGCCTATTTCAGTGTTTCTAAGAAACGGAATATCAAACGAAGTCCAAACGGAATGAAACCTTTGAGAACGTGATTTTCTCACCGAACGTGATCCAGGAGACTTGGACCCTATGCCAAGGCATCAGAGAGGCGGTCACGAGGGTGGGGGGTGCGCCCCCTGCCTCGTGGGCCCCTCGATGCTCCACCGACGTACTCCTTCCTCCTATATATACCTACGTACCCCAAACGAACAGATACGGAGCCAAAAACCTAATTCCACCGCCGCAACTTTCTGTATCCACGAGATCACATCTTGGGCCTGTTCCGGAGCTCCGTCGGAGAGGGCCGTCATCACGGAGGGCTTCTACATCATCATAGCCCCTCCGATGAAGTGTGAGTAGTTTACCTCAGACCTTCGGGTCCATAGTTAGTAGCTAGATGGCTTCTTCTCTCTTTTGGGATCTCAATACAAAGTTCTCCCCCTCTCTTGTGGAGATCTATTCGATGTAATCTTATTTTTGCGGTGTGTTTGTTGAGACCGATGAATTGTGGGTTTATGATCAAGTCTATCTATGAATAATATTTGAATCTTCTCTGACTTCTTTTATGTATGATTGGTTATCTTTGCAAGTCTCTTTGAATTATCCGTTTGGTTTGGCCAACTAGATTGGTAGTTCTTGCCATGGGAGAAGTGCTTAGCTTTGGGTTCGATCTTGCGGTGTCCTTTCCCAGTGACAGAAGGGGCGGCAAGGCACGTATTGTATCGTTGCCATCGAGGATAACAAGATGGGGTTTATTTCATATTGCATGAATTTATCTCTCTACATGATGTCATCTTGCTTAAGGCGTTACTCTGTTTTTAACTTAATACTCTAGATGCATGCTGGATAGTGGTCAATGAGTGGAGTAATAGTAGTAGATGCAGAATTGTTTCGGTCTACTTGTCACGGATGTGATGCCTATATACGTGATCATGCCTAGATATTCTCATAACTATGCTCAATTCTGTCAATTGCTCAACAGTAATTTGTTCACCCACCGTAGAATACTTATGCTCTTGAGAGAAGCCACTAGTGAAACCTATGGCCCCCGGGTCTATTCTCGTCATACCAATCTCCATCACTTTAATCTTGCTTTGCTTTTTACTTGCCTTTACTTTTTTACTTCGCATCTTTATACCAAAAATACCAAACATATTATATCTATCAGATCTCACTCTCGTAAGTGACCGTGAAGGGATTGATAACCCCTAATCGCGTTGGTTGCGAGTAGCTATCGTTTTGTGCAGGTACGAGGGACTTGAGCGTGGCCTCCTACTGGATTGATACCTTGGTTCTCAAAAACTGAGGGAAATACTTATGCTACTCTGCTGCATCATCCCTTCCTCTTCGGGGAAAACCAACACAAGCTCAAGAGGTAGCAGTACTTGATTTTTTCAGTCAATGGTACACCTGGTTTATTAGGAAACATCGCAGAGGTAACTGACTTATGGGTCATTAACGCAAAACAAAAACGCAGACGGGTACGGCATAGAAACCGTGTGTTTTGTGATCTTCCAATGATTAACACAAAAAAACGCACACGGGCACACATGCTAATCAACGCTCAAAGCCCTCAAAGGATGCTCTTACCGACATTGTACGTTAATACTACAAACTTAAAGTACTAAGGTAATTTGCTCTAATACTACAAACTTAAACTACTTCTCACATGCTGCCATTAGGGCCTGCTGGCTAGACACCGTCGTTCTCCTTCCCGGCCTTGTAGGCGGCAGCCCACCGTGCTTCGATCTCTGCCAAGCTCTCCTCACCACGGCGTGCGGCCTCTTTTTTCTTGCGGCGGCGGGACTCTCTTTTCTTGACTGCTTTCTGCCTTTTCCGCTCCTTCTATGCAGCTTTGGCTGCCTCTAGATCCACCACCCATTCGGCCATGGCAGCCTCAAAGTCCGCCCATGTAACTCTCTGGCCGCCAGCGGCGATGAACTTGGCGCGTCGAGATGCCATCGCTTCATTACCAGTTACTATGCGCCGCGGTGCCATGGACGACGCCTGGAGAGAGATCTGGGATGGAGGGGCCGGGAAGCCGTATAGTGTGGTGGTATTCAAGAGCTCAACGACAAATGACAACAGAAATTTGGCTTCCCTTACAATTTTGTTTGTTCATTATCGCACACGGTTCATCTCCGTCGCTTCCGGAAACTCTGTGCGCTGAGCCTATTGTGTGTTGCGTTATGATTGGCCGGAATCACAACCACGCGGATCGCGCATGTGCACCGTAGGATGCATCGCGATCGAATGGCAATCCACGTCGCTCACATCACACCCGTGCACCTGTAGCTGAATTGGATTTATATGTGCTAAATGCCTAGAAAATGTACATAATCTTCTAAACATGGTAAATGAGCCCGGAAAAATGCCAAATTTGAACGAGGTGATTTGCAGGGTGTATGTTCGTTGTAGAAAAAACTCCAGGGCAAAGAATGAAGAAATTTTGGATTCCCCTTCAATCTTGGGGATTTCCCTCTTGAAAGCATGGAACTTGCTCAGTGATGGTTCGATTTATGAAGGGTGTGCATGACGACATAAGCCAAACCTTCTCAAATTTTTACCAGGGCATGGTGAGGTCATACCATGGCACCATGCCAGGCGTCATGTTTTCTAAGCATTTATGTCATTTTTTCTATAATTGAAAACCCAACAAACAAACATTTGTGGTTGACTATTGCCACACATTTCATCGAAATATTTATCCATTATTCCCTGTAAAAGGCATGAGAATTTACTAAATGGCACGAGCATGCTTGGTTTTCCAGGCCGTTCTTGTGGACCCTTTCATGCACCGATTGTTCGAACTTGAATTATGTGCATTAATGCCTAGGAAATGCATGTAATTCCCTAAATATGGCAAATGAACCTGGAAAAGTGCCAAATTTGAACACGGTGATTTGCAGGTTGTATGTTCATCATAGAAAAAACCTCGTGGACAAAGGACAATGGAAATTTGGATCCCCCTTCAATCTTGGTGGTTTCCCCCTCGAAACCATGAAACTTCCTCGGTGATGGTTCGTTTTATGAAAGGCATTCATGACGATATTTTTACCAAGGCACGATGAGGTCATACCATGGCACCACACCAAGCGTCATGTTTTTCCAAGCATGTATTTCATTTTTGTATAGTTGTTAACCTAGTAAATGACGCATTTATGGTTGACTATTTGTAGCGACCCGACCTCGAAAGGTCAAGTCTCTGTGCTTCAGTGTCATCCCTGGATCGGTAATGCTGACACACACAGTGCTTCAAAGGATTTATAACAGAGTAGCAATCACACACTTATTACATCGAATGTCTCAAAAGAGAACTTATTACAATAAATATGGCTTAAGGCCATCTAAATAAGATAACAGTGGAAGGCTTGAAAGATAAAGTGAGTCCATCAACTCCAACGGCATAGCTGAGTGCACGACAACGGCCTAGCGAACCTTACTATTCATCTGAAAAGTCTGCAACATGATACGTTGCAGCTCGAAAACGGGTCAATACATGGAATATGCTGGCATAGTAACACGGTAAAGTAACGAATAGATAATTGCTATCACTACATGCATATATGGCTGGTGGAGGCTATATGGTTAATATGTTTTTGTGAAAAGCTAATTTTCCCTACAACAAAGGAATATATATTTTATTTAACTATCATGGTAGTTGAACAACATTGAGAAGGGTCCTCCAACTCAAATCCCAAATTAAAAGTAATTATCAACCCAACAAAAATAAGTTTAGAGTGATGAGATCCATATGATAATTCAAGTACCAGTTACTCAAGATGTCCATAACCGGGGACACAACTAACCATGATTAGTTTGTACACTCTGCAGAGGTTTGCGCACTTTTCCCCACAAGACTTGATCTCCTCCGTTGGATTTCTCGCACTACATGGTGTTTGAGAAACGGATGACCAAGACACAGTCTTTCAGAAGCATTAACTCTAACCCTGGGTAGAACGTACCAACCTACATCCCCTACATATGCTAGTCTACCACTTGAAGAGGTCACACAACTTACTCCACTATGCCAGAGCCCATAATGGCTTGTTGCCGCACACGGAAGTTTCTAGCATATATAATCTTGTGATCCCTTTGAGCCTGGGTGGCGGACCGTAGGATGATCACACAGGTACTCCAGGATATCCTAGGACAACACTGGATTCTCTAGGTGCCCATAAGCAATCCACCCAGATGTGTATTAAAGTTGCCACCTTAAGTTAACCATTAATTAACAATCTCACATCTGTCATGGATTCACTCACCCAAACCACATCTATGAGCATAACATAGCGATATAAGCATAACGTAGAAGTAACTCCCAAGGGTTTGATAATAAACAGGGCAATAGGTTCTACCTCAACAACTACTTCCCAATACCCACAAGTTAATCACATCCTAATCATGCAATGTTTGAGGGTTGATACTAATGCATAAAAACTAGGTATGAAAAGAGCATGATCAATGTGTTACTTGCCTTGCCGACGATCTGCAAAACCTAGAGACTCGTAGTAGTACGCTTCGCACTTCGGGAATTCTATCGCAAACAAACAATAGCATACATAAGCAATCAATCACGGACGCACGGGTAAAACTCAAATAAGAAGATCTAACCAGAAAGTTCAACTGATGAACTCCGGTTTGCAAAAAGAATCAAATCGAACGGAGCAACGAAACTCAAACTATGAAAGAAACAAGATCATTTACTAATCTGGACTAAAGTCAAATTTTATAGTACCAAAATCTTGTTCAAGTTGGTTAAACAGAAAGGGGGCTTCGAGACAAAGATCTAGATGCTTGTTTCAACTGATTTGGATAAACGAGCGAAAAGATAAACCAAACGAAGATTAGGGCTGGAATCGCGATCGAAAATAATCGCGGAAAAACCCTGGGAAAAGAAAAACTGACGAACAGGCTAACAAACGGACATTCGCTGCCTGCGGCTAACGGACGAACAGCATTCGTTAAAATGAACGTACGGACGAACGTCCGCTATTTAATCGAATTGAGAAAATCGAACTAACCGATCTAAAAAACAAAACTAGTTTTTTTTTAAAAAACGGGATATTACCTAAAAACCAAAAAGAACCGAACGCCTTCGGATCGGATTGGCGGCAGCGGTTCCGGCGGCTTCTACGGCGGCACGGCGAGGTGGGGCAGCGTGGGGTGGCATGGTAGTAGGCGGCAGTGGCAATAGCGGCGCAAGGCGGCGGCTTGCAGGCGGCGGCGGTTGGCGACTTGGGGCTCCAGGGGGGGCCCGGGTCTGCTTTTAAGGAGGGGAGGGGAGGCGGCTTGCGGGAGGGGGCGGGGAGGCGTGGCCGAGTCGGCCACAGCGGGCGTCAGCGTGCGGCTTGCGGTCTCCGCGAGGGAGACGGCGACGCGGGGTGGCTGGGCCAACTGGTCCTCGGCCCAGTTCGGTCCGGCGGGGAAACTTTTTTTAAACATATTCGGCCGAAAATAAATCCTAAAAAAAATCTAAAAATACCAAAACAAATTTCGTCGTCTAAATAAAATATTTAAAATAGGGTGAACATTTTCTTGGCCTAAAATGCAATTTTTGAAAAATGCATATATTTTTCTAATTCAAATAAAATGGCAATAAAATCCAAATAAAATCTATGATTTGATTTTTGGTATTTTTCCTCCAATATTTCATTTATTTTGGAGAAGTCATATTATCTCCTCTCATATATTTTAATATGAAATATTTTCGGAGAGAAAAATAATTAAAACTAAAGTGATCCTTGTTTCGATATTTGATAAAATTCAAATATGAAAACGGTGAAATCACCCAACTCTCTCCATGGGTCCTTGAGTTGCTTAGAATTTCGAGGATCACAAAAATGAAATGCAATAAAAATATGATATGCATAAATGACCTATGTATAACATTCCAAATTGGAAATTTGGGATGTTACAAACCTACCACCCTTAAGATGAATCTCGCCCTCGAGATTCGGGTTGGCTAGAAAATAGGTGTGGGTGGTCGTTCCGTAGATCATCCTCTCGTTCCCAAGTGGCTTCATCCTCGGTATGGTGGCTCCACTGAACTTTCAAAACTTGATAACCTTGCTGCGAGTAACTCGGTTGGCAAACTCGAGAATCTTTACTGGTTTCTCCTCATAGGTCAAATCACTATCCAACTGAATTGCTTCTAGGGGCACCGTATCTCCCAAAGGGATGCCGGCCATCTCAGCATGGCACTTCTTCAACTGGGAAATGTGAAACACATCATGAACTCCTGACAGTCCTTCGGGTAATTCGAACTTGTAGGCAACCTCTCCCATGCATTCCAAAACACGGTACGGTCCTACAAATCTCGGGGCTAACTTTCCCTTAAATCCAAAACGTTTAACTCCTTGCAGAGGTGACACTCGCAAATATGCTCGGTCTCCGATCTCATAGACTACCTCCTTGCGTTTCGAATCTTCATAACTCTTCTGCCTGGACTGAGCTACCTTCAGTCTATCCCGAATCAGCTTAACCTTCTCTTCTGACTCTTTGATCAAATCTGGTCCAAAGAACTGGTAGTCTCCAACTTCATCCCACATCAACGGTGTTCTACACCTTCTTCCATACAGGGCCTCGAACGGTGGCATCTTCAAACTGGCCTGGTAGCTATTATTGTATGAAAACTCCGCGCATGGCAAATTATCACCCCAACTAGATCCATAATCCATCGCACAAGCTCTCAACATGTCTTCCAGAATCTGGCCATCAGTCTGGGGGGTGAAATGTTGTACTGAACTCTAGCCTGGTACCCAAAGTCTGGTGTAGCTGGTGCCAAAACTTTGAAGTAAACTGCGTTCCCCTATCTGATATGATGGTCCTCGGAACTCCATCCAGACATACGATCCTGGTCATATATATCTTGGCCAACCTCACACTTGTATAGGTGGTCTTCACGGGGATAAAGTGAGCGACTTTGGTTAAACAATCCACTACTAGCTAGATTGAATCATATCCCGATCGGGTCCTGGGTAATCCGGTGATAATATCCATGCCAAGCTTATCCCACTTCCATTCGGGTATCGGCATAGGCTGCAGTAATCCTGCTGGCTTCTGATGTTCTGCCTTCACTCTCTGACATACATCACATACCGCTACATACTCGGCAATATCCTTCTTCATTCCAGTCCACCAGAAATGCTCCTTCAAATCCAAATACATCTTGCTTTTTCTAGGGTGTATCGAGTATGGCGAGTTGTGAGCTTCCTGTAATATCAACTTCCTGATCTCGGCATTGTTGGGCACAAATATACGGTCCTCAAACCATAGGGTGTCGTGCTCATCCTCACAAAAACCATTGGCCTTGCCTTCAGCCATCTTCTCCTTTATCTCGGCAATTTCCTTGTCATCCTTCTGAGCTTCACGAATCTTTCCCAACAATGTAGACTGAACTTCCATTGCTGCAAAAAACCATCTAGGAACAATCTCCAAATGAAGTTCCCTGAGATCCTCAGCTAACTCCTTTGGCAATCCTCCCATTAGGAGAGTATTAACATAACTCTCCCGGCTCAAAGCGTCTGCTACAACATTGGCCTTTCCTGGATGATAATACAGCTTCATGTCATAATCCTTTATGAGTTCCAACCATCTCCTCCGCCTGAGGTTCAGCTCCTTCTGGGTGAATATGTACTTCAACTCTTATGATCCGTGTACACATCACAAAGGTTTCCAATAAGAAAGTGTCTCCAAGTCTTGAGTGCATGCACTACGGCTGCTAGCTCCAAATCATGAGTGGCATATTTCAACTCATGCGGTCGAAGTTGACGCGAGGCATATGAAACAACTCTTCCATCTTGCATAAGTACACCTCCAAGTCCTAAATGAGATGCGTCGCAATACACTCGGAAATCCTTGCGTATATCTAGCAGAATCAACACTGGGGCTGTAGTCAAACGTTTCCTCAACTCCTAGAAACTTGCTTCGCATTCTTCTGTCCATTTGAACTTAGTGTCCTTCTTTAGCAATGCCGTCATGGGCTTCGCAAAGTTGGAAAAATTCTCAATGAATCTCCGATAGTATCCCGCGAGTCCAAGAAAACTGTGGATCTCTCCAACTGAGGTGGGTGCCAACCACTTAGTGACTAACTGGACCTTGGTGGGATCCACTGCTATACCTTCTCCTGATATAACATGTCCAAGAAATCCAACTTCCTTCAACCAAAACTCACATTTGCTAAACTTGGCATATAACTGATGTTCCCTGAGCTTCTCGAGAACCAAACGCAAATGCTCCTTGTGTTCCTCTTCATCCTTTGAGTATACCAAGATATCATCAATGAACACCACAACAAACTTATCCAAAAACTCCATAAACACCTTATTCATCATACTCATGAAGTAGGCAGGGGCGTTAGTTAGTCCAAATGACATAACCGTATACTCATATAGCCCATACCTTGTGGTGAAAGCTGTCTTGGGTATATCCTTTCCTCGAACCTTCAGCTGGTGGTATCCTGATCACAGGTCGATTTTTGAAAACACTTTAGCTCCTTGCAGCTGGTCAAACAAATCATTGATCATCGGCAGTGGGTACTTGTTCTTGATCGTCACTTCATTCAATGCCCGGTAATCAACAACCATTCTCAGAGATTGATCCTTCTTCTCAACCAAGAGCACTGGGGCTCCCCATGGTGATGAACTTCGTCGAATATATCCTTTCTCCAATAACTCCTTGATCTGCTTCTTAATCTCCTCCAGATCTTTTGCGGGCATCCAGTAGGGTCTCTTTGATATCGGTTCGATGCCTGGCAACATCTCCATCAAAAAATCAATATCACGGTCTGGCGGCATGCCTGGTAATTCCTCTGGAAATACATCCGGGTAATCCTTCACTACAGGCACTTCTTCCTGAACAACTCCCGTGAGAGAATTTACGTGAGTACTCTTGGGATTATACCTGGATACATACTTAATCCTTTTTCCTTCTGGGATGGTGAGTAAAATCGACTTACTAGCGCAATCAATGTTTCCTTCATACTTCGATAACCAAATCCATACTGAGTATCACATCCAATCCTTGGGATTCCAAAATTATTAGGTCTGAGGGGAAAACGTGGCTGCTAATGGTTAAGGGTAACAGGTCGCACCATCGGCTGGCCATATACTCTGCACCTGGTGAACTCACTAGCAAGGGTGTCCTAAGGGCTAAGGTGGGAAACTTAAACTTGTCCACAAATCCCCTTTAAATGTACGAATGCGATGCACCAGTATCAAAAAGACTATTGCGGTAAATGACTTAACCAAAAACTTACCGATAACTGCATCTGGCTGCTCTTCAACCTCCTCCATGTTCACGTGGTTCACTTGTCCCTTGTTGAATGGGTTGGGCTTCTTCCCAGAGTTTCCATTGCCATTTCCATTCTTTGCTTCAGAACACTTGGTGGCATAGTGTCCAGTCTTCCCGCACTTGAAACAAGTAATGTGACTTAGATCCTTCTTGGCGGGTGTGGCTGGGTTAGAGCGGTTCTGATTCTTACCTGCTCCATTCCCATTTACATTCCTAGGGTCATGGTGGTTATGCGGAATTCCTCCATTATGGTTATGGCCTCCATGGTTATGGGTAACTCCTCCCGGGTTCGGAGTGAGACGGGGTTTCTGCTGAGCTCCTGAGTTATACTTCCCTTGTCCATACATCCTCTTGCGGCTCTCAATCTGCTGCTGCTTCCCTTCAATCATAAGAGCCTTGTCTACTAAATCCTGGTAGTTGTTGAATGTTGCCACCATCAACTGCATGCTCATCTCATCATTCAACCCTTCCATAAAATTCTCCTGCTTCGTGGCATCTGTGGCCACATCATCTGGGGCATAATGAGATAACTTACTAAACTCCTCCACGTACTGCCCCACAGTACGATTCCCCTGGCATAAGTTGCGGAACTCACGCTTCTTCATGCTCATAGCTCCTGTTGAGACATGGGCTGTGAGGAAAGCTTGCTGAAACTGCTCCCAAGTGACATTGTCTATGAGAAAAGTAGCTGTGTAATTCTCCCACCATGCGGCTGCGGGTCCATCCAATTGGTGTGCGGCAAAACACACCTTCTCAGCATCTATGCAACCGACAGTGGTTAACTCTCTTCCAATCTTGGGTAGCCAGTCATCCACAACTATGGGCTCGGTGCTACTGGAAAACACCGACGGCTATAACATCAGAAAACAGGCTAAGTTGTCAACTGGTGGTGGTGGCGGTGGGTTGTTTTTATTGTTGCCCTGACTCTGAACTAGCAATTGCATCAGTGTATTCTGCTGCTGGATCAACTGAGCGAGCTCCGGTGGGAAAGCAAATCCGGGGTCACATCTCGGAGGCATCTGATGGGTTTAGAGGGGAGAGCTTATAATAGAATGAGGTCTAGTGGGAAAGCACTACCCATATGCACATGAGACAAACACAATCATATCATATCATATCATATCATATCACTCAATCAATCAAGCAAGGGCATACAATCGATCTAACTATCGTTACAGTGCTCGGACTATTCTATACAAATGGGGGAATACTACTGATCATATGGTGGTCTACTAGAAATTTTGATCGGTGGAAGACTCCATGATGTCTGCTCCAGCTTCGTCTTCATAGTCATCATCACTACTATTAGGGTCGGAGTCAATGTCGTCGATGATGATGTAGTCTTCAAAATGGATCTCCTTGGGTTCGTCGTCTTCTCCTCCTGGCGCGGGGTCTCCCAGGAAAACTCCTAGCTTCCTTGTCAGGTCGTCATTCATCTCCACAAGTATCATCATTTCCTCCTCATATCCATCTCGTGTAGACTTAAGCTCCTCTTCTAGTTCTGTGATCCTGGTCATCGGCTTCTTCAAATCTATCATGCTTGCGCACATTTGGTTCTCCTGGCGACGTATGTGATGGTTTAACTCCTGGATGAATGCTACAATGGACCTGTCATTCCTAGTGCTGATCATCTGCCATTGCTCATCTCGGCACCCACATATCTGGTAGATAGTGTCCTTAAGCTCCTTGTGGTAAACTACACCGATGCGTCCTATGGCGATGTGGGCTGCCATGCTCTTGCCTAGACTCCATGTTGGTGCATCAAAGGAAAACTATATGGGCTCAGTGACAGGTGTGAATGTCCTTCCTAGAACTTGAACTCGAATCATCCAACGTTCCTCTTCTAGTAGTGTGGCGGTGTAGGTCCTGGTGAAGCTTGGTATTCCGATGTTCAGGCACCTAGTGACTTCCTTCAAGTGTCGTCCAAATGGGGTGTCTTCATCCGGCTGTGTAAACTTGTTCCTTGTGTCCGCCATCCTAAAGAGTAGAAAAGGGAGAGGAGTCGGAAATGAGTAGAGAAGAGCGACATATGGCTCATCTTAGTGGTCGTGTCCTACATTCAGCGTGTGCTTTGATACCATCTTGTAGTGACCCGACCTCGAACGGTCAAGTCTCTGTGCTTCAGTGTCATCCCTGGATCGGTAATGCTGACACACACAACACTTCGAAGGATTTATAATAGAGTACCAATCACACACTTTACATCGAATGTCTCAAGAACTTATTACAATAAATCTGGCTTAAGGCCATCTAAATAAGATAACAACGGAAGGCTTGGAAGATAAAGTGAGTCCATCAACTCCAATGGCATAGCTGAGTGCACGACAACGGCCTAGCGAACCTTACTCTTCGTCTGAAAAGTCTGCAACATGATACGTTGCAGCCCGAAAACAGGTCAACACATGGAATATGCTGGCATAGTAACACAGTAAAGTAATGAATAGATAATTGCTATCACTACATGCATATATGGCTGGTGGAGGCTATATGGTTAATATGTTTTTGCGAAAAGCCAATTTTCCCTACAACAAAGGAATATATATTTTATTTAACTATCATGGTAGTTGAACAACATTGAGAAGGGTCCTCCAACTCAAATCCCAAATTAAAAGTAATTATCAACCCAAAAAAATTAAGTTTAGAGTGATGAGATCCATATGATAATTCAAGTACCAGTTACTCAAGATGTTCATAACCGGGGACACGATTAACCATGATTAGTTTGTACACTCTGCATAGGTTTGCGCATTTTTCCCCACAAGAATTGATCTCCTCCGTTGGATTTCTCGCACTACATGGTGTTTGAGAAACGGATGACCGAGACACAGTCTTTCAGAAGCATTAACTCTAACCCTGGGCAGACCGTACCAACCTACATCCCCTACATCTGCTAGTCTACCACTTGAAGAGGTCATGCAACTTACTCCACTATGCCAGAGCCCATAATGGCTTGTGGCTACACACAGAAGTTTCTAGCATGAATAATCTTGTGATCCCTTTGAGCCTGGGTGGTGGACCGTTGGATGATCACATGGGTACTCCGGGATATCCTAGGACAACACTGGATTCTCCAGGTGCCCATAAGCAATCCACACAGATGTGTATTAAAGTTGCCACCTTAAGTTAACCATTAATTAACAATCTCACATCTGTCATGGATTCACTCACCCAAACCACGTCTGCGAGCATAGCATAGCGATATAAGCATAACGTAGAAGTAACTCCCAAGGGTTTGATAATAAACAGGGCAATAGGTTCTACCTCAACAACTACTTCCCAGTACCCACAAGTTAATCACATTCTAATCATGCAATGTTTGAGGAGTGATACTAATGCATAAAAAATGGGTATGAAAAGAGTATGATCAATGTGTTACTTGCCTTGCTGACGATCTACAAAACCTAGAGACTCGTAGTAGCATGCTTCACACTCCGGGAATTCTATCGCAAATAAACATTAGCATACATAAGCAATCAATCAGGGATGCACGGGTAAAACGCAAATAAGAAGATCTAACCAGAAAGTTTTACTGAGGAACTTCGGTTTGCAAAAAGAATCAAATCGAACGGAGCAATGAAACTCAAACTACGAAAGAAACAAGATCCATTTACTAATCTGGACTAAAGTCAAATTTTACAGTACCAAAATCTTGTTCAAGTTGATTACACAGAAAGGGGGCTTCAAGGCAAAGATCTAGACACTTGTTTCGCTTGATTTGGATAAACGAGCGAAAAGATAAACCAAAACGAAGATTAGGGCTGGAATCGCGATCGAAAATAATCACGGAAAAACCCTGGGAAAAGAAAAACTGACAACAGGCTAACGAATGAATCTTCGCTACCTGCGGCTAACGGACGAACAACATTCTTTAAAACGAACATACAGACGAACATCCGCCATTTGATCGAACCGAGACAAATCGAATGAACCAATCTAAAAAAACAAAACTAGGTTTTTTTAAAAAACCGGAATTTTACCTAAAAACCGAAAAAAACGAATGGCACCGGATCAGATCGGCGGCTTCGGCGGTTTCTTTGGCGGTGCGGCGAGGCGGGGCAGCGCGGGGCGGCGCAGCAGCAGGCGGCGGCATGCGGCGGCGGCTACAGCAGCGGCGCAAGGCGGCAGGGCGGCGGCGGCTGGCGACTTGGGGCTCCAGGGGGGCCCCGGTTCGGCTTTTAAGGGGGAGGGGAGGCGGCTTGCGGGAGGGGCGGGGAGGCGTGGCCGAGTCGGCCACGGAAGGTGGTGGCGTGCGGCTCGTGGTCTCCACGAGGGAGACAAGGACGCGGGGTAGCTGGGCCAACTGGGCCTCGGCTCAGTTCGGTCCGGCGAAGAAAGTTTTTTTAACATATTCCACTGAAAATAAATCCTAAAAAAATCTAAAAATACCAAAACAAAATTTCACCGCCTAAATAAAATATTTAGAACAGGGTGAACATTTTCTTGCACTAAAATGAGATTTTTGAAAAATGCATATATTTTTCTAATTCAAATAAAATGGCAATAAAATCCAAATAAAATTTGTTATTTGATTTTTGGTATTTTTGCTCCAATATTTCATTTAATTTGGAGAAGTCATATTATCTCCTCTCATATATTTTAATACGATATATTTTTGGAGAGAAAAATAATTAAAACCTAAGTGATCCTTGTTTCGATATTTGATAAAATTCAAATATGAAAACGGTGAAATCCCCCAACTCTCTCCATGGGTCATTGAGTTGCTTAGAATTTCGAGGATCACAAAAATGAAATGCAATAAAAATATGATATGCCTGAATGACCTATGTATAACATTCCAAATTGGAAATTTGGGATGTTACACTATTGCCATACATTTTCTTGAAATATCTGCCCATTCCTTGTAAAAGGCATGAGAATGTACTAAATAGCATGAGCATGGTTTTCCAGACCGTTCTTGTGCACCTTTTCATGCACCGATTGTTCGAATTTGAATTATGTGCATAATTAATGCCTAGAAAATGCACACAATCCCCTAAATATGGTAAATGAGTATGAAAAAAAATGTCAAATTTGAACACGTTGCATTTGAGGCGGCACGTTGATTGTTGGAAAAAATTGAATGACAAACTAGGATGGAAATTTGGATTCCCCTTCAATCTTGGTGATTTCCCTCTCGAAAGCATTGAACTTCCTCGGTGATGCTTCGATTTATGAAGGGCATGCATGACGACATAAATCAAACCTTCTCAGCTTTTAACCAGTGCACGGTGAGGCCATACCATGGCACTGTGCCAGCCGTCATGTTTTTCAAGCACATATTTCATTGTTATATAGTTGATAACCCAGTAAATGACGCGTTTGTGGTTGACTATTACCATGCATTCCATTGAAATCTCTGCCTATTCCTTGTAAAAGGCTTGAGAAATTACTAAATACCACGAGTATGGTTTTTCCAGACCGTTCTTGTGCACCCTTTCGTGCACCGATTGTTTGAATTTGAATTACGTGCGTTAATGCCTACAAAATGCACAAAATCCCCTAAATATTGTAAATGAACCCGAAAATGTGTCAAATTTGAACACGTTGATTAGTAGGGTTTATGTTCATAGGAAAAAAACTCATGGATGAAGGACAAAGGAAATTTGGATTCCCATTCAATCTCGATGCCTTACTATTGCACACGATTCATCTCCGTCGCCTCTGTGAACCGTGTGTGTTCACTCACACATGCAAAAGGAAAAGAAAACCCTCGCCCACTTTGTCCCCACACTCGCCGTGGACTCCTCCGCAACTCTGCACCCTAAGCTCGACGTCTGTTGGTGGCGAGCGTAGGTCGCGCTCCAAACGGAACCGGATTTCGCCTCCATCGCTTTCTACCGCCTATCTGCACCGACATTCTAGACTCTGGTCGACTGGTGTTTTTTGCGGGATTGGGCCGGGGATTTTTCTCAATGAGAAGGTAATCAACTTAATTAGCGAAATATTCACTCATCTCTTATCGCAATCCGTCCGTTGCTGTTAATCAAGTGGCGAAAATCACCGTGGAATCATTTTTGTTTTAGCTGATTCGTGGGTGTTCATTCATGTGTCCATAATGCGAGCACAAATCGGGCAACTGTGGTCGTGGCCAGTCCAAAATGAAGTTCTATCTCACCATTCCGGATGACTTCAGGGAGCGCTCGGTATGTTCAATCTCAACCTACCACGGTAGGCATGGCCTAAATTTGTGAACATATACCGTCTGTTGCTACATTATCTATATATTTGCATCAAAACTTTGTTACATTATCTATTTTTAATTCTATATTTTTGTACTTTACTTTCATCTATGTATATATATGAATATGTTCCATCAGTTACTCCCATATTTGCATCTTGTTTTGTTATTTCAATATATCTAATTTACGATCTTAATTTTCATTTCAAGCAGTACATCCCTTGCTTTGCAAGAACAAGAGTAGAAAGAGATCTTGGGCTTTACTTTGATGGTGACTCCCAGGATGTCATATTGACAACACAGCATGGATTTACAATGACGGTTAGAGTAAAACTTGATAAAGATGGTCACTCCTATTTTAATGCGGAGGTTTGGAGAAAAATGTCTAGGTGTTATGAACTGAAAGCTCGCAATAAAATTCTAGTGAGTGAACCACAACCTGGTCTAATTAATATGGATGTTTACTTCCCCAGCGTCATCAGTCGATCAAAGTCTGATTGAGGTTAGTGTCCTTTCAACTTTCTCCTTGCTGTCATATTACTATTTAAGCAACCAATTGATCACGATTTAAGCAACCAATTGTGATATCATATTCTGACTCCGTTCCTAGGCAGTAACAAATTCTATTTACCAATTTATGCGCACTATATATTCTTCTGCCATGTTCTGAATAAATAATACCTTTCCACCTTTTAAGAAGGATATGTTGGACGCATAGTGAACGATCTGTATGTTACTAAGCGCACCAAATTTCACTAGAAGGACTTGAAGCATGTCATAAACTTTGTTGATAATCTGACAGAGATAGCACAACGTATGAACGCTGGATTTTGGATGGGATTAATAAGACCTATGGTGCACAAATTGAACAAGACCAATTGTGTGCACAAAATGCTGGTAAAAAGTCTTATTTTAATGTTGATGCTCATAAACTATATATATCTTCAATGATATGTTACAATTGTTTTTTATTCTACATGTCAACAGAAATTGCCCCCTGTAGCAGTTCCTGGCTCGATTTCCCGGCGTGGTCGAATTACACTTGTGCCTACTAATAACACCAAAGTGATTGCAAGTTACTGCATTTCCCATAGAAATGGAACCATTCAAATTAACAAGTTCTCGCTTCTCGTGGCAATGCATCCATATTGGAAAATTGGAGACACTGTTCTACTCATGATCTACCAAGGCACAGAAGGGCTCTTCCTTTTCATTGACGAGATGCCGAGTCGCCGTGATCAAGCTGCTTCCAGTGGATAGTTGTGGTTGTTGGCCCCCAGCCTCTTAAAATGTGCTAGTTGTTACTATATATGTTATGTATGTAGATATGGACCATATCGTTGTTGGCACTTAGACTCTTAAAATGTGACAGTTGTTACTATGTTAAGTATGTAGATATGGACCATGTGGTTGTCAAAACCGTGTTACGAAGATCCTCCTTTTGTCGAATGGTGTAACCACTATATATATGTTACTCAAATGTTGTTACCCAAGTTCATAAATTTTCATGGAAAGTATTAGCATCGTACATAGTTCATTGAGTTTAAGAGTGTGCCCGATGACCAGAAGGCATTTGCATATTAAATGTCCATATTGAAAATTCACACACATGTTAACATAAGGAAACGTACGTGTAACATACTAATCATCGCACACGAGTACTCGCAGACGCATTGTGTGTGATACTCGGCCACTGCAAGCAACTAGTTTGCATTTTTCAAAGTTTTTTGTACACACAGAATCGCACACGAAGTAACTGCATTGACCGTCTATGTTGTAATTTCTCACTGCAAACAGTTCATCCGAGTTGGCTGTTTGCCACGTATCACACACATCTTTTTTACATGACTCGTTTGTGTTCTTTTGGCTCATCGCAAATAGTTCATCCATGTGAACTGTATGTCGCATATCACACACATCTTGTTAAGTTGAACCGTTTCTGTTGTGTTCCCTAATTGAAAACAGTTCGTTCGAGTTAACCGTACGTCGTATATCGCACACACATTGATATGGCTGCCCATTTCTGTTGTTCTACCTCATCGCAAACAGTTGGAATGGATTAACCGTGTGTCCTGGATCGCACATACATTGTTATTGCTGCCCGTCTCTGTTGTTCTGCCTCATCGCAGACAGTTTGAATGGATTAACCGTGTGTCCTGCATCGCACACGCAACTAAAATCTGAACGGTGTTTGATGTCTCTGCCATTGCAAATGTTTTGCACCTTTTTTGACGGTTTTTTACACCACCGTTTGTGATTATTGCATCACACATAGTTTCGGCAAGGGTCTTTGATCATAGTGTCGCATTAGCAGTATCTTGCAGTAGTGACCCCATTTCTTACAACTTATAGACCATTTTCTGGGGAAGCCCATTTCTTACTACTTACATCCCTCCTCATCTTGAAAGATTTGTGGCCCAGTAGGGCTGAGAAAAGCAAGTAGGCCTCAGTTGGGTATTCTCCAAAAAAAGAACTGGGCTAGCCATTTTCAGAAAGAAAAAATATATCAATTGGGCTCGTCATGTGCTTAAATAAAAGCGTAAGCTTGGGCTAGACGGGCCACAACCGCTGCACAGCGCGCAGTTGAGCTCTGTCTCTAAAACTAAAAAACAATTGGGTTAGCTGTTGCATCCCTGGTGTTATCTGCTCGTTACAGGTAGGTGTCGAAGAAAACTTTGTGTGGTTTGTCCTGCTCCTGCCGCGACGTCGTCCACCTCACCTGAGTTGCTCCACCGACAGGAGCATCCACCAAACCAGACATCACGACTCCTGACCGTCTTTCGCCACCTCAAATCTCCTTCCCTGCCGCCGGCACCCACCGCAACGGCATCACTATCACCGACTTAGCAGATGAACCTGAGGAGTACACAGGTCCACAAGAGAGGTCGCACTCTTTTGTTTCTGCTTATGTTATGCATTTCTTAAAATTACCTTCTACTTTATCGTCCTGTTCACCTCTTAGACTCCAAGTCAGGTCCAAATTAATGTTCAAACTTGAGTTCTAAATTAGTTGTGGGGCACATATCGAGGTAGCAATGAATAGTGTCTCTATCTAATATTTGGTTCACCTAGGGTATGCCTATATTGTTCATCTTGGGTGGGAAAAAATAGTAAAGCAATCATCATATGTCTTTTTATTAAATTAAAGCAATCATCGGCCTGCTATCATTATTTTTGGATCCATCCACTGGTTGTTACCATCACTCTAGATTTCTGGATGCTCTCCTAACATAATCTCACCATATTTTTTCGTATGCATGTCAGATATTGTACATAGTCATACTGAACATGTGGAGAAAAAGAGAAGAGTTTTGCACGGCAATACAATGTCATGCAGACATTGCTCCATGGTGGGTTCAATGGCAAACCCCCCCTCTCCAGATTGTTATCCACAGGAAGATATCTGTTCTGAGGCGGATTCAGACGTAGCTAACCCCCCAAGGTGTTTGCTCTAACTTGGCATGATGATGTTAGTCATATCATGCATGTGTTGCCTTGTTGTGCCTACTTTCAACATCATATATGTCATCTGCTTAGTTTAGACATGTTCTGTAATGCCACCTGTTTAGTTTCTATATCATATAAGGGAATTATGCAGTCTCATGTCTTTTAGCCAGCCATATAATATATGTGAAATGTGCAATGCCATCCTGTTTAACCATGCATCATATATTTGAATGATATCTTGCCCATCCTTTTCTTCATTACATTTCAATTTGGCGACAATGTTTGTACATTAAACTACTCTTCCTGCGAATCAGCCATTTGGGTGGGAGATAGAAAAATCTGGAGTGAAAACAAGGCCTTCAGAGCAGACAGTGCTACCAGTCGAAGCAGATCTCTTGTTGGGTCCCGATAGCTCCTCAAAGATGGATTCAGAGATAGATGACGAGTCATATTCCCCCACCGAGGTGTATGCTCTAACTTGGCACGGTTATAATGCTCATATCATGCATATGGTGTCTTGCATTGCATAGTTTAGACATCATATGCACAATATTCAACACCATGTTCTTAGTTCATACATCATATATGCGAATGCCCTCTGCTTAGCATATAAATCACATATGTGAATTAAATCATGTGATCCTGATTACTTAGATAACATGTATGTGAATTATGTCACGCAATCCTGTTTAGTTATTCATCATATCTTTGAATTATGTTATGCTATGCTATCCAGTTTAGATAGACATATATATATATATATATATGTGAAATTATGTCATGCTATCCGTTTTAATTAAACAATATACATGTCAACTATTTCATGCCCTATTTTTCCCACACTATCTATTGCATATGTCTCTCATACAATGTCTGTACATTCAACTATGTTTCCTGTTTACCAGCCATTTGAGTTGGAGCGGGTGATGCCAGTATCTAGCGGAGTAAAAACACGGTCTTCAAATAAAACAGTGCTACCTCTTGGTGGAGATAGCACCCCGGTTGTACATGCACGAGAACCAGCCCTAGCACACATAACCCAGACTCTCGCAGATTGTACCCCTACTACGGTGGACAGAGAACCAACTTCATGCAATCTAACCCCAACCCCGGCAGATAGTAACCCAGTTCTTGTTGACACATCACCATCTCCATCACAAAGCTCCCAAACAAGAGCAGTTAGTAAGGCAGCTTCAGTGCCCAAAGCGCCAATACTACCACGGAGAACCCCAACTCCACCAGTTAGTACACATATTCCTGTGGAGGAAGCACAACCAGCCAGTCGTAGTTTATCATCTATCGTATTTGATGTTGTTAAATCCTATTTGCGTATGGAAATATTATACTAAAGATAAAGGAAAATGCCAGTTGTAGGTGTTTGTCCAGGAGTTATGTGTAAGTAATGTTATTCATGGCAATTAATTTGCTTTGTCCCATACATTCTACCTCCATGATGGTTATAATACAACAAAATTTCCCATTTTTCTCTATAGAGAAGGACTGCTTTGGAAACTCAGGATGAGGTAACCTGTGCTAATACCTCTTCTATCTTAAAGAATGCTTGGTGGCATTATTGGAATTACCTAAAGAAAATGTACTTCACTGGCAAAGAAACTCATCAAATTCCCTGGCGTTCTCCTGAGACACATTTACTAGACGATGACTGGGAACACCTTGTTCTGTACTAGTCCCGAACCAACAATGTGGTAAGGTCTATGAGCTCATTTTCTATTTTAAGTACTATATTTTTGCGTCTTACTGTACTCTTTTCATGTAGAACAAGTGCTTAAACCTGAAGAAGAACTATTCTCATTTAAGATTCCATTGCTATCGTGCATACTACTTTGCTCTTGTATCACTGTATTTACTCATATAAACTTATTTTTAAATTGAAGGATCCAATCGAAATTCCAATGGCACAGCAGATATGTTCACGCATGTTTCTTTAACAGGTTTGCTCTTATCAATAGCTCTGTTGATTTCAGCTTCAATTATGTATACAATTGACTTCTCATATCATGCACATTACTAGCATCACAATAGAGCCAATAGTGTTGTTCTACATGTAGACCCGTGGTACCCATCTGAAATCTTGTTGTGTGATACGTCTCCAACGTATCTATAATTTTTGATTGTTCCATGCTATTATATTATCTGTTTTGGATGTTTAATGGGCTTTAATATGCACTTTTATATTATTTTTGTGACTAACCTATTAACCGAAGGCCCAGTGCAAATTGCTGTTTTTTTTGCCTATCTCAGTGTTTCGCAGAAAAGGAATATCAAACGGAATCCAAACGGAATGAAACCTTCGCGAGGATCTTTTTTGGAACAAACGCAATCCAGGAGATTTGGAGTGGGGGTCAAGGAAGCAACGAGGCGGCCACGAGGTAGGAAGGCGCGCCCAGGGGGGTAGGCACGCCCCCACCCTCGTGGGCCCCATGGAGCTCCACCGACCTACTTCTTTCGCTTATATATATATACTCTTATACCGTAAAAACATCCACGAGAGCCACGAAACCAATTTTCCACCGCCGCAACCTTCTGTACCCATGAGATCCCATCTCGGGGCCTTTTCCGGCGATCTACCGGAGGGGGATTCAATCACGGATGGCTTCTACATCAACACCATAGCCTCTCCGATGATGTGTGAGTAGTTTACCACAGACCTTCGGGTCCATAGTTATTAGCTAGATGGCTTCTTCTCTATCTTTGGTTCTCAATACAAAGTTCTCCTCGATGTTCTTGGAGATCTATTCGATGTAATACTTTTTGCGGTGTGTTTGCTGAGATCCGATGAATTGTGGGTTTATGATCAAGATTATCTATCAACAATATTTGATTCTTCTCTGACTTCTTATATGCATGATTTGATATCTTTGCAAGTCTCTTCGAATTATCGGTTTAGTTTGGCCTACTAGATTGATCTTTCTTGCAATGGGAGAAGTGCTTAGCTTTGGGTTCAATCTTGCGGTGCTCGATCCTAGTGACAAAAAGGGAACCGAGACGTATTGTATTGTTGCCATCATGGATAAAAATATGGGGTTTATATCATATTGCTTGAGTTTATCCCTCTACATCATATCATCTTGCCTAATGCGTTACTCTATTCTTATGAACTTAATACTCTAGATGCATGCTGGATAGTGGTCGATGTGTGGAGTAATAGTAGTAGATCAGAATCGTTTCAGTCTACTTGACACGGACGTGATGCCTATGTTCATGATCATGCCTAGATATTCTCATAACTATGCACTTTTCTATCAATTGCTCGGCAGTAATTTGTTCACCCACCGTAATATATGCTATCTTGAGAGAAGCCACTAGTGAAACCTATGGCCCCTGGGTCTACTTTACATCATATAAGTTTTCGATCTATAATTCTAGTTACTATTTATTTTGCAATCTTTATTTTCCAATCTATACAACAAAAATATTTACCTTATTATCTTTATCAGATCTCACTTTTGCAAGTGGCCGTGAAGGGATTGGCAACCCCTTTATCGCGTTGGTTGCAAGGTTCTTGACTGTTTGTGCAGGTACTAGGAGACTTACATGTAGTCTCCTATTGGATTGATACCTTGGTTCTAAAAAACTGAGGGAAATACTTACGCTACTTTGCTGCGTCACCCTTTCCTCTTCAAGGGAAAACCAATGCATGCTCAAGAGGCAGCAAGAAGGATTTCTGGCGCCGTTGTCAGGGAGATCTATGTCAAGTCAAGACATACCAAGTACCCCTCACAAACTCTTATCCCTCGCATTACATTATTTGCCATTTGCCTCTCGTTTTCCTCTCCCCCACTTCACCTTTGCCGTTTTATTCGCCATTTTTCCGTCCGCTTCTTTCCGCTTGCTTCCTGTGTGCTTGTGTGTTAGATCGTCTATTTCGCTATCATGGCTAGCCCTTTCTCCCTTCCTTCCTCTCCCGATTTTGAAGTTCTTCACTTCAAACAAAGACAAGGAGAAAACTTAAAAGATGCTTGGCATAGGATGATAGAATCTTATCGTAGTTGCACTATAGCGGGAGATTTCAAGATTTTACTTCATAATTTTTATGTTGGGCTAACCATATCCTATAGACAACTCTTGGATTTTGCCGCTAAAGGGAATTTTATTGAAATTTATCCCAACATTGCTTATGAAATTATAGAGGGAATAGTAGGAGTGCTTCCCCCCACAAAAGGAACTACATCTTACTCAAGAAGGAACCCAAATTTTAGAGAAATTGTGTGAATTGCAAAAATCTATTGAGCCTCTTAAAAATGTTGGTGGGAACCTTCACCGTATGAATACATTGATCACTCTTTGCAATAAGCGGTTGGATGCTCTAGATCTAAAAATCTCTGAGCATGAAGGGAAACATAAGGAACCTCCCGGATCTGAGCATAACTCCATTAAAAATATAAACACCAAAGAGGGCAATACCTAGATCTATTCTTGTTTTTATGCCTAGCTAGGGACATTAAACGATAGCGCTTGTTGGGAGGCAATCCAATTTTATTTTTGTTCCTTGCTTTTTGTTCCTGTTTAGTAATAAATAATTCATCTATCCTCTGTTATGATTGTGTTTTTCAGTTTTAATTAGTGTTTGTGCGAAGTAAAGCATTTGGGATCTTCTTGGGTGATTGTTATTTGATCTTGCTGAAAAAACAGAAAGTATGCACTCATGAGAATAATTTCCATTTTTTATGAGAGAGCGATAAAATGCCAATTCCAACTGCAGTAGATCAATTTACAAATTATTTAGGTTGTCCTAATTTTGCAGAAGTTTTGGAGTTATAGAAGTATTCGAAATAGACTGTTCTGTTTTTCGTGTGTTGTTTGCTTATTTTGACGAATCTATGGCTAGTATCGGGGGGTATGAACCATAGAGAAGTTGGAATACAGTATGTTTAACACCAATATAAATAAAGAATGAGTTCATTATAGTACCTTAAGGTGGTGGTTTGCTTTCTTATCCTAACGAAGCTCATGAGATTTTCTGTTGAGTTTTGTGTTGTGAAGTTTTTAAGTTTTTGGGTAAAGATTTGATGGATTTTGGAACAAGGAGTGGCAAGAGCCTAAGCTTGGGGATGCCCAAGGCACCCCAAGGTAAAATTCAAGGACAACGAAAAGCCTAAGCTTGGGGATGCCCGAAAGGCATCCCCTCTTTCGTCTTCGTCTATCGGTAACTTCACTTGAGGCTATATTTTTATTCACCACATGCTATCTGTTTTGCTTGGAGCATCTTGTATGATTTGAGTCTTTGCTTTTTAGTTTACCACAATCATCCTTGCTGTACACACCTTTTGGAGAGACACACATGAATCAGAATTTATTAGAATACTCTATGTGCTCCACTTATATCTTTTGAGCTTGATAAATTTTGCTCTAGTGCTTCACTTATACCTTTTTAGAGCACGGTGGTGGTTTTATTTTATAGAAATTATTGATCTCTCATGCTTCACTTATATTATTTTGAGAGTCTTTTAGAACAACATGGTAATTTTCTTTGGCTATAAAATTAGTCTTAATATGATAGGCATCCAGGATGGGTATAATTCAAACTTTCATATAGAGTGCATTAAATACTATGAGAAGTTTGATACTTGATAGTTGTTTTGAGATATAAAGATAGTAATAGTTGAGTAGTTGTGGCATTGAGAAATACTTGTGTTGAAGTTTACAAGTCTCGTAGCATGCACGTATGGTAAACGTTGTGTGACAAATTTGAAGCATGAGGTGTTCTTTGATTGCTTTCCTTATGAGTGGCGGTCGGGGACAAGCGATGGTCTTTTCCTACCAATCTATCCCCCTAGGAGCATGCGCGTAGTGCTTGGTTTTGATGACTTGTAGATTTTTGAATAAGTATGTGAGTTCTTTATGACTAATGTTGAGTCCATGGATTATACGCACTCTTACCCTTCCATCACTGCTAGCCACTTCGGTACCGTGCATTGCCCTTTCTCACCTCGAGAGTTGGTGCAAACTTCGCCGGTGCATCCAAACCCCGTGATATGATACGCTCCATCATTATCATATTGCTTTGCATGATCATGTAGTTGACATCGTATTTGTGGAAAATCCACCTTCATAATTCTTTCATACATGTCACTCTTGATTCATTGCACATCTCTGTACACCACCGGCGGCATTCACATAGAGTTATATTTTGTTCTAAGTATCGAGTTATAATTCTTGAGTTGTAAGTAAATAAAAGTGTGATGATTTTCATTATTAGAGCATTGTCCCATGTGAGGAAAGGATGATGGAGACTATGATTCCCCCACAAGTCGGGATGAGATTCCAGACAAAAAAAGAGAGGACAAAGAAGCCCAAACAAAAAAAAGAGAGAAAAAGAGAGAAGGGGCAATGTTGCTATCCTTTTTCCACGCTTGTGCTTCAAAGTAGAACCATGATCTTCACGAAAGAGAGTCTCTTATTTTGTCACTTTCATATACTAGTGGGAATTTTTCATTATAGAACTTGGCTTGTATATTCCAATGATGGGCTTCCTCAAAATGCCCTAGGTCTTCGTGAGCAAGCAAGTTGGATGCACACCCACTTAGTTTCTTCTGTTGAGCTTTCATATATTTATAGCTCTAGTGCATCCGTTGCATGGCAATCCCTACTCCTTGCATTGATATAAATTGATGGGCATCTCCATAGCCTGTTGATTAGCCGCGCCAATGTGAGACTTTCTCCATTTTGTCTTCTCACACAACCTCCATCATCATATTCTATTCCACCCATAGTGCTATATCCATGGCTCGCGCTCATATATTGCGTGAAAGTTGAAAGAGTTTGAAAATGCTAAGTATGAAACAATTGCTTGGCTTGTCATCGGGGTTGTGAATGATGGGAGTATTTTGTGTGACAAAAATGAAGCATGGCCAAACTATATGATTTTGTAGGGATAAGCTTTCTTTGGCTATGTTATTTTGATAAGACATAATTGCTTGGTTACACTACAAGAAATATGTCAACTTGTGACCTTGACTATTGGTCACTGAAAGGTCATTGTTTTTCATTTGCGACCTTTCTATGACCAAAAACAGAAGGTCAAAAGCTGGCGGTCATAAACTGAAATTAACGACCTTCTCTGTGAGAAGGTCGTAGACGTTTACGACCAAAATATGCCTATTGTTTTGTTTTGGTCACTAGCAGCCTCCCTAGGCCACGTAGGCATCCGACGTGGCAATCTGATGTGGCACAAGAATCAGCCCGGTCCAATTCGATTTTCTACATGGGCCTAGCCCAACAGTTCGGCCTTTTTAATGTATTTTTTCCTGTGCTTTTATTAGCTACATGGGTCTGACCCAGTAATTCGGCCCATGTATTACTTTTCAGGCAAGCCCTTTTAATATATGTATTTTATGTTAATTTCGGTTAGCTACATTGGCCTGGCCTACAATTTGGCCTTTTTATTTTCTAGCGCACACCATTTTGCAGTCAATTTATTTTTTATTTCCAGTTTTTTTCCCAGCTCTAGTTTACAAATGGGTCCCAAATGTCAGATTTTTCACAGCTTATTAATAAGCAATATATATGTATATATCAAACAGACAGAAGAGAGAAAGCATATGAAAATCTTCAAATAATAGCTAAAATAAGTTTATTACAATATGCTATACAGAACAGAACACATGAAACTACATACACTCATTCACATCACAACAACCAGTTTCCATACACTCATTCACATCACATCAACCAGTTTAACCATCGAATCTTGCATACCCAGGAACTTCAAACTTCACCCAGATCCACACAATCATAAATATTGGGATCTACAAATAGACCGCTCTGCCAGTACAAAAGCTAGCTACTCTTGGATACCACAAACCATGCTCTTCAACATGGGTAGAAGTCCTCAATGGAGTTCTACCAACAACACAAGTTCCATTCACCTACAAGAACATAATGGAATATCAAGTACTTGCATTCTTCAAGAAGATTACAACCAACATATATATGTAGAAGGACATCAGGAAAGCTGATGCAGCAAAATCAAACAACAGATAAATCAAGTAAACAGACCATTTGGAAAAAAATATACTACCAGGCTTGAACATGAGCATAGAAAAGAAAACATGATTTCAGTGAAATTAAAACTGTCGATGAAAGCTGAATAACAGTGCAGCTGATTAGCTCCTAGTAGGGAGGAACATCACAAAATTAAATAAGATGGTCGTGCAAGTTTCTATACAAGTATTTGTGATTACAGTTTGTTATTGTCGTCTAAATTCTCCAACATGCACAAAATTAACTAATACATCTGAATGTGCTACCAATGAAGCAAATTCTAAAAGATGCACAGACATGGCTTAATTAGCCAACCATGTCATTCTATAAACACACAACAAACTCGACGATAATGTGTAAGTTATTGCCATATAACATGGGAAACATACCCACTGTCCACATATTTCATAATGTAAACAGCTAAATGCTACAGGAAATATATTATTGAGCATTTCTGCCCATCTTTCAAGACAGCACCAGCATAACACTCTCACTATAACAAGATCCACACGCACCACCATCTGCAGCAACCGCACACACAAAACAACCAAGGTTGAAGAGAGTGAGATTACCTGTCGCCGTAGATCTTAGAAGACACCTCATGCATGAGGAAGTCCTTGCCTTCCACCGCCAAGCAACAGGATGCTGGTGGAGCATCCCTCATCGAGCCTACAGGAAGTTTTGTATATAGTTAGAAAACCCGGAAACGTACAGGATGGACTACCATAACATAACATTGACGGAAAAAACTAAAGAGGATGTAACTGAACCTCCTGCAGCTCTAGCCTCTAGCATGCACCCAAGATTCTGTTCCCACGAATCTAGAAGAGCAATTAAATACATGGCAAAGAAGCTTTACAAGAAAAAAAAAACTACTACTATAGATTGGAGTGAAATCAAAGTACCACTACTACTGTAGATTGCAAATAATATGAGCAAATCAAACAAAAATATCATTGCAAAATATATGGATTTATAGCTAGGATCAATAAGCTAAGATCAAATGTCATACTAATATGTTCTAATCATGTTCTTGCTTGCTGCAATCTAAAGAACATCACCACACAGACTACACATGCTAGGACTAACATTGGTTAAAAATAACTAATAATCACATGAAGTCCTACAATGAAGTAGGACCAGGATAGGTACTCCTCCTGATTAGTCACCACTTACAGCCACAAGTCAGTGATGCTCCAACACAACACTCATGGACTAAAATAACAAGATAAGATGTTGCCAGACAAAGATGGCATTTGTATAGACCTTGAAAAAAACATACAAGTCAGGGATGCATATTGATTTTACTAATATGTTATAATTGTCTACTCTGGAGTTGCAGCATCACTTAACAACATGCTACACTCTTAGGTATGTTAAGCAGCGCCTATTTATCTGAACTTAGTGTTGATAAAAAGTGTCTGCTGAATTCCATAGGGCAACATATGAAGTGAGGAGATTTATTCCTCATGAAACTATAGGTAGATATCAAGAACACAAACTAATGGGTATATATGCATGCTTAGGATGGAGCATACAAAACAAGCAGAATTTTCGTTGTATTAAGAAAAGGTCAGGACTGTAGTATTATAATCCATATCATGCACAAAATTGATCTTTTCATAGTACCACATTCATTGTTGTCATCGGCATAAAAAACTATAGTATTGAAATGCTTGGTTTTTTCAGAAACTTTGCTTGCAATAGTCAAAATAATTATCATGCCAAATCTGTTCAACAAAATTGATAATCTAGAAGTCCATCATCTGATGACTCGAAATACCTAGAGACAGAAAATTTAATCACCACTTTAGAGACTAGGACTCACTCATCAAGAAAACACCTTATTTATGCAACAGATCATACATAGTCATGTCTGACATTTAACCACCACAGAGGTGAAATGAGAACCAACGGCACAATGTCCAAAAAAGGCCAGCAGGATGAAGCTATAGCTAGCTAGCTACGCACCATCGGTGTCTATACTTCTAGCTCAGAAGCATAACACGACTAACATAAGGAGCGACACAACAGTTGTTGTGCTACCACAGAAAAATGGGATTCAAACCTAACGTAGCCCTTGTATAAAAATACGCTAGCAGAGTGATGCTTGCTGCTTGATCCTTGTTACTACATGGCCATTCGGTGTCGTCGCCCAGTCCTGAATCCTGAGTGCAAAGAGGACCCCCTACTCTAGCGAGTGGACTAATGGAAAAGAGACGATTGAGGTTCTCATTACTGCCACAAAACCAACAATGCTTAATTTCGGGTGGAGACGCTCTAATCATCCTTTTCCTCCTTTTACTAATGCTCTTGACCATGTACAACGCACGCATTCTACCATCAAAATGAAAATATAGCACCAACAAACATATTGCTAACCATCGAACACATATTGGACAAGAACAAACAGCAACCAAATCAAACAGAGGGGGCAGGGCGGTTCACGATCTGTTGTTGCCACTGCCACTGCGTGTCCCAGATCGAACCAGCCAATCACATGCGAGGCCACAGATCCCTCCCCAGGAACAAATCTTAGCCATCCACTCCACCTACATCCAACGTTCCAAAACCCTCCCCTCATCCAACACACCTTTGTCTTTTTTCTCTTTTTTTCAATTAGTTTATTATTCGCCTCTCTTTTGAGAAGAACATACCCAATATTTGTTTCAAAACTCACCAATTTTCAAAAATATTAGACAATATTTTATGTTCAATTAACTAAATGTTGGCATATTAAAAAATGCATTCACCTCTCGTCAAATTCACAAAATTTGAACTACAAATGCTTCCTTGTTTGCTTTTTATTTTTTTGAAAAATCTTTTATGGATACATAAGTAGCTAATTCATCATAGATACAAAAAGAGTTATGGATGATTTCACCCCTAGCTATGAACGGTCATGCCCACCGTTTTGATCGCATTTTGAAACACGCATAGAAAAATCATCTTATGGCCACATTCATCGCATAGATTGTTTAACTGATATCATATTTTGCACAAGGGTGCATTTTGGAATGGAAAACAATGTTTCCTAAGGAATTTTTCATTTTCTTTGGACGAAAAAAATCATTTTTTATTTTTTGAGTGTCGAAAATTAGTTTTTTGTGAAGGACCTACCATATATTTGTTGCAAAATTGGCCAAATTAAATTTATAAAATATTAGGCAATGTTTAATTCACAATTGGCCAAATTTTTTGGTGTAAAAAGTTTTGATCCACCTCTCGTGAAAAAGAAAAATTTCCGCTGATTCAGTTGGAAGCGGGTCAAATTTGAACTACAGCTGCCTCATAGTTTGCTCTTTATTTTTTTTAAAATCATTTCTAGGTACATAAATATCTATTTAATCAGAGAAATATCAAAAGTTTTCCAAGATTCAACATCTAGCTAGGAACGGTCATTCCCGTCGTTTTGACCGCATTTTAAAACAGGCATAAAAAATTAAAAAAAATGAAAAAACTGGAAAACCTTCGCATTGTGTCATTATACATGACCAAGTTACCAGGAAAAATAATAAACTTGTAATATGACAATTATTTTAAAAAAGTGTTCTCAGAAATGAGCTATCATGCGTGAAGATTCAGGGTTTTCAAGCCAAATGATCAATCTTATGGCCACATTCATGGCATAGTTTGTTCAAATGATCTCATATTGTGCAAAAGGATGCATCTTGGAATTCCAAACAATATTTACTAAGGGATTTTTCATTTTCTTTGCATGGAAAATTCATTTTCCATTTTCCGAGTGCCCGAATTGAGTTTTTTTGTGAAGGACCTACCATATATTTGTTGCAAAATCGCACCAAATCATTTTTCTAAAATACTAGGCCATATTTGATTCACAATTGACCAACTGGTTGGGTGTCAAAAGCCTTGATCCACCTCCGGTGAAAAAGACAAATTCCCACCGATTCAGTAGGAAGCGGGTCAAATTTGAACTACAGCTGCCTCATAGTTTGCTCTTTATTTTTTCAAAAAATCATTTATAGGTACATAAGTATCTATTTAATCATAGAAACACCAAAAAAAATTCCAAGATTCAACCACTAGCTAGGAACAATCATGCCCGCCGTTTTGACTGCATTTTGAAACGGGCATAAAAAATTCAAAAAATTGGGAAACCTTCACATTTTGTCATTATATGTGACCAAGTTTCCAGGAAAAATAATAAACTTGTAATACGACAATTATTTTAAAAACGTGTTCTTAGAAATGAGCTATCATGCGTGAAGATTCAGGGTTTTCAAGCCAAATGATCAATCTTATGGCCACATTCATGGCATAGTTTGTTCAAATGATCTCATATTGTGCAAAAGCATGCATCTTGGAATTCCAAACAATGTTGACTAAGGGATTTTTCATTTTCTTTGCACGGAAAATTCATTTTCCATTTTCCGAGTGCCCGAATTGAGTTCTTTTTGTGAAGGACCTACCATATATTTGTTGCAAAATTGCACCAAATCATTTTTATAAAATACTAGGCCATATTTGATTCACAATTGACCAAATGGTTGGGTGTCAGAAGCCTTGATCCACCTCCGGTGAAAAAGACAAATTCCCGCCGATTCAGTAGGAAGCGGGTCAAATTTGAACTGTAACTGCCTCATAGTTTGCTCTTTATTTTTTTAAAAATCATTTATAGGTACATAAGTATCTATTTAATCAGAGAAACACCAACAAAATTCGAAGATTCAACCACTAGCTAGGAAAGGTCATGCCCGCCGTTTTGACCGCATTTTGAAACGGGCATAAAAAATTCAAAAAAATTCAAAAAATTGGGAAAACTTCGCATTGTGTCATTATATGTGACCAAGTTTCTAGGAAAAATAGTAAACTTGTAATAGGACAATTATTTGAAAAAAGTGTTCTCAGAAATGAGCTATCACGCGTGAAGATTTAGGGTTTTTAAGCCAAATGATCAATCTTATGGCCACATTCATGGCATAGTTTGTTCAAATGATCTCATATTGTGCACAAGGGTGCATATTGGAATTCCAAACAATGTTGCCTAAGGGAGTTTTCATTTTCTTTGCACGTAAAATTCATTTTCCATTTTTTGAGTGCCCGAAATGAGTTTTTTTGTGAAGGACCTACCATATTGTTGTTGCAAAATTAGACCAAATCAATTTTATAAAATACTAGGCCATATTTAATGCACAATTGACAAAATGGTTGGGTGCCAAAAGTTTTGATCCACCTTTGGTGAAAAAGACAAATTCCCGCCGATTTAGTAGGAAGCGGGTCAAATTTGAACTCTAGCTACCTTATTGCTTGCTCTTTATTTTTTACAAAAATCATTTCTACTTACATAAGTATCTATTTAAGCATAAATACATGGTTTCGTGGCGATACATCGAGGTTTGGATGGTGGCCCAGGTCCCCAACTCCAAAGCACGTGAACTCGCATGCCTGGTGCATGGTCACCGCGTGACCTTGGCGTTGACATGCGTTCTGGGAGTCCTAGGCATGTCTAGCGGGTTGGGCACTCCCCAGGTAGGTTCTAGGAAGAAGATTACAACAAAAGAATCTCACGAGGAGACCGACCTATGCTCAAAGATGAATTAGCAGCCAAGTGTTTGATGGCAGTACGAGAAATGCACATGGCCAATGGGCGTGAGTTTTGGCTGAGGATGATCATCTACTCAGAAGAATGTCTTCGAAAATTTTCAGATGAAAAGGAGGATCCTAGGTGGTACTTGCTTTGCAAAGTACCACACTGGACAAAAATATGAATGTTGAAGCTGGGCTCAAAATAATGAATGGATTGAGCTGAAATTTGGTGGAGGATGGTTATTTGGGCATTGGAAATCACCGTAGAAAATTGATACCATTTGGACATGCCAAATTGGTACTTCCTTCACAATGCTCTTCTATGGACAGAAACTTGGGAAAACTAGTGAGAGAAATTGGATGAATTAAATGAGCTCAAATTTGGTGTAGGTAAGTTACATAGGTATGGTTATTCCTTGGTAGGATTTCATATCATTTGGGTAAGCCTAGCTAGTACTTACTTCACAAAGCTTCTCTCAAGGTAGAAACTTTGGAAATTTCCTGAGAAAGATTTACTAGGAAAATGGAGCTGAATATTATCATGTGGCAATGATTTGGGTATGGAAGAGTGTCCAAAGAGTTTGAGGGTAATAGGAGGGGTCTAGATAACACTTGCTTTGCAACGTGCCAATCTGGCCATAAAATATAAATTGAACCTGGGCTCACATAGATAATTTGACTGAGCTGCAATTTGGAGGAGGGTGATAATTTGAGCATATGAAGGAACTATATAAATTTCATGTCATTTGGATATATAAAAAATATACTTCCTTCACAATGCTTCTAGGTGGACAAAAACTTTGGAAATTTGCCAAGGAAGATTTGTTAGGCAAATGGAGCTGAATTTTGTCATGCGGCAATGATTTGGATAGGAAAGAGTGCCCAAGAATTCCGAGGGCAATCAAGAATATATAAATAACACTTCCTTCATAAAGTGATGTTGTGAACAGAATAGGAAAATGAATATTGTTGAATTATTTTTGAACTAGGCAAGGAAGTATTTTTACATATTTGACGAAGATATGACCCAAATAATTTATGAGATTTTTTTGGGAATTTTCAAAATGACCGAAATATAGGTTGCTTCACAACCTAGGGCAAAAATTGACACATGGACATGACACATAGGCAAAACTGATGAGGTGGCACCAAGTAATACCAATCCAGCACAATTTACAAGGTTATGGCCATCTATATTGGTCATGATCAGCTAGAAATAAGGTAGCGGACTAGTGATGTCTGTTTTGTGACCATTTCGTGTAAGGAAATTACGACCTTTCTGACCAAAATGCTCGCAATGGTTTAGGGTTTCGAGCGCCCCGAACAGCCTTTTGACCAATTGGTCTAAAATGGTCATAGATTTATGACCAATTCTTCCAGGGGCACTGACAGAAGGTCATAAGTTGACATATTTCTTGTAGTGTTAGCATGCTTGAAGTATTATTATTTTTATGTCAACATTAAACTTTTGTGTAGAATCTTTTGGATCTAAACATTCATGCCGCAATAAAGAGAATTACATTGAAAATTATGTTAGGTAGCATTCCACATCAAAAATTCTGTTTTTATCATTTACCTACTCGAGGACGAGCAGGAATTAAGCTTGGGGATGCTTGATACGTCTCCAACGTATCTATAATTTTTGATTGTTCCATGCTATTATATTATCTGTTTTGAATGTTTAATGGGCTTTAATATGCACTTTTATATTATTTTTTGGACTAACCTATTAACCGAAGGCCCAGTGCAAATTGGTGTTTTTTTTTGCCTATTTCAGTGTTTCGTAGAAAAGGAATATCAAACGGAATGAAACCTTCACGAGGATCTTTTTTGGAACAAACGCAATCCAGGACACTTGGAGTGGAGGTCAAGGAAGCAACGAGGCGGCCACGAGGTAGGGAGGCGCGCCCAGGGGAGTAGGCGCGCCGCCACCCTCGTGGGCCCCACGGAGCTCCACCGACCTACTTCTTTCGCATATATATATGTATATATATATGTACTCTTATACCTTGAAAACACCCAGGAGAGCCACGAAACCACTTTTCCACCGCCGCAACCTTCTGTACCCATGAGATCCCATCTTGGGGCCTTTTCCGGCGATCTGCCGGAGGGGGATTCGATCACGGAGGGCTTCTTCATCAACATCATAGCCTCTCCGATGATGTGTGAGTAGTTTACCATATGCCTTTGGGTCCATAGTTATTATCTAGATGGCTTCTTCTCTCTCTTTGGTTCTCAATACAAAGTTCTCCTTGATGTTCTTGGAGATCTATTCGATGTAATACTTTTTGCTGTGTGTTTGCCGAGATCCGATGAATTGTGGGTTTATGATCAAGATTATCTATGAACAATAATTGATTCTTATTTGAATTCTTATATGCATGATTTGATATCTTTGCAAGTCTCTTCGAATTATCGGTTTAGTTTGGCCTACAAGATTGATCTTTCTTGCAATGGGAGAAGTGCTTAGCTTTGGGTTGAATCTTGCAGTGCTCGATCCCAGTGATATAAAGGGAACCGACACGTATTGTATTGTTGCCATCGAGGATAAAAAGATGGGGTTTATATCATATTGCTTGAGTTTATCCCTCTACATCATGTCATCTTGCCTTATGCGTTACTCTGTTCTTATGAACTTAATACTCTAGATGCATGCTGGATAGCGGTCGATGTGTGGAGTAATAGTAGTAGATGCAGAATCGTTTCGGTCTACTTGACACGGACGTGATGCCTATGTTCATGATCATGCCTAGATATTCTCATAACTATGCACTTTTCTATCAATTGCTCGGCAGTAATTTTTTCACCCACCGTAATGTTGGAAATATGCCCTAGAGGCAATAATAAAATGGTTATTATTATATTTCTTTGTTCATGATAATTGTCTATAATTCATGCTATAATTGTGTTATCCAGAAATCGTAATACATGTGTGAATACATAGACCACAACACGTCCCTAGTGAGCCTCTAGTTGACTGGCTCGTTGATCAAAAGATAGTCATGGTTTCCTGACTATGGACATTGGATGTCATTGATAACGGGATCACATCATTAGGAGAATGATGTGATGGACAAGACCCAATCCTAAGCATAGCTCAAAGATCGCGTAGTTCGTTTGCTGTAGCTTTTCCGAATGTCAAGTATCATTTCCTTAGACCATGAGATTGTGCAACTCCCGGATACCGTAGGAGTGCCTTGGGTGTGCCAAACATCACAACGTAACTGGATGACTATAAAGGTACACTACAGGTATCTCCAAAAGTGTCTTTTGGGTTGGCACGAATCGAGACTAGGATTTGTCACTCTGTGTGACGGAGAGGTATCTCTGGGCCCACTCGGTAATGCATCATCATAATGAGCTCATTGTGACCAAGTGGTTGATCACGGGATCATGCATTACGGCGCGAGTAAAGTGACTTGCCGGTAACGACATTGAACGAGGTATTGGGATACCGACGATCGAGTCTCGGGCAAGTAACGTACCGACTGACAAAGGGAATTGTATACGGATTGATTGAATCCTCGACATCGTGGTTCATCCGATGAGATCATCGTGGAGCATGTGGGAGCCAACATGGGTATCCAGATCTCGCTGTTGGTTATTGACCAAAGAGGCGTCTCGGTCATATCTGCATGTCTCCCGAACCCATAGGGTCTACACACTTAACGTTCAGTGACGCTAGGGTTGTAGAGATATTAGTATGCAGTAACCCGAAAGTTGTTCGGAGTCCCGGATGAGATCCCGGACGTCACGAGGATTTCCAGAATGGTCTGGAGGTAAAGATTTATATATATAGGAAGTCCAGTTTCGGCCATCGGGAAGGTTTCGGGGGTCGCCGGTGTTGTACCGGGACCACCGGAAGGGTCCCGGGGGTCCACCGGGTGGGGCCACCTATCCCGAAGGGCCCCATGGGCTGAAGTGGGAGAGGAACCAGCCCCTGGTGGGCTGGTGCTCCCCCCTTGGGCCTCCCTTGCGCCTAGGGTTTGGAAACCCTAGGGGTGGGGGCGCCCCCCACTCGGCTTTTGGGGGGAAGCCACCCCTTGGCCGCCGCCCCCTTGGAGATTGCATCTCCTAGGGCCGGCTCCCCCAAGGCCCCTATATAAAGAGGGGGGGGAGGGAGGGAAGACGCACCGTGGCTCTTGGCGCCTACCTCTCCCTCCGTAACACCTCTCCTTCCCGCTTGCGCTTGGCGAAGCCCTGCTGGGATCCTGCTGCATCCACCACCACGCCGTCGTGCTGCTGGATCTTCATCAACCTCTCCTTCCCCCTTGCTGGATCAAGAAGGAGGAGACCTCTTCCCAACCGTACGTGTGTTGAACGCGGAGGTGCTGTCCGTTCGACACTTGGTCATCGGTGATTTGGATCACGACGAGTACGACTCCATCAACCCCGTTCTCTTGAACGCTTCCGCGCGCGATCTACAAGGGTATGTAGATGCACTCCTCTCTCCATCGTTGCTAGATGACTCCATAGATTGATCTTGGTGTTGCGTAGAAAATTTTAAAATTCTGCTTCATTCCCCAACAGTGGCATCATGAGCTAGGTCTATGCGTATTTTCTATGCACGAGTAGAACACAAAGCAGTTGTGGGCGTGGATATTGTCAATTTGCTTGCCGTTACTAGTCTTATCTTGATTCGGCAGCATCGTGGGATGAAGCGGCCCGGACCAACCTTACACGTACCCTTACGTGACACTGGTTCCACCGATTGACATGCACTAGTTGCATAAGGTGGCTGGCGGGTGTCTGTCTCTCCCACTTTAGTCGGATCAGATTCGATGAAAAGGGTCCTTATGAAGGGTAAATAGAAATTGGCATATCACATTGTGGTTTTGGCGTAGGTAAGAAACGTTCTTGCTAGAAACCTATAGCAGCCACGTAAAAACTTGCAACAACAATTAGAGGACGTCTAACTTGTTTTTGCAGCATGTGCCGTGTGATGTGATATGGCAAAAAGGATGTGATGAATGATATATGTGATGTATGAGATTGATCATGTTCTTGTAATAGGAATCACGACTTGCATGTCGATGAGTATGACAATCGGCAGGAGCCATAGGAGTTGTCTTTATTTATTTATGACCTGCGTGTCAACATAAACATCATGTAATTACTTTACTTTATTGCTAAAGCGTTAGCCATAGTAGTAGAAGTAATAGATGACGAGACAACTTCAAGAAGACACGATGATGGAGATCATGGTGTCATGCCGGTGACAATGATGATCATGGAACCCCGAAGATGGAGATCAAAAGGAGCAAATGATATTGGCCATATCATGTCACTATTTGATTGCATGTGATGTTTATCATGTTTTACATCTTATTTGCTTAGAACGACGGTAGCTTAAATAAGATGATCCCTCGTAATAATTTCAAGAAAGTGTTCCCCCTAACTGTGCACCGTTGCGAACGTTCGTTGTTTCGAAGCACCACGTGATGATCGGGTGTGATAGATTGTCACGTTCAAATACAACATGTGTAAGCCAGATTTCCACACGCAATACACTTAGGTTGACTTGACGAGCCTAGCATGTACAGAGATGGCCTCGGAACACAGAAGACCGAAAGGTCGAGCATGTGTCGTATAGAAGATACGATCAACATGAAGATGTTCACCGATGTTGACTAGTCCGTCTCACGTGATGATCGGACACGGCCTAGTTAACTCGGATCATGTTTCACTTAGATGACTGGAGGGATGTCTATCTGAGTGGGAGTTCATTGAATAATTTGATTAGATGAACCTAATTATCATGAACTTAGTCTAAAATCTTTACAATATGTCTTGTAGATCAAATGGCCCACGTTGACCTCAACTTCAACACGTTCCTAGAGAAAACCAAGCTGAAAGACGATGGCAGCAACTATACGGACTGGGTCCGGAACCCGAGGATCATCCTCATAGCTGCCAAGAAAGATTATGTCCTAGAAGCACCGCTAGGTGACGCACCTGTCCCAGAGAACCAAGACATTATGAACGCTTGGCAGTCACGTGCTGATGATTACTCCCTCGTTCAGTGCGGCATGCTTTACAGCTTAGAACCGGGGCTCCAAAAGCGTTTTGAGAGACACGGAGCATATGAGATGTTTGAAGAGCTGAAAATGGTTTTTCAAGCTCATGCCCGGGTCGAGAGATATGAAGTCTCCGACAAGTTCTTCAGCTATAAGATGGAGGAAAATAGTTCTGTCAGTGAGCACATACTCAAAATTTCTGGGTTGCATAACCGCTTGACTCAACTGGGAGTTAATCTACCGGATGACGCGGTCATTGACAGAATCCTTCAGTCGCTTCCACCGAGCTACAAGAGCTTTGTGATGAACTTCAATATGCAGGGGATGGAAAAGACCATTCCTGAGGTATATTCAATGCTGAAATCAGTGGAGGTGGAAATCAAAAAGGAACATCAAGTGTTGATGGTGAATAAAACCACTAAGTTCAAGAAAGGCAAGGGTAAAAAGAACTTCAAGAAGGATGGCAAGGGAGTTGCCGCGCCCGGTAAGCAAGCTGCCGGGAAGAAGCCAAAGAATGGACCCAAGCCCGAGACTAAGTGTTTTTATTGCAAGGGAAGTGGTCACTGGAAGCGGAACTGCCCCAAATACTTAGCGGACAAGAAGGCCGGCAACACTAACGGTATATGTGATATACATGTAATTGATGTTTACCTTACCAGTACTCGTAGTAGCTCCTGGGTATTTGATACCGGTGCGGTTGCTCACATTTGTAACTCAAAGCAGGAGCTGCGGAATAAACGGAGACTGGCGAAGGATGAGGTGACGATGCGCGTCGGGAATGGTTCCAAGGTCGATGTGATCGCCGTCGGCACGCTGCCTCTACATTTACCTACGGGATTAGTTTTAAACCTCAATAATTGTTATTTAGTGCCAACTTTGAGCATGAACATTGTATCAGGATCTCGTTTAATTCGAGATGGCTACTCATTCAAATCCGAGAATAATGGTTGTTCTATTTATATGAGAGATATGTTTTATGGTCATGCTCCGTTGGTGAATGGTTTATTCTTAATGAATCTCGAGCGTAATGTTACACATATTCATAGTGTGAATACCAAAAGATGTAAGGTTGATAATGATAGTCCCACATACTTGTGGCACTGCCGCCTTGGTCACATAGGTGTCAAACGCATGACGAAGCTCCATGCAGATGGACTTTTAGAGTCTCTTGATTACGAATCATTTGACACATGCGAACCATGCCTCATGGGTGAAATGACTAAGACTCCATTCTCAGGAACAATGGAGCGAGCAACCAACTTATTGGAAATCATACATACTGATGTGTGCGGTCCAATGAATGTTGAGGCTCGCGGTGACTATCGTTATGTTCTCACCCTCACTGATGACTTGAGTAGATATGGGTATGTCTACTTAATGAAACACAAGTCCGAGACCTTTGAAAAGTTCAAGGAATTTTAGAGTGAGGTTGAGAATCAACGTGACAGGAAAATCAAGTTCTTGCGATCAGATCGTGGGGGAGAATACTTGAGTCACGAATTTGGCACACACTTAAGAAAATGTGGAATAGTTTCACAACTCATGCCGCCTGGAACACCTCAGCGTAATGGTGTGTTCGAACATCGTAATCGCACTCTATTAGATATGGTGCGATCTATGATGTCTCTTACCAATTTACCGCTGTCATTTTGGGGCTATGCTTTAGAGACTGCCGCATTCACTCTAAATAGGGCTCCATCGAAATCAGTTGAGACAACACCGTATGAATTATGGTTTGGGAAGAAACCTAAGCTGTCATTTCTAAAAGTTTGGGGATGCGATGCTTATGTCAAGAAACTTCAACCTGAAAAGCTCGAACCCAAATCGGAAAAATGTGTCTTCATAGGATACCCTAAAGAAACTATTGGGTATACCTTCTACCTCACATCCGAAGGCAAGATCTTTGTTGCCAAGAATGGGTCCTTTCTAGAGAAAGAGTTTCTCTCGAAAGAAATAAGTGGGAGGAAAGTAGAACTTGATGAAGTATTACCTCTTGAACCGGTAAGTGGTGCAGCACAAGAAAATGTTCCTGAGGTGCCTGCACCGACTAGAGAGGAAGTTGATGATGATGATCATGAAACTTCAGATCAAGTTGCTACTGAACTTCATAGGTCCATGAGGACACGTTCCGCACCAGAGTGGTACGGCAACCCTGTCTTTGAAATCATGTTGTTAGACAATGGTGAACCTTCGAACTATGAAGAAGCGATGGCGGGCCCGGATTCCGACAAATGGCTGGAAGCCATGAAATCCGAGATAGGATCCATGTATGAAAATGAAGTATGGACTTTGACTGACTTGCCTGATGATCGGCGAGCTATAGAAAATAAATGGATCTTTAAGAAGAAGACATACGCGGATTGTAATGTGACCATCTATAAAGCTCGGCTTGTCGCTAAGGTTTATCGACAAGTTCAAGGGGTTGACTACGATGAGACTTTCTCACCCGTAGCGAAGCTGAAGTTCGTCTGAATCATGTTAGCAATTGCCGCATTCTATGATTATGAGATATGGCAAATGGACGTCAAAACGGCATTCCTTAATGGTTTCCTTAAGGAAGAATTGTATATGATGCAGCCGGAAGGTTTTGTCGATCCTAAGAATGCTGACAAGGTGTGCAAGCTCCAACGCTCGATTTATGGGCTGGTGCAAGCATCTCGGAGTTGGAACATTCGTTTTGATGAGATGATCAAAGCGTTTGGGTTTACGCAGACTTATGGAGAAGCATGCATTTACAAGAAAGTGAGTGGGAGCTCTGTAGAATTTCTCATATTGTATGTGGATGACATACTGTTGATGGGAAATGATATAGAATTCTTGGAAAGCATAAAGGCCTACTTGAACAAGTGTTTTTCAATGAAGGATCTTGGAGAAGCTGCTTATATATTAGGCATCAAGATCTATAGAGATAGATTGAGACGCCTCATTGGTCTTTCACAGAGTACGTACCTTGACAAGATATTGAAGAAGTTCAAAATGGATCAGTTAAAGAAGGGGTTCTTACCTGTATTGCAAGGTACGAGATTGAGCATGGCTCAATGCCCGACCACGGTAGAAGATAGAGAAAAGATGAGTGTCGTCCCCTATGCCTCGACCATAGGGTCTATCATGTATGCTATGCTGTGTACCAGACCTGATGTAAACCTTGCCGTAAGTTTGGTAGGAAGGTACCAAAGTAATCCTGGCATGGAACACTCGACAGCGGTCAAGAATATCCTGAAGTACTCGAAGAGGACTAAGGATATGTTTCTCGTTTATGGAGGTGATGAAGAGCTCGTCGTAAAGGGTTACGTCGATGCTAGCTTCGACACAGATCTGGATGACTCTAAGTCACAAACCAGATACGTGTACATTTTGAATGGCGGGGCAGTAAGCTGGTGTAGTTGCAAGCAAAGCATTGTGGTGGGATCTACATGTGAAGCGGAGTACATGGCAGCCTCGGAGGTAGCACAAGAAGCAGTCTGGGTGAAGGAGTTCATTACCGACCTAGGAGTCACACCCAATGCGTCGGGCCCGATGACTCTATTCTGTGACAACACTAGAGCTATTGCCCTTGCCAAGGAGCCCAGGTTTCACAGGAAGACCAGGCATATCAAGCGTCGCTCAACTCCATTCATGAAAGTGTTCAAAATGGAGACATAGAGATTTGTAAAGTACATACGAACCTGAATGTGGCAGATCCATTGACTAAACCTCTCCCTAGAGCAAAACATGATCAACACCAGAACTGCATGGGTGTTCGATTCATCACAATGTAACTAGAATATTGAATCTAGTGCAAGTGGGAGACTGTTGGAAATATGCCCTAGAGGCAATAATAAAATGGTTATTATTATATTTCATTGTTCATGATAATTGTCTATTGTACATGCTATAATTGTGTTATCCGGAAATCGTAATACATGTGTGAATACATAGACCACAACACGTCCCTAGTGAGCCTCTAGTTGACTAGCTCGTTGATCAAAAGATAGTCATCGTTTCCTGACTATGGACATTGGATGTCATTGATAACGGGATCACATCATTAGGAGAATGATGTGATGGCCAAGACCCAATCCTAAGCATAGCTCAAAGATCGTGTAGTTCGTTTGCTGTAGCTTTTCCGAATGTCAAGTATCATTTCCTTAGACCATGAGATTGTGCAACTCCCAGATACCGTAGGAGTGCCTTGGGTGTGCCAAACGTCACAACGTAACTGGGTGACTATAAAGGTACACTACAGGTATCTCCAAAAGTGTCTGTTGGGTTGGCACGAATCGAGACTGGGATTTGTCACTCCGTGTGACAGAGAGGTATCTCTGGGCCCACTCGGTAATGCATCATCATAATGAGCTCAATGTGACCAAGTGGTTGATCATGGGATCATGCATTATGACGCGAGTAAAGTGACTTGCCAGTAACGAGATTGAACGAGGTATTGGGATACCGACGATCGAGTCTCGGGCAAGTAACATACCGACTGACAAAGGGAATTGTATATGGATTGATTGAATCCTCGACATCGTGGTTCATCCGATGATATCATCATGGAGCATGTGGGAGCCAACATGGGTATCCAGATCCCGCTATTGGTTATTGACCGGAGAGGCGTCTCGGTCATGTCTGCATGTCTCCCGAACCCGTAGGGTCTACACACTTAAGGTTCGGTGATGCTAGGGTTGTAGAGATATTAGTATGCAGTAACCCGAAAGTTGTTCAGAGTCCCAGATGAGATCTCGGACGTCACGAGGAGTTCCGGAATGGTCCGGAGGTAAAGATTTATATATATAGGAACTCCAGTTTCGGCCATCGGAAAGGTTTCAGCGGTCGCCGGTATTGTACCGGGACCACCGGAAGGGTCCCAGGGGTCCACCGGGTGGGGCACCTATCCCGAAGGGCCCCATAGGCTGAAGTGGGAGAGGAACCAACCCCTGGTGGGCTGGTGCGCCCCCCTTGGGCCTCCCTTGCGCCTAGGGTTGGGAAACCCTAGGGGTGCGGGCACCCCCCACTTGGCTTTTGGGGGAAGCCACCCCTTGGCCGCCGCCCCCTTGGAGATTGCATCTCCTAGGGATGGCGGCCCCCAAGGCCCCTATATAAAGAGGGGGGAGGGAGGGCAGCCGCACCCTGGCTCTTGGCGCCTCCCTCTCCCTCCGTAACACCTCTCCTCCACGCTTGTGCTTGGCGAAGCCCTGCCGGGATCCTGCTGCATCCACCACCACGCCGTCGTGCTGCTGGATCTTCATCAACCTCTCCTTCCCCCTTGCTGGATCAAGAAGGAGGAGACGTCTTCCCAACCGTACGTGTGTTGAACGCGGAGGTGCTGTCCGTTCGGCACTTGGTCATCGGTGATTTGGATCACGACGAGTACGACTCCATCAACCCCGTTCTCTTGAATGCTTCCGCGCGCGATCTACAAGGGTATGTAGATGCACTCCTCTCTCCCTCGTTGCTAGATGACTCCATAGATTGATCTTGGTGATGCGTAGAAAATTTTAAAATTCTGCTACGTTCCCCAACACGTAATATATGCTATCTTGAGAGAAGCCACTAGTGAAACCTATGGCCCCTGGGTCTACTTTACATGATATAAGTTTCCGATCTATAATTCTAGTTTACTATTTATTTTGCAATCTTTATTTTCCAATCTATACAACAAAAATACCAAAACTATTCATCTTATTATCTTTATCAAATCTCACTTTTGCAAGTGGCTGTGAAGGGATTGACAACCCCTTTATCGCGTTGGTTGCAAGGTTCTTGATTGTTTGTGAAGGTACTAGGCGACTTGCGTGTAGTCTCCTACTGGATTGATACCTTGGTTCTCAAAAACTGAGGGAAATATTTACGCTACTTTCCTGCATCACCCTTTCCTCTTTGAGGGAAAACCAACACATCCTCAAGAGGTGGCATTGTGCCGTGTAGTTTCCCACGCTTTGTATTCTTTTAGTGCTGCTTTGTCTTGAACTGATATGATTTGAACCGTGTCTCTATTTTGATTTGACAAGACAATGCAGTGACCATAGGACATAGATATATGTTTGTTTGATGCTTTTATTATGTACTACTTGGCAATAGAAGACTTGGTAGTTTAATCCTATCCACCTTACTAATGAACTGGTTCACCGAAATGAGTTTCATATACTAGTACATGATAAACCTGTTATGTGTCTACTTGTTTCTTCTTTTACAATGCTGACAGAATATTGGGGAAGAGTGCCTTATTAAGAAATGGTAAAGGAAGTAATGTAGATAAGGTTCAGGATAGTGAGACATCCTTGTTGGTCTCCAACAAAGCTGATAAAATAGCTAAGGAAAACTATTGAAGATAGTGAGACAACCCCAAAGTCCTGTCTTGGTTTACTGTTCGAGTTATTGGCCACTATCGCTTGCACAAGCTATTCAAACTCACTGTCTGAATCAGTTCGATTTCTTGAGTCTCAACTACAAGATGAAAGACATCGATCAGCTATGCCGCGACAAGAATCGGAAGGACTGAGGAAGCCCCTGGAGCATTCAGATGCATACTTTCTGGTGCAACAACAAGCGTTGGAGGATTTTAGCGTCAAATAGGACAAAGCTAATAAGATTGCTAAGCTTATTGCCAGCATGGTGGATACCCAGGATAATGTTTGTTGAGCTCTTCTGAAGTTGTTTCAGTTATGGACTTGTTTTGCTGCCGCGTTTATTTGCACTGGTGGCCAATTTTGATGGCCAATGTATGTAATATGTTGCTTTGTTCCCTATATTTGCACTGGTGGCGAACTTTGATGCCCAGTGGATGTAATATCTGTAATAGCCATAATAGCCTAGCATTAGTTCCTTGCTTATTTATTTCCTTATTGTCTTGTTTAGTTGTTTGCTTGTAGTCACTGTAGTTATTTTTTCCGTGTTTTTCTAGTGGCCACAATAAACTAGGCCACAATAACCATGGTAACACATGGACTGTTGTGACCATGGTCCTGCTACCTGCTGTAGTGACCAAGGCTCTCCACGGGCTGTACGATCCATGGGCCTTCCACGCGCAGTAGGATCCATGGGCCTTCTACGGGCCATAGGATCCATGGGCCTTCTATGGGCCGTCTCATCTATGGGCCTTCTACGGGCTGTATAATCATTTCGCCAAACATGCGCCGTACTATTCATGGACCAATGACGGACCGCAAAATGGCCCGTAAACGGGCTAGAGTTGAAATCATCTGTTTTATGGCCCGACCATAACGGGCCGTTAATAGGCCGTAATTGATAGCGCCATGAAAACAACCCAACATGTTAACAAGCCACAAGCAGGCCGACTGTAACCACGGGCTGAATTTGGCCCACAAGCTGAACAGGCCAGTAACGGACTGTAAGTAATCGAATTTTGGAAATGTGCCCAAGAATAAATGGGCCCTTAGAAGGCCGAAAGTTAACACGGGCTAGAAATGGCTGACAGACTAATGTGCCGTTAACGGGTATAAAGCGATACACTGTTCATTACGGGCCAGTTTCACCACGGCCCGTTAATGGGCCAAGATTTACAAAGGGCCTCATATGGGTAGAAAGACGTCATGGGCCGTACATGGGCTGGAAGTTACAATGGGCTAGAATCATACTGGATGGCCCAGATGACGCTACTGGGCCTAATTCGGGTAAGCCGTAACGGGCCATGACATAGCGGCCTATAAATGGGCTATGTGCTAACAGGCCGTTAACAGGCTTTCCGTGGGCCGGCCCGCTACCTCTTTGACCAAGTCAAACGGGCCGGCCTTTTCACCGGAATGTGCCTCTGTTGGGCCGTGCCATGTGTTGATGTATCATAGGTGCCTCCTGTCCAATGAGTGGATGACATCTGTCCCAACGGTTAGCCAACACGTGTTTCCTCCAGCCAATGAGAATTTTACACAGGGAAAATCCCCATTGGTCTGTGATGTTAACGGGTTATCGGATGCAAAATCGGACCCGATAGCTTAACGACGACCCATTACGGTGGATGCCACGTGCCGGTCACCCTTGACAAAAGCACTTCCATGACGCGCCATTTATCATCATGGAAGTGGACACTTTCATGATGATAATTTTGGTAATGTCATGGAACACTTCTACAATAGCACACGTATGACTATCTTGATTCTGTCATAAAATCGTCATGGATGTACATGCATGACAGAAAACGTGACCTACTATGACAAACATGGATGTACATGCATGACGAAGCTGGGGGCTCACGGCGAGTTGGCTCATGGCGACGTCCCCAAGCGACAACAACAACTCATGCTGCTGACCGTACGGAAGGGGCCATCCCCATGATGTAGTCCTCGCCGCGGCAGCCAGTGCGAGTGCAACAGAATCAAGACCCCGCCGATGTTTCGATGACCTCTTGTGACCCCTGAGCATGTCTAGGCCAACAATGAGCCCTGGAGGATAGGCGGAGAGGAGACACGCGCGTCGTCGTCGAGCATAGCCGTGACGACGTCCACCGGACCGACGGGTACGGCGGCCCTGATGTCGATGAGCCCGCGCTCGGTATTGGCGGGTGCCTACCTTTCGAGGTTGGCTGCCTTGCCTTTACTCATGAGCTGTGGCAAGTCCATTGGCCGTCCGTTCGCACGTTCAAGCTAGAAATACCCAAGAAGTACGACGGGAGGTTGAACTCGGCAGAGTTCCTGAGCATCTACACCATCACTGTTCAGGCTGCCGGGGGAAGATATGAGAAGGTGTTTGCCAACTACTTCCCTTTGGCCCTCAAGTCCAATGTGAGGTCTTGGCTGATGCACCTACCGGAGAACTCCATTTCGTCATGGGCTGACCTGTGCCACGAGTTCATTGGCGCCTTCATGGGTGGCCATCAAGAACCTGGCAGGCCCAGTGACTTGCAACTTCTCCAACAGAAGGAATGAGAAACCCTCTGTAAGTATTTACAGAGATTCAACAAAGTTCATAGAAATATCCCAAATATCCATCCGGCAGTCGTAATAGCTGCCTTCCAGTCCAATGTGCGCAACCATCGTATTCGTTCCAAGATGAACGTATGGTTTCCCAAGACTGTGAAGGAGCTTTACACTTTGGTAGATAAGTGTGCTCGGATGGAGGAAGGAAGGAAGTTGCCCGGAGAGGAAGATTGCACCAATGTTGATTCAGAGGATGACGATGAATCAACTAGTTAGAAGAAGAGCAAGAAGCAGAGTAAGAAGCGAAAAGATAAGGAAGTGATGACTTTTGAAGGATCGGGTACACCTAGTACCAGCAAGAAGGCCAAAGCTGAGGCCCCCCGGCAAGGAAGCTGTCATGTGCACTGACTGCCAGGAAGCCGCTGCTGCTGAGAAAGCCGGGAAAGGTGATGGGCCATACTACAAGATTCATCGGACCAAGGGCCACGACTTTCAAGAGTGTTATCAGGTTGAGCAGCTTGTCAAGAAATAGAGAGCGGAATATGAGAAGCATGATAAGGAGAAAGGTCAGAATGTTGCTAGAGGTAAGGGTCGAGGTGGTGAAGTAAATCGCCCCGGCAAACCCTTTAGGGACCAAGGAAAGCCCGCCAAAGGTCGAGAGAAGGAAACCTGTGATGATGAGAGTGATGGAGGGGATGAATAGGAAACCAATGAGCAGGAGTTTCAGAAGTCCATGGATGCCCTGTGCATTGAAGGAGGTGCATCTCTGCACACTTCTCACCGCCGGCTCAAACGGTGGGCACGAGAAGTCAATGCCGTGCAACCAGTGCCGGAGGCCCGGAAGCCGCTCAAATGGTCTCACACACCCATCATCTTGACGAGGAGGACCATCCTAGCCGTACCACTGCGATAGGGTGTTTGCCGTTGTTGGTCTCCCCAACAATTTGCAACCTCAAGGTCACAAAGATGTTGGTGGATGGCGGGGCCGGGTTGAATCTGATTTCCCCAGTAGTTATCAGCAAACTTCAGATAGGAGGGGAAGAGATAGAGGTTACCGACACGTTTCAAGGAGTTAATCCCGGCAGGAGCCAACCTAAGGGAAAGATCACGTTGCCGGTAACGTTTGGGGGAGAACTGAACTACCGGACTGAGAGGATTGTGTTTGGTGCGGTTGATCTCCCCCTGTTGTATAATGGGATTCTTGGACGCCTGACCCTGGCTAAGTTCATGGCGGCACCCCACTATGCCTACAACACCTTGAAGATGCTAGTCCACTGGGACTCCTCACCAACCCATCAGATGAGAAGGATGCAATCATTTGTGTGGACAAGATGTACCGGGAAGTGGTCACAGCAGAGACAGCGGTGGCGGCAGCTCCCGCTAAGGGAAACAAAGGAAAAAATACAGATTGTAGGAGCTCCGGCAAAGGGTCCGGGAAGCGTGCCCCCACCGAGTGCACGACACCCGTTGACGACATGCCGAAGTGTTCCTAGAGCAAGAGATCCAAGGTTGTTGCACCCCAGGTGAAGGAGGTCCCGGCAGGGCTGGCTGGCATTGATTGTACTTGCACTATCAGCGCCACCCTCGATGACAAATAGGAAAGCGCGCTCGTTGCCTTCCCGTGGGCGAATGTCGATGTGTTTGCTTGGCAACCATCTGATATCCCCAGTGTTCCCATGGAGGTAATGGAGCACCACCTTGCTATCTGCCCACATGCCTGACCTGTCAAGCAGAAAGTCCAGAAGCAGGCCTTGGAGAGGCAATAGTTCATTGCAGAAGAGATCAAGAAACTTGAGGCAGCGGGTTTGGTCAGAGGAGTGCTGCATCCCACGTGGTTGGCAAATCCAGTAGTAGTCCGGAAGGCTAACGGGAAGTGGAGGCTTTGCATAGATTTCAGAGATCTCAACAAGGCTTGCCCGAAAGAGCCATTTCCCTTGCCGCGTATCGACCAGATTATGGATTCCGCTTCTGGTTGTGATTTGCTCTCCTTTCTGGACGCATACTCTGCGTATCACCAAATCTTCATGTCCAAGGAATATGAAGAGAAGACATCGTTCATCACTCCATGTGGTACGTACTGCTTTGTTCATGTGCCATTCGGATTGAAGAGTGTCGGGTCCACTTTCGCAAGGGCAATCCAGATTGGTTTTGAGCCACAGTTGCACAGAAACATAGAAGCCTATATGGATGATATTGTGATCAAGACCAAAGATAAGGCCACCCTTATTTGGGATTTGGAGGAGACATTCGATAATCTGCGCAAGATCAATATGAAGCTCAACCCGGAGAAGTGTGTATTTGGTGTTCCCTCCGGCAAGTTGCTTGGGTTCTTTGTATCCCATAGTGGGATCGAAGCCAACCCCAACAAGATCAAGGCTATCGAGCAAATCCAAGCGCCAAGGACAGTTAAGGATGTGAGGCATCTGACAGGATGTGTTGCCACGCTAAGCGGATTCATCTCCAAGTCCACCGAGCGCGCCCTGCCGTTCTTCAAAATTTTGAAGAATGCCGGTCCTATGAAGTGGACCCCAAAAGCAGATGCAGCTTTGCAAGAGTTAAAGGCCTACTTGTCCTCTATGCCTACCTTGGTTGCTCCCAAACCCTAGGAGCCATTGTTGCTATACTTGGCAGCGACCATCCAAGTAGTCAGTGCAGCCTTGGTAGAACAGCGAGAAGTAGATGAGGCAAAAAGTGAGCTGCGATCGGCAGAATCAGAGAAGGATCATGACTGCAATGAGCACGACTACGAGAGCAACCCCAAGGACGCGGCAAGGAAGAAAGTGGTGCAGCGACCAGTGTACTTCGTTAGCTCCTTGTTACAGGGGGCTAGATCCAGGTACTCTGGCGTGCAGAAGTTGATCTTTGGTCTCATTATGGACTCAAGGAAACTTTGCCACTACTTCCAAGCCCATGAGATAATGGTTGTTACTCATTTCTCGTTGCAAAGGATACTCCGAAACCCTAAGGCTACCGGTAGAATAGTGGAGTGGGCTTTGGAGTTATCCAACTTTGGATTGAAGTTTGAGAGCACATCAACTATTCAGAGTAGGGTGTTGGCAGAGTTTATTGCAGAATGGATGCCAACCCCTGATGAGGAAGTGACAGAGATAGTTATCTCCGGCAAGGAATCGCCCCAAGAATGGATTATGTATTTTGATGGTGCTTTTTCCCTACAAGGTGCGGGAGCTGGCGTGCTTCTTGTCGCCCCCTCCGGGGAGCACTTGAAGTACGTCGTCCAAATGCATTTTTCCCGGGATGAAGCCACCAACAATACAACTAAGTATGAAGGGCTCCTTGACGGGCTCAGGATTGCAGCAGAATGGGGAATTAAGAAGCTGATCATCCGAGGAGATTCACATCTTGTGGTGAGACAAGTCAACAAATATTATCAGAGTCCATAGATGGAGGCATACGTCGAGGAAGTGAGGAGATTGGAGGAGCGCTTTGATGGATTGCCAACAAAGCACGTACCCCGTACGGAAAAAGCATAGCCGATCATCTGTCAAAGTGTGCTGCGCAGAAGCTTCCTGTGGAACTAGGGACTTTTATTCTCCACCTCACTCAGCCCTCCGTATCCCCAGCAACAATTGCCCAGAAGAGGAGAAAGTTAGACTACGGTAAGCCTCTCCTGGTAGAGCCGTCAGCTCCCGACAGAGACCCTACCGGAAACAACTCCTCACAGCCTGCCAGACCACCCCCTCCAGCCGGGCCCATGGACCCCGTGAACGAGGCTGGAGCTCCCGTAGCAGAGGAGGTGCCACTAGTCCTCGTTGCCGTGCCCCAGTCTCCAACTTGGGCGAGGCACATTATCCACTTCTCCAACCCGGAGAGCTTCCCGGTGACCAAGATGAAGCTGAAAAAGTAGCCCCGGGCCAGTATGTATCAGTTTGTCGATGACACTCTGTACAGAAGGAGGCCCAACAGTGTGAAATTGAAGTTGTCTGCCGGGAAGAAGGAAAGGAACCGCTGGCTGAGATTCACAGAGGAATGTGCGGCTCCCACATTGGATCAAGGGCGTTAGTTGGGAAAGCATTCTGGCAAGGGTTCTATTGGCCCACAGTGATACGTCTCCAACGTATCTACTTTTTCTCACGCTTTTCCTCGTGTTTTGGACTCTAATTTGCATGATTTGAATGAGACTAACCCCGGACCGACGTTGTTTTCAGCAGAACTACCATGGTGTTGTTTTTGTGCAAAAATAGAAGTTCTCGGAATGGAATGGAACTTTTTGAGGAATTTTTATATCGATAATAAGAATTTCTGGAGCCAAGACCTACCGGAGAGGGGCCCCTGGGTGGGCACAACCCACTAGTGCGCGCCGCCCTCTCCTAGCACGCCCAGGTGGGTTGTACCCACCTGGTGCCCCCGTAGACGACCCCCTGATACTATAAAATCACATATTTCCAGAAAAAAAATCAGGGAGAAAGAATTATCATGATCCACGAGACGGAGCCGCCGCCAAGCCCTGTTCTTCCTCGGGAGGGCAGATGTGGAGTCCGTTTGGGGCTCCGAAGAGGGGGATCTTCGTTCTTCGTCATCACCAACCCTTCTCCATCGCCAATTCCATGATGCTCCCCACCAGGAGTGAGTAATTCCTTCATAGGCTCGCTAGTCAGTGAGGAGTTGGATGAGATTCATCATGTAATCGAGTTAGTTTTGTTAGGGCCTGATCCCTAGTATCCACTGTGTTCTTAGATTGATGTTGCTATGACTTTGCTATGCTTAATGCTCGCCACTTTGGGCCCGGGTGCCATGATTTCAGATCTGAACCGTTTATGAATTCATCATTATATCCATGTTTTAGATCCAATCTTGCAAGTTATAGTCACCTACTACGTGTTATGATCCGGCAACCCCAGAGTGACAACAACCAGGCCCACTCCTTGTGATGACCGTAGTTTGAGGAGTTCATGTATTCCCTATGTGTTAATGCTTTGTTCCAGTTCTCTATTAAAAGGAGGCCTTAATATCCCTTAGTTTCCAATATGGACCCCGCTGCCACGGGAGGGTAGGACAAAAGATGTCATGCAAGTTCTTTTAATAAAGCACGTATGACTATTTACGGAATACATGCCTACATTATATCGATGAACTGGAGCTAGTGCCGTATCGCCCTAGGTTATAACTGTCTCATGATGAATATCATCCAACAAGTCATGGATCCAATGCCTACGAACTTTTCCATATTGTTTCTGCTAAGTTACTACTGCTATCATCACTGTTACACTTGCTACAAAATTACTGCTATCACTGTTACTGTTACTGTTGCTGCTATCACTACTATCAAAACTATCATATTACTGTGCTACTGATTACTTGCTGCAGATAATTAATCTACAGGTGTGGTTGAATTGACAACTCATCTGCTAATACCTTCAAATATTCTTTGGCTCCCCTTGTGTCAAATCTATAAATTTGGGTTGAATACTCTACCCTCGAAAACTGTTGCGATCCCCTATACTTGTGGGTTATCAAGACCTTTTTCTAGCGCCGTTGCCAGGGAACATAGCTATATTTGTTGAGTCACTTGGGATTATTATCATGTTATCACTATGAAGAATATGAAGGATCAAAATACTAAGATATTTCCCTCAAAGACGAGGGGAGTTAAGGAACTGCCATCCAGTTTTGCCTTAGATTCACCTTCTGTTATGAATAAACCTGCAACACCACCACATGCTATTTATTCTGATATGTCGCAAGTTATTGATGATGCTACTTCTACTATGAATGATGCTTATGATGATGCTAGTATCTTGCTTGATAATGATGATGTGCCACTTGGTGAGTTTCTTGATAAACCAATGGCTAGAGTTATGCAACATGATGTTGAATCTGATGATGAGCTTGAAACTGAATCTCCTGAAACACCTCCTAGAACTAGCCTTCCTAGATATGAATTGCCTAAGGTACTGGAATGTTATGTTATGAGTGAAGAAGCAACTAGAGATATTCTTGCTTGTAATGATACAGATGATCTAGAGAAATTATTACACAAGTATAAAGAAAAATCTCTGAATGCTAGAATGAAATGTGATCCTAAGTTTGCAACTTCACCTATCTTTATTGATGATAAGGATTATGAATTCTCTATCGACCCAGAGTTAATTACTTTGGTTGAATATGATCCTTTCCATGGTTATGAAACTGAAACTGCTGTGGCACATCTTACTAAGTTGAATGATATGACCACCCTTTTTACCCACGATGAGAAAACTCGCTATTACTTTATTCTCAAATTATCTCCTTTCTCATTGAAGGGTGATGCTAAAGCTTGGTACAATACTCTTGCTCCTGGTTGTGTGCGTAGTCTCCAGGATATGACTTATTACTTCTTTGAAAAATATTTTCCTGCTCATATGAAACAAGTTGCCTTGCAGGAAATATTTAACTTTGTGCAAACTAAACAAGAGAGTCTCCCACAAGCTTGGGGGATGCTTTGCCAGTTACTTAATGCTTTGCCTGATCCTCCTCTTAAGAAAAATGAAATACTTGATATCTTCTATAATGGACTAACCGATGCTTATAGGGACTTCCTAGATAGTTGTGCTGGTTGTGTTTTCAGGGAACGAACTGTTGGACAAGCTGAAGAATTATTGAATAATATATTGAAAAATTATGATGATTGGACTATTCCTAAACAACCACCTAAACCCACTCCGAAGAAGAGGGGTATATTATATCTCAGTCCTGAAGATATGCAAGAGGCAAAGAAATCTATGATGGAAAAATGTATTAAAGCCGAGGATGTTAAAAATTTACCTCCTATTGAAGAAATACATGGGCTTAATACACCACCAATGCCTAAGGTGGTAGAGGTAAATTCTCTTATGAAGTTCAATGATAATGATAATCCTCACAATATGCATCCTAGTCAATGCATTTACGAGTTTGAAAACTACATTAGAAAACAAGATCACTTCAATGCAAATGTTATGAAACAATTGAAATATAATTCTGATATGATTGCTTGCCTGAGTGACTTGTTAATTAGAATCTCAAATGATGTTACAGGTGTTGGAAACATGCTTCTATGGTTCAAACTCAATTAGAACAAGTTGATAAATCTCAAAGAGAATTACTTGATGAAATGAATCATAATATGCATGACTTTGCTGTTAGAGTTGTAACTAGAGGAGGTAAAATGACTTAGCAACCACTTTATCCTGAGGGACACCCTAAAATAAGCGCACAAGATTCACAAAGAGCTAACACTAGTGCACCTAGTCCTTCTAAGAAGAAAAAGAAAAATGATAGGACTTTGCACACTTCTAGTGAACCTGAAATAGAGAAACCTCATGATAATGGAAATGAAGTTTCTATCTCTGATGCTGAAACTCAATTTGGTAACGAACACTCACCTAATGATAATGAGAGAGATAATGCTAATGTTCATTAAGACTCTCAACCAACCAATGATAAAGAACCAGATAATGATGTTGAGATAGAACCACCTATTGATCTTGATAACCCACAACCTAAAAATAAAAGATATGACAAAAGAGACTTTGTTGCTAGAAAACACGATGAAGAAAGAGAACCGTGGGTTCAAAAACCTATGCCTTTTCCACCCAAGTCAACTAAAAAGAATGATGATGAAGAATTTGAACGCTTTGCTGAAATGCTGAGGCCAGTCTTTTTGCGTCCTCGCTTGACTGATATCTTGAAAATGCCTCCTTATGCAAAATATATGAAAGACATCATCACAAATAAGAGAAAAATACCGGAAGCTGAAATCTCCACTATGCTTGCTAATTAAACTTTTCAAGATGGAGTACCTAAAAAACTTGAAGATCCGGGAATACCAACTATACCTTGCTCTATCAAAAAGAATTATGTGAAAACTGCTTTGTGTGATTTAGGAGCTGGTGTTAGTGTAATGCCTTTCTCTTTATATAAAAGACTTAACTTGAATAAACTCACACCTACTAAAATATCTTTGCAAATGGCTGAAAAATCAACTGCCATACCTATCGGTATCTATGAGGACGTGCCCGTTGTTGTTGCTAATGTTACTATTTTGACTGACTTTGTTATACTTGAGATGCCTGAGGACGACAGCATGTCGATTATCCTTGGTAGAACCTTCTTGAATACTACAGGGGCTGTTATTGATTGCAATAAAAGCAATGCCACTTTTCATATTAATGGCAATGAGCATACGATGCACTTTCCGAAGAAACAATTCCAAGTGAATGGTATTAATGTTATTGAAAAATCTCCAACAATCACTATTGGAAGTTTTCAAATACCTCTACCTACTGCCGAAAAGAACTATGAAATACTTATTGTTGGGGAAATTCATATCCCCATCGAGGTAACTTAGTGATTTACGAAAGTTCTTCGGTTTCATGCTAATCGAAAGTAGTTGTTAATAAGACTTGATCAACCTTATTAATGGATCATTTTCGAACGGTATGAAGTTGATGAATTTAGTAAGCACTACTTCCTGTCCCTACTTGTTATTCTCTGTTTTTATTAGTTAAATAAAATAAAATGGCATCTTTTGTCTGTTTTCTAAATTTCCCGTGCAATAAATAAAATGACCCAAAAATAAAATTTCTCAGAATGCCCTGAAAATTTAATACGATTTGTTTTCTGAATATTTAAGAATTTTTGGTGCAAATAACATCAGAGGGAGGTGCACCAGGTGGGCACAACCCACCTGGGCGCGCCAGCACCCCCAGGCATGCCCTGGTGGGTTGTGGTCCCCACGTGGGCCCCCTCACTTATCTCTTCATACCACATCATCACTTCCCTCTAGAAAACAATTCCCATTGCTCTCTCTCCCGTGTTCTTGAGCTCAAACCTGCGGATTTCGATCTCTTTGCTTGAAGCTCCGTTTCCGAAACTGTTTCGGGGATTGTTGCTTGGTATGTGACTCCACTGTTTGTCCAATTAGTTTTTGCTTTAGTGGTTTATATTTTGAATAATTAGCTACTCTTGGTGCTGCTGTAGATGTGCTTGCATGTTGAATTCTTAGTGTTCTAAGTAGTTTGAATGCTTGCTATGGCTCTATGTATCCCTATGAGTAGTTGCTATCAATCTTACAAAGTTTTGTTGATAAATTTTTGTCACTCCATTTTTTTATTTTCAGAAAATTGTATGCGGACATGAATATCTTCAGGAAGTTTGGCTCTAAGAAGAACTCCAAGGGTGTTATTGGGGAGTCTTCTGACAATGATCTCCACCCTTGAAGGTTGGCGGAAGTACAGCCGTGCGAATGGCCGCACACCCCGTTCCTGCAAGAGGCTGGAATTCTTGAGGAGTTCATGCAATATATTGCTAATGCTGGCCTCACCAGCTTCATCGCAGATGAGTGTGACCAGCACCACATCCTCACAAACATCTTTGTTCATAGCTTTACTTTTTTGCCTTGAAATAATCCTCCTGAAGTGAGCTTTGATTTATATGCTGAAAACCATCAGATACCACTTACTGAATTTTGTGATATATGCTTGATCCCTTCTGATGGGAGCTTAGCTGAACCTAGGCTGGTTGGGTTTGAGGATTTTTATCGCACTTTGACAGTGGGAGTGAGAGGGGGGTGTCAGCCACTACGGCTGCTAGCATACACTTTCCCGTCGTACATTATTTTGCTTTATTTTTTGCTAAGTGCTTGATTGCTAGAAAGAAAGTAGGTGTGCTTAGTGCACCAGACTTTGCTGTTTTACGTCGGGCACTAGAGGGCGACAACACTTATATCTTGGGAGCTATTGTGGCTCGTCGCCTCCATCTTAATAAATCACAGGGTGAAATACATGGTGGGATTTATGCTACTCGCTTGGCGGCTCACTTCGAGGTTGAGATACGCCCTCATGATTTCCCTCTGACCAAAGTTTACCTAGACCGTGCAGCCATGGATCACCACCATTTTACTGATATCGAATCTCCTCACATCCCTATTCTGTACAACCTGGTTTTTAGTGTGAGGACTCGTGATGTTATTCCATTGCCTGCTCCTACTTTGTTTGATTCTGTTGCCAAGGGCGGATATAGGATTATGCCTGCAGATATCATCGCCTACCAGAACGCTCAGACTGCTGTGGAAGCAGCACAACAGCAGCCCCAGCAGTGGGAGAGGATGCCCGCTCCTCAGCACCCCTACTACCCTCCAGGCTACTGACCGATTACCAACTTAGGCCAAAAGCCTAAGATTGGGGGAGTACGTGTTTCTCACCGACATTACATTCATGCATATCATTCCATTTGTCGGTGTTCACACTTTTTCATTGTATCATCCATGCCTAGATTTATTTTCTTGCTTTCTTCTTGTGTTTTGAAAAACTTTAGAAAAACCAAAAAAATTAGTTGTAGTTAATTTACTTTCTATGCATGCTTAGTAGTACTAAAAAGAAAATCCAAAAATATTTCCTTGTTCTTCTTTTGCTTGTTGGGAGCTTTCCCATGTAAATAGTTTTTCTCGTTTTTGCTTTTCCCTTTTATTTGCTTGTTGAGGAACACCAAAAACTCCCAAAAAAATTTAGTGTGTTTCTCTGAATTTCTTTTCTTTTATTCGATTGTACCGAGGAGAAAACCACGATGAAAATGTAGAGTGACTCTCATATGAATAATTGTTGAACTAATAAGAGCCCATTTTACCTTGTCTTCTCTCATTGAATAAAATGTTTGCAGATTCTAGCTGAGTCCATGGCACTCTTGCACTATTATTATATTCATATCATTCGGTCACGCACGTGAAAGGCAATAATGATGACATTCGATGAACTGGCCATGGCAAAGAGAAACTGGTATGAACTCGATTTGTTCTGTTTGTGTAAATACGTTTAACCTAATATCCATGCTTCAGCCCATTATGATTAAACATGTTTGCAATGACAATTAGAGATTATAGTTTCTCATGCCACACATAAGTAGTTGGGAGTTAATAATGATTTATCTTGGATATCAACATGGCGTTAAAATGATTGTGATGTAGTATGATGATATGGTATCCTCCTCTGAATGTTCAAGTGGCTTGACTTGGTACATGTTCATGCATGTAGGTGAATCAAAACCAACATAGCCTCTATAATGTTTATGTTCATGGTGTTCATATCCTACTCATGCTAGTGTCCAATGTTACTTATGCATAATGCATGGTTATGATCGTTGTTGCTCTCTAGCTGGCCGCTTCTCAATCTTAATTGCTAGCCTTCGCATGTACTAAGTGGGGATTCTGCTTGTACATCAAAAACCTTAAACCCAAAGTTATTCCAGATGAGTCCACCATACTTACCTATATGCGGTATTACCCTGCCATCCTAAGTAAATTTGCATGTGCCACCTCTAAAAACTTCTAAAAATTATTCGTTTTGTGTGCCTGGATCGTTCATGGAACGACATGAGGTGGTCAATATCTTCCATGCTAAGCGGGTTATTCTCAGGTCGAGTGTTTATTCTCAGGTAATAGGATGCCCAGTCCCAAACTACAAACATGAAAAAGAGTTCATCTCTGAAATAATTAAACAAAAAACCCCAATGGAATCAAAACCTTTACTTTTACCGCTTGGGAACCGCCACTAGCGTGCTTAGCATGGAAGATGTTGATAACTGATAGTTGTGAAGTGAATAAGAAAGGTGCATGTATCAAAATATCATTTATCCATGTTTTAAAAATTGAGCTCTGGCACCTCTGCAAATCACTGCTTCCCTCTGCGAAGGGACTTTCTATTTACTTTTATGTTGTGTCATCACCTTCTAAAACAAGCGCCAGAAACTGAGTAGAGCACAATGGTCATGATTTGTGCATTGTTGTAGCTAATGTTGGGTGCATCATGATTGGATCTTTTCTACCATGAATTACAATGTTTAGTCGCAGCTTGAACTTTGGAGGTTCTCTGCATTTATGTTTTGCGGTCTCAGAAAGGGCTAGCAAGATACCACTATTGTCATATTATATCATGGTTGTTTTGACAACGTGTTGCTGTTAGAGATATCTTCTTATTGCTCGCTAGATGATTATGTCATTGATATGAGTCATTATAATCTTTAGGACTTATTGTCGACATGGTTAGTTATAATGTTGGCTGAAAACCTGGGTGTTGTTTAAGCTTATTTATGCAAACAAGAGCAAAAGAGTTCATAAAAGTTTTTCTTTCTCTCTTTCAGTTTATCAACCGAATTGCTTGAGGACAAGCAAAGGTTTAAGCTTGGGGGAGTTGATACGTCTCCAACATATCTACTTTTTTCTCATGCTTTTCCTCGTGTTTTGGACTCTAATTTGCATGATTTGAATGAAACTAACCCCGGACCGACGCTGTTTTTAGCATAACTACCATGGTGTTGTTTTTGTGTAGAAATAAAAGTTCTCGGAATGGAACGAAACTTTTTGAGGAATTTTTATAACAATAATAAGAATTTCTAGAGCCAAGACCTATCGGAGAGGGGGCCGTGGGTGGGCATAACCCACCAGGGCGCGCCCCCTCTCCTGGCGCGCCCAGGTGGGTTGTACCCACCTGGTGGTCCCATAGACGACCCCCCTGATACTATAAAATCACATATTTCCAGAAAAAAATCAGGGAGAAAGAATTATCGTGATCCACGAGACGGAGTCGCCACCAAGCCCTCTTCTTCCTCGGGAGGGCAGATCTGGAGTCCGTTTGGGGCTCCGGAGAGGGGGATCTTCATTCTTCGTCATCACCAACCCTTCTCCATCGCCTATTCCATGATGCTCCCCACCAGGAGTGAGTAATTCCTGCATAGCCTCGCTGGTCGGTGAGGAGTTGGATGAGATTCATCATGTAATCTAGTTAGTGTTGTTAGGGCCTGATCCCTAGTATCCACTATGTTCTTAGATTGATGTTGCTATGACTTTGCTATGCTTAATGCTTGCCACTTTGGGCCTGGGTGCCATGATTTCAAATCTGAACCGTTTATGAATTCATCCTTACATCCATGTTTTAGATCCAATCTTGCAAGTTATAGTCACGTACTACGTGTTATGATCCGGCAACCCCGGAGTGACAACAACCGGGCCCATTCCCGGTGATGACCGTAGTTTGAGGAGTTCATGTATTCACTATGTGTTAATGCTTTGTTCCGGTTCTCTATTAAAAGGAGGCCTTAATATCCCTTAGTTTCCAATATGGACCCCACTGTCACGGGAGGGTAGGACAAAAGATGTCATGCAAGTTCTTTTAATAAAGCACGTATGACTATTTACGGAATACATGCCTACATTATATTGATGAACTGGAGCTAGTGTCGTATCGCCCTAGCTTATAACTGTCTCATGATGAATATCATCCAACAAGTCACCAATCCAATGCCTACGAACTTTTCCATATTTTTTCTGCTAAGTTACTACTGATATCATCACTATTACACTTGCTACAAAATTACTGCTATCACTGTTACTGTTACTGTTGCTGCTGTCACTACTATCAAAATTATCATATTACTGTGCTACTGATTACTTGCTACAGATAATTAATCTCCAGGTGTGGTTGAATTGACAACTCAGCTGCTAATACCTTCAAATATTCTTTGGCTCCCCTTGTGTTGAATCTATAAATTTGGGTTGAATACTCTACCCTCGAAAACTGTTGCGATCCCCTATACCCGTGGGTTATCACACAACCCTCCAAGATGCGGTCGAGCTAGTCACAAAATGCCAAGCCTGCCAGTTCCGTTCCAAGAAAACACACCTACCTACCCAAGCTCTTGAACATCCCTCTAGCATGGCCATTTTTGGTCTGGGGGCTCGATATCCTCAGCCCCTTCCCCCGAGCAATCAAGGGCTTTGAATTCTTGTTTGTTGCCATCGACAAGTTTACAAAGTGGCGGAAGTGACTGCCGTGAGAAAGGTGACTGCTCTGTCAGCTATCAAGTTCTTGAAAGAATTGGTATCTCATTTTGGAGTTCTGGCAAGGACCATCACCGACAACAGAACCCAGTTCATGAGTCGCGTCTTCATGCAATATGTTCACGCCCTCGGATGCAAGATCTCATTTGCCTCTGTGCACATCCCCAGAGCAATGGACAAGCTGAGAGGGCGAACGCGGAAGTGCTATGCGGACTCAAGACAAGAACTTTTGATACACTGCAGAAGCACGGAAGGCGGTGGATCGAGTAGCTGCCGGCAGTTCTCTGGTCCCTCAGAACGACACCAAACCGAACCACCAGGCAGACTCCCTTCTCCCTAGTCTATGGGGCAGAAACAGTTATCTGTTGGGGAACGTAGTAATTTCAAAATTTTCCTACGCGCACGCAAGATCATGGTGATGCATAGCAACGAGACGGGAGAGTGTTGTCTACGTACCAACGCAGACCGACTACGGAAGCGATCACACAACGTAGAGGAAGTAGTCGTACGTCTTCTCGATCCGACCGATCCAAGCACCGTTACTCCGGCACCTCCGAGTTCTTAGCACACGTTCAGCTCGATAACGATCCTCGGGCTCCGATCCAGCAAAGCGTCGAGGAAGAGTTCCGTCAGCACGACGGCGTGGTGACGATCTTGATGTACTACCGACGCAGGGCTTCGCCTAAGCACTACAACGGTATGATCGAGGTGGAATTTGGTGGCAGGGGGCACCGCACACGGCTAAGGGACGATCAACAATGATCAATTGTGTGTCAAGAGGTGCCCCCTGCCCCCGTATATAAAGGAGCAAGGGGGAGGGGTTCGGCCGGCCAAGGGAGAGGGGCGCAGGAGGAGTCCTACTCCCACCGGGAGTAGGACTCCCCCCCAATCCTATTCCTAATAGGAATCCTCAAGGGGGAAAGAGAGAAGGGGTGGCCGGCCACCTTCCCTAGTCCTAATAGGACTAGGGAAAGGGGGGAGGTGCGCAGCCCTCTATGGCAGCCCTTTTCACTTTTCCACTAAGGCCCAATAGGCCCATTTGCCTCCCGGGGGGTTCCGGTAACCCTCCCGGTATTCCGGTAAAATCCCCGATTTCACCCGGAACACTTCCGATGTCCAAACATAGGCTTCCAATATATCAATCTTTACGTCTCGACCATTTCGAGACTCCTCGTCATGTCCGTGATCACATCCGGGACTCCGAACAACCTTCGGTACATCAAAATGCATAAACTCATAATAACTGTCATCGTAACGTTAAGCGTGCGGACCCTACGGTTCGAGAACAATGTAGACATGACCGAGACACATCTCCGATAAATAACCAATAGCGGGACCTGGATGCCCATATTGGCTCCTACATATTCTACGAAGATCTTTATCGGTCAGACCGCATAACAACATACGTTGTTCCCTTTGTCATCGGTATGTTACTTGCCCGAGACTCGATCGTCGATATCCAATACCTAGTTCAATCTCGTTACCGGCAAGTCTCTTTACTCGTTCCGTAATACATCATTCCGCAACTAACTCATTAGTTGCAATGCTTGCAAGGCTTAAGTGATGTGCATTACCGAGAGGCCCCAGAGATACCTCTCCGACAATCGGAGTGACAAATCCTAATCTCGAAATACGCCAACCCAACATTTACCTTTGGAGCCACCTGTAGTACTCCTATATAATCACCCAGTTACGTTGTGACGTTTGGTAGTACCCAAAGTGTTCCTCCGGCAAACAGGAGCTGCATAATCTCATAGTCATAGGAACATGTATAAGTCATGAAGAAAAGCAATAGCAACATACTAAACGATCGGGTGCTAAGCTAATGGAATGGGTCATGTCAATCAGATCATTCAACTAATGATGTGATCCCGTTAATCAAATAACAACTCTTTGTTCATGGTTAGGAAACATAACCATCTTTGATTAACGAGCTAGTCAAGTAGAGGCATACTAGTGACACTCTGTTTGTCTATGTATTCACACATGTATTATGTTTCCGGTTAATACAATTCTAGCATGAATAATAAACATTTATCATGATATAAGGAAATAAATAATAACTTTATTATTGCCTCTAGGGCATATTTCCTTCATTATCCCCATGGAACTCATTTATGGGTCACCTCGAGTGCTTGCCTACGATGAAGTAGCGCAAGATCAACACCGTTTTGATGACGCTATGCTACTCGAGGAGAACTGTCTCCAGGCTACTATGCGTGCTGCACACTACCAGCAAGCCCTGCATCTCGCCGCAGGGTTCACGCCCGGTGTTTTGAGGAAGGTGACCTTGTCCTTAGGTGCGTTTAGTCCACCAAGGGTTCAAACAAGTTGTCGCCAAAGTGGGGAGGCCCTTACCGGGTAGTATGAGTCACAAGACCGGGCGCAGTCCGTCTAGAGACCGGAGATGGCACTCAGTTGCAAAACTCATGGAATATTGAGCATCTCCACAAGTTCTACCCATAAGGCGCGGCTGTCGGGCGCCACCTGGCAGCCACCCTTTTGTATGGGCCTTGCCTCATCTGCATGTAACCCCTTGTACAAAGCCGGGGAAACAATCCCGTGCGAGAGAAAATAAAGAAGCGTTGTGGGGGGCCCCGACCAAGATTGCATGCATGCATGAGCATTCCAAGATCACTGGCCTGCTGACCACCGACGAGGACATGTGGTCGGACCTGCGCACATGCATATGCATTTCATGAGCATCTGCATATGCATATAGATAGGATCACATCTTGCATTCATTCTCATATGCATGAAGCTGCAGGTTCCTACCGTGAACTTGTCTTCGACAAGAAGATGAGGAGATTGCCCGGTGAGGGAGTCTTGGACTAAGGGGTCCTCGGGCATCCGGGCTATGTGACGTGGGTTGGACTGATGGGTCGTGAAGATACAAGACAGAAGACTTCCTCCCGTGTCCGGATGGGACTCTCCGTTCCGTGGAAGGCAAACTTGGCATTCAGATATGAAGATTCCTTCCTCTATGAACTGACTCTATACAACCCCAAACCCCTTCGGTGTCTATATAAACCGGAGGGTTTAGTCCGAATAGGCAATCACAATCATACATGCTAGACATCTAGGGTTTAGCCATTACTATCTCGTGGTAGGTCAACTCTTGTAATCCTCATATTCATCAAGATCAATCAAGTAGGAAGTAGGGTATTACCTCCATCAAGAGGGCCCGAACCTGGGTAAACATCGTGTCCCTCGTCTCCTGTTACCATCGACCTTAGACACACAGTTCGGGACCCCCTACCCGAGATCCGCTGGTTTTGACACCGACATTGGTGCTTTCATTGAGAGTTCCGCTGTGTCATCATGAGAAGGTTCGATGGCTCCATTAGTCATCTACAACAATGCCGCCCTGGGGGAGGTTTTTCTCCCCGGCCAGATCTTCGTATTCGGCGGCTTCGCACTGTGGGCCAACTCGCTTGGCCATCTGGAGCAGATCGACAGCTATGCCCCAGGTCACCAGATTAGTTTTGGAAATCTGGAGTATGTCGCTGATATCCGAGGAGACTTGACCTTCCAAGGGTTCACGACCCCAACCTCCGCTCTGGCCTTAGATCCGGTGCGCATAGCCAGGTCTGAAGATGGGATTCTTGGGCCCACCGAACTATCTGCAATCACTAAGCATTGTATGGGAGAGCCAGAGGAAGTAGTGTTGCTGGCAACCATCATGAAGCCGGACTCTTCTCTGGACACTGGCTCCGAACCCTCAGAGTCAGCATCGTGTGAGCTCGGCCAAGGAGTCTCCTTCCCGTCGTACTCCATAGACTCTCTTCTCCCTGGCAAAACCTTACCTTTAAGAGAGGCTCTGGACTTGATGCGACCCCTCGTCATTACAGAGCAGCAATGTCCGAACTACACCCAACCCGGACTAGGGGCTGAGAGCGGGGAATTTTACGTCCCACCCACCACCCACTTCATAGCCACTATCGAGGACGTAACTGAAATGCTCGATTACGGCTCTAAAGACATCGACAGTATGGACGACGATGCCGGAGAAGAGCAGGCCAAAAACCCGCTGTTTATCAGATGGTGGACGGACCCCTCTTCGTATGACATGTAGACGGTGGATACACCCAAAGAGGGTAACGATGATAATTATAAAGATCCAGTGGAGGATAAACCTCCTGTGATATAGCCAAAGCAACAACGTCAGCGACGCCACTCTAAATCATGCCGTGGAAAAGACAGCAATACCAGCACGAGAGACAACGACACTCCGGATGACGCCGAGGACCAAGAAGACCCCGTCGAGCCAACCCCCGAACAGGACGATCGGAAAGATGGGCAAGTTAGCCCTGATGAATAGGCTGTAAATCAAGACTCGAAGGACAACAATTATCTTCCACTTTCTGAGGATGAGGCGGGCCTCGGTGATGAAGACTTTATCGTGCCTGAGGAAACCCTCGAGCAGGAGCGCTTTAAGCGCCGGCTAATAGCCACTGCAAGGAGCCTGAAAAAGAAGCAGCAACAGCTTCAAGCTGATCAAGAGCTACTCAACAACAGGTGGACTAATGTCCTGGTAGCCGAGGAATACGACCTCGAGCGCCCAACCAAAAGTTACCTGAAGCGTAAAATGCTACCTCAATTCGACGACGAGGCAGTTGGGCCTGTACCATCAGCACATAACGCGGCTGACCAACCACCACATGGCCGGGACAAAATGGCAACTCAAGCCGAACACCAGCCTATACTACCTTACCATAAATGTAGGGACACAACAGCTCGGGGATATACATATGACCTACGCAGGACCTGGAAAAGAGAGCAGGTCAGACCAGATCGATCTATGGATCACGGGGGTGTGCCCCAATGCGCTATGACGGCTATCTAGCCGGACATAACAAGCATAACCACATCCAGGCCAAAAACCGCAGACGGACTCCATCCGAGCTACGTCACGACTTGGCCCAATATAGAGGCGCCACACACCCCCTCTGCTTCACTGATGAAGTAATGGAGCATGAATTCCCGGAAGGGTTTAAACCTGTGAACATCGAATCATATGATGGAACAACAGATCCCGCAGTAAGGAATTTCTTCTCCGTATTCATATGGCCCGCGGTGATGATCTTCATGCCATCAAATACCTCCCGCTAAAACTCAAGGGACCAGCTCGACACTGGTTGAACAGCCTGCCTGAAAACTCCATTGGCAGCTGGGCGGACTTGGAAGACGCCTTCTGCGACAACTTCCAAGGTACACACGTCCGACCGCCAGATACCGATAACTTAAGTCACATAGTTCAACAGTCCGGAGAGTCAGCCAGGAAATTCTAGACTAGGTTCCTAACTAAAAAGAACTAGATTGTCGACTGTCCGGATGCCGAAGCCCTAGCGGCCCTTAAGCATAACATCCGCGACGAATGGCTCGCCCGACACCTCGGCCAAGAAAAATCGAAGTCCATGGAAGCCCTCACGGCACTTATGACCCACTTTTGCGCGGGCGAAGATAGTTGGCTAGCCTGTAGCAATAATAGCACAAGCGAACCTGGCACCTCCGAAGCCAGAAAAAGCAACGGCAAGCCCCGATGCAATAGAAACAAGCATCGAAACAACGGTGACAATACCGATGACACGACGGTCAATGCCGGATTCAGTGGCTCCAAGTCCGGCCAGCGCAAGAAGCCATTTAAGAGAAACAATCTGGGCTCATCCATCTTGGACCACATACTCGATTGTCCATGTTAGATCCACGACACCCCCGATAAACATGATATATGTTACCCATATCCCCAAGAGGGAGTGCAAACACACACTTAGGGACATCTACACGATAGAGCCGTCGCCCCAAAATTCAACCCATGGCCGTCTTGCCCGATCACCTTTGATTGTAGAGACCACCCGACCAGTATCCGCCATGGCGGTTCAGCTGCACTGGTCCTCGACCCAATCATTGATGGATTCCACCTCACGCGAGTCCTCATGGACGGTGGCAGCAGCCTCAACCTGCTCTATCAGGATACAGTCTGCAAGATGGGCATCGATCCATCAAGGATCAAGCCCACAAAAACTACCTTTAAAGGAGTAATACCAGGTGTAGAGGCCCGCTGCATGGGCTCAATCACATTGGAAGTCGTCTTCGGTTCCCCAGACAACTTCCAAAGCGAAGACTTGATCTTCGGTATCGTACCCTTCCGCAGTGGCTATCATGCACTGCTCGGACGAACCGCATTTTGCTCGATTCAATGCGGTGCCACACTATGCTTATCTCAAACTCAAGACGCCCGGACCACGCGATGTCATAACAGTCAATGGAAACACTGAATGCTCCGTCCGTACCGAGGAGCACACTGCGACCCTGGCAGCGGAAGTACAAAGCAGCCTTATCAAGCAGAACTTTAATTCAGCAGCCAAGCTCCCGTACACTGTCAAACGAGTCCGGACTACTCCGGAACTTGACAGTCCAGCTCGCGAGGAGTTCGACTAGCAATTCAGCCTCTGTCTTAGTGACGAACAAATGGCGGCGTATGTACCGCGCGTACATAACTACACACTCAAAATACCATGGGCATAGACAGAGGCATAACTCTATTGTGGTCCATAATACGGCTCGACCTTCCCCGGACACACATACTTTCCCTTTTCTTTTTTCCTTTTCTTTTCCACAGGCCCCTCACGACGGCTTGATCATGGATCCTTTCGAATGATGGATATACCAAGGTGGCAAGCAACATAGAAGTGTGGTGGAATCTATAGGTGGTCTTCTTGACGATCACTCTACCTGTTTTCAGGACCCGCACGCAGCTCACCCTTGGTCTTGGCATGTTAAATAGCCATGTTGCTTATCACACTATTTGTTCAAATACGCTTCGACGTATTAATCAAATTATAATGGAAATAGTTTGCGGCCCAACTTATCGGGCATTGGCTTACTATTTTTTTATTTTGCTCTTCTTATCGATTGCACCCATACACTTTGGTACGCTTTAATTTGCCAGGGGTTTCATTGCGCCCAATACTACGGCAACAAAGTCCGAACACTTTTTTACAGTATAGTTCGGCACCCCGAATTTAGCATTATATGCATCGGCTCCGAACCATGTCTTCGGTTAATTATTGGGTTGCCCGGCTCCTGTGCTTACTACCTTATGTTCCGCCCTATCGTCTAAGGTAGTAAAGGGAGAACTACTGCGATTGTGTTTTTGGTTCATCCGGGTAAACACCTCAGTAGAGAAAGCCGAAAACCGACTATCATGATGTGGCGAGAGCCGGTTGATACGCCTCCGTCGTATCTACTTTTCCTAACATTTGTGCCCATGTTTTGGACTCTAACTTGCATGATTTGAATGGAACTAACCCGGACTGACGCTATTTTCAGCAGAATTGCATGTTGTTATTTTCGTGCGGAAATAGAAGTTCTCGGAATGACCTGAAAATCAATGGAGATTATTTTTGGAATATATAAAAAATACTGGAAGAAGAATCCACGTCAGGGGGCCCACACCCTGTCCACGAGGGTGGGGGCGCGCCCCCTGCCTCGTGGGCCCCCTGACGCTCCATCGACCTCAACTCCAACTCCATATAATCGTGTTCGGGGAGAAAAAAATCAGGGAGAAGGATTCACCACGTTTTACGATATGGAGCCGACGCCAAGCCCTAAACTCTCTCGGGAGGGCTGATCTGGAGTCCATTTGGGGCTCCGGAGAGGGGAATCCATCGCCATCGTCACCATCAACCTTCCTCCATCACCATTTTCATGATGCTCACCGTTGTGCATGAGTAATTCCATCATAGGCTTGCTAGAAGGTGATGGGTTGGATGAGATGTATCATGTAATCGAGTTAGTTTTGTTAGGGTTTGATCCCTAGTATCCACTATGTTCTGAGGTTGATGTTGCTATTACTTTGCTATGCTTAATGCTTGTCACTAGGGCCCGAGTGCCATGATTTCAGATCTGAACCTATTATGTTTTCATCAATATATGAGAGTTCTTGATCCTATCTTGCAAGTCTATAGTCACCTATCATGTGTTATGATCCGTTAACCCCGAAGTGACAATAACTAGGATCATTACCGGTGATGACCGTAGTTTGAGGAGTTCATGTATTCACTATGTGTTAATGCTTTGATCCGGTACTCTATTAAAAGGAGGCCTTAATGTCCCTTAGTTTCCAATAGGACCCTGCTGCCACGGGAGGGTAGGACAAAATATGTCATGCAAGTTCTATTCCATAAGCACGTATGACTATATTCGGAATACATGCCTACATTACATTGATGAACTGGAGCTAGTTCTGTGTCACCCTATGTTATGACTGTTACATGATCGATCGCATCCAACATAATTCTCCATCACCGATCCATTGCCTACGAGCTTTCCATATATTGTTCTTCGCTTATTTACTTTTCCGTTGCTACTGTTACCATCACTATACAACCCAAAAGTATTACTTTTGCTACCATTACTTTTTGCCACCGTTACCACTACTATCATATTACTTTGCTACTAAATACCTTGCTGCAGATATTAAGTTTCCAGGTGTGGTTGAATTGACAACTCAGCTGCAAATACTTGAGAATATTCTTTGGCTCCCCTTGTGTCGAATCAATAAATTTGGGTTGAATACTCTACCCTCAAAAATTGTTGCGATCCCCTATACTTGTGGGTTATCAAGACTATTTTCTGGCACCGTTGCCGAGGAGCATAGCTCTATTCTTTTAGTCACTTGGGATTTATATCTGCTGGTCACTATGAAGAACTTGAAAGATCAAAGAACCAAGATCTATCCCTCAACTACGAGGGTTGGTAAGGAACTACCATCTAGCTCTACACTTGATTCACCTTCTGTTATGAGTAAACTTGCGACACCTACACATGCTATTGATTCTGATAGGTCGCATGTTATTGATGATGCCACTTCTGCTTTGCATGATAATTATTATGAAACTACTTCTATGCTTGATACTACTGTGCCACTAGGTGAATTTCTTGATGAACAACTTGCTAGGGCTAGAGAGAATAAAATTATTGAAACTGATAATATTGATGAAAGTGATGATGAAGATTCTCTCCCTAGATATGAATTGCCTGTGGTTCCTGAGGGTTATGTTATGGATGAAGAAACTCCTAGAGATTTCTTAGCTTGCAATGATAGATCTGATGATAAGAAATTATTAGCCAAGCTTAAAGAAAAGTCTTTGAATGCTAGAATGAAATATGTCCCTGCTTTTGCTACTTCACCTATCTTTATTATTGATAAGGATTATGATTTCTCTGTCAATCCTGAGATAATTACTTTGGTTGATTCTGATCCTTTTTATGGCTATGAATCTGAAACTGTTGTGGCACATCTTACTAAATTAAATGATATAGCCACCCTGTTCACTAATGATGAGAAAACTCGCTATTATTTTATCCTTAAGTTATTTCCGTTCTCATTAAGACCACTAGGAAAAGGCCTGTTAGTGGCGCACCTGTTTTGGCCTTTAATGGCGCACTACAGGTGTGCCACTATCATCACACCATTAGTAACTAATACTAATGGCGCACCCCTGGTGCGCCATTAGTATATCAGACAGTAGTGGCGCACCAGGCAGTGCGCCATTAGTATGTCCCATGGTGCGCCATTAGTATGCCTCCCAGGGGGCCATATTTACCTTCTGCTCTGGGTTACTAATGGCGCACTAATAGACAATGCACCACTAGTATTTTTACAGCAGTGCACCACTAATGTGTTGTATGGTACGCCACTAGTATGAATATTAGAATTTTTTTCTTTTCTGATATTTGCACAGGTTACAAAATATATTACTGCACTGAATATAGACAGCACCACACAGCAACAACAGATTTATCGAATACAATAGAAGATTAGTCTCCGAATACAATTCATCATATTAGCTAGTCTCCGAATTCAAAATACCGAACAAAGTTAGAACATTACAAGTCTCGAGACTGCGAGTAGCGAGTTTGTCTTCACATTACAAGTCGATATCGATCATCTAAAATACCATCACATAGAAGAGAGCTGCGGTCATCACAATTAGCATCATCACAATGAAACTGGTCTTCATCCGATTCCTCCTCCGCCCCCTCCTCTCTCCTGCTAGATAGCGCGCGTATCTAGCTTCCGCCCGTGCCCTAGTGGTGTACCCTTTGTAACTGTTACCGCTGAAACGGAGAACCTATCTCCGACACTCCTCCCAGTCCTCGTAGACTCCGGGAACGTTACCCTTGTACACGACATACGATGGCATCTCTATGCACTAGCCAAACAAAACGTTTGTAGCAATTCACACACAATACATAAGCAATATATAACTATGCAACAAAAGGATCGGAAGAGAAAAGCAAGACATTAGTAGCACGATTCATTGTCCTACTAATAAATAGCATCAATTACATATAAGTTGAGCGACTGTCCAAACCAAAGAGACATACAAGTTCATTAAAGTTTAAATACAACATGAGCTAATCGATATTTCAGAACTACACATAGCATCACTACTTTCGACTCGACTCAGGGACCGGAGCGTGGATGAAGCCGCTGTCTGTCGTGATGGTCATGAAATCGTGGGCGTTGTTAGCCTGCATTTGTAGCGTTGTTTCTATCTCACTGTTGGACGATTGATATCTGAGGTAGAACTGCCCCGAGGTACGAAGGACATCTTGATGGATGATTTCCGCAATCTCCGACTGGATGCGAAAGAATTCTTGTCTGATGTCCGCGTCCTGGATTGCCGACAAGCTTGCGGCCCAATCTTTGAGATTATTTGGTAGTAGAAGGTGATTATGGTCCCGTACAATCGCCCGCATGTGATGGAGGGCGTAGTAGGCATCCTTCTGACCGCCAAGCGGCTGCTTGACGCAAGGGAACGTTGTTTTGTGGGCGAACACGTGCTTGTCGTACCTACGAATTGGCCTGCTGAAGGTGCCTCCAGATCTGGCATAGCCGGGGAGAACATCATCAAGAACTTTCTTGATATTTGTGTAGTCTTTCTTCGACTGATGGTCCGAGTCGAAATATGTGGCCATGGAATATTTCGGGCTTAAGAGGATGAGTGTGCAATGTATGTCACTGCACAAAACACGGAATGTTAGAAAAAAAAGAATGATCGAAATCTAAGAAATCATATGTTACGGGGCGGTGAGGGGATGACTTACTCGAGAAAGTAAGGCACGAGGAAGTTATCCTTATCTGGGCATGCCAGAATGACGCCATCGAGGTATGAACTCGCGACTTGCCGGTCCCCAGCGCTGCCCAAGATCTTGGCACACATGTAGAAGGGGTCGACTATCACGATGTCCGGGGTCTTGTCTCTAATGATCTGCATCTCCATACTCAGCGAAAATAGCCGAACGAAGGTGTAGTGCAGCGGATGAAGGTTAAACATAGCGAAGATGTCATCAAGCCGCAGGACGATCATACCCCCGATGGCGCTCTCCACAAAGCCCTTGCCCTCTGGCACATTGGCCACGAAAACCGGGTATGCCACATCATTCTCTCGGAGACGCCGCTTCTCCAAAGAAAGAACACTGTCATGCAGACTCCGCATAGCACTAGTTGCGGCATTGAGCAGATTAGTCGGTAGCATCGGCCTACCCGCCACATGCACCCTGGTCGAGATATCCTTAGGTGAAGGTGGCCCGTACTGAGCACGGATCGTACTCGTTGCCGGCTGGCTCGCACCCTTGTTACTCTTTCTTTTCCGTCCCTTCTTCTTCTGCTGTAATGGGATCGAGTTCTGCTCATAGACAACCTTCTTGAGTGTGTTGGGGCTGATAATATTTCACACCTCGACTATCTAAGGCTCGGTAAAGGCGCCAGCTAGAGGCGTCTCCTGAGAACTAAACGCCAGACGATGCCTGTTGCAACCGAGTTTCTCCGTGGTACCAGCTAGATCATCTTTTGTAGGGTTGGGTTCTTGAGAAGGAGGCCCCAAGAATTCGTCACCGTACCCATGTTCATTGAAGTACTTATGGACGTTGGTAAATGTACCGTCGTTGTTGTCGTCGGCGTCGTCCGGATGCTGTGCCATATGCATGTCCGAATCCTGTGCCATACCCATGTCCGACATGTCCAGTAGCATTGCGGGGGTCTTGCCATGGCTTGGCGCCGGCATGACTGGCGGTGTTGTCTGTGGGGTGGTATCACCCACCCCCAAACGAATCTGGCTCTTCGGCCAAAGCATGGGCTAGCTTATGCAGGTGCTGAGGGTCATCACATCATCTTCGTCGGCCCCATGGGGTCGATACGGAGGTAACATGTCGTCGAAGCCCGGCAACACCCAAACCAGTTGAACCCTATAAACAGTGGGTGGCATAAGATTACCGTGGAACACGCGGCTGCCCGGTTGAAGATTCTGCCCTTGGCGACATCGACCAACTCGTCGTTCATGAAGTGCAGTAGAGTGCACGGATCGTCGGCGGCACCCTGCAAAAACATGTAGGGCGTCAGGGATGCCCAGTCAAAGGCAAGGAGATGAAGTCATCGGCCGAGAGGCTTAATTAGTTACCGTGATGGCGTCGAGCTCAGCTAATGTCGAGGCACTGCCAACGGTGGGCGTGCAAGTGACGGAGGGGCCGCTTGCTGCCGAGGTGCCGGCCGGCGTATTCGTCCCACACACGGGTGTATTAAGCTGCAATGCCGGCGCCGCCGTGGGAGACACCAATGCCGCCTCCGCCGGAGACGAAAATGGTGCCGCCGGCGCGTTGCGAGAGTTGCTGCCCGTGAAGCTGGGAATTGGGGGCGGCCCCTGTTGGCCGCCCGCAATCCACGCCTGCAGCCCAGAAACCAAGGTAGGCATAATGGCGGTGATCGTCGCTCGCAGTTGGTCTCGCACTTGCTCTTCGACGATCTCCAGAATCGGCGCCACTTGTGCCTTGAGTTGTTAAACCTCGCGCTCCTCGCTTTCCGAGCCGGTCTTTCTCTCCTTTCGCCCAACGGTATAGTACTCCGACCATTTCGTGGGCAAGCCTTTGCTGGCCACACGACTAGCTGACGTCGGCTTATAGAGCTTATCCTTGTTTTTCATTATGTTCAACTCCCTATTTAAAGGGGTGTCGAAAGGGGAGCTCTGAGACGACCCCACGCTACTGCTTTCAGTGTCCTGCGGAAGGAACGTGAACCATTTAGAAATTTGGCTTCATTAATAAGAATGCAACCATATGGAGCTAATTACGCAGGGGTGTATTCCTTACCAGAACACGCTCAAGCACCTTGGTCTTCGGATCCGTGGTAAGCTCCTTTGTTACCGGGTCAATCTTGTACCGGGCCCTGACATAGTTCCTGGTCTGCTTGTCACAGTATTTCTCGAAGAGGGGCGGTAGGCCTTGCTCGGCACACTCTGTGTCCTCCTTGTCCCATATAGGTTCCGCCACTCTGTAACCGCCGGGACCGAGTTTGTGGACCCCTAAGTTCAAGTCCCGCATCTCTTTCCCCCACTGACTTGATTCCGCAGATGCGTTGCTCTCGCACTTGATCTTGAACTCCCGGTATTCATCTTCGCTGATCGAAGGATTTTTCTCCTTGATCTTCTCATAACTATCACCTTTCTCAATCATGCTCTTCACCGAGGCTCTCCAAGTAGCCAGGGCGGTGCTCATCTTCGTGAGGGCGGCACTGTTCACTTTATTCCCTAAGAGGCGTGTGTTTGCAAAGTCACCGGGGAACTTGTATCATTCGTGCAGCTTCGTGAAGAGGAGGTTGCGCAAATTCCCTCGGTCAGGATGCCTTAGGTTCTCGGTGTTGATCGAGACGGTGCTCTGGAGAATGCACCCGAGCTGTCCCGCGTACCCCTTGACTATTTCTTTGGGCGCCGTTGGATGCCCCTCGGAGGACACTTCAGTAAATTCCTCCTTGATGGTGCCGAGCATGTTCAGGCGCCGGTCCTTTCGTTGCCTCTTTAGTTGGCTGCCATCTGTGCGTGCGCCGCCATCATCAGTGGTGGCATCCTCGGCGGCACCATCAGTGGTGTCATCCCCGACGGCACTAGGGGTTGTGTAGTCGGGATCGGTGTCTTCCGCGGCATCCTCATAGCGGTGAGGTTCTTCCTCCATCTCCTGGGACAGCTCCTAGAATGCCTTGCCCGAACCGCCGGCCTCATCGTTGTGGGGCATGTTTTGCTCTAAATTGGAAAAAAAATTGTCAAAAAGTTGATTATTGTCAAGGAACAAGATCATGGTCTCATCATTTAGGGTTTGTTGACACCGAGGCATCCTAAAAGCTAACCTTTTATCATTTAGGGTTTGTCGACGCCGAGGCACCCTAAAAGCCAAAGCTTTCATCATTTAGGTTTTTATCGACACCGTGGCACCCTAAAAGCCAAGGTTTTATCATTTAGGGTTTTTCGACGCTGAGGCCCATGCATAAAACAAGAGGCAGTTGATCCTACTTAATTAAGTACTAAGATACCCCGGCCCATGCATTAGTCGCAAGTACCCCATATGTCCTATTTTTAGCAAAGTCATGCTAAAATTCATGGAAAATTTCAGCATGACCTTTGCTGAAAGTAGGACATATGGAGTACCTGAATTTGCCGGAATGGAAGTTAGTCGACATTCTGGCAAACTCAAGGGCCTCTCGGGGTACCTGCAAAATCATCACGACACGATGGTCGGAGACAAAACCCAACAAACTAGCACCACAATGTACCTCTACTTTCATATGGAGGTGTTGCAACAACGTATATACTTTATCACATTATAAGTCCTCACACCATCAACTACGACAAAATCTGAGAGTATAGGTCTGGTTACATTCACCCAAGTCCAAACATAAAATTCTGTCCAACATAGTACATCCCACTTTGATAATTTCATAGGATTCAATATACCGAACGAAACCTGACAACTGATATGTGTTTTAAGTATCTACAGAACAACCTGTAAAATTTTCATGTTGTAACTTTATTTTAATACCACCTCAAAATACTGGACCCAGGAACATATATTTCGGGACATCAAACTAAACTGATAGCTTCTCTCAAACCGTACATCCAAACGACACAAATAAATACTCTAAAGAAACCTTGAAACTTTATCTAAAACTTATGTAAAGAGTCCAACTCAAAATTATGAGCCTAGCTAACTCATTTTTCAGATATAAGCTTGCTGTCCAGATTTGACAGTGCAGTTTTTAACCGAACAAAGTTCAGTTTACAGCCAGAGTCACCCCAGTTTTTAACCCAATACAAATCATAGATAAATAAATTCTGGAGTTATGCTCACAACAAAAATATATGCGCAGGTGTGCAATGACAAAATTCTGGAGTTATGCTATGCAATCTAGAATGTAGTCTAAGGGGAACTAACTAGTAGCAGCTCATCTAGAACACATGTGAGTACTTCAATGGAAGTAGCAACATCAAGAAGAAAAGAAGGAACATTGCCCCACTGTAGCAACAACAGGTGTTCAATTACTCAAGCAACAGGAACACACAAGCAAAGCATGGTAAAAAGAAACAAATTGGAAAGAACATAAGAAGTATACACCATCAGATTGGGCGATACGGATGGGCATGGCACGAGCGTAGTGGAGGCGCGGTCGCGGTGCGGTGAGCGCGCCTGGGCAGGGCCAGGGCGCGGCCAGGGGCCGAGGGGAGCACGGCCACGGGGGGCGGCAACCAGGAGCTGCGGTGCGGTGGTGCGACAGTCTATGGCGACGAAATCAAAGGGGGGAGGGAAAAGGATATCCGGTGCAGCTCACCGAGAGGAAGACGATGGCGAGCTCATGCGGGGCCGGGGTTGACGAGGTGACGCGGATCGACGGTGAGGCCGCGGTGGCCGGAGGTGGAAGAAGACCTCGATCCGCATGATGCAGAGTAGTCGAGCTCGAACAGGTGGTCGTAGATGACGTAGAAGAACACTGCAGAGCTCCTGGACTCCTTGATGGGGTGCGGGGACGACGGTGGTCGCGGGGACGATGTGGTGACGGTGATGACCTAGTCGGGTGAAGTAGCGCGAGGGGAGGGGAAGTGGGGAGGTGCTAGGGTTTGCACATGGGTCTGGCTCGGCCTTATCCAATAGGGGAGCCGGAGCGGGGGTGGAGCGGGTGCGGGGGTCGTCGGAGCAGGCGCGGGGGTCGTCGGAGCGGGCGCGACGAGGGAGGGAAGGGGGATCTGGCGAGGGCGAGGGAAGGGGATCAGGCGAAGGGGTATCCAGCTACAGGGGGGAATGTTAGTAATGGCGCACCATCTAGGGGTGCGCCATAAAAACATTGATAGCAATGGCGCACCATCCTCTGGTGCGCCATTAGTAACTTTTTTTTCTGATAGCAATGGCGCACCCTCCTCTGGTGCGACATTAGTAACTTTTTTTTCATTATTTTTTGTTGCATCTAATAATTTGTTCTTTATCAAATTTTTTATTTTCATGAGGACTAGAACAGAAGATATCATCAAATATCATCAATTTTTTTTGAAAATATCATCAAATTTGTTTTTTATTTTTAATTGAAAATATCATGAAATTTGTTATTTGAAAATATCATCAAAATTGTGATTTAAAAATATCATCAAATTTGTTATTTAAGAATATTCATGAATTCAAAAAGTGCCCATGAAATTTAAAAATATTCATGAGTTCAAAAAATATTAACAAATTCAATATTCATGAGGACTAGAACAGAAGAAATATCATTTCAAAATGTCGAAATACAATCGAGAAATGAATACTACGATTTAAATACAATCTACCTTAGCTAGCTATCTTTTCACAATCTTCTTTCCCTTCTTTTTCGCGAATGGAGTTCTTTTGTTGAACGTACATCCTTTAGGTAGGGTGGTCCCGCTTCTTCTTGTGGTGTATGACACTTTGTCGTCGTCATCATGTTCCATCTTCGGGTCGCCATACTTGTCGAAGTCTTGCTCATTGGTGACTCCGTCCATAACGATGATGTTCCTTTTGCCTCTCCTCACGACAACACGACTGGGCTTTGATGGGTCGGTAATGAAGAAGCATTGGTCCACTTGGGAAGCCAGTACCCATGGCTCATTTTTCGCGGTGACATTTGTGCCCGCGGTCTTGGATTTGGCTTCAGGTATAACCATGGTGGTGAAATACCGGTCTTCTTTTATGATGCTCTTGGCCCATCTGACACAAAACATCAGGACCTTCTCTCCAGCGTAGCTCAGCTCCCAGATCTCCTCGATCCTTCCGTAGTATCTGTCCTTGTCGTTACCGGTGTAGGATTCCATCATTACCCCGGAGTTCTGATAACCATCGCTCTTCATGTCCTTGTCCTCGGTGTAGAATGTGTAGCCATTGATATCGTATGCCTCATAGGTCATCAGGTTGTGCTCGGCGCCCTGTGGCAAGGCGAATATGAGTTTTTCTTCCGCGGAAGAATCCTCATGTAAAGCGTACGACAGAAGCTTCTCCTTGAACCAACGTGTGAAACATGAGTTGTGCTCTTTGATTATATCTCCGTCCGTCCTCTATTGGCCTCAGTCATTGTACGTCTTCTCAATAAAGGTTTTGTGCTCTACCACCCAAGGATCGACCACGTCTATGTGTTGTAGAGTGACTAGGTTTGCTCTTTCAAAGTCGGCGAGTCGACCCTCGAAGTCGACATGCATTTCGCGGCGACCCTCGCGGTGACCCCATCCAGCGAGCCTGCCGAGGAGCTTGTTGATGGGCAGACCAACGGGGTCCTCTTGACTTAGAGTGAAGCACGCGGGAGGGTAGTCATTTCCGGTCTTCTTGGCCTTTTTGCCTTTGCGACATCTTTCCGTGTCCTGCTTCGCCTCATCATCATCATCATCATCATTAGCGTGAAGCTCGTCCCTAATGCCCATTGATTTCAAGTCTGCCCTTGCTTTCGGCCCATCTTTGGTCCTCTCTGGCATGTTGAGCAGGGTACCAAGCATACTCTCGCACACGTTCTTCGTGATATGCATGACATCAAGGCTGTGAGGCACACGGTGGATCTTCCAGTACAGCAAGTCCCAGAAAACAGACCTCGTTTTCCATACCTTCAGCAGCGGCTCTGGGACCTTTCACTTCTTTCCCGGCTCTGGCGCCTTTTGCTTCTTTCCCGGCAGTGGAAAATCTTTCCAATTTTTCAATAGCTCGTCTATTTCCTCGCCGCTCCTCGTACGCGGGCGTCTTCGGGGTTCGGTTTCACCATCGAACAGATCCTTGTGTTTTCTCCATGGGCATCGTCATGAAGCCACCTTCGATGTCCCATGAACACGGTTTTAGAAGACCCGGGATCTCTATCTAGCTGGCGATACGTTGTGTCATCCATGCACCTGACGCATCCAGAAAATCCATGGACCACCTGCCCCGTGAGATATCCGTAACCGAGATAGTCGTGCACCGTCATGAGCAGTGCGACTCTCATAGGGAAATACTCTTTCTCTGTGGCGTCCCACGTATTGGCTGGCGTTTCCAATAGAGTGTCTAGCTCCTCTTTCAGCAGCCCCAAATACAGATTGATGTCGTTCCTTGGTTGTTTCGGCCCTTCAATTAGCATACTCATGTGAATGTACTTCCTCTTCATGCACAACCAGGGGGAAGGTTGTACATCCACACAAACACAGGCTAGGTGCTATGTGTGCTTCTTTGGCTGCCAAACTGTAGCGACCAGACCTCAAATGGTCCGATCTTTGTGCTTTAGTGTCATCCCTGGATCAGTAATATTGACACGCACAGTACTTGAAGGATTTATGTAACACCCTCGATGCTGCTATATCTCCCACGTGTCGAGGCACGACTTAGAGGCATAGCCGCATTGAAAGCAATGTCGCAAGTCGGGAAATCATCACACATCCCCTGTACATAAATAATATAAAGGGGAATAACATAGTTGGCTTACACTCACCACGTCACATCAAAGTACATAAATAACATCCATCATACAATTCACTCATGGCCCGACTACGGCGCCAAAATAGAAAAGACCCCCAACATGCGACAAGGCCCTGAATCTAACCCCGAATAGGCACCACTACTGATCATCAGGAAAAGACACATAGTAACGCTGAGAGTCCTCGTCGTACTCCCACTTGAGCTCGAGCGCGCCATCTGGAGCTGTATCATCTGTCCCTGCATCTGGTGTAATAGGAATCTGTGAGCCACAGGGACTTAGCAATCTCGCACCCTCGCGATCAAGACTATTTAAGCTTAATAGGTAGGGAAGGGGGTAATGTATAAGTGGAGCTCCAGCAAGCGACTATCACATATGGTGGCTAACTTATTCACAAAACAGAGCGAGAAGAGGAGGCAAGGCACGAGCGAGAAACTAGTGAGCAACCTGCGCAAACATAACTCCAACACCGTGTCCACTTCCCGGGCTCCGCCGAGAAGAGGCCATCACGGCAACACACTCAGTTGATTCATTTTAATTAATTAAGGTTCAAGTTATCCACAACCGGACATTAACAAATTCCCATCTGCCCATAACCGCGGGCACGGCTTTCGAAAGATCAATCCCTGCAGGGGGGTCCCAACTTAGCCCATAACAAGCTCTCACGATCAACGAAGGAATAGACCTCCACCCAAGACACACCGATCAGACTCGGTATCTCGGTACAACAAGATGATTCGACAGGTTAAAACAAGTCCAGCAACACCGCCCGAATGTGCTGACAAATCCCGATAGGAGCTGCACATATCTCGTTCTCAGGGCACACTCAGATGAGCCAGGTGTCGGGTAGGCCAGCCCAGAGTTGCCCCTGGTAGCCCCGGACATCGCTCTGTGGGACCAACACTCAGAGGAGCAATGGCCCGGGGGGGTTTAAAATAAGATGACGCTCGGGCTCCGGAAACCCAAGGGAAAAAGAGGCTAGGTGGCAAATGGTAAAACCAATGTTAGGCATTGCTGGAAAAGCTTTAATCAAGGCGAACTATCAAGGGGTTCCCATTATAGCCCAACCGCGTAAGGGACACAACAATCCGGGAACATAACACCGATATGACGGAAACTAGGGCGGCAAGAGTGGAACAAAACACTAGGCGAGAGGCCGAGCCTTCCAACCTTTACCAAGTATATAGATGCATTAAGATAACATAGCAATATAATGATATCCCAACAAGTAAATAAATGTTCCAACAAGGAACGACTCCAATCTTCACCTGCAACTAGCAACGCTATAAGAAGGGGGCTGAGCAAAGCGGTAACATAGCCAATCAACGGTTTGCTAGGACAAAGGTGGGTTAGAGGCTCAATCATGGCAATTGGGAGGCTGACAAGCAAGTGGTAGGCATCGTAGCATTGGCAAATCAAAAGAGCGAGCAAACTAGCATAGCAAAGATAGTAGTGATTTCGAGGGTATGATCATCTTGCCTGCACAGTTGTCAGAGTTGATTGGATCCTCAAAACCAAACTCAACGGGCTCCTCGTTAGCGAACTTGTCTCCCGGCTCTACCCAACAACACAAACAAGCAACAAGGATACAATCAACCACATGCAAGGGCAACCAACAATATGCAAAGATGGTATGCTATGCGGGATGCGATGCGGGATGCAAAATGCAAGACGTGACAGGAAATGCATGAACCTGGCCTCAACTTGGATAACCAAGTGTGCCACTGGATAGAGGGGAATAAATCACCTGAAAACGATATAAAGATCATAGGAATCGGAGCTACGGTTTGGAAATGGCAAGCGTTTTACGAAACGAACCGACCTGCAATTTACAACAAGTAGGCTCCTAAATGCAACGAAATGAACATGCTACAGCCACCAAACATGAAAAAAATGCATGGCAGGGGTTCAAACAAATCACTAGGACTGAACCATAGGCAAATTCATCCATTAAGGGGTTCAAACAAGCATGGCAAAACTGAATAAGCAAAACAGATTTCAGACTTGGTGAAATTAACACTAGTCTGAAATTTCAGACCACAATGCTCTCTTCGGAGCAGCAAAACAACATGAAACATAACCTGAACATGACAAGTAAGAGCATGGTATGGAGCTACTCAACAAGCTTAACAAAACACCCAAAATGACCTGGGGCCAAAAGGGTTCACAAAATACTCTAACAAGCAGACGAACATAGATGAAACACAATCAGTTTTCAGACTTAGTGAAAACTGAGACATGCTGAAATTATAACTCACGGAGGCATGTAAACAAGCTCGATGCACTCACTACGGTGCAAGTCATGGCAAGGCAAGCATATATCCATAAAGAAGGCACAAAATGCTAGCTAGGCATGGCAAGAACAATGGCATAGAATGCATGGATCACTAGCAATGGCATCGGCAAAATCGCAAAAGAGTTCACGATCTTCCCAAATACACAACTATGCAAAAGTTGAGCTCGAATGACTCAACCTAGAGCACTCCAACATAGCAAGTAAAGACATGGGTGGATAAAGCACAACATAAATATCAAAACTCCCTTACCGATCATCCTCAAAAGAGGCATAGATCACTAGGAAACAAGCTGGACATATAACATCATGAACTAAAACATCCCAGACTTAGTGAAAATCACTAAGTCCCAGAAATCAGCAATCTCAGGTACCCCTCTTTGCAAGCTTGCACAAGACACCACGCACATCCTAAAAATGCATGGGTGGCACCTCTGGAAAGAAGACAAAAATGCTTAACAATTCATCCCAAAGGGTCACAGGCATATCATGCACACAATAATCATGGCAAAAATGACAAAAGTCAAAGATGAGCTAACGGATCTGCAATTTAACTCACGATGCCTCCTTCTAACAGCATTTTGGGCATCAAGATGAACTCAAATGCAAATGATGCAATGGAATGAAATGATGTACTCGTCGAGGCGAAGATTTTGATATATCATATGTCCAAAACGGAGCTACGGATGCGGAGATATGAGCAGTCAAATATAGCATAAAAATCAGGGGGGAGAAGAAGTCAATCCTCAGATCTAGGGTTTCGCCCGGGTACTGTAGCAGATCGGCGTTACTGTAGCAGATTCGACCGGATCCTCGCCGGAAATGGAGCGTGGTGGCCGGAGTAGGGGAAGGAGAGGCCTGCCGGCGTGGGGGCTTGCCGGGGCGGCGTCTTGGCGCGGTGGGGCGGCGGCGACTCCAAGGCGAGGCGGCGGCGAGCTCCGGTGCTTGGGAGGCGTGCCGCGGCGGCGTGGCAGCCCCCGGCGAGGTGGACGGTGGCCGGAGATGGCGGCTTGCGGTGGCGCGGCCGCCGCGGTCGGGGAAGATATGCGCGCGGCATGGGCTGGCGGCCGTGGCCGGATGGGCTCGGGAGGGGGGGGGGGGGGGCGTGGGCCTGCGGGCCGGCGGCGTCGGTGAAGTGGTCTGGGCCATGTGGCGCGTCGCGAGTGGCCAGGCGCGGCGGTGGACAAAGTCCGGCCGGGGTGGACACGTCCGGCCAGCGCGAGGGAGAATAGATCTTTTTTTTAGGGTTTGGACGGGGGGAGAAGAAGAAATCCGAATGGACGGGGTATTTATAGGCATAAGTGGAGCTAGGAGAGTCCAAATGAGGTGCGGTTTTCGGCCACGCGATCGTTATCGAACGACCGAGACGATGGAGCATAGTTTGGTGGGTTTTGGGCCAAATTGGAGGGGTGTTGGGCTGCAACACATACGAGGCCTTTTCGGTCCCTCGGTTAACCGTTGGAGTATCAAACGAAGTCCAAATGACCCGAAACTTGACAGGCGGTCTACCGGTCGTAAACCAAGGCCGCATGGCAAGTCTCGGTCTAATCCGGAAATGTTTAATCCCCACACACGAAAGAAAGCTAGAAATGGCCATGGGAGGAGAATGAAGCACCGGAATGCAAAACGGACAACGGGGAAAATGCTCGAATGCATGAGATGAACATGTATGCAAATGCAATGCACGTGATGACATGATATGAGATGCACAAAAACGAAAACAACACACGGAGACAAAGACCTGAACCCGAGAAATAAATATAACTTAATGCCGGAAACAACAAGAGTTGGAGTACAAATTGGGAAAGTTATATCTGGGGCGTTACAATTTATAACAGAGTAGCAATAACACACTTATTATAACGAGTGTCTCAAAAGAGAACTTATTACAAATAATATGGCTTAAGGCAATCTAATAACGATAACATCGGAAGGCTTGGAAGATAAGTGAGTCCATCAACTCCAAAGGCCTTACTGAGTATAGAACCACGACCTAAAGGCACCTTACTCATCGTCTGAAAAGTCTACAACATGAACGTTGCAGCCCGAAAACGGGCCAGCACATGGAATATGCTGGCAATGTAACACACAGAGAGTAATGAACAGAAATATGCTATACTACATGCATATTTGGCAGGTGGAAAGCTCTATGGTTACAGTTTTGTGTAAAGCCAGTTTTTCCCTACTGCACAGGAATAAATTGTATTTAACTATCATGGTAGTTGTTAAACATTGAGAGTGTAGACACCCTCTCAATCCCAATTAAACATCATCATTGAAACCCAACAAAATTAATTAAAGTAACATGATGAGATTCACATGATAATCCAAGTACTAGATACTCAAGATGTCCATAACCGAGGACACAGCTAATCATGATTAGTTTATACACTCTGCAGAGGTTTGCGCACTTTTCCCCACAAGACTCGATCTCCTCCATTGGGATTCTCGCACTACATGGTGTTTGAGAAACGGATGACCGAGAAATAGTCTTTCAGAAGCGCTAGCATGTTACAACCGGGTAGGCCGTTACACCTACTTTCCCCTACATCTGCTAGTCTACCACTGTAAGAGTTCACATGACTTAATCAACTATGCTAGAGCCCATAGTAGCTTGTGGCTGCACACGGAAGTTTCTAGCATGAATAATCTCATGATCCCTTTGAGCCTGGGTGGCTGTCCATAAAGAAAAACAGGCAATCACTGGAATACCCAGGTACCTCAATCCACCCAGATGTGTATTAAAGTTCCCACCTTAAATAAACCGTTAATTAACAATCTCACATCTGTCATGGATACACTCACCCAATCCACGTCTACTAGCATAGCACGGCAATATATGCAAACGTAGAAGTAACTCCCAAGGGTTTGATGTTAAAACAGGTATTAGGTACTACCTCATGTACATCCCAAAACCCACAATTTAATTAGATCCTAATCATGCAATGTTTGAGGCTTTAGCTAATGCAATAAAACCGAGTAGTAAGAGGTATGAACAAATTCCCATCTGCCCATAACCGCGGGCACGGCTTTCGAAAGATCAATCCCTGCAGGGGGGTCCCAACTTAGCCCATAACAAGCTCTCACGATCAACGAAGGAATAGACCTCCACCCAAGACACACCGATCAGACTCGGTATCTCGGTACAACAAGATGATTCGACAGGTTAAAACAAGTCCAGCAACACCGCCCGAATGTGCCGACAAATCCCGATAGGAGCTGCACATATCTCGTTCTCATGGCACACTTAGATGAGCCAGACATCGGGTAGGCCAGCCCAGAGTTGCCCCTGGTAGCCCCGGACATCGCTCGGTGGGACCAACACACAGAGGAGCACTGGCCCAGGGGGGTTTAAAATAAGATGACCCTCGGGCTCCGGAAACCCAAGGGAAAAAGCGGCTAGGTGGCAAATGGTAAAACCAATGTTGGGCATTGCTGGAAAAGCTTTAATCAAGGCGAACTATCAAGGGGTTCCCATTATAGCCCAACCACGTAAGGGACGCAACAATCCAGGAACATAACACCGATATGACGGAAACTAGGGCGGCAAGAGTGGAACAAAACACTAGGTGAGAGGCCGTGCCTTCCAACCTTTACCAAGTATATAGATGCATTAAGATAACATAGCAATATAATGATATCCCAACAAGTAAATAAATGTTCCAACAAGGAACGGCTCCAATCTTCACCTGCAACTAGCAACGCTATAAGAAGGGGGCTGAGCAAAGCGGTAACATAGCCAATCAACGGTTTGCTAGGACAAAGGTGGGTTAGAGGCTCAATCATGGCAATTGGGAGGCTTACAAGCAAGTGGTAGGCATCGTTGCATTGGCAAAGCAAAAGAGCGAGCAAACTAGCATAGCAAAGATAGTAGTGATTTCGAGGGTATGATCATCTTGCCTGCACAGTTGTCAGAGTTGACTGGATCCTCAAAAGCAAACTCAACGGGCTCCTCGTTAGCGAACTCGTCTCCCGGCTCTACCCAACAACACAAACAAGCAACAAGGATACAATCAACCACGTGCAAGGGCAACCAACAATATGCAAAGATGGTATGCTATGCGGGATGCGATGCGGGATGCAAAATGCAAGATGTGACAGGAAATGCATGAACCTGGCCTCAACTTGGATAACCAAGTGTGCCACTGGATAGACGGGAAGAAATCACCTGAAAACGATATAAAGATCATAGGAATCGGAGCTACGGTTTGGAAATGGCAAGCGTTTTACGAAACGAACCGACCTGCAATTTACAGCAAGTAGGCTCCTAAATGCAACGAAATGAACATGCTACAGCCACCAAACATGAAAACAAAATGCATGGCAGGGATGTATACAAGATGCTTAACAAATCACTAGGACCGAGCCATAGGATAATTCATCCATTAAGGGGTTCAAACAAGCATGGCAAAACTGAATAAGCAAAACAGATTTCAGACAGTGAAATTAACACTAGTATGAAATTTCAGACCACGATGCTCTCGTCGGAGCAGCAAAACAACATGAAACGTAACCTGAACATGAAGTGTAAGAGCATGGCATGGAGCTACTCAACAAGTGTAACAAAACACCCAAAATTACCTGGGGTCAAAAGGGTTCACAAAATACTCTAACAAGCACACGAACATAGATGAAACACAATCAGTTTTCAGACTTAGTGAAAACTGAGACATGCTGAAATTATAACTCACGGAGGCATGTAAACAAGCTCGATGCACTCACTACGGTGCAAGTCATGGCAAGGCAAGCATATATCCATAAAGAAGGCACAAAATGCTAGCTAGACATGGCAAGAACAATGGCATAGCATGCATGGATCACTAGCAATGGCATCGGCAAAATCGCAAAAGAGTTCACGATCTGCCCAAATACAGAACTGTGCAAAAGTTGAGCTCGAATGACTCAACCTAGAGCACTCCAACATAGCAAGTAAAGACATGGATGGATAAAGCACAACATAAATATCAAAACTCCCTTACTGATAATACTCAAAAGAGGCACGGATCACTAGGAAACAAGATGGACATATAGCATCATGAACTAAAACATCCCATACTTAGTGAAAATCACTAAGTCCCTGAAATCAGCAATCTCAGGTACCCCTCTTTGCAAGCTTGCACAGGACACCACACACATCCTAAAAATGCATGGGCGGCACCTCTGGAAAGAAGACAAAATGCTTAACAATTCATCCCAAAGGGTCACAGGCATATCATGCACACAATAATCATGGCAAAAATGACAAAAGTCAAAGATGAGCTAACGGATCTACAATTTAAGTCACGATGCCTCCTTCTAACAGCATTTTGGGCATCAAGATGAACTCAAATGCAAATGATGCAATGGAATGAAATGATGTACTCGTCGAGGCGAAGATTTTGATATATGATATGTCCAAAACGGAGCTACGGATGCGGAGATATGAGCAGTCAAACATAGCATAAAAATCAGGGGGAGAAGGAGAAGTCAACCCTCAGATCTAGGGTTTCGCCCGGGTACTGTAGAAGATCGGCGTTACTATAGCAGATTCGACCGGATCCTCGCCGGAAATGGAGCGCGGTGGCCGGAGTAGGGGAAGGAGAGGCCTGCCGGCGTGGGGGCTTGCCGGGGCGGCGTCTTGGCGCGGTGGGGCGGCGGCGACTCCGAGGCGAGGCGGCGGCGAGCTCCGGCGCTTGGGAGGCGTGCCGCGGCGGCGTGGCAGCCCCCGGCGAGGTGGACGGCGGACGGCGATTGCGGCTTGCGGTGGCGCGGCCGCCGCGGTCGGGGAAGACGGGCGCGCGGCATGGGCTGGCGGCGGTGGCCGGATGGGCTGGGGGGGCCGCGTGGGCCTGCGGGCCGGAGGCATCGGTGAAGTGGTCCGGGCCACGTGGCGCGTCACGAGTGGCCAGGCGCGGCGGTGGACAAAGTCCGGCCGGGGTGGACACGTCCGGCCGGCGCGAGGGAGAATAGATCTTTTTTTTAGGGTTTGGATGGGGGGAGAAGAAGAGATCCGAATGGACGTGGTATTTATAGGCATAAGTGGCGCTAGGAGAGTCCAAATGAGGTGTGGTTTTCGGCCACGCGATCGTTATCGAACGACCGAGACGATGGAGCAGAGTTTGATGGGTTTTGGGCCAAATTGGAGGGGTGTTGGGCTGCAACACACACGAGGCCTTTTCGGTCCCTCGGTTAACCGTTGGAGTATCAAACGAAGTCCAAATGACCCGAAACTTGACAGGCGGTCTACCGGTCGTAAACCAAGGCCGCATGGCAAGTCTCGGTCCAATCCGGAAATGTTTAATCCCCACACACAAAAGAAAGCTAGAAATGGCCACCGGAGGAGAACGAAGCGCTGGAATGCAAAACGGACAACGGGGAAAATGCTCGAATGCATGAGATGAACATGTATGCAAATGCAATGCACGTGATGACATGATATGAGATGCACGAAAACGAAAACAACACACGGAGACAAAGACCCGAACCCGAGAAATAAATATAACTTAATGCCGGAAATGGCAAGAGTTGGAGTACAAATTGGGAAAGTTATATCTGGGGCGTTACAACACTCCACCACTACGAAAAGATCTCGTCCCGAGATCTAGGACTGAAAGAACTCCGGGTACTCAGAACAGAGGTGATCCTCGCGTTCCCAGGTAGCTTCACGGTCGGAATGGTGTGACCACTTGACTTTGAGAAATTTGATTGACTTGTTGCGAGTCCTGCGTTCAGTCTCTTCAAGGATTGCAACTGGGTGCTCACGATAGGAGAGATCTTCTTGGAGCTCAATGTCCTCGAAGTTGACGGTGCGCTCAGGCATCTTGAAGCACTTACGGAGTTGGCAGACATGGAACACATCATGAACATTAGCAAAGTTTGAAGGAAGCTCGAGTTGATAGGTGAGGTCGCCTCTCTTGCTGACAACCTTGAAAGGCCTGACGTATCTAGGGGCAAGCTTCCCTTTGATACCGAAGCGACGAGTCCCTTTCATAGGAGAGTCGCGGAGGTAAACATGATCTCCGATCTCGAAAGCCAAATCACGGTGCTTACTATCATAGTAGCTCTTCTGGCGGGATTGGGCTGCTTTGAGGTTATCACGAATGACCTTGCACATTTCTTCTGCCTCTGTGATTAAGTCATTACCTAGCAGCTGACGTTCACCGGTTTCAGACCAGTTGAGAGGGGTACGGCATTTCCTACCATACAGAATTTCAAATGGGGCCTTGCCGCGAACTTGCTTGAAAACTGTTGTTGTACGAGAATTCAGCATAAGGAAGACAATCCTCCCACTTCATGCCGAAGGAGATAACACAAGCCCTGAGCATATCTTCAAGAATCTGGTTGACACGCTCGACTTGACCGCTTGTTTGAGGATGGAAAGCAGTGCTGAAGCGGATGTTGGTGCCCATGGCCTTCTGAAAAGAATCCCAAAACTTGGAGGTAAAGATGCTGCCACAGTCTGAAGATATCACTTGAGGAATACCGTGCAGAGAGACAATTCGAGAGGTATAGAGTTTCGCCAATTGAGCTGCAGTGACTGACTCTTTGATAGGCAGAAAGTGAGCCACTTTGGTGAGCTTGTCGATGACAACGAATATAGCATCATTGCCACGCTTGGACTTTGGAAACCCAGTCACGAAGTCCATTTCAATGTGGTCAAACTTCCATTCTGGAATGGCAAGAGGTTGGAGGAGACCTGCTGGTCTTTGGTGTTCTGCCTTCACTCTTCTGCAGACATCACATTCATTCACGAATTGAGCGATCTCGCGCTTCATTCGAGTCCACCAATAGGTTTGCTTCAGATCCTGATACATCTTCGTGCTCCGAGGGTGGATGGAGAGGAGAGAGTTGTGAGCCTCGTTCATGATCACTTTACGAAGTTCACCTTTGGGCACAACAATTCGATCCTCGAAGAAGAGAGTGTCCTTGTCGTCAAGTCGGTAGCACTTGTACTTGGACTGACTCTTTGCAATACCAATCTTCACCTTTTTCACCATAGCATCAAGAAGCTGGGCTTGGCGAATCTGGTCTTCCAAGGTAGGAGGGACTTTAAGGTTGGCGAGGAAACCTTGAGGAACAATTTGAAGATTAAGTTTGCGGAAAGCTTCACAAAACTCGGGTTGATGAGGCTTGAGAATCAGACTATTGCAATATGCTTTTCTGCTCAAAGCGTCAGCAATCACATTGGCCTTGCCTGGAGTATACTCGATACTCGGATTGTACTCTTGAATCATTTCGACCCATCGAGTCTGCCTGAGGTTGAGATTAGGCTGGGTGAAGATGTACTTGAGACTCTTGTGATTAGTGAAAATATCCACTTTCCTTCCCAATAGAAGATGTCTCCAAGTCAACAAAGCATGCACAACTGCCGCCAACTCGAGATCATGAGTGGGGTAGTTCTTCTCATTAGGCTTCAACTGGCGAGAGGTATAAGCAACAACTTTCTTCTCTTGCATCAGTACAGCACCTAGACCTTGGAGAGAGGCATCACAAAAGACCTCGTACGGCTTGGTTTCATCAGGCGGAGTCAGAACTGGAGCAGTGATCAACTTCTCTTTCAAAGTGTTGAAAGCAATATCACACTCCGGAGACCAAACGTACTTGACGTGCTTTTGAAGAAGATTTGAGAGAGGCTTCGCGATCTTGGAAAAGTTTTCAACGAATCTTCGGCAGTAGCTTGCGAGACCGAGGAAGCTACGGAGTTGCTTCACGTTCTGAGGAGGTTCCCAATTAACAATTGCAGACACCTTCTCAGGATCCACGGAAATGCCCTTGGAAGAGATGATATGACCAAGATAAAGCACCTCATCGAGCCAAAATTCACACTTGGAGAACTTGGCGTAGAACTGATGTTCCCTGAGCTTGTCAAGAACCAAACGCAAGTGCTTGGCATGATCTTCCTTGTTCTTCGAGAAAACTAGAATGTCGTCGAGATAGACCAAAACGAAGTCATTGGTGTAGGGATTGAAGTTGAAGTTCATCATGCGAGAGAACGTCGGAGGAGCGTTGGCGAGGCCAAAAGACATGACAGTGTATTCATATGACCCATAGCTTGTTCTGAACGCCGTCTTGGGAATAACTTGCTCACGAATGCGAATTTGGTGATAAGCCATACGAAGATCAAGCTTAGAGAATACTTGGGCACCCTTGAGTTGTTCGAACAGCTCATTAATGTTGGGAAGTGGGTATTTGTTCTTGATGGTCTTCTTGTTCAGTGGACGATAATCAACACAAAGTCGGTCCGTTCCATCCTTCTTCTTCACAAAAAGAACGCCACAACCCCATGTAGAAGTACTAGGTCGAATGAGACCCATTCTTTCTTGAACATCGAGTTGTTTCTTCAACTCCTTCAACTCTTCGGGGCCGAGCTTGTAGGGACGTTTGCACACAGGTTCCGTACCGGGCTCAAGTTCAATAACAAATTCAACCGGCCGATGCGGAGGCATGCCTGGGAGTTCTTCTGGGAAGACGTCTTGATACTCACAAACAACCAGAATCTGTGAAATAGCATCCAATTCACACTTCCCATTGAGAGAAAACAACCGGATGGTATTATCCCGAGCAGCAAAGACAATTACATCCTCATACGAATGAGTCAGTTGAATCTGCCTGGCTGCACAATCGAGGTGAGCCTTGTGTTTAGAGAGCCAGTACATCCCAAGAATAAGATCGATATCAGAATTACCAAGAACCACTGGAGAAGAGAGAAACTTGTAATCGCCCAATGTGATAGAACTATCCGGAAGATTAGCGCTTGCATTCATGAATTTGCCCAGAGAAACAACAGACAACTGTCTAGGCAAATCTTGCAAAGGCAACTCATGCTTAGAAACAAATGGCCTCGAGAGGAAACAATGCGATGCACCCGTATCAAAAAGAACTTTTGCAGGAATATCATTAACAGGAAGGTTACCCATGATCACATCTGACGAATCCTCTGCCTGAGCTGCGTTCATCAAGTTGACCTTGGAGGACTTGGGGTTATGCTTAACCACAGCTGTACTTGCCGATCTGACAGGAGGAGGAGGAAGATGCCTCTGGTTGAAACACTTGTTGGCGTAGTGACCCTTCTGTTGGCACTTGTTGCATGTGACCTCTGAGAGCGGACGGTGGTACGGAGCACTCGATCTTGGAGCTTGAGACGAAGTCTTGTTCTGAAAGCCTGGGTTGGGTGGGTGGGAAGAACCACTGCCACCTTTGCTCTTCTGCTGATACGGCTGACGGAACGGAGGAGGAGGAAGCCAATACTTCTGTTGCTTGGCCACTTGAGTAGAGGAAGAAGGCGTAGTGTCTCTGACTCTCTTCCTAGAAGCATCACACCTCAACTGAGCAGCATCTTGCTTCAGTGCCATGTTGTAGAACTCATCGTATCTCAGCGGCTCGAAGAGGACAAGAGCGAGCTGAATTTCTTCACGGAGACCACCCCTGAACTGATAGATCATACTCTTCTCATCAGGAACGTCCTGCTTGGCAAAACGGGCGAGCTTCGGGAACAACTTGTTGTAGTCATAGACAGACAAAGAGCCTTGCTTCAGATTGCGGAATTCCTCACATTTGCTTTCAGTCACACTTTGAGGGATGTGATGAGCTCGAAAATCACGACGGAAATCATCCCAAGTGATCAAACGTCCACCCCTGGAATCCTTGTACTGCTGGAACCACTCTACGGCCTGATCTTTGAGCTGGAAAGAAGCGAACTTGACGAAATCTTCAGGCCTAACGTTGCTGCATTCAAAATGCTTGCCCAGATCCACTAGCCAATCATCAGCATCGGTAGCCTCAACACAATTGCTGAACGTCTTTGGACCATTTGCGCGGAACTGGTTCAGAGTAGCATAATGGTTCTGATTGTTGCCTTGATTCCCTTGACTGCCTTGATTCCGCTCTTGGAGGATTTGCATGATCAACTGTGTATTTGCATTAGTTGCGGCCATCACAGCTTGCCAAGCCTCCGGAGGCGGTGGAGGTGGTGGCGGATCAGGGTTCGGAGTCGTGCGCGTTGGAGGAGCCATCCTGAAGAGGTTGACCACCATTAGCACACAAATAGACAAATATTGAAGGTGAATCCAACAGAATGAAAATTGCAACATAAAGTCTTCACATCCGAACAAAATGAACGAATGCACTTCTCTTGAAGTGCTCACATATTCCTAAATTGCGAAGCCATGAAGAATCAGGTAGAAGAGGTACATCAACGAGGGATGGAATCAACATATGACATCGAAGCAACTCGAATGCCACAACTGAAAATAAAACCAAGGATTGGCTTGCAGAATAAGCCGGAACAAATATATGATAGAGATTTCGTCCGAAGTTTTCGTGGTGGGACATACACGGGCTCGATCGTACATCACCATCATGTACAAGGCAGTGCACATGATATACGAAGCGTCCCCGAGTCAGCATAGCCAAGGGCTCTTTAAGACACAACAAGACCACTGTAAAATCGACCGTGAATAGGCGAACCACTAGACGTCGAACCCCAATTTCATATCATACATCTGTTGGAAAGATATCCTAAGAGCTACTTGAATTCCCACCTATGAAACTCCCGAAACTTTCCGGTTATGCAATCAGGTGTTGGGGATACAGGGGAAGCATAATATCTCACCCAAGCTAGCAAATCCTACATCCAGTTGTATCCATCCTTCAACACATAACCAAGAAACCTTCGGAAACCATCTACCTCAACCTTCGAAAAGCATCCGTTATACAAGTTATGGCGATACTCCCGAACTCCCGCCCCAGTACTGGGTGGCGTCGAGGTTATATCACCAACGAACTGCATAAAGGAGATTTTCGATGTCGCGCACATATCTCAAGTATACCAGAATTGCAACGATAAAATTATGATGACAACACCTCAGAGCTCAACTCCCCGGGACACTTCCACTAAACCCCTGACAGGAGGCACCAAGACAGTGTTCTCATCATAAGCCATCGGAACAAATCCAAGATACTCGCGTGATCCTAATTTTTTTGTGAAATTTGAGAAGAGAAGAGTCAAAACTCTACGCCAGGATGCCTTACCAGAGCGATGAGGAGACCAGGAAGTAAAAAGAATTCCTAAGCTCTCCGATATATAATTCCTAAAGGACTGAAAACATTTTTCTAGACACAACTCAGCTGCTAAAAACGATCAAGCAATGGGGGCTCCTAAGGTCGGGGAAGGCTCTGATTACCAACTTGTAACACCCTAGATGCGGCTATATCTCCCACGTGCCGAGGCACAACTTAGAGGCATAGCCGCATTGAAAGCAATGTCGCAAGTCGGGAAATCATCACACATCCCATGTACATAAATAATATAAAGGGGAATAACATAGTTGGCTTACACTCGCCACGTCACATCAAAGTACATAAATAACATCCATCATACAATTCACTCATGGCCCGACTACGGCGCCAAAATAGAAAAGACCCCCAACATGCGACAAGGCCCTGAATCTAACCCCGAATAGGCACCACTACTGATCATCAGGAAAAGACACATAGTAACGCTGAGAGTCCTCGTCGTACTCCCACTTGAGCTCGAGCGCGCCATCTGGAGCTGTATCATCTGTCCCTGCATCTGGTGTAATAGGAATCTGTGAGCCACAGGGACTTAGCAATCTCGCACCCTCGCGATCAAGACTATTTAAGCTTAATAGGTAGGGAAGGGGGTAATGTATAAGTGGAGCTGCAGCAAGCGACTATCACATATGGTGGCTAACTTATTCACAAAAGAGAGCGAGAAGAGGAGGCAAGGCACGAGCGAGAAACTAGTGAGCAACCTGCGCAAACATAACTCCAACACCGTGTCCACTTCCCGGGCTCCGCCGAGAAGAGGCCATCACGGCGACACACTCAATTGATTCATTTTAATTAATTAAGGTTCAAGTTATCCACAACCGGACATTAACAAATTCCCATCTGCCCATAACCGCGGGCACGACTTTCGAAAGATCAATCCCTGTAGGGGGTCCCAACTTAGCCCATAACAAGCTCTCACGATCAACGAAGGAATAGACCTCCACCCAAGACACACCGATCAGACTCGGTATCTCGGTACAACAAGATGATTCGACAGGTTAAAAAAAGTCCAGCAACACCGCCCGAATGTGCCGACAAATCCCGATAGGAGCTGCACATATCTCGTTCTCAGGGCACACTCAGATGAGCCAGGCGTCGGGTAGGCTAGCCCAGAGTTGCCCCTGGTATCCCCGGACATCGCTCTATGGGACCGGGGGGTTTAAAGTAAGATGACCCTCGGGCTCCGGAAACCCAAGGGAAAAAGAGGCTAGGTGGCAAATGGTAAAACCAATGTTAGGCATTACTGGAAAAGCTTTAATCAAGGCGAACTATCAAGGGGTTCCCATTATAGCCCAACCGCGTAAGGGACACAACAATCCGGGAACATAACACCGATATGACGGAAACTAGGGCGGCAAGAGTGGAACAAAACACTAGGCGAGAGGCCGAGCCTTCCAACCTTTACCAAGTATATAGATGCATTAAGATAACATAGCAATATAATGATATCCCAACAAGTAAATAAATGTTCCAACAAGGAACGGCTCCAATCTTCACCTGCAACTAGCAACGCTATAAGAAGGGGGCTGAGCAAAGCGGTAACATAGCCAATCAACGGTTTGCTAGGACAAAGGTGGGTTAGAGGCTCAATCATGGCAATTGGGAGGCTGACAAGCAAGTGGTAGGCATCGTAGCATTGGCAAATCAAAAGAGCGAGCAAACTAGCATAGCAAAGATAGTAGTTATTTCGAGGGTATGATCATCTTGCCTGCACAGGTGTCAGAGTTGACTGGATCCTCAAAACCAAACTCAACGGGCTCCTCGTTAGCGAACTCGTCTCCCAGCTCTACCCAACAACACAAACAAGCAACAAGGATACAATCAACCATGTGCAAGGGCAACCAACAATATGCAAAGATGATATGCTATGCGGGATGCGATGCGGGATGCAAAATGCAAGACGTGACAGGAAATGCATGAACCTGGCCTCAACTTGGATAACCAAGTGTGCCACTGGATAGAGGGGAAGAAATCACCTGAAAACGATATAAAGATCATAGGAATCGGAGCTATGGTTTGGAAATGGCAAGCGTTTTACGAAACGAAGCGACCTGCGATTTACAGCAAGTAGGCTCCTAAATGCAACGAAATGAACATGCTACAGCCACCAAACATGAAAAAAATGCATGGCAGGGATGTATACAAGATGCTTAACAAATCACTAGGACTGAACCATAGGCAAATTCATCCATTAAGGGGTTCAAACAAGCATGGCAAAACTGAATAAGCAAAACAGATTTCAGACTTGGTGAAATTAACACTAGTCTGAAATTTCAGACCACAATGCTCTCTTCGGAGCAGCAAAACAACATGAAACATAACCTGAACATGACAAGTAAGAGCATGATATGGAGCTACTCAACAAGCTTAACAAAACACCCAAAATGACCTGGGGCCAAAAGGGTTCACAAAATACTCTAACAAGCACACGAACATAGATGAAACACAATCAGTTTTAAGACTTAGTGAAAACTGAGACATGCTGAAATTATAACTCACGGAGGCATGTAAACAAGCTCGATGCACTCACTACGGTGCAAGTCATGGCAAGGCAAGCATATATCCATAAAGAAGGCACAAAATGCTAGCTAGACATGGCAAGAACAATGGCATAGCATGCATGGATCACTAGCAATGGCATCGGCAAAATCGCAAAAGAGTTCACGATCTTCCCAAATACACAACTATGCAAAAGTTGAGCTCGAATGACTCAACCTAGAGCACTCCAACATAGCAAGTAAAGACATGGGTGGATAAAGCACAACATAAATATCAAAACTCCCTTACTGATCATCCTCAAAAGAGGCACAGATCACTAGGAAACAAGCTGGACATATAGCATCATGAACTAAAACATCCCAGACTTAGTGAAAATCACTAAGTCCCTGAAATCAGCAATCTCAGGTACCCCTCTTTGCAAGCTTGCACAAGACACCATGCACATCCTAAAAATGCATGGGTGGCACCTCTGGAAAGAAGACAAAAATGCTTAACAATTCATCCCAAAGGGTCACAGGCATATCATGCACACAATAATCATGGCAAAAATGACAAAAGTCAAAGATGAGCTAACGGATTTGCAATTTAACTCACGATGCCTCCTTCTAACAGCATTTTCGGCATCAAGATGAACTCAAATGCAAATGATGCAATGGAATGAAATGATGTACTCGTCGAGGCGAAGATTTTGATATATCATATGTCCAAAACGGAGCTACGGATGCGGAGATATGAGCAGTCAAACATAGCATAAAAATCAGGGGGGAGAAGAAGTCAATCCTCAGATCTAGGGTTTCGCCCGGGTACTGTAGCAGATCGGCGTTACTGTAGCAGATTCGACCGGATCCTCGCCGGAAATGGAGCGTGGTGGCCGGAGTAGGGGAAGGAGAGGCCTGCCGGCGTGGGGGCTTGCCGGGGCGGCGTCTTGGCGCGGTGGGGCGGCGGCGAGCTCCGGTGCTTGGGAGGCGTGCCGCGGCGGCGTGGCAGCCCCCGGCGAGGTGGACGGTGGCCGGTGATGGCGGCTTGCGGTGGCGCGGCCGCCGCGGTCGGGGAAGATGGGCGCGCGGCATGGGCTGGCGGCCGTGGCCGGATGGGCTCGGGGGGGGGGGGGGCGTGGGCCTGCGGGCCGGCGGCGTCGGTGAAGTGGTCCGGGCCATGTGGCGCGTCGCGAGTGGCCGGGCGCGGCGGTGGACAAAGTCCGGCCCGGGGCGGACACGTCCGGCCGGCGCGTGGGAGAATAGATCTTTTTTTAGGGTTTGGACGGGGGTAGAAGAAGAGATCCGAATGGAGGGGGTATTTATAGGCATAAGTGGAGCTAGGAGAGTCCAAATGAGGTGCGGTTTTCGGCCACGCGATTGTGATCGAACGACCGAGACGATGGAGCAGAGTTTGGTGGGTTTTGGGCCAAATTGGAGGGGTGTTGGGCTGCAACACACACGAGGCCTTTTCGGTCCCTCGGTTAACCGTTGGAGTATCAAACGAAGTCCAAATGACCCGAAACTTGACAGGCGGTCTACCGGTCGTAAACCAAGGCCGCATGGCAAGTCTCGGTCCAATCCGGAAATGTTTAATCCCCACACACGAAAGAAAGCTAGAAATGGCCACGGGAGGAGAACGAAGCGCCGGAATGCAAAACGGACAACGGGGAAAATGCTCGAATGCATGAGATGAACATGTATGCAAATGCAATGCACGTGATGATATGATATGAGATGCACAAAAACGAAAACAACACACGGAGACAAAGACCCGAACCTGAGAAATAAATATAACTTAATGCCGGAAACGACAAGAGTTGGAGTACAAATTGGGAAAGTTATATCTGGGGCGTTACAATTTATAACAGAGTAGCAATCACACACTTATTATAACGAGTGTCTCAAAAGAGAACTTATTACAAATAATATGGCTTAAGGCAATCTAATAACGGTAACATCGGAAGGCTTTGAAGATAAGTGAGTCCATCAACTCCAACGGCCTCATTGAGTATAGAACCACGACCTAAAGGCACCTTACTCATCGTCTGAAAAGTCTGCAACATGAACGTTGCAGCCCGAAAACGGGCCAGCACATGGAATATGCTGGCAATGTAACACACAGAGAGTAATGAACAGAAATATGCTATACTACATGCATATTTGGCTGGTGGAAAGCTCTATGGTTACAGTTTTGCGTAAAGCCAGTTTTTCCCTACTACAAAGGAATAAATTGTATTTAACTATCATGGTAGTTGTTAAACATTGAGAGTGTAGACACCCTCTCAATCCCAATTAAACATCATCATTGAAACCCAACAAAATTAATTAAAGTAACATGATGAGATTCACATGATAATCCAAGTACTAGATACTCAAGATGTCCATAACCAAGGACACAGCTAATCATGATTAGTTTATACACTCTGCAGAGGTTTGCGCACTTTTCCCCACAAGACTCGATCTCCTCCATTGGGATTCTCGCACTACATGGTGTTTGAGAAACGGATGACCGAGAAATAGTCTTTCAGAAGCGCTAGCATGTTACAACCGGGTAGGCCGTTACACCTACTTTCCCCTACATCTGCTAGTCTACCACTGTAAGAGTTCACATGACTTAATCAACTATGCTAGAGCCCATAGTAGCTTGTGGCTGCACACGGAAGTTTCTAGCATGAATAATCTCATGATCCCTTTGAGCCTGGGTGGCTGTCCATAAAGAAAAACAAGCAATCACTGGAATACCCAGGTACCTCAATCCACCCAGATGTGTATTAAAGTTCCCACCTTAAATAAACCGTTAATTAACAATCTCACATCTGTCATGGATACACTCACCCAATCCACGTCTACTAGCATAGCATGGCAATATATGCAAACGTAGAAGTAACTCCCAAGGGTTTGATGTTAAAACATGTATTAGGTACTACCTCATCTACATCCCAAAACCCACAATTTAATTAGATCCTAATCATGCAATGTTTGAGGATTTAGCTAATGCAATAAAACCGAGTAGTAAGAGGTATGATCAAAGTGTTACTTGCCTTGGTGATGATCCGCGAAACCTAGAGATTCGAAGTAGCAAGCAACGCACTCTGGGTACTCTAACGCAAACAAACAAGCATACAATAAGTACTCAATTAATGCATAGGTAAAACTCAAATAAGATATCTAACCAAAAAGTTCAACTTAAGAACTCCGGTTTGCAAAAAGAAAGAAATCAAACGAAACGACGGAAGGAAAACGGCAAAAGAAACAAGCTTCACTTACTAATCTGGATCTAAGTCAAATTTTACAGAATAAAAAACTTATTTGAGTTGGTTAAACAGAAAGAGGGTTTCGAGACGAAACTCTAGGCGCTTGAATCGCCTGATTCCGATAAACGAGCGAAAAGTTATACTAAAACAAAAATCAGATCAGAAAGCGCGATCGAAAATAATCACAAAAAAACTGAGAAAAAGAAAAATGGAAGAACAGGCTAACGAACGAACGTTCGCTGTCTGCGGCTAAACGACGAATACCGTTCGTAAAAACGAACGAAAAAGCGGCCGTTTGCTAAATAACTAAACCGAAGAAAATAAACCGAACCGGATCTAGAAAAAAACGGATCTAGGTTTTCAAAAAAAAGATCGGTTTTCTTTGCTAAAACCGAGGCGACGGCGGCTACCTCGGGCGGCGCCGGCGAGACGACGGTGGCGGTGGCACGGCTCCGGTGCGGCGGGTGGCAGCGGCGGCTCCGGCGGCGGGTGGCACGGCGGCGGTGGCGGGCGGCGAGGCGAGGGGCGGCGGCGGCGGACTCGCGCGGTGGCGGCGGCTGGCGGCGACGGATCAAGGGCAGCGGCGGCTAGGGTTCGAGGGCTGGGGCGGCTGCGGTGCGGCTCGGGTCCTCGCGGCTTTAAAGGCCGGCCAGGCCAAGTGTCCTAGCCGGACATGGCCCGATTAGGTCGGTCGGTGTTTTTTTTAAATAATTTGACGTGCAGAAAAAGAAAGAAAAGAAATACTAAACGGACTCCAAAAATTCTGAAATAAATTTGACTCGACTTCTAAAATCAAGCCGGACAAAGTGAACATTTATTTGGGGCCTAAATGCAATTTTGAAAAATGCGCATTTTTCCTAACTCCAAATAAAACAGCGAAAAACTCCAAAATAAAATCTTATTTGATTTTAATATTAAATCTCTAATACTTCTTTATTTTGAGGAATCCATTTTATCCTCTCTCTTTCATTTTTAATAAAAGAATAATTCAGAGAAAAATAATCAAAATCAAAGGATCCTCTTTTCATAATTCGAGAAAACCTCAAATATGAAAATACGAAACCCCCAACTCTCTCCGTGGGTCCTTGAGTTGCGTAGGATTTCCAGGATCAACCAAAAAGCAAATAAAATATGATATGCAATAATGATCTAATGTATAAAATTCCAAATTGAAAATTTGGGATGTTACAAACCTACCCCCCCCTTAAGATGAATCTCGCCCTCGAGATTCGGGTTGGCTAGAAAATAGGTGAGGGTGGTCCTTCAGCAGATCTTCCTCTCGCTCCTAGATGGCTTCATCCTCGGTGTGGTGGCTCCACTGAACTTTACAAAACCTGATAACCTTGCTGCGGGTGACTCGGCTGGCATATTCGAGAATCTTGACTGGTTTCTCCTCGTAGGTCAAATCACTATCCAACCGAATTGCTTCCAGCGGCACTGTATCTCTTAGTGGTATATCAGCCATCTCTGCGTGGCACTTTTTCAACTGGGAAACGTGGAACACGTCGTGAACTCCTGACAATCCTTCGGGCAACTCCAACTTGTAAGCAACTTCTCCCATACGCTCCAAAACTTTGTATGGTCCCACAAAATGTTGCACTAACTTTCCCTTAATTCCAAAGCACTTAACTCCTCGAAGTGGAGATACACGAAGATAAACTCTATCTCCGGCTTCGTAAACTATCTCCTTGCATTTAGAGTCTGCATAGCTCTTCTGCCTGGACTGGGCTACTTTGAGCCTATCGCGAATCAACCTCACTTTCTGTTCAGACTCCTTAATCAAATCTGGTCCAAACAACTGGCGGTCTCCAACTTCGTCCCACGACAATGGTGTTCTGCACCTTCTTCCGTACAAGGCTTAAAAGGGGCCATGTTCAAACTGGATTGATAACTATTGTTGTAAGAGAACTTCGCATATGGCAAATTGTCATCCCAACTAGATCCATAATCTAGTGCACAAGCTCTCTGCATATCCTCCAAAATCTGATTGACTCTCTCGGTCTGTCCATCGGTTTGCGGATGAAAAGATGTACTGAACTCTAGTCTAGTACCCAAAGTTTCGTGTAACTGATTCCAGAACTTTGAGGTAAACTGGGTTCCTCTATCTAATACAATTCTCCTAGGGACTCCATGCAGACATACGATCCTGGTCATGTATATCTTTGCCAACTTAGCACTGGTGTAAGTGGTTTTCACTGGGATGAAATGAGCTACCTTCGTCAAGCGATCGACTACAACCCATATCGAGTCATAGCCTGAGCGGGTCCTAGGTAATCCCGTGATAAAATCCATGCCTAGCTTATCCCACTTCCATTCGGGTATCGACAATGGCTGTAGCAATCCTACTGGCTTCTGATGCTCTGCCTTTACTCTTTGACATACATCACAAACGGCTACATACTCTGTAATATCCTTCTTCATTCCGGTCCACCAGAAAGTGTCTTTCAAATCCAAATACATCTTGGTACTTCCTGGGTGAATCGAGTACGGCAAATCATGGGCCTCTTGCAAAATTAACTTCCTGATCTCCGGGTTATTGGGCACATAAACGCGGTCCTCAAACCATAAGGTATCGTGCTCATCCTCACGAAATCCCTTTGCGTTTCCCCTGCTCATTTTCTCTTTAATAGGTACTACCACATCTACATCCCCAAACCCACAATTTAATTAGATCCTAATCATGCAATGTTTGAGGATTTAGCTAATGCAATAAAACTGGGTAGTAAGAGGTATGATCAAAGTGTTACTTGCCTTGCTGATGATCCGCGAAACCTAGAGATTCGAAGTAGCAAGCGGCGCACTCCGTGTACTCTAACGCAAACAAACAAACAAGCATACAATAAGTACTCAACTAATGCACAGGTAAAACTCAAATAAGAGATCTAACCAAAAAGTTAAACTTAAGAACTCCGGTTTGCAAAAAGAAACAAATCAAACGTAACGACGGAAGTAAAACGGCAAAAGAAACAAGCTTCGCTTACTAATCTGGATCTAAGTCAAATTTTACAGAAGCAAGAACTTGTTTGAGTTGGTTAAATGGAAAGAGGGTTCCGAGACGAAACTCTACGCACTTGAATCGCCTGATTCCGATAAACGAGCGAAAAGTTATACTAAAACAAAAATTGGATCAGAAATCGCGATTGAAAATAATCGCGGAAAATCCAAGAAAAAGAAAAATGGATGAACAGGCTAACGAACGAACATTCGCTGTCTACGGCTAAATGACGAATACTGTTCATAAAAATGAACGAAAAAGCAGCCGTTCGCTAAATAACTAAACCGAGGAAAATAAACCGAACCGGATCTAGAAAAAACGGATCTAGGTTTTCGAAAAAAACCAATCAGTTTTCTTTGCGAAAACCGAGGCAACGACGGCTAAGTCGGGCGATTCCAGCGAGACGACAGCGGTGGCGGCGCGGCTCCGGTGCGGCGGTGCGGGGCGGCGGGTGGTGGCGGCGGCTCCGGCGGCAGGCGGCGAGGCGAGGGGCGGCGGACTCGCGCGGCGGCGGCAGATGGCGGCGCGTAGATCGAGGGCGACGGTGGCCAGGGTTCGAGGGCAGGGGCGTCTGCGGTGCGGCTCGGGCCCTCGCGGCTTTAAAGGCCGGCCGGGCCAAGTGTCCTAATCGGACACGGCCCGGTTAGGTCGGTCCGGGTTTTTTTAATAATTTGACGTGCAAAAAAATAAAGAAAATAAATACTAAACAGACTCCAAAAATCCCGAAATAAAATTTCCCCGACTTCTAAAATCAAGCCGGACAAAGTGAACATTTATTTGGGGCCTAAATGCAATTTTGAAAAACACGCATTTTTTCCGAACTCCAAATAAAACAGCGAAAAACTCCAAAATAAAATCTTATTTGATTTTAATATTAAATCTATGATATTTCTTTATTTTGAGGAAGTCATTTTATCCTATCTCTTTCATTTTAATAAAAGAATAATTCAGAGAAAAATAATTAAAATCAAACGATCCTCTTTTCATAATTCGAGAAAACCTCAAATATGAAAATAATGAAATCCCCAACTCTCTCTGTGGGTCCTTGAGTTGCGTAGGATTTCCAGGATCAACCAAAAAGCAAATAAAATATGATATGCAATAATGATCTAATGTATAACATTCCAAATTGAAAATTTGGGATGTTGCACAAATGGATTGACTCCATCGGTGCTCGCACCAAGCACGATGTTCCTTGGATCGTCCCCAAATTCTGGGTGTTCGAAGTTCAACGCTTGCCACCAGCTCGCATCCTTAGGGTGACTCAGCATCTTGTCTTTTTTATTTATCTCCGGATCATTTCCGTCATCTTCTCGCTTCTTCTCCTCCCTATCCGCGTGCCAATGCAGGAGCTTTGCTAGCTTAGGGTCTGTGAAATACTGCTGCAGACGAGGAGTGATCGGAAAGTACCACACCACTTTTCGAGGAGCTTTCTCCCTCTTCTTGTATCGAGTGACACCGCACACCGGACATATGGTAGACTCCGCGTGCTCATCCCGATAAACGATGCAATTGTTCATGCACACATGGTATTTCACGTCTGGTAAATCCAGAGGACACACGATTTTCTTTGCCTCCTCGAAACTGGTCGGGCACTTGTTTCCCTTTGGAAGATGTTCATGCCAGAATGACATGTTCTCGTCGAAGCATGCATCGGTCATTTTGTGTTTTACCTTCATCTCCAGAGCCATGAGCGTTACTTTCAGGCAGGTATCCTCGGGCCTGCATCCTTCATACAATGGAGTAACAGCGTCTATCTCCAGTTGATCCATCTTGGCTTTCTCTCAGGCGACAGCTCTTGTGTTATCCGTCTGCTTGAGAAGCAGCTCTTGAATATGAGGGTCCTGCACCCAGCCCATCAATGGTCCATCATCATCTGCTCCGGCATCTTCATCTTCATGATCATGCCCTTCGTCTTGATCTTCCTCATCATCATGTCCGGCATCACCGTCGTGATCATGTCCTGGAGATTCTTCGTCTTCTCGCCCGCCCTCGCCGCGGTGCTTGTCTTGCTGCCCTTCCTCATTTCTTGCCCGGCCCCCATGGATGACTTCATAGTCATCTTCATCACCTTGCCACCGATAGCCATCCATGAAACCACGCAAGAGCAGGTGGTCCCGCACCTACCCAGAATCCGGGTCCGCAATAAGGCTCTTCAGCTTGCATCTTCGACACGAACATCTTATCTCCGTCTCGGCCTTCGCGGAGCTCAAAAACCTATTCACGATGCCTTCGGTCATCGTGCGGACCATGGTTGCCTGCGGGGTAGAGCAAAACGATATTTTAGAACCAAGTATTTTTTTGGCATGACTTTGCCTAAAAATAGGACCAAAAAGAATGCATAGTGCCAAATTATCGCCGAAACGGAAATGAATCAACATTCTGGCAAAATATTGGCAACTATCGCATTTCAAATATAGGTACCTGCAAGCACAAACATATATGCAACACTACAAACATATGCAACACCACAAACATACGTAGATCTAGCTAGGACATAAAAGTGCATGTGCACGTTGTTGGAGGGAGAAAAAGTAGATCTACAACATAAAGAAAGCTTTCCCCTTACTTACCTATCAAAAAAGGTAATTTAACTACTTAATTTGGGTGAATCTATGGTGCAAGTGGGGTGAGGAGGAGGACGCAGCCGAGACACGCTTGGAGGAGGAGGAAAGAATGAAGTGGGGAAAGTGAGTGTGATAGGTGGCTGTCCCAAATATCTAGCTGGTCTCAGGCTACTAACGGTGCGCCATTACTAGTTTTGCAAAAAAAATCTAAGTAGTGGCGCACCGTGGGTGTGGTGCGCGATTACTAGTTTGAGTTAGTAATGGCACACTTCGCCCAGGTGCGCCATTACTACTTTTGAAAAAAAGTAAAAAAAATTGTCAGTAGTGGTGCACCGAGCGTGTGGTGCGCCATCACTGTGTCCTGGTGCGCCATTAATAGTTTTGAATTTTTTTTTGCTAGTAATGGCGCAACGTGTGTCTAGTGCGCCATTAGTAATGAGGACAATAATGGCGCACCACATACATGGTGCGCCATTAATGTCCATATCAGCTATAGCCCTCTTCCTAGTAGTGTAAAGGTGATGCTAAAACATGGTTTAGTTCTCTTGATCCTAGTTGTGTGCGTAGTCCCCAGGATATGATTTATTACTTCTCTGCTAAATATTTCCCCGCTCATAAGAAACAAGCTGCTTTAAGGGAAATATATAATTTTGTGCAAATTGAAGAAGAGAGTCTCCCACAAGCTTGGGGGAGGCTTCTCCGATTACTTAATGCTTTGCCTGATCATCCTCTCAAGAAAAATGAAATACTTGATATCTTCTATAATGGACTAACCGATGCTTCCAGAGATTACCTGGATAGTTGTGCTGGTTGTGTTTTCAGGGAAAGAACTGTTGATCAAGTTGAATTGCTATTGAATAATATGTTGACAAATGAAAATAATTGGACACTTCCTGAACCAACTCCTAAGCCAACTTCGAAGAAAAGGGGTATTCTATTTCTCAGTCCTAGAGATATGCGAGATACAAAGAAAGCTATGAAAGAAAAAAGGTATTAAAGCTGAAGATGTTAAGAATTTACCACCTTTTGAAGAAATACATGGTCTTGATAACCCGACACAGGTAGTAAAGGTAAATTCCCTCTATAGATTTGATAAATGTGAAATCCCATTTACTAAGTTCGCTAGCCAATGCTTGGATGAGTTTGATGACTTTATGGTCTCACAAGAAAACTTCAATTCTTATGTTGGTAGACAATTGAAATGCAATGCTGATATGCTTGAACACTTGAGTGATTATATGGCTAATGTTAAAGGTGAACTTAAACTTATTAGTAAACATACTTCTATGGTTACCACTCAAGTAGAACAAGTACTTAAAGCTCAGAATGATTTTCTCAATGAATTAAATAATAAGAAAAATGATAATGTTGTTAGAGTTATGACTAGAGGTGGTAAAATGACTGAGGAACCTTTGTATCCTGAGGGCCATCCTAAGAGAATTGAGCAAGATTATCAAAGAACTAATGTTGATGCACCTAGTTCTTCTAAGAAGAAGAAAAAGAAAAATGATAGGACTTTGCATACTTCTAGGGAACCTGCTGTTGACACACCTGAGAATCCCAATGATATTTCTATTTCTGATGCTGAAACACAATCTGGTAATGACCATGAACGTAGTGATAATGTTAGTGATGATGTTCATGATCAACCTAGTAATGATAATGATGTAGAGATTGAACCTGATGTTGATCTTGATAACTCACAATCAAAGAATCAACGTTATGATAAGAGAGACATTGTTGCTAGGAAGCACGGTAAAGAAAGAGAACCATGGGTTCGGAAACCCATGCCTTTTCCTCCGAAACCTTCCAAGAAAAAGGATGATGAGGATTTTGAGTGCTTTGCTGAAATGATTAGACCCATCTTTTTGCGTATGCGTTTGACTGATATGCTTAAAATGAATCCTTATGCTAAATATATGAAGGAAATTGTTACTAATGAAAGAAAGATACCGGAAGCTGAAATTTCCACCATGCTTGCTAATTATACTTTTAAGGGTGGAATACCAAAGGAACTTGGAGATCTAGGAGTACCAACTATACCATGCTCCATTAAAAGAAACTATGTTAAAACTGCTTTATGAGATCTTGGAGCCGGTGTTAGTGTTATGCCTCTCTCTTTATACCATAGACTTGATTTGAATAAGTTGACACCTACTGAAATATTTTTGCAAATGGCTGACAAATCAACTGCTATGCCTATCGGTATTTGTGAGGCTGTGCCTGTTGTGGTTGCAAACGTCACTATTTTAACGGACTTTGTTATTCTTGATATTCCCGAGGACGATAGTATGTCTATTATTCTCGGAAGACCCCTTTTGAATACTGCACGAGATGTTATTTATTGCAACAAAGGCAATGTCACTTTTCATGTTAATGGTAATGAGCATACGGTACACTTTCCGAGGAAACAACCTCAAGTCCACAGTATCAATTCTATTGGAAAAACTTCAACAATTACTATTGGAGGTTTTGAATTTCCTCTTCCTACTGTGAAAAAGAAATATGATATTCTTATTGTTGGGGATGTGCATATCCCCGTTGAGGTAACCTAGTGTTATTCGAAATTTCTCCGGTTTCATGCGATTCAGAATGAGTTTGTTAACAAGACCTGATCAACCTTGTTAGTGCATTCCTTTTGAAGAACATGAGATGGGTGAATTTATAAAACACAATTCTCTGTACCCTCTTTTTACTTTATGTTATTTATATTAAATAAAGCAAAAATAATATTTTCTGTCTATTTTCTGAATTATCCACGCAATAAAAAATACCCTGAAAATAAAAGTTCTCCAAATGCCCTGAAATTTAAATATGATTTTTTCTGGAATATTTGAGCATATCTGGCACTGAGGACACATCAAGGGGAGCCAGCACCTGGCCACGAGGGTCCAGGGCCCGCCCTACCCCCTGGGCGCGCCCCCTGCCTCGTGGGCCCCTAGTGGCCCCCTCCACTTATTCCAGCCACCACACAGTCCTTCTTCCTCCTAAAAAAATCACCAACCAGCTCAAGCACGAGTTCTAGCTCATCTTGTTGCCATTTTCGATCTCCTAGCTCAAAGCTCCATTCACAAAACTGCTTTGGGGGATTGTTCTTTGGTATGTGACTCCTCCAATGGTCCAATTAGTTTTTGTTCTAGTGCTTTATTTATTGCAAATTTTTGTTGCTTAGGTGACCCTGTTATTGAGCTTGCATGTCAAATTTATGTGGTCAAAAGTAGTCTTAATGCATTATATGGCCTCTAGGCACTTGTATGAGTAGTTGCTATCAATTTTGTTGAGTTTGGTTCACTTTTATTTTGAGTTGCTAAAAATTTCAGAAATTTTTCAGAGGAAGAAATATGTTTAGAAAAATGTACCAAGGTGGTTCCTCAAGGAAGCAAGGACCCAGGCCTGCAATACGCGAGCTGGACAATGAACCACCAAGGGATGCTCAAGTGCGGCCTTGCGAATGGCCGTCAAAGGACTTCATGGTTCAAGCAGGAATCAAGAAGGAATTTGAAGCATATGTGCATAATGCCGATCTTGAGAGCTTCATGGCATATAAGTGCCGTCAGTACCACTACCTCACTAATTCCTTTGTGAGAAGGTTTGAATTTTCATCATCACGCAATTCTCAAACTGCCCTGTTCGATCTTTATGATAAATCTTATACCATGGACTTGGAAGATTTTAACACTGCTTGTAAACTCCCACAGTGGGGTAATGTTAGTGAACCTCGCAAATACGAATACAGAGACTTTCTTGCTAGTATAACTGTGGGGGAATCTAGGGAAATCACGCAAGCTACCATAGGGAGCATTCATTTTCCTGTTATACATTATTTTGCTCTCTTTATAGGTAGATGCATAAATGGTAAGGATGAGGCATGTCACATGTCTGTGCTAGATCTTAGTGTTCTCAGGAGTGTTGTATTAGGAGATAGACAATATAACTTGTTGGCCATTGTTGCACGCAGGTTGCATAATAACAAAATTAATGGATATTTCTTTGGTGGAATTTACACAACCCATTTTGCTGATTTTCTTGAGATACCCATACGTGGAGATGATATTGAGTTGCCTCCTGCTTATTTAGATTATAATGCCATGGTTCGTCATCAGTTTGTTGAGAAGAACAATCAGTTCCTCTAGTACTGACTAATCTTTGACAGACGACGCACCTATCATGTCGCTCTCCCTGCTCCTGCCTTCTTTATCTTTCAGGCAAAAGGTAGATATGTTATAACCAGGGAGGAGGCGACCGAGTACGAGAGGAGGACGGAGGCAGCTCGCCTCCAAGCTACAGCTTGTCAGTCTATAGCTGATGCACCTCAGTTCGACCCCAACTTCTACTTTAGATATCCACCAGGCCATCCATGGGCATAGACCAACTTAGGCCAAAAGCCTAAGCTTGGGGGAGTATGTATCTCTCACCGACATTACATTCATGTTCACACACTCATTCCAGTTGTGCTCATACTTTTTCATTGTATCATCCATGCTAGTTTATTTTCTTTTTTAGCTTTCTTCTTGTGTGCCTTAATAAACCTTAAGAAAAAACAAAAAAAATAGTTGTAGCTTTTAGTTAGTTTACTTTCCATGCCTATAGTAGTAATTAAAAAGAAAACCCAAAAAGATTTCTTGTTCTTCTTTTGCTTGTTGGGAGCTTTTCCGTGTAAATAGTTTTGTTTTTTTTCTTTGGGGGTCGAGAGGAGATGACCATAATGAAAATGTTGAGTGGCTCTCATATGCATTATGTTGATCTAACAAAGAGCCCATATTACCTTGTCTTCTCTCTTGAATTGAATGCTTGCAGATTCCAGCTTAGTCCAATGCACGTGCACTATTATTATTATCCACACTATTCAGTCGTGCAAGTGAAAGGCAATAATGATGATATATGATGAACTGATTGAGATGAGAAAAGCTGGTATGAACTCGACCTCTCTTGTTTTTATAAATATGATTAGTCCATCGTTCCTGATTCAACCTATTATGAAAGAAACATGTTTGCAATGACAATTAGAGATTGTAGTTGCTTATGCCATGCTTAATTAGCTAGGATTTTATAATGGTTTACCTTGCGTGCCAACATGCTATTAAAATGGTTGTGATGTGGTATGATAGGATGGTATCCTCCTTTGAACGATTCGAGTGGCTTGACTTGGCCAATGTTCACGCATGTCATTGAAACAAAATCAACATAGCCTCCACGATATTTATGTTCATGGTGCATTATATCCTACTCATGCTTGCATTCGGTGTTGATTAATTTTAATGCATGTTCATGACTGTTGTCGCTCTCTAGCTGGTCGCTTCCCAGTCTTTTTCTAGCCTTCACTTGTAGTAAGCGGGAATACTGCTTGTTCATCCAACTCTATAAACCCCAAAGTTGTTCCATATGAGTCCACCGTACCTACCTATATACGGCATCTACCTGCCGTTCCAAGTAAATTTGTATGTGCCAAACTCTAAACCTTCAAATAAACATTCTGTTTTGTATGCTAGAATAGCTCATGTATCAACTAGGGATGTATGTATCCTCAATGCTAGGCGGGTTATTCTCAAGAGGAGTGGACTCTGCTCCTCACTCACGAGAAAATGGCTGGTCACAGGGATGCCTAGTTGTCGGTGTCAAAAACGGCGGATCTCGGGTAGGGGGTCACGAACTGTGCATCAAAGGTCGATGGTAATAGGAGACAAGGGACACGATGTTTATGCAGGTTCGGGCCATCTCTCTGGAGGTAATACCCTACGTCCTGCTTGATTGATATTGATGAATATGAGTGTTACAAGAGTTGATCTACCTCGAGATCATAATGGCTAAACCCTAGAGGTATAGCTTGTATGGCTATGATAATGAGTGTCCTATCCGGACTAAGTCCTTCAGTTTATATAGACACTAGGAGGATCTAGGGTTACACAAGGTCGGTTACAAAGAAGGGAATCTACATATCCGGCCACCCAGCTCGCCTTCCACACCAAGGAGAGTCCCATCTGGACATGGGTGCAGTCTTCGGTCTTCGTATCTTCACAGCCCATCAGTCCGGCCCATGGCTAATAGGCATAGTGCTGTCTTCAGCATTGCAAGGCGGCCCGAGGACCCCTTAGTCCAGGACTCCCTCAGTAGCCCCTGAACCTGGCTTCAATGACAAGGTATCCGGCGCGTAGTGCTGTCTTTAGCATTGCAAGGCGGGTGCCTCCTTCCAAACTCCAAAATAGTCTTCGGACGAATTCACGGTGTCCGGACCTGTAAGGCACAACCATAGAGAGTATAGTATTCCATGAATCCAATCTGCTGACAATTTTGGTAACGTGACATCACGCTTCTCGGTCATTATTTCGAACCGTTTCCTATCCCGCCGTTCCATGTTTCGGGGCATGATCTTCATTGACACGTCTTGTCGAAGCAGAGATCGTGTCCCCTTATTACGGGATTTTCATCAATACGAGCGTGGGTAACCCAACCGTACTGCGGGAAAGATCCCTTAGGAATAGGCAGGTTCTTAGGCTTGGGAGGAGGCGTTCAATACCCATGGCCTTTATAAAGGAACCAAGGGCTGTCCTTCTATGCAAAAGCTCTCCTCGGGCTTCCCAACCTCGAGCTCTAGCACCCAAGGTTCGATTTCATTGTTTGAAGCTTCCCCATCTTGTCCGGACCCAACTCTCAAGGCCGATGGGCGGGTTCCTCCGTTACAGAGGAGGATATCGCAAAGCTTCGGGAAGCCAGATATTTGACTGTGGAGGTCCACCACAGGCTTCCTGCTCAAGGACAGGTTATTCCAACCCCCAGATCCGGCGAGAGGGTCGTATTCATCTCCCACTTCCACTAAAAAAAGACACATCCATGACATTTTGGGCTGAACGAATTTTTTTTCTGTCATACATATGACACTTCTATGACGATAATTGTGACAAAACCCGGTATCATCATAGATGTGGTGGGCTCCTACTTCTATGACAAAAAATCATGACAGAAAATGGGCTTTTCATCATAGGCGGGCCGGAGACGCGGCTGCATGACATTCTTTGGGCCGTCCATGACGGAAAAAACCGTGGTAGAAGCAAGGGTGAGGAAAATTTCAGGGAGCTCCCGGTTACGGCGGGAGGTCGGGGGCCGAGCGATGTGCGTTTCTCTCGTACACGTACGCGCGTGTGTGCGAGGCGTTGGATCTAACTAAACCCGAGCGAGGCGTTGGGCTCTTACTGAACCCGAGCGATTGCACTGCAGGCTACGCGTTACTGAACCCGAGCGATCGATCGATGGCTGTTAACTGAACCCGATCGAGCGATTCCTTCGCTACTGCTGCTAACTGAAGCCAATCGATGGGATGAACAGTGAGCGTTGCGGGGGGAGGGGGGTGGATGAACAGTGAGCGGTGGCGTTGCCTCTGGATGAACAGGACCCCGTGCTGTGGTGGAGCGCTGGATAAACAATAGACGGTGGAGGGGTGCCCATGGAGGGGGTGGATGAATAGGACCCCATGGTGTGGAGGGCTGGATGAACAGTAGACGGTGGAGGGGTGGTTGAACAGGACCCCGTGGTGTGGAGGGCTGGATGAACAGTAGATGGTGTAGGGGTGCCCGTGGAGGGGTGGTTGAACAGGACCCCGTGGTGTGGAGGGCTGGATGAACAGTAGATGGTGGAGGGGTGGTTGAACAGTAGCCGGTGGAGTAGCGCGCGGTGGAGGCTGGATGAACAGGAGCCCGCGGAGGCAGGATGAACAGGAGCTCGTGGAGGCTGGAGGAGGTCGATGGTGGAGATGAACAGTATCCCGTGGAGTCCCGTTTTGCGGTATGCCACACCCCTCCCAATGAACAGGACCCCCGTTTCGACCGTAGCGCTCCAACACAAGCCTGTTTCCTCCGTTTTGCGGCACGCCACACCCCTCCCAATCAACAGGACCCTCGTTTCGACCGTAGGAGGTCCATTTCCTCCGTTTTGCGGTACGCCAGACCCCTCCCGATGAACAGGATCCCGTTTCAAACGTGGCCGGTTGAACACAAGGCCGTTTCCTCCGTTTCGCGGTACACCAAGCCTCGTTTCCATCGCATGTTCCGTCCAAGCCCTCCCGATGAACACGACGCATTCCGTTGCCTCCCCATGAACACGACGCATTCTGTTGCCTCCCCATGAACACGACGACGACGCTATTTCTCCGTTCTGACCCAGCCATGTACACGAGCCCTGGCCGTACGTATGCGCGAGTAGGCGTTCGAGACCCCGCCCGTATGTACACATACGTGGCCATATTTTCTTTCTTGCACCCTGGCCGCTATACGTATGTGTAAATGCTACGTGCGCACCTCTACATTGACCAGTTTGTACGTACACGTTCGCGACCATAATGACAACGCTACGTACGCTTCGGCCAGGTGGGTCCCGACTGTCAGGCACTTCCTTGCCTACGAAGATGTAGCTGGTCGGTCCCAGCAGTCAGGGGGCGAATCGTTTTTTTTGCCCGGACGCACTTCCTTGTGTGCGAAGATGTAGCTGGTGGGTCCCAGCAGTCAGGGGGAAACATTTTTTTCGCGAAATACAGTGGCCCATCCGGTGGGTCCCAGCTGTGAGGTGGAGGAATCATTATTCTCTGCGAAATAAGGAGGCACTTCCTTGCTGCGGCCGTGGATCCAGCTATCAGCCTCTCCACGTACAGTCCACGTCCGATGGAAGTCGTTCCTTGACCACGTTGACCACGCCGCGCCGAGAGCACCAGGGCGGTGGACGACGGCGAGGCCTAGGAAGGGGACGACACGGAGGCAGGGAAGACTCGGCAGTTGCTTCCCACACGGAGGGGAGTACGACTGTACGAGGGTTTACTGGTTCGTCTGCCGTCGCCGAAGAATAACAGCAGGTGTGGGTGAGTAGAGGGATGGCTAGGCCAGCGATGGCAGTTCGGTCGGGCGGTGAGGCCTGCGCGGCAGCACAGCCGGCCGCAAGGAGGAGGGAGCAGGCAGTCCCGTCGGCGCTTGTTTGAGCGGCTGGAGCAGGAAGAGCAGAGATTGAAGAAGCACGACGGCCGTTGGATGGACATCCAATAGTCAGTGCTTGTGCGTCAACCTTTTTTTAGGAAAGCCTCAAATCTGTGGAAAACAACATACAGCCCATCTGCCATTATTTCTAATAATTTACAGCCCATTTGCTAATTCTTAAGGTTTTTAGGAGCCCATATTCTTTTTGTTAGCATTACAGCCCATATTGTGGCAACGGTTAAAAAATTATATGAAATTTTGCATATTTCGGTGCGGTCCGAACTGTTTTTCATGCCGAAATTTCGACTCACATTCAAACTGATTTTAAAAATAAATGTATATCAATATAAGATCCAACAAATTCTCCACGCATAAAAATTAATGTAATTTAAAATCTTGAAATGAAAAAAGATATTTGAAACTAATTGCTGGTTTGAAGTGTTTTAAAAATGTACAACCCATTTCTCATTACTGATGGGCCATTTTCTCGGCCAGCCGAATGAAAGCTCTCCTCGTCTTGAAATATTTGCAGCCCAACAGGCCTGACAAAGCGACTTACTTGGCAAATCACAAAAAAACTGGGCTGTGGCCGTGGACCCAGCTATCAGCCTCTCCACGTACACTACTCTTCTGATGGAAGTCGTTCCTTGACCATGTTGACCACGCCGTGCGGAGAGCACCACGGCGGTGGACGACGGCGAGGCCTAGGAAGGGGATGACGCGGCAGTGGAAGCCCGCGCGGAGAGGACTACGAGGGTTCACTGGTTCGGCTGCGGTGTGAGGCTGCCGTCGCCGGAGGGCATGGCCAGTGGTGGGAATAGTAGGGGGCGGTGAGGCCTCTGCGGTAGCACAACCGGCCACGGGAAGCAGGAGCATGCGGCACGACCGGCGCTGCTTTGGGCGGCTGGAGCAAGAAGACCAGAGGTTGAAGAAGCACTACGGACGTTGGATGGACATCGTACGGTCGCTGGAGCTAGTATCGTTCATATTGAGTAAGTTGACAAAGCCCTTCGTCCCCGTCAACTTAGTAGGCCCACAAGTCAGCCTCCCAGCAAGGTGGGTCCCAGCTAGTTGGGGGAGTATTCATTTTTTTGTGTGTAATAAGGAGGTACTTCCGGTGGATCCGAGCTGACAGCGGGCGGAACGTTTTTTGCGAAATACGATGGCCCATCCGGTGGGTCCCAGCAATCAGGGGGAAACGATTTTTTTCACAAAATACTGGTGGCCCGTCCGGTGGGTACCCACTGTCATATGGAGGAATAATTATTTTCCGCGTAATAAGGAGGCACTTCCTTGCGGCTGCCGTGGACCCATCTATCAGCCTCTCCACGTACAGTACTCTTCCGATGGAAGTCGGTCGTTGACCACGCCGCGCCGAGAGCACCAGGGCGGTGGATGACGGCGAGGACTAGGAAGGGGACGACTCGGAGCCGGGGAAGACGCAGCAGTGGATGCCCACGCGAAGAGGAGTATGAGGGTTCCCTGGTTCGGCTGCGGTGTGAGGCTGCTGTCGGCTGTCGCCGCAGAATAATAGGGGGTGTGGGTGAGTAGAGGGATGGCCTGGCCAGCGGTGGGAGTAGTAGGGGGCGGTGAGGCCTCCGCGGCATCACAGCCGACCACGGGAGGCAGGAGCACGGGGCACGACCGGCGCTGGTTTGGGCGGCTGGAGCAAGAAGACCAGAGGTTGAAGAAGCACTATAGCCGTTGCATGAACATCGTATGGTAAAAGTAGCTAGAACCGTTCATATTGACTAAGTTGACAAAGCCCTCCGTCCCCGTCAACTTGGTAGGCCCACAAGTCAACCTCCCACTATATTGAGTTCCAGCTGGGAGGGGGAATATTCATTTTTTTGTGCGTAATAAGGAGGCACTTCCTTGCGTGCAAAGATAGCTGGTGGGTCCGACATGTCAGCGGGGGGCACTTTATTTCGTGAAATACAGAGGCCCTTCCAGTGGGTCTTAGATGTCAGGTGGAGGAATCATTATTTTGCGGATAATAAGGAGGCATTTCCTTGTGTGCGGCCGTGGACCCAGCTGTCAGCCTCTCCACACACAGTCTACTTCCGATGGTGTCGTTCGTTGACCACGTTGACCACGCCGTGCCGAGCGCATCCAAGGTGGTGGACGACGGTGAGGCCCCGGACAACAACGAGCCGGAGATGGGAAGACGCGGGAGTAGAGTCGCAGACAGAGAGGTGTACGAGGGTTCACTGGTTCTAGTGCGTTGTGGTTCGGCAGTCGGTGGAGAAGAATAGGAGGTGTGGAGGGGTGGAGGGATGGCCTGGCCAACTGTGATGGCCTGGCTTATTAGGGATGATAGACTACTCATATCAATAAGGAATTCCTTCTTTTTCGGGCGCCCATTCGGACAGAACTCCAAAGTTAAGCATGCTCAGCTTGGAGTAGTGTCAGGTGGGTGACCGACCAGGAAGTTGCTCCCGGGTGCGCACGAGTGAGGACAAAGTGCGCAGAAAAGACTAGTATTGATCTGTGGGGCCAGTCTAGATCCCGCCATGAGTAACGACCACCGGCAGGTGTGTCCGGGGTGTTACAAGTTGGTATCAGAGCCGACCCTCGCGGTTACACGGATGGTTGCGGACAGGTGCGTGGTCATGTTGTTCATGACGTTTGTGACCCGTCGTGGCACCCGGCATGGCACATGTACCAGACTGGAAGCACAGACGTTTGTGCCAAGAGGGAACGTTCCTGTGGCCCGACGAGGACGTCGGTTCCTCTGAGTGGGTGTGTATGTGATGGCCTGGCTTATTAGGGATGATAGACTACTCATATCAATAAGGAATTCCTTCTTTTCCAGGAGCCCATTCGGACAGAACTCCAAAGTAAAGCGTGCTCAGCTTGGAGTAGTGTCAGGATGGGTGACCGACCGGGAAGTTGCTCCCGGGTGCGCACGAGTGAGGACAAAGTGCGCAGAAAAGACTAGTATTGATCTGTGGGGCCAGTCTAGATCCCGCCATGAGTAACGACCACCGGCGGGTGTGTCCGGGGCGTTACACCAATGGTGGAGTAGCGCTTCATAGCGAAGCGTGCTAAGCAGAGCTGCTAGCAGCAGGAGGCGGGAGGTGGTCCCGGCGGCACTGGAGGAAGAAGACGAGAGATTGAAGATGGATGCCGGTCGTTGGATGTAAATCCAACGACTAACTTGTCAGAATCATTTGTTGACTAAATTGACAACGACTTGCATTGGCTTCAACATATTGACCCACATTTCAGCCTCCAAAAATGTGGCACGTATTCAACCCATTTTTCAGAATTTACAGTCTTTTTTTTGCGCGGTAGAATTTACAGTCAATTTGATCTTCTTTTTTTGAATTACAACCATTAGCTGGGCTGGGTGAACAAATAATGTAGCGTCCATGCGGCCTGTTTGTTTTATTTCCTAAAACATTACGGGCCATTTGCACTTTCTCGAAATACACAATTTGCTGGGCTGATTCTAATTATAATGTTGGGTCGGGCCAGCAATGTTATCAAAAAATAAAAAGGGGCTGAGCATTTTGTTATAAATATATTTAAATAATAAGTGATATTATTACATTCGTCCTTGAATCTTACCAAGCTTTTGTACACAATCACTAGGATTTTCATGCCAAAACAATCCAGGATTTTATTTGTTAAGAAATTATTTTTATAAGTCAATAAGATGTGGGATATTGTTTTCTTACATATGTAAGTATCTGGTAAATATATGATGACAATAAAAATAATATATAATAACATATAAAATATTTTTTTAGAAGACAGGGAGCATCTCCCCGGTTCCATTGCTGAGAACGAAACCACAACATATTCTGATACAGCAGCTCCAAGAGCAGTTCGAAAGCAAAGGTAGAAAAGCTACAAACTAGGGGGGTGGATGAACAAGTTCTCTGAATAACACAAATCACCCGAGCGGTGCCAAAGGTAGAGCGGATAGAGCACTCAAATGACACAAGGAGCGTCCAGCAAAGCCTTCATGATCTTCAGCCGAGGGGTTGTGTCAGCCTGCGGCGACCAGTAAGCAAGCGGGGACACCGGGCTGGAAGGCGTGACATGGTGGATGTCCCTCTTTTTCGGTGCCAGGTGCCCATCATCTTCATCAAAGATCTTGAGACGAGCCCACGGGTCCAGCCCCAGAGCAGGTCGAGCCTTGTTCAGCCACAAGTGATCGCCAACGGTTTCTGGAGGGATCTTGTTAGGATTTCCACGAAGCTCGTCAACTTGTCCTTGTACGATCCGGAGGAGAGAATCGCCCAATTCCTCACCATGTTCCTGATCAACCTCAAGACCTGCGGAATGGAAATCCAGGAGGTGTTACTGAAAATCATAGCATTTCTATATTTCCAGAGGCACCAAAGGACAGCTAAGCTAACAGTGTTTAAAACTGAGCACTTTTTGGTAGCAATCCAGAATTTGGCGACAGATTCGAAGGATGAGCCAATCTGACTAGAGAAATATTCCTCAATGTGGGCCCAGAGATGTTTAGCAACTATACATTCAAAAAATAGGTGAGAACAAGACTCTTGTTCCAAGCAGTAAACACAATCAAGGGGTTTGATGATGTGTCTCTTCCTAAGGTTATCCCTAGTCATCAATTTGTTTTTGGAGAGAAGCCAGAGAAATACATGAATTTTAGGGGGAACTCTCAATTTCCAGACAGCAGGGATAAACACGGGTTGAACCCCTCTAAAGTTGATAACATGATAGAGGGAGCTAGAGGAATACTTCCCCTTATTGTCCAGCTGCCCAATCAGGGCATTCGGCTCGGCAGTAAAGGTAATGCTTTTGGCAATTTCCTCCAACTGGAACCATTGTTCCATGAGATTATCACTAAAGTTCCTTCTAAAAGAGAGTTTTAGGCATTGGCCGTCCCAAACTTCATTGACACTTTTGATTAGCTCATTGCGGACAGAGTAAATAGGCCAAAATTAGACTTCTGGGGGGATGTGCCAAACCAAGTATCTTCCCAGAACCTGGTTCTTCTCCCATCCCCTATGTTCCATCTGTAGCCAAATTTCACAGCATGCATAATAGATTTTAATCCTTTCCAGAATCTAGAGGTCTTAGAGTTGGAGGAAGGGAGAAAAATATTAGGTTTATTTCCTAGGTATTTATGGGTAATAAGAAGCTTCCAGGGTTTCAGGTCTTCCTCATAGAATCTTTTAATCCCAGACCCTAGAAGACAGATGTTAATTTCTTGGAGGTTAGGTATGCCTAGGCCTCAAAAATCTTTTTTCATAGAGACTAGGGCCCAATTAGCGAGGTGTAGCTTCCTATTTCCCTCAAAATCATTCCATAAGCAATGAGACATCTGAGAATTAATGAGGTTCACTGCCCATTTAGGGAACTTGAAGAAGGAGAGGAGATACACTGGAATGCTAGCCAAACAAGCTTGTATGAGGATCAATCTACCTCTGTAAGAGAGAAGTTTGCCCCTCCACCCAGCAATCCTTTTAATGATTTTATCTAGTAGGGTTGGATATCCTCTCTCCTCAGTTTATCATAGTGGAGAGGGATACCTAGGTACTTAATGGGGAAATTACCTTTATTACAGACTAGAATAGAGAGGAAGTCAGCTAACTCCTGATCATCCATGTTGATAGGGATGAGTTCACTTTTAGAGTAGTTGATTCTTATGCATAAGACTTGTTCAAACCAGGTTAGAACAATTTTCAGATTGCTAGCATGTGTGGAGTCATTGTCTAAGAAAAGGATGGTATCATCTGCATATTGAAGGAAGATGATGCCACCAGGGCAGACCTCAGGACAGAGCCCTGCAATCAGACTATGATCAGCCGCTTTGCTTAGCATTTTAGTAAGAACGTCCACTACTAAATTAAACAAAAGCGAGGAGATGGGGTCACCTTGCCTAAGGCCTTTACCAGCAAGGAAAAAATCACTTTCATAGATATTTAACTTGACCCCAACAGACCCCCCATGAGTAAGTTGCTGGATCCAACTCTCCTCTATGAAAGGCTTGGAAAAGATCTAAGAGATCTTTTTTCACCAAGTCCAAAAATGCTGGTAAAACAAGAAGGGAATCCTATCAGGACCAGGAGCCCCATCAGGATAAGAGCTAAAAATGGCTTCCTTCACCTCTGTCTCTGAAAAGGGGCTTCTAGCAGCTCATTTTCAGCATGAGAGACTTTTTTAGAAGCAGAGAGAAAATTGTTTTGTAGAGAGAATCCAGAAGGGTTTTCTTTCTTGACTAGGTCTTTGTTGAAGTCACTAGCCACTTTTAGCATCTCATCTACCTCAGTAACAGGGCCATTAGGGCCATCAAGGGAGTGAATGAGGGTTTTCCTCCTCCTCTGGTTAGCTACTGCATGGAAGTAAGCAGTATTTCTATCACCCTCCTTAATGTTCCTATCTCTAGACCTTTGTTTGGCTTTGATTTCTTCTTGAAGACAAATTTTCTTGAGCTCTCCATGGACAAAGTTTAATCTATTAGTCTCAGCCTTAGAGAGGTCAGTGGTTTTTGCCTTAATATCTAGAGAATCAAACTCAAGGAGGAGAAGCCTTTTGTATTTTCTAAGATTAGCTTCCTCATTGGAGTTCCACTCTTTGGTAGTTCTTCTAAATCTCCTGATTTTGATCTGCCAATTTTCTAGGGGGCAGTTGCTCCTAGTAGGCTCATTCTAGATTTTCCTGACTAGCTCAGTAAAATATTCTCTAAGCAACCACCACTTTTCAAATTTAAAACTATTGCTCTTTGGAGTTTGGTTAAGACCAGAGTCCCAGAGCAAAGGAGTGTGGTCACTACCACATCTGGGCAGAGCTCTACAACTAGAAAGAGAAAGAAACTATCTAATTCTGTGTCACAGAAAATTCTGTCAATGGTGGACATAATCCTGGAGCAGCACTTCCAACATATCGAGCAGAACTGTGGGTTTTCCTTCTAACAGGGCAATTCTCAACTTTATGGGTAACCATTTTGCAGATAAAACAACTCTTGGGCTTCACGCATTTATCCAAATGATGCCCTGGTTCCCCACAGTTGTAGCAGATCACCTCAAAGTATGCCATAAGGCCCGAAGCAGGGCAGGAGCAGTTTTCTGGATGTCCTATCTCTTCTTTTGTTGATTCTTGCATTGAGATTTCCCACTGATCTGAGAGTCAGAATCACCGGCAGATTGATCTTGGGCAATTACAGGAGCCTGCCCAGATTGTGCCCCCATTTGGGGCGGAGGTGGGCCGTACCACTGCCCAACCGGTGCTCCCCCCCATTGTGATAGGGGAAATTCATCGGAGTTCCTGGTTCCTTCTCATCCTCCAGCCAGATGTTGTCTCTCAGGAAGCAGAAATAACCACCAGATAGCTCAATTGAAGCAGATTGCAAGCCTAATTTCAATCTTCTGCAGGTTTGGGGGAGAGGTAAGGTAGGGGATCCACCTGCTCCGGCTCCGGTGGCGTGCTGGTGGGCAGGAGTCCAGTCAAGCATTCCCATCTCGCAGCACGGTGTGGATCTCCTGAATTCACTTCTCCTTTTGCCCATCGAACGAACGCAACCGGCGGCTCACTGGGGTGGGGCATCTTGTGCTTCTCTGAGAAATCTCCTTCGAAGTAGATCCGCAGGGCTAGATTCAGCAGCTCCCAATCCACATGATCCTTGCACATCCGAGCATACCTGCGCTAGTGAGAGAACGGATTCGGCCCCTCCTCGGCTTCCTCCCTCGCAGCTTCCTCCTCTGCTTCCCTCCATTCGCGCATGCACCGGGTCCAGGAGAGAGCGTCGTCGCGGATCCGCATTGCCCGCTCCCTCCATCTCCTCCCTCGAGTCTCCCGCAGCACCGCCGGTGCGACAGAGTTGAGCGGCTGGAGCATCCGCGGGAAGGCTTTGTAGACATGTGGGAGATGCATCTTGTACATCTGCCTGTCTTCCAGCCATTCCCCCGTGGATATGGCCGGCGACTCCATGTGGCGCACGAGCGGACTTGCTGAGGGGGGCAGGCGCGCCCGTAGTCAGGAGGCGGGGGGTGGCGGCGAGATCTATTTGCCAATTACTCCCTCCTTTTCGGTTTATAGGGATCAATTCAAAAATCTCACCAACCAAGGTAGAAGATGAATGGTGGAATACTTTTTGTAGTTTGCAAAAGCACCTAATTAATGCACTTGTTTTCCTCAAAAAATCATGTTTATCAATGCATAAATTGCAATTGATGCATGCATAAAGTACATGCATTGGTCAATTTTCTCTTAATACTTGCATACAATGATTTAATGCACCTTGGAATCTGAACATGTGATGGAAAACAACCAAATTGAGCCTTATAAAATGGAAAAACTAAAATTTTGAGATAAGCCCTATAAACCGAAAAGGAGGGAGTATGTGAACTTAACAGTCAACATATAAAATAATTTAAATATATATAATATAGTCATAAGGGAAACATAAGTTGGAGCTGGCGTTCCTATTCTTATATAGAAAAATAGAACAGATCTCTGTGTTTTCTTCAAAAAAAATTACATAAATTGGGCTGCCAAAAATAAAACCTCGGATGGGAGGTCCATAGGCCGGTCGATACATGACGGCCCTAAGAAAATACAAACAGGCATATGGACCACCCATCCGAGGTCGTGGGCTGCGCATGTTCAAAAATGAAAGCCTAGACGGGGCAGCCCAAAACCACATCCAACACTTGCCAAAACTTCGTCCCTCCTTTTCTCTGTCTTTCGCACACTCGACATTGTGTGGGCATTTTGACTGTGCATCATATGAAGATGTGCTATGCATGAATGTTGATCAACATGATGTTAACTGGCTGGTAGTTCCATTTTTGACCATGAATAAAACTTCCAACATGATGTTAACCATGTTTGAAAGGGCCGTGTTAATATAAATGCTCTGCCTCTGAAAGTTGCAGTTTCTTATCTGAAACTGAACTTGCAGTTTCTTATCTAAAACTGAAACTTGCAGTTTCTTCTCTGAGAATCACATTGTCTGCACTTTTATACTCCTATGGAACTACATTTTTTAAGTGCTAAAAATAGATCTCTAGAATTCATAAAATACTTTATATGCTCAATACTACAAATCTGAAATTCAAAAGACATTCATATCTGAAAGTACTCTCAAAATACACAACACAAAACACAATTCACAACCTGCAAATACTGACAACCCTAAGCTCCTCCTGACATTTCACAACCTGCCCGACTATTGGGCTGGGGGGCAGCCCCCTCCTATTCCTCGGCGGCAGACATCCGCCCTGTGAGACGATGTGAATGGCGAGGGAGACGATGGCGGGGAAGCATCGTCGGGCCAACTGCTTTTCTCCTCTTGGAGTTGGGTTCAGTCGACGAAGACTCCACCGGCTCGCTCTGGCAGGACACCCTCACAAACGGCACCCTATAGATGCTCGATACTTCAATCTCTGGTGGATGCTCCATCTGGGATAGATAGTCCCACCACCGCTCCCTCACGATCGGACTCGGTGAATCTGTTTGCTCCATGGCCCAGAGGAGCAGCTCTATGTACTCCGGCGCGACTCCCTCTGGGAGTATCGCCGCCTTTTCGCTCTGTTGCAGATATTTGGCCATGGATGTCGCCGTCGCCGCTAGTTGGTCCTTGTTGTCAAACCAAGACTGTATCTCCAACATCCTAGCTAGCTTCACAGGGTCACCATCTGCGATCCTCACGTATCGGTTGTACTCCTCCATCGATCTACTTCTCCATAGCACCTTCACTCGCCGGTTGTGGTTTTTGAATGGAAGAGGAGAGGAGCAGCGCTGGTTTTGGATTAGAACAGGAGAGGAGCGACGCTGGTTTTGGACTGGAACAGGAGAGGAGGGGCGATGGTTTTGAAATGGAAGAGGAGAGGAGCGGCGCTGCGTTTTGATTGGAACAGGAGAGGAGCGGCGGTGGTTTAAGAGGAGAAGAGCGGAAGAGCGGTGCTGGTCTTGGAAGTATTTTTTTGTTGTTTCGCGTATTTTGGGTCAAAGTTTGACCATGTACTGTATTTGACAAGCAAAATGTGAATGCATGTCACCAAAAATTGTATCGTTTGGTTCGTATCTGAATGTAATTTCAAATTATACTCCCTCCATTTTTGTATACAAGGCCACAAACTCATATTACAGGTACCAAGGTAAAAATCAACCCTATGTTTAACTCAATGTTGCAAGCTAGCTTGTCACCTTGATTGTCGTGTTAATTAATGTGATTTTTCTCTCCCAAGCACAACAAGCCAACCCTCTTACTCCTCATTGGTTGATTAATGTTGGGAATGCAAGCTAACCTTCTCACTCCCGCATGCACACAAGGGAGTATCGCCGCTTTCTTAATTGAAGGGTAAATTGATTTTGATTTTGATCCAGTCAGAGCGTGCCGGCCCTCTCGTCCAATCCTAAATCGCTGCCGCACGCTCCTCTCCCTCTTCTCCATTGCAAAACCACCTCCTCTCCTCTCCATCATCTCCATTCCAAAACCACCGTCTCGCCTCTCCCTCTTCTCTATTGCAAGACCACCGGCTCTCCTCCGTTTTCTAGACGCTTTGCTCCATGGCGCGGGTGCAATCCATGGATACAAAAATAGCATACTATATACTATTTAAAAGTCGAGGGCGGAGCTTTTCCTGCGCGGTAGGCGGCGGGGCAGTTCCGCCTAGTCGGTTTGACATAGACGCGAGAAGACGAGGGAGTAGGCTGCTGCAAACGTAGGGTTGTGTGATTTGACAGCGAGTTACTGCTGGACAGGTGGGGCCCCGTGATTTGACTTGCCATTATCATTTTAACTGCGGCGCTACGACCGGCGTGAGTCTCCCAGATTCCTGACCACCTCCATACAGGTGCCTCTCCCAATGCTCCACCATGTAGTAAAGGCTGGCTCTTGCATGAGAGCCCACTTCTCCACTTTTTCCTTCCCTCTCTTGCCTCCACATATGCAAAAATGCCATGTAAAGTGCACTATTGTACTTACTTTTACTTGCTCCTACAGGTGCTTAAGCTTGCCACATAGGCATAAAGTCTGATGTGGCAAGTTAATCAAGAAGAGAGAGACTAGTTTGGTGACCCAAGGAAGAAACGGTGCTAAGCGCGTGTACCTAGGTGAAAAGACAATTTTGAGTATATAGCTAATTAAATGAAGCAAACTTAGCAACACCACTTCATTGGAAGAGGTCACTCCTTGGGAAATGCAATAAATACACGCACTTAGCACCGTTTCTTCCTTGAGTACGAAGAAAGACATAGAGAGGAGTAAAAAAATACACTTATAGCCAACCTTGTTGTAGTATGAGTGACTAAGTGATAAATATGTATGACATGCCAACATTAGATAGCCTAATGCACCGTGTTAAATCTCCAAGGGCGCGAGCGACGCGACGGTTGTGGTAGGCACGACCATGATACAGGCTGCTGGCATCCCTTGGATCTGAGATCAAACGGTCGCATGCTAAGTTGCTGAAAATTTGCAGAATAACCCTCCAGGATAGGATATTCACCCATAGGTCTAGAATCACGCCATGCAACCGTTCGATCTCAGATCCAAGGGCTCTCGGAAGTCGGTATCATGGGAGAATGGAAAGCCACTACCCTGCCGTTCGCACGCTGGCAATTCGCTCCTACTCGTCCCCGCATGTCCTTCAATACTACGGCGGTTCGCTCCTAGTCGTCCCGTCCATTCACATTACGGCAGTTCCACTAATCCTAACCCTCCTCCCAAATCCATGGCGTCCCAAATCTCCACGATCGGCGGTGAGTACAAGGTTAGAACCATCACCGGCGATGAGTTCGATGTCATCTACACCTGTTCTTCCGCGACGATGAAAGGATGCCTTTCTCGCTTCAGACGCATGTTCGAAAACTCAGATGATGAGTGGGTCGCTGGGCTAGATGTTGAGTACGCCACAGTCCTGGGACGAGAGAAGGATCTAAAGGACAAAGAGAGGAAGAAGCCCCCTGTGATCCAGGTTTGTGTACATAACGTTTGCTTGGTCTACCACATATGCCATGCTGACGTTGAGTGCCAGGATTTTAAGAACTTCCTCAAGGACAAAATAGTGAAATCTGTTACTGTAGACTTTGGTAACGACAAAGAAGTCCTGCGTCGGATAGGCCTCGTTGTAGGCAACACCTTCGACCTCCAGAAGAATCGGCTGGTGTCCTCTCGTCAGCCTTCAATGCCGACCCTGGCAGGAGCCATGGTTCATCCTTCGTACGGTAAACTGGAGAAACCTCATTACACGTTTCATTGTCATGCATGGCAGCAGAATGTACTAGATATAGACCACATCCACTACGCTGCAATGGATGGCTACCTTTGCTTCAATATCTACAAGGGTTGGATGAAGAGCAACAGCCAAGTGTGCGGTTCAAGCAAAGAAGTATCGGCCAAGAGGAAGAGGGACAAGGACGAAGTCGAGGACGTGGACAAGGACTCCGAGTAAGGTGGCAGTGTCGTTGCTCATGGTGGTTCTAATGCAGTGTCTACCGGAATAGTTGCAAAGTTTAATTTTAGGTGTGCTTAATTTAATTTGAGGGGTGTGTTGTGCTGAGACCCCAGCAAAACTATGTTATGTTTCTTCTCATTACTTTAACTCTTCAGTACGTAAATACTAGTATTTCTTACATTTCATCTTTTAGTTGGTATAGTACTACCACTCATTTCTTCACATTATATATGTACAATATATATGGCCAACATCATATAGCCAGCAGTTTAGTTGTCAAAGAATTTCAGGGTGCTTAGTTTTGTCAAAGAATTCTAGGATGCTTAGAGAGTGCTTGGATCCAAGGGACTTATTTTAGTCTGACTAAAAATAGTCTCTTTAAGAGGCTAAAGTTCCAAGCACCCCTGACTAAAGAGGGTCTAAAACCAGTATTGAGACTAAAAATTTTTAGTCCGGGGTACCAAGGTTGTCACAATCGCGATTCTGTTATACGATTCTATGACTTTATGATCCAAACTAACCCCTATGATTCTACGATTTTAGTTCATAGAATCTGCATTTCTACGATCCTGATAGTGAAGATTCTACGATTTGCGATCCTACCATCAGTGCTCCGATCCGATTCAAAATCGCGATTTTGACAACCTTGAGGGGTACCCCTACTAAAATGTGGATTAGTCATGTATCTACTCATTTAATTCCTCTCCTTTAACACAGGTGAGTTCTGGATTGGAGGGTTTGGAGGATAATAAATGCTCATTAACTTGATTTTAGCCTTTTTAGTATTTGGATCCAAGCATGGGTGAGGCTAGCATGTTTTAGTCCCACTACTTTTAGTCATGGGACTAAAACGTATCCAAGCACCCTCTTAGTTTTATTTGAGGGGTGGGTTGTGTTGGACACCATTATTGTGACTAGCCTTTTTAATAGTACTATATGCATAATTTGGTGACAAACGCTCTCTATATGTACCACCTTTTTTAATTTCAAGTTTTGCTCCATGGCGCAATCCATCGATACTACTGCTGTACAAAAGTATACATTTTTTAAAAGGCTAGAGGGCGGGGCAGTCTAGGTTGGTTGGTTTCACGAGAGGCGAGGGCCTTTGTGATTTAACGGATCATTACTGCTGGAAGGCGGGGCCTTGTGATTTGACTGCTCGTATAAATGCGCCGACGACCTGATCGAGGAGGAGCAAAGAACTGTGCGGTATACTCAAGTTTTCCACTAGAGTAGTACTGCAACGGAGGAGCACGAAACATGGCAGCCCAGTGCCATATGGCGATAAAAAATGATCTAATTTGCTAGTCATATCATTGTTAGCATTGTTCTATTCATTCCCGCAAAAAAACATTGCTCTATTCATGCCTCGCAGAGAACGTGCCACGTGCGGCGAAACACCCGAAGCAAAAGATGAAACACAGGAGCAAAAGAAGAAGGAAGATTATCACCCCAAATGATCTAATTCGCCGCGGAGTCGTAACTGCTTCTTCATCGCCTCCACGATCTCCATCGCCTTGCGCGTCTCCTCTGCCATCTTCATGATTGTGTCCATGACGCGGCATTTCTGGACGCGAGCCTTCATCATCTGTTCCACGACCATATTACGTACCTTGACAGTAGCCGGGTGCTCAATGCGGAGCTTCGCCAACTCTTCCTTCTGTTCCATGGCGAGGGCCTGCAGCATCTTCATCAAGGAACTAGTATTCTCATGCAGCTTCTTCCAGTCGGCGTTCTTCTCCTTCAACAGGTCGATCTCGTGGCAGAGCTTCGCATTGTCCTCTCGAAGTCGCAGGATTTCACCGGTCGCCTTCTTCTCCGAGGCAATGCTCTTCTTCAGCAGCATCACCAAGCCGGCGGTCAACTGCCCCTGCTGATTGAGCTCAGCGGGCATGTCATCGAGGCTCTCCTTCAGCAACTCCATCAAGCCTTGGATGAACTCCTTCTGCTTATTGAGCTGATCGGGCATGCCGTCGAGGAATAACGACTCTAGCTCCGCCGGCTCGGCATGTTCGCCTCCGCGGCTAGGGCGCTCCTGGGAGCCATCTCCTGCCTGTGAGAGATCTTTCGAGGTCTCTGCGTGGCGGCGAGCCCTCTTTTTTTTCTGCAGCCTTGGTTGCCGCTCCCTTGTTACGAGTAGTTCTCCACCTAGAATTCTGCTCACCGGCCATGGCAACGACGGACGAAGAAGAAGCACTTATGAGGAGGAAAGGTAGAGTGATTTTCGATTAGGTAGTTCCCCTTTTTATAACCTAAGTACTAGCACTAGTACAAATATATGCATAGTGGGAACACGTTCAGGTTTGGTACGTACTACTAGTACGTGTGAGTAGGCTTTTGAATGTGATGGGAACAAGGTAAAGATTAATTGATGGTTTTGGTTTCGAGGCCTGAAACGGCTCTCGATGAGTTTAGCGGAACATAAATTTCAAGTACTACACTACTCAAATGCGTAAATATTATGTTACTGTCAAAAAATGGCACAAAATACGAAGGAGACCAATGGAAGTAGCACTAGCAACCCACGATTTAACTACTCGCATGCGCGTAGTGGAGTAATAATGTCTTTCTTCCGCCCTCACGTCCACTCAATTTGCATGCGCTGTATTAATTGACCATCAATGAAGTGAATGACTTTACACGCGTCAAATTATCACATGGGCTGGATCTTGGTACAAAATTGCATCTGCCCGTGTACCCGCGTGTGTGTGCGAGGAATGAGTGCGTGCATGGCGTGCGTGCACATCTTCGCTTCGTGCATGTACCGCCAGTATGGCTCAGGGAGGACGAGTACATTCTTCTGGAACCAGCAACATGTCACTGTGATCAATCCACGCAAGGAGGTCGCGACAACGCCTACACATGTGCCACGTGGCTTCATGAACTGTAAGACAGACACTGTGTAGCGTGCCATTGGTATTCTAATTTATGTGTTTTGCACATACTCGAAGTACTAGTAAGGTACACGTGCATTGCACACATCAGATTTTGCAACCAAATTATGAATAAATACCACACTATAGCATGTAAGCTCTGAGTCATATATGCCTAATGTAGCCCTTCGTTTAATTCTTATAGTTCATCTCATTGAAAATCAATTAGTTTTTTATAAAAAAGCTAAGAACACAAGAATAGGAAAAACATGGGATTATAGTGGAATGTCGTCTTGAATCCTACAGGATTGTACGAGTGTTTGATTGTGCATAGAAAAAACGCAGAATTCTTTCAAAGAGGTTTGAGTGGATGGGATGTTTCCTATGAAATCTAGTGCAAATGAATCATATGGAAAAATTCCTATGGTTTACAATCCTACGAATCAAACAACCAAGATAGGAAAAATTCCTAATGATTAGAATCCTCCAAAATTCCTTTGAGAATCCTTTGAATCAAAGAAGCCCTTAATCTATTTTATGATTCATGGAATTGTGCATTGTAAAGCATAAAGTAAAAACAAATAATGGCAATTCAACTATAAAAAAGTTTGGGCAGTTATGATATGGAAGATTCTAGAACAAAAGAGAACCACTGTTGTTTTGAGGTTTGTGCATTATGCTTAAGTTCAACCATGGAGTCTGCTAGATTGTACATGTGGCAAAATTCGGTGGGGCGCTAGAAGATGGTGCGAGGGGCTGAGTGGAGGGAGACTATGAAGGAATGCACAAGTGCGAGATCGATATTTAGAGTGAGGGGGCGAACACATGCGCTGATGCGCGCAGTGGCGGAGCCATGAAAAATAAATGAGCTAGGGGGCCAAGCATTGCTAATCCTTTACGAGGAGGGTCAATTCATGAACTTAAAACATTTTTAGCAGCAATTGTCTAATGATCAGATTCATATTAGCCTTGATATATAGTGATGTTAGGGGGGAGGGGGGCAGGGGCCTTACTGCCCCCTGTCTTCGCCATTGTGCACGCGTCTGAGAGATGAAGTAGAAGGCATGGATGATGAGAGGGGGACGTTCGATACATAATTAATGTGGGTGTATTAGCTATATATGTTAATCCAATATAGAGAGATATAGATTGATCGATGTGGACGTGGGAAAGAGGGTGAGACCTCACTGGATATATTGATTGATCGGTTTGTGTGGAAAACTATGAAAGACCTAGCTATACACACACATACATAGAGGAACATCGATCGTTGCGCATGCACGCGTGAGAGATAGAGAATGCCCGATATGATGGAGAGGGGGATGTGTGTTGGTGTGTGCCTTCATGGGAGACCGACCTGAAGAAAAAGATTGCATGTGTGCGATGGATAATGCTGACTGGTAGTGTGTGTGCATGCATGCACGAGAGAAAGTTAGTGGTACAATTATAAAGAGAAGACTACTGTGTGGGTGTAAAAGAATAGCTGAATAGGTGATGTCACAATCAATGTAAAGTTGAATTCAAATATTTGAATAAGAGATCCTAATGTTTGAAACCCATGCATGCATGAATATAACGGAGATCTGCACGGTGTGGTTTGGAAACGAGCATGTTGTAATGTATACACATTGAACAAGGTCAGACTGATATGAATTTGAGATACCGATGGCAGACATCATTTGGCCACGTCGCATCCGTGCATGGACACACTATTCTAATTGGAGATAATGGGCAGCTTTTGCATCACATATCTATGTCTATACCCCTATATATATTATATATTATATTTTTTATATTGTGTGCGGGTAACTTTAACTTTGAAAGATGGTTGTTGGATGAGGCGAATCCGATGGTCCAAATATGGCAAATTTGAGCACTACTGGCCGTTGGATATCATCTAGATTCCACCAGACTTCGCCACATGTATAATCTAGAACACTCCATGGTTGAACTTAAGCATAATGCACAAACATCAAAACACAAGCACTTCTTATTTGTTCTAGAATCTTCCGTATCAGAATTGCCCAAATGTTTTTCTACATGATTTGCCATTATTTGTTTTTACTTTATGTCTTACGATGCACAATTCCATGAATCTTAAAATAGATTAGCTTTCTTAAAAAAACTAGATGATTTTGAATGAAATGAACTATAAGAATTAAACGAACATCTACATCATGCATATATGACTCAAAGCTTGCATGCTATAATGTGGTATTTATTCATAATTTGGTTGCCAAATCTCATGCGTGCAATGCACGTGTACCATACTCTAGTCTAAATGGTGTTTGTGTGTGTTGAGGTGCAAATTGTCTTTTTTTGGGTACATGTTAAGCTTGTTCTTCCGAAATTTCAAGCAGCGCCTTGTTATGCCGAAAATTCAAGCTAGCGTCTCTGTCTATCGTGCTGCGAAACTCCCGCCTCTTCAACCCGTGCCTTGTTAGCCTGAAATATTTAAGATATATCTTTGTCTCGTTGTGCTCCGACAACTCCCTCCATCTCAACCCGCGCCTTGCTATTCCGAAATTACAACGCGCGCGAAAACTCCCACCTCCTGTGAAATCCCGACACGCGAAATGCCCGTGGTACCCCTGAACCGAAAGAACTGCCTCAAATCGGTGGGGGTACTTTCATAACTTACCCCACATTTTGGACAAGCGCGTCTCTAAGCCATGGTTCCCCACTGCCATCCCATCCGCCCACCCATTCGTACATTGAGGCCGCGAAAACCTACGACGAAACCCCACACCCTGCTCCGCCCGCCACCCAGCCGGAGCCTCTTCCCCGCCGACGTCGTCCACAGCAACATCTCGACGTCCCTCGTCCACCGTACCGGATAAGGATGCGTTGTCGATCTCATTGTCCCGCCGGTTCAGCCACCCCGTCCTCCACCTCCAAGGAGCTGCCCTGATGTTCCCCTCATCTTTCACGCCACCTCCATTCCAACACCGCCGTCTTCAACTGCACCACCGGAAGAGCATCATCATCACCGTTTACTCAGATGAAGCTGCGGCCTAATCGGTGCCACCAAAGAGGTTCTACACTAACCGCCGCATTTTCTTCTTGATTCGGTCTCACGGTGCTGCCTGCGCTCGGTCCTGAGCCGACACGGTGCGGCTCCATCCACCGCGGCATCGCCGGCCACTTCCTCCATGGCATCGCTCCCTCGGCGGTGACGTCCACATCAGTAGGACCTGCTGCTGCTTTAGCTCTCGCTCGCGCTGCTGCTCTACTCTTGCTCTCGGTCCTCTGCCTGGTCTGCTCTTGCTATTGCTCTTGCTCGCGCTGCTGCTCTCGCTCTTGCTCTTGCTTGTGATGCTGCTCTGATTTAGCTACACTTCACTCCAATGCCGCCGGGGTGAAGGAAGAACCAGCCGTAGCGGGGAGGGGGGCTCGCCGGAGAGGTACCCCACTATCTATCTTAGGGTTCAGGATGGGGGCGGTGGTCGCCGGTGATGGCGGGGTGTTGGCGTGGCGGTGGCGTGGGGATCGCCGGAGAAAAAGCTCGGCAGGGGGGCCTAGAGGGATGGCCGGGGCGGCGGCAGACCAGCGGTGGGGAGTGTTTTCGGGGCAGGCGGGGCGACGCACCGCCGGCCGCGGGCGGCGGGGGGCTGCTGTTTGGCCGGCTCAGGGGGGTGGCGGTTGAAGATGGACCACAGGCCCTTGATTTCATATCCAACGGCTGCAAAATTGACTGACCAGAGATGAAAATGTCAGTCGACCAACGTGTAGCCTCACCTTGCTAGTGCGTTCAGTTTTGATAGCAAAATTAATTTTCGACAGTTAAGTTCAGTTTCAACAGTTAAGTTCAGTTTCGACAGTTAAGTTCAGAGATGAGCGGTTGATGTATTTTACATCTAGCACTTTGTGTTTATGTATTTTACGTCATGTATTGGACATGCTATTAGATTTCCACTTAGGTTAACGTTGTTCATTGTCTCTCTTGTCCTGCTTCAGCCTCGGCGTTGTACAACTCACCAGAGCTGTTCCAACAACGAAACCCTCCATCACAGCGGAGCAGTACCTCGGGCTCCATCTCCAGACGCTTAAGATCTTCTTCCCCTGCTCCGACAGCCAAGTCAACTAGAGCATCCTCACCAGCCAACCCAATCACGCTGAGATCGACATGGCTTCGCCAAAGAGGTTGTACACTTGTTGCATCTCTTTTTTACTCTACATGTTATATATATTGTCCACTGAGCACTCGTTGTAACAGGAAATACGATTATTTTATCCTACTATATGACAAGCAGTGAGGTACCAGGCAACTTAGCTATCCGTGATGGACTCTCTTGAATGCCATCATTATTTATCTTTGCGTGTTTGAGCTGTGCATTTGTCGATGGGACTGGGAGTTGAGCTAGTATGGCAGTGGCCTGGGTCCAAAGTAATAGAAGTAGCACAAAAACATTTTTTAGTGTAGGATTTTCCTTGCTCAAGCCTGCCTACTAGAATCACCAGTGCTTGAAAGGAAAAGTGAATGAAAAACATCGGAATTGGAAAGTTTCCTATGGTACTACTTTTCATGAATTCGGTGCAAAGGAATGGAGCAAAGGAAAACTGTAGGATTTGTTCCTTTAGTGTCTCCTTGAAAGAAAAACCGTAGGAATTCTAATTTCCACTTCTCCTCCTTTTCATATTCCTATTCATCAAGCACAAGACTAAGAGATAGTAGCATAATAGCATTATAACCATACATTTTCTTGTGGTTTGACTTAATCTCACCATGCTTTTTTGCATCTTGTGATATTCCAATTGTTGTGAATCAAACACCCAGATTGGCAGAAATGCTGTGTTTTTAAATTCTCTGTTTTGCACGTGCATTCCTATCCTATTCATGTCTATTTCCTATCCCTGCATTGTTAGAATCCTCAATCAAACAAGCCCTTACTCAATTACTTCTCTTACAGATATGTGTCAAAGAAAACCTTGTGTGGTTTGTCCTGCTCCTGCGGCGCTGTGTTCCACCCCAGCTTAGCTGCTCCAACGACAAAAGGGTTCACCACAGCAGGGATCCGCTCTCCAGACTGTCTTTCGCCGCCTCAGATCTTCTTCCCTGCCGCCGGCAGCCACGGCAACTGCATTACCATCATCAACTAAGCAGATGACCTTGAGGACTACACGGGTCCGCAAGAGGGGTCGCACTCTTCCGTGTCTTCTTACGTTATGTGTCGCTTAATATGATGACATGCTACATTATCGTCGTGTTCACCTATTAGAGTCCGAGTCAGGTCCAAACTAACGCTGAAACTTGAGTTTTTAAATGGTTGTGGGGTACATATTGGGGCAGCAATCAGTACTATCTATCTACTATCTGGTTAATCTCCGGTGTCTACTATGAGTTTCATTTTGGGTGCAAACAAACATTAAAGGAGCCATTATCTGTATTTTTTTAACTAAAGCTATTATCTGCCTGCTATCATTGGTTTTGGGTCTATCCACAGTTTGCTACCATCACTCTGGATTTGTGCATGCACTCCTTACATAATCTCATTATGCTTTATTCCTATGCATGCCAGTTATCGTACACAATGGAACTGATCATGTAGAGCAAAAGAGACGAGCCTTGCGTGGCAATAAAATTTCATGCAGACATCATTCCATGGTGGGCGCAAAGGCAGCCCCCCTCCACCCATTTCGGATCGTAATCAAGATGAAGATAACTGTTATGAGGGGGATTGAGAAGGAGAAGACCACTCCTATTTACCCCATGAGGTCTTCATTCTAACTTGGCATGCTGATGTTGGTAACATCATGCATATGGTGCCTTGCATTGCTTACTATATACATTAAAGATGTCATCTTCTTAGCTTAGACATGCTTTGTGTCAATGCCATGTGTTTAGTTTCTTTATCATATATGTGAATCATGCAATGCCATCTTGTCTAGCCAGGCATCATATATGTGAATTTTGCAATGCCACCATGGTTAGCCAGTCATCTTATATGTGAATTATATCATGCCATCATTTTTTATTACGTGTTAAATTTGTCAACAATTTTAGTACATTCAATTACTCTTCCTGTGCATCAGCCATTTGGCACGGCCATGGAAAAGTCTGGAGTGGAAACAAGGTCTTCAGAGGAGACAATGCTATCTGACGAAGCGCACGTCTTGCTGGTTTCCGATAGCTTCTCAGAGGAGGATTCAGAGACAGATGACCAGTCATATTGTTGGGGAACGCAGTAATTTCAAAAAATTTCCTACGCACACGCAAGATCTTGGTGATGCATAGCAACGAGGGGGAGAGTCTGATCTACGTACCCTTGTAGATCGCAACGGAAGCGTTGACACAACATAGAGGAAGTAGTCGTACGTCTTCTTCCCGATCCGACCGATCCAAGCACCGTTACTCCGGCACCTCCGAGTTCTTAGCACAAGTTCAGCTCGATGACATTCCTTGGGCTCCGATCCAGCAAAGCGTCGAGGAAGAGTTCCGTCAGCACGACGGCGTGGTGACTATCTTGATGTACTACCGACGCAGGGCTTCGCCTAAGCACTTCAACGGTATGATCGAGGTGGAATTTGGTGGCAGGGGGCACCGCACACGGCTAAGGAACAATCTCAAGGATCAACTTGTGTGTCTTGGGGTGTCCCCTGCCCCCGTATATAAAGGATGAAAGGGGGGAGGCTGGCCGGCCAAAGGAGGGAGGCGCAGGAGGAGTCCTACTCCTACCGGGAGTAGGACTCCCCCCCCCAATCCTATTCCAACTAGGACTCCTTGGAAAAAAGGGAGAGGGAAAGAGAGAGAGGTGGCCGGCCACCTCTCCTAGTCCTAATAGGAATAGGGGAGGGGGGGAGGCGCGCAGCCCTCCTTGGCAGCCCCTTTCACCTTTCCACAATGGCCCATGTAGGCCCATTTGGCTCCCGAGGGGTTCCGGTAACCCTCCCGGTAATCCGGTAAAATCCCGATTTCACCCGGAACACTTCCGATGTCCAAACATAGGCTTCCAATATATCAATCTTTACGTCTCGACCATTTCGAGACTCCTCTTCATGTCTGTGATCTCATCCGGGACTCCTAACAACCTTCGGTACATCAAAATGCATAAACTCATAATAACTGTCATCGTAACGTTAAGCGCGCAGACCCTACGGTTCGAGAACATTGTAGACATGACCGAGACACATCTCCGGTCAATAACCAATAGCGGGACCTGGATGCCCATATTGGCTCCTACATATTCTACGAAGATCTTTATCGGTCAGACCGCATAACAACATACGTTGTTCCCTTTGTCATCGGTATGTTACTTGCCCGAGATTCGATCGTCGGTATCCGATACCTAGTTCAATCTCGTTACCGGCAAGTCTCTTTACTCGTTCCGTAATACATCATCCCGCAACTAACTCATTAGTTGCACTGCTTGCAAGGCTTAAGTGATGTGTATTACCGAGAGGGCCCAGAGATACCTCTCCGACATTCGGAGTGACAAATCCCAATCTCGAAATACGCCAACCCAACATCTACCTTTGGAGACACCTGTAGTACTCCTTTATAATCACCCAGTAATGTTGTGACGTTTGGTAGCACCCAAAGTGTTCCTCCGGTAAACGGGAGTTGCATAATCTCATAGTCATAGGAACATGTATAAGTCATGAAGAATAGCAACAGCAACATACTAAACGATCGGGTGCTAAGCTAATGAAATGGGTCATGTCAATCAGATCATTCAACTAATGATGTGACCTCGTTAATCAAATAACAACTCTTTGTTCATGGTTAGGAAACATAACCATCTTTGATCAACAAGCTAGTCAAGTAGAGGCATACTAGTGACACTCTGTTTGTCTATGTATTCACACATGTATTATGTTTCCGGTTAATACAATTCTAGCATGAATAATAAACATTTATCATGATATAAGGAAATAAATAATAACTTTATTATTGCCTCTAGGGCATATTTCCTTTCAGTCTCCCACTTGCACTAGAGTCAATAATCTAGTTCACATCGCCATGTGATTTAGCAGCAATAGTTCACATCACCATGTGATTAACACCCATAGTTCACATCGTCATGTGACCAACACTCAAAGGGTTTACTAGAGTCAGTAATCTAGTTCACATCTCTATGTGATTAACACCCAAAGAGTACTAAGGTGTGATCATGTTTTGCTTGTGAGATAATTTTAGTCAACGGGTCTGTCACATTCAGATCCGTAAGTATTTTGCAAAATTCTATGTCTATAATGCTCTGCATGGAGCTACTCTAGCTAATTGCTCCCACTTTCAATATGTATCCAGATTGAGACTTTAGATTCATCTGGATCAGTGTCAAAAACTTGCATCGACGTAACCCTTTACGACGAACCTTTTTGTCACGTCCATAATCGAGAAACATATCCTTATTTCACTAAGGATAATTCTGACCGCTGTCCAGTGATCTACTCCTAGATCACTATTGTACTCCCTTGCCAAATCAGTGCAGGGTATACAATAAATCTGGTACACAGCATGGCATACTTTATAGAACCTATGAATGAGGCATAGGGAATGACTTTCATTCTCTTTCTATCTTCTGCCGTGGTCGGGCTTTGAGTCTTTACTCAACTTCACACGTTGTAACACAGGCAAGAAACTTTTTCTTTGACTGTTCCATTTTGAACTACTTCAAAATCTTGTCAAGGTATGTACTTATTGAAAAACTTATCAAGCGTCTTGATCTATCTCTATAGATCTTGAAGCTCAATATGTAAGCAGCTTTACCGAAGTCTTTCTTTGAAAAACTCCTTTCAAACACTCCTTTTATGCTTTACAGAATAATTCTACATTATTTCCGATCAACAATATGTCATTCACATATACTTATCAGAAATGCTGTAGTGCTCCCACTCACTTTCTCGTAAATACAGGCTTCACCGCAAGTCTGTATAAAACTATATGCTTTGATCAACTCATCAAAGCGTATATTCCAACTCCGAGATGTTTGCACCAGTCGACAGATAGATCGCTGGAGCTTGCATATTTAGTTAACACCTTTAGGATCGACAAAACCTTCTAGTTGCATCGTATACAACTTTTTTTTAGCAAATCCATTAAGGAATGCAGTTTTGTTTATCCATTTGCCAGATTTCATAAAATGCAGCAATTGCTAACATGATTCGGACAGACTTAAGCATAAATACGAGTGAGAAAATCTCATCGTAGTCAACACCTTCAACTTGTCGAAAACCTTTTGCGACAATTCTAGCTTTGTAGATAGTAACACTACTATCAGCGTCCGTCTTCCTCTTGAAGATCCATTTATTTTCTATGGCTTGCCGATCATCGGGCAAGTCAACCAAAGTCCATACTTTGTTCTCATACATGGATCATATCTCAGATTTCATGGCTTCAAGCCACTTTGCGGAATCTGGGCCCACCATCGCTTCTTCATAGTTCGTAGGATCATCATGATCTAGTAGCATGACTTCCAGAACAGGATTACCATACCACTCTGGCGCGGATCTTACTCTGGCTGATCTACGAGGTTCAGTAGTGTCTTGTTCTGAAGTTTCATGATCATCATCATTAGTTTCCTCACTAACTGGTGTAGGTGTCACAGAAACATTTTTCTTTGATGTACTACTTTCCAATAAGGGAGAAGGTACAGTTACCTCGTCAAGTTCTACTTTCCTCCCACTCACTTCTTTCGAGAGAAACTCCTTCTCCAGAAAGTTTCCGAATTTAGCAACAAAAAGTCTTGCCTTCGGATCTGTGATAGAAGGTGTATCCAATAGTTTCCTTTGGATATCCTATGAAGATGCACTTCTCCGATTTGAGTTTTGAGCTTATCAGGATGAAACTTTTTCATATAAGCATCGTAACCCCAAACTTTAAGAAACGACAACTTTGGTTTCTTGCCAAACCATAGTTCATAAGGCGTCGTCTCGACGGATATAGATTGTGCTCCTTTTTTTTAACGTGAATGCAGCTATCTCTAATGCATAACCCCAAAACGATAGTGGTAGATCGGTAAGAGACATCATAGATCGCACTATATCTAATAAAGTACGGTTATGACGTTCGGACACACCATTACACTATGGTGTTCCTTGTGGCGTGAGTAGTGAAACTATTTCACATTGTTTTTTAACTGAAGGCCAAACTCGTAACTCAAATACTCTTCTCTACGATCAGATCATAGAAACTTTATTTTCTTGTTACGATGATTTTTCACTTCACTCTGAAATTCTTTGAACTTTTCAAATGTTTCAGACTTATGTTTCATCAAGTAGATATACTCATATCTGCTCAAATCATCTGTGAAGATCAGAAAATAATGATACCTGTCGCGAGCCTCAATATTCATCGGACCACATACATCAGTATGTATGATTTTCAACAAATCTTTTCTCGCTCCATTGTTCCGGAGAACGGCGTTTTAGTCATCTTGCCCAAAAGGCATGGTTCGCAAGCATCAAGTGATTCATAATCAAGTGATTCCGAAAGCCCATCAGCATGGAGTTTCTTCATGCGCTTTATACCAATATGACCTAAACAGCAGTGCCACAAATAAGTTGCACTATCATTATTAACTTTGCATCTTTTGGTTTCAATATTATGAATATGTGTATTATTAAGATCGAGATACAATGAACTATTTTCATTGGGTGTGTAACCATATAAGGTTTTATTCATGTAAACAGAACAACAATTTATTCTTTTACTTAAATGAATAACCGTATTACAATAAACATGATCAAATCATATTCATGCTCAACACAAACACCAAATAACACTTATTTAGTTTCAACACTAATCCTGAAAGTATAGGGGAGTGTGCGATGATGATCATATCAATCTTGGAACTACTTCCAACACATATCGTCACTTCACCCTTAACTAGTCTCTGTTTATTCTGCAACTCCCGTTTCGAGTTAGCAACTGAACTAGTATCAAATACTGAGGGTTTGCTATAAACACTAGTAAAGTACACATCAATAACATGTATATCAAATATACTTATGTTCACTTTGCCATCCTTCTTATCCGCCAATCACTTGGGGTAGTTCCGCTTCCAGTGACCAGTCCCTTTGCAGTAGAAGCACTTAGTCTCAGTCTTAGGATCAGACTTGGGCTTCTTCACTTGAGCAGCAACTTGCTTGCCGTTCTTCTTGAAGTTCCCCTTCTTTCCTTTGCCCTTTTTCTTGAAACTAGTGGTCTTGTCAACCATCAACACTTGATGTTTTTCTTCGATTTCTACCTTCATTGATTTCAGCATCACGAAGAGCTTGGGAGTTGTCTCCGTTATCCCTTGCATATTATAGTTCATCACGAAGTTCTACTAACTTAGTGACGGTGACTAGAGAATTCTGTCAATCACTATCTTATCTGGAAGATTAACTCCCACTTGATTCAAGAGATTGTAGTACCCAGACAATCTGAGCACATGCTCACTAGTTGAGCGATTCTCCTCCATCTTTTAGCTATAGAACTTGTTGGAGACTTCATATCTCTCAACTCGGGTATTTGCTTGAAATATTAACTTCAACTCCTGGAACATCTCATATGGTCCATGATGTTCAAAACATCTTTGAAGTCCCGATTCTAAGCCATTAAGCATGGTGCACTTAAACTATCAAGTAGTCATCATATTGAGCTAGCCAAACGTTCATAACGTCTGCATCTGCTTCTGCAATAGGTCTGTCACCTAGCGGTGCATCAAGGACATAATTCTTCTGTGCAGCAATGAGGACAAACCTCAGATCACGGATCCAATCCGCATCATTGCTACTAACATCTTTCAACACAATTTTCTCTAGGAACATATCAAAAATAAACACAGGGAAGCAACAACGCGAGCTATTGATCTACAACATAATTTGCAAAATACTACCAGGACTAAGTTCATGATAAATTTAAGTTCAATTAATCATATTACTTAAGAACTCCCACTTAGATAGATATCCCTCTAATCCTTTAAGTGATCACGTGATCCAAATCAACTAAACCATAACCGATCATCACGTGAGATGGAGTAGTTTTCAATGGTGAACATCATTATGTTGATCATATCTACTATATGATTCACGCTCGACCTTTTGGTCTCCGTGTTCCGAGGCCATATCTGTATATGCTTGGCTCGTCAAGTATAACCTGAGTATTCCGCGTGTGCAACTGTTTTGCACCCGCTGTATTTGAACGTAGAGCCTATCACACCCGATCATCACGTGGTGTCTCAGCACGAAGAACTTTTGCAACGGTGCATACTCAGGGAGAACACTTCTTGATAATTTAGTGAGAGATCATCTTATAATGCTACCGTCAATCAAAGCAAGATAAGATGCATAAAAAGATAAACATCACATGCAATCAATATAAGTGATATGATATGGCCATCATCATCTTGTGCTTTGTGATATCCATCTCTGAAGCACCGTCATGATCACCATTGTCACCGGCGCGACACCTTGATCTCCATCGTAGCATCGTTGTCGTCTCGCCAATCTTATGCTTCCACGACTATCACTACCGCTTAGTAATAAAGTAAAGCATTACATCGCGATTGCATTGCATACAATAAAGCGACAACCATATGGCTCCTGCCAGTTGCCGATAACTCGGTTACAAAACATGATCATCTCATACAATAAAATCAGCATCATGCCTTGACCATATCACATCACAACATGCCCTGCAAAAACAAGTTAGACGTCCTCTACTTTGTTGTTGCAAGTTTTACGTGGCTGCTACGGGCTTAAGTAAGAACTCATCTCACCTACGCATCAAAACCACAACGATAGTTCGTCAAATAGACTCCGTTTTAACCTTCTCAAGGACCGGGCGTAGCCACACTTGGTTCAACTAAAGTTGGAGAGACAGTCTTCCGCAAGCCATCTATGTGCAAAGCACGTCGAGGGAACCGGTCTCGCGTCAGAGTACGCGTAAGGTTGGTCCGGATCGTCTCGTCCAACAATACCGCCGAACCAAAGTACGACATGCTGGTAGGCAGTATGACTTGTATTGCCCACAACTCACTTGTGTTCTACTCGTGCATATAACATCAAACCATAAAAACCTAGGCTCTGATACCACTGTTGGGGAACGCAGTAATTTCAAAAAATTTCCTACGCACACGCAAGATCATGGTGATGCATAACAACGAGGGGGAGAGTCTGATCTACGTACCCTTGTAGATCGCAACGGAAGCGTTGACACAACATAGAGGAAGTAGTCGTACGTCATCTTCCCGATCCGACCGATCCAAGCACCGTTAGTCCGGCACCTCCGAGTTCTTAGCACACGTTCAGCTCGATGACGTTCCTCGGGCTCCGATCCAGCAAAGCGTCGAGGAAGAGTTCCGTCAGCACGACGGCATGGTGACTATCTTGATGTACTACCGACGCAGGGCTTCGCCTAAGCACTGCAACGGTATGATCGAGGTGGAATTTGGTGGCAGGGGGCACCGCACACGGCTAAGGAATGATCTCAAGGATCAACTTGTGTGTATTGGGGTGTCCCCTGCCCCCGTATATAAAGGATGAAAGGGGGGAGGCTGGCCGGCCAAAGGCGGGAGGCGCAGGAGGAGTCCTACTCCTACCGGGAGTAGGACTCCCCCCCCCCCCAATCCTATTCCAACTAGGACTCCTTGGAAAAAAGGGAGAGGGAAAGAGAGAGAGGTGGCCGGCCACCTCTCCTAGTCCTAATAGGACTAGGGGAGGGGGGAGGCGCGCAGCCCTCCTTGGCAGCCCCTTTCACCTTTCCACAATGGCCCATGTAGGCCCATTTGGCTCCCGGGGGGTTCCGGTAACCCTCCCGGTAATCCGGTAAAATCCCGATTTCACCCGGAACACTTCCGATGTCCAAACATAGGCTTCCAATATATCAATATTTACGTCTCGACCATTTCGAGACTCCTCGTCATGTCCATGATCTCATCCGGGACTCCGAACAACCTTCGGTACATCAAAATGCATAAACTCATAATAACTGTCATCGTAACGTTAAGCGTGCGGACCCTACGGTTCGAGAACATTGTAGACATGACCGAGACACATCTCCGGTCAATAACCAATAGTGGGACCTGGATGCCCATATTGGCTCCTACATATTCTACGAAGATCTTTATCGGTCAGACCGCATAACAACATACGTTGTTCCCTTTGTCATCGGTATGTTACTTGCCCGAGATTCGATCGTCGGTATCCGATACCTAGTTCAATCTCGTTACCGGCAAGTCTCTTTACTCGTTCCGTAATACATCATCCCGCAACTAACTCATTAGTTGCACTGCTTGCAAGGCTTAAGTGATGTGTATTACCGAGAGGGCCCAGAGATACCTCTCCGACATTCGGAGTGACAAATCCCAATCTCGAAATACGCCAACCCAACATCTACCTTTGGAGACACCTGTAGTACTCCTTTATAATCACCCAGTTACGTTGTGACGTTTGGTAGCACCCAAAGTGTTCCTCCGGTAAACGGGAGTTGCATAATCTCATAGTCATAGGAACATGTATAAGTCATGAAGAATAGCAACAGCAACATACTAAACGATCAGGTGCTAAGCTAATGAAATGGGTCATGTCAATCAGATCATTCAACTAATGATGTGACCTCGTTAATCAAATAACAACTCTTTGTTCATGGTTAGGAAACATAACCATCTTTGATCAACAAGCTAGTCAAGTAGAGGCATACTAGTGACACTCTGTTTGTCTATGTATTCACACATGTATTATGTTTCCGGTTAATACAATTCTAGCATGAATAATAAACATTTATCATGATATAAGGAAATAAATAATAACTTTATTATTGCCTCTAGGGCATATTTCCTTTCACATACCCCCCCCCGAGGTGCATGCCCTAACTTGGCAGGGTTATGTTGCTCATATCGTGCGTATGGTATCTTGCATTGCTATGTCATTTGCTTAGTTTAGACATGCTTTGTGTGAATGCCACCTGTTTAGTGTCTAATTACCATATATGTGAATTATGCAATGCCATCTTGTTGCAAGACATTATATATGTGAATTATGCAATGTTATCTTGTTGCAAGGCATTATGTATGTGAATTATGCAATGCCATGCTATTTAGGCAAGCGTCATATATGTGAATTATATCATGCCGTACTTTTTTTGTATTTCTCATTGCTTTTGTCGACAATGCTTGTATATTCAACTGCTCTTCCTGTGCATCAGCCATTTGAATTGGTGATGGAGAAATCTGGAGCGAAAACAAGGTCTTCAGAGCAGACAATGCTACATGCTGAAGCAGATATCTTGCTGGTTACAGATATCTCTTCAGAGGAGGATTCAGAGGCAGATGACCAGTCCTATTATCCCCCTGAGGTGTATGCTCAAACTTGGCAGGGTTACATTACTCATATAATGCATATGCTGTATTGCAATGCTTAGTTTTTACATCATATACACAATATTGAATGCCATCTCCTTAGTTGACACATCATATATGCGATTGCCCTCTGCTCACTTCCTTACTATAAATCATATGTTTGAATTATGTCATGCCATGATGTTTACATAGACAACATGTATCTGAATTATGGCATGCCAACCCATTTTCTAAAGACATAATATAGTTATATCATATCATCCTATTTACATAGTCATCATATTTAAATTATGTCATTCTATCCGTGAATTATATCATGCCATCATGTTTCCATCGACGGCATGTTTGTGATTTATGGCATGCCAACCACTTTAATAGACACATCGCATAGTTATATCATGTCATCCTGTTTACATAGTCATCATATTTTGAAGTATGTCATTCTATCCTGTTTAGTTAGCCATCATACATGTGAAATTGTGTCATGCTATCCTGTTTAAGTAGCCATCATATATGTGAAATTATGTCCTACTTTTCTGTTTGCTTAGACAACATAAATGTGAAATTGTGTCATGCTATCCTGTTTAAGAAGAAGAATTGTTCTCAGGTCAGGTTCCGTAGCTATGGTTCATACTACTTTGCTCTTGCATCACTGTATTTACTGATACCAACTAATTTCAAATTTGAAGGATGCAATTGAAATTCCAATGGTGCAACAGGTATGTTTTAAACCTGTTTCTTCAACGTGTTTGGCTGTTTGCTGTTGTAACTTGCTCTATGTTGATTTCAGTTTCAATTGAATAAACAGTTATGTTCTCATGCCATGCACATTACAAGTGTTGTTATTGTTGTGTAGTTTCCCACACTTATATTCTGTCTATGCTGCTTTGTCTTAAATAGATATGATTCGAACTGTATCTATCTTGATTTGGCAACATAAACTAGAATGATATAGACCATACAGTGACCATACTACATAGATATATGTTTGTTTCATGCTATTATCCTGTCCACCTTACTACTGAACTGGTTTACCAAAATGAGTTTCACATACTACATTGTAAACCTGAGATGTGTTTGTTTTTTTTCTCTTTAAAACGCGGATAAAATATTGGAGAAGAGTACCTGTTATGCAATGGTAAAGGAAGTAATGCAGATAAGGTTCAAGATAGTGAGACATCCCTGTTGGTCTCCAAGAAAGCTGATAAAAACTATATTGAAGACACTGAGACAACCCCAAAGTCCTGTCTTGATGTAGTGTTCGAGTTACTGGCTACCACTGTTGGCACCAGCTCTTCAAACTCATTGCCTGAATCAGTTCGGCTTCTTGACTCTCAACTTCAAGTTGAAAGACATCGATCAGATGTTATGCGACAGGAAGCCGAAAGACTAAGGAAGTCCCTGCAGAATTCAGATGCATACTTTCTGGTGCAACAGCAAGCGCTTGAGGACCTAAGCGCCAAACAAGAGAAATTTAATAAGCTTGCTAAACATCTTGCCAGCATTATGGGTACCCAGGATATTGTTTCTTGAGCTCTTCTAAAGTGGTTTCAGTTCTAGACTTGTTTTGCTGTGGCGTTTATATGCTCCTGTGTTCCCTATATTTGCACTGGTGGCGAACTTTGATGCCCAGTGGATGTAATATGTGTAATAGCTGTGATAGCCTAGTGTAAGTTGCTTGCTTATTTATTTCCTTGTTGCCTTGTTTATTTGTTTGCTTGTAGTCAGTGCAGTTCTTTTTCTGCGGTTTGCTAGTGGCTGCAATAACCTATTTTTTAAAACTAGGCCATAATAACCATGGGCTAATATTTACTGTAGTGACACTAGGCCTCCTACAGGCCATAGAAACAGTGGGCCTTCTACGGGCCGTATAAATAGTGGGCCTTCTACGGGCCGTAGAAACAGTGGGCCTTCTACGGGCCGTAGAAACAATGGCCCTTCTATGGGCCGTATCATCAATGGGCCTTATACGGGCTGTATGATCCATTGGCCAAATATGGGCCAAACAGACCGCATTCTAGCCATTACGGGCTAGAGTTGGAATCGTCCATTCATGGGCCGACCATAATGGGCCGTCATTAATAGGCCGTATTTGATGACGCTATGAAAACGGCCCAACGTATTAACGGACCACAAATGGGCCGACTGTAACCACAGGCTGAATTTGGCCCACAAGCAGAAAATGACAGTAACATGTCGTAAGTAAACGAATGCTGGAAATGAGCCCAAGAATAAATGGGCTTTGAGAAGGGCGAAAGACAACATGGGCCGGAAACGGCCCAACGGAATAACGGGCCGTTAATGGGTATAAAGTGATACACTGTTCATTACGGGCCAGTTTCACCATGGGCCGTTAATGGGTGTAAAGTGATACACTGTTCATTACGGGCCAGTTTCACCACGGGCCGTTAGTAGGGCAAGAGTTACATAGGGCATCATATGGGCCGAAAGATGTCATGGGTCATACATGGGCCAGAAGTGAAAACGGGCTGGAATCATATTGGGTGGACCAGAGGACGCTACTGGGCCTAATTCGGATAGGGCGTAATGGGCCTTGGGTTAGCGTGCTGTAAATGGGCTATATGTGAATAGGCCATTAACAGGCTTTCCATTGGCCGGCCCGCCACCTTTTGACCAAGTCAAACAGGCCTACCTTTTCAATGGAATGGGCCTCTGTTGGGCCATGCCACATGTCAACGTATCACACTACAAAAAAAAGACACATCCGTGACATTTTGGGCTGAACGAAAATTTTTTTTGTCATACGTATGACACTTCTATGACGATAATTGTGACAAAACCCGGTATCATCATAGATGTGGTGGGCTCCTACTTCTATGACAAAAAATCATGACAGAAAATGGGATTTTCGTCCTGGGCGGGCCGGAGACGCAACTGCATGACATTCTTTGGGCCGTCCATGACGAAAAAAACCGCGGTAGAAGCAAGGGCGAGGAAAATTTCAGGCAGTTCCCGGTTACAGTGGGAGGTCGGGGGCCGAGCGATGCGCGTTTCTCTCGTACACGTACGCGCGTGTGTGCGAGGCGTTGGCTGTAACTGAACCCGAGCGAGGCGTTGGGCTCTAACTGAACCCGAGCGATTGCACTACAGGCTACGTGTTACTGAACCCGAGCGATCGATCGATGGCTGTTAACTAAACCCGATCGAGCGATTCTTTCACTACTGCTGCTAACTAAAGCCGATCGATGTTGCCTCTAGATGAAAAGTGCGCATTGCGGGGGGTGGGGGGGTGGATAAACAGTTCCCGGTGTGGGTGGATGAACAGGACCCCGTGGTGTTGCCTCTGGATGAACATGACCCCAATCGATCGAGCCGGTTGGGGCTGGATGGACAGGACCCCGTGGAGGGCTGGATGAACAGGACCACCCCGTGGAGGGCAGGATGAACAGTAGACGATGGAGGGCAGGATGAACAGTAGCCCATGGAGGGGTGGTTGAACAGGAGCCCGTGGAGAGGGCTAGTTGAACAGTAGCCGGTGGAGTAGCGCGCGGTGGAGGCTGGATGAACAGGAGCCCGTGGATGAACAGTCGCAGGTGGAGGCTGGAGGAGGTCGACGGTGGATGAACAGTAGCTCGTGGAGGCTGGAGGGGGTCGACGGTGGAGATGAACAGTATCCCATGGAGTCCCGTTTTGCGGTACGTCACACCCCTCCCGATGAACAAGACCCCCGTTTTGACCGTAGCACTCCAACACAAGTCCGTTTCGTCCGTTTTGTGGTACGCCACACCCCTCCCGATCAACAGGACCCCCGTTTCGACCGTAGGAGGTCCGTTTCCTCCATTTTCCGGTACGCCAGACCCCTCCCGATGAACAGGATCCCGTTTCGAACGTGGCCGGTCGAACACAAGGCCATTTCCTCTGTTTTGCAGTACGCCAGGCCTCGTGTCCATTGCCTATTCCGTCCAAGCCCTCCCAATGAACACGACCACGCATTCCGTTCCGACCCAGCCAGTTGGCTCCCACGCGTTCTGTTGCCTCCCCATGAACACGACGCATTCCGTTGCCTCCCCATGAACACGACGACGACGCTGTTTCTCCGTTCCGACCCAGCCATGTACACGAGCCCTAGCCGTATGTATGCGCGAGTAGGCGTTCGAGACCCCACCCGTATGTACACACACGTGGCCGTATTTCATTTCTTGCACCCTGGCCGCTGTACGTACGTGTACATACTACGTGCGCGCCTCTACTACGACATGTGCGTGCCTCTACTACGACACGTGCGCGCCTCTACATCGACCAGTATGTTAGTACACGTTCGCGACCAGAATGACAACGCTACGTACGCTTCGACCAGGTGGGTCCCAACTATCAGGCACTTTCTTGCCTGCGAAGATGTAGCTAGTGGGTCCTAGCAGTCAAGGGGCGAATCATTTTTTTTGCCCGGGCGCACTTCCTTGCGTGCGAAGATGTAGCTGGTGGGTCCCAACAGTCAGGGGAAACGTTTTTTTCATGAAATATAGTGGCCCGTCCGGTGGGTCCCAGCTGTCAGGTGGAGGAATCATTATTTTCTGCGTAATAAGGAGGCACTTCCTTGCTGCGGCCGTGGACCCAGCTGTCAGCCTCTCCACGTACAGTCCATGTCCGATGGAAGTCGTTCCTTAACCACGTTGACCACGCTGCGCCGAGAGCACCAGGGCGGTGGACGACGGCGAGGCCTAGGAAGGGGACGACATGGAGGCAGGGAAGACTCGGCAGTTGTTTCCCACGCGGAGGGGAGTATGACTGTACGAGGGTTTACTGGTTCGTCTGCCGTCGCTAGAGAATAACAGCAGGTGTGGGTGTCACACCCTCGATGCGACTATAGCTCCCATGTGTCGAGGCACGACTTAGAGACATAATCGCATTGAAGGCATATGTCGCAAGTTAGGCAATCTTCACAACATCCCATGTAATATAGATAATAAAAGGGGAGATACATAGTTGGCTTACACTCGCCACGTCAATCAAAGTACATAAATAGCATTACAACATTCAAACACTCATGGCCCGACTACGGCGCCAAAATGAAAGATAACCCAACATGCGACACGGTCCCGATCACCCCAACTGGGCACCACTACTGATCATCAGGGAAAGACACGTAGTATCATTGAGAGTCCTCAAGCGCGTCACCTGGAGCGGAATCATTAGGCCCTGCATCTGGTTTAATAGTAATCTGTGAGCCACAGGGACTCAGCAATCTCGCACCCTCGCGATCAAGACTATTTAAGCTTAATAGGAAAGGCAAGGTAAAAATATGTGGAGCTGCGACAAGCGACTAGCATATATGGTGGCTAACCTGTTCGCAAAAGAGAGCGAGAAGAGGAGGCAACACATGAGTGAGAATCTAGAGAACAACCCGCGCAAGCATTACTCCAACACCGTGTTCACTTCCCGGACTCCGCCGAGAAGAGACCATCACGGTAACTCACACAGTTGATTCATTTTAATTCAGTTAAGGTTCAAGTTGTCTACAACCGGACATTAACAAATTCCCATCTTCCCATAACCGCGGGAACGGCTTTCGAAAGTTCAAAACCCTGTAGGGGAGTCCCAACTTAGCCCATGACAAGCTCTCACGGTCAATGAAGGAATAGACCTCCTCCTGAGACGTTCCGATCAGACTCGGTATCTCGGTTCTACAAGACACTTCGACAAGTTAAAACAAATCCAGCAACACCACCCAGATGTGCCGACAAATCCCGATAGGAGCTGCACATATCTCGTTCTCACGGCACACCGGATGAGCAAGACGTCGGGTAGGCCAGCCTAGAGTTGCCCCTGGTAGCCCCAGACATCGCTCGGTTGGACCAACACTCAGAGGAGCACTGGCCCAGGGGGGCTAAAATAAGATGACCCTCGGGCTTCGGAAACCCAAGGGAAAAAGAGGCTAGGTGGAAAATGGTAAAACCAAGGTTGGGCATTGCTAGAAAAGCTTTAATCAAGGCGAACTATCAAGGGGTTCCCATTATCACCCAACCGCGTAAGGAACGCAAAATCCGGGAACATAACACCGATATGACGGAAACTGGGGTGGCAAGAGTGGAACAAAACACTAGGCGAGAGGCCGAGCCTTCCACTCTTTACCAAGTATATAGATGCATTAAGATAACATGGCAATATAATGATATCCCAACAAGTGAATAATGTTCCAACAAGGAACGGTCTCCAATCTTCACCTACAACTAGCAACGCTATAAGAGGGGCTGACCAAAGCGGTAACATAGCCAATCAATGGTTTGCTAGGACATGGTGGGTTAGAGGTTTGACATGGCAATTTGGGAGGCATGATAAGCAAGTGGTAGGCATCATAGCATAGGCATAGCAAAAGAGCGAGCATCTAGCAAAGCAAAGATAGTAGTGATTTCGAGGGTATGATCATCTTGCCTGCAAAGTTGTCAGAGTTGACTGGATCCTCGAAAGCAAACTCAACGGGCTCCTCGTTAGCGAACTCGTCTCCTGGCTCTACCCAAACAAGACAATCAAGCAACAAGGACACAATCAACCATGTGCAAAGCTCAAACAATATGATGCAAACATTGTATGCTATGCGGGATGCAATATGTGATGCATATGCAAGATTTGACAAGGAAATCATGAACATGGCCCCAACTTGGAAATCCAAGTGTGCCACTGGAAAGATGAGATGAAATCGCTTTAAAACGATATAAAGAACGCCGGAATCGGAGTTACGGTTTGGAAATGGCAAGCAATTTAAATATGGCCATGTTCTGCGATTTACAGCAAGTAGCCATCTAAATGCAACAAGATGAACATGCTACAGCACCCAAACATGACAACAAAATACATGGCATGGATCCATTCATGATGCTTAACAAAAGTCTAGCACTGAGCTACGACCAGTTCATCCATTAACAGGTTCAAACAAGCATGGCAAAAATGCTTTTGGTAAACAGATTTCAGACTATAGTGAAATTAACACTTGTCTGGAATTTCAGATCAGGTAGCACTCTTTGGAGCAACAAAACTACATGCTACAGGACCTGAACATGGCAAAGTACAACATGGCATGGAGCTACTCAAAGAGCTTAACAAAAGTCCCTTAGAGACCTTGAGGCAAAAGAGATCAGAAAATACATTTGCAAGCATGTGAACATGGCAAAAACATAATCAGTTCTCAGACTTGGTGAAAACTGGAGCATGCTGAAAACAGATATCAAGTAGGCATGTTTACGAGCTCGATGCACTCACTACAGAGCATGTCATGGAAAGCTAAGCATACACCCATCAAGAATACACAAAATACAAGCTAGACATGGCAAGAACAATAACATAGCATGCACGGATCAACTACAACATCCTCGGCAAAATCGCTAACAAGTAGACAATCTGCCCAGATTCACGAAATGACAAAAGTAGAGCTCGATTGAGTCAAGCTAGGGTGCTCTATAATTGCAAACAAAGACATGGATGGATAGAGCACTACAAGATTCACAAAACATCCTTAGTGATCATCCTCAAAAGAGGCACGGATCACTAGTAAACAACATGAACATATGGCCATATGAGATAAACAGGTCAAGGACTTAGTGAAAATGCTAAGTCCCTGAAATCAGCATTACCAAGTGCCTCACTTTGCAAGCTTGTGCTAGTCACCACACACATCACAAAAATACATGGGTTGCACCTATGGATAGATGGAAAAACATATAACAAAACACATGTAGAGCTCATGGGCATATCATGCACACATTAATCATGGCAAAAATGACAAATATCTAATTGGAGCAGCAGATCTGACAATTATCTCAAATAGCACTCTTCTAACAGCATTTCGGGCATCAAGATGAACTCAAATCAAAATGATGCAATGGAATGTAATGATGTAGTCTCTAAGACGAACATTTTGATATGCTATATGTCCAAAACAGAGCTACGGATGCAAAGTTATAGCACGATGAACAGGAGCAAATAATTAGGGTTTCAGGCAAAGAAAGTCAACCGATCCAAATTTGGATCTAGATCTAGATACGAGCACGATTTACGAGGGCTGCCGGAGCTATTCACCGGAGACAATCGGAGAGGAAGAAGAAGACCGGGGGGCGGTCGGACCCGAGGTCACCGATAAGACGCCGGTGGAGAGGAGGCGCACGCCGGCGCGGGGCGGACGGCGGCAGCTCGCCGACGCGTTGGACGGCGGGGAGGAGCACCGGGGACGGCGCGCCCTGGTGGCGGCGCTCGCCGGCGGCGGTGGTGCGGCGGCTTGGCCGAGCAGGCGCGGGCAGAGATCGGCGAGGGCGGCGTCGGGAGGCCGAAGGCGGGCGCGGGGTGGCGCGGTCGATGGGCCGGGGGCCGGTGACGGGCCCCGCGGGCCGTGGCGGGTGCGGACGGCGATGTGGGGTGCCGCTCGCCATGTGGCGCGCCCTGGTTGGCGGCAGAGGCGGCGGACGTTGTCCGGCGCAGGCCGGACACGTCCGGTGCGGCGGATCTGGGATTTTTAGGGTTTCGAGGAGAGGATCCGAGATTTGGAATGAGGGGTCTATATATAGACATAGGAGGAGTTAGGAGAGTCCAAATGAGGTGCGGTTTTCGGCCACGCGATCGTGATTGAACGCTCTAGATGATGGAGAGTGTTTTGGTGGGTTTTGGGCCAAAATGGAGGGGTGTTGGGCTGCAACACACACACGAGGCCTTTTCAGTTCCTCGGTTAACCGTTGGAGCATCAAACGAAGTCCAAATGGTACGAAACGTGACAGGCGGTCTACCGGTAGTAAACCAAGGTCGCTTGGCAAATCTCGGTCCAATCCAGAAATGTTTAATCCCCACACATGAAAGAAAGGTAGAAATGACCACCGGAGGAGAACGAAGCGCCGGAATGCAAAACGGACAACGGGGAAAATGCTCGAATGCACGAGATGAACACGTATGCAAAAGAAATGCACATGATGACATGATATGAGATGCATGACAACGACAACAGCACACGGAGACAAAAACCCGAACCCGAGAAAATAAAATAACTTAAGGCCGGAAACGGCAAGAGTTGGAGTATATATTGGGTAAATTACATCCGGGGTGTTACAACACTCCACCACTACGAAAGGATCTCGTCCCGAGATCTAGGACTGAAAGAACGCCGGGTACTCAGAACGGAGGTGATCCTCGCGTTCCCAGGTAGCTTCACGGTCGGAATGGTGTGACCACTTGACTTTGAGGAATTTGATTGACTTGTTGCGAGTCTTGCCTTCAGTCTCTTCAATAATAGCAACTGGGTGCTCACGATAAGAGAGATCTTCTTGGAGCTCAATGCCCTCGAAGTTGACGGTGCGGTCAGGATTCTTGAAGCACTTTCGAAGCTGAGAGACATGGAACACGTCATGAACATTTGCAAAGTTTGAAGGAAGCTCGAGTTGATAGGCGAGATCGCCTTTCTTGCTGAGAATCTTGAAAGGTCCCACGTATCAAGGGGCAAGCTTCCCTATGATACCGAAGCGACGAGTACCTTTCATAGGAGAGACGCGGAGGTAAACATGATCTCCGATCTCGATAGCCAAATCACGGTGGTTACTATCATAGTAGCTCTTCTGGCGGGATTGGGCTGCTTTGAGGTTATCTCGAATGACTTTACACATTTCCTCTGCCTCTGTGATTAAGACATTTCCGAGAAGCTGACGTTCACCGGTTTCAGACCAGTTGAGAGGGGTATGGCACTTCCTGCCATACCGAATTTGAAATGGGGCCTTGCCCAAACTTGCTTGAAAACTGTTGTTGTAGGAGAATTCAGCATAAGGAAGACAATCCTCCCGCTTCATGCCGAAGGAGATCACACAAGCCCTGAGCATATCTTCAAGAATCTGGTTGACACGCTCGACTTGAACGCTAGTTTGAGGATGGAAAGCTGTGCTGAAGCGGATGTTGGTGCCCATGGCCTTCTAAAAAGAATCCCAAAACTTGGAGGTAAAGATGCTGCCACAGTCTAAAGAGATCACTTGTGGAATACCGTGCAGAGAGACAATCCGAGAGGTATAGAGCTCCGCCAATTGAGCTGTAGTGATTGACTCTTTGATAGGCAGAAAGTGGGCCACTTTACTGAGTTTGTCGATCACAACGAATATAGCTTCATTGCCATGTTTGGACTTTGGAAACCCAGTCACGAATTCCATCTCAATGTGGTCAAACTTCCATTCTGGAATGGCAAGAGGTTGGAGGAGACCCGCTGGCCTTTGGTGTTCTGCCTTCACTCTTCTGCAGACATCACATTCATTCACGAACTAAGCAATCTCGCGCTTCATTCGAGTCCACCAATAAGCCTGCTTGAGGTCCTGATACATCTTCGTGCTCCCAGGGTGGATGGAGAGGAGAGAATTGTGAGCCTCGTTCATGATCACTTTACGAAGGTCACCTTTGGGCACAACAATACGATCCCCGAAGAAGAGACTATCCTTGTCATCAAGGCGGTAGCACTTGTACTTGGGTTGGCTCTTGGCAATCCCAATCTTCACCTTTTTTACCATAGCATCAAGAAGCTGGGCTTGGCGAATCTGGTCTTTCAAGGTAGGAGAGACTTGAAGGTTGGCGAGGAAACCTTGAGGAACAACTTGCAGATTAAGTTTGCGGAAAGCTTCACAAAGCTCGGGTTGATAAGGCTTGAGAATCAGACTGTTGCAATAAGCCTTCCTGCTCAATGCGTCAGCAATCACATTGGCCTTTCCTGGAGTATACTCGATACTCGGATTGTACTCTTGAATCATTTCGACCCATCGAGTTTGCCTGAGGTTGAGATTAGGCTGAGTGAAGATGTACTTGAGACTCTTGTGATCAGTGAAAATGTCCACTTTTCTTCCCAATAAGAGATGTCTCCAAGTCAAAAGAGCATGCACAACTGCCGCCAACTCGAGATCATGAGTGGGGTAGTTCTTCTCATTGGGCTTCAATTGGCGAGAGGTATAAGCCACAACTTTCTTCTCTTGCATCAACACTATGCCAAGACCTTGGAGAGAGGCATCACAAAAGACCTCGTACGGCTTGGATTCATCAGGCGGAGTCAGAGCTGAAGCGGTGACCAATTTCTCTTTCAAAGTGTTGAAAGCAATGTCACACTCCGGAGACCAAACGTACTTGACGTGCTTCTAGAGAAGATTTGAGAAAGGCTTCGCGATCTTTGAAAAGTTTTCAACGAATCTTCAACAATAGCTTGCGAGACCGAGGAAGCTACGGAGTTGCTTCACGTTCTGAGGAGGTTCCCAATTCACAATTGCATACACCTTCTCAGGATTCACCACAATGCCCTTGGCAGAGATGATATGACCAAGATAAAGAACCTCATCGAGCCAAAATTCGCACTTGGAGAACTTGGCGTAGAACTGGTGTTCCCTCAGCTTATCGAGTACCAAACGCAAGTGTTTGGCATGATCTTCCTTGTTCTTCAAGAAAACAAGAATGTCGTCGAGATAGAACAAAACGAAGTCATTGGTGTAGGCGTTGAAGATGAAGTCCATCATGCGAGAGAAAGTCGGAGGAGCGTTGACGAGGCCAAAAGACATGACAGTGTATTCATATGAACCATAGCTTGCCCTGAAAGCCGTCTTGGGAATATCTTGCTCACGAATTCGAATCTGATGGTAACCCATACGGAGATCAAGCTTGGAGAATACTTGGGCACCTTTGAGTTGTTCGAACAGCTCGTTGATGTTGGGAAGTGGGTATTTGTTCTTGACGGTCTTCTTGTTCAATGGACGGTGAAAGTGCAACTATCCCTAGGTGGTTTTGGCAATTCATAACAACATATAGCTCATTGAGCTAATGCTATTCCAAGATGATTATTTCAGGAAAGCTCAATGATTGGCATGGCATGGATGGTGAAAGTGGAACCCTCAAAATGCTAAGGACAAAGGATTGGCTGAAGCTCAAAAGCTCAAGACTCTTCATTTTATATTTTAGTGATCCAAGATCACATTGAGTCTTTAGGTAAAGCCAATACTATCAAGGAGGGATGAGGTGTTGCTTAATGAGCCTCTTGTTTCATGTGCTTAGTGATATGCTCCAAAACCCTCAACTACTTTCCCATATCCACATTTGACCTAAACCCTAAGACAAACTCGGCCCTACCAATTCTTTCAACCCGGTGTCACCGAGTTTCACTTGTCATAGCCATTGCCAAACCCTAGCAAATCGGTTCTACCGATAGGGATCTCGGTCTCACCGAGATGGGATTGCAAACTCTTTGTTTCCCTTTCGTAACATTTCGGTCTCACCGAAAGAGCGGATCGGTCCCACCGAGATTGCAATGTAAACTCTCTGTTTCCTTTTTGTAACATTTCGGTCTCACCGAAAGAGCAAATCGGTCCCATCGAGTTTACCTGACCAACTCTCTGGTTAGAATATTACCAAAATTGGTCTCACCGAGTTTGTGTAATCGGTCTCACCGAGATTATGTTATGCCTTAATCCTAACAAAATCGGTCCTACCGAGTTGCATGTCAGTCCCACCGGAAATCTCTAACGGTAACTAGGTTTAATATTTCGGTCTGACCGAGTTTGTTGATTCGGTCCCACCGAGATTGGTAAATTGTGTGTAATGGTTGGATTTTGTGTGGAGGCTATATATACCCCTCCACCTCCTCTTCACTCGTGGAGAGAGCCATCAGAACACATGTACACTTCCAACTCATATGTTCTGAGGGAGAACCACCTACTCATGTGTTGAGACCAAGATATTCCATTCCTACCATATGAATCTTGATCTCTAGCCTTCCCCAAGTTGCTTTCCACTCAAATCTTCTTTCCACCAGATCCAAATCCTATGAGAGAGAGTTGAGTGTTGGGGAGACTATCATTTGAAGCACAAGAGCAAGGAGTTCATCATCAACACACCATTTGTTCCTTCTTGGAGAGTGGTGTCTCCTAGATTGGCTAGGTGTCACTTGGGAGCCTCCGACAAGATTGTGGAGTTGAACCAAGGAGTTTGTAAGGGCAAGGAGATCGCCTACTTCATGAAGATCTACCGCTAGTGAGGCAAGTCCTTCGTGGGCGATGGCCATGGTGGGATAGACAAGGTTGCTTCTTCGTCGACCCTTCGTGGGTGGAGCCCTCCGTGGACTCGCGCAACTGTTACCCTTCATGGGTTGAAGTCTCCATCAACGTGGATGTAGGATAGCACCACCTATCCGAACCACGGGAAAAACATCCGTGTCTCCAATTGTGTTTGAATTTTCCAAACCCTTCCCTTTACATTCTTGCAAGTTGCATGCTTTACTTTCCGCTGCCAATATACTCTTTGCATGCTTGCTTGAATTGTGTGATGATTGCTTGACTTGTCCTAAAATAGCTAAAATTTGCCAAGAACTAAAATTGGGAAAAGGTTAAGTTTTTATTTGGTCAAGTAGTCTAATCACCCCCCCTCTAGACATACTTTCGATCCTACAAGTGGTATCTGAGCTTTGGTCTCCATTTGCTCTGATTTCCATAGCTTTTGGTGGTCATAGCCTTGGTTTCACAACCTAGGAGAGTATGACGTCTAGAGAGGGAAATTATCACCGTAGAGGTCCTTACTTTGATGGTACTAATTTTGCTAGTTGGAAGCATAAAATGAAAATGCATATTCTTGGACATAACCCCGCTGTTTGGGCTATTGTGTGTGTTGGTTTGCAAGGTGACGTCTTTGATGGGAGAGAACCAAACCGTGAAGCTACCGCGGATGAGTTGAAGATGTTGCAATACAATTCTCAAGCTTGTGATATTCTCTTCAACGGATTGTGCCTCGAAGAATTCAACAAAATCAGCCGTCTTGAGAATGCAAAGGAAATTTGGGACACTTTGATTGATATGCACGAAGGTACCGACTCCGTCAAGGAATACAAATTGGATGTGCTTCAAAGTCAACTTGACAAGTTCAAAATAAAGGATGGTGATGGTGTCGCTGAAATGTACTCTAGGCTTGCTCTCATCACAAATGAGATTGCCGGCTTAGGAAGTGAAGAGATGACCGATAGATTCATCATCAAGAAGATTCTAAGAGCCTTGGATGGAAAATATGATACCGTGTGCACATTGATCCAAATGATGCCCAATTACAAAGATCTCAAGCCAACGGAGGTAATTGGAAGAATTGTTGCTCATGAGATGTCACTTAAGGATAAAGAGGAACTTCACAACAAATCAAGTGGTGCCTACAAAGCCTCATGTGAAGCCCCTACATCATCAAGTGATAAACAAAACTTCAATGAAGAATTGAGCTTAATGGTGAAGAACTTCAACAAGTTCTACAAGAGTAGAAGCAAAGATAGAAGCTCCAAGTCAAGATCCTACAATGACAAAAGATATTCTAGTCGAGAGCGAAACTGCTACAATTGTGGAAGACCCGGACATTATTCCAATGAGTGTACGGATCCCTACAAGAGAAGAGAAGACTCTCCAAAAAGAAGAAGCAAAAGAGAAGAATCACCACCAAGAGAGAGAAGGAGTAGAGATGATCGTCATGAACAAAGATACTCACGGAGAAGCAAGGATTCGGAAAGGAAGGAAAAATCATCAAGGAGCTACACAAAACGAAGACATCAAGCTCATGTTGGTGAATGGGTATCCGGCTCCGACTCCGACAACCACTCCGAGAGAAGTTATCACTCCGATTCCGAATATACTCAAGATGAAGGTGTTGCCGGTCTAGCACTTGTGTCAACCAACTCCTACGACATATTTGACTCACCAAATGAAGGAATTGGAAGATGCTTCAAGGCCAAAGGTCCTAAGGTAACACACCCCGAGTATGTTGATTTTAATAGTGATGAAGATGACTTGTTAGGTGATGATGATTTGCTTGTTGACAACTCTAGTGATGAATACTATGATGAAACGTCAATTAATCATGCTAATCAAGATAAAACGAATGACAATGATAAGGAGAAGATTGAGGCTCTAACTAAAGAACTAAACACTCTTAAGTTAGCTCATGAAACTATCTTCGAAGATCATTAAGAACTTTTAAGAGCTCATGAGAAGTTACGCTTTGAAAAGCTCAATCTTGAGCAAGAGCATGAGTTTATAAAGGCAATCAATGATGATCTCCGCAAGAAAAGTTCTTCTTACATTGCCAAGCGTTTACTCTTATCCACTTACATGCCTCAAGTCAAGTCTAGTAACAAGAACAAGAAAGATTCTTCCTCTAGTAGTAACAATGATCATGCTAAATCCAATATTGTTGCTTCTAGTAGTTCTCTTGATTCCACTAATGATTCTCTTAGCCAAGTTACACTTGAGCAAGAAAATAGCTTATTGAAGGGAATTATAGAGAAAGGAGTGTGCAAAAGCCTTGCCGGGAGTAAGCAATTCGAGGAAATTGTGCGCAAGCAAGGAAGGCACCGGAAGAATCAAGGTGTTGGTTTTGAACGAAAGTTCAATGCCAATGGAGTTGAGTGGGAAGAAGATCAATACCCCAAGACAAAGTTTGTTCCTCAACAAGAGAAGTATGATCCTACTTCCTTCAAGGGGCACAAGCTCAAGATGATCTTCCACCACAAGACTACAAGCAAAAAGGCAAGGACAAGCTTCAAGAGGAAATTGATGCATTTGAAGAAGCTCCTAAGACCTTAGTCAAGTGGATTCCCAAGACCACTTCAAGTTCCACTTCATCAAGTACGACTACAACTCCAAGGATTCCCATCAAGATGGTGTGGATCCAAAAGAAGAAGAACTAGAGAGTTCTTGAGGGTGACTCCACCAACATAGTTCACTCTTATCATTTTGGCAAGAACAAGTGCAATCAACTTCCACATCTTGCACTAGTTCAAGGAGTCACAAACCCTCTTGTTGGTAAGACAAGGGACAAGGTAACCTAAAAGTTTTCATGGACATCATCTTGTGTGTGCATCACTCTATGTCTATGGATATCCTTGTTTGTTCCTTGTGGGACTAACCCATGTAGGTATTGAAAGTGCAATTCACTCAAATGGATAGCTCCAAGTGATCTACATCAACATTGAGCATCCACATCTTCAACATCTACATGAAGTCATCATCGACAAAACCCAAGGTTAGTTCATCCCTCTTAGGCGGGATATCACATCTAGGGGGAGCATTACTCTAAGACTTGAGCTAAAGCAACTCTAAAGATGTGAATACAACAATGCTTTATGTAAAAGTGGTAACCCCACTTGAGCTTAAACGATGAGTAAGACCTATGATCAAGTGTTCTCACTTGACTCCTAAGTCAATATACTCATATATAGATGACCTAGTCATCGCAAATTGCTAGATAGATGCTAGAATTGGTTGTGAATGCTTTGTCACATATTTCTATTGCCATCTTATTGTGTGAGCATGTTGGTTGCATATTTTACTCATTCAAGGACATCCACTTGTTGTTTTGATTGTTTGGTTTTATTTCTTTTTGCCAAGTGGATGGACAAGAATGCCTGAGAACCTCCTCTAGCTATCTATGCTTTTCTCGTCTCAAACTCTATTCATGCTACATCACAAAATTTGATCAAGTCAGATTCGAACCACTCTGTGTGAGGAGCACTCGGAGTCCCCGATTCGTCATAGACTTAAACTTCCAAAACCTCTTTGTGATTCTCGGTCTGACCGATATCTACTTTCGGTCCTACCGAGATCATTAAGTTGATCTGAATTTTCGATCTCGGTGCAACCGATTTGAATCATTCGGTCACACCGAGTTGCAACAACTGTATACAGTTTTGCATCTCGGTGCCACCGAGTTGTTCCACTTGGTCACACCGATAGGGTCGGGCTATATATATAGTCATAGGCAAAAATTTGGAAATTTCTCCGAACACCTTCGCCCGCGCGATAGCTCGCTCTGCCAACGTGGTCTCCGGATCGTCTCCTCGCCGCCAGCCGCCTCCAGTCGTTGGTCTCCATCACCGTCAACGGAATTCAACCCCGCTGTTGCCGCCGTAGCAAGTCTCCGCCGAACTAGGGTATGGACTCGATCTTTGTGCTATCCCCAATCTGATTCCTAGCACATTGTGTTCTTAATGATTCTTGCCACGATTGAAACACTCTTATCCAGTCAATGCGTTCGTAGAATAGGATTGATTCAAAAATTTTAGGGTTAGGTTTCCGCCGAAACCATCTCGGACCCACCGAGTTGAAAAACTCGGTCCCACCGATTTGGCTCATGCCATTGCACAAGTGAGGGTCGGTCTGACCGAGAATTATTTATCGGTGTGACCGATTTTGGAACTTTGTGAAACCCTAGCAGTCTCGGTGCCACCGAACTGTGACTCGGTCTGACCGAGTTCACTAGTTTAGGTTCCAAAACTGCTTCGGTATCACCGAGTTTAAAAATCGGTAGATCCGAGATGATTTCAGTGGGAAACTAAAACTAAGATTTCGAATCATTCTTTTGCAAAAATCTCTGCATTTTGTGATGCTCATCCACTCTACCTCATCTATAAACTCTTCACAAGGTCAGCTGTCAGCTTTTACATCATGTCTGATCAGAGTGACAGCCAGAACAGATCAGAAGAGCAGGTGCTCATGAGTGAGGGCACTAGTCCCTCCAGCTCTTCAGATGATGGCAGCAGAAGTACCCCAAGCAATTTGACAAAAGCTTCCACCAGACAGGGGAAGAAGAGAACTTCAGATTCTGAGGATGAAGATTATGTGGCAGAGGAAGAGGAAGCCACATCAAAGAGAGTTGTGCTCAAGAAGGAACATGGCTCAGCTCAAGGCACAAAGCCAGGCTTAAAAATCAAAAGGCCAGCAGGTAGGCAGCCTATGCCAAAGGCAAGAGCTTCAACTCAGATTCCTGAAAAGCCTGCAACCATAGAGCCAGTTGTTGCTGAAGGAAGAAAAGGAAGGAAAGGGTCAAGAAGACCGTAGCCAGAGTGCTTGGAAAGGCTTCCATCATGGAAGAAGTGGAAGAAGAAGAGGTTGCTGCACCAGCACCTAAGGCACCTAAGCTTATGGGTGATGCTATCAGGACAGGGGCTGCTGCATCCAAGCCCAAAGAAGCACCCAAAGCTGCCTCCAATCCCAAGTCTACCCCAAAGAGAAATATGAGGAGCATACCTGCAAATGAGAAGAACAAGGCCCCAGTGCCTAAAGCTGCTGAAGAAGATGATGAAGAGCATGTTCTGAGAAAGCTCAAGCCCAAGATCCCAGACCACAATGATGCTCATCCTGTGGCTGAGGACATGAAGCTCAGAAGAGACTAAGGCTGAGGAAGTGGAGAGAAGCAGATCCATATGCTTCAAGGAGAAGAACTGTTGTTGATTACAGGTTTCATACCAAGGAACAGCAAGATTTCTATGAGACAGTGCTGCTTGACAAGAAGCCCATAGTTTGTGACATGAGATGGGTCAATTGGGAGTACATCAAGGAAAATGAAGAACACTACCCTGGAGTGTATGACAGCTTCAATGCTTGTGGAGTAGCAGACTTTGTTGGGTAGAAGCTCACAAAGTGGAACGAGGAACTCATTATGCAATTCTACTCCACAGCACATTTCTACCCAGATGGAAAGATCACATGGATGTCTGAAGGTATGAGGTACCAATCTACTGTTGCTGAGTGGGCACAGCTCATCAATGCCCCAGAGGAGCATGAGGATAACTTGGATATCTATGCCAAGAAGAAGATGGACCACAACTCTATGTCCAATATGTACAAGGAAATTCCAAACGAGGCACTTGATACTTTCTAGTTTGGGTCTGTGCATTATCTTCTGTCAGGGCTGCCAACCATTAACTGGATCCTTAGGCACACTCTGTTGCCCAAGTTAGGTGATCACAAGATGATCAGAGGCCATGCAATCAATTTGCTTCATGTATTTGATGTGCCTCAGCAATTCAAGGTCATGAGCCTCATAGTAGAAACTATCAAGAGGACTGCAGCAGATCAGAAGAGGAGCTGTGGTTATGCCCCTCAGATTCAGGAGTTAATCAACTCGAAGATGGGCACAGGCGTATACTTGTTGGACAAGGAACACTTGCCTATTCATCCAGACTTTGAGGACAACCAAGTTATGATGAATGAGAATGAACCATCATCAGTTCAAGCACAAGCAAAGAAGGAGCAGGCAAGGAAGGAGAAAGCTGCCAAGATGCCAACTCAAGAGGAGGCATCTGAGTATTTCTTGAAAACCAAACAAGAGCAGCTTGGTTACTTGATTCCATCCACACTGAGGATTGAGCAAGGACTGGCCACCCTCACTCAGAATCAGCAGAGCTTAGAGAGGATCATGGAACAAAAGTTCTATGACTTGGATGTCAAAGTAATAGAGATTCAGTCTGCAGTGGAACAACTTCAGGATGACATGCAGGAGAGGAGAGGCATGACTACAACTGATGCATTTGCCAGAGTGCCAAGAGCTCAGAGATCACATGCAGTGCTAGTTGCTGACACGAGAGCCACCAATTCTGCACCAGCTACAGCTTCAGTTCCACCATCTCCAGCATCTACTTCAGCCTCAACTCCAACCAGGTCTATAGAAGGCTTCGTCCTTGGAGTGCTCCGGACTCCACCACCACCAGAAGATCAAGCCTGAGAGTCGATCTAGCACTATGCATTTTCTAGGAACTTTTTGGTAACTTGTTGCCAAAGGGGGAGAAAAATGTATAGATCATAGGCTTCGAGAGAGAGAGTGTTATTTTTTTCTCTCTTGCTTTATTTGGTGGTTTTTCGAACTTTGTTTGCTTTTGAGTGCTTGAGATACTATGCCGTTATCTGTGAGACATTGATGATCATGTGTTTGATCATAAGCTACACTTAATGCTTGGTGAATGCTATTATCTTATCTATCTTATGTGATCATTCACTTTTCTTGGTGATGAGTGCATGTATTTCATTCTTATCATTTTAAGCGCTCCACCAAGATGTATGTGACATGGAAGAGTAACCCATGACTCTAACTCTTTGTGCATTTGCAGTCCAAAGCAAATCTTAAATATGCACAAATTTAGGGGGAGCTCTTACTTATCACATACTTCTCAAAGCGACGATATATTTCATGCTTATTATCATTTGTCGAAGCTTTGATCTATATGTTGTCATCAATTACCAAAAAGGGGGAGATTGAAAGTGCAACTATCCCTAGGTGGTTTTGGTAATTCATAACAACATATAGCTCATTGAGCTAATGCTATTCCAAGATGATTATTTCAGGAAAGCTCAATGATTGGCATGGCATGGATGGTGAAAGTGGAACCCTCAAAATGCTAAGGACAAAGGATTGGCTGAAGCTCAAAAGCTCAAGAGTCTTCATTTTATATTTTAGTGATCCAAGATCACATTGAGTCTTTAGGAAAAGCCAATACTATCAAGGAGGGATGAGGTGTTGCTTAATGAGCCTCTTGTTTCATGTGCTTAGTGATATGCTCCAAAACCCTCAACTACTTTCCCATATCCACATTTGACCTAAACCCTAAGCCAAACTCGGTCATACCGATTCTTTCTATCCGGCGCCACCGAGTTTCACTTGTCATAAGCCACTGCCAAACCCTAGCAATTCGGTCCTACCGATAGGGATCTCGGTCTCACCGAGATGGGATTGCAAACTCTCTGTTTTCCTTTCGTATCTTTTCGGTCTCACCGAAAAAGCGAATCGGTCCCACCGAGATTGCAATGAAAACTCTCTGTTTCTTTTTTGTAACTTTTTGGTCTCACAGAAAGAGCAAATCGGTCCCACCGAGTTTACCTGACCAACTCTTTGGTTAGCTTATTACCAAACTCGGTCTCACCGAGTTTGTGTAATCGGTCTCACCGAGTTTGTGTAATCGGTCTCACCGAGATTATGTTATGCCCAAACCCTAACAAAAGCGGTCCTACCGAGTTGCATGTCAGTCCCACCGAAAATCTCTAACGGTCACTAGGTTTACCTTTTCGGTCTAACCGAGTTTGTTGATTCGGTCCCACCGAGATTGGTAGATTGTGTGTAACGGTTGGATTTTGTGTGGAGGCTATATATATACCCCTCCACCTCCTCTTCATTTGCGGAGAGAGCCATCTGAACACATACACAATTCCAACTCATATGTTCTGAGAGAGAACCACCTACTCATGTGTTGAGACCAAGATATTCCATTCCTACCATATGAATCTTGATCTCTAGCCTTCCCCAAGTTGCTTTCCACTCAAACCTTCTTTCCACTAGATCCAAATCCTATGAGAGAGAGTTGAGTGTTGGGGAGACTATCATTTGAAGCGCAAGAGCAAGGAGTTCATCATCAACACACCATTTGTTACTTCTTGGAGAGTGGTGTCTCCTAGATTGGCTAGGTGTCACTTGGGAGCCTCCGACAAGATTGTGGAGTTGAACCAAGGAGTTTGTAAGGGCAAGGAGATCGCCTACTTCGTGAAGATCTACCGCTAGTGAGGCAAGTCCTTCGTGGGCGATGGCCATGGTGGGATAGACAAGGTTGCTACTTCGTGGACCCTTCGTGGGTGGAGCCCTCCGTGGACTCGCGCAACCGTTACCCTTCGTGGGATGAAGTCTCCTTCAACGTGGATGTAGGATATCACCACCTATCTGAACCACGGGAAAAACATCTGTGTCTCCAATTGCGTTTGAATTCTCCAAACCCTTCCCTTTACATTCTTGCAAGTTGCATGCTTTACTTTCCGCTGCCAATATACTCTTTGCATGCTTGCTTGAATTGTGTGATGATTGTTTGACTTGTCGTAAAATAGCTAAAATCTGCCAAGAACTAAAATTGGGAAAAGGTTAAGTTTTTATTTGGTCAAGTAGTCTAATCACCCCCCTCTAGACGTACTTTCGATCCTACAGACGGTGATCAACACAAAGTCGGTCCGTTCTATCCTTCTTCTTCACAAAAAGAACATCACAACCCCACGGAGAAGAACTAGGCTGGATGAGACCCATTCTCTCTTGAATATCGAGTTGCTTCTTCAGCTCCTTCAACTCTTCAGGTCCGAGCTTGTAAGGACGCTTGCACACTGGTTCCGTGCCAGGCTCAAGATCGATGACGAATTCAACTGGCCGGTGCGGAGGCATTCCTGGAAGCTCTTCTGGAAACGACTGGAATCTCCGAGATAGCATCCAGTTCACCCTTCTCATTGAGAGAAAACAGACGGATAGTATTATCCCGAGCGGCAAAGACAATTACATCCTTAGACGAATGAGTCAATTGAATCTGCCTTGCAGCACAATCAAGATGCGCCTTGTGCTTAGAAAGCCAATCCATCCCGAGAATAAGATCAATATCCGAGTTACCAAGAACCATTGGAGAAGAAATAAACTTGTAGTCGCCCAAGGTGATAGTAACATCCGGAGCCATCATTTTGGTGTTCATGAACAAAACCGGAGAAGAAACCGCTATCGGCTTAGGCAAATCAATAGTATGCACATCATGCATGGATGCAAAAGGCTTCGATAAAAATGATAAAGATGCACCAGTGTCAAAAAGAACTCTTGCAGGAATATCATTAACAGGAAGGTTACCCATAATCACATCTGGTGAGTCCTCTGCCTGAGCTGCATTCAGCAAGTTGACCTTGGCGGACTTGGTGTTATGCTTGACCACAGCTATACTTGCCGATCTGACAGGAGGAGGAGGAGGAAGACGCCTCTGGTTGAAGCACTTGTTGGCATAGTGACCCTTCTGTTGGCACTTGTTGCACGTGACCTCTGAAAGCGGACGGTGATACGGAGCACTTGATCTTGGAGCTTGAGACGAAGTCTAGTTCTGAAAGCCAGGGTTGGGTGGGTGGGAAGATCCACTGCCACCTTTGCTCTTCTGATACGGCTGACGGAACGGAGGAGGAGGAAGCCAATACTTCTGCTGCTTGCCCACTTGAGTAGAGGAAGAAGGAGTAACATCTCTGACTCGCTTCTTGGAAGCATCATACCTCAGTTGAGCAGCCTCTTGCTTTAATGCCATGTTGTAGAACTCATCGTACCTCAAGGGCTCAAAGAGAACAAGAGCTAGCTGGATTTCTTCTCTGAGACCACCCCCGAACTGGTATATCATGCTCTTCTCATCAGGTACATCCTGCTTAGCAAAGCAGGCGAGCTTCTGAAACAACTTGTTGTAGTCATAGACAGACAAAGCACCTTGCTTCAGGTTGCGGAATTCCTCACGCTTGCTTTCAACCACACTTTGAGGGATATGATGAGCTTTGAAGTCTTGACGGAATTCATCCTAGGTAATCACACGTCCTCCTCTGGAATCCTTGTACTGCTGGAACCATTTTGCAGCTTGGTCTTTGAGTTGGAAGGAAGCGAACTTGACGAAGTCCTCAGGCCTGACGTTACTGCACTCGAAATTCTTGCACAGATCCACGAGCCAATTGTCAGCATCAGTTGCCTCAACACAATTGCTGAAATTCTTTGGCCCGTTAGCAAGGAACTGGTAGAGTGTAGCAAAGTGATTCTGATTGTTGCCTTGGTTGCCCTGGTTTGCTTGATTGCGCTCTTGAAGAATTTGCATGATCAACTGCGTGTTTGCATTGGTTGCGGCCATCACAGCTTGCCATGCCTCCGGAGGAGGAGGAGGTGGTGGCGGATCCTGATTCTGATTCTGATTGGTGCTCTTAGCGGGAGCCATCCTGAAGAGGGTGACATCCATTAGCACATTGATAGACAAATATTGAAGCTGAATCCAACGGGATGAAAATTGCAACATATAGTCTTCACATCCGAACAAAATGAACGAATGCATTCCTCTTGAAATGGTCACATATCCATAAATTGAGAAGCCACTTAGAATTTATGTAGAGAAATATATCAATAAGGTACGGATCAAGAATGAATACTTGGTAAGAAATCCCAATCTCAAACCAAATATCCGTGGAAGAAGAACTAGAGCTACAAGAATTCCCATCTATGAACTCCCGAACCTTTCCGGTTATGCAATCAGGTGTTGGGGATACAGGGGAAGCATAATGTCTCACCCAAATCTAGCAAATCCTACATCCAGTTGTATCCATCCTTCAACACATAACCGAGAAAACTTTGGAAGCCATCTACCTCAACCTTCGAAAAGCATCCGTTATACAAGTTATGGCAATACTCCCGAACTCCCGCCCCAGTACTGGGTAGCGTCGAGGTTATCTCACCAACGAACTGCATAAAAGAGATTTTCGATGTCGGCGTACTAAACTCAGGTATTCCAGAATTGCAATGATAAAATTGTGACGACAACACCTCGGAGCTCAACTCCCCGGGACACTGCCACAAAACCCCTGACAGGAGGCACTAAGACAATGTTCTCGTCACAAAACCATCGGAACGATTCCAAGATACCCGCGTGATCCTAATTTTTTTTGTGAAATTTGAGAAGAGAAGAGTCAAAACTCTACATCAGGATGCCTTACCAGAGCGATGAGGAGATTGGGGAGTAAAAAGAATTCCTAAACTCTCCGATATATAATTCCTAAATGACTGAAAACATTTTTCTAGACTCAACAATGGCTGCTAAAAACGATCAATCAGTGGGGGCTCCTAAGGTAGGGGAAGGCTCTGATACCAACTTGTCACACCCTCGATGCGACTATAGCTCCCACGTGTCGAGGCACGACTTAGAGACATAATCGCATTGAAGGCATATGTCGCAAGTTAGGCAATCTTCACAACATCCCATGTAATATAGATAATAAAAGGGGAGATACATAGTTGGCTTACACTCGCCACGTCAATCAAAGTACATAAATAGCATTACAACATTCAAACACTCATGGCCCGACTATGGCTCCAAAATGAAAGATAACCCAACATGCGACACGGTCCTGATCACCCCAACTGGGCACCACTACTGGTCATCAGGGAAAGACACATAGTATCATTGAGAGTCCTTGTCGAACTCCCACTTGAGCTCAAGCGCGTTACCTGGAGCGGAATCATCAGGCCCTGCATCTGGTTTAATAGTAATCTGTGAGCCACAGGAACTCAACAATCTCGCACCCTCGCGAGCAAGACTATTTAAGCTTAATAGGAAAGGCAAGGTAAAAATATGTGGAGTTGCGACAAGCGACTAGCATATATGGTGGCTAGCCTGTTCGCAAAAGAGAGCGAGAAGAGGAGGCAAAGCGCGAGCGAGAATCTAGAGAACAACCTGCGCAAGCATTACTCCAACACCGTGTTCACTTCCCGGACTCCGCCGAGAAGAGACCATCACGGTAACTCACACAGTTGATTCATTTTAATTAAGTTAAGGTTCAAGTTGTCTACAACCGGACTTTAACAAATTCCCATCTGCCCATAACCGTGGGCACGACTTTCCAAAGTTCAAAACCCTACAGGGGAGTCCCAACTTAGCCCATGACAAGCTCTCACGGTCAACAAAGGAATAGACCTCCTCCCGAGACGTTCCGATCAGACTCGGTATCTCGGTTCTACAAGACACTTCGACAAGTTAAAACAAATCCAGCAACACCACCCAGATGTGCCGACAAATCCCGATAGGAGCTGCACATATCTCATTCTCAAGGCACACCGGATGAGCAAGATGTCGGGTAGGCCAGCCCAGAGTTGCCCCTGGTAGCCCCGGACATCGCTCGGTTGGACCAACACTCAGAGGAGCACTGGCTCGGGGGGGCTAAAATAAGATGATCCTCGGGCTCCGGAAACCCAAGGGAAAAAGAGGCTAGGTGGCAAATGGTAAAACCAAGGTTGGGAATTGCTGGAAAAGCTTTAATCAAGGCGAACTATCAAGGGGTTCCCATTATCACCCAACCGCGTAAGGAACGCAAAATCCGGGAACATAACACCGATATGACGGAAACTAGGGCGGCAAGAGTGGAACAAAACACTAGGCGAGAGGCCGAGCCTTCCACCCTTTACCAAGTATATAGATGCATTAAGATAACATGGCAATATAATGATATCCCAACAAGTAAATAATGTTCCAACAAGGAATGGTCTCCAATCTTCACCTGCAACTAGCAACGCTATAAGAGGGGCTGAGCAAAGCGGTAACATAGCCAATCAATGGTTTGCTAGGACATGGTGGGTTAGAGGTTTGACATGGGAATTTGGGAGGCATGATAAGCAAGTGGTAGGCATTGTAGCATAGGCATAGCAAAAGAGCAAGCATCTAGCAAAGCAAAGATAGTAGTGATTTCGAGGGTATGATCATCTTGCCTGCAAAGTTGTCAGAGTTGATTGGATCCTCGAAAGCAAACTCAACGGGCTCCTCATTAGCGAAATCGTCTCCCGGCTCTACCCAAACAAGACAAACAAGCAACAAGGACACAATCAACCACGTGCAAAGCTCAAACAATATGATGCAAACATGGTATGCTATGCGGGATGCAATATGTGATGCATATGCAAGATTTGACAAGGAAAGCATGAACCTGGCCCCAACCTGGAAATCCAAGTGTTCCACTGGAAAGATGAGATGAAATCGCTTGAAAACGATATAAAGAACGCCGGAATCGGAGTTACGGTTTGGAAATGGCAAGCAATTTAAATATGGCCACGTTCTGCAATTTACAGCAAGTAGCCATCTAAATGCAACAAGATGAACATGCTACAGCACCCAAACATGACAACAAAATACATGGCAGGGATCCATTCATGATGCTTATTAAAAGTCTAGCACTGAGCTATGGCCAATTCATCCATTAACAGGTTCAAACAAGCATGGCAAAAATGCATTTGGTAAACAGATTTCAGACTTAGTGAAATTAACACTTGTCTGGAATTTCAAATCAGGTAGCACTCTTTGGAGCAACAAAACTACATGCTACAGGACCTGAACATGGCAAAGTACAACATGGCATGGAGCTACTCAAAGAGCTTAACAAAAGTCCCTTAGTGACCTTGAGCCAAAAGGGATCAGAAAATACATTTGCAAGCATGTGAACATGGCAAAAACATAATCAGTTCTCAGACTTGGTGAAAACCGGAGCATGCTGAAAACAGATATCAAGTAGGCATGTTTACGAGCTCGATGCACTCACTACAGAGCATGTCATGAAAAGCTAAGCATACACCCATCAAGAATACACAAAATACAAGTTAGACATGGCAAGAACAATAACATAGCATGCACGAATCAACTACAACATCCTCGGCAAAATCGCTAACAAGTAGACAATCTGCCCAGATTCACGAAATGACAAAAGTAGAGCTCGATTGACTCAAGCTAGGGTGCTCTATAATTGCAAACAAATACATGGATGGATAGAGCACTACAATATTCACAAAACATTCTTAGTGATCATCCTCAAAAGAGGCATGGATCACTAGTAAACAACATGAACATATGGCCATATGAGATAAACAGGTCAAGGACTTAGTGAAAATGCTAAAGTCCCTGAAATCAGCATTACCAAGTGCCTCACTTTGCAAGCTTGTGCTAGTCACCACACACATCACAAAAATACATGGGTTGCACCTCTGGATAGATGGCAAAACATATAACAAAACACATGTAGAGCTCATGGGCATATCATGCACACATTAATCGTAGCAAAAATGACAAATATCTAATTGGAGCAGCAGATCTGACAATTATCTCAAATAGCACTCTTCTAACAGCATTTCGGGCATCAAGATGAACTCAAATGAAAATGATGCAATGGAATGAAATGATGTACTCTCTGAGGCGAACATTTTGATATGCTATATGTCCAAAACGGAGCTACGGATGCAAAGTTATAACACGATGAACAGGAGCAAATAATTAGGGTTTCGGGCAAAGAAAGTCAACCGATCCAAATTTGGATCTGGATCTGGATCCGGGCGCGATTTACGAGGTCCGCGGGAGCTGTTCGCCGGAGACGACCGGAGAGGAAGAAGAAGACCGGGGGGCGGCCGGACCTGAGGTCGCCGATGAGACACCGGCGGAGAGGAGGCGCACGCCGGCGCGGGGCGGACGGCGGCAGCTCGCCGACGCGTTGGACGGCGGGGAGGAGCACCGGGGACGTCGCGCCCTGGTGGCGTCGCTCGCCGGCGGCGGTGGTGCGGTGGCTTGGCCGAGCAGGCGCAGGCGGAGATCGGCGAGGGCGGCGCCGGGAGGCCGAAGGCGGGCGCGGGGCGGCGCGGTCGATGGGCCGGGGGGGGCGGTGACAGGCCCCGCGGGCCGCGGCGGGTGCGGACGCCGATGTGGGGCGCCGCTCGCCCGATGCAGGTGGCGGACGTTGTCCGGCGCAGGCCGGACACGTCCGGTGCGGCGGATCTGAGATTTTTAGGGTTTCGAGGAGAGGATCTGAGATTTGGAATGAGGGGTCTATATATAGACATCGGAGGAGTTAGGAGAGTCCAAATGAGGTGCGGTTTTCGGCCACGCAATCGTGATCAAACGCTCTAGATGATGGAGAGGGTTTTGGTGGGTTTTGGGCCAAAATGGAGGGGTTTTGGGCTGCAACACACACGAGGCCTTTTCGGTCCCTCGGTTAACCGTTGGAGCATCAAACGAAGTCCAAATGGTATGAAACTTGACAGGCGGTCTACCGGTAGTAAACCAAGGTCGCTTGGCAAGTCTCGGTCCAATCCGGAAATGTTTAATCCCCACACACGAAAGAAAGGTAGAAATGACCACCGAAGGAGAACGAAGCACCGAAATGCAAAACGGACAACGGGGAAATGGTCGAATGCACGAGATGAACACGTATGCAAAAGCAATGCACATGATGACATGATATGAGATGCATGACAACGACAACAACACACGGAGACAAAAACCCGAACCCGGGAAAATAAAATAACTTAAGGCCTGAAACGGCAAGAGTTGGAGTACATATTGGGTAAATTACATCCGGGGTGTTACAGTGGGTGAGTAGAGGGATGGCTAGGCCAGCGATGGGAGTACGGTCGGGCGGTGAGGCCTGCGTGGCAGCACAGCCGGCCGCGAGGAGGAGGGAGCAGGCAGTCCCGCCGGCGCTTGTTTGAGCGGCTAGAGCAGGAAGAGCAGAGATTGAAGAAGCACGACGGCCATTGGATGGACATCCAACAGTCAGTGCTTGTGTGTCAACCTTTTTTTAGTAAAGCCTCAAATCTGTGGAAAACAGCATACAACCCATCTGCCATTATTTCTAATAATTTACAGCCCATTTGCTAATTCTTAAGGTTTTTTGGAGCACATATTCTTTTTGTTAGCATTACAGCCCATATTGTGGCAACGGTTAAATTTTTTTACAAAATTTTGCATATTTCGGTGCGGTCCGAACTGTTTTTAATCCCGAAATTTCGACTCACATTCAAACTGATTTTAAAAATAAATGTATATCAATATAAAATCCAACAAATTCTCCACGCATAAAAATTAATGTAATTTAAAATCGTGAAATGAAAAAAAGATATTTGAAACTAATTGCCGGTTTGATGTGTTTTAAAAATATACAACCCATTTCTCATTACTGATGGGCCATTTTCTCGGCCAGCCGAATGAAAGCTCTCCTCGTCTTGAAGGATTTGCAGCCCAACAGGCCTGACAAAGCGACTTACTTGGCAAATCACAAAAAAACTAGGCTGTGGCCGTGGACCCAGCTGTTAGCCTCTCCACGTATAGTACTCTTCCGATGGAAGTCGTTCCTTGACCACATTGACCACGCCGCGCGGAGAGCACCATAGCGGTGGACGACGGCGAGGCCTAGGAAGGGGACGACGCGGCAGTGGAAGCCCGCGCGGAGAGAATACGAGGGTTCACTGCTTCGGATGCGGTGTGAGGCTGCCGTCACCGCAGGGCCTGGCCAGCGGTGGGAATAGTAGGGGGCGGTGAGGCCTCTGCGGCAGCACAGCCGGCCACAGGAGGCAGGAGCATGCGGCATGACCAGCGCTGCTTTGGGCGGCTGGAGCAAGAAAACGAGAGGTTGAAGAAGCACTACGGCCATTGGATGGACATCGTACGGTCACTTGAGCTAGAATCGTTCATATTGACCAAGTTGACAAAGCCCTTCATCCCCGTCAACTTAGTAGGCCCACAAGTCAGCCTCCCAGCAAGGTGGATCCCAGCTAGCCGGGGGAGTAGTCATTTTTTTGTGCATAATAAGGAGGCACTTCCGGTGGGTCCCAGCAGTCAGGGGGAAACGATTTTTTTTCGCAAAATACTGGTGGCTCGTCCGGTGGGTCCCTGCTGTCAGGTGGAGGAATCATTATTTTCGCATAATAAGGAGGCACTTCCTTACTGCCGCCGTGGACCCAGCTGTCAGCCTGTAACACCCTCGATGCAACCATATCTCCCACGTGTCGAGGCATGACATAGAGGCATAATCGCATTGAAGGCATATGTCGCAAGTCGGGTAATCATCACAAACATCCCATGTAATATAATAATAAAGAGGGATAACATAGTTGGCTTACACTCGCCACATCACATCAAAGTACATAAATAACATCCATCATACAATTCACTCATGGCCCGACTACGGCGCCAAAATAGAAAAGACCCCCAACATGCGACAAGGCCCTGAATCTAACCCCGAATAGGCACCGCTACTGATCATCAGGAAAAGACACATAGTAACGCTGAGAGTCCTCGTCGTACTCCCACTTGAGCTCGAGCGCGCCATCTGGAGCTGTATCATCTGTCCCTGCATCTGGTGTAATAGTAATCTGTGAGCCATGGGGACTCAGCAATCTCGCACCCACGCGATCAAGACTATTTAAGCTTAATAGGTAGGAAGGGGTAATGTATAAGTGGAGCTCCAGCAAGCGACTAGCATATATGGTGGCTAACTTATTCGCAAAAGAGAGCGAGAAGAGGAGGCAAAGCACGAGCGAGAAACTAGAGAGCAACCTGCGCAAACATAACTCCAACACCGTGTCCACTTCCCGGACTCCGCCGAGAAGAGGCCATCACGGCAACACACTCAGTTGATTCATTTTAATTCATTAAGGTTCAAGTTATCTACAACCGGACATTAACAAATTCCCATCTGCCCATAACCGCGGGCACGGCTTTCGAAAGATCAATCCCTGCAGGGGGGTCCCAACTTAGCCCATAACAAGCTCTCACGGTCAACGAAGGAATAGACCTCCACCCAGGACACACCGACCAGACTCGGTATCCCGGTACAACAAGATGATTCGACAGGTTAAAACAAGTCCAGCAACACCGCCTGAATGTGCCGACAAATCCCGATAGGAGCTGCACATATCTCTTTCTCAGGGCACACTCAGATTGTCCAACCTTCCGGTAGGCCAGCCCAGAGTTGCCCCTGGTGGCCACCGGCGGCTGATGTTCCGGACCAACACTTAGAGGAGCACTGGCCCGTGGGGGCTAAAATAAAGATGACCCTCGGGCTCCGGAAACCCAAGGGAAAAAGGGGGTAGGTTGCAAATGGTAAAACCAATGTTGGGCATTGCTGGAAAATCTTTAATCAAGGCGAACTATCAAGGGGTTCCCATTATAGCCCAACCGCGTAAGGGACGCAACGATCCGGGAACATAACACCGATATGACGGAAACTAGGGCGGCAAGAGTGGAACAAAACACTAGGCGAGAGGCCGAGCCTTCCACCCTTAACCAAGTATATAGATGAATTAAGATAACATGGCAATATAATGATATCCCAACAAGTAAATAAAGGTTCCAACAAGGAACGGCTCCAATCTTCACCTGCAACTAACAACGCTATAAGAAGGGGCTGAGCAAAGCGGTAACATAGCCAATCAACGGTTTGCTAGGACAAAGGTGGGTTAGAGGCTCAATCATGGCAATGGGGAGGCTGACAAGCAAGTGGTAGGCATCGTAGCATTGGCATAGCAAAAGAGTGAGCAAACTAGCATAGCAAAGATAGTAGTGATTTCGAGGGTATGATCATCTTACCTGCATAGTTGTCAGAGTTGACTGGATCCTCAAAAGCAAACTCAACGGGCTCCTCGTTAGCGAACTCGTCTCCCGGCTCTACCCAACAACACAAACAAGCAACAAGGATACAATCAACAACGTGCAAGGGCAACCAATAATATGCAAAGATGGTATGCTATGCGGGATGCGAAGCGGGATGCAAAATGCAAGACGTGACAGGAAATGCATGAACCTGGCCTCAACTTGGAAAACCAAGTGTGCCACTGGATAGAGGGGAAGAAATCACCTCAAAACGATATAAAGATCATTGGAATCGGAGCTACGGTTTGGAAATGGCAAGCGTTTTACGAAACGAACCGATCTGCGATTTACAGCAAGTAGGCTCCTAAATGCAACGAAATGAACATGCTACAGCCACCAAACATGAAAACAAAATACATGTCAGAGATGTACACAAGATGCTTAACAAATCACTAGGACTGAGCCATAGGAAAATTCATCCATTAAGGGGTTCAAACAAGCATGGCAAAACTGAATAAGCAAAACAGATCTCAGACTTAGTGAAATTAACACTAGTATGAAATTTCAGACCTCGATGCTCTCTTCGGAGCAGCAAAACAACATGAAACACAACCTTAACATGACAAGTAGGAGCATGGCATGGAGCTACTCAACAATCTTATCAAAACACCCAAAGTGACCTGGGGCCAAAAGGGTTCACAAAATACTCTAACGAGCACACGAACATAGATGAAACACAATCAGTTTTCAGACAGTGAAAACTAAGACATGCTGAAATTATAACTCACGGAGGCATGTAAACGAGCTCGATGCTCTCGCTACGGTGCAAGTCATGGCAAGGCAAGCATATATCCATAAAGAAGGCACAAAAAGCTAGCTAGACATGGCAAGAACAATGGCATAGCATGCACGGATCACTAGCAATAGCTCCGGCAAAATCGCAAGAGTTCACGATCTGCCCAAATTAACAACGATGCAAAAGTTGAGCTCGATTGACTCAACCTAGGGTGCTCCAACATAGCAAGTAAAGACATGGATGGATAGAGCATAATAAGATTAACAAACGCCCCTTACTGATCATGCACAAAAGAGGCACGGATCACTAGGAAACAAGCTGAACATATGGCATCATGAACTAAAATATCCCAGACTTTGTGAAAATCACTAAGTCCCTAAAAGCAGATTACTCAGGTGCCCCTCTTTGCAAGCTTGCACAAGACACCACACACATCCTAAAAATGCATGGGTGGCACCTCTGGAAAGAAGACAAAATGCTTAACAATTCATCCCAGAGGGTCACAGGCATATCATGCACACAATAATCATGGCAAAAATGACAAAAGTCAATGATGAGCTAACGGATCTGCAATTTAACTCACGATGCCTCCTTCTAACAGCATTTTGGGCATCAAGATGAACTCAAATGCATATGATGCAATGGAATGGAATGAGGTACTCGTCGAGACGAAGATTTTGATATATCATATGTCCAAAACGAAGCTACGGATGCGGAGATATGAGCAGTCAAACATAGCACGAAAAATTAGGGTTAGGGGGAGAGAAGTCAACCGAGATGGATCTAGATCCGGATCCCGTGCACTGTTCACGGGAGCGCGAACCGAGGACCACCGGCTGGAGGTGAGGGTCGTGGTGGCCTGCGGCGCCTCCGGCGAACTCGAAAGGCGGCGGGGAGGTCAGGGAGAGGCGGATCCGGCCTCTCCCTGTCCGGATTCGGCGGCGGTTGGCGGCTCCGGCCACCGGGGACGCGGGGCGGCGAGCTCGCGGCTCCGGCGAGCCCCTGCTAGCCGGCGAGCCCCTGCTAGCCGGCGGCGAGCCAAGGCGACGGGGAACGGCGACAGGCGGCGGCGAGCGAAGCCGGCCCGGGAGGAGACGACGTCGGGCGGCGGAGAGGCGGTTACGGGCCGGGAGGGCCCGCCCCGGGCTCCACGGGCTGGCGGCGGGGAAGTGGGCCTGAGGCGCGGTCCAACGAGGATGCGCCACGTGGCAGTGGTGGCGGTGGAACTTTTCGTCCGGCGGCGGGCGGACACGTCCGGCTGCGCGGAGATGATTTTTAGGGTTTCAGAGGTGGGAGGAGATCCGAAAAACGGGGGGGCTTTATATAGGCATAGAGGGAGCTAGGAGAGTCCAAATGAGGTGCGGTTTTCGCCCACGTGATCGTGATCGAACGACCGAGACGATGGAGCAGAGTTTGGTGGGTTTTGGGCCAAATTGGAGGGGTGTTGGGCTGCAACACACACGAGGCCTTTTCGGTCCCTCGGTTAACCGTTGGAGTATCAAACGAAGTCCAAATGACCCGAAACTTGACAGGCGGTCTACCGGTAGTAAACCAAGGCCACATGGCAAGTCTCGGCCCAATCCGGAAATGTTTAATCCCCACACACAAAAGAAAGCTAGAAATGGCCACCGGAGGAGAACGAAGCGCCGGAATGCAAAACGGACAACGGGGAAAATGCTCGAATGCATGAGATGAACATGTATGCAAATGCAATGCACGTGATGACATGATATGAGATGCACGAAAATGAAAATAACACACGGAGACAAAGACCCAAACCCGAGGAATAAATATAACTTAATGCCGGAAACGGCAAGAGTTGGAGTACAAATTGGGAAAGTTATATCTGGGGCGTTACAATACTCCACCACTACGAAAAGATCTCGTCCCGAGATCTAGGACTGAAAGAACTCCGGGTACTCAGAACAGAGGTGATCCTCGCGTTCCCAGGTAGCTTCACGGTCGGAATGGTGTGACCACTTGACTTTGAGAAATTTGATTGACTTGTTGCGAGTTCTGCGTTCACTCTCTTCAAGGATTGCAACTGGGTGCTCACGATAGGATAGATCTTCTTGGAGCTCAATGTCCTCGAAGTTGACGATGCGCTTAGGCATCTTGAAGCACTTTCGGAGTTGGGAGACATGGAACACATCATGAACATTAGCAAAGTTTGAAGGAAGCTCGAGTTGATAGGCGAGGTCGCCTCTCTTGCTGACAATCTTGAAAGGCCCGACGTATCTGGGGGAAAGCTTCCCTTTGATACCGAAGCGACGAGTCCCTTTCATAGGAGAGACGCGGAGGTAAACATGATCTCTGATCTCGAAAGCCAAATCACGGTGCTTACTATCGTAGTAGCTCTTCTGGCGGTATTGGGCTGCTTTGAGGTTATCACGAATGACCTTGCACATTTCTTCTGCCTCTATGATTAGGTCATTACCCAGTAGCTGATGTTCATCGGTTTTAGACCAGTTGAGAGGAGTACGGCATTTCCTACCATATAGAATTTCAAATGGGGCCTTGCCCAAACTTGCTTGAAAACTGTTGTTGTATGGGAATTCAGCATAAGGAAGACAATCCTCCCACTTCATGCCGAAGGAGATAACACAAGCCCTGAGCATATCTTCAAGAATCTGGTTGACACGCTCGACTTGACCGCTTGTTTGGGGATGGGAAGCAGTGCTGAAGCGACTGTTGGTGCCCATGGCCTTCTGAAAAGAATCCCAAAACTTGGAGGTAAAGATGCTGCCACGGTCTGAAGATATCACTTGAGGAATACCGTGCAGAGAGACAATTCGAGAGGTATAGAGTTCCGCCAATTGAGCTGCAGTGATTGACTCTTTGATAGGCAGAAAGTGAGCCACTTTGGTGAGCTTGTCGATGACAACGAATATAGCATCATTGCCACGCTTGGACTTTGGAAACCCAGTCACGAAGTCCATTTCAATGTGGTCAAACTTCCATTCTAGAATGGCAAGAGGTTGGAGGAGACCTTCTGGCCTTTGGTGTTCTGCCTTTACTCTTCTGCAGACATCACATTCATTCACGAATTGAGCGATCTCGCGCTTCATTCGAGTCCACCAATAAGTTTGCTTTAGGTCCTGATACATCTTCGTGCTCCCAGGGTGGATGGAGAGGAGAGAGTTGTGAGCCTCGTTCATGATCACCTTACGAAGTTCACCTTTGGGCACAACAATTCGATCCTCGAAGAAGAGAGTGTCCTTGTCATCAAGTCGGTAGCACTTGTACTTGGACTGACTCTTTGCAATACCAATCTTCACCTTTTTCACCATAGCATCAAGAAGCTGGGCTTGGCGAATCCGGTCTTCCAAGGTAGGAGAGACTTGAAGGTTGGCGAGGAAACCTTGAGGAACAATTTGCAAATTAAGTTTGCGGAAAGCTTCACAAAGCTCGGGTTGATAAGGCTTGAGAATCAAACTGTTGCAATATGCTTTTCTGCTCAAAGCGTCAGCAATCACATTAGCCTTGCCTGGAGTATACTCAATACTCGGATTGTACTCTTGAATCATTTCGACCCATCGAGTCTGCCTGAAGTTGAGATTAGGCTGGGTGAAGATGTACTTGAGACTCTTGTGATCAGTGAAAATGTCCACTTTCTTCCCAAGAGAAGATGTCTCCAAGTCAACAAAGCATGCACAACTGCCGCCAACTCGAGATCATGAGTGGGGTAGTTCTTCTCATTAGGCTTCAACTGGCGAGAGGTATAAGCAACAACTTTCTTCTCTTGCATCAGTACAACACCTAGACCTTGGAGAGAGGCATCATAAAAGACCTCGTACGGCTTGGTTTCATCAGGCGGAGTCAGAACTGGAGCAGTGATCAACTTCTCTTTCAAAGTGTTGAAAGCAACATCGCACTCCGGAGACCAAACGTACTTGACGTGCTTCTGAAGAAGATTTGAGAGAGGCTTCGCGATCTTGGAAAAGTTTTCAACGAATCTTCGGCAGTAGCTTGCGAGACCGAGGAAGCTACGGGGTTGCTTCACGTTCTGAGGAGGTTCCCAATAAACAATTGCAGACACCTTCTCAGGATCCACGGAAATGCCCTTAGCAGAGATGATATGACCCAGATAAAGCACCTCATCGAGCCAAAATTCACACTTGGAGAACTTGGCGTAGAACTGATGTTCCCTGAGCTTGTCAAGAACCAAACGCAAGTGCTTGGCATGATCTTCCTTGTTCTTGGAGAAAACCAGAATGTCGTCGAGATAGACCAAAACGAAGTCATTGGTGTAGGGGTTGAAGATGAAGTTCATCATGCGAGAGAACGTCGGAGGAGCATTGGCGAGGCCAAAAGACATGACAGTGTATTCATATGACCCATAGCTTGTCCTGAAAGCCGTCTTGGGAATATCTTGCTCACGAATGCGAATCTGATGATAACCCATACGGAGGTCAAGCTTGGAGAATACTTGGGCACCCTTGAGTTGTTCGAACAGCTCATTGATGTTGGGAAGTGGATATTTGTTCTTGATGGTCTTCTTGTTCAATGGACGATAATCAACACAAAGTCGGTCCGTTCCATCCTTCTTCTTCACAAAAAGAACACAACAACCCCACGGAGAAGTACTAGGCCGAATGAGGCCCATTCTTTCCTGAACATCGAGTTGTTTCTTCAACTCCTTCAACTCTTCGGGGCCGAGCTTGTAGGGACGTTTGCACACAGGTTCGGTACCGGGCTCAAGTTCAATAACAAATTCAACCGGCCGGTGCGAAGGCATTCCTGGGAGTTCTTCTGGGAAGACGTCTTGATACTCACAAACAACCGGAATTTGTGAAATAGCATCCAATTCACCCTTCTCATTGAGAGAAAACAACCGTATGGTATTATCCCGAGCAGCAAAGACAATTACATCCTCAGACGAATGAGTCAGTTGAATCTGCTTGGCTGCACAATCGAGCTGAGCCTTGTGTTTAGAGTGCCAGTCCATCCCAAGAATAAGATCGATATCCGAATTACCAAGAACCATTGGAGAAGCGAGGAACTTGAAATCACCCAACATGATGGAAATATCCGGAATCTCTTGGTTGGCGAGCAAACATTTGCCTAGAGAGACCACTGCTAACGGACTATGCATAGCTTGGGAAATCAACTCATGCTTAGATGCAAAAGGCTTCGAGATGAAACAATGCGATGCACCCGTATCAAAAAGTACTTTTGCTCGAATATCATTAACAGGAAGGTTACCCATGATCACATCTTACGAATCCTTTGCCTGAGCTGCATTCACCATATTGACCTTGGCGTGCTTGGGATTATGCTTGACCACAGCTGTACCTGCCGATCTGACAGGAGGAGGAGGAGGAAGACGCCTCTGGTTGAAACACTTGTTGGCGTAGTGACCCTTCTGTTGGCACTTGTTGCACGTGACCTCAGAAAGCGGACGATGGTACGGAGCACTCGATCTTGGAGCTTGAGACGAAGTCTTGTTTTGAAAGCCTGGGTTGGGTGGGTGGGAAGAACCACTGCCACCTTTGCTCTTCTGCTGATACAGCTGACGGAACGGAGGAGGAGGAAGCCAATACTTCTGCTGCTTGGCCACTTGAGTAGAGGAAGAAGGCGTAGTGTCTCTGACTCGCTTCCTGGAAGCATCACACCTCAACTGAGCAGCCTCTTGCTTCACTGCCATGTTGTAGAACTCATCGTATCTCAGCGGCTCAAAGAGGACAAGAGCGAGCTGAATTTCTTCACGGAGACCACCCCTGAACTGATAGATCATGCTCTTCTCATCAGGAACATCCTACTTGGCAAAATGGGTGAGCTTCTGGAACAACTTGTTGTAGTCGTAGACAGGCAAAGAGCCTTGCTTCAGATTGCGGAATTCCTCACGTTTGCTTTCAGTCACACTTTGAGGGATATGATGAGCTCGGAAATCACGACGGAAATCATCCCAAGTGAACCAACGACCACCTCTGGAATCCTGGTACTGCTGGAACCACTCCGCAGCCTGATCTTTGAGGTGGAAAGAAGCAAACTTGACGAAATCTTCAGGTCTGATGTTGCTGCATTCAAAATGCTTTCCCAGATCGAGTAGCCAATCGTCAACATCGGTAGCCTCAACACAGTTACTGAACGTCTTTGGACCATTTGCGAGGAACTGGTCCAGAGTTGCAAAATGGTTCTGATTGTTGCCTTGATTCCCTTGACTGCCTTGATTCCGCTCTTGGAGGATTTGCATGATCAACTGTGTATTTGCATTAGTTGCGGCCATCACAGCTTGCCAAGCCTCCGGAGGCGGTGGAGGTGGCGGCGGATCAGGATTCGGAGTCGTGCGCGTTGGAGGAGCCATCCTAAAGAGGTTTACCACCATTAGCACACAAATAGACAAATATTGAAGGTGAATCCAACGGAATGAAAATTGCAACATAAAGTCTTCTCATCCAAACAAAATGAACGAATGCACTTCTCTTGAAGTGGCCACATATTCCTAAATTGCGAAGCCACGAAGAATCAGGTAGAAGAGGTACATCAAGGAGGGGTGGAATCAATATATGACGTCAAAGCAACTCGAATGCCACAACTGAAAATAAAAACCAAGGGTTGGCTTGCGGAATAAGCCAGAACAAACATATGATAGAAATTTCGTCCGAAGTTTTTGTGGTGGGACCTACACGGGCTCGATCGTACAGCACCATCATGTACAAGGCAGTGCACATGACATACGAAGCGTCCCCGAGTCAGCATAGCCAAGGACTCTTTAAGACACAACGAGTCCACTGTAAAATCGACCGTGAATAGGCGAACCACTAGATGTCGAACCCCAATTTCATATCATACATCTGTTGGAAGGATATCCTAAGAGCTACTTGAATTCCCACCTATGAAACTCCCGAAACTTTCCGGTTATGCAATCAGGTGTTGGGGATACAGGGGAAGCATAATATGTCACCCAAGCTAGCAAATCCTACATCCAGCTGTATCCATCCTTCAACACATAACCAAGAAACCTTCGGAAACCATCTACCTCAACCTTCGAAAAGCATCCGTTATACAAGTTATGGCGATACTCCCGAACTCCCGCCCCAGTACTGGGTGGCGTCGAGGTTATCTCACCAACGAACTGCATAAAGGAGATTTTCGATGTCGCTCACATATCTCAAGTATACCAGAATTGCAACGATAGAATTATGATGACAACACCTCAGAGCTCAACTCCCCGGGACACTTCCACTAAACCCCTGACAAGAGGCACCAAGACAGTATTCTCATCATAAGCCATCGGAACAAATCCAAGATACTCGCGTGATCCTAAAAAATTTTTTTAGTGAAATTTGAGAAGAGAAGAGTCAAAACTCTACGTCAGGATGCCTTACCAGAGCGATGAGGAGACTGGGAAGTAAAAAGAATTCCTAAGCTCTCCGATATATAATTCCTAAGGACTCAAAACATTTTTCTAGACACAACTCGGCTGCTAAAAACGATCAAGCAATGCGGCTCCTAAGGTCGGGGAAGGCTCTGATTACCAACTTGTAACACCCTCGATGCGACTATATCTCCCACGTGCCGAGGCACGACTTAGAGGCATAATCGCATTGAAGGCATATGTCGCAAGTCGGGTAATCATCACAAACATCCCATGTAATATAATAATAAAGAGGGATAACATAGTTGGCTTACACACGCCACTTCACATCAAAGTACATAAATAACATCCATCATACAATTCACTCATGGCCCGTCTACGGCGCCAAAATAGAAAAGACCCCCAACATGCGACAAGGCCCTGAATCTAACCCCGAATAGGCACCACTACTGATCATCAGGAAAAGACACATAGTTTCGCTGAGAGTCCTCGTCGTACTCCCACTTGAGCTCGAGCGCGCCATCTGGAGCTGTATCATCTGTCCCTGCATCTGGTGTAATAGTAATCTGTGAGCCACGGGGACTCAGCAATCTCGCACCCTTGCGATCAAGACTATTTAAGCTTAATAGGTAGGAAGGGGTAATGTATAAGTGGAGCTGCAGCAAGCGACTAGCATATATGGTGGCTAACTTATTCGCAAAAGAGAGCGAGAAGAGGAGGCAAAGCACGAGCGAGAAACTAGAGAGCAACCAGCGCAAACATAAATCCAACACCGTGTCCACTTCCCGGACTACGCCGAGAAGAGGCCATCACGGCAACACACTCAGTTGATTCATTTTAATTAATTAAGGTTCAAGTTATCTACAACCGGACATTAACAAATTCACATCTACCCATAACCGCGGGCACGGCTTTCGAAAGATCAATCCCTGCAGGGGGGTCCCAACTTAGCCCATAACAAGCTCTCACGGTCAACGAAGGAATAGACCTCCACCCAGGACACATCGATCAGACTCGGTATCCCGGTACAACAAGATGATTCGACAGGTTAAAACAAGTCCAGCAACAATGCCTGAATCTGCCGACAAATCCCGATAGGAGCTGCACATATCTCTTTCTCAGGGCACACTCAGATTGTCCAAACTTCCAGTAGGCCAGCCCAGAGTTGCCCCTGGTGGCCACCGGCGGCTGACGTTCCGGACCAACACTTAGAGGAGCACTGGCCCGTGGGGGCTAAAATAAAGATGACCCTCAGGCTCCGGAAACCCAAGGGAAAAAGGGGGTAGGTGGCAAATGGTAAAACTAATGTTGGGCATTGCTGGAAAAGCTTTAATCAAGGCGAACTATCAAGGGGTTCCCATTATAGCCCAACCGCGTAAGGGACGCAACAATCCGGGAACATAACATTGATATGACGGAAACTAGGGCGGCAAGAGTGGAACAAAACACTAGGTGAGAGGCCGAGCCTTCCACCCTTAACCAAATATATAGATGAATTAAGATAACATGGCAATATAATGATATCCCAACAAGTAAATAAAGGTTCCAACAAGGAACTGCTCCAATCTTCACCTGCAACTAACAACGCTATAAGAAGGGGCTGAGCAAAGCGGTAACATAGCCAATCAACGGTTTGCTAGGACAAAGGTCGGTTAGAGGCTCAATCATGGCAATTGGGAGGCTGACAAGCAAGTGGTAGGCATCGTAGCATTGGCATAGCAAAAGAGCGAGCAAACTAGCATAGCAAAGATAGTAGTGATTTCAAGGGTATGATCATCTTGCCTGCACAGTTGTCAGAGTTGACTGGATCCTCAAAAGCAAACTTAACGGGCTCCTCGTTAGAAAACTCGTATCCCGGCTCTACCCAACAACACAAATAAGCAACAAGGATACAATCAACCACGTGCAAGGGCAACCAATAATATGCAAAGATGGTATGCTATGCGGGATGCGAAGCGGGATGCAAAATGCAAGACGTGACAGGAAATGCATGAACCTGGCCTCAACATGGAAAACCAAGTGTGCCACTAGATAGAGGGAAGAAATCACCTGAAAATGATATAAAGATCATTGGAATCGGAGCTACGGTTTGGAAATGGCAAGCGTTTTACGAAACGAACCGATCTGCGATTTACAGCAAGTACGCTCATAAATGCAACGAAATGAACATGCTACAGCCACCAAACATGAAAACAAAATACATGGAAGGGATGTACAAAAGATGCTTAACAAATCACTAGGACTGAGCCATAGGCAAATTCATCCATTAAGGGGTTCAAACAAGCATGGCAAAACTGAATAAGCAAAACAGATCTCAGACTTAGTGAAATTAACACTAGTCTGAAATTTCAGATCACGATGCTCTCTTCGGAGCAGCAAAACAACATGAGACACAACCTGAACATGACAAGTAGGAGCACGGCATGGAGCTACTCAACAAGCTTATCAAAACACCCAAAGTGACCTGGGGCCAAAAGGGTTCACAAAATACTCTAACGAGGACACGAACATAGATGAAACACAATCAGTTTTCAGACTTAGTGAAAACTGAGACATGCTGAAATTATAACTCACGGAGGCATGTAAACGAGCTCGATGCTCTCGCTACAGTGCAAGTCATGGCAAGGAAAGCATATATCCATAAAGAAGGCACAAAAAGCTAGCTATACATGGCAAGAACAATGGCATAGCATGCACGGATCACTAGCAATAGCTCCGGCGAAATCGCAAAAGAGTTCACGATCTGCCCAAATTAACAACGATGCAAAAGTTGAGCTCGATTGACTCAATCTAGGATGCTCCAACATAGCAAGTAAAGACATGGATGGATAGAGCATAACAAGATTAACAAATGCCCCTTACTGATCATGCACAAAAGAGGCACGAATCACTAGGAAACAAGCTGAACATATGGCACCATGAACTAAAATATCCCAGACTTGGTGAAAATCACTAAGTCCCTAAAAACAGATTACTCAGGTGCCTCTCTTTGCAAGCTTGCACAAGACACCACACACATCCTAAAAATGCATGGGTGGCACCTCTGGAAAGAAGACAAAATGCTTAACAATTCATCCCAAAGGGTCATAGGCATATCATGCACACAATAATCATGGCAAAAATGACAAAAGTCAATGATGAGCTAACGGATCTGCAATTTAACTCACGATGCCTCCTTCTAACAGCATTTTGGGCATCAAGATGAACTCAAATGCAAATGATGCAATGGGATGAAATGATGTACTCGTCGAGTCGAAGATTTTGATATATCATATGTCCAAAACGGAGCTACGGATGCGGAGATATGAGCAGTCAAACATAGCACGAAAAATTAGGGTTAGGGGGAGAGAAGTCAACCGAGATGGATCTAGATCTGGATCTCGTGCACTGTTCACGGGTGCGCGAACCGAGGACCACCTGCCGGAGTTGAGGGTCGCAGTGGCCGGCGGCGCCTCCGGCGAACTGGAAAGGCGGCGGGGAGGTGAGGGAGAGGCGGATCCGGTCTCTCCCCGTCCGGATCCGGCGGCGGTTGGCGGCTCCGGCCACCGGGAACGCGGGGCGGCGAGCTCGCGGCTTCGGCGAGCCCTTGCTGGCCGGCGGCGAGCCAAGGCGGCGGGGAACGGCGACAGGCGGCGGCGGGCGAAGCCGGCCTGGGAGGAGACGACGTCGGGCGGCGGAGAGGCGGCTACGGGCCGGGAGGGCCCGCCCCGGGCTCCACGGGCTGGCGGCGGCGGCAAAGTGGGCTTGAGGCGCGGTCCAACAAGGATGCGCCACGTGGCAGTGGTGGCGGCGGAACTTTTCGTCCGGCGGCGGGCGGAAACGTCCGGCCGCGCGGAGATGATTTTTAGGGTTTCGGAGGTGGGAGGAGATCCGAAAAACGGGGGGGCTTTATATAGGCATAGAGGGAGCTAGGAGAGTCCAAATGAGGTGCAGTTTTCGCCCACGCGATCGTGATCGAACGACCGAGACGATGGAGCAGAGTTTGGTGGGTTTTGGGCCAAATTGGAGGGATGTTGGGCTGCAACACACACGCGGCCTTTTCGGTCCCTCGGTTAACCGTTGGAGTATCAAACGAAGTCCAAATGACCCGAAACTTGACAGGCGGTCTACCGGTAGTAAACCAAGGCCACATGGCAAGTCTCGGCCCAATCCGGAAATGTTTAATCCCCACACACAAAAGAAAGCTAGAAATGGCCATCGGAGGAGAACGAAGCGCCGGAATGCAAAACGGACAACGGGGAAATGCTCGAATGCATGAGATGAACATGTATGCAAATGCAATGCACGTGATGACATGATATGAGATGCACGAAAACGAAAACAACACACGGAGGCAAAGACCCGAACCCGAGGAATAAATATAACTTAATGCCGGAAACGGCAAGAGTTGGAGTACAAATTGGGAAAGTTATATCTGGGGCGTTACACAGCCTCTCCACGTACAGTCCATGTCCGATGGAAGTCGTTCCCTGACCACGTTGACCACGCCGCGCCGAGAGCACCAGGGCGGTGGACGACGGCGAGGCCTAGGAAGGGGATGACGCGGAGCCGGTGAAGACGCGACAGTGGATGCCCATGCGGAGAGGAGTATGAGGGTTCACTCGTTCGACTGTGGTGTGAGGCTGCCGTCGCCGCAGGGCCTGGCCAGTGGTGGCAATAGTAGGGGTGGTGAGGCCTCCACGGCAGCACAGCCGGCCACGGGAGGCAGGAGCAGGCGGCACAACCGGCGCTGCTTTGGGCGGCTGGAGCAAGAAGACCAGAGGTTGAAGAAGCACTACGGCCATTGGATGGACATCGTACGGCCACTGCAGCTAGAATCGTTTATATTGACTAAGTTGACAAGGCCCTTGGTACGTCAACTTAGTAGGCCCACAGGCCAGCTTCCGAAATGGTGCGCCCGAGATGTCAGGGGGAGGAATCATTTTTTGGGGGGGTGAAGCTAGAATATCCGAGATTTAAGAAGATGCATGGCATCCGTTGGATGGACATCCAACGGCCACTGCTACAAGAACCGTGTGTTGACTATAAGTTGACAAAGCCTTGCATACGCGTCAACTCTGTTTTTTTAGGGGACGCGTGAACTTAGTAAGGCCAGAAGTGTGTGGCAGAGAACTTATAGCCCATTTGAGATTTATAAGAATGTGTAGCCCATTTTTGAATTCTAATGGAATTTACTATCGCCCATTTATAGTTTGTTAAAAGTACAACCCATTTCAACCAACCGTTCAAAACAGAATTCAATAAAATTTCCCACATTTTGATGGGATCTAAAATATTTTTATCCCGAAATTTCTAGTCAGATTAAATACAATTTCAATATAAATTTATATTACGTAAAAATCGAACGAAACATTGAGCTCGCAACAATTAATGAAATTAAAATTTTCAATATCCAAAAATAATATTTTATAAAGTAATCACGTGTTTGGTGCATTTTTTTATAGTTACTGTCCAGTTTTTATAATTACATCCCATTTATTATTTCTAAAAGCCCATTTTCTTGTTAAGCCTAATGCATCCCTCCTAGGAAAGATTTGCAGCCCAGCGGGGCGGAGAATAACAACTTGACCTTGCCTGGGTATTCCTAAAAAAACTATAGCTGGGCTAGCCATTTTCAGCTTGAAAAAAATTAATATCTGGGATGGATATCTGGCCTGGGCTCGACGGGCCACATCCCGCCCAGTTAATACCTACAGCGATGTTTTCGTTGTTGTTCAGAGGAGAAAAATTTAATATTTGGGCTAAACATCGAAAAACTCTGCAGTGCTCACACCTCAAAAACACAAATACTGCTTGAGCTGCTTGGTCCCAGCTGTCGGCCGCTTCTTGTGCAATTCTCTCGTTTATTGACTACTACATAGGTTGACAATGGTGTGGGACCGTGATGTCAAGAAACCAGGGGGGAAGCAAAATAAATTACTCCAGCGAGCGCTTCCACCTCTGCCTCGTTGTCTCCCGTGGAAACCCCTTTCGTCCCTTTTTTTTGCTCGGGCAAGGACCAATGCATGCAGCATGTCCAATGCATGCGGTTATTATGCAAGAAATAAAAGCGCTTTGCATGCTATGAATTAAGATAGCCTGCATAGCTAGCTAATAAGGCATCCTCTTAACTGATGTGATTAAATGTTGTGTTTAGAAGAAAGAAATATTCTTCTTTTCCACCAATCTACTTGCACCTAGGTTGTGATGCACCTTCTAATATGACTTATTCACCTAGACGGAGGGAGTATAGTTTTATACATATATATAATAAGGAGGCACTTGCGTACATGAGGCTATGGACCTGGTGGGTCCCCAGTGTCATCCTCTCCAAGTAAAGTCATCACCTCGCCCGCGTGCGCTTTCCGCCCGAAACAGTCAGCGCAGCCCACCCCGCTTCCCGGTGCAGGCGATTGCTCCGCCTTCAAACAACACAAGTGCCGTCCGTCCGTCCATCTGCCGCCCACATTAGTGATATGCGGTTGCCGAGGCGGCTACTCCGGCACCACACGTCCGTCCCTCCGCCCGCCCATCGTTGCTATATAAACTGTTGCGCCGGCCATAGCCGCAGTCATCCGCATCTGTTCCCTTTCTCCTGTCCACACAACCACTGCCCACCATGGCTTCCTCGCGCTCCCGCGCTCTCCGGTACAGCCGGACGACGGACCACAAGGAGATGGCAGCCATTGCTGCCGACCGGCTGGTCGTCAGGCAGCCGGAGGACGACAACGTCCCAATAGAGAACATGGTAGTCGATGATCCGGCGCCAACCCCCTCCTCCGCGCCATCCTCGCCGGTGCATTGCACCATGACCATCGGCGACGCCCGTGCCCAATATATGGACAGTGTGAGGCAGATGCGTCAGGAGCAGTTCCAGGAGGCGTAGGCCGATGCCGCCTACAACCACCATCTCCTCCAGGAGCACCTACAGGCAGAGGAGCAGATCACCGCAGAGCGGGAGGCGATGCTCGACTCGTACCGCTCCGCCCGCAAGGGCCGCCTCGGGCACTGGCGGTATCGCATGCAGGTGGCAGAGGCTGCGGCCGCTTACAAAGAGGCTAGCAAAGAGGGCGATGAAGCGGCCGAGGCACTGTTTGGCGAGACCGAGGACGAGGCAGAGGACAATGCCGGCTCCGACGAGTCCCCGCTCCACTGGCGTCGACGAGGCCCTTCTCCGCCGAGGCCCCGTGGCACCAACAACGAGGCAGAGAACACTGCCGGCTCCGGCGAGGCCCCGCCTTGCCAACAACGAGGCAGAGGACATCGCCGGCTCAACCGAGGCCCCACCCTGCCGGCAACGCGGAGGAGGATTTCCACCGCTCCGCTGAGGCGCCGCCCGCTGGCAACGAGACCGAGGACATCGCCGGCTCCGCCGAGGCCCCGCCTTGCTGCCAACAAGGCAGCACCACACAGAAAACAAGGAAGAGTAGAACACGGTAGGTCGTCGCCGCTCGGGTCCAAGTAAGGCCACCGCTGCTACCCTCCTGTTGAAGCCAAGCTCGGCGGGTTGACCATTGACGGCCGGTTAGCTTCTTGGCGGCGACGTGGAGTCGGGGAGTTCTGCTGGAGAATAACGCTACTTCTACTTAACTGCTGGTGCAGTTGGCTGACTGACACATGGGCCCAACAGGCCACATGTCAGTTACGCAACTGCACCTGCAGTTAAGTCACTGAAGCTTCTATTCGGCTCAGCGGGACATAGGTGGGTAGCTTCAGTTAATTAATTATACCTCCAGCACACCCCTTTTTAGTTGAAGAATGTATGAAATGTAATGAAATCTGGCATGTTTATATGAAATCCGACTGTGTATGAATGAATTTATTTCGATTAGTTCGAATTCCTGTATCACTGGCATTGGATGAACATGCAAAACAATACGTACTAGCATTATTCCCAGGGTGATCACCTCATTTGCAGCAGTTTCACATGTACTCCCTCCGGTCCTTTCTAGTCTGCATACAAGTTTTGTGTGCAGTCAAAGTATCTCCACTTTGACCAATCTTATACAAAAAAGTATGCACTTTCACAACGTGCAAAGTGAAAAGGAACAAAAGGAGTACAAAGAGTTTGAGCAGCTTTTTAGCGTTTCTATACATTGCAATCAAACACACAGGCCTGGCAATTCATAGAGAACATTCAAAACAATCGATGATTATGCATCTCGGTGACTCACATGTCAGAGGCAATATTTACTTCACAACTAAAGAATAAATAAAAAATTGATCGACGCTGCTGACAGCAAAGGGCGTCCCATTTGAAAATGTCAAACGCAGGTCTTGCTAAAATCAATGAGCAAAATTTGACAAGGTTGTCCCATTCCAAAATATCAAATGCCTATGATTGTGGAATGGGCGGGGTTTGCCATCAGTTCGGACATTGACATGGCACCTCGTGCTAAATAAACCAGCTATTCTTTTTGTGCAGTTCCACCAAAATCAACCAAATTCGTGCGTAGCTTGTATGATTTCGCCCTTATATGTTGCAACGCCTTGAACTTATGGGAACCTCCTTTCTTGTGGTGGAAATGAATGATTCGATGTATTCATGAACATTTTGTGCAGTTCCCATTGAAATCAAGCTGAGCACCCCTGTTTGCACAAATACAAAAAAAGTGATTAGTATAGAGCAAACTGTACTATGAATTGACAGTTTCAAGAGGCACATACATGGTCCATGTAGAGCACACTTTTAGAAAAATGGAACTCACCAGAAAGAATCCTAGAACAACATTGTACTTGCGCATCAGAGCAAAAAAATGGAGATTTTGTCAGTCCTTCTAAGCTAAATTTAGTTTGGTCTTGTGGGGAGTAATGTAACCATCCTTCAACTGCTCCTTCTATTGAAAAGATAGACAGGGCTTCTTCATCCTGGCATAATCGGAACTAGTCACTTCACGTACTCCATATTCTTCTTCAGAGGAAGATGATCCTGTTATGCAAAGACAAGAGGACTACTCAATGCTAGCATCACTGTTTGCTCGAAAAAAGGAAAGGAAATATTTAAAACAACACAGATGAAGCACTTCTCAATGACAATACCACTTTTTCATGACAGTATCTAAACAGTAGCACAACACCAATAGAGATGACAAAGCTCAATCATATGGATGAAATCAGTGGGCGAGTACCAACCTTTGTCAGGAGGCTTATTGTGTAGAGCATATAGATGAAGCAATTCTCCGGAACCATATATTGCTATCTACGGTGGTGTCCATACTTACTATATACTCCTCGATTAGTTTAATGGTTCCAACTTCTTCTTGTGTAGTTCCACTAAAATATAGGGTATCTTCAAAGAAGATCCCTGTTTGCACAAGTAGATATAATTACATATTACATTAAGAGTGGCATCAAATCAGTGGGAAAACAATTGCTCGTTCCAGCCATAGCAATAAATTAAGATGCAAAACTATATCATTACTTGTGTCATCACAGTTCCAGTGCTTCATTACATCACCGGGAGTTGATATTTGTATTTCTTCCCCTTGTTCTTCCCCTTCATCACTTGGTTCAATAACAAACAAGCTTCGCCTTCAATGTAAGATTTGGCATGTCAATTAGGGAGCACAAGTATAGTACTAAACTTAATTTTCTGATGAAAGTGGCAAAATACAGGCCAACTGTTGTGAAATATCCTTATCTTACCTCAATGGGATATTACGGTGCACATACAGATTGGAAGTCTTGTCTCCATTTGTGTAGTTCACTAAAATCAAGTAACATTGTCATACAAGTAGCACAACATATGAATGCACACTACAGAATCATGTGAAAGAAGGCTAGTATTGACCTCTCATGATGCGGAATTCAAACAACTCACAAGAAGATCTGAACCAAATTCGCCTTAACGGATAGGAAGTAAGATCTCCTCTTGTGCAGTTCCACTAAGATCAAGCAATCAAGCAACGTTGTCGGTGTGACATTTTGGTTGAACTTCACAAAACACTCTTAAAACAAATGTGTTTTGTGCAGTGCAACAAAAGGTCACAATGGCAACGAGGTGAAGCAGATAACCCTGTTTACACAGAGGTGCAAAGGAAACAATTAGTGGTCAATAACGGTGGATGACACAGAAGCCAACAAAAAGAAGCATCTACCTTATCTAAATGGGAAAGAAAGAAAGATAGTAGCATTTCTCAAACGGTGGCATTGATTAATATTGACATAGAGATTATATTAACAATAAAATTCGTTAAACATGTAATTTGCTTTTAACTGTTGCATTGCATCAATTTTCCAGCGGCATTATTAGAGGGTGTTTGTTTACAGGGACATTTTGGTGTAGGGACTAAAAAACTCCGTGTCAGTCCCATCTAAACCAAAGAGGAGGGACTTTGAGGGACTAAAAGTGGGCATTTGGGACTAAAGAAAGAAGACCCCGAGGGAGTCTTTTTGGGACTTTTTCCAACGGTTGCCCCCTGCCACGCATTGCACCTTGTCTCTATTAGTTCATTACTAGGGGTAACATGGTCTTTTAGCATGTCATTTAATAACCTCTAGTCCATGTTTAGTCCCTGGAACCCAGCAGGTAGGGACTAGGGAGTTTTTAACCAAACATGGCCTTATATTAACAACAGCTAATGTGTTGCACGGGACAGTGGAGGCACCAGCACCATGTGCATCTACCGATGTACTGTGGTCATGTATAGTCTGTTGCAACAAAGAACAAACAACCAAGGAGCATATTTGTGTTGGTCCCAGTTTTGTTATCTTTAGACGCCTTTCCCTATGTGAGCGCAGCAAATCTAGTCCTGCTCAAACTCTATAGCCTTGTCCCTTCCTTTCCATTTTGAACTAGTACTTTCGCCCCTTCCTTTCCTCTTTGAACCACGTCCTAGATTTATGCGATACAACTTTCCCCACTACTTTCCCCCATTCCTTTCCTCTTTGAACCACGTCCTAGATTAATTCTATACAACTTTCCCCTTTCATTTCCTCTTTGAACCACGTCCTAGATTCATGCTATATACAACTTTTCCCACTACTTTCCCCCACTCCTTTCCTCTTTGAACCACGTCCTAGATTCATGGTATACATGCAGCTAGAGCAATGCATGTGGAGTAAGTAAATTATACCTTAAGGTTCTTGGGGCGTGGTTCGGTGGGCGACGGGACGATGCCGAAGAAGAAGGGGTCGGAGGCCCTCCCGCGCCGCCGCTGGGTGGAAAGTGAACAGTTGCGCCGGTAGTCCCTCGCCGACGGCGACAACATTAAGCCTCCTTCCCTTCCCGGCGGATGGATCCTGCCGGATCTTTGAGCAGCTGTGAGGGGAGAGAGAGGCCAACGAAGTCTTGTTTAGATCTGGAGAGGGCAAGAGAGTGTGAAGAGAGCAACTACAAGCACTGAGGCTCCAGCGGGAGAGGGCGAGAGAGTGTGAAGAGAGCAACTACAAGCGCTGAGGCTCCAGCGTGTATATATATACTGGAGAGAGTGTGAAGCGTGCAAACCCTAGAAAACATTTTGACTAGTCAAAGAATCCTCCTGGCACAAATTATGCTCAAGTGTAGTTATCGAACCCAAGACCTCAAGTTTGATGAGCGAACAGGCTAACCAGCTAGACAACCCTCCCGTTATGTTCAACGAGATGGAAATAACCTTTTATACATTCCTGCATTCGTGTGACAAGCATGCCGTATTTTGTGTGTGTGTGTGTGTGTGAGTCATTGGGATTTCAATCATAATCATGTCATGTGGCTTTGGTGGTAAGACTATCCAAAGTGGTGCAGAAATAATGCAGCCTTAGTCACCTTACCTCTCTCCACGTAGTACGTTGGGTCCCACCAGTCAGAGGGTGAAACAAACAAATTAATAAGAAAAATTAAAGCGCCATCAGTGTATCTTACCTCACACATCTCGCTACTGCTCGGGAACACTATCCAATCGATCCCTCTGTTCGCTCACGTACTATTTTAAGTGAATCCTTATTATAACATGCACACAAATTTTGGGCACTTGTATTCGAATTAAGTCAGTGTGCCATCGTATGTCGTATACTTACTACTCCCTCCGTCTAGGTGTAATAAGTCACGTTAGAAGGTGCAACGGGACCAAGGTGCGTGAGTGTGCGTGTGTGTGTGTGTGTGTGTTTAACACCATGTGTGTGTTAGAGAGAGTGACATATCGACCTACTCCTACAGAGAGATGTTGTGTAGTGTATGATTTTAGCCGCGAGAGTCGGTGCATCCTCTTGTTTTCGGGCGTGTCCGGTAGGGACATGCGGACAGCTGCCACACCCGCTCCTGACCAGCCTGGCCCACCCAAAGCCCCTCCATCGCCCGTGCGCGCTTCCCACCCAAAACGATCAACGCTGCTCCAAAGAATCGGTGCCGCATTCATGCCCGGGCAGAGCGAACGCGACCTCTCACTGGTGCAAGAGTGATGGTTGCTTCGTCCGTCCAACTTACTGATGGGTCTATGTGATTTGTCGGCTCATTGGTCTATGCAAAGTAGTAGAGAAATATCCACGGGGAGTGATGTGGGCAGCTGGAGCAGTGGTGCAAGCCAGCTGTAAAGGGAGTTGTACCTGAGGGACGTAGCTCAACCTTGAGGAGGGCGGCAGGAGGCGGTAACCGCCCACGTCGCGGAATTGAGCAAGGGACGAAGGCAACCTCACCGGCTTTGTGAGAGAGAATAGCGGGGACCCCTGATCGGGACGTGCCGATAGTGGGTTTTCGCCATCGCATCTACACTAAGCATCCACCCCTTCCCCAAGCGGACGTGATCCGTTGGGATGTTAGAGACATGGCCACAATCATTTTGTGCGAGAGAGTGTGAAGAGAGCAACCCCGCAAGCAACCGTGTAGGCTGGCCCGTCCTGACTATGTATAGAGGAGCGGTTTCCTCTTCTCTCCATATGAACCTATCATATTGCGTACGTGCCACTGAAGAAAAAAAACTTTATTTATAAATGACGCGGCACCTACTACTCGTTCTCCTATAACCCCGCGCTTGGCATCTCCAAAATATTAACCTTGCGATTGGCTCTTCGCCTCTTCGGGAAGTCGAGCAATAATGGTAGTGCAGTATATATCGTTCTGGCTATATGAGACTGAATGAATTGCTACACGTCCACCACGTGGGTGAGGGTCGAGGGGCGAGGGAGAGTGCTACATACGGAGCAAAATGAGTGACTCTACACTCTAAAATACGTCTATATACATCAGTGTTTGGAGTATGTACTAGTAGTTCATATTGAAATCTACTAAAGGACATATATATTCCAAACAATATGATATAATCTCTATAACCAAGGTACTAGGGACGAGGAGTAAACGGAGGGAGTAGTAAATTTTCTCCTCGTCCTGCAAGCCACCGCGCGCATGGGTGAGGGAGCGGGCGTAAGGCGTAGTAAGAAAGCTTCACCTCATACTGCGAGCCACCGCATCCGTGGGCGGGGCAGACGGCATACTAAGCAAGCTTCTCCTCGTTCTGCGAGTTGACGGGACACATCAAAAGTACTCTAGTGTATAGAGCCTTGCCTCTAAGGTAGGCCCCACATGGTTTGCCTCTTTTTTTAACATAACACGTCAAGTCGCAATTTGTTTGTTCACCCGTGGTAGACGATCCTCCCTCCACCAAGTGGCAACCAGTACACGTGCCAAATTACCACGTGGGCTGCCTTTCTTGTACAGAAATGAGCTCCACCGTGTACCCGCATGGGTGTGGTTGGGAAAGAGACGAGAGTACGTGCGCCATGCATGCACCTCTTCTCTTTGTGCATGTCCCCCACCTACGTGGGTGTGTGTGAGAGATACAAACCGCGTTCGTGAGTGTTTTTTGTTTTGGGGTGGGGGTGGGGTGGGGGTTGATTTCATGAATTATTTGTGGGAATATGTGTCGATGACATCTCAAACAAAATTTTGCATGCAATGTGTGTGAAATGGAGGCCTATCCATATCATACATAGAGGGTCGAGCAATCCATGAGAGGAGAGGGAGGGGTCATAGCTATTGATAGAGTCGAAGAGAGGATCAAGTGGGTGGGTGCGAGATCGATGAAGACAGCCATCGAAATTGTGTGTGTGTACATGTCAAAGATATAGGGCGACTAGCCTACCGGAACGTTAGAGGGCACACGTCAAGTTTGTGTGTGGCAGGGAGACATGACTAGAGCGCTCGATGTATCGGTGTGTGTGGGGGGGGGAGGGGGTGGTGGGAGGGGTAGGCAGAGGCCTAACTATAGAGGTAGAACGATTCATATATGTGTTGAGAAGGAGAGACCCAGCTATGTCTTGAGGAAGATCGGTCGACATCCATACATAACTGAAGGACGGGAAATATGATGGGAGAGAGAGAGGGAGGGAGAGGGGTAGAGTGCTGGATGGGTGATGGAGTTGCTTCTCGAAGATGGTGGGAGAGGCCTACTAGACAAACTGAGGGTGGAACTGCAATGTTATCAATAAGAGTGGGGATGTGTTTCTGTGTGTGCCTGTGCGTGATAGATCTGTCGAGATGCATCCATGGATGATGAAGGGGAACCATGTGTTTGGTACGCAAACCTAACTAGATCGGTAGATCAATTGTTGTTTGTCGGAGGAAGGGAGAGACACAACTAATGAGGTAGATCAATTGACGTGTGGGTAAAAACGAGTTATAAGGACCTAGCTAGCTATATGTATAACGGGAGATCGGTCGGTGTACGTCCATTTGTTAGAGGCAAATAAGGCCCAGCAAGACGGATAGACAGAGAGAATGGAGCTAGGAGGTGGTGCGAGAGGCCCAACTACTAGCTAGATAGGGGGAGGAGTGTGCGGTTGTGAGAGCGATGAAAGAGGGGCGAGAGTTTACACGTGGGTCTGACCGTATGAGAGACACAAGGCAAGGACACATAAAGGAGGAGATTGAAGGTGTGTTTGTATGTTGTAGGCAGGCATCGCTGGAGAGGTTTATCGATCGGTGTGTGTCGGAATGGAGTTGTGGAGACTTCTGGGAGAACGACCTAAAGAAAAAAATGAATGTGCCCGGTGGATAGAATGCCAAGGGAGGGGGAGGGCGAGGAGGGCGTGTGCATGCACGAGAGAAAGTTAGTGGTAGCTACAAAGGTTAGAGGATTGTGTAGGTGTAAGAGACTAACAAAGATCATAATTTTATATGAAAGAGGATTCATATATTTGAATAGGAGATCATAGTGTTTTAAACATTGCATGCATGAATATAGCGATGATACACGTGTTGTGCACATGTCATACCATAATGTGATAATGCATGGCGTTTGCAACTCACAGCTAAATGCCGAACAATCTAAACCATACTATACATCAAACAATCTCACATTTTATTTGAATTTGTGGTAATGTGTGGCGTTTGTAGCTTACAACTAAATATCGAACAATCTAAACAATACTATATATCGAACATTCTCACATTTTATTTGAATTTGTGGTAATGCGTGGTGTTTGCAACTCACATCTAAATACTTGTAGGCGTAGGGGGCGGGGCACCATACACAATGTGATAAACACATTATACATATGAGACATGGTTTAGATTATGAAGATCTAGCTAGAGCTAGAAATGTAATGTGATTTGAAATCAAAATAATGTGGATTCAAAAAATCTAGTTCGAGTTCATATTGTACACATAGTTCATATGTAACTCGAGACTAATCATTTGGTGTGCTGTGAAGATAATACACAAACGATGGTTTAACTTGACAATAATGATGATTGTAGATCTTATTAAAACAGAGAAACGAATTCAAATGCTTTGACTTCACAACAATCATTACTGTAGATCTTATTCAAATGGAGAAACGAATTCAAATTTAGTTCATATTGAAGCGGTAGTATATACGTTTGGAATACACTAAAACGTTCATTTGAGTAGTAGGTTGCATGCATTATACACGTAGAGAAATATTTTAATTGAACATAACATGAATTCAATGTTTTGAATGACATTTGTAGGGCGCATTGATTTGGTACAGTACACGTTAGGCTTGTCCGGAAATTTCAACCCGCACCTTGTTAGCCCGAAATATTTAAGATATATCTTTGTCTTGTTGTGCTCCGACAACTGCCTCTGTCTCAACCCGCGCCTTGCTATTCCGGAATTACAACGCGCGTGAAAACTCCCACCTCCTGTGAAATCCCGACACGCGAAATGCCCATGGTACCCCTGAACCAAAAGAACCGCCTCAAATAGGTGGGGGTACTTTCGTAACTTACCCCACATTTCGGATAAGCGCTTCTCTAAGCCATGGTTCCCCACTGCCATCCCATCCACCCACCCATTCGTACACCGAGGCCGCGGAAACCCGCGACGAAACCCCACACCCTGCTCCGTCCGCCATCCAGCCGGAGCCTCTTCCCCGATGACGTCGTCCACAGAAACACCTCGACGTCCCTCATCCACCGTACCGGATGAAGATCCATCGTCGATCTCATCGTCCCGCCGGTTCAGCCACCCCGTCCTCCACCTCCAAGGAGCTGCCCCGATGTTCCCCTCGTCTTTTGCGCCACCTCCATTCCCACACCGCCGTCTTCACCTACACCACCGGAAGAGCATCATCATCACTGTTTCCTCGGATGAAGCTGCGGCCTAATCGGCGCCACCAAAGAGGTTGTACACTAATCGCCGCATTTTCTTCTTGATTCGATCTCAAGGTGCTGCCGGTGCTCGGTCCCGAGCCGACACGGCGCGGCTCCATCCACGGCGGCGTCGCCGGCCACTTCCTCCATGGCGTCGCTCCCTCGGCGGCGATGTCCACATCAGTAGGACCTGCTGCTGCTTTAGCTCTCGCTCGCGCTGCTGCTCTGCTCTTGCTCTCGGTCCCCTGCCTGGTCTGCTCTTGCTATTGCTCTTTCTCTCGCTCTTGCTCTTGCTTGTGATGCTGCTCTGATTTAGCTACACTTCACTCCGATGCCGCCGGGGTGAAGGAAGAACCAGCCGCAGCAGGGAGGGGGACTTGTCGGAGATGTACCCCACTATCTATCTTAGGGTTCGGGATGGGGGCCGTGGTCACCGGCGGTGGCATGGGGATCGCCAGAGAGAAAGCTCGGCATGGGGGGCCTAGAGGGATGGCCGGGGCGGCGGCGGACCGGCGGTGGGGAGTGTTTTCGGGGCGGGCAGGGCGGCGCACCGCCGGCCGCGGGCGGCGGGGGGCTGATGTTTGGCCAGCTGAGGGGGGTGGAGGTTGAAGATGAACCGCAGGACCTTGATTTCGTATCCAACGGCTGCAAAATCGACTGACCAGAGATGAAAAAGTCAGTCGACTGACGTGTAGCCTCACCTTGCTAGTGCCTTCAGTTTCGACAGCAAAATTCAGTTTCGACAGCAAAATTCATTTTCGATAGTTAAGTGTAGTTTCGACAGTTAAGTTCAATTTCAACAGTTAAATTCAGTTTCAATAGTTCAGTTCAGAGATGAGCGGTCGATGTATTTTACATCTAGCACTTTGTGTTTATGTATTTTACGTCATGTATTGGAGATGCTATTAGAATTCCACTCAGGTTAACGTTGTTCGTTGTCTCTCTTGCCCTGCTTCAGCCTCGGCATCGTACAACTCACCGGAGCTGCTACAACGACAAAACCCTCCATCATAGCGGAGCAGTACCTCGAGCTCCATCTCCAGACGCCTAAGATCTTCTTCCCCTCCTCCGACAGCCAAGTCAGCTAGAGCATCCTCACCTTCCAACCCAATCACCCTAAGATCGACATGGCTTCGCCAAAGAGGTTGTACACTTATTGCATCTCTTTTTTACTCTACATATTATATATATTGTCCACTGAGCACACGGATTTGTTCCTTTAGTGTCTCCTTGAAAGAAAAAACGTAGGAATTTTAATTTTCACTTGTCCTCCTTTTCAAATTCCTATTCATGAAGCACAAAACTAAGAGATGGTAGCATAATAGCATTATAACCGTACATTTTCTTGTGGTTTGACTTAATCTCACCATGCTTCTTTGCATCCTATGATCTTCCAATTGTTGTGAATCAAACACCCAGATTGGCAGAAATCATGTGTTTTTAAATTCTCTATTTTGCACGTGCATTCCTATCCTATTCCTGTCTATTTCCTATCCCTGCATTGTTGGAATCCTCCAATTCAAATGAGCCCTTACAGAATTACTTCTCTTACAGATAGTTGTCAGAGAAAACCTTGCGTGGTTTGTCTCGCTCCTGCTGCATCGTCGTCCACCCCAGCTTAGCTGCTCCAATGACAGAAGGGTCCAGCACAGCAGGGATCCGGCCTCCAGACTGTCTTTCGCCGCCTCAGATCTTCTTCCTCGCCGCTGGCAGCCATGAAAACTGCACTACCATCATCAACCGAGCAAATGACCTCGAGGACTACACGGGTCCGCAAGAGAGGTCGCACTCTTTCGTGTCTGCTTACGTTATGCATCGCTTAATATTACATGTTACTTTATCGTCCTGTTCACCGATTAGACTCTAAGTCAGCTCCAAACTAATGGTCAAACTTGAGTTTTTAAATGGTTGTGGGGTACATATCGGGGCCGCTATCAATAGTATCTATATACTATCTGGTTAATCTCCGGTGTCTACTATGAGTTTCATGTTGGGTGGGAAACAAACAGTAAAGAAGCCATTATCTGTAATTTTTTAACTGAAGCCATTATCTTCCTACTATTATTGGTTTTGGGTCTATGCACATGTTGCTACCATCACTCTGGATTTCTGCATGCACTCCTTACATAATCTCACTATGTTTTATTCCTATGCATGACAGTTATTGTAAACAATGGAACTGAACATGTAGAGTAAAAGAGACGAGCCTTGCGTGGCAATAAAATTTCATGCAGACGTTGCTCGATGGTAGGCGCAAAGGCAGCCCCCCTCCATGCATTTAGGATTGTAATTGAGGGGAAGATATCTGTTCTGAGGGGGATTCAGAAGGGGAAGACAACTCCAATTTACCCCTTGAGGTATTCGCTCTAACTTGGCATGCTGATGTTGGTTATATCATGCATATGGTGTCTTGCATTGCTTACTTTATACATCAAATATGTCATCTGCTTAGTTTAGACATCCTTTGTGCGAATGCCATCTGTTTAGTTTATTCATCGTTTATGTGAATTATGCAACGCCATCTTGTTTAGCCAGGCATCATATATGTGAATTTTGCAATGCCATCCTGCTTAGCCAGTCATCTTATATGTAAATTATATCATGCCATCCTTTTTTTCATTACATATTACATTTGTCAACAATGTTATTACATTCAACTGCTCTTCGTGTGCATCAGCCATTTGACACGGTGATGGAAAATTTTGGAGCGAAAACAAGGTCTTCAGAGGAGACTATGCTATCTGATGAAGCGCATATCTTGCTAGTTACGGATAGCTCCTCAGAGGAGGATTCAGAGACAGATGACCAATCCTATTCCCCCCCGAGGTGTATGCTCTAACTTTGCAGGGTTATGTTGCTCATATCGTGCGTATGGTGTCTCGCATTGCTATGTCATTTGATTAGTTTAGACATGCTTTGTGTGAGTGCCACCTGTTCAGTGTCTAATTACCATATATGTGAATTATGCATTGCCATCTTGTTGCAAGACATTATATATGTGAATTATACAATGCTATCTTGTTGCAAAGGCATTATATATGTGAATTATGCAATGCCATGCTGTTTAGCCAATCATCATGTATGTAAATTATATCATGCTATCATTTTTTTGTATTACGTGGTCCATTTGTCGACAACGTTTGTATATTCAACTACTCTTCCTGTGCATCAGCCATTTGAAGCGGTGATGGAAGTATCTGGAGTGCAAACAATGTATTCAGAGCAGACAATGCTACCTGCTGAAGCAGACATCTTGCTAGTTATAGAGAGCTCCTCAGAGGAGGATTCAGAGACTGATGACCGGTCCTATTTTCCCCCTGAGGTCTATGCTCAAACTTGGCAGGGTTATATTACGCATGTCATGCATGTTGTCTTGCATTGCTTAGTTTTTACATCATATATGGATTGCCATCTGCTTACTTACTTACTTACTATATAAATCATATATTTGAATTATATCATGCCATCACGTTTACATAGTACATACACACCATCTATCTGAATTATGGCGTGGCAACCCATTTAATAAATACATCATATAGTTATATCATCTCCTCCTGTTTAGTGTTTACAGTCATCATATTTTGAATTATGGCATTCTATCCGTGAATGTATGTGAATTATGGCATGCCAACCTATTTAATAAACACATTATATAGTTATGTCATGTCATCCTGTTTACATAGTCTCATATTTTGAACTATGTCTGTCCATCTTTTTTAGTTAGCCATCATAATGTGAAATTGTGTCATGCCATCCTATTTAGTTAGCCATCATATATGTGAAATAGTGTCATGCTATCCTGTTTGGTTAGACAACATAAATATGAATTATTTCATGCCCTCTTTTATTCCCCACTAACCATTGCACCTGTCTATCATACAATGTCTATACTTTCAATTACTTTTCTTGTTTATCAGCCATTTGAATTGGAGAGCGTGATGGCAGTATCTAAGGGAGTAACAACACGGTCTTCAGAAAAGATAGTTCTACCAGTTGATGCAGATAGAACCACGGTTGTACTTGCCCAAGGACCAGATCCACCACACATAACACAGACTCTCGCAGATTGTACCCCTACCCAGTTGGACAGAGAACCAGGCTACACCCCTTCTAACCCCAACCCTGGCAGATAGTAACCCAGTTCCAGTTGACACAACACCATCTTCACCACAGAGCACCCAAACATGAGCAGTTAGTAAGGGAACTGCAGTGCCCAAAGCACGAGGACCACCACTCCGAATCCCAACTCAACGCTTAAAGGAGAAGAAGATTTGTTCTTAGGTCAGGTTCTGTAGCTATGGTTCATACTCCTTTGCTCTTGCATGACTGTATTTACTCATACCAACTATTTTCAAATTTGAAGGATGGAATTGAAACTCCAATGGCGCAACAGGTATGTTTTAAACCTGTTTCTTTAACTGGTTTGCTGTTGTAACCTGCTCTATGTTGATTTCAGTTTCAATTGAATAAACAGTTATGTTCTCATGTCATGCATTATAAGTGTTGATATTGCTCTATAGTTACCCACACTTATATTATGTCTATTATGCTTTGTCTTGAACAAATATTATTTGAACTGTGTCTCTATCTTGATTTGGCAACAAAAACTAGAATGATATAGACCATAAAGTGACCATGGTACATAGATATATGTTTGTTTCATGCTGTTATCCTATCCACTTTACTACTGAACTCATTTACCAAAATGAGTTTCATATACAACATGGTAAACATGTGATGTGTCTGCTTGTTTCTCTTTTAGAATGCGGACAAAATATTGGAGAATAGTACCGCGTTATCCAATGGTAAGGGAAGTAATGCAGATAAGGTTCAAGATAGTGAGACATCCCTGTTGGTCTCCAAGAAAGCTGATAAAAACTATCTTGATGACAGTGAGGGAACCCAAAAGTCATGTCTTGATGTAGTGTTCGAGTTACTGCCCAGTATTGCTGGCACAAGCTCTTCGAACTCGTTGCCTGAATCACTTCGTCTTCTTGAGTCTCAACTTTAAGTTGAAAGACATCGATCAGATGTGCTGTAACAGGAAGCTGAAGGACTGAGGAAGTCCCTGCAGAATTCAGATGCATATTTTCTAGTGCAACAGCAAGCGCTGGTGGATTTAAGCGCCAAACAAGAGAAAGTTAATAAGCTTGCTAAGCATCTTGCCAGCATTATGGGTACCCAGGATATTGTTTCTTGAGATCTTCTGAAGTGGTTTCAGTTCTGGATTTGTTTTGCTGCGGCATTTATTTGCGCTGGTCGCCAACTTTGACAACCAGTGTATATGATATGCTGCTTTTTCCCTATATTTGCACTGGTGGCGAACTTTGATGCCCAGTGGATGTAATATGTTTAATAGCCGTGATATCCTAGCATTAGTTGCTTGCTTATTTATTTCCTTGTTGTCTTGTTTATTTGTTTGCTTGTAGTCATTGCAGTTCTTTTTCCGTGGTTAGCTAGTGGCTGCAATAACCTATTTTTTAAAACTAGGCCACGATAACCATGGGCTAATATTTATTGTAGTGACACTGGGCCTCCTACTGGCCGTAGAAACAGTGGGCCTTCTACGGGCCATAGAAACAATGGGCCTTCTACGGGCTGTAGAAACAATGGGCCTTCTGCGGGCCGTATTATCAATGGGCCTTATACAGGCCATATAATCGATTGGCCAAACATGGGCCAAACAGACCGCATTATGGCCGTAAATGGGCTAGAGTTGGAATCGTCCGTTCATGGGCCGACCATAACGGGCCATCGTTAATAGGCCGTATTTGATGACGCTATGAAATCGGCCCAACGTATTAACGGACCACAAACGGGCCAACTGTAACCACGGGCTGAATTTGGCCCACAAGTAGAAAATGACAGTAACGAGCCGTAAGTAAACGAATGCTGGATATGAGCCCAAGAATAAATGGGCTCTGAGAAGGCCGAAATATAACATGGGCTGGAAACGGCCCAACGGAATAATGGACCGTTAATGGGTATAAAGTGATACACTGTTCATTACGGGCCAGTTTCACCACGGGCCGTTAATGGGTGTAAAGTGATACACTGTTCATTATGGGCCAGTTTCACCACGGGCTGTTAGTAGGCCAAGAGTTACATAGGGCCTCATATGGGCCAAAAGACGTCATGGGCCATACATGGGCCAGAAGTGAAAACGGGCTGGAATCATATTGGGTGGCCCAGATGACGCTACTAGGCCTAATTCGGATAGGGCGTAACGGGCCTTGGGTTAGCGGGCTGTAAATGGGCTGTATTCGAACAGGCCGTTAACAGGCTTTCCATGGGCCGGCCCGCCAGCTTTTGACCAAGTCAAACGGGCCGACTTTTTCATAGGAATGGGCCTCTGTTGGGCCGTGCCACGTGTCGATGTATCATAGGCGCCTTCCCTCCAATGAGTGGTTGACATCTGTCCCAACGATGAGCCAACACGTGTTTCCTCCAGCCAATGATGATTTTACACGTGGAAAATCCCCATTGGTCGGGGCTGTTAATGGGTTATCGGATCCAAAACCCGACCCGATACCTTAACGGCGTTCCGTTACGGTGGATGCCACGTGTCGGTCACCCTTGACGAAAGCACTTCTGTGACGCGTGATTTATCGTCATGGAAGTGGACCTTCCGTGATGATAATTTTGGTAATGTCATGGAACACTTCTACGACCGCACATGTATGACTATCTTGATTATGTCATAAATTTGTCATGGATGTACATGCATGACAAAAAATGTGACCTACTGTGACAAACACGTGTCATCACGGAAGTGTATTTTTTTGTAGTGTTCCTCCGGGGGCTAGGGTTTGCTCTTCACCCCTTCGTACGGGGGCTAATGTTTTATTACAGATTAGATTTTCATGACCTAGCCCCGGACTCTATTCTTCAAGTTTTGGCGTTTATCATTACATGCGAGGCCTTCCTCCGAATCCCCCCACACTTTGGCTTATGGCTCAAGACCTTTAGTGTGAAGCCGAATGTAGTCGGCGGGGAACAAGTGGAGTGCGGCGGTGCTACGATCAGCCAACTCACCGGCACTCCTTGGCCAAAAGGTTCTTTTACCGAAACTTCCAATCACTGGCAGTGGGAGTGGTTTTACGTTACGGGGCCCCACAGCACCAAGTGGGTAGTTGCACCCACATTCCGTCCTGGACCACCGTTACAGCTTGCATCATGGGTCAACAAGGGGCTGGACTGGGATCAGTTGATGAAGTGCAGACTTTACAGAGCCGCATCCGAACCCTCCTTGAGAGAGACATCGATCTTGTCAGCGTGATCCAAGTGATGTTAGTTCGCCAAATCCTGCCATGCCAGCGCAGGTCTCGCCGCATGTGGGAGCTTAATCCAGAAGGACCACAAACCCTCCAACACTTCTTCGGCACCACACATGAAGGGATGTGGAAATTATTTTTTGGGAAGCAAAAACATTGGCCGGACACCACCGAGGACGCTGGCCTTAACTACAACCGTCCAAGAAATCCAAGAAATCTTTGACGAAAATCTTATCAACTAGAGCAAAAGAGAATAATCTTGGAAACCTATCTCTCAAAGGTTCGATAGACCCACTTAAGAACCATGCATCACTAGAGTAAAACAAAATCCCCCATGTTGATCTTAACGGCAGTCAGACTCCTATAGACATCAAACAGTTTCATAACATCTCTCCACTATAAAGAGTCACAACGGACAGTTGAATGAGGAACCAGACCCTCATAATTGGAGTCTGAAATCAAAGAAACCCTTGGCACATCAACTTTTGAATAAAACTTATGCAGTTGTTTGGTAAATAAAGCTCCGTTACGGACTTGCGGATTAAGAATACCCATGCCCCTTTATCCTTAGGTTTGTATACCATAGGCCATGCAGCTAGGGAGTGCTTAGGGTTTTCACCATGTGATCTCCAAATGCATTACCTAAATCTCAATCCGCTCAAGCTATTTGATAATAGTAAGTGGAAGTTGGAGACAACATAAAAATAGATAGGCATCAAAGAGAGGGTGGATTAACAAGTTGTAGCCTTGCCCACTAAGATAATAAAGCGGAGCTAGCGGATAACCTCCTTTCCATGTTGCACACCACATGTACCAGTTATGGAATCCTTGTCCAAGTAAGTAAAGGGTAAGGATCACAATTGGCACTCAAAGAGAGATGCCAACCTAGCAGCTTCCACATGCTCCACATTAATGGGCATCATAGATAATGATACGTCTCCAACGTATTTATAATTTATGAAGTATTCATGTTGTTATGTTATAATTATTGGATGTTTTACAATCATTTTATAGGAACTTTATATCATTTTTTGGGAATAACCTATTGATCCAGTGCCCAGTGCCATTTGTCATTTTTTTGCTTGTTTTTTACATCGTAGGAAATCAATATCAACCAGAGCCCAAACACCGCGAAATTTTTTGTGGATTTTTTATGGACCAAAAGACATCAAGTGGGCCAGAGAAGCACCTGGGGGGTGCCCCAAGGGGGGCACAACCCACCAGGGAGCGCCTGGGGGCCCAGGCGCGCCCAGGTGGGTTGTGCCCACCTCGGTGGCCTCCTGCACCTCCACTTTAACCTATAAATTCCCAAATATTCCAAAAACCCTCGGGGTTAACCTAGATCAGAAGTTCCACCTCCACAGGCCTCCGTAGCCATCGAAAACCAATCTAGACCCCATTTCGGCACTCCGCCTGAGGGGGGAATCATCACCGATGGCCATCTTCATCATCCTGGCGTTCACCACGATGAGGAGGGAGTAGTCCAGCCTCGGGGCCGAGGGTTTGTACCAATAACTATGTATTTAATCTCTCTCTCTCTCTCTCACGCGTGTTCTTGAGATGTCACGATCTTGATGTATCACGGGCTTTGTTAATATAGTCGGATCATATGGTGTTTTCCTCTCTCCATCTTGTTGTGAATTGAGTTTTCCCTTTGAGATTTTGTTTTATCAGATTGAATACTTTTATGGATTTGAGAGCACTTGATATATGTCTTACATATGAATACTCGTGGTGACAATGGGGTATCATATTGATTCACTTGATATATGTTTTGGCACTCAATTCACGGATTCCCGAGGTGACATTGGGTAATCTATGCATAGGGGTTGATGCACGTTCTTGTCTTTGTTTCTCTGGTAGAAATGTTGGGGCACTCTTTGAGGTTCTTTATGTTGGATTGAGTATTATGAATCTGAAATTATTTGGTGTTATTTTAGTACGAACTCTTGGATAGATCGATCAAAAAGAATAGCTTTGAGGTGGTTTCGTACCCTACAAATAATTTCTTCTTATGTTCTCTGCTAGATAGGAACTTTGGAGTGATTCTTCATCGCACTTTGAGGGGTGGTTATACGATCCAATTATATTAGCACTGTTGAGATATTGCACTAATGAAACTACGGACCCTAGGCCTCATTTTCAAGCATTGCAATACCGTTTGTGATCCATTTTATCAATTGCTACCTTGCTGTTTTTATTGTTCCTATTACAAAAATCAATACCTACTATCATTACTACACTGGTATCACCATCTCTTCGCCGAACTAGTGCACCTATACAAATTACCATTGTATTTGGTGTGTTGGGGACACAAGAGACTTTTTATTATTTGGTTGCAGGGTTGTTCGAGAGAGACCATCTTCATCCTACGCCCCCACGGATTGATAAACCTTAGGTCATCCACTTGAGGGAAAATTGCTACTGTCCTACAAAACTCTGCGGTTGGAGGCCCAACACGTGTCTACAAGAATAAATTTGTGCGGTAGACATCAGATAACTTTTGAAAGTTTACTTTTAGGCCAGTGGAGGTATGAAAAGTGTGCAACATCTCCTTAAGAGCAATCAATCGGGGGTCCACAGCACGTGCAATGAGTAGGGTATTGTCAGCATACTGAATAATGGGGAAATCCTTTTCGTGAGATGGTATAGGTTGTGAGAGAACCCCTTTGTTAAGCATATCATTTACCATAGATTGCAGTAAATCAGTTGCCAGGATAAATAATAAAGGAGAAAGAGGGTCACCCTAATGCCCACCTCTCTTAGACTTAAAGTGCTTGATTGGCACACCATTAAGTGAAATGGAAGAAGAACCTGAAGTCATAATTTCCAAGACCGAATTCCTCGACTTACTTTAAAAACTATTGTGTTGCAAAATTGCCTCATGTTCTATAGTATCGAAAGCCACAACAAATTCCAACTAGATTATTACCACTGGCCTTTTGGAGGCATCACACTAGTGCAAGTATTCAAAAGGCGAAGCAATACAATCCTGAATAGACATCCATTTAAGAAAATCATACTAATTATTGTGAATTTATTGCAAGATAACCTTCTTTAGTCTATTGATGTCTGCTAGAACTACATCGATATTTCCCCAAAGAGGAAGGGATGATGCACAATGACGATAGGTACTTACCCCAGTGATGAGTCCAAGGTTATCTAGCCAGTAGGAGAACCAAGCAACACTACGTAAACAACCCCTGCACACAAATAACAAATACTCGCAACCCGACGCATTAAAGGGGTTGGCAATCCCTTTCGGGTAACGGCGCCAGAAACTGGCAAACAGACGTGAGAGAGTTGTAAATATTGATAGATCGAACGCCAAATAAAATAAAGTGCAGCAAGGTATTTTTGTATTTTTGGTTTAATAGATCTGAAAATAAAAGGCAAATAAAATAGATCACAAAGGCAAATAATATGAGAAAGAGACCCGGAGGCCGTAGGTTTCACTAGTGGCTTCTCTCGAGAAAAAAATCGCAAATGGTGGGTAAACAAATTATTGTTGAGCAATTGATAGAACTTCAAATAATCATGACGATATCCAAGCAATGATCATTACATAGGCATCACGTCCAAGATTAGTAGACCGACTCCTGCCTGCATGTACTACTATTACTCCACACATCGACCGCTATCCAGCATGCATCTAGTGTATTAAGTTCATTGAGAAGCGGAGAAATGCAATAATAACGATGACATGATGTAGACAAGATCTATTTATGTAGAAACAGACCCCATCATTTTATCCTTAGTAGCAACGATACATACGTGTCGGTTCCCCTTCTGTCACTGGGATCAAGCACCGTAAGATCGAACCCACTACAAAGCACCTTTTCCCATTGCAAGATAAATATATCAAGTTGGCCAAATAAAACCCAAATATCGGAGAAGAAATACGAGGCTATAAGCAATCATGCATATAAGAGATCAAAGATACTCAAATAACTTTCATGGATAAAAAGATAGATCTGATCATAAACTCAAAGTTCATCCGATCCCAACAAACACACCGCAAAAAGAGTTACATCATATGGATCTCCAATAGACCATTGTATTGATAATCAAGAGAGAGAGAGAAAGCCAGCTAGCTACTAACTACGGACCCGAAGGTCTACAAAGAACTACTCACGCATCATCGGAGAGGCACCAATGGAAGTGGTGAACCCCTCCGTGATGGTGTCTAGATTGGATCTGGTGGTTCTGGACTCTGCGGCAGCTGGAATTGATTTTCGTCGAATCCCCTAGGGTTTCTAGAACATTGGGGTATTTATAGAGTAAATAGGTGGTCCAGGGGGGGCACCCAAGGTGGGCACAATGCACCAGGGCGTGCTTGGGCCTCCAAGCGTGCCTTCGTAGATTGTGCTCCCCTTGGAGCACCCCCCAGGCGCTTCTCAGGCCCATTGGATGTCTTCTGGTCCAGAAAAATCCACAAAAAGTTCCGCAGGGTTTGGACTCTGTTTGATATTAATTACCTGCGATGTAAAAAACATGCAAAAAACAGCAACTGGCGCTTAGCACTATGTCAATAGGTTAGTACCAAAAAATGATATAAAATGACTATAAAATGATTATAAAACATCCAAGATTGATAATATAAGAACATGGAACAATAAAAAAATTATAGATACATTGGAGACGTATCAGCATCCGCAAGCTTAATTCCTGCTCGTCCTCGAGTAGGTAAATGATAAAAACAGAATTTTTGATGTGGAATGTTACCCAACATGTCATCTCATATTCTTTTCTTTATAGCATGGACATTTGGACTTTTATGTTGTTCAAAGAAATAGTCTAGATTTGACATGATAACTTAAATACTCACGCATACCAACAAGCAACCATGTCTTTCAGAATATCAACGCTAAAATAATCTATCCCTAGCCCATCATGCTCAATCATCGATCCATTCATGAAGCACACTCGCATATTGACTACACCCAATGCTCAACTACGATCATAGTGCCCCTTAGTTGGTGCTTTATAAGAGAAGATGGAGACTCAAATGAAAAATAAAAATTGCATAAAGTAAAAGTAAGGCCCTTCGCAGAGGCAAGTAGGGATATGTAGAGGTGCCAGAGCTCAAAGCGAAAATTGAGAGATAAAAACATTTTGAGAGGCATACTTTTCCCACCAACGAAAACGACTTAGAGTTCCCAACACTTTCCATGCTAGATATATCATAGGCGGTTCCCAGACAGAAATTAAAGTTTATTCCTTTTTCCACCATACTTTCACTTTCCATGGCTAACCGTATCCACGGGTGCCTTCCATACCAACACTTTCCAAGGAATTTATTATTTGACAACATAAAGTAAATTCATTTTTCATTTCGGGACTCGGCATCCCTAATACCTTTGCCTTACTCTCGTGCAATGACAAGTGAATAAACACTCATTGTGAGACTAACACATCTAGCATGGAAAATATTAGCCACCCCTCACCGCCTCGCGAGCGGTACAAGCACACAAAAGATAAATTTATTTTGAATATTAGAGATGGCACATACAAATTTGCTTAGAACGGCAAAAGAATACCGCGTCTAGGTAGATATAGTGGACTCATGTGGCAAAACTAGTTTAAAGGATTTTGGATGAACAAGTAGTGATCATACATAGTGCAAAATGAAGGCTAGCAAAAGATTGAGAAGCGACCAACCAAGAAACGAATAATCTCATAAGCGAGCATTAAGCATAATTAACATCGAATAATGCACCACAAGTAGGATGTAATTTCATTGCATAACTATTGACTTCCGTGCTTGCATAGGGAATCACAAACCTTAAGACCAATATTCTTACTAAAGCATTATTACTCATCAACATGACTCATATATCACATCATCATATCTCAAAACTATTACAAGGAATCAAGTTTATTTTGTCCAATGATCTTCTTCAAGTTTTTTATTATATCCTTCTTGGATATCTATCAATTTGGGACTAATTTTCATGTGTTGCTTTTGATAACCTCAAACAAATATAAGTGAAGATCATGAGCATAATATTTCTTTCTCACAAATAAATTTAAGTGAAGCAAGAGAGAATTTCTTGAAAACTTTACCAACTCTCAAATAAATCGAAGTGAAGCAAGAGAGCATTTCTTCGAAAATACTAAAGCACACCGTGCTCAAAAAGATATAAGTGAAGCACTAGAGCAAATCCATAGCCCATAAAAATTTAAGTGAAGCATAGAGAGCAATTCTAACAAGTCATGGCATAATTTCGCCTCTCTCAAACAAGTGTGTACAACAAGGAATCAAGACTTAAAACACAAAGCAAAACAAGCAAAGACACATATCATACAAGACGCTCCAAGCAAAACTCATAGTATGTGATGAATAAAAATATAGCTTCGAGTAAAATACCGATGGTTGTTAGAAGAAAGAGGGGATGCCACTCGGGCATCCCCAAGCATAGTTTCTTGCTTCTCTTTGGATAATAACTTGGGGTGTGTAACATCTCAAATTTTCAATTTGGAATGTTATACATAGGTCACTCATGCATATCATATTTTATTGAATTTTGTTTTGTGATCCTCAAAATCCTAAGCAACTCAAGGACCCTCGGAGAGAGTTGGGGATTTTCCCTCGTTCTCATATTTAAGTTTTACCAAATATTGGAACAAGGATCACTTTGGTTTTAATTATTTTTCTCTCCGAAAATATTTCATATCAAAATATATGATAGGAGATAATATGACTTCTCCAAAATAAATGAAATATTAGAGGAAAAATATTAAAATCAAATAAGTTATTTTATTTGGGTTTTATCGCTATTTTATTAGAATTAGGAAAAATATGTGTTTTTCAAAATTGCATTAGAGGCCCAAATAAATGTTCACCTTGTCCGGCATATTTTTAGAGGACGGGTAAAATTTATTTTAGGATTTTTGGAGTCCGTTTAGTATTTCTTTTCTTTGTTTTTCTGCATGGATTTTTTTTTGAAAGGGTCAACCGACTCCGGGCCGTACACGGCCTGGACTCCGCCCCGGCCGGCCCTTATAAGCCGCGCCCCCATGATCCCCAGCCCACCAGCCCGAGCCGCCCTAACCCTAGCCCCGCCCGAGTGCGGCCGCCGCCAGCCTCGCGCCGCCGCCGCCTTGCGTCCCTGCCACCGCCAGCCCCACAGCCGGAGCCCGCCGCGCCGCCCCGCCGAAGTTCCCGCCCGCTGCTGCCTCGCCGGAGTTGCCGCCGCCGTCCCGCGTCCCGAGGTAGCCGCCAGTTTTTGTTAGAAAACCGTATGGTTTTTTTAGAACCCGCGGTTTTTTAAGATCGGTTTATTTTTTTCTGGTTTAGTTATTTAGCAAATGCCTGTTCGTATGTTCGTTTTAACGAACGGTTTTCACCCGTTAACCGCAGACAGCGAACGTTCATTCGTTAGCCTGTTCCTCAGTTTTCTTTTTCCAGGGTTTTTCCACGATTATTCTGGATCGCGATCTCTGCCCCGTTCTTAGATTTAGTTTATCTTTTCGCTTGTTTATCGGAATCAGACGATTCAAGCGCCTAGATCTTCGTCTCGAAGCCCTCTTTCTGTTTAAGCAACTTAAACAAGATTTTGGTACTAAAAAATTTGACTTCAGTCCAGCTTAGTAATCGGATCTTGTTTCTTTCGTAGTTTGAGTTTTGTTGCTTCGTTTGATGTGTTTATTTTTGCAAACCGGAGTTCTTCAGTTGAACTTTCTGGTTAGATCTTCTTATTTGAGTTTTGCTCGTGCATCCTTTGCTTGATTGCTTATGTATGCTATTGTTTGTTTGTGATAAAACACGCGGAGTGCGAAGCGTGCTACTATGAGTCTTTAGGATTTGTAGATCGTCAGCAAGGCAAGTAACACTTTGATCATACCCCTTTATCACCTAGTTTTCGTTCATTAGTTTCAACATTCACACATTGCATGAGTAGGATCTCTTAACATGTGGGTCTGGGAAGTAGATAATGAGGTAGAACCTATTACCTGTTTTATTATCAAACCCTTGGGAGTTACTTCTGTGTTATGCTTATATTGCCATGCTATGCTCGTAGACGTGGATTGGGTTTGAGTGTATCCATGACAGATGTGAGATGTTAATTAATGGTTTAACTTAAGGCGCAACTTTAATACACATCTGGGTGGGTGGTTTGCTTGTGGGCACCTGGGGAATCCAGTGTTGTCCTAGGATACCCCGGAGTACCTGTGTGATCATCCTATGGTCCACCACCCAGGCTCAAAGGGATCTTAAGACTATTCATACTAGAAACTTCCGTGTGCAGCCACAAACCATTATGGGATCTGGCATAGTTGAGTAAGTTGCATGAGTTCTTGAAGAGGTGGATGTAGGGGATGGTAGGTGTACCGGTCCACCTGGAGTAGAGAGCAAATGCTTCTGAAAGATTGTGTCTCTGTCATCCGTTTCTCAAACACCATGTAGTGCACGAAATCCAACGGAGGAGATTGAGTCTTGTGGGGAAAAGTGTGCAAACCTGTGTAGAGTGTATAAACTAATCATGGTTAGCCGTGTCCCTAGTTATGGACATCTTGAATATCTGGTTTATGGATTATCATATGTGTCTCATCACTCTAAATTAACTTGTTGGGTTGATAATTACTTTTAATTTGGTTTGAGTTGGAGGAACCTTCTCAATGTTGTTCAACTACCATGATAGTTAAATAAAATATATTCCTTTGTTGTAGGGAAAAATTGGCTTTACGCAAAACATATTAACCATAAAGCCTCCACCAGCCATATATGCATGTAGTGATAGCATTTATTCTGTTCATTACTCTCCTGTGTTACATTGCTAGCATATTCCATGTGCTGACCCATTTTCGGGCTGCAACATATCATGTTGCAGACTTTTTAGACGAGGAGTAAGACACGATAGGTCGTTTGTCATGCACTCAGCTATGTCGTTGGAGCTGATGGACTCACTTTATCTTCCAAGCCTTCCGTTGTTATCGTAGTAGATGGCCTTAAGCCATATCTATTGTAATAAGTTCTCTCTTGATACATTCGATTAATAAGTGTGTGATTGCCACTCTGTTATAAATCCTTCGAGTACTGTGTGTGTCAGCATTACCAATCCAGGGATGACACTAAAGCACAGAGACTTGACTGTTTGAGGTCGGGTCACTACAAGATGGTATCAGAGCACACGCTGAATGTAGGACACTACCACTAAGAAAGGCCATAGACCACTCCTCTCTACTTATTTTTGACTCCTCTCCATTTTCTACTCTTCAGGATGGCGGATACGAGGAACAAGTTTGCACAACCAGATGAAGACACACCTTTTGGACGACACTTGAAGGAAGTCACTAAGTACCTGAACATTGGAGTACCAAGCTTCACCGGGACCTACAACGCCACACTACCAGAAGAGGAACATTGGTTGATTCGAGTTCAAGTTCTAGGAAGGACGTTCACGCCAGTCACTAAACCCATAGAGTTTTCCTTTGATGCACCCACCTGGAGTCTAGGCAAGAGTACGGTAGCCCACATTGCTATAGGACGTATTGGAGAAGTCTACAATTAGGAGCCGAAGGACAGTATCTACCAGATATGTGGACACCGAGGTGAGCAATGGGAGATGATCAGCAGCAGGAAGGACCAGTCCATTGCAGCATTCATCCAGGAATTAAACCATCACATTCATCGCCAGGAGAACCAGATGTGCGCAAGCATGATACATTTGAAGAAAGCGATGATCAGGATCACGGAGCTAGAAGAAGATCTTAAGTCTATACGCGATGGATATGAGGAGGAAATGATGATACATGTGGAGAGGAATGACGACATGACAAGGAAGCTAGGAGTTTTCATGGGAGACCCCGTGCCAGGAGAAGAAGACGACGAACCCAAGGAGATTCATTCTGAAGACTACATCATCATTGACGACACCAACTCCGACCCGGATAGTAGTGATGATGACTATGAAGAAGAAGTTGGAGCCGATATCATGTAGTCTTCTGCCGATCAAAATTTCTAGTAGACCACCATACTATTAGTAGTACCCCCCCATGTAAATATTAGTAGTTCGAGCACTGTAAAGATATTTAGACCGATTTTATGCCCTTGCTTGATTGATTGAGTGTTATGATATGATTGTGTTTGTCTCATGTGCATATGGGTAGTGTTTTCTCATTAGACCCCATTCTATTCTAGTCTCTTCCCTCTAAACCCATCAGATGCCTCCGAGACGTGACCCCGGTTTTGCTTTCCCACCAGAGCTCACTTAGTTGATCTAGCAGCAGAATGCCTTGATGCAGTTGTTAGTTCAGAACCAAGGCAACAATAACAACAACAACAACAACCCTCCGCCACCACCACCAGTTGACAACTTAGCCTGTTTTCTGAGGCTGCAGCCGCCGGTGTTTTCCAGTAGCACCGAGCCAATAATTGCTGATGATTGGCTACGCAGGATAGGAAGGGAGTTGACCACCGCAGGTTGCACAGATGCTGAGAAGGTGCGTTTTGCCGCACACCAATTAGACGGACCAGCAGCCGCATGGTGGGAGAATTACACAACCACTTTTCCTATAGCCAATGTCACCTGGGAGTAGTTTCAGCAAGCATTTCGCACATCCCACGTATCCACTTGAGCTATGGGCATGAAGAAGCGTGAGTGTCGCAACTTACGCTAAGGGAACCATACTGTAGGCCAGTACGTGGAGGAGTTTAGTAAGTTATCCTGCTATGCTCCAGATGATGTGGCCACAGATGTCGCGAAGTAGGAGAAGTTTATGGAGGGGCTAAATGATGATATGAGTATGCAGTTAATGGTGGCAACATTTAACAACTACCAGGAGTTGGTAGATAAAGCTCTCATGATCGAAAGGAAGCAACAACAGATAGAGAGCCGCAAGTGGAAATATGGATAAGGGAAGTACAATTCAGGAGCTCAGTAGAAGCCTCGCTTTACCCCGAACTCGGGAGGGCTTACCCATAACCATGGAGGAAGTACCCATAATCATACTGGCCCAAGGAATGGGAATGGGAATGGAGCAAGAAGCAATCAGAACCGCTCGAATCCAGCCACACCCGCCAAGAGGGACCTACGCCACGTTACTTGTTTGAAGTGAGGGAAGACTGGACATTATGCCATGGAGTATCCTGAAGCTCTGGGAAGAAGCCCAATCCATTTACCAAAGGACAAGTGAACCACGTGAACATGGAGGAGGTTGAAGAACAACCAGATGCAGTTATCGGTAAGTTTTTAGTTAAGTCATTTACTGCAATCATTCTTTTTGATACTGGTGCATCGCATTCATACATATAAAGGGGATTTGTGGATAATTATAAGTTGCCCACTAGAATTCTTAAGACACCTATGCTAGTAACCTCACCTGGAGCTGAGTATATGGCAAGTAGTGGATGTTTTCAGATGCCATTAACCATAGGTAGTCATGTTTTCCCCTCTGACTTGATAATTTTGGAGTCGCAAGGATTGGATGTGATACTAGGAATGGATTGGTTGTCGATGTATGGAGGAAACATCGATTGCGCCAGTAAGTCAATTATGCTCACCACCCCGGAGGGAAAAAGGATCAAGTATGTATCCAGGCATTCGCGAAGGAGAACCCAAGTACATTCTCTCACGGGAGTTGTTCAGGAGGAAGTGCATGTTGTGAAGGATTACCCAGATGTATTTCCAGAGGGGTTACCAGGCATGCCGCCAGATTGAGATATCGAGTTTTTGATAGAGCTGTTGCCAGGCACCGGGCCTATATCAAAGAGACCATACCGGATGCCCGCGAATGATCTGGAGGATATCAAGAAACAGATTAAGGAGTTATTATAGAAAGGTTACATTCGACGGAGTTCATCACCATGGGGAGCCCTAGTGCTGTTGGTTGAGAAGAAGGATAAGTCCCTAAGAATGGTTGTTGATTATCGGGCATTGAATGAAGTGACAATCAAGAACAAGTACCCACTGCCAATGATCAATGATCTATTCAACCAGTTGCAAGGAGATAAAGTGTTTTAGAAGATCGACCTATGATCAAGCTACCACCAGCTGCAAATTCGAGAAAAGGATATACCCAAGACAATGTTCACCACACGGTATGGGCTTTATGAGTATATGGTTATGTCATTCGGATTGACTAATGCCCCTGCCTATTTCATGAGTATGATGAATAAGGTGTTCATGGAGTTTTTGGATAAGCTTGTCGTGGTGTTCATTGATGATATTTTAGGATATTCAAAGAATGAAGAGGAACATAAGGAGCATTTGCGGTTAGTTCTCGAGAAACTAAGGGAACATCAGTTATATGCCAAGTTTAGTAAATGTGAGTTTTGGTTGGAGGAGGATGGATTTCTTGGACATGTTATATCAGGAGAAGGTATAACAGTGGAACCTACCAAGGTTAAAATCAGTCACTGAGTGGTTGGCACCCACCTTAGTTGGAGACATCCGCAGTTTTCTTGGACTCGAGAGATACTATCAGAGATTCATTGAAAATTTCTCTAAGATTGCGAAGCCCATGATGACGTTATTGAAGAAGGACACCAAGTTCCTTTGGACTGAGGAATGTGAAGCAAGTTTCCAGGAGTTGAAGAAACATTTGACTACAACCCCACTGCTGATCCTACCGGACATACGCAAGGATTTCCAAGTGTATTGCGATGCCTCTCGCTTAGGACTTGGAGGAGTACTTATGCAAGATGGAAGAGTTGTTGCATATGCCTCATGACAACTTCGACCGCATGAGTTGAATTATGCCACACATGACTTGGAGTTGGCAGTCGTAGTGCATGCACTCAAGACATAGAGACATTTTCTTATTGGGAACCATTGTGATGTGTACACGGATCATAAGAGTTTGAAGTACATTTTCACACAGAAGGAGTTGAACCTCAGGCAAAGGAGATGGTTGGAGCTTATAAAGGATTATGATATGAAGTTGCACTATCATCCGGGAACGGCCAATGTCGTAGCAGACGCTTTGAGCCGAAAGAGTTATGCCAATACCTTAGTAATAGGAGGATTGCCAAAGGAGTTAGCAGAAGATTTCAGGGAACTACATTTAGAGATTGTTTACAAAGGTTTTGTTACAACCATGGAAGTTCAGTCGACATTGTTGGGAAAGATTCGAGAAGCCCAGAAGGATGACAAAAAAATTTATCGAGATAAAGGAGAAGATGAGTGAAGGAAAAGCCAAAGGTTTTCGTGAGGATGAGCACGCCACCTTGTGGTTTGAGGACCGTATTTTTGTGCCCAATAATGCCGAGATCAGGAAGTTGATATTACAGGAAGCTCATGACTCACCATACTCGATACACCCGGAAACACCAAGATGTATTTGGGTTTGAAGGAGCGTTTCTGGTGGACTAGAATGAAGAAGGATATTGCCGAGTATGTAGCCATATGTGATGTATGTCAGAGAGTGAAGGCAGAACATCAGAAGCTAGCAGGATTACTACAACATATGCCGATACCCGAATGGATGTGGGATAAGCTTGGCATGGATTTTATCACCGGATTACCCAGGACCCGATCGGGGTATGATTCTATCTAGGTAGTAGTGGACCGCTTGACCAAAGTAGCTCACTTTATCCCAGTGAAAACCACATAGACAAGTGTAAAGTTGGCCAAGATATATATGACCAGGATCGTATGTTCGCGTGGAGTTCCGAGGACCATCGTATCAGACAGAGGAACATAGTTTACTTCAAAGTTTTGGCACCAACTGCACCAGACTTTGGGAACCAGGCTAGAGTTCACTACAACTTTTCACCCGCAGACAGATGGACACACTGAGAGAGTCAATCGGATTCTGGAGGACATGCTGAGAGCTTGTGCACTAGACTACGGGTCTTGTTGGGATGATAATTTAACCTACGCGGAGTTCTCGTACAATAAGAGCTACCAGGCCAGCTTGAAGATGGCACCTTTCGAAGCACTATATGGAAGAAGATGCCGAACAGCGTTGATGTGGGATGAAGTTGGAGACCGTTAGTTGTTTGGACCAGATTTGATCAAAGAGTCTGAAGAGAAGGTTAAGCTGATTCGAGATAGACTGAACGTAGCTCAGTCTAGACAGAAGAGTTATGCAGACTCGAAACGCAAGGAGGTAGTCTATGAAATCGGAGATAGAGCATATCTACGAGTGTCACCTCTACGAGGAGTTAAGCGTTTTGGCGTTAAGGGAAAGTTAGCCCCGAGATTTGTAGGACCGTACCGTGTTCTGGAGCGTATGGGAGAGGTTGCCTGCAAGTTGGAGTTACCTAAAGGACTGTCAGGAGTTCATGATGTGTTTCACGTTTCCCAGTTGAAGAAGTGCCATGCTGAGATGGCAGATATTCCTCTGAGAGATACAGTGCCCCTGGAAGCAATTCCGTTGGACAGTGATTTGACGTATGAGGAGAAACTGGTCAAGATTCTCGAGTTTGCCAGTCGAGTTACCCGTAGCAAGGTTATCAAGTTTTGCAAAGTTAAGTGGAGCCACCATACGGAGGATGAAGCCACCTGGGAAAGAGAGGATGATCTACGCAAAGACCACCCACACTTATTTTCTAGCCAACCCGAATCTCGAGGGCAAGATTCATCTTAAGGGGGGTAGGTTTGTAACATCCCAAGTTTTCAATTTGGAATGTTCTACATAGATCATTCATGCATATCATATTTTATTGCATTTCGTTTTGTGATCCTCGAAATCCTAAGCAACTCAAGGACCCTCGGAGAGAGTTGGGGATTTTCCCCCGTTCTCATATTTGAGTTCTATCAAATATTGGAACAAGGATCACTTTGGTCTTAATTATTTTTCTCTCCAAAATAAATGAAATATTAGAGGAAAAATATTAAAATCAAATAATTTATTTTATTTGGGTTTTATCGCTATTTTATTTGAATTAGCAAAAATATGCGTTTTTCAAAATTGCATTAGAGGCCCAAATAAATGTTCACCTGGTCCGACATATTTTTAGAGGATGGGGAAAATTTATTTCACGATTTTTGGAGTCTGTTTAGTATTTCTTTTCTTTGTTTTTCTGTGCAGAATTATTTAAAAAAAAGGGTCAACCGACTCCGGGTCGTACACGGCCTGGACTCCGTCCCGGCTGGCCCTTATAAGTTGCGCCCCCGCTAGCCCCAGCCCACCAGCCCGAGCCGCGCTAACTCTAGCCCCGCCCGAGCGCCGCCGCCACTAGCCTCGCGCCGCTGCCGCCTTGCGCCGCCGTCGCTGCCCGCGAGCGCCCCCGCTGGAGCCCGCCACCTTGCCGCCGGAGCCCGCCGCGCCACCCCGTCAGAGTTTCGCCCGCCGCCGCCTCGCCGGAGTTGCCGCCGCCATCCCGCGTCCCGTGGTAGCCGCCAGTTTTTGTTAGAGAACCGTATGGTTTTTTTAGAACCCGCGGTTCTTTTAAGATTGATTTTTTCGGTTTAGTTATTTAGTGAACGCTTGTTCGTATGTTCGTTTTAACGAACGGTTTTCACCCATTAACCGCAGACAGCAAACGTTCGTTCGTTAGCCTGTGCATCAGTTTTCTTTTTCCAGGGTTTTTTCGCGATTATTCTGGATCGCAATTTCTGCCCTGTTCTTAGATGTAGTTTATCTTTTCGCTCGTTTATCGGAATCAGACGATTCAAGCGCCTAGATCTTCGTCTCGAAGCCCTCTTTATGTTTAACCAACTTAAACAAGATTTTGGTACTGTAAAATTTTACTGTAGTCCAGATTAGTAATCGGATCTTGTTTCTTTTGCAGTTTGAGTTTCATTGCTCCGTTTGATTTGTTTCTTTTTGCAAACTAGAGTTCTTCAGTTGAACTCTCCGGTTAGATCTTCTTATTTGAGTTTTGCCCATGCATCCTTGCTTGATTGCTTATGTATTCTATTGTTTGTTTGCAATAGAACACTCGGAGTGCGAAGCGTGCTACTACGAGTCTTTAGGATTTGCAGATCGTCAGCAAGGCAAATAACACTTTGATCATACCCCGTTATCACCCAGTTTTTGTGCACTAATTTCAACCTTCACACATTGCATGAGTAGGATCTCTTAACATGTGGGTATGGGAAGTAGATAATGAGGTATAACCTATTACCTGTTTTATTATCAAAGCCTTGGGAGTTACTTCTACGTTATGCTTATATTGCCATGCTATGCTCGTAGAAAATGGATTGGGTTTGAGCATATCCATGACAGATGTGAGATGTTAATTAATGTTTTAACTTAAGGTGGCAACTTGAATACACATCTGGGTGGATTGCTTGTGGGCACCTGGGGAATCCAGTGTTGTCCTAGGTTACCCCGGAGTACCCGTGTGATCATCCTATGGTCCGCCACCCAGGCTCAAAGGGATCTTAAGACAATTCATGCTAGAAACTTCCGTGTGCTGCCACAAGCCATTATGGGCTCTGGCATAGTTGAGTAAGTTGTGTGAGTTCTTGAAGAGGTGGACTAGCATATGTAGGGGATTGTAGGTGTACCGGTCCACCCGGAGTAGAGAGCAAATGCTTCTGAAAGATTGTGTCTGGGTCATCCGTTTCTCAAACACCATGTAGTGCGAGAAATCCAACGGAGAAGATCGAGTCTTGTGGGGAAAAGTGCGCAAACCTCTGCAGAGTGTATAAACTAATCATGGTTAGCCGTGTGCCCAGTTATGAACATCTTGAGTATCTGGTTTATGGATTATCATATGGATCTCTTCACTATAAATTAACTTGTTGGGTTGATAATTACTTTTAATTGGGATTGAGTTGGAGGAACCTTATTAATATTGTTCAACAACCATTATAGTTAAATAAAATATATTCCTTTGTTGTAGGGAAAATTGTCTTTATGCAAAACATATTAACCATACAGCCTTGATACGTCTCCAATGTATCTATAATTTTTGATTGCTCCATGCTATATTATCTACTGTTTTGGACATTATTGGGCTTTATTATCCACTTTTATATTATTTTTGGGACTAACCTATTAACCGGAGGCCTAGCCGACAATTGCTGTTTTTTGCCTATTTTAGGGTTTCGAAGAAAAGGAATATCAAACAAAGTCCAAACGGAATGAAACCTTCGGGAACGTGATTTTCTCAACGAACAAGACACAGGAGAGTTGGACCCTACGTCAAGAAACAAAGGAGGGGGCCATGAGGTAGGGGGCGCGCCTACCGCCCCCAGGCGCCCCCTGTTGCTCCACCGACATACTCCTTCCTCCTACATATACCTACGTACCCCCAAACGATCATATACGGAGCCAAAACCCTAATTCCTCTGCCGCAACTTTCTGTATCCACGAGATCCCATCTTGGGGCCTGTTTCAGAGCTCCGCCGGAGGGGGCATCAATCACGGAGGGCTTCTACATCATCACCATAGCCCCTCCGATGATGTGTGAGTATTTCACCTCAGACCTATGGGTCCATAGTTATTAGCTAGATGGCTTCTTCTCTCTTTTTGGATCTCAATACAATGTTTTCCCCCTCTCTTGTGGAGATCTATTCGATGTAATCTTATGTTTGCGGTGTGTTTGTTGAGACCGATGAATTTTGGGTTTATGATCAAGTCTATCTATGAACAATATTTGAATCTTCTCTGAATTCTTTTATGTATGATTGGTTATCTTTGCAAGTCTCTTCGAATTATCAGTTTGGTTTGGCCTACTAGATTGATCTTTCTTGCAATGGGAGAAGTGCTTAGCTTTGGGTTCAATCTTGCGGTGTCCTTTCCCAGTGACAGTAGGGGCAGCAAGGCACGTATTGTATTGTTGCCATCGAGGATAAAAACATGGGATTTTCATCATATTGCATGAGTTTATCCCTCTACATCATGTCATCTTGCCTAAGGCGTTAACCTGTTTCCATGAACTTAATACTCTAGATGCATGCTGGATAGCGGTCGATGAGTGGAGTAATACTAGTAGATGTAGGCAGGAGTCGGTCTACTTGTCTCGGACGTGATGCCTATATACATGATCATACCTAGATATTCTCATAACAATGCTCAGTTCTGTCAATTGCTCAACAGTAATTCGTTCACCCACCGTAGAATACCTATGCTCTTGAGAGAAGCCACTAGTGAAACCTATGGCCCCGGGTCTATCTTCATCATATTAATCTCCCAATACTTAGTTATTTCCTTTGCTTTTTACTTTGCTTTTATTTTACTTTGCATCTTTATCATAAAAATACCAAAAATATTATCTTATTATATATATTATATCTCACTCTCGTAAGTGGCCGTGTAGGGCAACCCCTTATCGCGTTGGTTGCGAGGATTTATTTGTTTTGTGCAGGTACGAGGGACTCGCGTGTAGCCTCCTACTGGATTGATACCTTGGTTCTCAAAAACTGAGGGAAATACTTACGCTACGTTGCTGCATCATCCCTTCCTCTTCGGGTAAAACCAACGCAGTGCTCAAGAGGTAGCAAGAAGGATTTCTGGCGCCGTTGCCGGGGAGTCTACACAAAAGTTAATATACCAAGTACCCATCACAATCCTTATCTCCCGCATTACATTATTTGCCATTTGCCTCTGATTTTCCTCTCCCCCACTTCACCCTTGCCGTTTTATTCGCCCTCTCTCTCTCTATCCTCCCTCGCCTTCTCTATTTGCTTCTTTTTGCCCGCTTGCTTTTTCTTTGCTTGTGTGTTAGTTTTCTTGCTTGTCATGATGGCTCAAGATAACACTAAATTGTGTGACTTTACCAATACCAACAACAATGATTTTATTAGCACTCCGATTGCTCCTCTTACCGATGCTGAATCATGTGAAATTAATATTGCGTTGCTGAATCTTGTCATGAAAGATCCGTTTTCCGGCCTTCCTAGATGCCGCTACCCATCTAAATAGCTTCGTTGATTTGTGTGATATGCAAAAGAAGAAATATGTGGATGACGATATTGTTAAATTGAAGTTATTTCCTTTTTCGCTTAGAGATCGTGCTAAAGCTTGGTTTGCGTCTTTGCCTAAAATAGTATTGATTCATGGAATAAGTGCAAAGATGCTTTTATCTCTAAGTATTTTCCTCCCACTAAGATCATCTCCCTTAGAAACGATATTATGAATTTTAAGCAACTTGATCATGAACATGTTGCACTAGCTTGGGAGAGAATGAAATTAATGATACGTAATTGTCCTACTCATGGTTTGAATTTGTGGATGATTATACAAAAAATTTATGCCGGATTGAATTTTGCTTCTAGAAATCTTTTAGATTCGGCCGCGGGAGGCACTTTTATGGAAATCACTTTAGGAGAAGCTACTAAACTCCTAGATAATATTATGGTTAATTATTCTCAATGGCATACTGAAAGATCTACTAATAAAAAGGTGCATGCGATAGAAGAAATTAATGTTTTGAGTGGAAAGATGGATGAACTTATGGAATTATTTGCTAGTAAGAGTGTTTCTTCTGATCCTAATGATATGCCCTTGTCTACTTTGATTGAAAATAATTATGAATCTATGGATGTGAATTTTGTTAGTAGGAACAATTTTAGTAACAACGCGTATAGAGGAAATTTTAATCCTAGGCCTTATCCTAGTAATCCCTCTAATAATTATGGTAATTCCTACAACAATTATTATGGAAATTTTAATAAGATTCCCTCTGATTTTGAATCTAATATCAAAGAATTTATTACTTCGCAAAAGAATTTCAATGCCATGATTGAAGAAAAAATGCTTAAGATTGATGATTTGGCTAGGAACGTTGATAGAATTTCTCTTGATGTTGATTCTTTGAAAACTTAGATCTATTCCACCTAAGCATGATATCAATGAGTCTCTCAAAGCCATGAGAATTTCCATTGATGAGTGCAAAGAAAGAACCACCAGGATACGTGCTAAGAAAGATGCCTTTATAAGAGCGTGTTCTTCTAGTTCCTATGAAAATAATGATGAATATCTAAAAGTTATTGATGTGTCCCCTATTAAATCTTTGTTTTGCAATATGAATCTTGATAATGGTGGGACTGAATATGATCCACCTTTACCTAGAAGGTGTTCCAAGAATTCGGAGTTTTTAGATCTTGATGCTAAAATTGATAAAAGTGGGATTGAAGAAATTAAAACCCTAGATGTTGCTAAACCCACTATTTTGGATTTCAAGGAATTTAATTATGAAAATTGCTCTTTGATTTATTGTATTTCCTTGTTGCAATCCCCCTCACGCTTATAGTCAAAATAAAGCGTTCACTCAACATATCGTTGATGCCTTGATGCAATCTTATGAAGAAAAAACTTGAATTGGAAGTTTCTATCCCTAGAAAACTTTATGATGAGTGGGAACCAACTATTAAAATTAAAATTAAATATCATGAGTTTTATGCTTTATGTGATTTGGGTGCTAGTGTTTCCACAATTCCAAAGACTTTGTGTGATTTGTTAGGTTTCCGTGATTTTGATGTTGCTCTCTAAACTTGCACCTTGCAGATTCCACTATTAAGAAACCTATGGGAAGAATTAATGATGTTCTTATTGTTGCAAATAGGAATTATGTACCCATAGATTTTATTGTTCTTGACATAGATTTCAATCCTTCATGTCCTATTATTCTTGGTAGACCTTTCCTCAGAACGATTGGTGCAATTATTGATATGAATGAAGGAAATATTAGATTCAATTTACTTTAAGGAAAGGTATAGAACACTTTCCTATAAATAAAATTAAATTACCTTATGAATCTATTATGAGAGCCACTTATGGATTGCCTACCAAAGATGGCAATACCTAGATTTATCCTTGCTTTTTATGCCTAGCTAGGGGCGTTAAATGATAGCGCTTGTTGGGAGGCAACCCAATTTTATTTTTATTCCTTGATTTTTGGTCCTGTTTAGTAATAAATAATTTATCTAGCATCTGTTTAGGTTGTGTTCTTGTGTTTAATTAGTGTTTGTGCCAAGTAGAACCGTTGGGAAGACTTGGGGAAAGTCTTGATATCTTGCTGTAAAAAACAGAAACTTTAGCGCTCACAAGAACTGCTGCCATTTTTATTTGGAAAGTGATATTTAGTTAATTATTTTTGAATATGATTAATAGATAAATTCCTCACGTCCCGCAATTTATTTTAGAATTTTTGGGGTTTCAGATCTTGCGCTAGCTACAGATTAGTACAGACTGTTCTGTTTTTGACAGATTCTGTTTTTCGTGTGTTGTTTGCTTATTTTGATTAATCTATGGCTAGTAAAATAGTTTATAAACCATAGAGAAGTTGGAATACAGTAGGTTTAACACCAATATAAATAAATAATTAGTTCATTACAGTACCTTGAAGTGGTCTTTTGTTTTCTTTCGCTAATGGAGCTCACGAGTTTTCTACTTTGAGTTTTGTGTTTTGAAGTTTTCAAGTTTTGGGTAAAGATTTGATGGATTATGGAACAAGGAGTGGAAAGATCCTAAGCTTGGGGATGCCCATGGCACCCCCAATATAATCTAAGGACACCTAAAAGCCAAAGCTTGGAGATTCCCCGGAAGGCATCCCCTCTTTTCGTCTACTTCTATCGGTAACTTTACTTGGAGCTATATTTTTTTCCACTACATGATATGTGTTTTGCTTGGAGCGTCTTGTATGATTTAAGTCTTTGCTTTTAATTTACCACAATCATCCTTGATGTACACACCTTTTGAGTGAGCCATACATGATTTGGAATTTGTTAGAATAATCTATGTGCTTCGCTTATATCTTTTGCGTTATATAGTTTTGCTCTAGTACTTCACTTATATCTTTTAGAGCACGGTGGTGGATTTGATTTATAGAAACTATTGATCTCTCATGCTTCACTTATATTATTTTGAGAGTCTTAAATAGCATGGTAGTTTGCTTAAATAATCCTAATATGCTAGGTATTCAAGATTAGTAAAAAAATTCCTATGAATGTTTTGAATACTAAGATAAGTTTGATGCTTGATGATTGTTTTGAGATATGGAGGTAATAATATCAAAGTCGTTCTAGTTGATTAGTTGTGAATTTGAGAAGTGCTTGTGTTGAAGTTTGCAAGTCCCGTAACATGCACGTATGGTAAACGTTATGTAACAAATTTGAAACATGAGGTGTTATTTGATTGTCTTCCTTATGAGTGGCAGTCGGGGACGAGCGATGGTCTTTTCCTACCAATATATCCCCCTAGGAGCATGCATGTAGTGCCGAGGTTTTTGATGACTTGTAGATTTTTGCAATAAGTATGTGAGTTCTTTATGACTAATGTTGAGTCCATGGATTATACGCACTGTCACCCTTCCATCATTGCTAGCCTCTTCGGTACCGTGCATTGCCTTTTCTCACATTGAGAGTTGGTGCAAACTTCGCCGGTGCATCCAAACCCCGTGATATGATACACTCTTTCACACATAAACCTCCTTATATCTTCCTCAAAACAGCCACCATACCTACCTATTATGGCATTTCCATAGCCATTCCAAGATATATTGCCATGCAACTTTCCACCATTCCGTTTATCATGACACATTCATCATTGTCATATTGCTTAGCATGATCATGTAGTTGACATAGTATTTGTGGCAAAGCCACCATTCATAATTCTTTCATACATGTCACTCTTGGTTCATTGCATATTGATGACCCACAAGTATAGGGGATCTATCGTAGTCCTTTCGATAAGTAAGAGTGTCGAACCCAACGAGGAGTAGAAGGAAATGATAAGAGGTTTTCAGCAAGGTATTCTCTGCAAGTACTGAAACCAGTGGTAACAGATAGTTTTGCGATAGGATGAATTGTAATGAGCAACGAGTAACAAAAGTCAATAAAGTGCAGCAAGGTGGCCCAATCCTTTTGTAGCAAAGGACAAGCCGGAACAAACTCTTATAATAGTAAAAGCGCTCCCGAGGACACATGGGAATATCGTCAAGCTAGTTTTCATCACGTTCATATGATTCGTGTTCGATACTTTGATAATTTGATATGTGGGTGGACCGGTGCTTGGGCGCTGTTCTTACTTGAACAAGCATCCCACTTATGATTAACCTCTATTGCAAGCATCCGCAACTACAACAAAAGTATTAAGGTAAACCTAACCAGAGCATGAAACATATGGATCCAAATTAGCCCCTTACGAAGCAACGCATAAACTAGGGTTTAAGCTTCTGTCACTCTAGCAACCCATCATCTACTTATTACTTCCCAATGCCTTCCTCTAGGACCAAATAATGGTGAAGTGTTATGTAGTCGACGTTCACATAACACCGCTAGAGGCTAGACAACATACATCTTATCAAAATATCAAACGAATACCAAATTCACATGACTACTCATAGCAAAACTTCTCCCTTGTCCTCAGGAACGGACGTAATTACTCACAAAGCATATTCATGTTCATAATCAGAGGGGTAATAATATGCATATAGGATCTGAACATATGATCTTCCACCAATTAAACCAACTAGCATCAACTACAAAGAGTAATCAACACTACTAGCAACCTACTAGCACCAATCCCGGACTTTGAGACAAGAATTGGATTCAACGGGTGAACTAGGGTTTGGAGATGAGATGGTGCTGGTGAAGATATTGATGGAGATTGCCCTTTCCCGATGAGAGGACCATTGGTGATGACGATGGTGATGATTTCCCCCTCCAGGAGGGAAGTTTCCCAGGCAGAACAGCTCTGCCAGAGCTCTAGATTCGATCCGCCAAGGTTCCGCCTCGTGGCGGCGGAGTCTCGTCCCGAAAATTCCTTTTATTTTTTTCTCATCGAAAGACCTCATATAGGAGAAGATGGGCGTTGGAGAGCCACCAGGGGGCCCACGAGGTAGGGGGCGCGCCCTAGGGGGGGCACGCCCCCACCCTTGTGAGCAGGGTGTGGGCCCCTTGGCCTTCATCTTTGGCGTGGATTTTTCTTTATTACTTTTAAGACGTTCCATGGAGATTCAGGACTTTTGGATTTGCGCAGAATAGGTCTCTGATATTTTCTCCTTTTCCAGACCAGAATTCCAGCTGCCGGCATTCTCCCTCCTTATGTAAACCTTGTAAAATAAGAGAGAATAGCCATAAGTATTGTGACATAAAGTGAAATAACAGTCCATAATGCGATAAATATCGATATAAAAGCATGATGCAAAATGGACGTATCAACTCCCCCAAGCTTAGACCTCGCTTGTCCCCAAATGAAAAGCCGATAATAATAAATATGTCCTCATGTTTAGAGGTAGAGGCGTCGATAAAAATAAAATACGGACATGAAGGCATCATGATTATTCTCATAACAGCAACATATATGGGTTTTGTCATATGATTACTTATGTTCAAGTGATGATCTATTCACAATGCAAAAGTATAAATCACAAACCTTATTGGGATCCAACAAACTATAATCTCAGTCATTGAAGCAATTGCAATTTATCATAACATCGGAAAGAGTCTATGTTAGAGCTTAAAAGCAAGTCCACATACTCAGTTATCATTTAGTCCTCCATAATTGCTAACACTCACGAAATACTTGTGGTTACGGAGTTTTAACCGGACACAGAGAAAGATAGGGCCTTATAGTTTTGCCCCACAACCTTTTACCTCAAGGGTAATGTCAACAATAATGGTTCATGCTCCCCTACATCCAATTATATATATATATATATATATATATATATATATATATATATCATGTTCTTTCCAACATGCTGAGCTTGCCAAAGGATAAAATAAAAAATAAAAGGTGAAGATCACCATGACTCTTGCATAAGGTAGAAGATAATAATAAAGGATAGGCCCTTCGCAGAGGGAAGCAGAGGTTGCCATGCGCTTTTATGGTTGGATATATAAAATCTCAATGCGAAAGAACGTCACTTTATATTGCCCCTTGTGATATGAACCTTTATTATGCAGTCCGTCGCTTTTATTACTTCCACATCACAAGATCGTATAAAGCTTATTTCTCCCACACCAATCAATCATACATATTTAGAGCATTTTTTATTGCTTTGCACCGATGACAACTTACTTGAAGGATCTTACTCAATCCATAGGTAGATATGGTGGACTCTCATGGCAAAAATGGTTTAAGGATATTTGGAAGCACAAGTAGTATTTCTACTTGGTGCTAAGAATTTGGCTAGCATGAGGGGGAAAGGCAAGCTCAACAAGTTAGAGGATCCATGACAACATACTTTATCTCAGATATAAGAAATACATAACTCATTACGTTGTCTTCCTTGTCCAATATCAACTCTTTAGCATGTCATATTTTAATGAGCGCTCCCAATCATAAAAGATGTTAATGATAATATATCTATATGTGAAAACCTCTCTTTCCTTATTACTTCCTATTAATTGCAACAATGACCAAAGCTATGTCTGCCAACTCCCAACAACTTTTAATCATCATACTCTTTCTATGTGAAGTCATTACTCTCAATAAGATCAATATGAACTTTTTGTTTCTTTTTATTCTTTTTTCTCTTTCTTTTATTCACCCAAATCATGGCAAAATAATCAAGCCCTTAACTCAACACTAATCGTTATTATATATAGCTCACGGACTTGATTACATAGAGAGATCATAAAGCAAAACTCGAAACTAGATCATGCCATAAACTTCATTCTACTAGATCAAGATATTATCAAAAGGATCGAACTAAGAAAAATGGTAAAGGTAAAAGTGATGGTGATACGATACCGGGGCACCACCCCAAAGCTTGGCAGTTGCCAAGGGGAGTGACCATACCCATGTGATTATATCTCCTTGGTTGGTGAAGAAGGTGGAGGTGACGGATAATCGCACATCGAGCGTAAGAGGTCCTCCAGCTTGTGAATAATGCCCTTGAGTGTGACGATATGCTCCTTCAACAAAAAAATTCTTGTGTGAGATACTTGTTTTGAGCACGAGCTAACTCAATCACCTTGAAAGCTTCGATCTCAGTTGGGGTATGAAGGTTATGATCAATTTGAAGTGTGTCTTCTGCTGCTGGAGCTAGATCCTCCATGGCTTTCTTGATCCTTTCATCCTTGTTGACCTTCGTGGGTTCTTCCCTCTTTAGATATATCTTCATTAGCCAAGCATCATTGTCACCATCGTTGGAGGAGGGAGACGACATGATGCCTAGCCTGGAAAACCCTGACAGAAAACAACTCGAAACAAGAACAGAGGAGTTTTGCGTGATACGGGAGTCAAAACCTTCGGGAGAATATATAATGAATTTTTACCGACCAAAATACGTAACGTGCAAGAAAACGGAGTCCGGAAGGCACACGAGGTGCTCACGAGGTAGGGGGTGCGCCCAGGGGGGTAGGGCGCGCCCACCACCCTCCTGGGGCCCTCGTGTCCTTCCCGGACTGCTACTTATTTTTCTATTTTTCTAAATATTCCAAGAAGGAGAAATATTGCCTTAAAAATTGTTTTGGAGTCAGTTTACTTACCGTACCACATACCTATTCCTTTTCGGAGTCTGAAACGTTCCGGAAAGTGTCTCTTATGTATTCCTCCGGGGTTATGGTTTCAATAATATTGGTTTCAACATTTATGGGATTACCTGAGATATAATGTTTAATTCTTTGACCGTTTACCATCTTTGGATTTGTGCCCTCGAAGTTGTTGATTTTTATGGCACCGGAACGATAGACATCTTCGATAACATAGGGGCCTTCCCATTTAGAGAGAAGTTTTCATGCAAAAAATCTTAAATGAGAGTTGTATAGTAGTCTTTATACGGAGACATACCCATAGGATTTTTGTATGCAGTTCTACAAGCCCATAACGCATCATCAAGTTTCTTAGACCAATTCTTTCTAGACCTATTAACAGTCTTTTGCAAAATTAATTTGAGCTCTCTATTGCTCAACTCTACTTGACCACTAGACTGTGGGTGATAAGGAGATTCAATTCTATGATTAAAATCATATTTAGCAAGCATTTTACGGAAAGCGCCATGAATATAGTGTGAACCACCATCAGTCATTAAATATCTAGGGACTCCAAACCTCGGGAAAATAACTTCTTTAAGCATTTTAATAGAAGTGTTATGATCAGCACTACTAGTTGGAATAGCTTCTACCCACTTAGTAACGTAATCAACAGCAACTAGAATATGTGTGTATCCATTAGAGGCAGGAAAAGGTCCCATCTAATCAAAGCCCCAAACATCAAACGGTTCAATAACAAGTGAACAATTCATAGGCATTTCTTGACGTCTACTAATATTACCAATTCTTTGGCATTCATCACAAGACAAGACAAACTTACGAGCATCCTTGAAGAGAGTAGGCCAATAAAAACCAGATTGCAATACCTTATGTGCAGTTCTATCTCCAGCGTGGCGTCCTCCATAAGATTCGGAATGACACTTGGGTAGGATCTGTTCCTGTTCATGCTCAGGTACACAACTTCTAATAACACCATCTACTCCTTCTTTATAAAGATGTGGGTCATCCCAAAAGTAATGTCTTAAATCATAGAAGAACTTTTTCTTTTGCTGGTATGTGAAGCTAGGTGGTATAAATTTAGCAACAATATAATTAGCATAATCAGCATATCATGGAGTACTACGAGAAGTACTTATAACATTTAATTATTCATCAGGAAAGCTATCATTAATAGGTAGTGGGTCATCAAGAATATTTTCTAACCTAGACAGGTTGTCTGCAACGGGGTTCTCAGCTCCCTTTCTATCAACAATATGCAAATCAAATTCTTGTAGCAAGAGGACCCATCTAATAAGTCTAGGTTTAGCATCTTTCTTTTCCATAAGATATTTAATAGTAGCATGATCTATTTGAATAGTTACTTTAGAATCAACAATATAATATCTGAACTTACCACAAGCAAATACAACTGCTAAAAGCTCTTTTTCAATAGTAGCATAATTCCTTTGAGCATTGTCTAGAGTCTTACTAGCATAATGAATAACATTTAATTTCTTATCAACTCTTTGCCCTAGAATAGCATGTAGAGCATAATCACTAGCGTCACACATAATTTCAAAGGGTAGGTTCCAATCCGGTGGCTGAACAACAGGTGCAGTGACTAATGCTTTCTTAAGTATTTCAAATGCTTCTACACAATCATCATCAAAGACAAATGGTATATCTTTTTGCAATAAATTAGTTAGAGGTTGAGAAATTTTTGATAAGTCCTTAATGAACCTCCTATAAAATCCAGCGTGACCAAGGAAACTTCTTATACCTTTGATGTCCTTGGGACATGGCATCTTTTCAATAGCATCAACCTTGGCTTTATCAACTTCAATACCTCTTTCAGAAACTTTGTGCCCCAAGAAAATACTTTCATTAACCATAAAGTGGCACTTTTCCCAATTCAAGACAAGATTAGTTTCTTCACATCTCTGGAAAACTCGATCAAGATTGCTCAAGCAATCATCAAAAGAAGAACCATAGACGGAAAAGTCGTCCATGAAAACCTCACAAATATTTTCACAAAAGTCAGAGAATATAGCCATCATGCATCTTTGAAAGGTAGCAGGTGCATTACATAAACCAAAAGGCATACGTCTATAAGCAAAAGTACCAAAAGGTCATGTAAAAGTAGTCTTTGATTGATCTCTAGCCGACACAGGTATTTGAGAGAAACCAGAATAACCATCTAGAAAGCAATAGTGTGTATGTTTGCATAATCTTTCTAGCATTTGATCAATAAAAGGTAAGGGGTAATGATCTTTCTTAGTAGCTTTATTTAATTTGCGGAAATCAATTACCATCCTATAACCTATGATAATTCTTTGTGGAATCAATTCATCCTTATCATTAGGAACAACAGTAATACCTCCCTTCTTAGGGACACAATGGACATGACTTACCCACTCACTATCAGCAACGGGATAGATTATACCTGCCTCCAGAAGCTTTAGTATTTATTTTCTTACCACTTCTTTCATTTTAGGATTGAGACATCGTTGAGGATCATGAACTGGTTTGGCATCTGCTTCCAAATTTATTTTATGTTGACATAGAGTGGGACTAATGCCCTTAAGATCATCAAGAGTATATCCAATAGCAGCACGGTGCTTCTTTAGAGTTTTCAATAATCTTTTTTCTTCAAGCTCTGAAAGGTTAGCACTAATAATAACAGGATATATCTTCTTTTCATCAAGATAAGCATATTTAAGATTATCAGGCAAAGGTTTAAGCTCAAACATGGGATCACCCTTGGGTGGAGGGGGATCTCCTAAAATTTCAACAAGCAAATTGTGACGCAGAATAGGTTCCTGTGTAAAGAATACTTCATCTATTTCCCTTCTTTCATTCATGAACATATCATTTTCATGGTCTAGCAAATAGTGTTCTAAAGTATCACTAGGAGGTACGGCAATAGAAGCAAGACCAATAATTTCATCCTTACTAGGTAATTCTTCCTCACGATGTTGTTTACTAAATTTAGAGAAATTAAACTCATGAACCATATCATCCAAGCCAACAGTAACAATATTCTTAGAGTAGTCTATGGTAGCATTGACAGTATTTAAAAAGTTTCTACCAAATATAATTGGACAAAAGCTATCTTACGGAGAAGTAATAACAAGAAAATCAGCAGGATATTTAGTTTCCCACACAAGACTTCAACATCTCTAACAATTCCAATTGGTGCAATAGTATCTCTATTAGCAAGTTTAATAGTAACATCAATATCTTCTTACTCAACAGGTGCAATTTCATTCTTAATTTCTTTGTATAAAGTATGCGGTATAACACTAGCACTTGCACCCATATCACATAAGCCATGATAACAATGATCTCCTATTTTAACAGAAATAACAGGCACGCCTACCACAGGTCTATGTTTACCCTTATCACAAGGTTTAGCAATTCTAGCAGTTTCACCTTCGAACTGAATAACATGCCCATCAATATTATCAGACAAGAGATCTTTAACAATAGCAATATTAGGTTCTACTTTAACTTGTTCAGGAGGTGTATAAGTTCTAATATTGCTTTCACGAACAACAGTTGAAGCTTTAGCATGATCCTTTATTCTAACAGGGAAAGGTGGTTTCTCAATATAAGAAGTAGGAACAATAGGATCATCATAAGTGACAGTCTTTTCTTCAACTTTAATAGGTGCAGCTACTTTTACTTCTATGGGAGGATGATATTTAAACCACTTCTCCTTTGGGAGATCAACATAAGTAGCAAAAGATTCACAAAAGGAAGCTACTATCTCAGAGTCAAGCCCATATTTAGTGCTAAACTTACGGAAAATATCGGTATCCATAAAAGATTTAACAAAATCAAACTTAGGTGTCATCCTGACTCCTTACCTTCGTTGAGGTCCCAATCTTCAGAGTTGCGTTTAATTCTATCCAATAAATTCCATCTAAATTCAATAGTCTTCATCATAAAAGAACCAGCACAAGAATTATCGAGCATGGTTTGATTATTATGAGAAAGCCGAGCATAAAAACTTTGCAGTATTATTTCTCTTGGGAGCTCATGATTGGGGCATGAATATAACTTTGATTTAAGCCTCCCCCAAGCTTGAGCGATGCTTTCTCCTTCGCGAGGCCAGAAATTATATATATAATTGCGATCACGATGAACAAGATGCATAGGGTAATACTTTTGATGAAATTCCAGCTTCAATTTTTTATAGTCCCATGATCTCATATCATCACATAGCCTATACCATATCAATGCGTCTCCCTGCAAAGATAAAGGGAAGACCTTCTTCTTAGCAACATCATCGGGTATACCTGCAAGCTTAAATAATCCACAAACTTCATCCACACATATTAAGTGCTCATCAGGATGCTTTGTTCCATCTCCTATAAAAGGGTTATCTAGCAGTTTTTCTATCATACCCGAAGGGTACTCATAAGGAATTTCATTTTCAATAGGTTCAATAGGTCAAGGAGAAACTCTTTGCTCTACTGGACGGGGTGAAGATACCCCGAACAAGCCCCTCAGAGAATTACTTTCCATAGTAACAAGTGACAGTAAATTTCAGCACACTATATAAATTTTTCCTTACCAAATTCCACCTACCAAAGGCACTACACTCCCCGGCAAACGGCGCCAGAAAAGAGTCTTGATGACCCACAAGTATAGGGGATCTATCATAGTCCTTTCGATAAGTAAGAGTGTCGAACCCAACGAGGAGTAGAAGGAAATGATAAGCGGTTTTCAGCAAGGTATTCTCTGCAAGTACTGAAACAAGTGGTAACAGATAGTTTTGTGATAGGATGAATTGTAACGAGCAACGAGTAACAAAACTAAATAAAGTGCAGCAAGGTGGCCCAATCCTTTTGTAGCAAAGGACAAGCCAGAACAAACTCTTATAATAGGAAAAGCGCTCCCGAGGACACATGGGAATATCGTCATGCTAGTTTTCATCACATTCATATGATTCGCGTTTGATACTTTGATAATTTGATATGTGGGTGGACCGGTGCTTGGGCGCTGTTCTTACTTGAACAAGCATCCCACTTATGATTAACCTCTATTGCAAGCATCCGCAACTACAACAAAAGTATTAAGGTAAACCTAACCATAGCATGAAACACATGGATCCAAATCAGCCCCTTACGAAGCAACGCATAAAGTAGGGTTTAAGCTTCTGTCACTCTAGCAACCCATCATCTACTTATTACTTCCCAATGCCTTCCTCTAGGCCCAAATAATGGTGAAGTGTTATGTAGTCGATGTTCAAAAACACCACTAGAGGCTAGACAACATACATCTTATCAAAATATCAAACGAATACCAAATTCACATGACTACTCATAGCAAAACTTCTCCCTTGTCCTCAGGAACGAACGTAATTACTCACAAAGCATATTCATGTTCATAATCAGAGGGGTAATAATATGCATATAGGATCTGAACATATGATCTTCCACCAATTAAACCAACTAGCATCAACTACAAGGAGTAATCAACACTACTAGCAACCTACTAGCACCAATCCCGGACTTTGAGACAAGAATTGGATACAAGAGATGAACTAGGATTTGGAGATGAGATGGTGCTGGTGAAGATGTTGATGGAGATTGACCTCTCCCGATGAGAGGAGCGTTGGTGATGACGATGGCGATGATTTCCCCCTCCGGGAGGGAAGTTTCCCCGGCAGAACAGCTTTGCCGAAGCTCTAGATTGGATCCGCCAAGGTTCCGCCTCGTGGCGGCAGAGTCTCGTCCCGAAAAGTTCCTTCTATTTTTTTTCTCATCGAAAGACCTCATATAGGAGAACATGGGCGTCAGAGAGCCACCAGGGGGCCCACGAGGTAGGGGGGGCGCCCCCCACCCTCGTGAGCAGGGTGTGGACCCCCTAGTCTTCATCTTTGGCGTGGATTTTTCTTTATTTCTTTTAAGACATTCCGTGGAGTTTTAGGACTTTTGGACTTGCGCAGACTAGGTCTCTAATATTTGCTCCTTTTCCAGACCAGAATTCCAGCTGCCGGCATTTTCCCTCCTTATGTAAACCTTGTAAAATAAGAGAGAATAGCCATAAGTATTGTGACATAAAGTGAAATAACAGTCCATAATGCGATAAATATCGATATAAAAGCATGATGCAAAATGGACGTATCACATATCCCGGTACACTACCGAAGGCATTCATATTGGAGTCATCTTTTGTTCTAGCATCAAGTTGTAAATAAATAGAAGTGTGATGCTCATCATTTTCTAGAGCATTGTCCCAAGTGAGTAAATAAAAAAAGAGAGAGGCCATATAAAAAAGGGAAAGGCCCAAGTAAAAAAATGAGAGAAAAAGAGAGAAGGGACAATGTTACTATCCTTTGCCACACTTGTGCTTCAAAGTAGCACCATAATCTTCATGATAGAGAGTCTTTTGTTTTGTCACTTTCATATACTAGTGGGAATTTTCATTATAGAACTTGGCTTGTATATTCCAACAATGGGCCTCCTCAAGTGCCCTAGGTTTTCGTGAGCAAGCAAGTTGGATGCACACCCACTTAGTTTCTTTTGTTGATCTTTCATACATTTATAGCTCTAGTGCATCCGTTGCATGGCAATCCCTACTCCTTGCATTAACATCAATCGGTGGGCATCTCCATAGCCCATTGATTAGCCTCGTTGATGTGAGACTTTCTCCCTTTTTGTCTTCTCCACATAACCCCCATCATCATATTCTATTCCACCCATAGTGCTATGTCCATGGCTCGCGCTCATATATTGCGTGAAAGTTTATAGGTTTGAGATTGCTAAGGTATGAAACAATTGCTTGGCTTGTCATCGGGGTTGTGCATGAGGAGAGCATTCCTGTGTGATGAAAATGGAGCATGACTAAACTATATGATTTTGTAGGGATGAACTTTCTTTGGCCATGTTATTTTGAGAAGACATAATTGCTTTGTTAGTATGCTTGAAGTATTATTATTTATATGTCAATATGAACTTTTGTCTTGAATCTTTCGGATCTGAATATTCATACGACAATTAAGAAGAATTACATTAAAATTACTCCAAGTAGCACTCCGCATCAAAAATTTTGTTTTTATCATTTACCTGCTCGAGGACGAGCAGGAATTAAGCTTGGGGATGCTTGATACGTCTCCAACGTATCTATAATTTTTGATTCCTCCATGCTATATTATCTACTATTTTGGACATTATTGGGCTTTATTATCCACTTTTATATTATTTTTGGGACTAACCTATTAACCGGAGGCCCAGCCCAGAATTGTTGTTTTTTGCCTATTTTAGGGTTTCGAAGAAAAGGTATATCAAACGGAGTCCAAATGGAATGAAACCTTCGGGAACGTGATTTTCTCAACGAACAAGACCCAGGAGACTTGGACCCTACGTCAAGAAACAAAGGACGAGGCCACGAGGTAGGGGGTGCGCCTACCCCCCAGGCGCGCCCTCCACCCTCGTGGGCGCCCTGTTGCTCCACTGACATACTCCTTCCTCCTATATATACCTATGTACCCCCAAACAATCAGATACGGAGCCAAAACCCTAATTCCACCGCCGCAACTTTCTGTATCCACGAGATCCCATCTTGGGGCCTGTTCCGGAGCTCCGCCGGAGGGGGCATCGATCACGGAGGGCTTCTACATCATCACCATAGCCCCTCCGAGGAAGTGTGAGTAGTTCACCTCAGACCTATGGGTCCATAGTTATTAGCTAGATGGCTTCTTCTCTCTTTTTGGATCTCAATACAATGTTCTCACCCTCTCTTGTGGAGATCTATTCGATGTAATCTTCTTTTTGCAGTGTGTTTGTTGAGACTGATGAATTGTGGGTTTATGATCAACTCTATCTATGAACAATATATGAATCTTCTCTGAATTCTTTTATGTATGATTGGTTATCTTTGCAAGTCTCTTCGAATTATCAGTTTGGTTTGGCCTACTAGATTGATCTTTCTTGCAATGGGAGAAGTGCTTAGCTTTGGGTTCAATCTTGCCTTGTCCTTTCCCAGTGACAGTAGGGGCAGCAAGGTACGTATTGTATTGTTGCCATCGAGGATAACAAGATGGGGTTTTCATCGTATTGCATGAGTTTATCCCTCTACATCATGTCATCTTGCTTAAGGCGTTACTCTGTTTCCATGAACTTAATACTCTAGATGCATGCTAGATAGCGGTCGATGAGTGGAGTAATAGTAGTAGATGCAGGCAGGAGTCGGTCTACTTGTCTTGGACGTGATTCCTATATACATGATCATACCTAGATATTCTCATAACTATGCTCAATTCTGTCAATTGCTCAACAGTAATTCGTTCACCCACCATAGAATACATATGCTCTTGAGAGAAGCCACTAGTGAAACCTATGGCCCCCGGGTCTATCTTCATCATATTAATCTCCCAATACTTATTTATTTCCTTTGCTTTTTTTACTTTGCTTTTATTTTACTTTGCATCTTTATCATAAAAATACGAAAAATCTTATCTTATCATATCTATTAGATCTCACTCTCGTAAGTGGCCGTGTAGGGATTGACAACCCCTTATAGCGTTGGTTGCGAGGATTTATTTGTTATGTCCAGGTACGAGAGACTCGCGCGTAGCCTCCTACTGGATTGACACCTTGGTTCTCAAAAACTGAGGGAAATACTTACGCTACTTTGCTGCATCATCCCTTCCTCTTCGGGGAAAACCAACGCAGTGCTCAAGAGGTAGCAAGCCTCCACCAGCCATATATGCATGTAGTGATAGCATTTATTCTGTTCATTACTCCACTGTGTTACATTGCCAGCATATTCCATGTGCTGACCCATTTTCGGGCTGCAACATATCATGTTGCGGACTTTTCAGACAAGGAGTAAGACGCGATGGGTCGTTTGTCATGCACTCAGCTACGCCGTTGGAGTTGATGGACTCACTTTATCTTCCAAGCCTTCCGCTGTTATCGTATTAGATGGCCATAAGCCATATCTATTGTAATAATTTCTCTCTTGAGACATTCGATGTAATAAGTGTGTGATTGCTAGTTATAAATCCTTCGAGTACTGTGTGTGTCAGCATTACCGATCCAGGGATGACACTAAAGCACAGAGACTTGACCATTTGAGGTCGGTTCGTTACAGGGTGCCATGGGCATCCCCAAGCTTATGCTCTTCTTACTCCTTATTCCTTCATCCATCATAAGATAACCCAAAACTTGAAAACATCAATCACACAAAACTCAACAAAACCTTCATAAGATCCGTTAGTATAAGAAAACAAATCACTACTATAAGTACTGTAGAAAACCAATTAATATTTTATTCTTTCATTATATAAACTATATTCCAACTTTTCTATGGGAAAAACTCATCAAAGAAAACCATAAAATCATCAAAAAAAGCACACAACGCAAAGGAAATAGAATCTGTAAAATACAGAACAGTATGTAGCAATATGGATATTTTGAATACTTCTATAACACCAAAAATCTTTAGAAATTAGGAAAGTCTGAGAAATTTGTATGTTAATCTTCTACAAAAAGAATTGGTATTTTATCACGCTCTAGTTAAAAATGAGAATTGTTTTCGTGAGCGCGAAAGTTTCTGTTTTTAAGCAAGATCAAAGAACTATCACTCAAGAAGATCCTAAAGGCTTTACTTGGCACAAACACTAACTAAAACACAAAAAACACAATCATAAAAGTACCATAATTGCGCTAACACTCAAGAACATAAAGGAAAAGGCAAAAGTAAATTTTATTCATTGGGTTGCCTCCCAACAAGCGCTATAGTTTTACACCCTTAGCTAGGCATAAGGCAAAGGATCTAAGTTTTTTCATCCTTATCCAACTCTTCAATCAAACATTTAGAATTCTTCAAAGATTTAGTATAAAGATTTTCAATGAAAATACTCCTAGGAACAAATTTAAAGAATTCATTCTTGCTAGAGGGATCTCTTATAACCTCAACAAAATCCGGGTGAATACTAATCATCTTAAGATCCTCTTTACTGTTATTACTAGAAGTTGCACCCTTTTTCTTAGTAACTTGAGTAGTTTATCAATCCGAGACGGGCTTTCTTCAATTCTTTCATGAATTACGGTCCCCTTTCCTTTTAACAACTTAAAAACTTCTCTCGCTTTTGAACCAATCTTGGTAGCAAAATTATGCATCTTTTTATCCAATTTTTCAATATGCTCTTCAGTAAGCATTTTCTTTTCAATAGCATCTAATCTTTCCATGACATGCTCAAGAGTCAAAGTTGTTTCATTAATCATAAGAGGTGGTGAGCCTACTAAATTTCCCATAGCATTAAAGGCATCAAGAGAGGGACACATGAAGAAATTTCCACTGGTAATCGTATCAAGGGCGAATCTATACCAAGTGGATAGATCTATATTACCTCCATCAATATCCGTAAAGCTTGTATATCAACCATTTGTTCACATAAAAACAACAAAGAAGAACAATGGTAGATTGCTTACGGATAGATCTATTATGAGCATTGCAAATTCTATACCAAGCATCTTTTAAATTTTCTCCTCCCCTTTGTTTAAAGTTGAGAACTTCGTTCTCAGGAGTGCATGCAATAGAGGAAGAACTATCCATGACAATAATAATGGTAGACAAGATTTCACACAAAAGCAGATCTGGCAAGAAAACAGTGAACGAAAAAGAGGGCGAATAGAACAACAATTTTTTGTGAAGTGGGCAAGAGAAAAATGAGAGGCAAATGGAAAATAATGTAAATTGCGAGGAGATGAGATTTGTGATTATGAACCTGGTAGATATTGAAGATCCTCCCCCGCAACGAAGCCATAATTGGCACGTTGATGGGAGACTATCTTGATGTGATCCTCCCCGGTAACGGCGCCAGAAATTCCTTTTGATGTCTGCTAGAACTACGTCGGTATTTCCACAAAGAGGAAGGGATGATGCAGCACAGCGACAGTAGGTATTTTCCTCAGTGATGAGACCAAGGTTATCGAACCAATAGGAGAATCAAGCAACACTACGTAAACAACACCTGCACACAAATAACAAATACTCGCAACCCGACGTATTAAAGAGGTTGTTAATCCCTTTCGGGTAACGGCGCTAGAAATTGGCAAACAGACATCAGAGACTTGTAAATATTGATAGATCGAACGCCAAATAAAATAAAGTGCATCAAGGTATTTTTGTATTTTTAGTTTAATATATCTGAAAATAAAAGGAAAATAAAATAGATCGCAAAGGCAAATAATATGAGAAAGAGACCCGGGGGCCGTAGGTTTCACTAGTGGCTTCTCTCGAGAAAAAATAGCAAACGGTGGGAAAAAAAATTACTGTTGGGAAATTGATAGAACTTCAAATAACCATTACTATATCCAGGCAATGATCATTACATAGCACTGGTGCGCGTTGGTCCTAAACAAACAATTTTTAACCCCTTTCCACGACGGCATTTGGAATCGTCGCCAAGTGAGTGTGTGCGATAGGGTGTCCTTCCCACATGAACAAGAAATCATCAGGGATAGGCCCTCCTGGGACTCAGGCTGGGGCCGTGAGCGATCGGACAAGGCATCGAAACCCAATCATTTCCGTAGGTATGTACATCCCACATGGTAATCCGAGAAAATCATTTCCGTAGGTATGTACATCCCACACGGTAATCCAGGAAAATCATTTCCGTAGGTATGTACATCCCACATGATAATCTGAGAAAATCATTTCTATAGGTATGTACATCCCACACGGTGAATCCCAGGAAAACATTTCCGTTCGTATGTATATCACACACCGTCAATCCAAGGAATACGTTTTCGTTCTTATGTACATCCCACACCGTCAATTCAGGGAAAACGTTTCCGTTCAGACATACATCCCACACAGCTTTATGTGTAGGCTCATGTCTGAAAGGTGTAACTATCACACATGGTCTTTCTTGGTTAACTGTTTGCTTTTATCAACTATATCACACATGATTTGATGAAGAAAACTATGTGGGATTGGGCTATCCATCGCAAGCGCTTTTACTGCTAGAACCATTTGCAAAGATCCATGACACATTTAGCAGGTTTATTAGTTTATAATTGATAATTCCATTATTACGCAAATTCAAATTTCATATCGAACAGCTGTTTGCCAATTTCATATCAGGCACATTAATATATTATAACATCATAGTACGGTGGCTACATGAAAACAACATGGTACAACATATAGCTAGTTCAACTTCATAAGAAAAATATATTCATGTCCCTAATGGAGATCATCCAGACTCGTCTTATCCACCTCTGCTTTCAGTTTAGTAAGAACCCGTTTTGCACGGGCCAACTAGGAAAGTGCCTCCTCCTTCGCCAACACCATCTTAGCAAAGTCTGATTTAAAAAATCTAAGCTCATTCTCCACCTTCAACTTTTTATCCCGCATCTTGAAATATGCTTCAGTGTTGACAAGACTTTTGCTAAGCCTACGTGTGTTCTCTTCCTCATACATGCTCCAGAGCTTCGTTAGGCACATCTTCAAAGACTGTGGCTACTCTTGATCAACCCACTCCAAGTAGGAACACTTCCGTTCATCCTATAATACTTAAAACTAGATCAGTAACAATTGTAGGGGAAATGGGTTTATAGCAACATAGAAAATCATCGATGCTTATTTTGAAAAACTGAAGAAACATGTTAATTATGACATATCTTCTCAAAAAGATCAATGTGCAAATGAAATAATTGGTATTGAGGCAACAACCAAATTCTAGAACATCAGAAGCTATAATTAACTACAATGATGCTACAAGTTCTTACTCATGTACAATAAATAACAAATTGAACATTTTATGAGGAAGGTAAATATAACTACAACAGCATAGTGACAGTGTTTGGATGAAAACAAATTAATACTAATAGGTATGTACATGCACAAATTTAGTAACATAGAACTAATAGCGCTAAGGCCTTCCACTATGTATGCCACAACTGGGGTAAAGACAACTGTCCCTACATCTTGCACCGGTGCCCTACACAGGCGAGCTGATGCAGCGGAAAAAATCAGGGACCCGGACTCCGGAGCACGTAGTTGCTCTTGTCGGATCATGGGTTCCGGCAGACCCTTAAGGTTCGAACACTTGGGTGCACGCGGAGATCACGCCTTCTACCTCCCCGTCTCACAGAGATCTAAGCTACAAAAAGAACTGCACAAGAGACACAAGGTTTATACTGGTTCGGGCCACCGTTGTGGTGTAATACCCTACTCCAGTGCGCGGTTGGTGGATTGCCTCCTGTGGCTGGTGATGATGAACAATACAAGGAAGAATAGCCTCGCGAGGGTCTGTTCTTGGCTGGGGCGATGAACTACTAGGAGGAGTTCAGTCACCCTTCTCTCTCTCTCTCACTCACTCTCTCTGCTTGCTAGCCGGACCACCCGAACCGACCGACCGAACCGAACCCCAACTGAACCGAACCGAACCCCCCCCCCCCCCCCCCCGCTATGCGAGTGGTTGGCCCTATTTATAGGAAAAGGCCCTGGGCCTATCCCCAAATATTGAGTGGGAAGGGCGCCAACAATTGGCCAATTCAAAGGGGAACATCTAGTACACTTATCCTGACTAAAGTTGGTCTTCGCCTGCCAAAGGCTCTGCGGTGACGTCGTGCTAGGCTCCATGGTGACCTCCGTCTCGTAGTCTGCCTGGTCTGGTCTCGTTGCACCGAAATGGCAACCTTTGCTTGACGCCTCGGTACTCAGCGGCTGGGCTTGCCCCCTTTGCACAAAAGAGGAAAGAAGGACGCTGCGCGCACTGGCGCCCTGAGTCGTCATGGCTTGCGTCATGGGCACCTCGCGAGATACCCCGCCTTGATTTCTCCGCCTCCTCGCGAGCCAGCCTGAGGAGGTTGTGCCTGAGGATGCGCCGTGTCCTCCGCCCCGCGAGGCTTGGCCCCTCGCGAGGGTCTTGAGTCTTGTGTTGGTGAAGATGGGCCATGCTGGGCCTCCTTTGAGCCACGCCGCAGGCCGCAGGCAGGCAAGTCTGGGGACCCCCGTTCCCAAAACGCCGACAGTAGCCCCCGGGCCCAAGGCGCGCATGGACTTGGCCGTGCCGAGAGGTGAGAGGGTAAGGGCAAAGCACCGTGGGCCCTAACAGCCTGCGGCCTTGGGCGCCGCGTAGCGGTTGATTGGACGCGAGTGCTTCAGCAACCGCACAGGTTGGTAAAGGAGCAGCATCTGCCCAGACTTCGCCTTTTGCTTTCTCCGGTCGCTACTCAGATCCCCTTCCTTGCGCCTTCCCTTTCTTCCTCCAAACTTCCAGATCTACTCCAGCTGCGCGACCTAGGAAGCCATGGCGCCTCGCCAGCCTCCGGCCGAAGCTTGGTATTCTCCTGCTCTGGACTTGCCGAATGTGCCCAAGGCGGGCCTTGCCCGGCTGCGCCGGATGGCGGCGGCGCAGGGCATCAACGAGACGAAGGTGTTCAAGACCGGCTCCGCCACCCCTGAGGGCCGAGGGAGCACCTTTTATCCTCTCTTTGTAAGCTCCATTGCTGCGGGCCTGGTGCCTCCCTTCTTCGAGTTCTTCTTCTCTGTCCTCTGCCATTACAACTTGCAGGCTCTGCATCTCCACTCCAACTCTGTCCTTCTTCTGGCGATCTTCGCTTACTACTGCGAGGCCCACGTAGGGGTGCGGCCTTCGGTGGCCTTGCTGCGCCACTACTTCTCCCTCCGGGTCACCGGCAGCTCTCTTTCTGCGTGCGCGGGCTTCGTCGCGTATGGCGGCACCATTGCTATCTCGAATCCCGGGAAGAGGATTGAGGGCTTCAGGAGCAAGTGGGTCTTGGTAGATGCCGGGCGCATCCACCCTCGGCTGATCTTGCCCGCGGAGCAGCCCGTGAGCTCCAGTGACTGGTGCCGAGCGGAGCTCATGGACCCCCGCATGAAACTGGTGTTGGAGAAGATGGATGCGGACCTAAGGCCGGCCAACATGGCGGCGGTGAAGTTGACCGGTGCGTCGCTACTGAAGGAGTTCCTGGAGCACCAGCTGGCTCCACTCCGGCGGTACTCTCCTCCAATGTGGAGGCCTCATCCGAGCCCCGAGGCTGTGGACGAAGAGGATGCGACCGTGGTTCTCCAATCTCTGGTCGAGGGCGAGGTGGCAAGGTTGAAGGGCGCTCCCAAGCCCTTGTTCCTTCGCGATGACTGGGAGCAGGTGGTGAAGTCCATGCCTGTTTTTAACGGGGACGGGCTCGTGCCCATGGCGGCTTCCGAAGGACCGGTGGATGTGCCCTTCGGCGACTCCAGCAAGGAGGAGGACGAAGAGGAGCGGGGAGAGGGGCCCAACTCTGGGGCGACCGATGGAGAGTCGAGGGCTCCCCTCCCCCGGCACAGGTCCCGTACTCTCCGCCTTTTGCCAAGCGATGATGACAATGATGACGATGACGCGCTGGGTAGCGGGAGCTCGCCCTCGATCCCGAAGAAGGACAGGACCGGGCTGATCCCCCGCGGGTCTGCCCCTGCCCCGAGGCAGTCCGTAGACGCGCCTTCTGCTTCCGAGGTTGACCCTTCTAGCCGGCTGTTAGGCTTCAAGTTGGGCCGGAGGCTGCCCGAGCTCACCGGCAATGACCCATAAGTGCTTGATCCTTGATCTTTTGTTTCTCGTTCCGCTGACGAGGCTTGATGATTGCTTCTCTTGAATAGGCTGGCGCCAGCGGCGAAGAAGCCGAAGGGAGCCCCCGAGGCCCCATCTGCGGCGACGCCTTCACCCGCGGGGGAGGGAGATCGTGACGCGCGGGCCTCTCCTGCCCGCTCATCCTTGCGAGGCTTGGCTGAGCTGGCTGGGGTGAGCCCAGCCCCCATGGCTCGAGCGACTCCCAAGGTGCCCTCGTCTGGCGCCGCTGCTACGGCTGTGGAGGCGCAGCGGACTCCGCCTCGGGACACTGCGGCCTCGCCGCCGCTACTTTCTCCTCCCGTTCCATCGACCGTTGCTTCCCCAACTCCTCCTGTCGTCCTGGAGCGTGCCGATGTTTCTCCGCCTTCTTCTTCCATCTTGGAGCGTGCCGTTGCTGAACTGGACCGGCTGTGGCAGGATCTCCTCGGCGCCGACCCTCGCCTGGTGGCCGGGCGCCTGGCACTGGCATCGGGGTGGATTCGTTCTGATGCTTCAATTCAGGCGGCGTTGGTTCATGCCTCAACGGCCTGTGACGGAGAGAGGGAGGCCACCCTCGAGGCGAAGGCTGCCCGAGACGCGGCCCTGGGAGAGGAGGTTGAAGTCTACGGTCATTGCAAGGCGCTGGAGGATGAGCTGCAAGGCCTGCGGGACCAGCTCGCGAAGGAGGTTCGTCTTCGCCAGGAACAAGAAGAAGGCATGAAGGCTCGCGAGGCGGCCATCAAGGGCCGGGAGGCCAAGCTCAAGAAGCGTCGCGACCGCCTAAGTGCGCTAGGGGAGGAGCTGGAGGCGACGAGGGTCGAGCTGGACAGCAAGGCCAAGGTTCTTGCCGAGGATCGCGTGGCCTTCGCGGAAATGGAGAAAGACGCCCGTGCTTCACTGAAGACGCTTTACGAGAGCGGTCTGGACAGCCCGCTAGCTGGTGATGGTGACAGACCCGCCAAGCTGCTTCCTTTCCTCGTTAAGGCCCTTGGAGACGTCTCCCATGGCATTGGCCCCACGGCCGAGGCCGAGGCGCGCGTCCTGTCTTCTGCTGCCTTGACGCGGGTCTTCGCCCACATCTACCTTCGTGATCCCAACGCCGACCTCGATGGCCTGCTGGAACCGGTGAGCGGCGAGGGTGCTGCCGCCGCTGTCGAAGCCGTCAAGGGGCGCGCGGAGGTGCTGCTAGGGAAGTTCCGGCCTTCAGCACCAAGCCAAAGCAAAGCGCTGCCGGCCCTGCTGCTCCACGAGGCGAAGCCACTCAGCACAGCTTCACCGCCAACAAGTGACTCTGTTCCATCCCTGTTCTTCTTTCAATTCCTGCACATGCATCACGCCTCGGGGAGGCATTTAAACTTGCGTTTGGTATTGAGACGACAATATGGACTGTAATATTTGCTTTTAAGTTCCTTGAATTTTATGCTTTTCTTCCCTACTTGCTTGTGTTCTACGCCGGTAGAGCCCGGCCCCACGCGTGCCTCACCCAGCATTAGCCCCGACCGGAAACCAGGACGGGACCAAAGGAGTGAGGGGCTACGTGACAAGTTAGGCTCCTGAGTCGCGATGCTCAGGAGTCCCCCTTGGCGCGCGAACAACAAGTAGGGAGGCGCGATGTAGGTGTATCTTCCGTTCTACGTCTGCAGAGCCCGGCTCTGCGCGTACCTCACCCATCATAGCCTTTCGGAACTAAGGAGTGAGGGGCTACGGAGCCAGTTAGGCTCCTGAGTCGCGATGCTCAGGAGTCCCCCTTGGCGCGCGAACAACAAGTAGGAAGGCGCGATGTAGGTGTATCTTCCGTTCTACGTCTGCAGAGCCCGGCTCCGCGCGTACCTCACCCAGCATAGCCTTTCGGAACTAAGCAGTGAGGGGCTACGGAGCTAGTTAGGCTCCTGAGTCGCGATGCTCAAGAGCCCCCCTTGACGCGCAAACAGCGGGTGATGAGGTGCAATGTAAGCGGGGCTACCGTTCTACGTCTGCAGAGCCCGGCCCCGCGCGTACCTCACCCAGCATAGCCTTTCGGAACTAAGGAGTGAGGGGCTACGGGACCAGTTAGGCCCCTGAGTCGCGATGCTCAGGGGTCCCCCTTGACGCGCAAACGGCCTTCATACCTTGGCTCCGCTCGGGGAGAGACGTGCGACGAACCAGGCCCGAGGGCCCTGGCTGGGCGGCGTACGTCTGGGCGTGACCCAGTCGTAGCCCCCGTGCCTAGCCCCCTCACGCGGCACTCCCGAGGGGAGGCGTTGCAAGGAGGCTAGCCACTGAGCTCTGGGCTCCCTGAGGTTAATGCGGCCCAGAGGCCACCCCCAGTTGTTTATCACCAGCGCGGAGCATAGCGCTTCCGTATGTGTACGGGCATAGCCGCTCCTCGGCAGTGTCGTCAGCCAGCGCGGAGCATGGTGCTTCCACTGGTACGTGGGAGGGGGCTCCCCTCCGGGAGGAGCCCCCGGGGCGTATACAGCCCCGCCCTGACACGTGGCCGGCACGGTAGGGCTAGGTGAGGTGTATCTGGGCACCCGTGAGCCAGCGCGGGACTCACGAGGCCCTACCTCTAGGCGGGTTGCGCCTGGCACTGGGCCGTATCTTGAGATATGTCCCTGCAAAATTTGGTTAGATGCCGGTACTCTACGTCCTCGGGTCCCGGCCCTCGAGCTTGTCTGAGCCGTCGCTGGTATGCCAGGTCGCGATGCCGTGGACAAGGCCAGAGGGTGAGGGCTGGAGAGCCAATAGGAGCCCTGAGTCGCGATGCTCAGGCACCCCCCTTTAACGTGCAAGTGGCCGACATGGAGAAGAAAGGATGCCGTGGACAGGCATCAAGCAATCAAGCATGATAGGCAATGCATAGTTGGAAATAAACGCGAGGGAGATACACGCCGCTGGGCCTAGCCCGAGCGGCTTGGGGATGATGCAGCCCGAGGGGCGCCCCCAACAAGGCAACCTAACGACCAAAAAGTAAAAGGGGATACATGCCGCAGGGACGGACCCACACGGCCTGGGAGTGATGCAACCCTGGGAGGGTGCTCCCAGCTGGGAATGAATCTTGAAAGATGTCACCTGAGGATGTCGTCGGCGAAGTGGCGTTGGCGCAGCAGACTCGGTGGGCTGCGGAAGCCGATCCTCGCGAGCCCCCAGGCCCCAGGGCCTCGGGAGGCTCTGGAGGCACTGGTGGCTCCTCACGAGCCTGTCTTCCTGAGCCTCCATGATGCCCCGCATGAGGCGCTGGTACGCCGCAGCCATGCTCGGCAAGCCGCAAGGCATGCAAACATAGATGTGGGGTGGACCCCCGCAGCGCCCCACTCGCGAGGGCCAGAGACACTCCGTCGTGGCGATCTGATTGAGTCCTGGTACGTCGACGCAGACGCGCAGCCCACCATCCTCGCCTGGATGTGGGGCCACAGCTGGTAGACGGCGGCAACCTCTCATGATCCTTGACCCCTGTAGTTCTTGAATGGCCTCGTTAACGAACTCCTGCCGGTCTGACCTTCCTTGCCCGGCTTCTTCTCGAGGGAGACGTGCTTCGAAGCACGCCTCCACATGGTGCCCAAGCGCCTCCCTCGTGACCCTAGCTAGGTCGGTGACCCTCCAGGTGAGAGCCCCCGAGCCCTGCCTGAGGAGAGCGCCGGGCGCGCTTTCCTATGCGATGGATGGGGGTCCCCCTGGGCTGACACGGGCCCTGAGGGGCCTGCCTCCTGAGGGGCTGAGCCTGACGATGTCTTGTTCTTCTTGGGGGTGGTCTCAGGAAGCCTCCTGCTTCCGTGATTTGGGTCTTCTAGCGACGCGGCCTGAAAGGCTCGCTCTAGGGAACACACTGCATCCTTCTCTTCACAGGGCACCGTGATGACGCCGCCACTTCCTGGCATCTTGAGGACGTTGTAGCCGTGGTGAGTCACGGCCATGAACTTGGCCAGCGCTGGGTACCCGAGGATGGCGTTGTACGGCAGGCGGATGTGGGCGACGTCGAAGTCGATGAGCTCGGTGCGGTAGTTGCTGCGGGCCCCGAAGGTGACAGGGAGGCGGACCTGCCCGATCGGGACTATGGAACCGTCGGTGATTCCGGAGAAAGGCTTGGTTGGCTAAAGCTGGTCATAGGGCACTTGGAGATTCTTGAACGTTTCCACGGACAGGACGTTGAGCCCTGCCCCGCCATCGATGAGGGTCTTGGTGACTAGTACATTGCTGATGACTGGGGAGCAAAGCATCGGGAGGGCTCCGGCCGTGGCCGCGCGCTTGAGCTGGTCTGCTGAGCTGAACGTGATGGGGCACGCCGACCACCTGAGGGGGCGCATTGCTTCGAGCTTGGGGAGAACTGCATTCACTTCACGGGCAAACTGCTTGAAGATACGTTGAGAGGCTGGGGCTTGAGCTCCGCCCAGGATGCAGGCGATTGCGCGTGGCTCTTGGAAGCCCCAGCCCCCTCGTCTTGATGGCGGTCTTCATTCCTCCTTGGCTGAGGCGGCAGCGGAGGTAGGCCTGCGTTGCCATGAGGGCGATCCTCACGAGGCTGATCTCTCCAGTCTCCCTCACGAGGGAGGTCCCGCCAGCTGTCCTCGCGAGGTTGGTCGCGCCACCCCTAGCGCAGGCCGCGATCTTCCCAGTGTCCTGGGTTTCTTCCTCCACCTCTGCCGTAGCCCCGGTCAGCACGGTCAGGGCGACGGCCGATCCTTCCTTCTCGCACGGCGCGGAGTTCTTGACATTCATTGGTGTTGTGGGTGTGGAGGTCATGGTACACACAGTACCGGCTGCCCCTAGATGGTTCGGGCAGATCCTTGCCCCGCTTGGTGTCTGGTTCTGCCGCGAGTACGGTAGCCCCCTTGCGCTTCACGTCCTTGGCCTTGGGCTTCTTCTCTTTTGGGTCCGCGGCAGGCAGCTCGAGGAGGGAGAGACATCCCTCCTCAGCCCTGGCGCACTTGGTCGCCAAGTTGAACAGCTCCAGGCAGGTGCAGAGGTCTTCGTGCATCGCCAGCTCCTCCTTCATCTTGACATCGCGCACGCCATCGGAGAAGGCCGAGATGATGGCTTCCTCGGACACCTTGGGGACCTTGAGGCGCGCACTGTTGATGCGCTGGATGTACTTTTGCAGGGTCTCTCCGGGTTGTTGCTTGATGCGGTGCATGTCGCTTACAGCGGGTGGCCTGTCGCGAGTACCTTGGAAGTTGGCGATGAAGCGGGTGCGCATCTGGTCCCAGGAGGAGATCGTGCCTGGAGCCAGATTCAGGAGCCAGGTTCGAGCTCCTTCCTTGAGCGCCATGGGGAACCAGTTCGCCATGACCTTTTCATCCCCGCTGGCAGCCTCGATGCCCAGCTCATAGAGCTGGGGGAACTCTGCGGGATTAGTTGTGCCGTCGTAGCAAGGAGGCAGGTCTGGCTTGAACTTGCCGGGCCACGCAACGCTACGCAGCTCAGTGGTGTAGGCACGGCAGCCGGCGGTGGCCACGAAAGGATTCGGCTGGTGGAGAGCTTGGTCTTGAGGGTCCCCACGCGCTGCAGCTAGGAGCAGAGCGGGGTCTTGGCGTGCCGGAGCTGGAGCAGGGTCGTGGCGTGCCGGAGCAGGGAGCGCCCGGGCAGCTCCTTGTGGGCGAGGGACTTCTTGGCAGCTCCATTCTTGTTGCGCTGGCGCCTGACGGAGCGGGTTCCGCCCAGGGGCCAGGCGCCTTGGAGCCATGGCATCTTCTTGGAGAGGAGGCGGTTGGTACGCCTCTGGAGCTTCGTTGCCCGCGCGGGGTGGCGTGTGGCGCAAAGGAACAGACGGGGCGAAAGAGCCCCCTGCGGCACGGACAAGCTCAGCGACGCGGTCGAGTCACTCTTCGTAGATGTCGTCGATGGGGCGGTAGCGCAGGAGCTCGAGCCTCCAAGGGTGCGCAGAGCGCGCGGGACGAAGAACCGGCTGGTGCGAGCGATGGAGTAGCGGTGCAGCCGTCTTGGCGCACGGTTGGATGCTGAGATGACGCTTGCTGCTCGCCCCCCGCCGGGCCGGTGGCGGCGTTGATGGCGGGCGACGGGGAGCGACAAGGACGCCCACTAACAGGGGCCGTCTGGGCGACGCGAGAAGCGATGGCGGCCCGGCGCTCGGCGCGGGCCCGACAAGCGTCAGACATGGACGCGACGGTCGGAGGAGAACGGAGTGGTGGAGGACAGATTCCGGCGCACCCCTACCTGGCGCGCCAAATGTCGGATCACGGGTTCCGGCAGACCCTTAAGGTTCAAACACTGGGGTGCGTGCGTAGATCACGCCTTCTACCTCCCCGTCTCATAGAGATCTAAGCTACTAAAAGAACTGCACGAGAGACACAAGGTTTATACTGGTTCGGGCCACCGTTGTGGTGTAATACCCTACTCCAGTGCGCGGTTGGTGGATTGCCTCCTGGGGCTGGTGATGGTGAACAATACAAGGAAGAACAGCCTCGCGAGGGTCTGTTCTTGGCTGGGGCGATGAACTGCTAGGAGGAGTTCAGTCACCCTTCTCTCTCTCACTCACTCACTCTCTCTGCTTGCTAGCCGGACCAACCGAACCGACCGACCGAACCGAACCCAACCGAACCCCCCCCCCCCCCCCCCGCTATGCGAGTGGCTGGCCTTATTTATAGGCAAAGGCCCTCGGCCTCTCCCCAAATATTGAGCAGGAAGGGCGCCAACAATTGGCCAATTCGAAGGGGAACATCTAGTAGACTTATCCTGACTAAAGTTGATCTTCGCCTGCCAAAGGCTTTGCGGTGACGTCGTGCTGGGCTCCATGGTGACCTCCGTCTCGTAGTCCGCCTGGTCTGGTCTCGTTGCACCGAAATGGCAACCTTTGCCTGACGCCTCGGTACTCAACGGCTGCACTTGCCCCCTTTGCACCAAAGAGGAAAGAAGGACGTTGCGCACGCTGGCGCCGCCTGGCGCCCTGAGTCGTCATGGCTTGCGTCATGGGCACCTCACGAGGTACCCCGCCTTGATTTCTCCACCTCCTCGCGAGCCAGCCTGAGGAGGCTGTGCCTGAGGATGCGCCGTGTCGTTCGCCCCGCGAGGCTTGGCCCCTCGCGAGGGTCTTGAGTCTTATGTTGGTGAAGATAGGCCATGCTGGTGTCGGCGTTCTGGGAACGGGGGTCCCCAGACTTGCCTGCCTGCGGCCTGCGGCATGGCTCAAATGGGGGCCCAACATGGCCCATCTTCATCAAGCACAAGACTCAAGACCCTCGCGAGGGGCCAAGCCTCGAGAGGCGGATGACACGGCGCATCCTCAGGCGCAGCCTCCTCAGGTTGGCTCACGAGGAGACGGAGATATCAAGGTGGGGTACCTCGCGAGGTGCCCATGACGCAAGCCATGACGATCAAGGGTGCCAGGCGGGCGCCAGCGCGCGCAGCGTCCTTCTTTCCTCTTTGGTGCAAAGGGGGCAATTGCAGCTGCGGAGTACCGAGGCATCAGGCAAAGGTTGCCATTTTGGTGCAACGAGACCAGGACCGAGCGGACTACGAGATGGAGGTCACCATGGAGCCCAGCAAGGCGTCACCGCAGAGTCTTTCGCAGGCGAAGACCACCTGTAGTTAGGATAAGAGTACTTGCTGTCCCCCTTCAAATTAGCCCGCCATTGTTGGCTCCCTTCCTGCTCGATATTTGGGAAGAGGACCAGGGCCCCTATAAATAGGACCGGCCACCCACGTAGCAAGGGGTTCGGTTCGGCGTGTGGATCCAACTAGCAAGCAGAGAGAGAGGGAGAGAAGGCGACAGAACTCCTCCCGGTAGTCCGTCGCCCCAGCCAAGAACAGACCCTCGCGAGGCAGTTCTTCCTTGTACTGTTCATCATCACCAGCCCCAGGAGGCAATCCATCCACCACACACTGGAGTAGGGTATTACACCACAATGGTGGCCCGAACCAGTATAAATCTTGCGTCTCTTGTGTGATTCTTTTAGTAGTTTAGCTCTTCGTGAGACGGGGAGGTAGAAGGCGTGATTTCCGCGCACACCCCAGTGTTCGAACCTTAAGGGTCTGCCGGAACCCGAAATCTGACATTTGGCGCGCCAGGTAGGGGTGCCCCGGAATCCGTCTTCCACCGCTCCGCCCTCCTCCGGCCGCCGCATCCATGTGCGGCACCAGTCGGGCTCGCGCCGCCCCGGCGGCCCTCGCCTGTGGGCGTTCTCGTCGCCCCCCGCCGCCCGCTGTCAACACCGCCACCGGCTCGGCGGGAAACGAGCTCCAAGCACCACCCCAGCATCCGCCTACACGACAGAGTAACTGCACCGCGGCACCGACGCCTCCGGTCGTTGCGGCCCTCCTGGGCGGCTCGCAGGCGCCGCCCACAAGTCGCCACGTCAAGCCTTTTGCCCGACGGGTTAGCACCGCTTCCGCACGGCAGGGGGCTCCCCAGGACCGAGCGGCGCGCGAGGTCGATCTGACCTTCAGCTCGGAGGACCACCCCACCAACCTGGTCGGCTCGGGCGCGCTCCCCCTGCTGTGCACCCTCACCATCTGCCAGGTGGCCGTCACCAGGACCCTCATCGACGGCGGCGCGGGCCTTAGCCTGCTTTCGGTCGAGACTTTCAACCTCTTCTGCATACCCCAGGAGCGGCTGCGGCCCAGCCAATCTTTCTCGGGCGTCGGAGGCCGATCATCCGACTCCCTGGGACAGATCCGGCTCTCGGTAACCTTTGGCACCTATGACAACTTCCGCACGGAGACGGTCGACTTCGACATCGCCCCCGTCGGCCTCCCTTACAACGCCATCCTCGGCTACCCAGCACTGGCCCAGTTCATGGCCGCCACGCACCCGGCGTACAACCTCATGAAGATGCCCGGGAGCAACGTACCCTCACCGTGCGCGGGGACATCGGGGACACCCTGCGAGTACTCAAGCTCGCCTTCAAGACAACGACGTCGGCACGGCATGTCAACGCAGAGACCCCTGAGCCCAAGAGGGCTGCGCCCGCCAAGAAGAAGCAGTTGTTCACCCAGGACAAGGTAGAGACCAAGCAGATACCCGTCGACGAGGACGGGTCCTGCAGTGCCACTTTCACCATAGGCGCCAACCTTGAGCCTGAGCAGGAGGAGGCCTTGGTCAAGTTCTTGTGCGCGAATAAGAAGGTATTTGCTTGGGAGCCCGATCAGCTGGCTGGGATCCCCAGGAGCGTCATCGAGCATCACCTCAACGTGTGCCCAAATGTGCGCCCCGTGAAGCAGAAGGCCAGGCGGCAGTCCATGGAAAAGCAGGCCTTCATTGTTCAAGAGACCCGCAAGCTAGAAGCCGCTGGGGTCATTCGCGAGGTTCGATACCCGGATTGGTTGGCCAACCCTGTCGTTGTGCCCAAGAAAGGGGGGAAAGAACGCGTGTGTGTCGACTTCACCAACCTCAACAAGGCATGCCCGCAAGATCCGTTTCCGCTCCCCCGCATCGACTAGATCGTCGATTCCACTGTGGAGTGCGACCCGCTGTGCTTCCTAGACGCCTTCTCCGGGTATCACCAGATCAAGATGGCGGTGGAAGACGTTGAGAAGACCGCCTTCTTGACCCCGTGCGGGGTGTACTGCTATACGTGCATGCCGTTCGGACTGCGTAATGCAGGGGCAACCTTTCAGCGGCTGATGCACATCACCTTGGGCCCGCAACTCGGGAAGAATGTCGAAGCTTACGTTGATGACATTGTAGTAAAATCTCGGGCGGCCAAGACCCTGATACAAGACCTGGAGGAGACCTTTGCGAGCCTCGACGCAGTAAACATGCGGCTCAACCCGGAGAAATGTGTGTTCGGCGTCCCCTCGGGCAAGCTTTTGGGATTCCTCATGTCCCATCATGGCATTGAGGCCAACCCCGAGAAGGTCAAGGTGGTCGAGGACATGAGCCCGCCAAAGACCCTCAGAGAAATGCAGAAGCTCACTAGGCGCGTGACCGCGCTAGGGCGCTTCATCTCCAAATTAGGGGAGCGAGCGCTGCCTTTCTTCTAGCTGATGAAGAAAAAGGGGCCCTTTGAGTGGACTGTAGAGCCGGATAAGGCGTTTCAAGATCTCAAGAGGTACCTGACCAGTCCCCCGGTCATGGTGGCTCTGCGCCCTCAGGAGCCCCTGCTGCTTTACCTTGCTGCCACTCCTTACTCCGCCAGCGCAGCTCTGGTGGTGGTTAGGGAGGAACGCCAAGTCAACACCGCAGCGGCAGCCCGAGGCAAGATGAAACGGGAACAAGGAAAGCATGCAGAAGCCGCAACCACAATTGAGAAGGGTCAGCTACCGAAGAATACACCGGAGGCGGGTGAGGCCACACGCCCCGATGGTCCACCTCCCGAGGCCACGCCGTCTCGTGAGGAGCCCTTACCTCCCAAGGGCGCCGCAACCCCAGATGCTCTCAGCCTCGTAGAGCATCCCGTCTACTTTGTTAGCACAGTGTTACAGGACACGAGGGCACGGTACCCAATGCCTCAGAAGCTCCTCCTCGCGCTCCTGGTAGCCTCATGCAAGCTGCGTCACTACTTCCAAGCTCATCCCATCAAGGTCGTCTCATCGTACCCCCTAGAGAGGGTGCTCAGGAGCCCTAACTCAGCAGGAAGGGTCGCTGAGTGGAACATGGAGCTGCAGGCATTTCAGCTCGAGTTCAGCACAACCAGGGTTATCAAAGGGGCAGCGTTGGCGGATTTGATAGCGGAATGGGCGGAGGCACCAGGCCTCAGGGACAAGGAGGATCGGTCCCTCTCTCCGGGGAGTGAGGCGCCGGAAGGCTGGGTCATGTACTTCGATGGGGCGTTCTCCAGACACGGCGCGGGTGCTAGTGCGGTGCTGGTATCACCCACTCAGGATAAGCTCTACTATGCCGTGCAGCTCTGTTTCCAGCAAGGTGAAAAGGTCTCCAATAATATTGCAGAATATGAGGGACTGATAGCCGGGTTGAAGGCCGCAGTAGCCCTGGGAGTGAAACGCCTCACCGTCAAGGGCGACTCGCAGCTCCTAGTCAACTTATCCAACAAGGTGTACGAGCCGAAGGACGAGCATATGGAGGCCTACCTAGCAGAGGTCCGCAGGATGGAAAAGCGGCTCTGGGGGCTGGAACTGCAGCACGTGCCCCGTGGCACCAATCAGGTGGCCGACGATATCGCCAAGCGCACGTCCAGGCGGTTACCCCAGGAGCCTGGCGTTTTCGAGGAGCGGCTCTTCAAACCCTCATCTCTGCCGTCACTGTCAAACACGGCTCAGCCCTTGGAGGAGCTCCCCCAGCCACCTACCTCGGGAGCTCCGACCTGTGGCCCGGCCTCAGGAGCGCGCTTGCTCCTGGCGATGGAACCTCAGGAGGGTTGTTGGATCACAGAGCTCCGGGGCTACCTGACGCAAGGGACCTTGCCGGAGAGCGAGGAGGAAGCAGAGCGAGTGGCGCGGCAGGCGACGGCATACTGCATCAGAGATGCAGAACTCTACCGGAAGCGACCAAACGATGTAGTTCTACGTTGCATCTCCAGGGAACAAGGAAAGGAACTACTGGAGGACATACACGGTGGGGACTGCGGGCACCACTCATCATCACGGACCCTCATCAGCAAGGCATTCCGTAGCGGTTTCTATTGGCCCACCACGCTCAACGACGCAATCGAATTAGTAAAGGCTTGCGAAGCCTGCCAGTTCCACGCCAAGCAGATCCATCAGCCAGCAGGAGGCTTGCAGACTATCCCCCTTTCGTGGACGTTCGCGGTCTGGGGACTGGACATTTTGGGCCCGTTTCCTCGGGCGCCAGGGGGCTATCGCTACCTCTATGTTGCCGTGGACAAATTCACCAAGTGGGCTGAAGTGGAGGCAGTCCGCGCCATCCCTGCGGGCTCTGCGGTCAAGTTCATCAAGGGCATCGTGAGCCGGTTCGGTGTGCCGAATCGCATCATCACGGACAATGGTTCGTAGTTCACTAGTAATCTCTTCAAAACATATTGTGCTAACCTTGGAACACAGATATGCTACGCCTTAGTGGCGCACCCCCGAAGCAACGGCCAAGCCGAGCGAGCCAACGCGGAGGTCCTGAGGGGCCTCAAGACCAGGACATTCAAGAAGAAGCTGGAGGCCTGTGGCAGAGGATGGTACGACGAGCTGCAGTCCGAGCTATGGTCCATCCGCACCACCGCGACCAATGATGGGGAACGTAGTAATTTCAAAATTTTCCTACGCACACACAAGATCATGGTGATGCATAGCAACGAGGGGGAGAGTGTTGTCTACGTACCAACGCAGACCGACTGCGGAAGCGATCACACAACGTAGAGGAAGTAGTCGTACGTCTTCTTCCCGATCCGACCGATCTAAGCACCGTTACTCCGGCACCTCCGAGTTCTTAGCACACGTTCAGCTCGATGACGATCCTCGGGCTCCGATCCAGCAAAGCGTCGAGGAAGATTTCCGTCAGCACGACGGCGTGGTGACGATCTTGATGTACTACCGACGCAGGGCTTCGCCTAAGCACTGTAACGGTATGATCGAGGTGGAATTTGGTGGCAGGGGGCACCGCACACGGCTAAGGAACGATCTCAAGGATCAACTTGTGTGTCTTGGGGTGTCCCCTGCCCCTGTATATAAAGGATTGAAGGGGGGAGGCTGGCCGGCCAAAGGAGGGAGGCGCAGGAGGAGTCCTACTCCTACCGGGAGTAGGACTCCCCCCCCCCCAATCCTATTCCAACTAGGACTCCTGGGAAAAAAGGGAGAGGGAAAGAGAGAGAGGTGGCCGGCCACCTCTCCTAGTCCTAATAGGACTAGGGGAGGGGGAGAGGCGCGCAGCCCTCCTTGGCAGCCCCTTTCACCTTTCCACAATGGCCCATGTAGGCCCATTTGGCTCCCGGGGGGTTCCGGTAACCCTCCCGGTAATCCGGTAAAATCCCGATTTCACCCGGAACACTTCCGATGTCCAAACATAGGCTTCCAATATATCAAACTTTACGTCTCGACCATTTCGAGACTCCTCATCATGTACGTGATCTCATCCGGGACTCCGAACAACCTTCGGTACATCAAAATGCATAAACTCATAATAACTGTCATCGTAACGTTAAGCGTGCGGACCCTACGGTTCGAGAACATTGTAGACATGACCGAGACACATCTCCGGTCAATAACCAATAGCAGGACCTGGATGCCCATATTGGCTCCTACATATTCTATGAAGATCTTTATCGGTCAGACCGCATAACAACATACGTTGTTCCCTTTGTCATCGGTATGTTACTTGCCTGAGATTCGATCGTCGGTATCCGATACCTAGTTCAATCTCGTTACCGGCAAGTCTCTTTACTCGTTCCGTAATACATCATCCCGCAACTAACTTATTAGTTGCACTGCTTGCAAGGCTTAAGTGATGTGTATTACCGAGAGGGCCCAGAGATACCTCTCCGACAATCGGAGTGACAAATCCTAATCTCGAAATACGCCAACCCAACATCTACCTTTGGAGCCACCTGTAGTACTCCTTTATAATCACCCAGTTACGTTGTGACGTTTGGTAGTACCCAAAGTGTTCCTCCGGCAAACGGGAGTTGCATAATCTCATAGTTATAGGAACATGTATAAGTCATGAAGAAAAGCAATAGCAACATACTAAACGATCGGGTGCTAAGCTAATGGAATGGGTCATGTCAATCAGATCATTCAACTAATGATGTGACCTCGTTAATCAAATAACAACTCTTTGTTCATGGTTAGGAAACATAACCATCTTTGATTAACGAGCTAATCAAAGTAGAGGCATACTAGTGACACTCTGTTGGTCTATGTATTCACACATGTATTATGTTTCTGGTTAATACAATTCTAGCATGAATAATAAACATTTATCATGATATAAGGAAATAAATAATAACTTTATTATTGCCTCTAGGGCATATTTCCTTCAGTCTCCCACTTGCACTAGAGTCAATAATCTAGATTACACAGTAATGATTCTAACACCCATGGAGCCTTGGTGCTGATCATGTTTTGCTTGTGGAAGAGGCTTAGTCAATGGGTCTGCAACATTCAGATCCGTATGTATCTTGCAAATCTCTATGTCTCCCACCTGGAATAGATCCCGGATGGAATTGAAGCGTCTCTTGATGTGTTTGGTCCTTTTGTCAAATCTGGATTCCTTTGCCAAAGCAATTGCACCAGTATTGTCACAAAAGATTTTCATTGGACCCGATGCACTAGGTATGACACCTAGATCAGATATGAACTCCTTCATCCAGACTCCTTCGTTCGCTGCTTCCGAAGCAGCTATGTATTCCGCTTCACATGTAGATCCCGCTACGACGCTTTGTTTAGAACTGCACCAACTGACAGCTCCACCGTTTAAAGTAAACACGTATCCGGTTTGCGATTTAGAATCATCCGGATCAGTGTCAAAGCTTGCATCAACGTAACCTCTTACGGTGAGCTCTTTGTCACCTCCATATACGAGAAACATATCCTTAGTCCTTTTTAGGTATTTCAGGATGTTCTTGACCGCTGTCCAGTGATCCACTCCTGGATTACTTTGGTACCTCCCTGCTATACTTATAGCAAGGCACACATCAGGTCTGGTACACAGCATTGCATACATGATAGAGCCTATGGCTGAAGCATAGGGAACATCTTTCATTTTCTCTCTATCTTCTGTAGTGGTCGGGCATTGAGTTTGACTCAACTTCACACCTTGTATCATAGGCAAGAACCCTTTCTTTGCTTGATCCATTTTGAACTTCTTCAAAATCTTGTCAAGGTATGTGCTTTGTGAAAGTCCAATTAAGCGTCTTGATCTATCTCTATAGATCTTTATGCCTAATATGTAAGCAGCTTCACCGAGGTCTTTCATTGAAAAACTTTTATTCAAGTATCCCTTTATGCTATCCAGAAATTCTATATCATTTCCAATCAGTAATATGTCATCCACATATAATATCAGAAATGCTACAGAGCTCCCACTCACTTTCTTGTAAATACAGGCTTCTCCAAAAGTCTGTATAAAACCAAATGCTTTGATCACACTATCAAAGCATTTATTCCAACTCCGAGATGCTTGCACCAGTCCATAAATGGATCGCTGGAGTTTGCACACTTTGTTAGCTCCCTTTGGGTTGACAAAACCTTCTGGTTGCATCATATACAACTCTTCTTCCAGAAATCCATTCAGGAATGCAGTTTTTACATCCATTTGCCAAATTTCATAATCATAAAATGCGGCAATTGCTAACATGATTCTGACAGACTTAAGCATCGCTACGGGTGAGAGAGTCTCATCGTAGTCAACTCCTTGAACTTGTCGAAAACCTTTTGCGACAAGTCGAGCTTTGTAGACAGTAACATTACCATCAGCGTCAGTCTTTTCCTTAAAGATCCATTTATTCTCAATTGCTTGCCGATCATCGGGCAAGTCAACCAAAGTCCATACTTTGTTCTCATACATGGATCCCATCTCACATTTCATGGCTTCAAGCCACTTTGCGGAATCTGGGCTCACCATCGCTTCTTCATAGTTCGTAGGTTCGTCATGATCTAGTAGCATGACTTCCAGAATAGGATTACCGTACCACTCTGGTGCGGATCTTACTCTGGTTGATCTACGAGGTCCAGTAGCATCTTGATCTAAAGTTTCATGATCATCACCATTAACTTCCTCTCTTATTGGCGTAGGTCTCACAGAAACAGTTTTCTGTGATGTACTATTTCCCAATAACGGAGTAGGTACAGTTACCTCGTCAAGTTCTACTTTCCTCCCACTCACTTCTTTCGAGAGAAACTCCTTCTCAAGAAAGTTTCTGAATTTAGCAACAAAAGTCTTGCCTTCGGATCTGTGATAGAAGGTGTATCCAATAGTTTCCTTTGGATATCCTATGAAGACACATTTCTCCGATTTGTGTTCGAGCTTACCAGGTTGAAACTTTTTCACATAAGCATCGCAGCCCCAAACTTTAAGAAACGACAACTTTGGTTTCTTGCCAAACCACAGTTCATAAGGCGTCGTCTCCACGGATTTTGATGGTGCCCTATTTAACGTGAATGCGGCTGTCTCTAAAGCATAACCCCAAAACGATAGCGGTAAATCAGTAAGAGACATCATAGATCGGACCATATCTAGTAAAGTACGATTACGACGTTCGGACACACCATTACGTTGTGGTGTTCCGGGTGGCGTGAGTTGCGAAACTATTCCACAATTTTTCAAATGTACACCAAACTCGTAACTCAAATATTCTCCTCCACGATCAGATCGTAGAAACCTTATTTTCTTGTTACGATGATTTTCAACTTCACTCTGAAATTCTTTGAACTTTTCAAACGTTTCAGATTTGTGTTTCATTAAGTAGATATACCCATATCTGCTTAAATCATCTGTGAAAGTGAGAAAATAACGATATCCGCCACGAGCCTCAATATTCATCGGACCACATACATCGGTATGTATGATTTCCAACAAATCTGTTGCTCTCTCCATAGTACCGGAGAACGGTGTTTTGGTCATCTTGCCCATGAGGCACGGTTCGCAAGTACCAAGTGATTCATAATCAAGTGGTTCCAAAAGCCCATCAGTATGGAGTTTCTTCATGCGCTTTACACCGATATGACCTAAACGGCAGTGCCACAAATAAGTTGCACTATCATTATTAACTCTGCATCTTTTGGCTTCAACATTATGAATATGTGTATCACTACTATCGAGATTCATCAAAAATAGACCACTTTTCAAAGGTGCATGACCATAAAAGATATTACTCATATAAATAGAACAACCATTATTCTCTGATTTAAATGAATAACCATCTCGCATTAAACAAGATCCAGATATAATGTTCATGCTCAACGCTGGCACCAAATAACAATTATTTAGGTCTAATATTAATCCCGAAGGTAGATGTAGAGGTAGCGTGCCGACCGCGATCACATCGACTTTGGAACCGTTTCCCACGCGCATCGTCACCTCGTCCTTTGCTAGTGTCCGCTTATTCTGTAGTCCCTGTTTCGAGTTGCAAATATTAGCAACAGAACCAGTATCAAATACCCAGGTGCTACTGCGAGCATTAGTAAGGTACACATCAATAACATGTATATCACATATACCTTTGTTCACCTTGCCATCCTTCTTATCCGCCAAATACTTGGGGCAGTTCTGCTTCCAGTGACCAATCTGCTTGCAGTAGAAGCACTCAGTTTCAGGCTTAGGTCCAGACTTGGGTTTCTTCTCTTGAGCAGCAACTTGCTTGCCGTTCTTCTTGAAGCTCCCCTTCTTCTTCCCTTTGCCCTTTTTCTTGAAACTAGTGGTTTTGTTAACCATCAACACTTGATGCTCCTTCTTGATTTCTACCTCCGCAGCTTTCAGCATTGCGAAGAGCTCGGGAATAGTCTTGTTCATCCCTTGCATATTATAGTTCATCACAAAGCTCTTGTAGCTTGGTGGCAGTGATTGGAGAATTCTGTCAATGACCCAATCATCCGGAAGTGTAACTCCCAATTGAATCAAGTGATTATTATACCCAGACATTTTGAGTATATGCTCACTGACAGAACTGTTCTCCTCCATCTTGCAGCTATAGAACTTATTGGAGACTTCATATCTCTCAATCCGGGCATTTGCTTGAAATATTAACTTCAACTCCTGGAACATCTCATATGCTCCATGACGTTCAAAACGTCGTTGAAGTCCCGGTTCTAAGCCGTAAAGCATGGCACACTGAACTATTGAATAGTCATCAGCTTTGCTCTGCCAGACGTTCATAACTTCTAGTGTTGCTCTAGCAGCAGGCCTGGCACTCAGCGGTGCTTCCAGGACGTAATTCTTCTGTGCAGCAATGAGGATAATCCTCAAGTTACGGACCCAGTCCATGTAATTGCTACCATCATCTTTTCCAACATTATTGTGGCTCACTAACAATTGCATCAAATTTTGCGCCACCATCCTAACCGAGCTCCACCATAAGATTTTATTTGTGTAGGTGCGAGAAACCGATAAGAATTGGTACCAATTGTGCTATCTCCTTGTTACACATGTGAATGATCATTGATCCATCTTCAACATCGGTCAAGGTACATTTGGTATAAGTTCTTATCTTTCTCCCACTCACATATTTGCTTGGAATGATGGATAGGACAAGTTCTTCTACCAACCCACTCTTCATTGAGCAAGACGACGACATGAACAACTACGTCACCAAAAACCACCTCTTCAGCGCACAACGAGCTTTGCATCAAGAACAACAAGCAATGAGCGACCTGCTACCTCTTGAGCACTGCGTTGGTTTTCCCCGAAGAGGAAGGGATGATGCAGCAAAGTAGCGTAAGTATTTCCCTCAGTTTTTGAGAACCAAGGTATCAATCCAGTAGGAGGCTACGCGCGAGTCCCTCGTACCTACACAAAACAAATAAATCCTCGCAACCAACACAAATAGGGGTTGTCAATCCCTACACGGCCACTTACGAGAGTGAGATCTGATAGATATGATAAGATAATATTTTTGGTATTTTTGTGATAAAGATGCAAAGTAAAATAAAGGCAAAGTAAAAAAAGCAAAGGAACTAACTAAGTAGTAAGAGATTAATATGATAAAGATAGACCCGGGGGCCATAGGTTTCACTAGTGGCTTCTCTCGAGAGCATAAGTATTCTACGGTGGGTGAACAAATTACTGTTGAGCAATTGACAGAATTGAGCATAGTTATGAGAATATCTAGGTATGATCATGTATATAGGCATCACGTCCGAGACAAGTAGACCGACTCCTGCCTGCATCTACTACTATTACTCCACTCATCGACCGCTATCCAACATGCATCAAGAGTATTAAGTTAAAAACAGAGTAACGCCTTAAGCAAGATGACATGATGTAGAGGGATAAACTCATGCAATATGATGAAAACCGCATCTTGTTATCCTCGATGGCAACAATACAATACGTGCCTTGCTGCCCCTGCTGTAACTGGGAAAGGACACCGCAAGATTGAAACCAAAGCTAAGCACTTCTCCCATTGCAAGAATGATCAATCTAGTAGGCCAAACCAAACTGATAATTTGAAGAGACTTGCAAAGATAACCAATCATACATAAAAGAATCCAGAGAAGATTCAAATATTGTTCATAGATAGACTTGATCATAAACCCACAATCCATCAGTCTCAACAAACACACTGCAAAAAGAAGATTACATCGAATAGTTCTCCATGAGAGAGGGGGAGAACAATGTATTGAGATCCAAAAAGAGAGAAGAAGCCATCTAGCTAATAACCATGGTCTCGTAGGTCTGAGGTAAACTACTCACACTTCATCGGAGAGGCTATGGTGTTGATGTAGAAGCCCTCCGTGATCGATGCCCCCTCCGGCAGAGCTCCGGTACAGGCCCCAAGATGGAATCTCGTGGATACAGAAAGTTGTGGCAGTGGAATTAGGTTTTTGGCTCCGTATCTGATCGTTTGGGGGTACGTAGGTATATATAGGAGGAAGGAGTACATCGGTGGAGCAATAGGGGGCCCACGAGGGTGGAGGGCGCGCCTGGGGGGGTAGGCGCGCCCCCTACCTCGTGGCCTCCTCTTTTGTGTCATGACGTAGGGTCCAAGTCTCCTGTGTCTTGTTCGTTGAGGAAATCACGTTCCCGAAGGTTTATTCCGTTTTGGACTCCGTTTGATATTCCTTTTCTTTGAAACCCTAAAACAGGCAAAAAAACAGCAATTCTGGGCTGGGCCTCTGGTTAATAGGTTAGTCCCAAAAATAATATAAAAGTGGAAAATAAAGCCCAATAATGTCCAAAACAGTAGATAATATAGCATGGAGCAATCAAAAATTATAGATACGTTGGAGACGTATCAAGCATCCCCAAGCTTAATTCATGCTCGTCCTCGAGTAGGTAAATGATAAAAACAGAATGTTTTATGCGGAGTGCTACTTGGCATAATTTTAATGTAATTCTTCTTAATTGTGGTATGAATATTCAGATCCGAAAGATTCAAGACAAAATTTTAATATTGACATAAAAATAATAATACTTCAAGCATACTAACAAAGCAATTATGTCTTCTCAAAATAGCATGGCCAAAGAAAGTTATCCCTACAAAATCATATAGTCTGGCTATGCTCCATCTTCACCACACAAATTATTTAAATCATGCACAACCCCGATGACAAGCCAAGCAATTGTTTCATACTTTTGGTGTTCTCTAACATTTTCAATCTTCACGCAATACATGAGCGTGAGCCATGGACATAGCACTTATAGGTGGAATAGAATGGTGGTTGTGGAGAAGACAAAAAAGGGAGAAGATAGTCTCACATCAACTAGGCGTATCAACGGGCTTTGGAGATGCCCATCAATAGATATCAATGTGAGTGAGTAGGGATTGCCATGCAACGGATGCACTAGAGCTATAAGTATATGAAAGTTCAACAAAAGAAACTAAGTGGGTGTGCATCCAACTTGCTTGCTCATGAAGACCTAGGGCATTTTGAGGAATCCCGTCATTGGTATATACAAGACGAGTTCTATAATGAAAAATTCCCACTAGTATATGAAAGTGATAACATCGGAGACTCTCTATCATGAAGATCATGGTGCTACTTTGAAGCACGAGTGTGGTGAAAGGATAGTACCATTGCCCCTTCTCTCTTTTCTCTCATTTTTTATTTGGGCCTTCTCTTTTTTTCTTTTTTTATGGCCTCTTTTTTTTCGTCCGGAGCCTCATCCCGACTTGTGGGGGAATCATAGTCTCCATCATCCTTTCCTCACTGGGACAATGCTCTAATAATGATGATCATCACACTTTTATTTTCTTACAACTGAACAATTACAACTCGATACTTAGAACAAAATATGACTCTATATGAATGCCTCTGGCGGTGTACCGGGATGCAAGGACTCATGAGTGACATGTATGAAAGAATTATGAACGGTGGCTTTGCCACAAATACTATGTCAACTACATGATCATGCTAAGCAATATGACAATGATGGAGTGTGTCATAATAAACGGGATGGTGGAAAGCTGCATGGCAATATATCTCGGAATGGCTATGGAAATGCCATAATAGGAAGGTATGGTGGCTGTTTTGAGGAAGGTATATGGTGGGTGTATGATACCGGCGAAAGGTGTGCGGTATTAGAGAGGCTAGCAAAGGTGGAAGGGTGAGAAAATTGTACAATCCATGGACTCAACATTAGTCATAAAGAACTCATATACTTATTGCAAATATCTACAAGTTATCAAAGCAAAGTATTATGCGCATGCTCCTAGGGGGATAGATTGGTAGGAAAATACCATCGCTCGTCCCCGACCGCCACTCATAAGGAAGACAATCAAAAAATAAATCATGCTCCGACTTCATCACATAATGGTTCACCATACGTGCATGCTACGGGAATCACAAACTTTAACACAAGTATTCTTCAAATTCACAACTACTCAACTAGCACAACTTTAATATCACCATCTTCATATCTCAAAACAATTATCAAGCATCAAACTTCTCATAGTATTCAACACACTCATAAGAAAGTTTTCTTATTAATCTTGTATACCAAGCATATTAGGATTTTAAGAAAATTACCATGCTATTTAAGACTCTCAAAATAATCTAATTGAAGCATGAGAGATCAGTAGTTTCTATAAAACAAATCCACCACCGTGCTCTAAAAGATATAAGTGAAGTACTAGAGCAAAACTATATAACTCAAAAGATATAAACGAAGCACATAGAGTATTCTAACAAATTCCAAATCGTGTATGGATCTCTCAAAAGGTGTGTACAGCAAGGATGATTTTGGTAAACTAAAAAGTAAATACTCAAATCATACAAGACGCTCCAAGCAAAACACATATCATGTGGCGAATAAAAATATAGCTCCAAGTAAAGTTACCGGTAGAAGTAGACGAAAGAGGGGATGCCTTCCGGGGCATCCCCAAGCTTTGGCTTTTAGGTGTCCTTATATTATATTGGGGGTGCCATGGGCATCCCCAAGCTAAGTCTCTTGCCACTCCTTGTTCCATAATCCATCAAATCTTCACCCAAAACTTGAAAACTTCACAACACAAAACTTAAAGTAGAAAATCTCGTGAGCTCCCTTAGCGAAAGAAAACAAAAGACCACTTCAAGGTACTGTAATGAACTCATTATTTATTTATATTTGTGTTATACCTACTGTATTCCAACTTCTCTATGGTTTATAAACTATTTTATTAGCCATAGATTCATCAAAATAAGCAAACAACACACGAAAAACAGAATCTGTCAAAAACAGAATAGTCTGTAGTAATCTGCAGCTAGCGCAAGATCTGAAACACCAAAAATTGTAAAATAATTTTCTGGACGTGAGGAATTTATCTATTAATCATCTGCAAAAATAATTAACTAAATATCACTTTCCAAATAAAAATGGCAGTAGTTCTCGTGAGCGCTAAAGTTTCTGTTTTTTACAGAAAGTGTAACAGACTTTCCCCAGGTCTTCCCAACGGTTCTACTTGGCACAAACACTAATTAAACACAAAAAACACAACAGAAACATAGGATAGATAAATTATTTATTACTAAACAGTATCAAAAAGCAAGGAATAAAAATAAAATTGGGTTGCCTCCCAACAAGCGCTATCGTTTAACTCCCCTAGCTAGGCATAACAAGCAAGGATAGATCTAGGTATTGCCATCTTTGGTAGGCAATCCATAAGTGGCTCTCATAATAGATTCATAAGGTAATTTAATTTTCTTTCTAGGAAATTGTTCCATGCCTTTCCTTAATGGAAATTGGAATCTAATATTTCCTTCCTTCATATCAATAATTGCACCAATCGTTCTACGGAAAGGTTTACCAAGAATAATAGGACATGAAGGATTGCAATATATGTCAAGAACAATAAAGTCTAGGGGCACATAATTCCTATTTTCAACAATAAGAACATCATTAATTCTTCCCATAGGTTTCTTAATAGTGGAATCCGCAAGGTGCAAGTGTAAAGAGCAATCATCAAAATCACGGAAACCTAACAAATCACACAAAGTCTTTGGAATCGTGGAAACACTAGCACCCAAATCACATAAAGCATAGCATTCATGATATTTAATTTTAATTTTAATAGTTGGTTCTGAGGGAGTCCTGGATTAGGGGGTCTCCGAACAGCTGGACTATATCCTTTGGCCGGACTGTTGGACTATGAAGATACGAGATTGAAGACTTCGTCCCGTGTCCGGATGGGACTCTACTTGGCGTGGAAGGCAAGCTAGGAAATATGGATATGTATATCTCCTCCTTTGTAACCGACCTTGTGTAACCCTAGCCCCCTCCAGTGTCTATATAAATCTGAGGGTTCTAGTCCGTAGTACAAGATACAACCATACCATAGGCTAGCTTCTAGGGTTTAGCCTCTTTGATCTCGCGGTAGATCAACTCTTGTAATACTCATATCATCAAGAACAATCAAGCAGGACGTAGGGTATTACCTCCATCAAGAGGGCCCGAACCTGGGTATACATCGTGTCCCCTGCCTCCTGTTACCATCCGCCTTAGACGCACAGTTCGGGACCCCCTACCCGAGATCCGCCGGGTTTGACACCGACATTGGTGCTTTCATTGAGATTTCCACTCTGTCGTCACCATAAGGCTTGATGGCTCCTTCGATCATTGCTAGCGATGCGGTCCAGGGTGAGGCTTTCCTCCCCGGACAGATCTTCGTATTTGGCGGCTTCGCACTGTGGGCCAATTCGCTTGGCCATCTGGAGCAGATCGAGAGCTACGCCCCTGGCCATCAGGTCAGGTTCGGAAACTTAAACTACGCCGCCGACATCCACGGAGACTTGATCTTCGACGGATTCGAGCCCATGTCGGATACGCCGCACAGTCATGACGAGCATGACATAACTCTGTCGTCGGACAGTGTTCGGGAGATCGCATCCGCAACTACTCCGGCCGTTAATCTGCAGCAAATCGCGTCATCCGAGAGCGGAGGGATAGACCCCGCCATGGAGGCCGCCCTCTCAGTGGCGATAGATCCAGATACTGACTTCACCCCTTACAAGAGCCGTATCGCCGAACCACTGGGTTCGTCTCCGGCCACGGATTCCGAGCCGCTCACATCTGTACCCATCGAATCTGACTGGGCACAGATCATGTAGTTCACCTCTGCGGATATCTTTCAGCACTCGCCCTTCGGCGATGTCATAAATTCATTAAGGTCTCTCTCCCTGTCAAGAGAACCTTGGCTGAACTATGTCCGGCTAGAATGGGATGCGGACGACGAAGAAATTCGCTGCCGACCCACCACCCACTTAGTAGCCACTATCGACGACTTAACCGACATGCTCGACTTCGACTCCGAAGACTTCGATGGTATGGACGACGAAGCCGGAGATGAATAGGAACCATTGCACTCAGGGCGCTGGACCGCCACCTCATCATATGATATATACATGATGGACACCCCCAAAGAAGGCAATGGTGACGAGACAACGGAGGATGACCCCTCCAAGAAGCAATCCAAGCGCCGACGTCAGCGGCGCCGCTCTAAGTCCCACCATAGCAAAAACAGCGATAACAGCGCAAGAGGAAATAACAGTCCAGTCGACTCTAGAAGAAACGACGAATGCACCGCCCCGGTGGCAGAGCACGATCAAGATGCAAACTACAAACATAGTACGGATCCGACGTCCGAACACAACGACGCCAAGGATAAGCCTCATCAAACCCCGTCTGGGGAAGAAAATAGTCCAGACGAAGATGCATACATCATCCCGGAAACGCACTTGGAGCAAAAGAACCTCCGCAGAAGGCTTATTGCCACAGCGAGGAGCCTGAAGAAATAGAAGCAAAGGCTCAAGGTCGCACAAGATACGCTCAACAGCAGGTGGAACAAAGTAACAAAGTATGGTGGAAGTTACCATTAAAATAGCTATCCAAAGCGCAAGCTATTACCGGAATTCGACAATGAGGCCTTAGAGCCCATACAGCCGAAGAATGATACGGCCAACCGGCCGGATCCACCACCTTGTGAATGCGATAGAGCGGCTAACAAAGTCACGCATAAGTCAACACATGATCTACGTGAGAACTTGCGTCAAAAATCTGGCACGACCAGATCCATCTATGGATCTAGGAAGCGCGCTACGGTACAAAACCAACACCGAATACTACAACCGTCCGAACACCATGGCACATCCCAATACAGGGGTGCAGCACACCCCTTATGTTTCATTGATGAGGTGCGGGATCACCAATTCCTAGAGGGATTCAAACCGGTGAACATAGAGGCGTACGACGGGACCACAGACCCTGGAGTCTGGATAGAGGACTTTATCCTCCATATTCATATGGCTCGTGGAGACGATCTCCATGCCATTAAATACTTGCCCCTCAAGCTTAAAGGGCCAGCTCGGCACTGGCTGAAAAGCCTCCCCGAAAACTCAATTGGAAGTTGGGAGGAGCTCGAGGACGCTTTTCAGGCCAATTTTCAAGGGACTTATGTCCGACCTCCGGATGCAGACGATTTAAGTCATATAATCCAATAGTCCGGAGATGTTGGGGAACGCAGTAATTTCGAAAATTTTCCTACGCACACGCAAGATCATGGTGATGCACAGCAACGAGAGGGGAGAGTGTTGTCTACGTACCAACGCAGACCGACTGCGGAAGCGATCTCACAACGTAGAGGAAGTAGTCGTACGTCTTCTTCCCGATCCGACCGATCCAAGCACCGTTACTCCGGCACCTCCGAGTTCTTGGCACACGTTCAGCTCGATGACGTTCCTCGGGCTCCGATCCAGCAAAGCGTCGAGGAAGAGTTCCGTCAGCACGACGGCGTGGTGACGATCTTGATGTACTACCGACGCAGGGCTTCGCCTAAGCACTGTAACGGTATGATCGAGGTGGAATTTGGTGGCAGGGGGCACCGCACACGGCTAAGGAACGATCTCAAGGATCAACTTGTGTGTCTTGGGGTGTCCCCTGCCCCTGTATTTATATGTTGGAAGAGGGGGGGCTGGCCGGCCAAGAGGGAGAGGCGCAGGGGAGTCCTACTCCCACCGGGAGTAGGACTCCTCCCCCCCAATCCTAATCCAATTAGGACTCTCGGGGGGGAAAGAGAGAGAAGGGGGGCCGGCCCCTTGTCCTATTCCTAATAGGACTCTAGGGGGGCGCCGGCCAGCTAGTGGGCTTCCCTTTTCTCTTTTCCACTAAGGCCCAATAGGCCCATTTACCTCCCGGGGGGGTTCCGGTAACCCTCTCGGTATTCCGGTAAAATCCCGATTTCACCCGGAACGCTTCCGGTGTCCAAACATAGGCTTCCAATATATCAATCTTTACGTCTCGACCATTTCGAGACTCCTCGTCATGTCCGTAATCTCATCCGGGACTCCGAACAACCTTCGGTACATCAAAATGCATAAACTCATAATAACTGTCATCGTAACGTTAAGCGTGCGGACCCTACGGTTCGAGAACAATGTAGACATGACCGAGACACGTCTCCGGTCAATAACCAATAGCGGGACCTGGATGCCCATATTGGCTCCTACATATTCTACGAAGATCTTTTATCGGTCAGACCGCATAACAACATACGTTGTTCCCTTTGTCATCGGTATGTTACTTGCCCGAGATTCGATCGTCGGTATCCAATACCTAGTTCAATCTCGTTACCGGCAAGTCTCTTTACTCGTTCCGTAATACATCATGTCACAACTAACTATTTAGTTGCAGTGCTTGCAAGGCTTATGTGATGTGTATTACCGAGAGGGCCCAGAGATACCTCTCCGACAATCGGAGTGACAAACCCTAATCTCGAAATACGCCAACCCAACATCTGCCATTGGAGACACCTGTAGTACTCCTTTATAATCACCCAGTTACGTTGTGACGTTTGGTAGTACCCAAAGTGTTCCTCTGGTAAACGGGAGTTGCATAATCTCATAGTTATAGGAACATGTATAAGTCATGAAGATAGCAATAGCAACATACTAAACGATCGGGTGCTAAGCTAATGGAATGGGTCATGTCAATCAGATCATTCAACTAATGATGTGACCTCGTTAATCAAATAACAACTCTTTGTTCATGGTTAGGAAACATAACCATCTTTGATTAACGAGCTAGTCTAGTAGAGGCATACTAGTGACACTCTGTTGGTCTATGTATTCACACATGTATTATGTTTCCGGTTAATACAATTCTAGCATGAATAATAAACATTTATCATGATTCAAGGAAATAAATAATAACTTTATTATTGCCTCTAGGGCATATTTCCTTCAGGAGAGTCCGCCCGAAAGCTTTGGAACAGGTTCCTCACCAAGAGGAACCAAATTGTTGACTGTCCGGACACCGAAGCCTTAGCAACTTTTAAACACAGTGTCCGAGATGAATGGCTCGCCAGGCACCTCGGCCAAGAAAAACCAAGAACAATGGCAGCCCTAACAAGCCTCATGACCAGCTTTTGTGCGGGCGAGGATAGCTGGTTGGCCCGTAGCAGCACCAGCAACCCAAGCACACCCGAAGTCAGGGATGGCAATGGTAAACCACGACGCAACAAAAACAAGCGTCGAAATAAAGAAGGTAGCCCCGATAGCACGGTGGTAAACGCCAGATTCAGGGGCTCCCGACCAGGTCAGCGGAAAAAGCCTTTCAAAGGCAGAAGAGAAGGACAATCTGGCCTAAAAAAAATTCTTGACAAACTCTGTCAGATTCACGGCACCCCAGACAAACCTGCAAATCATACCCACAGAGAATGTTGGGTCTTCAAGCAGGCTGGTAAGCTAAACGCCGAACACAAAGGGGAAGAGACACCAAGCGAAGACGAGGATGAACCTCGCCAGCAAAGCGCCGGAGGACAGAAAAAGTTCCCACCAAAGGTTAAAACAGTAAACGTGATCCATGTGACAAAGAGGAGAAGCAAGCATGCACTCCGAGGCACACGCGCCATAGAGCCCGTCACCCCTAGGTTCAACCCCTGGTCGGCCTGCCCGATCACTTTTGATCGTAGGGATCACGAGACAAATATCTGGCACGAAGGACTGATGGCCTTGGTGTTAGAGCCAATAATAAATGGGTACCATTTCACACGAGTCCTCATGGACGGCGACAGTTATCTAAATCTAATATATCAGGACACATTCCGCAAAATGGGGATAGACCCGACACAAATAAGCCACAGTAATACTACCTTCAAGGGAGTAATACCAGGCCAAGAGGCCTGCTGTACGGGCTCTCTACTACTAGAGGTGGTATTCGGTTCTCCTAATAACTTCCGAAGCGAAAGGTTAACTTTTCACATCGCCCCATTCCGAAGTGGTTATCAAGCACTACTCGGAAGAACGACTTTCGCTCGTTTTAGCGCAATACCGCATTATGCTTTTCTCAAGCTTAAGATGCCTGGTCCACGTGGCATCATCTCAGTTAGCGGAAATACCGAATGTTTCTTACGTATAGAAGAGGTTGCGACGGCTCTAACAGCCGCAAACTAGACGGCCTCACCAACCAGAAAAAATGGCAGGTCGTCAAGACCACGGACACGGTTAAACGAATCTGGCGTTCCATCATATATACATGAGATTGGTTCGATGATCAAACCCTCATAAACGATACCATGGGCTTCCCGCGTGTAATCAGGGCCAGCCCGGCTCAACTTGGCTTATCTTGAATTTTGATAGTTCATTGATAATAACCAATTCTTCTTTTTGGCACGGCAACTTTCACCTAAGTTCTTCACTTTTACAGATGACAATCGTGCTACACCTGTCCAGGACACGGCACAACGGAGACACAGGCGCAGACGTGCAGCAGGGACCCGCCCAAAGGTTTCTTTTTAGATTAAGACCCTGCGTAAACCTTTTTTACTGTCTCTTGTTGCTCACATCCTCCGGATACTCCACACAACCGAGAAGGATGCTGGCATTATTGGCATGTGGCCACGCCAGGATTTTGCACGTACCTTGACACATGGGGTTTCTTATTAAGGGAATTTTTTAGCCCGGTATATGTTATAAAGACCAGATGCCTTAGGGAGTGTTCGGCGTCGCGAGTTTGGCCCTATATGCATCAGCTCTGAATTATGTCTTTGGTCACATGTTGGGTTTGCCTGGCTCCCACGTTTTGGTACCTTACATTCCGTTATATCGGCTAAGGTAGCACTAGGAGAACTACTGCGATTGTGCCCTGGTTCATCCGGATGAGCACCTCAGTAGAGAAAGCCGAAACTGACTATCATGATATAGCGAGAGACTGGTCAACCACTCAATGACTCATAGGAATCTTCGGGATTCCTCCGCATTAACGAAGGGCCGTTTCCCGGTCATGTACGTACACGCCCCGTATTCGGACGAGCGTAGAAGTACCAAGGGCTATATAGTAGCCCCACTGTCAAACTCCTATGGCTAAGTGAAAGTGTTAAAGCAATATAGTCCGATTGCCTCGTTCACTGTGCTATCACCTCCTTAACGGACCAAGACGTTGGATCAAGTGTGGATATGCATTTTCTGTGAACACCCTCGCATTATATGCGTGGGGGCGGAAGCCAACGACTGCAAACTTTCAGGTTATATACATATATACATAAACGGCTGCACAGGAGGCATCATATTACTTTCGGGCAAAAGTACAAATACAGCCTTGATAATTCAATAAAACATTGTTTTTACAATGGGAATACATGTCACTAGAACATAATATTCTTCGAGCACTGAGCCTCTATCGAACGAGTGCCTTCAAGAACGTCTTCAAAGTAGTGCTCGATAGCCACTCGGCCTATGGCCGAACCCTATGTCGCAACAGTGGTGGCCTCCATCTCCGCGCAGTATGTCTTGACACGGGCAAAGGCCATCCGCGCACCCTCTATGCACGCTGATCTCTTTACAGCATCGATGCGTGGCACATCACCAAGGAGTTGTTGCACTAAAATAAAGTAGCTATTCGGCCTTGGCCCTCCCGGCCATAGGTGATCCACAACAGACCTCATGGCAAGTCCGGGCAACCTATGGAGCGCGGCCCACTCGGCCATTTGCTCATTCAACAGCAGCGGACGGACTGGAGCGTGAAAATGTGACCAGAACAGCTTTTCCACTTCGGGACCTTTCTGATCCTTGAAGTACTCGGCCGCATCAGTAGCACTTGCAGCCAAATCCATGTAGGCCTCCGCAGAACTCCATAGTCGGTCCAGAGGAGCATACTTCGGATCTCCGAACTAGTACGCAACAAGAAGGGCTTCCCAGACACGATATCTGCAGCTTGATTCAGCTCCTCCTTCGTCGCTCTAATTTCGGAGCGGGCTTCCTTGGCAGCCACCAGGGCCTTCTCCAGGTCCATCGCCTTCGCCCGGTTTCCTTCTTTGAGAAGCTGGTAATGGTCAGCGGCATCTTTTAACTCTACAACCATCTTGGCTATTTTTTCCTTGCTCTCGCAATGCGCGGCCTGTTTGGCCCTTAACTCTTCGGCCGCCTTTAGAGCGGCCGCATTGCTACTCCTTGCTTGCTCCTTGGCTCGGGCAAGCTCCGCCCGAAGGGTCTCCATGGTGGCAGCTCCATCTGCAGTCACAACATATTAAAGATACTGGCATCATGCTACTCTTATTATGTGACGATCACCAGAGAAATCACTCACCCTATACCTCGTCAAGCCACTGGTTGACAAGCACGATATCGGCATCGGCCGCATCAAGTTGTCGCTTTAGCGCGGTAAATCCATCAGTTTGGCTAGCCACCATAGCCTCAGCCACCTGCACATAAAGGCAGTCGAATTATTACTTGGGTATATGATCCTCGGGTTGCCGTTGTTCTCGATGACAACCAGAGTCTCAGGGGCTACTATCTGCATAGGGAACACCTAACATATGCGGTACTATCAAAAACATACACTATCTCACGTACCTTGAAGCCTTTTAGCAGACTCATAAAGGCTTCATGCAAACTGCTTTCAGCGGATGAAATTGTTTCAATTACCATACCCATTAGCGTACGATGCGCTTCCGAGACGGCCGCTTGCCCCAGAAGATCCTTCAGCGCGTCCGACCACACATTGTACGGACCCTTGTTGTCGCTCTCCTTAGGAGCGGGATACTGGGGCTTCCAGGTAGCCAAAGGGTTATCCTCTGGCCTTAGTGGATCCGGAGATTGTTGGGGAACGTAGTAATTTCAAAAAAATTCCTACGCACATGCAAGATCATGGTGATGCATAGCAACGAGGGGGAGAGTTTGATCTAGATACCCTTGTAGATCGCAACGGAAGCGTTGACACAACGTAGAGGAAGTAGTCGTACGTCTTCTTCCTGATCCGACCGATCCAAGCACCATTACTCCGGCACCTCCGAGTTCTTAGCACACGTTCAGCTCGATGACGTTCCTCGGGCTCCGATCCAGCAAAGCGTCGAGGAAGAGTTCCGTCAGCACGACGGTGTGGTGACGATCTTGATGTTTCACGGACGCAGGGCTTCGCCTAAGCTCTACAACGATATGACCGAGGTGGAATTTAGTGGCAGGGGGCACCGCACACGGCTAAGGGACGATCAACAATGATCAATTGTGTGTCAAGAGGTGCCCCCTGCCCCCGTATATAAAGGAGCAAGGGGGAGGGGTTCGGCCGGCCAAGGGAGAGGGGCGCAGGAGGAGTCCTACTCCCACCGGGAGTAGGACTCCTCCCCAATCCTATTCCTAATAGGAATCCTCAAGGGCGAAAGAGAGAAGGGGTGGCCGGCCACCTTCCCTAGTCCTAATAGGACTAGGGAAAGGGGGGAGGTGCGCAGCCCTCTATGGCAGCCCTTTTCACTTTTCCACTAAGGCCCAATAGGCCCATTTGCCTCCCGGGGGGTTCCGGTAACCCTCCCGGTATTCCGGTAAAATCCCGATTTCACCCGGAACACTTCCGATGTCCAAACATAGGCTTCCAATATATCAATCTTTACGTCTCGACCATTTCGAGACTCCTTGTCATGTCCGTGAACACATCCGGGACTCCGAACAACCTTCAGTACATCAAAATGCATAAACTCATAATAACTGTCATCGTAACGTTAAGCGTGCGGACCCTACGGTTCGAGAACAATGTAGACATGACCGAGACACATCTCCGGTCAATAACCAATAGCGGGACCTGGATGCCCATATTGGCTCCTACATATTCTACGAAGATCTTTATCGGTCAGACCGCATAACAGCATACGTTGTTCCCTTTGTCATCGGTATGTTACTTGCCCGAGACTCGATCGTCGGTATCCAATACCTAGTTCAATCTCGTTACCGGCAAGTCTCTTTACTCGTTCCGTAATACATCATTCCGCAACTAACTCATTAGTTGCAATGCTTGCAAGGATTAAGTGATGTGCATTACCGAGAGGGCCCAGAGATACCTCTCCGACAATCGGAGTGACAAATCCTAATCTCGAAATACGCCAACCCAACATCTACCTTTGGAGCCACCTGTAGTACTCCTTTATAATCACCCAGTTACGTTGTGACGTTTGGTAGTACCCAAAGTGTTCCTCCGGCAAACGGGAGTTGCATAATCTCATAGTTATAGGAACATGTATAAGTCATGAAGAAAAGCAATAGCAACATACTAAACGATCGGGTGCTAAGCTAATGGAATGGGTCATGTCAATCAGATCATTCAACTAATGATGTGACCTCGTTAATCAAATAACAACTCTTTGTTCATGGTTAGGAAACATAACCATCTTTGATTAACGAGCTAGTCAAAGTAGAGGCATACTAGTGACACTCTGTTGGTCTATGTATTCACACATGTATTATGTTTCCGGTTAATACAATTCTAGCATGAATAATAAACATTTATCATGATATAAGGAAATAAATAATAACTTTATTATTGCCTCTAGGGCATATTTCCGTCAACCAAGCCAACTGGGGAGACCCCATTCTTCCTGGTCTACGGAGCGGAAGCAGTCCTCCCTCACGAGGTCAGACGTCGCTCTGCGCGGGTCCTGGCGTTCGACGAGGCGCAGTAGGACGCCATGCGGGGGATGGACCTCGTGCTGGGGGAGGAACATCGCCGGGACGCCGCGCTGCGAGCGGCGAGGTACCAGCAGGCGCTGCGGCGATATCACTGCCGCAACATCCGCCCCAGGGCTCTCGAGGTAGGAGACCTCGTGCTCAGGCGGGTTCTCTCCAGGGAGGGGTTGCACAAGCTCTCTCCCATGTGGGAGGGCCCGTTCAAGGTTGTTCATGTTTCCAGGCCCGGCTCCGCGCGCTTGGAGACTCAGGAGGGAGTGCCGGTCCAGAATGCATGGAACATCCAGCACCTCCGGAGGTTCTACCCCTGGAAAGGCCCAGAGCCTGTGAAGCAAGGCGAGTGCGTGTGAAGCTATCGCGTTTTGGAAAGGCCCAGAGCCTGTGAAGCAAGGCGAGTGCCTGTGAAGCTATCGCGTTTTGGAAAGGCCCAGAGCCTGTGAAGCAAGGCGAGTGCCTGTGAAGCTATCGCATTTTGGAAAAGGCCCGGAGCTTGTGAAGCAAGGCCAATGCCTGTGAAGCTCGCCGCCCCGTGACACTCTCACGTAATAATGAGTGGGGCTGTACACGCCTCGGAGTCTCTGGAGCGCCGGCCTCAAGCCCTGGGGCTCCCTCCCATGCGAAGTGGCAGCACTTAGCTCCGCGCTGGTGAGAAGACGTCAAAGACTAGATTAGGTGCCGGACGCGGCTGTTTCATTTGCTTTCCGCAGTTGACGTGTTTACTTGCATTTAAAGTCTGATTGAAGTTCTCGCTGTTGCTGATTTGTTGTTCGCTGATTTTCACTCCTCGCTTTGGTTTCTCTCATAAACGCCTTCGCAAGGGACGGTGCTCCAACGTCCTCGCGAGCGTTTCTGCTCTAGCCACTGGAAGGTTTCATGACCCGGGCACGTTACAGGAGCACCCCTCTAGTCCGTGCCCCTCGGGCACCGCGACGCGCACACAGGGCCTGGGTCGGTCGCCCCCCCGGCAGGGGCCAAAAACTATCTACGCACAGGCGTATGGTTAAGAGGCGCAAAAATAAGATCAAGGTAATGGCCAAAACGGCGATAATTCCCAACACGCCCCAGCGGGGCTCCATGCAGCTGTTTTGTCTTACACAGGAAACAAAAGGAAAAGGAAAGGACGAGCCCGGCGTGGCCCTCCTTACACCGTCCCGCGGAGGCGACACGGGCTGCCTCCGGGCCTCAGGCGGACTCCCTCTCGCGCTTCACCAGGGCACGGCGGCGGGTGGACGAACCACCACCCCCCAAGCAAGCTCGACGGCGCGGGGGTGGGATGCTGCCATCACTAGAGGAGTCGCTTGAGGAAGAGTTGACAAAGCTTGGGGAGTCGCGGACGCCGCCATCCGCGCGGGCACTGTCTCCTCCATCGCCATCAGAGCAGGGCCCCCGGACACGGTCGTCGTCCTCAGGGCAACACCCCACGCGGCGACCATCTTCCCCAAACACCCTCACATAGAGGGTGGCGTCGCCATCAAACCTGAAGTGCAGAGTACACCGGCGCTCCAGGCCGCGAGCGCGGGCGAACGCTTGCCAGCCACGAGTTAAGGCCAAGCCCCCGCTGGCGGAGACCTCCAGCGCGACCCATGAGGACCTGCTGCAGCAGCCCTCCGCCTGGAGCCAGAGGCTGCCAGGAGCGCCGGCCGGGAGTTCACCGAGGAGGAAGCGAGGGAGTGGGAGCCGGGCGCTGGTTGGCTCCGCCGACCAGACAACGAACTCCGGCAGCGCCTGCACAGCGCGAAAGCGCGGCCTGGGGGAGCGCGCAACCCAGGCACATCCCTCGGCCACGGCGGCTCGCCTGCCGCCGCGCTGGGAGCCGTCTCCATGACCGCCAAACGCTGCCGGGGCAGGCACCGGGTGCTTCCGAGGGCGCCCACGACCACGCTTGGGCGGGGGAGAGGCGGGACCGCCCTAAAGGGCCTTCCCCTTCTCCGCAGCCGAGTACCTCCTCGATGGAGCCATCACACCAAGGTGGAGCAAGGATCGGGAAGAAGGAGAAGCCAGGAGGAATGGACTGGAAGGGCACGCGCCGTACAGTACTTATAGTCGGCGAAGGCCAACCGCCGGCCTCCACGATCACAGGTAATCATGACACGGTTTGCATGCAGGGACTTCTCCGGCTCGCGCGATCACCAAGGCGTCGTGGGGAAGTGGAGTCGCCCACGTCCCGTCAACCGCCACGTGGCGCCCAAGGCCGCAGGCTGTTAGGGCCCACGGCGCTTCGCCCTTGCCCTTTCGCCTCTCAGCACGGCCAAGCCCATGCGCGCCTTGGGCTCGGGGGCTACTGTCGGCGTTCTGGGAACGGGGGTCCCCAGACTTGCCTGCTTGTGGCCTGCAGCGTGGCTCAAATGGGGGCCCAACATGGCCCATCTTCATCAAGCACAAGACTCAAGACCCTCGCGAGGGGCCAAGCCTCGCGAGGCGGATGACACGGCGCATCCTCAGGCGCAGCCTCCTCAGGTTGGCTCACGAGGAGATGGAGATATCAAGGCAGGGAACCTCGCGAGGTGCCCATGACGCAAGCCATGACGATCGAGGGTGCCAGGCGGGCGCCAGCTCGCGCAGCGTCCTTCTTTCCTCTTTGGTGCAAAGGGGGCAAGCGTAGCCGCGGAGTACCGAGGCATCAGGCAAAGGTTGCCATTTCGGTGCAACGAGACCAGGACCGAGCAGATTACGAGACAGAGGTCACCATGGAGCCCAGCAAGGCGTCACCGCAGAGTCTTTCGCAGGCGAAGACCACCTTTAGTCAGGATAAGAGTACTCGCTGTCCCACTTCAAATTAGGCCGCCATTGTTGGCTCCCTTCCCGCTCGATATTTGGGAAGAGGACCAGGGCCCCTATAAATAGGACCAGCCACCCACGTAGCAAGGGGTTCGGTTCGGCGTGTGGATCCAACTAGCAAGCAGAGAGAGAGAGAGAGAGAGAAGGCGATGGAACTCCTCCCGGTACACCGTCACCCCAGCCAAGAACAGACCCTCGCGAGGCAGTTCTTCCTTGTACTGTTCATCATCACCAGCCCCAGGAGACAATCCATCCACCACACACTGGAGTAGGGTATTACACCACAATGGTGGCCCGAACCAGTATAAGTCTTGCGTCTCTTGTGTGATTCTTTTAGTAGTTTAGCTCTTCGTGAGACGGGGAGGTAGAAGGCGTGATTTCCGCGTGCACCCCAGTGTTCGAACCTTAAGGGTCTGCCGGAACCCGATATCTGACAGCTGGGTCTCCTTTGAGCCACGCCGCAAGCCGCAGGTAGGCAAGTCTGGGGACCCCCGTTCCCTGAACGCCGACAGCTCTGATGCCCACTTCCTTCGTGCCATAAAGATTTAGTATTTTATTGCTTGGCTGCTCGGATGTGTGGACCAAAGTTTCCTACACAAACTGTTGAAGCGGTGCCAAATAATTTTTAATGGCACCGCTGATGAGATGGCAACAACTTAAGATAATAGGTACAAACTGTGACACTGTCTTAGGATGCGTTTGGTTGAAGGTGTGGTATGAATGGGTTGGGACCGTGACAGTGTCTGAATCTCATCTAACAGATGATTTGTAATAACGAAAGAGGGTCTAACCTTCTCTGCACATGCCAGAAACTTCCTCCCACTGTCCATAGAATCAAACGCAACTAGCTTCACGCATGGAGATTGATGGCGACAACAAGCAGATAGATCTTCAGCAACCCCGCTCCATTCGTTGCCACTGATGGTCTTAGGGAGCTACAAGAGGAAGAAATGTCTCAAATCAACCTTCGGGTAAAAATCCTTCATTCTAAGTCATAGCCCGAGAGAGAGAAGAGAGGCATACCCGGGTGGTGAAGGAGTAGTCACCGGAGGAGGAACCGCTGGAGATGTCTTCGAAGAAGACCATGGCGACCCCGGCGGTAGGATGCGAGACGGAGAGAGCGAGGAAGCTGCTATAGCTTAGCAAGGAAGGAAGGAAGGAGGAAATAGGGGAAATGTGGCTGGTGGTCGGGGAGAAAATGGGGTGGGGAAGGGGGCGGGGGTAGATATTTTCCCGGTATGCCAAAATTTTCGAAATGTGGAGGGAAACTTTGCACGCGGTGCCTCCGGACCATTCACTTTGAACGATTGTGTGCATCGCAAATGATTCTTCTGCTTTACGCTCATGGGATGAGTTTGATGATTCAAATTTTGGTCTCCAGGCATGGGCACATTCACTTTGAATGTGCGCGGTGCTGCCGGACCATTCACTTTGAATGATTGTGTGCATCGCAAACAATTCTTCTGCTTTACGCGCATGGGATGAGTTTGATAATTCAAATTTTGGTGGAAATTTCCCCGGGTACATCATTGCATAATTTAACATCGCTTGCTAATTTGGGCACACAAAAGAGCATATAGTAGACATGCCACACTTACTGAATCGAGCAATTTTAGTAATTACACAGAGCCAGTTGACCTAAACATTGCTCTAACAAAAGACCAGCATTAAAAACAAAGCCTAAGTACGCATAATTGAAAATCCGCCGCCATGCCGGCCTATGCATCGCTGGTGTGAGATGAGACGTCGATGACTTGTCCTGGCGACATGCTGCCGTTGGTGGACTCCGCGTCCCCCCTACTGAAGTCAACCGCTGATGACCCACAAGTGTAGGGAATCTATCGTATCCTTTTTGATAAGTAAGAGTGTCGAACCCAACGAGGAGCAGAAGGAAATGATAAGCAGTTTTCAGTAAGGTACTCTCGGCAAGCACTGAAATTATCGGTAACAGATAGTTTTGTGATGAGGTAATTTGTAACGAGTAGCAAGTAATGAAAGTAAATAAGGTGCAATAAGATAGCCCAATCCTTTTTGTAGCAAAGGACAAGCCTGGACAAACTCTTATATGAAGGAAAGCGCTCCCGAGGACACATGGGAATTATCGTCAAGCTAGTTTTCATCACGTTCATATGGTTCGCGTTCGGTACTTTGATAATTTGATATGTGGGTGGACCGGTGCTTGGGTACTGTCCTTACTTGGACAAGCATCCCACTTATTATTAACCCCTACTGCAAGCATCCACAACTACAACAGAAGTATTAAGGTAAACCTAACCATAGCATGAAACATATGGATCCAAATTAGTCCCTTATGAAGCAATGCATAAACTAGGGTTTAAGCTTCTGTCACTCTAGCAACCCATCATCTACTTATTACTTCCCAATGCCTTCCTCTAGACCCAAACAATGGTGAAGTGTCATGTAGTCGAATTTCACATGACACCACTAGAGGAGAGACAACATACATCTCATCAAAATATCGAACGAATACCAAATTCACGTGACTACTTATAGCAAGACTTCTCCCATGTCCTAAGGAACAAACGTAACTACTCACAAAGCATATTCATGTTCACAATCAGAGGGGTATTAATATGCATAATGGATCTGAACATATGATCTTCCACCAAGTAAACCAACTAGCATCAACTACAAGGAGTAATCAACACTACTAGCAACCCACAGGTACCAATCTGAGGTTTGGATACAAAGATTGGATACAAGAGATGAACTAGGGTTTGAGATGAGATGGTGCTGGTGAAGATGTTAATGGAGATTGACCCCCTCCCGATGATAGGATCATTTGTGATGACGATGGTGATGGTTTCCCCCTCCCAGAGGGAAGTTTCCCCGGCAGAACAGCTCTGCCGGAACCCTAGATTGGTTCCGCCAACCTTCTGCCTCGTGGCGGCGGAGTTTCATCCCGTAATCTTGCTTATGATTTTTTCCTCGACGAAAGACTCCATATATCCCAAGATGGGCATCGGAGGGCCACCAGGGGGCCCACGATGCAGGGGGCACGCCCAGGGGGGTTGGGCGCCCCCCACCCTCATGGATGGTGGGTGGCCCCCCTCTGGTACTTCCTTTGCCCAATATTTTTTATATATTCTGAAACATGCTCCCGTGAAGTTTCAGGACTTTTGGAGATGTGCAGAATAGGTCTCTAATGTTTGCTCCTTTTCCAGCCCAGAATTCCAGCTGCTGGCATTCCCCCTCTTCATGTTAACCTTATAAAATAAGAGAGAATAGGCATAAGTATTGTGACAAAATGTTTAATAACAGCCCATAATGCAATAAATATCTATATAAAAGCATGATGCAAAATGGACGTATCAACTCCCCCAAGCTTAGACCTCGCTTGTTCTCAAGCGAAAGCCGAAACCGAAAATATGTCCAGATGTTTGGAGATAGAGGGGTCGATAAAAATAAAATACGAACATGAGGGCATCATGACCATTCTTAGAACAGCAACATATACTTGAAATTTTCATATGATCTCTTATGCTAAAGTAACAATTCAATCACAATTTCAAGTATGAATCATAAACTTAATTGAGAACCAACAAACTCTAATCTCAGTCACTGAAGCCATTGAAATTTATCATAACATAGGAAAGAGTCAATATAAGAGCTTTTCAGCAAGTCCACATACTCAACTATCATTTAGTCTTTCACAGTTGCTAACACTCGCGCAATATTTATGGGTATGAAGTTTTAATCGGACACAGAGAAATATAGGGGCTTATAGTTTTGCCTCCCAACGTTTTACCTCAAGGGTAATGTCAACAATAATAGTTCATGAAAACTCACATCCAATTAGCTATATATATCAGGATCTTTCCAACACATTGTGCTTGCCAAAGGATAAAATGTAAAAAGGAAAGGTGAATATCACCATGACTCTTTGCATGAAGTATAAGACAAGAATAAAAGATAGGCCCTTCGCAGAGGGAAGTAGAGGTTGTCATGCGCTTTTATGGTTGGATACACGAAATCTTAAAGCAAAAGAACTTCACTTTATATTGCCACTTGTGATACGGTCCTTTATTATGCAGTCTATCTCTTTTATTTCTTCCATATCACAAGATCGTATAAAGCTTATTGTCTCCACGCTAATAAGTCATACATATTTAGAGAGCAATTTTTATTACATGCACCGATGACAACTTACTTGAAGGATCTTACTCAATCCATAGGTAGGTATGGTGGACTCTCAAGGCAAAACTGGGTTTAGGGATATTTGGAAGCATAAGTAGTATCTCTAGTTAGTGCAAAGAAATTGACTATCATGAGAGGGAAAGGCAAGCTCAACATGTTGGATGGTCCATGACAATATAATTTATCTCATATGTAAGAAAACATAACCCATTACGTTGTCTTCCTTGTCCAACGTCAACTCTTTAGCATGTCATATTTTAATGAGTGCTCACAATTATAAAAGATGTCCAAGATAGTATATTTATATGTGAAAACCTCTCTTTCTTTATTACTTCCTATTAAATGCAACAATGACCAAAACTATGTGTGTCAACTCTCAACAACTTTTATTCATAATACTCTTTATATGTGAGCTCATTACTCTCCATAAGATCCATATGATCTCTTTATTTCTTCTCTTTCATTTTATTCCCTCAAGATCATGGCAAAAAAAATCAAGCCCTTGACTCAACACTAATCTTTATTATATATAGCTTACAGACTCGGTTACATAGGAAGGTCATAAAGCAAAACTCACAACTAGATCATACTAAAACTTCACTCTACTAGATCAAGACATTATCAAAAGGATCAAACTAAGAAAAACAGTAAAGATAAAAGTGATGGTGATACGATACCGGGGCACTCCCCCAAGCTTGGCAGTTTCCAAGGGGAGTGCCCATACCCATGTGATTATGTCTCTTTTGCGGGTGAAGGAGATGGAGTTCTTGATGATGTAGGCTTGTCATCCCTATTCCAAGGCATAGGCTCACCATCATAGAAGGATGATCGAGTCTCCGAGATCCTTAAATCTGCAGCCAAACTCATCCTCTTGAATCTATATTCATACTCACAGTTTTGATTTTGCAGGTCATAGATCTGGGCTTGGAGGTGCTCGATTTTCTCATGAAGCTTGAAGATGGCCACTCCGTGATCACTATGTGATTGGAGTCGAGTCCATGCTCCACCATCTCCTAACACTTGAAAACTTGTTGCTCCATTGCCTCGAGCCTTGTCTCCACGCTTCCGGTCCTCCTTGGTCCCTCAACATCGCGGATGTGCAACAACCCCTCACGCATCTCAATGGTTTGAGGGTGTTGCAGCACCTCCGCGAGGTAGGGGTTGATGACCTTCTCGAAGAACTTGTCCTTGGGGGCACTTGAAGATGACATGGTGACCAAGATCTGTCAGGAAAAACAGCTTGAAACAAAGATAAGAGATATTTGCGTGATATGGTGGTCAAAACCTTCGGGAGATTATATAATGAATTTTTACCGACCAAAAGAAGTATCGTCCAAGAAAATGGAGTCCGGAGAGCGCACGAGGTGCCCACGAGGCAGGGGGCGCGCCCTCCACCCTCGTGGAAGCCTCGTGTCTTTTCCGGTCTGCTTCTTATTTTCCTATTTTCTTAAATATTACAAAATGGAGAAAAATTGCCATTAGAACAGTTTTGGAGTCGGTTTACTTACCGTACCACATACCTATTCCTTTTCAGAGTCTGAAACGTTATGGAAAGTGTCTCTTATGTATTCCTCCGGGGTTACGGTTTCAATAATATTAGTTTCAACATTTATGGGATTACCTGAGATATAATGTTTGATTCTTTGACCGTTCACCTTCGGATTTGTGCCTTCAAAGTTGTTGATTTTTATGGCACCAGAACGATAGACCTCCTCGATAACGTAAGGACATTCCCATTTAGAGAGAAGTTTGCGTGCAAAAAATCTTAAACGAGAGTTGTATAACAATACATAATCACCTACATTGAACTCATGTTTTTGTATCCATTTATCATGCCATCTTTTAACTTTTTCTTTAAACAGCTTCACATTTTCATAGGCCTGGGTTCTCTATTCATCAAGTGATCTAATGTCAAATAACCTCTTCTCACCGTCAAGTTTGAAATCATAATTGAGCTCTTTAATGGCCCAATATGCCTTATGTTCTAATTCGAGAGGTAAATTACATGCTTTTCCATAAACCATTTTCTATGGAGACATACCCATAGGATTTTTGTATGCAGTTCTATAAGCCCATAATGCATCATCAAGTTTCTTGGACCAATTCTTTCTAGATCTATTAACAGTATTTTGCAAAATTAATTTGAGCTCTCTGTTACTCAATTCTACTTGACCACTAGACTGTGGATGATATGGAGATGCAATTCTATGATTAACATCATACTTAGCAAGCATTTTACGAAAAGCACCATGAATAAAATGTGAACCACCATCAGTCATTAAATATCTAGGGACTCCAAACCTCGGAAAAATAACTTCTTTAAGCATCTTAATAGAGGTGTTATGATCAACACTACTAGTTGGAATAGCTTCTACCCACTTAGTAATGTAATCGACTGCAACTAAAATATGTGTATACCCATTAGAGGAAGGAAAAGGTCCCATATAATCAAAGACCCAAACATCAAATGGTTCAATAACAAGTGAATAATTCATAGGCATTTCTTGACGTCTACTAATATTACCAATTCTTTGACATTCATCACAAGACAAGACAAACTTACGGGCATCCTTGAAGAGAGTAGGCCAATAAAAACCGGATTGCAATACCTTGTGTGCAATTCTATCTCCAGCATGGTGTCCTCCATAAGCCTCGGGGTGACACTTATGTAGGATCTGTTCATGTTCATGCTCAGGTACACAACGTCTAATAACACCATCTACTCCTTCTTTATAAAGGTGTGGGTCATCCCAGAAGTAATGTCTTAAATCATAGAAGAACTTTTTCTTTTGCTGGTATGTGAAACTAGGTGGTATAAATTTAGCAACAATGTAATTAGCATACCATGGAGCAATGCGAGAAGCATTTATGACAACTTATTGTTCATCAGGAAATCTATCATCAATAGGTAGTGGGTCATCAAGAACATTCTCTAACCTAGACAAGTTGTCTGCAATGGGATTCTCAGCTCCCATTCTATCAATAATATGCAAATCAAATTCTTGTAGCAGGAGAACCCATCTAATAAGCCTAGGTTTAGCATCTTTCGTTTCCATAAGATATTCAATAGCAGCATGATCAATGTGAATAGTTATGTCGGCGTTCTGGGAACGGGGGTACCCACACTTGCCTGCCTGCGGCCTGTGGCGTGGCTCAAAGGAGGCCCAACATGGCCCATCTTCATCAATGCAAGACTCAAGACCCTCGCGACGCGGATGACACGGAGCTTCCTCAGGCACGGCCTCGTCAGGCTAGCTCGTGAGGAGGCGGAGAGATCAAGGCGGGGTACCTCGCGAGGTGCCCGTGATGCAAGCCATGACGACTCATGGTGCCAGGCGGGTGCCAGCGCGCGCAGCGCCTTCTTTCCTCTTTGGTGCAAAGGGGGCAAGCGCAGCCGCGGAGTACCGAGGCATCAGGCAAAGGTTGCCATTTCGGTGCAACGAGACCAAGACCAGGAGGACTACGAGACGGAGGTCACCATGGAGACCAGGACGGCGTCATCACCAGAGCTTTGCGCAGGCGAAGACTGCTTTTGTCAGGATAGTTGATACTTGCTGTCCCCCTTCAAATTAGCCCGCCATTGTTGGATCCCTTCCCGCTCGATATTTGGGAAGAGGACTAGGGCCTCTATAAATAGGACCAGCCACCCACATGGCAGGGGGGATAAAAGGCAGGAAGAGTGAGGGAAAGAGAGAGAAGGGTGACTGAGCTCCTCCTAGCAGTTCATCGCCCCAGCCAAGAACAGACCCTCGCGAGGCCTTTCTTCCTTGTATTGTTCATCATCACCAGCCCCAGGAGGCAATCCACAAACCGCACACTGGAGTAGGGTATTACACCACAACGGTGGCCCGAACCAGTATAAACCTTGCGTCCCTTGTGTAGTTCTTTTAGTAGTTTTAGATCTTTGCGAGACGGGGAGGTAGAATGCGTAATCTCCGCACGCACCCCAGTGTTCGAACCTTAAGGGTCTGCCGGAACCCAAAATCCGACATTTGGCGCGCCAGGTAGGGGTGCACCGGAATTCGTCGCCCACCGCCCCGTTCTCCTCCGACCATCGCATCCATGTCCGACGCACGTCGGGCTCGCGTCGAGCGCCGGGCCGCCATCGCTTCTCGCGTCACCCAGACGGCGCCCGTCGGCGCCCGTCCTCGTCGTTCCCCATCGCCCGCCGTCAACGCCGCCACCGGCCCCCCAGGGCGAGCAGCAAGCGTCGTACCAGTATCCGTCCGTGCGGCAAGGCGGCCACACCGTTGCTCCATCGCTCACACCGGTTGGTTCTTCGTCCCGCGCGCCCCGCGCACCCTTGGAGGCTCGAGCTGCGCTCCTCGCGGCAAACAAGCTCCTGCGCTACCGCCCCGTCGACAACGCCTACGAAGAGTGGCTCGACCGCATCGCCGAGCTCGTCCGTGCCGCAGGGGGCTCTCCTGCGCCGTCTCATCGCGCTACACCAACACCCCCGGTCGTCGCGGCCCTCCTGGGCGGCTCGCAGGCGCCGCCCACAAGTCATCACGTCAAGCCGTTCATCCGCCGGGTCAGCGCCGCTTCCACGCAGCAGGGGGTTCCCCCGGATCGGACGGCGCCCGAGATCGGCCTGACCTTCAGTTCGGAGGACCACCCCTCCAACTCGGCCAGCTCGGGCGCACTCCCCATGTTGTGCACCCCCACCATCTGCCAGGTGGCCGTCACCAGGACCCTCGTTGATGGTGGCGCGGGCCTCAGCGTGCCCTCGGTCGAGGCCTTCAGCCTCCTCCGCATACCTGTGGAACGGCTACGACCCAGCCGGCCCTTCTCAGGCGTGGGGGGCAAGTCGTCTAGTTCCTTGGGGCAGATCCGGCTCCCAGTGACCTTCGGCACCTACGACAACTTCCGCACGGAGCTGGTCGACTTCGACATCGCCCCCATCGGCCTCCCCTACAAAGCCATCCTTGGCTACCCAGCGCTGGCCCAATTTATGGCCGCGACGCACCCGGCGTACAACCGCATGAAGATGCCTGGGAGCAACGGTATCCTCACTGTGCACGGGGACACCAGGGACACGCTGCGGGTGCTCAAACGCGCCTTCAAGATGGCGGCGTCGGCACAGCACGCCGACTTGGAGACCCCCGAGTCCAAGGGGGCTGCGCCCGCCAAGAAGAAGCAGTTGTTCACCCAAGACAAGGAGGAAACCAAGCAGATACCCGTCGATGAGGACGGGCCCACCAGCGCCACTCTTACCATAGGCGCCCACCTCAAACCCGAGTAGGAGGAGGCCCTGGTCAGGTTCCTGTGTTCAAACAAGAAGGTGTTCGCTTGGGAGCCGGACCAGTTGGCGGGGATCCCCAGAAGTGTAATCGAGCACCACCTCAACGTGTGCCCCAACGTGCGCCAAGTGAAGCAGAAGGCCAGGCGGCAGTCCACAGAAAAGCAGGCCTTCATCGTCTAGGAGACCCGCAAATTAGAGGCCACTGGGGTCATCCGCGAGCTCCAATACCCAGATTGGTTGGCCAACCCTGTCGTTGTGCCGAAGAAGGGAGGGAAGGAGCGTATGTGTGTCGACTTCACCAACCTCAACAAAGCATGCCCACAAGATCCGTTCCCGCTCCCCCGCATTGACCAGATCATCGATTCCACTGCGGAATGTGACCTGTTATGCTTCCTGGATGCCTTCTCTGGGTATCACCAGATCAAGATGGCGGTTGAAGACGTCGAGAAGACGGTCTTCCTGAGCCCGTGTGGGGTATACTGCTACACGTGCATGCCATTTGGGCTGCGTAACAAAGGGGCAACCTTCCAGCGGCTGATGCACATCACCTTGGGCCCGCAGCTCGGGAAGAATGTTGAAGCTTACGTCGATGACATCGTGGTAAAATCTCGGGAGGCCGGGACCTTGATACAAGATCTGGAGGAAACCTTCGCGACCCTCAACGCAGTGAACCTACGGCTCAACCCAGAGAAGTGTGTGTTGGGAGTCCCCTCGGGCAAGCTCTTGGGTTTCCTCGTGTCCCACCGGGGCATCGAGGCTAACCCAGAGAAGGTCAAGGCGGTTGAAGACATGAGCCCGCCAAAGACCCTCAGAGAAATGCAGAAGCTCACGGGGCGCGTGACCGCGCTAGGGCGCTTCATCTCCAAGTTAGGAGAGTGAGCCCTGCCCTTCTTCCAGCTAATGAAGAAAAAGGGGCCCTTTGAGTGGACTGAAGAGGCCGACAGGGCATTCCAGGATCTCAAGAGATACCTAACCAGCCCACCGGTCATGGTGGCACCACGCCCTCAGGAGCCCCTGGTGCTTTACCTCGCCGCCACTCCTTACTCCGCCAGCGCAGCCTTGGTGGCAGTCAGAGAGGAGCGCCGAGTCAAAACCATGGTAGCAGCCCAGGACAAGGCAGAACAGGAACAAGGAAGGCCTATAGAAACCACCACCGCAGCTTAGGAGGATCAGCCGCCGCAGAGGGATGCACCAGAGGCGGAAGAAGCCCCTCTTCCAAACGGCCAGTCTCAGGAGGCCTCATTGCCTCAAGAGGCACCACTGTCTCCGGAAGGAGCCACCAGCACCGACGCACCCCGCCTCGTTGAGCACCCAGTGTACTTCGTCAGCACGGTGCTGCGGAATGCAAGGGCATGGTACCCTATGCCTCAAAAACTCCTCCTCGCGCTACTAGTGGCTTCGCGCAAGCTGCGGCACTATTTTCAGGGTCACCCCATCAAGGTCGTCTCGTCGTACCCCCGGGAAAGAGTGCTCAGGAGCCCTAATTCAGCTGGAAGGGTCACTGAGTGGAACATAGAGCTGCAAGCGTTTCAGCTCGAATTCAGCACGACCAGAGTCATCAAGGGAGCAGCATTGGCAGATTTTGTGGCAGAGTGGACGGAGGCGCCAGGACTCAAGGCCGATGAGGATCGGTCCCTATCCCCCGGAAGCGAGGCACCAGAAGGCTGGGTCATGTACTTCGACGGGGCGTTCTCCAGGCATGGCGCTGGAGCTGGGGCGGTGCTTATATCACCCACACAGGACAAGCTCTACTACGTCGTGCAACTCTATTTCCAGCAAGGCAAAAAGGTCTCCAACAACATAGCGGAGTATGAAGGTTTAATAGCTGGCTTGAAGGCCGCGGCCGCCCTGGGAGTGAAACGCTTCACCATCAAGGGCGTTTTGCAGCTCCTTGTCAACTTCTCCAACAAGGTGTACGAGCCGAAGGATGAGCACATGGAAGCCTACCTTGCGGAAGTCCGCAGGATGGAGAAGCAATTCTGGGGGTTGGAGTTGCAGCATGTGCCCCGTGGCACCAATCAGGAGGCCGACGATATCGCCAAACGCGCGTCCAGGCGGTTACCCCAGGAGCCTGGCGTTTTCGAGGAGTGGCTCTTCAAGCCCTCAGCTCTGCCGTCACTGTCAAGCACGGCTCAGCCCTTGGAGGAGCTCCCCCAGCCACCTGCCTCGGGAGCTCCGACCTGTGGCCCGGCCTCAGGAGCGCGCCTACTCCTGGCGATGGAACCTCAGGAGGGGTGTTGGATCACGGAGCTCCGGAGCTACTTGACACAAGGGGCCTTGCCGGAGAAGGAGGAGGAGGCGGAGCGAGTGGCACGCCAGGACACGGCATACTGCATCAGAGACGGAGAGCTCTATCGGAAGCGACCAAACGAAGTATCGTTGCGCTGCATCTCCAGGGAGCAAGGGAAGGAGCTACTGGAAGATATACACGGCAGAGACTGCGGACATCATTCGTCATCGCGGACCCTCGTCGGCAAGGTGTTCTGCAGTGGGTTTTATTGGCCCACCGCGCTCAATGATGCCGTGGAACTAGTGAAAGCTTGTGAAGCCTGCCAGTTCCACGCCAAGCAGATCCATCAGCCAGCAGGAGGCTTGCAGACTATCCCCCTTTCGTGGCCATTCGCAGTCTAGGGGCTGGACATCTTGGGCCCGTTTCCTTAGGTGCCAGGGGGCTATCGCTACCTCTACATTTGTCGACGTTCTGGGAACGGGGGTCCCCAGACTTGCCTGCCTGCGGCCTGCGGCGTGGCTCGAGTGGGGGCACAGCGTGGCCCATCTTCATCAACACGAGGCTCAAGACCCTCGCGAGGGGCCAAGCCTCGCGAGGCGGACGACATGGCGCATCCTCAGGCACAGCCTCGTCAGGTTGGCTCGCGAGGAGGCGGAGAGTACAAGGCGTGGTACCTCGCGAGGTACCTATGACGCAAGCCATGACAACACGGGGCACCAGGTGGGTGCCAGCGCGCGCAGCGTCCCTCTTTCCTCTTTGGTGCAAAGGGAGCAAGCGTATCAGCGGAGTACCGAGGCATCAGGCAAAGGTTGCCACTTCGGTGCAACAAGACCAGGACCAGAAGGACTACGAGACGGAGGTCACCATGGAGCCCAGCGCGGCGTCATCACCAGAGCCTTTGGCAGGCGAAGACTGCTTTTGTCAGGATAGATGTACTCCTTGTCCCCCTTCAAATTAGCCCGCCATTGTTGGATCCCTTCCCGCTCAATATTTGGGGAGAGGACCAGGGCCTCTATAAATAGGACCAGCCACCCACATGACAAGGGGACGACGGGTGAGAGAAAAAGCATAGAGAGAGAGAGAGGGTGACTGAACTCTTCACAACAGTTCATCACCACAGCCAAGAACAGACCCTCGCGAGGCTATTCTTCCTTGTATTGTTCGTCCTCACCAGCCCCAGGAGGCAATCCATCCACCACACACTGGAGTAGGGTATTACACCACATCGGTGGCCCGGACCAGTATAAATCTTGTGTCTTTCGTGCAGTTCTTTTAGTAGTTTAGATCCCATCGAGATGGAGAGGTTGAAGGCGAGATTTCCGCGTGCACCCCAGTGTTCGAACCTTAAGGGTCTGCCGGAACCCGAAATCCGACATTTGGCGCGCCAGGTAGGGGTGCGCCGGAATTCGTCTTCCACCTCTCCGCTCTCCTCCGACCGTCGCGTCCATGTCTGACGCTCGTCGAGCCCGCGCCGAGCGCCGGGCCGCCATCGCTTCTCGCGTGGCCCAGACGGCCCCCGTCGGTGTGCGTCCTCGTCGTTCCCCATCGCCCGCCGTCAACGCCGCCACCGGCCCGGTGGGGGGCGAGCAGCGGGCATCGTCTCAGCACCCGTCCGTGCGGCAAGACGGCCGCACCGCCACTCCGTCACTCGCACCAGCTGGCTCTTCATCCCGCGCGCTCCGCGCGCCCTTGGAGGCTCGAGCTGCACTCCTCGCGGCAAACGAGCTCTTGCATTGCCGTCCCGTCAACGACGTCTACGAAGAATGGCTCGACCACGTCGCCGAGCTTGTCCGCGCCGCAGGGGGCTCTTCCGCGTCGTCCATCCCTCTGCGCCGCACTCCGCCCCGCGCTGGCGACGAAGCTCCGGAGGCGCACCAGCCGCCTCCTCTCCAAGAAGATGATGTGGCTCCAAGGCGCTTGGTCCCTGGGCGGAACCCGCTCCGTCAGGCGCCAGCGCAGCAAGAGCGAAGCTGTCAAGAAATCCCTTGCCCGCAGGGGGCTGCCAGGGCGCTCCCTGCTCCGGCACGCCGCGACCCTGCTCTAGCTCCGGCACATCAAGACCCCGCCCTGCTCCTAGCTGCAGCGCGTGGGGACCCTCAAGACCAAGCTCTCCACCAGCCGAGGCCTTTCGTGGCCACCGCGGGCTGCCACGCCTACACCACTGAGCTGCGCAGCGTCGCGTGGCCCGGCAAGTTCAAGCCCGACCTGCCTCCTCGCTACGACGACACAACTGACCCGCGGAATTCCTCCAGCTCTATGAGCTGGGTATCAAGCTTCCGGCAGGGATGAAAAGGTCATGGCGAACTGGTTCCCCATGGCGCTCAAGGAAGGGGCGCGAACCTGGCTCCTGAATCTGGCTCCAGGCACGATCTCCTCCTGGGACCAGATGCGCGCCCGCTTCATCGCCAACTTCCAGGGTACTCGCGACCGGCCGCCTGCCGTGAGCGACATGCGCCGCATCAAGAAGCAACCCGGAGAGACCCTGCAAAAGTACAGCGCGCGCCTCAAGATCCTCAGGGTGTCGGAGGAGGCCATCATCTCCGCCTTCTCTGACGGCGTGCGTGACGTCAAGATGAAGGAGGAGCTGGCGATGCACGAAGACCTCTACACCTCCCTGGAGCTGTTCAACTTGGCGAACAAGTGCGCCAGGGCTGAGGAGGGACGTCTCTCCCTCCTCGAGCTGCCTGCCATGGACCCAGAAGAGAAGAAGCCCAAGGCCAAGGACGTGAAGCGCAAGGGGGCTGCCGTGCTCGCAGCCGAACCAGACACCAAGCGGGGCAAAGATCTGCCCGAACCCTCCAGAGGCAGCCGGTATTGTGTGTACCATGACCTCCACACCCACAACATCAATGAATGTCAAGAGCTCCGCCCCGTGCGAGAATGAAGGATCGGCCGTCACCCTGACCGTGCTGACCGGGGCTACGGCCGGGGAGGAGGAAGAAACCCAGGGCGCTGGGAAGACCGCGGCCCGCGCTAGGGGTGGCGCGACCAGCCTCGCGAGGACCGCTGGCGGGACCTGCCTCGCGAGGGGGACTGGAGAGACCAGCCTCGTGAGGACCGCCCTCATGGCAACGCAGGCCTACCTCCGCTGCCGCCTCCACCAAGAAGGAACGAAGACCGCCATCAAGACGAGGGGGCTGGGGCCTTCCCGGAGCCGCGCGCGATCGCCTGCATCCTGGGTGAAGCTCAAGCCCCAGCCTCCAAACGTATCTTCAAGCAGTTTGCCCGCGAAGTGAATGCAGTTCTCCCCAAGCTCGAAGCAACGCGCCCCCTCAGGTGGTCGGCATGCCCCATCACATTCAGTTCGGCAGACCAGCTCAAGTGCGCGACCACTGTAGGAGTCCTCCCAATGCTCTGCTCCCCGGTCATCAGCAACGTGCAGGTCACCAAGACCCTCATCGATGGTGGGGCAGGGCTCAGCGTCCTGTCCGTGGAAACATTCAACAACCTCCAAGTGCCCTATGACCAGCTTCAGCCAACCAGGCCTTTCTCCGGGGTCCCCAACGGTTCCACAATCCCGATCGGGCAGGTCCGCCTCCCTATCACCTTCGGGGCCCGCAGCAACTACCGCACCAAGCTCATCGACTTCGATGTCGCCCACATCCGCCTGCCATACAACGCCATCCTCGGGTACCCAGCGTTGGCCAAGTTCATGGCCGTGACCCACCACGGCTACAACGTCCTCAAGATGCCAGGAAGCGGCGGCGTCATCACGGTGCCCTGTGAAGAGAGAGATGCAGTGTGTTCCATGGAGCGAGACTTTCAGGCCGCGTTGCTAGAAGACCTAGATCGCGGAAGCAGGAGGCTTCCCGAGACCACCCCCAAGAAGAAGAAGACGTCGTCGGGCTCAGCCCCTCAGGAGGCAGGCCCCTCAGGGCCCGTGCCGCCTCAGGAGGGCCCTCCATCCATCGCATAGGAAAGCGCGCCCGGCGCCCTCCTTAGGCAGAGCTCGGGGGCTCTCGCCTGGAGGGCCATCGACCTAGCCAGGGTCACGAGGGAGGCGCTTGGGCACCATGTGGAGGCGTGCTTCGCAGCACGTTTCCCTCGAGAGGGAGCCAGGCGAGGAAGATCAGACCAGCAAGAGTTCATTGATGAGGCCATTCAAGAGCTACAGGAGACAAGGACCATGAGAGGTTGCCGCCGCTTGCCAGCCGTGGCCCCACATCCAGGCGAGGATGGTGGGCTGCGCGTCTGCGTCGACGTACCAGGACTCAATCAAATCGCCACAACAGAGCGCCTCTGGCCCTCGCAAGTGGGGCGCTGCGGAGGTCCACCCCATAGCTATGTTCGCACGCCTTACGGCCTGCCGAGCATGGCTGCGGCGTACCAGCGCCTCATGAGGGGCATCGTGGAGGCTCAGGCAGACAGGCATTCCGCGGCTCTAGCGGAGGTGGAGACAGCTCGCGAGGAGTCACCAGTGCCTCCGGAGCCTCCCGAGGCCCCGGGGCCTGGGGGCTTGTGAGGATCGGCTTCTGCAGCCCGTCAAGTCTACTGCACCAACGCCACTACGCCGACGACATCCTCAGGTGACATCTTTCAAGTTCCGTTCTCGGCTGGGAGCACCCTCCCAGGGTTGCATCACTCCCAGGCCGCGTGGGTCCGTCCCCGCGGCATGTATCTGCATTTACCTTTCCGTTGTTAGTTTGCCTTGTTGGGGGCGCCCCTCGGGCTGCATCACCCCCAAGCCGTTCGGGCTAGACCCAGCGGCGTGTATCCCCCTAGTGTTTATTTCCAACTATGCATTGCCTATCACGCTTAGCTGCATGGAGCCTGTCCGCAGCATCTTCTCTTCCCATGTCGGCCACTTGCACGTTAAAGGGGGGGTGCCTGAGCATCGCGACTCAGGGCTTTTACTGGCTCTCCAGCCCTCACCCTCTGGCCTTGTCCATGGCATCGCGACCTGGCATACCAGCGACGACTGAGACAAGCTCGAGGGCCGGGACCCGAGGACGTAGAGTACCGGCATCTAACCAAATTTTGCAGGGACACATCTCAAGATATGGCCCAGTGCCGGGCGCAACCCGCCCAGAGGTAGGGCCTCGTGAGTCCCACGCTGGCTCACGGGTGCCCAGATACACCTCACCTAGCTCTACCGTGCCGGTCACGTGTTAGGGCGAGGCTGTATACGCCCCGGGGGCTCCTCCCGGAGGGGAGCCCCCTCCCACGTACCAGTGGAAGCACCATGCTCCGCGCTGGCTGACGACACTGCCGAGGAGCGGCTATGCCTGTACACATACGGAAGCGCTATGCTCCGCACTGGTGATAAACAACTGAGGGTGGCCTCCGGGCTGTGTTAACCTCAGTGAGCCCAGAGCTCAGTGGCTGGCCTCATCGCAACGCCTCCTCTCGGGAGCGCCGCGCGAGGGGGCTGGGCGCGGGGGCTACGGCTGGGTCACGCCCAGACGTACGCCGCCCAGCCAGGCCCCTTGGGCCTGGTTCGCCGCGCGTCTCTCCCCGAGCAAAGCCAAGGTACGAAGGCCGTTTGCGCGTCAAGAGGGACCCCTGGGCATCGCGACCCAGGGGTCTAACTGGTCCCGTAGCCACTCACTCCTTAGTTCCGAAAGGCTATGCTGGGTGAGGTACGCGCGGGGCCGGGCTCTACAGACGTAGAACGGTAGCCACGCTTACATCTCGCCCCATCACCCGCTGTTCGCGCGTCAAGGAGGACCCCTGGGCATCGCGACCCAGGGGCCTAACTGGTCCCGTAGCCCCTCACTCCTTAGTTCCGAAAGGCTATGCTGGGTGAGGTACGCGCGGGGCTGGGCTCTGCAGACGTAGAACGGTAGCCACGCTTACATCTCGCCTCATCACCCGTTGTTCGCGCGTCAAGGGGGACTCCTGAGCATTGTGACTCAGGAGCCTAACTGGCTCTGTAGCCCCTCACTCCTTAGTTCCGAAAGGCTATGCTGGGTGAGGTACGCGCGGGGTCGGGCTCTGCAGACGTAGAACGGAAAACACGCCTATATCACGCTTCCCTACTTGTTGTTCGAGCACCAAAGGGGACTCCTGAGCATCGCGACTCAGGAGCCTAACTTGTCACGTGGCCCCTCACTCCTTTGGTCCCGTCCTGGTTTCCGGTCGGGGCTGATGCTGGGTGAGGCATGCGCGGGGCCGGGCCCTGCCAGCGTAGAACACAAGCAAGTAGGGAAGAAAAGCATAAAATCCAAGGAACTTAAAAGCAAATATTACAGTCCATACTGTCAATCTCAATACCAAACGCAAGTTTAAATGCCTCCCCGAGGCGTGATGCATGTGCAAGAACCTAAAGAAGAGCAGGGATGGGATGGAGTCACTCGTCGGCGCTGGTTCCGCCTTGTGGAACGGCGGGGTGGGCAGCGCCTTGCTTCGGCCTGGTGCTGAAGGCCCGGAACTTCTCCAGCAGCGCCTCCGCGCGCCCCTTCACGGCTTCGACAGCGGCAGTAGCACCCTCGCCGCTCACCGGCTCCAGCAGGGCGTCGAGGTCGGTGTTGGGATCGCGGAGGTAGACATGGGCGAAGACCCGTGTCAGCGCGGCAGAAGACAGGACGTGCGCCTCGGCCTAGGCCGCGGGGTCGATGCCGAGGACGACGTCCTCTAGAGCCTTGACTAGGAAGGGAAGCAGCTTGGCGGGGCCATCCTCGTCACCAACAAGTGGGCTGTCCAAGCCGCTCTCGTAAAGCATCTTCAGCGAAGCGCGAGCATCCTTCTCCATGTCCGCGAAGGCCACGCGGTCTTCGGCGAGGACCTAAGCCTTGGCGTCCAGCTCGGCCTTCGTCGCCTCCAGCTCCTGCTTCCACACGCCTAGACGTTCGTGGCGCTTCTTGAGCTTGGCCTCCGAGTCCACGAGCGCCGCCTCACGCGCCTTCGCCCCCCTCTCCTGCTCTTGGCGAAGGCGAACCTCCTCCGCAAGTTGGCCCCGCAGGCCTTGCAGCTCGTCCTCCAGTGCCTTGCAGCGGTCGCGGGCCTTGACCGCTTCCCCCAGGGCCGCGTCACGAGCAATCTTCGCCTCAAGGACGGCCCGCTTCTCCTCGTCGCAGGCCGTCGAAGCCTGAACCAGCGCCGCCCAGATCGAAGCATCAGAGCGAATCCACCCCGAAGCCAGTTCTAGACGCCCGGCCACCAGGCGAGGGTCAGCGCCGAGACGGTCCTGGCGCAGCCAGTCCAGTTCAGCAGCAGCATGCTCCAAGATGGAGGAAGAAGACGGAGGAGCCTCGGCGCGCTCCAGGACGACAGGAGGAGCTGAGGAAGCAGTGGCCAGCAAAACGGGAGGAGAACGTGGCGGCGGCAAGGCTGCCGAATCCCGAGCCAGCGTTCGCTGCGTCTCCCCAGCCGTGGCAGTGGCGCCAGACGAGGACACCTTAGGAGTCACCTGGGCCATGGGGGCTGAGCTCGCCCCCGCCGGAATGGCCAGGCCCCCTGAGGGCGACCGACCAGGAGAAGCCCGCGCACTGCGATCGCCCCCTTTCGCAGGCGAGGGCGCTGCCGCGGATGTAGCCTCGGGAGCCCGCTTCAGTTTCTTCGCCGTAGGTGCCCGCCTACTCAAGAGAAGCAATCATCAAACCTCCTCGGCAGAATGAGAAACAAGTGAACAAGGATCAAGTGCTTACGGGTCGTCGCCGGTGAGCTCGGGCAGCTTTCGGCCCAACTTCAAGCCAAACAGCCGGCTGGAAGGGTCGACCTTGGGAGCGGAAGGCGCGACAGTGGACTGCCTAGGGGTAGGGGCAGGCCCGCGGGGGATCAGCCCGGTCCTGTCCTTCTTCGAGATCGGAGGCGAGCTCCCGCTTCCCAGCACATCGTCGTCATCATCATCATCATCATCGCTCGGCGATAGGCGGAGAGTACGGGGCAAGCGTCGAGGGAAGGGAGCCCTCGACTCTCCGTCAGTCGCCCCGGAGTCGGGCCCCTCTCCCCGCTCCTCTTTGCCTTCCTCCTCGCTGGAGTCGCTGGAGGGCACGTCCACCAGTCCTTCAGAAGGCGCCACGGGCACGAGCCCGACCCCGTTGAAAACGGGCATGGACTTCACCACCTGCTCCCAGTCGCTGCGAAGAAACAAGGGCTCGGGAGCGCCCTCCAACCTTGCCTCCGTGCCCCCGACCAGAGATTGAAGAACCGCGTCCACGTCCTCTTCGTCCACAGGCACGGGGCTCAGATGAGGCCTCCACATCGGAGAAGAGTACTGCCGGAGTGGAGCCAGCTACTGCTCCAAGAACTCCCTCAACAGTGACGCGCCAGTCAAGTTCGCCGTCGCCATGTTGGCTGGCCTCAAGTCTGCATCCATCTTCTCCAACACCGGCTTCACGCGGGGATCCGCGAGCTCCTCCCGGCACAAGTCACTGGCGCTCACGGCCTGCTCCGTGGGCAGGATCAGCCGAGGGTGGACGCGCCCGGCGTCAACCAAGACCCACTTGCTCCGGAAGCCTTCAGCCCTCTTCCCAGAATTCGAGATGGTAATGGTGCTACCATGCGCGACGAAGCTCGCGCACGCGGAAGGAGAACTGCCAGAAATCCAGAGGTAGAAGTAGTGGCGCAGCAAGGCCATCGAGGGCTGCACCCCAACGTGGGCCTCGCAGTAGTAAGCAAAGATCGCCAGGAGAAGGACAGAGTTGGGGTGGAGATGCAGAGCCAGCAAGTTGTAGTGGCGGAGGACATAGAAGAAGAACTCGGAGAAGGGAGGCACCAAGCCCGCTGCGATGGCGCTCACAAAGAAAGGGTAATAGGTGCTTCCTCGACCTTCAAGGGAGGCGGAGCCGACCTTGAACACCTCCGTACCGACGATGCCCTACGCCGCCGCCATCCGGGACAGCCGGGTAAAGGTGGCCTTGGACACAGTCGGCGGGTCCAGAGCAGGGGAATACCAAGCTTCGGTCGGAGGCTTGCGAGGCGCCATGGCTTCCTAGGTCGCGCAACCGGAGTAGCTCTGGAAGTTTGGAGGAAGAAAGGGGAGGCGCAAGAAAGGGGATCTGAGCAGCAACCGGAGAAAGCAAGGGCGAAGTCTGGGAAGATGCCTCTCCCTTGTCAACCCGCGTGGTTGCTAAGGCGCCACGTCCAATCAACCACCACGCGGCATCCAAGGCCACAGGCTGTTAGGGCCTGCAGCGCTTCGCCCTTGCCCTTTCGCCTCTCGGCACGGCCAAGTCCATGCGCGCCTTGGGCCCGGGGGCTACTGTCGGCGTTCTGGGAACGGGGGTCCCCAGACTTGCCTGCCTGCGGCCTGCGGCGTGGCTCGAGTGGGGGCCCAGCGCGGCCCATCTTCATCAACACGAGGCTCAAGACCCTCGCGAGGGGCCAAGCCTCGCGAGGCGGACGACACGGCGCATCCTCAGGCACAGCCTCGTCAGGTTGGCTCGCGAGGAGGCGGAGAGTTCAAGGCGGGGTACCTCGCGAGGTACATATGAGGCAAGCCATGACGACACGGGGCACCAGGCGGGTGCCAGCGCGCGCAGCGTCCCTCTTTCCTCTTTGGTGCAAAGGGAGCAAGCGTATCAGCGGAGTACCGAGGCATCAGGCAAAGGTTGCCACTTCGGTGCAACGAGACCAGGATCAGAAGGACTACGAGACGGAGGTCACCATGGAGCCTAGCGCGACGTCATCACCAGAGCCTTTGGCAGGCGAAGACTGCTTTTGTCAGGATAGATGTACTCATTGTCCCCCTTCAAATTAGCCCGCCATTGTTGGATCCCTTCCCGCTCAATATTTGGGGAGAGGACCAGGGCCTCTATAAATAGGACCAGCCACCCACATGACAAGGGGATGACGGGTGAGAGAAAAAGCATAGAGAGAGAGGGTGACTGAACTCTTCACAACAGTTCATCACCACAGCCAAGAACAGACCCTCGCGAGGCTGTTCTTCCTTGTATTGTTCGTCCTCACCAGCCCCAGGAGGCAATCCATCCACCACACACTGGAGTAGGGTATTACACCACATCGGTGGCCCGAACCAGTATAAATCTTGTGTCTTTCGTGCAGTTCTTTTAGTAGTTTAGATCCCATCGAGACGGAGAGGTTGAAGGCGAGATTTCCATGCACATCCCAGTGTTCGAACCTTAAGGGTCTGCCGGAACCCCAAATTCGACAACATTGTCGTGGACAAATTCACCAATTGGGCTGAAGTGGAGGTTGTCCGTGCCATCCCTGCGGGCTCCGCGGTCAAGTTCATCAAGGGCATCGTAAGCCGGTTCGGGGTGCCGAATCGCATCATCATAGACAATGGTTTGCAGTTCACCAGTAACCTCTTCAAAACATACTGTGCTAACCTTGGAACGCAGATATGCTACGCCTCAGTGGCGCACCCCCGAAGCAACGGCCAGGCCGAGCGAGCCAACGTGGAGGTCCTGAGGGGCCTCAAGACCAGGACGTTCAAGAAGAAGCTGGAGGCCTGTGGCAGAGGTTGGTACGACGAGCTTCAGTCCATGCTGTGGTCCATCTGCACCACCGCGACCAAACCGACTGGAGAGACCCCATTCTTCCTGGTCTACGGGGCGGAAGCGGTCCTCCCTAACGAGGTCAGACGTCGCTCCGCGCGGGTCCTGGCGTTCGACGAGGCACAGCAGGACGCCATGCGGGGGATGGACCTCGTGTTGGGGGAGGAACATCGCCGGGAGGCCGCGCTGCGAGCGGCGAGGTATCAGCAAGCGCTGCGGAGATATCACTGCCGCAACATCCGCCCCAGGACTCTTGAGGTAGGAGACCTCGTGCTCAGGCGGGTCCTCTCTAGGGAGGGGCTGCACAAGCTCTCTCCCATGTGGGAGGGCCCGTTCAATGTTGTTCATGTTTCCAGGCCCAGCTCCGCACGCTTGGAGACTCAGGAGGGAGTGCCGGTCTAGAACGCATGGAACATCCAGCACCTCCAGAGGTTCTACCCCTAAAAAGGCCCAGAGCCTGTGAAGCAAGGCGAGTGCCTCTGAAGCTATCGCGTTTTGGAAAAGGCCCAGAGCCTGTGAAGCAAGGCGAGTGCCTGTGAAGCTATCGCGTTTTGGAAAAGGCCCAGAGCCTGTGAAGCAAGGTGAGTGCATGTGAAGCTATCGCGTTTTGGAAAAGGCCCAGAGCCTGTGAAGCAAGGCGAGTGCCTGTGAAGCTGTCGCGTTTTGGAAAAGTCCCAAAGCCTGTGAAGCAAGGCGAGTGCCTGTGAAGCTATCGCGTTTTGGAAAAGGCCCAGAGCCTATGAAGCAAGGCGAGTGCCTGTGAAGCTATCGCGTTTTGGAAAAGGCCTAGAGCCTGTGAAGCAAGGCGAGTGCCTGTGAAGCTATCGCGCTTTGGAAAAGGCCCAGAGCCTGTGAAGCAAGGCGAGTGCCTGTGAAGCTATCGTGTTTTGCAAAAGGCCCGGAGCCTGTGAAGAAGGCCAACGCCTGTGAAGCTCGCCGCCCGTGACACTCTCACGTAATAATGAGTTGGGGCTGTACACGCCCCGGAGTCTCAGGAGCACCGGCCTCAGGCCCTGGGGATCCCTCCCACGCCCAGTGGCAGCACTTAGCTCGGCGCTGGTGAGAAGACGTCGAAGACTAGACTAGGTGCCAGACGCGGCTTTTCATTTGCTTTCCGCAGTTGGCTTGTTCCTTCTCATTTGAAGTTTTATTGAAGTTGTTGCCGTCTTTGGCTTGCGGTTCTTCGGATTTTTTCTCTCCTGCCTCGATTTCTCTTGCGCAAGGCCTCACGAGGGGGCAGCTGAGTGCCCTCGTGAGCGTTCCTATCCTAGTCGTTCAAAGAGTTCGCGACCTGGGCCCCTTACAGGAGCACCCCTCCAGTCTGTGCCCCACGGGCATCGCGACACAGACAAAGGGCCTGGGTCGGTCCCCCCCCCCCACGGCCAGGGTCGGGAACTATCCACGCTCAAGCACATGGCCGGAAGGAACGATAACGAAAGCAAATGATGATTAACAACAATAACCCAAACACGCCCCCGCGGGGCTCCGCACTATTGTCTTTATTACACAGGGAAAAGGGGAAAGGAAGAACAAATCCGGCACGGCTCGCCTCACACCAGCCCATGAGGAAGGCACGAGCTGCCTCCGGAGCTCAGGCGGACTCCCTCTCGCGCCTCACCAGGGCGCGGCGGTGTGGGGGCTAATCGCGGCCGCCGCTGGAGGAGCCGCCGTCTGAAGAAGAACCAAAGAAGCTTGAGGAACTCCGAGCGCCGCCCGCCGCGCGAGCGCTGCTCCCTCCATCATCACCGGAGCTGGGTTCCTAGCTGCGGTCGTCACCCTCGGGGCAGCACCCCGCGCGGCGACCATCTTCCCCAAACACCCTCACGTAGAGGGTGGCGTCGCCGTCGAAGTTGAAGTGCAGGGTGCACCGGCGGCCCAGTCCACGTGCACGGGCAAACGTCTGCCAACCGCGGGCCAGGGATAGATTCCCGGCCGCGGAGACCTCCAGGGAAACCCATGAGGCCCGGCTGCAGCAGCCGTTGGCCTGGAGCCAGAGGTGAAGGAAATATGCCCTAGAGGCAATAATAAAGTTATTATTTATTTTCTTATTTCATGATAAATGTTTATTATTCATGCTAGAATTGTATTAACCGGAAACATAATACATGTGTGAATACATAGACAAACAGAGTGTCACTAGTATGCCTCTACTTGACTAGCTCGTTAATCAAAGATGGTTATGTTTCCTAACCATGGACAAAGAGTTGTTATTTGATTAACGGGATCACATCATTAGTTGAATGATCTGATTGACATGACCCATTCCATTAGCTTAGCACCCGATCGTTTAGTATGTTGCTATTGCTTTCTTCATGACTTATACATGTTCCTATGACTATGAGATTATGCAACTCCCGTTTACCGGAGGAACACTTTGTGTGCTACCAAACATCACAACGTAACTGGGTGATTATAAAGGAGCTCTACAGGTGTCTCCAAAGGTAGATGTTGGGTTGGCGTATTTCGAGATTAGGATTTGTCACTCCAATTGTCGGAGAGGTATCTCTGGGCCCTCTCGGTAATGCACATCACATAAGCCTTGCAAGCATTGCGACTAATGAGTTAGTTGCGAGATGATGTATTACGAAATGAGTAAAGAGACTTGCCGGTAACGAGATTGAACTAGGTATTGGATACCGACGATCGAATCTCGGGCAAGTAACATACCGATGACAAAGGGAACAACATATGTTGTTATGCGGTCTGACCGATAAAGATCTTCGTAGAATATGTAGGAGCCAATATGGGCATCTAGGTCCCGCTATTGGTTATTGACCGGAGATGTGTCTCAGTCATGTCTACATTGTTCTCGAACCATAGGGTCCGCACACTTAACGTTATGATGATAGTTATTATGAGTTTATGCATTTTGATGTACCAAAGTTAGTTCAGAGTCCCGGATGTGATCACGGACATGACGAGGAGTCTCAAAATGGTCGAGACATAAAGATTGATATATTGGAAGCCTATATTTGGATATCGGAAGTGTTCCGGGTGAAATCGGGATTTTACCGGAGTACCGGGAGGTTACCGGAACCCCCCGGGAGCCATATGGGCCTTAATGGGCTTTAGTGGAAAGGAGAAAGGGGCAGCCCAAGGTGGCCACGCGCCTCCCCCCTCCCCTAGTCCTATTAGGACTAGGAGAGGTGGTCGGCCCCCCTCTCTCTCTTTCCCCCTCGGGGAATCCTAGTCCAACTAGGATTGGGGGGGTCCTACTCCCGGTAGGAGTAGGACTCGACTTCGCCCTCCTCCTGGCCGGCGGCCCCCTCCCCCTTGGCTCCTTTATATACGGAGGCAGGGGCACCTCTAGACACACAAGTTGATCATTGAGATCGTTCCTTAGCCGTGTGCGGTGCCCCCTACCACCATATTCCACCTCGATCATATCGTTGTAGTGCTTAGGCGAAGCCCTGTGTCGGTAGAACATCAAGATCACGTCATAGCCGTACTTTATTAGATATAGTGCAAATCTATGATGTTTCTTACCGATTTACCACTATCGTTTTTGAGGTTATGCATTAAAGACAACTGCATTCACGTTAAAAAGAAGGGGCACCATCTAAGTCCGTTGAGACGACACAATCTGAACTATGGTTTAGCAAGAAACCAAAGTTGTCGTTTCTTAAAGTTTGGGGTTGTGATGCTTATGTGAAAAAGTTTCATCCTGATAAGCTCAAAACCAAATAGGAGAAATATGTCTTCATAGGATACCCAAAAGAAGACTGTTGGGTACACCTTCTATCACAGATCCTAAGGCAAGACATTCGTTGCTTATAATGGATCCTTTCTAGAGAAGGAGTTTCTCTCGAAAGAAGTGAGTGGGAGGAAAGTAGAACTTGATAAGATTGTACCTTCTCCCTTATTGGAAAGTAGTTCATCACAGGAATCTATTCCTGTGACTACTACACCAATTAGTGAGGAAGCTAATGATGATGATCATAAAACTTCAGATCAAGTTACTACCGAATCTCGTAGGTAAACCAGAGTGAGATCCGCACCAGAGTGGTACAGTAATCCTGTTTTGGAAGTCATGTTACTAGACCATGACGAACTTGCGAACTATGAGGAAGCGATGATGAGCCCAGATTCCACAAAATGGCTTGAGGCCATGAAATCTGAGATGGGATTCATGTATGAAAACAAAGTATGGACTTTGGTTGACTTGCCCGATGATCGGCAAGCCATAGAAAATAAATGGATCTTCAAGAGGAAGACGGACGTTGATAGTAGTGTTACTATCTACAAAGCTAGAATTGTTGCAAAAGGTTTTCGACAAATTCAAAGTGTTGACTACGATGAGAGTTTCTCACTCGTATCTATGCTTAAGTCTGTCCGAATCATGTTAGCAATTGCCGCATTTTATGAAATCTGGCAAATGGATAAACAAAACTGCATTCCTTGATGGATTTCTTAAAGAAGAGTTGTATATGATGCAACCAATAGGTTTTGTCAATCCTAAAGGTGCTAACAAAATATGCAAGCTCCAGCGATTCATCTATGGACTGGTGCAAGCATCTCAGAGTTGGAATACACGCTTTGATAAGTTGATCAAAGCATATAGTTTTATATAGACTTGCGGTGAAGCTTGTATTTACAAGAAAGTGAGTGGGAGCACTACAGCATTTCTGATAAAGTATATGTGAATGACATACTGTTGAGCGGAAATAATGTAGAATTATTCTGTAAAGCATAAAGGAGTGTTTGAAAGGAGTTTTTTCAAAGAAAGACTTCGGTGAAGCTACTTACATATTGAGCATCAAGATCTATAGAGATAGATCAAGATGCTTGATAAGTTTTTTCAATAAATACATACCTTGACAAGATTTTGAAGTAGTTCAAAATGGAGCAGTCAAAGAAAGAGTTCTTGCCTGTATTACAAGGTGTGAAGTTGAGTAAGACTCAAAGCCCGACCACGGCAGAAGATAGAAAGAGAATGAAAGTCATTCCCTATGCCTTAGCCATAGGTTCTATAAAGTATGTCATGCTGTATACCAGATCTATTGTATACCCTGCACTGATTTGGCAAGAGAGTACAATAGTGATCTAGGAGTAGATCACTGGACAGCGGTCAGAATTATCCTTAGTGAAATAAGGATATGTTTCTCGATTATGGACGTGACAAAAGGTTCATCGTAAAGGGTTACGCCGATGCAAGTTTTGACACTAATCTAGATGACTCTAAGTCTCGGTCTAGATACATATTGAAAGTGGGAGCAATTAGCTAGAGTAGCTCCATGCAGAGCATTGTTGACATAGAAATTTGCAAAATACATGTGGATCTGAATGTGGCAGACCCGTTGACTAAGATTCTCTCACAAGCAAAACATGATCACACCTTAGCACTCTTTGGGTGTTAATCACATAGCGATGTGAACTAGATTACTGAATCCAGTAAACCCTTTGGGTGTTGGTCACATGGCGATGTGAACTATGGGTGTTAATCACATGGTGATGTGAACTATTGCTGTTGAATCACATGACGATGTGAACTAGATTATTGACTCTAGTGCAAGTGGGAGACTGAAGGAAATATGCCCTAGAGGCAATAATAAAGTTATTATTTATTTCCTTATTTCATGATAAATGTTTATTATTCATGCTAGAATTGTATTAACCGGAAACATAATACATGTGTGAATACATAGACAAACAGAGTGTCACTAGTATGCATGTACTTGACTAGCTCGTTAATCAAAGATGGTTATGTTTCCTAACCATGGACAAAGAGTTGTTATTTGATTAACGGGATCACATCATTAGTTGAATGATCTGATTGACATGACCCATTCCATTAGCTTAGCACCCGATCGTTTAGTATGTTGCTATTGCTTTCTTCATGACTTATACATGTTCCTATGACTATGAGATTATGCAACTCCTGTTTACCGGAGGAACACTTTATGTGCTACCAAACGTCACAACGTAACTGGGTGATTATAAAGGAGCTCTACAGGTGTCTCCAAAGGTAGATGTTGGGTTGGCGTATTTCGAGATTAGGATTTGTCACTCCGATTGTCGGAGAGGTATCTCTGGGCCCTCTCGGTAATGCACATCACATAAGCCTTGCAAGCATTGTGACTAATGAGTTAGTTGCGAGATGATGTATTACGGAACGAGTAAAGAGACTTGCCGGTAACGAGATTGAACAAGGTATTGGATACCGACGATCGAATCTCGGGCAAGTAACATACCGATGACAAAGGGAACAACATATGTTGTTATGCGGTCTGACCGATAAAGATCTTCGTAGAATATGTAGGAGCCAATATGGGCATCCAGGTCCCGCTATTGGTTATTGACCGGAGATGTGTCTCAGTCATGTCTACATTGTTCTCGAACCGTAGGGTCCGCACGCTTAACGTTACGATGACAGTTATTATGAGTTTATGCATTTTGATGTACCGAAGTTAGTTCGGAGTCCCAGATGTGATCATGGACATGACGAGGAGTCTCGAAATGGTCGAGACATAAAGATTGATATATTGGAAGCCTGTATTTGGATATCGGAAGTGTTCCGGGTGAAATCGGGATTTACAGGAGTACTGGGAGGTTACCGGAACCCCCCGGGAGCCATATGGGCCTTAATGGGCTTTAGTGGAAAGGAGAAAGGGGCGGCCCAAGGTGGCCGCGCGCCTCCCCCCTCCCTAGTCCTATTAGGACTAGGAGAGGTGGCCGGCCCCCCTCTCTCTCTTTCCCCCTCGGGGAATCCTAGTCCAACTAGGATTGGGGGGGGGGGAGTCCTACTCCCGGTAGGAGTAGGACTCCTCCTGCGCCCTCCTCCTGGCCGGCGGCCCCCTCCCCCTTGGCTCCTTTATATACGGAGGCAGGGGGCACCTCTAGACACACAAGTTGATCATTGAGATCGTTCCTTAGCCGTGTGCGGTGCCCCTGCCATCGTTGTAGGGCTTAGGTGAAGCCCTGCGTCGGTAGAACATCAAGATCGTCACCACGCCGTCGTGCTGACGGAACTCCTCCCCGACGCTTTGCTGGATCGGAGCCCGGGGATCGTCATCGAGTTGTACGTGTGCTAAGAACTCGGAGGTGCCGGAGTAACGGTGCTTGGATCGGTCGGATCGGGAAGACGTACGACTACTTCCTCTGCGTTGTGTCAACGCTTCCACAGTCGGTCTGCGTGGGTACGTAGATAACACTCTCACCTCTCGTTGCTGTGCATCACCATGATCTTGCGTGTGCATAGGAAAATTTTGAAATTACTACGTTCCCCAACAAGAGGCCGCCCGGGGCGCCGGCCGGGAGCTCGCCCAGGAGGGAGCGAGGAAGCGGGAGCCGGGTGCTGGCCGGCTCCGCCGACCACACGATGAACTCTGGCAGCGCTTCAACAGCACAAACGCGTGGCCTGGGGGGACGTGCAGCCGGGGCGCACCCCCCGGCTGCAGCAACCCGCCCGTCGCCGTGCTGAAGATCACCACCACGGTCACGGGGAGCCACCGCGATGGCCACAGGATGCTTGCGAGGGCGCCCTCTGCCACGCTTGGGTGGGGTAGAGGCGGGCTCAACCCAGCAAGCCTTCCCCTTCTCGGCGGCCGAGAATCTCTTCGACAGGGCCATGAAGAAGAAGGAGAAGCAAGGAGGAATGGACTGGAAGGGCGCACGCGGTCCCATACTTATAGCCTGCGAAGGCCAACCGTCGGCCTCCACGATCACAGGTAATCATGACACGATCTGCATGCAGGGACTTGTCCAACTCGTGCGATCACCGAGGCATCATGGGGAAGTGGAGATGCCCACGTCCCATCAACCGCCACGCGGTGCCCGAGGCCGCAGGCTGTTAGGGCCCGCGGCGCTTCGCCCTTGCCCTTTCGCCTCTCGGCACGGCCAAGTCTAGGCGCGCCTTCGGCCCGGGGGCTACTGTCGACGTTCTGGGAATGGAGGTCCCCAGACTTGCCTGCCTGCGGCCTGCGGCGTGGCTCAAAGGAGGCCCAGCATGGCCCATCTTCATCAACGCAAGACTCAAGACCCTCACGAGGGCCAAGCCTCGCGAGGCGGATGACACGGAGCTTCCTCAGGCACGGCCTCATCAGGCTGGCTCGCGAGGAGGCGAAGAGATCAAGGCGGGGCACCTCGCGAGGTGCCCGTGACGCAAGCCATGACGACTCAGGGTGCCAGGCGGGCGCCAGCGCGCGCAGCGTCCTTCTTTCCTCTTTGGTGCAAAGGGGGCAAGCGCAGCCACGGAGTACTGAGGCATCAGGCAAAGGTTGCCATTTCGGTGCAACGAGGCCAAGACCAGGAGGACTACGAGATGGAGGTCACCATGGAGCCCAGGACGGCGTCATCACCAGAGCTTTGCACAGGCGAAGACTGCTTTTGTCAGGATAGTTGATACTTGCTGTCCCCCTTCAAATTAGCCCGCCATTGTTGGCTCCCTTCCCGCTCGATATTTGGGAAGAGGACCAGGGCCTCTATAAATAGGACCAGCCACCCACATTGCAGGGGGGATAAAAGGCAGGAAGAGTGAGGGAGAGAGAAAGAAGGGTGACTGAGCTCCTCCTAGCAGTTCATTGCCCAGCCAAGAACAGACCCTCGCGAGGCTGTTCTTCCTTGTATTGTTCATCATCACTAGCCCCAGGAGGCAATCCACCAACCACACACTGGAGTAGGGTATTACACCACAACGGTGGCCCGAACCAGTATAAACCTTGCGCCCTTGTGCAGTTCTTTTAGTAGTTTTAGATCTTTGCGAGACGGGAAGGTAGAAGGCGTAATCTCCGCGCGCACCCCAGTGTTCGAACCTTAAGGGTCGGCCGGAACCCGAAATCCGACAAGTTAATTTAGAATAAAAAATATAAGGTCTGAACTTATCACAAGCAAATACAACTGCTAAGAATTCCTTTTCAGTAGTAGCATAATTTCTCTGGGCATTGTCTAGAGTTTTACTAGCATATTGAATAACATTTATTTTTTATCAACTCTCTGTCCTAGAACAGCACCTACAACATAGTCACTAGCACCACACGTGGTTTCAAAGGGTAAATTCCAATCATGTGGCTGAACAATAGGTGCATAAATCAAGGCTTTCTTAAGTATTTCAAATGCTTCTACACAATCATCGTCAAAGACAAAAAGAATATCTTTTTGTAATAGGTTAGTCAGAGGCCGGGAAATTTTTGAGAAGTCCTTAATGAACCTCCTATAAAAACCTGCATTACCAAGGAAACTACTTATACCTTTGATGTCCTCGGGACACGGCATCTTTTCAATAGCATCAACTTTAACTTTGTCAACTTCAATACCTCTTTTAGAAATTTTATGCCCCAAGACAATACCTTCATTAACCATAAAGTGGCACTTCTCCCAATTCAAGACAAGGTTAATTTCTTCACATCTCTGCAAAACTCGATCAAGGTTGCTCAAGCAATCATCAAAAGAGGACCCATAAACAGAGAAATCATCCTTGAAAAATTCACAAATATTTTCACAAAAGTCAGAGAATATAGCCATCATGCATATTTGAAAGGTAGCAGGTGCATTACATAAACCAAAAGGCATACATCTATAAGGAAAGGTACCGAAAGGGAGAGTAAAAGTAGTCTTTTCTTGATCATCAGCTGACACATGTATTTGAGAGAAACCAGAGTAACCATCTAGAAAGCAAAAATGTGTATGTTTGGATAATCTTTCTAGCATTTGGTCGATGAAAGGCAAAGGGTAATGATATTTTTTAGTAGCTTTATTTAACTTGCGGAAATCAATCACCATCCTATAACCTGTAATAATTCTTTACGGAATCAATTCATCTTTATCATTAGGAACGACGGTAATACCTCCCTTCTTAGGGACACAGTGGACAGGGCTTACCCACTGACTATCAGCAACGGGATAAATTATACCTGCTTCAAGGAGCTTTAATATTTCCTTTCTTACCACTTCTTTCATCTTAGGATATAGCCGTCGTTGGTGATCAATAACTGGGTTGGCGTCTTTCTCCAAATTTATTTTGTGTTGACATAGAGTGGGACTAATGCCCTTAAGATCATCAAGAGTATATCCAATAGCAGCACAGTGCTTCTTCAGAGTTTTCAATAATTTCTCTTCCTCATGCTCTTAAAGGTTAGCACTAATAATAACAGGATATATCTTCTTTTCGTCAAGATAAGCATATTTAAGAGTATTAGGCAATGGTTTCAGCTCAAACATGGGATCACCCTTGGGTGGAGGAGGATCCCCTAGGATTTCAACAGGCAAGTTGTGTTTCAGAATAGGTCCCTTTGTAAGTGCATCTAGTGCCACCCCTAGTTGGTTTTGGAGTATTGACGACAAACCTAGTTGAGGGACTAATGTGTTTGTGAGAATTGCAGGATAACACAGGTAGAAGTCCCTCATTGATTCGGTTTAGTTACCAGAGATGACCCCTAAAAATGTTCGAAGACATTGAAGACAATGGTGGTTCATGAAGACATTCATGTCGAAGACAATGACATATGAAGACTCCCCATGAAGCCTATGGAACTCAAAGACTTAGATCCTTCGTAGTTTTACTTTATTCATGTTGTGTCATAGGAACCACCATACTGTTAATTGGGGTCCAAGAAAACCAGTCAGGATGACTGAAGTGATGCCTAATTCAAATCCTATGTCTTCGAGTGAAGACAGTGAGAGAAAATCTTGTCCAGAGTCAGACAAGTCAGCTTTACTTGCAGCCCAAGTAAAGTTGCCGTGAGAGTTCGAAATCCGACCGTTAGTAAACGTGTCAGTTCCTTAGTGACCCAGGGTCATTTCGGACAAATCAGGTCAGGGTTGCCAAGTGGCTATAAATAGTCCACCCCTACAACCATAAACGGTTGGCTGCTCAGATTTCAGTGCATGGCTTTTGTCGTTTGAGAGCAACCCACCTCGAAGCCTTTGAGAGAAAATCCTTAGTGAGGAGAAAAGCCCTAACCACCCAGAGCCAGAGTAATTGGGCATCACTTAAGTCTTCTTGTCTGAGTGATCTGAAGACTTATTACACTTGAGGACTGTGCATCCTCCAGACGGTTAGGCGTCATGTTCTGAGCATCCAAGAGGAATTGTGGATTGCCGGTGAACGAAGTCTGTGAAGGTTTGGGAGTCTACCTTGAAGACTTACCAGAGTGATTGGGCGGGGTCTGTGTGACCTTAGCTCAAGGAGAAAACGGTGAGGACTGGGTGTCCTGAGCTGTGTGTTCAGGACTGGGTGTCCGGGACTGTGTGTCCTTTGGTTTAAATACCTAGCCGCTCCAACCAGACGTACAGTTGTCACAGCAACTGGAACTGGTCCAACATATCATTGTCTTCAACGTGTCACTGGTTTCATCTTCGCCTCCCTTTACTTACCACTACACATTGTGAAGCTATTGCATGCTTGCTTTATCTTCAGTATTCACAACCTGACTGTATGATCTGTTTGGCTTCATAACCTCTTCCAACCTGATCCTCATTACACTGAAGCTGTTTGTCACTGTGCTTTCACTATATTGTATACTTGACCATGGCTTGCGTTGTGTAATCTAACTTCCGCTGCATTGTGATAGGCTTGTTCACTCTGTTTGTCTTCATAACTTCCACGTTTTGAAGACTTTCATAAAAATCGCCTATTCACCCCCCCTCTAGTTGATATAACGCACTTTCACCCTTTTTAAAGAATATTTCATCTATTTCCCTTTATTCATAAACATATCATTTTCATGGTCTAGCAAATATTGTTCTAAAGTATTAGTAGGAGGCACGACAATAGAAGCAAGACCAATAATTTCATCTTTACTAGGCAATTCCTCATCACGGGGTTGTCTACTAAATTTAGCAAAATTAAACCCATGAGACATATCACCCAAACCAATAGTAACAACATCCTTTTTACAGTCTATTTTAGCATTAACAGTATTCAAGAAGGGTCTACCAAATATAATGGGACAAAAGTCATCTTGTGGAGAACTAAGAACAAGAAAATGAGCAGGGTATTTAACTTTCCCACACAAGACTTCAACATCTCTAACAATCCTAACTGGTGAAATAGTATCTCTATTAGCAAGCTTAATTGTAACATCAATCTCTTCTATCTCAGCAGGTGCAATATCATGCATAATTTCTTTGTATAAGGAATGAGGTATTGCACTTGCACTAGCACCCATATCACACAATCCATGATAACAATGATCTCCTATTTTAACGGAAATAACAGGCGTGCCTACAATAGGTCTATGTTTATTTTTAGCATCAGGTCTAGCAATTCTAGCAGCTTTATTGCAGAAGTAAATAACATGCCCATCAATATTATCGGCCAAGAGATCTTTAACCATAGCAATACTAGGTTCAACTTTAATTTGCTCAGGGGGTTTAGGTGTCTTAATATTACTTTTGTTAACCACAGCTGAAGATTTAGCATGATCCTTTATTCTAACAGGGAAAGGTGGCTCTCAATATAAGCAGCAGGAACAATAGGATCATCATAAGTGATAGTCTTTTCTTCAACTTTAATAGGAGTAACTACTTTTACTTCAATGGGAGGATTATATTTAAACCACTTCTCCTTAGGGATATCAACATGAGTAGCAAAGGATTCACAGAAAGAAGCTACTATCTCAGAGTCAAGTCCATATTTAGTGCTAAATTCACGGAAAGCATCGGTATCCATAAAAGATATAACACAATCAAACTTAGGTGTTATACCTGACTCCTTACCTTCGTCGACGTCCCAATCTTCAGAGTTGCGTTTAATTCTTTCCAATAAATCCCATTTGAATTCAATAGTCTTCATCGTAAAAGATCCAGTACAAGAAGTATCGAGCATGGAGTGATTACTGAGAGAAAGTCGAGAATAAAAATTTTGAATAATCATTTCTCTTGAGAGCTCATGATTGGAACATGAATATAACATTGACTTAAGCCTCCCCCAAGTTTGAGCGATGCTTTCTCCTTCGCTAGGCCAGAAATTATATATATAATTACGATCACGATGAACAAGATGCATAGGATAAAACTTTTGATGAAATTCAAATTTCAATTGATTGTAGTCCCATTATCCCATATCGTCACATAGCCTATACCATGTCAATGCGTCTCCCTTCAAAGATAAAGGGAAGACCTTCTTCTGATAACATCATCGGGCATACCTGCAAGCTTAAATAATCCACAAACTTCATCCACGTAGATTAAGTGTAAATCGGGATGCAATGTTCCATCACCTGCAAAAGGATTAGGTAGCAGTTTCTCTATCATACATGAAGGAATTTCAATGTAAATATTTTCAGTAGGTTCAGTAGGTTGAGGAGCAACTCTTTGCTCTACTAGTCGGGGTGAAGATACCCCAAACAAGCCCCTCAAAGGATTATGTTCCATAGTAACAAGGAGATGGCGGAGAAGGAAGCCAGGTACCAGGCGGCCTGTGAAGCCCGTGATGCCGCATGGGAAAAGGAGGCGGCGGAGCTTTGGGGGAGGGCGCGTCGTCATGCCGAGGAGGTGTATGAAGACGGGTACTTCGCGAGCAAGGTCATAGGCGCTGGGCGCCTCGTCGCTGCATGGAGGTGAGCCGATAAGCTCCAGTGTGCCACCGACGAGGAGCTCCGGTGGGCGCCCAACGAAATGGGAAGATCGTCCGCGTGCGTCCTCCAGCAAGAGGCAGATCGGTACGTCAAGCACTGCGAGGCGGAGGAGTCGGAGTACTGCCTCCGCACTGGGAAGACGCCGCGCACCAGGGAGCTGCTGGCGAGGGGCTGCTAGAATACTGGCCCAGGAGGGATTATTAGTTTTAATATTGATCGTTCTCAATTTTATGCATTATACCTAGTAGTTAAGTATCATCACGTATATGTGATGATTATATATATATATATATATATATATATATATATGATGGGTCTATTTTGATAACACACTTTAAAAGTTATTCTGCTAACACCCTAATCTTATTCTGCTAACACTTTTGTACTACTCGATCCATGTGACCGGACCGCACAACAGCCCGAGAAACTGCCTCCACCCCACGACCTCTCCCCTCCATGCACTCCCTCCACCTCCTTCCTTCAGCTGGGGCCGCGCCCACCCCACCGCCGCCCCACCTCCATGCCCCGCGTCGCCGCACCACCACCTCCCATCCCCCGCGCCACACCACTACCCCCATCCCTCCGGTGCCCCACCAACCCCCTCCCTCCGGCGGCTCACCAGAACCAGCTATCTTCGCCCTGCCCTTATTCCTACCTCGCCGACGCCCATCTTCCTCCACGCCACAACACTTGCTCCGCAAGTCCACCTCCATCCATGCCCACCCCCGTCGATCCACCTTCTTCCCTGTCCTAGCCCCAGCCAACTCCCCACACCGCCGTCGACCTCCCTACCCGGCTCGGTGTGGATCTCAACCCTCGCCGCTACTACCTTCACTCTGCATGGCATTTGGATCCGGGCTACCGCCGCCGGCACCATGCGCCTGCCTTCCCCACCGGATCTGGCCATGCGGTGGCCGTGAACGATGGCGACAACCAAATCCCGATCATGGGCTCCCTCGCCTCCTCCTTTATTTTCTCCGTCACCCCCGATCTCAACTTGCTAGTTTCTCTCTTCTCTTGTTCCTTGTAGGTCGCATGTCGAGGGCATGTGGTGCGCATGCAGAGAGGAGGTAGGAGGGGTTCTCCTGCTCGGTGCCGCCTCCGTGGCGGATCCGACGAGATCCTCCATGCCTAGCCTCCAACGCACCCTACCAGCCGCCGGTGAGCTGCACTGTCCGCCGTGCCAAAGCGCCAGCTGCATCCCTGCGTGCGGTCCGAAAAGGCGCGAGGTGCAGCTCGCTAGTTCTGCTCATGGAGTTCGAAGCTCCGGCACCGATGGTGGTGCCCCTTCCTGGTTGTGTTTCCAAGTGGTCCACCTCTCCCTGGTAGTGCGGTGCAGTGCGCCTCTATGGTGCAGTTTGGTGGCGTGGCAAGTCAGCTACCTCCAACCGTTGCCGCCCCGTCGGATCTGGCGAGATCCGGTTGCACCCGCACCTTCGTTCCCTCCCCAGCCGGCAACCTGAGGTACGCTCCTCCTCTCTCCAATCACGCGGCCAAGCCAGGTGAGAAAAAATGGTCATGGCCACTGGATCCAGTGCGTGCCGTGGTGTGCCCCTTGCGGTTCAGTAGCCCTCTCTGCAGTTCACTGATTTTGTGTTTTCTGAAGAGAAAATAATGTGCAAATGAAGTCCATTGTGGTTTGCAATTGAGGTTCATTTTACTTATTTTGTAGTAGGAAAGATGAAGTGACGCAGTTCAGTTGGATGCCCCGTTACTCAATTTTGTTGTTTGTTGGGCACTGCAGTTCATTACCCATGGTGTGGTTGGTCTTCGAGCACACTGCTATTTTGTCCAAAGTGCAAGTGTAGCCCGTAAAATATTGAGCGGTACAGGTGCTGGACAATGCAGATTTTATATGTGTTTGACTGTGTAAAATACTTTGAAGCTCACTTTGTTATCTGATGTTGTTTGCTAAAAAAACTTCTTTGTGCTCCACTTGATAAACAGAAACAACAACATCACAAAAAGAAGCTCTCTCTTTTATTAGATGTAGTTCACTCGCTCAGTCTCTGTGGTCCACTTACCTAGTCTACGCATATAAAAAATATTGAGTTTGGAAAAAGTTCAAGTGGTTCACTTTCGGTAGTGTCGCGACATGTACGGTAGTCTCGAGGTTCAGTTTTCATGGTATTGCGGTTAACCAACACATGAAGTGCACTATATCTCGTTTTGGAAAATTTACGTCATAGAAAAAAAGAAATCATACAGTGCACTTGTTTGTCCGATGAAGTGTGGTTTTTAGCCTAAAAAAGGGCGGTCTTTTTGACATGAAGTGCACTCCATCTTGTTTGAGAAAATTTACGTCCCACAAAAAAGAAATCATACAGTTTGTCTGATGAAGTGTGGTTTTTAGTCTAAAGAAGTGCGGTCTTTTGACATGAAGTGCACTCCATCTCGTTTGGGGAAAAATTACGTCCCACAAAAAAGAAATCATGCGATGCACTTGTCTATCCGATGAAGTGCGGTTTTTAGTCTAAAGAAGTGCGGTCTTTTGTCCGATGCAGTACATACGATGATTTTGGTGTTGCAAAAAAACAAAGTGTCCGCATTTTGTTAAAATCAAAATTGCTCTAAAACCTTAAGGAATTAGAGAGAGTGTTCTACATGAAAAAGCTGTGCCTCATCGGTATCTTTCCAACGGTGTATAATTTGAATCATTCCGATCAGCAGTTCGAGAAAATTTCGCGAAAAATGGCCGCTGCCTCTCGTCGTCAGCCGCACCATTTTTAAAATTAACTTAAATCATAAGGAATCTCAAAACCATTTCTACATATGAAAGTTGCACCTTGACCATAGCTTTCCAACGATGTATTACACGTCTCGTTTAGACAAACAGTTAAAAAAACTAGAGCAAAAACAATACAGATATTTGCAAAAAATTTATTAAAAAAACGTAATTCCGCGATTTAGTAAATTTGAAACCGCTCTTAAACCTTAACTTATTAGAGAAAATAATAGATATGAAAAAGATGCGCCTCGACGATATCTTTCCAATGGCTTATCATTTTCTTTATTCGGATGAGCGGTTTAGAAAAAATCATGAAAATACGCTCGCTGTCACTCGTCGTCCGCCGCACCGTTTTTGAAACTGCTCTTAAACCGCGAGAAATCTCGGAAACTGTTTAACATGGTGAAGTTGCGCCTAATTCATAGCTTTCCAACGGTATATTATACGCCCCATTTCGATAAACATTTAAAAAATTAGAGCAAAACAGTACCAAAAAAAAGCACTACATGTAGTTTTTCCCGATACGAAGTTCACTAGTCTGTATTGCAGTGCTCATGCTACAGAAAGTGCAGTGCTCTCGCATTGAGCGTGCAGTGCGGAAGTGTTATCAGAATAATTATTCTGCTAATATTAGCATGATAGACCGGCTATATATATAACTTACCCAGCCGCCAACCTTGGTACGCTAAAATAAGCCAAAACGCATTATAACTTACCGTACGCTCCGGCGCTGATGCGCAACTAGCCATCCACACGCTAATGAGCCTAGACGACCTGGTCCGCATGCCCCCTTCAAACTCCATCGTAATGAGTTAATTGAATTACGACCAATACTAGTCCGCACCCCTGCTGCGGTAGTTGATTTTTATGATGCCACGATCATGCCAATTTTTGCACATGTAGTAATGAATTAGTGAATATAGTAACAAGAGTCAAGGAACATAGTAATGAAAGGATATTTATTAACAGGGACCAATGCAAATATAGTAGTAAACCTGTTACTAGACGGACCACGTATGCTTACTAGTTCCTAGTGTTTGACTACAACTCACACACTTTCAATATATTACCATGCGTTCACTTCATTTTACAATTGTACAAACTAGGTGTGTTGCACAACAGTCGTAATAGATTTAGTTATATTACCATATATGAATATTGTTTACCATTGCTAATTAGTAAGCTAGCCGTAATAGATTTAGTTCTATTACCATCTATGAGATATTGATTACTATTGCTAATTAGTGGGTCACAGTGCGGTGCATGCAATGCATTACTACATTTCCATGTAGTTTTACTGTCACAAACGGTTACAGCTACGGGGTGGGGATCAGACATGTGGGTTCGGTAACAGGAATTTAATCCATTACTATATATTTCATACTAGCTTTTACCCTCGTTTGCTAAACCGTAGGGGACGTGGGATGAGCGGCGCCTTGTGCGGTCCAATTACCGACCGGAGCGTATGATTAGAAGGTCTGCGCTCTCGCATAGTTTAGCGCCACACTGTGTGTGTCTATATATATATATATATATATATATATATATATATATATATATATATATAGTGATGCTATTCATCACCCAGGGTGCAGAATAGGTTATTCTTCACCCGAGGTAATCTTAGGATCACTTCATAATTAAATTACGTTTAGAATTCAAATAGTTACATTCCTATTGATTCATTAAGTAAAATTTGGTATAAGAAAATAAAAATATAGGTCATAAGACAAGAAAATTTCCAATTTATGTGTATTTTACACTATGTTTTTACGTTTGTAATTTTACATAACATAAAATATTTTTTACGGCGATTATATATTTTCTTACGGTCTTTTTTTACGTCTGAAATAAGACAAAACATACGGAACGTAAAATTACAGTGCATTGATGGTAAAATAGAGGGGGGTGAAGAATAACTATTCCTCACCCAGGGTGACGAATAGTCAATCCCTATATATATATATATATATATATATATATATATATGTGTGTGTATGGCTATTCTGTTTTGCGTAATAGAATATTATTCTGTTACCCTACTTGAACTGATGGTTTCATGCGGTTGTACTAATGATTTTTGTCTCGTCGAATTGATCGTCTTTTGGTCGGAATGGAGCGTGTAATATATCATTGGAAAGCTCTTGAAATATACATTACAAATATATAGGAATTTTTTTGCAAAATCATCACGGTTTAAGAGCAGTTTTGAAAAAACCATTTTTCCAAAACTGAAAATGTGCATCGTATTTTGGACTCAATTTTCAAACGGTTTGTCGGAATTGAGCAAATAAGATGGCGTTGGAAAGCTGGTAAAAATCCGCATCTTCCATATATCTACTATTTTTTTTCAAATTTTATACAATTTAAAAGTAATTTGAAAATGGTGAAATTCTGGGCGAAACATATTTTCGCATTGTTTTGCAAACGGTATATCAGATTGAGGCAAATGATATGGCGTTGGAAAACTATGGAAAATGCGCAACTTTTTCGTATAGAAATGTTTTTCTAATTTCTTATGGTTTAAAAACGAATTCGAATACAGTCAAATCTAATTTCTAACGTGATTTTTTTCAACTTTAGTGAAATGGGGCAAATATTATACGATTGGATAGCTATCGAAAATGCGAATCTTAGTCATGTTGAACGTTTTCTCTACTTCATAACCGTTTAAGAGTAATTTTGAATAAGGTGAACCAATCGTATTGTTTTTTCGTGTCTAAAAAACAGAGTACTCGTACTGATCTATGTCTATGTTTGTACCGAGGTATTTTTCACAGAGTAGTTTCGAATGGTTCCGAAAAAAGAGTACTTTGAATGGATGTCTTTATGATTTTGTACTTACTCCCATCTTTTAAGAGTAATTTTGAATATGGTGAGACTCATCGTGTTGTTTTTCTGTCCGAAAAAAAGAGTACTCGTACTGATCTATGTGTGTGTTTGTACTGAGGTATTTTTCTGAGTAATTTTGAATGGTTACGAGAAAAGTGTAATTGCACTGACGTTCGTATGGGTTTGTACTGAGCATGTTTTCACATACTAGACTTCCCTCTATTTTTTGGGTATCATAATCCCCGAACTTGCATGGATTGTATTGTTGAACTGAATGATATTTTTTCAAAGGGAAATAATTTCGTGTGTTTGTTTTTTTTAACTCAATTTTCTTGCAGGATGTTTTGGACTTTTCTAGTTTTGCGATTTGAACTTTTACCATTTGATTTTTCATTGGGTTTCATTTTGTTTGAGCTTTTTTCTCAAACTTATCTGGAACGTCGTATTGAACTTACAACTTTTTAAATTGTGAACTTGCTGTGTTTTTACAATGCCAATATGTAGGAGGGTAGGGCGAGGACAACGATAGAAGGAAGATGCGTGTGGTGATCATGGAAGCACTACAGGGCTGAGCCACAATGGTGGTTGATGGCAAGCCGGCACGACACGACATGTGGAGAAGAGGCATGGGGACAGGTGGGCAGCACACTGACATGACACTTGAGATGTGCCTGCTGGACTGACCTCCTTGTCCCTTCTAAACGGATCAGTTGTAGAACTTGGACATTTTCTTGGACATCAACGTCACAGAATACCAAAACCTAACCATATTTTATTTTTCAAACTAATCATTGTTTTTAATTCGTACTGATCAATATTTTTGATTCAAACCATTTTTTATTCTTGCATGCACATCAAATTGTCATGTACTATACCTTCTTTGAAGTAGCAATCATCTCATCATATATGAATTTTTTTTCACACACATAATACATGTACATGAATAACGTATACACAACACCAACTGCAAATTTTCATACATGAATGACATATACACCACACTGACTACACATTTTCTTGCTATTAGAAGCCTCTTCAGATTTAATGGTTTGTACCGGGCATAACAAATTAACCAAAAACCGAATTACGAAGGTCAAAGTTCTTGAATTACATACCAAAAAACAAGCAAAGAAAGGATAGATAGAGGATTGACAGGGTCTAAGAGAGATCAATTGCAATACACTTTCACTCAATTTTTCACTCGGTAATAGCATGACTGAATAAGTAGTTCAAAACTGGAACAGTTTTTCCTTTAGTATCGTTGGGCACGAGCTCCATAAGGAAGCTTGCGTGGTCAGTAGCACGTTGGTCCTGCAATTGTGTCGACATGGAGGAGCCGCCTCCAGGTCAGCCCGTAGCAGGGTAACTTCTCTACACTACAACAAATCAAAATTAGTAAATGCACGCATTTTGGACATACAAGCATAATGGAAATTTACATAAATAACATGGTGTATCCTGATACAAAGTACTGATGCTTTGGGAATTTTTGAACAGAGAAAAGAATTGCAGGCGGCTCAAGTGTCAAGAGCAGGAGAGCATGCGCTCACCGGGAAAGGATGTAGACAGATGATAGTGGTTGGCCCAGCGCCCAGCTCACCGACAGGCTTCAGTTCGGGCTAGATTCATCAAAGATGTCAAACTTATAAGCACTGCAAGAACAACCAAGATTGAGAGAATACACTGAGCACCATGTCTAATTCTTAGGTCAGTGATTGGTCCAAAAAAATTACGACGTCAGTGCTTCCATAGAAGTAACAAGATGCAAGCTTAGTTCTTAGGTTACAAATTTGTAAACACTAGTACTGCTACCAGCATTTTATAAATACTAGTGAATGTGAACTTGTGGTCTATCGAGATCGGAACTGATTGTGTTACAAGCACAAACACAAAATCCAATGAAGGTGATATAATTATATGTTAGAAAGATAATCAAGTTCAGGTATATTAATTGGGAGAAGTTCAAAAAAACTTTTAAAATGTTTGTATTAAAAAGATGTGTACTACATAACATCTGTACTCACTCTGACGATGTGTTTGTACTGCCCCACTGCTAGTGAAGAATCGCCTACCATCACACTATCTAAGTGAAGATGTGACCATTCCCAAATATTGGAACTGATATGACAAGTAACAATAGTAGACAGTGTTGTAATAATATTTTTTCTTTATAGCTTTTTTGGAGCAAGAAGTTTGATCATGTGGCGATGATTTTTCTTTTGCAGACACTAAATATTGGAAGCTTTTGTGCAAGTATGTTTGAACTAGGGAGAATAGAGCATAACACGGGAAGTGAAGCAATGACATGCGGTACCGAAATTTTCTCCTCATAAACATGCGCATCTTTTTTACTTTTTCGATATAAAAATTCCTGACGAAGGCTCAACATGAAATAAGAAAATACCAAACATTTGTTTTGATGGGAAAATTAACTACACAAGAGATTTTCATTCTTAGTTAGCTTTTTTCCATCGTTCAGCTTCTGTGCAACTTGATTTTGACCTAAGAAACAAATGAAAATAAAATGGAGCACAAAGAACAAGGGTCAATTGAGGTAGTTACGAAGCAGGAGTGTGAATCTTTATGTACTGAACTTTTTAAAGTTTTGAGCTTGAACTTCTGTTCTTCTTTTTAAGTACTGACACTACATAAAGCTTCTTTTAAGTTTTGAGTGTGAACTGTTTGTGTCCTTGCTCAGACATTTTCCACAAACAGATGACATGCACAAATTGTAGGTTTTTGCTTTTACCTCGACGCTTTTCTAGACTTCCAAAATAAACTCTGGTACATGTGCTCGTTATTATCAGGCATAACCACAAGCACCTCTTGTACTATAGAAAGAACATGGGAACACAAAGGAAATTGGACTTATGATCGGGGAAGTTGGTGCACTGAAAAGCAATCAAAAGATGAACTAAAAACAATTGATTCTCTTCAAAAGAATTCGGGAGAGATAACAGCTTCAAGTTGTTTTTTGGGGGGCTCTTCTATTAGCAGACTAGTAGCCGACCATCTACCATGTGCATGTAGGGAATGAGAGTTGTTCCATGTATCTATATGAACATACATATTGCATAGGATTGCATCTAGTTACTCTCTCCATCTACTATAGTAATACATCTACAGAGAAGGAAAGTCGAGTAGTTCTATGTTAAATGATTCCAACCAAAATTCACATTTTCTTTAACAAAACCAAACTGCTTCAATGAACTTCTTCAGGTTTATGTGTTTGAACCTACAATATTTCCAAACAGGTACTTAGCTCGCTTGTCTTTTTTTACTTCATGATGGCATCATAAGTGCACAAGCGTCACAACATAGAAGCAATAACACAAGGATCAACTGGGGCAAACAACAGAACACAGAACTAAATAGATAAATGTGCTTACAGAAAATCTGCATCTTCTCAATGGGCATGACACCGGCAATACTTCAGGCACCGGAGAAGCTGCACTGCTGGATCTATCAAGAGAGGACTAAGGGCAGCACGTCCCCGTGTGTTTATTTTCTGCAATAGTCACCATGAGAGGACAAGGGAGGAATTACTTCTCGATGAGCAAAAATGTACAGGGAGCAAGGGAGATCCGCGGCCAGCAGCGGTGTGACGCAGAAGCAGTACGACTGCAGTGAGACGCACCGGTGGGATGGGGTTCATGCACCGGCTGGATGTTGCCCATCCCTGCGTGAGGAAGGGGGGGGGGGGGGGGGGGGGGGGGGCAGTGGGACGCGTCGGCGGGGGTGGACACACCGCGCCATGGCGATGGTGGTCGGGTCGGATTCGGCAGTAAGAGGCGGCTGAGGGCGTCGGCGCACTCGGCGGGCCATAGGGCGGCGGTGCGCGACGGTGGGCCATGGGGCGGTGGCGCGCTGGAGATGGGATTGGGATGGGTTCGGGGGTGAGTGGGTTGTGCAGGGTGGGGGGTTCCTTTTTCTTTTTCTTTTTCTTTTTGATGACCGGTCCACTTATGGCTGGTGGGCTGCATTCGATTGCGCGCCTATATAAGGCCTAGGGGTAACATAATAGTCCAGCCATATATATATATTCTACGATGATCTAATGAATAATTAATATATATATATATATATTATAAATTCTATTTTTTATATGTTTTTGTGTACTAATTTGAATCTAGTTGTTATCATCCACATATACAGAATGGAAAGCGTATATACATACATTGAAACAGAACATATAAGAATGGAAAACAGAGTACACATATTGAAACAGAGCAATAAACAGAGCAATACTATAATTGCTGTGAATACATAGCTATCCACATCGAAACAATTTTTCAAAAAAAAAATGCGTCGATGAGACCATGACCAGCAGCCCTTGCCTAGGGTAGCCCTTGGCTCTGCCTTAACTCGTGCAGGCATTCATCCAAGCTGTCGACTTGCTCACAGTACATCTGGAGCGCGATTTCGAGCTCCAAGTTGGCTATTTCATCAGAGATCACCAGCTCGAGGATGCGACGGTCATGTTCCTCTATCGCACCCAGGTGGACACCTGGGCCAAGGAGGCGGTCAAGCCTACGGACCAGCGCATTGGCATCCAGTGGGCCGCGGACAAGGCGAACGGTGGCACCCATCCGAACGGCGCGGCGGGCGTCCGGTGCAAGTACGGCGTGGCCGGCCTCTGGTGCAAGTACGACGCTGAGGGCCTCTGCCCACTCCTGGCGAGGAATGGGGGTATCAACAGGACTTGTACCCAGCTGCGACGTCGTGTCGACAGTAGGCAAGCGCCACTTGATCCGCTCTTGCTGTGCGGCGCGCCGCGCCTCTCGCTCTACGGCGCTCCAACGGTCTCGCCGTGCAGCGAGCCGCAGCCTAGCGGCGCGGACGTGCCTAGATTGCTCTGCAGCGCGCTATCAATCATGTTGTGCGGCGAGCTGCAGCCCGTCGGCGCTGACATGCCTATCTTGATCTGCGGCGCTTAAATGCCATGCGCCAAAGGTCTGCTCAACCCTGGTGATGACGCACATCACGGTGTCATCCATCGCATTGCCGGGGAGCGCCTCGGCCTCGACGGACCGTGGCGCCTGCTCGTTTTCCTCGTCGATGAGGTTGATGGCAGAGGCGGCGCTTTGGTGGGTTGGCATGCTTGGAAAAGGTGGATGTGCTACATGCTGTGCTTGTCGCCTCCGTGTGTCGCGCGCCCCCTATGCGCAATATAGCAGGGTGGCGGGAAACATGTGAGGAAATGGCGGGAAACGGTGGCGTGTTCATAAAACACCATCAATTAATGAAAACTTAGCATCGAGCTAGCACAAGAAGTAGATGATGATCAGATGAACACGGACCACACTAGGGAACCCGTCGGTGATGAATTCATCAATAACAAACGATTGAATACTAGCAAGCGTTTGCCCATAACACACACGGCCTATTCCATCACAAATAGGTCGGATGGATCAACTGTATGCCACGTAACGCACATTGTCAAAAAGTAGTGCAGTAGACCTTCTTTAGCATGTGTTAAAAAATAATAAAAATAAAAAACAAGGACCTCGAGGTTAAATTAGCTGAGGGAATGGGGCATTTTGGTCATTTGACCGAAATGACCCATCCCATCACCTAATTTAACATCGACACAACTTCCCATCCAGCCACCCATCCGATGGCTGCTCCAGCCTGAGCACAGTTAACTTGATAGTTTTCTTACATGAGCTACTAGTGGAACAGCTAGTCCTCGCTGATAGGAATGCATCTTCACATCCTTGCTGATAGGAATGAGATCCACAATGGCCAATAGATGTTGTGTAGACAGAGCATATCACATACGTCTTATTAGAAGCAACCGTCTGCGTTATTATTGGTCTTCGCACACATTTCTGATTACAGACCTATTTGTCGTGTATCACAAACAGCTTGTTATATTGAACCGTTTCTGTTCTCTTGCCTAATAACAAACAATTCATCCGAATGAACCATATGATGTACATTGCACACACCTTGATCGGGCTGACCGTTTATTTTGTGTTGCCTAATCACACACAGTTCATCCCAGTGAACATTATGATGTATATCGCACACGCCTTCATCTGGTTGCTTGTTTCTTTCGTTCCTCCTCATCGCAAACAGTTAATTGAACTGAATCGTATGCCCTTCATCGCACATGCAACTAAAACCTGAACCGTGTTTGATGCATCTGTCATCGCAAACGTTTTATACATTTATGACGGTTTTCATATAGCACCGTTTGCGATTATTGCCTCGCACACAGTTTATCAAAGGGTCTCTGATCGTAGTGCCGCGTTAGCAGCATCCTGTAGTAGTGTAGGCATCACGTCCAAGATTAGTAGGCCAACTCCTGCCTCCATCTACTACTATTACTCCACGCATCGACCGCTATCCAGCATGCATCTAGTGTATTAAGTTCATGGAGAAACGGAGTAATGCAATAAGAACGATGACATGATGTAGACAAGATCTATTTATGTAGAAATAGACCCCATCATTTTATCCTTAGTAGCAACGATACATACGTGTTGGGCCCCCTTCTGTCACTGGGATCAAGCACCGTAAGATCGAACCCACTACAAAGCACATCTTCCCATTGCAAGATAAATAGATCAAGTTGGCCAAACAAAACCCAAATATCGGAGAAGAAATACGTGGCTATAAGCAATCATGAATATAAGAGATCAAAGAAACTCAAATAACTTTCATGGATAAAAAGATAGATCTGATCATAAACTAAAAGTTCATCTCATCCCAACAAACACACCGCAAAAAGAGTTACATCATATGGATCTCCAAGAGACCATTGTATGGATAATCAAAACAAAGAGATAGGGAGCTATCTAGCTACTAACTACAGACCTGAAGGTCTACAAAGAACTACTCATGCATCATCGGAGAGGCACTAATGGAGGTGGTGTCTAGATTGGATCTGGTGGTTCTGGACTCCGCGGCGGCTGGAATTGGTTTTCATCGACTACCCTAGGGTTTTTGGAATATTGGGTATTTATAAAAGCAAAGGGTTGGTTCAGGGGACACCCGAGGTGGGCACAACCCACCAGGGCGTGCCTGGGCCTCCTGGTGCGCTCTGGTGGGTTGTGCTCCCCTCGGAGCACCCCCAGGTGCTTCTCCGTCCCAATGGATGTCTTCTGGTCGAAAAAAATCCTCAGATAGTTTCTTTGCGTTTGGACCCTGTTTGGTATTGATTTCATGCGATGTAAAAAACATGCAGAAAACAGCAACTGGCACTTGGTACTATGTCAATAGGTTAGTACCGAAAAATGATATAAAATGACTATAAAATGATTATAAAACATCCAAGAATGGTAATAAAACAACATGGAACAATCAAAAATTATAGATACGTTGGAGACGTATCATCTGTTTGCAAGGTGCTTTGTCAAGAATTTTAGACCGCCATTAGTGAGAGAGATGGGCCTAAAATCATTGAGTCCCTCTTGAGGGAGGACTTAGGATTTAGACTGATTAGTGAGCCATTGATACTTTCCAAGCTAATGTTTCCATGAAAATGAATCATTAATAAGATTGATAAAATCTTGCTTGATAATGGACCAAAATATCATTAGTCCATCGTTCCTGATTCAGCCTATTATGAATGAAACATGTTTGCAATGACAATTAGAGATTATAGTTACTCATGCCATGCTTAATTAGCTAGGGCTTTATAATGGTTTACCTTGCGTGTCAACATGGAAATTAAAATGGTTGTGATGTAGTATGATAGGATGGTATCCTCCTTCGAATGATTCGAGTGGCTTGACTTGGCACAAGTTCACACATGTAGTTGAAACAAAATCAACATAGCCTCTATGATATTTATGTTCTTGGTGATTTATATCCTACTCATGCTTGCACTCAATGTTGGTTAATCTCAATGCATGTTTATGACTGTTGTCGCTCTCTAGTTGGTCGCTCCCCAGACTTTTCTAGCCTTCACTTGTACTAAGCGGGAATACTACTTGTGCATCCACTTCCATAAACCCAAAGTTGTTCCATATGAGTCCACCATACCTTCCTATATGCAGTATGTACCTGCCATTCCAAGTTAATTTGCATGTGCCAAACTCTAAACCTTCAAATGATAATCTGTTTTGTATGCTTGAATCGCTCATATACCAACTAGGGTTGTCAATATCTTCCATGCTAGGTGGGTTATTCTCACGATGAGTGGACTCCACTCATCATTCATGAGAAAATGGGTGGCAACCGGGATGCCCAGTCTCATGCTCAAATCAAATCAAAATAATTGCAAACAAAACTCCCCCAGGACTGTTGTTAGTTCGACGGTACCCATTGTTTTGGACTAGTGGTGGAGTGTGCTTGTTGGTGGTGGGGGAGTATAAACTTTACCATTTTGTTTGGGAACCGCCTATAATGTATGTAGCATGGAAGATACCGAGATCTCTTGGTTTTTATGTTGACAATGAAAGAATGCCGCGCAAAATATTATTTATCTCTATTTCAAAACTCAAGCTCTGGCACCTCTGCAAATCCATGCTTCCCTCTGCGAAGGGCCTATCTATTTACTTTTATTGCGGAGTCATCATCCTCTTACAAAACGCACCAGTTAGAGAGCACCACTGCCATTTGTATGCATTGTTATTAATTTATATTGAGTATGACTATAACTGGATCTCTTTTACCATGAATTACAATGTCTAGCCAGTCCTTGATCTTTAGAGGTGCTATGCACTTATGTTTTGCGGTCTCAAAAAGGGCTAGCGAGCTACCATCTTGTTATATCATATCATGATTGTTTTGAAAAAGTGTTGTCATCCAAGATTTATTATTATTGCTCGCTAGTTAATTATGTCATTGATATGAGTAAATGTGAGACCTAAAAGTTATTGTGAATATGGTTAGTTCATAATATTTGCTAAAACCTTGAATGTCGGCTTTACATATTTGCAACAACAAGATCAAACAAAGTTTGTAAAAGTTTTTCTTTATCACTTCCAGTTTGCCAACTGAATTGCTTGAGGACAAGCAATAGTTAAGCTTGTGGGAGTTGATACGCCTCCGTCGTATCTACTTTTCCAAACTCTTTTACCCTTATTTTGGACTCTAATTTGCATGATTTGAATGGAACTAACCCGGACTGACGCTGTTTTCAACAGAATTGCCATGGTGTTATTTTTGTGCAAAATAAAAAGTTCTCGGAATGACATGAAACTTCACGGAGATAAGTTTGGAATTAATAAAAAATATTGACGAAAGAATCAAGTGAAGGGGCCCCACACCCTAGCAACAAGGGTGGGGGCGCACCCACCCCCCTAGGGCGCGCCACCCGACCTTGTGGACCCCCTGGACCTCCACCGACCTCAACTCCAACTCCATATATTCATGTTCGGGGAGAAAAAGAATCAGAGAGAAGGATTCATCGCGTTTTACGATATGGAGCTGCCGCCAGGCCCTGTTCTTCCTTGGGAGGGCAGATCTACAGTCTGTTTAGGGCTCCGGTGTGATGCCCCCGATTTGATCGTACACTAATCATACATGCAAATGTGTACGATCGAGATCAAGGACTCATAGGAAGATATCACAACACAACTCTAGACACAATTTAAAATAATACAAGCTTTATATTACAAGCCATGGGCCTCGAGGGCTCGAATACATCAGCTCGAAAACAAAAGAGTCAGTGGAAGTACAGACATAAGTTAAACAAGTTTGCCTTAAGAAGGTTAACACAAAAGTAGCAACGATCGAAAAGGCAAGGCCTCTTGCCTGGGACCTCCTAACTACTCCTCGAAGCCGAACTCCATGTAGAATCATCCTCGGGATCCTCTGGCCCCTGGGCTCCATCATAGGATCGCAATAACCGGGAAAGGGGGAAAAGGAAGTAGCAAAGCTACCATGAGTACTCATCAAAAGTACTCGCAAGCAAGGACCTACACTACATATGCATTGGTATCAATGAAATGGGTACTATCTATGGACAGAACTTCAGAATGCCAGAATAAGAGGGGGATAGCTAGTCCTATCGAAGTCTATGCTTCTGGCAGCCTCCATCTTAAAGCAGTAGAAGAGAGTAGATGGAAAGTTAACCAAGTATAATCGTATAGCATAATCCTACCCGGTGATCCTCCCCTCGCCGCCCTGTGAGAGAGCGATCACCGGGTTGTATCTGGCACTTGGAAGGGTGTATTTTATTAAGTATCTGGTTCTAGTTCTCATAAGGTCAAGGTACAACTCCGGGTCGTCCTTTTACCGAGGGACACGGCTATTCGAATAGGTAAACTTCCTTGCAGGGGTGCACCACATTTCCCAACACGCTCAATCCCCTTTGGTCGGACACACTTTCCTGGGTCATGCCCGGCCTCGGAAGATCAACACGTCGTAGCCCTACCTAGGCACAACAGAGAGGTCAGCACGCCGATCTAAATCCTATGCACATAGGGGTCTGGGCCCCTCGCCCATTGCACACCTGCATGTTGCGTACGCGGCCGAAAGCAGACCTAGCCCCCCTTAATACAAGCGCAGGCGTCCAATCCAATCCAGAGTGCGCTGCTCAGTCGCTGACGTCATGAAGGCTGCAGCTGATACCACGATGTCGAGTGCCCATAACTGTTCCCGCGTAGTTGGTTAGTGCGTATAGGCCAGTGGCCAGACTCAGAGCAAATACCAAGATCTCTTTAAGCGTGTTACTTGATGTAACCATGGACGCCGACCAGGGCCAGGCCCACCTCTCTCCTAGGTGGTCTCAACCTGCCTTGTCGCTCCGCCACAAAATAACAGTCGGGGGCTGTCGGGAACCCAGGCCCACCTCTACGGGGATGGAACCACCTGTCCTTTCATCCCCCTCATCAGAATCACTTGCGGGTACTCTATGAGCTGAACCGACTTTAGTCACCACTTGTATCACATATTATGTATAAGTATATACCCGTGATCACTTCCCAAGTAATCACGGCCCAGTAATATAGCATGGCAGACGGACAAGAGTGTAGGGCCACTGATGTAATACTAGCATCCTATAGTAAGCATTTAGGATTGCAGGTAAAGGTGACAACAGTACTAGCAAAGACAGACTATGCATCAGGATAGGATTTATAGAAAGCAGCAACATGCTACACTACTCTAATGCAAGCAATAGAGAGAAGAATAGGCGATATCTGGGGATCATGGGGGGGGGCTTGCTTGGTTGCTCTGGCAAGAAGGACGGGTCATCAACACCGTAGTCAAACTCGGGGTCACCAGCAGTCTCGGGGTCTACTAGAAAGAAGTAACGGAGAGGGAACACAATAAATAACACAGCAATCAAAGCATCACAAAGTGTAACATGGCAATACATGGTGCTAGAGGTGACCTAATGCAGGGATAGGAGGTACCGACAATGGCGGAAAACATCCGGAAAAGTATTCCCGGTGTTTGGCTTTTTCGGACAGTTGAACCGGAGGGTGAAAGTGCAACTATCCCTAGGTGGTTTTGGTAATTCATAACAACATATAGCTCATTGAGCTAATGCTATTCCAAGATTATTATTTCAGGAAAGCTCAATGATTGGCATGGCATGGATGGTGAAAGTGGAACCCTCAAAATGCTAAGGACAAAGGATTGGCTCAAGCTCAAAAGCTCAAGACTCTTCATTTTATATTTTAGTGATCCAAGATCACATTGAGTCTGTAGGAAAAGCCAATACTATCAAGGAGGGATGAGGTGTTGCTTAATGAGCCTCTTGCTTCATGTGCTTAGTGATATGCTCCAAAACCCCTCAACTACTTTCCCATATCCACATATGACCTAAACCCTAAGCCAAACTCGGTCCTACCGATTCTTCCTATCCGGCGCCACCGAGTTTCACTTGTCATAAGCCACTGCCAAACCCTAGCACTTCGGTTCTACCGATAGGGATCTCGGTCTCACCGAGATGGGATTGCAAACTCTCTGTTTCCCTTTCGTAACTTTTCGGTCTCACCGAAAGAGCGAATTAGTCCCACCGAGATTGCAATGTAAACTCTCTGTTTCCTTTTTGTAACTTTTCGGTCTCACCAAAAGAGCAAATTGGTCCCACCGAGTGTGCCTGACCAACTCTCTGGTTAGATTATTACCAAAATCGGTCTCACCAAGTTTGTGTAATCGGTCTCACCGAGATTACGTTATGCCCTAACCCTAACAAAATCGGTCCTACCGAGTTGCATGTCAGTCCCACCAAAAATCTCTAACGGTCACTAGGTTTACTTTTCGGTCCGACCAAGTTTGTTGATTCGGTCCCACCGAGATAGGAAAACTGTGTGTAACGGTTGGATTTTGTGTGGAGGCTAGATATACCCCTCCACCTCCTCTTCATTCGTGGAGAGAGCCATCAGAACACATCTACACTTCCAACTCATATGTTCTGAGAAAGAACCACCTACTCATGTGTTGAGACCAAGATATTCCATTCCTACCATATGAATCTTGATCTCTAGCCTTCCCCAAGTTGCTTTCCACTCAAATCTTCTTTTCACCAGATCCAAATCCTATGAGAGAGAGTTGAGTGTTGGGGAGACTATCATTTGAAGCACAAGAGCAAGGAGTTCATCATCAACACACCATTTGTTACTTCTTGGAGAGTGGTGTCTCCTAGATTGGCTAGGTGTCACTTGGGAGCCTCTGACAAGATTGTGGAGTTGAACCAAGGAGCTTGTAAGGGCAAGGAGATCACCTACTTCATGAAGATCTACCGCTAGTGAGGCAAGTCCTTCGTGGGCGATGGCCATGGTGGGATAGACAAGGTTGCTTCTTCGTGGACCCTTCGTCGGTGGAGTCCTCCGTGGACTCGCGCAACCGTTACCCTTCGTGGGTTGAAGTCTCCATCAACGTGGATGTAGGATAGCACCACCTATCCGAACCACGAGAAAAACATCCGTGTCTCCAATTGCGTTTGAATTCTCCAAACCCTTCCCTTTACATTCTTGCAAGTGGCATGCTTTACTTTCCGCTGCCAATATACTTTTTGCATGCTTGCTTGAATTGTGTGATGATTGCTTGACTTGTCCTAAAATAGCTAAAATCTGCCAAGAACTAAAATTGGGAAAAGATTAAGTTTTTATTTGGTCAAGTAGTCTAATCACCCCCCCTCTAGACATACTTTCGATCCTACAAGTGGTATCAGAGCCTTGGTTTCCATTTGCTTTGATTTCCATAGCTTTTGGTGGTCATAGCCTTGGTTTCACAACCTAGGAGAGTATGGCGTCTAGCGAGGGAAATTATCACCGTAGAGGTCCTTACTTTGATGGTACTAATTTTGCTAGTTGGAAGCATAAAATGAAAATGCATATTCTTGGACATAACCCCGCCGTTTGGGCTATTGTGTGTGTTGGTTTGCAAGGTGACTTCTTTGATGGGAGAGAACCAAACCGTGAAGCTACCGCGGATGAGTTGAAGATGTTGCAATATAACGCTCAAGCTTGTGATATTCTCTTCAACGGATTGTGCCCCGAAGAATTCAACAAAATTAGCCGTCTTGAGAATGCAAAGGAAATTTGGGACACTTTGATTGATATGCACGAAGGTACCAACTCCGTCAAGGAATCCAAATTGGATCTGCTTCAAATTCAACTTGACAAGTTCAAAATGAAGGATGGTGAAGGTGTCGCTGAAATGTACTCTAGGCTTGCTCTCATCACAAATGAGATTGCCGGCTTAGGAAGTGAAGAGATGACCGATAGATTCATCATCAAGAAGATTCTAAGAGCCTTGGATGGAAAATATGATACCGTGTGCACATTGATCCAAATGATGCCCAATTACAAAGATCTCAAGCCAACGGAGGTAATTGGAAGAATTGTTGCTCATGAGATGTCACTTAAGGATAAAGAGGAACTTCACAACAAATCTAGTGGTGCCTACAAAGCCTCATGTGAAGCCCCTACATCATCAAGTGAGAAACAAAGCTTCAATGAAGAATTGAGCTTAATGGTGAAGAACTTCAACAAGTTCTACAAGAGTAGAAGCAAAGATAGAAGCTTCAAGTCAAGGTCCTACAATGACAAAAGATCTTCTAGTCGAGAGCGAAACTGCTACAATTGTGGAAGACCCGGAGACTATTCCAATGAGAGTACGGCTCCCTACAAGAGAAGAGAAGACTCTCCAAAAAGAAGAAGCAAAAGAGAAGAATCACCGCCAAGAGAGAGAAGGAGTAGAGATAATCGTTATGAACGAAGACACTCACGGAGAAGCAAGGATTCGGAAAGGAAGGAAAAATCATCAAGGAGCTACACAAAATGAAGACATCAAGCTCATGTTGGTGAATGGGTATCCGGCTCCGACTCCGACAGCCACTCCGAGAGAAGTTATCACCCCGATTCTGAATATACTCAAGATGAAGATGCTGCCGGTCTAGCACTTGTGTCAACCAACTCCTACGACATATTTGACTCACCAAATGAAGGAATTGGAAGTTGCTTCACGGCCAAAGGTCCTAAGGTAACACACCCCGAGTATGTTGATTTTAATAGTGATGAAGATGACATGTTAGGTGATGATGATTTAGTTGTTGACAACTCTAGTGATGAATACTATGATGAAACGTCAATTAATCATGCTAATCAAGATAAAACGAATGACAATGATAAGGAGAAGATTGAGGCTCTAACTAAAGAACTAAACACTCTTAAGTTAGCTCATGAAACTATCTTCAAAGATCATCGAGAACTTTTAAGAGCTCATGAGAAGTTACGCTTTGAAAAGCTCAATCTTGAGCAAGAGCATGAGTTTTTAAAGGCAATCCATGATGATCTCCACAAGAAAAGTTCTTCTTACATTGCCAAGCATTTACTCTTATCCACTTACATGCCTCAAGTCAAGTCTAGTAACAAGAACAAGAAAGATTCTTCCTCTAGTAGTAACAATGATCATGCTAAATCCAATATTGTTGCTTATAGTAGTTCTCTTGGTTCCACTAATGATTCTCTTAGCCAAGTTACACTTGAGCAAGAAAATAGCTTATTGAAGGGAATTATAGAGAAAGGAGTGTACAAAAGCCTTGCCGGGAGTAAGCAATTCGAGGAAGTTGTGCGCAAGCAAGGAATGCACCGGAAGAATCAAGGTGTTGGTTTTGAACGAAAGTTGAATGCCAATTGAGTTGAGTGGGAAAAAGATCAATACCCCAAGACAAAGTTTGTTCCTCAACAAGAGAAGTATGATACTTCCTTCAAGGGGACACAAGCTCAAGATGATCTTCCACCACAAGACTACAAGCAAAAAGGCAAGGACAAGCTTCAAGAGGAAATTGATGCATTTGAAGAAGCTCCTAAGACCTTAGTCAAGTGGATTCCCAAGACTACTTCAAGTTCCACTTCATCAAGTATGACTACAACTCCAAGGATTCACATCAAGATGGTGTGGATCCAAAAGAAGAAGAACTAGAGAGTTCTTGAGGGTGACTCCGCCAACATACTTCACTCTTATCATTTTGGCAAGAACAAGTGCAATCAACTTCCACATCTTGCACTAGTTCAAGGAGTCACAAACCCTCTTGTTGGTAAGACAAGGGACAAGGTAACCTAAAGTTTTCATGGACATCATCTTGTGTGTGCATCACTCTATGTCTATGGATATCCTTGTTTCTTCCTTGTGGGACTAACCCATGTAGGTATTGAAAGTGCAATTCACTTAAATGGATAGCTCCAAGTGATCTACATCAACATTGAGCATCCACATCTTCAACATCTACATGAAGTCATCATCGACAAAACCCAAGGTTAGTTCATCCCTCTTAGGGGGGATATCACATCTAGGGGGAGCTTTACTCTAAGACTTGAGCTAAAGCAACTCTAAAGATGTGAACACAACAATAATTTATGTAAAAGTGGTAACCCCACTTGAGCTTAAACGATGAGTATGACCTATGATCAAGTGTTCTCACTTGACTCCTAAGTCAATATACTCATATATAGATGACCTAGTCATCGCAAATTGCTTGATAGATGCTAGAATTGGTTGTGCATGCTTTGTCACATATTTCTATTGCCATCTTATTGAGTGAGCATGTTGGTTGCATATTTTACTCATTCGAGGACATCCACTTGTTGTTTTGATTGTTTGGTTTTATTTCCTTTGCCAAGTGGTTGGACAAGAATGCCTAAGAACCTCCTCTAGCTATCTATGTTTTTCTCGTCTCAAACTCTATTCATGCTACATCACAAAATTTGATCAAGTCAGATTCGAACCACTCTGTGTGAGGAGCACTCGGAGTCCCTGATTCGTCATAGACTTAACCTCTTTGTGATTCTCGGTCCGACAAATACCCCACTTTCGGTCTTACCGAGATCATTAAGTTGATCTATGTTTTCGATCCCGGTGCAACCGATTTGAACCATTCGGTCACACCGAGTTGCAACAACTGAATATAGTTTTGCATCTCGGTGCCACCGAGTTGTTCCACTCGGTCACACCGACAGGGTCGGGCTATATATAGTCACGGGAAAAAATTTGGAAATTTCTCTGAACCCCTTCGCCCGCGCGATAGCTCGCTCTGCCAACGTGGTGTCCGGATCGTCTCCTCGCCGCCAGCCGCCTCCAGTCGCTGGTCTCCGTCGCCGTCAACGGAAATCAACCCCGCCGTTGCCGCCGTAGCGAGTCTCCGCCGAACTAGGGTATGGACTCGATCTTTGTGCTATTCCCCAATCCGATTCCTAGCTCATTGTGATCATAATGATTCTTGCCACGTTTGATAAACTTCTATCCAGTCAATGAACTCGTAGATTAGGTTTGATTCGAAAATTTTAGGGTTAGGTTTCCGACGAAACCATCTCGGACCCACCGAGTTGAAATACTCGGTCCCACCGATTTGGCTTATGCCATTGCACAAGCGAGACTCGGTCTGACCGAGTATTACTAATCGGTGTGACCGATTTTGGAACTTTGTGAAACCCTAGCAGTCTCGATGCCACCGAACTGTGACTCGGTCTGACCGAGTTCACTAGTTTAGGTTCCAAAAACTGCTTCGGTGTCACCGAGTTTAAAAATCGGTAGATCCGAAATGCTTTCTGTGGAAAACTAAAACTAAGTTTTGAATCATTCTTTTGCAAAAATGTCTGCATTTTGTGATGCTCATCCACTCTACCTCATCTATAAACTGTTCACAGGGTCAGCAGTCAGCTTGTTCATCATGTCAGACCAAAGTGATAGCCAGAATTTGTCAGAGCAGCAAGTGCAAATGAGTGAGGGCACTAGTCCCTCAAGTTCTTCAGATGATGGCAGCAGGAGCACCCCTAGCAACCTACCAAAAGCTGCCACCAGACAGAGGAAGAAGAGAACTTCAGATTCTGAGGATGAAGATTATGTGGTAGAGGAAGAGGAAGCCACATCAAAGAGAACTGTGCTCAAGAAAGAATATGGCCCAGCACAGAGCATAAAGCCAGCGATGAAGGTCAAAAGGCCAGCAGGCAGGCAGCCTATGCCAAAGGCCAGAGCTTCAACCAAGATTCCTGAGAAGCCCACTCCCATAGAGCCAGCTGCTGCAGAAGGAAAGAAAAGGAAGGAGAGGGTCAAGAAGACCGTAGCCAAAGTGCTTGGAAAGGCTTCCATCATGGAAGAAGAGGAAGAGGAAGAAGAGGTTGCTGCACCAGCTCCTAAGGCAGCCAAGCCGATGGGTGATGCCATAAGATCAGGAGCAACTGCTTCCAAGGCCAAGCCAGCTCCAAAGCCAAAACCAAAGAGGAATACAAGAAGCATCCCAGCTACTGAAAAGAACAAGGCTCCAGTGCCTGAGACTGTTGTTGAAGAAGATGATGAAGAACATGTTCTGAGAAAGCTGAAGCCCAAGATCCCAGACCACAATGATGCTCATCCTGTGGCTAAGGATATGAAGCTCAGAAGAGACTCAGGGCTGAGGAAGTGGAGAGAAGCAGATCCCTATGCTGTCAGGAGGAGGACTGCTGTTGATTACAGGTTTCACACCAAGGAACAGCAAGATTTCTATGAGACAGTTTTGCTTGACAAGAAGCCCATTGTATGTGATATGAGATGGGTCAACTTGGAATATATCAAGGAGAATGAAGAGCACTACCCTGGAGTACAGGACAGCTTCAAGGCATGTGGAGTAGAGGACTTTGTTGGGCAGAAGCTCACAAAGTGGAATGAGGAGCTTATCATGCAGTTCTACTCCACAGCACATTTTTATCCAGATGGGAAGATTATTTGGATGTCTGAAGGTACGAGGTACCAATCAACAGTTGCTGAGTGGGCACAGCTTCTCAATGCCCCAGAGGAGCATGAGGATGACTTGGATGTCTATTCCAAGAAGAAGATGGATCATAACTCAATGTAAAACATGTACAAGGAGATTCCAAATGAAGCACTTGATACGTTCAAGTTTGGCTTAGTGCATTATCTACTGTCAGGGCTGCCAACCATCAACTGGATTCTTACGTTCACACTTTTGCCCAAGTCTGGAGATCACAGGATGATCAGAGGTCATGCCATTAACTTGCTACATATCTTTGATGTGCCTCAGAAATTCAAGGTCATGAGCCTCATGGTAGAGACTATCAAGAGGACTGCAGCAGATCAGAAGAGGAGTTGTGGATATGCCCCTCAGATCCAGGTGTTGATTAACTCAAGAATGGGCACAGACACATACTTGTTGGACAAAGAACATTTGCCTATCTATCCAGAGTTCGAGGACAACCAAGTTGTGATGACCAAAGATGAACCATCTTCAGCCCATGCACAAGCCAAGAAGGAGAAGGCAATAAAGGAGAAAGCTGCCAAGATGCCAACTCAAGAGGAGGCATCTGAGTACTTCTTGAAGACCAAGCAAGAGCAGCTCAGTTACTTGATTGCATCCACCCTGCGGATTGAGAAAGGACTAGCCACCCTAACTCAGAACCAGGCAAGCCTAGAGAGAATCGTAGAACAAAAGTTCTATGACTTGGATATCAAGGTGACAGAGATTCAGACTGCAGTGGAGCAGCTCCAAGATGATATGCAGGAGAGGAAAGGGAAGACAACCACTGATGCCTTTTCCAGAGTGCAACGAGGTCCGAGGTCGTCTGCAGTGCCAGTTCCTGACACAAGAGCAACCGCCTCAGCTCCAGCCGCAGCACCAGCCCAACCTGCTCCAGCATCCACTTCAGCTCCAACTCCAACCACGTCTACGGAAGCCTTCGTCCTTGGAGTGATCCGGACTCCACCACCACCTGACGATCAAGCCTGAGTGTCGATTTAGCACTATGCATTTTCTAGGAAATTTTTGGTAACTTGTTGCCAAAGGGGGAGAAAATGTATAGATCATAGGCTTCGAGAGAGAGTGTTATTTTTCTCTCTTGCTTTATCTGGTGGTTCTTCGAACTTTTTTTGCTTTTGGTCGAGATACTTTGATATGCTTGTGAGACATTGATGAACATGTGTTTGATCATAAGCTACACTTATGCATGCTTGTTATATCTTATCTATCTTATGTGATCATTCACTTTTCTTGGTGATGAGTGTATGTATTTCATTATTAATCATTTTGAGCGCTCCACCAAGATGTATGTGACATGGAAGAGTAACCCATAATTCTAACTTCTTGTGCATTTGCAGTCCAAAGCAAATTTTAAATATGCACAAATTTAGGGGGAGCTCTTACTTATCACATACCTCTCAAAGCAACGATGTAATTCATTCTTACTATCATTTGTCGAAGCTTTGATCTATATGTTGTCATCAATTACCAAAAAGGGGGAGATTGAAAGTGCAACTATCCCTAGGTGGTTTTGGTAATTCATAACAACATATAGCTCATTGAGCTAATGCTATTCCAAGATGATTATTTCAGGAAAGCTCAATGATTGGCATGGCATGGATGGTGAAAGTGGAACCCTCAAAATGCTAAGGATAAAGGATTGGCTCAAGCTCAAAAGCTCAAGACTCTTCATTTTATATTTTAGTGATGCAAGATCACATTGAGTCTTTAGGAAAAGCCAATACTATCAAGGAGGGATGAGGTGTTGCTTAATGAGCCTCTTGCTTCATGTGCTTAGTGATATGCTCCAAAACCCCTCAAGTACTTTCCCATATCCACATATGACCTAAACCCTAAGCCAAACTCGGTCCTACCGATTCTTCCTATCCGGCACCACTGAGTTTCACTTGTCATAAGCCACTGCCAAACCCTAGCACTTCGGTTCTACCGATAGGGATCTCGGTCTCACCGAGATGGGATTGCAAACTCTCTGTTTCCCTTTCGTAACTTTTCGGTCTCACCGAAAGAGCGAATCGGTCCCACCGAGATTGCAATGTAAACTCTCTGTTTCCTTTTTGTAACTTTTCGGTCTCACCGAAAGAGCAAATCGGTCCCACCGAGTGTGCCTGACCAACTCTCTGGTTAGATTATTACCAAAATCGGTCTCACCGAGTTTGTGTAATCGGTCTCACCGAGATTACGTTATGCCCTAACCCTAACAAAATCGGTCCTACCAAGTTGCACGTCAGTCCCACCGAAATTCTCTAACGGTCACTAGGTTTACTTTTCGGTCCGACCGAGTTTGTTGATTCGGTCCCACCGAGATTGGAAAACTGTGTGTAACGGTTGGATTTTGTGCGGAGGCTAGATATACCCCTCCACCTCCTCTTCATTCGTGGAGAGAGCCATCAGAACACATCTACACTTCCAACTCATATGTTCTGAGAAAGAACCACCTACTCATGTGTTGAGACCAAGATATTCCATTCCTACCATATGAATCTTGATTTCTAGCCTTCCGCAAGTTGCTTTCCACTCAAATCTTCTTTTCACCAGATCCAAATCCTATGAGAGAGAGTTGGGTGTTGGGGAGACTATCATTTGAAGCACAAGAGCAAGGAGTTCATCATCAACACACCATTTGTTACTTCTTGGAGAGTGGTGCCTCCTAGATTGGCTAGGTGTCACTTGGGAGCCTCCGACAAGATTGTGGAGTTGAACCAAGGAGTTTGTAAGGGCAAGGAGATCGCCTACTTCGTGAAGATCTACCGCTAGTGAGGCAAGTCCTTCGTGGGCTATGGCCATGGTGGGATAGACAAGGTTGCTTCTTGGTGGACCCTTCGTGGGTGGAGCCCTCCGTGGACTCGCGCAACCGTTACCCTTCGTGGGTTGAAGTCTCCATCAACGTGGATGTAGGATAGCACCACCTATCCGAACCACGGGAAAAACATCCGTGTCTCCAATTGCGTTTGAATTCTCCAAACCCTTCCCTTTACATTCTTGCAAGTTGCATGCTTTATTTTCCGCTGCCAATATACTCTTTGCATGCTTGCTTGAATTGTGTGATGATTGCTTGACTTGTCCTAAAATAGCTAAAATCTGCCAAGAACTAAAACTGGGAAAAGGTTAAGTTTTTATTTGGTCAAGTAGTCTAATCACCCCCCCTCTAGACATACTTTTGATCCTACAGAGGGGGATGGTTGCATGTTCACTATGCTAGGGACGTGTGGCAGACGAACTGACTGCGTATTTGGATTTGTCTCGTCGTTCTGAGCAACTTTCATGTACAAAGTATTTCCATCGAATTATAGATTATTTTCTATGATTTTTCAAAGTCTTATATGAATTTCTTGGAATTTCTAGAATTAATTCAAATTCGAAAATAAAGAATAAATTGCTACATGCACACCCAAAGTGTACACAGCAGAGCAGCATAGAGGCTGACAGTGGGGCCCAGTTGGCTGCCCAGTCAGCAGTCAACTATGGACTTTGACTAGTCAACTAACCATTGGGTCCCACATATCATTGACTGCCCTTTTATTAGTGCTTATCCATTTACTTAACTACTCGCTTGATCTTTACTTATATCTTTTCGGAGTAGCTTGTCATTTACTCTTGTGCTTCTTCACTTATATCCTATGAGTAAATTGTTGAATAAATTGAATGCCATGAAGTTGAAATCATATCATGCCTAGTGGTAGCTTCACATTGGGTATAGAAAGTGAAATCTTTTGAGGCTTGACAATCACAATATTGGTCATACAAGCAATTCATGGATAATTAGTACAAGGAAGAGAACGTTCACATGCAAATACACTATCTTGGAAATCTTTTGTGATTGCGAGCCCCCATCAAAATATTAGATGACAAAATTGTGGATGTTGGCACTATTCAAGATATCTTCCGATATTCCGATAAATCGGCCGATTTATCGCTTATCATCGTATGACCGATAAGATAAATTGGCCGATAAGTCAGCCGATATGGTGATAAGTCAGCCGATATGGTGATAAATCAGCCGATATGCCGATAAACTAGCCGATTTACCCCTTATCATGGGTCGACTGATAAGTTCCCAATAAGCGATATCCCCAACATTGGACGTTGGACAAGGACGACAGTGTAATGGTTTATGTTTGTTCATATTCACAGAGAAGTTATATTGTCATAGATCCTTCAACATGTGGTGCTTGCCCCCGTCTTTGCTAGCCAAAGATTCTGCACCAAATAGAGATACTACTAATCCATCCAAAAACCCTTAAACCCAAATCTTATTTTCAAGAGTCCACCATACCTACCTAAGGATTGAATAAGATCCTTCAAGTAACTTGTCATCGGTGCAATAAGGTAATAAAAATTGCTTCTGAAAGTGTTAGACAGTGTAAGAGAAAATTGAGAGTTGTACGAACTTGTGATGGCAAAGAATAAAAGCGATAGACTGCATAATAAAGGTTGCTATCATAAGGGGAATATAACTTGATGTTCTTTTGCACTAAGGGGTTGAGCATACAAACAAAAGAGAGCGCATGGCAACCTCTGCTTCCCTCTGCGAAGGTCCTATCCTTTACTTTTATGTATTTACTTTCATGTAAAGAGTCAAACTATTTCTCTCTATTCCTTTTTATTTTTCTGTTTTGGCAAGCATCATGTGGTGAGGAAAGATCTAGGCACATATATCCAGTTGGATATGGGTAGCATGAGTTATTATTGTTGACATCACCCTTGAGGTGAATATGTTGGGGGGCGAAATTATAAGCCCCTATCTTTCTATGTGCTAGTTGAAACATTTTGCCCATGTGTATGCGGTGAGTGTTAGCAATCATAGAAGACTATACGATGGTTGAGTATGTGGAGATCTTACTTAAACTCTATTGAATAAGTTGAATTGCAATTGCTTGGTGATTGAGAACATAGGTTGTTGAGTTTCAAGAGATTTCATTGTTTGAACCTTAACATGTGAATTGTTTGCTACTTTAAACATGAGAAATTTTATAAGAAAGAGTTGTTGTCATGATGCTAGGAAATGTGATTGAAATTATCATTGATAGAACTTATGCACTTTGCTAGCATTCACACTTCATAAATTATTTCTTTTATCATTTACCTACTGGAGGACGACTAGGAATTAAGCTTGGGGTGCTGATACATCTACAACGAATCTATAATTTATGAAGTATTCATGCCGTTTTATTATCATTATTGGATGTTTTACAATCATTTTATAGCAACTTTATATCATTTTTGGGGACTAACCTATTGACCTAGTGCTAGTTGTTGTTTCTTTTGCTTGTTTTTACATTGCAGGAAATCAATATCATATGGAGTCCAAATACCGTGAAACTTTTTGTGGATTTTTTATGGACCAGAAGACCACCAATGGGCTAGAGCAGCACCTGGGGGGCCTCCCGCACCCCCTCTTTACACTATAAATTCCCAAATATTCCGAAAACCCTCGGGGTTAACTTAGATCAGAAGTTCCGCTGCTGCAAGGCTCTATAGCCATGAGAAACCAATCTAGACCATCTTCCGACACTTAGTCGGAGGGGGGAATCATCACCGGTGACCATCTTCATCATCCTGGCGGCCACCATGATGAGGAGGGAGTAGTCCACCCTCTGGGCTGAGGGTTTGTACTAGTAGCTATGTGTTTCATCTCTCTCTAGTGTTCTTGAATTGTCACGATCTTGATGTATTGCGGGCTTTCTTAATATTGTTGGATCATATGGTGTTTCCCCCTCTCCCTCTTGTTGTGAATTGAGTTTTCCCTTTGAGATTTTGCGGTTTGAATACTTTTATGGATTTGAGAGCGCTTGATATATGTCTTGCATATGAATACTCGTGGTGACAATGGGGTATCGTATTGATTCACTTGATATATGTTTTGGCACTCAACCCGTGAATTCCCAAGGTAAAATGGGGTAATCTATGCATAGGGGTTGATGTACGTTCTTGTCTTTGTTTCTCCTATAGAAATCTTGGGGCATTCTTTGAGGTTCCTTGTGTTGGACTGAGTATTATGAATTTGAAATTATCTTGTATTATTTTAGTACGGACTCTTGGATAGATCAATCGGAAAGAATAGCTTTGAGGTGGTTTTGTACCCTACAAATGATTTGTTCTTATGTTCTCCGCTAGATATGAACTTCGGAGTGATTCTTCATCGCACTTTGAGGGGTGGTTATATGATCCAATTATATTAGCATTGTTGAGAGATTGCCCTAGCAAAAGTATGGACCCTAGGCCTCATTTTCAAGTATTGCAGTACCGTTTTTGTGCCCCTTTACTATTTTCTACCTTGCTATTTTTATTTATTCAGATAATAAAAATATATTTCTGCCATCAATATTACACTTTTATCAGCATCTCTTCACCGAACTAGTGCACCTATACAATTTGCCATTGTATTGGGTGTGTTGGGGACACAAGAGATTTCTTGTATTTGGTTGCAGGGTTGTTTGAGAGAGACCATCTTCATCCTACACCACCCACGGGTTGATAAACCTTAGGTCATCCACTTGAGGGAAAATTGCTACTATCCTACAAAACTCTGCGCTTGGAGGCCCTACACCAGTCTACAAGAATAAGTTGCATAGTAGATATCAACCACCGACAGCCCGAACCCCGATACGACACCCCGACACGGCACCCCCGACCCCGACACAGTACCCCGACCCCGACATGAAACCCTGACACCTCTCGAAAAAGGTGCTCTTCGGCCTTCTAGAGGCCGACGGGTCATATATTTGTGAATTATGAGTGAGTTCATATAATTTTTTATGTTGTTATAAAAAACATCATATTTGTGTTGATCAGGTGGTTTTAAATGTGCAGTAGTTTCATCGCTGCAAGGTTCTGATACGTCTCCAACGTATCTATAATTTTTTATTGTTCCATGCTATATTATATTCTGTTTTGGACATTGTTGGGCATTATTATACACTTTTTCTATTATTTTTGGGACTAACCTATTAACTGGAGGCCCAGCCCAGAATTGTTATTTTTTCCCTATTTCAGAGTTTCGCAGAAAAAGAATATCCAACGGAGTCCAAACGGAATGAAACCTTCAGGAACGTGAATTTTGGAACGAACATGATCCAGAGGACTTTGCCCCTACGTCGAGAAAGCTACCAGGAAGGCACAAGGTAGGGGGCGCGCCTACCCCCCCCCCCCCCCCCCCCGAGGTGTGCCCTCCACCCTCGTAGGGCCCATGTTGCTCCACCGACGTACTTCTACCTCCTATATATACCTACGTACCCCCAAACTACCAGACACGGAGCCAAAAACCTAATTCCACCGCCGCAACCTTCTGTGCCCGTGAGATCCCATCTTGGGGCCTTTTCCGGAGCTCCGCCGGAGGGGGCATCGATCACGGAGGGCTTCTACATCAACACCATAGCCTCTCCGATGATGTGTGAGTAGTTTACCTCAGACCTTCGGGTCCATAGTTATTAGCTAGATGGCTTCTTCTCTCTCTCTCTTTGTATCTCAATACAAAGTTCTTCACGATTCTCGTGGAGATCTATCGATCTAATCTTGTTTTGCGGTGTGTTTCTTGAGACCGATGAATTGTGGGTTTATGATCAAGTTTATCTATGAACAATATTTGAATCTTCTCTGAATTATTTTATGTATGATTGGTTATCTTTGCAAGTCTCTTAGAATTATCAGTTTGGTTTGGCCTACTAGATTGATCTTTCTTGCAATGGGAGAAGTGCTTAGCTTTGGGTTCAATCTTGCGGTGTCCTTTCCCAGTGATAGTAGGGGCAGCAAGGCACGCATTGTATTGTTGCCATCGAGGATAACAAGATGGGGTTTATATCATATTGCATGAGTTTATCCCTCTACATCATGTAATCTTACTTAAAGCGTTACTCTGTTATTTTGAACTTAATACTGTAGATGCATGCTGGATAGTGGTCGATGTGTGGAGTAATAGTAGTAGATGCAGGCAGGAATCGGTCTACTTGTCTCGGACGTGATGCCTATATACATGATTATACCTAGATATTCTCACAACTATGCTCAATTCTTTCAATTGCTCAACAGTAATTTGTTTACCCACCGTAATACTTATGCTCTCGAGAGAGGTTACTAGTGAAACCTATGGCCCCGGGTCTATTTTCCATCATATTAATCTCCCGTCAACAAGCTATTTCTAGCACTGTTTATTTTGCTTTCTTTACTTTGCATCTTTATCATAAAAATACCAAAAATATTATCTTATCATATCTATCAGATCTCACTTTCGTAAGTGGCCGTGAAGGGATTGACAACCCCTTTATTGCGTTGGTTGCGAGGATTTTATTTGTTTGTGTAGGTGCAAGGGACTCGTCCGTGGCCTCCTACTGGATTGATACCTTGGCTCTCAAAAACTGAGGGAAATACTTACACTACTTTGCTGCATCACCCTTTCCTTTTCAAGGAAAAACCAACGCAGTGCTCTAGAGGTAGCAAGAAGGATTTTTGGCGCCGTTGCTGGGGAGTCTACGCAAAAGTCAACATACCAAGTACCCATCACAAACCCTTATCTCCCGCATTACATTATTTGCCATTTGCCTCTCGTTTTCCTCTCACCCACTTCACCCTTGCCGTTTTATTATCCCTTCTTCTGTTCGTCTTTCCATTTGCTTTGATGTCTTACCTGGCTCGTTTGGTTGGAATAGTTGTTTATTTATTTCCAAACAGAGAACCTAAAACCTATGGATCCTCATCCGCTTGCTAATCTTTTTAAGAGATCCAATTATGATGAACCAATTGCTAGTGAGTTTTGTGCACTAGATTATCTTTATGAAGTTTTGCTTGAAATTTGTGAATCTGAAAATTGTGATGAAGTACTTTATGGAGTGATTCACGATGGATCTTTAAATAGAAAGCATGATTGCAATGATGATAGTATAAATTCTATTAATGACAATTGTGCTTATAATATGCAAAACCCTAAGCTTGGGGATGCTAGTTTTGCTATGACTACTACTTGTTGCAATGATCATGATTGGGGTGATTCTTCTTATGATCTTGAAAATTTATTTAAGCCCCATGATGAATACGAGATTCATAATAAAGTTTGCAATAATATTGAAAGTGGGTTTGGAAGAGTGTCAACTTTAGATCCCACATATTTGGATAATTTTCAATCTTATGAAGTTTTTGATAAAAGTGGGTTTGGAGAGGTCATGACTTTAGTTAATGTTAATACCACTATTTCGAAAGATAGTCAACTTTGCATGCGTGTGGATCATGTAGAGAATATTTTATATGATCGCTATATTGTTGAATTTGCTTATGATCCTACATGTAATTATTATGAGAGAGGAAAATATGGTTGTAGAAATTTTTATGTTACTAAATTACCTCTCGTTATGTTGAGCTTGCTATTATTTCTTTCCGCTTCCTTGCATATGCTAGTTTTTGCTTGACTTGATAATTTGTTTGCCTATAAGATGCCTATGAATAGGAAGTATGTTATACTTAGATGTTTTTGTCGCGTGTTTTATGATGCTCTCTTTGTGCTTCAATTCTTGTCTTTCATGTGAGCATCGTTGAAATCTTATGCCTAGCTATAAGGCTTTTAAGAAAAGCGCTTGTTGGGAAACAACCCAATATTTTTCCTTGCTTTTATTCAATAAATAATTTATATATCCTCTATTTTGGTTCTGTTTTTTGTGTTTAATTAGTGTTTGTGCCAAGTAGAACCGTTGGGAAGACTTGGGGAAAGTCTTTTTGATCTTGCTGTAAAAGACAGAAACTTTAGCGCTCACGAGAATTGCTGCCATTTTTATTTGGAAAGTGATATTTAATTAATTATTTTTTAATATGATTAATAGATAAATTCCTCACTTCCATCAGTTTATTTTAGAAATTTTGGGGTTCCAGAAGTTTGCGTTAGCTACAGATTACTACAGACTGTTCTGTTTTTGACAGATTCTGTTTTCCGTGTGTTGTTTGCTTATTTTGATGAATCTATGGCTAGTAAAATAGTTTATAAACCATAGAGAAGTTTGAATACAGTAGGTTTAACACCAATATAAATCAAGAATGATTTCATTACAGTACCTTGAAGTGGTGTTTTGTTTTCTTTCGCTAACGGAGCTCATGAGATTTTCTATTTTGAGTTTTGTGTTGTGAAGTTTTCAAGTTTTGGGTTAAGTTTTGATGGATTATGGAACAAGGAGTGGCAAGAGCCTAAGCTTGGGGATGCCCATGGCACCCCAAGGTAAAATTTAAGGACACCCAAAATCCTAAGCTTGGGGATGCCCCGGAAGGCATCCCCTCTTTCATCTTCGTCTACCGGTAACTTTACTTGGAACTATATTTCTATTCACCACATGATATGTGTTTTGCTTGGATCGTCTTGTATGATTTGAGTCTTTGATTTTTAATTTACCACAATCATACTTGCTGTACACACCTTTTTACAGAGACTCACATGATTTGAAAATTATTAGAATACTCTATGTGCTTCACTTATATCTTTTGAGCTATATAGTTTTTGCTCTAGTGTTTCACTTATATCTTTTAGAGCATGGCCGTGGTTTTATTTTATAGAAATAATTGATCTCTCATGCTTCACTTATATTATTTTGAGAGTCCTTTAGAACAATATGGAAATTTTCTTTTAGGAATAATATAAAAACTTTCATAGAAGTGCATTGAATACTATGAGAAGTTTGATACTTGATAATTGTTTTGAGATATGGAGATGGTGATATTAGAGTCATGCTAGTTGAGTAGTTGTGAATTTGAGGAATACTTGTGTTGAAGTTTGTGATTCCCGTAGCATGCACGTATGGTAACCGTTATGTGACGAAATCGGAGCATGATTTATTTATTGATTGTCATCCTTATGAGTGGCGGTCGGGGACGAGCGATGGTCTTTTCCTACCAATCTATCCCCCTAGGAGCATGCGCGTAATAATTTGTTTCGATAAGTAATAGATTTTTGCAATAAGTATGTGAGTTCTTTATGACTAATGTTGAGTCCATGGATTATATGCACCCTCACCCTTTCACCATTGCTAGCCTCTCTAATATCGTGCACTTTTTGCCGGTATCATATACCCACCATATGCCTTCCTAAAAACAGCCACCATACCTACCTATTATGGCATTTCCATAGCCATTCCGAGATATATTTCCATGCAACTTACCACTGTTCTGTTTACTATGACACGCTCCATCATTATCATATTGCTTTGCATGATCATGTAGTTGACATTGTATTTGTGGCAAAGCCACTGTTCATAATTCTTTCATACATGTCACTCTTGATTCATTGCATATCCTGGTATACCGTCGGAGGTATTCCCATAGAGTCATATTTTGTTCTAAGTATTGAGTTGTAATTGTTGAGTTGTAAGTAAATAAAAGTGTGACGATCATCATTTTTAGAGCATTGTCCCAAGTGATGAAAGGATGATGGAGATTATGATTCCCCCACAAGTCGGGATGAGACTCCGGACTAAAAAAGGAGAGGCCATAAAAAAAGAGAAAAGGCCCAAATAAATAAATAAATAAAAAGAAGAAGGGACAATGCTACTATCCTTTTACCACACTTGTGCTTCAAAGTAGCACCATGATCTTCATGATACAGAGTCTCCTATGATATCACTTTCATATACTAGTGGAAAATTTTCATTATAGAACTTGGCTTGTATATTCCAATGATTGGCTTCCCAAAATGCCCTACGTCTTCGTGAGCAAGCGAGTTGGATGCACGCCCACTTAGTTCCTTTTGTTGAGCTTTCATATACTTATAGCTCTAGTGCATCCGTTGCATGGCAATCCCTACTCACTCACATTGATATCTATTAATGGGCATCTCCATAGCCCGTTGATACACCTAGTTGATGTGATACTATCTTCTCCTTTTTTGTCTTCTCCAGAACCACCATCCTATTCCACATATAGTGCTATGTCCATGGCTCACGCTCATGTATTGCATGAAGATTGAAGAAGTTTGAGAACACCAAAAGTATGAAACAATTGCTTGGCTTGTCATCGGGCTTGTGCATGATTTAAATACTTTGTGTGGTGAAGATAGAGCATAGCCATACTATCTGATTTTGTTGGGATAACTTTCTTTGGCCATGTTATTTTGAGAAGACATAATTGCTTAGTTAGTATGCTTGAAGTATTATTATTTCTATGTCAATATTAAACTTTTGTCTTGAATCTTTCGGATCTGAATATTCGTACCACAATTAAGAGAATTACATTGAAATTATGCCAAGTAGCATTCCACATCAAAAATTCTGTTTTTATCATTTACCTACTCGAGGATGAGCAGGAATTAAGATTGGGGATGCTTGATACGTCTCCAACGTATCTATAATTTTTGATTGTTCCATGCTATATTATATTCTATTTTGGACATTATTGGGCTTTATTATACCCTTTTATATTATTTTTGGGACTAACCTATTAACCGGAGGCCCAGCCCAGAATTGTTATTTTTTGCCTATTTCAGAGTTTCGCAGAAAAAGAATATCAAATGGAGTCCAAACGGAATAAAACCTTCGGGAACGTGATTTTTGGAACGAACGTGATCCAGAGGACTTGGACCCTACGTCAAGAAAGCTACCAGGAAGGCACGAGGTAGGGGGCGCGCCTACCCCACCCCCCCCCCCCCAGGCGCGCCCTCCACCCTCGTGGGGGCCATGTTGCTCCACCGACGTACTTCTTCCTCCTATATATACCTACGTACCCCCAAACTACCAGACATGGAGCCAAAAACCTAATTCCACCGCCGCAACCTTCTGTGCACGTGAGATCCCATCTTGGGGCCTTTTCTGGAGCTCTGCCGGAGGGGGCATCGATCACGGAGGGCTTCTACATCAACACCATAGCCTCTCCGATGATGTGTGAGTAGTTTACCTCAGACCTTCGGGTCCATAGTTATTGGCTAGATGGATTGTTCTCTCTCTTTGGATCTCAATACAAAGTTCTCCACGATTCTCGTGGAGATCTATTCGATGTAATCTTCTTTTGCGGTGTGTTTGTTAAGACCGATGAATTGTGGGTTTATGATCAAGTTTATCTATGAACAATATTTGAATCTTCTTTGAATTCTGTTATGTATGATTGGTTATCTTTGCAAGTCTCTTCGAATTATCAGTTTGGTTTGGCCTACTAGATTGATCTTTCTTGCAATGGGAGAAGTGCTTGGCTTTGGGTTCAATCTTGGAGTGTCCTTTCACAGTGACACTAGGTGCAGCAAGGCACGTATTGTATTGTTGCCATCGAGGATAACAAGGTGGGGTTTATATCATATTTCATGAGTTTATCCCTCTACATCATGTCATCTTACTTAAAGCGGTACTCTGTTATTTTGAACTTAATACTGTAGATGCATGCTGGATAGTGGTCGATGTGTGGAGTAATAGTAGTAGATGCAGGTAGGAATCGGTCTACTTGTCTCGGACGTGATGCCTATATACATGATTATACCTAGATATTCTCACAACTATGCTCAATTCTTTCAATTGCTCAACAGTAATTTGTTTACCCACCGTAATACTTATGCTCTCGAGAGAGGTTACTAGTGAAACCTATGGCCCCGGGTCTATTTTCCATCATATTAATCTCCCGTCAACAAGCTATTTCTAGCACTGTTTATTTTGCTTTCTTTACTTTGCATATTTATCATAAAAATACCAAAAACATTATCTTATCATATCTATCAGATCTCACTTTCGTAAGTGACTGTGAAGGGATTGACAACCCCTTTATTGCGTTGGTTGCGAGGATTTTATTTGTTTGTGTAGGTGCGAGGGACTTGTGCGTGGCCTCCTACTGGATTGATACCTTGGTTCTCAAAAACTGAGGGAAATACTTATGCTAGTTTGCTGCATCAGCCTTTCCTCTTCAAGGAAAAACCAACGCAGTGCTCAAGAGGTAGCAGGTTCTGGTATTTGACGACCTCCTCGTGCGTTCGACGAGCTCCGCCCTTGCGTTCATGGGTGAGCACAAATGACATCTCCTCCTCCCCCCTTCATTTTCTCTGCTCCGATCTTCGTGCCAATGAAACTTGCTAGCTATAGGCGTCTGCAATCATTAGTATGTGTGACCACTATGCGTCCCCCGTTCGAAAGGGTTACGTCTAAAAATATGCATACATTTGCATATTTATAACCGTGATTCTTTCGAATTGTCCAACGTTATACCTAGACAGCCCAAGTATGTGTAGATTGGGTTCGTTTTCCCATATGCTCTGCTCCGGATCCGATGCAGAATTTTGTCAGTGCCTCCCTATTGTTCTCCGGGTACACATCCCCTCTGCTTATTGCCGAGACGTGTATCAGGAGAACAACGGGGAGGTGCTGCCGAAATTTTTTGTCGGATCCGGAGCAGAGCATGGGAAAATGAACCCAATCTACACATACTCGGGTGGGATTAGGACCTATCTTTACCTATTAGCGTCTAGGTTGGATGGACGTAATAAACATGACAAACTCCATTAACTAATGGATATGGTTTGCTGAATTATGTATATATTTCTTGTGTGTCTAGTAGCTACGCAATATGAGTGATCATGCGTGGATGTACACCGGTTACACTAGTCAGGAAGACACGACCGATGAATGGTTAACAAAAACCTGTGGGTTTGTGAGAGCCGCATTTGCAAAGGGCCGGAAAATAAGCTGGTGCCGTTGTGCCCGGCGCGATAACTATAAAAGGATGGACGAGCTTGAAATGAGTATACACCTGCAGAAGTTTGGTTTTCCGCCTGGTTATACGGTCTGGACATTTCATGGTGAGTCTTCCCAACGTCCCAGAGCCAAGGTGCTTCGTCGTTGCACCGACGAGCATGGTACCGGGATGGAAGACATGGTGCAAAACTTTGATGATGCTCGGGACTCGAACGATGAGATGGAGGAATCTGCAAAGGCCTTCAATGATTTGTTGGAGTCTTCAAAACGTCCTCTCCACAAGCACACTGAGCTTTGTCAGCTGGATGCCATCTCACAAATGATGGCTTTGAAGGCTCAATTCAACTTGGGCAGAGAATGCTACGACGTGATGACGACGGTATTTGGACGTTTTCTACCCAAAGGCCATGTACTACCTACAAACCTGTACCAGTCAGACAAAATCCTCCGTTCTCTTAAGATGCCCTATGAGAGGATACATGCCTGTGTGACAGGATGTGCCTTATTTAGGCTTCAGTATGCGGACTTGAACTATTGTCCCATTTGCAAGTCATCCAGGTATGTTGTGGTAGACAACGGTGTGGGTGAGAAGACACAGACCAAAATCACCATTAATATTCTTTGGTATATGCCAATCGTACCAAGACTTCAACGTCTTTTCATGGTCGAAGAGACGACCAGACAAATGACATGGCACAAAATGGGCAAAAGAACCCAACTAGATGCAGATGGGAAGCTGATGATGGTGCACACATCGGACGGTGAAGCGTGGAAGCGCTTCGATGCATTACATGATGAAAAAGCAGCAGATCCAAGGCATCCTCAAGTCGACATCGGCACAGATGGGTTCAGTGTGTTTGGTCTGATGGCAGCCGAATATAGTTGTTGGCCCGTATTTGTCATTCCACTCAATCTCCCCCCAGATAGATTATGCAAAGAAAGAACGTTTTCCTGACGTTGATAATTCCAGGGCCCAACTATCCGAGGAAGAATATGAAAGTGTGCATCCAGCCGCTGAAGGACGAAATGCAAGAAGCCTAGGATAATGGGTTCAAGACAGTACCTAGTGATTGTACTAATCAGTTTTGTCTTGTTTGATTGTAGTCCTTCTACAGGTGTCTTGAGGAACATGAGGCAGACGCGGCTATGGTTGTCCAAGACGAGTGCAAGCGCCTACTTCAGAACTTATGGCACGAGGCTCGGGTGTAGGTTTTTCGATGCATTACATGATCAAAAAGTAGCAGATCCAAGGTATCCTCGAGTCGACATCAGCATGGATGGGTTCAGTGTGTTTGGTCTGACGGCAGCCCAATAGAGTTGTTGGCCCGTATTTGTCATTCCACTCAATCCCCCCTGGACAGATTATGCAAAGAAAGAACATTTTCCTGACATTGATAATTCCATGGCCCAACTATCCGGGGAACAATATGAAAGTGTACATGCAGCCGCTGAAGGATGAATTGCAAGAAGCCTGGGATAATGGGTTCAAAATAGTACCTAGTGATTGTACTAATCAGTTTTGCCTTGTTTGATTGCAGACCTTCTACATGTGTCTTGAGGAACACGAGGCGGACACGGCTATGGTTGTCCAAGCCGAGTGCAAGCGCCTACTTCAGAACTTACGGCATGACGCTCGGGTGCAGGCTATTCGAGACTACTATGCCTCGACTAAGATTAAGAGGTCCAGGATGAAGTGCCACGCCAAGTTTCTGAGTAAGGAGAAGTACATGAAGGTAATTACCTATTCTTAAGGCACTGTACTTAGTCTCCTTGTTTTGATTCATAGGCGTAGCGCTGAAATTTCTCTTGTCTAACTAAGGTGCCCCCGAGATGGTGTGCAGATAGGATGGACTGTTGGGCGGCATTGGTGCATGAGTGGTGCTCTCCCCAATGGCTAGCCGTCCACAACAAGGCCAAGGGTAATCGTGCCCAAATGCAAGGTGTGCCACACCATCAAGGGATCTCCAACCTATTTGAGTACCGGGATGATACGTCTCCAACGTATCTATAATTTTTGATTGTTCCATGCTATTATATTATCAATCTTGGATGTTTTATGTGCCTCTATATGCTATTTTATATGATTTTTGGGACTCACCGATTAACCTAGAGCCAGTGCCAGTTTCTGTTTTTCCTTGTTTTAGAGTATCGCAAAAAAGGAAAATCAAATGGAGTCCAATTGAACTGAAACTTCACGGAACTTATTTTTGGAAGGAAAGCAACCCGGGAGACTTGGAGTCCACGTAAGGGAAGCAACGAGGAAGCCACAAGGCAGGGGGCGCGCCCACCCCCTGGGCGCGCCCTCCACCCTCGTGGGCCCCTCGTGACTCCCCTGATGTACCTCTTCCTCCTATATATCTCCATATATCCTAAAATGATCGGGGAGCACAATAGATTGGGAGTTCCGCCGCCAGAAGCCTCCGTAGCCACCGAAAGCCAATCTAGACCCATTCCGACACCCTGCCGGAGGGGGGAATCCCTCTCCGGTGGCCATCTTCATCATCCCGGTGCTCTCCATGATGAGGAGGGAGTAGTTCTCCCTCGGGGCTGAGGGTATGTACCAGTAGCTAGGTGTTTGATCTCTCTCTCTCTCTCTCTCTCTCTCTCTCTCTCTCTCTCGTGTTCTTGAGGTGGTACGATCTTGATGTATCATGAGCTTTGCTATTATAGTTGGATCTTATGATGTTTCTCCCCCTCTACTCTCTTGTAATGGATTGAGTTTTCCCTTTGAAGTTATCTTATTGGATTGAGTCTTTAAGGATTTGAGAACACTTGATGTATGTCTTGCGTGGGATACCCGTGGTGACAATGGGGTATTCTATTGATCCACTTGATCTATATTTTGGTGATCAACTTGCGGGTTCCACCCATGAACCTATGCATAGGGGTTGGCACACGTTTTCGTCGTGATTCTCCGGTAGAAACTTTGGGGCACTCTTTGAGGTTCTATGTGTTGGTTGAATAGATGAATCTGAGATTGTGTGACGCATATCGTATAATCATACCCACGGCTACTTGAGGTGACATTGGAGTATCTAGGTGACATTAGGGTTTTGGTTTATTTGTGTCTTAAGGTGTTATTCTAGTACGAACTCTAGGGCTGTTTGTGACACTTATAGGAATAGCCCAACGGATTGATTGGAAAGAATAACTTTGAGGTGGTTTCATACCCTACCATAATCTCTTCGTTTGTTCTCCGCTATTAGTGACTTTGGAGTGACTCTTTGTTGCATGTTGAGGGATAGTTATGTGATCCAATTATGTTATTATTGTTGAGAGGACTTGCACTACTGAAAGTATGAACCCTAGGCCTTGTTTCCTAGCATTGCAATACCGCTTACGCTCACTTTTATCATTAGTTACCTTTCCGTTTTTTATATTTTCAGATTAAAAAAACTATTATCTACCATCCATATACCACTTGTATCACCATCTCTTCGCCGAACTAGTGCACCTATACAATTTACCATTGTATTGGGTGTGTTGGGGACACAAGAGACTCTTTGTTATTTGGTTGCAGGGTTGCTTGAGAGAGACCATCTTCATCCTACACCTCCTATGGATTGATAAACCTTAGGTCATCCACTTGAGGGAAATTTTCTACTGTCCTACAAAGGAACAGCAGGACTTCTATGAGACAGTTTTGCTTGATAAGAAGCCTATCGTTTGTGACATGAGATGGGTAGACTGGGAGTACATCAAGGACAATGAAGAGCACTATCCTGGAGTGCAAGACAACTTCAAGGCTTGTGGAGTAGCAGACTTTGTTGGGCAGAAGCTCACAAAGTGGAATGAAGAGCTAATCATGCAGCTCTACTCCACAGCACACTTCTATCCAGATGGAAGGATTGTGTGGATGTCTGAAGGTACGAGGTACCAATCAACAATTGCTGAGTGGGCACAGCTCATCAATGCCCCAGAGGAGCATGAGGATGACTTAGACATATATGCCAAGAAGAAGATGGACCACAACTCTATGTCCAACATGTACAGGGAGATTCCAAACAAGGCACTTGATACGTTCAAGCTTGGCTCAGTACATTATCTTCTGTCAGGGCTACCAACCATTAACTGGATCCTTAGGCACACCTTATTTCCCAAGTCAGGTGATCACAAGATGATCAGAGGCCATGCAATCAATTTGCTTCATATCTTTGATGTGCCATAGAAATTCAAAGTCATGAGCCTCATGGTAGAGACCATCAAGAGAACTGCAGCAGATCAGAAGAGGAGTTGTGGTTATGCCTCTCGGATCCAGGAGCTAATTAACTCCAAGATGGGCACATGCATATACCTATTGGATAAGGAACATTTGCCTATTCATCCAGATTTGGAAGATAATGAAGTTGTGATGAACAAGGATGATCCATCATCAGTTCATGCTCAAGCATAGAAGGAGAAGGTAAAGAAGGAGAAAGCTGCCAAGATGCCAACTCAAGAGGAGGCATCTGAATATTTCTTGAAAAACAAGCAAGAGCAGCTTAGTTACTTGATTGCATCCACACTAAGGATTGAGAAAGGACTAGCCACCCTCACTCAGAATCAGAAGAGCTTAGAGAGGATCATAGAACAAAAGTTCTATGACATGGATGTCAAAGTAACAGAGATTCAGTCTGCAGTGGAGCAACTTCAAGATGACATGCAGGAGAGGAAAGGGAAGACTACAACTGATGCATTTGCCAGAGTGCCACGAGCTCAGAGGTCGACTGCAGTGCCAGTCCCTGACACCAGAGCCACCACCTCAGCTCCAGCCACAGCACCAGCCCAACCAGCTCCAGCATCTACTTCAGCTCCAGCTCCAACCACTTCTATAGAAGCCTTCGTCCTTGGAGTGATCCAGACTCCACCACCACCAGAAGATCAATCCTGAGAGTCGATCTAGCACTATGCATTTTCTAGGAACTTTTTGGTAACTTGTTGCCAAAGGGGGAGAAAAATGTATAGATCATAGGCTTCGAGAGAGAGAGAGAGTGTGTTGCTTTTATTCTCTCTTGCTTTATTTGGTGGTTTTTCAAACGTTGTTTGCTTTTGGTTGAGTTACTTTGATATGCTTGTGAGACATTGATGATCATGTGTTGGATCATAAGCTACACTTATGCATGCTTGATATGTCTTATCTATCTTATGTGATCATTCACTTTCTTTGGTGATGAGTGCATGTATTTCATTATTATCTTTTTGAGCGCTCCACCAAGATGTATGTGACATGGAAGAGTAACCCATGACTCTAACTCTTTGTGCATTTGCAGTCCAAAGCAAATTTTAAATATGCACAAATTTAGGGGAGCTCTTACTTATCACATACTTCTCAAAGCAACGATATATTTCATTCTTATTATTATTTGTCGAAGCTTTGATCTATATGTTGTCATCAATTACCAAAAAGGGGGAGATTTAAAGTGCAACTATCCCTAGGTGGTTTTGGTAATTCATAACAACATATAGCTCATTGAGCTAATGCTATTCCAAGATGATCATTTCAGGGAAGCTCAATGATTAGCATGGCATGGATGGTGAAAGTGGAACCCTCAAAATGCTAAGGACAAAGCATTGGCTCTAGCTCATATGCTCAAGACTCTTCATTTTGCATTTTAGTGGTCCAAGATCACATTGAGTCCATAGGAAAAGCCAATACTATCAAGGAGGATGAGGTGTTGCTTAATGAGCCTCTTGCTTCATGTGCTTAATGATATGCTCCAAAATCCTCAGCTACTTTCCCATATCCACATTTGACCTAAACCCAAAGCCAAACTCGGCCCTACCGATTCTTTCTACCCGGCACCACCGAGTTTCACTTGTCATAGCCATTGCCAAACCCTAAGCAAATCGGTTCTACCGATAGGGATCTCGGTCTCACCGAGATGGGATTGCAATTTGTCTGTTTCCTTTTCGTAACTTTTCGGTCTCACCGAAAGAGCGGATCGGTCCCACCGAGATTGCAATGTAAACTCACTATTTCCTTTTCGTAACATTTCGGTCTCACCGAGAAGAGCGAATCGGTCCCACCGAGTTTGCCTGACCAACCCTCTGGTTAGCTTATTACCAAATCGGTCTGACCGAGTTTGTGTAATTGGTCTAACCGAGATAACGTTATGCCCTAACCCTAGCCATATCGGTCCTACCGAGTTGCATGTCAGTCCCACCGAAAATTTCTAACGGTCACTAGGTTTACTATTTTGGTCCGACCAAGTTTGTTGATTCGGTCCCACCGAGATTGGAAAATTGTGTGTAACGGTTGGATTTTGAGTGGAGGCTATATATACCCCTCCACCTCCTCTTCACTCGTGGAGAGAGCCATCAGAACACATCTACACTTCCAACTCACATGTTCTGAGAGAGAACCACCTACTCATGTGTTGAGGCCAATATATTCCATTCCTACCACATGAATCTTGATCTCTAGCCTTCCCCAAGTTGCTTTCCACTCAAATCTTCTTTCCACCAAATCCAAATCCCGTGAGAGAGAATTGAGTGTTGGGGAGACTATCATTTGAAGCACAAGAGCAAGGAGTTCATCATCAACACACCATTTGTTACTTCTTGGAGAGTGGTGTCTCCTAGATTGGCTAGGTTTCACTTGGGAGCCTCCTACAAGATTGTGGAGTTGAACCAAGGAGTTTGTAAGGGCAAGGAGATCGCCTACTTCGTGAAGATCTACCGCTAGTGAGGCAAGTCCTTCGTGGGCGATGGCCATGGTGGGATAGACAAGGTTGCTTCTTCGTGGACCCTTCGTGGGTGGAGCCCTCCATGGACTCGCGCAACCGTTACCCTTCGTGGGTTGAAGTCTCCATCAACATGGATGTAGGATAGCACCACCTATCCGAACCACGGGAAAAACATCCGTGTCTCCAATTGCATTTGAATTCTCCAAACCCTTCCCTTTACATTCTTGCAAGTTGCATGCTTTACTTTCCGCTGCCAATATACTCTTTGCATGCTTGCTTGAATTGTGTGATGATTGCTTGACTTGTCCTAAAATAGCTAAAATCTGCCAAGAACTAAAATTGGGAAAAGGCTAAGTTTTTATTTGGTCAAGTAGTCTAATCACCCCCCTCTAGACATACTTTCGATCCTACAAGTGGTATCAGAGCTTTGGTCTCCATTTGCTTTGATTTCCATAGCTTTTGGTGGTCATAGCCTTGGTTTCGAAACCAAGGAGAGTATGCGTCTAGCGAGGGAAATTATCACCGTAGAGGTCCTTACTTTGATGGTACTAATTTTGCTAGTTGGAAGCATAAAATGAAAATGCATATTCTTGGACATAACCCCGTCATTTGGGTTATTGTGTGTGTTGGCTTGCAAGGTGACTTCTTTGATGGGAGAGAACCAAACCGTGAAGCTACCGCGGATGAGTTGAAGATGTTGCAATACAATGCTCAAGCTTGTGATATTCTCTTCAACGGATTGTGCCCCAAAGAATTCAACAAAATCAGCCGTCTTGAGAATGCAAAGGAAATTTGGGACACTTTGATTGATATGCACGAAGGTACCAACTCCGTCAAGGAATCCAAATTGGATGTGCTTCAAAGTCAACTTGACAAGTTCAAAATGAAGGATGGTGAAGGTGTCGCTGAAATGTACTCTAGGCTTGCTCTCATCACAAATGAGATTGCCGGCTTAGGGAGTGAAGAGATGACCGATAGATTCATCATCAAGAAGATTCTAAGAGCCTTGGATGGAAAATATTATACCGTGTGCAGATTGATCCAAATGATGCCCAATTACAAAGATCTCAAGCCAACAGATGTAATTGGAAGAATTGTTGCTCATGAGATGTCACTTAAGGATAAAGAGGAACTTCACAACAAATCAAGTGGTGCCTACAAAGCCTCATGTGAAGCCCCTACATCATCAAGTGAGAAACAAAACTTCAATGAAGAATTGAGCTTAATGGTGAAAAACTTCAACAAGTTCTACAAGAGTAGAAGCAAAGATAGAAGCTCCAAGTCAAGGTCCTACAATGACAAAAGATCTTCTAGTCAAGAGCGAAACTGCTACAATCGTGGAAGACCCGGACACTATTCCAATGAGTGTACGGCTCCCTACAAGAGAAGAGAAGACTCTCCAAAAAGAAGAAGCAAAAGAGAAGAATCACCACCAAGAGAGAGAAGGAGTAGAGATGATCGTTATGAACGAAGACACTCACGGAGAAGCAAGGATTCGGAAAGGAAGGAAAAATCATCAAGGAGCTACACAAAGCGAAGACATCAGGCTCATGTTGGTGAATGGGTATCCGGCTCCGACTCCGACAACCACTCCGAGAGAAGTTATCACTCCGATTCTGAATATACTCAAGATGAAGGTGTTGCCGGGTTAGCACTTGTGTCAACCAACTCCTACGATATATTTGACTCACCAAATGAAGGAATTGGAAGATGCTTCATGGCCAAAGGTCCTAAGGTAACACACCCCGAGTATGTTGATTTTAATAGTGATGAAGATGACTTGTTAGGTGATGATGATTTACTTGTTGACAACTCTAGTGATGAATACTATGATGAAACGTCAATTAATCATGCTGATCAAGATAAAATGAATGACAATGATAAGGAGAAGATTGAGGCTCTAACTAAAGAACTAAACACTCTTAAGTTAGCTCATGAAACTATCTTCGAAGATCATCGAGAACTTTTAAGAGCTCATGAGAAGTTACACTTTGAAAAGCTCAATCTTGAGCAAGAGCATGAGTTTTTAAAGGCAATCAATGATGATCTCCGCAAGAAAAGTTCTTCTTACATTGCCAAGCATTTACTCTTATCCACTTACATGCCTCAAGTCAAGTCTAGTAACAAGAACAAGAAAGATTCTTCCTCTAGTAGTAACAATGATCATGCTAAATCCAATATTGTTGCTTCTAGTAGTTCTCTTGATTCCACTAATGATTCTCTTAGCCAAGTTACACTTGAGCAAGAAAATAGCTTATTGAAGGGAATTATAGAGAAAGGAGTGTACAAAAGCCTTGCCGGGAGTAAGCAATTCGAGGAAATTGTGCGCAAGCAAGGAAGGCACCGAAAGAATCAAGGTGTTGGTTTTGAACGAAAGTTCAATGCCAATGGAGTTGAGTGGGAAGAAGATCAATACCCCAAGACAAAGTTTGTTCCTCAACAAGAGAAGTATGATCCTACTTCCTTCAAGGGGACACAAGCTCAAGATGATCTTCCACCACAAGACTACAAGCAAGAAGGCAAGGACAAGCTTCAAGAGGAAATTGATGCATTTTTAGAAGCTCCTAAGACCTTAGTCAAGTGGATTCCCAAGACCACTTCAAGTTCCACTTCATCAAGTATGACTACAACTCCAAGGATTCCCATCAAGATGGTGTGGATCCAAAAGAAGAAGAACTAGAGAGTTCTTGAGGGTGACTCCGCCAACATACTTCACTCTTATCATTTTGGCAAGAACAAGTGCAATCAACTTCCACATCTTGCACTAGTTCAAGGAGTCACAAACCCTCTTGTTGGTAAGACAAGGGACAAGGTAACCTAAAAGTTTTCATGGACACCATCTTGTGTGTGCATCACTCTATGTCTATGGATATCCTTGTTTGTTCCTTGTGGGACTAACCCATGTAGGTATTGAAAGTGCAATTCACTCAAATGGATAGCTCCAAGTGATCTACATCAACATTGAGCATCCACATCTTCAACATCTACATGAAGTCATCATCGACAAAACCCAAGGTTAGTTCATCCCTCTTAGGGGGGATATCACATCTAGGGGGAGCTTTACTCTAAGACTTGAGCTAAAGCAACTCTAAAGATGTGAACACAACAATGCTTTATGTAAAAGTGGTAACCCCACTTGAGCTTAAACGATGAGTATGACCTATGATCAAGTGTTCTCACTTGACTCCTAAGTCAATATACTAATATATAGATGACCTAGTCATCGCCAATTGCTTGATAGATGCTAGAATTGGTTGTGCATGCTTTGTCACATATTTCAATTGCCATTTTATTGTGTGAGCATGTTGGTTGCATATTTTACTCATTCGAGGACATCCACTTGTTGTTTTGATTGTTTGATTTTATTTCCTTTTGCCAATTGGATGGACAAGAATGCCTAAGAACCTCCTCTAGCTGTCTATGCTTTTCTCGTCTCAAACTCTATTCATGCTACATCACAAAATTTGATCAAGTCAGATTCGAACCACTCTGTGTGAGGAGCACTCGGAGTCCCCGATTCGTCATAGACATAAACTTCCAAAACCTCTTTGTGATTCTCGGTCTGACCGATATCCTACTTTCGGTCCTACCGAGATCATTAAGTTGATCTGAATTTTCGATCTCGGTGCAACCGATTTGAACCATTCGGTCACACCGAGTTGCAATAACTGTATATAGTTTTGCATCTCGGTGCCACCGAGTTGTTCCACTCGGTCACACCGACAGGGTAGGGCTATATATAGGCACAGGCAAAAATTTGGAAATTTCTCCGAACCCCTTCGCCCGCGCGATAGCTCGCTCTGCCAACGTGGTCTCCGGATCGTCTCCTCGCTGCCAGCCGCCTCCAGTCGCTGGTCTCCATCGCCGTCAACGGAATTCAACTCCACCGTTGCCGCCGTAGCGAGTCTCCGCCGAACTAGGGTATGGACTCGATCTTTGTGCTATCCTCAATCTGATTCCTAGCACATTGTGATCGTATTGTTTCTAGCCACGATTGAAACACTCCTATCCAGTCAATGCGTTCGTAGAATAGGATTGATTCAAAAAATTTAGGGTTAGGTTTCCGCCGAAACCATCTCGGACCCACCGAGTTGGAAAACTCGGTCCCACCAATTTGGCTCATGTCATTGCACAAGTGAGACTCGGTCTGACCGAGAATTACTAATCGGTGTGACCGATTTTGGAACTTTGTGAAACCCTAGCAGTCTCGGTGCCACCGAACTGTGACTCGGTCTGACCGAGTTCACTAGTTTAGGTTCCAAAACTGCTTCGGTATCACCAAGTTTAAAAATCGGTAGATCCGAGATGATTTTTGTGGGAAACTACAACTAAGATTTTGAATCATTCTTTTGCAAAAATCTCTACATTTTGTGATGCTCATCTATTCTACCTCATCTATAAACTCTTCACAGGGTCAGCAGTCAGCTTTTTCATCATGTCTGCTCAGAGTGACAGCCAGAACATGACAGAACAGCAAGTGCACATGAGTGAGGGCACTAGTCCCTCCAGTTCTTCAGATGAAGGCAACAGGAGCACTCCTAGTAACTTGGCAAAAGCTGCCACCAGACACAGGAAGAAAAGAACCTCAGAATCAGAGGATGAGGACTATGTGGCAGAAGAAGAAGCCACTTCCAAGAAAGTTGTGCTCAAGAAGGAATATGGCTCAGCTCAAAGCACAAAGCCAGGATTGAGAATTAAAAGGCCAGCAGGTAGGCAGCCTATGCCAAAGGCCAGAGCCTCAACTCAGATTCCTGAAAAGCCTGCACCCAAAGAGGCTGCTGCAGAAGGGAAGAAGAGGATCAAAAAGACTACTGCTAGAGTGCTTGGGAGATCCTCAATCATGAGAGATTCTGAAGAGGAAGAGGAAGAAGAGGTTGCTGCTCCAGCACCTAAGATACCAACGCTGATGGGTGATGCTATAAGATCAGGGGCTACTGCATCCAAGCCCAAGGAAGCACCCAAGGTTGCATCAAAGGCCAAGACATCTCCAAAGAGGAACACAAGGAGCATACCAGCTGCTGAAAAGAACAAGGCCCCAGTGCCTGACACTGTAGAAGAAGAGGAAGGCCAAGTTCTCAGGAAGCTAAAGCCCAAGATCCCAGACCACAATGATGCTCATCCTGTGGCTGAGGACATGAAAATCAGAAGAGATTCAGGGCTGAGGAAGTGGAGAGAAGCAGACCCGTATGCTTCAAGGAGAAGAACTGCTATCGACTATAGGTTCCACACAAAGGAACAACAGGACTTCTATGAGACAGTTTTGCTTGATAAGAAGCCTATCGTTTGTGACATGAGATGGGTAGACTGGGAGTACATCAAGGATAATGAAGAGCACTATCCTGGAGTGCAAGACAGCTTCAAGGCTTGTGGAGTAGCAGACTTTGTTGGGCAGAAGCTCACAAAGTGGAATGAAGAGCTAATCATGCAGCTCTACTCCACAGCACACTTCTATCTAGATGGAAGGATTGTGTGGATGTCTGAAGGTACGAGGTACCAATCAACAGTTGCTGAGTGGGCACAGCTCATCAATGCCCCAGAGGAGCATGAGGATGACTTAGACTTATATGCCAAGAAGAAGATGGACCACAACTCTATGTCCAACATGTACAGGGAGATTCCAAACAAGGCACTTGATACGTTCAAGCTTGGCTCAGTACATTATCTTCTGTCAGGGCTACCAACCATTAACTGGATCCTTAGGTAAACCTTATTGCCCAAGTCAGGTGATCACAAGATGATCAGAGGCCATGCAATCAATTTGCTTCATATCTTTGATGTGCCACAGAAATTCAAAGTCATGAGCCTCATGGTAGAGACCATCAAGAGAACTGCAGCAGATCAGAAGAGGAGCTGTGGTTATGCCCCTCAGATCCAGGAGCTAATTAACTCCAAGATGGGCACAGGCATATACCTATTGGACAAGAAACATTTGCCTATTCATCCAGATTTTGAAGATAATGAAGTTGTGATGAACAAGGATGATCCATCATCAGTTCATGCTCAAGCACAGAAGGAGAAGGTAAAGAAGGAGAAAGCTGCCAAGATGCCAACTCAAGAGGAGGCATCTGAATATTTCTTGAAAAACAAGCAAGAGCAGCTTAGTTACTTGATTGCATCCACACTGAGGATTGAGAAAGGACTGGCCACCCTCACTCAGAATCAGAAGAGCTTAGAGAGGATCATAGAACAAAAGTTCTATGACATGGATGTCAAAGTAACAGAGATTCAGTCTGCAGTGGAGCAACTTCAAGATGACATGCAGGAGAGGAAAGGGAAGACTACAACTGATGCATTTGCCAGAGTGCCACGAGCTCAGAGGTCGACTGTAGTGCCAGTCCCTGATACCAGAGCCACCACCTCAGCTCCAGCCACAGCACCAGCCCAACCAGCTCCAGCATCTACTTTAGCTCCAACTCCAACAACTTCTACAGAAGCCTTCGTCCTTGGAGTGATCCAGACTCCACCACCAGAAGATCAAGCTTGAGAGTCGATCTAGCACTATGCATTTTCTAGGAACTTTTTGGTAACTTGTTGCCAAAGGGGGAGAAAAATGTATAGATCATAGGCTTCGAGAGAGAGAGTGTTGCTTTTATTCTCTCTTGCTTTATTTGGTGGTTTTTCAAACGTTGTTTGCTTTTGGTTGAGTTACTTTGATATGCTTGTGAGACATTGATGATCATGTGTTTGATCATAAGCTACACTTATGCATGCTTGATATATCTTATCTATCTTATGTGATCATTCACTTTCTTTGGTGATGAGTGCATGTATTTCATTCTTATCTTTTTGAGCGCTCCACCAAGATGTATGTGACATGGAAGAGTAACCCATGACTCTAACTCTTTGTGCATTTGCAGTCCAAAGCAAATTTTAAATATGCACAAATTTAGGGGAGCTCTTACTTATCACATACTTCTCAAAGCAACGATATATTTCATTCTTATTATTATTTGTCCAAGCTTTGATCTATATGTTGTCATCAATTACCAAAAAGGGGGAGATTGAAAGTGCAACTATCCCTAGGTGGTTTTGGTAATTCATAACAACATATAGCTCATTGAGCTAATGCTATTCCAAGATGATCATTTCAGGAAAGCTCAATGATTGGCATGGCATGGATGGTGAAAGTGGAACCCTCAAAATGCTAAGGACAAAGCATTGGCTCTAGCTCATACGCTCAAGACTCTTCATTTTACATTTTAGTGGTCCAAGATCACATTGAGTCCATAGGAAAAGCCAATACTATCAAGGATTGATTAGGTGTTGCTTAATGAGCCTCTTGCTTCATGTGCTTAATGATATGCTCCAAAATCCTCAGCTACTTTCCCATATCCACATTTGACCTAAACCCAAAGCCAAACTCGGCCCTACCGATTCTTTCTACCCGGCGCCATTGAGTTTCACTTGTCATAGACATTGCCAAACACTAAGAAAATCGGTTCTACCGATAGGGATCTCGGTCTCACCGAGATGGGATTGCAATTTCTCTGTTTCCTTTTCATAACTTTTCTGTCTCACCGAAAGAGCGGATCGGTCCCACCGAGATTGCAAAGTAAACTCACTGTTTCCTTTTCGTAACATTTCGGTCTCACTGAGAAGAGCAAATCGGTCCCACCGAGTTTGCCTGACCAACCCTCTGGTTAGCTTATTACCAAAATCGATCTCACCGAGTTTGTGTAATCGGTCTCACCGAGATTACGTTATGCCCTAACCCTAACCATATTGGTCCTACCGAGTTGCATGTCAGTCCCACCGAAAATCTCTAATGGTCACTAGGTTTACTATTTCGGTCTGACCGAGTTTGTTGATTCGGTCCCACCGAGATTGGTAAATTGTGTGTAACGGTTGGATTTTCTGTGGAGGCTAGATATACCCCTCCACCTCCTCTTCATTCGTGGAGAGAGCCATCAGATCACATCTACACTTCCAACTCATATGTTCTAAGAGAGAACCACCTACTCATGTGTTGAGGCCAAGATATTCCATTCCTACCACATGAATCTTGATCTCTAGCCTTCCCCAAGTTGCTTTCCACTCAAATCTTCTTTCCACCAAATCCAAATCCTGTGAGAGAGAATTGAGTGTTGGGGAGACTATCATTTGAAGCACAAGAGCAAGGAGTTCATCATCAACAAACCATTTGTTACTTCTTGGAGAGTGGTGTCTCCTAGATTGTCTAGGTGTCACTTGGGAGCCTCCGACAAGATTGTGGAGTTGAACCAAGGAGTTTGTAAGGGCAAGGAGATCGCCTACTTTGTGAAGATCTACCGCTAGTGAGGCAAATCCTTCGTGGGCGATGGCCATGTTGGGATAGACAAGGTTGCTTCTTCGTGGACCCTTCGTGGGTGGAGCCCTCCGTGGACTCGCGCAACCGTTACCCTTCGTGGGTTGAAGTCTCCATCAACATGGATGTAGGTTAGCACCACCTATCCGAACCACGGGAAAAACATCCGTGTCTCCAATTGCGTTTGAATTCTCCAAACCCTTCCCTTTACATTCTTGCAAGTTGCATGCTTTACTTTCCGCTGCCAATATACTCTTTGCATGCTTGCTTGAATTGTGTGATGATTGCTTGACTTGTCCTAAAATAGCTAAAATCTGCCAAGAACTAAAATTGAGAAAAGGCTAAGTTTTTATTTGCTCAAGTAGTCTAATCACCCCCCTCTAGACATACTTTCGATCCTACAACTGTCCTACAAACCTCTGCACTTGGAGTCCCAACAACGTCTACAAGAAGAAGGTTGTGTAGTAGACATCAAGCTCTTTTCTCGCGCCGTTGCCGGGGAGGTCAGCGCTTGTTGGGAGGCAACCCAATTTTATTTTTGTTCCTTGAATTTTGCTCCTGTTTAGCAATAAATAATTTATGTATCTTCTGTTATGATTGCATTTTTATGCTTTTAATTAGTGTTTGTGCCAAGTAGAACCTTTGGGAAGACTTGGGGAAAGTCTTTGCGATCATGCTGTAAAAAACAGAAACTTTAGCGCTCACGAGAACTACTGCCATTTTTATTTGGAGATTGATATTTAGTTAATTCATTTTGAGGATGATTAATATATAAATTCCTCAGGTCCAGCAATTTATTTGAGAATTTTATGAGTTCCATAAGTATACTTTTGATCCAGATTACTAAAGACTGTTCTGTTTTTGACCGAGTCTGTTTTCATGTGTTGTTTTCTTATTTTGATGATTCTATGGCTAGTAAAAGAGTTTATAAACCATAGAGAATTTGGAACACAGTAGGTTTAACACCAATATAAATAAATAATGAGTTTATTATAGTACCTTGAAGTGGTGATTTATTTTCTTATACTAACGGAGCTTACGAGTTTTCTGTTAAGTTTTGTGTTGTGAAGTTTTCAAGTTTTGGGTAAGGATTCGATGGACTATGGAATAAGGAGTGGCAAGAGCCTAAGCTTGGGGATGCCCAAGGCACCCCAAGGTAATATTCAAGGACAACCAAAAGCATAAGCTTGGGGATGCCCCGGAAGGCATCCCCTCTTTCGTCTTCGTTCATCGGTAACTTTACTTGGAGCTATAATTTTATTCACCACATGATATGTGTTTTGCTTGGAGCGTCAATTTATTTTGTTAAGATTTTCTTGCTGTTATTTATAACAATGTCTTGCATCTTTTATTTCAATAAAAGTGTCATTGATAGCCTTTACTATGCCTATGCTAGAAGTCCACATGTTGCTGTTTGAAAACAGAAAGTTTACCGCTGTTGCAATAATTCCCTAGAAAAGTCAGAATGTGATAAAATGTTGAAACCTTTTGAATATTAATCTATAATAAATTTACTACAGTGGGAATTTTATTTCATAATTTTTGGAGCTAGGGAAGTATGGATGTTGCTGCATTCTTTACAGACTGTCCTGTTTCGGCAGATTGCTGTTATGTTTGCATTGTTTGCATATGTTTGCTTCTTTAATGATTCTATTTGAGGTTAGGACTATTAAATATGCAGAGGCATTTAGTATGCAATGTTTAATAATAATTTTAGTGATTTGCTAAAGTATAGTATGATAAGGTTTTTGCAATGGTTTATATTAACTTATCTCACGAGTCCTTGTTGAGTTTTGTGTGGATGAAGCTTTTGAGATTTAGGGAGACCGTGATATGAGAGGAATTAAGGAGACATAAAAGCTCACGCTTGGGGATGCCCAAGGCATCCCAAGATAATATTTCAAGGGGTCTCAAGCGTCTAAGCTCGGGGATGCCCCGGTTAGCATCCCACCTTTCTTCTTCAACAACTATTGGTTAGTTTCGGTTGATCCTAAGTTTTTTCTTCTTCACATGATATTTGCTATTCTTAGATATCATTTTATTTTGTTTTGCTTGCTTTTTGAATAAAGTATCAAGATATTAAATTATTAAATGTTAGAGAGTCTTCACATAGTTGCATAATTATTCGACTACTCATTGATCTTCACTTATATCCTTCGGAGTAGTTTGTTGTTGCTCTAGTGCTTCACTTATATCTTTTAGAGCACGGTGGTGGTTTTATTTTGAAGAAATAGATGAACTATCATGCTTCACTTATATTATTTTGAGATTATTTAGAACAACATGGTAATTTTCTTTGGTTATGAATTTAGTCCTAATATGATAGGCATCCAAGAGGGGTATAATAAAAACTTTAATATAAAGTGTATTGAATACTAAGAGAAGTTTGATACTTGATGATTGTTTTGAGATATGAAGATGGTGATATTAGAGTCATGCTAGTTGAGTAGTTGTGAATTTGAGAAATGCTTGTGTTGAAGTTTGTGATTCCCATAGCATGCACGTATGGTGAACCGTTATGTTAACAAGTCGGAGCATGATGTATTTATTGATTGTCCTCCTTATGAGTGGCGGTCGAGGACGAGCGATGGTCTTTTCCTACAAATCTATCCCCCTAGGAGCATGCGCGTAGTACTTTGTTTCGATAACTAATAGATTTTTGCAATAAGTATGTGAGTTCTTTATGACTAATGTTGAGTCCATGGATTATACGCACTCTCACCGTTCCACCATTACTAGCCTCTCTAATATTGCGCACCTTTCGCCGGTATCATAAACCCACCATATACCTTCCTCAAAACAGCCACCATACCTACCTATTATGACGTTTCCATAGCCATTCCGAGATATATTGCCATGCAACTTTCCACCGTTCTGTTTATTATGACACGCTCCATCATTGTCATATTGCTATGCATGATCATGTAGTTGACATTGTATTTGTGGCAAAGCCACCGTTCATAATTCTTTCATACATGTCACTCATGAGTTATTGCACATCCCGGTACACCGCCGAAGGCATTCATATAGAGTCATATCTTGTCCTAAGTATCGATTTGTAATTCTTGAGTTGTAAGAAAATAAAAGTGTGATGATCATCATTATTAGAGCATTGTCCCAGTGAGGAAAGGATGATGGAGACTATGATTCCCCCACAAGTCGGGATGAGACTCCGGACGGAAATAAAAGAAATAAAAGAGGCCAAAGAAGCCCAAATAAGAAAATGGAAAAGAGGCCAAAAAAAGAGAAAAGGCCCAAATAAAGAAATAAATGAGAGAAGAAGAGAGAAGGGGCAATGCTACTATACTTTTACCACACTTGTGCTTCAAAGTAGCACCATGATCTTCATGATAGAGAGTCTCCTATGTTGTCACTTTCATATACTAGTGGGAATCTTTCATTATAGAACTTGGCTTGTATATTCCAATGACGAGCTTCCTCAAAATGCCCTAGGTCTTCGTGAGCAAGCAAGTTGGATGCACACCCACTTAATTTCTTTTTGAGCTTTCATACACTTATAGCTCTAGTGCATTCGTTGCATGGCAATCCCTACTCACTCACATTGATATCTATTGATGGGCATCTCCATAGCCCGTTGATACGCCTAGTTGATGTGAGACTATCTTCTCCTTTTTGTATTCTCCACAACCACCATTCTATTCCACCTATAGTGCTATGTCCATGGCTCATGCTCATATATTGCGTGAAAATTGAAAAAGTTTGAGAACATCAAAAGTATGAAACAATTGCTTGGCTTGTCATCGGGGTTGTGCATGATTTAAATATTTTGTGTGGTGAAGATGGAGCATAGCCAGACTATATGATTTTTTAGGGATAGCTTTCTTTGGCCATGTTATTTTGAGAAGACATGATTGCTTTGTTAGTATGCTTGAAGTATTATTATTTTTATGTCAATATTAAACTTTTGTCTTGAATCTTATGGATCTGAATATTCTTGCCACAATAAAGAGAACTACATGGAAAAATACGTTAGGTAGCATTCCACATCAAAAATTCTGTTTTTATCATTTACCTACTTGAGGACGAGCAGGAATTAAGCTTGGGGATGCTGATACGTCTCCAACGTATCTATAATTTTTGATTGTTCCATGCTATTATATTATCAACCTTGGATGTTTTATATGCATTTATATGCTAATTTATATGATTTTTGGGACTAATCTATTAACCTAGAGCCCAATGCCAGTTTCTGTTTTTTCCTTGTTTTAGAGCATCACAGAAAAGGAAAACCAAATGGAGTCCAATTGACCTGAAACTTCGCGGAACTTGTTTTTGGAAGGAAAGCAACCCCGGGAGACTTGGAGTCCACGTAAGGGAAGCAACAAGGAAGCCACGAGGCAGGGGGCGCGCCCACCCCCCTGGGCGTGCCCTCCACCCTCGTGGGCCCCTCGTGGCTCCCCTGACGTACCTCTTCCTCATATATATCTCCATATACCCTAAAACGATCGGGGAGCACAATAGATCGGGAGTTCCGCCGCCAGAAGCCTCCGTAGCCACCGAAAGCCAATCTAGACCCGTTCCGGCACCCTGCCGGAGGGGGGAATCGCTATCCGGTGACCATATTCATCATCCCAGTGCTCTCCATGACAAGGAGGGAGTAGTTCTCCCTCGGGGCTGAGGGTATGTACCAGTAGCTATGTGTTTGATCTCTCTCTCTCTCTCTCTCTCGTGTTCTTGAGGTGGTACGATCTTGATGTATCGTGAGCTTTTCTATTATAGTTGGATCTTATGATGTTTCTCCCCCTCTACTCTCTTGTAATGGATTGAGTTTTCCCTTTGAAGTTATCTTATCGGATTGAGTCTTCAAGGATTTGAGAACACTTAATGTATGTCTTGCGTGGGATACCCGTGGTGACAATGGGGTATTCTATTGATCCACTTGATCTATGTTTTGGTGATCAACTTGCGGGTTCCGCCCATGAACCTATGCATAGGGGTTGGCACACATTTTCGTCGTGATTCTCCGGTAGAAACTTTGGGGCACTCTTTGAGGTTCTATGTGTTGGTTGAATAGATGAATCTGAGATTGTGTGACGCATATCGTATAATCATACCCACAGATACTTGAGGTGACATTGGAGTATCTAGGTGACATTAGGGTTTTGGTTGATTTGTGTCTTAAGGTGTTATTCTAGTACGAACTCTAGGGCTGTTTGTGACACTTATAGGAATAGCCCAACAAATTGATTGGAAAGAATAACTTTGAGGTGGTTTCGTACCCTACCTTAATCTCTTCATTTGTTCTCCGCTATTAGTGACTTTGGAGTGACTCTTTGTTGCATGTTGAGGGATATTTATGTGATCCAATTATGTTATTATTGTTGAGAGGACTTGCACTACTGAAAGTACGAACCCTAGACCTTGTTTCCTAGCATTGCAATACCGTTTACGGTCACTTTTATCATTAGTTACCTTTCCGTTTTTTATATTTTCAGATTAAGAAAACTATTATCTACCATCCATATACCACTTGTATCACCATCTCTTCGCCGAACTAGTGCACCTATACAATTTACCATTGTATTGGGTGTGTTGGGGACACAAGAGACTCTTTGTTATTTGGTTGCAGGGTTGCTTGAGAGAGACCATCTTCATCCTACACCTCCTACGGATTGATAAACCTTAGGTCATCCACTTGAGGGAAATTTTCTACTGTCCTACAAACCTCTGCACTTGGAGGCCCAACAACGTCTACAAGAACAAGGTTGTGTAGTAGACATCAAGCACTTTTCTGGCGCCGTTGCCGGGGAGGTTAGCGCTTGTTGGGAGGCAACACAATTTTAGTTTTGTTCCTTGCTTTTTGCTACTGTTTAGAAATAAATAATTTATCTATCCTCCGTTATGATTGAGTTTTTATGCTTTTAATTAGTGTTTGTGCCAAGTAGAACCTTCGGGAAGACTTGGGGAAAGTCTTTGCGATCATGCTGTAAAAAACAGAAACTTTAGCGCTCAGGACAACTACTTCCATTTTTATTTGGAGAGTGCTATTTAGTTAATTATTTTTGCAGATGATTAATAGATAAATTCCTCAGGCCAGCAATTTATTTGAGATTTTATGAGTTCCATAAGTATACGTTTGATCCAGATTACTACAGACTGTTCTGTTTTTGACAGATTATGTTTTTCATGTGTTGTTTACTTATTTTGATGAATCTATGGCTAGTAAAAGAGTTTATAAACCATAGAGAAGTTGGAATACAATAGGTTTAACACCAATATAAATAAACAATGAGTTCATTACAGTACCTTGAAGTGGTGATTTATTTTCTTATACTAACGAAACTTACGAGTTTTTTTGTTAAGTTTTGTGTTGTGAAGTTTTCAAGTTTTGGGTAAGGATTCGATGGACTATGTAATAAGGAGTGGCAAGAGCCTAAGCTTGGGGATGCCCAAGGCACCCCTAGGTAATATTCAAGGACAACCAAAAGCCTAAGCTTGGGGATGCCCCGGAAGGCATCCCCTCTTTCGTCTTCGTTCATCGGTAACTTTACTTGGAGCTATATTTTTATTCACCACATGATATGTGTTTTGCTTGGAGCATCAATTTATTTTGTTAAGATTTGCTTGCTGTTATTTAGAAAAATTTCTTGCGTCTTTCATTTCAATAAAAGTGGCATTGATAGCCTTTACTATGCCTATGTTAGAAGTCCACATGTTGCTGTTTGAAAACACAAAGTTTACCGCTGTTGCAATAATTCCCTAGAAAAGTGAGAATGCGATAAAATGTTGAAACCTTTTGCATATTAAGCTCTGATAAATGTTTATACCAACTTATCTCATGAGTCCTTGTTGAGTTTTGTGTGGATGAAGCTTTTGAGATTTAGGGAGACCGTGATATGAGAGGAATTAAGGAGACACAAAAGCTCAATCTTGGGGATGCCCAAGGCATACCAAGATAATATTTCAAGAGGTCTCAAGCGTCTAAGCTTGGGGATGCCCCAGTTGGCATCCCACCTTTCTTCTTCAACAACTATCGGTTAGTTTCGGTTGATTTGTGTCTTAAGGTGTTATTCTAGTACGAACTCTAGGGCTGTTTGTGACACTTATAGGAATAGCCCAACGGATTGATTGGAAAGAATAACTTGAGGTGGTTTCGTACCCTACCATAATCTCTTCGTTTGTTCTCCGCTATTAGTGACTTTGGAGTGACTCTTTGTTGCATGTTGAGGGATAGTTATGTGATCCAATTATGTTATTATTGTTGAGAGGACTTGCACTACTGAAAGTATGAACCCTAGGCCTTGTTTCCTAGCATTGCAATACCGTTTTCGCTCACTTTTATCATTAGTTACCTTGCTGTTTTTATATTTTCAGATTACAAAAACTATCATCCATATACCACTTGTATCACCATCTCTTCGCCGAACTAGTGCACCTATACAATTTACCATTGTATTGGGTGTGTTGGGGACACAAGAGACTCTTTGTTATTTGATTGCAGGGTTGCTTGAGAGAGACCATCTTCATCCTACGCCTCCTACAGATTGATAAACCTTACGTCATCCACTTGAGGGAAATTTGCTACTATCCTACAAACCTCTGCACTAGGAGGCCCAACAACGTCTACAAGAAGAAGGTTGTGTAGTAGACATCAGGGGATCACTAGGTATATGGTTTGCTTCATGATTCATGCAATTTCATTCTTCATGCTAGCTTGAGCCCTTAACTAATATTTTGTTCCTCTCTTTTAGGCGCGACACAACAAGAAGGAGGTGCCAACGCTATTCGACCTCTATGCCATGGCCCATACTGCCCCGTACAAGAAGGCCAGGGCATTCTTTGAGGATGAGCTCGATCATAGAGAGCTCAAGGAAATATGCCCTAGAGGCAATAATAAAGTTGTTATTTGTATTTCCTTATGTCATGATATATTTTTATTATTCATGCTAGAATTGTATTAACCGGAAACTTAATACATGTGTGAATACATAGACAAAATAGAGTGTCCCTAGTATGCCTCTACTTGACTAGCTAGCTCATTAATCAAAGATGGTTAAGTTTCCTGACCATAGACATGTGTTGTCATCTGATGAACGGGGTCACATCATTAGAGAATGATGTGATGGACATGACCAATCTGTTAGCTTAGCATAATGATCATTATTTTCTGACCTTCACAGATGATTTGAGCAGATATGGGTATATCTACTTAATGAAACATAAGTCTGAAACATTGGAAAAGTTCAAAAAAATTCAGAGTGAAGTGGAAAATCATCGTAACAAGAAAATAAATTTTCCAAGATCTGATCATGGAGGCGAATATTTGAGTTATGAGTTTGGTCTTCATTTGAAACAATGTGGAATAGTTTCGTAACTCACGCCACCTGGAACACCACAGCGTAATGGTGTGCCCGAACATCATAACCGTACTTTATTAGATATGGTGCAATCTATAATGTCTCTTACTCATATACCACTATCGTTTTGGGGTTATGCTTTAGAGACGGCTGCATTCACGTTAAATAGGCCACCATCTAAATCTGTTGAGACGACACCATATGAACTATTATTTGGCAAGAAACCTAAGCTGTAATTTCTTAAAGTTTGGAGCTGCGATGCTTATGTGAAAAAGCTTCAACCCGATAAGCTCAAACCAAAATCAGATAAATGTGTTTTCATAGGATACCCAAAAGAAACTGTTGGGTACACCTTTTATCACAGATCTAAAGGCAAGATATTCGTTGCTAAGAATGGATCCTTTCTAGAGAAGGAATTTCTCTCGAAAGAAGTGAGTGGGAGGAAAGTAGAACTTGATGAGATAGTTGTACCTTCTCTCGAATTCAAAAGTAGTTCATCACAAAAATCAGTTCCAGTGATGCCTACACCAATTAGTGAGGAAGCTAATGATGATGATCATGAAACTTCAGATCAAGTTACTACTGAACCTCGTAGGTCAACGAGAGTATGTTCCGCACCAGAGTGGTACGATAATCCTGTTCTGGAAGTCATGTTACTAGACCACGATGAACCTACGAACTATGAGGAAGCGATGATGAGCCCAGATTTCGCAAAATGGCTTGAGGCCATGAAATCTAAGATGGGATCCATATATGAGAAAAAAGTGTGGACTTTGGTTGACTTGCCCGATGATCGGCAAGCCATAGAGAATAAATGGATCTTCAAGAAGAAGACTGACTCCGACAGTAATGTTACTGTCTACAAATCTCAACTTTTTGCAAAAGGTTTTCGACAAGTTCAAGGAGTTGACTACAATGAGACCTTCTCACCCGTAGCGATGCTTAAGTCTGTCCGAATCATGTTAGCAATTGCCACATTTTATGATTATGAAATTTGGCAAATGGATGTCAAAACTGCATTCCTTAATGGATTTCTTAAAGAAGAGTTGTATATGATGCAACCAGAAGGTTTTTTCGATCCTAAAGGTCCTAACAAAGTGTGCAAGCTCCAGCGATCCATTTATGGACTGGTGCAAGCATCTCGGAGTTGGAATATACGCTTTAATAGTGTGATCAAAGCATGTGGTTTTATACAGACTTTTGGAGAAGCCTGTATTTACAAGAAAGTGAGTGGGAGCTCGGTAGCATTTCTAATATTATATGTTGATGACATATTATTGATTGGAAATAACACGAATATCTAGATAGCATAAAAGGCTACTTGAATAAGAATTTTTCAATGAAAGACCTCGGTGAAGCTGCTTATATATTGGGCATCAAGATCTATAGAGATAGATCAAGATGCTTAATTTGACTTTCAAAAAGCACATACCTTGATAAAGTTTTGAATAAGTTCAAAATGGACCAATCAAAGAAAGGGTTCTTGCCTATGTTACAAGGTGTGAAGTTGAGTCGGACTCAATGCCCGACCACTCCAGAAGATAGAGAGAAAATGAAAGTCATTCCCTATGCCTCAGCCATAGGTTCTATCATGTATGCGATGCTGTGTACCAGACCTGATGTGTGCCTTGCTATAAGTTTAGCAAGGAGGTACCAATGTAATCTAGGAGTGGATCACTAGACAGCGGTCAAGAACATCCTGAAATACCTGAAAAGGACAAAGGATATGTTTCTCGTTTATGGAGGTGACAAAGAGCTTGTCGTAAATGGTTACTTCAATGCAAGCTTTGACACTGATCTGGATGACTATAAGTCGCAATCCGGACACGTATTTATATTGAATGGTGGCGCTGTTAGTTGCTGAAGTTCCAAGCAGAGCATCATGGCGGGATCTACGTGTGAAGCGGAGTACATAGCTGCTTCGGAAGCAGCAAAAGATGGATTCTAGATGAACGAGTTCATATCCGATCTAGGTGTAATACCTAGTGCATTGGGTCCAATGAAAATCTATTGTGACAATACTGGAGCAATTTCCTTAGCAAACGAATCCAGATTTCACAAGAGAACCAAACACATCAAGAGACGCTTCAACTCCATCCGCGATCAAGTCAAGGAGGGAGACATAGAGATTTGCAAAATGCATATGGATCTGAATGTTGCAGACCAGTTGACTAAGCCTCTTCCACGAGCAAAACATGATCAGCACCAAGACTCCATGGGTGTTATAATCATTACTGTGTAATCTAGATTATTGCCTCTAGTGCAAGTGGGATACTGAATGAAATATGCCCTAGAGGCAACAATAAAGTTGTTATTTATATTTCCTTATACCATGATAAATGTTTATTATTCATACTAGAATTGTATCAACCAGAAACTTAGTACATGTGTGAATACATAGACAAAACAGAGTGTCCCTAGTATGCCTCTACTTAACTAGCTCGTTAATCAAAGATGGTTAAGTTTCCTCACCATAAACATGTGTTGTTGATACATCTCCAATGTATCTATAATTTTTGATTGTTCCATGCTGTTTTATTATCAACCTTGGATGCTTTATAATCATTTTATATCATTTTTGGTACTAACCTATTGACATAGTGCCCAGTGCCAGTTCCTATTTTTTCCATGTTTTTATATCACGGGAAATCAATATCAAACGGAGTCCAAATGGCACGAAACTTTACGATGAATTTTTATGGGCCAAAAGGAAGCAGATGGGCCCTGGTTCCACCTGGAGCGAGTCCCGAGGAGGGGACAACCCACCAGGGCGCGCCAGGAGGCCCTGGCGCGCCCTGGTGGGTTGTGCCCACCTCGGTGTTGGGGAACGTAGCAACAATTCAAAAAAATCCTATGTGTCACCAAGATCAATCTAGGAGATGCTAGCAACGAGAGAGAGAGAGGGAGTGCATCTTCATACCCTTGAAGATCGCTAAGCGGAAGCGTTACAAGAACGCGGTTGATGGAGTCGTACTTGCGGCGATTCAAATCACGGAAGATCCGATCGAGCGCCAAACAGACGGCGCCTCCACATTCAACACATGTACAGCCCGGGGACGTCTCCTCCTTCTTGATCTAGCAAGGGGAGAGGAGAAGTTGAGGGAGAGCTCCGGCAGCACGACGACGTGGTGGTGGAGCTTGTAGTTCTCCGGCAGGGCTTCGCCAAGCACTACGGAGGAGGAGGAGGAGGAGGTGTTGGAGAGGGGGAGGGCTGCGCCAGGGGAAGGGTGCGGCTGCCCTTCCACCCTCCCCCTCTATTTATAGGGTGAAGGGAGAGGGGGCCGGCCCCCTTAGATGCATCTAGAGAGGGGACGGCGACCAAGGGGGGGGACTTGCCCCCCAAGTTCGGTGGGAGGCGCCCCCACCCCCTAGGGTTTTCAACCCTAGGTGCCTTGGGCCCTTGGGGGCGCACCAGCCCACTAGGGGCCGGTTCCCACCCTTGTTTAGCCCACTTGGCCCACCGAGGCAGGTGGCCCCACCCGGTGGACCCCCGGACACCTTTCAGTGGTCCCGGTACAATACCGACAACCCCGAAATTATTCCGACAACTGAAATTGGACTTCCCATATATAAATCTTCACCTCCGGACCATTTAGGAACTCCTTGTGATGTACGGGATCTCATCTGGGACTCCGAACAACCTTCGGTAACCAAATACTATTTCCCATAACAACTCTAGCGTCACCGAACCTTAAGTGTGTAGACCCTACGGGTTCGGGAACCATGCAGACATGACCGAGACATCTCTCCGGCCAATAACCAACAGCGGGATTTCGATACCCATCTTGGCTCCCACATGTTCCACGATGATCTCATCATATGAACCACGATGTCGAGGATTCAATCAATCCCGTATGCAATTCCCTTTGTCTATCGGTATGTTACTTGCCCGAGATTCGATCGTCGGTATCTCTATACCTCGTTCAATCTCGTTACTGGCAAGTCTCTTTACTCGTTCCATAATGCATCATCTCGTGGCTAACTTCTTAGTCACATTGAGCTCGTTATGATGATGCATTACTGAGTGGGCCCAGAGATACCTCTCCGTCATACTGAGTGACAAATCCTAGTCTCGATTCGTGCCAACCCAATAGATACTTTAGGAGATACCTGTAGTGCACCTTTCTAGCCACCCAGTTACGTTGTGAAGTTTGGCACACCCAAAGCATTCCTACGATATCCGGGAGTTGCACAATCTCATGGTCTAAGGAAATGATATTTGACATTAGAAAATCTTTAGCAAACGAACTACATGATCTTGTGCTACGCTTAGGATTGGGTCTTGTCCATCACATCATTCTCCTAATGATGTGATCCCGTTATCAACGACATCCATTGTCCATGGTCAGGAAACCATGACCATCTATTGATCAACGAGCTAGTTAACTAGAGGCTTACTAGGGACATATTACGATCTATGTATTCACACATGTATTACGATTTCCGGTTAATACAATTATAGCATGAACGATAGAAAATTATCATGAACAAGGAAATATAATAATAAGCACTTTATTATTGGCTCTAGGGAATATTTCCAAGAGTCTCCCACTTGCACTAGTCAATAATCTAGTTACATTGTGATGAATAGAACACCCATAGAGTTCCGGTGTTGATCATGTTTTGCTCGTGGAAGAGGTTTAGTAAACGGATCTACGACATTCAGATACGTATGCACTTTACAAATATCTATGTCTCCATCTTGAATACATTCACGAATGGAGTTGAAACGATGCTTGATATGCCTAGTCTTCCTGTGAAACCTGGGCTCCTTGGCAAGGGTAATAGCTCCAGTGTTGTCACAGAAGAGAGTCATTGGGCCCGACGCATTAGGAGTAACTCCTAGGTCGGTGATGAACTCCTTCATCCAGACTGCTTCCTGTGCTGCCTCCGAGGCTGCTATGTACTCCTCTTCACATGTAGATCCCGCCATGATGCTTTGCTTGCAACCGCACCAGCTGACTGCCCCACCATTCAAAATGTACATGTATCCAGTTTGTGACTTGGAGTCATCCAGATCTGTGTGGAAGCTAGCATCGACATAACCCTTTATGACGAGCTCTTCATCACCTTCATAAACAAGAAACATATCCTTAGTCCTTTTCACGTACTTTAGGATATTCTTGACTGTTGTCCAATGTTCCATGCCGGGATTACTTTGATACCTTCCTACCAACTTACGGCAAGGTTCACATCAGGTCTGGTGCACATCATGGCATACATAATAGACCCTATGGTTGAGGCATAGGGGATGACACTCATATTTTCTCTATCTTTTGCCGAGGTCGGGCATTGAGCCGTGCTCAATTTCACACCTTGCAATACAGGCAAGAACCCCTTCTTGGACTGATCCATATTGAACTTCTTCAATATCTTGTCAAGGTATGTGCTTTGTGAAAGACCAATGAGGCATCTCGATCTATCTCTATAGATCTTGATGCCTAATATGTAAGCAGCTTCTCCAATGTCCTTCATTGAAAAACACTTCTTCAAGTAGCCTTTATGCTTTCCAAAAGTTCTATATCATTTCCCATCAATAGTATGTCATCCACATATAATATGAGAAATGCTACCGAGCTCCCACTCACTTTCTTGTAAACACAGGCTTCTCCATAAGCCTTCGTAAACCCAAACGCTTTGATCATCTCATCAAAGCGAATGTTCCAACTCCGAGATGCTTGCACCAGCCCATAGATTGAGCGTTGTAGCTTGCATATGATAACCCACAAGTAAGAGTGTCAAACCCAACGAGGAGCTAAAGGTAGAACAAATATTCCCTCAAGTTCTATTGACCACCGATACAACTCTACGCACGTTTGACGTTCGCTTTACCTAGAACAAGTATGAAACTATAACTACTTTGTAGGTGTCGTTGGATAAGTTTGCAAGATAATAAAGATTACGTAAATAAAAAGTAGGGTCTGTTTTAGATAAAGGAAAAACTAAGTTACTTTTAGTAATGAGTTTTTTGTTACGTGAAAGTTATTTGTCCCTAGGCAATCGATAACTAGACCGGTAATCATTATTGCAATTTTATATGAGGGAGAGGCATAAGCTAACATACTTTCTCTACTTGAATCATATGCACTTATGATTGGAACTCTAGCAAGCATCCACAACTACTAAAGATCATTAAGGTAAAACCCAACCATAGCATTAAAGTATCAAGTCCTCTTTATCCCATACGCAAACAACCTACTTACTCGGGTCTGTGCTTTGTCACTCACGCCACCCACCATAAGCAAATCATGAACATATTGCAAACCCTACAACGAGAATCCCTCACACTTGCGCGACACGGAGAGCACCATAGGACAACACCAATAATAAAAGATGCAACTCAAACCAATCACGATCATCAAATAACCTATAGGGCAAAATGGATCTACTCAAACATCATAGGATATCCATACATCATTGGGAAATAATATATAGCATTGAGCACCATGTTTAAGTATATATTACAGTGGGTAAAAGAGGGGTTACACCGCTGCATAGAGGGGGGAAGAGTTGGTGATGATCACGGTGAAGTTGTTGGTGAAGATTGCGGTCATGATGATGGCTCCGGTGGCACTCCGGCACCACCGGAAGCGAGGGGGAGAGAGCCCCCTTCTTATTATTCTTCCTTGACCTCCCCCCTAGATGGGAGAAGGGTTTCCCATCTGGTCCATGGCCTCCATGGCGGCGGAAACTACCTCTTGAGCACTTGCGTTGGTTTTCCCTTGAAGAGGAAAGGGTGGTGCAGCAAAGTAGCGTAAGTATTTCCCTCAGTTTTTTAGAACCAAGGTATCAATCCAGTAGGAGGCTACGTGCGAGTCCCTCGCACCTACACAAAACAAATAAATCCTCACAACCAACGCGATAAGGGGTTGTCAATCCCTACACGGTCACTTACGAGAGTGAGATCTGATAGATATGATAAGATAATATTTTTGGTATTTTTATGGTAAAGATGCAAAGTAAAATAAAAGCAAAGAAAATAACTAAGTGTTGGAAGATTAATATGATGAAGATAGACCCGGGGGCCATAGGTTTCACTAGTGACTTCTCTCAAGAGAATAAGTATTTTACGGTGGGTGAACAAATTACTGTTGAGCAATTGACAGAATTGAGCATAGTTATGAGAATATCTAGGTATGATCATGTATATAGGCATCACGTTCGAGACAAGTCGACCGACTCCTGCCTGCATCTACTACTATTACTCCACACATCGACCGCTATCCAGCATGCATCTAGAGTATTAAGTTCATAAGAACAGAGTAACGCCTTAAGCAAGATGACATGATGTAGAGGGATAAACTCATGCAATATGATGAAAACCCCATCTTGTTATCCTCGATGGCAACAATACAATACGTGCCTTGCTGCCCATACTGTCACTGGGAAAGGACACCGCAAGATTGAACCCAAAGCTAAGCACTTCTCCCATTGCAAGAAAGATCAATCTAGTAGGCCAATCCAAACTAATAATTCGAAGAGACTTGCAAAGATAACCAATCATACATAAAAGAATTCAGAGAAGATTCAAATATTGTTCATAGATAAACTTGATCATAAACCCACAATTCATCGGTCTCAACAAACACACCACAAAAGAAGATTACATCGAATAGATCTCCACAAGAGAGGGGGAGAACATTGTATTGAGATCCAAAAAGAGAGAAGAAGCCATCTAGCTAATAACTATGGACCCGAAGGTCTGAGGTAAACTACTCACACTTCATCGGAGAGGCTATTGTGTTGATGTAGAAGCCCTCCGTGATCGATGCCCCCTCCGGCGGAGCTCCGGAACAGGTCCCAAGATGGGATCTCGTGGATACAGAAAGTTAAGACGGTGGAATTAGGGTTTTGGCTCCGTATCTGATCGTTTGGGGTACGTAGGTATATATAGGAGGAAGAAGTATGTCGGTGGAGCAACAGGGGGGGCACGAGGGTGGAGGGCACGCTTGGGGGGGGGGGGGTAGGCGCGCCCCTACCTCGTGGCCTCCCTGTTGGTTGCTTGACGTAGGGTCCAAGTCTCCTGGATCTTGTTCATTCCAAAAATCATGTTCCCGAAGGTTTCATTCCATTTGGACTCCATTTGATATTCCTTTCTTCGAAACCCTAAAACAGGAAAAAAACAACAATTCTGGGCTGGGCCTCCGGTTAATAGGTTAGTCCCAAAAATAATATAAAAGTGTATAATAAAGCCCAATAATGCCCAAACAGAAGATAATTTAGCATGGATCAATGAAAAATTATAGATACGTTGGAGACGTATCAAGCATCCCCAAGCTTAATTCCTTCTCGTCCTCGAGTTGGTAAATGATAAAAACAGAATTTTTGATGTGGAATGCTACTTGGCATATTTTCAATGTAATTGTTCTTAATTGTGGTATGAATATTCAGATCCGAACGATTCAAGACAAAAGTTCAATGTTGACATAGAAATAATAATACTTCAAGCCTAATAACTAAGCAATTATGTCTCTTCAAAATAACATGGCCAAAGAAAGTTGTCCCTACAAAATCATATAGTCTGGCTATGCTCTATCTTCACCACACAAAGTATTTAAATCATGTACAACCCCGATGACAAGCCAAGCAATTGTTTCATACTTTTGGTGTTCTCAAACTTTTTCAATTTTCACGCAATACATGAGCATGAGCCATGGACATAGCACTTTAGGTGGAATAGAATGGTGGTTGTGGAGAAGACAAAAAGGAGAAGATAGTCTCACATCAACTAGGCGTATCAGCGGGCTATGGAGATGCCCATCAATAGATATCAATGTGAGTGAGTAGGAATTGCCATCCAACTGATGCACTAAGAGCTATAAGTGTATGAAAGCTCAAACTGAAACTAAGTGGGTGTGCATCCAACTTGCTTGCTCATCAAGACCTCGGGCATTTGAGGAAGCCCATCATCGGAATATACAAGCCAAGTTCTATAATGAAAATTCCCACTAGTATATGAAAGTGATAACTCAAGAGACTCTCTATATGAAGAACATGGTGCTACTCTGAAGCACAAGTGTGGTAAAAGGATAGTAGCATTGTCCCTTCTCTCTTTTTCTCTCATTATTTTTACTAACAAAAGAGCCCGTGCGTTGCAACGGGAGAGAAACCATAACACACGCTCTTAACTCAACAACCATCACTCAAGACCACAATAGGTCCATCTCCTTTATTTTTGCGAGGCATCATATTTGTGTTGCCGCTTATCCTCCTTCTCACCCTCACCGGCGATAGCCTCGGTGTTCACAGAAAACAAAAAAATGTGTGTTAAATATGGTTAATCCTAAGGCGTCTCTCTCTCCCTCTCCTCCCTCTCTCTCTCACTCTTGCGATGAGAAATCTGTTGTTTTCCCTTGTGATATTTTCAGAGGTATGCATGTGTAGTTATCGGTGTTTTCTTTTCCTATATGGTTATAGTGGGGTCTTTATTTGCAATCTGGATCGCCACCGGTATGAAAAAAACGGGTCTTGAGCTATAAATTATAAGTTTGCTTCCATGACAATATTTTAAATATATTTAACAGGTAAAATTAACATCATATTTAGATTCCACACATTTTTCTAATAAAATTTCATATATAATATGTCAAAATCAAAGTTATGATTTAAAAGATATAGATAATTTAGAAAATCATTTCGTTTGACTCAAATATATTCCAAAATAATATTTAAAAATACTTAACAGGTAAAAATAATCTCATATTCATATTCTATATATTTTTCTAATCAAATTTCATATATAACATGTTCAAATTGGAGTTACAGTTTAAAAGATAAATGATTCTAAAAAGCATTTGTTTGACTTAAATATGATCCGCGGATGAATTACCTAAAACATTAGGGTTTCTTTTTGAAAAATGTAAAATAACAGTTCGGATGTGACTTAAATCCAGACGGTGGGTTGATTTCAAAAAAGATAGGGGCTTTTGTGTAAAATACAAAAATAACGATTCGTTTTAACTTAAAACAGGAGTGCGGGTTGAATTCTCTGAAATAGAGGGACTTTTCTAAAAAATGCCATGATGGACGAAAGAAATCCAATTTGCTTTATTATTAGGTAAAGACTTGGCCTTTTCTTCCCTTTTTTATGGCCTCTTTTTTTATTTAGTCCGGAGTCTCAACCCGACTTGTGGGGGAATCATAGTCTCCATCATCCTTTCCTCGCTGGGACAATGCTCTAATAATGATGACCATCACACTTTTATTTACTTACAACTCAATATTACAACTCGATGCTATAACAAAGATATTACTCTATATGAATGCCTCCAGTGGTGTACCGGGATGTGCAACAATCTAGCGTAGCAATGACATCAAAAAACGGACAAGCCATGAAAACAACATGCTAGCTATCTTATGATCATGCAAAGCAATATGACAATGAATGTTCAAGTCATGTATATGATGATGATGGAAGTTTCATGGCAATATATCTCGGAATGGCCATGGAAATGCCATGATAGGTAGGTATGGTGGCTGTTTTGAGGAGGGTATATGGTGGGTTTAAGGTACCGGCGAAAGTTGCGCGATACTAGAGAGGCTAGCAATGATGAAAGGGTGAGAGTGCGTATAATCCATGGACTCAACATTAGTCATAAAGAACTCACATACTTATTGCAAAAATCTGTTAGTCATCGAAACAAAGTACTACGTGCATGCTCCTAGGGGGATAGATTGGTAGGAAAAGACCATCGCTCGTCCCCGACCGCCACTCATAAGGAAGACAATCAATAAATAAATCATGCTCCGACTTCGTTACATAATGGTTCACCATACGTGCATGCTACGGGAATCACAAACCTCAACACAAGTATTTCTACTAATCCACAACTACCCACTAGCATGACTCTAATACCACCATCCTTATATCGCAAAACTATTGCAAGGAATCAAACATATCATATTCAGTGATCTACAAGTTTTACGTAGGATTTTATGACTAACCATGTGAATGACCAGTTCCTGTCATCTCTCTAAATAGATATAAGTGAAGCAAGAGAGTTTAATTCTTTCTAGAAAAGATATGCCCACACTCTAAAAAATGTAAGTGAATCAAAAGAGCATTCTACAAATGGTGGTTTTCTATGTAAAGAGAAACAGGCAATCCAAACTTCAAATGATATAAGTGAAGCACATGAAGCATTCTATAAAGCCATACTCAAAAGATATAAGTGAAGTGCAAAGAGAATTCTATAAATAAACCAAGTACTATCTCATACCAGCATGGTGCATAAAATAAAAATGAAAACTAAATGCAAAAGATGCTCCAAGATTGCACATATCGCATGAACGGAGCGAATCCGAAAACATACCGATACTTGTTGAAGAAAGAGGGGATGCCTTCCAGGGCATCCCCAAGCTTAGATGCTTGATTCTCCTTGAATATTTACTAGGTGTGCCTCAGGCATCCCCAAGCTTGAGCTCTTGCCTCTCTTCCTTCTTCTCACATCGAGACCTTCTCGATCATCGAACACTTCATCCAGACAAAACTTCAACAGAAAACTCGGTAAGATCCGTTAGTATAATAAAGCAAATCACTAATCTAAGTACTATTGCAAACCAATTCATATTTTGTTTTTTCATTGTAGATACTTTAATATAACTTTTACATGGCTTAATCCACTGGTATAAATTGATAGTTTCATCAAAACAAGCAAACTATGCATCAAAAACAGAATCTGTCAAAAACAGAACAGTCTGTAGCAATCTGAACATTCACCATACTTCTGGTACTACAAAAATTATACAAAAATTAGGAAAAATGAAAATTTGTATAGAAAGACAGTGCAAAAAGTATCAGAACCATTTGACGTTCCAGTAAAAAAATGTAAAATCATGCATTACAGCCAAAGTTTCTATCCTGCACCGTACAAACCAACAAGCAAAGTAAACATCCTAAAGGCAAATCTTGGCACATTATTTTTATAATACAATGGAATTGTACAAGGGGATAATTATTTTTGTTGAAAAGTTTCTGTAATCAAGATTCACAAAGTTTCCGTGAGCATGAACAAAGTTCAAGGCTAGCTCCCACTTCAACAATGCTCGTCTTTCTCACCTTCGCTTTTCTTTTTGAAAAAGATTTAGGTTCCCCTCTTTATTTTTTTGTTTTTAAAATTTATAAAAGCACTCAAAAGAAATAAATGACTCTCTAAAACTTCCGGGTTGTCTCCCTGGCAGCGCTTTCTTTAAAGCCATTAAGCTAGGCATATAGTGCTCAAGTAATGGATCCACCCGGGTCCCAAGGTATATCAAAGCCAATTTTAATTAACAATGATTTGTAATTTAGTAGTGAGCACAAAGTAACACATATCATGTAACAACGAAGTCTAACTCTCTTCCTATGCATCGGCATGTCATAAAAGAACAATTCATGCACACATAGTAAAGGCCAATGCATAGTATAATAATTGCAAGTAGGAGCAGCAATTTTATCGTGTTGGAAACATAGAGAGGTGGAGATATAGTTCCTCTCTCATAATAATTGCAAGTAGGAGCAGCAAGCACATGCATATTATACTCATCAAAATCATCATGTGTAGTAGTCAAAGGCAACCCATCAATATAATCCTTAATAAGCACAAACTTCTCCGATATAGTGTAGTTTGGAGAATTCAAAAAGATAATAGGACTATCATGTGTGGGTGCAATAGCAACAATTTCATGTTTAACATAAGGAACTATAGCAAGTTAATCTCCATAAGCATAATTCATATTGGCATCTTGGCCACAAGCATAGCAAGCATCATCAAAAAGGGATATTTCAAAAGAATCAACGGGATCATAGCAATTATCATAGCATTCATCCTTCGGTAAGCACGAAGGGAAACTAAACAATGTATGAGTTGAAGAGTTACTCTCATTAGAAGGTGGGCATGGGTGATCAACCCGCTCTTCCTCCTTTTGTTCTTCACTCTCCTCCTCATCTTCTTCATCCAATGAGCTCACAATGTCATTAATTTCTTCTTCCATAGACTCCTGCAAAATATTAGTCTCTTCTTGGATAGCGGAGGAGTCCTCAATATATGGTTTAACATAGGCATTAGAAGCATAATTATCATAACAATATTCAAGTATGGCAATATTTTTAGACTTGTAAAGAGTAGCATCATAGTTTTCAATCAAAGAAGCAATTTCATAAGCACCCTTAAAAGCAACAAATTCTTCAATTTGTTGAACATCATAGTAATTATAAACACCCTTAGCATAAGAAGATACGATTCCATTATCACTAAACAAACATTGGTAGGGAAGGTGTTTCTTAGGGTCTTCAGAACAACAAGTATAATCATATATTTCGCATAAATTCCAAGCATAGCATTGCAAACGATGATTTTGATCCAGTAAACGTTTCCCTTTTTCAGATATACGGTGTCACACATAACAAGCATGCTCATCTAAAGATTTGCCCTCAACTAAGCTAGTTGGGGTTTTAGCACGAGCACATATGGATCGAAGATGATCCAAGTAATAAGCTTCAGGAGTGTGATAGATTTTGAGTGGTTCTTCAACCATTGGTTTAGTAGGTACAAATATTTTTTGGTATTTTTCATTTCCTACCCATAACTAAAGATAGAAAACAACTAAGAACATCAAATGAAAATTACTTAGTGATAAAGCGAACAAGCACACACGAGAATATTCACCCCACGCTATAACTCCCCGGCAACGACGCCAGAAAAAGGTCTTGATAACCCACAAGTATAGGGGATCAATTGTAGCCTCTTTCAATAAGTAAGAGTGTCGAACCCAATGAGGAGCTAAAGGTAGAACAAATATTCCCTCAAGTTCCATCGACCACCGATACAACTCTACGCACGCTTGACGTTCGCTTTACGTAGAACAATTATGAAACTAGAAGTACTTTGTAGGTGTTGTTGGATAAGTTTGCAAGATAATAAAGATTATGTAAATAAAAAGTAGGGGCTGTTTAGATAAAGGAATAACTAAGTTACTTTTAGTAAAGAGTTTTTTGTTACGAGAAAGTTATTTGTCCCTAGGCAATCGATAACTAGACCGGTAATCATTATTGCAATTTTATATGAGGGAGAGGCATAAGCTAACATACTTTCTCTACTTGTATCATATGCACTTATGATTGGAACTCTAGCAAGCATCCGCAACTACTAAAGATCATTAAGGTAAAACCCAACCATAGCATTAAAGTATCATGTCCTCTTTATCCCATACGCAAACAACCTACTTACTCGGGTCTGTGCTTCTTTCACTCACGCCACCCACCATAAGCAAATCATGAACATATTGCAAAGCCTACAACGGGAATCCCTCACACTTGCGCGACACGGAGAGCACCATAGGACATCACCAATAATAAAAGATGCAACTCAAACCAATCACGATCATCAAATAACCATAGGACAAAACTGATCTACTCAAACATCATAGGATAGCCATACATCATTGGGAAATAATATATAGAGTTGAGCACCAAATTTAAGTAGAGATTACAGTGGGTAAAAGAGGGGTTACACCGCTTCATAGAGAGGGGAAGAGTTGGTGATGATGGCGGTGAAGTTGTTGGTGAAGATTGCGGTGATGATGATGGCCCCCAGTGGCACTCCAGCGCCACCGGAAGTGAGGGGGGGATAGCCCCCCTTCTTCTTCTCTTCTTCCTTGACCTCCCCCCTAGATGGGAGAAGGGTTTCCCCTCTGGTCCATGGCCTCCATGGCGGTGGAGGGGCGAGAGCCCCTCCGATATTGGATATGTCTCTTTGTCTCTGTCTATTTCTGCGTTCTCTTCTTCTGCCCTTTCACCGTTTCTTATATTCCCGAAGATCCGTAACTTCGATTGGGCTGAAATGTTAACACGATCTCTATCCGTATATTAGCTTTCTTGCGGCGAAAGAAGGGCACCAACCGCCTTACGGGGTGGCCACGAGGGTCAGGGGTGCACCCAGGTGGGTGGGGCGCGCCCCCCTGCCTCGTGCCTCCCTCGGGCACCGTCTCGCGTCGATTTTTCTTCCCAAAAATCATATATATTCGAAAAAAATCTCCTTCAGTTTTTATCCCGTTTGGACTTTGTTTGATATGGATATTCTGCGAAACAAAAAACATGCAACAAACAGGAACTGACACTGGGCACTGGATCAATATGTTAGTCCCAAAAATAGTTTATAAAGTTGCCAAAAGTATATGAAAGTTGTAGAATATTGGCATGGGACAATAAAATATTATAGATATGATGGAGACGTATCAGCATCCCCAAGGTTAATTCCTGCTCGTCCTCGAGTAAGTAAATGATAAAAAAGATAATTTTTGATGTGCAATGCTACCTAGCATAATCCTGATCATGTAATCTAATCATGGGATGAATATTAAGACACGAGTGATTCAAAGCAATAGTCTATCATTTCACATAAAAACAATAATACTTCAAGCCTACTAATAAAGCAATCATGTCTTTTCAAAATAACATGGCCAAAGAAAGTTATCCCAACAAATTCATATAGTCTGGCTATGCTCCATCTTCACCACACAAAATATTCACATCATGCACAACCCCAATGACAAGCCAAGCAATTGTTTCATACTTTTGACGTTCTCAAACCTTTTCAACTTTCACACAATACATGAGCGTGAGCCATGGACAGAGCACTATAGGTGGAATAGAATGGTGGTTGTGGATAAGACAAAAAGGAGAAGATAGTCTCACATCAACTAGGCGTATCAACGGGCTATGGAGATGCCCATCAATAGATATCAATGTGAGTGAGTAGGGATTGCCATGCAACAGATGCACTAAGAGCTATAAGTGTATGAAAGCTCAAACTGAAACTAAGTGGGTGTGCATCCAACTTGCTTGCTCATAAAGACCTCGGGCATTTGAGGAAGCCCATCATCGGAATATACAAGCCAAGTTTAATAATGAAAATTATCACTATTATACGAAAGTGATAACTCAAGAGACTCTCTATATGAAGAACATGGTGCTACTCTGAAGCACAAGTGTGGTAAAAGGATAGTAGCATTGTCCCTTCTCTTTTTTTCTCTCATTTTTTTATTTGGCCTTTTCTTCCTTTTTTATGGCCTCTCTTTTTTTAGTCCGGAGTCTCATCCCGACTTGTGGGGGAATCATAGTCTCCATCATCCTTTCCTCACTAGGACAATGCTGTAATAATGATGGTCATCACACTTTTATTTACTTACAACTCAATATTACAACTCGATACTAGAACAAAGATATGACTCTATATGAATGCCTCCGGAGGTGTACCGGGATGTGCAAGGATCTAGCGTAGCAATGACATCAAAAAATGGACAAGCCATGAAAACATCATGCTAGCTATCTTACGATCATGCAAAGCAATATGACAATGAATGCTCAAGTCATGTATATGATGATGATAGAAGTTGCATGGCAATATATCTTGGAATGGCTATGGAAATGCCATGATAGGTAGGTATGGTGACTGTTTTGAGGAAGGTATATGGTGGGTTTAAGGTACCGGCGAAAGTTGTGCGATACTAGAGAGGCTAGCAACGATGGAAGGGTGAGAGTGCGTATAATCCATGGACTCAACATTAGTCATAAAGAACTCACATACTTATTGCAAAAATCTATTAGTTATCGAAACAAAGTACTACGCGCATGCTCCTAGGGGGATAGATTGGTAGGAAAAGACCATCGCTCGTCCCTGACCGCCACTCATAAGGAAGACAATCAATAAATAAATCATGCTCCGACTTCGTTACATAACGGTTCACCATATGTGCATGCTACGGGAATCACAAACCTCAACACAAGTATTTCTACTAATCCACAACTACCCACTAGCATGACTGAGGGAGTCCTGGATTAGGGGGTCTCCGGACAGCCGGACTATATCCTTTGGCCGGACTGTTGGACCATGAAGATATAAGATTGAAGACTTTGTCCCGTGTTCGGATGGGACTTTCCTTGGCGTGGAAGGCAAGCTGGGCAATACGGATATGTAGATCTCCTCCCTTGTAACCGACTCTGTGTAACCCTAGCCCCCTCCGGTGTCTATATAAACTGGAGGGTTTAGTCCGTAGGACAAGAACAATCATACCATAGGCTAGCTTCTAGGGTTTAGCCGCTCCGATCTCGTGGTATAGATCAACTCTTGTAATACTCATATTATCAATATCAATCAAGCAGGACGTAGGGTATTACCTCCATCAAGAGGGCCCGAACCTGGGTAAACATTGTGTCCCCTGCCTCCTGTTACCATCCGCCTTAGACACACAGTTCGGGACCCCTACCTAAGATCCGCCGGTTTTGACACCGACATTGGTGCTTTCATTGAGAGTTCCACTGTGCCATCACCGTAAGGCTTGATGGCTCCTTCGATCATCGGTAATGATGCTGTCCAGGGTGAGGTTTTCCTTCTTGGATAGATCTTCGTATTCGGCGGCTTCGCACCGCGGGCCAACTCGCTTGGCCATCTGGAGCAGATCGAGAGCTACGCTCTCGGCCATCAGGTAAGGTTCGGAAACATAAACTACACTGCCGACATCCGCGGAGACTTGATCTTCGACGTATTCGAGCCCTTGTCAGGTGTGCCGCACAATCACAACGAGCATGACGTAACTCTGCCATCAGACAGTGTTCGGGAGATCACACCCGCAACTACTCCGGCCCTCGATCCGGAGCAAATTGCGCCATCCGAGGATGGGGGAATAGACCCTGCCATGGAGGCCGCACTCTCAGTGGCGATGGATCCGGATACTGACTTCACCCCTTATGAGAGCTGTGTTGCCAAACCACTGGTTTCATCTCCGGCCACGGACTCTGAGCCGCCTGCATCCATGGCTATCGAATCCGATTGGGCGCCGATCATGGAGTTCACCTCCGTAGATATCTTTTAGCACTCACCTTTCGGCGATGTGCTAAATTCATTAAGGTCTCTCCCCTTGTTAGGAGAACCTTGGCCGAACTATGTCCGGCTAGAATGGGATGTGGATGACGAAGAAATTCTTTGCCCACCCACCACCCACTTAGTAGCCACTGTCGACGATTTAACCGACATGCTCGACTTCGACTCCGAAGACGTCGACGGTATGGACGACGATGCAGGAGACGAACAGGAACCACCGCCCACAGGGCATTGGACCGCCACCTCATCATATGATATATACATGGTGGACACCCTCAAAGAAGGCAATGACAATGAGACGGCGGAGGATGACCCCTCCAAGAAGCAACCCAATCGCCGATGTCAGCGGCGCCGCTCTAAGTACCGCCATAGCAAAAGTAGTGATACCGGCACAAGAGACAATAACACTCCGGATAGTGCCGAAGACGACAACAATCCCCTCCAGCATGATTTAGAGTGGGAGGGTGAACAAGCTAGCCCTCCAGAGCGGGCTGCAGATAGAGAATCGGAGGAGGACAATTACATGCCTCTCTCCGAAGACGAGTTGAGCCTTGGCGACGAAGAATTTATCTTGCCTGAGGATCCCGTTGAGCAGGAGCACTTCAAGCGCCGACTTATGGCCACAACAAATAGCTTGAAGAAAGGGCAACAACAGCTTTGAGCTGATCAAGATTTGCTAGCAGACAGATGGACCGAAGTCCTTGCGGCCGAGGAATATGAATTCGAGCGCCCCTTCAAGAGATACCCAAAGCTCATTCACCAGTGTACGATGCGGCTGACCGGCCACCTCGTGGCCGAGCCAGAGAGGCGTTTCAGCCCGAGGTTCTGCCTGCACCCCGCCACCACTCAAATGAAAATACAAAGGCTCGGGGCAACACGCGAGACGTATTGGAAAGCAGGGAAAAATATGCAAGGCCGATATACGGGTCACGGGGACGCGCTCCAACGCGGGACGATGACCGTCATGCTGGATACACTACAAGTAAGTCCGGCCGGGCCGAATACAGCAGACAAGACTCATATGAACTGCGTCGTGATATAGCCCGGCAAAGAGGCGCCGCACACCCCCTATGCTCCACAAATGAAGTTATGGATCACGAATTCCCGGAGGGTTTTAAACCCGTAAATATTGAATCGTATGATGGTACAACAGATCCCACTGTGTGGATTGAGGATTTCCTCCTCCACATCCATATGGCTCGCGGTGATGATCTGCATGCCATCAAGTACCTCCCACTAAAACTCAAAGGACCAGCTCGGCATTGGCTGAATAGCTTGCCAGCAGACTCCGTCGGTAGTTGGGAGGATTTGGAAGATGCATCCCTTGATAACTTCCAGGGAACTTATGTGCGACCGCCGGATGCTGATGACCTAAGCCATATAACTCAGCAGCCAGGGGAATCGGCCAGGCAATTCTGGACACGGTTCCTAACTAAGAAAAACCAAATTGTCGACTGTGGGATGCAGAGGCCTTAGCAGCATTCAAACATAACATCCGTGACGAATGGCTCGCCCGGCACCTCGGCCAGGAGAAGCCGAAGTCTATGGCAGCCCTCACGACACTCATGACCCTCTTTTGGGCGGGCGAGGATAGCTGGCTAGCTCACAGCAACAACACATCAAGGAATCCGGGCACTTCGGATACTAAAGATGCCAACGGCAGACCATGTCGTAATAGACAAAAGCGCCACAACAACGGCGATAATGCCGATGACACGGTAGTCAATGCTGGATTCAGAGGCTCTAGATCCGGTCAGCGGAAAAAGCCATTCAAAAGAAGTACTACGGGCTCGTCCAGTTTCGATCACATACTTGATCGCTCGTGTCAAATCCACGGCACCCCCGATAAGCCAGCCAATCACACCAACAGAGAATGCTGGGTGTTCAAGCAGGCCGGCAAGTTGAATGCCGAAAGCAAGGAAAAGGGACTGCGTAGTGATGACGAGGAGGAGCCCCGGCCAGCGAACACGGGAGGACAGAAGAGGTTCCCCCCACAAGTGAAGACGATGAACATGATATACGCAACCCACATTCCCAAGAGGGAACAAAAGCGTGCACTAAGGGACGTCTATGCGATAGAGCCTGTCGCCCCAAAGTTCAACCCATGGTCCTCTTGTCCGATCACCTTCGATCGCAGGGACCATCCCACTAGTATCCATCATGGCGGATCTACCGCATTAGTCCTAGACCCCATCACCGACGGATTTCACCTGACTCGAGTCCTTATGGACGGCGGCAGCAACCTGAACCTGCTCTATCAGGATACAGTGTGCAAAATGGGTATAGATCCCTCGAGCATCAAACCCACCAAAACCACCTTTAAGGGCGTCATCCCAGGTGTAGAGGCCCATTGCATAGGCTCAATCACACTGGAAGTGGTCTTCGGATCTCCGGAAAACTTCCGAAGCGACGAGTTAATCTTCGATATCGCCCCGTTCGGCGGTGGCTATCACGCACTGCTTGGGCGAACCGCATTTGCAAAATTCAATGCGGTACCGCATTATGCTACTCCTTGCATTGACATCAATTGACGGGCATCTCCCTAGCCCGTTGATTAGCCGCGTCGATGTGAGACTTTCTCCTTTTTTGTCTTCTCCACATAACCTCCATCATCATATTCTATTTCACCCATAGTGCTATATCCATGGCTCACGCTCATGTATTGCGTGAAAGTTGAAAAAAGTTTGAGATTACTAAAGTATGAAACAATTGCTTGGCTTGTCATCAGGGTTGTGCATGATGAGAGCATTCTTGTGTGATGAAAATGGAGCATGACCAAACTATATGATTTTGTAGGGATGAACTTTCTTTTGGCATGTTATTTTGAGAAGACATGATTGCTTAGTTAGTATGCTTGAAGTATTATTATTTTTATGTCAATATTAAACTTTTGTCTTGAATCTTTCGGATCTGAAAATTTATGCCACAATAAAGAAAATTACATTGAGAAATATGCTAGGTAGCATTCCACATCAAAAATTCTGTTTTTATCATTTACCTACTCGAGGACAAGTGGGAATTAAGTTTGGGGATGCTTGATACGTCTCCAACATATTTATAATTTTTGATTGTTCCATGCTATTATATTATCTGTTTTGGATGTTTAATGGGCTTTACTAAGCACTTTTATATTATTTTTGGGACTAACCTACTAACCCAAGGCCCAATGCAAATTGATGTTTTTTTCCTATTTCAGTGTTTCGCAGAAAAGGAATATCAAATGGAATCCAAATGGAATGAAACCGTCGGGAGAGTTATTTTTGGAACAAACGTGCTCGAGGGGACTTGGAGTTGACATCAAGAAAGAAACGAGGGAGCCACAAGGCAGGGAGGCGCGCCTGCCCCCAGGGCGCGCCCCTACCCTCGTGGGCCCCTCGCAGCTCCACCGACCTACTTCTTCCTCCTATATATATCCATATACCCCGAAAACATCTAGGAGCACCACAAAACCCTATTTCCACTGCTGCAACCTTCTGTACCCAAGAGATCCCATCGTGGGGCCTTTTCTGGAGCTCCACCGGAGGGGGAATCAATCACGGAGGGCTTCAACATCAACACCATAGCCTCTCCGATGATATGTGAGTAGTTTACCTCAGATCTTCAGGTCCATAGTTATTAGCTAGATGGCCTCTTATCTCTCTTTGGATCTATTCGATGTGACTCTTTTTGCCTTGTGTTTGTCGAGGTCCGATGAATTGTGGGTTTATGTTCAAGATTATCTATGAACAATATTTGGTTCTTCTCTGAATTCTTATATGTATGATTTAATTATCTTTGCAAGTCTCTTCGAATTATCAGTTGGTTTGTCCTACTAGATTGATCTTTCTTGCAATGGGAGAAGTGCTTAGCTTTGGGTTCAATCTTGATGTGTCCTTTCCCAGTGACAGCAGGGGCAGCAAGGCACGTATTGCATTGTTGCCATCAAGGATAAAAAGATGGGGTTTATATCATATTGCTTGAGTTTATCCCTCTACATCATGTCATCATGCTTCATGTGTTACTCTATTCTTATGAACTTAATACTCTAGATGCATGCTGGATAGCGGTCGATGTGTGGAGTAATAGTAGTAGATGTAGAATCGTTTCGGTCTACTTGTCACGGACGTGATGCCTATATACATGATCATGCCTAGATATTCTCATAATTATGGACTTTTCTATCAATTGCTTTACAGTAATTTGTTCACCCACCATAATACTTATGCTATCTTCAGAGAAGCCACTAGTGAAATCTATGACCCCCAGGTCTATCTTTTATCATATAAGTTTCCAATCTATTTTATTTCGCAATCTTTACTTTCAATCTATATCATAAAAATACAAAAATATTTATCTTATTATTATTATCTCTATCAGATCTCACTCTCGTATGTGATCGTGAAGGGATTGACAACCCCTTTATCGCGTTGGTTGCGAGGTTCTTATTTGTTTGTGTAGGTACGAGGGACTTGCATGTTGTCTCCTACTGGATTGATACCTTGGTTCTCAAAAATTGAGGGAAATACTTACGCTACTTTACTGGATCACCCTTTCCTCTTCAAGGGAAAGCCAACGTAGTGCTCAGGAGGTAGCACGTATTAGCATCCCCATGATTAATTCCTGCTTGTCCTCGAGTAGGTAAGTGATAAAAGAAATAATTTATGAAGTGTGAATGCTAGCAAGTGCATAAGTTTGATCAATGATAGTTCCAACCACTTTTTCAAGCATCATTATATATCATAACAGTAGCTCAACTCATGAAACTTATCATGATCAAGTAACAAGCTATTCACATGTTAAAGTATAGATCATAAACTTTCTTGAAAACTAACAAATTGTGCTCTTAGTCATCAAACAATTGCAATTCATCTTATTTTCGGGAAGAGTATATGTAAGAGCTTTGACTCGACAAACTCCACATACTCAACTATCATTTAATCTTCAATTGCTAATACTCATGTGATATTAATGGGTTCAAAGTTTTAATCGTACACAGAGAAAGATAGGGGCTTATAGTTTCGCCTCCCAACCTTTTACATCAAGGGTAATGTCAACAATAATAATTTATGAAAACCTACATCCAAGTGGATATATATATATATATATATATTTCCAGATCGCTCCAACACAAAGTGCTTGCCAAAGGAAAAAGTGTAAAAAGGAAAGGTGATGATCACCATGACTCTTGTATAAGGGTGGAAGACAAAAGTAAAAGATAGGCCCTTCGCAGAGGGAAGCAGAGGTTGTCATGCGCTTTTATGGTTGAATGCACAAAATCTTAATGCAAAAGAACGTCACTTTATATTGCCTCTTGTGATAAAGACCTTTATTATGTAGTCCGTTGCTTTTATTTCTTCCCTATCACAAGTTCGTATAAAGCTTATTTTCTTCGCACTAATAGATCGTTCATATTTAGAGAGCAATTTTTATTGCATGCACCGATGACAACTTACTTGAAGGATCTTACTCAATCCATAGGTAGGTATGGTGGACTCTCATGACAAAACTGGTTTAAGGAATGTTTGGAAGCACAAGTAGTATCTCTACTTGGTGCAAAGAATTTGGCTAGCATGAGAAGGAAAGGCAAGCTCAACATGTTGGATGATCCAAGACAATATAACGTTTCGGATATAGGAAAACATAACACATTAAGTTGTCTTCCTTGTCCAACATCAACCTTTTAGCATGTCATATTTTAATGAGTGCTCACAATTGCAAAAGATGTCCAAGATAGTATATTTATATGTGAAATCTCTCTTCCTTCAATATTCTTTCATGAATTGTTCATGTGACCAATTCTGCGTTTGCTAACTTTCAATAAGTTTAATACCTATACTTATTATGTGTGAAGTCATTACTCCCCATGTTATAAGCATATGAAACGTATATAAATTCAGATTTATGATATTCAGTTCATTCAACCATTTACTCATAGGATATATGTTAAGCACGTGAGTAAATGACAAACTACTCCAAAAAGATATAAGTGAAGAGTACTGAGTAATCAAATAATTAGCTAGACAAGTGTAACGCCCCGAGACCGTTGTGCCAGGTGTCTTCCAATTATTAGCTGTTGTTGCCTCGTCATTTGTTTTCGTGTCATGCATTTCATATCATGTCATCATGTGCATCGCATTTGCATACATGTTCGTCTCATGCATCCGAGCATTTTCCCCGTTGTCCATTTTGCAATCCGGCGCTCTTATGTCCTCCGGTGCCCTCCTTTTGCCTCTTTTTGTGTGCGGGTGTTGAACGTTCTCGGACTGGACCGAGGTTTGCCAAGCGGCCTTGGTTTACTACCGGTAGAACGCCTGTCAGTTTCGTGCCATTTGGAGTCCTTTTGATACTCCAACGGTTAACCAAGGAACCGTAAAGGCCTCGTGTGTGTTGCAGCCCAACACCCCTCCAAAGTGGCGCAAAACCCATCCAAACCTCCTCCATCCTCTCGGTCGGTCGATCATGATCGCGTGGCCGAAAACCGCTCCTCATTTGGACTCTCCTAGCTCCCTCTACCTATATATATGTGCCTTCCCCCGAAATTCCGCGGATGAACCCAAGCTTCCTTCCACCACGCGCCGCCGGACATGTCCATCCGTGCCGGACATGTCCACCAGACACGTCGCTCCGGCCAACCAGGAGCCACCACGTCAGCTCCACCGCCGCCCGAGCCAACCGCGTCGTGCCACGTGTCGGCACGCCCGCGCCCTCGCTCTCCTTGTACTGCCTTGTACATGATGGTGATGTACGATCGAGCCCGTGTGGGCCCCACCACGAAAACTTCGGACGAAATCTCTATCATATGTTTGTTCCGGCTAATTTTGCAAGCCAATCCTTTGTTTTGTTTTTGAGTTGTGGTATTCGAGTTGCTTCGAAGTCAAGTGTTGATTCCATACTTTTCCTAAACGGTGTTCTCATACTCCGATGTGAATACCAATCCTTCATGATAATCGAGATTGTCATGTCAATCCTTTTCAACCGGCCTGCTTTCTCTTCAAGTGGATCCAATCACTTCAACATCTGCAAGATCACCTCTTGGTTTTTCCAACGTTGTTCATTTCATCTGTCCTCAAGTTGCCTTTGTTTTTCCCGCCCACCCAACCTTTTTATTCGAGGACTCGGATTTCTTTATCAATATCTATCTTATGAATGCGAAGTCTCTCCATTCTTTTCCGTCAATGTTCTTATCTGGTGATCCTCAGGAAGATACTAATGGAGCTTCTAGTTTATCATTCTTCGTACTCTTTTCTTCTCCGGTGGATCCAATTCAAGCTTTGTGGATCATATCCTTATCCTTGTTTCAAATACCTTCTTATGCCGGTGCACCTCATATTCATTCATTTCCCGCTATTCAATTGTTTCGGAGTGCTCAAGATATCCCAGATTCGTGTTTCCACTCTGCATTCGTTCAAGCTCTTTCGAGGTTGTAATCTCTTTCAAGCCATTTAATTCGACTGGAGCATCTCTCTTCAAAATCATTCCAAAGGTGTTTCTTTTGAGTGGGCCCTAACCCACAGGTCTTTTCCCAGGATCTTCCCTGACTCCTCTATTTTCCCGGAGCTATTCTCAAATCTTCCAAAGTTTAACGTAAGAATAAATTATCATCAGTCATATGTCTTTCTCCAAGATCGGTCTAATTCTTTTCACCGTTGGCTCAACTCCTTCATTATTCATTCTCCCGGAGTATCTCAATAATTCATGGTGGTGTTTCTCATCGTCATTCTCGGATTTTGAAGACCGAAGAAGAGTTCCTCTTAAATCCTTATCCGTTCTCTTGAAGATTCATGATGCTAGCTTGCTGCCATCCTCTCATAATTATTTTCGATTGTGAGATATTCTTTCCACCTATCCGGAACAACTCAGGAGTCTTTTTAGTTTGATCATTCGGAGCCCATCATCTCAGATTTATTCATTCTCGGCTTTCAGCTATCATTCTCCAAATCTTATCGGTGCTTCATTCAAGTATTCTCCAATCATCTCGGAACCTCTTCATTCACTTGTATCTAAATTCCCTCAAGTATCTTCAGTCGTTCTCTAATTCTTATCGGTGATTCATCCCTTTAGTTCGTTCATTTCCAATTCTTATGGTGGTTCGTTCAAGAGTTCTTCTCCTTCGTTATCATACAGATTCATTCGTTGTTCCCAAATCCTACCAGTGGTTCGTTGAAGACCTTCCCAAGTTGGCGCAATATATATCTTAATCCTTTTTACGAGAATAAGTTGTGTGCCAAATCCATTGTTTGTCATCAATTTAATTGGTGAGGGATACGCATAATGTAATTCTTATTCTTCTTTCTTCCAAGTGATTATTTCTTTATTCTGAAGGTTCATCAAATTCTCTATTTCAATTGTTTTCATCTTTTCATTTCCGAAGTTTCAACTTTTCCACATTATCTCGTCGCAAAGCTCCATTTAAAATTCCAAGGCTTCACCTTATATTCGCAACTTCTCTTTCTTTTTGTCATCCTTTATTACCGGAGTTCTTCATGAAGGCTCTACATGATGGTTCTTTAAGGATTTAATTCCTTCTCGAAGTTTTCATCGAGATTCTTTTCTAAGGAGCTCAAGTATTCTTCATCTTGCAATGCGGAGTGCAATTCTTTTTACCTTATCTTTTGAGGTGGTGTTATGTCATTCTGGGTAATTTTCCTTCGTGTTTCATGATTCACAAGTTTTTCAAGAGTGGCATATCTAAAATCCATCATTTTCTCTTCGTTCAAGACATCTTTTCAATCCATCAATCTCTTCATTGGGTTTATCTTGGGTTATATTTCACCTAAAGCTTTCCCTAAGGATTGTTGCTATTTATGGTGCTTATAAATGACCCAAGTTCTTCATTTATCCTCTCGGTGAAATGCTTCTCGTCTCCTTGTTCATATCAATCCAACCTATTGTTTCCGTTAGTGGCGGAATTTCACCTCATAGTTTTAGGATGTCTTCCGTAAGTCCACAACAAGCTTACTCTTTTCATTGTTGGTTTTCCAACAACTCCGTTCGACCCTTCTCCTTAAGATTCCTTTGCAAGCTCATTGGAGGTAGAAGATGTTGTTTTCTTCCCCGTTCCTTTAATTCCATTCTTTCATTTCTCCCGGAGGCATTGTGATGTTGCTCTCTTCAACCCATCTTCTTGTTTTGTCAAGATCATGTTTCTTTCTTTTGCTTATCCAAATGGAGTGTTGTCCGAATTTGTTCTTCCTTGTTCCTCTTTCCTAACAGAGTGTTTTCAACTTCGCTCATCTCCGTTGTATTCTTTTCTTGAATTGTTTTAACCTCGCAAGGTTCTTTGGTTTCACTCGTTTGTCTAAGAAGCAACTTAGTTTTACCTCTTCTCTTCCTCTTCCATTTCCCTCCGGTGCAATTCTAGATCTTGGGACAAGATCCTCTCGTAGTGGTGGAGTGTTGTAACGCCCCGAGACCATTGCGCCAGGTGTCTTCCAGTTATTTGATGTTGTTGCGTCGTCATTTGTTTGCGTGTCATGCATTTCATACATGTCATCATGCGCATCGCATTTGCATACATGTTCGTCTCATGCATCCGAGCATTTTCCCCGTTGTCCGTTTTGCAATCCGGCGCTCTTATGTCCTCCGGTGCCCTCCTTTTGCCTCTTTTCGTGTGCAGGTGTTGAACGTTCTCGGACTGGACCGAGGTTTGCCAAGCGGCCTTCGTTTACTACCGGTAGACCGCATGTCAAGTTTCGTGCCATTTGGAGTCAATTTGATACTCCAACGGTTAACCGAGGAACCGTAAAGCCTCGTGTGTGTTGCAGCCCAACACCCCTCCAAAGTGGCCCAAAACCCATCCAAACCTCCTCCATCCTCTTGGTCGTTCGATCATGATCGCGTGGCCAAAAACCGCTCCTCATTTGGACTCTCCTAGCTCCCTCTACCTATATATATGTGCCTTCCCCCGAAATTCCGTGGATGAACCCTAGCCTCCTTCCACCTCGCGCCGCCGGACATGTCCGCCGGACACGTCGCTCTGGCCAACAAGGAGCCGCCATGTCAGCTCCACCGCCGCCCGAGCCAACCACGTCGTGCCACATGTCGGCGCGCCCGCGCCCTCGCTCTCCTGCCACCGCCGCGGCCCTGCGGGCCCACGGCCGGTCCGCCCGGCCCGATCTTGCGCCCCCGCAGCCTGCCGATCCGGCCGCCACCTCCGCGCCGCGGCGCGCCGCCTGGCCGCCACCTTGCCGCGCTGCCGCCTCTTAGGCTCGCCGGCCTCGCCGCCTCCTCGCGCCACCTCCACACTCCGGCGCCGCCCCTCCTCCTCCATCGCCGGCCGGTCCCGAGCAACTCCGATGAGCTCTCCGGCCGGATCCGACGAACCCCGGCGTTCTCCGGCGAGGATCCGACGAGATCCGCCGCCACCTCAGATTGCGTGCCAAGTCAACCCCATCTCAGATCTTGAGGACTAAATATTCTCTAAGTCTTTTTCTGTAGTATTTTGAGCCCCTGTTCATCGCATCATAACTTTGCATCCGTAGCTCCGTTTCGTGCGTGCAATATATCAATTCGTCGTCTGGATGTGCACTTCATTTCATTCCATCACACCATGTTCATTTGAGTTCATCTTGATGCCCTAAATGCTATTGCAAGAGTGCTTCATAATGTTAGTGTCTGTTTCTTAACAGATCTTGAGCATTTGTCATTTTTGCCATGATTCATGTGTGCCTCCTATGAACTTGAGCCCTACATGTGTTTTGTTATATGCCATGCCATCTTTACAGGGGTGTATGCCATGTAGTTTTGTGATCAATGTGGTGACTAGCACAAGCATGCAAAGTAGCTCTCGTGATGTTGCTGATTTCAGGGACTTAGAATTCTTCTAAGTCTTTTCCGTGATGTTATTTTTATGCCATGTATTCATGTTGTTACAGAGTGATCCATGCCTCTTTTGAGCATGTTCAGTAAGGATTATTTTGAGATATTGTTATGCTCTATCCATCCATGTCTTTGTTTGCAATTATGGAGTGCCCTAGCATGACTCAATCTTGCTCTACTTTTGCTATAAAATGTTCCTGGCAGATTGTTTACATGTTAATAAATTTTGCCGAGGTTGTTGTAGTTGATCCATGCATCCTATGAGATTGTTCTTGCCATGGTTAGCTTATTTATCATGTCTTCTTGTTGGGTGTATGCTTAGTTTGTCATGCAATGCCTTGTGTTGAGTGCTTCGAGCGAGCAAACATGCCTTCGTAATTCTGTTTATGCCATGTCCAGTTTTCTGCTAAGTCTGAATCTATTAACGAAACTTGCTATGTTTACATGGGTGCCATCATATCTTCTGATCCTTTTTGGCTTATGGCCAGTAAGGGACTTTTGTTATATGCTTTGAGTAGATTCATTCCATGCCTTTGTTTTCTATGATCTGATCCCGTAGCATGTTGTTATCTTGCTCTAAACGTTGCTTCCTGATGTTAATTCCTGACATGTTGTTATTTTCACTAAGTCTGTGATGTTGTTATCTTTTGTACTTTTGCCATGCTTGTTTGAACCTGCTCTTGTGTGATTTAGCCGTAGCTCAATGTTCATCTTTTGTCAAGCATCTTGAGTAGATCTCTTCCATGTGCTTTGTTGCTATGTTGGAGTGCAGTAGCTTAGTTTCTTGTTGCATTCTAGATGGCATCGTGCTGTTAATCGTAGAATAGTGCCATTATTGTTTTGCTTGCCATTTGCAAACCGTGCATCCGATTTCGGTGATCTTTATATCGAGTTCGACCGAAATCAACTCATCTTTCCAGCGGCACTCTTGGTTTGCCAAGTTGAGGCCTGATTCAATCTTTTCCATTTGGAGCATGCATATGCATTGCATATCACATCCCGCATATCATGCCATGTTTTGCATCATGTTGCTTGCGCATTGCACCGTGGTTGATCGTTGTTTCCTTTGCTTGTGTTCTTGCCTTGGGTAGAGATGGGAGACGAGTTCTTGATCGAGGTACCCGTTGAGTATGTTTACGAGGATCAAGTTTTCGTCTACTCGGAGAACTTTGCAGGCAAGATGACCATACCCTCGAAATCACTTCTATCTTTGCTTGCTAGTTGCTCGCTCTATTGCTATGCCTATGCTGCGATACCTACCACTTGCTATATCATGCCTCCCATATTGCTAAGCCAAGCCTCTAACCCACCTTGTCCTTGTTGGGGAACGTAGTAATTTCGAAAATTTTCCTACGCACACGCAAGATCATGGTGATGCATAGCAACGAGGGGGAGAGTGTTGTCTACGTACCAACGCAGACCGACTGCGGAAGCGATCACACAACGTAGAGGAAGTAGTCGTACGGCTTCTTCCCGATCCGACCGATCCAAGCACCGTTACTCCGGCACCTCCGAGTTCTTAGCACACGTTCAGCTCGATGACGATCCTCGGGCTCCGATCCAGCAAAGCGTCGAGGAAGAGTTCCGTCAGCACGACGGCATGGTGACGATCTTGATGTACTACCGACGCAGGGCTTCGCCTAAGCACTGTAACGGTATGATCGAGGTGGAATTTGGTGGCAGGGGGCACCGCACACGGCTAAGGAACGATCTCAAGGATCAACTTGTGTGTCTCTGGGGTGCCCCCTGCCCCTGTATATAAAGGATGGAGGAGGAGGAGGCCGGCCAAGGCAAAGGTGCGGCCAGGATAGGGAGTCCTACTAGGACTCCAAGTCCTAGTAGGAGTCCACCAAAAGGGGAGGAAGGGAGAAGGAATAGGAGGAGAAGGAGAGGTGGCCGGCCCCCTTTTCCCTAGTCCAATTAGGACCAAAGGGGAGGGGGGGCGCAGCAGCCTTTTCCTCTTCCCACTAAAGCCCATCAAGGCCCATTACTTCTCCCGTAACTACCCGGTACTCCGAAAAATACCCGAATCACTCGGAACCTTTCCGATGTCCGAATATAGTCGTCCAATATATCGATCTTTACGTCTCGACCATTTCGAGACTCCTCGTCATGTCCCCGATCTCATCCGGGACTCCGAACTCCTTCGGTACATCAATACTCATAAACTCATAATATAACTGTCATCGAAACCTTAAGCGTGCGGACCCTACGGTTCGAGAACAATGTAGACATGACCGAGACACGTCTCTGGTCAATAACCAATAGTGGGACCTGGATGCCCATATTGGCTCCTACATATTCTACGAAGATCTTTATCGGTCAGACCGCATAACAACATACGTTGTTGCCTTTGTCATCGGTATGTTACTTGCCCGAGATTCGATCGTCGGTATCCAACACCTAGTTCAATCTCGTTACCGGCAAGTCTCTTTACTCGTTCTGTAATACATCATCCCACAACTAACTCATTAGTTGTAATTCTTGCAAGGCTTAAGTGATGTGCATTACCGAGAGGGCCCAGAGATACCTCTCCGACAATCGGAGTGACAAATCCTAATCTCGAAATACGCCAACCCAACATCTACCTTTGGAGACACCTGCAGTACTCCTTTATAATCAACCAGTTACGTTGTGACGTTTGGTAGCACCCAAAGTGTTCCTCCGGTAAACGGTAGTTGCATAATCTCATAGTCATAGGAACATGTATAAGTCATGAAGAATAGCAACAGCAACATACTAAACGATCGGGTGCTAAGCTAATGGAATGGGTCATGTCAATCAGATCATTCAACTAATGATGTGACCTCGTTAATCAAATAACAACTCTTTTGTCCATGGTTAGGAAACATAACCATCTTTGATTAACGAGCTAGTCAAGTAGAGGCATACTAGTGACACTCTGTTTGTCTATGTATTCACACATGTATTATGTTTCCGGTTAATACAATTCTAGCATGAATAATAAACATTTATCATGATATAAGGAAATAAATAATAACTTTATTATTGCCTCTAGGGCATATTACCTTCAGTCCTAGCAAACCGTTGTTTGGCTATGTTACCGCTTTGCTCAGCCCCTCTTATAGCGTTGCTAGTTGCAGGTGAAGATTGGAGTTTGTTCCCTGTTGGAACATGGATTTCTTGGGATATCACAACATCTCTTATTTAATTAATGCATCTATACACTTGGTAAAGGGTGGAAGGCTCGGCCTTATGCCTGGTGTTTTGTTCCACTCTTGCCGCCCTAGTTTCCGTCATACCGGTGTTATGTTCCTTGATTTTGCGTTCCTTATGCGCTTGGGTTATAATGGGAACCCCTTGACAGTTCGCCTTGAATAAAACTCCTCCAGCAAGGCCCAACCTTGGTTTTACCATTTGCACTAACAACCTATCACCTTCCCTTGGGTTCTGCTGACTCAAGGGTCATCTTTATTTTAACCCCCCCCCCCCCCCCCCGGGGACAGTGCTCCTCTGAGTGTTGGTCCAACCTGTCAGCCGCCGGTGGCCACCAGGGGCAACTCTGGGCTGGCCTACCGGAAGTTTGGACAATTTGGTGTGCCCTGAGAACGAGATATGTGCAGCTCCTATCGGGATTTGTCGGCACATTCGGGTGGCTTTGCTGGTCTTGTTTTACCATTGTCGAAATGTCTTGTAACCGGGATTCCGAGTCTGATCGGGTCTTCCTGGGAGAAGGAATATCCTTCGTTCACCGTGAGAGCTTGTCATGGGCTAAGTTGGCACACCCCTGCAGGGATTTGAACTTACGAAAGCCGTGCCCGCGGTTATGGGCAGATGGGAATTTGTTAATGTTCGGTTGTAGAGAACTTGACACTTAACTTAATTAAAATGCATCAACCGCGTGTATAGCCGTGATGGTCTCTTTCCGGCGGAGTCCGGGAAGTGAACACGGTGTTGGAGTTATGCTTGAACATAAGTAGTTTCAGGATCACTTCTTGATCTCTTCTAGTTCACGACCGGGCTTTGCCTTCTCTTCTCGCTCTCATTTGCGTAAGTTAGCCACCATATATGCCAGTGCTTGCTGCAGCTCCACCTCATACTTTTTCTCTACCCATAAGCTTAAATAGTCTTGATCGCGAGGGTGTGAGATTGCTGAGTCTCCATGAATCACAGATTTCTTCCAAAACCAGTTGCAGGTGCCGATGATACCGTGCAGGTGACGCAACCGAGCTCAAGGAGGAGCTCGATGAAGATCGTGTTTCATTATGTTGTTTCGTTTCCAGTTGATCAGTAGTGGAGCCCAGTCGGGGCGATCGGGGATCTTTTGCTTTAGGGGTAGACTTCTTTTATTTTGGTTCCGTAGTCGGACCTTGTTTGTATTTTGGATGTTGTAATGTTATATTCGTGTATTGTGTGAATTGGCGATTGTAAGCCAACTCTTTATCCCTTTCTTATTCAGTACATGGGATGTATAAAGATTACCCCTCTTGCGACATGCCTACAATGCGGTTATGCCTCTAAGTCGTGCTCCGACACGTGGGAGATATAGCCGCATCGTGGGTGTTACAACATGGGAGGATTCTTTTTCACTCATGATTTCAGATCCAATTATTTTATTCCAACAGCAAGTAAAATTTAAAATACGCTCCAAGCAAAACACATATCATGCGACGAATAAAAATATAGCTCTGACTAAGGTATACTGATAATTTTTTAAGATGAAAGAGGGGATGCCTTCCGGGGCATCCCCAAGCTTAGGCACTTGAGTCTTCCTTGAATATTACCTTGGGGTGCCTTGGGAATCCCCAAACTTAGGATCTTTCCACTCCTTATTCTCCTCATATCGATATCTCACCCAAAGCTTGAAAACTTCAATCACACAAAACTTAACGGAACTTCGTGAGATTGGTTACTATGATAAAGAATAAACCATTCACTTTGGTACTATCAAAGACAAGGTTCATAATTGTTCTCACACAATGCCTACTATACCACATCATTTCTACAATTTATATTGAGAAATATAAGCCATAGAAACTAGAAAACAAGCAAACTCTGCAATGAAAACAGAATCTGTCAGAAACAGAACAGTCTGTAATGATCTGAACACCAACTATACTTATGCTACTCCAAAAATTATGAAATAAATTGGTGGACGTGATTAATTTGTCTATTAATATTTTGAAAAAGAATCAACTCAATCACACTCTTCTGTAAAAAAAATGGCAGCTAAACTTGTGAGCGCAAAGTTTCTGTTTTTTCAGCAAGATCACATTAACTTTCACCCAAGTCTTCCCAAATGTCTTACTTGGCACTTTATTGAAACAAAAGCTATAATACATGATTACTACAGTAGCTTAATCACGAGAACACACAAAAATAGTAAGGGTAAATATTGGGTTGTCTCCCAACAAGCGCTTTTCTTTAATGCCTTTTAGCTAGGCATGATGATTTCAATGATGCTCACATAAAAGATAAGAATGGAAACATAAAGAGAGCATCACGAAGAATATGACTAACATATTTAAATCTAACCCACTTCCTATGCCTAGGGATTTTGTGAGCACATAATTTATAGGAACAAGAATCAACTAGCATAGGAAGGAAAAACAAATATAACTTCAAAACTTTAAGCATATAGAGAGGAAACTGGATATTATTGCAACTCCTACAAACATGTATACCTCCCTCATAATAATTTTCAGTAGCATCATGAATGAGTTCAACAATATAACCATCACATAAAGCATTCTTTTCATGATCTACGAGCATAGAAACTTTACTACTCTTCACATAAGCAAAATTCTCCTCATTCAGAATAGTGGGAGCAAACCTCTTCTAAATCCACTTTAGATGATAGTACTATTCATAATCCAAAATATATAAGTGAATTTCATGGAGCATTCTACAATTAATATAGACTAACCAATATCCAAGCTCAAAATATATATAAGTGAAGCATACGAAGCTTTCTATAAAACCATACTCAAAAGATTTAAGTGAAGCAGAAAGAGCAATTCTATAAGATCATACTTAAAAGATATAAGTGAAGCACATGAAGTGTTCTATAAATAAATAAAGGGCTATCTCATACTAGCATGGTTCTTAAAGGAAAAACAAAAACACAAAGGACACAAATTATGTGAACAAAACAAAAACCGAGGTATACCGATAATTGTTGAAGAAGAAAGATGGGATGCCAACCGGGGCATCCCCAAGATTAGATGCTTGAGTATCCTTATAATATTTACTTGGGGTGCCTTGGGCATCCCGAAGCTTTAGATCTTGGCTCTCTTTATTCTTCTCACATCGGTAACTCCTCGTTCTTGGAACACTTCATCCACACAAAACTTTAACAAAAACTTTGTGAGATCCGTTAGTGTAATAAAGAAAATCACTACCTTTAGGTAATGTTGAAAAATTATTCCAATTTCATATTAAAACTATATCTACTGTATTCCAACATCACCATGGTTTATACCCCCCAATACTACCCATAGATTCATCAAAATAAGCGAACAACTCACAGAAAACAGAATCTGTCAAAAACAGGACAGTCTGTAGTAATCTGGAAGTTTAGTAAATTAACTAACTCCAAAAAGTTCTAAAAAATATGAAAATTTAAAAAATTTGTAGAGAAGTAATGTGCAAAAAGTTTCAGACCAATTTGACTTTCCAGTAAAAAATGTAAAATCACACGCTACAGCCAAAGTTTCTGTTTTTGTACTGCACAAAGTAAACAAGCAATCTAATCATCCTAAAACCAAGGCTTGGCACATTATTTTTATAATACAATGGATATGTACAAGGGGATAATTATTTTCAGAGAAGCTTCCATGAATTTTTTTACATTGCTTCCATGAGCATGAACACAAGTGTTCAAGGTCGACCCTCACTTCTCCAATGCATAATATTCCAATCACTTCTCTTATTGAAAAACTTTTTAGGTATGAGAGGCAAGTAAATGTTTTTTGTATTTTCATTATTTTAAAAAATGTATGTTTCACCCACAACTAAACAAAAAAAAACAAAAAACAAAATCTACTTAGTGAAGAAAGCAAACAAGCGCACATGACAATATCAACCCCACGCTATTGCTCACAGGCAACCGCGCCAGAAAAGAGATTGATAATCCCCAAGTGGAGGGAATCATCGTAGCAATTCCGAAAGGTGGAAGTGATAAGTATGGAGTGTCGAACATACAAGGAGCTAAAGGTAAGATCAATATTCTCTCAAGCCCTATCTGTCATTGATATGACTCTACGTACACCGAACGTTTGCTTCCAACTAGAAATGAGAAATAAAACTACGTTGTGGGTATGAAGAGGGTAACTTTGCATGATATCAGAGAGCTAAAATATAAAATTAGGTGCTGTTATCATAAAGTTAGAATATATTACTAAATATTATAAATAGCGAGTGTGGAATAATGATGGGTCGGTGTGCGGAATTGTCCTAGGCAATTGTTAACAAGACTGATAGTCGTCATTGCAATTTCATGTGAGGGAGAGGCATAAGCTAACATACTTTCTCTTCTTGGATCATATGCACTTATGATTGGAACTCTAGCAAGCATCCACAACTACTAAAGATCATTAAGGTAAAACCCAACCATAGCATTAAAGCATCAAGTCCCCTTTATCCCATACGCAACAACCCCCTTACTCGGGTTTATGCTTCTGTCACTCAAGCAACCCACTATAAGCGAATCATGAAATTATTGCAACACCCTACAGCGGGAATCCCTCACGCTTGCGCGACATGGAGGGCACAATAGTACAACACCAAAATAAAACATACAACTCATACCAATCTAGATCAACAATCAACCCAAAGACAATGGATATCTACTCAAAACATCATAGGATGGCAACACTTCATTGGATCATAATATGTGGCATAAAGCACCATGTTCAAGTAGGGATTACAGCGGGGTGTGGGAGAATGGACCGCGTAAAAGAGATGAGGATGGTGATGATGATGTTGATGTTGATGAAGACGATCACCGCGGCGATGATTCCCCTCCCGATGGCACTCCGGCGCCACCGAGAGAGAGGAGAAGAGGTTCTCCCCCTTGTGCTTCCTCCTCCATGGCCTCCCCTGGATGGGAAGAGATTCCCCCTTTGGTCCTTGGCCTTCAAGATGATGATGGCCCCTCCGGGATCCTCCTCCATGCCCTTCGGTGATGATGGCCCCCTCCGGCAGGGTGCCAAAGAGGGCCTAGATTGATTTCTCAGGGCTATAGAGGCTTGCGGCAGCGGAACTTCCGATCTAGGTTATTTTCTGGAGGTTTGGGAATTTATAGGAGAGGTTGGCGTCGAGAACAAGTCAGGGGGCCCCACGGGAAGTCCACGAGGCACATGGGCGCGCCCAGGGGTGTGGGCGCACCCCCACCCTTGTGGGTCCCACGGGGCTCCCCGCCAGTAGATTTTTGTTCCAATATTTTTATATTTTCCAAAAAAAATTCTCCGTTGATTTTCAGCGCATTACGAGAACTTTTATTTCTGCACAAAAACAACACCACGGTAGTTCTGGTGAAAACAGTGTCAGTCCGGGTTAGCTCTAATCAAATCATACCAAAATCATATAAAACTATTGTAAACATGGCATGAATACTTCATAAATTATAGATACATTGGAGACATATCAGTTTTCAACCCTAGGAGCCTTGGGCCCTTGGGGGGGGCACCATCCCACCAGGGGCTGGTTTCCACCCTTGTTCAGCCCACTTGGCCCACCGGGGCAGGTGGCACCACCCGGTGGACCCTCGGACACCTTTCGGTGGTTCCGGTACAATACGGATAACCCCAAAATTATTCCTACGACTCAAACTGGACTTCCCATATATAATTCTTCACCTTCGGACCATTTTGGAACTCGTCCTGACATCTGGGATCTCATCTGGGACTCGTAACAACCTTCAGTAACCACATACTATTTCTCATAATAACTCTAGCGTCACTGAACCTTAAGTGTGTAGACCCTACGGGTTCGGGAACCATGTAGACATGACTGAGACATCTCTCCGACCAATAACCAATAGCGGGATCTAGATACCCATGTTGGCTCCCACATGTTCCACGATGATCTCATCGGATGAACCATGATTTCGAGCATTCAATCAATCCCGTATGCAATTCCCTTTGTCTATCTGTATGTGATAACCCACAAGTATAGGGGATCGCAACAGTTTTCGAGGGTAGAGTATTCAACCCAAATTTATAGATTCAACACAAGGGGATCGCAACAGTTTTCGAGGGTAGAGTATTCAACAACACCTGGAAAACTTAATATCTGCAGCAAAGTATTTAGTAGCAAAGTAGTATGATAGTAGCGGTAACGGTAGCAAAAGTAATAGTCTTGGTTTTATAGTGATTGTAACAGTAGCAACGGAAAAGTAAATAAGCGAAGATTAATATGTGAAAAGTTCATAGGCAATGGATTAGTGAAGGATAATTACGTCGGATGTGATTCCTCATGCAATAGTTATAACATAGGGTGACACAGAACTAGCTCGATTTCATCAATGTAATGTAGTTATGATTCCGAATATAGTCATACGTGCTTATGGAAAAGAACTTGCATGACATCTTTTGTCCTACCCTCCCATGGCAGCGGGGTCCTATTGGAAACTAAGGGATATTAAGGCCTCCTTTTAATAGAGTACCGGACCAAAGCATTAGCACTTAGTGAATACATGAACTCCTTAAACTACGGTCATCGCCGGTAAGTATCCGGATTATTGTCACTTCAGGGTTAACGGATCATAACACATAATAGGTGACTATAGACTTGCAAGATATGATCAAGAACTCAAATATATTCATGAAAACATAATAGGTTCAGATCTGAAATCATGGCACCCGGGCCCTAGTGACAAGCATTAAGCATAGCAAAGTCATAGCAACATCAATCTCAGAACATAGTGGATACTAGGGATCAAACCCTATCAAAACTAACTCGATTACATGATAAATCTCATCGAACCCATCACCGTCCAGCAAGCCTACAATGGAATTACTCACGCACGGCGGTGAGCATCATGAAATTGGTGATGGAGCAAGGTTGATGATGATGATGGCGACGGATTCCCCCCTCCGGAGCCCCGAACGGACTCCAGATCAGCCCTCCCGAGAGAGATTAGGGCTTGGCGGCGGCTCCGTATCGTAAAACGTGATGAATCCTTCTCCCTGATTTTTTCTCCCCAAACGTGAATAGATGGAGTTGGAGTTGAGGTCAGTGGAGCGTCAGGGGGCCCATGAGGCAGGGGGCGCACCCAGGGGGGTAGGTGCGCCCCCTGATACATCTCCAACGTATCTATAATTGTTGATTGTTCCATGCTATTATATTATCTGTTTTTGATGTTTAATGGGCTTTATTATACACTTTTATATTATTTTGGGACTAACCTACTAACCCAAGGCCCAGTGCAAATTGTCGTTTTTCCCCTATTTCAGTGTTTTGCAGAAAAAGAATATCAAACGGAATCCAAACAGAATGAAACCTTCGGGAGAGTTATTTTTGGAACAAACGTGATCCAGGGGACATGGAGTAGACGTCAAGAAAGAAACAAGGTGGCCACGAGGCAGGAAGGCGCACCCCCTGGGCACACCCCCACCCTCGTGGGCCCCTCACAGCTCCATCGATCTACTTCTTCCTCCTATATATATCGATATACCCCGAAAACATCCAGGAGCACCACGAAACCCTATTTCCACCGCCGCAACCTTCTGTACCCAAGAGATCCCATCTCGGGGCCTGAGGGAGTCCTGGATTAGGGGGTCTCCGGATAGCCGGACTATGTCCTTTGACCAGACTGTTGGACTATGAAGATACAAGATTGAAGACTTCGTCCCGTGTCCGGATAGGACTCTACTTGGCGTGGAAGGCAAGCTAGGCAGTACGGATATGGATATCTCCTCCTTTGTAACCGACCTTGTGTAACCCTAGCCCCTTCCGGTGCCTATATAAACCGGAGGGTTTTAGTCCGTAGGACAATAGACAATCATACCATAGGCTAGCTTCTATGGTTTAGCCTCTCTGATCTCGTGGTAGATCTACTCTTGTAATACCCATATCATCAAGAATAAATCAAGCAGGACGTAGGGTTTTACCTCCATCAAGAGGGCCTGAACCTGGGTAAAACATCGTGTCCCCTGCCTCCTGTTACCATCCGCCTTAGACGCACAGTTCGGGACCCCCTACCCGAGATCCGCCGGTGTTGACACCGACATTGGTGCTTTCATTGAGAGTTCCTCTGTGTCGTCATCATCAGGCTTGATGGCTCCTTCGATCATCGTTAGCGATGCGGTCCAGGGTGACACATTTCTCCCCGGACAGATCTTCGTATTCGGCGGCTTTGCACTGCGGGCCAATTCGCTTGGCCATCTGGAGCAGATTGAAAGCTACACCCTTGGCCATCAGGTCAGGTTTGGAAGTTTAAACTACACGGCCGACATCCGCGGAGACTTAATCTTCGATGGATTCGAGCCCTTGCCAAGTGTGTCGCACTGTCACAATGGGCATGATTTAGCTCTGCCGCCGCACAATGTTCAGGAGATCGCACCTGCAATCGCTCCGACCTTCAATTCGGAGCCAACTGCGCCATCCAGGGACGGGTGGTTGAACCCCGCCATGAAGGTCGCAGCCTCGACGGCGATCGAGCCGAACACAAACCTTATCCTTTGCGAGGCCCCTGACTCCACATTGCCGGACTCTCCTCCGGACTTTGAACCATCCGCGCCCCTGCCAATCGAATCCGATTGGGCGCCGATCATGGAGTTCACCGCCGTGGATATCTTTCAGCACTCGCCCTTCAGCGACATACTGAACTCACTAAGGTCTCTCTCCTTATCAAGAGAGTCCTGGCCGGATTATGACCGGCAGGATTGGGATGCGGACGATGAAGAAATGCGACGCCCACCCACCACCCACTTCATAGCCTCTATTGATGATTTGACCGACATGCTCGACTTTGACTCCGAAGACATCGATGGTATGGACGATGATGTAGGAGACGAACAGGAACCAACGCCTACAGGGCACTGGACAGCCACCTCATCTCACGATGTATATATGGTGGACACACCCGAAGGAAACGACGACGAGGAACGGGAGGACGCAGCAAAAGTTCGTTCCCTCGAAAAGTAGAAAAAGCGGCGGCGCAAGCGCCGCTCCAAACCCCGCCTCGACAGAAACAGTGGTCATACAGACCCAGCCACAGAGCAGGGCGAGCCGGCGAACGACAAACATGGCATCGAGAAACCGTTCAAACAAGGCAATTTGGATAATCAAACCGAACAACCCATCCCCAGCGAAGATAACAGTCCGGATGACCTCACGCCGGACAAGTTCCTAGAGCAGAAGAACCTCCATAAAAGGCTCGTTGCCACTGCGCGTAGCCTGAAAAAGCAGAAGCGGAAGCTGAAGACTGTGGAAGATGCACTCAGAATCAGATGGAGCAAAGTACTCGACACCGCAGACAAATATGGCGGCAGTCGCCACACCAAGAGCTATCCGAAGCGAAAGTTGCTACCTGAATTTGATGAGGAGGCCTTAGATCCTCCACAATTAAATAATAAAACGGCCATCCGGTCGGATAGACGACCTCATAGCCAACATAAAGCGGCAAACGACGCCGCACATAAACCTGTATGCGATCCGTGTAAGGGCTCGCATCAAAAGGACAGCGCAACCAGATCCATCTATGGACCACGCAAGCGTGCTCCAACATACAATGCAACACAACAAACATCCGAACACCATGGTACACCCAAATACAGGGGTGCCACACACCCTCTATGTTTCACCGACGAGGTGCTAGATCATGAATTTCTAGAGGGATTCAAACCCGTAAACATAGAGGCGTACGACGGAACAACAGACCCTGGGGTCTGGATTGATGACTACATCCTCCATATCCATATGGCTTGAGGAGATGATTTCCACGCCATCAAGTACTTACCCCTCAAGCTCAAAGGGCCAGCTCGGCACTGGCTTAAAAGCCTCCTCGAAAGCTCCATTGGAAGCTGGGAAGAGCTCGAAGATGCTTTTCGAGCAAATTTTTAAGGGACTTATGTCCGACCTCCAGATGCGGATGATTTGAGTCATATAACTCAACAGCCCGGAGAGTCAGCCCGAAAGCTTTGGAACAGGTTTCTTACTAAAAAGAACCAAATAGTTGACTGTCCGGACACCGAAGCCTTGGCAGCTTTTAAGCACAGCGTCCGAGACGAATGGCTTGCCAGACACCTCGGCCAAGAAAAGCGGGGAACAATGGCAACATTAACAAGCCTCATGACCCGCTTTTGCGCGGGCGAGGACAGCTGGCTAGCCCGATGTAGCACCAGCGACCCAAGTACATCCGAAGTTAGAGAGGGAAACGGGAAATCACGACGCAACAAAAATAATAAGTGCCTGAATAAAGAAGATAACCCGAAGAGCATGGTGGTAAACGCCAGATTCATAAGCTCTCGGCCAGGTCAGCAAAAGCCGCCCTCTGAAGGCGCCAGAGATGAACTATCCAACCTAAACAAAATTCTGGACCAAATATGTTAGATCCATAGCACCCCCGTTAAACCTGCAAATCATACCCACAGAGAATGTTGGGTCTTCAAGCAGTACGGCAAGCTCAACGCCGAACATAAGGGGCAGGGTATACCAAGCGAAGACGAGGATGAGCCTCGCAAGCAAAGCACTGGGGTACAGAAGAAATTTCCACCAGAAGTCAAAACAGTAAATGTGTTACACGTGATAAAGGGAAGAAGCAAAGCGGCACTCCCAGATAAACATGCCCAAGGGCCTATCACCGCGGAGTTCTGCCGCTGACCGTCTCAACCAATCACCTTCGACCATCAGGATTACTCAGCAAGTCTCCGGAGCGCAGGATGGGCTGCCTTGGTATTAGATCCAATAATTGACGGATACCACTTCACACGAGTCCTGATGGACGGCGGCAGCAGCTTAAACCTGATATATCAGGACACAATCTGCAAAATGGTGATAGACCCAACGTAAATTTGCCGCAGCAATACTACCTTTTGAGGAGTAATGCCAGGCCCAGGGGCTCATTGCACGGGCTCCCTACTACTAGAGGTTGTATTCAGCTTCCCCGAAAACTTCCATAGCGAAAATTTAACCTTCCACATTGCTCCGTTCCAAAGTGGCTATCAAGCACTACTCGGACGCGAAGCTTTCGCTCGCTTCAACGCAACACCGCATTACATTTCCCTCACGCGTAAGATGCCCGGTCCACGTGGCATGATTACAATAAGTGTAAATATTGAGCGATCCTTGTGCACCGAAGAGAGTGCGACTTCCTTGGTAGCCGCACACTAAAATGGCCTCACCAACTAAAGCATTTGATAGGTCTTCAAGACCACGGACACGGTCAGACAAGTCCAGTGCAGCTATATGTAATCCATACAGGTTTGACGGCCACACCCCTGTTATAAAAACAAGGGGCTCCACGCGTGTAAACAAGTGGCAATTTGCGCTCATCTTGAATTGTACATGGTTTCTTTAATACAACCTACCTTTTTGCACGACAACTTTTCACCTAAGTTCCTCTCTTTTATAGATGACCATCGTGCTACACCTGTCCAGGATACGGCACAACGGAGACACTGGCGTAGACGTGCAGCAGGGACCCATTCCAAGGATTCTTTTTTGATTATGACCCTGCGTAAACCTTTCTTACTGTCTCTTGTTGATACACATCCCTCGGATTCTCAGTACTATTGAGAAGGATGCTGACGTCTTGGCATGTGGCCACGTCAGAATAATGCACGTACCTGGACACCAGGGGCTTCTTACAAAGGGCACTGTTTAGGCCCAGTTTATACCATAAAGACCGAATACCTTAGGGAGTGTTCGGCGTCGCGAGTTTGGCCTTATATGCATCAGCTCCGAATCATGTCTTTGGTCAAATGTTGGGTTTGCCCGGCTCCTGTGTTTTGCTTCCTTACGTTCCGCTCTATCGGCTAAGGCGGTGCCAGGTGAACTACTGCGATTGTGCACCGGTTCATCCGGACGAGCACCTCAGTAGAGAAAGCCGAAAACTGACTATCATGAAATAGCGTGAGACTGGTCAACCACTCGATGACCTATCGGAATGTTAGAATTCCTACGCCTTAACGAAGGGCCGTTTCCTGGCCAGGCATGTACGCACCCCGAATTTGGGAGAGTGCGGAGCCACCATGGGCTATATAGTAGCCCCACCGTCAAACTCCTATGGCTAAGTGAAAGTGTTAAAGCATTACAACCCGGTTGCCTCGTTCGCTGTGCTATCACCTCCCTAATAGGACCAAGATGTTGGATTAAGTGTGAACATGCGTCTTCTGCGAACACCTCCGCATTATATGCGTGGGGGTTGAAGCCGACGACTGCAATCTTTCAAGTTATATACATATATACATAAACGGCCGCACAGGAGGCATCATATTACTTTCAGGAAAAAGTATAAATACAACCTTAATAAATTTCATAAACATTGTTTTTACAATGGGAATACATGTCACTCAAACATAATATTCTTCGAGCACTGGGCCTCTATCAAACGAGCACCCTCGAGAACTTCTTCGAAATAGTGCTCGGCGGCCACTCGGCCTATGGCCGAACCCTGTGCCGCAACAGTAGTGACATCCATCTCCGCCCAGTATGCTTTGACATGGGAAAGGGCCATCCGCGAGCCTTCTATGCACGCCGACCTCTTCATCGCATTAATACGCGGCACCGCACCAAGGAACTGCTGCACCAAGCTGAAATAGTTGTTCGGCTTTGGCCTTTCCGACCACTGATGATCTACGACGGACTGCATGGCGAGTCCGGACAATCTATTGAGTTCGGCCCATTCGGCAAGCTGATCAGTCAATGGGAGCGGATGCCTTGGAACGTTGAATTGCGACCAGAACAGCTTGTCCACTTTCACGATCTGTCTGATCTCGGAAGTATTCGGCCGCATCGGCAGCGCTCGCCGCCAAGACCAGATATGCGTCTGCCGAACTCCACAGCCGATCTAGAGGGGCATACCGCGGATCTCTGAACTTCCTCCGCAGCATAAAAGGCTTTCCAGCCACAATATCCCCGGCTTCACGCAGCTCTTCCTTCCTCGCTCTCATTGCAGAGCGGGTGTCTTTGGTCGCCATCGTGGCCTTTTCTAGGTCCATCGCCTTCGCCCGGTTTTCTTCTTCAAGAAGCTGACAGCGGTCGGCGGTGTCTTTCAACTTTATAGTCATCTTGGCCATTTTTTCTTTGGTCTCGCTATGCGCGGCCTTCTCGGCTCTTAACTCTTCGGCCGCCTTCAAAGCGGCCGCATTATTACTCCTTGATTTCTCCTTGGCTCGGGCAAGCTCCGCCCGAAGGGTCTCCACGGTGGCAGCTCTATCTGTAGTCACAACATATTAAAGATACTGGCATCATGCTGCTCTTACTATGTGACATTCACCAGAAAAATTACCTACCCTGTGCCTCGTCGAGCCGCTTGTTAACAAGCTCAATGTCGGCATCTGCCGCATCTAGTTGTCGCTTTAGTTCGGCAAACCCATAAGTCCGGCTAGCCACCGGAGCTTCAACCACCTGCACATGAAGGCGGTCTGGTTATTACCTGGGACTACGATCCTCTGTTTGCCACCGTTCTCGACGACAACCAGAGTCTCAGGGGCTACTATCTACACAGGGCACACCTAAAAATGTGCGTTACTATCACAAATGTATATCATTTCACGTTTCTCAAAACCCGTCAGTAGACTCATAAAGGCTTCATGCAACCCACTTTCGGCGGATGAAATCCTTTCAATCACCGTACCCATCAATGTACAGTGTTTTTCTGAGATAGTCGCTCGCTCTAGCAGATCCCTCAGTGCGTCCGACCGCATACCAGACAGTGCCGGATTCTTTTGGTTGCTCTCTTCAAGAGCCGGACACTGGGGACTTCGGGCGACCATAGGATTATCTTCTGGCCTCACCTGATCCAGCGAGTCCCTCCATCATGACACTTCAAGGTCACCCGCTTCTTGAGCAGGGGAGTCCGGGGGAAGCGTTTTGCTCTCCATCATCTCCGGAAGAAGATCCCCCGAAGACGAGCTCTGCTGAGAAGGGCTAAGATCCGAACTGCAAGATAAATGCTTTGGTTATTTTCCTTAGAGGCAAGGTAGTATATCTTCACTATTAAAGTACTTTTTAATTACTTACAGCTCGTTAGAGGGCTGATCTCCGCGCGGACTTTGTGTGGCTAGAGCACCCTCCAAGGCAGGACCCTCTGGTGGAGATTTCTTCTCCCATTTGGAAACCTTGGTTTCCGGATTTTCAGAGGTAGTCCTATTCCTTCCCCAGGGTGAGAGAATGTCAGATTCCTCCCCTTGGTTATCCTCCTTCATGGAGGTGCTCATTCCCTCGGTTGGAATTGGTAGCGATGGGGGCCCGCTTTCGCCCTCATTATTCCCCCCTCTATCTTTCTTTGAGGGCTCCGGGCAAGGTGCTAGCTCGAGCATCTTTTCTAGTACCGGATTGTCCAAACCCTCAAGAAGGGGGGGCCGAACACCGAATCATCTTCGCCTTTGTTAACCACTCCTGGTCAAAGAGCGATTTCTCAGAATGACGTCATGATAAATGAAAGATGGTGTGTTCGGCTAGAGGATTACTTACTTGGTCGGCGGTGCGGTTGCTGCTCAGGCCCATGTCCTCGGTAGTATCCGGACACTCTATTTGGGGTCCAAAGAATGATTTATACATCTCCTCGTCCGTCAGGCCGAGGAAATTCTGAATAGTGAGCGGTCCTTCTAGGTTGAACTCCCACATGCGGAGGGGCCGGCGTTTGCAAGGCTGGACTCGACGAACCAGCATGACTTGCACCACTGTAACCAAACTGAAATCTCTTTCGAAGAAATCTTGAATACGGCTCTACAATATAGGCACATCCTTGGCTGGACCCCAGCTCAGCCCTCTGCTAATCCATGTCATCAGTTGTGGTGGAGGGCCCGAGCGGAAAGCAGGGGCAGCCACCGACTTGGCACTTCTGGGAGCTGTGATGTAAAACCACTCCCGTTGCAATAATCCGGACACCTCTGGAAAGGAACCCTTTGGCCATGGAGCTCCAGCGATCTTGCTTATTAATGCGCCTCCGCATGCTACATGTTGCCCCTCGACCATCTTCGGCTTCACGTCAAAGGTTTTGAGCCACATGCTGAAGTGAGGGGTAATGCGGAGGAAGGCCTCACATACGACAATAAATGTTGAGATGTGGAGAAAGGAGTCCGGGGCTAGATCATGGAAATATAGCCCGTAATAGAACATCAAACCCCTAACAAAGGGATCCAGAGTGAGGCCTAGACCTCGGAGGAAGTGGGAGATGAACACAACGTTCTCATTGGGTTCGGGAGTAGGGACGGCCTGCCCTCGGGCAGATAGCCGATGCGAGACCTCGGCGGTCAGGTATCTGGCCTCCCTCAACTTCTTGATATCCTCTTCTGTAACGGAGGAGGGCATCCACCGGCCTTGAAGGCTAGACCGGACATGATTGAAGGTCCGAAGCACCTGACCTGGGCTTTGGGTGTTAGAACTCGAGGCGGGGGAAGGATTCGATTGAGCACGGGAGGGAAAAAAGTAAAAGCCTTGTCCCTTTATAAAGAGGGTGAGTATCAAGCGTCCTCCTAGTGGCCGTTTGGGACTTGCCTAAAATCTAGGAGTCCTAGGCACGGTTGGGTTACCCACGATCGTATTGATGAGAATCCCGTAAATAGGGGAACACGATCTCTGCTTTGACAAGACGTGTCAGGAAACCGCCTCATGTTATGTGTGGAGCTTGTTGATGAAAAACGGTTCGAATAATCACCGAGCCATGGCCTAATGTCATGTCGCCAAAGCGTGTCAGCAGATTAAGATTTGTGGAAATATTATTCTCTCTACGGTGGTATGTGGAATTTATTTTGCAGGGTTGGACACTATCCTGGTGTTCAAACTCTTCTGTGATGTGTTCGGAGGAGGAACCCGCCTTGCAATGCTGAAGACAATACTGCGTGCCGGACTCATCGTAATTGAAGCCTGGTTCAGGGGCTACCGAGGGAGTCCTGGATTAGGGGGTCTCCGGACAGCCGGACTATGTCCTTTGGCCGGACTGTTGGACTATGAAGATACAAGATTGAAGACTTCGTCCCGTGTCTGGATAGGACTCTACTTGGCGTGGAAGGCAAGCTAGGAAGTACGGATATGGATATATCCTCCTTTGTAACCGACCTTGTGTAACCCTAGCCCCCTCTGGTGCCTATATAAACCGGAGGGTTTTAGTCCGTAGGACAACAGACAATCATATCATAGGCTAGCTTCTAGGGTTTAGCCTCTCTGATCTCATGGTAGATCTACTCTTGTAATACCCATATCATCAAGAATAAATCAAGCAGGACATAGGGTTTTACCTCCGTCAAGAGGGCCCAAACCTGGGTAAAACATCATGTCCCCTGCCTCCTGTTACCATCCGCCTTAGACGCACAGTTCGGGACCCCTACCCGAGATCTTCCGGTTTTGACACCGACATTGGTGCTTTCATTGAGAGTTCCTCTGTGTCGTCATCATCAGGCTTGATGGCTCCTTCGATCATCCTTAGCGATGTGGTCCAGGGTGAGACTTTTCTCCCCGGACAGATCTTCGTATTCGGCGGCTTTGCACTGCGCGCCAATTCGCTTGGCCATCTGGAGCAGATTGAAAGCTACGCCCCTGGCCATCAGATCAGGTTTGGAAGTTTAAACTACACGGCCGACATCCGTGGAGACTTAATCTTCGACGGATTCGAGCCATTGCCAAGTAAGCCGCACTGTCACGATGGGCATGATTTAGCTCTGCCGCTGCACAATGTTCAGGAGATCGCACCTACAATCGCTCCGACCTTCAATTCGGATCCAACTACGCCATCCAGGGACGGGTGGTTGAACCCCCGCCATGAAGGCCACAGCCTCGACGGCGATCGAGCCGAACACAAACCTTATCCTCCATGAGGCCCGTGACTACGCATTGCCGGACTCTCCTCCGGACTCTGAAACATCCGCGCCCCTACCAATCGAATCCGATTGGACGCCAATCATGGAGTTCACCGCCGCGGATATCTTTCAACACTCGCCCTTCGGCGACGTACTGAACTCACTAATGTCTCTCCTTATCAAGAGAGTCCTGGCCGGATTATGACCGGCAGGATTGGGATGCAGACGATGAAGAAATTCGACGCCCACCTACCAGCCACTTCATAGCCACTGTCGATGATTTGATCGACATGCTCGACTTCCACTCCGAAGAAATCCATGGTATGGACGACGATGTAGGAGATGAACAGGAACCAATGCCTACAGGGCACTGGACAACCACCTCAGCTCACGATGTATATATGGTGGACACACCCAAAGGAAACAACGACGAGGAACGGGAGGATGCAGCGAAGGATCGTTCCCTCGAAAAGCAGTCAAAGCGGCGGCGCAAGCTCCGCTCCAAACCCCGCCTCGACAGAAACATCGGTCATACAGACCCAGCCACAGAGCAGGGCGAGCCGGCGGACGACGAACATGGCATCAAGAAACCGTCCGAACAAGGCAATTTGGATAATCAAACCGAACAACCCGTCCCCAGCGAAGATAACAGTCCAGATGACCTGACGCCAGACAAGTTCCTGGAGTAGAAGAACCTCCATAAAAGGCTCATCGCCACTGCGTGTAGCCTGAAAAAGCAGAAAAGGAAGCTGAAGACTGCGGAAGATGCACTCAGAATCAGATGGAGCAAAGTACTCAACACCGCAGACAAATGTGGCGGCAGTCGCCACACCAAGAGCTATCCGAAGCGAAAGTTGCTACCTGAATTTGATGAGGAGGCCTTAGATCCTCCACAATTAAATAATAAAACGGCCATCCGGTCGGATAGACGACCTCATAGCCAAAACAAAGCGGCAAACGACGCCACACATAAACCTGTACGCGATCCGCGTAAGGGCTCACATCAAAAGGACTTGCGTGTAGTCTCCTACTGGATTGATACCTTGGTTCTCAAAAATGGAGGGAAATACTTACGTTACTTTGCTGCACCACCATTTCCTCTTCAAGGGAAAACCAACATAGTGCTTAGGAGGTAGCAAGAAGGATTTCTGGCGCCGTTGCCGGGGAGATCTACGCACAAGTCAAGATATTCCAAGTACCCATCACAAACTCTTATCCCTTGCATTACATTATTTGCCATTTGCCTCTTGTTTTCCTCTCCCCCACTTCACCCTTGCCGTTTTATTCGCCCTCTTTTCCGTTCATCTCTTTTTCGCTTGCTTCTTGTGTTACCGGGTGTCGTCATGGCTAATCCTTCTATCATTGTTAGTACTCCCGATCAGGAAGTTCTTAATTTTAAACAAAGGGATGGAGAAAATCTAAAAGATGCTTGGCATAGAATTTGCAATGCTCAGAATAGATCTACTAGGAAGCAATCCACTTCCGTTCTTCTTCGAAGTTTTTAGGTAGGCATCACTCCTTGGAATAGATATATTCTTGACACCATTACCAGAGGGAATTTCTTGGGTAGCCATACTTTTGATTCTTATAATGCTATGATATATTTGTTTGGCCCACCACCTGTTTTGGTTAATGGAACTATTTTAACTTTGGAACATGTGCTGCAAAGGCTTGAAATTATTGAAAATAAAGTTGCCTCTATGGAGTTGATTGAAAATTTGGATAAAAAGATCCACAACCAAATTACCCAATATGGATCTAAGGTAGGAGTTACTCTGAATTTTTTTAAAGAAAAAGAACCTATAGTTAACGAAAGAATAGATCAAGATTCCACAAGAATTGGTAAACTTGAGGATATTATTACTAATTTAGGGTCTACCTTTTCATCTGTTAAAAATACTCCAAACCCTCCTACTACCAAGATTGCCAAATTAATGTATGTTCCTAAAAATAAGGGTGAATCTTCAAGTAAGGAAAATGCTGATCTCAAATCAATAAGTGTTCACCCTAACTTCTTCACTATCATTAAGGAACCTTTTGCTACAAATGAATTTCTTGATTTCTTGGCTAGGAGTTTGATCATTAATAAAAAGGCAGCTCCCAAGGGCTATAAGTGTTCTATTGAAGAATTGCATACCAAAGATGACAATACCTAGATCTATTCTTGCTTCTATGCCTAGCTAGGGGCGTTAAACGATAGCGCTTGTTGGGAGGCAACCCAATTTATTTTTGTTTCTTGCTTTTTGGTTATGGTTAGTAATAAATAATTCATCTAGACTCTGTTTATATGTTGGTTTATGCTTTTAATTAGTGTTTGTGCCAAGTAGAACCTTTGGGAAGACTTGGGGGAAGTTTTAGTGATCTTAATGTAAAAAACAGAAACTTTAGCGCTCACGAGATTTGCTGCCATTTTTTACTGAAGAGTGAGATTAGGTTGATTCTTTTTGCAGATGCTTAATAGACAAATTCGTCACGTCCAAAAATTTATTTAGGAATTTTTGGGTTTACATAAGTATTCGAAACCTACATATTACTACAGAATGTTCTGTTTTTGACAGATTCTGTTTTTCATGTGTTGTTTGCTTATTTTGATGAATCTATGGCTAATATATGAGTGTATGAACCATAGAGAAGTTGGAATACAGTAGGTTTAATACCAATATAAAGAAAGAATGAGTTCATTGCAGTACCTTAAGTGGTGGTTTGTTTTCTTATACTAACGGAGCTCATGAGATTTTCTGTTAAGTTTTGTGTTGTGAAGTTTTCAAGTTTTGGGTAAAGATTTGATGGATTATGGAATAAGGAGTGGCAAGAGCCTAATCTTGGGTATGCCCAAGGAACACCAAGGTAAATTCAAGGACAACAAAAAGCCTAAGCTTGGGGATGGCCCGGAAGACATCCCCTCTTTCGTCTTCTTCCATCGGCAACTTTACTTGAGGCTATATTTTGATTCACCACATGATATGTGTTTTGCTTGGAGTTTCTTGTATGATTTGAGTCTTTGATTTTTAGTTTACCACAGCCATCCTTGTTGTACACACCTTTTGGGAGAGATGAACAGGAATCAGGATTTATTAGAATGCTCCATATGCTTCACTTGTATCTTCTGAGCTAGATAATTTTGCTCTAGTGCTTCACTTATATTTTTTAGAGCACGGTGGTGGTTTTATTTTATAGAAATTATTGATCTGTCATGATTCACTAATATTATTTTGAGAGTCCTTTAGAACAGCATGGTAATTTGCTTTGGTTATAAAATTAGTCCTAATATGATAGGCATGCAGGATGGGTATAATAAAAAACTATCATAAAAAGTGCATTGAATACTATGAGAAGTTTGATACTTGGTGGTTGTTTTGAGATATGAAGATGGTGATATTGGAGTCATGCTAGTTGAGTAGTTGTGAATTTGAGAAATACTTGTGTTAAAGTTTGTGATTCCGTAGCATGCACGTATGGTGAACCGTTATGTGATGAAGTCAGAGCATGATTTATTTATTGATAGTCTTCCTTATGAATGGCGGTCGGGAACGAGCGATGGTCTTTTCCTACCAATCTACCCCCCTAGGAGCATGCACGTAGTACTTTGTTTTGATAACTAATAGATTTTTGCAATAAGTATGTGAGTTCTTTATGACTAATGTTGAGTCCATGGATTATACGCACTCTCACCATTCCACCATTGCTAGCCTCTCTAGTATCGTGCAAATTTCGCCGATACCATAAACCCACCATATACTTTCCTCAAAACGGACACCATACCTACATCTTATGGCATTTCCACAGCCATTCCGAGATATATTGCCATGCAACTTACCACCATTCCGTTTATTATGACACGCTTCATCATTGTCATATTACTTTGCATGATCATGTAGTTGACATCGTATTTGTGCCAAAGCCACGTTCGTAATTATTTCATACATGTCACTCTTGATTCATTAGACATCCCAGTACACCGCTAGAGGCATTCATATAGAGTCATATTTTGTTTTAGTATCGAGTTGTAAGTAAATAAAAGTGTGATGATCATCATTATTAGAGCATTATCCCAAGTGAGGAAAGGATGACGGAGACTATGATTCCCCCACAAGTCGGGATGAGACTCCGGACGAAAAAAATAAGAAGAAAAAAGAGGCCATAAAAAAAGAGAAGGCCCAAATAAAAAAAGAGAAAAAATAAATGGGAGAAAAAGAGAGAAGGGACAATGCTACTAACCTTTTACCACACTTGTGCTTCAAAGTAGCACCATGATCTTCATGATATAGAGTCTCCTATTTTGTCACCTTCATATACTAGTGGGAATTTTACATTATAGAACTTGGCTTGTATATCCCAATGATGGGCTCCCTCAAATTGCCCTAGATCTTCATGAGCAAGCAAGTTGGATGCACACCCACTTAGTTTCTTTTTGAGCTTTCATATAATTATAGCTCTAGTGCATCCGTTGCATGGCAATCCCTACTCACTCACATTGATATCTATTGATGGGCATGTACATAGCCCATTGATACACCTAGTTAATGCGATACTATCTTCTCCCTTTTGTCTTCTCCACAACCACCATTCTATTCCACATATATTGTTATGTCCATGGCTCACGCTCATATATTGCGTGAAGATTGAAAAAGTTTGAGAACATCACTAGTATGAAACAATTGCTTGGCTTGTCATCGGCATTGTGCATGATTTAAATACTTTGTGTGGTGAATTTAGATCATAGCCAGACTATATGATTTTGTAGGGATAACTTTCTTTGGCCATGTTATTTTGAGAAGACAAGATTGCTTTGTTAGTATGCTTGAAGTATTATTATTTTTATGTCAATATTAAACTTTTGTCTTGAATCTTTCGGATATGACCATTCATGCCACAATAAAGAAAATTACGTTGAGAATTATGCTAGGTAGCATACCACATCAAAAATTCTGTTTTTATCATTTACCTACTCGAGGACAAGCAGGAATTAAGCTTGGGGATGCTTGATACGCCTCCAACGTATCTATAATTTTTGATTGTTCCATGCTATTATATTATCTTTTTGGATGTTTAATGGGCTTTATTATACGCTTTTATATTATTTTTGGGAGTGACCTACTAACCCAAGGCCTAGTGCAAATTGCTGTTGTTTGCCTATTTCAGTGTTTCGCAGAAAAGGAATATCAAACGGAATCCAAACGGAATATGTCGGCGTTCTAGGAACGGGGGTCCCTAGACATGCCTGCCTACGGCCCACGGTGTGGCTGGGCCAGCGGGTCTGTACGGCCCATCTTCATCGACAAGGCATTCAAGACCCTCGCGAGGGGCCAAGCCTCGCGAGGCGGACGATGCAAGACCTCCTAAGGAGCAGCCTCGCCAGGCAGGCTCACGAGGGGCGGAGAGATCAAGGCAGGGCAAACCTCGCGAGGTCCTCATGACGTGATACATGACGATCGAGACCAGGCGGGCGCTAGCGTGCACAGTGTCCTTGCTTCCTCTTTGGCGCCAAGGGGGCAAGCGCAGGCGCGGAGTACCGAGGCATCAAGCAAAGGTTTCCATATTGGTGCAACTAGACCAAGACCAGAAGGACGGCAAGATGGAGGTCACCATGGAGCCTAGGATGGTGTCACCACCAGAGCCTTTGGCAGGTGAAGACCGCTTTTGTCAGGATACGCTGTACTAGTTGTCCCCTTTCAAATTGGCCATTGTTGGCTCCCTTCCCGCTCAATATTTGGGGAGAGGACCAGGGCCTATATAAGTAGAACTAGCCTCCACAATAGGGGGGGTCGACCTCATCACAAATCGAGAGCGGATCCAAGGTCATCTCACCCACAAGTTCACCAAGCACAAGAACGCCTCAACCTCAGGAGGCTGTTCTTCCCCTTGTATTGTTCATCATCAGCCCAAGAGGCAATCCACCACCACCACACTGGAGTAGTGTATTACACCACAACGGTGGCCCGAACCAGTATAAATCCTGTGTCTTTCTGTGTTGTGAGTTCGCCGAGTTCGTCTGCGAGATCTTAGAGAGCTAGGGCGTGGATCGATAGGGAGAAAACCTTCGCGCGCACCCTAATGTTCGAACCTCAAGGGTTTGTCAGAACCCGAGATCCAACATTTTGGCACGCCAGGTAGGGTACGCCAAACCTTCCTTCCATCTCCCCACGCCACATTGCTTCGTCGTCTCCATGGCAGACGTGCGCTGCGCTCGTGCTGAGCACCGGGCTGCCCTCGCCGCCCACGTCGTTCAGATAGCTCCCATCGGTGGGCCACCTCTTCATTCCCCACCGCCTATCGCCAACGCCGCCACCGGCCTGGCGGGGAACGAGCAGCAAGCATCCTTGCGGCACACCTCGGTGCGGCGGGACGGCCGCACCGCCACTCCATCACTAACCCCGGCCGGTTCTTCTTCCCATGCACGTCACCCTCCCATGGACGCACGGGCCGCGCTCCTCATGGCGCAGGAGCTCTTGCCCTACCGCCCGGTCGACGACCTCTACAAGGACTGGCTCGACCGCATCGCTGAGCTTGTCCGTGTCGCACGGGGCTCCCCTACGCCATCCCTCTCTCTGCCTCGCCCTCCATCAGCTACGGGCGACGTAGCTCACGGAGCGCCTCCACCACCTCTGCCCCAAGACAGCACCCTGGCACCAAGACACGCGGCCCCGTGACGTGATTCGCCGTGTCCGGCGCCCGCGCTTGAGGAAAGAAGCTGTCAACAAGTCCCTCGACCACAAGAAAATGCTCCGCCACAAGACTGCGCGCCACCCATAGCGGCAGGGCACGGACCCCATCAAGACCAAGCTCCACCCCAAGGCGGATCCCGGTGACCACAACTGGCTGCCGTGCTTTCACCCCCGAGCTGTGTAGCGTCGCCTGGCCGGGCAAGTTCAAGCCGGATCTGCCTCCTCGCTACGACGGCACCCCCGACCCCAAGGAGTTCTTGCAGCTCTACAAGCTGAGCATCGAAGCGGCCAACGGCAACGAGAAAGTCATGGAAAATTGGTTTCCCATGGTTCTCAAGGAGGGCGCCCGCTCCTGGCTCCTGAACCTGCCTCCAGGCTCAATTTCCTCCTGGGACGAAATGTGCACCCGGTTCATTGCAAACTTCCACGGCACTCACGACCCCCCCCCCCCCCCCCCCCGGTCGCGGGCGACCTGTGCCACATCAAGCAACAACCAGGAGAGACCCTGCAGAAGTACATTCAGTGCTTCAACAGCGCATGGATCAAGATCCCCAAGGTGACCGATGAGGCCATCATCTCAGCATTCTCCAATGGTGTCCGCGACGTCAAGATGAAGGAGGAGCTCGCCATCCATGAAGAGTTGTGCACGACCCTGGAGCTGTTCAACATCATGACCAAGTGTGCTAGAGCTGAGGAGGGGCGCCTCTCCCTCCTCAAGCTCCCTGTTGCGGACCCAGAGGAGAAGAAGACCAAGGCCAAGGACGTGAAGCGCAAGGGAGCTGCCGTGCTCGCAGCGGAACCAGACACCAAGCTAGGAAGAGACCAACCAGAGTCATCCAAGGGAAGCCGTCCATTCTACGGCTCCCACAACCTGAACACCCACAACACCAGCGACTGTCAAGAGCTCAGAGCCATTCGCGAAGGACGCTTCGGTCAGTGCCCCAAGCGCGGCGACCGGGGCTACGGCCGAGGAGGACGTGGTGGCGGATGCTGGGACGACCGTGGCCCACGCCAGGAGTGGCATGACCGGCCTCGTGAGGACCGTTGGCAGGATCAGCTTCGCGAGGGCGCCTGGAGGGATCAGCCTCGTCAAGATCGTCCTCAACGCAACGCCGGACTCCCTTCTCTACCGCCACTGCCAAGAAGAATGACGAACACCATCAAGACGAGGGGGCTGGGGGCTTCCAAGAACAGCGTGCTATCGCCTGCATCTTGGGCGGAGCCCAGGCCCCAGGCTCGCAACATATCTTCAAGCAGTTTGCTCGTGAAGTGAATGCAGTCCTCCCCAAGCTCGAAGCCACATGCCTGCTCAGATGGTCCCAGTGCCCCATCACGTTCAACTCGGCAGACCAGCTCAAGTGTGCAGCTACCGATAGCACCCTCCCGATGCTTTGCTCCCTAGTCATTAGCAACGTGCAAGTCACCAAGACCCTTATCGACGGCGGTGCAGGGCTCAATGTCCTGTCCGTCGACACGTTCGACAACCTCCAAGTGTCGTATGACCAACTTTAGCCCACCAAGCCCTTCTCAGGAGTGACTGACGGTTCCACCACACCGATAGGGCAGGTCCGCCTCCCTGTCACCTTCGGGGAATGCAAGAACTACCGCACCGAGCTCATCGAATTCGACGTCGCGCACATCCGTCTGCCGTACAATGCCATCCTCGGGTATCCAGCCATGGCCAAGTTGATGGTGGTAACCCATCACAGCTACAATGTGCTCAAGATGCTGGGAAGAAGCAGGATCATCACGGTCCCATGTGAATAAAGAGATGCGGTGTGCTCCCTCGAGCGTGCCTTCCAAGCTGCAGCAATCGACGACCCCGACAACAAGGGCGAGGGCCCTCCCGAGGCCATCCCCAAGAAGAAGTAGCTGCGAGACGCAAGACCTCAGGAGGGTGGCGTCACAGCCGGAGCCTCGTCAGGATCAGCGCCCGCTACAGTGGCGCCTCCCTCCATCGCATAGGAAGGCGCGCCCAGCACCCTTCTCGGGTAGGGATCGAGGGCTTTCTTCTAGAAGGCCTCAGACCTTGCCCACATCACGAGGAACAGGCTTGGGCACAACCTGGAGGTGTGCTTCATGGCACGTTTTCCTCAGGAGGGCACATGGCAAGGATCACCCACCGTTCAGGAGTTCATCACCAAGACCACCCAGGAATCACAAGACGCAGGGGCCATGCGCGGCGACCACCGCTCACGAGGCGTAGCTTCCCATCCAGGCGAGGATGCCGGGCTGCACGTCTACATCGACGTTCTAGGGCTCAACAGGGCCGCTTCTCAGGAGCTTTTCTGGCCTTCGCGCGTGGGACGCTGCGAGGGCCCACCGCACAGCTACATTCGCATGCCCTTTGGCATGCCGAGTGTATCGTCTGCCTACCAGCGCAACTTGCGGCGCATCCTAGCGGCTCAGGAGTCCAGGCTCCATGTCATCCAGATGGAGATGGAGACGGTCCTCAAGGAACCACCTGAGCCCCCAGAGCCTCCTGAGGCTCAGAGCTCCGGAGGCTCGTGAGGAGCAACCCTATCGTCGTGCACCTTCAGCTGCCTCAACTCTCCTTCGTCAACACGACCAGGTGACATCTTTCCAAGTTCATTTAGCTGGGAGCGCCCCTCGGGCTGCATCATTCCCAGGCCGCCTGGGTCCGTCCCTGTGGCATGTATCCCTTTTTATGTCTTCAGCTTACCGTGTTGGGGGCGCCCCTCAGGATGCATCATCCCCAAGCCACTCGGGCCTGACCCAGTGCCACCTATCTCCCATGCACTTATTTAAGCCTGCTACTCTCATGTCTGATCTACCCATGATTACTACTTGCTCGATCGCCACCCATCATGGGGACTGCGCGCCAGCTGTCTTTCTTCAGGACCCTTCGCGTGAGTAAGTTGAGCACGGCGTCTGTGCTCGGGCCCATCCCTGCAGCGTCGATAAATCCAACGGCTGAGCTCTGTCCGGCGGGCTGGCCCCGTTTACGTCACCTCCCGGGGTCGTTGGTGCTTGGCTTTATCACGTGATAACCTTAGGAGATTCGTTCGGTGCAGGTTGTTTGACCACCTCGCAAGACCAGCACAGCGAACAGGAACCAAGACCAGGCGCAACCAGCCTTGAGGTAGGGCCTCGTGAGTCCCGCGCTGGCTCGCGAGTGCCTAGATACACCTCGTCTAGCCCTGCCGTGCAAGTCACGTGTTATGGCAGGGTTGTACACGCCCCGGGGGCTCTCCGCAGAGGGAGCCCCCCTCCCACGCACAAGTGGAAGCACCATGCTTCGCGCTGGTTGTCGACACTGCCGAGGAGCGGCTATGCCCATGCACAAGTGGAAGCACTATGCTCCACGCTAGTGATAAACAACTGCGGGCAGCTTCATGGTTGTACCAACCTTAGGGAGCCCCAGAGCTCAGCGTCCGGCCTCACCGCAACGCCTCCCCTCGGGAGAGCTGCGCGAGAGGGCTGGGCACGGGGCCTGCGCTCTGGTCACGCCCAAGCGCACGCCACCCAACCAGGTCTCTCGGACCTGGTCATCGCGCACCCCTCCCAAGCTGAGCCTCGGCGAGGGCAAAGGTATAGAGATTGTTTGCACGTCAAGGGGGACTCCTGAGCATCGCTTCTCAGGAGCCTAACTGGTGATGTAGCCCCTCACTCCTTGGTCCGTCCTGGTCTCCTGTCGGCCCAACGGCGGTTGAGGTATGCGCGGGGCCGGGGTCTGCAAACGTAGAACATCAACCTATCCTCGCGTACTCTTCCTGTAAGCTATTTGCGCGTTAAGGGGGACTCCTGAGCATCGCGACTCAGGAGCCTAACTGGTCACGTAGCCCCTCACTCCTTGGTCCGTCCTGGTCTCTGGTTAGCCCAACGACAGTGGAGGTATGCGTGGGGCCAGGCTCTGCCGACGCAGAACGCAAAGCAAATAGGAAGAAAATCGCAAAATCTCGAAGCAAATATTACAAGGCATATTGTTCTCACAATATCAAATGAAAGTTTAACGCCTCCACGAGGCCTAATGCATATTGCAGGAACGAAATAGGAAAGCAGCCGCAGGTCACCCCTGGACACCGCCATCGCCTGCAGAAGGTGCTCCTCCCTTGGTAGCGTCGCCTTCACCCGCACCACCAGCCGCAGGATCGGTGGCATTGCCGGTCGAGGGCGTGATGACGAAGCCGTGGAACTTCTTCAGCAGGGCCTCCACCTGACCTTTCACAGCTGTGGCGGTGGCCGCACAATGTTCATCAACTACAGGCTCCAGCAGCTCGTCGAGACGAGCATTGGGGTTACGAAGGTACAGATGGCTGAAGACACGCGTTAGCGTTGCTGAAGAAAGGACACGAGCCTCTGCCTCAGCCATGGGACCGATGCCCTCCACGACTTCCTCAAGCGCTTTCACCAAGTGGGGAAGCAGCTGAGCAGGGCCATCTTCATCAGTGGCCAGTGGCTTCTCCAGGCCCTTCTCGTATAGTGACTTTAGCACCACGCTGGACCTCTTCTCAAGAAGCGAGAAGGCCACGTGGTCTTCGGCCAGGACCTTCGCCTTGGCGTCGAGCTCGGCCTCCCTCGCCTTCGTCTTCTGTTCCAGCCCCTCCAGTCGACTGTGCTTCGCGTCCTGCGCCTTCGTCAGCTCCCCCAGCTCGGCGTCGTGGCCCTTGATGGCATCCTCTCGAGCATTCATCTCCTCCTCCCTTGCTTCGTGGTCACGTGCTTCTTTTGTGCGCTCGTCACCCAGGCTCTTCAGCTCGCCCTCTAGATCTCGGCAGCGGTCGCCGGCGGCCTCGGCGTCCTTCCGCGCCGCCTCATGATCGGCCGCAGCTCTAACGGTGGCCTGCTTCTCCTTCTCGGAGGTCGTCGTGGCCTAGCTCAGCAACGCTCGAACTACCGAGTCGGAGTGAAGCCAGCCCGAGGCCAGCTCCAGGTGCCCGGCCACTAGGTGCGGGTCCGCGCATAGGAGGTCTTCCCGCAGCTTAGCCATTCCCGAGAAGACACGCTCCAAAACTGTCGAGGAGACAGAAGAACTTGGGGCCAGAGGCGCGACAGGAGGAGGAGATGACGTCGTTACCAAAGCCTGGAAGATCGATGGCTCCGGAGCCCTTGGGACCTCATCAACAGAGCCAGCAGGGCCACAGGGGCTGGTTCATCCTCCCAATGCTCCGCTTGGCCTCGCGAGGGCGACCGGGCTATGGAGTTGCGGGTGTTGTCGCCTCTCTTCTCCGCAGAGGGGGGCACGGCCGTGGCATCCCCCTTCCTCTTCTTCGTTGAAGACACCGGCCTGATCAACCAAAGGCGAATGTCAGAAAATAGCAAGTACAAGCAGGAACAAGATGAAGCTCGAAGCACTTACTGATCCACTGCGACATAGTCCACCTTCCGCTTGGTGAGCCTGAAACTCGAAAGCATTGGGGCCTGAGGAGTGGGCACATGGGCTTCGGGAGCAGAAGACGGCGTAGCAGAAGGGCCGGAGCCGGCCCCAGGCGGTACCAAGTCGGAGGCAGCATCTTGAGAGACCAGCGATGATCTACCCCTTGTCGGGATGAGGGGAAGCTCCCTCACCTCCTAGCGGGCGTCGACCTCGGCATCATCTGGTAGAGCACAGAGGATATTGGCCTTTCTCAAGGGGGAGTTCTCCCCCATCCCCTCGGGATCTCCTCCGAGTCCTCCTTGTCGGTGTCCAAACCGGCGGATCTCAGGTAGGGGGTCCCGAACTGTGCGTCTAAGGCGGATGGTAACAGGAGGCAGGGAACACGATGTTTTACCCAGGTTCGGGCCCTCTTGATAGAGGTAAAACCCTACGTCCTGCTTGATTAATATTGGTGATATGGTTAGTACAAGAGGAAATCTACCACAAGATCAGAGAGGCTAAACCCTAGAAGCTAGCCTATGGTATGATTGTATGTTGTCCTACGGACTAAAACCCTCCGGTTTATATAGACACCGGAGAGGGCTAGGGTTACCCAAGGTCGGTTACAAAGGAGGAGATATACATATCCGTATTGCCTAGCTTGCCTTCCACGCCAAGTAGAGTCCCATCCGGACACGAGATGAAGTCTTCAATCTTGTATCTTCATAGTCCAACAGTCCGGCCAAAGGATATAGTCCGGCTGTCCGGAGACCCCCTAATCCAGGACTCCCTCAGTAGCCCCCGAACCAGGCTTCAATGACGATGATTCCGGTGCGCAATGTTGTCTTCGGCATTGCAAGGCGGGTTCTTCTCCAACTTTCAAGTGTTCGTAAGCAGTGTCCGGCTCCATAAATGTTGAACCTCTTCGCTTCTGTGCCCAATAAGGGCTATCTCCCATGCGTCGAATGAATACGATGCGCCAGGGCACTTTTACATTCGCCCCCCTAGCCAAATAAATAATTTGTCTATTAAAGGGATGGGGAGTCTTAGATCCAATCCATATCATCCTCCCCCAGCGAGAATTCATCAGAGCGTGCTTCAGAAAGATCCATTCCAGCATGGCCGACCTCCGCAGCTCCTCCTCCCGTCCCCATAGCCCAAAGCCCGGTGATTGGGAGAGGTGTTCAGTCCCACACAATCGATTAGCCGAGCTGCAGACTAAGGGATTTCTCCCTCCGGTGTACATGGTCCCCGTTCGAGCCGGGCTCGCCACCTACAATGGCGGGGAGCAAGCGGAGAACTTTCCCTGTCCCTCCATGGCGGAACGGGTTTGCCTTGTTCCTTACTTACTAAGGGGACTCGGATTTCCAATTCATCCGTTCCTCCGCGGGCTCCTGGAGTTCTACGGCCTCCAACTACACAATCTCACCCCTGCCTCCATCCTACACATCGCCGGCTATGTTGCTCTCTGTGAGTTGTTCCTGGGCTGCGAGGCTCACTTTGAGCTATGGAAAAGGCTATTCTCCCTTGTCCCTCACACACAGAGGGAATCACTTTATCAAGTGGGCGGAGCCAAAATATGGCGCATCGCTGATACCGGATACCTGTCCGGTACCCCGAAGAAGCCGTCCGAAGACTGGCCTTCGGAATGGTTTTATATGGAGGACGTCCCCCTTCCGGACCCTGTTCGGCGGGGTCTACCCGAGTTCAACAATGCTTCTATGAAGAAGCGCCGAAGTTGGTGCCCACGGAGCCCCTAGGCAGAAAACAACGGAGAAGTCCTCTATCTGATGAAACAGATCAAAGCACTAGCTCGATCCGGATTGACAATAATCGAAGTTATGTCGATTTGCATAATGCGGGGAGTGCAGCCACTCCAATATCGTGGGCACCCCTTCTAGTGTTATAACAGGGCGGATGACGCCACCCGCTGCGGGCGTAAGGGTCCAGACAATGCTGCCGCTCTAGCAAAGATTCTGTCCGAACTGTTCAAGGGCGAGGAAGAGGAGTTCATCCGCATCAAGCCACAGGATGGATTATCTATGTACAATCCTCCAAGCTGGGTAAGTTATATTTCCCTGCTCCCATTTTTCCCGCATTCTTAGTCGTAAGTATTCACCTTGCCACCTTGTGGCAGGAACTGCGAAAAGCCATAAAGGAGGTCAGCAACCCTTCTCCACAACCAGAGGACCCTGACCGGGCCATCGATTCTGGACTCGAAGAAGATCCGGTTATCTCCATGGAACAGATAGACCGGCAGTTCTATCAGTTAAGCTGCGACGATGCCCCAGTGGCCATTACGACCGACTATCCCAGACTGCTCCCTGCATCGCAGGTAAGAAAAATCAAAAAGTCCCAACTCCAAAACTAGGATCCCCTTTTAGGCTCTTCACCCACCATATACACATGACATCTTTTACAGGGAAGGCATTCGGGACGCCCTGCCGAACCCGCGGCAACTCGCCAACAAGAGGGGCCGAGGCCGGGTAGGCCAAAAAGGAAGGCGGTCAGGACGGAGACGCCGGCGCAAAGGTATAGGAAAAACCCCGCTCCATAGTTTTCGTCTTTCTCAGAATGTAATTACGCCCGCGTTTCTTTAACAGAAAGAACGCTCGCCGGAATATGTCCGGTGATGCTGCCAATCAAGCTTCCACCAGTCGGGCGCCAGGACCGGACATAGAGGCCGAAGGCGATATGGGGCAGGCACCGGATAATCCCCCGACAGAGGATGTGGATAGATTGTCCGCTACAAACTCAGAAGTGGAAAGCGCCATGAATCATAGGCGCCGCCGGGCCATACTCCGCGACGCTTGTTTCTCACCAGAGGCGTTCGACGCCTTCAATTCTGGAGAGGCGTACCTCTGTGCTGCTCAAGATGGTCTAGCCAAAGCCACGGATCAGTATGTAAAGGATGTATGGGTGAGTAAATCTGATGATTTATATGTATCAGTAGCCCCTGACACTTGAAACAGTTAGCAGAACTGATTTAAGGATCATCTATAATGTGCAGGTTCTTACAGAGAAGAATACTAGGCTGTCCCAGGAGCTGGAGGAATGCAAGACCCAACTGGGGGCCGCTCTTGCCGCATTGCAGGAACAGAAAAAGCCTCCCGCTGGTAACATTTACTTTAAAGAATGGTGGTTACCATATAGTGTGCGGCGTGTCTACAGATCTAACAATTGATTTTGCAGATGAGTCCGGAGAAAGTCCGGGGGACCAGCATGTTATGTGACAGCTAGAGGCTGGCAAACGCGTGCTGAGTAAGGTTATGTTGGAGAAAAACAGTCTCCAAGATGCCAATGTTAAGCTGAGCGTTAAACTAAAAGACGTTCGGGGCCAGCTTGCGGACTCCGAGAAGGAGAATAAGCGGCTTCGGCGTGACATTTTTAGTAAGTGCTTGAACGAATCCTGCTAAAGGAGTTCGGCAAAGAAGTCGACTAACAGCGTTATGTCTGTAGGTATGCTGACGGGTCGTCCCGCGGAGGAAATGCCCGGGTCTGCGGGTGATCTTTTGTCCGAGATGTCATATCTGCACAAACAAGTTCGGTAGGTGATGCAAGGTGTTGCCCAGGCGTTGTGGCCGTCTGTCTCCTTGCCAGAGGGCGTTGCAGAGCTTACGGAGAATCTCAAGGGAGCACGGCGGTGCCTCCGATTATGGAAGATATCGGCCTACCGACAGGGTGCCAGAGAGGCCTGGGCCATGGTGAAGACTCGATCGGTATACCAAGGCAGACCCAAATCACATGGCCGAGGTCGGACCTATGGGGCCCGACGGAAAAGAGATCCCCATTAGCTTAGTTTATGGGCAAGTAGAATTAGCCGCAAAGTATTCCCAACAGGATTGTAAGCTAGACCGCCTGCTGGATGGTATAGAAGAGGAGTTTAGTCAGTCTGCATGACTATGTAATTAAAGTGACATGTATAATGCCTTCTAGCCGGATTGTAGATCATTTGTCGTTGCGGACCTTTTCGCTTCAACCTCCGGGCCCGATAGTCCGGAGTGAATCCGAATACCCGCATAGTTATATAAGAACCGGGGTATGCGTGGAGACCAGGCGTAGGGGTCATTAGTGCTTTATCAGACAAGTGCCCAACTAGTTATGTTATATTACATGGGTAGTAAGAAACATCTTCCAGGGAGAATAGTTCTGTTAAGGGTTCCTTTCCCTGGGTAAGCATGCCCTAAAGTGCATGTCCGGACTGCGATAAGAAACGTAGAAAAAGCATCTGGGGGCAGATATGGACAATAAATAAAAATCATCTTTTGTTCACCGACCGAATATTCCCTTAAGAATGCTAGCTTTCGGCTTCACCCAGTCTGAGGTACACATCCGGCTGACCCGGCAGTAACAATCGCAGAGGTGCTCCCCTTATTTCCTAGCCGAATTAACGGGAACGTAGGGCATAAATACAAGAGCCAGGCAACCCAGCTTGGCCAAAACTTAAGTCATATCGATCCATATAATGGTGAAAAGAGGTACATGCGGAAGTAGAACACATGTGTTGGGCATGAAGCCCAGATAAATAATTTAAGCTTCTGTGAAGGAAGCCCCCATGTATGAAGAGTGCGGCTAGCGCATCTGTAATGTGCGAATAGGGCACAAGGTGACCCTTGAAGTCCTAGAGAAATAAGAAAGAAAGAAAGGAAAACAAGACAGATAATGTATTTGTGAAAAAATGGACAAAGGGAGGGGACTAACATAGAGTCTGGTGCTAGGCGTAGAATCTTTGGAGCCTGGCAGCATTCCATGGGTTCGGCTCAAGCCGACTAGTCGATGCATCCCACAGTCGGTATGCTCCACCGGCCAGAACTTGGTCAATAATGAAGGGACCTTCCCATTTGGGCTCAAGTTTGTTCTTTTTCTTATCCGGCAGGCGTAGAACTAGTTCGCCAACGTTATAAGTTTTGGCCCGTACTTCTCTACTTTGGTATCTGCGAGTCTGTTGCTGGTAAAATCCGGAACGGGCTTTGGCTATGCCGTGCTCCTCCTCCAAGGTGTCCAGACTGTCCTGCCGATCGAGCTCGGCTTCTCTTTCTTCGTACATGCGTACTCTAGGTGAGTCGTGAATTATGTCACAGGGCAAGACTACCTCTGCGCCGTACACCATAAAGAAGGGTGTATGTACGGTACTACGATTCGGCGTGGTTCGCAGCCCCCGGAGTACGGAGTCGAGCTCCTCTACCTAGTGCGTGTTAGACTCCGTTAAGGAACGCAGTAATCTAGGTTTAATGCCGCTCATTATAAGACCGTTTTCTCGCTCGACATGACCGTTGGTTTGTGGGTGATAGACTGAGGCATAGTCGAGCTTGATGCCCATTTTGCTGCACCAGAGTTGTCGGGTGGTAGGAGCGACATATGCCAACAAGTGGCTTATCATTGCGGGGGCCAATAGAACATCGCCGGTGCCTGGAAATGGGATGAGGCGAAGACATGCACGCCGGCGAATCTTACCCAGCTTCAGGGCTCTCCGTGGAGATAACACCCCTAATGCTGCTCTGCGGGGTCTCCGCATGGTTACTAAGTGAACAAGTAGCTACAATGCTCCTTGAGCTGTTTTGGGTGGAAGGAGAAAGAAGGGCTCAGCTCAGCCTGCTTCCTCTCCTTGTATGGTGTCTAGGTCTAGAATGAGAGTCCCACCCTTCGCATGGGTGCATCGGGGGGTTTATATAGGCCTACCCCCTGGGGGTACAATGGTAATCCGACTGGGCGCAGGGCCCAGCTGTCTGTGACTATGCTCGCCGGCTTCTACGCCGGCTTCTGGGGCCCGCCGGCTGGTGGGTCCCGCCGGCTGCTGGCTCCTGGGTCGACAGGCCGGCCCCATCGGCCAGGGCTTGGTCGGCGGCTGGTTACTGTTACTCCGTGTTGTTGACACAGGCTTGGTCGGGGTAAGCGTGGCTACAGTAACGCCGCCTTGGCGGGCGATTACTGTAGCCCCGCCACATCTTGTCTCCTTAATGGGCGTCTCCTTCGAGGAGGGTGGCAGGCTGGCTATGTGAAGCCGGCCCTCTATCTTGCCGGCTTGAGAGGAGGTGCGGCCGCCTTCGGCATCTCTCTTCCCGAAGGGGCCCACCGCATCGAGGGCCACGCTGGCGGCCCATCGTGGACGGCGTCAGAGCCGCCGTGGCTACAATGCCGCGCCGGGTGGGCCGCGGCTGCCCGCATGACGCGCTGTACCAGGCGTGCTCCGGGTTTTGGGGGTGGCAGGCTCCACTGTAGCCACGCCCCGCTTCATCATCGCAGAGTGGACGCGTACATTGCGGGTACGGCGTTGACTGCTTTATGGGAGCCGGCCTGGCTGTAGCCGGCCTTGTTGTGGCCAGCCTCTCGTAGCCGGCCTTGCCGTAGCCGGCCCTCCACAGCGTTCTTCATGAGGGTAAAGGGCGGGCCGCCCCCGAAGCCGGCTAGGAAGGTAGTCGGCTAGGGGGGAGGCGGCCCGGATCTTGAGTCTTCTTATGAGCCGGACGGGCTCATAATTTTTTCTGAGGGGCCAGGGGGAGCCGGCTGGGCTACCCAAGGCTATTTACCCCGACAGTAGTCCCCGAAGCCGAGCGAGCTTCACGGCAGACGGAAGGACGGGAAGCTTGGCCGGCTTCATACCCAGAGGGGCCGACCTCGCCGTCGCAGGCCGACTTCGGAGAACTTTTTCGTTTATTAAGGTGACCGTGGTTGACCCGCGGGCTGGCCGCGGGCCCCACGACGGGCCACGTGGCGGAGAAGTCCTGCCATCGCACGCGCGCGACGGGACACCGCCGCAGGCCCGGGCCCGCCACTCCCTGGCCTCGGCCCGGGCGGAGATCTTCTGTGGCCCGAGGGGACTGCTCGCCTCCCCGCGGTCGTTTCTTCGCGTCATCAAGGCGCGTAATTAACGCGGGCGTGGGGGAGATGGGCACGATCGATCCCCACGATCCCCCACGCCGCGCCTCCTCGGCTTTGGCGCACGAGCCTACAAGTAGGGGGGGGGGGGAGGGGGAGAGACAAAGGCTCGTTCGCTCCCCCAATCCCCGTCCCTCCTTGCTCTTCTTCTTCCCTTTCTTCTTCCTCGCGCCCAACGCAGTCTCGCGCCGCAGCCCGCTCAGGCCGCCATGTCCCTGGCGCTGTCAAGCTCGTGGGACGGGTCCAACGTCCACGAGGACCACATCGAATTCCTCCGCCAGACCTGGCGCCTGCCCGCCGCCAACCTCGTGCAGGTTCGTCTGGCGCCGGAGATGGAGGTCTCGCCGGCGCCGGAGGAAGGCGAGCGCGTCGTCTTCCGCACGCACTTCTTGCGTGGCTTTGGCTTCCCGGCGAGCGGCTTCATGCGATCCTTCTTCGAATTCTGCAACCTCCAGCCGCATCACCTCACGCCCAACTCGGTGATGCAGCTGTCGGCCTTCGTTTCCCTCTGCGAAGGTTTCCTGGGGGTGCTGCTGACGCTGGAGCTCTGGGCGGAGCTCTTCCAGAAAAAGCTCGGCACCGTCACCGCCGGCGTGCCGGCTCCCTGCGGGGCCTTCATCACGATGAAGAGGGCAAGTGACAACAACCCCTTCCCTCACCTCCCTCTAATCCAGTCTGTCAAACTCTGGCAGAAATCTTACTTCTACGTCAAGAACGTCGCCCCGCACAGCGACTACGTCAATCTGCCGGCTTACGTAGCCGGCCCGCCGGCTGGGAGGCGGCCGTCTTGGGGCTTCCGGTCTAAGTCCTTGTCTCCGGCTGGGAACGCCTCCATCGCCCGGCTTCGGGTGATGATCCACTCGGAAGGCCTGCGCGCAGCCGACCTGGTAGCCGCCTTCGTCGAGCGCCGGATTCTCCCCCTTCAAAGCCGGCCCCACATGCTGTGCCAGATGAGCGGCCGGTTCGACCCTTGCCGGCTGAGCACATGGGAGATGCCCCATGCCGAGGTGGCACTTATGGTGAACTACATCGCCAACCTGAAGCTCACCGACGACTGGCAATTCGGCAAGGCGCCGTACTCCCGCGCCCATCCTCCGCCTGTGGTAAGTCCTTCTTCTTATCGTCGGCCGGCTTGAGTCAGCCGGCTTCTGACCAGGCGGCTCTTCTCTTTTTTCTTTTATCAGAACCCTCTCCTCCCGCCGCCAGCCGGGGCGGCAGGAGTCGAACGCGAGTATGCCCCGGACCGCACGGTGGATGACCTCGACGACCCGGACCTGGCCGCAGTCGCCATGGAGGACGCCGCCACAGGGGACGTCGCCGAGCCCGGAGGCACGGGGCTCTCGGCCAGTTTCGATGACTGGCCGGACGATTTCGACGCCGAAGAAATCCCGCGCCACCAGCCGGCAACCGACCGCCACAGCGCGGGCTCGTCTGTCGTGCCAGCTGCCGGTGGTGGAAAGGGGAAACGCCGGGCCGTGCTTCCACTCTTCGGAAGCCGGCCGAAGAAGACGAGGGCCTCCGCCGCGGCCACGAAGCGAGACGAAGCGGCGGCGAAGGCGGCCCGCTTCCGGAAGGCGGTGAAGAAACCTCCATCAGTTTCCGCGTAAGCCCTCTAGCCGCTTACGTGCTTGTTATTTTGTGGTCTTCCCTTGTTTGAATTCTTCTCTGATTTCTTGAGTAGGGCGCCGCTCTCCCTCGAGCGAGGCCCAGGCGGCTCCGTGGTCGGGCCGGGTGCTGGATCTTCAGGGTCCCGCCGCGTGGACCCCCGCGCCGATCTTGCAGAAGCCACGGAGCGGAACGCTCGCGAAGCGCGTCGAGAAAGGGAGGCGGCGGATCGGGAGGTGGCAGAGCGGGAGGCCGCCCGGACGGGGACGGGGCGAGCGAGCGCGGCAGCCGAGACTCCGTCGGAGCGGGCAGCCGTGGAGACGGAGGCGGAGGGCGCTCGTAACCGGCCTCCGCTGCTCGCCATCCCCCTCCACACCTTGGATCCGGACATCCCTCTGCCCACGGCGGAGGAGATCACCCCCGATCAGCCGCCGGTGCAGAGGGACGAACTCTTCGAGATCCTCGCGAAGAGGACGCCGTCGGCAGCGCCAGCCGGAGCGGGCGAAGGCGGCCAGTCGTCGGCGGTGCCGGAGGAGCCGGCCCGGGCCACGCCCGAGGCCGGAGCCGGTCTTGAGATCGAGCTGGCGGCGGGCCGGCATGCCGGAGGGAGCACGGCCCCGCCGTACACGCGCCGAGCCGCGGGTGCCGACCAGACGGCAGACGCCTTGGAGGCAGCCAGCTCCGCCACGTCCGGGTGGACTCCCAGCGGAGGAAGCGGCGAGCTGAACGTCGCGGCCCAAGGGATTCGGAGCCGGCTGCAGGCACAGGCCGGCCTCCTGAGGCAATTCACTCAGGAGTTTCTGTCGACGTGGTCTGCAATCCGGGTAAGTCTTTACTCGTTGACCGTTCTGGTCCTCTGAATTTTTTCCGCGGGGGCGCGCTAGCGCACCCACTGGGTGTAGTCCCCGAGATCCGGGCCGACTGCAGCGCAGTCGGGTCGGATCTTACTCGACGACTATCTTGATTGTTTTTTCTGATCTTTAGGATTATCACAATTCTCGTGCCTCCGCCTTCAACTCCCAGGCTCGGGAGCTGAGCCAGAGGACCGAAGACCTGGCCAGCAGCTGGCGTAAGTGTATCTTCTTTATCTGTTTCTCGTGGGGGCACGACAGCACACCCACTGGGTGTAGTCCGCAAGATTCGGGCTGACTGCAGCGCAGTCGGGTCGGATCTTCCTTGACGACTTTTCCCTTGCTGACTTTTTCTCTTTGTCTTTTGCTCGCGCAGAGGCCAACGCCGACTTGCGGAGGGAACTCGGCGAAGTGCAGGCCGCTCTTCATGCCAGGGACGCCGAGTACGCTGACTTGGTTCAGGAGCGCGACCGCCTGGCCAAGAAACTGCCGACCAGGAGGAGAGCCATAAGGCGGCCCTGCAAAAGGCGCAGGACGGCGAGGCTGCCCTGAAGGCGGAGTTCGAGACCAGGGAGGCGAGCTGGTCCGAGACACGCTAGGCGCTGGAAGAAGGCTTCGGCCGGATCGAGGATCTTATCGATGGTAGGCCGTCTTTCTTGCCCTTCTTCCATCTACCGGCCGCCTGCGGTTTTGTTTTGACTTGTGTTTGCTGTCTTGTGCAGAGTACTTTCCCGGCCAATCCGTCCTCGCCGCCCAAGCCATCGAGGCTCACCGCGAGGCGCGCCGTCTGGCCAGAGTTGTGATTCCGCTGGATGTGAATCGGACGCTGTCGGAGCAGCTTATCGCCATCCAGGCGCGACTGCAGCCGGCCCATCGGCTGCTCCGCCGGCTCCAATGTGCCGGGGCGACGGTGCTGGCCGCGCTCTGGCCCGGCCAGACGATTCCCCGCACCCCAAGCCGGACGGCCGACTGGCTAGAAGTCGCAGTCGGCCGCCTCGAGGCTTGGAAGGCGTCCGCAACCCGTCTTGGAGCCGAGCGTGCACTGGAGTTCGTCCGCGCGTGGTACCCAGGGCTAAGCCTGGACCAGCTGCGGACTTGGCGGTCGGAAGCCGACGCGGAGCTGGAGGAGGTGCGGCCGGCGATCGCACAACGCGCCTCGACGATCACCGAGTGCACCGACACCAGCGTCTTCGCGCCGGAGCTCAACGATGATGGCACCGTCCAGCCGGAGGAATGGTTCGGGCTGAACCTGGCGGACCGCGAGGACTCGGCCGAGGAGATCGCCTCCAGCGACGAGGGCGAGGACGACGAGGAGGAGGACGGCGAAGACGCCGAGCCGACTGGTGAGACGGCCGACCGCCCTCAAGCCGCCGTGCCTCCAGCAACGAGCCACGCGGGAGCGCGCCCTCTGCCGGAGGAGATGATCAAGCCGAGGTTGGCCAGCCGGCCGCTCCTCCAGCCGGCACGACCGCTTCCACCGCCCAGCCCGGCTCGTCAGCGGCCCCGCCGGCTTGATCTGCCGTTCCTATTGTCCCTGTTTTGCTTTTTCGAACAATTTTAAGTTTCCGCAATTCCACCCACCGGGGGTGTATCGAACAATGTTGGATGTCGACCTCTCTGGAGGTCCTTTGTGTAAATATTAATATATGCATGTGTTGGCTTTCATTCAAGTGCACTTTTTGTCCTTAGACTCTTTCCTTTGCCGCCTTCCCTCTTTGGGAAGGCAAGTACTCGAGCTTTCTTGGATTTGAAGCAGACTGAATGTAAGCCGGCCGGCCGGCTACTCTGGTAGTCGGTCGGCGGGAGGCAGCAAGCCGGCTTTTGTTATATATAAGCCTGTTAGTCCCTAGCCATTTTTCGTGTGCGCACCCTTTCCGGCTTGTGACTCTTGCCAGCCGGGCAGTCGGTTCTTCGAGCTGCGATTTTGGCAAGAGCCAAGCCTGGGTGTCGGCACATTACTTGTCTGACTGCGGGTAGGGCTCCTAATATAACTCCAGTCGGCCAGTCCCCGGGCCGACTCGTCGAACCCGGTACCGGACAAAATAAATGAACAGGTGATATCATACGCATGATAACTTTCATTCATAAAATAAAGGATGGCAGTCCCCAAGTCTTTCTCGGGGCGCCTACTGTTTCGTACTTAATACAAAAGTGGGCGTAATACATACTGCATTTTAACTGTAAAACTTCCGAATAATATTTGCATTCCATGGTCGCTCCGACTCCTTGCCGGTGTCGTCTCTCTTGCGTGCCTTCGGCTTCTGCGTGTCGATGAGGTAGTAGGCATCGTTGCCTAAGGCTTTGCTGACGATGAAGGGGCCTTCCCAGGGGACTGCGAGCTTGTGCTGGCCGGCTGTTCGCTAGATTAGCCGGAGCACAAGGTCGCCCTCCTGGAAGGATCTTGGTCGGACCCTCCGGCTGTGGTAGCGGCGCAAACCCTGCTGGTAGATGGCAGACGGGCTGAGGGCTAACAGCCGGCCTTCTTCCAGCAGGTCGACGCCGTCTTCTCTTGCTTCTTTGGCTTCCGCTTCCGTGTACATGGTTACCCGAGGCGAGTCGAACTCGATGTCTCTTGGGATGACTGCCTCGGCACCATATACAAGGAAGAAGGGAGTGAAGCCGGTTGATCTGTTGGGGGTAGTACGCAGACTCCATAGGACAGTCGGCAGCTCATTGAGCCAACAGCCGGCTGAACGCTCCAGAGGTACGACCAGTCGGGGCTTGATGCCGGACAAAATGAGGCCATTTGCCCGCTCCACTTGGCCGTTTGACTGCGGGCGGGCGACCGACGCAAGGTCCAGCCGGATACCTTGCGCGGCACAGAACCATGCCAAGGCACCTTTGGCAAAGTTCGTGCCATTGTCGGTGATGATGCTGTGCGGTATGCCGTACCGGGTTGTTATATCCGCAATGAAAGTCACTGCAGTCGGCCCATTCAGCTTCTTGATCGGCTTCGCCTCGATCCACTTGGTGAATTTGTCGACGGCGATGAGCAAATGTGTCATGCCGCCGCGCGCCGTCTTGAATGGGCCCACCATATCCAATCCCCAGACGGCAAAGGGCCAGGTGATGGGAATGGTCTTGAGTGCCGAAGCCGGCATGTGTTGTTGTGTGCTAAAAAGCTGGCAGCCTTTGCAGTGTTTGACTAGCTCTTTGGCGTTGTCCAAAGCAGTCGGCCAGAAGAAGCCGTGGCGGAAGGCTTTGGCGACAAGTGATCTTGATGCGGCATGGTGGCCGCACTCTCCTTGGTGTATATCCCTGAGGATCGCGATGCCTTTCTCCTGCTCGACGCATCGCTGCAAGACTCCGATGGCGCTGCGCTTCACAAGCTCTCTGTTGACGATTGTGTATGCTCCAGCCCGGCGCTGGACTTGTCTTGCTTCGTTTTTGTCAGCCGGCAGATCTTGGTTCACCAAAAAGTTGCGGATGGTTTGGGCCCATGATGGAGCGGCGACTTCCTCTGCTACCAATGTGGCTACAGCCACCGGGGTGGGCGGGCTGGGTAATGCAGTGCTGGAGTCGGCCGCCGCTTGCTGTGCTGAAGAAGTCCCCGGGCTGGCTACCGCAGTCCCAGGGCCGGCTACCGCCGTCCCCGAGCCGGGTGCGGTAGTCCCCGAGCCGGGTACTGCAGTCCCCGAGCCGAATATTGAAGTCCCCGGGCCGGCTGCTTGATTCTTCGAGCCGGACCCGGCCTCCTCGGGGTTAGGCGGCACGAAGATGGAGTCGGATTTCGGAGATGGCTTGATTGATGGCTTGAGGAGGCGCTGTAGGGCGACACCGGTTGGTATTGCTTGCCGCGTGGAGCCTATTCGGGCCGGAGCATCTGCTGGCTCGTTGTCGGCTCGCGGCACATGAAGGAATTCCCATCCATCGAATTATCCGCTGATTTGCTGCACTAGGAAGCGGTAGCTCGCCATGTTTGCGTCCTTGGCGTCCCAGTCGCCAGAAGATTGCTGCACCACCAAATCCGAGTCGCCATAGCACAGGATCTGGCGGATGCCAAGTTCCTTGGCAAGCCGGAGCCCGTGTATGAGCGCTTCGTACTCGGCTACGTTGTTGGAGGCGGCGAAGTGGATCTGCAGCGTGTATCTGAGCTTGTCGCCCTTTTGAGAGGTAAGGACGACACCGGCTCCCAAGCCGGTGCGCATCTTTGATCCGTCAAAGTGCATGCGCCAATGGGTGGAGTCGGGCGCTGGTGGTAAGTACTGGGTCTCGGCCCAGTCGACGAGGAAGTCGGCCAGCGCTTGCATCTTGATGGCGGTGCGAGGTTGGTAGAAGATCGTGTAGGGGGCCAGCTCGATGGACCATTTAGCCACCTGGCCGGATGAATCCCGGCTGCCTATGATCTCGGCCAGCGGGGCAGTGCATACGACCGTGATGGGATGCTCTTGAAAGTACGGCTTCAGCTTCTTGGCGGCGAAGTACACGCCATAGCACATCTTCTGATAGTGCGGGTAATTTTGTTTCGAGGCGGACAGCACCTCGCTCAGGTAATACACCGGCCTCTGGACCGGCTGGGCTCGGCCTTCTTCAGGGCGTTCGACCACAATGACGGTGCTGACCACTCGGCTAGTGGCGGCAATATATAGGAGCATGGGCTCCTTCTCAGTCGGTGCCGCCAAGACAGGCGGCGTGGACGGCATTTTCTTCAGCTTGTGGAAAGCTTGGTCGGCCAGGTCATTCCACTCAAAGTGAGTGCTCTTCTTCATGAGGCGGTAGAGAGGGAGAGGTTTTTCTCCAAGCCGGCTGATGAAGCGGTTCAGAGAGGCCAGGCACCCGGTGAACTTCTGAATCTCTCTGAGCTTGGTTGGGACCGCCATCCTCTCGATGGCCTTGATCTTCACAGGGTTGCACTCTATGCCGCGTTCGGAGACCAGAAAGCCTAGGAGCTGGCCGGCTGGTACTCCGAACACAAATTTCTCCGGGTTGAGCTTGATCCAGAACCGGTGCAGGTTCTCGAATGTCTCCTTCAAGTCTTCCAGTAGAGTGCCACGCTTCTCCGTCTTCACCACAACATCATCCACGTAGACGTGGGCGTTCTTGCCGAGCTGCATGAGAAGGCACTTCTGCATGCAACGCTGAAAAGTGGCGCCGGCATTCCTCAAGCCGAACGTCATAGTCAGGTAGCAGAAGGCTCCAAACGGTGTGATGAAGGCGGTCTTCAGTTGGTCATCTGGGTTCAGCTTTATCTGGTGGTATCCCGAGTAGGCATCCAAAAAGCTCAACAGCTCGCATCCGGCTGTGGAGTCTATCACTTGATCAATCCTGGGCAGAGCGAAGGGATCTTTTGGGCAGGCTTTGTTGAGGCTTGTGTAATCTATACACATGCGCCACTTGTTATTCTTTTTCAGCACGAGAACCGGGTTCGCGAGCCACTCGGGGAAGAAAACTTCCATGATGAAGCCGGCTGCGAGAAGCCGGGCTATCTCCTCCCCTATGATCCTTCTCTTCTCCTCTGACAGTCGGCGGAGGGGCTGCTTGACTGGTTTAGCATCCTCCCGCACGTGCAATTTGTGCTCGGCGAAATCCTTCGGAACACCCGGCATGTCCTTGGGGGACCATGCAAAGATATCCCGATTCTCACGGAGGAAATCGACGAGCTCGCCTTCCTATTTGCTATCCAGGCTCGCCCCAATGACGGCAAACCTCTCGGGGTGCTCGGGGTCGAGCTGTATCTTCTTGGTCTCCTTGGCCGGCTGGAAAGATCCTTGGGCATCATACTCCTTGGAGTCGGCGGGTTGGTTTAGCTACTTGGTGGCCAGGGCCACGACCCTGTCCAGCGTCTTCTTCTCTGCGGCGATCACGAGGGATTCGGCCAGCCGGCTGCTGGCCACGGCGCAGTCGGCGGACTTCTTGTAGTCGCCGGCGATGGTGATGACACCCTTGGAGCTTGGTATCTTCAGCTTGAGGTAAGCGTAGTGGGGGACCGCCATAAACTTGGCCAAGGCGGGTCGGCCAAGCAAGGCGTGGTAAGGGCTCTCCAGGTCCACCACCTCGAACCAGATTGCTTCTCGGCAGAAATGATCCTTGCCCCCAAAGAGTACATCGATCTTGATCTTGCCGATGGGGGCACAGGACAAACCGGGTACGATGCCGTGGAACACCGTTCGAGTCGGCGCAAGCTGCTTGTCCTTGACACCCAGCTTCTCCATGGTGCTGCGGTACAGGATGTTGATGCTGCTCCCACCATTGATCAGCACGCGGGAGAAGCGTGCGGCGCGCGTATCCGTTGCAAGGGTGGCCTCCAGGACCAATGCGTAGGAGCCAGGGGACGGCATCACCTCTGGGTGGTCGGCCCAGCTCCAACTAATGGGTTTCTCTGACCAGTGCATGTGGCCGGCTGGGCTGGGGGCGGCCACATTGACTTCTTGTTGCTCTCGGCGCTTGTTGCGTCGGTCTTCGGGCTGGCTCGTGAAGACAACATAAGATGCTTGCTCATCGGGGAACTCGTCCTGCACGGCGTCGACCGCGGGCCGGGCGGCCTTGGGCGGCGGAGCCGGCGGCGGCGGGCCGGCAGGCGGAGTCGGCGTGAGCCCTTCGCCCTTGGAGATTCGGGCGAGCCAGTTGCATCTGCGGGTCGTGTGGTTGGACGGCTTTGCGCCGCTGTGGAACTTGCACGGGGCATCAAGAGTTTGCTCGTAGGAGAAGGCCGGCCGCCAAGCCGACCGGCCGCCCTTCGGCTTCTTGGGCGCGGGCCGCCCCTCAGGCGGCGCATCTTCGACCGTGGCCACCTGCCGGCTAGCAGGAGGCGGCGCAGGGCCCTTGCGCTTCTGATCGTTCTGGTGTTGGCGTCGGCCGCCGTCTCCAGCCGGCGCTTGGGGCGCCGGATTGAGCACTTTTCCGGACGCGTCCACCCGGAGCTCGGTCTTCATTGAGGAGTCGGCGGTGGCGTACTTGTCGGCGATATTCAGGAGCTCGTCGAGGGTAGTCGGCTCATCGCAGAGAAGCTTGTGCTTGAGGAGGGTGCCCTCTCGGCACCCGGCAGTGAAGTATTCGATGGCTTGCACCTCGTGCACCCCTTCGCAGGAGTTGCGGAGCTCGGCCCAACGCGTGAGGTAGTCGCGAGTGGACTCGGTTGGGCCCTGTAGTCGTGAGGTAGTCGCTGTCTGGGCTTGGGAGCCCGCTTGTAGGTGCTGGTGAAGTTGCGAACGAAGGCTTCAGTGAAATCCACCCAGCTGTTGATGCTGAGGGGCTTGAGGCTGTTAAGCCAAGTCCGTGCCGTGCCTTGAAGCATGAGGGGCACATACTTTACGGCAACGCGCCGGTTGCCATTGGCGATGCTGACAGCTGTGGAGTAGTCGGTCAGCCAATCTTCCGGCTTCACCGAGCTGTTGTACTTGGGTGTATCTCTTGGGAGCGAGAACCCTTTGGGGAAGGGCTCGTCGCGGATGCGGGGGCCAAAGCAAGGCGGGCCGACATCCTCTTCTTCTTCTAGCGCCAGGGATCGGGCCAGGCGGTCGATCCGGTGGCGGGCGTCGTTTTCGCCGATTCCCTCGCGGCGACCAAGCCGGCCGCTGAGAGTCAGGTGAGCCACTGGAGGTGGGGTGGGATATCTCTCTCCGTGAGCTTGAGGCAGAGGCGGGGTGCCCCGCCATTCCATGGCTCGGGGCGGCCGTCCGCGTCTCGCTCGATGGAGATTTGGGTCCGGCTTCGGCTGGAAGCCGACTCTTTCTCGCGCCGCGCACGGGTGTTGCTTGTAGTCGGCGACCGGGAAGTCGCGCCGTGGTCGCGGTGCGGGGGAGGGCTCCCCGCGCAGGCGTCGGCTTCGTGCCGTCGTGCGGCCGCATCGATTAGTTGCTGGATGCGCCGCGTCATGTGGGGGAGGTCTTCGGCTTCCAAGCCGTCCAGCTCGTCTACGGTCGCCTGGGTGGCGCGCAGGTTCTCGAGCGGGGTGGCGTAGACCGGGCGATCCACTCCAAGCGTGTCGGCGATGACGGCGCCGCGTTGCCTGACGACGCCAGCCCGGCTTGGGCCAGCCGGAGCCGGCATGCCGAAGGCGGCGCGGTCAGCTTCGCGCTGGTAGGCCTCGGTGAGGCGTCTTACGGAGGCTAGCCGTCGGCCCTCCGCGAGGAGGGCGAGGCGGCGTGCCTCCAGAACTTCGTCGCTGGCGTCAGCCGGAAGGGGGGCGGACAAGTCGTGGGCCGCCGCGCGTGGGGCGTCGCGGGCGCCCTCGTCAGTCGGGCCGTCGAGGCCGATAACCATCACCTCGGAGGCGTCAGAATCGCGATCGCCAGCCGGAGGGAGCGGGTCGTTGTAGACCGTGACGTTGGTGGGGAAGGTATCGTAGGATGCCGTGTCGGAGTCGACAGGCATCGAGTCGGTGGAGCCAACCGACTCCAAATCCGCAGCGGGCTCGCCGGAGACGTGGAGCTGGCCGAGGAGGTTGGCGAGGTGACCAGTGCCCGCATCGGAGGCAAGCTCGTCGGAGATGCGGGCCTTGTCGAAGAGGTCGGCGAGGCCGCTCGCCGCGCAGATGTTGGTGACGCCATGCAGCGCGTCGCGGCAAGCGCCATCGGGCGAGCCGGGCTGGCTACGCTCGCGGGGAAGGAAAAGGGTTCCCGTCCAGAACAGGTCTCCGGACGACGGTGCACCTGGCCCCACGGTGGGCGCCAAATGTCGGGTGGTAGGAGCGACATATGCCAACGGGTGGCTTATCATTGCGGGGGCCAATAGAACATCGCCGGTGCCTAGAAACGGGATGAGGCAAAGACATGCACGCCGGCAAATCTTACCCAGCTTCAGGGCTCTCCGGGGAGATAACACCCCTACTGCTGCTCTGCGGGGTCTCCGCATGGTTACTAAGTGAACAAGTAGCTACAATGCTCCTTGAGCTGTTTTGGGTGGAAGGAGGAAGAAGGGCTCAGCTCAGCCTGCTTCCTCTCCTTGTATGGTGTCTAGGTCTAGAATGAGAGTCCCACCCTTTGCATGGGTGCACCGGGGGGTTTATATAGGCCTACCCCCCGGGGGTACAATGGTAATCCGACTGGGCGCAGGGCCCAGCTGTCTGTGAATATGCTATCCGGCTTCTACGCCGGCTTCTGGGGCCCGCCGGCTGGTGGGTCCCGCCGGCTGCCGGCTCCTAGGTCGACAGGCCGGCCCCACCGGCCAGGGCCTGGTCGGCGGCTGGTTACTGTTACTCCGTGTTGTTGACACAGGCTTGGTCGGGGTAAGCGTGGCTACAGTAACGCCACCTTGGCGGGCGATTACTGTAGCCCCGCCGCATCTTGTCTCCTTAATGGGCGTCTCCTTCGAGGAGGGTGGTAGGCCGGCTATCTGAAGCCGGCCCTCTATCTTGCCGGCTCGAGAGGAGGTGCGGCCGCCTTCGGCATCTCTCTGCCCGAAGGGGCCCACCGCATCGGGGGCCACGCTGGCGGCCCATCGTGGACGGCGTCAGAGCCGCCGTGGCTACAGTGCCGCGCCGGGCGGGCCGCGGCTGCCTACACGACACGCTGTACCAGGCGTGCTCCGGGTTTTGGGGGTGGCAGGCTCCACTGTAGCCACGCCCCGCTTCATCATCGCAGAGTGGACGCGTACATTGCGGGTACGGCGTTGACTGCTTTATGGGAGCCGGCCTGGCTGTAGCCGGCCTTGTTGTGGCCGGCCTCTCGTAGCCGGCCCTCCATAGCGTTCTTCATGAGGGTAAAGGGCGGGCCGCCCCCAAAGCCGGCTAGGAAGGTAGTCGGCTAGGGGGAAGCGGCCCGGATCTTGAGTCTTCTTATGAGCCGGACGGGCTCATAATTTTATCTAAGGGGCCAGGGGGAGCCGGCTAGGCTACCCATGGCTATTTACCCCGACAAGAGTTTTACCTCGTCGGCCATGAAGTTCGTGCCATTATCAGTGATGATGCTGTGGGGGACGCTATAACAGTGTACAACCCCGGATATGAAATCTATCACCGGTCCGGATTCAGCTGTTTTAACCGGTTTGGCATCTATCCATTTCGTGAATTTATCCACCATGACCAATAAGTATTTTTTCTTATGGGTTCCCCCTTTAAGGGGTCCAACCATGTCAAGCCCCCAGACTGCAAAGGGCCATGTAATGGGGATTGTTTGGAGGGCGGTGGGTGGCATGTGGCTTTGATTTGCAAAGATCTGGCAACCGGCGCAATGTTGGACCAAGTCCTGTGCATCTGCTCGGGCCGTTGGCCAATAGAATCCTGTACGGAAGGCCTTGCTTACAAGAGCCCAGGCTGCGGCGTGATGACCACCGAGTCTGGCGTGAATTTCTGCCAAAAGATTCTGCCCTTCCTCTTCGGAGATGCACCTTTGAAGGACTCCGGTAGTGCTTTTCTTGTACAATTCTCCCTCATGGACCCTGTAGCCCTTGGATCACCGCACTATGCAGCGTGCCTCATTTTGGTCCTCCGGAAGTTCCTGTCTTGTTAGGTAGGCCAGGAATTGTTCTGTCCACGGGGAAATAATGGCCATTATTTTGTGGGCTGAAGGTGTTATTTTGGTGGCGCGGCCTCCGATTGTGTCGGAGAGTTCGGTATCGGGTATTTTGGCCGGGTCCGGACTGTTGTTGCTGGTGTCCCCTTCCCATGCTACGAATGGCTTGAAGAGCCTCTCCAGAAATATGTTGGGGAGACCGCGTCGCGTTTTGCACCGATGCGGGCGAGGATATCTGCCGCCTGATTGTTTTCCCGAGCAACATGGTGAAATTCGAGTCCCTCGAACCGAGCTGACATTTTTAGGATGGCATTTCGATAGGCCGCCATTTTCGGATCCTTGGCATCGAAATCTCCATTTATTTGGGATATTGGGAGGTTTGAATCCCCACGCACCTCCAGGCGTTGAATGCCCATGGAGACTGTCATCCGAAGACCATGCAACAGAGCTTCGTATTCGGCTGCATTGTTGGAATCTGTATACAATATTTGCAGTATGTACCGAACGGTATCTCCGGTTGGGGACGTCAGGACGATGCCAGCCCCGAGACCGGCCAGCATTTTAGAACCGTTGAAGTGCATGATCCAATTGGAGTATGCGCCATACTCTTTAGGGAGTTCGGCCTCCGTACATTTCGTGACGAAGTCGGCCAGTACTTGCGATTTAATGGCTCGGCGAGGTTTGTTTGTTATGTCGAATGGGAGGAGCTCAATGGCCCATTTGGCAATCCAGCCCGTAGCGTCGCGGTTGTTGATAATATCATTAAGTGGCACTTCCGAGGCTACTGTAATCGAACACTCTTGAAAGTAGTGTCGCAGTTTCCGTGATGCCATGAATACCGCATATGCTATTTTTTGGTAATGCGGTACCGTGATTTGCATGGAGTGAGGACTGTGGATACATAGTATACCGGCTTTTGAAGAGGGAATTTGTGTCTGTCGGCTTCCTGTTCAACAACAAGCACCGCGCTTACAACTTGATGAGTTGCCGCAATGTACAACATCATTGGTTCGCCGATGTTTGGTGCGGCCAGGATCGGGTTGGTTGCCAGAATGGCCTTTATTTCTTCCAATCCGTCTGTGGCCACGTCCGTCCACTCGAAGTGTTTGGTGCGTCGAAGGAGGTGATAAAGGGGTAAAGCCTTTTCTCCCAAGCGGGAGATAAGGCGGCTTAGAGTCGGCACGCATCCAGTTAGCTTCCGGATTTGTTTGAGGCCTGTTGGGGTAGCCAACTGTGACAACGCTCGGATTTTGGCCGGATTAGCTTCAATACCTCTACTGGAGACAATGAATCCCAGGAGCTTTCCGGCTGGTACACCGAAAACACATTTTTCCAGATTGAGCTTGATGTCATATGTTCGGAGGTTGTCGAATGTGAGCCTCAAGTCGTTTATCAAAGAGTCGACGTGTTTGGTTTTGACGACCACATCATCTACTTATGCCTCTACTGTTTTGCCAATTTGTTTCTCTAGACATGTCTGAATCATGCGCTGATATGTTGCGCCGGCGTTTTTTAGCCCAAAAGGCATTGTGTTAAAACATAAGGGACCGTATGGTGTGATGAATGCCGTTGCGGCTTGGTCGGACTTCGCCATCTTGATTTGGTGGTAACCGGAGTATGCGTCGAGGAAACGCAATGACTCGTGTCCTGAAGTAGCATCAATGATTTGATCGATGCGTGGGAGGGGGAAGGGATCCTTTGGGCAAGCTTTATTGTTGTCTTTGAAGTTGACGCAAAAAAAGGTGCCAGGATTTGTCCTTCTTTGGTACCATCACCAGGTTTGCTAGCCAGTCCGGGTGTTTTATTTCTTTGATGAATCCGGCCTCTAATAGCTTGGCTAGTTCCTCTCCCATGGTCTGCCTCTTAGGTTCAGAGAAATGCCGAAGAGCTTGCTTGACCGGCTTGAATCCCTTTAGGATATTGAGGCTATGCTCGCCAGCCTGCGTGGGATTCCTGGCATGTCTGAGGGATGCCAGGCGAATATGTCCTAGTTCTCGCGCAGGAACTCTCATAGTGCAGCGTCCACAGCAGGGCTTAGCTGTGCCCTGATGGAGGCTGTTTTTGTAGGGTCCGTTGGGTGGACTTGGAATCTGACTATTTCATCCGCTGGTTTAAAAGAGGTGGACTTGGATCTCTTGTCGAGTATCACGTCGTCCCTGTCCACTATGGAGCGTAGCGTAGTTAATTCCTCGGCTGAGAGGGCTTCGGATAGTGCCTCGAGGGCCAATGCGGCTGCTTTATTTTCAGCGCGGAGTGCTGTGTCCGGATCGCTGGCGAGAGTGATGATTCCGTTGGGCCCAGGCATTTTGAGCTTCATGTACCCGTAATGGGGTATGCCTTGGAAGATTGTGAATGCCTCCCATCCTAAAAGAGTGTGATAACCACTGCTGAACGGGGCCACTTGGAATGTAATTTCCTCGGACCTATAATTATCCGTCATGCCGAATACCACATCTTGTGTGATTTTACCAGCACAGCGTGCTTCCCGACTGAGGATAATTCCTTGAAAGGTTGTGCTACTTTTCTCGATGCGGTTCCAGTCTATTTCCATCCCTCATAGATGAGGTTTAGTCCGCTACCGCCGTCCATGAGTACTTTGGTGAGTCGAAAGCCGTCCACGATTGGACTGAGGACCAGTGCGGCTGGTGCTCGGGCTGTTCGGAATTTGGGTTCATCACTGGCATTGAAGGTAATAGCCGTGTCACTCCATGGATTTGTTGCTCCTACGTGGCAGATTTCGGCCATGCTACGGAGTGTTCGCTTGCGCCTGTTATTTGACGCAAAGGTCTCGAACACTGTTAAGACCGTATTGTTATCCACTAGATGGTATTCCGTGGTATGTGGGATAAGAAGATCCTCACCAGTTTTGGCCACCTGCCGAAGTATCCAACATGCTCTAAGGCTGTGTGTTGGTATTGTGTCCGTTGTACTATGAATTTTGCAGGGTCCATTGAGCCATCCTTCCAGTATGGTTCCATACCCTGTAGAGGGTTTTTGCTTTTTGGTAGTTGACCCGGGTGTATTGTGATAATGCACCCTTTTGTTTCAGACTGGGTTTGTATTCAGGGCTGGATTATCCCAAAAGTTTACTTCGGTTTTCCAGGCACTTTCCATCGCATAGTACTTTCGTACTATGGACGCCAAGTCAGCGAAGCGTGTTATCTCACGGCGATTTATGGCGTTAAGGATTCCCTTGTCCGTGCAATTATTGAAGAAAAATAGGATTGCGTCTTCCTCGCGACAGTCCTTAACCTTGTTCATCGCAAGGAGGAATCTGGCCCAATAGTGATGTACTGTTTCCTGGGGCTCTTGCCTGATGTGGGAAAGATCGCTTATGTTTGGGTGGGTGGGCGGAATTGAATCCGAACCCTCACCTGATGTGGGATCCAGGGGCCGAGGAATTTCCAATTTTGAAAGTTCCAGTTCCGAGGTGTGACCCGATAATCCTGGCCCGCTGGCCGACTCTAAGTTCAGGGATTGGGTGTTGTCCTCCCGCGAACGGGCGTCCGGCTCGGAGAGCTCGGGAATCCAGACATATTTGGTCCTCAGGATAGAGAAAAGGTCGCCGCGTTGTTCCTCCACCACTGCAATATGATGGGTGACCGGTGGAGAGTTAATCTCCCTTTCATCGGGTTTAAGCCCAATCCGATTATAGTATGTAGCGACTCCCAAGGCGGCGATGCGATCCAAGAGCTCGTTTAAGGTGGAGAGATCCATTGGATCCATCTGTTCGGCGAGTGCCGATTTGACGTGGAGGCTGTTTTCGATGACCCGAGAATTCATCGTTGGCACGGCGGCCGAACAGGTGGTCATGATGAACCCGCCTAGCTGGAGAGTTTGGCCGACAGCCAAAGCTCCCCCAACAGTAGTACCATCTTTAAAGACGAGACGAGACATCCTTCCTTCTGGCGACGGCATAGAGGAACTCTCAATGAAAGCACAAATGTCAGTGTCAAAACCGGCGGATCTAGGGTAGGGCCCCACGAATTGTGCGTCTAAGGCGGATGGTAACAGGAGGCAGGGAACACGATGTTTTACCCAGGTTCGGGCCCTCTTGATAGAGGTAAAACCCTACGTCCTGCTTGATTAATATTGATGATATGGTTAGTACAAGAGTAGATCTACCACGAGATCAGAGAGGCTAAACCCTAGAAGCTAGCCTATGGTATTATTGTATGTTGTCCTATGGACTAAAACCCTCCGGTTTATATAGACACCGAAGAGGGCTAAGGCTACACAAGGTCGGTTACAAAGGAGGAGATATACATATCCGTATGGCCTAGCTTGCCTTCCACGCCAAGTAGAGTCCCATCCGGACACGAGACGAAGTCTTCAATCTTGTATCTTCATAGTTCAACAGTCCGACCAAAGGATATAGTCCGGCTATCCGGAGACCCCCTAATCCAGGACTCCCTCACTCCTCCTCCTCTTCCTCCTCGTGGGACTCGTCAGAAGACACCTCCACCGGCTTCGGCGTTGCGGAGGCCCCAGCGAGCGCTGGCTGCACTAGCCCGCGTACGTCAAAGGTCGGCCTGGAGGCAACAAATTGCTCCCAATCCTTGCGATGGAACAAAGGAAGAAAGGTGCTCGACGGGTACTCTTGGTTATCCCCAACCAAGAGGCACAGAACTGCAGTCAGCTCATCATTAGGCAGGGCCACCGGGCTCAGACGAACCTTGTCTTCTTCATCTCCAAGCTTCCACAAAGGGCGCGTGTGCGCCTGGAGTGGAGCAACGCGCAGCATCAAGAATTCCCTCGGGAGCATGACCCCAGTCACCTTGGCCGCCTTCGCATTGCCCGGCTTCAAATCGATCTTCATCTACTCCAACACTGACGATGCCCGCTCGTCGGTGAGCTCTATGTGAGACCACCTCTTGTCTGACTGGGGTGCCTCCGTCGGCAGTTCCAAGCGAGGATGGACGCACTTGGCACTCATCATGACCCATTTGGCCCTGATGTTGTCAACCCTCTTCCCGGTGTCCGAGATCGAGTTGGCCTAGCTGGCCACGATGAAGTTGGCGCACCCGGAGATATGGCCGCCGGTGACACGGAGGAAGAAGAAGTGGTGCAGTAGTGCCACAGATAGCATCATGCCTAGGTACGCCTCGCAATAGTAGGCGAAGATAGACAAGAGAAGAACGAAGTTGGGATGGATATGCAGCACCTATAGCCCTAAGTGGTCGAGGACCTCGAAAAAGAAATCAAAAAAGGGGGAACCAACCCAACAGTGATGTTGCTCATGAAGGAAGGGAAGAAGGTGCTTCCCTCAGACTCCGGTGCGTCGGAGGCAAGCCGGAGCTCCGTCTTCCCCCTCTTGTTGCTCTCCCCCGCCATCAGCAAGCGCGTGGCGGCTAGGTTCTTCTCTGTGACGTTGGGCGCATCAAGGGCTGGCTCAAACCAAGCCGGTGCCGAGGAGGACTTGACGCACGGCGCCATTGGTCGTCGATGCAGAGCGATGTTGAAGCGGATCTGGAAGTTCCGGAAGCAAGGAGCGAGAAAGGGGATCTAGAGCAAGGCGAGGAAGAAGCAATGAAGGGAAGCACTGTCTGCGCCAGCCTTTTTGTCAAGTCGAGCAGTTGCCGAGGCAGCGTGGGGAAGCGGAGACGCCCACGTCCAATCGACCGCCACACATCAACCGAGGTCGCAGGCTTTGGGGGCCCGCGGCGCTCCGCGATTGACCTTTGGCTTTGCCTCGAAGCCAAGCCCGAGCGCGCCTTGGGCCTGGGGGCTACTGTCGGTGTTCTAGGAACAGGGGTCCCCAGACTTGCCTGCCTGTGGCCCACGGCGTGGCTGGGCCAGCGGGTCTGTATGGGCCCATCTTCATCGACAAGGCATTCGAGACCCTCGCGAGGCGGACAACGCAAGACCTCCTCAGGAGCAGCCTGGCCAGGCAGGCTCACGAGGGGCGGAGAGCTCAAGGCAGGGCAAACCTCCCAAGGTCCTCGTGACATGAGCCATGACGATCGAGACCAGGCGGGCGCCGGCGCGCACAGTGTCCTTGCTTCCTCTTTGGTGCCAAGGGGGCAAACGTAGGCGCGGAGTACCGAGGCATCAAGCAAAGGTTTCCATATTGGTGCAACAATACCAAGACTAGAAGGACGGCAAGACGGAGGTCACCATGGAGCCTAGGACGGCGTCACTACCAGAGCCTTTGGCAGGCGAAGACCGCTTTTGTCAGGATAAGCTGTACTAGTTGTCCCCTTTCAAATTGGCCGTTGTTGGCTCCATTCCCGCTCAATATTTGGGGAGGGGACCGGGGCCTATATAAGTAGAACTATCCTCCACAGTAGGGGGGATCGACCTCATCACAAATCGAGAGCGGATCCAAGATCATCTCACCCACAAGTTCACCAAGCACAAGAACGCCTCAACCTCAGGAGACCGTTCTTCCCCTTGTACTGTTCATCATCAGCCGAAGAGGCAATCCACCACCGCCACACTGGAGTAGGGTATTACACCATAACGGTGGCCCGAACAAGTATAAATCTTGTGTCTTTCTGTGTTGTGAGTACGTTGAGTTCGTCTGTGAGATCTTAGAGAGCTAGGGCGTGGATCGACAGGGAGAAAACCTTCACGCGCACCCCTGTGTTCGAACCTCAAGGGTTTGCCGGAACCCGAGATCAGACAGAATGAAACTTTCGGGAGAGTTATTTTTGGAACAAACGTGATCCTGGGGATTTGGAGTAGACGTCAAGAAAGAAACAAGGTGGCCACGAGGCAGGGAGGCGCGCCTGCCCCCTTGGGCGCACCCCCACCCTCGTGGGCCCCTCGTAGCTCCACCGACCTACTTCTTCCTCCTATATATATCCATATACTCCGAAAACATCCAGGAGCACCATGAAACCCTATTTCCACCGCCGCAACCTTCTGTACCCAAGAGATCCCATCTTGGGGCCTTTTCCGGAGCTCCGTCAGAGGGGGAATCGATCACGAAGGGCTTCTACATCAACACCATAGCCTCTCCGATGATGTGTGAGTAGTTTACCACAGACCTTCGAGTCCATAGTTATTAGCTAGATGGCTTCTTCTCTCTCTTTGGATCTCAATACAATGTTCTCCTCGATCTTCTTGGAGACCTATTCGATGTAACTCTTTTTGTGGTGTATTTGTCGAGACCCGATGAATTGTGAGTTTATGATCAAGTTTATCTATGGACAATATTTGATTCTTCTCTGAAATCTTTTATGTTTGATTGGTTATCTTTGCAAGTCTCTTTGAATTATCAGTTTGGTTTGGCCTACTAGATTGATCTTTCTTGCAATGGGAGAAGTGTTTAGCTTTGGGTTCAATCTTTGGGTGTCCTTTGACAGTGATAGCAGGGGCAGCAAGGCACATATTGTATTGTTGTCATCGAGGATAAAAAGATGGGGTTTATATCATATTTCTTGAGTTTATCCCTCTACATCATGTCATCTTACCTAATGCATTACTCTGTTCTTATGAACTTAATATTCTAGATGCATGCTGGATAGCGATCGATGTGTGGAGTAATAGTAGTAGATGCAGAATCATTTCGGTCTACTTGTCGTGGACGTGATACCTATATACATGTCATGCCTAGATATTCTCATAATTATGCACTTTTCTATGAATTGCTCGACAGTAATTTGTTCACCCACCATAATACTTATGCTATCTTGAGAGAAGCCACTAGTAAAACCTATGGCCCACGGGTCTATCTTTTATCATGTAAGTTTCCAATCTATTTTATTTTGCAATCTTTATTTTCCTACCCATATCAGTAAAATACCAAAAATATCTATCTTATTATCTCTATCAGATCTCACTCTAGTTAGTGAACATGCAGGGATTGACAACCCCTTTATCGCGTTGGTTGCGAGGTTCTTATTTGTTTGTGTAGGTACGAGGGACTTGTGTTTAGTCTCCTACTGGATTGATACATTAGTTCTCAAAAACTGAGGGAAATACTTACGCTACTTTGTTGGATCACCCTTTCCTCTTCAAGGGAAAACCAACACAGTGCTCAAGAGGTAGCACCCCCACCCTCATGGACAGGGTGTGGGCCCCCTTACGTTGATTCTTTCGCCAGTATTTTTTATATATTCCAAAAATATTCTCCATTGATTTTCAGGTCATTCCGAGAACTTTTATTTTTGCACAAAAATAACACCATGTCAATTCTGCTGAAAACAACGTCAGTCCGGGTTAGTTCCATTCAAATCATGCAAGTTAGAGTCCAAAACAAGGGCAAAATTGTTTGGAAAAGTGGATACGATGGATGGAGACGTATCAACTCCCCCAAGCTTAAACCTCTGCTTGTCCTCAAGCAATTCAGTTGATAAACTGAAAGTGATAAAGAAAAACTTCTACAAACTCTGTTTGCTCTTGTTGTTGTAAATATGTAAAGCCAGCATTCAAGATTTCAACAAAGATTATGAACTAACCATATTCACAATAACATTTAGGTCTCATGTTTACTCATATCAATGGCATAATCAACTAGCGAGCAATAATAATAAATCTCGGATGACAACACTTTCTCGAAAGAATCACAATATGATATAACAAGGTGGTATCTCGCTAGCCCTTTCTGAGACCGCAAAACACAAATGCAGAGCACCCCTGAAGATCAAGGGCTGTCTGGAAATTGTAATTCATGGTAAAACAGATCCAGTCACAGTCATACTCAATGTAAACTAATAGTAATACATGCAATTGACAGCGGTGCATTACAACTAGTGCTTTTTAATAAGAGGATTATGACACGGTATAAAAGTAAATGGATAAGCCCTTCGCAGAGGGAAGCAGGGATTTGTAGAGGTGATAGAGCTCGATTTTCAAAGAGATACAGACAGCCCTAGTTGATACATGAGCTATTCGAGCAGACAAAACAGAATTTCATTTGAACGTTTAGAGTTTGGCACATACAAATTTACTTGGAACGGCAGGTAGATACCGCATATAGTAAGGTATGGTGGACTCATATGGAATAACTTTTGGGGTTTATGGAAGTGGATGCACAAGCAGTATTCCCGCTTAGTACAAGTGAAGACTAGAGAGAGACTGGGAAGCGACCAACTAGAGAGCGACAACAGTCATGAACATGCATTAAAATTAATCAACACTGAATGCAAGCATGAGTAGGATATAATTCACCATGAACATAAATATCGTGGAGGCTATGTTGATTTTGTTTCAACTACATGTGTGAACATGTGCCAAGTCCAGCCACTCGAACAGTTCAAAGGAGGATACCACCCTATCATACCACATCACAACCATTTTAATAGCATGTTGGCATGCAAGGTAAACCATTATAAACTCCTAGCAAATTAAGCATGGCATGAGCAACTATAATCTCTAATTGTCATTGCAAACATGTTTCATTCATAATAGGCTGAATCAGGAACGATGAACTAATCATATTTACAAAAACAAGAGAGGTCGAGTTCATACCGGCTTTTCTCATCTCAACCAGTTCATCATATATCATCATTATTTCCTTTCACTTGCACGATCGAATGGTGTGGATAATAATAATAGTGCACGTGCATTGGACTAAGCTGGAATCTGCAAGCATTCACTACAAGGGAGAAGACAAGGTAATATGGGCTCTTTGTTAGATCAACAATAATGCATATGAGAGCCACTCAACATTTTCATTATGGTCTTCTCCTCTCGACCCCCAAAGAAAAAGAAAAGAAACAAAACTATTTACACGGGAAAGCTCCCAACAAGCAAAAGAAGAACGAGAAATCTTTTTGGTTTTCTTTCTAATTACTACTACTACAAGCATGAAAACTAAACTAGCTAAAAGCTACTAATAATTTTTTTGTTTTTATTAAGGTTTTTCAAACACACAAGAAGAAAGCTTAAAAAGAAAATAAACTACCATGGATATTACAATGAAAAAGCATGAGCACCGACAACTATAATGAGTGTGTGAACATGAATGTAATGTCGGTGAGAAATACGTACTCCCCCAAGCTTAGGCTTTTGGCCTAAGTTGGTCTATGCCCATGGATCAAAGTGGTCCCTCCAGTGTACTGAGGAGGATCCTCAGGGTGCCACTGGTTAGCGATCTCCTCTGGACCCCACTGATAAATAGATTGACAATGAGGGTCAAGTGGTGGCTCTGGCTCAGGGGCTGATGTCAGGCTCTGGTAGGCATGGATGGCCTTCGGCAGAACAAGGTACATGCCTGAAAATATGTTGAACAATGAAGGAGCAGGCAAGGTAATAGTCTCAAAGTAGTCTTTATCAAATATCAGTCTATAGTTAAACAGCTTCTTCTTATTCTTAACAATAAAATCATGTGCTACCATACTCTTATAATCTAGAAAAATATGAGGCAACAACTTTTCCTCTTTCTTATAATGCCTAATAGGTATGTTAAAGTGTGCAGCAAGGCGTGAGGCGAAGATGCATCCTAAGACGGACCCTTTATACGGTTCAGATTTAACTGTTTAGCAACAATAGCGACTAAACTAAAAGTGGTATCACAAAACAAAGCATGGCGCAAAATAACAATATCAGGGGCACCAAGATTTCCACAGTTCCCGCGACCAATTAAGCATCTACTAGCAAATATTGCGAAGTAACATAGAACAGGAAAATGTATGCTAGTGATTCTTGCATCAGAAACTTTCCTCGTTTCCCCTACAACAATCATATCAATAAATCCCTCCACATCATTACGATGTGGTTCCTCTATGCTACCCTCAAAGGGTATCCTACAAACCCGGCAAAAATCATAAAGTGACATCTCCTTATGCTCATCATATAAATAAGATTCCACTGAAGGTGGCGATCTCCTAGCATGGAAATGAAAATTTTGCACAAAAATATTGGTGAGTAGGAGATACTGTTCACGCTGGTCATGGAGGAAGTCGGTGAGGCCTGCATTCTCAGCCAAATAATAAAAATCTTCATAAATCTCGGCTTCTCTCAAGAACTCATCACAAGGCCATTCACACAGCCGAACCTCCACAGTACGAGAGAGATTATACTTGGGCTTCTTATTTTCTTCACTTTTCTTATCCTTCGAGCTTCGGTTCGATCTATCATAGAGTTCGTACTAGAATAACACCTTAAGATGCAAATCAACCAAAACCCTAATGTCACCTAGGTACTCCAATGTCACCTCAAGTACCCATGGATATGATTATACGAGATGCATCACACAATCTCAGATTCATCTATTCAACCAACACAAAGAACTTCAAAGAGTGCCCCAAAGTTTCTACCGGAGAGTCAATACGAAAACGTGTGCCAACCCCTATGCATAAGTTCATGAGGTCAAGCAACTCGCAAGTTGATCACCAAAACATCCATCAAGTGGATCACATGATATCCCATTGTCACCACAGATACGCACGTGCAAGACATACATCAAGTGTTCTCTAATCCTTAAAGACTCTTGTAACGCCCTCGATGCGGCTATATCTCCTACGTGTTGGAGCACGACTTAAAGGCATAACCAAATTGAAAGCAATGTCGCAAGTAAGGTAATCTTCACAACAACCCATGTAAATAGATAAACAAGGGGAAAGGTACATAGTTGGCTTACACTCGCCACATCACACAAGGTAGATAAATAGCATTACAATCATCCAATCACTCATGGTCCGACTACGGTACCAAAATAAAAGATCAACCCCAACATGCGACATGGTCTTGATCGCCCCAACTGGGCACCAGTACTGATCATCAGGGAAAGACACATAGTAACGACGGGAGGCTTCATCGAACTCCCACTTGAGCTCAAGCGCATCATCTAGAACAGAGTCATTGGGCCCTGCATCTGGTTTGGAAGTAATCTGTGAGCCACGGGGACTCAGCAATCTCGCATCCTCGCGATCAAGACTATTTAAGCTTATAGGTAAGGCAAGGTAACATGTGGAGCTGCAGCAAGCGACTAGCATATTTGGTGGCTAACCTGTTCGCAAAAGAGAGGGAGAAGAGAAGGCAAAGCACGAACGAAGAACTAAAGAACAACCTACGGCAAACATTACTCCAACACCGTGTTCACTTCCCGGACTCCGCCGAGAAGGGACCATCACGGTAACACACGCAGTTGATTCATTTTAATTAAGTTAAGGTTCAAGTTATCTACAACCGGACATTAACAAATTCCCATCTGCCCATAACCGCGGGCACGGCTTTCGAAAGTTGAAATCCCTGCAGGGGAGTCCCAACTTAGCCCATCACAAGCTCTCATGGTCAACGAAGGATATACCTTCTCCCAAGACATTCTGATCAGACTCGGTATCTCGGTTCTACAAGACAACTTCGACAATGGTAAAACAAGTCTAGCAACACCGCCCGAATGTGCCGAAAAATCCCGATAGGAGCTGCACATATCTCGTTCTCAGGGCACACTCAGATGAGCCAGACGTCGGGTAGGCCAGCCCAGAGTTGCCCCTGGTAGCCCCGGACATCGCTCGGTTGGACCAACACTTAGAGAAGCACTTGCCCGGGGGGGGTTAAAATAAAGATGACCCTTGAGTCCGCGAAACCCAAGGGAAAAAGGCTAGGTGGCAAATGGTAAAACCAATGTTGGGCATTGCTGGAAGAGTTTTATTCAAGGCGAACTATCAAGCGGTTCCCATTATCACCCAACCGCGTAAGGAACGCAAAATCCGGGAACATAACACCGATATGACGGAAACTAGGGCGGCAAGAGTGGAACAAAACACTAGGCAAAAGGCCGAGCCTTCCACCCTTTACCGAGTATATAGATGCATTAAGATAACAAGATAATATAATGATATCCCAAAATAAACAATGTTCCAACAAGGAACGAATCTCCAATCTTCACCTGCAACTAGCAACGCTATAAGAGGGGCTGAGCAAAGCGGTAACATAGCCAATCAACTGTTTGCTAGGACATGGTGGATTAGAGGTTTGACATGGCAATTTGGGAGGAATGATAAGCAAGTGGTGGGCATCGTAGCATAGGCATAGCAAAAGAGCGAGCATCTAGCAAGCAAAGATAGAAGTGATTTCGAGGGTATGATCATCTTGCATGCAAAGTTGTCAGAGTTGACTTGATCCTCACAAGCAAACTCAACGAGCTCCTCATTAGTGAACTTGTCTCCCAGCTCTACCCAAACAAGGCAAACAAGCAAAAGGAACACAATCAACCACGTGCAAATGCTCGAACAACATGATGCAAACATGGTATGCTATGCGGGATGCGATATGTGATGCATATGCAAAATTTGATAAGGAATGATTGAACCTGGCCTCAACTTGGAAATCCAAGAGTGCCACTGGATAGGTGAGGTGATTTCGGTTGAAATCGATATAAGGATCACCGGAATCGGATGCACGGTTTGGAAATGGCAAGCAAAACAAATATGGCACCGGTCTGCGATAAATAGCAAGTAGCCATCTAAATGCATCAAGATAAATATGCTACAGCACTCAAACATGGCAACAAAATACATGGCAGGGATCCACTCATAATGCTTGACAAAAGATGAACACTGAGCTACGGCCAATTCATCAATTAACAGGTTCAAACAAGCATGGAAAAAACGCAAACGATAATAGATTTCAGACTTGGTGAAATTAACACAAGTCTGGAATTTCAGATCAGGTAGCACATTTTGGAGCATGAAACTATATGCTATAGGAACTTAACATGGAAAAGCAAGGCATGGCATGGAGCTACTCAAAGAGCTTAACAAAAGTATCTTAGTGACCTTGAGCCAAAAGGGATCAGAAAATACAATTGCAAGTGAACATGGCAAAAACATAATCAGATCTCAGACTTAGAGAAAAACTGGAGCATGCAAATCTATTAACGAGTAGGCATGTTCACGAGATCGATGCACTCACTACAGAGAAAGGCATCACAAACTAAGCATACACCCATCAAGAATACATATTATATAAGCTACACATGGCAAGAACAACAACATATCATGCACGGATCAACAACAACATCCTCGGCAAAATCGCTAACAAGTAGACAATCTGCCAGGAATTACGAAATAGAAAAAGTAGAGCTCGATTGACTCAAGGTAGGTTGCTCCATAAATGCAAACAAAGACACGGATGGATAGAGCACCACAATGTTAACAAATCATCCTTACTGATCATCCTGAAAAGAGGCACGGATCACTAGGAAACAACATGAACATATGGCATATTGATAAAAAAACAGATCAAGGACTTACTGAAATTCTAAGTCCCTGAAATCAGCATTAACGAATGCACTACTTTGCAAGCTTGTACTTGTCACCACACATGTCACAAAAATACATGGTAAGCACCTCTATAAAGGTGGCAGAGCATATAACAAAACACATGTAGAGCTCAGGAGCATATCATGCACACATTAATCATGGCAAAAATGACAAATAGCTATTTGGTGCAGCAGATCTGACAATTAACTCAAATAGCTCTCCTCCAACAGCATTTCTGGCATCAAGATGAGCTCAAATGAAAATGATGCAATGAGATGAAATGATGTACTCTCTGAGATGAACATTTTGATATGCTACACGCCCAAAACGGAGCTACGGATTCGGAGTTATAGCATGATGAAAAACGCAAAATATCTAGGGTTTCGGGGGAAAGTCAACTGCGTCTGGATCTGGATCTGGCCGGCGCATAGATTGAGGTTTGCCGGAGTACTGTTGCTGTTCATCGGTGACGGTGGATCCGGCCGGCGTGCTCGTTGCAGGAGGAGCCCGGGGCCGCGGGGAGGCTCGCTGGAGGCCGGATCGGGCGCGGGGCGGCGCTCCGCGGCGAGGTGAGGCGGCGAGGAGCTCCGGCCGGCGCGGGCGGAGGAGAAGCTTCGGGCGGCGGCCGGCAATGGCGCCGCGGCGGCCGGGCACGGGGGTGGCGACCAGGTGGAAGGAAGCGGCGGAGGCCGGGCCGGGAGGGCCCCGCACGGGCCTCGCGGGTCCTTGGGGTCGGCGGCGAACTGGGGACCGTCCCAGGGACACATGTCACGCGGAGATTGGCCGAGAGGGAGCGGTGCGGACACGTCCGGCCGTCCGGATTTCGTCCGGCGGCGGCGGGTGGAGTTTATCTAGGGTTTCGTCCGTGATTTCGAATGGGGGTTCTTTATATAGGCCTGGAGGGAGCTAGGAGAGTCCAAATGAGGTGCGGTTTTCGTCCGCGCAATCGTGATTGAACGCTCTAGATGTTGGAGAGGGTTTTGGTGGGTTTTGGGCCAAAATGGAAGGGTGTTGGGCTGCAAGACACACGAGGCCTTCTCAGTCCCTCGGTTAACCGTTGGAGTATCAAACGAAGTCTAAATGGTACAAAACTTGACAGGCGGTCTACCGGTAGTAAACCAAGGCCGCTTGGCAAGTCTTGGTCCAATCCAGGAATGTTTAACCCCCACACATGAAAAGAAGCTAGAAAGGACCACCGGAGGAGATAAGAGCGCCGGAATGCAAAACGGACAACGGGGAAAATGCTCCGATGCATGAGACGAACACGTATGCAAATGCAATGCACATGATGACACGATATGGAATGCATGACAACGACAACAACACACGGAGACAAAAACCCGAACCCGAGGAAATAAAATAACTTAGTGCCGGAAACAGCAAGAGTTGGAGTACATATAAGGTAAATTACATCCGGGGTGTTACAACACTCCACCACTACGAAAGGATCTCGTCCCGAGATCTAGGACTGGAAGAACGCCGAGTACTCATAATGGAGGTGATCCTCGCGTTCCCAGGTGGCTTCACGGTCGGAATGGTGTGACCACTTGACTTTGAGGAATTTGATTGACTTATTGCGATTCTTGCGTTCAGTCTCTTAAATAATAGCAACGGGGTGCTCACGATAAGAGAGATCTTCTTGGAGATCAATGTCTTCGAAGTTGACGGTGCGATCAGGAGTCTTGAAGCACTTGCGGAGATGAGAGACATGGAACACGTCGTGCATATTTGCAAAGTTTGAAGGAAGCTCGAGTTAATAGGCGAGATCGCCTCTCTTGCTGACGATCTTGAAAGGACCCATGTATCTAGGGGCAAGCTTCACTTTGATACCGAAGCGACGAGTACCTTTCATTGGAGAGATGCGGAGGTAAACATGATCTTCGATCTCGAAAGCCAAATCACGGTGCTTACTGTCATAGTAGCTCTTCTGGCGCGATTGCGCTGCTTTGAGGTTATCACGAATGACTTTACACATTTCCTCTGCCTCTATGATCAAGTCATTTCCCAAAAGTTGACGTTCACCGGTTTCTGACCAGTTGAGTGGAGTACGGCACTTCCTGCCATACAGAATTTCGAATGGGGCCTTGCTTGAAAACTGTTGTTGTAGGAGAATTCGCCGCATGGAAGGCAATCCTCCCACTTCATACCGAAGGAGATCACACAAGCCCTGAGCATATCTTTAAGAATCTGATTGACACGCTCGACTTGACCGCTAGTTTGAGGACGGAAAGTTGTGCTGAAGCGGATGTTGGTGCCCATGGCCTTCTGAAAAGAATCCCAAAACTTGGAGGTAAAGATGCTGCCACGGTCTGAAGAGATCACCTGTGGAATGCCGTGCAAAGAGACAATTGGAGAGGTATAGAGCTCCGCCAATTGAGCTGCAGTGATAGACTCTTTGATAGGGAGAAAGTGAGCCACTTTATTGAGTTTGTCGATGACAACGAATATAGCATCATTGCCATGCTTGGACTTTGGAAACCCAGTCACGAAGTCCATCTCAATGTGGTCAAACTTCCATTATGGAATGGCAAGAGGTTGGAGGAGACCAGCTGGCCTCTGGTGTTTTGCCTTCACTCTTCTGCACACATCACATTCATTCAAGAACTGAGCAATCTCGCGCTTCATTCGAGTCCACCAATAAGCCTGCTTGAGGTCCTGATACATCTTCGTACTCCCAGGGTGGATGGAGAGGAGTGAATTGTGTGCCTCATTCACGATAACTTTATGAAGGTCACCTTTAGGCACAACAATACGATCCTCGAAGAAGAGAGTATACTTGTCATCAAGGTGATAGCACTTGTACTTGGGTTGACTCTTGGCAATCCCAATCTTCACCTTCTTCACCATAGCATCAAGAAGTTGAGCCTCGTGAATCTGCTCTTCCAAGGTACGAGAGACTTGAAGGTTGGCGAGGAAACCTTGAGGAACAACTTGCAGATTGAGTTTGCGGAAAGCTTCACAAAGCTCGGGTTGGTAAGGCTTGAGAATCAGACTGTTGCAGTAAGCCTTCCTGCTCAATGCGCAGCAATCACATTGCCTTGCCTGGAGTATACTCGATACTCGGATTATACTCTTGAATCATTTCGACCCAACGAGTCTTCCTGAGGTTGAGATTGGGCTGAGTGAAGATGTACTAGAGACTCTTGTGGTCAGTGAAGATGTCCACTTTTCTTCCCAATAAGAGATGTCTCCAAGTTAAAAGAGCATGCACAACTACCGCCAACTCGAGGTCATGAGTGGGGTAGTTCTTCTCGTTGGGCTTCAACTGGCGATAGGTATAGGCCACAACTTTCTTCTCTTGCATCAACACTGCACCAAGACCTTGAAGAGAGGCATCGCAGAAGACCTCGAACGGTTTGGATTCATCAGGAGGAGTCAGAACTGGAGCAGTGACCAATTCCTCTTTCAAAGTGTTGAAAGCAATGTCACATTCCGGAGACCAAATGTACTTGACGTGCTTCTGGAGAAGGTTTGAAAGAGGCTTTGCGATCTTTGAAAAGTTCTCAACGAACCTTCGACAGTAGCTTGCGAGACCAAGGAAGCTACGGAGTTGCTTCACGTTTTGAGGTGGTTCCCAATTCGCAATTGCAGACACCTTCTCAGGATTCACCGCTATGCCCTTGGCAGAGATGATATGCCCAAGATAAAGAACCTCATCGAGCCAAAACTCCCACTATGAGAACTTGGTGTAGAACTGATGTTCCCTGAGCTTATCGAGCACCAAACGCAAGTGCTTGGCATGATCTTCCTTGTTCTTCGAAAAGACCAGAATGTCGTCGAGATAGACCAAAACGAAGTCATTTGTGTAGGCGTTGAAGATGAAGTTCATCATGCAAGAGAAAGTCGGAGGAGCGTTGACGAGGCCAAAAGACATGGCAGTGTATTCATATGAACCATAGCTTGTTCTGAAAGCCGTCTTGGGAATATCTTGCTCACGGATTCGAATCTGGTGATAACCCATACGGAGATCAAGCTTGGAGAATACTTGGGCACCTTTGAGTTGTTCGAACAACTCGTTGATGTTGGGAAGTGGGTACTTGTTCTTGATAGTCTTCTTGTTCAATGGACGGTAGTCAACACAAAGTCGATCCGTTCCATCCTTCTTCTTCACAAAAAGTACTCCACAACCCCACGGAGAAGAACTAGGTCTGATGAGACCCATTTGCTCTTGAATATCGAGTTGCTTCTTCAGCTCCTTCAACTCTTCAGGTCCGAGCTTGTAAGGACGCTTGCAAACCGGTTCCGTGCCAGGTTCAAGATCGATGACGAATTCAACTGGCCGGTGCGGAGGCATTCCTGGAAGCTCTTATGGAAAGACGTCTTGATATTCGCAAACGACTGGAATTTGCGAGATGGCATCCAGTTCACCCTTCTCATTGAGAGAAAACAGACGGATTGTATCATCACGAGCGGCAAAGACAATTACATCCTTAGACGAATGAGTCAATTGAATCTGCCTGGCAGCACAATCAAGGTGCACCTTGTGCTTAGAAAGCCAATCCATTTCGAGAATAAGATCAATATCCGAGTTACCAAGGACCACTGGAGAGGATAGAAACTTGTAGTCGCCCAACGTGATAGTAACATCCGGGGTCATAGCGCTTGCATTCATGAATTTACCCGGAGAAACAACGGATAACTGACTAGGTAATTCTTGTAAAGGCAACTCATGCTTAGAAACAAATGGTCTCGAGATGAAACAATGCGATGCACCAGTGTCAAAAAGTACTTTAGCTGGAATATCATTAATAGGAAGGTTACCCATAATCACATCTGGCGAGTCCTCTGCCTGAGCTGCATTCAGCAAGTTGACCTTAGCAGACTTGGGGTTATGCTTGACCATAGCTGTACTTGCCGATTTCACAGGAGGAGGAGGAGGGAGACGCCTCTGATTGAAGCATTTGTTGGCGTAGTGACCCTTCTGTTGACACTTGTTGCACGTGACCTCTGAAAGCGGATGGTGATATGGAGCACTCGATCTTGGAGCTTGAGACGAAGTCTTGTTCTGAAAGCCAGGGTTGGGTGGGTGGGAAGATCCACTGCCACCTTTGCTCTTCTGTTGATAAGGCTGACGGAATGGAGGAGGAGGAAGCCAATACTTCTGCTGCTTAGCCACTTGAGTAGAGGAAGAAGGAGTAACATCTCTGACTCGCTTCTTGGAAGCATCGGACTTCAGTTGAGCAGCCTCTTGCTTCAATGCCATGTTGTAGAACTCATCGTACCTCAAGGGCTCAAAGAGAACAAGAGCTAGCTGGATTTCTTCTCTGAGACCACCCCTGAACTGGTATATCATGCTCTTCTCGTCAGGGACGTCCTGCTTAGCAAAGCGGGCGAGCTTCTGAAACATCTTGTTGTAATCATAGACAGACATAGAGCCTTGCTTCAGGTTGTGGAATTCCTCACGCTTGCTTTCAACCACGCTCTGAGGAATATGATGAGCTTTGAAGTCTTGACGGAATTCATCCCAGGTAATCACACGGCCTCCTCTAGAATCTTTGTACTGCAGAAACCATTCTGCAGCTTGGTCTTTGAGTTGGAAGGAAACGAACTTGACAAAGTCCTCAGGCCTGATGTTACTGCACTCGAAATGCTTGCACAAGTCCACGAGCCTATCATCAGCGTCAGTTGCCTCAACGCAATTGCTGAAGGTCTTTGGCTGGTTAGCAAGGAACTGGTTGAGTGTAGCAAAGTGATTCTGATTGTTGCCTTGATAGCCTTGGTTCGCTTGGTTGCGCTCTTGAAGAATTTGCATGATCATCTGCGTGTTTGCATTGGTAGCGGCCATCACAGCTTGCCATGCCTCCGGAGGAGGAGGTGGTGGTGGCGGATCAGGATTCGGAGTCATGCGCATTGGAGGAGCCATCCTGAACAGGTTGACATCCATTAGCACACTGATAGACAAAAATTGAAGTTGAATCCAACGGGTAGAAATTGCAACATATAGTCTTCACATCCGAACAGAATGAACGAATGTATTCCAATTGAAATGGTCACATATCCATAAATTGAGAAGCCACTTAGAATTTAGGTAGAGGAATAAATCAACAAGGTATGGAGCAAGAACGAATACTCGGTAAGGATCACCCAATCTCAAACCAAATATCCATGGAAGAAGAACTAGAGCTACAAGAATTCCCACCTATGAAACTCCCGAACCTTTCCAGTTATGCAATCAGGTGTTGGGGATACAGGGGAAGCATAAAATCTCACCCAATTCTAGCAAACCCTACATCCAGCTGTATCCATCCTTCAACACATAACCGAGAAAAACTTTGGAAATCGTCTACCTCAACCTTCGAAAAGCATCTGTTATACAAGTTATGGCAATACTCCCGAACTCCCGCCCCAGTACTGGGTGGCGTCGAGGTTATCTCACCAACAACTGCATAAAAGAGATTTTCGATGTCGGCGAACTAAACTCAGGTATTCCAGAACTGCAACGATAAAATTGTGACGACAACACCTTGGAGCTCAACTCCCCGGGACACTGCCACAACCCCTAAATGACAGGAGGCACCAAGAACAATGTTCTCGTCACAAATCGATCGGAACGATTCCAAGATACCCGCGTGATCCTAAAAAAAATTAGTGAAAATTGAGAAGAGAAGAGTCAAATCTCTACGTCAGGATGCCTTACCAGAGCGATGAAGGGACTGGGGAGTAAAAAGAATTCCTAAACTCTCCGATATATAATTCCTAAATGACTCAAAACATTTTTCTAGACTCAATAACGGCTGCTAATTCGATCAAGCAGTGGGGGCTCCTAAGGTCGGGGAAGGCTCTGATTACCAACTTGTAATGCCCTTGATGCGGCTATATCTCCTATGTGTCGGAGCACGACTTAGAGGCATAACCACATTGAAAGCAATGTCGCAAGTAAGGTAATCTTCACAACAACCCATGTAAATAGATAAAAAAGGGGAAAGGTACATAGTTTGCTTACACTCGCCACGTCATACAAGGTACATAAATAGTATTACAATCATCCAATCTCTCATGGTCCGACTACGGTACCAAAATAAAAGATCAACCCCAACATGCGACATGGTCCCGATCGCCCCAACTGGGCACCACTACTGATCATCAGGAAAAGACACATAGTAACGACGGGAGGCTTCATCGAACTCCCACTTGAGCTCAAGCGCATCATCTAGAACGGAGTCATCAGGCCCTGCATCTGGTTTCGAAGTAATCTGTGAGACACGGGGACTCGGGCAATATCGCACCCTCGCGATCAAGACTATTTAAGCTTATAGGTAAGGCAAGGTAACATGTGGAGCTGCAGCAAGCGACTAGCATATTTGGTGGCTAACCTATTCGCAAAAGAGACCGAGAAGAGAAGGCAAAGCACGAACGAAGAACTAAAGAACAACCTATGGCAAACATTACTCCAACACCGTGTTCACTTCCCGGACTCCGCCGAGAAGAGACCATCACGGTAACACACGCAGTTGATTCATTTTAATTGAGTTAAGGTTCAAGTTATCTACATCCGGACATTAACAAATTCCCATCTGCCCATAACCGCGGGCACGACTTTCGAAAGTTCACATCCCTGCAGGGGAGTCCCAACTTAGCCCATCACAAGCTCTCACGGTCAACGAAGGATATACCTTCTCCCAAGACATTCCGATCAGACTCGGTATCTCGGTTCTACAAGACAACTTCGACAATGGTAAAACAAGTCCAGCAACACCGCCCGAATGTGCCGACAAATCCCGATAGGAGCTGCACATATCTCGTTCTCAGGGCACACTCAGATGAGCCAGACGTCGGGTAGGCCAACCCAGAGTTGCCCCTGGTAGCCCCGGACATCGCTCGGTTGGACCAACACTTAGAGAAGCACTGGCCCGGCGGGGTTAAAATAAAGATGACCCTTGAGTCCGCGAAACCCAAGGGAAAAAGGCTAGGTGGCAAATGGTAAAACCAATGTTGGGCATTGCTGGAAGAGTTTTATTCAAGGCGAACTGTCAAGGGGTTCCCATTATCACCCAACCGCGTAAGGAACACAAAATCCGGGAACATAACACCGATATGATGGAAACTAGGGCGGCAAGAGAGGAACAAAACACTAGGCAAAAGGCCGAGCCTTCCACCCTTTACCAAGTATATAGATGCATTAAGATAACAAGATAATACAATGATATCCCAAAATAAACAATGTTCCAACAAGGAACGAATCTCCAATCTTCACCTGCAACTAGCAACGCTATAAGAGGGGCTGAGCAAAGCGGTAACATAGCCAATCAACGGTTTGCTAGGACATGGTGGGTTAGAGGTTTGACATGGCAATTTTGGAGGCATGATAAGCAAGTGGTAGGCATCATAGCATAGGCATAGCAAAAGAGCGAGCATCTAGCAAGCAAAGATAGAAGTGATTTCGAGGGTATGATCATCTTGCCTGCAAAGTTGTCAGAGTTGACTTGATCCTCGTAAGCAAACTCAACGGGCTCCTCGTTAGCGAACTTATCTCCCGGCTCTACCCAAACAAGGCAAACAAGCAAAAGGAACACAATCAACCACGTGCAAATGCTCGAACAACATGATGCAAACATGGTATGCGATGCGGGATGCGATATGTGATGCATATGCAAGATTTGACAAGGAATGATTGAACCTGGCCTCAACTTGGAAATCCAAGAGTGCCACTGGATAGGTGAGGTGATTTCGGTTGAAATCGATATAAGGATCACTGGAATCGGATGCACGGTTTGGAAAATGGCAAGCAAAACAAATATGGCACCGATCTGCGATAAACAGCAAGTAGCCATCTAAATGCATCAAGATAAATATGCTACAGCACTCAAACATGGCAACAAAATACATGGCAGGGATCCACTCATAATGCTTGACAAAAGATGAACACTGAGCTATGGCCAATTCATCCATTAACAGGTTGAAACAAGCATGGCAAAAACGCAAACGATAAACAGATTTCAGACTTAGTGAAATTAACACAAGTCTGGAATTTCAGATCAGGTAGCACATTTTGGAGCATGAAAACTATATGCTATAGGAACTTAACATGGAAAAGCAAGGCATGGCATGGAGCTACTCAAAGAGCGTAACAAAAGTCTCTTAGTGACCTTGAGCCAAAAGGGATCAGAAAATACAATTGCAAGTGAACATGGCAAAAACATAATCAGATCTTAGACTTAGAGAAAAACTGGAGCATGCAAATCTATTAACGGGTAGGCATGTTCACGAGCTCGATGCACTCACTACAGAGCAAGGCATCACAAACTAAGCATACACCCATCAAGAATACATATTATATAAGCCAGACATGGCAAGAACAACAACATAGCATGCACGGATCAACAACAACATCCTCGGCAAAATCGCTAACAAGTAGACAATCTGCCAGGAATTACGAAATAGCAAAAGTAGAGCTCGATTGACTCAAGCTAGGTTGCTCCATAAATGCAAACAAAGACACGGATGGATAGAGCACCACAATGTTAACAAATCATCCTTACTGATCATCCTCAAAAGAGGCATGAATCACTAGGAAACAACATGAACATATGGCATATTGATAAAAAAACAGATCAAGGACTTAGTGAAATTCCAAGTCCCTAAAATCAGCATTAACGAATGCACTACTTTGCAAGCTTGTGCTTGTCACCACACATGTCACAAAAATACATGGTAAGCACCTCTGTAAAGATGGCAGAGCATATAACAAAACACATGTAGAGCTCAGGAGCATATCATGCACACATTAATCATGGCAAAAATGACAAATAGCTATTTGGTGCAGCAGATTTGACAATTAACTCAAATAGCTCTCTTCCAATAGCATTTCGGGCATCAAGATGAGCTCAAATGAAAATGATGCAATGAGATGAAATGATGTACTCTCTGAGTCGAACATTTTGATATGCTACACGCCCAAAACGGAGTTATAGCATGATGAAAAACGCAAAATATCTAGGGTTTCGGGGGAAAGTCAACCGCGTCTGGATCTGGATCTGGCCGGCGCATAGATCGAGGTTCGCCGGAGTACTGTAGCTGTTCGTCGGGGACGGTGGATCCGGCCGGCGTTTCCGTCGGAGGAGGAGCCTGGGGCCGCGGGGAGGCTCGCCGGAGGCCGGATCGGGCGCGGGGCGGTGCTCCGCGGCGAGGTGAGGCGGCGAGGAGCTCCGGCTGGCGCGGGCGGAGGAGAAGCTTCGGGAGGCGGCCGACAATGGCGCCGCGGCGGCCGGGCGCGGCGAACGGCGCCGGGCGCGGAGGCGGCCGACAATGGCGCCGCGGCGGCCGGGCGCGGCGAACGGCGCCGGGCGCGGGGGCGGCGACCCGGTGGATGGAGGCGGCGGAGGCCGGGCCGGGAGGGCCCCGCACGGGCCTCGCGGGCCCGCAGGGTCGACGGCGGACTAGGGACCGGCCCAGGGACACGTGTCACGCGGAGATTGGCTGAGGGGGGGTGGGGCGGACACGTCCGACCGTCCGGATTTTGTCTGGCGGCGGCGGGTGGAGTTTACCTAGGGTTTCGTCCGTGATTTCGAATGGGGGTTCTTTAAATAGGCATAGAGGGAGCTAGGAGAGTCCAAATGAGGTGCGGTTTTTGGCCATGCGATCGTGATCGAACGCTCTAGATGACGGAGAGGGTTTTGGGCCAAAATGGAAGGGTGTTGGGCTGCAACACACATGAGGCCTTCTCGGTCCCTCGGTTAACCGTTGGAGTATCAAACGAAGTCCAAATGGTACGACACTTGACAGGCGGTCTACCGGTAGTAAACCAAGGCCGCTTGGCAAGTCTCGGTCCAATCCGGAAATGTTTAACCCCCACACACGAAAAGAAGGTAGAAAGGACCACCGGAGGAGATAGGAGCGCCGGAATGCAAAACGGACAACGGGGAAAATGCTCGGATGCATGAGACGAGCACGTATGCAAATGCAATGCACATGATGACATGATATGGAATGCATGACAACGACAACAACACACGGAGACAAAAATCTGAACCCAAGGAAATAAAATAACTTAGTGCCGGAAACGGCAAGAGTTGGAGTACATATAAGGTAAATTACATCCGGGGTGTTACAACTCAATCCGATAAGACAACTTCAAAGGGAAAACTCAATTCATGACAAGAGAATAGAGGGGGAGAAACATCATAAGATCCAACTATAATAGCAAAGATCGCGATACATCAAGATCGTGCCGACTCAAGAACACGACAGAGAGAGATCAAACAGATAGCTACTGGTACATACCCACAGCCCCGAGGGTGAACTACTCCCTCCTCGGCATGGAGAGCGCTGGGATGATGAAGATGGCCACCGGAGAGGGATTCCCCTGTAGCGACCCGACCCGAATGGATCAAGTCTACTATGCTCCGGTGTCATCCGGGGATCAGTAATGCTGACACCACACAGTACTTCAAAGGATTTATAGCAGAGTGGCAATCACACACTTATTACAACGATGTCTCAAAAGAGAACTTATTACAATAAATATGGCTTAAGGTCATCTAATGTCAATAACAACGGAAGACTTGGAAGATAAATGGGTCCATCAACTCCAACGGCATCACTGAGTATAGAACCACGACCTAAAAGCACCTTAATCGTCGTCTGAAAAGTCTGCAACATTAACGTTGCAGCCCGAAACGGGTCAGCACATGGAATATGCTGGCAAGGTAACACATAGAGAGTAATGGAATGAAACAGCTATACTATATGCATATTTGGCTGGTGGAAAGCTCTATGGTTACTGTTTTGCGTAAAGCCAATTTTTCCCTACTGCAAAGGAATAAATTTTATTTAACTATCATGGTGGTTGTTAAACATTGAGAATGGTTGACAGCATTCTCAATCCCAATTAAAAGTGAACAATTAAAACCCAACAATATTAATTAGAAGTAACATGATGAGATTCACATGATATTCAAGTACTAGATACTCAAGATTGTCCATAACCGGGGACACGGCTAATCATGATTAGTTTGTTACACTCAGCAGAGGTTTGCGCACTTTTCCCCACAAGACTCGATCGCCTCCGTTGGATTTCTCGTACTACATGGTGTTTGAGAAACGGATGACCGAGACACAGTCTTTCAAAAGCGCTAGCACCTTACGATGAAGTAGACCGTACCACCTACATCCCCTACATCTGCTAGTCCACCCCTATAAGAGTTCGCATGACTTAGTCAACTATGCCAGAGCCCATATTGGCTTGTGGCTGCACACGTAAGTATTTAGCATGAAAGATCTTATGATCCCTTTGAGCCTGGTTGGCGGTCCAAAATAAAACAGGCAAGTCCTGATAGACATCAGGTGCCTCAATCCACCCAGATGTGTGTTTAAGTTGCCACCTTAGATAAACCCTTAGAATTATCAATCTCACATCTGTCATGGATATCACTCACCCAATCCACGTCTACTAGCATAGCATGGCATAATAAGCAAACGTAGAAGTAACTCCCAAAGGTTTCATAATAAACAGGTAATAGGTACTACCTCATCTACTTCCCATCCCACAATTTAATTAGATCCTAATCATGCAATGTGTGAGGATTGATCTAATGCAATAAAACTTGGTTGTAGAAAAGGTATGATCAAAGTGTTACTTGCCTTGCTGATGATCCGCAAGTCCTAGAGATTCGAAGTAACAAGCGGCGCAATCCGGGTAATCTGTCGCAGACAAACAACAAGCATACAATAAGTACTCATCTAATGCACAGGTAAAACTCGAACAAGAGATCGAACCAGATAGTTCAACTTAAGAACTCCGGTTGCAAAGAGAGAAAGAACCAAACAAAGAAACCGAAAACAAACGGCGGAAGAAAACAACTCGGTTCTAGCAAGTTGAAACTAGGTCAAGTTTTACAGTGGCAAAACTTAGTTAAAGTTGATTAGTCGGAACGGCGGTTTTGAAACGAAACTCTAGGCGCTTGAATCACCTGATTCCGATAAACGAGCGAGAAGATAAACTAGAACGAAGATCGGATCTGAGATCGCGATCGCGGAATAAATCCGACGAAAAGAAAAAGAAGAACGGTTAAACGAATGGACGTTCGTTAATCGGGAACAATCTGGTGATCACGTTCGTTAGGATGAACGGTCCGGCGAACGGTCTCGAGGCAACTAAATCGGAAAAGAAAACGAATCCGATCTAGGGTTTCGGAAAAGAAAACCGAACGAAAAACCGATCTAGAAAACCGGAACGGTTTAGAGAAGAAAAGAATCGGAAAGATTTAGAAGAAAACCGATCCGAGGAAAAGAAAGAGAGACGCGGCGCGGTACCTCGGCGAGGTCTCCGGCGGCGGCGAGCAAGGGCGGCGGCGGCGGCTAAGGGCGGCGGCGGCGCGTGACGCAGGGCGCGGGCGGCGACGGCGGCTCTAGGCGCGGCGCGGGGTGAGGGCGCGGTGGTGGCTTGGGGTTTGGTGTGGGATTTAGAGGGGGGTGCTTGGGTATTTATATAGGTGAGGGGAGAGGATACTTGGGGTAGGGGGCAAGAAAAAGAGGAGGAAAAAGAGTAGGAGAAGGAATCCTTAAAAAAAGGCAACCCGAGTCCTACTAGGACTCTAGGCGGCGGCGGCTCCCTCCTACGCGGGCGCGCTAGGCGCGGGCGAGGCCTGGCCTTGGCCGGCCGGCTGGCTTGGGCCTTGGCCCAAGGCGCGCTAGAATTTTTGTTAAACGGTTACGCACGTAGGAAAACAAAAGAAAAGAGATCTAAACGAACTCCAAAACTTCTAAAGTAAATTTTCCCCGACTCCTAAAAATGAGTCGAACAAAATGAACTTTTCTCCGGGCCTAAAATGCAAATTTTTGAAAACGCGCATTTTTCCCTATCCGAATAAAAGGCAAATAAACTCCGACAAAAACCAATGATCCTCTTTTCAAAATTTGAGAAGACTCAAATATGAAAATAACGAAATCTCCAACTCTCTCCGAGGGTCCTTGAGTTGCGTGAAATTTCTAGGATCGGCAAAATGCAAGAAAATATGATATGCATGATGATCTAGTGTATAACATTCCAAATTGAAAATTTGGGATGTTACAAACCTACCCCCCTTAAGATGAATCTCGCCATCGAGATTCGGGTTGGCTAGAAAATAGGTAAGGGTGGTCCTTGAGCAAATCTTCTTCTCTCTCCTAGGTGGCTTCATCCTCTGAATGGTGGTTCCACTGAACTTTGCAAAACTTGATAACCTTGCTGCGGGTAACTCTACTGGCATAATCGAGAATCTTGACTCGTTTCTCTTCATACGTTAAGTCGTCCTGCAATTGAATTGCTTCAAGCGGCACTGTATCTCTTAGTGGTACCTCCGCCACCTCGGCGTGACATTTCTTCAGCTGAGAAACATGGAATACGTCATGAACTCCTGACAGTCCCTCTGGTAATTCCAACTTATACGCGACTTCTCCCATACGTTGCAAGATCTTATACGATCCAACGAAACGCGGTGCTAATTTTCCCTTAACTCCAAAGCGCTTAACTCCTCGAAGTGGGGATACTCGGAGATACACTCTGTCTCCGGTTTCGTAAACCGTCTCCTCGCGTTTAGAATCTGCGTAGCTCTTTTGCCTGGACTGGGCTACCTTGAGCCTATCGTGAATCAAGTTCACCTTCTGTTCAGACTCCTTAATCAAATCTGGTCCAAAGAATTGATGGTCTCCAACTTCGTCCCATGACAACGGTGTCCTGCACCTCCTTCCGTATAAAGCTTCGAAAGGTGCCATCTTCAAACTGGTTTGGTAACTGTTGTTATAAGAAAACTCCGCATACGGCAAATTATCGTCCCAACTAGATCCATAATTTAGTGCACAAGCTCTCAGCACCTTCCAAAATCTGATTGACCCTCTCGGTCTGTCCATCTGTCTGCGGATGAAAAGCGGTGCTGAACTCTAGCCTGGTTCCCAAAGTTTCATGCAACTGATTCCAAAACTTTGAGGTAAATTGGGTTCCTCTGTCTCATACAATACTCCTTGGAACTCCATGCAAACAAATGATCCTAGTCATGTATATCTTTGCCAACTTAGCACTGGTGTAAGTGGTCTTAACTGGAATGAAATGTGCTACCTTCGTCAAACGATCAACTACTACCCATATCGAGTCATATCCTGCTTTCGTCCTGGGTAGTCCTGTGATAAAATCCATGCCTATCTTATCCCACTTTCATTCGGGTATCGGCAATGGTTGCAACAATCCGGCTGGCTTCTGATGTTCTGCCTTCACTCTATGACATACGTCACAAACTGCTACATATGCTGCAATATCCTTCTTCATTCCGGTCCACCAGAATGTTTCCTTCAAATCCAAGTACATCTTAGTATTTCCTGGGTGAATCGAATATGGTGAATCATGTGCCTCTTGCAGAATTAACTTCTTGATCTCTGGGTCATTTGGCACATAAACACGGTCCTCAAACCATAGGGTATCGTGCTCATCCTCACGAAATCCCTTTGCTTTTCCTTTGCTTAGTTTCTCCTTTATAGAAGCAATCTCCTTGTCAGATTTCTGAGCCTCTCTGATTTTATCCATCAATGTTGACTGAATCTCCAATGCTGCTACATAGCCTTTCGGAACTATCTCTAAACTTAGTCCGCGAAGGTTTTCTGCTAACTCCTTGGGTATTTCTTTCGTTATTAACGTATCGACGTGGCTCTTGCGGCTCAATGCGTCTGCTACTACATTAGCTTTTCCGGGATGGTAATGCAATCTCATATCGTAATCCTTGATGAGCTCCAACCATCTCCTTTGTCTGAGATTCAACTCCTTTTGCGTGAAAATGTAGTTCAAACTCTTGTGATCCGTGTACACCTCACAATGATTTCCAATGAGGAAATGTCTCCATGTCTTCAATGCATGCACTACGGCTGCTAACTCCAAGTCATGCGTAGCATAATTCAACTCATGGGGCTTCAGTTGTCGTGAAGCATACGAAACAACTCTCCCTTCCTGCATAAGCACTGCTCCAAGTCCACGACGTGAAGCGTCACAATATACCTCATAATCCTTGGTCTGATCTGGCAAAATCAACATTGGTGAGGTAACCAAACATTTCTTCAACTCCTGGAAACTAGCCTCACACTCCTCAGTCCAATTGAATTTGGTATCCTTCTTCAACAACTCCGTCATAGGCTTTGCAATCTTTGAAAAGTTCTCAATGAATCTCCGGTAGTATCCTGCGAGTCCAAGAAAACTCCGGATCTCTCCAACCGTCGTTGGTGCTTCCCATTCGGTTACGGTCTCAACCTTTGCGGGGTCAACTGCTATCCCTTCTCCGGATATAACATATCCGAGGAATCCTACTTCCTTCAACCAAAACTCACATTTGCTGAATTTGGCATATAGCTGATGTTCCCTTAGTTTCTCCAAAACCAAACGCAAATGTTCCATATGCTCTTCTTCATTCTTCGAATAAACCAGGATATCATCAATGAACACTACGACGAACTTATCCAAAAACACCATAAACACTTTGTTTATCATGTTCATAAAATAGGCAGGCGCGTTAGTCAATCCAAATGACATAACGGTATACTCATACAGTCCATATCTTGTGGTGAATGTTGTCTTAGGTATGTCCTGCTCTCGATTCTTCAACTGGTGGTACCCTGATCGCAAATCGATCTTGGAAAACACTTTAGCTCCTTGCAAACGATCAAACAGATCATTTATCATTGGCAGTGGGTACTTGTTCTTGATGGTTACTTCATTCAATCCACGATAATCAACAACCATCCTTAATGATCCATCCTTCTTCTCCACTAGAAGTACGGGTGATCCCCAAGGCGAAGAACTTGGGCGTATGTAACCTTTCTCCAGTAACTCCTTAATCTTCTTCTTAATCTCCACCAAATCCTTTGCAGGCATCCGGTATGGTCTTTTTGATATTGGGCCTGTACCTGGCAATAACTTAATCAAAAACTCAATGTCTCTATCCGGTGGCATGCCTGGCAACTCTTCCGGAAATACATCAGGAAAATCCTTTACCACTGGTACTTCCTCCTGCACAACTCCTGTTAGGAAATTTACTTGGGTCCTATTTGGGACATGCCGGGATACATACTTGATCCTTCTTCCTTCTGGTGTGGTAAGCAAAATTGACTTACTAGCGCATTCAATATTCCCTTCATACTTTGATAACCAAACCATGCCTAATATCACATCCAATCCTTGAGATTCCAATACTATTAGGTCTGAGGGAAAAACATAGTTACCAACTCTTAATGGTAACCGATCACACCATCATCTAGCCATAAACTCCGCTCCTGGTGAGCTTACTAACATGGGTGACCTAAGGGCTTCGGTTGGCAGGTTATATTTATCCACAAATCCCCTTGATATGTATGAATGCGATGCACCAGTATCGAAAAGAACGAGTGCGGTAAATGACTTAACCAAAAACTTACCGATCACTGCATCAGGCTGATCTTCAACCTCCTCCATGTTAACGTGGTTCACCTGTCCCCTATTGAAAGGGTTCGGCTTCTTCCCTGAGCTTCCATTGCCATTCCCATTCTAGCCTTTAGGACATTCATTGGCATAATGTCCGGTCTTGGAACACTTGAAACAGGTGACTTGACTCAGATCTCTCTTGGTTGGGGTTGATGGGGTGGTCCGGTTCTGGCCGTTGCTTCCTCCATTCCCGTTACCATTCTTGTGGCCATTGTAGTTGTGCGAATTACCTCCTCCATGGGTATGCTGAAACTGAAATCCCGATTTAGGGGTAAAGCGGGGCTTCTGCTGGGCTCCAGAGTTATACTTCCCCTGTCCATACTTCCTCTTGCGGTTCTCAATCTGCTGTTGCTTCCCTTCAATCATGATTGCACTATCTACCAACTCCTGGTAGTTTCTGAAACTTGCTACCATCATGTCACACCCTAGCTAGATTATGCATTAGAGTGTGCATCATGTTTACCTTCATCAGAAAATTGAAATGGGGAAAGAAGAACCCCCAGCACCCCCCCCCCCTGAAATCAACTAGGGTTTACTAAAAATAAATTCAATGAACCTGAAATGCCCTTCAAAAATGTTCACCCTCTTTGCCTTGGGTTAGAACCCTTGGGAAAAATGGTGCATATAATTTTAGGTCAACAAAAGGGGCATTGATTTAATTCATAAATATTTGAATTTGGGCATTTAAATACTATTAAATAATTCAAATGCTCAAATAATGTTGGAACTATTTTTTGGGCCACTGAAATATTTCAGTAAGTGTCCATAAATATTTTCAGGATTTTATAAAATGATTTAGTATTTAAACTAAATCAAAACAGAATAACAGAAATAGAAAAAACAAAAAAATAACGAGGGAAAGGCCATGGGCCACTTACCTGGCCCATCTCCAGCTGGCGGCCCAGCCCACCCCGCTGCCTCCTGTCGTCCCCCTCCTCGGACAGAAGGACGCGGGCGTGTGCCCGGCGCTCGCCGGCACGCGCGCGCGCCACCTCCCCCCCCCCCCCCCCCCTCTGCGCGCCACCTCCTGCTTCCGGGCTCCCTCCCAATGCCACGGAGACGGCCACGCACCCCCTGGCCCTCTCATTCCCCCCTCCCCCGTGCTCATCCCCTCCTCTGCTCTCTTTCCCGCGCAACCGCCATGAGCCCGAGAGCGCCGATAAGCTCCACCACGGCCACCGCCTCCCCCTCGCTTCCCTGACCAGCTTAGAGGCTCCGCCTCGACCCCGTCTTCCTCCTCATCGAACCACGCCCCGCCGGAAGCCCTGCATCGTCGATTTCAAGCTCTTCTTCGACATCGGCCACCGTGGATCGCCGCCGTCGAATTCGCGGCAACCGAAGCTTCCCCGAGCCCATTGAGCTGCTCTGCCAGATCACCGTGAGCTCCTGCACGTTTTGCCCCTAACCCCGTGGCTTGCCGCTCGCCGTAGCCATTGTTTCGTAGCTGGTCGTAGCACGCCGCCGCCTGAGCTCGTCGTCGGCGCAGCTCCGGTGACCATTAGGTCGCCCCGGCGTGCCTAACCTACTCCCCGCATCGCGTAGCGCTCCGCTAGCCCATCGCCTCGCTCGCTAGGACACCACAGCGCTAACCCGCACCAGCCCCTAACTCCGGCCACCGCCGCGAGCTTGCCTCCGGCAAGCTCGGGCCATCTCAGCCCCTGCCGTGTGCACAGATGGATGCGGGCGAGTCCCAGCTCCGCGTAGATGCCCTCCGCTGGCCATTTGGTCGCCGGAGGAGGATTTCCGAGCCCTCCGCCGTCTCTGGCCTTGCCAGCGACGAGCCGGGGTCAACTCCGGCGTGTTTTGACCCCGGGTCGGCTGGGTTGACTTCCCCCCTGACTCACTGACGTGTGGGCCCAGGCGCCTGCCTAATTACTGTTAGTTAATTAATGTTAATAAGATTAGCTAATTAGTGAGCCACTGACATGCGGGCCCCGCCCGGCTAACTAAGTTAGTTAGGGTTAACTAACTTAGTTAGTTGATTGTGTCACTGACCAGTGGACCCCACTGGTCAGGTTTGACCTGGAGGCGCCCAGTTGACCTGCTGACATCAGGGTGATGTCATGCTGACGCAATAACTCCTTTTCTGGATTTAATTTTATATAGAAAATTCCAGAAAATTGCTTAAACTTCAAAAATTCATAGAAATTCAACCATAACTCCAAATGAGACAAATTATATATGAAAAATTATCAGAAAAATTCAAGGAATCCATCTGTACCATTTTCATGCATGTTTGAACAATGCTTGTCCTCTGTTTTGGACAAAACAAATAAAAGGCATTTTAGTAATTATATATGGGGTTGGAATTTGAATCTTGTACTCAAACCAACTTCATTTAAATCATAGCTAGTTGCATACGCTCAAGACACATCCATATTGCCATGTCATGGCATGCATCATATTGTTGCATATCGTCATGTGTTGATTGTGCTTGGTTGTGTTATTCGTGGTAGGTTCTGCCTCCGAGGATATTCACGAGTATCCAAATGAAGGGCAGTATCCCGTTACCACTCCATCAGGCAAGAAACCATTGATCATTCCGATACAACCCATGTTCTCGCTCCTCCTCTTGTTTACTGCATTAAGACAACACGATTCAAACTGCTGTGTGCTACGGTAGTTGAACCCTTATCCTCTGCATGACCTGTCATTGCCACAGTAACTAGATGAAACCCACTAGCATGTGTAGGAGTTGATTGAGCCATGTTTTGTGATTCCTACCTTGCTATGCCTGCTATGCTTAGAGTTGTGTCAGGTCTGGTTCATCTGGGGGATGGGCTAGAGTGAAATGCTTGTGCCAGTAATATGTGGGATGTGTTGAACATGTTTTGGTAAAGGTATCGATGAGAGGCCATGTAGGAGTACATGGTGGGTTGTTTCATTGAAGCCGTCCCTAAGAACTGAGTTCTGTATGCGTGAATTAAGATTCGGCTACTACCACACATTGGGCCCTGAAATATGACCCCGCTCGACTTACCGACCCCTCTCGCCTCAGTCCAGGAGTTGCAACTAGTTTCTGGTGTTTGTAGGATATGTGTTGGCGGCCGTGCGTAGCGCTGACCCTAGGGGTGGGCTATGTTGCGGTAGATACACCGTGGCACGGTGTACCGAGTCACCCGTTTGGTGTCTCGGGAACCCTGTTCACATCGTTCGGGGCCGTTGAGGACACCCCGGCCGGATTTCCTTGCGGATGGAACCTGAATAGGCGATGACCCTGGACTAGAGACTTGTGAGGTTAGTCAGGTCGTGGTCTACACCCACGTCGGTTTTCGCTTGAAGTCTGCCGAGCACATTTCGTGTGCAGACGCTAAGTGGTGGAAACATGTGTGACGAAGTACACCCCTGCAGGGTATAAAACTATTCGAATAGCCGTGTCCGTGGTAAAGGACTACTTGATTGCATATACAGTTCATAGACAAGTTAATGGATACTACTAAAAGACTCAAGATAAGTGTGAGTACCGAGGATGGCCCCCTCGCAGGATACGAGGGAGGATCCACGGTGGAGTATTGTGATGGTGAGTAGTGGACTCGTGTGCGAAAACTATTTTGCTAAAAGATTCCGTAGGATAGCTTAGCCAAGAGTCAAAGCTGGCTTGCTGCATAAACCCCACCACCTTCTTGAGAATGAGCATGTATAGTAGGTTCTGATGTAAGACTTGCTGAGTACCTTTGTACTCATGTTTGCTTATTTATTGTTTTCAGACGACAACACTGCCCCCTCCGATGGGTTTTACGTAGACCTTGACATCGACGAGTGACTAGCCACCCAGGTGGTGATCCAGGCCATGGAGGGCCTATGTAGATAGACAGGCTTCGAGAAGCCTTCTTTCTTTCTAGAGTCTGTACTCAGACTAGTTGCTTCCGCATGTGCTTGTATGACTGTATGACTTGAGTGTCGGGTCATGTGACCCCTATCTATATGAATATGTTATGTATGGCTCCCTGGAGCCTTTAAATAAAGTACTTGAGTTGTAGAGTTTTGTTGTGATGCCATGTTGTATGTACTCATATCGGGCATACTGTGTGTATGATTGAAATGCTTGGTATGAGTGGGATCCGACAATCTAGTTGTTTGTCCTTCGCAGCCTTTCTTATGGGGAAATGTAGTCTAGTGATCCTCAAGCCATAGTAGTCCGCTACAGCCCGGTTCACCGGAGTCCTGCTAGCCCAGCACTACTGTTCAGGACACTTGACTGGCCGGCATGTGTTTCACTTCGTCCCTATGTCCGTCCCTTCAGGGAAATGTCACGCGGTGATCTCCGGAGTCCTGTCTAGCCTGCTACAGCCCGGGATCCCCGGAGTCCTGTTAGCCCAGTGCTACAGCCTGGAATCACTCGTTGGTGACCGACATGTTCGATGTGATTCATGTATGCCTGTCTCCATAGGTCTGTGCCGCTTTGGGTCACGACTAGCCATGTCGGCCCGGGTTCTCGGTCATATGGATGCTAGCGACATTGTCATATACGCGAGCCAAAAGGCGCAAACGGTCCCGGGCCATGGTAAGGCGACACCCGTGGGATACCGTGCGTGAGGCCGCAAAGTGATATTAGGTGTTACCGGCTAGATCGATGTGGCCTGGAATCAGGGTCCTGACACATCAACTGCATGCTTAGCTCATCATTCAGTCCTTCCAGAAACTTCTCCTGCTTAGTTGCATCCGTAGCAACGTCATCTGGGGCATAACATGCTAACTTGCTGAAGTCATCGACATACTGGCCAACTGTCCTTCCTCCTTGGCGTAAGTTGCGAAACTCACGCTTCTTCATGGCCATAGCTCCTGCTGAAACATGTGCAGTGTGGAAAGCTTGCTGGAACTGATCCCATGTGACTGTGTCAACTGGGTAAGTGGCTGTGAAATTCTCCAACCATGCTGTCGCGGGTCCGTCAAGCTGATGTGCAGCAAACTTCACTTTCTCACCATCCGTGCATCCTGCAGTGGTCAACTCCCTTCCTATCTTGCGGAGCCAATCGTCTGCTACTATCGGCTCGGTGCTACTAGAAAACACCGGCGGATTCAGCCTAAGGAAACGGGCTAAGTGATCAACAGGGGGTGGTGGTGGTGGTGGGTTGTTGTTGTTGTTGTTCTGCTGGTTCTGGACTAACATCTGTATCAACTGATTCTGCTGTTGGATCAACTGAGTGAGCTCCGGTGGAAATCCATTGTCACGTCTCGGAGGCATCTGAGGGTTTTAGAAAAGAAGAGATATAAGAATAGAATGAGGTCTAAAGGGAAAACACTACCCCAATGCACATGAGAAAATTCACACAAAATCACTTCATTCAATCAAACAAGGGCTTACAATCGATCTAGCTATCGCAAAAGTGCTCGAACTATAGTGTTTACATGGGGGAATACTACTAATATTTGGTGGTCATCTAAAAATTTGAACCGGTGGAAGACTCCATGATATCCGCTCCAGCTTCGTATTCAAAGTCGGGTTCACTTGGATCCGAATCGGTGTCGTCGATGATGATGTAGTTGTCCGGACATGCGACGTACATGTCTTCCTTCCTGGATGCTAACTCCCTCTTGAGTTCTTCAATCTCTTGCTTAAGATCGACATTGTGTCTTGCTAGAGCTACGATCTCGTCCATGTAGTCCTTGCGTGTAGCCTTCAGTTCTCCTTCTAGCTCGATGATCCTCGCCTTCGCATTCTTCAACTCTATCATATCATTGCACATCTGGTTCTCGTGGCGTCGAATGTGCTGGTTTAACTCCTGGATAAAAGCTGCAATGGATCTATCCTTCTTGGTGATGACTAACTCCCATTGTTCATCTCGGCGTCCGCAAATCTGGTAGATAGTGTCCTTGAGGTCTTCTTGATAGACTTCTCCAATGCGTCCTATGGTGATATGGGCTGCCATGCTCCTTCCTAGACTCCAAGTTGGTGCATTGAAAACACTATCTATGGGCTTCGTGATTGGCACGAATGTCCTTCCCGGAACGTGAGCTTGAATCTTCCAGCGCTCCTCTTCAGGCAGAGTAGCGTTGAAGGTTCCCGTAAAACTTGGTAATCCAATATTCAGGTACTTGGTGACTTCCTTCAAGTGAAATCCAAAAGGTGTGCCTTCATCCGGTTGAGCGTACTTAATCTTCGCGTCCTTCATTCTAAAGAGTAGAGAAGATGAGGAGTTAGAAAATGAGGAGAGAATAGTGATCTATGGCTTTCACTTAGTGGTCGTGTCCTACAGTCAGCGTGTGCTCTGATACCATCTCTGTAGCGACCCGACCCGAATGGATCAAGTCTACTATGCTCTGGTGTCATCCCTGGATCAGTAATGCTGACACCACACAGTACTTCGAAGGATTTATAGCAGAGTGGCAATCACACACTTATTACAACGATGTCTCAAAAGAGAACTTATTACAATAAATATGGCTTAAGGACATCTAATGTCGATAACAGCGGAAGACTTGGAAGATAAATGGGTCCATCAACTCCAACGGCATCACTGAGTATAGAACCACGACCTAAAAGCACCTTAATCGTCGTCTGAAAAGTCTGCAACATTAACGTTGCAGCCCGAAACGGGTCAGCACATGGAATATGCTGGCAAGGTAACACATAGAGAGTAATGGAATGAAACAGCTATACTATATGCATATTTGGCTTGTGGAAAGCTCTATGGTTACTGTTTTGCGTAAAGCCAATTTTTCCCTACTGCAAAGGAATAAATTTTATTTAACTATCATGGTGGTTGTTAAACATTGAGAATGGTTGACAGCATTCTCAATCCCAATTAAAAGTGAATAATTAAAACCCAACAATATTAATTAGAAGTAACATGATGAGATTCACATGATATTCAAGTACTAGATACTCAAGATTGTCCATAACCGGGGACACGGCTAATCATGATTAGTTTGTTACACTCAGCAGAGGTTTGCGCACTTTTCCCCACAAGACTCGATCGCCTCCGTTGGATTTCTCGTACTACATGGTGTTTGAGAAACGGATGACCGAGACACAGTCTTTCAGAAGCACTAGCACCTTACGATGGAGTAGACCGTACCACCTACATCCCCTACATCTGCTAGTCTACCCCTATAAGAGTTCGCACGACTTAGTCAACTATGCCAGAGCCCATATTGGCTTGTGGCTGCACACGTAAGTATTTAGCATGAAAGATCTTATGATCCCTTTGAGCCTGGTTGGCGGTCCAAAATAAAACAGGCAAGTCCTGATAGACATCAGGTGCCTCAATCCACCCAGATGTGTGTTTAAGTTGCCACCTTAGATAAACCCTTAGAATTATCAATCTCACATCTGTCATGGATATCACTCACCCAATCCACGTCTACTAGCATAGCATGGCATAATAAGCAAACGTAGAAGTAACTCCCAAAGGTTTCATAATAAACAGGTAATAGGTACTACCTCATCTACTTCCCATCCCACAATTTAATTAGATCCTAATCATGCAATGTGTGAGGATTGATCTAATGCAATAAAACTGGGTTGTAGAAAAGGTATGATCAAAGTGTTACTTGCCTTGCTGATGATCCGCGAGTCCTAGAGATTCGAAGTAACAAGCGGCGCAATCCGGGTAATCTATCGCAGAAAAACAACAAGCATACAATAAGTACTCATCTAATGCACAGGTAAAACTCGAACAAGACATCGAACCAGATAGTTCAACTTAAGAACTCCGGTTGCAAAGAGAGAAAGAACCGAACAAAGAAACCGAAAGCAAACGGCGGAAGAAAACAACTCGGTTCTAGCAAGTTGAAACTAGGTCAAGTTTTACATTGGCAAAACTTAGTTAAAGTTGATTAGTCGGAACGACGGTTTTGAAACGAAACTCCAGGCGCTTGAATCACCTGATTCCGATAAACGAGCGAGAAGATAAACTAGAACGAAGATCGGATCTGAGATCGCGATCGCGGAATAAATCCGACGAAAAGAAAAAGAAGAACGGTTAAACAAACGGACGTTCGTTAATCGGGAACAATCCGGTGATCACGTTCGTTAGGACGAACAGTCCGGCGAACGGTCTCGAGGCAACTAAATCGGAAAAGAAAATGAATCCGATCTAGGGTTTCGGAAAAGAAAACCGAACGAAAAACCGATCTAGAAAACCGAAACGGTTTAGAGAAGAAAAGAATGGGAAAGATTTAGAAGAAAACCGATCCGAGGAAAAGAAAGAGAGACGCGGCGCGGTACCTCGGCGAGGTCTCCGGCGAACGGGGCTCCGGCGGCGGCGGCGGGGCACTAGGGCGGCGGCGGCGCGTGACGCAGGGCGCGGGCGGCGGCGGCTCTAGGCGCGGCGCGGGGTGAGAGTGCGGTGGTGGCTTGGGGTTTGGTGTGGGATTTAGAGGGGGGTGCTTGGGTATTTATATAGGTGAGGGTAGAGGATACTTGGGGTAGGGGGCAAGAAAAAGAGGAGGAAAAAGAGTAGGAGAAGGAATCCTAAAAAAAGGCAACCCGAGTCCTACTAGGACTCTAGGCGGCGGCGGCTCCCTCCTACGCGGGTGCGCTAGGCGCGGGCGAGGCCTGGCCTTGGCCGGCCGGCTGGCTTGGGCCTTGGGCCAAGGCGCGCTGGAATTTTTTTTTAAACGGTTACGCGCGCAGAAAAACAAAAGAAAAGAGATCTAAACGAACTCCAAAACTTCTAAAGTAAAGTTTCCCCGACTCCTCAAAATGAGTCGAACAAAATGAACTTTTCTCCGGGCCTAAAATGCAAATTTTTTAAAACGCGCATTTTTCCCTATCCAAATAAAAGGAAAATAAACTCCGACAAAAACCAATGATCCTCTTTTCAAAATTTCAGAAGACTCAAATATGAAAATAACAAAATCTCCAACTCTCTCCGAGGGTCCTTGAGTTGCGTGAAATTTCTAGGATCAGCAAAATGCAAGAAAATATGATATGCATGATGATCTAGTGTATAACATTCCAAATTGAAAATTTGGGATGTTACATCCCCCCTCCGGCAGGGTGCCGGAACGGGTCTAAATTGGTTTTCGGTGGCTACGGAGGCTTCTGACGGCAAAATTCCCGATCTATTCTGCTCCCCGATGTTTTAGGGTATATGGACACATATATGTGAAAAAAGTCGTCCAGGGGAGCCACGAGGGCCCACGATGGTGGGGGCGCGCCCAGGGGGGTAGGGCGCGCCTCCCTATCTCGTGGCTTCCTCGAAGCTTCCCTGACGTCTACTTCAAGTCTCCTGGATTGCTTCTGTTCCAAAAATAACTCTCCCAAAGGTTTCATTCCGTTTGGACTCCGTTTGATATTCCTTTTCTTCGAAACATTGAAATAGGCAAGAAAACAACAATTTGGGTTGGGCCTCCGGTTAATAGGTTAGTCCCAAAATAATATAAAAGTGTTTAGTAAAGCCCATAAACATCCAAAACAGATATTATAATAGCATGAATACTTTATAAATTATAGATACGTTGGAGACGTATCAGCATCCCAAGCTTAATTCATGCTCGTCCTTGAGTAGGTAAATGATAAAAGAAAGAATTTATGAAGTGTGAATGCTAGCAGGTGCACAAGTTTGATCAATGGTAATTTCAATCACCTTTTCTAGCATCATCTATTATATACTTAAAACGATAGAAAAGAAACGGTGAAGATTCACCAGTCTAAGGTTATGATATTTGAACGGTTGAGATTCTTTGGTCAAAAGTCTACATGTATGATTCAAAACGTTACGTTAAAAAATAAATGCATAGGTTTTAGCTTATGACACGTACGGATACGACAGCTTTTACTTGGCATATGTGTTGCTCAGAAGAAAAAAAACTGCAAAAGAGGTGTGCACACATATGGGTTTCCTAGAAAAAAGCTATATGTATTAGTATCGGACTCCAGTTAGGCTCCGGTTGGGTGCAACTTATATTAACATAAGAGATTTAGAAAAGTTGCAGAAGAGGTGTACACGCATATGTGTTGCCTAGAAAAAAGTGCAAAAGAGGTGTCCGTGTGCATGCATACGTGCTTCCTAGAAAAATATGATATAGTATATTAGTATCTGACTCCAATTAGGCTCTGGTTTGGTGTAGTTCTTTTTTGAGGATCGGTGCAGCTTATATTAACACAAAACATTTAGTCTATAGGAAAATTGTATATTAGAAAAATAAGAAGTAATAAGAGATAGCACTCATGTATACTGTATAACAAACATTGTACAACGATGGATTTAGAGAAGCATCAAGATTACATGGTGGAAAGCTTCACATAAAAACAAGTTTAGAACCAGGAAAGGACAAAGAGGTGTACGTTCTTTCAAACTTGATCTGACTCACACCTATGCAATACTACTACTCAATCGAACAAAGTTGAATCAGTCAGCAGATAACTTCAAGTACACTATTTTGTTGAGATCACTTGCACTTCTTTTAGTGGATCACATACATAATTTTAACAGTGTTCAACGCTCGTAGCTATTATTGTGATGGTAAACAAAAATAAATGATTTAATGATATATCCCTTAAACTGAAAACAAGATATAATGTTTTTCTGACTTCTTTTGTAAAAAAAAGTTAGCCCATACAGGACCACAAGACTCATTCATTTATTAGGGTAGTGACTTTGATCATTTTTTACATTATCCGGTCACTACTGTTTAGATATTTCTTATTATTAATTTCATATAATGAAATGACCACATGTATTACATCATAGAGATATTAATAAAATCGAGTATTCTGTGAACTCCATGAATATATACCTAAAGTTTATAAAACGATGCATATGGAAATCTTAATGGCTTAACAGAGATAACTACGTACAAAATTATTAGGTGGATGAAAAAAACAAAGTTTTATAGGTAAATGAAAAAAAGGGAAAGAAGTATACTAATTTTTTGTATGAAATCCGTATAGAGTCAACAAATAGGTAAATCTAGATTATTTTTTCATGATCAATAGACAAATCTGTCACATTGAAAACTTGAACATGAAATAATACAAATATTAGCAATTTGTTTTTTTGTTTTTACAAAAACCATATGCAGATCATATCACTGAAATGGAATATCAAAAGACATTAAAAACAATTAATTTTAATTAATCCATAAATGTTAATTTTTACTTATCACGACAAATTGGAGATATGGTTTCACACGCATGTTAAAGAGTGCAATGCCTTTGGTCCACTATTTGCATATAATTAAGCTCGATCCCCACTAGATCCATATGATTTCCACTGAAGTTGAATAATTCTTCTGAAGATATAATCACTAAATTTATCCTTTTTCTGGATGATATTGAGAAAAAATGTAGCTTAATAAATAAATAAACAATAGGTGTGGGCGAATAAATATATGAGGCAGACAAATCTAGTAAATCGTGTGTTTTTGCTGTGAACTCTAAAAGTGGACCTAACAGTTTATGGAAATATCATAATTAATAAATTAAATCTAGCAGCGCAAATGCGCGGGTAACCCAGCTAGTTATATATCATAACAGTAGCTCAACTCATAGGACTTCTCATGATCAAGTAACAAGATGTTCACATGTTAAAGTATAGATCATAAACTTTCTTGAAAACTAACAAACCGTGTTATTAGTCATCAATCAATTGCAATTTATCTTATTTTCAGGAAGGGTCTATGTCAGAGCTTTGATTCAGCAAACTTCACATACTCAACTATCATTTAGCCTTTCACAACTGCTAACACTCACGTGATATTTATGGGTTCAAAGTTTTAATTAGACATAGAGAAAGATAGGGGCTTATAGATTCACCTCCCAACCTTTTACCTCAAGGGTAATGTCAACAATAAGAGTTCATGATGCCATACATCCAATTGGATATATATATATATATATATATATATATATATATATATATATATATATATATATATATCTTTCCAACACAATGTGCTTGCCAAAGGATAAAATGTAAAAAGAAAAGGTGAAGATCACCATGGCTCTTGCATAAGGTTTAAGACAAGAATAAAAGATAGGCCCTTTGGAGAGGGAAGCAGAGGTTGTCATGCGCTTTTATAGTTGGATGCACAAAATCTTAATGTGAAAGAACGTCACTTTATATTGCCACTTGTGATATGGACCTTTATTATGTAGTCCGTCGCTTGTATTGCTTCCTCATCACAAGATCGTATAAAGCTTATTTTCTCCACACTAATAGATCATACATATTTAGAGAGCAATTTTTATTGCATGCACCGATGATAAATTATTTGAAGGATCTTACACAATCCATAGGTAGGTATGGTGGACTCTCATGGCAATACTGGTTTAAGGGATGTTTGGAAGCACAAGTAGTATCTCTACTTGGTGCAAAGAATTTGGCTAGCATGAGGGGGAAAGGCAAGCTCAGCATGTTGAATGATCCATGACAATATACTTTATTTCAGATATAAGAAAACATAACCCATTACGTTGTCTTCCTTGTCCAACATCACCTTTTAACATGTCATATTTTAATGAGTGCTCACATTTACAAAATATGTCCAAGATAGTATATTTATATGTGAAATCTCTCTTCCCTCAATAGTCTTTCATGAATTGTTCAAGTGACCAATACAATGTTTGCTAACCTTCAATAAATTTATCACCTCTACTTCTTATATGTGAAGTCATTACTACCCATGGGATAAGCATATGAAACATATATAATTTCAGATTTATTATATTCAATTCATTCAACCATTTACTCATAGGATATATGTGAAGCACGTGAATGAATAACAAACCACTCCGAAAGATATAAGTGAAGATCAATGAGTAGTTAAATAATTATTTAGCTATGTGAAGACTCTCCCATTTAATAATTTCAGATCTTGATACTTTATTCAAACAGCAAGCAAAAGAAAATAAAATGATATCTAAGAATAGCAAACATCATGTGAAGAAGCAAAATCTTAGGATCAACCGATACTAACTGATAGTTGTTGAAGAAGAAAGGTGGGATGCCAACCGGGGCATCCCCAAGCTCTAGCTTTTGTGTCTCCTTAATTCCTCTCATATCACGGTCTCCATAAATCTCAAAAGCTTCATCCACACAAAACTCAACAAGGACTCGTGAGATAAGTTAGTATAAACCAATGCAAAAACCTTATCAAACTCTACTGTAGCAAATCACTAAAATAATTATTCAACATTGCATACTAAATTCCTCTGCATATTTAATATTCCTATCCTCAAATAGAATCATTAAAGAAGCAAACATATGCAAACAATGCAAACATAACAGCAATCTGCCTAAACAGGACAGTCTGTAAAGAATGCAGCAAGATCCATACTTCCCTAGCTCCAAAAATTATGAAAGAAAATTCCCACTGTAGTAAATTAATCAGAGCTTATTATGCAAAAGGTTTCAACCTTTTATCACATTCTGACATTTCTAGGGAATTTTTTCTACAGCGGTAAACTTTCTGTTTTCAAACAGCAACATGTAGACTTGTAGAATAGGCATAGTAAAGGCTATCAATGCCACTTTATTGAAATAAAAGATGCAAAACATTGTTATAAATAACAGAAAGCAAATCCTAAAAAATAAATTGAGGCTCCAAGAAAAACACATATCATGTGGTGAATGAAAATATAGCTCCAAGTAAAGTTACCGATGAACGAAGACAACAGAGGGGATGCCTTCCGGGGCATCCCCAAGCTTAGGCTCTTGGTTTTCCTTGAATATTACCTTGGGGTGCCTTGGTAATCCCCAATATTAGGCTCTTTCCACTCCTTATTCCATAGTCCATCGAATCTTTACCCAAAACTTGAAAACTGCACAACACAAAACTCAACAGAAAACTCGTAAGCTCCGTTAGTATAATTAAATAAATCACCGCTTAGGTACTGTTGTGAAATCATTATGAATTCATATTGTTGTAATATCTACTGTATTCCAACTTCTCTATGGTTCATACCCTCCTATACTACTCATAGATTCATCAAAATAAGCAAACAACACACGAAAAACAGCATCTGTCAAAAACAGAACAGTCTGTAGTAATCTGTAGGTTTCGGATACTTCTGGAACCACAAGAATTATAAAATAAATTTCTGGACGTGAGGAATTTATCTATTAATCATATTCAAAAATAATTAACTAAATAGCACTCTCCAATAAAAAATGGCAGCTAATCTCGTGAGTGCTAAAGTTTCTGTTTTTTACAGCATGATCATAAAGACTTCACCCAAGTCTTCCCAAAGATTCTACTTGGCACAAACACTAATTAAAACATAAAAACACATCTAACCAGAGGCTAGATAGATTATTTATTACTAAACAGGAGCAATAGTCAAAGAACTAAAATAAAATTGGGATGCCTCCCAACAAGCGCTACCGTTTAACGCCACTAGCTAGGCATGATGATTTCAATGATGTTCACATAAAAGATAAGAACTGTAACATAAAGAGAGCATCATGAAGAATATGACTAGCACATTTAAGTCTAACCCACTTCCTATGCATAGGGATTTTGTGAGAAAACAACTTATAAAACTTGATATTATCGCAATTCCTACAAGCATATAATCAACTAGCATAGGAAACAATCATAACTTTAAAACTTTAAGCACATAGAGAGGAAACTTGATATTATTGCAATTCCTACAAGAATATATTCCTCACTCATATTAATTTTCAGTAGAATCATGAATTAATTCAACAATATAATCATCACATAAAACATTCTTTTCATGATCTACAAGCATAGAAAATTTACTACTCTCCACATAAGCAAAATTCTTCTCATTCAGAATAGTAGTGGGAGCAAACTCAACAAAATAACTATCATGTGAGGCATAATCCAATTGAAAATTAAAATCATGATGACAAGTTTCATGGTTATCATCATTGTTTATAGCATACAAGTCATCAGAATAATCATCATAGATAACAACTTTGTTCTCATAATCAATTGGAACCTCTTCCGAAATAGTGGATTCATCACTAAATAAAGTCATGACCTCTCCAAATACACTTTCATCAATATAATAATCATAAATAGGAGGCATGCTTTCATCATAATAAATTTGCTCATCAAAACTTGGGGGACAAAAAATATCATATTCATAAACATAGCTTCCCCAAGCTTGTGGCTTTGCATATCATTAGCATCATGGGTATTCAAGGAATTCATACTAATGATGAATGATGATCATGATTGTGGCTTTGCATATAATTGTGCTCAAGTGCTAGAGGAATAATGCATTAGAATGTTTGGCACTAAATCTTTGAATGATGATCATGATTGCAATGTTGTTAGTATGAATTCCTTGAATATCTATGATGCTAATGATATGCAAAGCCACAAGCTTGGGGAAGCTATGTTTGATGAAGATGATATTTTTTTGTCCCCCAAGTTTTGATGATTGAATTTATTATGATGAAAGAATGCCTCCTATTTATGATGATTATATTGATGAAAGTGGATTTGGAGAGGTCATGACTTTATCTAGTGATGAATCCACTATTTCGGAAGAGGTTCCAATTGATTACGAGAACAAAGTTGCTATCTATGATGATTATTGTGATGACTTGTATGCTATAAAGAATAATGATATCCATGAAACTTGTCATCATGATTTTAATTTTCAATTGGATTATGCCTCACATGATAGTTATTTTGTTGAGTTTGCTCCCACTACTATTCATGAGAAGAAATTTGCTTATGTGGAGAGTAATAAAAATTCTATGCTTGTGCATCATGAAAATAGTGCTTTATATGATAGTTATATTGTTGAATTCATTCATGATGCTACTGAAAATTATTATCAGGGAGGAATATATGCTTGTAGGAATTGCAATAATATCAAATTTCCTCGCTATGTGCTTAAAATCTTGAAGTTATGCTTGTTTTACCTTCCTATGCAAGTTGATTCTTGTTCCCACAAGTTGTTTGCTCACAAAATACATATGCATAGGAAGTGGGTTATACTTAAATGTTCTAGTCAAATTATTCGTGATGCTCTCTTTATGTTTCAATTCTTATACTTTATGTGAGCATCATTGAAATCATCATGCCTAGCTAGGGGCGTTAAATGATAGCGCTTGTTGGGAGGCAACCCAATTTTTATTTTTGTTCCTTGCTTTTTGTTCCTGTTTAGTAATAAATAATTCAGCTAGCCTTTGTTTAGATGTGGTTTTATGTTTTAATTAGTGTTTGTGCCAAGTAAAGCCTTTAGGACCTTCTTGGGTGATTGTTATTTGATCTTGCTGTAAAAAATAGAAAGTATGCGCTCACGAGAATAATTTTAGTTTTTTACCAGCGAGCGATAAAATACCAATTCCACTTGCAGTAGATTAATAAACAAATTTCCTAGGACTTCCTAATTTATCAGGATTTTTTGGATTCCATAAGTTTGCGTTAGTTACAGATTCCTACAGACTGTTCTGTTTTTGACAGATTCTGTTTTTCGTGTGTTGGTTGCTTATTTTGATGAATCTATGTCTAGTAAAAGTTTTTATAAACCATAGAAAAGTTGGAATACAGTAGGTTTAGCACCAATATAAATAAATAATGAGTTCATTTCAGTACCTTGAAGTGGTGTTTTCTTTTCTTTCGCTAACGGAGCTCACGAGATTTTCTGTTAAGTTTTGTGTTGTGAAGTTTTCAAGTTTTGGGTAAAAGATTTGATGGATTATGGAACAAGGAGTGGAAAGATCCTAAGCTTGGGGATTCCCATGGAACCCCAAGATAATCTAAGGACACCTAAAATCAAAAGCTTGGGGATGCCCCGGAAGGCATCCCCTCTTTCGTCTACTTCCATCGGTAACTTTACTTGGAGCTATATTTTTATTCACCACATGATATGTGTTTTGCTTGGAGCGTCTTGTATTATTTGAGTCTTTATTTGTTAGTTTACCACAATCATCTTTTCTGTACACACCTTTTGATAGAAACACACATGATTCGGAATTTATTAGAATACTCTATGTGCTTCACTTATATCTTTCGAGCTATATAGTTTTTGCTCTAGTGCTTCACTTATATCTTTTAGAGCATGGTGGTGGATTTGTTTTATAGAAACTATTATTATCTCATGCTTCACTTAAATTATTTTGAGAGTCTTAAACAACATGGTAATTTTCTTAAATTGGGAAATTAATCCTAATATGCTAAGTATTCAAGACTAGTAAAAAACTTTCTTATGAGTGTGCTGAATACTAATAGAGGTTTGATGATTGATGATCGTTTTGAGATATGGAGGTAGTGATATTAAAGTTGTGCTAGTTGAGTAGTTGTGAAATTGATAAATACTTGTGTTGAAGTTTGCAAGTCCCGTAGCATGCACGTATGGTAAACGTTATGTAACAAATTTGAAACATGAGGTGTTCTTTGATTGTCTTCCTTATGAGTGGCGGTCGGGGAGGAGCGATGGTCTTTTCCTACCAATCTATCCCCCTAGGAGCATGCGTGTAGTGCTTGGTTTTTGATGACTTGTAGATTTTTTCAATAAGTATATGAGTTCTTTATGACTAATGTTGAGTCCATGGATTATACGCACTCTTACCCTTCCATCATTGCTAGCCTCTTCGGTACCGTGCATTGCCCTTTCTCACATTGAGAGTTGGTGCAAACTTCACCGGTGCATCCAAACCCCGTGATATTATACGCTCTTTCAGACATAAACCTCCTTATATCTTCCTCAAAACAGCGACCATATCTACCTATTATGGCATTTGCATAGCCATTCCGAGAAATATTGCCATGCAACTTTCCACCGTTCCGTTTATCATGACATGTTCATCATTGTCATATTACTTTGCATAATCGTGTAGTTGACATCGTATTTGTGGCAAACCACCGTTCATAATTTTTCATACATGTCACTCTTGATTCATTGCTATCCCGGTATACCGCCGAAGGCATTCATATAGAGTCATACGTTGTTCTAGTATCGAGTTGTAATCATTGAGTTGTAAATAAATAGATGTGTGATGATCATCATTCATATAGTATTGTCCCAAAAAAATAAGAAGAAAGGCCAAATAAAAAAAGGCCCAAAAAAAGAAAATAAAAGGGACAATACTACTATCTTCTTTTACACACTTGTGCTTCAAAGTAGCACCATGATTTTCATGATAGAGAGTCTCTCGTTTTGTCACTTTCATATACTAGTGGGAATTTTTCATTATAGAACTTGGCTTGTATATTCCAACAACGGGCTTCCTCAAATGCCCTAGGTCTTCGTGAGCAAGCAAGTTGGATGCACACCCACTTAGTTTCTTTTATTGAGCTTTCATGCATTTATAGCTCTAGTGCATCTGTTGCATGGCAATCACTACTCCTTACATTAACATCAAACAATGGGCATCTCCATAGCCCATTGATTAGCCGCGTTGTTGTGAGACTTTCTCCCTTTTTGTCTTCTCCACATAACCCCATCATTATATTCTATTCCACCCATAGTGCTTTATCCATGGCTCAAGCTCATGTATTGCGTGAAGGTTGAAAAAGTTTGATGTTACTAAAGTATGAAACAATTGCTTGGCTTTCATCGGGGTTGTGCATGATGAGAGCATTCTTGTGTGACGAAAATGGAGCATGACTAAACTATATGATTTTGTAGGGATGAACTTTCTTTGGGCATGTTATTTTGAGAAGACATAATTGCTTAGTTAGTATGCTTGAAGTATTATTGCTTTTATGTCAATATTAAACTTTTATCTTGAATCTTTCGGATCTGAATATTCATACCACAATTAAGAGGGTTACATTAAAAAAATATACCAAGTAGCATTCCGCATCAAAAATTCTGTTTTTATCATTTACCTACTCGAGGACGAGCAGGAATTAAACTTGGGGATGCTTGATACGTCTCCAACGTATCTTTAATTTTTTATTGCTTCATGCTATATTATATTCTGTTTTGGATGATTAATGGGCTTTGTTATACACTTTTATATTATTTTTGGGACTAACCTATTAACTGGAGGCCCAGCCCAAAATTGCTGTTTTTTTGCCTATTTCAGAGTTTCGCAGAAAAAGAATATCAAACAGAGTCCAAACGGAATGAAACCTTCGGTAACATGATTTCGGAACGAACGTGATCCAGAGGACTTGGCCCCTACGTCAAGACATCAACTAGGAAGGCACGAGGTAGGGGGCGCGCCTACCCTCCCCCCCAGGCGCGCCCTCCACCCTAGTGGGGCCCACATTGCTCCACTGACGTACTTCTTCCTCCTATATATACCCATATCCCCTAAAAACTTCGGGGAGCACAATAGATCAGGAGTTCCGCCGCCAGAAGCCTCCGAAGCCACCGAAAACCAATCTAGACCCGTTCTGGCACCCTGTCGGAGCGAGGAATCCCTCTTCGGTGGCCATATTCATCATCCCGGTGCTCTCCATGATGAGGAGGGAGTAGTTATCCCTCGGGGATGAGTGTATGTACCTGTAGCTATGTGTTTGATCTCTCTCTCTCTCTCTCTCTCTCTCTCTCGTGTTCTTGAGGTGATACGATCTTGATGTATCGCGAGCTTTGCTATTATAGTTCGATCTTATGATGTTTCTCCCCCTCTACTCTCTTGTAATGGATTGAGTTTTCACTTTGAAGTTATCTTATCGGATTGAGTCTTTAAGGATTTGAGAACACTCAATGTACTTCTTGCAGTGTTTATCTGTGGTGAAAATGTGATATCACGTGATCCACTTGATGTATGTTTTGGTGATCAACTTGCGAGTTCCGCCCATGAACCTATGCGTAGGGGTTGGCACATGTTTTCGTCTTCACTCTCTGGTAGGAACTTTGGGGCACTCTTTGAAGTACTTCGTGTTGGTTGAATACATGAATCTGAGATTGTGTGATGCATATCGTATAATCATTCCCACGGATACTTGAGGTGACATTGGAGTATCTAGGTGACATTAGGGTTTTGGTTGATTTGTGTCTTGAGGTGTTATTCTAGTACGAACTCTAGGATAGATTGAACGGAAAGAATAGCTTCGTGTTATTTTACTACGGACTCTTGAATAGATCGATCAGAAAGGATAACTTTGAGGTGGCTTCGTACCCTACCATATTCTCTTCGTTTGATCTCCGCTATTAGTGACTTTGGAGTGACTCTTTGTTGCATGTTGAGGGATAGTTATATGATCCAATTATGTTATTATTGTTGAGAGAACTTGCACTTGTGAAAGTATGAACCCTAGGCCTTGTTTCAACGCATTGCAATACCATTTGTGCTCACTTTTATCATTAGTTACCTTGCTGTTTTTATATTTTCAGATTACAAAAACCATTATCTACTATCCATATTACACTTGTATCACCATCTCTTCGCCGAACTAGTGCACCTATACAATTTACCATTGTATTGGGTGTGTTGGGGACACAGGAGACCCTTTGTTATTTGGTTGCAGGGTTGCTTGAGAGAGACCATCTTCATCCTATGTCTCCCACGGATTGATAAACCTTAGGTCATCCACTTCAGGGAAATTTGCTACTATCCTACAAACCTCTGCACTTGGAGGCCCAACAACGTCTACAAGAAGAAGGTTGTGTAGTAGACATCAGTCGCACTCTCCGGACCTATTCCAACATCCGTTGCAGGGTATTCGGGATGGATACTAGTGTACTAGCGCCAACACCTTCTCCCTGGTTCAGTATTCAAAGTCTTGGAGGAAACTTGCTCTTCCTTGGACAAAACTATCCAATGATAGTGGAAGGCAATCCAACTACTGTTGACACAACGTTACTACCATTTATGAGAAGCAACTGTGCCTATACCTCGGACATTACTATGCTTCCCTACTATCCCAGTATGGGTATTGAAATAGGTCGCTTTAGCATGGATGATCAGTCATGCATTGGTCTCGTGATTGACAGTAGCTGGCCGTTCCCAGAGAATCACTTCTGGTTCAAAGCAAGCGTTTCCAACACCGACGACTAGTTGACCTGAAGTTCATTTCATCTCTTTGTTATTTGTTGTGTGAGAAAAACTTTACTAGAATGTTTCGTTGGAAATGATCTATAATCCAACGTGTATCCTCGTTGTCGTTGTGGGTTGATGACTTGTTGTATGTAATCAATGGTACATTTGCATATGCGTCCATGAACTCACGCCTACTAGTGGTGTCCGTATGAACATTGCTTGTGATTTTAGTTGCAAAAATTAGATAGTGCTAGTGATTTGTAGCTGCATATTTTGACAAATCGCAGTGTTACAAGGTTGATAAATGGCAATGTTACTAGATAAACAAATGTCAATCTTTCTAGTTTGAGAAATGGCAACATACCCAAAATGACAGATATGCAAATCTTACCCAATTGTTTGTACGTGGTTCCACACGGGTCATGCAAAACAACCGTTTGCATTGAAGGGATGCAGAAATCCTGCTCGGCACATTTTCCCTTGGCTTCCCGGGGAAGCTGTCGGTTTGCATACGGGTGTTCTAACTAAAACGTTTGCGATGAGTGTTTTATATTTAAAAACCATTGGCATTTTTTTAAGAAAAGCATTTGATAAGTCTGTACATTAAGAGAGAAAGTGCAAGTTTATTCAAGCCATATCTTTCATTCACTCACACTGCAAATTTATATTCATATGATCGAGAATTCGAGATACAGTATTAAACCCCAAAAAAACTATTTCCAACGGCGACGGAGGCGGCGTGCTGCGCCGTCGTTGTCATTGTCGTCCTCTGGGATGCTGTTGTTGAAGTCTTCAAGGCAGCACAAAATGTTCTTCACTTGTAAATCAAACATCATGTCGTCGCGCAACAGGCACCGCTGAGAGGTAGCGGTCGACGGCAGCGTCCCATGCCGCTAAGGGGGGGGACGCACGGGCACGGGCGCGGGTGGGTGCAGCCAAACGCACGGGGACTAGCGCCGTGGTGGGTCGAGGGGCGCGCACGGGCGCAGCGGGTGCAGCCAAACGCACGGGGGCCGGCGCCATAGTGGGTGGAGGGGCGAGCACGGGCACGGGCGTTGGCGCTGGCATGTACACGAGCTCGCGCGGGTCCGCGGAGACCTCGCTGACGCCCGTGGCTTCCAGCTCTGTGATAGTGCTCGGCGACCAGCCCGTCAATGCTACGGGGATGGTCGCTGGCGCGGGCACGGGGATGGGAGTGGGGGAAACAACCGCCATGGCCAGCTAGTTCTGGGCCATGTCCATGATGCCCCATTCCTCCATATTTTCTATCTCCTCCGGCAAGAAGTTGACTTCACCAAACTTGAAGACTAGTGGCAGATGATCATTCTGCGCCATGGCGGTGGAGGTCTGCGGGGGGGGGAGGGGAATGGGAGGCGAACAGTAAGGCCTTGTACAATGGGAGATGCTTAGAGGGGTGCTTAGAAAAATAAACCAAGATTTTCTGAAGCACTGGTGCCTATTTCTACACAAGAGATGCTTAGTTAAGCGTCTACCCTGTACAAATAAGCACTGGTGCTTAAGGAAAGTCTGGTTTATTTGTGTAAGCACCTCCCCTAAGCACCTCCCATTGTACAAGGCCTAAGGCCGCCCGTATTATATAGCGGCTCAGGCGCCATTAATGGAGAGGAAGGCGGGCAGCCATGGAAGTCAAAGGGCTCGCTTCCTAGTGAGTCTGTGCAGCGTACAGCTCGCACGCTTCCTAGTGAGCCTGCGCATTGGAGGACAGCTTGCATGCCTCTCGGTCAGCCTGCGCAGCGGACTGCGCTTGCACGCCTCCCGTTCAGTCAAGGTCAAGCAGTTGTCCGCACGACACCATCTACAGACATTCAAACCAAGACACGTGGCGTCACGTGAATGGTTAACAAAACACACACGGTTTGAATTATACAAATGTTTGAGATATTAAAGTGGCAGCTATTTTTTCAAAATGCCTTCGTTGGCTGTCATTATTCGAGTGCGCCTTCTCTCAAAATGGACACGAAAAATACCACATCATGTTGGGGTGCCATTCCATGATAGCATGCCAAGTTTCATGAATTTCACACGAGTTTTGGATTTACTAGAATTTAAAAACCAGGCATCTCAATGTTTTGTCAGCGATCAACGGTGACCTGGTGTTTGAAACTCATTCCCATTTCTTGCATGGGACCTAAGCATGCACCCGAGGACACAGATTTGATTTTTCAACCAATTTATATGCACTGGAGCATGTGCATGTAGTTCAAATTTGAATTATGCACATAAATGCATTGAAAACTCAGTTAATGCATAAAAATGTCCAAAAGAACCCCCAAAATCATAAAAATTGACACAACACTCCTATTGTTCTATGTAGACACGAGAAAAAATTTGGAAGCAAAAAGAGGCGATGGATATCGTTTCGTCCCCAAAGGTGGGACGTTCCCTACCGAAACCATGATGCTTGTTGTGAGAAGCTCTGGTTTGTGAGAAGCATATACCCAAACCTGCCCCAAACGGAACAAAAAAATTACCGCAACATGTTGATGCCGCTCCGTGAAAGCATGCCAAGTTTCATGAATTTCAGACGAGTTTTGGATTTACTAGTATTTAAAATGAGGCATCTCAATGTTTTGCCGGCAATCAACGGTGCCCTGGTGTTTGAAATTCATTCCCATTTCTTGCATGGGACCTAAGCATGCACCCAAGGACACAGATTTGATTTTTCAACCAATTTATATGCACTGGAGCATGTGCATGTAGTTCAAATTTGAATTATGCACATAAATGCATTGAAAACTCAGTTAATGCATAAAAATGTCCAAACGAACCCCGAAAAATCCCAAAAATTGACACAACACTCCTGTTGTTCTATGTTGACACGAGAAAATTTTTGAAAGCAATAAGAGGCAATGGATATCGTCTCGTCCCCAATGGTGGGACGTTCCCTACCGAAACAAGCGTGCTTGGTGTGAGAAGCTCTCGTTTGTGAGAAGCATATACCTGAACCTACCCCAAATGGGACAAATTTTTTAACACGGCATGTTGATGCCGCTCCATGATAGCATGCCAAGTTTCATGAATTTCGGACGAGTTTTGGATTTACTAGAATTGAAAAACCAGGCATCTCAACGTTTTGCGGGCAATCAACAGTGCCCTCGTGTTTGAATTTCATTCCCATCTCTTGCATGGGACCTAGAAATTCAACCAAGGACACAAATTAGATTTTTCAACCAACCTTAGTGAATTGGAGCATGTGCATGTAGTTCAAATTTTAATTATGCACATAAATGCATTGAAAACTCAGTTAATGCATAACAATGTCCAAACGAACCCCGAAAAATCCCAAAAATTCACACAACACTGATGTTGTTCTGTGTTGACACAAGAAATTTTTGAAAGCAATAAGAGGTAATGTATATCGTTTCGTCCTAAAAGGTGGGATGTTCCCTACTGAAACAATCATGCTTCTTGTGAGAAGCTCTTGTTTGTGAGAAGAATATACCCGAACCTTCACCAAATGGGACAAATTTTTTAACACGACATGTTGATGCTGCTCCATGATAGCAAGCGAAGTTTCATGAATTTCAGACAAGTTTTGTATTTAGTAGAATTTAAAAACTAGGCATCTCAACATTTTGCCGGCAATCAACAATGCCCTGGTGTTTGAATTTCATTCCCATCTCTTGCATGGGACCTAGAAATTCACCCGAGGACACACATGTGATTTTTCAACCAACCTTAGTGCATTGTAGCATGTGCTTGTAGTTCAAATTTGAATTATGCACATAAAATGCCTAGAAAACCTTGTTAATGCATAAAAAAGGCCAAACAAACCCTGAAAAATTCAAAGATTGAACACAACACTCTTGTTGTTCTATGTAGACACTAGAAAATTTTTGAAAGCAATAAGAGGCAATGGATATCTGATAACCCACAAGTATAGGGGATCTCAACAGTTTTTGATAAGTAAGAGGTCGAACCCAACGAGGAGCTAAAGGTAGAACAAATATTCCCTCAAGTTCTATCGACCACCGATACAACTCTACGCACGCTTGACGTTCGCTTTACCTAGAACAAGTATGAAACTAGAAGTACTTTGTAGGTGTTGTTGGATAGGTTTGCAAGATAATAAAGAGTACGTAAATAAAAAGTAGGGGCTGTTTAGATAAAGAAACAATAAAGTAAATATAGCGAGTGTGGAAAAGTGGTGGTAGGAGTTGCGAAATTGCCCCTAAGGAATTGACTACTTTACTAGACCGATAGCAAGTGTTGTGTGGGAGAGGCCACTGCTAGCATGTCATCCCTTACTTAGAATTCTATGCACTTATGATTGGAACTATTAGCAAGCATCCGCAACTACTAATGTTCATTAAGGTAAAACCCAACCATAGCATTAAGATATATTGGTCCCCCTTCAATCCCATATGCATCAATTTCTATGCTAGGTTGAAGCTTCCGTCACTCTTGCCCTCCAATACACAGTCCTATCAACATACAACTAACCCTATGGTGTGATCCACGCGTGCGCTCATATGATGGGCACCAAAGGACAGCAACATAACCACAAGCAAATTAAATCAATCATAGCAATTCATCAACCACCGATAGGACAACGAAAATCTACTCAGACATCATAGGATGGAAACACATCATTGGATAATAATATGAAGCATAAAGCACCATGTTCAAGTAGAGGGTATAGCGGGTTGCGGGAGAGTGGACCGCTGTATATACAGGGGGGAAGGTTATGGAGATGTTGGTGAAGATGGTGGAGGTGTTGGTGAAGATCGCGGTGATGATGATGATGGCCACGGCGGCGTTCCGGCGCCACCGGAGGAGAGGGGGAGAGGGGCCCCCTTCTTCCTCTTCTTCCTTGACCTCCTCCCTAGATGGGAGAAGGGTTTCCCCTCTGGTCCTTGGCCTCCATGGCATGGGAGGGGCGAGAGCCCCTCTGAGATTGGATCTATCTCTCCGTTTCTCTCTGGTTCTGCATTTTGTTCTGGCTCTGTTTCACCGTTTCGTATATATATGGAGATCCGTAACTCAGATTGACATGAAACCTTCGCCGTGATTTTTTCCGGATATTAGCTTTCTTGCGGCAAAAGAAGAGCGCCAACCGCCTTATGGTGGGCTCACGAGGGGAGGGGGCACGCCCCCTGCCTCGTGACCACATCGGGCACTGGTTCGCGTTGATTTTCCTTCTGAATTTTCCATATTTTCCAAAAATTAGCTCTGTCCGTTTTTATCCCGTTTGGACTCCGTTTGATATGGATATTCTCCAAAAGCAAAAACATACAACAGACAGGAATTGGCACTGGGCACTGGATCAATATGTTAGTCCCAAAGATAATATAAAAAGTTGCCAAAAAGTATATGAAAATTGAATAATATTGGCATGGAACAATCAAAAATTATAGATACGACGAAGACGTATCAGCATCCCCAAGCTTAATTCCTACTCGTCCTCGAGTAGGTAAATGATAAAAAAAGATAATTTTTGATGTGGAATGCTACCTAACATAATCTTGATCATATGTCTAATCATGGCATGAATATTAAGACACGAGTGATTCAAAGCAATAGTCTATCCTTTGACATTAAGACAATAATACTTCAAGCATACCAATAAAGTAATCATGTATTTTCAAACTAACATGGCCAAAGAAAGTTATCCCTACAAAATCATATAGTCTGGCTATGCTCCATCTTCACCACACAAAATATTCAAATCATGCACAACCCCGATGACAAGACAAGCAATTGTTTCATACTTTTGACGTTCTCAAACCTTTTCAACTTTCACGCAATACATGAGCATGAGCCATCGACATAGCACTATAGGTGGAATAGAATATGATGGTGGAGGAGACAAAAGGGAGAAGATAGTCTCACATCAACTAGGCGTATCAACGGGCTATGGAGATTCCCATCAATAGATATCAATGTGAGTGAGTAGCAATTGCCAAGCAACGGATCCACTAGAGCTATAAGTGTATGAAAGCTCTAACTAAAACTCAGTGGGTGTGCATCCAACTTGCTTGCTCATGAAGACCTCGGGCATTTGAGGAAGCCCATCATCGGAATATACAAGCCAAATTCTATAATGAAAATTCCCACTAGTATATGAAAGTGATAACACAAGAGACTCTCTATATGAAGAACAAGGTGCTACTTTGAAGCACAAGTGTGGAAAAAGGATAGTAGCATTGCCCCTTCTCTCTTTTTCTCTCATTTTTTATTTTATTTTTATTTTTTTGGTGGGCTTCTTTGGCCTCCTTTTTTTATTTGGGCTTCTTTGGCCTCTTTTATTTTTTTGTAAAGTCCGGAGTCTCATCCCGACTTATGGGGGAATCATAGTCTCCATCATCCTTTCCACACTGGGGCAATGCTCTAATAATGATGATCATCACACTTTTATTTACTTACAACTCGATATCTAGAACAAAGATATGACTCTATATGAATTCCTCCGGCGGTGTACCGGGATGTGCAATGATCTAGCATAGCAATGACATAAAAACGGACAAGCCATGAAAACATCATGCTAGCTATCTTACGATCATGCAAACCAATATGACAATGAATGCTCAAGTCATGTATATGATGATGATGGAAGTTGCATGGCAATATATCTCGGAATGGCTATGGAAATGCCATAATAGGTAGGTATGGTGGCTGTTTTGAGGAAGGTATATGGTGGGTTTATGGTACCGGCGAAAGTTGCGCAGTACTAGAGAGGCTAGCAATGGTGGAAGGGTGAGAGTGCGTATAATCCATGGGCTCAACATTAGTCATAAAGAACTCACATACTTATTGCAAAAATCTATTAGTCATCGAAACAAGGTACTACGCGCATACTCCTAGGGGGATAGATTGGTAGGAAAAGACCATCGCTCGTCCCCGATCGCCACTCACAAGGAAGACAATAAATAAATAAATCATGCTCTGACTTCGTTACATAACGGTTCACCATACGTGCATGCTACGGGAATCACAAACCTCAACACAAGTATTTCTACTAATCCACAACTACCCACTAGAATGACTCTAATATCACCATCTTTATATTGCAAAACTATTGCAAGGAATCAAACATACCATATTCAGTGATCTACAAGTTTTATGTAGGATTTTATGACTTACCATGTGAATGACCAATTCCTGTCATCTCTCTAAATAGATATAAGTGAAGCAACAGAGTTTAATTCTTTCTACCAAATATAAGCCCACTCTCTAACAAATATAAGTGAAGCAAAAGAGCATTCTACAAATGGTGGTTGTCTAAGTGAAGAGAAACAGGCAATCCAAACTTTAAATGATATAAGTGAAGCACATGAAGCATTCTATAAAGCCATACTCAAAGGATATAAGTGAAGTGCAAAGAGCATTCTATTAATCAACCAAGGACTATCTCATACCAGCATGGTGCAAAAAAGAAACATGAAAACTAAAGCAAAGACGCTCCAAGATTGCACATATCGCATGAACGAAACGAATCCGAAAACATACCGATACTTGTTGAAGAAAGAGGGGATGCCTCCCCAGCATCCCCAAGCTTAGACGCTTGAGTTTCCTTGAATATTTACTTGGGGTGCCTCGGGCATCCCCAAGCTTGAGCTCTTGCCTCTCTTCCTTCTTCTCACATCGAGACCTTCTCGATCATCGAACACTTCATCCACACAAAACTTCAACAGAAAACTCGGTAAGATCCGTTAGTATAATAAAGCAAATCACCACTATAAGTACTGTTGCAAACCAATTCATATTTTTTTGCATTGTGTCTACTGTAGTATAACTTTTTCATGGCTTAATCCACTAATATAAATTGATAGTTTCATCAAAACAAGCAAACTATGCATCAAAAACAGAATCTGTCTAAAACAGAATAGTCTGTAATAATCTGAATATTCACCATACTTACGTTACTTGAAAAATTATACCAAAATTACGAAAACTTAAAAATTTGTATAGGAAGACAGTGCAGAAAGAATCAGAACCATTTGACGTTCCAGCTAAAAATGTAAAATCGTGCACTACATCCAAAGTTTCTGTCCTGCACCGTACAAACCATCAAGCAAATGTAAACATCCTAAAGGCAAACATTGGCACATTATTTTTATAATACAATGGAATTGTACAAGGGGATAATTATTTTTGTTGAAAAGTTTCTGTAATCAAGATTCACAAAGTTGTCGTGAGCATGAACAAAAGCTCTCCCACTTCAACAGTGCTTGTCTTTCTCACTTTCACTTTCCTTTTTGAAAAGTTTTGGGTTCCCCTCTTTATTTTTGTTGTTTTTAAACTATATGAAAGCACTCAACAGAAATAAATGACTCTCTAAAACTTCTGGGTTGTCTCCCGGGCAGCACTTTCTTTAAAGCCATTAAGCTAGGCATATAGTGCTCAAGTAGTGAATCCACCCGGATCCCAAGGTATATCAAAGCCAATTTGAATCAACAATGATTTGTAATTTAGTAGTGAGAACAAAGCAACATATATCAAGCAATGACGAAGTCTAACTCTCTTCCTATGCATCGCATGTCATAAAAGAACAATTCATGCACACCTAGTAAAGGCCAATGCATAGTATAAACAGTTTCTTGCAATTTTATCATGTTGGAAACATACACAGGTGGAGATATAGTTCCTCTCTCATAATAATTGCAAGTAGGAGCAGCAAGAACATGCATATTATATTTATCGAATTCATCATGTGCAACGGTAAAAGGCAACCCATCAATATAATCCTTAATAAGTGCCAACTTCTCCGATATAGTATAACCGGAGAATTCAAAAAGATAATAGGACTATCATGAGTGGGTGCAATAGCAACAATTTCATGTTTAACATAAGGAACTATAGCAAGTTCATCTCCATAAGCATAATTCATATTGGCATCTTGGCCATAAGCATAGCAAGCATCATCAAAAAGGGATATTTCAAAACAATCATAGGGATCATAACAGTCATCATAGCAATCATCCTTCGGTAAGCATGAAGGGGAATTAAACAATGTATGAGTTGAAGAGTTACTCTCATTAGAAGGTGGGCACGGGTGATCAATCCGCTCTTCCTCCTTTTATTCTTCGCTATCTTCCTCATCTTTTTCATCCAATGAGCTCACAGTTTCATCAATTTCTTCTTCCATAGACTCCTGCAAAATATTAGTCTCTTCTTGGACAGAGGAGTATTCCTCAATATATTGTTTAACATAGGTATTAGAAGCATAATTATCATAGCAATATTTAAGTATAGCAAAATTTTCAGATTTGTGAAAAGTAGCATCTTACTTTTCAATCAAAGAAGCAATTTCATAAGCACCCTCAAAAGTAACAAATTCTTCAATTTGTTGAACATCATAGTAACTATAAACACCTTTAGCATAAGAAGATAAGATTCCATTATCAAGAAACTCACATTGTTAGGGAAGGTGTTTCTTAGGGTTTTCAGAACAACAAGTAAAATCATATAATTCACATAAATTCCAAGCATAGCATTGCAAACATTGAATTTGACTCCATAATAATTTCCCTTTTTCAGATATATGGTGTCGCACATAACAAGCATGCTCATCTAAAGATTTTCCCTCAACTAAGCTAGTTGGGGTTTCGGCACGAGCACAAAGGGATCAAAGATGATCCATGTAAAAAGCTTCAGCAGTGTGATAGATTTTGAGTGGTTCTTCAACCATTGGTTCAGTAGGTACAACTAATTTTTTTGGTATTTTGCGTTTCCTACCCATAACTAAAGATAGAAAACAACTAAGAACAGCAAATAAAAATTACTTAGTGATAAAGCAAACAAGCACACACGAGAATATTCACCCCACGCTATTGCTCCCCGCCAACGACGCCAATAACGAGGTCTTGATAACCCACAAGTATAGGGGATCACAACAATTTTCAATAAGCAAAAGTGTCGAACCCAACAAGGAGCTAAAGGTAGAACAAATATTCCCTCAAGTTCTATCGACCACCGATACAACTCTACGCACGCTTGACGTTCGCTTTACCTAGAACAAGTATGAAACTAGAAGTACTTTGTAGGTGTTGTTGGATAGGTTTGCAAGATAATAAAGAGTACGTAAATAAAAAGTAGGGGATGATTAGATAAAGGAACAATAAAGTAAATATAGCGAGTGTGGAAAAGTGGTGGTAGGAGTTGCGAAATTGCCCCTAAGCAATTGACTACTTTACTAGACCGATAGCAAGTATTATGTGGGAGAGGCCACTGCTAGCATGTCATCCCTTACTTGGAATTCTATGCACTTATGATTGGAACTATTAGCAAGCATCCGCAACTACTAACGTTCATTAAGGTAAAACCCAACCATAGCATTAAGATATATTGGTCCCCCTTCAATCCCGTATGCATCAATTTCTATGCTAGGTTGAAGCTTCTGTCACTCTTGCCCTCCAATACATAGTCCTATCAACATACAACTAACCCTATGGTGTGATCCACGCGCGTGCTCATATGATGGGCACCAAAGGACAGCAACATAACCACAAGCAAATTAAATCAATCATATCAATTCATCAACCACCGATAGGACAACGAAAATCTACTCAGACATCATAGGATGGAAACACATCATCGGATAATAATATGAAGCATAAAGCACCATGTTCAAGTAGAGGGTATAGCGGGTTACGGGAGAGTGGACCGCTGTATATACAGGGGGAAGGTGATGGAGATGTTGGTGAAGATGGCGGAGGTGTTGGTGAAGATCGGGGTGATGATGATGATGGCCACGGCGGCGTTCCGCCGCCACCGGAGGAGAGGGGGAGAGGGGCCCCCCTTCTTCCTCTTCTTCCTTGACCTCCTCCCTAGACGGGAGAAGGGTTTCCCCTCTGGTCCTTGGCCTCCATGGCATGGGAGGGGCGAGAGCCCCTCCGAGATTGGATCTATCTCTCTGTTTCTCTCTGGTTCTGCGTTCTGTTCTGGCTCTGTTTCACCGTTTTGTATATATATGGAGATCCGTAACTCTGATTGACCTGAAACCTTCGCCGTGATTTTTTTCCGAATATTAGCTTTCTTGCGGCAAAAGAAGAGCGTCAACCGCCTTATGGTGGGCTCACGAGGGTAGGGGCACGCCCTGGGGGGCGCGCCTCCCTGCCTCATGACCACCTCGGGCACTGGTTCATGTTGATTTTCCTTCCGAATTTTCCATATTTTCCAAAAATAAGCTCCGTCCGTTTTTATCCCGTTTGGACTCCGTTTGATATGGATATTATGCGAAACCAAAAACATGCAATAGACAGGAGCTGGCACTGGGCACTGGATCAATATGTTAGTCCCAAAAATAATATAAAAAGTTGGCAAAAAGTATATGAAAGTTGAATAATATTGGCATGGAACAATCAAAAATTATAGATACGACGGAGACGTATCAATATCGTCCCGTCCCCAAAGGTGGTATGTTCCATATCGAAACTGTCATGCTTGTTGTGAGAAGCTCTGGTTTGTGAGAAGCTTATACCCGAACCTGCCCCAATTGGGACAAATTTTCACCACGGCATTTTGAGGCCGCTCCATGATAGCATGCCAAGTTTCATGAATTTCATACGAGTTTTGGACTTACTAGAATTTAAAAACCAGGCATCTCAACATTTTTCCGGCAATCAACAATGCCCTGGTGTTTGAATTTCATTCCCATCTCTTGCATGGGACCTAGAAATTCACCCAAGGACACACATGTGATTTTTCAACCAACTTTGGTGCATTGGAGCATGTGCTTGTAGTTCAAGTTTGAATTATGCACATAAAATGCCTAGAAAACCCAGTTAATGTATAAAAAAGGCCAAACGAAGCCCGAAAAATTCATTCCCATTTCTTCCATGGGACCAAAGCATGCACTGAAGGACACAGATTTAATTTTTCAACCAATTAGTATACACCAGAGCATGTGCATGTAGTTTAATTTGGAATTCTGTACCTGAAATGGCTAGAAAACTAGTTTAATGTATGAAATGTCCAAACGAACCCTGAATAATTCCAATTCTTTTGTGACACACATACCGTTGCATGTTCATTGCAGATAAAAGGTCAAGCAATTCAAACACCGTCCATTACCACTGTGACCCCATTTTGTTATTCAAATCAAGTAGATCCCACACAGTTTATTCTCACCAACCGTGTGAGATGTAGTACAAAATATCTTGGAGCACCGTCGGTGTATAGTACGCCTATGGCTTACGCGAGAAGGTGCGTCAGCTACAGTCCACAGCCGGCATGTCAAGCACACTAGGTCGCTCCCCAAAACTCCCGTCTCTGCATCCCTCGCAATCTCGAAAATATCTACCGCCTGGAAGGTTTTAATGTTTGATAGCGCACGATTAGTATGTGTGGACCGTGTGCGATGTCTATTACTCCCGCTCTGCTTCAGCCCCTTGATTCAAATTTTCAATAGCCCCGGCATTTTACTCCCGCCTCTGCATCCCTCGCAATCTCAAAAATATCTGCTCACCCTTGATCCAAATTTTAAGTAGCCCCGCCTTGTTACTCCTGCCTAGTAAAAACTTTAGTTGCCGCAGTATTTCCTCAAATACAACCTCCACTCACATAGACAGACACAACCCTTGAAACCATTGGTAGGTCGTCGCCATCGCCGGCGCCTCCATCCTCAACCTATGCCTGTGTGCTGGGGAGCTCGAGTAGCCAATAGCCAAAAGGAGGTTTATCGCGGCCTATTCGCCAGACGCCGGCGAGGTGGCCGCCATGGTGTCCCCATCATCCTCCATGGGCCCGGTCCACCGTCGCCGATCCCCCGATCCGCCTGCCGCCGCGCCCCTATGCCGGTTCGAGGACTTCCCCGTCCTCCCCGGGACCCGGCAGCCGACGAAGTCCTACTTCGGGGTCCGGCAGCGGCGGTGGGGGACGTGGGTCACCGAGATTACAGATCGAGAGACACACACCCGTCGGTGGCTCAGTAGCTTCCACACGGCCGAGCTCACGGCCATGGAGTACGACCGCTGGCAGGTCTGCTACCACAACGCGGAAGCTAGGCGCAATTTCCCCTCTGGCACACATCCGGTCCACCTCGTTCCGCTGGAGCTAGGGGTGGTGAGCTCGGCTATGGCACAAGAGGACCATGAGGTCTGGCAGCGTCTCGAGGCCGAGGCCGCCGACGAGGCCTACATGCAAGAGCTCCGCCGGCAACACCCGAAGCTCGTGGAGGCGGAGCGGGCGATCTTTGCCGGCGCAGAGGGCGGCAAGGTTATCACGCTCTCCTCCGATGATGAGGTCGAAGGCGGCTAGGACGACGGGGAGGACGGTGGCGCGGAGGGCGTCGAGGTTATCACGCTCTCCTCTGATGACGATGTTGAAGGCGGCGGCAACGGCGGCACGGAGGGCGTCGAGCTGGGCCCCGAGGACGAGGAGATCGGCGTCGACGAGTGGAGGAGTGCCTTCCCCAATGGCCCCAACGACGGTACTGGCCCGGACCCGGCTCGCGGCACACCATACATGACGAGGAAGGATTGGCTCGACCTCTACTTCGACCGAAAGTAGTTTAGCTTAGTTTAAATTTATGTTTTATGTTCGGTTATGCAAAACTATCTATGTTTATGTTTGAATGCATGCTACTTTCAGTTGAACCTGCTTTGAACTTGATCTAATTGAAGTTTACAACCTTAAGTTTAGGGGATCGACTAGAAAAGGCCAAAAATTGCTGGAGTATATATATCCACTAAGGGTTTTAGTCCTTTAACCTTTTAAGGATCGCCTAGAGATGTCCTTATGACTTGTTTATTTCAGTTCTTCACAATGTGATGCTCTATATGTGAAACTATTTGTTGTGCAGTTCAATTTCATCAATAATAGTTTCAACAATACCACTATGAATTACGATATTTGGTTGCTGTTAAGGATATTGCAGTTAACATGAATTTTCGTTTTTCAATTGTTGTTTAGCAACATGCATTGTACTAAATGACTAAATATGCAATCCCAGGCTACATAGCAACAAGGAAGAGTGTTACCTTAATGTTCTGATGATGTTTAGATATACATGTAATAAAATCTTATATAATGGGATGGATGGAGTGTTGTACTTCATCATTTTTCAATTGTTGTTTAGCTTCTAATATTAACTTGGTGCTTTTAGGTACATATATCATTGCCAAAGATCCACACTTCGACCCTTTCTGCGTATGGGGCAATGAGATATTCATGAACCAGCATCAAGAGAGGAAACTGATCAAGATTGTTACTAAAATGGGTCAAAAGATGTCAATCGAACTATTTGTTTACACTTTATGCAAGACAACAGTGAACTGCAGGATGGTAAGTAAGAACCATGTAGCCTTCTTTTTACTGCCCGTAATGGGTTGTGTTAGATGAAAATATCTGAATCTTTTTTCTTTTGAAGCAGTCCTGAAGCGGTTTACTCAAGATTACCTCTCAAACTACATGATTGGCGGCCGGCCATCACAAGGGGTTGGACTAGAGTCCTGCATGCATTCTGCATCCAGGAGAGCACAATAGGGTCATTCCGCTTCACCTTGTTCAGCAACTGGAATGGCTATCGCCTCTTTCTTTACCATCTTTAATAGTACAAGTATAGAACATATGTACCTGTGAATCATTCTTTATTTGGTGCTTCCGTAATTCTTAAACATATGCACCTGTGAATCGAATAATGCATTGATCGTTCGAACCTGATGGATATGAATAAAGCTATAGCCTACTTTCAAGTTTAAATTAGGTACAATTTTAAATAGAATCAATTAAATTAGGGTGAAATTACGTTGTGCATGTCATTACGGCACACATGGTTGGTAAAACACAAACGTTTGCGATATACACCATAATTCGAGACGGTTCATAGAGAGGAAACGTGTGCAAGCATGCACATAGTTGCCATTTGCAAAGCGTGTGTGATGTCAGACACTATCACATATGGTGCGGGAAAACTAAATGTGTGTGATTGTCTACCTATCGTACACGGTTTATAATCATGAACTATTTGTGATGTGCGAGGCATCGTAAATCTCCCGTGCCTAGAATCTGCCCAGAAAACTGTCGTGCCTGGAATCTACCTGGTTTTAGGCAGAACCACAAAACTCCAACTGCGATGGCAATGTAAGCACAAACGAGTGGCAAGGATGAAGCGTTTGGGATATTCGAGGTATCAGAAACGGTTATACAGGGACAACTGTATGCATCAAGGCTCCCTATCCCCGACGGTTTCTGGGTCGTGTGGGAAGGACCCCCTTATCGCCCACACTCACTTGGAGACGGTTCCATATGCCATCGTGGAAAGGGGTTAAAAACTGTTTGTTTAGGACCAACGTGCACCAGTGTGTGTTTGTTTCGCTCGCGGAACGGTGAGGGGTGGCTAATATTTTCCATGCTAGATGTGTTATTCTCAAGATGAGTGTTTATTCACTTGTCATTGCACGAGGGTAAGGCAAAGGTACTAGGGATGCCCTATCCCGAAATACAAAAACAAAAAATAAATTTACTTTATGTTGTCAAATAATAAATTCCTTGGAAAGTGTTGGTATGGAGTGCACCCGTAGATACGGCTAGCCATGGAAAGTGAAAGTTATGGTGGAAAAAGGAATAAACTTTATTTTTTGTTTGGGAACCACCTTGGCATATCTAGCATGGACAGTGTTCGGAACTCTAAGTCGTTTTCGTTGGTGGGATGGATACACCTCCCAAAATGTTTTTATCTCAAATTTTTCGCTTTGAGCTCTGGCACCTCTACAAATCCCTACTTCCCTCTGCTAAGGGCCTATCTTTTACTTTATGCAATTTTTATTTCTGAAATTTGAATCTCCATCTTCTCTCATAAAAAGCACCAACTAGGAGGCAATATGATCGTGCTCAAGTATTGGGTGTAGTTAATATTTGAGTGTGTTTCATGAATGGATTAATGTTTGAGCATGATGGGCTAGGGATAACTTATTTTAGCATTGATATTTTGAAAGACATGGTTGCTTGTTGATATGCTTGAGTATCTAAATTATTATATCAAAACTAGACTATTGTTTTGAATCACATAAAAGTCTGAATGTCCATGCTATAAAGAAAATAATATGATATGACTTGATGAACAACACTCCACATCAAAAATTCTATTTTATCACTTACCTACTCGAGGACGAGTATGAGTTAAGCTAGGGGATGCTGATACGTCTCCAATGTATCTATAATTTTTTTATTGTTCCATTTTGTTTTATTATCAATATTGGATTTTTTATAATCATTTTATATCATTTTTGGTACTAACCTATTGACATAGTGCCCAGTGCCAGTTCCTGGTTTTTTCCATGTTTCTTACATTGCAGGAAATCAAGATCAAACGGAGCCAAATGGCACGAAACTATACGATGAATTTTTATGGGCCAAAAGGAAGCAGATGGGCCCTGGTTATCCCTAGGGCGCACCAGGAGGCCCTGGCGTGCCCTAGTGGGTTGTGCCCACCTTGGGTACCCCACGGACCGCCTCTTTGCTCTATAAATACCCCAAAAATCCCAGAACCCTAGGGGAGTCGACGAAATATTCATCCAGCCGCCGCAGAGTCCATAAACACCAGATCCAATCTAGACACCATCACGGAGGGGTTCACCACTTCCATTGGTGCCTCTCCGATGATACGTGAGTAGTTCTTTGTAGACCTTCGGGTCCGTAGTTAGTATCTAGATGGCTTCATCTCTCTCTCTATCTCTTGATCCATAATACAATGGTCGAGATCCATATGATGTAACTCTTTTGCGGCGTGTTTGTTGGGATCGATGAACTTCGAATTTATGATCAGATCTATGTTTTTATATCCATGGAAGTATTTGAGTCTCTTTGATCTCTTTTATGCATGATCTCTTATAGCCTCGTATTTTTTCTCCGATACTAGCAAGATGCTCTTGTGGGAGAAAAGGATGAACAAGGGAAAACCTTATCTGCAAATGTAGACAGGAGAGCAGGTAAATTGTCATAGTTTCCTTCCTATCCCTTAGATATAGATCGGACGGACTATATTGCAGGATGGCAGGCATACCATCATCACCAACTCTACTTTTTATAAGAGTAGAATATTTGGGTTTTGTCTGGCCAACTCGATCTATTTATCTTGCAATGGGAAGAGGTGCTTGGTGGTGGGTTCGATCTTATGATGCTTGATCCCAGTGACAGAAAGGGAACCGACACGTATGTATCGTTGCTACTAAGGATAAAAAGGCGAGATCTATATCTACCTCCATATAGATAAATGGATCTTGTCTACATCATGTCATCATTCTTATTGCATTACTCTGTTTTTCCATGAACTTAATACACTAGATGCATGTTGGATAGCGGTCGATGTGTGGAGTAATAGTAGTAGATGCAGGCAGGAGCCGATCTACTAATCTTGGACGTGATGCCTATGTAATGATCATTGCCTGGATATTGTCATAATTATTTAAAGTTCTATCAATTGCCCACCAGTAATTTGTTCACCCACCGTTTGTTATTTTTCTTGACAGAAGCCACTAGTGAAACCTACGGCCCCCAGGTTTTATTTCTCCTATATTTTCCTTTGCGATCTACTTTTTCCTTGCTGTTATTTTCAGATCTATTAAACCAAAAATACAAAAATACTTTGCTGCACTGTAATTATTTGTGATCTATATATCCAATCTATTACAACCTTTTTACCATCGCACACCAATTTTTGGCGCCGTTACCCGAAAGGGATTGACAACCCCTTTAACACATCGGGTTGCGAGGTGTTGTTATTTGTGTGCAAGGGTTGTTTACGTTGTGTTGCTTGGTTCTCCTACTGGTTCGATAACCTTGGTTTCATAACTGAGGGAAATATCTACCGCCGCTGTGCTGCATCATCCCTCCCTCTTCGGGGAAATACCGACGTAGTTCCAACTGCCATCAGTTGTCATTTGATGAATGGGATCACATCATTAGAGAATGATGTGATGGACATGACCCATCAGTTAGCTTAATTAGCATAACGATCGTTAAGTTTTATTGCTATTGCTTTCTTCATGACTTATACATATTCCTCTGACTATGAGATTATGCAACTCCCGAATACCGGAGGAACACCTTGTGTGCTATCAAACATCACAATGTAACTGGGTGATTATAAAGATGCTCTATAGGTGTCACCGAAGGTATTTGTTGGGTTGGCATAGATCGAGATTAGGATTTGTCACTCCAAGTATCAGAGAGATATCTCTGGGCCCTCTCGGTAATGCACATCACTATAAGCCTTGCAAGCAATGTGACTAATGAGTTGGTTATAGGATGATGCATTACGGAACGAGTAAAGAGACTTGCCGATAACGAGATTGAACTAGGTATGATGATACCGACGATCGAATCTCGGGCAAGTAACATACCGATGACAAAGGGAATAACTTATGTTGTTATTGCGGTTTGACCGATAAAGATCTTCGTAGAATATGTAGGAACCAATATGAGCACCCTGGTTCCGTTGTTGGTTATTGATCTGAGATATGTCTCGGTCATGTCTACATAGTTCTCGAACCCGTAGGGTCCGCACGCTTAACATTCGATGACGATTTGTATTATGAGTTATGTGTTTTGCTGACCGAAGTTTTTTTGAGTCCCAGATGATATCACGGACATGACGAGGAGTCTCGAAATGGTCGAGAGGTAAAGATTGATATATTGGACGATAGTATTCGGACAACGAAATGGTTTCGAGACGTTTTGGATATTTATCGGAGTACCGAGGTGTCGTGGTGGGCGGACGGCAGATGCCATGGGATGGCTAAAGAGAAGAGGAGGCTCGAGGGCACTGGTGGGCTCCAGAGGCAAGGTCGGCATGAGCGAGCGCGGGACGCAAGACATACCCAGGTTCGGGGCTGACCGGAGAGATAACACCCCTAGTCCTGCCGAGTGTGGTTTATATGTAACACTACAAGGTGATCCTAGAGTTGTATGGAGGGAGAAGGAAGGCTGGCCAAGGCTTAGGCAGTTCCCTATCCTCGGGCATTGCTAGCTAGGTGTGTGTAAGTGAGAGGAGATGATCTTGCTTCCGCCCGTATGCATGAGGGCTCCTAGGGGGTTTTATAGGCCAAGACCCCAGGGGTACGATGGTAATGTTACACGGTTGTAGGGCCGGGTCGTCAGCGTCCAGGGACCCGGTGTTGGGACCCATCGGGTACCAGGCCTCGTCGCGTTCCCCGGGTGTGGGACCCGCTAGGTACGAGGGCACAGTTGGCCGTCTTGTCGATCATCAGGGAGTGGCCGGGTTGAGTCGGCTACAGTGGTGCTCCATCAGGTCGCCGCTTGCTAGCGTCATGGGTGACGATGGGCGCACTGTTGCCACGTCGACCCTAGTGAGCGGGTAGGTGGAGGGCACTGTTGCCTCGTCCGGCTGACCAAAGTCATGGGCAGGGCACTATGGCTTCGGTCATTAGTTGGTGAAGGCTCGTCCCATCGTACGGCTAGGATGGGACGGCCGCTGACCCTTGGCCGGTTTGGTGAACACGCCAAGGGGGGAGTTGGCTTGTTGGAGAAGTCTTGGCACGCCGGGCTCGGCTATCTTGAGCTGGCTTGTTGGGGAAGTCTTGAGGATTAGGCCGGGTCGAGGGGGCTTACCGGGTCGAGCGACCTGGCCAAGCGCGAGCCGTCTTGATGGGCGATGCTGGCCCCATTGTTTTTCAAAAGGATCCGAGTTCCGTTGCCAGCCCGGTGTTCATCCCCTCGACAGTAGTGTTGAAGTTGAACCTAGTGTTGCTATGGTTAAAGATCTCTTGGCCAATAATATTGATGGGCATGTTATTTACTTCTGTAATGAAGCTGCTAGAATTGCTAGACCTGATACTAAAAATAAACATAGACAAGTTGTAGGCATGCCTGTTATTTCTGTTAAAATAGGAGATCATTTCTATCATGGCTTATGTCAAATGGGGGATAGTGCAAGTGCAATACCTCATTCCTTATACAAAGAAATTATGCATGATATTGAATCCGCTGAGATAGAGGAAATTGATGTTACAATTAAGCTTGCCGATAAAGACATTATTTCACCAGTTGGGATTGTTAGAGATGTTGAAGTCTTGTGTGGGAAAGTTAAATATCCTGCTGATTTTCTTATTCTTGGTTCCCCACAAGATGACTTTTATCCCATTATATTTGGAGGACCCTTCTTGAATAATGTTAATGCTAAGATAGACTGCAATAAGGATATTGTTTCTATTGGTTTAGGGGATATGTCTCATGAGTTTAATTTTGCTAAGTTTCCTAGACAACCCCATGATAAAGAATTGTCTAGTAAAGATGAAATTATTGGTCTTGCTTCTATTGTCGTGCCTCCTAATGATCCTTTAGAACAATATTTGCTAGACCATGAAAATGATATGTTTATGAATGAAAGAAGGGAAACAGATGAAGTATTCTTTAAAAAGGGGCCTATTTTGAAACATAACTTGCATGTTGAAATTCTAGGGGATCCTCCTCCACCCAAGGGTGATCCCGTGTTTGAGCTTAAACCTTTACCTGATACCCTCAAATATGCTTATCTTGATGAGAAAGAGATATATCCTGTTATTATTAGTGTAACCTTTCAAAGCATGAAGAAAAGAAATTATTGAAAACTCTGAAGAAGCATCATGATGCTATTGGATATACTCTTGATGATCTTAAGGGCATTAGTCCCACTCTATGCCAGCACAAAATAAAATTGGAGAAAGACGCAAAACCGGTTGTTGATCACCAATGATGGTTAATTCTAAGATGAAAGAAGTGGTAAGAAAAAAAAATACTTACGCTTCTGCAGGCAGGTATAATTTATCCCGTTGCTGATAGTCAATGGGTAAGTCCTGTCCATTGTGTCCCTAAGAAGGGAGGTATTACTACTATTCCTAATGATAAAGATGAATTGATTCCACAAAGAATTGTTACAGGTTATAGAATGGTAATTGATTTCCAAAAATTAAATAAAGCTACTAAAAAGGATCATTGCCCTTTACCTTTTAATGATCAAATGCTAAAAGATTATCCAAACATACACATTTTTTTCTTTCTAGATGGTTATTCCGGTTTCTCTCAAATACCTGTGTCAAAAGAGGATCAAGAAAAGACAACTTTTACTTGCCCTTTCGGTACCTTTGCTTATAGACGTATGCCTTTTGGTCTATGCAATGCACTTGCTACTTTTCAAAGATGCATGACTGCTATATTCTTTGACTTTTGTGAAAAGATTGTTGAGGTTTTCATGGATGATTTCTCCGTTTACGGAACTTCTTTTGATGATTGCTTAAGCAACCTTGATCGAGTTTTGCAGAGATGTGAAGAAACTAATCTTTTCTTGAATTGGAAGAAGTGCCACTTTATGGTTAATGAAGGTATTGTCTTGGGGCATAAAATTTCTGAAAAGGGTATTGAAGTTGATAAAGCTAAAGTTGATGCTATTGAAAAGATGATGTGTCCTAAGGACATTAAAGGTATAAGAAGTTTCCTTGGTCATGCCGGTTTTCGTAGGAGGTTCATTAAGGACTTCTCTAAAATTTCTTGGCCTTTGACTAATTTCTTACAAAAAGATGTTCCTTTTGTATTCGATGATGATTGTGTAGAAGCATTTGAAATACTTAAGAAAGCTTTGGTTTCTGCACCTATTGTTCAGCCTCTTGACTGGAATTTACCATTTGAAATTATGTGTGATGCTAGTGATTATGCTCTAGGGGCTATTCTAGGACAAAGAGTTGATAAGAAATTAAATGTTATTCAATATGCTAGTAAAATTCTAGACAGTGCCCAGAGAAACTATGCTACTACTGAAAAAGAATTTTTAGCAATTGTATTTGCTTGTGATAAGTTTAGACCTTATATAGTTGATTCTAAAGTAACTGTTCACACTAATCATGCTCCTATTAAATATCTCATGGAAAATAAAGATGCTAAACCTAGACTTATTAGATGGGTTCTCTTGCTGCAAGAATTTGATTTGCATATTATTGATAGAAAGGGAGCTGAGAACCTCGTTGCAGACAACTTGTCTAGGTTAGAGAATGTTCTTGATGACCCACTACCTATTGATGATAGCTTTCCTGATGAACAATTAGCTATGATAAATGCTTCTTGTACTGCTCCATGGTCTGCTGATTATGCTAATTATATTGTTGCTAAGTTTATACCACCTAGTTTCACATACCAGCAAAAGAAAAGGTTCTTCTATGATTTAAGACATTACTTGTGGGATGACCCACATCTTTATAAAGAAGGAGTAGATAGTGTTATTAGACGTTGTGTACCTGAGCATGAACAGGAACAGATCCTACGCAAGTGTCACTCTGAGGCTTATGGAGGACACCATGCTGGAGACAGAACTGCACATAAGGTATTGCAATCCGGTTTTTATTGGCCTACTCTCTTCAAGGATGCCCATAAGTTTGTCTTGTCCTGTGATGAATGTCAAAGAATTGCTAATATCAGTAGAAGTCAAGAAATGCCTATGAATTATTCACTTGTTATTGAACCATTTGATGTCTGGGGCTTTGACTATATGGGACTGTTTCCTTCCACCAATGGGTATACACATATTTTAGTTGTTGATTACGTTACTAAGTGGGTAGAAGCTATTCCAACTAGTAGTGCTGATCATAACACTTCTATTAAAATGCTTAAAGAAGTTATTTTTCTGAGGTTCGGAGTCCCTAGATACTTAATGACTGATGGTGGTTCACATTTCATTCATGGTGCTTTTCGTAAAATGCTTGATAAGTATGATGTTAATCATAGAATTGCATCTGCTTATCACCCATAGTCTAGTGGTCAAGTAGAACTGAGCAATAGAGAGATTAAATTAATTTTGCAAAAGACAGTTAATAGATCTAGAAAGAATTGGTCCAAGAAACTTGATGATGCATTATGGGCTTATAGAACTGCATGCAAAAATCCTATGGGTATGTCTCCGTATAAAATGGTTTATGGAAAGGCATGTCACTTACCTCTTGAACTAGAACACAAGGCATATTGGGCCATTAAAGAGCTCAACTATGATTTCAAACTTGCCGGTGAGAAGAGGCTTTTTGACATTAGCTCACTTGATGAATGGAGAACCCAGGCTTATGAGAATGCCAAACTGTTTAAAGAAAAAGTTAAAAGATGGCATGACAAAAGGATACAAAAATGTGAGTTTAATGTAGGTGATTATGTATTATTATACAACTCCCGTTTAATATTTTTTGCAGGCAAACTCCTCTCAAAATGGGAAGGTCCTTACGTCATTGAGGAGGTCTACCGTTTCGGTGCCATAAAAACAACAACTTTGAAGGCACTAATCCGAGGGTGGTGAACGGCCAAAGAATCAAACATTATATCTCACGTAATCCCATAAATGTTGAAACTAATGTTATTAAAACCGTAACCCCAGAGGAATACATAAGGGACATTGTCCAGAACATTTCAGACCCTGAAAAGGAATAGGTACGTGGTATAGTAAGTAAACCGACTCCAAAATAGTTCTAATGGCAATTTTCTCCATTTTGGAATACTTAAGAAAATAGGAAAATAAGAAGTAGTCCGGAAGGACACGAGGCTCCCACAAGGGTGGAGGGTATGCCCTACCCCCCTGGGCGCGCCCCCTGCCTCGTGGGCACCTCGTGTGCTCTCCGGACTCTGTTTTCTTGCATGTTACTTCTTTTGGTCGGTAAAAATTCATTATATAATCTCCCGAAGTATTTGACCACTGTATCACGCAAATATCTTCTGTCTTTGTTTCGAGATGTTTTCTGACACATCTAGATCACCATGGCGTCTTCAAGTGCCCCCAAGGACAAGTTCTTCGAGAAGGTCATCAACCCTTACCTCGCGGAGGTGCTGCAACACCCTCAAACCATTGAGATGCGTGAGGGGTTGTTGCACATCCGTGATGTTGAGGGACCAAGGAGGACCGAGAGCGTGGAGACAAGGCTCGAGGCAATGGAGCAACAAGTTTTCAAGTGCCAGGGGATGGTGGAACATGGACTCGAATCCAATCATATAATGATCATGGAGTTCACCAACAACCACAAGCTGGATGACAAGAACATTGGGGAGGCCATATTCAAGCTTCATGAGAAAATCGAGCGCCTCCAAGCCCAGATCTATGACCTGCAAAACCAAAACTGTGAGTATGAATATAGATTCAAGAGGATGAGTTCGGCTGCAGATTTGAGGATCCCGGAGACTTGATCATCCTTCTATGATGGTGAGCCTCTGCTTTGGAAGATGGACGGCAAGCCCACATCATCAACAACTCCATCATCGCCACCTCCGAGGAAGGAGACATAAACACATGGGTATGGGCACTCCCCTTGGCAATCTGCCAAGCTTGGGGGAGTGCCCCGGTATCGTATCACCATCACTTTTATCTTTACCTTTTTCTTAGTTCGATCCTTTTGGTAATATCTTGATCTAGTAGAATAAAAGTTTTAGTATGATCTAGTTGTGAGTTTTTCTTTATTATCCTTCTATGTAATTGAGTCTATGAGCTTTATATAATAAAGATTAGTGTTGAGTCAAGGGCTTGATTATCTTGCTGTGATCTTGAGGGAATAAAATAAAAGAAAAAAATAAAAATATAAAGGGATCATATGGATCTTATGGAGAGTAATGACTTCACACATAAAGAGTATGATGAATAAAAGTTGTTGAGAGTTGACAAACATAGTTTTGGTCATCGTTGCAATTAGGAGGAAGTAATAAAGAAAGAGAGGTCTTCACATATAAATATACTATCTTGGGCATCTTTTATGATTGTGACCACTCATTAAAATATGACATGCTAAAGAGTTGATGTTGGACAAGGAAGACAACGTAATGGATTATGTTTTCTTACATCTGAGATAAATTATATGGTCATGGATCATCCAACATGTTAAGCTTGCCTTTCCCTGTCATACTACAAATTTCTTTGCACCAAGTAGAGATACCACTTGTGCTTCCAAATATCCTTAAACCTAGTTTTTCCATGAGAGTCCACCATATCTAAGTATGGATTGAGTAAGATCCTTCAAGTAAGTTGTCATCGTTGCAAGCAATAAAAATTGCTCTCTAAATATGTATGATTTATTAGTGTGGAGAAAACAAGCTTTATACGATATAGTGATGTGGAAGGAATAAAAGCGACAGACTGCATAATAAAGGTCCATATCACAAGTGGCAATATAAAGTGATGTTCTTTCGCATTAAGATTTTGTGCATCCAACCATAAAAACACATGACAACCTCTGCTTCCCTCTGCGAAAGGCCAATCTTTTATTCTTGTCTTGTACTTCATGCAAGAGTCCCAGTGATCTTCACCTTTCCTTTTTACATTTTATCCTTTGGCAAGCACAATGTGTTGGAAAGGTCCTGATACATATAGCTAATTGGATGTGAGTTTTCATGAACTATTATTGTTGACATTACCCTTGAGGTAAGAGGTTGGGAGGCAAAACTATAAGCCCCTATCTTTCTCTGTGTCCGATTAAAACTTCATAACCATAAATATCGCATGAGTGTTAGCAATTGTGAAAGACTAAATGATGGTTGAGTATGTGGACTTGCTGGAAAGCTCTTATTGACTCTTTCTGATGTTATGATAAATTGCAATTGCTTCAATGACTGAGATTATAGTTTGTTGGTTCTCAATGAAGTTTCTAATTCATACTTGAAATTGTGAATGAATTGTTACTTTAGCATAAGAGAACATATGACAATATATATATATGTGTGTGTGTGTGTGTGTGTGTGTGTTGTTGTTATAATAATGATCATGATGCCCTCATGTCCGTATTTTATATTATCAACACCTCTATCTCTAAACATGTGGACATATTTTGTGATTTCGGCTTTCACTTGAGGACAAGCGAGGTCTAAGCTTGGGGGAGTTGATACGTCCATTTTGCATCATGCTTTTATATCAATATTTATTGCATTATGGGCTGTTATTACACATTATGTCACAATACTTATGCCTATTCTCTCTTATTTTCCAAGGTTTACATGAAGAGGGGGAATGCCGGCACCTGGAATTCTGGGCTGGAAAAGGAGCAAATATTAGAGACCTATTCTGCACATCTCCAAAAGTCCTGAAACTTCACGGGAGCACGTTTCAGAATATATAAAAAAATTGGGCAAAATAAGTACCAGAGGGGGGCCACCCACTGTCCACGAGGGTGGGGGCGCACCCTACCCCCTGGGAGCGCCCCCTGCCTCGTGGCCCCCCTAGCAGCCCTCTGATGCCCATCTTTGGCTATATGGAGTCTTTCGTCGAGGAAAAAAATCATAAGCAAGCTTTTGGGATGAAACTCCGTCGCCACGAGGCGGAACCAATCTAGGGCTCCGGTGGAGCTGTTCTGCCGGGGAAACTTCCCTCCGGGAGGGGGAAATCATCACCATCGTCATCACCAACGATCCTCTCATCGAGAGGGGTCAATCTCCATCAACATCCTCACCAGCACCATCTCATCTCAAACCCTAGTTCATCTCTTGTATCCAATCTTTGTCTCAAAGCCTCAGATTGGTACCTGTGGGTTGCTAGTAGTGTTGATTACTCCTTGTAGTTGATGCTAGTTGGTTTACTTGGTGGAAGATCATATGTTCACATACATTATGCATATTAATACCCCTATGATTATGAACATGAATATGATTTGTAAGTAGTTACGTTTGTTCCTGAGGACCTGGCAGAAATCTTGCTATAAGTAGTCATGTGAATTTGGTATTCGTTCGATATTTTGATGAGATGTATGTTGTCTCTCCTCTAGTGGTGTCATGTGAACGTCGACTACATGACACTTCACCATTGTTTGGGCCTATAGGAGGGCATTGGGAAGTAATGAGTAGATGATGGGTTGCTAGAGTGACAGAAGCTTAAACCCTAGTTTATGCGTTGCTTCGTAAGGGGCTGATTTGGATCCATATGTTTCATGCTATGGTTAGGTTTACCTTAATACTTCTGTTGTAGTTGCGGATGCTTGCAATAGGGGTTAATCTTAAGTGGGATGCTTGTCCAAGTAAGGACAGTACCCAAGCACCGGTCCACCCACATATCAAATTATCAAAGTACCGAACGCGAATCATATGAGCGTGATGAAAACTAGTTTGACGATAATTCCCATGTGTCCTCGGGAGCGCTTTCCTTTATAAAAGAGTTTGTCTAGGCTTGTCCTTTGCTACAAAAAGGATTGGGCCATCTTGTTGCACCTTGTTTACTTTTACTATTTGTTACCCGCTGCCAATTACCTTATCATAAAACTATCTGTTACCGATAATTTCGGTGCTTGCAGAAAATACCTTGCTGAAAACCGCTTATCATTTCCTTCTGCTCCTCGTTGGGTTCGGCACTCTTACTTATCGAAAAGTCTATGATAGATCCCCTACACTTGTGGGTCATCATGCGCCCGATTGCGCCGCCCCGGGCCCGCACATCGGCGACCCGGCTTGGCTCAGGAGCGTCCGGCATGAAGCCGTAGGCCGCGTTGCACTCCAGCTGAGCGGAGTCGAGGCGGCGCTGCGTGGCAGCGAGCGTCTCGGTGAGGTCCAGTAGGCGCTGGCGGTCCTCGTCAAGGCGAGTCCGGGCCTCGACGATGTCGGAGGCGTCGATGTCGGTGTCGATGGGGACGCGGAGGCTCTGCATCGCGGCCCGCAGGGGGTTGGACGTGCTGGCCCGCCCCACTGCGGTCCTAGCTTCAGCGGCCTTCCTTGCCGAACTAGACGAGGAAGCGGCACCTGTGTCGGTGATGAAAACCTCTATGCAGAGGTCCATCACCCCGATGGGAGTGCTGCCGCCGAGGGAAAGGGGGAGTCAGAAAAGTCAAGTACCTCGCTGGGGTACTCGTCGACCGCAGGCACGTCGGAGATGCGCAGCACGGCGAAGGATGCGGCGAGTGCATCGATGGCGTCATCCGCCAGTGTGACGGGCTCGTCGGAGTCGGAGAAGAGCACCGTCTGAAGCATGCTCCCGGCCAGGACCTCGAGCTGCCCCACGGTGGGCGCCAACTGTCGTGGTGGGTGCACGACAGATGCCATGGGATGGCTAAAGAGAGGAGGAGGCTCAAGGGCACTGGTGGGCTCCAGAGGCGAGGTCGGCATGAGCGAGCGCGGGACACAAGACATACCCAGGTTCAGGGCTCTCCAGAGAGATAACACCCCTAGTCCTGCTGAGTGTGGTTTATATATAACAGTACAGGGTTGCTCCTAGAGCTGTATGGAGGGAGAAGGAAGGCTGGCCAAGGCTTAGGCAGTTCCCTCTCCTTGGGTGTTGCTAGCTAGGGGTGTGTGTAAGTGAGAGGAGATGATTTTGCTTCTGCCCGTATGCATGAGGGCTCCTGGGGGAGTTTATAGGCCAACCCCCCAGGGGTACGATGGTAATGTTACACAGTTGTAGGGTCGGGTTGTCAGCGTCCAGCGATCCGGTGTTGGGACCCACCGGGTACCAGGCCTCGCCGGGTTCCCCGGGCACAGGACCCGCCGAGTACGGAGGCACTGTTGGCCATCTTGTCGATCGTCAGGGAGTGGCCGGGTTGAGTCGGCTACAGTGGTGCTCCATCCGGTCGCTGCTTGCTGGCGTCATGGTTGACGATGGGTGCACTCTTGCCATGTCGGCCCTCATCAGCGGGGAGGTGGAGGGCACTGTTGCCTCGTCCGGCTGACCAAAGCCATGGGCGGGGCACTGTGGTTTCGGTCATCAGTTGGTGGAGACTCGTCCCATCGTACGGCTGGGATGGGACGGCCGCTGACCCTTGGCCGGGTTGGAGAATACGCCAAGGGGAGAGCTGGCTTGTTGGAGAAGTCTTGGTGCGCCGGGCTCGGCTGTCTTGAGCGGGCTTGTTGGAGAAGTCTTGAGGATTAGGCCAGGTCGAGCGACCCGGCCAAGCGCGAGCCATCTTGAGGGGCGATGCTGGCCCTGTTGTTTTTGAAAAGGATCTGATTCCGTCGCCAGCCCGGGGTTCATCCCCCCGACACGAGGGGTTACCGGAACCCCCCGAGGAAGTAATGTGCCTTCATGGGCCATAGGGGAGAAAGAGCGGCGAGCCCGCAGGGCGGCACGCCCACCCCCCCCCCCCCCCCCCCCCCGCCCCCTGCCCCAAGGGAGTCTGAATTGGACAGGGGGCGAGGCCCCCTTTCCTCTTTCCCTCTCCCTCTCCCTCTCCTACCCTTTTGCCCTCCGACGAGAAAGGAAAAAGGGGGCGAATCCTACTAGTTGTGGAGTCCTAGTATGACTCCCCCCCTTGACGTGCCCCTTGGTGGCCGGCCTCCTCCTCCCCTCCTTTATATACAGGGGCAGGGGGGCACCCCAAAGCACAACAGTTATTCTCTTAGCCGTCTGCGGTGCCCCCTCCATAGTTTACTCCTCCGGTCATAGCGTCGTAGTGCTTAGGCGAATCCCTACGCGGGTCACATCACCATCACTGTCACCACACCATCGTGCTGACGGGACTCTCCCTCGACCCTCTGCTGGATCTAGAAATCGAGGGACATCATCGAGCTGAACGTGTGCTGAACTCAGAGGTGCCGTATGTTCGGTACTTGATCAGTTGGATTGCAAAGACGCTCGACTACATCCACCGCATTAACCTAACGCTTCCGCTTTCGGTCTACGAGGGTACGTGGACACACTCTCCCCTCTTGTTGCTATGCATCTCCTAGATAGATCTTGCGTGATCGTAGGATTTTTTTTGAAATTGCATGCTATGTTCCCCAACAAGAGCTTCACCAACATCTCCTCCCACAACAAACTCGTGAGGTACAGACACATTGGGTAGACGAGGAAAGGGGAGGACTTCAACCCGAGTCAGAGTCCTTTTGATCCAGAGATAGTGATGATATCTGGTGGTGGGAGGTACCATGGCCTGCTAGCCATTGGGGATGGACTGATACATTGTCCTAGAACTCTCCCAGAGATCAAGAAGCGCCAGACGAACTCCAATCCTGAGATAAGGCCTCGTCCATGGCCAATGGCACTAGCCATCGAGGCTAGGGCCCAGGAGGTTCTGGCGGAGGTAAACAGGCAAGCGGCGGAGAGGAAGAGGGACATGGAGGAGAGGATGGCTAGGCTATTGAAGTGTAGCGACCAGACCTCAAACGGTCCAATCTCTGTGCTCAGGTGTCATCCCTGGATCAGTAATGCTGACACCACACAGTACTTGAAGGATTTATAACAGAGTAGCAATCACACACCTATTACATCGATTGTCTCAAAAGAGAACTTATTACAATAAATATGGCTTAAGGCCATCTAATAATGATAACAGCGGAAGGCTTGGAAGATAAGTGAGTCCATCAACTCCAACGGCATCACTGAGTATAGAACCATGACCTAAAGGCACTTTAATCGTCATCTGAAAAGTCTGCAACATGAACGTTGCAGCCCGAAACGGGTCAGCACATGGAATATGCTGGCAAAGTAACACATAGAGAGCAATGAAAATAATAGGCTATACTATATGCATATTTGGCTGGTGGAAAGCTCTATGGTTACAGTTTTGCGTAAAGCCTATTTTTCCCTACTGCAAAGGAATAAATTTTATTTAACTATCATGGTAGTTGTTAAACATTGAGAATGGTTGACAGCATTCGCAATCCCAATTAAGAATCATCATTAAACAAAACCCAACAAAATTAATTAGAGTAACATGATGAGATTCACATGATAATCTAAGCACCAGATACTCAAGTTGTCCATAACCGGGGACACGGCTAATCATGATTAGTTTATACACTCTGCAGAGGTTTGCGCACTTTTCCCTACAAGACCCGATCTCCTCCGTTGGGCACTACAAGAAATATGTCAACTTGTGACCAGCACTATTGGTCACTGAATGGTCACTATTTTCAATTTGGGACCTTTTGTGACCAAAAACATAAGTCAAAAGCTGGCGGTCGTAAACTGACTATAGCAACCTTTCTTCTGGAATGGTCGTAGACGTTTATGACCAAAATACGTCTACTATGGCTGTCGGCGTTCTGGGAACGGGGGTCCCCAGACTTGCCTACCTGCGGCCTGCAGCGTGGCTCAAAGGAGGCCCGACACGGCCCATCTTCATCAACGCGAGACTCAAGACCCTCGCGAGGGGCCAAGCCCCGCGAGGCGGACGACACGGAGCCTCCTCAGGCACGGCCTTGTCAGGCTGGCTCGCGAGGAGGCAGAGAGATCAAGGCGGGGAACCTCACGAGGTGCCCGTGACACAAGCCATGACGACTCCGGGCGCCAGCGTGCGCAGCGTCCTTCTTTCCTCTTTGGTGCAAAGGGGGCAAGCGCAGCCGCGGAGTACCGAGGCATCAGGCAAAAGTTGCCGTTTCGGTGCAACGAGACCAAGACCAGGAGGACTACGAGGCCGAGGTCACCATGGAGCCCAAGACGGCGTCATCGTCAGAGCTTTGCGCAGGCGAAGACTGCTTTTGTCAGGATAGTTGATACTTGCTGTCCCCCTTCAAATTAGCCCGCCATTGTTGGCTCCCTTCCCGCTCGATATTTGGGAAGAGGACCAGGGCCTCTATAAATAGGACCAGCCACCCGCATAGCAAAAGGGGGGTTGGTTTTTAGAGGTTCGGAACGGTCGACAAGTGAGAGCAAAGCAGAGAGAGTAAGTGAGAAAGAGAGAAGGGTGACCGAACTCCTCCTAGCAGTTCGTCGCCCCGGCCAAGAACAGACCCTCGCGAGGCTGTTCTTCCTTGTATTGTTCATCATCATCAGCCCAAGGAGGCAATCCACCAACCACACACTGGAGTAGGGTATTACACCACATCGGTGGCCCGAACCAGTATAAATCTTGTGTCCCTTGTGCAGTTCCTTTAGTAGTTTAGATCTTTGCGAGGCGGGGAGGTAGAAGGCATAATCTCCACGCGCACCCCAGTGTTCGAACCTTAAGGGTCTGACGGAACCCGAAATCCGACATTTGGCGCGCCAGGTAGGGGTGCGCCGAAATTCATCTTCCACCACTCCGCGCCCCGTCGCGTCGGCATCACCATGCCCGGCGACCAGGAGGGCAACCCCGACCAATGCGCTGCGTCGCCCGACCGCGCGGAACCGCTCGCCTAGGTGACCTCGTGCCCCAGGCAGCTCGCGGTTCGCAGGGTGCTGTGGGCCGCGGGCGACGCGGACAGACTTCGGCAACTCTTACACCGCGGCAGGCACGGTCGGCAGCAAGGGCCTCCAATCACGCCGCGACCACGACACCCTACACCCGCCGGGAGCAGGCGAACTCGAGAGCCGCGCTCATGGTGGCCCGAGAGCTGCTGCGGTGTAGACTGCTGGAGGGCGGCCACGACGTGCTGCTGGAGCGAGTGGCGGAGCTCCTGGGCTTCGCCACCTCGGGGCTCACCTAGGGTTCAAACCAACTCTATTTAACATGTTGCTAGTTGCATTAGCTCAAACCATAGCATATTGACATGTCATGATCATGCATCATATTGTGCATTGCATTGATTGTGTTTCTTTCTCCTGTTGCCGGTATTTGTCCCCTCTCGATAGACGTGGTTTCGACAATGGGTTCGATGACACCGATGAAGAGCTATAATATCTTCAGAGTGCCAGGCAAGCACAACCCCCTTGTTCATTCTGATACAAGCCCACTCTCTCGCTCCTGCTCTCTTTTATTGCATTAGGACAACAACGATTCATCTGTTACTTTTTGCGGTAGTTGAACCCCTTATCCTCTGCATGACCTGTCGTTGCCACAGTAAATAGATGAAACCCACTAGCATGAGTAGGAGTTGTTTGAGCCCTGATGTGCCTACTCATTCATGCTTGTTTGTCATGCCTGCTACTGCTTAGAGTTGAGTCAGGTCTGATTCATCGGGGATGGATCGGAGGTGTGTAAACATGTCCTACTATGTGTGAGCTAAGTGTGTGAACACGTTTTGGTAAAGGTAGCGGTGAGAGGCCATGTAGGAGTACATGGTGGGTTGTCTCATTGAAACCGTCCTCAGGAATTGAGTTCTGTGTTTGTGATCCATGAAACAGCTACTACCACACATTGGGCCCTGAAATATGACCCCGCTCGACTTACTAACCCCTCTCGCCTCTGTCCAGGAGTTGCAACTAGTTTCTGGTGTTTGTAGGACATGTGTTGGCGGCCGTGCGTAGCGCTGACCCTAGGGGTGGGCTATGATGCGGTACATACACTGTGGCCGGGTATGCCGGGCGCCCGTTTGGCGTCTCGGGACCCTGTACACATCGTTTGGGGCTGTTGAGGACACCCCGGCCGGATTTCCTTGCGGATGGAACCGGAATAGGCGATAAACCTGGACTAGAGACTTGTGTGGTTAGTCAGGTCATGGTCTACACCCACGTCGGCTTTCGCTTGAAGTCTGCCGAGCACATGTCGTGTGTAGACACTAAGTGGTGGAAACATGTGTGACGAAGTACACCCCTGCAGGGTTATAAATGATCTATTCGAATAGCCGTGTCCGCGGTAATGGACTTCTGGGTTGCCAATAACAGTTCATAGACAAGTGAAAGTGGATACTCTAAAACTCGCAAGATAAGTGTGAGTGCTATGGATGGCCTTCTCGTAGGGAGATGAGAGCGGATCCATAGTGGTGTATTGAATGGTGAATATGTGGACTCGTGTGCGCCACCTCAAAAGAGTTGCTTGCAATCGTAGTTCAGATAGCCACCGAGTCAAAGCTGGCTTGCTGCAGTTAAACTCCACCCCCCCCCCCCCCTTGTTGATACCGATGCATATGTAGCTAGTTCTGATGTAAGTCTTGCTGAGTACCTTTGTAATCATGTTTGCTTAATTCATGTTTTGTAGAGAGATTTCAGTCTCGCTAGTAGTTCCGCGTGGACTTCGACGTTTAGCTTGATACCTCAGCTACGATCTTGTGCCCTCGGCAGGATCTGGTAGATAGTCAGGCTTCTTAGCCTTTCTCATTTGTAGATGTCTGTTCTCAGACATGTTAAGCTTCCGCATGTGCTTTGAGTTGTATGCTATGATTGTTGGGTCATGAGACCCATGTTTGTAATATCTCGCTCCTCGGAGCCTAATGAATAAATACTTGAGTTGTAGAGTTATGTTGTGATGCCATGTTGTATTTACACATATCGAGCATATTGTGTGTATAATTGAAATGCTTGGTATGTGTGGGATCCGACAATCTAGTTGTTTATCCTTGGCAGTCTCTCTTATGGGGAAATGTAGTCTAGTGCTTCCATGCGCCATAGTAGTCCGCTACAGCCCGGTTCACCGGAGTCCTGTTAGCCCAGCACTACTGCTCAGGACACTTGGTTGGCCGGCATGTGTTTCACTTTGTTCCTGTGTCTGTCCCTTCAGGGAAATGTCACGCGGTGACATCCGGAGTCCTGCTTAGCCTGCTACAGCCCGGGTTCCCGGAGTCCTGTTAGCCCAGTGCTATAGCCCGGATTCACACGCTGCTGACCGACACGCTCGATGTGAATCATGTATGCCTGTCCCCATAGGTTAGTGCCGCTTTGGGTTCACGACTAGCCATGTCGGCCCGGGTTCTCTGTCATATGGATGCTAGCGACACTATCATATAGGTGAGCCAAAAGGCGCAACCGGTCCCGGGCCATGGTAAGGCGACACCCGTGGGATACCGTGCGTGAGGCCGCAAAGTGATATGAGGTGTTACCGGCTAGATCGATGTGACTTGGAATCGGGGTCGCTGACACCTGGGAGGTGGCTAACTCCCCTCGCGCTACCTCAAGGGCGGCCCGGGAGGCATCGGCCAGCCGCGTCGCCTCCTCCCGCTTGACCCTCAAGGCTGCGGTCGTCCCTTCAGCTTCGACCCGGATCAACTCCAGTCTCTTCTCGAACTCGCGCTCGAGGTCTTGGCGTGCCATCGCCACCCGACGACCGACCTCCTCCAGGACACAAGCCTCCCGTGCGGCGACATCGTCCTCCGCCTGCGTCACCAAGCGCTCCCTCATCTCTAGCCGCTCGTACTCGCGAGTGCGTTCGGCGGCTTCCCGCGTCAACGCTTCTTCGCGCCTCTGGAGCTCGGCTGGGTCGCCGGAGGCCATCCGCATCGACGCAAGGGCCAGCTCGCACAGCTCCACTTGCTCCTCCAGTGAGTGGCACCGGGCCAGGAGCTCACGAGCCCGCTCCTCCGCCGCCTCTCGCCATCGGTCAGCTCTCCGGGCCTCCTCGGTGGCCTGGGATCGGGCCACTCGAGAGGCCTCCAGCGACGCCTTCGCCTCTTCATCGTCAAGATCACGCTGATGACGCGCGAGGGCGATGGCGGCCTCCAGCTCGCGCCTCCCTGCAGCCAGGCGCAGGCCCTCGGCCTCCAGGCGCGCGTCTTCGTCAGCAAGCTCCTCCCCAAGCAAGTTCACCGCGTCGGTCGCTCTTTGAAGGAACCCTTGGCGGCGAGCGTGGCGCTCCGGAGCGCGCTCAAGCACGTCTTCCACACCATCATCTGCCCCAAGCAAGCGCCAGGGGCCGCGAATCATCGTTCCTCCTCCGGGCAGGGGGCTGGGGGCTGGCGCCCTCGCGGCGGCCGGGCGCGCCGCGCTAGAAGCCCAGCCTAGAGCCAGCCCGTCCCTAGATGAAGGGCGCAGGGGGCGCCTCAACCAGTCGCAGTCCACGAACGGACGAGAAGCCCATGGCAGACTGGCTATTCCCCGAGAGGGCTCACGAAGGAAAATCGCGGGGAACGAAGGGCCGCGGTGCACCTCGGGATGGTCCGCCCCTTCAGATGCCCTCACCACAAGGGCAGAGCTGCTCGGAGCATTTGAGGACGGTGGAGGGGGCGAAGCCAACGGAGGCGGCACCTCTGCTACTTCCGCGAGCTCGGCCGGAAGGGGCCTGTGGAGCAAGGATCAGTGAAAGCAACAAGAGGATCAGGAGCCAGAGAGGAAGAATACTTACTCGTCAGTGGCGAAGTACTTCCTGCGCTTCAGCACGCGACAAGGGAAGTCATCACCCAGGGCCTCCCTTTTCCTTCGGAGGGCCTCAAAGTCCATGCGGAAGCGGCCCAAGAGAAAAGCGCAAGGATCAACCTGCCGCGAGGACGGAGCATCGGAGCGGTCCGCGTCAGGGGCGCCTGCCTGGCGCGTGCCGTCCCTCACCTCGCCAGAATACGTGGCTGGGGCCTCCAAGGCCTCAGCCCCGGGCGCTGGGAGCGGCTGCTTGCCACCTTCAGCCGCAGCAGCACGGGTCCCAGGAGCTGTCCCCCCACGAGCGTCACCCGGCGCTGCCACCTCATCAGGAGCCCCCTCGGCCTCCGGCGCCTCCTGCCTCCCTGCTCCGCCACTTGAGGAGGAGTCGCCTTGGCCGATTGGAAGGGCAGTCACCACCATTGGATTCTCGCGAGGTCCCTGGAGGCCGGCGGGGCGCAACCCCCACTCATCAAAGACGGGCATCTGCTTCACGAAGTTGGCCCTGCTTGGGTAGAGATACAGCAAGGCCCCTCCCTGCCAGACGTTGCCAGGATTGGGGTCCCCGGCCAAGGTCAAGAGCGTCGACTTCAGCGCCGCAGGAGCCAGGTCCTCTTCCGGGAGACTCATGTTATCCTCGCACCCACAGAAGGCCCACATCCGGCGAGAGTGGCGTTGAAGGGGAGCGACACGGCACAACAGAAACTCCTTCACCACCTTGGGTGTTGTCACGCCGAGCTTCCTCAGGAGCGCGAAGCGGCTCCAGACAAAGACGAGCTGGGGGCTCTTGAGCGTCTCCTGGCCCCAACCCAAATTGGGGACAGCAGGCGAGGTCGGCTCCGATAGTAGGGGGCTGGGCACCCCTGCGTCCACGTACAACCACCGCTCACGGAACCCAACCGCGGGCAGGGGGAGTTTGAAGTCAATCCCAGAGGCCTTGGTCTCAGGCTTGGCAGCGAAGCTCGCGCACGCCCATCATTGGGAAGGGTCGACAAGGCACAGCGAGAAGAAGTGGCGCAGCAAGGCAACCGAAGGAGGGATGCCCACCATGGCTTCGCAAACGAAGGCGAAGACCGAAAGGAGGCTGATGGACTCAGGGCTTAGATGCATCATGTGGATCTGATAATGGGAGAGAACGGCATTGAAGAAATCAGAGAAGGGGGGAACCAGACCCTCCCACAAGGCGTCGGTAAAACATGGGACCTCGGTTGCTATCTTGTCAATGGAGAAGTGGGACGCGGGCTAGGCCGTCGTCCTCCCGCACTCATTGAAGACGGTGGCCAGAGCCAAGCTGTCCCTGCCCAGGTACTCTTGATTGAGTATGGTCGACTGGCCAACAGCGGGGGCCACCGATGGCGGCGCACAAGACGGAGGCGTGGGTTTCTCCCCTCTCTCCTTCCTCGTCGGAGTCATGGCGATGGGAAGGAGGGGGAAGATTCGAGATCGGATTGGAGGTGGGAGCAGGCGTTTGAAGGAAGGAAGAACAGGGGAAGCTCGAGCAACAGGAAGGGGAGAGGCTGTGTGCAACTACAAATCCGCCTAGCAGGGCGAAGAATAAGGGGGCGTGGGGGGAACAGTGCTTCCCATGTCCCATCAACCGCCACGCGGCACCCAAGGCCGCAGGCTATTAGGGCCCGCGGCGCTTCGCCCTTGCCCTTTCGCCTCTCGACACGGCCAAGTCCGGGCGCGCCTTGGGCCCGGGGGCTACTGTCGGCGTTCTGGGAACGGGGGTCCCCAGACTTGCCTGCATGCGGCCTGCAACGTGGCTCAAAGGAGGCCCGGCACGGCCCATCTTCATCAACGCGAGACACAAGACCCTCGCGAGGGGCCAAGCCTCGCGAGTCGAACGACACGGAGCCTCCTCAGGCACGGCCTCGTCAGGTTGGCTCGCGAGGAGGCAGAGAGATCAAGGCGGGGTACCTCACGAGGTGCCCGTGACGCAAGCCATGACGACTCGGGGCGCCAGGCGGGCGCCAGCGCGTGCAGCGTCCTTCTTTCCTCTTTGGTGCAAAGGGGGCAAGCACAGCCGCGGAGTACCGAGGCATCAGGCAAAGGTTGCCGTTTCGGTGCAACGAGACCAAGACCAGGAGGACTACGAGGCGGAGGTCACCGTGGAGCCCAAGACAGCGTCATCGTCAGAGCTTTGCGCAGGCGAAGACTGCTTTTGTCAGGATAGTTGATACTTGCTGTCCCCCTTCAAATTAGCCCGCCATTGTTGGCTTCCTTCCCGCTCGATATTTGGGAAGAGGACCAGGGCCTCTATAAATAGGACCAGCCACCCGCATAGCAAAAGGGGGGTTGGTTTTTAGAGGTTCGGAATGGTCGACAAGTGAGAGCAAAGCAGAGAGAGTGAGAAAGAGAGAAGGGTGACCGAACTCCTCCTAGCAGTTCGTCGCCTCGGCCAAGAACAGACCCGCGCGAGGCTGTTCTTCCTTGTATTGTTCATCATCATCAGCCCAAGGAGGCAATCCACCAACCACACACTGGAGTAGGGTATTACACCACATCGGTGGCCCGAACCAATATAAATCTTGTGTCCCTTGTGCAGTTCCTTTAGTAGTTTAGATCTTTGCGAGGCGGGGAGGTAGAAGGCGTAATCTCCGCGCGCACCCCAGTGTTCGAACCTTAAGGGTCTGCCGGAACCCGAAATCCGACAGTGGCGTTTTGATCACTAGCAACCTCCCCAGGCCACGTAGGCATCCAGCATGGCAATCTGATGTGGCACAAGATTCAGCCCGGTCCAATTCGATTTTTTACATGGGCCTAGCCCAACAATTCAGCCTATTTGTGTTTTTTCTCATATTAATTTTGGCTAGGTAGATGGGCCAAGCCCAACAATTAAGCCTTCTCATTTTGGGACCGTGGCCTTTTTCTGCTAGAAAGTTTTAGTTTTTTGTAATATAAAAAAGGTCCACTAGTCAAATGGGTCCCAGATGTCAGGTTCAGGTACGTGGGTCCCAGCTAGCAAGTTCATATTCTTCATATTTCAATTTAATAGTAAATAAATAACCAGTATTTAAATTGGCACAAACAAAACACACACATAATACTCCAAACATTATCAGCCATATTCAGTGCAGAGCTCCTATTGTACACATAACATATACTTTACAAGCTCTACACATAATAAGCTCTAACATATACAAGCTCTACATGTGATACGGTGCCCTAGTGTTAATCCTGTAGCTCTACAAGTGTCTTCAATCTTCTTCAACATGGAGCTCCTTCGGTAGCGAGCACAAACTGGGCACCTGCATCATCAAGGGAAGGCAATTTTAGATCATAAAAACGAATGTTCCAAGCAGAGTTTAGAGAAAAGAACCAAGTAAATTTGCCCTCAATCATACAAACAAAGTTTAGAGAAAACCAAACATGAACAAGCACTTATTATGCAGTTTTTAAAGTTTTTAATACATTTATTTTCCATTAGTAAAACTGAATATGCTACTTCCTGATTCATGGCTGCATAGTCCAGCTAGCTACACCAGTTTTCTCTCATGCAAAAATTAGAAAGAAAAAAAAAGAACAAATAAATCAACACTGATTTCTCTAACACATACAATAACTTGCTGATATAACTTGTATATTTGTCGACAGAAAACGGGATGCAAAATCATGTTTCAGTCTAGATCAACCTATCCACAATTAGTCTAACACATACAAGTTATACAAGTTATACTGTATGTGTTAGACCGGCAACGGGATAGCAGCAAGCCATCAGGCAACAACACAGCAGAGCACCACAAGCAGCAGCAGAGCACAAGCACAAAAAGAGAACAAGTGAGCTCGAGGCACTGGCTCGTGGGGGAGACCGGGAGAGAACCAGAGGAGCTCACCTGCCTGAAGATGAAGACGAGTCGAGGAGAAGTTTGGGGGCGGACGGCAACCCGAGGAGCAGTAGATCGAGGGCCGGCGGAGAAGGGGTCAATGTCAAGCTTGGGGGCATGAGGCGGAGAAGCTCTGAATATGCAAATCTGTACACAGCAAGGTCACAAAAGAAACAAAGTTAATTTGTGATTGGTAACTATCACTAGAAACAATGCAAGCACAGAAGATCATCATGTTGAGCTCTGAAATTAAGTGCAACAAACCATGCATGGGGACACTAAGAAGAACACCAGAAGATAGCCACATATGATCAATTTAACCAAATGGGATAGATCGGGGATAAATGCACACCCATAATAAAAAGTGGAATCAGGTATAAATGCAATGGATGTTGGCTTGTCAACCATAGTAGTTTAGGGACAACAGTGTAAACCCACACAAATGCTAGTAATTCCAGCATATGAAGGACCATTTTATCAGGTTCATGTGTCTACTATCAAGAGATGACTGTATCATTTACACCACTCATCCCTACATCACTCTAAGCATCGGAACTGACAAATATTGTGGTCTAGTGACATCGGTTGCTTCCAAGCACACAACAGCGTACTGTCAGGAACTGATCAATGCACATACTGCTAGCCACTATTAGTGACACACAACAGCGTATTATTGAATTAGTAATGATTCATAGATAAGCAGCTTCTATTTCAACTTGTCATGCAAAATCGTGAGGCAGCAAACAACTGCAGAAGTGGCATGAGACGCATGGGATAAGCAACAACTGGTTCATACAGTGATACGACATAGATCACATCAAGCAGCACGGTGAGAGGGGGCAGGGGAAGTACCAGCGGCCCTGGGCGGGCCGGGGCAGAGCTCGAGGTCGAGGAGCACGGCCAACGTCATCTACGCACCTCGCCCCTTCATCGCCAGTTTACCTAATATTGACCATCCAATGCCACTGTAAAGACCTGAAATACATGCAATGATTTAATAGGATATTTTTGTGCAGAGCAAAGTAACATATGGGCATCAGAAATATGTTACTTTAGAATGTAGAGCAAAGTAAACCTCTCAACTCCACTAGTTATTATTACGAGTACAATGATCCCCTTTGATACCATCATACATGAATTAGAATCTCTAAAGTATGTCAATTAGGGACGATAATATGAAGCAGGCACAACAACAAAATGAAGTGAAATCTTTATGCAAGCCCATGTATTTTGGTATAAAGAAGCATTGAAGCAATTAAAAGCAAGCTTCTAGATCTATGTTTGGACGACAAAAAATTGTACAAGCTGAGTTATTTGATGAAATAATCCAAGCCTTTAGGCTCCTACTGGATATGCTCTTAATGTAGACAGTGCGTAGAACCACTATGGACAGTTGGACACAATCACAGTAAGATCTTATCTAATGTAGATGTATTGTCTTTGTTAGGATCACAAGCTATATGGATCATGATGGACTGTTACTAATAGCTAAATGGCAATCTAAGAAGTCAGACACTGCCAGTTCTAGGCTGACAACTCACCAAGCAACATCTCAATCCTCTCAACACCACTAGTTATTATTATGCATTGGCATCAAAGGGGATCGAAGATTTAATCACTAATCACAGATCACGACGGAACAACCAAACAAAGGAAGATCTCTACTCGTCTAGTAGCAAGCAGGCAAGCAACCAAATACCTGCAGGGCGAACGCGTACCGAATCTCAACTGTTGCTCGAGCGTAAGCCCGACGAGCATGAGGCTGAGCATGTTCGCGAGCAGGTGGACGATGCGGTGTGGAGCCAGATGCAGGCCATGAGTCTCCACCCTTAGTGGTCATGCACCACCTAGTCCCACACGAGCATGCCCGGGTTTTGCAATCTGGAGACAACAATATGCGCCCCGGAGCGTAAGAGATGATGAATATCTTGTTGAATCGAAAGATTCAAAGTGGCGGATCACTCGTGTGGCGGAGGAGGGCCCGCGTCAGTGGCGTGGGCGCCAGGTCGGCCTTGAGGGGCGTCGTGGCCTCCGGGGACGATGAGGCCGCCATCGTCCCCGTGGATCTGGTGTCGTCGAGCTCGGATGAATGGGAGGCGTGATAGGAGGGGAGGAGAGGAGAGGAGGGACGATGGGCAGCACGCGCTCGGAAGGAGTGGTGGTGGTGGCGGCACGAGGGAGGGGAAGGGAGAGAGGAGGGCGTGGAGGAGGCCATGGACGGCGGGGAGCTTCGCCGGAGGGAGGTGGCAGCCGCGATCTGGAAGGGAGGAGGTGGCGGCTGTGATCTGGAAGGGACGAGCATGGATCCGGCCGCGGTCGTGGGAGAGAAGGGGAGGGGAGGGGTTGTCGGCGACCGGGGTTGGGGGAGAGAACGGTGGCGGCGGCTAGGTGGTTGGGGATCGAGATATTCAGACGGAGGAGCAGCGAGAGGGTTGGCGGTGGCGGCTGTGGGACAAGAGGAGGAGAGTGGATCGGGGGAGAGGACTGGATCGGGGAAGTTAGGGTTTGGGTGAGAGGGTGAGGGGGTGAGGGCCGCCGTTGGATCCAGAGGCATCCGACGGTGGTTGATGCATGATCCGCGTGATATGCATATGGACCAATCAGAGCGCGCCAAACAATTTGAAATTTTTTTGACCATATAAATTGGTCACAACTGATTATATACAAATTTTCATTTCATTTTTCAATGCTCAAAATGAGTTTTTTTTGAAATATCTATCAAATATTTGTTCAAATGATGGCATATTTTGCACAAGTTTACATCTTAGATTGGCAAACAACATTGACAAAGGGAGTTTTTATTTCTTTTGCATGAAAAACCCATTTTCCATTTTTCGAGTGCCCGAAAGGAGGTTTTTTTTGTGAAGGACCTACCAAATAATTGTTGCAAAATTGGACCAAATAATTTTTCTAAAATATTAGGCCATATATAATGCACAATTGACCAAATGGTTAGGTGTCAAAAGTTTCAATGCACCTCTCATGAAAATGACAAATTTCTGCCGATTCAGCTGAAAGCGGGTCAAATTTGAACTGCAGCTGCCTCATAGTTTGCTATTTATTTTTTCCAAAAATCATGTCTAGGTACATAAGTATCTATTTAATCAGAGAAACACCAAAAAAAATCCAAGATTTAACCACTAGCTAGGAACGGTCATTCCCGCCGTTTTGACCGCATTTTGAAACAGGCATAAAAAATTCAAAAAAATCAAAAAATTGGGAAACATTCGCATTGTGTCATCATATGTGGCCAAGTTCCCAGGAAAAATAACAAACTTGTAATACGGCAATTATTTTAAAAAGTGTTCTCAGAAATGAGCTATCACGTGTGGAGATCAATGGCTTTCAAGCCAAATGATCAATCTTATGGCAACATTCATGGTATAGTTTCTTCAAATGATCTCATATTTTGCACGAGTTTACATCTTAGATTGGCAAACAACATTGACAAAGGGGTTTTTTATTTCTTTTGCATGAAAAAACCATTTTCCATTTCTCGAGTGTCCGAAAGGAGGTTTTTTTGTGAAGGACCTACCAAATAATTGTTGCAAAATTGTTCCAAATCATTTTACTAAAATATTAGGCCATATATAATGCACAATTAACCAAATGGTTAGGTGTCAAAAGTTTTGATGCACCTCTCATGAAAAAGACAAATTTCCGCCGATTCAGCTGGAAGCGGGTCAAATTTGAACTGCAGCTGCCTCATAGTTTGCTATTTATTTTTTCCAACAATCATTTCTAGGTACATAAGTATCTATTTAATTAGAGAAACACAAAATAATTCCAAGATTCAACCACTAGCTAGGAACGGTCATTCCCGCCGTTTTGACCGCATTTTGAAACGGGCATAAAAAATTCAACAAAATCAAAAAATTGGGAAACCTTCGCATTGTGTCATCATATGTGGCCAAGTTCCCAGGAAAAATAACAAACTTGTAATACGGCAATTATTTTTAAAAAGTGTTCTCAGAAACGAGCTATCACGTGTGGAGATCAATGGATTTCAAGCCAAATGATCAATCTTATGGCCACATTCATGGCATAGTTTGTTCAAATGATCTCGTACTGTGCACAAGGATGCATATTGGAATGGCAAACAATGTTTCCTAAGGAAGTTTTCATTTTCTTTGGACGAAAAACCCATTTTCCATTTTTCGAGTGCCCGAAAGGAGGTTTTTTTGTGAAGGACCTACCAAATAATTGTTACAAAATTGGACCAAATAATTTTTCTAAAATACTAGGGCATATTTAATGCACAATTGACAAAATGGTTGGGTGTAAAAAGTTTTGATCCACCTCTCGTGAAAAAGACAATTTTTCGCTGATTCAGTTGGAAGCGGGTCAAATTTGAACTGCGGCTGCCTCATAGTTTGCTATTTATTTTTTCCAAAAATTATTTCTAGATACATAAGTATCTATTTAATCAGAGAAACACAAAAAAATTCCAAGATTCAACCACTAGCTAGGAACAGTCATTCCCATTGTTTTGACCGCATTTTGAAACGGGCATAAAAAATTCAAAAAAAATCAAAAAATTGGGAAACCTTCGCATTGTGTCATCATATGTGGCCAAGTTCCCAGGAAAAATAACAAACTGTAATGCGGCAATTATTTTTAAAAAGTGTTCTCAGAAGCGAGCTACCACGTGTGGAGATCAATGGATTTCAAGCCAAATGATCAATCTTATGGCCACATTCATGGCATAGTTTCTTCAAATGATCTCATATTGTGCACAAGGGTGCATATTGGAATGGAAAACAATGTTGCCTAAGGAAGTTTTCATTTTCTTTGGACGAAAAAACCATTTTCCATTTTTCGAGTGCCCAAAAGGATATTTTTTGTGAAGGACCTCCAAAATAATTGTTGCAAAATTGGACCAAATCATTTTTCTAAAATACTAGGATATATTTAATGTACAATTGACAAAATGGTTGGGTGTAAAAAGTTTTAATCCACCTCTCGTGAAAAAGACAAATTTCCGTCGATTCAGTTGGAAGCGGGTCAAATTTGAACTGCAGCTGCCTCATAGTTTGCTATTTATTTTTTTCCAAAAATCATTTCTAGGTACATAAGTACCTATTTAATCAGAAATACATGGTTTGGTGGCGATACGTCGAGGTTCGGGCAGTGGCCGAGGGCCCCAACTCTAGAGCGCGTAAACTCGCATGCCCGCCGCACGGTCACCGCGTGACCGTGGCGTTGCCATGTGTTCTGGGCGGCCTAGGCATGTCTAGTGGGTTGGGAACTCCCCAGGTAGGTGCTAGGAAGAAAATTACAACATAAGATTCTCATGAGGAGACCGATCGATGCTCAAATATGAATTAGCAGCCAAGTGTTTGATTAGCGGTACAGGAAATGTACATGGCTAATGCACGTGTGTTTTGGCCGAGGATGATCAGTTACTAAGAAGACCGTCTTCACAAATTTTCAGCTCAAAAGGAGGAGCCTAGGTGGTACATGCTTTGCAAAGTACCACGCTAGACATAAATACCAATGTTGAAGCTAGGCTCAAAATAATGAATGGATTGAGCTGGCATTTGGTGGAGGATGGTTATTTGGGCAGAGGAAAGCACTGTAGAAAATGGATACTATTTGGACATGCCAAAGTGGTACTTCCTTCACAAACTGTTGTTTTGAATAGAATAGGAAAATGAATATTTTTGAATTATTTTTGAACTAGGCAAGGAAGGTTTTTTTACATATTTGACGAATATATGACCCAAAGAATTTATGAGATTTTTTGGGGAATTTTGGGAATGACAGAAATATAGGTTGTTTCACAACCTACGGCAAAAACTGCCACATGGACATGACACATAGGCAAAACTGATGAGGTGGCGCCTAGTCATAGCAACTCACCACAATTTACAAGGTTATGACCATCTATACTGGTCATGATCAGCTAGAAATAAGGCAGCAGACCAGTGCTATCTGCTTTATGACCATTTCGTGTAAGGAAATTATGACCTTTCTGACCAAAATGGTCGTTATAGTTTAGGGTTTGGAGCCCCCCGAACATCTTTTGACCAGTTCGTCTGAAATGGTCATAGATCTATGACCAATTCTTCCAGGGTCACTGACAGAAGGTCACTAGTTGACATATTTCTTGTAGTGGGGATTCTCGCACTACATGGTGTTTGAGAAACGGATGACCGAGACATAGTCTTTCAGAAGTGCTAGCACCTCACGATCGGGTAGACCGTTACACCTACTTTCCCCTACATCTGCTAGTCTACCACTGTAAGAGTTCGCACGACTTAATCAACTATGCTAGAGCCCATAGTAGCTTGTGGCTGCACACGGAAGTTTCTAGCATTAATAATCTCATGATCCCTTTGAGCCTGGGTGGCGGTCCAAAAGAAAAACAGGCAATCACTGGAATACCCAGGTGCCTCAGTCCACCCAGATATATATTTAAGTTGCCACCTTAGATAAACCATTAATTAAACAAACTCACATCTGTCATGAATACACTTACCCAATCCACGTCTACTAGCATAGCATGGCATAATAAGCAAACGTAGAAGTAACTCCCAATGGTTTGATAATAAACAGGTAATAGGTACTACCTCAACTACTTCCCAGAACCCACAATTTAATTAGATCCTAATCATGCAATGTGCGAGGATTAATCTAATGCAATAAAAATTGGGTAGTAGGAGGTATGATCAAAGTGTTACTTGCCTTGCTGATGATCCGCAAAACCTAGCGTTTCGAAGTAGCAAGCGACGCACTCCGGGTACTCTATCACAAACAAACAAGCATACAATAAGTACTCAACTAATGCACAGGTAAAACTCGAATAAGAGATCTAACCAGAAAGTTCAACTTAAGAACTCCGGTTTGCAAAAAGAATCAAATCGAACGAAGCAATGAAAGACAAACGGCAAAAGAAACAGGCTTCATTTACTATTCTGGATCTAGGGCAATTTTTACAGTGGCAAAAACATGTTTGAGTTGGTTAAACGGAAAGAGGGTTTCGAGATGAAACTCCAGGCGCTTGAATCGCCTAATTCCGATAAACGAGCGAAAAGTTATACTACAACGAAAATCGGATCAGGAATCGCGATCAGAAAAATAGCGGATTTAGTCCGAGAAAAAGAAAAACGATGAACAGATTAACGAACGAACGATGGTTATCTGGATCTAAATGATGAACGCGTTCGTTAAACCAAACGAATGAGCGAACGCTCGCTAAATAAATAAACTGAAAAAACCGATCTATTTAAAAAACGAAACTAAAAAACCGAACAAAAAAACTGACGGAAAATCGAACAGTTTTTGAGAAAAACCGGCGGCGGCGAGGTCAACCTCCGGCGAGCGGCGGCGCGGCTCCAGCGGGCGGCGGGGTCGGCGGGCGGCGGCATGGTGCGGCGCGCGAGGCGGTGGCGCGATGCGGCGGCGGCGGCAGAGGTAGTGGGGCTAGGGTTTGGGGCTCGGCTGGGCTCCTTCCCCGGCTTATAAGGCCGGCCGGGCCAGGTGTCCAGGTCAAACACGACCCGTTAGGTCGGTTTGCGTTTTTTTAAATAGTTACGCTCAGAAAAAAACAAAAGGAATACTAAACGGACTCCAAAAATCTCGAAATAAATTTTCCCCGGCTTCTAAAATCAAGCCGCACGGGATGAACATTTATTTGGGGCCTAAATGCAATTTTGAAAAACGTGCATTTTTCCAAAATTCAAATAAAATAGCAAATAAAACAAAAATAAAATCTTATTTCATTTTTTTATTAAATCCTCAATGTTTATTTATTTTGGGAAAGTCATTTTATTCCCTCTCTCATATTTTTGTGATAGAAATAATTGAAGATAAAATAAATAAAATCAAATGATCCTATTTTCGAAATTTGAGAAAACTCAAATATGAAAATAACGAAATCCCCAACTCTCTCCGAGGGTTCTTGAGTTGCGTAGAATTTCTAGGATTAACCAAAATGCAATAAAATATGATATAAAATGATGATATAGTGTATAATATTCCAAATTGAAAATTTGGGATGTTACAAACCTACCCCCCTTAAGATGAATCTCGCCTTCGAGATTCGGGTTGGCTAGAAAATAGGTGAGGGTGGTCCTTCAGCAAATCTTCCTCTCGTTCCCAGGTGGCTTCATCCTCCGTGTGGTGGCTCCACTGAACTTTGCAAAACTTTATAACCTTGCATATTCTAGAATCTTGACTGGTTTCTCCTCATAGGTCAAATCACTATCCAACTGAATCGCTTCCAGCGGCACTGTATCTCTCAGCGGTATATCAACCATCTCCGCGTGGCACTTCTTCAACTGGGAAACATGGAACACGTCGTGAACTCCTGACAATCCTTTGGGCAGTTCCAACTTGTAGGCTACTTCACCCATGCGCTCCAAAACTTTGTATGGTCCTACAAAACGTGGCGCTAACTTTCCCTTAACTCCAAAGTGCTTAACTCCTCGAAGTGGAGATGCTCGAAGATAAACTCGGTCTCCGACTTCGTAAACTGTCTCCTTGCGTTTTGAATCTGCGTAGCTCTTCTGCCTGGATTGGGCTACCTTGAGCCTATCGTGAATCAATTTTACTTTCTGTTCAGACTCCTTAATCAGATCCGGTCCAAACAGCTGGAGGTCTCCAACTTCATCCCAGAACAATGGGGTCCAGCTCCTCCTTCCGTACAAGGCTTCGAAAGGGGCCATCTTCAAACTGGATTGATAAATGTTGTTATAAGAGAACTCTGCGTATGGCAAATTCTCGTCCCAACTAGATCCGTAATCTAGCGCACAAGCTCTCAGCATATCCTCCAAAATCTGATTGACTCTCTCGGTCTGTCCATCTATCCGCGGGTGGAAAGATGTACTGAACTCCAGCTGTTGGGGAACGTAGTAATTTCGAAAATTTTCCTACGCACACGCAAGATCATGGTGATGCATAGCAACGAGAGGGGAGAGTGTTGTCTACGCACCAACGCAGACCGACTGCGGAAGCGATCACACAACGTAGAGGAAGTAGTCGTACGTCTTCTTCCCGATTCGACCGATCCAAGCACCGTTACTCCGGCACCTCCGAGTTCTTAGCACACGTTCAGCTCGATGACGATCCTCGGGCTCCGATCCAGCAAAGCGTCAAGGAAGAGTTCCGTCAGCACGACGGCGTGGTGACGATCTTGATGTACTACCGACGCAGGGCTTCGCCTAAGCTCTACAACGATATGACCGAGGTGGAATTTGGTGGCAGGGGGCACCGCACACGGCTAAGGAACGATCTCAAGGATCAACTTGTGTGTCTTGGGGTGCCCCCTGCCCCCGTATATAAAGGTTGGACGAGGGGAGCCGGCCGGCCAAGGGAGAGGAGGCGCAGGGGAGTCCTACTCCCACCGGGAGTAGGACTCCTCCCCCCAATCCTAATCCTATTAGGACTCCCGGGGGGAAAAGGAGAGAGAAGGGGGGCCGGCCCCTATCCTAGTCCTACTAGGACTTTGGGAAGGGGGGCGCCGGCCAGCTTGTGGGCTTTCCCTTTTTTCTCCTTTTCCACTAAGGCCCAATAGGCCCATTAGTCTCCCGGGGGGTTCCGGTAACCCTCCCGGTATTCCGGTAAAATCCCGATTTCACCCGGAACACTTCCGATGTCCAAACATAGGCTTCCAATATATCAATCTTTACGTCTCGACCATTTCGAGACTCCTCGTCATGTCCATGATCTCATCCGGGACTCCGAACAACCTTCGGTACATCAAAATGCATAAATTCATAATAACTGTCATCGTAACGTTAAGCGTGCGGACCCTACGGTTCGAGAACAATGTAGACATGACCGAGACACGTCTCCGGTTAATAACCAATAGCGGGACCTGGATGCCCATATTGGCTCCTACATATTCTACGAAGATCTTTATCGGTCAGACCGCATAACAACATACGTTGTTCCCTTTGTCATCGGTATGTTACTTGCCCGAGATTCGATCGTCGGTATCCAATACCTAGTTCAATCTCGTTACCGGCAAGTCTCTTTACTCGTTCCGTAATACATCATCTCACAACTAACATATTAGTTGCAGTGCTTGCAAGGCTTATGTGATGTGCATTACCGAGAGGGCCCAGAGATACCTCTCCGACGATCGGAGTGACAAACCCTAATCTCGAAATACGCCAACCCAACATCTACCATTGGAGACACCTGTAGTACTCCTTTATAATCACCCAGTTACGTTGTGACGTTTGGTAGTACCCAAAGTGTTCCTCCGGTAAACGGGAGTTGCATAATCTCATAGTTATAGGAACATGTATAAGTCATGAAGAAAGCAATAGCAACATACTAAACGATCGGGTGCTAAGCTAATGGAATGGGTCATGTCAATGAGATCATTCTACTAATGATGTGACCTCGTTAATCAAATAACAACTCCTTGTTTATGGTTAGGAAACATAACCATCTTTGATTAACGAGCTAGTCAAGTAGAGGCATACTAGTGACACTCTGTTGGTCTATGTATTCACACATGTATTATGTTTCCGGTTAATACAATTCTAGCATGAATAATAAACATTTATCATGATATAAGGAAATAAATAATAAATTTATTATTGCCTCTAGGGCATATTTCCTTCACCAGCCTGGTACCCAAAATTTCATGCAATTGATTCTAGAACTTTGAGGTAAATTGGGTTCCTCTATGTGATACAATGCTCCTTGGAACTCCATGCAGACATACGATCCTCGTCATGTATATCTTTTCCAACTTGGAACTAGTATAGGTAGTCTTCACTGGAATGAAATGACCTACCTTTGTCAAACGATCGACTACAACCCAAATCGAGTCATGGCCTGAACGAGTTCTGGGCAATCAGGTGATAAAATCCATGCCTAACTTATCCCACTTCCATTCGGGTATTGGCAACGGCTATAGCAATCCTGCTGGCTTCTGATGCTCTGCCTTCACTCTCTGACATACATCACAAACTGCTACATACTCCGCAATATCCTTCTTCATTCCGGTCCACCAGAAAATATCCTTCAAATCCAAATACATCTTGGTATTTCCTGGGTGAATCAAATATGGTGAATCATGGGCCTCTTGCAGAATTAACTTCCTGATCTCCGAATCATTAGGCACATAAACGCGGTCTTCAAACCATAAGGTATCGTGCTCGTCCTCACGAAATCCTTTAGCTTTTCCCTTGCTTATTTTCTCCTTGATAGAAGCAATCTCCTTGTCAGTCTTCTGGGCTTCTATGATCTTATCCATCAAAGTAGACTGAATCTCCAATGCTGCTACATAGCCTCTCGGGACTATCTCCAAACATAGCTCACGGAGATTTTCGGCTAACTCCCTTGGTAAATCTCCCTTCATTAGGGTTTTGACATGGCTTTTACGACTCAACGCGTCAGCTACTACGTTAGCCTTTCCGGGGTGATAATGCAATCTCATATCATAATCCTTGATGAGTTCCAACCATCTCCTTTGTCTGAGGTTCAACTCCTTCTATGTGAAAATATACTTCAAACTCTTGTGATCCGTGTATACCTCACAATGGTTTCCAATGAGAAAGTGTCTCCAGGTTTTCAATGCATGCACTACGGCTGCTAACTCCAAATCATGCGTAGCATAATTTAACTCATGAGGCTTAAGCTATCATGAGGCATAGGAAACAACTCTTCCTTCCTGCATAAGCACTGCTCCAATTCCTCGACGTGAAGCGTCACAATACACCTCATAATCCTTGGTCTGATCTAGCAAAATCAGCACGGGTGATGTAACCAAACGTTTCTTCAACTCCTGGAAACTGGCCTCACATTCCTCAGTCCATATGAACTTGCTATCCTTCTTCAACAACTCCGTCATAGGCTTCGCAATCTTTGATAATTTTTCAATAAATCTCCGGTAGTATCCTGCGAGTCCAAGAAAACTCCGGATCTCTCTGACTGTTGTTGGCGCTTCCCAATTGTCACAGTGTCAACCTTGGTGTTGGTGGGATCTACTGCTATACCCTCTCCGGATATAACGTGTCCAAGGAATCCAACTTCCTTTAACAAAAACTCACATTTGCTAAACTTGGCATATAACTGATGTTCTCTGAGCTTACCAAGTACCAAACATAAATGCTCCTTATGCTCCTCTTCATTCCTCGAGTATACCAGGATATCATCAACGAACACTATGACGAACTTATCCAGAAACTCCATAAACACCTTGTTCATCAGGTTCATAAAATATGCAGGTGCGTTAGTCAGACCAAATGACATAACGGTATACTCGTACAGCCCATACCTGGTGGTAAAAGCCGTCTTAGGTATATCATGTTCTCGAATCTTCAACTGATGGTATCATGATCGCAGGTCGATCTTGGAAAACACCTTGGCTCCTTGCAATCGATCAAACAGATCATTGATCATCGGTAGTGGGTACTTGTTCTTGATGGTTACTTCATTCAATCCTCGATAATCAACGACCATCCTTAACGATCCATCCTTATTTTCCACTAGAAGTACTGGCGATCCCCAAGGCGAAGAACTTGGGCGAATATATCCTTTATCCAGTAACTCCATAATCTGCTTCTTAATCTCCACCAAATCCTTTGCGGGCATCCTATATGGTCTCTTAGATATTGGCCCTGTGCCTGGCAAGAGCTCAATCAAAAACTCAATGTCTCTATCCAGTGGCATCCCGAGCAACTCTTCTGGAAATACATCAGGGAAACCCTTCACCACCGGTACTTCCTCCTACACAACTCCTGTTAAACAATTTACTTGAGTCCTCTTCGGCACATGCCGGGATACATACTTGATCATTCTCCCTTCTGGGGTGGTAAGCAAAATTGACTTACTGGCGCACTCAATGTTTCCTCCATACATCGACAACCAGTCCATACCCAGAATTACATCCAATCCTTGTGATTCCAAAATGATCAAATCTGAGGGAAACACATGCCTACCTATACTCAGTGGCACTTGAGAACATCCCTTACTAGCCATATACTCCGCTCCTGGTGAGCTTACTAGCATAGGTGTTCTAAGAACTTTGGTGGGCAGGTTATACTTATCCACGAATTCCCTAGATATGTATGAATGTGATGCACCAGTATCAAAAAGAACGAGTGAAGTAAATGAATTAATCAAAAACTTACCAATTACTGCATCCGGCTGCTCTTCAACCTCCTCCACGTTAACGTGGTTCACCTGTCCCCTGTTGAAAGGGTTCGGCTTATTCACAGAGCTTCCATTTCCATTTCCATTCTGGGATTCAGGACATTCATTTGCATAATGTCCGGTCTTCTAGCACTTGAAACAAGTGACTTGGCTCAGGTCTCTCTTGGCTGGGGTTGATGGGTTGGTGCGGTTCTGGCCGTTGCTTCCTCCATTCCCATTACCATTCTTGGTGCCATTATGATTGTGTGAGCTACCTCCTCCATGGCTATGCTGAAAATGTCCTCCCGGTCTAGGGGTAAAACGTGGCTTCTGCTGAGCTACTGAATTGTACTTCCCTTGTCCATACTTCCTCTTGCGGTTCTCAATCTGCAGCTACTTCCCTTCAATCATGAGAGCAAGATCTACCAACTCCTGGTAGTTGTTGAAGGTTGCTACCATCAACTGCATGCTCAACTCATCATTCAGTCCTTCCGGAAACTTCTCCTGCTTTGTAGCGACCCGACCCGAATGGATCACGTCTACTGTGCTCCGGTGTCATCCCTGGATTAGTAATGCTGACACCACACAGTACTTCGAAGGATTTATGGCAGAGTGGCAATCACACACTTATTACAACGATGTCTCCGAAGAGAACTTATTACATAAATATGGCTTAAGGCTATCTAATAACGATAACAGCGGAAGACTTGGAAGATAAATGGGTCCATCAACTCCAACGGCATCACTGAGTATAGAACCACGACCTAAAAGCACCTTAATCGTCGTCTGAAAAGTCTGCAACATTAACGTTGCAGCCCGAAACGGGTCAGCACATGGAATATGCTGGCAAAGTAACACATAGAGAGTAATGGAATGAAACAGCTATACTATATGCATATTTGGCTGGTGGAAAGCTCTATGGTTACTGTTTTGCGTAAAGCCAGTTTTTCCCTACTGCAAAGGAATAAATTTATTTAACTATCATGGTGGTTGTTAAACATTGAGAATGGTTGACAGCATTCTCAATCCCAATTAAAAGTGAACAATTAAAACACAACAATATTAATTAGAAGTAACATGATGAGATTCACATGATATTCAAGTACTAGATACTCAAGATTGTCCATAACCGGGGACACAGCTAATCATGATTAGTTTGTTACACTCTGCAGAGGTTTGCGCACTTTTCCCCACAAGACTCGATCGCCTCCGTTGGATTTCTCGCACTACATGGTGTTTGAGAAACGGATGACCGAGACACAGTCTTTCAGAAGCGCTAGCACCTTACGATGGAGTAGACCGTACCACCTACATCCCCTACATCTGCTAGTCTACCCCTATAAGAGTTCGCACGACTTAGTCAACTATGCCAGAGCCCATAGTGGCTTGTGGCTGCACACGTAAGTATTTAGCATGAAAGATCTTATCATCCCTTTGAGCCTGGGTGGTGGTCCAAAATAAAAACAGGCAAGTCCTGATAGACATCAGGTGCCTCAATCCACCCAGATGTGTGTTTAAGTTGCCACCTTAGATAAACCATTAAAATTATCAATCTCACATCTGTCATGGATATCACTCACCCAATCCACGTCTACTAGCATAGCATGGCATAATAAGCAAACGTAGAAGTAACTCCCAAAGGTTTTCATAATAAACAGGTAATAGGTACTACCTCATCTACTTCCCATCCCACAATTTAATTAGATCCTAATCATGCAATGTGTGAGGATGGATCTAATGCAATAAAACTGGGTTGTAGAAAAGGTATGATCAAAGTGTTACTTGCCTTGCTGATGATCCGCGAGTCCTAGAGAATCGAAGTAACAAGCGGCGCAATCCGGGTAATCTATCGCAGACAAACAACAAGCATACAATAAGTACTCATCTAATGCACAGGTAAAACACGAACAAGAGATCGAACCAGATAGTTCAACTTAAGAACTCCAGTTAAAAAGAGAGAAAGAACCGAACAACGAAACCGAAAACAAACAGCGGAAGAAAACAACTCGGTTCTAGCAAGTTGAACCTAGGTCAAATTTTACCATAGCAAAAACTGGTTAAAGTTGATTAGTCGGAATGGCGGTTTCGAAACGAAACTCCAGGCGCTTGAATCACCTGATTCCGATAAACGAGCGAGAAGATAAACTAGAACGAAGATCGGATCTAAGATCGCGATCACGGAATAAATCCGACGAAAAAGAAAAAGAAGAACGGTTAGACGAACGGACGTTCGTTAACCGAGAACAATCTGGTGATCACGTTCGTTAGGACGAACGGTCCGGCGAACGGTCTCGAGGCAACTAAATCGGAAAAGAAAACGAATCCGATCTAGGCTTTCGGAAAACAAAACCGAACGAAAAACCGATCTAGAAAACGAATCGGAAGAGAAGAAAAGAATCGGAATGATTTAGAAGAAAACCGATCCGAGGAAAAGAAAGAGAGACGCGGCGCGGTACCTCAGCGAGGTCTCCGACGAGCGAAGCTCTGGCGGCGGCAAGCAAGGGCGGCGGCGGCGGGGCACTAGGGCGGCGGCGGCTAAGGGCGGAGGCGGCGCATGACGTAGGGCGCGGGCGGCGGCGGCTCTAGGCGCGGCGCGGGGTGAGGGCGCGGTGGTGGCTTGGGGTTTGGTGTGGGATTTAGAGGGGGGTGCTTGGGTATTTATATAGGTGAGGGGAGAGGAGACTTGGGGTAGGGGGCAAGAAAAAGAGGAGGAAAAAGAGTAGGAGAGGGAATCCTAAAAAAAAGGCAACCCGAGTCCTACTAGGACTCTAGGCGGCGGCGGCGCTCCCTGGCGCTAGGCGCGCGCGCGGCTTGGGGACTTGGCCCGGCCGGCGGCTTGGGCCTTGGCCCAAGGCGCTGCGAAGATTTTTTTTTTAAAATCGGGTTCGCGCGCAGAAAAAAAAGAAAAGAGATCTAAACGAACTCCAAAACTTCTAAAGTAAATTTTCCCCGACTCCTAAAAATGAGTCGAACAAAATGAACTTTTCTCCGGGTCTAAAATGCAAAATTTTTAAAACGCGCATTTTTCCCTATCCAAATAAAAGGCAAATAAACTCCGACAAAAACCAATGATCCTCTTTTCAAAATTTGAGAAGACTCAAATATGAAAATAACGAAATCTCCAACTCTCTCCGAGGGTCCTTGAGTTGCGTGAAATTTCTAGGATCGGCAAAATGCAAGAAAATATGATATGCATGATGATCTAGTGTATAACATTCCAAATTGAAAATTTGGGATGTTACAAACATACCCCCCTTAAGATGAATCTCGCCCTCGAGATTCGGGTTGGCTAGAAAATAGGTGAGGGTGGTCCTTGAGCAAATCTTCTTCTCTCTCCCAGGTGGCTTCATCCTCTGAATGGTGGTTCCACTGAACTTTGCAAAACTTGATAACCTTGCTGCGGGTTACTCTGCTAGCAAACTCGAGAATCTTGACTGGTTTCTCTTCATACGTTAAGTCATCCTTCAACTGAATTGCTTCAAGCGGCACTGTATCTCTTAGTGGTACCTCCGCCATCTTGGCGTGACATTTCTTCAGCTGAGAAACATGGAATACGTCATGAACTCCTGACAGTCCCTTTGGTAATTCCAACTTATACGCGACTTCTCCCATACGTTGCAAGATCTTATACGGTCCAACGAAACGCGGTGCTAGTTTTCCCTTAACTCCAAAGCGTTTAACTCCTCGAAGTGGGGATACTCGGAGATACACCCTGTCTCCGGTTTCATAAACTGTCTCCTTGCGTTTAGAATCTGCGTAGCTCTTCTGCCTGGACTGGGCTACCTTGAGCCTATTGCGAATCAACTTCACCTTCTGTTCAAACTCCTTAATCAAATCTGGTCCAAAGAACTGACGGTCTCCAACTTCGTCCCATGACAACGGTGTCCTGCACCTCCTTCCATATAAAGCTTCGAAAGGTGCCATCTTCAAACTGGTTTGGTAACTGTTGTTATAAGAAAACTCCGCATACGGCAAGTTATTGTCCCAACTGGATCCATCATCTAGTGCACAAGCTCTCAGCATATCTTCCAAAATCTGATTGACTCTCTCGGTCTGTCCATCAGTCTGCGGATGAAAAGCGGTGCTGAACTCTAGCCTGGTTCCCAAAGTTTCATGCAACTGATTCCAAAACTTTGAGGTAAATTGGGTTCCTCTGTCTGATACAATACTCCTTGGAACTCCATGCAAACAAATGATCCTAGTCATGTATATCTTTGCCAACTTAGCACTGGTGTAAGTGGTCTTAACTGGAATGAAATGTGCTACCTTCGTCAAACGATCAACTACTACCATATCGAGTCATAACCTGCTTTTGTCCTGGGTAGTCATGTGATAAAATCCATGCCTATCTTATCCCACTTCCATTCGGGTATCGGCAATGGTTGTAACAATCCAGCTGGCTTCTGATGCTCTGCCTTCACTCTATGACATACGTTACAAACCGCTACATATGCTGCAATATCCTTCTTCATTCCGGTCCACCAGAATGTTACCTTCAAATCCAAGTACATCTTGGTATTTCCTGGGTGAATCGAATATGGTGAATCGTGTGCCTCTTGAAAAATCAACTTCCTGATCTCTGGGTCATTTGGCACATAAACACGGTCCTCAAACCATAGGGTACCGTGCTCATCCTCACGAAATCCCTTTGCTTTTCCTTTGCTTAGTTTCTCCTTTATAGCAGCAATTTCCTTGTTAAATTTCTGAGCTTCTCTGATTTTATCCATCAATGTTGACTGAATCTCCAATGCTGCTACATAGCCTTTCGGAACTATCTCTAAACTTAGTTCACGAAGGTTTTCTGCTAACTCCTTGGGTATTTCTCCCGTCATTAACGTATTGACATGGCTCTTACGGCTCAATGCATCAGCTACTACATTAGCTTTTTCGGGATGGTAATGCAATGTCATATCATAATCCTTGATGAGCTCCAACCATCTCCTTTGTCTGAGATTCAACTCCTTTTGCGTGAAAATGTACTTCAAACTCTTGTGATCCGTGTACACCTCACAATGATTTCCAGTGAGGAAATGTCTCCATGTATTCAATCAATGAACTATGGCTGCTAACTCCAAATCATGTGTGGCATAATTCAACTCATGAGGCTTCAGTTGTCGTGAAGCATACGAAACAACTCTACCTTCCTGCATAAGCACTGCTCCAATTCCTCGACGTGAAGCGTCGCAATACACCTCATAATCCTTGGTCTGATCTGGCAAAATCAACACTGGTGAGGTAACCAATCGTTTCTTCAACTCCTAAAAACTAGCCTCACACTCCTCAGTCCATTTGAACTTGGTATACTTCTTCAACAACTCCGTCATTGGCTTTGCAATCTTTGAAAATTTCTCAATGAATCTCCGGTAGTATCCTGCGAGTCCAAGAAAACTCCGGATCTCTCCAACTATCGTTGGTGCTTCCCATTCGGTTACGGTCTCAACCTTTGCGGGGTCAACTACTATACCTTCTCCGGATATAACGTGTCCGAGGAATCCTACTTCCTTCAACCAAAACTCACATTTGCTAAATTTGGCATATAACTGATGTTCCCTTAGCTTCTCCAAAACCAAACGCAAATGTTCCTTATGCTCTTCTTCATTCTTCGAATAAACCAGGATATTGTCAATGAACACTACGACGAACTTATCCAAAAACTCCATAAACACCTTGTTCATCATGTTCATAAAATAGGCAGGCGCGTTAGTCAATCCAAATGACATAACGGTATACTCATACAGTCCATATCTTGTGGTGAATGCTGTCTTAGGTATGTCCTGCTCTTGAATCTTCAACTCGTGGTACCCTGATCGCACATCGATCTTGGAAAACACTTTAGCTCCTTGCAAACGATCAAACAGATCATTTATCATTGGCAGTGGGTACTTGTTCTTGATGGTTACTTCATTCAATCCACGATAATCAACAACCATCCTTAATGATCCATCCTTCTTCTCCACTAGAAGTACGGGTGATCCCCAAGGCGAAGAACTTGGGCGAATGTAACCTTTCTCCAATAACTCCTTAATCTGATTCTTAATTTCTACCAAATCCTTTGCTGGCATCCGGTATGGTCTCTTTGATATTGGGCCTGTACCTGGCAACAACTCAATCAAAAACTCAATGTCCCTATCCGGTGGCATGCCTGGCAACTCTTCCGGAAATACATCAGGAAAATCCTTTACCACTGGTACTTCTTCCTGCACAACTCCTGTTAGGAAATTTACTTGTGTCCTATTTGGCACATGCCGGGATACATACTTGATCCATCTTCCTTCTGGTGTGGTAAGCAAAATTGACTTACTCGCGCATTCAATATTCCCTTCATACTTTGATAACCAATCCATGCCTAATATCACATCCAATCCTTGAGATTCCAGTACTATTATGTCTGAGGGAAAAACATAGTTACCAATCCTTAATGGTAACCGATCACACCATCGTCTAGCCATAAACTCCGCTCCTGGTGAGCTTACTAACATGGGTGACCTAAGGGCTTGGGTTGGCAGGTCATATTTATCCACAAATCCCCTTTATATGTATGAATGCGATGCACCAGTATCGAAAAGAACGAGTGCGGTAAATGACTTAACCAAAAACTTACCGATCACTGCATCCGGCTGATCTTCAACCTCATCCATGCTAACGTGGTTCACCTGTCCCCTAGTGAAAGGGTTCGGCTTCTTCCCTGAGCTTCCATTGCCATTTCCATTCTGGCCTTCAGGACATTCATTGGCATAATGTCCGGTCTTGGAACACTTGAAACAGGTGACTTGACTCAGGTCTCTCTTGGATGGGGTTGATGGGGTGGTCCGGTTCTGGCCGTTGCTTCCTCCATTCCCGTTACCATTCTTTGGCCATTGTAGTTGTGCGAATTACCTCCTCCATGGGTATGCTGAAACTGAAATCCCGATTTAGGGGTAAAGCGGGGCTTCTGCTGGGCTCCAGAGTTATACTTCCCCTGTCCATACTTCCTCTTGCGGTTCTCAATCTGCTGTTGCTTCCCTTCAATCATGATGGCACGATCTACCAACTCCTGGTAGTTTTTGAAACTTGTTACCATCAACTGCATGCTTAGCTCATCATTCAGTCCTTCCAGAAACTTCTCCTGCTTAGTTGCATCCGTAGCAACGTCATCTGGGGCATAATGTGCTAACTTGCTGAAGTCATCGACATACTGTCCAACTGTCCTTCCTCCTTGGCGTAAGTTGTGAAACTCACGCTTCTTCATGGCCATAGCTCCTGCTGAAACATGTGGAGTGCGGAAAGCTTGCTGGAACTGATCCCATGTGACTGTGTCAACTGGGTAAGTGGCTGTGAAATTCTGCCGCGGGTCCGTCAAGCTGATGTGCGGCAAACTTCTCTTTCTCACCATCCGTGCATCCTGCAGTGGTCAACTCCCTTCCTATCTTGCGGAGCCAATCGTCTGCTACTATCGGCTCGGTGCTACTAGAAAACACCGGCGGATTCAGCCTAAGGAAACGGGCTAAGTGGTCAACAGGGGGTGGTGGTGGTGGTGGGTTGTTGTTGTTGTTGTTGTTGTTGTTCTGCTGGTTCTGGACTAACATCTGCATCAACTGATTCTGCTGTTGGATCAACTGAGTGAGCTCCGGTGGAAATCCATTGTCACGTCTCGGAGGCATCTGAGGGTTTTAGAAAAGAAGAGATATAAGAATAGAATGAGGTCTAAAGAGAAAACACTACCCCAATGCACATGAGCAAATTCACACAAAATCACTTCATTCAATCAAACAAGGGCTTACAATCGATCTAGCTATCGCAAAAGTGCTCGAACTATAGTGTTTACATGGGGGAATACTACTAATATTTGGTGGTCATCTAAAAATTTGAACCGGTGGAAGACTCCATGATGTCCGCTCCAGCTTCGTCTTCAAAGTCGGGTTCACTTGGATCCGAATCGGTGTCGTTGATGATGATGTAGTTGTCTGGACATGCGACGTACATGTCTTCCTTCCTGGATGCTAACTCCATCTTGAGTTCTTCAATCTCTTGCTTAAGATCGCAGTTGTGTCTTGCTAGAGCTCTCGTCCATGTAGTCCTTGCGTGTAGCCTTCAGTTCTCCTTCTAGCTCGATGATCCTTGTCTTCGCATTCTTCAACTCCATCATATCATTGCACATCTGGTTCTCGTGGCGTCGAATGTGCTGGTTTAACTCCTGGATGAAAGCTGCAATGGATCTATCCTTCTTGGTGGTGACTAACTCCCATTGTTCATCTCGGCGTCCGCAAATCTGGTAGATAGTGTCCTTGAGGTCTTCTTGATAAACTTCTCCAATGCGTCCTATGGTGATATGGGCTGCCATGCTCTTTCCTAGGCTCCAAGTTGGTGCATTGAAAACGCTATCTATGGGCTTCGTGATTGGCGCAAATGTCCTTCCCGGAACGTGAGCTTGAATCTTCCAGCGCTCCTCTTCAGGCAAAGTGGCGTTGAAGGTTCTCGTGAAACTTGGTAATCCAATGTTTAGGTACTTGGTGACTTCCTTCAAGTGAAATCCAAAAGGTGTTCCTTCATCTGGTTGAGCGTACTTAATCTTCGCGTCCTTCATCCTAAAGAGTAGAAAAGATGAGGAGTTAGAAAATGAGGAGAGAATAGTGATCTATGGTTTTAACTTAGTGGTCGTGTCCTACAGTCAGCGTGTGCTCTGATACCATCTCTGTAGCGACCCGACCCGAATGGATCAAGTCTACTATGCTTCGGTGTCATCCCTGGATCAGTAATGCTGACACCACACAGTACTTCGAAGGATTTATAGCAGAGTGGCAATCACACACTTATTACAACGATGTCTCCGAAGAGAACTTATTACATAAATATGGCTTAAGGCCATCTAATAATGATAACAGCGGAAGACTTGGAAGATAAATGGGTCCATCAACTCCAACGGCATCACTGAGTATAGAACCATGACCTAAAAGCACCTTAATCGTCATCTGAAAAGTCTGCAACATTAACGTTGCAGCCCGAAACGGGTCAGCACATGGAATATGCTGGCAAAGTAACACATAGAGAGTAATGGAATGAAACAGCTATACTATATGCATATTTGGCTGGTGGAAAGCTCTATGGTTACTGTTTTGCGTAAAGCCAGTTTTTCCCTACTGCAAAGGAATAAATTTATCTAACTATCATGGTGGTTGTTAAACATTGAGAATGGTTGACAGCATTCTCAATCCCAATTAAAAGTGAACAATTAAAACCCAACAATATTAATTAGAAGTAACATGATGAGATTCACATGATATTCTAGTACTATATACTCAAGATTGTCCATAACCGGGGACACGGCTAATCATGATTAGTTTGTTACACTCTGCAGAGGTTTGCGCACTTTTCCCCACAAGACTCGATCGCCTCCGTTGGATTTCTCGCACTACATGGTGTTTGAGAAACGGATGACCGAGACACAGTCTTTCAGAAGCGCTAGCACCTTACGATGGAGTAGACCGTACCACCTACATCCCCTACATCTGCTAGTCTACCCCTATAAGAGTTCGCACGACTTAGTCAACTATGCCAGAGCCCATAGTGGCTTGTGGCTGCACACGTAAGTATTTAGCATGAAAGATCTTATGATCCCTTTGAGCCTGGGTGGCGGTCCAAAATAAAAACAGGCAAGTCCTGATAGACATCAGGTGCCTCAATCCACCCAGATGTGTGTTTAAGTTGCCACCTTAGATAAACCATTAAAATTATCAATCTCACATCTGTCATGGATATCACTCACCCAATCCACGTCTACTAGCATAGCATGGCATAATAAGAAAACGTAGAAGTAACTCCCAAAGGTTTTCATAATAAATAGGTAATAGGTACTACCTCATCTACTTCCCATCCCACAATTTAATTAGATCCTAATCATGCAATGTGTGAGGATGGATCTAATGCAATAAAACTGGGTTGTAGAAAAGGTATGATCAAACTGTTACTTGCCTTGCTGATGATCCGCGAGTCCTAGAGATTCGAAGTAACAAGCGGCGCAATCCGGGTAATCTATCGCAGACAAACAACAAGCATACAATAAGTACTCATCTAATGCACAGGTAAAACTCGAACAAGAGATCGAACCAGATAGTTCAACTTAAGAACTCCGGTTGCAAAGAGAGAAAGAACCGAACAAAGAAACCGAAAACAAACGGCGGAAGAAAACAACTCGGTTCTAGCAAGTTGAAACTAGGTCAAATTTTACCGTAGCAAAAACTGGTTAAAGTTGATTAGTCGGAACGGTAGTTTCGAAACGAAACTCCAGGCGCTTGAATCACCTGATTCCGATAAACGAGCGAGAAGATAAACTAGAACGAAGATCGGATCTGAGATTGCGATCACGGAATAAATCCGACGAAAAAGAAAAAGAAGAACGGTTAGACGAACGGACGTTCATTAACCGGGAACAATCCGGTGATCATGTTCATTAGGACGAACGGTCCGGCGAACGGTCTCCAGGCAACTAAATCGGAAAAGAAAACGAATCCGATCTAGGGTTTCGGAAAAGAAAACTGAACGAAAAACCGATCTAGAAAACGAATCGGAAGAGAAGAAAAGAATCGGAATGATTTAGAAGAAAACTGATCCAAGGAAAAGAAAGAGAGACGCGGCGCGGTACCTCGGCAAGGTCTCCGGCGAGCGGGGCTCCGGTGGCGGCGAGCAAGGGCGGCGGCGGCGGCTAAGGGCGGCGGCGGCGCGTGACTCAGGGCGCGGGCGGCGGCGGCTCTAGGCGCGGCGCGGGGTGAGGGCGCGGTGGTGGCTTGGGGTTTGGTGTGGGATTTAGAGGGGGGTGCTTGGGTATTTATATAGGTGAGGGGAGAGGAGACTTGGGGTAGGGGGCAAGAAAAAGAGGAGGAAAAAGAGTAGGAGAGGGAATCCTAAAAAAAGGCAACCCGAGTCCTACTAGGACTCTAGGCGGCGGCGGCGCTCCCTCGCGCTAGGCGCGCGCGCGGCTTGGGGGCTTGGCCCGGCCGGCGGCTTGGGCCTTGGCCCAAGGCGCTGCGAAGATTTTTTTTTTAAATCGGGTTCGCGCGCAGAAAAAAAAAGAAAAGAGATCTAAACGAACTCCAAAACTTCTAAAGTAAATTTTCCCCGACTCCTAAAAATGAGTCGAACAAAATGATCTTTTCTCCGGGCCTAAAATACAAAATTTTGAAAATGCGCATTTTTCCCTATCCAAATAAAAGGCAAATAAACTCCGACAAAAACCAATGATCCTCTTTTCAAAATTTGAGAAGACTCAAATATGAAAATAACGAAATCTCCAACTCTCTCCGAGGGTCCTTGAGTTGCGTGAAATTTCTAGGATCGGCAAAATGCAAGAAAATATGATATGCATGATGATCTAGTGTATAACATTACAAATTGAAAATTTGGGATGTTACATGCTTAGCTGCATCCGTAGCTACGTCATCTGGGGCATAACGTGCTAGCTTACTAAAGTCCTCCACATACTGGCCAATTGTCCGTCCTCCTTGGCGCAAGTTGCGAAACTCACGCTTCTTCATGGCCATAGCTCCTGCTGAAACATGGCCAGTACGGAAAGCCTGCTGAAACTGGCCCCATGTGACAGTGTCAATAGGGAAAGTGGCTGTGAAATTCTCCCACCATGATGCTGCGGGTCCTTCAAGCTGATGTGCGGCAAACTTCACATTTTCCGCATCTGTGCATCCTGCCGTGGTCAACTCCCTTGCTATCTTGCGGAGCCAATCATCTACTACTATCGGCTCGGTGCTACTGGAAAACACTGGTGGATTCAGCCTAAGAAAACGGGCTAAGTGATCAACAGGTGGTGGTGGTGGGTTGTTGTTGTTGTTGGTCCCTTGATTCTCATTCTGGACTAGCAATTGCATCAATGTGTTCTGCTGCTGGATCAACTGAGTGACCTCTAGTGGGGAGGTAAATCTAGGGTCATGTCTCGGAGGCATCTGAGGGTTTAGAAAAGATGAGATTTAAGAATAGAAAGGGGAGAGAGAAAACACTACCCATATGCACACGAGGCAAAAGTAAACAATTCACTTCATTCAATCAATCAAACAAGGGCATACAATCGATCTAACTATCGCAAAAGTGCTCGGACTACTATATTTACATGGTGGACTACTACTACAGATGGGGTGGTCTACTAGAAATATTCTTCGGTTGCAGACTCCATGATATCTGCTCCAGCTTCATCTACATAGTCATCATCACTATCATCTGGATCCGAGTCGGTGTCGTCAATGATGATAAAGTCTTCCAGGCGAATCTCCTTGGGTTCTTCGTCTTCTTCTACTGGTGTAGGGTCTCCCATAAATATTCCGATCTTCATTATTAAGTCGGCATTCTTGTCCACTAGTACTTCGATTTCCTCTTCATAATCTTCACGTGTGGCCTTGAGTTCTTCCTCCAGTTCCTTGATTCTTGTCCTCGCCTTCTTCAGATCTGTCATGTCGGCGCACATCTGGTTCTCCTGACGTCGAATGTGCTGGTTTAACTCCTGGATAAAAGCTGCAATTGATCTATCCTTCCTGGTGCTGATCATCTCCTAGTGCTCATCTCGGCGCCCACAAATCTGGTAGATAGTATCCTTGAGATAATTGCGGTAAACTTCTCCAATGCGTCCCATGGCTATGTGAGCTGCCATGCTCTTTCCTAGATTCCAAGTTGGTGCATCAAAAGAAAACTCCATGGGTTCAGTGACGGGCGTCAATGTCCTTCCTGGAACTTGAACTTGAATCATCCATCGCTCCTCTTTAGGTAAAGTGGCCTTGTAAGTTCCGGTGAAGCTTGGTACTCCTATGTTTAGGTATCTAGTGACTTCCTTCAAGTGACGTCCAAAGGGTGTATCTTCATCCAGTTGCATGAACTTGTTCCTTGCATCTGCCATCCTAAAAGAATAGAAAAGATGAGAAGTCAGAATGAGAAGAGAGTGAGTAGTGATCTAGGTCTTTTAGCTTAGTGGTCGTGTCCTAAAGTCAGCGTGTGCTCTAATACCATCTTGTAGCGACCAGACCTCAAACGGTCCAATCTTTGTGCTCAGGTGTCATCCCTGGATCAGTAATGCTGACACCACACAGTACTTGAAGGATTTATAACAGGGTAGCAATTACACACTTATTACATCGAGTGTCTCAAAAGAGAACTTATTACAATAAATATGGCTTAAGGCCATCTAATAACGATAACATCGGAAGGCTTGGAAGATAAGTGAGTCCATCAACTCCAACGACGTCACTGAGTATAGAACCACGACCTAAAGGCACCTTAATCGTCGTCTGAAAAGTCTGCAACATGAACGTTGCAGCCCGAAACGGGTCAGCACATGGAATATGCTAGCAAAGTAACACATAGAGAGCAATGAAAATAATAGGCTATACTATATGCATATTTGGCTGGTGGAAAGCTCTTTGGTTACAGTTTTGCGTAAAGTCAATATTTCCCTACTGCAAAGGAATAAATTTTATTTAACTATCATGGTAGTTGTTAAACATTGAGAATGGTTGATAGAATTCTCAATCCCAATTAAGCATCATCATTAAACAAAACCCAACAAAATTAATTAGAGTAACATGATGAGATTCACATGATAATCCAAGCACTAGATACTCAAGTTGTCCATAACCGGGGACACGGCTAATCATGATTACTTTATACACTCTGCAGAGCTTTGGACACTTTTCCCCACAAGACTCGATCTCCTCCGTTGGGATTCTCGCACTACATGGTGTTTGAGAAACGGATGACCGAGACATAGTCTTTCAGAAGCGCTAGCACCTTACGATCAGGTAGACCGTTACACCTACTTTCCCCTACATCTGCTAGTCTACCACTGTAAGAGTTCGCACGACTTAATCAACTATGCTAGAGCCCATAGTAGCTTGTGGCTGCACACGGAAGTTTCTAGCATGAATAATCTCAAGATCCCTTTGAGCCTGGGTGGCGGTCCAAAAGAAAAACAGGCAATCACTGGAATACCTAGGTGCCTCAATCCACCCAGATGTGTATTTAAGTTGCCACCTTAGATAAACCATTAATTAAACAAACTCACGTCTGTCATGAATACACTCACCCAATCCACGTCTACTAGCATAGCATGGCATAATAAGCAAACGTAGAAGTAACTCCCAAAGGTTTGATAATAAACAGGTAATAGGAAGTACATCAACTACTTCCCAAAATCGACAATTTAATTAGATCCTAATCATGCAATGTGTGAGGATTGATCTAATGCAATAAAAACTGGGTAGTAGGAGGTATGATCAAAGTGTTACTTGCCTTGCTGATGATCCGCAAAACCTAGCGATTCGAAGTAGCAAGCGACGCACTCCAGGTACTCTATTGCAAACAAACAAGCATACAATAAGTACTCAATTAATGCACAAGTAAAACTCGAATAAGAGATCTAACCAAAAAGTTCAACTTAAGAACTCCGGTTGGCAAAAAGAATCAAATCAAATGAAGCAACGAAAGACAAACGGCAAAAGAAACATGCTTCATTTACTATTCTGGATCTAGGGCAATTTTTACAGTGGCAAAAACTTGTTTGAGTTGGCTAAACGGAAAGAGGGTTTGAGACAAAACTCCAGGCGCTTGAATCGCCTGATTCCGATAAACGAGTAAAAAGTTATACTAGAACGAAAATCGGATCAGTTATCACGATCAGAAAAATAGCGGATTTAATCCGAGAAAACGAAAAATGACGAACAGATTAACGAACGAACGTTCATTATCTGGATCTAAACGATGAACGTGTTCGTTAAAACGCACGAATGAGCGAACGCTAGCTAAATAAATAAACCGGAAAAACCGTTCTATTTAAAAAACGAAACTAAAAAACCGAACAAAAAACCGACGGAAAACCGAATGGTTTTTCGAGAAAAACCGGCGGCGGCGAGGTCCACCTCCGGCGAGCGGCGGCTCCGGCGGGCAGCGGGGTTGGCGGGCAGCGGGGTTGGCGGGCGGCGGGGTTGGCGGGGCGGTGGCGTGGTGCGGCGCGCGAGGCGGCGGCGCGATGCGGCGGCGGCGGCAGAGGCGGCGGGGCTAGGGTTTGGGGCTCAGCTGGGCTCCTCCCCCAGCTTATAAGGCCGCCCGGGCCAGGTGTCCGGGTCGGACGCGGCCCGTTATGTCAGTTCGCGTTTTTTTTAAATAGTTACGCTCAGAAAAAACAAAAGGAATACTAAACGGACTCCAAAAATCCCGAAATTTTTTTTCCCCGGCTTCTAAAATCAAGCCACACAGGGTGAACATTTATTTGGGGCCTAAATGCAAATTTGAAAAATGCGCATTTTTCCTAAATTCAAATAAAATAGCAAATAAAACCAAAATAAAATCTTATTTTATTTTTTTATTAAATCCTAAATATTTCTTTATTTTGGGAAAGTCATTTTATTCCCTCTCATATTTTTGTGATAGAAATAATTGAAGATAAAATAAATAAAATCAAATGATCCTATTTTCAAAATTTGAGAAAACTCAAATATAAAAATAATGAAATCCCCAACTCTCTCTGATGGTGCTTGAGTTGTAGAATTTCTAGGATCAACCAAAATGCAATAAAATATGATATGCAGTGATGATCTAGTGTATAACATTCCAAATTGAAAATTTGGGATGTTGCATGGAGGAGGAGAGGAACCGGGACGACGCGTCTCACTAGGCCCTATATGAGCTCCTCGTGGTAAGTTTCTCATGCATATTAGCCAAATCATGCATGTAATGTTCGTTTCATTACTAACTAATATGACTAACTCGTGAAAACAAAATGTGCAGACCATGTGCCAGAGCAACGGTTAGACCCCTCCGTCGATGCTCCAGATTAATTTAGCGCCCACGGTGAGTTTCATTTGAATGGTCTTTAGTCACTAGTATTCACATTTGAGTTGCATCATGCTAATGAGACATTCCAAATGATTTTTGGTGCAGCATGCCTCCCCGCAAGCATCGACCGATCCTTCTCCGTTTAGCACTGGCGCAACCCTGACCAGTCCTTCACCTCCATGATGGTGGTAAGTTTTTCCAAGTGTTTTGCTTAACAAATGCATATTTAGCTTAATAAATGACCTATTTAGCTTCAAGATGACCTATACTTAGCTTATTTTCCTCTAAAATGACATAATAACCTTACTTAGCTCCAAATTGACATACTTTACCTAGGATAGCTAGAAAATGACCTATACTTCGCATTTTTTCCTCCTAAATGACTTAATATACTTTGTTAGCTAAAAATGGCATAACTACCTAGGATAGCTCGATAATGATCTATACTTAGCTTAGCTAGTTCATTTCTGACATAATTAGCTTACTTAGGTAAAAATGGCATAATAACCTTGGTTTAGCTCCAAACTGTCATATAATTAGTTTATTTTCCTCCAAAATGACAAAATAACCTTACCTAGCTCCAAAATGACCAATTTCAACTAGGATAGCTCTCAAATGACCTACACTTACCATTTGATCCTCCAAAATGAATAAATATGCTTAGTTAGCTCAAAGATGGCATAACTACTCAGGTTAGTTCAAGAATGACCTATACTTAGCTTCTTTAATTCATTTATGACATACTTAGCATACTTAGGTAAAAAAATGGCATAATGACCTTGGTTTAGCTCCAGACTGTCATATCATTAGTTTATTTTCCTCCAAAATAAAAAAATAACCTTACCTACCTCCAAAATGACCGATTTTAACTAGCATAGCTCTAAAATGACCTACACTTACCATTTTGTCCTCCAAAATGAATAAATATGCTTAGTTAGCTCAAAAATGGCATAACTGCCTAGGTTAGCTCAAAAATGACCTATACTTAGCTTCTTCAATTCATTTATGACATACTTAGCATACTTAGGTCAAAAATGGCATGATAATGTTGTTTCCTCCAAAATGACATAAACTTAGCTTATTTTCCTCGAAAATGACATAAAAACCTTACTAAGCTCCATAATGACCTATTTACCTAGCTTAGATCTAAAATGACCTACACTTAGCATTTTTACCTAGCTTAGCTAAAAAATGGCATAATTACCTGGGTTACGTGGGTTAGAAGAAGAAGATGATAAAGAAGAGGAGAGGAGAAAAGGAAAGAGAAGAAAAATTCAGTTTCTTCTTCTTCTAGCTAGTCTTCTTCTTCTTCTAACTTTCTTCTTTCCCAATTTGCAGATTTGGTTTAGATGAGAAAGCTTGCATTGATGGAGTCTACTCTTCTCCTTGTGCTTCCTTTTTGTTTTGATTTTGTAGGATGAACAATGTGAAACTTGCTACCTGTATATGTATGGATGAAACCATTGTATGCTTGTTGTTGGATATGTTGGCTAGCTATATATGTTGCATATGGACTTTTGATTTGGTATGTATATGTGTTGGATGATCATATCCATATGGCAGGGATATGATTTGGTATGTATATCTGTTGGTATGCTTGTTGAAAGTATTTTCAAATGTGTGTGTGTGTGTGTGTATATTTATGTGAAATTCTATGAAATTGATTGAATTTAAGAAAAAAATGGGGGCTATACAGGCACTTGTCGTCTGCTGGCAGATGGTGAAGAGCTTTTCCATCATCCAGCAGATGGTAAGTGCCTGTATAGCGCCTGTTTTTTCTTAAATTCAATCAATTTCACAGAATTTCAAAGCTGCCATGTGGCATCTACCTATGCAACCTGGGGGCATAGGGCTGGCCTATATGGTTGCTTTGCCGTCTGCTGGCAGATGACAAAGACCTTTGCATCGTTGCTGTCTGCCGACAGACGGCAAAGCATGCCACATGGCAGCTACCTCAGGGGCATCTGGGCTGGCCTATTTAGGCACGGTAAAGATGCAAAGGTCATTGTCGTCTGCCAGCAGATGGAAAAGCATGCCGTTGACCCCTTAACGGACCTAATCTGCCACGTGTGCCATCCAGGCCCTTTGCCATTTGCTGGCCGACGGCAAAGTGCCTGTTGCCGTAGTTTGTTCAGCCAGATGAGGTACCGTCTGCTGGCTGGCGGCAAAGGCCTTTGCTGTCCGCCAGGCATGCCTTTGCCGTCAGCCATGGCAGACGGCAAAGTGCCTGATTCCTGTAGTGAAAATACCCTAAGCTTGGGGATGCCCAAGGAACCACCAAGTTAATATTCAAGGAAGATCCAAGCAACTAAGCTTAGGGATGCCCCGGAAGGAATCCCCTCTTTCGTCTCCAACATTATCAGTAAACTCACTTGGAGCTATATTTCCATTCGTCACATGATATGAGTTTTGCTTGGAGCATCATTTTATTTTATTAGAGTTTGCTTGATGTTATTTAGAATAATGTTTTGCACATTTTACTTCAATAAAAATGTCAAATATAGCCTTTACCATGCTTATCTTACAAGTATATGAGTTGCTGTTTCAAAACAGAAAGTTTATCGATGTTGCAAAATTCCCGAGAAAAGTCAGAATGTGATAAAATGTTGAAACTTTTTGCAAAATAAGCTTTGATAAATTTTCTACAGTGTGGTAAATTTTCATAATTATGGAGTTTAAGAAGTATTGATACTCTTGCATTCTTTACAGACTGTACTGGTTTGGTAGATTGCTGTTATGTGATACGTCCATTTTGCATCATGTTTTCCTACTACTATTTATGATGATTTTATCCATAATAATGCTTTTTGGAGTAATTCTAACGCCTCTTCTCTCATAATATGCAAGGTATACACAAAGAGGGAGAATTTCGGCAGCTGGAAATCTGGACCTGGAAAAGCTACGTCAGGTTACCTATTCTGCACAACTCCAAACAAGCAGAAACTTCACGAAGAATTTTTATGGAATATATGATGAATATTGGAGCAAATAAGTACCAGAGGGGACCCACCAGGTGGGCACAACCCACCTGGGTGCGCTAGGGAGCCCAGGCGTGCCCTGGTGGGCTGTGCTCACCCAGGCCCACCTCCGATGCCCATCTTCTGGTATATAAGTCATTTTGACCTAGAAAAAATAAGGAGAGGACTTTCGGGATGGAGCACTGCCATCTTGAGGCGGAACTTGGGCAGGAGCATCACCAACAACTCTCCCATCTTGGGGAGGGCAATCTCCATCAACATCTTCAACATCACCATCTCATCTCTAGTTAATCTCAAACCCTAGTTAATCTGTTGTGTTCAATCTTGTTACCGAAACTATAGATTGGTGCTTGTGGGTGACTAGTAGTGTTGATTACATCTTGTAGTTGATTACTATATGGTTTATTTTGTGGAAGATTATATATTCACATCCAATATGTTATTTAATACCCCTCTGCTATTGAGCATGATTGTCATTTGTGAGTAGTTACTTTTGTTCTTGAGGTCACGGGAGAAATCATGTTGCAAGTAATCATGTGAATTTGATATGTGTTCGATATTTTGATAGTATGTATGTTGTGATTCCCTTAGTGGTGTCATGTGAACGTCGACTACATGATACTTCACCACATTTGGGCCTAAGGGAACGCATTGTGGAGTAGCAATTAGATGATGGGTCGCGAGAGTGACAGAAGCTTAAACCCCAGTTTATGCTCTATTCCATAAGGGACCGATTGGATCCAAAAGTTTAATGCTATGGTTAGAATTTATTCTTAATACTTTCTCGTAGTTGTGGATGCTTGTGGGAGGGTTAATCATAAGTAGGAGGCTTGTTCGGGTAAGAACGGCACCTAAACACCAGTCCAACCACATATCAAATTATCAAAGTAGCGAACATGAATCAAACCAACATGGTGAAAGTGACTAGATGAAAACCCCGTGTACCCTCAAGAACGCTTTGCTTATCATAAGAAACCATTTTGGCATGTCCTTTGCCTCAAAAGGATTGGGCTACCTTGCTGCACTTTTGTTACTATTATCGTTACTTGCTCATTACAAATTATCTTGATATCAAGCTACTCTGTTACTTACAATTTCATCACTTGCCGACAGTATGTGACAGCCTGGTTTTTTCCCTCTTTTCTTAGCCTGGTTTTTAGTTGGTTTGAATTTGAAATTTGGAGTTTTGAACCTTTTCATATGGACTTAAACACTTGGGTACCCCTTGTCTTTCACCCAAGTTTCCCATTTCCCTCTCCAACCCTCATTCCCACACTGGTTCATCTCAAAACAATTATTGGAATATTTTTCGTAAATGAAAAATATTCATTTTCCTCTCTTAAACCCTAGCTTGCTCAATGTGCTCCAAAGCAACCCCAATTTTTCTTGCCCACAAAAATCTGAGAAAATTCAAAAACATCCTTTGAACCCTAGGGCACCTTCCTGAGCAAAAATATTTCATCACTTTCTGGAATATTTTTCCTACAAAAAATATTTTATGTTCTAGACAGAAATGGTGGTTTCTATAGCAACTACCATTTTACTTGCTCCAATATGGCTGATTTTTCTTGTGCATCATCACCTTAGTAGATGATTGCTAACCTCCAAAGCCCAGCTCCCAACTCCCAGCCGTTTGACCTCAGTAACTTCTCAAAGTTACTAATCAGAAACTTACTAGGCTTGTGAAATCTTTACTACTACGTCTGGATCCAAACCAAAGCGTGGTAATCTTCAAAACTACCACGAACAACAAGCCAGACATGAGTTTTGGACTTAGGTCAGCCTGAGGGCAAAGTTCACGCGGTGACCACGTGTGTACATGATGCCAGCCTGTGTGTCGACGCGCTCTGAGTGCCGCCGAGCACTCTGTTTCGCGCGTGCTTGCTTCCCCCTGCCTAAGCGTGCCTGCTACCTCTTGAGCACTGCGTTGGATTTCCCCGAAGAGGAAGGGATGGTGCAGCAAAGTAGCGTAAGTATTTCCCTCAGTTTTTGAGAACCAAGGTATCAATCCAGTAGGAGGCTACGCTCGAGTCCCTCGTACCTACACAAAAACAATAGCTCAACGCAACCAACGCGCTTAGGGGTTGTCAATCCCTTCACGGTCACTTACGAAAGTGAGATCTGATAGAGATGATAAATAATATTTTTGGTATTTTTGGTATAGAGATGCAAAGTAAATAACATAAAAGCAAAGTAAAAGCAAAGCAATAATAAAGTAATGGAGATTGATATGATGAGAAAGAGACCCGGGGGCCATAGGTTTCACTAGTGGCTTCTCTCAAGAGCATAAGTATTCTACGGTGGGTGAACAAATTACTGTTGAGCAATTGACAGAATTTAGCATAGTTATGAGAATATCTAGGTATGATCATGTATATAGGCATCATGTCCGAGACAAGTAGACCGAAACGATTCTGCATTTAGTACTATTACTCCACTCATCGACCGCTATCCAGCATGCATCTAGAGTATTAAGTTAAAAAACAGAGTAACGCCATAAGCAAGATGACATGATATAGAGGGATAGTTTCATGCAATATGATAAAAACCCCATCTTTTTATCCTCGATGGCAACAATACAATACGTGCCTTGTTGCCCCTTCTGTCACTGGGAAAGGACACCGCAAGATTGAACCCAAAGCTAAGCACTTCTCCCATGGCAAGGACAACCAATCTAGTAGGCCAAACCAAACTGATAATTCGAAGAGACTTGCAAAGATAACCAATCATACATAAAAGAATTCAGAGAAGATTCAAATATTATTCATAGATAGACTGGATCATAAACCCACAATTCATCGGTCTCAACAAACACACCGCAAAAATAAGATTACATCGAATAGATCTCCACAAGAGAGGGGGAGAACATTGTATTGAGATCCAAAAAGAGAGAAGAAGCCATCTAGCTACTAGCTATGGACCCGTAGGTCTGAAGTAAACTACTCACACTTCATTGGAGGGGCTTGGATGATGATGTAGAAGCCCTCCGTGATCGATGCCACCTCCGATGGAGCTCCGGAACAGGCCCCAAGATGGGATCTCGTGGATACAGAAAGTTGCGGCGGTGGAATTAGGTTTTTGGCTCCGTCCCGATCGTTTGGGGGTACGTGGATATATATAGGAGGAAGAAGTACGTCGGTGGAGCTTCGAGGGGCCCACGAGGCAGGGGGCGCGCACTAGGGGGGTGCCCCTACCCTCGTGACCACCTCGTGGCTTTCTTGATGGAGGGTCCAAGTCTCCTGGATCTTATCTGATGAGAAAAACACGTTTCCGAAGGTTTCATTCCGTTTGGACTCCGTTTGATATTCCTTTTCTTCGAAACCCTAAAATAGGCAAAAAACAGCAATTCTGGGCTGGGCCTCCGGTTAATAGGTTAGTCCCAAAAATAATATAAAAGTGGAAAATAAAGCCCAATAATGTCTAAAACAGTTGATAATATAGCATGGAGCAATCAAAAATTATAGATACGTTGGAGACGTATCAAGCATCCTCAAGCTTAATTCCTGCTCGTCCTCGAGTAGGTAAATGATAAAAACAGAATTTTTGATACACAGTGCTACTTGGCATAATTTTAATGTAATTCTTCTTAATTGTGGTATGAATATTCAGATCTGAAAGATTCAAGACCAAAGTTCATATTGACATAAAAATTATAATACTTCAAGCATACTAACTAAGCAATTATGTCTTCTCAAAATAACATGGCCAAAGAAAGTTCATCCCTACAAAATCAAATAGTTTAGTCCTGTTTCATTTTCGCCACACAAGAATGCTATCATCATGCACAACCCCGATGACAAGCCAAGCAATTGGTTCATACTTTAGTAATCTCAAACCTATAAACTTTCACGCAATATATGAGCGTGAGCCATGGACATAGCACTATGGGTGGAATAGAAAATAATGGAGGGGGGTTATGTGGAGAAGACAAAAAAGGAGAAAGTCTCACATCAACGAGGCTAATCAATCGGCTATAGAGATGCCCAATGATTGATGTTAATGCAAGGAGTAGGGATTACCATGCAACAGATGCACTAGAGCTATAAATGTATGAAAGCTCAAAAAAAGAAACTAGTGGGTGTGCATCCAACTTTCTTGCTCACGAAGACCTAGGGCACTTGAGGAGGCCCATTATTGGAATATACAAGCCAAGTTCTATAATGAGAAAAATTCCCACTAGTATATGAAAGTGATAACATGAGACTCTCTACTATGAAGATCATGGTGCTACTTTGAAGCACAAGTGTGGTAAAAGGATAGTAACATTGTCCCTTCTCTCTTTTTCTCTCATTTTTTGGGCCTTCTCTTTTTTTAGGGCCTTTCTTTTTTTGGGCCTTCTCTTTTTTTATGGCCTTTATTTTTTTTATATACCTCACTTGGGACAATGCTCTAATAATGACGATCATCACACTTCTATTTATTTACAACTCAATGATTACAACTCGATACTAGAACAAAGATGACTCTATATGAATGCCTCTGGCGGTGTACCGGGATATGCAATGAACCAAGAGTGACATGTATGAAAGAATTATGAATGGTGGCTTTGCCACAAATATGATGTCAACTACATGATCATGCTAAGCAATATGACAATGATGAATGTGTGATGATAAACAAAATGGTGGAAAGTTGCATGGGAATATATCTTGGAATGGCTATGGAAATGCCATAATAGGTAGGTATGGTGGCTGTTTTGAGGAAGATATAAGGAGGTTTATGTGTGAAAGAGTGTATCATATCACGGGGTTTGGATGCACCGGCGAAGTTTGCACCAACTGTCAATGTGAGAAAGGGCAAGGCACGGTACCGAAGAGGCTAGCAAGGATGGAAGGGTGAGAGTGCGTATAATCCATGGACTCAACATTAGTCATAAAGAACTCACATACTTATTGCAAAAATCTACAAGTCATCAAAAACCTCGGTACTACGCGCATGCTCCTAGGGGGATAGATTGGTAGGAAAAGACCATCGCTCGTCCCCGACCGCCACTCATAAGGAAGACAATCAAATAACACCACATGTTTCAAATTTGTTGCATAACGTTTACCATACGTGCATGCTACGGGACTTGAAAACCTCAACACAAGTATTTCTCAATTTCACAACTACTCAGCTAGCATGACTTTGATATTATTACCTCCATATCTCAAAACAATCATCAAGCATCAAACTTTTCTTAGTATTCAACACACTCATACGAAAGTTTTATTATTAATCTTGCATACCAAGCATATTAGGATTTTAAGCAAATTACCATGCTATTAAGACTCTCAAAATAATCTAAGTGAATCATGAGAGAACAATAGTTTCTATAAAACAAATCCACCAACGTGCTCTAAAAAATATAAGTGAAGCACTAGAGCAAAATTATAAAGCTCAAAAGATATAAGTGAAGCACATAGAGTATTCTATCAAATTCCAAATCATGTATGGCTCTCTCAAAAGGCGTGTACATCAAGGATGATTGTGGTAAACTAATAAGCAAAGACTCAAATCATAAAAGACGCTCCAAGCAAAACACATATCATGTGGTGAATAAAAATATAGCTCCAAGTAAAGTTACCGATAGAAGTAGACGAAAGAGGGGATGCCTTCCGGGGCATCCCCAAGCTTTGGCTTTTAGGTGTCCTTAGATTATCTTGGGGGTGCCATGGGCATACCCAAGCTTAGGCTCTTGCCACTCCTTGTTCCGTAATCCATCAAATCTTTAACAAAACTTGAAAACTTCACAACACAAAACTTAAAGTAGAAAACTCGTGAGCTCCGTTAGCGAAAGAAAACAAAAGACCACTTCAAGGTACTGTAATGAACTCATTCTTTATTTATATTGGTGTTAAACCTACTGTATTCCAACTTCTCTATGTATTATAAACTATTTTACTAGCCATAGATTCATCTAAATAAGCAAACAACACACGAAAAACAGAATCTGTCAAAAACAGAACAGTCTGTAGTAATCTGTAGCTAGCGCAAGATCTGGAAACCCACAAATTCTAAAATAGATTTCTGGACGTGAGGAATTTATCTATTAATAATCTTAAAAAATAATTAACTAAATATCACTTTTCAAATAAAAATGACAGCAGTTCTCGTGAGCGCTAAAGTTTCTGTTTTTTTACAGCAAGTTCAACAAGACTTTCCCCATGTCTTCCCAACGGTTCTACTTGGCACAAACACTAACTAAAAACAAAGAAAAAACCAAAACAGATCCTAAATAATTTATTTATTACTAAACAGGAGCAAAAAGCAAGGAATAAAAATAAAATTGGGTTGCCTCCCAGCAAGCGCTATTGTTTAACGCCCCTAGCTAGGCATAACAAGCAAGAATAGATCTAGGTATTGCCATCTTTGGTAGGCAATCCATAAGTGGCTCTCAGGATAGATTCATATGGTAATTTTATTTTCTCTCTTGGGAAGTGTTCCATGCCCTTTTTTAATGTAAATTGAAATCTAATATTCCATTCCTTCATATCAGTAATTGCACCAACCGTTCTAAGGAAAGGTCTACCGAGAATAATAGGGCAAGAAGGATTGCAATCTATATCAAGAACGATAAAATCTACGGGCACATAATTCCTATTTGCAAGAATAAGAACATAATTAATTTTTCCCATAGGTTCCTTAATAGTGGAATCCGCAAGATGCAAGTTTAGAGAGCAATCATCAAAATCACGGAAATCTAGTAAATCACACAAAGTTTTGGGAATAGTAGAGACACTAGCACCCAAATCACACAAAGCATAAAACTCATAATTTTTATTTTTAATTTTAATAGTAGGTTCCCACTCATCATAAAGTTTTCTAGGTATAGAAACTTCCAATTCAAGTTTTTCTTCATAAGATTGCATCAAGGCATCAACGATATGTTTAGTAAACGCTTATTTTGACTATAAGCGTGAGGAGATTTTAGCACGGATTGAAACAAGCAAATACAATCAATTAAAGAGCAATTTTCATAGTTCAATTCCTTGAAATCCATAATAGTGGGTTTAGCAACATCTAGGGTTTTAATTTCTTCAATCCCACTTTTATCAAATTTAGCATCAAGATCAACAAATTCCAAATTCTTAGAACGCCTTCTAGGTAAAGGTGGATCATATTCAGTCCCATCATTATCAAGATTCATATTTCAAAACAAAGATTTAATAGGGGACACATCAATAACCTTTAGATCTTCATCATAATTTTCATAGGAACTAGAAGAACACCCTTTTATAAAGGCATCTTTCTTAGCACGCATCCTAGCGGTTCTTTATTTGCACTCGTCAATGGAAATTCTCATGGCTTTGAGAGACTCATTGATATCATGCTTAGGTGGAATAGATCTAAGTTTCAAAGAATCAACATCAAGAGCAGTTCTATCAACGTTCCTAGCCAAATCATCAATCTTAAGCAATTTTTCTTCAATCATAGCATTAAAATTCTTTTGCGAAGAAATAAATTCTTTAATATTAGATTCAAAATCAGAGGGCATCTTATTATAATTTCCATAAGAATTGTTGTTGGAATTACCATAATTATTAGAGGGATTACTAGGATAAGGCCTAGGATTAAAATTTCCTCTATACGCGTTGTTACAAAAATTGTTCCTACCAACAAAATTCACATCCATAGATTCATTATTATTCTCAATCAAAGTAGACAAGGGCACATCATTAGGATCAGAAGAAACACTCTTATTAGCAAATAATTTCATAAGTTCATCCATCTTTCCACTCAAAACATTAATTTCTTCTATCACATGCACCTTTTTAGTAGATCTTTCAGTATGCCATTGAGAATAATTAACCATAATATTATCTAGGAGTTTAGTAGCTTCTCCTAAAGTGATTTCCATAAAAGTGCCTCCCGCGGCCGATTCTAAAAGATTTCTAGAAGAAAAATTAAACCCGGCATAAAAATTATGAACAATCATCCACAAATATAAACGATGAGTAGGGCAATTACGTATCATTAATTTCATTCTCTCCCAAGCTTGTGCAACATGTTCATGATCAAGTTGTTTAAAATTCGTAATATCATTTCTAAGAGAGATGATCTTAGCGGGAGGAAAATACTTAGAGATAAAAGCATCTTTGCACTTGTTCCATGAATCAATACTATTTTTAGGCAAAGACGAAAACCAAGCTTTAGCACGATCTCTAAGCGAAAAAGGAAATAGCTTCAATTTAACAATATCATTATCGACATCTTTCTTCTTTTGCATGTCACACAAATCAACGAAGCTATTAAGATGGGTAGCGGCATCTTCACTAGGAAGGCCGGAGAACGGATCTTTCATGAGAAGATTCAACAAGGCAGTATTAATTTCACAAGATTCAGCATCGGTAAGAAGAGCAATCGGAGTGATAAGGAAATCATTATTGTTGGTATTGGTGAAGCCACACAATTTAGTATTATCTTGAGCCATCGCAACAAACAAGCAATCCAACACCCGAGCAAACAAAAAGCAAACGGGCAAAAGAGGCAAATTGTCGGCATTCTGGGAACGGGGGTCCCCAGACTTGCCTGCCTGCGGCCTGCGGCGTGGCTCAAAGGGGGGCCCAGCACGGCCCATCTTCATCAACACAAGGCTCAAGACCCTCGCGAGGGGCCAAGCCTCGCGGGGCGGACGACGTGGAGCTTCCTCAGGCGTGGCCTCGTCAGGCTGGCTCACGAGGAGGCGGAGAGATCAAGGCGGGGTACCTCGCGAGGTGCTCGTGACGCAAGCCATGATGACTCAAAGGCGCCAGGCGGGTGCCAGCCCGCGTAGCCTTCCTCCTTTCCTCTTTGGTGTAAAGGGGGAAAGCGCAGCCATGGAGTACCGAGGCATCAGGCAAAGGTTTCCATTTCGGTGCAACGAGATCAAGACCAGGAGGACTACGAGACGGAGGTCACCGTGGAGCCCAAGACGGCGTCATCACGAGAGCTTTGCGCAGGCGAAGACTGCTTTTGTCAGGATAGCTGATACTTGATGTCCCCCTTCAAATTAGCCCGCCATTGTTGGCTCCCTTCCCGCTTGATATTTGGGAAGAGGACCAGGGCCTCTATAAATAGGACTAGCCACCACAGTGTAGGGGGGATGAAGCAGATCGAAGAGACGAGAGGGGATCGAGACCATAGAGAGAGAGAAGGGTGACTGAACTCCTCCTAGTAGTTCATCGCCCCAGCCAAGAGCAGACCCTCGCGAGGTTGTTCTTCCTTGTATTGTTCATCATCATCAGCCCCAAGAAGCAATCCACCCACCACACACTGGAGTAGGATATTACACCACAACGGTGGCCCGAACCAGTATAACCCTTGTGCCTCTTGTGCAGTTCTTTCAGTAGTTTAGATCTTTCCGAGACGGTGAGGTAGAAGGCGTAATCTTCGCGCGCACCCCAGAGTTCGAACCTTAAGGGTCTGCCGGAACCCGGAATCTGACATTTGGCGCGCCAGGTAGGGGTGCGCCGGAATTCGCCTTCAACCGCTCCGTTCTCCTCCGACCATCACGCTCATGTCTGACGCTCGTCGAGCCCGCGCGGAGCGCCGGGCCGTCCCCGAGCTTGTCCGTGCCACAGGGGGCTCTCCTGCATCGTCCCATCATGCTACACCAACACCCCCAGTCGTCGCGGCCCTCCTGGGCGGCTCGCAGGCGCCGCCCACAAGTCACCACGTCAGGCCGTTCGTCCGCTGGGTCGGCGCCGCTTCCACGCGGCAGGGGGCTCCCCTGGATCGGGCGGCGCCCGAGACCGGCCTGACCTTCAGCTCGGAGGACCACCCCTCCAACTCGGCCTACTCGGGCGTGCTCCCCATGTTGTGCACCCCCACCATCTGCCAAGTGGCCGTCACCAGAACCCTCGTTGATGGTGGCGCGGGCCTCAGCGTGCTCTCGGTCGAGGCCTTCAATCTCCTCCGCATACCCCTGGAATGGCTGCAACCCAGTCGGCCCTTCTCAGGCGTTGGGGGCAAGCCGTCCAGTTCCTTGGGACAGATCCGGCTCCCAGTGACCTTCGGCACCTACGACAACTTCCGCACGGAGCTGGTTGACTTCGTCATCGCCCCCATCGGCCTCCCCTACAACGCCATCCTCGGCTACCCAGCGCTGGCCCAATTCATGGCCGCGACGCACCCGGCGTACAACCTCATGAAGATGCCCGGGAGCAGCGGTGTCCTCACTGTGCACGGAGACACCGGGGACGCGCTGCGTGCACTCAAGCTCGCCTTCAAGATGGCGGCGTCAGCACAGCCCGCCGACTTGGAGACCCCCGGGCCCAAGGGGGCTGCACCCGCCAAGAAGAAGTAGTTGTTCACCCAAGACAAGGCAGAAACCAAGCAGATACCCGTCGATGAGGATGGGTCTACTAACGCCACTTTCACCATAGGCGCCCACCTCAAACCCGACCAGGAGGAGGCCCTGGTCGGGTTCTTGCATGCAAACAAGAAGGTATTCGCTTGGGAGCCAGACCAGTTGGCAGGGATCCCTAGGAGTGTAATCGAGCATCACCTCAACGTGTGCCCCAACGTGCGCCCTGTGAAGCAGAAGGCCAGGCGGCAGTCCACAGAAAAGCAGGCCTTCATCGTCCAAGAGACCCGCAAATTAGAGGCCGCTGGGGTCATCCGCGAGGTCCGATACCCAGATTGGTTGGCCAACCCTGTCGTTGTGCCAAAGAAGGGAGGGAAGGAGCGTATGTGCGTCAACTTCACCAACCTCAACAAAGCATGCCCGCAAGATCCGTTCCCGCTCCCCCGCATCGACCAGATCGTCGATTCCACTGCGGAATGCGACCTGCTATGCTTCCTGGATGCCTTCTCTGGGTATCACCAGATCAAGATGGCGGTAGAAGACGTCGAGAAGACAGCCTTCCTAACCCCGTGTGGGGTATACTGCTACACGTGCATGCCCTTCGGGCTGCGTAATGTAGGGGCGACCTTTCAGCGGCTGATGCACATCACCTTGGGCCTGCAGCTCGGGAAGAATGTCGAAGCTTATGTTGACGATATCGTGGTAAAATCTCGGGAGGCCAAGACCCTGATACAAGACCTGGAAGAAACCTTCGCGAGCCTCAACGCAATGAACCTACGGCTCAACCCAGAGAAGTGTGTGTTCGGAGTCCCCTCGGGCAAGCTCTTGGGTTTCCTCGTGTCCCACCGAGGCATCGAGGCTAACCCGGAGAAGGTCAAGGCGGTGGAAGACATGAGCCCGCCAAAGACCCTCAGAGAAATGCAGAAGCTCACGGGGCGCGTGACCGCGCTAGGGTGCTTCATCTCGAAGTTGGGAGAGCGAGCCCTGCCCTTCTTCCAGCTGATGAAGAAGAAGGGGCCCTTCGAGTGGACTGAAGAGGCCGACAAGGCGTTCCAGGATCTCAAGAGATACCTGACCAGCCCACCGGTCATGGTGGCTCCGCGCCCTCAGGAACCCCTGGTGCTTTACCTCGCCGCCACTCCCTACTCCGCCAGCGCAGCCTTGGTGGCAATCAGAGAGGAGCGCTGAATCAAAACCACGACAGCAGCCCGGGACAAGGCAGAACAGGGACAAGGAAGGCCTACAGAAACCGCTACTACGGCTGAGGAGGATCAGCCGCCGCAGAGGGGTGCACCAGAGGCGGAAGAGGCCCCTCTTCCAGATGGCTAGTTTCAGGAGGTCTCATTGCCTTGAGAGGCGCCACGGTCTCCGGAAGGAGCCACCAGCACTGACGCATTCTGCCTCGTTGAGCACCCACTGTACTTCGTCAGCACAGTGCTGCAGGATGCAAGGGCACGGTACCCCATGCCTCAGAGACTCCTCCTCGCGCTACTGGTGGCTTCGCGCAAGCTGCGGCACTATTTTCAGGGTCACCCCATCAAGGTCGTCTCGTCATACCCCCTGTGGAGAGTGCTCAGGAGCCCTAATTCAGCTGGAAGGGTCGCTGAGTGGAACATAGAACTGCAAGTGTTTCAGCTCGAATTCAGCACGACCAGGGTCATCAAGGGAGCAGCGTTGGCGGATTTTGTGGTAGAGTGGACAGAGGCGCCAGGCCTCAAGGCCGATGAGGATCGGTCCCTGTCCCCAGGAAGCGAGGCGCCAGAAGGCTGGGTCATGTACTTCGACGGGGCGTTCTCCAGGCATGGCGCTGGAGCTGGGGCGGTGCTTATATCGCCCACACAGGACAAGCTCTATTACGTCGTGCAACTCTGTTTCCAGCAAGGTGAAAAGGTCTCCAACAACATAGCGGAGTATGAATGTTTAATAGCGGGCTTGAAGGCCGCGGCTGCCCTGGGAGTAAAATGCCTCACCATCAAGGGCGATTCATAGCTCCTTGTCAATTTCTCCAACAAGGTGTACGGGCCGAAGGATGAGCACATGGAAGCCTACCTTGCGGAAGTCCGCAGGATGGAGAAGCAATTCTGGGGGTTGGAGTTGCAGCATGTGCCCCGTGGCACCAATCAGGAGGCCGACAACATCGCCAAACGTGCGTCCAGACGGTTACCCCAGGAGCCAGGCGTTTTCGAGGAGCGGCTCTTCAAGCCCTCAGCTCTGCCGGCATTATCAAACACGGCTCAGCCCTGGGAGGAGCTCCCCCAGCCACCCGCCTCAGGAGCTCCGGCCTGCAGTCCGGCCTCAGGAGCGCGCCTGCTCCTGACGATGGAACCTCAGGAGGGATGTTGGATCACGGAGCTCCGGAGCTACCTAGCACAAGGGACCTTGCCGGAGAAGGAGGAGTAAGTGGAGCGAGTGGCACGCCAGGCCACGGCATACTGCATCAAAGACGGAGAGCTCTACCGGAAGCGACCAAACGATGTATCCCTGCACTGCATCTCCAGGGAGCAAGGGAAGGAACTGCTGGAAGATATACACGGCGGAGACTGCGGACATCATTCATCATCGCGGACCCTCGTCGGCAAGGCGTTCCGCAGTGGGTTTTATTGGCCTACTGCGCTCAATGACGCCGTGGAACTAGTGAAAGCTTGTGAAGCCTGCCAGTTCCACGCCAAGCAGATCCATCAGCCAGCAGGAGGCCTGCAGACTATCCCCTTTCGTGGCCATTCGCGGTCTGGGGGCTGGACATTCTGGGCCCGTTCCCTCGGGCGCCAGGGGGCTACCGCTACCTTTATGTCGCCATTGACAAGTTCACCAAGTGGGCAGAAGTAGAGGCTGTCCACACCATCCCCGCGGGTTCCGTGGTCAAGTTCATCAGGGGCATCGTGAGCCGGTTCAGGGTGCCGAACCGCATTATCGCAGACAACGGTTCGCAGTTCAGCAGTAACCTTTTCAGAACATACTGTGCTAACCTTGGAACGCAGATATGCTACGCTTCGGTGGCACACCCACGAAGCAATGGCCAGGCCAAACGAGCCAACGCGGAGGTCCTGAGGGGCCTCAAGACCAGGACGTTCAAGAAGAAGCTGGAGGCCTGTGGCAGAGGTTGGTACGATGAGCTCCAGTCTGTGTTGTGGTCCATCCGCACGACTGCGACCAAGCCAACTGGGGAGACCCCGTTCTTCCTGGTCTACGGAGCCGAAGTAGTCCTCCCTCACGAGGTCAGACGTCGCTCCGCGCGGGTCCAGGCATTCGACGAGGCGCAGCAGGACGCCATGCGGGGGATAGACCTCGTGCTGGGAGAGGAACACCGCCGAGAAGCCGCATTACGAGCGGCGAGGTACCAACAGGCGCTACGACGATATCACTGCCGCAGCATCCGCTCCAGGACTCTCGAGGTAGGAGATCTCGTGCTCAGGCGGGTCCTCTCCAGGGAGGGGCTGCACAAGCTCTCTCCCATGTGGGAGGGCCCGTTCAAGGTTGTTCATGTTTCCAGGCCCGGCTCCGCGCGCTTGGAGACTCAGGAGGGAGTGCCGGTCCAGAATGCATGGAACATGTAGCACCTCCGGAGGTTCTACCCCTGAAAAGGCCCAGAGCCTGTGAAGCAAGGCAAACGCCTGTGAAGATCATCCTTTTTGGAAAAGGCCCAGATCCTGTGAAGCAAGGCGAAGGCCTGTGAAGATCATCCTTTTTGGAAAAGGCCCAGAGCCTGTGAAGCAAGGCGAGTGCCTGTGAAGTTATCGCGTTTTGGAAAAGGCCCGGAGCCTGTGAAGCAAGGTGAGTGCCTGTGAAGATCATCCTTTTTTGGAAAATGCCCAGAGCCTGTGAAGCAAGGTGAACGCCTGTGAAGATCATCCTTTTTGGAAAAGGCCCGGAGCCTGTGAAGCAAGGCGAGTGCCTGTGAAGATCATCCTTTTTGGAAAAGGCCCGGACCCTGTGAAGAAGGTGAATGCCTGTGAAGCTTGTTTCCCCTAAGAAGAAAGGCCCGGAGCCTGTGAAGAAGGCCAACGCCTATGAAGCTCACCGCCCGTGACACTCTCACGTAATAATGAGTGGGGCTGTACACGCCCCGGAGTCTCAGGAGCGCCGGCCTCAGGCCCTGAGGCTCCCTCCCACGCCCAGTGGCAGCACTTAGCTCCGCGCTGGTGAGAAGACGTCGAAGACTAGATTAGGTGCCGGACGCGGCTTTTTCATTTGCTTTCCGCAGTTGGCTTGTTTGTTCGCATTTGAAGTTTAATTGAAGTTGTTGCCATATTTGGCTTGCGGTTCTTTGGCTTTTCACTCTCCTGCCTCGGTTTCTCTTGCGCAAGGCATCGCGAGGGGGGCAGCTGAATGCCCTCGCGAGTGTTCCTATCCTAGTCATTCAAAGAGTTCGCGACCTGGGCCCCTTACAGGAGCACCCCTCCAGTCCGTGCCCCACGGGCACCGCGACGCAAACAAAGGGCCTGGGTCGGTCGCCCCCCCCACGGCTGGGGCCGGGAACTATCTACGCGCAAACACATAGCCGGAAGGAACAGTAACAAAAGCAAAACAATGATTAACAGCAATAACCCAAACACGCCCCCGCGGGGCTCCGCACTATTGTCTTTGTTACGTAGGAAACAAAAGGAGAGAAAGGATAAGCCCGGCGCGGCTCGCCTCGTGCCGGCCTACGGAGGAGACTCGGGTTGTCTCCGAGGATCAAGCAGACTCCCTCTCGCGCTTCACCGGGGCGCGACGGCGGGCGGACATACTGCCGCCTCCCAAGCAAGCGCGACGGCGCGGGGACTGACTGCGGCCACCGCTGGAGGAGTCGCTTGAAGAAGAGTCGATGAAGCTTGGGGAGCCTTGAGCGCCGCCAACCACACGGGCACTGTCTCCTCCGTCGTCGTCGAAGCTGGGTCCCCGGGCACGGTCGTCGTCCTCAGGGCAGCACCCTGCGCGGTGACCATCTTCCCCAAACACCCTCACATAGAGGGTGGCATCACCGTCAAACTTAAAGTGCAGGGTGCACCGGCGCTCCAGGCCGCGAGCACGGGCAAACGCCTGCCAACCATGGGTCAGGGCCAAGTTCCCAGTGGCGGAGACCTCCAGTGCAGCCCATGAGGCCCGGCGGCAGCAGCCATCCGCCTGTAGCCAGAGGCCGCCCGGAGCACCGACCGGGAGCTCACCAAGGAGGAAGCGAGGGAGTTGGAGCCGGGCGCTAGTCGGCTCCGCCGACCATACGACGAACTCCGGCAGCACCTCCGGGACGCGAAAGCATGGCCTAGGGGAGCGCGCAACCAAGGTGTGTCCTCCGGCCGCAGCAGCTCGCCCGTCACCGTGCTGGGAACCATCTCCGCGACCGCGGGAAGCTACCGTGGCGACCACGGGATGCTTCCGGGGGCACCCTCGGCCGCGCTTGGGCGCGGGAGAGGTAGGCTCGACCTGGCAGGCCTTTCCCTTCTCCGCGGTAGAGAACCGGCGAATCAGAGACATCACGGCAATACGGAGCAAGGATTGCGAAGAAGGAGAAGCAAGTAGGGATGGACTGGAAGGGCACACGTAGTTCCGTACTTATAGCCGGCGAAGACCAACCGCCGGCCTCCACGATCACAGGTAATCATGACATGATTTGCATGCAGGGACTTGTCCGACTCGCGCGATCACCAAGGCGTCGTGGGGAAGCGGAGACGCCCACATCCAATCAACCGCCACGCGGCGCCCAAGGCCGCAGGCTGTTAGGGCCCGTGGCGCTTCGCCCTTGCCCTTTCGCCTCTCGGCACGGCCAAGTCCGGGCGCGCCTTGGGCCCGGGGGCTACTGTCGACATTCTAGGAACGGGGGTCCACAAACTTGCCTGCCTGCGGCCTGCGGCGTGGCTCAAAGGGGGGCCCAGCACGGCCCATCTTCATCAACACAAGGCTCAAGACCCTCGCTAGGGGCCAAGCCTCGCGGGGCGGATGACGTGGAGCTTCCTCAGGCGCGGCCTCGTCAGGCTGGCTCACGAGGAGGCGGAGAGATCAAGGCGGGGTACCTCGCGAGGTGCCCGTGACGCAAGCCATGATGACTCAAAGGCGCCAGGCGGGTGCCAGCCCGCGCAGCGTCCTCCTTTCCTCTTTGGTGTAAAGGGGGCAAGCGCAGCCGCGGAGTACTGAGGCATCAGGCAAAGGTTGCCATTTCGGTGCAACGAGACCAAGACCAGGAGGACTACGAGACGGAGGTCACCATGGAGCCCAAGACGGCGTCATCACCAGAGCTTTGCGCAGGCGAAGACTGCTTTTGTCAGGATAGCTGATACTTGCTGTCCCCTTCAAATTAGCCCGCCATTGTTGGCTCCCTTCCCGCTCGATATTTGGGAAGAGGACCAGGGCCTCTATAAATAGGACTAGCCACCACAGTGTAGGGGGGGTCGATCAGATCGAAGAGACTTGAGGGGATCGAGACCATAGAGAAAGAGAGAGAAGGGTGACTGAACTCCTCCTAGCAGTTCATCGCCCCAGCCAAGAGCAGACCCTCGCGAGGCTGTTCTTCCTTGTATTGTTCATCATCATCAGCCCCAAGAGGCAATCCACCCACCACACACTGGAGTAGGGTATTACACCACAACGGTGGCCCGAACCAGTATAAACCTTGTGCCCCTTGTGCAGTTCTTTCAGTAGTTTAGATCTTTGCGAGACGGTGAGGTAGAAGGTGTAATCCGCGCGCGCACCCCAGAGTTCGAACCTTAAGGGTCTGCCGGAACCCGGAATCCGACACAAATAGAGAGGGATGATAGAGAGAGAGAGAGAGAGAGAGAGAGAGAGAGAGGGCGAATAAAACGGCAAGGGTGAAGTGGGGAAGAGGAAAACGAGAGGCAAATGGCAAACAATGTAATGCGGGAGATAGGGATTGTGATGGTTACTTGGTATGTTGACTTTTGCACAGACTCCCCGGCAATGGCGCCAGAAATTCTTCTTGCTACCTCTTGAGCACTGTGTTGGATTTCCCCGAAGAGGGAGGGACGATGCAGAAAAGTAGTGTAAGTATTTCCCTCAGTTTTTGAGAACCACAGTATCAATCCAGTAGGCTGCTACGCTCGAGTCCCTCGTACCTACACAAAAACAATAGCTCAATGCAACCAACGCGCTTAGGGGTTGTCAATCCCTTCACGATCACTTACGAAAGTGAGATCTGATAGAGATGATAAATAATATTTTTGGTATTTTTGGTATAGAGATGCAAAGTAAATAAAGGAAAAGCAAAGTAAAAGCAAAGCAATAATAAAGTAATGGAGATTGATATGATGAGAAAGAGACCCGGGGGCCATAGGTTTAACTAGTGGATTCTCTCAAGAGCATAAGTATTCTACGGTGGGTGAACAAATTACTGTTGAGAAATTGACAGAATTTAGCATAGTTATGAGAATATCTAAGTATTATCATGTATATAGGCATCATGTCCAAGACAAGTAGACCGAAACGATTCTGCATCTACTACTATTACTCCACTCATCGACCGCTATCCACCATGCATCTAGAGTATTAAGTTAAAAACAGAGTAACGCCTTAAGCAAGTTGACATGATGTAGAGGGATAGTTTCATGCAATATGATAAAAACCCCATCTTGTTATCCTCGATGGCAACAATATAATATGTGCCTTGCTTCCCCTTCTGTCACTGGGAAAGGACACCGCAAGATTGAACCCAAAGCTAAGCACTTCTCCCATGGCAAGAACAACCAATCTAGTAGGCCAAATCAAACTGATAATTCGAAGAGACTTGCAAAGATAACCAATCATACATAAAAGAATTCAGAGAAGATTCAAATATTATTCATAGATAGACTGGATCATAAACCCACAATTCATCTGTCTCAACAAACACACCGCAAAAAGAAGATTACATCGAATAGATCTCCACAAGAGAGGGGGAGAACATTGTATTGAGATCCAAAAAGAGAGAAGAAGCCATCTAGCTACTAGCTATGGACCCGTAGGTCTGAAGTAAACTACTCACACTTCATCGGAGGGGCTTGGATAATGATGTAGAAGCCCTCCGTGATCGATGCCTCCTCCGACGGAGCTCTGGAATAGGCCCCAAGATGGGATCTCATGGATACAGAAAGTTGCCGCGCTGGAATTAGGTTTTTGGCTCCGTCCCCGATCGTTTGGGGGTACGTGGATATATATAGGAGGAATAAGTACGTCGGTGGAGCTTCGAGGGACCCACGAGGCAGGGGGCACGCCCCACTAGGGTGCGCCCCTACCCTCGTGACCACCTCGTGGATTTCTTGACGGAGGGTCCAAGTCTCCTGGATCTTATCTGATGAGAAAAACACGTTTCCGAAGGTTTCATTCCGTTTGGACTCCGTTTGATATTCCTTTTCTTCGAAACCCTAAAACAGGCAAAAAACAGCAATTCTGGGCTGGGCCTCCGGTTAATAGGTTAGTCCCAAAAATAATATAGAAGTGGAAAATAAAGCCCAATAATGTCTAAAACAGTAGATAATATAGCATGGAGCAATCAAAAATTATAGATACGTTGGAGACGTATCAGTGCCAAACCTCGCCACAATCTTCGTCCAAGCCCCCTTAACTCTCCCCTGGCAATCGCCGACGCCGGAGCTCGCCGCAGCGAGCACGGGCATGGTCTGGCCAACACAACAGTGCCCTCTGACTGTGCTCGTTGCCTTCCCCTCGATCATGTGCTCGTCCCCGTTAGCCCACAGTCCCCGCGTGAGCTGCGTCTCCTTCTCCCCCACTCACTAACACCGCTCATCGCGGGGAGCCGTGTCCAGGTGTCCACCGGCGGAGCCCGAACCCCCCTCGACGCTCGGCTATAAATAGAGCCCTCCCAAGCCTCCTCGAGCATCATCCTCCACTCCCACACACTCCACAACCTCATAGATAGCCGTAGCCCGGCCGGGCAGGCCGTGGGCCGCCGTCCCCGAGCTCGATCTCGCCGACGATCCCCTCGGGCAACCCTTCCAGGCCTCCGCCACTCTACGGGGGTGCCGTTACGCCCGGTTGGAGCCCCTGGAGTCACCTCTGCTCGCCGTCATCTTTGTCTCCAGCGAGCTCTGCTTCCTGTCTTTGCTAGAGAGGACAATTCCAACACCGTCCGACCGCCCCTAGCTACTCTACGGGTACGAGCAAGTGCGCCTCTGTCTCCTGTCTCGATCCCCCCTCTTGTTTTGGACAAGAAGCTCTCGTCGCCGGAGTTTGCTCCGGCGAAGCCGCGCCGTCCCCTGTTTCGTTCCTCCTCTCCCCCTCGCCTGACTAGCAGGGCCCGCTAGTCAGCCACTCAGTACGCGCGTGAAGCGGTACGAGTGGTGGCGCCCCGAGGCTTTACGCCTTCGACGTCACCCCCCCAGTATGTTTCTATTTTAATTCAAATTTCATATTTTCCAGAGAGCTTCAAACAGCCATAACTCTTTAACCATAAATACAAATGAATTGATTCTTTTTGCATTGTTGTCTTTGTAAAGAAATCTAGCAGCTCACCAAAAATGGGATTTTTACCTGTTGTCTAGATTTTCTAGTGAATTTCAGAAGGGTTCTTGATGTTTACTTTTGTGTTTATAATTATTTTCAGAGGATGAGGCTTGTCTTTAGGATCACCATGAGGCTTGTGAACCTCATCTGCACTAAGGCAAGCCGCAACAACATTTTCATGGTGCCATTACAATATTTGTGATCTTCCTACTTGAATGAATGATTTAATCCATGCATTTAGATAACTATTATGATATTTATATTCTATAGATGCTTGGTTAAGTTAATATGCTTGACTTACAAAAAGTTTAAAGATAACTAAGTTGGTAGAGAAACTAAAATTAAAGTTTTTATGGTAGAGTAATATAGTTATGGATATGAGTAATTATATGGAGTTATTTTCTTGCTTGAGAAAATGATAAACTAGCTAGAAAAGATTTTGGTTAAAGAAAGGTTTGATCCTAACCAGAGAAGTATCATGAGTTGTTGATGTTTTTGCTTGGTGTGGAGATAGTTGACTCAATCATTTCAGTTGATATGTGATGCATATGTTAGTGGTGCATTTCATGGCATATTATGACACCGGTTATTTTCACCTTAAGTTGAACCTGATAATAACTCAACTTGAATATACCGTTAACCGGGTCGTGGTGCCACTGAATCGAGTTTTTCCCAGTGCAACCACATTTTCCTTTATGGGAAGGCCTTTATTCGGTCCGTTGTCATGCCTCTGGCCGGTGTCTCCAACGAGGGAAGGTTATGGGCGTGCGGTACCCTGGCTCGGTAAGCAGACATAACGTTGTGTGCCCGTTGTTGAGATTTTTGGTACAGTGTCCCCTTGTGGGATAGTTTATGAGTTGGCCACGACGGTGGTCGTGTGTCTTTGGTAGACACATGGCCACCCAGGACTAGCCCAGAGGGGAGTGAGTCGGAGTGACCGGGAGAGTGTCATGGCAATGGAGGGGTTTCGTCGGAACACCATTGGTCCACCCGAATGGGAGTGCGAGGCCATGGATTCCATGGTGTGGGTACAGTGCACTACCTCTGCAGAGTGTATGTAACACCCATGATGCGGCTATATCTCCCACATGTCGGATCACGACTTAGAGGCATAACCGCATAGTAGGCATGTCGCAAGAGGGGTAATCTTTACACATCCCATGTACTAAATAAGAAAGGGATAAAGAGTTGGCTTACAATCGCCACTTCACACAATACATAAATATAGCATACATCATCCAGAGTACAATCAAGGTCCGACTACGGAACCAAATAAAGAAAGACAACCCCAAATGCTAGATCCCCGATCGCCCCAACTGGGCTCCTCTACTAATCGTCCGAAAAAGACACATAGTAACATCCCGAATCCTCGTCGAACTCCCACTTGAGTTTGGTAGCGTCCCCTGCACTGGCATCATCGGCACCTGCATCTATTTTGAAGTAATCTGTGAGTCACGGGGACTCAGCAATCACACACCCTCACGATCAAGACTATTTAAGCTTAAGGTAGGAAAGGGGTAGTGAGGTGGAGCTGCAGCAAGCACTAGCATATATGTGGCTAACTTACGCAAATGAGAGCGAGAAGAGAATCAAAGCATGGTCGAGAAGCTATAAAGATCAAGAAGTGATCCTAAAACTACTTACGTTCAAGCATAACATGAGATCGTGTTCTCTTCCCGGACTCCGCCGAAAAGAGACCATCACGGCTACACACACGGTTGATTCATTTTAATTAAGTTTAGTTCAAGTTCTCTACAACCGGACATTAACAAATTCCTATCTGCCCATAACCGCGGGCACGGCTTTCGAAAGTTCAAAACCCTGCAGGGGTGTCCCAACTTAGCCCATCACAAGCTCTCACGGTCAACGAAGGTTATTCCTTCTCCCAGGAAGACCCAATCAGACTCGGAATCCCGGTTACAAGACATTTCGACAATGGTAAAACAAGACCAGCAAAGCCGCCCGATGTGCCGACAAATCCCGATAGGAGCTGCACATATCTCAATCTCAGGGCACATCAGATGAACACTACGTACAACTAAAACCAACCCTCCAGTTTCCCCGAGGTGGCGCTGCAAGTGGCTCTGTTTTGGACCAACACTCAGAGGAGCACTGGCCCGGGGGTTTAAAATAAAGATGACCCTTGAGTCCACGGAACCCAAGGGGAAAAGGCTTAGGTGGCAAATGGTAAAACCAAGGTTGGGCCTTACTGGAGGAGTTTTATTCAAGGTGAATTGTCAAGGGGTTCCCATTATAACCCAACCGCGTAAGGAACGCAAAATCAAGGAACATAACACCGGTATGACGGAAACTAGGGCGGCAAGAGTGGAACAAAACACCAGGCATAAGGCCGAGCCATCCACCCTTTACCAAGTATATAGATGCATTAAAGTAAACAAGATATAATAATGGTATCCCAACAATATCCATGTTCCAACATGGAACAAACTCCATCTTCACCTGCAACTAGCAACGCTATAAGACGGGCTAAGCAAAGCGGTAACATAGCCAAACAACGGTTTGCTAGGAAAAGATGGGTTAGAGGCTTGACATGGCATTATGGGAGGCATGATATAGCAAGTAGTAGGTATCGCGGCATAGCAATAGAGCGAGCAACGAGCAAGCAAAGATAGAAGTGATTTCAAGGGTATGGTCATCTTGCCTGCAAAGTTCTTTGAGTTGACGAAAGCTTGATCCTCATAAGCGTAATCAACGGGTTCCTCGATCAAGTACTTGTCTCCCGGCTCTACCCAAAGCAATAACACAAGCAAAGGAACCAACAATCAACCACGGAGCAATGCGCAAGCAACATGATGCAAAACATGGCATGATATGCAGGATGAGATATGCAATGCATATGCGTGCTTTGGAAAGGAAAGATTGAACCAGGCATCAACTTGGCAAACCAAGTGCGCCACTGTAAAGATGAGTTGATTTCGGTCGAAATCGATATAAAGATCACCGGAATTGGATGCACGGTTTGCAAATGGCAAGCAAAACAAGAATGGCACAATTCTATGATTAACAGCACGATACCATCTAGAATGCAACAAGAAACCAAGCTACTACACCCCAACATAGCAACAAAACACATGGAAGTGATCTACTCAGGATGCTTGACAAAAGATGAACACTAAGATATGGCTAAATCACACAAGAGCAGGTTCAAACAAGCATGGAAAAAATGCAAAAGATATCAGCATCACAGACTTAGTGAAAATAAAAACATGTCAGGAATTAACATCAGGAAGCAATGTTTAGAGCAGGCAAACAACATGCTACAGGATCAGATCATAGCAATACAAGGCATGGAGTGAATCTACTCAAAGCTTAGCACAAAAGTCCCTTACTGACCATAATCCAAAAAGGATCAGAAGATATGATGGCACCCATGTAAACATAGAAAGTTTCGTTAACAGATTCAGACTTGGCCGAAAACTGGGCATGGCATAAATAGAATTATGAAGGCCTCTTTGCGAGCTCGATTCACTCACCACAAGGCATTTCATGACAAACTAAACATACTACCAGCAAGAAGACATGATCTTAAGGCTAACCATGGCAAGAACAAGTTTATAGCATGCTTGGATCAACTACAACAACCATGGCAAAATTGATTAACATGTAAACAATCTGGCTGGAACATTTTATAGCAAAAGTATAGCAAGATTAAATCATGCTAGGGCACTCCATAATTTCGAACAGGGGCATGGATGGATATACCATAACCATATGTCAAAATCATCCTTACTGAAGATACTCAAAACAAGCATGGATCACTCTGTAGCATCATGGATACATGGCATAAAATTAACAGCAGGAAAATGACAGTGAAATCCTAAGTTCTCGAAATCAGCAATATCACGAGAGCTACTTTGCATGCTTGTGCTAGTCACCATATTGATCACAAAAATACATGTCATACACCCCTGTAAAGATGGCATGGCATAGCCCAAAACACATGTAGAGCTCATGCCCATATGCAGCACACAATAAATGTAGCAAAAATGACAAAAGCTCATACTCTGCTAAGAATCAGCACCTAACAATTTATAGAACTCTTGCATCAGTCATTTGGGTATCAAGATGGACTCAAACAAGCATGGCACAATGGAACAAAATGAAGAGCACATCCTGATGAACATTTTGATATATTGCACGCACAAAACGGAGCTACATGCAGGAAGTTATGGTATCATGACCATGGCATAAAATTATGGGGGGGAAGGACTTGGTGGGTTTATCACCTCCTAGACAACAGATCTAGGGTTCGGTGGCACGGCTCCCGATGTTCGCCGGAAGACGGTCGGAGTGCGCTGGAGAGTCAGGGCGGCGAGATCCGAGCGCGGGCTCGCCGGATCTAGCACCGGAGAAGGCCGGCGAGGCTGGAGCGGATGGGGTCCGTGCTGGAGGCAGCGACGCGGGCGACTGGGGCAGAGCGGCGCGGCGATGGGTGGAGCGGCGGGGTCCTCGGCAGGGTGCGGAAGGAGGGCAGCGGCCAGAGTCGCGACGAGCAGGCGGGCGGCGGCCGGAGTCGCGGCGTGGGCGGCGGCGCGCTCGGGCGCTAGGCGGGAGGAGCGCGGGCCCGAAGCGGCGAGACGCGGCCCGGCCGCCCGGCGGCGCATGCGGTGGCCGAGGTGCCACGCGATGCGTCCTGGTTCGCTGGGCGGCGGCGGGCGGACGTGTCCGGCAGCGGCTAGGGGGGATTTAGGGTTTGGGACTCGAATATGAAGGATGGGTGCACATATTTATAGGTAGGAGGTGGTGGGAGTGTCCAAATGAGGTGTAGTTTTTGACCACGCGATCGTGATCTGTCGGCGGAGGACATGCGATAGGTTTGGATTGGTTATTGGGCCACTTTGGAGGGGTGTTGGGCTGCAACACACATGAGGCCTTTCTGGTTCCCCGGTTAACCGTTGGAGTATCAAACGGACTCCAAATGGCATGAAATTTGACAGGCGGTCAACCGGTGGTGTACCAAGGCCGCTTGGAAAATCTCGGTCCATTCTGAGAAAGTTTAACACCCGCACAGGAAAAGAGGCAAAAGGGGGCGCCGGAGGACATAGGAGTGTCGGATTGCAAAACGGACAACGGGGAAAATGCTCGGATGCATGAGACGAACACGTATGCAAATGCGATGCACACGATGACATGATATGAAACGCATGACATGGACAAAATGAAAAACGAAGACAAACCCAACCACGAAGGGAATCTCATAACTTAATGCCAAAAATGGCAAGAGTCGGAGTACAAATATGGCAAGTTACATCCGGGGTGTTACAACACTCCACCACTACGAAAGGATCTCGTCCCGAGATCTAGGACTGAAAGAACTCCGAATATTGGGAACGGGGGTGGTCCTCGCATTCCCAGGTGGCATCTCGGTCGGAATGATGTGACCACTTCACTTTCGGGAATTTGATAGACTTGTTACGAATCTTGCGCTCAGTTTCTTCAAGAATAGCAACGGGATGCTCATGATAAGACAGGTCTTCTTGGAGATCGGTCTCTTCGAAGTTGATGGTGCGGTCAGGACTCTTGAAGCACTTGCGAATCTGTGACACGTGAAACACGTCGTGCACATTTGCGAAGTTGGACGGGAGCTCAAGTTGATAGGTGAGATCGCCTCTTTTGCCAATGATCTTGAAAGGACCCACATATCAAGGGGCAAGCTGCCCTTTGACACCGAAGCGACGAGTACCTTTCATTGGAGAGACGCGGAGGTAGACATAGTCTCCTATCTCGAAAGCCAAGTCACGATGCTTGTTGTCATAGTAACTCTTCTGGCGCGACTGCGCGGCTTTGAGATTTTCACGGATGACTTTGCACATTTCTTCAGCTTCTGTGATTAAGTCATTGCCAAGAAGTTGGCGTTCACCAGTCTCTAACCAATTAAGAGGAGTACGGCACTTTCTGCCATAGAGAATCTCGAATGGGGCCTTGCCCGAACTCGCTTGGAAGCTGTTGTTGTAGGAGAACTCGGCATATGGAAGACAATCCTCCCACTTCATACTAAAAGAAATGACACAAGCCCTGAGCATATCTTCAAGGATTTGATTTACTCGCTCGACTTGTCTACTAGTTTGAGGATGGAAGGTTGTGCTGAAGCGAATGTTGGTGCCCATGGCCTTCTAGAAGGAGTCCCAGAACTTAGAAGTAAAGATGCTTCCACAATCTGAAGATATCAGCTGTGGAATGCCGTGCAAGGAGACAATCCTGGAGGTGTATAGCTCTGCCAACTGAGTTGTTGTGATAGATTCTTTGATAGGAAGAAAATGAGCCACTTTTGTAAGCTTATCGATGACAACAAAGATAGCATCATTTCCACGTTTGGACTTGGGAAACCCCGTCACGGAGTCCATCTCAATACGGTCAAACTTCCATTCCATAATGGCAAGAGGTTGGAGGAGACCAGCTGGTCATTGGTGTTCTGCTTTCACTCTTCTTCAGACATCACATTCATTCACGAACTGAGCAATTTCTCGCTTCATTCGCGTCCACCAATACGACTGCTTGAGGTCATGGTACATCTTTGTACTTCCAGGATGAATGGATAGAAGGGAATTGTGCGCCTCGTCCATAATGACTTTATGTAGATCACCCTTAGGAACCACAATTCGATCCTCGAAGAATAGGGTATCTTTGTCATCAAGGCGATAGCACTTGTACTTGGGTTGGCCCTTGGCAATCCCATTCTTCACCTTCTTCACAATGGCATCAAGAAGTTGTGCCTCACGAATTTGATCTTCCAAAGTAGGAGAGACTTGGAGGTTGGCAAGAAATCCTTGAGGAACAACTTGGAGATTCAGCTTGCGGAAAGCTTCACAAAGGTCCGGTTGGAAGGGCTTGAGAATTAAGCAGTTGCAGTAAGCTTTCCTGCTCAAAGCGTCTGCAATGACATTGGCCTTGCCTGGAGTATATTCAATACTTGGATTATACTCTTGAATCATTTCGACCCAACGAGTCTGGCTGAGGTTGACGTTGGGTTGAGTGAAGATGTACTTGAGACTCTTATGATCAGTGAAGATGTCCACTTTCCGTCCCAACAAGAGATGTCTCCATGTTAACAGAGTATGGACAACTATCGCCAACTCGAGGTCATGAGTGGGGTAGTTCTTTTCGTTGGGCTTCAACTGGCGAGAGGTATAGGCCACAACTTTCTTCTCTTGCATTAACACAGCACCGAGACCTTACAGGGAAGCATCACAGAAAACTTTGAATGGTTTGGATTCATCAGGAGGAGTCAAAACAGGAGTTGTGACTAACTTCTCTTTCAGGGTGTTGAAAGCGATGTCACATTCAGGCGTCCAGACATACTTCACATGCTTCTGGAGGAGGTTGGGAAGAGGCTTCGTGATCTTAGAGAAATTCTCAACGAATCTTCGACAATAGCTTGCAAGCCCAAGGAAACTGCGGAGCTGCTTCACATTCTGAGGCGGTTCCCAATTCACAATTGCAGACACCTTCTCAGGATTAATAGTTATGCCCTTGGCGGAGATGATATGCCCAAGGTAGAGAACCTCATCTAGCCAAAACTCGCACTTTGAAAACTTCGCATAGAATTGATGTTCTCTGAGTTTGTCGAGTACCAATCTCAAGTGCTTGGCATGATCCTCCTTGTTCTTGGAAAAGACCAATATATCATCGAGATATACCAGGACGAAATCATTTGTGTAAGGGTTGAAGATGAAGTTCATCATGCGAGAGAACGTTGGAGGAGCATTGACAAGGCCGAAAGACATGACAGTATATTCATAAGAACCATAGCTTGTTCTGAATGTTGTCTTGGGGATATCTTGTTCACGAATGTGAATCTGATGATAACCCATATGGAGGTCAAGCTTGGAGAATACTTGGGCACCTTTGAGTTGCTCGAAAAGCTTGTTGATGTTGGGAAGTGGATACTTGTTCTTTATTGTCTTCTTGTTCAATGGACGGTAGTCGACACAAGTCGGTTCGTGCCATCCTTCTTGACAAAAAGAACACCACAACCCCATGGAGAAGAGCTCGGTCAGCTCAGACCCATACGCTCTTGTACATCGAGTTGTTTCTTCAGCTCCTTCAACTCTTCTGGTCCAAGCTTATAAGGATGTTTGCAAACAGGTTTCGTGCCAGGCTCAAGATCGATGACGAATTCAACTGGCCGGTGAGGAGGCATTCCCAGAAGCTCTTCTGGAAAGACGTCTTGATATTAACAAATGACTAGAATCTGAGAGATGGCATTCAACTCGCCCTTCTCATTGAGAGAAAATAGTCTGATGGTATCATCACGAGCGGCATAGATGATCATATCCTCAGAAGAGTGTGTCAATTGAATCTGCCTGGCAGCACAATCGAGCTGAGCCTTGTGCTTAGAAAGCCAGTCCATGCCGAGAATTAGATCAATATTCGAGACACCAAGAACAATTGGAGAAGACAGAAACCTATAGTCACCCATCTTGATAGACACGTCCGGGACGCAATTGTTAGATGTCATTTGCTTCCTCGGGGACACAGTCTTCGACGGGAAAGGAATCTTTTCGGTCACAAACTCATGATTGGCAACAAAAGGTCTTGAAATGAAAGAAAGCGATGCACCAGTATCAAACAATACTTTTGCAGGAAAAGAGTTAACTAGAAGGTTACCCATGATCACTTCTAAAGAGTCCTCTGCCTGAGCTGCGTTCATCATGTTGACCTTAGCATGCTTGGGATTATGCTTGACCACTGCATTGCTGGCAGATCTCACGGGAGGAGGAGGCGGAAGGCGCCTTTGGTTGAAGCATTTGTTTGCATAGTGCCCTTTCTGCTGACACTTGTTGCAAGTAACTTCTGAGAGCGGACGGTGATAAGGAGCACTTGACCTTGGAGCATGAGACTGCGCTTTGTTCTGATAGCCTGGGTTGGGTGGGTGGGAAGATCCATTGCCACCTTTACTCTTCTGCTGATAAGGCTAACGGAACGGAGGAGGAGGAGGTAACCAGAACTTCTGTTGCTTAGGTTCCACTTGAGTTTAAGAAGACGATTGAGTTGCATCCCTGACTCTCTGCTTAGAAGGATCGCGCTTGAGATGAGAGGCATCTTGCTTTAGTGCCATGTTGTAGAATTCATCATACTTGGTCGACTCAAAAAGCACGAGAGCTAATTGCAGATCTTCTCTGAGGCCACCTCTGAATTGATAAATCATGCTCTTCTCATCAGGGATGTCTTGTTTGGTGAAGCGAGCGAGCCTCTGAAATAGGATGTTGTATTGGTAAACAGACATGTTGCCTTGCTTGAGGTTGCGGAACTCCTCATGCTTACTCTCAACAACACTTTGAAGAGTGTGGTGAGCTTTGAAGTCTCGGGGAAATCATCCCAGGTAATCACACGACCTCCTCTGGAATCTTTGTATTGTTGATACCACTCAGCAGCTTGGTCTTTGAGTTGGAACAAAGCAAACTTGACAAAGTCCTTAGGCCTGACATTGCTACACTCAAAATGTGTGCAGATATCCACGAGCCAGTCATCAGCGTCTGTGGCCTCGACACAGTTACTGAAGGACTTCAGCTGGTTTGCGAGGAACTGATTCAGGGTAGAAAACTGAGCTTGATTGTTGCCTTGGCCTTGATTTCCTTGGTTGCGCTCTTGCAAGAGTTGCAAAAGCATCTGAGTGTTGGCATTGGTGGCGGCCATGACAGCTTGCCATACCTCCGGAGGTGGAGGTGGTGGCGGAGGTTCCGGATTCTGACGCGTTGGAGGAGCCATCCTGAAGAGGTTGACATCCGTTAGCATCTTGAAAGACATATATTCAAGCTGAATCAATGGATCGAAATTGCAACATATAGCCTTAACATCCGAACAAGAATGAACGAATGAATTTCAAAGTAAATCATCACACTTCCATAAGTTGAGAAGCCACTTAGATAAAGGTAGATGAATAAAGCAACAAGGTACGGATATGAACAAATAATTGGTAAGGATTACCCAATCACAAACCAAATATCTGCGGGAAGAAATACTAGAGCCGCAAGAATTCCCACCTATGAAACTCCCGAAACTTTCTGGTTATGCAATCAGGTGTTGGGGATACAGGGGAAGCATAATATCTCACCCAAAACTAGCAAATCCTACATCCACATGTATCCATCCTTCAACACATAACCAAGAAACCTTCGGAAATCATTTACCTCAACCTTCGAAAAGCATCCATTATACGAGTTATGGCAATACTCCCGAACTCCCGCCTCAGTACTGGGTGGCGTCAAGGTTATCTCACCAACAACTGCATAAAGGAGATTTTCGATGTCAGCAAACTCAGGTATTCTAGAACTGCAATGATAAAATTGTGACGACAACACCTCGGAGCTCAACTCCCCAAGACACACCACAACCCCTAAATGTCAGGAGGCACCAAGAACAATGTTCTCGTCACAAAACCATCGGAACGATTCCAAGATACCCGGGTGATCCTAAAAAAACTTCATGAAATTTGACGAGAGAAGAGTCAAAACTCTACGTCAGGATGCCACACTAGAGCGACGAAGGGACTGAGGAGTAAAAAGAATCCTACTCTCTGATATATATATAAGCCTAAGACTCAAAACATTTTCTTCTAGACTCAACAATGTCATCGATTCGATCAAGCAGGGGGCTCCTAAGTCGGGGAAGGCTCTGATACCAACTTGTAACACCCACGATGCGGCTATATCTCCCACGTGTCGGAGCACGACTTAGAGGCATAACCGCATAGTAGTCATGTCGCAAGAGGGGTAATCTTTACACATCCCATGTACTAAATAAGAAAGGGATAAAGAGTTGGCTTACAATTGCCACTTCACACAATACATAAATGTAGCATAGATCATCCAGAATACAATCAAGGTCTGACTACGGAACCAAATAAAGAAAGACAACCCCAAAAGCTAGATCCCCGATCGCCCCAACTGGGCTCCTCTGCTGATCGTCCGGAAAAGACACATAGTAACGTCCCGAATCCTTGTCAAACTCCCACTTGAGTTCGGTAGTGTCCCCTGCACTGGCATCGTCGGCACCTGCATCTGTTTTCAAGTAATCTGTGAGTCACGGGGACTCACCAATCTCACACCCTCGCGATCAAGACTATTTAAGCTTAAGGTAGGAAAGGGGTAGTGAGGTGGAGCTGCAGCAAGAACTAGCATATATGTTGCTAACTTACGCAAATGAGAGCGAGAAGAGAAGCAAAGCATTGTTGAGAAGCTATAAAGATCAAAAAGTGATCCTGAAACTACTTACGTTCAAGCATAACACGAGACCGTGTTCTCTCCCCGTACTCCGCCGAAAAGAGACCATCACGGCTACACATGCGGTTGATTCATTTTGATTAAGTTTAGTTCAAGTTCTCTACAATCGGACATTAACAAATTCCCATCTACCCATAACCGCGGGCATGGCTTTCGAAAGTTCAAAACCCTGCAGGGGTGTCCCAACTTAGCCCAACACAAGCTCCCATGGTCAACGAAGGATATTCCATCTCCCAGGTAGACCCGATCAGACTCGGAATCCCAGTTACAAGACATTTCGACAATGGTAAAACAAGACCAGCAAAGCCGCCCGATGTGCCGACAAATCCCGAGAGAAGCTACACATATCTCGTTCTCAAGGCACACCAGATGAACACTACGTACAACTAAAACCAACCCTCAAGTTTCCCCGAGGTGGCGCTGCAAGGGGCTCTATTTTGGACCAACACTCAGAGGAGCACCGGCCCGGGGGTTTAAAATAAAGATGACCCTTGAGTCCACGGAACCCAAGGGAAAAAGGCTTAGGTGGCAAATGGTAAAACCAAGGTTGGGCCCTACTGGACGAGTTTTATTCAAGGTGAACTGTCAAGAGGTTCCCATTATAACCCAACCGCGTAAGGAACGCAAAATCAAGGAACATAACACCGGTATGACGGAAACTAGGGCGGCAAGAGTGGAACAACACACCAGGCATAAGGCCGAGCCTTCCACCCTTTACCAAGTATATAGATGCATTAAAGTAAACAAGATATAATAATGATATCCCAACAATATCCATGTTCCAACATGGAACAAACTCCATCTTCACCTGCAACTAGCAACGCTATAAGAGGGGCTGAGCAAAGCGGTAACATAGCCAAACAACGGTTTGCTAGGAAAAGGTGGGTTGGAGGCTTGACATGGCATTATGGGAGGCATGATATAGCAAGTGGTAGGTATCGCGGCATAGCAATAGAGCGACCAACTAGCAAGCAAAGATAGAAGTGATTTCGAGGGTATGGTCATCTTGCCTGCAAAGTTCTTTGAGTTGACCAAAGCTTGATCCTCGTAAGCGTACTCAATGGGTTCCTCGATCACGTACTCGTCTCCAGGCTCTACTGAAAGCAAGAACACAAGCAAAGGAACCAACAATCAAGCACGGTGCAATGCGCAAGCAACATGATGCAAAACATGGCATGGTATGCAGGATGAGATATGCAATGCATATGCGTGCTTCAGAAAGGAAAGATTGAACCAGGCATCAACTTGGCAAACCAAGTGCACCGCTGGAAAGATGAGTTGATTTCGGTCAAAATCGATATAAAGATCACCGGAATTGGATGCACGGTTTGCAAATGGCAAGTAAAACAAGAATGGCACAATTCTGCGATTAACAGCATGATGCCATCTAGAATGCAACAAGAAACTAAGCTAGTGCACCCCAACATAGCAACAAAACACATGGAAGTGATCTACTCAAGATGCTTGACAAAAGATGAACACTGAGCTATGGCTAAATCACACAAGAACAGGTTCAAACAAGCATGGCAAAAGTGCAAAAGATATCAGCATCACAGACTTAGTGAAAATAAAAACATGTCAGGAATTAACTTCAGGAAGCAATGTTTAGAGCAGGCAAACAACATGCTACAGGATCAGATTGTAGCGATACAAGGCATGGCACGAATCTACTCAAAGCATATCACAAAAGTCCCTTACTGACCATAAGCCAAAAAGGATCAGAAGATATTATGGTACCCATGTAAACATAGCAAGTTTCGTTAACAGATTCAGACTTGGCAGAAAACTGGGCATGGCATAAACTGAATTATGAAGGCCTCTTTGCGAGCTCGATTCACTCACCACAAGGCATTGCATGACAAACTAAGCATACTACCAGCAAGAAGACATGATCTTAAGACTAACCATGGCAAGAATAAGTTTATAGCATGCTTGGATCAAGTACAACAAGCATGGCAAAATTGATTAACATGTAAACAATCTGCCAGGAACATTTTATAGCAATAGTAGAGCAAGATTAAGTCATGCTAGGGCACTCCATAATTTCGAATAGGGGCATGGATGGATAGACCATAACCATATGTCAAAATCATCCTTACTTAAGATACTCAAAACAAGCATGGATCACTCTGTAGCATCATCGATACATGGCATAAAAATAACAGCGGGAAAATGACAGTGAAATCCTAAGATCCTGAAATCAGCAATATCAAGAGAGCTACTTTTCATGCTTGTGCTAGTCACTATATTGATCACAAAAATACATGGCATACATCCATGTAAAGATGGCATGGCATATCCCAAAACACATGTAGAGCTCATGCCCATATGCAGCACACAACAAATGTAGCAAAAATGACAAGAGCTCATACTCTGCTAAGAATCAGCACCTAACAATTTATAGCACTCTTGCATCAGTCATACTCTGCTAAGTTCTTGCAAACAAGCATGGCACAATGAAACAAAATGAAGAGCACATCCTGATGAACATTTTGATATATTGCACGCACAAAACGGGGCTACATGCAGGAAGTTATGGCATCACGAACAGGGCATAAAAATATGGGGGGAAAGGACTTAGTGGATTTATCACCTCCTAGACAATAGATCTAGGGTTCGGTGGCATGGCTCCCGATGTTCGCCGGAAGACGGCCGGAGTGCGCCGGAGTGTCGGGGCGGCGAGATTCGAGCGCGGGCTCGCCGGATCTGGCACCGGAGAAGGCCGACGAGGCTGGAGCAGATGGGATCGGCGTTGGAGGCGGCGACGCGGGCGACTGGGGCGGAGCGGCGGGGTCCTCAGCAGGGTGCGGAAGGAGAGCGGCGGCCCGAGTCGCGGCGAGCATGCGGGTGGCGGCCGGAGTCGCGGCATGGACGGCGGCGCGCTCGGGAGCCAGGCGGGAGGAGCGCGGGCCTGGAGCGGCGGGGTGCGGGCCGGTGGTGCGAGCGGTGGCCGGGGTGCCACGCGGCGTGTCCTGGTTCGCCGGGCGGCGGCGGGTGGACGTGTCCGGCGGCGGCGGGGGGGAATTTAGGGTTTGGGACCCGAATATGAAGGAGGGGTGCACATATTTATAGGTAGGAGGAGGTGGGAGTGTCCAAATGAGATGTAGTTTTCGACCACGCGATCATGATCCGACGGTGGAGGACATGGGATAGGTTTGGATGGGTTATTGGGCCACTTTGGAGGGGTGTTGGGCTGCAACACACACAAGGCCTTTCCGGTTCCCCGATTAACTGTTGGAGTATCAAACGGACTCCAAATGGCACGAAATTTGATAGGCGGTCTATCGGTGGTGTACCAAGGACGCTTGGTAAATCTCGGTCCATTCCAAGAAAGTTTAACACCCGCACACGAAAAGAGGCAAAAGGGGGCGCCGGAGGACATATGAGTGTCAGATTGCAAAACGGACAACGGGGAAAATGCTCGGATGCATGAGACGAACACGTATGCAAATGCGATGCACATGATGACATGATGTGAAATGCATGACATGGACAAAATGCAAAATGAAGACAAACCCAACCACGAAGGGAATCTCATAACTTAACGCCGAAAATGGCAAGAGTCGGAGTACAAATATGGCAAGTTACATCCGGGGTGTTACAGTGTATTAATCTATCGATAGCCGAGTCCACGGTTACGGACACGCTCGCAAGTAGGTCACACCATGGGTCAACATTTAATAAATCTTGCACACTAAGTTATGAATTATGCACTATTGATGATGGCGGGAAGGCCATCGAGTTGGACAAGACCAAGTGTTGGTCGTGGTTGTGATCGCCGGAAGGATCATCGTTTTAGACCAACTATGGGTCGTGGTTGTGATTGCCGGAAAGATCATGAGATATTCATAGTTAAGATTTTGCGGTTGGTATGATTGTGATCCAAGAAGTGATCACCATTGGTAAGAGAGATTTTTCACACAAGAGCATGATCACAGCATGTTGGTTATATTGTTGCATTATTAATAATTGGTTAATTATCATGATATTGTCTATCATTATGTTTATGTCTATTGTGAACTTGCAAGTACATTCAATGTACTGACCTAGCATGCCATGCTAGATTTCAAGAAAGCCTTGTCGGAAAGGAGTGTTGTCTGAGTCTAGATCGTGTCCACATCGGTGTCCCTGTGCTATGGAGTTCCGGTACGATGTTATTCCGCTACCGCGTAGTTGTTATGATCGAGGCCTTTATGTTCACTAAATAATGTACATATTGTTCAGCCGCACCGTGTGTGCCGCTTGGCCTCGCTACTTGTTGTAATATAAACTTTGATTCGCTAGCATCAATAAAGCGGTTGTTTTCTGTACCAAGATGTTGTGTGTTGCCAGAAGACATGGTCTCTGGGCTGGCAATGCATGGTAAACCGGTTGCTCTGAGTCGTGGTGCCACACAGTACCTCGCTGAAAACCACTTGTCATTTCCTTCTGCTCCTCGTTGGGTTCGACAATCTTACTTATCGAAAAGATCTACAATTGATCCCCTATACTTGTGGGTCATCATTATGTTTGCATATGTTTGCTTGTTTAATGATTCTATTTGAGGATATGAGTATTAAATATGGAGAGGCATTTAGTATGCAATGTTGAATAACAATTTTAGTGATTTGCTACGGTAGAGAATGATAAGGTTTTTGCACTGGTTTATACTAACTTATCTCACGAGTTCTTGTTGAGTTTTGTGTGGATGAAGCTTTTGAGATTTAGGGAAACCGTGATATGAGAAGAATTAAGGAGACACAAAAGCTCAAGCTTGGGGATGCCCAAGGCATCCCAAGATAATATCTCAAGAAGTCTCAAGCATCTAAGCTTGGGGATGCCCCAGTAGGCATCCTGTTGGGGAACGTAGTAGAAATTCAAAATTTTCCTACGTGTCACCAAGATCTATCCATGGAGAGACCAGCAACGAGGGGAAGAAGAGTGCATCTACATACCCTTGTAGATAGCTAAGCGGAAGCGTTCAAGTGAACGGGGTTGATGGAGTCGTACTCGTCGTGATCCAAATCACCGATGATCCTAGTGCCGAACGGACGGCACCTCCGTGCTCAACACACGTACAGCCCGGTGATGTCTCCTACGCCTTGATCCAGCAAGGAGAGAAGGAGAGGTTGAGGAAGACACCATCCAGCAGCAGCACAACGGCGTGGTGGTGGTGGAGGAGCGTGGCAATCCAGCAGGGCTTCGCCAAGCACCACGGAATATGAGGAGAAAGAGAGGGAGGGCTGCACCAACGAGAGAGATCAAGTCGCGTGTATTGGGCAGCCCCTAGGCCAAGTATATATAGGGGAAGGGGAGGGGCTGCGCCCCCTTTAGGGTTTCCACCCCTAGGGGTGGTGGCCAGCCTAGATCCCATCTAAGGGAGGCGGCCAAGGGGGAGGGGGAGAGGGAGGCGCACCAGGATGGGCCTTAGGGCCCATCTGCCCTAGGGTTTGCCCCCTCTCCTCTTCCCTTGCGCCTTGGGCCTTGTGGGAGGGTGCACCAGCCCACCTGGGGCTGGTCCCCTTCCACACTTGGCCCATGAAGCCCTCCGGGGCTGGTGGCCCCACTTGGTGGACCCCCGGGGCCCTCCCGGTGGTCCCGGTACGTTACCGATAAACCCCGAAACTTTTCCGGTGACCAAAACAGGACTTCCCATATATAAATCTTTACCTCCGGACCATTCCGGAACTCCTCGTGATGTCCGGGATCTCATCCGGGACTCCGAACAACATTCGGTAACCACATACAAACTTCCTTTATAACCCTAGCGTCATCGAACCTTAAGTGTGTAGACCCTACGGGTTCGGGAACCATGCAGACATGACCGAGACGTTCTCCGGTCAATAACCAACAGCGGGATCTGGATACCCATGTTGGCTCCCACATGTTCCACGATGATCTCATCGGATGAACCACTATGTCAAGGACTTAATCAATCCCGTATACAATTCCCTTTGTCTATCGGTACGATACTTGCCCGAGATTCGATCGTCGGTATCTCGATACCTTCTTCAATCTCGTTACCGGCAAGTCTCTTTACTCGTTCCGTAACACATCATCCCGTGATCAAATCCTTGACCACATTGTGCACATTATGATGATGTCCTACCGAGTGGGCCCAGAGATACCTCTCCGTCACACGGAGTGACAAATCCCAGTCTCGATTCGTGCCAACCCAACAGACACTTTCAGAGATACCCGTAGTGCACCTTTATAGTCACCCAGTTACGTTGTGACGTTTGGCACACCCAAAGCATTCCTACGATATCCGGGAGTTGCACAATCTCATGGTCTAAGGAAATGATACTTGACATTAGAAAAGCTTTAGCATACGAACTACACGATCTAGTGCTATGCTTAGGATTGGGTCTTGTCCATCATATCATTCTCCTAATGATGTGATCCCGTTGTCAACGACATCCAATGTCCATGGTCAGGAAACCGTAACCATCTATTGATCAACGAGCTAGTCAACTAGAGGCTTACTAGGGACATGGTGTTGTCTATGTATCCACACATGTATCTGAGTTTCCTATCAATACAATTATAGCATGGATAATAAACGATTATCATGAACAAGGAAATATAATAATAACTTATTTATTATTGCCTCTAGGGAATATTTCCAATAGTCTCCCACTTGCACTAGAGTCAATAATCTAGTTCACATCGCCATGTGATTAACACTCACAGATCACATCGCCATGTAACCAACATCCAAAGAGTTTACTAGAGTCAATAATCTAGTTCACATCACTATGTGATTAGCACTCACTGAGTTCTGGGTTAGATCATGTTGCTTGTGAGAGAGGTTTTAGTCAACGGGTCTGAACCTTTCAGATCCGTGTGTGCTTTACAAATCTCTATGTCATCTCCTAGATGCAGCTTCCACGCTCTATTTGGAGCTATTCCAAATAACTGTTCTACTATACGAATCCAGTTTACTACTCAGAATAATCTGGATTAGTGTCAAAGTTTGCATCGGCGTAACCCTTTACGACGAACTCTTTTACCACCTCCATAATCGAGAAAATTCCTTAGTCCACTAGTTACTAAGGATAACTTTGACCGCTGTCCTGTGATCCATTCTTGGATCACTCTTGTACCCCTTGACTCACTCATGGCAAGGCACACTTCAGGTGCGGTACACAGCATAGCATACTGTAGAGCCTATGTCTTAAGCATAGGGGCGACCTTCGTCCTTTCTCTCTATTCTGCCGCGGTCAGGTTTCGAGTCTTACTCAATGTTCACACCTTATAACACAGCCAAGAACTCCTTCTTTGCCAACCCATTTTGAACTCCTTCACAATCTTGTCAAGGTATGTGCTCATTTGAAAGTTCCATTAAGCGTTTTGATCTATCCTTATAGATCTTGATGCTCGATGCTCAAGTAGCTTAATCTAGGCTTTCCATTGAAAAACACTTTCCAAATAACCCTATATGCTTTCTAGAAATTCTACGTCACTTCTGATCAACAATATGTCAACAACATATACTTATCAGAAATTCTATAGTGCTCCCACTCACTTCTTTGGAAATACAAGTTTCTCATAAACTTTGTATACACCCAAAATCTTTGATCATCTCATCAAAGCATACATTCCAACTCCGAGATGCTTACTCCAGTCCTTAGAAGGATTGCTGGAGCTTTGCACACTTATTAGCATCTTTCAGGATTGACAAAACCTTCCGGTTGTATCACATACAACCTTTCCTCAAGAAAATCATCGAGGAAACAATGTTTTGACATCCTATCTGCAAGATTTCATAAATAATGCAGTAATCGCTAATATAATTCCAACAGACTCTTAGCATTGCTACGAGTGGGAGAAAGTCTCACCGTAGTCAACTCCTTGAACTTGTCGGAAAACATCTTAACGACAAGTCAAGCTTTCTTAATGGTGACATTTACCATCATTGTCCGTCTTCCTTTTAAAATCCATATGTACCTAACAGCCTTACGACCATCAAGTAGTTCTTCCACAATCTACACTTTGTTTTCATATATGGATCCTCTCTCGGATTATATGGCCTCGAGCCATTTATCGGAATCCGGGCCCACCACCGCTTCTCCATAGCTTGTAGGTTCATTGTTGTCTAGCAACATGACTTTCAAGACAGGATTATGTACCACTCTGAAGTAGTACGCATCCTTGTCATCCCACGAGGTTTGGTAGTGACTTGATCTGAAGTTTCATGATCACTATCATAAGCTTCCACTTCAATTGGTGTAGGTGCCATAGGAACAACTTCCTGTGCCCTGCCACACACTAGTTGAAGAGACGGTTCAATAGCCTCATCAAGTCTCCACCATCCTCCCACTCAATTCTTTCGAGAGAAACTTTTCCTCGAGAAAGGACCCGATTCTAGAAACAATCCCTTATTGCTTTCGGATCTGAGACAGGAGGTATACCCAACTGTTTTGGGTGTCTTATGAAGATGCATTTATCCGCTTTGGGTTCGAGCTTATCAGCCTGAAACTTTTTCACATAAGCGTCGCAGCCCCAAACTTTTAAGAAATGACAGCTTAGGTTTCTTTAAACCATAGTTCATACGATGTCATCTCATCGGAATTGCGTTGTGCCCTATTTAAAGTGAATGTGGTTGTCTTTAATGCCTAACCCATAAACTATCATGGTAATTCGATAAGATACATCATGGTATGCATCATATCCAATAGGGTGCAGTTATGATGTTCGGACACACCATCACACTATGGTGTTCCAGGCTGTATTAGTTGTGAAACAATTTCCACAATGTCTTAATTCTGTGCCAAACTCGTAATTCAGATATTCATCTCTATGATCATATCATAGATATTTTATCCTCTTGTCAAGACGATCTTTCAACTTCACCCTGAAATTACTTGAACCTTTCAATAATTCAGACTCGCGATTCATCAAGTAAATATACTCAACATCTACTCAAATCATCTGTGAAGTAAGAACATAACGATGTCCACTACACGCCTCAGCACTCATTAGACTGCACACATCAAAATGTTTTACTTCCAATAAGTTGCTTTCTAGTTCCATTTTACTGAAACCGAGGCTTTCAGTCATCTTGCCCATGTGGTATGATTTGCATGTCTCAAGTGATTCAAAATCAAGTGAGTTCAAACGGTCCATTTGCATGGAGTTTCTTCATGCATATACACCAATAGACATGGTTCGCATGTCTCAAACTTTTCAAAAATGAGTGAGTCCAAAGATCCATCAACATGGAGCTTCTTCATGCGTTTTATATCGATATGACTTAAGTGGCAGTGCCACAAGTAAGTGGTACTATCATTACTATCTTATATCTTTTGGCATGAACATGTGTATCACTACGATCGAGATTCAATAAACCATTCATTTTAGGTGCAAGACCATTAAAGGTATTATTCAAATAAATAGAGTAACCATTATTCTCCTTAAATGAATAACCGTATTGCGATAGACATAATCCAATCATGTCTATGCTCAAGACAAACACCAAATAACAATTATTTAAGTTTAACACCAATCTCGATGGTAGAGGGAGCGTGTGATGCTTGATCATATCAACATTGGAAACACTTCCAACACATATTGTCAACTCACTTTTAGCTAGTCTCCGTTTATTCCGTAGCTTTTATTTCGAGTTACTAACACTTAGCAACCGAACCGGTATCTAATGCCCTGGTGCTACTAGGAGTACTAGTAAAGTACACATCAACACAATATATATCCAATATACTTCTATCGACATTGCCAGCCTTCTAATCTACCAAGTATCTAGGGTAATTCTGCTCCAGTGACTGTTCCCCTTATTACAGAAGCACTTAGTCTCAGGTTTGGGTTCAACATTGGGTCTCTTCACTAGAGCAGCAGCTGAATTGTTGTCTCATGAAGTATCCCTTCTTGCCCTTGCCCTTCTTGAAACTAGTGGTTTCACTAACCATCAACAATTGATGCTCCTTCTTGATTTCTACTTTGGTGTCAAACATCGTGAATATCCCAAGGATCATCATATATGTCCCTGATATATTATAGTTCATCACGAAGCTCTAGCAGCTTGGTGGTAATGACTTCGGAGAAACATCACTATCTCATCTGGAAGATCAACTCCCACTCGATTCAAATGATTGTTGTACTCAGACAATCTGAGCACAAACTCAACAATTGAGCTTTTCTCCCTTAGTTTGCAGGTTAAGAAAATCGTCAGAGGTCTTATACCTCTTGACGTGGGCACAAGCCTGAAATCCCAATTTCAGCCCTCGAAACATCTCAAATGTTTCGCGACATTTCAAAACGTCTTCGGTGCCTCAACTCTAAACCGTTTAACTGAACTATCACGTAGTTATCAAAATGTGTATGTCAGATGTTCGCAACATCCAAGACAACGTTCGAGGTTCAGCACACTGAGCGGTGCATTAAGGACATAAGCCTTCTATGAAGCAATGAGGACAATCCTCAGTTTACGGACCTAGTCCGCATAATTGCTACTATCAACTTTCAACTAAATTTTCTCTAGGAACATATCTAAACAGTAGAACTGAAGCACGAGCTACGACATAATTTGCGAAGACCTTTTGACTATGTTCAGGATAATTAAGTTCATCTTATGAACTCCCACTCAGATAGACATCCCTCTAGTCATCTAAGTGATTACATGATCCGAGTCAACTAGGCCGTGTCCGAACATCACATGAGACGGACTAGTCAACATCGGTGAACATCTTCATGTTGATCGTATCTTCTATACGACTCATGGTCGACCTTTCGGTCTTCTATGTTCCGAGGTCATGTCTGTACACATGCTAGGCTCGTCAAGTCAACCTAAGTGTTTCGCGTGTGTAAATCTGTCTTACATCCGTTGTATGTGAACGTTAGAATCTATCACACCCGATCATCACATGGTGCTTCGAAACAACGAACTGCCGCAATGGTGCACAGTTAGGGGGAACACTTTCTTGAAGTTTTAATGAGGGATCATCTTATTTACTACCGTCGTTCTAAGTAAACAAGATGTATAAACATGATAAACATCACATGCAATCAAATAGTGACATGATATGGCCAATATCATATTGCTCCTTTTGATCTCCATCTTCGGGGCTCTATGATCATCTTGTCACCGGCATGACACCATGATCTCCATCATCGTGTCTTCATGAAGTTGTCTCGCCAATGATTACTTCTACTACTACAGCTAACGGTTAGCAATAAAGTAAAGTAATTACATGACGTTTATGTTGACACGCAGGTCATAAATAAATTAAGACAACTCCTATGGCTCCTGCCGGTTGTCATACTCATCGACATGCAAGTCGTGATTCCTATTACAAGAACATGATCAATATCATACATCACATATATCATTCATCACATCCTTTTGGCCATATCACATCACATAGCATACCCTGCAAAAACAAGTTAGACGTCCTCTAATTGTTGTTTGCATGTTTTACGTGGCTGCTATGGGTTTCTAGCAAGAACGTTTCTTACCTACGCAAAACCACAACGTGATATGCCAATTGCTATTTACCCTTCATAAGGACCCTTTTCATTGAATCCGTTCCGACTAAAGTGGGAGAGACAGACACCCGCCAGCCACCTTATGCAACTAGTGCATGTCAGTCGGTGGAACCGGTCTCACGTAAGCATACGTGTAAGGTTGGTCCGGGCCGCTTCATCCCACGATGCCGTCGAAACAAGATTGGACTAGTAACGGTAAGCATATTGAACAATATCAACACCCACAACTACTTTGTGTTCTACTCGTGCATAGAATCTACGCAATAGACCTAGCTCTGATACCACTGTTGGGGAACTTAGCAGAAATTCAAAATTTTCCTACGTGTCACCAAGATCTATCCATGGAGAGACCAGCAACGAGGGGAAGAAGAGTGCATCTACATACCCTTGTAGATCGCTAAGCGGAAGCGTTCAAGTGAACGGGGTTGATGGAGTCGTACTCGTCGTGATCCAAATCACCGATGATCCTAGTGCCGAACGGACGGCACCTCCGTGTTCAACACATGTACAGCCCGGTGACGTCTCCTATGCCTTGATCCAGCAAGGAGAGAAGGAGAGATTGAGGAAGAATCCATCCAGCAGCAGCACAACGGCGTGGTGGTGGTGGTTGGGGAGCGTGGCAATCCAGCAGGGCTTCGCCAAGCACCACGGAATATGAGGAGAAAGAGAGGGAGGGCTGCACCAACGAGAGAGATCAAATCGCATGTATTGGGCAGCCCCTAGGCCAAGTATATATAGGGGAAGGGGAGGGGCTGCTCCCCCTTTAGGGTTTCCACCCCTAGGGGTGGCAGCCAGCCTAGATCCCATCTAAGGGAGGCGGCCAAGGGGGAGGGAGGAGGGAGGCGCACCAGGATGGGCCGTAGGGCCCATCTGCCCTAGGGTTTTCCCCCTCTCCTCTTCCCTTGCGCCTTGGGCCTTGTGGGAGGGCGCACCAGCCCACCTGGGGCTGGTCCCCTTCCACACTTGGCCCATGAAGCCCTCCGGGGCTGGTGGCCCCACTTGGTGGACCCCCAGGGCCCTCCCGATGGTCCCAGTACGTTACCGATAAACCCCGAAACTTTTCCGGTGACCAAAATAGGACTTCCCATATATAAATGTTTACCTCCGGACCATTCCAGAACTCCTCGTGACGTCCTGTATCTCATCCGGGACTCCGAACAACATTCGGTAACCACATACAAACTTCCTTTATAACCCTAGCGTCATCGAACCTTAAGTGTGTAGACCCTACGGGTTCGGGAACCATGCAGACATGACCGAGACGTTCTCCGGTCAATAACCAATAGCGGGATCTGGATACCCATGTTGGCTCCCACATGTTCCATGATGATCTCATCGGATGAACCACGATGTCAAGGACTTAATCAATCCCGTATACAATTCCCTTTGTCTATCGGTACGATACTTGCCCGAGATTCGATCGTCGGTATCCCGATACCTTGTTCAATCTCGTTACCGGCAAGTCTCTTTACTCGTTCCGTAACACATCATCCCGTGATCAACTCCTTGACCACATTGTGCACATTATGATGATGTCCTACCGAGTGGTTCCAGAGATACCTCTCCGTCACACGGAGTGACAAATCCCAGTCTCGATTTGTGCCAACCCAACAGACACTTTCAGAGATACCCGTAGTGCACCTTTATAGTCACCCAGTTACGTTGTGACGTTTGGCACTTATTTATTATTGCCTCTAGGGCATATTTCCAACACATCCCACCTTTTTTCTTCAACAATTATTGGTTAGTATCGGTTGAGCCTAAGTTTTTGCTTGTTCACATGAGTTGTGCTATTCTTAGAATGTCGTTTCATTTTGTTTTTGCTTCCTGTTTTAATAAAATACTTAGAACTGAAAGTTTTTAAATAAGAGAGAGACTTCAAATAGCTACCCATTTACATAACTACTTGCTTGATCTTCACTTATATCTTTTTGGAGTAGCTTATCATTTACTCTTGTGCTTCACTTACATCATATGGGTAACTTGTTGAATGAATTGAATATCATGAAGTTGAAATTATATGTTCATATCATGCCTAGTGGTAGCTTCACATTGGGTTTAGAAAGTGAAATCTTTTGAAGCTTGACAATCACAATATTGGTCATACAAGCAATTCATGAATGATTAGTAGAAGGAAGAGAACTTTCGCATGCAAATACACTATCTTGGAAATCTTTTGTGATTGTGAGCCCCCATCAAAATATTATATGCCAAAATTGTTGACGTTGGACAAGGAAGACAATGTAATGATTTATGTATGTTCATATTCACACAGAAGATATATTGTCATAGATCGTTCAGCATGTGGTGCTTGCCCCCCATCTTTGCTAGCCAAAAAATTTGCACCAAGTAGAGATACTACTTGTGCAACCAAAAACCCTTAAACCCAAATCTTATTTTCAAGAGTCCACCATACCTACCTAAGGATTGAGCAAGATCCTTCAAGCAAGTTGTCATCGGTGCAATAAGGCAATAAAAATTGCTTCTAAAAGTGTTAGGTCATTTAGTGTAAGAGAAAATTGAGCATTGTACGGACTTGTGACGGCAAAGAATAAAAGTGACAGACTGCACAATAAAGGCTGCTATCATAAGGGGCAATATAACGTGATGTTCTTTTGCACTAAGGGGTTGAGCATACAAACAAAAGAGAGCGCATGGCAACCTCTGCTTCCCTCTATGAAGGGCCTATCTTTTACTTTTTAGTATTTACTTTTATGCAATGGTTCAAAGTTTTTCTCTCTATTCCTTTTTATTTTTCTCTTTTGGCAAGCATCATGTGGTGAGAAAAGATCTAGGCACATATATCTAGTTGGATATGGGTAGCATGAGTTATTATTGTTGACATCACCCTTGAGGTGAATACATTGGGAGGCAAAACAATAAGCCCATATCTTTCTTTGTGTCTGGTTGAAATGTTTTGGTCATGTGTACGCGGTGAGTGTTAGCAATCATAGAATACTATATGATGGTTGAGTATGTGGAGCTCTTACTTAAACTATGTTCAATATGTTGAATTGCAATTGCTTGGTGACTAAGAACATAGGTTCTTGAGTTTCAAGAGAATTCATTGTTTGAACCTTAACATGTGAATTGGTTGCTACTTTAACATGAGAAATAATTGTTGTTATGATGCTAGGAAAAGTGATTGAAATTGTCATTGATCAAACGTGTGCACTTTGCTAGCATTCACACTGCATAAATTATTTATTTTATCATTTACCTACTCGAGGACGAGTAGGAATTCAGCTTGGGGGTGCTAATACGTCTCCAACGTATCTACAATTTATGAAGTATTCATGCCGTTATATTATCATTCTTGGATGTTTTACAATCATTTTATAGCAACTTTATATCATTTTTTGGGACTAACCTATTGACCCAGTGCCCAGTGCCAGTTGTTATTTTTTTCTTGTTTTTTACATCACAGGAAATCAATATAGGAGTCCAAACACCGTGAAACTTTTGTGGATTTTTATGGACCAGAAGACATCTAGTGGGCCAGAGAAGCACCTGGGGGTGCCCCGAGGGGGGCACAACCAACCAAGGCGCGCCTGGGGGCCCAGGCGCGCCTAGGTGGGTTGTTCCCACCTCGGTGGCCTCCTACACCCCCTCTTTACCCTATAAATTTGCAAATATTCCAATAACCCTCGGGGTTAACCTAGAACAGACCGCAGGCCTCTGTAGCCACCGAAAACACATCTAGACCCCGTTCCAGCACTCCGCCGGAGGGGGGAATCATCATCGGTGGCCATTTTCATCATCCCGGCGGCCACCACGATGAGGAGGGAGTAGTCCACCCTCGGGGCTGAGGGTTTGTACTAGTAGCTATGTGTTTAATCTCTCTCTCATGTTCTTGAGATGTCATGATCTTGATGTATCGTGGGCTTTGTTAATATAGTTGGATCATATGGTGTTTTCCCCTCTCCATCTTGTTGTGAATTGAGTTTTCCCTTTGAGATTTCGTTTTATCAGATTGAATACTTTTATGGATTTGAGAGCACTTGATATATGCCTTGCATATGAATACTCGTGGTGACAATGGGGTATCGTATTGATTAACTTGATATATGTTTTGGCACTCAACTCGCAAATTCCCAAGGTGACATTGGGGTAATCTACGCATAGGGGTTGATGCACGTTCTTGTCTTTGTTTCTCCAATAGAAATTTTGGGGCACTCTTTGAGGTTCTTTGTGTTGGATTGAGTATTATGAATCTGAAATTATTTGTTGTTATTTTAGTATGAACTCTTGGATAGATCGATCGTAAAGAATAGCTTCGAGGTGGTTTCGTACACTACAAATAATTTCTTCTTATGTTCTCTACTAGATAGGAACTTCAGAGTGATTCTTCATCACACTTTGAGGGGTGGTTATATGATCCAATTATATTAGCACTGCTGAGAGATTGCACTAGTGAAAGTATGAACCCTAGGCCTCATTTTCAAGCATTGAAATACCGTTTGTGCTCCGTTTTATCAATTGCTACATTGCTGTTTTTTACTGTTCCTATTACAAAAATCAATATCTACTATCATTACTACCCTTGTATCACCATCTCTTCGCCGAACTAGTGCACCTATACAAATTACCATTGTATTTGGTGTGTTGGGGACACAATAGACTTTTTATTATTTGGTTGCATGGTTGTTCGAGAGAGATCATCTTCATCCTACGCCTCCCACAGATTGTTAAACCTTAGGCCATCCACTTGAGGGAAAATTGCTACTGTCCTACAAAACTCTGCGCTTGGAGGCCCAACACGTGTCTACAAGAATAAAGTTGCATAGTAGACATCAGATAACTTGTGAAATTTTATGTTTACGCCAGTGGAGATATGAAAAGTGTGCAACATCTCCTTAAGAGCAATCAATCGGGGGTCCACTGCAGGTGCAATCAGTAGGGTATCATCGGCATACTGAATAATGGGGAAATCCTTGTCATGAGAAGGTATAGGTTGTGAGAGAACCCCTTTGTTAAGCATATCATTTAACACAGATTACAGTAAATCAGTTGCCAGGATAAATAATAAAGGAGAAAGAGGGTCACCCTAACGCCCACCTCTCTTACACTTAAAGAGCTTGCTTGGCACACCATTAAGTGAAATGGAAGAAGAACCCGAAGTCATAATTTCCAAGACCCAATTCCTCCACTTACTTTCAAAACCATTGTGTTGCAAAATTGCCTCATGTTCTATAGTATCAAAAGCCTTAGCAAATACCAACTAGATTATTAACACTGGCCTTTTAGAGGCATGACACTAGTGCAAGTATTCAAAAGGCCAAGCAATACAATCCTGAAGAGACATCCATTTAAGAAAATCATATTGATTATTATGAATGCATTGCAAGATGACCTTATGTAGTTTGTTTGCAAGGAGCTTTCTCAAGAACTTCGGACCGCCATTAGTGAGAGAGATGGGCCTAAAATCATTGAGTCCCTCTTGAGAGAGAATTTAGAGTGATCAGAGAGCCATCGATACTTTCCAAGCTAATTTTTCCATGAAAAAGAATCATTAATAAGGTTGATAAAATCTTGCTTGATAATGGACCAACACCTTCTAACAAAAATTCTAGTGAAACCATCAGGGCCTGGTGCCCTGTCAATTGGCAGTTCCTTCAAAACAGCTAATATTTCTTCTCCAAAAAAGGCAGAGATAGCACCTCAAGTCCAGGAATGAAGGAAGATCAAAGCCCATTACAATTCCTTGGGTCATGTCCATTCCGCATTTAAACATGACCAAAAGGATTCCCGCCATCTGTTGATGTCAGTAATCACACCTGAATCATCAGCTTTCAAACTAGCAATGGAATAGCGCATATATTTCTCTGTATCGCCATGGCCGGGAACATAACATTAGGTTTAGTTTTCTCATGTGAATTTGTTTGCTTTGTTATTAAATAGATTTTACCTATTGTTTTTCATCACACATACAAAATATAAAAATCAAAAAATGTAGTCACTAACCATAGAGTTAAGGAACCTCCTAAAATCCCCATGCTAGAAAAACTTGCAATTCTTTTTATGATGAGGTAATTCATGATCCTGTTGAAACTCCAAATAGTTTGGCTATGGAAAAGGCATTGGGAGGATTTGATGTCTTCATGCAACAGCGCTGGTCCCAAAAGGGAAAAAGGCTTAAAGGATTAGACCTATTACATTGTTAAGCTTGGGAAAGGTATGCATTCTCTTAATTAAGAGATTACTATCTCTTAGCAACAATATCTCTCATCATACTTTTAAGAATATCTAGTTACTAGTGATAAGAATAAGATTAAGAGAGAACTCACTACACACATTTATTTATTTATTTTTCTCGAAAATATGCATAAGAAACCTACAACCGAGAGTCTTACAAGTTGTTACACTCGCGCACATCCAGGATCAAACACATACCTACTGGTACATACCCTCAGCCCCGAGGGTGAACTACTCCCTCCTCGTCATGGAGAGCGCCATGATGATGAAGATGGCCACCGGAGAGGGATTCCCCCTCCGGCAGGGTGCCGGAACGGGTCTAGATTGGTTTTCGGTGGCTGCAGAGGCTTGTGGCGATGGAACTCCCGATCTAGGTTTCTTTCTGAAAGTTTGGGGTTATATAAGAGGTGTTGGAGTTGGGAACAAGTCAGGGGGGTCCCCGAGGCGGCCACGAGGTAGGGGCGCCCAGGGGGGTAGGACGCGCCCCCACCCTCGTGGTGGCCTCGGGACTCTTCTGGCCCATCTCCGGTACTCCGTGGGCTTCTTCTGGTCGAAAATTGATCTCCGTGAAATTTCAAGTCAATTGGAATCCGTTTGGTTTTCCTTTTATGTGATACTCAAAAACAAGGAAAAAAAACAGAAACTGGCACTGGCACTGGGCTCTAGGTTAATAGGTTAGTCCCAAAAAATCATATAAAATAGCATATAAATGCATATAAAACATCCAAGGTTGATAATATGATGGCATGGAACAATCAAAAATTATATATACGTTGCAGCACCATGAGTAGAGAAGGGGATTGGTGGCGGCAGCCATTATGCTGCTCCTCGCATGGCGCCGGCAAGATAAGCTTTCCATCACCACAGCCTACGCCACTCACTTTGACATAGAAGAATCGATGCGGAGGGGGTCAAAGGAGAAGGGATTACTAGATGGAACAGTCGCTCGAGACGAAGCGGTAACAGGCGCTTTTCCTATTTGACACTTACTATGGCAAACTGTCACCGCAACGCAGACGCAATGCTCGAGATCGAGCAAAGCGGCCGGCCCAGTAAGTATGGCTTTATGTTTACGATTTTTGGAACTTTTCGGACGTTCTAGATGGTTCCTGAACCAATTTTCTCTTTTCTCCTTTCTTTGTTTCTTTTCTATTTTCCATCTTTCTTTTTTCTGTTTCTTTCTCTCTTTTTCCTTCCTTCTTTTTTTCTATTTCTTTTTTCCTTTCCTTTTTTCTTTTGTTTCTTTTTCCTTTTTCTTTTCCAAGTTCAATTTTCTTTTCTATACAAAATTAGAAATTAATATTTTATTTGTAGTTTTCAAAATTTGTTTGTTTTTCCCATTAACTGTTCCTGTTTTCCAATTTTGATCAAACTTCCAAAAGAAATTTAGAATTTCAAAATTTGTTCGCTTCCTTTAAGAAAATGTTCAAAAAGTCTAGACTAAAATTTTCCAAATAATGTTCGCATTTCTAAACTTTGTTCAAAAATAACTTTTTCCAGGAATTTCAGAAAATGCTCATATATTCAAAATTTGTTATCATATTCAAAAAGTAATTATTTTCAAAGTTTTCTCATAAATTCAAAAAAAGTTTGCTTTTCAAAATTTTTGTTCTTAATGTCAAAAAAGGTTCTTGTTTTCAAAAAATGTTCATATTTTCAAAATTTGTTTGCAAATTCAAAAAATGTTCTGGGATTTCATAAAATATTTGTTTTCGATAAAATTGTTTAGAATTTTCAATTGTTTTGCGGCTTTCAATTTTCTTCCTATTTTTCCAAAATTGTTTGCATTTTCAAAATATTTTTCATACTTTCCAAAATTTTTTCTCATTTTGAGTTCTGTTTTTTTCAAACAATGTTTGTGATTCCAAAAAAAGTTTGTGTTTTCTCAAAATGTTAAAATAATTGTTAAGAAATTTTTTAAAAGTTCATGTTTCAAAATTATTGTCCTTTTATGTAAAAGGAAATCACATTCAAAAATAAAAAACTTGTGCGGCTTATATCTTATTAAAATGTGTTGCCATATTAGATGAGAAATCGGAGTAATTATGGTGCCTAGTGACGTGGTTCACTCGCTGGAGGTATTGTGTTCGATCCCTCTTACGCTCACTCGTTTTAAATTTTTGCAAACTAATATTTTAAGTTTTGTTGTTGTTGTCGTTTCTTTTAGTATCATGCTACATATCCTGCACTAGTTCTAGCCAGTCGCAATGGCTAGCAATGTGAGTGAATCTGCCGCTGGTTGTGGCCTTGTGGGTTCGAATCCCAGCCAGTTCTTACTTTTTGTTGATTTTTACTGCGCTCCACCATAAATGGGCCGGCCCAGGTGAGCTCTCCCTTGTGCGGTTGGTGGACTATTTGCCGTAGTAAGCGGCATATAGGACGTCCCAGTAACGGGATCTGTTCCCGGACTAGGATGGGCGGAATCAACCGAGACTTAAGGTGTGATCTGTTTACACCGTATTCGTTTACGGGCCGGCCCAACCAAACGTCATTAACGGTATGAGGATGCAGTGTAATCGAATAACTGATTTGATTAAAACTTCTTTGCCTGCCACGGACAACAATTTTTCCATCCACCCTCTTATCCTTTCCCATACTTGGTCCCGTAGATATCTAAAAGTTCCATTGATCGAATGACAAGCACCAATGGGCATACCAAGGTATCTCTCACTAAGGGATTTATTGTGCACATTGAGTGAATTCTTTACTTCTTGTCTATGGTTTTGAGGGGAGCCTTTACTAAAAAATATCGATGATTTATCACTAGTGGAGAAAAGCCTAGCTATGGCGTGCCAAAAACAGCCTTGCTGGCATAGACACACGACGACACTAATATGGTGTCATTGCTAAAAGGTAGTGGTGGCATTGGAGGACACGTCAGCAGTATCCTACATCGTGTTGGCGTATGACCAGTCCAGCGCCAGCACTAAGTTCATCATAACTCAGGCGTGCCTACTTGTCCAACGCCAGCAAATGGGTTTTTGGTAATAAAAAATTACTCATCAACACTAGCTACTTACTTAATAGATACTACTGACCACAATATGCTCATCAACACTAAGTACTTACTTAATAGATAATCATTATAGAAGAGGCTCATGAACTCAAGAAGTTGATATTAAACTTCAAAAAAGTTCACTCAAGTACTCTAGTTCCTCGATCATCATCAACTAATAAGATGAACTAGGTATCTACTTCAAAACTAATCTTCATCAAGGAGTATGCCCAGCTGGAGAAGCTTCTTTTTATCCCCCTCTCTTTCTCTTCTGGAATGACCTATGTCCATTTTCATGTCAATCCTCTCAGCCCTGAGGCATCTCCTCTCCTCCGTCAGTTTATCTCGATCCTCAACGAGCTTATCCTCTCGTCCCTAAGCTGATTAATCTCCTGAACGAGTGATACATCTCCAATACTATCAACCTTGGATGTTTTATATGCATTTATATGCTATTTTATATGATTTTGGGGACTAACCTATTAACCTAGAGCTAGTGCCAGTTTCTGTTTTTTCCTTATTTTTGAGTTTTACAGAAAAGGAAAATCAAACGGAGTCCAATTGACCCGAAACTTCACGGAACTTATTTTTGGAACAGAAGAAGGCCATGGAGTAAAAGATTTGGGCCAGAAGAGTCTCGGGCTGCCCACGAGGGTGGGGGCGTGCCCACCCCCTGGGCGCGCCTCCCTACCTCGTGGACAGCCTGGAGACCCCCCCGACTTGTTCTCGACGGTAAAACCTCTTATATATACTGAAACTTTTAGAAAGAAACCTAGATCGGGAGTTCCGCCGCCGCAAGCCTCTGTAGCCACCGAAAACCAATCTAGACCCATTTCGTCACCCTACCGAAGGGGGGGAATCCCTCTCTGGTGGCCATCTTCATCATCCCTGTGCTCTCCATGACGAGGAGGGAGTAGTTCACCCTCGGGGCTGAGGGTATGTACCAGTAGCTATGTGTTTGATCTCCCTCTCTCGTGTTCTTGATTTGGAATGATCTTGATGTATCGCGAGCTTTCCTATTATAGTTGGATCTTATGATGTTTCTCCCCCTCTACTCTCTTGTAATGGATTGAGTTTTTCCCTTTGAAGTCATCTTATCGGATTGAGTCTTTAAGGATTTGAGAACACTTGATGTATGTCTTGCATGTGCTTATCTGTGGCAACAATGGGATATCACGTGATCCACTTGATGTATGTTTTGGTGATCAACTTGCGAGTTCCGTGACATCGTGAACTTATGCATAGGGGTTGGCACACGTTTTCATCTTGACTCTCCGGTAGAAACTTTGGGGCGCTCTTTGAAGTTCTTTGTGTTGGTTGAATAGATGAATATGATATTGTGTGATGCATATCGTATAATCATACTCACGGATACTTGAGGTGACATTGGAGTACCTAGGTGACATTAGGGTTTTGGTTGATTTGTGTCTTAAGGTGTTATTCTGGTACAAACTCTATGATAGATTGAACGAAAAGAATAGCTTCATGTTATTTTACTACGGACTCTTGAATAGGTCGATCATAAAGGATTACTTTGAGGTGGTTTCGTACCCTATAATAATCTCTTCGTTTGTTCTCCGCTATTAGTGACTTCGAAGTGACTCTTTGTTGCATGTTGAGGGATAGCTATATGATCCAATTATGTTATTATTGTTGATAGAACTTGCACTAGTGAAAGTATGAACCCTAGGCCTTGTTTCAACTCATTGCAATACCGTTTGTGCTCACTTTTATCATTAGTTACCTTGCTTTTTTTATATTTTCATATTACAAAAACCTATATCTACCTTCCATATTGCACTTGCGTCACCATCTCTTCGCCGAACTAGTGCACCTATACAATTTACCATTGTATTGGGTGTGTTGGGAACACAAGAGACTCTTTGTTATTTGGTTGCAGGGTCGTTTGAGAGAGACCATCTTCATCCTACGCCTCCCACGGATTGATAAACCTTAGGTCATCCACTTGAGGGAAATTTGCTACTATCCTACAAACCTCTACACTTGGAGGCCCAACAACGTCTACAAGAAGAAGGTTGTGTAGTAGACATCAACGAGCCGAACAGTATCCTTGCCTAGCTCTTTAATCTCCCCCTTTAGATCGTCATTTGCCCCTTGCACGCTCTTGATGACATACTCAAAAGTGTCTAAGAATTCATTGTTGCCCATGTCCACATCGCACACCGACTTGTTGTTGCCTCCAGAATTGGCCATGACCTACAAGCACATGTATACAAAACATCTTTACTGGTATTGCAGAAAATAGTTATAGATTAGTGGGAAACATCATGGAAACATGGCAAGTTTTATTTCTGTCAGTTTCAGACTTGGCAGATTTCATCAAGGGTAAAACAACAACAATATCATAGCTTGTGCATAACTAGCTTTGGACAACAACAATATAGCACTATCGATATATTTACACAATTGTGCCTAAGTTGAGTTGTGACAAAGTGTGGCAAGTTGTGGCTTGGAACCAAACAACCCCTAAGGCATTGTTTGGATTGTGACTATATTTGCCACACTATTTTGCCACACCTAACTTGGAGCATTACTTTCGAGTGGAAATTTTCTTTATACACTCAACTATTTTGCCACACCTTGGAGCATTACTTTCGACATTGGACACTCAACTATTTTAATTAAACCGAAGATTCATGAGAAGCTAGTGATATATGTGAGATGGTGCAAAAGTAATACACATCAGCAACTCAAACAATTTGTTATGGATTACAACAGCAACTCAAACACTCTGTTTCAGAATTTAGATGCTTTCAAAGATGATGACTTAAAAAATATTTACCTTAGTTTGATTAACAGATTGCACTTCCAATTTCTACAACTAGTGCTAACTGAAGATTGAAAAATATATCTACCTTAATTCTAGACAACTACAACAAATTGTCACTGCCTAGCAGTGATGAACCCCAGTGATGCAAATAAAAAAATTGACAATGACAGTGAGCTACAGCAAAACAGGGAGGGATGATATGCTCAACAGGGTTGGAGCGGAGGGTCGCCTATAGTCTACTCCATCCTCGTCGCTACTGTAGTCGTTGAAACCCTAGCATAGGGAATGCGAAACACACCTCTGATTAAAAAAATCCAAATGGACCAGATGATAGTGGGAGGCTCAGATGTGTACCTTAGGACCGGAGATCGCCGGAATCGAAGTGGCGACGACGAGCGGCGAGAGAGGGAGAGAAAGGGAAACGAAACATAGCAACGGGGCAGAGAGAGGGAGTGGGCGAAGGGGCCGTTGCCCCCTTTGGTTTTGACCCCCACGGCATCCTAATACTATTTGGGCTTGCCCAATAAGAAAAAATATCACCACCTAAGAAATGTCATTATTTCCATCTAAAATAATAGAAATTTAACAAAAGTAAACAATAATATACTATAAAAAAGATGACCACATAAAAAACTAAAAAGAAAAAAATTGGAAGTGTCAAACTACATATTTGAAGGCTCAAAACTATAGATTTCAAGTCTTAAACTAAAAAGGGAAAAAAGTAAATTTAAAGTCTCAAAGTACATATTTTTAAAAATTTAATTACTTCCATTTAAAATAATAAAAAAGTAATAAAAGTAAACTATAATATACTATAAAAAGATCACCGCATAAAAAACTAAAAATAAAAATATTTGGAAGTGTCAACCTACATATTTTAAGGCACAAAACTATAGATTTTAAGTCTTAAACTAAAAGGAAAAAAGTAAATTTAAAGTCTCAAAGTACATATTTTTAAAAAATTCATTATTTCGATTTAAAATAATAGAAATTTAATAAAAGTAAACTATAATATACTATAAAAAAGATCACCACATAAAAAACTAAAGAGAAAAAAATTGGAAGTGTCAAACTACATATTTGAAGCCTCAAACTATAGATTTCAAGTCTTAAACTAAAAATGGGGAAAAGGTAAATTTAAAGTCTCAAAGTACATATTTAAAAAAATGTCATTATTTCCATTTAAAATAATATAAACTTAATAAAAGTAAACTATAATATACTAAAAAAAATGACCACATAAAAAACTAGAATGAAAAAGAAATTGGAAGTGTCAAACTACATATTTAAAAGCTCAAAACTATATGTTTCAATCAAGTCTTAAACTAAAAAGGAAAAAAAGTAAATTTAAAGTCTCAAAGTACATGTTTTAAAAAATATCATTATTTCCATTTAAAATAATAGAAATTTAATAAAAGTAAACAATAATATACTATCAAAATTTGGAAGTGTCAAACTACATATTTGAAGGCACGCCACAAATAAATATAATAGTGCTGGCGTTCTATGCTATTCCATGACAGCACTATATTACGCCTGGTACAAATTATTGATCCTATATACTTCTGACGCTACCCTATTTTCCAACGCCACAACTATGCCCCTAGTAATTTCATACCAAATAAGCCAACGCCACCACTATTTGGAAAAATTGTGCTGGCGTTGGTTGCAAATGGCGCGCCACCAACGAATGTTGTGGCTAGCACCTTTTCCACTAGTGTATCATGATTCACCTTTTGTCCTGACGCTGCACAATATGACTCAGGCAAGTTTTGTTGGGGAACGTAGTAATTTCAAAAACAATTCCAACGCATATGCAAGATCATGGTGATGCATAGCAACGAGAGGGGAGAGTGTTGTCCACGTACCCTTGTAGACCGTAAGCGGAAGCGTTAGCACAATGTGGTTGATGTAGTCGTACGTCTTCACGATCCGACCGATCAAGTACCGAACGCACGGCACCTTCGAGTTCTGCACACGTTCAACTCGATGACGTCCCTCGAACTCCGATCCAGCCGAGTGTTGAGGGAGAGTTTCGTCAGCACGACGGCGTGGTGACGATGATGATGTTCTACCGACGCAGGGCTTCGTCTAAGCACCGCTATGATATGATCGAGGTGGATTACGGTGGAGGGGGTACCGCACATGGCTAAGAGATCAAGAGATCAATTGTTGTGTCTTTGGGATGCCCCCTGCCCCCGTATATAAAGGAGTGGAGGAGGGAGAGGGCCGGCCCTCTCTATGGCGCGCCCTAGGGGAGTCCTACTCCCACCGGGAGTAGGATTCCCCCTTTCCTAGTAGAACTAGGAGCCCTTCCAAGTATTAGGAGTAGGAGGGAAGGAAAGAGAAGGGAAAAGGAGAAGGAAGGAAGGAAGGGGCCCCCCTCCCTAGTCCAATTCGGACCAGCCCATGGGGAGGGGTGCGGCCACCCTTTGAGGTCTTTCTCTCCTTTCCCGTATGGCCCATTAAGTCCCAATACGAATTCCCGTAACTCCTCGGTACTCCCGAAAATACCCGAATCACTCGGAACCTTTCCGATGTCCGAATATAGTCGTCTAATATATCGATCTTGATGTCTCGACCATTTCGAGACTCCTCGTCATGTCCTCGATCTCATCCGGGACTCCGAACTCCTTCGGTACATCAAAACTCATAAACTCATAATATAACTATCATCGAAACCTTAAGCGTGCGGACCCTACGGGTTCGAGAACAATGTAGACATGACTGAGACACGTCTCCGGTCAATAATCAATAGCAGAACCTGGATGCTCATATTGGCTCCCACATATTCTACAAAGATCTTTATCGGTTAGACCGCATAACAACATACGTTGTTCCCTTTGTCATCGGTATGTTACTTGCCCGAGATTCGATCGTCGGTATCTCAATACCTAGTTCAATCTCGTTACCAGCAAGTCTCTTTACTCGTTCCATAATACATCATCCTGCAACTAACTCATTAGTTGCAATGCTTGCAAGGCTTAAGTGATGTGCATTACCGAGAGGGCCCAGAGATAACTCTCCGACAATCGGAGTGACAAATCCTAATCTCGAAATACGCCAACCCAACAAGTACCTTCGGAAACACCTATAGAGCACCTTTATAATCACCCAGTTACGTTGTGACGTTTGGTAGCACACAAAGTGTTCCTTCGATAAACGGGAGTTGCATAATCTCATAGTCATAGGAACATGTATAAGTCATGAAGAAAGCAATAGCAACATACTAAACAATCAAGTGCTAAGCTAACGGAATGGGTCAAGTCAATCACATCATTCTCCTAATGATGTGATCCCATTAATCAAATGACAACTCATGTCTATGGCTAGGAAACATAACCATCTTTGATCAACGAGCTAGTCAAGTAGAGGCATACTAGTGACATACTGTTTGTCTATGTATTCACACATTTATCATGATATAAGGAAATAAATAATAACTTTATTATTGCCTCTAGGGCATATTTCCTTCAGTCTCCCACTTGCACTAGAGTCAATAATCTAGTTCACATCACCATGTGATTTAACACCAATAGTTCACATCACCATGTGATTAACACCCATAGTTCACATCGTCATGTGACCAACACCCAAAGGGTTTACTAGAGTCAATAATCTAGTTCACATCGCTATGTGATTAACACCCAATGAGTAATAAGGTATGATCATATTTTGCCTGTGAGAGAAGTTTAGTCAACGGGTCTGCCATATTCAGATCCGTATGTATTTTGCAAATTTCAATGTCAACAATGCTCTGCACGGAGCTACTCTAGCTAATTGCTCCCACTTTCAATATGTATCCAAATTGAGACTTAGAGTCATCTAGATCAGTGTCAAAATTTGCATCGACGTAACCCTTTACAACGAACCCTTTTTGTCAAGTCCATAATCAAGAAACATATCCTTATTCCACAAAGGATAATTTTGACCGCTGTCGAGTGATCTACTCCTAGATCACTATTGTACTCCCTTGCCAAAATCAGGGCAGGGTATACAATAGGTCTGGTACACAGCATGGCATATTTTATAGAACCTATGGCTAAGGCATAGGGAATGAATTGCATTCTCTCTCTATCTTCTGTCGTGGTCGGGTTTTGAGTCTTACTCAACTTCACACCTTGTAACACAGGCACGAACTCTTTCTTTGACTGTTCCATTTTGAACTACTTCAAAATCTTGTCAAGGTATGTACTCATTGAAAAACTTATCAAGCGTCTTGATCTATTTCTATAGATCTTGATGCTCAATATGTAAGCAGCTTCACCGAGGTCTTTCTTTGAAAAACTCCTTTCAAACACTCCTTTATGCTTTGCAGAATAATTCTATATTATCTCCGATCAACAATATGTTATTCACATATACTTATCAAAAATGCTGTAGTGCTCCCACTCACTTTCTTGTAAATACATGCTTCACTGCAAGTCTGTATAAAACTATATGCTTTGATCAACTTATCAAAGCGTATATTCCAACTCCGAGATGCTTGCACCAGTCCAAAGATGGATCGTTGGAGCTTGCATATTTTGTTAGCACCTTTAGGATTGACAAAACTTTCTTGTTGCGTCATATACAACTCTTCTTTAATAAATCTATTAAGGAATGCAGTTTTGTTTATCCACTTGCCAGATTTCATAAAATGCGGCAATTGCTAACATGATTCGGACAGACTTAAGCATAGATACGAGTGAGAAACTCTCATCGTAGTCAACACCTTGAACTTGTCGAAAACCTTTTTGCGACAATTCTAGCTTTTGTAGATAGTGACACTACTATCAGCGTCCGTCTTCCTCTTGAAGATCCATTTAATATCAATGGCTCGCCGATCAATGGGCAAGTCAATCAAAGTCCATACTTTGTTCTTATACATGGATCTCATCTCAGATTTAATGGCCTCAAGCCATTTCGCGAAACTGGGATCATCATCGCTTCCTCATAGTTCGTAGGCTCGTCATGGTCAAGTAACATGACCTCCAGAACAGGATTACCGTACCACTCTGGTGCGGATCTCACTCTTGTTTACCTACGAGGTTCGGTAGCAACTTGATCTGAAGTTACATGATCATCATCATTAGCTTCCTCACTAATTGGTGTAGTAGTCACAGGAACATATTTCTGTGATGAACTACTTTCCAATAAGGGAGCAAGTAAAGTTACCTCATCAAGTTCTACTTTCCTCCTACTCACTTCTTTCGAGAGAAACTCCTTCTCTAGAAAGGATCCATTCTCAGCAACGAATAACTTGCCTTCGGATCTGTGATAGAAGGTGTGCCCAACAGTTTCTTTTGGGTATCCTATGAAGATTTACTTCTCCAATTTGGGTTCGAGCTTATCATGTTGAAACTTTTTCACATAAGCATCGTAGTCCCAAACTTTAAGAAACGACAGCTTAGGTTTCTCGCCAAACCACAGTTCATACGGTGTCATCTCCACGGATTTATATGGTGCCCTATTTAACGTGAATGTAGCTGTCTCTAATGCATACCCCCAAAACGATAGCGGTAAATCAGTAAGAGACGTCATAGATCACACCATATCTAATAAAGTATGGTTACGACGTTCGGACACACCATTACACTGTGGTGTTCCAGGTGGCATGAGTAATGAAACTATTTCACATTGTTTTAATTAAAGGCCAAACTCGTAACTCAAATATTTTACTTCTGCGATCATATCGTAGAAACTTTTATTTTGTTACGATGATTCTCCACTTCACTCTGAAATTCTTTGAACTTTTCAAATGTTTCGGACTTGTGTTTCATCAAGTAGATATACTCATATCTGCTCAAATCATCTGTGAAGATCAGAAAATAATGATACATGTCGCGAGCCTCAATATTCATCGGACCACATACATTAGTATGTATGATTTCCAACAAATCTGTTGCTCGCTCCATTGTTCCGAATAACGGAGTCTTAGTCATCGTGCCCATGAGGCATGGTTCGAAAGCATCAACTGATTCATAATCAAGTGATTCCAAAAGCCCATCAGCATGGATTTTCTTCATGCGCTTTACACCAATATGACCTAAACGGCAGTGCCACAAATAAGTTGCACTATCATTATTAACTTTGCATCTTTTTGGCTTCAATATTATGAAAATGTGTGTTACCACGATCGAGATCGAACAAACCATTTTCATTGGGTGTATGACCATAGAAGGTTTTATTCATGTAAACAGAACAACAATTATTCTCTAGCTTACATGAATAACCGTATTGCAATAAACATGATCCAATCATATTTATGCTTAACGCAAACACCAAATAACATTTATTTAGGTTCAACACTAATCCCGAAAGTATAGGGAGTGTGCGATGATGATCATATCAATCTTGGAACCACTTCGAACACACATCGTCACTTCACCCTTAACTAGTCGTTGTTTATTTTGCAACTCCCATTTCGGGTTACTACTCTTAGCAACTAAACCAGTATCAAATACCAAGGGGTTGCTATAAACACTAGTAAAGTACACATCAATAACATGTATATCAAATATAGCATTGTTCAGTTTGCCATCCTTCTTATCCGCCAAATACTTGGGGTAGTTCCGCTTGCAGTGACCATTCCCTTTGCAGTAGAAGCACTTAGTCTCAGGCTTAGGTACAGACTTGGGCTTCTTTAATTGAGTAGCAACTTGCTTGCCGTTCTTCTTGAAGTTCCCCTTCTTCCCTTTGCCCTTTTCTTGAAACTAGTGGTCTTGTCAACAATCAACACTTGATGCTTTTCTTGATTTCTACCTTCGTCGATTTCAGCATCACGAAGAGCTTGGGAATTGTTTTTGTCATCCCTTGCATACTATAGTTCATCACGAAGTTCTACTAACTTGGTGATGGTGACTAGAGAATTCTGTCAATCACTATTTTATCTGGAAGACTAACTTCCACTTGATTCAAGCGATTGTAGTACCCAGACAATCTGAGCACATGCTCACTGCTTGAGCTATTCTCCTCCATCTTTTAGCTATAGAACTTGTTGGAGACTTCATATCTCTCAACTCGGGTATTTGCTTGAAATATTAACTTCAACTCCTGGAACATCTCATATGGTCCATGACATTCAAAATGTCTTTGAAGTCCCGATTCTAAGCCGTTTAAGCATGGTGCACTAAACTATCAAGTAGTCATCATATTGAGCTAGCCAAACATTCATAACATCTGCATCTGCTCCTGCAATAGGTTTGTCACCTAGCGGTGCATCAAGGACATAATTCCTCTGTGCAGCAATGAGGATAGACCTCAGATCACGGATCCAATCCACGTCATTGCTACTAACACCTTTCAACTTAGTTTTCTCTAGGAACATATCAAAAATAAAACAGGGGAGCTAAATGCGAGCTATTGATCTACAACATAGATATGCTAATACTACCAGGACTAAGTTCATGATAAATTTAAGTTCAATTAATCATATTACTTAAGAACTCCCACTTAGATAGACATCCCTCTAATCATCTAAGTGAACGTGATCCATATCAACTAAACCATAACCGATCATCACGTGAAATAGAGTAGTTTTCAATGGTGAACATCATTATGTTGATCATATCTACTATATGATTCACGCTCGACCTTTTGGTCTCAGTGTTCCGAGGTCATATCTGTTATATGCTAGGCTCGTCAAGTTTAACCTGAGTATTCCGCGTGTGCAACTGTTTTGCACCCGTTGTATTTGAACGTAGAGCCTATCACACCCGATCATCACGTGGTGTCTCAGCACGAAGAACTTTCGCAACGGTGCATACTAAGGGAGAACACTTGTACCTTGATAATTAGTGAGAGATCATATTATAAAGCTACCGTCGAACTAAGAAAAATAAGATGTATAAAAGATAAACATCACATGCAATCAAAATATGTGACATGATATGGCCATTATCATCTTGTGGTTTTGATCTCCATCTCCAAAGCATCGTCATGATCTCCATCGTCACCGGCATGACACCATGATCTCCATCATCTTGATCTATATCAATGTGTCGTCACATGTTTGTCTCGCCAACAATTGCTCTTGCAACTATTGCTATCACATAGCGATAAAGTAAAGCAATTATTTGGCGCTTGCATCTTATGCGATAGAGAGATAACCATAAGGCTTTTGCCTGTTGCCGATAACTTCAACAAAACATGATCATCTCATACAACAACTTATATCTCATCACGTCTTGACCATATCACATCACAACATGCCCTGCAAAAACAAGTTAGACGTCCTCTACTTTGTTGTTGCAAGTTTTACGTGGCTGCTACGGGCTGAGCAAGAACTGTTCTTACCTACGCATCAAAACCACAACGATAGTTTGTCAAGTTGGTGCTGTTTTAACCTTCGCAAGGACCGGGCGTAGCCACACTCGGTTCAACTAAAGTTGGAGAAACTGACACCCGCCAACCACCTATGTGCAAAGCACATCGGTAGAACCAGTCTCGCGTAAGCGTACGCGTAATGTCGGTCCGGGCCGCTTCATCCAACAATACCGCCAAACCAAAGTATGACATGCTGGTAAGCAGTATGACTTATATCGCCCACAACTCACTTGTGTTCTACTCGTGCACAACATCAACGCAAAAAACCTAGGCTCGGATGCCACTATTGTGGAACGTAGTAATTTCAAAAAAAAATCCTACGCACACGCAAGATCATGGTGATGCATAGCAACGAGAGGGGAGAGTGTTGTCCATGTACCCTCGTAGACCATAAGCGGAAGCGTTAGCACAATGCGGTTGATGTAGTCGTACGTCTTCACGATCCGACCGATCAAGTACCGAACGCACGACACCTCCGAGTTCTGCACACGTTCAACTCGATGACGTCCCTCGAACTCCGATCCAGCTGAGTGTTGAGGGAGAGTTTCGTCAGCACGACGGCGTGGTGATGATGATGATGTTCTACCGACGCAGGGCTTCGCCTAAGCACCGCTACGATATGATCGAGGTGGATTAAGATGGAGGGGGCACCGCACACGGCTAAGAGATCAATTGTTGTGTCTTTGGGGTGCCCCCTGCCCCCGTATATAAAGGAGTGTTGGAGGGAGAGGGCGGGCCCTCTCTATGGCGCGCCCTAGGGGAGTCCTACTCCCACCGGGAGTAGGATTCCCCCTTTCCTAGTAGAACTAGGAGCCCTTCCAAGTATTAGGAGTAGGAGGGAAGGAAAGAGAAGGGAAAAGGAGAAGGAAGGAAGGGCCCCCCTGTTGGAAATATGCCCTAGAGGCAATAATAAAAGCATTATTATTATATTTCCTTGTTCATGATAATTGTCTTTATTCATGCTATAATTGTGTTATCCGGAAATCGTAATACATGTGTGAATAACAGACACCAACATGTCCCTAGTAAGCCTCTAGTTGACTAGCTTGTTGATCAACAGATAGTCATGGTTTCCTGACTATGGACATTGGATGTCATTGATAACGAGATCACATCATTAGGAGAATGATGTGATGGACAAGACCCAATCCTAAACATAGCATAAAGATTGTATAGTTCGTTTGCTAGAGTTTTTCCAAAGTCAAGTATCCTTTCCTTAGACCATGAGATCGTGTAACTCCCGGATGCCGTAAGAGTGCTTTGGGTATAACAAACGTCACAACATAACTGGGTGACTATAAAGGTATACTACAGGTATCTTCGAAAGTGTCTGTTGGGTTGACATGGATCAAGACTGGGATTTGTCACTCCGTATGACGGAGAGGTATCACTGGGCCCACTCGGTAATGCATCATCATAATGAGCTCAAAGTGACCAAGTGTCTGGTCACGGGATCATGCATTACGGTACGAGTAAAGTGACTTGCCGGTAACGAGATTGAACGAGGTATTGGGATACCGACGATCGAATCTCGGGCAAGTAACATACCGATTGACAAAGGGAATTGTATACGGGGTTGCTTGAATCCTCGACATCGTGGTTCATCCAATGAGATCATCGTGGAGCATGTGGGAGCCAACATGGGTATCCAGATCCCACTGTTGGTCATTGGCCGGAGAGTCGTCTCGGTCATGTCTGCCTGTCTCCCAAACCCGTAGGATCTACACACTTAAGGTTCGGTGACGCTAGGGTTGTAGGAATATGTATATACAGTAACCCAAATGTTGTTCGGAGTCCCGGATGAGATCCCGGACATCACGAGGAGTTCCGGAATGGTCCAGAGGTAAAGAATTATATATAGGAAGTGCTGTTTCGGCCATCGGGACAAGTTTCGGGGTTATCGGTATTGTACCGGGACCACCAGAGGGGTCCCGGGGGCCCACAGGGTGGGACCACCTGCCCCGTGGGGGCCACATGGGCTGTAGGGGTTGCACCTTGGCCTACATGGGCCAAGGGAACCAGCCCCAAGGGCCCATGCGCCTAGGGTTTCCCAAAAGGGAAGAGTCCCAATTGTGGAAGGCTCCCCTAGGTGCCTTGGGAGGGAGGGAAACCTCCCCTTGGCCGCCGCCCCCCTAGGAGATTAGATCTCCTAGGGCCGGCGCCCCCCCCCCCTTGGCCCTCCTATATATAGTGGGGGTAGGAGGGCTTTTCTCTCACGCCTTTGGTTGCCTCCTTCTCCCTCTCCAACACCTCCTCCTCCTCCATAGTGCTTGGCGAAGCCCTGACGGAGTACTGCAGCTTCATCACCACCACGCCATCGTGCTGCTGCTGGAGCCATCTTCCTCAACCTCTTCTTCCCTCTTGCTGGATCAAGAAGAAGGAGACGTTACGCTGACCGTACGTGTGTTGAACGCGGAGGTGCCGTCCGTTCGGCGCTAGGATCTCCGGTGATTTGAATCACGTCGTGAATGACTACTTCATCCACGTTCTTTGAACGCTTCCGCTCGCGATCTAGAAAGGTATGTAGACGCATCTGATGGCTCGTTGCTAGATGAACTCATAGATAGATCTTGGTGAAACCGTAGGAAATTTTTTGTTTTCTGCAACGTTCCCCAACAGTGGCATCATGAGCTAGGTCTATGCGTAGTTCTTCTTGCGCTAGTAGAACACAATTTGTTGTGGGCGTAGATGTTGTCAACTTTCTTGCCGCTACTAGTCTTATCTTGCTTCGACGGTATTGTGGGATGAAGCGGCCCGGACCAACCTTACACGTATGCTTACGTGAGACCGGTTCCACCAACAAACATGCACTAGTTGCATAAGGTGGCTGGCGGGTGCCTGTCTCTCCTACTTTAGTTGGAGCAGATTCGATGAAAAGGGTCCTTATGAAGGGTAAATAGAAGTTGACAAATCACGTTGTGGCTTTCACGTAGGTAAGAAAACGTTCTTGCTAGAACCCTACTTCAGCCACATAAAACTTGCAACAACAATTAGAGGACGTCTAACTTGTTTTTGCAGCAAGTGTTTTGTGATATGATATGGCCAAAGTTGTGATGAATGATACATATGTGATGTATGAGATGTTCGTGCTATTGTAATAGGAATCACGACTTGCATGTCGATGAGTATGACAACCGGCAGGAGCCATAGGAGTTGTCTTTATTCTCTTATATGACCTGCGTGTCATTGAGAAACGCCATGTAAATTACTTTACTTTATTGCTAAACACGTTAGCCATAGTAGTAGAAGTAATAGTTGGCGAGCAACTTCATGGAGACACGATGATGGAGATCATGATGATGGAGATCATGGTGTCATGCCGGTGACAAGATGATCATGGAGCCCCAAGATGGAGATCAAAGGAGCTATGTGATATTGGCCATATCATGTCACTATTATTATTTGATTGCATTTGATGTTTATCATGTTTTGCATCTTGTTTACTTAGAACGACGGTAGTGAATAAGATGATCCCTCATAATAATTTCAAGCAAGTGTTCCCCCTAATTGTGCACCGTTGCGACAGTTCGTTGTTTCGAAGCACCACGTGATGATCGGGTGTGATAGATTCTAACGTTCACATACAACGGGTGTAAGACAGATTTACACATGCAAACACTTAGATTGACTTGACGAGCCTAGCATGTGTATAGACATGGCCTCGGAACACAGAAGACCGAAAGGTCGAGCATGAGTCGTATAGAAGATACGATCAACATGAAGATGTTCACCGATGTTGACTAGTCCGTCTCACGTGATGATCGGACACGGCCTAGTTGACTCGGATCATGTTATACTTAGATGACTAGAAGAGGGATGTCTATCTAAGTGGGAGTTCATTGAATAATTTGATTAGATGAACTTAGTCTAAAATCTTTACAATATGTCTTGTAGATCAAATGGCCAACGTAGTCCTCAACTTCAACGCGTTCCTAGAGAAAACTAAGCTGAAAGATGATGGCAGCAACTACACGGACTGGGTCCGGAACCCGAGGATCATCCTCATAGCTGCCAAGAAAGATTATGTCCTACAAGCACCGCTGGGTGACGCACCTGTCCTTCCTGCAGAACAAGACGTTATGAACGCTTGGCAGGCACGTACTGATGACTACTCCCTCGTTCAGTGCGGCATGCTTTACAGTTTAGAGCCGGGGCTCCAAAAGCGTTTTGAGAGACATGGAGCATATGAGATGTTCGAAGAGCTGAAAATGGTTTTTCAAGCTCATGCCCGGGTCGAGAGATATTAGGTCTCCGACAAATTCTTCAGCTGTAAGATGGAGGAAAATAGTTCTGTCAGTGAGCACATACTCACTATGTCTAGGTTACATAACCGCTTGACTCAGCTGGGAGTTAATCTCCCGGATGATGCGGTCATTGACAGAATCCTCCAGTCGCTTCCACCAAGCTACAAGAGCTTTGTGATGAACTTCAATATGCAGGGGATGGAAAAGACCATTCCTGAGGTATTTGCAATGCTGAAATCAGCAGAGGTTGAAGTCAAGAAGGAACATCAAGTGTTGATGGTCAATAAAACCACTAAGTTCAAGAAGGGCAAGGGTAAAAAGAACTTCAAGAAGGACGGCAGGGGAGTTGCCGCGCCTGGCAAGCAAGCTGCCGGGAAGAACCAAAGAATGGACCCAAGCCCGAGACTGAGTGCTTTTATTGCAAGGGAAGCGGTCACTGGAAGCGGAACTGCCCCAAATACTTAGCGGACAAGAAGGCCGGCAAAACAAAAGGTATATGTGATATACATGTAATTGATGTGTACCTTACCAGTACTCGTAGTAGCTCTTGGGTATTTGATACCGGTGCAGTTGCTCACATTTGTAACTCAAAGCAGGAGCTGCGGAATAAGCGGAGACTGGCGAAGGACGAGGTGACGATGCGCGTCGGGAATGGTTCCAAGGTCGATGTGATCGCCGTCGACACGCTGCCTCTCCATTTACCTACGGGATTAGTTTTAAACCTCAATAATTGTTATTTAGTACCAGCTTTGAGCATGAACATTGTATCGGGATCTCGTTTAATTCGAGATGGCTACTCATTTAAATCCGAGAATAATGGTTGTTCTATTTATATGAGAGATATGTTTTATGGTCATGCTCCTATGGTGAATGGTTTATTCTTAATGAATCTCGAGCGTAATGCTACACATATTCATAGTGTGAGTACCAAAAGATGTAAGGTTGATAATGATAGTCCCACATACTTGTGGCACTGCCGCCTTGGTCACATAGGTGTCAAACGCATGAAGAAGCTCCATGCAGATGGACTTTTAGAGTCTCTTGATTATGAATCATTTGACACGTGCGAACCATGCCTCATGGGTAAAATGACCAAGACTCCGTTCTCAGGAACAATGGAGCGAGCAACCAACCTATTGGAAATCATACATACTGATGTGTGCGTTCCAATGAGCGTTGAGGCTCGCGGTGGCTATCGTTATGTTCTCACCCTCACTGATGACTTGAGTAGATATGGGTATGTCTACTTAATGAAACACAAGTCTGAAACCTTTGAAAAGTTCAAGGAATTTCAGAGTGAGGTTGAGAATCAACGTGACAGGAAAATCAAGTTTCTATGATCAGATCGTGGAGGAGAATACTTGAGTCACGAATTTGGCACACACTTAAGAAAATGTGAAATAGTTTCACAACTCACGCCGCCTGGAACACCTCAGCGTAATGGTGTGTCCGAACGTCATAATCGCACTCTATTAGATATGGTACGATCTATGATGTCTCTTACCGATTTACCACTATCTTTTTGGGGCTATGCTTTAGAGACTGCCGCATTCACTTTAAATAGGGCTCCGTCGAAATCCGTTGAGATGACACCGTTTGAATTATGGTTTGGGAAGAAACCTAAGCTGTCGTTTCTAAAAGTTTGGGGATGCGATGCTTATGTCAAGAAACTTCAACCTGAAAAGCTCGAACCCAAGTCGGAAAAATGCGTCTTCATAGGATACCCTAAAGAAATTGTTGGGTATACCTTCTACCTCAGATCCGAAGGCAAGTTCTTTGTTGCCAGGAATGGATGCTTTCTAGAGAAGGAGTTTCTCTCGAAAGAAGTAAGTGGGAGGAAAGTAGAACTTGATGAAGTGTTACCTCTTGAACCGGAAAATGGTGCAACTCAAGAAAATGTTCCTGAGGTGCCTGCACCGACTAGAGAGGAAGTTAATGATAATGATCAAGATACTTCTGATCAAACTCCTACTAAAATTCGAAGGTCCACAAGGACACGTTCCGCACCAGAGTGGTACAGCAACCCTGTCTTGGAAATCATGTTGTTAGACAACGGTGAACCTTCGAACTATGAAGAAGCGATGGCGGGCCCGGATTCCGACAAATGGCTAGAAGCCATGAAATCCGAGATAGGATCCATGTATGAAAACGAAGTATGGACTTTGACTGACTTGCCCGTTGAACGGCGAGACATAGAAAATAAATGGATCTTTAAGAAGAAGACAGACGCGGATGGTAATGTGACCATCTATAAAGCTCGACTTGTCGCTAAGGGTTATCGACAAGTTCAAGGGGTTGACTACGATGAGACTTTCTCACCGGTAGCGAAGCTGAAGTCCCTCCGAATCATGTTAGCAATTGCCGCATTCTACGATTATGAGATATGGCAAATGGACGTCAAAACGGCATTCCTTAATGGTTTCCTTAAGGAAGAATTGTATATGATGCAGCCGAAAGGTTTTGTCAATCCTAAGAATGCTGACAAGGTGTGCAACCTCCAACGCTCGATTTATGGGCTGGTGCAAGCATCTCGGAGTTGGAACATTCGCTTTGATGAGATGATCAAAGCGTTTGGGTTTACGCAGACTTATGGAGAAGCCTGCGTTTACAAGAAAGTGAGTGGGAGCTCTGTAGCATTTCTCATATTATATGTAGATGACATACTTTTGATGGGAAATGATATAGAACTCTTGGACAGCATCAAGGCCTACTTGAATAAGAGTTTTTCAATGAAGGACCTTGGAGAAGCTGCTTATATATTAGGCATCAAGATCTATAGAGATAGATCAAGACGCCTCATAGGTCTTTCACAAAGCACATACCTTGAGAAGATATTGAAGAAGTTCAATATGGATCAATCTAAGAAGGGGGTTCTTGCCTATGTTACAAGGTATGAAATTGAGCTCAGCTCAATGTCCGACCACGGCAGAAGATATAGAAGAGATGAGTGTCATCCCCTATGCCTCAGCCATAGGTTCTATTATGTATGCCATGCTGTGTACCAGACCTGATGTAAAACTTGCCGTAAGTTTGGTAGGAAGGTACCAAAGTAATCCCGGCAAGGAACACTGGACAGCAGTCAAGAATATCCTGAAGTACCTGAAAAGGACTAAGGAAATGTTTCTCGTTTATGGAGGTGACGAAGAGCTCGTCGTAAAGGGTTACGACGACGCTAGCTTTGACACAGATCTGGATGACTCTAAGTCACAAACCGGATACGTGTATATTTTGAATGGTGGGGCAGTAAGCTGGTGCAGTTGCAAGCAGAGCGTCGTGGCGGGATCTACATGTGAAGCGGAGTACATGGCAGCCTCGGAGGCAGCACATGAAGCAATTTGGGTGAAGGAGTTCATCACCGACCTCGGAGTCATACCCAATGCGTCGGGGCCGATCAAGCTCTTTTGTGACAACACTGGAGCTATTGCACTTGCCAAGGAGCCCAGGTTTCACAAGAAGACAAGGCACATCAAGCGTCGCTTCAACTCCATTCGTGATAATGTTCAAGATGGAGACATAGATATTTGTAAAGTACATACGGACCTGAATGTAGTAGATCCGTTGACTAAACCTCTCCCTAGAGCAAAACATGATCAACACCAAAATTCCATGGGTGTTCGATTCATCACAATGTAACTAGATTATTGACTCTAGTGCAAGTGGGAGACTGTTGGAAATATGCCCTAGAGGCAATAATAAAAGCATTATTATTATATTTCCTTGTTCATGATAATTGTCTTTATTCATGCTATAATTGTGTTATCCGGAAATCGTAATACATGTGTGAATAACAGACACCAACATGTCCCTAGTAAGCCTCTAGTTGACTAGCTCGTTGATCAACAGATAGTCATGGTTTCCTGACTATGGACATTGGATGTCATTGATAACGAGATCACATCATTAGGAGAATGATGTGATGGACAAGACCCAATCCTAAACATAGCATAAAGATCGTATAGTTCGTTTGCTAGAGTTTTTCCAATGTCAAGTATCCTTTCCTTAGACCATGAGATCGTGTAACTCCCAGATGCCGTAAGAGTGCTTTGGGTATACCAAACGTCACAACGTAACTGGGTGACTATAAAGGTATACTACGGGTATCTTCGAAAGTGTCTGTTGGGTTGACACGGATCAAGACTGGGATTTGTCACTCCGTATGACGGAGAGGTATCACTGGGCCCACTCGGTAATGCATCATCATAATGAGCTCAAAGTGACCAAGTGTCTGGTCACGGGATCATGCATTACGGTACGAGTAAAGTGACTTGCCGGTAACGAGATTGAACGAGGTATTGGGATACCGACGATCGAATCTCGGGCAAGTAACATACCGATTGACAAAGGGAATTGTATACGGGGTTGCTTGAATCCTCGACATCGTGGTTCATCCGATGAGATCATCATGGAGCATGTGGGAGCCAACATGAGTATCCAAATCCCGCTGTTGGTTATTGACCGGAGAGTCGTCTCGGTCATGTCTGCCTGTCTCCCAAACCCGTAGGGTCTACACACTTAAGGTTCGGTGACGCTAGGGTTGTAGGAATATGTATATGCAGTAACCCGAATGTTGTTCGGAGTCCCAGATGAGATCCCGGGCGTCACGAGGAGTTCCGGAATGGTTCGGAGGTAAAGAATTATATATAGGAAGTGATGTTTCGGCCATCGGGGCAAGTTTCGGGGTTATCGGTATTGTACCGGGACCACCGGAGGGGTCCCGGGGGCCCAAAGGGTGGGACCACCTGCCCCGTGGGGGCCACATGGGCTGTAGGGGTTGCACCTTGGCCTACATGGGCCAAGGGAACTAGCCCCAAGGGCCCATGCGCCTAGGGTTTCCCAAAAGGGAAGAGTCCCAATTGTGGAAGGCTCCCCTAGGTGCCTTGGGAGGGAGGGAAACCTCCCCTTGGCCGCCGCCCCCCTAGGAGATTAGATCTCCTAGGGCCGGCGCCCCCCCCCCCTTGGCCCTCTTATATATAGTGGGGGGTAGGAGGGCTTTTCTCTCACGCCTTTGGTTGCCTCCTTCTCCCTCTCCAACACCTCCTCCTCCTCCATAGTGCTTGGCGAAGCCCTGACGGAGTACTGCAGCTCCATCACCACCACGCCGTCGTGCTGCTGCTGGAGCCATCTTCCTCAACCTCTTCTTCCCTCTTGCTGGATCAAGAAGAAGGAGACGTTACGCTGACCGTACGTGTGTTGAACGCGGAGGTGCCGTCCGTTCGGCGCTAGGATCTCCGGTGATTTGAATCACGTCGTGAACGACTACTTCATCCACGTTCTTTGAACGCTTCCGCTCGCGATCTACAAAGGTATGTAGACGCATCTGATGACTCGTTGCTAGATGAACTCATAGATAGATCTTGGTGAAACCGTAGGAAAATTTTTGTTTTCTGCAACGTTCCCCAACACCCCCCCCCTCCCTAGTCCAATTCGGACCAGCCCATGGGGAGGGGTGTGGCCACCCTTTGAGGCCTTTCTCTCCTTTCCCATATGGCCCATTAAGGCCCAATACGAATTCCCGTAACTCCTCGGTACTCCCGAAAATACCCGAATCACTCGGAACCTTTTCAATGTCTGAATATAGTCGTCCAATATATCGATCTTTACGTCTCGACCATTTCGAGACTCCTCGTCATGTCCCCGATCTCATCCGGGACTCCGAACTCCTTCGGTACATCAAAACTCATAAAACTCATAATATAACTATCATCGAAACCTTAAGCATGCGGACCCTACGGGTCGAGAACAATGTAGACATGACCGAGACACGTCTCCGGTCAATAACCAATAGCGGAACCTGGATGCTCATATTGGCTCCCACATATTCTACGAAGATCTTTATCGGTCAGACCGCATAACAACATACGTTGTTCCCTTTGTCATCGGTATGTTACTTGCCCGAGATTCGATCGTCGGTATCTCAATACCTAGTTCAATCTCGTTACCGGCAAGTCTCTTTACTCGTTCCGTAATACATCATCCTGCAACTAACTCATTAGTTGCAATGCTTGCAAGGCTTAAGTGATGTGCATTACCGAGAGGGCCCAGAGATACCTCTCCGACAATCAAAGTGACAAATCATAATCTCGAAATACGCCAACCCAACAAGTACCTTCAGAGACACCTGTAGAGCACCTTTATAATCATCCAGTTACGTTGTGACGTTTGGTAGCACACGAAGTGTTCCTCTGGTAAACGGGGGTTGCATAATCTCATAGTCATAGGAACATGTATAAGTCATGAAGAAAGCAATAGCAACATACTAAACGATCAAGTGCTAAGCTAACGGAATGGGTCAAGTCAATCACATCATTCTCCTAATGATGTGATCCCGTTAATCAAATGACAACTCATGTCTATGGCTAGGAAACATAACCATCTTTGATCAACGAGCTAGTCAAGTATAGGCATACTAGTGACATACTGTTTGACTATGTATTCACACATTTATCATGATATAAGGAAATAAATAATAACTTTATTATTGCCTCTAGGGCATATTTCCTTCAAGTTTGACACCGCATTTTCTCCCTCCACACTTGATTTGAAGAGCAACAGGCTGTCATCGGTGAATAACAGGTGATTCACAGCCGAAGCCGTGGGAGCCACCATGATGCCACTTAGTGATGACTAAGAACTGGATTTCAAGAGGCATCAAAGGCCCTCCGCTGCAATAAAAAAGGTAAGGGGAAATAGGATCTCCCTGTCGAATCTCTCTGATGGGTGTGAATTATTCTAGTTGTTCACCATTGAAAAGCACTGAAAACTTGACTCAAGTGACCATGCCCATGATTATATCTATCCATGCTTGAGTGAACCCAAGTTTTGCCATGATGGCCCGCAAGTTAGACCACTCAACCCTGACGTAGGTTTTCATCATATCAAGCTTTGGAGCACACATACCATTAACGCTGGACTTGTTTCTTTTCATAAAGTGTAGACACTCAAAGAACTGATTATGTTGTCTGTTATTAATCTGCCTAGTACAAAAGCCGATTACTCCTCTAATATTATATCTGGCAAGATCTGGTTCAACCTATTAGCCACCACCTTCAAAGCTATTTTGTACAAAACATTGCACAAACTGATTGTTCTAAATTGGGTGAGTAAAGTTGGTTTCTGCACCTTGGACACTAACGCTAGGAGAGTGTCGTTAACACATGATGCACTTTCCTCTCCCTTTACTATACGTGAGACTACACGAGTGACATCATCTCCACAAAGTTCCTAGTGCCACTCATAAAAATGTGCAGAGAATCCATCTGGGCCAGGCGCCTTTGCAGGAAACATTTGAAAAAGAGCAACTTTCACCTCCTCATTAGTACATTGTAGAGTTAAGGCATGATTCAGATTACCATGTGGTCTGTGTGAGAATGTAACATCTATAATTAGGCAGTTTTGGTGGGGTAGTAAGAACGGGAAGCGGAAGCCCAGCTAGGTTGCTTGGGAGGACATGACTCGGCCAAAAAAATGGGAGGTTTGGGGTTCCGATACCTAGAGATATTTAACTTAGCATTGCTGTCAAGGCAAGCATGGCGTATGTTCCAGGAACCTACATCCCTCAGTGCGAGAATCTTGAAGGCAAAATACTTCCCGACTTGCTCTTTGATGGATGTTGAGCTTGGCCCTCGCCGCTCACAAATATGGAGGGCAATCATTGATGGTAGAGATGTCTTGTTACAAGGAATTGTTCGGCGGATTGGAGATGGGGAAACTACAAATATCTGGTGCGATAATTGGATCCCTAGGGATCGAATGATGAGACCAATTTCTCCCCGGACAAGAAATGCTTCATCATTGGTGTCTCGGTTAATTGATACGCCGTCAGGTGCTTGGAAAGAGGAACTCGTTCGGCAAACTTTTGTCCCCTACGACGCGGAAGCAATCCTGGGAATACCCCTCTGTACTAGGCGAATATCTAACTTTTGGGCATGGTCAGCTGATCACAAGGGATAGTTCTCACTTTGATCCGTATATGGTATGATCCTGAAACAAAGATTCAAAGGGAAGAGTGGTTGGATGAACAGCAAGGGCTTTCGAACGGACAATAAGATAATGATGGATGGGCCGCTCTCTGGAATTTGCGGATTGCCTCAAAGCTTAAAGTGTTTGCATGGAGATTAGCCCGACAGTCCCTTCCCACTGACGATTTATTTCACCACCGCAACATGGCCACAACCCCTATTTGCGCGCTTTGTGGTGTGACTGATAGCTGGCGACACAACTTACTTGAGTGCAGTATGGCACAAAGTGTTTGGGCTCTCTCAGATGAACAAATGGTGGAGCACATGTGTCATAATCCTAAACCAAGCGCAAAGGAATGGCTATTTGCCATGAACAACTCACTATCGCATGTGGAAGTCACTAAGATGATTGTGACTTTATGGGCCATCTGGAGCTCTCGGAGGAAAGCGATACGTGAGGACATATTTCAGAGTCCGTTGTCTACTCTTGATTTTGTTCAGTCTTTTTTGTTAGAACTACAAGTTCTTCAGAAGCACACTCTGACATGACAGGCAACACCTGTGTCCAGACCGAGTGGATGGTTACCTCCGCCAGTAAACCATGTGAAAATCAACATTGACGCGGCAGTCTCTAGGCATGGTGGGTTTTGAGTTGTTGGAGCAGTATGTAGAGACCAAGGGGCAGGGGCGGCGCTAGGGGTATTCTTTGATCTTCATGTGAATACCCATGACTTTTACAAAACAATGTTGATTTTGGCAAAACGGTAACAATTTTTAAAAAACAACAATGATTTTGGCAAAATGAATACACATGAATACCCAATTGCAAATTCCTAGAGCCGCCACTGCCGGGGGGCTCCTTCATGGGCGCAACTACTCTTTTCTTTACCCACCTGGATGATCCGGCTACCCTAAAGGTGTTGGCTATGAGGGAAGCCATGGCTCTTGCTGAGGATTTGTATGTGAAGCACATCTTCACTGCCTCAGACTGTAAAGTAAACGTGGAAGAAATCAAGAAGGGAAGCTCGGCTACATATGGAGTTGTCATTACAGAAATTCAAGAACGTTCTTCAGTTTTTCTCTCTAGTATTTTTAGTTATGAGTTTAGAACCTCGAATGTGGAGGCTCGCCATCTCACAAAGCATGGTCTTAGTTTAGGGGTTGATCGTCATGTTTGGTTAGGCCAACTCGAAGATTTTCTTTTTGTCCTAATAAAGCTTGCGAGTTTTTTTTTTGATAGTGGTACAAATGTTTCTAAAAAAAGATAACGATACAAATTGGTCGAACCAAACACCTCCAAAGTTTCCGTTGCTCATGTCTTTTGGAGATTGCCAACTGCAACTGTTGTGCATTTTGATTTGATATAATAAAGTAGACACGAATGCTGTTCTTCTACTCCACCTAGGCTTTATCATTATTTTACAGTTAGGTGCATCAACGTCCAAATTAAGTCTTCCCGCAAAGAAAAAAAACGTCCAAATTAAGTCGAATCTTGGGTTAGCCGACGGGTGAAGCAAGACACTGCACGCAGGAGCCACACACGGCCGAAGAAGAGGAAAACAGAGCTCTTGGCGTCATCTTGGACCGTCGCTACCGCATGGTCGAGTGGTATCCGTGTGTGACGCCAGGCTCGTACTTGAAACGAGCCGCACGGGGGGCGACTTCCGAGGCCAGTTATGTTTGAACTTTGTTTTGGAAAATCAAAAGATTCCGCCACCCCGGCCGATACAGTCCAGGCTTATTACGACAGTTTGGACTTTCTAGCGGTAGTACCACTGTACGAGTGTAGATACAACTGCACACACATGCGTCAGTTGCCTCGCGCAATTTGGACTTTCAAATGGCACTACGAGGTGGGAAGTTTTGCGCTTCCCCGTGTCCCACGGAATGATAATACTCCTTTCACTTTTTGTATACAAGGTTGCTTCATTTTTCATGTCAAACTTTAACTTTCCAAATTAGGTAAAAGTAGGGATAATAGCACCAGAGATAATATTGTTTCTATAAAGTAAAGAACCAGAAACGGGCTCACGAATACCATCAATATCTACTGGACAGTCCAGGCAGCGATGAAGGCGATAATAAATACAGAAGTTGCGGTTAATAAGGTAGAGATCATCAAAACACCAAACCATCCGATGTAAAGACGATTTTCAGGGTCAACAAAACATAGGTTATATGTCATCAAAAATATATCATCAGAAAATTCTTTCAAATGTCATTCAATGACATACATTTTGTTTACCCGCAAAAAATAAAATAAGAAAATGGCATACTTTTTGTGCCATGAAAATATTATGTTGGTAAAATTAATGATCAAAGACATAAAAGTAGCCGCCACCTCCTCTCCAAGAAAAAAAACATATGGTTTCTCTACCTCCTGTCGGCGCCGGCGCCGATCCGCATTGTCTCCAGTGGCTCTAGGGCCATGGAGGTGCGGTGGACTCCGGCCCTTGCCAGCGGGAGGGATCTTGCTCCGGTTTTAGGTATTTTTAAGAGTTTGTTTATGGTTGTGTCCTATTCAGAAAAGCGAGACGGTGGCAGCTCCCTGAAAATGAAATAAGTTTCTCCCCATCTAGCCCCCGTTCCGGTGGCGCGTCTAGCGTTGTCGGAGGACGTGTGGAGGTGTCTCCGACGGATCTCGTGGGATTCTGTCGGTGTTAGTCTTCGATGAATCTACTTGGATCCAGTCTTTATTCGTGCATCTATAGGTTAGATCCTTACTATCTATGCTTCTCTTCATCTGCCATGGTTATTGTTCTCGCGTGCTGGTCCTATACAACCATAGCATTACGACTTCCCAATTATGTACTACAACAAGTTTGTCCCGGCTCTGGTGAGGGAGAGCGCTTGTAGTCATCGTCGGGTGGTCTACGGATATGGATGCAATTTTTTTATTTATATGTTCTTTGTGCTACCATGACATGATGAATATATCATAATTTTTCTTTAAAAAAGTTGACATAAAAATATGAAGTGGACTTGTATAAAAAACAGAGAGAGTAATACAATTTCATTTGTACTGTAAATTTAATCATCCAAATTTTCAATTGTACATATTTTGGGAGAAAAGGCCTTCATCGGACCAATGCATATCTTTGGAACACGGTGGCCAATGCACCCAATTAAAAAAACAATTTTAAAAATAAAAAAGAGTCAAAAATTTCTGAACCTTTTTGTACTAACAAAAATGGCCTAGCATAATGTTGTGCTAAAAGTTACGTGCAGGGATGACTTTCACGGTATTCTTGGCAAAAAAAAGTTTGTAAGTCAAAAAATGCGAATAACAATATTGATTTTGTTTTTCTCCCCATGAATACCAGGAAAGTTATTCCGTCACGAAACTTTTCACATGAGTATTATCCCAAGTCATGTTTGTCAGAAAAAAAGTTTCATAACATTTTGACCTTTTGTTATTTATTGTTTTATTAAAAAAATCAATTCAGGTCCTACGGGATCCAAAACCCACTAGGTACTTCCGTTCGTCCAACTTTATATATAAAGCCAAACATACTCATGTGTAACTTATTGAAAGGGGCTTTGCCCATTTCCATGTTGGAATTTCGATGATAAGTGTTCTACTTAGTAGGTGAATATTTGTTATATGAGATATCCCAGCTTATATGAAGCAGAGTGTGAACTATCTCCTATATTATTGTCTCGGTGACCCCTAGTGTTGGTGGTTGATTTAAGTCAATAAAAACTCCCTTTGTCTTGCGATCTAGGATCACCCATGCTTAATTTGTTCAAGTATTTGTCCACTGGTTGATCATTCGATACCAAGGCATGGCATCTTTCCCCCCTATAAAGGGCAAGGAAAAAACATTTTATTAAAATAACTTGGCATGTTGATTAAACAACATGCACTACTAGGAAAATGCTAACCAGTAGCGCTGGTTTTTGAGCTACCAGTAGCGCGGGCACCAGCGCTACTGCTAGGGCGCAACAGTTATTATTTAGCAGTAGCGCGTTTCTAAACAAGCGTTGTAGCTAAAATACTTAGTAGTAGTGCATCTTTCTCTACCAACGCTACTACTATGATCACATAGTAGTAGCGTCCTATTTTCTCCCCGCGCTACAACTAGGTACATAGAAATTAAAAATAAAAAAAGAGTCAGAGGCAATATTCATTTAAATCAAGACAAGTCCAGTGCAAATAGACTAAGTTTACAGAACCATCTCACAAGCATTAACGACAAATACCACATTTAATATAACCACACAATCTCACAAACTGATATATAGTAGTCAACAATGCATGGATAGATCATAGTTGATAAGTCTACTAGGTAGTCATACTAGCATATATATGGTTCAACATCCACACGCATGCATGGATAGATCTCACAAGCATATGTAGTTCTAGATGATATCGATGACGACCATCATCCTCAAGCCTGGGCGGTGGGTGTTCCTGATAGTAATTAGAATTGCCTGTCCAACATGAAGATTCTTGCCGACGAGAAAGCTCTTCCACCCAACCGAGTTGAAGTGTGTGCGACTGTCCGTGTCCACGCCGTACGCACAAGTGGTGATGGAGCCCCTTGCGGTAAGGCGTATTCCAGCAGAGCCTTCTTCATCAGGCTTGATACCAAAACTCTCAGATAGGCTCTTTGGCAATTTCTGAATAAGAAAAACATATCAATTAATAAGTAGCCTCACACATTCTACACTATCAAAAGACAGTACTACATTTCTACACTAAGTATAACAATAAAGCATATATATTATTGGATTCACTAAGCATATATATCATCGGATTCTACACTAAGTATAATAATAAAGCATATATATCATTGGATTCACTAAGCATATAAGATTCACTAAGCATATATATCATCGGATTCACTAAGCATATAGATCATCAGATTTACTGAGTATATAAGATTCACTAAGCATATATATCATCAGACTCTACACTAAGTATAACAATAAAGCATATCAACAAATTAATGCAGTAAATGCAACATACCATGATATGCCGATCAACCATGGTACTTGTCAGGCGGGTCACGAATGGCACCCCGACGAAGTCAGCACGTGGCGGAATGATGTCCCATAGGTTGCACACCTCCTCCTCGCTCAACTTCATTCTTTGAGCTACGATGGCATCACCGAGTGGGTCGTCATCATCCTCATCATCCTCATAATCTTCTGCTTTGTTGACATAAATCACAGCTAGCTTGGGTCTTTCAGCTCTGAAGGAGAAGCTGATCAACTCACCACCGGTGATACGCATGTGGTCGATGAAACGGACTCATCCATCTCCTCCCACCTGCGTCATCTTTCGTCCTTTCTCGATCTCCATAGTGTAGGGGCCCCAGGAGCCTCATAGGTCACAGAGTCTCCAGTCAGATTGTTGAATTCTGACCTCACATTGCATGGGATGATCTGTGTACAAAAAGCAAAATGATATATACACGATGCATTAATGCCAATAACACTAAAAACAAAATAGTAGTTACTAGTTTCATATAATTTATTACCGCCGCATGAAGAAAACTAGACTCGAAGTAGATGCCAAACATCGTGCCAGTTGCAAGGCTGCTGGTGCACCTTGACTTGCACCGTCGACATGGTGGTGGTGGTGGTGGTGGCGCCATTTCCCTAAAGCAATATGATTAAAGGATTAACGATCCAAAAAGTAAACATAAAGTTTTCATAGCTAGAGTTCACATGGCAAGCAAAATAACAACTAAAAAGTAAACATAAAGTTCAGTCCAGGGGAGCACTTTATCTATTCCCACATCCAAAAGTTGAACCAGCTTAGAATCTTCCAGAACACAATAAGTAAACATCCATTCCACCTTTGGCATCAGATGCACAATAATTGAAACTATAAAAGGCAAACACCCCCCCCCCCTTCGATCAGATCCAACTCTTTGTCTATCTGTGTTTTCTTTTTCTGAAATTTACCAAAAATGGGCTCACTAACAGCATCATAAGAACTTAGCAATTTGAGCATCACCACATACAGACACTCTCTTCAACCTGAAAGAGAGTATCGAATCAAGCATTGATTTTTCCATGAAACCACATAACAGTGAGGGCTTCTTGGTCATATCTTTATGTGCATCAACAAAGAAGCTAGTGGCAGTAGCCAAGAATTGAAACCCTCAACTGTTGATGTCATATCAGAGCTAAAAAAATGCTCACGATTCTACGGTCGAGCACTATGGTTGTTCCAGCGAAGGAATGACAAGTAGTTACAAGTACTACATCAATGATCCTAAATGTCGGAAACAATAGTCACGACATGGACGCCCCCTCTCTAAACCCTAGAACACTAGGCACTGTCGCCGCCACCACTCCTCCAGGGGCAGCAGCCAAGAATTGAAACCCAAGTTTCAATTATATGTGCTAAAAGCCTCTACTTCTCTAGCTACTTCTCTCTACTCTCTCCTAAGTTTCGGTGAGCAACAAAAAGCCTCTACTTCTCTCACCTAACCCCTCTCTCTACTCTCTCCCCAATCACGCGAGGAGCATGTCGCATCGAAGCGCGGAACCACCATGCAATCCCTAAATCCCAAAACATGGCGAGCCGCCGCGGCAAATCGATTGGAGCCTAGCTAGTGTGGCGCGCGCAGGGAGGAGGAGATCGAGGGGGACTTACAGGGCTGGAGCGTCGGAGTAGGCGAGAGGCGACCGCGCGTGGTGGCGGCGCACGGCACCGTCGACGGGGGTGAGGCGGCCGGGGACGAACCCTAACCGCGGCGGCGCCGTCGGGCGGAGGGGGTCGATTGTGAGTGTGTGAGGGGGTGCGGGGGCGCTCGGGGCGGTTTTCTTTTGCTCTAGTAGTATCGCTATTTAGAGGCCGGCGCTACTGCTAAGCCCACCAGCTGTAGCACCCGTTCAAAACAAACGCTACATCTAAGTGGGCTACTGTTTTTGCCCTGCGGCCCATCTAACAGCAGCGCGGCCCAAGCAAACAGACGCTGGTGTTATATATTAGTAGTAGTGTGTTTCCTACCCAGCGCTACTGCTAAATACTAGTAGCGTAGGGTCATAAACAGGCGCTACTAGTAAACTTCTATCTATAAGCATTTTTCTAGTAGTGATGGTTACAATCATCGAGTACAAAATAAGTCACGCAGGGCGGATACTCCCTAGAATTAATCCATCCGGTCTAGAATCAAGACAAAATTTAGCGATCTCATGGGTTGCATTGTTCTTGTCCCTGTAAAAATCCAGGACACGTTGTAATGAGAGATAAATTGTAGACCCAAGGCTTCTCTCTTTAAATTACGAAGCATAACTACTAAAAATATTATACAATAGATTATTTTTCAGAAACATGTTGTTAGTCTCGCAAATGGCAGGCTTATGTAGAGAGACCCCAAAATAGAATCCCGCAAGACAAGCTCGAAGTTCCACTTCCACGACGTCTGAGCAGACAGAAAGAAAAACCAATGAAGTGATTACCAATCCTTTATGGTCTCTAGCGATCACTCCATGCTTGTAAACTTCTCTTCTGCAATGAAGCTAGCATGGATCCCTCATGCAACGCCCCAAACACGGCACAAGTATGGTTACGTAGAGAAGCACCACCCTAACAGCAAACATGTTTATCTTCGGGGGACCAAAGTCCTTGTTGACTCCACTGAAGGAGATGAGCGACGCTCGAATTGATGTCATTCCATTCCCAAATGTGAGATTATTCAGGATGTGCCAACTTCTCTAGAATGAGAGAAATAAATTTGCATGAACCTCTGCATCAAGCTTATCTATAACATATCAAACAATCAATTTGGCCATTCAACTTTAAACAACTCCTCTCAACGCAGATTCCATATGTCCTTAACCGCCCTACGAAACGCTCGGCCTTAGCGCATACCGTAAGCGCATGAAAAACATCCTCCTTGCCACATCAGAACTGATACACGCACTACATGCAATTTGATGATGACGAAGTCTTGGCATATGTGTTGCCAGACTATTCGTAGCCGCCCTTCATACAAGAACTCTCACTTTAGGAGGGACATTAGCTTTGCAGATCAGGTTCCATTTAGTCCTATCCCCATCTCCAGTAGCAATGTACTGTCCCAAGTCATTAGAACACATTTGATCTCCTAGAGTCAACTTATACACACTCATGATCAAGAAAAGTCCATTTCTCTTGTCAAGCCAAGCAATAAAATCATTTTTAGGCAATAAAATCATATATTGGGATGCAAGGAACACACGAACTTAACACTACATCAACATCATTGGGATACTATGTCTAACCACCCCCTATCCCACCTATTTGAACTGGGGGGCATAAGGTCAGAAAACTCACTCGACTCCTTTTTCAAACAATTTCACCCATGAACAATACCATGCCACGGCACAGACGAACGACGTGGAAAAGCCTTGTCTAAAAGATGTACATTGGGTTAGTACTTCGACTTAAGAAAAATAAATTTATGATCTCTCAATAGTTTGCATAGTTGAATTTTGGTCTTACCTTCTTTTCAACCTTGGATCCACCACCTTCCTTGACTGGAGACACTTGGTCGCTTAATCGACCTGTGGCATTATCCGTGCTTGTCTGACATGATTTTCACTCAACTTATCACATACACGTCTGTCCACATTGTCACATATGTGCCAAATCAACATATGACTCAAGAAACACACAAGCATAGGAGAAAAAGGGGAGAGGTGTGTTGCCATGAGTAACTCGAACTCGCCCAAGCGAGAGAGGAGAAGAGCACCGAAAATAAAATGAAAACAAAACCAGGAACATGATGAGAAGATGGCATAGATGCCCATGTGGCAAGTCCGATCAAAACCCATGCCATGTATGCGAGAAACCCACTTCATATTTGATGAAAGACCAAATGTGTTTGTCTTTTTAGGAGGAAAATTTTCTGCTTTGGAGGATATGTTGAAAAAATTAATTGGGCACTAAATGATTCCTAAAACGGAGGCAAAAGATCTGTCTTATCCATTAAGTATATGAAGATAAAGTTTTAAGCTGAGAAATGAACCTATTACAAAGGGGACTACTCTGCAAGCACAAAAAATGGGGGGCTCCTCTCCCGGTAGGATACTACTCAAATGTTCAGCTCCTGCAATTGCATAAAGCTTGACCTCATTCTTAATGTTTGCAACAATGACTTGAGGCAACATTGATTTCTTTTGAAATACCCTAGTGTTTCACTCATTTCTAATAGACCAATAGATAAGCATTATGAGAGAAGTCGTCATTTTCGATGAAATGTTATTGTCGTTTGACATGTTGACCCACCAAGAGTGCTCCATCATCCACCCAGGAATATCTAAATTTGGCAGTAATGAGCTTTGTGAGCAGTAAGAATTAAGCAAGTCCCACCTAACTTTTACACCATTTGCTTCTACGTTTGGCTGCATGCATCATTCTGATACAGAGGCTGGGGGCATTCCTTCTATTAATTTTTGTGCTTCGACATAGATATTCATGTGCATTTTTTGCTTTTATTTAATTAATTAATCAGATCGTATAGGTGTTGGACGAGAATTACCAAACCTGTTTTCTTTTCGAGAAACTTTGCGAACAGCTGACGTATGGAAGACGTACTTGTATCTCTTGCATATTACTGTAAGCAAAGGATGAGAACACGCGCGTGACATGAACCGAACTTGCCACTCCCGAAACCGATGGGCACCGTTTCCTTACTCGTACGGGCAACCTTCGTGTCAACTCGTTGAACCACGTATTCCCACGCACGCGCACGCCGCATCATGTCGGTCGTACAGTTCGCACCCCGATCGAGAACTGGCCGGCTAGCTAGCTTTACACACCACGGCGTCGAACGTGATGAAGCACCACCTCATCGTGCGCTGTTGGCCGACGGGGTCTCCCTCCCGTCTCCGGATCGATCGATTGATTAACTCTTGGTTGACAAGATAGACGACGGTGCCAACAGAAAGCAACAGGTGCATCCACTGTGACTGTGCTGCCAACCCCAGCCCACGAGGCGCCCAACAGCCGCATCCTACGTACTCCATGATCTTCCATGTTCAACCCAACCATCTCGCCATAGTTCCATTTCCCTTGCAAAATATCTCTATGCAACTCCAGTTAGTCGTGATATTTTTTTCCTCTGTCGACCGTGGAAGTCTACTCTACCCCATCATCTCGCCGGCCGTCAGCCCACACCACACCGCACGTACGCCTCCGGGACCACCTGGCAATGTGCTCGTGTTCTGACGTCACTTCAAGTTCGAGCAAATCAACTGCCTCCTTTTTCATTTGGATCTTTGAGAAAAGTGAGACTGGATTGATGGCCAAGTTCAACAACAATTTCTCGCTCGGTCCAAGCTATCGCGAGGTTAGGTAAACGGAGGCTTCCACCGCGCCAGAGTTCGTGACTCATCGTAATGGCCTAGTGGAACATTACGTTAGGAATGCGTGTATGAGATATTGGGTTTAAGGAACTGTATTTAAACCAATGCCAAGGTCAAAATCAAAGTTGTTTCTCCAAAAATAGAATCAAAGTCAAACGAATGTCAGAAGTACAATTTGGACGCTATTGTTACCGCCAAAGATTACTGTCGTGTTCGTCGTGTAGAAATTCAAAAATACTCTGTCAAACTCATGTGTTTTTTAGGGTAAAATTCATGTGTTTCGGTTAAAGGTGATTTTCATAGTTTTTTTTATTTCCTCTGTTTCTTTAAATAAAGTGGATACATAGTATCGTCAGAACAAAAATCCTATGAGTTTGCTATCTTCTTTTCCTGCGGTAAACTTTGCTATTGTATCATTTTCTTATAAATTAAACGAGATATCGACGTTTCTACCACCGAGGACATGGCCAGCGGTTAGCCCCAGAAGAGCTGTCCTGCAGGCCAGTTAGGCTCGGATGCCATCACGGCGCTAAAGCGGTAGCCTGCAGACAGCAGGTGACTCCTGTAGAGGAGCCGACTTCCTCAACGGGTGGGTGAATTCTGCAACTCCTAAGTAAACTTCTGGACTCTGAAGCACATGACTCAAAAAACTACATTTTTATTTTTCAGAAAGAGTTGCACTTAAATATTACTGAGCACTCCCTCCGGTCCTTTTTACTTTGCATATTAGAATTCTTTGAAGTCAAACTTCACAAAGTTTGATCGTATTTATATGAAAAAATATCAACATCTGCCATGGTAAAGTTATATAATATGAAACTTTAAGTCATGACACATCTAGTGGTATTGATTTCAGATTGTGAATGTTGACACTTCTTTCTAGAAAACTGGTCAAACTTTACAAGGCTTGACTTTAATCAAATCTTATATGCGAACTAAAAAAGATCGGAAGGAGTACTTAGTAGCAGTGCAGATCTTAAACTTTGTGCAAAGCAGTCCCATCATTAAAAAATTATTTTGCATAGTACATATTTTTTTTCAGAGTCAAACTATGTAACTTTGTTCAAATTTATATAAAAAAATCAACATCTAGTATACCAAAGCAATACCACTAGATTCATCGTGCAATATATTTTCATATGGTATATATTGGGTGTAAGGACATCTCCAATGCCGACCTTCAAACCATCCGCAACCGTTTGAACCACGCAGTCTGGATGTGTTTTGCCATCCAACACGGTCATGTATCGGTTCGTCAACCGGTTCAGATGCACTTTTTCCGCAAACTGGAGACAAACTGGAGGGGCTTTCTGGGCGTTCAGACCGTTGTCACGCCTGCGTTTGATTAACCTGACCCATCAAAAACCCCTTTTCCGCGGTCGCGCGTGTTCCCGCTCGAAGCTACCTGCCAGCATTCATGTCGGTCTAGAGCGGATGCAACCGCTCACAATAGCCGACATTGAAGGGGCTCGCCGACTGAGAGCGCCGCCCGCTGCTCATCCCCTGCGCATGCCTTCTCCATCCGCCTTCCCGCCTACCTCCATTAAACCGCACATGTGTCGAGGAACCTACTCCGGCGCCCCGAGCGCCACACGTTCGTTTCTGTGCCGACGAGCATTAAACACCTCTTCGGCTGACTCCTCGCATTCGCTTGCTATATAAACGTGTCCAGGAGCCGGTCAAGAACCACACCTCACCTCCGCTCTCTCTCCACCTCCTCGTTGTACAACACCCGCCATGGCCTCGGGTGAACAGAAGGAGTTCTCCGACATTGAAGTTGCCTGGGTTGCCCGGCGAGCCAGAGCCCGATACAGGTTGGCTTGCCGGCAACCCTCAGGATCCGGCGCCACCACCATCTCCATCGCCACTCCCTCCTCGCCTGTCCAGACTAGACAACGTCGTCTCCCAGCAAATCCTCGACCATCAATGGCGGCAACATGTCCGTCAGGTAGGGCGAGAAGCCATGTCGGCGGAGGTCGGCATGTCCGCAACCACCGCAGACAGCGAGGAAAAGTAGATCATGGGCGACCGCCGCCGCTTTGGTCCCACGAAAGCCACAGCCACCGCTTCGCCGGGTTACACAGTCGTTCTCTTGCCGGATGAGCGTGGGCCTAGACTACGGCGACCGTCTTCCCGTGCCCCAAAAGTCAAAACCAACCCTGACCCGTGCTTGACGAAAGTGATGGGAGGCTATTCTTCCCCTTCCGCTGAAGCATATCCCTCATAGGCTACCAGCAGTCCGGTGAACGGGCTGCCGGATATAGGGAAGACATGTCGTGGGAGTGGAGATCCACCATGGCCGGTCGTAGATTAGTTTTACCCTAGGCCGGTATAGTTTTTAGTTAAAATATGTCTGAAATATAAATGTTTTTGTCTGGTTTGTATGAAAATCATCCGGTTTTCATGTAATTCGTTCGCTTTGCTTAAACTTTATTTGAAATATATGTGGATAGCATTGGATGACCGACTCCCGCATCCGTGTTAGTGTCCGCTTTGCGGGACAGCTTTGGAGATGCCCTAATAGATTTTAGATAATTTTTCTACATACAAACTTGGTCAAAGTTTATCGAGCATGACTTTTCAGGAAAAAAAATAGTGTGCACTATATTATTGAAAGGAGGAAGTATTACATTCTTGTTATCCATGAATAAAAACTGGAATATACATTTTAGTCCTCATTCATGTTTATTTCATGAAGAATCTGTATCGATACATTTTCTTATAGAACTTTGCAAATGCTCAGTTCGTTCTAACATTTGCATCTATTTTTTCGGATGTTTAGCATGCATGCTTCTCCACTACTTCCTCCGCCTAGGTTTATTAGTCAAAATCAAATTTCTAGTTTAAATTTGATTAACAAAATATGAGTTAAACGCCAAAAATATATCATTGGATTTGTATTCGAATGAATGTTTCAATGATATCTCTTGTGGCATATAACTCATAATTTATTAGTCAAAATAGACTCAAGGGAACCTATATAAATCCATATTAAGTACACACGAAAAAGATGAATGATTGTCCGACGTTGGATGGGGTTTGTGGCTGGCTCCCTAAGTTAAATCTTCATGATGAGACAATGAAAGCTTGACAGTGATTGGTTCATAACTTTACCTTGGTATTTTCTTATCGTCATTGTAGAGTGAAAAGAGGAGGTAAGAGAAACCATGTTAAAATTAGCCCCAAAACAACTGAAAAGTTATGGATGGAGTATTACATTCTTCCTATGCATGAATAAAAACCTAACGATGCATTTTAGCTCCTCATTTTTGTTCATTTCATGCAGTCTAGATATTAATACATTTTCTCATAACACTTTGCAAATGCTCAATTCACTATAAATTTGCATCCAATATTTTCAAGAATTATCAGTAGTAAGTTCCTCCACCGTGATTCCTTTGGATGTTTAGCATCCATATGCTTTTATCCAATATATTTGTCTTGGTCCTTGAGTTTTTAGCTAATGAGCCCAACAAACCCGGAAGGACGTGTGCACACGTCCTTTCAATGGACGACTGATCGTTCTTTGGATGGGTTTAGTGGCCGGCTCCCTAAGTTAAATCATCGTCACGAAACAATGCAGCTTGAGGGTGATTGGTTGATGAAAGACTAATTTACCCGGGATATTATTTTATCGTCGCTGTACAACAGCGGTCCAAAACATCAGCTGAAAAGTCACTGTCACTGAAACAACGGGTACTTCTCCAGTTTGAAGCGGAAGTAGAGCAGACTCTACTTCAGTACGTGATAAACAAATCAACCACACTGCATGACAACGACCGGGGTGGAAAAAAGAAAGAACAAAAACGAGAGGGAGACAATTAATGAGATCATCATCGCTCGCAGTTTTAGTTCTTCTCTACTGTGCCGTAGGAGAATTGACTTTGGATCAGAGCAGAAATCAAAACCAAGGAAAAGCTTCATTCCCGTTCGGTTTCATTAGTACTACATCTATAGGCCACTACTTCACCACTTCACTGGAAGTGCTCAGGATCTACTCGTATGATTTTGGATGAACAGTAAATTTCAAAAACCGCTTAGAAATTTACTGTTCATCCAATTTGTAAGCTAGGGCTTGCATGATCTTGGATGAACAGTAAATTTCAAAAAAATTAATATTTCTAATTATTTTTAGCAAGAAACATTTATATTTTTTCTATACGTATGTAAACTTTCATCGTTGTAATCACATTTGTGGATGTGTGGACAAAAAGAAAGAATGCTTCCAAAAACACTCTTTTTGGAGCATTGATTTTGTCTTTTTTCACACCTCCACAAATGTGGTTTCATTATGAAAATCTGCATGCATGTAGAAAAATATCAATGTTTCTAGCCAAAAAATAGAGTTTTTTGGGTTTTTTTGACATTTTTTGGATTGGGTTGTTTATCCCAGATCATGTGAGCTCAAGCTCACATACTCCATGTCCCTATGTTTGGTAATTCGATACTATTAACTCTTTTTTGTTAATTATAATCAATGCTAAACTCGATGTGGGAGAATTGAACGAGATGGCTATTCCTTGGATCATTATCATTACTACTAGTAATGACACCCATGGATGCGGAACAACGTCTGAACCACCCCGCTTCGTAGTCAAAATAGATCGAGTTAGTTGTAATTGTCTCGGTTAGATTTAGTTCAGTTTGAAGTAACTTCCTATTTATGAGGGCTTATGCAGGATGCCCACTTGCATCTATCCCTACTGAAAACCATATAAGGTTTCGTACAATGCAAGGTGCTTAGAAGAACTAAACATATTTCCCTTTAAGCATCAATGCTTATTTCTAAAGAATAGACGCTTAATTATGCGTCTCTCTTGTAGAAATAAGCACTAGTGCTTGAGAAAAAATATTTATTTATTAAGCACCACCCTAAGTACATTGCATTGTACCCCCTCCGTTTCTTTTACTCCGCGTATAAAATTTGTCTTAAGTCAAACTTCATAAACTTTGACCATGTTTATATCAAAAAATATCGCCATCTACAACACTAAAGATATACAATATAAAAGTTAATTCTATTATGGATCCAGTGATAATGATTTGATATTGTAAATGTTGATATTTTTTTCTATAATTTTGGTCAAACTTAAGTTTGACTTCTGACAAAATTTATATGCATAGTAAAAAGAAACGGAGGGAGTACAAGCCCTAAGGGCTACTTGTAAAAGGGAGATGAAGAACTTATAGGTCGAACGTTAACACTGAAATCTGGTGAGAAAATTGCGTTGGTAACTAAAATGTACTTTGCTAATTTTGTTGGTACCATCTGGACCGTGTTGGAAATGGCTATTCTTTTTGACAAGCCCCTTCGGCCAACATAACCTTTTTTTTACTGTTATTAACTTATAAAGATGGGCTAAATCGTGGGCACGTACAAGTTTGTCAACAAACAAACTAATTGCTTGTTTCGTAAGTTGACATAAGCTCAAAATAAGGCATAGTTAGCATGCACACATCTCTAAGACGATGACCAAGCATAAAAAATAAAGTCTAAAAGAAATGAGCAAATCTTCGATATCTTTAAACTCTTTCTTCTTGCATGACACTTGTACTTTTCTAAAGGCAACCACAGAAAAATAACAAATGTATCAAACCACATACCTGCAAATATCAACGAAGGTTCTCCCATAGTTATAATTTAAGCCGCAATACCAAGGCTACGTTGCATGCACGCAACCATTAAACTAATCAACCAATATCGGCAAGAGCATGAACACCGGTATCCCAGGGACAAAACACCGAACAGCCAGGTCACCGCCGCTGGGAGATGAGATTACGAATTACCATTATCAAGGACATAGCAACCGAGACAGATATTGCAAGGACAATCCTCCTCGCGGCAACCATGAGAAGAAATCCAAAACTGATCTGGTGAAACAAGATCTGAAGGACCATACCTAGAAAAATTTAATCTTTCAATAACATCATTGACATCGTGAAGGAGATCTCGTCGTCGAATGAAGGGAAGAAGATTACTCATTGTAGACGATGCCATCTTCAAAGAAGAAGACGACTACCAAACCCTAAACCAATCTAATGAAAACACTACTATTATGAAGAACTCCACTCATAGATCAAGTTCCCCACCCCTTTCAATGCCAGCGAGGCCGGCCGTAGGAGGGGGAACCGATCTATGGTGGAGGCGGCTAGGTTTTTTCAGAAGGACCTCTTGTGGAGGCGGCGGCTAGGCTCCCATAGATTGATTCTTACAAACACCTCTCCCACTAGTCCTCTTTGATTTTCGTTGGTGCCCCCCACTAGTCCACCACTCAAAAATAGCAAGAGCTATTTTATCCTCCAGCAAAACAAAAAGTAAGAGCTATTTTATTGTGTGTATACCGTAAATTTTTAGTATAGAGAATACAAATTGGGGCAGAGGAGAAGAAATGCCATCAAATCTCATGAACTTGTAGTTGCCGGCATATCACTAGAAGAGTTGGTCAATTGAGCAAATGGATATATAGGGCATTTCACCAGGAAAATAAAAGGGAGAACCTGGATTCCAGCGCACCCTATATGCAAAAAGAAAATTAGTAATTCAAAAAAGTTCAAAAAATTCCAAATATTTTTTGGTATCAAACATGATCAAGTATTGTAGTCGTATAAAAAGATTCGTCAGAAAATGACTTTCGTTGCATCCTGGGTCAAAGATTTGACAAAAAACGCTATATACAAGTACTATATACGCTATATTGTCGTCATAAACTTGTCTTTTTTTGCCCTAAAGTCAATATGAATCATTTCTTGTCCAAAAATTTTATATGAGTACAATACCTAATCATCTTTGATTTCAAACAAGATTTGGAATTTTTTGAACTTTTTTGAATTACTATTTTTTTTGCGCATATAGGGTGTGTGGTATTCGAGAGCACCAAGTTCCGGTCCCATTTCACCACGCCTTGACTAACCATTTCTGACCATGTCGATGTCAATCATTTATTGCCTAGAGATATTGTATCGGTTCCTCACAAGTGGTCATGCTGGCAGATCAAGCTGATAAAGCACTTTGACCAAATGCAGATGCAGCTCCTCTCTTGCACATCAACACACACATTATTACCCTCATAACCCGTCGATCCTTCCGCACCACGTGCGCCAGCTTTGTTGACGAGCCACTCACCACCGCTCCGGTACCCACAAATTGAATTATCGAGAGCATATGCATGCTTGGTTTTCTGCCATAAGAGCATCTACAGTCGGGCGCTCTAAATCCTTTCAAACATTCGGGTCATCCGTCTGGTCACTGATTAGTCACGATTTTTCAATTAAGACAGACACCTCAAACGGGTCTCAAACACCTGGGCTGACCGGCATCCTCCATATTCAGCCAAAATATGGGGCGGATATGGAGGCGTCCGGACGCGTCCGCTATGTTGTGCCTGGCCAACGCTGGCCCACCCGACCCTATATATATTCGTCCATATCCACTCGCCGAACCAAACCCTAGCCATTTCATACCTCTCTCCCCCTCCACTCCCTCCACCATCCTAACTCACCTCCTGTGATTTTCGGCCGTCTCCGGCATGGCGGGCAACGGACCGGACTCCGTCCGGTCCGGATCTGTCGACTGGGGTGTCATCCCGCGCGGGTTGGACGAGGCAATGGAGGTCCGCATTGCACTCCGCCGCTCTAGGGAGGACAGCGCCTGGACAACGGATGGATCTGCCCGGCCCGACTCCATTGCGTCGGCTCAACGGGAGCTCGGGTCTTTTGGGGATGGATCATCGCGGTCCGAGCAGCCGGATAATCTCTCTTTCCCCATCACCGGTCGGGCAGACTATGAGTTCCACCGGGAATGGGCAGCCCGTCGTGGGAAGGAGAGGATTAGGGCCGCCGAGACCCATATCACGGCGGAAATGGTGGAAGCGGCCGGTGCGGCGGGCAGCCGCAGAGGAGGAAGCCATCCGCGCCCGCATTGTGAAGAAATGACAACGGAGGAACGCGCACACCCTCGTCTGAGAGCAAAATCCGGCGGTCTGTGCAATGGCCGGACTGGCACTGAAGGAGGAGAAGGAGGACAACGACGGCAAGAACAGCTCCGGCGACGAGTACATCCGGCTCGATCTTTACTGCGTCTTTGACCGGTACTTCCGCGAGAAGGACGACAAGGGCGCTCGGAAGGGCAAGCACTAGTAGAAAAAGGGGCTTTCGTTCGGGCCTGGCCAGCCCATTAGTCCCGGTTCTGCCACAAACCGGGACCAATGGACGCATTTGTCCCGGTTCGTGAGCCCAGGGGGGCGGCCGGGGCCTCGTGGGCATTGGTCCCGGTTCGTTTGGGCCCATTTGTCCCGGTTCTTGGCACAAACCGCGACCAATGGGCCTCGCTCCTGGCCCACAGCCATTGGTCCCGGTTCGTGGCAGGAACCGGGACAGAAGGATGGCCTTTAGTCCCGGTTCCAGCCATGAACCGGGACCAATGAGTTGCCTATATATACCCCATCACCCGCGAGCAGAGCACTCCACAGTGCTCTGTTTTTTGCTGGCCGGCGAGGGGGAGGGCATTGGGTGCTCTAGCTCACCTCCTATGCACATGAGGTGTTCGATGAAATGCCCAAGCCACATTATTTAAGCTTTCTCTTCTCGAAGCTCGACCTCCGAGCTCCATTTTTTCTGAGCTTTGTTTAGGTTTAGTCGTCTGTCACGCCCTGTACTCGTCTTCACCGTCGTCCATCGCCCGCGCCGATCTCGTAGCCGACACCATCGTGGTGAGCCTCTTGTTCTTATCTTCTTTTTGAAAAAAAATCTTACTTTAGATACATACTTGTCTAATTTTCTTATGTTTGACACACATAATTATATATAATGCACGCAGATGAACCGGCAATGGATGTACGGTGACAAACACACCTCTGAGTACATTAAGGGCGTGCATAATTTTCTCGAAGTGGCTGAGGCAAACAAGCAGAATGGTTTATGTGTTGTCCATGCCCTATTTGTGGGAATACGAGGTCTTACTCTGACAAGAAAATCCTTCACACCCACCTGCTTTATAAGGGTTTCATGCCACACTATAATGTTTGGACGAAGCACGGAGAAATAGGGGTTATGATGGAAGACAGCGAAGAAGAGGAGGACGATGACAACCATGTGCCCCCTGAATACGGTGATGCTGCAACGGGGGAAGCTGAAGATCAAGAGGAAGCTGAAGATCTAGAGGAACCAGACGATGTGCCCGATGATGATCTCCGCCGGGTCATTGTTGATGCAAGGGAAAAGTGTGAAAGTGAAAAGAAGAAGCTGAAGTTCGATTGCATGTTAGAGGATCACAAAAAACGGTTGTACCCCAATTGCGAAGATGGCAACACAAAGTTCGGTACCGTACTGGAATTGCTACAGTGGAAGGCAGAGAATGCTGTGCCTGACAAAGGATTTGAGAAGCTACTGAAAATATTGAAGAAGAAGCTTCCAAAGGATAACGAATTGCCCGACAGTACGTACGCAACAAAGAAGGTCGTATGCCCTCTAGGATTGGAGGTGGAGAAGATACATGCATGCCATAATGACTGCATCCTCTACCGCGGTGCATACAAGAATTTGAACGCATGTCCGGTATGCGGTGCATTGCGGTATAAGATCAGACGAGATGACTCTGGTGATGTTGAGGGCGAGCCCCGCAGGAAGAGGGTTCCTGCGAAGGTGATGTGGTATGCTCCTATAATACCACGGTTGAAACGACTGTTCAGAAACAAAGAGCATGCCAAGTTGATGTGATGGCACAGTGAGGACCGTAAGAATGACGGGAAGTTAAGAGCACCCGCTGACGGGTCGCCATGGAGAAAAATCGAGAGAAAGTTCTGGGTTGAGTTTGCAAGTGACCCAAGGAACCTATGGTTTGCTTTAAGCGCGGATGGCATTAATCCTTTCGGGGAGCAAAGCAGCAATCACAGCACCTGGAGCAGCAACCACAGCACCTGGCCCGTGACTCTATGTATGTATAACCTTCCTCCTTGGATGTGCATGAAGCAGAAGTTCATTATGATGCCAATTCTCATCCAAGGCCTTAAGCAACCCGGCAACGACATTGATGTGTACCTAAGGCCATTAGTTGAAGAACTCTTACAACTGTGGAATGGAACAGGTGTACGTGCATGGGATGAGCACATGGGGGAAGAATTTGACCTAAAGGCATTGTTGTTCGTGACCATCAATGATTGGCCCGCTCTCAGTAACCTTTCAGGACAGACAAACAAGGGATATCACGCATGCACACACTGTTTAGCTGACACCGAAAGTATATACCTGGACAGATGCAGGAAGAATGTGTACCTGGGCCATCGTCGATTTCTCCCGACCAACCATCAATGTCGAAAGAAAGGGAAGCATTTCAAAGGCGAGGCAGATCACCGGAAGAAGCCCGCCATGCGCACCGGTGATCACGTACGTGCTATGGTCTCTCATTTACACGTAATATTTGGAAAGGGTCCCGGCGGACTAGCTATTCCAAATGACGCTGAGGGACGCGCACCCATGTGGAAGAAGAAATCTATATTTTGGGACCTACCCTACTGGAAAGAGCTAGAGGTACGCTCTTCAATCGATGTGATGCACGTGATGAAGAACCTTTGCGTGAACCTGTTAGGCTTCTTGGGCGTGTATGGGAAGACAACAGATATATCTGAGGCACGGGAGGACCTGCAACGTTTGCACGAAAAAGACGGCATGCCTCCAAAGCAGTATGAAGGTCCTGCCAGCTACGCTCTACCAAAGAAGAGAAAGAAATCTTTTTTGAATGCCTGCTCAGTATGAAGGTCCCGACTGGCTTCTCGTCAAATATAAAGGGAATAATAAATATTCCAGAGAAAAAGTTCCAGAACCTAAAGTCTCATGACTGCCACATGATTATGACGCAACTGCTTCCGGTTGCATTGAGGGGGCTTCTACCGAAAAACGTCCGATTAGCCATTGTGAAGCTATGTGCATTCCTCAATGCAATCTCTCAAAAGGTGATCGATCCAGAAATTATACCAAGGCTAAGGAGTGATGTGGCGCAATTTCTTGTCAGTTTCGAGCTGGTGTTCCCACCATCCTTCTTCAATATCATGACGCACGTCCTAGTTCATCTAGTCGACGAGATTGTCATTCTGGGACCCGTATTTCTACACAATATGTTCCCCTTTGAGAGGTTCATGGGAGTCCTAAATAAATATGTCCGTAACCGTGCTAGGCCAAAAGGAAGCATCTCCATGGGCCATCAAACAGAGGATGTCATTGGGTTTTGTGTTGACTTCATTCCTGGCCTTAAGAAGATAGGTCTTCCTAAATCGCGGTATGATGGGAGACTGACTGGAAAAAGGCACGCTAGGAGCGGACTCAATAATATGCAGGGACGGGTATTCTTGGTCTCAAGCACACTACATAGTTCTACAGAATTCTACCTTGGTGACCCCGTATGTCGATGAACACAAGAACAGTCTGCGCTCCAAACACCCAGAGCAGTGTGACGACTGGATTACATGTGAACACATCATGACTTTCAGCAGTTGGTTGGAAACACGTCTCATAGGTGACAACACTGTTTGTGATGAGCTATACTCGTTGTCCAGGGGACCATCTTTGACTGTATTGACTTACAAAGGATACGAGATAAATGGGAATACATTTTACACGATCGCCCAAGATCAAAAGAGCACCAACCAAAACAGCGGTGTCCGCTTTGATGCAGCAATCGAGAGGGGAAAGGACACATATTATGGTTAGATAATGGACATATGAGAACTTGACTACGAACATGATATTAAGGTCCCTTTGTTTAAGTGCAAATGGGTTAATCTATCAGGAGGCGGGGTACAGGTAGACCCACAGTACGGAATGACAACAGTGGATCTGAACAATCTTGGGTACACCGACGAACCGTTCGTCCTAGCCAATAATGTGGAACAGGTTATCTATGTGAAGGACTGTAGCGACCAGACCTCAAACAGTCTGATCTCTGTGCTCCGGTGTCATCCCTGGATCAGTAATGCTGACACCACACAGTACTTTGAAGGATTTATAGCAGAGTGGCAATCACACACTTATTACAACGATGTCTCAAAAGAGAACTTATTACAATGATATGGCTTAAGGCCATCTAATATCGATAACAGCGGAAGACTTGGAAGATAAATGGGTCCATCAACACCAACGGCATCACTGAGTATAGAACCACGACCTAAAAGCACCTTAATCGTCGTCTGAAAAGTCTACAACATTAACGTTGCAGCCCGAAACGGGTCAGCAAATGGAATATGCTGGCAAGGTAACACATAGAGAGTAATGGAATGAAACAGCTATACTATATGCATATTTCGTTGGTGGAAAGCTCTATGGTTACTGTTTTGCGTAAAGCCAATTTTTCCCTACTGCAAAGGAATAAACTTATTTAACTATCATGGTGGTTGTTAAACATTGAGAATGGTTGAAAACATCCTCAATTCCAATTAAAAGTGAACAATTAAAACCTAACAATATTAATTAGAAGTAACATGATGAGATTCACATGATATTCAAGAACTAGATACTCAAGATTGTCCATAACCGGGGACACGGCTAATCATGATTAGTTTGTTACACTCTGCAGAGGTTTGCGCACTTTTCCCCACAAGACTCGATCGCCTCCGTTGGATTTCTCGCACTACTGGTGTTTGAGAAACGGATGACCCAGACACAGTCTTTCAGAAGCGCTAGCACCTTACGATGGATAGACCGGTACACCTACTTTCCCCTATATCTGCTAGTCTACCCTGTAAGAGTTCGCACGACTTAGTCAACTATGCCAGAGCCCATAATGGCTTGTGGCTGCACACGTAAGTATTTATCATGAAAGATCTTATGATCCCTTTGAGCCTGGGTGGCGGTCCAAAATAAAACAGGCAAGTCCTGATAGACATCAGGTGCCTCAATCCACCCAGATGTGTGTTTAAGTTGCCACCTTAGATAAACCATTAAAATTATCAATCTCACATCTGTCATGGATATCACTCACCCAATCCACGTCTACTAGCATAGCATGGCATAATAAGCAAACGTAGAAGTAACTCCCAAAGGTTTCATAGTAACAGGTAATAGGTACTACCTCATCTACTTCCCATCCCACAATTTAATTAGATCCTAATCATGCAATGTGTGAGGATGGATCTAATGCAATAAAACTGGGTTGTAGAAAAGGTATGATCAAAGTGTTACTTGCCTTGCTGATGATCCGCGAGTCCTAGAGATTCGAAGTAACAGGCGGCGCAATCCGGGTAATCTATCACAGACAAACAACAAGCATACAATAAGTACTCATCTAATGCACAGGTAAAACTCGAACAAGAGATCGAACCAGATAGTTCAACTTAAGAACTCCGGTTGCAAAGAGAGAAAGAACCGAACAAAGCAACGGAAAACAAACGGCGGAAGAAAACAACTCGGTTCTAGCAAGTTGAAACTAGGTCAAGTTTTACAGTAGAAAAAACTTAGTTAAAATTGATTAGTCGGAACGGCGGTTTCAAAACGAAACTCCAGGCTCTTGAATCACCTGATTCCGATAAACGAGCGAGAAGATAGACTAGAACGAAGATCGGATCTGAGATCGCGATCACGGAATAAATCCGACAAGAAGAAAAGAGAAGAACGGTTAAACGAACGGACGTTCGTTAACCTAGAAGAATAATCTGGTGATCACGTTCGTTAGGACGAACGGTCCGGCGAACGGTCTTGAGGCAACTAAATCGGAAAAGGAAACTGATCCGATCTAGGGTTTCGAGAAAAGAAAACCGAACGGAAAACCGATCTAGAAAACCGGAACGGTTTAGCGAAGAAAAACGAATCGGAGAAGAAGAATCGGAACGATTAGAAGAAAATGATCCGATGAGAAGAAAAGAGACGCGGCGCGGGGCTACCTCCGGTGAAGTCTCCGGCGAGGAACTCCGGCGGCGTGGGCGTGGGGCGGCGCGGGGTGCGATGGAGCTCTAGGCTTTGGGTTTGATGAGGATTTAGAGGGGGGGTGTGGAAGTATTTATATTGGGGAGGGGGGAAATCTTGGGGTAGGGGTCAAGGAATTAGACTAGGAATAGGAAAGAAAAGAGGGAAAACGATCTAAAAAAACGAACAAGTGGAGTCCAACAAGGACTCCAGCGGCGGCGGCGGCTCCCTGGCTGCGCCAGGCGCGCGCGCGGTGGCCCTTGGCCTCCTGGCCGGCGGCGGCTCGGTGGCTTGGGCCTTTGGCCCAAGTCGCTGGATTTTTTTTTTAAAACGGTTCCGCGCTCGAAAAAAAACAGAACGAGATCTAAACGAACTCCAAATCTAATAAAGTAAATTTTCCCCGACTCCTAAAAATGAGTCGAACAAAATGAACTTTTCTCCGGGCCTAAAATGCAAATTTTGAAAACGCGCATTTTCCCCTATCCAAATAAAAGGCAAATAAACTCCGACAAAAACCAATGATCCTTTCTTCAAAATTTGAGAAGACTCAAATATGAAAATAACAAAATCTCCAACTCTCTCCAAGGGTCCTTGAGTTGTGTGAAATTTCTAGGATCGGCAAAATGCAAGAAAATATGATATGCATGATGATCTATGTGTATAACATTCCAAATTGAAAATTTGGGATGTTACAAGGACATGTCTACCAAACCGAGAAAAAGAAAAGATAAGGAAGTGAATACATCATACGATGAGCCAAAGCGCCACATAGTTCTTTCAGGAAAAAGGGACATCATGGGAGTGGAGGGCAAGACAGACATGTCTGAAGATTATGAAAAGTTTCATGAAATTCCTCCCTTCAAAGTCAAGGCTGGCCTAAGCATCCTGATAAACGATGAAGAATATCCATGGTTACGGTGCAATAAGCAAAACACACAAGCGAAAAAAGTGAAGACTTTCTCTCCACAACTATTATGATGATACCATGCCAACTTTCAACCTTTTCGTAGTTCATTTGAAATGCATGTTGTAACAGACGAGTTTCCGTATGAAATCATGATACTTCAAAAGAGATTGTCCATTTTGTACACAAAGTGCATCCAGTTTTTGCCGTAACCCTCTCTACTTTCTTGCACATGCTATGTGGGTGAAATGATGATACCATGCCAACTTTCAACCTTTTCAGAGTTCATTTGTAGTGCTTTTCAATTTCAGGGTCTTATAGCTCAAAATAATCAGTAAATGCATGGAAAATAACCAATGAAGTCAGAAAGGGTTGAAAATTGATGATGTGACTTTGAACGGTGGATTTTGAACACAGAAAAACTATGGAGTTCAAATAAGTTCTAAAAAATGAAATCCCTTTGTAACATATGAGTTTCCGTATGAAACCCTGATACTTTGAAAGAGATTGTTCGTTTTGTACATGAAGTGCATCCAGTTTTTGCTGTAACCCTCTCTACTTTCTTACACATGCTATGTGGGTGAAATGATGATACCATGCCAACTTTCAACCTTTTGAGAGTTCATTTGTAGTGCTTTTCAATTTCAGGGTCTTATAGCTCAAAATAATCAGTAAATGCATGGAAAATAACAAATGAAGTCAGAAAGGGTTGAAAATTGATGATGTGACTTTGAATGATGCATTTTGAACACAGAAAAACTATGGAGTTCAAATAAGTTCTAAAAAATGTAATCCCTCTGTAACACACGAGTTTCCGTATGAAACCCTCATACTTCGAAAGAGATTGTCCGTTTTGTACACGAAGTGCATCCAGTTTTTGCCGTAACCCTCTCTACTTTCTTGCACATGCTATGTGGGTGAAATGATGATATCATGCCAACTTTCAACCTTTTCAGAGTTCATTTATAGTGCTTTTCAATTTCAGGGTCTTATAGCTCAAAATAATCAGTAAAATAACAAATATCATAAAATAAAACAAATAAGTAATTAGAAACAGAATAAAATAAACTTATTAAAATATATAAGTAGAAACAAAATAAAATAAAATAAAATAAACTTTAATAACATAAATAAAATTTATGAAACTAAAATTATCAATGTATTTTCTGTTCAAAACATTATAAGCAACCTCTAGTATTATTGAAACTAAAATTATATAAAATTGATGCAACTAAAACTATCAAAGTTTTTTCTGTTCAAAATCATTAAAAGCAAAAAGAATTTTCATAAAAAACTTTAGAAACTTTAGTAGCAAAAAGAATTATAATAAAATAAAATAAATAAGTAATTAGAAACAAAATAAAATAAATAAGTATTGAATGCTCAAATTGGAAAACTACTCCTACTTTGAATGCTAAAATTGAAGAGCACTATGCAAGACGTATGCATATGATTAGTTGATAGCTTATTGGGTTTTTGTTTTCGCAAAAATCTAGGAGCCCCCCTCCATCATCCCCGCCATCGTCCCCGTCACCGACCCCCTCCGACCTCGAGGTGAGACCAGCCAAATCCTTTTTTAGAAAGATAATTAAATGATATTTCAGGTTGACTTTAAGTCTGTCGAGTCTCCACCATATATGAGAGGACAAAGAAGCCCGACTGTTGTCGTGGGGATCGTTTCTCCTTCTTCTCCGGGTGCTAGACCTTTGTTATGCAATAGGGGAAGAAGGAGTAACGACCATCACCGACGGTCGCAAATGTCAGAGAGGAATCAGTGAGGGAGAGTTACACCATATATATATATGAGAGGACGAAGAATCCCGACTGTTGTCGTGGGGGTCGCTTCTCCTTTGTTCCCGTGTGCTAGACATTTTGGTGTAATGCACTCGGGGACAAAGTGAGGAGAGACCATCACCGAGAGTCGAATATATACACCATGTGAGCTGAGAGTTTTCAAGAAAAGACTCGACAGACCGATAGTCAACCCGTGATGAATAATAATGATCTAATTTAGTTTTTGTAGTACATATATTTAATTGTACAAGTTTAATCTTTGAATATATGAACGTAGGAAATGTCGTCATCAGACGACGAAAGTCTCCCGGGGGAGTGCAGCTGGTGCCACGACGATCGAGGTCTGTGCTACATGCCTCACCTGGACGATGATCAGCGCTTCAGCATTAAGCTCGAGGAGACCTTCGATGTTGAAACGGTACGCAATGACGACAAGTGTTTTTTCGTAATTAAGCATGACTACAACTATTTCAACGTGTAATTCTCATCTTTTACCATTCGAGTAGCTTATCCCATGCCATGCAAGGCGCTATGTCTTGGAGAGGATGGGTTTTGAAGACCATTAAAGTTTTGAAACAAAGAAAATTCACCTAAGGACTCATCATGATGTGGATTTTGAAGTAAAGTTGTACAATTCTGAGAGCGTAACCCATTTTGGTTGCAAAAATTGGGAAGCACTTTGCAAGATGTATGGTTTTGATGAGGGTATGCTTGTCACCATGGATCTTGGTGATCCTGAAATCAAGCAAGACAATATGGACATTTGGGTCCTTGTTGATACGCCTCCAATTCTACCGCTATGTGAGTTTAGTTTCTCAAACATAGTTATTAGCTAATTTATATTGTTTATTTCAAAATAGTTGACAACTTATTTTCATTCTTCAAAGAATGTGCGGGAGATGGTAGACAAAACCCACTACACCGATGGCTCCGAATTAACTTACAAGGAGAAAATCATCTGGTCGGATTTTGTACTGACATTGAGAATTACAATATCTACAATCAAACTCCTCAACATTATGGTCAATACGTGCCACTAGTGCATGTGTTCAACTATGGTAACTACCATGGAGACACCCTGGTAAGATTTTTTACTATTACGACATCCGTGCATCTTTTGCATACTTCTAAAACTAGTACATCATTGCTAACTATGAAGTTATTACTATGTTTTTCAACAGATAATCCCAGAGAATTGTGTGCCTCATTTGATGTATCAGAAAGGTAGCCTTAATGTTTTGAACATACAACCAGGTCATCCTACGAATCTCAAATGTCCATACCAGAGTATGATGGAAAAAATGTATGGACAGTCGTAAGGAGGTTCTTGGAAGCAAAAGGAAGCGAAGCGCAAGAATTGGAGACAGGATGATCTCCATTCTCCATAATGGAGAGTCAGGGTCTATATTGTTTTATGCTATTTTACCTTAAAGAGGGTATTTAGGTCCTACCTAATACTGATGATCATGTGCTAAGAACAATTAAGTAGGGTTGGTTCGATGACTATGAGTATGATGATCGTATGACTTGTTATTAATAATGAGTAGAAGTTGTATGATGATGATTAGTAGACTTGTTATTATATATGATGATGCATGATGCGAGCATGAAGAGTTATTATATATCAGCGGATGAAATGAACATGAATTGGATTGAAGTGAAGGCAACATGCATGTGGTGCATGTCGAAAGTAGTACGATCCAAACTTGATCGAGTTAGGATTAGTATTACTTTCGACATGCACCACATGTTGCCTCACTTCAATCTAAGTCATGTTTAGGCATAGCAGTAGCAGTAGCACGGAGATAAGAGAGGACACATCCTATTAGCTACCTATACCAACCTAAATTAACCCCCAAAACCCCTAAACCACCTCCTTTCAAAAAAACCAGCCCCTGAAATGCTGACGTGTGGAAGCTTATTGGTCTCGGTTGGTGCTACCAACCGGGACCAAAGGCCCTCATGCCTGGGCTCGCCGGAGCGGCCACGTGGAGGCCCATCTGTCCCGGTTGGTATAAGAATCGGGACTAAAGGCCTAGGGCATTAGTAACGAGCCTTTAGTCCTGGTTTGCCAACCGGGACAGATGGGCCATATGAACCGGGACAAATGGCCCTTTTCCTACTAGTGAAGGGCAGCCGCGGATGATCTCCACCATAGCCAAACATGTCAAATTTTGATAGTCCGATGGCATGTTTAGTGTAGTGTGAGGAAGTAGCCGGACGATGTGTGTGCATCGACGTAGTTGCATGAGTTTGTATGGATCCAAGATATGATAATTGAGGTGTCTGGATGTGAATTGCATTATTTGATGCGTGACCAATCAGTGTCCGTGGACGCGCCCGGATGAGGAGATGGGTTGTAGTCACAATTGTGACATGTCGTTCTGGAGCACCGCGGATGTAACAGGATTATTCATCATCTAATCGTAGCTACGGAAGAGTTAAATACACTCACGGTACCTGTACTCTCCGTATAAACTCACTTTGGTCACTGTATTATGTCAACCGCAAATTACGGCCATTATGTTAACATTTGTTGCTCACCATACGGTCACTTGTGTCGAACACGGCCGTATTTGAACAGCTGGCATACGCTGACCACTTTGACTGGACATGTGCAACATGATTTTTGCATTTAGGTCCCTCCTCTACCAACACATCGTCCGCGTCACTTCGTTCCACTTCTTGCCACAGCACGGAGAGAAAAAAATGGGGAGCGGAGACAGCGGAGGCGATCGAGGTCGACTAGGGTTTCCCATCGCGGCGGCTACTATGACCGGCGGAGGTGGTCCGTCGGCCGAAGTGAAAGACGTCGCCGACTCGCTGGATGCTGGAGGAAGCAGCAGCGAGCAGAAGCCCTTCCTCCGTTGACCTGATCATGCGCGGACGCCGGCATACGGTGAGTAATCTCGAGTCGTTCGTACTTTTCATCAATTCTCAACTTTTGTCGATTTGTTTGTAGGAGTCTCAATTTGTAGTGCGTCGAATCTGTCGAATTTGCTTTGTTAGGGTTAGATGACCGATTTTGCTCTGTTGCTCTGAAATAAAAGAGGGTTTTTGCTTTGTTTTTTATTTTGCAGAGGAATACAACTATGATTAGCCGTGCAGTCGTGGTATAAATCATGGTGGTTTTTTCGTTGGTCAAGGTAGCTCAGGAGTTACTGCAGTGGGAAAACTGCTTGGTATGATTATGTCCCGTCTACAAAATTGAACATGTCTGAATTGGAAAGAATTGTTGAAGATTTAGGATATGAGATGGCAGGCAGATTGGATGTGTATTGGTGTTTGCCAGGGTTACAAATTAGCACTGGTGGTCTTAGGAAAATGAACTCTCAGGATGCTTGTGATAATATCAGTGCTTGTGTGGTTTTTGGACACAAGGAAATTCAGTTATACCTTGACCATGACCAGAGTTACAGGAACATTGATTGGGATGATGTTGTGGTCTTTCCTGTTAATGATTTACCTCCTGTGATCAGTCCTAGGAAAGTAAAAGAGGGGAAATTTGCAGAGAGGATGGTTGAGCATAATATGGCAGAGGTGCAAGGTGACTATCATGCAGAGGAGGCTCGGAACATGGAAGATGGGCAAGCTAATGAGTAGAAATTGAATGAGGAAGAAATGGAACAGTATACGGGAGATGCTGAAGAGGAAGACGATGTGGAACCTGATGTTGAGGAGGAAGATGCTGATGAAGAGGATGAGGTAGTGATGTCTACTACACAACCTTCTTCTTGTAGACGTTGTTGGGCCTCCAAGTGCAGAGGTTTGTAGGACAGTAGCAAATTTCCATCAAGTGGATGACCTAAGGTTTATCAATCCGTAGGAGGCATAGGATGAAGATGGTCTCTCTCAAGCAACCCTGCAACCAAATAACAAAGAGTCTCTTGTGTCCCCAACACACCCAATACAATGGTAAATTGTATAGGTGCACTAGTTCGGCGAAGAGATGGTGATACAAGTGCAATATGGATAGTAGATAAAGGTATTTGTAATCTGAAAATATAAAAACAGCAAGGTAACTAATGATAAAAGTGAGCGTAAACGGTATTGAAATGCGTTGAAACAAGGCCTAGGGTTCATACTTTCGCTAGTGCAAGTTCCCTCAACAATAATAACATAATTGGTCATATAGCTATCCCTCAACATGCAACAAAGAGTCACTCCAAAGTCACTAATAGCGGAGAACAAACGAAGAGATTATGGTAGGGTACGAAACCACCTCAAAGTTATTCTTTCCAATCAATCCATTGGGCTATTCCTATAAGTGTCACAAACAGCCCTAGAGTTCGTACTAGAATAACACCTTAAGACACAAATCAACCAAAACCCTAATGTCACCTAGATACTCCAATGTCACCTCAAGTATCCGTGGGTATGATTATACGATATGCATCACACAATCTCAGATTCATCTATTCAACCAACACATAGAACCTCAAAGAGTGCCCCAAAGTTTCTACCGAAGAATCACGACGAAAACATGTGCCAACCCCTATGCATAGGTTCATGGGCGGAACCCGCAAGTTGATCAACAAAACATACATCAAGTGAATCTCGTGGTATCCCATTGTCACCACAGATACGCACGGCAAGACATACATCAAGTGTTCTCAAATCTTTAAAGACTCAATCCGATAAGATAACTTCAAAGGGGAAACTCAATTCATTACAAGAGAGTAGAGGGGGGAAGAAACATCATAGGATCCAAATATAATAGCAAAGCTCGCGATACATCAAGATCGTATCATCTCAAGAACACGAGAGAGAGAGAGAGAGAGAGATCAAACACATAGCTATTGGTACATACCCTCAGCCCCGAGGGAGAACTACTCCCACCTCGTCATGGAGAGCACCGGGATGATGAAGATGGCTGATACGTCTCCAATGTATCTATAATTTTTGATTGCTCCATGCTATATTATCTACTGTTTTGGACTATATTGGGCTTTATTTTCCACTTTTATATTATTTTTGGGACTAACCTATTAACCGGAGGCCCAGCGCAGAATTGTTGTTTTTCGCCTATTTCAGTGTTTCGAAGAAATGGAATATCAAACGGAGTCCAAATGTAATAAAATCTTCAGGAACGTGATTTCTCACCGAACGTGATCCAGGAGACTTGGACCCTGCTCCAAGGAACAAAAGAGGCAGTCACGAGGGTGCCCCCCCCCCTAGGGCGCGCCCCTTGCCTCATGGGCCCCTCGTTGCTCCTCCGGCGTACTTCTTCCTCCTATATATACACACGTACCCCCAAACGATCAGAACAGGAGCCAAAAACCTAATTCCACTGCCGCAACTTTCTGTATCCACGAGATCCCATCTTGGGGCCTGTTCCGGAGCTGCGCCGGAAGAGGGCCGTCATCACGGAGGGCTTCTACATCATCATAGCCTCTCCGATGAAGTGTGAGTAGTTTACCTCAGACCTTCGGGTCCATAGTTAGTAGCTAGATGGCTTCTTCTCTCTCTTTGAATCTCAATACAAAGTTCTCCCCCTCTCTCATGGAGATCTATTCAATGTAATCTTCTTTTTGCGGTGTGTTTGTTGAGACAGATGAATTGTGGGTTTATGATCAAGTCTATCTATGAATAATATTTGAATCTTCTCTGAATTCTTTTATGTATGATTGGTTATCTTTGCAAGTCTCTTTGAACTATCCGTTTGGTTTGGCCAACTAGATTGGTAGTTCTTCCCATGGGAGAAGTGCTTAGCTTTGGGTTCAATCTTGCGGCGTCCTTTCGCAGTGACAGAAGGGGCAGCAAGGCACGTATTGTAATGTTGCCATTGAGGATAACAAGATGGGGTTTATTTCATATTGCATGAATTTATCTCTCTACATCATGTCATCTTGCTTAAGGCGTTACTCTATTTTTAACTTAATACTCTAGATGCATGCTGGATAGAGGTCGATGAGTGGAGTAATAGTAGTAGATGCAGAATCATTTCGGTCTACTTGTCACGGACGTGATGCCTATATACATGATCATGCCTAGGTATTCTCATAATTTGCCATTTGCCTCTCGTTTTCCTCTCCCCCCAATTCACCCTTGCCATTTTATTTGCCCTTTCTCTCTATCGTCCCTCTCTGTTTGCCTCTTTTGTCTGCTTGCTTTTTGTTTGCTCGTGTGTTAGATTGCTTGTTTGTCGCGATGGCTCAAGATACTACCAAATTGTGTGACTTCACCAATACCAATAATAATGATTTCATTAGCACTCCGATTGCTCCTCTTACCAATGCTGAATCTTGTGAAATTAATACTGCTTTGTTGAATCTTGTTATGAAAGATCAATTCGCCGACCTTCCTAGTGAAGATGCCGCTACTCATCTGAATAGATTCGTTGATTTATGTGATATGCAAAAGAAAAAAGATGTCAATAATGATGTCGTTAAATTGAAGCTATTTCCTTTTTCGCTTAGAGATCGTGCTAAAGCTTGGTTTTCGTCTTTGCCTAAGAATAGTATTGATTCATGGAACAAGTGCAAAGATGCTTTTATCTCTAAGTATTTTCCTCCCGCTAAGATCATCTCTCTTAGAAATGATATTATGAACTTTAAACAACTTGATCATGAACATGTTGCACAAGCTTGGGAGAGAATGAAATTAATGATACGTAATTGCCCTACTCATGGTTTGAATTTGTGGATGATTATACAAAAATTTTATGCCGGATTGAATTTTGCTTCTAGAAATCTTTTAGATTCGGCCGCGGGAGGCATTTTTATGGAAATCACTTTAGGAGATGCTACTAAACTCCTAGATAATATTATGGTTAATTATTCTCAATGGCATACTGAAAGAACTTCTAATAAAAAATGCATGCGATAGAAGAAATTAATGTGTTGAGTGGAAAGATGGATGAACTTATGAAATTATTTGCTTCTAAGAGTGTTTTTTCTGATCCTAATGATATGCCTTTGTCTACTTTGATTGACAATAACAATGAATCTATGGATGTGAATTTTGTTGGAGGAATAATTTTGGTAACAACGCTTATAGAGGGAATTTTAATCCTAGGCCATATCCTAGTAATCCTTCTAATAATTATGGGAATTCCTACAACAACTCTTATGGAAATTATAATAAGATACCCTATGATTTTGAATCTAATATTAAAGAATTTATTTCTTCGCAAAAGAATTTTAATGCTATGATTGAAGAAAAATTGCTTAAGATTGATGATTTGGCTAGGAACGTTGATAGAATTGCTCTTGATGTTGATGCTTTGAAACTTAGATATATTCCACTTAAACATGATATTAATGAGTCTATTAAAGCCATGATAATTTCAATTGATGAGTGTAAATAAAGAACCGCTAGGATGCGTGCTTCCAAAGATGCCTTTATTAAAGCGTGTTCTTCCAATTCCTATGAAAGTAATGATGAAGATCTAAAAGTTATTGATGTGTCTCCAATTAAATCTTTGTTTTGCAATATGAATCTTGATGAAACTGAATATGATCTTCCTTTACCTAGAAGGCATTCTAAAAATTCGGAGTGTTTAGATCTTAATGATGAAATTGATGAAAGTGGGATGGAAAGAAATAAAAATCTAGATGTTGCTAAACCCACTATATTGGATTTCAAGGAATTTAATTATTAAAATTGCTCTTTGATTGATTGTATTTCCTTGTTGCAATCCGTGCTAAATTCTCCTCATGCTTATAGTCTAAATAAAGCCTTCACCAAACATATTGTTGATGCCTTGATGCAATCTTATGAAGAAAAACTTGAGTTGAAAGTTTCTATCCCTAGAAAAATCTATGATGAGTGGGAACCAACTATTAAAATTAAAATTAAATATCATGAGTTTTATGCTTTGTGTGATTTGGGTGCTAGTGTCTCTACTATTCCCAAGACTTTGTGTGATTTACTAGATTTCCGTAATTTTGATGATTGCTCTCTAAACTGGCATCTTGCGGATTCCACTATTAAGAAACCTATGGGAATAATTAATGATGTTCTTATTGTTGCAAATAGGAATTATGTGCCCGTAGATTTTGTAAGTGCATCTAGTGCCACCCCTAGTTGGTTTTGGAGTATTGATGACAAACCTAGTTGAGGAACTAATGTGTTTGTGAGAATTGCAGGATAACACAGGTAGAAGTCCCTCATTGATTCGGTTTAGCTACCAGAGATGACCCCCAAAAATGTACGAAGACATTGAAGACAATGGTGGTTCATGAAGACATTCATGTCGAAGACAATGACATGTGAAGACTCCCCATGAAGCCTATGGAACTCGAAGACTTAGATCCTTCGTAGTTTTACTTTATTCATGTTGTGTCATAGGAACCACCGTACTGTTAAGTGGGGTCCAAGAGAACCAGTCAGGATGACTGAAGTGATGCCTAATTCAAATCCTATGTCTTCGAGTGAAGACAATGAGAGAAAATCTTGTCCAGAGTCAGACAAGTCAGCTTTACTTGCAGCCCAAGTAAACTTGCCGTGAGAGTTTGAAATCCGACCGTTAGTACACGTGTCAGTTCCTTGGTGACCCAGGGTCATTTCGAACAAATCAGGTCGGGTTGCCAAGTGGCTATAAATAGTCCACCCCCACAACCATAAACGGTTGGCTGCTCAGATTTCAGTGCACGGCTTTTGTCGTTTGAGAGCAACCCACCTCGAAGCCTTTGAGAGAAAATCCTTAGTGAGGAGAAAAGCCCTAACCACCCAGAGCCAGAGTAATTGGGCATCACTTAAGTCTTCTTGTCTGAGTGATCTGAAGACTTATTACACTTGAGGACTGTGCATCCTCCAGACGGTTAGGCGTCGCGTTCTGAGCATCCAAGAGGAATTGTGGATTGCCGGTGAACAAAGTCTGTGAAGGTTTGGGAGTCTACCTTGAAGACTTACCAGAGTGATTGGGCGGGGTCTGTGTGACCTTAGCTCAAGGAGAAAACGGTGAGGACTGGGTGTCCTGAGCTGCGTGTTCAGGACTGGGTGTCCGGGACTGTGTGTCCTTTGGTTTAAATACCTAGCCGCTCCAACCAGACGTACAGTTGTCACAGCAACTGGAACTGGTCCAACATATCATTGTCTTCAACGTGTCACTGGTTTCATCTTCACCTCCCTTTACTTACCAGTACACATTGTGAAGCTATTGCATGCTTGCTTTATCTTTTGTCTTCACAACTTGACTGTATGATCTGTTTGGCTTCTGTATGATCTGTTTGGCTTCATAACTTCTTCCAACCTGATCCTCATTACACTGAAGCTATTTGTCATTGTGCTTTCACTATATTGTATACTTGACCATGGCTTGTGTTGTGTAATCTACCTTCCGCTGCATAGTGATAGGCTTGTTCACTCTGTTTGTCTTCATAACTTACACGTTTTGAAGACTTTCATAAAAATTGCCTATTCACCCCCCCCCTCTAGTCGATATAACGCACTTTCAATTGGTATCAGAGCAAGGTGCTCCCTTGTTCTGTGTGATTCGGTTTAACCACCTGGAGTTTTAGCTATGTCGACTGCAGGGATAATTAAAGTCTCCGCTGCGTGCCCCATCTTCGATGGAACTGAATATCCCTACTGGAAGAATAAGATGCGCATGCATCTTGAAGCCATTGACGTCGACCTATGGTATGTCATAGAAAACGGCGTTCCCAAGGCTGGAGAAGGTGTCACTGCGGCTGATGTCAAGAAGTTCACTCAACTGGACTCCACTGCCAAGAATATTATCTGTGGTCATCTGACCAAGGGACAGTACGGCCGTGTGAGTGCCTTGAATACATCCAAGCTGGTTTGGGACTGGCTCTCCAAGGTCAATGAAGGCATCTCAACCCAGAGAGATCAGAGAATCAGTGTTCTTCGCAATCTCTTCAACCGCTTCAAGCGAAATGACAATGAGAATGTCCAGCACACATTTGACCGGCTCACTGACATCACGAATGAGCTTCAAGCCCTCGGCGCCACTGAGATCACCAAACATGAAATCGTCAAGACGCTGCTAAGATCACTTGACAGTTCATTTAACATCCTAGCCCTGATGATTCAAGATCATCCAGACTTCAAGACACTCAATCCGTCTGACATACTTGAGAGGCTCAACACACATGAGTTTCAGCTTTCTGAGAAAAGAGATATCTACGGTCCAATCTATGGGCGAACTCGTGCCTTGAAGGCAAAAGCTGTGTCCTCATCTGAAGAAGAATCTGACAGCAGTTCTGATGATCCTGAAGACATTGGAAGGGAACTTGCAATGCTAGTGAAGAAGTTCCAGAAATTCACCAAGAAGAAAGGCTTCAGAAAGTCTTCACGATCAAGCTCAAGGAATGATGAAGCCTCTGCGCATGACTACAAGAGGAAAACTTGTCACAAGTGCAAGAAAACTGGACACTTCATCTCTGAGTGTCCACAGTGGGACAATGAGAACAGAAAGAAGAAGAAGAGCAAGGAATATGACTCTGACGATAAGAAGACGAAGAAATACTCAAAGTCTTCGTCCAAGTCTTCCTCAAAGTCTTCATCACACAAGAAGAGTTCATCTGGCAAGGCTCGTGCGTTTGTTGGCAAGGAAATGGATTCAGAGGAGGAGTCCGCTTCTGAAGAGGCAGAGGTGGAGTCTGAGGAGGAGTCTGATTCAGGCATTGCGAGTCTGGCTACAGCCTATGTCGCCAAGTCCATCTTCAACACTGAAGACAATGACTCCATCACCATCACCGATGCAAATGACAAGGACGAATCTACTCCTACCTACTGCTTCATGGCACGTGGTGCCAAGGTAAACACACGCACTACTCACTATCAAACATCTAGTGATGATGACTCTGATTGTGTTTCAAAACCCAGTTACAAAACACTTGCTAAAATTGCAACTGAACAACAGAAGGCCATGGAACATATTCAAAAACTGTTAGACAGAAGCGATGATCTGTTGGGTGTTGAAATGACTCGTTCTGAATCCTTAATTGAAGACATAAAAAATCTTCATGTTAAGTATCAGGAACTCGAAGATCGTCTTGAGACTCTCTCAACTACTCATGAAAAGCTTTCCTATGATTATCTTCAAAGGAAGCAAGATCTTGAGAAGTTGAGAGCGGATCATGAAGATCTTCAAAAGGAAAACGAGTCACTTCGAGCCGAACAGATCAGTTCTGCTCAGGAAGGATTTGAACCACCATGCCTTAAATGCATTGAGCGTGATAATGCTATTTCTGTTGCTGAATGTTCCACTGCTACTGCTGTTGCAATATCTTCAACTGTTGAAGTGGTAACTAACCCCTCTGCTGAGGATACCACTGCTATTGCTGATGAAAATGCTAGGTTGAAGACATTGCTTGAAACAGGGATGTACAAAAGTCTCAAAGGACATCAGACATTATGTGATGTCCTCAAGAAGCAGATTCTGAACCGAAACCCCAGGAAAGAGGGTGTTGGGTTCGTGCGGAAAATTAATGCAGATGGCTCTTACTGGAAACCTGAGCAGTACCCCAAAACCACATGGGTTGCTGCAAAGGAATCCTCATCAGATCCATCCAATCTATCTGGCTTCATTTGTGCTAATCCAATTATCATTGATGAATCCTTTGATGCAAACTATAAACTATTTAGGAATCAGAATGGTGAAGTATTTGCCAGGTACATTGGTACTAACTGCAGGAATGGACCGCCTATGAAGAAGATCTGGGTTCCAAAAACGTGTCTTGAGAATCTTCCTGTGAATGTCCTCATGACACCTCACATGAAGAAGACAAACCTCAGACCAAAGGCTTCATATGGTCCAAAGGCTTCATACAGGCAGAGGACTCATCTGAGTCGCACTAACACAAATGTTTTGCAGGGAAACCATGCTCAGGCATATGAGAGCGGTTCTTCAAACCGTCGTTCTCATATGACCAAAAACTATTCTGCCTATTCTTATGAGTACTATTGCCCACCTGCTAGACTGTTTGCTAGGGCTCCAAAGCCAAAATTCTCAGATGCTGCACTAAGACTTATTGCTTCTAAGCCACCCTTGAAAATGTGGGTGGTTAAGAAAGCTTAACTCTCTTTTGCAGGGAAAGGTCTCCAGCACAAAACCAAAATCTTCTGATGCTATTGCTGGGGACCTTACAAATCTTGTGGGGCGCAAGATCAAATGCCCGAATGGCATCACTATGTATTTCATACCTGAATCGCATGCTACTCTCCCTACTTGTCCTAACCTGGATCTAAGTTTTCATAATCCACTGGTTCGTCAAATGTTTTTGCTTCACAACACTCTTCGTGAAGCCTATCCCCCTAACTGCACTGTAGGGTACGACACCAGTGACTTCAGAGTCTTCAGAATGGATTATTGACAGTGGGTGTACAAATCACATGACTGGCAAGAGGAGTCTCTTTATGGACTCAACCTTACGTCCATCTGACAAGAGCCACATCACCTTCGCTGACACTGGTAAAAGTAAGGTACTGGGTCTAGGTAGAGTTGCAATCTCAAAGGATCAACACATGGATAAAGTCATGTTTGTTGAATCCCTTGGCTTCAACTTAATGTCTGTCTCAATGCTTTGCGATTTAAACATGATTGTTATCTTTGGAAAATATCGTTGTCTGGTACTAATGGAATCTGACAAGTCTCTGGTGTTTGAAGGGTATCGAAAAGATGATTTGTACGTGGTAGATTTCTCAGCAGGGCCTCAGCTTGCAGTTTGTCTTCTTGCAAAGGCTTCAGAATGCTGGCTTTGGCATCGAAGACTTGGGCATGCTGGCATGAGGAACCTCCACACCCTTGCAAAGAAGAAGCATGTCATAGGCATCGAGGGCGTCAAGTTCAAGAAAGATCACTTATGCGGTGCCTGTGAAGCTGGGAAGATGACAAGGGCAAAACATCCTTCGAAGACAATCATGACCACTACTCAACCCTTCGAACTGCTTCACATGGATCTCTTCGGTCCCACTCACTACTCAACTTTCTCCACTACTGCTTGCCTCTATGGCTTCGTCATTGTTGATGATTACTCTAGATATACTTGGGTGCACATAATCCATTACAAGACTGAAGTGCAGGATGTCTTCAGACGCTTCGCAAATCGGGCAATGAACAATTACGGCGCCAAGATAAAGCACATCAGAAGTGACAATGGCACAGAATTCAAGAACACCGGCCTTGACACATATCTTGATACATTGGGCATCACTCATGAATTCTCAGCTCCTTACACGCCACAACAGAATGGCATCGTCGAACGCAAGAACAGAACACTCATTGAGATGGCCAGAACAATGTTAGATGAGTACAAGACACCAAGAAAATTCTGGACTGAAGCCATTGACACTGCATGCCATACTATCAACCGTGTATATCTTCACAAGCTGCTGAACAAGACATCTTATGAACTTCTGACTGGCAAGAAGCCAAATGTAAGTTACTTCAGAGTATTTGGATCAAGATGCTGGATCAAGGACCCTCACCACACCTCAAAATTTGCTCCAAAAGCACATGAGGGCTTCATGCTTGGATATGGAAAGGATTTGCACTCCTACAGAGTCTTCAATCTCTTTCACTACAAAGTGGTTGAAACAGTGGATGTGCGGTTCAATGAGACCAATGGGTCACAAAGAGAGCAACTACCAGATGTGCTAGATGAAGTTCCAGCCAGTGAATCAATCAAGCTAATGGGAACTGGAGAAATACCTTCTGAAGCTCGTCCTGAAGAAGAACTTATCATCTCAGCACCTGATCCACATGAAGACAATGCTCAGCCTGAAGACATACCTCCCCATGATAACGTAGATCAGCAAGAGCAAAGTCTTCGACCTCTACATCCTCGTGTTGCCAATGAAGTGCAAATTGACAGAATAATTGATAGCATCAATGCACCTGGTCCACTGACTCGTTCAAGGGCAACTCAACTGGCAAACTTTTGCGGACACTTCGCATTCGTTTCAATCACAGAACCCAAGAAAATTGATGAAGCCTTTATGGAACCTGAATGGATTCAAGCTATGCAAGAAGAGCTTCAATAATTTGAGCTGAACAATGTATGGGAGTTGGTTAAGCGTCCTGATCCACGGAAGCATAACATAATAGGCACCAAATGGATATACCGCAATAAGCAAGATGAGCATGGCCAAGTGGTCAGAAACAAGGCTCGTCTCGTTGCTCAAGGATATACTCAAGTGGAAGGCATTGACTTCGATGAAACATTTGCTCCTGTGGCCAGACTTGAAGCCATTCGTATACTGCTGGCCTATGCAAATCATCACAACATAATCCTGTATCAAATGGATGTAAAAAGTGCCTTCCTCAATGGCAAAATTGAAGAAGAAGTGTATGTTGCAAAACCACCTGGGTTTGAAGATCCAAAACATCCTGACATGGTGTACAAGCTCAAAAAGGCACTATATGGCCTCAAACAAGCCCCTCGGGCCTGGTATGATACACTCAAATACTTCCTGAAGAGCAAAGGCTTCATACCTGGTTCCCTGGATCCCACTCTCTTCACAAAGACATATGATGGTGAACTGTTTGTGTGCCAAATATACGTGGATGACATTATCTTCGGCTGCACCAATCAGAAGTATAATGAGGAGTTCGGATATATGATGCAAGAGCAATATCAGATGTCTATGATGGGGGAGCTGAAATTCTTCCTCGGTCTTCAGATACGGCAATAACGCAATGGCATCTTCATATCTCAAGAGAAATATCTCAAAGACTGCCTGAAGAAGTTCGGTATGCAAGACCGCAAAGGCTTCACAACACCAATGCCAGCCAAACATCATCTGGGTCCTGACGACAATGGTAAAGAGTTCGATCAAAAGGTATACCGCTCCATGATTGGTTCTTTGCTTTATTTATGTGCATCTAGGCCAGATATTATGCTCAGTGTTTGCATGTGTGCTCGGTTTCAAGCGGCACCAAAGGAGTCGCATCACTTAGCCGTGAAGCGAATTCTTCGATATTTGGCTCACACCCCAACTCTAGGGTTATGGTATCCAAAGGGCTCAGAGTTTGATCTGGTTGGATTTTCGGACGCTGATTACGCTGGTGACAAGGTTGATCGGAAGTCCACATCAGGCACATGTCACTTTCTAGGCCGATCACTTGTCTGTTGGTCTTCAAAGAAGCAGAACTGTGTATCTCTCTCCACTGCTGAATCTGAATACATTGCTGCTGGATCCTGCTGCGCTCAGCTTCTATGGATGAAGCAAACCCTCAAGGATTATGGCATTCATCTGAAGCAAGTGCCACTTTACTGCGACAACGAAAGCGCCATCAAGATCGCCAACAACCCAGTTCAACACTCGAAGACAAAGCACATTGAAATTCGTCATCATTTTCTCAGAGATCATGTTGCAAAGGAAGACATTGATATCATACACGTCAACACTGAAGAGCAATTGGCAGATATCTTCACCAAGCCCTTGGATGAGAAGAGATTTTGCAAGTTACGGTGTGAGCTAAATATCTTGGAATCCTCAAATGTCCTGTGATCAGGCACACATCCTAACACTTATGCATGATGATGACTTAGATGTGCAACACACAAAGTAACGTATATCTTCAATCAATGAAGACATACATTCTAAGTGTGAATACATTAACGTGGAATTTGACCTCGGAGCGCCACGATAATTGTGCGCCGTGTCTGGGTCCAATACTTCCTATACGGCGGGTAGCGCCACCACCAATTTTTTTTCTTGAAGTGTTTCACTCATGGCATTACATTTGCTATGTCTTCACATTTGGTTTGGCTTCAATCTCAACATGTCTTCATGATTGTCTTCACTATGTTGATTATATATGTACTGGTGTTCTGTCCTCTACAGCATTCACTTATAGCTATGTCTTTTTGTTTGAATCTTTTGAACTAAGTGAATGTGATCGGACCCTAACCTCTCCATGCTTCCTACCTCAAACTCTATCTCTCCAAGTCATATGCACTCTATTGAAATTGTTGAATGTCTTCACTGCATCCTTGTCAGAAGAAGACACAGAGACAAACTTTAAAACAACTTTCAATGTTTTTCCATCAACTAGAGTTCCGGAGAAGTAGGAACGACTCCCGACAAACCAGGCGTGCGTGGGGTGAAACTGCCCCCACAATTCCGCATGCTGGCCACGTACTGATCAGATGCGAATCGCCAGGGGCACCTGAGTAATAGCGCAGTGCCGCCCATATCTCTATAAATTCACGTTTCACTACGGTCATTATCTCTTCTTCCACCCTCGCACGAACCCTAGCGCCACCGCTAACTCTCAACGACGCCGGCGACGAAGTGCTTCACTGCCGCGACCTCTCCGACGCCGTTCTCACGCCGACAGCGGACATCAGTCTCTCCGCCGTCGCCCTAGGTGTCTTCCGTCGCCAAGTTAGGGCACGGAGGATCGAGCTGCTCGGCCTCACCTCTCATCTCGTCTAGCAGTTCCAAGTCTGGTAAATAACAAGCCTTTTTACAGCCTCTTTTGATCCTATTGCTCCATCACTTTCTGCCAAAAGAGGTTTCCATTCACTCAAGTTTCATTCCTCTCATCTGAATCTCATAACTTGCCTAGTATATTCACTTGTTCTTCATGAAGTAGTTAGATTCCTCACTTGGAACCAACTTCTTTTCTATAAAGTGAATGTCTTCGCATGATGAGGTCAATGTCTTCTAAACTGATTTATCTTCAAAATCTTCTGAGAATGCATATGACCTCTTCCCCTTCCCTCGCACCTTAATGCTGTCACAGGTACATGTCCGTGGGAGAATCTTTTGGTTCTCATAGTCTGCATTCATTTGCAGAGTTCCTACAGCGTCACATTAATTCACCCGAAGCAAGTTCCTGTTGGTCAAGCAAAAGGAAGCTTTGAAGCCTTTGAATCTCTTGAAGCCTTCCAAGTTAAGCTTCATGGCAACCGAGAAACAATCAAGGAAGGGAGGCAGACAGAGACGTGGTGACACATCTAAAGATCTGCCTGAAGATTTGGCAGAAATGTACCAAACTGATCCTAAAGAGAGCTATGGTCAGCGAAAGACACGAATCCAATGGATTCGAAGATATTGGGCAGAGCAGTGGTTCCACTACCGCTTCATCACCAAGGAATATGCAGAGAAGTACGCCCTCAAGAGGCCATGGGGAGATGCCTTGTACAAGAATCTCGTACCCCGAACCAGAGACGAAGCCATTGCTCAAGGCTTCTTTCCATGCATGGTCAGGGGACAACAGCCAGCTGACGCACATCCGTCATCCCTTCTCTGGTGTCGCGATGACACCCTATTCAAGCGCAACTTCCAATTTGCCCAGAACTCTGTGAAGCAAAACAAGAAGGAGTTTGGGTTGGACTTCAACCCTGGTCCCTCCAAACCAAGGGCAGATGGCACACGCGACGCTAATCCCAATGTCATCGGGCCGTTTGCCAATCTTGAAGGCCTCATCACTCACATTATAGTCCAAGGGACTGCCGTGAACGACCCTCCAGCAGACACTGAGTCTGATGATGCTCCTGCTGCCCCGGAGCCGAAGCAGATGAAGAAGAAGCCAAAAGCTTCCAAGCCAGTCGCTTCTCCCAAGATCTCTAGAGCGAAGCCATTGGCCACTGCACCTCCTGAAGCCAGTGTGCAGTCTGAAGACTTATCACGAGTCTCCAAGCCTCAAGAAGCAAAGAAGCCACAGCCACACACCAGCAAAGAGCTCACTGCCGCTGCCGTTCTTCGCTGCGAGGCCATTGATCTGTCTAGTGACGACAATCTTGCCGATGACGCTCTTGAGCAGCTGATCAAGAACAAGGAGGAGGCTGAAATCTTCAACAATCTGCCTCTGTTCGACGCAGCAATCATCCACAACTTCATTGATGAGTGGTTTGATACACCCAACATCAGCTTCGATGATCTGCAGCTGCCCATTGGCCTCAGCGTAGCCTTTCAAGGAGCTATTGCTTCAGAACTCACAATTGCCCAGCGCATAGTTGAACTGAAGCAGAAAATAGATTTTGAAAAGGCTCAGTTCAAGCAGAACATGGCCACGCTCAGCGTCCAAGAAGTCAAAGACTTCAAAGTCATGCTGCACGAGTTGAAGGAAAACTTTATGCAGAAACGTGCAGAGGCTCAGGGTTCACACGAGCGCATGAAGAATTTGGCTGATCTCTGCGTGCAGGCCTACAATGAGGCCGAGAAGCGAAAGGCACTTGGGCGTCCCGGCATCGACCCCAGGATGGCCGCTAAGAAAAAGAAGAAGCCCACTGTGGCTGAACAAGAGGCCCCACAACAAGAAGCTGTTCCGATTGTCTTCCCCACTGCCAAGCCTGGCTCGAAGCCAAAGCACCACTCAACCGCTTCAGAGCTGAAGAAGACAAGGACAGCTGAAGCTAAAGCAAGGAAGAGGAAACACCCTGAAGCCTCTCCTTCAGACCCCACTATCAAGAAGCGCAAGACCAAGAAGTCTCGGGCTGCTCCCACAGAGCCCTCGATAGTCGAACCCCTTTCCGTTCGCTTTCCTCATGAAGATCGTCAACTGACCGTGCATGAGCCTGCTCTCACAGAGGCTCCGCATGCTGAAGACATTCCAGCAGCCGACCCCAATGCTGCTGAAGACATTGGTCTCCAAGACAATGTGCAAGGTGATGCAGTCCTTCCTCAGCTCAAAACGAGCGAAATGATCAGCATTGGTCGTCCCTTGACGCCAATCACCCAAGATGCATCATGGGCTGATCGCCTGCAGGAGGAAGAGGATGAGCCCCAGCCCACTGCAACTCCACCAGCGTCGCCTGCATTCCGTAGGCTTCGCAAAGGACGAAGGGCTCAGACTGCTGACGACATTCCGGCTGCATCAGCCGAAGAACATGCAGAAGAGCATGAAGAACCTCAAGCTCCATCTTCCCCACACCAGCAAGAAGAAGTTCTCAAGGAGACTGGCGCCACTGTGGCTGCCACACCCAATACTGAAGCATTTGTGGAGCCCGACCAACCAACAACTTCAAGAGATACTGAAGCTACTGCCTCTGACCCTTCTGTGCCTGAGTCTGCTGCCGGACCACAGTTCAACTATCATGTTGCGCACAGGCCCCAGGTACAGAAGCCAATCCCACGACTGCCAAGGTTCACAGGTCCAGTCACTGCTCCTGGCTCCTTCAATGTCAATAGCTTCAGGGCAGATAACACCTTCTTCAACCGCTCTAAGAACCCTTACTCAAGGGAAAAGATTGTGTCAGATAGGTTCTGGAGCTACCCACAGCGCAGCTACTACTCCTGCGTCCTCTACAACCAGAGCCGTATCTTTCCACATCAGCGCCTTGAAGTTGAAGCTTTTGCTGGTCTGCCTGGTCTGGAAGAAGCCTTGGACTGCTTCAAGCAAGTTGGCCTACTGCCATTTGTCACGGATGAAGAGCACTGGAATGAAGAGCTTCTACTCCAGTTCTATGCCACTTTGCACATCAAGGGCTACAACAGAGATCCGAAGACTTGGGTCCTGGAGTGGATGACCGGCAACGTCCATCATGAAGCCAATGCATTTGATATCATTGAGCTCACCGGCCTACCCACTCCAGGCGAACTCTTCGAAGAAGGCTGCCAACTCCATGCTGACGCAGTTGAGAGCATATTTCAGCGACCTGAGCCAAATATGAGTCAGATGCTCTCAATGATGAAGCCATTGCCTTCTGACGCACCTTACCCAATGGAGTTCTTCGTTGAAGACTTAGAGTACCTGCCTAGAACTATCTATCACATCATCAGGCGGACTCTATGGCCCATTAAGGGGCACTCTCGATATGCCAAGGTTGAAGGTGCCATGAAGACTCTCATCTTCTGCATCCTGCACGGCAAATGCTTCAATGCCCAGGATCTCTTCATACGTCAACTTGCTGCGTCTGGCTCAGATCTCTTTGGTCTGAAGATTTATGCTCCATGGGTTATGAGGCTAATCAAGCTCCACTCTGCAATATCATATCAACCCTCAGCCCACAACCACAGAATCTTCTTACCTGATGTGGACACCTCTGCTGAAGCTATTTATCCTGAGCCTGCCAAACAGCCACTAAGTCTTCAGAATGCAGAACACCAAAGCTTCACTCAACATGATGAAGGTGTTGAAGCCATTTCCAGAGTCTATCCAATGGCTGGCACCACACGTGCCCCTGCATCCACTGAAGCCACTGACAGAGAAGCTGCACAGAGACCCAAGAAACGCGCTCGTACACTCACTGATCGTGAACTTCTTGTGGCTCTGCACCAAAAGCAAGATAGGCATCACGACTGGCTCAAGAGGCAGATGCGCAGTATCATGCAAGACGTCAATCGCATCAGGAATCTGGCCACCAAGAATGCCTTTGTCGCACATGAAACCTGTCGACGCACTTGGAAAGGCCTCACAATGATGTGCACTGAAGCCGAACTGCAAGAGGATGGCTTCAAAGAAAGATTCAAGTTTGACTCCACACCCCCCAGGAGAGCTGTGTTGCGTGGGACTCCGTCTCTTGAAGAATCCGAGTTCTCTTCCTCTGCTGCCACAGTGACGGGAAAAATCATTGAGGAAGAAGACGACGCTACATCACCACCAATGTCTTCAGCGCGCGTCGTCACTGCACCAAGGTCGCCAGCACCACCAAACACCTCCACCGACCCTGCTGCGCCTGGGAACGCATAGAAAACTCTATGTCTTCAAACCTTTTTGGTCATCACTGACAAAAGGGGGAGAAGCATATGATGTTTATAGTCTTCAAGCGGGTCAATAATAAGGGCGGGTGCTTTATTACATTTTGCTTCGTGCTTACAACTCTCGTTTTGCTACATTTGGTTCTTTGAGTTGTAACACTTAAACTTGATGGTCGTCTGCTACTATGTTTGCCACTATGTTTTTGCGAAGATAAATTCCGCATGTACGACGATAATTTCCGCACTTATATCATTTCGCAGACGTCCATTTTTCATTATGCATATCATTATCTTCATATATCTTTACGTGCATGATGGGTTGTCATCATAAGTTGAAGTGGATTCCCACAAATACAACCTGCTATGTGCATTTGCGTTCCAGAAGCAAATCACTTATATGCACATCTTCAGGGGGAGCCCTTGCAGCTTATGAAGACAATTCCTCTACAGTTTCACAAATTATATTCCCCGTTGAAAACTTCAACTAGTTTGTCATCAATCACCAAAAAGGGGGAGATTGTAAGTGCATCTAGTTCCAACCCTAGTTGGTTTTGGAGTATTGACGACAAACCTAGTTGAGGAACTAATGTGTTTGTGAGAATTGCAGGATAACATAGGTAGAAGTCCCTCATTGATTCGGTTTAGCTACCAGAGATGACCCCCAAAAATGTACGAAGACATTGAAGACAATGGTGGTTCATGAAGACATTCATGTCGAAGACAATGACATGTGAAGACTCCCCATGAAGCCTATGGATCTCGAAGACTTAGATCCTTCATAGTTTTACTTTATTCATGTTGTGTCATAGGAACCACCGTACTGTTAAGTGGGGTCCAAGAGAACCAGTCAGGATGACTGAAGTGATGCCTAATTCAAATCCTATGTCTTCGAGTGAAGACAATGAGAGAAAATCTTGTCCAGAGTCAGACAAGTCAGCTTTACTTGCAGCCCAAGTAAAGTTGCCGTGAGAGTTCGAAATCCGACCATTAGTACACGTGTCAGTTCCTTAGTGACCCAGGGTCATTTCGGACAAATCAGGTCGGGTTGCCAAGTGGCTATAAATAGTCCACCCCCACAACCATAAACGGTTGGCTGCTCAGATTTCAGTGCACGACTTTTGTCGTTTGAGAGCAACCCACCTCGAAGCCTTTGAGAGAAAATCCTTAGTGAGGAGAAAAGCCCTAACCACCCAGAGCCAGAGTAATTGGGCATCACTTAAGTCTTCTTGTCTGAGTGATCTGAAGACTTATTACACTTGAGGACTGTGCATCCTCCAAACGGTTAGGCGTCGCGTTCTGAGCATCCAAGAGGAATTGTGGATTGCCGGTGAACGAAGTCTGTGAAGGTTTGGGAGTCTACCTTGAAGACTTACCAGAGTGATTGGGCGGGGTCTGTGTGACCTTAGCTCAAGGAGAAAACGGTGAGGACTGGGTGTCCTGAGCTGCGTGTTCAGGACTGGGTGTTCGGGACTGTGTGTCCTTTGGTTTAAATACCTAGCCGCTCCAACCAGACGTACAGTTGTCACAGCAACTGGAACTGGTCCAACATATCATTGTCTTCAACGTGTCACTGGTTTCATCTTCACCTCCCTTTACTTACCAGTACACATTGTGAAGCTATTGCATGCTTGCTTTATCTTCTGTCTTCACAACTTGACTGTATGATCTGTTTGGCTTCTGTATGATCTGTTTGGCTTCATAACTTCTTCCAACCTGATCCTCATTACACTAAAGCTATTTGTCACTGTGCTTTCACTATATTGTATACTTGACCATGGCTTGTGTTGTGTAATCTACCTTCCGCTGCATAGTGATAGGCTTGTTCACTCTGTTTGTCTTCATAACTTACACGTTTTGAAGACTTTCATAAAAATCGCCTATTCACCCCCCCTCTAGTCGATATAACGCACTTTCAGATTTCATTGTTCTGGATATAGATTGCAATCCTTCTTGCCCTATTATTCTAGGTAGACCTTTCCTTAGAACGGTTGGTGCGATTATTGATATGAAGGAATGGAATATTAGATTTCAATTTCCATTAAAAAAGGGCATGGAACACTTTCCAAGAAAGAAAATAAAATTACCATATGAAACTATCATGAGAGCCACTTATGGATTGCCTACCAAAGATGGCAATACCTAGATCTATTCTTGCTCGTTATGCCTAGCCAGGGGCGTTAAACGATAGCGCTTGTTGGGAGGCAACCCAATTTTATTTTTATTCCTTGCTATTTGCTCCTGTTTAGTAATAAAAAAATTATTTAGCCTCTGTTTAGATTGTCTTTTTTGTGTTTAATTAGTGTTTGTTCCAAGTAGAACCGTTGGGAAGACTTGGGGAAAGTCTTGTTGAACTTGCTGTAAAAAACAGAAACTTTAGCGCTCACGAGAACTGCTGTAATTTTTATTTAAAGAGTGATATTTAGTTAATTATTTTTGAAGATGATTAATAGATAAATTAATCACGTCCAGCAATTTATTTTAGAATTTTTGGGGTTCCAGATCTTGCGCTAGCTACAGATTACTACAGATTGTTCTGTTTTTGACAGATTCTGTTTTTCGTGTGTTGTTTGCTTATTTTGATGAATCTATGGCTAGTAAAATAGTTTATAATCCATAGAGAAGTTGGAACACAGTAGGTTTAACACCAATATAAATAAAGAATGAGTTCATTACAGTACCTTGAAGTGGTCTTTTGTTTTCTTTCGCTAACGGAGCTCACGAGTTTTCTATCTTGAGTTTTGTGTTGTGAAGTTTTCAAGTTTTGGGTGAATTCTTTTGATGGATCATGGAACAAGGAGTGGAAAGAGACTAGGCTTGGGGATACCCATGGCACCCCCAAGATAATCCAAGGACACCAAAAAGTCAAAGCTTGGGGATGCCCCGGAAGGCATCCCCTCTTTTCGTCCACTTCCATCGGTAATTTACTTGGAGCTATATTTTTATTCACCAACATGATATGTGTTTTGCTTGGAGCGTCTTATATTATTTGTGTCTTTGTGTCTTAGTATTCCACAATCATCCTTGCTGTACACACCTTTTGAGAGAGCCATACATGAATTAAAATTTGATAGAATGCTCTATGTGCTTCACTTATATCTTTTGAGCTAGATAATTTTGCCCTATGTGCTTCACTTATATCCTTTGAGCTAAGTAGTTTTGCTCTATGTGCTTCACTTATATCTTTTGAGCTAGATAATTTTGCCCTATGTGCTTCACTTATATCTTTTGAGTGTTATAATTTTGCTCTATGTGCTTCACTTAGATCTTTTAGAGCACGGTGGTGGATTTGTTTTAAAGAAACTATTGATCTCTCATGCCTCACTTAAATTATTTTGAGAGTCTCTTACTAGCATGGTAATTTGCTTAATAATAATATGCTTGGTATTCAAGATTTGCGAAACTTTCTTTTGAGTGTGTTGAATACTAAGAAAAGATTGAAGCATGATAATTGTTTTGAGATATGGAGGTGATAATATTAAAGTCATGCTAGTTGAGTAGTTGTGAATTTAAAGAATACTTATGTTAGAGTTTGTGATTTCCGTAGCATGCACGTATGGTGAACCATTATGTAACGAATTCGGAGCATGATTTGTTTATTGATTGTCTTCCTTATGAGTGGCGGTCGGGGACGAGCGATAGTCTTTTCCTACCAATCTATCCCCCTAGGAGCATGCGCGTAGTACTTTGCTTTGATAACTTCTAGATTTTTGCAATAAGTATATGAGTTTTTTATGACTAATGTTGAGTCCATGGATTATACGCACTCTCACCCTTCCACCTTTGCTAGCCTCTCTAATATCGCGCACCTTTCGCCGGTATCATACACCTACCATATACCTTCCTCAAAATAGCCACCATACCTACCTATTATGGCATTTCCATAGCCATTCCGAGATATATTGCCATGCAACTTTCCACCATCTAGTTCATCATGACACATCCATCATTGTCATATTGCTTAGCATGATCATGTAGTTGACATAGTATTTGTGGCAAAGCCACCGTTCATAATTCTTTCATACTTGTCACTCTTGATTCTTTGCATATCCAGGTACACCGCCGGAGGCATTCATATAGTCATACTTTGTTTTAGTATCGAGTTGTAATCATTGAGTTTTAAATAAATAGAAGTGTGATGATCATCATTTAATAGAGCATTGTCCCAAAAAAAGGCCAAAAAAGAGGCCCAAAAATAATAATAAATAAAGGGGCAATTCTACTATCATTTTTCCACACTTGTGCTTCAAAGTAGCACCATGATATAGCGAGTCTCATATATTGTGCTTCAAAGTAGCACCATGTTCTTCATATAGAGAGTCTCATATGTTGTCACTTCCATATACTAGTGGGAATTTTACATTATAGAACTTGGCTTGTATATTCCAACGATGGGCTTCCTCAAATTGCCCTAGGTCTTCATGAGCAAGCAAGTTGGATGCACACCCACTAGTTTTTTTTGTTGAGCTTTCATACATTTATAGCTCTAGTGCACCCGTTGCATGGCAATCCCTACTCACTCACATTGATATCTATTGATGGGCATCTCCATAGCCCGTTGATACACCTAGTTGATGTGAGACCATCTTCTCCTTTTTGTCTTCTCCACAACCACCATTCTATTCCACCTATAGTGTTATGTCCATGGCTCACGCTCATGTATTGCGTGAAGATTGAAAAAGTTAGAGTATGAAACAATTGCTTGGCTTGTCATCGGGGTTGTGCATGATTTAAATACTTTGTGTGGTGAAGATGGAGCATAGCCAGACTATATGATTTTGTAGGGATAACTTTCTTTGGCCATGTTATTTTGAGAAGACATAATTGCTTTGTTAGTATGCTTGAAGTATTATTATTTTTATGTCAATATAAACTTTTTTCTTGAATCTTTCTAATCTGAATATTCATACCACAATTAAGAAGATTTGCATTGAAATTATGCCAAGTAGCACTCCGCATCAAAAATTCTCTTTTTATCATTTACCTACTCAAGGACGAGCAGGAATTAAGCTTGGGGATGCCTCATACGTCTCCAACGTATCTATAATTTTTGATTGCTCCATGCTATATTATCTACTGTTTTGGACTATATTGGGCTTTATTTTCCACTTTTATATTATTTTTGGGACTAACCTATTAACCGGAGGCCCAGCCCAGAATTACTGTTTTTTTTGCCTATTTCGGTGTTTCGAAGAAATGGAATATCAAACGGAGTCCAAACGGAATAAAATCTTCGGGAACGTGATTTTCTCACCAAACATGATCCAGGAGACTTGGACCCTGCTCCAAGGAACAAAAGAGGCGGTCACGAGGGTGGGGGGCGCGCCCCCTACCTCGTGGGCCCCTCATTGCTCCTCCGGCGTACTTCTTCCTCCTATATATACACACGTACCCCCAAACGATCAGAACAGGAGCCAAAAACCTAATTCCACTGCCGCAACTTTCTGTATCCACGAGATCCCATCTTGGGGCCTGTTCCGGAGCTGCGCCGGAAGAGGGCCGTCATCACGGAGGGCTTCTACATCATCATAGCCTCTCCGATGAAGTGTGAGTAGTTTACCTCAGACCTTCGGGTCCATAGTTAGTAGCTAGATGGCTTCTTCTCTCTCTTTGAATCTCAATACAAAGTTCTCCCCCTCTCTCATGGAGATCTATTCAATGTAATCTTCTTTTTGCGGTGTGTTTGTTGAGACAGATGAATTGTGGGTTTATGATCAAGTCTATCTATGAATAATATTTGAATCTTCTCTGAATTCTTTTATGTATGATTGGTTATCTTTGCAAGTCTCTTCGAATTGTCCGTTTGGTTTGGCCAACTAGATTGGTAGTTCTTGCCATGGGAGAAGTGCTTAGCTTTGGGTTCAATCTTGCGGTGTCCTTACCCAGTGACAGAAGGGGCAGCAAGGCACGTATTGTATTGTTGCCATCGAGGATAACAAGATGGGGTTTATTTCATATTGCATGAATTTATCTCTCTACATCATGTCATCTTGCTTAAGGCGTTACTCTGTTTTTAACTTAATACTCTAGATGCATGCTGGATAGCGGTCGATGAGTGGAGTAATAGTAGTAGATGCGGGATCGTTTCGATCTACTTGTCACGGACGTGATGCCTATATACATGATCATGCCTAGATATTCTCATAATTATGCATAATTCTATCAATTGATCAATAGTAATTTGTTCACCCACCGTAGAATACTTATGCTCTTGAGAGAAGTCACTAGTGGAACCTATGGCCCCCGGGTCTATTCTCATCATATCAATCTCCATCACTTTTATATTGTTTTGCTATTTACTTTACCTTTACTTTTTACTTTGCATCTTTATATCAAAAATACCAAAAATATTCTATCTATCAGATCTCATTCTCGTAAGTGACCGTGAAGGGCTTGACAAGCCCTAATCGCGTTGGTTGCGAGTAGCTATCGCTTTGTGCAGGTACGAGGGACTTGAGCGTGGGCTCCTACTGGATTGATACCTTGGTTCTCAAAAACTGAGGGAAATACTTACGCTACTCTGCTGCATCATCCCTTCCTCTTCGGGGAAAACCAACGCAAGCTCAAGACGTAGCAATGGCCACCGGAGAAGGATTGCCCCCTCCGGCAGGGTGCCGAAACAGGTCTAGATTGGCTTTCGGTGGCTACGGAGGCTTCTGGCGGCGGAACTCCTGATCTATTGTGCTCCCGGATGTTTTAGGGTATATGGAGATATATAGGCGGAAGAAGTACGTCGGGGGGGCCACGAGGGGCCCACGAGGGTGGAGGGCGCGCCCCCCTGCCTCGTGACCTCCTCGCAGATCCCCCGACGTGCACTCCAAGTCTTCTGGGCTTCTTTCCTTCCAAAAATGAGTTCTGTGAAGTTTCAGGTCAATTGGACTCCGTTTGATTTTCCTTTTCTTCGAAACCCTAAAACAGGGTAAAAACAGAAACTGGCACTGGGCTCTGGGTTAATAGGTTAGTCCCAAAAATGATATAAAAGTGTATAATAAAGCCCATAAACATTCAAAACAGTAGATAATATAGCATGGAGCAATCAAAAATTATAGATACGTTGGAGACGTATCAGCATTCCCAAGCTTAATTCCTGCTCGTCCTTGAGTAGGTAAATAATAAAAACAGAATTTTTGATGCGGAGTGCTACTTGGCATAATTTCAATGTAATTCTTCTTAATTGTGGTATGAATATTCAGATCCGAAAGATTCAAGACAAAAGTTCATATTGACATAAAAATGATAATACTTCAAGCATACTAACTAAGCAATTATGTCTTCTCAAAATAACACGGCCAAAGAAAGTTCATCCCTACAAAATCAAATAGTTTAGTCATGCTCCATTTTAATCACACAAGAATGCTCTCATCATGCACAACCCCGATGACAAGCCAAGAAATTGTTTCATACTTTAGTAATCTCAAACCTATAAACTTTCATGCAATATATGAGCGCGAGCCATGGACATGGCACTTTGGGTGGAATAGAATAATGAGGGGGTATGCGGAGAAGACAAAAAAAGGAGAAATTCTCACATCAATGAGGCTAATCAATGGGCTATGGAGATGCCCATCAATTGATGTCAATGCAAGGAGTAGGGATTGCCATGCAACAGATGCACTAGAGCTATAAATGTATGAAAGCTCAACAAAAGAAACTAGTGGGTGTGCATCCAACTTGCTTGCTCACGAAGACCTAGGGCACTTGAGGAGGCCCATTGTTGGAATATACAAGCCAAGTTCTATAATGAAAAATTCCCACTAGTATATGAAAGTGATAACATGAGAGACTCTCTACTATGAAGATCATGGTGCTACTTTGAAGCACAAGTGTGGTAAAAGGATGGTAGCATTGTCCCTTTTTATTTATTTTCTTTTTTTGGGCCTTCTTTTTTTTCTTTGGCCTTTCTTTTTTGGGACAATGCTCTATTGAATGATGATCATCACACTTCTATTTATTTACAACTCAATGATTACAACTCGATACTAGAACAAAGTATGACTCTATATGGATGCCTCCGGCAGTGTACCGGGATATGCAATGAATCAAGAGTGACAAGTATGAAAGAAAATTATGAACGGTGGCTTTGCCACAAATACTATGTCAACTATATGATCATGCTAAGCAATATGACAATGATGAATGTGTCATGATGAACGGCATGATGGAAAGTTGCATGGAAATATATCTCGGAATGGCTATGGAAATGCCATAATAGGTAGGTATGGTGGCTGTTTTGAGGAAGATATAAGGAGGTTTATGTGTGAAAGAGCGTATCATATCACGGGGTTTGGATGCACCGGCGAAGTTTGCGCCAACTCTCAATGTGAGAAAGGGCAATGCACGATACTGAAGAGGCTAGCAAGGATGGAAAGGTAAGAGTGCGTACAATCCATGGACTCAACATTAGTCATAAAGAACTCACATACTTATTGCAAAAATCTACAAGCCATCAAAAACCAAAGTATTACGCGCATGCTCCTAGGGGGATAGATTGGTAGGAAAAGACCACCGCTCGTCCCTGACCGCCACTCATAAGGAGGACAATCAAATAACACCTCATGTTTCAAATTTGTTACACAATGTTTACCATACGTGCATGCTACGGGACTTGCAAACTTCAACACAAGTATTCCTCAAATTCACAACTACTCAACTAGCACGACTTTGATATTATTACCTCCATATCTCAAAACAATCATCAAGCATCAAACTTCTCTTAGTATTCAAAGCACTCATAAGAAAATTTTACTAATCTTGAATACCTAGCATATTAGGATTTTAAGCAAATTACCATGCTATTAAGACTCTCAAAATAATCTAAGTGAAGCATGAGAGTTCATCTATTTCTTCAAAATAAAACTACCACCATGCTCTAAAAGATATAATGAAGCACTAGAGCAAACAACAAACTACTCCGAAAGATATAAGTGAAGATCAATGAGTAGTCAAATAATTATGCAACTATGTGAAGACTCTCTAACATTTAATAATTTCAGATCTTGATATTCTATTGAAACAGCAAGCAAAGCAAAATAAAATGACATCTAAGAATAGCAAATATCATGTGAAGAAGCAAAAACTTAGGATCAATCGATACTAACCGATAGTTGTTGAAGAAGAAAGGTGGGATGCCAACCGGGGCATACCCAAGCTTAGAAGCTTGAGACTTCTTGAAATATTATCTTGGGGTGCCTTGGGAATCCCCAATCTTGAGCTTTTGTGTCTCCTTAATTACCCTCATATCACGGTCTCCCTAAATCTCAAAAGCTTCATCCACACAAAACTCAACAAGAACTCGTGAGATAAGTTAGTATAAACCATTGCAAAAACCTTATCATACTCTACTGTAGCAAATCACTAAAATTATTATTCAACATTGCATACTAAATGCCTCTGCATATTTAATAGTCCTATCCTCAAATAGAATCATTAAAGAAGCAAACATATGCAAACATAACAGCAATCTGCCTAAACATGATAGTCTGTAAAAAATGCAGCAACATCCATACTTCCCTAGCTCCAAAAATTATGAAATAAAATTACCACTGTAGTAAATTTATCAGATCTTAATATTCAAAAGGTTTCAACATTTTATCACATTCTTACTTTTCTAGGGAATTATTGCAACAGCGGTAAACTTTCTGTTTTCAAACAACAACATGTACACTTGTAACATAGGCATAGTAAAGGCTATCAATCCCACTTTTATTGAAATAAAAGATACAAAACATTGTTCTAAATAACAGCAAGCAAATCCTAACAAAATAAATTGATGCTCCAAGCAAAACACATATCATGTGGTGAATAAAAATATAGCTCCAAGTAAAGTTACCGATGAACGAAGACGAAAGAGGGGATGCCTTCCGGGGCATCCCCAAGCTTAGGCTCTTGGTTGTCCTTGAATATTACCTTGGGGTGCCTTTGGCATCCCCAAGCTTAGGCTCTTTCCACTCCTTATTCCATAGTCCATCAAATCCTTACCCAAAACTTGAAAACTTCACAACACAAAACTTAACAGAAAACTCGTAAGCTCCGTTAGCATAAGAAAATAAATCACCACTTCAAGGTACTGTAATGAACTTATTCTTTATTTATATTGGTGTTAAAGCTACTGTATTCCAACTTCTCTATGGTTTATAAACTCTTTTACTAGCCATAGATTCATCAAAATAAGTAAATAACACATGAAAAACAGGATCTGTCAAAAACAGAACAGTCTGTAGTAATCTGGATCAAACGTATACTTCTGGAACTCATACAATTCTCAAATAAATTTCTGGACCTGAGGAATTTATATATTAATCATCTTAAAAAATAATTAACTAAATATCACTCTCCAAATAAAAATTCCAGCAATTCTCGTGAGCGCTAAAGTTTCTGTTTTTGACAGCATGATCAACAAGACTTTCCCCAAGTCTTCCCAAAGGTTCTACTTGGCACAAACACTACTTAAAAACATAAAACCACATCTAAACAGAGGATATATGAATTATTTATTACTAAACAGGAACAAGAAGCAAGGAACAAAAATAAAATTGGGTTGCCTCCCAACAAGCGCTATCGTTTAACGCCCCTGGCTAGGCATGATGATTTCAATGATGCTCACATAAAAGATAAGAATGTAACGTGAAGAGAGCATCATGAATAATATGACTAACACATTTAAGCCTAACCCTCTTCCTATTCATAGGTATTTTGTGAGCAAACAACTTATGGGAGCAATAATCAACTAGCATAGGAGAGCAAAACAAGCATAACTTCAAAACTTTAAGCACATAGAGAGGATTATTGCAATTCCTACAAGCATATATTCCTCCCTCATAATAATTTTCAGTAGCATCATCAATGAATTCAACAATATAACCAGCACTTAAAGCATTATTTTCATGATCTATAAGCATAGAAATTTTATTACTCTCCACACAAGCAAAATTCTTCTCATTAATAGTAGTGGGAGCAAACTCAACAAAGTAACTATCATGGGATTGAGAATTGAAATCAAGATGACAAGTTTCATTGTTATTGTTATTCTTTAAAGCATGCGTGTCATCACAATAATCATCATAGATAGGAGGCATGCTTTCATCATAATAATTTTGCTCATCAAAACTTGGGGGACAAAAAATATCATCTTCATCAAACATAGCTTCCCCAAGCTTGTGGCTTTGCATATCATAAGCATAATCACTCTCATCATTAATAGTATAGATAGCACCAATAGTATAGCAATTATCATATTCTTCCAAGCAAGTGCCAAAAAGATTTTCAAGATCATAAGAAGTATCATTATCTTCCTCAATTATATTTTCATGAGGCACAATAGTAATAGGAGTAGCATTATTTGGGAGAGATATCTTTTCACCTCTCTTCCTTTTTCTTTTCTTCTTCTTCACCACATCATGTGTGGGTTCAATCCTCTTTTTGGAGCTCCTTATTAATGAGATTGGTTGAATAGGAGGCTCCTCCTCGTTACCTGATTCATCATAATAAATAATAGGAGGGTATTGGGAAGTCTCTTCCCTTTCATTAGTATTCTATTCATCTTCTATTTGTTTTCTTTTCTTTATGTAATTGGCAATGTAAGGATTTTCAATGCAATTCACCGCACAATACATATAAATTTCCTCTAGGTCAAAATGGAGAACTCTATCAAGGGCAAATTTTGGAATATCCTTAGTTATACATTTCATTTCTTCGTAGCCCATAAGCAAACTAAGTTCATTATAATGTGCAAGGGAAATCAAGTCATCACAATTCTTGGACATGATTAGATCATGAAAGAATTTGCATCGGATAATTAAATGACCACGTTCATTACAAAGCTCACAAGTATGGCCAAGAAAATTTAAATTTTCAGCACAATCATCTAGCTCTTCTTGCAACAATTTAGTTTCCAAGTACTTATGCTTCTTGCAATATCTATCTTCTCTATTTGGTGTGTACTTACAAACCCAATTTACTCCACAAAAATTGACATGTTTATAGGAGACATTTTCATCATAACTAGTGCAATCATCATTAGTGTCATGGATATTCAAAGAATTCGTACTAACAACATTGCAATCATACTCATCATTCAAAGATTTAGTGCCAAACATTTTATAGATTTCTTCTTCTAGCACTTGATCACAATTATCCTTTCCATCATACTCATGAAAGATATTAAAAAGGTGAAGCGTATGAGACAAACTCAATTCCATTTTTTATAGTTTTCTTTTATAAACTAAACTAGTGATAAAACAAGAAACTAAAAGACTTGATTGCAAGATCTAAAGATATACCTTCAAGCGCTAACCTCCCCGGCAACGGCCCCAGAAAAGAGCTTGATGTCTACTACACAACCTTCTTCTTGTAGACGTTGTTGGCCCTCCAAGTGCAGAGGTTTGTAGGACAGTAGCAAATTTCCCTCAAGTGGATGACCTAAGGTTTATCAATCCGTAGGAGGCGTAGGATGAAGATGGTCTCTCTCAAGCAACCCTGCAACCAAATAACAAAGAGTCTCTTGTGTCCCCAACACACCCAATACAATGGTAAATTGTATAGGTGCACTAGTTCGGCAAAGAGATGGTGATACAAGTGCAATATGGATAGTAGATAAAGGTATTTGTAATCTGAAAATATAAAAACAGCAAGGTAACTAATGATAAAAGTGAGCGTAAACGGTATTTCAATGCATTGAAACAAGGCCTAGGGTTCATACTTTCGCTAGTGCAAGTTCCCTCAACAATAATAACATAATTGGACCATATAGCTATCCCTCAACATGCAACAAAGAGTCACTCCAAAGTCACTAATAGCGGAGAATGAACGAAGAGATTATGGTAGGGTACGAAACCACCTCAAAGTTATTCTTTCCAATCAATCCATTGGGCTATTCCTATAAGTGTCACAAACAGCCCTAGAGTTCGTACTAGAATAACACCTTAAGACACAAATCAATCAAAACCCTAATGTCACCTAGATACTCCAATGTCACCTCAAGTATCCGTGGGTATGATTATACGATATGCATCACACAATCTCAGATTCATTTATTCAACCAACACATAGAACCTCAAAGAGTGCCCCAAAGTTTCTACCGGAGAATCACGACGAAAACGTGTGCCAACCCCTATGCATAGGTTCATGGGCGGAACCCTCAAGTTGATCACCAAAACTTACATCAAGTGAATCACGTGGTATCCCATTGTCACCACAGACACGCACGGCAAGACATACATCAAGTGTTCTCAAATCTTTAAAGACTCAATCCGATAAGGTAACTTCAAAGGGGAAACTCAATTCATTACAAGAGAGTAGAGGGGGGAAGAAACATCATAGGATCCAAATATAATAGCAAGCTCGCGATACATCAAGATCGTATCATCTCAAGAACACGATAGAGAGAGATCAAACACATAGCTATTGGTACATACCCTCAGCCCCGAGGGAGAACTACTCCCTTCTCGTCATGGAGAGCACCGAGATGATGAAGATGGCCACCGGAGAAGGATTGCCCCCTCCGGCAGGGTGCCGGAACGGGTCTAGATTGGCTTTTGGTGGCTACGGAGGCTTCTGGCGGCGGAACTCCCGATCTATTGTGCTCCCAGATGTTTTTAGGGTATATGGAGATATATACGTGGAAGAAGTACGTCAGGGGGGCCACGAGGGGCCCACGAGGGTGGAGGGCGCGCCCAGGGGGGTGGGTGCGCCCCTTGCCTCGTGACCTCCTCGTAGATCCCCCGACGTGCACTCCAAGTCTTTTGGGCTTCTTTCCTTCCAAAAATGAGTTCCGTGAAGTTTCAGGTCAATTGGACTCCGTTTGATTTTCCTTTTCTTCGAAACCCTAAAACAAGGTAAAAACAGAAACTGGCACTGGGCTCTGTGTTAATAGGTTAGTCCCAAAATTGATATAAAAGTGTATAATAAAGCCCATAAACATTCAAAACAGTAGATAATATAGCATGGAGCAATCAAAAATTATAGATACGTTGGAGACGTATCAGGTAGCTGCCGTGGAAGAGGAACAAGAGGAAGATGCTCAGTCGGCTGTAGATGATGGGAGTATTTCTCATGCTTCAAGAGGAGGTAGTGATTCAGACAATGATGATTGCTTTGTGGATAGTGATTATTGTTGGGTAACGTAGTAATTTCAAAAAAATTCCTACGCACACGCAAGATCATGGTGATGCATAGCAACGAGAGGGGAGAGTGTGATCTACGTACCCTTGTAGACCGACAGCGGAAGCGTTAGCACAACGCGGTTGATGTAGTCGTACGTCTTCACGGCCCAACCGATCAAGCACCGAAACTACAGCACCTCCAAGTTTTAGCACACGTTCAGCTCGATGACGATCCCCGGACTCCGATCCAGCAAAGTGTCGGGGAAGAGTTCCGTCAGCACGAGGGCGTGGTGACGATCTTGATGTACTACCGTCGCAGGGCTTCACCTAAGCACCGCTACAATATTATCGAGGATTATGGTGGAAGGGGGCACCGCACACGGCTAAGAATATGATCACGTGGATCAACTTGTGTGTCTAGGGGTGCCCCTACCCCTGTATATAAAGGAGCAAGGGGAGGAGGCCGGCCGGCCCCTATTGGCGCGCCAGGAGGAGTCCTCCTCCTAGTAGGAGTAGGACTCCTACTAGGAGGGGGAAGGAAGTGGGGAGGGAGAAGGAAAGGGGGGCGCCCCCCTCTCCTAGTCCAATTCGGACCAGGGGGAGGAGGCGCGCGGCCCACCCTGGCTGCCCCTCTCTCTCTCCACTAAGGCCCATATGGCCCATTACTTCTCCCGGTAGGGTTCCGGTAACCCTCCGGCTCTCCGGTTTTCTCCGAAATCACCCGGAACACTTCCGGTGTCCGAATATAGCCATCCAATATATCAATCTTTATGTCTCGACCATTTCGAGACTCCTTGTTATGTCTGTGATCACATCCGGGACTCCGAACTAACTTCGGTACATCAAAACTCATAATATAGCTGTCATCGAAACCTTAAGCGTGCGGACCCTACGGGTTCGAGAACAATGTAGACATGACCGAGACACCTCTCCGGTCAATAACCAACAGCGGAACCTAGATGCTCATATTGGCTCCTACATATTCTATGAAGATCTTTATCGGCCAGACCACATAACAACATACGTTGTTCCCTTTGTCATCGGTATTTTACTTGCCCGAGATTCGATCGTCGGTATCTCAATACCTAGTTCAATCTCGTTACCGGCAAGTCTCTTTACTCGTTTCGTAATACATCATCTCACAACTAACTCATTCGTTGCAATGCTTGCAAGGCTTATGTGATGTGCATTACCGAGAGGGCCCAGAGATACCTCTCCGACAATCGGAGTGACAAATCCTAATCTCGAAATATGCCAACCCAACATGTACCTTTGGAGACACATGTAGAGCTCCTTTATAATCACCCAGTTACGTTGTGACATTTGATAGCACACAAAGTGTTCCTCCGGCAAACGGGAGTTGCATAATCTCATAGTCATAGGAACATGTATAAGTCATGAAGAAAGCAATAGCAACATACTAAACGATCGGGTGCTAAGCTAATGGAATGGGTCATGTCAATCACATCATTCTCCTAATAATGTGATCCCGTTAATCAAATGACAAGACATGTCTATGGTTAGGAAACATAACCATCTTTGATTAATGAGCTAGTCAAGTAGAGGCATACTAGTGACGTTTGGTTTGTCTATGTATTCACACAAGTATTATGTTTCCGGATAATACAATTCTAGCATGAATAATAAACATTTATCATGATATAAGGAAATAAAATAATAACATTATTATTGCCTCTAGGGCATATTTCCTTCAGTCTCCCACTTGCACTAGAGTCAGTAATCTAGATTACACAGTAATGATTCTAACACCCATGGAGCTTTGGTGCTGATCATGTTTTGCTCGTGGAAGAGGCTTAGTCAACGGGTCTGCTACATTCAAATCCGTATGTATCTTGCAAATCTCAATGTCTCCCACCTGGACTAGATCCTGGATGGAATTGAAGCGTCTCTTGATGTGCTTGGTTCTCTTGTGAAATCTGGATTCCTTTGCCAAGGCAATTGCACCAGTATTGTCACAAAAGATTTTCATTGGACCCGATGCACTAGGTATGACACCTAGATCGGATATGAACTCCTTCATCCAGACTCCTTCGTTTGCTGCTTCCGAAGCAGCTATGTACTCCGCTTCACATGTAGATCCCGCCACAACGCTTTGTTTAGAACTGCACCAACTGACAGCTCCACCGTTTAATGTAAACGCGTATCCGGTTTGCGATTTAGAATTGTCCGGATCAGTGTCAAAGCTTGCATCAATGTAACCATTTACGATGAGCTCTTTGTCACCTCCATATATGAGAAACATATCCTTAGTCCTTTTCAGGTATTTCAGGATGTTCTTGACCGCTCTCCAGTGATCCACTCCTGGATTACTTTGGGACCTGCCTGCTAGACTTATAGCAAGACACACATCAGGTCTGGTACACAGCATTGCATACATGATAGAGCCTATGGCTGAAGCATAGGGAACATCTTTCATTTTCTCTCTATCTTCTGCATTGGTCGGGCATTGAGTCTTACTCAATTTCACACCTTGTAACACAGGCAAGAATCCTTTCTTTGCTTGATCCATTTTGAACTTTTTCAGAACTTTGTCAAGGTATGTGCTTTGTGAAAGTCCAATTAAGCGTCTTGATCTATCTCTATAGATCTTAATGCCCAATATGTAAGCAGCTTCACCGAGGTCTTTCATTGAAAGACTCTTATTCAAGTATCCCTTTATGCTATCCAGAAATTCTATATCATTTCCGATTAGTAATATGTCATCTACATATAATATCAGAAATGCTACAGAGCTCCCACTCACTTTCTTGTAAATACAGGCTTCTCCAAAGTTTGTACAAAACCAAATGCTTTGATCACACTATCAAAGCGTTTATTCCAACTCCGAGAGGCTTGCACCAGTCCATAAATGGATCGCTGGAGCTTGCACACTTTGTTAGCTCCCTTTGGATCGACAAAACCTTCCGGTTGCATCATATACAACTCTTCTTGCAGAAATCCATTCAGGAATGCAGTTTTGACATCCATCTGCCAAATTTCATAATCATAAAATGCGCCAATTGCTAACATGATTCGGACAGACTTAAGCATCGCTACTGGTGAGAAGGTCTCATCGTAGTCAATCCCTTGAACTTGTCGAAAACCTTTTGCGACAAATCGAGCTTTGTAGACAGTAACATTACTGGCAGCGTTAGTCTTCTTCTTAAAGATCCATTTATTCTCAATTGCTTGCCGATCATTGGGAAAGTCAACCAAAGTCCATACTTTGTTCTCATACATGGATCCCATCTCAGATTTCATGGCTTCAAGCCATTTTGCGAAATCTGGGCTCACCATCGCTTCTCCATAGTTCGTAGGTTCATCATGATCTAGTAGCATGACTTCCAGAATAGGATTACCGTACCACTCTGGTGCGGATCTTACTCTGGTTGATCTACGAGGTTCAGTAGTATCTTGTTCTGAAGCTTCATGATCATCATCATTAGCTTCCTCACTAATTGGTGTAGGTGTCACAGAAACCAGTTTCTGTGATGTACTACTTTCCAATAAGGGAGCAGGTACAGTTACCTCATTAAGTTCTACTTTCCTCCCACTCACTTCTTTCGAGAGAAACTCCTTCTCTAGAAAGTTTCCGAATTTAGCAACAAAAGTTTTGCCTTCGGATCTGTGATAGAAGGTGTATCCAATAGTTTCCTTTGGATATCCTATGAAGACACATTTCTCCGATTTGGGTTCGAGCTTATCAGGTTGAAGCTTTTTCACATAAGCATCGCAACCCCAAACTTTCAGAAACGACAACTTTGGTTTCTTGCCAAACCATAGTTCATAAGGCGTCGTCTCAACGGATTTTGATGGTGCCCTAATTAACGTGAATGCGGCCGTCTCTAGAGCATAACCCCAAAATGATAGCGGTAAATCAGTAAGAGACATCATAGATCGCACCATATCTAGTAAAGTACGATTACGATGTTCGGACACACCATTACGCTGTGGTGTTCCGGGTGGCGTGAGTTGCGAAACTATTCCGCATTGTTTCAAATGTACACCAAACTCGTAACTCAAATATTCTCCTCCATGATCAGATCGCAGGAATTTTATTTTCTTGTTATGATGATTTTCAACTTCACTCTGAAATTCTTTGAACTTTTCAAATGTTTTAGACTTATGTTTCATTAAGTAGATATACCCATATCTGCTTAAGTCATCTGTGAAGGTGAGAAAATAACGATATCCGCCACGAGCCTCAACATTCATCGGACCACATACATCTGTATGTATGATTTCCAACAAATCTGTTGCTCTCTCCATAGTATCGGAGAACGGTGTTTTTGTCATTTTACCCATAAGTCACGATTCGCAAGTACCAAGTGATTCATAATCAAGTGGTTCCAAAAGCCCATCAGTATGGAGTTTCTTCATGCGCTTTACACCGATATGACCCAAACGGCAGTGCCACAAATAAGTTGCACTATCATTATCAACTCTGCATCTTTTGGCTTCAACATTATGAATATGTGTGTCACTACTATCGAGATTTAATAAGAATAGACCACTCTTTAAGGGTGCATGACCATAAAAGATATTACTCATATAAATAGAATAACCATTATTCTCTGATTTAAATGAATAACCGTCTCGCATCAAACAAGATCCAGATATAATGTTCATGCTTAACGCTGGCACCAAATAACAATTATTTAGGTCTAATACTAATCCTGAAGGTAGATGTAGAGGTAGCATGCCGACCGCGATCACATCGACTTTGGAACCATTTCCCACGTGCATCGTCACCTCGTCCTTAGCCAACCTTCGCTTAATCCGTTGCCCCTGTTTCGAGTTGCAAATGTTAGCAACAGAACCAGTATCAAATACCCAGGTGCTACTGCAAGCATTAGTAAGGTACACATCAATAACATGTATATCACATATACCTTTGTTCACCTTGCCATCCTTCTTATCCGCCAAATACTTGGGGTAGTTCCGCTTCCAATGACCAGTCTGCTTGCAGTAGAAGCACTCAGTTTCAGGCTTAGGTCCAGGTTTGGGTTTCTTCTCTTGAGTAGCAAATTGCTTGCTGTTCTTTTTGAAGTTCCCCTTCTTATTCCCTTTTCCCTTTTTCTTGAAAGTAGTGGTCTTATTGACCATTAACACTTGATGCTCCTTCTTGATTTCTACCTCCGCAGCTTTCAGCATTGCGAAGAGCTCGGGAATAGTCTTATTCATCCCTTGCATATTATAGTTCATCACGAAGCTCTTGTAGCTTGGTGGCAGTGATTGGAGAATTCTGTCAATGACGCAATCATCTGGAAGATTAACTCCCAATTGAATCAAGTGATTATTATACCCAGACATTTTGAGTATATGCTCACTGACAGAACTGTTCTCCTCCATCTTGCAGCTATAGAACTTATTGGAGACTTCATATCTCTCAATCCGGGCATTTGCTTGAAATATTAACTTCAACTCCTGGAACATCTCATATGCTCCATGACGTTCAATAACGTCGTTGAAGTCCCGATTCTAAGCCGTAAAGCATGGCACACTGAACTATCAAGTAGTCATCAGCTTTGCTCTGCCAGATGTTCATAACATCTGGTGTTGCTCCAGCAGCAGGCCTGGCACCCAGCGGTGCTTCCAGGACGTAATTCTTCTGTGCAGCAATGAGGATAATCCTCAAGTTACGGACCCAGTCCGTGTAATTGCTACCATCATCTTTCAACTTTGCTTTCTCAAGGAACGCATTAAAATTCAACGGAACAACAGCACGGGCCATCTATCTACAATCAAACATAAACAAGCAAGATACTATCAGGTACTAAGTTCATGATAAATTTAGGTTCAATTAATCATATTACTAAAGAACTCCCACTTAGATAGACATCCCTCTAATCCTCTAAGTGATTACGTGATCCAAATCAACTAAACCATGTCCGATCATCACGTGAAATGGAGTAGTTTCATTGGTGAACATCGCTATGTTGATCATATCTACTATATGATTCACACTCGACCTTTCGGTCTCTGTGTTCCGAGGCCATATCTGTATATGCTTGGCTCGTCAAGTATAACCTGAGTATTTTGCGTGTGCAACTGTTTTGCACCCGTTGTATTTGAACGTAGAGCCTATCACACCCGATCATCACGTGGTGTCTCAGCACGAAGAACTTTCGCAACAGTGCATACTCAGGGAGACCACTTCTTGATAATTAGTGAGAGATCATCTTGAAATGCTACCGTCAATCAAAGCAAGATAAGATGCATAAAAGATAAGCATCACATGCAATCAATATAAGTGATATGATATGGTCATCATCATCTTATGCTTGTGATCTCCATCTTCGAAGCACTGTCGTGATCACCATCGTCGCCGGTGCGACACCTTGATCACCATCGTAGCATCGTTGTCGTCTCGCCAATCTTATGCTTCCACGACTATCGCTACCGCTTAGTGATAAAGTAAAGCATTACAGCGCAATTGCATTGCATACAATAAAGCGACAACCATATGGCTCCTGCCAGTTGCCGATAACTTGGTTACAAAACATGATCATCTCATACAATAAAATTTAGCATCATGTCTTGACCATATCACATCACAACATGCCCTGCAAAAACAAGTTAGACGTCCTCTACTTTGTTGTTCCAAGTTTTACGTGGCTGCTACGGGCTTAAGCAAGAAACAATCTTACCTACGCATCAAAACCACAATGATAGTTTGTCAAGTTGGTGCTGTTTTAACCTTCGCGGGGACCGGGCGTAGCCACACTCGGTTCAACTAAAGTTGGAGAAACTGTCACCCGCTAGCCACCTTTGTGCAAAGCACGTCGGGAGAACCGGTCTCGCGTAAGCGTACGCGTAATGTCGGTCCGGGCCGCTTCGTCCAACAATACCGCCGAACCAAAGTATGACATGCTGGTAAGCAGTATGACTTATATCGCCCACAACTCACTTGTGTTCTACTCGTGCATATAACATCAACACATAAAACCTAGGCTCGGATGCCACTGTTGGGTAACGTAGTAATTTCAAAAAAATTCCTACGCACACGCAAGATCATGGTGATGCATAGCAATGAGAGGGGAGAGTGTGATCTACGTACCCTTGTAGACCGACAGCGGAAGCGTTAGCACAACGCGGTTGATGTAGTCTTATGTCTTCATGGCCCGACCGATGAAGCACCGAAACTACGACACCTCCGAGTTTTAGCACACGTTCAGCTCGATGACGATCCCCGGACTCCGATCCAGCAAAGTGTCGGGGAAGAGTTCCGTCAGCACGATGGTGTGGTGACGAACTTGATGTACTACCGTCGCAGGGCTTCGCCTAAGCACCGCTACAATATTATCGAGGATTATGGTGGAAGGGGGCACCGCACATGGCTAAGAATATGATCACGTGGATCAACTTGTGTGTCTAGGGGTGCCCCCTGCCCCCATATATAAAGGAGCAAAGGGAGGAGGCCGGCCGGCCCCTATTGGCGCGCCAGGAGGAGTCCTCCTCCTAGTAGGAGTAGGACTCCTACTAGGAGGGGGAAGGAAGTGGGGAGGGAGAAGGAAAGGGGGGCGCCGCCCCCTCTCTCCTAGTCCAATTCGGACCAGGGGGGAGGAGGCGCGCGGCCCACCCTGGCTGCCCCTCTCTCTCCACTAAGGCCCATATGGCCCATTACTTCTCCCGGTAGGGTTCCAGTAACCCTGTGGCTCTCCGGTTTTCTCCGAAATCACCCGGAATACTTCCGGTGTCCGAATATAGCCGTCAATATATCAATCTTTATGTCTCGACCATTTCGAGACTCCTCGTTATGTCCGTGATCACATCCGGGACTCCGAGCTAACTTCGGTACATCAAAACTCATAAACTCATAATATAACTGTCATCGAAACCTTAAGCATGCGGACCCTACGGGTTCGAGAACAATGTAGACATGATCGACACATGTCTCCGGTAAATAATCAATAGCGGAACCTGGATGCTCATATTGGCTCCTACATATTCTACGAAGATCTTTATCGGTCAGACCGCATAACAACATACGTTGTTCCCTTTATCATCGATATTTTACTTGCCCGAGATTCGATCGTCGGTATCTCAATACCTATTTCAATCTCGTTACCGGCAAGTCTCTTTACTCGTTTCGTAATACATCATCTCGCAACTAACTCATTAGTTGCAATGCTTGCAAGGCTTATGTGATGTGCATTACCGAGAGGGCCCAGAGATACCTCTCCGACAATCGGAGTGACAAATCCTAATCTCGAAATACGCCAACCTAACATGTACCTTTGGAGACACCTGTAGAGCTCCTTTATAATCACCCAGTTAAGTTGTGACGTTTGGTACCGCACAAAGTGTTCCTCCGGCAAACGGGAGTTGCATAATCTCATAGTTATAGGAACATGTATAAGTCATGAAGAAAGCAATAGCAACATACTAAACGATCGGGTGCTAAGCTAATGGAATGGGTCATGTCAATCACATCATTCTCCTAATAATGTGATCCCGTTAATCAAATGACAAGACATGTCTATGGTTAGGAAACATAACCATCTTTGATTAATGAGCTAGTCAAGTAGAGGCATACTAGTGACGTTTGGTTTGTCTATGTATTCACACAAGTATTATGTTTCCGGATAATACAATTCTAGCATGAATAATAAACATTTATCATGATATAAGGAAATAAAATAATAACATTATTATTGCCTCTAGGGCATATTTCCTTCAATTATGTTATATCTGATGGAGATGCAGATCTTTTGGAAGATCAAATTGAATAAGTTGTAGTAGATATCAAAGGAAAGAAAGTTGCTGACACTGAACTTTCTTCTGATGAGGAAGCTCTTCAGATGCCAGATTCAGATGAAGATGAGTTGAAGCACAACTTCAAGACATTCAGGTCAGAGGATTTGCATAACCCTGTGTCCAAAGTTGGACAGCTCTTCCAGTCACCAGAGATGTTAAGGAAAGCAATCAGAGAATACAGCTGTAAGAACATAGTTGATATCTCAATGCCAATAAATGATAGGATAAGAATTTCTGGTAGGTGTCAGGAAGGATGTACATGGTACTTATGGGCATCTCATGACAGCAGGACCAAGTGCATGATGATCAAGAGGATGACAAATGAGCACACTTGCTGCCAGAAGTGGAAAGTCAAAGCTTTTACCTCAAGATTTCCGTCAGAGAAGTATGTTGAGCACTTCAGGGCTGATGATCACATGAATATGAGGAACTTCAGCAGGATTGTCCAAAAAGATTGGAACATGACACCAAGCAGAAGAAAATTGCAGAGAGCTAGGAGATTAGCAATGAAAGTTATACATGGAGATGAAGAAGAGCAGCATAATCTGTTATGGGATTATGGTAATGAAGTTAGGAGAAGTAATCCTGGTAGCACTTTCTATATCTCACTTGACAATGAAGAGATATTTAAAAGGTGTTATTTCAGCCTTGATGCATGTAAAAGAGGCTTTTTGGAGGGCTGTAGACCTGTCATTTGTCTTGATGGCTGCCATATTAAGACCAGGTATGGTGGTGTACTGCTAAGTGCCATTGGCATGGACCCTAATGATTGTATTTTCCTTTGGCATTTGCTTATGTTGAAGTGGAAGACACCCACACCTGGACTTGGTTTCTTAGAGTTGTCAAGCAGGATCTTACAATTTTAAACACTGAGCCCTGGTCAATTATGTCACATAGACAAAAGGTAAATCTTGTTTGTATTCAGTTTTAGTTTAATTTCAAGTACTATTCAGTTTCATTGGTTTGCAGTTATAACTCAGTTTCAGTTAATTTCTAGTACAGTTAGTATGCAATGCAATTTCAGTTAGTAAGCAATGCACTTTCAATTAGTATGCAATGCAGTTTCAGTTATTGTTTACTTCAAATCTGCCTGCAGGGACTGATCAATGCTATGGAAGCCTTGTTTCCTCTCTCAAAACACAGGTTTTGTGTGAGGCACTTATGGCAGAACTTCACAAGAGCTGGTCATAGAGGTGATGTGTTAAAAAATCAGTTGTGGAAATGTGCCAGAAGCACAACTGTTACTGCTTGGGAAGAGAGCATGCAGGAGATGAAGGCTCTCAACACAAGGGCATATGATTGGCTATATGGTCTAGATCCCAACACTTGGGTGAGAGCATTTCAACCAGACTTTGTGAAATGTGACATTCTACTGAATAACAACTGCGAGGCGTTTAATAAGTAAGTGATTAGTACCCAAATTTACATATCAAACAGATGCACAACTCCTATTTGTTAGTGAGCTCATTGTCTATATTTATGCATGCATGTACATTCTAGAAGCAAGAGAGTTGCCAGTCCTCTCTATGATTGACAGGATTAAGGGACAATTAACCAACAGGATGGTCACAAAAAATGAAGAGATGCTTAAGTGGAATTCTCCAATCTGCCCAAAATTTTAAAAAAGGTTGGACAAGACCACATAATTATCTAACACATGTTATGCTAAATTAGCTGGAGATGGCATATATTCTGTAGAGGACAAAGGACACACTTACATTATGGAGATAAATGGCAGCAGCTGCAGCTGTAAAAGATGGAATGTAAGTGGAATTCCATGCCCCCACTCAATAGCATGTTGTAGGAGAGAAAGAATATCACCCATTGAGCTGGTTCACAAATGTTATTCCATTGAATTTTACCATAGGGCATACTCCCATTTTATTCTGCCTTGCAGAGATAGAAGAGAGTGGACAAAAATGAATGGATGTCCTATTGCACCACCTCTTTATGTCAAAAAAGTTAGAAACCCAGGTCATAATAGGAGGAGGGCTCTCGAGGAAGTTGCAGATGGGAGGGGTGGAACTAGAATGACAAGACATGGTGTAATTATTCACTGTGGCCATAAGTGCCTCAAAGAGATGCAACACTGGAGCAAAGGTATCAATCCCATGAGATGCAAGCTGCTGCTGTGCTTGCCGGGAGAGAAGAAGAGAAGGCAAAGAAGGAAGCTGGGAAGACAAAGAAAAGAGAAGAAGCACTGGCGAAGAAAGAAGAAGAGATGGCAAAGAAGAGAGTAGAAGCAATAGGACAGAGAGAAGAAGAGAAGGCAAGGAAGAGAGCAGAAGCACTAGCAAAGAAAGAAGAAGAGAAGGCAAGAAAAGCACAACAAATGGCAGCAGAGATAGAAGAAAGAGGAAGGCTGCAATTGCAAGGAGAGAAGCACATGAACAAGCAAAGCAGAGGGAGGCTGAGGAGAAGTTAGCAGATGCACAAGCAAAAAAGCAGCAAGCAACAGCAAAGAGGGTTGCTTCTGCACAAGCAAAAAGGAAAGAAGCAGCAACAAAGAAGCCCAAGAGGGTGAACATGTTTGATGAACTGAGATGAATGTTCATTCTATACTTTAGTTGCTTAAGTATGGTGATTAGTAAAACTATGGTCTTCATTTTGTTGTTGAACAAAGCACTGACGATCTTCATTTTGATGCTCAGATGGAGCATGTAGTTGAGCTTCATTCTACTCATACCAAATGCAGTATGAATCTCAACTTTGTAATGCTTCTGAATTGGATATTGATATGTCATGAAGCATGTTGATCATGTTACAATCCTTGTCTATGTGTCATATTCTGGTTATAATGTTTTGTAATGCTTATGTTCATGTGTCCTATTCTTCTTTTAGATGTTTCTAGTTATGATGTTTTGTATTGACCATGTTGATCATGTTGTGATGTTGTGTTGATGATGAATGCATCGAGACTCGATGGCGAGTCGGAAGATTGTTGATGATGAATGCATCGAGGCTCGAAGGCGAGTCGGAAGATTGTTGATGATGAATGCATCAAGGCTCGAAGGCGAGACAGAAGATTGTTGATGATGAATGAATCGAGGCTCGAAGGCAAGTCAGAAGATTATTGATGATGAATGCATCGAGGCTCGAAGGCGAGTCGGGAGATTGTTGATGATGAATGTATCGAGGCTCGAAGGCGAGTCGGGAGATTGTTGATGATGAATGCATCAAGGCTCGAAGGCGAGTCGGGAGATTGTTGATGATGAATGCATCGAGGCTCAAAGGCGAGCCAGAAGATTATTATTCATAAATGTTTTACATGAATAAAACTTAAATTCACATCCACCTTACCAGACACATATCATAGCAAACACAAAGATCACATCGAACATAAATTCATTCATCACAAAGAACACAAAGATCACTCGATAAATTGCATAATTTCCTACATCCATATTACCCAGCACATGTCTTTGCATATTGAAGATCACATCTTCAAGACTGCAACTCCAAAGAACACAACAAGTGCAAACAACAAAGCAACTATCATCTTCAACACAACCACAATCTCATTTCCTACTGCCACTACAAACCTTCTCATCTCTTTTATCCCTTCTTGATCTCGCACCATATGATGGTCATGCCCTAGCCCTCCATGTCCTCCCTGATGCTCATCTTCTCCCTGCTGGCCATGCCCCTGCCCAACATGATGCTCATGCCCTCCCAGATGACCATGTCTCACCAAATACAGAACATATGAGAGCTCCCAATGCCAGAAATCACAACCCCCTTTCTTTGGCTGCACCGGAAACAATAACAAACCATGAACAAATGCAGACAGTAACACTAATGGATTTGCAGAAGATGGCAGAAGTTACTCACATTATGGTTCATGCATTTGTAGAAGAAGATGTTTGTATGCTTCAGGGTTTGCGACAAGAATCGCTTCACAAGCACGCCGCAGTCAGGGCACTTGATTAGAGGAAGCACAATAGCAACAACGCTGCTTGTACCGGACGAGCTCGCGCTGGACATGGCCTTCGTGGAGGAGCTCACGACAGAGGACGACACAAAAAGCAGCGGTGGAGAACGGGACAGAAAGCGGCGGCGGAGGAGATATCCCGCGTGCCGGCAGAGATGCAGAGAGGGTCGACCAGGTGCACAGCGGCGACGGCAAGGCCGGGATGGCTGGGGCGGCATCATTTGGCTAGGGATTTGGAATGCGTGGCAAGGAGAGTGAGGAACGAAAGCTAGAGATATGATGGAGAGATTATGAAAGCCAGGGATCTAACTACAAAAATGAAGTGCCAGCTGTCCAAATACGGCCGTGTTCGACGCGAATGACCGTATGGTGAGCAACAAACATTAACATAATGACCGTAATTTGCGATCGACAGAATACAGTAACCAAAGTGAGTTTATAGGGAGAGTACAGATACCGTGAGTGTATTTAACTCGCTACGGAACAGGAGAAAGGAAGAGCAAGTGTGGTTGCCCCCACGCTTGTGTGAGCTGCCTCGAAACATAATCATATACCCCCGTGAATCAAAGGAAACCCTTTAAAGAAGGGCAGGTGATGGGTTGTACGTAAGTTGTAACCACATTCTCTTTGCGGGTTGTTGGAACCACAATTGTGATCGTGCCAATTACACGCTACATGTGGCAGAACTATTTACCATCTGACCTTTCTCGTTGATACGAAATATAATTTATTAGTTGTCACAGGAAAGGGAAAAGGCAGGTGTGGTGTGCCACGGTTGCGTGGCGTGAGCTGCGGCCCGGGGTGGTAACATGTGTGAAGCAGCCAAACGTGTCCATACCCCTTTCGCCACATCAAGCGGCCGTAACAGTCACGTTGGAAGAAGGAGAAGCCGTTTTTAACCATTCCGTCCGTTCATCCGGCCTGCCTGGCGATGCGCACGGCGGTCGACAGCGAATGTCTGTCCGGCCCGCCGCTCTGCCCCCGCACTACGACGCGCAGCCGGAACCTGGGAGCGCGCCCAGTGTCAGGCGGGGGCGGGGCGGTGAGCCGTGCCCATCTGCCAAACAATCCGCTCCTCTTTGCCGTCCGTCACCATCGCTTCCCCGTCCCCATCCCACCAACTCCCCACCCATCGCCGCAGAGCGCACAAGGCAGCGCAATCACAGGAACCCCGCCGCTCCGCCCGACCACCCCCTCCCTCGCCCGCCCTATATAACCACCTCCACCCCCCACTCGCCCACCAGCTGCTCTCCACCAAGAGCTGCTGCTACCACCCAACCATCCCGTCGGCTCTGCCGCGCCGCCGACGCCGCCGCAGATCTGATCCACCCGCGCCGCCGTCCGTCCGCCCCTCTTCCAAGGTCAGTCGCCGCGCCTCTATTATTTTATCGTCCGTCGCGGTTCCCCCCTTCCGTTTCGCTGACGGGCTGTCTGTCCCATGGAATGCGGCGGCAGATGGCGATCACGGTGAGGCGGTCCACGATGGTGCGGCCGGCGGTGGAGAGGCCGCGGGAGAGGCTCTGGAACTCCAACCTTGATCTCGTGGTCCCGCGCTTCCACACGCCCAGCGTCTACTTCTACCGCCGCCCCGAGGCGGGGGCCGACGGCTTCTTCGACGCCGACCGGATGCGCCTCGCGCTGGCCGACGCGCTCGTGCCCTTCTACCCCATGGCCGGCCGCCTCGCGCGCGACGAGGACGGCAGGGTCGAGATCGACTGCAGCGGGGAGGGGGTGCTCTTCGTCGAGGCCGACGCCCCCGGCGCCGCCGTCGACGACTACGGGGACTTCGCGCCCACCATGGACCTCAAGCGCCTCATCCCCGCCGTCGACTACTCCGACGACATATCCTCCTTCCCGCTCCTCGTGCTTCAGGTGACCACAATTTCTATCTCGTGCTACTACTACCAGTTACAATTTGTCCCTGGACGGAAACGTAAGGGACCAGTCTGTAGCTTTCTGGATGAGGAACGCGACACTGCTTTAAGTGGCTTCAGATTTAGCATAACCTCTGCCTCCTGAATGGATGCCTCATAGTTGGACGGACCCTTGTTTGGATGTGTTGATTTGATCACCTGTTCAGCGGACCACCTTATTCTGTTCTAGCTGGGCCTTTATTGACTGTACGTCTCTATAGTTGCAGCTTGCATCCGGCCAGTTTTTGTCCTGCTCTTGTGAGTGGGGTCTATTTTAGGCTGGCTGTTTATGCTTAGTGGAAGACTCGGTTATAATTGCTTCCGAATGTCCCATATCATCATTTATATGGGTGAATGCCCATTGAAATGTGTTGTGTGGTTCACCTTCAATAGATAAATAACTGCTGTCAACAAACTGATTTGTGGGCAAGTGATCTTATACGTTTCATGAAAATTAAATCCTGCCAACTCAAGAAATTATCAGTACAGCTGCGCTTTGTTAACTGGGCTATATGTAGAAGTTTTCGACTCTTTGATATCGGAAGTAATTGGGACGCCGCTAAAATTATGCAATGCATATTGTGAGTGTGGCTTAGTTTTTGTCTGTATTAGTATTGGATACTAGGGCCTTATAGCTCATTTTGGGTTGACGGGTCAAACTTTCGGTTCCCAACTGTTAACCATCTGTCCCTGATCTAGACAGAATGGACTTATTGAGGGCGATATTGACATATGCCCAAATGTTAGGGTTGGACCATCCTCTTTGAGAACTGGACCCTCTGGCCTGTTGAACCTTCTGAGCCGTTCCTTTGATAGAGATTGGAGACACAATTCAGTTCACGGGTCCACCTTCTAGTGATCTTCGTCACCTGCCATTTCGTGCCGGAATAGTAAACTGGGATTGGCTAGGTTTACCATCACCATGTTGTCTAATTTGACTGTGCAAAAGGACATAGTAGTAGCAACCTTTGACTTTCAGATCCTATGGAACAACGAGGAGCCAACTTGAGAGTTATGAGCCACTAACCCTTTACCATTAGAATTAAATATCCTAATAATTGTTGAACAGGCTAGCGATATTCTTTGTAACTGAACTGTTCACATGCTACAGTACATAACACAAAGCTGAACCACAACTGGCCATGTTACTGAATCCTAGTTTGTGCTGAGCTTGCAATTTCTTTATTCACTTGTTTGTTGGCAACATACAGAATATTATTGCTTTGGGTGCACACAACCTGTCGGTACGAAAATGAGTGCCTAACTGGAGCATGTTCCATGTGACAACCTCTATTTTTTATTTTAATAACCTACTACTGTTTGCACATCCAGTTTCTTCCAAATTTTAGAAATTATATATGCATAGATAATTAGGTGGCAGGTTGACTTTTAGGATTGCTGTGTGTATGCCAACTACATGTTTATCATGTTGTTTATGCAAAGGCAAGGCTTATACAACAAAAGTTCTAATAAATTGAGATAATCTAACTGGAAATCTTTTTAAAAGCGAGCTTTTAAAGAATTGGGGAATTAAGAACGAATGAACTAGAGGATTTTCCATCTCAAAAGAAGGAGTAACGAATGTATATAACTAAACAATAAGTATACTCCGGAGGATAAATATCATCTTGACTTCTTGAGTAAATTAAACTGCAACGATTCTCTTCAATCCAAGCTGAACCATTTCCGAGTTTTAGACTGTTATATGCGAAAGAAAATTAATTACAGGTCTATGGTTTTAATAGTCAGTAAATTTATGGAGAAAGCTACCCTACATCGTAGCCTCAGTTTTATTGTTGAGCTAATAGCAAAGCTTGCACCAACACCAAGTACTTATGGTTGGTGTTGTTAGTTTGCCCACTTCCAACTTCATATGAAAAGAGGATGTTGGTTCTTGCTTGATTGCGTTTGTGTGACATCCTGTCTTAAAAGGGTACCCATTCCAACAAGGTGCATCTATGAGCCTAGAGAGTAGCCAGGAGTAACTACTGCCAGCCCAGGAGTGGCTGGGGTGTTACAATTTGTCCCACTGAAGCTACAATCTTGTATTGTTCTTTAGTAACACGTTTGGAGCTTGAATAATAATTTTTTGATCATATTTATCTTCTCATGGGTACAATGCACATGCTATGGATAGAAGGAAGTTTTCACAAGTTTTTTACTACTGTGTTGATGAGATGGATGCAGAATATACTGCTGAAACTTGAAATGTAATATAGCTATCCCCGTACTCATGCACAAGGAAGAAAACTGTAGAGCGATTTATATCAATTGTCAGATTTGTGTTACACAACGGGTGCCTAGTTGGAGCTTTGCAATTACCGTCTGAAGTTTGGCATGAGCCTATTGATTTTCAAGGTTTTTTTTTTTGTTTTTTTTTTTTTTTTTTTGAGAATCAACCCAGTCACAACTTAAACGACAAAGTGGATACTGTTACAATCCTCCATGAGGATGCTTCTAAGGATCGGAGGAGCCTCTCCGGTAGATAGATAGTTTCCCTGTCTTCTGGCAAGAGCAGCTAGCTCATGAGCCATCCTATTGCTGGGTCTCTTCACGGCAAGTTTTTATGACCTCTCTTCACACCCACTATACCATGTTCTTATACCTGATATTGCATAGTTTAGTTTAGACGTTAGGAGTCAAAGTGCTAGGTCAGATAAACAACTATATCCTACTGGATGTTAAAAGCTAAATTATTTCATGTGCTGTAGTTCATTTCAAATATCCAGGTTAATCCTGCCGATGGGCTGATAGTCGAAGCAGCTTTCTTATTCATTTGTATCCTGTTTCATATATTTGTCTTAGCTTCTTGCCTCAGCCATCTATTGATCGATAGGATAGCTGCAGCTGGAATATGCATTCTGATCACCAACTTATAGTAAAGAAAGTTATGGAACATATAAGAGGCTAACTCCCCTTGATTTGGATTTTACTCCAGGTGACCTACTTCAAGTGTGGTGGTGTCTCCCTTGGTGTCGGGATGCAACACCATGTTGCTGACGGCATGTCTGGCTTGCACTTCATCAACTCGTGGTCTGACCTCTGCCGTGGAGCTAAGATTGCAGTGATGCCCTTCATCGACCGCACTCTTGTCCGTGCTCGTGATCCACCGACTCCATCTTACCCCCATATTGAGTATCAGCCTGCCCCAGCCATGTTGTCGTCCGTGCCTCAGGCTCTCAGTGGCAAGCCAACGCCGCCTCCCACTGCTGTGGACATCTTCAAGCTCACCCGCTCAGAGCTTGGCCGCCTGCGCTCGCAGCTCCCCACAGGTGAAGGTGCGCCAAGGTTCAGCACGTATGCAGTCTTAGCTGCACATGTTTGGCGCTGCGTCTCCATTGCGCGCAACCTTGCTCCTGAACAACCCACCAAGCTGTATTGTGCCACCGATGGGCGACAACGGCTGCAGCCCCCGCTGCCAGAAGGTTACTTTGGGAATGTCATCTTCACTGCCACCCCGCTCGCCGAGGCAGGCAAGGTGACGAGCGGGCTGGCAGAAGGAGCAGCAGTCATCCAGGGAGCGCTAGACAGGATGACCAGCGACTACTGCCAATCAGCCCTGGACTACCTGGAGATGCAGCCGGACCTGTCAGCATTGGTCCGTGGAGCGCACACTTTCCGGTGCCCCAACCTCGGCCTCACCAGCTGGGTGCGCCTGCCAATCCACGACGCCGATTTCGGCTGGGGGCGGCCGGTGTTCATGGGTCCTGGCGGCATCGCGTACGAGGGACTGGCGTTCGTCCTCCCGAGCGCGACCAAGGACGGCAGCCTGTCCATCGCCATCTCGTTGCAGGCAGAGCACATGGAGAAGTTCAGGAAGCTGATCCTTGATGTGTAGATAGACCACATTTTAGAGAGAAGTTTTACAGGGCAACAAGCTTCAGGTTGCGCCGAACGTTTTTCTGGGGTATGTATGCCTGAAGTTTCAAATGAACATACACCGGAGTTTATATGGTGGACAGAACATAATCTTATTCTTATGTGGTATCAATAATGAATTCTCTTTTTTGTGTATGGAGAAATTAAAACTGAATTGTGGAGGGATTGTTGTCGCGGCAACCGAAACCTCCAAACCTGAGGCAGCATCATGTGTCTGTTCATTGTGCCATTGACCAGACTGGTTTTCCTTTTGAGACGGCATACTGTTATTCTTTTTAACTCTCCATTGCTCCACTGCAAATTATGAGCAATTTTTCCTACACGCACGGGTTGTTACAGTGGGAGACGCTCTGAGGGAGCACGGGTTTCCTCGAGCTGTTTTTTCAGGCTAAACACACTTTATTTTATTAATCAATAATAATATTCATTGGGATACAATTAAGGTCCGGAAGCTTGAATCAGCTACACATGACAACCTCTCAGAAAGACCAGAGCATGACAGCCTCTCAGAAAGACCAGAGCATGTTTAGCAGGGTTATATGCCTCGATATTTGATTTTCTCCCTTGGAAGATGAAGGTGCATGCCTCGATATTTGATTTTCTCCCTTTGAAGATGAAGGTGCATGTCTGGAATCTCTCTTTGAAGATGAAGATGCATGTCTGGAATCTCTCTTTGAAGATGAAGATGCATGTCTGGAATCACAATCCAATAAGCTAATTTCATGAATGATATTTTCATGTCTTCCTTCTGTTAGAATTAATGGGCATGACCCATTAACAAAATCTGAAATCTCAAATGAGCCCATGTGTAAAATGGCAAGTGGTGGTGCTAAAGTTTAGTCCCACCCCGAAAGTTAAAGGAAGAGTTGGACCTCTGATGTAGGGTAGAACCTAGATGCCCGATCTTTCACGAAATGGAGGGGATCCTACAAAAAACACGAAGAACACGAGGGGAATCACGAGGGAAAACACCATAGAATCACTCAAACCAACAAGATTCCGTCACACATATGCTAGATCTTTGAAACACAAAGAGATACACAATCCGAATCCAACATAGGACGATATAAGAGGTGACTAGTTCATCTCCGCGAGGAGGCCTTGAGTCCGTGAGGGATCTTTCCGTGAGGGGTCTTGAATCCAAGATGTATCTTCTCCGTAGAGGTCGCGGTCTCTCTCGGTGGAGTAGATCCGGATGGATGAGCAAAGCTCTATCTCAACTATGAGCTAAACCAATGCTAACCCTAGAAAGAGGGATGAGGAGGTCTATTTATAGTCTTAGTGGACGAAAGGGTAAGTGGGCTTCGGCCCAACACGCGGGCAACATACAGGCGTCGGACGTCCGACGGTCACCGGTCGTCCGATGACTCGCGAGGGTCCGGACGTCCAGTGCGCGTTGGATGTCTGATGTTTTGTGATGTCGACCGGACCTCGTGGCAAGATTCGATCCGTTGTTGCGGCCCGACCTTTCCCAACACTTCACCACCAATAGCAGAAACCTCTTGCCCGCGCATGCGATGTACACGAAATAGAGGGTTTGAACCTTGCGGCATAGCACGAGAAAACCAATCTCGACGACGGTACTCACACGCAAAACAATTTCCTCACAGAGAAATCGCAACACAGAGGTTTTCTAAAGCTTCCTCCAAAACTTAGAGGTTTTTAGACAGCTTCCCCCAAAACTCGATACGGGTATTTACCCTACAAATACATCGTGTCTATTCATAAAAAGATAACCTCCCCTTTACATCAGACACACACATTATTTTTATATCCGTGGACTATCTACCTAGACTTGGCCCTTAAGTTGGCCGTACCTTCTATCTTTGACCCTTGAATTAAACAAACGAAAAAAAACTAATTTGGAGTTTTCCATATCTAATCTTGCCTTTTACATCTCGGCAAGATCTCAACTGTCTAATTAAGGGACTGTCTATTTAGCATTTGACTAATTTACAATTGGAAAACATTCAAATTTCCTAACAAATCAAATGTTGACAGCTGTATGTCCAAAAACCTACTACAGTTGTATGTTTGTATGCCCAAAAAAAGGGGCCAGGCTAAAAATCTGACCCGGTTTAACTAACCAATACAAAACCATCCTGGATCGGTCGCCTATGCTCATTTTCCTTTGCTGGACCACAAAGCACCTGACAAAGAAAAAAAAACTAAAATCAGGAAGTAGCTGGCGACTCCCAGGACCCTTCTTCAACTTGCATGTTGCATCCCACGCAAGGTCCCAAACACTACTACCCTACCCCTCAGATCTCACCTTACACTGTTACACACAGAACTCATCTAGGAAGAGCCATGGGAGAGGGGGAGAGAGAAGAACAAAGAACCGCAACAAAACAAAGACATGGCAGAGGGGCAAGTACCTGGAGAGAAGCAAGGGGGAAGAACAGATGCAAAAACTTGGTTGAGGACAGAGGAAGGTCATTCAAGAGACAATCCACAGGTTCAGAAAAATCTCTCAAAAATACTTGCTGACATGATGGAAGAAAAAGAATGCTTGTTGACTGTTCTTCTCTGTTTGGTTGCACAACACTTGAGAAAACCTTTCCAGAATATCTAGTGAATGTTGAACAAACTTGGAAATCATAAGATCGTTTCTGCCTCTGCAAAAACAAAAGGAGAAGTACATTAAAATAAAAAATAAATGAAGATACATTGGGGCAAACCCTACCAAAATTCCATGAGATGTGCAACCAAAATAGAGAAGAACAGAAAATAAAGTCAAGACAAAAAAGGGACTAACCACATTCCTTCTGGAAAAAAAATACAAGCATCAATCCAAATAAACAGATAAGTCATCAGAAAAACAATACATGAATTAGAACTAGAATATAAAAACTCACATGATTCACATAGAACTCGAAAAGTGCTTTCTCAAATTGTCCATCATCACCAGAAAGTTACTGAAAAAAGGTACAGTCAACAGACACAAGAATTAATAAACTGGAAGAGAGAATAAAGAAGAAAATAAAACAAGAGAATAAGACAGAAATAACTACCAAAGACATAGCATTAGAACCATCTTCCGCAAAGTCGTTAGGCACAAAAGGATCATTCAAAGAATCAACATTCTTAATAGAGGAGACTAGCAGAACATCCTTGTGAGAGACTTTCCGTAGCCTCCCCATGAAACTAAACCTAAAAAACAGATTACATGACACATGAAAAGAAAGAAATGAAAAAGGTGTACGGAGTAAAGAAGCTGAAAATTACATAGTAATGTGGCTGAATTACAATATAAATCTCAGTACAAATACACTGTAAGGGAGTTGAAAAGTGCAGAGTATATCCTTCATCATATTATAGCGCAAATGAATCAGTAAAATTATAGGGTAAATCTGAGGCATATTACAGCGAAGAACTAAACTGTGGAACAACAGCGTAAATATCAATCATGCATCTGGCATGACATAGTGTAACTTACAGTGCGAGTATCATTCAAAACCAGACTAAATACAGTCAAACTCTGAGGCAAATTACACAGTAATCTAGGCAAATTACATAGAAAAAGCACATGAATTACACTGCCAAGAACTGAAGATAATATAGTGTAAATATAGGGTATATTGCAGTGAAAGTAGCACATGAATTACAGTGGGAAATTCAGAGGTAAATTACAAAAGTGAATCTAGGGGTGTTACAGCGTAAATCTGGGCAAATTACAGTGTAACTTACAGCGTACAGTGCAAGTATCACTCAAAACCAAACTAAATACAGTCAAACTCTGAGGCAAATTGCACAACAATCTAGGAAAATTACATAGAAAAGGCACATGAATTACACTGCCAAAAACAGAAGATAATATAGTGTAAATATGGGGTATATTGCAGTGAAAGTAGCACATGGATTACAGTGGGAAATTCAGAGGTAAGTTACAAAAGTAAATCTAGGGGTATTACAACGTAAATCTGGACAAATTACAGTGTAACTTACAGAGTATAGTGCGAGTATCACTCAAAATACAGTGTAAAAACCAGTGTAAATATAGTGAAACTCTGAGGCAAATTACACAGTAAACCGGGCAAATTGTAGTGTAATTCGGGGTATATTACAGCGTAAATCTAGGGTATATTACACTGCAAATCCCATTGTAGAGTAAATATTTGGTATTACAATGTAACTCAAACAAATAAATACCACTATTAAAAGAAAAAAACTGATACACAACAACCAGCTACCTTCTTACAACTACAACGAAAATACAAATACTGCACCACAAATACAACAGTGGACGACTCAAATATAGATCATAATCACAAGAACTGCAGCGCAACGATACAAAGAATATATAACAAGAATGAGCCTGAAATTAAAATAAAAAAAGAGAAATTATGGAAAGGATGACGGTTACACTGTAATTATAGGAGAATTTACACTGTAATTAGGGGGAATTTTATACTGTAATTACATATAAGAAGCATCAGGGCTACACTGAAAATTATGGAAAACTTACACTATAATTATGGGAAGATTATACTGTAATTACATATAAGTAGCATGAGAATTACACTGTAATTATAGGACAAATTACACTATAATTACAGTGTAAATTACACTCTAATACACTGTAAATACAAAAAAAATCATGGGTATTACACTGAAAATATGGGCTCAATTACACTATAATTCTAGGGTATATTACACTGACAAATACACTCAAAATATGGGATAAAATACATATAATTCTGGGGTATATTACACTGAAAATACATCAAAAGTTTATGAGCTTACACTAAAATACATCAGCACTACAGGGCTAGTACACACAAATTCAGTAGGATGATCTAACACTGACAAAATAAGGGAAACACCTACTGAACCAATACAGGGCTAAAAAACACATGTGGATTATAGTGAAATACACCCAGTGAAATGCACCAGAAAACCATATAGACACAGGAATAAAGCAGAGCTGCCTCATTGAATTTGATACACTGAGAAAACCCTAAACTAGGGAAATTAAACACCTGCATCTAAACTACCAGCAGGTAACTGAACAAATTCAAGAACTACAACAGCAACATGAACCAATACAGAGACCACTTACTACTAAGCAGGAAACTGAACACATCAGAAACCATAGTTGAGCAGGTAACTGAATCAAAAAGCAGCTACATCTACATAGAAGGGCAAACAAAATCAGACGAAGGATACACCATTAGCATCTACATCTACATCACACGAGCCATCAGAATCAAACTACATCTAACAAGAAAAAAACAGGCGGAACAGACATCCAGCCACCAGCCTAGCAGAAAAGAAATCAACAGGGGACTCGAATCCACTGCTATATCCATGCACATACAACTACCATCTGCAACAAAAACACGAGGGATATTCACCGCTACAACTACAGCCTCACCTACTTCTACATCTACAGCGAAGGAAACAAATCAAGCACTGGACCGGGGAGAACTTCAATGAGGGAAGGGCGAGACGACCAAAACCATTAGATGACCTTGAACAACCACCTACCAGCGCCTATACCCGAAGAAATCATGGCGGACTACAAAGAACAATAAAACCTACAACAACACGACAACAACTCACCTAAATCTGGAAGCTACAGCTACACTGGCACAACACAAGCCAAATCCCACGGGGGAGGGAGAAAGACAAGAACGACAAACCGCGGTAACCAAGGATCGAAGAGAAAGGGGGGAGAATGCAAGATCGACCGGTGGGATATCTCGAAATCAACATGAATAGAAGGAATCGCCTCCTCGACCTCTCTCCTCTCAGCCTTATCGAAACAGAGGCGCCCAAATGAAAAGGGGAAAAGGCACCCAAAATTCAAAAAAGACAAAAACCAAACAGTACCGGGTCGGGGCAGTGGTAACGAGCTGAGGCAGAAACAAAAGCGCGCCCGACAAAAAAAACGAACCCGAAAACCACAGGACCCAGCACGAATCTTTGCACGAGAACGGACGGAGATAGATTTGAATAACAACGAATTGAAAAACACTCGGCTATAAAATAGCAAATCCGCTAATTAAACTATAGGACCGACTTAAACTCTAGTTATTCTTTTGATGCACCTGAGTACGTGGTAACAAGAGGAGGACCCCATCCAGTAGCGCACAAGGAAAGAAACTCTCGAGGCAGCAGAGTCCTGGCCATGTATCTATTCCCTGGTGGACGTGGAAACATAAAGAAATAACATATTTTATTTCCACATGCACTAGCACATGTACGGTTTTGCTGCAAACCTTTTCTTTCCTTATATGTACGTACGCCTTGGATTGCATGCATGTGTACTTGGCTCAACCGTTTTTATATTACTTTGATCCATGGCATAGTCACGGACTCCAACTTCCATTGATCCCCATGCAAAATAGATGGCGCCCAATTCTTGCAGATATGGAGACGTATAGGTCACGGTAATACGCTCATCCTCAACTTTGCACCGCTTCTCATTAATCTTTAGATTCGGCATAACTAAAACATCATTAACGGCTGGATTAATATTGCTAATGATTGGTGTGCTCGTATCATCCTCTCCCCCTTGAAACGAAACCGTCCTCGGTTTCGAGTATATCTCTCCAATAAAACTGTTATTTGTAGACGGAAAGTTGACCGTCAAATTTGTAGCACCTTCGACCTTCCTCCTTTCTTGTTCTTTCTGCTCTTCCATCTTCTCGAGATGTTCTTTCCACCAAGAATTAAAACGCTCCTGACCCATGGGCACTAGGTCGTACTTCTTACCCTTCTTGACGGTATATGTGTGTGTTTGACAATCATACGCAACATCGTGCTCTTTGTACCATGGCTCGCCCAACAATAAGTGACATGAAACCATCGGAGCCGGAATCACGACACACACAACCGTGCAAAAACAATTTCCCAACGAAAACGGTACCTTGGTTTGATGTGTGACACCGAGCTCTTCATGACCCCAACGGAATGAATATGGTTGTAGGCGTGGTGTCATTGGTAGTTCCAACTTCTCCACCATCTCGATGCTTGCCGCGTTGATCAAACTCATGTGGTCAATTGTCATAGCACATGATCTCTTTTGTACCACAACACGAGTATGAAAAAGTCCATCCCATCGGCCTTCCTTCTCCAATTGAAATCCATAGCTTAGCTTCCATGATAAACCAGTCATCTTCTGCACAGTATCGTGAACAACCTTGCTCTGATACCACCTGATGTCGACCGGACCTCGTGGCAAGATCCGATCCATTGTTGCGGCTCGACCTTTCACGACACTCCACCACCAATAGCAGAAACCTCTCGCTTGCGCATGCGATGTATACGAAATAGAGGGTTTGAACCTTGCGGCACATCACGAGAAAACCAATCTCGACGACGGCACTCACGCGCAAAACAATTTCCTCACAGAGAAATCACAACACAAAGGTTTTCTAAAGCTTCCTCCAAAACTTAGGGATTTTTAGACAGCTTCCCCCAAAACTCGATACGGGTATTTACCCTAAAAATACATCGTGTCTATTCATAAAAAGATAACGTCCCCTTTGAAAGATCGTGGATGTCGCCTAGAGGGGGGGGGTGAATAGGCGCTTTAAAATAATTACGGTTTAGGCTTGAACAAATGCGGAATAAACCTAGCGGTTAATTTGCCAAGTACAAAACCTAAAACAACTAGGATCACCTATGTGCACCAACAACTTATGCTAAGTAAGATAAGCAACTATGTGATAGCAAGATATATGACAAAGAACAATATGGCTATCACAAAGTAAAGTGCATAAGTAAAGAGTTCGGGTAAGAGATAACCGAGGCACGCGGATACGATATGTATCCCCAAGTTCACACCCTTGCGGATGCTAATCTCCGTTTGGAGCGGTGTGGAGGCACAATGCTCCCCAAGAAGCCACTAGGGCCACCGTAATCTCCTCACGCCCTCGCACAATGCAAGATGCCGTGATTCCACTAAGGGACCCTTGAGGACGGTCACCGAACCCGTACAAATGGCAACCCTTGGGGGCGGTCACCGAACCCGTACACTTTGGCAACCCTTGGGGGCGGTCACCGGTACCCGTCAAATTGCTCGGGGCGATCTCCACAACCTAATTGGAGGCCCCGACGCTTGCTTGGAGCTTTACACCACAATGATTGAGCTCCGAACACCACCAACCGTCTAGGGCGCCAAGGCACCCAAGAGGAACAAGCTCTAGGGTGCCCAAACACCCAAGAGTAATAAGCTTCTCAACCTTCACTTCCACGTATCACCGTGGAGAACTCAAACCGATGCACCAAATGCAATGGCAAGGGCACAAGTAGTGCCCAAGTCCTTCTCTCTCAAATCCCACCGAAGCAACTAATGCTAGGGAGGAAAATGAGAGGAAGAATGAGGAAGAGAACACAAAGAACTCCAAGATCTAGATCCAAGGGGTTCCCCTCACATAGAGGAGAAAGTGATTGGTGGAAATGTGGATCTAGATCTCCTCTCTCTTTTCCCTCAAAAACTAGCAAGAAACCATGGAGGGATTGAGAGTTAGCAAGTGATGAAGCTACGTACCTAGGGTAGGGGCATGGACCTGTCCTAAGTGCCCTACTCAAGGACATCCCTAGAAGAAGTCACCTTTCAATCAACTTGGAGGTATCCCACTCGACGGATTCAAGACACTCGACCACGAAGCTATCACTCGACCACGAAGCCAACCACTCGACTGCCAGGAGATCTAAAGTCACTCCGCACGCAAACGGTCGGTCATTAAGTAGCTTTTATGGTCATCATAGCACTTTATTAGGGGCGTTACCAGTAACCCCCATTCTTAATGTACTTTAAACCCTGCATTACTGAGGGCTGGAGGGGCCTGGCGAACTCTATATAAGCCACCCCCTCCTCAGTATCAAGGGTTCGCACCCCTGTTATTCATACACACATAATTCAGTCGACTGCCTCCGGGCACCGAGACGTAGGGCTGTTACTTCCTCCGAGAAGGGCCTGAACTCATAATCCTCGTGTGCTTACAACTCCTCCATAGTTAAGATCAAGCCTCTCCATACATACCCCCTACATCACTGTCAGAGTTAGAACCACGACAGTTGGCGCCCACCGTGGGGCTAGGAGTCTTAGCGCCTAGTTGGAGAAGTTGCGATTTTTTCCGATCTCTTTGATCATGGTTTCGGGCGGAGCTTTGGTGGAGGGCCGTGAGATCCGTCTCGGTGCGCTCTCGTTCATCGCCTACGACTCCGCTTGGCTTCAGGAGGCTCCATTCGACATCGATGCGCTCCCCGCCCGCGGGGCAACGCACTTTCGCGCATGCGTCCGTGGTGTCCTCCTGCGGCAGCCGTCGACCCAGTATCGGTCGGCTCCTTTGGCATCTCCCCGCCCTGTTTCTCGCCGGCGCAAGCGCTCCGGTCGGTCGAGGCTTCAAAGGTGGGTGAGGCATGCGGTGGCCCGCCAGTCGACCACCCCACAAGTCATGGCGATCGAGCCCGACGAATCCCTCTACGGCCTGTTGGACTGGCTCCGCAGAGACCGCATCCGAATGCGATAGCAGTGACCCAGCGGCAGAGGTTCTGGTGATCGATGGGCCACACAGTCCTCCCGGTTTTCCCCGCACTGACGGAGGTGCGGATGGAGACGACCCGTCGCGTCCCCACGAAGAGTATCTCCCCGAGCCTCTCACGTCAGTGCAGCGAGAGGAGCTTCGCCGCTGAAACATGGATGCACTCCGCACTCCTATCGTTGGAGAAACCCCCGAGGCCCGGGCCTTGGAGGATGCGCGCTTGGCTAACTTGGCCGAGCACACTCGACTGGAGAATCTTCAGCGAGCACTCAACGAGCGAGCACGTCAGCGGGCTCTGAAATCCAGTCGACATCAACTCTTTCCGCCCCCGCAGGTATATTGAACTCCGATTCAAAATTTAGCAGCTGCAGCCCGTATAGCAGAGTCAATTCAGCCCTCCTAGTCGGAGGCTGGCAGAGGTTTGTTGCAAATCAGAGCGTTGCTCCGGGCAGCAGGAGACCAGAATTCCACTGTTTCTCAGTCGCGGAACAGGATCCACAGTCGATCCGTTGCAGCAGATACAGTCCAGTCGGCTCACAGCCCAAGATCGCCTCCGAGGCGTGAGGGACGTGGAGACCGGCGTGATCAGTACAGAAGGAATGAGCAGTATGATCACCGATTCGATCGTGATGATCGACGTCGAGTGCCAACCCCTCCCCCGAGGAGTGGATCATATGTGCCTCGACAGCAGGATGACAGGCGCCCTCATAGTGTTGGGCGGAGAATTCCAGTTGACCCCAGGGAACCAGGCTTTGATGCGATATCCATTCTCGTTCAAGGTTTGGTCGACAGGAATAGAGCTCACCGAGAAGGCCACGACAGAGATGCGCCTACCAGTAGCAGAGTACATGTTTCAGGGCCGGAGTGTTTCAGTCGAGCCATCAGAGCCGCGGTAATTCCTCCCAACTTCAGGTTGGCGACTGGAGTTAGTAAGTTCACCGGTGAGTCCAAGCCCGATACTTGGCTCGAAGATTACCGAGTGGCTGTCCAGATTGGCGGTGGGAATGATGAGGTAGCCATGAAGCACCTGCCTCTCATGTTAGAAGGCTCGCCAGAGCGCGGCTGAATCAGTTAGCACCCAGCAGCATTTACACTTGGGAGGATCTCTCCCGAGTGTTTGTCACCACATTTGAAGGAACATGCAAGCGACCTGCAGGCCTTACGAAATTGCGGTCTTGCGTCCAGAAACCGAATGAAACTCTGAGGGATTACATCCAGAGGTGGATCACATTGCACCACACAGTTGAAAATGTACCAGATCATCAAGCAGTTTGTGCCTTTAAAGAAGGCGTTAAGTACAGAGAATTGAATCTGAAGTTTGGTCGAACCGGAGAGATGTCTCTGAATCGGATGATGGAGATTGCTGAAGGAAATATGCCCTAGAGGCAATAATAAAGTTATTATTTATTTCCTTATATCATGATAAATGTTTATTATTCATGCTAGAATTGTATTAACCGGAAACATAATACATGTGTGAATACATAGACAAACAGAGTGTCACTAGTATGCCTCTACTTGACTAGCTCATTAATCAAAGATGGTTAAGTTTCCTAACCATGGACAAAGAGTTGTTATTTGATTAACGGGATCACATCATTAGATGAATGATCTGATTGACATGACCCATTCCATTAGCTTAGCACCCGATCGTTTAGTATGTTGCTATTGCTTTCTTCATGACTTATACATGTTCCTATGACTATGAGATTATGCAACTCCCGTTTGCCAGAGGAACACTTTGTGTGCTACCAAATGTCACAACATAACTGGGTGATTATAAAGGAGCTCTACAGGTGTCTCCAAAGGTACATGTTGGGTTGGCGTATTTTGAGATTAGGATTTGTCACTCCGATTGTCGGAGAGGTATCTCTGGGCCCTCTTGGTAATGCACATTACACAAGCCTTGCAAGCATTGCAACTAATGAGTTAGTTGCGGGATGATGTATTACAGAACGAGTAAAGAGACTTGCCGGTAACGAGATTGAACTAGGTATTGGATACCGACGATCGAATCTCGGGCAAGTAACATACCGATGACAAAGGGAACAACGTATGTTGTTATGCGGTCTGACCGATAAAGATCTTCGTAGAATATGTAGGAGCCAATATGGGCATCCAGGTCCCGCTATTGGTTATTGACCGGAGACGTGTCTCGGTCATGTCTACATTGTTCTCGAACCGTAGGGTCCGCACGCTTAACGTTACGATGACAGTTATTATGAGTTTATGCATTTTGATGTACCGAAGGTAGTTCGGAGTCCCGGATGTGATCACGAACATGACGAGGAGTCTCGAAATGGTCGAGACATAAATATTGATATATTGGAAGCCTATATTTGGATATCGGAAGTGTTCCGGGTAAAATCGGGATTTTACCGGATTACCAGGAGGTTACCGGAACCCCCCGGGAGCCATATGGGCCTTATTGGGCTTTAGTGGAAAGGTGAAAGGGGCTGCCATGGTGGGCTGCGCGCCTCCCCCCTCCCCTAGTCCTATTAGGACTAGGAGAGGTGGCCGGCCACCTCTCTCTCTCTTTCCCCCTTGGGAGTCCTATTTGGAATAGGATTGGGGGGGGGGGGGGAGTCCTACTCCTGGACTCCTCCTGCGCCCTCCTCTTGACCGGCCAGCCCCTCCCCCTTGGATCCTTTATATACGGGGGCAGGGGGCACCTCTAGACACACAAGTTAATCATTGAGATCGTTCCTTAGCCGTGTGCAGTGCCCCCTGCCACCATATTCCACCTCGATCATATCGTTGCAGTGCTTAGGCGAAGCCCTGCGTCGGTTGAACATCAAGATCGTCACCACGCCGTCGTGCTGACGGAACTCCTCCCCAAAGCTTTGCTGGATCGGAGCCCGGGGATCGTCATCGAGCTGTACGTGTGCTAAGAACTCGGAGGTGCCGGAGTAACGGTGCTTGGATCGGTCGGATCTGAAAGAAGACGTACGACTACTTCCTCTATGTTGTGTCAACGCTTCCGTTGCGATCTACAAGGGTACGTAGATCAGACTCTCCCCCTCATTGCTATGCATCACCATGATCTTGCGTGTGCGTAGGAATTTTTTTGAAATTACTACGTTCCCCAACAGTGGTATCAGAGCCCATGTTTTATGGTTTGATGTTATATGCACGAGTAGAACACAAGTGAGTTGTGGGCGATATAAGTCATACTGCCTACCAGCATGTCATACTTTGGTTCGGTGGTATTGTTGGATGAAGCGGCCCGGACCGACATTACGAGTACGCTTACGCGAGACTGGTTCTACCGCCGTGCTTTGCACACAGGTGGCTGGCAGGTGTCAGTTTCTCCAACTTTAGTTGAACCGAGTGTGGCTACGCCCGGTCCTTGCGAAGGTTAAAACGGAGTCTATTTGACAAACTATCGTTGTGGTTTTGATGCGTAGGTGAGATTGGTTCTTGCTTAAGCCCGTAGCAGCCACGTAAAAATTGCAACAACAAAGTAGAGGACGTCTAACTTGTTTTTGCAGGGCATGTTGTGATGTGATTTGGTCAAGACATGATGCTAAATTTTATTGTATGAGATGATCATGTTTTGTAACCAAGTTATCGGCAACTGGCAGGAGCCATATGGTTGTCGCTTTATTGTATGCAATGCAATCGCGATGTAATGCTTTACTTTATCACTAAACGGTAGCGATAGTCGTGGAAGCATAAGATTGGCGAGACGACAACGATGCTACGATGGAGATCAAGGTGTCGCGCTGGTGACGATGGTGATCATGACGGTGCTTCGAAGATGGAGATCACAAGCACAAGATGATGATGGCCATATCATATCACTTATATCGATTGCATGTGATGTTTATCTTTTATGCATCTTATCTTGCTTTGATTGACGGTAGCATTATAAGGTGATCTCTCACTAAATTATCAAGAAGTGTTCTCCCTGAGTATGCACCGTTGCGAAAGTTCTTCGTGCTGAGACACCACGTGATGATCGGGTGTGATATTCTCTACGTTCAAATACAACGGGTGCAAAACAGTTGCACATGCGGAATACTCAGGTTATACATGACAAGCCAAGCATATACAGATATGGCCTCGGAACACGGAGACCGAAAGGTCGAGCATGAATCATATAGTAGATATGATCAACATAGTGATGTTCACCATTGAAACTACTCCATCTCACGTGATGATCGGACATGGTTTAGTTGATTTGGATCACGTGATCACTTAGAGGATTAGAGGGATGTCTATCTAAGTGGGAGTTCTTAAGTAATATGATTAATTGAAGTTAAATTTATCATGAACTTAGTCCTGTTAGTATTTTGTAAATCATGTTGTAGATCAATAGCTCGCGTTGTTGCTTCCCTGTGTTTATTTTGATATGTTCCTAGAGAAAATTGTATTGAAAGATGTTAGTAGCAATGATGCGGATTGGATCCGTGATTTGAGGTTTATCCTCATTGCTGCACAGAAGAATTATGTCCTTGATGCACCGCTAGGTGACAGACCTATTGCAGGAGCAGATGCAGACGTTATGAACGTTTGGCTAGCTCAATATGATGACTACTTGATAGTTTAGTGCACCATGCTTAACGGCTTAGAATCGGGACTTCAAAGACGTTTTGAACATCATGGACCATATGAGATGTTCCGGGAGTTGAAGTTAATATTTCAAGCAAATACCCGAGTTGAGAGATATGAAGTCTCCAACAAGTTCTATAGCTAAAAGATGGAGGAGAATCGCTCAACTAGTGAGCATGTGCTCAGATTGTCTGGGTACTACAATCGCTTGAATCAAGTGGGAGTTAATCTTCCAGATAAGATAATGATTGACAGAATTCTCTAGTCACCATGACCAAGTTAGTAGAACTTCGTGATGAACTATAGTATGCAAGGGATGACGAAAACGACTCCCGAGCTTTTCATGATGATGAAATCGATGAAGGTAGAAATCAAGAAAAACATCAAGTGTTGATGGTAGACAAGACCACTAGTTTCAAGAAAAGGGCAGAGGGAAGAAGGGGAACTTCAAAAAGAACAGCAAGCAAGTTGCTGCTCAAGAGAAGAAGCCCAAGTCTGGTCCTAAGCCTGAGACTAAGTGCTTCTACTACAAAGGGACTGGTCACTGGAAGCAGAACTGCCCCAAGTATTTGGCGGATAAGAAGGATGGCAAAGTGAACAAAAGTATATTTGATATACATGTTATTGATGTGTACTTTACTAGTGTTTATAGCAACCCCTCAGTATTTGATACTGGATCAGTTGCTAAGAGTAGTAACTCGAAACAGGAGTTGCAGAATAAACAGAGACTAGTTAAGGGTGAAGTGACGATGTGTGTTGGAAGTAGCACCAAGATTGATATGATCATCATCGCACACTCCCCTATACTTTCGGGATTAGTGTTGAACCTAAATAAGTGTTATTTGGTTTTTGCGTCGAACATGAATATGATTTGATCATGTTTATTGCAATACGGTTATTCATTAAAGTCAGAGAATAATTGTTGTTCTGTTTACATGAATAAAACCTTTGATGGTCATACACCCAATGAAAATAGTTCATTGGATCTCGATCATAGTGATACACATAATCATAATATTGAAACCAAAAGATGCAAAGTTAATAATGATAGTGCAACTTATTTGTGGCACTGCCGTTTAGGTCATATTGGTGTAAAGCGCATGAAGAAACTCCATGCTGATGGGATTTTGGAATCACTTGATTATGAATCACTTGATGCTTGCGAACCATGCCTCATGGGCAAGATGACTAAGACTCCGTTCTCCGGAGCGAGCAACTGACTTATTGGAAATAATACATACTGATGTATGCGGTCCGATGAGTGTTAAGGCTCATGGCAAGTATCCTTATTTTCTGAACTTCACAGATGATTTGAGCAGATATGGGTATATCTACTTGATGAAACATAAGTCTGAAACATTTGAAAAGTTCAAAGAATTTCAGCGTGAAGTGAAAAATCATCGTAACAAGAAAAAAAGTTTCTATGATCTAATCGTAGAGAAGAGTATTTGAGTTACGAGTTTGGCCTTCAATTAAAAACAATGTGAAATAGTTTCACTACTCACGCCACATGGAACACCATAGTGTAATGGTGTGTCCGAACGTCATAACCGTACTTTATTAGATATAGTGCGATCTATGATGTTTCTTACCGATCTACCACTATCGTTTTGGGGTTATGCATTAGAGATAGCTGCATTCACGTTAAAAAGGGGCACCATCTAAGTCCGTTGAGACGACACAATCTGAACTGTGGTTTAGCAAGAAACCAAAGTAGTCGTTTCTTAAAGTTTGGAGTTGCGATGCTTATGTGAAAAAGTTTCATCTCGATAAGCTCAAACTCAAATCGGAGAAATATGTCTTCATAGGATACCCAAAGGAGACTGTTGGGTACACCTTCTATCACAGATCTGAAGGCAAGACATTCGTTGCTAAGAATGGATCCTTTCTAGAGACGGAGTTTCTCTCGAAAGAAGTGAGTGGGAGGAAAGTAGAAAACTTGATAAGGTAATTGTACCTTCTCCCTTATTGGAAAGTAGTTCATCACAGAAATCTGTTCTTGTGACTACTACACCAATTAGTGAGGAAGCTAATGATGATGATCATGTAACTTCAGATCAAGTTACTACCGAATCTCGTAGGTAAACCAGAGTGAGATCCGCACCAGAGTGGTACAGTAATCCTGTTCTGGAAGTCATGTTACTAGACCATGACGAACTTGCGAACTATGAGGAAGCGATGATGAGCCCAGATTCCGCGAAATAGTTTAAGGCCATGAAATCTGAGATATGATCCATGTATACAAAGTATGGACTTTGATGGATTTGCCCGATGATCGGCAAGCCATAGAAATAAATGGATCTTCAAGAGGAAGACGGACGTTGATAGTAGTGTTACTATCTACAAAGCTAGAATTGTCGCAAAAGGTTTTCGACAAGTTCAAAGTGTTGACTACGATGAGAGTTTCTCACCCGTATCTATGCTTAAGTCTGTCCGAATCATGTTAGCAATTGCTGCATTTTATGAAATCTGGCAAATGGATAAACAAAACTGCATTCCTTAATGGATTTCTTAAAGAAGAGTTGTATATGATGCAACCAGTAGGTTTTGTCAATCCTAAAGGTGCTAACAAAATATGCAAGCTCCAGCGATTCATCTATGGACTGGTGCAAGCATCTCAGAGTTGGAATACACGCTTTGATAAGTTGATCAAAGCATATAGTTTTATACAGACTTGCGGTGAAGCCTGTATTTACAAGAAAGTGAGTGGGAGCACTACAGAATTTCTGATAAAGTATATGTGAATGACATATTGTTGATCAGAAATAATGTAGAATTATTCTATAAAGCATGAAGGAGTGTTTGAAAGGAGTTTTTCAAAGAAAGACTTCGGTGAAGCTGCTTACATATTGAGCTTCAAGATCTATAGAGATAGATCAAGACGCTTGATAAGTTTTTCCATGAGTACATACCTTGACAAGATTTTGAAGTAGTTCAAAATGGAACAGTCAAAGAAGGAGTTCTTGCCTGTGTTACAAGGTGTGAAATTGAGTAAGACTCAAAGCCCGACCATGGCAGAAGATAGAAAGAGAATGAAAGTCATTCCCTATGCCTTGGCCATAGGTTCTATAAAGTATGTCATGCTGTATACCAGATCTATTGTATACCCTGCACTGATTTGGCAAGGGAGTACAATAGTGATCTAGGAGTAGATCACTGGACAGTGGTCAGAATTATCCTTAGTGAAATAAGGATATGTTTCTCGATTATGGACGTGACAAAAGGCTCGCCATAAAGGGTTACGCCGATGCAAGTTTTGACACTAATCTAGATGACTCTAAGTCTCGGTCTAGATACATATTGAAAGTGGGAGCAATTAGCTAGAGTAGCTCCATGCAGAGCATTGTTGACATAGAAATTTGCAAAATACATGTGGATCTGAATGTGGCAGACCCGTTGACTAAGATTCTCTCACAAGCAAAACATGATCACACCTACTCTTGTGAACTAGATTACTGAATCTAGTAAACCCTTTGGGTATTGGTCACATGGCGATGTGAACTATGGGTGTTAATCACATGATGATGTGAACTATCGATGTTAATCACATGGTGATGTGATCTAGATTATTGACTCTAGTGCAAGTGGGAGACTGAAGGAAATATGCCCTAGAGGCAATAATAAAGTTATTATTTATTTCCTTATATCATGATAAATGTTTATTATTCATGCTAGAATTGTATTAATCGGAAACATAATACATGTGTGAATACATAGACAAACAGAGTGTCACTAGTATGCCTCTACTTGACTAGCTCATTAATCAAAGATGGTTATGTTTCCTAACCATGGACAAAGAGTTGTTATTTGATTAACGGGATCACATCATTAGATGAATGATCTGATTGACATGACCCATTCCATTAGCTTAGCACCCGATCATTTAGTATGTTGCTATTGCTTTCTTCATGACTTATACATGTTCCTATGACTATGAGATTATGCAACTCCCGTTTGCCGGAGGAACACTTTGTGTGCTACCAAACATCACAACGTAACTGGGTGATTATAAAGGAGCTCTACAGGTGTCTCCAAAGGTACATGTTGGGTTGGCGTATTTCGAGATTAGGATTTGTCACTCCGATTATCGGAGAGGTATCTCTGGGCCCTCTCGGTAATGCACATTACACAAGCCTTGCAAGCATTGCAACTAATGAGTTAGTTGCGGGATGATGTATTACAGAACGAGTAAAGAGACTTGCCGGTAACGAGATTGAACTAGGTATTGGATACCGACGATCGAATCTCGGGCAAGTAACATACCGATGACAAAGGGAACAACATATGTTGTTATGCGGTCTGACCGATAAAGATCTTCGTAGAATATGTAGGAGCCAATATGGGCATCCAGGTCCCGCTATTGGTTATTGACCGGAGACGTGTCTCAGTCATGTCTACATTGTTCTCGAACCATAGGGTCCGCACGCTTAACGTTACGATGACAGTTATTATGAGTTTATGCATTTTGATGTACCGAAGGTAGTTCGGAGTCCCGGATGTGATCACGGACATGACGAGGAGTCTCGAAATGGTCGAGACATAAAGATTGATATATTGGAAGCCTATATTTGGATATCGGAAGTGTTCCGGGTAAAATCGGGATTTTACCAGATTACCGGGAGGTTACCGGAACCCCCCGGGAGCCATATGGGCCTTATTGGGCTTTAGTGGAAAGGTGAAAGGGGCTGCCATGGTGGGCTGCGCGCCTCCCCCCTCCCCTAGTCCTATTAGGACTAGGAGAGGTGGCCGGCCACCTCTCTCTCTCTTTCCCCCTTGGGAGTCCTATTTGGAGTAGGATTGGGGGGGGGGGAGTCCTACTCCCGGTAGGAGTAGGACTCCTCCTGCGCCCTCCTCTTGGCCGGCCAGCCCCTTCCCCTTGGATCCTTTATATACGGGGGCATGGGGCACCTATAGACACACAAGTTGATCATTGAGATCGTTCCTTAGCCGTGTGCGGTGCCCCCTGCCACCATATTCCACCTCGATCATATCGTTGCAGTGCTTAGGCGAAGCCCTGCGTCGGTAGAACATCAAGATCGTCACCACGCCGTCGTGCTGACGGAACTCCTCCCCGAATCTTTGCTGGATCGGAGCCCGGGGATCGTCATCGAGCTGTACGTGTGCTAAGAACTCGGAGGTGCCGGAGTAACGGTGCTTGGATCGGTCGGATCTGAAAGAAGACGTACGACTACTTCCTCTACGTTGTGTCAACGCTTCCGTTGCGATCTACAAGGGTACGCAGATCAGACTCTCCCCCTCGTTGCTATGCATCACCATGATCTTGCGTGTGCATAGGAATTTTTTTGAAATTACTACGTTCCCCAACAATTGCCACCAAATACGCCAATGGTGAAGATGAGCATCGACTCCGGAGTGGCAAGCATAAAGCAGTCGCCCAGGAAACCGGAGGAAATTCTAGTCGGAAACAGAAGAGGAAAGCCGAGTCAGCCGCTCCTGGAGAGGCCCTGGCCGTAACCCAGGGAAAATTTAAGGGAAAACCCAAAGGGCCTTGGAACCCTAAGAAAGTTAAAGACCAAGATGGAAATGATGTTTTGGATCTACCGTGTCACATCCACACCAAGAAAGATGAAGAGGGTAAATTCATTTACCCAAAGCATACCACTCGACAGTGTCGGCTCCTGATCCAGCAGTTTTAGGGCAAGCAGTCCAAAGATAAGGTAAAAGAGTCGGACAAAGTTGAGGACAAGGAAGATAGTGACGATGGGTACCCCCAGGTCAATTCCACCTTGATGATTTTTGCTGATGTTGAGAGCAAAAGTCGACTGAAGGTTATTAACCGTGAGGTAAATATGGTTGCTCTGGCAACACCCAATTATCTGAAGTGGTCCCAGACTGCCATCACATTCGACCAGTTTGATCACCCTATGCACATTGCCACCCCTGGGAGGCAAGCTCTGGTGGTCGACCCAGTTGTCGAAGGCACTCGACTGACCAAAGTCCCGATGGATGGAGGCATCGGTTTGAACATACTGTATGCAGAAACATTGAAAGGGATGGGCATTCCGATGTCCAGGCTCAGTACCAGTAACATGAGCTTCCATGGAGTCATACCTAGGAAGAAAGCCGAGTCACTCGGCCAAATTGCTCTTGATGTGGTTTTCGGTGATTCCAAGAATTACCGCAAGGAAAAGTTGACATTCGAAGTTGTGGATTTCCAAAGTGCTTATCATGCTATTTTGGGCAGGCCAGCTTATGCACGCTTCATGGCTCGACCATGTTATGTGTATCTCAAATTGAAGATGCCTGGTCCCAAAGGTGTGATCACTGTTACAGGCAATCGGAAGAAGGCAGAAGAGTGTTTTCAGAAAGGCTCAAAGATTGCTGATGCTCAGATGGCAGTGGTCGAGTTGCAAGAGTATCAGAAGACTGCAGATCTGAGTGAGTTGCTACGAGCTAAGAAGCCTGCTTCAGAATCAGGTTTTCAGTCTCCGGTGAAACGAAGGTAGTTCACATTCACCCGACCGATCCAAATGCTGCTCCGACTCACATCTCAACGACGCTCGACTCCAAATAGGAAGAAGCGCTCATCCAGTTCCTCCGTGAGAACTGGGACATCTTCGCATGGAAGCCTTCTGACATGCCTGGAGTTCCCAGGGGGCTGGCTGAGCACCGCCTACGAGTCGACCCAAAATCTAAACCTGTGAAAGAACATCTTCGACGGTCCGCCGTCCAGAAGAGGAAGGCCATTGGCAAGGAGGTGGCTCGGCTCTTAGCAGCGGAGTTCATCCGAGAAATTTACCACTCCGAGTGGCTCGCCAATGTTGTCATGGTCCCCAAGAAGGACAAGTCACTTCGCATGTGCATTGATTTTAAGCATATCAATCGGGCCTGCCCGAAAGATCATTTTCCTCTCCCTCGCATCGACCAGATAGTCGACTCGACTGCGGGATGTGAGCGCTTGTCTTTTCTAGACGCCTATTTCGGGTACCATCAGATCCGTCTGTACGGGCCCAACGAAATCAAAACAACTTTCATCACTCCGTTCGGGTGCTTCTGTTATGTTACCATGCCATTCGGCCTCAAGAATGCCGGAGCCACGTTCATGAGGATGATTCAGAAGTGTTTGCTCACTCAAATCAGTCGGAACGTGGAGGCATACATGGATGATATTGTGGTTAAGTCATGCAAAGGTTCCGACCTGCTGACTGACCTTGCTGAAACCTTGGCCAACCTCAGGGGGTATGATATCAAGCTCAATCCATCAAAATGCGCATTCGGAGTTCCAGGTGGAAAGTTACTCGGTTTTCTCGTTTCCGAATGGGGAATCGACGCCAATCCTGAAAAAATTGGTACTATACTCTGGATGAAGCGTCCTGTGCGTGTACATGACGTTCAGAAGCTTACAGGTTGCTTGGCCGCTTTAAGTCGATTCATATCTCGTCTCGGTGAAAAGGCATTGCCTCTTTACCGACTGATGAAGAAGTCCGACAAGTTCGAGTGGACTCCGAAACCTGATGCAGCGTTTGCAGAGCTAAAAGCTCTGCTCTCCACCCAGCCGGTGCTTGCTTCCCCAATCAGCAAGGAGCCTTTGCTGCTTTACATTGCAGCCACAGGACAAGTTGTCAGTACAGTACTTACGGTCGAGCGGGAAGAAGAAGGAAAGGCCTTCAAAGTTCAGCGCCCAGTATATTATGTTTCTGAAGTTTTGACTCCTTCAAAGCAAAGATATCCTCACTACCAGAAGCTTGTATATGGAATTTATATGACCACGAAGAAGGTTGCACATTACTTCTCTGATCATTCCATTACAGTTGTCAGCGACGCTCCGCTATCAAAGATTTTGCACAACAGAGATGCAACTGGTCGAGTGGCCAAATGGGCGATTGAACTTCTTCCCCTAGATATCAAGTTTGAGGCAAAGAAAGCTATCAAGTCCCAAGCAATTGCAGATTTCGTCGCCGAGTGGATCGAACAGCAACTTCCGACTCAAGTTCACTCGGAGCACTGGACCATGTTCTTCGATGGATCTAAGATGCTGAATGGTTCCGGTGCTGGGGTAGTATTGGTTTCCCCCCGAGGAGATAAGCTCAGATATGTTCTCCAGATTCACTTTGATTCCTCCAATAACGAAGCAGAATATGAAGCACTTTTATATGGGTTGCACATGGCCATTTCACTCGACGTCCGTCGCCTCATGGTCTATGGTGACTCAGATTTGGTGGTTAATCAGGTGATGAAGGAGTGGGACGTCAGAAGTCTAGCTATGACTGGGTATTGCAATGCAGTGAGGAAGTTAGAGAAGAAATTCGAGGGGTTAGAGCTCCATCACATCCCCCGACTGAAAAATCAAGCGACTGATGATTTGGCAAAGATAGGCTCCAAGAGAGAAGCCATCCCCAGCAATGTGTTCTTGGAACACATCCACTCGCCATCAGTCCAAGAAAATCCTTTTACAGATGAAGCCCCGCAGCCAAAGAGCGCCACAGATCCGACTGAATTTGAAATTCCGGCAGTGGTCGACCTAATCATGGAAGTTTTGGCGATCACCCCCGACTGGACGATACCGTACATTGCGTATATCCTGAGAAAGGAACTCCCGGAGAACGAAGAAGAGGCTCGACAGATCGTTCGTCGATCCAAGGCCTTTACAGTCATAAAGGGACAGTTGTATAGAGAAAGCGCGACTGGAGTCGGTCAGAAGTGTATAACACTAGAAGAAGGTCAGATAATCCTTGATGATATCCACTCGGGGACCTGTGGTCATCATGCGTCCTCTCGGACCATTGTGGCTAAAGCATACCGGGCGGGATTTTACTGGCCAAGAGCGAATGAAATGGCAAAAGAGATAGTCGACAAGTGTGGAGGGTGCCAGTTCTACTCCAACATGTCACACAAGCCTGCATCAGCCCTGAAGACCATTCCACTCGTTTGGCCCTTCGCTGTTTGGGGACTGGACATGGTTGGTCCACTGAGAACAGGCAGGAGCGGTTTCACACATGTGCTTGTGGCAGTCGACAAGTTTACCAAATGGATTGAAGCTAAGCCTATCAAGAATCTTGATGCTTGCACTGCTATCAGTTTCGTCAGGGAGTTAACATTCAGATATGGAGTCCCGCATAGCATCATCACTGACAATGGGTCAAACTTTGATTCGGACAAGTTCAGAGCTTTTTGCGCCTCTCAAGGCATACGAGTCGACTACGCATCGGTCGCCCATCCCCAGTCGAATGGACAAGCAGAAAGGGAAAATGGTCTGATTCTCAAAGGACTAAAGCCTTGGCTGATGCGTGATCTCAAGCACGCAGCAGGCGCATGGGTCGACGAGCTTCCATCAGTTCTGTGGGGATTGAGGACCACCCCAAATCGGTCGACTGGAAGAACTCCGTTCTTTCTGGTTTACGGAGCTGAAGCAGTCCTACCGAGCGATCTACTTCACAATGTGCCACGAGTCGAGCTTTACACCGAAGACGAAGAAGAACAAGCCCGGCAAGATGCAGTCAACCTCCTGGAAGAAGAAAGAGAAATGGCTATGATCCGATCGACCGTTTACCAGCAAGACTTGCGTCGATTCCATGCCAGAAATGTGAAGAGTCGAGCCTTCCAAGAAGGAGATTTGGTCCTCCGAGTGGATCAACAGAAACGACACAAGCTCGCCCCTACTTGGGAAGGCCCCTTCATCGTCACCAGAGTCCTCCACAATGGAGCATATCACCTTTACAATATCGGTCGCCAGATCGATGAGCCACGAGCTTGGAATGCGGAACTGCTCCACCCCTTTTACACCTGAATTCTCACTCGGGTGAGATGTAATAAGAAAAACTTCTATAGTCTATTTATCAAGAGTGTTACAATTCTTCCTATAATTGCTGTCGCCTTTGTTTGCGTATGAAATCCCCCAGTGGGTAGCTTAGCCGCGAATCCGTTTCGCCTAAGTTTGTGAAAAAATCCTACCGAGTGCTGAGCCAGACTCCCACTCGGGGGCTTACCTGCAGCCCAGTGCTCGCCTAAGTGTTTAAAAAATCCTACCGAGTGGAGAGCAGACCTCCCACTCGGGGGCTTAGCTGCAGCCCAGTGCTCGCCTAAGTGTTTAAAAAATCCTACCTAGTGGAGAGCAGACCTCCCACTTGGGGGCTTAGCTGCAACCCAGTGCTCACCTAAGTGGTTAAAAAATCCTACCGAGTGGAGAGCAGACCTCCCACTCGGAGGCTTAGCTACAGTCCAGTACTCGCCTAAGTTTTTAAAATCCTACCGAGTGGCGAGCCAGACTCCCACTCGGGGGCTTATCTGCAACCCAGTGCTCGCCTAAGTGTTTAAAAAATCCTACCGAGTGGAGAGCAGACCTCCCACTCGGAGGCTTAGCTACAGTCCAGTACTCGCCCAAGTTTTTAAAATCCTACCGAGTGGAGAGCAGACCTCCCACTCGGAGGCTTAGCTGCAGTCTAGTACTCGCCTAATTTTTAAAATCCTATCGAGTGGCGAGCCAGACTCCCACTCGGGGGCTTAGCTGCAGCCCAGTGCTCGCCTAAGTGTTTAAAAAATCCTACCGAGTGGAGAGCAGACCTCCCACTCGGAGGCTTAGCTGCAGTCCAGTACTCGCCTAAGTTTTAAAAATCCTACTAAGTGGCGAGCTAGACTCCCACTTGGGGGCTTAGCTGCAGTCCAGTACTCGCCTAAGTTTGAAAAAATCCTACCGAGTGGAGAGCAGACCTCCCACTCGGAGGCTTAGCTGCGGTCCAGTACTCGCCTAAGTTTGAAAAAATCCTACCGAGTGGAGAGCAGACCTCCCACTTGGAGGCTTAGCTGCAGTCCAGTGCTCGGCTAAGTTTTTAAAATCCTACCGAGTGGCGAGCCAGACTCCCACTCGGGGGCTTAGTTGCAGCCCAGTGCTCGCCTAAGTGGTTAAAAAATCCTACCGAGTGGAGAGCAGACCTCCCACTCGGAGGCTTAGCTGCAGTCCAGTACTCGCCTAAGTTTTTAAAATCCTACCGAGTGGTGAGCCAGACTCCCACTCGGGGCTTAGCTGCAGCCCAGTGCTCGCCTAAGTGTTTAAAAAATCCTACCGAGTGGAGAGCAGACCTCCCACTCGGAGGCTTAGCTGCAGTCCAGTACTCGCCTAAGTTTTTAAAATCCTACCGAGTGGAGAGCAGACCTCCCACTCGGAGGCTTAGCTGCAGTCCAGTACTCGCCTAAGTTTTTAAAATCCTACCGAGTGGCGAGCCAGACTCCCACTCGGGGGCTTAGCTGCAGCCCAGTGCTCGCCTAAGTGTTTAAAAAATCCTACCGAGTGGAGAGCAGACCTCCCACTCGGAGGCTTAGCTGCAGTCCAGTACTCACCTAAGTTTTTAAAATCCTACCGAGTGGTGAGCCAGACTCCCACTCGGGGGCTTAGCTGTAGTCCAGTACTCACCTAAGTTTGAAAAAATCCTACCGAGTGGAGAGCAGACCTCCCACTCGGAGGCTTAGCTGCGGTCTAGTACTCGCCTAAGTTTGAAAAAATCCTCCCGAGTGGAGAGCAGACCTCCCACTCGGAGGCTTAGCTGCGCTCCAGTACTCGCCTAAGTTTGAAAAAATCCTACCGAGTGGAGAGCAGACCTCCCACTCGGAGGCTTAGCTGCAGTTCAGTGCTCGCCTAAGTTTTTAAAATCCTACCGAGTGGCGAGCCAGACTCCCACCTGGGGGCTTAGCTGCAGTCCAGTACTCGCCTAAGTTTGAAAAAATCCTACCGAGTGGAGAGCAGACCTCCCACTCGGAGGCTTAGCTGCGGTCCAGTACTCGCCTACATTTGAAAAAATCCTACCGAGTGAAGAGCAGACTTCCCACTCGGAGGCTTAGCTGCAGTCCAGTGCTCGCCTAAGTTTTCAAAATCCTATCGAGTGAAGAGCAGACCTCCCACTCGGGGGCTTAGCTGCAGCCCAGTGCTCGCCTAAGTACGGAACGCATCCCAATCCGCAAGGATGACGAGGTGCAAATCGACTGCTACCTTCTCATTAGGAGCTGCACCACAAATACAAAGTTATTTCGAGTGAAGAACAAGTTCCACTCGACAGATAATTCATGAAGATATTCAACGATAAATCAAGTTCAGATAAGATCCAAAGGTCCTAGACCGCAGATCAAAGTACCCGAGCCTCCAGCTCGACAGAGTTTAACGGTTACAAAATCCACTCGGCATTCCGAGGCAAATTTAAAGTGAAGCATAAAAGGTTTTATTCCTCAGGCGGAGGACTGGAAGGGGCGACGAACTCTTCCAAGTCAATCCCGTCTGCAATGCGAGTGGCAGCAGCAATGAAAGTCTCCATGAAGTCTTGAAAGTTGTGCTTCCTGGTATTGGCAACTTGGATGGCGGCCAACTTTTCTTCTCGCACCTCCTTACAGTGGACGCGGACCAGAGACAGAGCGACGTCAGCGCCACATCTAGCAGAAGATTTCTTCCGTTCCACCACTCGACCTGGGACTTCATTCAGTCGAGTCATCAGGGACTCGAGGTCATTCTGAAGCGTCGTCCTAGGCTAGAGCGACGTGTCGATCTGCGACATCGCAACCTTCAACCGAGCAAGAAGTCCACAACTCCGGCAACATGAGATTCCAGTCGGAGCACGTTCATAGAAGCCTCGTCCTTCACTGGAGAATTGATGGGGTCCAAGCCTGTCTCCACTCGACTGGTCTCCTCTTCGAAGTTCTGGCAGAATTTTGTAAACACAATTCAAGGATAAGTCAATGACTCTACGCGGGTTTGGTAACTGCAAGTCAGTCGGACCGGAGTAATTACCCTCGAGCATGACGAACAGCTTCTTGGCGAGTCCACCAAGATAAACCTCCAGATCGTTCCTCTGCCCCGCCAGTTCACCTGCTTGGTCACTCAGAGTCATCTTGTCTTTCTTCAGATGGCTGACCTCTTGATTAGCCACGTCGAGAGCACTTTTCAGCCTGGACTTTTCCTTTTCAAGAGTACCGACCGAAGCCAGTTTTTCTTCAGCAAGCTTCGTTTTGTTCAGGGCCTCCTTCTGAGCTTCGGCAAGGTCTTGATCCTTCTTCTTCAGAGCCTCCTCCACTTTGTATACGAAACAGAAAGTGAGATCAACATCGAGGATGGACAGAAAGAAAGGACAGTCGACAAAAGCTCACCAACCATACCTTTTGCTTCGTCCCTCGCCTTCTGTAAGTTCTCCTGAGCAAGCTTCAAGTCAAGGTTGAGCTGGATCTGTTTGTTCTCCAACTCAGTGTAGCGAGCCACAAGTTTGCAGGATTTCTGCAAAAAATCAGTCGACAGACGTCCAAGATAAGTTGCTTCCGAGTAACCAAGAGACAATGATGGCGTTTCTAAGACTACAGCCGAATCAAAAACATTCGACAGTTGTCTCGGGGACTACACCCAGTGGGTGCACTCAGCGTGCCCCCACTGGTTCGACCAAAATAAATAAATAAAAAATCGACTGCCCGCAGTCGGCCGTGTATAGTTCCATTCGACATGGCCTGACCAGACCGAGTGAAGAAGTTCAACTAAAACAACACAATATAAAGACTACAGTCGATTGCCAGCAGTCCACCATAGTCTCGGGGACTACACCCAGTGGGTGAACTCAGCGTGCCCCCACTCACACCCAGTGGGTGTACAGATATAAAGATCTTTGGAAAAGAGATTCTTCAAATAGCATATCCTAATAGAACAAGCGGTGAATCGACTGACCTGGACGTTGCTCTGAAGAGCTGAACTCGCGTCATAAGTTGCTTGGCTGGCTTCCCGGACCACCTTCACTTGCTCCATCATGATCCCCGCCTGGCGTATAGCCTCCTTAGCGGCACCCGCTTGGTCCTCCGGGACGTGGTGTGTGGCAAAAAGCAAAGGCGGATTTTCAGTCGACGTCGAAGGCCGGACACTCGTTAGAGGAACAGGGAAGGTCACAGAAGCCCGAGTGGTGTCACCACCCTCCCGAGCTACGACCTCAGGCGCCGAAGTAGTTTGTGGAGTCTGGCCAGCCGGCGCCCTCCTGTTCCTTCTCGCCCTCAGTGGCACTTCATCTTCATCATCAGGGAGGTCGATGACATGAGGAGGAGCTACAAGAAAAATCCAATCGACCGGGATTATAGGAAATAGTCAGTCGACTAAAAGCAGAGCATCAGTAATCGTACCAGGGTTGGAGGTAACAACGTCTTCCATCTCTTGATCATCGTCCTTGGTGGAGATCTCCGAGGTGGCAGCACTGCAAATTTCGAAAGTCAGTCGGCTTATTCAACGAGTCGACCAGTAGTCCGTCATGTTCGACAAAGGAAAACAAATTCTACTATTACCCAGAAATGGTGGGGACAGTCATCTTCATCTTGGGCAGAGCCTTGGGCGGCTTGGACGGCGTCGCGCGTGGATGCTTGGGAGTTTTTTCTGTCGGTGCTGGAGATGAGGTCCGAGGGCGCTTCGACGATTGCCCAACAGGGACAATCGCCTTACCACGTTCCCGCGCAGGGTCGTGTGTAAGCTTGGATCGCCGTTCCGAGCGGGGAGGTTCGACTTCTTCCTCCTCTTCTTCACTGGAGTCGTCGTCATCATCCCCCTCTCCTTCGCCGTCAGATTCCCACTCTTCTCTCTCGTCTCCACTTTTGCCTCCGCTCGCCTCTCCTTCCTCGGCCTGCTCCTGTGCTCCATTGGGTGTCAAGTACATCTCAGTAGTGGCCTAGAGGACAGCAAACAAGACAAAAGTCAATCGACTGATCCAAAGAGAACAAATAAAGAAAGCAAGATCTCAGTCGGAAACGCAAGGTCAGACCTGATCCACTTCGTATGATTGGTCGAGTGGAGGAATCCTCCTAGCACCTCAGGGGTTGTCCTTGTTCCCTGTGATACTCAACAGCCACCCTTCCAACATCTCGTTAGTGACCTCCTCTGGGTGGATCCGAGTGGTGTCTTCGAGACCCGAGTACAACCACATCGGGTGGTCACGCGCCTGAAGCGGTTGGATACGCCTCTGAAGGAAGACTTCCAGCAAGTCCATGCCAGTCACACCCTCGCAGACAAGCTGAACCACTCGACCGACCAGCACCTTGACTTGCGCCTTTTTCTCCGGCATCACTTTCAGAGAGGCAGGTTTTTGTGCTCGATTCAGAGAAAAGGGGGAAGCCCAGTCGACTGTCTCGGGGTCACCTGGTCTTTGCAGTAAAACCAAGTCGATTGCCACCCACGAACTGACTCAGGAAAAGTGATAGATGGAAAGGAACTTTTTCCCCTCATCTGGATCGCCAGGCCCCCGCACAGCTGAATCACCTGCGTCCGTTCGTCACTCGACTTGGCCTTCTTGACCGACTGAGAGCGGAAAGTGAAGATGTGCTTGAAGAGTCCCCAATGGGGCGGCAACCCAAGAAGTTTTCACACAAGGAAACGAAAGCAGCAAGATACACAATAGAATTGGGAGTAAAGTGATGGAGCTACGCTCTGAAGAAGTTCAAGAAGCTCCGGAAAAAAGGATGAGGAGGAAGAGAGAATCCGCGATCGATATGGGTAGTGATGAGGACGCACTCACCATCACGAGGCTGGGGTTCGACTTCTTTCCCCGGAAGACGCGCAGATTCATGGGGAATGAATCCCCCCTCGACCAGATCATCAAGATCATCCTGCCGAATCGCTGACGGCATCCAGTTGCCCTGGATCCAATCCTTGGGCAGAGTAGTCCTCGAGGGAGATCCGCCCCGAGCGGACTTCTTCCCCTTCCCCTGCACTGCCGCCTTCTTCGCGCGCTCCAGAGCCAACGTCTTCTCCTTCACCATCGTCGCCGGCGAAGCTCGAACAGGCCTACGGCACCAAGGTGAGAGCGGAGGTGGCGGAGGATCTTGTGAGGGAAGAGGGAAAAGTGGAGGCGCACTGTTCGGAGGCCCCGAGCTGGCAACTTAAAAGAGGTCGCTTCCGAGTGGCTGACTGGTAGGCCCAGGCAATCCCATCAAATCCCGCAACAGGCGTGTGCGCGGTACGTGGCAAAAAAGGTGGCGCGGGGATCGAGGAGCTTCCGTCCTATCCCATCCGATTACTGCAGCCGCCCCCCGTCCCGCGCGCTTCCCGAAATTCAAATCCCGCAAAATCCGCGGGCCGCAGAACAACTCGTCAAACAGAAGATCCCTTTCATACCATCACTCGGAACTTCACACGTAAAGAAATTCACTCGACAAGAGGCCAAGAATGGATCAAGGCGACTGAAAGAAGTTGACGACATCATCCGTGACAATTGATCCAAAACAAGACGTTCATATAACATGAAGAACCAGTCGGAAAGATCCCCAACTCCTTCCCCACTCAAACCTCGATCCATTCGGGGGCTAATGATGAAGCTACGTACCTAGGGTAGGGGCATGGACCTGTCCTAAGTGCCCTACTCAAGGACATCCCTAGAGGAAGTCACCTTTCAATCAACTTGGAGGTATCCCGCTCGACGGATTCAAGACACTCGACCACGAAGCTATCACTCGACCACGAAGCCAACCACTCGACTGCCAGGAGATCTAAAGTCACTCCGCATGCAAACGGTCGGTCATTAAGTAGCTTTTATGGTCATCATAGCACTTTATTAGGGGCGTTACCAGTAACCCCCATTCTTAATGTACTTTAAACCCTGCATTACTGAGGGCTGGAGGGGCCTGGCGAACTCTATATAAGCCACCCCCTCCTCAGTATCAAGGGTTCGCACCCCTGTTATTCATACACACATAATTCAGTCGACTGCCTCCGGGCACCGAGACGTAGGGCTGTTACTTCCTCCGAGAAGGGCCTAAACTTGTAATCCTCGTGTGCTTACAACTCCTCCATAGCTAAGATCAAGCCTCTCCATACATACCCCCTACATCACTGTCAGAGTTAGAACCACGACAGCAAGCTCGAAGAAGGTTAACAATGGGGGAAGAACATGAGCTCAAAGGATAAGGTTCATTGGGGAAGAAGACCCCCTTTTATTGGAGGGAGAAAATCCAACCGTTATGTGCTCAGCCCGCACACGAGCGATACTACCGCTCCATGAGCGGTACTACCGCTCGGGCGGAAGAAACAGGGAAAAGGAGCAACACAACATGAACCTTGGGGCGGTAGTACCGCATATGAGCGGTACTACCGCTCACCCCAGCGGTACTACTGCTGGAGGAGCAGAACACGAGACCAAAAGAGGCAGGGCAGAGCAGAGTACGACGGCGTTAATGCAGTAGCGGTACTACCGCCCGACCGGAGCGGTACTACCGCTTAGGCGGAACTACCGTGCCTTACTGCCGTGCAACTACTACTAAACCCGACACGAAAAGAGCAGGACCCAAAATTGAGGCGGTAGAAGAGCGGCACTGCAGCGGTACTACGGCTAAGAGCTCCAAGCGGTACTACCGCTTGGGCTCGCGGTACTTCCGCTGGGACCAGACAAAAGCCACTCTCAAGAAAGCAAGAACTGCCATAACTTCTGCATATGAGCTCCGAATTGAGCAAACTCAAGCTTGTTGGAAACAAGACGACGAGTAGCATAAAAAAGCGACTGGTTATAGTAAGAAGAGGTAGGGGAGGTATGCCAAAAAATAGAGGAGTGAAACCTCCAACCGAGAAGAACCGGCAAAACCTCCAACATCGAAAACATCATAGAAGATGCATGTGAACTCCGTTTTCGATGAACTCGAGCTTGTCATCAAGATGACCATAAGCTCTAAGACTCACTAAGAGAACCAAACAAGAACCAAGAAAGATGATGCAAGGATGTAATGGTTTGAGCTCTCAACGAACGATACGATCAAGCTACTCATCGAGAGCCCCCCCTTGATAGTACGACAATCGATCCTATAACCCGGTCTCCCAACTACCATCATGAGACCGGTAAAATAGAAAACCTATCAAGGGAAAACCTTTGCCTTGCACATGGTCCACTTGAGCTAGATGATGACGATCTTGACTTCCTCAAGTTGGACCACCTTTCTTGATTGTGTTGGCTCGATGAAGACTAGTTGATTGCTCCCCCATACTCCACTATGGGTGAGCCATCCTTCTGCACATCTTCACATGTCCATTGTCACCACAATGGACGGCAAGATTCAAGCATTTGATCTCTTCATGATGCTCCACTTGAACTTGCACACCGCAACCTAACCCCATAAAGAACTCTCACGAAGACCATGGGTTAGTACACAAAGCGAAATTGACAATGCTTACCATACCATGGGATCACTTGATCCCTCTCGGTACATCTTCTGCGCTTTGTGAGTTGATCAACTTGATTCATTCTTGACTTAATCTTGATCAACCTTGAATCTTTCTAATTCTCTTCATTTGGATGATGTCTCAAAGGTAGACATGAATGATCACACAATCTTCTTCTTCAAGACATGCTTGCAATAAGCTCGACACTCACATGACCAATCTTTGAATAATTCCTTGAATGACACCTTGGTCGACACAAACTCTCCTTGAAACCAACACATGTACTACAAGAAAAGCCTATGGACAAAACCTTTAAATATAACTTAAGGCAACCATTAGTCCATAGAGATTGTCATCAATTGGCAAAACCAAACATGGGGGCACCGCATGTTCTCTCACCCTTTACATTAGACACACACATTATTTTTATATCCGTGGACTATCTACCTAGACTTGGCCCTTAAGTTGGCCGTACCTTCTATCTTTGACCCTTAAATTAAACAAAAAAAACTAATTTGGAGTTTTCCATATCTAATCTTGCCTTTTACATCTCGGCAAGATCTCAACTGTCTAATTAAACTATAGGACCAACTTAAACTCTATTTATTCTTTTGATGCACCTGGGTACGTGGTAACAAGAGGAGGACCCCATCCAGTAGCGCACAAGGAAATAAACTCTCGAGGCAGCAGAGTCCTGGCCGTGTATCTATTCTCTGGTGTACGTGGAAACATAAAGAAATAACATATTTTATTTCCACATGCACTAGCACATGTACGGTTTTGCTGCAAACCTTTTCTTTCCTCATATGTACATACACCTTGGAGCATGTGTACTTGGCTCAATGAAAACAAAACCGTTTTTATATTACTTTGATCCATGGCATAGTCATGGACTCCAACTTCCATTGATCGCCATGCAAAATAGATGGCGCCCAATTCTTGCAGATATGGAGATGTATAGGTCACAGTAATACGCTCATCCTCAACTTTGCACTACTTCTCATTAATCTTTAGATTCGGCATAACTAAAACATCATTAACAGCTGGATTAATATTGCTAATGATTGGTTTGCTCGTATCATTTTGGCTCGGGTGTGCTTTGGTCGGACGTTCGGTCGGGGTCGGATGTCAGAGGCGTCGGTCGTCCGGAGGCTTCCATCCTTCCGATGTTTTGGTTCAGTGATGGTGCTGTTGGTCGTCCGGTGTTGCTCGGTCGTCCGGATGCTGGGAGGTATCAGACGTTCGAACGCTAGAGCATGCACGGGCTGGGACTTGGCTGGCCGGTTGGAGCCTACAGGTGTCGGACGTCCGAGAGGCGTCGGTTGTCCGATGACTGGGAGTTTCGAGCAGTCCTTCTTCTTGTCCTTTGAACTTGGTGTCCTCGCCGTCTTGTCCGTTGGGTGTAGCTGATACGTGGCTTTCCCCCAAATACCTGATCACACATAGGGTCTCCGCATGAGGTAGTAGCCATATCTCATATGTAGAAAGTGGCTCCATGGGGATGACCTTGGGATGCTCCGCATCATCTCCCCCCCTTGGGAAGGATCCTACCTCGGATCGAAATCTTCATCACCATGGTAGGGCGAGAGATCCTTGATGTTGAAGACGTCGCTCATGTTGTACTTGTCGCGTGGGAGGTCGATCTTGTAAGCGTTGTTATTGTAGTGTGCTAGCACCTTGAAGGGTCCATCGGATCATGGTAGAAGTTTGGACTTGCGTTCGTTGGGGAAATGGTCCTTGCGAAGGTGTAGCCACACAAGATCTCCAACGTTGAATATCAGGAGTTGCCTGTTGATGTTGAGCTTGGTCGCAAGTCGTTGTACTTGGCGTTCGATGGTATGCCTTGTATCTTCATGCATCTTCTAGAGGTAGTTCACTCGGGCACTCGCGTCCATGTTGATGTGTTCTTGTAGTGGTAGAGGAAGAATGTCCAAGGGAAACAACGGGTTGAAACCGTAGACGACCTCGAAGGGGGACTTGCCGGTAGTCGAATGTCTTGTGCGGTTGTAGGCGTACTCGGCAATGGGTAGGCACTCCTCCCACTCCTTGATGTTCCTCTTGATCAACATGCATAGTAGAGTGGAGAGCGTTCGATTCGTCACTTCCGTTTAGCCGTTGGTTTCTGGATGGTATGCCATGGAGAATAGTAGCTTGATTCCGAGCTTGGTGCATAAGGTCTTTCAAAAGTAACTCAAGAACTTGACGTCGCGGTCTGAGACAATCGTCTTTGGCACTCCATGTAGGCGCAAGATTTCCCTATAAAAAGATTTGTAACATGTGAAGCATCGTCTATCTTGTTGCATGGGATGCCATTTTAGAGAATCGGTCCACAACAACAAACATGGAATCTTTGCCATTTTTAGTCCTGGGCAAACCAAGCACAAAATCCATACTAATATCTTCCCATGGGTGATATGGAATTGGAAGGGGTGTATATAGACCATGAGATTGAGCTTTGGACTTAGCTTTGCAACATGTCGAACATCGTTTGGTGAAGCGTGAGACGTCGCGAAACATCTTGGGCCAAAAATAGTTCTTAGAGAGCGTAGCAAATGTCTTGTCGCGTCCAAAGTGTCTCATTAGTCCTCCTCCATGAGATTTGTCCAAAAGTAACAAACGAAGAGAAGACTCGTGGATGCAAAGTTTGTTAGCTCTCATAAGATAATCATCTTTGATGTAATAGCGTTCCCAAGATTTATGCGTCAAACATTTGGCATAAGGAATAGAAAAAGTAGGATCATGCGCATACAAGTTTTTTATGTGCTCAAAGGGAATGACATGCAATTCAAGTTTAGTAACAAGAATGCATTTGCGGGAAAGTGCATCCACCACAACATTTTCCTTACCTTTGATGTACTTGATGACATAAGAAAATGACTCAATGAATTCACTCCATTTAGCATGACGCTTGTTCAGCTTAGTTTGACCCTTAATATACTTAAGCGTTTCATGATCGGTATGAATGATAAATTCATGAGGGCGAAGATAATGTTACCATTCACGCAAAACTCGCACTAAAGCATATAACTCTTTGTCATAGATGGGATAATTGAGTTGCGCTCCGGAAAGTTTCTCATTAAAGTATGCTATGGGGTGCTTCTCTTGCGTTAACACACCTTCTATGCCATTACCTCTAGCATCACAATGAACTTCAAAAGGTTTGGCAAAGTTGGGTAATGCAAGCACGGGAGCATGAGTAAGCAAATTCTTAAGTTCATTAAATGCGGTGTCTTGGTATAGTCCCCAAACAAAGGGTTCATTTTTCTTACTCAAAGCATGTAAAGGGGATGCAATGGTGCTAAAATCCTTCAAAAATCTACGATAGAAACCGGCTAACCCAAGAAAACTACGCACTTGTTGCAAGTTGGTTGGTTGGGGCCAAGTGTTAATAGCATTGATCTTAGATTCATATACATGCACACCCTTAGAAAACACAACAAAACCCAAGAAAACAAGCTTATCAACACCAAAAAGGCATTTGTCCATATTAGCATAAAGGAGCTCTTTTCTAAGAGTTTGCAACACGGTTCTAAGATGGGTGGCATGATCTTTGAGGGATTTGCTAAAGACAAGAATATCGTCAAAGTAGACCACAACAAATACACCAATATAGGGTCGAAGAAAAAAATGCATGACTCGCATGAAGTACTGGGTGCTTCAGATAAACCCATTGGCATAACTAGCCATTCATATAAGCCAAATTTGGTATTAAATGTGGTTTTCCATTCATCACCTTCTTGGATGCATATTTGATAGTAGCCACTTTTAAGATCAATCTTAGAGAAAATGTTGGCTCTACTAAGTTCATCTAGCATATCATCTAGTCTTGGAATAGGGTAACGATAACGCACGGTGATAGCATTGATGGGACGACAATCGGAACACATGCGATAAGTACTGTCTTTCTTGGGAACAAGGATTACCGGGACGGCACAAGGGCTCAAGCTTTCGCGTACATGGCCGTTGTCGATGAGTTTTTGTACTTGCCATTGGATTTCCTTGGTTTCCTCGGGGTTGATGCAGTAGAGAGCCTTATTAGGAAGGGGTTCTTTGGGGATGAGGTCGATTCGGTGTTCGATGCCTCGTAGTGGAGGTAGAACCGGAGGTATCTCGTCGGGGAATACATCTTGGAATTCCTGCAATAGAGAAGATAACACTAAAGGTAGATTGTGAGAGGTGTTAGTTTTTGGTGCCTCATCCTTGCACAAAAGGACATAGTGCATAACACTTGATGGGTTCTCATACACTTCTCTCATCTCACTTTTGGTGGCAAACATGACTAAGTTTTTCTTGTCACTCATCGTGGAGGCACTCAATTTGAGCTTGTGGCACCCACTCTCTTTTGGGTGGTTCGCTCTCTCACTATTCTCTCCACGATGGGTGGCTTGCTTGTCGGCGATCACTTGACTTTGAGACATAGGTCATAGCACACACTCCTTTCCCTTCATCTTGAAGCTATAGTGATTCGTTCGCCCGTTGTGGATGGCACCTCGGTCAAATTGTCATGGTCGTCCAAGAAGGAGGTGGCAAACGGACATTGGAGCGACATCACATTGCAAAGTGTCTTTGTATGCTCCGATCTTGAAGGAAACTTGCACCATATGCCCGACTTGGATAGTGCCGGAGTCGCTTAGCCATTGAACCTTGTAGGGATGTGGGTGCTTCATATTGACCAATTGGAGCTTGGAGCATAATTCTTCACTTGCGAAGTTATGGCAACTCCCTCCATCGATGATGACCTTCACGGACCTTCCATTGATGCCGACCTTGGTATGGAAGATATGGCATCTTTGGTCTTCGACTTGTTGATGTTGAAGTGTCTAGACCTTGGATACAACGAGATTGGGGCTCGAATCTTCGTCACAAAAGACTTGATCATCTTCATCCTCATTCACGCACTAGTGCATGGCCACTTGCTCAAGGGCTTCCATTTCCTCTTCACTCATCGAGTCATAGGTTTCGTCGTCATTGAGGATCATGATGCGCTTGTTGGTACACTCGAAGGACTTGTAGCCTCGGCCACCATATGTGAAGCATTTGATGGAACTTGTCTTGATGATCTCATCGGTTGGAGTAGATGATGATGAAGCTTTCAGCTTGAAGTTGCTTGTAGTTTCTTGTAGTAGGAGGACGACTTGAGGTTGTCGAAGTTTTCTTGTAACTTGACTTGTCTCCGTTGCTTGTAGACGGCTTGGTTGAGGTAGAAGGTGTTGGAGTTGTTGAAGCTTGGTTGTTGGAGAAGCCGTAGCTCTTGGAAGAGTACTTGGCGTACTTGAAGTCATCTTGTACTTGACGTTCCTCCTTGGTAGCTTGATGCACGAGCTCGATGGGTTCGAGTATGGTTGGAAGTTGGCGATCTTCTTGATAGGATGATTGAGTCCATTCAAGAAACGTGCCATAGTTTGCTCATCATCTTCCGTGACATTGGCTCTTATCATGGCAATCTCCATTTCTTTGTAGTACTCTTCAACTCTCTTTGTTCCTTGCTTGAGTAGTTGGAGTTTCTTGAAGAGGTCGCGATTGTAGTAGGTTGGTATGAAACATGCTCTCATGACATCCTTCATTTGATCCCAAGTGGTGATGGGTGGTTCACCTCTTGCTTCTCGTCGCTCAATGACTCGTTCCCACCATATGAGGACATAGTCTTGGAACTCAAGGGATGCCATAGGGATGTTCTTCTCTTCCTCATAGTTGTGCAAACGAAAGATCTTGTCGACCTTCAATGCCCATGATAGATACTCTTCGGGATAATTTCTTCCGGTGAACTTGGGCATGGTGAACTTGAGCTTGCCGCAGCATTGCTCTTCATTGTGTTGGGGTCGGGGATGATGACGCCCTTATCGTTGAGGATTGTCAACCTCATGTTGCTCTTGGTGTGGAGGGTTGTCAACTTCATGTTTCTCTTGTTGAACTTGGGGTTCTTGTCGAGCTTGTGGAGGAGCTTGAGGAACTTGACGATGCACTTGTGATTGATAAATCCTCTCTTGAACTTCATCGCGAAGTGCTTCTTGTTGCTCGCGCCTATGGCGGTTGTGTGCGGCAACGGCGCGGCTTGTGTCGTGGAGTGCATGTTGTGCCTCAAGTGCTTGAGATTCTCGCTGTAGTTGCTCTTGATGTTGTGCCTCGACATCTTGTTCTTCTTGGTGTTGTCTCGCTCGCTCTTCCTCTTGTTGGAGTAGGCGTTGCCTTTTCTTGTGCTTGTGCAAGAGTAGCTTAGTTTTGGCGATCCTGATGTGCTTGCTCGTCGAATTGCTCTTGTGTAGGATTGCCATGTAGAGTATTGCGGTTTGCTTGATGGTCTTGGCGTGCGGCTCGTTGATGAGTGTTTGATGTCGGAGTACTTGAGCCGGAGATGGTGTCGTCGGAGTATCGATTCGAGCGGCTCCGTCTTGAGTAGGACGACGAGGTAGAAGAGCGGTTGACCAACAAGGCACGAATCTCGTCCATTCTTGCATTGCTCTCTTGCTTTTGTTCGTCGAGTTTGTTATCGAAGTAGTCTCTTGTACGTTGCTCGGAGAGTCATAAGTCGGTGGCGAGATGGTCGATGCGGTCGTGATACGTCTCCAACGTATCTATAATTTTTGATTGCTCCATGCTATATTATCTACTGTTTTGGACATTATTGGGCTTTATTTTCCACTTTTATATTATTTTTGGGACTAACCTATTAACCGGAGGCCCATCCCAGAATTGCTGTTTTTTTGCCTATTTTAGGGTTTCAAAGAAAAGGAATATCAAACGGAGTCCAAAACGGAATGAAACCTTCGGGAACGTGATTTTCTCAATGAACAAGACCCAGGAGACTTGGACCCTACGTCAAGACACAAAAGAGGAGGCCACGAGGTAGGGGGGCGCGCCTACCCCCCACGTGCGCCCTCCACCCTCGTGGGCCCCCTGTTGCTCCACCGACGTACTCCTTCCTCCTATATATACCTACGTACCCCCAAACGATCAGATACGGAGCCAAAAACCTAATTCCACCGCCGCAACTTTCTGTATCCACGAGATCCCATCTTGGGGCCTGTTCCGGAGCTCCGCCAGAGGGGGCATCAATCACGGAGGGCTTCTACATTAACACCATAGCCTCTCCGATGAAGTGTGAGTAGTTTACCTTAGACCTACGGGTCCATAGTTATTAGCTAGATGGCTTCTTCTCTCTTTTTGGATCTCAATACAATGTTCTCCCCCTCTCTTGTGGAGAACTATTCTATGTAATCTTCTTTTTGCGGTGTGTTTGTTGAGATCGATGAATTGTGGGTTTATGATCAAGTCTATCTATGAACAATATTTGAGTCTTCTCTGAATTCTTTTATGTATGATTGGTTATCTTTGCAAGTCTCTTCGAATTATCAGTTTGGTTTGGCCTACTAGATTGATCTTTCTTGCAATGGGAGAAGTGCTTAGCTTTGGGTTCAATCTTGCGGTGTTCTTTCCCAGTGACAGCAGGGGCAGCAAGGCACGTATTGTATTGTTTCCATCGAGGATAACAAGATGGGGTTTTCATCATATTGCATGAGTTTATCCCTCTACATCATGTCATCTTGCTTAAGGCGTTACTCTGTTTTTACCTTAATACTCTATATGCATGCTGGATTGCGGTTGATGAGTGGAGTAATAGTAGTAGATGCAGGCAGGAGTCGGTCTACTTGTCTCGGACTTGATGCCTATATACATGATCATACCTAGATATTCTCATAACTATGCTCAATTCTATAAATTGCTCAACAGTAATTTGTTCACCCACCGTAGAATACTTATGCTCTCGAGAGAAGCCACTAGTGAAACCTATGGCCCCCGGTCTATCTTTATCATATTAATCTCTTACTACTTAGTTATTTCCTTTGCCTTTTCCTTTGCCTTTATTTTACTTTGCATCTTTATCACAAAAATACCAAAAATATTATCTTATCATATCTATCAGATCTCACTCTCGTAAGTGGCCGTGTAGGGATTGACAACCCCTATTCGTGTTGGTTGCGAGGATTTATTTGTTTTGTGTAGGTACGAGGGACTCGCGCATAGCCTCCTACTGGATTGATACCTTGGTTCTCAAAAATGGAGGGAAATACTTACGCTACTTTTCTGCATCATCCTTCCTCTTCGGGGAAAACCAACGCAGTGCTCAAGAGGTAGCTAGAAGGATTTCTGGCGCCGTTGCCGCGGAGGTCTACGCAGAAGTCAACATACCAAGTACCCATCACATACCCTTATCTCCCGCATTACATTATTTGCCATTTGCCTCTCGTTTTCCTCTCCCCCACTTCACCCTTGCCGTTTTATTCGCCCTCTCTCTCTATCCTCCATCTCTTTCTCTATTTGCCTCTTTTTGCCCGCTTGTTTTTTATTTGCTTGTGTGTTAGTTTGCTTGCTTGTCACGATGGCTCAAGATAATACTAAATTATGTGACTTCACCAATACCAACAACAATGATTTTATTAGCACTCCGATTGCTCCTCTTACCGATGCTGAATCTTGTGAAATTAATACTGCCTTGCTGAATCTTGTCATGAAAGATCCGTTTTCCGGCCTTCCTAGTGAAGATGCCGCTACCCATCTAAATAGCTTCGTTGATTTGTGTGATATGCAAAAGAAGAAAGATGTGGATAATGATATTGTTAAATTGAAGCTATTTCCTTTTTCACTTAGAGATCGTGCTAAAGCTTGGTTTCCGTCTTTGCCTAAAAATAGTATTGATTCATGGAATAAGTGCAAAGATGCTTTTATCTCTAAGTATTTTCCTCCCGCTAAGATCATCTCTCTTAGAAACGATATTATGAATTTTAAGCAACTTGATCATGAACATGTTGCACAAGCTTGGGAGAGAATGAAACTAATGATACGTAATTGCCCTACTCATGGTTTAAATTTGTGGATAATTATACAAAATTTTTATGCCGGATTGAATTTTGCTTCTAGAAATCTTTTAGATTCGGCCGCGGGAGGCACTTTTATGGAAATCACTTTAGGAGAATCTACTAAACTCCTAGATAATATTATGGTTAATTATTCTCAATGGCATACTGAAAGATCTACTAATAAAAAGGTGCATGCGATAGAAGAAATTAATGTTTTGAGTGGAAAGATGGATGAACTTATGAAATTATTTGCTAATAAGAGTGTTTCTTCTGATCCTAATGATATGCCCTTGTCTACTTTGATTGAGAATAATAATGAATCTATGGATGTGAATTTTGTTGTTAGGAACAATTTTGGTAACAACGCGTATAGAGGAAATTTTAATCCTAGGCCTTATCATAGTAATCCCTCTAATAATTATGGTAATTCCTACAACAATTCCTATGGAAATTATAATAATATGCCCTCTGATTTTGAATCTAATATTAAAGAATTTATTACTTCGCAAAAGAATTTTAATGCTTTGATTGAAGAAAAATTGCTTAAGATTGATGAGTTGGCTAGGAACGTTGATAGAATTTCTCTTGATGTTGATTCTTTGAAACTTAGATATATTCCACCTAAGCATGATATCAATGAGTCTCTCAAAGCCACGAGAATTTCCATTGATGAGTGCAAAGAAAGAACCAATAGGATGCGTGCTAAGAAAGGTGCCTTTATAAGAGCGTGTTCTCCTAGTTCCTATGAAAATAATGATGAAGATCTAAAAGTTATTGATGTGTCCCCTATTAAATCTTTGTTTTGCAATATGAATCTTGATAATAATGGGACTGAATATGATCCACCTTTACATAGAAGGCGTTCCAAGAATTCAGAATTTTTTGATCTTGATGCTAAAATTGATAAAAGTGGGATTGAAGAAATTAAAACCCTAGATGTTGCTAAACCCACTATTATGGATTTCAAGGAATTTAACTATGAAAATTGATGTTTGATTGATTGTATTTCCTTGTTGCAATCCGTGCTAAATTCTCCTCATGCTTATAGTCAAAATAAAGCGTTTACTAAACATATTGTTGATGCCTTGATGCAATCTTGTGAAGAAAAACTTGAATTGGAACTTTCTATCCCTAGAAAGCTTTATGATGAGTGGGAACCTGTCGGTGTCAAAACCAGCGGATCTCGGGTACGGGGTCCCGAACTGTGCGTCTAAGGCGGAGGGTAACAGGAGGCAGGGGACACGATGTTTACCCAGGTTCGGGCCCTCTTGATGGAGGTAATACCCTACGTCTTGCTTGATTGTTCTTGATGATATGAGTATTACAAGAGTTGATCTACCGCGAGATCAAATAGGCTAAACCCTAGAAGCTAGCCTATGGTATGGTTGTATCTTGTCCTACGGACTAAAACCATCCGGTTTATATAGACACCGGAGGGGGCTAGGGTTACACAAGGTCAGTTACAAAGGAGGAGATATACATATCCGTATTGCCTAGCTTGCCTTCCACGCCAAGTAGAGTCCCATCCGGACACGGGACAAAGTCTTCAATCTCGTATCTTAATAGTCCAACAGTCCGGCCAAAGGATATAGTCCGGCTGTCCGAAGACCCCCTAATCCAGGACTCCCTCAGTACCCCTGAACCAGGCTTCAACGACGATGAGTCCGGCGCACAGTATTGTGTTCGGCATTGCAAGGCGGGTTCCTCCTCCGCATACACCATGGAAGAGTTTTGAATACAAGGATAGTGTCCGGCCTTGCAAAATAAGTTCCACATACCACTGTAGAGAGAATAATATTTCCACAACTCTAATCTGCTGATACATTTTGACAGCATGACATCACGCCATGGCCCGGTCATTATTTGAACCGTTTTTCTCAACCATCTCCGCACATAACGCGAGGTGGTTTTCTTGACACGTCTTGTCAAAGCAGAGATCGTGTCCCTCTTATCACGGGATTCTCATCAATACAGACGTGGGTAACCCTACCGTGCCTGTTGGTATGACTCCTAGATCCTAGGCAAGTCCCAAACGGCCACGAGGAGGACGCTTGATATTCACCCTCTTTATAAAGGGGACGAGGCTTTTTCTTTTTTCCCTCCCGTGCTCAATCTAATCCTTCCCCCGCCTCGAGTTCTAACACCCAAAGCTCAGGTCAGGTGCTTCGGACCTTCAACTATGTTCGGATCCAACCTTCAAGGTCGGTGGATGCCTTCCTCTGTCACAGAGGAGGACATCAAGAAGTTGAGAGAGGCCAGATATCTGACCGCCGAAATTTCGCATAGGCTGCCTGCCCGAGGCCAGGTCGTCCCTACTCCCAAACCCAACGAGAGCGTTGTGTTCATCTCCCACTTCCTCCGAGGACTAGGCCTCGCTCTGGATCCCTTTGTTAGGGGTCTTATGTTCTATCATGGGCTGGATTTTCACGATCTGGCCCCGGATTCCCTTCTTCACATCTCGTCATTTATTGTCGTATGTGAGGCCTTCCTCCGCATTACCCCTCACTTCGGCATGTGGCTCAAGACCTTCGATGTGAAGCCGAAGATGATCGAGGGGCGGCACGCAGCGTGCGAAGGTGCTTTAATAAGAAAAATCGCTAATGCTCCATGGCCAGAGGGTTCCTTCCCAGAGGTGTCCGGATTGTGACAGCGGGAGTGGTTTTACATCACAGCTCCCCGAAGTGCCAAGTGGATAGCTGCCCCCACCTTTCGCTCAGGCCCCCACCGCAACTGATGTCATGGATCAGCAGGGGACTGAGCTGGGGTCCAGCAAAGGACGTGCCAATACTGCAGAGCCATATCCGAGATCTCTTTGAGAGAGATTTCAGTCTGGTTATGGTAATGCAAGTTATGCTAGCTCGTCGAGTCCAGCCTTGCAAACGCCGGCCCCTCCGCATGTGGGAATTCAACCCGGAAGGACCACGAGCTATTCAGCATTTCCTCGGCATGACGTTCGAAGAGATGTACAAATCGTTCTTCGGACCCCAAATAGAGTGTCCGGACACCACCGAGGACGTGGGTCTGAGCTGCAACCGCCCCGCTGCCCAAGTAAGTAATCCCATATCGAACCTACTATCCTTTTATTTATCATGGCATCATTCTAAAGAGCCGCTCTTTGACCAGGATTGGATAACAAAGGCGATGATGATCAGGTGTTCGGCCTCCCTTCCTGAGGGCTTGGACAATCCGGTACTGGACAAGATGCTCGAGCCGGCGCCTTATCTAGTGCCCTCAAAGGAAGATGATGGGGGGAATAGAGAGGGCGAAAGCGGGCCTCACTCGCTACTTATTCCAGCCGGGGGAATGAGCGCCTCTGCGAGGGAGGACAACCAAAGGGAAGAATCTGATATTCTCTCTCCCTGGGGAAGGAAGAGGACTACCTCGGAAGATCCGAAAACTAAGGTTTCCAAATGGGAGAAGAAATCTTCATCAGAGGGTCCTGCCTCGGAGGGTATTCTTGCCGCACAATGTCCGCACGAGGATCAGCCCTCTACCGAGCTGTAAGTAAACAAAAAGTACTTAATAGTGGAAACATCCTACCTTACTTCCAAAGACAATAACCGATGCTTATAAATTGTAGTCCGGATCGTATCCCTTCTCGACAGAGTTCGTCTTCGGGGGATCTTCTTCCGGAGATGATGGAGAGCGAAACGCCTCCCCCTGACACCTCGCCTCATGAAGCGGGCGACCTTGAAGTGTCGTCGCGAAGGGTATCTCTGAAGGTAATATGCCCTAGAGGCAATAATAAAGTTATTATTTATTTCCTTATATCATGAAAAATGTTTATTATTCATGCTAGAATTGTATTAACCGGAAACATAATACATGTGTGAATACATAGACCAACACAGTGTCACTAGTATGCCTCTACTTGACTAGCTCGTTAATCAAAGATGGTTATGTTTCCTAACCATGAACAAAGAGTTGTTATTTGATTAACGAGGTCACATCATTAGTTGAATGATCTGATTGACATGACCCATTCCATTAGCTTAGCACCCGATCGTTTAGTATGTTGCTATTGCTTTTCTTCATGACTTATACATGTTCCTATGACTATGAGATTATGCAACTCCCGTTTGCCGGAGGAACACTTTGGGTACTACCAAATGTCACAACGTAACTAGGTGATTATAAAGGAGTACTACAGGTGGCTCCAAAGGTAGATGTTGGGTTGGCGTATTTCGAGATTAGGATTTGTCACTCCGATTGTCGGAGAGGTATCTCTGGGCCCTCTCGGTAATGCACATCACTTAAGCCTTGCAAGCATTGAAACTAATGAGTTAGTTGCGGAATGATGTATTACGGAACAAGTAAAGAGACTTGCCGGTAACGAGATTGAACTAGGTATTGGATACCGACGATCGAGTCTCGGGCAAGTAACATACCGATGACAAAGGGAACAACGTATGTTGTTATGCGGTCTGACCGATAAAGATCTTCGTAGAATATGTAGGAGCCAATATGGGCATCCAGGTCCCGATATTGGTTATTGACCGGAGATGTGTCTCGGTCATGTCTACATTGTTCTCGAACCGTAGGGTCCGCACGCTTAACGTTACGATGACAGTTATTATGAGTTTGTGCATTTTGATGTACCGAAGGTTGTTCGGAGTCCCGGATGTGATCACGGACATGACGAGGAGTCTCGAAATGGTCGAGACGTAAAGATTGATATATTGGAAACCTATGTTTGGACATCGGAAGTGTTCCGGGTGAAATCGGGATTTTACCGGAATACCGGGAGGGTTACCGGAACCCCCCGGGAGGCAAATGGGCCTATTGGGCCTTAGTGGAAAAGTGAAAAGGGCTGCCATAGAGGGCTGCGCACCTCCCCCCTTTCCCTAGTCCTATTAGGACTAGGGAAGGTGGCCGGCCACCCCTTCTCTCTTTCCCCCTTGAGGATTCCTATTAGGAATAGGATTGGGGGGGAGTCCTACTCCCGGTGGGAGTAGGACTCCTCCTGCGCCCCTCTCCCTTGGCCGGTCGAACCCCTCCCCCTTGCTCCATTATATACGGGGGCAGGGGGCACCTCTTGACACACAATTGATCATTGTTGATCGTCCCTTAGCCGTGTGCGGTGCCCCCTGCCACTAAATTCCACCTCGGTCATATCGTTGTAGAGCTTAGGCGAAGCCCTGCGTCGGTGAAACATCAAGATCGTCACCACACCGTCGTGCTGACGAAACTCTTCCTCGACGCTTTGCTGGATCGGAGCCCGAGGAACGTCATCGAGCTAAACGTGTGCTAAGAACTCGGAGGTGCCGGAGTAACGGTGCTTGGATCGGTCGGATCAGGAAGAAGACATACGACTACTTCCTCTACGTTGTGTCAACGCTTCCGTTGCGATCTACAAGGGTATGTAGATCAGACTCTCCACCTCGTTGCTATGCATCACCATGATCTTGCGTGTGCGTAGGAGATTTTTTGAAATTACTACGTTCCCCAACAGTGGCATCCGAGCCTAGGTTTTTATGGTTTGATGTTATTTGCACGAGTAGAACACAAGTGAGTTGTGGGCGATACAAGTCATACTGCCTACCAGCATGTCATACTTTGGTTTGGCGGTATTGTTGGACGAGACGATCCGGACCAACCTTACGCGTACTCTTACGCGAGACCGGTTCCCTCGACGTGCTTTGCACATAGATGGCTTGCGGAAGACTGTCTCTCCAACTTTAGTTGAACCAAGTGTGGCTACGCCCGGTCCTTGAGAAGGTTAAAAAGGAGTCTATTTGACGAACTATCGTTGTGGTTTTGATGCGTAGGCGAGATAAGTTCTTACTTAAGCCTGTAGCAGCCACGTAAAACTTGCGAAAACAAAGTAGAGGACGTCTAACTTTTTTTTGCAGGGCATGTTGTGATGTGATATGGTCAGGGCATGATGCTGATTTTATTGTATGAGATGATCATGTTTTGTAACCGAGTTATCGGCAACTGGCAGGAGCCATATGGTTGTCGCTTTATTGTATGCAATGCAATCGCGATGTAATGCTTTACTTTATTACTAAGCGGTAGTGATAGTCGTGGAAGCATAAGATTGGCGAGACGACAACGATGCTACGATGGAGATCAAGGTGTCGCGCCGGTGACGATGGTGATCATGACGGTGCTTCGGAGATGGAGATCACAAAGCACAAGATGATGATGGCCATATCATATCACTTATATTGATTGCATGTGATGTTTATCTTTTTATGCATCTTATCTTGCTTTGATTGACGGTAGCATTATAAGATGATCTCTCACTAAATTATCAAGAAGTGTTCTCCCTGAGTATGCACCGTTGCAAAAGTTCTTCGTGCTGAGACACCACGTGATGATCGGGTGTGATAGGCTCTACGTTCAAATACAACGGGTGCAAAACAGTTGCACACGCGGAATACTCAGGTTATACTTGACGAGCCAAGCATATACAAATATGGCCTCGGAACACAGAGACCGAAAGGTCGAGCGTGAATCATATAGTAGATATGCTCAACATAATGATGTTCACCATTGAAAACTACTCCATCTCACGTGATGATCGGTTATGGTTTAGTTGATTTGGATCACGTGATGACTTAGAAGATTAGAGGGATGTCTATCTAAGTGGGAGTTCTTAAGTAAATTGATTAACTGAACTTAAACTTATCATGAACTTAGTACCTGATAGTATCTTGCTTGTTTATGTTGATTGTAGATAGATGGCTCGTGCTGTTGTTCCGTTGAATTTTAATGCGTTCCTTGAGAAAGCAAAGTTGAAAGATGATGGTAGCAATTACACGGACTGGGTCCGTAACTTGAGGATTATCCTCATTGCTGCACAGAAGAATTACGTCCTGGAAGCACCGCTGAGTGCCAGGCCAGCTGCTAGAGCAACACCAGAAGTTATGAACGTCTGGCAGAGCAAAGCTGATGACTACTCAATAGTTCAGTGTGCCATGCTTTACGGCTTAGAACCGGGACTTCAACGACGTTTTGAACGTCATGGAGCATATGAGATGTTCCAGGATTTAAAGTTAATATTTCAAGCAAATGCCCGGATTGAGAGATATGAAGTCTCCAATAAGTTCTATAGCTGCAAGATGGAGGAGAACAGTTCTGTCAGTGAGCATATACTCAAAATGTCTGGGTATAATAATCACTTGATTCAATTGGGAGTTACACTTCCGGATGATTGCGTCATTGACAGAATTCTCCAATCACTGCCACCAAGCTACAAGAGCTTTGTGATGAACTATAATATGCAAGGGATGAACAAGACTATTCCCGAGCTCTTCGCAATGCTGAAAGCTGCGGAGGTAGAAATCAAGAAGGAACATCAAGTGTTGATGGTTAACAAAACCACTAGTTTCAAGAAAAAGGGCAAAGGGAAGAAGAAGGGAAACTTCAAGAAGAACGGCAAGCAAGTTGTTGCTCAAGAGAAGAAACCCAAGTCTGGACCTAAGCCTGAAACTGAGTGCTTCTACTGCAAGCAGACTGGTCACTGGAAGCGGAACTGCCCCAAGTATTTGGCGGATAAGAAGGATGGCAAGGTGAACAAAGGTATATGTGATATACATGTTATTGATGTGTACCTTACTAATGCTCACAGTAGCACCTGGGTATTTGATACTGGTTCTGTTGCTAATATTTGCAACTCGAAACAGGGACTACAGAATAAGCGGACACTAGCAAAGGACGAGGTGACGATGCGCGTTGGAAACGGTTCCAAAGTCGATGTGATCGCGGTCGGCACGCTACCTCTACATCTACCTTCGGGATTAATATTAGACCTAAATAATTGTTATTTGGTGCCAGCGTTGAGCATGAACATTATATCTGGATCTTGTTTGATGCGAGACGGTTATTCATTTAAATCAGAGAATAATGGTTGTTCTATTTATATGAGTAATATCTTTTATGGTCATGCACCTTTGAAAAGTGGTCTATTTTTGATGAATCTCGATAGTAGTGATACACATATTCATAATATTGAAGCCAAAAGATGCAGAGTTGATAATGATAGTGCAACTTATTTGTGGCACTGCTGTTTAGGTCACATCGGTGTAAAGCGCATGAAGAAACTCCATACTGATGGGCTTTTGGAACCACTTGATTATGAATCACTTGGTACTTGCGAACCGTGCCTCATGGGTAAGATGACTAAAACACCGTTCTCCGGTACTATGGAGAGAGCAACAGATTTGTTGGAAATCATACATACCGATGTATGTGGTCCGATGAATATTGAAGCTCGTGGCGGATATCGTTATTTTCTCACTTTCACAGATTATTTAAGTAGATATGGGTATATCTACTTAATGAAACACAAATCTGAAACATTTGAAAAGTTCAAATAATTTCAGAGTGAAGTTGAAAATCATCGTAACAAGAAAATAAGGTTTCTACGATCTGATCGTGGAGGAGAATATTTGAGTTACGAGTTTGGTGTACATTTGAAAAATTGTGGAATAGTTTCGCAACTCACGCCACCCGGAACACCACAGCGTAATGGTGTGTCCGAACGTCGTAATCGTACTTTACTAGATATGGTGCGATCTATGATGTCTCTTACTGATTTACCGCTATCGTTTTGGGGTTATGCTTTAGAGACGGCCGCATTCACATTAAATAGGGCACCATCAAAATCCGTTGAGACGACGCCTTATGAACTGTGGTTTGGCAAGAAACCAAAGTTTTCGTTTCTTAAATTTTGGGGCTGCGATGCTTATGTGAAAAAGCTTCAACCTGATAAGCTCGAACCCAAATCGGAAAAATGTGACTTCATAGGATATCCAAAGGAAACTATTGGATACACCTTCTATCACAGATCCGAAGGCAAGACTTTTGTTGCTAAATTCGGAAACTTTCTTGAGAAGGAGTTTCTCTCGAAAGAAGTGAGTGGGAGGAAAATAGAAATTGACGAGGTAACTGTACCTGCTCCTTTATTGGGAAATAGTACATCACAGAAAATTGTTTCTACGAGACCTACACCAATAAGAGAGGAAGCTAATGATGATGATCATGAAACTTTAAATCAAGATACTACTGAACCTCGTAGATCAACCAGAGTAAGATCCGCACCAGAGTGGTACGGTAATCCTGTTCTGGAGGTCATGCTACTAGATCATGATGAACCTACGAACTATGAAGAAGCGATGGTGAGCCCAGATTCCGCAAAGTGGCTTGAAGCCATGAAATCTGAGATGGGATCCATGTATGAGAACAAAGTATGGACTTTGGTTGACTTGCCCGATGATCGGCAAGCAATTGAGAATAAATGGATCTTTAAGAAGAAGACTGACGCTGATGGTAATGTTACTGTCTACAAAGCTCGACTTGTCGCAAAAGGTTTTCGACAAGTTCAAGGAGTTGACTATGATGAGACTTTCTCACCCGTAGCGATGCTTAAGTCTGTCAGAATCATGTTAGCAATTGCCGCATTTTATGATTATGAAATTTGGCAAATGGATGTCAAAACTGCATTCCTGAATGGATTTCTGGAAGAAGAGTTGTATATGATGCAACCAGAAGGTTTTGTCGATCCAAAGGGAGCTGACAAAGTGTGCAAACTCCAGCGATCCATTTATGGACTGGTGCAAGCATCTCGGAGTTGGAATAAACGCTTTGATAGTGTGATCAAAGCATTTGGTTTTATACAGACTTTTGGAGAAGACTGTATTTACAAGAAAGTGAGTGGGAGCTCTGTAGCATTTCTGATATTATATGTGGATGACATATTGCTGATTGGAAATGATATAGAATTTCTGGATAGCATAAAGGGATACTTGAATAAAAGTTTTTCAATGAAAGACCTCGGTGAAGCTGCTTACATATTAGGAATAAAGATCTATAGAGATAGATCAAGACGCTTAATTGGACTTTCACAAAGCACATACGTTGACAAGATTTTGAAGAAGTTCAAAATGGATCAAGCAAAGAAAGGGTTCTTGCCTGTGCTACAAGGTGTAAAGTTGAGTCAGACTCAATGCCCGACCACTGCAGAAGATAGAGAGAAAATGAAAGATGTTCCCTATGCTTCAGCCATAGGCTCTATCATGTATGCAATGCTGTGTACCAGACCTGATGTGTGCCTTGCTATAAGTATAGCAGGGAGGTACCAAAGTAATCCAGGAGTGGATGACTGGACAGCGGTCAAGAACATCCTGAAATACCTGAAAAGGACTAAGGATATGTTTCTCGTATATGGAGGTGACAAAGATCTCACCGTAAGAGGTTACGTTGATGCAAGCTTTGACACTGATCCGGACGATTCTAAATCGCAAACCGGATACATGTTTACTTTAAACGGTGGAGCTGTCAGCTGGTGCAGTTCTAAACAAAGCGTCGTAGCGGGATCTACATGTGAAGCGGAGTACATAGCTGCTTCGGAAGCAGCGAACGAAGGAGTTTGGATGAAGGAGTTCATATCCGATCTAGGTGTCATACCTAGTGCATCGGGTCCAATGAAAATCTTTTGTGACAATACTGGTGCAATTGCTTTGGCAAAGGAATCCAGATTTCACAAAAGGACCAAACACATCAAGAGACGCTTCAATTCCATCCGGGATTTAGTCCAGGTGGGAGACATAGAGATTTGCAAGATACATACGGATCTGAATGTTGCAGACCCATTGACTAAGCCTCTTCCACGAGCAAAACATGATCAGCACCAAGGCTCCATGGGTGTTAGAATCATCACTGTATAATCTAGATTATTGACTCTAGTGCAAGTGGGAAACTGAAGGAAATATGCCCTAGAGGCAATAATAAAGTTATTATTTATTTCCTTATATCATGATAAATGTTTATTATTCATGCTAGAATTGTATTAACCGGAAACATAATACATGTGTGAATACATAGACCAACACAGTGTCACTAGTATGCCTCTACTTGACTAGCTCGTTAATCAAAGATGGTTATGTTTCCTAACCATGAACAAAGAGTTGTTATTTGATTAACGAGGTCACATCATTAGTTGAATGATCTGATTGACATGACCCATTCCATTAGCTTAGCACCCGATCGTTTAGTATGTTGCTATTGCTTTTCTTCATGACTTATACATGTTCCTATGACTATGAGATTATGCAACTCCCGTTTGCCGGAGGAACACTTTGGGTACTACCAAACGTCACAACGTAACTGGGTGATTATAAAGGAGTACTACAGGTGGCTCCAAAGGTAGATGTTGGGTTGGCGTATTTCGAGATTAGGATTTGTCACTCCGATTGTCGGAGAGGTATCTCTGGGCCCTCTCGGTAATGCACATCACTTAAGCCTTGCAAGCATTGCAACTAATGAGTTAGTTGCGGAATGATGTATTACGGAACGAGTAAAGAGACTTGCCGGTAACGAGATTGAACTAGGTATTGGATACCGACGATCGAGTCTCGGGCAAGTAACATACCGATGACAAAGGGAACAACGTATGTTGTTATGCGGTCTGACCGATAAAGATCTTCGTAGAATATGTAGGAGCCAATATGGGCATCCAGGTCCCGCTATTGGTTATTGACCGGAGATGTGTCTCGGTCATGTCTACATTGTTCTCGAACCGTAGGGTCCGCACGCTTAACGTTACGATGACAGTTATTATGAGTTTATGCATTTTGATGTACCGAAGGTTGTTCGGAGTCCCGGATGTGATCACGGACATGACGAGGAGTCTCGAAATGGTCGAGACGTAAAGATTGATATATTGGAAGCCTATGTTTGGACATCGGAAGTGTTCCGGGTGAAATCGGGATTTTACCGGAATACCGGGAGGGTTACCGGAACCCCCCGGGAGGCAAATGGGCCTATTGGGCCTTAGTGGAAAAGTGAAAAGGGCTGCCATAGAGGGCTGCGCACCTCCCCCCCTTTCCCTAGTCCTATTAGGACTAGGGAAGGTGGCCGGCCACCCCTTCTCTCTTTCGCCCTTGAGGATTCCTATTAGGAATAGGATTGGGGAGGAGTCCTACTCCTGGTGGGAGTAGGACTCCTCCTACGCCCCTCTCCCTTGGCCGGCCGAACCCCTCCCCCTTGCTCCTTTATATACGGGGGCAGGGGGCACCTCTTGACACATAATTGATCATTGTTGATCGTCCCTTAGCCGTGTGCGGTGCCCCCTGCCACTAAATTCCACCTCGGTCATATCGTTGTAGAGCTTAGGCGAAGCCCTGCGTCCGTGAAACATCAAGATCGTCACCACACCGTCGTGCTGACGGAACTCTTCCTCGACGCTTTGCTGGATCGGAGCCCGAGGAACGTCATCGAGCTGAACGTGTGCTAAGAACTCGGAGGTGCCGGAGTAACGGTGCTTGGATCGGTCGGATTAGGAAGAAGACGTACGACTACTTCCTCTACGTTGTGTCAACGCTTCCGTTGCGATCTACAAGGGTATGTAGATCAGACTCTCCCCCTCGTTGCTATGCATCACCATGATCTTGCATGTGCGTAGGAATTTTTTTGAAATTACTACGTTCCCCAACAATCTCCGGATCCACTAAGGCCAGAGGATAACCCTTTGGCTACCTGGAAGCCCCAGTATCCCGCTCCTAAGGAGAGCGACAACAAGGGTCCGTACAATGTGTGGTCGGACGCGCTGAAGGATCTTCTGGGGCAAGCGGCCGTCTCGGAAGCGCATCGTACGCTAATGGGTATGGTAATTGAAACGATTTCATCCGCTGAAAGCAGTTTGCATGAAGCCTTTATGAGTCTGCTGAAAGGCTTCAAGGTACGTGAGATAGTGTATGTTTTTGATAGTACCGCATATGTTAGGTGTTCCCTATGCAGATAGTAGCCCCTGAGACTCTGGTTGTCATCGAGAACAACGGCAACCCGAGGATCATATACCCAAGTAATAATTCGACTGCCTTTATGTGCAGGTGGCTGAGGCTATGGTGGCTAGCCGAACTGATGGATTTACCGCGCTAAAGCGACAACTTGATGCGGCCGATGCCGATATCGTGCTTGTCAACCAGTGGCTTGACGAGGTATAGGGTGAGTGATTTCTCTGGTGATCGTCACATAATAAGAGTAGCATGATGCCAGTATCTTTAATATGTTGTGACTGCAGATGGAGCTGCCACCATGGAGACCCTTCGGGCGGAGCTTGCCCGAGCCAAGGAGCAAGCAAGGAGTAGCAATGCGGCCGCTCTAAAGGCGGCCGAAGAGTTAAGGGCCGAACAGGCCGCGCATTGCGAGAGCAAGGAAAAAATAGCCAAGATGGTTGTAGAGTTAAAAGATGCCGCTGACCATTACCAGCTTCTCAAAGAAGGAAACCGGGCGAAGGCGATGGACCTGGAGAAGGCCCTGGTGGCTGCCAAGGAAGCCCGCTCCGAAATTAGAGCGACGAAGGAGGAGCTGAATCAAGCTGCAGATATCGTGTCTGGGAAGCCCTTCTTGTTGCGTACTAGTTCGGAGATCCGAAGTATGCTCCTCTGGACCGACTATGGAGTTCTGCGGACGCCTACATGGATTTGGCTGCAAGTGCTACTGATGCGGCCGAGTACTTCAAGGATTAGAAAGGTCCTGAAGTGGAAAAGCTGTTCTGGTCACATTTTCACGCTCCAGTCCGTCCGCTGCTGTTGAATGAGCAAATGGCCGAGTGGGCCGCGCTCCATAGGTTGCCCGGACTTGCCATGAGGTCTGTTGTGGATCACCTATGGCCGGGAGGGCCAAGGCCGAATAACTACTTTATTTTAGTGCAACAACTCCTTGGTGATGTGCCACGCATCGATGCTGTAAAGAGATCAACGTGCATAGAGGGTGCGCGGATGGCCTTTGCCCGTGTCAAGACATACTGCGCGGAGATGGAGGCCACCACTGTTGCGACATAGGGTTCGGCCATAGGCCGAGTGGCTATCGAGCACTACTTTGAAGACGTTCTTGAAGGCACTCGTTCGATAGAGGCTCAGTGCTCGAAGAATATTATGTTCTAGTGACATGTATTCCCATTGTAAAAACAATGTTTTATTGAATTATCAAGGCTGTATTTGTACTTTTGCCCGAAAGTACTATGATGCCTCCTGTGCAGCCGTTTATGTATATATGTATATAACCTGAAAGTTTGCAGTCGTTGGCTTCCGCCCCCACGCATATAATGCGAGGGTGTTCGCAGAAAATGCATATCCACACTTGATCCAACGTCTTGGTCCGTTAAGGAGGTGATAGCACAGTGAACGAGGCAATCGGACTATATTGCTTTAACACTTTCACTTAGCCATAGGAGTTTGACGGTGGGGCTACTATATAGCCCTTGGTACTTCTACGCTCGTCCGAATACGGGGCGTGTACGTACATGACCGGGAAACGGCCCTTTGTTAATGCGGAGGAATCCCGAAGATTCCTATGAGTCATTGAGTGGTTGACCAGTCTCTCGCTATATCATGATAGTCAGTTTCGGCTTTCTCTACTGAGGTGCTCATCCGGATGAACCAGGGCACAATCGCAGTAGTTCTCCTAGTGCTACCTTAGCCGATATAACGGAATGTAAGGTACCAAAACGTGGGAGCCAGGCAAACCCAACATGTGACCAAAGACATAATTCAGAGCTGATGCATATAGGGCCAAACTCGCGACGCCGAACACTCCCTAAGGCATCCGGTCTTTATAACATATACCGGGCTAAAAAATTCCCTTAATAAGAAACCCCATGTGTCAAGGTACGTGCAAAATCCTGGCGTGGCCACATGCCAATAATGCCAGCATCCTTCTCGGTTGTGTGGAGTATCCGGAGGATGTGAGCAACAAGAGACAGTAAAAAAGGTTTACGCAGGGTCTTAATCTAAAAAGAAACCTTTGGGCGGGTCCCTGCTGCACGTCTGCGCCTGTGTCTCCGTTGTGCCGTGTCCTGGACAGGTGTAGCACGATTGTCATCTGTAAAAGTGAAGAACTTAGGTGAAAGTTGCCGTGCCAAAAAGAAGAATTGGTTATTATCAATGAACTATCAAAATTCAAGATAAGCCAAGTTGAGCCGGGCTGGCCCTGATTACACGCGGGAAGCCCATGGTATCGTTTATGAGGGTTTGATCATCGAACCAATCTCATGTATATATGATGGAACGCCAGATTCGTTTAACCGTGTCCGTGGTCTTGACGACCTGCCATTTTTTCTGGTTGGTGAGGCCGTCTAGTTTGCGGCTGTTAGAGCCGTCGCAACCTCTTCTATACGTAAGAAACATTCGGTATTTCCGCTAACTGAGATGATGCCATGTGGACCAGGCATCTTAAGCTTGAGAAAAGCATAATGCGGTATTGCGCTAAAACGAGCGAAAGTCGTTCTTCCGAGTAGTGCTTGATAACCACTTCGGAATGGGGCGATGTGAAAAGTTAACCTTTCGCTTCGGAAGTTATTAGGAGAACCGAATACCACCTCTAGTAGTAGAGAGCCCGTACAGCAGGCCTCTTGGCCTGGTATTACTCCCTTGAAGGTAGTATTACTGTGGCTTATTTGTGTCGGGTCTATCCCCATTTTGCGGAATGTGTCCTGATATATCAGATTTAGATAACTGTCGCCGTCCATGAGGACTCGTGTGAAATGGTACCCATTTATTATTGGCTCTAACACCAAGGCCATCAGTCCTTCGTGCCAGATATTTGTCTCGTGATCCCTACGATCAAAAGTGATCGGGCAGGCCGACTAGGGGTTGAACCTAGGGGTGACGGGCTCTATGGCGCGTGTGCCTCGGAGTGCATGCTTGCTTCTCCTCTTTGTCACATGGATCACATTTACTGTTTTAACCTTTGGTGGGAACTTTTTCTGTCCTCCGGCGCTTTGCTGGCGAGGTTCATCCTCGTCTTCGCTTGGTGTCTCTTCCCCTTTGTGTTCGGCGTTTAGCTTACCAGCCTGCTTGAAGACCCAACATTCTCTGTGGGTATGATTTGCAGGTTTGTCTGGGGTGCCGTGAATCTGACAGAGTTTGTCAAGAATTTTGTTTAGGCCAGATTGTCCTTCTCTTCTGCCTTTGAAAGGCTTTTTCCGCTGACCTGGTCGGGAGCCCCTGAATCTGGCGTTTACCACCGTGCTATCGGGGCTACCTTCTTTATTTCGACGCTTGTTTTTGTTGCGTCGTGGTTTACCATTGCCATCCCTGACTTCGGGTGTGCTTGGGTTGCTGGTGCTGCTACGGGCCAACCAGCTATCCTCGCCCGCACAAAAGCTGGTCATGAGGCTTGTTAGGGCTGCCATTGTTCTTGGTTTTTCTTGGCCGAGGTGCCTGGCGAGCCATTCATCTCGGACACTGTGTTTAAAAGTTGCTAAGGCTTCGGTGTCCGGACAGTCAACAATTTGGTTCCTCTTGGTGAGGAACCTGTTCCAAAGCTTTCGGGTGGACTCTCCGGACTATTGGATTATATGACTTAAATCGTCTGCATCCGGAGGTCGGACATAAGTCCCTTGAAAATTGGCCTGAAAAGCGTCCTCGAGCTCCTCCCAACTTCCAATTGAGTTTTCGGGGAGGCTTTTCAGCCAGTGCCGAGCTGGCCCTTTAAGCTTGAGGGGCAAGTATTTAATGGCATGGAGATCGTCTCCACGAGCCATATGAATATGGAGGATAAAGTCCTCTATCCAGACTCCAGGGTCTGTGGTCCCGTCGTACGCCTCTATGTTCACCGGTTTGAATCCCTCTAGGAATTGGTGATCCCGCACCTCATCAATGAAACATAAGGGGTGTGCGGCACCCCTGTATTGGGATGTGCCATGGTGTTCGGACGGTTGTAGTATTCGGTGTTGGTTTTGTACCGTAGCGTGCTTCCTAGATCCATAGATGGATCTGGTCGTGCCAGATTTTTGACGCAAGTTCTCACGTAGATCATGTGTTGACTTATGCGTGACTTTGTTAGCCGCTCTATCGCATTCACAAGGTGGTGGATCCGGCCGGTTGGCCGTATCATTCTTCGGCTGTATGGGCTCTAAGGCCTCATTGTCGAATTCCGGTAATAGCTTGCGCTTTGGATAGCTATTTTAATGGTAACTTCCACCATACTTTGTTACTTTGTTCCACCTGCTGTTGAGCGTATCTTGTGCGACCTTGAGCCTTTGCTTCTATTTCTTCAGGCTCCTCGCTGTGGCAATAAGCCTTCTGCGGAGGTTCTTTTGCTCCAAGTGCGTTTCCGGGATGATGTATGCATCTTCGTCTGGACTATTTTCTTCCCCAGACAGGGTTTGATGAGGCTTATCCTTGGCGTCGTTGTGTTCGGACGTCGGATCCGTACTATGTTTGTAGTTTGCATCTTGATCGTGCTCTGCCACCGGGGCGGTGCATTCGTCGTTTCTTCTAGAGTCGACTGGACTGTTATTTCCTCTTGCGCTGTTATCGCTGTTTTTGCTATGGTGGGACTTAGAGCGGCGCCGCTGACGTCGGCGCTTGGATTGCTTCTTGGAGGGGTCATCCTCCGTTGTCTCGTCACCATTGCCTTCTTTGGGGGTGTCCATCATGTATATATCATATGATGAGGTGGCGGTCCAGCGCCCTGAGTGCAATGGTTCCTATTCATCTCCGGCTTCGTCGTCCATACCGTCAAAGTCTTCGGAGTCGAAGTCGAGCATGTCGGTTAAGTCGTCGATAGTGGCTACTAAGTGGGTGGTGGGTCGGCAGCGAATTTCTTCGTCGTCCGCATCCCATTCTAGCCGGACATAGTTCAGCCAAGGTTCTCTTGACAGGGAGAGAGACCTTAATGAATTTATGACGTCGCCGAAGGGCGAGTGCTGAAAGATATCCGCAGAGGTGAACTACATGATCTGTGCCCAGTCAGATTCGACGGGTACAGATGTGAGCGGCTCGGAATCCGTGGCCGGAGACGAACCCAGTGGTTCGGCGATATGGCTCTTGTAAGGGGTGAAGTCAGTATCTGGATCTATCGCCACTGAGAGGGCGGCCTCCATGGCGGGGTCTATCCCTCCGCTCTCAGATGACGCGATTTGCTGCAGATTAACGGCCGGAGTAGTTGCGGATGCGATCTCCCGAACACTGTCCGACGACAGAGTTATGTCATGCTCGTCATGACTGTGCGGCGTATCCGACATGGGCTCGAATCCGTCGAAGATCAAGTCTCCGTGGATGTCGGCGGCGTAGTTTAAGTTTCCGAACCTGACCTGATGGCCAGGGGCGTAGCTCTCGATCTGCTCCAGATGGCCAAGCGAATTGGCCCGCAGTGCGAAGCCGCCAAATACGAAGATCTGTCCGGGGAGGAAAGCCTCACCCTGGACCGCATCGCTAGCAATGATCGAAGGAGCCATCAAGCCTTATGGTGACGACAGAGTGGAAATCTCAATGAAAGCACCAATGTCGGTGTCAAACCCGGCGGATCTCGGGTAGGGGGTCCCGAACTGTGCGTCTAAGGCGGATGGTAACAGGAGGCAGGGGACACGATGTATACCCAGGTTCGGGCCCTCTTGATGGAGGTAATACCCTACGTCCTGCTTGATTGTTCTTGATGATATGAGTATTACAAGAGTTGATCTACCGCGAGATCAAAGAGGCTAAACCCTAGAAGCTAGCCTATGGTATGGTTGTATCTTGTCCTACGGACTAGAACCCTCAGATTTATATAGACACTGGAGGGGGCTAGGGTTACACAAGGTCGGTTACAAAGGAGGAGATATACATATCCATATTTCCTAGCTTGCCTTCCACGCCAAGTAGAGTCCCGTCCGGACACGGGACGAAGTCTTCAATCTCGTATCTTCATAGTCCAACAGTCCGGCCAAAGGATATAGTCCGGCTGTCCGGAGACCCCCTAATCCAGGACTCCCTCAGAACCAACTATTAAAGTTAAAATTAAATATCATGAATGCTATGCTTTATGTGATTTGGGTGCTAGTGTTTCCACGATTCCAAAGACTTTGTGTGATTTGTTAGGTTTCCGTGATTTTGATGATTGCTCTTTACACTTGCACCTTGCGGATTCCACTATTAAGAAACCTATGGGAAGAATTAATGATGTTCTTATTGTTGAAAATAGGAATTATGTGCCCCTAGACTTTATTGTTCTTGACATATATTGCAATCCTTCATGTCCTATTATTCTTGGTAAACCTTTCCGTAGAACGATTGGTGCAATTATTGATATGAAGGAAGGAAATATTAGATTCCAATTTCCATTAAGGAAAGGCATGGAACAATTTCCTAGAAAGAAAATTAAATTACCTTATGAATCTATTATGAGAGCCACTTATGGATTGCCTACCAAAGATGGCAATACCTAGATCTATCCTTACTTGTTATGCCTAGCTAGGGGAGTTAAACGATAGCGCTTGTTGGGAGGCAACCCAATTTTATTTTTATTCCTTGCTTTTTGATACTGTTTAGTAATAAATAATTTATCTATCCTATGTTTTTGTTGTGTTTTTTGTGTTTAATTAGTGTTTGTGCCAAGTAGAACCGTTGGGAAGACCTGGGGAAAGTCTGTTACACTTTCTGTAAAAAACAGAAACTTTAGCGCTCACGAGAACTACTGCCATTTTTATTTGTAAAGTGATATTTAGTTAATTATTTTTGCAGATGATTAATAGATAAATTCCTCACGTCCAGAAAATTATTTTACAATTTTTGGTGTTTCAGATCTTGCGCTAGCTGCAGATTACTACAGACTATTCTGTTTTTGACAGATTCTGTTTTTCGTGTGTTGTTTGCTTATTTTGATGAATCTATGGCTAATAAAATAGTTTATAAACCATAGAGAAGTTGGAATACAGTAGGTATAACACAAATATAAATAAATAATGAGTTCATTACAGTACCTTGAAGTGGTCTTTTGTTTTCTTTCGCTAAGGGAGCTCACGAGATTTTCTACTTTAAGTTTTGTGTTGTGAAGTTTTCAAGTTTTGGGTGAAGATTTGATGGATTATGGAACAAGGAGTGGCAAGAGACTTAGCTTGGGGATGCCCATGGCACCCCCAATATAATATAAGGACACCTAAAAGCCAAAGCTTGGGGATGCCCCGGAAGGCATCCCCTCTTTCGTCTACTTCTACCGGTAACTTTACTTGGAGCTATATTTTTATGCGCCACATGATATGTGTTTTGCTTGGAGCGTCTTGTATGATTTGAGTATTTACTTTTTAGTTTACCACAATCATCCTTGCTATACACACCTTTTGAGAGATCCATACACGATTTGGAATTTGTTAGAATACTCTATGTGCTTCGTTTATATCTTTTGAGTTATATAGTTTTGCTCTAGTACTTCACTTATATCTTTTAGAGCACGGTGGTGGATTTGTTTTATAGAAACTACTGATCTCTCATGCTTCAATTAGATTATTTTGAGAGTCTTAAATAGCATGGTAATTTTCTTAAAATCCTAATATGCTTGGTATACAAGATTAATAAGAAAACTTTCTTATGAGTGTGTTGAATACTATGAGAAGTTTGATGCTTGATAATTGTTTTGAGATATGAAGATGGTGATATTAAAGTTGTGCTAGTTGAGTAGTTGTGAATTTGAAGAATACTTGTGTTAAAGTTTGTGATTCCCGTAGCATGCACGTATGGTGAACCATTATGTGATGAAGTCGGAGCATGATTTATTTTTTGATTGTCTTCCTTATGAGTGGCGGTCGGGGACGAGCGATGGTATTTTCCTACCAATCTATCCCCCTAGGAGCATGCGCATAATACTTTGCTTTGATAACTTGTAGATATTTGCAATAAGTATATGAGTTCTTTATGACTAATGTTGAGTCCATGGATTGTACAATTTTCTCACCCTTCCACCTTTGCTAGCCTCTCTAATACCGCACACCTTTCGCCGGTATCATACACCCACCATATACCTTCCTCAAAACAGCCACCATACCTTCCTATTATGGCATTTCCATAGCCATTCCGAGATATATTGCCATGCAGCTTTCCACCATCCCGTTTATTATGACACACTCCATCATTGTCATATTGCTTAGCATGATCATGTAGTTGACATAGTATTTGTGGCAAAGCCACCGTTCATAATTCTTTCATACATGTCACTCATGAGTCCTTGCATCCCGGTACACCGCCAGAGGCATTCATATAGAGTCATATTTTGTTCTAAGTATCGAGTTGTAATTGTTGAGTTGTAAGAAAATAAAAGTGTGATGATCATCATTATTAGAGCATTGTCCCAGTGAGGAAAGGATGATGGAGACTATGATTCCCCCACAAGTCGGGATGAGGCTTCGGACGAAAAAAAGAGGCCATAAAAAAAGAAAAAAAGAGAAGGCCCAAATAAAAAAATGAGAGAAAAGAGAGAAGGGGCAATGGTACTATCCTTTCACCACACTCGTGCTTCAAAGTAGCACCATGATCTTCATGATAGAGAGTCTCCGATGTTATCACTTTCATATACTAGTGGGAATTTTTCATTATAGAACTCGTCTTGTATATACCAATGACGGGATTCCTCAAAATGCCCTAGGTCTTCATGAGCAAGCAAGTTGGATGCACACCCACTTAGTTTCTTTTGTTGAACTTTCATATACTTATAGCTCTAGTGCATCCGTTGCATGGCAATCCCTACTCACTCACATTGATATCTATTGATGGGCATCTCCAAAGCCCGTTGATACGCCTAGTTGATGTGAGACTATCTTCTCCCTTTTTTGTCTTCTCCACAACCACCATTCTATTCCACCTATAAGTGCTATGTCCATGGCTCACGCTCATGTATTGCGTGAAGATTGAAAATGTTAGAGAACACCAAAAGTATGAAACAATTGCTTGGCTTGTCATCGGGGTTGTGCATGATTTAAATAATTTGTGTGGTGAAGATGGAGCATAGCCAGACTATATGATTTTGTAGGGATAACTTTCTTTGGCCATGCTATTTTGAGAAGACATAATTGCTTTGTTAGTATGCTTGAAGTATTATTATTTTTATGTCAATATTAAAATTTTGTCTTGAATCTTTCGGATCTGAATATTCATACCACAATTAAGAAGAATTACATTAAAATTATGCCAAGTAGCACTCCGCATAAAACATTCTGTTTTTATCATTTACCTACTCGAGGACGAGAATGAATTAAGCTTGGGGATGCTTGATACGTCTCCAAGGTATCTATAATTTTTGATTGCTCCATGCTATATTATCTACTGTTTTGGACATTATTGGGCTTTATTTTCCACTTTTATATTATTTTTGGGACTAACCTATTAACCAGAGGCCCAGCCCAGAATTGCTGTTTTTTGCCTGTTTTAGGGTTTCAAAGAAAAGGAATATCAAACGGAGTCTAAAACGGAATAAACCTTCGGGAACGTGATTTCCTCAACGAACAAGACACAGGAGACTTGGACCCTACGTCATGACACAAAAGAGGAGGCCACGAGGTAGGGGGCGCGCCTACCCCCCCAGGCGCGCCCTCCACCCTCGTGGGCCCCCTATTGCTCCACCGATGTACTCCTTCCTCCTATGTATACCTACGTACCCCCAAACGATCAGATACGGAGCCAAAAACCTAATTCCACTGCCGCAACTTTCTGTATCCACGAGATCCCATCTTGGGGCCTGTACCGGAGCTCCGCCGGAGGGGGCATCGATCACGGAGGGCTTCTACATCAACACCATAGCCTCTCCGATGAAGTGTGAGTAGTTTACCTCAGACCTACGAGACCATGGTTATTAGCTAGATGGCTTCTTCTCTCTTTTTGGATCTCAATACAATGTTCTCCCCCTCTCTCGTGGAGAACTATTCGATGTAATCTTCTTTTTGCAGTGTGTTTGTTGAGACCGATGGATTGTGGGTTTATGATCAAGTCTATCTATGAACAATATTTGAATCTTCTCTGGATTCTTTTATGTATGATTGGTTATCTTTGCAAGTCTCTTCAAATTATCAGTTTGGTTTGGCCTACTAGATTGATCTTTCTTGCAATGGGAGAAGTGCTTAGCTTTGGTTTCAATCTTGCGGTGTCCTTTCCCAGTTACAGCAGGGGCAGCAAGGCACGTATTGTATTGTTGCCATCGAGGATAACAAGATGCGGTTTTCATCATATTGCATGAGTTTATCCCTCTACATCATGTCATCTTGCTTAAGGCGTTACTCTGTTTTTAACTTAATACTCTTGATGCATGTTGGATAGCGGTCGATGAGTGGAGTAATAGTAGTAGATGCAGGCAGGAGTCGGTCTACTTGTCTCGGACGTGATGCCTATATACATGATCATACCTAGATATTCTCATAACTATGCTCAATTCTGTCAATTGCTCAACAGTAATTTGTTCACCCACCGTAGAATACTTATGCTCTCGAGAGAAGCCACTAGTGAAACCTATGGCCCCCGGGTCTATCTTTATCATATTAATCTCTTACTACTTAGTTAGTTCCATTGCTTTTTTTACTTTGCCTTTATTTTACTTTGCATCTTTATCACAAAAATACCAAAAATATTATCTTATCATATCTATCAGATCTCACTCTCGTAAGTGGCAGTGTAGGGATTGACAACCCCTATTTGTGTTGGTTGCGAGGATTTATTTGTTTTGTGTAGGTATGAGGGACTCGCGCGTAGCCTCCTACTGGATTGATACCTTGGTTCTCAAAAACTGAGGGAAATACTTACGCTACTTTGCTGCATCATCCCTTCCTCTTCGGGGAAAACCAACGCAGTGCTCAAGAGGTAGCAGGTCGCTCATTGCTTGTTGTTCTTGATGCAAAGCTCGTTGTGCGCTGAAGAGGTGGTTTTTGGTGACGTAGTTGTTCATGTCGTCGTCTTGCTCAATGAAGAGTGGGTTGGTAGAAGAACTTGTCCTATCCATCATTCCAAGCAAATATGTGAGTGGGAGAAAGATAAGAACTTATACCAAATGTACCTTGACCGATGTTGAAGATGGATCAATGATCATTCACATGTGTAACAAGGAGATAGCACATTTGGTACCAATTCTTATCGGTTTCTCGCACCTACACAAATAAAATCTTATGGTGGAGCTCGGTTAGGATGGTGGCGCAAAATTTGATGCAATTGTTAGTGAGCCACAATAATGTTGGAAAAGATTCACAAATTTGCAACTGCAACAAGTAGACCAATAGCAAGATATGATACACGGAAACACACACGCAAATAGATAAATGGGGTCGTGCAACCAAGGAATGAGCCAAAATGTGGAATCCACGAAAATGCTCTTGTTGCACAACAATATAGAGTCGCTAGCACGATTGCACAGTAGGCGGATACGAAACTTGTGCAGAACCTACTAAGCAAAAATGCAACGACTTCTATCCCAAGTATGCTACTTGTATGGTATTGTTATGATATGATCCAAGGTGGTCGAGTATGACAATCTTAATGTTGTATGATGCTATGGTTCTTGCTTAAAATCTCTTTTCTTATCTTTCCATTTTGCTTAAAAGCTTGTTTGGCTCTTTCTCTTTTGAGTTCTTTCTCATGCAAAACTTCACGAACCAAGATAACAATTGCGTATATGCGATGACAACCTTGTGACACAAGAGATGATACCAAGAAATGCACCACGATGATATGGTGTGTATGCTATGGGAAGTATGATCACTAATGTGCACAAGTAACGTTGCCGGCAATACTCAAAGGCTAGTCTCAATAGGCAAGGTATGCAAAATGGGCTATGGTGGTTATAAATGCAATGGCAAGAATGATGATATACCTCAATACCAAGATGATGTGGAAGTTACCGTTTCTTGCTTATGGTGGTGTCAAAATTGTAGGACGGTTGTTGTCGATGACTAGGTCAAGCGTATTTGCTCCCTGGTAATCGAAACCCAAGCAATACAACTAAAAGCAGGAGTAGGCTTTTACCTCATTTAGAGGGGTCGATCCTGGGTAAATTATTTGTGTCCTTTGTCCCGTTCAACCCCTTTAAGCTAACCCAGTTGCGATGGCTCCACACCTAAGTCCTTTTGCTAGGACATCTGCCGTGACAAATCCACGATAGTTGGCGTCCACTGTGGGGCTAGAGCATGGTGGTTTCGAGTTGTTGAAGGGCAGCTTCTCAAGGATCAAGGGATACGCCCTGGGTCGGATGACCAAGAGTCGCCGTGGCAAAATCTACATCGACGACGTAGGCTGGGGCCCCGATGCCGATTCAATCGAATACGGGTACCGGTTCCCCTTCGGCGGAATCCACGTCTTCATCGGCAAGATCGACGAGTCAAAGCCTGAGTTGTACACCTGCACCGACATCATCGAGACGGCTCGGCGCGCACGACCCGCCAAGGTTCAAACTGCCATGAAGCACGCTTTTGTTGGTTTTATTCATGGAACAGATCTTGAGGAAGGATCTGTGTCTGGTGGAGAGACAACCATCTCCTCTGATGATGAGTCCTCAACCGGAGAGACCAATTCCATGTATCAATTACAAGACGGCGGGCTTGGGGGCTATTCTGTTGGTGACAGTATTCCGGACCCCTATGAGCCGCCAAACAGAGTTGCGATCTTCATGGCCGGCACGCAACCGGTGCTGAATTCATCAACTGTGGCGGCTATGACTTCCGGTTCAACGGCTGCGGCGACACCGGGGCAAGAGACCCTATGCGCCCGCCGGCTCGGGTCTTATCCGAGCTCTTGGATGCGTTGGCAACGTTATTGTAACGCCCTCGATGCGGCTATAGCTCCCACGTGTCGAGGCACGACTTAGAGACATAACCGCATTGAAAGCAATGCCGCAAGTTAGGCAATCATCACAACATCCCATGTAATATACAGAATAAAAGGGGAGATACATAGTTGGCTTACACTCGCCACGTCACATAAAAGTACATAAATAACATACATCATCCAAACACTCATGGCCCGACTACGGCGCCAAAATAGAAGAAAACCCAACAAGCGACATGGTCCCGATCACCCCAACTGGGCACCACTACTGATCATCAGGAAAAGAAACATAGTAACGCTGAGAGTCCTCGTCGTACTCCCACTTGAGCTCAAGCGCGCCATCTGGAGCTGTATCATCGGGTCCTGCATCTGGTGTAATAGTAATCTGTGAGCCACAGGGACTCAGCAATCTCGCACCCTCGCGATCAAGACTATTTAAGCTTAATAGGTAGGATAGGGTAAATATATGTGGAGCTGTAGCAAGCGACTAGCATATATGGTGGCTAATTTATTCGCAAAAGAGAGCGAGAAGAGGAGGCAAAGCGCGAGCGAGAAACTAGAGAGCAACCTGCGCAAACATAACTCCAACACCGTGTCCACTTCCCGGACTCCACCGAGAAGGGGCCATCACGGTAACACACTCAGTTGATTCATTTTAATTAAGTTTATGTTCAAGTTATCTACAACCGGACATTAACAAATTCCCATCTACCCATAACCGCGGGCACGGCTTTCGAAAGTTCAATCCCTGCAGGGAGTCCCAACTTAGCCCATAACAAGCTCTCATGGTCAATGAAGGAATAGACCTCCACCCGAGACATTCCGATCAGACTCGGTATCCCGGTACAACAAGACATTTCGACAGGTTAAAACAAGACCAGCAACACCGCCCGAATGTGCCGACAAATCCCGATAGGAGCTACACATATCTCGTTCTTAGGGCACACTCAGATGAGCTCTCCATACAACTAAAACCAAACCTCGAGTTTCCCCGAGGGGGCGCTGCACAGGACTCTAGTTTGGACCAACACTCAGAGGAGCACTGGCCCGGGGGGGGGTTAAAATAAGATGACCCTCGGGCTCCGGAAACCCAAGGGGAAAAAGAGGCTAGGTGGCAAATGGTAAAACCAAGGTTGGGCATTGCTGGAAAAGCTTTAATCAAGGCGAACTATCAAGGGGTTCCCATTATAACCCAACCGCGTGAGGAACGCAAAAATCCGGGAACATAACACCGATATGATGGAAACTAGGGCAGCAAGAGTGGAACAAAACACTAGGCGAGAGGCCGAGCCTTCCACCCTTTACCAAGTATATAGATGCATTAAGATAACATGGCAACATAATGATATCCCAACAAGTAAATAAATGTTCCAACAAGGAATGGCTCCAATCTTCACCTGCAACTAACAACGCTATAAGAGGGGCTGAGCAAAGCGGTAACATAGCCAATCAACGGTTTGCTAGGATAATGGTGGGTTAGAGGCTGAACATGGCAATTTGGGAGGTTGACAAGCAAGTGGTAGGCATCGTAGCATTGGGCATAGCAAAAGAGCGAGCAAACTAGCATAACAAAGATAGTAGTGATTTTGAGGGTATGATCATCTTGCCTGCAAAGTTGTCAGAGTTGACTGGATCCTCAAAAGCAAACTCAATGGGCTCCTCGTTAGTGAACTCGTCTCCTGGCTCTACCCAAACAAGACAAACAAGCAACAAGGATACAATCAACCACGTGCAAGCTCAAACAATAAGATGCAATGATGGTATGCTATGCGGGATGCATATGCAAGATATGACAGGAAATGCATGAACCTGGCCTCAACTTGGAAAACCAAGTGTGCCACTGGAAAGAGGGGATGAAATCGCCTGAAAACAATATAAAGAACGCCGGAATCGGAGTTACGGTTTGGAAATGGCAAGCGATTCAAATATGACACCGGTTTGCGATTTACAGCAAGTAGGCATCTAAATGCAATGAGATGAACATGCTACAGCACTCAAACATGGCAACAAAATACATGGCTGGGAAGCATTCAAGATGCTTAACAAAATACTAGCACTGAGCTACGGCCAATTCATCCATTAAGAGGTTCAAACAAGCATGGCAAAAACGCAAATGGTAAACAGATCTCAGACTTAGTGAAATTAACACTTGTCTGGAATTTCAGATCAAGAAGCCCTCTTCGGAGCAGCAAAACAACATGCTACAGGACCTAAACATGACAAAGAAAGACATGGCATGGAGCTACTCAACAAGCTTAACAAAAGTCCCTTAGTGACCTTGAGCCAAAAGGGATCACAAAATATACTAACAAGCACACGAACATAGCTAAAACATAACCAGTTTTCAGACTTAGTGAAAACTGGGACATGCTGAAACATAACTCACGAAGGCTTGTAAACGAGCTCGATGCACTCACTACAGAGCAAGTCATGGCAAGACAAGCATACATCCATTAAGAAGGCACAAAATGCTAGCTAGACATGGCAAGAACAAGGGCATAGCATGCACGGATCAACTACAATAACATCGGCAAAATCGCAAACAAGTTGACGATCTGCCCAGATTCACAACGAAGCAAAAGTAGAGCTCGATTGACTCAAGCTAGGGTACTCCATATATGCAAACAAAGACATGGATGGATAGAGCACTACAATATTAACAAAACTCCTTTACTGATCATCCTCAAAAAAGGCACGGATCACTAGGAAATAGCATGAACATATGGCATCATGAACTAAATAATCCCAGACTTAGTGAAAACTACTAAGTCCCTGAAAACAGATTTACCGGGTGCCTCACTTTGCAAGCTTGCACAAGTCACCACACACATCACAAAAATGCATGGGTTGCACCTCTCGAAAGATAACAAGATGCTTAACAAAACATATGAAAGACTCACAGGCATATCATGCACACAACAATCATGGCAAAAATGACAAAAGTCTAAGATGAACTAGCAGATCTGACAATTAACTCACGAAGCCTCCTTCTAGCAGCATTTCGGGCATCAAGATGAACTCAAATGAAAATGATGCCATGGAAAGAAATGATGTACTCGTCGAGGCGAACATTTTGGTATACTATATGTCCAAATCGGAGCTACGGATGCGGAGATATGGCAGGTCAAAGTATGCACAAAAATTAGGGTTCGGAGGGAAAGTCAACCGAGATATTATTCTTAGATCTAGATCTGAACGGCACGCGGATCGAGGTCACCGGATTTTACTGTTCACCACTGGAGTCTTGCCGGAGAGGAAGAAGGCCGAGGTGGGGACGAGGAGGGAGAGGCCGGGGCGGCCAGAGCGGCAAGGCGGTGCCGGCTCGGGCGGCCGCGGTGGCGCGGTGGCGCCGGAGCGGCGAGGCAGCGGCGTGGCTCCCGGTGGCCGGAGCCGGCGAAGGAGGCGGCTGCTCGGGAGCGCGGGAGGAGGAGGAGATCGGGCGGCGGCGACGCCGGCTTGTGCCGCGGGGGCCTCCCGCGGGCTCGGGCGGGCCGGCGGTGGGTGGCGCTGCCATGTGGCGCGGCGTGATTGGCGGCGGCGGGCGGTGGCGGACACGTCCGGCCCGAATCAGGCGTGTCCGTCGGCGGGAGCTGCGGCGGATCTGGAGATTTAGGGTTTCGGGGAGAGGGAGAGATCCGAAATTCGGGGGGTCCTATTTATAGGCATAAGTGGAGCTAGGAGAGTCCAAATGAGGTGCGGTTTTCGGCCACGCAATCGTGATCGAACGCTCTAGATGATGGAGCATAGTTTGGTGGGTTTTGGGCCAAATTGGAGGGGTGTTGGGCTGCAACACACACGAGGCCTTTTCGGTCCCTCGGTTAACCGTTGGAGTATCAAACGAAGTCCAAATGATACGAAACTTGACAGGCGGTCTACCGGTAGTAAACCAAGGCCGCATGACAAGTCTCGATCCAATCCGGAAATGTTTAATCCCCAAACACGAAAGAAAGCTAGAAATGACCACCAGAGGAGAACGAAGCACCGGAATGCAAAATGGACAACGGGGAAAATGCTTGAATGCATGAGATGAACACGTATGCAAATGCAATGCACAAGATGACATGATATGAGATGCATGACAATGATAAAAACACACGGAGACAAAAACCCGAACCCGAGAAAATAAATTAACTTAAAGCCGGAAACGACAAGAGTTGGATTACATATTGGGAAAGTTATATCCGGGGTGTTACAGTTATTGGCTACAGAGGTAACCCCAGCGACTCAAGCATAGCATAAGGTGGACGTCGCGAAACTACGAGATGAGATAGCTTAGGCTAAGGAGGAGCTTAATGTTGAGAACACTAGGATGGCAACAGAGCGAGCCGCCTTGGACACAGAATCGCAACGGATTCAAGAAGAAGCTTTCCGGTTAAGCTTGGATCAGACTGCATCAAATGCCGTTCTTCGGAGGAGGCTGATACGTCCATTTTGCATCATGCTTTTCTATCGATATTTATTGCATTGTGGGGTGTTATTACACATTATGTCACAATACTTATGCCTATTCTCTCTTATTTTACAAGGTTTACATAAAGAGGGAGAATGCCGGCAGCTGGGAGCTGGAAAAGGAGCAAATATTATAGACCTATTCTGCACAGCTCCAAAATTCCTGAAACTTCACGGAAGACGTTTTCAGAATATATAAAAAATACTCAGCGGAAGAGATTCACCAGGGGGCCACACCCTGCCCACGAGGGTGGGGGCGCCCCCTACCTCGTGGGCCCCCTGGTGGCCCTCCGGTGGCCATCTTCTACTATCTGAAGTCTTTCGATGGGAAAAAATAGGAAGCCATCTTCTCGGATGAAACTCCGCCGCCACGAGGCAGAACCTTGGCGGAACCAATCTAGGGCTCTACTGGAGCTATTCTGGCGGGGAAACTTCCCTCCCAGAGGGGGAAATCATCGCCATCGTCATCACCAACGCTCCTCTCATCGGGAGAGGGCAATCTCCATCAACATCTTCATCAGTACCATCTCCTCTCAAAACCCTAGTTCATCTCTTGTATCCAATTCTTGTCTCCAAGTTCGGGATTGGTGCTAGTAGGTTGCTAGTAGTGTTAATTACTCCTTGTAGTTGACGCTAGTTGGTTTATTTGGTGGAAGATCATATGTTCAGATCCTATATGCATATTGATACCCCTCTGATTATGAACATGTTTATGCTTTGTGAGTAGTTACGTTTGTTCCTGGGGACATGGGAGAAGTCTTGCTATTAGTAGTCATGTGAATTTGGTATTCGTTCGATATTTTGATGAGATGTATGTTGTCTCTCCTCTAGTGGTGTTATGTGAACGGGGCTGATTTGGATCCATATGTTTCATGCTATGGTTAGGTTTACCTTAATACTTTTGTTGTAGTTGCGGATGCTTGCAATAGAGGTTAATCATAAGTGGGATGCTTGTCCAAGTAAGGATAGTACCCAAGCACCGGTCCACCCATACCAAATTATCAAAGTACCGAACGCGAATCATATGAGCGTGATGAAAACTAGCTTGACGACATTCCCATGCATCCTCGGGAGCGCTTTTCTCTATATGAGAGTTTGTCCAGGCTTGTCCTTTGCTGCAAAAAGGATTGGGCCACCTTGATGCACCTTATTTACTTTTATTACTTGTTGCTCGTTACAAGTTATCCTATCACAAAACTATCTGTTATCACTTGTTTTAGTACTTGCAGAGAATACCTTGCTGGAAACCGCTTATCATTTCCTTCTGCTCCTCGTTGGGTTCGACACTCTTACTTATCGAAAGGACTACGATAGATCCCCTATACTTGTGGGTCATCAAGACTCGTTTCTGGCGCCTTTGCCGGGGAGTGAAGCGCCTTTGGTAGGTGGAATTTGGTAAGGAAAAATTTATATAGTGTGCTTGTTACTATGGAAAGTAATCCTTTGAGGGGCTTGTTTGGGGTATCTTCCCCTGACCAGTAGAGCAAAGAGTTGCTCCTCAACCTACTAAACCTACTAAAAATGAAAATGTCTGCTTTGAAATTTCTCCAGGTATGATAGAAAAATTGCTAGCTAATCCTTTTTTAGGAGATGGAACAAAACATCCCGATGAGCATCTAATATATGTGGATGAAGTTTGTGGATTATTTAAGCTTGCAGGTGTACCCGGAGATGTTGTTAAGAAGAAGGTCTTCCCTTTATCTTTGAAGGGAGATGCATCGACATGGTATAGGCTATGTGATGATATGGGGTCTTGGAATTACAAACGATTGAAATTGGAATTTCATCAGAAGTTTTATCCTATGCATCTTGTTCATCGTGATCGCAATTATATATATAATTTTTGGCCTCGCGAAGGAGAAAGCATCGCTCAAGCTTGGGGGAGGCTTCAATCAATGTTATATCCATGCCCCAATCATGAGCTCTCAAGAGAGATGATTATTCAAAAATTTCATGCTCGGCTTTCTGATAACAATCGCACCATGCTTGATACTTCTTGTGCTGGCTCTTTTATGATGAAGACTATTGAATTCAAATGGGATTTATTGGAAAGAATTAAACGCAACTCTGAAGATTGGGACCTCGACAAAGGTAAGGAGTCAGGTATGACACCTAGTTTTGATTGTGTTAAATCTTTTATGGATACCGATGTTTTTCGTAAATTTAGCACTAAATATGGACTTGACTTTGAGATAGTAGCTTCTTTCTGTGAATCTTTTGCTACTTATGTTGATCTCCCCAAGGAGAAGTGGTTTAAATATCATCCTCCCATAGAGGTAAAAGTAGCTGCAGCTATTAAAGTTGAAGAAAAGATTGTCAGTTATAATGATCCTATTGTTCCTACTTCTTATGTTGAGAAAACACCTTTTCCGGTTAGGATAAAGGATCATGCTAAAGCTTCAACTATGGTTCGTAAAAGCAATATTAAAACTTATACACCTCATGAGCAAATTAAAGTTGAACCTGATATTGTTATTGTTAAAGATCTCTTGTCTGATAATATTGATGGGCATGTTATTTATTTCTGTGATGAAACTGCTAGAATTGCTAAACCTTGTGCTAAAGATAAACCTAGACCTGTGGTAGGCATGCCTGTTATTTCTGTTAAAATAGGAGATCATTGTTATCATGGCTTATGTGGTATGGGTGCCAGTGCTAGTGCAATACCTATTAGCCTATATAGAGAAATTATGCATGATATTGCACCTGTTGAGTTAGAAGATATTTATGTCACAATTAAACTTGCCAATAGAGATACTATTTCACCAATGGGAATATTTAGAGATGTTGAAGTCTTGTGTGGGAAAACTAAATATCCTGCTGATTTTCTTGTTCTTGGTTCCCCAGAAGATAGCTTTTGTCCCACTATATTTGGTAGACCCTTCTTAAACACTGTTAATGCTACCATAGATTGCAAAAGGGATGTTGTTACTATCGGTTTAGATGATATGACTCATGAATTTAATTTCTCTAAATTTAGTAGACAACACCATGAAGAAGAATTACCTAGTAAGGATGAAATTATTGGTCTTGCTTCTATTGTCGTACCTCCTAGTGATCCTTTAGAACAATATTTGCTAGACCATGAAAATGACATGTTTATGAATGAAAGAAGGGAAATAGACAAAGTATTCTTTAAATAGGAACCTATTCTGAAAAACAGTTTTCCTGTTGAAATCCTAGGGGATTCTCCTCCACCCAAGGGTGATCCCGTGTTTGAGCTTAAACCGTTACCTGATACTCTTAAATATGCTTATCTTGATGAGAAAAAGATATATCCTGTTATTATTAGTGCTAACCTTTCAGAGCATGAGGAAGAGAGATTATTGAAAACTCTGAAGAAGCACCGTGCTGCTATTGGGTATACTCTTGATGATCTTAAGGGCATTAGTCCCACTCTATGTCAACATAAAATTAATTTGGAAGAAAATGCTAAACCAGTTCGTGATCATCAACGACGACAAATGAAAGAAGTGGTAAGAAAAGAAATACTAAAGCTTCTTGAGGCAGGTATAATTTATACCGTTGCTGATAGTCAGTGGGTAAGTCCTGTCCATTGTGTCCCTAAGAAGGGAGGTATTACTATCGTTCCTAATGATAAAGATGAATTGATTCCTCAAAGAATTATTATAGGTTATAGGATGGTAATTGATTTCCGCAAATTAAATAAGGCTACTAAAAAGGATCATTACCCATTACCTTTTATCGATCAAATGCTAGAAAGATTATCCAAACATACACATTTTTGCTTTCTAGATGGTTATTCTGGTTTCTCTCAAATACCTGTATCAGCCAAAGATCAATCAAAGACTACTTTTACTTGCCCTTTTGGTACTTTTGCTTATAGATATATGCCTTTTGGTCTATGTAATGCACCTGCTACGTTTCGAAGATGCATGATGGCTATATTCTCTGACTTTTGTGAAAAGATTTGTGAGGTTTTCATGGACGATTTCTCTACCTATGGATCTTCTTTTGATGATTGCTTGAGCAACCTTGATCGAGTTTTGCAGAGATGTGAAGAAACTAATCTTGTCTTGAATTGTGAAAAGTGCCACTTTATGGTTAATGAAGGTATTGTCTTGGGGCACAAAGTTTCTGAAAGAGGTATTGAGGTTGATAAAGCCAAGGTTGATGCTATTGAGGAGATGCCATGTCCCAAGGACATCAAAGGTATAAGAAGTTTCCTTGGTCATGCCGGATTTTATAGGAGGTTCATTAAGGACTTCTCAAAAATTTCTCGGACTCTGACTAATTTATTACAAAAAGATATACCATTTGTTTTTGATGATGATTGTGTAGAAGCATTTGAAATACTTAAGAAAGCATTGATCTCTGCACCTATTGTTTAGCCACCTGATTGGAATTTACCCTTTAAAATCATGTGTGATGCTAGTGATTATGCTGTAGGTGTTGTTCTAGGGCAAAGAGTTGATAAGAAATCAAATGTTATTCAATATGCTAGTAAAACCCTAGACAATGCTCAAAGAAATTATGCTACTACTGAAAAGGAATTCTTAGCAGTTGTATTTGCTTGTGATAAGTTCAGACCTTATATTGTTGATTCCAAAGTAACTATTCACACTGATCATGCTGCTATTAAATATCTTATGGTAAAGAAAGATGCTAAACCTAGACTTATTAGATGGGTTCTCTTGCTACAAGAATTTGACTTACATATTGTTGATAGAAAGGGAGCTGAGAACCCTGTTGCAGACAACTTGTCTAGGTTAGAAAATTTGCTTGATCACCCACTTCCTATTGATGATAGCTTTCCTGATGAGCAATTAAATGTCATAAATGCTTCTAATACTGCTCCATGGTATGCTGATTATGCTAATTACATTATTGCTAAATTTATACCACCTAGTTTCACATACCAGCAAAAGAAAAAGTTCTTCTATGATTTGAGGCATTACTTTTGGGATGACCCACATCTTTATAAAGAAGGAGTAGACGGTGTTATTAGACGTTGTGTACCTGAGCATGAACAGGAATAGATCATACGGAAGTGTCACTCCGAAGCTTATGGAGGACACCATGCTGGAGATAGAACTGCACATAAGGTATTGCAATCTGGTTTTTATTGGCCTACTCTCTTCAAGGATGCCCATAAGTTTGTCTTATCTTGTGATGAGTGTCAAAGAATTGGTAATATTAGTAGACGTCAAGAAATGCCTATGAATTATTCACTTATTATTGAACCATTTGATGTTTGGGGCTTTGACTATATGGGACCTTTTCCTTCCTCTAATGGATATACACATATTTTAGTTGTTGTTGATTACGTTACTAAGTGGGTAGAAGCTATTCCAACTAGTAGTGTTGATCATAACACTTCTATTAAAATGCTTAAAGAAGTAATTTTCCAAGATTTGGAGTCCCTAGATATTTAATGACTGATGGTGGTTCACATTTTATTCATGGTGCTTTCCTTAAAATGCTTGCTAAATATGATGTTAATCATAGAATTGCATCTCCTTATCACCCACAGTCTAGTGGTCAAGTAGAATTGAGTAATAGAGAGCTCAAATTAATTTTGCAAAAGACTGTTAATAGATCTAGAAAGAATTGGTCCAAGAAACTTGATGATGCATTATGGGCCTATAGAACTGCATATAAAAATCCTATGGGTATGTCTCCGTATAAAATGGTTTATGGAAAAGCATGTCACTTACCTCTCGAACTAGAACACAAGGCATATTGGGCTATTAAAGGGCTCAATTATGATTTTAAACTTGACGGTGAGAAGAGGTTATTTGATATTAGCTCACTCGATGAATGGAGAACCCAAGCCTACGAAAATGCCAAGTTGTTTAAAGAAAAAGTTAAAAGATGGCATGATAAAAGGATACAAAAGCGTGAGTCTAATGTAGGTGATTATGTATTGCTATACAAGTCTCGTTTAAGATTTTTTGCAGGAAAACTTCTCTCTAAATGGGAAGGTCCTTACATTATCGAGGAGGTCTATCGTTCCGGTGCCATAAAAATCAACAACTTTGAAGGCACAAATCCGAAGGTGGTGAACGGTCAAAGAATCAAACATTATATCTCAGGTAATCCTATAAATGTTGAAACCAATGTTATTGAAACCGTAACCCCGGAGGAATACATAAGGGACACTTTCCGGAATGTTCCAAACTCCAAAAAGGAATAGGTATGTGGTACGGTAAGTAAACCGACTCCAAAACAGTTTTTAAGGCAATATTTCTCCGTTTTGGAATATTTAGAAAAATAGAAAAATAAGAAGCAGTCCGGGAAGGACACGAGGGCTCCACGAGGGTGGAGGGCGCGCCCCCTACCTCGTGGGCACCTCGTGTGCTCTCCGGATTCCATTTTCATACACGACACATATTTTGGTCGGTAAAAATTCATTATATAATCCCCGGGGTTTTTGACTCCTGTATCACGCAAAAATCTCCTGTTTGTGTTTCGAGCTGTTTCTATTGCAGATTAGAGCAAGATGTCTTCGTAAGAGTCAGTCGGGGAGAGTCGGGTGTCTCATCCGGCACCGAGATCAATGACAAACAACAATGTTGACCCCTTTGGGCCGGCAACAGAGGAAGAGATGGAGGCTGAATTGAAGAGGATAGATGCCATGGAAGAGGATCAAGAAGTCACTTCCCGCTTCCGAGCTGGATTCACAATGGGAGAACTTCAGAGCTCGGCTATTCCAAATTCGCTTATCCCTTCCAATGTTAGGTTTCTTTCTTATGAGAATATGAAAAAGAGTGTCACTGGTTCTCCCGCAGCTATGCAACATCCTTGGGTTCAGGGAGCTTTGGCTGTTACAGCAAAACTCCGAAAGGAAATAATGGACCTCAAGTAGCAAGTCAATAAGCTCAAGGAGGAGAATCGTATCCCGAGGGGCATCATCGCCAAGAATATCACATCACCATCCCCAAAAAGAGAAACATAATCGCATGGGTATGGGCACTCCCCTTGGCAACTGCCAAGCTTGGGGGAGTGCCCCGGTATCGTATCACCATCACTTTTATCTTTATCGTTTTCCTTAGTTCGATCCTTTTGGTATTATCTTGATCTAGTAGAATAAAGTTTATGGCATGATCTAGTTTTGAGTTTTGCTTTATAATCCCTCTATGTAATCGAGTCTGTGAGCTATATAATACAGATTAGTGTTGAGTCAAGGGCTTGATTATTTTGCCATGATCCTAAGGGAACAAAAGAAAAGAGAAAGGAATAAAAAGAAACATAGAGATCATGTGAGTCTTATGGAGAGTAATGAGCTCACATAGAAAAAAGTATGATGAATAAAAGTTGTTGAGGGTTGACAAACATAGTTTTGGTCATCGTTGCAATTAATAGGAAGTAATAAAGAAAGAGAGGTCTTCACATATAGATATACTATCTTGGACATCTTTTATGATTGTGAGCACTCATTAAAATATGACATGCTAAAGAGTTGATGTTGGACAAGGAAGACAACGTAATGGGTTATGTTTTCTTACATCTGGGATAAATTATATTTTCACGGATCATCCAACATAGTTGAGCTTGCCTTTCTCCCTCATGCTAGCCAAATTCACCGCACCAAGTAGAGATACTACTTGGGCTTCCAAATACTCTTAAAACCAGTCTTGCCATGAGAGTCCACTATACCTACCTATGGATTGAGTAAGATCCTCTAAGTAAGTTGTCATCGGTGCAAGCAATAAAAATTGCTCTCTAAATATGTATTACTTATTAGTGTGGGAGAAATAATCTTTATACGATTGTGTGATACGGAAGAAATAAAAGCGACAGACTGCATAATAAAGGTCCATATCACAAGTGGCAATATAAAGTGATGTTCTTTCGCATTAAGATTTTGTGCATCCAACTACAAAAGCGCATGCCAACCTCTGCTTCCCTCTGCGAAGGGCTTATCTTTTACTTTTATCCCTGACATTGCATAAGAGTCATGGTGATCTTCACCCTTCATTTTTACATTTTATCCTTTGGTAAGCACAGTATGTTGGAAAGATCCTGGTATATATGGCTAATTGGATGTGAGTTTTCGTGAACTATTATTGTTGACGTTACCCTTGAGGTAAAACGTTGGGAGGCAAAACTATAAGCCCTTGTCTTTCTCTATGTCCGATTAAAACTCCATACCCATAAGTATTGCGTGAGTGTCAGCAATTGTGAAAGACTATATGATGGTTGAGTATGTGGACTTGCTGAAAAGCTCTTATATATTGACTCTTTCCTATGTTATGATAAATTGCAATTGCTCCAATGACTGAGATTATAGTTTGTTAGTTTTCAATGAAGTTTACGATTCATACTTGAAATTGTGATTGAATTATTACTCTAGCATAAGAGATCATATGACAAGAATTATATATGTTGTTGTTTTAAGAATGATCATGATGCCCTCATGTCCGTATTTTATTTTATCGACACCTCTATCTCTAAACATCACTACAAAAAAAATACACTTCCGTGATGATGCGTGTTTGTCATAGTAGGTCGCGTTTTTTGTCATGCATGTACATCCATGACAAATTTATGACAGAATCAAGATAGTCATACATGTGCTGTCATAGAAGTATTCCATGACATTACCAAAATTATCATCACGGAAGTGTCCGCTTCCATGACGATAAATCGCGCGTCACAGAAGTGCTTTCGTCAAGGGTGACTGAAACGTGGCATCCACCGTAACGGAACGCCGTTAAGCTATCGGGTCGGGTTTTGGATCCGATAACCCGTTAACAGCCCCGACCAATGGGAGTTTCCACGTGTAAAATCATCATTGGCTGGAGGAAACACGTGTCGGCTCACCGTTGGGACAGATGTCATCCGCTCATTGGACCGAAGGTGCCTATGATACGGTGACACGTGGCACGGCCCAACAGAGGCCCATTCGTGTGAAAAGGCCGGCCCGTTTGACTTGGTCAAAAGGTGGCGGGCCGGACCACGGAAATCATGTTAACGGCCTGTTGGCATATAGCCCATTTACAGTCCGCTAACCCAGGGCCCGTTACGCCCTTTCTGAATTAGGCCCAGTAGCGTCATCTGGGCCATCCAATATGATTTAGCCCGTTTTAACTTCCGGCCCATGTGTGGCCCATGACTTCTTTCGACCCATCTGAGGACCTTTGTAACTCTTGGCCCATTAACGGCCCGTGGTGAAAATGGCCCGTAATGAACAGTGTATCACTTTATACCCATTAACGGCCCGTTATTCCATTGGGCCGTTTCTAGCCCAAGTTATCTTTCGGCCTTCTCAGGGCCCATTGATTCTTGGGCTCATTTGCAGCATTCGGTTACATACGGCCCGTTACTGTCATTTTCTGCTTGTGGGCCAAATTCAGCCCGTCGTTACAGTCGGACCGTTTGTGGACCGTTAATACGTTGGGCCATTTTCATGTAAAAAAACATGTTGGGCTGTTTTCATAAAGTTATCAAATACGGCCTATTAACAACCCGTTATGGTCCACAAATAGTACGGCCCATGATTGGCAAAATGATGATACGCCCCGTAGAAGGCCCATGGATCCTACGGCCCGTATGAGGCCCATGGATAGTACGGCCCGTAGAAGGCCCATGGATGCTACGGCCCATAGAAGGCCCATGGACCGTAAGGCCCGTATAGAAGGCCGATGGATCCTACGGCCGGACGAAGGCCCATGGATCATACGGCCCGTAGAAGGCCCATGATTATTTTGGCCTAGTTACCAAAAATAGGCTATTGTGGCCACTAGAAAAAAACAGAAAAAGAACTGCAGTGACTACAAGCAAACAACTAAACAAGACAATAAGGAAATAAATAAGCAAGCAATTAACGCTAGCCTATTACCGCTATTACACATATTACATCCACTGGGCATCAAAGTTCGCAACCAGTGAAAATATAGGGAACAAAGCAACACATTACATACATTGGCCGTCAAAATTGGCCACCAGTGCAAATAAACGCGGCAGCAAAACAAGAGCATAACTGAAACAACTTTAGAAGAGCTCAAGAAACGTTATCCTGGGTATCCACCATGCTGGCAATAAGCTTACCAAGCTGATTAGCTTTGTCCTTTTTGGTGCTAAAATCCTCCAACACTTGTTGTTGCACCAGAAAGTATGCATCTGAATGCTCCAGGGACTTCCGCAGTCCTTCCGCTTCTTGTCGCAACACAGCTGATCGATGTCTTTCAGCTTGTAGTTGATACTCAAGAAACCGAACTGATTCAGACAGTGGGTTTAAATAGCTTGTGCAAGCGGTAGTGGCTAGTAACTCGAACACTAAACCAAGACAAGACTTTGGGGTTGTCTCGCTGTCTTCAAGATAGTCTTCCTTAGCTGTTTTATCAGCTTTGTTGGAGACCAACAAGGATGTGTTACTATCCTGAACCTTATCTGCATTACTTCCTTTACCATTGCTTTATAAGGCACTCTTCCCCAATATTCTGTCAGCATTCTAAAAGAAGAAACAAGCAGACACATAACAAGTTTAGCATGTACTAGTATATGAAACTCATTTCGGTGAACCAGTTCATTAGTAAGGTGGACAGGATTGAGGTACCGAGTCTTCAATTGCCAAGTACTAGTACATAATAAAAGCATCAAACAAACATATATCTATGTCCTATGATCACTGCATCGTCTTGCCAAATCAAAATAGAAACACGGTTCAAATCATATCAGTTCAAGACAAAGCAGCAGTGAAAGAATACAAAGCGTGGGAAACTACACGGCACAATAAGATTTCAGATGGGTACCGCGGGTCTACATGTACAACAACACTATTGGCTCTATTGTGATGCTACTAATGTGCATGATATGAAAGTCAACTATATACACAATTGAAATTGAAATCAACAGAGCTATTGATAAGAGCAAACCTGTTAAATAAACATGCGTGAACATACCTGCTGTGCCATTGGAGTTTCGATTGGATCCTTCAATTTGAAAATAAGTTTGTATGAGTAAATACAGTGATACAAGAGCAAAGCAATCATAGTTAAAAAAAGGCGCGCCTAAGCGAGCGCTTAAGCGCGCCTAGGCTCTAGGTGTTGGCAAAACGCATTGCGCATAACTACGCATAATCTGTGCATAAGCATGCGCTTTGGTCAGTAAAGCGCAAGGTGGTGGCAAAACACACAATTAACGCCTAGCGCTTTTTTGAACTATGATAGCAATGGAATCTTAAATTAGAACAGTTGTTCTTCAGGTTTAGGCACTTGTTCTACATGAACAGAGTATAGTAAGACGCAAGAATATAATACTTAAAAATAGAAAATGAGCTCATGGACCTGACCACATTCTTGGTTCGGGACCAGTACAGAACAAGGCGTTCCCAGTCATCATCCAGTAAATGTGTCTCGGGAGAACGTAAGGGAATTTGATGAATTTGTTTGCCGGTGAAGTACGTTTTCTTCAGGTAATTCTGATACTGTCACCAAGCATTCTTGAAGATGGCAGAGGTATTAGCACAGGTTATCTCATCCTGAGTTTCCAAATCGGTCCTTCTCTATAGAGAAAAATGGGAAAATTTGCTGTATTATAACCATCATGGAGGTAGGATGTATGGGATGAAGCAAAGTAATTGCCATGACTAACATTACTTACACATAACTCCTGGACAAACACTTGCAACTGGCATTTTGCTTCATCTTCAGTATAATATTTCCAAGATGGGAATATACGCACATACGATTTAACAACATCAAATGCGATAGATGCTAAACTACGACTAGTGGGTTGTGCTTCCTCCACAGGAATAGGCGTACTAACTGGTGGAGTTGGGGTTCCCCATGATAGTACTGGCCCTTTGGGCACTGGAGCTGCCTTACTAACTGCTCTTGTTTGGAGCTCTATGGTGGAGATGGTGTTGTGTCAACAGGAACTGGGTTACTATTGGCTGGGGTTGGGGTTAGATTGGGTGAAGCTGGTTCTTTGTCCATCACAGTAGGGGTACAATCTGCGAGAGTTTGGGTTATGTGTGGTAGGGCTGGTTCTTGTGCATGTACAACCGGGGTGCTATCTCCACCAAGAGGTAGCACTGTTTTATTTGAAGACCGTGTTTTTAGTCCGCTAGATACTGGCATCACCCGCTCCAATTCAAATGGCTGATAAACAGGAAACATAGTTGAATGTACAGACATTTATGAGAGACAGATGCAATAGATAGTGTGGAAAAAAGAGGGCATGAAATAGTTTACATGTATATTGTTTAACTAAAACGGATAGCATGACATAATTTCACATATATGATGTCTATCTAAACTGGATAGCATAGCATAATATAATTCAAAGATATGACGAATAACTAAACAGGATCGCATGACATAATTCACCTACATGTTATGTAAGTAATCAGGATCGCATCATTTAATTCACATATGTGATTTATATGCTAAACAGAGGGCATTCAATATGATGTCTGAACTAAGAACATGGTGTCGAATATTGTGTATATATTGTCTAAACTATGCAATGCAAGACACCGTATGCATGATATGAGCAGTATAACCGTGCCAAGTTAGAGCATACACCTCAGTGGGGGAATAGGACTGATCATCTGTCTCTAAATCCATCTTTGAGGAGCTATCAGGACCCAACAAGAGATCTTCTTTGACAGGTAGCACTGTCTGCTCTGAAGGCCTTGTTTTCACTCCAGATTTTTCCATCTCCCACCCAAATGGCTGATTCACGGGAATAGTAGTTTAATGTACAAAAATTGTCGACAAATGGAAATGTAATGAAGAAAAGGATGGGAAAGATATCATTCAAATATATGATGCCTGGTTAAACAGGATGGCATTGCACATTTCACATATATTATGGCTGGCTAAAAGACATGAGACTGCATAATTCCCATATATGATATAGAAACTAAATAGGTAGCATTACAAAACATGTCTAAACTAAGCAGATGACATATATGATGTCAAAAGTAGGCACTGCAAGGCAACATATGCATGATATGACTAACATCATCATGCCAAGGTAGAGCAAACACCTTGGGGGTAAATAGGAGTGGTCAGCAGCGTCTGAATCCGCCTCAGAACAGATATCTTCCTCTGGATTACAATCTGGAGAGGGGTGGGGAGGGTTTTCCATTGAACCCACCATGGAGCGATGTCTGCATAACATTGTATTGCCGCGCAAAACTCTTCTCTTTTTCTCTACATGTTCAGCATGATTGTGTACAATATCTGACATGCATACGAAAAAAATATGGTGAGATTATGTAAGGGGAGCATGCAGAAATTTAGAGTGATGGTAACAACCAGTGGATCGACGTTTTTCCGTTGAACCAAAATAGCCCTAATGGATCGATGTGAATGTATAGTAATAAGTGATGCAACAAGTGTGCAACCTCTTTGCCGTAGCCGTGTCGACCTCAGCATCATTGGGTTGGTCGCTGAAGTAGTTGAGCTAGAGGTAGCTGTCGGAGGTGTGGAGGAAGATCTGAGGAATCTGTACACGGCATCCAGGGCACTGCTCTATTGTGATGGATCGTTCTGTCGTTGGAGCAGCTCTGGTGAGCCATAAGACGTCAAGGCTGAAGCAGCACAAGACAGGCATCGTCAATCTCAAGTGGGATTCTAATAGCATCTCCAATAGATGATGTAAAATGGACGTAAAATTAACATCACCAAAAACCACCTGACTACAACAGATGAGGTAAAAACTGTTGACTCTAAACTTAACTGCCGAAACTGAAATTTATTGTGGAATCTGAATGCTACTGTCGAAACTAAACGCAATGGTAGCAGAGAGGCACTTGACATGTAGTTTAGGGAGGGCCTGCAGCTCATCTTCAACCTGCCCCCCCCCCCCCGAGCCGCCAGCCACCACCGGCTGAACCGCCGGCCCCAGTGCCGCCTCGCCGCCCCAAAACAACTCGCCACCGCCGCCCCGGCCAGCCCTCTAGGCCCCCTGCTCCCCGCCCTGAACCCTAAGATAGATAGTGGGGTACCTCTCCGGCGAGCCCCCGTCCCCGTGGCGGGTGGTTCTCCCTTAACTCCAGCGAGCCCCCCCCCAACCCCTCGAAATTGACTGACCCAAAAGTCGATTCAGTCGACTGAAGTGTGTCTTAGTCAGAGCAGAGCAGCAGCAGCAGGTGGGTGAGTGAGCGATCGAGTGAAAGCCGGAGCATTAGCAGCAGCGCAAGCGAGCGAGAGCCGGAGCAGCAGCAGCAGATCCGGCTGGTATGGACGCCGCCACCGAAGGTGCCTCACACTGGGGGAGAGCCACCGTGGAGAAGTCGCCCACGGCGCCGGCTTCAAGGTAGCCGCACCATGGGGGTGCGGGATGGAGCACCGTCGGCGCTGGGAGGTTGAGTTAAGGAGAACGTGCGATGCAATGAGTGTACAACCTCTTTAGTGGTGCCGAGGAGGCCTCGGCTTCGTCCGAGGAGTCGGTGAGGATGCTGCAGTTCTGGTGGAGCAGGTTAAGGTGGCGCTGTGCGGATGGAGCAGCCGTGATAGACGAGGCGATCGTCGGAGCAGCTCCTTGGAAGTGGAGGACGGGGCGGTTGGACCGGCGGGATGGCGAGATGGACGACGGATCCTCATCCGGGGAGGTGGACGAGGGACGTCGAGCTGTTGCGGTGGACAACATCGTCAGGGAAGAGGCTCCGGCTGGGCAGTGGTGACGTGGCGGATGGAGGAGGGTGGGGTTTCACGGCTGGAGCGGAGAGGTTATGGCGGCCTGGGATTTTGAATGGCGAAAAGGGGGCGATGGGAGGGGGTGAAGCATGACATAGGGACGCGCTTGTCCAAAATGTAGGGTGTGTTACAAAAGTACCCCCCACCGATTTGAACTAGCGGCCCTTTCGGCTCAAGGTTAGAAGGGGGATTTCACGTGTCGGGATTTGGTAGCTGGAGGGAGTTTTCTCGCGCGTTGTAATTTCGGGATAGCAAGGCGTGGGTTGTGAAGGCGCCAGTTTTGGGAGCACGATATCTGAATTTTCGGGATATAACAAGACACGGGTTGAATTTTAGGGACAAGCCTAACGTGTAGTAATATTGTACTTGTACGTACCAAATCAATTCGCACTTTCCTCAACAAAAAATAAAACAAAAAAATAAAACTATTCACACCACACAAAGAGAGAGTCTTGCCCCGTTTTACTATACAAATGCTATTCAAAGCTACTCCCTACTTCCATCTATATAGGGCCTAATGCGTTTTTCGATGCTAACTTTGACCAAATATTAGAGCAATGATATATGACATGCAACTTACACAAAGCACACCATTAAATTCGCCTGTGAAAGGTTCTTTCAATGATAAAATTTTCACATTGTGCATGTCATGTACTATTAATCTTGTCAATAGTCAAAGGCGGTCTTAAAAATCTCATTACGCCCTATATAGATGGAAGGAGGGAGTATGAATCCATGTTATGTCCGATTAAATTTTTTCGCTTGTTTTATAATGCATGTAACCTACTCATACCAACATTTTAGTGCATTCCAAATGTCTATACTACCGCTGCAATTCGAACTAAATTTGAATTCGTTTCTCTATTCAATAAGAATCTACAATCATGATTGTTGCCAACTTCAACCATCATAGTTTCCTTGCTATCCTCCAGATATAAATCGAACGGCCTATAATGCAGGATGGCAGGCACACCATCATCAACAACTCCGTTTTTTATAAGAGTAGAGATAAAATATATTAAATGTAGTATAATATGTTCATAACCACACCATGTGTATCACCGTTATATATATTCACACATGCGTCGGTTTGAAACACTATAATAAATTCTTCAAATATCCGAATTCACTTTTATAATGAAGTATATATGATCTCTATTCGTCTTTTACACCCACACAACCCTCTTATCTTTGTAGCTAGCACTAACTTTCTCTTGTGCATGCACACGCCCGCATCCCTCTCACCCTCCCTCAGCATTCTCTAGCTCCATCGTGCAAATTCGTCTTTTCACTTTAGGTCGTTCACCCACGGTGTGTCTAGGCCCCCTAACTCCTTCTTTACAACACACATCGATTGATATGCCTCTCTAGCCAGGTGTTCCTAGCACAAACACAAGCTTCCCCTCTTCTCTTGTCACCGTCCATGCCTCACTCCCACCACTCTTTTCATCGTTCTCGTACTCGCACACTCCTCCCCCCTTGATATAGTATGCCTCTCGTACGACCTCCTACATGCATCCCTCTCTCTCTATCCTTCTCCTCGTGCCTCATTTGCTTCTAACACACACATGCATGTATACCGATCGATCTCCCAACATATACCTAGATCGACTTTAACTACCCCCCATCGATCGATGTACCTCACAAGTTATGTCTCTCCTTTCTCTAACAAAGGGCGATTGATCTTCCTATGTGGTTACGTCTGCTTACCACAGCCACATCATCCCCCCTCATCATTCGTGCATGCCTCCTGACCCGTCTCTCACACGCACGGGCACAGACAACAAGCAGCCATCTCCTGTCTTATTGATATTGCGGGCGTGCCCTCCGTTTGTCTAGCAAGCCTATCCCACCATTTGTTAGAAGCAACTCCACTACCACCCCCTCCAACACTCTAGCCCTGTCTCTCTCCCAACCTTATTCCTCTCCTGCACATATGCATGGATGCCGATCGATCTCCCTTAATACATGAGGCAGATCGATCTCCTTAATACATGAGGTAGGCCTCTCTCCTCCTCCACACATATTCCAGCCATTGTACCTCTATAGTTAATTGGGCCTCCCTCTACCCCCACCACACACCGATAGTCGAGCGCTGCAGGTAGGTATCCATGCCACAGAGACAAATTGCACATGTCCCATCTCATGTTCCAGTAGGCCAGCCACTCTATATCTTTGACGTGGGCACACACAAATTCGATGGCACTCTTTATCGATCGCGCGCGCACACACACACACACATCATCCCTCTCTTCGATTCTATGGACACCTCAAGATGGATTTGTATGAGTAGTTTATCTTGTGAGAGAAAAGGTTGAACGAGGGAAGGCCTTATTTGCAAACGTGGAGAGACGTGTGGGTATATTTTTGCAAAATTGCCATAGTTTATTTCCTGTCCGTTAGATATAAATCCGATGGCCTATATTGCAGGATGGCACGCACACCATCATCACCAACTCTGTTTTCTACTCCCTCCGTCCGAAAATACTTGTCCGCAAAATGGATAAAAAGAGATGTATCTAAAACTAAAATACGTCTAGATACATTTCCTTTTATCCATTTTGATGACAAGTATTTCCGGACGAAGGGTGTATTTGTCTTTTTAGAGATTTCAACAAGTGACTATGACCGGACCTTACCAACATACTCAAAAAAGTAGTCCATAATTTTGATGTTACCCTCTTTTCTTGTCGGTGCAGTGCCATCTGGATACCTCATAAATAAATAAAGTACTACATGATACTAATATATGATACATGGCGCGGGAGTACTAAGTATTATTAATACAGTTTTGCTAGAACTCCTCTAGATGAGATATAATTTGGTCTCATTCATCTTTTATAGCCATTGGAGGTGATGCTATATAAGATGCGTGTGTGCTGACGTGGGTTGTATTTGTTCTTGTGCAACGAACTGACCACTGCATGTCATGTTTGATAGTCTCAAGTCACTAAAAGCATACAAGCCCCACATCTATTCTTGGTTGATTCCTCTATTTATGTCAAAAAATTAGAACCAACGTGATAGTTAATGCACCACGCCTATGTGTTTACTATTTGGTTTTCGTAAGATGACTTAATACTCACCTAGACGGAGGGAGTATTCGATTTGACAGCGGGCGGCGCAGTTCCCGATACGGCTTTAATGCAGAAGAGGGAGGGAGTAGCGGTTCCCGATATGTTGAACGGCCAATGCATCCACCTTCAATTAATGCATGAGGGAAGTAATAGGAGGAGGTCCGGGAAAAGAGGTTGCACAATGTGAATGCAACGCAGTTTGCCCTCATATAAAGGCGCCCCTCCATTCCAATGCATCTACCACATTGTACGCACCTAAGCATTTGCCTAAGCACCTACACTAAGCGCAAAAGAGCTCACTCCAGACCCATGGCGGCGATGCTCGTGAGCAGCCAGCGGCTACACCAGATGGTCCACGACGCCGGCCTACGGCATGGCGCCGAGGATCGTCTCCAAACGGTGTTGGAGACCGGCTGGTGGATGGCCGCCTTCGACGCCAACTACGACTCTCGGTTGGACCAGATGATCGTTGCCACCAGCAACAAGTTCACCATCCTCAAGAAGCTCGCGGACGACATCGCTGTACTCCTCCAGCCCGCGCGCCCGGGCTCCTCATCGCCTTCCACCCTAATCGGCCTCCATGGCCGGAACCTCTTTCAAGCACTGGTGGCCCTGCAACTGCCCGCCGATGCCACGAAGAATGTCCACCTGGAGGTCGCGCTTGCCGCGAGGCGCCTCGCCCTGCAAGAATTCGTCGACCTACACATCCACATGTACGAGGAAATCGTGTACATAGGTATCTACAAGGCCAGTGAGGACGCTACAACGTTGGCCTTCCTCAACCGGCTGGAAGGCTTGGATGGCTTTGCTGAGAAGCACCTCGACCTCGCCACAAAAGCCGCCGCTCCTTAGCCACCAGTCGGTGGCCCGCCGCACTAAGTTGAGGAGGAGGAGGTCGTACGTTCATGGATCCATCTTTCTTCTTTCCTTTTGTAACCACCACTGCGATCGCATCATCGTGGCCTTAATTCTTATTGTGATGTTGCATTCTCGTTCCAATCAATACCGACATGTGCGATCCCTTTGCTTAATTATATGCATCACTGTAACTAGTACTCCATCCGTCAATTTATATGTTGTGCTTACCTTTTCCATCAACTTCGTGCAACGTGTGGGCATCTTGCTAGAAACACTAGAATATGTCTATATAATCCATATGTGATAGTCCATTTGAAATCTCAAAAAAGACAAATATTTAGGTACGGAGGGAGTAATATATTAGGAGTATATCAAAACAATAGTGATTTCTTTCAAGTTTGTGAACAAATACTACTATTCTACTACTTTGGATCCGTCACAACGCACGGGCACATTGCTCGTAAAAGGAAAAGGCCTGCCGCATTCGCGTTGCACCCCCACACGCCCGGGAATCGGGAGTACAATACAGCCCGTCCGACCCGACACATAGCTTAGGGAAGGCGTGTTGCCTAGTATTTTCACTTTCATGTGGGACCGCCGTTGTGCAAACCGACACCCCGCCCGCCGCGGGGTTAGAAAACAGAAACGAGGGGAAGATCTAGCTGTAGCACGGAAGCCAAGAAATTTGGTGTCATACGGGGCTCGTTGATAGAGTAGGAGCATTCCGTACTAGTACTACTCCTACTAGTACCAAGTTTGTACTCCTAATACTATATTACTAGTACTACCACTATACAACTAGTAGGTACATTCATGGCACAACATCGTAGGAACAAAAAACGGGAAGATCTTGTTTGGGTGATTTATCTTTTTTTTCAATCAACGTAGTATGAATAATATGATGTGGGGGGCACCCATGAAGCTTATGTGGCTTGGTTGCATGGCTACGGAAGCTTAGAGAAAAATAAATAGATAATGTGTTTAGAGTCCACTCCACTAAATAGATATATATACTTTGGATCCATTGCAACGGACCGGCACATCTATATCTATACCCCCTATATAGTGTGTGAAAAACTTTGAAAGTTGGTCGTTGGATGAAGCCAATCCGACGGTACAAAGATGGCAAATCCGAACACTACTAGCCTTTGGATATCATCCACCAGATTCTGCCACATGTATAATCTAGAAGACTCCATGGTTGAACTTAATTCATGACTAAGGGCCTCTTTGATTCATAGTGTCGGATTTTGGGTTCCGGCAGACCCTTGAGGTTCGAACACTGGGGTGCGCGTGGAGATCTCTCCCCTACCGATCTACGTCTGATCCTCTCGTGCGAACTAAGATGAAAATGATGAACAACACAAGAGACACGAGGTTTATACTGGTTTGGGCCACCGTTGTTGTGTAATACCCTACTCCAGTGTGTGGTGTGGTGGATTGCCTCTGGGGCTGATGGTGGACAGTACAAGGGAAGAACAGCCTCGTGAGAGGTGTTCTTGAGCTGGTGCGATGAACTTCTAGGGTGAGTTTCGTCGCCTCTCTCTCTCTGTTAGGGTTCTACCAGATCTCTAGTCGTCTTCTTGATGTCTCGAGGTTTTCTAGATGTCTCTACTCTGCGGTGGCTAGCTCTATTTATAGAGGCCCTGGGCCTCTCCCCGAATAATTGAGCGGGAAGGGCGCCAACAATTGGCCATTTTGAAGGGGAACATCTAGTACAAGTTATCCTGACCAAAGGTTGTCTTCGGCTGCCAAAAGCACTAGTGATGACACCGTCTTGGGCTCCACGGTGACCTCCGTCCGGCCGTCCGGCTGGTCTTGGTCTCGTTGCACCGGAATGGTAACCTTTGCCTGATACCTTGGCCTGTGCTTGCCCCCTTTGCACCAAAGGGGAAACAAGGACCATGCGCAGGCCGGCGCCCGCCTGGTCTCGATCGTCATGGCTTGCGTCACGGGTTCCTCGCGAGGTACTCCTGCCTTGATCTCTCTGCCTCCTCGCGAGCCTGCCTGATGAGGCTGCCTCTCAGGAAGCTTCCTGTCGTCCGCCCCACGAGGCTTGGCCCCTCGCGAGGGTCTTGAGCTTGGGTTGATGAAGATGGGCTGCGCTGGGCCCCTACCTGAGCCACGCCGCAGGCGGGTAAGTCTGGGGACCCCCGTTCCCAGAACGCCGACAGTAGCCCCCGGGCCCAAGGTGCGCGCGGGCTTGGCTTAGCAGAGAAGCGAAGGGGCAAGCGCGAAGCGCCGCGGGCCCTAACAGCCTGCAGCCTTGGGCGCCGCGTGGCGGTTGATTGGACGTGGGCGTCTGCACTTCCCATGATGCCTCGGCAACCGCACGACCTGACAAGTCCTGCATGCAGAGATATGGGTCATGATTACCTGAGGTCATGGTGCTCGGTGGTTGGCCTTCCCCTGCTATAAGTACGGGGCTGCATGAGCTCCACCAGTTCACCCCTTTCCATTACCCCTCCTCTTCTTCTTCCTCATCCTTGCTTCCTCTTGCACCAATGGCACCGATCCGCCGGTTTTCAGCTGAGGAGAAGGGGAAGGCCCCCAGAGAGGGTCCTGACCCCCTCCCGCCGAAGAAGCGGCCAATCCTCTATCACCGGGACGAAGGCGCCTAGCAGGAGGTGTCGAGGCCATGGTACGAGCGGCCGCCGCCTGGGTTTCCGCTGCCCTTGTACGCCCGTGTCGTAGGCCCCCGGGGGGAGGGCACCGAGCAACACCGACAGCGTCACCGTCGACACCGGCGAGTCACAGTGGTGCGTGTCGTCCCCCTAGAGTCCATGCGGAGCGCTCCTCTCGCGAGCTTGTGCTCCATGCCGCCATGCCTCCAATTTCGTGGATCCGCCTTCCTCCCTCCTTCGCCTTCGAGATGCCGCCGAGCGGGGCCCTGGAGCTCTGGCTGCAGCACGCCGACTATGGCACCCCTGCAATCGGAGCGGAGGTCACAGTCGTCGCTCCGGGCAAGGTCTTCATGACCCGGAGCTATGGTGAGATTACTCGCAGACGGCGCCTTGGTGATCCATCTTGAATACGACGGCGCCTCCTTGATGTTCTTCAAGGTCTTTGATGCAGAAGGACGCCGGCTAGAATGCTGCCCTAAGGGAAGCGGCAGGAATGACAGACTAGCAAGGACCAGCCCCGCCCGTTGGTCCTCCTGCAGCTCCTCAGCAGCAGCGGAGGGACTGAGGGCTTCAGTGGCTCCCCCGAACTCCTCGCGACCCCGAAGACAAGCGACGACAGCTACGAGCCTCCGAGCTCGCGCCGCACTCGGAGTGGGGCAGCTGCATCGGGCCACCGACGCCACTGATCTGGATGGGATTGGCGCCGTCACTGGGCAGCCCAATGTTGATGATGTCGTCACTTGGGGAGGTGCTAGCAAGTAGCGTTCCTTAGGGTTAGCACCTTTTGTTCCCTGCAAGGAATTAAAACAACACCCCGCTGGGGTGTGTAAGGCGTCTGTCGTGCCTTTTGTAAAAACTATATCCTTAATATGAATTGGCGTGAGGTGTCTGTTCTGTTCCGGCTAAGCTCCCCTTTTCTATCCTCACGAGGACTTGGCGCTCTACGCTGACAGGTCCCAGTCCCCAGGCAGGCTTCAGCCGTCGCTGGTATGCCAGGTCGCGATGCCGTGGTCAAGGCCAGGAGGTGAGCGGCCCGAGGTCTGGTAAGAGCCCCCGAGTTGCGATGCTCGGGAGGTCCCCTTTAGCGCTCAAGCAATCCTTGCTAGGCGAGAAAGGAAGGTAGCGTCGCCGTGACAAAGTTGCACTGGGCGGGGATTTAGCGCTGCGTTGGTCTAGCTCTTGCGAGGGCGCGACTTATCTTGTGTGTCTGACGTAGTTCCTCGGAGAGGCGCCCGGCCCGAGAGGTGGTGGCCGAGGTACTGCTGGGTTAGGCCCTCGCGAGCTTCTTCCCACTCCCCCGCACTTTCCTTAACGCTCTACGTCCTCAGGTCCCGGCCCTCAAGCGAGCTCAGCCGCCGCTGGTATGACAGGTCGCGATGCCGTGGGTCAAGGCCAGGGGGTGAGGGCTGGAGAGCCAGTAGGAGCCCATGAATTGCGATGCTTAGGTACCCCCCTTTTAACGTGCAAGCGGTCCATGCCGGAGAGAGGAAGAGGCAGCTCGTGATGTCCCCAGCGTTGCTCCTGGAGTAGGTCCTGCACACCAATCATGAAGAGAAACAAGACCTGTTGTTACGGTCACCGGCCAACCTATGGTCACTCCGAGGGAGCGGTCAGGGCACTGAGGACCTGGTGAGGTGGCACCGTGCGGGGCTGTCGTGGCCAGAGCTCGACCACTCAGGTTTATCAACGTTGTAGGGACGGACCCGTGCGCACGCGCCGTGCCAGAGCGAGTGGCTCTTCAAATAGGCGTCGATCGAGCAGGTGATTAGGTCAAGTATGTTAAGCACATAGGAGGAAATCCAATTTCAAGCAAGTGCGGGTAAAAGCAACCACCGCTGGGTCGGGCCCGAGCGGCGTGGGGATGATACAGCCCGAGGGGCGCCCCCAACAAGGTAAGTAAAGAGCATAACCAAAATGGATACATGACGCGGGGACGGACCCACGCGGCCTGGGAATGGTGCAGCCCTGTGGGCGCTCCCAGCTGAAAGTAGAACTCTGAAAGATGTCACCTGGTGCTGTTGAAGATGAAGTGATGCTGAGGAAGTGAGCGATGCGTGGTGAAGACGTCGGCCCTCATGAGCCCCCAGGACCAGGGGCCTCGGGAGGCTCCGGTGGCAGGTGCAGGTCTTTAGGGACCATCGCCACCTTCGCCAGGACCGCACGATGCCCGACCTCCTGAGCCTCCAGAATGCTCCTCAATAGGCGCTGATGTGCGGCGACCGCGCTCGGCAGGCCGAAGGGCATGCGAACGTAGCTGTGAGGTGGTCCCTCGCAGCGCCCTACGGCCGAAGGTCATAGGCGCTCCTGGGACGCAGCTCGGTTGAGCCCTGGTACGTCGATGCAGACGCGCAGTCCTCCATCCTCGCCTGGACGTTGGGCCACGGCAGGTAAGCGGCGGTTGTCGTGCATGACTCTAGACTCTTGTAGCTCATGGGTGTTCCTTGCGATGAACTCCTGAGGGTTTGGTCTCCTTTGACTTGTACCTTCCTGAGGGAAGCGTGCTTGAAATTACCCTTCCAAGTGGTGCCCGAGCGCCTCCCCCACGACCTTGGCAAGGTCGGCGGCTCTCCAAGAGAGAGTCCCCGAGCCCTACCTGAGGAGGGCGCTGGGCGCGCCTTCCTATGTCTGAGAGGGTGGCGCTCCCTGATCGGGCATGAATCCTGACGCAATACCTTCGGAGGTGCCTGTCTCCTTGTGGCTCGGGCCAGGTGAGGTCTTCTTCTTCTTGAGGGTCGCCTCAGGAGGCCTCCCGCTCCTGTGATCTGGGTCTTCGATTGTTGCGGCTTGGAACGCACGCTCAAGCGAGCACACTGCGTCCCTTTCTTCACAGGGTACGGTGATGACTCCACCGCTTCCTGGCATCTTGAGGACATTGTAACCATGGTGAGTCACTGCCATAAACTTGGCTAGGGCTGGGTACCCGAGGATGGCGTTGTACGGCAGGAGGATGTGAGCGATGTCGAAGTCGATGAGCTCGGTGCTGTAGTTGTTGCGTTGCCCGAAGGTGACCGGAAGGCGAACCTGCCCAATTGGAACAGTGGAACCATCGGTGACTCCTGAGAAAGGCTTGGTTGGCTGAATCTGGTCGTACGGCACTTGGAGATTGTCGAACTTCTCGACGGACAGGACGTTGAGTCCTGCCCCGCCATCGATGAGGGTCCTGGTGACCTACACGTTGCTGATGACTGGGGAGAAAATCATCGGGAGGATTTCGGCCGTTGCCGCACACTTGAGCTGGTCTGCGGAACTGAATGTGATCGCACACGTAGACCACCTGAGAGGGCACATGGCCTCAAGCTTGGGAAGGACTGCATTCACCTCGCGAGCAAACTGCTTGAAGATGCGCTGTGAGGCTGGGGCCTGGGTGCCACCCAAGATACAAGCAATTGCACGCGGCTCTTAGAAGCCCCCAGCCCCATCGTCTTGGTGTTGGTCTTCGTTCCTCCTTGGTGGAGGCGGCAGATGAGGGAGGCATGTGTTGCCGTGCGGGTGGCCCTCACGAAGCTGGTCCCTCCAGCCTCCCTCGCGAGGCTGGTCCTGCCAGCGGTCCTCGCGAGGGCGGTCACGCCATCCCCGGCGAAGGCCACGGTCTTCCCATCGTCCGCCACCTCTTCCTCCTCCTCGGCCATAGCCCCTGTCGTTGCGCTCTGGGCGTCAGCCGATTCGCCCATCTCGCACGGCTCTGAGCTCTTGACATTCGTTGGTGTTGTGGGTGTGGAGGTCGTGGTACACGCAGTACCGTCCGCCCTTGGATGACTCAAGCTGATCCCCGCCTCGCTTGGTGCCCGGTTCCGCTGCTAGCACGGCAGCCCCCTTGCGCTTCACGTCTTTGGCCTTGGGCTTCTTTTCTTCCGGGTCGGCTGTCGGGAGCTCGAGGAGGGAGAGACGCCCTTCCTCAGCCCTGGCGCACTTGGTCGCCAAGTTGAACAGCTCCAGGGATGTGCACAGGTCTTCATGGATTGTTAGTTATTCCTTCATCTTGACGTCACACATGCCGTCGGAGAAGGCTGAGATGATAGCTTCTTCAGTTACCTTGGGGATCTTGAGGTGAGCGTAGTTGAAGCGCTGGATGTACTTCTACAGGGTTTCTCCTGGCTGTTGCTTGATGCGGCGCGGGTCGCTCACGGTCGGGGGCCGGTCGCGAGTGCCCTGGAAGTTGGCGATGAAGCGGGTGCGCATCTCGCTCCAGGAGGAGATCGTGTCGGGAGCCAGGTTCAGGAGCCAGGTGCGGGCGCCGTCCTTGAGCGCCATGGGGAACCAATTCGCCATGACCTTTTCGTCTCCGTTGGCGGCTACGATGCCCAGCTCGTAGAGCTGCAGGAACTCTGCGGGGCCTGCTGTGCCATCGTAGCAGGGAGGGAGGTCAGGCTTGAACTTGCCTGGCCATGTGACGCCGCACAGCTCGGGGGTGAAGGCGAGGCAGCCTGCCGTGGCCACCGGCGCCCTTTGCTGGTGCTGGACTTGTTCTTGCGGGTCACCATGCACCGCCACTGGGAGCAGCGCGGGGTTTTGTCGTGGAGGCGCTGGGGCGCGATCTTGGCGCACCGGCGCTGGGAGCGCGCGAGCACCTTCCCGGGGACGTGGGATCTCTTGGAAACTCCCTTCTTGCTGCCCAGGCGTCGGACGTGGAGGGTCCCGCCCTGGGGCTGCGCGCCTTGGAGCCAAGGCACCTTCTTGGGGTGGAGGCGGCATAGGCGCCTCCTGATCCTCGCCCCCTGCACGGGACGGAGGGCGAGGCAGCGAGAGGGACCGCAAGGGGGAGCCCCCTGCGGCACAGACGAGCTCGGTGATGCGGGCGAGCCAGTCCTCGTAGAGGTCGTCGATGGGGCGATAGTGCAGGAGCTCCCGCGCCAAGAGCAGTGAGGCGTGCACATCCATGGGTGCACGACGGGCGTGGGACGACGAGCCAGCTGGAGTCAGCGACGGGGTGGCGGTGCGGCCATCCCGCCGCACCGAAGGATGCTGGGACGAGGCTTGCTTGTAACGCCCCAGATATAACTTTCCCAATTTGTGCTCCAACTCTTGCCGTTTCCGGCACTAAGTTATATTTATTTCTCGGGTTCGGGTCTTTGTCTCCATGTGTTGTTTTCGTTTTCATGCATCTCATATCATGTCATCACGTGCATTGCATTTGCATACATGTTCATCTCATGCATTCGAGCATTTTCCCCGTTGTCCGTTTTGCATTCCGGCGCTTCGTTCTCCTCCGGTGGCCATTTCTAGCTTTCTTTCATGTGTGGGGATTAAACATTTCCGGATTGGACCGAGACTTGCCATGCAGCCTTGGTTTACTACCGGTAGACCGCCTGTCAAGTTTCGTACCATTTGGACTTCGTTTGATACTCCAACGGTTAACCGAGGGACCGAAAAGGCCTCGTGTGTGTTGCAGCCCAACACCCCTCCAATTTGGCCCAAAACCCACCAAACTCTGCTCCATGTCCTAGACCGTTCGATCACGATCGCGTGGCCGAAAACCGCACCTCATTTGGACTCTCCTAGCTCCCTCTATGCCTATATATAGCCCCCCCATTCCTAATCTCGGATCTCTCCCCGAAACCCTAGTCTAAAAAAAATAGATCCCCGCCGCACCGGACGTGTCCGGCCCGCGCCGGACAATGTCCGCCGCCGCCCGCATCAAATCGCAGCTCGCCACGTGGGCTGCCCGTGCCCACATCGCCGTCCCCGCCGCCAGGCCCGCCCGGGCCCGAGGCCGGCCCTCCCCGCCGACCGCCCCGGGCCAGATCCGCGCCGCCCCGTGGCCTCTTCGTCTCCACCTGCGTCGCCGGCGCCCCACCGCCGCCGCGCTCCGGCCGCCACCCTCCGACCGGCCGCCGCCTCCCCGCCTCGTCTCCGGCCAGATCCGGCCGCGGGAGTGCCGGATCCGGCGACCCCGACCTCAACGGCCTCTTCCCCGAGCTCCGGCGAGCTCCAAGGCCTCTCCAGCGCAACTCCGGCGAGCAGCTACAGTGCTTCCGGCAAACTCCGTAAACCGCGCCAGATCTGGGTCTGGGTCGTTTCGGTCGACTTTTTCCCCTCCAACCCTAGTTTTTCATGCCTACTTTGACTGAGGATATCTCCGCATCCATAGCTCCGTTTTGGACATATGATATATCAAAATGTTCGCCTCGACATGTACATCATTTCATTCCATTGCATAATTTGCATTTGAGTTCATATTGTTGCCCAAAATGTTGTTAGAAGGAGGCTTTGTGAGTTAAATTGCAGATCCGTTAGTTCATCATAGACTTTTGTCATTTTTGCCATGATTATTGTGTGCATGATATGCCTGTGAGCCTTTGGGATGAATTGTTAAGCATTTTATCTTCTTTTCAGAGGTGCCACCCATGCATTTTTATGATGTGTGTGGTGACTTGTGCAAGCTTGCAAAGAGAGGCACCTGAGAATTCTGTTTTCAGGGACTTAGTGGATTTCACTAAGTCTGGGATATTTTAGTTCATGATGCCATATGTTCAGCTTGTTTCCTAGTGATTCGTGCCTCTTTTGAGGATGATCAGTAAGAGAGTTTTGATATTCATGTTATGCTCTATCCATCCATGTCTTTGTTTGCATATGTGGAGTGCTCTAGCTTGAGTCAATCGAGCTCTACTTTTGCTTCGTGGTAAATCTGGGCAGATCGTCAACTTGTTTGCGATTTTGCTGATGCTATTGTTAGTGTTCCATGCATACTATGCCATTCTTCTTGCCATGTCTAGCTAGCATTTTGTGCCTTCTTTATGGATATATGCTTGCCTTGCCAAGACTTGCACCGTAGTGAGAGCATCGAGCTCATTTACATGCCTTCGTGAGTTATGATTTTAGCATGTCTCAGTTTTCACTAAGTCTGAAAACTGATTGTGTTTCATCTATGTTCGTGTGCTCGTTAGAGTATTTTGTGAACCCTTTTGGCCCCAGGTCACTTTGGGTGTTTTGTTAAGCTTGTTGAGTAGCTCCACGCCATTTTCTTACTTGTCATGTTCAGGTTATGTATCATGTTGTTTTGCTGCTCCGAAGAGAACATCGTGGTCTGAAATTTCAGACTAGTGTTAATTTCACTAAGTCTGAAATCTGTGTTGCATATTCATCTTTGTCATGCTTGTTTGAACCTCATAATGGATGAATTTGGCTATGGCTCAGTGATAGTGTTTTGATAAGCATCTTGTGTACATCCCTGCCATGTATTATGTTTTCATGTTTGGTGGCTGTAGCATGTTCATTTCGTTGCATTTAGGAGCCTACTTGCTGTAAATCGCAGACTGGTTCATTTCGTAAAACGCTTGCCATTTCCAAACCGTAGCTCCGATTCCTATGATCTTTATATCATTTTCAGGTGATTTCATTCCCTCTATCCAGTTGCACACTTGGTTTTCCAAGTTGAGGCCAGGTTCATGCATTTCCTGTCACGTCTTGCATTTTGCATCCCGCATCGCATCCCGCATAGCATACCATCATTGCATCTTATTGCTTGAGTTTGCACATGGTTGATTGTATCCTTGTTGCTTGTTTGTGTTGTTGGGTAGAGCCGGGAGACGAGTTCGCTAACGAGGAGCCCATTGAGTTTGCTTGTGAGGATCCAGTCAACTCTAACAACTGTGCAGGCAAGATGATCATACCCTCGAAATCACTACTATCTTTGCTATGCTAGTTTGCTCGCTCTTTTGCTACGCCATTTCTATGATGCCTACCACTTGCTTGTCAGCCTCCCAATTGCCATGATTGAACCTCTAACCCACCATTGTCCTAGCAAACCGTTGATTGGCTATGTTACCGCTTTGCTCAGCCCCTTCTTATAGCGTTGTTAGTTGCAGGTGAAGATTGGAGCCGTTCCTTGTTGGAACATTTATTTACTTGTTGGGATATCATTATATTGCCATGTTATCTTAATGCATCTATATACTTGGTAAAGGGTGGAAGGCTCGGCCTCTTGCCTAGTGTTTGGTTCCACTCTTGCCGCCCTAGTTTCCATCATATCAGTGTTATGTTCCCGGATTGTTGCGTCCCTTACGCGGTTGGGCTATAATGGGAACCCCTTGATAGTTCGCCTTGATTAAAGCTTTTCCAGCAATGCCCAACATTGGTTTTACCATTTGCCACCTACCCCTTTTTCCCTTGGGTTTCCGGAGCCCGAGAGTCATCTTTATTTTAGCCCCCCCACGGGCCAGTGCTCCTCTAAGTGTTGGTCTGAACTAGAGCCCTGTGCAGCGCCACCTCGGGGAAACTCGAGGGCTGGTTTTAGTTGTACGGATTGCTCATCTGAGTGTGCCCTGAGAACGAGATATGTGCAACTCCTATCGGGATTTGTCGGCACATTCGGGCGGTGTTGCTGGACTTGTTTTAACCTGTCGAATCGTCTTGTTGTACCGAGATACCGAGTTTGATCGGTGTGTCTTGGGTGGAGGTCTATTCCTTCGTTGACCGTGAGAGCTTGTTATGGGCTAAGTTGGGACCCCCTGCAGGGATTGATCTTTCGAAAGCCGTGCCCGCGGTTATGGGCAGATGGGAATTTGGTAATGTCTGGTTGTAGATAACTTGAACCTTAATTAATTAAAATGAATCAACTAAGTGTGTTGCCGTGATGGCCTCTTCTCGGCGGAGTCCGGGAAGTGGACACGGTGTTGGAGTTATGTTTGCGCAGGTTGCTCTCTAGTTCCCCGCTCGTGTTTTGCCTCCTCTTCTCGCTCTCTTTTGCGAATAAGTTAGCCACCATATATGCTAGTCGCTTGCTGCACCTCCACTTACATTACCCCTTTCCTACCTATTAAGCTTAAATAGTCTTGATCGCGAGGGTGCAAGATTGCTGAGTCCCTGTGGCTCATAGATTACTATTATACCAGATGCAGGGACAGATGATACAGCTCCAAATGGCGCGCTTGAGCTCAAGTGGGAGTATGACGAGGACTCTCAGCGTTACTATGTGTCTTTTCCTGATGATCAGTAGTGGTGCCCAATCGGGGTTAGATTCAGGGCCTTGTCGCATGTTGGGGGTCTTTTCTATTTTGGCGCCGTAGTCGGGCCATGAGTGATTTGTATGATGGATGTTATTTATATACTTTGATGTGATGTGACGAGTGTAAGCCAACTATGTACCTCCCCTTTATATTATTTATGTACATGGGATGTGTGATGATTTCCTAACTTGCGACATTGCTTTCAATGCGGTTATGCCTCTAAGTCGTTCCTCGACACGTGGGAGATATAGCCGCATCGAGGGCGTTACAAGTTGGTAATCAGAGCCTTCCCCGACCTTAGGAGCCCCCATTGCTTGATTGTTTTAGCAGCCGAGTTGTGTCTAGAAAAATGTTTTGAGTCATTTAGGAATTATATATCGGAGAGCTTAGGAATTCTTTTTACTTCCCAGTCTCCTCATCGCTCTGGTAAGGCATCCTGACGTAGAGTTTTGACTCTTCTCTTCTCAAATTTCACTAAAAAAATTTAGGATCACGCGAGTATCTTGGATTTGTTCCGATGACTTATGATGAGAATACTGTCTTGGTGCCTGCTGTCAGGGGTTTAGTGGAAGTGTCCCGGGGAGTTGAGCTCTGAGGTGTTGTCATCATAATTTTATCGTTGCAATTCTGGTATACTTGAGATATGTTCGCGACATCGAAAATCTCCTTTATGCAGTTCGTTGGTGAGATAACCTCGACGCCACCCAGTACTGGGGCGGGAGTTCGGGAGTATCGCCATAACTTGTATAACGGATGCTTTTCGAAGGTTGAGGTAGATGGTTTCCGAAGGTTTCTTGGTTATGTGTTGAAGGATGGATACAGCTGGATGTAGGATTTGCTAGTTTGGGTGAGATATTATGCTTCCCCTGTATCCCCAACACCTGATTGCATAACCGGAAAATTTCGGGAGTTTCATAGGTGGGAATTCAAGTAGCTCTTAGGATATCTTTCCAACAGATGTATGATATGAAATTGGGGTTCGACGTCTAGTGGTTTTCCTATTCACGGTCGATTTTACAGTGGTCTCGTTGTGTCTTAAAGAGTCCTTGGCTATGCTGACTCGGGGACGCTTCGTATGTCATGTGCACTGCCTTGTACATGATGGTGTTGTACGATCGAACCCGTGTAGGTCCCACCACGAAAACTTCGGACGAAATCTCTATCATATATTTGTTCCGGCTTATTTCGCAAGCCAATCCTTGGTTTTATTTTGAGTTGTGGTATTCGAGTTGCTTCGACGTCATATGTTGATTCCATCCCTCGTTGATGTACCTCTTCTACCTGATTCTTCGTGGCTTTGCAATTTAGGAATATGTGACCACTTCAAGAGAATTGCATTCGTTCATTTTGTTCGGATGTGAAGACTTTATCTTGCAATTTTCATTCCGTTGGATTCACCTTCAATATTTGACTATTTGTGTGTTAATGGTGGTCAACCTCTTCAGGATGGCTCCTCCAACGCGCACGACTCCGAATCCTGATCCGCCACCACCTCCACCGCCTCTGGAGGCTTGGCAAGCTGTGATGGCCGCAACCAATGCAAATACACAGTTGATCATGCAAATCCTCCAAGAGCGGAATCAAGGCAGTCAAGGGAATCAAGGCAACAATCAGAACCATTTTGCTACTCTGAACCAGTTTCTCGCTAATGGTCCAAAGACGTTCAACAATTGTGTTGAGGCTACCGATGCTGACGATTGGCTAGTGGATCTGGGCAAGCATTTTGAATGCAGCAACGTCAGGCCTGAAGATTTCGTCAAGTTCGCTTCTTTCCAGCTCAAAGATCAGGCCGCAGAGTGGTTCCAGCAGTACAAGGATTCCAGAGGTGGATGTTTGATCACTTGGGGTGATTTCTGTCGTGATTTCCGAGCTCATCACATCCCTCGGAGTGTGACTGAAAGAAAACGTGAGGAATTCCGCAATCTGAAGCAAGGCTCTTTGTCTGTCTATGACTACAACAAGTTGTTCCAGAAGCTCGCCCGTTTTGCGAAGCAGGATGTTCCTGGTGAGAAGAGCATGATCTATCAGTTTAGGGCTGGTCTTCGTGAAGAAATTCAGCTCGCTCTTGTCCTCTTTGAGCCATTGAGATACGATGAGTTCTACAACATGGCACTGAAGCAAGAGGCTGCTCAGTTGAGGTGTGATGCTTCCAGGAAGTGATTCAGAGACACTACGCCTTCTTCCTCTACTCAAGTGACCAAGCAGCAGAAGTATTGGCTTCCTCCTCCTCCGTTCCGTCAGCCGTATCAGCAGAAGAGCAAAGGTGGCAGTGGTTCTTCCCACCCACCCAACCCAGGCTTTCAGAACAAGACTTCGTCTCAAGCTCCAAGATCAAGTGCTCCGTACCACCGTCCGCTCTCAGAGGTCACGTGCAACAAGTGCCAACAGAAGGTTCACTACGCCAACAAGTGTTTCAACCAGAGGCGTCGTCCTCCTCCTCCTCCTGTCAGATCGGCAAGTACAGTAGTGGTCAAGCATAACCCCAAGCACGCCAAGGTCAATATGGTGAATGCAGCTCAGGCAGAGGATTCGTCAGATGTCATCATGGGTAACCTTCCTGTTAATGATATTCCTACAAAAGTTCTTTTTGACACGGGTGCATCGCATTGTTTCATCTCGAGACCTTTTGCTTCCAAGCATGATTTTGTTACTCAAATGTTGCCGAGTCCGTTGTCTATTGACTCTCCGGCCAGTCTGTTGACATCTTGAGTTTGCGTTCCGGAGGTTACAATCACGTTGGGCGATTACAAATTTCTCTCTTCTCCGGTGGTTCTTGGTAATTCGGATATTGATCTTATTCTTGGGATGGACTGGCTCTCTAAGCACAAGGCTCACCTCGATTGTGCAGCCAGGCAGATTCAACTGACTCATTCATCTGAGGATGTCATTGTCTTTGCCGCTCGTGATGATACAATCCGGTTGTTTTCTCTCAATGAGAAGGGTGAATTGGATGCTATTTCTCAGATTCCGGTTGTTTGTGAGTATCAAGACGTCTTCCCAGAAGAACTCCCAGGAATGCCTCCGCACCGGCCGGTTGAATTTGTTATTGAACTTGAGCCCGGTACGGAACCTGTGTGCAAACGTCCCTACAAGCTCGGCCCCGAAGAGTTGAAGGAGTTGAAGAAACAACTCGATGTTCAAGAAAGAATGGGTCTCATTCGGCCTAGTACTTCTCCGTGGGGTTGTGGTGTTCTTTTTGTGAAGAAGAAGGATGGAACGGACCGACTTTGTGTTGATTATCGTCCATTGAATAAGAAGACCATCAAGAACAAATATCCACTTCCCAACATCAATGAGCTGTTCGAACAACTCAAGGGTGCCCAAGTATTCTCCAAGCTTGATCTTCGTATGGGTTATCATCAGATTCGCATTCGTGAGCAAGATATTCCCATGACGGCTTTCAGGACAAGCTATAGGTCATATGAATACACTGTCATGTCTTTTGGCCTCGCCAACGCTCCTCCGACGTTCTCTCGCATGATGAACTTCATCTTCAACCCCTACACCAATGACTTCGTTTTGGTCTATCTCGACGACATTCTGGTTTTCTCCAAGAACAAGGAAGATCATGCCAAGCACTTGCGTTTGGTTCTTGACAAGCTCAGGGAACATCAGTTCTACGCCAAGTTCTCCAAGTGTGAATTTTGGCTCGATGAGGTTCTTTATCTTGGTCATATCATCTCTGCCAAGGGCATTGCCGTGAATCCTGAGAAGGTGTCTGCAATTGTTAATTGGGAACCTCCTCAGAACGTGAAGCAACTCCGTAGCTTCCTCGGTCTCGCAAGCTACTGCCGAAGATTCGTTGAAAACTTTTCTAAGATCGTGAAGCCTCTCTCAAATCTTCTTCAGAAGCACGTCAAGTACGTTTGGTCTCCGGAGTGTGATATTGCTTTCAACACATTGAAAGAGAAATTGATCACTGCTCCAGTTCTGACTCCGCCTGATGAAACCAAGCCGTACGAGGTCTTTTGTGATGCCTCTCTCCAAGGTCTCGGTGCTGTACTGATGCAAGAAAAGAAAGTTGTTGCTTATACCTCTCGCCAGTTGAAGCCTAATGAGAAGAACTACCCCACTCATGATCTCGAGTTGGCGGCAGTTGTGCACGCTTTGTTGACTTGGAGACATCTTCTATTGGGAAGAAAAGTGGACATTTTCACTGATCACAAGAGTCTCAAGTACATCTTCACTCAGCCTAATCTCAACCTCAGGCAGACTCGATGGGTCGAAATGATTCAAGAGTACAATCCGAGTATTGAGTATACTCCAGGCAAGGCCAATGTGATTGCTGACGCTTTGAGCAGAAAAGCATATTGCAACAGTCTGATTCTCAAGCCTTATCAACCCGAGCTTTGTGAAGCTTTCCGCAAACTTAATCTGCAAATTGTTCCTCAAGGTTTCCTCGCCAACCTTCAAGTCTCTCCTACCTTGGAAGACCAGATTCGCCAAGCCCAGCTTCTTGATTGTATGGTGAAAAAGGTGAAGATTGGTATTGCAAAGAGTCAGTCCAAGTACAAGTGCTACCGCCTTGATGACAAGGACACTCTCTTCTTCGAGGATCGAATTGTTGTGCCCAAAGGTGAACTTCGTAAAGTGATCATGAACGAGGCTCATAACTCACTCCTCTCCATCCACCCTGGGAGCACGAAGATGTATCAGGATCTCAAGCAAACTTATTGGTGGACTCGAATGAAGCGCGAGATCGCTTAATTCGTGAATGAATGTGATGTCTGCAGAAGAGTGAAGGCAGAACATCAAAGGCCAGCAGGTCTCCTCCAACCTCTTGCCATTCCAGAATGGAAGTTTGACCACATTGAAATGGACTTCGTGACTGGGTTTCCAAAGTCCAAGCGTGGCAATGATGCTATATTCGTTGTCATTGACAAGCTCACCAAAGTGGCTCACTTTCTGCCTATCAAAGAGTCGATCACTGCAGCTCAATTGGCGGAACTCTATACCTCTCGAATTGTCTCTCTGCACGGTATTCCTCAAGTGATATCTTCAGACCGTGGCGGCATCTTTACCTCCAAGTTTTGGGATTCTTTTCAGAAGGCCATGGGCACCAACATTCGCTTCAGCACTGCTTTCCATCCTAAAACAAGCGGTCAAGTCGAGTGTGTCAACCAGATTCTTGAAGATATGCTCAGGGCTTGTGTTATCTCCTTCGGCATGAAGTGGGAGGATTGTCTTCCTTATGCTGAATTCTCATACAACAACAGTTTTCAAGCAAGCTCGGGCAAGGCCCCATTTGAAATTCTGTATGGTAGGAAGTGTCGTACACCTCTCAACTGGTCTGAAACCGGTGAACGTCAGCTGCTGGGTAATGACTTAATCACAGAGGCAGAAGAAATGTGCAAGGTCATTCATGATAACCTCAAAGCAGCCCAATCCCGCCAGAAGAGCTACTATGATAGTAAGCACCGTGATTTGGCTTTCGAGATCGGAGATCATGTTTACCTCCGTGTCTCTCCTATGAAAGGGACTCGTCGCTTCGGTATCGAAGGGAAGCTTGCCCCTAGATACGTCGGACCTTTCAAGATTGTCAGCAAGAGAGGCGACCTCGCCTATCAACTCGAGCTTCCTTCAAACTTTGCCAATGTTCATGATGTGTTCCATGTCTCCCAACTCCGAAAGTGCTTCAAGACGCCTGAACGCACCGTCAACTTCGAGGACATTGAGCTCCAAGAAGATCTCTCCTATCGTGAGCACCCCGTTGCAATCCTTGAAGAGACTGAACGCAGGACTCGCAACAAGTCAATCAAATTTCTCAAAGTCAAGTGGTCACACCATTCCGACCGTGAAGCTACCTGGGAACGCGAGATCACCTCCGTTCTGAGTACCCGGAGTTCTTTCAGTCCTAGATCTCGGGACGAGATCTTTTCGTAGTGGTGGAGTGTTGTAACGCCCCAGATATAACTTTCCCAATTTGTGCTCCAACTCTTGCTGTTTCCGGCACTAAGTTATATTTATTTCTTGGGTTCGGGTCTTTGTCTCCGTGTGTTGTTTTCGTTTTCATGCATCTCATATCATGTCATCACGTGCATTGCATTTGCATACATGTTCATCTCATGCATTCGAGCATTTTCCCCGTTGTCCGTTTTGCATTCCGGCGCTTCTTTCTCCTCCGGTGGCCATTTCTAGCTTTCTTTCATGTGTGGGGATTAAACATTTCCGGATTGGACCGAGACTTGCCATGCGGCCTTGGTTTACTACCGGTAGACCGCCTGTCAAGTTTCGTACCATTTGGACTTCGTTTGATACTCCAACGGTTAACCGAGGGACCGAAAAGGCCTCGTGTGTGTTGCAGCCTAACACCCCTCCAATTTGGCCCAAAACCCACCAAACTATGCTCCATGTCCTAGAGCGTTCGATCACGATCGCGTGGCCGAAAACCGCACCTCATTTGGACTCTCCTAGCTCCCTCTATGCCTATATATAGCCCCCCATTCCTAATCTCGGATCTCTCCCCGAAACCCTAGTCTAAAAAAACAGATCCCTGCCGCACCGGACGTGTCCGGCCCGCGCCGGACAATGTCCGCCGCCGCCCGCAGCAAATCGCAGCTCGCCACGTGGGCTGCCCGTGCCCACATCGCCGTCCCCGCTGCCAGGCCCGCCCGGGCCCGAGGCCGGCCCTCCCCGCCGACCGCCCCGGGCCAGATCCGCGCCGCCCCGTGGCCTCTTCTTCTCCACCTGCGTCGCCGGCGCCCTACCGCCGCCGCGCTCCGGCCGCCGCCCTCCGACCGGCCACCGCCTCCCCGCCTCGTCTCCGGCCAGATCCGGTCGCGGGAGTGCCGGATCCGGCGACCCCGACCTCCCCGGCCTCTTCCCCGAGCTCCGGCGAGCTCCAAGGCCTCTCCGGCGCAACTCCGGCGAGCAGCTACAGTGCTTCCGGCAAACTCCGTAAACCGCGCCAGATCTGGATCTGGGTCGTTTCGGTTGACTTTTTCCCCTCCAACCCTAGTTTTTCATGCCTACTTTGACTAAGGATATCTCCGCATCCGTAGCTCCGTTTTGGACATACGATATATCAAAATGTTCGTCTCGACATGTACATCATTTCATTCCATTGCATCATTTGCATTTGAGTTCATCTTGTTGCCCAAAATGCTGTTAGAAGGAGGCTTCGTGAGTTAAATTGCAGATCCGTTAGTTCATCATAGACTTTTGTCATTTTTGCCATGATTGTTGTGTGCATGATATGCCTGTGAGCCTTTGGATGAATTGTTAAGCATTTTGTATTCTTTCCAGAGGTGCCACCCATGCATTTTTAGGATGTGTGTGGTGACTTGTGAAAGCTTGCAAAGAGAGGCACCTGAGAATTCTGTTTTCAGGGACTTAGTGGACTTCACTAAGTCTGGGATATTTTAGTTCATGATGCCATGTGTTCAGCTTGTTTCCTAGTGATCCGTGCCTCTTTTGAGGATGATCAGTAAGAGAGTTTTGATATTCATGTTATGCTCTATCCATCCATGTCTTTGTTTGCATATGTGGAGTGCTCTAGCTTGAGTCAATCGAGCTCTACTTTTGCTTCGTGGTAAATCTGGGCAGATCGTCAACTTGTTTGCGATTTTGCCGATGCTATTGTTAGTGTTCCATGCATGCTATGCCATTGTTCTTGCCATGTCTAGCTAGCATTTTGTGCCTTCTTTATGGATATATGCTTGCCTTGCCATGACTTGCACCATAGTGAGAGCATCGAGCTCGTTTACATGCCTTCGTGAGTTAGGATTTCAGCATGTCTCAGTTTTCACTAAGTCTGAAAACTGATTGTGTTTCATCTATGTTCGTGTGCTCGTTAGAGTATTTTGTGAACCCTTTTGGCCGCAGGTAACTTTGGGTTTTTTGTTAAGCTTGTTGAGTAGCTCCATGCCATGTTCTTACTTGTCATGTTCAGGTTATGTATCATGTTGTTTTGCTGCTCCGAAGAGAGCATCGTGGTCTGAAATTTCAGACTAGTGTTAATTTCACTAAGTCTGAAATCTGTGTTGCATATTCATTTTTGCCATGCTTGTTTGAACCTCATAATGGATGAATTTGGCTATGGCTCAGTGCTAGTGTTTTGATAAGAATCTTGTGTACATACCTTCCATGTATTTTGTTTTCATGTGTCGTGGCTGTAGCATGTTCATTTTGTTGCATTTAGGAGCCTACTTGCTGTAAATCGCAGACCGGTTCATTTCGTAAAACGCTTTCCATTTCCAAACCGTAGCTCCGATTCCTATGATCTTTATATTGTTTTCAGGTGATTTCATTCCCTCTATCCAGTGGCACACTTGGTTTTCCAAGTTGAGGCCAGGTTCATGCATTTCCTGTCACGTCTTGCATTTTGCATCCCGCATCGCAACCCGCATAGCATACCATCATTGCATCTTATTGCTTGAGTTTGCACGTGGTTGATTGTATCCTTGTTACTTGTTTGTGTTGTTGGGTAGAGCCAGGAGACGAGTTTGCTAACGAGGAGCCCGTTGAGTTTGCTTGTGAGGATCCAGTCAACTCTGACAACTGTGCAGGCAAGATGATCATACCCTCGAAATCACTACTATCTTTGCTATGCTAGTTTGCTCGCTCTTTTGCTATGCCATTGCTACGATGCCTACCACTTGCTTGTCAGCCTCCCAATTGCCATGATTGAACCTCTAACCCACCATTGTCCTAGCAAACCGTTGATTGGCTATGTTACCGCTTTGCTCAGCCCCTTCTTATAGCGTTGTTAGTTGCAGGTGAAGATTGGAGCCGTTCCTTATTGGAACATTTATTTACTTGTTGGGATATCATTATATTGCCATGTTATCTTAATGCATCTATATACTTGGTAAAGGGTGGAAGGCTCGGCCTCTCGCCTAGTGTTTTGTTCCACTCTTGCCGCCCTAGTTTCCGTCATATCGGTGTTATGTTCCCGGATTGTTGCGTCCCTTACGCGGTTGGGCTATAATGGGAACCCCTTGATAGTTCGCCTTGATTAAAGCTTTTCCAGCAATGCCCAACATTGGTTTTACCATTTGCCACCTACCCCTTTTTCCCTTGGGTTTCCGGAGCCCGAGGGTCATCTTTATTTTAGCCCCCCACGGGCCAGTGCTCCTCTGAGTGTTGGTCCGAACTAGAGCCCTGTGCAGCGCCACCTCGGGGAAACTCGAGGGCTGGTTTTAGTTGTACGGATTGCTCATCTGAGTGTGCCCTGAGAACGAGATATGTGCAGCTCCTATCGGGATTTGTCGGCACATTCGGGCAGTGTTGCTGGACTTGTTTTAACCTGTCGAATCGTCTTGGTGTACCGAGATACCGAGTCTGATCGGTGTGTCTTGGGTGGAGGTCTATTCCTTCGTTGACCGTGAGAGCTTGTTATGGGCTAAGTTGGGACCCCCTGCAGGGATTGATCTTTCGAAAGCCGTGCCCGCGGTTATGGGCAGATGGGAATTTGTTAATGGCCGGTTGTAGATAACTTGAACCTTAATTAATTAAAATGAATCAACTGAGTGTGTTGCCGTGATGGCCTCTTCTCAGCGGAGTCCGGGAAGTGGACACGGTGTTGGAGTTATGTTTGCGCAGGTTGCTCTCTAGTTCCCCGCTCGTGCTTTGCCTCCTCTTCTCGCTCTCTTTTGCGAATAAGTTAGCCACCATATATGCTAGTCGCTTGCTGCACCTCCACTTACATTACCCCTTTCCTACCTATTAAGCTTAAATAGTCTTGATCGCGAGGGTGCGAGATTGCTGAGTCCCTGTGGCTCACAGATTACTATTACACCAGATGCAGGGACAGATGATACAGCTCCAGATGGCACGCTTGAGCTCAAGTGGGAGTACGACGAGGACTCTCAGCGTTACTATGTGTCTTTTCCGGATGATCAGTAGTGGTGCCCAATCGGGGTTAGATTCAGGGCCTTGTCGCATGTTGGGGGTCTTTTCTATTTTGGCGCCGTAGTCGGGCCATGAGTGATTTGTATGATGGATGTTATTTATGTACTTTGATGTGACGTGGCGAGTGTAAGCCAACTATGTACCTCCCCTTTATATTATTTATGTACATGGGATGTGTGATGATTTCCTAACTTGCGACATTGCTTTCAATGCGGTTATGCCTCTAAGTCGTGCCTCGACACGTGGGAGATATAGCCGCATCGAGGGCGTTACATTGCTGCTCGTTCCCCGTCGGGCCGGTGGCGGCGTTGGCGGCGGGCGACGGGGAACGGCGAGGGGGGCCGCCGACGGGCGCCATCAGGGCGACACGAGTGGCGCGAGCAGCCCGGCGCTTGGCGCGAGCCCAACGAGTGTCAGCCATGGACACGACGGAAGATCACACGCAAATAGCGGAAGCAAGATTCCGGTGCACCCCTACCTGGCACGCCAAATGTCGGATTTTGGGTTCCAGCAGACCCTTGAGGTTCGAACACTGGGGTGTGCGCGGAGATCTCTCCCCTACCGATCTACGCCCGATCCTCTCATGCAAACTAAGATGAAAATTATGAACAACACAAGAGACACGAGGTTTATACTGGTTCGGGCCACCGTTGTGGTGTAATACCCTACTCCAGTGTGTGGTGTGGTGGATTGCCTATGGGGCTGATGGTGGACAGTACAAGGGAAGAACAGCCTCGCGAGAGGTGTTCTTGAGCTGGTGCGATGAACTGCTAGGGTGAGTTTCATCGCCTCTCTCTCTCTCTGCTAGGGTTCTACCAGATCTCTAGCCATCTTCTCGATGTCTCGAGGTTTTCTAGATGTCTCTACTCTGTGGTGGCTAGCTCTATTTATAGAGGCCCTGGGCCTCTCCCCGAATAATTGAGCAGGAAGGGCGCCAACAATTGGCCATTTTGAAGGGGAACATCTAGTACAAGTTATCCTGACCAAAGGTGGTCTTCGGCTGCCAAAAGCACTGGTGATGACGCCGTCTTGGGCTCCACGGTGACCTCCGTCCGGCCGTCCGGCTGGTCTTGGTCTCGTTGCACCGGAATGGTAACCTTTGTCTGATACCTTGGCCTGTGCTTGCCCCCTTTACACCAAAGGGGAAACAAGCACCCTGCGCAGGCCGGCGCCCACCTGGTCTCGATCGTCATGGCTTGCGTCACGGGTTCCTCGCGAGGTACTCCTGCCTTGATCTCTCCGCCTCCTCGCGAGCCTGCCTGATGAGGCTGCCTCTGAGGAAGCTTCCTGTCGTCCGCCCCGCGAGGCTTGGCCCCTCGCGAGGGTCTTGAGCTTGCGCTGATGAAGATGGGTCACGCTGGGCCCCTACCTGAGCCACACCGCAAGCAGGCAAGTCTGGGGACACCCGTTCCCAGAACGCCAACACATAGGATTGCAGAAACACAGGAATAGGAAAAAAGTAGGATTGGAATGGCATGTTCATTGGATCCCTATAGGATTTGAGTTTTTTTGATTGTGTCACATGAAAAACAATGGATTTCTCTCAAGAGGTTGGAGTGCATGTTAGAATTCCAGTGAAATGTAGTACAAATGAATCCTTAGGAAAATATTCTACATGATTCAATCCTACGAATCAAACGACCAACATAGGAAAATTCCTAAGGATTCTAATCCTTCAAAGATCCTATGAAAATCCTTTGAATCAAACATACCCTAACTTTGCCACAACTAAGCTTAGGCAAAGTTATTAGTTCTTCAAAACGAGATAAACAAGTTGGCAAGCCTAAGGGAATCTTGCCACATTTTTTGTGTGTATGTCATGTGGGGCCCTAGTGTGGCTTGCCTAAGGTGTGGCTTGAACCAAACACTCACCTAAGTTAATCAAACTTGCCTAACCTTACATTCCACCAGATTTTGCCACATGTTAGAATCTAGAAAGCTCCACATGTAGAAGCATAATGCACAAACCACCAGAATCTCATGCGTGCAATGCACGTGTACCTTACTAGTACTAGTAGTTGGTAGTAGTAAGAAAAAAATTCCAGTTTTGCCATGAGCTCGTACTATGGGAGCACCACAAGGCCTGCCGCAGGAGTTACATTTCCCTCTCGGGGCCCACAGGACCGAACTTCAGTGGCTTAGTGCCCGGCCTATGAGTCAATGACATGCGGACCCTAAATGCGGTTGGCCCACATGTCATTCTCATGGTGGTGGCGTGGTTCGCGACTCACTCGTTCGAGATGAACCGGCCGGTGGTGGCGTGGCCGTGGCGAGGGTGCCACAGCTGGGCGTCGGGGCGTTATGAGGCGTAGATGGCCACACCGGCGGGTACTACCTGTAGTACTCCCTCCGGTCCTTTTTACTCTGCATATTAGGTTTGTCTGAAGTCAATCTCATCCAACTTTGACCAAGTTTATATAAAAAATTATAGACATTCACATAACAACACCAATATCATTAGATTCATCTTGGAATATATTTTCATATTATATTTATTAGATATTATAGATGCTAATAATTTCTAATATAAATTTGGTCAAACTTACCAAAGTTTGACTTTCGACAAATCCAATGTGCAGAGTAAAAAGGACCGGAGGGAGTACATAAGTACTCCAGCTGAGGATTGATGCCCGGGACGAAATGTGTCACAGCCACTGGATGAAAATTCGATGGTGCAGGAGTATGGATCGGAGCACAGCAGTGGAGCAGGCAAACCGCGTCCAATCGGGTGTGTATGTGGTAGAAAGTTGATGGTCGACGCAGTTCAGCTGGCCCGCATGTCATGCACACAAAGGCAGAGGAGCGATGGGGCCGAGAGGGATGAGGGGCACGTTGGGGGGATGAGGATCCCCTGACGTGAACAATCCTACCATTCAGTCACTGACATGTGGGACCCATAAGCATGGGTCCCACCTGTCAGCGAAGGAAAGGCGGGGCAAGGCAGTGATAGCCACGTCAGAGGAACCATGTCCACGTCGGGGGACGTCGTGCCATGGGTTGGAGCGGCGTCGTGGGAATCGCATGTGGGTGTGACAGTGGTAGAAACAAGAAACGTGATGGTCGACGTGGTTCAACTTCCATGGACAAGCTGTCATGTCTGCTGACACATGTATATCAAAACTAGAGTGTTTATATTTCAAGCACGTGAACAAGTATTATTCTACTACTTTGGATCCATTTCAACGCACGGGCCAGCACATTGGTAGTAGTAGTGTCCATCTCTATCTCTAGAGGCCTTCCCCCGTTCATCCTTTTCTCTCACAAGATAGACTACTCATACAAATGCATCTTGATGTTCCGTGGAATGCACGAGGATGTTTCCTTGGGGGTCTCTCCAGCGCGGCATGGCCGTAGTTGCAAGTTGACGCCCCTTGAGATGCCGACGTTGAGGGGCACTCGGATTTCCTCCGGTGAGCAGGTAAGATGAGTTTGATCACGTAGTAAATGCATTCTAAAGACTACTTCCGTGTCCATTTCCTAATTCTCCCCCTGCCCACTATTTCACAGGTTAGGCTCGGTGCGAGTGGAGATTGGCTTGCATATGTACAGGAGGGTACCAATATCAATTTGCACAATAGTTACAATGGTGACACCGTTCCCGTAGAACCTTTGTCCAACATTGGGATCAACCATGCAACGGGCCACTACATGAATTGGCACGATGGAACCATGGTGAGATTGAATAAGATAGCATGAACCTTGCACATGGTGGTCAAAGGCAGACCATGCTGTCTGCGGCCGATTTGTTGCCGTACGAGTAGGAAGACGTTGTGCTCCTTTCTAACCGCATCTTCGCGGTGACAAACCAGGGGACTTATTTTGTATGGGATACATCCTATGATATACTCCCTCTCTCCCAGTTTATTTGTTTTGAATCTTTTCATTTTATAAGTTTCAAATTCAAATTTAGAGCTCCCCATCACATGTTGAGATTACAATGTCCATTAAATCGTTGCGGGCATGTATAGTAAAGAAACAAATCTCGAGTTTGGCACGAGTTCATGTTGCGCGAGCACCACAAGCCCTGGCACAGGAGTTACATTTCCCTCTCAGGGCCGTCGGAACTAAGCTGCAGTGCCTTACTACACCTACCTTTGAGTCAATAACATGTGGACCCGATAGGTGACTGGTCCACATGTAATGCTCCCGTAGGCAGAGGGGCAGTGGGGCCAAGAGGGGTGAGCCGCGGGTCGGGGGACGTGTGGTTTCATGGGTTCAAGTGGCGTCATGGGAATCGCGGGTGGCTGTGGTAGAAACTTGATGCTCGCCGCATTTTAGGTGGCCCACATGTCATGCACACAAGTTGTCATGTCTACGGACACATGCACTACATACCGATCACTGGAAGGAGTAGCAGAGAAAGCTATATATGCGGATAAATAGTTCCTTATAGTCAAGCGGACCCACGCTACTACTCTGTTCCAAAGACACGCACACCATTGAAATAGTCCATCTATATCAATATACACCAAGAGGGAACAATTTTTTTTACAAGAGAGGAAATAGTTCATCCATCCATAATGCCCTCCTGCTGGTGCAGCCTTTTCTTCTTCTTCTTCTTCTTCTTCTTCTTCTTCTTGTCTGTGGGAGACGGCTTCGCAACAAGCTCTTTGGACCTTGCAGCGATCTCGAAATTCACACGGGCATCGAGGGCAGCATATTTTATCCGCTCGTACGTCGAGGGATAATTCTCCCATCCAGACGACCTTAATGCCACCGTCTCATCACCCTTCTGAAGATTTGTACCGAGCACAAAATTTGCTACATCGAATAGGGATGGTGTCTATTTATCACAATCTTCTACATGAATTTTGATTCTAGTTTGTAGGTCAACGATGCTTTTCAAATCAAGGTTGTACGGCTTCAGCTTCTGTTTGTCCCCTTCGATGGCTGCCCACAGAAGTATACGTCCTCCCGAGACAAGAAATTGTGAAGCTCGCGTGGTATGGAGGGCGAGTGTATGATGTGGTACACCAAAACATCATCTTCGTGGCACAGCTGAAGGACGGCGGCGCACTGGATCTTCCCAGGGGCATGCTCCCTGTACTCTGCGTTGAGACCGATGACCCTCGTCTCTACCTTTTCGAGGGAGTTGGATACATTGTTGATCCACTACTGAACAACCCTTGGGTGGACGGTGACGGTGGCAACTATGTGCGTCGAGCCTTCGACGAGGACATGTTGGACGCTAAAAACCTGCATCTCGATCTCTTCCGCCATTTGGAACCGCTGGAACGGAGGGCTATGGTTTGGAGAATTAGGATTAGATGGCTAGTCTAACTGAAGTAGTAGATGATTATTTAAAGAGGTTAAAACAATGTGAACACAGTGGGGTTTGGATGCAAATGAAGACGAAGGGGAGGTAAAGAAGCCGAGGAGAATCAGTTCCCGATGGAGAAGTAAATGGGAGAAGTGGCGTGCAGGTAGTTGATTAGACGGCTAGGTAGACTAAACGAAAAGGCTATGCCGGTAGACTGATGAGTCGTACCTGTTCATGTACGTGCCCATCCTTCCTGATAGGTGGGACCCATGCATGCAAACAGATAAAAAATGTCCTGGATACAGAACATGGATAACACTGTATATTTAGTGTAGAATCTTTTTAGTACTTTGAATTTTGGCCACTACTTCTGCTGTTTAGTAACTTTTCTGAATTTTGGCCACTACTACAGTAAGTTCAAGTGAGTAACTATAGTAACTTCAAGTGAGTAACTCCATTTCTGATTTTTTTTTTTTTACATAAAACTAACCATGATATTTGTTCCTCTGTTCTGGTCATAATTATAATCTGATTGTTGAACCCTTAATCATTCTCATAATGTTTACATGATGCACAATTATACTGCTGTCAAAACTACTCCAGACACACACTGTTGAAACTGACAAGATGGTGGTGGAGGTGGGAATAAATGTTCAGTATTGGTGCATTTTCTGTGCTTATAAAATTTAGATTGAATTTCACTAAAAAAAGAAAATAAGTGGAGATTAAATGTTGCTTTCCACTTACTTCACCTGTGTGTAACTCTTTTCGTGCATTTTCTGCAGAACCTATGTGTAGCTGCAGCATACAGGCGAGTTCATCAACTGCTCGAACAAGAAAAGAAGGTGGCATTTCCTTGCCTTTAGCATACAGGCCAGTTCACTTAATGTCCTCTGGTGCTATATTTCTGAGAACATCCAAGTTTTTACTTATCACTTTGCTAGCATTCACAAGTCTATTGAAGCGTGCATGTCTCTGTGAATCTTGCTGTCTACTCCAAGTAGATGGTGTGTAGCCTGGCAAAGGATATTAGTACTTGGTGCATTCTAAGTTTAAAACCACTCTAGATTTACAAGTGTTTACTAAAGATGACAAGTGTTTATTCAGTTCTAAATTTGAAGTAACTAGTAGACGAACAATATTCATCTTTTTCTGTATATGAAGAAGAATAAACCTAGCTAATTCAAATAATTCCAATTTTAGGGACATGTTTTTATCAACTCTTAGTTAAGGGGTTGTGGCAGTTTTCAGTTTTCAGTTTTGTGCTGCTTGAATTGATTCTACAGGAATATTTAGGGAAGAGTCATGTCTATGCTTAGCTCTCTGTAAAATGAATGACTGAAATTGGACAATTGGAAACTTGAGGTATGTTTGCAATTGGACAAATGGTGTATAAATCCAAATAAAGCAAATAAATCCAAATGATTCAAATAAATCCAAATAAACATGGTTGATCTTCATTTTGCATAAACCTGGTTGAGTATTACAGAGTAATTGACAACAAATTGACCTGGTTGGAATTCATACTGTTGGAAATATGCCCTAGAGGCAATAATAAATTGATTATTATTATATTTCCTTGTTCATAATAATCGTTTATTGTCCATGCTAGAATTGTATTGATAGGAAACTCAGATACATGTGTGGATACATAGACAACACCATGTCCCTAGTAAGCCTCTAGTTGACTAGCTCGTTGATCAATAGATGGTTACGGTTTCCTGACCATGGACATTGGATGTCGTTGATAACGGGATCACATCATTAGGAGAATGATGTGATGGACAAGACCCAATCCTAAGCATAGCACTAGATCGTGTAGTTCGTATGCTAAAGCTTTGCTAATGTCAAGTATCATTTCCTTAGACCATGAGATTGTGCAACTCCCGGATACCGTAGGAATGCTTTGGGTGTACCAAACGTCACAACGTAACTGGGTGGCTATAAAGGTACATTACAGGTATCTCCGAAAGTGTCTGTTGGGTTGGCACGAATCGAGACTGGGATTTGTCACTCCGTGTAAGCGGAGAGGTATCTCTGGGCCCACTCGGTAGGACATCATCATAATGTGCACAATGTGATCAAGGAGTTGATCACGGGATGATGTGTTACGGAACGAGTAAAGAGACTTGCCGGTAACGAGATTGAACAAGGTATCGGGATACCGACGATCGAATCTCGGGCAAGTACAATACCGCTAGACAAAGGGAATTGTATACGGGATTGATTAAGTCCTTGACATCGTGGTTCATCCGATGAGATCATCGTGGAACATGTGGGAGCCAACATGGGTATCCAGATCCCGCTGTTGGTTATTGACCGGAGAACGTCTCGGTCATGTCTGCATGTCTCCCGAACCCGTAGGGTCTACACACTTAAGGTTCGATGACGCTAGGGTTATAAAGGAAGTTAGTATGTGGTTACCGAATGTTGTTCGGAGTCCCGGATGAGATCCCGGACGTCACGAGGAGTTCCGGAATGGTCCGGAGGTAAAGATTTATATATGGGAAGTCCTGTTTTGGACACCGGAAGAGTTTCGGGGTTTATCGGTAACGTACCGGGACCACCGGGAGGGTCCCGGGGGTCCACCAAGTGGGGCCACCTGCCCCAAGGGGCCACATGGGCTGTAGGGAGTGCTCCTTGGCCTACATGGGCCAAGGGCACCAGCCCCACAAGGGCCCATGGCGCCTAAAGAGGTGGGAGGGGGCAAACCCTAAAGGGGATGGGCCTTAGGGCCCATCTACCCTGCGCCTCCCTCTCCTCCCCCTTGTAGCCGCCACCCCTTGGCCCCATCTAGGGCTGCCGCCTCCCCTAGGGGTGGGAAACCCTAGAGGGGGCGCAGCCCTCCCCTTCCCCTATATATATGAGACCTAGGGGCTGCCCACAACACGCGATTAGATCTCTCGTTTGGTGCAGCCCTGCATCTCTCTCTCCCTCCTCTTCTGTGGTGCTTGGCGAAGCCCTGCAGGATAGCCACGCTCCTCCACCACCACCACGCCGTTGTGCTGCTGTTGGATGAAGTCTTCCTCAACCTCTCCCTCTCTCCTTGCTGGATCAAGGCGTGGGAGACGTCACCGGGCTGTACGTGTGTTGAACGCGGAGGTGCCGTCCGTTCGGCACTTGGTCATCGGTGATTTGAATCACGACGAGTACGACTCCATCAACCCCGTTCACATGAACGCTTCCGCTTAGCGATCTACAAGGGTATGTAGATGAACTCTCTTTCTACTCGTTGCTGGTCTCTCCATAGATAGATCTTGGTGATACGTAGGAAAATTTTTGAATTTATGCTACGTTCCCCTACAGTGGCATCATGAGCTAGGTCTATTGCGTAGATTCTATGCACGAGTAGAACACAAAGTAGTTGTGGGCGTTGATTTTGTTCAATATGCTTGCCGTTACTAGTCTTATCTTGATTCGGCGGCATCGTGGGATGAAGCGGCCCGGACCGACCTTACACGTACTCTTACGTGAGACTGGTTCCACCGACTGACATGCACTAGTTGCATAAGGTGGCTAGCGGGTGTCTGTCTCTCCCACTTTAGTCGGATCGGATTCGATGAAAAGGGTCCTTATGAAGGGTAAATAGCAATTGGCATATCACGTTGTGGTCTTTGCGTAGGTAAGAACCGTTCTTGCTAGAAACCCATAGCAGCCACGTAAAACATGCAAACAACAATTAGAGGACGTCTAACTTGTTTTTGCAGGGTATGCCATGTGATGTGATATGGCCAAAGGATGTGATGAATGATATATGTGATGTATGAGATGATCATGTTCTTGTAATAGGAATCACGACTTGCATGTCGATGAGTATGACAACCGGCAGGAGCCATAGGAGTTGTCTTTATTTATTTATGACCTGCGTGTCAACATAAACGTCATGTAATTACTTTACTTTATTGCTAACCGTTAGCTGTAGTAGTAGAAGTAATAGATGACGTGACAACTTCAAGAAGACACGATGATGGAGATCATGATGATGGAGATCATGGTGTCATGCCGGTGACGATGATGATCATGGAGCCCCGAAGATGGAGATCAAAAGGAGCAAAGTGATATTGGCCATATCATGTCACTATTTGATTGCATGTGATGTTTATCATGTTTATACATCTTATTTGCTTAGAACGACGGTAGTAAATAAGATGATCCCTTACAACAATTTCAAGAAGTGTTCTCCCCTAACTGTGCACCGTTGCGACAGTTCGTGTTTCGAAGCACCACGTGATGATCGGGTGTTAGATTCTAACGTTCACATACAACGGGTGTAAGACAGATTTACACACGCAAAACACTTAGGGTTAACTTGACGAGCCTAGCATGTACAGACATGGCCTCGGAACACAGAAGACCGAAAGGTTGAGCATGAGTCGTATAGAAGATACGATCAACATGAAGATGTTCACCGATGTTGACTGGTCCGTCTCACGTGATGATCGGACACGGGCTAGTTGACTCGGATCATGTAATCACTTAGATGACTAGAGGGATGTCTATCTGAGTGGGAGTTCATAAGATGAACTTAATTATCCTGAACATAGTCAAAAGGATTTTGCAAATTATGTCGTAGCTCACGCTATAGTTCTACTGTTTAGATATGTTCCTAGAGAAAAATTAGTTGAAAGTTGATAGTAGCAATTATGTAGACAGTAAAAGGCTTATGTCCTTAATGCACCGCTCAGTGTGCTGAACCTCGAACGTGGTCTGTGGATGTTGCGAACATCTGACATACATGTTTTGATGACTACATGATAGTTCGGTAATGTTAAATGGTTTAGAGTTGAGACACCAAAGACGTTTTGAAACGTCGCGAAACATATGAGATGTTTCGAGGGCTGAAATTGGGATTTCAGGCTCGTGCCCATGTCAAGAGGTATAAGACCTCCGACGGTTCTTCTAGCCTACATACTAAGGGAGAAAAGCTCAATTGTTGAGCTTGTGCTCAGATTGTCTGAGTACAACAATCATTTGAATCAAGTGGGAGTTGATCTTCCAGATGAGATAATGATGTTTCTCCGAAGTCATTACCACCAAGCTGCTAGAGCTTCGTGATGAACTATAATATATCAGGGACATATATGATGATCCTTGAGATATTCGTGATGTTTGACACCACAAAAGTAGAAATCAAGAAGGAGCATCAGTTGTTGATGGTTGGTGAAACCACTAGTTTCAAGAAGGGCAAGGGCACAAAGGGATACTTCATGAAACAGCAATTCAGCTGCTGCTCTAATGAAGAAACCCAAGGTTGAACCCAAACCCGAGACTAAGTGCTTCTGTAATAAGAGGAACAGCTACTGGAGCAGAATTACCCTAGATACTTGGTAGATAAGAAGGCTGGCAAGGTCGATAGAAGTATATTGGATATACATTATGTTAATGTGTACTTTACTAGTACTCCTAGTAGCACCAGGGTATTAGATACCGGTTCGGTTGCTAAGTGTTAGTAACTCGAAATAAAAGCTGCGGAATAAACGGAGACTAGCTAAAGGTGAGATAACGATATGTGTTGGAAGTATTTCCAAGGCTGATCAAATATCGTACGCTCCCTCTACCATCGAGATTGGTGTTTGCGTTGAGCATAGACATGATTGGATTATGTCCATCGCAATACGGTTATTCATTTAAGGAGAATAATGGTTACTCCGTTTATTTGAATAATACCTTCAATGGTCTTACACCTAAAATGAATGGTTTATTGAATCTCGATCGTAGTGATACACATGTTCATGCCAAAAGATAGTAATGATAGTACCACCTACTTGTGGCACTGCCATGTAAGTCATATCGGTATAAAACGCATGAAGAAGCTCCATGTTGATGGATCCTTGGGCTCACTCATTTTTGAAAAGTTTGAGACATGCGAACCATGTCTATTGGTGTATATGCATGAAGAAACTCCATGCAAATGGACTGTTTGGACTCACTTGATTTTGAATCAGTTGAGACATGCAAATCATACCACATGGGCAAAATGACTGAAAGCCTCGGTTTCAGTAAAATGGAACTAGAAAGCAACTTGTTGGAAGTAATACATTTTTGATGTGTGCAGTCCAATGAGTGCTGAGGCATGTAGTGGATATCGTTATGTTTTACTTCACAGATGATTTGAGTAGATGTTGAGTATATTTACTTGATGAATCACGAGTCTGAATTATTGAAAGGTTCAAGTAATTTCAGTGTGAAGTTGAAAGATCGTCGTGACAAGAGGATTAAAGATCTATGATATGATCATAGAGATGAATATCTGAATTACGAGTTTGGCACAGAATTAAGACATTGTGGAAATCATTTCACAACTAATACAGCCTGGAACACGATAGTGTGATGGTGTGTCCGAACATCATAACTGCACCCTATTGGATATGATGCATACCATGATGTCTCTTATCGAATTACCACAATAGTTTATGGGTTAGGCATTAGAGACAACCACATTCACTTTAAATTGGGCACCACGTAATTCCGATGAGGTGACACCGTATGAACTATGGTTTAGAGAAACCTAAGCTGTCATTTCTTAAAAGGTTTGGGGCTGCGACGCTTATGTGAAAAGTTTCAGGCTGATAAGCTCGAACCCAAAGCGGATAAATGCATCTTCATAGGACACCCAAAACAGTTGGGTATACCTCCTGTCTCAGATCCGAAAGCAATAAGGGATTGTTTCTAGAATCGGGTCCTTTCTCGAGGAAAAGTTTCTCTCGAAAGAATTGAGTGGGAGGATGGTGGAAACTTGATGAGGTTATTGAACCGTTACTTCAACTAGTGTATAGCAGGGCACAAAGAGTCGTTCCTGTGGAACCTACACCAATTGAAGTGGAAGCTCATGATAGTGATCATGAAACTTCAGATCAAGTCACTACCAAACCTCGTAGGATGACAAGGATGCGTACTACTTCAGAGTGGTACGTAGTCCTGTCTTGGAAGTCATGTTGCTAGACAACAATACGAGCTATGGAGAAGCGATGGTGGGCCCAGATTCCGATAAATGGCTCGAGGCCATATAATCCGAGAGAGGATCCATATATGAAAACAAAGTGTAGACTTTGGAAGAACTACTTGATGGTCGTAAGGCTGTTGAGTATAGATGGATTTTAAAGGAAGACGGACAATGATGGTAAATGTCACCATTAAGAAAGCTCGACCTGTCGTTAAGATGTTTTCGACAAGTTCAAGGAGTTGACTACGATGAGACTTTCTCACCTGTAGCGATGCTAAAAGTCTGTTGGAGTTATATTAGCAGTTACTGCACTATTTATGAAATCTTGCAGATAGGATGTCAAAACATTGTTTCCTCGACGATTTATGAGGAAAGGTTGTATGTTATACAACCGGAAGGTTTTGTCAATCCTGAAATATGCTAATAAGTATGCAAAGCTCCAGCAATCCTTCTAAGGACTGGAGTAAGCATCTCGGAGTTGGAATGTGTGCTTTGATGAGATGATCAAAGATTTTGGTGTATACAAAGTTTATGAGAAACTTGTATTTCCAAAGAAGTGAGTGGGAGCACTATAGAATTTCTGATGAGTATATGTTGTTGACATATTGTTGATCAGAAATGATGTAGAATTTCTAAGAAAGCATATAGGGTTATTTGAAAAGTGTTTTTCAATTGAAAGCCTGGGTTAAGCTACTTGAACATTGAGCATCAAGATCTATAAGGATAGATCAAAATGCTTAATGGAACTTTCAAATGAGCACATACCTTGACATGATCTTGAAGGTGTTCAAGATGGATCAGTCAAAGAAGGAGTTCTTACCTGAGTTGTAAGGTATGAAGTTAAGACTTAAAGCTCGACCATGGCAGAATAGAGAGAAAGGACGAAGGTCGTCTGCTATGCTTAAGACATAGGCTCTACAGTATGCTATGCTGTGTACCGCACCTGAAGTGTGCCTAGCCATGAGTCAGTCAAGGGGTACAAGAGTGATCCAAGAATGGATCACAGGACAGCGGTCAAAGTTATCCTTAGTAACTAGTGGACTAAGGAATTTTTCTCGATTATGGAGGTGATAAAAAGGTTCGTCGTAAAGGGTTACGTCGATGCAAGCTTTAACACCTATCCGGATAGCTCTGAGTAGAGATACCGGATACGTATAATGGAGCAACAATTTAGAATAGCTCCAAGTAGAACAGTTATTTGGAATAGCTCCAAATAGAACGTGGTAGCTACATCTAGGAGATGACATAGAGATTTGTAAAGCACACACGAATCTGAAAGGTTCAGACCCGTTGACTAAAACCTCTCTCACAAGCAACATGATCAAACCTAGAACTCATTGAGTGTTAATCACATAAGTGATGTGAACTAGACTACTGACTCTAGTAAAACTCTTTGGGTGTTAGTCACATGGTGATGTGACCTTGAGTGTTAATCACATAGCGATGTGAACTGGATTATTGACTCTAGTGCAAGTGGGAGACTGTTGGAAATATGCCCTAGAGGCAATAATAAATTGATTATTATTATATTTCCTTGTTCATAATAATCGTTTATTGTCCATGCTAGAATTGTATTGATAGGAAACTCAGATACATGTGTGGATACATAGACAACACCATGTCCCTAGTAAGCCTCTAGTTGACTAGCTCGTTGATCAATAGATGGTTACGGTTTCCTGACCATGGACATTGGATGTCGTTGATAACGGGATCACATCATTAGGAGAATGATGTGATGGACAAGACCCAATCCTAAGCATAGCACTAGATCGTGTAGTTCGTATGCTAAAGCTTTGCTAATGTCAAGTATCATTTCCTTAGACCATGAGATTGTGCAACTCCCGGATACCGTAGGAATGCTTTGGGTGTACCAAACGTCACAACGTAACTGGGTGGCTATAAAGGTACATTACAGGTATCTCCGAAAGTGTCTGTTGGGTTGGCACGAATCGAGACTGGGATTTGTCACTCCGTGTAAGCGGAGAGGTATCTCTGGGCCCACTCGGTAGGACATCATCATAATGTGCACAATGTGATCAAGGAGTTGATCACGGGATGATGTGTTACGGAACGAGTAAAGAGACTTGCCGGTAACGAGATTGAACAAGGTATCGGGATACCGACGATCGAATCTCGGGCAAGTACAATACCGCTAGACAAAGGGAATTGTATACGGGATTGATTAAGTCCTTGACATCGTGGTTCATCCGATGAGATCATCGTGGAACATGTGGGAGCCAACATGGGTATCCAGATCCCGCTGTTGGTTATTGACCGGAGAACGTCTCGGTCATGTCTGCATGTCTCCCGAACCCGTAGGGTCTACACACTTAAGGTTCGATGACGCTAGGGTTATAAAGGAAGTTAGTATGTGGTTACCGAATGTTGTTCGGAGTCCCGGATGAGATCCCGGACGTCACGAGGAGTTCCGGAATGGTCCGGAGGTAAAGATTTATATATGGGAAGTCCTGTTTTGGACACCGGAAGAGTTTCGGGGTTTATCGGTAACGTACCGGGACCACCGGGAGGGTCCCGGGGGTCCACCAAGTGGGGCCACCTGCCCCAAGGGGCCACATGGGCTGTAGGGAGTGCTCCTTGGCCTACATGGGCCAAGGGCACCAGCCCCACAAGGGCCCATGGCGCCTAAAGAGGTGGGAGGGGGCAAACCCTAAAGGGGATGGGCCTTAGGGCCCATCTACCCTGCGCCTCCCTCTCCTCCCCCTTGTAGCCGCCACCCCTTGGCCCCATCTAGGGCTGCCGCCTCCCCTAGGGGTGGGAAACCCTAGAGGGGGCGCAGCCCTCCCCTTCCCCTATATATATGAGACCTAGGGGCTGCCCACAACACGCGATTAGATCTCTCGTTTGGTGCAGCCCTGCATCTCTCTCTCCCTCCTCTTCTGTGGTGCTTGGCGAAGCCCTGCAGGATAGCCACGCTCCTCCACCACCACCACGCCGTTGTGCTGCTGTTGGATGAAGTCTTCCTCAACCTCTCCCTCTCTCCTTGCTGGATCAAGGCGTGGGAGACGTCACCGGGCTGTACGTGTGTTGAACGCGGAGGTGCCGTCCGTTCGGCACTTGGTCATCGGTGATTTGAATCACGACGAGTACGACTCCATCAACCCCGTTCACATGAACGCTTCCGCTTAGCGATCTACAAGGGTATGTAGATGAACTCTCTTTCTACTCGTTGCTGGTCTCTCCATAGATAGATCTTGGTGATACGTAGGAAAATTTTTGAATTTATGCTACGTTCCCCTACACATACTACAACAGTAACAGTTAATTGAACTTCTTTTGCGTGCATTTATCACTCCAAGAAACTTTCGGTAACAAGTGAGCAGCCTCTGCATTTTCTCGGTGAACTTTTGAGTGCATTTATCACTTGTTGGAGTATGCTACAGCTTCTGCAAATCACAAACTCCTTTAGTTTACATCTCAGTTTTAGCAAACACTACAGTTTCAGTAAAGGAGTCATAACTGAATTACAGGCACTGTAGTTTCTCTACAGTATTGGAACACTGAACATTTTCAGTTAACTGTAGCAAGAAAAACTTCCAAAAACTAGCAGATCTCCAAGAATGCCAAGAGTATTACTCAATGAATTTGATGGCATCAAACTAAATTTTCACTATAATCTGTTCATCATTTAGCAGCAGTGTACAGCCTTTGTCCTGGATTATTTCTCTAGCTTTGTATCCCCTGACTGAATTTTCTCCGCCTGTATTGAGAACAGAAAATTCAGACTCACAACAACATATTGAACAGCAACAGTAGCAGAGGCGGGTGGGGCAGACAAACCAGCACAGGCGGGAGTGGCAGCAGAGGCGAGGCAGGGCAAAAGGCAAAAGCAGCATCAGAGGTCCATGACGCCGGCGTCGTCCACCAGTAGCAGCATGAGAGGCGGGAGTGGACGGAATTGTCCACGGCGCCGGCAGCCGAAGCGGACGAAATCGGAGGCGCAAGTGGGCGGCGACCTTCAACGGGGCCGGCGGCGTAGCTCGAGGAGGGTGCCGGCGCAGGTCGCCTTCACGGCGGGCGGTGCAGGTGGTAAGCTGCCGCACATGTGCAAGCGGGCGGCGGCGCTGTTGTTGGTCGCGGGCTGGGCCACGGTTCTGGTGTTGATCACGGCACAGATCCAGGCGGGCGGCGGCGTAGGTGGGTAGCCGGCGATGGCTGCAAGGAGCGGGCGACGGGGGAGGAGGAAGGAAGGAGATGGACTTCTTTGTGACGTGTTTAAAACTCTATGGGTTTTTTTGCAAAAAAACAAATACACTGCCCTGTGGACAACTTTTCCCGGATGGAGGGAGTACTAGTTAAATCCGAGCTATGGGTGTGAAGCACTGATATGCCAGTACATTTGATTGTGACCTGTTCTAATTTTGTACCTGAACTTTTTTTAGAAAGGGTTGTACGTCAACTTAATGTGCTAGCAGAACTTATTGTGTTGTCTGTCTGTTTTCTTTGCACAACATTCAAGATATTTCCCTGTCATTGATAAAGACGATGAACCGTTATGTACGACTTCGTTGGTTTCAACATAGCCCTTCCCGTAGCGATCCACTGCTTCCATCCTGATTGTGCCGCCTGCGTGAAATTTTTGTATGCAAGTTCAGTGTGCTATGATGTTCTATATGATTGTGTCAACTATATAAGTTTTTACTGAGCATCAGCAATGCATATGGCTGAAAGATGTATTTACGAGCATCGACTGATGGGTCTCTCTCTCTATCTCTCTCTCTCTCACACACACACACACACGCGCGCACGCACACACACACGCAGACGCACAAGTGGGACCTGTTGAATTATTTATTTGCTCGTGACAACTTTTAATTAGGTTCCACTATAATCTAACTTTTTCTTAAGTTATTAATTGAGCTCAGTGACTTCAAAAAGTTGTACAGAAGCCTTGTTTGGGCCTTTTCGACGTCGCTGAATGTGGGCTGAGTAACCATGTTAGGTTGTACTATACTACACAGGCCTTTTTCAACATCAGCAATGCAACTGGGCCGACGGTTGTACACAATATCCGGGTCAACTTGTTATTCTCCGCCCCGCTGGGCTGCAAACTTTCCTAGGAGGTATGCATTAGGCTTAACAAGAAAATGGACTTTAAGAAATAATAAATGGGATGTAATTATAATAACTGGACAGTTACTATGCACCAAACACGTAATTAGTTTGAAAATTATATTATTTTGGAATTTGAAATTTTTAATTTCATTACTTGTTGCGCGCGCAATATTTCATTGGATTTTAACATAATACAACTTTATTTTGAAATTATATTTGACCTGACTAGAAATTTCGGATAAAAATATTTCGGATCCCATCAAAATGTGGGATTTTTTTTTGAATTCTGTTTTGAGCGATTGTTTGAAATTATTAATCGTTGTCCTAGCTAGAAGTTGGGATGTACTTTAAATAGACTGTAAATGGGTTGTAGTAAATTTCATTAGAATTAAAAAAATGGGCTTTACATTCTTACAAATCGCAAATGGGCTATATGTTCTCTGCCAAATCCGAGCGGTGGGCCTACTAAGTTGACGCGTACCAAGGGCTTTGTCAACTTAGTCAATATAAACGATTCTAGCTGCAGTGATCGTACAATGTCCATCCAACGGCCATAGTGCTTCTTCAACCTCTGGTCTTCTTGCTCCAGCCGCCCAAAGCAGCGCCGATCGTGTCGCGTGCTCCTGCCTCCCGTGGCTGGCTGTGATGCCGCGGAGGCCTCACGGCCCCGTACTACTCCCACCGCTGGCCAGGCCATCCCTCTACTCACCCACACCCCCTGTTATTCTGCGGCGACTGCAGCCTCACACTGTAGTCGAACCAGTGAACCCTCATACTCCTCTCCGCACGGGCTTCCACTGCTGCGTCTTCCCCGGCTCTGCGTCATCCCCTTCCTAGGCCTCGCCGTCGTCCAGACCACCGCCCTGGTGCTCTCGGCACGGCGTGGTCAACATGGTCAATGACCGACTTCCATCGGAAGAGTGCTGTACGTGGAGAGGCTGACAGCTGGGTCCAGGTGGCCGCAAGGAAGTGCCTCCTTATTACGCGCAAAATAATTATTCCTCCACCTGACAGCAGGGACCCATCGGACGGGCCACCTTATTTCGTGAAAAAAATGTTTCCCCCCTGAGTCATGGGACCCACCGGACGGGCCACCGTATTTCGCGAAAAAATGTTCCCCCGCTGTCAGCTCGGACCCACCGGAAGTGCCTCCTTATTACGCACAAAAAAATGAATACTCCCCCTGCTAGCTAGGACCCACCATGGTGGGAGGCTGACTTGTGGGCCTACTAAGTTGACTGGGACGGGGGCCTTTGTCAACTTTAGTCAATATGAATGATTCTAGCTCCAGTGACCGTACGATGTCCATCCAACGGTCGTAGTGCTTCTTTAACTCTGGTCTTCTTGCTCCAGCCGCCCAAAGCAGCGCCGGTCGTGTCGCATGCTCCTGCCTCCCGTGGCCGGCTGTGCTGCCGCGGAGGCCTCACCGCCCCCTACTATTCCCACCCTGGCCAGGCCCTGCGGCGACGGCAGCCTCACACCGCAGACGAACCAGTGAACCATCATACTCCTCTCCACGCGGACTTCCGCTGCCGCGTCTTCCCCGGCTCCCCATCATCCCCTTCCTATGCCTCGCCGTCGTCCACCGCCCTGGTGCTCTCGGCGCGGCGTGGTCAACATGGTCAAGGAACGACTTCCATCGGATGTGGACTGTACGTGGAGAGGCTGACAGCTGGGTCCACGGCCGCAGCAAGGAAGTGCCTCCTTATTACGTGGAAAATAATGATTCCTCCACCTGACAGCTGGGACCCACCGGACGGGCCACTATATTTCGTGAAAAAAAACATTTCCCCCTGACTACTGGGACCCACCAGCTACATCTTCGCACGCAAGGAAGTGCATCCAGGCAAAAAAACATTTGCCCCCTTGACTGCTGGGACCCACCAGATACATCTTCGCAAGCAAGGAAGTGCCTGACAGTCGGGACCCACCTGGTCGAAGCGTACGTAGCGTTGTCATTCTGGTCACGAACGTGTACGTACATATATACTGGTGGATGTAGAGGCGCGCACGTGTCGTAGTAGAGGCGCGTATGTGTCGTAGTAGATGCGCGCACGTAGCATGTACACGTATGTACAACGGCCAGGGTGCAAGAAAGAAAATACGGCCACGTATGTGTACATACGGGCGGGGTCTCGAACGCCCACTCGCGCATACGTACGGCCAGGGCTCGTGTACATGGCTGGGTCGGAACGAAGAAACAGCGTCGTCGTCGTGTTCATGGGGAGGCAACGGAATGCGTCGTGTTCATGGGGAGGCAACGGAACGCGTGGGAGCCAACTGGCTGGGTCGGAACAAAATGTGTGATCGTGTTCATCGGGAGGGCTTGGACGAAAAAGGCGATGGAAACGAGGCCTGGCGTACCGCAGAACGGAGGAAACAGACCTCCTACGGTCGAAACGGGGGTCCTGTTGATCGGGAGGGGTGTGGCGTACCGCAAAACGGAGGAAACGGACCTCCTACGGTCGAAACAGGGGTCCTGTTGATTGGAAGGGGTGTGGCGTACCGCAAAACGGACGAAACGGACCTCCTACGGTCGAAATAGGGTCATGTTCATCGGGAGGGGTGTGGCGTACCGCAAAACGGGACTCCACGGGATACTGTTCATCTCCACCGTCGACCTCCTCCAGCCTCCACGGGCTACCGTCGACCTCCTCCAGCCTTCACGGGCTCCTGTTCATCCAGCCTCCACCGCGCGCTACTCCACCGGCTACTGTTCAACCACCCCTCCACCGTCTACTGTTCATCCAGCCCTCCACACCACAGGGTCCTGTTCAACAACCCCTCCACGGGCACCCCTCCACCGTCTACTGTTCATACAGCCCTCCACCACACCACGGGGTCCTATGCATCCAGAGGCAACGCCACCGCTCACTGTTCATCCAAACCCCCCGCAACACTCACTGTTCATCCCAGAGGCAGCACCGATCGGCTTCAGTTAGTAGCAGTAGTGAAGGAATCGCTCGATCGGGTTCAGTTAACAGCCATCGATCGATCGCTCGGGTTCAGTAACGTGTAGCCTGCAGTGCAATTGCTCGGGTTTAGTTAGAGCCCAGTGCCTCGCACACACGCGTGTATGTGTACAAGAGAAACGTGCACCGCTCGGCCCCCGACCTCCCACCGTAACCGAGAACTCCCCGAAATTTTCCTCCCCCTCGCTTCTACCACGGTTTTTTCTGTCATGGACGGCCCATTTTCTGTCATGATTTTTTGTCATAGAAGTAGGAGCCCACCACATCTATGATGATATCCGGTTTTGTCACAATTATCGTCATAGAAGTGTCATATGTATGACAGAAAAAAATTCGTTCGGCCCAAAATGTCATGGATGTGTCTTTTTTTTTGTAGTGATTATATTCTGTTTTGGACATTATTGGGCTTTATTATACACTTTTATATTATTTTTGGGACTAACCTATTAACCGGAGGCCCAGCCCAGAATTGTTGTTTTTTGCCTATTTTAGGGTTTCGCAGAAAAAGAATATCAAACGGAGTCCAAACGGAATGAAACCTTCGGGAACATGATTTTCGGAACGAACATGATCCAGAGGACTTGGACCCTACGTCAGGCAATCAACAAGGAAGGGACGAGGTAGGGGGCGTGCCTACCCCCCCCCCCCTCCCAGGCGCGCCCTCCACCCTCTTGGGCCCTTGTTGCTCCATCGACGTACTCCTTCCTCCTATATATACCTACGTACCCCCAGACTGCCAGATACGGACCCAAAACCCTAATTCCACCGCCGTAACTTTCTGTATCCACGAGATCCCATCTTGGGGCCTTTTTTGGAGCTCCGCCGGAGGGGGCATCGATCACGGAGGGCTTCTACATCAACACCATAGCCCCTCCGATGAAGTGTGAGTAGTTTACTTCAGACCTAAGGGTCCATAGTTATTAGCTAGATGGCTTCTTCTCTCTCTTTGGATCTCAATACAAAGTTCTCCCCCTCTCTTGTGGAGATCTATTCGATGTAATCTTCTTTTGCGGTGTGTTTGTTGAGACCGATGAATTGTGGGTTTACGATCAAGTTTATCTCTGAACAATATTTGAATCTTCTATGAATTCTTTTATGTATGATTTGTTATCTTTGTAAGTCTCTTCGAATTATCAGTTTGGTTTGGCCTACTAGATTGATCTTTCTTGCAATGGGAGAAGTGCTTAGCTTTGGATTCAATCTTGCGGTGTCCTTTCCCAGTGACAGTAGGGGCAACAAGGCACGTATTGTATTGTTGCCATCGAGGATAACAAGATGGGGTTTATATCATATTGCATGAGTTTATCCCTCTACATCATGTCATCTTGCTTAAAGCGTTACTCTGTTCTCTTGGACTTAATACTCTAGATGCATGCTGGATAGCGGTTGATGTGTGGAGTTATAGTAGTAGATGCAGGTAGGAGTCGGTCTACTTGTCTCGGACGTGATGGCTATATACATGATTATACCTAGATATTCTCATAACTATGCTCAATTCTATCAATTGCTCAACAATAATTTTTTCACCCACCGTAAATACTTATGCTCTTGAGAGAAGCCATGAGTGAAACCTATGGCCCCCGGGTCTATCTTCCATCATATTGATCTTCCAATACTTAGTTATTTCCTTTGCCATTTGTTTTACTTGCATCTTTTATTTTTCTTTATCATAAAATACCAAAAATATTATCCTATCAGATCTCACCCTTGTAAGTGACCGTGTAGGGATTGACAACCCCTTATCGCTTTGGTTGCGGGGATTTATTTGTTTGTGTAGGTGCGGGGGACTCGTGCGTGGCCTCCTACTGGATTGATACCTTGGTTCTCAAAAACTGAGGGAAATACTTATGCTACTTTGCTGCATCACCCTTTCCTCTTCAAGGGAAAACCAACACAGTGCTCAAGAGGTAGCAAGAAGGATTTCTGGCGCCGTTGCCGGGGAGGTTCGCGCAAGAGAAGTCAAGATTTGACTCCCGACAACGAGTCACTTGTGGCGCCGTTGCAAGTCAAGACATACCAAGTACCCATCACAAACCCTTATCTCCCGCATTACATTATTTTTCATTTGTCTCTCGTTTTCCTCTCCCCCACTTCACCCTTGCCATTTTATTTGCCCTCTCTCTCCATCCTGCCTCTCTTTCTCTATCTGCCTCTTTTTGCCCGTTTCTTGTTCGCTTGTGTGTTGGATTGCTTGCTTGTCATTATGTCTATTCCCCTATCTTCTCCGTTGTCTCCCGAAAATGAAGGTCTTAATTTTAAGCAAAGGGAAGGAGAAAACCTAAAAGACACTTGGTATAGAATTTGCCATACTCAAAATAGATCTACCAGGAAGCAATCTACTTCTATTCTTCTCCGCAATTTTTATGTAGGTGCTATTCCTTGGCACAAATATGTCCTTGATACCATTGCCGGAGGGAATTTCTTGGGTAGCCACACTTTCGATTCCTATAATGCTATGATAGATTTGTTTGGCTTACCCCCTCTTTTGGTTAATGGAACTATGTTAACTTTGGAGCATGTAATGCAAAAACTTGAAATTATTGAAAATAAAGTTGCTACCATTGAGTTAATTGAAAATTTCGATAAAAAGATCCGCAACCAAATTACCCAATATGGATCTAAAGTAGGAGTAACTTTGAAAAATATTAAAGAGAAGGAACCTATAGTTAATGAAAGAATAAATCATGATTCCACTAGAATCGATAAACTTGAGGGTATCATCACCAACTTGGGAACCGTTTTTTCTTCCGTAAAGAATACTCCAAGTCCTCCAACTAAAATTTCCAAGTTTATGTATGTTCCTAAAAACAAGGGTGAATCCTCTAGCAAAGAAACTGCGGATCTCAAATCTATAAGTATTCATCCTAATCTTTTTGCTATCATTAAGGAACCATTTGCTACTAATGATTTTTTCGATCGTGTGCCTAGAAGTTTGAATATTGATAAAAGGAAAGAAACTCCTAAAGGTGATAGATGTCTCATTAAAGAATTACCAACTAAAGATACCTAGATCTATCCTTGCTTGTATGCCTAGCTAGGGGCGTTAAACGATAGCGCTTGTTGGGAGGCAACCCAATTTTATTTTTATTCTTTGCTTTTTGCTCCTGTTTAGTAATAAATAATTTATCTAGCCTCTGATTTGGTTGTGTTTTTGTGTTTAATTAGTGTTTGTGTCAAGTAGAACCGTTGGGAAGACTTGGAGAAAGTCTTTTTAATCTTGCTGTAAAAAACAGAAACTTTAGCGCTCACGAGGATTGATGCCATTTTTATTTTGAAAGTGCTATTTAGTTAATTATTTTTGCAGATGATTAATAGATAAATTCCTCACGTCCAGAAATTTATTTTAGAATTTTTGGTGTTCCAGATCTTGCGTTAGCTACAGATTACTACAGACTGTTCTGTTGTTGACAGATTCTGTTTTTCGTGTGTTGTTTGCTTATTTTGATGAATCTATGGCTAGTAAAATAGTTTATAAACCATAGAGAAGTCGGAATACAGTAGGTTTAACACCAATATAAATAAAGAATGATTTCATTACAGTACCTTGAAGTGGTGTTTTGTTTTATTTCGCTAACGGAGCTCAGGAGATTTTCTACTTTAAGTTTTGTGTTGTGAAGTTTTCAAGTTTTGGGTAAAAGATTTGATGGATTATGGAACAAGGAGTGGAAAGAGCCTAAGCTTGGGTATGCCCATGGCATCCCAAGATAATCTAAGGACACCTAAAAGCCAAAGCTTGGGGATGCCCCGGAAGGCATCCCCTCTTTCGTCTACTTCCATCGGTAACTTTACTTGGAGCTATATTTTTATTTACCACATGATATGTGTTTTGCTTGGAGCGTCTTGTATTATTTGAGTCTTTATTTGTTAGTTTTCCACAATCATCCTTGCTGTACACACCTTTTGAGAGAGACACACATGATTCATAAATTGTTAGAATACTCTATGTGCTTCACTTATATCTTTTGAGTTATATAGTTTTTGCTCTAGTGCTTCACTTATATCTTTTAGAGCACGTCGGTGGATTTGCTTTATAGAAACTATTGTTATCTCATGCTTCACTTAGATTATTTTGAGATTCCTACAAAACAGCGTGGTAATTTGCTTTAATTATGTTATGCATTCAAGATTAATAAAAAAATTCTTATGAGTGCGTTGAATACTATGAGAAGTTTGATACTTGATAATTGTTTTGAGATATGGAGATGGTGATATTAGAGTCATGCTAGTTGAGTAGTTGTGAATTTGAGAAATACTTGTGTTAAAGTTTGTGATTCCCGTAGCATGCACGTATGGTGAACCGTTATGTGATGAAGTTGGAGCATGATTTATTTATTGATTGTCTTTCTTATGAGTGGCGGTCGGGGACGAGCGATGGTCTTTTCCTACCAATCTATCCCCCTAGGAGCATGCGCGTAATACTTTGCTTTGATAACTTGTAGATTTTTGCAATAAGTATATGAGTTATTTATGACTAAGGTTGAGTCCATGGATCATACGCACTTTTCTTCCTTCCACCATTGCTAGCCTCTCTAATACCGCGCACCTTTCGCCGGTATCATACACCCACCATACACCTACCTCAAAACAGCCACCATACCAACCTATCATGGCATTTCCATAGCCATTCCGAGATATATTGCCATGCAACTTTCCACCATTTCGTTTACTATGACACGCTCCATCGTTGTCATATTGCTTTGCATGATCATGTAGTTGACATTGTATTTGTGGCAAAGCCACCGTTCATAATTATTTCATACATGTCACTCTTGATTCATTGCATATCCTGGTACACCGCCGGAGGCATTCACACAGAGTCATATTTTGTTCTAAGTATTGAGTTGTAATTGTTGAGTTGTAAGTAAATAAAAGTGTGATGATCATCATTTTTAGAGCGTTGTCCCAAGTGAGGAAAGGATGATGGAGACTATGATTCCCCCACAAGTCGGGATGAGACTCCGAACGAAAAAAAAGAGGCCATAAAAAAGGCCCAAATAAAAAAATATGAGAGAAAAGGAGAGAAGGGACAATGCTACTATCCTTTTACCACACTTGTGCTTCAAAGTAGCACCATGATCTTCATAATAGAGAGTCTCCTATGTTATCACTTTCATATACTAGTGGGAATTTTTCATTATAGAACTTGGCTTGTATATTCCAATGATGGGCTTCCTCAAAATGCCCTAGGTCTTCGTGAGCAAGCGAGTTGGATGCACACCCACTTAGTTCCTTTTGTTGAGCTTTCATATACTTATAGCTCTAGTGCATCCGTTGCATGGAAATCCCTACTCACTCACATTGATATCTATTGATGGGCATCTCCATAGCCCGTTGATATGCCTAGTTGATGTGAGACTATCTTCCACCTTTTTTGTCTCCTCCACAACCACCATTCTATTCCACCTAAAGTGTTATGTCCATGGCTCACGCTCATGTATTGCGTGAAGATTGAAAAAGTTTGAGAACACCAAAAGTATGAAACAATTGCTTGGCTTGTCATCGGGGTTGTGCATGATTTAAATACTTTGTGTGGTGAAGATAGAGCATAGCCAGACTATATGATTTTGTAGGGATAACTTTCTTTGGCCATGTTATTTTGAAGAGACATAATTGCTTAGTTAGTATGCTTGAAGTATTATTATTTCTATGTCAATATTGAACTTTTGTCTTGAATCTTTCGGATCTGAATATTCATACCACAATTAAGAAAAATTACATTGAAATTATGCCAAGTAGCATTCCACATCAAAAATTCTGTTTTTATCATTTACCTACTCGAGGACGAGTAGGAATTAAGCTTGGGGATGCTTGATACGTCTCCAACGTATCTATAATTTTTGATTGTTCCATGATATATTATATTCTGTTTTGGACATTATTGGGCTTTATTATACACTTTTATATTATTTTTGGGACTAACCTATTAACCGGAGGCCCAGCCCAGAATTGATGTTTTTTTGCCTATTTTAGGGTTTCGCAGAAAAAGAATATCAAACAGAGTCCAAATGGAATGAAACCTTCGGGAACGTGATTTTCGGAACGAACATGATCCAGAGGACTTGGACCCTATGTCAACCAATCAGCGAGGAAGGCATGAGGTAGGGGGCGCGCCTCCCCCCCCCCCCCAGGCGCGCCCTCCACCCTCGTGGGCCCCCTGTTGCTCCATCGACGTACTCCTTCCTCCTATATATACCTACGTACCCCCAAACTACCAGATATGGAGCCAAAACCCTAATTCCACCGCCGTAACTTTCTGTATCCATGAGATCCCGTCTTGGGGCCTTTTCTGGAGCTCCGCCGGAGGGGGCATCGATCACGGAGGGCTTCTACATCAACACCATAGCCCCTCCGATGAAGTGCGAGTAGTTTACTTCAGACCTACGGGTCCATAGTTATTAGCTAGATGGCTTCTTCTCTCTTTTTGGATCTCAATACAAAGTTCTCCCCCTCTCTTGTGGAGATCTATTCGATGTAATCTTCTTTTGCGGTGTGTTTGTTGAGACCGATGAATTGTGGGTTTATGATCAAGTTTATCTATAAACAATATTTGAATCTTCTCTGGAATCTTTTATGTATGATTGGTTATCTTTGCAAGTCTCTTCGAATTATCAGTTTGGTTTGGCCTACTATATTGATCTTTCTTGCAATGGGAGAAGTGCTTAGATTTGGGTTCAATCTTGCGGTGTCCTTTCCCAGTGACAGTAGGGGCAGCAAGGCACGTATTGTATTGTTGCCATCGAGGATAACAAGATGGGGTTTATATCATATTGCATGAGTTTATCCCTCTACATCATGTCATCTTGCTTAAAGCATTACTCTATTCTCTTGAACTTAATACTCTAGATGCATGCTGGATAGTGGTCAATGTGTGGAGTTATAGTAGTAGATGCAGGCAGGAGTCGGTCTACTTGTCTCGGACGTGATGGCTATATACATGATCATACCTAGATATTCTCATAACTATGCTCAATTCTGTCAATTGCTCAACAGTAATTTTTTCACCCACCGTAAATACTTATGCTCTTGAGAGAAGCCACTAGTGAAACCTATGGCCCCCGGGTCTATCTTCCATCATATTAATCTTCCAATACTTAGTTATTTTCTTTGCCATTTATATTACTTGCATCTTTTATTTCTCTTTATCATAAAAATACCAAAAATAGTATCCTATCATATCTATCAGATCTCACTCTCATAAGTGACCGTGTATGGATTGACAACCCCTTATCGCGTTGGTTGCGAGGATTTGTTTGTTTGTGTAGGTGTGAGGGACTCGTGCGTAGCCTCCTACTGGATTGATACCTTGGTTCTCAAAAACTGAGGGAAATACTTACGCTACTTTGCTGCATCACCCTTTCCTCTTCAAGGGAAAACCAACGAAGTACTCAAGAGGTATCAGGTGGCAGTGGCGAGAGCATCAGGCCAAAACTGAGCGGGCACGTTCGAGTGAAAGAGTAATGTGCGAACATAGTCATTAAGAGTGCGAAGAATATGCTCAGCTCAGTCGTTCTATTGTGAGGTGTATGGGAAATTTAGACGGAAGATGGTGCCATGAGAGGCAAGAAGGGTGCGGAGAGCGACATTGTCAAACTCTTTTCCGTTCTCAGTTTGGAGTGCAAGAATGGGGCGACCGAACTGGGTGATGACATAGGAATAAAAGGAGGTGAGTTTGGCTAAAGCATCAGATTTGCGACGAAGAGGAAAAGTCCACACATAATGCGAATAATCATCTAAAATCACCAAGTAGTATAGATAGTCTGTGTTCCTCGCAACGGGAGACGTCCAAACATCACTATGAAGTTATTGAAACGGAAAAGTGGAAACATTTGTAGACGCACTAAAGGGAATACGAACATGCTTGCCCAAGCGACAAGCCTCGCAAGTATTCTCTTCGAGCTTATTACATGAGAAAGAAAAACTCCTAAGAATCTAACACAAAATGGTGGGGTTGGGGTGGCCCAAGCGAGCATGCCAAAGGTAGACGCCGGCAGCGAGGGCGGCGGGTGTGGAGGTGGAAGCGCCGGCGTGCACGAGATAAAGCTCATTGGGGTTGTCACATCGGTGAAGTACCATCCGGGAATGGGCGTCTTTCACAGAAAAACCAACACCATCAAATTCAACAGTAAGTGGGTTCTCATGAGTAAGACGATGAACGGAAACTAAGCTAGTGACTAAGTCAGGTGAAATAAGAACATTAGACATAGTGATAGGTGTGGAACTAGAAGGAAAACTAGTGCTACCAATATGAGTGATAGGTAAAAGAATAGCCGTTGCCAATGGTGATACGAGTGGGTGTGTTAACGGGAGTGAAGGAGGTTAGGTTACCAGGATGAGTTATCATGTGTGCAGTAGCACCTGAGTCCATGTACCAGTCGCCTCCACTGCCATAGTTACTCGGCGATGGCGCAAAGTGCAGGGCGGCGAGGAGGGTGGGATCCCATGGTGTAGGGACCGGTGGCGGCAGGGGGGCCTGTAGGGCGACGCCTGGGCGGGCGAGCCATACCCATCGATAGGCGGCGGCGCGAGAGGGGCGCCATAGCCGACGCCAACTGGCTGGTAGGGGGCGCCAAGGAACGCCTGGTGGCCCGCGGGGCGAGGGCCGAGAAGACTCGGGGCAGGAACCCGTGGGACGGGCATATGATAGGCATGCACGACGCCCGTCCACGGGTTCTGCCCGGTTGCGCACGGCGAAGGGGGTGCTGGTAGCGCCCCCCCCCCCCTCCCCCCCCCCCCCCCCGCGCCCTGGGCCTGTGGTTGCTACTACTGCTGACAGCGGCCGCCCCGCCGGTTGCGCCGGCCCCTGCCACCTTGCGGCTGCTGGGGAGGCGCCGGGGGCGCGGGCGGCAACGGGAAATACCCAGCGGGCGCGGGAGGGCGTGGCTGAGGTGGCGTGGCCGGTGGAGCGGTGCGGCCGCGGGTTGTGCCGACGGCGAGGGCGGTGTGCTGGACCCGCTGCTTCAGCTTTGTCATCTGGCGCTCCTCAAGCTTGAGGTACGCGGTGACGTGCTGAAAAGTGGGCTGCGGCAGCAAAGTGAGGTTAGACGTCGCGTTCCCGAAATCCTCGTTGAGGCCGGCGGTGATGGTGCTCAACATGAGATCGTCGGAGACTTTGGCCCCGATGTCACGAAGCTCGTCGGCGAGCATCTTAAGCCGCATGCAGTACTCATCGATGGTGGAGTTGTCCTGATGACAGCCAAAGAACTCCTGCTGCAAGAAAACAAGGCGCTGAAGTTTGTTGTCGATGAAGAGCGCGTTGATCTTGGTCCACACGGCACAAGCATCATCGTCCTCAGCGACAACCTTGTGGAAGATGTCCTTCGAGACGGTTTGATGAAACCATCGGATGAGCGTGGCCTTGATGGCGAACCACTCCGGGCGCCCTTCATGTAGTCGCCGTCCATGAAGCCATCGATGTGCTTGGTAAGATAGTACTCACGGAAGATGAGGTTGAAGTTGGTCTTCCATGCATAGTACGAGGTGCTAGAGCTATCAAGGCGAACGGGGACACGGGCCTCGATGTTAAGATCATGGATGGCGGCGGCGGAGGGCTCGGGGCCGACGAAGGGGTTCGAGGAGCTGGTGGAGGCGGAACTCGGGAGGCCATGGCGCGGCGGGGTAGGGTGGCGGGTAGGGTTACGGTTCGGTGGCGGAGTAGGAGCAGCGGCGGCGGGGGAAGTGCGGCGGCTACGGTGAGAGGAGAGGGCATCAGCGGCGGGGAGAAGAGGCGGCGCGGCGGAGCGGCGGTGGTGCGGCAGGAGGTGCGCGGCGGCGGCGGCGGGTCGGCGCGGCGGCATGGGGTGGCGGCGGCGACTGCGGATGGAAACACGGCAGCGGCGGCGTGCAGTGGCGGTGGTAGGCAGCGGCGGTGCACGCGAGGAGGCGCGGCGGCGGCCCTACGTCAGACCTTCAGGATGATACCATGTAGAGAGATGTTTTGCCAATACAATTATCGTTGTATTGATTGGGTGCAGATGCACGTATATATAGAGTAGAAGCAGGCATCAACCTCAACTATACACAATTAGGAGGTGAGCCAGGATATACATAAATACATGCAAGACATATATATTCAACATATCTTAGTTGGAGGAATCAATGTATCCCTCAAGCGAAGCCTCCCGTCGGTGTTTGGTAGCAACAAGCATGGGACAAGCCGGATGGACACATGAAACTCCCTTCTTAGGGCATCTCTAGCAGACCCCATATAATACCACGACCCGCAAAATAACCGTCAAAATACGAGTCCACGCAAAAAAAGCTACTCGATCAGACCCCGCAAACGCGTCGGGCCTGTAAATATTTTTGCGGGGCACGGCAAAATTCTCACCCCAACCCGCAACGATGCCCTCTATATAGCGGGAGCGGTTGGCGGGGGGACATTTCAGCCTGCGCTTTTCCCCACCCACCGTCGACGGGCCGCCGCCTACGATTTCGGGCATATCAGCCGTCGGGATCACGACGGCGGGCTGCCACACGCCCGAGATTGTCCTCTACCACTTTCTCCTGCCTTAGCCAGCCAGAAAGTTGCAGATCGGTGGTTGTTTGTCGCGGCCGCCGGATTTGGCGTTTCCGGACACTGGCACTTGCGCTAATCCATGGATTGGTTGGGGAGCACCCGGCAAAGCCCCATCGCCGCATGCAGGTACTGGTTCGTCCTCTAGCCGTCGTCGTCGGTTTGCTGGCAAGGACTCAGCCGGTCGTCGTCCGGGCTTGGCGCTCGCGCAGCGGCTCGCCGAAGCCGCTCATACATTGTGACAACTGCACACAGCGGCTAACATCTAGCACGCTGCAACACCCCGGATGGGGTATTCTTCAAATGCGAAAATGACGGGGTATGTTCTTGTTTTCATTCGGCTTTGTGAACCTATTCGGTTAAGTTTCGATAGCCTATTGAGATGGTCATGTGTGTAGGAAGGTGGGTGCTCATTTTGGTATTGGGAAGAAGAATACATCGATTTATTATTGATAGAAAGAAACTTAATAGTTGTTCGTGCACTCGTTGGTAGAGTGGAAGCTAATGATGTGGCTGCATGTGCAATTAGAGAAGAAACTAGAGGAGGAGCAACGTCTATTTTTTAGAATCAAAAAAGAAGCATGAAGAATGCAAGATCAAGAATCCGCAGATCAACAATGAAGGCATGGAGAAGATGTTGGTCCAACTAGTGAGAGCCGTTATATAAGTTGGATATCTTCTAAAATGTCTAATTGTGGTTCTTGTTTTCTTTGATCTTACTATTCTAGAAAAGATTTGATAAATTATTATGTATTCAATGCCCTTAAAGAAAATAAAAAAACAAAGAAATGTGTTTTCATGCCCGAAATTGAAATGCAAACTATTGACTTACGGGCCGGCGCGGGCGGCGGCCGAGCAGACCTCGCAATGCGGACCCGTAAAAAAGATATGCAGAATATTTTTTTACGGGTCTGCTCTGCATATCTTTTTTATGGGGTCTGCTCGACCGCCGCCCGTGCCGGCCCGCAAAACCGTTTTTTCACGAACTGTGAACGCATTTTATAGGTCAGCGTTATACGGGGTCCGCTAAAGATGCTTTTATGGTAATTCCAAGACCAAAAGTCACGCATCTCGTACATTATATGGGATTAAAAGGATTAACTTAGCATCAATACCAATAAAACTTTGTTGCACCTTTTCTCAATCCCAATTTGCTGATTTTTTACAAACGAGTTCACTTACAAATAATGGAGGATTATCACATAGACAAGTAGGGGGCACATGTTATAATCCCCGGGAAACCTTTCAGTAGTCTGTCCATTATCTATTGTGGGGATGAGTCGATGAGCTAGAGTATCCCTCCCTTGAAGAATAGATGTTTCTATTCTTTCTTTTTATGGTAATACGGGTCGCATTTAAATTATAAAGATTATTGTACAAGTCATATAAACACCGTTCTGATAAAACTGAAAATACAGCAAAACGCTAGTCCCTACAATTACAATTAAGACAGATGAATCCCTTGAGCTTGACACCGACGTGTGTCACCTGTCTCCGGCACCATCACAACAACCACCAAGAGAAGAAAAATGACGAATCACCTCCTCACCCGAGCTTGATGCGGTTCCATCGCTGATATGCAACTTTGCGGACCTCTAAGGTGGCTCACCAAAGATGAAGCCATTGCGGTTGAACATATCAGACCAAGGTAACACCCCAGACATGTCATCGATCTAGATCTGGCATCCCGTACAACTAAGACGTTGGAGGACAAAATCATGTTTGCTAGCCACAAACCACGAACACAATACACGATCCACCATCTTTCAGATGCCGTTGATACATACCACAATCCGTATCTGCTTCCAGACTACCTCCCAAGGAAGATAACACAAGTCCACTAAGATGATGTTGTCATCCACGCCATTCTTACTTGAATAGACTGAATTCCAAATCCATTCCCAATACCTTGTCAGGGAAGGGTCTAAAGCTGCTTTATTCAGCGCTGTCATTGCCGCCACCGAGGCCAAGGCGATAAACATCCCAATTTGCTAATTTTTTGCAAACGAGTTCACTTACAAATAATGGAGGATTATCACAGAGACAAGTAGGGGGCACATGTTATAATCCCCGGGAAGCCTTTCAGTAGTCTCTCCATTATCTATTGTGCGGATGAGTCGATGAGCTAGAGTATCCCTTCCTTGAAGAATGGATGTGTTCTTTCTTTTTATGATAATACGGGTTGTATTTAAATTATAAAGATTATTGTACAAGTCACATAGACACCGTTTTGATAAAACTGAAAAGACAGCGAAACGCTAGTCTTTACAATTATATCAAGACAGATGAGTCTCTTGAGTTTGACACCGACGTGTGTCACCTGTCTCCGGCACTATCATAACAACCATCAAGAGAAGAAAAATAACGGATCACCTCCTCATCCGAGCTTGACGCGGTTCCATCACTGATATGCAGCTTTGCGGACCTCTAAGGTGGCTCACCAAAGATGAAACCATTGCGGTTGAACATATCAGACCAAGGCAACACTCCAGACATGCCATCGATCTAGATCTGACATCCCGTACAAATAAGACGTCGGAGGAGGAAATCATGTTTGCTAGCCACGAACCACGAACCCAATACACGATCCATCATCTTTCAGATGCCGCTGATACATACCACAATCCGCATCCGCTTCCAGACTACCTCCCAAGGAAGAGAACACAAGCCCACCAAGATGATGTTGTCATCCACGCTATTCTTACTTAAATAGACTGATTTCCAAGTCCATTCCTAATCCCTTGTCGGGGAAGGGTCTAAACCTTCTTTATTCAGCGCTGCCATTGCCGCCGCCGAGGTCAAAGCGATAAATATCCCAAAATCCTAAACTACTAAAGACTAAAATCAAAAGCTACACCCCCTTCAAAAAAAACACACGTCATCGGCGGTGGGGAGCCGCCGAGAGACGGCAGTGGAAGAAAACGCCCCTGGACGATATCACCTTTTTCTTTCTTCGTGGGGAAGAAAGAAAAGCGATGCACGAAGAAAGAAGAGCGGTATCTGGTGGAGATGTAAGTGAGACGGCGAGTTGCCCAATTCAGCCTGCAATAAATCCGTTTCAGGCGTACACGCCAGAGCAGTGAAGCCCTCCCTCGTGGGGGGTACAGGTAGAGAGAGGCCCATGTGGGTCCAACAAAAGAGTCGATCGCAAGTGCCACGCAATCCGGGGTCGTAGATCGTTTTGTGTCTGCTCCTCCGCCACTCGTCTCCACCAGGGCACCCGGCCGGCTCCTCTGATCGCCGGCCGCCTCTGATCGCCGCCTTGCCTCCCGCCGGCCGCCGCTCGACCGCACCGCCGGATCATCCGCCAAGGTATGAATGCGCGCCATTTGCGCAATGCGGCAATGCCAGTGCCCTAGTTACTCGCACACGGGGAAAAGGTTAGAGATCTTACATTCTGACGACCTGCAATGCCATTGCCAAACATTGGCACTTGATACATCCCATTTCATCCGTGATCGCCCGTCGCCGTCTCTTTGTTGGCCCCTCCCGTGTCCGAATCCTGCCTCCGCCCGGTCCCAATTTGAGCATTGCCTGAAATGTTTTCCCAAGTCCCCTCCGGCCGCCATTGCAGACGTGACGGATGCATTTGGTGCCAGGTACAGGCGCAACCGACCTGGCCTCCCGGACCCTCTCTGGCTCCGGCTGCTGCTCCATCGTGCATGCGTCGCAGACGGAGAAGGAAGAAGGACGAGGCGGCCACCACCAAGCCATGAAGAACGCATGGTGATGTCTCGTCTGGATTTTTATTCATTGCTTTCTCTTCTGGTATTTATGCCATCTGCATCTGCATGCATCTCACTCACCATCGGTTTGCTCTCGAGTTCTTTCTTACTCCTGCAAGATTTTTCTTCCATGCTGCTGTGATCTTTCAGGCAGGCAAACTCCGGCATGAGCACAATCAGCAGGGAGCCGGTGCTGTCCAAGACCACCGAGAGGGGGGAGAATGACAGGCTCGAGTACGCGGTCTCGTCCATGCAAGGTTACCGTGCCAACATGGAAGATGCCGTGAGTAAAAACCATCCTGATACATGGTTTATCTTTGGTGAAATGCCAAGGCCTAACTTCCTGGTCTTCTTTTTCCCCAGCATGCAGCTGTTGGAGATCTTGATGTTTCCACCGCCACATCATTCTTTGGTGTTTATGATGGCCATGGAGGTTGGCATTCACTATTCAGTCCCATCCTCCTGCGAAAAGCAGAATTCAGATATATGCATGATACAGATTTAGCTCCTGGAATTCACATAAATCCTTTCACATCCTGCCCTTTTTGCAAGAAGTGCGTGCCATTTACTACCATCTGAAATGTTTCTTGATACAGGACCTGCTGTATCAATGTTCTGTGCGAAACACTTCCATCTTGAGGTCCAGAAGCATCCACACTTCAATGACAGTCTGCGTATTGCGGTGGAGAGCGCGTTCTTCAGGTTATTTAGTAGCTAAGCAATTCATGCATCCTATGAGTTCTTTGAGGCTACGCAGTTTCTCCCGGAGTTTTCTGCCGATACTACCAGGAGTATATAGTTTTGTGTCACATTTGTAATCGCTGTTGCTAATCGACTGTTGCAGAATGGATCAGATGATGATGACAGAGGAGGGACGGAGGGAATTATTTGAGTATAGCCCTGCTAATAATGCCAATACGAATTCGACTGTCAAGGATATGTTGCTCGGTTGTGCTTGTGTAAATGTGAAGGTCATATCTCATTTTTATTTTTTACACATCCCCTCCAGTTATTTGTATGTAGAAATCTCATGTTATGAAAACACCTATTGTTTACTTCAGCTTGAGCTATTTGTCTGCAGAGACGCCCCGGGCCAGCAGACGTAGGAAGTACCGCCTGTGTGGCTCTCATCAGAGGCAACCAGATCATTGTTGGGAATGCTGGTGATTGTCGCTGCGTAATCTCAAGGAACGGTCAGGTACTTCTCTTCTCGGTGTCTGGCTGGTACCCGATCCGTGCAGTATTTTGTTATAACTGTGACCCCTAATAGTGCCTGGTTTTATCTTTGTTGTGTTCTAAGGCAACTGTTTTGACCACCGATCACAAACCGAGTGTGCCGGCTGAAAGACGGAGAATAGAGAACGCGGGACGATCTGTTGTAGTTACTGGAGGAGCAGGTCGCATCGATGGTGGAATCGCGGTCTCCAGATCGATCGGTACAGTTTTATCTTGTATGTTCGTTTTTTGAGTTTATCACATTGTAATTGGCATTTTGCTTGCATTTCAGGTGATATGAGGTACAAAAGCAATAGCCGGCTGACCCCTGCACTACAAGCACTGACTTGTTCTCCTGAGATTCGCGTAGTGAGTTACTGAATTGTCATAAAAATCTGTATGTTTGTCCTGCTGGATACGGTCTAATGGAAAATGACCCTTTTGCTGTTAGGAGAACATAACTGATGAAACTGAGTTCCTTGTTATGGCATGTGATGGAGTCTGGTAAGTCCTCAACTAAATATATATTACTGTTAAAGCTTTGATCAATTATTGTTTGCTGTGATAACTATGATTAGTTTCATACATGGTACACGGACTCGAAATGACAGTTAGTTTCAACAGTCGCGTTTCTCTCGAGATATAGTTAGTAGCCTTTACCAAGGAAGAATTTTGTAGATTTGGGTTCAGTTAAATTTGCTTTGCTTTGGGCTAAGCTGCATCATCACCGTGTACATATCATTGTTGTATGATTTGCTGAAGGTACAGAATACCGGAATCTCTGCTGATCCCTTGTTGTGCTAGTACGGAGTACTTCATAATTTTTCCAGAAAAATGTTAACCTGAATGCATGAATATGAACTTAACTTGGTCAGTTACGTTGGTTGGAAAAAGATATTGAAATATGCCTGCCTTATCTTTATAATAAAGAACCTACTTTGAAGAACCTGGATCTTAGAATTTTTGGCCTGCATGTTGTTGGCAGTGAAGGAAACATGGTGAAGTGTAGCTAGGAATTTGTGCTCTGCCTTCCCGGACATACTCACTAACATAACTTATCTATCTCTCAGCTCTTTGCTCTATCTAAATTGCGAAAATATCATATGGAAACCAACATTCGGTGGAAACCGGTGAAAATATCATATTGAAACCAGCTTTTTGCTCTAAATTCACACACCTCTCGTTTTTTGCAGGGACGTCGTGCTAAACCAGGGCCTGGTTGAAATTATACGAAACAACATGAAATCTGTGAGCATTTCTTCTTGTTTCACCAGCATGTCTGCCTGTTTAGCTCATCAAATTCCCCTTTAACTTGACATATGTATTGCTGTGACCAACACACACATGCACACACAGGGGATGGACCTTGGGAAGAACTGCGAGGCCATCCTCGACATGTGCGTAGAGCCACCGCAACCGTCGGTCGACAACATGACCATCCTGCTGGTCCGGTTCAAGCACAAGGCGCCAGCGGCACCCGACCCATCCAGAGCCGACGACGGGCCGCACGGCAAGCGCAAGAGCAAGGCCTCCATGGAACTGGGAGTGATGGACAACCCCAACAAGGCTGCGCCGCCTACTGCAAGCGCGAAAGCAAAGCCCCGCAGAAGCTTCTGAACCCGATGAGCCACGCAGTCACTGAGTTAGTCGTCTCCTTTGACTTGATTTCGCTAGGATGATTCCCCACATGAGTTGGAAGTTTGGACGGAGGCTTGGCTTGTGATGCACGAGTAATTTTGTTTACATTTTTTGTTCTCTTTTTGACTTGAGGATCACGCCATAATTGTTTTGAACTGTCAAGTGCATTCAGAACTTGGATATACATATGCTCACTGGATGCATTCGGAAAAGTTATTTGAGTAGCTGATTAGCTGGGCCTGGGAGTGTATTAATTCCTTGCTGATACTCCTTAATGCTTCATTCCAACGAGAACATTCTGGAAAAGAAATCGCAACCGAAAGATTGTTGCAGTGGATTGATGAGAAGATTTCTGCAATTGGATATGCATATGCTCACGAGAAGATTCTGGAAAAGAAATCTTCCAACGAGTAGCTGATTTCTGCAATTTCTGAAATCGCAACCAATGTGTTGCAGGAAAATGATGAGGTGGTCACAGAAGACAGTTCCCTCTGTGACCAGCATCACATTTCTGCAATTGTACAAGGAAGGATTACTTAGCAGAGAGTTGATTGGGGACAGAGGGGTTTTTACTCTGCATCAACATGAGAATTGATAAGTGAAAAACTCTCTTACAAACAAGCTGCTACTTCAACATCCAAGAGAACTGCAACCCTGAAGCATATGATTCCTGAACTATTCGTACAAGAGCAAGCAGATCAAAATGTTACAGAACCAATGCAAGATACGTACAGATTCAGATTCTCGGCTCTACCAGTTTCTCTCAACTACGGGTTTGGTGATGACTGCAACTACAGAAACCCATGTACTGTTACTGTAAATCAAAAGCTCTCCGAAGTATAAACGCAGCAGCGATCCTGGATTGTTTTCATGACCGATGCAACGCGGCGAGACACGAGCCAGTCGTCCGGATGGATCACAATCCCCACACCCGTGCGCGCTCGGTCGGCATCATCAGCTAGGTCGAGCGCGCTTCCTCGGCGGGCCCTCGATGGAGCAGCCGACGCGCTTCCGGTCCTCTTCGCCGTACCACCCGTCGTCCTCCTCGTCCATGTCGGGGCCGCTGGAGTCCTCCTCGTCGGAGCTGCAAGCCGGCGGCGGAGGGGCCGCCACCACCGGCTTCGTGAAGATCTTGCGGACGACGCAGTCCATGTTCTCCTTGGGGCCCGGCTGCGCGGCGCGGAAGGCGGCCGCGCCTTTGTTGAGCCGGTACTCCTTCATCAGCCACGGCGTCGGCGCCCACGCCGCCCCGCCGTCGCAGCCCTGCCGCGGCACGTGGAACGCGAACCTGCTTCGGAACGCGACCGCCTCCGCGGCCGCGCCGGCGCCGTGCACGTACCCCTTCTCGCGGCCGTACCGCGCCCAGCACCCGCCCGGCGCCGGCCGCGCGTCGCCGCTGGCCTGGGCGCCATAGAAGTAGCCCCACGCCTCCCCGTGCCGCCGCCTGCTGCTGGGGTGGAAGGGGAGCGCCGGGGGGCTCGCGGCGAAGACGTCCACGCCCTCGGCGACGTGCCCCGGGGTGGCGTCGCCCCGGAGCGCCTTGGGTGCTAGGTACTGCGTGATGATCTGGTGGCCGCTGGGCTCGAACGCGTGGCCCGGCGGCAGACTCCGCACGGCCGTTGCCATTGCCGCCAAGAACGAGCTTCTGGCCGAGATGAATCGAGGGTGGAAGTTTGTTAGGGAAGTTCGGGTGGTTTGGACTTTGGAGGGGAGAGGGGTTTAAGATGGAAGGTATTGGGTATGGGGCGATGAGCTATCATCAATTTTCTGTCCTTAACGGGATTTTCCGTTGAAGCAAAAAACATCTCCATCTCAAAAAAGGTAACATGTCGACTAAAATCAGGAAATGTAAATCATATCTCTTTCGAAAAAAGAAAATATAAGTCGCATACATACATGCATAAATGTGGTTCTTGCTCGGAGGTTGCATCATAGGGATGCAAGTGAACAAGTCCACTAAGTCCACAACAGTCCTCTAAAAAAATATTTCCTCTTAAAAAAGTCAACGACAGCCGCGTTAAAGATATTTGTATTAGCACATTTAGAAGAGCAATAGATATTGGTTTATTTTTGGAGGCGCGAATGATCGCGGACGTCGGGATGCGTATGCGTCCTCATGCATCCCTGATAAATGGAGTGTATGCAACAACCTAGTTGCACCACCTGGTATGGTTTCAACGACTCATTTTCGACCACATTAACACTACCCAATGCTCTTCCCCTCCCTCAACCTTATATTTGTGTCATTGACGTCGGATCTAACGATCGCCTCCTACGCCTAATTATGGTGCTATGAGGAGTCGAGGACCAAACCACTGGCCTAAGTGGTGGAGCTTGACAAAAATGCGTGGGGAGGGGGGGCACAAAAAAAAATTCTGGCAATAAACTAGAACTTGTAGCCTTAAGACAAAGTTATATTTACATTACCTATATTGGTTCCAAAGTACATGTATACTAAAAAAAACTAGACCAAAACATACATCTTGTCTACTTGGATGCATATACTGCTGAGCCTTCAAATCTCAACGTGTCATTACCAAACCATGGAGGTTCTACATATTAGCCTGGTCGTCCTCCCTACACGGCGCTGTCGTCGGCTACACGCGTGGCCCAGAATTGGAGCTCTTCGCGAGTCAGCGTCGAGCCTGTGTGGCGGCAGTCGTGTCGGATGAAATGGAGCAGCCGAGCGCCTGAGTAGCAATGCCCAAGGAGATGAAGCAGCAGCCGAGATGTGTATGCGTGAAGTTGAAGATGATGGGCATATGCATGCGTGCAAACATGGGATTAAGGCATACTAGCACATCATAAAAATTAAATCTTGTTGGGGCTGGGAGCCATGGCCCCCTCGGACTTCTACATAGCTCCGCCGGTGACTGGCCTCATTGATTGCCTCCTTGTTGCAAGATTTCTTGTCGTTGGCATAACCATGCTCACGCTTCCTTAACTAGGGAACGACCTTCTCAGCAATGCTTGCCTACCACCTCATCATGCGTAAGAAGGGTGGAACCTTCTATGCACACATCTTGAAAACAAGGGTTTCAAACATGAACAGGATCATCGCGGCAGCCGAGATGTGTATGCATGAAGTTGAAGATGATGGGCATATGCATGCGTGCAAACATGGGATTAAGGCATACTAGCTAGCACCTCATAAAAATTAAATCTTGTTGCGGCTGGGGGCCATGGCCCCTCGGACTTCTACATAGCTCCGCCGGTGATTGGCCTAATTGATTGCCTCCTTGTTGCAAGATTTCTTGTCGTTGGCATAACCATGCTCACGCTTCCTCAACTCGGGAAGGACCTTCTCCGTAATGCTTGCCTACCACCTCATCATGCGCAAGAAGGGTGGAACCTCCTATGCACACATCTTAAAAACAAGGGTTTCAAACATGAACAAGATCTTCGCCTGACTTCTGTTTCGTGTCCGCCTTAATTTTTGGGTGATCTTGCTCACAAGAACATCTCAAACAACTCAAGATGTCACCATGAGCTAGAGGACTCCAATCATATCCATCAAGTGTCCCTTCTCCGATAGAGTCTGCCAAGACATCGGTGTCTGCCCACCAACGTTGTGGCGGATCTTTGGGGTCGTCAGCTTGTTAGAATAAATCCGAGGCATACCGTCGATCATTAGAGGATCAAGAAATCACACGAGCACGACACCGAGATTTGTTAACGAGGTTCATCGATATGGCTACATCCCCGGGGCTTGACTACGGGCGCTCCTCCCTGTGACACCGTCACAATACCGCACACCGGCCACCCGGGCGTCGGCACACGCCGCCGGCTCCCCCTTGCACGCCTGTGCTATTATGTTGGCATAGGTTACATCGTATGTCTACCCTCGCTATATATGAGAGGCCTAGGATACAAGTGTCCTACTTGGACACGACTCCATATCCTATGTAAACACAATACAACTCAGAGTCCAACTGTAACCTAACTTGTACACTATATTCGACATAACTCCAACAAACTCCACCTTGGCGAATATTCTCCACCACCTTGAATTCGTCAATGCGTCAAACTTCCATGTATGTTGGACTTGAGCTTATCCCATGAGCACCGCTGCTACTCCAAAGACTCCATATGACTCCACCTGCAACTTGTAGTCCCTTCTTTTCTTGACCACAGTCAACACTCGAGCAAAATTAAGTTCCTCGTTACTCTAGTTTGTGCTCCCAACTTCCAGAGTACCAATCCAACGCCATCACACACTGATCACTGATCTGCGTGAAAGTGAACAACTCACATATTGGGTGTCACACATAAGAGTTACCTGAACTCAACATCACCGTTCCTTTCTTGACCGCCTGTCTGAAACTTGAAGGAATTTCACCATTGCTTGTAGTCATCCCGAGTCAAATTCGCAGTTGTCTCACCGCATGTATGACCACCAGAGCCCTGGCCCGTCTCCATGTCCCGTGCATACCGCACGCCTCGCCGCTATTACCGCGTCGAGCCTCCGCTGTCCTGGTCGAGTCTCAAGGGTCGCGAACCCACACCACTCAACCTCCACTGCAGAGTACCATCAATCATCACCGACCGATGACGAGTTTCACGCTTCCATCAGACCACTGGGCTCCAGTCCGAACTGCATGTCACTCGCTTTTTCCCACATGCTGAATAGGCTTCGACCCTGTCGACTTACGCCGTAGCCCCTCAATCCAGCTCCACCTTCAACATGACTCCATGGTAGATGATCAATCCAACCCTCACGCCCCGTCGACTTCAAGCTCCGTGTGTACATCACCTTGAATCAACCCCGCGCCATAGTCTTGTCGAAGCCACACAAGTCCTCAGACCCGCGCCATGTGTTTCCACGCCTCAGAAGTCGGTCACCATCAGCATCACGCTCCAATGTAGTCGTCGCCGATCCCACCACCGTCTTCTGTATCAACCGACATGCGTCGATCCCGTCAGACTATCCAGTCCGACCCAGCCGAACTCGTTCGACTGTACGACACGCTCGAGGCTCCCAGATCGTCTTCCGCGGATTTTCATCCATCACATGATAATTTCATCTTAGCTGACCTGACTTCCTGCAATGCCTTCAAGCATCACTGTTGTGCCATCAAAACTTTCACCCTTGTCTACCATAACACAAGGTTTTCAGTTCCGTGAACTTCTCCACCTCAAACTTGGTACGCGATGACGCCATAGTTCTTTGTACGGCTGACCCTGCAAAAAATTATCCATCCAAGCTTCCAAACACGATGCCTTGCAATCCAGATGCACATAGCAAAACACAAACTCCCTGTACACTTCTCGTGTGCAAGCAGCAGAAACACCAGATCAAAGATTGATTGAATTTTGCTACTCACGAGAGCTCCTGTACTAGTACTTGATGCTTCACCAAAAAACTTTTGGAGTGCTGCTTCGATTTCTGCCTGGGGGCACGAACCAATGCTAGCTTTGCTTTGCCCTGCTATGTTTGATGGCTCCGTATGATGGTCTTTTTCTTCCCGATTCGATCTGCCTCCGTCCGTGTCGCACGAGGACTCGAGTCCTCTTTTGATCCAAAACAAATCACGTGCACACACCACGCAGCCGCTGCCTTGCCTGCAGCACCGGACCTGAACCACGGCCTAGCCGGCCACGCTGCCGCACAAGCACCTTAGGCCGGCCTGCTTCCAGCCCATCCAAGCACCTGCTGCCAGCCCATACGCCTGCTGCTCCAACTGCTGTTGCCACACGTCACGCCATCGTCCTCGTAGCTTTCCGAATAGATCTTGCTGCCACCGTTCCGATCCGCCGACAAACTTTCTTTCGTCTCTAGCTCGGTTTCAACTCCACAGCTAAACTCTCTTGGCTCCGCTTTCTCTAGATTAACAATCCGCTACCTCCAGACAACCTAGCTCATGATACCACTTGTTAGAATAAATCCGAGGCATAGCGTCGATCATTAGAGGATCAAGCAATCACACGAGCACGACACCGAGATTTGTTAACGAGGTTCACCGATATGGCTACATCCCCGGGGCTTGACTACGGGCGCTCCTCCCCGTGACACCGTCACAATACCGCACACCGGCCACCCGGGCGCCGGCACACGCCGCCGGCTCCCCCTTGCACGCCTGTGCTATTATGTTGGCATAGGTTACATCGTATGTCTACCCTCGCTATATATGAGAGGCCTAGGATACAAGTGTCCTACTTGGACACGACTCCATATCCTATGTAAACACAATACAACTCAGAGTCCAACTGTAACCTAACTTGTACACTATATTCGACATAACTCCAACACAGCTGACGCCAGGGTTAGACCAGTCCTATTGGCCATCCATCCCACTTTTGATCCTGTGAAAAGTTTGAGACTCAAGGAATGCCAAGACCATTTAGGGCCAAGATGTTCTTAGCGCTACCACTCTCAAGTCAGTCGTCAATGACTTAGATCTCTCGCCCTGCTGGTTTATAAAATAGTGTGCTGAGGTTATCACTTACTCGTGGCAAATACCTCCATTCACGTGCAGGTGCCTGTACAATCATCTTTTGTAAACGGTCTCCTACTTGGTTACTTGTCGAGTAACATATTTACACCCCCCCCCCTCTCCCCTTCCCCATTCCGATAGTGTCAAACTCTACCAATTCAATCATTACAAAGACCAATACTGCTCATGTTTTGAGCACTGGTATATAATGATCTAGACCTTTGTCCTCCTAATTAAAACGTATGCTCATATCTATTTGAGGGTACCGTAAGTCTTCAATCATCGTACATGGTCATCACAGAAAATATGTTTTGGCATCATATCAGAGATGTAGATTGTTTTATCTTACTGTGAAAACAAATTTATATCCTCAATTTTCAATAGACTTCGTTTGATTTTTTTAAGTGAGTCAAAATGTCTGAATTCATGCAAGTGTGCCCCACTCCATTGGTTTGCCCCATGAAAGAAAGCAATATGGGTCCACCCCTGAAGGAAACAACCAATGCGCAATGACTACCATAAGTTTTAGGGCATCTCCAACGCTGACGCCCTAATCGGACAACTTATCCATCCATGGACCAGTGGGGACCAGTCCATGGACACTAATGCGGGAGGCGACCATCCAAAGCTATCCCCTAAATGTCCACTAGTAATGCCAATTTAAAATTCAAAATCCGTCCGATTACATAGCACGCGCTGGATCACATCAGTCCCGATCACAATCAAAAAGGGGCAAGTATGCATAGTTTTAGATACCCGACCACAAAAGTATATCAGTTCGGCAGTTCGTGCAAAAAATGCTCTGCCTGACCAGCAATCCGAGCATCCACGCTCAATCTGTCGTTGCCACCGTCTCGGCCGCCTCCTTCTTTACTCTCTCCAAATGATCCTTCTGCCGCTTCAACATCTTGAAATAGACGGCTTGCACGGTTATCTTTGCATCGTCGTCTAAATCCTACATCTTCAAGGTCAACATCTTTGTGTCCTCCGAAGCAGCTGCGATCTCAATCTTCTTCTCTTCGAGCATGGCCTTCCTCTCTTCGATCTTGAGCATATTCTTGGTAGCTAGATCGCTGGATTCTCCACCATCGCCGTGTCCGGCAGCTTCTCTTACGGGTCCATGCGTCAGCAATGACGAATAAGAACGGGAATTGAGTGAGAGCGGTGGGATGAAAGAGGAGAGTGAGGAATTTTGTCGCGAAAACAGTGCAATCAGCTACAAAAGCACGGGCTCCGCCTTAGTTCTGGGTGGCCCTAGGATGTCAGAGACCTACATGGATAGCTAGTATCCGAACTCCCGCCAAGCCCCTAGTCTGGTTCCGGTTTGCGTGAAAACGACGGCCCGGACTGCTAACCGATGGGGGTCACTGTTGGATGGCTTGTAGGGTTCGAACAGTTGTGTTTTGAACGGATACAAGCAGTTGGGTGTCGGCGTTGGAGACGCCCAAGTATGGAAAGTGGATTATGTGTTTCAACTCTTTGAAGGAACAACCAAGCTTTCAACGGAATTCAACTATAGATAATGACTCGTGCGTTGCAACAAGAGTATAAATATTTTAGGTGATGTTTGATTGGGCTGTGGATTTTTGAAAGCAGCTGCACAAAAACTCCTGAACAGCTATGAAAAATCTACCGTGAGAAAGCTATTGATTTACGTGTCCAAATTAGTGTGGTTGTGCACAAACATTAAAATTTTATTTGGCAAATTAATAAGAGGTTGGACAGCTGATGTGGTTTTCAAAGAAAATCAGAGATAAATAAAACCAAAAAAAATGGAGAGAGGAAGGGGAAAACGTGAAGGACTGAAACCTTACCGCGGAGAGAGATAGAGATCCAGAGAAAGCGCAAGGAAATAAACAAGTGAAATGGCACTATGGCACGTCAGTAACCAATGCCGCGTATCCGCGCGCGCGCGCCCGGGTCCGAAACCAAAAACCTTTAGAAAACAGAATACTACGCCGACCATAACTCCTTTCCGCATCTCGCCAACTAATTAATCGCTCGCCTGGACGATGCCACGAGCCCCTCCATCACGCGTAGCCAGCCACGCTCTCGCAGACCACTCGGCTCGAGGTCCCGGCGACCACGACGACGACGGAGCGAGGGCCCATGCCGGACCTGACGACCCACCCCGACGGCGTCGCCTTCGCCCTCACGGCCTCCACCTGCCACGGCGCCGTCCGCCTGCGCGCCTCCGGCCGGCGCACGCTGGCCGCCGACCTCCACGAGCACCAGCTCTTCGTCCACCTCGTCCTCGACCGCGGCGGCCGCCGCGTCCTCATGGGCAACAAGGGCGGCAGCGCCGCCGAGTTCCTGGGCATGGAGCCGCGCAGGCGGGCCGAGGCCGTCACGCGCATCGTGGCGAGGGCCCGGTTGCCGCCGGAGTGCGCCGAGGCCGTGGAGCGGCTGTGCGTGGCATCGGCGGCGTACGGCCGGGAGAATGCGTGCGACGACGTGACGGTTGCCGTGGTCTGGAGGCCACGCGCCGGAGTGGGAACAGGGGATGCCGCCGGCGCAAATCCTCCGTCACATGCGTCGTCCTCCGCGTTGAGACTCTCTAATTTGACTTGGTTGCTCGGCTACAGCTAGGTCCAACACGACTGTGATACAAAGCCAATTCTTAGTTTTATTTGGACGTGTAAAATTCCAGCTGACCCTTGTAGGATTAACTGTGCATATGTATGCCTAATCAACAACGTGATAGTTTCAGATCCATAGCTTCAGCTACAGATGCAGCTTATGTCAACCACAATATCACTCTGTCTCATCGCCCAAAGCAGCGGCAATGGTGCCACCGAGGCCCTTCGCTAAGTAACAACAAAATTACAGGTGATCAGTGTAGGACTGTTAACTGTGCATATGTATGCCTAACCATCAACATGCCATGTAATTTCAGATACCACATCGGTAGCTTCTGCTACTGATGCAACCAGTCAATCACAATATCACATCACAAAACGGCTCTGTCTCATCGCCCAAAGCAGCAAAGAGTTCAACACAAACACACACGAGCAAAACTGGGAAATTATACAGGAAATACGGTAAGTCGAAGGATGGTAAAGAAACCAACCAATACGGTAAGACCAAACGCAAAGCTCAAATTAGCATCAACACAAGTCACTTCGATTGCATCAAATTCATGAAAGTGCGCGGCAATATGGTAGGCAATGGAGCCACTGAGCCCCTTTGCTAAGTAACAACTACAAAACTCCAATAACATAAGAAACCACGACACAAGCGCCTACTGCAGGACCGTCCCTCTGACTTATATGATGCCGATCTTGTTGGCCACGTCAAGAGCATCATAGTCTGGTGTCAGCTTCACATACGCCTTCTTCTTGCCATCAGGCCTGCAAAATTGCAAGTTTGGTTGGTCACCTAGCTGCATGTCATAGCGGATCAAGCAGCACAGCAAACGAACATGTGAGCAGAATACTAACCTGATCAGAGTGTTAACCTTCTTGGCCTGGATGTCGTACATCTTTTTCACGGCAGCCTTGATCTTTTTTTTGTCTGCCTTCAGGTCGACAATGAAGACAAGGGTGTTGTTGTCTTCAATCTTCTTCATCGCAGACTCAGTGGTAAGCGGGTACTTGAGTATCTGGTACTGGTCTAACTTGTTCCTGCCAGGGGTGCTGATCCTGGGGTACTTGGGGTCCCTGGCCTTGGACAGGGTCTTGGGGCGGTGAAATGTCACAGACGTGCGGATCTTCTTTGCGGACTTCTTGATTGACCCGGACTTCACAGCCTTGGCAACCTTGGCAGCCTGGGCCTTGGCATCGCCCTTCTTGGCAACAGCAACTGGTAACAGATGGAAACAATAATCAGCTAATGGACTTCACAGCAAGACATACAGAATGACAGATGAGAGTAAGCTTCTGGATCATAAAGGGACAATTCAGTCAAGCATGAGTTTAAGTTTTTAACATGGCAAAGAGTAACAAGTTGCAGCATATCACTGAAATTTGCAGAGCATACTATTGGAGCACCCTTCAGTTGGCAAAAGAAATTTTGCCATAAAAATTTGTCAGTTTTATGTATGACAAAGAACAAACATTTTACAAGAGCAACCAAATAGTGAAAACTGCATTCATTCATGTTTGACCAATCCAATAGTGAGACCACAATACTGCGAGATGTAAAGCAAATTTTGAACTACACATGAACTCAAATCTAAAGCACCTGGCATGTCTGCATTAGCATTTTCAACAACAAAAAATGGAGGCACATAGTTCTGCAACATTTTGAGGTTACCTTTGGGAGCCATTTGAGCTTCTCAGGACAGCCTCTTGAACTGCAAACACAGACGAGCAGCGATTTCAGATCGATATAACGAGAAACGATATAGGAAAATACAGTGACATTAGAAAAGCAAGCTGTGTGTGTTCGCAGAGGAAACTAGTCTAGTTTACCGAGCTAAAGCAACTCAGAGCGTCTTCTACCACAAGGGTAGAACGAAATCCAAACAACAACATTTCCCGAGCAGAGTATCTCGACAGACCATGTGATGAAAATACATGAAACAACTTTAAACAGAACACTAACTCGATTCGTCATGAACTGGAAACAGGGATAAGCCACAAGCCCAAACAAGCATTTAATTTGACGCCCAAATCTACCAACCATGATCATCTCGCGCAACAAAACATAAACATCTCCTACACATCTGGACTACTAACGGATCTTCACACTACCGCGGAATAGGACGGGCTACGGGACAAATCACTGAGGAAAACAACAGCTACTGCCATGAACAAGGACGCGGACGCTACAGGAGAAGCACGGGATTTCGCGCGCATGGAGCGGATCCGGCATCTCGTCAAGAACGAGGGAGCCGCGGGGGCTCGACGCCGGCTAACTGAGTCGAAGAAGAGCGGAGCATGAGCACGGCGGCGGGTGAGGGGTGAGATGGGGAGGTGGCGGCGGGCGGCTTACCTTACCTTCCTGCGGTGCGAGCGCGAGGCGATGCGAAGACGGCTGAGGAGGAACCCTAGCGGCCACGCGTGCCAGGCCTTTATATCGTGGAGTCGAGCGACTCCCTCGTCTAGGGTACAGACTGGGCTGGGCCTGATTGGGCTGTACAGATCGCCGCGAGGCCTTGACGCCGATAAGTTAGTTATCTCGCACGTTTTTTTTTCCTAAATTGAGTTTTTCTTTAAATGCTATATCTCGTTTTAAATTGCTTTGCGTTTTTAAAGCGAAAATTCACTTCGGCTCTCCGGCAATACCGCTCGTGCTGCCAAAAATATTTTCTCAGTTTTTTTCGGTCTTGCAATAAACAACCAAAAAATCACATGTGTGGTGATCTACATTTTTTTAATAGATAAATTTTCATAAGATAATTCTAGCGCATGCGGCTTGTGAAGAAATAAGAAGTCTGCTCTTGTTTGTATAGATTTGAATTTGCTTTTCCAACCATTGCTTGTTTTCATTTTCCAACCCCAACCCATGCGCACGGTTTTTGGCTGATTTTTTGTATTACTAGGAAAAAATAAACTATTTTCACCCATTAGGAGCACTAATACCCGAGAGCCAAAAGGCTACCGTAAGGATTTTTTTTTGGATTTTTTTAGTTTTTGCAAAAATAAAAAATGTTAACCAAACCCTGGAAAATAAAATAATTACATTGAAATCTTTACGGTGCACTAACTTCTTCTCGAACAGGCGGTTGGAGTGCCACCGCAAGACGCTCCAATACCCGAGCCAGATTAACACGGTTGATCGCGGACAAGAAGTCGTCAAGGCTGTTGTTCTATCCGGACCATTGCCTAGAGAGGAAATCCTGACGGGCGGAAGAGACACATGTCTACAAGTCTTGATTCCAATAAACCCCACACGCCACGCGCCGACACCTGAGGGCTCACCAGATATGATGAAGATTACGTTGCAGGACCCAATATCAAGGGAAGTCATCATCGTAACGCCGATAGACTCTACAAACCCTAAACTCACTGTCCCAAGCAGGACACGTCGATAGACTCTACAAACCCTAAACTCACCGTCCCAAACATACGACATGAATCTACGGCCTGTGAATCATCGATGTGCCATTTCTGGCGCAGGCCATATTAACTTACGTTGTGCCTCAGTTATGGGTCTCACTTGCTAGTGGCATGAATCACACAATGAGAGATTATTTGTGGCATGCCATTTCTAGCGCATGCCCCTGGTAACTTAGGCCGCGCCCCATCTTTTGGGTCTCACTTACTAGTGGCATGAAGTTTTGATGGCACACTGATGAGTGATATTTTTACACTCATTTACCCTTTGTTTAAACCGAGATATTTCATTAAAACTGAGATATTCGCTCCGATATTGCTACTATGACTAATAAATGCAAAGGATTTCACAAATCCTCTCTTTGGGATGAGGCTTGCATGCTCCCTCGCGGCGCTCCCATCCGTGCTCCCAACTCACCCATTCCTCATCCAATGGTCATGCTAGTTTCCTTCCCCGATCGTTTCTTTTCCAGGAAAAAATAGGCAAATAAATCATGTATTTCCTTCTCCCCTCGGTACCCCACCTTTCTTCGGTGCATACTTGTTTCTCTCTCATTCCCTCCTGTAACACTAGTGTTGCATTAAATTTGGAGGGGATATCAACGCTAATTTCATGGTTTTACCGCCGACGAACAAAGAACACAGGTCTGGGTGCCAAACCAACCAATCATCTGTTAATCCATATGGGGAATCACACAAATCTCACCACTGATGAAGACATGAGCACATCAAACAAGGTCAATCTCAGCCAGAAGCAAAAGCGCATTAGATAAATCAGATCAACTATGAGTATGATCATAGACAGAAGTACAACGAATGAACTATCCCAGACATATACAAGTATCAGGCAAAGGAGAAAATCAGGGCGGCGACAGGAGGAAATCCGTCGATAGCTGGCTAACTGGATGATGGAAGGGTAAGCGGAACGGGAAAGAAAATATATGTATTACGAGAGAGAGAGAGAATAAGTATGAAGGGGAGAAGGAGATACAAGATTTATTTGCCTTTTATTTTCTTGAAAAGGTACGCTGGGAAGGAAACTAGCGTAACCGTTGGATGAGTAATGGGTGCGTGGGAGCACGGATGGGAGCACCGCGAGGGAGCAGACAAGCCTCGTCCCTCTCTTTGATGTGTTTCCACGTGAAATGGGCTAAAAATGGAAGAAATCAAGTGTGAACATGGAAAGAAATGAAGGATGAGATAGAAGAAATCAAGACGAGACAAACCGGAAGAAATATCACAAAAGACGACATTCCATGAGAACAACTTTTATAAAGGGGATCAGGTCGAAATGTGAACAGAAAGTCCGTGAATGAAGTCAGAACGGAGTCATCTTCATCCATCTCCATCAACACTAGTTGTCGCCATTTCCATCTCCATAGCCACCATCACCACCATAGATCTTCTTCCTCTAGATCATACTTGTAATCATGCACCACACACGTCATCCATTGTAAGACATTTTACCAATCAATCATTCCCCATTATGTGTTTTTCAATGTGTTCTTCGTGTGATCTGATCTCCCTGTGTGAGTAGTTCGGTAAAGTATGGGTTGAGGCAAAGGACTTGCAACCCTCTATATTTGTTGTGGGGATCAGTGGAACTCCTTTGAAGTAACGTCCCGTATGTGTAAAATAAAATTGTTTCGTAGATGTCTCTTGTCTCATCTACGTTCTTCATCCCTGTAGGTACCCATGATCATGAGGAGCGAGCCACAAAGAGGCTAAGGGCAGGGAGACCATGAAGTGTTATTCTGAACACAAGTGACAGAAGGGTTTAGTACGGTAACACGGATCTGATGACCCACAAGTATAGGGGATCAATTGTAGTCCTTTTGATAAGTAAGTGTGTCGAACCCAACAAGGAGCAGAAGAAAATGACAAGTGGTTCTCAGTAAGGTATTTTCTGCAAGTACTAAAAGTATCGGTGATAGATAGATTTGTAGCAAGATAATTCGTAACAAGTAACAATAATAAAAAGGTGCATCAAGGTGGCCCAATCCTTTTTATAGCAAAGGACAAGCCAGTAAGTTCTCTAATAGCAAGCAAGGCACTCTCGAGGACACGTGGGAATTGTCATCTAGTCACGTTCATCATGCTTAGTTGATTCACGGTCGTTACTTTGATAATTTTATATGTGGGTGGACCGGTGCACTATAAAAAAGACATATCCGTGACATTTTTGGCTGAACGAAAAAATATGGCATGCTCATGACACTTCCAAGACGATAGTTGTGACAAAACCCAATATCATCATACATGTGGTGGGCTTCTACTTCTATGACAAAAAATCATGACAGCAAATGGGCTTTTTGTCATGGGCGGGTCGGAGACGCAGCTGCATGACATTCTTTGGGCCGTCCATGACAGAAAAAAGCCGTGGTAGAAGCGAGGGCGAGGAAAATATCAGGGAGTTCCCGGTTACGGTGGGTGGTCGGGGCCGAGAGATGCATGGAGGGATTGCGTGTTTTTGTCGTACACGTACGCGCGTGGGTGCGAGATGTTGGGCTCTAACTAAACCCGGGCGAGGCATTTGCCGACTGAAACCGAGCGATTGCACTGGCTACGCGTTACTGAACCTGAGCGGTCGATCGATCCATGGCTGTTAACTGAACCCGATCGAGCGATTCCTTCGCTATTGTTGCTAACTAAAGCCGATCGGACCTGGTGCCTCTTAATGAATAGTGAACGTTGTTGGGGGTTGGATGAACAGTTCCCGGTGGGGGTTGGATGAACAGTTCCCGGTGGGGGTTGGATGAACAGGACCCCGAGGTAGTAGCTAGAGGTCGTTGCCGCTGGATGAATAGGACCCCGATCGAGCCGGTTGGGGGTGGATGAACAGGACCCCGTGGAGGGGTTGAACAGTAGCCGATGGAGGGCTGGATGAACAGTAGCCCGTAGAGGGGTGGTTGAACAGTAGCCGGTGGAGGCTTGATGAACAGGAGCCCGTGGATGAACGGTAGCTGGTGGAGGCAGGAGGGAGACGTCATGGATGAACAATCGCAGGTGGAGGCTGGAGGAGGTCGACGGCGGATGAACAGTAGCCCGTGGAGGCTGGAGTGAGGTAGTAGATGGTGGATGAACAGTAGCCCGTGGAGCCCCGTTCTGTGATACGCCACACCCCTCCCGATGAACAGTAGCCCCGTTTCGACCATAGGAGGTCGAAGAGAAGTCTGTTTCCTCCGTTTTGCGGTACGCCACACCCCTCTCGATCAACAGGACCCCGTTTCGACCGTAGGAGGTCGAAGAGAAGTCTGTTTCCTTTGTTTAGCGGTACGCCAGACCCCTTCCGATGAACAGGATTCCGTTTCGCCCGTAGGTGGTCGAACACAAGGCCGTTTCCTCCGTTCTGCGGTGCGCCACACCTTGTTTTGGCTGTTCCGTCCAAGCCGGTTGGCTCCCGATGAACACGATGCATTTCGTTGCCTCCCGATGAACACGCCGACGCAGTTTCTCCGTTCTGACCCAATTGGTTGGCTGCCCATGAATAGGACGTCATCGCTGCCTCTTCATGTACACGAGCCATGGCCGTATGTATGTGCGAGTAGGCGTTCGAGACCCCGCCCGTATGTACGTACGTGGCCGTATTTACTTTCTTGCACCATGGTTGTACGTACGTGTACATGATATTGATGAGACTGCGTGACATGCTACGTCCGCGCCTCTACTAGGACATGTGCCCCTTTTTCATGGTAATACTTGACTAATTCATACGTGCCCTTCCTTACTCGGCCACGGTTCATCGTTGCAGCCTGCAGACAGACCGATCGACCAGTATGTACGTACATGTTCGTGACTAGAATGACAATGCTACGTACACTTCGACCAGGTGGGTCCCGATTGTCAGAGAGGATAAGGAGACACTTCCTTGCATGCGAAGTTATTGCTGGTGGGTCCCAGCTGTCAGGGGGAGAACTTTTTTTTGCCCGTAATATGGACGCACTTTCTTGCGTGCGAAGATGTAGCTGATGGGTCCCAGCAGTCAGGGGGAACATTTTTTTTCATGAAATACGGTGGCCCGTCCGATGGGTCCATGCTGTCAGGTGGAGGAATAATTATTTTACACGTAATAAGGTTGCACTTCCTTGTTGCGGCCGTGGACCCAGCTGCCAGCCTCTCCACGTACAGTACTCTTCCGATCGAAGTCGTTTCTTGACCACATTGACCACGCCGCGCCGAGAGCACTGATACGTCTCCAGCATATCTGTAAGTTTTAATTGTTCCATGCTATTATATTATCTGTTTTGGATGTTTAATGGGCTTTAATATACCTTTATATTATTTTTGGGACTACCTACTAACTAAAGGCCCAGTGCAAATTGCTGTTTTTTGCCTATTTGAGTGTTTCGCGAAAAAATAATATCAAACAGAGTCCAAACGGAATGAAACCTTCGGGAGAGTTATTTTTAAAACAAACGCAATTCAGGAGACTTGGAGTGGACGTCAAGGAAGAAACGAGGCGGCCACGAGGTAGGAGGGCGCGCCCAGGGGGGTAGGAGCGCCCCCACCCTCGTGGGCCCCTTGTGGCTTTGCCGACCTAGTTCTTTCGCCTATATATACTCACATACCCTGAAAACATCCGAGAGCACCACGAAACCCTATTTCCACCGCCGCAACCTTCTGTACCCGTGAGATCCCATCTTGGGGCCTTTGCCAGCGCTCCGCCGGAGGGGGAAACGATCACGGAGGGCTCCTACATCAACACCATAGCCTCTCTAATGATATGTGAGTAGTTTACCGCAGACCTTCGGGTCCATAGTTATTAGCTAGATGGCTTCTTCTCTCTCTTTGGGTCTCAATACAAAGTTCTCCTCGATTCTCTTGGAGATCTATTCGATGTAATTCTTTTTGCGGTGTGTTTGTCGAGATCTGATGAATTGTGCCTTTATGATCAAGATTATCTATGAACAATATTTGATTCTTCTCTGAATTCTTTTATGCATGATTTAATATCTTTGCAAGTCTCTTCGAATTATCAGTTTGGTTTGGCCTACTAGATTGATCTTTCTTGCAATGGAAGAAGTGCTTAGCTTTGGGTTCAATCTTGCGGTGTCCTTTCCTAGTGACAGCAAGGCACGTATTGTATTGTTGCCATCGAGGATAAAAAGATGGGGTTTATATCATATTGCTTGAGTTTATTCCTCTACATCATGTCATCTTGCCTAATGCGTTACTCTGTTCTTATGAACTTAATACTCTAGATGCATGCTGGATAGCGGTCAATGTGTGGAGTAATTGTAGTAGATGCAAAATTGTTTTGGTCTACTTGTCGCAGACGTGATGCCTATATACATGATCATGCCTAGATATTCTCATAACTATGCGCTTTTCTATCAATTGCTCGACAGTAATTTGTTCACCCACCGTAGAATTTGCTATCTTGAGAGAAGCCACTAGTGAAACCTATGGCCCCGGGTCTATTTTTCATTATATTATTTTCCTACCAACTTGCTGTTTTTATTGTTGTTTATTTTACAATCTTTATTTTCCAATCTATACAATAAAATACCAAAAATATTTATCTTATTATCTCTATCAGATCTCACTTTCGTAAGTGACCGTGAAGGGATTGACAACCCCTTTATCGCGTTGGTTACGAGGTTCTTGTTTGTTTGTGCAGGTACTAGGGACTTGCGTATTACCTCCTACTGGATTGATACCTTGGTTCTCAAAAACTGAGGGAAATACTTACACTACTTTCCTGCATCACCCTTTCCTCTTCAAGGGAAAACCAACGCATGCTCAAGAGGTAGCAAGAAGGATTTCTGGCGCCGTTGCCGGGGAGGTTGCACCAAGTCAAGTCAAGATTTGATCTCCCGTCAATGAGCCCCATTTCTGGCACCGTTGCCGGGGAGATCTACGCACAAATCAAGACATGCCAAGTACTCATCACAAACTCCTATCCCTCGCATTACATTATTTGCCATTTGCCTCTCGTTTTCCTCTCCCCCACTTCACCTTTGCCGTTTTATTCGCCCTCTTTTCCGTTTGCCTCCTTCCCGTTTGCCTTTCTTTTGCCATGGCCGAATCAAAAAGGGGTAAGGGTTCTCTCCCGGGTTTTAGTACTTTGGATAGTCCCTCTGTCCTCTCTAAGCTCATAAATAATGATGCTATGGAAAGACCTACCGGGGTTATCCATGAGAGTTTGAATAATTTCGATGAAGATGATCTCGGGATTTTTTTTGTTATTTACTTGATGAGTCTTTGAAAGATGCTTGAGATAGGCTATTAAGGATCCAAGCCAGTTATGTACCCCAATATCAAATTGAGATATACCTAAAAAGCTTTTATGTTGGCTTACCCTCTTCGTTCAAGCAAGTTTTAGATTCTATTTTTGAAGAAGGTTTTCTTGAGGAGGATGCCATAGATACCTATGAAAAGATGAAAACTATACTTGGGCACCCCATGAATGAGAAGGTTGAATCCACCTCTCTTTTGTGCTTTTATCAAAACGAAATTATCAAAGAGATGAAGGCTAGCTTAGATGCAAATTTCTGTAGCGTGCTTAATATTTCTTCCACCATTAATGGCCACATGCTTTCTCAAAATAGAAAGATAAATTCTATAGATAAGAAATTTTCTCTTTTCTTTCCCAACACCAAAGATGACAATACCTAGATCTATTCTTGTTTTTATGCCTAGCTAGGGGCGTTAAACAGTAGCGCTTGTTGGGAGGCAACCTAATTTTATTTTTGTTTCTTGTTTTTTGTTCCTATTTAGTAATGAATAATTCATCTAGATTCTGTTTAGATGTGGTTTTATGTTTTAATTAGTGTTTGTGCCAAGTAGAACCTTTGGGAAGACTTGGGGGAAGTCTTTGCTATCTTGCTGTAAAAAACAGAAACTTTAATGCTCATGAGATTAGCTTCCATTTTTTACTGGAGAGTGAGATTAGGTTGATTCTTGTTGCAGATGATTAATAGACAAATTCCTCACGTACACCAATTTATTTCAGAATTTTTGGGGTTACAAAAGTATTCGAAACCTACAGATTGCTACAGACTGTTCTGTTTTTGACAGATTCTGTTTTTCGTGTGTTGTTTGCTTATTTTGATAAATCTATGGCTAGTATCAGGGGGTATGAACCATAGAGAAGTTGGAATACAGTAGGTTTAACACCAATATAAATAAATAATGAGTTCATTACAGTACCTTGAAGTGGTGGTTTGTTTTCTTATACTAATGGAGCTCCTGAGATTTTCTGTTGAGTTTTGTGCTGTGAAGTTTTCAAGTTTTGGGTAAAGATTTGATGGATTTTGGAATAAGGAGTGGCAAGAGCCTAAGATTGGGGATGCCCAAGTGTAACACCCTCGATGCGACTATATCTCCCATGTGTCGAGGCACGACTTAGAGGCATTATCGCATTGAAGGCAATGTCGCAAGTGAGGTAATCTTCACACAACCCATGTAATACAATAGGGGGAAAAGTAACATAGTTGGCTTACAATCGCCACTTCACACAATTACATGAATAAACATTACATCAATCAAATGCACTCATGGTCCGACTACGGAACCAAAATAAAAGAAGAATCCCAAATGCGACAAAGGTCCCCGATCGACCCCAACTGGGCTCCACTACTGATCAACTAGAACGAAACAACACAAATAAACAAGGTCTTCATCGAGCTCCTCCTGAGCTTGGTTGCGTCATCTGCACGGAATCATCGGCACCTGCAAACTGGTTTTGGAAGTAATCTGTGAGCCACAGGGAGTCAGCAATCTCGCACCCTCGCGATCAAGACTATTTAAGCTTATGGGTAAGGTAAAGGTATGAGGTGGAGCTGCAGCAAGCGACTAGCATATATGGTGGCTAACATATGCAAATGAGAGCGAGAAGAGAAGGCAAAGCACGGTCGATAAAATATGATCAAGAAGTGATCCTAGGCTACCTACGTCAAGCATAACTCCAACAACCGTGTTCACTTCCCGGACTCCGCCAGAAAGAGACCATCACGGTTACACACGCGGTTGATTCATTTTAATTAAGGATAACTTCAGGTTTTCTACAACCGGATGTTAACAAATTCCCATCTGCCCATAACCGCGGGCACGGCTTTCGAAAGTTCAAATCCCTGCAGGGTGTCCCAACTTAGCCCATCACAAGCTCTCACGGTCAACGAAGGAATAGACCTCCACCCGAGACATTCCGATCAGACTCGGTATCCCAGTACAACAAGACATTTCGACAGGGTAAAACTAAACCAGCAACACCGCCCGAATGTGCCGACAAATCCCGACAGGAGCTGCACAAATCTCTTTCTCAGGGCACACTCAGATGAGCAGTCCGTACAACTAAAACCAGCCCTCGGGTTCCCCCGAGGTGGCGCTGCAAGGGGCTCTAGTTCGGACCAACACTCAGAGGAGCACTGGCCCGTGGGGGGGCTAAAATAATGATGACCCTTGAGTCTGCAGAACCCAAGGGAAAGAAAAGGCTAGGTGGCAAATGGTAAAACCAATGTTGGGCATTGCTGGAGAAGCTTTACTTAAGGCGAACTGTCAAGGGGTTCCCATTATAGCCCAACCGCGTAAGGGACGCAAAATCCGGGAACATAACACCGATATGACGGAAACTAGGGTGGCAAGAGTGGAACAAAACACCAGGCATAAGGCCGAGCCTTCCACCCTTTACCAAGTATATAGATGCATTAATTAAATAAGAGATATTGTGATATCCCAACAAGTAAACATGTTCCAACAAGGAACGGCTCCAATCTTCACCTGCAACTAGCAACGCTATAAGAGGGGGCTGAGCAAAGCGGTAACATAGCCAATCAACGGTTAGCTAGGACATTAGTGGGTTAGAGGCTGAACATGGCAATTTGGGAGGCTGGCAAGCAAGTGGTAGGCATCGTAGCATTGGCATAGCAAAAGAGCGAGCAAACTAGCATAGCAAAGATAGTAGTGATTTCGAGGGTATGATCATCTTGCCTGAGATCCCGCAAGGAAGAAGAACGAGTCCATGAAGAAGACAAATGAAACATAGACGAACGGTTCCTCACAAGCACGACGTTACCGGATCCAACCCGAAGAAGCAACACCGGAAAGAAGCAAACAACATAGTAAACAACCACCACATGAGCATGGCAAGATGCGCAAACAAGTATGATGCATGTCCGGTTTAAGAGGCATGGCATGGCAATTTGCACAAACAACCCTACAAATTAAGTGGAGCTCAATATGCAACGAGTTGCATATTGACGAAACACCACGTGATTTATTTAGTTCGATCCCGATTATGTACCCAACAATATTAAATGTTGTTAAGCATGTCAAGGGGTGAAACATAAAGGGATTATCTATCTAAACAATTTAAATGAGGCCGGATATAACAAACAACAAATCCGGTAAATCCCCATGTGCATTAGTAAATTAATGCAAACAACAATTTAAACCATCTTAATGTTGTTAACATGATGCGGATGACATGTTCAAATTTATGCAATTTTTATTAAAACTTGACAAGAGCATTATCATGAAGCATTTGGTCATCATGGCGGAACAACAAGGGGTGCCACGGCAACATTCCGGTGATCCGACAACTAGTTGAGATACCGGTGCAAGAAACAAATGTGAGATGTGCGGAATGTGAAAGGGGTACGGGGAGTGATCCCGGATACCGGGTCTCTCACGTATCGGTGGCAAGGAAAAAGAGTGACAAAACGGACACGGTGCGAACATGGCCAAACAGGAGCATATCATGCAACACATCACAAGCATTAGTCCACGGGCGTCGTCTCGAGGTTATACCTTTGAAGCGTGCGGTATTGCGGCGGTTCGGGTTCGTAGTGGAAGTAGTGGTACTCGCGGATCGTAGTGGAAGTAGAGGTTCACGAGTCGAAGAGGAAGTAGACGTTCACGGGTCGTCGAGGGAAGTAGTGGTACTTGTCGAAGTGCACGTCAATGATTGTCGAACTTGACGTTTTTGGTTCGTGGGTCTTCGGCGTCGGTAGTTTCTCTTGGCGTCGGGCGTCGAGGTACTCGGCGTTCTCCGGACTTGCTGGTCTCGTCGAAACGAAGGGGTACTTGGTACAATCCTCGTAGTCGTGCACTTGTCGTCGAGGGACTTGATGGTCTTGACAAAACGAAGGGGTACTCAGCAAAACCCTGTTCTTCGGAGGTCGACGGTAGTGGTACTTGGTCCTCGCATTGCAGTTGCACAAAAACATCGTCGGACTTGGACGAATCCAGAGGCGTGCACGAGCGGTGGTGGTGGTACTTGGTGAACCAAAACATGCAGCCCCGGTCATCGATGGGAGGCGGGCAACGAAGCAGCAGCAACATTGGGGCAGCGACGAGCCCTAAGGCCATGAGGAGGAGGGGCTCTGCACGAGGCCAGCAGCGAGGAGGGTCTTGGCCAGCGACGGGGGTTCCATGGCGTTGTGCTTGTCTCTTGGATGAGGCAGAGGGAGGCAGCGGCGCTGAAGAAACGAGGCGGTGGAGCTGGGACTCCGGCGACGAGCAGGGTGAGGCAGAGGTCCTACGGGCGTCTGGGAGAGACAGATCCGGCCACGGCTCCACGGTTCAGGTCGGCCGGCGACGAGGCTTGATCGGAGCGGCGGCCTGGTTCCATGGCGTTGGAGCAAGGAGGGAAGAGGCCGATGCGGGAGGAAGGAGGCGCGCTGGGGAGGAGCCGCGGCGCCTGGGCGACGCTGGTGGCCTCCGGCGGCACCGAATCGAAGGCGGAGGAGGACGTGGAACGGCGGATCGGGAGGCGGCAGCTGCGTTCGCCTCTGGCGGCGCGGGCATGGAACGAGAGAGAGGGCGAGGGAGGAGATGAACGAGGGAAGTGAGTGGCTGTGAGGGAGAGATGGAATCGAAGGAGATGGGGAGGATCGGGCCAGGGAACGAGAGGGAGATGGCGGCGCGAGGGGAAGGGGATCGAGGGATCGAGAGGGAGATGGCGACTGGGCCTTGAGCCGGCTAGGTCAGGCCGCAGGTGGGCCTAGGTGGGCCGCGGGGATGGGCCGGCTTGGAGGCTGGCTGGGCTGGCTCCTCTCTCCTCCCTTCTCTTATTGTCTTTAGCAGAAAAAAGTTAAAGAGAAAGAAAAGAAAGAGGGGGTTAGGGGAAGAAGTTGGACACGCGGATAATTTTCCCGGACTCACAAAAATGCACTTGGTCCAAGAAAATTAGAAGTGGCATGATCGAAAGATATAAATTCAAACTCATTTGATTTTGATTCAAATGGGTTTGAACTGGGACTCGGTAAGAGGAAGGTCCATAAATGTTGAGAATTTAGGTGGAGCTCCGGAAAATGAAGAAAGAATTTACGGACAAGGTTCGAGGTCAAGCAGCGAGACAACAAAGGCATGGGGAAAATTTGCAAGTGTGTTATGGTTAATTCTAAATAAATGGAATAATGACTATAGCTCTCTAAATAATAAATATCGAGAGGATATGTTGTAAAGAGAATCACCATGTGAATTCCCTCGGTTTAAATGGATTGAAGAGCCATACGATTTATTTAGTTGAGTTGCAACAATTAATGATATGATGGCATGATGACATGATGCAATGCACATGATGACGTGACATGATGCAACACGCAAGCACATGACAACGCAACAACATCGAATAATTGCACGACACCTGGCACATCGGTCTCGGGGCGTTACACCAAGGCACCCCAAGGTAAAATTCAAGGACAATCAAAAGCCTAAGCTTGGGGATGCCCCGGAAGGCATCCCCTCTTTCGTCTCCGTCCATCGGTAACTTTACTTGATGTTATATTTTTATTCACCACATGATATGTGTTTTTCTTGGAGCGTCTTGTATGATTTGAGTCTTTGCTTTTTAGTTTACCACAATCATCCTTGCTGTACACACCTTTTGGAGAGACACACATGAATAAGAATTTATTAGAATACTCTATGTGCTTCACTTATATCTTTTAAGCTAGATAATTTTGCTCTAGTGCTTCACTTATATCTTTAAGAGCACAGTGGTGGTTTTATTTTATAGAAATTATTGATATCTCATGCTTCACTTATTTTATTTTGAGAGTCTTTTAGAACAGCATGGTAATTTTCTTTGGCTATAAAATTAGTCCTATATGATAGGCATCCAAGATGGTTATAATAAAAACTTTCATAAAAAAGTGCATTGAATACTATGAGAAGTTTGATACTTGATGATTGTTTTGAGATGTGAAGATGGTGATATTAGAGTCATGCTAGTTGAGTAGTTGTGAAATTGAGAAATACTTGTTCTAAAGTCTGTAATTCCCGTAGCATGCACGTATGGTGAACCGTTATGTGATGAAGTCGGAGCATGATTTATTTATTGATTGTCTTCCTTATGAGTGGCGGTCGGGGACGAGCGATGGTCTTTTCCTACCTATCTATCCCCCTAGGAGCATGCGCATAGTACTTTGTTTCGATAACTAATAGATTTTTGCAATAAGTATGTGAGTTCTTTATGACTAATGTTGAGTCCATGGATTATACGCACTCTCACCATTCCACCATTGCTAGCCTCTCTAGTACCGCGCAACTTTCGTCGGTACCATACACCCACCATATACCTTCCTCAAAACAGCCACCATACCTACATATTATGGCATTTCCATAGTCATTCCGATATATATATATATATATATATATATATATATATATATATATATATGAGGGTTTACTGGTTCGTTTGCCGTCACTGCAGAATAACAACAGGTGTGGGTGAGTAGAGGGATGGCCAGGCCAGCGATGGGAGTATGGTGGGGCGGTGAGGCCTGCGCGGCAGCACAGCCGACCACGGGAAGAGGGAGCAAGCAGTCCTGCCAGCGCTTGTTTGAGCGGCTGGAGCAGGAAGAGAAGAGATTGAAAAATCACGATGGCTGTTGGATGGACATCCAACAGTCACTGCTCTTGTGTGTTGACTAAGTTGACATGGCGTTGCGTGTGCGTCAACCTTTTTTAGGAAAGCATATACGCGTCAACCTATAGTAGGTGCACAAGTCAGCCTCAAATATGTGGAAAACATCATATAACCCATCTGCCATTATTTCTAATAATTTACAACCCATTTGCTAATTCTTAAGGTTTTTTTGGAGCCCATATTCTTTTTGTTAGCATTACAACCCATATTATGGCCACGGTTAAAAAATTATACCAAATTTTGCATATTTTGGTGCAGTCCGAATTGTTTTTAATCCTGAAATTTCGAGTCATATTCAAACTAATTTTAAAAATAAATTTATATCAATATAAATCCACCAAATTGTCCATGCATAAAAATCAATGGAATTTAAAATCTCGAAATGAAAAAAAATTGAAACTAATTGCCGGTTTGATGTGTTTTAAAAATGTACAACCATTTCTCATTAGTGATAGCCCATTTTCTGGGCAAGCCGAATGAAGCTTTCCTCGTCTTGAAAGATTTGCAGCCCAGCAGGGCTGACAAAGCAAGTAGGCCTCGGTTGGGTATTATGCAAAAGCACAAAAAACTGGGCTAGCCATTTTCAGAAAGAAAAAAAACTATTGGGCTGGTCTTGTGGTAAATATAAAAGAAAAGGTTGGCTAGACGGGCCAGAGTGCCCCGCACAGCCCAGTTGATACTCTAATTCCGTCTCGGAAACAAAAATAACTGGGCGAGCTGCTGGGTCCCTAGTGCCAACCACTCGTTGTGCAATTCTCTTGTTTATTGACTACGTTGACAATGGCATGGGACCCAGATGTCATAAATCCATTAGGAGAAACCATTTTTTGGGGCTTGAAATAAGGAGGCACTTGCTGTTGCGTACTGCCATGACCTTGATAGGTCCCTGCTGTCATCCTCTCCATGTACAATCATCTCCTGATTGTGTACGTGTCAACCTAATAGGCCCACAAGTCAGCCTCTAAAGCCGTGGCGGACAAGTACAACCCATTTAAAAAATAACAACACATTCTATATGTTCAAACGGAAAGTTCAACATTCAGAGCAAAGTAACAGGTCTGATCCAGATATAGAGTACTGAACTTCCACGTTGACAACCATCATAGCCAAGTTAACTATCTACTCCCACTAATACTCTAGTAGTGTACAAGTACTAACTTGCCCTTAGCTAACTAGACGATGCCAGCCGCCATCTACGGTACACGCTAAACGCCGGCACCGACGTCCTCCGCCTCGCCTCGGACTTGCCAGAGGTGCGATAGGGCGCGTTGCTTGCGCGCGTTGGCCCTTTCCATGCCGGCATGGTCCACCGAAGCTTCGACTTCTAAACGTGAAACCCACTTGACGAGCTGGTAGTAAAATTTGGCGTCACAAACGCGTGCCTACCCGATAGCCTCCAGGGCTATTTGCCAGGCGCCGACCTCCACATAGTCGGCCCAGTTGCGGGCGCTCTCCTCGTGATTCAGAGCGTCGGTGCGCTACTGCTCCTTGCCCCGCTGGCGGCGCAAATCGGTGATACGTTGCTCCTCCGCCAGGCGGTCGCGCTCCATCAAGTCCTCATACTCAGCATTGCCATCTAAAGACCGATAGAATGCCTCCTCCCTCCGTCTACCTTCCGATCAAAGACCAAACACTAGTTTCGGCGGTGACTGCCTCCGGCGTCGCCTATTGCAGACGGGCAGGGGCATGACGGACGTGGCGAGAGCGAGGATAAGTGGCGAGTGACGTCGGGCCGGTGGGGGCTTATGAGGATAGGGTGAGTTGGGTGATGGTGCCACCGGAGAACGTCGAGAACCAGTAATTAGAGGAGGAAGGTAGGTGAACCAGCGTGTCGTGGGAAACGCGACGGTCATCGGAATTCAATGCATAAGCACACATGGCTTAGTGCAACTCCTTCATGGCACCTTTGGACAAATTGGTACCATTATCTGTGATGATACTGTGTGGAAAGCCAAACCGGAAAATCACTTTTTTGATGAACTGAACCGCCATGGCTGCATCACACTTGCTAACAGGTTCTGCCTCCACCCACTTTGTAAACTTGTCAACCGCCACCAGGAGGTGGGTCTTCCTATCTTTGGACCTTTTGAAAGGCCCAACCATATCCAGCCCCCAAGTCGCAAACGGCCAGGTAATTGGAATCATTCTCAATTCTTGAGACGGCACATGAGCACGTCTTGAAAACTTTTGGCAACCATCACATCGTCTGACCAGATCCTCCGCATTAGCATGAGCAGTTAACCAATAGAAGCCATGGCGGAACGCTTTAGCCACCAAAGATTTTGAACCGGCATGGTGACCACAATCTCCTTCGTGGATCTCACGCAAAATTTCACAGCCTTCTTCAGGAGACACACAACGTTGAAGCGCCCCTGATACACTGTAATGATGCAACTCGCCATTGACAATAGTCATGGACTTGGACCGCCGGATTATCTGTCGGGCCAGAGTCTCATCCTCTGGTAACTCGCCCCGGTTCATGTACACCAGGTAAGGAAGTGTCCAATCCGGAATGATATGAAGAGCTGCCACCAATTGAGCCTCCGGATCAGGAATAGCCAAATCCGCTTCACCAGGGAGTTTGACCGACGGGTTGTGCAGCACATCCAGAAAAACATTAGGTGGGACCGGTTTACGCTGAGAGCCCAGCCGGCTTAAAGCGTCTGCCGCTTCATTCTTCCGTCGGTCCACGTGGTCCACCTGATAGCCTTTAAAGTGACCTGCAACAATATCTACCTCACGACGATATGCTGCCATGAGTGGGTCCTTGGAATCCCAAGTGCCAGATACTTGTTGAGCCACGAGGTCCGAGTCACCGAAGCACTTAACTCGACTTAGGTTCATCTCCTTAGCCATTCGAAGACCATGGAGCAAGGCTTCATACTCAGTGTTGGGGAACATAGTAATTTCAAAAAATTTCCTACGCACACGCAAGATCATGGTGATGCATTGCAACGAGAGGGGAGAGTGTGATCTACGTACCCTTGTAGATCAACAGCGGAAGCGTTGACGCAACGTAGAGGAAGTAGTCGTACGTCTTCCCGATCCGACCGATCCAAGCACCGTTACTCCGGCACCTCCGAGTTCTTAGCACACGTACAGCTCGATGACGATCCCCGGGCTCCGATCCAGCAAAGCGTCAGGGAGAAGTTCCGTCAACACGACGGCGTGGTGACGATCTTGATGTTCTACCGTCGCAGGGCTTCGCCTAAGCACTGCTACAATATGATCGAGGTGGAATATGGTGGCAGGGGGCACCGCACACGGCTAAGGAACGATCTCAATGATCAACTTGTGTGTCTAGAGGTGCCCCTTGCCTCCATATATAAAGGAGCCAAGGGGGAGGGGGCCGCCGGCCAGGAGGAGGGCGCAGGAGGAGTCCTACTCCTATCGGGAGTAGGACTCCCCCGCCCCAATCCTAGTTGGACTAGGATTCCCCGAGGGGGAAAGAGAGAGAGGGGGGCCGGCCACCTCTCCTAGTCCTAATAGGACTAGGGGAGGGGGGAGGCGCGTGGCCACCATTGGGCTGCCCCTTTCTCCTTTCCACTAAAGCCCATTAAGGCCCATATGGCTCCCGGGGGGTTCCGGTAACCTCCCGGTACTCCGGTAAAATCCCGATTTCACCCGGAACACTTCCGATATCCAAATATAGGCTTCCAATATATCAATCTTTATGTCTCGACCATTTCGAGACTCCTCATCATGTCCGTGATCACATCCGGGACTCCGAAATAACTTCGGTACATCAAATGCATAAACTCATAATAACTGTCATCGTAACATTAAGCGTGCGGACCCTACGGTTCGAGAACAATGTAGACATGACTGAGACACATCTCCGGTCAATAACCAATAGCGGGACCTGGATGCCCATATTGGCTCCTACATATTCTACGAAGATCTTTATCGGTCAGACCGCATAACACCATACGTTGTTCCCTTTGTCATCGGTATGTTACTTGCCCGAGATTCGATCGTCGGTATCCAATACCTAGTTCAATCTCGTTACCGGCAAGTCTCTTTACTCGTTCTGTAATACATCATCCCGCAACTAACTCATTAGTTGCAATGCTTGCAAGGCTTATGTGATGTGCATTACCGAGAGGGCCCAGTTACGTTGTGACGTTTGGTAGCACACAAAGTGTTCCTCCGGGAAACGGGAGTTGCATAATCTCATAGTCATAGGAACATGTATAAGTCATGAAGAAAGCAATAGCAACATACTAAACGATCAGGTGCTAAGCTAATGAAATGGGTCATGTCAATCAGATCATTCAACCAATGATGTGACCTCGTTAATCAAATAACAACACCTTGTTCGTGGTTAGGAAACATAACCATCTTTGATTAACGAGCTAGTCAAGTAGAGGCATACTAGTGACACTAAGTTTGTCTATGTATTCACACATGTATTATGTTTCCGATTAATACAATTCTAGCATGAATAATAAACATTTATCATGATATAAGGAAATAAATAATAACTTTATTATTGCCTCTAGGGCATATTTCCTTCACTTAGCTGCATTGTTAGTACAAGGGAACATTAAGCGGAGAACTAACAAAACTTATCACCTCGTGGGGAAGTTAATACAACTCCAGCCCCCAAGCCTTCCAATTGCCTGGATCCATCGAAATAGATGGTCCAATATGTGTGATCCGGTTTTTCTTCAGGAACTTGCAGTTCCGTCCAATCATTGATGAAATCAACAAGTGCTTGAGACTTAATCGCCGTCCGAGGTACATACTTCAACCCGTGCGGCCGAAGCTCTATAGCCCACTTGGCAATCCGGCCAGTCGCTTCTCGGTTCTGGATGATATCCCCCAAGGGAGCAGAACTGACCACCGTAATGGGGTGCCCTTGGAAGTATTGCTTGAGCTTCCGGCTTGCCATATGTAGGATCTAGAAGAAGGAGTGTCTAGAGGGGGGTGAATAGACACTTAATGCTAAAGTTGCACTTTTTAAGCTTTTTCGGTTTAAGTGGAGTTTGGGCACAATTTTAACATACACAATACATATCAAGCAAGCATGCAAAGAGCATATAGGCAGCGGAAAGTAAAGCATGCAACTTGCAAGAATGTAATGGGAAGGGTTTGGAGGATTCAAACGCAATTGGAGACACGGATGTTTTTCCCGTGGTTCGGATAGGTGGTGCTATCCTACATCCACGTTGATGGAGACTTCAACCCATGAAGGGTAACGGTTGCGCGAGTCCACGGAGGGCTCCACCCACGAAGGGTCCACGAAGAAGCAACCTTGTCTATTCCGCCATGGCCATCGCCCACGAAGGACTTGCCTCACTAGCGGTAGATCTTCACGAAGTAGGCGATCTCCTTGCCCTTACAAACTCCTTGGTTCAACTCCACAATCTTGTCGGAGGCTCCCAAGTGACACCTAGCCAATCTAGGAGACACCACTCTCCAAGAAGTAACAAATGGTGTGTTGATGATGAACTCCTTGCTCTTGTGCTTCAAATGATAGTCTCCCCAACACTCAACTCTCTCTCATAGGATTTGGATCTGATGGAAAGAAGATTTGAGTGGAAAGCAACTTGGGGAAGGCTAGAGATCAAGATTCATATGGTAGGAATGGAATATCTTGGTCTCAACACATGAGTAGGTGGTTCTTTCTCAGAACATATGAGTAGGAATGGTGTATGTGTTCTGATGGCTCTCTCTTCGAATGAAGAGGAGGTGGAGGGGTATATATAGCCTCCACACAAAATCCAACCGTTACACACAATCTACCAATATCGGTGGGACCGAATCAGAAAACTCGGTCTGACCGAAATAGTAAACCTAGTGACCGTTAGGAATTTCGGTGGGACCGACTAGAACAACTCGGTGGGACTGATGTGCTAGGGTTAGGGACAATCCAAAACTCGGTTTGACCGATTACTCAAACTCGGTGGGACCGATTTTGGTAATAAGTGAAACAGAGAGTTGGCCAAGCAAACTCGATGGGACCGATTGCATATCTCGGTGGGACCGAAGATATTGCAACAGGTAACAGAGAGTTTGCAAGCCCATCTCAGTGAGACCGAGATCCGTATCGGTAGGACCGAATTGCTAGGGTTTGGCAGTGGCAAATGACAAGTGAAACTCGGTGGCGCCGGATTGACAGAATCGGTATGACCGAGTTTGGCTTAGGGTTTAGGTCATTTGTGGAAGTGGGAAAGTAGCTGAGGATTTTGGAGCATATCATTAAGCACATAAAGCAAGAGGCTCATTAAGCAACACCTCATCCCTTCTTGATAGTATTGGCTTTTCCTAAAGACTCAATGTGATCTTGGATCACTAAAATATACAAAAAGAAGAGTCTTGAGCTTGAAGCTTTAGCCAATCCTTTGTCCTTAGCATCTTGAAGAGGTTCCCACAACCTTTAGTCCATGCCACTCCATTGTTGAACTTATCTGAAATATACTAGGTAAAGGTATTAGTCCAACAAGAGATATGTTGTCATCAATTACCAAAACCACCTAGGGAGCACTTGTGCTTTCACCATAAAAACTCCATATACCAGCTTCTGCCAATGCGGATACCTTTGCTTGGACTCAATGAGTACCTCGCTGATATAATAGACCGGACGTTGAACCGGATGCTCCTTGCCTGCCTCTTTTCGTTCCACCACAATAGCCGCACTGACCGCACGAGCATTAGCAGCAACATATAGCAGCAACGGTTCTTTGTCCATGGGAGTGGCGAGCACAGGCGGATTGGCCAATTGTCGCTTTAATTCCTCAAACGCTGTATCAGCAGCAGAACTCCAGACGAATTGATCCGTCTTCTTCAACATCTGATACAAAGGGATTGCCTTCTCACCAAGGCGGCTGATAAACTGGCTTAACGCGGCAATCCGTCCTGCCAGGCGTTGAACATCATTGATACACTTCGGTTTAGCCAGTGAGGTGATGGCTGTGATCTTCTCCGAATTAGCATCGATTCCCCTGTTGGACACCAGAAAACCCAATAACTTGCCTGCCGGTACACCAAAGACACACTTGGCCGGATTGAGCATCATCTTGTACGTCCTCAGGTTATCAAAAGTTTCCTTTAAGTCATCAACCAGAGTCTCCTTCTCTCTTGACTTAACCACAATATCATCTACATAAGCATGTACATTGCGACCAATCTGCTTGTGAAGACAATTTTGTACACACCATTGATAAGTTGCCTGGGCACTCTTGAGCCCGAAGGGCATAGACACATAGCAGAAGGCTCCAAAGGGAGTTATGAATGCCGTCTTCTCCTGGTCCTTAACTGCCATTTTGATCTGATGATAGCTAGAATATGCATCCAAAAAACTCAAACGCTCACAACCCGCCGTAGCATCAATAATTTGATCAATATGAGGGAGGGCAAAAGGATCTGCTGGACAAGCCTTATTAAGATTTGTGTAATCCACACACATGCGCCAGGTGCCGTTTTTCTTAAGGACCAGCACCGGATTAGCAAGCCACTCAGGGTGGAAAACCTCAATAATAAAGCCAGCTGCTAAGAGCCTGGCTACCTCTTCTCCAATCGCCTTGCGTCTTTCTTCGTTAAACCGGCAGAGGAACTGTTTTACCGGTTTGTATTTAGGATCCACATTAAGGGTGTGCTCAGCGAGTTGCCTCGGTACACCTGGCATGTCAGAGGGCTTCCATGCAAAAATGTCCCAATTCTCACGGATGAACTCGATGAGCGCGCTTTCCTATTTTGGATCCAAGTTGGCACTGATGCTGAACTGCTTGGACGAATCGCCAGACACGAAGTCAACAAGCTTAGTTTTAGCTGCCGATTTGAACTTCAGGGCCGGATCATGCTCCGTAGTTGGCTTCTTTAATGGAGTCATGTCCGCCGGATCAACATTGTCCTTATAATACTTCAGCTCCTCGGTGGCAGAAACCGACTCTGCGTACGTCTCCTTCCTCACATTCCAAAGCGATTTTACGGCTTCCGTGAACCGTTATTGTCCCCTTGTGACCCGGCATCTTGAGCTGCAAATACACATAACAGGGCCGTGCCATAAACTTGGCGTAGGCCGGCCGCCCAAATAGGGCGTGGTATGGACTTTGGATTTTCACCACTTCAAACGTCAATGTTTCCGACCTGGAATCATGATCATCTCCAAAGGCCACTTCCAGAGCTATCTTACCAACAGGATATGCTGACTTGCCAGGCACCACACCATGGAACACCGTATTGGACGGTTTGAGATTTTTATCTGTCAGACCCATACGACGGAAGGTCTCATAGTACAAGATATTAATGTTGCTCCCTCCATCCATGAGTACCTTGGTGAACTTATAACCTCCCACCTGAGGCGCCACCACTAATGCTAGCTGACCCGGATTATCAACCTGAGGAGGGTGATCCTCTCTGCTCCATATGATTGGCTGTTCAGACCAGCGCAGATAATGGGGCACAGCCGGTTCAACAGAGTTGACTGCCCGCCTCTGAACCTTCCGGTCTCGCTTGTCCAAGCTAGTGGTGAAGACATGGTACTGCCCACTATTCAACTGCTTTGGGTTACTCTGGTAACCCGACTGTTGCTGCTGCTGGTTGTAACCACCCTGGTTGTTCTGATTATTTTGATTGTTATGTCCGCCCGGATTACCATTAAATCCTGAACCGGAATTTCCTCCACCGTATCCCGACCCAGATCCTGAACCACCGCCAGAGCCGTGATCATACCGGAAAGCATTAGAATTCTTGAACTCCTGCATAATGAAGCAGTCCTTCCAAAGGTGGTTTGCTGGCACCTCCTTCGTCCCATGCTTTGGGCAGGGCTGGTTCAATAGATAATTTAAGCGGCCCGGATTAGGGTTAGGCGCTCCACTACGATTCGGCGGCTTACCCTTGCGTCGCTGACCCTTGTCCCGTGCATTGGTGTTAGCCACGAAGTCCATGTTGCCATCCGCTTTACGCTTGCCTCCGCTACCGTTACCTGCCGAGTGATGCTGCTGACCTTTGGAGTTGCTGTTCTTCTTTCCCCTTCCGGTCTTGTCATCATCAGACTCGGGATCCTTGGTACTATCAGAATCAGCATACTTTACCAAGGCAGCCATGAGGGTCCCCATGTCAGTGCAATGGTGCTTCATCCGTCCCAACTTCAGTTTTAGGGGTCCAAACCGGTAGTTGCCTTCTAGGGTTATGACTGCAGTGTCAGCGTTGATGCGGTCTGATGAATGCAACACTTGTGAGACCCGGCGCACCCAATGAGTCGTCGATTCTCCTTCCTCCTGGACACAGGCATCTAAGTCCACTATCGACATAGGCTGTTTACATGTATCCTTGAAATTGCTGATAAACCGGGCTCGTAATAGGGCCCATGAACTGATAGAATTAGCCGGCAAGCTTTTTAACCAAGTACGGGCCGTTCCTTCAAGCATCTGTTGGGGAACGTAGTAATTTCAAAATTTTCCTATGCACACGCAAGATCATGGTGATGCATAGCAACGAGAGGGGAGAGTGTGATCTACGTACCCTTGTAGATCAATAGCGGAAGCGTTGATGCAACATAGAGGAAGTAGTCGTACGTCTTCCCGATCCGACCGATCCAAGCACCGTTACTCCGGCACCTCCGAGTTCTTAGCACACATACAGCTCGATGACGATCCCCGGGCTCCGATCCAGCAAAGCGTTGGGGAGGAGTTCCGTCAGCATGACGGCATGGTGACGATCTTGATGTTCTACCGTCGCAGGGCTTCGCCTAAGCACTGGTACAATATGATCGAGGTGGAATATGGTGGCAGGGGGCACCGCACACGGCTAAGGAACGATCTCAATGATCAACTTGTGTCTAGGGTGCCCCCTTGCCTCCGTATATAAAGGAGCCAAGGGGGAGGGGGCGGCCGGCCAGGAGGAGGGCGCAGGAGGAGTCCTACTCCTACCGGGAGTAGGACTCCCCCCCAATCCTAGTTGGAATAGGATTCCCCGAGGGGGAACGAGAGAGAGGGGGGCCGGCCACCTTGGGCTGCCCCTTTCTCCTTTCCACTAAAGCCCATCAAGGCCCATATGGCTCCCGGGGGGTTCCGGTAACCTCCCGGTACTCCGGTAAAATCCCGATTTCACCCGGAACACTTCCGATGTCCAAATATAGGCTTCCAATATATCAATCTTTATGTCTCGACCATTTCGATACTCCTCATCATGTCCGTGATCACATCCGGGACTCCAAACTAACTTCGATACATCAAAATGCATAAACTCATAATAACTGTCATCGTAACGTTAAGCGTGCGGACCCTACGGTTCGAGAATAATGTAGACATGACTGAGACACATCTCCGGTCAATAACCAATAGCGGAAATTGGATGCTCATATTGGCTCCTACATATTCTACGAAGATCTTTATCGGTCAGACCGCATAACAACATACGTTGTTCCCTTTGTCATCGGTATGTTACTTGCCCGAGATTCGATCGTCGGTATCCAATACCTAGTTCAATCTTGTTACTAGCAAGTCTCTTTACTCGTTCTGTAATACATCATCCCGCAACTAACTCATTAGTTGCAATGCTTGCAAGGCTTATGTGATGTGCATTACCGAGAGGGCCCAGAGATACCTCTCCGATAATTAGAGTGACAAATCCTAATCTCGAAATACGCCAACCCAACATCTACCTTTGGAGACACCTGTAGAGCTCCTTTATAATCACCCAATTACGTTGTGACGTTTGGTAGCACACAAAGTGTTCCTTCGGGAAACGGGAGTTGCATAATCTCATAGTCATAGGAACATGTATAAGTCATGAGGAAAGCAATAGCAACTTACTAAACGATTGGGTGCTAAGCTAATGAAATGGGTCATGTCAATCAGATCATTCAACCAATGATGTGACCTCGTTAATCAAATAACAACACCTTGTTCATGGTTAGGAAACATAACCATCTTTGATTAACGAGCTAGTCAAGTAGAGGCATACTAGTGGCACTAAGTTTGTCTATGTATTCACACATGTATTATGTTTTCGGCTAATACAATTCTAGCATGAATAATAAACATTTATCATGATATAAGGAAATAAATAATAACTTTATTATTGCCTCTAGGGCACATTTCCTTCAGTCTCCCACTTGCACTAGAGTCAATAATCTAGATTACACAGTAATGATTCTAACACCCATGGAGCCTTGGTGCTGATCATGTTTTGCTCATGGAAGAGGCTTAGTCAACGGGTCTGCAACATTCAGATCCGTATGTATCTTGCAAATCTCTATGTCTCCCACCTGGACTAGATCCCGGATGGAATTGAAGCGTCTCTTGATGTGCTTGGTCCGCTTGTGAAATCTGGATTCCTTTGCCAAGGCAATTGCACCAGTATTGTCACAAAAGATTTTCATTGGAACCGATGCACTAGGTATGACACCTAGATCGGATATGAACTCCTTCATCTAGACTCCTTCATTTGCTGCTTCTGAAGCAGCTATGTATTCCGCTTCACATGTAGATCCCGCTACGAAGCTTTGTTTAGAACTGCACCTACTGACAGCTCCACCATTTAATGTAAACACGTATCCGGTTTGCGATTTAGAATCGTCCGGATCAGTGTCAAAGCTTGCATCAACGTAACCTCTTACGGTGAGCTCTTTGTCACCTCCATATACGAGAAACATATCCTTAGTCCTTTTCAGGTATTTCAGGATGTTCTTGACCGCTGTCCAGTGATCCACTCCTGGATTACTTTGGTACCTCCCTGCTAAACTTATAGCAAGGCACACATCAGGTCTGGTACACAGCATTGCATACATGATAGAGCCTATGGCTGAAGCATAGGGAACATCTTTCATTTTCTTTCTATCTTCTGCAGTGGTCGGGCATTGAGTCTGACTCAACTTCACACCTTGTAACACAAGCAAGAACCCTTTCCTTGCTTGATCCATTTTGAACTTCTTCAAAATCTTGTCAAGGTATGTGCTTTGTGAAAGTCCAATTAAGCGTCTTGATCTATCTCTATAGATCTTTATGCCTAATATGTAAGTAGCTTCACCGAGGTCTTTCATTGAAAAACTCATATTCAAGTATCCCTTTATGCTATCCAGAAATTCTATATCATTTCCAATCAGCAATATGTCATCCACATATAATATCAGAAATCCTATAGAGCTCCCACTCACTTTCTTGTAAATACAGGCTTCACCGAAAGTCTGTATAAAACCAAATGCTTTGATCACACTATCAAAGCGTTTATTCCAACTCCGAGAGGCTTGCACCAGTCCATAAATGGATCACTGGAGCTTGCACACTTTGTTAGCTCCCTTTGGATCGACTAAACTGTTGGAAATATGCCCTAGAGGCAATAATAAAAGCATTATTATTATATTTCCTTGTTCATGGTAATTGTCTTTATTCATGCTATAATTGTGTTATCCGGAAATCGTAATACATGTATGAATAACAGACACCAACATGTCCCTAGTAAGCCTCTAGTTGACTAGCTCGTTGATCAACAGATAGTCATGGTTTCCTGGCTATGGACATAAGATGTCATTGATAACGAGATCACATCATTAGGAGAATGATGTGATGGACAAGACCCAATCCTAAACATAGCATAAAGATCGTGTAGTTCGTTTTGCTAGAGTTTTGCAATGTCAAGTATCTTTTCCTTAGACCATGAGATCGTGTAACTCCCGGATACCGTAGGAGTGCTTTGGGTATACCAAACGTCACAACGTAACTGGGTGACTATAAAGGTAGACTACGGGCATCTCCGAAAGTATCTGTTGGGTTGACACGGATCAAGACTGGGATTTGTCACTCCATATGACGGAGAGATATCACTGGGCCCACTCGGTAATGCATCATCATAATGAGCTCAAAGTGACCAAGTGTCTGGTCATGGGATCATGCATTGCGGTACGAGTAAAGTGACTTGCCGGTAACGAGATTGAACGAGGTATTGGGATACCGACGATCGAATCTCGGGCAAGTAATATATCGATAGACAAAGGGAATTGCATACGGGGTTGATTGAATCCTCGACATCGTGGTTCATCCGATGAGAACATCGTGGAGCATGTGGGAGCCAACATGGGTATCCAGATCCCGCTGTTGGTTATTGACCTGGGATCGTCTCGGTCATGTCTACATGTCTCCCGAACCCGTAGGGTCTACACACTTAAGGTTCGGTGACGCTAGGGTTGTGAAGATAAGTATATGCAGTAACCCGAATGTTATTCGGGGTCCCGGATGAGATCCCGGACGTCACGAGGAGTTCCGGAATGGTCCGGAGGTAAAGAATTATATATAGGATGTGCAGTTTCGGCCATCGGGACAAGTTTCGGGGTACCCGGTATTGTACCGGGACCACCGGAAGGGTCCCGGGGGTCCACCGGGTGGGGCCACCTATCCCGGAGGGTCCCTTGGGCTGAAATAGGAGGGAACCCAGCCCTTAGTGGGCTGGGGCGCCAGCCCCCCCAAGGCCCATGCGCCTAGGGTTGGGGGGGAACCCTAAAGGGGGGGGGGCCACCCCTTGCTTGGGGGGCAAGCCCCCCACCCCTTGGCCGCCGCCCCCCCTGGTAGATCCCATCTACCAGGGCCGGCGCCCCCCCCTGGCACCCCTATATATAGGTGGGGAGAGGAGGGATTTCACGCCCACGCTTTTGGTGCTTCCTCTCTCCCCGTTACTTCTTCCTTTCTCGCAGTACACGGCGAAGCCCTGCTGTCGTGACGCCCTGCATCCACCACCACGCCGTCGTGCTGCTGGATCTTCATCAACCTCTCCTTCCCCCTTGCTGGATCAAGAAGGAGGAGACGTCTCCCGTCCCGTACGTGTGTTGAACGCGGAGGTGCCGTCCGTTCGGCGCTGGTCATCGGTGATTTGGATCACGGCGTGTTCGACAACATCAACCACGTTCTAACGAACGCTTCCGCTCGCGATCTACAAAGGTATGTAGATGCATCTCGTGACTCGTTGCTAGATGAACTCCTAGATGATCTTGGTGAAACGAGTAGGAAAATTTTTTGTTTTCTGCAACGTTATCCAACAGTGGCATCATGAGCTAGGTCTATGCGTAGTTCTTCTTGCGCGAGTAGAACACAATTCGTTGTGGGCGTGGATTTGTCAACCTTCTTGCCGCTACTAGTCTTTTCTTGCTTCAGCGGTATTGTGGGATGAAGCGGCCCGGACCAACCTTACACGTACGCTTACGTGAGACCGGTTCCACCGACTAACATGCACTAGTTGCATAAGGTGGCTGGCGGGTGTCTGTCTCTCCCACTTTAGCTGGAGCGGATTCGATGAACAGGGTCCTTATGAAGGGTAAATAGAAGTTGACAAATCACGTTGTGGCTTTCACGTAGGTAAGAAAACGTTCTTGCTAGAACCCTAATTCAGCCACGTAAAACTTGCAACAACAATTAGAGAACGTCTAACTTGTTTTTGCAGCAAGTGGTTTGTGATATGATATGGCCAAAGTTGTGATGAATGATGAATGATCTATATGTGATGTATGAGATGTTCATGCTATTGTAATAGGAATCACGACTTGCATGTCGATGAGTATGACAACCGGCAGGAGCCATAGGAGTTGTCTTTATTCTTTTATATGACCTGCGTGTCATCAAGGAACGCCATGTAAATTACTTTACTTTATTGCTAAACGCGTTAGCCATAGTAGTAGAAGTAATAGTTGGCGAGCAACTTCATGGAGGCACAATGATGGAGATCATGATGATGGAGATCATGGTGTCATGACGGTGACAGGATGATCATGGAGCCCCAAGATGGAGATCAAAGGAGCTATGTGATAATGGCCATATCATGTCACGTTTATTATTTGATTGCATGTGATGTTTATCATGTTTTGCATCTTGTTTACTTAGAACGACGGTAGTAAATAAGATGATCCCTCATATTAATTTCAAGAAGTGTTCCCCCTAACTGTGCACCGTTGCGAAAGTTCGCTGTTTCAAACCACCACGTGATGATCGGGTGTTTTATTCAGACGTCCACATACAACGGGTGTAAGACAGATTTACACATGCAAACACTTAGGTTGACTTGACGAGCCTAGCATGTACAGACATGGCCTCGGAACACAGAAGACCGAAAGGTCAAGCATGAGTCGTATGGAAGATACGATCAACATGAAGATGTTCACCGACGTTGACTAGTCCGTCTCACGTGATGATCGGACACGGCCTAGTTAACTCGGATCATGTAATACTTAGAGGACTAGAGGGATGTCTAATCTAAGTGGGAGTTCATTATATAATTTGATTAAGATGAACTTTATTATCATGAACATTAGTCTAAAACATTTTACAATATGTCTTGTAGATCAAATGGCCCACGTAGTCCTCAACTTCAACGCGTTCCTAGAGAAAACCAAGCTGAAAGACGATGGCAGCAACTATACGGACTGGGTCCGGAACCTGAGGATCATCCTCATAGCTGCCAAGAAAGATTACGTCCTACAAGCACCGCTAGGTGAAGCTCCCGTCCCACAGAACCTGGACGTTATGAACGCCTGGCAGACACGTGTTGACGACTACTCCCTCGTTAAGTGCGGCATGCTTTACAGTTTAGAACCGGGGCTCCAAAAGCGTTTTGAGAGACATGGAGCATATGAGATGTTCGAAGAGCTGAAAATGGTTTTCCAAGCTCATGCCCGGATCGAGAGATATGAAGTCTCCGATAAGTTCTTCAGCTGTAAGATGGAGGAAAATGGTTCTGTCAGTGAGCACATACTCACTATGTCTGGATTACATAACCGCTTGTCTCAGCTGGGAGTCAATCTCCCGGACGATGCGGTCATTGACAGAATCCTCCAGTCGCTTCCACCAAGCTACAAGAGCTTTGTGATGAACTTCAACATGCAAGGGATGCAAAAGACCATTCCTGAGGTATTTGCAATGCTGAAAGCAGCAGAGGTAGAAGTCAAGAAGGAACATCAAGTGTTGATGGTCAATAAAACCACTAAGTTCAAGAAGGGCAAGGGTAAGAAAGCCTTCAAGAAGGATGGCAAGGAAGTTGCCGCGCCCGGTAAGCAAGCTGCCGGGAAGAAGCCAAAGAATGGACCCAAGCCCGAGACTGAGTGCTTTTATTGCAAGGGAAGCGGACACTGGAAGCGGAACTGCCCCAAATACTTAGCAGACAAGAAGGCCGGCAAAACAAAAGGTATATGTGATATACAAGTAATTGATGTGTACCTTACTAGTGTCCGTAGTAGCTCCTGGGTATTTGATACCGGTGCAGTTGCTCACATTTGTAACTCAAAACAGGGGCTGCGGAATAAGCGGAAACTGGCAAAGGACGAGGTGACGATGCGCGTCGGGAATGGTTCCAAGGTTAATGTGATCGCCGTCGGCACGCTACCTCTACATTTACCTTCGGGATTAGTTTTAAACCTTAATAATTGTTATTTAGTACCAGCTTTGAGCATGAACATTGTATCGGGATCTCGTTTAATTCGAGATGGCTACTCATTTAAATCCGAGAATAATGGTTGTTCCATTTATATGAGAGATATGTTTTATGGTCATGCTCCTATGGTGAATGGTTTATTCTTAATGAATCTCGAGCGTAATGCTACACATGTTCTTAATGTGAATACCAAAAGATACAAGGTTGATAATGATAGTCCCACATACTTGTGGCACTGCCGCCTTGGTCACATAGGTGTCAAACGCATGAAGAAGCTCCATGCTGATGGACTTTTAGAGTCTCTTGATTATGAATCATTTGACACGTGCGAACCATGCCTTATGGGTAAAATGACCAAGACTCCGTTCTCAGGAACAATGGAGCGAGCAACCAACTTATTGGAAATCATACATACTGATGTGTGCGGTCCAATGAGTGTTGAGGCTCGCGGTGGCTATCGTTATGTTCTTACTCTCACTGATGATTTGAGTAGATATGGATATATTTACTTAATGAAACACAAGTCTGAAACCTTTGAAAAGTTCAAGGAATTTCAGAGTGAGGTTGAGAATCAACGTGACAGGAAAATCAAGTTTCTACGATCAGATCGTGGAGGAGAATACTTGAGTCACGAATTTGGCACACACTTGAGAAAATGTGGAATAGTTTCACAACTAACGCCGCCTGGAACACCTCAGCGTAACGGTGTGTCCGAACGTCGTAATCGCACTCTATTAGATATGGTGCGGTCTATGATGTCTCTCACCGATTTACCGCTATCTTTTTGGGGCTATGCTTTAGAGACTGCCGCATTCACTTTAAATAGGGCTCCGTCGAAATCCGTTGAGACGACACCGTATGAATTATGGTTTGGAAAGAAACCTAAGCTGTCGTTTCTAAAAGTTTGGGGATGCGATGCTTATGTCAAGAAACTTCAACCTGAAAAGCTCGAACCCAAGTCGGAAAAATGCGTCTTCATAGGATACCCTAAAGAAACTATTGGGTATACCTTCTACCTCAGATCCGAAGGCAAGGTCTTTGTTGCCAAGAATGGGTCCTTTCTAGAGAAGGAGTTTCTCTCGAAAGAAGTAAGTGGGAGAAAAGTAGAACTAGATGAAGTATTGCCTCTTGTACCGGAAAATGGCGCAACTCGAGAAAATGTTCCTGAGGTGCCAGCACCGACTAGAGAGGATGTTAATGATAATGATCAAGATACTTCTGATCTAGCTTATACTAAAATTCGAAGGTCCACAAGGACACGTTCCGCACCAGAGTGGTACGGCAACCCTGTCTTGAAAATCATGTTGTTAGACAACGGTGAACCTTCGAACTATGAAGAAGCAATGGCGGGCCCGGATTCCGACAAATGGCTAGAAGCCATGAAATCCGAGATAGGATCCATGTATGAAAACGAAGTATGGACTTTGACTGACTTGCCCGTTGAACGGCGAGCCATAGAAAATAAATGGATCTTTAAGAAGAAGACAGACGCGGATGGTAATGTGACCATCTATAAAGCTCGGCTTGTCGCTAAGGGTTATCGACAAGTTCAAGGGGTTGACTACGATGAGACTTTCTCACCGGTAGCGAAGCTAAAGTCCGTCCGAATCATGTTAGCAATTGCCGCGTTTTATGATTATGAAATATGGCAAATGGACGTCAAAACGGCTTTCCTTAATGGTTTCCTTAAGGAAGAATTGTATATGATGCAGCCGGAGGGTTTTGTCGATCCTAAGAATGCTGACAAAGTGTGCAAGCTCCAACGCTCGATTTATGGGCTGGTGCAAGCATCTCGGAGTTGGAACATTCGCTTTGATGAGATGATCAAAGCGTTTGGGTTTACGCAGACTTATGGAGAAGCCTGCGTTTACAAGAAAGTGAGTGGGAGCTCTGTAGCATTTCTCATATTATATGTGGATGACATACTTTTGATGGGAAATGATATAGAACTCTTGGACAGCATCAAGGCCTACTTGAATAAGAGTTTTTCAATGAAGGACCTTGGAGAAGCTGCTTATATATTGGGCATCAAAATCTATAGAGATAGATCGAGACGCCTCATAGGTCTTTCACAAAGTACATACCTTGATAAGGTATTGAAGAAGTTCAATATGGATCAGTCTAAGAAGGGGTTCTTGCCTGTGTTACAAGGTATGAAATTGAGCTCAGCTCAAAGTCCGACCACGGCAGAAGAAATAGAAGAGATGAGTGTCATCCCCTATGCCTCAGCCATAGGTTCTATTATGTATGCCATGCTGTGTACCAGACCTGATGTAAACCTTGCCATAAGTTTGGTAGGAAGATACCAAAGTAATCCCGGCAAGGAACACTGGACAGCGGTCAAGAATATCCTGAAGTACCTGAAAAGGACTAAGGAGATGTTTCTCGTTTATGGAGGTGACGAAGAGCTCGTCGTAAAGGGTTACGTCGACGCTAGCTTCGACACAGATCTGGATGACTCTAAGTCACAAACCGGATACGTGTATATTTTGAATGGAGGGGCAGTAAGCTGGTGCAGTTGCAAGCAAAGCGTCGTGGCGGGATCTACATGTGAAGCAGAGTACATGGCAGCCTCGGAGGCAGCACATGAAGCAATATGGGTGAAGGAGTTCATCACCGACCTCGGAGTCATACCCAATGCGTCGGGGCCGATCAAACTCTTCTGTGACAACACTGGAGCTATTGCACTTGCCAAGGAGCCCAGGTTTCACAAGAAGACAAGGCACATCAAGCGTCGCTTCAACTCCATTCGTGAAAATGTTCAAGATGGAGACATAGAAATTTGTAAAGTACATACGGACCTGAATGTAGCAGATCCGTTGACTAAACCTCTCCCTAGGGCAAAACATGATCAACACCAGAATTCCATGGGTGTTCGATTCATCACAATGTAACTAGATTATTGACTCTAGTGCAAGTGGGAGACTGTTGGAAATATGCCCTAGAGGCAATAATAAAAGCATTATTATTATATTTCCTTGTTCATGGTAATTGTCTTTATTCATGCTATAATTGTGTTATCCGGAAATCGTAATACATGTATGAATAACAGACACCAACATGTCCCTAGTAAGCCTCTAGTTGACTAGCTCGTTGATCAACAGATAGTCATGGTTTCCTGGCTATGGACATAAGATGTCATTGATAACGAGATCACATCATTAGGAGAATGATGTGATGGACAAGACCCAATCCTAAACATAGCATAAAGATCGTGTAGTTCGTTTTGCTAGAGTTTTGCAATGTCAAGTATCTTTTCCTTAGACCATGAGATCGTGTAACTCCCGGATACCGTAGGAGTGCTTTGGGTATACCAAACGTCACAACGTAACTGGGTGACTATAAAGGTAGACTACGGGCATCTCCGAAAGTATCTGTTGGGTTGACACGGATCAAGACTGGGATTTGTCACTCCATATGACGGAGAGATATCACTGGGCCCACTCGGTAATGCATCATCATAATGAGCTCAAAGTGACCAAGTGTCTGGTCATGGGATCATGCATTGCGGTACGAGTAAAGTGACTTGCCGGTAACGAGATTGAACGAGGTATTGGGATACCGACGATCGAATCTCGGGCAAGTAATATATCGATAGACAAAGGGAATTGCATACGGGGTTGATTGAATCCTCGACATCGTGGTTCATCCGATGAGAACATCGTGGAGCATGTGGGAGCCAACATGGGTATCCAGATCCCGCTGTTGGTTATTGACCTGGGATCGTCTCGGTCATGTCTACATGTCTCCCGAACCCGTAGGGTCTACACACTTAAGGTTCGGTGACGCTAGGGTTGTGAAGATAAGTATATGCAGTAACCCGAATGTTATTCGGGGTCCCGGATGAGATCCCGGACGTCACGAGGAGTTCCGGAATGGTCCGGAGGTAAAGAATTATATATAGGATGTGCAGTTTCGGCCATCGGGACAAGTTTCGGGGTACCCGGTATTGTACCGGGACCACCGGAAGGGTCCCGGGGGTCCACCGGGTGGGGCCACCTATCCCGGAGGGTCCCTTGGGCTGAAATAGGAGGGAACCCAGCCCTTAGTGGGCTGGGGCGCCAGCCCCCCCAAGGCCCATGCGCCTAGGGTTGGGGGGGAACCCTAAAGGGGGGGGGCCACCCCTTGCTTGGGGGGCAAGCCCCCCACCCCTTGGCCGCCGCCCCCCCTGGTAGATCCCATCTACCAGGGCCGGCGCCCCCCCTGGCACCCCTATATATAGGTGGGGAGAGGAGGGATTTCACGCCCACGCTTTTGGTGCTTCCTCTCTCCCCGTTACTTCTTCCTTTCTCGCAGTACAAGGCGAAGCCCTGCTGTCGTGACGCCCTGCATCCACCACCACGCCGTCGTGCTGCTGGATCTTCATCAACCTCTCCTTCCCCCTTGCTGGATCAAGAAGGAGGAGACGTCTCCCGTCCCGTACGTGTGTTGAACGCGGAGGTGCCGTCCGTTCGGCGCTGGTCATCGGTGATTTGGATCACGGCGTGTTCGACAACATCAACCACGTTCTAACGAACGCTTCCGCTCGCGATCTACAAAGGTATGTAGATGCATCTCGTGACTCGTTGCTAGATGAACTCCTAGATGATCTTGGTGAAACGAGTAGGAAAATTTTTTGTTTTCTGCAACGTTATCCAACATAAACCATCCGGTTGCATCATATACAACTCTTCTTCCAGAAATCCATTCAGGAATGCAGTTTTGACATCCATCTTCCAAATTTCATAATCATAAAATGCGGCAATTGCTAACATGATTCGGACAGACTTAAGCATCGCTACGGGTGAGAAGGTCTCATCGTAGTCAACCCCTGAACTTGTCAAAAACCTTTTGCGACAAGTCGAGCTTTATAGACAGTGACATTACCGTCAGCGTCAGTCTTCTTCTTGAAGATCCATTTATTCTCAATTGCTTGCCGATCATCGGGCAAGTCAAGCAAAGTCCATACTTTGTTCTCATACATGGATCCCATCTCAGATTTCATGGCTTCAAGCCACTTTGCAGAATCTGGGCTCACCATCGCTTCTTCATAGTTCGTAGGTTCATCATGATCTAGCAGCATGATTTCCAGAACTGGATTACCGTACCACTCTGGTGCGGATCTCACTCTGGTTGATCTACGAGGTTCAGTAGTATCTTGTCCTGAAGTTTCATGATCATCATCATTAGCTTCCTCACTAATTGGTATAGGTGTCGCAGAAACAGTTTTCTGTGATGTACTACTTTCCAATAAGGGAGCAGGTACAGTTACCTCATCAAGTTCTACTTTCCTCCCACTCACTTCTTTCGAGAGAAACTCCTTCTCTAGAAATGATCCATTCTTAGCAACAAATGTCTTGCCTTCGGATCTGTGATAGAAGGTGTACCCAACAGTCTCCTTTGGGTATCCTATGAAGACACATTTCTCTGATTTGGGTTCGAGCTTATCAGGTTGAAGCTTTTTCACACAAGCATCGCAGCCCCAAAATTTAAGAAACGACAATTTTGGTTTCTTGCCAAACCATAGTTCATAAGGCGTCATCTCAACGGATTTTATGGTGCCCTATTTAACGTGAATGCGGCCGTCTCTAAAGCATAACCCCAAAACGATAGGGGTAAATCGGTAAGAGACATCATAGATCGCACCATATCTAGTAAAGTACGATTACGACGTTCGGACACACCATTACGCTGTGGTGTTCCGGGTGGCGTGAGTTGCGAAACTATTCCACAATTTTTCAAATGTACACCAAACTCGTAACTCAAATATTCTCCTCCACGATCAGATCGTAGAAACTTTATTTTCTTGTTACGATGATTTTCAACTTCACTCTGAAATTCTTTGAACTTTTCAAATGTTTCAGACTTATGTTTCATTAAGTAGATATACCCATATCTGCTTAAATCATCTGTGAAAGTGAGAAAATAACGATATCCGCCATGAGCCTCAATATTCATCGGACCACATACATCTGTATGTATGATTTCCAACAAATCTGTTGCTCTCTCCATAGTACCGGAGAACGGTGTTTTAGTCATCTTGCCCATGAGGCACGGTTCACAAGTACCAAGTGATTCATAATCAAGTGGTTCCAAAAGTCCATCAGTATGGAGTTTCTTCATGCGCTTTATACCGATATGACCTAAACGGCAGTGCCACAAATAAGTTGCACTATCATTATCAACTCTGCATCTTTTGGCTTCAACATTATGAATATGTGTGTTACTACTATCGAGATTCATCAAAATAGACCACTCTTCAAAGGTGCATGACCATAAAAGATATTACTCATATAAATAGAACAACCATTATTCCCTGATTTAAATGAATAACCGTCTCGCATCAAACAAGATCCAGATATAATGTTCATGCTCAACGCTGGCACCAAATAACAATTATTTAGGTCTAATATTAATCCCGAAGGTAGATGTAGAGGTAGCGTGCCGACCGCGATCACATCGACTTTGGAACCGTTTCCCACGCGCATCGTCACCTCGTCCTTTGCCAGTGTTCGCTTAATCCGTAGTCCCTGTTTTGAGTTGCAAATATTAGCAACAGAACCAATATCAAATACCCAGGTGCTACTGCGAGCTCTAGTAAGGTACACATCAATAACATGTATATCACATATACCTTTGTTCACCTTGCCATCCTTCTTATCCGCCAAATACTTGGGGCAGTTCTGCTTCCAGTGACTAGTCTGCTTGCAGTAGAAGCACTTAGTTTCAGGCTTAGGTCCAGACTTGGGTTTCTTCTCTTGAGCAGCAACTTGCTTGCTGTTCTTCTTGAAGTTCCCCTTCTTCTTCCCTTTGCCCTTTTTCTTGAAACTAGTGGTCTTGCTGACCACCAACACTTGATGTTCCTTTTTGATTTCTACCTCCGCAGCTTTCAGCATTGCGAAGAGCTCGGGAATAGTCTTGTTCATCCCTTGCATATTATAGTTCATCACGAAGCTCTTGTAGCTTGGTGGCAGTGATTGGAGAATTCTGTCAATGACGCAATCATCTGGAAGATTAACTCCCATCTAAATCAAGTGATTATTATACCCAGAAATTTTGAGTATATGCTCACCGACAGAACTGTTCTCCTCCATCTTGCAGCTATAGAACTTATTGGAGACTTCATATCTCTCAATCCGGGCATTTGCTTGAAATATTAACTTCAACTCCTGGAACATCTCATATGCTCCATGACGTTCAAAACGTCGTTGAAGTCCCGATTCTAAGCCGTAAAGCATGGCACACTGAACTATCGAGTAGTCATCAGCTTTGCTCTGCCAGACGTTCATAACATCTGGTGTTGCTCCAGCAGCAGGCCTGGCACCCAGCGGTGCTTCCAGGACGTAATTCTTCTAAGCAGCAATGAGGATAATCCTCAAGTTACAGACCCAGTCCGTGTAATTGCTACCATCATCTTTCAACTTTGCTTTCTCAAGGAACGCATTAAAATTCAACAGAACAACAGCACGAGCCATCTATCTACAATCAACATAAAGAAGCAAGATACTATCAGGTACTAAGTTCATGATAAGTTTAAGTTCAATTTAATCAAATTACTTAAGAACTACCACTTAGATAGACATCCCTCTAATCCTCTAAGTGATCACGTGATCCAAATCAACTAAACCATAACCGATCATCACGTGAGATGAAGTAGTTTTCAATGGTGAACATCGTTATGTTGATCATATCTACTATATGATTCACGCTCGACCTTTCGGTCTCCGTGTTCCGAGGCCATATCTGCATATGCTAGGCTCGTCAAGTTTAACCTGAGTATTCTGCGTGTGCAAAAACTGGCTTGCACCCGTTGTAGATGGACGTAGAGCTTATCACACCCGATCATCACGTGGTGTCTGGGCACGACGAACTTTGGCAACGGTGCATACTCAGGGAGAACACTTCTTGATAATTTAGTGAGAGATCATCTTATGATGCTACCGTCAATCAAAGCAAGATAAGATGCATAAAAAGATAAACATCACATGCAATCAATATAAGTGATATGATATGGCCATCATCATCTTGTGCTTGTGATCTCCATCTCCGAAGCACCGTCATGATCACCATCGTCACCGGCGCGACACCTTGATATCCATCGTAGCATCGTTGTCGTCTCGCCAATCTTATGCTTCCACGACTATCGCTACTGCTTAGTGATAAAGTAAAGCATTACATCGCGATTGCATTGCATACAATAAAGCGACAACCATATGGCTCTTGCCAGTTGCCGATAACTCGGTTACAAAACATGATCATCTCATACAATAAAATTTAGCATCATGTCTTGACCATATCACATCACAACATGCCCTGCAAAAACAAGTTAGACGTCCTCTACTTTGTTGTTGCAAGTTTTACGTGGCTGCTACGGGCTTAAGCAAGAACCAATCTCACCTACGCATCAAAACCACAACGATAGTTTGTCAAATAGACTCCGTTTTAACCTTCGCAAGGACCGGGCGTAGCCACACTCGGTTCAACTAAAGTTGGAGAGACAGTCGCCCACAAGCCACCTGTGTGCAAAGCACGTCGGGGGAACTGGTCTTGCATAAGCGTACGCGTAATGTTGGTCCGGGTCGTCTCGTCCAACAATACCGCCGAACCAAAGTATGACATGCTGGTAGGCAGTATGACTTGTATCGCCCACAACTCACTTGTGTTCTACTCATGCATATAACATCAAACCATAAAACCTAGGCTCTGATACCACTGTTGGGGAACGTAGTAATTTCAAAATTTTCCTACGCACACGCAAGATCATGGTGATGCATAGCAACAAGAGGGGAGAGTGTGATCTACGTACCCTTGTAGATCAATAGCGGAAGCGTTGACGCAACGTAGAGGAAGTAATCGTACGTCTTCCCGATCCGACCGATCCAAGCACTGTTACTCCGGCACCTCCGAGTTCTTAGCACACGTACAGCTCGATGACCATCCCCGGGCTCCGATCCAGCAAAGCGTCGGGGAGGAGTTCCGTCAGCACGACGGCGTGGTGACGATCTTGATGTTCTACCGTCGCAGGGCTTCGCCTAAGCACTGCTACAATATGATCGAGGTGGAATATGGTGGCAGGGGGCACCGCACACGGCTAAGGAACGATCTCAATGATCAACTTGTGTCTAGGGTGCCCCCTTTCCTCCGTATATAAAGGAGCCAAGGGGGAGGGGGCGGCCGGCCAGGATGAGGGCGCAGGAGGAGTCCTACTCCTACCGGGAGTAGGACTCCCCCCCAAACCTAGTTGGAATAGGATTCCCCGAGGGGGAAAGAGAGAGAGGGGGGCCGGCCACCTCTCCTTGTCCTAATAGGACTAGGGGAGTGGGAGGCGCGCGGCCACCTTGGGCTGCCCCTTTCTCCTTTCCACTAAAGCCCATCAAGGCCCATATGGCTCCCGGGGGGTTCCGGTAACCTCCCGGTACTCCGGTAAAATCCTGATTTCACCCGGAACACTTCCGATGTCCAAATATAGGCTTCCAATATATCAATCTTTATATCTCGACCATTTCAAGACTCCTCGTCATGTCCGTGATCACGTGCGAGACTCCGAACTAACTTTGGTACATCAAAATGCATAAACTCATAATAACTGTCATCGTAACGTTAAGCGTGCGGACCCTACGGTTCGAGAATAATGTAGACATGACTGAGACACATCTCCGGTCAATAACCAATAGCGGAACCTGGATGCTCATATTGGCTCCTACATATTCTACGAAGATCTTTATCGGTCAGACCGCATAACAACATACGTTGTTCCCTTTGTCATCGGTATGTTACTTGCCCGAGATTCGATCGTCGGTATCCAATACCTAGTTCAATCTTGTTACTGGCAAGTCTCTTTACTCGTTCTGTAATACATCATCCCGCAACTAACTCATTAGTTGCAATGCTTGCAAGGCTTATGTGATGTGCATTACCGAGAGGGCCCAGAGATACCTCTCCGACAATCGGAGTGACAAATCCTAATCTCGAAATATGCCAACCCAACATCTACCTTTGGAGACACCTGTAGAGCTCCTTTATAATCACCCAGTTACGTTGTGACGTTTGGTAGCACACAAAGTGTTCCTCTAGGAAACGGGAGTTGCATAATCTCATAGTCATAGGAACATGTATAAGTCATGAGGAAAGCAATAACAACATACTAAACGATCGGGTGCTAAGCTAATGAAATGGGTCATGTCAATCGGATCATTCAACCAATGATGTGACCTCGTTAATCAAATAACAACACCTTGTTCATGGTTAGGAAACATAACCATCTTTGATTAACGAGCTAGTCAAGTAGAGGCATACTAGTGACACTAAGTTTGTCTATGTATTCAAACATGTATTATGTTTCCGGTTAATACAATTCTAGCATGAATAATAAACATTTATCATGATATAAGGAAATAAATAATAACTTTATTATTGCCTCTAGGGCATTTTTCCTTCAGCATCATGGTGAAGTATTTCGCACACGCCGCGTCATCCACATCAAGCATCTCCATGGCCATCTCATAGCTCTCCACCCATGTCTCTGGAGGTTGATTCGCCGTGTAATTTGGTACCTTGCGCGGGCCTTTGAAGTCCTTGGGCAGGCGCACATTGCGTAAAGCAGGGACAAGGCAAGGCACCCCCAAAGAACTAGAAGTAACACCAGGTTCGATCGAGATAGTTGGACGAACCGACATAAGCTGCCGAGCCTGATACTGTGCGGCTAACTCGGCCTCCCTACGCGCTCGAGCCCGGTCCACCACTTCCTGAGCGTTATCAGCACCACCCGCCGGGTTGTTGCTGCGGGGTGCTCCACGTCATTCATTACTTGACACTGCCGGTTCATCCATATGCCTGCTATAGCTCCGGCTTGGACGAGGGGTCGAGTAAATCCGATCGCGGCTGTATGAGTATGCTTCCTGTTGGACCAAAGTTGTCCCCAGAAGCTCCTTGACCCTTCGCGTCTCTACTGCCTGCGGCGAGTCACCTTCAATTGGAATGGCCTCTAGCCGTGCAGCAGCAACAACGAGATTGTCCATCGGGTTGGAGTAGTGACTCGGAGGTGTCGAAACAGCATGAGGTATAACAGTGTTTTGACGAGGCAGATCCATCCGACGGGGCTGAACCGGCGCGCCGGTCGCGGGAGCCTCCGCCCGGTTTACCTCCAGCGGATTACTGGTTCCTGCTCCTGGGGTGTTGAAAAGGCCTCTGGCCTCGAAAACCGAAGGCAAACGGGATCGGTACTTCCTCTTCATGACTTCATGCGACGCGTTCTGGTCCAACATGAGCCTGTAGGCTTGTGCATCTAGGGTGGCTCGCTCTGCGGTCATCCTGGCATCCTTAGCTGCCAGGTCCGCCTTGGCCTGGGTGATCTGTTCCTTCACCTTTGCTATCTCCGTGCTGTGGGCGTCCTGATCCGCCGGGTTAGCTTCTGCCATGAGCACAGCCAATGCATCAAATAGATCTGATAGAACTTGAGCCGGCGGGCGTACAGAGCCCCTTGCCCCGGCAGTCGTCGCTGCTACTGAATCGAAGGTCATTGGCGCAGCGGTCGAAGAATGGAGTGCTGCTTGTGTGCCAGCCATGAATATTCCAACTCGGTTGGGTAGATCAGAGGGGTCCGGAATACTGTCGCCATCGGAACAGCCCCCAATCCGGCCGTCTTGTAGCTGATATAGAGATTCGGTTTCTTCGGTTGATGACTCGTCGTCGGAACAAACGATGGTCTCGCCGCGGGATTCCGACCCATCCTCATAACTTCCTCCGTGGATGACTCCCACGAAGGCACGCCTCACGGCCGGTTTAACCCAGGCGGATCGCTCACGCTGAGCCGTTTCGACAAGGTCAGTGTAGATGTCCGGCTCAGGGCCCGGTTCACCGATCTTGCCGATGAAAACGTGTATGCCACCAAAGGGGACCCGGTACCCGTACTCAACTGAGCCGGCCTCGGGGCCCCAGCCTGCATTGTCGATGTAGAGCTTGCCGCGACGACTCTTGGTCATCCGGCCCACAGCGTAGCCGTCGAGTCCTTCAAAGCGGCCCTCCAAGAACTTGAAACCATCGTGCGATAGCCCCACGGTGGGTGCCAACTGTCGTGGTTTTGTCACGACAGATGTCCTTGTGAAAGGACTTAGTCGTGGAGCCATCGCAATGGGTTAGCTTGAAGGGGTTAAAGCGGACACAGAGACGCAAGAGAGTTTATACTAGTTCGGCCCCTTCGGTGAAGGTAAAAGCCTACGTCTAGTTGTGATGGAATTGATGGGGTTTCAATGACTAGGGAGCAAATAAACTTCGCCTAAGTCTCGAGTTGTTGTCTGTTGTCCTTGAACCGCCGCCGGGTCGTCCCCTTATATACACGGGTGATGCCCGTCGGTTCACAGAGTCCCAATACCGACTCATAGATGTGTCCGGTTTGGTCTCCACTTATTCCTAACTTACAATACAAGTTACATACCAACACTGGTTTACGGCTACAGGCCTTGAACCGACTATGGGCCTTGAGCCCTCATCTGCCTTCTTGGGTTTTAACATAGTTAACTACTGATGAAGTTAACCCGGCCCAGATAGGCCGGTTTACGCCCAGTAGTGATATCCCCAACACCGTGGAAAACTAGAAAACCTAAAATTATGACTGTGTCGTCCCATCCCATCCCATTAGTGGTGCGTCCCGTCTATGCTGGGCCGCACGTCGGTATGACGGTCAAACGAGTGCGCTCGATTCATCCAGATGAGGTACACACGTGATCCGCTGGTTATTCGCGTAGTATCGAGTCGATCGGATAGTGTATGTGTAGGATCGCAATAGCAGATGAACGTTCGCTGGGAGATAAGGCATTTGCGAACGTATTTACTGGCAGCTTCTTCATATTTGCATGTCATTTTCTTCAGAACAACATGTCAGTTTCTTCAAAGGTAGGCATTTTTATTCAAAAAACTGCCACTTCGGATCTTGCCTCGCAAAAAAAAACAGCCAGGAGCACATTAGTAGGCTAGCTAGTGATCGATCAGTAACTTGTAAACACCGAGCGAACAAAAATAAGGAACTGTTAGTAACTTGTAAACACTAAGAACACAGAAATAAGGATCATGCTGTGCACAATAGTAAGAGCCGATCCGTTCAAATGTTCACACAAGACTCACATGCCTGGCAGTGTAATATGTTCACATTAGTAGCCCAAATTCACAACCAACTAGTACGAATCCCATACATAAGATCAAGATGTTAATGCATCTCAATGATTCACAAATCCTATACAAATATGTAGCTCCAAAAGCAAAGATCTAGAAAAAACATATGTTCTTCCTACTAACATGGATGCTTCTCTTGGCCAACATTCTGTACAGACTGAAAGAAATTTTTTTTTGTGAAGTCTACAATTCCTCTTGCAAACATAAGTGGTTTCACCAACAGCTAGAACCATGAGAATGAACCACACATGATGGAGGAACATCCACTGCAATATGATTTGGTCTTCTCTTGATCACACGGCGAGACTATTTTCGGAATACAAACTTTAACTTAGGCAAAATGATGCCCATTGTATAATCAGACCAAAGTAATGAAGCACCTAGTGTTGGCCAATAAATAGTACATTACTACTTTTGTACAGTCCATGAAGTGACTATCCAATCTTTCTGTGTCTATTTTCAAATGGCACAACATGTAGTGACTATATTATTCTCTTGTGCAGTTCCACCAAAATTGCAGTCACTTTGTTTGTTTTCCAAATAGCAACGGGCAGACATCTATCTGCACAAATATCAAGCAACTCACCTTGTATTTTCGGTTTAAACATGTCTCTTCCGCTTAGCATCTGTCATGTTTTGCACTGGACAATTCGATACTGTCATGTTTTGCCCTGTACAATTTCGTACTAAATTGATTTCCTGGTACAGAGCAGAAATATAGCGCCTATTCTTCATCAGACCAAGGGTATCCATGTTCGCAATTATGGAAGAGGTGAAATCGATACAACCAAAATTGAGCATCCAATCATTGAATCATGTCTCGCACCTCCAATGTAGGTCCACCCTGTCAATAAATTCACATGCAAACCACTAATATTACTATCTAATGACAGTACAAAAGAGTAGCAAGATAGTAGCAAACCATGTACCTTCATAATGAACAACTCATAGTGCCACCAATTGGATATAAGGTTTGGAAGAAATAATGCTCCTAATGTTGAACCATTTTGACTTTTTGTGCAGTTCCACTAAAATGACGTTCTTTTGCATTAAGATTTTGTGCATCCAACCATAAAAGTGCATGACAACCTCTGCTTCCCTCTGCGAAGGGCCTATCTTTTACTTTTATCTCCTACCTTACATAAGAGTCATGGTGATCCTCACCTTTCCTTTTTACATTTTATCTTTTGGCAAGCACAATATGTTGGAAAGATCCTGGTATATATGGCTAATTGGATGTGAGTTTTCATGAACTATTATTGTTGACATTACCCTTGAGGTAAAACGTTGGGAGGCAAACTATAAGCCCCTATCTTTCTCTGTGTCCGATTAAGAATTCATACCCATAAATATTGCGTGAGTGTTAGCAATTGTGAAAGACTAAAGGATGGTTGAGTATGTGGACTTGCTGAAAAGCTCTTATATTGACTCTTTCCTATGTTATGATAAATTGCAATTGCTTCAATGACTGAGATTATAGTTTGTTAGTTTTCAATGAAGTTCATGATTCATACTTGAAATTGTGATTGAATTGTTACTCTAGCATAAGAGATCATATGACAATAATTATATAAACTGATGTTCTAAGAATGATCATGATGCCCTCATGTCCGTATTTTATTTTTATCGACACCTCTATCTCTAAACATGTGGACATATTTTTCAATTTCGGCTTTCGCTTGAGGACAAGCGAGGTCTAAGCTTGGGGGAGTTGATACGTCCATTTTGCATCATGCTTTTATATCGATATTTATTGCACTATGGGCTGTTATTACACATTATGTCACAATACTTATGCCTATTCTCTCTGATTTTACAAGGTTTACATAAAGAGGGAGAATGCCGGCAGCTGGGATTCTGGGCTGGAAAAGGAGCAAATATTAGAGACCTATTCTGCACAGCTCCAAAAGTCCTGAAACTTCACGGAAGTTATTTTCAAAATATATAAAAAATACTGAGCACAAGAAGTACTAGAGGGGGGCCACTCACCAACCACGAGGGTGGGGGGCGCGCCCTACCCCCTGGGCGCGCCCCCTGCCTCGTGGGACCCCTGGTGGCCCTTCGATGCTCATCTTCTATTATATGGAGTCTTTCGTTGAGAAAAAAAATCATAAGCAAGCTTTCGGGACGAGACTCCGCCGCCACGAGGCGGAACCTTGGCCGAACCAATCTAGGGCTCCGGCAGAGCTGTTCTGCCGGGGAAACCTCCCTCCGGGAGGGGAAATCATCACCATCGTCATCACCAACGATCCTCTCATCGGGAGGGGGTCAATCTCCATCAACATCTTCACCAGCACCATATCCTCTCAAACCCTAGTTCATCTCTTGTATCCAATTCTTGTCTCTAAGTCTGAGATTGGTACCTGTAGGTTGCTAGTAGTGTTGATTACTCCTTGTAGTTGATGCTAGTTGGTTTACTTGGTGGAAGATCATATGTTCAGATCCTATATGCACATTAATACCCCTCTGATTATGAACATGAATATGCTTTGTGAGTAGTTACGTTTGTTCCTGAGGACATGGGAGAAGTCTTGCTATTAGTAGTCATGTGAATTTGGTATTCGTTCGATATTTTGATGAGATGTATGTTGTCTCTCCTCTAGTGGTGTTATGTAAACGTCGACTACATGACACTTCACCATTATTTGGGCCTAGAGGAAGGCATTGTGAATTAATAAGTAGATGATGGGTTGCTAGAGTGACAGAAGCTTAAACCCTAGTTTATGTATTGCTTCATAAGGGGCTGATTTGGATCCGTATGTTTCATGCTATGGTTAGGTTTACCTTAATACTTTTGTTGTAGTTGCGGATGCTTGCAATAGAGGTTAATCATAAGTGGGATGCTTGTCCAAGTAAGGACAGTACCCAAGCACCGGTCCACCCACATATCAGATTATCAAAGAACCGAACGCGAATCATACGAACGTGATGAAAACTAGCTTGAGGATAATTCCCATGTGTCCTCGGGAGCGCTTTTCTCTATATAAGAGTTTGTCCAGGATTGTCCTTTGCTACAAAAAGGATTGGGCCACCTTGCTGCACTTTATTTACTTTTGTTACTTGTTGCTCGTTAAAAATTATCTTATCACAAAACTATCTATTACCTACAATTTCAGTGCTTGCAGAGAATACCTTGCTGAAAACCGCTTATCATTTCCTTCTGCTCCTCGTTGGGTTCGACACTCTTACTTATCGAAAGGACCACGATAGATCCCCTATACTTGTGGGTCATCAAGACTCTTTTCTAGCGCCGTTGCCGGGGAGTGAAGCGCCTTTGGTAGGCGGAATTTGGTAAGGAAAAATTTATATAGTGTGCTAAAATTTACTGTCACTTTTTACTATGGAAAGTAATCCTCTGAGGGGCTTGTTTGGGGTATCTTCTGAAGGAAATATGCCCTAGAGGCAATAATAAAGTTATTATTTATTTCCTTATATCATGATAAATGTTTATTATTCATGCTAGAATTGTATTAACTGGAAACATAATACATGTGTGAATACATAGACAAACAGAGTGTCACTAGTATGCCTCTACTTGACTAGCTCATTAATCAAAGATGGTTAAGTTTCCTAACCATAAACAAAGAGTTGTTATTTGATTAACGAGGTCACATCATTAGTTGAATGATTTGATTGACATGACCCATTCCATTAGCTTAGCACCCGATCGTTTGGTATGTTGCTATTGCTTTCTTCATGACTTATACATGTTCCTATGACTATGAGATTATGCAACTCCCGTTTGCCGGAGGAACACTTTGTGTGCTACCAAACGTCACAACGTAACTGGGTGATTATAAAGGAGCTCTACAGGTGTCTCCAATGGTAGATGTTGGGTTGGCGTATTTCGAGAATAGGATTTGTCACTCCGATTGTCGGAGAGGTATCTCTGGGCCCTCTCGGTAATGCACATTACACAAGCCTTGCAAGCATTGCAACTAATGAGTTAGTTGCAGGATGATGTATTACAGAACGAGTAAAGAGACTTGCCGGTAACGAGATTGAACTAGGTATTGGATACCGACGATCGAATCTCGGGCAAGTAACATACCGATGACAAAGGGAACAACGTATGTTGTTATGCGGTCTGACCAATAAAGATCTTCGTAGAATATGTAGGAGCCAATATAGGCATCCAGGTCCCGCTATTGGTTATTGACCGGAGACGTGTCTCGGTCATGTCTACATTGTTCTCGAACCGTAGGGTCCGCACGCTTAACGTTACGATGATAGTTATTATGAGTTTATGCATTTTGATGTACCGAAGGTAGTTCGGAGTCCCGGATGTGATCACGGACATGACGAGGAGTATCGAAATGGTCGAGACATAAAGATTGATATATTGGAAGCCTATATTTGGATATCGGAAGTGTTTCGGGTAAAATCGGGATTTTACCGGATTACCGGGAGGTTACCGGAACCCCCCCGGGAGCCATATGGGCCTTATTGGGCTTTAGTGGAAAGGTGAAAGGGGCTGCCATGGTGGGCTGTGCGCCTCCCCCCTCCCCTAGTCCTATTAGGACTATTAGGACTAGGAGAGGTGGCCGGCCACCTCTCTCTCTTTCCCCCTTGGGAGTCCTATTTGGAATAGGATTGGGGGGGGGGGAGTCCTACTCCCGGTAGGAGTAGGACTCCTCCTGTGCCCTCCTCTTGGCCGGACAGCCTCTCCCCCTTGGATCCTTTATATACAGGGGCAGGGGGCACCTCTAGACACACAAGTTGATCATTGAGATCGTTCCTTAGCCGTGTGCGGTGCCCCCTGCCACCATATTCCACCTCGATCATATCGTTGTAGTGCTTAGGCGAAGCCCTGCGTCGGTAGAACATCAAGATCGTCACCACGCCGTCGTGCTGACGGAACTCCTCCCCGAAGCTTTGCTGGATCGGAGCCCGGGGATCGTCATCGAGCTGTACGTGTGCTAAGAACTCGGAGGTGCCAGAGTAACGGTGCTTGGATCGGTCGGATCGGGAAGAAGACGTACGACTACTTCCTCTACGTTGTGTCAACGCTTCCGTTGCGATCTACAAGGATATGTAGATAAGACTCTCCCCCTCGTTGCTATGCATCACCATGATCTTGCGTGTGCGTAGGAATTTTTTTGAAATTACTACGTTCCCCAATAGTGGTATCAGAGCCTAGGTTTTATGGTTTGATGTTATGTGCACGAGTAGAACACAAGTGAGTTGTGGACGATATAAGTCATACTGCCTACCAGCATGTCATAGTTTGGTTCGGTGGCATTGTTGGACGAGACGACCCGGACCAACCTTATGCGTATGCTTACGCGAGACCGGTTCCCTCGACGTGCTTTGCACATAGATGGCTTGCGGGCGACTGTCTCTCCAACTTTAGTTGAACCGAGTGTGGCTACGCCCGGTCCTTGAGAAGGTTAAAACAGAGTCTATTTGACAAACTATCGTTGTGGTTTTGATGCGTAGGTGAGATTGGTTCTTACTTAAAGCCCATAGCAGCCACGTAAAACTTGCAACAACGAAGTAGAGGACGTCTAACTGGTTTTTGCAGGGCATGTTGTGATGTGATATGGTCAAGGCATGATGCTAAATTTTATTGTATGAGATGATCATGTTTTGTTACCAAGTTATCGGCAACTGGCAGGAGCCATATGGTTGTCGCTTTATTGTATGCAATGCAATCGAGATGTAATGCTTTACTTTATTACTAAGCGGTAGTGATAGTCGTGGAAGCATAAGATTAGCGAGACGACAACGATGCTACGATGGAGATCAAGGTGTCGCGCCGGTGACGATGGTGATCATGACGGTGCTTCGGAGATGGAGATCACAAGCACAAGATGATGATGGCCATATCATATCACTTATATTGATTGCATGTGATGTTTATCTTTTTATGCATCTTATCTTGCTTTGATTGACGGTAGCATTATAAGATGATCTCTCACTAATTATCAAGAAGTGTTCTCCCTGAGTATGCACCGTTGCGAAAGTTCTTCGTGCTGAGACACCACGTGATGATCGGGTGTGATAGGCTCTACGTTCAAATACAACGGGTGCAAAATAGTTGCACATGCGGAATACTCAGGTTATACTTGACGAGCCAAGCATATACAGATATGGCCTTGGAACACGGAGACCGAAAGGTCGAGCGTGAATCATATAGTAGATATGATCAACATAGTGATGTTCACCATTGAAACTACTCCATCTCACGTGATGATCGGACATGGTTTAGTTAATTTGGATCACGTGATCACTTAGAGGATTAGAGGGATGTCTATCTAAGTGGGAGTTCTTAAGTAATATGATTAATTGAACTTAAATTTATCATGAACTTAGTCCTGGTAGTATTTTGTAAATCATGTTGTAGATCAATAGCTCGCGTTGTTGCTTCCCTGTGTTTACTTTGATATGTTCCTAGAGAAAATTGTATTGAAAGATGTTAGTAGCAATGATGCGGATTGGATCCGTGATCTGAGGTTTATCCTCATTGTTGCACAGAAGAATTATGTCCTTGATGCACCGCTAGGTGACAGACCTATTGCAGGAGCAGATGTAGACGTTATGAACGTTTGGCTAGCTCAATATGATGACTACTTGATAGTTTAGTGCACCATGCTTAATGGCTTAGAATCGGGACTTCAAAGACGTTTTAAACGTCATGGACCATATGAAATGTTCCAGGAGTTGAAGTTAATATTTCAAGCAAATACCCGAGTTGAGAGATATGAAGTCTCCAACAAGTTCTATAGCTAAAAGATGGAGGAGAATCGCTCAACTAGTGAGCATGTGCTCAGATTGTCTGGGTACTACAATCGCTTGAATCAAGTGGGAGTTAATCTTCCAGATAAGATAGTGATTGACAGAATTCTCTAGTCACCATCACCAAGTTAGTAGAACTTCGTGATGAACTATAATATGCAAGGGATAACGGAAACAACTCCCAAGCTCTTCGTGATGCTGAAATCAACGAAGGTAGAAATCAAGAAAAACATCAAGTGTTGATGGTTGACAAAACCACTAGTTTCAAGAAAAGGGCAAAGGGAAGAAGGGGAACTTCAAGAAGAACGGCAAGCAAGTTGCTGCTCAAGTGAAGAAGCCCAAGTCTGATCCTAAGCCTGAGACTAAGTGCTTCTACTGCAAAGGGACTAGTCACTGGAAGTGGAACTACCCCAAGTGATTGGCGGATAAGAAGGATGGCAAAGTGCACATAAGTATATTTGATATACATGTTATTGATGTGTACTTTACTAGTGTTTATAGCAACCCCTCAATATTTGATGCTAGTTCAGTTGCTAAGAGTAGTAACTCGAAACGGGAGTTGCAAAATGAACAGAGACTAGTTAAGGGTGAAGTGACGATGTGTGTTGGAAGTGGTTCCAAGATTGATATGATCATCATCGCACACTCCCTATACTTTCGGTATTAGTGTTGAACCTAAATAAGTGTTATTTGGTGTTTGCGTTGAGCATGAATATGATTTGATCATGTTTATTGTAATACGGTTATTCATTTAAGTAAAAGAATAAATTGTTGTTCTGTTTACATGAATAAAACCTTATATGGTTACACACCCAATGAAAATAGTTCATTGGATCTTGATCTTAGTGATACACATATTCATAATATTGAAACCAAAAGATGCGAAGTTAATAATGATAGTGCAACTTATTTGTGGCACTGCCGTTTAGGTCATATTGGTGTAAAGCGCATGAAGAAACTCCATGCTGATGGGATTTTGGAATCACTTGATTATGAATCACTTGATGCTTGCGAACCATGCCTTATGGGCAAGATGACTAAAATGCCGTTCTCCGGAACAATGAAGCAAGCAACAGATTTGTTGGAAATCATACATACTGATGTATGTGGTCCGATGAATGTTAAGACTTACAGTAGGTATCATTATTTTCTGACCTTCACAAGATGATTTGAGCAGATATGGGGATATCTACTTGATGAAACATAAGTCTGAAACATTTGAATAGTTCAAAGAATTTCAGAGTGAAGTGGAAAATCATCATGACAAGAAAATAAAAGTTTCTATGATATGATCGCAGAGGTAAAATATTTGAGTTACGAGTTTGGTCTTCAGTTAAAACAATGTGAAATAGTTTCACTACTCACGCCACCTGAAACACCACATCATAATGGTGTGTCCGAACGTCATAGCCGTACTTTATTAGATATAGTGCAAATCTATGATGTTTCTTACCGATTTACCACTATCGTTTTTGAGGTTATGCATTAAAGACAACTGCATTCACGTTAAAAAGGGGCACCATCTAAGTCTGTTGAGACGACACAATCTGAACTGTGGTTTAGCAAGAAACCAAAGTTGTCGTTTCTTAAAGTTTGGAGTTTCGATGCTTATGTGAAAAAGTTTCATCTCGATAAGCTCAAACTCAAATCGGAGAAATATGTCTTCATAGGATACCCAAAGGAGACAGTTGGGTACACCTTCTATCACAGATCCGAAGGCAAGACATTCATTGCTAAGAATGGATCCTTTCTAGAGAAGGAGTTTCTCTCGAAAGAAGTGAGTGGGAGGAAAGTAGAAAACTTGATAAGGTAATTGTACCTTCTCCCTTATTGGAAAATAGTTCATCACAGAAATCTGTTCCTGTGACTACTACACCAATTAGTGAGGAAGCTAATGATGATGATCATGTAACTTCAGATCAAGTTACTACCAAATCTCGTAGGTAAACCAGAGTGAGATCCGCACCAGAGTGGTACGGTAATCCTGTTCTGGAGGTCATGTTACTTGACCATGACGAACCTACGAACTATGAGGAAGCGATGATGAGCCCAAATTCCGAGAAATGGCTTGAGGCCATGAAATCTGAGATGGGATCCATGTATGAGAACAAAGTGTGGACTTTGGTTGACTTGCCCGATGATCGGCAAGACATAGAAAATAAATGGATCTTCAAGAGGAAGACGGACGCTGATACTAGTGTTATTATCTACAAAGCTAGAATTGTCGCAAAAGGTTTTCGACAAGTTCAAGGTGTTGACTACGATGAGAGTTTCTCACTCGTATCTATGCTTAAGTCTGTCAGAATCATGTTAGCAATTGCCGCATTTTATGAAATCTGGCAAATGGATAAACAAAACTACATTCCTTAATGGATTTATTAAAATTTGTATGTGATGCAACAAGATGGTTTTGTCAATCCTAAAGGTGCTAACAAAATATGCAAGCTCCAGCGATCCATTTATGGACTGGTGCAAGCATCTCGGAGTTGGAATATACGCTTTGATAAGTTGATCAAAGCATATAGTTTTATATAGACTTGCGGTGAAGCCTGTATTTACAAGAAAGTGAGTGGGAGCACTACAACATTTCTGATAAGTATATGTGAATGACATATTGTTGATCGGAAATAATGTAGAATTATTCTGCAAAGCATAAATGAGTGTTTGAAAGGAGTTTTTCAAAGAAAGACTTTAGTGAAGCTGCTTACATATTGAGCTTCAAGATCTATAGAGATAGATCAAGACGCTTGATAAGTTTTTTCAATGAGTACATACCTTGACAAGATTTTGAAGTAGTTCAAAATCGAGCAGTCAAAGGAAGAGTTCTTGCCTGTAGTACAAGGTGTGAAGTTGAGTAAGACACAAAGCCCGACCACGGCAGAAGATAGAAAGAGAATGAAAGTCATTCCCTATGCCTTGGCCATAGGTTCTATAAAGTATGTCATGCTGTGTACCAGATCTATTGTATACCCTGCACTGATTTGGCAAGGGAGTACAATAGTGATCTAGGAGTAGATCACTGGACAGCGGTCAGAATTATCCTTAGTGAAGTAAGGATATGTTTCTCGATTATGGACGTGACAAAAAGGTTCGTCGTAAAGGGTTACGTTGATGCAAGTTTTTGACACTGATCCAGATGATTCTAAGTCTCAATCTGGATACATATTGAAAGTGGGAGCAATTAGCTAGAGTAGCTCCGTGCAGAGCATTGTAGACATAGAATTTTGCAAAATACATACGGATCTGAATTTGGCAGGCCTGTTGACTAAATTTCTCTCACAAGCAAAACATGATCACTCTTTGGGTGTTAATCACATAGCAATGTGAACTAGATTACTGAATCGAGTAAACCCTTTGGGTATTGGTCACATGGCGATGTGAACTATGGGTGTTAATCACATGATGATGTGAACTATCGATGTTAATCACATGGTGATGTGATCTAGATTATTGACTCTAGTGCAAGTGGGAGACTGAAGGAAATATGCCCTAGAGGCAATAATAAAGTTATTATTTATTTCCTTATATCATGATAAATGTTTATTATTCATGCTAGAATTGTATTAACTGGAAACATAATACATGTGTGAATACATAGACAAACAGAGTGTCACTAGTATGCCTCTACTTGACTAGCTCGTTAATCAAAGATGGTTAAGTTTCCTAACCATAAACAAAGAGTTGTTATTTGATTAACGAGGTCACATCATTAGTTGAATGATCTGATTGACATGACCCATTCCATTAGCTTAGCACCCGATCGTTTAGTATGTTGCTATTGCTTTCTTCATGACTTATACATGTTCCTATGACTATGAGATTATGCAACTCCCGTTTGCCGGAGGAACACTTTGTGTGCTACCAAACGTCACAACGTAACTGGGTGATTATAAAGGAGCTCTACAGGTGTCTCCAATGGTAGATGTTGGGTTGGCGTATTTCGAGAATAGGATTTGTCACTCCGATTGTCGGAGAGGTATCTCTGGGCCCTCTCGGTAATGCACATTACACAAGCCTTGCAAGCATTGCAACTAATGAGTTAGTTGCGGGATGATGTATTACAGAACGAGTAAAGAGACTTGCCGGTAACGAGATTGAACTAGGTATTGGATACCGACGATCGAATCTCGGGCAAGTAACATACCGATGGCAAAGGGAACAACGTATGTTGTTATGCGGTCTCACCGATAAAGATCTTCGTAGAATATGTAGGAGCCAATATGGGCATCCAGGACCCGCTATTGGTTATTGACCGGAGACGTGTCTCGGTCATGTCTACATTGTTCTCGAACCGTAGGGTCCGCACGCTTAACGTTACGATGACAGTTATTATGAGTTTATGCATTTTGATGTACCGAAGGTAGTTCGGAGTCCCGGATGTGATCACGGACATGACGAGGAGTCTCGAAATGGTCGAGACATAAAGATTGATAAATTAGAAGCCTATATTTGGATACCGGAAGTGTTCCGGGTAAAATCGGGATTTTACCGGATTACCGGGAGGTTACCGGAACCCCCCGGGAGCCATATGGGCCTTATTGGGCTTTAGTGGAAAGGTGAAAGAGGCTGCCATGGTGGGCTGCGCGCCTCCCTCCCTCCCCTAGTCCTATTAGGACTAGGAGAGGTGGCCGGCCACCTCTCTCTCTCTCTCTCTTTCCCCCTTGGGAGTCCTATTTGGAATAGGATTGGGGGGGAGTCCTACTCCCAGTAGGAGTAGGACTCCTCCTGCGCCCTCCTCTTGGCCGGCCAGCCCCTCCCCCTTGGATCCTTTATGTACGGGGGCATGGGGCACCTCTAGACACACAAGTTGATCATTGAGATCGTTCCTTAGCCGTGTGCGGTGCCCCCTGCCACCATATTCCACCTCGATCATATCGTTGTAGTGCTTAGGCGAAGCCCTGCGTCGGTAGAACATCAAGATCGTCACCATGCCGTCGTGCTGACGGAACTCCTCCCCGAAGCTTTGCTAGATCGGAGCCCGGGGATCGTCATCGAGCTGTACGTGTGCTAAGAACTCGGAGGTGCCGGAGTAACGGTGCTTGGATCGGTCGGATCGGGAAGAAGACGTACGACTACTTCCTCTACGTTGTGTCAACGCTTCCGTTGCGATCTACAAGGGTATGTAGATCAGACTCTCCCCCTCGTTGCTATGCATCACCATGATCTTGCGTGTGCATAGGAATTTTTTTGAAATTACTACGTTCCCCAACATCTTCACCTCGACCAGTAGTGCAAAGAGTTGCTCCTCAACCTACCGAACCTACTGAAAATGAACATGTCTACTTTGAAATTCCTTCGGGTATGATAGAAAAACTGCTAGCTAATCCTTTTGCAGGAGATGGAACATTACATCCTGATGAGCACCTAATATATGTGGATGAAGTTTGTGGATTATTTAAGCTTGCAGGTATGCCCAATGATGTTATCAAGAAGAAGGTCATCCCTTTATCTTTGGGGGGGGGGGGGGGGGATGCATTGACATGGTATAGGCTATGTGATGATATGGGATCATGGAACTACAAACGATTGAAATTGGAATTTCATCAGAAGTTTTATCCTATGCATCTTGTTCATCGTGATCATAAAATTATATATAATTTTTGGCCTCGCGAAGGAGAAAGCATCGCTCAAGCTTGGGGGAGGCTTAAATCAATGTTATATTCATGCCCCAATCATGAGCTCTCAAGAGAAATGATTATCCAAAAAAATTATGCTCGGCTTTCTGATAACAATCGCACCATGCTCGATACTTCTTGTGTTGGCTCTTTTATGATGAAGACTATTGAACTCAAATGGGATTTATTGGAAAGAATTAAACACAACTCTGAAGATTGGGATCTCGACGAAGGTAAGGAGTTAGGTATGACACCTATGTTTGATTGTGTTAAATCTTTATGGATACCGACGTTTTCCGTAAATTTAGCACTAAATATGGACTTGACTCTGAGATAGTAGTTTCTTTCTGTGAATCTTTTGCTACTCATGTTGATCTCCCTAAGGAGAAGTGGTTTAAATATCATCCTCCCATAGAAGTAAAAGTAGTTGCACCTATTAAAGTTGAAGAAAAGACTATCACTTATAATGATCCTATTATTCCTATTGCTTATGTTGAGAAACCACATTTTCCTGTTAGGATAAAAGATCATGCTAAAGCTTCAACTGTGGTTCGTAAAAGCAATATTAGAACCTATACACCTCCTGATAAAGTTAAAGTTGAACCTAATATTGCTATTGTTAAGGATCTCTTGGCTGATAATATTGATGGGCATGTTATTTATTTCTGTGATGAAACTGCTAGAATTGCTAAACCTTGTGCTAAAGATAAACATAGACCTGTGGTAGGCATGCCTGTTATTTCTGTTAAAATAGGAGATCATTGTTATCATGGCTTGTGTGATATGGGTGCTAGTGCTAGTGCAATACCTATTGACTTATACCAAGAAATTATGCATGATATTGCACCTGCCGAGTTAGAAGATATTGATGTCACAATTAAACCTGCCAATAGAGATATTATTTCACCAATTGGGATTGTTAGAGATGTTGAAGTCTTGTGTGGGAAAACTAAATATCCTACCGATTTTCTTGTTCTTAGTTCCCACAAGATAGCTTTTGCCCCATTATATTTGGTAGACCCTTCTTAAACACTCCTAATGCTAGGATAGACTGCAAAAAGGATGTTGTTACTATTGGTTTAGGTGATATGTCTCATGAGTTCAACTTTTCTAAATTTCGTAGACAACACCGTGAAGAGGAATTGCCTAGTAAAGATGAAATTATTGGTCTTGCTTCTATTGCCGTACCTCCTAGTGATCCTTTAGAACAATATTTGCTAGACCATGAAAATGATATGTTTATGAATGAAAGAAGGGAAATAGATGAGGTGTTCTTTAAACAGGGACCTATTCTGAAACACAACTTGCCTGTTGAAATCTTAGGGGATCGTCCTCCACCCAAGGGTGATCCCGTGTTTGAGCTTAAACCATTTCCTGATACTCTTAAATATGCTTATCTTGATGAAAAGAAGATATATCCTGTTATTATTAGTGCTAACCTTTCAGAGAAGGAGGAATAAAAATTATTGAAAATTCTGAAGAAGCACCGTGCTGCTATTGGATATACTCTTGATGATCTTAAGGGCATTAGTCCCACTCTATGTCAACACAAAATAAATTTGGAGAAAGATGCCAACCCGGTTATTGATCACCAACGACGGCTGAATCCTAAGATGAAAGAAGTGGTAAGAAAAGAAATACTAAAGCTCCTTGAGGCAGGTATAATTTATCCCGTTGCTGATAGTCAGTGGGTAAGTCCTGTCCATTGTGTTCCTAAGAAGGGAGGTATTACTGTCGTTCCTAATGATAAAGATGAATTGATTCTGCAAAGAATTATTACAGGTTATAGGATGGTAATTGATTTCCGAAAATTAAATAAGGCTACTAAAAAAGATCATTACCCCTTACCTTTCATTGATCAAATGCTAGAAAGATTATCCAAACATACGCATTTTTGCTTTCTAGATGGTTATTCTGGTTTCTCTCAAATACCCGTGTCAGCTGATGATCAATCAAAGACCACTTTTACTTGCCCTTTCGGTACTTTTTCTTATAGACGTATGCCTTTTGGTTTATGTAATGCACCTGCTATCTTTCAAAGATGCATGATGGCTATATTCTCTAATTTTTGTGAAAAGATTTGTGAGGTATTCATGGATGATTTCTCCGTTTATGGATCCTCTTTTGATGATTGCTTAAGCAACCTTGATCGAGTTTTGCAGAGATGTGAAGAAACTAACCTTGTCTTGAATTGGGAGAAATGCCACTTCATGGTTAATGAAGGTATTGTCTTGGGGCACAAAATTTATGAAAGGGGCATTGAAGTTGATAAAGCTAAAGTTGATGCTATTGAAAAGATGTCGTGTCCCAAGGACATCAAAGGTATAAGAAGTTTCCCTGGTCATGCCGCTTTTATAGGAGGTTCATTAAGGACTTCTCAAAAATTTCTCGGCCTCTGACTAATTTATTACAAAAAGATATACCATTCGTCTTTGATGATGATTGTGTAGAAGCATTTGAAATACTTAAGAAAGCATTAATCTCCGCACCTATCGTTCAACCACCTGATTGGAATTTACCTTTTGAAATTATGTGCGATGCTAGTGATTATGCTGTAGGTGCTGTTCTAGGGCAAAGAGTTGATAAGAAATTAAATGTTATTCAATATGCTAGTAAAACTCTAGACAATGCCTAGAGAAATTATGCTACTACTGAAAAAGAATTCTTAGCAGTTGTATTTGCTTGTGATAAGTTCAGACCTTATATTGTTGACTCTAAAGTAACTATTCACACTGATCATGCTGCTATTAAATATCTTATGGAAAAGAGAGATGCTAAACCTAGACTTATTAGATGGGTTCTCTTGCTACAAGAATTTGATTTGCATATTATTGATAGAAAGGGAGCCGAGAACCCCGTTGCAGATAACTTGTCTAGGTTGGAAAATGTTCTTGATGACCCACTACCTATTGATGATAGCTTTCCTGATGAACAACTAAATGTCATAAATGCTTCTCACATTGCTCCATGGTATGCTGACTATCCTAATTACATTGTTGCTAAGTTTATACCACCTAGTTTCACATACCAGCAAAAGAAAAAGTTTTTCTATGATTTATAACATTACTTCTGGGATGACCCACACCTTTATAAAGGAGTAGATGGTGTTATTAGAAGTTGTGTACCTGAGCATGAATAGGAATAGATCCTACACAAGTGTCACTCCGAAGATTATGGAGGACACCACGCTGGAGATAGAACTGCACATAAGGTATTGCAATCCGGTTTTTATTGGCCTACTCTCTTCAAGGATGCCCGTAAGTTTGTTGTATCTTGTGATGAATGTCAAAGAATTGGTAATATTAGTAGACGTCAAGAAATGCCTATGAATTATTCACTTGTTACTGAACCATTTGATGTTTGGGGCTTTGATTATATGGGACCGTTTCCTGCCTCTAATGGATATACACATATTTTAGTTGCTGTTGATTACGTTACTAAGTGGGTAGAAGCTATTCCAACTAGTAGTTTTGATCATAACATCTCTATTAAGATGCTTAAAGAAGTTATTTTCCGAGGTTTGGAGTCCCTAGATATTTAATGAATGATGGTGGTTCACCTTTTATTCATGGTGCTTTCCGTAAAATGCTTGCTAAGTATGCTGTTAATCATAGAATTGCATCTCCTTATCACCCACATTCTAGTGGTCAAGTAGAATTGAGTAACAGAGAACTCAAATTAATTTTGCAAAAGACTATTAATAGATCTAGAAAGAATTGGTCCAAGAAAATTGATGATGCATTATGGGCTTATAGAATTGCATATAAAAATCCTATGGGTATGTCTCCGTATAAAATGGTTTATGGAAAAGCATGTCACTTACCTCTCGAACTAGAACATAAGGCATATTGGGCCATTAAAGAGCTCAATTATGATTTCAAACTTGCCGGTGAGAAGAGGTTATTTGACAATAGCTCACTTGATGAATGGAGAACCCAAGCCTATGAAAATGCCAAGTTGTTTAAAGAAAAAGTTAAAAGATGGCATGACAAAAGAATACAAAAGCGTGAGTTTAATGTAGGTGATTATGTATTGCTATACAACTCTTGCTTAAGATTTTTTGCAGGAAAACTTCTCTCTAAATGGGAAGGTCCTTACGTTATCGAGGAGGTCTATCGTTCCGGTGCCATAAAAATCAACAACTTCGAAGGCATGAATCCGAAGGTGGTGAACGGTCAAAGAATCAAACATTATATCTCAGGTAATCCTATAAATGTTGAAATTAATGTTATTGAAACTGTAACCCCGGAGGAATACACAAGGGACACTTTCCAGAATGTTTCAGACTCCGAAAAGGAATAGGTACGTGGGACGGTAAGTAAACCGACTCCAAAACAGTTCTAATGGCAAATTTTCTCTGTTTTGGAATATTTTGAAAAATAGGAAAATAAGAAGCAGTCCGGGAAGGACACGAGGCCTCCACGAGGGTGGTGGGCGCGCCCTACCCCCTGGGCATGCCCCCTACCTCGTGGGCACCTCGCGCGCTCTCCGGGCTCCGTTTTCTTGCACGTTGCGTATTTTGGTTGGTAAAAATTCATTATATAATCTCCGAGAGGTTTTGACTCCTGTATCACACAAATATCTCTCATCTTTGTTTCGAGCTGTTTTTCTGACAGATCTAGGTCCTCATGTCGTCTTCAAGTGCCCCCAAGGACAAGTTCTTCGAGAAGGTCATCAACCCCTACCTCGCGAAGGTGCTGTAACACCCTCAAACTATTGAGATGCGTGAGGGGTTGTTGCACATCCGCGATGTTGAGGGACCAAGGAAGACCGGAAGCACGGAGGCATGGCTCGAGGCATTGGAGCAACAAGTTTTCAAGTGTCAGGAGATGGTGGAGCGTGGACTCGACTCCAATCACATTATGATCACGGAGTTCACCAACAACCAGAAGCTGGATGTGAAGGACATTGGGGAGGCCATCTTCAAGCTTCATGAGAAAATCAAGCACCTCCAAGCCCAGATCTATGACCTGCAAAATCAAAACTGTGAGTATGAATATAGATTCAAAAGGATGAGTTTGGCTGCAGATTTGAGGACTCGGGGGACTCGATCATCCTTCTATGATGGTGAGCCTATGCCTTGGAAGAGGGACGACAAGCCTACGCCATCAACAAAACCATCACCTTCTTCACCAACAAAGGAGACATAATCATATGGGTATGGGCACTCCCCTTGGCAACTGCCAAGCTTGGGGGAGGTGCCCCGGTATCGTATCACCATCACACTCCTATCTTTACCATTTTCTTAGTTCGATCCTTTTAGTAATATCTTGATCTAGTAGAATAAAGTTTTTGGTATGATCTAGTTTTGAGTTTTGCTTTATGATCCCTCTATGTAATCGAATCAGTGAGCTATATAATAAAGATTAGTGTTGAGTCAAGGGCTTGATTATTTTGCCATGATCTTGAGTGAATAAAAGAAAAGAGAAAAGAATAAAAAGAAATAAAAGATATCATAAGGATCTTATGGAGAGTAATGAGCTCACATATAAAGAGTATGATGAATAAAAGTTGTTGAGAGTTGACAAACATAGTTTTGGTCATTGTTGCAATTAATAGGAAGTAATAAAGAAAGAGAGGTCTTCACATATAAATATACTATCTTGGTCATCTTTTATGATTGTGAGCACTCATTAAAATGTGATATGCTAAAGAGTTGACGCTGGACAAGGAAGACAACGTAATTGGTTATGTTTTCCTACATCTAAGATAAATTATATTTCCATGGATCATCCAACATGGTTGAGCTTGCCTTTCCCCCTCATGCTAGCTAAACTCTTTGTGCCAAGTAGAGATACTACTTGTGCTTCCAAATACCCTTAAACCCAGTTTTTCCATGAGATTCCACCATATCTACCTATGGATTGACTAAGATCCTTCAAGTAAGTTGTCATTGGTGCAAGCAATAAAAATTGCTCTCTAAATATGCATGAATTATTAGTGTGGGAGAAAATGAGCTTTATACGATCTTGTGATGTGGAAGAAATAAAAGTGACAGACTGCATAATAAAGGTCCATATCACAAGTGGTAATATAAAGTGACATTCTTTCGCATTAAGATTTTGTGCATCCAACCATAAAAGCGCATGACAACCTCTGCTTCCCTCTGCGAAGGGCCTATCTTTTACTTTTATCTCCTACCTTACATAAGAGTCATGGTGATCCTCACCTTTCCTTTTTTACATTTTATCTTTTGGCAAGCACAATATGTTGGAAAGATCCTGGTATATATGGCTAATTGGATGTGAGTTTTCATGAACTATTATTCTTGACATTACCCTTGAGGTAAAACATTGGGAGGCAAAACTATAAGCCCCTATCTTTCTCTGTGTTCGATTAAGACTTCATACCCATAAATATTCCGTGAGTGTTAGCAATTGTGAAAGACTAAAAGATGGTTGAGTATGTGGACTTGCTGAAAAGCTCTTATATTGACTCTTTCCTATGTTATGATAAATTGCAATTGCTTCAATGACTGAGATTATAGTTTGTTAGTTTTCAATGAAGTTCATGATTCATACTTGAAATTGTGATTGAATTGTTACTCTAGCATAAGAGATCATATGAAAATAATTATATAAGCTGATGTTCTAAGAATGATCATGATGCCCTCATGTCTGTATTTTATTTTTATCGACATCTCTATCTCTAAACATGTGGACATATTTTTCGATTTCGGCTTTCGCTTGAGGACAAGCGAGGTCTAAGCTTGGGCGAGTTGATACGTCCATTTTGCATCATGCTTTTATATCGATATTTATTGCATTATGGGCTGTTATTACACATTATGTCACAATACTTATGCCTATTCTCTCTTATTTTACAAGGTTTACATAAAGAGGGAGAATGCCGGCAGCTGGGATTCTAGGCTGGAAAAGGAGCAAATATTAGAGACCTATTCTGCACAGCTCCAAAAGTCCTGAAACTTCACGGAAGTTATTTTCAAAATATATAAAAAATACTGAGCACAAGAAGTACTAGAGGGGGGCCACTCACCAACCACGAGGGTGGGGGGCGCGCCCTACCCCCTGGGCGCGCCCCCTGCCTCGTGGGCCCCCTGGTGGCCCTTCGATGCTCATCTTCTATTATATGGAGTCTTTCGTTGAGAAAAAAAAATCATAAGCAAGCTTTCGGGACGAGACTCCGCCGCCACGAGGCGGAACCAATCTAGGGCTCCGGCGGAGTTGTTCTGTCGGGGAAACTTCCCTCCGGGAGGGGGAAATCATCACCATCGTCATCACCAATGATCCTCTCATCGAGAGGGGGTCAATCTCCATCAACATCTTCACCAGCACCATCTCTTCTCAAACCCTAGTTCATCTCTCGTATCCAATTCTTGTCTCTAAGTCTGAGATTGGTACCTGTAGGTTGCTAGTCGTGTTGATTACTCCTTGTAGTTGATGCTAGTTGGTTTACTTGGTGGAAGATCATATGTTCACATCCTATATGCACATTAATACCCCTCTGATTATGAACATGAATATGCTTTGTGAGTATTTACGTTTGTTCCTGAGGACATGGGAGAAGTCTTGCTATTAGTAGTCATGTGAATTTGGTATTCGTTCGATATTTTGATGAGATGTATGTTGTCTCTCCTATAGTGGTGTTATGTGAACGTCGACTACATGACACTTCACCATTATTTGGGCCTAGAGGAAGGCATTGGGAAGTAATAAGTACATGATGGGTTGCTAGAGTGATAGAAGCTTAAACCCTAGTTTATGCATTGCTTCATAAGGGGCTGTTGGATCCATATGTTTCATGCTATGGTTAGGTTTACCTTAATACTTTTGTTGTAGTTGCGGATGCTTGCAATAGAGGTTAATCATAAGTGGGATGCTTGTCCAAGTAAGGACAGTACCCAAACACCGGTCCACCCACATATCAGATTATCAAAGTACCGAACGCGAATCATGTGAACGTGATGAAAACGAGCTTGACGATAATTCCCATGTGTCCTCGGGAGCGCTTTTCTCTATATAAGAGTTTGTCCAGGCTTGTCCTTTGCTACAAAAAGGATTGGGCCACCTTGCTGCACTTTATTTACTTTTGTTACTTGTTGCTCGTTACAAATTATCTTATCACAAAACTATCTATTACCTATAATTTCATTGCTTGCAGAGAATACCTTGCTAAAAACCACTTATCATTTCCTTCCGCTCCTCGTTGGGTTCGACAGTCTTACTTATCGAAAGGACTACGATAGATCCCCTATACTTGTGGTTCATCAATCTGAGAAAGCTTTCCACACTTTATATATGTCCATACGCTAATGCAACACCATTCGAATAGTACAAATATACACTAATCCAGTGGCTAGTGCAACGGCAGAGTGGTTTTTTTTATCACGGGGTATAGTACAATGGTTTTACTGAACATATTTCCATAAGCTAGCACTGGAAGATTTCTATAAGCACTAACAATACAAAATATAAAGGTAGCAAGTTTCAGCATTGGTATACTAGCCGTGCAACAGCATTAAACCAAATACAAAAGTCTGAAGGTAACTAGCAATATTAACTAATGACAGTATACAAAATTTACAAACCATGTACCTTCAAGGTAAATATCATTTCGAACTCGAGGGGACATCAAAATTGCTATCCCAATCTTGATAATTGATCAAACATAAAAACTTGATTGTATGAATCAAGAGAACAACCGGAGGAGGAGGTGCCCACTCTTGACCTTTCCTCTTGTCTTCGTAAATTTTTGTGAAGTTTACCAAAATTAATGACATCAGCACCTTGGCATTTTGGTGACACTGCACAAAAAAATTGACTTATCTCATGAAAGTGAGGTATGTAATCTATAAGCATTAACAGTGCAAAAATCTGAAGGTAGTAACAAGTTTCATCGTTGGTATACTGGTTGTGCAACAACATTAGAATGCCTTAGCTGAAAAATATTTAATACATCCACAATCAACAACTAACCCTGCAATAATCCAGTGACATTAAATGGCATTGCTTAAATTTATCGGTGGCATTAGACTGAGTGCGACATTAGTTAAATATGGCATCACTTTAGCAATAGCATTGCTAGATTTTACTGCTGGCGTTATACTAACAGCAAAAAAGTGACAATAAGAGCATGGGAGGCCCATTCGGACAGTGGGCACACCAGTACGATGTACCTCCATGGACACATAGAGTGGTGAGGGAGGTATGGTTGCCCAGAGCAACAAATATCCATGCAACATATGTGGATTCCGTCCCATTTTTGTTCTCTTTAGCCACCTTTTTCCTATGTGAGGACAACAAACTGATCGACCTGGTCATTCTCTATTGCGTTGTCATGCCTTTCTACCCTTTTCAACCAAGAGACACGAGACTCGTTCCTTAGCTACTGATTTCCCCCTTTTCAACCTAGATGCGGGTTCGATGCCTAGTCTCTTGGACAATACTTTCTCCCTTCATTTCCTTATTCAACCCAGACATGGCACTACAAAAAAAGGACACATCCGTGACATTTTGGGCCGAACAAAAATCTTTTTTGTCATACTTATGACACTTCTATGATGATAATTGTGACAAGACCCGGTATCATCATAGATGTGGTGGGGTCCTACTTCTATGACAAAAAAATCATGACAGAAAATGGGCTTTTCGTCCTGGGCGGGCCGAAGACGCAGCTGCATGACATTCTTTGGGCCGTCCATGATGGAAAAACCGTGGTAGAAGCAAGGGCGAGGAAAATATCGGGGTGTTCCTGGTTACGGTGGGTGGTCGGGGCCGAGTGATGCACGTTTCTCTTGTACACGCACGCACATGGGTGGAAGGCATTGGGCTCTAACTAAACCCGAGCGAGGCGTTGGGCTCGAACTGAACCCGAGCGATTGCACTACAGGCTACGCATTACTGAACCCGAGCGGTCGATCTATGGCTGTTAACTGAACCCGATCTAGCGATTCCTTCGCTACTGCTGCTAACTGAAGCCGATTGATGCTGCCTCTAGATGAACAGTGAGCGTTGCGGGGGGGGGGGGGGGGGGGGGTGGATGAACAGGACCCCGTGGTGTTGCCTCTGGATGAATAGGACCCCGATCGATCGAGTTGGTTGGGGCTGGATGAACAGGACCCCCGTGGAGGGCAGGATGAACAGGACCACCTCGTGGAGGGCAGGATGAACAGTAGATGGTGGAGGGCTGGATGAACAGTAGCCCATGGAGGGGTGGTTGAACAGGAGCCCGTGGAGAGGGCTGGTTGAACAATAGCCGGTGGAGTAGCGCGCGGTGGAGGCTGGATGAACATGAGCCCGTGGATGAACAGTCGCAGGTGGAGGCTGGAGGAGGTCGATGGTGGATGAACAGTAGCCCGTGGAGGCTGGAGGGGGTCGATAGTGGAGATGAACAGTATCCCGTGGAGTCACGTTTTGCGGTACGCCACACCCCTCCCGATGAATAGGACCCCCGTTTCGACCGTAGCGCTCCAACACAAGTCCGTTTCCTGCGTTTTGTGGTACGCCACACCCCCCGATCAACATGACCCTCGTTTCGACCGTAGGAGGTCCGTTTCCTCCGTTTTACGGTACGCCAGACGCCTCCCGATGAACATGATCCCGTTTCGAACGTGGCTGGTCGAACACAAGGCCGTTTCCTCCGTTCCGCGGTATGCTAGGCCTCGTTTCCATTGGCTGTTCCGTCCAAGCCCTCCCGATGAACACGATGACGCATTCCGTTCCGACCCAGCCGGTTGGCTCCCCATGAACACAAGGATGACGTTGTTTCTCCATTCCGACCAGCCATGTACACGAGCCCTGGCCGTACGTATGCGCGAGTAGGCGTTCGAGACCCCGCCCGTATGTACGTACGTGGCCATATTTACTTTCTTGCACCCTGGCCGTTGTACGTACGTGTACATGCTACGTGCGCGCCTCTACTACGATACGTGCGCGCCTCTACATCGACCAGTATGTACGTACACGTTCGCGACAAGAATGAAAACACTACGTACACTTCGACCTGGTCGGTCCCGACTGTCAGGCACTTCCTTGCGTGCGAAGATGTAGCTGGTGGGTCCCAACAGTCAGGGGGCGAATCGTTTTTTTTTGTTTTTGCCTGGGCGCACTTCCTAGCGTGCGAAGATGTAGCTGGTGGGTCCCAACAGTCAGGGGGAAACATTTTTTTCGTGAAATATGGTGGCCCGTCCGGTGGGTCCCCGCTGTCAGGTGGAGGAATAATTATTTTGCGCGTAATAAGGAGGCACTTCCTTGCTGCGGCCGTGGACCCAGCTGTCAGCCTCTCCACGTACAGTCCACGTCCGATGGAAGCCATTCCTTGACCATGTTGACCACGCCGTGCCAAGAGCACCAGGGCGGTGGACGACGGTGAGGCCTAGGAAGGGGACGACGCGGAGCCGGGGAAGACGCGGCAGTGGAAGCCCACGCGGAGAGGAGTATGAGGGTTCACTGGTTTGGTTGTGGTGTGAGGCTGCCGTCGCCGCAGGGCCTGGCCGGCAGTGGGAATAGTAGGGGGCGGTGAGGCCTCTGTGGCAGCATAGCCGACGATAGGAGGCAGGAGCATGCGGCACGACCGGTGCTGCTTTGGGCGGCTGGAGCAAGAAGACCAGAGGTTGAAGAAGCACAACGGCCGTTGGATGGACATCGTACGGTCGCTGGAGCTAGAATCGTTCATATTGACTAAGTTGACAAAACACTCCTCCCCGTCAACTTAGTAGGCCCACAAGTCAGCCACCCACCAAGGTGGGTCCCAACTAGCAAGGGGAGTATTCATTTTTTTGTGTAATAAGGCGACACTTCTGGTGGGTCCGAGCTGACAGCGGGGGGAACATTTTTTTTGCGAAATACAGTGGCCGTCCGGTGGGTCCCAGCAGTCAGGGGGAAACGTTTTTTCGCCAAATATGGTGGTTCTTCCGGTGGGTCCCTGCTGTCAGGTGGAGGAATAATTATTTTCCATGTAATAAGGAGGCACTTCCTTACGGCCGCCATGGACCCAGCTCTCAGCCTCTCCACGTACAGTACTCTTCCGATGGAAGTCGTTCCTTGACCACGTTGACCACGCCACACCGAGAGCACCAGGGCGGTGGACGACGCGAGGCCTAGGAAGGGGACGACATGGAGCCGGGGAAGAAGCGGCAGTGGATGCCCACACGTAGAGGAGTATGAGGGTTCACTGGTTTGCTGCGGTATTAGGCTACCGTCGCCGCAGAATAACATGGGGTGTGGGTGCGTACAGGGATGGCCTCGCCAGCGGTGGGAGTAGTAGGGGGCGGTGAGGCCTCTGCCGCATCACAGCCGGCCACGGGAGGCAGGAGCATGAGGCATGACTGGCGCTGGTTTGGGCGGCTGAAGCAAGAAGACCAGAGGTTGAAGAAGCACTACGACCATTGGATGGACATCGTACGGTCACTGGAGCTAGAATCGTGAATATTGACTAAGTTGACAAAGCCCTCCATCCCCGTCAACTTAGTAGGCCCACAAGTCAGCCTGCCACTATACTGGGTCTCAGCTAGCAGGGGGAGTATTCATTTTTTGTGCGTAATAAGGACGCACTTCCTTGCATGCGAAGATATAGCTGGTGGGTCCGAGCTATCAGCGGCGATAACGTTTTTTTCACGAAATACAGAGGCCCTTTCGGTGGGTCCCAGATGTCAGGTGGAGGAATCATTATTTTGCGTGTAATAAGGAGGCATTTCCTTGCTTGCGGTCGTGGACCCAGCTGTTAGCCTCTCCACGTATAGTCCACTTCAGATGCATGTCGGTCGTTGACCACATTGACCACGCCGCGCCGAGAGCACCAGGGCGGTGGACGATGGTGAGGCCTAGGAAGGGAACGACATGGAGGCAGGGAAGACTCGGCAGTTGTTTCCCATGCGGAGGGGAGTACGACTGTACGAGGGTTTACTGGTTCGTCTGCCGTCGCCAGAGAATAATAGCATGTGTGGGTGAGTAGAGGGATGGCTAGGCCAGCGATGGGAGTACGATGGGGCGGTGAGGCCTTCACGGCAGCACAACCGGCCGCGGGGAGGAGGGAGCAGGCAGTCCCGCCGGCGCTTGTTTGAACGGCTAGAGCAGGAAGAGCAGAGATTGAAGAAGCACGTCGGCCGTTGGATGGACATCCAACAGTCACTGCTTGTGCGTCAACCTTTTTTTAGGAAAGCCTCAAATCTGTGGAAAACAGCATACAACCCATCTGCCATTATTTCTAATAATTTACAACCCATTTGCTAATTCTTAAGGTTTTTTTGGAGCCCATATTCTTTTTGTTAGCATTACAGCCCACAGTTAAAAAATTATACGAAATGTTGCATATTTTGATGCGGTCCAAACTATTTTTAATCCCGAAATTTCAAGTCACATTCAAACTGATTTTAAAAATAAATGCATATCAATATAAAATCCAACAAATTGTCCATGCATAAAAATTAATGCAATTTAAAATCTTGAAATGAAAAAAAAGAAATTTGAAAGTAATTGCGGTTTGATGTGTTTTAAAAATATACAACCCATTTCTCATTACTGATAGGCCATTTTCTCGTCCAGCCGAATGAAGCTCTCCTCGTCTTGAAAGATTTGCAGCCCAACAGGCTGACAAAGCGACTTACTTGGCAAATCACAAAAAAACTGGGCTAGCCATTTTCAGAAAGAAAAAACTACTCGGCTGGTCTGTAGTAAACATAAAAGAGAAGGCTGTCTAGGCAGGCCAGAGTGCCCCGCACAGGCCAGTTGACACTCTGCTTCCGTCTAAAAAACAAATTAGATAAATGCCACAACAAATATGGCGATTCATAAAAATGCCACTACAATTTCCAAACTTTGAAAAATGCCACTACAATTTTTGCAAACTTTGGAAAACGCCACTGCAATTTGCAAACTTGGAAAAATGCCACCCCAGACTTCGAAAAATGCCACTGGAAATGGCATGAAATGGCATCTTTCAAAGTTTGGAAATTGCAGTGGCATTTCTCAGAAACACTAGATTTGGAGTGGCATTTATCAAATTAACCCAAAACAAAAATAACTGGGCGAGCTGCTAGGTCCCTGGTGTCAGCCGCTCGTTGTGCAACTCTCTCGTTTATTGATTACGTTGACAATGGCATGGGACCCAGATGCCAGAAATCCATTAGGAGGAGCCATTTTTTTGGATTGAAATAAGGAGGCACTTGCTTGCGTACTGCCATGACCTTGGCGGGTCCCTGCTGTCATCCTCTCCATGCACAATCATCTCCTGATTGTGTACGCGTCAACTTGGTAGGCCCACAAGTCAACCTCTAAACCCGTGGAGGACAAATACAACCCATTTTAAAAAATAATAGCCCATTCCATACGTTCAAATGGAAAGTTCAACATTCAGAGCAAAGTAACATGTCTGATCCACATATAGAGTACTGAACTTCCACATTGACAACCATCATAGCCAAGTTAACTATCTACTCCCACTAATACTCTAGTAGCGTACAAATACTAACTTACTCTTAGCTAACTAGACAATGCCGGTCGCCATCTGCAGTACACGCTAAACGCCGGCACCGACGTCCTCCACCTCGCCTCAGACTTGCCAGAGGTGCGATAGGGCGCGTTGCTCGCGCGCGTTGGCCCTTTCCATGCCGGCGTGGTCCACCGAAGCTTCGGCTTCTAAGCGGGAAACCCACTTGATGAGCTGGTAGTAAAAATCGACGTCGCGAACACGTGCGTGCCCGACAGCCTCCCGGGCTATTTGCCGGGCGCCGGCCTCCATGTAGTCGGCCCAGGTGCGGGCGCTCTCCTTGTGACTCAGAGCGTCGGTGCGCTGCTCCTCCATGTCCCGCTGGCGACGCAAATCGGTGATACGCTGCTCCTCCGCCAAGCGGTCACGCTCCAACAACTCCTGCTCCTCTGCCAGGCGGCCACGCTCCAACAAGTCCTCGATCTCCACATTGCCATCTAAAGACCGATAGAATGCCTCCTCCCTCTGTCTGCCTTCCGGTGAAAAACCGAACACTAGTTATGGCGGTGACCGCCTCCGGCCTCGCCTATCGCCGACGGGCGGGGGCATGTCGGACATGGCGAGAGCGAGGATAAGTGGCGAGCAACGTCGGGCCGGTGGGGGCTTATGAGGATAGGGCGAGTTGGGTCACGGTGCCACCATAGAAGGCCGGGAAATAGTACTTATAGGCGGAAGGTAGCGCGACGGTCATCGGAATTCAATGCATAATTAAGCAGGCATGGCTTAGCGTGCCAACTTGCCGTGGAAAACTAGAGAAACTGAAATTCTAACTATGTCGTCCCGTCCCGTCCGTGCTGGGTCACACACCGGCATGATGGTCAAACGAGTGCACTCGAATCATCTCCCTCCCCGTCAATAATGATTCCACAGATTTAAAAGGCCTGCAACAATTAAAGCGCATATTTTTTCGCATCAGTTAGCTGCCTTAATTATGGCCAGCTGCATGCAGGCACTCAAAACCGCTCGCAGCCAGTACGCGGAGCATCATGCAACGAGTCGCAGCCGAGGGCATTAGTTGATGAACTTTAGCTGGGAGATAAGGCATTTGCGAATGTTTTCGCTAGCAGTTTCTTTAGATTCGCATGTCATTTTCTTCAGAGTAGCTTGTCAGTTTCTTCAGAGGTAGGCATTTTTATTCAAAAAACTGCCACTTCGGATCTTGCGTCGCAACTAAAACAGCCAGGAGTGCATTAGTAGGCTAGCTAGTGACCGATCAGTAACTTGTAAACATTGAGCGAACAGATATAAGGAACTGTTAATGCATCTCAATGATTCACAGATCATATACAAATATGTAGCTCCAAAAGCAAAGATCAACCACAACTAAAACCAACTAGTACGATTCCCATACATAAGATCAACATGTTAATGCATCTCAATGATTCAAAGATCATATACAAATATGTAGCTCCAAAAGCAAAGATCTAGAAAAAACATATGTTCTTCCTACTAACATGGATGCTTCTCTTGGCCAACATTTAGTACAGACTGAAAGACAAATTTGTTTGTGAAGTCTACAATTCCTCTTGAAAACGTAAGTGGTTTAACCAACAGCTGGAACCATGAGAATGAACCACACATGATGGAGGAACATCCACTGCAATATGATTTGGTCTTCTCTTGATCACACGACGAGACTATTTTTGGAATACAAACTTTAACTTAGGCAAAATGATGCCCATTGTATAATCAGACCAAAGCAATGAAGCACCTAGTGTTGGCCAATAAATAGTACATTACTACTTTTTTGCAGTCCATGAAGTGACTATCCAATCTTCCTGTGTCTATTTTCAAATGGCACTGCATGCAGTGACTATACTATTCTCTTGTGTAGTTCAACCAAAATTGCGGTCACTTTGTGTTATTACCAAATAGCAACGAGCAGACATCTCTGTCTGCACAAATATCAAGCCGCTAGTAAACATATACCCCACCTTGCATTTTCGGTTTAAACATGTCTCTCCCGCTTAGCATCTATCATGTTTTGCACTGGACAATTTGATACAGTCATGTTTTGCCCTGGACAATTTCATACTGAATTGATTTGCTTGTTCAGAGCAGAAATATAGCGCCTATTCTTCATAAGACCAAGTGTCGGTGTCAAAACCGGTGAATCTCGGGTAGGGGGTCCCGAACTGTGCGTCTAAGGCGGATGGTAACAGGAGGCAGGGGGCACGATGTTTACCCAGGTTCGGGCCCTCTCGATGGAGGTAATACCTGTTGGGGAACGTAGAAGAAATTCAAAATTTTCCTACGTGTCACCAAGATCAATCTATGGAGTCATCTAGCAACGAGGGAGGAGTGGATCTACATACCCTTGTAGATCGCGCGCGGAAGCGTTCAAGAGAACGGGGTTGATGGAGTCGTACTCGTCATGATCCAAATCACCGATGATCCTAGTGCCGAACGGATGGCACCTCCGCGTTCAACACACGTACGGAGCAGCGACGTCTCCTCCTTCTTGATCCAGCAAGGGGGAAGGAGAGGTTGATGGAGATCCAGCAGCACGACGGCGTGGTGGTGGAAGTAGCGGGATTCCAACAGGGCTTCGCCAAGCGTTGCGGGAGGAGGGAGATGTGTCACGGGAGGGAGAGGGAGGCGCCAGGGCTTCGATTCGGCTGCCCTCCCATCCCCCCCACTATATATAGGGCCAAGGGAGAGGGGGGGGGGGGCGCAGCCTTGGCCCTTCCTCCAAGGAAGGGTGCGGCTAGGGAGGAGTCCCTCCTCCCCAAGGCACCTAGGAGGTGCCTTCCCCCTTTAGGACTCTTCCTTTCCTTATCTCTTGGCGCATGGGCCTCTTGGGGCTGGTGCCCTTGGCCCATATAGGCCAAGGAGCACACCCCTACAGCCCATGTGGCCCCCCGGGGCAGGTGGCCCCACCCGGTGGACCCCCGGGACCCTTCCGGTGGTCCCGGTACAATACCGGTGACCCCGAAACTTGTCCCGATGGCCGAAATAGCACTTCCTATATATAATTCTTTACCTCCGGACCATTCCGGAACTCCTCGTGACGTCCGGGATCTCATCCGGGACTCTGAACAACATTCGGGTTACCGCATACTAATATCTCTATAACCCTAGCGTCACCGAACCTTAAGTGTGTAGACCCTACGGGTTCGGGAGACATGCAGACATGACCGAGGCGTTCTCCGGTCAATAACCAATAGCGGGATCTGGATACCCATGTTGGTTCCCACATGTTCCACAATGATCTCATCGGATGAACCACGATGTCGAGGATTCGATCAATCCCGTATACAATTCCCTTTGTCTATCGGTATGTTACTTGCCCGAGATTTGATCGTCGGTATCCCAATACCTTGTTCAATCTCGTTACCGGCAAGTCTCTTTACTCGTTCCGTAACACATCATCTCGTGATCAACTCCTTGATCACATTGTGCACATTATGATGATGTCCTATCGAGTGGGCCCAGAGATACCTCTCCGTCACACGGAGTGACAAATCCCAGTCTCGATTCGTGCCAACCCAACAGACACTTTCGGAGATACCCGTAGTGCACATTTATAGCCACCCAGTTATGTTGTGACGTTTGGCACACCAAAAGCATTCCTACAGTATCCGGGAGTTGCACAATCTCATAGTCTAAGGAAATGATACTTGACATTAGAAAAGCTTTAGCATACGAACTACACGATCTTGTGCTATGCTTAGGATTGGGTCTTGTCCATCACATCATTCACCTAATGATGTGATCCCGTTATCAACGACATCCAATGTCCATGGTCAGGAAACCGTAACCATCTATTGATCAACGAGCTAGTCAACTAGAGGCTTACTAGGGACATGGTGTTGTCTATGTATCCACACATGTATCTGAGTTTCCTATCAATACAATTCTAGCATGGATAATAAACGATTATCATGAACAAGGAAATATAATAATAACCAATTTATTATTGCCTCTAGGGCATATTTCCAACAGTCTCCCACTTGCACTAGAGTCAATAATCTAGTTCACATCACCATGTGATTAACACTCATAGGTCACATCGCCATGTGACCAACATCCAAAGAGTTTACTAGAGTCAATAATCTAGTTCACATCACTATGTGATTAACACTCAATGAGTTCTGGGTTTGATCATGTTGCTTGTGAGAGAGGTTTTAGTCAATGGGTCTGCAACATTCAGATCCGTATGTACTTCGCAAATCTCTATGTCATCTCCTAGATGCAGCTACCACGTTCTATTTGGAGCTATTCCAAATAACTATTCTACTTGGAGCTATTCCAAATCGTTGCTCCATTATACGTATCCGGTATCTCTACTCAGAGCTATCCGGATAGGTGTTAAGCTTGCATCGACGTAACTCTTTACGTCGAACTCTTTATCACCTCCATAACCGAGAAACATATCCTTATTCCTCTAAGGATAATTTTGACCGCTATCTGGTGATCTACTCCTAGATCACCTTCGTACCCTCTAGCCAGACATGTGGCAAGGCACACATCAGGTGCGGTACACAGCATAGCATACTATGGAGCCTATGTCTAAGCATAGGGGACGACCTTCGTCCTTTCTCTCTGTTCTGCCGTGGTCGAGCTTTAAGTCTTAACTTCGTACCTTACAACTCAGGCAAGAACTCCTTCTTTGACTGATCCATCTTGAACACCTTCAAGATCATGTCAAGGTATGTGCTCATTTGAAAGTACCATTAAGCGTTTTGATCTATCCTTATAGATCTTGATGCTCAATGTTCAAGTAGCTTAATCCAGGCTTTCCATTGAAAAACACTTTCAAATAACTCTGTATGCTTTCCAGAAATTCTACATCATTTCTGATCAACAATATGTCAACAACATATACTCATCAGAAATTCTATAGTGCTCCCACTCACTTCTTTGGAAATACAAGTTTCTCATAAACTTTGTATACACCCAAAATCTTTGATCATCTCATCAAAGCATACATTCCAACTCCGAGATGCTTACTCCAGTCCTTAGAAGGATTGCTGGAGCTTTGCATACTTATCAGCATCTTTCAGGATTAACAAAACCTTCCGGTTGTATCACATACAACCTTTCCTCAAGAAAATCGTTGTGAAAACAATGTTTTGACATCCTATCTGCAAGATTTCATAAATAATGCAGTAATCGCTAACATAATTCCAACAGACTCTTAGCATGGCTACGGGTGAGAAAGTCTCATCGTAGTCAACTCCTTGAACTTGTCGGAAAACATCTTAACGACAAGTCGAGCTTTCTTAATGGTGATACTTACCATCATTGTCCGTCTTCCTTTTAAAATCCATATGTACCTAACAGCCTTACGACCATCAAGTAGTTCTTCCAAAGTCTACACTTTGTTTTCATATATGGATCCTCTCTCGGATTATATGGCCTCGAGCCATTTATCGAAATCCGGGCCCACCATCGCTTCTCCATAGCTCGTAGGTTCATTGTTGTCTAGCAACATGACTTATAAGACAGGATTACATACCACTCCGAAGTAGTACGCATCCTTGTCATCCCACGAGGTTTGGTAGTGACTTGATCTGAAGTTTCATGATCACTATCAAAAGCTTCCACTTCAATTGGTGTAGGTGCCACAGGAACAACTCCCTATGCCCTGCCACACACTAGTTGAAGAGACGGTTTAATAACCTCATCAAGTCTCCACCATCCTCCCACTCAATTCTTTTGAGAGAAACTTTTCCTCGAGAAAGGACCCGATTCTAGAAACAATCCCTTATTGCTTTCGGATCTGAGACAGGAGGTATACCCAACTGTTTTGGGTGTCCTATGAAGATGCATTTATCTACTTTGGGTTCGAGCTTATCAGCCTGAAACTTTTTCACATAAGCATCGCAGCCCCAAACTTTTAAGAAATGACAGCTTAGGTTTCTCTAAACCATAGTTCATACGGTGTCATCTCATCGGAATTACGTGGTGCCCTATTTAAAGTGAATGTGGTTGTCTCTAATGCCTAACCCGTAAACTATCGTGGTAATTCGATAAGAGACATCATGGTATGCATCATATCCAATAGGGTGCAGTTATGATGTTCGGACACACCATCACACTATTGGTGTTCCAGGCTGTATTAGTTGTGAAACAATTTCCACAAAATGTCTTAATTCTGTGCCAAACTCGTAATTCAGATATTCATCTCTATGATCATATCATAGATCTTTTATCCTCTTGTCACGACGATCTTTCAACTTCACCCTGAAATTACTTGAACCTTTCAATAATTCAAACTCGTGATTCATCAAGTAAATATACTCAACATCTACTCAAATCATCTGTGAAGTAAGAACATAACGATATCCACTACATGCCTCAGCACTCATTGGACTGCACACATCAAAATGTATTACTTCCAACAAGTTGCTTTCTTGTTCCATTTTACTGAAAATGAGGCTTTCAGTTATCTTGCCCATGTGGTATGATTTGCATGTCTCAAGTGATTCAAAATCAAGTGAGTCCAAATGGTCCATTTGCATGGAGTTTCTTCATGCATATACACCAGTAGACATGGTTCGCATGTCTCAAACTTTTCAAAAAATGAGTGAGTCCAAAGATCCATCAACATGGAGCTTCTTCATGCGTTTTATACCGATATGACTTAAGTGGCAGTGCCACAAGTAGGTGGTACTATCATTACTATCTTATATCTTTTGGCATGAACATGTGTATCACTACGATCGAGATTCAATAAACCATTCATTTTAGGTGCAAGACCATTGAAGGTATTATTCAAATAAACAGAGGAACCATTATTCTCCTTAAATGAATAATCGTATTGTGATAGTCATAATCCAATCATGTCTATGCTCAACGCAAACACCAAATAACAATTATTTAGGTTTAACACCAATCTCGATGGTAGAGGGAGCGTGCGATGCTTGATCATATCAACATTGGAAACACTTCCAACACATATCGTCAGCTCACCTTTAGCTAGTCTCCGTTTATTCCTTAGCTTTTATTTCGAGTTACTAACACTTAGCAACCGAACTGGTATCTAATACCCTGGTGCTACTAGGAGTACTAGTAAAGTACACATCAACCCAATGTATATCCAATATACTTCTATCGACCTTGCCAGCCTTCTAATCTACCAAGTATCTAGGGTAATTCTGCTCCAGTGGCTGTTCCCCTTATTACAGAAGCACTTAGTCTCGGGTTTGGGTTCAACCTTGGTTTCTCCACTAGAGCAGCAGCTAATTTGCCGTTTCATGAAGTATCCCTTCTTGCCCTTGCCCTTCTTGAAACTAGTGGTTTCACTAACCATCAACAATTGATGCTCCTTCTTGATTTCTACTTTCATGGTGTCAAACATCACGAATATCTCAAGGATCATCATATATGTCCATGATATATTATAGTTCATCATGAAGCTCTAGAAGCTTGGTGGTAATGACTTCGGAGAAACTATCACTATTTCATCTGGAAGATCAACTCCCACTTGATTCAAGCGATTGTTGTACTCAGACAATCTGAGCACAAGCTCAACAATTGAGCTTTTCTCCCTTAGTTTGCAGTCTAAGAAAATCGTCGGAGGTCTTATACCTCTTGACGTGGGCATGAGCCTGAAATCCCAATTTCATCCCTCGAAACATCTCATATGTTTCGCGACGTTTCAAAACGTCTTTGGTGCCTCAACTCTAAACCGTTTAACTGAACTATCACGTAGTTATCAAAATGTGTATGTCAGATGTTTGCAACATCCATAGACAACGTTCGAGGTTCAGCACACTGAGCGGTGCATTAAGGACATAAGCCTTCTATGAAGCAATGAGGACAATCCTCAGTTTACGGACCTAGTCCGCATAATTGCTACTATCAACTTTCAACTAAATTTCTCTAGGAACATAACTAAATAGTAGAACTGAAGCGCGAGCTACGACATAATTTGCGAAGACCTTTTTACTATGTCCAGGATAATTAAGTTCATCTTATGAACTCCCACTCAGATAGACATCCCTCTAGTCATCTAAGTGATTACATGATCCGAGTCAACTAGGCCGTGTCCGATCATCACGTGAGACGGACTAGTCAACCTCGGTGAACATCTTCATGTTGATCATATCTTCCATACGACTCATGCTCGACCTTTCGGTCTTCTGTGTTCCGAGGCCATGTCTGTACATGCTAGGCTCGTCAAGTCAACCTAAGTGTTTGCATGTGTTTTGAGGCCATGTCTGTACATGCTAGGCTCGTCAACACCCGTTGTATTCGAACGTAAGAATCTATCACACCCGATCATCACGTGGTGCTTCGAAACAACGAACCTTCTGCAACGGTGCATAGTTAGGGAGAACACTTTCTTGAAATTTTAATGAGGGATCATCTTATTTACTACCGTCGTTCTAAGCAAATAAGATGTATAAACATGATAAACATCACATGCAATCAAATAGTGACATGATATGGCCATCATCACTTTGCTCCTTTTGATCTCCATCTTTGGGGCTCCATGATCATCATCGTCACCGGCATGACACCATGATCTCCATCATCGTGTCTTCATGAAGTTGTCTCGCCAACTATTACTTCTACTACTACAGCTAACGGTTAGCAATAAAGTAAAGTAATTACATGACGTTTATGTTGACACGCAGGTCATAAATAAATTAAGACAACTCCTATGGCTCCTGCCGGTTGTCATACTCATCGACATGCAAGTCGTGATTCCTATTACAAGAACATGATCAATCTCATACATCACATATATCATTCATCACATCCTTTTGGCCATATCACATCACATAGCATACCCTGCAAAAACAAGTTAGACGTCCTCTAATTGTTGTTTGCATGTTTTACGTGGTTGCTATGGGTTTCTAGCAAGAATGTTTCTTACCTACGCAAAAACCACAATGTTATATGCCAATTGCTATTTACCCTTCATAAGGACCCTTTTCATCGAATCCGATCCGACTAAAGTGGGAGAGACAGACACCCGCTAGCCACCTTATGCAACTAGTGCATGTCAGTCGGTGGAACCAGTCTCACGTAAGAGTACGTGTAAGGTCGGTCCGGGCCGCTTCATCCCACGATGCCGCCGAATCAAGATAAGATTAGTAACGGCAAGTAAATTGACAAAATCGACGCCCACAACTACTTTGTGTTCTACTCGTGCATAGTAACTACGCATAGACCTAGCTCATGATGCCACTATGGGGAACGTAGCAGAAATTCAAAATTTTCCTACGTGTCACCAAGATCAATCTATGGAGTCATCTAGCAACGAGGGAGGAGTGGATCTACATAACCTTGTAGATCGCGTGCGGAAGCGTTCAAGAGAACGGGGTTGATGGAGTCGTACTCGTCGTGATCCAAATCACCGATGATCCTAGCGCCGAACGGACGGCACCTCCGCGTTCAACACACGTACGGAGCAGCGACATCTCCTCCTTCTTGATCCAGCAAGGGGGAAGGAGAGGTTGATGGAGATCCAGCAGCACGACGACGTGGTGGTGGAAGTAGCGGGATTCCAACAGGGCTTCGCCAAGCGCTGCGGGAGGAGGAAGATGTGTCACGGGAGGGAGAGGGAGGCGCCAGGGCTTAGATTCGGCTGCCCTCCCATCCCCCCACTATATATAGGGCCAAGGGAGAGGGGGGGGGGAGGCGCAACCTTGGCCCTTCCTCCAAGGAAGGGTGCGGCTAGGGAGGAGTCCCTCCTCCCCAAGGCACCTAGGAGGTGCCTTCCCCCTTTAGGACTCTTCCTTTCCTTATCTCTTGGCGCATGGGCCTCTTGGGGCTAGTGCCCTTGGCCCATATAGGCCAAGGCGCACACCCCTACAGCCCATGTGCCCCCCCGGGGCAGGTGGCCCCACCCGGTGGACCCCGGGACCCTTCCGGTGGTCCCGGTACAATACCGGTGACCCCGAAACTTGTCCCGATGGCCGAAATAGCACTTCCTATATATAATTCTTTACCTCCGGACCATTCCGGAACTCCTCTTGACGTCCGGGATCTCATCCGGGACTCCGAACAACATTCGGGTTACCGCATACTAATATCTCTATAACCCTAGCGTCACCGAACCTTAAGTGTGTAGACCCTACGGGTTCGGGAGACATGCAGACATGACCGAGACGTTCTCCGGTTGTCGTGGTTCTAAGTCTGACAGTGAGGTAGGGGGGTATGTATGAAGAGTCTAGACCTTAGCTATTGGGAAGTTGTAAGCACGCAAGGTTTACGAGTTCAGGCCCTTCTCTGAGGAAGTAACAGCCCTACGTCTCGGTGCCCGGAGGCGGTCGATTGGATTATGCGTGAGTAAGATGACAGGGGTGCGAACCCTTCATACTGAGGAGGGGGGTGGCTTATATAGAGTTCGCCAGCCCTCTCCTGCCCTCAGTAATGCAGGGTTTAAGGTACATTTAAGGTGGGCGTTACTGATAACGTCCCTAATAAAGCGTCATGATGATCATAAAGACTACTTAATAGCTGACCGTTTGCCTGGGAGTGATTTGAGGTCTCCTGGTGGTCGAGTGGTTGGCTTGTTGGTCGAGTGACAGCTTCTTGGTCGAGTGTCTTGGCCCCGTCGAGTGGGACACCTTCGAGTCGATTGAAAGGTGACTTCCTCTAAGGATGTCCTATGGTAGGGCTCTTAGGACGGGTCCGTGCCCCTACCGTAGGTGCATGCCTTCATCATTAGCCCCCGAACGGATCTAGGCTGGAGTGAGAAAAAGGGTTTGGGACCTTTCCAACCGACCCTTCGGGTTATTATAGGTGCTTCTTCTGGGTCGACTGTCACGGATGACGTTATTAACCTCTTTCAGTCGCCTTGATCCGTTCCAGGCCTTTCGTCGAATGGATTCTTTTACCTGCGAGGCATCGGGTGCCGGCGTGCGCGGGATTTCCGTTTCGCCAAGTTGTTCTGCATCCGGCGGAGATCGCGGGATTCGGATTTTTTGGGAAGCGCGCGGGACGGGGGCGGCCGCAGTAATCGGGAGCGACAGTGCGAAGGCTCCTCGATCCCCGCGCCGCCTTTTTCGCCACGTACAGCGCGTGCGCCTGCCACGGGATTTGACTGGATAGCTCGGGCCTACCTGTCAATCACTCGGGAGTGGCCCCTTATAAATAGTTGGCCCGGAGCCTCTCTTCAGTACGCGTGCTCATCTCTTCTGCTCCTCTCTCTGTCTCTCCGTCGTCTCCTCCGCTTCCTTCGCTCTCGCCCCGCCACCACAAAAACCAGCCTGAGATCTTGCCGGCAACGATGGTGAAGGGCAAGACGACCGCCCTGGAGCGCGTGAAGAAGGCGGCGGCAGCCGGGAAGGGGAAGAAGTCTGCGCGCGGGGGCTCTTCTTCTCGGATGGCCCTGCCCAAGGGGTGGATCCAGGGCGACTGGATGCCCTCGGTGCTTCGTCAGGAGGACCTCGACGACATGGTCGAGGGAGGAGTCATCCTCCACAAGGCGGCGCGTCTTCCGGGGAGAGAAATCGAGCCCCAGCCACGTGACGGTGAGCGCGTCCTCCTGGCGACTCACATTGGCCGTGGTTTCTCCTTGCCGCCCCACCCTTTTTTCCGCAATTTCCTGAATTTCTTCGGGGCGCAGCTCCACCACTTCACTCCGAACTCCATAGTCTATCTCGCCGCTTTTATTTCTATGTGCAAGGCGTTCCTGGGGTGCCGCCCACACTGGGGACTTTTCAAGCATATCTTCACCGTTCGCTCTCAGTCGGTGAAGAAGGCTAAGTCGAGTGACGAGAGGACACAGGTGATCCAGCTGTGCGGGGGCTTGGCGATCCAGACAAGGGGAAAAAGTTGTTTTCCCTCCATCACTTTCCCGGAGTCGGTTCGAGGGTGGCAGGCGACTTGGTTCTACTGCCAGGATCAAGTGACCCCGGGGCAGTCGACTGGACTCCCACCCTTCACCCTCGACCGAGCTGAAAAGCCGGCTTCTCTGAAGGTGACGCCCGAAGAAAAGGCCCAGGTCAAGATACTGGCGGGTCGAGTGGTCGAACTTGTCCGTGAGGGCGTGACGGGGATGGACCTGCTCGAAGTCTTCCTCAGGAGGAGAATCCAACCCCTCCAGGCTCGGGATCACCCGATGTGGTTGTACTCCGGCCTCGAGGACTCCACTCGGGTCCACCCAGAGGAGGTCACCGACAAGATGTTGGAGGGGTGGCTGTCAAGCATTACAGGGAACAAAGACAACCCCCGAGGAGCCAGGAGGGTCGTTCCACTCGACAGCTCTTATGAGGTCGACCAGGTGTGTCTTTGCGTTTTCGACTGAAATCTTGCTTTCTGCACTGGTCTTCTCTTGAGCGAGTCGACTGACTTTCCATTTTGCCTGCTGTCTTTTAGGCAACCACTGAGATGTATTCGATGCCCAACGGGGCGCAGGGGTCGACTGAGGAAGGTGAGGGGAGCGGAGGTGAGAGCAGGAACGACCAGGGCGAGTGGGAGTCAGACGGCGAAGGAGAGGAAGGCGACGACATCTTCTCCAGCGAGGAGGAGGAGGAAGAAGCCGAACCTCCCCACCCAGAGAGACGATCCAAGCTCGTGCACGACCCGGCGCAGGGACGTGGTCAGGCGACTGCCTCCGTCGGGCCATCGTCGAAACGCCCTCGGACCTCTTCTCCGACACCGACTGGGAAGGTTCCCAAGCAACCGCGCACGACGCAGTCCAAGCCGCCCAAGACTCTGCCGAAGATGAAGATAACTGTCCCTGTCATCTCCGGGTAACAAGCTTTGACTTCTTTCGTCGATTGGAGGACAGATCCTGAGTCGACTCATTATGCTGAACTGGTTGATTCTTCGAAATTTGCAGTGCTGCTACCTCCGAGGTCTCAGCCAAGGATGACGACCAAGAGATGGGGGACGCTGCAACCTCCAACCCTGGTACGATCATCGACGTTTTGTTTTTGAGTTGACTTGGTCGTTTCTTGCAATTCTTGTCGATTGAAAGTTCTTCCTGTAGCTCCTCCTCAAGTTATCGACCTCCCGGATGACGATGACAATGAGCCGCTGAGGATAGGGAGGACCAGGAGGCCGTCGACTGACAGGGCTCCCCAGCCTGCTCTGGCGCCTGAGGCCGCGGCACGGGACGGCGGCGATGCCCCTCGGGCCTCTGTGTCCTTCGCCAATCCCCTGTCGAGTGCGCAGCCTTCGGCGTCGGCTGCCAATCCGACTGCCAATCCTCCGTCGAGTGCGCAGCCCTCGGCGTCGACTGCCGATCCGACTTCACTCTTTGTCGCGTACTCTGCCCCTGAAGACGAAGTGGCCGCTGCGAAGGAGGCCATACACCAGGCAGGGGTCATGATGGAGCAGGTGAAGAGGGCTCGGGAGGCCAGCCAGGCGGCTTACGACGCGAGTTCGACGCTTCAGAGTAACGTCCAGGTCAGTTGACTTGATGTTTGTTTGTTTGAAGAGTCTTTCTCTCTCTTTCTCTTCCTTTTTTGAAGATCTTTGTATCTGTACTTGTACACCCACTGGGTGTGTTTTCTCTTTGGTCGAACCAGTCCGGGCACGCTGAGTGCACCCACTGGGTGTAGTCCCCGAGACTACGGTGGACTGCTGGCAGTCGATTGTAGTCTGTATATTGTGTTTGTGAATCTGTACTTCTTCACTCGGTCTGATCTGCCAGGTCGAGCGGTTCGTGTCCTGTCGACTGTATGCAGTCGTTTTTTTGGTCAAACCAGTGGGGGCACGCTGAGTGCACCCACTGGGTGTAGTCCCCGAGACTACGGTCGAATATTTTTTATTCGGCTGTGGTCTTAGAAACGTCACCATTGTTCCTTAGTTACTCGGGAGCAACTTATCTCGAACGTCTGTCGGCTGGTTTTTTCTTTTGCAGAGATCTTGCGAACTTGTCGCTCATTATGCTGAATTGGAGAAGCAGAAGATTCAGCTGGACCTTGATTTAGAGCTGGCCAGGACGGAGTTGCAGAAGGTCAGGGAGGGCGCCGCAGGTAAAGCGACTTTGTCGACTGGTTCTGTTTTCAGGCTTGGGCATTCCTTTGCTGTTTCTGATTCAATCGCCGTTTCTTTGTAGGAGAATTGGAAAGAGCGTTGGCGAGGAAGGACCAGGACCTGGCTGACGACAAGATGGTTCTGGCCGAACAGAAGCTGGCTTCGGTCGGCCAGTTGGAGCAAGAGAACATTAGGTTGCAGGCCGCTCTGACTGATGCCAACAAGCTGACTGCTAGTTGGAAGAAGAAGAACCTCCTCTTGGGTGAGGAGATGGAAGGCGTCGCCCGTAGGAGGGACGACCTGGAGAGCTTCCTGAGGAGCCTCGCCAAGAGGCTGTACATCAAACTTGAAGGTGCACATCTAATTTTGACTATTTTGTACTTGTTGTGTCGACTCAATCCTGTGGTCGTTGGCTTATCTTTAGGTCTTGTGTGCAGAATTCTGTCAGAACTTCGAAGAGGAGACCGGGCGGATCGAAACGGGTCTTGACCCAATCAATTCCCCGATGAAAGACGACACTGCCATGAACTTGCTCCGGCTGGAATCTCGAATCGACGGCGCCATGGATTACCTGGCTCGACTGAAGGTTGCCGTGTCGCGGATCGACTCGACACTTTGGCCAGAATCTGCGCTCCAGAACGATCTCGAGTCTCTTGTGGCTCGACTTGACAGAATCCCCGATCGAGTGCAGGAGTGGAAGAAGTCCTCTGCCCGGTGCGGCGCTGACGTGGCTCTATCCTTAGTCCGTGTTCATTCCAAGGAGGCGCGAGAAGAAAAGCTGGCCGCCATCCAAGTCGCCAATACCAAGAGGCACAGCTTCCAGGACTTCATGGAGACCTTCATCGCTGCAGCTACTCGCATTGCGGACGGGATCGACTTGGATGAGTTCGTCGCTCCTGCCAGCCCTCCTCTTGAGGAGTGAGAAAACTTTTTATGCCTTTCCTTAAATTAGCCTCGGGATGCCGAGTGGATTTGTAGTCGTTTAAACTCTGCTGAGCTAAGGGCTCGAGTACTTTGATTCGGGGCCCGGGGCCTTTTAAGCTTTATCCGAACTTTATTTTTGCTGAATGTCTCTGTAGTCTGGAACTGTCGTGAGATGCTTGATGGCCGACCCCCACCCTGTCGTTGTACATTGTATTTGTGGCGGAGCTCTCGGGAGGAGGTGTCAGTCGACCCACACCCCGTTGTTGTACATTGTATTTGTGGCGGAGCTCTTGGGAGAAGGTGTCAGTCGACCCACACCCTGTTGTTGTACATTGTATTTGTGGCGGAGCTCTCGGGAGAAGGTGTCAGTCGACCCACACCCCGTTGTTGTACATTGTATTTGTGGCGGAGCTCTCCACTCGGTAGGAATTTTCAAACTTAGGCGAGTGTCTGACTGCAGCTAAGTCTCTTCGTGGAGAACTTAGGCGAGTGCTGAACTGCAGCTAAGCCCCCGAGTGGGAGGATTGCTCTCCACTCAGTAGGATTTTTCAAACTTAGGCGAGTGTCTGACTGCAGCTAAGTCTCTTTGTGGAGAACTTAGGCGAGTGCTGAACTGCAGCTAAGCCCCCGAGTGGGGGATTGCTCTCCACTCGGTAGGATTTTATTTTTCAAACTTAGGCGAGTGTCTGACTGCAGCTAAGTCTCTTCGTGGAGAACTTAGGCGAGTGCTGAACTGCAGCTAAGCCCCCGAGTGGGAGGATTGCTCTCCACTAGGTAGGATTTTTCAAACTTAGGCGAGTGTCTGACTGCAGCTAAGTCTCTTCGTGGAGAACTTAGGCGAGTGTTGAACTGCAGCTAAGCCCCCGAGTGGGAGGATTGCTCTCCACTCGGTAGGAATTTTCAAACTTAGGCGAGTGTCTGACTGCAGCTAAGTCTCTTCGTGGAGAACTTAGGCGAGTGCTGAACTGCAGCTAAGCCCCCGAGTGGGAGGATTGCTCTCCACTCGGTAGGATTTTTCAAACTTAGGCGAGCGTCTGACTGCAGCTAAGTCTCTTCGTGGAGAACTTAGGCGAGTGCTGAACTGCAGCTAAGCCCCCGAGTGGGAGGATTGCTCTCCACTCGGTAGGATTTTTCAAACTTAGGCGAGTGTCTGACTGCAGCTAAGTCTCTTCGTGGAGAACTTAGGCGAGTGCTGAACTGCAGCTAAGCCCCCGAGTGGGAGGATTGCTCTCCACTCGGTAGGATTTTTCAAACTTAGGCGAGCGTCTGACTGCAGCTAAGTCTCTTCGTGGAGAACTTAGGCGAGTGCTGAACTGCAGCTAAGCCCCCGAGTGGGAGGATTGCTCTCCACTCGGTAGGATTTTTCAAACTTAGGCGAGTGTCTGACTGCAGCTAAGTCTCTTCGTGGAGAACTTAGGCGAGTGCTGAACTGCAGCTAAGCCCCCGAGTGGGAGGATTGCTCTCCACTCGGTAGGATTTTTCAAACTTAGGCGAACCGGATTCGCAGCTAAGTCACCCACTTGGGGATTTCGGATACATACAACAGTGACAACAATTATTGGAACACTCTTATTTCTGATAAAAATGAACCTTAGGAGTTTTTCTTATTACATCTGGTTTAAGAGCGGACTTAAGTGTAAAAGGGGCGGAGAAGCTCCGCGTTCCAAGCTCGAGGTTCGTCGATTTGTCGATCAACATTGTAAAGGTGATATGCTCCATTGTGGAGGACTCTGGTGATGATGAAGGGGCCTTCCCAAGTGGGAGCGAGCTTGTGAGGTTTCTGTTGATCCACTCGGAGGACCAAATCTCCTTCTTGAAAGGCTCGACTCTTCACATTCCGGGCGTGGAATCGACGCAAGTCTTGCTGGTAAATGGTCGATCTGATCATTTCCATCTCCCTTTCTTCCTCCAAGAGGTCGACTGCGTCTTGCCGGGCCTGCTCTGCTTCATCTTCGGTGTAAAGTTCAACTCGAGGCGCATTGTGAAGGAGATCGCTTGGCAGGACAGCTTCGGCTCCATAAACCAGACAGAACGGGGTCCTTCCAGTCGACCGGTTAGGGGTAGTCCTTAATCCCCACAGCACTGACGGAAGTTCGTCGACCCAAGCGCCTGCCGCGTGCTTGAGATCGCGCATCAGCCGAGGTTTTAGCCCTTTGAGAATCAGACCATTTGCTCTCTCAGCCTGTCCATTCGACTGGGGATGAGCGACTGAGGCGTAGTCGACTCGTGTGCCTTGAGAAGCGCAAAATGCCCTGAAATCGTTCGAATCAAAGTTTGACCCATTATCAGTGATGATGCTGTGTGGGACTCCATATCTGAATGTCAACCCTCTGATGAAACTGATAGCGGTGCTAGCGTCAAGGCTCTTTATGGGCTTAGCTTCGATCCATTTGGTAAACTTGTCGACTGCCACAAGCACGTGAGTGAACCCACTCCTGCCCGTTCTCAAGGGGCCAACCATGTCCAATCCCCAGACGGCAAAGGGCCAGACGAGTGGAATGGTTTTCAGGGCTGACGCGGGCTTGTGTGACATGTTGGAGTAGAACTGGCAGCCCTCGCACCTGTCGACTATCTCTTTCGCCATCTCATTTGCCCTTGGCCAATAAAATCCAGCTCGGTATGCTTTAGCCACAATGGTCCGGGAGGACGCATGGTGACCGCAGGTTCCCGAGTGGATATCGTTGAGGATTATTTGACCTTCTTCTGGCGTTATGCATCTCTGGCCGACTCCGGTCGCACTTTCTCTGTGTCTGTCCCCTTATGACTGTGAAGGCCTTAGATCGGCGGACGATCTGTCGAGCCTCCTCTTCGTCCTCCGGGAGTTCTTTCCTTAGGATATATGCAATGTATGGTATCGTCCAGTCGGGGGTGACTGCCAAGACTTCCATGATCAGGTCGACTACTGCAGGCACTTCAACTTCAGTCGGGTCCGCGGCACTTTTCGGCTGCGGGGCTTCTTCTGTGAAAGGATCTTCTTGTACTGACGGCGAGTGAATGTGTTCCAAGAACACGTTGCTTGGAATGGCTTCTCTCTTGGAGCCTATCTTTGCCAAGTCGTCAGCTGCCTGGTTTTTCAGTCGGGGGATGTGGTGGAGTTCCAACCCCTCGAACTTCTTTTCTAGCTTCCGTACTGCATTGCAGTATCCAGTCATTGCCGGACTCCTGACATCCCATTCCTTCATCACTTGATTAACCACCAGATCTGAGTCGCCATAGACCATGAGGCGACGGACGCCGAGTGAAATGGCCATGCGCAACCCATACAAAAGTGCTTCATACTCTGCTTCGTTATTGGAGGAATCGAAGTGAATCTGGAGAACGTATCTGAGCTTATCTCCTCGGGGAGAGACCAGAACTACCCCCGCGCCCGAACCATTCAGCATCTTGGATCCATCGAAGAACATAGTCCAGTGTTCCGAGTGAACTTGAGTCGGAAGTTGCTGTTCAATCCACTCGGCGATAAAATCCGCGATCGCTTGAGACTTGATGGCTTTCTTTGCTTCAAACTTGATGTCTAAAGGAAGGAGTTCAATCGCCCACTTGGCCACTCGACCAGTTCCATCTCTGTTATGCAGGATCTCCGATAATGGGGCGTCGCTGACGACTGTAATGGAGTGGTCAGAGAAATAATGTGCAACTTTCTTCGTGGTCATGTAAATCCCATATACAAGCTTCTGGTAGTGGGGGTATCTTTGTTTTGAAGGGGTCAAAACTTCAGACACATAATAAACAGGGCGTTGAACTTTGAAGGCCTTCGCTTCCTCTTCTCTCTCGACCGTAAGTACTGTACTGACAACTTGTCCCATGGCTGCAATATAAAGCAGCAGAGGCTCTTTGCTGATTGGAGCAGCTAGCACCGGCTGGGTGGAGAGCAGAGCTTTGAGCTCCGCAAACGCTGCATCAGCTTCTGGAGTCCATTCGAACTTGTCAGACTTTTTCATCAGTCGGTAAAGAGGCAACGCTTTTTCACCGAGTCGAGAGATGAATCGACTTAAGGCGGCCAAGCAGCCTGTAAGTTTTTGGACATCATGCACACGTACGGGACGCTTCATCCGGAGTATGGTTCCAATTTTTTCAGGATTGGCGTCGATTCCCCGTTCGGAAACGAGAAAACCGAGTAGCTTGCCACCTGGAACTCCGAAAGTGCATTTTGACGGATTGAGCTTGATATTGTACCTCCTGAGGTTGGCGAAGGTTTCAGTAAGGTCAGCCCGTAGGTCGGAACCTTTCCGGGACTTGACTACGATATCGTCCATGTACGCCTCCACATTCTGACTGATTTGAGTGAGTAAACACTTTTGGATCATTCTCATGAATGTGGCTCCGGCGTTCTTGAGGCCGAACGGCATGGTGACGTAACAGAAGCATCCGAATGGAGTGATGAAAGCTGTTTTGATTTCGTCGGGCCCATACAGACGGATCTGATGGTACCCGGAGTAGGCATCTAGAAAAGACAATCTCTCACATCCCGCAGTTGAGTCGACAATTTGGTCGATGCGAGGGAGAGGAAAATGATCTTTCGGGCAGGCCCGATTGATATGCTTGAAATCAATGCACATGCGGAGTGACTTGTCCTTCTTGGGGACCATGACAACATTGGCGAGCCACTCGGAGTGGTAGATCTCTCGAATGAACTCAGCTGCTAAGAGCCGAGCCACTTCTTTGCCGATAGCTTGTTTTTTCTGGACGGCGGACCGCCGCAGATGTTCCTTCACGGGTTTGAACTTTGAGTCGACTCGTAGGCGGTGCTCAGCCAGCCCCCTGGGAACTCCGGGCATGTCAGAGGGTTTCCATGCGAAGATGTCCCAGTTCTCACGGAGGAGCTGGATGAGTGCTTCTTCCTATTTGGAGTCGAGCGTTGTTGAGATGTGAGTCGGAGCTGCGTCGGGGTCGGTCGGGTGAATGTGGACCGTCTTCGTTTCGCCGGCCGACTGAAAAGCTGATTCGGAGGCAGGCTTCTTAGCCCGTAGCAATTCACTCGGGTCGGCAGTCTTTTGGTACTCTTTCAGCTCGACTACTGCCATCTAAGCGTCGGCGATCTTTGATCCCTTCTGGAAACATTCTTCTGCTTTCTTCCGGTTGCCTGTAATAGTGATCACACCTTTGGGACCAGGCATCTTTAATTTAAGATACACGTAGCATGGTCGAGCCATGAAGCGTGCATAAGCCGGCCTGCCCAAGATGGCGTGATAAGCACTCTGGAAGTCCACAACTTCAAACGTTAACTTTTCCTTGCGGTAATTCTTTGAATCACCGAAAACCACATCAAGAGCAATCTGGCCGAGTGACTCGGCTTTCTTCCCAGGAATGACTCCGTGGAAGCTCATGTTACTGGTGCTGAGTCTGGACATCGGAATGCCCATTCCTTTCAAGGTTTCCGCGTACAGTATGTTCAGGCCACTGCCACCGTCCATCAGGACTTTGGTCAGTCGAGTGCCTTCGACAACTGGGTCGACCACCAAAGCTTGCCTCCCAGGGGTGGCAATGTGTGTTGGATGATCGGATTGGTCGAACGTGATGGCCGTCTGGGACCACTTTAGGTAACTGGGAGTTGCAGGGGCAACCATGTTCACCTCCCGGTTTATGACTTTCAGTCGACTTTTGCTTTCGACATCGGCAAAAATCATCAGGGTGGAATTGACCTGGGGGTATCCATCGTCGCTATCATCCCTGTCCTCAACCCTGTCCGGCTCTTTCTCTTTATCCTTGGGCTGCTTGCCCTGAAACTGTTGGATCAGGAGCCGGCATTGTCGAGTGGTATGTTTGGGGTAAATAAAATTACCCTCTTCGTCTTTCTTGGTGTGGATGTGACATGGCAAATCCAAAACATCATTCCCATCCTGATCCTTGGTGTGGAGAGGGCTGGATCGACTCCGCTATGCGGGCCGTGGCAGCCAGGTTCTGAACCGGAGTTCGGTACACCTGTGGTGGCGGGAAGAGCTGCCGTCGACTGGGTTCGGGTGCCTGCTAGCGTCGACTGGACTCGGGAGCCCGCTGACGCGCCCGCTCGTCGAGAGCCCGCTGTAGGTTCTCCAGTCGAGTGCGCTCGGCTAGATTAGCCAAGCGCGCATCCTCCAAGGCCCGGGCCTCGGGGGTTTCTCCAACAATAGGTGTGTAGAGCGCGTCCATGTTCCGGCGACGAAGCTCCTCCCGTTGCAACGACGTAAGAGGCTCGGGGAGGTATTCGTCGTGAGGGTGCGACGGATCGCCCCTGTCGGCACCATCGTCAGCACGAGGGAATCCGGGGGGACTGCGTGTCCCCTCGACCGCTAGGACCTCCGCCAGGGGGTCGCTGCTGTCGCACTCGGAAGCGGACTCCATGGAGCCAGTCGACAGATCGAACAGGCCGCAGAGGGATTCGTCAGGCTCGATTGCAGCGACCTGCTGGGTCGCCGACTGGCGGGCCACGGCGCGCTTCATCCACCGCTGGAGCCTCGACCGACCCGAACGCTTGCGCTGGCGGGAGACAGGACGGGGAGATGGCACGGGAGTCGACCGATATGGGGTCGATGGCTGCCTCAGGAGGACGCCACGGACGCACGCGCGGAAGTGCGTCGCACCGCGGACGGGGAGCGCATCGACGTCAAGCGGCGCCTCCTGGAGCCAAGTGGAGTCGTCGGCGATGAAAGCAAGTCGGCCGAGACGGATCTCGCGGCCCTCCGCCAAAGCTCCGCAGGAAAACATGATCGAATGGATCATAAAAATCGCAACTTCTCCAATTAGGCGCTAAGACTACTGCCCCACGGTGGGCGCCAACTGTCGTGGTTCTAAGTCTGACAGTGAGGTAGGGGGGTATGTATGAAGAGGCTAGACCTTAGCTATTGGGAAGTTGTAAGCATGCAAGGTTTACGAGTTCAGGCCCTTCTCTGAGGAAGTAACAGCCCTACGTCTCGGTGCCCGGAGGCGGTCGATTGGATTATGCGTGAGTAAGATGACAGGGGTGCGAACCCTTCATACTGAGGAGGGGGGTGGCTTATATAGAGTTCGCCAGCCCTCTCCTGCCCTCAGTAATGCAGGGTTTAAGGTACATTTAAGGTGGGCGTTACTGATAACGTCCCTAATAAAGCGTCATGATGATCATAAAGACTACTTAATAGCTGACCGTTTGCCTGGGAGTGATTTGAGGTCTCCTGGCGGTCGAGTGGTTGGCTTGTTGGTCGAGTGACAGCTTCTTGGTCGAGTGTCTTGGCCCCGTCGAGTGGGACACCTTCGAGTCGATTGAAAGGTGACTTCCTCTAAGGATGTCCTATGGTAGGGCTCTTAGGACGGATCCGTGCCCCTACCGTAGGTGCATGCCTTCATCACCGGTCAATAACCAATAGCGGGATCTGGATACCCATGTTGGTTCCCACATGTTCCACGATGATCTCATCGGATGAACCACGATGTCGAGGATTCGATCAATCCCGTATACAATTCCCATTGTCTATCGGTATGTTACTTGCCCGAGATTTGATCGTCGGTATCCCAATACCTTGTTCAATCTCGTTACCGGCAAGTCTCTTTACTCGTTCCGTAACACATCATCCCGTGATCAACTCCTTGATCACATTGTGCACATTACGATGATGTCCTACCGAGTGGGCCCAGAGATACCTCTCTGTCACACGGAGTGACAAATCCCAGTCTCGATTCGTGCCAACCCAACAGACACTTTCGGAGATACCCATAGTGCACCTTTATAGCCACCTAGTTACGTTGTGACGTTTGGCACACCAAAAGCATTCCTACAGTATCCGAGAGTTGCACAATCTCATGGTCTAAGGAAATGATACTTGACATTAGAAAAGCTTTAGCATACGAACTACACGATCTTGTGCTATGCTTAGGATTGGGTCTTGTCCATCACATCATTCTCCTAATGATGTGATCCCGTTATCAATGACATCCAATGTCCATGGTCAGGAAACCGTAACCATCTATTGATCAATGAGCTAGTCAACTAGAGGCCTACTAGGGACATGGTGTTGTCTATGTATCCACACATGTATCTGAGTTTCCTATCAATACAATTCTAGCATGGATAATAAACGATTATCATGAACAAGGAAATATAATAATAACCAATTTATTATTGCCTCTAGGGCATATTTCCAACAATACCCTACGTCCTGCTTGATTGATCTTGATGATATGAGTATTACAGGAGTTGATCTACCACGAGATCGTAGAGGCTAAACCCTATAAGCTAGCCTATGGTATGATTGTATGTTGTCCTACGGACTAAACCATCCGGTTTATATAGACACCGGAGGGGGCTAGGGTTACACAGAGTTGGTTACAAGGGAGGAGATCTACATATCCGTATTGCCAAGCTTGCCTTCCACGCCAAGGAAAGTCCCATCCGGACACGGGACGAAGTCATCAATCTTGTATCTTCATAGTCCAATAGTCCGGCCAAAGGATATAGTCCGGCTGTCTGGAGACCCCCTAATCCAGGATTCCCTCAGTAGCCCCTGAACCAGGATTCAATGACGATGAGTCCGGCCCGCAGGTTTGTCTTCGGCATTGGAAGGCGGGTTCCTCCTCCGAATACTCCATAGAAGATTTTGAACCCAAGGATAGTGTCCGGCTTTGCAAAACAAGTTCCACATACCACCGTAGAGAGAATAATATTTCCACAAATCTAATCTGCTAACACGTTTAGCAACATGACATCATGCCATGGCCCGGTCTTTATTCGAACCGTTTTTCTCAACCAGCACTTCACATATCGCGAGGCGGTTTTCTAGACACGTCTTGTCAAAGCAGAGATCGTGTCCCCCTTATTATGGGATTCTCATCAATACGGACGTGTGAGGGAGTCCTGGATTAGGGGGTGTTCGGATAACCGGACTCTACCTTCAGCCGGACTCCTGGACTATGAAGATACAAGATTGAAGACTCTGTCCCGTGTCCGAAGGGACTTTCCTTGGCGTGGAAGGCAAGCTTGGCGATATGGATATGAAGATCTCCTACCATTGTAACCAACTCTGTGTAACCCTAACCCTATCTGGTGTCTATATAAACCGGAGGGTTTTAGCCCGTAGGACAACATACACATCAAGAATCATACCATAGGCTAGCTTCTAGGGTTTAGCCTCCTCGATCTCGTGGTAGATCTACTCTTGTACTACCCATATCATCAATATTAATCTCTGTTGGAAAAGGCAGTGCCTAGGAGGCGCTTAGGCACGCCTAGGCGCTAGGCAATGGGCAAATGCCTCGCCTAGGGCATAAATGGAGGTCTAGGCAGGGAAAGCAAGGAATTGCCTACCCAAGCAAGAAATCATGACACATACTACATAGATATGCCAAGCAGGTTATATTCCAGTGGGACTATCCGGTAATTACCTTATTCATATGCCCTAAATTAATATCAACACCCATATAAAAGTCACAAATACACTTCGAGTAAAAACTATATTACCGTCTAGGCCGCGCCTAGGGCGCTTAGGCACCGCCTAGGCACTAGGCAAAGGCCAACTGCCCCGCTTACGCCTACCGCTTATTCCAACCTTGATATTAATCAAGCAGGACGTAGGGTTTTACCTCCATCGAGAGGGCCCGAACCTGGGTAAAACTTCGTGTCCCTCACTTCCTGTTACCATCCGGCCTAGACGCATAGTTCGGGACCCCCTACCCGAGATCCGCCGGTTTTGACACCGACATTGGTGCTTTCATTGAGAGTTCCTTTGTGTCGTCGCCGTCAGGATCGATGGCTCCTACAATCATCAATGGCGATACAGTCCAGGGTGAGACCTTCCTCCCCGGACAGATCTTTGTCTGCGGCGGCTTCGCACTACGGGCCAATTCACTTGGCCATCTGGAGCAGATCGAAAGCTACGCCCCTGGCTGTCAGGTCAGATTTGGAAGTTTAAACTACACGGCTGACATCCGCGGGGACTTGATCTTTGACGGATTCGAGCCAGTGCCGAGCGCGCCGCACTGTCCCGACGAGCATGATCTAGCTCTGCCGCCGAACAGTGCCCCGGTGGCCGCACCCGCATCGGCTTTGACCCTTAATTCGGAGCCATCTGCGCCAATCGAGGATGGGTGGTTGGACGCTGCCTCAGGGACTGCGATCCCAATGGCAATCGAGCCAAACACCAGCCCCGCACTCTGCGAGACTCATGACTCCAAGGAGCCGGACTCCTCTCCGGACTCCGAACCCTCCGCGCCCCTGCCAATCGAATCCGATTGGGCGCCGATTATGGAGTTCACTACCACGGACATCTTTCAGCACTCGCCTTTCGGCGATATCCTGAAGTCATTGAAGTCTCTCTCTTTATCAGGAGAGCCCTGGCCGGACTAGGGTCAGCAAGGTTGGGGTACGGACGATGAAGAAATTCAAAGCCCACCCACCACCCACTTTGTAGCCACTGTCGATGACCTAACCAACATGCTCAACTTCGACTCCGAAGACATCGACGGTATGGACGCTGATGAAGGAGACAATGAAGAACCAGCGCCTATCAGGCCCTGGAAAGCCACCTCGTCATATGACATATACATGGTGGACACCCCAAAAGAGGGAGATGGCGATGGAACAACAGAGGATGACCCCTCCAAGAAACAGCCTAAGCGCCACGTCAGCGGCGTCGCTCAAAATCCCGCCAAAACAAATATGGTGATTCCACCACGTGAGATAATAATACTCCGGAAAGAGCCGAACAAAACCCCCTCCAGCAATATTTAGCACAGGAGGATGGTGAAACCAGCCCTCATGAGAGAGCGGCAGACAGAGAGGTCGAGGAAGATAATTATATGCCTCCCTCCGAAGACGAGGCAAGCCTCGACGACGACGAATTCGTCGTGCCAGAGGATCCCATCGAGCAAGAGCGTTTTCAACGCAGGCTTATGGCCACGGCAAGAAGCCTCAAGAAAAAACAGCAACAGCTTAAAGCTGATCAAGATTTGCTAGTCGACAGATGGACTGAAGTCCTTGCGGCCGAAAAGCATAAACTCGAACGCCCCTCCAAGAGCTACCCAAAGCACAGGTTGCTACCCCGATTAGAGGAGGAAGCACTTGATGCGGCTGACCGACCACCTCGTGGCCGCGACAGAGAGGCCTCTCGGCCCTCCACTCAAGCCGCACCCCGTACCAAGGCACGGGAATATGCGCCGGACTTACGAGACATGTTGGAGGACAAGGCAAGGCAAACAAGATCGATCTACAGATCGCATGGGCGCCCCACGGCTCAATACGGTAACCGTCACACCGGCCACAAATTCGGCAGGGCCGAACATAGCTCATTGGAGCTACGTCATGATATCGCCCAGTACAGAGGCACCGCACACCCACTATGCTTTACAGACGAAATAATGGATCATCAAATCCCCGAGGGTTTCAAACCCGTAAACATCGAATCATATGATGGCACAACAGATCCTACGATATGGATCGAGGATTATCTCCTTCATATCCACATGGCCCGCGGCGATGATTTCCACGCCATCAAATACCTCCCACTCAAGCTTAAAGGACTAGCTCGGCATTGGCTTAACAGCATGCCAACAGGATCAATCAGTTGTTGGGAGGACCTGGAAGCCGCATTCCTCGACAATTTCCAAGGCACTTGTCAAGACCCCGATTCCAAGCCACATCGATCTAGCCGGTAACACCTCATATCACTTTGCGGCCTCACGCACGGTATCCCACGGGTGTCGCCTTACCATGGCCCGGGACCGTTTGTGCCTTTTGGCTCACGTATATGATAGTGTCGCTAGCATCCATATGACAAAGAACCCGGGCCGACATGGCTAGTCGTGAACCCAAAGCGGCACAGACCTATGGAGACAGGCATACATGAATCACATCGAGCATGTCGGTCATCAACGAGTGATTCCGGGCTGTAGCACTGGGCTAACAGGACTCCGGGGAACCCGGGCTGTAGCAGGCTAGGCAGGACTCCGGAAGTCACCGCGTGACATTTCCCCAAAGGGACAGACATAGGAACGAAGTGAATCACATGTCGGCCAGTCAAGTGTCCTGAGCAGTAGTGCTGGGCTAGCAGTACTCCGATGAACCGGGCTGTAGCGGACTACTATGGCTCGAGGAGCACTAGACTACATTTCCCCATAAGAAAGGCTGCCAAGGATAAACAACTAGATTGTTGGATCCCACTCATACCAAGCATTTCAATCATACACACAATATGCCCGATATGAGTACATACAACATGGCATCACAACAAAACTCTACAACTCAAGTACTTTATTTAAAGGCTCCAGGGAGCCATACATAACATGTTCATACAGATAGGGGTCACATGACCCGACACTCAAGTCATACAATCATACAAGCACATGCGGAAGCAACTAGTCTGAGTACAGACTCTAGAAAGAAAGAAGGCTTCTCGAAGCTTGTCTATCTACATAGGGCCCTCCATGGCCAGGATCACCACCTAGGTGGCTAGTCACTCGTCGACGTCAAGGTCTACATAGAACCCATCGGAGGGGGCGGTGTTGTCGTCTGAAAACAGTAATTAAGCAAACATGAGTACATGGGTACTCAGCAAGTCTTACAACAGGACCTACTATACATGCTCATTCTCAAGAAGATGGTGGGGTTAATGCAGCAAGCCAGCTTTGACTCTTGGGTAAACTATCCTACGGAACTTCTCTAGTAAAATAGTTCTCGCACACGAGTCCACTACTCACCAACACAATACTCCACCAGGGATCCTCCCTCGTCATCCTACGAGAGGGCCATCCTCGGTACTCACACTTATCTTGAGTCTTTTAGTAGTATCCATTTACTTGTCTATGAACTGTATAGGCAACCAAGTAGTCCTTTACCGCGGACGCGACTATTCGAATAGTTTTATACCCTGTAGGGGTGTACTTCTTCATACATGTTTTCACCACTTACTGCCGTTTACACGACATGTACTCGGCAACCTTCAAGTGGAAGCCCAGCGAGGGTGTCGGCCACGGCCTACCTAAACACCTAAGTCTCTAGTCTAGGTTTATCGCCTATCCAGGTTCCATCCGTAGGCAGTCCGGCCGAGGTTTCCACATACGGCCCCGAACGATGTGAACAGGGTTCCCGAGACACCAAACGGGTGACTCGGTACACCGTGCCATGGTGTATCTACCGCAACATAGCCCACCCCTAGGATCAGCGCTACGCACGGCCGCCAACACATAACCTACAAGCACCAGAAACTATTTGCAACTCCTGGACAGAGTACTAGGATGATTAAGAAGCCGAGAGGGTCCATTGGTTTCGGGCCCAATGTACGGTAGTAACTGCATCTTAAATCACACATACAGATCTCAGTTCTTATAGACGGCCTCAATGAAACAACCCACCATGTACTCCTACATGGCCTCTCATCGATACCTTTACCAAAACATGTTCAACACATCCCTCACATTACCGGCATAAGCATTTCACTCTAGCCCATCACCCAGATGAACCAGCCCTGACACAACTCTAAGCATAGCAGGCATAGCAAGGTAGGAATCACATACATGGCTCAATCAACTCCTACACATGCTAGTGGGTTTCATCTAGTTACTGTGGCAATGACAGGTCATGCAAAGGATAAGGGTTCAACTACCATAGCACACAGCAGTTTGAATCGCGTTGTCTTAATGCAGTAAACAAGAGCAGAAGCGAGAACATGGGATTGTATCGGAATGATCAATGGGTTGCTTGGCTGATGGAGTGGTAGTGGGATACTGCCCTTCAGTTGGATACTCATGAATATCCTCGGAGGCAGAACCTACCACGAAGAACACATCGGAACACAATCAACACATGACGATATGCAACAACATGATGCATGCTATGACATGGCAATATGAATGTGTTTTGTCCTAATGCAAGCTAAAATAGAAAGGGATGAACTCATTTGAATCAAAGATTCAAATATTAGCTCATTAAACATGGCTTTAATAGTGCATTTCCTTATTCTTCTTAAATAGCAAGGTAAACTTGTTTTGTCATGCATGAAACCATTACAGATGGATAGATTTATTTTTCCTGATAATTTTTCATATATAAATTATTTCATTTGGAGTTATGGTTGATTTTCTATGAATTTTTGAAGTTTGAACTATTTTCTGGAATTTCCTGTATAAAACTAATTCCAGTAAATCAATTACTGCGTCAGGGTGACGTCAGGGTCAACAGGGACGTCCAGGTCAAACCTGACTGGTGGGTCCCGCGTGTCAGTAGTTAATTAAACTAACTAATTTTATTTAGAAACTAATCTGGATAATTAGCAGAGGGGGCCCACTTGTCATTGACTCATGGGAGTCAACTGGGCCCACTCAGTCCACGTCAGTGGTCAAACCCACCAGTCAACAGGGCTAATCCCGCCGATGTTGAGTCGTCGGCGAGGCCGAGACGGCGGAAAGCTTCGGAAAACGCCCTCAGGCGACCAAAACGACGGCGGAGATCGTCTACGGATAGCTGGGAACAAGCCGCAGCGTTTGGTGGTGGTGGTTGGGCTCGGGGAGGCCGGAAACGTCGCCGGCGGCGAGCTTTGTGGTTGTCGGAGTCGGGTGAAAGTGAGCCCGAGGCTACAGGGCACGGCGAGGCGCGTGGTGAGGTGCGTTGTGCCCCTAGGGATGCGGTGAAGTTGTTAGACTAGGTGGCGTGGCCGGTGCTTGGCCGGAGACACGTCAGTGATGAGCTCCGCGGCGGTGCGTGCGGGTGAGCTCCATGTGCTCGCTGGGGTGCACGAGGAGGAGAATGGAGAGGACAGGGAGGTAGTTGGGCTCACAGCGGTCACGCAGAGACGGACGGCGCGGTCGGGGACGAGCCGGAGCAAGCGGGGCGTTTGAGGCGATCTGGGCAGCCCGAGGTTGAAGACGAGCTCGGTGGAGTCATTTGCAGGCCTCCAACGGGGCATGGCTTGGTGGAGCGATCGAGGAGGAAGTGGCGGAGCTTCAGGACACGGTGGAGCAGCACGGGGACGGTGGTGGACGCGACTACGGTGATGGAACGGCGACGGCTGCGTCGGCCATGGCGAAGGGGAGCGAGGGAGTGAGGCAGGGGGCGAGTGAGCGTGTCCAGGGGGTCGAGGCGACAACGTGGAGCCTGTCCAGGCCAGCAGGGCGGCGAGGGGAGGAAGCAGGGTGGCAGCCAGCTGCATGGCGCGCGCGGGTGCTGCCGTCGAGCACTTGCCTGCCTGCCTGGCCGAGCCAAGCTGCTCGCTGGCGCGGTGGCTGGGCTGGGCCGGCAGGTGGGCCTGGTGGGCGGCGCCAGGTAAGGCCCAGGTGGGCTTCTCCCTCTCCTTCTTTTTTTAATTTGCTTCTGTTTTCTATTAAACTATAACTGTTGGGCTTTATTAAAAATACTAAAATATTTCCAAAAATCCTGAAAATAAATGTGAGCTCTGTTTAGAATATTTCCAACAGGAAACATCTATTTCGAAAATTATTTGAGCATTTAAATTATTTTATAGCATTTAAATGCCCAAATTCAAATACTTATGATTTAAAACATTGACCTTCTGTTGACCTAGAAAATTGTGCACTGATTTTGCCAGAGGTTCTAACCCAAGACAAAGAGGGTGAACTTTTTAGAAGGGCATTTCAGGTTCATTGAAATTATTTTTAGTAAACCCTTGTTGATTTCAGGGGGGGGGTGCTGGGGGTTCTGCCTTCCCCATTTCAAGTTTCTGTTGAAAGAAGACATGATGCAACACTCTAATGCATGGTCTAGCTAGGATGTGACAACTCACCCCCACTCGAAAGAATCTCGTCCCGAGATTTAGGATCCTCTAGAAAGAAGGTAGGGTACTCAAGTCGAAGACGGTCCTCCCTTTCCCAAGTGGCTTCTTTCTCGGAATGGTGTGACCATTGAACCTTGAGAAACTTGATATTATGACGTCGAGTGGTACGCTCGGCTTGATCAAGGATACGAACGGGATATTCCCGATAAGAGAGGTTATCTTGTAGATCAAGCATTTTGTGGTCCACTCCACGGATAGGATCCGCGAAGCAACGCCTGAGTTGTGAAACGTGGAAGACATCATGAACTCTGGATAGATGCAGAGGTAGTTCCAATTGGTAGGCAACTTCTCCTCATTTGGCAAGAATGTGAAAGGGTCCAATGTAACGAGGAGCCAATTTTCCTTTGATACCGAAATGATGGGTTCCTTTTAATGGGGTAACCTGAAGGTAAGCCTTCTCATCGACTTCATAAGTCATAGGCTTATGTTTACGATCATATTGACTCTTTTGACGAGATTGGGCTGTTTTCAATTTCTCACGAATAATGTGAACCTGCTCTTCCGCTTCCTGAATCATATCCGGGCCAAAGAGTTGTCTTTCCCCGGTTTCTGACCAGTTAAGAGGCGTTCGACATTTTCGTCCATAGAGAACTTCGAAAGGAGCTTTGCCCAAGCTAGCTTGATAACTATTGTTATAAGCAAACTCCGTGAATGGGAGGCATTTCTCCCAACTCATTCCGAACGAGATGACAGAAGCTCAGAGCATATCTTCCAGAATTTGATTGACTCGCTCTACTAGACCACTTGATTGAGGATGGAAGGCGGTGCTAAAGGAGAGATGAGTTCCCATAGCATTTTGGAAACTTTCCCAAAATCGAGAGGTGAAGAGACTCCCATGGTCTGAGTTAATTTCCAATGGGACACCATGAAGGGACACTATTCGGGAGATGTATAATTTGGCTAGCTGGTTAGCGGTGATACTCTCACAAACAGGTAGGAAATGGGCTACTTTGGAAAGTCGATCGATCACGACGAAGATGGCATTATTCCCTCTCTTGGTCCTAGGAAACCCAGTGATGAAATCCATACTGATTTTATCCCATTTCCATTCAGGAATAGCCAAAGGTTGAATGGTGCCAGCAGGCCGTTGATGCTCTGCTTTAACGCGACGACAAATGTCGCAATTAGCAATGTATTGAGCGATTTCTCTCTTCATCCTAGTCCACCAAAACCTCTGGCGTAGGTCTTGATACATTTTAGTACTACCGGGATGAATGGTGAGAGGGGATTCATGAGCTTCCTTAAGGATCAGCCGCCTCAGGTTTCGTGCCTTTGGAACCACTAGGCGATTCCCAAAGTATACGACACCTTGATCATCAATGGAGAAACAATTCGCGACTCCTTTCTTAATGTTTCTCCTAATACGGGAGATTCCCGGATCTACCTTCTGTGCCTTGATGATCTGATCCGTAAGGGTAGGTTTCGCCACCAGGGTGGATAGGAATCCTCGAGGAACAATGTGAAGATTAAGCTTACGAAATTCCTCATGGAGAAGTGGTTGATTTTGTTGTAACATCAGATTGTAACAATAGGATTTACGACTTAGTGCATCAGCCATGACATTGGCTTTGCCCGGGGTGTAAGTTATTCCTAAGTCGTAATCCGAGATCAACTTGACCCAACGTCTTTGCCTGAGATTCAAATCTGGTTGGGTGAAGATATATTTCAAACTTTGGTGATCGGTGAAGATCTTGCAACGATTACTGAGGAGGTAATGTCGCCAAGTTTTAAGTGCATGGACTACAGCTGCAAGCTCTAGATCATGTGTGGGATAATTTTCCTCTTGTGGGTGTAATTGCCGTGAAGCATAGGCAATTACCTGACGATCTTGCAAGAGTATGCAACCTAGTCCTTGTCGCGAGGCATCGCAATAGATAATAAAGTCCTTGGAGAAATCTGGTGGTACCAGTACGGGAGCAGATGTCAGGCGTCTTTTCAGTTCCTGAAAACTGAGCTCGCACTGTGGAGTCCACTCGAACTTTTTATCTTTCTTGAGGAGTTCAGTTAGAGGTTTAGCAACCTTGGATAAATTCTCGACGAAGCGGCGGCAATAGCTCGCTAAGCCAAGGAAGCTCCGAACTTGCTTAACCGTCTCAGGTGGAGTCCAATCAAGGACGGCTTTAACTCGCTCGGGATTGACAGCAATACCCTTACCAGAGATTACATGGCCTAGATAGGTTACTTCTGGCAACCAAAATTCACACTTGGAGAATTTGGCATAAGGCGATGCTCTCGAAGTTTCATCAATACCAGCCTTAGATGTTCGGCATGTTCCTCTTCATTCTTGGAGTAGATGAGTATGTCATCAAGGTATACTACGACGAATTTATCCAAGTACTCCATGAAAACCGAGTTCATTAACCGGGAGAAGGTAGCCGGGGCATTGGTTAAACCGAAAGACATAACGGTGTACTCGTATTGGCCATAACGAGTAACAAAGGCCGTTTTGGGAATGTCCCCGTTTCTGATTTTGATTTGATGGTAGCCCAACCTCAAATCCATCTTGGAAAAGACTGAGGATCCAACTAGCTGATCATATAGATCGTTGATCCTGGGAAGCGGGTATTTGTTCTTGATGGTGACCAAGTTGACAGGTCGGTAATCCACAACCATTCGATCTGTTCCATCCTTCTTCTTGACGAAGAGGACGGGGCAAGCCCAAGGAGAGGAACTAGGACGGATGAAACCCTTTTCAAGGACTCATCGAGTTGGTTCTTAAGCTCGGCTAGTTCTAAGGGTGCCATCTTGTAGGGTCTTCTAGAAATTGGAACGGTTCCTGGAACAAGGTCTATCACAAACTTGACATCCCTGTCAGGTGGAACACCTGGTAGTTCTTCTGGAAAGACATCCGGAAAGTCTCGGACTACCGGAACATCCTCAAGGTCTGGAAGAGGGTTGGCATTTAGAGAGTAAAGCTGGCGCTTGGCCACTCGAGTTAAGACATTAACTGTCTTACCCGATGGGTGAGTAAGTTGAACGGTTCTAGTGGCACAATCAATCTTAGCATAATGAGCTGACATCCAGTCCATACCTAAGATGATGTTTATGTCCGAGGACTTGAGAGCTATTAAGGATGCAAGGAAGACAAGCCTATCAACAAGAATTTCGTTCCCATGGCTTACCCTAGAAGTTTGCCATTTGGAACCCGGAGTTTGAATTACCATGGAAGTGGGCATGTCACAGAATGTCGTGTTATGCAATCGAGCATAGTTCTCGGATATGAATGAATGAGATGCTCCAGTATCGAAAAGAACAGATGCCGGATGGCAGTTAACAAGGAGCGTACCAAGGACAACGTTGGGATCCTCATGAGCCTCCTCGGCTGAAACATAATTGACATGGCCACGTGCAGTGGTGGCCGGCTTGGCGTAGAACGTTTTTCCCGCGGGCTTACCACGACCAACGGACTTTCCAGTTTGATTGGGGTTGTTGATCTGGGGACACTCTCGGCTATAGTGACCCGACTCTCCACACTCAAAGCATGTCACCACATTGGGGCGTGGAGCAGCATTAGCAGCGGGGCCACCATAGAGCTTGGGCGGTGCAAGTTGCTATTTGGGACGGGGTGCCTCAAAGGATGGCCTCGAGATGAACCTAGGTGGCAGTGCCGTGCTTGGAATCCACACCCGGCGCTTCTGAGCTCTAGAGCCGGATGAAGAGCCAAAATCATGGGAGTGCTTGCGTGAAGCGTCATAATCAGTCTGGCCTGTCTCAGCACTGATGGCTTTGTTGACCAACTTCTGAAAGGAGGTGCACTCGTGCAGACGAAGATCGCGGTGAAGCTCAGGGCTAAGTCCCTTGCGGAACCTTGCCTGCTTCTTAGCATCAGTCGATACCTCTTCAGGGGCATAACGTGCCAGGTTCCCAAATTCACGACTGTAAGCATCCACGGTCAGTCTTCCTTGGGTGAAGTTGCAGAAATCCTCCCTCTTGCGATCCATGAGACCTTCCGGAATGTGATGCTCATGGAAAGCCTCACTGAATTCAGCCCAAGTAGTGATTTGACCGACCGGGTGCATAGCTTCGAAGTTTTCCCACCAAAGGCTAGCAGGGCCTTCGAGGTGATAGGCAGCATAGGTAACCTTGTCGGCTTCGGCTACGTTGGCAGAATGTAGCTTGTGGGTGATGCTGTGAAGCCAGTCATCCGCGTCGAGGGGCTCGACGGAATGGTTAAACTTTGGTGGGTACAGCTTGATAAAGTCATTGATTGACACCAAGTCATTTCGCGGGTGGCGTGCAGTGTTCTGCTCAATCCGCTCCAACAGGCGGTTGGTCTCACGCTTGTTTCTTTCTGCCTCCAGCATTACTTCGGCCAGAGAAGGCGGGTGAGGCAGATTTTCACCTCTAGCAGCACTGGCTTCCCCCTGCTCCGGGGCAGCAGGGTTGCTGCGGGTGTTGACCATCCTAGGAGAAAACAAGACAACGGTTTAGACAAGGATGGCTCAAACTTAGCAAGGAAGTGCAGAATGTAATGGATAACACGGAATGGAGAGATGTTCATCCGTATGTCATGGTAATATAAAACTGCCATATATATACCAACGGTCATACACGTCATACATAGTTTAGTACAAGCCCAGGCTACAGTACAACTATGATGAAAGACGTTACATCTCATCGGAGGCATTCCAAGCTCCTATACATTATTTGTCTACACCTCCAGAATCGATTACACGCAAAGTCATATTCCACAAGTCACGCAGGACAGTGGAGATACAACTACTACAATACTAGTAGTACTACTACTAACTCAGACAGCTCCGTAGTAGTCCTCATAGAAGTCACCTCCATAGCCTGGAAGTTCAATGTGACCATCCGGGAACAGACGGTCCTGAGGAGCCTGTGGACCATAGGGGCTAGGATGGGGTCTTGGACCAACAAACGGTGGCCTGCGGGGACCACGGGGTGGGGTGATGCCTCCCACATCACGCCAATCCACCACGTCTGGCAAAGCAGACCTCACAGGATACAGATCCCTTGTATCCATACATCCAGCTTGCACCGCAGGTGCAAACCGAGTCAATGTGGCCCAATGATCAGCACGAGTATTAAAAAGCTCCAGCCTCAAGGCCCGATTCTCTCGGTCCTTATCTTCGAGCATCTCAGCAGTGGTACGAGTTAATGAATCCTCCTGAGTGGAGTCGGGATAGATAGCCTGAAGATACTCTTGCGCTCCCGGAAGTGAAGCTCACATGTAACGGAAATCAATGTTCCGAAGCAGGCCAGTCCGGACTCGCATGACGGTCATCATGGAATAGGCAGCATCCTGCACAGCCATCTCAACGGTAACCCCGAGTCCATAGGAACAGTGAAGGGGCTCGGTAGATCCAGGATAAGAAGGAAATATCCTGACGGTGCAGATATACTGGCTTTGATTAAAGTCGCGGAACTGCTCTTCGACAGTGTATTCGGGATACCAACGGTAACCCGTCTCGATCATGACCCGGACTAACATAGCAGTATGACCGGGCACGTCGAGGCACCTGGTCAGGCGAACCACTTGGTTTTGAACATGGTTGGCCATCTGAAAGCACAACCACAATGCAAAGACATTATAATTCCTAGGAAAAATTGGACAACATAACGACTGTAAATGCTCAGAAAAAGATTTGAGACATCCACAACAGTTCACAATACCGCTCAACAACATCATATCAAGGTTCTGATTCAATTAGGAACATACTAGGAATAGTAGAAACTAAACTGGGACTTGTAACAATAATCCTATAAGCTACTACGGATTAGTAACACGTGAGCCTGATAGAAGAAGAGAGCCTAGTCCTTAACCCACGTTGAATGAGAAGAGAATGACTCAGATAAGAGGCATAGGGTAAAGGAGTAAAAGAGCCTTACGTTCCCTCCCACAATCAATTCCCCTACATATAACTAAAGCATTTCTAGACTCGACATCGACCAGTTTGGCTCAATGAACCTACAGGCAGTCCGGCTCTGATGCCAACGCTGTCAGGACCCCGATTCCAAGCCACATCGATCTAGCCGGTAACACCTCATATCACTTTGCGGCCTCACGCACGGTATCCCACGGGTGTCGCCTTACCATGGCCCGGGACCATTTGCGCCTTTTGGCTCACGTATATGATAGTGTCGCTAGCATCCATATGACAGAGAACCCGGGCCGACATGGCTAGTCGTGAACCCAAAGCGGCACAGACCTATGGAGACAGGCATACATGAATCACATCGAGCATGTCGGTCATCAGTGAGTGATTCCGGGCTGTAGCACTGGGCTAACAGGACTCCAAGGAACCCGGGCTGTAGCAGGCTAGGCAGGACTCTGGAAGTCACCGCGTGACATTTCCCCGAAGGGACAGACATAGGAACGAAGTGAATCACATGCCGGCCAGTCAAGTGTCCTGAGCAATAGTGCTGGGCTAGCAGGGCTCCGGTGAACCGGGCTGTAGCGGACTACTATGGCTTGAGGAGCACTAGACTACATTTCCCCATAAGAAAGGCTGCCAAGGATAAACAAGTAGATTGTCGGATCCCACTCATACCAAGCATTTCAATCATACACACAATATGCCCGATATGAGTACATACAACATGGCATCACAACAAAACTCTACAACTCAAGTACTTTATTTAAAGGCTCCAGGGAGCCATACATAACATGTTCATACAGATAGGGGTCACATGACCCGACACTCAAGTCATACAATCATACAAGCACATGCAGAAGCAACTAGTCTGAGTACAGACTCTAGAAAGAAAGAAGGCTTCTCGAAGCCTGTCTATCTACATAGGGCCCTCCATGGCCAGGATCACCACCTGGGTGGCTAGTCACTCGTCGACGTCAAGGTCTACATAGAACCCATCGGAGGGGGCGGTGTTGTCGTCTGAAAACAGTAATTAAGCAAACATGAGTACAAGGGTACTCAGCAAGTCTTACAACATGACCTACTATACATGCTCATTCTCAAGAAGATGGTGGGGTTAATGCAGCAAGCCAGCTTTGACTCTTGGCTAAACTATCCTACGGAACTTCTCTAGTAAAATAGTTTTCGCACACGAGTCCACTACTCACCAACACAATACTCCACCGGGGATCCTCCCTCGTCATCCTACGAGAGGGCCATCCTCGGTACTCACACTTATCTTGAGTCTTTTAGTAGTATCCATTTACTTGTCTATGAACTGTATAGGCAACCAAGTAGTCCTTTACCGCGGACGTGGCAATTCGAATAGTTTTATACCCTGCAGGGGTGTACTTCTTCATACACGCTTTCACCACTTACCGCCGTTTACACGACATGTACTCGGCAACCTTCAAGCGGAAGCCCAGTGAGGGTGTCGGCCACGGCCTACCTAAACACCTAAGTCTCTAGTCCAGGTTTATCGCCTATCCAGGTTCCATCCGCAGGGAGTCCGGCCGAGGTTTCCACATACGGCCCCGAACAATGTGAACAGGGTTCCCGAGACACCAAACAGGTGACTCGGTACACCGTGCCACTGTGTATCTACCGCAACATAGCCCACCCCTAGGGCCAGCGCGACGCACGGCCGCCAACACATAACCTACAAGCACCAGGAACTATTTGCAACTCCTGGACAGAGTACTAGGGTGATTAAGAAGCCGAGAGGGTCCATTGGTTTCGGGCCCAATGTACGGTAGTAACTGCATCTTAAATCACACATACAGATCTCAGTTCTTATGGACGGCCTCAATGAAACAACCCACCATGTACTCCTACATGGCCTCTCATTGATACCTTTACCAAAACATGTTCAACACATCCCTCACATTACCGGCATAAGCATTTCACTCTAGCCCATCACCCAGATGAACCAGACCTGACACAACTCTAAGCATAGCAGGCATAGCAAGGTAGGAATCACATACATGGCTCAATCAACTCCTACACATGCTAGTGGGTTTCATCTAGTTACTGTGGCAATGACAGGTCATGCAGAGGATAAGGGTTCAACTACCGTAGCACACAGCAGTTTGAATCGCGTTGTCTTAATGCAGTAAACAAGAGCAGAAGCGAGAACATGGGTTTGTATCGGAATGATCAATGGGTTGCTTGCCTGATGGAGTGGTAGTGGGATACTGCCCTTCAGTTGGATACTCGTGAATATCCTCGGAGGCAGAACCTACCACGAAGAACACATCGGAACACAATCAACACATGATGATATGCAACAACATGATGCATGCTATGACATGGCAATATGAATGTGTCTTGGCCTAATGCAAGCTAAAAGAGAAAGGGATGAACTCATTTGAATCAAAGATTCAAATATTAGCTCATTAAACATGGCTTTAATAGTGCATTTCCTTATTCTGCTTAAACAGCAAGGTAAACTTGTTTTGTCATGCATGAAACCATTACAGATGGATAGATTGAATTTTTCTGATAATTTTTCATATATAAATTATTTCATTTGGAGTTATGGTTGATTTTCTATGAATTTTTGAAGTTTGAACTATTTTCTGGAATTTCCTGTATAAAACTAATTCCAGTAAATCAATTACTGCGTCAGCAATGCATCAGGGTGATGTCAGGGTCAACGGGGACGTCTAGGTCAAACCTGACTGGTGGGTCCCGCGTGTCGGTAATTAATTAAACTAACTAATTTTAGTTAGAAACTAATCTGGATAATTAGCAGAGGGGGGCCCCACTTGTCATTGACTCAGGGGAGTCAACTGGGCCCACCCATTCCACTTCAGTGGTCAAACCCACCGGTCAACAGGGCTAATCCCGCCAGCGTTGAGTCGCCGGCGAGGCCGAGACGGCGGAGGGCTTCGGAAAACGCCCTCAGGCGACCAAAACGACGGCGGAGATCATCTACGGATAGCTGGGAACAAGCCGCAGTGTTTGGTGGTGGTGGTTGGGCTCGGGGTGGCCGGAAACGTCGCCGGCGATGAGCTTTGCGGTCACCGGAGTAGGGTGAAAGTGAGCCCGAGGCTACGGGGCACGGCGAGGCGCGTGGTGAGGTGCGTTGTGCCCCTAGGGATGCGGTGAAGTTGTTAGACTAGGTGGCGTGGCCGGTGCTTGGCCGGAGACACGTCGGCGACGAGCTCCGCGGCGGTGCGTGCGGGTGAGCTCCGTGTGCTCGCTGTGGTGCACGAGGAGGAGAACTGAGAGGACGGGGAGGTAGCTGGGCTCACAGCGGTCACGCAGAGACGGACAGCGCGGTCGGGGACGAGCCGGAGCAAGCGGGGCGGCAGAGGCGATCTGGGCAGCCCGAGGTTGAAGACGAGCTCGGTGGAGTCGTTTGCAGGCTTCTGGCGGGGCGTGGCTTGGTGGAGCGATTGAGGAGGAAGTGGCGGAGCTTCAGGACACGGTGGAGCAGCATGGGGACAGCGGTGGACGCGACTACGGTGATGGAACGGCGACGGCTGCGTCGGCCATGGCGAAGGGGAGCGAGGGAGTGAGGCAGGGGGCGAGTGAGCGTGTCCAGGGGGTCGAGGCGGCAACGTGGAGCCTGTCCAGGCCAGCAGGGCGACGAGGGGAGGAAGCAGGGCGGCAGCCAGCTGCATGGCGCACGGGGGTGCCGCTGTCGAGCACCTGCCTGCCTGGCCAAGCCAAGCTGCTCGCTGGCGCGGTGGCTGGGCTGGTTCGGCAGGTGGGCCTGGTGGGCGGCGCCAGGTAAGGCCCAGGTAGGCTTCTCCCTCTCCTTTTTTTTTAATTTGCTTCTGTTTTCTATTAAACTGTAACTGTTGGGCTTTATTAAAAATACTAAAATGTTTCCGAAAATCCTGAAAATAAATGTGAGCTCTGTTTAGAATATTTCCAACAGGAAACATTTATTCCCAAAATTATTTGAGCATTTAAACTATTTTATAGCATTTAAATGCCCAAATTCAAATACTTATGATTTAAAACAATGACCTTCTGTTGACCTAGAAAATCGTGCACCAATTTTGCCAGAGGTTCTAACCCAAGACAAAGAGGGTGAATTTTTAGAAGGGCATTTCAGGTTCATTGAAATTATTTTTAGTAAACCCTAGTTGATTTCAGGGGGGGGGGGGTTGTTGGGGGTTCTGCCTTCCCCATTTCAAGTTTCTATTGAAAGAAGACATGATGCAACACTCTAATGCATGGTCTAGCTAGGATGTGACAGCACTTATGTGCGACCCCCAGGCGCCGATGACCTAAGTCACGTAATTCAGCAGCCAGAGGAATCGGCCAGGCAATTCTGGACACGGTTCCTAACAAAGAAAAATCAAATAGTCGACTGTCCGGACGCTGAGGCCCTAGCATCCTTCAAGCACAATATCCGTGACGAGTGGCTTGCCTGGCACCTTGGACAGGAAAAGCCGAAGTCTATGGCAGCACTCATGACACTCATGACCCGCTTTTGCAGGGGAGAAGACAGCTGGCTCGCTTGTAGCAACAATATGACCAAGAACCCTGGTAATTCGGATACCAGGGACAGTAGTGGCAGGTCGCATCGCAACAAGCAGAAGCGCCGCATTAACGTCAACAATACTGAGGATACGACAGTCAATGCCGGATTCAGAGGCTCTAAATCCGGTCAGCGGAAAAAGCCATTCAAAAGGAATCCTAGGGGCCCGTCCAGTTTGGACCGAATACTCGACCGCTTATGCCCGAAAAGCCGTCCAATCACACCAACATGAATTGTTGGGTGTTCAAGCAGGCAGGCAAGTTAAATGCCGAAAATGAAGACAAGGGGCTGCATAACGATGACGACGAGGAGCCCCGGCTGCCGAACAACAGTGGACAGAAGGGTTTTCCCCCACAAGTCCGGACGGTGAACATGATATACGCAACCCACATCCCCAAGAGGGAGCGGAAGCGCGCGTTAAGGGACGTATACGCGATAGAGCCAGTTGCCCCAAAGTTCAACCCATGGTCCTCCTGCCCGATCACCTTTGATCGAAGGGACCATCCCACTAGCACCCGTCACGGCGGATTCGCCGCGTTGGTTCTAGACCCAATTATTGACGGATTTCAGCTCACTAGAGTCCTTATGGACGGCGGCAGCAGCCTGAACCTGCTCTACCAGGATACAGTGCGGAAAATGGGCATAGATCCCTCGAGGATTAAGCCCACCAAAACAACCTTTAAAGGCGTAATACCAGGTGTAGAGGCCAACTGTACAGGCTCAATCACACTTGAAGTGGTCTTCGGATCTCCGGATAATTTCCGAAGCGAGGAGTTAATCTTCGACATAGTCCCGTTCCGTAGTGGTTATCACGCACCGCTTGGGCGAACCGCATTTGCCAAGTTCAATGCGGTACCGCACTATGCATACCTTAAGCTCAAGATGCCAGGCCCTCGAGGAGTAATTACGGTCAATGGAAACACCGAACGCTCCCTCCGAACGGAGGAGCACACGGCGGCCCTTGCAGCGGAAGTACAAAGCAGCCTCTCTAGGCAGTTCTCCAGTCCGGCCACTAAATGACCGGACACCGTCAAGCGCGCCCGGAGTAACCTACAACAAGACCGCCTGGCATGATCCGAGCAGGTGTAGCAATGCGGCCCCAACCCCAACCCTCACAAAAAGGCGACGTCAGTACTTCGCGTACATAACTACGCTCTAGAGATACCATGGGAACAGGGGGAGGGGCACCATCACGGCACGCCCGAAACACGGCTTAAACTGCACCAGGGGCTGCCGATTTTTTAATTTTCTCTTACTTTCAGGACTCCACTCTTGGGAAGGCCTGTTCGGCAGTTCAATTGCCGCACAAACGATGCAAGAACCAGGGAAGCAAACAAGCCATGCCGCATTACGGAACTCCCAGGTGGTCTCTATCACGAGCAGTATACCTGTTTCGCATATTATTCAGCAGCTTGCCCCTAGAGCGGACATGTTAAATAGTCCAACCTTTTGCTTATCACATTATTTGTATCGTTCTGCCTTGATCGCAGCCCTCTTTAATAAACAATGCATAGCTTTTGTCTATTTTTGCATTACTTCTTTTACTTATTTATTTATATATGTTCCTTAATGACATGTTGCACCCGTACACTTTGGTACGGCCAAAATACACCAGGGGCTTCAGTACCCCTCAATATGGTGTGAGAAGTCCGAACACTTTAACAAGTGCGGCACCCCGAACTTATAACATTATATGCATCAGCTCCGAATCATGTCTTGGTTCAATAGTTGGGTTTACCCGGCTCCTATGTTTTGGTGCCTTACGTTCCGCTATATCGGCTAAGGTAGCACTAGGAGAACCACTTCGATTGTGCCCCGATTGAGCTGGGTCGAGCACCTTAGTGGAAAAAGCTAAAACTGACTGTCATGATGAAGCGAGAGCTGGTCACTGTTCGAAGAGGTTTTTTCGAGTCCCGAAAGACTTATGCCGCTTAGGGCGAGGAGCCGGCTCTGTCTGGCCAAGGCGTGGATAGCGCCCCGAACTCGGTCTTCCAAATACCAGGGGCTTCGCCGAAATTTAAAATTATAGAATTCTATGGCTAAGTGAGAGTGTTCACGCATTATAGTCCTATTGCCTTGTTCGTTAGGCTGAGCGCCTCCCTCGAAGGACCCAAACATGGGAAAAAGAGCGCTCAGGTTTATCCCCGAACACCCCAGCACTAGCGGCATGGGGGCAGAAGCCGACGTCTCGCCATCTCTCAGATTTGATAAACAGCCGCACAGAAGGTAATATTTTAAATTCAAACAACATTGCTTAGCGCATATGAACAAGTTTTCAGCACACAGGACAAAATGAGCGAGTTTTACTCAAAAATTACATCCATAGAACATTCATCCGCCATAAGGCGGGCACCCTTCAGAACATCCTTATAATAATTCTCGGGCTTGCGATGCTCTTTCCCCGGCGGTGGCCCGTCCTTCACAAGCTTCTCAGCATCCAGCTTGCCCCAGTGCACCTTAACACGGGCAAGGGCCCTACGGGCACCTTCAATGCAGACGGAGCGCTTGATGACTTCGAGCCTTGGACAGGCCTCCACCAGCCGTCGCACCAGCCCGAAATAGCTCCTAAGCTGAGCCTCTCCAGGCCACAGCCGAACTATGAGGCCCTTCATGGCATGTTCGGACGCCTTGTGGAGCTCGACCAGTTGCTTCAGCTGGTCGCTCAGGGGCATGGGGTGTCCGGTCTCAGCATACTAAGACCAGAACACCTTCTCCATCGAGCTGCCCTCCTCGGCTCAATAGAATGCGGCGGCATCGGACACACTCCGGGGAAGATCTGCGAACGCGCCTGGAGAACTCCGGATTCGGGTAAGTAACAAGTAACTCACGCTTATGTGTTTGCTTTGCATAAAGAATGCCTTACCCGCCGCTATCTTCTTCACCTCCTCCAACTCCTGGAGGCTCTTTTGGGATTCGGCCTTGGCAGACTTGGCATTTTCAATAGCCACCGCGAGTTCGGACGCTCGCGTCTTTGAGTCAAGCTCCAAACTCTCATGTTTTTCCATGAGAGCCTGGAGCTCTTGCCGCACCTTGCCAACCTCGGCCTCATACTTCTCCCGCTCGGTGCGCTCCGAGGCTGCCCTCTTCTCGGCCTCATCTGGCGCTTGCTTAAGGGTCGCCACCTCAGACGTGGCCCCTACAATAGCCATGATAATCCTGTCATTTTTTGCAATTGCACCTTATATATATGAATTACTCTGGTGCGGCAATTGCACCTTATATATATCTGGATACCAGACGTGGCCCCTCAGAGTAATTCATAGTATTTCTTACCTTCATTGTCCTCGACTGCTTCTTGGCACGCCCGAGCTCTTGCTCGGACCGCTCGAGGTCCTGCTTTAGCGTGTCCACTTCCGCGGTCAGTGCGGCGGACGCAAGCAGAGAAGCCTGCATACGCATATTGACTCCTTTTTGTTAGACTCCTACGAATTTTATTTGATCCTCTATTCGGCTTTTCTTCCCGAACGCCAAACAGAGCATCAGGGGCTACTATCTATGCGGTAATATCATTTACACACTCTTTACTTACCTCAAAGCCTGTCAAAAGGCTAGTACAAGCTTCAGTCAGTCCACTCTTGGCGGACTGAACCTTCTGGATCACCGCACTCATAATAGTGCGGTGCCCCTCGTCGATGGAAGCGCCTTGGAGCGCCTCCAACATATTGTCCGGCGCCTCCGGTTGGACGGAGGTCACCGGCATGGCGGGCTTGCTCCTCTTGGAAGGAGGTCGCCCGCCGGACTGTGGAACCTTTGAAGGTTCTGGAGCGGTGTCCGGCCTAGGGCCGGACTTGGTGCCCTGGGGGGTCTCATCCCCTTTACTCCTGGAGTCCGGGAGGTCGCCTTGCGGCGCCTCCAGGACCACCTCCTCCCGGATTGGAACCTGTTGGGACGACACTTTGGTGTCGTCCGTAGGGCGGGGGGAGGAAGCCGTCGGAAGCGAGTTCACGTCCGACGAGTCCAGTGAGCCACTCGACGACGCGTCGAGCCGGTCTTTGGGTGGGCTCCATAAACACATTCGACATAAGGGAAAGCTGTGCAATAAACGAATACTATGAATTACTCTGGTATCCAGATACTTACAATTTGGCCAGGGGCTTGGCCCTGGGCGCCCACTCCTCTCCGCTGTTGTCGGCGTCGGTGGAGTAGTCCGGAGAAAGGGTATTCCCCTTCTTGGACCCTTCGGCCTCCCCAGTTGGGGCGGCCTTCCTTTTCTTCCCTTCCCCCGCTGGAGGGGGAGGGGTCTCTTCTTCCTCCTCCTCGTCTTCATGGGAGGAGTGCGTCTTGGATTCGTTGGATGGTGAATCCGACACCTCCAGGCGCCGGGCACTCTTTCGAGTCCCCGCGACCTTTTTTGCGGCCTTCTTCTCCGGCACCACATAGGGTGCCGGAACCAGCAGCTTCGCCAAGTGGGCATCGGCTGGGTCTTCGGACAAAGGCGCCGGACAGTCGATCCGTCCGGACTTCGCCTGCCAATCCTGCCAAAGGTAAGGGAGCTTAGATCCCGCACAGAGTTAAACTATGAAAAACTAGTGCCCTGTAAAAGGTACAAAAAACTTACCGCGCTAGCGTGACGCTGCGCGCTGAATCCTCGGTCCTCGGTAGCGGATGAGGGAGCCTCGGCGCCTTTGAAAAGCACCTTCCAGGCATCTTCATACTTCGTGTCGAAGAGCCTGCTCAGAGTTCCGTGCTGTGTTGGATTGAACTCCCACAGATTGAAGGCCCGTTGTTGACACAGGAGGCTCAGGCGGATGAGCATAACCTGGACTACGTTGACAAGCCTGAGCTGCTTGTTCACCAGGGATTGGATGCATGTTTGCAGTCCGGTCACCTCCTTTTGGTTGCCCCACGACAGGCCCGTCTCTTTCCAGGACGTGAGCCGCGTTGGGGGTACGGACCAGAACTCGGGGGCTGCGACCCACTTAGGGTTGCGCGGCTCGGTGATGTAAAACCATCCCGATTGCCACCCCTTCAGGGTCTCCACAAAGGAGCCCTCGAGCCATAGGACGTTGGCCATCTTGCCCACCATGGCGCCTCCGCACTCCGCTTGGTTGCCGCGCACCACTTCGGCTTGACGTTGAAAGTCTTGAGCCATAGGCCGAAATGGGGGCGGATGCGGAGGAAAGCCTCACACACGATGATAAACGTCGAGATGTTGAGGATAAAATTCGGGGCTAGATCATGGAAATCCAGGACGTAGTAGAACATGAGCCCCCGGACAAATGGATGGAGAGGGAAACCCAGTCCGCGGAGGAAATGGGGGAGGAACACCACCCTCTCATGGGGCCTAGGGGTGGGGATGAGCTGCCCCTTTTCGGGAAGCCGGTGCGCAATGGCATTAGACAAGTATCCGGCCTTCCTTAGTATTTTGATGTGCCCCTCCGTGATGGAGGAGGCCATCCACTTGCCTCCTGCTCCGGACATGGCTGGAGAAGGTTGAGGTGGGGAGTGCGGACTTGGGTGCTGGAGCTCGAGTGCGCGAGAATGGATAAGCAAGGGAGGAAGAAGGCGTAGGTGAAAAGGTGGATCCTTATCCCCTTAGGTGGACGCAACTACGTGTCCCCACCAGCCTGGTAAAACTCGCTTATCTCCCAAGCGCCGTAATCAATGGCGCGGTTGGGTTACCCACGCCCGTGTTGATGAGAATCCCGGAATAAGGGGACACGATCTCTGCTTTGACAAGATGTGCCAAGGAAACCGCCTCGCATAACGCGCTGAGATGGGATAGTAAAACGGTTCGAATAAAGGCTTGGCCGTGGTGTGACACACTACGGAATACGTCAGCAGATTAGATTTGTGTAAATATTATTCTCTCTATGGCAATATGTGGAAACTTATTTTGCAGAGCCGGACACTATCTTTGTGTTCAAAATCTTCTATGAAGTACTTGAAGGAGGAACCCGCCTTGCAATGCCGAAGACAATCTGCGCGTTGGACTCGTCGTCATTGAAGCCTGGTTCAGGGGCTACTGAGGGAGTCCTGGATTAGGGGGTGTTCGGATAACCGGACTATACCTTCAGCCGGACTCCTGGACTATGAAGATACAAGATTGAAGACTCCGTCCCGTGTCCGGAAGGGACTTTCCTTGGCATGTAAGGCAAGCTTGGCGATACGGATATGAAGATCTCCTACCATTGTAACCGACTCTATGTAACCCTAACCCTATCCGGTGTCTATATAAACCAGAGGGTTTTAGCCCGTAGGACAACATACATATCAACAATCATACCATAGGCTAGCTTCTAGGGTTTAGCCTCCTCGATCTCGTGGTAGATCTACTCTTGTACTACCCATATCATCAATATTAATCAAGCAGGACGTAGGGTTTTACCTCCATCGAGAGGGCCCGAACCTGGGTAAAACTTCGTGTCCCTCACCTCCTGTTACCATCCGGCCTAGACGCACAGTTCGGGACCCCCTACCCGAGATCCGCCGGTTTTGGCACCGACAACGTGGGTAACCCAATCGTGCCTATTGGTATGATTCCTCAATTTTAGGCAAGTACCAAACGGCCACGAGGAGGATGCTTGATATTCACCCTCTTTATAAAGAGGCCAAGGCCTGTCCTTTTTCCCCTCTCGTGCTCAATCAAATCGTTCACCCGCCTCGAGTTCCAACACCCAAGGCTCAGGTCAGGCGCTTCGGACCTTCAACCATGTCCGGATCCAACCTCCAAGGTCGGTGGATGCCTTCCTCTGTCATAGAGGAGGACATCAAGAAGCTGAGAGAGGCCAGGTATCTGACCGCCAAAATCTCGCACAAGCTGCCTGCCTGAGGGCCGGTCATCCCCATTCCTGAACCCAACGAGAGTGTTGTGTTCATGTCTCACTTCCTCCGAGGGCTAGGCCTCGCTCTGGATCCCTTTGTTAGGGGGCTCATGTTTTATTACGGGCTGGATTTCCATGATCTGGCCCCAGGTTCCCTCCTTCACATCTCGTCGTTCATCGTCGTGTGTGAGGCCTTCCTCTGCATTACCCCACACTTCGGCTTGTGGCTCAAGACTTTCAATGTGAAGCCGAAGATGATCGAGGGGCGTCACGCAGAGTGCGAAGGTGCCGTAATAAGCAGAAGCGCTGATGTTCCATAGCCAGAGGGTTCCTTCCCAGAGGTGTCCAGTTTATGGCAGCGGGAGTGGTTTTACATCACAGCTCCCCAGAGTACCAAGTGGGTAGCCGCCCGTGCCTTTCGCTCAGGCCCTGACCACAACTGACGCCATGGATCAACAAGGGGCTGAACTGGGGGCCAGTAAATGATGTGCCGATATTGCAGAGTCGCATCTGAGATCTCCTTGAGAGAGATGTCAGCCTGGTCTTGGTAATGCAAGTCATGCTAGTTCGTCGAGTCCCACCTTGCAAACGTCGACCCCTCCGTATGTGGGAGTTCAACCCGGAAGGACCGCGAACTATTCAACACTTGCTCGGCATGACGCTCAAAGAGATGTACAAATTGTTCTTCGAACCCCAAATAAAGTGTCCGGACACCACCGAGGATGCGGGTCTGAGCTGTAATAGCCCTGATACCCAAGTAAGTAATCCCATGGACGAACATGCTTGTCTTTTTATTTATCATAACATCATTCTGAAAAGTTGCTCTTTGACCAGGACTGGATAACAAAGGCGAAGATGATCAGGTGTTCAGCCCCCCTTCCCAAAGGCTCGGCCAATCCGGTACTAGACAGAATGCTTGAGCCGGCGCCTTATCAGGCGCCCTCAGAGGAAGATAAAGGGGAAAATAAAGAGGCTGGAAGCGGGCCTCGCTCATTATTCATCCAAACCGGGGGAATTAGCGCCTCCGCGAAGGAGGATAACCAGGGAGAAGATTCTGAAATTCCCTCTCCCGAAGGAAGGAAGAGGACCACCTCTGAAGACCCGGAAACAAAGGTTTCCAAACGGGGGAAGAAATCTTCGCCAGAGGGTCCTGCCTTGGAGGGTACTCTTGCCGCACAGTGTTCGCAAGGGGATCAGCCCTCTACCGAGCTGTAAGTAAACAAAAAGTACTTAATAGTAAAAATATCTTACATTACTTCTAAAGATAATAACCGAAGCATATATCTTGCAGTTCGGATCGTAGCCCTTCTCGACAGAGTTCGTCTTCGGGGGATCTTCTTCCGGAGATGATGGAGAGCGAAACACCTCCCCCTGCCACCTCGCCTCATGAGGCGGGTGACCCTGAAGTGTCGTCGCGGAGGGTTTCTCCTGATCCACCAAGGCCAGAGGGTAATCCTTTGGCCACCCGAAGTCCTTAGTATTCAGCTCCTAAAGAGAGCAACAGAAAGAGTCCAGAACCGTATAGTGTGTGGTCGGACGCACTGAAGGATCTTCTGGAGCAAGCGGCCATCTCAAAAGCGCATCGTACGCTAATGGGTACGGTGATTGAAAGGATTTCATCCGCCGAAAGTGGGTTGCATGAAGCTTTTATGAGTCTGCTGAAAGGCTTTGAGGTACGTGAAATAGTGTGTGTTTTTGATAGTACCGCACATGTTAGGTGTGCCCTATGCAGATAGTAGCCCCTGAGACTGGTTGCCACCGAGAACGGCGGCAAACAGAGGATCATAGTCCCAAGTAATAATCAGACCGCCTTCATGTGCAGGTGGCTGAAGGTCTGGTGGCTAGCCGGACTGATGAGTTTGCCGAGCTAAAGCGACAACTTGATGCGGCAGATGCCGACATCGTGCTTGTCAACAAGCGGCTTGACGAGGCACAGGGTATGTGATTTCTCCTGTGATCAACACATAGTAAGAGGAGCATGATGCCAGCATCCTTAATATGTTGTGACTGCAGATGGAGCTGCCACCGTGGAGACCCTTCGGGCGGAACTTGCCCGAGCCAAGGAGCAAGCCAGAAATAGCAATGCGGCCGCTCTGAAGGCGGTCGAAGAGCTGAGGGTTGAACAGGCCGCGCATTGCCAGAGCAAGGAAAGAATGGACAAGATGGCCGTCGAGTTGAAAGATGCCGCCGACCGTTACCGGCTTCTTGAAAAAGAAAGCCGAGCGAAGGCCACGGACTTGGAGAAGGCCATGGTAGCAGCCAAGGAAACCCGCTCCAAAATCAGAGCGATGAAGGAGGAGCTGCATCAAGCTGGAGATATCGCGGCTGGGAAGCCCTTTTTGTTGCCGACTAAGTTCGGAGATCCGAAGTATGCCCCTCTTGATCAACTATGGAGTTCCGCAGACGCATACGTGGATTTGGCAGCAAGTGGTGCTGATGCGGCCGAGTACTTCAAGGATCAAAAAGATCGTGAAGTGGAAATGCTGTTCTGGTCATAGTTCCATGCTCCAGTGCGTCAGCTGCTGTTGAATGAGCGAATGACCAAGTGGGCCGAGCTCCATAGGTTGTCCGAACTTGCCATGAGGTCTGTTGTGGGTCATCTGTGGCCGGAAGGGCCACGGCCGAATAGTTACTTTAGTTTAGTGCAACAATTCCTTGGTGCTGTGCCGCACATCGACGCTATGAAGAGGTCGGCATGCATAGAGGGTGCGCGGATGGCACTTGCCCGTGTCAAGACATATTGGGCAGAGACGGAGGGCACCACTATTGCAACACAGGGTTCGGCCGTGGGCTGAGTAGCTGCCGAGCACTACTTTGAAGAAGTCCTTGAAGGCGCTCGTTCGATAGAGGCGCAGTGCTTGAAGAATATTATGTTCTAGTGACATGTATTCCTGTTGTAAAAACAATGTTTTATTGAATTATTAAAGGCTGTGTTTATACTTTTGCCTGAAAGTATTATGATGCCTCCTGTGCGGCCGTTTATGAATATAACCTGAAAGTTTGCAGTAGACGGCTTACGCCCCCACGCATATAATGCGGGGGTGTTCGCAAAAAACGTGTATTCACACTTAATCCAATGTCTTGGTCCATAAAGGAGGTGGTAGCGCAGCGAACGAGGCAATCCGACTATATTGCTTTAACACTTTCACTTAGCCATAGGAGTTTGATGGTGGGACTACTAGATAGCCCCTGGCACCCCCACGCTCGTCCAAATACGGGGCGCGTACGTACATGACCGGGGAACGACCCTTCGTTAATGCGGAGGAATCCCGAAGATTCCGCTAAGTCATCGAGTGGTTGACTAGTCTCGTGCTTTATCATGACAGTCAGTTTTCGGCTTTCTCTACTGAGGTGCTCATCCGAATGAACCAGGGCACAATCACAGTAGTTCTCCCAGTGCTACCTTAGCCGATATAGCGGAACGTAAGGTACCAAAACATGGGAGTCGGGCAAACCCAACATTTGACCAAAGACATGATTCGGAGCTGACGCATATAAGGCCAAACTCGCGACGCCGAACACTCCCTAAGGTATTCAGTCTTTATAACATATGCCGGGCTGAACAATGCCCTTACTAATAAACCCTGAGTGTCCAGGTACGTGCAATATCCTGACATGGCCACATGCCAATAACGTCAACATCCTTCTCGGTTGTATTGAGTATCCGGAGGATGTGAACAACAAGAGACAGTAAAAAAGGTTTACGCATGGTCTTAATCTGAAAAGAAACCTTTGAGCGGGTCCTTGCTGCACGTCTGCACCTGTGTCTCCGTTGTGCCGTGTCCTAGATGGGTGTAGCACGATTGTCATCTGTAAAAGAGAAGAACTTAGGTGAAAGTTGCCGTGCCAGAAAATTGGTTCTTATCAATAGGCCATTAAAATTCAAGATAAGTCAAGTTGAGCCGAACTAGCCCTGATTACACGCGGGAAGCCCCTGGTACCGTTTATGAGGATTTAACCATCAAACCAATCTCATGTATATGTAGTGATGCGCCGGACTCATCTAACCGTGTCCGTGGTCTTGACGACCCGTCATTTGTTCTAGTTGGTGAGGCCGTCTAGTGCTCGGTTGTTAAAGCCGCCGCACATTCTTCCACGTGTAGAGAACGCTCAATATTTCCACTAACTGCGATGGTGCCACGTGGACCGGGCATCTTAAGCTTGAGAGAAGCGTAATGCGGTACTGCATTAAAACAAGCGAAAGCCGCTCTTCCGAGTAGTGCTTGATAGCCACTTCGGAATGGGGCGATGTAGAAAGTTAACTTTTCGCTTCGGAAGTTGTTGGAAGAACCGAATACAACCTCTAGTAATAGAGAGCCTATGCAGCGGGCCTCTTGGCCTGGTATTACTCCCTTGAAGGTAGTATTGCTGCGGCTGATTTTTGTCGGGTCTATCCCCATTTTGCGGATTGTGTCCTGATATATCAGATTTAGACCACTGCCGCCGTCCATAAGGACTCATGTGAGATGGTATCCATTTATTATTGGGTCTAGCACCAAGGCAGCCAATCCTTCATGCCGGATGCTTGTCGCGTGATCCCCGCGATCAAAAGTGATCGGGCAGGCCAACCAAGGGTTGAACTTAGGGGTGACGGGCTCTACGGCACGTGTGTTTTGGAGTGCATGTTTGCTTCTCCTCTTTGTCACGTGGATCATGTTTACTGTTTTAACCTCTGGTGGGAACTTTTTCTGTCCTCCAGTGCTTTGCTGGAGAGGTTCATCCTCGTCTTCTCTTGGTGTCTCCCCCCTTGTGTTCGGCGTTTAGCTTACCGGCCTGCTTGAAGACCCAGCATTCTCTGTGGGTGTGGTTTGCAAGTTTATCGGGGGTTCCATGAATCTGACATAGTTTGTCTAAAATCTTGTTTAGGCTGGACGGTCCATCTCTGCTGCCTTTGAAAGGCTTTTTCCGCTCACCTGGTCGAGAGCCCCTGAATCCGACGTTTACCACCGTATTATCCGGGCTATCTTCTTTATTTCGACGCTTGTTTTTACTGCGTCATGGTTTTCCATTGCCATCCCTGACTTCGGATGTGCTTGGGCCGCTGGTGCTACTGTGGGCTAACCAGCTATCTTCGCCCGCGCAAAAGCGGGTCATGAGGCTTGTCAGGGCTGCCATTGTTCTCGGTTTTTCTGGGACGAGGTGTCCGGCAAGCCATTCGTCTCGGATGCTGTGCTTGAAAGCTGCTAAGGCCTCGGCGTCCGGGCAGTCGACGATTTGGTTCTTCTTAGTGAGAAACCTGTTCCAAAGCTTTCGGGCTGACTCTCCGGGCTGCTGAATTATATGACTTAAATCGTCCGCATCCGGAGGTCGGACATAGGTCCCTTGAAAATTAGCCCGAAAAGCATCCTCGAGCTCCTCCCAACTTCCAATTGAGTTTTCGGGGAGGCTTTTCAGCAGTGCCAAGCTGGTCCTTTAAGCTTGAGGGGCAAGTACTTGATGGCGTGGAGATCGTCTCCGCAAGCCATATGGATATGGAGGATAAAGTCCTCAATCCAGACCCCAGGGTCTGTGGTCCCATCGTACGACTCTATGTTCACTGGTTTGAATCCTTCTGGAAATTTGTGGTCCAGCACCTCATCGGTGAAACATAGGGGGTGTGCGGCACCCCTGTATTTGGATGTATCATGGCATTCAGACGGTTGTAGTATTTGATTTTGTGCCGGAGCGCGCTTCCTAGATCCATAGATGGACCTGGTCATACTGTATTTTTGGCGCAAGTCCTCACGTAGATCGTGTGTTGACTGTGCGGCCTTGTTAGCCGCTCTATCGCGGTCACAAGGTGGTTGATCCGGCCGGTTGGCCGTTTTATTTTTCAGCTGTATGGGCTCTAAGGCCTCATCGTCGAATTCGGGTAATAGCTTGCGCTTTGGATAGCTCTTTGTGTGGTAACCTCCACCATAATTTTCTTCGTTGTCGAGCACTTTGTTCCACCTGTTGTTGAGCGTATTTTGTTCGGCCTTAAGCCTTTGATTCTGCTTCTTTAGACTCCTCGCTGTGTCAATAAGCCATCTATGGAGGTTCTCTTGCTCCAAGTTTGTTTCCGGGATGATGTGTGCATCTTTGTCCAGACTATTTTCCTCCCCATAGGGGGTTTGATGAGGTTTATCCTCGGCGTCGCCGTGTTCAGTCGTCGGATCCATACTATGTTCGCCGTTTGCAGCTTCATCGTGCTCTGCCGCCGGGGCAATGTGGTCGTCCTTTCCTCTGGAGTCGACTGGAGTGTTTTTTCTCTTGCGCTGTTATCGCTGTTTTTGCTGAGGCGGGATTTGGAGCGGTGCCTACGCCGATGCTTTGTTTGCTTCTTGGAGGGGTCATCCTCCCCTGTCTCCTCCCGTTCCTCGTCACCGTTTTCTTTGGGTGTATCCACCATGTATATGTCATGTGATGAAGTGGCTATCCATTGCCCTGTGGGCACTAGTTCCTGTTCCTCTCCTGCATCGTCGTCCATGCCGTCGATGTTTGCGGAGTCGAAATCAAGCATGTCGGTTAAATCGTCGACAGAGGCCACTAAGTGGGTGGTGGGTGGGCAGAGAATTTCTTCATCGTCGGCATCCCATTCTAGCCGGACATAGTTCGGCCAAGGATCTCCTGACAAGGAGAGAGACCTTAATGAATTTAGCACGTCGCCGAAAGGTGAGTGCTGAAAGATATCCGCGGAAGTGAACTCCATGATCGGCGCCCAATCAGATTCGATAGGCACGGATGCAGGCAGCTCGGAGTCCGTGACCGGAGACGAATCCAGTGGTTCGGCAACACGGCTCTTGTAAGGGGTGAAGTCAGTATCTGGCTCCATCGCCACTGAGAGTGCGGCCTCCGTGGCGGGGTCTATCCTTCCGTCCTCGGATGGCGCAATTTGCTCCGGATTGAAGGCCGGAGTAGTTGTAGGTGTGATCTCCCGAGCACTATCCGAGAGCTAAATCATGCCCGTCGTGATTGTGCGGCGCACCTGACATGGGCTCGAATCCGTCGAAGATCAAGTCTCCACGGATGTCGGCAGTGTAGTTTAAGTTTCCGAACCTGACCTGATGGCCAGGGGCGTAGCTCTCAATCTGCTCCATATGGCCAAGCGAGTTGGCCCGCAGTGCAAAGCCTTCGAATATGAAGATCTATACAGGGAGGAAAACCTCACCCTGGACCACATCGTTACCGATGATAGAAGGAGCCATCAAGCCTTACGGTGACGACATAGTGGAACTCTCAATGAAAGCACCAATGTCGGTGTCAAAACCGGCGGATCTCGGGTAGGGGGTCCCGAACTATGCGTCTAAGGCGGATGGTAACAGGAGGCAGGGGACACGATGTTTACCCAGGTTCAGGCCCTCTCGATGGAGGTAATACCCTACGTCTTGCTTGATTGATCTTGATGATATGAGTATTACAAGAGTTGATCTACCACGAGATCGTAGAGGCTAAACCCTAGAAGCTAGCCTATGGTACGATTGTATGTTGTCCTACGGACTAAACCCTCCGGTTTATATAGACACCGGAGGGGGCTAGGGTTACACAGAGTCGGTTACAAGGGAGGAGATCTACATATCCGTATTGCCAAGCTTGCCTTCCACGCCAAGGAAAGTCCCATCCGGACACGGGACGAAGTGCTGCAATCTTGTATCTTCATAGTCCAACAGTCCGGCCAAAGGATATAGTCCAGCTGTCCGGAGACCCCCTAATCCAGGATTCCCTCACCAAGGATATCCATGTTCGCAGTGATGGAAGAGGTGAAATCGGTACAACCAAAATTGAGCATCCAATCATTGAATCCGGTCCTGCACCTCCAATGTAGGTCCACCCTGCCAATAAATTCACATGCAAACCACTAGTATTACTATCTAATGATAGTACAAAAAGAGTAGCAAGGTAGTAGCAAACCATGTACCTTCTTAATGAAAATCTCATAGTGCCACCAATTGGATATAAAGGTTTGGAAGAAAACATGCTCCTAATGTTGAACCAGTTGGACTTTTTGTGAAGTTCCACTAAAATCGAGCATCCCTATTTGCATATATATATTAAAAGTGTGATTACTATAAAAGTGGCACTAGTTGAAGCATAGACTCACAAATATAAGCATTCCAATTTCTTAATGGTAAAAGGTAGCAAGACTGTTTCTAACCACCTATTTGAAGGAATAAATAAGGCAAGAGAGGCTGTTGTCAGAAAGGCATATATAGTTCTTTCTGAAAGAATGATCGATTCTTGACCTTTCCTCTTATTTTAAGCATATTTTGTGTAGTTCAACTAAAATAAAATGCCATCACCGTCTTGACAATTCAGTGACACTGTACAAAAGGAAATGACTTAACATTACATCATGATGTCAGGTATGTAGTCGACAGGCATTAGAGACAAACTTACAGACCTCCTCCGATAACATAATGAACATTAATTTTAACAAAGGTGTGACTAGCTTTACCGGGATAATTTGAGTGAACTCTACACCCTCTGTTCCTTAATATAAGACGTTTTCACGGTTCAGTTTAAAGTACCCAAACATCTACTTGTATTTAGAAAAACAGGTAGTAGTTTTCTTGAGCACATATCTGGGAAAGCTTGCCACACTTTATTTATGTCCATACGCTAATGCAACACCATTCGAAATTTTGAATACTACAAATATACACTAATCCAGTGGCTAGTGCAACAGTAGAGTAGTTATTTTATTACAGGGTATAGTACAATGGTTTTACTGAACAGATTTCAATAAACTCTGGCACTGGAAGATTTCTATAAGAATTAACAATACAAAATGTAAAGGTAGCACGTTTCAGCATTGGTATACTAGCTGTGCATGAGCATTAAACCAAATACAAAAGTCTGAAGGTAATTAGCATTATTAACTAATGATAGTATAAAAAATTGCAAACCATGTACCTCCAAGGTAAATATCATTTCAAACTCAGGGGGCCTTAAAAATTGCTATCCCAATCTTGATAATCGATCAAACATAAAAACTTGATCGAATGAATCAAGAGAACAGCCGGAGGAGGAGGTGCCCACTCTTGACCTTTCCTCTTATCTTCATATTTTTTTGTGCAGTTTAACCAAAATAAAATGACATCATCACCTTGGCATTTTGGTGTCACTGTACGAAAAAAATTAACTTATCTCATGAAAGTGTGGTATTTAATTTATAAGCATTAACATTGCAAAAAAATGAAGGTAGTAACAAGTTTCATCGTTGGTATACTGGCTGTGCAACAACATTAGAATGCCTTAGCTGAAAAATCTTTAATACATCCACAATCAACAGCTAACCTTGAAATAATCCAGTGACATTAAATGGCATTGCTTAAATTTATCGGTGGCATTAGACCGAGTGCGGCATTAGTTAAATGTGGCATCACTTGAGCAGTAGCATTGCTTGACTTGACTGCTGGCATTATACTAACAGCAAAAAAGTGACACTAGGAGCATGGTAGGCCCATTCGGACAGTGGGTGCACCAGTACGATGTACTCCACGGATGCATAGAGTGGTGAGGGAGGTATGGTTGCCCAGAGCAACAAATATCCAGGTAGCATATGTGGATTACGTCCCATTTTTGTTATGTTTAGCCACCTTTGTCCTATGTGAGGACAACAAACCGATCGACCTGGTCATTCTCTATTGCGTTGTCATGCCTTTCTACCCTTCTTCAACCAAGAGACACGCGACTCGTTCCTTAGCTACTGATTTTCCTCTTTTCAACCTAGATGCGGGTTTGATGCCTACTCTCTTGGACAATACAATCTCCCTTCCTTTCGTTATTAAACCCAGACATGGATTAGTCTGCATGAAGTAGTGTTTCCTTTAATAGTGCAAATTAAGGTTTTCGTCTGCGTGACCAGCAGAGCAGAGGATAGTAAATTGGGAAGATGGTGGAGTGGAAAAAGATACAGATGCAGCGACATGGTAGATGGGGCAATAGAACAAGGGTATGGTTTGAAAAGAGGTAGCATACCTGAGGGTCGGCGGGAAGTGGCTTCGCTCGTGGTCGTCGTCCTTCGCACGCACTACGGCAGCGAGCTTGGGGACGGTGGCCATCCCGTGCGGGCGCTAGGTCTGAGAGGACGACCTTGTCGTCAGTGCGTGATCTCGCTCGCCGATGACGAGTGCGTCAACGCTGCACGTCCTTTTCTTCCCCGGCGGATCTGTGACCACCGGCGAGGAGGGAGAGAGAGGTCGTCTTTTTTAGATCTGGAGAGAGGGTGATAGTGTGAGAAGCAAGCGGGCAGCCCTTAGCAAGAAAGCTCTGAAGCTCCAGCCTATATATCTTTTTTATACTACTAGTACTAGAGGTGGAGTACTTGTAGAGTAGTTTATATTTTCTCTGCAAACAGTACCAGTTAGTCATGCTTCAAAATTGAACGGCACAACATTAAAAAAATAAAGTCGAGAAGTAATGCGGTACCTCGGGCCAACGCGGCTAGATTGATTTTGCACGAGAAATTACACACCATGTTTCGTTGACATGTAGTCCCGTTCCAACATGCCAGTGAGATGACGACAAGTCCTTTTGTACAATTTCCGAAAGGACGTGTAGGCTGGGGCGCCTCTTCGTATACCATGGCAAACTGGCAACCGTCCATCGACTCTTCGCCTTTCCCTCTCGATTTGGAACTATTGTCGCACGCTCTTCCTCCCTCCTCCATTTGCCTTCACCCTTCCTTCTGCCATTGTTCGATTGTCTTCTCCATGGAGGGAATAAGCCGGAAACGACCCCGTTATTCTTGCCCCGATCTGAAAGATGACATGGTGGGGGAACTCATTGATCGGTGCGACGTCATCACCTTGGCTAGCATGGCAGGTTGGTTCAAGACCATTCTCGACTCAACTAATAACATCATTACAAGGAACCCGAGGGTCCAGGAGCGGTTTGATCTCCCTTATCTTCTTCGCTATAAGTTTGTTTGCATGGGCGCGGATGACGGAGGCCTCGCCTTGTGCAAGTTGATGCCGCTTGATAATGATACGTGTGATGTCAAGATGCCATCACTTAAGGGTAAGTCCTGGGCAAAAATGGAGATTGGGTTGTTTATATTGGGTACAATTGCGAGTGGGAACTTGTGAATGTGTACACTCGTCAGCGGATTCCACTTCCAAAAATCTCAGAGTGCCCTGAGGTTGAGCACACAGATGATCTACGTACGTTCAAATACGATCATGGTGACTGTCATCTACTGAAGATAGAAATTTTTCGAGTTCCCAACCGCTCTTGGAATTACAAGAACTATCAAGTTGTTGCTATCTTCGACAACCTTGTTGCCGTCCTTTGTGGTTCGACTGGATGGATATTGCTCAAAAATCAGTTTCTATACACGGATTTGTACTATGATGCAATTAAATACGAGGATCTTGTGTTTGTGGCCACCACTCGTGGCACTACTTTTGCATGGGATCCTCATAGTTTCGGTACGTTTGTCTTCCATTGTAATTATAATTGTTTCATCCACATGCATGCGGGTTAGCAAGTTTCCCTTTACTAATTAACCTTCCTCTTGTGTTTCCAAGGTCCTGTGAACATTCCACCACCTATACTTGAAAAAATTTATAAGCAAGGGGGAGATGACGATGGTGATGATCACGAGCATGAGGAGGAGCAGAACTTATATACACACTGGCGCCTGGCAACTAATTCCGATGGATCACCTCTTCTTGTCTATATACAGTGCACTCAGACTGTTACTACTGAGGAAGCAGGTGTTGTCTCCTATGGTCGCCCTCTCCTGACCTATTCCAACAGCCGTTGCATGGTATTTAGGACGGATACTAGTGTGCTAGTGCCAACACCTTTTCCCTGGTTCAGTATCGATAGTCTTGGAGCAAAGTCGCTCTTCCTTGGACCAAACTATCCAATGATGGTGAAAGGCGATCCAGCTGCTGTTGACACAATGTTACTACCATTTATGAGAAGCAACTGTATCTATACCTCGGACATTTCGGTGGTTCCCTACCCTGGTCCTGATATATGCCGCTTCAGCCTAGATGATCAGTCCTGCGTTGCTCTCGATATTGACAATAGTTGTCCCTTCCCAGAGCACCTATGGTTCAAAGCAAGCATTTCCAACGCCGAGGATTGGTTGAGTTGAAGTTCATTTCATTGCTTGTTATTTGTTGTGTGATGAAAAATTTAGTATTTTCTAGAATGTTTTGTTGGAAATAATCTATAATCCAACATGTATCCTCGTTGTCGTTGTGTGTTGATGACTTGTTGTATTTAATGAATGGTACATTTCAGTTGCAAATGCATGTCATAGACTCAATTTATGAATGGTTTTCGAGTCACTTCTTGGAGTGTGAGTATCGTAGTAGTATAGCCAGCATCCGGTTAGTATATGAAGTTGCCACATCACATAGAGCCAACCTAATATTGGAGTATGCTAGCCCTCCACCGGCGCGCTAGTTCAAATGGTGGAGGAAGTGAGAGGTCACGTCACCTTGTGTCCAGATCTGAGATGCCACGTGTACCAGATGAATGACTCAAAGTTCGACCACCGTGATGCTAGGTGCGAGCCAAGGAACACTGTTGGAGAGACCCCCCTCATAATTTTCCTACATTGGTCATTTGATTCATAGGATAGAATGCTATAGGATTTTTCCCTATGTAATCATGTTTTAATTGGCAATATAGCATCCACTCCAACTTTTGTTTCACTTCCTTTGTTCCTACGAAGAGAGTACTTGCTCTAAATGATGTGCCGCTGCAAGAACCGCCTATATTAATTAACCATGCTCTAAACAGGTGGACCAGCTTTGGCTATAGTAGTACTGTACTAGGTTAGTAGGTGACCTTGCGCTTGGATCTTCTCCTCTTCCGGAAGTCGAACAATAATGATGGTACTACAATAGTACTTCTGGAAATCTGACACCAAATGAACTACTGCACGTCAACCGCTTGTAAGCAAAAGTTTCTCCTTGTGCTGTGAGCCACCGTGCACGCGTTGGCGAGGGAGGAGGCGTAGTAAGAAAGCTTCTCGTCGTTCTGCGAGTTGATGGGACACATCAAAGTTATTTATTAGTACTCTCTTAAAAAAGGGCCGACCATGTCCATGGCTACCATCGTGTGCTCTGTCATTGAGTACATGCACTATTCACGTGCCATCGAGGAGAAAAAATATTGTGTAGTACTAGGTGCCATCAAAGTGCACGACTCACTTACGCACTGCATATCTCCATTTTATTGCATGACACGCCACCTTGATGCTAGATGTCCCGCGTGTCATGGAGGCATATAGTATGATTGTGTAAAATGGAGGCATATAGATGTCCCGTGTGTCGGCAACAGGATAAACAAAGCTCATGTCTTCAACGAAAGAGTGGAAGAACATAGATTCCCGACGACTGAGAAGGAGCTACAAACCTCGGGGTGGAGCGTCTGCACTCATAATATTTTATATTATTCAGCGATATATAATCAACCAAACCTCTCCACGTTCCTATACCATTCTATAGAATGAGAATAACTTTGAACGTAAGCCATTGATTCACTCTATCCAATGGTCACAGTTGGAAAATCCAAACAAAACCAAGCATTCGATCAACTCTTTTTCGAGATCAACTCTTTTAGCACTAAGGTTGTTGCCGCCTGCCCACCTAGCCCACCTATATATCTGCTCACATGTGATGACCATAGGAGCTATCCATTCAGATTGTATGTTAAAAAATAAAGGTCGATAACTAATGCGGCACCTCGGGCCAACGCGGCCAGATCACATTTTGCATGAGAAATTACACACCATGTTTCATTGACATGTGATCCCGTTCCAACATGTCAGTGAGAAGACGACGAGTCCTTTTGTACAATTTCCGAAAGGACGTGTAGGCCGGGGCACCTCTTCGTGTACCGTGGCAAACTGGCAACCGTCCATCGACTCTTCGCCTTTCCCTCTTGATTTGGAACTGCTATCACATGCTCTTCCTCCCTCCTCCATTTGCCTTCACCCTTCCTTCTGCCATTGTTCGATCGTCTTCTCCATGGAGGGAACAAGCTGGAAACGATCCCGTTATTCTTGCCCCGATCTGAAAGATGACGTGGTGGGGGAACTCATTGATCGGTGCGACATCATCACCTCGGCTAGCATGGCAGGTTCGTTCAAGCCCATTCTTGACTCAACTAATAACATCATTACAAGGAACCCAAGGGTCCAGGAGCGGTTTGATCTCCCCTATCTTCTTCGTCGTGACCTTGCTGACTGGTGCGGGGACGAGGGAAGCCTCGCCTTGTGCAAGTTGATGCCGCTTGATAATGATACGTATGATGTTAAGATGCCATCGCTTGAGGGCAAGGCTTGGGCAGACGAAAATGGAGATTGGGTTGTTTATATTGGGTACAATTGCGAGTGGGAACTTGTGAATGTGTACACTCGTCAGCGGATTCCACTTCCAAAAATCTCCGAGTGCCCTGAGGTTGAGCAACAGATGATCTACGTATGTTCAAATATGATCATGGTGACTGTCGTCTACGAAAGATAGCAATTTCTCGAGTTCCCAACCGCTCTTGGAATTACAAGAACTATCAAGTTGTTGCTATCTTCGACAAGCTTGTTGCCGTCATTCGTGGTTCGACTGGATGGATATTGCTAAAAAATTAGTTTCTATACACGGATGTGTACTGTGATGCAATTGAATAAGAGGGTCTTGTGTTTGCTGCCACCACTCGTGGCACTTTTTGCATGGGATCCTTGTAGTTTCGGTACGTTTGTCTTCCACCGTAATTATAATTGTTTCATCCACATGCATGCGAGTTAGCAAGTTTCCCTTCTCTACTAATTAACCTTCTTCTTGTGTTTCCAAGGTCCTGTGGACATTCCACCACCTATACTTGAAAAAATTTATAACCAAGGGGGAGATGAGGACGAGGAGGGCCGATATACTCAATGGAGCCTGGCAACTTCCGATGGATCACTCCTTCTTGTCTGTATACAGCCCACTGCTGATGTTACTACTAAGGAAGCAGGTGTTGTCTCCCATGGTCACACTCTCGGGACCTATTCCAACACCTGTTGTATGGTATTCGGGATGGATACTACTGTGCTAGCGCCAACACCTTCTCCCTGGTACAGTATTGATAGTCTTGGTGCAAACTCGCCCTTCCTTGGACAAAAATATCCAATGATGGTGAAAGGCGATCCAACTGTTGTTGACACAACATTACTACCATTTATGAGAAGCAACTGTATCTATACGTCAGACATTGCGGTGGTTCCCTACCCTGGTCGTGATATAGTAGGTTGCTTCAGCCTGGATGATTAGTCCTACGTTGGTCACGAGATTGACAATAGCTGGCCATTCCCAGAGAATCACTTGTGGTTCAAAGCAAGTGTTTCCAATGCCGAGGATTGGTTGAGTTGAAGTTCATTTCATTGCTTGTTATTTGTTGTGCGATGAAAACTTTAGTATTTATAATGTATCCTCGTTGTCGTTGTGGGTTGATGACCTATTGTATGTAATAAAATTATATGCCTATGATAAACTTACTAAATTTATGAATGGCTTTCGAGTCGCTTCTCTGAGTGGGTGCTACGACGAGGCAAAAAAATATTTTCCAAATACATAATTGTACGTGCATTGCAACAGGTTATCGGATGAGGCCAATCAACAATAGTACACTATTTGTACTAGCTTCACATGCTGCACTATCTCTACGTCTACGTACGTAATACAACAAGTTTTAAACTTGAGACCAGCCACCCATCCTCACAAAGAACACTTTTTAACCTAGCACAGACTCCAAGAAATTTGGCCATAGTGTGAGGTGGGCCATATGTTAATGTGTTCGCTGTACGTAACCAGCACCTCGAATCCTCGATACTACTACTACTATAAGGGGGTGTTTGGTTCCAGGGACTTTTTTGGGAATTTTTGCTAAAAGTCCTTAGAAGCACCTCCTTGAGAGTCTTTTTCAAAAAGTCCTAGGGACTAGAAAAAGTCCTAGGACTAGAGAACCAAACACCACCTAAGTAGTAGGAGTAGTAGGGTGGCATGTGCCAGAACAAGCATTCACGTCCAGGAGTACAGCACACACCACCAGCACGACTTCTATCTGACACCATATTTCTTGGAGTCCGTGCTACAGCAATCTGTTCAACCTCGTCGTTTCTCTAACTCAGCCATCGCGCGGCGGGCGAGGTGGGGGTTTGCTGATAGTCGGTTTCCTCAACTGCGGTCCCACTTGTAAGGCCAATTCCAACGCACGACCCCAAACGGACCCCCGTTTTGCCCAGATTCTGTCCGTTTGGGTAGGGCAATGGGGTCGTGTCCGGGCCATTTCTTGGATGCGGTGGTCATGCGCCGAACACGCGACCGCATCCCGGCCGCGTACATTTTTCTTTGCAAACACATATCTTTTTTTCATCATTGATTTTTTGGTACATGGAAATACATCACCAAAATTTTGACTAGAAAAGCAAGACCAAAGAAAACAAGAACCACAACAATACATTTTAGAAGATGTCCAACTTCCATAACTACTCCTGTAAGTTGGATTAGTGCCTTCTCGATGCATTCATTGTTGATCTGCGGAGGCTCGATCTTGCGTGCTTCTTTCTTCTTCTAGTGTAAAGAAGTAGACGTGTCTAGCCTTTATTCTATCAACAAGTGCACTAGTCTCATCTCTAGCCTCTATGCTAGCTAAAAGTGATAGAACATCTACTAAATTGCGCTCTATCAATATATCATTGTACTCTTCTTCCCAATACCAAAACTTGCATCCATTCTACACAATAAAATTTTAAGTTAGCACAACTTGTCTAATCCGAGAGCACAACCGAAGATTTGGTCGAGTTCTTCCTCCTTTTGCCGACACGTGGGACATCCAACATCCAGGTCGTGTCATGCAAGAAAATAGAGTGGTAGGTGAAGCCACGTGATGTGCATCTTGGGTTAAACTGTAAATAGAATCTTACTACTCTTGAGAAACTCCAAAAGAGGCCACCGAAGATCTTTATTGGATTTGTTTTTCATCACCAGCACGTCGAGGTGAAAGATGTGCAGGTTCAGTGGGTCCTCTTGCGTTTTCACTAACATGTGGGACTGCATATGAGCAAACAGGCGATGGGCTCCGCGTTTCTGCTGGCTGGCTGAGAAGAGACATAGGGGAGGGCTGAGCACGGACTCCAGGAAATTTGTTCTATGTAACCAGCACCTCGATATAGTGGGGTGGCATGGGCCATAATTAGCATTGATGTCTAGCAGTACGGCACACGCCACCCACATGAGTCCCATCCGACACCAATTTTCTTGGAGTCCATGCTAGCTACAACCATCTCTTCTCCCTCCTGTTTTCTTAGCCATCGCGCGGTGGGCGGGGTGGGGGTTTGCTGATAGTCGGTTTGCCCAATTGCGGTCCCACTTGTAAGTGAAAATGCAACACAGCACGCATTCCCCCTTGTGCGGCGTGTCGGACAAACCGTGTGAGGGTGCGACGCGAACATGGCAGGCTTTTCCTTTTGAACTTGTAACTTGTAAAATTTGGTTTTGCTCCATGGGGCGACCGATAGATAGAAATAACGATTTTCCCTAGAGTAATGAGAAGTTTGGTTCTGGCGCGGTTCATGCATGGAGTACGTAGGAAAATTATGAAGTTGATGCAAAAGGTAAGATAATTATTAGTAGTACCATATGCTACTACATGGATTTGACGGAAAGCTAAAGATACATACGGATCCATCAATGACATCCTCATGCCCTAGTGCACCGGGTCACCAACCCACATGTGAGGAGCAGCGGCATTGGAGGCAAGCTCAACGTGCTTCTGAACAATGCCGTCCAAGGTTGCCCTGTGGTCCAAGAAGGCCAGCGTCCTATCGTCCTCCTCTTGCATGTAGTAGTCCTTGTGGACGATTTGCGCATAGACGTGGGTGATTATGTCGATGGTGTCTTGCTGCGCCAGGCGCTGCGCGGCGAGCGTGACCTCGAGGTGGACATTCTCCGGCGTGACGGCGGGCAGTCACAGGGCCACCAATGCGTCGAAGAGGTTGTCACCATAGAGGCCGTTGAGGGTGGCAGGCATCACAGAGCCTGGGCACGTGGGCTAGAGGCATACGTCAAGGTCGTCCGCGAGCTTCTTGACGACGGTGAACTTGTCGAGGAAGCCGACAAGGACCTCGTCGAACAAGGAGACGAAGATGTCGTCCAAGCGGCCCTCGCCCTGGCGGCCTCAAGCACTACCTGGAGACGTTCCTCGGTGCCGGGCCGCAGGCCGGCATCGTGGACCATCTGGCACAGCCGGCTAATGCTCGCGCTCATCGCCTCCATGGGTCTAGCTTCTAGTCAACTGATCTTGCGACTGGAGTGATCACTCTTGCCCTTGGGTACGTAGGTGCATAGGATTTCGTAGATTGGACTGGCAGGAGCCTTTATATGAGAAGTGCAGACTGCGTTGAATTCACATGCGTGTTGGCCATCTACTCCTCGCCCCTCTACTGCACCCGCCTTTGGCTGTATGACAGGTTGGCCAGCCACCCGTTGGGCCCACGTGTCATACACCCAAAGGCAGGTGCAGTAAGTCAATGAAGCCGCGTCCCCTCCATGCCCGTGCATGCTTTCAATGACTTGAGACTACCAAACATCACATGCAGTGGTTAGTTCATTGCATGTAATCCTATTAAGTAGAAAAAAGACATTAAGTTACCTCGTCGATAGGAATAAAACAATACGCCGTGTATTTATTTACAGAGGGAGTAATACACTTTTTGTGACATGCCTTACTAGATATTGCTAGTCAAATACTAAATCCAGATGGACGTGGTAGTACTACTAAATCCGGACGGTGGTGCTAGTACTAGTAGTAGTAGTACTACCAATGTAGTAGCACTGTACTACCCGTTGGTCAAATTATTACGTGTTGCTCCTCACAGTGAAGTGACAAGACCCTACGCCAAAGATGAAACCTGAGTATAGGTGCCGTGTTCGGCATACCACAGTCAGCCTCACCGTCTGCAGTCACTGTCATCATGGCTGTAGACCGAGCCTGCTTACAACTAGCCATGTTCGACATAATTTCCGATGCGTAGATGCCCGTGCATTGCACGGAACACCAAGATTGGGGGGTGGGCGGCGCCGGCAGCGGCCATCGCGCCAGATTTTTCCATGGCCTTCCAGATGTGGTGGGGAGGAGATAAGGCTGATTGTGAGAGACAAGGAGTTGTTTGTAAATAGGGAACAAGTGCGGGCATCTTTTTGCAAAACTGGAGAAGTTTGGTTTGTATGCGTCAGATCTAGATCCGACGGCTATTGGTGAAAGATGGCAGGCACAACATCATCACCAACTCAGGACCTGTTTGATTCGCAGGATTTTGAAAACGCAGGAATAGGACACGACAATATTACAAGTTTCAAACTGATATTACAAATGTTAGGAGTAATGCTGCACCTACGAAGAGGGAATTACTAGGAAGTTTATGTAAGAACTTTCGTTACTTTAGGTGGATGCAGTATTATCGTACAAAAAATCCACTGCCCTAACAAGTCACTAATGGGCTAATAAGTTTTCGAGTCTCTGGCCACTTGATGTTTCAAAAAAAAATTAAGCTTCTGCGGAGACTTTGTCATTTAGGCTTAGACGCTTGCGGTGATTAGCACGCCATAAATTGTTGCACCAGAGAACGCCAAACCTCATTACCTTGAGCACACTTGCCTCCAGAACAAAGAACCTAGCCAATTTAATGTCAGATGTGCTGCCTCGGTAGTCAATCAAATCAATTTCTATAAGATGGAGATCAAGCCATTCGATGAGATTGTTATAGTGCAGCACATTTTTCACTTTCAGGTCTTTTTTTTATCTGCAAAAGAAGAGAACATATTAGAGCAGCTGGCTGTATAAGATTGCCGTGTCATAAAGAGGTACCAATATCATTCGCTCATACGATAGGGTTGGCTGGCTAGTGATATTTTTTCACTCTCTCTCTCTTTCTCTTTCCTCTCATTTACCTAGGAGTACGTGAAGAGCTTGGTCATTTGTTGCCTTCCACTATGTGGCCGATGCCATAATACGCATCGATGTCAAATCAAAAGATTTTGGCACCGCTCTCGCGATGTGAGAGAGTTGGCACCGTTGTGCACACAGACCCACATGTATAAAAAAAATCAATCAAACCAAATACACCAGCCTCTCACTCTCCCAAACAAGTGTTTTTTATTGCCTCAGTCCTCTCTCTCTCTCCCACGCAAGTGTTTTTTCATTGCGTGAGTTAATTTGGCGCCGGAGCAAAGTAGGTGATCCAGATTGGGGCACCAGGTGAGCAATGGAGGGGCATCGATGCCAAATGCATCACAAGTGAATTTGGCATGTGTTTTGGCCTACATAGTGGAGGGCCGTTATAGCCCACTTTTGTAATACCTCTTATTTAGTATAAAATTTTGACCATATATTTATGTAAGAAAATGCCAATGCATGTCACTAAAAATTACACCATTTGAAATTATGTTCAAATACGGATCCAACGGTATAGTTCTTAGTGACATGCATTAACATTTTGTCAATTAAATCTATGGTCAAATTTTGATACTACAAAATAGGAAGAGTAAACCAGGACAGAGGTAGTACTTGCTCTTAGGGTAACCATCAAGTTACTGGAGTAGTCTAAGTTACTTTCCACTATGACTAGCCTAGGCTACTATAGTAGTACAACAAAAAAACGATGCAGGTGATCACGTGAGAAAAAAATACTAAAAACATTTCATTTGGTGCAGTGTGTAGATGCAGTTTTGAACACTACACTTGTCATCGTAATTTGTGAGAATTACGAAAAATTTGAGCTACGTTGTGATTACCGTTTACTAATAGGAAAGAAGTTTCACCTCGATGAGTAGCTTCTCCGTGCACGGGAAGCATGTATGGAATCCAACAACTTGATCCAGATTGGGGCCTATAGATTTTATTGCCAAGATCTTCACTGTGCGCATAGACTGGGTCAAGCTTGTGGGAATCATTTTCTGGAAGACAGTCGTAAATACATCAAGAAGAAATTTAAAAATGTGAATTTCAAGAAGACAGAGAAGAAGATGAGTGCTGTACCCGATTACGGATCCAATAAAGAGTTCGGAGAATTTGGCAGACGAGTGCACCAACACTGTCAATTTCGGCATGTCAATGACCCTGATTTTTGTTGGACCTTCTAGATCTGATACAAGCAATCTCTCAAGGAAAGGTGCATTCTCAATGACCATAACGTGGAACAGCTGGAGTGATCTCTTCCCAATTGATGTCTTGTTGCGGGGCCAGCAAGACGCATAAATCCATCGAAGATTCGTCGAGGCGATGTGGAGGCTAATGAACCCGTGGATCTGCTCAAGACGAAGGTACTCGAGTGCAGTACAGCTGCGGAGCAGGTGCTCCATAGCCTTCTTTGAGATGACAACGTCGAAGAGGTCGAGTTGCTTGAGTTGAGGGAGAAGAAGGGCGGGCGCGTCATTAATCTGGGGAAGATAGCAGGAGCTAAAGCTGGTGCGGCGCAGCGTTGGCGCGAGGTGGAGCGCGGATGGCGGCAGAGAGCGACATCGTCCAGCTTCAAAGCTGAGCTCCTCGAGCTAATATAGGGCGGGGATAAGAACCACTCGTCGAACTTGGGTTGGACCTTGCAGTTGGTACTGAACATGTGGATGTCAAGGCGTTTGGCTGACCCAGGGTGTGATGAAAGGATCTTGGAGACTGCGGCCATGCATTTGCAATCGCCGTTGCAGAGGTAGCTGTCGATGGTGAGGTTGAGGGGGACGTGGCACCAGAGGGGGCCACCGCCGGGAGAGCAGGGCGGTCCGCATGGCAGATTTGGTGGGGAGGAGGCCGATGATGACGAGCAGCATGTCACCGGGGAGGCTGCTGATGAAGTCCAGGCTCGCCGGATGCGGTTTTGGATCGAGCCGCCTCCGCTTGTTGGCTGCCTCGCGGTCCATCTCAACCGGCGGCGACACCGGTGCACACGTGTGCTGGGTGTGCGCGAGTGCGTTCTTCTGTGCATGCCACCACGTAGTGGTGAATTGTGCGCGAGTGCGTCCTCCACGCGGAAGAAGTGTGTCCTCAATGCGCCCTCAATTTACTAGCGTGCAGGGTGCTACCCCGAGTGGTTTCAATTTTGTTTACGTCTCCGCGTGTCAGATGGGCCTCTAGTTTACTTATTTTCACCCACTACCGCATGGTCCAGCACACGAAGATATAGAACACGAGCTGACAAAGCAGCATGTGGACTGGTTGACCGGTCAACTAAACAATATACTGAACTATACACTGACATAGTGAGCGTATAATCCGTCGGTATAGAGTGTTCGTGTGAGAGGGGAGGCCCGTGAGAGATAGCAGAGAGAGAGAGAGAGAAAGAGCTACTCCCTCCGTTCGATAATGTAGTTCCAACATTTTCTTAAAGTCAAACTTTTGAAACTTTGACCAAGTTTATAAAGAAATTACTTATATCTACAATACCAAAGATAAATGATAGTATGAAGTAAGTACATGTTGTGATGAATCTAATGATCTTTCCAGATGTAAATGTTTTTCTCCACATATACCTGGTCAAACTTTTCTGAGGTTTGACTTTTCAAAACATCCATATACTTATGGACGTGAAAGAGTCCCTAACTAGAGAGAGAGAGAGTGAAACATAAAGAGTGAGTGAAAAAAGTGTGTGTGCGTGTGTGGAAGAGACATGGACAACACTCGATAAAAGTCGAGAAAAAACGTGTGTCTTATGCAAACATATCACACATGCATCTTTGACAATGAAAGCAAGGCGAGGAGATAGTGTGTGGTTGTTTTTAACCGAGAGAGCAAGACCCCTAGCACGTGGCCAAGAGGGGTCTGACAAATAAGGGAGAGAGGTCGAGAGAGACGTAGAGAAAATGCAGACATGTGGAGGAGAGAGTGTATGTTTGTCATACAGAGATCCCCTAGAGATCGTGATGGGACTACATGGGTGGGAGATCGAGTGACAAGATGTGTGCGCGATAGAAGATACCACGAGAGTTATCGAGATAGACGTATGGATGGAAGGAGACAATACGTGTGTTCCTGATGGCTAGTGAGAGATAATCATACTTAGGGGAGGGGGAGTGCTTGCGCCTATGATGGAGTGAGGAATTATGGTACTTATTAGGGGGGTGCATGTCACATAGAGAGAGAACAAGGGCGGAGAGTATTGGATGGGTCTATATGTATAGCGCGAGCGAGACATGTGTATGTGTGAACCAGGGAGATAAAAAGTTTGAGAGACATTGAGGAGCCCCGATAAGGCTGAGTGGTGCGTCAGATAGCTGAGAGGGGGAAAGAGATATTCCATCCACTCGATAATGCAGTGCATGTAATTTTTTAGAAGTCAAACTTTGGAAACTTTGATCAGGTTTACACAAATGTTATTTATATCTTCAATACCAAAGATACATCATACGAAACTACATCTCATGGTGAATCTAATGGTATATGTTTGCCGTTCCAGATGTAATTGTTTTTCTCCATGTACATGATCAAACTTTGTGATGTTTAACTTTTCAATAAATCAATATGCTATGGACCGAGGAGAGTGCCTAAGTCGAGAGGGATCAAGTGCGTGTGAAGGAGAATGAGTAAGTGTGCAAAAAGAGTATGTGTGTGAAAGAGAAAGTGACAACAAATGATAAATTAGAGAGAGTGTGTGTTTTTTCGTTTCTTAGGCGAACATATCACGCATGCATCTCCGAGATAGAAAAGTGAGGCGAGGAGATACACGAAGATAGCTAGTGTGTGATTGTTTGCAACGGAGAGAGACACCCCTATAGCACATGTCCAATAGAGGTCTGGCCAACAAGGAACAAAGGTCGAGTGGGACACATGGACAACATGGACACATCGGGAGGGCGAGAGGGTGTGTTTGTGATAGAGACTCCCTCGAGATCGTGAGGGGACTATATGGGTGGGAGATCGAGGGAGGTGCGTGCGCGATAGAAAGATGCCCCGAGAGAAATCGAGATAGACCATGCACATGTTTGTGATGGAGACTAAGATTAGCTAGTCATATACATATAGGGGGGACTGCGTGTGCCTACAATTGAGTGAGAGACCATCATACTTGGCTAGCTAGGCATGAGATTGTGTGTGTCTGTGTGCGTGTGAGATGGAGAGAGAACAAGGGAGAGAGATAGAGTTTTAGATGGGCCTATCGAGTGCGAGTGAGATATGCATGTGTATGTGTGACCCAGGTAGATGGAGAGTTTGAGAGAGAGGGGGAAGAGCTCCGAGACGACAGAGTGGTGCGTGAGAGAGTTATGGGCAACGAGCCAAGGAATTTGTGTGCGTATGATGAGTGCACCCAAGATATCTAGCTTGGACTAGAGAATCATACATAGTGTGCGAGAGAGACCTATAGATGGAGTATATATGCATGCGAACTAGAAAGACCCCCCCACACACACACACAAAGAGAGAGAGATGGAGAGAAAGAGAGAGGAACAACAAGGTTTGTGTGTTGGATGCGTGCGACAGAATTGAAGATTGTCGGCGAGAGAGAGGGGGGGGGGAGAGAGAGAGAGCAGGAGTCCGAGAGAGGGGGAGGTCGCGTTTTATGCATCAAAGACTGATATAAACCATGTTTCGATATAAACTTGCATTCAAATATTTAAATTGGAGAACATATTGTCTGCAATCCACACATGAACAGATATATGCGTATATCAAACAAGTTCATTAATTTGACTTTCAACATGTTCATGGAGTACTATGATACTGTACAACATGCTATTCGATTGAGGTGTTCAATTTTGGATTTAGTTCACTATTTTGACCTGGTGAACGAGCTATTTCATTGAATCGAGATATTTCATTTTGGGTTTGATTCCCGTTTTTGAGTGGGTCAACTATTTGTCATATAGTAAATCGCTAGCAACGAGCATGTAAAAACACATTACTCCCGAGCATCATCTCTCCATCTAAAAAAGAAGTGGTAAGCTAATATTTCTAAATTTGATTCGAATCGACTTGGTAAGGTAGATGTGGATGCTCGTTCTCCCAAATTTTGAGCGAACCGTTAAACATCCTCTGCTCGATGGAATTCGCCCGAGCAAATAAATGGGAGACGCGAAATTACCGTCCTATGTGGGAGATGCATTAATTGGCCTGTTGTGCATCGAGGGTAGGTTCGTAACTTCATCCAAGCGCGCTTTCTCCTCGGCCGAAATGACATGTGCCGAATAATTCATAAACCATGGTCGGAAAAACACGCTCTCCTCGCCCGAAATAGCTCACGCCCACTTTTTCAAAACACGCTCTCCTTGCCCGAAATCGCTCGCGGCCACTATATTTCAAAACACGCCCTCCTCGCCCGAAATCGCTCCCGCCCACTATTTGGGGAGAAGCAAAGTTACTCTACTATCCCCGACCCTCAGTACACAGACCCAAGCCGAGAAGCCTAAAGGCAGGGGTAGAACTGTAAATCCCCCTTACATTTTAGACAAATGCGTCCGTAAAACATGGTTCCATTCCCCTCCCAATGCCCCCCATTCATACCTCGTGGGCGCCAAATCACCTTCTCCCCGGAAGCTCCCTTCTCCCGAGCCGCGAAACCTCAGCCCCTCCTCCATGGCGCCCCCACCGCACCAATTTCACAGCCGCCCTCCTCCCTAATGCCGGAGACGCTATCCATTTGCCGTCATGCACTGGGCCATGTGCCTCTTACTCCGTGCTGCTGGAGGTGCCTCGATGACGGCCGCGTGAACTGTACCAGAGCCGATTCACCCCCGCCGTTGTTCATGGTGCCGGAGTGGCTCCAACTTCGGATCCGTCCAGAGTCCCGGCGCTGCTTCCCCGTAGCCGTCGACCTTGCGACATCGCTGTTTCCCTGTCGCCGGTGGCCACCGCAACCACGCTGGCCTCACCGACTCGGCAGCTGGACCTGCCTACTTCACCATGCCACCAGATAGGTCGCACCCTCATCTCAAATCACTTTATTTAGGTGTCAGTTGTTTGAATTTTTATTCTGGGCCAATCGATTCCCAATGGGAAGCAGCACCCCTCGAGGCAGCGGAGCTCCTAGGCTGCCGGTTGGCTGGTGTCTAATGTAAGGGTGCGGGGCCGCAAGTTCGCCGCGGTAGCAGCGCTTAGATGGCTATCTTAGAGTTGTGTGGGTTCAAGGTACTGCCGCCGCCGGATCTGGATGACGGGGACTCTTTGTGGATTGGCCCGGGGGCGGCGCAACCACGGCAGTGCGGTGGGGCAAGGAGCGGGGTTTTGGCCGGGGCCACGAACGCCGGAGGCAAGCTGCTCTGCCGTTGGTCGCTGGCTCTTCGGGGAAGATTCCTAATAGTGTCAGCCGGGAGGCACAAGACGGCCATCAAGCCATCTGGCGTAGATCGGACAGTACGAAAATAAAATAAAATCGTGTGACCCCAATTTAGTCTCAGTCAACAGACGTGTGACCACTCTCGTACCTTGCTGTTGATCTCTTAGTGTATTTCTTCAGATCAAAGAGATGTGTCGTTCTTAACATTATGCGTTATCTGCATCTTCAGCCACACCGTCTTCCAACTCACCACAGCCGCTCCAACAAGGGAAGCATACACCAGAAGGGAGCTATAGTCCCCACTCAATAGTTCCCTACATCGAACGCGCGTGCCCGACATGGACAACCACAGCAGCTGCAGGGCCATCGACAAGTCAGCACATGATGCTCACTCCTATGGATGGCGACCAGATAGGTTGTACCCTCATCTTGCTTGTGTGCAACATTTATGGCTTTGTTATTCATCTAAGCATGGAAAATAGATTATCACATTTCACTGTATATTCATGCTGATCTCTTACGGGTCTCGTTCAGGAGTTAACGCTATTCCATAGTTCAGCTAAGATACTTGTTCTTTAGGTAACGCTGTTCCATAGTTATCATCCATCATCCAATGCTATCCCACAGGCTGGTGATTATAGTATTATACCACTTCCAGTATTACCTATGTTGTTCTTTAATACTTTTGTGTGCCATCTAGTTAATCTCGAGTACAAACGATACATATTCTGTAGCTTTCATCTGTGTTCTCCCTTTAGTTTTTGAGACCTGTTGCTGCTAGTTAACCCCAGTCCTATTATTTATGTCGTCTCCTACAGGCACTAATTACATAAATCTAACTACTAGTTGTCTTCCATGCATGTCAGATATAATTGCACACTGATATATCCACAAGAACCTCACGGAGTAATGTAAAGGCCAATAAACTTGATGTCAATGATACCCAATATGATGGAACATATAACGCCCTCGATGCAGCTATATCTCCCACGTGTCGGAGCATGACTTAGAGGCATAACCGCATTGAAAGCAATGTCGCAAGTGGGGTAATCTTCGCAAACAACCCATGTAATACAATAAGGGAAACGAGATACATAGTTGGCTAACAATCGCCACTTCACACAATTACATGAATAAAGCATTACATCATCCAAATACACTCATGGTCCGACTACGGAACCAAAATAAAAGAAGAGCCCCAAATGCGACAAAGGTCCCCGATCGACCCCAACTGGGCTCCACTACTGATCAACTAGAACGAAGCAACACAAAGGACAAGATCTTCATCGAGCTCCTCCTAAGCTTGGTTGCGTCATTTGCATGGTCTCATCGGCACCTGCAAGCTGGTTTTGGAAGTACCTGTGAGTCACGGGGACTCAGCAATCTCGCACCCTCGCGATCAAGACTATTTAAGCTTATGGGTAAGGTAAAAGGTATGAGGTGGAGCTGCAGCAAGCGACTAGCATATATGGTGGCTAACATACGCAAATGAGAGCGAGAAGAGAAGGTAAAGCACGGTCGATGAAAGTATGATCAAGAAGTGATCCTATAACAACCTACGTCAATCATAACTCCAACACCCGTGTTCACTTCCGGACTCCGCCGGAAAGAGACCATCACGGTTACACACGCTGTTGATGTATTTTAATTAAGGTCAACTTCAGGTTTTCTACAAGCGGACATTAACAAATTCCCATCTGCCCATAACCACGGGCATGGCTTTCGAAAGTTCAAATCCCTGCAGGGATGTCCCAACTTAGCCCATCACAAGCTCTCACGGTCAACGAAGGAATAGACCTCCTCCTGAGACATTCCGATCAGACTCGGTATCCCGGTACAACAAGACATTTCGACAGGGTAAAACTAAACCAGCAACACCGCCCGAATGTGCCGACAAATCCCGATAGGAGCTGCACATATCTCTTTCTCAGGGCACACTCAGATGAGCTAGACGTCGGTTAAGCCAGCCCAGAGTTGCCCCTGGTAACCTCGGACATCGCTCAGTTGGACCAACACTCAGAGGAGCACTGGCCCGGGGGATAAAATAATGATGACCCTTGGGCTGGCCGACCCAAGGGAAAGAAAAAGGCTAGGTGGCGAATGGTAAAACCAATGTTGGGCATTAATGGAAGAGCTTTACTTAAGGCGAACTGTCAAGGGGTTCCCATAATAGCCCAATCGCGTGAGGAACGCAAAATCCGGGAACATAACACCAATATGACGGAAACTAAGGCGACAAGAGTGGAACAAAACACCAGGCATAAGGCCGAGCCTTCCACCCTTTACCAAGTATATAGATGCATTAATTAAATAAGATATATTGTGATATCCCAACAAGTAAACATGTTCCAACAAGGAACAACATCTCCATGTTCCAACAAGGAACAAATTTCAATCTTCACCCGCAACTAACAACGCTATAAGAGGGGCTGAGCAAAGCGGTAACATAGCCAAACAACGGTTTGCTAGGACAAGGTGGGTTAGAGGCTTGGTTCAACAATTTAGGAGGCATGATAAGCAAGTGGTAGGTATCGCAGCATAGGCATAGCAAAAGAGCGAGCAACTAAGCAAGCAAAGATAGAAGTGATTTCTAGGGTATGACCATCTTGCCTGAAATCCCGCAAGGAAGAAGAACGAGTCCATGAAGAAGACAAACGGAACATAGACGAACGGATCCTCACAACCATGATGTTACCGGAACCAACGCGAAGAAGCAAACACCGGAAAAGAAGCACACAACATGGTAAACAACCATCACATAAACATGGCAAGATGCACAACCAAGTATGATGCATGTCCGGTTTAATTATGCATGGCATGGCAAGGTGCACAAACAACACTACAAGTTAAGTGGAGCTCAATATGCAACGGGTTGCATATTGACGGAACACCACATCAATTATTTAGTTCTGTCTCGTTTATGTACCCAACAATATTAAATGTTGTTAAACATGTCAAGAGGTGAAACATAAAGGGATTATCTATCTAAACAATTTAAATGGGGCCGGATATAGCAAACAACAAATCCGGTAAATCCCCATATGCATTAGTAAATTAATGCAAACAACAATTTAAACCATCTTAATGTTGTTAACATGATGCGGATGACATGTTCAAGCTTTATGCAATTTTAAGAAAATGTTGACAAGAGCATTATGAAGCATTTGTCATCGTGGCGGAAACGAAAAAGGGGTGCCACGACAACGATAATGAAAACGCCGTCACGGCAACGTTCTAGTTTCGGTAACTCGATTGAGATACCGATGCAAAGGAGAAGTGTGCGGATGCGTGCAAAACATGGTGGGGCGCTCCCGGATACCGGGTGTCCCACGAGTTGGCGACAAGGAAACGAGTGACAAATTGGACACAGTGCAAACACAAGCATCTCAAACATCGCAAGCATTCGTTCACGGACGTCGTCCCAGGGGTATAACTTCGGAGCGTGCAAAGGAGACGGTTCTCGTTCGTAGAGGGAAGTAGGCGTTCTCGCGACGACAGTAGTGGGAGTAGTCGTTCTCGATTCGTAGATGTTCACACTCCATAGGTGTTCGGGGTCAACAAGGAACTTGCCGTCCACGGGTCTTCGAGGGTCGATGGTACATGTTCGGTAAATGTTCGAGCAGCGGTAGTTGTACAAGGTCGTCGTGGGAGGTAGAGGTACTTGCGAACTTGTCGGATCCACAGCAACGGTAGTGGAACCTCACTGATTCGTGGTCTCCGGGCGGTCTCGGTCTTGACGGTGGGGTACTTGACGCATCCCGGATATGTAGTCGTACTTGACGAATCCAAAATACTCCTGCTCGGCATGGTGGCACGCGCTTGCAGGGGAGGTCTGGGACGAGCAGAGCGCGGATGAGGAGGCAGAAGGCGTTGCGGTTTCCTGCTAGTCTTGGACAGCGACGGCACCTGGGAGAAGGAGAAGCGCAGCAGCGGGCAACGGTAGCCACGGGAGGCGCCCTTGGTGCGCCTGCGGCGTCGGGCATGAGAGGAGGGGCAAGGCCGTGATGAAGCAGCGGGATGCTTGGCGGAGCCGGCCATCCATGGGGTCGTCGGGGTCCCTGTCCAAGGTTAGAGAGAGCAGGATATGCTGCGGGGCGGCGGCGCTCCTCGAGGTGGCCGACGGTGGCGAACGCGCGGATCTGGGCAGCAGCGGACGGGGTCCGGCGACGAGCGGCTCTGGCTGCTCGATGCAGGGGCGCGGCAGGGACCGAAGCAGGTCGTGAAGACGACAGCGGCGCGGGACTTGGCGTGCGGCAGCAGCTTGCAGGGTCATCAGTGCGGGGTTGGTCTTCCTAGTGGAGCTCGGCGGCAAGGTGCGACGAGGAGGGAGAAGGCAGGGATGACGAGGATGGGATCCGGGCTCCTCGACCTGTGTGGCGGCGTGAGGGAATGAGGGAAGGGAGAGGGGTCGAGGGAAGGGCGGGAGAGACGGGGGAGATCGAAGGGAGGATGAGGATCGGGCTTGGGGACTGCGGTCGAGCGCGGTGGCCTAATCTCCTGGCGGCGCGAGGGAGGGAAATGAGGGAGAGGGCACAGGGTCGAGCGGGGAAGGCTAGGGTTAGGCCTGGGAATGGATGGTCTTGGGCCTAGCTGGGCCGCGGGGATGGGCCGGCTTGGAGGCTGGCTGGGCTGGCTCCTCTCTCCTCCCTTCTCTTATTTTCTTTAGCAGAAAACGATTAAAGAGAAAGAAAAAGAAAGAGGGGGTTAGGGGAAGAAGTTGGACACGCGGATAATTTTTCCGGACTCACAAAAATGCACTTGGTCCAAGAAAATTAGAAGTGGCATGATCGAAAGATATAAATTCAAACTCATTTGATTTAAAATCAAATGGTTTGAATAAGAAGTGAGGGTAGGGAAGGCTTGAAATTAAAATATAAGTGTGTAATGGTGCATTCCCATTAATGGAATATTTTATTATAGCTCCTTAATAATATTGGAGACTTTGAATATGTTGTAAAGAGAAATCACCATTGTGAATATCCCTCGATTTAAATGGATCGAACATCCATACGATTTATTTAGTTGAGTTGCAAAAATTAATGATATGATGGCATGATGACAAGATGCAATGCACAAGATGCAAAGAACCAAAACGAAACACCCGACAACACCCGGAAACATGGAAGGCATCTGAAGCTCCGGTCTTGGGGCGTCACAGAACATGTAAAGGCAGTTCTTCAGAAGACTTACAGAAAGATGTTGAATCCTCTTCACCCCACAAGGTCCTTGCTCTAACTTGACCCGTGATATGGGTACAACATGCATATAATGTCCTGGAGTGTATCTACTCTGTTGCAATGCCATGTTCTTAGCATGCTGATCATGCATGTAAATATGTCATGCCTTCTTGTTTTTCAGTACCTATTCCATTCATGATAACATGTTTTCAAATTCAAGTACTGTCATTCTACTCTATCGCAATGCCATCTCCTTAATTTGGACATCATGCTTCTGAATATCTTATGCATTGTTATTCATCAATACGTACTTCATCTGTCTACCATACCATGTTTTTTTACATTGAAGTGCTGTTCTAGTGCTCTATTGCAATGCCATCTTAGTTTCCCAATCATACACATGTATGTCGCCTTAGTTTTTTCTATACGTATTCCGCTAGCATACAGTTTTACATTCAACTAATGTTTTTTTACTGTGTTGTCCTATCGTATCCATAGCTCTTACACCATACTCCCTCCGTCCGGATTACATGTTGCCAAAATGGATAAAAAAGATATATCTAGAACTGAAATACGCCTAGACCCATCCATTTTTTCCGGATGGAGGGAATACATGTCAATATGTCATGCCTTTCTATTCTTTAGTACCTATTCCATCTCTCTGCTGTAGCATGTTTTATAACTGAAGCACCATTCTTCTATACAAGGCATGCAAGGGGAAGATGACTATGTTGGAATCTGAAGGGTTACAAACCAAGTCTTTGCAAAAGATCCAAACGCCAGGACATAATACACCAACTCCAGTTTTTATAGATACTGCTCCAGCATAAAGAAACCCAACTCCTACTGATAATAAGCAGATTCCAGTGGACAAAGAAGTAGTCCGCTCCAGTCCAGCAAAAATATTTCAACTCTATTCTAAGAAGCGTGTGCGTATCCTTGCATCATGAAATTTTATAGCATGCTGATCATATTTTCTACATGTTTCTTACCCATCTCTCTTTTAGAAAATAAGCTTAACAGATAGAAGAATTTCTGCACTGGTATCATCTGTGAGGAAAGATTCTTGCAGGAATTCTCTATACTCCAATGCAGATGTAAGTACCCGTTGTATATCACTATATTTTTACATCAGCATGTATTTTGTTAATCGGTGTGAATCCAACCTTTATCTGATCTAAATTTAGTTGTAGCAAAATGTATGATTAAAGACCACAATGTTGATTTTTGTAAGGAAAACTGCCTGGTAGTTTTGCATCCTGAGCTGCATGAGTGTACTATCTCATATCAGTGGGTTTGATTACTTTGGTTCTGCAGTGGGTTTTCAGTGTTTTTACTGTTTTGTCCTGTCACATCCCTAGCTCTTACATCATACTCCCTCCGTCCTGATTACATGTCACAGAAATGGATAAAACTGGATGTATCTAGAACTGAAATACGCCTAGACCCATCCATTTATTTCCGGATGGAGGGAATACATGTCAATATGTCATGCCTTTCTATTCTTCAGTACCTATTCCATATCTGCTGTAGCATGTTTTATAATTGAAGCACCATTCTTCTATATAAGGCATGCAAGGGGAAAACGGCTATGTTAGAATCTGAAGGGTTACAAACCAGGTCTTTGCAAAAGATCCAAACACCAGGAGATAATAAACCAACTCCATTTTTCATAGATACTACTCCAGCGCAGAGAAACCCAACTCCCACTGATAATAAGCAGATTCCAGTGGCCAAAGAACTAGTCCGCTCCAGTCCAGCAAAAGAATGTCAACTCCATTCTAAGAAGCGTGCGCGTATCCTCGCATCATGAAATTTTATAGCATTCTGATCATATTTTCTACATGTTTCTTACCCATCTCTCTTTTAGAAAATAAGGTTAAATGATAGAAGATTTCCTTCATTGGGATTGTATTCGAGGAAAACATCTTGCGGGAATTCTCCATGCTCCAATGCTGATGTAAGTACCTGTTGTATATCACTATATTTTACATTAGCATGTATTTTGTTAATCGGCGTGAATCCAACCTTTTTCTGATCTAAAATTAGTTGTAGAAAAATGTTAAAGGCACCAATGTTGATTTTTGTAAAGAAAACTACCTAGTAGTTTTGCATACTGAGCTGCATGAGTGTATTATCTCATATCATGCACATTACTGAATTGTAGTGCTGCTCTAGTTGCCCATTCATTCATTGTGTCAGTGTTGCTTTTGTATTACCTCACCTGGCTGATGATAGCTGTGCCATATTGTGTTAATTTGGTGTTGGCTAGTTGCCCAAACGTTCGTTGTGCCAATGTTGCTTTCCTGTTATCTGACTTGGCCAATGATAGCAATGCTAGTGTCTTAATTTGGTGCAGGCTGCTGAAGATAAGAAGACAAACTCTGAAAACAGCAAGGCAACCCCATTGTTTCTTTTCAATAAATCTAGGCTAGGTAATATGCCAATAACTCATGATTAATCTGTTTGGTTCCCCTCCTAATTTATGTTATGATGTAGTGGTCGAGACACTCTCCACTATCAATAATACAAGCCTGCCAAAATCGCCATCTGAATCTATTCAGTATCCTCTGTCTCGAATGCAACAAAAAAAATGTATGTTTGTGAACCAATTAATGGCTGAAGGAATGATGGAAATGGTGGAGGAATCAGAGGTGCAGAGTCGTGCAACACAACAACTGATCAATGTTTTCAGAGACAGTGTAGCAAAGCAGCAAGAACTTGCCCACATGCTTATGGGCGTCATCCATGCTGAGGTTGCAGATTGTGACGTTGTAGATCGTTAGGTTCTGTTCATTTATTTGCACTGACATCAATCTTTGATTGCCTAGTGGATGTAATTTCCTATAATATATGTTGGATGTGCAACATTTTTCCCTATATGCCGTACCTTTGCTTGATCGATTTTGGTCCTGTGCATAATTGCTCGTCGTAATGGGCTCAAATTATCTAATTTGGCCTAAAGACATGTATGAACTTTAGTGGGCCCATTAAGTTAATGGGCCATTACCAGGCCAAAAGTTAATGGTCGGCCCTCTTAACTCCCGGGTCGTTGACAGGCTGACATCAAAGCGGGCAACAGGTGGGCCCAATTGATTTCATGGACCGTTAACATGCCGTTACTAAGTTCGGGCTACATATGGTCCAACTATACTGTGGGCCTTTAGCAGGCCGAAAGAGACAACGAGCTTGTACTGGACCATGAAGAGCATGGGCCGCTAAGAGGCCGAAAGTCAGGTCGTATTGTAAATGGCCGCACAGTGTTGTGGGCCTTTAGCAGGCTGAAAGAGAAACCGGGCTAGTATTGGACCATGAAGGGCATGGGCCGTTAAAAGGCCAAAACTCAGGTCCGACTACAAATGCCCAACTCATTTATGGTCCGTTAACAAGCTGAAAGGCACACAGGGCCAGGAATTGGCCCAACATTAAATGGGTCGCTAAACGGCCAAAACTTGGGTCCGACTACAAATGGCCCAACAGATATATGGGCTGTCACCAGGCTGAAAGACACACCAGGCCGGAAATTGGCCCAACACTTAAATGGGTCGCTAAAAGGCCTAAACTCAGGTCCGACTACAAATGGCCCAACTGATTTATGGGCCGTCAACAGGCTGAAAGACACACCGGACCGGAAATTAGCCCAATATTTAAATGGGTCGCTAAAAGGCCATAAGATGTACATTGTGAAAATTGGCCCATCCACTGAATGGGCCGTTAACAGGCCGAAATCTCATCGGGCCGATATTGAGCCCAAATATATAGCGGGCTGTTAACGGGCTCGAACTAACGATCGGCTGCAATGGTGTCAAATCTTTAACGGGCCATTGACGGGCCGGATTGGCATATCTCGTATGGGCCGTGGGCTTAAATGGACCTGACACAAGTAGGCCTTATATGGGCCGGCCTGCTATTTTTTACTGGGTCGACCTTTTTCACCGGAATGGGCCACTGTTGGGCCATGCCACGTGTCGACCTATCATAGGCGCCTCCTGTCCAATGAGTGGATGACATCTGTCCCAACGGTGAGTCAACACGTGTTTCCTCCGGCCAATGATGATTTTACACGTGGAAAATCCCCATTGGTCCGGGCTGTTAACGGGTTATCGGATCCAAAACCAGACCCGATAGCTTAATGGCGTTCCGTTACCGTGGATGCCACGTGTCGGTCACCCTTGACGAAAGCACTTCTGTGACACGCGATTTATCATCATGGAAGTGGACACTTCCATGATGATAATTTTGGTAATGTCATGGAACACTTCTACGACAACACAGGTATTACTATCTTGATTCTGTCATAAATTTGTCATGGATGTACTTGCATGACAGAAAACGTGACCTACTGTGACAAACACGTATCATCATGCAAGTGTATTTTTTTGTAGTGTGGATTAGTCTGCATGAAGAAGGGTTTCCCTTAATAGTGCAAATCAAGGTTTTCGTCTGCGTGACCAGCAGAGCAGAGGATAGCAAATTGGGAAGATGGTGGAGTGGAAAAAGATCCACATGTAGCGACGTGGCAGATGGGGCAATAGATCAAGGATATGGTTCGAAAAGAGGTAGCATACCTGAGGGTCGGCGGGAAGTGGCTTCGCTCGTGGTCGTCGTCCTCCGCACACACTACGACAGTGAGCTTGGGGATGGAGGCCATCCCGCGCGGGCGCTAGGTCTGAGAGGACGGCCTTGTCGTCAGTGCGTGACCTCGCTCGCTGACGATGAGTGCGTCAACGCTGCACGTCCTTTTCTTCACCGGCGGATCTGTGACCACCGGCGAGGAGGGAGAGAGAGGCCGTCTTTTTTAGATCTGGACAGAGGGTGATGATACGTCTCCATCGTATCTATAATTTTTGATTGTTCCATGCCAATATTCTACAACTTTCATATACTTTTGGCAACTTTTTATACTATTTTTGGGACTAACATATTGATCTAGTGCCCAGTGCCAGTTCCTGTTTGTTGCATGTTTTTTGTTTCGCAGAATATCCATATCAAATGGAGTCCAAACGGGATAAAAACTTACGGAGATTTTTTGGGAATATATATGATTTTTGGGAAGAAAAATCCACGCGAGACAGTGCCCGAGGTGCCCACGAGGCAGGGGGCGCGCCTACCCCCCTGGGCGCGCCCCTGACCCTCATGGGCCACCCGTAAGGCGGCTGATGCCCTTACATCACCGCAAGAAAGCTAATATCCGGATAGAGATCGTGTTAAAATTTCAGCCCAATCGAAGTTACGGATCTCCGGGAATATAAGAAACGGTGAAAGGGAAGAATCTGAGAACACAGAAACAGAGAGAGACAGAGAGACATATCCAATCTCGGAGGGGCTCTCGCCCCTCCCGTGCCATGGAGGCCATGGACCAGAGGGGAAACCCTTCTCCCATCTAGGGAGGAGGTCAAGGAAGAATAAGAAGGAGGGGGGCTCTCTCCCCCTCTCTTCCGGTGGCACCGGAGTGCCACCGGAGGCCATCATCATCACCGCGATCTACACCAACACCTCCGCCATCTTCACCAACATCTCCATCACCTCCCCCCCTCTATCTACAGCGGTCCACTCTCCCGCAACCCGCTGTACCCTCTACTTGAACATGGTGCTTTATGCTTCATATTATTATCCAATGATGTGTTGCCATCCTATGATGCCTGAGTAGATTTTCGTTGTCCTATTGGTGGTTGATGAATTGCTATGATTGATTTAATTTGCTTGTGGTTATGTTGCTGTCCTTTGGTGCCCATCATATGATTGCGCGCGTGGATCACACCCTAGGGTTAGTTGTATGTTGATAAGACTATGTATTGGAGGGCAAGAGTGACCGAAGCTTCAACCTAGCATAGAAATTGATGCATACGGGATTGAAGGGGGACCAATATATATTAATGCTATGGTTGGGTTTTACCTTAATGAACGTTAGTTGTTGCGGATGCTTGCGAATAGTTCCAATCATAAGTGCATAGAATTCCAAGTAAGGGATGACATGCTAGAAGTGGCCTCTCCCACATAATACTTGCTATCGGTCTAGTAAAGTAGTCAATTGCTAAAGGGGCAATTTCACAACTCCTACCACCACTTTTCCACACTCGCTATATTTACTTTATTGCTTCTTTACTTACAACAGCCCCTACTTTTTATTTACGTAATCTTTATTATCTTGCAAACCTATCCAACAACACCTACAAAGTACTTCTAGTTTCATAGTTCTTCTAGGTAAAGTGAACATTAAGCGTGCATAGAGTTGTATCGGTGGTCGATAGAACTTGAGGGAATATTTGTTCTGCCTTTAGCTCCTCGTTGGGTTCGACACTCTTACTTATTGAAAACTGTTGCGATCCCCTATACTTGTGGGTCATCAAGACCTTTTTCTGGCGCCGTTGCCGGGGAGCAATAGCGTGGGGTGAATATTCTTGTGTGTGCTTGTTTGCTTTATCACTAAATAATTTTTATTTGTTGTTCTTAGTTGTTTTCTATCTTTAGTTATGGGTAGGAAACGCAAAATACCAAAAAAAATTAGTTGTACCTACTAAACCAATGGTTGAAGAACCACTCAAAATCTATCACACTGCTGAAGCTTATTACTTGGCTCATCTTCGATCCCTATGTGCTCGTGCTGAAACCACAACTAGCTTAGTTGCTCGTTATGTGCGGCACCGAATATCTGAAAAAGGGAAAATTTTACTGGGTCAAATTCATCGTTTGCAATGCTATGCTTGGAATTTATGCGAAATATATGATTTTACTTGTTGTTCTGAAAACCCTAAGAAACACCTTCCCTACCAATGTGAGTTTAGTGATAATGGAATCATATCTTCGTATGCTAAGGGCGTTTATAATTACTATGATGTTCAACAAATTGAAGAATTTGTTGCTTTTAAGGGTGCTTACGAAATTCCTTCTTTGATTGAAAAGTATGATGGTACTCTTTACAAATCTGAAAATTTTTCCATACTGAAATATTGCTATGATAATTATGCTTGTAATGCCTATGTTGAACCATATATTGAGGACTACTCCGCTGTCCAAGAAGATACTAATATTTTGCAGGAGTCTATGGAAGAAGAAATTGATGAAACTGTGAGCTCATTGGATGAAAAGGACGATGAGGAGAGCGAAGAACAAAAGGAGGAAGAGCGGATTAGCTACCCGTGCCCACCTTCTATTAAGAGTAACTCTTCAACTCATACATTGTTTAATTTCCCTTCGTGCTTACCAAAGGATGATTTCTATGATGACTATTATGATCCCTTTGATTCTCTTGAAATATCCCTTTTTGATGATGCTTGCTATGCTTGTGGCCAAGATACCAATATGAATTATGCTTATGGAGATGAACTTGCTATAGTTCCTTATGTTAAACATGAAATTGTTGCTATTTCACCCACGCATGATAGTCCTATAATCTTTTTGAATTCTCCCGACTACACTATATCGGAGAAGTTTGCCCTTATTAAGGATTATATTGATGGGTTGCCTTTTACAGTTACACATGATGATTTTGATAGATATAATATGCATGTGCTTGCTACTCCTACTTGCAATTATTATGAGAGAGGAACTATATCTCCACCTCTCTATGTTTCCAACACGATAAAATTACAAGAAAATGTTTATACTATGCATTGGCCTTTACTTTGTGTGCATGAATTGTTCTTTTATGACATGCCGATGCATAGAAGAGAGTTAGACTTCGTCATTACATGATATATGTTACCTTGTGCTCACCACTAAATTACAAATCATTGTTAATTAAAATTGGCTTTGATATACCTTGGGATCCGGGTGGATCCATTACTTGAGCACTATATGCCTAGCTTAATGGCTTTAAAGAAAATGCTGCTAGGGAGACAATCCGGAAGTTTTAGAGAGTCATTTATTTCTGTTGAGTACTTTTATATAGTTTAAAAACAACAAAAATAAAGAGGGTAACCCAAAACTTTTTCAAAAAGGAAGCGAAAGTGAGAAAGACAAGCATTGTTGAAGTGGGAGCTAGCCTTGAACTTTGTTCATGCTCACGGAAACTTTGTGAATCTTGATGACAGAAACTTTTCAATAAAAATAACTATCCCCTTGTACAATTCCTTGTATTATAAAAATAATGTGCCAAGGTTTGCCTTTAGGATGTTTACATTTGCTTGATGGTTTGTACGGTGCAGGACAGAAACTTTGGCTGTAGTGCGTGATTTTACATTTTTTGCTGGAATGTCAAATGGTTGTGATTCTTTTTGCACTGTCTTCCTATACAAATTGTTTATTTTTCTAATTTTGGTAGAATTTTTCAAGTATCATAAGTATGGTGAATGTTTAGATTATTACCGATTGTTCTGTTTTAGACAGATTCTATTTTTGATGCATAGTTTGCTTGTTTTGATGAAACTATCGATTCATATCAGTGGATTAAGCCATGAAAAAGTTATATTACAGTAGAAACAATGCAATAATAAAATATGAATTGGTTTGAAACAGTACTTAGAGTAGTGCTTTGCTTCATTATACTAACGGATCTTACCGAGTCTTCTGTTGAAGTTTTATGTGGATGAAGTGTTCGATGATCGAGAAGGTCTTGATGTGAGAAGAAGGAAGAGAGGCAAGAGCTCAAGCTTGGGGATGCCCGAGGCACCCCAAGTAAATATTCAAGGAGACTCAAGCGTCTAAGCTTGGGGATGCCCCGGAAGGCATCCCTTCTTTCTTCAACAAGTATCAGTATGTTTTCGGATTCGTTTCGTTCATGCAATATGTGCAATCTTGGAGCGTCTTTTGCATTTAGTTTTCATTTTTATTTTATGCACCATGATGGTATGAGATAGTCCTTGGTTGATTTATAGAATGCTCTATGCACTTCACTTATATCTTTTGAGTATGGCTTTATAGAATGCTTCATGTGCTTCACTTATATCATTTGAAGTTTGGATTGCCTGTTTCTCTTCACTTAGACAACCTCCATTTGTAGAATGCTCTTTTGCTTCACTTATATTTGTTAGAGCGTGGGCATATCTTTTGTGGAAAGAATTAAACTCTCTTGCTTCACTTATATCTATTTAGAGAGATGACAAGAATTGGTCATTCACATGGTTAGTCATAAAATCCTACATAAAACTTGTAGATCACTGAATATGATATGTTTGATTCCTTGCAATAGTTTTGCGATATAAATATGGTGATATTAGAGTCATGCTAGTGGGTAGTTGTGGATTAGTAGAAATACTTGTGTTGAGGTTTGTGATTCCCGTAGCATGCACATATGGTGAACCGTTATGTAACGAAGTCGGAGCATGATTTATTTATTGATTGTCTTCCTTATGAGTGGCGGTCGGGGACGAGCGATGGTCTTTTCCTACCAATCTACCCCCCTAGGAGCATGCGCGTAGTACTTTGTTTCGATGACTAATAGATTTTTTGCAATAAGTATGTGAGTTCTTTATGACTAATGTTGAGTCCATGAATTATACGCACTCTCACCCTTCCACCATTGCTAGCCTCTCTAGTACCGCGCAACTTTCGCTGGTACCATAAACCCACCATATACCTTCCTCAAAACAGCCACCATACCTACCTATCATGGCATTTCCATAGCCATTCCGAGATATATTGCCATGCAACTTCCATGATCATCATATACATGACTTGATCATTTATTGTCATATTGCTTTGCATGATCGTAAGATAGCTAGCATGATGTTTTCATGGCTTGTTCATTTTTTTGATGTCATTGCTACGCTAGATCATTGCACATCCCGGTACACTGCCGGAGGCATTCATATAGAGTCATATCTTTGTTCTAGTATCGAGTTGTAATATTGAGTTGTAAGTAAATAAAAGTGTGGTGATCATCATTATTAGAGCATTGCCCCAGTGAGGAAAGGATGATGGAGACTATGATTCCCCCATAAGTCGGGATGAGACTCCGGACTTGACAAAAAAATAAAAGAGGCCAAAGAAGCCCACCAAAAAAATACAAAAAATAAAAAAATAAAAAAAAAGAGAAAAGGAGAGAAGGGGCAATGTTACTATCCTTTTACCACATTGTGCTTCAGAATAGCACCATGTTCTTCATATATAGTCTCTTGAGTTATCACTTTCATATACTAGTGGGAATTTTCATTATAGAACTTGGCTTGTATATTCCGCTGATGGGCTTCCTCAAATGCCCGAGGTCTTCATGAGCAAGCAAGTTGGATGCACACCCAGTTAGTTTTCAGTCTGAGCTTTCATACACTTATAGCTCTTAGTGCATCAGTTGCATGGCAATCCGTACTCACTCACATTGATATCTATTGATGGGCATCTCCATAGCACGTTGATACACCTAGTTGATGTGAGACTATCTTCTCCTTTTTGTCTTCTCCACAACCACCATTCTATTCCACCTATAGTGCTATGTCCATGCCTCACGCTCATGTATTGCGTGAAAGTTGAAAAGGTTTGAGAACGTCAAAAGTATGAAACAATTGCTTGGCTTGTCATCGGGGTTGTGCATGATGTGAATATTTTGTGTGGTGAAGATGGAGCATAGCCAGACTATATGATTTTGTAGGGATAACTTGCTTTGGCCATGTTATTTTGAAAAGACATGATTGCATTATTAGTGGGCTTGAAGTATTATTGTTTTTATGTCAAATGATAGACTATTGCTTTGAATCACCCGTGTCTTAATATTCATGCCATGATTAGATATGTGATCAAGATTATGCTAGGTAGCATTCCACATCAAAAATTATCTTTTTTATCATTTACCTACTCGAGGACGAGCAGGAATGAAGCTTGGGGATGCTGATACGTCTCCGTCGTATCTATAATTTTTGATTGTTCCATGCCAATATTCTACAACTTTCATATACTTTTGGCAACTTTTCATACTATTTTTGGGACTAACATATTGATCCAGTGCCAAGTGCCAGTTCCTGTTTGTTTCATGTTTTTTGTTTCGTAGAATATCCATATCAAACAGAGTCCAAACAGGATAAAAACTGAAGGAGATTTTTTGGAATATATATGATTTTTGGGAAGAAAAATCCACGCGAGACGGTGCCCGAGGTGGCCACGAGGCAGGGGGCGCGCCTGCCCCCTGGGCGCGCCCCTGACCCTCATGGGCCACCCGTAAGGCAGTTGATGCCCTTCTTTCGCCGCAAGAAAGCTAATATCCGGATAGAGATCGTGTTAAAATTTCAGCCCAATCGGAGTTACGGATCTCCAGGAATATAAGAAACGGTGAAAGGGAAGAGTCTGAGAACGCAGAAACAGAGAGAGACAGAGAGACAGATCCAATCTCAGAGGGGCTCTCGCCCCTCCCGTGCCATGGAGGCCATGGACCAGAGGGGAAACCCTTCTCCCGTCTAGGTAGGAGGTCAAGGAAGAATAAGAAGGAGGGGGGCTCTCTCCCCCTCGCTTCCGATGGCACCGGAGTGCCACCGGGGGCCATCATCATCACTGCGATCTACACCAACACCTCCGCCATCTTCACCAACATCTCCATCACCTTCCCCCCTCTATCTACAGCGGTCCACTCTCCCGCAACCCGCTGTACCCTCTACTTGAACATGGTGCTTTATGCTTCATATTATTATCCAATGATGTGTTGCCATCCTATGATGTCTGAGTAGATTTTCGTTGTCCTATAGGTGGTTGATGAATTGCTATGATTGATTTAATTTTCTTGTGGTTATGTTGCTGTACTTCGGTTCCCATCATATGATTGCGCGCGTGGATCACACCCTAGGGTTATTTGTATGTTGATAGGACTATGTATTGGAGGGCAAGAGTGACAGAAGCTTCAACCTAGCATAGAAATGTATGCATACAGGATTGAAGGGGGACCAATATATCTTAATGCTATGGTTGGGTTTTACCTTAATGAACGTTAGTAGTTGCGGATGCTTGCTAATAGTTCCAATCATAAGTGCATAGAATTCCAAGTAAGGGATGACATGCTAGCAGTGGCCTCTCCCACATAATACTTGCTATCGCTCTAGTAAAGTAGTCAATTGCTTAAGGGGCAATTTCGCAACTCCTACCACCACTTTTCCACACTCGCTATATTTACTTCATTGCTTCTTTACTTACAACAGCCCCTACTTTTTATTTGAGTAATCTTTATTATCTTGCAAACCTATCCAACAACACCTACAAAGTACTTCTAGTTTCATAGTTCTTCTAGGTAAAGCGAACATCAAGCGTGCGTAGAGTTGTATCGGTGGTCGATAGAACTTGAGGGAATATTTGTTATGCCTTTAGCTCCTCGTTGGGTTCGACACTCTTACTTATCAAAAACTGTTGCGATCCCCTATACTTGTGGGTTATCAGGTGATAGTGTGAGAAGCAAGTGGGTAGCCTATAGCAAGCAAGCGCTGAAGCTCCAGCCTATATATCTTTTTTGATACTAGTACTAGAGGTGGACTAGTGGTAGAGTAGTTTATATTTTCTCTGCACATAGTACCAGTTAGTCGTGGTTCAAAACTGAACGACACGCCGTTAAAAAATAAAGCCATGAAATAATGCGGCACCTCGGGCCAACGCGACCAGATCGCACTTTGCATGAGAAATGACACACCATGTTTCGTTGACATGTGGTCCCGTTCCAACATGTCAGTGAGACGTTGGAGAGTCCTTTTTTACAATTTCTGAACGGACGTCTATGTAGGCCGGGGCGCCTCTTTGTGTACCGTGGCAACCGTCCACCGCCTATTTGCCTTTCCCTCTTGATTTGGAACTGCTGTCACACGCTCTTCCTCCCTCCTCCATTTGCATTCACCCTTCCTTCTGCCATTGTTCGATCGTCTTCTCCATGGAGGGAACAGGCCGGAAACGACCCCGTTATTCTTGCCCCAATATGAAAAATGACGTGGTGGAGGAACTCATTGATCGGTGCAATGTCATCACCTCGGCTAGCATGGCAGGTTCGTTCAAGACCATTCTTGACTCAACTAATAACATCATTACAAAGAACCCAAGGGTCCAGGAGCAGTTTGATCTCCCTATCTTCTTCGCCATGCCCCTGCTCGCTGGCGCGCGGGTGATGGAGGCCTCGCCTTGTGCAAGTTGATGTCGCTTGATAATGATACGTGTGATGTTAAGATGCCATCGCTTGAGGGTAAGGCTTGGGTAGGTGCAAATGGAGACTGGGTTGTTTATATTGGGTACAACTGTGATTGGGAACTTGTGAATGTGTACACTCGTCACCGGGTTCCACTTCCAAAAATCTCAGAGCGCCCTGAAGTTGAGCACACCAGTATTCTACGTACATTCAAATATGATCATGGTGACTATCATCTATGGAAGATAGCAATTTGTTGAGTTCCCAACCGCTCTTGGGGTTATAGGAATTCTTGTGTTGTCACTATCTTCGACAAGCTTGTTGCCGTCCTTCATACTTCGACTCAATGGATATTGCTCAAAAATCAGTTTCGATACACGGATGTGTACTGTGATGCAATTCAAGATGAGGCTCTTGTGTTTGCTGCCATCACTCATGGCACTGTTTTTGCATGGAATCCTGATGCTTTCGGTATGTTTGTCTTCCATCGTAATTATAATTTGTTTCATCCACATGCATGCGGGTTAGCTAGTTTCCCTTTACTAATTGACCTTCTTGTGTTTCCAAGGTCCTGTGAACATTCCACCACCTATACTTGAAAAAATTTATAACCAAGGGAGAGATGACGATGGTGATGATGACGAGCAGAACCTATATACTCAGTAGCTCCTGGCAACTTATTGTGGCACCCCGACTCAGAGCAACTGGTTTACCTTGCATTGCCGGCCCAGAGATCTAGTCTTCTGGAAACACACAACAACTTTGTACATAAAACAACCGCTTTATTGATGCTATCGGAAACATAGGTTCGATATTACATCAGATAGCGAGGCCAAGCGGCACACACGGTGCGGCTAAATAGTATGTACATTATTTAATGAACATGAAAGGGGCCTCAATCACGATAACTACACGGCAGCGGAATGATACGTCCATTTTGCATCATGTTTCTCACTGTTATATATGATGTTTTTATCCATAATAAATCTTTTTGGAGTAATTCTAATGCCTTTTTCTCTCATAATATGCAAGGTATACACCAAGAGGGAGAATTCCGGCAGCTGGAAATCTGGACCTGAAAAAGCTACATCAGGCTACCTATTCTGCACAACTCCAAATGAGCTGAAACTTCACGAGGATTTTTTATGGAATATATGAGGAATATTGGAGCCAATAAGTACCAGAGGGGTCCCACCAGGTGGGCACAACCCACCTGGGCGTGCTAGGTAGCCCATGCGCGCCCTGGTGGGTTATGCTCTCCTCAGCCCACCTCTGGTGCCCATCTTCTGGTATATAAGTAATTTTGAGCTAGGAAAAATAAGAAGAGGACTTTCGGGACGGAGCGCGGCCGCCTCGAGGCAGAACTTGGGCAGGAGCACTTTTGCCCTTCGGTGGAGCGATTCCGCCGGGGGAACTTCCCTCCCGGAGGGGGAAATCATCATCATCATCATCACCAACAACTCTCCCATCTTGGGGAGGGCAATCTCCATCAACATCTTCAACTACACCATCTCATCTCAAACCCTAGTTCATCTCTTGTGTTCATTCTTGTTACCAGAACTATAGATTGGTGCTTGTGGGTGACTAGTAGTGTTGATTACATCTTGTAGTTGATTACTATGTGGTTTATTTGGTGGAAGATTATATATTCAGATCCAATATGCTATTTAATACCCCTCTGATCTTGAGCATGATTATCATTTGTGAGTAGTTACTTTTGTTCTTGAGGTCACGGGAGAAATCATGTTGCAAGTAATCATGTGAACTTGATATGTGTTCGATATGTCGATAGTATGTATGTTGTGATTCCCTTAGTGGTGTCATGTGAACGTCGACAACATGACACTTCACCATATTTGGGCCTAAGGGAATGCATTGTGGAGTAGCAATTAGATGATGGGTTGCGAGAGTGACAGAAACTTAAACCCCAGTTTATTCGCTATTCCGTAAGGGACCGATTGGATCCAAAAGTTTAATGCTATGGTTAGAATTTATTCTTAATACTTTTCTCGTAGTTGCGGATGCTTGAGGGAGGGTTAATCATATGTAGGAGGTTTGTTCAAGTAAGAACAATACCTAAGCACCGGTCCACCCACATATCAAATTAGCAAAGTACCAAACACGAATCAAACCAACATGGTGAAAGTGACTAGATGAAATTCCCGTGTACCCTCAAGAATGCTTTGCTTATCTTAAGAGACCGTTTGGCCTGTCCTTTGCCTCAAAAGGATTGGGCTACCTTTCCGCACCTTTGCTACTATTATTGTTACTTGCTCGTTACAAATTATCTTGCTATCAAACTACTCTGTTACTTACAATTTCAGCACTTGCAGACATTACCTTGCTGAAGACCACTTGTCATTTCCTTCCGCTCCTCATTGGGTTCGACACTCTTACTTATCAAAAAGAGCTACAATTGATCCCCTATACTTGTGGGTCACCACGGAACTCCATAGCACAGGGACACCGATGTGGACACGGTCTAGACACGGGAAGCACTCCGATCCGGTAAGACTTTCCTGAAAGCTGGCATGACACGCCAGGTCAGTACATTGAATGTACTTGCAAGCTCACAACAGATAAAAGCATAATGACAAACAATAACATGACAATTTATCAAGTTAAATGCAATGCTTCACATACTACTCATGAAGTGAACATGCTTGTGCACCGAGTCCCTCGGACTCGCTTACCATACGGGTTACCTCGTAACCAATATCATCCATACGGTGATCACTCCCAGATCACAACAGAAACCAACTCTTTGGTTCCAACAACAACCACAACGAAAACCAACTCTTTGGTTCCAACAACAACCACCACGGAAACCAACTCTTTGGTTCCAACAACAACCATCTTCATGGTTTCAACAATCTCATCACATAACTAGTGCCAATCATATAACTTTAGAGTGCAAGTTTAAATTATTTATGTTGATCCATGGTGTGACCTACTATGAACTGGGTCCGTAACCGAGGACGCGGCTATCGATAGATTTAACACAAACTCTGCAGAGGTTAGTACACCGTACCCACACCACAGAATCCATGGCCTCGAACTCCCATTCGGGTGGGCCAACGACATTCCAATAGAACCAACCCATTGTCATGGCACTCTCCCAGCCACTCCGACCAACTCCCCTCTGGGTGGCCCCGATGTCAACCCGTGACATCCACGGCCACCGTCGTGGAAAACTTAAACGGTCCCAAACGGGGACAAGGTACCATAACAACAACAACCGGCACACAAGGTTATGTCTGCTTACCGGGCCAGGGTACCACATTGAAGGAAATAAGCCCTAGAGGCAATAATAAAGTTATTATTTATTTCCTTATATCATGATAAATGTTTATTATTCATGCTAGAATTGTATTAACCGGAAACATAATACTTGTGTGAATACATAGACAAACTAAACGTCACTAGTATGCCTCTACTTGACTAGCTCGTTAATCGAAGATGGTTATGTTTCCTAACCATAGACATGTGTTGTCATTTGATTAACGGGATCACATCATTAGGAGAATGATGTGATTGACATGACCCATTCCATTATCTTAGCACCCGATCGTTTAGTATGTTGCTATTGCTTTCTTCATGACTTATACATGTTCCCATGACTATGAGATTATGCAACTCCTGTTTGCCAGAGGAACACTTTGTGTGCTACCAAACGTCACAACGTAACTGGGTGATTATAAAGGAGATCTACAGGTGTCTCCAAAGGTACATGTTGGGTTGGCGTATTTCGAGATTAGGATTTGTCACTCCGATTGTCGGAGAGGTATCTCTGGGCCCTCTCGGTAATGCACATCACATAAGCCTTGCAAGCATTACAACTAATGAGTTAGTTGTGAGATGATGTATTACAGAACGAGTAAAGAGACTTGCCAGTAACGAGATTGAACTAGGTATTAAGATACCGACGATCGAATCTCAGGCAAGTAACATACCGATGACAAAGGGAACAACGTATGTTGTTATGTGGTCTGACCAATAAAAGATCTTTGTAGAATATGTAGGAGCCAATATGAGCATCCAGGTTCTGCTATTGGTTATTGACCGGAGACGTGTCTCGGTCATGTCTACATTGTTCTCGAACCCATAGGGTCCGCACGCTTAACGTTACGATGACAGTTTCATTATGAGTTTATATATTTTGATGTACTGAACTTTGTTCGGAATCCTGGATATGATCACGGACATGACGAGGAGTCTCGAAATGGTTGAGACATGAAGATTGATATATTGGAAGCCTATGTTTGGACATCGGAAGTGTTCCGGGTGAAATCGGCATTTTACCGGAATACCGGGAGGTTACCGGAACCCCCCGGTAACCTAATGGGACTTAATGGGCCTAGTGGAGGAAGAGGAGAGGAGGCCTAGGGGCTGCCGCGCGCCCCTCCCCCATCTCCAAATTGGACAAGGAGGGGGGCGGCGCCCCCCCTTTCCTTCCCCCCCTCTCCTCCTTCCCCCCCAAGTCCTAATCCAACTAGGGAAAGGGGGGAGTCCTACTCCCGGTAGGAGTAGGACTCCTCCTGTGCGCCTCCTCCTAGGGCCGGCCGCACCCCCCTTGCTCCTTTATATACGGGGGCAGGGGGCACCTCTAGACACACAAGTTGATCCTTGTGATCTTTTTCTTAGCCGTGTGCGGTGCCCCCCTCCACCATACTCCTTGATAATATTGTAGCGGTGCTTAGGCAAAGCCCTGTGACGGTAGAACATCAAGATCGTCACCACGCCATCGTGCTGACGGAACTCTTCCCCGACACTTTGCTGGATCGGAGTCCGGGGATCGTCATCGAGCTGAACGTGTGCTAAAAATCGAAGGTGCCATAGTTTCGGTGCTTGATCGGTCGGGCCGTGAAGACGTACGACTACATCAACCGCGTTGTCATAACACGTCCGCCATCGGTCTACGAGGGTATGTAGACAACACTCTCCCCTCTTGTTGCTATGCATCACCATGATCTTGCGTGTGCGTAGGAAAATTTTGAAATTACTACGTTCCCCAACAGTGGCATCCAAGCCTAGGTTTTATGTGTTGATGTTATATGCACGAGTAGAACACAAGTGAGTTGTGGATGATATAAGTCATACTGCTTACCAGCATGTCATACTTTGGTTCAGCGGTATTGTTGGATGAAGCGGCCCGGACCGACATTACGCGTACGCTTACGCGAGACTGGTTCTACTGACGTGCTTTGCACACAGGTGGCTGGCGGGTGTCAGTTTCTCCAACTTTAGTTGATTCAAGTGTGGCTACGCTCGGTCCTTGCGAAGGTTAAAACAGCACCAACCTGACAAACTATCGTTGTGGTTTTGATGCGTAGGTAAGATTGGTTCTTGCTTAAGCCCATAGCAGCCACGTAAAACATGCAACAACAAAGTAGAGGACGTATAACTTGTTTTTGCAGGGCATGTTGTGATGTGATATGGTCAAGACATGAAGCTAAATTTTATTATATGAGATGCTCATGTTTTGTAGCCGAGTTATCGGCAACTGGCAGGAGCCATATGGTTGTCGCTTTATTGTATGCAATGCAATTGCGCTGTAATGCTTTACTTTATCACTAAGCGGTAGCGATAGTCGTGGAAGCATAAGATTGGCGAGACGACAACGATGCTACGATGGTGATCAAGGTGTCGCACCGGTGACGATGGTGATCATGACGGTGCTTCGAAGATGGAGATCACAAGCACAAGATGATGATGGCCATATCATATCACTTATATTGATTGCATGTGATGTTTATCTTTTATGCATCTTATCTTGCTTTGATTGACAGTAGCATTTTAAGATGATCTCTCACTAATTATCAAGAAGTGTTCTCCCTGAGTATGCACCATTGCGAAAGTTCTTCATGTTGAGACACCACGTGATGATCGGGTGTGATAGGCTCTATGTTCAAATACAATGGGTGCAAAACAGTTGCACACGCGGAATACTCAGGTTATACTTGACGAGCCAAGCATATACAGATATGGCCTTGGAACACGGAGACCGAAAGGTCAAGCGTGAATCATATAGTAGATATGATCAACATAGTGATGTTCACCAATGAAACTACTCCATCTCACGTGATGATCGGACATGGTTTAGTTGATTTGGATCACGTGATCACTTAGAGGATTAGAGGGATGTCTATCTAAGTGGGAGTTCTTTAGTAATATGATTAATTGAACTTAAATTTATCATGAACTTAGTACCTGATAGTATCTTTCTTGTTTATGTTTGATTGTAGATAGATGGCCCGTGCTGTTGTTCCGTTGAATTTTAATGCGTTCCTTGAGAAAGCAAAGTTGAAAGATGATGGTAGCAATTACACGGACTGGGTCCATAACTTGAGGATTATCCTCATTGCTGCATAGAAGAATTACATCCTGGAAGCACCGCTAGGTGCCAGGCCTGCTGCTGGAGCAACACCAGATGTTATGAACGTCTGGCAGAGCAAAGCTGATGACTACTCGATAGTTCAGTGTGCCATGCTTTACGGCTTAGAATCGGGACTTCAACGACGTTTTGAACGTCATGGAGCATATGAGATGTTCTAGGAGTTGAAGTTAATATTTCAAGCAAATGCCCGGATTGAGAGATATGAAGTCTCCAATACGTTCTATAGCTGCAAGATGGAGGAGAACAGTTCTGTCAGTGAGCATATACTCAAAATGTTTGGGTATAATAATCACTTGATTCAATTGGGAGTTAATCTTCCAGATGATTGCGTCATTGACATAATTCTCCAATCACTTCCACCTAGCTACAAGAGCTTCGTGATGAACTATAATATGCAAGGGATGAATAAGACAATTCCCAAGCTCTTCACAATGCTGAAAGCCGCGGAGGTAGAAATCAAGAAGGAACATCAAGTGTTGATGGTCAACAAGACCACTAGTTTCAAGAAAAAGGGCAAAGGGAAGTAGAAGGGGAACTTCAAAAAGAACAGCAAGCAAGTTGTTGCTCAGGAGAAGAAACCCAAATCTGGACCTAAGCCTGAAACTGAGTGCTTCTACTGCAAGCAGACTGGTCACTGGAAGCGGAAGTGCCCCAAGTATTTGGCGGATAAGAAGGATGGCAAGGTGAACAAAGGTATATATGATATACATGTTATTGATGTGTACCTTACTAATGCTCGCAGTAGCACCTGGGTATTTGATACTGGTTCTATTGCTAATATTTGCAACTCGAAACAGGGACTACGGATTAAGCGAAGATTGGCTAAGGACGAGGTGACGATGCGCGTGGGAAATGGTTCCAAAGTCGATGTGATCGCAGTCAGCATGCTACCTCTACATCTACCTTCGGGATTAGTATTAGACCTAAATAATTGTTATTTGGTGCCAGCGTTAAGCATGAACATTATATATGGATCTTGTTTGATGCGAGATGGTTATTCATTTAAATCAGAGAATAATGGTTGTTCTATTTATATGAGTAATATCTTTTATGGTCATGCACCCTTGAAGAGTGGTCTATTCTTATTAAATCTCGATAGTAGTGACACACTCATTCATAATGTTGAAGCCAAAAGATGCAGAGTTGATAATGATAGTGCAACTTATTTGTGGCACTGTCGTTTAGGTCATATCGGTATAAAGCACATGAAGAAACTCCATACTGATGGACTTTTGAAACCACTTGATTATGAATCACTTGGTACTTGTGAACCGTGCCTTATGGGCAAGATGACCAAAACACCGTTCTCCGATACTATGGAGAGAGCAACAGATTTGTTGGAAATCATACATACAGATGTATGTGGTCCGATGAATGTTGAGGCTCGTGGCGGATATCGTTATTTTCTCACCTTCACAGATGACTTAAGCAGATATGGGTATATCTACTTAATGAAACATAAGTCTGAAACATTTGAAAAGTTCAAAGAATTTCAGAGTGAAGTTGAAAATCATCGTAACAAGAAAATAAAATTCCTACGATCTGATCGTGGAGGAGAATATTTGAGTTACGAGTTTGGTGTACATTTGAAACAATGCGGAATAGTTTCGCAACTCACGCCACCCGGAACACCACAGCGTAATGGTGTGTCCGAACGTCGTAATCGTACTTTACTAGATATGGTGCGATCTATGATGTCTCTTACTGATTTACCGCTATCATTTTGGGGTTATGCTTTAGAGACGGCCGCATTCACGTTAAATAGGGCACCATCAAAATCCGTTGAGACAACGCCTTATGAACTGTGGTTTGGCAAGAAACCAAAGTTGTCATTTCTGAAAGTTTGGGGATGCGATGCTTTTGTGAAAAAGCTTCAAACTGATAAGCTCGAACCCAAATCGGAGAAATGTGTCTTCATAGGATATCCAAAGGAAACTATTGGATACACCTTCTATCACAGATCCGAAGGCAAGACTTTTGTTGCTAAATTCAGAAACTTTCTAGAGAAGGAGTTTCTCTCGAAAGAAGTGAGTGGGAGGAAAGTAGAACTTGATGAGGTAACTATACCTGCTCCCTTATTGGAAAGTAGTACATCACAGAAACCGGTTTCTGTGACACCTACACCAATTAGTGAGGAAGCTAATGATGATGATCATGAAGCTTCATAACAAGATACTACTGAACCTCGTAGATCAACCAGAGTAAGATCCGCACTAGAGTGGTACGGTAATCCTATTCTGGAAGTCATGCTACTAGATCATGATGAACCTACGAACTATGGAGAAGCGATGGTGAGCCTAGATTCCGCAAAACTGGCTTGAAGCCATGAAATCTGAGATGGGATCCACGTATGAGAACAAAGTATGGACTTTGGTTGACTTGCCCAAAGATCGGCAAGCAATTGAGAATAAATGGATCTTCAAGAAGAAGACTAACGCTGACGGTAATGTTACTGTCTACAAAGCTCGACTTGTCGCAGAAGGTTTTCGAAAAGTTCAAGGGATTGACTATGATGAGACCTTCTCACCCGTAGCGATGCTTAAGTCTGTCTGAATCATGTTAGCAATTGCCGCATTTTATGATTATGAAATTTGGCAGATGGATGTCAAAACTGCATTCCTGAATGGATTTCTGGAAGAAGAGTTGTATATGATGCAACCGGAAGGTTTTGTCGATCCTAAGGGAGCTAACAAAGTGTGCAAGCTCCAGCAATCCATTTATGGACTGGTGCAAGCCTCTCAAAGTTGGAATAAACGCTTTGATAGTGTGATCAAAGCATTTGGTTTTGTACAATCTTTTGGAGAAGCCTGTATTTACAAAAAAGTGAGTGGGAGCTCTGTAGCATTTCTGATATTATATGTAGATGACATATTACTAATCGGAAATAATATAGAATTTCTGGATAGCACAAAGGGATACTTGAATAAGAGTTTTTCAGTGAAAGACCTCGGTGAAGCTGCTTACATATTGGGCATTAAGATCTATAGAGATAGATCAAGACGCTTAATTGGACTTTCACAAAGCACATACCTTGACAAAATTTTGAACAAGTTCAAAATGGATCAAGCAAAGAAAGGATTCTTGCCTGTGTTACAAGGTGTGAAATTGAGTAAGACTCAATGCCCGACCACTGCAGAAGATAGATAGAAAATGAAAGATGTTCCATATGCTTCAGCCATAGGCTCTATCATGTATGCAATGCTGTGTACCAGACCTGATGTATGTCTTGCTATAAGTCTAGTAGGGAGGTACCAAAGTAATCCAGGAGTGGATCACTGGACAGCGGTCAAGAACATCCTGAAATACCTGAAAAGGACTAAGGATATGTTTCTCGTATATGGAGGTGACAAAGAGCTCATCGTAAATGGCTACATTGATGCAAGCTTTGACACTGATCCGGACGATTCTAAATCGCAAACCGGATACTTGTTTACATTAAACGGTGGAGCTGTTAGTTGGTGCAGTTCTAAACAAAGCATTGTGGCGGGATCTACATGTGAAGCGGAGTACATAGCTGCTTCGGAAGCAGCAAACGAAGGAGTCTGGAAGATGGAGTTCATATCCGATCTAGGTGTCATACCCAGTGCATCGGGTCCAATGAAAATCTTTTGTGACAATACTGGTGCAATTGCCTTGGCAAAGGAATCCAGATTTCACAAGAGAACCAAGCACATCAAGAGACGCTTCAATTCCATCCGGGATCTAGTCCAGGTGGGAGACATAGAGATTTGCAAGATACATACGGATCTGAATGTAGCAGACCCGTTGGCTAAGCCTCTTCCATGAGCAAAACATGATCAACACCAAAGCTCCATGGGTGTTAGAATCATTACTGTGTAATCTAGATTATTGACTCTAGTGCAAGTGGGAGACAGAAGGAAATATGCCCTAGAGGCAATAATTAAGTTATTATTTATTTCCTTATATCATGATAAATGTTTATTATTCATGCTAGAATTGTATTAACCAGAAACATAATACTTGTGTGAATACATAGACAAACTAAACGTCACTAGTATGCCTCTACTCGACTAGCTCGTTTATCGAAGATGGTTATGTTTCCTAACCAGAGACATGTGTTGTCATTTGATTAACGGGATCACATCATTAGGAGAATGATGTGATTGACATGACTCATTCCATTAGATTAGCACCCAATCGTTTAGTATGTTGCTATTGCTTTCTTCATGACTTATACATGTTCCTATGACTATGAGATTATGCAACTCCTGTTTGCTGGAGGAACACTTTTTGTGCTACCAAACGTCACAACATAACTGGGTGATTATAAAGGAGCTCTACAAGTGTCTCCAAAGGTACATGTTGGGTTGGCGTATTTCGAGATTAGGATTTGTCACTCTGATTGTCGGAGAGGTATCTCTGGGCCCTCTCGGTAATGCACATCACATAAGCCTTGCAAGCATTACAACTAATGAGTTAGTTGTGAGATGATGTATTACGGAACGAGTAAAGAGACTTGCCAGTAACGAGATTGAACTAGGTATTAAGATACCGACGATCGAATCTCGGGCAAGTGACATACCGATGACAAAGGGAACAACGTATGTTGTTATGCGGTCTGACCGATAAAAGATCTTCGTAGAATATGTAGGAGCCAATATGAGCATCCAGGTTCCGCTATTGGTTATTGACCGGAGACGTGTCTCGGTCATGTCTACATTGTTCTCGAACCCATAGGGTCTGCACGCTTAACATTACGATGACAGTTTCATTATGAGTTTATATATTTTGATGTACCGAAGTTTGTTCGGAGTCCTGGATATGATCACGGACATGACGAGGAGTCTCGAAATGGTCGAGACATGAAGATTGATATATTGGAAGCCTATGTTTGGACATCGGAAGTGTTCCGGGTGAAATCGGCATTTTACCGGAATACCGGGAGGTTACCGGAACCCCCCGGTAACCTAATGGGCCTTAATGGGCCTAGTGGAGGAAGAGGAGAGGAGGCCTAGGGGCTGCCGCGCGCCCCTCCCCCCAAGTCTGAATTGGACAAGGAGGGGGGCGGCGCCCCCCCTTTCCTTTCCCCCCTCTCCTCCTTCCTCCCAAGTCCTAATCCAACTAGGGGAAGGGGGGAGTCCTACTCCCGGTAGGAGTAGGACTCCTCGTGCGCGCCTCCTCCTAGGGCCGGCCGCACCCCCTTGCTCCTTTATATACGGGGGCAGGGGGGCACCTCTAGACACACAAGTTGATCCTTGTGATCGTTTTCTTAGCCGTGTGCGGTGCCCCCCTCCACCACACTCCTCGATAATATTGTAGCGGTGCTTAGGCAAAGCCCTGCGACGGTAGAACATCAAGATCGTCACCACACCGTCGTGCTGATGGAACTCTTCCCCGACACTTTGCTGGATCGGAGTCCGGGGATCGTCATCGAGCTGAACGTGCGCTAAAACTCGGAGGTGCCATAGTTTCGGTGCTTGATCGGTCGGGCCATGAAGACGTACGACTACATCAACCGCGTTGTCATAACGCTTCCGCTATCGGTCTACGAGGGTACGTAGACAACACTCTCCCCTCTTGTTGCTATGCATCACCATGATCTTGCGTGTGCATAGGAAAATTTTGAAATTACTACGTTCCCCAACACACATGCCCATAACCTTCCCTCTTTGGAGGCACTGACCAGACACATGCCAACAGACCGAATAAACGCCTTCCCATAAAGGCAAATGTGGTTGCACTAGGAAGCTCGATTCAGTGGCACCATGACTCGATCAACATTATGTTCAAGTTGAATTATCATCAGGTTTAACTTGAAATAAAAGAACTCGAGCCATAGTATGCCATGAACATGCAAATTTCTGACATGCAACTATATTCACATAACACTAAAATAAAATGGATCAACATCATAGAATCATCAGCATGCACTACTAATCACTTTAGGGACACTGGTTTTAACTCACTCATTTTAGCCCAATCATTTTTAGTGATGACATTAGCATGGGGATAATCATAAACCATTTATGAAAATAATACCAATGATAATCAACCATAGTCATGCTATCAAAAACAACTCTACTACATCACACTAGTCCTTGCACTCAAGTACTACAACAAGCTAAACATGTCAAGCATAACAAATGAACTAACATAAGCAATATTTATTAAATGATTAGTTGCATGAAATAAACCATATTCAAGTTGGAAAATCATAGTTATTGAAATGACACCATGCAAATATTGGTGTGGCTTGCCTTAGCACAGAGGAGGGTCACTAAGGGAGTCCTGGATTAGGGGGTCTCCGGACAGCCGGACTATATCCTTTGGCCGGACTGTTGGACTATGAAGATACAAGTTTAAAGACTTCGTCTCGTGTCCGGATGGGACTCTCCTTGGCGTGGAAGGCAAGCTTTGCAATACGGATATGTAGATTTCCTCCCTTGTAACCGACTCTGTGTAACCCTTGCCCCCTCCGGTGTCTATATAAACTGGAGGGTTTAGTCTGTAGGACAACAGACAATCATACCATAGGCTAGCTTCTAGGGTTTAGCCTCTACGATCTCGTGGTAGATCAACTCTTGTAATACTCATATCATCAAGATCAATCAAGTAGGACGTAGGGTTTTACCTCCATCGAGAGGGCCCAAACCTGGGTAAACATTGTGTCCCCTGCCTCCTGTTACCATCCGCCTTAGACGCACAGTTCGGGACCCCCTACCCAAGATCCGCCGGTTTTGACACTGACATTGGTGCTTTAATTGAGAGTTCCACTGTGTCATCATCATAAGGAGGGATGGCTCGTCTCATTGTCAAGGACAACATCACCTCTGGGGGAGCCCTGGCTGTAGGCCAAACTCTCCGACTAGGCGGCTTCATCATGACCGCCTGTTCGCCCGCTGCGCCGACGATGGCTTCTCGGGTCATCGAAAATAGCCTCCACATCGGCTCGAAATTGACTGAGTAGATGGATCCAATGGAGCTCTCCTCTTTGAACGAGCTCTTGGATCGCATCGCCGCTCTGGGAGTCGCTACGGACTACGATCGGATTGGGCTTAAACCCGACCAGAGGGAGATTAACTCTCCGCCGGTCACCCATCAGATAGCGGTGGTGGAGGAGCAATGTGGCAATTATCCCTCTATACTGAGGACGAACTATGTCTGGATTCCCGAGGTCTTCGAGCCAGATACCCGCCCACGGGAGGACATCGCCCTAACCCTAAACCTAGAATCAGGCTGCATGCCAAACCTGCGGGGCAACATCCCGGAGCCCGAACTTACAAGACCGGAAACTCCCCCGCCCCGGGGTCTCAGATTGGGTCAAGGTCCGGACTTAAATCCACCCACCCACCTAGATATGAACGATCTTTCCCACATTAGGCAAGAGCCCCAAGAGACAGTACATCACTATTGGGCCAGATTCCTCCTTGTAATGAACAAGGTCAAGGACTGTCGCGAGGAAGACGCAATTTCGTTCTTTTGCAACAATTGCACGGACAAGGGAATCCTCAATGCTATAAGTCGCCGTGACATAGCACACTTCGCTGACTTGGCAGCCATAGTACGGAAGTACTATGCGATGGAAAGCGCCTGGAAAAACCAAACAAAATTTTGGGATAATCCGGCTCTGACAAAACCCCCAGTCCGAACTAAAAGGGTGCAAGTCGCCTGACTCAATTACAAAGAAGCAAAAGCCCACTACAGGGCGTGGAACTGTATTGGAGGGATGGCTTAACGGGCCCTGCAAAATTCATGGTACAACGGATACCATACCAACACACAACCTTAGAGCATGTTGGGTACTCCGGCAGGTAGCCAAGAGCGGTGAGGATCTCCTCATCCAAAACACCTCAAAGCACCATCCCGTGGATAACAATACAATATTGACAGTCTTCGAGACCTTCACCTCAAATAATAGGCGTAAGAGAGCAGTCCGCAGCCTTGCCGAAGTCTGCCATGTGGCAGCAATAAATCCATGGAGCGACACGGCTATCACCTTCAATGCCAGTGATGAACCTAAATTCCGAACAGCTCGAGCACCAGCCGCCTTGGTCCTCAGTCCAATTGTGGACGGCTTTCGGCTCACTAAAGTGCTCATGGACGGCGGCAGCGGGTTAAACCTCATTTATGAGGAAACTCTTCAAAAAATGGAAATAGACAGAAACCGTATTGAGCAAAGCGGCACGACCTTCCAAGGAATCATCCCTAGTCGGGAGGCACGTTGCGCTAGGAAAATCACACTAGATGTGGTATTCGACACTCCAGAGAATTACAGGTCCGAAGAAATTACATTCCAAGTGGCCCCGTTCAGTAGCGGATACCACGCCCTTCTAGGGCGGGAGGCATTCACAATCTTCCAAGCCATACCCCATTACGGATACATGAAGCTCAAAATGCCCGGGCCCAATGGGATCATCACTCTAGCTAGTGATCCGGACATAGCACTCCGCGCCGAGAACAAAATAGCCGCACTGGCCCTCGAGGCATTATCCGATGCCCTTGTGGCGGAGGAATTAACCGCGCTGCGCTCCATAGTGGACATGGACGACGTGATACTAGACAAAAGATCCAAGTCCACCTCTTTCGAACCAGCGGATGAAATAGTCAAATTCCAAGTCCATCCAACGAACCCCTCAAAAACAGCAGCCATCGGGGCACAGTTAAGCCCCGCTATAGATGCCGCACTACGGGAGTTCCTGCGCGAGAATTGGGACATATTCGCCTGGCATCCTTCAGATATGCCAGGAATCCCACGCATGCTGGCCGAGCATAGCCTTAACATTCCAAAAGGATACAAGCCGGTCAAGCAGACTCTTCGGCATTTCTCTGAACCTAAGCGACAAGCCATGGGAGAGGAGCTAGCCAAGTTACTGGAGGCCGGATTCATTAGAGAAATAAAGCATCTGGACTTCCTAGCAAACCCGGTGATGGTACCAAAGAAGGACAAATCCTAGCGCTTATGCGTCGACTTCAAGGACCTCAATAAGGCTTGCCCAAAGGATCCCTCCCCCCTCCCTCGCATCGATCAAATTATCGACGCTACCGCAGGACACGACTCATTGTGCTTCCTCGACGCATACTCCGGTTACCACCAAATTAAGATGGCGGATTCCGATCAAGCCGCAACGACATTTATCACTCCATATGGCCCCTTCTGTTTTAACACAATGCCCGTCGGGCTCAAAAACGCCGGCGCAACATATCAACGCATGATTCAGACATGTGTGGAAAAGCAGATCGGCAAAACAGTGGAGGCATACGTAGACGATGTGGTCATTAAAACCAGAAACGTCGACTCCTTAATAGACGACTGCGTTTTCGGCATACCCGCCGGAAAGCTCCTGGGCTTTATCGTCTCTAGTAGAGGAATTGAAGCAAATCCGGCTAAAATCCAAGCTCTATCGCAGTTGGTTATCCCAACTGACCTCAAGCAAATCTAGAAGTTAACTCGATGCGTGGCGGCCTTAAGCCGCTTTATCTCCCGATTAGGAGAAAAGGCACTCCCCCTTTATCGCCTTCTTCGGCGCACCGAACACTTCGAGTGGACGAACGCAGCCACAGCCGGATTGGAAGAAATAAAAGCCATCCTGTCCACCAACCCAATCTTGGCCACGCCAAATGTCGGCGAACCAATGCTGTTATATATAGCGGCAACTCACCAAGTTGTAAGTGCAGTGCTCGTCGTCGAACGAGAGACGGACGGACATAAATTCCCACTTCAAAAGCTGGTCTATTATGTGTCCACTGTCCTCACTCCATGCAAATCACGGTACCCACATTATCAAAAGATAACATACGCGGTATTTATGGCATCCCGGAAATTACGACACTACTTTCAAGAGTGTTCAATCACGGTGGCCTCAGAAGTACCACTCAACGACATAATAAACAACCGCGATGCCACGGGCCGGATTGCCAAATGGGCTATCGAGCTCCTCCCGTTCGACATAACATATAGACCATGAAGATTCATTAATTCACAAGTACTGGCCGATTTCGTCGCCGAATGGACAGAAGCCGAACTCCCTAAAGAGTACGACGCATACTCCAATTGGATCATGCACTTTGACGGCTCTAAAATGCTGGCTGGTCTGGGGGCTGGCGTCGTCCTGACGTCTCCCACCGGAGATACAGTCCAATACGTACTCCAAATACTATATACAGACTCCAACAACGTAGCCGAATACGAGGCCCTATTACATGGTCTCCGGATGGCAGTTTCCATGGGCATTCAACGCCTGGAGGTGCGTGGGGACTCGAACCTTGCAATGTCTCAAATAAATGGAGACTTCGATGCCAAGGATCCGAAAATGGGGGCATATCGAAACACCATACTCAAAATGTCAGCTCGGTTCGAGGGGCTTGAATTCCACCATGTGGCTCGGGAAAACAACCAAGCGACGGATATCCTCGCCTGTATCGGCGCTAAGCGCGATCATGTCCCACCTAACATCTTTTTGGAAAAACTGTTTAAGCCATCCGTGGTATGGGAAGGGGACACCGGTAGCAATAGTCCAGACCCAGCCACATCATCAGATACCGAACACTCTGACACAATCGGAGGTTCTGCCATCGAAATAACACCTTCAGCCCACGTGATAATGGCCGTCATCGCCCCGTGGACAGAACCATTCCTAGCCTACCTAATCAGGCAGGAACTACCCGAGGACCAAAATGAGGCAAAATGCATAGTGCGGCGATCTAAAGCCTACAAGGTCCACGAGGGAGAGCTTTATAAGAAAAGCACTATCGGAGTCCTTCAAAGGTGCATCTCCGAAGAGGAAGGGCGGAAGCTTTTGGCAGAAATCCATGCTGGACTCGGCGGCCATCACGCCGCAGCCCGGGCCCTTGTAAGCAAGGCCTTACGTACAAGTTTCTATTGGCCGACGGCCCGAGCAGATGCACAACATCTGGTCCAACATTGTGTCGGTTGCCAGCTTTTTGCAAACCAAAGCCATATGCCTCCTACCTCTCTCCAAACAATCCCCATTACTTGGCCCTTTGCGGTCTAGGGGCTTGATATGGTTGGACCCCTCAAAGGGGGAACCCATAAGAAAAAATACTTACTGGTCATGGTGGATAAATTCACCAAACGGATAGAAGCCAAACATGTCAAAACGGCTGAATTTGGGCCGGTGATAGACTTCATATCTGGGGTTGTACACCATTATGGCATCCCCCACATCATCATCACTGACAACGGCCCGAACTTCACGGCCGATGAGGTGAAACTTTGGTGCAGCAACATGGGCATCAAGCTCGATTATGCTTCTGTCTATCAATCGCAAACTAATGGTCAAGTCGAGCGAGCAAATGGTCTTATCATGAGCGGCTTCAAACCCAGATTAGTGCGGTCCTTAAAGGAATCAAACACGCACTGGGTAGAGGAGCTCAACTCCATACTAAGGGGGCTGCGGACTGATATGTCTCCAACATATCTATAATTTTTGATTGCTCCATACTATATTATCTACTGTTTTGGACTATATTGGGCTTTATTTTCCACTTTTATATTATTTTTGGGACTAACCTATTAACCGGAGGCCCAGCCCAGAATTGCTGTTTTTTGCCTATTTCAGTGTTTCGAAGAAACAGAATATCAAATGGAGTCCAAACAGAAAAATCCTTTTTGGAACGTGATTTTCTTCTCGGATAAGACCCAGGAGACTTGGACCCTACTCCAAGAAGTACCGGAGGCGGTCACGAGGGTAGGGGGCGCCCCCCCTATAGGGCGCGCCCCCTGCCTCGTGGGCCCCTCGGTGCTCCACCGACGTACTCCTTCCTCCTATATATACCCACGTACCCCCAAACGATCAGAACAGGAGCCAAAAACCTAATTCCACCGCCGCAACTTTCCGTATCCACGAGATCCCATCTTGGGGCCTATTCTGGAGCTCCGCCAGAGAGGGACGTCATCATGGAGGGCTTCTACATCATCATAGCCCCTCTGATGAAGTGTGAGTAGTTTACCTCAGACCTTCGGGTCCATAGTTAGTAGCTAGATGTCTTCTTCTCTCTTTTTGCATCTCAATACAATGTTCTCCCCCTCTCTTGTGGAGATCTATTCGATGTAATCTTCTTCTTTTGCGGTGTGTTTGTTGAGACTGACGAATTGTGGGTTTATGATCAAGTCTACCTATGAACAATATTTGAATCTTCTCTGAATTCTTTTATGTATGATTGGTTATCTTTGCAAGTCTCTTCGAATTATCCGTTTGGTTTGGCCAACTAGATTGGTAGTTCTTGCCATGGGAGAAGTGCTTAGCTTCGGGTTCGATCTTGCGGTGTTCTTTCCCAGTGACAGAAGGGGCAGCAAGACACGTATTGTATCGTTGCCATCGAGGATAACAAGATGGGGTTTATTTCATATTGCATGAATTTATCTCTCTACATCATGTCATCTTGCTCAAAGCATTACTCTGTTTTTAACTTAATACTCTAGATGCATGCTGGATAGCGGTCGATGAGTGGAGTAATAGTAGTAGATGCAGGATTGTTTCGATGTACTTGTCACGGACGTGATGCCTATATACATGATCATGCCTAGATATTCTCATAACTATGCTCAATTCTGTCAATTGCTCAACATTAATTTGACCACCCACCGTAGAAAACTTATGCTCTCAAGAGAAGCCACTAGTGAAACCTATGGCCCCCGGGTCTATTCTCATCATATCAATCTCCATCACCTTAATCTTGTTTTTTTACTTTGCCTTTTACTTTTCACTTTGCATCTTTATATCAAAAATACCAAAAATATTATCTATCGGATCTCACTTCCGTAAGTGACCGTCAAGGGATTGACAACCCCTAATCGCGTTGTTGCGTTGAGCTCTTTGTGTTGTGTAGGTACGAGGGACTTGCGCGTGGCCTCCTACTGGATTGATACCTTGGTTCTCAAAAACTGAGGGAAATACTTATGCTACTCTGCTGCATCATCTCTTCCTCTTTGGGGAAAACCAACGCAAGCTCAAGACGTAGCAAGAAGGATTTCTGGCGCCGTTGCCGGGGAGTCTATGCAAAAAGTCAACATACCAAGTACCCATCACAATCCCTATCTCCCGCATTACATTATTTGCCATTTGCCTCTCGTTTTCCTCTCCCCCCAATTCACCCTTGTCATTTTATTCGCCCTCTCTCTCCCTATCCTCCCTCTCTATTTGCCTCTTTTTGCCCATTTGCTTTGTTTGCTCGTGTGTTAGATTGCTTGTTTGTCGCGATGGATCAAGATACTACCAAATTGTGTGACTTCACCAATACCAACAATAATGATTTTCTTAGCACTCCGATTGCTCCTCTTGCCAATACTGAATCTTGTGAAATCAATACTGCTTTGTTGAATCTTGTTATGAAAGATCAATTCGCCGGCCTTCCTAGTGAAGATGCCGCTACTCATCTGAATAGCTTCGTTGATTTATGTGATATGCAAAAGAAAAAAGATGTCAATAATGATGTCGTTAAATCGAAGCTATTTCCTTTTTCGCTTAGAGATCATGCTAAAGCTTGGTTTTCGTCTTTGCCTAAAAATAGTATTGATTCTTGGAACAAGTGCAAAGATGCTTTTATCTCTAAGTATTTTCCTCCCGCTAAGATCATCTCTCTTGGAAACGATATTATGAATTTTAAGCAACTTGATCATGAACATGTTGCACCAGCTTGGGAGAGAATGAAATTAATGATACGTAATTGCCCTACTCATGGTTTAAATTTGCGGATGATTATACAAAATTTTTATGCCGGATTGAATTTGCTTCTAGAAATCTTTTAGATTCGGCCGCAGGAGGCACTTTTATGGAAATCACTTTAGGAGATGCTACTAAACTCCTAGATAATATTATGGTTAATTATTCTCAATGGCATACTGAAAGATCTTCTAATAAAAAAGTGCATGCGATAGAAGAAATCAATGTTTTGAGTGGAAAGATGGATGAACTTATGAAATTATTTGCTACTAAGAGTGTTTCTTCTGATCCTAATGATATGTCTTTGTCTACCTCGATTGAGAATAACAATGAATCTATGGATGTGAATTTTATTGGTAGGAATAATTTTGGTAACAACGCTTATAGAGGGAATTTTAATCCTAGGCCTTATCCTAGTAACCCTTCTAATAATTATGGGAATTCCTACAACAACTCTTATTGAAATTATAATAAGATGCCCTCTGATTTTGAATCTAATATTAAAGAATTTATTTCTTCGCAAAAGAATTTTAATGTTATGATTGAAGAAAAATTGCTTAAGATTGATGATTTGGCTAGGAACGTTGATAGAATTGCTCTTGATGTTGATGCTTTGAAACTTAGATCTATTCCACCTAAGCATGATATTAATGAGTCTCTAAAAGCCATGAGAATTTCAATTGATGAGTGTAAAGAAAGAACCGCTAGGATGCGTGCTTCCAAAGATGCCTTTATTAAAGCGTGTTCTTCTAATTCTTATAAAAATCAAGATGAAGATCTAAAAGTTATTGATGTGTCCCCTATCAAATATTTCTTTTGCAATATGAATCTTGATGAAACTGAATATGATCTTCCTTTACCTAGAAGGCGTTCCAAAAATTCGGAGTATTTAGATCTTTATGATGAAATTGACGAAAGTGGGATTGAAAGAAATAAAAATTTAGATGTTGCTAAACCCACTATATTGGATTTCAAGGAATTTAATTATGAAAGTTGCTCTTTGATTGATTGTATTTCTTTGTTGCAATCCGTGCTAAATTCTCCGCATGCTTATAGTCAAAAGAAAGCCTTCACCGAACATATTGTTGATGCCTTCATGCAATCTTATGAAGAAAAACTTGAGTTGAAAGTCTCTATCCCTAGAAAACTCTATGATGAGTGGGAACCAACTATCAAAATTAAATTAAAGATCATGAGTTTTATGCTTTGTGTGATTTGGGTGCTAGTGTCTCCACTATCCCCAAAACTTTGTGTGATTTGCTAGATTTCCGCGATCTTGATGATTGCTCTCTAAACTTGCATCTTGCGGATTCTACTATTAAGAAACCTATGGGAAGAATTAATGATGTTCTTATTGTTGCAAATAGGAATTATGTGCCCGTAGATTTCATTGTTCTTGCTATAGATTGCAATCCTTCTTGCCCTATTATTCTTGGTAGACCTTTCCTTAGAACGGTTGGTGCGATTATTGATATGAAGGAAGGGAATATTAGATTCAAATTTCCATTAAAAAAGGGCATGGTACACTTTCCAAGAAAGAAAATAAGATTACCATATGAAACCATCATGAGAGCCACTTATGGATTGCCTTCCAAAGATGGCAATACCTAGATCTATCCTCGCTTTTATGCCTAGCTAGGGGCGTTAAACGATAGCGCTTGTTGGGAGGCAACCCAATTTTATTTTTTGTTTTTTATGTTTTTCCTCTGTTAGGGAATAAATAACCTATCTACCCTCTGTTTGGATGTGGTTTTGTGTTTTAATTAGTGTTTGTGCCAAGCTAGACCTATTGGATCTTCTTGGATGATAGTTATTTGATCTTGCTATAATTTCCAGAAACTTTGTGTTCAGTGCCCGAATTACTAAAAATCATCAGAACATGATAAAATACTGATTCCAATTGCTGCTGATCAATAAACAAATTATCTAGGTCTTCTAATTTTGGTAGATTTTTTGGAGTTCCAGAAGTTTGCGTTAGTTACAGATTACTACAGACTGTTCTGTTTTTGACAGATTCTGTTTTTCCGTGTGTTGTTGGCTTATTTTGATGAATCTATGGCTAGTAAAATAGTTTATAATCTATAGATAAGTTGGAATACAGTAGGTTTAACACCAAAAAAAAAATAAAGAATGAGTTCATTACAGTACCTTGAAGTGGTTTTATGTTTTGTTTCTCTAATGGAGCTCACGAGATTTCTATTGTGTTTTGTGTTGTGAAGTTTTCAAGTTTTGGGTGACTTCTTTTGATGGATTATGGAACAAGGAGTGGCAAGAGCCTAAGCTTGGGGATGCCCATGGCACCCCCAAGATAATCCAAGGACACCAAAAAGTCAAAGCTTGGGGATGCCCCGGAAGGCATCCCCTCTTTCGTCCACTTCCATCGGTAATTTACTTGGAGCTATATTTTTATTCACCAACATGATATGTGTTTTGCTTGGAGCATCTTGTATTATTTGTGTCTTTGTTTGTTAGTGTGCCACAATCATCCTTGCTGTACACACCTTTTGATAGAGTCATCTATGAATTAAAATTTGATAGAATACTCTATGTGCTTCACTTATATCTTTTCAGCTATGTAGTTTTGCTCTACGTGCTTCACTTATATCTTTTGAGCGTTATAATTTTGCTCTATGTGCTTCAATTAGATCTTTTAGAGCACGGTGGTGGTTTGTTTTAAAGAAACTATTGATCTCTCATGCTTCACTTAAATTATTTTGAGAGTCTTAATAGCATGGTAATTTTCTTAATATAAATATTCTTGGTGTTCAAGATATGTGAAATTTTCTTTTGAGTGCGTTGAATACTAAGAGAAGATTGAAGCATGATAATTGTTTTGAGATACGGAGGTGATAATATTAGAGTTATGCTAGTTTAGTAGTTGTGAATTTAAAAAATACTTGTGTTAAAGTTTGTGATTCCCGTAGCATGCATGTATGGTGAACCGTTATGTGATGAACTCGGAGCATTATTTATTTATTGATTGTCTTCCTTATGAGTGGCGGTCGGGGACGAGCGATGGTTTTTTCCTACCAATCTATCCCCCTAGGAGCATGCGCGTAATACTTTGCTTTTATAACTTCTAGATTTTTGCAATAAGTATATGAGTTCTTTGTGACTAATGTTGAGTCCATGGATTATATGCACTTTTTCCCATCCTTCCACCATTGCTAGCCTCTCTAATACCGCGCACCTTTCGCCGGTATCATACACCCACCATATACCTTCTGAAAGGCTTCGTGGAAGCGTTCCTACTCCCTCGAGGGGAGCCGCGTCTCATATATATTGATGTGGGCAGTAGCCTTGGCTTGGAGTACAAGAGAAGTTTACAGGAGATCGAGTAGAACAAGGAATAGGAAGGGAGTTTGAGATTACTACGGGGTACATATATTCTCTAACACCCTCCCTTAATCTCAACTATCCTAAATTAAGATTACTCTTGAACTCCTCAAATGGTCTTGCTGATAATGCCTTTGTAAAACCGTCTACTACTTGATCTTTGGAGGGAATAAACCGTATCTCAAGTTTCTTTGCTGCAACTCTTTCTCGCACAAAGTGAAAGTCAATTTCTATGTGCTTTGTTCTTGCATGAAACACTGGATTTGCAGATAAATATGTTGCTCCCAAGTTATCACACCATAAACATGAGATACGATTCTTCTTGATTCCCAACTCCTCAAGAAGTGACTTGACCCAAATGATCTCAGCAGTTGCATTCGCCAAGGACTTGTATTCAGCTTCTGTGCTTGACTGTGACACAGTGGCTTGCTTTCTAGCACTCCAAGAAACAAGATTAGACCCAAAGAATACTGCAAAACCTCTAGTTGAACTTCTATCATCACTACATCCTGCCCAGTCAGCATCAGAGAATGCACTCACAAGAGAGGAATTAGAACGTTTGAAATGAAGTCCTATTCCCATAGTGTGCTTCACATATCTTACAATTCTCTTAACAGCTGACCAATGTGCAGAAATAGGTGCATGCAAATATTGACAAACCTTGTTGACAGCAAACGAGATATCTGGACGTGTGAGAGTTAGATAATGTAATGCTCCCAAGTACTCCTATACCTTGTGCTCTCCTCCTCCTGAAGTGGCACACCTTCATATGCTGAGAGTTTTTCTGAGGAAGATAAAGGTGTAGGAACTGGCTTACAATCTTTCATTCCCATGCGAGACAGAAGCTCAAAGATATATTTCTCCTGATTTAACACAATACCATCTTGAGTTTTCTTGACTTCAATACCGAGAAAGAAATGTAAGTCACCTAGATCCTTCAAGGCAAACTCTGAGCTCAAATCATGCAGGAGTGCATTAGTAGCATTTTGTGAAGAACTTGAAACTATGATATCATCAACATATATAAGCACAAAAATAACCACTCTAGCCTTGTTATAAATAAACAAAGATGTATCAGCCTTGGAGGCAATGAAGCCAAGATATCTCAACTGTAAGCTCAATCTGGAATACCATGCTCTGGGTGCTTGTTTCAAACCATAGAGTGCTTTATCAAGCTTGCAAACATGCTGTAGTAACTTCTTATCCTCATAACCAGGTGGTTGTCTCATAAACACTTCCTCTTCCAGAATAACATGCAAAAACGCATTCTGTACATCTAGCTGTCGTAGGCTCCAACCCCTGGATACAGCAATGGCTAGCACAAGTCTGATAGTTGCAGCTTTCACAACAGGACTAAAAGTGTCCTCATAATCAATACCATAACGTTGTTTAAAGCCCTTTGCAACTAGACGTGCCTTGTACCTGTCAATGGAGCCATCTGCCTTCTTTTTAATTCTGTATACCCATTTGCAATCGATGATATTTTTACCTTTCTGATTTGGTACAAGATGCCATGTCTTGTTCCTCATAAGTGCAGAGTATTCCTCATCCATTGCCTTCTTCCACTTAGGATCATCAAGTGCACTACTCAATGTTGTTGGTTCTCCTGAAATACACAACATTCCATATGGTATAGTTCCATCTTTTCTTATTTTAGGATTTCGTATACCTTTTTGTAGCCGGGTCATCACTCGTGAGGAAGCTGGCTGGATCACAGGAACACTTGCCGCAGAAGATCCTGAAGAATCTGCTGCATGCGCTGACACAGATGGATTTGTTGCCTCCTGCGCAGAGAATCCCGTAGCATTTGATGTAGCCGCTGGTGTGGCCTACCTCCTCTGACTGCACACGGGTGCCAACCGCCCAAGCCGGCACAGTAGATCCCCCGCCCGACCACGGTTGCAGATGCACACTGGCCGAGGGGGATCCGGCCCCGCGGCTGGTCCCGCCTGTCGCTGATGTGGCAGCGCGGGAGTGGCCCTCCCTTGAATCAACGCGGCAACTGGTGGGGGCACGATCCGAGGCTGATTTCCTCGCGTGATCCGTGGTTTGCAGGCGTACAGGAGTTGCAGGAGCGGTCGAATCAACCTCGCTATCTGTGCCAGGTTCGTCTTCTTCCTCAGCATGAAATATAAGATCATCTTGAGCTATATTTTCGAAATTTTGATCATTTTGAGCACCGCTTTCACCAGGGACCTGCACATGCAACAAAGAAGGACCAGTACCAGCAGAAATATCATCACTTTGATTAGTACAACTGTCGCCCCCATGATCAAAAGACCGAAGATGTGGAGGAAGAAGGAGAATTTCCTTGCGGAGAAGTGCACCGGCATTGGGATGAAGAGAAGCAAACAGAAACACGGACTCATCAAAGACAACATCTCTGGATATGTAGACCCTACCAGTAGGAACATCAAGGCATTTAACCCCTTTATGCATGGGACTATAGCCTAAGAAGACACATTTTTTGAGTGAAAAGCGAGTTTGCGTGTATTGTAGGGTCTATGGTTGGGCCAACATGCACAACCGAAAACACGAAGAGATGTGTAGTTGGGTGTAACACCAAGGAGTCGTGTAATGGGTGTTTCAAGTTTGATGACTTTACTTGGAAGCAAGTTGATGAGATATGTGGCAGTTAAGAATGCTTCATCCCAGAATTTGAGTGGCATAGATGCATTTGCTAGCAATGCCAGCCCCATATCAACTATGTGACAATGTTTTCTCTCAACAGATCCGTTTTGTTGGTGAGCATGAGGGCAAAAGACATGATGTGATATACCAAGTTTTTGGAAGAAAGAATTCAATTTTTCATACTCACCACCCCAGTCACTTTGCAAGGCAATGATCTTGGAGTTCAGTTTACATTCAACAAGATTTTGGAAATTGATAAAGACTTGGAATACATCAGACCGTTTCTTTAACAAGTAAATCCAAGTAAATTTACTATAGTCATCAATAAATCTTACATAGTAAGAAAATCTACCAACTGAGGTAGGAGCTGGCCCCCATACATCTGAAAATATAAGTTGAAGAGGAGCAGTAGACACACTAGTAGAGATGGGGTAAGGTAATTGATGACTTTTTGCTTGTTGACACGGATCAAAAACTGAATCAACACTATTCTCATAAGAGAGTTTATTTTTTCTAAGAACATATTTAACTATGACTGAAGATGGATGACCTAAACGACTATGCCACCTTGATGATGATGGTTTGGTGATAATGTTTGCTTGCTTGTTGGACCAGGAAGATGATGATGATGATGATGATGATGATATGAGTGGGTAGAGGCCTCCCACGCACCGTCCTCTAAGAATGACTCTCCTTGTTCTCAAATCCTTAACCAAGAAAAAATAAGGGTAGAATTCTATAAGAACATTGTTATCAAGAGTGAATCTATGAACGGAAACAAGATTTTTGGATGTTTGAGGAACATGCAAGACATCTTTCAAGTGCAAATTTTTCATGGGGTTTTTAACAATTGAACTACCAATGTGTGTGATATTCATACCAGAACTGCTTGCCGTGCGAATTTGGTCGCCTCCGTTGTATTTCTCCCGCATTGTTAACTTGTCAAGTTCTCCTGTGATATGATTTGTTGCAGCATTGTCGGCGTACCAGTTGGTATCCACGCCGTAGGAGACGGCATGCGCCTCCTTCTCTTCTTGATCGTTCTCCTCATAACGCCACCAGCAGACACGTGCACCTCCTAGATGATGTCTGTAGCAAATCTGACATTCAGGATAGTCATGTTGTTGCTCATGCGCCTGTTTTTGTTGTTGTTGTTGTCGAGGGCGCCCTCTGAAGCCACCGCCTCTATTGGCAGGAGAGGGCTGGCGGTCACCGCGATCACCACGGTCGCGCCACCTGCCTCCTCGCCCGCGAGACCTGTCGCGGGACTGACCACGTCCTTTGTAGACGGCGTTTGCAGATGAGTGAAAACCGCGTGAGGACGAGTCACCTAGCATCTCCATCCTCTGGTCAAAAGCAGAAATTTGGGCGAACAGATCATCCGCGGTAATAGTGCCCTTGACAGCGCCGATTCCCGCTACCACAGAATCATAGTCGCGGTCCAACCCTACAAGGATATAGTCTACCATCTCCGGATCAGATACGGGACGCCCAGCAGCAGCTAGTTCATCCCCGAGGCCTTTCATCTTTGCCATGTACGCCGAGCTTGACATGGTGCCCTTCTTGGTATTGGTGATTGCAATTCTCAGGTTGGTGATCTGGGACTGCGACTGCGAGGCGAAGAGATTTGTGACTATTGTCCAGAGTTCGAAGGTGGAGTCCTTCCCAATGACTTGCGCTAGAATCTCTGGAGACATAGAGTTGAGGAGATATGACAGGACCTGCTGGTCTTTGGCGATCCAGGGCCCGTACAGAGGGTTCGGCTCAAGGGTTGTGGTCTTGTCTGCCTTCGTGATCTCCGTCATCTTGGGCGGAGCGGCGTCAGAATTGTCCAGGAGCCCCATGACCTGCGCGCCTCGTAGGGCCGGGAGAACCTGCGTCTTCCAGAGGATATAATTTCCTCTTGTAAGCTTCTCAGATGGCGGCGAACCGAGGTTGAGGGCGACGCCAGCTGAGGAAGACATTGGAGACGATGATGTGTGATCTAGGTTTTTAGTATATGGCTAGATGTGTGGGAAGAGGTGGCTCTGATTACCATGAAAGGTTTCGTGGAAGCGTTCCTACTCCCTCGAGGGGAGCCGCGTCTCATATATATTGATGTGGGCAGTAGCCTTGGCTTGGAGTACAAGAGAAGTTTACAGGAGATCGAGTAGAACAAGTAATGGGAAGGGAGTTTGAGATTACTACGGGATACATATATTCTCTAACACCTTCCTCGAAACAGCCACCATACCTACCTATCATGGCATTTCCATAGCCATTCTGAGATATACTGCCATGCAACTTTCCACCGTTCCGTTTATTATGACACGCTCCATCATTGTCATATAGCTAGCATGATCATGTAGTTGACATCGTATTTGTGGCAAAGCCACCATTCATAATTCTTTCATACATGTCACTCTTGATTCATTGTATATCCCGGTACACCGCCGGAGGCATTCATATAGAGTCATATTTGTTCTAAGTATCGAGTTGTAATTGTTGAGTTGTAAGAAAAATAAAAGTGTGATGATCATCATTTTCTAGAGCATTGTCCCAAGTGAGGAAAGGATGATAGAGACTATGATTCCCCCATAAGTTGGGACGAGACTCCGGACGAAAAAAAGAGGCCATAAAAAAAGAGAAAAGGCCCAAAAAAATTAAAAAAATAAAAAGAGAGAAAAAGGGAGAAGGGACAATGTTACTGTCGGAGTAAAGGGACACGGATACCCCGAAGACGGCAAGATGATATTTCAAGACATCGGGGCTAGCAAAGCCCCTTAGTCCGACTGCCCGGCCGCTCCTGCCGGCTCCCCGTCCGACTACACCAACCAGCCGGCTACCGACTGCCGGCTGCCGACTACGCCAATCAGCCGGCTGCCGACTACGCCAACCAATCGGCTGCCGACTGCAGCCCGACCCGACATCGACGAGGCAACCGTACCGCGATGCCGTCATCTACAGTGTACCGCGTCCCCTGGGTACTGATTTATAAAGTATCCCAGGGGACAAGCATGACATGTACCATGCCTTTTAGCCATGCCTACATGGCTTGACATGTAAGCTACCCAAGGTAGCTTACATCCAACACTACCACCAAGCTTACATGCTAAGCTACCTCATACTATATATACCACACACCCATCCATCCAGGGGGGATGGACACTCACGCACACACACAAGCTAGCAAGCAAGCTAGCTATCCATCCATCCATCCATCCATCCATCCACATGAGCACATATGCTCACGGCCATGAGCATGGCCGGCCACTAGCATGCCTCATACAGGCATATACAAAGCCAGATGCCTATGGCACTGAGCTTAGATACAGCTCTAGGAGCGACTCTATACCAGATATACCAGAGATACTCAGACATGCAGGAGTAGGGGTGTTATCTCTCTGGAGAGCCCCGAACCTAGGTAAACTACCGCGTGCTACTCGCATACCCGCTCCCGGTCCTATCAGCAGCAGTCCTACCCGCACACTAAGCCCTTGTGGCATCTGTCGGCTCGCAAGCCCCCCCCCCCCCGTGAGAAATACCACGACAGTTGGCACCCACCGTGGGGCGGTACTATGCTACCGCACTGCTGCTGGTTTCGCTGTCCAGGCGGGACCATCTTCGTCATCTCCGCCGCGGCGTCGCGGCGTCTCTTCGGTAGCGCTCGGGGGCTCGACTTCGACCCGCCCTCGGAGCGGCCGTGTGGGACGGCGCGTCCTCGCCGTCGGCTTCGCCATCTTCGTCTTCACCAACTCAGCACCGGCCGTCCGTCCGTGCGCGCGTGCGCCGCGCGCGATGCTTCATCTCGGTCGGCCGCGTCCGTCCACGCGCTGCTCGCGTCTGCTTCCCTCCGTGTTGCGCCTTGCTCCGGCAAAAACACTCTTTTGTTCCTCCACATGCCATCTTTGCAAGCTAGCTAGATGCTAGTCAACAATGGTCAAACCATTAGCCACACCATAGCCAAACATTGCCTATCCACAAGCCATGCAATGGTTGCACACTAGCCGGATAATCCCCGGATAGTAGCCAGATGATAGTCAGACAAGTCATACACATCCCATATACATGTCGGACACTGCATATACATTTGTCAGACGATGGACGGATAATGGCCAGACTCTGCTCGGTCCACGGCTAGCCCCGTCCGCAGAGGCCCTCCTCGTCGCCACCCCGCCGCGTGCGCCTGGCCGGACGCGCTCGCGCTTCAGTGCCGGGTCTGGCTCCTCTCGCCCCGCACCCGGCTCCTTCTGCACGCGTCGCGCGACTCCGGGCAGTCCGTCGCCTGCACCTCTCCCGCGCCCGGCTCGCCGCCGCGCCGGGTCCGGCTCCGTCCGCCCTCGCGCCTTGCTCGCCCACTGCTCGCTGGCCGGCTTCCCCGAGCTCGCGCCCAGCTCTCCCCCCCGCGCCTCTCAGGCACTCCGCGCCGCGTCTCCGTCCGACCGCCCCGCGTGCGTCCGTGACCCGGACCGTGCCCCTGGCCGGCTCCCCGCCTGGGTCGGCTGCTGACTCTGCCCGGTCGCCTGCCGCCCGTGCCGGCTCTGGCTCCGATCCGGCCGGCTCTTGTCCGCCGGCCCCGGGACGCCTCCTACGCCTGGCCTGCGTTGGGCCAGCTCGGCCTCGCCTTGGCCGCCTCCACCTGCTCCGCCCCCGCACGCCTCCTCCGCCATGCGCCCGCTGGCCCATCGTGCCGTTTCGATCCGGCCGGCCGCTCCGCTCCGTGCGCTGCTCCACTGTATCCGCGCCCACTCACCGCCCGGCTACTGCCGCGTCCGTTTGCCGCCCTCACCTCGCTGGCTCCGCGTCCGCCTCCCCGCGCCGGCTCTAGCCCGCCGGCTGGGCGTGCCAGCCGACTGCCCCGCGTCCACGCACGCCAGCACCGCGCCTGGCTCCGGCTTCTCCAGCGCTCGACGCCGGCCTCCCCAGCACCCGGCCTCGTCCAGCTCTGCTTGCGCCGCCTGCCGGCTCCGCGCGCGCTCGCCTGCCGCCTCCCGCCGCGCCCGCCGGCTTCGCCCGGGCCGCCTCCCGCCGTGCCCACCGGCCGCGCCCGGGCGCCCCCGACGACCCCCCGCGCCGGGTCCGGTCTCCCCGCGGCCTCCCCGCGCCGGGTCCGGCCTCCCCGCCGCCTCCCCGCGCCGGGTCCGGCCCCCCCGCGCCGGGTCCGGCCACCCCGCGGCCTCCCCGCGCCGGGTCCGACTTCGCCTCTCACCCGGCCCGGCCGGTCCTTCCTGCGCCGCGCCTGGCTCCGGCTTCTCCAGCGCTCGACGCTGGCCTCCCCAGCGCCCGGCCTCGTCTAGCTCTGCTTGCGCCGCCCCGCCGGCTCCGCGCGCGCTCGCCTGCCGTCTCCCGCGCTGGGTGGCTCCCCCGCAACCCGGCATGATGGCTTCTGCCGCAATCCGGACGCCGGCTGGTGCCGCCCCGCTCCTGCTGACTCCTCGGGCAGTGAAAGAAAAGAAAGAGGAGTCGGGGTGCCGGCTTGCGCAAAAAAAAGTGGAGGCCGGCAGCTCGCGTGCGGGCCGGTTAGAGAAATCAAGGGCTGTGTGCCCAGCCGACTGCTGGGTAAAAGAGAGAGAGAGAGAGAGAGAGAGAGAGAGAGAAAGAGGTCGGCTGGGGCAAAGAGAAGAAAAGAAACACCCGTCCGGATGATTCGTCCGCCTGCTTCGCCACTCGGACGGTCAGTCGTGACCTGCGCTGTCCGCAATGCCAAGCCGGTTGGTCTGCCTCCTGCTCCGACGGCTACACCCAGCGGGTGCGCTGACGCGCCCCGCGAGAGAAGAAGACAAAGTAGTTGCCGGAAGATCCGGCCCGACTGCTCAGCAGTTGGCCTGAATCTCGGGGGCTACACCCAGCGAGTGCGCTGACGCGCCCCCGCGAGAGAAGAAGACAAAGTAGTTGCTGAAAGATCCGGCCCGACTGCTCAGCAGTCAGCCCGAATCTCGGGGGCTATACCCAGCGGGTGCGCTGGCGCGCCCCCGCAAGAAAGAAGACAAAATAGATGCCGGAAGATCCGGCCCAACTGCTCAGCGGTCGGCCCTACACCCAGCGGGTGCGCCGGCACACTCTGCGAGCGTCGAGTCGCGCCGGCTATCTTCGACGACCGCGACTACACGGAAATCAATGTGAGCTCCTTACCCGCATATTTTTGCACTACGCAAGCACGGATAACCCCGAGCGTTGCTCGGAGGCTGTCTCCGCATTTTATTACAGTAGCATCACTGTTTGCCCCGGCGCCAGCCAGAGTTGGCCCGGGGGCTGGCCGCTTGGCCTAAGACGTTAGTTCCCGCAGACGTCTTAGTACCGTGCGCGGTACCAAAGGCCCACTCTTAGTCACAGACCGCAGAGCGGCTGCCGTCTAGCAAGAGTGAACGCTGGAGGCCACCCACGCGAAAAACGCCTGGGAAGAAAAACATTCGGGCGACCCGGCTGTTTTCCTTTACAAGTATCTACTCGATTGAATCTGCTCCCAGACTCCGAGTACTGTACACTCCACTTCGCGGCCCACTCTCAGCCACAGACCGCAGAGCGGCTGTCCGGCAAGCAAGAGCACAAGCCAAAGAGTGGAGGGAACACGAAAAAGATTGAAGGGGGCTCGGACGAAACCGAGTCGGCACCCTCCGCATAAAACTTGCAATACTAAAAAAGCATATGATACATTTGTGTGGACTAACTTTGTCCTTTTTTATGATCATTTCCATGAACATTTGCCAAAAAACCTCCGCCCAACTTTGCCAAGTTGCCCGGAGGCTTGGGGGCTACTGTCGGAGTAATGGGACACGGATACCCCGAAGACGGCAAGATGATATTTCAAGACATCGGGGCTAGCAAAGCCCCTCAGTCCGACTGCCCGGCCGCTCCTGCTGGCTCCCCGTGCTGGCTCCCCGTCCGACTGCACCAACCAGCCGGCTACCGACTACCGGCTGCTGACTACGCCAATCAGCCGGCTGCCGACTACGCCAACCAGTCGGCTGCCGACTGCAGCCCGACCCGACATCGACGAGACAACCGTACCGCGATGCCGTCATCTACAGTGTACCGCGTCCCCTGGGTACTGATTTATAAAGTATCCCAGGGGACAAGCATGACATGTACCATGCCTCTAGCCATGCCTACATGGCTTGACATGTAAGCTACCCAAGGTAGCTTACATCCAACACTACCACCAAACTTACATGCTAAGCTGCCTCATACTATATATATACCACACACCCATCCATCCAGGGGGGATGGACACTCACGCACACACACAAGCTAGCAAGCAAGCTAGCTATCCATCCATCCATCCACATGAGCACATATGCTCACGGCCATGAGCATGGCCGGCCACTAGCATGCCTCATACAGGCATATACAAAGCCAGATGCCTATGGCACTGAGCTTAGATACATCTCTAGGAGCGACTCTATACCAGATATACCAGAGATACTCAAACATGCAGGAGTAGGGGTATTATCTCTCCGGAGAGCCCCGAACCTGGGTAAACTACCGCGTGCTACTCGCATACCCGCTCCCGGTCCTATCAGCAGCAGTCCTACCCACACACTAAGCCCTTGTGGCATCTGTCGGCTCGCAAGCCCCCCCGTGAGAAATACCACGACAGTTACTATCCTTTTACCACACTTGTGCTTCAAAGTAGCACCATGATCTTCATGATAGAGAGTCTCTCGTTATGTCACTTTCATATACTAGTGGGAATTTTTCATTATAGAACTTGGCTTGTATATTCCAATGATGGGCTTCCTCAAATTGCCCTAGGTGTTCGTGAGCAAGCGAGTTGGATGCACACCCATTTAGTTTCTTTTGATGAGCTTTCATATACTTACAGCTCTAGTGCATCCGTTGCATGGCAATCCCTACTCACTCACATTGATATCTATTGATGGGCATCTCCATAGCCCGTTGATACGCCTAGTTGATGTGAGACTATCTTCCCCTCTTTTTGTGTGGTGAAGATAGAGCATAGCCAGACTATATGATTTTGTAGGGATAACTTTCTTTGGCCATGTTATTTTGAGAAGACATAATTACTTTATTAGTATGCTTGAAGTGTTATTATTCTTTATGTCAATATGAACTTTTGTCTTGAATCTTTCTAATCTGAATATCCATACCACAATTAAGAAATTTTGCATTGAAATTATGCCAAGTAACATTCCGCATCAAAAATTCTCCTTTTATCATTTACCTTCTCGAGCACGAGCAGGAATTAAGCTTGGGGATGCCTGATACGTCTCCAACGTATCTATAATTTTTGATTGCTCCATGCTATATTATCTACTGTTTTGGACTATATTGGGCTTTATTTTCCACTTTTATATTATTTTTGGGACTAACCTATTAACCGGAGGCCCAGCCCAGAATTGCTGTTTTTTTGCCTATTTCAGTGTTTCGAAGAAACAGAATATCAAACGGAGTCCAAAAAGAAAAATCCTTTTTGGAACGTGATTTTCTTCTCGGATAAGACCCAGGAGACTTGGACCCTACACCAAGAAGTACCGGAGGCGGTCACGAGGGTAGGGGGCGCCCCCCCTATATGGTGCGCCCCTGCCTCGTGGGCCCCTCGGTGCTCCATCGACGTACTCCTTCCTCCTATATATAACCACGTACCCCCAAACGATCAAAACAGGAGCCAAAAACCTAATTCCACCGCTGCAACTTTCTGTATCCACGAGATCCCATCTTGGGGCCTGTTCCGGAGCTCCGCCAGAGAGGGCCGTCATCACGGAGGGCTTCTACATCATCATAGCCCCTTCAATGAAGTGTGAGTAGTTTACCTCAGACCTTCGGGTCCATAGTTAGTAGCTAGGTGTCTTCTTCTTTCTTTTTGGATATCAATACAATGTTCTCCCCCTCTCTTGTGGAGATCTATTCGATGTAATCTTCTTCTTTTGTGGTGTGTTTGTTCAGACCGATGAATTGTGGGTTTATGATCAAGTCTATCTATGAACAATATTTGAATCTTCTCTGAATTCTTTTATGTATGATTGGTTATCTTTGCAAGTCTCTTCGAATTATCCATTTGGTTTGGCCAACTAGATTGGTAGTTCTTGCCATGGGAGAAGTGCTTAGCTTTGGGTTCGATCTTGCGGTGTTCTTTCCCAGTGATAGAAGGGGCAGCAAGACACGTATTGTATCGTTGCCATCGAGGATAACAAGATGGGGTTTATTTCATATTGCATGAATTTATCTCTCTACATCATGTCATCTTGCTTAAAGCGTTACTCTGTTTTTAACTTAATACTCTAGATGCATGCTGGATAGTGGTCGATGAGTGGAGTAATAGTAGTAGATGCAGAATCGTTTCGATCTACATGTCACGGACGTGATGCCTATATACATGATCATGCCTAGATATTCTCATAACTATGCTCAATTCTGTCAACTGCTCAATAGTAATTTGTTCACCCACCGTAGAAAACTTATGCTCTCGAGAGAAGCCACTAGTGAAACCTATGGCCCCCGGGTCTATTCTCATCATATCAATCTCCATCACTTTAATCTTGTTTTGTTTTTTACTTTGCCTTTTACTTTTCACTTTGCATCTTTATATCAAAAATACCAAAAATATTATCTATCGGATCTCACTTCCGTAAGTGACCATGAAGGGATTGACAACCCCTAATCGCGTTGGTTGCGTTGAGCTCTTTGTGTTGTGTAGGTACGAGGGACTTGCGCATGGCCTCCTACTAGATTGATACCTTGGTTCTCAAAAACTGAGGGAAATACTTATGCTACTCTGCTGCATCATCCCTTCCTCTTCGGGGAAAACCAACGCAAGCTCAAGATGTAGCATGGACCACGCCGAATCGCACTACCGGATACACACCGTTTTATGGTGTATGGTGCAGAGGCAGTTCTGCCTTGCAACATAATTCATGACTCACCCCGAGTGCGCATGTATGAAGAAAAAGAGGCCGAGCTTGATTGGCAGGACAGTTTGGACGCCCTGGAGGAGGAGCGCGACGTGACAAAAGCCCGTTCCGCATTCTATTAGCAACATGCTCGAAGGTATCAAAGCAGAGAAGTACGGGCCAAAACCTATAACGTTGGCGAACTAGTTCTACGCCTGCCGGAGAAGAAAAAGAACAAGCTCAAGCCCAAATGGGAAGGTCCCTTCATTAACGACCAGGTTTTTTCCGGTGGAGCGTACCGTCTGCCGGATGCATCGGACAATTGCCTCGAGCCAAACCCATGGAACGCAGCGCCTAGTGCCGGACTCTATGTTCGTCTCCTTACCTCCATCAATTTTTTGCACATCAATTATCTGTCTTTTCTCTCTTTCTCTCCTTTTATTCTCCTCAAGGCCTTAAAAGGCTAAACTTGTGTCTTGGTTGCACAATCTTGACGCGCTAACCGTGCTCATTATACCTGGGGGCTTCTTATACAGAAGCTTAATATAACTATTTTTCTGGGCTTTACGCCCCGCACATGTGTTATTCTTCCACATGTACCTTTTTTCGCCATTATATGCATCGATATGACTTAAGTTTTGGTCAAGCTGGGTTGCCTAGCTCTTGTATTTATGCCATGCGTTCCCATTAATTCGGCTAGGGCATAAGGGGAGCACCTCTGCAATTGTTACTGCCGGGTCAGCCGGATGTGTACGTCCGACTGGGTGAAGCCGAAAACTAGCGTTCTTAAGGGAATATTCGGTCGGTGAACAAAAGGTGACTTTTATTTAATTTGATACATGCCCCCATATGTTTATAGCCTGCGTCTCTTTTCGCAGTTCGGACATGCACATTAGGGCATGCGTACCCAGGGAAAGGAACCCTTAACGGAACTATTCTCCCTGGAAGATGTTTCTTACTATCCATGTAATATAACATAGGTAGTTGGGTACTTGTCTATTCAAGCACTTATGACCCCTATGCCTGGTTACCATGCATACCCCGGCTTTTACATAACCGAGCGGGTATTCGGATACACTCCGGACTATCGGGTCCAGAGGTCGAAGCGAAAAGGTCCGCCATGAGAAATGATTTACAATCTGGCTAGGGACATTATATATGTCACTTGAAGTACACAGTCACTAAGGCTGATTAAATTCTTCTTCTATACCATCCAATAGGCTGTCTAGCCTACAATCCTGTTGGGAATACTTTGCGGCTAATTCTACTTGGTCATACACCAAACTGACGGGGATCTCTTTCCCATCGGGCCCCACTGGTCCGACCTCGGCCATGTGGTTTGGGTCAGCTTTGGTATATCGCGTCTTCACCATAGCCCACGCTTCCCTTCCACCTTGTCGGCAGGCCGATATCTTCCATAATCGGAAGCGCCATGGCGCTCCCTTGAGCTTCTCTATAAGCTCCCCCAAGCCTCCTGGCGGGGACGCGGATGGCCACAAGGCTTGGGCAATACCCTGCATCACCTGCCGAACTTGTTCGTGCACTTGTGAGAGCTTTGGTAGAAGATCACCTGCAGACCCGGGCATCTCCTCTGCGGGACGACCTGTCAGCATACCTGCAGACATAACTCTGTTAGCCGGCTTCTTCGCCGAACTCCTTCAAAAGTTCGTTCAAGCACTTACTAAAAATGCCGTGTCGAAGCCGCTTATTCTCCTTCACGGAGTCCGCAAGCTGGGCTCAGACGTCTTTCAGTTCCACGTCTAGCCGGATATTGGCGTCCTGGAGATTATTTTTCTCCTGCCTGACTCGCGTAAGCACGCTCTCGCCAGCATTTAGCTATCGATTAGCACATTGCGCGTCCTCCGGCATGGCCTCCGGATTCACTCCGGGGTCATCTACAACATCTACTGTTAGATTTGCATGCATGCCGCATACTATCTGGTACCTGCAATTCTTTGCAATAGAAGCAACTGTTACCAGAGGGGGCCTTCTCGGACTCCTTCAACGCGGCCACCGCAGCCTGTAGCTGGGCCATGTACTCTTCTAGCTCTTGAGACAATTGGGTATTCTTCTCTGTAAAAACCTGCACAAATAATGATCCTTAAATCAGTTGCGTCAACTATTTCAAGTCTCAGGGGCTAGTGATATATATTATCGTCAGATTTTCCTACCCGTATATCCTTTACATACTGGTCCGTGGCTCTGGCAAGATCATTTTGAGCAGCACGGATGTACACGTCTCCTGAGTTGAAGGCATCGAACGCCTCCTAGGAGAAACAAGCGTCATGGAGTACGGCTCGGCCACGCCTGTGATTCATGGCGCTCTCTACTTTGGACTTTGTAGCGAATATTTTGGCCTACCCGCCTTCGGTGCCCCTTGTTGGTGAGTCACTGCGGGTTCGGCATGGCGTCCCGAAGGCCTTCCCTGTAAAACAACATATGTGTATGGTAGGTGAAGTGCATAAAAGGGGATCCTTCTTGGAAGTTGGGACTCTGGTTTTTCCTTACCTGCGATGCAGGGAGTAGCCCAGGATAGTCAGCCGTGATGGCCACCATGGCATCATCGCGGCTCAATTGATAGAATGTCCTGTCTATCCGCTCCACAAATATGTCCGGATCCTCTTCAAGTCTGGGATCAAGGGCCCGGTCAGGGTCCTCCGGTTGTTGAGGTGGGCTGTTGACCTCCCTTACATATTTTTGCAGTTCCTGCCGTGAAACGGCAAGGTGAGTATTTACGACGAAGAATGCGGAAAGGTTGGGAGTAAAGAGTGACAACTTACCCAGCTTGGAGGGTTGTACATGGAGAATCCATCCCGTGGCTTAATACAGATGAACTCCTCTTCCTCTCCCTTGAACAACTCGGACAATTTTTTTGCTAGAGCAGCAAATGAGTCCGGTCATTTACGCCCGCATCGGGTGGCATCATCTTCCCCGTTAAAGCACCACAGGGGGTGCCCTCAATATTGAAGTGGCTGCACCCCCCGCATTATGCATATTGACATAACCTCGATTATTGTCAATCCTGATTGAGCCAGCACTTTAATCCGGTCCATCAGGTAAAGGACTTCTCCGTTACCTTCCTCTTGGGGCTCCGTGGGCGCCAGCTTCGGCGTTTCTTCAGAGGAGCATTGTGGAACTCGGGAAGACCCCTCCGAACAGGATCTGGAAGGGGGACGTCCTCCATGTAAAACCACTCCGAAGGCCAGTCTTCGGACGTCTTCTTCGGGGTACCGGACAGGTATCCGGTCCCGGCGATGCGCCATATTTCGGCTCCGCCCACTTGATATAGTGACCCCTCCTGTGTACGGGGCACGAGGTAGAATAGCCTCTTCCACAGCTCAAAATGAGCCTCGTAGCCCAGAAACAGCTCGCAAAGGGCAACATAACCAGTGATGTGTAATATGGAAGCGGGAGTGAAATTATGCAATGGGAGGCCATAAAACTCCAGGAGCCCACGGAGGAATGGATGGATTGGAAATCCAAGTCCCCTTAGTAAATAAGTTACAAGGCATACCCGCTCCCCCTTGGAGGGATTGGGGAAGCTCTTCGCTTGCTCCCCGCCATTATAGGTGGCGAGTCCGGCTCGAACGGGGATCATATATGCTGGAGGGAGAAATCCCTGGGTCTACAACTCTACTAATTGGCTGTGCGGGACGGAATACTTCTCCCAGTCACCGGGCTTAGGGCTACATGAGCGGGAGGAGGAGCTGCGGTGGCCGGCCATGTTGGAATGGATTTTTTCGAGCGCGCTCCGATGGATACTCACCGTGGGAGGATGGTGTGGTTTGGATGTAAGAATCCCCGTCCCTTTAATAGACAGTTTATTTACATGGCTAGGGTGGCGAATGTAAAAATGCCCTGGCTCCTTGCATTTTCTCAACACATGGAAGATAGCCCTTATTGGGCACAGAAGCCAAGAAGTGCAACATTTATGGGGAGCCGGACACTACTCAGCAGATATTCAGAATTTGGAAACGAACCCGCCTTGCAATGCCGAAGACAATCTGCGTGCTGGACTCATCGTCATTGAAGCCTGGTTCGGGGGCTACTGAGGGAGTCTGGGATTAGGGGGTCTCCGGATAGCCGGACTATATCCTTTGGCCAGACTGTTGGACTATGAAGATACCAGATTAAAGACTTCGTCTCGTGTCCGGATGGGACTCTCCTTGGTGTGGAAGGCAAGCTTGGCAATACGGATATGTAGATCTCCTCCCTTGTAACCGACTCTGTGTAACCCTAGCCCCCTCCGGTGTCTATATAAACCGGAGGGTTTAGTCCGTAGGACAACAGACAATCATACCATAGGCTAGCTTCTAGGGTTTAGCCTCTACAATCTCATGGTAGATCAACTCTTGTAATACTCATATCATCAAGATCAATCAAGCAGGACGTAGGGTTTTACATCCATCGAGAGGGCCCGAACCTGGGTAAACATTGTGTCCCCTGCCTCCTGTTACCATCCGCCTTAGACGCACAGTTCGGGACCCGCTACCCGAGGTCCGCCGGTTTTGACACCGACAGTCACACTCCTCTTGGTTCTCCTCAAGCCAAATTTCTCCTTCTGAAAATAATTAAAAACAGCGAAGGAAAATATCAAGAACCCTTCTGAAATTAACCAGAAATTCTAGACAACAAGGAAAAATCACAACTTTGGTGTGGTGCTAGAATATTTCAATACAAAACCAATGCAAAAAGAATCAACTCATTTGGACTTGTAGATTAGGAGTTAGGGCTGGTCAAAGTTTCTGGTCAAATTTGATTTAAATTTGAATAAAAAGAAAATCCAAGGGGGGTGACGTGGATGGCGTATTTCAGAGAATACGCCTCCACTTGTACCGCTTCGGGCGCGAGTGGCAAGGCTGACAGCTGGCCCCACACGTCAGATCTGGAGAGAGAGAGGGAAACAGAGGAGGGGCGGCGCGTCGCCAGCATTTCTCCGGCGAGGAGAGGTCGGTGGCCGCCGTGGAAGGGATGGATCGACATGCAAGACTACGACGCACATGCACGTACCTGTAGCTTGGAGAGAGGTGGACGGATGAGGTCGGCGCGGTCGTCTCCAGCGGCTGCAATGGGCGGGGCTCGTCAAAGATGAAGACGCTGGCGTCATGAGGTCACCCCAGTGGCTCCAGCGGTGTCAGCGAGCACCAGTGAGCCACCAGGAACACGCGCATGCAGTCGGTCGAGCTCGGGGAGCACTAGAGTGGGAGGGGGCAGAGGAAGGGGATCGTCGGTGAGCTCGGGTCGGCAACGGTGGCCAGAGGCCTGCCCGACCGGGCCGCAGCTTGCTACGATGTCGTGGAGGTTGAGCGGGTGGAGAGTTGACGAGAAATGAGCTTGGGAGGGGCCTATTTATAGGCGTGGCCTAGGCAGGGTCGAGAGCTCACCGGAGTATCTGGAAGCGGCGCACGGCGACGAGGAGCGCCAGTGAGAGGGGGTGAAGGCTCTAGGGCACATGCGGCCACTGTTCGAGCTCGGGGACGAGCACATGACGCATGGGTGGGCATTGAGTCGAGCATGGGGGCACTGTGCTCCTTTGGCACGGCGCGCGTGTGATTGCTGCAGCGTCTCCGGCATTGGCGAGCGACAACGAGGGTGCTGGGGAGGTGTGATAACCCACAAGTAGAGGGGATTGCAACAGTTTTCGATAAGTAAGAGTGTCGAAACCAACAAGGAGCTAAAGGTAGAACAAATATTCCCTCAAGTTCTATCAACCACCGATACAATTCTACGCACGCTTGATGTTCGCTTTACCTAGAACAGGTATGAAACTAGAAGTCCTTTGTAGGTGTTGTTGGATAGGATTGCAAGATAATAAAGAGTACGTAAATAAAAAGTAGGGGCTGTTTAGATAAAGAAACAATAAAGTAAATTTAGCTAGTGTGGAAAAGTGGTGGTAGGAGTTGCGAAATTGCCCCTAAGCAATTGACTACTTTACTAGACCAATAGCAAGTATTATGTGGGAGAGGCCACTGCTAGCATGTCCTCCCTGACTTGTAATTCTATGCACTTATGATTGGAACTATTAGCAAGCATCATCAACTACTAATGTTCATTAAGGTAAAACCCAACCATAGCATTAACATATATTGGCCCCCCTTCAATCCCGTGTGCATCAATTTCTATGCTAGGTTGAAGCTTCTGTCACTCTTGCCCTCCAATACATAGTCCTATCAACATACAACTAACCCTAGGGTGTGATCCACGCGCGCAATCATATGATGGGCACCAAAGGACATCAACATAACCACAAACAAATTAAATCAATCATAGAAATTCATCAACCACCGATAGGACAACGAAAATCTACTCAGACATCATAGGATGGAAACACATCATTGGATAATAATATGAAGCATAAAGCACCATGTTCAAGTAGAGGGTATAGCGGGTTGCGGGAGAGTGGACCACTCTAGATAGAGGGGGGAAGGTGATGGAGATGTTGGTGAAGATGGCGGAGGTGTTGGTGTAGATCACTGTGATGATGATGGCCCCCGGTGGCACTCCGGTGCCACCGGAAGCGAGGAGGAGAGAGCCCCCCTCCTTCTTCTTCTTCTTCTTCCTTGACCTACTCCCTAGATGGGAGAAGGGTTTCCCCTCTGATCCATGGCCTCCATGGCACGGGAGGGGCGAGAGCCCCTCCGAGATTGGATCTGTCTCTCCGTTTCTCTCTGTTTCTGCGTTCTCAGATTCTTCCCTTTCACCGTTTCTTATATTCCCGGAGATCCGTAACTCCGATTGGGCTGAAATTTTGACACGATCTCTATCCGGAAATTAGCTTTGTAGCGGCAAAACAAGGGCACCAACCGCCTTACGAGTGGCCCACGAGGGTCAGGGGCGTGCCTGGGGGGGCAGGCGCGCTCTCCTTCCTTGTGGCCACCTCGGGCACTGTCTCGCGTGGATTTTTCTTTCCAAAAATCATATATATTCCAAAGAAAATCTCCGTCAGTTTTTATCCCATTTGGCTTCGTTTGATATGGATATTCTACGAAACAAAAAACATGCAACAAACAGGAACTGGCACTGGGCACTGGATCAATATGTTAGTCCCAAAAATAGTATATATAAAAAGTTGCCAAAAGTATATGAAAGTTGTAGAATATTGGCATGGAACAACCAAAAATTATAGATATGACGGAGACGTATCAGCATCCCCAAGCTTAATTCCTGGTCGTCCTCGAGTAGGTAAATGATAAAAAAGATAATTTTTGATGTGGAATGCTACCTAGCATAATCTTAATCATGTATCTAATCATGGCATGAATATTAAGACACGAGTGATTCAAAGCAATAGTCTATCATTTGACATAAAAACAATAATACTTCAAGCCTACTAATAAAGCAATCATGTCTTTTCAAAATAACAAGGCCAAAGAAAGTTATCCCTACAAAATCATATAGTCTGGCTATGCTCTATCTTCTTCACACAAAATACTCACATCATGCACAACCCCGATGACAAGCCAAGCAATTGTTTCATACTTTTGACGTTCTCAAACCTTTTCAACTTTCACGCAATACATGAGCGTGAGCCATGGACATAGCACTATAGGTGGAATAGAATGGTGGTTGTGGAGAAGACAAAAAGGAGAAGATAATCTCACATCAACTAGGCGTATCAACGGGCTATGGAGATGCCCATCAATAGATATCAATGTGAGTGAGTAGGGATTGCCGTGCAACGGATGCACTAGATCTATAAGTATATGAAAGCTCAAACTGAAACTAAGTGGGTGTGCATTCAACTTGCTTCCTCATGAAGACCTAGGGCATTTGGGGATGCCCATCGTTGGAATATACAAGCCAAGTTCTATAATGATAATTCCCACTAATATATGAAAGTGATAACTCAAGAGACTCTCTATATGAAGAACATGGTGCTACTTTGAAGCACACATGTCGTAAAAGGATAGTAACATTGCCCCTTCTCTCTTTTTCTCTCATTTTTTGTTTTTTTTCTTTTTTTTTCTTTTTTTGTAGGCTTCTTTGGCCTCTCTCTCTCTCTTTTTTGGGGGCTTCTTTGGCCACTTTTATTTTGATAACCTCACATGGGACAATTTTCTAATAATGATGATCATCACACTTTTATTTACTTATAACTCAATATTACAACTCGATATCTAGAACAAGGATATGACTCTATATGAATGCCTTCGGCGGTGTACCGGGATGTGCAATGATCTAGCGTAGCAATGACATCAAAAAATGGACAAGCCATGAAAACATCATGCTAGCTATCTTACGATCATGCAAAGCAATATGACAATGAATACTCAAGTCATGTATATGATGATGATAGTTGCATGGCAATATATCTCGTAATGGCTATGGAAATGCCATGATAGGTAGGTATGGTGGCTGTTTTCAGGAAGGTATATGGTGGGTTTATGGTACCGGCGAAAGTTGCGCGGTACTAGAGAGGCTAGCAATGATGGAAGGGTGAGAGTGCGTATAATCCATGGACTCAACATTAGTCATAAATAACTCACATATTTATTGCAAAAATCTATTAGTCATCGAAACAAGTACTACGCGCATGCTCCTAGGGGGATAGATTGGTAGGAAAAGACCATCGCTCGTCCCTGACCGCCACTCATAAGGAAGACAAATCAATAAATACCTCATGCTCCAACTTTGTTACATAACGGTTCACCATAAGTGCATGCTACGGGAATCACAAACCTCAACACAAGTATTTCTAAAATCCACAACTACCCACTAGCATGACTCTAATATCACCATCTTTATATCGCAAAACTATTGCAAGGAATCAAACACATCATATTCAGTGATCTACAAGTTTTATGTAGGATTTTATGACTAACCATGTGAATGAACAATTCCTGTCATCTCTCTAAATAGATATAAGTGAAGCAAGAGAGTTTAATTCTTTCTACAAAAGATATGCCCACGCTCTAACAAATATAAGTGAAGCAAAAGAGCATTCTACAAATGGCGGTTGTCTATGTAAAGAGAAACATGCAATCCGAACTTCAAATGATATAAGTGAAGCACACAAATCATTATATAAATCCATACTCAAGAGATATAAGTGAAGTGCATAGATCATTCTATAAACCAACCAAGGACTATCTCATACCAGCATGGCGCATAAAAGAAAAATGAAAACTAAATGCAAAAGACGCTCCAAGATTGCACATATCGCATGAACGAAACGAATCCGAAAACATACCGATACTTGTTGAAGAAAGAGGGGATGCCTTCCGGGGCATCCCCAAGCTTAGACGCTTGAGTCTCCTTGAATATTTACTTGGGGTGCCTCGGGAATCCCCAAGCTTGAGCTCTTGTCTCTCTTCCTTCTTCTCACATCGAGACCTTCTCGATCATCGAACACTTCATCCACACAAAACTTCAATAGAAAACTCGGTAAGATCCGTTAGTATAATAAAGCAAATCACTACTCTAAGTACTGTTGCAAACCAATTCATATTTTGTTTTTGCATTGTTTCTACTGTAATATAACTTTTTCATGGCTTAATCCACTGATATAAATTGACAGTTTCATCAAAAAAGCAAACTATGCATCAAAAACAGAATCTGTCTAAAACAGAACAGTCTGTAATAATCTGAACATTCACCATACTTCTAATACTTGAAAAATTCTACGAAAATTAGTAAACATACAAAATTTGTATACTAAGACATTGCAAAAAGAATCAGAACCATTTGACGTTCCAGCTAAAATGTAAAATCGCGGACTAGCCAAAGTTTCTGTCCTGCACCGTACAAACCATCAAGCAAATGTAAACATCCTAAAGTTTCTGTCCTGCACATTATTTTTATAATACAATGGAATTGTACAAGGGGATAATTATTTTTATTGATAAGTTTTGGTAATCAAGATTCACAAAGTTTCCGTGAGCATGAACAAAGTTCAAGGCTAGCTCCCACTTCAACAATGCCTGTCTTTCTCACTTTCGCTTTCCTTTTTGAAAAAGTTTTGGGTTCCCCTCTTTATTTTTGTTATTTTTAAACTATATAAAAGCACTCAACAGAAATAAATGACTCTCTAAAACTTCCGGGTTGTCTCCCTGGCAGCGCTTTCTTTAAAGCCATTAAGCTAGGCATATAGTGCTCAAGTAATGGATCCACCCAGATCCCAAGGTATATCAAAGCCAATTTTAATTAACAATGATTTATAATTTAGTAGTGAGCACAAAGTAACATATATCACGCAATAATGAAGTCTAACTCTCTTCCTATGCATCGGCATGTCATAAAAGAACAATTCATGCACACATAGTAAAGGCCAATGCATAGTATAAACAATTTCTTGCAATTTTATCATATTGGAAACATAGAGAGGTGGAGATATAGTTCCTCTCTCATAATAATTGTAAGTAGGAGCAGCAAGCATATGCATATTATATTCATCAAAATCATCATGTGCAAGGATAAAAGGCAACCCATCAATATAATCCTTAATAAGGGCAAACTTCTCCGATATAGTGTAGTTGGGAGAATTCAAAAAGATAATAGGACTATCATGCGTGGGTGCAATAGCAACAATTTCATGTTTAACATAAGGAACTATATCAAGTTCATCTCCATAAGCATAATTCATATTGGCATCTTGGCCACAAGCATAGCAAGCATCATCAAAAAGGGATATTTCAAGAGAATCAAAGGGATCATAATAGTCATCATAGAAATCATCCTTCGGCAAGCACGTAGGGGAATTAAACAATGTATGAGTTGAAGAGTTACTATCATTAGAAGGTGGGCACGGGTAGCTAATCCGCTCTTCCTCCTTTTGTTCTTCGCTCTCTTCCTCATCTTTTTCATCCAATAAGCTCACAGTTTCATTAACTTCTTCTTCCATAGATTCCTGCAAAATATTAGTCTCTTCTTGGATAGTGGAGACTTTCTCAATAAGCGCATTAATTTCATAATTGTATTCATAATTCTCATAACAATATTTCAAGATAGCTAAATTTTCAGGTCTATAAACAGCATCATCAAAATCTTCAAACTCTTTAAACATAGATTCAATTTCATAAGCACCCATAAAAGCAACAAATTCTTCTATTTGTTCCACATCATAGTAATCATATATACCATTAGCATAAGAAGCTAAGTTTTATTATCATTAAATTTGCATAAAAAGGGAAGGTGTGGGGCCTTCATCCTAGAGCAACAAGTATAATCATCACTCAAGCATACTTCCTGAGCATACCACTTCAATATATGAATTTGATCCCATAATAGTTTCCCTTTTTGTGTCAAGCGGCAATCCCTAAAGTATTCACGTTGATCCAACGTTACTCCCATTACATAATTGAATGGGGTTTTCTCAGGATTATTAAAGTAGTACATAATATTTTTCACATACCCAACATCGAGGGTTTTAGGAGGTTCCCCATCTCCATGAGCAGAAAGTACACCCAATTTTTTTGGTATTTCGTGTTCCATATCCATAACTAAAGATAAAGAACAACTAAGAATAGCAAATAAAAATTACTTAGTGATAAAGCAAACAAGCACACACGAGAATATTCACCCCACGCTATTGCTCCATGGCAACGGCACCAGAAAAAGGTCTTGATAACCCACAAGTATAGGGGATCGCAACAGTTTTCAATAAGTAGGAGTGTCGAACCCAACGAGGAGCTAAAGGTAGAATAAATATTCCCTCAAGTTCTATCGACCACCGATACAACTCTACGCACGCTTGATGTTCGCTTTACCTAGAACAAGTATGAAACTAGAAGTACTTTGTAGGTGTTGTTGGATAGGATTGCAAGATAATAAAGAGTACGTAAATAAAAAGTAGGGGCGAAACAATAAAGTAAATTTAGCGAGTGTGGAAAAGTGGTGGTAGGAGTTGCGAAATTGCCCCTAAGCAATTGACTACTTTACTAGACCGATAGCAAGTATTATGTGGGACAGGCCACTGCTAGCATGTCCTCCCTGACTTGGAATTCTATGCACTTATGATTGGAACTATTAGCAAGCATCCGCAACTACTAATGTTCATTAAGGTAAAACCCAACCATAGCATTAAGATATATAGGTCCCCCTTCAATCCCGTATGCATCAATTTCTATGCTAGGTTGAAGCTTCTGTCACTCTTGCCCTCCAATACATAGTCCTATCAACATACAACTAACCCTAGGGTGTGATCCACACGCGCAATCATATGATGGGCACCAAAGGAGAGCAACATAACCACCAGCAAATTAAATCAATCATAGCAATTCATCAACCACCGATAGGACAACGAAAATCTACTCAGACATCATAGGAATAATGCACTATGCACGGTGCGGCATGGTGAAGCGGCCTGGTGGCACGGTGCGGCATGCTGGGCTTGACGTTGAGACAAGCACGAGCTCAACAGAGGCTCGGGCGCAGCTCAGAGCGCGTCGACTGCGTGTTGGAGCCCGTGTCCTCACGCGGTCACCATCCGCACTATGCCATCGTGACTCCCAGGCAATGCCAAACTATGTCTAGGCTGTCGACCATGGAGTGTTTAGGCTAGGAAAGGATTTAGCAAACCACCAGGATGAGTGAGTTGATCACATCACTTACTGAAAGTTTCTGGACAGAAACTTGTGGTCAAAGTTGTGATCAAACCAGAAAGAGTTAGGAGCTGAGCTTTGGGGTTTAGTGTTAGGTTACTAAGGTAGTGATACTCAAGAAAATTTAGCTCTAAAAGATCAAGGAATAATGCACTTGCTGTACAAACTGCATTTTTAGGTCAGAATGCAAATGATTTTTCCTAGCAAAATTGGGTCACATGACCTCTTGATATTTTTGCATAGGATGATGAGGCACTATCCAAAGGGCGTGTGTCAATTTTCTCAGATTTTTTGGGCAAGAAACAGAGAGGTTGCTTTGGAGGGAAAGTGAAAATATTCCATTTTCGGAGTGAAAATGAATATTTTCCTTAGAAGATTTTTTTTCCAAAGCAATGTGAGGATGGATGAGAGGTCAAGAGGGGTTGTGGGAGGTGAGAGGAGTCACTTGGGTGAAAATCAAAACAATGCCCAAGTGGTAAGTCCAAATGAATTAACTCAAAATCCAAATAAAAAGGAAAAAAAAGCAAAGGAAAATCTTGAGGGCAAAAACCAGGGTGTCACACTTATTCCGATGGATCACCTATTCTTGTCTGTATACAGGGCACTGTTGATGTTACCAAGGAATCAGGTGTTGTCTCCCATGGTCGCACTCTCTGGACCTATTCCAACATCCGTTGCAGGGTATTCGGGATGGATACTAGTGTGCTAGCGCCAACACATTCTCCCTGGTTCAGTATTGATAGTCTTGGAGAAAAACTCGCTCTTCCTTGTACAAAACTATCCAATGATGGTGAAAGGCGATCCAGCTGTTGTTGGCACAACGTTACTACCATTTACGAGAAACAACTGTATCTATACATAGGACATTGCTATGCTTCCCTACCCTGGCTATCACAATATGCATCCTGATATAGGCCGCTTCAGCCTGGATGATGATTCTTGCGTGGTATCAAGATTGACAATAGCTGGCCCTGCCCAGAGAATCCCTTCTGGTTCAAAGCAAGCGTTTCCAATGCCAAGGAATTGGTTGGCCTGAAGTTTATTTCATCGCTTTGTTATTTGTTGTGTGAGAAAAACTTTAGTATTTATAATGTATCCTCATTGTCGTTGTGGGTTGATGACCTGTTGTACGTAATGCTAAATGATATGCCTGTGATAAACTTACTAAATTTATGAATTGCTTTCGAGTCGGTTCTCAGAGTGGGTGTTGTGACGAGGCAAAAAATATATTCCTGAATACATAATTGTACGTGCATTGCAATAGGTTATCGAATGAGTCCAATCAACAATAGTACTACTATTTGTACTACTAGCTTCACATGCTTCGCGCATTGGGCGGGTGTTTTTACTGTAGTTGCAAATCCCATCATCCTAGGTCCTCGTATGAGTCCCATCATCTGTAGAAATTGCATTCTAATGTTTGGGTTCAAACTTTCAAAACTGCTGCACCATCTCTACGTCTACGTATACGTAATACAACAAGTTTTAAACTTGAGACCAGCCATCCACCCTCACAAAGAACACTTTTTAACTTAGCACAGACTCCAGGAAATTTGGCCATAGTGTGAGGTGGGCCATATGTTAATGTGTTCATTGTACGTAACCAGCACCTCGAATCCTTGATATATAGTAGGGTGCCATGGGCCAGAACAAGCATTCACATCCAGGAGTACGACACACGCCACCAGCACGACTTCCATCTAACACCATATTTCTTGGACTCCGTGCTACATCTATCTCTTCAACCTCCTTGTTTCTCTAACTCAGCCATCGTGCGGCAAGAGAGGCGGGGGTTTGCTGATAGTCGGTTTCCTCAACTGCGGTCCCACTTGTAAGGCCAACTCCAGCGCACGACCCCAAACGGACGTCCGTTTTACCCGGATTCTATCCGTTTGGGTAGGGCAATGGGGTTGTGTCCAGGCCATTTCTCGGATGCAGTGGCCGTGCGCCCAACACGCGGATGCATCCCGGCTGCATCCCGTATGCATACATTTTTCTTTACAAACACATATCTTTTTTTCATCATTGATTTTTGGTACATGGAAATACATCACCAAATTTTGACTAGAAAAGCAAGACCAAAGAAAACAAGAACCACAAGAATACGTTTTAGAAGATATCCGACTTCCATAACTACTCCTGTAAGTTGGATTAGTGCCTTCTCAATGCATTAATTGTTGATCTGCGGAGGCTCGATCTTGCGTGCTTCTTTCTTCTACGAGTGTAAAGAAGTAGACATTGCATCCTCGCATCTAGTCTCATGTCTAGCCTCTATTCTATCAACAAGTGAAATAGTCTCATCTCTAGCCTCTATGCTAGCTAAAAGTGCACGAACATCTACTAAATTGCGCTCTATCAATATGTCATTGTACTCTTCTTCCCAATACCAAAACTTGCATCCATTCTACACAATAAAATTTTAAGTTAGCACAACTAGTCAAATCCGATAGCACAACCAAAGCTAAAGTAGCACATACCCCATCGCTTCAGCACTTGATGATCACCCATCCGGGTTGTTCCGGTGTTGTAGACACGCGGCCAAGACCTTCTTTGGGCAGTCATCGCACGTAATGAGTGGCAAGGGTGCACCGATGAGCTTTTGGGCCAGCATCGAGCCCGGTCGACCGTCATTCATGTATCTGCCACTAGACTGTCAACGGTGTAGATCCGAGTGGCTAGAGGAGGAGTCAGTACCTGCATGCGGCCTTGCGGCCTTGCCAGGGCCTTCCGGGCCGGTGCCCGGCTAGTCCATGGCACGACACGACCTCCCACAGCTGGGCAAGCTCAAGCCTGACCGGATCGGCTCCAAATCCGGCCGCCGGGTGCGCAAAACAGGTAGCTATGGTTGGGTAGCTCGGGGGTGTCGAGGGAAAGGGGGTTGGGCGAGCGCGCGTCCGAGCTGCACGCGCTGGAGTTGGCCTAAGTGAAGATGCAAGACAACACATGTTTCCCTAGCGGTGTGGTGGACCAACCGTGTGGGGGTGCAAAGTGACTTCGCTCATGTGGGGGACGGAGGCCATCCCGCACGGGCGCTAGGTCTGACAGGAAGGCCTTGTCGTCCGCGTGTGACCTCTGTGGCAACCGTCCGCTCCCCACTAGCCTCTTCGTGTACCGTGGCAACCGTCGACCGCCTCTTCGCCTTTCGCTCTCGATCTGGACCTGCTGTCGCACGCTCTTCCTCCCTCCTCCATTTTCCTTCACCCTTCCTTCTGCTATCGTTCGATCGTCTTCTCCATGGAGGGAACAGGCCAGAAACGAACCCGTTATTCTTGCCCTAATCTGAAAGATGACGTGGTGGAGGAACTCATTGATAGGTGCGATTTCATCACCTCGGCTAGCATGGCAGGTTCATTCAAGGCCATTCTCGACTCAACTAATAACATCATTAAAAAGAACCCAAGGGTCCAGGAGCGGTTTGATCTCCCCTATCTTCTTCGTCATGACCCTGCTCGTTGGTGCGCGGATGACGAAAGCCGCGCCTTGTGCAAGTTGATGCCACTTGATAATGATACGTGTGATGTTAAGATGCCATCGATTAAGGATAAGGCCTGGGCAGGCGCAAATGGAGATTTGGTTGTTTATATTGGGCACAACTGCGAGTGGGAACTTGTGAATGTGTACACTCATCACCAGGTTACACTTCCAAAAATCTTAGAGTGACCAGAGGTTGAGCACACAGATGGTCTACGTATGTTCAAGTACGATCATGGTGACTGTCATCTACAGAAGATAGCAATTTGTCGAGTTCCCACCCGCTCTTGGGATTACACCAACTATCAAGTTGTTGCTATCTTCGATAAGCTTGTTTCCATCCTTACTTCCACGCCTCCATGGATATTGCTCAAAAATCAGTTTCTGTACATGGATGTACTCCCTCCATCCCATAATGCAAGACGTTTTTTGACACTACTGTAGTGTCGAAAAGCGTCTTACATTATGGGAGAGAGGGAGTACATGTGTACTGTGATGCAATTCAATACGAGGGTCGTGTGTTTGTTGCCACCACTCATGGAACTGTTTTTGCATGGAATCCTGATGCTTTCGGTATGTTTGTCTTCCACCATAATTATAATTTGTTCATCCACATGCGTGCGGGTTAGCTAGTTTCCCTTTAGTAATTAACCTTCTTGTGTTTCCAAGATCTTGTAAACATTCCACCACCTATACTTTAAAAAATTATAACCAAGGGGGAGATGATGATGGTGATGATGATAAGCATGAGGATGAGCAGGACCTATATACTCAGTGGCGCCTGGCAACTTATTCCGATGGATCACCTATTATTGTCTGTATACAGGGCACTGCTGATGTTACCAAGGAAGCAAGTGTTGACTCCCATGGTCGCACTCTCCGGACCTATTCCAACATCCGTTGCAGGGTATTCAGGATGGATACTAGTGTGCTAGCGCCAACACCTTCTCCCTGGTTCAGTATTGATAGTCTTGAAGAAAACTCGCTCTTCCTTGGACAAAACTATCCAATGATGGTGAAAGGCGATCCAGCTGTTGTTGACATAATGTTACTACCATTTATGAGAAGCAACTGTAACAATACCTCGGACATTGCTGTGGTTCCCTACCGTGGCTATCACAATATGCGTCCCGCGCTTCAGCCTGGATGATCAGTCCTGCGTTGGTCTCGAGATTGACAATAGATGGCCCTTCACATAGGCTTACCTATGGTTCAAAGCAAGCGTTCCCAACACCGAGGATTGGTTGAGCTGAAGTTCATTTCATTGCTTGTTATTTATTGTGTGATGAAAACTTCAGTATTTACTAGAATGTTTTGGTGGAACTAATCTATAATCCAACATGTATCCTTGTTGTCGTTGTGCGTTGATGACTTGTTGTATGTAATGAATGGTGCATTTGCATATGCATGTCATAAACTCAATTTATGAATGGTTTTTGACTAACTTCTTGGAGTGTGAGTACCATAGTAGTATAGCCAACATCCGGTTATATGAAGTTGCCACATCACATAGAGCCAACCTAATATTGGAGTATGCTAGCACAATTTAGTTCTAGTTAGATGAACTAGAGCTAGGTGTCGCATGGAGGCCGAGAAATATGGTGATAGCGTGACTGCGTGACGTGGGCTTGTACGTAGTATGATGTAGGTGCAGAGCTTGCCGTGTTTCCTACTCCTCCGGTCTAAATGTGGAGAAGATTTGGTCAAGTTCTTCCTACTTTTGCCTACACGTGGGCATCCAGCATCTAGGTTGTGTCATGCAAGAAAATGGAGTGCTAGTTGAAGCCACGTGATGTGCATCTTGGGTTAAACTGTAAATAGAATCTTACACTTGAGTAACTCCAAAAGCGGCCACCACAGATCTTTATTGGAATTTTTTCATCACCAGCACATCGAGGTGAAAGATGTGCAGGTTCAGCGGGTCGTCTTGCGTTTTCACTGACATGTGGAACCGCATGTGAGCAAACAGACAATGGGATCCGCGCGTTTGTTGGCTGGCTGAGAAGAGAGAGAGAGAGAGAGGAGGGCTGAGCACGGACTCCAGGGAATTTCGTGACAATGTGAGTAGTACTAGTGGTGTACCGTACTCCTGGAGAGATAATGTGTTTGCTCTACGTAACCAGCACCTCGATATAGTGGGGTGGCATGGGCCATAACTAGCATTCACGTCTTGCAGTACGGCACACTCCACCCACACGAGTCCCATTTGACACAAATTTTCTTGGAGTCCATGCGACAACCATCTCTTCTCCCTCCTATTTTCTCAGCCATCGCACGGTGGGCGGGGGTGGGGGTTTCCCGATAGTCGGTTTGCTCAACTACGGTCCCACTTGTAAGTGAAAATGCAACACATCACGCATTCCCTCTCGAGTAGCGTGCCAGACCAACCATGTGGGGGGTGCGACGTGAACATGGTAGGCTTTTCCTTTTGAACTTGTAACTTGTAAAATTTGGTTCTGCTCCATGGCGCGATCGATAGACAGAAATAACGATTTTCCCTGGAGTAATGAGAAGTTTGGTTCTGGCGCAGTTCATGCATGGAGTACATACAAAAATTATGAAGTTGATGCGAAATTTTAGATAATTACTAGTAGTATAATATACTACTACATGGATTTAATGGAAAGATAAAGATACATATGGATCCATCAACGACATCCTCACGCCCTAGTGCACTGGGTCACCAACCAACGTGTGAGGAGTAGCGGTGTTGGCGGTGAGCTCAACGTGCTTCTGAAGAATGCCCTCCAAGGTTGCCCTGTGGTCCAAGAAGGCCAGCGTCCTATTGTCCTCCTCTTGCATGTAGTAGTCCTTGTGGGAGATTTGCGCGTAGACATGGGTGATTATGTCGATGGTGTCTTGCAGCGCCAGGCGCTGCGCGGCGAGCGCGACCTCGAGGTGGACATTCTTCGAAGCGACGACGGGAAATGCAGGGCCACTAGTGCGTTGAAGAGGTTGTCACCATAGAGGCCGTTGAGGGTGGTGGGCATCACAGAGCCTGGGCGCATGGGATGGAGGTGTACGGCAAGGTCGTCCGCGAGCTTCTTGTTGAGGAAGCCGACAAGGACCTCGTCGGACAAGGAGATGAAGCTATCGTCCAAGAGGCCTCTCGCCCTGGCAGCCTCAAGCACGACCTGGAGACGTTCCTCGGTGCCAGGCCGCAGGCCGGCGTCGTGGACCACCTAGCACAACCGGCTGATGCTCGCACTCATTGCCTCCATGGGTCTAGCTTCTAGTGAACTGATCTTGCGATTGGAGTGATCACTCTTGCCCTTGGTTAGGGTGCGTAGGTGCGTAGGATTTCGTAGATTGGATTGCCGAGAAGCCTTTATATGAGAAGTGCAGACTTCATTGCATACTTGCATTCACGTGTGTGTTGGCCATCTACTCCTCGGCCCTTCCTCCATGCTGGTGCAGTATAGTCATCTCACCGAGACCAAGTTGGGGCAAAACGAGAGAACTTTTATGTTTACTGGTTTATTGGTCCCCTTTGCATTTTGCGCCAAGTTTTGACCTTTGATTTAACTAACAAAATGTTAATGCATGTAACCAAAAATGTTGTGCTATAGTCTCAAGTCATTGAATGCATACGCACCCCACATATGCTATTGTGTGATTTCTTTTTTTCGTGGCAAAAACAGGGAACGAGGTGGGTAGTTAATGCACCGCACCTAAAAGGTTTGGTATTATTTGGTTTTCGTAATGTGACTAATGCACCAGTATGGAGGGAGTACAATACTAGTCTTTGATTGCAATTTTTTGTAGGTAGCTTACCAAGCTGAGGGCTCGGTGAGTACAATAGTAGTCTGATTGATGATACTTCAGATTTGAGCCATCTATCGGAAGGGAGAGTGTATAATATCATCGGGGACTACATTCAAAACCGAATAAAACAATACTCCATGTATTTATTTATAGAGGGAGTAGTATATTTTTGTGACATGCATTACTAGATATTGCTAGTCAAATACTAAATCCAGATGGTCATGGTAGTACTACTAAATCCAGACGGCGGTGCTAGACTAGTAGTAGTACTACCAATGTAGTACTAGTACTGTGCTACCCGTTGGTCAAATTACTCCTCACAGTGAAGTGACAAGACCCTGCGCCGAGATGACACCTGAGTGTAGGCGCCGTGTTCGGCATACCAAAGTCAGCCTCACCATGTGCAGTCACTATCATCATGGCTGTAGAGTTATCCTGCTTACAACTAGCCATGTTCAACGTAATTTCCCGTGCGTTGCCATGAATATCTCTACTCTTTTCTTATAGAGTACGAGTAAGATGCTTGTGCATTGCACGGAACACCAAGAGTGGGGGTGGACGGCGCCGGCAGCGGCCATCGCGCCAGATTGTTCCATGGCCTTCTAGATGTGGTGGGGAGGAGATAAGGCTGATTGTGTGAGACAAGGAGTTGTTTGTAAATAGGGAACAAGTGCGGGCATCTTTTTGCAAAACTGCTTAAGTTTGCTTCGTATGCGGCAGATCTAGATCCGACGGCTATTGGTGAAAGATGGCAGGCACACCATCATCACCAACTCAGGACCTCTTTGATTCGCAGAATTTTGATAACGTAGGAATAGGACACGACAATATTACAAGTTTCAAACTGATATTACAAATGTTAGGAGTAATGCTGCACTTACGAAGAGGAAACTATTAGGAAGTTTACGTAAGAACTTTCGTTACTTTAGGTGGATGCAACATTATCGTACAGACTAAAATCCACCGCCCTGACAAGTTAGTAATGGGCAAATAAATTTTTGAGTCTCTGGCAACTTGATGTTTCAAAAACAAATTCAGCTTCTGCGGAGACTTTGTCATTTAGGCTTAGACGCTTGCGGTGATCAGCACGCCATTCATTGTTGCACCAGAGAATGCCAAACCTCATTACCTTGAGCACACATACCTCCAGAACAAAGAACCTGGCCAATTTAATCTTAGATGTGTTGCCTCGGTAGTCGATTAAATCAATTATGTAAGATGGAGATCAAGGCATTCAATGATATTGTTATAGTGTAGCACATTTTTCACTTTTGGGTCTTTTTTAATGCAAAAGAAGAGAACATATTAGAGCAGATGGCTGTATAAGATTGTCGTGTCATCAAGAGGTACCAATGTCATTTGCTCATACGATAGGGTTGGCTCTAAGGCTAGTGATATTTTTTCACTCACTCACTCTTGCTCTCTTTCTCTTTCCTCTCATTTACCTAGGAGCACATGAAGAGCTTGGGCATTTGTTGCCTTCCACTATGTGGCCGATGCCATGCTTCTCAAAAGTATGCCACATAATATGCATCGATGTTAAATCAAAAGATTTTGGCACCGCTCTAGCGATGTGAGACAGTTGGCACCGCTGTGCACACAGACCCACATGTATAAACAAATCAATCAAACCAACTACACCAGCCTCTCACTCTCCCAAACAAGTGTTTTTTATTGCCTTAGTCGTCTCCCTCTCCCACGCAAATGTTTTTTCATTGTGTTAGTTAATTTAGCACTGGAGCAAAGTAGGTGATCCAGATTGTGGCACCAGGTGAGCAATGGAGGGGCATCGATGCCAAATGCATCACAAGTGAATTTGGCATGTGTTTTGGCCTACATAGTGGAGGGCCATTATAGGCAACTTTTGTACTACATCATATTTAGTGTAAAATTTTGACCATAGATTTACATAAGAAAATGCCAATGCATGTCACCAAAAATTATAACATTTGACATTATGTTCAAATACGAATGCAATGATATAATTTTTAATGACATGCTTTAATGTTTTGTCGGTTAAATCTATGGTCAAATTTTGATACTACAAAATAGAAAGAGTAAACCAGGACGGAGGTAGTACTTGCTCTTAGGGTAACCATAGAGTTACTAGTCTAAGTTACTTGCCACTATGACTAGCCTAGGCTACTAGTAGTACAACAAAAAAACGATGCAGGTGATCACGTGAGAAAAAAATACTAAAACATTTCTTTCGGTGCAGTGCGTACATGCAGTTTTGAACACTACACTTGTCATCGTAATTTGGGAAAATTACGAAAAAATTGAGCTACGTTGTGATTACCGTTTACTAATAGGAAAGAAGTTTCACCTCGATGAGTAGCTTCTCCGTGCACGGAAAGCATGTAAGGAATCCAATAACTTGATCCAGATTGGGGCCGATAGATTTTATTGCCAAGAGCTTCACTATGCGCACAGACTGGGTCAAGCTTGTGGGAATCATTTTCTGGATGAAAGTCGTAAATATATCAAGAAGAAATTGAAAAATGTGAATTTCAAGAAGACGAAGAAGAAGTTAAGTGTTGTACCTGAACGATTACGGATCCAATAAAGAGTTCGGAGAATTTCGCAGACGAGTACACCAACGCTATCAATTTCAGCGTGTCAATGACCCTGATTTTTGTTGGACCTTCTAGATCAGATACAAGCAATCTCTCAAGGAAAGGCGCATTCTCAATGACCATAACGTGGAATAGCTGGAGTAATCTCTTACCAATTGATGTCTTGTTGCGGGGCCAGCAAGATACATAAATCCATCGGAGATTCGCCAAGGCGATGTGGAGGCTAATGAACCCGTGGATCTGCCTAAGACTTAGCTACTTGAGCGCAGTACAACTGCGGAGCGGGTGCTCCATAGCCTTCTTGGAGATGCCAACGCCGAAGAGGTCGAACTGCTTGAGTTGAGGGAGAAGAAGGGCATGCGTGGCATTCATCTGGAGAAAATAGCAGGAGCTGAAGCTGGCGTGGCGCAACGTTGGCGTGAGGCAGAGCACGGATGGTGGCAGATAGCGACATCGTCTAGCTTCAAACCTGAGCTCCTCGAGTTGATCTAGGGCGGGGGATAAGAACCACTTGTCGAACTTGGCTTGGACCTTGCAGTTGGTACTAAACATGCGGATGTCAAGGCGTCTGGCTGGCCTAGGGTGCGACGTCGGTGTACACATGTGTTGGGTGTGCGTGAATGCATCCTTCTAGGCATGCCGCCGCGCAGTGGTGAAGTGTGCGCGAGTGCGTCCTTCATGCGGAAGAAGTGTGCCCTCAATTTACTAGCGTGCGGGGTGCTACCCCGAGTGGTTTCAACTTTGTTTACTTCACCGCATGTCAGATGGGCCTCTAGAGAGTTCATGTGGATTAGTTGACCGATCAACTAAACAATATATGGAGCTATATGCTGACACAGTGACCATATAATCCCTCGGTATAGTGAGTTCGAGTGAGAGGGGAGGCCCATGAGAGATAGTAGAGAGAGAGAGAAAGAGCTACTCCCTCTGTTCGATAATGTAGTGCCTATATTTTTAAAGTCAAAATTTTGAAACTTTGACCAAGTTTATAAAGAAATTACTTATCTACAATACCAAAGATAAATGATAGTATGAAGTAAGTACATGTTGTGATGAATCTAATGATCGTTCCAGATGTAAATGTTTTTCTCCACATATACCTGGTCAAACTTTTCTGAGGTTTGGCTTTTCAGAACATCCATATGCTTAGGACATGAGAGAGTACCTAACTAGAGAGAGAGAGTGTGTGTGTGATTGAAATAGAAAGAGTGATTGAAAAAAGTGTGTGTGCATGTGTGAAAGATACATGGACAACACATGATAAAGTAGAGAAAAAGCAGGTGTGTCTTATGCAAACATATCACACATGCATCTTCGACAGCGGAAGCGAGGTGAGGAGATAGTGTGTGGTTGTTTGCAACCGAGAGAGAAAGACCCCTAGCACGTGGCCAAGAGAGGTCTGACAAACAAGGGACAGAGGTCGAGAGAGAAGTATGGAGAAAATGCAGACATGGGGAGAGAGAGTGTATGTTTGTGACAGAGAGATCCCTTGGAGATCGTGATGGGACTGCATGGGTGGGAGATCGAGTGACAAGGTGTGTGCGCGATGGAAGATACCCCGAGAGATATCGAGATAGACGTATGGATGGAAGGAGACAATACGTGTGTTCCTGATGGCTAGTGAGAGATAGTCATACTTAGGGGGGGAGTGTGTGTGCCTATGATGGAGTGAGGGATTCTGGTACTTAGGGGGGGGGCGTGTCACATAGAGAGAGAACAAGGGCCGAGAGTGTTAGATGGGTCTATGTAGCGCGAGCGAGATATGTGTATGTGTGAACCAGGGAGATATAAAGTTTGAGAGAGATAGAGGAGCCCTGATACGGCTGAGTGCACTACTGCAGGATGCTGCTAACGTGACACTACGATCACAGACCCTTCGACGAAACTGTGTGCGATGCAATAATCGCAAAGTGGGGTGTAAAAACCCATCAAAAAGGTGCAAAACGTTTGCGATGGAGGATGCATCAAACACGGTTCAGATTTTAGTTGCGTGTGCGATGGAGGGCATACGGTTCAGTTTAATTAACTGTCTAAGATGAGGAGGAACAAAAGAAACGGGCAACCAGATGAAGGTGTGTGCGATATACAACATACAATTCACTCGGATGAACTGTTTGTGATTAGGCAACACAAAATAAACGGTCAGCCAGATCAAGGTGTGTGCGATATACGACAATGCGGTTCACTCGGATGAATTATTTGTGTTGAGACAAGAGAACATAAATGGTTCAATATAACAAGATGTGTGTGATACGTGGAAAATAGGTCTGTAATTAGAAATGTGTGCGAAGACCGATAATAACACAAATGATTGCTTCTAATAAGATGTATGTGATATGCTCTATCTACACAACATATATTGGCCATTGGGGGACGGGCAGTCATCCGGATACGCCATAAGGATGCGAAGAGGCATCCTATATCAGCAAGGACTAGCTGTTCCACCAGTAGCTCATGTAATAGAATTCTCAAGTTAAGCATGCTCAAGATGGAGTAGCCATCAGATGGGTGACTGGATGGGAAGTTGTGTTGATGTTAAATTAACTGATAGGATGGGTCGTATTTGTCAAATTAATTGATTGATACGACCCATCCGATGAGTTAATTTAACCTCGAGGTCCTTGTTTTTTTATTTTTTATTTTTAACCCATGTTTAAGAAGGTCAACCGCATTACTTTTTGACAATGTGTGGTACATGGCATACAGTTGATCCATCCGACCTGTTTGTGATGGAATAAGCCGTGTGTGTTGTGGGAAAATGCTTGCTAGTATTCAACCGTTTGCGATTGATGAATTCATCACCGACGGGTTCCCTAGTATGGTCCGTATTCATCTGATCATCATCTACTTCTTGTGCTAGCTCGATGTTCCTTCTATGCTAAGTTTCCATTAATTGTTGGTGTTTTACGAACACGCCACTGTTTCCCGCCATTTCCTCACCTGTTTCCCGCCACCCAGCGATATTGCACATAAACCTAGGTGGCGCACGACGCACGGAGGCGACAAGCGCAACCTATAGCACATCCACCTTTTCCAAGCATGCCAACCTACCAAAGCGTCGCCTCTGCCGTCAACCTCATCGATGAGGAAAACGAGTAGGCGCCATAGCCCATCAAGGCCGAGGCACTCCCCGGCAACTCAATGGACGATGCTATGATGCGCGTCATCGCCAGGGTTGAGCAGACCTTTGGTGCATGGCGCTTGAGCGCCGCGAATCAAGATAGGCATGTCAGTGCCGACAGGCTGCAGCTCGCGGCACAACATGATCGATGGCGCACCGCAGAGCAAGCTAGGCGCGTCCCTGCCGATAGGATGCGGCTCGCCGCACAGCGAGACCGTTGCAGCGCCGCAGAGAGAGAGGTGCGGCACGCCGCACAGCAAGAGTGGATCCATCGGCGTTTGCCTGCTATCGACACGGCGTCGCAACTGGGTACACGCCCCGTCAGTACCCCCATTCCTCGCCAGGAGTGGGCAGAGGCCCTCAGCACCGTACTTGCACCAGAGGTCGGTCCCGCCGTACTTGCACCGGACGCCCGCCATGTCATTCGCATGGGTGGCGCCATTCGCCTTGTCCGCGGCCCGTTGGATGCCAACGCGCTGGTCCGTAGGCTCGACCGCCTCCTTGGCCCAGGTGTCCACATAGGCGCAGTAGAGGAACATGGCTGTTGCATCCTCGAGCTGGTGATCTCCGATGAAATAGGCAACTTGGAGCTCGAGATCACGCTTCAGATGTACCGCGAGCGTGTTGACCGCTTGGACGAACGCCTGCATGAGTTCAGGTAGAGCCAAGAGCTACCGTAGGCAAGGGTTGCTGGTCATGGTCTCATGGACGCGTTTTATTTTGTTGAGTCGTTTCGAAGTGGATATCTATGTATTCACAGCAATCACAGTATTGCTCTGTTTATTCCTCTATTTCAATGTGTCTACTCTGTTTTCCATTCTTATATGTTCTGTTTCGATGTGTGTATATACGCTTTCCATTCTGTATATGTGGATGCTAACAACTAGGTTAAAATTAGTATACAAAAACAGATAGAAAATTGAATGCATAATATATATATATATATATATATATTAATTGTTCATTAGCTCATCATGGAATATATAAATAATATCATCACATATTGAAAGTGCGTTATATCGACTAGAGGGGGGGTGAATAGGCGATATTTATGAATTCTTCACTGAGAAATTTCAGGGTGAGGAAATTCCTAAGCGAAGAACTACTTGCAGCGGAATAAGTACTCAGAAGTAAACATAACAGAACACAAGCATGGTCATCATAATGAAATGAAGACAAGCACAGAGTACGGAAAGCGTAAACACGGGATGGCACAAGATGAAGACAAACAGACTGAAGAAATTGAACTGAGGAAATTGAGAAAGTCTTCAGTCGAAGTCTTCAAAAAGATATGAACAAGCACTCAACACATAACTGAGGAAATGGAAGGGTTGAGGAAATGGAACCAGGTAGCTTGGTGAAGACAATGATTTGGTAGACCAGTTCCAACTGCTGTGACAGTTGTACATCTGGTTAGGGCGGCTAGGTATTTAAAACTGAGGGCACATAGTCCTGGACACCCAGTCCTGAACACGCAGTTCAGAACACTCAGTCCTCACCGTATTGCCTTTGAGCTAAGGTCACACAGACCTCACCCAATCACTCGTGGTAAGTATTCAGGTGACTTCTGAACCTTCACAAGCTCGGTCAGTCGGCGATCCACAATTTCTCTTGGATGCTCTATACCATGATGCCTAACCATCTGGAAGATGCACAGTCTTCAAAAGTAACAAGCGTCGGATCCACGCATGATCAATCTCTTTAGTGATGCTCAATCACTTGGGGTTTGTAGGTGTTTCGGTTTGTGTTTTGGTTTTCCTCACTTGATGATTTTCACTCAAAGTCCTCGGAGGATGGGATGCTCTCAAATGACAAGTGTCAGTTTCTCTCGGAGCAGCCAACCAGCTAGTGGTTGTAGGGGGCGGCTATTTATAGCCTAGGGAGCAGCCCGACATGATAAGACATAAATGCCCTTCAATGATATGACCGTTAGGTGGGTAGATATTTTGGGACAGCTGCCACAAGGCACAGCAACGGTCCGAAATCTGAGTATCAAATTCCTCAGGGCTATCATGTTCCTCACTATGTAGGCAATCCGCACTAGCGAATTCCTAACTCCTCAATCAGAACAAATTCCTCAGAGACCAGAAGACTTCGTCTCTGTCACTGAAGAATATGACTAAACTGTATGAGATTTCCAATGTCTTCACTCGAAGGGATTGGTAGGTGTAGGATTTTGAGTTGAGCATCACATGGAAAATTTTCCCTAGTATTTCCTCGACCCCCTTTAACAGTACGGTGTTTCCTATGACTCAAGAAAGAGAAAATGAAACTATGAAAACAAAAGTCTTCATGCTTCATGTTCCTCGAATGAATACCAAGTCTTCAAGGTCACACCAATTTCTTCACTTTCAAAGTCTTCAGAAATCCAAAGTCTTTAGTCGAAGAACTACATTTTTAGGGGTCGACTTTCTCTGTAAATATCAAACTCCTCATAGTCTTATAGAACTGTGTACACTCATAAACACATTAGTCCCTTAACCTATAAGTTTTCAATACACCAAAATCACTAAGGGGCACTAGATGCACTTACAATCTCCCCCTTTTTGGTGATTGATGACAATATAGGTTAAGTTTTCAACAGGGATAAACATATGAAGTGTAAATACTGATATTGAGGAATTTGATTGCAAGATATAGAAGAACTCCCCCTGAAGATGTGCATAGTGAGGAATTTGCTTTTGAAGCATTGCACACTTTGAAGAATAGAATCATGGAGATCTCCCCCTATATCTTGTAATTCATACACGCATTTGACATAATATGAAGAATTTGAAATGCATGATGAAATATGGTGACTGAGTAATTCAGCATGCGTGCATTAACATATATGAGGAATAAGCATGCATAAAAACGCATCAAAAGTATCAGAGCACCATCGGGTTTAAGTTTACAACTCGATCCAATAAAGTTTCAGAAGAGTGAGAGTTGTAACTTAGCCAAAAAATCGCCCATATAAGATAGACCCTCTTGAAGAGTAACTCAAATTTCCCCCTTTCTCATCAAATGACCAAAATGATCGAAAATGAGGACTAACGCCCCTGAAGAATATCAAGTTGATGAAGGAGCGCCAGCGTTGTTGGGGTCGTGTGTAGATGTGGAGCCTGCCGCAGTGTCGTCCAAGTCTTCATGCTCATCGATGTCACGCGATGAAGAATAAGAGCCAACCACCAAGGAAGGGACCTTGACCTTCTTGAATTTCTTCGGTGGAGGCGCAGACCAGTCAAAATCTTCCTTGAGACCCATTTTCTTCAGATCTTCTTCACTATAGACATGGGACAAAATAGCCCAGGTGCGACCGAAAACCTCATGGAGATAGTAATGGTTTTTCTTCACCGCATTGTGTTTAGCGGTCATGTTGTGAAGAAATGAACCAAACTGATGCTTGACCCATTTATGGTTTCGATCCACCTTCTGGTGAAGACTAAGAAGAAGCTCACGGCCAGTCATCACACGAGGAGCAGTGGCTTGAGGATTTGGCTTGGAGGCATGGGCAACAGAATCATGAGTGGCAGAGTCATCATTGGTGGAATAAGATGCAGCTTTGTGAAACTGACCATCCAATGGACGAATGCCTTCATCAATGACAGTAGGAGCCTTGCCTTTTTCACCGGTTGAATAAATGTCTGCTTGAGGACTTCAATCGGGGGAAATTAGCTGAGGTGATTCTGAAAATCAGCCTTGAAGTTGAGTGAAGACCTTGTCCTGAGGAATCTCATAATCCAAGGTGCATAATGGGCAGGGCATGAAGCAATTCAGAGGTCGGTGCCTTATAGTGAGTATTATCGGTCATCCAGTCCAAGACCCAGGTGTTGATATTGTCGGTGTTCTGGGAACGGGGGTCCCCAAACTTGCCTACCTGCGGCGTGGCTCAAAAGGGGCCCAGCACGGCCCATCTTCGTCAACACAAGACTCAAGACCCTCGCGAGGGGCCAAGCCTCGCGGGGCGGACGACACGGAGCTTCCTCAGGCACGGCCTCGTCAGGCTGGCTCGCGAGGAGGCGGAGAGATCAAGGAGGGGTACCTCGCGAGGTGCCCGTGATGCAAGCCATGACGACTCAGGGCGCCAGGTGGGTGCCAGCCCGCGCAGCGTCCTCCTTTCCTCTTTGGTGCAAAGGGGGCAAGCGTAGCCGCGGAGTACCGAGGCATCAGGCAAAGGTTGCCATTTCGGTGCAACGAGACCAAGACCAGGAGGACTACGAGAGGGAGGTCACCGTGGAGCCCAAGACGGCGTCCTCACCAGAGCTTTGTGCAGGCGAAGACTGCTTTTGTCAGGATAGTTGATACTTGATGTCTCCCTTTCAAATTAGCCCGCCATTGTTGGCTCCCTTCCCGCTCGATATTTGGGAAGAGGACCAGGGCCTCTATAAATAGGACCAGCCGCCCACAGAGCAAGGGGGTTCGTTTGTTAGTTGGTTGGCCGGTAAGCAAGAGTAAGGCAGAGAGAGAGAGAGAGAGAGAGAGAGAGGTGGCTGAACTCCAACCAGCAGTTCATCACCCCAGCCAAGAACAGACCCTCGTGAGGCTGTTCTTCCTTGTATTGTTCATCATCATCAGCCCCAAGAGGCAATCCACCCACCACACACTGGAGTAGGGTATTACACCACAACGGTGGCCCGAACCAGTATAAACCTTGTGTCTCTTGTGCAGTTCTTTCAGTAGTCTAGATCTTTCTGAGACGGAGAGGTAGAAGGCGTAATCTCCGCATGCACCCCAGTGTTCGAACCTTAAGGGTCTGCCGGAACCCGAAATCCGACATTTGGCGCGCCAGGTAGGGGTGCGCCGGAATTCGTCTTCCACCGCTCCGTGCCCCGTCGCGTCGTCATCACCATGCCCGGCGACCAGGAGGGCAACCCCGACCCATGGGCTACGGGGCCCGCCCGCGCAGAACCGCTCGCCTCGGGCGACCCCGCGCCCCAGGCAGCTCGCGGTCCGTAGGGCGCTGCGGGCTGCGGGCGACGCGAACAGACCTCGACAACTCTTACACCACGGCAGGCACGGTCGGCAGCAAGGGCCTCCAATCACGCTGCAACCAAGACACCGTACACCCGCCGGGAGCACGCGAACTCGAGGGCCGTGCTCACGGTGGCCCGAGAGCTGCGGCGGTGCAGACTGCTGGAAGGCGTCCGCGACGTGCTGCTGGAGCGAGTGGCGGAGCTCCTAGGCTTTGGCGCCTCGGGGGCTCACCCCTTCTCCACCCAGCTCCCATCTCAAGCCCAGGGCGACCTGCGCGGGGGCTCTGCGCGCGCCCGCAGGCTCCAAGGCTACTCCGACGCCAGCAAAGCTATCAGCACCGGACCGGCGGCGGCGCTGCCCACGCCCCCGGCCCGCGATGAAGAAGGACTCAACGTGACCCGCGGCCCCAGTGGGCGGCCACGCCGCCACTCCGAAGTGGGCGTGACAAGCGGGACCGCGCGGCATGCGGGGCATCACACGGTGGCATTCGGGATGACGGTGCCGAAGGAATACGTGCCCCTCATGATGGACCAAGGACACCCTCACGAGAATGGACAAGGCTTGCTCCTCGGCCCAAGCTGGGGGGACGTGTTGGGGAACGCAGTAATTTCGAAAATTTTCCTACGCACACGCAAGATCATGGTGATGCACAGCAACGAGAGGGGAGAGTGTTGTCTACGTACCAACGCAGACCGACTGCGGAAGCGATCTCACAACGTAGAGGAAGTAGTCGTACGTCTTCTTCCCGATCCGACCGATCCAAGCACCGTTACTCCGGCACCTCCGAGTTCTTAGCACACGTTCAGCTCGATGACGTTCCTCGGGCTCCGATCCAGCAAAGCGTCGAGGAAGAGTTCCGTCAGCACGACGGCGTGGTGACGATCTTGATGTACTACCGACGCAGGGCTTCGCCTAAGCACTGTAACGGTATGATCGAGGTGGAATTTGGTGGCAGGGGGCACCGCACACGGCTAAGGAACGATCTCAAGGATCAACTTGTGTGTCTTGGGGTGTCCCCTGCCCCTGTATTTATATGTTGGAAGAGGGGGGGCTGGCCGGCCAAGAGGGAGAGGCGCAGGGGAGTCCTACTCCCACCGGGAGTAGGACTCCTCCCCCCCAATCCTAATCCAATTAGGACTCTCGGGGGGGAAAGAGAGAGAAGGGGGGCCGGCCCCTTGTCCTATTCCTAATAGGACTCTAGGGGGGCGCCGGCCAGCTAGTGGGCTTCCCTTTTCTCTTTTCCACTAAGGCCCAATAGGCCCATTTACCTCCCGGGGGGGTTCCGGTAACCCTCTCGGTATTCCGGTAAAATCCCGATTTCACCCGGAACGCTTCCGGTGTCCAAACATAGGCTTCCAATATATCAATCTTTACGTCTCGACCATTTCGAGACTCCTCGTCATGTCCGTAATCTCATCCGGGACTCCGAACAACCTTCGGTACATCAAAATGCATAAACTCATAATAACTGTCATCGTAACGTTAAGCGTGCGGACCCTACGGTTCGAGAACAATGTAGACATGACCGAGACACGTCTCCGGTCAATAACCAATAGCGGGACCTGGATGCCCATATTGGCTCCTACATATTCTACGAAGATCTTTTATCGGTCAGACCGCATAACAACATACGTTGTTCCCTTTGTCATCGGTATGTTACTTGCCCGAGATTCGATCGTCGGTATCCAATACCTAGTTCAATCTCGTTACCGGCAAGTCTCTTTACTCGTTCCGTAATACATCATGTCACAACTAACTATTTAGTTGCAGTGCTTGCAAGGCTTATGTGATGTGTATTACCGAGAGGGCCCAGAGATACCTCTCCGACAATCGGAGTGACAAACCCTAATCTCGAAATACGCCAACCCAACATCTGCCATTGGAGACACCTGTAGTACTCCTTTATAATCACCCAGTTACGTTGTGACGTTTGGTAGTACCCAAAGTGTTCCTCTGGTAAACGGGAGTTGCATAATCTCATAGTTATAGGAACATGTATAAGTCATGAAGATAGCAATAGCAACATACTAAACGATCGGGTGCTAAGCTAATGGAATGGGTCATGTCAATCAGATCATTCAACTAATGATGTGACCTCGTTAATCAAATAACAACTCTTTGTTCATGGTTAGGAAACATAACCATCTTTGATTAACGAGCTAGTCTAGTAGAGGCATACTAGTGACACTCTGTTGGTCTATGTATTCACACATGTATTATGTTTCCGGTTAATACAATTCTAGCATGAATAATAAACATTTATCATGATTCAAGGAAATAAATAATAACTTTATTATTGCCTCTAGGGCATATTTCCTTCAGTCTCCCACTTGCACTAGAGTCAATAATCTAGATTACACAGTAATGATTCTAACACCCATGGAGCCTTGGTGCTGATCATGTTTTGCTCGTGGAAGAGGCTTAGTCAACGGGTCTGCAACATTCAGATCCGTATGTATCTTGCAAATCTCTATGTCTCCCACCTGGACTAAATCCCGGATGGAGTTGAAGCGTCTTTTGATGTGCTTGGTTCTTTTGTGAAATCTGGATTCCTTTGCCAAGGCAATTGCACCAGTATTGTCACAGAAGATTTTCATTGGACCCGATGCACTAGGTATGACACCTAGATCGGATATGAACTCCTTCATCCAGACTCCTTCGTTCGCTGCTTCCGAAGCAGCTATGTACTCCGCTTCACATGTAGATCCCGCTACGACGCTTTGTTTAGAACTGCACCAACTGACAGCTCCACCGTTTAAAGTAAACACGTATCCGGTTTGCGATTTAGAATCGTCCGGATCAGTGTCAAAGCTTGCATCAACGTAACCTCTTACGGTGAGCTCTTTGTCACCTCCATATACGAGAAACATATCCTTAGTCCTTTTCAGGTATTTCAGGATGTTCTTGACCGCTGTCCAGTGATCCACCCCTGGATTACTTTGGTACCTCCCTGCTAAACTTATGGCAAGGCACACATCAGGTCTGGTACACAGCATTGCATACATGATAGAGCCTATGGCTGAAGCATAGGGAACATCTTTCATATTCTTTCTATCTTCTGCAGTGGTCGGGCATTGAGTCTGGCTCAACTTCGCACCTTGCAATACAGGCAAGAACCCTTTCTTTGCTTGATCCATTTTGAACTTCTTCAAAATCTTGTCAAGGTATGTGCTTTGTGAAAGTCCAATTAAGCGTTTCGATCTATCTCTATAGATTTTTATGCCTAATATGTAAGCAGCTTCCCCAAGGTCTTTCATCGAAAAACTTTTATTCAAGTATCCCTTTATGCTATCCAGAAATTCTATATCATTTCCAATGAGTAATATGTCATCCACATATAATATCAGAAATGCTACAGAGCTCCCACTCACTTTCTTGTAAATACAGGCTTCTCCAAAAGTCTGTATAAACCCAAATGCTTTGATCACACTATCAAAGCGTTTATTCCAACTCCGAGATGTTTGCACCAGTCCATAGATGGATCGCTGGAGTTTGCACACTTTGTTAGCTCCCTTTGGATCGACAAAACCTTCTGGTTGCATCATATACAACTCTTCTTCCAGAAATCCATTCAGGAATGCGGTTTTTACATCCATTTGCCAAATTTCATAATCATAAAATGCGGAAATTGCTAACATGATTCTGACAGACTTAAGCATCGCTACGGGTGAGAAAGTCTCATCGTAGTCAACTCCTTGAACTTGTCGAAAACCTTTCGCGACAAGTCGAGCTTTGTAGACAGTAACATAACCATCAGCGTCAGTCTTTTTCTTAAAGATCCATTTATTCTCAATTGCTTGCCGATCATCGGGCAAGTCAACCAAAGTCCATACTTTGTTCTCATACATGGATCCCATCTCAGATTTCATGGCTTCGAGCCACTTTGCGGAATCTGGGCTCACCATCGCTTCTTCATAGTTCGTAGGTTCATCATGATCTAGTAGCATGACTTCCAGAACAGGATTACCGTACCACTCTGGTGCGGATCTTGCTCTGGTTGATCTACGAGGTACAGTAGTATCTTGATCTAAAGTTTCATGATCATCATCATTAACTTCCTCTCTTATTGGTGTAGTTCTCACAGAAACAGTTTTCTGTGATGTACTATTTCCTAATAATGGAGTAGGTATATTTACCTCGTCAAGTTCTACTTTCCTCCCACTCACTTCTTTCGAGAGAAACTCCTTCTCAAGAAAGTTTCCGAATTTTGGCAACAAAAGTCTTGCCTTCGGATCTGTGATAGAAGGTGTATCCAATAGTTTCCTTTGGATATCCTATGAAGACACATTTCTCCGATTTGGGTTCGAGCTTATCAGGTTGAAGCTTTTTCACATAAGCATCGCAGCCCCAAACTTTAAGAAACGACAACTTTGGTTTCTTGCCAAACCATAGTTCATAAGGCGTCGTCTCAACGGATTTAGATGGTGCCCTATTTAACGTGAATGCGGCCGTCTCTAAAGCATAACCCCAAAATGATAGCGGTAAATCAGTAAGAGACATCATAGATCGCACCATATCTAGTAAAGTACGATTACGACGTTCGGACACACCATTACGTTGTGGTGTTCCGGGTGGCGTGAGTTGCGAAACTATTCCACAATTTTTCAAATGTACACCAAACTCGTAACTCAAATATTCTCCTCCACGATCAGATCGTAGGAACTTTATTTTCTTGTTACGATGATTTTCAACTTCACTCTGAAATTCCTTGAACTTTTCAAATGTTTCAGACTTATGTTTCATTAAGTAGATATACCCATATCTGCTTAAATCATCTGTGAAGGTGAGAAAATAACGATATCCGCCACGAGCCTCAATATTCATCGGACCACATACATCGGTATGTATGATTTCCAATAAATCTGCTGCTCTCTCCATAGTGCCGGAGAACGGTGTTTTAGTCATCTTGCCCATGAGGCACGGTTCGCAAACACCAAGTGATTCATAATCAAGTGGTTCCAAAAGCCCATCAGTATGGAGTTTCTTCATGCGCTTTACACCGATATGACCTAAACGGCAGTGCCACAAATAAGTTGCACTATCATTATCAACTCTGCATCTTTTGGCTTCAACATTATGAATATGTGTATTACTACTATCGAGATTTAATAAGAATAGACCACTTTTCAAGGGTGCATGACCATAAAAGATATTACTCATATAAATAGAACAACCATTATTCTCTGATTTAAATGAATAACCGTCTCGCATCAAACAAGATCCAGATATAATGTTCATGCTCAACGCTGGCACCAAATAACAATTATTTAGGTCTAATATTAATCCCGAAGGTAGATGTAGAGGTAGCGTGCCGACCGCGATCACATCGACTTTGGAACCGTTTCCCACGCGCATCGTCACCTCGTCCTTTGCTAGTGTCCGCTTATTCTGTAGTCCCTGTTTCGAGTTGCAAATATTAGCAACAGAACCAGTATCAAATACCCAGGTGCTACTGCGAGCATTAGTAAGGTACACATCAATAACATGTATATCACATATACCTTTGTTCACCTTGCCATCCTTCTTATCCGCCAAATACTTGGGGCAGTTCCGCTTCCAGTGACCAGTCTGCTTGCAGTAGAAGCACTCAGTTTCAGGCTTAGGTCCAGGCTTGGGTTTCTTCTCTTGAGCAGCAACTTGCTTGCCGTTCTTCTTGAAGTTCCCTTTCTTCTTCCCTTTGCCCTTTTTCTTGAAACTAGTGGTTTTGTTAACCATCAACACTTGATGCTCCTTTTTGATTTCTACCTTCGCGGCTTTCAGCATAGCGAAGAGCTCGGGAATAGTCTTGTTCATCCCTTGCATATTATAGTTCATCACAAAGCTCTTGTAGCTTGGTGGCAGTGATTGGAGAATTCTGTCAATGACGCAATCATCCGGAAGTGTAACTCCCAATTGAATCAAGTGATTATTATACCCAGACATTTTGAGTATATGCTCACTGACAGAACTATTCTCCTCCATCTTGCAGCTATAGAACTTATTGGAGACTTCATATCTCTCAATCCGGGCATTTGCTTGAAATATTAACTTCAACTCCTGGAACATCTCATATGCTCCATGACGTTCAAAACGTCGTTGAAGTCCCGGTTCTAAGCCGTAAAGCATGGCACACTGAACTATTGAGTAGTCATCAGCTTTGCTCTGCCAGACGTTCATAACTTCTGGCGTTGCTCTTGCAGCAGGCCTGGCACTTAGTGGTGCTTCCAGGACGTAATTCTTCTGTGCAGCAATGAGGATAATCCTCAGGTTACGGACCCAGTCCGTGTAATTGCTACCATCATCTTTCAACTTAGCTTTCTCAAGGAACGCATTAAAATTCAACGGAACAACAGCACGAGCCATCTATCTACAACATAAACAAGCAAGATACTATCAGGTACTAAGTTCATGATAATTTTTAAGTTCAGTTAATTTACTTAAGAACTCCCACTTAGATAGACATCCCTCTAATCCTCTAAGTGATCACGTGATCCAAATCAACTAAACCATAACCGATCATCACGTGAGATGGAGTAGTTTTCAATGGTGAACATCAATATGTTGATCATATCTACTATATGATTCACGCTCGACCTTTCGGTCTCCGTGTTCCGAGGTCATATCTTATATGCATAGCTCGTCAAGTATAACCTGAGTATTCCGCGTGTGCAACTGTTTTGCTCCCGTTGTATTTGAACGTAGAGCCTATCACACCCGATCATCACGTGGTGTCTCAGCACGAAGAACTTTTGCAACGGTGCATACTCAGGGAGAACACTCCTTGATAATTTAGTGAGAGATCATCTTATAATGCTACCGTCAATCAAAGCAAGATAAGATGCATAAAAGGATAAACATCACATGCAATCAATATAAGTGATATGATATGGCCATCATCATCTTGTGCTTTGTGATCTCCATCTCCGAAGCATCGTCATGATCACCATCGTCACCAGCGTGCCACCTTGATCTCCATCGTAGCAACGTTGTCGTCTCGCCAATCTTATGCTTCCACGACTATCACTACCGTTTAGTAATAAACTAAAGCATTACATCGCGATTGCATTGCATACAATAAAGCGACAACCATATGGCTCCTGCCAGTTGCCGATAACTCGGTTACAAAACATGATCATCTCATACAATAAAATCAGCATCATGCCTTGACCATATCACATCACAACATGCCCTGCAAAAACAAGTTAGACGTCTTCTACTTTGTTGTTGCAAGTTTTACGTGGCTGCTACGGGCTTAAGTAAGAACACATCTCACCTACGCATCAAAACCACAACGATAGTTCGTCAAATAGACTCCGTTTTAACCTTCTCAAGGACCGGGCGTAGCCACACTTGGTTCAACTAAAGTTGGAGAGATAGTCTTCCGCAAGCCATCTATGTGCAAAGCACGTCGAGGGAACCGGTCTCGCATAAGAGTATGCGTAAGGTTGGTCCGGATCATCTCAACCAACAATACCGCCGAACCAAAGTATGACATGCTGGTAGGCAGTATGACTTGTATCGCCCACAACTCACTTGTGTTCTACTCGTGCATATATCATCAAACCATAAAACCTAGGCTCGGATGCCACTGTTGGGGAACGCAGTAATTTCGAAAATTTTCCTACGCACACGCAAGATCATGGTGATGCACAGCAACGAGAGGGGAGAGTGTTGTCTACGTACCAACGCAGACCGACTGCGGAAGCGATCTCACAACGTAGAGGAAGTAGTCGTACGTCTTCTTCCCGATCCGACCGATCCAAGCACCGTTACTCCGGCACCTCCGAGTTCTTAGCACACGTTCAGCTCGATGACGTTCCTCGGGCTCCGATCCAGCAAAGCGTCGAGGAAGAGTTCCGTCAGCACGACGGCGTGGTGACGATCTTGATGTACTACCGACGCAGGGCTTCGCCTAAGCACTGTAACGGTATGATCGAGGTGGAATTTGGTGGCAGGGGGCACCGCACACGGCTAAGGAACGATCTCAAGGATCAACTTGTGTGTCTTGGGGTGTCCCCTGCCCCTGTATTTATATGTTGGAAGAGGGGGGGCTGGCCGGCCAAGAGGGAGAGGCGCAGGGGAGTCCTACTCCCACCGGGAGTAGGACTCCTCCCCCCCAATCCTAATCCAATTAGGACTCTCGGGGGGGAAAGAGAGAGAAGGGGGGCCGGCCCCTTGTCCTATTCCTAATAGGACTCTAGGGGGGCGCCGGCCAGCTAGTGGGCTTCCCTTTTCTCTTTTCCACTAAGGCCCAATAGGCCCATTTACCTCCCGGGGGGGTTCCGGTAACCCTCTCGGTATTCCGGTAAAATCCCGATTTCACCCGGAACGCTTCCGGTGTCCAAACATAGGCTTCCAATATATCAATCTTTACGTCTCGACCATTTCGAGACTCCTCGTCATGTCCGTAATCTCATCCGGGACTCCGAACAACCTTCGGTACATCAAAATGCATAAACTCATAATAACTGTCATCGTAACGTTAAGCGTGCGGACCCTACGGTTCGAGAACAATGTAGACATGACCGAGACACGTCTCCGGTCAATAACCAATAGCGGGACCTGGATGCCCATATTGGCTCCTACATATTCTACGAAGATCTTTTATCGGTCAGACCGCATAACAACATACGTTGTTCCCTTTGTCATCGGTATGTTACTTGCCCGAGATTCGATCGTCGGTATCCAATACCTAGTTCAATCTCGTTACCGGCAAGTCTCTTTACTCGTTCCGTAATACATCATGTCACAACTAACTATTTAGTTGCAGTGCTTGCAAGGCTTATGTGATGTGTATTACCGAGAGGGCCCAGAGATACCTCTCCGACAATCGGAGTGACAAACCCTAATCTCGAAATACGCCAACCCAACATCTGCCATTGGAGACACCTGTAGTACTCCTTTATAATCACCCAGTTACGTTGTGACGTTTGGTAGTACCCAAAGTGTTCCTCTGGTAAACGGGAGTTGCATAATCTCATAGTTATAGGAACATGTATAAGTCATGAAGATAGCAATAGCAACATACTAAACGATCGGGTGCTAAGCTAATGGAATGGGTCATGTCAATCAGATCATTCAACTAATGATGTGACCTCGTTAATCAAATAACAACTCTTTGTTCATGGTTAGGAAACATAACCATCTTTGATTAACGAGCTAGTCTAGTAGAGGCATACTAGTGACACTCTGTTGGTCTATGTATTCACACATGTATTATGTTTCCGGTTAATACAATTCTAGCATGAATAATAAACATTTATCATGATTCAAGGAAATAAATAATAACTTTATTATTGCCTCTAGGGCATATTTCCTTCAGGACGATGCACTAGAAGCTGAGCCTTCTCAGGAGCCCCGGAACGGTCCCGCTGGCCACGCTAGAGGCAACGATTACCGGGCACCACTAATTCTTCAGGAGCAGGTATACACTAACCATGGATCACAGGAGGTGCAGGTCGCCGCTGCAAGCAGCTGCCCCGCTCCTACAGTCTCCTACCCCTCGGGAGGAGGGCGCAGGGGGCTGCAGGAGAAAGGCCGAGATCCGACATCACCACCGTGGCATTCGGAGCAAGGCGTTCTCAGGAGGTAGGCCCTCTGCTGGGGAGGTGCCTCAGGGCCTGCCCCTGGCGGAGGACCCGTGGTCGTCGGGGGAACCGCTGGCGATCGCTCTACCCCATCGGGCGGCGTCCTGGGTTCCGGTCATTGCTAATGGCACTAGAGTGTGGCGCAAGGCGGGGCCCTCATCTGGCGATATGAAGCAAGGCCAGTACCTGTGAAGAAGGCCCGGTGCCTGTGAAGCTCGCCGCCCCGTGACACTCTCACGTAATAATGAGTGGGGCTGTACATGCCCCGGAGTCTCAGGGGTGCCGGCCTCAGGCCCTGGGGCTCCCTCCCACGCCCAGTGGACAACACTTAGCTCCGAGCTGGTGAGAAGACATCCAAGACTAGATTAGGTGCCGGACGCGGCCTTTTGTCTGCTTTCATTGCCTTTCCCTTTGGCTATAGCTTTTCCCCCGCGGGATTTAAGTTGGATTCGAATTTGAGATTTGCGTGTGTTCGGGGAAGGGGTGCTTATTCTCGTCCGAGCCATTTCTCGCGTTCTGGTTACCGCTTCCCCACAGCTGCCTCCCCTCACGAGCCCCTCGCGAGTCGGGTCAGGCCTGGCTCGTGCGCAACCCAAACTGCCACTGTTGCTCCCTCTCGGGAGGATTTTCGGGTGCCTGCGGAGGTTGCCCTGTTGGGAAAAGGCCCAGAGCCTGTGAAGCAAGGCGAGTGCCTGTGAAGCTATCGTGTTTTGGAAAAGGCCCGGAGCCTGTGAAGCAAGGCGAGTGCCTGTGAAGCTATCGCGTTCTGGAAAAGGCTCGGAGCCTATGAAGCAAGGCGAGTGCCTGTGAAGCTATCGCGTTTTGGAAAAGGCCCGGAGCCTGTGAAGCAAGGCGAGTGCCTTTGAAGCTATCGCGTTTTGGAAAAGGCCCGGAGCCTGTGAAGCAAGGCGAGTGCCTGTGAAGCTATCGCGTTTTGGAAAAGGCCCAGAGCCTGTGAAGAAGGCAAATGCCTGTGAAGCCGTCGCATTTGGGAAAAGGCCCGGAGCCTGTGAAAAAGGCCAACGCCTGTGAAGCTCCCCGCCTGCGACACTCTCATATCCTATGGATTCAACTAAAGAACACCCCAGACGTCACGCCCTCCCACAGGCTGCTTCGGGGCTTGCGCGAAACAAAGGTAAACCAGCCAACCACCAGGCGCGGGCGCTTGTGCAATATGACAACTACTAATACGATGAACATGGGTTTTACATGAGGGGCTTCCCCTCCCAAAATGCTCTCACAGCCATCAGGTCAAAAACCTGAGTTCTATTCATGCAGGGTAAAAAAGACAGGAGCGATACACACTCAGTCGGACCAATCCCCCAATGCGTCCTCGGAAGCACCCCCCGAGCCGTTGCCGACATCGCCGAACTCGCCGTCATTGTCTGTGTCGCCACCAGCGGCGTCAAGGCCGTTCACCGCACCGCCCTCGTCAGCAGCGACGATCACGTCGTCGTTGTCCGAAGCGAAGGCCTTGACAAGGGCGTCCACGTTGTCTTCCACCTAGTGCGCCAGGTCGCCTCGGACGGCCTGGGGAACTGGGGCGATGACAGCGTCAAAATCGAAGTGGGAATCCATGTTCAGGAGATGACTGAAGACACGGGAAAAGGCGCGCCCGAGCAAGGCGCGGCTCCGCTCTTCCACTAACCTGTCGGCCCTGGCCGACCGCGCCTCTAGCTGCGTCACCACGGCGATGAAGAACTGAAGGTTGCCAGCATAGTTGGCTGTGTGCGGCTTGCCAACGGCCGCCTCACAGATGTTGCCCAAGGCTGCGCTAGCCCTCTCCTGGAGCGTGGCGAGCATGGGGCCGTGCATGTGCTCCAGGACCTTCCGCTGACATATCTCATCCGTGTTCTGGCACGCGACGCCCTCAGCCTCCTCCACCCGCTGGCGAAGACGGAGCATCTCGGCCTGGGAGGCGGCTAACTCCCCTCGCGCTACCTCAAGGGCGGCTCGGGAGGCGACGGCCAGCCGCGCCGCCTCCTCCCGCTTGGCCCTCACGACTGCGGTCCTCCCTTCAGCTTCGACCCAGATCAACTCCAGCCTCCTCTCGAACTCGCGCTCGAGGTCTTGGCGCGCCATTGCCACCCGACGTCCAACCTCCTCCAGGACACGAGATTCCCGTGCGGTGACATCGTCCTCCGCCTGCGTCACCAAGCGCTCCCTCGTCTCCAGCCGCTCGTACTCGCGGGTGCGTTCGGCGGCTTCCAGCGTCAACGCTTCTTCATGCTTCTGGAGCTCAGCTGGGTCACCGGAGGCCACCCGCATCGACGCAAGGGCCCACTCGCGTAGCTCCACTTGCTCCTCCAGTGAGTGGCACCGGGCCAGGAGCTCACGAGCCCGCTCCTCCGCCGCCTCTCGCCGTCGGTCAGCTCCCCGGGCCTCCTCGACGGCCTGGGATCGGGCCACCCGAGAGGCCTCCAGCGACGCCTTCGCCTCTTCATCGTCAAGATCGCACTGACAGCACGCGAGGGCGATGGCGGCCTCCAGCTCACGCCTCCCCGCAGCCAGGCCCAGACCCTCGCCCTCCAGGCACGTGTCTTCGTCAGCAAGCTCCTCCCCAAGCAGGATCACCGCGTCGGTCGCCCTTCGAAGGAACCCTTGGCGGCGAGCGCGGCGCTCCCGGGCGCGCTCAAGCACGTCTTCCACACCATCATCTGCCCCAAGCAAGCGCCGGGGGCCACGAATCATTGTTCCTCCTCCGGGCAGGGGGCTGGGGCCTGGCGCCCTCGCGACGGCTGGGCGCCGCACCAGAAGCCTAGCCTGGAGCCGGCCCATCCCTAGATGAATGGTGCAGGGGGCGCCTCAACCAGTCGCAGTCCACGACCAGACGAGAAGCCCACGGCAGGCTGGCTATTCCCTGAGAGTTCCCGCGAAGGAAAATCGGGGGGAATGAAGGGCCGCGGTGCACCTCGGGATTTTCCACCCCTTCAGTCGCCCTCACCACAAGGGCAGAGCTGCTCGAAGCACTAGAGGACGGTAGAGGGGGCGAGGCCAAAGGAGGCGGCACCTCAGCTACTTCCGCGAGCTCGGCCGGAAGGGGCCTGCGGAGCAAGGATCAGTGAAAGCAACAAGAGGATCAGGAGCCAGAAAGAGAGAAGACTTACTTGTTAGTGGCGAAGTACTTCCTGCGCTTCAGCACGCGACAAGTGAAGTCATCACCCAGGGCCTTCCTTTTCCTCCGGAGGGCCTCAAAGTCCACGCGGAAGCGGCCCAAGAGAAGAGCACAAGGATCAACCTGCAACGAAGACGGAGCATCGGAGCGGTCCGTGTCAGGGGCGGCTGCCTGGCGCGTGCCGCACATCACCTCGCCAGAAGACGCGGCTGGGGCCTCCGAGGCCTCAGCCCCGGGCGCTGGGAGCGGCTGCTTGCCACCCACAGCCTCAGCGGCACGGGTCCCAGGAGCTGTCCCCTCGAGAGCATCACCCGACGCTGTCACCTCATCGGGAGCCCCCTCGGCCTCCGGCGCCTCCTGCCTCCCTGCTCTGCCACTTGAGGAGGATTCGCCTTGGCCGATTGGAAGGGCAGTCACCACCACTGAATTCTCACGAGGTCCCTGGAGGCCGGCGGGGCACAGCCCCCACTCATCAAAGACGGGCATCTGCTTCACGATGTCGACCCTGCTCTGGCAGAGATACAGCAAGGCCCCTCCCTACCGGACGTTGTCGGGGTTGGGGTCCCCGGCCAAGGTCAAGAGCGTCGACTTCAGCACCTCAGGAGCCAGGTCCTCTTCCTAGAGCCTCATGCTATCCTCGCGCCCACGGAAGGCCCACATCCGGCGAGAGTGGCGTTGAAGGGGAGAAACACGGCATAACAGAAACTCCTTCACAACCTTGGGCGCTGTCACGCCGAGCTTCCTCAGGAGCGCGAAGCGGGGCCAGACGAAGACGAGCCGGGGGCTCTCGAGCGTCTCCTGGCCCCAACCCGAATTGGGGACAGCAGGCGAGGTCGGCTCCGATAGCAGGGGGCTGGGCACCCCTGCGTTCACATATAGCCATCGCTCATGGAACCCAACCGCGGGCAGGGGAGCTTGAAGTCAATCCCAGAGGCCGCGGTCTCAGGCTCGGCAGCGAAGCTCACGCACGCCCAGCATTGGGTAGGATCGACAAGATGCAGCGAGAAGAAGTAGCGGAGCAAGGCAACCGAAGGAGGGATGCCCACCATGGCTTCACAAACGACGGCGAACACAGAAAGGAGGGTGATGGACTTGGGACTTAGATGCATCATGTGGATCTGATAATGGGAGAGGACGGCATTGAAGAAATCAGAAAAGGGGGAACCAGACCCGCCCACAGGGCGTCGGTAAAATATGGGACCTCGGTAGCTATCCTGTCGATGGAGAGGTGGGGCGCGGGCCAGGCCGTCGTCCTCCCGCACTCATTGAAGATGGAGGCCAGAGCCAAGCTGACCTTGCCCAGGCACTCTTGATTGAGTATGGTCGACCGGCCGTCAGCGGGGGCCACCGATGGCGGCACACAAGACGGAGGCATGGGTTTCTCCCCCTCTCCTTCTTCGTCAGAGTCATGGCGATGGGAAGGGGGGGAGATTCGAGATTGGATTGGAGGCAGTAGCTGGCGTACAAAGGAAGGAAGAACAGGGGACGCTCGAGCAACAGGAAGGGGAGCGGCTGTGTGCAACTACAAGTCCGCCTAGCAGGGCGCAGAATAAGGGGGCGTGGGGGAACAGTGCCGCCCACGTCCCATCAACCGCCACGCGGCGCCCAAGGCCGCAGGCTGTTAGGGCCCGCGGCGCTTCGCCTTTGCCCTTTCGCCTCTCAGCACGGCCAAGTACGGGCGCGCCTTGGGCCCGGGGGCTACTGTCGGTGTTCTGGAAACGGGGGTCCCCAGACTTGCCTGCCTGCGGCCTGCGGCGTGGCTCAAAAGGGGCCCAGCACAGCCCATCTTCGTCAGCACAAGACTCAAGACCCTCGCGAGGGGCCAAGCCTTGCGGGGCGGACGACACGGAGCTTCCTCAGGCACGGCCTCGTCAGGCTGGCTCGCAAGGAGGCAGAGAGATCAAGGCGGGGTACCTCGCGAGGTGCCCGTGACTCAAGCCATGACGACTCAGGGCGCCAGGCGGGTGCCAGCCCGCGCAGCGTCCTCCTTTCCTCTGTGGTGCAAAGGGGGCAAGCGCAGCCGCGGAGTACCGAGGCATTAGGCAAAGGTTGCCATTTCGGTGCAACGAGACCAAGACCAGGAGGACTATGAGACGGAGGTCACCGTGGAGCCCAAGACGGCGTCATCACCAGAGCTTTGCGCAGGCGAATACTGCTTTTGTCAGGATAGTTGATACTTGCTGTCTCCCTTTCAAATTAGCCTGCCATTGTTGGCTCCCTTCCCTCTCGATATTTGGGAAGAGGACCAGGGCCTCTATAAATAGGACCAGCCGCCCACAGAGCAAGGGGGTTCGTTTGTTAGTTGGTTGGCCGGTAAGCAAGAGTAAGGCAGTGAGTGAGAGAGAGAAAGGTGGCTGAACTCCTCCCCGTAGTTCATCACCCCAGCCAAGAACAGACCCTCGCGAGGTTGTTCTTCCTTGTATTGTTCATCATCATCAGCCCCAAGAGGCAATCCACCCACCACACATTGGAGTAGGGTATTACACCACAACGGTGGCCTGAACAAGTATAAACCTTGTGTCTCTTGTGCAGTTCTTTCAGTAGTCTAGATCTTTGTGAGACAGAGAGGTAGAAGGCGTAATCTCCGCGCGCAGCCCAGTGTTCGAACCTTAAGGGTCTGCCGGAACCCGAAATCCGACATTTGGCGCGCCAGGTAGGGGTGCGCCGGAATTCGTTTTCCACCGCTCCGTGCCCCGCCGCGTCGTCATCACCATGCCTGGCGACCAGGAGGGCAACCCCGACCCATGGGCTGCGTGGCCTGCCCGCGCAGAACCGCTCGCCTCGGGCGACCCCGCGCCCCAGGCAGCTCGTGGTCCACAGGGCGCTGCAGGCCGCGGGCGATGCGGACAGACCTCGGCAACTCTTACACCGCGGCAGGCATGGTCGGCAGCAAGGGCCTCCAATCATGCCGCAACTACGACTCCGTACACCCGCCGGGAGCAGGCGAACTCGAGGGCCGCGCTCATGGTGGCCCGAGAGCTGCGGCGGTGCAGACTGCTGGAAGGCGTCCACGACGTGCTGCTGGAGCGAGTGGCGGAACTCCTGGGCTTCCCCGCCTCGGGGGCTCACCCCTTCTCCACCTAGCTCCCATCTCAAGCCCAGGGCGACCCGCGCGGGGGCTCCGCGCGCGCCCGCGGGCTCCAAAGCTACTCTGACGCCAGCAAAGCTATCAGCACCGGACCGGCGGCGGCGCTGCCCCCGCCCCTGGCCCGCGAAGAAGAAGGACTCAATGCGACTCGCGACCCTAGTGGGCGGCCACGCTGCCACTCCGCAGTGGGCGTGACAGGCGGGACCGCGTGGCATGCGGGGCATCACAGTGTGGCATTCGGGATGACGGCGCCGGAGGAATACGTGCCCCTCATGATGGAGCAAGGACACCCTCACGAGAACGGACAAGGCTTGCTCCTCGGCCCAAGCTGGGGGGACAAGGCACTAGAAGCTGAGCCTTTTCAGGAGCCCCGGAACGGTCCCGCTGGCCACGCTGGAGGCAACGATTATCGGGCACCACTAATTCTTCAGGAGCAGGTATACGCTAACCATGGATCGCAGGAGGCGCAGGTCACTGCGGCAAGCAGCTGCCCCGCTCCTACAGTCTCCTACCCCTCGGGAGGAGGGCGCAGGGGGCTGCAGGATAAAGGCCGAGATCCGACATCACCATCGCGGCGTTCGGAGCAAGGCGTCCTCAAGAGGTAGGCCCTTTGCTGGGGAGGTGCCTCAGGGCCTGCCCCTGGCGGAGGACCCGTGGTCGTCGGGGGAACCGCTGGCGACCGCTCTACCCCATCGGGCGGCGTCCTGGGTTCCGGTCGTTGCTGATGGCACTAGAGTGTGGCGCAAGGCGGGGCCCTCATCTGGCGATATGAAGCAAGGCCAGTACCTGTGAAGAAGGCCCGGTGCCTATCAAGCTTGCCGCCCCGTGACACTCTCACGTAATAATGAGTGGGGCTGTACACGCCCCGGAGTCTCAGGGGTGCCGGCCTCAGGCCCTGGGGCTTCCTCCCACGCCCAGTGGACAGCACTTAGCTCCGCGCTGGTGAGAAGACGTCCAATACTAGATTAGGTGCCGGACACGGCCTTTTGTCTGCTTTCATTGCCTTTCCCTTTGGCTGTAGCTTTTCCCCCGCTGGATTTAAGTTGGACTTGAATTTGAGATTTGCATGTGTTTGGGGAAGGGGTGCTTATTCTCGTTCGAGCCATTTCTCGCGTTCTGGTTACCGCTTCGCCACAGCTGCCTCCCCTCGCGAGCCCCTCGCGAGTCAGGTCAGGCTTGGCTCGTGCGCAACCCAAACTGCCGCTGTTGCTCCCTCTCGAGAGGATATTCGGGTGCCTGCGGAGGTTGCCCTGTTGGGAAAAGGCCCAGAGCCTGTGAAGCAAGGCGAGTGCCTGTGAAGCTATCGCATTCTGGAAAAGGCCCGGAGCCTATGAAGCAAGGCGAGTGCCTGTGAAGCTATCGCGTTTTGGAAAAGGCCCGGAGCCTATGAAGCAAGGCGAGTGCCTTTGAAGCTATCGCGTTTTGGAAAAGGCCCAGAGCCTGTGAAGAAGGCAAATGCCTGTGAAGCCGTCGCATTTGGGAAAAGGCTCGGAGCCTGTGAAAAAGGCCAATGCCTAAGAAGCTCCTCGCCGACGACACTCTCATATCCTATGGATTCAACTAAAGAACACCCCAGACGTCACGCCCTCCCACAGGCTGCTTCGGGGCTTGCGTGAAACAAAGGTAAACCAGCCAACCACCAGGCGCGGGCGCTTGTGCAATATGACAACTACTAATACGATGAACACGGGTTTTACATGAGGGGCTTCCCCTCCCAAAATGCTCTCACAGCCATCAGGTCAAAAACCTGAGTTCTATTCATGGAAGGTAAAAAAGACAGGAGCGATACACACTCAGTCGGACCAATCCCCCAATGCGTCCTCGGAAGCACCCCCCGAGCCGTCGCCGGCATAGCCGTCGTTGTCTGCGTCGCCACCAGCGGCGTCAGGGCCGTTCACCGCACCGCCCTCGTCAGCAGCCACGATCACGTCGTCATCGTCCGAAGCGAACGCCCTGACAAGGGCTTCCACGTTGTCTTCCACCCAGTGCGCCAGGTTGCCTCGGACGGCCTGGGGAACTGGGGCGATGACGGTGTCAAAATCGAAGTGGGAATCCTTGTTCAGGAGATGACTGAAGACATGGGAAAAGGCGCGCCCGAGCAAGGCGCGGCTCCGCTCTTCCACCAACCTGTCGGCCCTGGCCGACTGCGCCTCCAGCTGCATCACCACGGCGGTGAAGAACTGAAGGTTGCGAGCATAGTTGGCTGTGTGCGGCTCGCCAACGGCCGCCTCACAGATGTTGCCCAAGGCTGCGCTAGCCCTCTCCTGCAGCGTGGTGAGCATGGGGCCGTGCATGTGCTCCAGGACCTGCCGCTGACATATCTCATCCGCGTTCTGGCGTGCGACGCCCTCAGCCTCCTCCACCCGCTGGCGAAGACAGAGCATCTCGGCCAAGGAGGCGGCTAACTCCCCTCGCGCTACCTCAAGGGCGGCCCGGGAGGCGTCGGCCAGCCGCGTCGCCTCCTCCCGCTTGGCCCTCAAGACTGTGGTCCTCCCTTCAGCTTCGACCCAAATCAACTCCAGCCTCCTCTCGAACTCGCGCTCGAGGTCTTGGTGCGGCATCGCCACCCGAAGTCCAACCTCCTCCAGGAGACGAGCTTCCCGTGCGGCGACATCGTCCTCCGCCTGCGTCACCAAGCGCTCCCTCGTCTCCAGCCGCTCGTACTCGCGGGTCCGTTCGGCGGCTTCCAGCGTCAACGCTTCTTCACACTTTTGGGGCTCAGCTGGGTCGCCGGAGGCCACCCGCATCGACGCAAGGGCCAACTCGCGCAGCTCCACTTGCTCCTCCTGTGAGTGGCACCGAGCCAGGAGCTCACGAGCCCGCTCCTCCACCGCCTCTTGCCGTCGGTCAGCTCCCCGGGCCTCCTCGGCGGCCTGGGATCGGGCCACCTGAGAGGCCTCCAGCGACGCCTTCGCCTCTTCATCGTCAAGATCGCACTGACGGCGCGCGAGGGCGATGGCGGCCTCCAGCTCACGCCTCCCTGCAGCCAGGCGCAGGCCCTCGGCCTCCAGGCGCGCGTCTTCGTCAGCAAGCTCCTCCCCAAGCAGGTTCACCGCGTCGGTCGCCCTTCGAAGGAACCCTTGGCGGCGAGCACGGCGCTCTCGGGAGCACTCAAGCACGTCTTCCACACCATCATCTGCCCTAAGCAAGCGCCGGGGGCCACGAATCATCGTTCCTCCTTCGGGCAGGGGGCTAGGGCCTGGCGCCCTCGCGACGGTCGGGCGCCGCACCAGAAGCCCAGCCTGGAGCCGGCCCGTCCCTAGATGAAGGGCGCAGGGGGCGCCTCACCAGTCGCAGTCCACGACCAGACGAGAAGCCCACGACAGGCTGGCTATTCCCCGAGAGGGCCCGCAAAGGAAAATCAGGGGGAATGAAGGGTGGCGGTGCACCTCGGGATGGTCCACCCCTTCAGTCGCCCTCACCAAAAGGGTAGAGCTACTCGAAGCACGGGAGGACGGTAGAGGGGGCGAGGCCAAAGGAGGTGGCACCTTAGCTACTTCCGCGAGCTAGGCCGGAAGGGGCCTGCGGAGCAAGGATCAGTGAAAGCAACAAGAGGATCAGGAGCCAGAAAGGGAGAAGACTTACTTGTCAGTGGCGAAGTACTTCCTGCGCTTCAGCACGCGACAAGGGAAGTCATCACCCAGGGCCTCCCTTTTCCTCCGGAGGGCCTCAAAGTCCACGCGGAAGCGGCCCAAGAGAAGAGCACAAGGATCAACCTGCGACGAAGACGGAGCATCGGAGCGGTCCGTGTTAGGGGCGCCTGCCTGGCGCGTGCCGCACATCACCTCGCCAGAAGATGCGGCTGGGGCCTCCGAGGCCTCAGCCCCGGGCGCTGGGAGCGGCTGCTTGCCACCCACAGCCTCAGCGGCACGGGTCCCAGGAGCTGTCCCCTCGAGATCATCACCCGGCGTTGTCACCTCATCGGGAGCCCCCTCGGCCTCCGGCGCCTCCTGCCTCCCTGCTCCGCCACTTGAGGAGGATTCGCCTTGGCCGATTGGAAGGGCAGTCACCACCACTGGATTCTCACGAGGTCCCTGGAGGCCGGCGGGGCGCAGCCCCCACTCATCAAAGACAGGCATCTGCTTCACGAAGTCGACCCTGCTCTGGCGGAGATACAGCAAGGCCCCTCCCTACCGGACGCTGCCGGGGTTGGGGTCCCCGGCCAAGGTCAAGAGCGTCGACTTCAACACCTCAGGGGCCAGGTCCTCTTCCTGGAGCCTCATGCTATCCTCGCGCCCACGGAAGGCCCACATCCGGCGAGAGTGGCGTTGATGGGGAGCAACACGGCATAACAGAAACTCCTTCACCACCTTGGGCACTGTCATGCCGAGCTTCCTCAGGAGCACGAAGCGGCGCCAGACGAAGACGAGCCGGGGGCTCTCGAGCGTCTCCTGCCCCAACCCGAATTGGGGACAGCAGGCGAGGTCGGCTCCGATAGCAGGGGCTGGGCACCCCTGCGTCCACAGACAGCCACCGCTCGCGAAACCCAACCGCGGGCAGGGGGATCTTGAAGTCAATCCCAGAGGCCGCGGTCTCAGGCTCGGCAGTGAAGCTCACGCACGCCCAGCATTGGGTAGGATCGACAAGATGCAGCGAGAAGAAGTGGCGCAGCAAGGCAACCGAAGGAGGGATGCCCACCATGGCTTCACAAACGAAGGCGAAGACCGAAAGGAGGGTGATGGACTCAGGACTTAGATGCATCATGTGGATCTGATAATGGGAGAGCACGGCACTGAAGAAATCAGAAAAGGGGGGAACCAGACCCGCCCACAGGGCATCGGTAAAATATGGGACCTCGGTAGCTATCCTGTCGATGGAGAGGTGGGGCGCGGGCCAGGCCGTCATCCTCCCGCACTCATTGAAGATGGAGGCCAGAGCCAAGCTGACCTTGCCCAGGCACTCTTGATTGAGTATGGTCGATCGGCCGTCGGCGGGGGCCACCGATGGCGGCACACAAGACGGAGGCATGGGTTTCTCCCCCCTCTCCTTCTTCGTCGGAGTCATGGCGATGGGAAGGAGGGGGAAGATTCGAGATTGGATTGGAGGCAGTAGCTGGCGTACGAAGGAAGGAAGAACAGGGGACGCTCGAGCAACAGGAAGGGGAGCGGCTGTGTGCAACTACAAGTCCGCCTAGCAGGGCGCAGAATACGGGGGCGTGGGGGAATAGTGCCGCCCACGTCCCATCAACCGCCACGCGACGCCCAAGGCCGCAGGTTGTTAGGGCCCACGGCGCTTCGCCTTTGCCCTTTCGCATCTCAGCATGGCCAAGTCCGGGCGCGCCTTGGGCCCGGGGGCTACTGTCGGCACTCTGGGAACGGGGGTCCCCAGACTTGCCTGCCTGCGGCCTGTGGCGTGGCTCAAAAGGGGCCCAGCACGGCCCATCTTCGTCAACACAAGACTCAAGACCCTCGCGAGGGGCCAAGCCTCGCGGGGCGGACGACACGGAGCTTGTTCAGGCACGGCCCCTTTAGATGGCTCGCGAGGAGGCGGAGAGATCAAGGCGGGGTACCTCGCGAGGTGCCCGTGACGCAAGCCATGACGACTCAGGGCGCCAGGCGGGTGCCAGCCCGCGCAGCGTCCTCCTTTCCTCTTTGGTGAAAAGGGGGCAAGCACAACCGCGGAGTACCGAGGCATCAGGCAAAGGTTGCCATTTCGGTGCAACGAGACCAAGACCAGGAGGACTACGAGACGGAGGTCACCGTGGAGCCCAAGACGGCGTCATCACCAGAGCTTTGCGCAGGCGAAGACTGCTTTTGTTAGGATAGTTGATACTTGTTGTCCCCCTTTCAAATTAGCCCGCCATTGTTGGCTCCCTTCCCGCTCGATATTTGGGAAGAGGACCAGGGCCTCTATAAATAGGACCAGCCACCCACAGAGCAAGGGGGTTCGTTTGTTAGTTGGTTGGCCGGTAAGCAAGAGTAAGGCAGTGAGTGAGTGAGAGAGAGAGAGAGAGAGAGAGAGAGAGAGAGAGAAAGGTGGCCGAACTTCTCCCAGCAGTTCATCACCCCAGCCAAGAACAGACCCTCGCGAGGCTGTTCTTCCTTGTATTGTTTATCATCATCAGCCCCAAGAGGCAATCCACCCACCACACACTGGAGTAGGGTATTACACCACAACGATGGCCCGAACTAGTATAAACCTTGTGTCTCTTGTGCAGTTCTTTCAGTAGTCTAGATCTTTGTGAGACGGAGAGGTAGAAGGCGTAATCTCCACATGCACCCCAGTGTTCGAACCTTAAGGGTCTGCCGGAACCCGAAATCCGACAGGTATCTTCAGGATCACCTGTGATATGCGGAGTAGCGTAGAACTGAAGAATGAGCTCTTCATTCCAATCAAGAATGTCAGTGCAAAAGTTGAGGAGGCCTGCATCATGAAGCACACTGAGCACAGGAGTGAAACAAGGCAATAATTCCATGTCCACATGAGGGATATGCTCATGGTAGAATATTTTGTCCTTGTTGAAAAGCAGTGAAGAATAGAAGTTGGCCTGGCTGGCAGTCCAGAAGCTCTTCCTTCTAAGACGAGCTGAATCACAAGGGTTGTAGTCAGTGAAGAACACGTGCTCGCCGAAGAAATCATCAACCTTGAATTTCTGCTTCTGTGAGAATGGATCATTTGGCTTGGGGTGAGGAGTGTCAGTCAATTGCATCAGAACCTCCGGGATCTCAATCTCAGGTTCCACAGGCTGAGGAATTTCAGGTACTTCTTCAGTGGCAGCCTGGGACTTCAATTCTTCATTTACATGTTCTTCAGCACTAGTGGCTAGAATTTCTTCATGGACAAACGGTGTGGCATGTGGTTCATCAGATCCCATTTGTATAGTAGTTACTGGGGACTGAGGGATTTGTTGCAATGGTGTGAAGAGTGGAGAGTTGGGGTGCTAACTTTCCCAAAAGTCATCACTTAGCACGGGTCTGGTACAACCAGTGTCCACATCTTCATCTTCCATTTCTTCAACATCGGCCTCTTCAGTAGTAAACTGAGGCATAGGCGAGGAGACAACTGGTGTTGAAGGGATTGTATCCACTTCAATTTCTTCATCCATCTACTCTGACGAAGCAGCAGAGGGATTCTCTTCATCGGATTCACTTGGAATCACATATTCTTCATCAAAAGGAACAAGGTCCTTTGATGGCATGGTTGAGATAGGAACATCATCAATTGGGTTTGCAAACGAGCTGGTCAAAGACTTCATCTTCTTCGGGGCTGAAGAATCTGACGAAGCTGATGCCTTCCTTTTCTTCACTGCTGCACACTCTGCAGCCTTAGTCTTCTTCACATCTGAAGCAGATGGAAAGATCGGAGTCGGGGTAGGCACAGGAGGAGCAGAGGAATTTAATTGAGTTTCTTCAGGCACAACTGATGCTGTTGCCCTGACTTCTTCATTTTCTTCAGGCACACCACTAGTGGATGCCCTGGCAATTTCTTCAGCGGCTGGAATGCAGTCATCAACCCTGGAATTAGCATTTTCTTCAGCAGCCTGATTGTCATCAGCGGTGCTAGCATTTTCTTTAGTCAGTTGAGCAGATGCTTCAGCCTGAGGAATTTCCAGTTGCGTTGGGACTTCAACATTTGAAGTGAAGTTGTCAGCGAGTCTCACAAAACGAACCTTGGCTCCTAGCCAATCAGCATGTTATGCGTCAAATTCATCACTGAGTTTCTTGATCTCAGACTGTATATTGACGAGTTCTTTGGTTGTCATAGAGACAACATTTTTCTTCAGGTATCGCTCCTTTTTGTACTACGCTTTCTTGATCTGCGTGACCTTCTCAAACTTCCATTTTTCTTCTTGTATGAAATGAGTCAACATACGACTTTGGCCAGGTGTCATCTTGAAATCAGGCATGGGAGTATTTGGGTCCTTGTGCCATAAGTCAATGTACTCAAGGATCAACTTTGGATCCAAAAGCAGAGGCACACTTGTTCCCTTGGCTCTAGCAGCCCTGACTTGCCCGTCTTTGATGATTTCGGCAAGTTCTTCATCATCAGCTTCATCTTCATCTGACGGCACTTGGAAGGTGACCTTCTTCTTCTGAGGACTTGGTCGAGAGCCTCGTCCAGTAGTTGCCTTGGTCTTCAACAGAGTGGGACCAGTTGAAGAATGTAGTGGTGCTGAGGAACTAGCAGATGCTCCTGAGGCAATAGCGATGAGCTTCATCCTTTGGCACGAGGCGAGATGTGCAGGTGCTAAGTATTTTGTCGGGGCAGCTGAGGACTTGAGCGGAGGAGCTGAGGATTTTGAAGGAGCAGGAGTAGCATGAGGAGTCGGCCATGAGGGCTTTGAAGAGTCTGTCCGAGAGGGCATTGCTGAGGAACTTGGCCGTGAGGGCATTGTTGGTGAAGCACTTGGCTTGTGAGCAGGCTTCTTTGGCATGGCCTTCTTTGGCTTGCTTTGCAGAGGCCTCAGCAGTGGCAGCAGCAGCAGCAGAGTCTTCATTGAATTTCCTCACTACTTCTCTTGCTTGTCTAGCCAACTTCGCCTGGCGCTTGGCCCATTCATTAGGATAATCCTCACCACGCTTGAGGCTGGTGGGATCTGCTTCTTGGCCAGGTGCCAATGGAGGTCTTGGGCATGGAGGATTTAGAGTGAATTTCTTCATGTATTTTGGAGTAACATATCTGTACTCCCTCCACTCTCTTGCCCATCTCCTCTCTATTCTTTGGATGCACACTTTGCGCTCATTCTTGGTTTCCTTTCCATGAGTGCCCTCATCAAGAGCGCAATAGTCCTTGTATATGTCATCAGGGATCTCAAAAGCAGTATTGACCTCAGGCCTCTTTCCTCCTTTCTGTGGCTTCTTACTATCAGCCATTTTCTTCAGCTGAGGAATTTGAACAATGGAATTCTCTGAAGATGTATGCAACTTTTCTTCGAGGAACGCTGCAAATGAGTTAAGTTGATGAGAACCTAGTGATTCAGCAGCTGACATGAGTACCTGTGAACAGAGTATAGTTGCGAGGAATTTGGAGAGGTCATATGCGTTCTGAGAGGTTTTTCAAAAAGAACAAGTTTGAGGAATCTTGAAGAATTTCACTAAGCGTTCTTTGTCTTAGGTTCCAGAGATGTATAGATCGAAAATCCACACATTTGAGGAATCTTGAACAAAAACATAGCTTAGAGAAACGAATCAAGAACAGATGACATGTGAGGTGTTTTAGTGTGTGAAGATATGAAGAAAAACACCTTTGAGGATTTTGCAGAAATCATTTGAATCAAAGAGGGCAGTAAAAGTAAATTTTAATTACCCTAGACGAAGAACACGACGAACTGGGAAGTGGAGATGTGAAGTTTGTCAGTGCAGATCTTCCATGCCCTAACTCGGCAGAGGAAGATAGCTACGGCGGCGGTAGGGTGAAGAAATCCGCGGCCGACGCGAGTACGACGGCGACGAGGTCGAGGCAGTGAAGCTCCTCCTCACCGGCGATGATGAAGTAGCAGCGGCGCTAGGGTTTGAGAAGCTCGAGCTGGAGTGAGGTCGAGCGGAGTAAAAGAGAAGTGAGGAAGGGGAGGGGGGTATTTATAGCCATGGTGAAAAACTGTTCGCCCAAAGAACTTGGACGAACGTGCCCCTGACCCTTCTCATTCGCTTGACATGTGTCACCCACATACTGAGAAGTGGAGATCATGCGAGATCATGGGTGAATGGATAAGTGTTATCGTGGGATGTGGAACGGTTTGAGCGGCAAAGCCGAAAATTTAGATAAGATAGGTTTTAAAGTTCCGTTCGCAATTTCTTCAGCTGACAAGGACACAGTGAATATTTTGAACGAGTTTCAAATAGAATGCACATGAAGAATTTGTGAATAGAATGGGTTGAGTTTAGCACAGAGGGGGTAGGGTCCGATCACATTCACTTAGCAAAAAAAAGCAACTTGAAGAATTAGCCATAAGGGAATGCTGTAGCCAATGAAGAAAAACGACGGAAACAGTGAAGACAATGCAAAGTTGAAAAACAACTGAGGAATTTCAAAGAGGAAAAGCTCAAATGAAGATTTTCAACTTTTGGTGGTGGCGTGACCCACCGTATAAGAATGATGATTTCAAACACCGCATACAATTGTCGTAGGGTTCTGAGAATCAAATTCTTCGTTAATTTCTTCACACTTAGAGTGTTAGTCTTCATTGATTGAAGAAAAACATTTCTTCATGTGTTGCACATCTAAGTCATCAATTTTGCATAAGTGTTAGGATGAGTGTCCTTTTCAAAGAACATTCGAAGATTCTAAGATATTTAGCTCACACCACAACTTGCTAAATCTCTTCTCATCCAAGGGCTTTGTGAAGATATCGGCTAGCCGTTCTTCAGTCTTCACATGCTCAATAGAAATGTGGCCCTTCAACACATGATCATGAAGAAAATGATGACGAATCTGAATATGCTTTGTCTTCGAGTGCTGAACTGGGTTGTGAGCAATCTTGATGGCACTCTCATTGTCACAGAAGAGAGGCACAATCTTCACATTGACGCCGTAGTCCTTGAGAGTTTGCTTCATCCACAGCAATTGAGCACAGCAAGAACTAGCAGCAATGTACTCAGCTTCAGCAGTAGACAATGATACGCAGTTCTGTTTCTTCGAGGACCAACAGACCAAAGATCGTCCGAGGAAATGACATGTACCAGATGTTGACTTGCGGTCCACATGATCACCAGCATAGTCAGAGTCAGAATATCCAATGAGATCAAAAGCCGATCCCTTGGGGTACCCTAATCCAAGTGTTGGTGTGTGATCTAGATATCGAAGAATATGTTTCACAGCCTTATGGTGTGATTCCTGTTGGGGAACGCAGTAATTTCGAAAATTTTCCTACGCACACGCAAGATCATGGTGATGCACAGCAACGAGAGGGGAGAGTGTTGTCTACGTACCAACGCAGACCGACTGCGGAAGCGATCTCACAACGTAGAGGAAGTAGTCGTACGTCTTCTTCCCGATCCGACCGATCCAAGCACCGTTACTCCGGCACCTCCGAGTTCTTAGCACACGTTCAGCTCGATGACGTTCCTCGGGCTCCGATCCAGCAAAGCGTCGAGGAAGAGTTCCGTCAGCACGACGGCGTGGTGACGATCTTGATGTACTACCGACGCAGGGCTTCGCCTAAGCACTGTAACGGTATGATCGAGGTGGAATTTGGTGGCAGGGGGCACCGCACACGGCTAAGGAACGATCTCAAGGATCAACTTGTGTGTCTTGGGGTGTCCCCTGCCCCTGTATTTATATGTTGGAAGAGGGGGGGCTGGCCGGCCAAGAGGGAGAGGCGCAGGGGAGTCCTACTCCCACCGGGAGTAGGACTCCTCCCCCCCAATCCTAATCCAATTAGGACTCTCGGGGGGGAAAGAGAGAGAAGGGGGGCCGGCCCCTTGTCCTATTCCTAATAGGACTCTAGGGGGGCGCCGGCCAGCTAGTGGGCTTCTCTTTTCTCTTTTCCACTAAGGCCCAATAGGCCCATTTACCTCCCGGGGGGGTTCCGGTAACCCTCTCGGTATTCCGGTAAAATTCCGATTTCACCCGGAACGCTTCCGGTGTCCAAACATAGGCTTCCAATATATCAATCTTTACGTCTCGACCATTTCGAGACTCCTCGTCATGTCCGTAATCTCATCCGGGACTCCGAACAACCTTCGGTACATCAAAATGCATAAACTCATAATAACTGTCATCGTAACGTTAAGCGTGCGGACCCTACGGTTCGAGAACAATGTAGACATGACCGAGACACGTCTCCGGTCAATAACCAATAGCGGGACCTGGATGCCCATATTGGCTCCTACATATTCTACGAAGATCTTTTATCGGTCAGACCGCATAACAACATACGTTGTTCCCTTTGTCATCGGTATGTTACTTGCCCGAGATTCGATCGTCGGTATCCAATACCTAGTTCAATCTCGTTACCGGCAAGTCTCTTTACTCGTTCCGTAATACATCATGTCACAACTAACTATTTAGTTGCAGTGCTTGCAAGGCTTATGTGATGTGTATTACCGAGAGGGCCCAGAGATACCTCTCCGACAATCGGAGTGACAAACCCTAATCTCGAAATACGCCAACCCAACATCTGCCATTGGAGACACCTGTAGTACTCCTTTATAATCACCCAGTTACGTTGTGACGTTTGGTAGTACCCAAAGTGTTCCTCCGGTAAACGGGAGTTGCATAATCTCATAGTTATAGGAACATGTATAAGTCATGAAGATAGCAATAGCAACATACTAAACGATCGGGTGCTAAGCTAATGGAATGGGTCATGTCAATCAGATCATTCAACTAATGATGTGACCTCGTTAATCAAATAACAACTCTTTGTTCATGGTCAGGAAACATAACCATCTTTGATTAACGAGCTAGTCTAGTAGAGGCATACTAGTGACACTCTGTTGGTCTATGTATTCACACATGTATTATGTTTCCGGTTAATACAATTCTAGCATGAATAATAAACATTTATCATGATTCAAGGAAATAAATAATAACTTTATTATTGCCTCTAGGGCATATTTCCTTCAGTCTCCCACTTGCACTAGAGTCAATAATCTAGATTACACTGTAATGATTCTAACACCCATGGAGCCTTGGTGCTGATCATGTTTTGCTCGTGGAAGAGGCTTAGTCAACGGGTCTGCAACATTCAGATCCGTATGTATCTTGCAAATCTCTATGTCTCCCACCTGGACTAAATCCCGGATGGAGTTGAAGCGTCTTTTGATGTGCTTGGTTCTTTTGTGAAATCTGGATTCCTTTGCCAAGGCAATTGCACCAGTATTGTCACAGAAGATTTTCATTGGACCCGATGCACTAGGTATGACACCTAGATCGGATATGAACTCCTTCATCCAGACTCCTTCGTTTGCTGCTTCCGAAGCAGCTATGTACTCCGCTTCACATGTAGATCCCGCTACGACGCTTTGTTTAGAACTGCACCAACTGACAGCTCCACCGTTTAAAGTAAACACGTATCCGGTTTGCGATTTAGAATCGTCCGGATCAGTGTCAAAGCTTGCATCAACGTAACCTCTTACGGTGAGCTCTTTGTCACCTCCATATACGAGAAACATATCCTTAGTCCTTTTCAGGTATTTCAGGATGTTCTTGACCGCTGTCCAGTGATCCACCCCTGGATTACTTTGGTACCTCCCTGCTAAACTTATGGCAAGGCACACATCAGGTCTGGTACACAGCATTGCATACATGATAGAGCCTATGGCTGAAGCATAGGGAACATCTTTCATATTCTTTCTATCTTCTGCAGTGGTCGGGCATTGAGTCTGGCTCAACTTCACACCTTGCAATACAGGCAAGAACCCTTTCTTTGCTTGATCCATTTTGAACTTCTTCAAAATCTTGTCAAGGTATGTGCTTTGTGAAAGTCCAATTAAGCGTTTTGATCTATCTCTATAGATTTTTATGCCTAATATGTAAGCAGCTTCCCCAAGGTCTTTCATCGAAAAACTTTTATTCAAGTATCCCTTTATGCTATCCAGAAATTCTATATCATTTCCAATGAGTAATATGTCATCCACATATAATATCAGAAATGCTACAGAGCTCCCACTCACTTTCTTGTAAATACAGGCTTCTCCAAAAGTCTGTATAAACCCAAATGCTTTGATCACACTATCAAAGCGTTTATTCCAACTCCGAGATGCTTGCACCAGTCCATAGATGGATCGCTGGAGTTTGCACACTTTGTTAGCTCCCTTTGGATCGACAAAACCTTCTGGTTGCATCATATACAACTCTTCTTCCAGAAATCCATTCAGGAATGCGGTTTTTACATCCATTTGCCAAATTTCATAATCATAAAATGCGGCAATTGCTAACATGATTCTGACAGACTTAAGCATCGCTACGGGTGAGAAAGTCTCATCGTAGTCAACTCCTTGAACTTGTCGAAAACCTTTCGCGACAAGTCGAGCTTTGTAGACAGTAACATTACCATCAGCGTCAGTCTTTTTCTTAAAGATCCATTTATTCTCAATTGCTTGCCGATCATCGGGCAAGTCAACCAAAGTCCATACTTTGTTCTCATACATGGATCCCATCTCAGATTTCATGGCTTCAAGCCACTTTGCGGAATCTGGGCTCACCATCGCTTCTTCATAGTTCGTAGGTTCATCATGATCTAGTAGCATGACTTCCATAACAGGATTACCGTACCACTCTGGTGCGGATCTTGCTCTGGTTGATCTACGAGGTACAGTAGTATCTTGATCTAAAGTTTCATGATCATCATCATTAACTTCCTCTCTTATTGGTGTAGTTCTCACAGAAACAGTTTTCTGTGATGTACTATTTCCCAATAATGGAGTAGGTATATTTACCTCGTCAAGTTCTACTTTCCTCCCACTCACTTCTTTCGAGAGAAACTCCTTCTCAAGAAAGTTTCCGAATTTGGCAACAAAAGTCTTGCCTTCGGATCTGTGATAGAAGGTGTATCCAATAGTTTCCTTTGGATATCCTATGAAGACACACTTCTCCGATTTGGGTTCGAGCTTATCAGGTTGAAGCTTTTTCACATAAGCATCGCAGCCCCAAACTTTAAGAAACGACAACTTTGGTTTCTTGCCAAACCATAGTTCATAAGGCGTCGTCTCAACGGATTTAGATGGTGCCCTATTTAACGTGAATGCGGCCGTCTCTAAAGCATAACCCCAAAATGATAGCGGTAAATCAGTAAGAGACATCATAGATCGCACCATATCTAGTAAAGTACGATTACGACGTTCGGACACACCATTACGTTGTGGTGTTCCGGGTGGCGTGAGTTGCGAAACTATTCCACAATTTTTCAAATGTACACCAAACTCGTAACTCAAATATTCTCCTCCACGATCAGATCGTAGGAACTTTATTTTCTTGTTACGATGATTTTCAACTTCACTCTGAAATTCCTTGAACTTTTCAAATGTTTCAGACTTATGTTTCATTAAGTAGATATACCCATATCTGCTTAAATCATCTGTGAAGGTGAGAAAATAACGATATCCGCCACGAGCCTCAATATTCATCGGACCACATACATCGGTATGTATGATTTCCAATAAATCTGCTGCTCTCTCCATAGTGCCGGAGAACGGTGTTTTAGTCATCTTGCCCATGAGGCACGGTTCGCAAACACCAAGTGATTCATAATCAAGTGGTTCCAAAAGCCCATCAGTATGGAGTTTCTTCATGCGCTTTACACCGATATGACCTAAACGGCAGTGCCACAAATAAGTTGCACTATCATTATCAACTCTGCATCTTTTGGCTTCAACATTATGAATATGTGTATTACTACTATCGAGATTTAATAAGAATAGACCACTTTTCAAGGGTGCATGACCATAAAAGATATTACTCATATAAATAGAACAACCATTATTCTCTGATTTAAATGAATAACCGTCTCGCATCAAACAAGATCCAGATATAATGTTCATGCTCAACGCTGGCACCAAATAACAATTATTTAGGTCTAATATTAATCCCGAAGGTAGATGTAGAGGTAGCGTGCCGACCGCGATCACATCGACTTTGGAACCGTTTCCCACGCGCATCGTCACCTCGTCCTTTGCTAGTGTCCGCTTATTCTGTAGTCCCTGTTTCGAGTTGCAAATATTAGCAACAGAACCAGTATCAAATACCCAGGTGCTACTGCGAGCATTAGTAAGGTACACATCAATAACATGTATATCACATATACCTTTGTTCACCTTGCCATCCTTCTTATCCGCCAAATACTTGGGGCAGTTCCGCTTCCAGTGACCAGTCTGCTTGCAGTAGAAGCACTCAGTTTCAGGCTTAGGTCCAGGCTTGGGTTTCTTCTCTTGAGTAGCAACTTGCTTGCCGTTCTTCTTGAAGTTCCCTTTCTTCTTCCCTTTGCCCTTTTTCTTGAAACTAGTGGTTTTGTTAACCATCAACACTTGATGCTCCTTTTTGATTTCTACCTCCGCGGCTTTCAGCATAGCGAAGAGCTCGGGAATAGTCTTGTTCATCCCTTGCATATTATAGTTCATCACAAAGCTCTTGTAGCTTGGTGGCAGTGATTGGAGAATTCTGTCAATGACGCAATCATCCGGAAGTGTAACTCCCAATTGAATCAAGTGATTATTATACCCAGACATTTTGAGTATATGCTCACTGACAGAACTATTCTCCTCCATCTTGCAGCTATAGAACTTATTGGAGACTTCATATCTCTCAATCCGGGCATTTGCTTGAAATATTAACTTCAACTCCTGGAACATCTCATATGCTCCATGACGTTCAAAACGTCGTTGAAGTCCCGGTTCTAAGCCGTAAAGCATGGCACACTGAACTATTGAGTAGTCATCAGCTTTGCTCTGCCAGACGTTCATAACTTCTGGCGTTGCTCTTGCAGCAGGCCTGGCACTTAGCGGTGCTTCCAGGACGTAATTCTTCTGTGCAGCAATGAGGATAATCCTCAGGTTACGGACCCAGTCCGTGTAATTGCTACCATCATCTTTCAACTTAGCTTTCTCAAGGAACGCATTAAAATTCAACGGAACAACAGCACGAGCCATCTATCTACAACATAAACAAGCAAGATACTATCAGGTACTAAGTTCATGATAATTTTTAAGTTCAGTTAATTTACTTAAGAACTCCCACTTAGATAGACATCCCTCTAATCCTCTAAGTGATCACGTGATCCAAATCAACTAAACCATAACCGATCATCACGTGAGATGGAGTAGTTTTCAATGGTGAACATCAATATGTTGATCATATCTACTATATGATTCACGCTCGACCTTTCGGTCTCCGTGTTCCGAGGTCATATCTTATATGCATAGCTCGTCAAGTATAACCTGAGTATTCCGCGTGTGCAACTGTTTTGCACCCGTTGTATTTGAACGTAGAGCCTATCACACCCGATCATCACGTGGTGTCTCAGCACGAAGAACTTTTGCAACGGTGCATACTCAGGGAGAACACTCCTTGATAATTTAGTGAGAGATCATCTTATAATGCTACCGTCAATCAAAGCAAGATAAGATGCATAAAAGGATAAACATCACATGCAATCAATATAAGTGATATGATATGGCCATCATCATCTTGTGCTTTGTGATCTCCATCTCCGAAGCATCGTCATGATCACCATCGTCACCAGCGTGCCACCTTGATCTCCATCGTAGCAACGTTGTCGTCTCGCCAATCTTATGCTTCCACGACTATCACTACCGTTTAGTAATAAACTAAAGCATTACATCGCGATTGCATTGCATACAATAAAGCGACAACCATATGGCTCCTGCCAGTTGCCGATAACTCGGTTACAAAACATGATCATCTCATACAATAAAATCAGCATCATGCCTTGACCATATCACATCACAACATGCCCTGCAAAAACAAGTTAGACGTCTTCTACTTTGTTGTTGCAAGTTTTACGTGGCTGCTATGGGCTTAAGTAAGAACACATCTCACCTACGCATCAAAACCACAACGATAGTTCGTCAAATAGACTCCGTTTTAACCTTCTCAAGGACCGGGCGTAGTCATACTTGGTTCAACTAAAGTTGGAGAGATAGTCTTCCGCAAGCCATCTATGTGCAAAGCACGTCGAGGGAACCGGTCTCGCATAAGAGTATGCGTAAGGTTGGTCCGGATCATCTCAACCAACAATACCGCCGAACCAAAGTATGACATGCTGGTAGGCAGTATGACTTGTATCGCCCACAACTCACTTGTGTTCTACTCGTGCATATAACATCAAACCATAAAACCTAGGCTCTGATACCACTGTTGGGGAACGCAGTAATTTCGAAAATTTTCCTACGCACACGCAAGATCATGGTGATGCACAGCAACGAGAGGGGAGAGTGTTGTCTACGTACCAACGCAGACCGACTGCGGAAGCGATCTCACAACGTAGAGGAAGTAGTCGTACGTCTTCTTCCCGATCCGACCGATCCAAGCACCGTTACTCCGGCACCTCCGAGTTCTTAGCACACGTTCAGCTCGATGACGTTCCTCGGGCTCCGATCCAGCAAAGCGTCGAGGAAGAGTTCCGTCAGCACGACGGCGTGGTGACGATCTTGATGTACTACCGACGCAGGGCTTCGCCTAAGCACTGTAACGGTATGATCGAGGTGGAATTTGGTGGCAGGGGGCACCGCACACGGCTAAGGAACGATCTCAAGGATCAACTTGTGTGTCTTGGGGTGTCCCCTGCCCCTGTATTTATATGTTGGAAGAGGGGGGGCTGGCCGGCCAAGAGGGAGAGGCGCAGGGGAGTCCTACTCCCACCGGGAGTAGGACTCCTCCCCCCCAATCCTAATCCAATTAGGACTCTCGGGGGGGAAAGAGAGAGAAGGGGGGCCGGCCCCTTGTCCTATTCCTAATAGGACTCTAGGGGGGCGCCGGCCAGCTAGTGGGCTTCTCTTTTCTCTTTTCCACTAAGGCCCAATAGGCCCATTTACCTCCCGGGGGGGTTCCGGTAACCCTCTCGGTATTCCGGTAAAATTCCGATTTCACCCGGAACGCTTCCGGTGTCCAAACATAGGCTTCCAATATATCAATCTTTACGTCTCGACCATTTCGAGACTCCTCGTCATGTCCGTAATCTCATCCGGGACTCCGAACAACCTTCGGTACATCAAAATGCATAAACTCATAATAACTGTCATCGTAACGTTAAGCGTGCGGACCCTACGGTTCGAGAACAATGTAGACATGACCGAGACACGTCTCCGGTCAATAACCAATAGCGGGACCTGGATGCCCATATTGGCTCCTACATATTCTACGAAGATCTTTTATCGGTCAGACCGCATAACAACATACGTTGTTCCCTTTGTCATCGGTATGTTACTTGCCCGAGATTCGATCGTCGGTATCCAATACCTAGTTCAATCTCGTTACCGGCAAGTCTCTTTACTCGTTCCGTAATACATCATGTCACAACTAACTATTTAGTTGCAGTGCTTGCAAGGCTTATGTGATGTGTATTACCGAGAGGGCCCAGAGATACCTCTCCGACAATCGGAGTGACAAACCCTAATCTCGAAATACGCCAACCCAACATCTGCCATTGGAGACACCTGTAGTACTCCTTTATAATCACCCAGTTACGTTGTGACGTTTGGTAGTACCCAAAGTGTTCCTCCGGTAAACGGGAGTTGCATAATCTCATAGTTATAGGAACATGTATAAGTCATGAAGATAGCAATAGCAACATACTAAACGATCGGGTGCTAAGCTAATGGAATGGGTCATGTCAATCAGATCATTCAACTAATGATGTGACCTCGTTAATCAAATAACAACTCTTTGTTCATGGTCAGGAAACATAACCATCTTTGATTAACGAGCTAGTCTAGTAGAGGCATACTAGTGACACTCTGTTGGTCTATGTATTCACACATGTATTATGTTTCCGGTTAATACAATTCTAGCATGAATAATAAACATTTATCATGATTCAAGGAAATAAATAATAACTTTATTATTGCCTCTAGGGCATATTTCCTTCAATTCCTTTGGTGTAGCTTGAAATCGGGCACACATGCAAACACTAAGCATTATATTTGGCCTAGATGCACATAAGTATAATAAAGAACCAATCATGGAGCGGTATACCTTTTGATCGAAGTCAATACCATTTTCATCAGTGCATAGATGGCCATTTGTCGGCATAGGAATTTTGACGCCTTTGCAATCTTGCATGCCGAATTTCCTCAGTACATCCTTGAGGTATTTCTCCTGAGATATGAATATGCCATTGAGTTGTTGACGAATTTGAAGACCTAAGAAGAATTTCAATTCTCCCATCATAGAAATTTCATATTCCTCCCTCATCATATAACAAATTCGTCAGTATAATGTTGGTCAGTACAGCCAAAGATAATATCATCAACATATATTTGGCACACAAATAGTTCACCATCATAAGATTTAGTGAAAAGAGTAGGGTCGAGTGAACCGGGTTTGAAGCCTTTCTTCATGAGGAATTCCTTCAAAGTATCATACCATGCCCGTGGGGCCTGCTTGAGGCCATAGAGGGCCTTATTGAGTCTAAAGACTTTGTCAGGATGCTTTGGATCTTCAAAACCTGGTGGTTGAGCAACATATACTTCTTCCTCAAGCTTACCATTGAGGAATGCACTTTTCACATCCATTTGATATAAAGTGATATCATGATGGTTAGCATAAGCAAGTAATATGCGAATAGCCTCAAGTCTAACAACAGGTGCAAAAGTTTCATCGAAGTCAATTCCTTCAACCTGTGTGTAGCCTTGAGCTACAAGGCGGCTTTATGCCTCACCACAAGGCCATTTTCATCTTGCTTGTTGCGGTAGATCCACTTTGTGCCAATGATATTGTGCTTGCGAGGATCTGTACGTTTGACCAGTTCCCAGACATTGTTGAGCTCGAACTGATGCAATTCTTCTTGCATGGCCTGAATCCACTCAGGCTCCAGAAATGCTTCATCTACCTTAGTGGGCTCTGTGATAGAGACAAAAGTAAAGTGCCGACAAAAGTTAGATAAATGTGAAGCTCTTGAGCGTGTGAGAGGACCTAGAATGTTGATTTCGCTGATGATTTTCTCAATTTGCACTTCATTTGCGATGCGAGGATGAGCGGGTTGACGTTGAGGAATTTGATCAGCATTTTCTTCAGCACCATTTTCCTCAGGTGCACCAGCATGACGTTCTTCATGTTCTGGAATAACTTCTTCAGCAGATTCTTTAGTAGGAATGACATCCTCTGTAGCCTTAAGCTTAATAGATTCCTCAGGAGGTATTTCATATGTCACAGGAGGTAGGTGCTCTCTTTGCGAGCCATTAGTCTCATCGAACCGCACATCTACAGTTTCAACAACCTTGTGATGACAGGTGTTGAAGACTCTGTAGGTGTGCGAGTCCTTACCATAACCGAGCATAAAACCTTCATGTGCTTTCGGTGCAAATTTAGAACTATGATGAGGATCTATAATCCAACATTTAGCACTGAGGACTTTGAAATAACTCACATTGGGTTTCTTGTCAGTGAGGAGTTCATATGCAGTCTTCTTGAAGAATTTGTGAAGATATACTCTGTTGATGATGTCGCATGCAGTATCAATTGCCTCAAGCCTGAAGCGAGGATAAAAACGCACGCTGGTGCTAATTAGCAGCAACACGGTATTTAAAACCGCGCTACAGATACAGTTATAGCAGTAGCGCGCCCGAGTACAAAAGCGCTACTACTAAAATTCCCACGGCTTAGCCGATAGGCTACGCATAGTAGTAGCGATCTACGTGGAACCGCGCTACCGCTACTTGTTTTGTAGCAGCGTGTTTACGGACAAAGGCGCTACTTGTTTTGTAGCAGCGTGTTTACGGACAAAGTAAATAAAAAAGAGAAGGAATAGCAGTAGCGCTTGTTAGGAAACGCGCTATAGCTACCATAGCAGCAGCGCACTTCCTGGAACGCGCTACTGCTACTTTTAACTTAATTAACTTCGTTCTTCCCCACGGCCACTTCCCCCCAAATCCCTACTCCTTCGCTATCGCCGCCCTGCATCGTCGTCGGCCGCTGCGCGCGACCCGTCGCTCTCCGCACACCTTCGACGCCACCCCCGCCCCCGGCCGCGACCTCGACGCCGCCCCCGACCCCGACCTCGACACCCCCTACATCGCCGCCCTCCACCATGCACCCGCCGCCCCGACCCTATCCCTAACCTCGACGTCGCGTGCCCCTCTCCCTAACTCCACCGGCGCCAGAGGTGAGCACGCCCTCCTCCTCCTCCTCCCCTACCTCTGCCTAGCTAGGGTTCTTAGGGTTAAATTTCCGAGTTCATCTAATTAGTTAGGGTTCATCAAATTAGATGATAATTATGACAGTAGTTGTTAAGTAGAATTAGTTTTAGAGTTCATCGAATTAGTTAGGATTAAATTTTAGAGTTCATCAAATTAGTTAGGGTTAAATTTTAGGAAGTGTTTAATATAATTAGTAAGAAAATTAATATAACTAGTTGAACTAGTTTATTTTTAGTAAAAACTAGTTTATTTTTATTCATGGTAAGTGCTTAATTGAACTAGTTGAGTTAATACAACTATTTTATTTTTGGTACGAAAATTAATAGAACTAGTTTATTTTTTTTAGTTAAAGCAACTATTTTATTTTTAGTAAGTAAATCAATAAACTAGTTGAACTACTTTAGTTGTAGTTGAACTAGTTTAGTAAGTAAATTAATAAACTAGTTGAACTAGTTCAATTAATAGAACTAATGTATTTTTAGTAAGATAATTAATATAACTAGTTGAACTACTTTACTTTTAGAAAGAACTAGTTTTTTTTCTATTTATAGTAAGTTTATATTTAGTAAGAACTAGTTGAATTAATAAAACTAGTTGAACATGTCAATTTGCTGAATTAGGATATGTTGTTGCCCAAGTGGCTGTTCATGTTCAGTTTACACCTCCGAGTGGCCTATGTTTTGCCGGAGTGTTGATTAATTTCCGTTCCGGCAAATTTCAGATGCTCGATATGTCCTTTTTTAGCAAAGGTCATGCCGGATTTTTCCATGAATTCTGGCATGACTTGTGCTAGAATATGTAGGAAATATCGAGTGGCCTGGATTTTCTCGAAAAATAATGATCTAATTTAGGTTTTCAGTACATATATTTAATTATACAAGTTTAATCTTTGAATTATGAACGTAGGAAATGTCGTACTCGGACGACGACAGTCTCCCGGGGGAGTGCAGCTGGTGCCACGACGATCGAGGTATGTGCGACATGTTTGTTGAGCTGGACGAAGATTGGCGCTTCAGCATTAAGCTCGAGGAGACCTTCGATGTTGAAACGGTACGCAACAACGACAAGTGTTTTTTTCATAATTAAGCATGAATTCAACTATTTCAACATCTAATTTTCATCTTTTACAATTCGCCTAGCTTATCCCATGCCATGCAAGACGCTATGTCTTGGAGAGGATGGGTTTTGAAGACCATGAAAATTTTCAAACAAAGAAAATACACCTAAGGACCCATCATGATATCGGTTTTGAAGTAAATCTATACAATTCTCAGAGCGTAACCCATTTTGGTTGCCAAAATTGGGAAGCACTTTGCAAAATGTATGGTTTTGATGAGGGTATGATTGTCACCATGGATCTTGGTGATCCTGACATCAAGCAAAACAATATGGACATTTGGGTCCTTGTTGATATGCTTTCGATTTTACCGCAATGTGAGTTTCTCAAAAAAGTTATTAACTAATTTATATTGTTTATTTCAAAATAGTTGACAGCTTATTTCCATTGACAGCTTATTTTGAATCTTCAAAGAATGTGCAGAAGATGGTAGACAAAACCCACTACACTGATGGCTCCGAATTAACTTATAAGGAGAAAAATCATCTGATCGCATTTTGTACTTTCTTTGAGAATTACAATACCTATTATCAAACTCCTTCAAATTATGGTGAATACGTGCCACTAGTGCACGTGTTGAACCACGATAACTTCTATGGAGATACCCTGGTAAGATTTTTTACTATTACGACATCCGTTCATCTTTTGCATACTTCTAAAACTAGTACATCATTGCTAACTACAAAGTTATTACTTTGTTTTTCAGTAGAAAATCCCGATGGATTGTGTGCCTCATCTGATGTATTACAATGGTCGCCTCGAAGTTCTGAACCTACAGCCAGGTCATCCTACGGATCTCACCTGTGCATATCGGATTTCTGAAACCGGTGAACACATGCTAATCAAAGAGTGGAAAAAATGTTTGGACATTCGTAAGGAGGTTCTTGGAAGCAACATTAAGCGAAAGGCGAGAATTGGAGACAGGATAATCTGCATTCTCCATAATGGAGAGCCAGGGGCTATCTTGTTTTTTGCTATTTTACCTTAGAGAATATAGTAGGTCCTACGAGAATGTAGTAGGTCCTATGAGGTACAATAGGTTTATTATGTGGTACAATGTGTTAGAGTTGATGATGAGGAGTAGTTGTGATTATGACTAGTGACCAACTTGCTATGTGATGTCTCATCGATCAAAGCGATGATCATGAGGAGGTGTTATATGAAAATGATGTATTATGATGATAAGTTGTTAATGATATGATGATGATATTTATTATATCATTGCATGAAAGAATCGCGGATTAGTTTCAAGTGGGTGTCCATCCACTTGAAACTAGTCCACGGTTCTTTCACCCAATGATGTAATAACTCATTATGATGTAAAAAAAATCTCTAAATTGCTGTTGTATGATAACTTGTATAGAGGTGTATGAATACAACATGAAATAAAAAATAAATAAAATACGGAATACTAGTAGTAGTGCGGGCTGGGAGAAGCGCTACTAGTAATTACCAGTAGCGCTCCTCCGGGAAGTCACTACTACTAAGTCGATTTAGCAGTAGCGTGGGCGGAGGCACACTACTGCTATACGTTAGTTGTAGCTCCTTATCAGTAGCGCACCGCCCCGCGCTGCTGCTAGGCTTTTCCCTAGTAGTGAGGCGTCTTGTACTCATCAAGCATAGTGCGGGCCATCTAAACAAGAGTCCTATTCTTGCGCTCCATGACACCATTTTGCTGAGGAGTATAAGGAGCAGATAACTCATGAGTAATACCATGTTCATCAAGATAGTCATCAAGGCCAGTGTTCTTGAACTCAGTTCCATTATCACTCCTGATGTGCTTGATCTTCACACCAAAGTTGGTTGAAGCCCTCGAGGAAAATCGTTTGAAGACTTCCTGCACTTCAGTTTTGTAAGTGATAATATGGACCCATGTATATCGAGAGTAATCATCAACAATGACAAAGCCATATAAGGATGCAACATTAGTAAATGTGGCATAGTGAGTGGGGCCAAAGAGATCCATGTGAAGCAATTCAAATGGTCGAGTAGTAGTCATGATAGTCTTCGCTGGATGCTTGGCCTTGGTCATCTTTCCAGCTTCATAGGCTCCGCATAAGTGATCCTTGAGGAATTTGACATTTTCAATGCCAATGACATGCTTCTTCTTCGTGAGCGTGTGCAGATTCCTCATGCCAGCATGACCAAGTCGTCGATGCCATAGCCAGCCTTCGGAAGCTTTTACAAGTAGACATGTAGTAGGTTGTGGTCCTGTAGATAAATCAACAATATACAAATCTCCTCTCCTAAAGCCTTCGAAGACTTTGGAATTGTCAGCTTTCCATGATCACAACACAACGATACTTGCCAAAGACAACCACCATATCAAGATCACAAAGCATTGAGACAGACATGAGATTGAACCCTAAGGACTCAACAAGCATGACTTTGTCCATGTGTCGATCCTTTGAGATTGCAACCTTACCTAGACCCAATACCTTGCTTTTGCCTTTGTCAGCGTAGGTGATGTGCTTCAGCTGTGATGGAGATAAAGTAGTGTCCATCAATAAGCTCCTATCACCAGTCATGTGATTTGTACATCCACTATCGAGGACCCACTCAGTGGCTTTGGGTTGATCATCCTACAGATGAATTAGTGCAACTTCCGAACTCATATACTTCATCAGTGAAGAATATGACATCAATTTCATCAGACAATAGAACAGATAAAACAGTATGAGGACGTGAGAAATGAAAATTCATTTCTTCATGATTAGCTTGCGTCCTTTAAAGCATATCCAGGTCTCCAGCAAATTCATCAGACGTTTAAGTTCGTCTGGAGACCTGACCTTGCATAAGAGGTTAGTTCTTTTTCTTCACCACCCACATCTGAAGGGGCGGCAAAGAGTTCATCATTCTGCGAGCTCCATAAGATAAAGGTGGCATAGATGCCAATCCACTTCGTTTCACATAAGAGTGGTTAGGGTAAGCATAAGAGTAAGCAGAGAAATTCTTAGAGGACTTATGAACATAATGATTTGAAGAATAATGCACATATCCATAATCCTTAGATCTTCCCTGTGAAACAGAGTTGTTAGCACGATGATAATCATACGAGGACTTTTATCCTTTTGAGGAAGTTGATCCAGGTGAAGAATTCGGTCCGTTTGAGGACTTGGATCCATATGAAGAATTTGGTCCACATGAAGAATTTGATGTGGGGTTCCTATTCTTCACAGGTGGCGTCATGATGACATTCACCTGAAGATTTTCAAGGCATCTTTTGGGAACCTAGATTTTCTTCATAGGAGGACCGTTCCTGCCAACATATCTAGCAAATACTTCACCATTCTGATTTTTGAACAGTTTATAGTTGGAGTCAAATGACTCATCAGAAGAATGAGGAGATTCACATGTAAAGCTAGATAAGGTAGATGGATCCACTGAAGGTCCCTTTGCAGCAACCCATAAGGTTTTGGGATACTGCTCAGGTTTCCAGTAGGTCCCATCAGCATTGATTTTCCTCTCAAAGGCAATACCCTCTTTCCAAGGGTTCCTGTTGAGGATCTGATTTTTAAGCACGTCACAAAGAGCCTGATGCCCTTTGAGGCTTTTGTACATGCCTGTCATATACAATTCCTTCAGCTCTGCATCATCAGTAATACTAGCAATGTCCTCAGACGAGGAATTAGTGATAGCAGAGGCAGTTGAAGAATTTGCAGCAATGGAAGTATTTGAGCATTCAGGTGAAGAATTAGCAGTTTCAGGTTCAATCCACTTCAAGCATGGAGGAACAAATTCATCCTGATTAGCGCTGATCTGTTGAGCAAGTAATGAATCACACTCCTTCTGAAGATCTTCATAACTCACTCTTAACTGCTCAAGGTCTTGCTTTCTTTGAAGAAATTCATAAGAAAGCTTCTCATCATCAGATAGGAGAGTGTTATGATGACCTTGAAGATTGTCAAACTTGGACTGGAGTCCCTGAAGACTTTCAGCCAAAGCCTTGGAGCAATCCATTTCTTCACCCAACATATCGTCGCTCTCATTTAGCATATTCTGAACTTTTTCCAAAGCTCTGTGTTGTTTAGTGGCAAGGGAAGCAAGTTTGGCATGACTGGGTCCAAATTCATCACCAGATTCATCATCACTGGACTCAGATAAGTAGCATTCAGTTACCTTGGCACCTTTTGCCATAAGACATGGTGCATAGGATGATGATTCTAGATTGAAAGTCATAGCCTTGCGTGATTCCATGAGGTCCTCGAACCAGGGTTCATGGCGAGATCGATGACTTTCATAGACCTCAGAGAGTCGGTCCTAGATGAGTTTCGCATGGCTGAGATGCATAACGTTCCTGAACTGGTTTTGTGACAAGCTGGAGCAGATGATGTCCTTTGCCGTGAGGTTGAGTAGCCTGTACTTGCGAATATCATCAGCCTCCGCCATCTTGCATAGGTCAGTAAGACCAATTTCGGTGACGGTCTAGAGTTTGCTGTTCATCGCCATGAGGCGCTTCTTCATCATGCCCTTCCACTTGGGATAATCATGACCATCAAAGATGGGGCATGTCACAATCTTCATTCCTGCGGTCGACATAACTAAAACTCTAGGTGGTTAAACCAAAATCACACAGAACAAGGGAGTACCTTGCTCTGATACCAATTGAAAGTATGTTATATCGACTAGAGGGGGGGTGAATGGGCGATATTTATGAATTCTTCACTAAGGAATTTCAGGGTGAGGAAATTCCTAAGCGAAGAACTATTTGCAGTGGAATAAGTACTCAAAAGTAAACATAACAGAACACAAGCATGGTCATCATAATGAAATGAAGACAAGCACATAGTACGGAAAGCATAAACACAGGATGACACAAGATGAAGACAAACAGACTGAAGAAATTGAACTGAGGAAATTGAGAAAGTCTTCAATCAAAGTCTTCAAACAGATATGAACAAGCACTCAACACATAACTGAGGAAAATGGAAGGGTTGAGGAAATGGAACTAGGTAGCTTGGTGAAGACAATGATTTGGTAGACCAGTTCCAACTGCTGTGACAGTTGTATGTCTGGTTAGGGCGTCTAGGTATTTAAACCTGAGGACACACAGTCCCGGACACCCAGTCCTAAACACGCAGTTCAGAACACTCAGTCCTCACTGTATTCCCCTTGAGCTAAGGTCACACAGACCTCACCCAATCACTCATGGTAAGTCTTCAGGTGACTTTCGAACCTTCACAAACTCGGTCACTTGGCGATCCACAATTTCTCTTGGATGCTCTAGACCATGACGCCTAACCGTCTGGAAGATGCACAGTCTTCAAAGGTAACAAGCGTTGGATCCACGCATGATCAATCTCTTCAGTGATGCTCAATCACTTGGGGTTTGTAGGTGTTTGGGTTTGGGTTTTGGTTTTCCTCACTTGATGATTTTCACTCAAAGTCCTCAGGGGATGGGATGCTCTCAAATGACAAGTGTCAGTTTCTCTCGGAGCAGCCAACCAGCTAGTGGTTGTAGGGGGGCGGCTATTTATAGCCTAGGGAGCAGCCCGACATGATAAGACATAAATGCCCTTCAACGATATGACTGTTAGGTGGGTGGATATTTTGGGACAGCTGCCACAAGGCACAACAACGGTCGGAAATCTGAGTTTCAAATTCCTCAGGGCTATCATATTCCTCACTATGTAGGCAATCCACACTAGCGAATTCCTAACTCCCTAGTCAGAACAAATTCCTCAGAGACCATAAGAACTTCGTCTCTGTCACTGAAGAATATGAATGAACTATATGAGATTTCTAATGGCTTCACTCAAAGGGATTGGTAGGTGTAGGATTTTGAGTTGAGCATCACATGGAAAATTTTCCTTAGTATTTCCTCGACCCCCTTTAACAGTACGGTGTTTCCTATGACTCAAGAAAGAGAAAATGAAACTACGAAAACAAAAGTCTTCATGCTTCATGTTCCTCGAATGAATACCAAGTCTTCAAGGTCACACCAATTTCTTCACTTTCAAAGTCTTCAGAAATCCAAAGTCTTCAGTCGAAGAACTTCATTTTTTGGGGTCGACTTTCTTTGTAAATATCAAACTCCTCATCGTCTTATAGACCTGTGTACACTCATAAACACATCAGTCCCTTAACCTATAAGTCTTCAATACACCAAAATCACTAAGGGGCACTAGATGCACTTACACATATACGTGATGATACTTAACTACTAGGTACAATGGATAAAATTGAAAACAAACAATACTAAAACTAATAATCCCTCTTGGGGCTAGTATTCCGGCAGCCCCTCGCTAGCAGCTCCCTGGTGCACGGCGTCTTCCCAGTGCGGAGGCAGTACTCCGCCTCCTCCGCCTCGCAGCGCTTGACGTACCGATCCGCCTCTTGCTGGCGGATGCGCGCGAATGTTCTTGCCATTTCATTGGGTGCCCTGATACATCTCTGTCGTATCTATTATTTTGATTGTTCCATGCCAATATTCTATAAAGTGGTCGGACCCTTCCCCAGACCCTGCGCAAGCGGGAGCTACATGCACAGGGGTTGCCCTTTTTTATGCCAATATTCGACAACTTTCATATACTTTTGGCAACTTTTTATACTATTTTTGGGACTAACATATTGATCCAGTGCCTAGTGTCAGTTCCTGTTTGTTGCATGTTTTTTGTTTCGCACAAAATCCATATCAAACGGAGTCCAAACGGGACAAAATCTAACGGAGATTTTTTTTCAAATATATGTGATTTTTGGGAAGAAGAACCAATATGAGACGATGCCCGAGGGGGCCACGAGGTAGGGGGCGCGCCTTGGGCCCTCGTGGCCACCTCGTAAGGCGGTTGGTGCCCTTCTTTCGCTGCAAGAAAGAAAATATCCGGATAGAAATCACATTAAAATTTTAGCCCAATCGGAGTTATGGATCTCCTGGAATACAAGAAACGGTGAAAGGCCAGAATCTGAAACGCAGAAACAAAGAGACAGATCCAATCTCGGAGGGGCTCTTGGCCCTCTGCCGCCATGGAGGCCATGGACCAGAGGGGAAACCCTTCTCCCATCTAGGGAGAAGGTCAAGGAAGAAGAAGAAGAAGAAGAAGAAGAAGAAGAAGAAGAAGAAGAAGAAGAAGGGGGGGCTCTCTCCCCCTCTCTCCCGGTGGCGCCGGAACACCGCCGGGGCCATCATCGTGTGACGACGATCTACACCAACACCTCCGTCATCTTCACCAACATCTTCATCACCTTCCCCCATCTATCTACAGCGGTCCACTCTCCCGCAACCCGCTGTACCCTCTACATGAACATGGTGCTTTATGCTTCATATTATTATCCAATGATGTTCCAATGATGTGTTGCCATCCTATGATGTCTGAGTAGATTTTCGTTGTCCTATCGGTAATTGGTGAATTGCTATGATTGGTTTAATTTGATTGTGGTTATGTTGCTGCCTTTGGTGCCCATCATATGAGCGCGCGCGTGGATCACACCATAGGGTTAGTAGTATGTCGATAGGACTATGTATTGGAGGGCAAGAGTGATAGAAGCTTCAACCAAGCATAGAAATTGATGCATACATGATTGAAGGGGGACCAATATATCTTAATGCTATGGTTGGGTTTTACCTTAATGAACGTTAGTAGTTGCGGATGCTTGCTAATAGTTCCAATCATAAGTGCATAGAATTCCAAGTTAGGGATGACATGCTAGCAGTGGCCTCTCCCACATAAAACTTGCTATCGGTCTAGTAAAGTAGTCAATTGCTTAGGGAAAATTTCGCAACTCCTGCCACCACTTGTCCACACTCACTATACTAATATTATTGCTTCTTTACCTAAAACAGCCCCTAGTTTTTATTTATGTACTCTTTATATTCTTGCAAATCTATCCCATTACACCTACAAAGTACTTCTAGTTTCATACTTGTTCTAGGTAAAGCGAACGTCAAGCGTGCGTAGAGTTGTATCGGTGGTCGATAAAACTTGAGGGAATATTTGTTCTACCTTTAGTTCCTCGTTGGGTTCGGCACTCTTACTTATCGAAAGAGGCAACAATTGATCCCCTATACTTGTGGGTTATCAAGACCTTTTTCTGGCGCCGTTGCCAGGGAGTTATAGCATGGGGTGAATATTCTCGTGTGTGCTTGTTTGCTTTATCACTAAGTAGTTTTTATTTTGTGCTCTTGTTTTCTATCTTTCGTTATGGGTAGTAAATGCAAAATACCAAAAAAATAGTGGTACCTACTGAACCAATGGTTGAAGAACCACTCAAAATCTAGCACACTCCTGAAGCTTTTTACTTGGATCATCTTCCATCCCTATGTGCTCGTGCTGAAACCCCAACTAGCTTAGTTGAGGGCAAATCTTTAGATGAGCATGCTTGTTATGTGCGACACCGCTTATCTGAAAAAGGGAAACTTTTACTGGATCAAATTCATCATTTGCAATGTATGCTTGGAATGTATGTGAAATATATGATTTTACTTGTTTTTCTGAAGACCCTAAGAAACACCTTCCCTACCAATGTGAGTTTAGTGATAATGGAATCGTATCTTCGTATGCTAAGGGTGTTTATAATTACTATGATGTTCAACAAATTGAAGAATTTGTTGCTTTTAAGGGTGTGCTAATGAAATTGCTTCTTTGATTGGAAAGTATGATGCTACTATTTACAAATCTAAATTTTTTGCCATACTTAAATACTGTTATGATAATTATGCTTCTAATGCCTATGTTAAACCATATATTGAGGACTCCTCCATTGTACAAGAAGAGACTAATATTTTGCAGGAGTCTATGGGAGAAGGAATTGATGAAACTATGGGCTCATTGGATGAAAAAGATGACGAGGAGAGCGAAGAACAAAAGAAGGAAGAGCGGATTAGCTACCCATGCCCACCTTCTAATGATAGTAACTCTTCAACTCATACATTGTTTAATTTCCCTTTGTGCTTACCGAAGGATGATTGCTATGATGATTGTTATGATCCCCTTGATTCTTTTGAAATATCCCTTTTTGATGATGCTTGCTATGCTTGTGGCCAAGATGCTATATGAATTATGCTTATGGAGATGAACTTGCTATAGTTCCTTATGTTAAACATGAAATTGTTGCTATTGCACCCACGCATGATAGTCCGATTATCCTTTTGAATTCTCCCAACTACACTTATCGAAGAAGTTTGCCCTTATTAAGGATTATATTGATGGGTTGTGTTTTACTACTACACATGATGATTTTGATAGATATAATATGCATGTGCTTTATGCTCCTACTTGCAATTATTATGAGAGAGGAACTATTTATCCACCTCTCTATGTTTCCCACATGATAAAATTGCAAGAAACTGTTTATACTATGCATTGGCCTTTACTATGTGTGCCTGAATTGTTCTTTTATGACATGCTGATGCATAGGAAGAGATTTAGGCTTCGTTGTTGCATGATATATGTTACTTTGTGCTCACTACTAAATCAAAAATCATTGTTAATTAGAATTGGCTTTGATATACCTTGGGATCCGAGTGGATCGATTACTTGAGCACTTTATGCCTAGCTTAATGGCTTTAAGGAAAGCGCTGCCCGGGAGACAACCCGGAAGTTTTAGAGAGTCATTTATTTCTGTTGTGTGCTTTTATAAAGTTTAAAAACAATAATAATGTGCCAAGATTTGGCTTTAGGATGTTTACATTGCTTGTTGGTTTGTGCGGTGCAAGACAGAAACTTTGGCTGTAGTGCGCGATTTTACATTTTTTACTGGAACATCAACGATTCTGAAACTTTTTGCACTATCTTTTTATACAAATTGTTTATTTTTCAGAATTTTTGGACTACCAGAAGTATGGTGAATGTTCAAATTACTACAAACTGTCCTGTTTAAGACAGATTCTGTTTTTGATGCATAGTTTGCTTGTTTTGATGAAACTATCGGTTTCTATCAGTGGATTAAGCCATGGAAAAGTTATATTACAGTATCTAGAGTGCAAAAACAAAATATGAATTGGGTTGCAACAATACTTAGAGTAGTGATTTGCTTTATTATACTAACGGATCTTACCGAGCTTTCTGTTGAGTTTTGTGTGGATGAAGTGTTCGAAGATCGAGAAGGTCTCGATGTGAGGAAAAGGAGGAGAGGCAAGAGCTCAAGCTTGGGGATGCCCAAGGCACCCCAAGTAAATATTTAAGGAGACTCAGGTGTCTAAGCTTGGGGATGCCCCGGAAGGCATCCCATCTTTCTTCAACAAGTATCAGTATGTTTTTGGATTCATTTCGTTCATGTGATATGTGCAAATCTTGGAGCGCCTTTTGCATTTAGTTTTCACTTTTGTTTGATGCCCCATGTTGGTACGAGATAGTCCATGGTTTATGTATAGAGTTCTCTTTGCACTTCACTTATATGTTTTCAGTATGGCTTTATAGAATGCTTCATGTGCTTCACTTATATCATTTGAAGTTTGGATTGCCTATTTCTCTTCACATAGAAAACCGCCATTTGTAGAATGCTCTTTTGCTTCACTTATACTTGTTAGAGCATGGGCATATGTTTTGTAGAAAGAATTAAACTCTCTTGATTCACTTATATCTATTTAGAGAGATGACAGGAATTGGTCATTCACATGGTTAGTCATAAAATCCTACATAAAACTTGTAGATCACTGAATATGATATGTTTGATTCCTTTTAATAGTTTTGCGATATAAAGATGGTGATATTAGAGTCATGCTAGTGGGTAGTTGTGGATTGTAGAAATAATTGTGTTGAAGTTTGTGATTCCCGTAGCATGCACGTATGGTGAACTGTTATGTAACAAAGTTGGAGCATGAGGTATTTACAGATTGTATTCCTTATGAGTGGCGGTCGGGGACGAGCGACAGTCTTTTCCTACCAATCTACCCCCCTAGGAGCATGCGCGTAGTACTTTGTTTCAATGACTAATAGATTTTTGCAATAAGTATGTGATTTCTTTATGACTAATGTTGAGTCCATGGATTATACGCACTCTCACCCTTCCATCATTGCTAGCCTCTTCGGTACCGTGCATTGCCCTTTCTCACCTTGAGATTCGGTGCAAACTTCGCTGGTGCATCCAAACCCCGTGATACAATACGCTCTATCACACATAAGCCTCCTTATATCTTCCTCAAAACAGCCACCATACCAACCTATTATGGCATTTCCATAGCCATTCCGAGATATATTGCCATGCAACTTCCATCATCATCATATACATGACTTGAGCATTCATTGTCATATTGCTTTGCATGATCATAAGATAGCTAGCATGGTATTTTCATGGCTTGTTCGTTTTTTGATATCTTTGCTATGCTAGATCATTGCACATCCCGGTACACCGTCGGAGGCATTCATATAGAGTCATATCTTTGTTCTAGTATCGAGTTGTAATATTGAGTTGTACGTAAATAAAAGTGTGATGATCATCATTATTAGAACATTGTCCCATGTGATGTTATCAAAATAAAAGTGGCCAAAGAAGCCTCCCCCCCAAAAGTAAAGAGAGGCCAAAGAAGCCTACAAAAAATGGAAAAAAAGAGAGAAAAAACAAAAAAATGAGAGAAAAGAGAGAAGGGACAATGTTACTATCCTTTTACTACACTTGTGCTTCAGAGTAGCACTATGTTCTTCATATAGAGAGTCTCTTGAGTTATCACTTTCATATACTAGTGGGAATTTTCATTATAGAACTTGGCTTGTATATTCCAACAATGGGCTTCCTCAAGTGCCCTAGGTCTTCATGAGCAAGCAAGTTGGATGCACACCCACTTAGTTTTAGTTTGAGGTTTCATACACTTATAGATCTAGTGCATATGTTGCATGGCAATCCCTACTCCTCGCATTGACATCAATTGATGGGCATTTCCATAGCCCGTTGATTAGTTGCTGCTACCTCTTGAGCACTACATTGGTTTTTCCTTGAAGATGAAAGGGTGATGCAGCAAAGTAGCGTAAGTATTTCCCTCAGTTTTTGAGAACCAAGGTATCAATCTAGTAGGAGGCCACACGCAAGTCCCTCGTACCTACACAAACAAATAAGAACCTCGCAACCAACGCGATGAAGGGGTTGCCAATCCCTTCACGGTCACTTACGAGAGTGAGATCTGATAGAGATAATAATGATAAGATAAACATTTTTGGTATTTTTATGATATAGATTGAAAGTAAAGATTGCAAAGTAAAATAGTTTGGAAACTTATATGATGGAAAATAGACCCGGGGGGCATAGGTTTCACTAGTGGCTTCTCTCAAGATAGCATAAGTATTACGGTGGGTGAACAAATTACTGTCGAGCAATTGATAGAAAAGCGAATAATTATGAGAATATCTAGGCATGACAATGTATATAGGCATCACGTCCGTGACAAGTAGACCGACTCCTGCCTGCATCTACTACTATTACTCCACACATCGACTGCTATCCAGCATGCATCTAGAGTATTAAGTTCATAAGAACAGAGTAACGCCTTAGGTAAGATGACATGATGTAGAGGGATAAACTCAAGCAATATGATATAAACCCCATATTTTTATCCTCGATGGCAACAATACAATAAGTGTCATTTCCCTTTCTGTCACTGGGATCGAGCACCGCAAGATTGAACCCAAAGCTAAGCACTTCTCCCATTGCAAGAAAGATCAATCTAGTAGGCCAAACCAAACTGATAATTCGAAAAGTGTCACATCCCTAGCTTCTGGTAATCCTCTAGGCTAGCTTCATGTGTGCACCATGTCTAAATTCTGAAATTTGAAATGAGGAAATTGAAAGCCTCGGAAATCATTTTAATAAAGGGGCAAGATACCCTAAAATTGCACTCAGTAAATCCAAAATGCCCTAGAAATAGCTCTGACAATTTTGGAACATTTCTAAGGAATTATTTGGGCTCTGATTTTAAATCAATATTCTATTTGAATTTGGAGTTATATTCATAATATATAATGAATATATTTTCAAATGCCCTGAGATATTTTATGTATATGAGGAGTAGATCTTAAGTGACATAAAATTATCCAGGGGAGTTTTGGCACTGTTTTCAAATTTGTTTGAATTTGAATTGAGTGGCAATTAAATAAAACAAAATAGAAGAAAAATTAAAAAAAGACAGAAACCTCACCTGGGCCACTTACCTGAACCTACCTGGCCACTTACCTGGCAGCCCAAGTAGGCGGCCCAGCCCACCAACCCCTGCCAGTCGTCTCCTAGCTTCTGCTAGGAGGACGACGCCGTGTCAACGCGCGCGCAACCGAGCTCCACCTCCTGCTTCCACCTCCTGCTCCCCCTTCGCCATGTCCTCGCGACGCCACGGAGAAGCCCAGAGACCCCTGTCCTCTCACTCCCTCGCCCCCAACCTCTTCCCCTCCTCCTTTGTCCTCTCTCTCTCGCACGGCCGAACGCCGGCGACGTCGCTGAAGGAAATATGCCCTAGAGGCAATAATAAAGTTATTATTTATTTCCTTATATCATGATAAATGTTTATTATTCATGCTAGAATTGTATTAACCAGAATCATAATACATGTGTGAATACATAGACAAACAGAGTGTCACTAGTATGCCTCTACTTGACTAGCTCGTTAATCAAAGATGGTTGTGTTTCCTAACCATGGACAAAGAGTTGTTATTTGATTAACGAGATCACATCATTAGATGAATGATCTGATTGACATGACCCATTCCATTAGCTTAGCACCCGATCGTTTAGTATTTTGCTATTGCTTTCTTCATGACTTATACATGTTCCTATGACTATGAGATTATGCAACTCCCGTTTGCCGGAGGAACACTTTGGGTGCTACCAAACGTCACAACGTAACTGGGTGATTATAAAGGAGCATTACAGGTGTCTCCAAAGGTAGATGTTGGGTTGGCGTATTTCGAGATTAGGATTTGTCACTCCGATTGTCGGAGAGGTATCTCTGGGCCCTCTCGATAATGCACATCACATAAGCCTTGCAAGCATTACAACTAATGAGTTAGTTGCGAGATGATGTATTACGGAACGAGTAAAGAGACTTACCGGTAACGAGATTGAACTAGGTATTGGATACCGATGATCGAATCTCGGGCAAGTAACATACCGATGACAAAGGGAACAACGTATGTTGTTATGCGGTCTGACCGATAAAGATCTTCGTAGAATATGTAGGAGCCAATATGGGCATCCAGGTCCCGCTATTGGTTATTGACCGGAGACGTGTCTCGGTCATGTCTACATTGTTCTCGAACCGAAGGGTCCGCACGCTTAAGGTTTCGATGACAGTTATATTATGAGTTTATGAGTTTTGATGTACCGAAGGAGTTCGGAGTCCCGGATGAGATCGGGGACATGATGAGGAGTCTCAAAATGGTCGAGACGTAAAGATCGATATATTGGACGACTATATTCGGACATCGGAAAGGTTCCGAGTGATTCGGGTATTTTCGGAGGTACCGGGGAGTTACGGGAATACGGGGAAGAGTATTGGGCCTTAATGGGCTTTAGTGGGAAGGAGCCAGGAGGTGGCGCGCGCCCCTCCCAAGTCCTGTCCGAATTGGACAAGGGATTTGGGGCGCGGCCCACCTCTCCCTTCCTTCTCCACTTCCCTCCTTTCCCCCCTTCTCCTAGTTGGACAAGGAAAGAAGGAGTCCTACTCCCGGTGGGAGTAGGACTCCCCTTGGCGCACCAACTCCTAGGCCGGCCGCCCCTCCTCCCTTGCTCCTTTATATACGGGGGCAGGGGCACCCCATAGACACACAAGTTGATCCTTGGTGATCGTTCCTTAGCCGTGTGGGGTGCCCCCTGCCACCAAATTCCACCTCGATCATATTGTTGTAGTGCTTAGGCGAAGCCCTGCGTCGGTAGTACATCAAGATCGTCACCACGCCGTCGTGCTGACGGAACTCTTCCTCGACGCTTTGCTGGATCGGAGCCCGAGGATCGTCATCGAGCTGAACGTGTGCTAAGAACTCGGAGGTGCCGGAGTAACGGTGCTTGGATCGGTCGGATCTGGAAGACGTACGACTACTTCCTCTACGTTGTGTGATCGCTTCCGCAGTCGGTCTGCGTTGGTACGTAGACAACACTCTCCCCCCTCGTTGCTATGCCATGATCTTGCGTGTGCGTAGGAAATTTTTGAAATTACTACGTTCCCCAACAGTGGCATCCGAGCCTCGGTTTTATGGTTTGATGTTATTTGCACGAGTAGAACACAAGTGAGTTGTGGGCGATACAAGTCATACTGCCTACCAGCATGTCATACTTTGGTTCGGCGGTATTGTTGGACGAGATGACCCGGACCAACCTTACGCGTACGCTTACGCGAGACCGGTTCCCTCGACATGCTTTGCACATAGATGGCTTGCGGGCGACTGTCTCTCCAACTTTAGTTGAACAAAGTGTGGCTACGCCCGGTCATTGAGAAGGTTAAAACGGAGTCTATTTGACAAACTATCGTTGTGGTTTTGATGCGTAGGTGAGATGAGTTCTTGCTTAAGCCCGTAGCAGCCACGTAAAACTTGCAACAACAAAGTAGAGGACGTCTAACTTGTTTTTGCAGGGCATGTTGTGATGTGATATGGTCAAGGCATGATGCTAAATTTTATTGTATGAGATGATCATGTTTTGTAACCAAGTTATCGGCAACTGGCAGGAGCCATATGGTTGTCGCTTTATTGTATGCAATGCAATCGCGATGTAATGCTTTACTTTATTACTAAGCGGTAGTGATAGTCGTGGAAGCATAAGATTGGTGAGACGACAACGATGCTACGATGGAGATCAAGGTGTCGCGCCGGTGACGATGGTGATCATGACGGTGCTTCGGAGATGGAGATCACAAGCACAAGATGATGATGGCCATATCATATCACTTATATTGATTGCATGTGATGTTTATCTTTTTATGCATCTTATCTTGCTTTGATTGATGGTAGCATTATAAGATGATCTCTCACTAAATTATCAAGAAGTGTTCTCCCTGAGTATGCACCGTTGCCAAAGTTCGCCGTGCCCAGACACCACGTGATGATCGGGTGTGATAAGCTCTACGTCCATCTACAACGGGTGCAAGCCAGTTTTGCACACGCAGAATACTCAGGTTAAACTTGACGAGCCTAGCATATGCAGATATGGCCTCGGAACACGGAGACCGAAAGGTCGAGCGTGAATCATATAGTAGATATGATCAACATAACGATGTTCACCATTGAAAACTACTCCATCTCACGTGATGATCGGTTATGGTTTAGTTGATTTGGATCACGTGATCACTTAGAGGATTAGAGGGATGTCTATCTAAGTGGGAGTTCTTAAGTAATATGATTAAATTGAACTTAAATTTATCATGAACTTAGTCCTGGTAGTATTTTGCAAATCATGTTGTAGATCAATAGCTCGCGTTGTTGCTTCCCTGTGTTTATTTTGATATGTTCCTAGAGAAAATTGTGTTGAAAGATGTTAGTAGCAATGATGCGGATTGGATCTGTGATCTGAGGTTTATCCTCATTGCTGCACAGAAGAATTATGTCCTTGATGCACCGCTAGGTGACAGACCTATTGCAGGAGCAGATGCAGATGTTATGAACGTTTGGCTAGCTCAATATGATGACTACTTGATAGTTTAGTGCACCATACTTAACAGCTTAGAATCGGGACTTCAAAGATGTTTTGAACGTCATGGACCATATGAGATGTTCCAGGAGTTGAAGTTAATATTTCAAGAAAATACCCGAGTTGAGAGATATGAAGTCTCCAACAAGTTCTATAGCTAAAAGATGGAGGAGAATCGCTCAACTAGTGAGCATGTGCTCAGATTGTCTGGGTACTACAATCGCTTGAATCAAGTGGGAGTTAATCTTCCAGATAAGATAGTGATTGACAGAATTCTCTAGTCATCATCACTAAGTTAGTAGAACTTCGTGATGAACTATAATATGCAAGGGATAACGGAAACAACTCCCAAGCTCTTCGTGATGCTGAAATCAACGAAGGTAGAAATCAAGAAAAACATCAAGTGTTGATGGTTGACAAGACCACTAGTTTGAAGAAAAGGGCAAAAGGGAAGAAGGGGAACTTCAAGAAGAACGGCAAGCAAGTTGCTGCTCAAGTGAAGAAGCCTAAGTCTAGTCCTAAGCCTGAGACTAAGTGCTTCTACTGCAAAGGGACTGGTCACTGGAAGCGGAGCTGCCCCAAGTGATTGGCGGATAAGAAGGATGGCAAAGTGAACATAAGTATATTTGATATACATGTTATTGATGTGTACTTTACTAGTGTTTATAGCAAACCCTCAGTATTTGATACTAGTTCAGTTGCTAAGATTAGTAACTCGAAAAGGAGTTGTAGAATAAACAGAGACTAGTTAAGGGTGAAGTGACGATGTGTGTTGGAAGTAGTTCCAAGATTGATATGATCATCATCGCACACTCCCCTATACTTTCGGGATTAGTGTTGAACTTAAATAAGTGTTATTTGGTTTTTGCGTTGAGCATGAATATGATTTGATCATGTTTATTGCAATACGGTTATTCATTAAGTCAGAGAATAATTGTTGTTCTGTTTACATGAATAAAACCTTCGATGATCATACACCCAATGAAACAAGTTCATTGGATCTCGATCGTAGTGATACACATATTCATAATATTGAAACCAAAAGATGCAAAGTTAATAATGATAGTGCAACTTATTTGTGGCACTGCCGTTTAGGTCATATTGGTATAAAGCGCATGAAGAAACTCCATGCTGATGGGCTTTCGGAATCACTTGATTATGAATCACTTGATGCTTGCGAACCATGCCTTTTGGGCAAGTTGACTAAAACGCCGTTCTCCGGAACAATGGAGCAAGCAACAGATTTGTTGGAAATCATACATACTGATGTATGTGGTCCGATGAATATTTAAGGCTTGCAGCGGGTATCATTATTTTCTGACCTTCACAGATGATTTGAGCAGATATGGGCATATCTACTTAATGAAATAGAAGTTTGATACATTTGAAAAGTTCATATAATTTCAGAGTGAAGTGGAAAATCATTGTAACAAGAAAATAAAGTTTCTACAATCTGATCGTGGAAAAGAGTATTTGAGTTACGAGTTTGGTCTTCAGTTAAAACAATGTGAAATAGTTTCACTACTCACGCCACCTAGAACACCACAGCATAATGGTGTGTCCGAACGTCATAACCGTACTTTATTGGATATAGTGCAATCTATGATGTTTCTTACCGATTTACCACTATCGTTTTTGGGGTCATGCATTAGAGACAGCTGCATTCACGTTAAAAAGGGGCACCATCTATATCCGTCGAGACGACGCCTTATGAACTATGGTTTGGCAAGAAACCAAAGTTGTTGTTTCTTGAAGTTTGGGGTTGCGATGCTTATGAGAAAAAGTTTCATCCTAATAAGCTCAAACCCAAATCGGAGAAATATGTCTTCATAGGATACCCAAAGGAGACTGTTGGGTACACCTTCTATCACAGATCCTAAGGCAAGACATTCATTGCTTATAATGGATCCTTTCTAGAGAAGGAGTTTCTCTTGAAAGAAGTGAGTGGGAGGAAAGTAGAAAACTTGATAAGGTAATTGTACCTTCTACCTTATTGGAAAGTAGTTCATCACAAAAATCTATTCTTGTGACTACTACACCAATTAGTGAGAAAGCTAATGATGATGATCATGTAACTTCAGATCAAGTTACTACCGAATCTCGTAGGTAAACCAGAGTGAGATCCGCACCAGAGTGGTACGGTAATCCTGTTCTGGAGGTCATGTTACTTGACCATGAAGAACCTACGAACTATGAGGAAGCGATGATGAGCCTAGATTCCGCGAAATGGTTTAAGGCCATGAAATCTGAGATATGATCCATGTATGAGAACAAAGTTTGGACTTTGGTTGACTTGCCCGATGATCGGCAAGCAATTGAGAATAAATGGATCTTCAAGAGGAAGACGGACGCTGATAGTAGTGTTACTATCTACAAAGCTAGAATTGTCGCAAAAGGTTTTCGACAAGTTCAAGGTGTTGACTACGATGAGAGCTTCTCACTCGTATCTATGCTTGAGTCTGTCCGAATCATGTTAGTAATTGCCGCATTTTATGAAATCTGGCAAATGGATAAACAAAACTGCATTCCTTAATGGATTTATTAAAGAAGAGTTGTATATGATGCAATAGAAGGTTTTGTCAATCCGAAAGGTGCTAACAAAATGTGCAAGCTCCAGCGATCCATCTGTGGACTGGTGCAAGCATCTCGGAGTTGGAATATACGCTTTGATGAGTTGATCAAAGCATATAGTTTTATACAGACTTGCGGTGAAGCCTGTATTTACAAGAAAGTGAGTGGGAGCACTACAACATTTCTGATAAGTATATGTGAATGACATATTGTTGATCGGAAATAATGTAGAATTATTCTGTAAAGCATAAAGGAGTGTTTGAAAGGAGTTTTTCAAAGAAAGACTTCGGTGAAGCTGCTTACATATTGAGCATCAAGATCTATAGAGATAGATCAAGACGCTTGATAAGTTTTTTCAATGAGTACATACCTTGACAAGATTTTGAAGTAGTTCAAAATGGAGCAGTCAAAGAAAGAGTTCTTGCCTGTATTATAAGGTGTGAAGTTGAGTAAGACTCAAAGCCCGACCACGGCAGAAGATAGAAAGAGAATGAAAGTCATTCCCTATGCCTTGGCCATAGGTTCTATAAAGTATGTCATGCTGTATACCAGATCTATTGTATACCCTGCACTGATTTGGCAAGGGAGTACAATAGTGATCTAGGAGTAGATCACTGGACAGCGGTCAGAATTATCCTTAGTGAAATAAGGATATGTTTCTCGATTATGGACGTGATAAAAAGGTTCGTCGTAAAGGGTTACGCTGATGCAAGTTTTGACACTAATCTAGATGACTCTAAGTCTCGGTCTAGATACATATTGAAAGTGGGAGCAATTAGCTAGAGTAGCTCCATGCAGAGCATTGTTGACATAGAAATTTGCAAAATACATGTGGATCTGAATGTGGTAGACCTGTTGACTAAGGTTCTCTCACAAGCAAAACATGATCACACCTTAGTACTCTTTGGGTGTCAATCACATAGCGATGTGGATTAGATTACTGAATCTAGTAAACCCTTTGGGTGTTGGTCACATGGCGATGTGAACTATGGGTGTTAATCACATGATGATGTGAACTATCGATGTTAATCACATGGTGATGTGATCTAGATTATTGACTCTAGTGCAAGTGGGAGACTGAAGGAAATATGCCCTAGAGGCAATAATAAAGTTATTATTTATTTCCTTATATCATGATAAATGTTTATTATTCATGCTAGAATTGTATTAACTGGAAACATAATACATGTGTGAATACATAGACAAACAGAGTGTCACTAGTATGCCTCTACTTGACTAGCTCGTTAATCAAAGATGGTTGTGTTTCCTAACCATGGACAAAGAGTTGTTATTTGATTAACGGGATCACATCATTAGATGAATGATCTGATTGACATGACCCATTCCATTAGCTTAGCACCCGATCGTTTAGTATGTTGCTATTGCTTTCTTCATGACTTATACATGTTCCTATGACTATGAGATTATGCAACTCCCGTTTGCCGGAGGAACACTTTGGGTGCTACCAAACATCACAACGTAACTGGGTGATTATAAAGGAGCATTACAGGTGTCTCCAAAGGTAGATGTTGGGTTGGCGTATTTCGAGATTAGGATTTGTCACTCCGATTGTCGGAGAGGTATCTCTGGGCCCTCTCGGTAATGCACATCACATAAGCCTTGCAAGCATTACAACTAATGAGTTAGTTGCGAGATGATGTATTACGGAACGAGTAAAGAGACTTACCGGTAACGAGATTGAACTAGGTATTGGATACCGACGATCGAATCTCGGGCAAGTAACATACCGATGACAAAGGGAACAACGTATGTTGTTATGCGGTCTGACCGATAAAGATCTTCGTAGAATATGTAGGAGCCAATATGGGCATCCAGGTCCCTCTATTGGTTATTGACCGGAGACGTGTCTCGGTCATGTCTACATTGTTCACGAACCGTAGGGTCCGCACGCTTAAGGTTTCGATGACAGTTATATTATGAGTTTATGAGTTTTGATGTACCGAAGGAGTTCGGAGTCCCGGTTGAGATCGGGGACATAACGAGGAGTCTCGAAATGGTCGAGACGTAAAGATCGATATATTGGACGACTATATTCGGACATCGGAAAGGTTCCGAGTGATTCGGGTATTTTCGGAGGTACCGGGGAGTTACGGGAATACGGGGAAGAGTATTGGGCCTTAATGGGCTTTAGTGGGAAGGAGCCAGGAGGTGGCACGCGCCCCTCCCAAGTCCAGTCCGAATTGGACAAGGGATTTGGGGCGCGGCCCACCTCTCCCTTCCTTCTCCACTTCCCTCCTTTCCCCCCTTCTCCTAGTTGGACTAGGAAAGAAGGAGTCCTACTCCCGGTGGGAGTAGGACTCCCCTTGGCGCGCCAACTCCTAGGCCGGCTGCCCCTCCTCCCTTGCTCCTTTATATACGGGGGCAGGGGCACCCCATAGACACACAAGTTGATCCTTGGTGATCGTTCCTTAGCCGTGTGCGGTGCCCCCTGCCACCAAATTCCACCTCGATCATATTGTTGCAGTGCTTAGGCGAAGCCCTGCGTCGGTAGTACATCAAGATCGTCACCGTGCCGTCGTGCTGACGGAACTCTTCCTCGACGCTTTGCTGGATCGGAGCCCGAGGATCGTCATTGAGCTGAACGTGTGCTAAGAACTCGGAAGTGTCGGAGTAACGGTGCTTGGATCGGTCGGATCGGGAAGACGTACGACTACTTCCTCTATGTTGTGTGATCGCTTCCGCAGTCGGTCTGCGTTGGTACGTAGACAACACTCTCCCCCCTCGTTGCTATGCATCACCATGATCTTGCGTGTGCGTAGGAAATTTTTGAAATTACTACATTCCCCAACAGTCGCTGCTCGTCACCACCGCGGCCACCGAGCCCCCCTTGCCTATCCAGCTTGTCGCCGAGGTCTGCCATGCCCCGAAGACCCTCAATGACGAAGATGAAGACCCCGGGAGCCCTGCAGCATCGCCACCACCACCATCTCCATCCCCTGCCTTGGCGGCCGCCGTCGCACGATTTGCTGCATGCCGGTCGTCCCCGAGCCCACTGACCGTCCCTGCATGTTCGCTGTGAGCACCCGCCTCGTCTCCCCCTTCTCCCCTGGTCATGCTCGCCCCCTAGGCCATAGCCCCGCCATGACCGAAAGCTTGCTCGCCGCCGTTCATGTCGTTGCTGTGGCGAGAGCCCACGCGCGTCGCATCCGAGGATGCTATCGTCCTCAGCACACTCCCAGGAGCCTAGAACTGTTGTCCGTTCGACCTCGCATGCACCGTAGCATCTTAGCCGTCGAGCTCGTACTCCGACCGCCGCCGCGGGCTCATCTCCGGCGAGTATAGGCCACCCCAGCCACTGTCGCTCACCCAGTTGGATGCGGCGCACCTTCAGCTACCAGTAGACACAAACCACGCGCAAAACCGAGCCCCGTAGCGAGTTTCCGACGAACTTCCGCCGCTGATCTGGTCGTCGCCGGCCTAAGTCTGGCGGTGATGACGTGGCATTATCATTAGTGGCTAATCCCCCAATTAGCACACTAACAGACACTGACAGCGGGCCCCACCACAGGGTAAAACCCCAGTCAGCACCAGATTTGACCGTGGTTTAGTCCCTGGGTCAATGACATGCGGGTCCCACCAGTCAAAGTTGACCCGGTCAACTCGGTTGACCTGCTGATGCGGTAGTGACACAATGCTGATGTCATTAATCATTTTCTCGATTTAAACTTATTCAGGAAATTTCAGAAAATAGCTAAAACTTCTAAAAATCATAGAAAATAATCTATAACTCCAAATGAAATAATTTATATATGAAAAATTATCAGAAAAATCCAAGGAATCTGAATATGGCATTTTCATGCATGTTTGAACAACTTAACCTCACTGTTTAGTCCAAAACATGATAATGCACTATTTGAATTCATAGTTTGAATTTGATTTTGAACCTAGTGTTCAAACCAACTCCATTTAACATGTTGCTAGTTGCATTAGGTCAAAACACATCATATTGACATGTCATGATCATGCATCATATTGTGCATCGCATTGATTGTGCTCTTCCTTGTTTGCCGGTAATTGTCCCCTCTCGGTAGACGCTGCTCCGACGCTGTGATCGTTGACACTGATGAAGACTCAATGTTATCTTCAGAAGTGCCAGGCAAGCAAAACCCCCTTGTTCATTCCGATATAATCCCACTCGCTCGCTCCTGCTCTCTTTTACTGCATTAGGGCAACACCGATTCAACTGTTACATGCTGCGGTAGTTGAACCCTTTCCTTTGCATGACCTGTCATTGCCACAGTAAATAGATGAAACCCACTAGCATGAGTAGGAGTTGTTTGAGCCCTGTTGTGCCTACTCATTCATGCTTGTTTGTCATGCCTACTATTGCTTAGAGTTGAGTCAGGTCTGGTTCATCGGGGATGAATTGGAATGTGGTGAACATGTCCTACTGTTGAGAGCGAAGTGTGTGAACACGATTTGGTAAAGGTAGCGGTGAGAGGCCATGTAGGAGTACATGGTGGGTTGTCTCATTGCAGCCATCCTCAGGAACTGAGTCCTGTGTTTGTGATCCATGAACAATTACTACCACACATTGGGTTCCGGTAACTCGGCCCCTCTCAGCTTATTAATCAACTCGATCTCTGTCCAGGAGTTGCAACTAGTTTCTGGTGTTTGTAGGTAGTGTTAGTGGTCTACCAAGTGGCACCTGGTACAGGTGGGCTTGGGACAGACTAGGCACCGTGGCACGGTGTACCAAGTGGCACCCGGATGGTGGGCTTGGGAACCCTGCACACATCATTCGGGGCCATGAGCGACACCCCGGCCGGATCTCCTTGCTGATGGAACCCGAATAGGTGATAAACCTGGACGAGAGACTTGTTGGTTAGTCAGGTCGTGGCCGACTCCCTCGCCTGGCTTCCGCTTGAAGGTTGCCGAGGTACATGACATGTACAGGGCTATAAGTGGCGAGAGCGTGTGTGAAGAAGTACACCCCTGCAGGGTTATCATTATCTATTCGAATAGCCGGATTCCTCGGATATGGAAACTTGGACCCCTTGCATAGTTCATAGACAAGTGAAAGTGGATACTCTAAAATGCGCAAGATAAGCGTGAGTGCTGTGGATGGCGTTCTCGCAGGGAGACGGGAGCAGATCCATAGTGGTGCATTGGTATGGTGAATTTGTGGACTCGTGTGCGCCACCTCAAAAGAGTTACTTGCAATCATAGTTCAGGTTAGCCACTGAGTCAAAGCTGGCTTGCTGCAGTTAAACTCCACCACCCTCTTTGTTGATACCGATGCATATGTAGTTAGTTCTGATGTAAGTCTTGCTGGGTACATTTGTACTCATGTTTGCTTATTTTATGTTTTGCAGAGAGACTTCAATCTCGCTAGTAGTTCCACGTGGGCTTCGACGTTTAGCTTGTTACCTCAGCTACGATCTTGTACCCTTGGGAGGGTCTGGTAGATAGTCAGGCTTCTCAACCTTTTTCATTTGTAGATGTCTGTACTCAGACATGTTAAGCTTCCGCATGTGCTTTGACTTGTATGCTCTGAATGTTGGGTCTTGAGACCCTTGTTTGTAATATCTCGATCCTCGGAGCCTAATGAATAAATACTTGAGTCGTAGAGTTATGTTGTGATGCCATGTTGTAATTACACATATCGAGCATATTGTGTGTATGATTGAAATGCTTGGTATGTGTGGGATCCGACAACCTAGTTGACTATCCTTGGTAGCCTCTCCTATGGGGAAATGTAGTCTTTTGCTTCCATGAGCCATAGTAGTCCGCTACAGCCCGGTTCACCGAAGTCCTGCTAGCCCAGCACTACTGCTCAGGACACTTGACTGGCCAGCATGTGTTTCACTTCGTTCCTGTGTCTGTCCCTTTGGGGAAATGTCACGCGGTGACATGCGGAGTCCTGCCTAGCCTGCTACAGCCTGGGTTCCTGGAGTCCTGTTAGCCTAGTGCTACAGCCCGGATTCACACGCTGCTGACCGACATGCTCGATGTGATTCATGTATGCCTGTTCCCATGAGTTAGTGCCACTTTGGGTTCACGACTAGTCATTTCGTCCCGGGTTCTCTGTCATATGGATGCTAGCGACACTATCATATACATGAGCCAAAAGGCGCAAACGGTCCCGGGCCAGGTAAGGTGGCACCCATGGGAATACCGTGCATGAGGCCGCAAAGTGATATGATGTGTTACATGCTAGATCGGTGTGACGTAGGATCGGGGTCCTGACAGCTTTGGTATCAGAGCCTAACTGCCTGTAGGTTTACCAAGCCAAACTGGTCGAAGTCGTGTCTAGAAATGCTTCAGTTATATAAGGGAATTGATTGTGGAAGAGAACGTAAGGCTCTTTTTACTCCTTATCCTCATGACCTTCTGATCTGAGTCATCTTATCTTTTCTACGGGGTTAAGAACTAGGCTTCTCTTCTATCTCTCAGGATGACGTGTTACGAAACCGTAGTTGCCTAGGATTGTTGAGTTCAAGCCTCAGTTCAGTTCCTACTACTTCCGTGTGTTCATAGTTGGTCTTGGAACCTTGATATTGTGCTTCTGAGTGGTTATGCCACCATTTTGCAGGGTGTCTCAAATTAATTTGAGCATCTGCAGCCGTTATGTTGTCCGAGTCATCCCAGGTCTCTACATAGTCTGATGCAATTGCAAATCCTTTCTTTCCACTCCTGATGTTCTTTTGGGCCAGGTTAATCACACTAATTGTGAGTTGAGGTATTTTATTGCCTCGACATATATGTTGGAGCTATTATTATGACCCTAGGTGTCTTAGGGAGTCATCTAGTAATCTAGCAATGCTATGTGTTCCCGGTGTGATGATTCTGGCCACCATTCTCGAAAGCATCCCGTGATGCCATTTAGCTAGTAGGCATTCTATTCGTGGGTTTTTGAACCCGAGACTCACCCTACTTGCTTCATGTTGATAGTGTTTGCTAGTTCCTTAGGACATTAGTAAACCTTGTGATAGACCTCGAGGTTCGTGGTATATCATTCTTCCAGTACCATGAACCAATATGGCAGAAGTTCTTTTGAACCAAAAGATCACAACCACTGTGCTCTTGATGAGTTCTTTATTCTATATTGTGACCCTGCCAATTCTATCTCTCCGCATGGGTTATCCGGAAGAAACCTGTTGGACTCAGTTCGACGTACTAATCTATGCATCCACAACTCAAAATGTTATATGTTCCTTGAGTTGTTACTCTTCACCTGTATTCCGACCATTGTCTATCATTCGATAGTCAAGAGTATGTTGCAATCATGTTCATCGATGGCTATTATTCTTGTGGTTCGTCCAGCCGTTCTGGTTCAGCATGACTAGGAGAAACAAACTCCAGAACCTCATCCATATCTAGGATTGGGTCAAAACAATGGTATTCCGCAGATCAAAATGCCAATCCAGCTTTTGCTTTGCTCTACCTTGGAGTGTTACCATCTTTATGTTAGGAGTGTCATGAGAATTGCACCACCTCTTATGAATTCTTGACGCAGTAATACTTCTTGCCATCATTGTTCATTCCTTGGTTCTGTGTTATTGTAATCGGAATGCCGACGAGTGAACCATGATGTGCGAAATCAATACTCCTAGCAACCGTGTTGCTTAGTAGTTAATGGACAATATTCTCATTCTTAGCGTGTTAGTTATTAAATCATCATCCTAAGATTGATCGTGCTACCTAGTCCTTATCTCTGGTGCACTCTTCGATTGATGAGTTAAGATTGTGTCAATCCCTCACACTTTTGATCATATCATCTTGCCCTGAAAAGCAAGGTTGATCTCGAGCTTAGTAACATATCGATGGTCCATGATTTTCCGAATATCTTCTCGGAAGTATTACCAGGTTGTCACCTGACCGCTATGTTGAGTTCGTGATCATGTGGGTTTTCCTCCAAACCACCCATTCTCCAAGAATCTGTGATGGATACCCTGAGCTAATTGGTTAAGCTAAACAACAACTTGGAGAGTTGGAAGATGGAAGCTTGTCCGACTTAGTTCATTACTAAGGGATATCCTTGTGTGTGTGTGTGTGTTGAAGAAAGATGATATCTTCATCGACTGATCCCCGTGATCAGCTGTTGAATCTATTATCTTGTCCAAACCTTGATTTGAGTGTGGGCTATCGTCAAATCAAATCAGAACCAACGATGTTCGTAATGTTGTCTTACTTGCGGTTGTCCCTCGAGCATACACCATTATATCTTTTGGTTCTGACCAATGCTATCATCTTGTTCACATAGTTGTGGAATTCCATCTATATGGCAACTTGGATGAATTGTTGTTGAGCCCATCGACAACATCCATGTCCTCTCCATGATTTTGTCGAACATTAAGCGAGTGTTGGAAACTTTTGAAAGCATCTCTTCATGCTAGCTCATGAAGCATATGTTGGATGGAAGAAGTGACTTCCTCGAATTCTTGTGCATTTGGTGCAAGTTGCCGCTGTGAGTTCGAGAAAGATTGGTTTTGTGTTCCTCTGGAATCATCCCAAGTCAGTCATGCATGTGCGAAGTATTCTACAGTTTGATAGACTGATCATCTTCGTTCCATATGAATTCCTAGCACACAAGCCACTGAGTGATTTGTTCAAGGTAAAGAAGTCTAATTTAAGTGCACAAGACTTTGATATCCTCGATGATGGTTTCCCACATGAACCCGGTAGTATTTTTATTATAAGACTACTATATGGTCATGCTTGTCTGGGACAGCATGTTCACATGTTCTAGCAAAACTGCTCATGTTTTAGAGTTTGCTATCGTTGTTCATTTCCTGATAATCTTGCAACGTCATGTCGTCGATTTGTGTTGCAAACTTTCATTTTCTTTTCTAGACTCGATGAGTCTGGAATATCCTGACACCAACTAGATCTGAATCTTAGGCAGATATGATGGTTGGAGCATTTTCCAAGAACTATAATATTGGTCTCTCGATAATTGGTAAAGTGGATGTCGTGGCCAACACATCCAGCCGGAAGACCTGTTATTGTAGTATCTCGATTGAAGAAAGTTGGCCACCTCCCCATGAGGATTTCGTAGGATTTACCTCCGTAGTTAATCCTTGCGGATTCTTGTTCTCCCGAAGTCTGACCTTTTACTTGATGTCCTAGATACCAAACCATATCAATAAATGGGTTATCCTAGCACATCAAGGAGAACATTAGAAGCGGAGTGCTAAATGTCTCTCGATCGATCATCCAGATTTTGTTTCCTTGGCCTCGCTAAGGTGAAATCTGAGAAAGTGTTATCTTCCTTTGCATCTGCATCATCCATCACCATTCATCATGGTGGTATGTTGTGTTGCCAGGATCCCTGACACGAATATTGGTAAAACCTTGATGAATATGGAGATGCTCAAGTTCTTGAGAGCATGCACAAGAACTAGGTTTTACCGTTGGTGTTGACTGGGATTTGCTTCTAGTTTCCTCGGTTATGTTATAACCTTTTCAAACAATGGACTCACTCTCGACTGTTGAGTTCTTCCCCAGTTACCAGAATCATTCCCAACATTTGCATTTTGTTCCCAGCTTGCACCTCAGTAGTTGTTGTTCAGGATCATCTTCAAAAGTGGACTACCATGGGTCCCATCCATTTCCGATGATAAGCTAAAATCATCCATTGCGTTGTCTTCAACAAGGTAGTCCACATCATCCATCCTAGTCGGAGTATGTCATTCTTTTGAACTCCTTCAAATGATCAATTGTGATTGCCTTAGGCTGGTATAAAGAGTTTCAATGATCTCCGTATCAAAAGTAATTCTTTTTGCCACTTAAGGGAATATCTCTACGAGTCACCTTCCTTCAGATGTCTTGTTATGGTATCATGGCAATTATTTCCTCGCCACCTTGACAACATCCACCATCTTTCTAAGCGTGGAATTGTTGCCCACCAAATCAAACTCCGTCGCTTGTTCTTCCATCCCTCTCGATGTGTTTCATGTCTCAGCTCGAGAGATGTTTCAATGTCTCACTCGATGAGTGATCCTGAGTTGTTCGATCTTCGAGAAGATCGATCCTTCTGGAGTTTTCCCTTTCCTCTCATTGTCATGTTAGTTGGAGTTCTCAGAGCAATACATTGAGACAAAGATGGTGACTGAATCAACGTTCATTTGAAGTGCAACCTGGATCGTGAAGATTGCATTAGTTGCGTTCCCCCATCATCTTACCCTACGCTTGAATCTCGGGACGAGATTCTTGTTTAGTAGGGGTGAGCTGTCACATCCCTAGCTTCTGGTAATGCTCTAGGCTAGCTTCATGTGTGCACCATGTCTAAATTCTGAAATTTGAAATGAGGAAATTGAAAGCCTCGGAAATCATTTTAATAAAGGGGCAAGATACCCTAAAATTGCAATCAGTAAGTCCAAAATGCCCTAGAAATAGCTTTGACAATTTTGGCAAGAGTTATAAATCAAACCAAAATTTTGGAACATTTCTAAGGAATTATTTGGGCTCTGATTTTAAATCAATATTCTATTTGAATTTGGAGTTATATTCATAATATATAATGAATATATTTTCAAATGCCCTGAGATATTTTATGTATATGAGGAGTAGACCTTAAGTGACATAAAATTATCCAGGGGAGTTTTGGCACTGTTTTCAAATTTGTTTGAATTTGAATTGAGTGGCAATTAAATAAAACAAAACAGAAGAAAAATTAAAAAAAGATAGAAACCTCACCTGGGCCACTTACCTGAACCTACCTGGCCACTTACCTGGCAGCCCAAGTAGGCGGCCCAGCCCACCAACCCCTGCCAGTCGTCTCCTAGCTTCTGCCAGGAGGACGCCGCCGTGTCAACGCGCACGCAACCGAGCTCCACCTCCTGCTTCCACCTCCTGCTCCCCCTTCGCCCTGTCCTCGCGACGCCACAGAGAGGCCCAGAGACCCCTGTCCTCTCACTCCCTCGCCTGCAACCTCTTCCCCTCCTCCTCTATTCTCTCTCTCTCTCTCTCTCTCTCTCGCACGGCCGAACACCGGCGACGTCACTGCTCGTCACCACCGCGGCCACCGAGCCCCCCTTGCCTATCCAGCTTGTCGCCGAGGTCTGCCATGCCCCGAAGCCCCTCTATGACGAAGATGAAGACCCCGGGAGCCCTGCAGCATCGCCACCACCGCCATCTCCGTCCCCTGCCTTGGCGGCCGCCGTCGCACGATTCGCCGCCTGCCGGTCATCCCCGAGCCCACTGACCGTCCCTGCATGTTCGTTGTGAGCACCCGCTCGTCTCCCCCTTCTCCCCTGGTCGCGCTCGCCCCCTAGGCCAGCCATGACCAAAAGCATGCTCGCCGCCGTTCATGTCGCTGCCGTGGCGAGAGCCCACGCGCGTCGCATCCGAGGATGCTATCATCCTAAGCACACTCCCAGGAGCCTAGAACTGCCGTCCGTTCGACCTCGCATGCACCGTAGCGTCTTAGCCGTCGAGCTCGTACTCCGGCCGCCGCCGCGGGCTCATCTCCGGCGAGTATAGGCCACCCCAGCCACTGTCGCTCGCCCAGTTGGATGCGGCGCACCTTCAGCTACCCGTAGACACAAACCACGCGCAAAACCGAGCCCCGTAGCGAGTTTCCGACGAACTTCCACTGCCGATCTGGTCGTCGCCGGCCTAAGTCCGGCGATGATTACGTGGCATTATCATTAGTGGCTAATCCCCCAATTAGCACACTAACAGACACTGACAGCGGTCCCCACCAAAGGGTCAAACCCCAGTCAGCACCAGATTTGACCGTGGTTAAGTCCCTGGGTCAATGACACGCGGGTCCCACCAGTCAAAGTTGACCCGGTTAACTCGGCTGACCTGCTGACGTGGTAGTGACACAATGCTGATGTCATTAATCATTTTCTCGATTTAAACTTATTCAGGAAATTTCAGAAAATAGCTAAAACTTCTAAAAATCATAGAAAATAATCTATAACTCCAAATGAAATAATTTATATATGAAAAATTATTAGAAAAATCCAAGGAATCTGAATATGGCTTTTTCATGCATGTTTGAACAACTTAACCTCACTGTTTAGTCCAAAACATGATAATGCACTATTTGAATTCATAGTTTGAATTTGATTTTGAACCTGGTGTTCAAACCAACTCCATTTAACATGTTGCTAGTTGCATTAGCTCAAAGCACATCATATTGACATGTCATGATCATGCATCATATTGTGCATCGCATTGATTGTGCTCTTCCTTGTTTGCCGGTAATTGTCCCCTCTCGATAGACGCTGCTCCGACGCTGTGATCGTTGACACTGATGAAGACTCAATGTTATCTTCAGAAGTGCCAGGCAAGCAAAAACCCCTTGTTCATTCCGATATAATCCCACTCTCTCGCTCCTGCTCTCTTTTACTGCATTAGGGCAACACCGATTCAACTGTTACATGCTGCGGTAGTTGAACCCTTTCCTCTGCATGACCTGCCATTGCCACAGTAAATACATGAAACCCACTAGCATGAGTAGGAGTTGTTTGAGCCCTGTTGTGCCTACCCATTCATGCTTGTTTGTCATGCCTACTATTGCTTAGAGTTGAGTCAGGTCTGGTTCATCGGGGATGAATTGGAATGTGGTGAACATGTCCTACTATTGAGAGCGAAGTGTGTGAACACGATTTGGTAAAGGTAGCGGTGAGAGGCCATGTAGGAGTACATGGTGGCTTGTCTCATTGCAGCCGTCCTCAGGAACTGAGTCCTGTGTTTGTGATCCATGAACAGTTACTACCACACATTGGGTTCTGGTAACTCGGCCCCTCTCGGCTTATTAATCAACTCGATCTCTGTCCAGGAGTTGCAACTAGTTTCTGGTGTTTGTAGGTAGTGTTAGTGGTCTACCAAGTGGCACCCGGTACAGGTGGGCTTGGGACAGACTAGGCACCGTGGCACGGTGTACCAAGTGGCACCCGGATGGTGGGCTTGGGAACCCTGCACACATCGTTTGGGGCCGTGAGCGACACCCCGGCCGGATCTCCTTGCTGATGGAACCCGAATAGGTGATAAACCTGGACGAGAGACTTGTTGGTTAGTCAGGTCATGGCCGACTCCCTCAACCGGCTTCCGATTGAAGGTTGCCGAGGTACATGACGTGTATAGGGCTATAAGTGGCGAGAGCGTGTGTGAAGAAGTACACCCCTGCAGGGTTATCATTATCTATTCGAATAGCCGGATTCCTCGGATATGGAAACTTGGACCCCTTGCATAGTTCATAGACAAGTGAAAGTGGATACTCTAAAATGCGCAAGATAAGCATGAGTGCTGTGGATGGAGTTCTCGCAGGGAGACGGGAGCGGATCCATAGTGGTGTATTGGTATGGTGAATTTGTGGACTCGTGTGCGCCACCTCAAAAGAGTTACTTGCAATCATAGTTCAGGTTAACCACTGAGTCAAAGCTGGCTTGCTGCAGTTAAACTCCACCACCCTCTTTGTTGATACCAATGCATATGTAGTTAGTTCTGATGTAAGTCTTGCTGGGTACATTTGTACTCACGTTTGCTTATTTTATGTTTTGCAGAGAGACTTCAATCTCGCTAGTAGTTCCACGTGGGCTTCGACGTTTAGCTTGTTACCTCAGCTACGATCTTGTACCCTTGGGAGGGTCTGGTAGATAGTCAGGCTTCTCAGCCTTTTCATTTGTAGATGTCTGTACTCAGACATGTTAAGCTTCCGCATGTGCTTTGACTTGTATGCTCTGAATGTTGGGTCTTGAGACCCTTGTTTGTAATATCTCGCTCCTCGGAGCCTAATGAATAAATACTTGAGTCGTAGAGTTATGTTGTGATGCCATGTTGTAATTACACATATCGAGCATATTGTGTGTATGATTGAAATGCTTGGTATGTGTGGGATCCGACAACCTAGTTGAGTATCCTTGGTAGCCTCTCCTATGGGGAAATGTAGTCTTGTGCTTCCATGAGCCATAGTAGTCCACTACAGCCCGGTTCACCGGAGTCCTGCTAGCCCAGCACTACTGCTCAGGACACTTGACTGGCCGGCATGTGTTTCACTTTGTTCCTGTGTTTGTCCCTTCGAGGAAATGTCACGCGGTGACATCCGGAGTCCTGCCTAGCCTACTACAGCCCGGGTTCCCGGAGTCCTGTTAGCCCAGTGCTACAACCCGGATTCACACGCTGCTGACCGACATGCTCGATGTGATTCATGTATGCCTGTTCCCATGAGTTAGTGCCACTTTGGGTTCACGACTAGTCATGTTGGCCCGGGTTCTTTGTCATATGGATGCTAGCGACACTATCATATACATGAGCCAAAAGGCGCAAACGGTCCCGGGCCAGGTAAGGTGGCACCCGTGGGAATACCGTGCATGAGGCCGCAAAGTGATATGATGTGTTACATGCTAGATCGGTGTGACTTAGGATCGGGGTCCTGACAAAAAGACTGGCAAAGATAACCAATCATGCATAAAATATTTCAGAGATGAATCAAATATTGTTCGTAGATAGACTTGATCATAAACCCACAGTTCATCGGATCTCGACAAACACACCGCAAAAGAGTTACATCGAATAGATCTCCAAGAAGATCAAGGAGAACTTTGTATTGAGATCCAAAGAGAGAGAAGAAGCCATCTAGCTACTAACTATGGACCCGAAGGTCTGAAGTAAACTAGTCACACATCATCGGAGGGGCCATGGAGTTGATGTAGAGGCCCTCTGTGATCAATGCCCCCTCCGACGGAGCTCCAGAAAAGGCCCCAAGATGGGATCTCTTGGGTATAGAAGGTTGCGGCGGTGGAAATAGGGTTTCATGGTGCTCCTGGATGTTTTCGGGGTATGTGAACATATATAGGAGGAAGAAATAGGTCAGTTGAGCCACGAGGGGGAGGGCGCACCCAGGGGGTATGCGCGCCCCCTGCCTCATGGACGCCTTGTTCGTTTCTTGACGTCCACTCCAAGTCCTCTAGATCATGTTTGTTCCAAAAATCACGCTCCCGAAGGTTTCATTCCGTTTGGACTCCATCCGATATTCCTTTTCTGTGAAACACTGAAATAGCCAAAAAAAATAGCAATTTGCACTGGGCCTTGGGTTAATAGGTTAGTCCCAAAAATAATATAAAAGTGTAAAATAAAGCCCATTAACATCCAAAACAAATAATATAATAGCATGGAACAACCAAAAATTATAGATACGTTGGAGACATATCAGCATCCCCAAGCTTAATTCCTGCTCGTCCTTGAGTAGCACTACAAAAAAATACACTTCCATGATGATACGTGTATGTCACAGTAGGTCTCGTTTTCTGTCATGCATGTACATCCATGACAAATTTATGACAGAATCAAGATAGTCATACCTGTGCTGTCGTAGAAGTGTTCCATGACATTACCAAAATTATCATCACGGAAGTGTCCACTTCCATGACGATAAATTGCACGTCATAGAAGTGCTTTCGGCAAGGGTGACCGACACGTGGCATCCATCGTAACGTAAGGCCGTTAAGCTATCGGGTCTGGTTTTGGATCCGATAACCCGTTAACAGCCCCGACCAATGGGGTTTTTCCACGTGTAAAATCATCATTGGTTGGAGGAAACACGTGTCGGCTCACCGTTGGGACAGATGTCATCCACTCATTGGACACAAAGTGCCTATGATACATTGACACGTGGCACAGCCCAACAGAGGCCCATTCCTGTGAAAAGGCCGGCCTGTTTGACTTGGTCAAAAGGTGGCAGGACGGCCCACGGCAAGCCTGTTAACGGCATGTTCGCATATAGCCCATTTATAGCCCGCTAACCCAGGACCCATTTACAGCCTAACCAAATTAGGCCCAGTAGCGCCATCTGGGCCATCCAATATAATTCCAGCCCGTTTTAACTTCTGGCCCATGTATGGCCCATGATGTCTTTCGGCCCATATGAGGCCCTTATTACTATCGGCCCATTAACGGCCCATGGTAAAACTGGCCCGTAATGAACAGTGTATCACTTTATACCCATTAACGGCCCGTGGTGAAACTGGCCCATAATGAACAATGTATCACTTTATACCCATTAACGGCCCATTATTCCGTTGGGCCGTTTCCAGCCCATGTTATCTTTCGGCCTTCTTGGGGCCCATTTATTCTTGGGCTCATTTCCACATTCGTTTACTCACGGCCCATTACTGTCATTTTCTGCTTGTGGGCCAAATTCAGCATGTGGTTACAGTCGGCCCGTTTGTGGCCTGTTAATACGCTGGGTCGTTTTCATAGCGTCATCAAAATACGGCCGATTAACGACGGCCCATTATGGTCGGCCCATGAACGAACGATTTCAACTCTAGCCCATTTACGGCCATAATGTGGTCTGTTATTGGCCCATGTTTGGCCAACCGATCATAAGCCCGTAGAAGGCCCATTGATGATACGGCCCGTAGAAGGCCCATTGTGCCTACGCGTATAAGGCCCATTGTTTCTATGCCACATAGAAGGCCCATTGTTTCTACGACCCTTAGAAGGCCCATTGTTTCTACGGCCCATAGGAGGCCCATGTAAACTACAGCCGGTGGGCATCAAAGTTCGCCACCAATGCAAATATAGGGAACACCCTACACTATACAAAAATGGCTTGTTGTTTTCTTCAGCCAGTGGCTGCACGTTAAGAACAAATTTTGTATCGCACCAAAACAAATTACAACTATAAAACAAAAGGAAGGTTGGCATAAAAGTTAACAGTTTAGCAGATAAATGCACCACCAGAAGTTCAGAAGCTCAGTTCATTTGACCTGACTATTACGTTTTCATGTTGTATTGTCCAATGGAGCACCATAACCTTCGCCGTCAGTTCTCCTAGGTTCCTGAACAACATAGAAAATGTCTGATAGTCTGGTTTCAAAACCATGCATATCTTGACAACATCGAACAATGTCTCTCCTTGTTTCACAAAGGGTCTCTGTTAGGGAATGGACTTGTGTCTGGAGCGCAGATACAACATTGTTTTGAGCTTGCATATCTTGATCATGAGGCAGTTTGGACGAGATTTCCTTAACAACCAACCTAGTATTACGCAGGAACGTGCTTTTGGCACTGTTAGTGGACAGGTACTGGCCCACTGCAGCAAGAGCTGACATTCGGTTATAGTTGCCTCGCCACCTTTAGAAGGTGGCGGTTCCACCATTTTTTCCATAGCTCTCTGAAAAGTTGTGGTTTTACATTAGTAGTATCATAATAGAAGATATTAAGGAGGCAGCAAAACCAAACAAAATAGCTTTGGTCTATTGCAAAACTTATTCTGGTGAAGCCATGTAAAATACTAGTTGTATTTTATTGCGAAGTACATAATAAAACCAGGTTCCAAACATATGACCATGTACCATCTCTAATGTATTGTCTATTTATTCACATTGTATTGAGGGCTAAGGATAAAGAGACAAAGTTTATAATATGGTAGGCATAGTACGACATCATTCATATCACAAAACAACTGAGAACAGACAAACATGCAATTGTAACGTTGTGTGGGCAAGTCCAGCACGAAACTAGATTACAGGTCAAGATCAAAGGAACATCACTCCTCTCTTTTAAACCTTGTAAGGTGCAATGATACGCTAAGACAATTGTGTATAAAATTGAAAAGAGTAATAGACATTGGCTGCAAACCATGCAGTTCAAGGCACAAGCTAGAGTAAGTAGTAGTTAAAAGGCATGAGGATTAAGGACTTACAACAACGGCTTTGACTGGTGTAGTCATGCCCTTCTTCTTGCTGGTGTGACAGTCCTTGAAGATTTCCACAGCATTTGGTTCAGGTACTTTTTGGTCCTTGCGGGCTTTCCTATGCATTTGGAACAAGTCAATATAGATATGATAATATGGTACAACGAAAAGAGTGAAACAACAGCTAATTACAAGAGCCTCACAGTGTGCAATATAGCTACGAGATCTCGTCGTTTGTTGGAATTTCACTTTCGTATGGTTGGCCTTGTTCTTTGAACATTTCACCTACAAGAAGATAGATTTGTGTGGCACATGCGTAAATAGGACTTCAACATGTGATCTGATCACATATATATAATGTACCTCATACTTCAGATCGGACCAGTGTTTAACGAGGCCTCTCTAGTCTTCATCAGATATATTTTCCACTAGAGATGTTTGGGCAAGTTCACTGTTAGCCTTGCCTTCAAAGTGAGTTTTCCTCAAGTTATACCGATACTGTCGCAGAGCAGACTTGAAAACATGGGTGCAAGCTTGTCTGGTTGCATCATCTTGGCCATCCAACTTGAACCTCATCTGTTGAAAATTATGGGAGTCTCATTATCAGCAACCTAGAAAGTATTGGATAGAGCAAGATGATATTACTAGTTTCCACACATAACCATACTTACAGATAAATGGTCGAGGAAGGTGTTGAACTGGGTTTCGTCTTTTTCATTCTTGTACTGAATACATGTTGGGAGGATACGTACATGACACCTAACAGCAACCGCTGCCTCTGATACTAACTTGGCTGATTCTGTAGAATCACGTGGCCTTTTTAAACCTGCCTCAAAATGTATCTCCATTCTTCCTCCTCTAGATTTAGTTAACCTATCGAGCATTATCCCTGATGTTTGTTTCCTCTTGCGCCTAGGTGCTAGTCCAACAACAAACATAGGAAGTGTTAGTGTACATCAAACTGTGAGACTACATATAAAGAAGCATGCAACTGTAACTTGACTCCAGCAACTACCTTCTTACTGTTGAAGCTCACAAAGTTCATCTGATCTTGCCAACTCATCTTGTGTGAAGAGTGCTTCAGAAGTAGTGTCAGGTGGCAAGGGAGCTTGGGAACGTGCTGCTAGCTGAGTTGACGAATGAGTAAATCATGCAACTGGTGGTACTGTGGAAGGTGTTGCAACAACTAGGGTTGTCTCTGCTTGTTTGGTGGCAGCTATTTGTTTCTGTTTGGCTTGTTTTGCAGCTCGTGTAGCATGGGATACCCTGTCGATACAATTTTCCGCTAGACTTTGACCTTCTATTGCACCATCAGTACCAGCAGAATCTGCAGGATTGTTCCGCTTCCCTTTCCCCGTCGTTCTGTCTTGCTTCCTCTTTCTCTATGCCATGTTAAGTCAAGCCGACAAGAAAAAACAAATAACAATTTAGTTCTTCAGAACAAATGTACTTTGATGTAAGAACATGGTGTGATAGAAAGATATTGTATGTTCTAGAAACAAGAACACGCGTTTTAGTCACAAGTATAATGTGTAAAGTAATGATGTCTACTACACAACCTTCTTCTTGTAGACGTTGTTGGGCCTCCAAGTGCAGAGGTTTGTAGGACAGTAGCAAATTTCCCTCAAGTGGATGACCTAAGGTTTATCAATCCATGGGAGGCATAGGATGAAGATGGTCTCCCTTAAACAACCTTGCAACCAAATAACAGAGAGTCTCTTGTGTCCCCAACAAACGTAATACGAAGGTAAATTGTATAGGTGCACTAGTTAGGTGAAGAGATGGTGATACAAGTGCAATATTAATGGTAGATATATGTTTTTGTAATCTGAAAATATAAAAACAGCAAGGTGACTAATGATAAAAGTGAGCACAAATGGTATTGCAATGCTAGTAAACAAGGCCTAGGGTTCATACTTTCACTAGTGCAAGTTCTCTCAACAATACTAACATAATTGGATCACATAACTATCCCTCAACATGCAACAAAGAGTCACTCCAAAGTCACTAATAGCGGAGAAAAAACGAAGAGATTATGGTAGGGTACGAAACCACCTCAAAGTTATTCTTTCCAATCAATTCGTGTGCCAACCCCTAGGCATAGGTTCATGGGCGGAACCTGCAAGTTGATCACCAAAACATACATCAAGAGAATCAATAGAATAACCCATTGTCACCATGATTATCCCACGCAATACATACATCAAGAGTTCTCAAATCCTTAAAGACTCAATCCGATAAGATAACTTCAAAGGGAAAACTCAATCCATTACAAGAGAGTAGAGGGGGAGACACATCATAAGATCCAACTATAATAGCAAAGCTCGCGATACATCAAGATCGTACCACCTCAAGAACACGAGAGAGAGAGAGAGAGATCAAACACATAGCTACCGGTACATACCCTCAGCCCCGAGGGAGAACTACTCCCTCCTCGTCATGGAGAACGCCGGGATGATGAAGATGGCCACCGGAGAAGGATTCCCCCTCCCGCAGGGTGCCGGAATGGGTCTAGATTGGTTTTCGGTGACTACGGAGGCTTCTGGCGGCGGAACTCCCAATCTATTGTGCTCCCCGATGTCTTTAGGGTATATGGGTATATTTGGGATGAAGAAGTACATCGGTGGACCTCCGGGCTGTCCACGAGGCAGGTGGGTGGGCGCGCCCAGGGGGTGGGCGCGCCCCCACCCTCGTGGGAAGCCCGGGACTCTCCTGGTCCATCTCCGATACTCAGTGGGCTTCTTCTGGTCCAAAAATAAGTTCCGTGAAGTTTCAGGTCAATTGGACTCCGTTTAATTTTCCTTTTCTGTGATACTCTAAAACAAGGAAAAAACAGAAACTGGCACTAGGCTCTGGGCTTTGGGTTAATAGGTTAGTCCCAAAAATAATATAAAAGTGTATAATAAAGCCCATAAACATCCAAAACAGATGATATAATAGCATAGAACAATCAAAAATTATAGATATGTTGGAGACGTATCAGCATCCCCAAGCTTAATTCCTGCTCGTCCTTGAGTAGGTAAATGACTAAAACAGAATTTTTGATGCGGAATGCTACCTAACATATTTCTCTAAGTAATTATCTTCATTTTGGCATGAATGTTCAGATCCATAAGATTCAAGACCAAAGTTTGATATTGACATAAAAATAATAATACTTCAAGCATACTAACTAAGCAATCATGTCTTCTCAAAATAACATGGACAAAGAAAGTTATCCCCACAAAATCATTTAGTTTGGCTATGCTCAATCTTCACCACACAAAGTATTTAAATCATGCACAACCCCGATGACAAGCCAAGCAATTGTTTCATACTTCTGGTGTTCTCAAACTTTTTCAATCTTCACGCAGTACATGAGCATGAGCCACGGACATAGCACTATATGTGGAATAGAATGGTGGTTGTGGAGAAGTCAAAAGGGAGAAGATAGTCTCACATCAACTAGGCGCATCAACGGGCTATGGAGATGCCCATTAATAGATATCAATGTGAATGAGTAGGGATTGCCATGCAACGGATGCACTGGAGCTATAAATATATGAAAGCTCAACAAAAGAAACTAAGTGGGTGTGCATCCAACTTGCTTGCTCACGAAGACCTAGGGCACTTGAGGAAGCCCATTGTTGGAATATACAAGCCAAGTTCGTGGTATTCTCACGGGGGGTGCAAGACGACATATGCCACAAGGTGGCTCAGTGTGTGGGCAAGACTACTGCCAGAATATCCAGGGACAGGTATGCGAGTAGCACGCGCTAGTTTACCTAGGTTCGGGGCTCTCCGGAGAGATAACGCCCCTACTCCTGCATGTTTGAGTATATATCTGGGGTGTACATCGGGTAGTACAAGGTGCTCCTGGAGCTGTATCTGAGGTCAGTGCCATAGGCATCTGGCCTCGTATATATGCAGGTGGCCGGATGAGCATGCAAGCTCTAGTGGCCGAGTGGCATGGGGCTGCCTAAATGGGTGTGTGCTCGTGGACATGTATGCATGCGTATGTGTGTGGATGGCTGGCTAGCTAGCCCTCTTGCTTGCTATCTTGCTTGTGTGTGTGTGTGTGTGTGTGCGTGTGCGTGAGTCCATCCCCTGATGGATGGATGTGTGCCTATATATATATATAGGTGTTGGCATGGGTGGTAGTGGCTTTGGTTGTAAGCTACCTTGGGTAGCTTACAAGCCAAGCTATGTAGGCATGGCTAGTGGCATGGTGCATGTCATGCTTGTCCCCTGGGGTACTTTATAAATCAAAACCCAGGGGACACGGTACACTGTAGATGATGTCGCGGTATGGTCGTCCCATCGGTGTCTCGTCAGGCTGCAGTTGACTTCGGGCAGTCGGCTGGTTGGAGCAGTCGGCAGCCAGCAGCTGGCCTGGTGGAGCAGTCGGCAGCCAGAAGTCGGCCTGGTGGAGCAGTCAGCAGCCAGCAGTCGGCCTGGTGGAGTAGTTAGCAGGCAACAGTCGGCCTGGTGGAGCAGTCAGCAGCCAGCCGCCGGCCAGGTAGTTGGACTGAGGGGCTTTGCTAGCCCCGATGTCTTGAATTCTTGTCTCGCCGTCTTCGGGGTATCCATGTCCAATTACTCCGACAGTAGCCCCCAAGCCTCCGGGCAACTTGGTAAAGTTGGGCGGATGTTTTTTGGCGAGTGTTCATGGAAATGATCATGAAAAAGACAAAGTTAGTCCACGCAGATATATCAAATGTTTGCTTTTAGCATTGCAAGTTTTATGCGGGGGGTGCCGACTCGGTTTCGTCCGAGCCCCCTTAATCTTTTTCGTGTTCCCTCCGCTTTTTGGCGTGTGCTCTCACTCGCCGGACAGCCGCTCTGCGGTCTGTGGCTGAGAGTGGGCCGCGAAGTGGAGTGTACAGTACTTAGAGTCTGGGAGCAGATTCAACCGAGTAGATACTTGTAAAGGAAACGGCCGGATCGCCCGAACCGTTTTTCTTCCCGGACGTTTTTCACGTGGGTGGCCTCCAGCATTTACTCTTGCTAGTCGGACAACCGCTTCGTGGTCTGTGACTAAGAGTGGGCCTTTGGTACCGCGCACGCTACTAAGCCGTCTGCGAGAACTATCGTCTTAGGCCAAGCGGCTAGCCCCTGGGCCAACTCTGGCTGGCGCCGGGGCGAACAGTGATGCAACTATAATGAAATGCACAGATAGTTCCCCGAGCATCGCTCGGGGTTATCCGTGCTTGCGTGGTGCAAAAATATGCGGGTGAGGAGCTCACATTGGTTTTTGTGTAGCCGAGGCAGAGTTTGCTGAAAACAGTCGGCGCACCCGCTGGGTGCAGCCTTCGAGCCTCCGGGTGCTCGAAGTGGAGTCCCGGCCGGTCAGGCTCAACCGGCCAGGTGGCGAAGCGTCTTGCAGTGCCCATTTTCTTCTTTATCTCTTCAGCCGACTGCCGGCAGCCGGACAAAACTCTTCTTTTGTCTGCAATCGTTGCGGGGGCGCACCAGCGCACCCGCTGGGTGTAGCCCCCGAGATTCGGGCCGAGTGCTGAGCAGTCGGGCCGGATCTCCCGGCAACTACTTTGTCGTCTTCTTCGCGGGGGTGCGTCAGCGCACCCGCTGGGTGTAGCCCCCGAGATTCGGGCTGACTGCTGAGCAGTCGGGCCGGATCTCCCGGCAACTACTTTGTCTTCTCTTGTTGAAGTTTGTGCTTTTTTCTTCTTCTCTTTGTCCGGTTGTGGACAGTCGGGCACACATTTCTTTTTCATCCAGCGATGTAGTAGGATTTTGCTTTTTTCCAGCCGGCATATCACTTCATTCATCATTTTTTTCTTGCGGCCGGCTGTTGACTTGGTTACTCGGAGCTCTTTTCCTTTGCACGAGCAGTCGGCCACAGCGGGCAGACGGCCTCTCTTTTTTCTCTCTTCTTCTTGTTTATTTTTCTGCCCGACTCCATGTGGGCAGCCGGACCTCTATCTCTCTCTCTCTTTTTTTCAGGTGCCGGCCATAGTAGGCGGCTCGAGCGGGACGCAGCAGGCGCAGGCTGGCGGGGCCGTCTGGCGGAGAGCCGGCCGCGGGGCGAGCAGGGCTGGCCACCGCGGGAGCCGGCAGACGCGGTGGTGAGGGAGCAGAGCAGGCAAAAGCCGGCGCGGGAAGCGGCAGCGAGGCCGAATCGGGACGGGGCCGCAGCCAGCGCGGACGGCAGGACAAAGCCGGCAGGTGGCCGGGCCGGGACGCGGCCGCAGTCGGAGCGGGTGGAGCCGCCCACGCGGGGGCGCGCGGGAGGGCGGAGTCGCGCGCGGGGGTCCCAGGGAGTCGGCCCGGCGGAGCGAGCAGATCCCGTCCAGGGAGGCGACCGGACGCTCGGGGGCGCGGAGGAGAGCCAGAGGGGCGGAGCCTCGTCCGCGAGCATGCGCACGCATGCGTGAGTGGCGGACGACGGAGCAGGAGGCGGACGCCGGCTGGGAGGCGCGAGGAGGAGTAACCGGCCAGCTCCCAACGGGCGATGTAGACCTCCAGGCTTGGGCAGGGGAGCAGCGGAGCTGGAGCAGCATGGAGCAGCGGCCCAGCGCGCAAGGGGCTGCAGTGACGCCGCGAGAAGGGAGCAGCGCCCGGAGCAGCGTGCGGAGGCGGGCGTACGCCGGACGGTCGTGGTGGAGCGGAGCGAGGCAAAGTATGGCTAGTGTACGGGGCAATGCCCGACTTGCATCTGACAACTTTTTTGATAGAGCATGGCCATTATTTGGGCTATGAGTTTGGGAAGTGTACGAGGCATGTATGGCTATGGTTTGACCATACTTTGACTTGTATCTAGCTAGCTCGCAAAGATGGCATGTAGAGGAGCGAATGCATGTTCCGGCCAGAGCAAGGCGTAGCGCAGAGGGGAGCCGACGCGAGCGGCGCGTGGATGGACACAGCAGACCGAGGCCAGGCACCGCGCGCGGCGCGCGCACGGACGGGCGGCCGGTGATGTGGGGATGACGAAGATGGCGAAGCCGACGGCGAGGACGCGCCGTCCCGCACGGCCGCTCCGGGGGCGGGTCGAAGTCGAGCCTACGAGCACTACCGGAGAGATGGCGCGACGCCGCGGCAGCGATGGCGAAGATGGTCCCGCCCGGACTGCGAAACCAGCAGCAGCGCAGTAGCATAGTACCGCCCCACGGTGGGCGCCAAATGTCGTGGTATTCTCACGGGGGGTGCAAGACGATATATGCCACAAGGTGGCTTAGTGTGTGGGCAAGACTGCTGCCGGAATATCCAGGGACGGGTATGCGAGTAGCACGCGCTAGTTTACCCAGGTTCGGGGCTCTCCGTAGAGATAACACCCCTACTCCTGCATGTCTGAGTATATATCTGGGGTGTACGTCGGGCAGTACAAGGTGCTCTTGGAGCTGTATCTGAGGTCAGTGTCGTAGGCATCTAGCCTCGTATATATGCGGGTGGCCAGATGAGCATGCAAGCTCTAGTGGCCGAGTGGCATGGGGCTGCCTAAATGGGTGTGTGCTCGTGGACATGTATGCATGCGTATGTGTGTGGATGGCTGGCTAGCTAGCCCTCTTGCTAGCTAGTTTGCTTGTGTGTGTGTGTGCATGAGTCCATCCCCTGATGGATGGATGTGTGCCTATATATATATAGGAGTTGGCATGGGTGGTAGTGGCTTTGGTTGTAAGCTACCTTGGGTAGCTTACAAGCCAAGCTATGTAGGCATCGCTAGTGGCATGGTGCATGTCATGCTTGTCCCCTGGGGTACTTTATAAACTAGAACCCAGGGGACACGGTACACTGTAGATGACGTCACGGTATAGTCGTCCCGTCGGTGTCTCGTCAGGCTGCAATTGACTTCGGGCAGTCGGTTAGTTGGAGTAGTCGGCAGCTAGCAGTCGGCCTGGTGGAGCAGTCGGCAGCCAGCAGCCGGCCTGGTGGAGTAGTCGGCACCCAGCACTCGGCCTGGTGGAGCAGTCAGCAGCCAGCAGTCGGCCTGGTGGAGCAGTGAGCAGCCAGCAGTCGGCCTGGTGGAGCAGTCAGCAGCCAACAGCCGGCCTGGTGGAGCAGTCAGCAGCCAGCAGCCAGCCGCCGGCCAGGTAGTAGGACTGAGGAGCTTTGCTAGCCCCGATGTCTTGAATTCTTGTCTCGCCGTCTTCAGGGTATCCGTGTCCAATTACTCCGACACAAGTTCTATAATGAAAATTTCCCACTAGTATATGAAAGTGACAAGATAAGAGACTCTCTATCATGAAGATCTTGGTGCTACTTTGAAGCACAAGTGTGGTAAAAGGATAGTAACATTGTCCCTTCTCTCTTTTTCTCTCATATTTTTTGGGCCTTCTCTTTTTTCCCTTTTTTGGCCTTTCCTTTTTTTCGTCCAGAGTCTCATCTCGGCTTGTGGGGGAATCATAGTCTCCATCATACTTTCCTCACTGGGACAATGCTCTAATAATTATGATCATCACACTTTTATTTACTTACAACTCAAGAATTACAACTCGATACTTAGAACAAGATATGCCTCTATATGAATGCCTCCGGCGGTGTACCGGGTTTGCGTTGAATCAAGTGTGACATGTATGAAAAATTATTAATGGTGGCTTTGCCACAAAGACGATGTCAACTACATGATCATGCAAAGCAATATGACAATGATGATGCGTGTGATAATAAATGGAATGGTGGAAAGTTGCATAGCAATATATCTCGGAATGGCTATGGAAATGCCATAATAGGTAGGTATGGTGGCTGTTTTTAGGAAGATATAAGGAGGTTTATGTATGAAAGAGCGTATCATATCACGGGGTTTGGATGCACCGGCGAAGTTGCACCAACTCTCAATGTGAGAAAGGGCAATGCATGGTACCGAAGAGGCTAGCAATGATGGAAGGGTAAGAGTGTGTATAATCCATGGACTCAACATTAGTCATAAAGAACTCACATACTTATTGCAAAAATCTACAAGTCATCAAAAACCAAGTATTACGCGCATGCTCCTAGGGGGGTAGATTGGTAGGAAAAGACCATCCACTACAAAAAAAGACACATCCGTGACATTTTGGGCCGAACGATTTTTTTTCCTGTCATACATATGACACTTCTATGACGATAATTGTGACAGAACCCGGTATCATCATAGATGTGGTGGGCTCCTACTTTTATGACAAAAAATCATGACAGAAAATGGGCTTTTCGTCCTGGGCGGGCCGGAGACGCAGCTGCATGACATTCTTTGGGCCGTCCATGACGGAAAAAACGGTGGTAGAAGCGAGGGCGAGGAAAATTTCGGGGAGTTCCCGGTTACGGTGGGAGGTCGGGGGCCGAGCGATGTGCGTTTCTCTCATACACGTACGCGCGTGTGTGCGAGGCGTTGGCTCTAATTGAACCCGAGCGAGGCGTTGGGCTCTAACTGAACCCGAGCGATTGCACTGCAGGCTATGCATTACTGAACCCGAGCGATTGCACTGCAGGCTATGCATTACTGAACCCGAGCGATCGATCGATGGCTGTTAACTGAACCCGATCGAGCGATTCCTTCGCTACTGTTGCTAACTGAAGCCGATCGATGCTGCCTACGGATGAACAGTGAGCGTTGTGGGGGGGGGGGGTTGGATGAACAGTTCCCGGTGGCGTGGATGAATAGGACCCCGTGGTGTTGCCTCTGGATGAACAGGACCCCGATCGATCAAGCCGGTTGGGGCTGGATGAACAGGACCCCGTGGAGGGCTGGATGAACAAGACCACCTCGTGGAGGGCAGGATGAACAGTAGACGGTGGAGGGCAGGATGAACAGTAGCCCGTGGAGGGGTGGTTGAACAGGAGCCCGTGGAGAGGGCTGGTTGAACAATAGCCGGTGGAGTAGCGCGTGGTGGGGGCTGGATGAATAGGAGCCCGTGGATGAACAGTCGCAGGTGGAGGCTGGAGGGGGTCGACGGTGGATGAACAGTAGCTCGTGGAGGCTGGAGGGGGTCGACGGTGGAGATGAAAAGTATCCCATGGAGTCCCGTTTTGCCGTACGCCACACCCCTCCTGATGAACAAGACCCCCATTTCAACCGTAGTGCTCCAACACAAGTCCGTTTCCTTCGTTTTGCGGTACGCCACACCCCTCCCGATCGACAGGACCCCCGTTTCGACCGTAGGAGGTCCGTTTCCTCCGTTTTGCGGTACGCCGGACCCCTCCCGATCAACAGGACCCCGTTCCGAACGTAGGAGATCCGTTTCCTCCATTGTGCGGTACGCTAGGCCTCGTTTCCATTGCCTGTTCCGTCCAAGCCCTCCTGGTGAACACGACCACGCATTCCGTTCCGACCCAGCCGATTGGCTCCCACACGTTCCGTTGCCTCCTGATGAACACGACGCATTCCGTTGCCTCCCCATGAACATGACGCATTCCGTTGTCTCCCCATGAACACGACGACGACGCTGTTTCTCCGTTCCGACCCAGCCATGTCAACGAGCCCTCGCCGTACGTATGCGCGAGTAGGCATTCGAGACGCCGCCCATATGTACACATACGTGGCCGTATTTTCTTTCTTGCACCCTGGCCGCCTTTACTACGACACGTGCGCGCCTCTACATCCACCAGTATATATGTACGTATACATTCGCGACCAGAATGACAACGCTACGTATGCTTCGACCAGGTGGGTCCCGACTGTCAGGCACTTCCTTGCGTGCGAAGATGTAGCTGTTGGGTCCCAGTAGTCAGGGGGCGAAATACGGTGGCCCGTCCGGTGGGTCCCCGTTGTTAGGTGGAGGAATAATTATTTTGCACATAATAAGGAGGCACTTCCTTGTTGCGGCCGTGGACCCAACTATCAGCCTCTCCACGTACAGTCCACGTCCGATGGAAGCCGTTCCTTGACCACGTTGACCACTCCGCGCCGAGAGCACCAGGGCGGTGGACGACGGCGAGGCCTAGGAAGGGGACGACACGGAGCCGGGGAAGACGCGGCAGTGTATGCCGACGCGTAGAGGAGTACGAGGGCACTGGTTCGCTGCCGTGTGAGGCTGCCGTCGCCGCAGAGTAACAGGGGGTGTGGGTGAGTAGAGGGATGGCCTGGCCAGCGGTGGGAGTAGTAAGGTGCGGTGAGGCCTCCACCGCATCGTAGCCAGCCACGGGAGGCAGGAGCACGAGGCACGACCGACGCTAGTTTGGGCGGCTGGAGCAAGAAGACCAGAGGTTGAAGAAGCACTACGGCCGTTGGATGGACATCGTACGGTCACTGGAGCTAGAATTGTGCATATTGACTAAGTTGACAAAGCCCTCCGTCCCCGTCAACTTAGTAGGCCCACAAGTCAGCCTGCCACTATACTGGGTCCCAGCTAATAGGGGGAGTATTCATTGTTTTGTGCGTAATAAGGAGGCACTTCCTTGCGTGCGAAGATATAGCTGGTGGGTCCGAGTTGTCCGTGGTGGTAACATTTTTTTGCATGAAATACAGAGGCCCTTTCGGTGGGTGCCTGATGTCAGGTGGATGAATCATTATTTTGCGCGTAATAAGGAGGCATTTCCTTGCATGCGGCCGTGGACCCAGCTGCCGGCCTCTCCACGTACAGTCCACTTCAGATGCATGTCGGTCGTTGACCACGTTGACCAGGCCATGCCGAGAGCACCAGGGCGGTGGACGACGGCGAGGCGTGGGAAGGGAACGGCACGGAGGCACGGAACACTCGGCAGTTGTTTCCCACGCGGAGGTGAGTACGACTGTATGAGGGTTTACTGGTTCATCTGCCGTCGCCGGAGAATAACAGCAGGTGTGAGTGAGTAGAGGGATGGCTAGGCCAACTATGGGAGTACGGTGGGGCGGTGAGGCCTGTGCGGTAGCACAGCCGGCCGCGGGGAGGAGGGAGCAGGCAGTCCCGCCAGCGCTTGTTTGAGCGGCTGGAGCAGGAAGAGCAGAGATTGAAGAAGCATGACGGCCGTTGATGGACATCCAACACTCACTGCTTGTGTGTCAACCTTTTTTTAGGAAAGCCTCAAATCTGTGCAAAATAGCATACAGCCCATCTGCCATTATTTCTAATAAGTTTCAGCCCATTTGCTAATTCTGATGGTTTTTTTGGAGCCCATATTCTTTTTGTTAGGATTACAGCCCAAATTGTGGACACGGTTAAAAAATTATACGAAATTTTGCATATTTCGGTGCAGTCCAAACTGTTTTTAATCACGAAATTTCGACTCACATTCAAACTGATTTTAAAAATAAATGTATATCAATATAAAGTCCAAGAAATTCTCCACGCATAAACATTAATGTAATTTAAAATCTTGAAATGAAAAAAAAGATATTTGAAACTAATTGCCGGTTTGATGTGTTTTAAAAATGTACAGCCCATTTCTCATTACTAATGGGCCATTTCTCGGCCAGCCAAATGAAAGCTCTCCTCGTCTTGAAAGATTTGCAGCCCAACAGGCCTGACAAAGCGACTTACTTGGCAAATAAAAAAACTGGGTTGTGGCCATGGACCCAGCTGTCAGCTTCTCCATGTACAGTACTCTTCCGATGGAAGTCGTTCCTTGACCACGTTGACCACGCCACGCGAAGAGCACCACGATGGTGGATGATGGCGAGGCCTAGGAAGGGGACGACGCAAAGCCAGGGAAGACGCAGCAGTGGAAGCCCGCGCGAAGAGGATTACGAGGGTTCACTGGTTCGGCTGCGGTGTGAGGCTGCCGTCGCCGCAGGGCCTGGCCAGCGGTGGGAATAGTAGGGGGCGGTGAGGCCTCCGCGGTAGCACAACCGGCCACAAGAGGTAGGAGCATGCGGCACGACCGGCGCGGCTTTGGGCGGCTGGAGCAAGGAGACCAGAGGTTGAAGAAGCACTACGGCCGTTGGATGGACATCGTACGGTCACTGGAGCTAGAATCGTTCATATTGACTAAGTTGACAAAGCCCTCCGTCCCCGTCAACTTTGTTGGCCCACAAGTCATCCTCCCACTATGGTGAGTCCTAGCTAGCAGGGGGGGTATTCATTTTTTTGTGCATTAATAAGGAGGCACTTCCTTGCGTGCGAAGATATAGCTGGTGGGTCCGACATGTAGGGTGGGGCGGTGCGGCCTGTGCGGCAGCACAGCCAGCCACGAGAGGCGGGAGCAAGCAGTCCCACCGGAGCTGGTTTGGGCGGCTGGAGCAAGAAGATCAGATATTGAAGAAGCAGCACGGCCGTTGGATTAACATCCAACGGTCACTGCTGCTAGAATCATTTGTGGACTAAGTTGACAAAGCCAAAGTACACGTCAACCTAGTAGACCCACAAGTCAGCCTCCAAATCTGTCCCAAACAACATACAGCCCGAAATTTCTAGCCAGATTCAAATTAATTTTAAATCTAAATACCTTAATTTAAATTCAATGAAATTTTACCCGCACAAAAACAATGAAATTTAAAATATCAAAATCCGAAAGAAAACAGTATTTTGGAACTAATTGTCTGTTTGCTGTATTTTTTTCATGTTACAGCCCATTTATTATTACTTATAGCCCATTTCTTATTACTTATAGCCCATTTTTTGGGCAAAATGCATCCCTCCTCGTCTTGAAAGATTTCCGGCCCAGCAGGGCGTAGAAAAGCAAGTAGTCCTATTTTGGGTATTCTGCAAAAAACTAAATAGCTGGCTAGCAATTTTCAGAAAGGAAAAAAACAAACTGGGCTGGTCATGTGCTAAACATATGAAATAAAAGTCTGGGCTAGATTGGCCACGGGTCCCGCACAACCCAGTTGATACCCTAAAAACAAAATTACTGCGCGCTGCTTGGTCCCTACTGTCATCCTCACCATGTACAGTCATCTCCTTATTCCTCTCGGTTGTTGACCATGTTGACAACACCGGAGGGTGGCGCCGCGGCGAGCGAACCAAGGCGGAGGACGATGGTGAGGCCTCGAACAGGAAAGAACAGGAGCCAGGGCAGATCACAGCCAGCCGTGGGAGGCGGGAGCAGGCAGTCCCGCCGGCGCTGGTTTGGCTTTGGCGGCTCGAGGAAGAAGAGACTGAAGAAACGCGACAGACATTGAATGTCAATCCAACGGTCAAGGTTGGCACAATCGTTTGTTGACTAAGCGGACACCAAGTAGCATACTTTTTAATATATAGGAAGAAAACTACGAGGAAAATGTGTTCGTCTGCCGTCCTCCTCACAAGGAACGTTCGCCACCAAGTAGCATACTTTTCAACCGAGAGGTCTTGGGTTCGAGTCCCAGGAACTCTCAATTTTTTCCTCCTTCCTTCCTCACAAAAAAGGGAAAGAAAATCAAAGACTTGGGAAGGCGTACAGAACAAGCTAGTGTACCAGTAAAGAGACGTTGCTGAGTTTTAGAAAAAAGAAAGATGTGCTCTTGTAGCTGGTTCGAATCCAAACCTAGACTATGACTATATATGGTGCTATGCTACTCTGCAAGTAATGAAACTGACATATCCAACGTTTGCTTATCCTCTTCTCTACTTACTCCACCTAGCATCAGAAGCTCTGGCCGCAGCAACCATGTCCACTGGCTGCTCGTCCACCTGCTCTTCAGCAGGCAAAACCCAGATATGCGCCAAGTCGCAACCCATACCATCGCCGGCACGCGCACCGCAGCCGATTGCTCATCGCAACCCGCTGCCATTGGTGTGGTGCCTGATACGACTCCAACTTATCTATAATTTTTTATTGCTCCATGCTATATTATCTACTATTTTGGACTATATTGGGCTTTATTTTCCACTTTTATATTATTTTTGGGACTAACCTATTAACCGGAGGCCCAGCCCAGAATTGCTGTTTTTTGCCTATTTCAGTGTTTCGGATAAATAGAATATCAAACGGAGTACAAACGGAATAAAATCTTAGGGAACGTGATTTTCTCACCGAACGTGATCCAGGAGACTTGGACCCTACTCTAGGGGGTCAAAGAGGAGGTCACGAGGGTGGGGGGCGCCCCCCTAGGGCGCACCCCCTGCCTCGTGGGCCCCTCGGTGCTCTACCGACGTACTCCTTCCTCCTATATATACACTTGTACCCCCAAATGATCAGAACAGGAGCCAAAAACCTAATTCCACCGCCGCAACTTTCTGTATCCACGAGATCCCATCTTGGGGCCTGTTCCGGAGCTCCGCCAGAAGAGGGCCGTCATAACGGAGGGCTTCTACATCATCCTAGCCCCTCCGATGAAGTGTGAGTAGTTTACCTCAGACCTTCGGGTCCACAGTTAGTAGCTAGATGGCTTCTTCTCTCTCTTTGAATCTCAATACAAAGTTCTCCCCCTCTCTTGTGGAGATCTATTCGATGTAATCTTCTTTTTGCGGTGTGTTTGTTGAGACCGATGAATTGTGGGTTTATTATCAAGTCTATCCATGAATAATATTTGAACCTTCTTTGAATTCTTTTATGTATAATTGGTTATCTTTGCAAGTCTCTTCGAATTATCCGTTTGGTTTGGCCAACTAGATTGGTAGTTCTTGCCATGGGAGAAGTGCTTAGCTTTGGGTTCGATCTTGTGGTGTCCTTACCCAGTGACAGAACGGGCAGCAAGGCACGTATTATATCATTGCCATCGAGGATAACAAGATGGGGTTTATTTCATATTGCATGAATTTATCTCTCTACATCATGTCATCTTGCTTAAGGCGTTACTCTGTTTTTAACTTAATACTCTAGATGCATGCTGGATAGCAGTCGATGAGTGGAGTAATAGTAGTAGATGTAGAATCGTTTCGATCTACTTGTCACGAACGTGATGCCTATATACATGATCATGCCTAGATATTCTCATAACTATGCTCAATTTTGTCAACTGCTCAATAGTAATTTGTTCACCCACCGTAGAATACTTATGCTCTTGAGAGAAGCCACTAGTGAAACCTATGGCCCCCGGGTCTATTCTCATCATATCAATCTCCATAACTTTAATCTTGATTTGCTTTTTTACTTTGCCTTTACTTTTTACTTTGCATCTTTATACCAAAAATACCAAAAATATTATATCTATCAGATCTAACTCTCGTAAGTGATCGTGAAGGGATTGACAACCCCTAATCACGTTGGTTGCGAGTAGCTATCGCTTTGTGCAGGTACGAGGGACTTGAGCGTGGCCTCCTACTGGATTGATACCTTGGTTCTCAAAAACTGAGGAAAATACTTATGCTACTCTGCTGCATCATCCCTTCCTCTTCGGGGAAAACCAACGCAAGCTCAAGACATAGCAAGAAGGATTTCTGGCGCCGTTGCCGGGGAGTCTACGCAAAAAGTCAATATACCAAGTACCCATCACAATCCCTATCTCTCGCATTACATTATTTGCCATTTGCCTCTCGTTTTCCTCTCCCCCCAATTCACCCTTGCCGTTTTATTCGCCCCTCTCTCTCTCTCTATCTCTCTCTCTATCCTCCCTCTCTATTTGCCTCTTTTGCCCGCTTGCCTTTTTGTTTGCTTGTGTGCTAGTTTGTTTGCTTGTCGCCATGGCTAGTCTCATATCTTCCCCGTTGTCTCCCGAGAGTGAAGTTCTAAATTTTAAACAAAGGGAGGGAGAAAATCTAAAAGATGCTTGGTATAGAATTTGCAATGCTCAAAATAGATCTACCAGGAAGCAATCTACCTTAGTTCTTCTCCGCAATTTTTACATAGGTGTTAATCCTTGGTATAGATATATCCTCGATACCATTACCGGAGGGAACTTCTTGGGTAGCCATACTTTTGATTCTTATAATGCTATGCTAAATTTGTTTGGCTCACCACCTCTTTTGGTTAATGGAACCACGTTAACTTTGGAGCATGTTATGCAAAGACTTGAAATTATTGAAAATAAAGTTGCCACTATTGAATCAATTGAAAATCTAGATAAAAAGATCCACAATCAAATTACTCAATATGGATCTAAGGTAGGAATGACTCTGAAAAATATTAAGGAAAAGGGACCCATAGTTAATGAGAAGATAAATTTAGATTCTACTAGAATTGATAAACTTGAGGGTATCATTACAAACTTGGGAACCGCTTTTTCTTCCATAAAGAACACTCCAAGTCCTACTAAAATTGCCAAGCTTATGTATGTTCCTAAAAATAAGGGTGAATCATCTAGTAAGGAAACTGCGGATCTTAAATCTATAAGTATTCATCCTAATCTTTTTGCTATCATTAAGGAACCGATTGCTACAAATGAATTTTTTGATCTTGTGCCTAAAAGTTTGATAATCACTAGAAAGAAAGAAATTCCTAAGGGAAATAGATGCCTCATCGAAGAATTGCCTACCAAAGATGACAATACCTAGATCTATCCTCGCTTTTATGCCTAGCTAGGGGTGTTAAACGATAGCGCTTGTTGGGAGGCAATGCAATTTTATTTTTATTCCTTGATTTTTGCTCCTGCTTAGTAACAAATAAATTATTTAGCCTCTGTTTTGGTTGTGTCTTTTGTGTTTAATTAGTGTTTGTGCCAAGTAGAACCGTTGGGAAGACTTGGGGAAAGTCTTGTTGAACTTGCTGTAAAAAACAGAAACTTTAGCGCTCACGAGAACTGCTGTCATTTTTATTTTAAGAGTGATATTTAGTGAATTCTTTTTGCAGATGATTAAAATATAAATTCCTCACGTCCGGCAATTTATTTTAGAATTTTTGGGGTTCCATATCTTGCGCTAGCTACAAATTACTATAGACTGTTCTGTTTTTGACAGATTCTGTTTTTCGTGTGTTGTTTGCTTATTTTGATGAATCTATGGCTAGTAAAATAGTTTATAATCCATAGAGAAGTTGGAATACAGTAGGTTTAACACCAATATAAATAAAGAATGATTTCATTACAGTACCTTGAAGTGGTCTTTTGTTTTCTTTCGCTAACGGAGCTCACGAGTTTTCTATTTTGAGTTTTGTGTTGTGAAGTTTTCAAGTTTTGGGTGAATTCTTTTGATGGATCAGGGAACAAGGAGTGGCAAGAGCCTAAGCTTGGGGATGCCCATGGCACCCCCAATATAATCCAAGGACACCAAAAAGTCAAAGCTTGGGGATGCCCCGGAAGGCATCCCCTCTTTCGTCCACTTCCATCGGTAATTTACTTGGAGCTATATTTTTATTCACCAACATGATATGTGTTTTGCTTGGAGCGTCTTGTATTATTTGTGTCTTTTTTTGTTAGTATGCCACAATCATCCTTGCTGTACACACCTTTTGAGAGAGCCATACATGAATTAAAATTTGATAGAATACTCTATGTGCTTCACTTATACCCTTTGAGTTAGATAATTTTGCTCTATGTGCTTCACTTATATCTTTTGAGCTAGATAATTTTGCTCTATGTGCTTCACTTATATCTTTTGAGCTAAGTAGTTTTTCTCTATGTGCTTCACTTATATCTTTTGAGCTAGATAATTTTGCTCTATGTGCTTCACTTATATCTTTTGAGCGTTATAATTTTGCTCTATGTGCTTCACTTAGATCTTTTAGAGCACGGTGGTGGATTTGTTTTAAAGAAACTATTGATCTCTCATGCTTCACTTAAATTATTTTGAGAGTCCCTTAATAGCATGGTAATTTGCTTAATAATAATATGCTTGGTATTCAAGATTTGTGAAACTTTCTTTTGAGTGTGTTGAATACTAAGAAAAGATTGAAGCATGATAATTGTTTTGAGATATGGAGGTGATAATATTAAAGTCATTCTAGTTGAGTAGTTGTGAATTTAAAGAATACTTGTGTTAAAGTTTGTGATTCCCGTAGCATGCACGTATTGTGAACCGTTATGTGACGAAGTCGGAGCATGATTTGTTTATTGATTGTCTTCCTTATGAGTGGCGGTCGGGGACGAGCGATGGTCTTTTCCTACCAATCTATCCCCCTAGGAGCATGCGCGTAATACTTTGCTTTGATAACTTCTAGATTTTTGCAATAAGTATATGAGTTCTTTATGACTAATGTTGAGTCCATGGATTATACGCACTCTCACCCTTCCACATTTGCTAGCCTCTCTAATACAGCGCACCTTTCGCCGGTATCATACACCTACCATATACCTTCCTCAAAACAGCCACCATACCTACCTATTATGGCATTTCCATAGCCATTCCGAGATATATTGACATGCAACTTTCCACCATCTAGTTCATCATGACACATTCATCATTGTCATATTGCTTAGCATGATCATGTAGTTGACATAGTATTTGTGGCAAAGCCACCGTTCATAATTTCTTCATACTTGTCACTCTTGATTCATTGCATATCCCGGTACACCGCCGGAGGCATCCATATAGAGTCATACTTTGTTTTAGAATCGAATTGTAATCATTGAGTTGTAAATAAATAAAAGTTTGATGATCATCATTCAATAGAGCATTGTCCCAAAAAAAAGAGAAAGGCCAAAGAAAAAAAGAAGGCCCAAAAAAAGAAGATAAATAAAAAGGGGCAATGCTACTATCCTTTTTTTCCACACTTGTGCTTCAAAGTAGCACCATGATATAGCGAGTCTCATATATTGTGCTTCAAAGTAGCACCATGTTCTTCATATAGAGAGTCTCATATGTTGTCACTTTCATATACTAGTGGGAATTTTACATTATAGAACTTGGCTTGTATATTCCAATGATGGGCTTCCTCAAAATTGCCCTAGGTCTTCGTGAGCAAGCAAGTTGGATGCACACCCACTTAGTTTCTTTTGTCGAGCTTTCATACATTTATAGCTCTAGTGCATATGTTGCATGGCAATCCCTACTCACTCACATTGATATCTATTGATGGGCATCTCCATAGCCCATTGATACGCCTAGTTGATGTGAGACTATCTTCCCCTCCTTTTTGTCTTCTCCACAACCACCATTCTATTCCACCTATAGTGCTATATCCATGGCTCATGCTCATGTATTGCGTGAAGATTGAAAATGTTTTGAAAAAGTTAGAGTATGAAACAATTGCTTGGCTTGTCATTGGGGTTGTGCATGATTTAAATACTTTGTGTGGTGAAGATGGAGCATAGCCAGACTATATGATTTTGTAGGGATAACTTTCTTTGGCCATGTTATTTTGAGAAGACATAATTGCTTTGTTAGTATGCTTGAAGTATTATTATTTTTATGTCAATATAAACTTTTGTCTTGAATCTTTCTAATCTGAATATTCATACCACAATTAAGAAGATTTGCATTGAAATTATGCCAAGTAGCACTCCGCATCAAAAATTCTCTTTTTATCATTTACCTACTCGAGGATGAGCAGGAATTAAGCTTAGGGATGCCTGATACGTCTCCAACGTATCTATAATTTTTGATTGCTCCATGCTATATTATCTACTCTTTTGGACTATATTGGGCTTTATTTTCCACTTTTATATTATTTCTGGGACTAACCTATTAACCGGAGGCCCAACCCAGAATTGCTGTTTTTTGCCTATTTCAGTGTTTCGATAAACAGAATATGAAACGGAGTCCAAACGGAATAAAATCTTCGGGAACATGATTTTCTCACCGAACGTGATCCAGGAGACTTGGACCCTACTCCAGGGGGTCAAAGAGGAGGTCACGAGGGTGGGGGGCGCCCCCCCTAGGGCGCGCCCCCTGCCTCGTGGGCCCCTCGGTGCTCCACCGACGTACTCCTTCCTCCTATATATACACACGTACCCCCAAACGATCAAAACATGAGCCAAAAACCTAATTCCACCGCCGCAACTTTCTGTATCCACGAGATCCCATCTTGGGGCCTGTTCCGGAGCTCCGCCGGAAGAGGGCCGTCATCACGGAGTGCTTCTACATCATCCTAGCCCCTCCGATAAAGTGTGAGTAGTTTACCTCAGACCTTCAGGTCCATAGTTAATAGCAAGATGGCTTCTTCTCTCTCTTTGAATCTCAATACAAAGTTCTCCCCCTCTCTTGTGGAGATCTATTCGATGTAATCTTCTTTTTGTGGTGTGTTTGTTGAGACCGATGAATTGTGGGTTTATGATCAAGTCTATCTATGAATAATATTTGACTCTTCTCTGAATTCTTTTATGTATGATTGGTTATCTTTGCAAGTCTCTTCGAATTATCCGTTTGGTTTGGCCAACTAGATTGGTAGTTCTTGCCATGGGAGAAGTGCTTAGCTTTGGGTTCGATCTTGCGGTGTCCTTACCCAGTGACAGAAGGGGCAGCAAGGCACGTATTGTATCGTTGCCATCGTGGATAACAAGATGGGGTTTATTTCATATTGCATGAATTTATCTCTCTACATCATGTCATCTTGCTTAAGGCGTTACTCTGTTTTTAACTTAATACTCTAGATGCATGCTGGATAGTGGTCGATGAGTGGAGTAATAGTAGTAGATGCAGAATCATTTCGATCTACTTGTCACGGACGTGATGCCTATATACATGATCATGCCTAGATATTCTCATAACTATGCTCAATTCTGTCAATTGCTCAACAGTAATTTGTTCACCCACCGTAGAATACTTATGCTCTTGAGAGAAGCCACTAGTGAAACCCATGGCCCCCGGGTCTATTCTCATCATATCAATCTCCATCACTTCAATCTTGCTTTGCTTTTTACTTCGCCTTTACTTTTTACTTTGCATCTTTATACCAAAAATACCAAAAATATTATATCTACCAGATCTCACTCTCGTAAGTGACCGTGAAGGGATTGACAACCCCTAATCGTGTTGGTTGCGAGTAGCTATCGCTTTGTGCAGGTACGAAGGACTTGAGTGTGGCCTCCTACTGGATTGATACCTTGGTTCTCAAAAACTGAGGGAAATACTTATGCTACTCTGCTGCATCATCCCTTCCTCTTCGGGGAAAACCAACACAAGCTCAAGACGTAGCAGTGCCACTGTTGCAAATCACGCAGAGTCATCTGTCGCGTCTCAACCACAATCCGCAACCCTGGCCGAGTCTTCTACAAATGCCCGAATCATGGGGTAATAATATGTTTAAGTGTTGTTCTGCTGCTTTCAGTTGCTGATTTTTAATAGTTTGGTTGATGATCTACCAATTTGATTCGTGCAGAAAAGGGAAGATTCGTGTGATTTGTATTTCTAGGAAGTTGCTGATGTGGGGGAATGCAACTACGCTGATTATTTGGTTAGCCGAGGAATCCCAATACCAGCAGGTTGGGGTGTTGGACAAGTAACTGAAGGGACGACAGAAGAGGAAGATGCAGAGCAGAAGGTTAAAGATGAAGTTCCTCTAATCATGGCCAAGCAACAGCTGCTGAACGGCCTTGACAGCAATGAGGAGATTAAAGAGCTTGTGAAGATAATGAGCAAAATCGATGTGCTCTGTAGGATGATTGTCCGTTTATTTGTAGTGTATGTAGCACTCGTGATGTATTCAGTGGCTACGACTTGAGCACTTTGCTGAAACTAGTAATGAATGAAACCTGTGTAGCGGGCTGGGCGTAGTGTTGTGAACATGTAATGATCTCTATTAACGGAAACTAGGGGGTATCCTCTTTTGCTCATATAAATAAATAAATAGCAGAGGCCCTGTCGGGTCAGCTTTGTTCTCATTTGAAGATGTCGAGCAAATTGCAGTCCAACAGCAAACTATGTCATCAAATTCAAGTTTCACAGCCAAATATGAGTACAACTAAACAACAATGTCATCATGTTTTAGTTGTCATACAATCATCAAACACAAATCAGCATATATAACAAGTGATGTTCTCACAACAAAAATACTGAACAACATGTTCATCAGGTTTCAGTTGTCATAGTAAACACAATTTCACATAGTAGATAAAAACGTCTTCTGACAGGAAAATACGACAAAAGCAATGTAATCATTATCCGCAGCAGCAACGTCAACATCTTCGCCATGTGTATCAGTCTGAATCATAATTCCCCATGGTGTCATCTTCTTCATCGTCCTCAACGTCCTCGAACGTTGGCTTCTTCTTGATCAACTCTTGTATGCCCACAACACGACAGGTAATCTTTTCGCCGGCTTCATTGACATGATGGTTCTCAAAGATATTAGGAACATCTGTGTTATCTTGTACATCAGGAGTAGTGTAAGCATCATCTTGTTGTGCAACTTCATTAAACAAATTCCTCTGCTCAAACCTTTGCAATACTCTCCAGTCATCGCTACGTGCAAATGTGTCTTCCAAGAAAAATATCTGTGTTGCTTGATTTGCCAAAATAAAAGGCTCGTTGGTCTGGTACGCCGCCTTGACATTGATGGATTTGAAATAATCATCAGCTCTGGGTTTTCTGATCCTGGAAAACAGTTATACCAACGACAACACAACAGAACCACACACCGATGATCCTCGAAATTGGAAATATACTGCAACTGAATAATGTCTGTTATTTTAGCATACATTTCAGTTGTCTCTATGCCAGATGTATCTGTGCTCATGATGGCACTGTTTTGTGTCTTCCTGCCTTCGTCTCGTGCAAGGGTGTTGTAGCGCACATCTCCAACAACGCAAGGTTCATAATGTCTTACCCGAGTATCAGGACCCATTGCTAGTGAGTAAAGGGCATCATCAACTGCCTGCCCATCCTCCTGCATCTTCTTAACCTGTGGTTAGAAAATAGACAAGCTGATCATCTTATGTACTCAATATATTAAAAAAAACTGACAGTGCACTTCAAAAGCTTACATGGTTCTTGAACCATTTCGCAAATTCTGCCATAACCAGTATGTTAATGTTTCTTGGATTTTGTGGCAGTAACTCCTCTTTGTTGATGTTGCACAACATAGTGATCACGTCAAACATCTAAATATATAAGAATGTGCTACAAGTTTAGTAGATTACGATGTATAAGCTGCAGTACTGCACTTACTTGATATAAGGTAGTATCTCAGGACAGTTATTCAACACATACCAAACCATTTTGTCCAAATCTTTAGGTTTGTCCTCTTGTCGACTCTTCCGTGTAACTCGAACAGAATAATCGAAAACACTGAGCCCGGGATTGTCTTCACCCACCTCTTTGCTAAGCTGATCAGCTGTTTCAATGTATTTTGAGCAGAATGTCAACGCTTCTATAGCAATGTAGGCCTCTGCAATGGAACCCTTGGGTCTAGCTCTGTTTCTAACATAGCCCTTGAAAGTGCCTAGCCGCCTTTCAATATGGTACATCCAGCCATACTGTATTGGACCTCTAAGTAGTGCCTCATTAGGTAGGTGAACAGCCAAATGCACCATCACATCAAAGAAGGCTGGAGGATATATCTTCTCAAGGCCGCATAGGATAGTTGGTATCTTGTCTCTAAGATGCTCCAAAGCATCTATCCTGATATTCCTACTGCAGAGTTCCCTGAAGAATTGTCCCAACTCTGCAACTACTCTGTATAAGTCAGGGCAGCCTAATCCTCTAAGGATAACAGGTAAAACCCTTTGAAGTAGGACGTGGCAGTCATGAGTTTTCAACCCTTTTACCTTGTTTCCATCTACACTGACTCTCCTTCCAGGGTTGGAAGCAAATCCATGTGGGAATCTCACACGTGACAGGACCTCGCAGAATTCTTTTCTTACTACCTTGTCCAAGACGTACACAGCTGGTGCCATATCCCGTGGTTTACCTTCATCTTGCACCTGCAAATCCTTTCTGATACCCAGGTGTGTCAAATCAATCCTAAATTTTAAGGTATCTTTCGTCTTGCCTTCAGTATTAAGAAGTGTGCCGATAATGATGTCACATATATTTTTCTCGATGTGCATCACATCAAGATTATGCCTCAGATCCAAATCTTTCCAATAATCCAAGTCCCACAAAGTGGACCTGCGGGTAAACAATAATCTCTCTTCTACCCTGCCACGCTTCCTTTTCCCGCTACCATTACCAGGATGGTTTCCTAGTGTAATATGTCTGACCTTCTCTAATTCCACTTGCAACTCATCGGCGGTGAGCCTCTTTGGCGCATCACGGTTTTCATGCTTTGCATTGAACACATGTCTTTGGTATTTTCTCGGATGCGGCTTGTCATTGGCAAGGAAATGGCGGTGTCCAATGTAACAGATCTTGCTAAGTATTGTGTATGACAGCGGATTCCTGTCACAACGAACACATGCATTGTAACCATGTGACCTTCCCCCCTGACATAGTGCCCAAAGCCGGACAATCATGGATGCACCAAATTATAACGGCACGCAGAAAGAAATCTGCTGGTGGGCTGCTATATAGGTCTCGAGTGAGAACACCCTTCCATAGTTGTTGAAGTTCCTCCACAAGAGGCTCCATGAACAAATCAAAATCCTTTCCAGGACTTTTAGGACCTGGGATGAGGAAGGCCATCATGTAGTTTGATTCTTTGGTGCAGACATTTGGAGGCATGTTGTAAGGGAAAACAAGCACTGGCCACATGCTATATGTGGCGCTCTGGTGGCCAAATGGGTTAAATCCATCTGAAGCTAAGCCAAGTCTAATGTTTCTCGGGTCAACAGCAAACTCTTTATGTTTATCATTGAAGCTTTTCCACTCACTACCATGAGATGGATGGCTCATTACATTCTGGTCTCTGTACTCCTGGTTCCTAGAATGCCACAGTACATCCTCTCTTGTTTCAGCATCATGAAACAACCGCTGCAATCTTGGTGTAATTGGAAAATGTCTCAGAACATTATGAGGAATCCTCTTCACATCATTGCCATCTTTCCATCTTGATGATTTGCATTTCAGGCATTCACTTAAGTTGGCATAATCCTTCCGAAACAGAGCACAATTATTCTTACAAACATGGATCATATCATATCCAATTCCAACTGCATGAAGGAAATTCTTCATTTTATTGTAGGTGTGTGGCAGCTCAGACGCATCTGGGAAAGATTCGCGCAAAGCAGCCAACATCGCATCGAATGATTTGTTTGTCATCCGCTCAGATGTCTTCACCTGAAGAAAGGTGACCATAGCTGAGAATACTGACAGCTTATTTCCTGGGGTGACAGCAACATTGCATTGTTCCAACATGCGGGCCCACCGTTTTTCTTCTGCAGGTGAAAGTTCACGGAATGCATGTGCATTTCGTAGCATTGTTTCAATGTTGGTCAAACTCACTAGCTCCGCCACCATCACCTCCTCCCCCTCTTCCAGTTGAGCATCAGGCAGATCAAGATGGTGATCTGCTGCTTCCACGTAGTCAATAACATTGACGTTCACAGCTTCACCATGATGAACCCACCTAGTATATGTGACCGACATCCCATACAAGTGTAGATGACTTTGCATAGTTGACTGGGGTCTTGTAACTGAATTCATACAACTGCTACACGGGCAGAGCACATCTGATTTCGGACCACCGTACTCAGCTCTGATAAAGTTCATGAAGTTTTCAACACCCTCGACATATGCAGCGGAGAATCTACGAGCAGAAGTTATCCAAGTCCTGTCAATCTGTTAGACATAAAAATTAGTTCTTCTACTAGATATTACAGGAAAAACATATATGCTTTTTTATGAAGTCCAGAAAAGAAATACTGTCGGATTCACGGGTTCTGGTAGACCCTTAAGGTTCGAACACTGGGGTGCGCGCGGAGATCAAGCCTTCTACCTCCCCGTCTCGCAAAGATCTAAACTACTAAAGGAACTGCATAGGGGACACAAGATTTATACTGGTTCAGGCCACCATTGTGGTGTAATACCCTACTCCAGTGTGTGGTGGATGGATTGCCTCTTGGGGCTGGTGACGATGAACAATACAAGGAAGAACAGCCTCGCGAGGGTCTGTTCTTGGCAGGGGCGATGAACTGCTAGGAGGAGTTCAGTCACCCTTCTCTCTCTCTCTCTCTCTTCCTGTGAACCGAATGAACCAACCGAACCCCCTGCTACGTGGTTGGCCGGCCCTATTTATAGAGGCCCTGGTCCTCTTCCCAAATATCGAGCGGGAAGGGAGCCAACAATGGCAGGCTAATTTGAAGGGGAACATCTAGTACGCTTATCCTGACTAAAGTTGGTCTTCGCCTGCGAAAGGCTCTGCGGTGACGTCGTGCTGGGCTCCATGGTGACCTCCGTCTCGTAGTCCGCTTGGTCCTGGTCTCATTGCACCAAAACGGCAACCTTTGCCTGATGCCTCGGTACTCCGCGGCTGCGCTTGCCCCCTTTGCACCAAAGAGGAAAGAAGGACGCTGTGCGCGCTGGCGCCCGCCTGGCGCCCTGAGTCGTCATGGCTTGCGTCATGGGCACCTCGCGAGGTACCCCGCCTTGATTTCTCCGCCTCCTCGTGAGCCAACCTGACGAGGCCGTGCCTGAGGATGTTGGGGAACGCAGTAATTTCGAAAATTTTCCTACGCACACGCAAGATCATGGTGATGCACAGCAACGAGAGGGGAGAGTGTTGTCTACGTACCAACGCAGACCGACTGCGGAAGCGATCTCACAACGTAGAGGAAGTAGTCGTACGTCTTCTTCCCGATCCGACCGATCCAAGCACCGTTACTCCGGCACCTCCGAGTTCTTAGCACACGTTCAGCTCGATGACGTTCCTCGGGCTCCGATCCAGCAAAGCGTCGAGGAAGAGTTCCGTCAGCACGACGGCGTGGTGACGATCTTGATGTACTACCGACACAGGGCTTCGCCTAAGCACTGTAACGGTATGATCGAGGTGGAATTTGGTGGCAGGGGGCACCGCACACGGCTAAGGAACGATCTCAAGGATCAACTTGTGTGTCTTGGGGTGTCCCCTGCCCCTGTATTTATATGTTGGAAGAGGGGGGGGCTGGCCGGCCAAGAGGGAGAGGCGCAGGGGAGTCCTACTCCCACCGGGAGTAGGACTCCTCCCCCCCAATCCTAATCCAATTAGGACTCTCGGGGGGGAAAGAGAGAGAAGGGGGGCCGGCCCCTTGTCCTATTCCTAATAGGACTCTAGGGGGGCGCCGGCCAGCTAGTGGGCTTCCCTTTTCTCTTTTCCACTAAGGCCCAATAGGCCCATTTACCTCCCGGGGGGGTTCCGGTAACCCTCTCGGTATTCCGGTAAAATCCCGATTTCACCCGGAACGCTTCCGGTGTCCAAACATAGGCTTCCAATATATCAATCTTTACGTCTCGACCATTTCGAGACTCCTCGTCATGTCCGTAATCTCATCCGGGACTCCGAACAACCTTCGGTACATCAAAATGCATAAACTCATAATAACTGTCATCGTAACGTTAAGCGTGCGGACCCTACGGTTCGAGAACAATGTAGACATGACCGAGACACGTCTCCGGTCAATAACCAATAGCGGGACCTGGATGCCCATATTGGCTCCTACATATTCTACGAAGATCTTTTATCGGTCAGACCGCATAACAACATACGTTGTTCCCTTTGTCATCGGTATGTTACTTGCCCGAGATTCGATCGTCGGTATCCAATACCTAGTTCAATCTCGTTACCGGCAAGTCTCTTTACTCGTTCCGTAATACATCATGTCATAACTAACTATTTAGTTGCAGTGCTTGCAAGGCTTATGTGATGTGTATTACCGAGAGGGCCCAGAGATACCTCTCCGACAATCGGAGTGACAAACCCTAATCTCGAAATACGCCAACCCAACATCTGCCATTGGAGACACCTGTAGTACTCCTTTATAATCACCCAGTTACGTTGTGACGTTTGGTAGTACCCAAAGTGTTCCTCTGGTAAACGGGAGTTGCATAATCTCATAGTTATAGGAACATGTATAAGTCATGAAGATAGCAATAGCAACATACTAAACGATCGGGTGCTAAGCTAATGGAATGGGTCATGTCAATCAGATCATTCAACTAATGATGTGACCTCGTTAATCAAATAACAACTCTTTGTTCATGGTTAGGAAACATAACCATCTTTGATTAACGAGCTAGTCTAGTAGAGGCATACTAGTGACACTCTGTTGGTCTATGTATTCACACATGTATTATGTTTCCGGTTAATACAATTCTAGCATGAATAATAAACATTTATCATGATTCAAGGAAATAAATAATAACTTTATTATTGCCTCTAGGGCATATTTCCTTCAGTCTCCCACTTGCACTAGAGTCAATAATCTAGATTACACAGTAATGATTCTAACACCCATGGAGCCTTGGTGCTGATCATGTTTTGCTCGTGGAAGAGGCTTAGTCAACGGGTCTGCAACATTCAGATCCGTATGTATCTTGCAAATCTCTATGTCTCCCACCTGGACTAAATCCCGGATGGAGTTGAAGCGTCTTTTGATGTGCTTGGTTCTTTTGTGAAATCTGGATTCCTTTGCCAAGGCAATTGCACCAGTATTGTCACAGAAGATTTTCATTGGACCCGATGCACTAGGTATGACACCTAGATCGGATATGAACTCTTTCATCCAGACTCCTTCGTTTGCTGCTTCCGAAGCAGCTATGTACTCCGCTTCACATGTAGATCCCGCTACGACGCTTTGTTTAGAACTGCACCAACTGACAGCTCCACCGTTTAAAGTAAACACGTATCCGGTTTGCGATTTAGAATCGTCCGGATCAGTGTCAAAGCTTGCATCAACGTAACCTCTTACGGTGAGCTCTTTGTCACCTCCATATACGAGAAACATATCCTTAGTCCTTTTCAGGTATTTCAGGATGTTCTTGACCGCTGTCCAGTGATCCACCCCTGGATTACTTTGGTACCTCCCTGCTAAACTTATGGCAAGGCACACATCAGGTCTGGTACACAGCATTGCATACATGATAGAGCCTATGGCTGAAGCATAGGGAACATCTTTCATATTCTTTCTATCTTCTGCAGTGGTCGGGCATTGAGTCTGGCTCAACTTCACACCTTGCAATACAGGCAAGAACCCTTTCTTTGCTTGATCCATTTTGAACTTCTTCAAAATCTTGTCAAGGTATGTGCTTTGTGAAAGTCCAATTAAGCGTTTCGATCTATCTCTATAGATTTTTATGCCTAATATGTAAGCAGCTTCCCCAAGGTCTTTCATCGAAAAACTTTTATTCAAGTATCCCTTTATGCTATCCAGAAATTCTATATCATTTCCAATGAGTAATATGTCATCTACATATAATATCAGAAATGCTACAGAGCTCCCACTCACTTTCTTGTAAATACAGGCTTCTCCAAAAGTCTGTATAAACCCAAATGCTTTGATCACACTATCAAAGCGTTTATTCCAACTCCGAGATGCTTGCACCAGTCCATAGATGGATCGCTGGAGTTTGCACACTTTGTTAGCTCCCTTTGGATCGACAAAACCTTCTGGTTGCATCATATACAACTCTTCTTCCAGAAATCCATTCAGGAATGCGGTTTTTACATCCATTTGCCAAATTTCATAATCATAAAATGCGGCAATTGCTAACATGATTCTGACAGACTTAAGCATCGCTACGGGTGAGAAAGTCTCATCGTAGTCAACTCCTTGAACTTGTCGAAAACCTTTCGCGACAAGTCGAGCTTTGTAGACAGTAACATTACCATCAGCGTCAGTCTTTTTCTTAAAGATCCATTTATTCTCAATTGCTTGCCGATCATCGGGCAAGTCAACCAAAGTCCATACTTTGTTCTCATACATGGATCCCATCTCAGATTTCATGGCTTCAAGCCACTTTGCGGAATCTGGGCTTACCATCGCTTCTTCATAGTTTGTAGGTTCATCATGATCTAGTAGCATGACTTCCAGAACAGGATTACCGTACCACTCTGGTGCGGATCTTGCTCTGGTTGATCTACGAGGTACAGTAGTATCTTGATCTAAAGTTTCATGATCATCATCATTAACTTCCTCTCTTATTGGTGTAGTTCTCACAGAAACAGTTTTCTGTGATGTACTATTTCCTAATAATGGAGTAGGTATATTTACCTCGTCAAGTTCTACTTTCCTCCCACTCACTTCTTTCGAGAGAAACTCCTTCTCAAGAAAGTTTCCGAATTTGGCAACAAAAGTCTTGCCTTCGGATCTGTGATAGAAGGTGTATCCAATAGTTTCCTTTGGATATCCTATGAAGACACACTTCTCCGATTTGGGTTCGAGCTTATCAGGTTGAAGCTTTTTCACATAAGCATCGCAGCCCCAAACTTTAAGAAACGACAACTTTGGTTTCTTGCCAAACCATAGTTCATAAGGCGTCGTCTCAACGGATTTAGATGGTGTCCTATTTAACGTGAATGCGGCCGTCTCTAAAGCATAACCCCAAAATGATAGCGGTAAATCAGTAAGAGACATCATAGATCGCACCATATCTAGTAAAGTACGATTACGACGTTCGGACACACCATTACGTTGTGGTGTTCCGGGTGGCGTGAGTTGCGAAACTATTCCACAATTTTTCAAATGTACACCAAACTCGTAACTCAAATATTCTCCTCCACGATCAGATCGTAGGAACTTTATTTTCTTGTTACGATGATTTTCAACTTCACTCTGAAATTCCTTGAACTTTTCAAATGTTTCAGACTTATGTTTCATTAAGTAGATATACCCATATCTGCTTAAATCATCTGTGAAGGTGAGAAAATAACGATATCCGCCACGAGCCTCAATATTCATTGGACCACATACATCGGTATGTATGATTTCCAATAAATCTGCTGCTCTCTCCATAGTGCCGGAGAACGGTGTTTTAGTCATCTTGCCCATGAGGCACGGTTCGCAAACACCAAGTGATTCATAATCAAGTGGTTCCAAAAGCCCATCAGTATGGAGTTTCTTCATGCGCTTTACACCGATATGACCTAAACGGCAGTGCCACAAATAAGTTGCACTATCATTATCAACTCTGCATCTTTTGGCTTCAACATTATGAATATGTGTATTACTACTATCGAGATTTAATAAGAATAGACCACTTTTCAAGGGTGCATGACCATAAAAGATATTACTCATATAAATAGAACAACCATTATTCTCTGATTTAAATGAATAACCGTCTCGCATCAAACAAGATCCAGATATAATGTTCATGCTCAACGCTGGCACCAAATAACAATTATTTAGGTCTAATATTAATCCCGAAGGTAGATGTAGAGGTAGCGTGCCGACCGCGATCACATCGACTTTGGAACCGTTTCCCACGCGCATCGTCACCTCGTCCTTTGCTAGTGTCCGCTTATTCTGTAGTCCCTGTTTCGAGTTGCAAATATTAGCAACAGAACCAGTATCAAATACCCAGGTGCTACTGCGAGCATTAGTAAGGTACACATCAATAACATGTATATCACATATACCTTTGTTCACCTTGCCATCCTTCTTATCCGCCAAATACTTGGGGCAGTTCCGCTTCCAGTGACCAGTCTGCTTGCAGTAGAAGCACTCAGTTTCAGGCTTAGGTCCAGGCTTGGGTTTCTTCTCTTGAGCAGCAACTTGCTTGCCGTTCTTCTTGAAGTTCCCTTTCTTCTTCCCTTTGCCCTTTTTCTTGAAACTAGTGGTTTTGTTAACCATCAACACTTGATGCTCCTTTTTGATTTCTACCTCCGCAGCTTTCAGCATAGCGAAGAGCTCGGGAATAGTCTTGTTCATCCCTTGCATATTATAGTTCATCACAAAGCTCTTGTAGCTTGGTGGCAGTGATTGGAGAATTCTGTCAATGACGCAATCATCCGGAAGTGTAACTCCCAATTGAATCAAGTGATTATTATACCCAGACATTTTGAGTATATGTTCACTGACAGAACTATTCTCCTCCATCTTGCAGCTATAGAACTTATTGGAGACTTCATATCTCTCAATCCGGGCATTTGCTTGAAATATTAACTTCAACTCCTGGAACATCTCATATGCTCCATGACGTTCAAAACGTCGTTGAAGTCCCGGTTCTAAGCCGTAAAGCATGGCACACTGAACTATTGAGTAGTCATCAGCTTTGCTCTGCCAGACGTTCATAACTTCTGGCGTTGCTCTTGCAGCAGGCCTGGCACTTAGCGGTGCTTCCAGGACGTAATTCTTCTGTGCAGCAATGAGGATAATCCTCAGGTTACGGACCCAGTCCGTGTAATTGCTACCATCATCTTTCAACTTAGCTTTCTCAAGGAACGCATTAAAATTCAACGGAACAACAGCACGAGCCATCTATCTACAACATAAACAAGCAAGATACTATCAGGTACTAAGTTCATGATAATTTTTAAGTTCAGTTAATTTACTTAAGAACTCCCACTTAGATAGACATCCCTCTAATCCTCTAAGTGATCACGTGATCCAAATTAACTAAACCATAACCGATCATCACGTGAGATGGAGTAGTTTTCAATGGTGAACATCAATATGTTGATCATATCTACTATATGATTCACGCTCGACCTTTCGGTCTCCGTGTTCCGAGGTCATATCTTATATGCATAGCTCGTCAAGTATAACCTGAGTATTCCGCGTGTGCAACTGTTTTGCACCCGTTGTATTTGAACGTAGAGCCTATCACACCCGATCATCACGTGGTGTCTCAGCACGAAGAACTTTTGCAACGGTGCATACTCAGGGAGAACACTCCTTGATAATTTAGTGAGAGATCATCTTATAATGCTACCGTCAATCAAAGCAAGATAAGATGCATAAAAGGATAAACATCACATGCAATCAATATAAGTGATATGATATGGCCATCATCATCTTGTGCTTTGTGATCTCCATCTCCGAAGCATCGTCATGATCACCATCGTCACCGGCGCGCCACCTTGATCTCCATCGTAGCAACGTTGTCGTCTCGCCAATCTTATGCTTCCACGACTATTACTACCGTTTAGTAATCTAGTAAAGCATTACATCGCGATTGCATTGCATACAATAAAGCGACAACCATATGGCTCCTGCCAGTTGCCGATAACTCGGTTACAAAACATGATCATCTCATACAATAAAATCAGCATCATGCCTTGACCATATCACATCACAACATGCCCTGCAAAAACAAGTTAGACGTCTTCTACTTTGTTGTTGCAAGTTTTACGTGGCTGCTACGGGCTTAAGTAAGAACACATCTCACCTACGCATCAAAACCACAACGATAGTTCGTCAAATAGACTCCGTTTTAACCTTCTCAAGGACCGGGCGTAGCCACACTTGGTTCAACTAAAGTTGGAGAGATAGTCTTCCGCAAGCCATCTATGTGCAAAGCACGTCGAGGGAACCGGTCTCGCATAAGAGTATGCGTAAGGTTGGTCCGGATCATCTCAACCAACAATACCGCCGAACCAAAGTATGACATGCTGGTAGGCAGTATGACTTGTATCGCCCACAACTCACTTGTGTTCTACTCGTGCATATAACATCAAACCATAAAACCTAGGCTCGGATGCCACTGTTGGGGAACGCAGTAATTTCGAAAATTTTCCTACGCACACGCAAGATCATGGTGATGCACAGCAACGAGAGGGGAGAGTGTTGTCTACGTACCAACGCAGACCGACTGCGGAAGCGATCTCACAACGTAGAGGAAGTAGTCGTACGTCTTCTTCCCGATCCGACCGATCCAAGCACCGTTACTCCGGCACCTCCGAGTTCTTAGCACACGTTCAGCTCGATGACGTTCCTCGGGCTCCGATCCAGCAAAGCATCGAGGAAGAGTTCCGTCAGCACGACGGCGTGGTGACGATCTTGATGTACTACCGACGCAGGGCTTCGCCTAAGCACTGTAACGGTATGATCGAGGTGGAATTTGGTGGCAGGGGGCACCGCACACGGCTAAGGAACGATCTCAAGGATCAACTTGTGTGTCTTGGGGTGTCCCCTGCCCCTGTATTTATATGTTGGAAGAGGGGGGGGCTGGCCGGCCAAGAGGGAGAGGCGCAGGGGAGTCCTACTCCCACCGGGAGTAGGACTCCTCCCCCCCAATCCTAATCCAATTAGGACTCTCGGGGGGGAAAGAGAGAGAAGGGGGGGCGGCCCCTTGTCCTATTCCTAATAGGACTCTAGGGGGGCGCCGGCCAGCTAGTGGGCTTCCCTTTTCTCTTTTCCACTAAGGCCCAATAGGCCCATTTACCTCCCGGGGGGGTTCCGGTAACCCTCTCGGTATTCCGGTAAAATCCCGATTTCACCCGGAACGCTTCCGGTGTCCAAACATAGGCTTCCAATATATCAATCTTTACGTCTCGACCATTTCGAGACTCCTCGTCATGTCCGTAATCTCATCCGGGACTCCGAACAACCTTCGGTACATCAAAATGCATAAACTCATAATAACTGTCATCGTAACGTTAAGCGTGCGGACCCTACGGTTCGAGAACAATGTAGACATGACCGAGACACGTCTCCGGTCAATAACCAATAGCGGGACCTGGATGCCCATATTGGCTCCTACATATTCTACGAAGATCTTTTATCGGTCAGACCGCATAACAACATACGTTGTTCCCTTTGTCATCGGTATGTTACTTGCCCGAGATTCGATCGTCGGTATCCAATACCTAGTTCAATCTCGTTACCGGCAAGTCTCTTTACTCGTTCCGTAATACATCATGTCACAACTAACTATTTAGTTGCAGTGCTTGCAAGGCTTATGTGATGTGTATTACCGAGAGGGCCCAGAGATACCTCTCCGACAATCGGAGTGACAAACCCTAATCTCGAAATACGCCAACCCAACATCTGCCATTGGAGACACCTGTAGTACTCCTTTATAATCACCCAGTTACGTTGTGACGTTTGGTAGTACCCAAAGTGTTCCTCTGGTAAACGGGAGTTGCATAATCTCATAGTTATAGGAACATGTATAAGTCATGAAGATAGCAATAGCAACATACTAAACGATCGGGTGCTAAGCTAATGGAATGGGTCATGTCAATCAGATCATTCAACTAATGATGTGACCTCGTTAATCAAATAACAACTCTTTGTTCATGGTTAGGAAACATAACCATCTTTGATTAACGAGCTAGTCTAGTAGAGGCATACTAGTGACACTCTGTTGGTCTATGTATTCACACATGTATTATGTTTCCGGTTAATACAATTCTAGCATGAATAATAAACATTTATCATGATTCAAGGAAATAAATAATAACTTTATTATTGCCTCTAGGGCATATTTCCTTCAGAGGAAGCTCCGTGTAGTCCGCCTCGCGAGGCTTGGCCCCTCGCGAGGGTCTTGGGCCTTGTGTTGACGAAGATGGGCCATGTTGGGCCTCCTTCGAGCCACGCCGCAGGCCGCAGGCAGGCAAGTCTGGGGACCCCCGTTCCCAGAACGCCGACAGTAGCCCTCGGGCCCAAGGCGCGCATGGACTTGGCCGTGCCGAGAGGCGAAAGGGCGAGGGCGAAGTGCCACGGGCCCTACTAGCCTGCGGCCTTAGGCGCCGCGTGGCGGTTGATGGGACATGGGTGTCTCCACTTCCCCATGACGCCTCGGTGATTGCACGAGTTGGACAAGTCCCTGCATGCAGATCGTGTCATGATTACCTATGATCGTGGAGGCCGGCGGTTGGTCTTCGCCGGCTATAAGTGCGAAGCTGTGCGTGCCCTTCCTGTCCATTCCTCCTGGCTTCTCTTTCTTCTCGATCCTTGCTCCGTCTTGCTGCGATGGCTCCATCGAGGAGGTACTCGGCTGCAGAGAAGGGGAAGGCCCTCCGGGTCGATCCTGCCTCTCCGCCCAAGCGCGGTCGTGGGCGCCCTCGGAAGCATCCGATGGCCGCCCCGGTAGCGTCTGGTGGTCATGGTGGCGGCTCCTAGCGCGACGCCAGGCGAGCCGCTGTGGCCGAGGGACGCGCCTGGGTTGCGCGCTCCCCTAGGCCATGCTTTCGTGCTGCGCAGGTGCTGCCGGAGTTCGTCGTCTGGTCGGCGTAGCCAACTAGCGCCCGGCTCCAACTCCCTCGCTTCCTCCTTGCTGAACTCCCGGCCGGTGCTCCTGGTGGCCTCTGGCTCCAGGCGGAGGGCTGCTGCAGCAGGTCCTCGTGGGCCGCGCTGGAGGTCTCCGCCAACGGGGGCCTGGCCTTGACTCATGGCTGGCAGGCGTTCGCTCGCGCTCGTGGACTGGGGCGTCGGTGCACCCTGCACTTCAAGTTTGACGGCGACGCCACCCTCTATGTGAGGGTGTTTGGGGAAGATGATCGCCGCGCGGGGTGTTTCCCTGAGGACGACGACCGCGGCCGGGGGCCCCGCCCTGACGGTGATGGAGGAGATAGCGCCCGCGCGGATGGCGGCACTCGAGACTCCCCGAGCTTTGTCAGCTCTTCTTCAAGCGACCCCTCCAGCAGTGGCCGCAGTCAACCCCCGCGTCGTCGAGCTTGCTTGGGAGGTGATGGCTCGTCCGCCCGCCGTCGTGCCCCGGTGAAGCCCGAGAGGGAGTCCTCCTGAGGCCCGGAGGCTGCTCGGGTCGCCTCCGTGGGCTGATGTGAAGAGGGCTGCGCCGGGCTCGTCCTTTCCCTTTCCTTTTGTTTCCTGTGTAAGACAAAATAGCTGCATGGAGCCCCGCTGGGGCGTGTTGGGAATTATTGCCGTTTAGCCATTACCTTGATCTTATTTTTGCGCCTCTTAACTACACACCTGTGCGTAGATAGTCTTTGACCCCTGCCAGGGGGCGACCGACCCAGGCCCTGTGTGCGTCGCGGTGCCCGAGGGGCACGGACGAGAGGGGTGCTCCTGTAACGTGCCCGGGCCATGAAACCTTCCAGCGGCTAGAGCAAAAACGCTCGCGAGGACGTTTGACCAACATCCCTCGCGAGGTCGTTTATGAGTGAAACCAAAGCGAGGAGCAAAAATCGACGAACCGCAAATCAGCAACAGCGACAACTTCAATAAGACTTCAAATGCAAGTAAACACGTCAACTGCGGAAAGCAAATGAAAAGGCCGCGTCCGGCACCTAACCTAGTATTCGACGACTTCTCACCAGCGCGGAGCTAAGTGCTGCCACTGGGCGTGGAAGGGAGCCCCAGGGCCTGAGGCCGGCGCTCCTGAGACTCCGGGGCATGTACAGCCCCACTCATTATTACGTGAGAGTGTCACGGGGCGGCGAGCTTCATAGGCACTCGCCTTGCTTCACAGGCTCTGGGCCTTTTCCAAAATGCGATAGCTTCATAGGCACTCGCCTTGCTTCACAGGCTCTGGGCCTTTTCCAAAACGCGATAGCTTCACAGGCACTCGCCTTGCTTCACAGGCTCTAGGCCTTTTCCAAAACGTGATAGCTTCACGGGCACTCGCATTGCTTCACAGGCTCTGGGCCTTTTCCAAAACGCGATAGCTTCACAGGCACTCACCTTGCTTCACAGGCTCTAGGCCTTTTCCAAAAGAGGGGAGGTCTTCACAGGCACTTGCCTTGCTTCACAGGCTCTGGGCCTTTTCCAAAAGAGGGGAGGTCTTCACAGGCACTCGCCTTGCTTCACAGGCTCTGGGCCTTGTCCAAAAGAGGGGAGGTCTTCACAGGCACTCGCCTTGCTTCACAGGCTCTGGGCCTTTTAGGGGTAGAACCTCCGGAGGTGCTGGATGTTCCACGCGTTCTGGATCGGCTCCCCCTCTTGAGTCTCCAAGCGCACGGAGCCAGGCCTGGAAACATGAACAACCTTGAACGGGCCCTCCCACATGGGAGAGAGCTTGTGCAGCCCTTCCCTGGAGAGAACCCGCCTGAGTACGAGGTCTCCTACCTCGAGGGTCATCGGGCGGATGTTGCGGCAGTGATATCGTCGTAGCGCCTGTTGGTACCTTGCCGCTCGCAGCGCGGCTTCCCGGCGGCGTCCCTCCCCTAGTACGAGGTCCATCCCCCGCATGGCGTCCTGCTGCGCCTCGTAAAACACCAGTACCCACGCGGAGCGATGCCTGACCTCATGAGGAAGGACTGCTTCGGCTCCGTAGACCAGGAAGAACGGGGTCTCCCCAGTTGGTTTGGTTGCGGTCGTGCAGATGGACCACAACACGGACGGGAGCTCGTCGTACCAGCCTCTGCCACAGGCCTCCAGCTTCTTCTTGAATGTCCTGGTCTTGAGGCCTCTCAGGACTTCCGCGTTGGCTCGTTCGGCCTGCCCATTTCTTCGCGGGTGTGCCACCGAAGCGTAGCATATCTGCGTCCCAAGGTTAGCACAGTATGTTTTGAAGAGATTACTGGTGAACTACGAACCGTTGTTGGTGATGATGCGATTCGGCACCCCGAACCGGCTCACGATACCCCTGATGAACTTGACTGCGGAGCCAGCGGGGATGGTACGGACAGCCTCCACTTTTGCCCACTTGGTGAACTTGTCAATGTCGACGTAGAGGTAACGGTAGCCCCCTGGCGCCCGAGGGAACGGGCCCAGAATATCCAACCCCCAAACTACGAATGGCCACGAGATGGGTATTGTCTGCAGGCCCCCCGCCGGTTGATGGTTCTGCTTGGAATGAAACTGGCAGGCCTCACAAGCCTTTACCAATTCGATTGCGTCGTTGAGCGCGGTGGGCCAATAGAACCCGCTACGAAATGCCTTGCCGACGAGGGTCCGTGATGATGAGTGGTGTCCATAGTCTCCGCCGTGTATGTCCTCCAGTAGTTCCTTTCCTTGCTCCCTGGAGATGCAGCGCAGAGATACACCGTTTGGTCGCTTCCGGTAAAGTTCTCCCTCTCTGATGCAGTATGTCATGGCCTACCGCGCCACGCGCTCCGCCTCCTCTTCCTTTTTCGGTAGGGCCCCTTGCGTTAAATAACTCCGGAGTTCTGCGATCCAGCACTCCTCCTGAGGTTCCATCTCCAGGAGCAGGCGTGCTCCTGAGGTCGGCCCACAGACCGGGGCTCCTGAGGCTGGCGGCTGGGGGAGCTCCTCTCGAGACTGAGCGGTGTTTGATAACATCGGCTGTGCTGAGGGTTTGAAGAGCCGCTCTTCGAAGACGCCGGGTTTCTGCGGCAACCGCCTGGATGCCCGTCCGGCTATGTCGTCAGCTTCCTGATTGGTGCCATGGGGCACGTGCTTCAGTTCCAGCCCCCAGAACTGCTTTTCCATCCTACGGACCTCCGCTAGGTAGGCCTCCCTATGCTCGTCCTTCGGCTCGTACACCTTGTTGGAGAAGTTGACTAGGAGCTGCGAGTCGCCCTTGACGGTGAGGCGTTTTACTCCCGGGGCTACTGCGGCCTTCAACCCGGCTATCAGTCCCTCATATTCTGCAATGTTGTTGGAGACCTTTTCACCTTGCTGGAAACAGAGCTGCACGGCATAGTAGAGCTTATCCTAAGTGGGTGATATTAGCACCACACCAGCCCCCGCGCCGTGTCTGGAGAACGCCCCATCGAAGTACATGACCCAGCCTTCCGCCGCCTCACTCCCTGGAGAGAGGGACCGATCCTCGTTGTCCCTGAGGCCTGGTGCCTCCGCCCATTCCGCTATGAAATCCGACAACGCTGCTCCTTTGATGACCCTGGTTGTGCTAAACTCGAGCTGAAACGCCTGCAGCTCCATGTTCCACTCAGCGACCCTTCCGGCTGAGTTAGGGCTCCTGAGCACTCTCTCCAGGGGGTACGATGAGACGACCTTGATGGGATGAGCCTGGAAGTAGTGACGCGGCTTGCGTGAGGCTACCAGCAGCGCGAGGAGGAGCTTTTGAGGCATTGGGTACCGTGCCCTCGCGTCCCGCAACACCGTGCTAACAAAGTAGACGGGGTGCTCAACAAGGCTGAGAGTATCTGGGGACGCGGCGCCCTCGGGAGGCAAGGGCGCCTCGCGAGATGACGTGGCCTCGGGAGGTGGACCATCCGGGCGTGCGGCCTCGCCTGCCTCTGGTGCATTCTTCGGCAGCCGACCCTCCTCAACTGCGGTTGCGGCTTCTGCAGGCTTTCCTTGTTCCCGTTTTGTCTTGCCTCGGGCTGCCGCTGCGGTCTTGACTTGGCGTTCCTCCCTAACCGCCACCAAGGCTGCGCTGGCGGAGTAGGGAGTGGCAGCAAGGTAAAGCAGCAGGGGCTCTTGAGGGCGCGTAGCCACCATGACTGGGGGACTGGTCAGGTGCCTCTTGAGATCTTGAAACGCCTTATCTGCCTCTTCAGTCCATTCAAAGGGCCCCTTTTTCTTCATCAGCTGAAAGAAAGGCAGCGCTCGCTCCCCTAATTTGGAGATGAAGCGCCCTAGCGCGATCATGCGCCCAGTGAGCTTCTGCATTTCCCTGAGGGTCTTTGGCGGACTCATGTCCTCGACCGCCTTGACCTTCTCGGGGTTTGCCTCGATGCCATGATGGGACACGAGGAATCCCAAAAGCTTGCCCGAGGGGACGCCAAACACACATTTCTCTGGGTTGAGCCGCAGGTTTACTGCATCAAGGCTCGCGAAGGTCTCCTCCAGGTCTTGTATCAGGGTCTTGGCCTCCCGAGATTTTACTACAATGTCATCAACATAGGCTCCAACATTCTTTCCGAGTGGCGGGCCCAAGGTGATGTGCATCAGCCGCTGAAAGGTTGCCCCTGCGTTAGACAGTCCAAATGGCATGCACGTATAGCAGTATACCCCGCACGGGGTTAAGAAGGCAGTCTTCTCAACGTCTTCTACCGCCATCTTGATCTGGTGATACCCGGAGAAGGCGTCCAGGAAGCATAGCAGGTCGCACTCCGCAGTGGAATCGACGATCTGGTCGATGCGGGGGAGCGGAAACGGATCTTGCGGGCATGCTTTGTTGAGGTTGGTGAAGTCGACACACATGCGTTCCTTTCCCCCTTTCTTGGGCACAACGATAGGGTTGGCCAACCAATCCGGGTATCGGACCTCGCGAATGACCCCAGCGGTTTCTAGCTTGCGGGTCTCTTGGACAATGAAGGCCTGCTTCTCCACGGACTGCCGCCTGGCCTTCTGCTTCACGGGGCGCACATTTGGGCACACGTTGAGGTGATGCTCGATGACACTCCTGGGGATCCCCGCCAGCTGATCGGGCTCCCAAGCAAATACCTTCTTATTCGCGCGCAAGAACTTGACCAAGGCCTCCTCCTGCTCAGGCTCAAGGTTGGCGCCTATGGTGAAAGTGGCACTGGAGGACCATCCTCGTCGACGGGTATCTGCTTGGTTTCTGCCTTGTCCTGGGTGAACAACTGCTTCTTCTTGGCGGGCGCAGCCCCGTTGGGCTCAGGGCTCTCCGCATTGACGGGCCGTGCCGATGCCGCCGTCTTGAAGGCGAGCTTGAGTACTCGCAGGGCGTCCCCGGTGTCCCCATGCACGGCGAGGGTGCCGCTGCTCCCGGGCATCTTCATGAGGTTATACGCCGGGTGCGTGGCGGCCATGAACTGAGCCAGCGCCGGGTAGCCGAGGATGGCGTTGTAAGGGACGCCGATGGGGGCGATGTCGAAGTCGACCATCTCCGTGCGGAAGTTGTTGTAGGTGTCGAAGGTTACCGGGAGCCGGATCTGTCCCAGGGGGTCGGATGATCCACCCCCGATGCCCGAGAAGGGTCGGCTGGGTCGCAACCGCTCCCGGGGTATGCAGAGGAGGTTGAAAGTCTCGACCGAAAGCACGTTGAGGCCCGCGCCGCCGTCAACGAGGGTTCTGGTGATGGCCACCTGGCGGATGGTGGGGGTGCACAACAGGGGGAGCGTGCCCGAGCCGACCAGGTTGGTGGGGTGGTCCTCCGAGCTGAAGATCAGACCGGCCTCGTGCGCCGCCCGGTTTGGGGGAGCCCCCTGCTGTGCGGAAACGGCGCTGACCCGGCGGGCAAAAGGCTTGACGTGGCGACTCGTGGGCGGCGCCTGCGAGCCGCCCAGGAGGGCCGCAACGACCAAAGGCGTCGATTTTGCGGTGCAGCTACTCCGCCGCGTAGGCAGATGCTGGGGGGGTGCTTGCCGCTCGTTCCCCGTCGGGCCGGTGGCGGTGTTGACGGCGGGCGACAGGGGACGACGAGAACGCCCACTGGCGAGGGCCGCGGGGCGACGCGAGCTCGACTAGCGCCGTACATGGATGCGGCGGTCGTAGGAGAGCGGAGTGGTGGAAGACAGATTTCGGCGCACCCCTACCTGGCGCGCCAAATGTCGGATTCACGGGTTCCGGCAGACCCTTAAGGTTCGAACACTGGGGTGCGCGCGGAGATCAAGCCTTCTACCTCCACGTCTCGCAAAGATCTAAACTACTAAAGGAACTACACAGGGGAGACAAGATTTATACTGGTTCGGGCCACCATTGTGGTGTAATACCCTACTTTAGTGTGTGGTGGATGGATTGCCTCTTGGGGCTGGTGACGATGAACAATACAAGGAAGAACAACCTCGCGAGGGTCTGTTCTTGGCAGGGGCGATGAACTGCTAGGAGGAGTTCAGTCACCCTTCTCTCTCTCTCTTCCTATGAACCGAATGAACCAACCGAACCCCCTGCTACGTCGGTGGCCGGCCCTATTTATAGAGGCCCTGGTCCTCTTCCCAAATATCGAGCGGGAAGGGAGCCAACAATGGCGGGCTAATTTGAAGGGGAACATCTAGTACGCTTATCCTGACTAAAGTTGGTCTTCGCCTGCGAAAGGCTCTGCGGTGACGTCGTGCTGGGCTCCATGGTGACCTCCGTCTCGTAGTCCGCTTGGTCCTGGTCTCGTTGCACCGAAATGGCAGCTTTGCCTGATGCCTCGGTACTCCGCGGCTGCGCTTGCCCCCTTTGCACCAAAGAGGAAAGAAGGACGTTGCGCGCGCTGGCGCCCGCCTGGCGCCCTGAGTCGTCATGGCTTGCGTCATGGGCACCTCGCGAGGTACCCCGCCTTGATTTCTCCGCCTCCTCGCGAGCCAACCTGACGAGGCCGTGCCTGAGGAAGCTCCGTGTAGTCCGCCTCGCGAGGGTCTTGGGCCTTGTGTTGATGAAGATGGGCCATGTTGTGCCTCCTTTGAGCCACGCCGCAGGCCGCAGACAGGCAAGTCTGGGGACCCCCATTCCCAGAGCGCCAACAAATACCTAGGTCGATGTCTAAAGCTATGGCAAGATATTTGGACAAGCAGATCTAACTAACGAAATATATGTAAAGCTAATTCAGCAAACAGATTTGAGTGCCAAATTATGGAAGGCTGTTTCAGTAGTCAATGAGGCCGAGCACACAACCATCGAACTATCGAAGGCCATCGCAGCAACAAAGATCGAGTATAAAATGGTGTAGAGCTATTTCAGCTAATAGATTGGCTACTAGACCATGGCAATCTACGTCACAATAAATATATGGCAGGATATTTTAGCAACTAATCGGCCTTGGCATGCCATCTCAGCTAAGCGGATTGAGTGCAGAACAAGGCAAGGAAGCTTCTTAAGCAGAGCATATTGACAGTAAACTACTTCGGCAAACAGTGAGATTAACAGCGTCTATCTGCTAACATTCAGTGCTACACCGACATGAACAGGGCCTCAGTCTAGAATGCATGTACCGTGGGAGAAGCTGACCGCCGTGCGTCTCCACACGAACGTCGCCAGCGGTGGCGGCGCTGACCGCCGTGCGCCTCCACAAGAATGTAGCCATAGGTGGCAGCGCGGCTAGAGGACGGCAGTCTATGAGAGCGTACTGTGGGAGCAAGAGCATCGCTGAACCGCGGCGCCGACGTATCGGCGCGGCGGGGAGGGCGGCTGTAGCGGAGCGAATTGAGTGGAGGGGGACAGGGGGGAGGGGGTTGGGGAATATTATTGGCTAGTTGGCCGAAGGGAGGTTGAATCGGATTTGGGGGGAATTTTTGGGTGTGGGGGGGGAGGATTTTCGCGCGGTGGGCAGGGGGAGTTTGGTGCATGGTCGGTTTCTCCAAGTGCAGTCCCATGTGTCAGTGAAGAGGCAAGCCGAAGCACGTTCCATTTGCGTGAGTCGTGTGCAGGACCGAACGTGTGTGGGGTGCAATGCGACCGCGACAGGAGTTCTGTGAGTGTACCGCATTTTTTCCTTTTAAACTAGGTGCTTTGCCCCCTCAAAAAAAATCTGTTGCTTCGCACGATCCATCGATACTACTACTAGTAATCCGGTAATCCCGACTAAAATGGCGCGGTTGGGTCTTTTCCCGTGCGATATGTTGGGAGGTTGGCTTAGTTAGGTTTTTTAGGACGAGTAATGCTACACCTACGTAATCCCAGTTACGTAATTAACGTAATGTGAAATGTGTGAGCTGTTGATTGTAGATTGGGGGGAGGGAGGGGCCCACCACCATGAAAATCAGGGGAGGAGAGAGAGAGGCAATTTACGTTAACCCTTTCATAGGTTTCCGTAGATGTAGAAAGATGTGTCCGATCCTGCAATATGGGCCGTCCGATCTATATCTAACGGATAGGAAGGAAACTATGACAATTTACCCGTACTCCTCTCCACATTTGCAGATAAGGCTTTCCCTCGTTCATCCTTTTCTCCCACAAGATCTTGATCTTCCGTGCAATGCACGGGCATCTTGCTAGTACTCCTACAATATGTATATTATTGTGAAAGTTCATATACACCGGCCGAGATTAATGCAAACACGGCATATTTTCATTACATTTCGAACTTTTATAGGACAAAAAAAATAAAATAAACCTGACTCTAAACCTATTCTACGGTGGCGACCGACGTCCTCCATCTGTGATCTCCATGTACGGGGGCGGGGTTCAAGACCCGTGAAGTGAAGGTGCTGTCTCTGGCGAGGAAAAGTAGAACACGGGAGACGGACCGGCCAGTTGGCACACCATGCCCTGCCACCTCCCATGCCCTACTCATCCTCAGAGGAGTCCCCGACCTCGGCAGTGCCGGACGTTGGACGGCGGCAAGTAGGACGCATGGCTGACGGTGCTCCCGTCGTCGGCCACCAACGTGGCCACCGCTTGTGAGGCGACTTGAGTGAGGGCGGCGACCTCGAGATCCATCCCCGAAGACAAGCTCTCCCGCAGAGCGTTCGCGCTTGCGGTCATGGCGGATGTGGTTCCAGGTAGGAGTACGATGCGCTATGGTGTGGAGGTTAGCTGGGCGTTGCCGCTTTAAGTAGCGCATTCCGGTGAGACCAAGCGTCCGGGTGCGTCATTAAGTCACCGGAGTTGGTTCCGTGGGCACCGAGCCTCTAAATGACGACATACGAATGGACGGCATGAATGCGGGCAGCTGGCGCCGGCTGGGAACGAACCGCGCGACGGCGCGAGGGACGAGGGTTTTGGTGTGCCAGGGTAGTCAGCTGCGGTCGTGGCAACGTTGGAGATGCCCTTTGCTCACATGCGATCCCCGCATGTCATTGAAAAAACAGGACGACCCGGCATGGTCTCAGGTCCAGAGGATGCAGTTGGCCGCGCTACACCACTCTGCGGACACGTCGCGGTGCCCCGTGCATCCTCGACGAGCCGGGTGTTGGGGTGTGTTTGGATTGTGGCCAAAGTGCACCTTGCCAAAATTTTGGTCATGACCAAAAGATTGGTCTTTGTTTGGATGGTTGCCATTTTATTGGCATGCCAATGAACTCTAGCCAACTCTAGTTCATTTTTCTTGCCAATGTCGGCCAAATCATGGGCAACCAATACCTCAACCAAAATTTTGGTCATGACCCAAAGATTGGTCTTTGTTTGGATGGTTGCCATTTCTTTGGCATGCCAATGAACTCTAGCCAACTCAAGTTCATTTTTCTTGCCAATGTCGGCCAAACCATGGGCAACCAATACCTCAACCAAAATTTTGGCTACCCAATGCTTTGATGGGGCAACCTTGGGCACAAACCAAACATACCGTTGGTCGTGCCACAGCACTAACGCCACCCTCAGCAAACTGAAACCGACCGTGTCTAGCGACGATATGAGCATGTCGCTCACCGCGGTCGCCGTGTCCAGAGGCGGTGCTGGAGCTGCGCCCCGTTGTTGGCCCCAATGACCCACATGAACGGTTGTCGGTGGTGAGGAGGTCATGGGCCAGCTCCTCCATTGGACTAGTCTGCGCTACGTCGTCCCGACGGGTGTGCCCCACATGTGTGTTTCCCTGTTTTCCCGGCCATATTCGAGCGTTAGTGCTCCGTGTTGCGCATTAGGACTTTCACTATGTAGGCCAAGCGAGACAACTTATTGTTTATTTGAGCCGTTCAAGTATAATCATGTGGCGTTTGCTTATTTCTCATTCCTCTCCAACCCTCTTCTCCATCGATCATGTCGCCCTCCAGTCGATTCCATCCTCCCGCATGCCTCATTTGAACATTCCGCCGAGTATCATTCGCATGTACCCACCCTAGTCATCTTTCAATAGATCTCCGGACCCCGAGATGAAATCGAGAGGGAACGAGTGGGGGCACGTGATACCTAAGGCGGATTCAAAATTTTGAACCGGTCATCATAGCATCTGCAAATCATATATAAAGGGTATTCAATGTTCATTTCGTTTTTGAACGTGCAATATACTCCCTCCTATCCTTTCTAGTTTACATATAAGTTTTATGTGTAGTCAAAGTATATCTACTTTGATAAAAAAGGTATCAACATTCAACAACGCCCAATCAATATTGTTAGATTCGTACGTACTCCTAGATTTGTACTCGAGATGGTTTCCAATTTAACTATTGGCAAGATTAATAGTACATGAGATGTATAATGTGAAAATTATATCATTGGAAACTCCTTTCACATACGAATTTGACCGTATGCTTTGTGTAAGTTGCATGTCATATATTATTACTCTAACATTTGGTCAAAGTTAGCCTCGAAAAACGCATTAGACCCTATATGCTTTGTGTAAGTTGCATGTCATATATTATTACTCTAACATTTGTGTAAGTTGCATGTTACATATTATTACTCTAACATTTGGTCAAAGTAGTATAGTGGAAGTGGATCCTCTAACGTAGGTATCCCTGCCTTACCCTCCCTTTCGGTCACTTACTGGCGGACCCCATGCTTGCTAGGCCCCGCATGTCAGTTACTCAATGGGTTCGGCCACGTCAAGGGATCCTCATCCATAGTATACTCCCTCTATTTTTATTTACTCCGCATAAAACGGAGGGAGTGGTGGTATAATAAATGACGCGGGCGGGGGAGGGGGAGGGACGTCGGCTTGCTCTCAACTGCGGTCCCACAAGCGAGCGAAAATGCAAGACGAAGCACGTTCCATTCGGTGAGCAACGTGGAGGGTCCAGCGTGCCGGGCTGCAACACGAATGCCACAAGAGCGATGTACAATCAAAACCGATTGACTGGTCGTCGCCGGAACCACTATTCACACCAGAACCTTCGCTGCTCGGCCTACGCCAGCCACTGCCCTAAAACCACACCAAATCTCCAGCCCATTCCCCCACCTTTCGATCCCCTAGCCCGCATCAAGCATCCCCTAGTTTGCCGGAAAGCCATGGTGCACCGCAAGATCACTTACTACAATATGCTGACGCCGGAGCGCCGCGCAGAAATCGCGGCGGCGGTCGGCGCCATAGACCTTCGTTCCCAAGCTCGCTTTGCGGCAGGCTAATCCCCGAGTTCACTGGAGCCAAGCTACGAGGAGAAGGAAGCCGATCAATTGTTCATGGCGGAGGTCGTGGCGCAGAAGGCCCCCGATGGGTATGAGACGATGGATGTCGACTTTGTGCCGACGTCCGAGTCCCCCAAGGTGCAGGCGGACCAGCGATTCAACATGGCGATACTAAAGGAGGACCGGGAGGTAGAGGCTCAACTCGACGCGGAGCGCACGCATGCCGCTGCCATCGGGCTCTCCTGCAGGCAGAACCGGATGTTGTGGATGTGAACCGGGCGGCGGAGGCTCAACTTGAGGCGGAGCGCGCGGATTCCGCTGCCATCGAGGCCCTCCTGCAGGCGGAACCGGACGTCCTGGACTTGAACCGAGCGGCAGAGGCTCGACTCGACGCACAGCGCGCGGTTTCCGCTCTCATCGACGCCCTCCTGCAGGCGGAACCGGACGCCCTGGACTTGAACCGGGTGGCGGAGGCTCGACTCGACGCGGAGCGCGCGGATGCCGCTGCCATCGAGGCCCTCCTGCAGGTGGAACCGGACGTCCTCGACTTGAACCGGGTTGTGCTCTCGTCCGTGCAGAGCGCCCGCATGCTCCGCTTGAACAAGTAGCTGGAGGCCAAGGACAACCACGGTGCGGAGACACACGTCGGTAGCGATGGCTGGTTTGCGCCGGCAGCCAAAGACGACGAGGTCGTCTCTTTCCGCGAGCAGTGATAGTTTTTCTTTATGTTGTTGTTTTTATGGATCTTTTGCTGCGTAAAAACATATATTTGTTATGCAAGTCGCCTGACTTAGGTCAGTCTACCATTTCAGGCGGTTGGATGAATATCCTACGTCTCCTAACCCTTCTTTCCTTCTTCCTCACCTCTTCTTCTTCCCCAACAGACCACCGCACGAGCCGTACGGATACTCCCCAACATGCGGTTGGATAAACATACTCTATGAACGAAAATTATGTGTCAGCAATAGGATGGCTGAGTTTGGTGTGTTCACATGCGACAGCACGTGTCAGTAAGGGTGCGTTCCCTTGGTTGGGTTTGCAGCGTGCAGGAGCGATTGTGTGAGGGTTTGTTGCGACCGCGATGTGCAGGAGCGACTGTGTGAGGGTGCAGTACGACTGTGATAGCCGTGCGCAAGTGTACCTCCTTCTCATTTTGAAAACTTTAGCCAAGCTTGGCAAAAATGTGTGGCGAAGTTTGGCAATGCAAGGCCTAGACCCAAACAGGATAAGTACGTACGTACTAGGAGTACTAGTGTTAAAAAAGAAAGGCCGGGTTTTCCTTCACGGGATTTAATCGATACAAATCCTCGTTTCACATGTTAATTAATGCGTATTTTTTCTCCAAAGACCAAAGAGCTAACCATCTCACTCCTCATCGCTTGATTAATGCAGCGCCATGCAAACCAACCTTCTCACTTCCGCATGCATGCAGGGGATATTAATGTCCGTGGTTGCTAACCCCATCAATTTTGCCTTGATTAGTGTTAGTGGCCCTTTGCAAATTGTAATTTTTATATACTGGCCTTGTGTACAAAAAAATGGAGGTAGTAACTATATTTGACTTCCTTCCCCATTGCGGTGACGTCGACGATATTTTTTTGGGTGGTTTGGCGAAGTGCGTTCGACGGAGAACACCATTGAGGGAGACCACGGTAAGTCGTTCGCAAGTGCCGCCTGCAAGCCGAGACAACCGCCTTATTTGCATCTAGGAAGTCCTTTACTAGTACTACTATAACTAATGAGGTGAGATGGCTTCTCGAAGAAGACAATGGAGAACTGGAGTCAGCGAAGAGTGAAATGATGGTTGCTTCGTCCGTGCTTTTGTGATTTGACGCCTCACTGCTTTGTGATTTGTGATAGAAGGGACAGGGGAGTAGACTCTGTGCTCTATACTGTACTACATGCGTCCAAGCATGGGAGAAAGAGGAGAGACGTTGCATTTTTATATTCCTTCAATCAATCAATCAGGGAGCTTCGGTTCCATCTTTTTGTCTTTGGCAACACCATCCACAATGGTTCCCACGATGCCAAAAGCTATTTTCACATTTGGCTACACATTGTGGATGCCCTTAACCGTACCACTTGGTTTTGCTCATGTGTGCTATCTATACAAATCTCAATTATATTGATCTAAAAAATTATAGAATCGAGATGAGTAAAAAGGAGGTGATTTTGCCGCGCGGATGGCGGGGGAGGTTTCTTATTTGAGCAATGCTACATCCACGTAATGGTTTACGTAAAGTTACGAACTGATGTGATGTGGGACTATTTGATTGGATTAAAGGAGAGGATTAGGCCCACCCCACCTGAAAATCAAGGGGCATATATAGATTAGATGGAAAGTATACGTAGCAGCTACGTAGCCCTTTGTAAGTCTAGGATTATGCTTCTTATTTTCGGAGGACGTTATCCTGGCGGTTTGCTAACATGCGGTCCCATGTGTCAGTGCTTTACCAAGCCGATCCGCGTCCCACATGAGGCAGAACAATGGCAGAAGCAACACGTGGTTAAGTTGAAGAAGATGAGGGAGAAGCAGATTCAGCAACGAGTGGAATGATGGTTGCTTCGTCCCTCCAACTTAACTGCGGGAAAGGTGCAGCTTTGTGATTTGACGCCTCATTGCTCATTACTACGCCGGCGCCATGACCGGGGTGCTTCACCCTGGCTGCTCTGCACTGTATTTCGGTATGGCACGTGGACCCGGTAGCTTGATGCCCCATATGTCGAAAGGGACTAGAAGATTTATGAAAGCGAGCGCTCCACTCTTACGACGGAGGAGTAAACGACATGACGGCCCAGTGAACTGTCACTTGTACTATATAGTACTATAGTTTTGCTGTTTCGCACGATCCATCGATACAAACCCAATTAAACAGGAAAGGGCGGGATTTTTCCCGCGCGGTAGATGATACTGGCCATACATTTCAAAGGCAATTTTAATGTATGCAAACTGAATAATTATATGTAACAATATGATATCTAGTAAAACTAAAAACACATATGCTTTATTGTGTTAGAGTGTAGTAGTAGTGCTGTATTGCATAGTTGTTAGATGTAACATGCGAGAACGTGTAGAGATGTAGTTTTGGAGGGCCTACAGAGAGAAAAGCGTAATACGGTCACCGAACTTCAGAATAAGCTGATTACAGTCACTATATACGTTTTGCAGTGATTATACGGTCACTTGCTCACAGCTCAGCATCGGATTGCACTCTGTTGACTGGCCAAATAGTCTGCGTGGCACCATGTTGACTAGTTAAATTGACCATGTTCGTTGTGGGTCCCACCTGTCAGTTCGCATAAGCAAAAGGTCAGATAAACACAAATTTACGCACGCGCAACAAGGCTCCAACCCGTGCGTGGGAATTGCCTGGTTGTGTATGTGTCTGTCAGGGCCTGATGTGTGCGCATGCACGTGTAGGTTGAGCACTTAAGCGTGAGAGTGTGTGTTGGTCGTGTGGTGTACTGGTGTGTGCATGCATGCGTGCGTGTGTGCATGTGAGTGTTGCATGTGTGCGTGGCTGCGTGTGTACGTGTGAGTGTTGCGTGCGTGCGTGGGTGCATGTGTTTGTGTGAGTGTTGCGTGGATGCAGTTCGTGTGCATGCGTGTGTGTGTATAATCACCACACCAGCTCATGTGTGTTAAAACAGACAGCTCAGCATACCAATACAAGGCCACCTTGTCCGCTGTGCCCGCGGTAATGACTTCGAACCATCGTCCAAATATTTTGTTGTCATTTGTTTTCATTCTTACTAGCAAGATGCCTGTGCGTTGCATGTAACATCAAGATGCATTTGTATGACTTGTTTATCTTGTGAGAGAAAAGGATGAACGAGGGAAGGCCTTATTTGCAAATGTGGAGAGGTGTGTGGGTACCTTTTTGCAAAATTTCCATAGTTTCTTTCCTATCTGTCAGATATAAATCGGACAACCTATATTGCAGGATGGCAGGCACACCATCATCACCAACTCTGTTTTTTATAAGAGTGTATTTTATGTATTTTATAAGAGTGTAGATGTAGAGTAGATACAAGTCCACAGGTGGGCACGATGGTAGTGAGATAATGTGATGCAACACTAGAGGTGCCACGTGGAGCGTTTAACTGGTCAACTAGTCATGTCATGAGCAAATACAAAGTTGTACGGTGAGCTCGTGACTGCATAATAACCATTAAACGTAAATGGTGACCATAATGAGTGGATTCTGAAGTCCAATGTACGTATCCTGCTTTCGCTTCAAATACAATGATCGTCATTGCATATATCGCAAGAGAAAGATGAAACATGCGTGAATTTTCTGGGGGCTTACTTTTAGAGGACCTGGAGATAGTTTTGTGTGCACACGTGAAAGGGGCGTTCAGGGGGGTATGCGATGGAGAGAGAGATGCTCTTCGTTTCTCTTTATTATGACTAACTTTGTATATAGTATAAAAATATAAAAATTCACAGTGCGGAATAAATATCATTGTGGGCACCATGCAATGCAAATTAGCATTCGTACTCCTCCATATAACTTTGTAATGTTGTATGTATGTAGAAACTCTAAAATAATTTTTTGGCCACACTTTATTCAAAAGGAATGTTGTATGCGAAATAAACGTGAAGAGAGGGCTTTTCAGATCAATGGGGTACGTGATGTAACATGTGTGAATGTGTAGTTGATGCATTTGGTGGGGCCTAGAGAGGTATGTGTGTGTATTACGTATTCGAGAGAGGCATGGATAGAGGGGCCGACGGGGGGGCGTGGGAGAGATAGCACGAGAAATGAGAGTGATCTAGAGAGAGAGACGAATATGACGTCACGACAAGAGATTCCATTCCCTTGAGTGTGTATGCAAGGGAGAGGGAATAGAGGCACCAGGAGAAATTTTCTGTGTGTGTGGTGTTTGTGTTGGTATGTGTGGGTGTGAGAAGATAATGAGACGTGGGGGCAGAGGGTGTGTCACCGCGTGAGGTCCGGTGGGTCGAGGTGAGGCCCTTCGTTCTGTTCCGTCCTGCGCCACATTGGTCGACCCATGATGCATTTAGGAAGACCCATGGATGATTAGTCGTACAAGACAAAGATAGCAGAATTGTGAAGGACTCTGTGTAGACTGACAAAGCCGGCTAGGATTTGTAACCCTAGGTTCTCGGACTAAGGTAACCCCTTTATCTCTGATATTACTATTCATCCAACCTAACTTTAAGGGGCATCCTACAGAATGCTCTGCTAGAATCATACTCGTCGATTAGGAAGAGAGGTGTGAGACAATGCGTGAGAGACAGGCGTAAAGATAATGTGTGTACATGAGACACGTAGGCAGGTCCATGTATATAGAAAGGGTCGATGAGGATTGTGCGTGTGTATGTTTGCGAGAGGAAGAGTGCTTGTGATAAAGGTTAGTGAAAACAGTTGTAAATGGTTATGAGAGGGAGGGAGGGTTATATCTAGAGCATGTGTGCGAGAAAGACACCTCGGGAGAGAGTGTGTGAGCATGTGTGAGAGACCACCGATGGAGAGTGAAACTACACGTAGAAGACTACTCTACACATTGATTAAAGATATAAATTGTATCCAAATATTAGGATGGGATCATGATATTTGCAATTCACGTAAGGAGCGGTCATTGATCCATCAGACATCTAGATTCTATTGAATTTAAGCATGTCTATGTTATTATTCGACACAATTGATCCACATAGTTAGTATTTTGAACTCCAGACAATGCATCGCTTTAGCAATCGAATATAAACATGAGTATAGTTCATGTTGTGTGTGTAAAGCACATTATGCACACGAAAGTTACACAATGGACATTATAAATAGCTACTACCTATGAACTAGCATACATTTGAATTCAACTTAAGGTGATTTAAAAAATCAAATTCAACATGAAGTCCATTCAATTATTTGAATTTGATATCATGGCATTTGTAAACCATACCTAAATTATGGGGGCACCAATCTTTTCTCTGATTTTGTACATAATAGCATATGTAGTCGTGTACAAAATAGATTCAAATTTAGCTCCTCCATTCCAAAATAATCGTAGTTATAGAATTTTCAAGTGTCAAAGTTTCAAAAAGAAGCAGATAATTTAATGAGGTTTTCAAAGATACAAGGTCAAATATAACGTTGTATATTTAGGTCAATCCTCATAGTTGAAGAGTACTCTAAACGTGAATGCTTGTGTTTCAAAATTTCGAACGAAGCGCCGAAAGAGCCTCTACTCGCCCGAAACCGTGTGAGACCAATGTTTGGTAGTACAAGGAAATTACTTTTCTAATAACTCCGGCCCGTGAAACCTACCGGCCCGACGTCCAAAGGTCTAAACCGGGGTAGGTTTGTAGCTTCATCTAGACGCCATGCAACCACATCCCAAAAAACATTCATACACAATGGCCGCCTAAGCACACATGCGCGCGGCCGAAATCGCTCCGGCCCACTATTTGGGACACCTGTAATTACCATCCTACCCCCGACCCGCATTAGGTCCGAAATTTAAGAGGGGCAAAGTTTGTACTTTCCCCAAATTTCAAACAAGCACGTCCCATCTTCTGTTCAAAAAAGCCAAAAACAAGCGCGTCCCAGACCGAAACATGGTTCCCCCCACCCGTCTGATTCCCCATTCATACTCCGTGGGCACCAAAACTACCTCTCCACCAGCCGTGAAACCCCGGCGTCCTCCGTCCGCCACCCCATCCCACCCATCAACCGCCGCCCTCCTCCATCACGCCGGAGCCGATACCCCGACGTCGTCGTCCACCGCAACCTCAACCGCAACGTCCTCCACGGCTAGTAGTTGAAGCCGAGGCCGAGCCATCCGTACCCGAGCCAGTTCAACCACGTCGTCCTGCGCCTCATCGCTGCCGCTCCAACTTCGCCACCCTCCACCGCACCAGAGCTGTTCCTGCTATGCCGTCCTTCGCCGCCTCGGATCTGCTTCCCCTCCGCCGACATACGGCCATGGCAACACAGTCAACAATTTGGCCATGGGTTCGTCCAAGCCTGCACTCTCTAGAACATCGGTTTCCCCAGTAAAAAGAAGAAAATCGGCGCGACTTGTGGAGGTGACCACACCGGCAACCGAAAAGGTACTCCTCTTCCCTTATTCGTGCAAATCTCACGTCTCTGCTTGCATGGTATTCATCCCATAGAAGACACTAGTTGACCGCTTCTTCTTGATACTAGATGTTCCTAGTAACTCGCGATGCACAAGGTTTCTCCTCATATACTATTTCACCTTAGCTAGAGGTTCGTCGCCCCCCTGAATTTCAATTTCTGGCCACTTGATTCCCAATTAACGGAAGCATTCCCCGGCGTAACAGGCGCTAGTACGCCTATTACGCTGGGGAAGCAACACCTTGGTGTTTATCTTAGGGGCGTGTGCGGCCTAGAGCTACTGGCGCCCGATCTGGAGGTCGGCCGGGATTAAAGGGATGGCCTAGGGGCGCTGCCAAGCACGGCGGTGGTGTGAGGTCGATGGGAGGGCGGGGCGGCGGAGGCAGGGGTCTGGGCCGGTGGTCGGTGGTGGTTTGAGAAAGATCGTCAACAGTGACTGGCGGGAGGTAGACGAAGGCCATCTGCCCGTTCCTTATAGATCGGACGGTTCATTAAAAAAATCGACTGACCTATTTATTTTCAGTCGACTGTTATCTTAGATATGAGCACATGTGGTGGTGTGCTGGAGGAGTACCTGCATTTCCTGTGCTCATATATTACAAAGTCATACAGAGTAGAATCTAATTTTGTTTGCCATGCAATGTTGTAGAGCTATCATATGTCTCCTGTCATTTATTTTTCAGCCACCTGCTATCTGCTACTTTTACAGTGCACTAGTTCTGCACACACTTCACCCTTACTCTCACTGTTGTGTTTTTATGCAAGGGTATTTCAGACTCTACTGCCATGAGAGAAGCCAAAAAGGAAAGATAGAAGTCGCTCCCGTTTGGTGTGCGCCTAGGCAAGACACGTTTCAACGCTTTAAAGGGTGTAGTGTCAGCAGATGGAGACGGGGAATGTAGCTCTGGAGTTGATGACCTCGCTCGCAATGAACCACCATCCCAGGTGCTTGCTTTAACTTCACGGTGTCATATGTGGTTGCATGTTCCATATGGTGTCTATCTTGTATTCGAAAGGCCGAAGTCGGTAAGATAAGGAAAGATATTTTTTACATGAACCACCATCCCGTGTGCACCAGAAGACAAATAGCTAGTCAGGGCACTGGCCGAGCCAGTGACAAACCCAGCAAAGATAGGAATCACCTGGAAGCCAACTAAAAAGCTGCGATGGTGGCGAAGCAGCCCGCCTCCCACCAGGCTCTCGGGTCCTAGATGATCATGCTCACCACTCAAGCCGGATGTCTAGCTTGTATTCCTTCCAATTAGGTTAAATTGCATCTGCTTAGCTTACACATTATACCTTTGAATATGACATGCCTTTCTGTTTTTGGTACATACTAGTACATCTGTGTATTAACCATGTTCTTACATCAAACTAATGTTCTTATGTATCCCTCATCAATCACTTATGACGAGGCAGGTAGGCAAGGGGACTACTCCTCATTTAAAGAATGCAGCGTCAGCCTCCCGACATGATTCTCAAGAAACAGAAATGCTAGATGAAGATAGTGAACGTAGCTCTGTACTTGATTACAGCATTTCCCCTACACTAGCAGCCCAGGTGCTTGCTCTAACTTGGCAGCGTGATATGTGGTTGCATGTTGCATATGGTGTCTAGATTGTAATTCTTCCAATCTGGTTAAACTGCATGTGCTAGTCTGCTTAGCTTATACATTATACCTATTAATGTGACATGCCTTCCTGTATTTAGTACATAGTACATCTGTCTATTAAGCATGTCCTTACATAAAACTATTGTTTTTTTGTATCCCGCATCAATCAACATGATGAGACACCTTTAGTATATGCAGTGCGATATTAGTTGCATCTTTCATATGATTTATAGCATGCGTTGCTTCTAATTTGTTGAAATTCCATTTATGATGGGACGCTTTTAACTTGGCAGAGTCATATTGGTTGCATCTTTCATGTGGTGTCTAGCTTGCATTGCTTCTTATTTGCTGGAATGGTTTCTGCTTAGTTTACACAAACAGTTGTGAACATGCCATGCCGTCCCGTTTTTCATACATATTCCATCCTGGTATCATGTGTTTTCCTTACATCAAAGTAGTGATTGTTAGTATCATGCATGAATGAATTCTGAAGAGAGAATTTATTGCTTTTTCTTGTCAGTTTTACTTGACAATTCAAAATCAATAAAGCGGAAGGAAGTTAGCAAGGCAGCGGATAAAGGTGCTCCTTCCGAATGGAGGGCCTCTACAGTTTCTACTCCTCCACACCCCCAAAATGATTTCCAAGACAGCACATGCATAGACACTCAACAAAGTTGTGTTTATGATGAGCACGTCTCCCCTAGTCCAGCATCACCGGTGCTCCCTCTAACTTGGCACTGTTATATGTGGTTGCATGTTATGTGTGATGTCTAGCTTGTATTGCTTCTAATTTTGTTGAATTCCATCTGCTTACTTTACACATTATACTTGAATAAGACACGTGTTCCTGTTTCTAGAACATACAATATCTGTCTATCACACCATGTTCTTACATCAAATTACTAGTGTTGTGTAACCTGCAACAATCACTTATCATAAGACATGTTTGACTTCGGAGTGTGATATAGGTTACATCTCACATTCTTTTCTAGATTGTATTATGAATTTGTTGAAATGGCACTTATGACGAGACAGTTTTAACTTGGTAGAGTGATATTCATTGCATCTTTCATATGGTGTCTAGCTTTCATTGCTTCTAATTTGTTGAAATGCCTCCTCCTTAGTTTACACATCATAAGCTGTGAATATGCAATGCTGTGAATATGCAATGGCACTAATGACGAGAGACCTCTAACATGGTAGTGTGATGTTGTTTGCATCTTGCATATGATTTATTTCTTGTACTGCTTCACATTTGTTTAAACGCCATTTATGATGAGACACTATTAACTTGGTAGAGCAATATTTGTAGCATCTTTCATATGGTGTCTACCTTCCATTGCATTGCTTCTAATTTGGTGAAATGTCTTCTTCTTAGTTTACACATCATAGTTCTGGTTATCTCTTCCATCATGTTTTTCATACATATTACATCCTCCTATCATGTGGTTGTCTAACATCAAAGTTCAGTTTGTATGCATCATGCATCAATTTGTTCTGAAGAACTAAATTGTTATTCATTTTTCTTGTCGGCTTGACTTAACATGGCACAGAGAAAGAGGAAGAAACACAGAATGGCAGGGAATGAGAAGCGGATGAATCCTGCAGATTCTGCTGGTACTGATGGTGCAATAGAAGGTCAAAGTCCAGCAGAAAATTCTACAAACACGGCATCCCATGCTACACGAGTTGCAAAAAAAGACAAACAGAAACAAATAGCTGCCATCAAACAAGCAGAGACAGCCCTAGTTCTTGCAACACCTACCACAATACTACCAGCTGCATGACGTACTCGTGCGTCAACTGAGCTAGCAGCACGCTCCCAAGCTCCCTTGCCACCTGACACTACTTCCCAAGCACTCTTGACACAAGACAAGTTGGCAATATTAGATGAAACTTGTGAGCTTCAACAGCAAGAAGGTAGTTGCTGGAGTCAAGTTACAGTTGCATGCTTCTTTATATGTAGTCTCATAGTTTGATGTACACTAACACTTCCTATGTTTGTTGTTGGACTAGCACCTAGGCGCAAGAGGAAACAAACATCAGGGATAATGCTCGATAGTTTAACTAAATCTAGAGGAGGAAGAATGGAGATCTGTTTTGAGGCGGGTTTAAAAAGGCCACGTGATGCTACAGAGTCAGCCAAGTTAGTATCAGAGGCAGCGGTTGTTGTTAGGTGTCATGTACGTATCCTCCCAACATGGATTCAGTATAGGAATGACAAAGACGAAACCCAGTTCAACATCGTCCTTGACCATTTATCTGTAAGTATGGTTATGTATGGAAACTAGTAATATCATCTTGCTCTGTCCAATACTTTCTAGGTTGCTGATAATGAGACTCCCATAATTTTCAACATATGAGGTTCAAGTTGGATAGCCAAGATGATGCAACCAGACAAGCTTGCACCCATGTTTTCAAGTCTGCTCTACGACAGTATCGGTATAACTTGAGGAAAACTCACTTTGAAGGCAAGGCTAACAGTGAACTTGCCCAAACATCTCCAGTGGAAAATTAATCTGATGAAGACTGGAGAGGCCTCGTTAAACACTGGTCCGATCCAAAGTATCAGGTACATTATATATATATGTCATCAGATCACATGTTGAAGTCCTATTTACGCATGTGTCACACAAATCTATCTTCTTGTAGGTGAACTGTTCAAAGAAAAAGGCCAACCGTATGAAAGTGAAATTCCAAGAGACGACATGATCACGTAGCTATATTGATCACTGCGAGGCTCTTGTAATTAGCTGCTGTTTCACTCTTTTCGTTGTACCATATTATCAGATCTATATTGACTTGTTCCAAATGCAAAGGAAAGCCCGCAAGGACCAAAAAGTACCTGAACCAAATGATGTGGAAATCTTCAAGGACTGTCACACCAGCAAGAAGAAGGGCATGACTACAGTAGTCAAAGCTGTTGTTGTAAGTCCTTAGTCCTCATGCCTTTTAACTACTACTTACTCTGACTTGTGCCTTGAACTGCATGGTTTGCAGCCAATGTCTATTACTCTTTTCAATTTTATACACAATTGTCTTAGCGTATCATTTCACCTTACAAGGTTTAAAAGAGAGGAGTGATGTTCCTTTGATCTTGACCCGTAATCTAGTTCCGTGCTGGACTTTCCCACACAATGTTGCAATTGCCTGTTTGTCTGTTCTCAGTTGTTTTGTGATATGAATGACGTCATACTATGCTTACCATATTATAAACTTCGTCTCTTTATCCTTAGCCCTCAATACAATGTGAAGAAATAGACAATGCATTAGCGATGGTACATGGTCATATGTTTGGAACCTGGTTTTATTATGTACTTTGCAATAAAATACAACTAATATTTTACATGGGTTCACCAGAATAAGTTCTGTATATAGACCAAAGCTATTTTGTTTGGTTTTGCTGCCTCCTTAATATCTTCTGTTCTGGTAATACTGATGTAAAACCTCAACTTTTCAGCGAGCTATGGAAAAAATGGTGGAACCGCCACCTTCTGAAGGTGGCGAGGCAACTATAACCGCAATGTCAGCTCTTGCTGCAGTGGGTCAGTACCTGTCCACTAACAATGCCAAAAGCACGTTCCTGCATAATACTAGGTTGGTTGTTCAGGCAATACCGTCCAAACTGCCTCATGATCAAGATATGCAAGCTCAAAGCAATGTTTTATCTGTGCTCTAGACACAAGTCCATTCCCTAACAGAGACCCTTTGTGAAACAAGGAGAAACATTGCTCAATGCCGTCAAGATATGCATGGTTTTGAAACCAGACTATCAGACATTTGCTATGTTGTTCAGGAGCCTAGGGGAATTGAAGGCGAGGGTTATGGTGCTCCATCAGACAATACAACATGAAAACTTAACAGTCAGGTCAAATGAACTGAGCTTCTGAACTTCTGGTGGTGCATTTATCTGCTAGACTATTAAGTTTTATGCCAACCTTCAATTTGGATATATAGTTGTAATTTGTTTTGGTGTGATACAAAATTTATTATTAACGTGCAGCCACCGCCTGAAGAAAACAGCAAGCCATTTTTGTATAGTGTAGGGTGTTCCCTATATTTGCACTGGTGGCGATCTTTGATGCCGAGTGGATGTAATCTGTGCAATCGCCTTAATAGCCTAGCGTTAGTTTCAGCCTTATTTATTTCCTAGTCTTCTTTTTCCCTGGTTTGCTAGTGGTCGCAGCTACCATGGGCCATATACGGGCCGGAGGATCCATGGGTCTCCTACGGGCCGTCGATAAATGGGCCTGTAATCGGTGGGCCTTGGGCCGTCGGATAAATGGGTCTACATGGGCCATAATCGGGCGTAATTGGTATCGGCCCAGCATGGTAACAGGCCGTAGGACAACAAAGGCTTAATTCTGTCACATGCATAACGGGTCGTTAATGGGCCAAAATATAGTACAGGCTGGAAAGGGCGCAACGGGTTAACAGGCCAGAAATGGGCCGATTCTTGCCATGGGCCGAATTTGACCCATTAGGGTAACAGGCCAGTAACGGGCCGACTCTTGCCATGGGCCGAATTTGGCCCATTAGTGGAACAGACCAGTAACGGGCCGACTCTTTCCCATGGGCCGAATTTGACCCATTAGGGGAACATGCCAGTAACAGGCCGGAAGTAATCGAGGGCCGAAAAGGAGCCGAAGAACGTATGGGCCATCAATAGGCTGAAAGCTAACACGGGCTGGAAACGGCCCATGTAAATCACGGGCCATTAACGGGTATAAAGAAAATTACTGTTCATTATGGGCTAGAGTCACCGTGGGCCTTTACCTAGGCCGGCCTATTATGGCACACGAAAATCTTGCGGGCCTTTACCTGGGTCGGCCCATTATGGCCCGCGAAATCTTGTGGGCCTTTAGCTGGGCCAGCCCATTATGGTCCGCAAAATCTCGTGGGCCTTTAGCTGGGCCAGCCCATTATGGTCCACAAAATATTGTGGGCCTTTAGTTGGGACGACCCATTTAAACTTGTTGGGCTGTGCCACGTGTCGACGTATCATAGGCGCCTTCTGTCCAGTGACTGGATGGCATATGTCCCGACGATGAGCCGACACGTGTTTCCTCTAGCCAATGATGGTTTTACACGTGGAAAATCCCCATTGGTTGGGGCTGTTAACGGGTTATCAGATCCAAAACCCGACCCGATAGCTTAACGGAGTTTTGTTACGGTGGATGCCACGTGTCGGTCACCCTTGACGAAAGCACTTCTGTGACGCGCGATTTATCATCATGGAAGTCGACACTTCCGTGATGATTATTTTGGTAATGTCATGGAACACTTCTACGACAGCACATGTATGACTATCTTGATTCTGTCATAAATTTGTCATGGATGTACATGCATGACAAAAAAGCGACCTACTGTGACAAACACGTATCATCACGGAAGTGTATTTTTTTATAGTGATCGCTCGTCCCCGACCGCCACTCATAAGGAAGACAATCAAATAACACCTCATGTTTCAAATTTGTTACACAACGTTTACCATACGTGCACGCTACGGGACTTGCAAACTTCAACACAAGTATTCCTCAAATTCACAACTACTCAACTAGCACAACTTTGATGTCACTATCTCCATATCTCAAAACAATCATCAAGTATCAAACTTCTCATAGTATTCAATGCACTTAATATGAAAGTTTTTATTATATCCCTCTTGGATGCCCATCATACTAGGACTAGTTTCATAACCAAAGCAAACTACCATGCTGTTCTAAAGACTCTCAAAATAATATAAGTGAAGCATGAGAGTTCATCTATTTCTTCAAAATAAAACCACCGCGGTGCTCTAAAAAGGTATAAGTGAAGCACTAGAGCAAATGACAAACTACTCCAAAAGATATAAGTGAAGATAAATGAGTAGTCGAATAATTATACAACTATGTGAAGACTCTATAACATTTAAGAATTTCAGATCTTTTTATTTTATTCAAACAGCCAGCAAAACTAAATAAAATAAAATGACGCTCCAAGCAAAACATATATCATGTGGTAAATAAAAATATAGCTCCAAGTAAAGTTACTCATGAACGAAGACGAAAGAGGGGATGCCTTCCAAGGGATTCCCAAGCTTAGGCTTTTGGTTGTCCTTGAATATTACCTTGGGGTGCCTTGGGCATCCCCAAGCTTAGGCTCTTGCCACTCCTTATTCCATAGTCCATCGAATGTTTACCCAAAACTTGAAAACTTCACAACACAAAACTTAACAGAAAACTCGTAAGCTCCGTTAGTATAAGAAAATAAATCACCACTTAGGTACTGTAATGAACTCATTCTAAATTCATATTGGTGTAATATCTACTGTATTCCAACTTATCTATGGTTCATACCCGCCGATACTACTCATAGGTTCATCAAAATAAGCAAACAACACATAGAAAACAGAATCTGTCAAACACAGAACAGTCTGTAGTAATCTGTGTCAAACGTATACTTCTAGAACCCCAAAAATTCTAAAATAAATTTCTGGACATGTGGAATTTATATATTAATCATCTTCAAAAATAATTAACTAGATAGCACTCTCCAATAAAAAATGGCAGCAATTCTCGTGAGCGCTAAAGTTTCTGTTTTTTATAGCAAGATCAACAAGACTTTCCCCAAGTCTTCCCAACGGTTCTACTTGGCACAAACACTAATTAAAACATAAAAACTCAATCATAACAGAGGCTAGATAAATTATTTATTACTAAACAGGAACAAAAATAAAATTGGGTTGCCTCCCAACAAGCGCTATCGTTTAACGCCCCTAGCTAGGCATGATGATTTCAACGATGCTCACATAAAAGATAAGAATTGTAACATAAAGAGAGCATAATGAAGAATATGACCAGAACATTTAAGTCTAACCCACTTCCTATGCATAGGGATTCTGTGAGCAAACAACTTGTGGGAACAAGAATCAACTTGCATAGGAAGGTAGAACAAGCATAACTTTAAAACTTTAAGCACATAGAGAGGAAACTTGATATTATTGCAATTCCTACAAGCATATGTTCCTCCCTCATAATAATTTTCAGTAGCATCATGAATGAATTCAACAATATAACTATCACATAAAGCATTCTTTTCATGATCTACAAGCATAGAAATTTGATTACTCTCCACACAAGCAAAATTCTTCTCATGAATAATAGTGGGAGCAAACCCAACAAAATAATTATCATGCGAGGCATAATCCAATTGAAAACTAAAATCATGATGACAAGTTTCATGTATATCATTATTATTTATAGCATACAAGTCATCACAATAATCATCATAGATAGCAACTTTGTTCTCGTAATTAAGTGGAACCTCTTCCAAAATAGTGGATTCATCACAAAATAAAGTCATGACCTCTCCAAATCCACTTTCATCAATATAATCATCATAAATAGGAGGCATGCTTTCATCATAATAAATTTGCTCATCAAAACTTGGGGGACAAAAAATATCATCTTTATCAAACATAGCTCCCCCAAGCTTGTGGCTTTGCATATCATTAGCATCATGGATATTCAAGGAATTCATACTAACAACATTGCAATCATGCTCATCATTCAAATATTTAGTGCCAAACATTCTAATGCATTCTTCTTCTAGCACTTGAGCACAATTATCGGAATCCTTATTTTCATGATAGATATTAAAAAGATGAAGCATATGAGGTACCCTTAATTCCATTTTTGTAGTTTTCTTTTATAAACTAAACTAGTGCTAAAACAAGAAACAAAAAGATTCGATTGCAAGATCTAAAGATATACCTTCAAGCGCTAACCTCCCCGGCAACAGCGCCAGAAAAGAGCTTGATGTCTACTACACAACCTTCTTCTTGTAAACGTTGTTGGGCCTCCAAGTGCAGAGGTTTGTAGGACAGTAGCAAATTTCCCTCAAGTGGATGACCTAAGGTTTATCAATCCGAGGGAGGCGTAGGATGAAGATGGTCTCTCTCAAACAACCCTGCAACCAAATAATAGAGAGTCTCTTGTGTCCCCAACACACCCAATACAAAGGTAAATTGTATAGGTGCACTAGTTCGGCGAAGAGATGGTGATACAAGTGCAATATGGATGGTGGATATATGTTTTTGTAATCTGAAAATATAAAAACAGCAAGGTAACTAATGATAAAAGTGAGCACAAACGGTATTGCAATGCTAGGAAACAAGGCCTAGGGTTCATACTTTCACTAGTGAAAGTTCTCTCAACAATACTAACATAATTGGATCACATAACTATCCCTCAACATGCAACAAAGAGTCACTCCAAAGTCACTAATAGCGGAGAACAAACGAAGAGATTATGGTAGGGTAAGAAACCACCTCAAAGTTATCCTTTATTATCGATCTATTCAAGTAAGCAGATGCAATTCAACAAAATTAGAAGCAATGCAAGCTAGACATCATACATAACATGCAACCACATATAACAGTGCCAAGTTAGAGGGAGCACCTGTGATGGTGCACTAGGGGAGACGTGCTCATCACCAACACAGCTGCTGAGTGTCTATGCATGTGTTGTCTTGGAAATCATTTTGGGGGGATGGAGGAGTAGAATCTGTAGAGGCCCACCATTTGGAAGGAGCACCTTCATCCGCTGCCTTGCTAACTTCCTTCCGCTTTATTGATTTTGAATTGTCAAGTAAAACCGACAAGAAAAAGCAATAAAATTCACTCTTTAGAAATCATTCGTGCATGATACTGACAATCACTACTTTGATGTAAGGCAAACACATGATTCCAGGATGGAATAATACGAAAAACAGGACGGCATGGCATGTTCACAACTTTTTGTGTAAACTAAGAAGAAGCCATTTCACCAAATAAGAAGCAATGCAAGCTAGACACCACGTGAAAGATGCAACCAATATGACTCTGCCAAGTTAAAAGTGTCCCATTATAAATGGCATTTCAACAAATTAGAAGTTGCACATGCTATAAATCATATCAAATATGCAACTAATATCACGCTGCATATACTGAAGGTGTCTCGTCATATTGATTTATGCGGTATACAAAAAAACAATAGTTTTATGTGAGGACATGCTTAATAGACAGATGTACTATGTACTAAATACAGGAAGGCATGTCACATTAACAGGTATAATGTATAAGCTAAGCCGAATAACACATGCAGTTTAACCAGATTGGAAGAATTATAATCTAGACACCATATGCAACATGCGACCACATATCATGCTGCCAAGTTAGAGCAAGCACCTGCGATGCTAGTGTAGGGGAAATGCAGTAATCAACTACAGATCTACGTTCACTATCTTTATCTAGCCTTGCTGTTTCTTGAGAATCATGTCGGAAGGCTGAGCTGCATTATTTAAATGAGGAGTATTCCGCTTGCCTGACTGCCTCATCATAAGTGATTGATGAGGGATACACAAGAACATTAGTTTGATGTAATAACATGGTTAATACACAGATGTACTAGTATGTACCAAAACAGAAAGGCATGTCATATTCAAAGGTATAATGTATAAGCTAAGCAGATGCAATCTAACCAAATTGGAAGCAATACAAGCTAGACATCCGGCTGGAGTGGTGAGCATGATCATCTAGGACCTGAGAGCCTGGTGGGAGGCGGGCTACTTCGCCACCATCGCAGCTTTTTAGTTGGCTTCCACGTGATGCCTCTCTTTGCTGGGCTTGTCACTGGCTCGGCCAGTGCCCTGACTAGCTATTTGTCTTCTGGTGCTCACGGGATGGTGGTTCATGTAAAAAATATATTTCCTTATCTTAATAAAGACCGACTTCGGCCTTTCGAATACAAGCTATACACCATATGGAACATGCAACCACATATGACACCGTGACGTTAAAGCAAGCACCTAGGATGGTGGTTCATGGCGAGCGAGATCATCAACTCCAGAGCTATGTTCCCCGTCTCCATCTGCTAACACTACACCCTTTATAGTCTTGAAACGTTTCTGGCTTAGCCACGTACCACGCTGGAGTGACTTCTCTCTTATCTTTTCTACTTTTGTCAAGGCAGGGTCTGAAATACCCTTGCATAAAAACACAATAGTGAGAGTATGGGTGAAGTGCGTGCAGAACTAGTGCACTGTAAAAGTAGCAGATAGCAGGTGGCTGAAAAATAAATGATAGGAGACATATGATAGCTCTACAACATTGCATGGCAAACAAAATTAGATTCTACTCTGTATGATTTTCTAATATATGAGCACAGGAAATGCAGGTACTCCTCCAGCACACCACCCCATGTGGTCATGTCAAGATAACAGTCGACTGTAAATAAATAGGTCAGTTGATTTTTTTAATGAACCATCCGATCTATAAGGAACATGCAGATAGCCTTTGTCTACCTCCCGCCAGTCACTGTTGACTATCTTTCTTGAACCGCCAACGACCACCGGCCCAGACCCCTGCCTCCGCCGCCCCGCCCTCCCCTCGACCTCACACCACCGCCATGCTTGGTAGCGCCCCTAGGCCATCCCTTTAACCCCGGCCGACCTCCAGATCGGGCTCCAGTAGCTCTAGGCCCCACACGCCCCTAAGATAAACACCGAGGTGCTGCTTCCCTGGCGTAATAGGCGGACTAGTGCCTGTTACACCGGGGAATGCTTCCGTTAATTGGGAATCAACTGACCAGGAATTGAAATTCAGGGGGGCGACGGACCTCTAGCTAAGGTGAAATAGTATATGAGGAGAAACCTTGTGCATCGCGAGTTACTAGGAACATCTAGTATCAAGAAGAAGCGGTCAACTAGTGTCTTCTGTGGGATGAATACCGTGCAAGCAGACACATAAGATTTACACAAATAAGGGAAGATGAGTACCATTTCCGGTTGCCAGTGTTGGGTCCTCCATATGTCGCGGCGATCTTCTTCTTTTTGCCAGGGAACCCAATGTTTTGGAGGAGGGTGCAGCCTTGGACGAATCCATGGCCAAATTGTTGACTGTGTTGCCATGGCCGTATGTTGGCGGAGGGGAAGCAGATCCGAGGCGGCGAAGGACGGAGTAGCAAGAACAACTTCGGTGCGGTGGACGGTGGCGAAGTTGGAGCCGCAGCGGTGAGCCGCAGGACGACGTGGTTGAACTGGCTTGGGTACGGACGGCTCGTCCTCGGCTTCAACTACTAGCCATGGAGGGCGTTGCAGTTGAGGTTGCGGTGGACGACGATGTCGGGGTATCGGCTCCGGCGTGATGGAGGAGGGCGGCGGTTGATGGGTGGAATGGGGTGGCGGACGGAGTACGCCAGGGTTTCGCGACTGGTGGAGAGGTAGTTTTTGCGCCCATGGAGTACGAATGGGGAATTAGACGGGTGGGCGGGGGGGAGGGGGAAGAACCATGTTTCGGTCTGGGACATGCTTGTTTTTGGCTTTTTTGAACAGAAGATGGGACACGCTTGTTTGAAATTTGGGGAAAGTACAAACTTTGCCCCCTCTTAAATTTCGGACCTACTGCGGGTCGGGGGTAGGATGGTAATCCCAGGTGTCCCAAATAGTGGGTGGGAGCCATTTCGGCCGCGCGCATGTGTGCTTAGGCGGCCACTATGTATGAATGTTTTTCGGAGGCGGTTGCGTGGCGTCTAGATGAAGCTACAAACCTACCCCGGTTTAGATCTTTGTACGTCGGGCCGGTAGGTTTCACGGGTCGGAGTTATTAGAAAAGTAATTTCCTTGTACTACCAAACATTGGTCTCACGCGGTTTCGGGCGAGTAGAGGCTCTTTTGGCACTTCGTTCGAAATTTTCAAACACAAGCATTCACGTTTAGAGTACTCTTGAACTTTGATGATTGACCTAAATAGACAACGTTAAATTTGACCTTGTATGTTTGAAAACCTCATTAAATTATCCGCTTCTTTTTGAAATTTTGACATTTGAAAATCCTATAACTACGATTATTTTGGAATGGAGGAGCTAAATTAGAATCTATTTTGTACACGACTACGTGTGCTATTATGTACAAAATTAGAGCAAAGATTGGTGCCCCCATAATTTAGGTATGATTTACAAACACCATGATATCAAATTCAAATAATTGAATGGACTTCATGTTGAATTCAATTTTTTAAAACAAGTTGAATTCAAATGTATGCTAGTTCATAGGTACCTATTTATAATGTTCATTGTGTAACTTTCATATGTATAATGTGCTTTACACACACAACATGAACTATACTCACGTTTATATTCGATTGCTAAAGCAATGCATTGTATGGAGTTCAAAATACTAACTATGTGGATCAATTGTGTCGAATAATAACATAGACACGCTCAAATTCGATAGAATCTAGATGTCTGATGGATCAATGACCGTTCCTTACGCGAATTGCAAATATCATGATCCCATCCTAATATTTGGATACAATTTATATCTTTAATCAATGTGTACATCAGTCTTGTACATGTAGTTTCAGTCTCCATCGGTGGTCTCTCACACATGCTCACACACACTCTCCCGAGGTGTCTTTCTTGCACACATGCTCTCGGTATAACCCTCCCTCCCCCTCGTAACCATTTACGACTGTTTTCACTAACCTTTATCACAACCACTCTTCCTCTCGCAACCGTACACACACAATCCCCATCGACCCTTTCTATATACATAGACCTGCCTACGTGTCTTCTGTACGCACATTATCTTTAGGCATGTCTCTCACGCATTGTCTCACACCTCTCTTCCTAATCGATGAGTATGATTCTAGCAGAGCATTCTGTAGGATGCCCCTTAAAGTTTGGTTGGATGAATAGTAATATCAGAGATAAAGGGGTTACCTTAGTCCGAGAGCCTAGGGTTACAAATCCTAGCCGACTTTGTCAGTGGACATAGAGTCCTTCACAATTATGCTATCTTTGTCTTGTACGACTAGTCATGCATGGGTCTCCCTAAATGCGTCATGTGCCGACCAATATGGCGCGGGACGGAACCGAACGAAGGGCCTCACTTCGACACACCGGACCTCACGCAGTGACACACCCTCTGCCCCCATGTCTCGTTATCTTCTCACACCCACACATACCAACATAGACACAACACACACAAAATATATTCTCCTGGTGCCTCTATCCACTCCCCCTTGCATATACACACTCAAGGGAATCTCTCGCCGTGACGTCATATTCGTCTCTCTCTCTAGACCACTGTCATTTCTCGTGCTATCTCTCCCATGCCCCCCTGCCGGCCCCTCTATCCATGCCTCTCTCGAACACGTAATACACACACATACCTCTCTAGGCCATGCCAAATGCATCAACTACACATTCACACATGTTACATCACGTACCCCATTGATCTAAAAAGCCCTCTCTTCACGTTTATTTCGCATACAACATTCCTTTTGAATAAAGTGTGGCCAAAAAAATATTTTAGAATTTCTACATATATACAACATTACAAAGTTATATGAAGGAGTATGAACGCTTGCATTGCATGGTGCCCACAATTATATTTATTCCGCACTATGAATTTGTATATTTTTATACTATATATAAAGTTAGTCATAATAAAGAGAAACGAAGAGCATCTCTCTCTCCATCGCATACCCCCCCCCCTCTACGCCCCTTTCAGGTACGCACACAAACTATCTCCAGGTCCTCTAAAAGTAATCCCCTAGCACATTCACGCATGTTTCATCTTTCTCGCGCGATATATACAGTGACGATCATTGTATTTGAAGCGAAAGCACGATACGTACATTGGACTTCAGAATCCACTCATTACGGTCACCATTTATGTTTTGTGGTTATTATACAGTGACGGGCTCACCGTACAACTTTGTCTTTGCTCAAGACACGACTAGTTGACCAGTTAAACACTCCACGTGGCACCTCTAGTGTTGCATCACATTATCTCACTACCATCGGGCCCACCTGTTTGCTTGTATCTACTCTACATCTACACTCTTATAAAATGCTAGCAAGATGCCCATGCGTTGCACGGAACATCAAGATGCATGTGTATGAGTAGTTTATCTTGTGGGAGAAAAGTATGAACAAGGGAAGGCCTTATTTGCAAGTGTGGAGAGGGGTGTGGGTATCTTTTTGCAAAATTGCCATAGTTTCCTTCCTATCCGTCAGATATAGATCGGACGGTCTATATTGTAGGATGGCAAGCACACGATCATCATCGACTATGTTTTTATAAGAGTAGGGATAAAATACACTCTTATAAAAAACAGAGTTGGTGATGATGGTGTGCCTGCCATCCTGCAATATAGGTCGTCCGATTTATATCCGACGGATAGGAAAGAAACTATGACAATTTTGCCTAAGATGTACCCACACACCTCTCCACATTTGCAAATAAGGCCTTCCCTCATTCATTCTTTTCTCTCACAAGATAAACTAATCATACAAATGCAACTTGATGTTAGGTGCAACGCACAGGCATCTTGCTAGTAAGAAAGAAAACAAACGTCAAAAAAATATTAGACGGTGGTTCAAAGTCTTGATTGCGGGCACAGCGGACAAGGTGGCCTTGTATTGGTATGTTGAGCCGTCTATTTTAACACACATGAGCTGGTGTGGTGATTATACACACACGCACGCATGCACAGGAACTGCATGCACGCAACACTCACACGAACACATGCACCCACGCACGCACGCAACACTCACACATACACACACATGCACACAACACTCACACGCACACACGCACGCATGCATGCACACACTAGTACACCACACGACCAACACACACTCTCACGCTCAAGTGCTCAACCTACACGTGCATGCGCACACATCAGGCCCTGACAGACACATACACAACCAGGTGATTCCCGCGCACGGGGTGGAGTCCTGTCACGCCTGCGTAAATTTGTGTTTATCTGACCTTTTCCCAATGCAAACTGACAGGTGGGACCCACATTGAACGTGGTCAATTTAACTAGTCAACATGGTGCCACACGGACTATTTGGCCGGTCAACAGAGTGCAATCCGATGCTGAACCGTGAGCAAGTGACCGTATAATCACCGCAAAATGTATATAGTGACCGTAATCAGCTTATTCTGAAGTTCGATGAACGTATTATGCTTTTCTCTCTGTAGGCCCTCCAAAACTACATCTCTACACGTTCTCGCAGGTTACATCTAACAACTATGCAATACAACACTACTACTACACTCTAACACAATAAATCATATGTGTTTTTAGTTTTACTAGATATCATATTGTTACTTAATTATTCAGTTTGCATACATTAAAATTGCCTTTGAAATGTATGGCCAGTATCATATACCGCCGCAGGAAAAATCCCGCCCTTTCCTGTTTAATCGGGTTTGTATCGATGGATCGTGCGAAACAGCAAAACTATAGTACTATATATAGTACAAGTGACAATTCACTGGGTCGTCGTGTCGTGTACTCCTCCATCCTAAGAGTGGAGCGCTCGCTTTCATAAATCTTCTAGTCCCTTTCGCCGACATGTGGGGCATCAAGCTACCGGGTCCACGTGCCATACCGGAATACAGTGCAGAGCAGCCGGGGTGAAGCACCCAGTCATGGCGTCGGCGTAGTAATGAGCAATGAGGCGTCAAATCACAAAGCTGCACCTTTCCCGCAGTTAAGTTGGATGGACGAAGTAATAATGCTAAAAGAAGAAGTTGGAGGGACGAAGCAACCATCATTTCACTCGTTGCTGAATCCGCTTCTCCCTCATCTTCTTCAAGTTAACCACGTGTTGCTTCTACCGTTTTTCTGCCTCATGTGGGAAGCGGATCGGCTAGGTAAAGCACTGACACGTGGGACCGCATGTTAGCAAACCGCCAGGACAACGTCCTCTGAAAATAAGAAACCTCCCCCGCCATCCGCGCAGAAAAATCACCACCTTTTTACTAATCTTGATTCTATAAGTTTTTAGATCAATATAATTGAGATTTATATAGATAGCACACAGGAGCAAAAGCAAGTGGTACGGTTAATGGCATCCATGATGTGTAGCCAAATGCGAAAATAGCTTTTGGCATCGTGGGAACCATCGTGGACGGTGTTGCCAAAGCAAAAAGGATGGAACCGAAGCTCCCTGATTGATTGATTGGTTGATTGATTGATTGATTGATTGAAGGAATAGAAAAATGCAATGTCTCTCCTCTTTCTCCCATGCTTGGACGCATGTACAGTATAGAGGATAGAGTCTACTCTCCCGTCCCTTCTATCACAAATCACAAAGTAGTGAGGCATCAAATCACAAAGCATGGACGAAGCAACCATCATTTCACTCTTCGCTGACTCCGCTTCTCCATCGTCTTCTTCGAGAAACCATCTCACCGCACTAAGCTGGACGGACGACGCTATTGTGTACGAGTAGTACTAGTACATTTACACGTCCTTTGGTTCAACGAACTTCCTGGATGCAAATAAGGCAGTTGTCTCGGCTTGCAAGCGGCACTTGCGAACGACTTACCATGGTCTCCCTCAATGGTGTTCTCCGTCGAACGCACTTCGCCAAACCACAACGTTCGAGATATCGTCGACGTCACCGCAATGGGCAAGGCAGTCAAATATAGTTACTACCTCCATTTTTTGTACACAAGGCCAGTGTATCAAAATTACAATTTGCAAAAGGCCACTAACACTAATCGAGGCAAAATTGATGGGGTTTGCCTCGTACTAGCAACCAAGGACATTAATATCCCTTGCATGCATGCGGAAGTGAGAAGGTTGGTTTGCATGGCGCTGCATTAATCAAACGATGAGGAGTGAGATGGTTAGCTCTTTGGGCTTTGGAGAAAAAATACGCAGTAATTGACACGTGAAATGAGGATTTGTATCGATTAATCCCATGAAGGAAAACCCCGCCTTTCTTTTTTAACACTAGTACTCCTAGTATGTAGTACTACGTACTTATCCTGTTTGGGTCTAGGCCCTGCATTGCCATACTTCGCCACACATTTTGGCCAAGCTTGCCTAAAGTTTTCAAAATGAAAAGGAGGTACACTTGCGCACGGCTGTCGCGGTCGCACCGCACCCTCACACGGTCGCTCCTGCACGCCGCGGTCGCACCGCACCCTCACATGCACAGTCGCTCCTGCACGCCGCAAACCCAACCAAGGGAACGCACCCTCACTGACATGTGTTGTCGCATGTGAACAAACCAAACTCAGCCATCCTACCGCTGACACATAATTTTCGTTCATAGAGTATGTTTATCCAACTGCATGTTGGGGAGTATCCGTACGGCCCGTGCGGTGGTCTGATGGGGAAGAAGAAGAGGTGAGGAAGAAGGGTTAGGAGATGTGGGATATTCATCCAACCGCCTGGAATGGTAGACTGGCCCAAGTTAGGCGACTTCCATAACAATATATGTTTTTACATAGCAAAAGATTCATAAAACAACAACATAAAGAAAAACTATCACTGGTCGTGGAACAAGACGGCCTCGTCGTCTTTGGCAGCCGGCGCGAACCAGCCGTAGCTGCCGACGTGTGTCTCCACACCGGGGTTGTCCTCGGCCTCCAGCTACTCATTCACGCGGAGTGTGCGGGCGCTCTGCACGGACGAGAGCATCGCCCGGTTCAAGTCGAGGACGTCTGGTTCCGCCTGCAGGAGGGCCTCGATGGCAGCGGCATTCGCGCGCTCCACGTCGAGTCAAGCCTCCGCCACCCGGTTCAAGTCCAGGACGTCCGGTTCTGCCTGCGGGAGGGCCTCGATGAGAGCGGCATCCGCGTGCTCCATGTCGAGTTGAGCCTCTGCCGCCCGGTTCAAGTCCAGGACGTCCGGTTCCGCCTGTAGGAGGGCCTCGATGGCAGCGGCATCCGCGCGCTCCACCTCAAGTTGAGCCTCCGCCGCCCGGTTCACATCCACGACATCCGGTTCCGCCTGCAGGAGAGCCTCGATGGCAGCGGCATGCGCACGCTCCGCGTTGAGATGAGCCTCTCCCTCCCGGTCCTCCTTTAGTATCGCCAGGTTGAACCGCTGGTCCGCCTGCACCATGGGGGACTCGGACGCCGGCACGAAGTCGACGTCCATCGTCTCATACCCATCGGGGGCCTTCTGTGCCACAACCTCCTCCATGAACATTGGATTGGCTTCCTCCTCCTTGTAGCTTGGCTCCAGAGAACTCGGGGATTGGCCCGCCGCAAAGCGAGCTTGGGAACGGAGGTCTCTGGCACCGACCGTCGCCGCGATTTCTGCGCGGCGCTCCGGCGTTAGCATCTTGTAGTACGTGATCTTGCGGCACACCATGGCTTTCCGGCGAACTGGGGGACACTTGATGCGGGCTAGGGGATCGAAAGGTGGGGGAGGGGGTGGAGATTAGGTGTGGTTTTAGGGCAGTGGCTGGCGTAGGCCGAGCAGCGAAGGTTCTGGTGTGAATAGTGGTTCCGTAGACGACCGGTCAATCGGTTTTGACTGCACATCGCTCTTGTCGCCTTCGTGTTGCAGCCCGACATGCTGGACCCTCCACGTTGCTCACCGAATGGAACGCGCTTCGTCTTGCATTTTCGCTCGCTTGTGGGACCGCAGTTGAGAGCAAACCGACGTCCCTCCCCTCCCCCACCCGCGTCATTTTATGCGGAGTAAATAAAAACAGAGGGAGTATACTACAGATGAGGATCCCCTGACATGGCCGAACCCATTGAGTAACTGACATGCGGGGCCTAGCAAGCATGGGGTCCGCCAGTAAGTGACCGAAAGGGAGCGTAAGGCAGGGATACGTATGTGAAAGGAGCTTCCAATGATATAATTTTCACATTATACATCTCATGTACTATTAATCTTGTCAATAGTCAAATGTGGTTTTGAAAAACGCATTAGAGCATGGTTAATAATATAGCCAGTCGATGGCTATAAGGAACTGCCATGTCATCTATAGCCATCATCTATTATATGCACTCATACAGTAGTGTGGGCTATAAGGTTGGCTATTTCCCGCAAAAAATATTATAAGGTTGGCTATTGTATTAGTACTTTTTCCATCTCCTCTCCATCTCTTTCTTCATATTTATTATACGTATTTAACTAGGAATGCGTATATAGCTAGGATCTTGCATGAAAGCTCACTCACCTTACTTTTTCACATCTCTCTCCTCCACATAGGCCCTATATAAATGGAGGGAGGGAGTACAACTATTAGCACTGCATACTCTAGTACAGATGTTGTCAGTACTCCACTAGTACTATTAGACAGGGAGCTTGAAAAAAGTTACTATTAGACTGGCTATACGTGGCGAAATCCTAGTAGGAAGAGCATGCGCGAGAACAAGCACATTCACGTGGTTGAAAACTAATTGGAAACCATCTCGAGTACAAATCTAGGAGTACGTACGAATCTAACAATATTGATTTGGCGTTGTTGAATGTTGATACTTTTTTATAAAAGTAGAGATACTTTGACTACACATAAAACTTATATGTAAACTAGAAAGGATAGGAGGGAGTATATTGTATGTTAAAAAATGAAACAGACATTGAATACCCTGTATATATGATTTGCGGATGCTATGATCACTGGTTCAAAATTTTGAATCTGCCTTAGGTATCACACATGCCCCCACTCGTTCTCTCTCGATTTCATCTCGGGGTCCGGAGATCGATTGAAAGAGGACTAGGGTGGGCACAATATGTTCATTTTGCTTATGAACGTACAATATACCCCCTCTGATCCACACAGACCCCCCCCCCCATGGGGTCATTTCTATCATAGAAACAGACCAAACCTTTATCACCTTGCATGACACACAATTGATCTCTAAACATCAATCGATCTCGTCAACATGTGTTGGGGCATGCATGAACTGAATGGGATGCCAAAACTAAGACGCGAAGCGACACATAGTGGAGGCAAAGTGAAACTTCAAACAAACCGTTTGTTTGTATGCATGTCAGAAAAATTACAAATAAACATTGGAAATACAAGCATGGTCTAGGCCCACATGCGAATGATACTCGGCAGAATGTTCAAATGAGGCATGTGGGAGGATGGACTCGACCGAACGGCGACATGATCGATGGAGAAGAGGGTTGGAGATGAATGAGAAATAAGCAAACACCACATGATTATACTTGACCGGCTCAAATAAACAATAAGTTGTCTCGCTTGGCCTACATAGTGAAAGGCCTAATGCATAACTCGGAGCACTGACGCTCGAATATGGCCGGGAAAACAGGGAAACCAACATGTGGGGCACACCTGTCGAGACAACATAGCGCAAACTAGTCCAATGGAGGAGCTGGCCCACGACCTCCTCGCCACCGGCAACCGTTCATGTGGGTCGTGGGGGCCAACAATGTGGCACAGCTCCAGCACCGCCTCTGGACATGGCGACCGTAGTGAGCGACACGCTCATCGTCGCTAGACACGGTCGGTTTCAATGTGCCGAGGGTGGCGTTTGTGCCGTAGCACGACCAACAACTAGTATGTTTGGTTTGCGCCCAGGGTTGCCCCATCAAAGCATTGGGTAGCCAAAATTTTGGTTGAGGTTTTGGTTGCCCATGATTTGGCCGACATCGACAAGAAAAATGAACTAGAGTTGGCTAGAGTTCATTGGCATGCCAAAAAATGGCAACCATCCATTTTTGGGTCATGACCAAAACATCAAAAAAATGGCAGCCATCCAAACAAAGACCAATCTTTGGGTCATGACCAAAATTTTGGTAAGGTGCACTTTGGCCACAATCCAAACACACCCCAACACCCGGCTCATCGAGGATGCACGGTGCACCAGGACGCGTCCGCGGAGTGGTGTAGCGCGGCCAACTGCATCCTCAGGACCTAAGACCATGCCGGGTCGTCTTGCTTTTTCAATGACATGTGTCGATCGCATGTGAGAAAAGGGCATCTCCAACGTTGCCACGACCGCAGCTGACTACCCTGGCACACCAAAAACCCTCGTCCGTCGCGCCGTCGCACGGTGCGTTCCCAGCCGGCGCCAGCTACCCGCATTCATGTCGTCTGTTCGTATGCCGTCGTTAAGAGGCTCGGTGCCCGAGGAACCAACTCCGGCGACTTAATGACGCACCAGGACGCTTGGCCTCACCGGAATGCGCTACTTAAAGCGGCAACGCCCAGCTAACCTCCACACCATAGCGCATCGTCCTCCTACCTGGCACCACATCTGCCATGACCGCAAGCGCGAACACTCTGCAGGAGAGCTTGTCTTCAGGGATGGAGCTCGAGGTCGCCGCCCTCGCTCAAGTCGCCGCACAAGCGGTGGCCATGCTGCCGGCCGACGATGGGGGCACCGTCAGCCACGCGTCCTAGTTTCCGCCGTCCAACATCCGGCACCGCCGAGGTTAGGGACTCCTCCGACGATGAGTAGGGCATGGGAGGCGGTAGGGCATGGTGTGCCAACTGGCCGGTCTGTCTCCCGTGTTCTACTTTTCCTTGCCAGAGACTGCACCTTCACTTCACGGGTCTTGAACCCCGCCCCCGTACATGGAGATCGCAGATGGAGGATGTCGGTCGCCGCTGTAGAATAGGTTTAGGGTCGGGTTTCTTTTATTTTTCTGTCCTATAAAAGTTTGAAATGTAATGAAAATCTGCCGTGTTTGCATTAATCTTGGCTGGTGTATATGAACTTTAACAATAATATAGTATATTGTAGGAGTACTAGCAAGATGCCCATGTGTTGCACGGAAGATCAAGATCTTGTGGGAGAAAACGATGAATGAGGGAAGGCCTTATCTGCAAATGCACATTCATGCATTTCACATTTTTCTACATCTACGAGAACCTACGAAAGGGTTAACGTAAATTGCCTCTCTCTCTCTCCTCCCCTGATTTTCATGGTGGTGGGCCCCTCCCTCCCCCCAATCTACAATCAACAGCTCACACGTTTCACATTATGTTAATTACGTAACTGGGACTACGTAGGTGTAGCATTACTCGTCCTAAAAACCCAACTAAGCCAACCACCCAGCATATCGCGTGGGAAAAGACCCGGCCGTGCCGTTTTAGTCGGGATTACCACTAGTAGTAGTATCGATGGATCGCGCGAAGCAACAAGTTTTTTTTGAGGGGGTGAAGCACCTAGTTTAAAAGGAAAAAGGCGGCACACTCACAGCACCCCTGTCGCGGTCGCATTGCACCCCACACACGTTCGGTCCTACACACAGCTCACGCAAACGGAACGCGCTTCGGCTTGCCTATTCACTAACACGTGGGACTACACTTGGAGAAACCGACCATGCGCCAAACTCCCCCTCCCAGCGTGCGAAAATCCACCCCCACCCAAAAATTCCCCCCAAATCCTAGATTCAACCGCCCTCCGGCCAACTAGCCAATAATATTCCCCAAACCCCTTCCCCCCGTCCCCCTCCACTCCATTCGCTCTGCCAAAGCCGCCCTCCCCACCATGCCGATATGTCGGTGCCGCGGTTCGTTGAGGGGACGCACGGCGATCCTCTCGCTCCCACAGTACGCTCTCATAGACTGCCGTCCTCTAGCCGCGCCGCCACCACTCGCGACGTTCTTGTGGAGGCACACGACGGTCAGCGCCGCCACCGCTGGCGACGTTCATGTGGAGATGCACGGCGGTCAGCTTCTCCCATGGTACGCGCATTCTAGACTGAGGCCCCGTGCATGTCGGTGTAGCATTGAATGCTAGCTGATAGACACTATTAATCTCACTGTTTGCCGAAGTAGTTTACATTCAATATGCTCTGCTTAAGAAGCTTCCTTGCCCTGTTCTGCACTCAATCTGCTTAGCTGAGATGGCATGCCAAGGCTGATTAGTTGCTAAAATATCCTGCCATATATTTATTGTGACGTAGATTGTCATGGTCTAGTAGCCAATCTTTTAGGTGAAATAGCTCTACACCGTTTTATACTTGATCTTTGTTGCTGCAATGGCCTTCGATAGTTCGATGTCTGTGTGCTCGGCCTCATTGACTATTGAAACATCCTGCCATAATTTAGCACTCAAATATGTTTGCTGAATTAGATTTACATATATTTCGTCACTTAGATCTGCTCGTCCAAATATCTTGCCATAGCTTTAGACATCGACCTAGGTATTTTCTTCTGGACTTCATAAAAAAGCATATATGTTTCCTGTAATATCTAGTAGAAGAACTAATTTGTATGTCTAACAGATGGACAGGACTTGGATAACTTCTGCTCGAAGATTCTCCGCTGCATATGTCGAGGGGGTCGAAGACTTCATGAACTTTATCAGAGCTGAGCACGATGGTCCGAAATCAGATGTGCTCTGCCCGTGTAGCAGTTGTTTGAATTCAGTTACAAGACCCCAGTCAACTATGCAAAATCATCCACACTTGTATGGGATGTCGGTCACATATACTAGGTGGGTTCATCATGGTGAAGCTGTGAACGTCAATGTTATTGACTACGTGGAAGCAGCAGATCGCCATCTTGATCTGCCTGATGCTCAGGTGGAAGAGGAGGAGGAGGAGGAGGAGGTGGTGGTGGCGGAGCCAGTGAGTTTGACCAACATTGAAACAATGCTACGAAATGCTCGTGCATTCCGTGAACTTTCACCTGCAGAAGAAAAATGGTGGGCCCGCATGTTGGAACAATGCAACGTGGCTGTCACCCCAGGAAATAAGCTGTCAGTATTCTCAGCTATGGTCACCTTTCTTCAGGTGAAGACATCTGAGCGGATGACCAACAAATCATTCGATGCGATGCTGGCTACTTTCCGCAAAGCTTTCCCAGATGCCTCTGAGCTGCCACACACCTACAGTAAAGTGAAGAATTTCCTTCGTGCAGTTGGAATTGGATAGGATATGATCCATGTTTGTAAGAATAATTGTGTTCTGTTCCAGAAGGATTATGCCAACTTAAGTGAAAGCCCGAAATGCAAATCATCAAGATGGAAAGATGGGAATGTTGTGAAGAGGATTCCTCATAATGTTCTAAGACATTTTCCAATTACACCAAGATTGCAGAGGTTGTTTCATGATGCTGAAACAAGAGAGGGTGTACTGTGGCATTCTAGGAACCATGATTTCAGAGACCAGAATGTAATGAGCCATCCATCACATGGTAGTGAGTGGAAAAGCTTCAATCAGAAGCATGAAACATTTGCTACTGACCCGAGAAACATTAGACTTGGCTTAGCTTCAGATGGATTTAACCCATTTTGCCACCAGAGCGCCACATATAGCATGTGGCCAGTGCTTGTTATCCCTTACAACATGCCTCCAAATGTCTGCACCAAAGAATCAAACTACATGATGGCCTTGTTCATCCCAGGTCCAAAAAGTCCTGGAAAGGATTTTGATTTGTTCATGGAGCCTATTGTGGAGGAACTTCAACAGCTATGGAGGGGTGTTCTCACTCAAGACCTATATAGCAGCCCACCAACCGATTTCTTTCTGCGTGCCGTTATAATTTGGTGCATCCATGATTATCCGGCTTTGGGCACTATGTCAGGGCGAACGACGCATGGTTACAATGCATGTGTTTGCTGTGACAGGAATCCGCTGTCATACGCAATACTTAGCAAGATCTGTTACATTGGACACCGTCGTTTCCTTGCCAAGGACAAGCCGCATCCTAGAAAATACCAAAGACATGTGTTCAATGCAAAGCATGAAAACCGTGATGCGCCAAATAGGCTCACCACTGATGAGTTGCAAGTGGAATTAGAGAAGGTCAGGCATATTACACCAGGAAACCATCCTGATAATGGTAGCGGGAAAAGGAAGCATGGCAAGGCAGAAGAGAGATTATTGTTTACCCGCAGGTCCACTTTGTGGGACTTGGAGTATTGGAAAGATTTGGATCTGCGGCATAATCTTGATGTGATGCACATCGATAAAAATATATGTGACAGCATTATCTGCACACTTCTTAATATTGAAGGCAAGACGAAAGATACCTTAAAATCTAGGATTGATTTGACACACCTGGGTATCAGAAAGGATTTGCAGGTGCAAGATGAAGGTAAACCACAGGATATGGCACCTGCTGTGTACGTCTTAGACAAGGTAAAAAGAAAAGAATTCTGCAAGGTCCTGTCATGTGTGAGATTCCCAGAAGGATTTGCTTCCAACCCTGAAAGGAGAGTCAGTGCAGATGGAGACAAGGTACAAGGGTTGAAAACTCATGACTGCCACGTCCTACTTCAAAGGGTTTTACCTGTTATCCTTAGAGGATTGGGCCGCCCTGACTTATACAGAGCAGTTGCAGAGTTGGGACAATTCTTTAGGGAACTCTGCAGTAGAAATATCAGGATAGATGCTTTGGAGCGTCTTAGAGACAAGATACCAACTATCATATGTGACCTTGAGAAGATATATCCTCCAGCCTTCATTGATGTGATGGTGCATTTGGTTGTTCATGTACCTGATGAGGCACTACTTAGAGGTCCAGTACAGTATGGCTGGATGTACCCTATTGAAAGGCGGCTAGGCACTTTCAAGGGCTATGTTAGGAACAGAGCTAGACCCGAGGGTTCCATTGCAGATGCCTACATTGCTACAGAAGCGTTGACATTCTGCTCAAAATACATCGAAACAGCTGATCAGTTTAGCAAAGACGTGGATGAAGACAATCCCGGGCTCAATGTTTTCGATTATTCTGTTCGATTTACAGGGAAGAGTCGACAAGAGGACAAACCTAAAGATTTGGACAAAATGGTTTGGTATGTGTTGAATAACTGTCCTGAGATACTACCTTATATCAAGTAAGTGCTAAGTACTGCAGCTTATACATCTTAATCTACTAAACTTGCAGCACATTCTTATATATTTAGATGTTTGATGCGATCACTATGTTGTGCAGCATCTACAAAAAGGAGTTATTTCCGCAAAATCCAAGAAACATTGACAAACTGGTTATGGCAGGATTTGCGAAATGGTTCAAGAGCCATGTAAGCTTTTAAATTGCACTGTTAGTTTTTTTAATATATTGAGTACATAAGATGATCAGCCTGTCTACTTTCTAACCATAGGTTAAGAAGATGCGGGAGGATGGGCAAGCAGCTGATGATGCCCTTTACTCACTAGCAATGGGTCCTGGTACTCGGGTAAGACATTATGTATCTTGCGTTGTTGGAGATGTGAGCTACAACACCCTTGCACGAGACGAAGGCAGGAAGACACAAAACAGTGACATCATGAGCACGGATACGTATGACAAAGAGACAACTAAAATGTATGCTAACATAATAGACATTGTTCGGTTGTAGTATATCTCTAGTTTCGAGGATCATCGATGTGTGGTTCTGTGTGCTGTTGTTGGTATAACCTGTTTTCCAGGATCGCAAAACCCAGAGCTGATTGTCGGATCTCGGGTTCCGGCAGACCCTTAAGGTTCGAACACTGGGGTGTGCGCGGAGATCACGTCCTCAACCTCCCCGCCTCACAAAGATCTAAACTACTTAAAGGATCACACAAGAGACACAAGATTTATACTGGTTCGGGCCACCATTGTGGTGTAATACCCTACTCCATTGTGTGGTGGATGGATTGCCTCTTGGGGCTGGTGATGATGAACAATACAAGGAAGAATAGCCTCGCGAGGGTCTGTTCTTGGCTGGGGCGATGAACTGCTAGGAGGAGTTCGGTCGCCCTTCTCTCTCTCTCTTTCTCTCTGATTTTCGATCTTCGATCCGCTAACTGCTCGACCGAACCCCCTTGCTATGTGGGCGGCTGGTCCTATTTATAGGGGCCCTGATCCTCTTCCCAAATATCGAGTGGGAAGGGAGCCAACAATGGCGGGCTAATTTGAAGGGGGACAGCAAGTACATCTATCCTGACAAAAGGTGGTCTTCGCCTGCGAAAGGCTCTGCGGTGACGCCGCGCTGGGCTCCATGGTGACCTCCGTCTCATAGTCCGCTTGGTCCTAGTCTTGTTGCACCAAAACGGCAACCTTTGCCTGATGCCTCGGTACTCCGCGGCTGCGCTTGCCCCTTTGCACCAAAGAGGAAAGAAGGACGCTGCGCGCGCTGGCACCCGCCTGGTGCCCTCGATCGTCATGGCTTGCGTCACGGGCACCTCGCGAGGCACCCCGCCTTGACATCTCCGTCTCCTCGTGAGCCAGCCTGAGGAGGCTGCGCCCGAGGATGCGCCGTGTCGTCCGCCTCGCGAGGCTTGGCCCCTCGCGAGGGTATTGAGTCTTGTGCCTGATGAAGATGGGCCATGTTGGGCCCCCATTCGAGCCACGCCGCAGGCCGCAGGCAGGCAAGTCTGGGGACCCCCGTTCCCAGAACGCCGACAGTAGCCCCCGGGCCCGTGGCGCGCATGGGCTTGGCCGTGCTGAGAGGCGAAAGGGCAAGGGCGAGGCGCTGTGGGCCCTAACAGCCTGCGGCCTTGGGCGCCGCGTGGCGGTTGACGGGACGTGGGTGCTTCAGCAACCACGCGGGTTGGTAAAGGAGGGGCATCTGCCCAGACTTCTCCTTTTGCTCTCTCCGGTCGTCGCTCAGATCCCCTTTCTTGCGCCTCCTCTTTCTTCCTCTAAACTTCCAGATCTACTCCAGCTGCGTGACCTAGGAAGCCATGGCGCCTCGCCAACCTCCGGCCAAAGCTTGGTACTCTCCTGCTCTAGATCCGCCGAACGTGTCCAAGGCGAGCTTCGCTCGGTTGTGCCGGATGGCGACGGCGCAGGGCGTCAACGGGACGGAGATGTTCAAGGCCGGCTCCGCCACCCCCGAGGACCGAGGGAGCACCTTTTATCCTCTCTTTGCGAGCTCCATTGCCGCGGGCTTGTTGCCTCCCTTCTCTGAGTTCTTCTTCTCTGTCCTCCGCCATTACAACTTGCAGGCTCTGCATCTCCATCCCAACTCTGTCCTCCTTCTGGCGATCTTCGCTTACTACTGCGAGGCCCACGTGGGGGTGCAGCCTTCGGTGGCCCTGCTGCGCCACTACTTCTACCTCCGGATCACCGGCAGTTCTATTTCTACGTGTGCGGGCTTCGTCGCGTATAGCGGCACCATTACCATCTCGAACCCGGGGAAGAGGATCAAGGGCTTCAGGAGCAAGTGGATCTTGGCAGATGTCGGGCGCATCCACCCTCGGCTGATCTTGCCCACGGAGCAACCCGTGAGCTCCAGCGACTGGTGCCGAGCGGAGCTCACGGACTCCCGTGCGAAGCCGGTGTTGGAGAAGATGGACGCGGACCTGAGGCCGGCCAACATGACGATGGTGAAGTTGACCGGTGCGTCACTGCTGAAGGAGTTCCTGGAGCACCAGCTGGCCCCGCTCTGGGAGTACTCTCCTCCGATGTGGAGGCCTCATCCGTGCCCCGAGGCTGTGGACGAAGAGGATGTGACCGCGGTTCTCCAATCTCTGGTCGGGCGCGAGGTGGCAAGGCCGAAGGGCGCTCCCGAGCCCTTGTTCCTTGGCGACGACTGGAAGCGGGTGGTGAAGTCCATGCCTGTTTTTAATGGGGACGGGCTCGTGCCCGCAGTGGCTTCTGAAGGACCGGTGGACGTGCCCTCCGGCGACTCCAGCGATGAGGAGGAGGGCGAAGAGGAGCGGGGAGAGGGGCCCGACTCTGGGGCGACCAACGGAGAGTCCAGGGCGCCCCTCCCTCGGCGCTCGCCCCGTACTCTCCGCCTTTCGCCGAGTGACGATGATGATGATGGTGACGATGATGATGATGTGCTGGGAAGCGGGAGCTCGCCTCCGATTCCGAAGAAGGACAGGACCGCGCTGATCTCCCGCGGGTCTGTCCTGACTCCGGGGCGAACCGTGGACGCGCCTCCTGCTTCTGGGGTCGACCCTTCCAGCCGGTTGTCAGGCTTCAAGTTAGGCCGGAGGCTGCCCGAGCTCACCGGTGAAGACCCGTAAGTGCTTGATCCTTGATCTTTTGTTTCTCGTCCTGCCGACGAGGCTTGATGATTGCTTCTCTTGAACAGGCGGGCTCCTGCAGGGAAGAAGCCGAAGGGAGCTCCTGAGGTCCCACCTGCGGCGACGCCTTCGCCTGCAGGGGAGGGAGATCATGATGTGCGGGCCTCTCCTGCCCGCGCATCCTTGCGAGGTTTGGCTGAGCTGGCCGGGGCAAGGTCAGCCCCCACGGCCCAAGTGACTGCAGAGGTGCCCTCGTCTGGCGCCGCTGGTATGGCTGCGGAGGCGCAGCAGACTCTGCTTCAGGACACTGCGGCCTCGCCGCCGCTACTTCCTCCTCCCATTCCGGTGACCGTTGCTTCCTTGGCTCCTCCTGTTGTTCTGGAGTGTGCCGATGCTACTCCGTCTTCTTCTTCCATCTTGGAGCGTGCCGCCGCTGAATTGGACCGGCTGCGGCAGGACCTTCTCGGCGCCGACCCTCGCCTGGTGGCCGGGCGCCTGGAACTGGCTTCGGGGTGGATTCGCTCTGATGCTTTGATTCGGGCGGCGCTGGTTCAGGCCTCAACGGCCTGTGACGGAGAAAGGGAAGCCACCCTCGAAGCGAAGGCCGCTCGTGACGCAGCCCTGGGGGAAGTGGTCAAAGTCCGCGGCCGTTGCAAGGCGCTGGAGGACGAGCTGCAAGGCCTGCGGGGCCAGCTTGCGGAGGAGGTCTGCCTGCACCAAGAGCTGGAGAAGGGGGCGAAGGCGCGCAAGGCGGCACTCGTGGACCAGGAGGCCAAGCTCAAGAAGCGCCGCGACCACTTAGGCGCGTTGAAGAAGGAGCTGGAGGTGACGAAGGCCGAGCTGGACGCCAAGGCTCAGGTCCTCGCCGAGGATCGCGAGGCCTTCGCAGACATGGAGAAGGACGCCCGCGCTTCTCTGAAGATGCTTTACGAGAGCGGCCTGGACAGCCCGCTAGCTGGTGACGAGGACGGCCCCGCCAAGCTGCTTCCCTTCCTGGTTAAGGCTCTTGGGGATGTCACCCTTGGCATCGGCCCTACGGCCGAGGCCGAGGCGCATGTCTTGTCTTCTGTTGTGCTGACGCGGGTCTTCACCCACGTCTACCTTCGTGATCCCAACGCCGACCTTGACGGCCTGCTGGAACCGGTGAGCAGCGAGGGTGCTGTCGCCGCTGTCGAAGCCGTGAAGGGGCGCGCGGAGGCATTGCTGGAGAAGTTCCGGGCCTTCAGCACCAGGCCAAGGCAAGGCGCCGCCGGCCCCGTCGCTCCATGAGGCGAAGCCGCTCCACACAGCTTCATCGCCGACAAGTGACTCCGTTCCATTCCCGTTCTCCTTTCGATTCCTGCACATGTACCATGCTTCGGGGAGGCATTTAAACTTGCGTTTGGCATTGAGACGACAGTATGGACTGTAATATTTGCTTTTAAGTTCCTTGGATTTTATGCTTTTCTTCCCTACTTGCTTGTGTTCTGCGCCGGCAGAGCCCTGCCCCGCGCGTACCTCACCTAGCATTAGCCCCGACCGGAAACCAGGACGGGACCAAAGGAGTGAGGGGCTACGTGACAAGTTAGGCTCCTGAGTCGCGATGCTCAGGAGTCCCCCTTGGCGTGCGAACAACAAGTAGGGAAGTGTGATGTAGGCGTGTCTTCCGTTCTACGTCTGCAGAGCCCGACTCCGCGCGTACCTCACCCATCATAGCCTTTCGGAACTAAGGAGTGAGGGGCTACGGAGCCAGTAGGCCCCTGAGTCACGATGCTCAGGAGTCCCCCTTGACGCGCGAACAGCGGGTGATGAGGCGAGATGTAAGCGTGGCTACCGTTCTACGTCTGCAGAGCCCGACTCCGCGCGTACCTCACCCAGCATAGCCTTACGAAACTAAGGAGTGAGGGGCTACGGAGCCAGTTAGGCCCTTGAGTCGCGATGCTCAGGAGTCCCCCTTGACGCGCAAACGGCCTTCAAACCTTGGCTCCGCTCGGGGAGAGACGCGCGACGAACCAGGCCCGAGGGGCCTGGCTGGGCGGCGTACGTCTGGGCGTGACCCAGCCGTAGCCCCCGTGCCCAGCCCCCTCGCACGGCACTCCTGAGGGGAGGCGTTGCGACGAGGCCAGCCACTGAGCTCTGGGCTCCCTGAGGTTAATGCGGCCCGGAGGCCACCCCCAGTTGTTTATCACCAGCGCGGACCATAGCGCTTCCGTATGTGTACGGGCATAGCCGCGCCTCGGCAGTGTCATCAGCCAGCGCGGAGCATGGTGCTTCCACTGGTACGTGGGAGGGGGCTCCCCTCCGGGAGGAGCCCCCGGGGCGTATACAGCCCCGCCCTGACACGTGACCGGCACGGTAGAGCTAGGTGAGGTGTATCTGGGCACCCGTGAGCCAGCGCGGGACTCACGAGGCCCTACCTCTGGGCGGGTTGCGCCCGGCACTGGGCCGTATCTTCACGGAGCGAGCTGAATTTCTTCACGGAGACCACCTCTGAACTGATAGATCATGCTCTTCTCATCAGGAACATCCTGCTTGGCAAAACGGGCGAGCTTCTGGAACAACTTGTTGTAGTCATAGACAGACAAAGAGCCTTGCTTCAAATTGAGGAATTCTTCACGTTTGCTTTCAGTCACACTTTGAGGAATGTGATGAGCTCGGAAATCACGACGGAAATCATCCCAAGTGATCAAACGTCCACCTCTGGAATCCTGGTACTGCTGGAACCACTCTGCGGCCTGATCTTTGAGCTGGAAAGAAGCGAACTTGACGAAATCTTCAGGTCTGACGTTGCTGCATTCAAAATGCTTGCCCAGATCGACTAACAAATCATCAGCATCGGTAGCCTCAACGCAGTTGCTGAACGTCTTTGGACCATTTGCGAGGAACTGATTCAGAGTTGCAAAATGGTTCTGGTTGTTGCCTTGATTCCCTTGACTGCCCTGATTCCGCTCTTGGAGGATTAGCATGATCAACTATGTGTTTGCATTAGTAGCGGCCATCACAGCTTGCCAAGCCTCCGGAGGCGGTGGAGGTGGTGGCGGATCAGGGTTCGGAGTCGTGCGTGTTGGAGGAGCCATCCTGAAGAGGTTGACCACCGTTAGCACACAAATAGAGAAATATTGAAGGTGAATCCAACGGAATGAAAATTGCAACATAAAGTCTTCACATCCGAACAAAATGATCGAATGCACTTCTCTTGAAGTGGTCACATATTCCTAAATTGCGAAGCCACGAAGAATCAGGTAGAATAGGTACATCAACGAGGAATGGAATCAACATATGACGTCGAAGCAGAACGAATACCACAACTCGAAATAAAACCAAGGGTTGGCTTGCGGAATAAGCCGGAACAAACACATGATAGAAATTTCGTCCGAAGTTTTTGTGGTGGGACCTACACGGGCTCGACCGTATAGCACCATCATGTACAAGGCAGTGCACATGACATACGAAGCGTCCCCGAGTCAGCATAGCCAAGGACTCTTTAAGACACAATGAGGCCACTGTAAAATTGACCGTGAATAGGCGAACCACTAGACGTCGAACCCCAATTTCATATCACACATCTATTGGAAAGATATCCTAAGGCTACTTGAATTCCCACCTATGAAACTCCCGAAACTTTCCGGTTATGCAATCAGGTGTTGGGGATACAGGGGAAGCATAATATCTCACCCAAGCTAGCAAATCCTACATCCAGCTGCATCCATCCTTCAACACATAACCAAGAAACCTTCGGAAACCATCTATCTCAACCTTCGAAAAGCATCCGTTATACAAGTTATGGCGATACTCCCGAACTCCCGCCCCAGTACTGGGTGGCGTCGAGGTTATCTCACCAACGAACTGCATAAAGGAGATTTTCGATGTCGCGCACATATCTCAAGTATGCCAGAATTGCAATGATAGAATTATGATGACAACACCTCAGAGCTCAACTCCCCGGGACACTTCCACTAAACCCCTGACAGGAGGCACCAAGACAGTATTCTCATCATAAGCCATCGGAACAAAACCAAGATACTCGCGTGATCCTAAAAAAAATTTAGTGAAATTTGAGAAGAGAAGAGTCAAAACTCTACGTCAGGATGCCTTACCAGAGCGATGAGGAGACTGGGAAGTAAAAAGAATTCCTAAGCTCTCCGATATATAATCCCTAAGGACTCAAAACATTTTTCTAGACACAACTCGGCTGCTAAAAACGATCAAGCAATGAGGGCTCCTAAGGTCGGGGAAGGCTCTGATTACCAACTTGTAACGCCCTCGATGCGGCCCTACCTCTGGGCGGGTTGCGCCCGGCACTGGGCCGTATCTTGAGATGTGTCCCTGCAAAATTTGGTTAGATGCCGGTACTCTACGTCCTCGGGTCCCGGCCCTCGAGCTTGTCTCAGCCATCGCTGGTATGCCAGGTCGCGATGCCATGGACAAGGCCAGAGGGTGAGGGCTGGAGATCCAGTAAGAGCCCTGAGTCGCGATGCTCAGGCACCCCCCCTTTAACGTGCAAGTAGTCAACATGGAGAAGAAGGGATGCCGCGAACGGGCATCATGCAATCAAGCGTGATAGGCAATTGCATAGTTGGAAATAAACGCTAGGGAGATACACTGTAACGCCCTCGATGCGGCTATGTCTCCAACGTGTCGAGGCACGACTTAGAGACATAGGCGCATTGAAAGCAATGTCGCAAGTCGGGAATCATTACACAACCCATGTACATATATAATATCAAGGGGGAAAATAGCATAGTTGGCTTACACTCGCCACGTCACATCAAAGTACATAAATAACATCCATCATACAATCACTCATGGCCCGACTACGGCGCCAAAATGGAAAAGACCCCCAACAAGCGACTAGGTCCAGGAACTAACCCCGAATAGGCACCACTACTGATCATCAGGAAAAGACACATAGTAACGCTGAGAGTCCTCGTCGTACTCCCACTTCAGCTCGAGCGCGCCATCTGGAGCGGTATCATCTGTCCCTGCATCCGGTGTAATAGTAATCTGTGAGCCACAGGGACTCAGCAATCTCGCACCCTCGCGATCAAGACTATTTAAGCTTAATAGGTAGGAAAGGGGTAATGAATAAGTGGAGCTGCAGCAAGCGACTAGCATATATGGTGGCTAACTTATTCGCAAAGGAGAGCGAGAAGAGGAGGCAAAGCACGAGCGGAAAACTAGAGAGCACCCTGCGCAAACATAACTCCAACGCCGTGTCCACTTCCCGGACTCCGCCGAGAAGAGGCCATCACGGCAACACACTCAGTTGATTCATTTTAATTAATTAAGGTTCAAGTTATCTACAACCGGACATTAACAAATTCCCATCTGCCCATAACCGCGGGCACGGCTTTCGAAAGATCAATCCCTGCAGGGGGGGTCCCAACTTAGCCCATAACAAGCTCTCATGGTCAACGAAGGAATAGACCTCCACCCAAGACACACCGATCAGACTCGGTATCCCGGTACAACAAGATGATTCGACAGGTTAAAACAAGTCCAGCAACACCACCCGAATGTGCCGACAAATCCCGATAGGAGCTGCACATATCTCGTTCTCAGGGCACACTCAGATGAGACATCCGATGAGTAAAACCAACCCTCAAGTTGCCCCGAGGTGGCCCCGCAGTCTACTCGGTCGGACCAACACTCAGAGGAGCACTGGCCCGTGGGGGGCTAAAATAAAGATGACCCTCGGGCTCTGGAAACCCAAGGGAAAAAGGGGTTGGTGGCAAATGGTAAAACCAATGTTGGGCATTGCTGGAAAAGCTTTAATCAGGGCGAACTATCAAGGGGTTCCCATATAGCCCAACCGCGTAAGGGACGCAACAATCCGGGAACATAACACCGATATGACGGAAACTAGGGCGGCAAGAGTGGAACAAAACACTAGGCGAGAGGCCGAGCCTTCCACCCTTTACCAAGTATATAGATGAATAAAGATAACATAGCAATATAGTGATATCCCAACAAGTAAATAAGTGTTCCAACAAGGAACGGCTCCAATCTTCACCTGCAACTAACAATGCTATAAGAAGGGCTGAGCAAAGCGGTAACATAGCCAATCAACGGTTTGCTAGGACAATGGTGGGTTAGAGGCTCGAACATGGCAATTGGGAGGCTGACAAGCAAGTGGTAGGCATCGTAGCATTGGCAAAGCAAAAGAGCGAGCAAACTAGCATAGCAAAGATAGTAGTGATTTCGAGGGTATGATCATCTTGCCTGCACAGTTGTCAGAGTTGACTGGATCCTCAAAAGCAAACTCAACGGGCTCCTCGTTAGCGAACTCGTCTCCCGGCTCTACCCAAAAACACAAACAAGCAACAAGGATACAATCAACCACGTGCAAGGGCAACCAATAATATGCAAAGATGATATGCTATGCGGGATGCGATGCGGGATGCAAAATGCAAGACGTGACAGGAAATGCATGAACCTGGCCTCAACTTGGAAAACCAAGTGTGCCACTGGATAGAGGGGAAGAAATCCCCTGAAAATGATATAAAGATCAAAGGAATCGGAGCTACGGTTTGGAAATGGCAAGCGTTTTACGAAACGAACCGATCTGCGATTTACAGCAAGTAGGCTCCTAAATGCAACGAAATGAACATGCTACAGCCACCAAACATGAAAACAAATTGCATGGCAGGGATGTACTCAAGAAGCTTAACAAATCACCAGGAATGAGACATAGGCAAAATCATCCATTAAGGGGCTCAAACAAGCATGGCAAAACTGAATAAGCAAAACAGATTTCAGACAGCGAAATTAACGCTAGTCTCAAATTTCAGACCACGATGCTCTCTTCGGAGCAGCAAAACAACATGAAGCCTAACCTGAACATGGCAAGTAAGAGCATGGCATGGAGCTACTCAACAAGCTTAACAAAACAGCCAAAATGACCTGGGGCCAAAAGGGTTCACAAAATACTCTAACGAGCACACGAACATCGATGAAACACAATCAGTTTTCAGACTTAGTGAAAACTGGGACATGCTGAAATTATAACTCACGGAGGCATGTAAACGAGCTCGATGCACTCACTACGGTGCAAGTCATGGCAAGGCAAGCATATATCCATTAAGAAGGCACAAAATGCTAGCTAAACATGGCAAGAACAATGGCATAGCATGCATGGATCACTAGCAATAACTCACGGAGGTTGAGCTCGATTGAGTCAACCTCGGGTGCTCCAACATAACAAGTAAAGAGATGGATGGATTAAGCACAACAAGCATAAGAAATCACTCTTACTGATCATCCTCAAAAGAGGCACGGATCACTAGGAAACAAGCTGGACATATAGCATCGTGAACTAAAACATCCCAGACTTAGTGATTTTCACTAAGTCCATGAAATCAGTAAACCCCTCCTTGCAAGCTTGCACAAGACAACACACGCATCCTAAAAATGCATGGGAGGCACCTCTGGAAAGAAGACAAAAAGCTTAACAATTCATCCCAAAGGGGCACAGGCATATCATGCACACAATAATCATGGCAAAAATGACAAAAGTCAATGTAGGACTAACGGATCTGCAATTTAACTCATGATGCCTCCTTCCAACAGCATTTTGGGCACCAAGATGACCTCAAATGCAAATGATGCAATGGAATGAAATGATGTACTCGTTGAGACGAAGATTTTGATATATCATATGCCCAAAACGGAGCCACAGATGCAAATATATGGCAGGTCAAACGTAGCATGAAAATCTGGAAAAACGGGGAGAAAGTCAACCGGGGGGGTTAGGGTTTACTGTAGCGCCGGATCTAGATCTCGCGCTCGGGCACTGTAGCAGCGATCCGGCGAGGCGGCCGGCCGGTTCCGCGACGGCGAGGCGGGCCGGCGACAAGGAGGCGGCGGCCGGGGGCGGCGAGCGGCGCCGGCGAGCTCGGACGCCGAGGCGGCCGCGGATCGGAGCGGCGAGGAGCGGGGCGCTCCGGCCACCGGACTTGAAGGACGGCGAGGCAGGTGAGGTCGGGCGCGGGCTACTCCGGCGAGCCCGCGGTGGCGTGGCGTAGCTCCGGCCGCCGGAGCGAGAGGAGACGGCGGCGGGGTCGACGGAAGGCGCGGGGGCCGGGCGCGGGCTCCCCGGGCTGGCGGCGGGGTGAGGAGGCCGGGTGCCACGTGGCACGCCCCGGTTCGCTATGGGATGTGTCCGGCGGCCGGCGGACAATGTCCGGCCGCGCGGAGGAGATCTGGGAGCCTTTTTTTTTAGGGTTTCGAGGAGAGGATCCCGAATTTGGAGGAGGGGGTCTATATATAGGCATAGAGGGAGCTAGGAGAGTCCAAATGAGGTGCGGTTTTCGCCCACACGATCGTGATCGAACGACCGAGACGATGGAGCAGAGTTTGGTGGGTTTTGGGCCAAATTGGAGGGGTGTTGGGCTGCACACACACGAGGCCTTCTCGGTCCCTCGGTTAACCGTTGGAGTATCAAATGAAGTCCAAATGACCCGAAACTTGATAGGCGGTCTACCGGTAGTAAACCAAGGCCGCATGGCAAGTCTCGGTCCAATCCGGAAATGTTTAATCCCCACACACGAAAGAAAGCTAGAAATGGCCACCGGAGGAGAACGAAGCGTCGGAATGCAAAACGGGCAACGGGGAAAATGCTCGAATGCATGAGATGAACATGTATGCAAATGCAATGCACGTGAAGACATGATATGAGATGCACGAAAACGAAAACAACACACGGAGACAAAGACCCGAACCCAAGAATTAAATATAACTTAATGCCGGAAACGGCAAGAGTTGGAGTACAAATTGGGAAAGTTACATCGGGGCGTTACATACACGCCGCTGGGTCTGGCCCGAGCGGCTTGGGGATGATGCAGCCCAAGGGGCGCCCCCAACAAGGCAAACTAACGACGGAAAGGTAAATGTAGATACATGCCGCGGGGACGGACCCACGCGGCCTGGGAGTGATGCAACCCTGGGAGGGTGCTCCCAGCTAAGAACGGAACTTGAAAGATGTCACCTGAGGATGTCGTCGGTGTAGTGGCGTTGGTGCGGCAGACTTGACGGGCTGTAGAAGCCGATCCTCACGAGCCCCCAGGCCCCGGGGCCTCGGGAGGCTCCGGAGGCGCTGGTGACTCCTCGCGAGCTGCCTCCATCTCTGCCAAGGCCGCGGAACACCTGTCTTCCTGAGCCTCCATGATGCCCCTCATGAGGCGCTGGTACGCCGCAGCCATGCTCGGCAGGCCGTAAGGCATGCGAACATAGCTATGGGGTGGACCCCCGCAGCGCCCCACTTGTGAGGGCCAGAGACGCTCCATCGTGGCGATCTGATTGAGCCCTGGTACGTCGACGCAGACGCGCAGCCCACCATCCTCGCCTGGAGGCGGGGCCACGGCTGGCAGGCGGCGGCACCCTCTCATGATCCTTGTCTCCTGTAGTTCTTGAATGGCCTTGTCAACAAACTCCTGCTGGTCTGGCCTTCCTTGCTCGGCTCCTTCCCGGGGGAAACGTGCCGCGAAGCACGCCTCCACATGGTGCCCAAGCGCCTCCCTTGTGACCCTGGCTAGGTCGATGGCCCTCCAGATGAGAGCCCCCGAGCCCTGCCTGAGGAGGGCGCCGGGCGCGCTTTCCTATGCGATGGAAGGAGGGTCCCCCTGGGCAGACGTGGGCCCTGAGGGGCCTGCCTCCTGAGGGGCCGAGCCTGATGATGTCTTCTTCTTCTTGGGGGTGGTCTCAGGAAGCCTCCTGCTTCCGCGATCTAGGTCTTCTAGCGACGCGGCCTGATAGGCCCGCTCCAGGGAACACACTGCATCCTTTTCTTCACAGGGCACCGTGATGACGCCGCCACTTCCTGGCATCTTGAGGACGTTGTAGCCGTGGTGGGTCGCAGCCATGAACTTGGCCAGCGCTGGGTACCCGAGGATGGTGTTGTACGGCAGGAGGATGTGGGCGACGTCGAAGTCGATGAGCTCGGTGCGGTAGTTGCTGCGAGCCCCGAAGGTGACATGGAGGCGGACATGCCCGATCAGGACTGTGGAACCGTCGGTGATCCCGGAGAAAGGCTTGGTTGGCTGAAGCTGGTCATAGGGCACTTGGAGGTTGTTGAATGTTTCCACGGACAGGACGTTGAGCCCTGCCCCGCCATCGATGAGGGTCTTGGTGACCAGCACGTTGCTGATGACTGGGGAGCAGAGCATCGGGAGGACTCCTGTCGTGGCCGCGCACTTGAGCTGGTCTGCCGAGCTGGACGTGATGGGGCACGCCGACCACCTGAGGGGGCGCATTGCTTCGAGCTTGGGGAGAACTGCATTCACCTCACGGGCAAACTGCTTGAAGATACATTGAGAGGCTGGGGCTTGAGCTCCGCCCAGGATGCAGGCGATTGCGCGCGGCTCCTGGAAGCCCCCAGACCCCTCGTCTTGATGGCGGTCTTCGTTCCTTCTTGGTGGAGGCGGCAGAGGAGGTAGGCCTGCGTTGCCGTGAGGGCGGTCCTCACGAGGCTGATCCCTCCAGTCTCCCTCGCGAGGCAGGTCCCGCCAGCGGTCCTCGCAAGGCTGGTCGCGCCACCCCTGGCGCGGGCCGCGGTCTTCCCAGCGTCCTGGGTTTCTTCCTCCTCCTCGGCCATAGCCCCGGTCAGCACGGTCAGGGCGACGGCTAATCCTTCCTTCTCGCATGGCATGGAGCTCTTGACATTCGTTGGTGTTGTGGGTGTGGAGGTCGTGGTACACGCAGTACTGGCTGCCTCTGGAGGGTTCGGGCAGATCCTTGCCCCGATTTGTGTCTGGTTCTGCCGCGAGTACGGCAGCCCCCTTGCGCTTCGCGTCCTTGGCTTTGGGCTTCTTCTCTTCTGGGTCCGCGGCAGGCAGCTCGAGGAGGGAGAGACGTCCCTCCTCAGCCCTGGCGCACTTGTTCGCCAAGTTGAACAGCTCCAGGGAGGTGCAGAGGTCTTCGTGCATCGCCAGCTCCTCCTTCATCTTGACGTCGCGCACGCCGTCGGAGAAGGCAGAGATGATGGCCTCCTCAGACACCTTGGGGATCTTGAGGCGCGCGCTATTGAAGCGCTGGATGTACTTTTGCAGGGTCTCTCCGGGTTGTTGCTTGATGCGGCGCATGTCGCTCACGGCGGGCGGCCGGTCGCGAGTACCTTGGAAGTTGGCGATGAAGCGGGCGCGCATCTGGTCCCAGGAGGAGATCGTGCCTGGAGCCAGATTCAGGAGCCAGGTTCGAGCTCCTTCCTTGAGCGCCATGGGGAACCAGTTCGCCATGACCTTTTCATCCCCGCCGGCAGCCTCGATGCCCAGCTCGTAGAGCTGGAGGAACTCTGCGGGATCGGTTGTGTCGTCGTAGCGTGGAGGCAGGTCGGGCTTGAACTTGCCGGGCCACGCGACGCTGCGCAGCTCAGTGGTGTAGGCGTGGCAGCCCGCGGTGGCCACAAAAGGCCTTGGTTGGTGGAGAGCTTGGTCTTGAGGGTCCCCACGTGCTGCAGCTAGGAGCAGGGCGGGGTCTTGTCGCGCCGGAGCTGGAGCAGGGTCGCGGCGTGCCGGAGCGGGGAGCGCCCTGGCAGCCCCTTGCGGGCGAGGAACTTCTTGGCAGCTCCGCTCTCGCTGCGCTGACGCCTGATGGAGCGAGTTTCGCCTAGGGACCAAGCGCCTTGGAGCCATGGCATCTTCTTGGAGGGGAGGCGGCTGGTGCGCCTCTGGAGCTTCGTTGCCCACGCGGGGCAGAGTGTGGCGCAGAGGGACGGACGGCGCGGAAGAGCCCCCTGCAGCGCGGACAAGCTCGGCAATGCGGTCGAGCCACTCTTCGTAGACGTCGTCGACGGGGCGGTAGCGCAGGAGCTCGTTTGCCGCTAGGAGCGCAGCTCGAGCCTCCAAGGGTGCGCGGAGCGCGCGGGACGAAGAACTGGCTGGCGCGAGCGATGGAGTGGCGGTGCGGCCGTCTTGCCGCACGGACGGGTGCTGAGACGATGCTTGCTACTCGCCCCCCGCCGGGCCGGTGGCGGCGTTGACGGTGGGCGACGGGGAACAACAAGGACGCCCATCGACGGGGGCCGTCTGGGCGACGTGAGAAGCGGTGGCGGGCCGGCGCTCGGCGCGGGCCCGACGAGCGTCAGACATGGATGCGACGGTCGGAGGAGAACGGAGCGGTGGAAGACGAATTCCGGCGCACCCCTACCTGGCGCGCCAAATGTCGGATCTCGGGTTCCGGCAGACCCTTAAGGTTCGAACACTGGGGTGCGCGCGGAGATCACGTCCTCAACCTCCCCGCCTCACAAAGATCTAAACTACTAAAAGGATCACACAAGAGACACAAGATTTATACTGGTTCGGGCCACCATTGTGGTGTAATACCCTACTCCAGTGTGTGGTGGATGGATTGCCTCTTGGGGCTGGTGATGATGAACAATACAAGGAAGAACAGCCTCGCGGGGGTCTGTTCTTGGCTGGGGCGATGAACTGCTAGGAGGAGTTCAGTCGCCCTTCTCTCTCTCTCTCTTTCTCTCTGATTTCCGATCTTCGATCCGCTAACTGCTCGACCGAACCCCCTTGCTATGTGGGCGGCTGGTCCTATTTATAGGGGCCCTGGTCCTCTTCCCAAATATCGAGCGGGAAGGGAGCCAACAATGGCGGGCTAATTTGAAGGGGGACAGCAAGTACATCTATCCTGACAAAAGGTGGTCTTCGCCTGCGAAAGGCTCTGCGGTGACGCCGCGCTGGGCTCCATGGTGACCTCCGTCTCGTAGTCCGCTTGGTCCTGGTCTTGTTGCACCGAAACGGCAACCTTTGCCTGATGCCTCGGTACTCCGCGGCTGCGCATGCCCCCTTTGCACCAAAGAGGAAAGAAGGACGCTGCGCGTGCTGGCACCCGCCTGGTGCCCTCGATCGTCATGGCTTGCGTCACGGGCACCTCGCGAGGCACCCCGCCTTGACATCTCCGTCTCCTCGCGAGCCAGCCTGAGGAGGCTGCGCCCGAGGATGCGCCGTGTCGTCCGCCTCGCGAGGCTTGGCCCCTCGCGAGGGTCTTGAGTCTTGTGCCTGATGAAGATGGGCCATGTTGGGCCCCCATTCGAGCCACGCCGTAGGCCGCAGGCAGGCAAGTCTGGGGACCCCCGTTCCCAGAACACCGACACTGATGATTATTTCAAATCCATCAATGTCAAGGCGGTGTACCAAACCAATGAGCCTTTTATTTTGGCAAATCAAGCAACACATATATTTTTCTTGGAAGACACATTTGCACGTAGCGATGACTGGAGAGTAGTGCAAAGGTTTGAGCAGAGGAATTCGTTTATTGAAGTTGCACAATAAGATGATGCTTACACTGCTCCTGATGTACAAGATAACACAGATGTTCCTAATATCTTTGAGAACCATCACGTCAATGACGCCGGCAAAAAGATTGCATGTCGTGCTGTGGACATACATGAGTTGATCAAGAAGAAGCCAACATTCGAGGACGTTGAGGACGAAGAAGAAGATGACACCATGGGGAATTACGATTCAGACTGATACACATGGCGAAGATGTTGACGCTGCTGCTGCGGATGATGATTACATTGCTTTTGTCATATTTGCTTGTCAGAAGATGTTTTTTATCTACTATGTGAAATTGTGTTTGCTATGACAACTGAAACCTGATGAACATGTTGTTTAGTATTTTTCCTGTGAGAACATCACTTGTTATGTATGCTGATTTGTGTTTGGTGATTGTATGACGACTAAAACATGATGACATTGTTGTTTAGTTGTACTCATATTTTGTTGTGAAACTTGAATTTGATGACATAGTTTGCTGTTGGACTGCAATTTGCTCGACGTCTTTGAATGAGAACAAAGCTGACCCGATAGGTCCTCTGCTAATTTATTTATTTATTACCAAAAGGGCCTCTGCTATTTATTTATTTATGAGCAAAAGGGGATACCCCCTGATTTCCATTAATAGAAATCATTAGATGTTCACAACACTACGCCCAGCCTGCTACACAGGTTTCATTCATTACTAGTTTCAGCAAAGTGCTCATGTCATAGCCACTGAATACATCACGAGTGCTACATACACTGCAAATAAAGAGACAATCATCCTACAGAGCACATCGATTTTTCCCATTATCTTCACAAGCTCTTTCATCTCCTCATTGCTGTCAAGGCCGTTTAGCAGCTGTTGCTTGGCCATGATCAGAGGAACTGCATCTTTAACCTTCTGCTCTGCATCTTCCTCTTCTGCTGTTCCTTCAGTTACCTATCCAACACCCCAACCTGCTGGTATTGGGATTATTCGGCTAACCAAATAATCAGCGTAGTTGCACTCCCCCACATCAGCAACTTCCCAGAAATACAAATCACACGAATCTTCCCTTTTCTGCACGAATGAAATTGGAAGATCATCAACCAAACTATTAAAAAATCAGCAACTGAAAGCAGCAAAACAACACTTAAACATATTATTACCCCATGATTCGGGCATTTGTAGAAGACTCGGCCAGGGTTGAGGATTGTGGTTGAGACGCGACGGATGACTCTGCATGATTTGAAGTAGTGGACCACACCAACGGCAGCGGGTTGCGACGAGAAACCGGCTGCGGTGCGCGTGCCAGCGGGGGTGTGATGAGACCCACAGGCGATGGTACGGGTGGCGACTTGGCGCATATTTGGTTGTTTCCTGCTGAAGAGTAGGTGGACGAGCAGCCAACGGACATGGTTGCTGCGGCCAGAGATTCTGATGCTAGGCAGAGTAAGTAGAGAAGAGGAGAAGCGAACGTTGGATATGTCAGTTTCATTACTTGCAGAGTAGCATAGCACCATATATAGTCATAGTCTAGGTTTGGATTCGAACCAGCTACACGAGCACGTCTCTCTTTTTTCTAAAACTCAGCAACGTCTCTTTACTGGTACACTAGCTTGTTTTGTACGCCTTCTCAAGTCTTTGATTCCTCCACCTGACATCTGGGACCCACCGGAAGGGTCTCTGTATTTCGCGAAAAAAACGTGCCCCCGCTGACAGGTCGGACCCACCAGCTATCTTCGCACGCAAGGAAGTGCCTCCTTATTATGCACAAAAAATGAATACTCCCCCTACCAGCTGGAACCCAGCATCGTGGGAGGCTGACTTGTGGGCCTACCAAGTTGACGGGGACGGAGGGCTTTGTCAACTTAGTCAATATAAACGATTCTAGCTCCAGTTACCGTACGATGTTCATCCAACGGCAGTAGTGCTTCTTCAACCTCAAGTCTTCTTGCTCCAACCGCCCAAACCAGCGTCGGTCGTGTCGCGTGCTCCTGCCTCCCGTGGCCGGCTGTGATGCCGCGGAGGCCTCACCGCCCCTACTACTCCCACCGCTCGCCAGGCCATCCCTCTACTCACCCACACCCCATGTTATTCTGCGGCGACGGCAGCCTCACACCGCAGCCGAACCAGTGAACCCTCGTACTCCTCTCCACGTGGGCATCCACTGCCACGTCTTCCCCGGCTCCACGTCGTCCCCTTCCTAGGTCTCGCCCTCGTCCACCGCCTTGGTGCTCTCGACGCGGCGTGGGCAATGTGGTCAACGACCGACTTCTATCGGAAGAGTACTGTACATGGAGAGGCTGACAGCTGGGTCCACGGCCATAGCCCAGTTTTTTTGTGATTTGCCAAGTAAGTCGCTTTGTCAGGCCTGTTGGGCTGCAAATCTTTCAAGGCGAGGAGAGCTTCATTCGGCTGGCCGAGAAAATGGCATATCAATAAAGAGAAATGGGCTGTACATTTTTCAAACGCATCAAACCGGCAATTAGTTACAAATTTCTTTTTTCCATTTCGAGATTTTAAATTGCATTAATTTTTATGCGTGGACAATTTGTTGGATTTTATATTGATATACATTTATTTTTTAAAATTTGTTAGAATGTGACTCGAAATTTCGGGATTAAAAACAGTTCGGACCTCACCGAAATATGCAAAATTTCGTATAATTTTTTAACCGTGGCCACAATATGGGCTGTAATGCTAACAAAAAGAATATGGGCTCCAAAAAACTTAAGAATTAGCAAATGGGTTGTAAATTATTAGAAATAATGGCAGATGGGATGTATGCTGTTTTCCGCAGATTTGAGGCTTTCCTAAAAAAAGGTTGACGCACAAGTAGTGACTGTTGGATGTCCATCCAACGGCCGTCGTGCTTCTTCAATCTCTGCTCTTCCTGCTCCAGCCGCTCAAAGAAGCATCGGCGGGATTGCCTGCTCCCTCCTCCCCGCGGCCGGCGGTGCTGCCGCGCAGGCCTCACTGCCCCACCGTACTCCCATCGCTGGCCTAGCCATCCCTCTACTCACACACACCTGCTATTATTCTCCGGCGACGGCGGACGAACCAGTAAACCCTTGTACAGTCGTACTCCCCTCCATGTGGGAAACAACTTCCGAGTCTTCCCTGCCTCCGTGTTGTTCCCTTCCTAGTCCTCGCCGTCGTCCACCGCCCTGGTGCTCTCCGCACGGCCTGGTCAACATGGTCAACGACCGACATGCATCTGAAGTGGATTGTACGTGGAGAGGCTGACAGCTGGGTCCACGGCAGTCGCGAGGAAGTGCCTCCTTATTACGCGGAAAATAATTATTCCTCCAACAGACAGCAGGGACCCACCGGACGGGCCACCGTATTTGGCGAAAAAAAATGTTTCCCCCCTGACTGCTGGGACCCACCGGACGGGCCAACGTATTTCGCGAAAAAATGTCCCCTCGCTGTCAGCTCAGACCCACCGGAGGTGCCTCCTTATTATGCACAAAAAAATGAATACTCCCCCTGCTAGTTGGGACCCACCTTGGTGGGAGGCTAACTTGTGAGCCTACTAAGTTGACGGGGACGGAGTGCTTTGTTAACTTAGTCAATATGAACGATTCTAGCTCCGGTGATCGTACGATGTCCATCCAACGGCCGTAGTGCTTCTTCAACCTCTGGTCTTCTTGCTCCAGCCGCCCAAAGCAGCGCCGGTCGTGTCGCACGCTCTTGCCTCCCGTGGCCAGCTGGGTTGCCGCGGAGGCCTCACCGCCCCCTACTATTCCCACCGCTGGCCAAGCCTTGCGGCAACGGCAGCCTCACACCGCAGCCGAACCAGTGAATCCTCGTACTCCTCTCCGCGCGGGCTTCCACTGCCGCGTCTTCCCCGGCTCCACGTCGTCCCCTTCCTAGGCCTCGCCGTCGTCCACCGCCCTGGTGCTCCTGGCGCGGCGTGGTCAACATGGTCAAGGAATGGCTTCCATCGGACATGGACTGTACGTGGAGAGGCTGACAGCTGGGTCCACGGCCGCAGCAAGGAAGTGCCTCCTTATTACGCGCAAAATAATTATTCCTCCACCTGACAGCGGGGACCCACCGGACGGGCCACCGTATTTCGCGAAAAAAACGTTCCCCCTGACTATTGCGACCCGCCAACTACATCGTCGCACGCAAGGAAGTGCGTCCGGGTAAAAAAACGATTCGCCCCCTGACTGCTGCGACCCACCAGCTACATCTTCGCACGCAAGGAAGTGCCTGAAAGTCGGGACCCACCTGGTCGAAGTGTATGTAGCATTGTCATTCTGGTCGTGAACGTGTACGTACATACTGGTCGATGTAGAGGCGCGCATGTGTCATAGTAGAAGCGCGCATGTAGCATGTACACGTACGTACAGCGGCCAGTGTGCAAGAAACAAAATACGACCATGTACGTACATACGGGTAGGGTCGCGAATGCCTACTCACGCATACGTATGGCCAGGGCTCGTGTACATGGCTGGGTCGGAACAGAGAAACAGCGTCGTCGTCGTGTTCATGGGGAGCCAACCGGCTGGGTCGGAACGGAATGCGTCATCGTGTTCATCGGGAGGGCTTGGACGGAACAGCCGATGGAAACGAGGCCTGGCGTACCGCAGAACGGAGGAAACGGCCTTGTGTTCGACCGACCACGTTCGAAACGGGATCTTGTTCGTCGGGGGGGGTCTGGCGTACCGCAAAAGAAAGGAAACGGACCTCCTACGGTCGAAACAGGGGTCCTGTTGATCGGGAGGGGTGTGGCGTACCGCAAAACGGAGGAAACGGATTTGTGTTGGAGCGCTACATGTCGTGGTTCTAACTCTGACAGTGATGTAGGGGGGTGTGTATGGAGAGGCTAGATCTCAGCTATTGGGAAGTTGTAAACACACCAAGATGTACGAGTTCAGGCCCTTCGCGGAGGAAGTAACAGCCCTACGTCTCGGTGCCCGGAGGCGGTCGATTGGATTATAGGCATGTGAATAACAGGGGTGCAAACCCTTGATACTGAGGAGGGGATGGCTTATATAGAGTTCGCCAGGACCTCGGCCAGCCCACGTTACCAAGGGTTCAATGTACATTAAGGCGGGGTGTTACTGGTAATGCTGGTAATGAAGTGTTATAATGACCATAAAGACTACTTAATAGCCGACCGTTTGCCTGCGGAATGACTTTAGATCTCCTGGCAGTCGAGTGGTTGGCTTAGTGGTCGAGTGGTAGCTTCTTGGTCGAGTGTCTTAAACCCGTCGAGTGGGTACCTTCAAGTCAATTGAAAGGTGACTTCTTCCAGGGATGTCCTTGGGTAGGGTTCTTAGGACAGGTCCATGCCCCTACCCTAGGTACATAGCTTCGTCATTAGCCCCCGAATGGATCGAGGTTCGGGTGGGGAAGGAGTTGGGGGTCCTTCCGACTGGTTCTTAGCGTCATATGAATGTCTTGTACTGGATCAATCGCCAAGGATGACGTTGTCAACTTCTTTTGGTCGCCTTGATCCATTCTTGGTCTCCCGTCGAGTGAATTTCCTTACTTGTGAAATACCGAGTGCCGGCGCGAGAGGGATCTTCTGTTTGATGAGTTGTTCCGCAGCCCGCGGATTTCGCGGGATTTGAACATCGGGAAGCGAGCGGGACGGGCGCGGCCGCAGTAATCGGATGTGATAAGGCAGAAGCTCCTCGATTCCCGTGCCACCTTTTCCGCCACGTACTGCCCGCGCGTCTGCTGCGGGATTTGACGGGATAGCCTGGGCCTACCAGTCAGCCACTCGGGAGCGGCCTCTTATAAGCCGCCGGCTCGGGTTTCCGAACAGTGCTCTCTCCTTTCTCTTCTTTCTCTCTTCGCAAAGTCCTCCGCCACCTCCGCTCTCACCCTAGCGCTGCAGACACGTTCGAGATTCGCCGGCGACGATGGTGAAGGGCAAGACGTCTGCTCTGGAGCGCGCGAAGAAGGCGGCGGTGCAGGGGAAAGGGAAGAAGTCCGCTCGGGGCGGATCTTCCTCAAGGACTGCTCTGCCCAGAGGCTGGATCCAGGGCGACTGGATGCCGTCGGTGATTCGGCAGGAAGATCTCGACGATATGGTTGAGGAGGGAGTCATTCCTTACGAAGTTGCGCGCCTCCCGGGGGGAGAAGTCGAGCCCCAACCCCGTGATGGTGAGTGTGTCCTTCTCGCCACCCACATCGATCGAGGGTTTTCTCTGCCTCCTCATCCTTTTTCTGGAGTTTTCTGAATTTCTTCGGAGCGCAGCTCCACCACTTCACTCCCAACTCTATCGTGTACCTTGCTGCTTTCATTTCCTTGTGTGAGGGTTTCCTGGGTTGCCACCCCCATTGGGGACTCTTTAAGCACATCTTTACTTGCCGCTCCCAATCGGTCAAGAAGGCCAAGTCGAGTGACGAAAGGACGCAGGTGATCCAGCTGTGCGGGGGCCTGGCGATCCAGACGAGGGGAAAGAGTTGTTTTCCATCTATCATTTTCCCAGAGTCGGTCCGTGGTTGGCAGGCGACCTGGTTTTACTGCAAAGACCAGGCGACCCCAGGACAGTCGACTGGGCTTCCACCTTTCTCTGTCGATCGAGCTCAAAAACCTGCTTCTCTGAAAGTGACGCCAGAAGAAAAGGCCCAAGTCAAAGTGCTGGTTGGTCGAGTGGTTCAGCTTGTCCGCGATGGCGTGACTGGCATGGACTTGCTGGAGGTCTTCCTTCGGAGGCGCATCCAACCGCTCCAGGCTCGCGACCACCCGATGTGGCTGTACTCGGGCCTCGAAGACACCACTCGGATCCACCCGGAGGAGGTTACTGATGAGATGTTGGAGGGGTGGCTGACGAGCATCACAGGAAACAAAGACAACCCCCGAGGCGCCAGGAGGGTTTCTCCACTCGACAACACATACGAAGTGGACCAGGTCTGACTTTATGCTCCCGACTGAGATCTTGTTTTCTTCATTGGTCTTCTTTGAATCGGTCGACTGACTTTTGTCTTGTCTGTTATTTTCCAGGCGACTACTGAGATGTACTCAACACCCAACGGGGCACAGGAGCCAACTGAGGAAGGGGAGGCAAGCGGAGGTGAGAGTGGAGACGATCAAGGCGAGTGGGAGTCCGATGGCGAAGGAGAGGGAGACGACGACATCGACTCCAGCGAAGAGGAGGAGGAGGAGGTTGAACCCCCCCCCCCCCCTCGCCCGGAGAGACGATCCAAGCTCACACACGATCCAGCGCGGGAACGTGGTAAGGCGACTGCTCCTGTTGGGCAGTCGTCGAAACGCCCTCGGACCTCTTCTCCTACGCTGACTGGAAAGGCTCCCAAGCACCCACGCGCGACGCCGTCCAATCCGCCCAAGGCTCTGCCCAAGATGAAGATGGTTGTCCCCACCATTTCTGGGTAATAACAAAACTTGTTTTCCTTTGTCGACCGTGGACAGATCCTTGGTCAATTCATTGAGCCAACTGACTGACTTTCGAGATTTGCAGTGCTGCTACTTCTGAGGTCTCCGCCAAGGACGACGACCAAGAGATGGAGGATGCTGTTACCTCCAACCCTGGTACGATTACTGATGTTCTGCCTTGAGTCGACTGGACACTTATTGCAACTCTGGTCGATTGAATGTTTTCTTGTAGCTCCTTCTCATGTTATCAACCTTCCGGATGACGACGACGACGCGCCGCTGAGAGTGAGAAGGACCAGGGGAGCGTCGGCTGGCGAGACCCCACAATCCACTCCGGCGCCTGAGGCCGTAGCTCGAGACGGTGGTGAAACCACTCGGGCTTCTATGACTTTCGCCATTCCTCTGACGAGTGTGCGGCCCTCGACGTCGACTGCGGATCCGCCTTCGCTTTTTGCCGCGTACCCCGTCCCTGAGGACCAAGCAGCTGCCGCAAAAGAGGCCATACGCCAGGCAAGGATCATGATGGAACAAATGAAAGTGGCTCGGGAGTCCAGCCAAGCGGCTTATGACGCGAGTTCGGCTCTTCAGAATAACGTCCAGGTCAGTTGACTCAACACTTGGTCTGTTACGATATGTTGTTTGAAGAATCTCTTTTCCAAAGATCTTTATATCTGTACACCCACTGGGTGTGTCTGCCAATTCTTGGACGAGTGGGGGCACGCTAAGTGCACCCACTGGGTGTAGTCCCCGAGACTACGGTGGACTACTGGCGGTCGACTGTAGTCTTTATATTGTGTTGTTGTAGCTGTATTTCTTCACTCGGTCTGGTCAGGCCATGTCGAATGGAACTGTATCCTGTCGACTGCGGGCAGTCGACTTTTTTTTACAGTGGGGGCACGCTGAGTGCACCCACTGGGTGTAGTCCCCAAGACTACTGTCGAATGTTTTTGATTCGGCTGTAGTCTTAGAAACGCCATCATTGTCTCTTAGTTACTCGGAAGCAACTTATCTTGGATGTCTGTCCACTGATTTTTCTTTTTGCAGAAATCATGTGAACTTGTAGCTCGCTATACTGACTTGGAGAATCAGCAGATCCAGCTCAACCTTAACTTGAAGCTTGCTCAAGAGAATTTGAAGAAGGCGCAGGAAGAAGCAAAAGGTATGGCTGGTGAGGTTCTCCATTCTTGACGAGTGATTTTTCTTGCTTGCCCGTTCTTGATGTTGAGTTCACTCGACGTGCCGCAGATAAACTGAAAGAAGCTCTGAAGAAGAAGGATCAAGATCTTGCAGAAGCACAGAAGGAGGCCTTGAGCAAAACGAAGCTTGCAGAAGAGAAAATGGCTGCGGTCGGAACTCTTGAACAAGAGAACTCTAGACTGAAAACTGCTCTCGAGATAGCTAATCAAGAGGTCAGCCGACTGAAGAACGACAAGATGGTTCTGCACGACCAGGCGGGTGAGCTGGCGGGGAAGGTAAACGATCTGGAGGCTTATCTCGGTGGACTCGCCAAGAAGCTGTTCGTTATGCTCGAAGGTAATTACTCTGCCCCGACTGTCTTGCAGTTACCAAGCCTGTGTAGAGCCACTGTCTGACTCTTGAATCGTGTTTGCAGAATTCTGCCAGAACTTCGAAGAGGAAACCAGTCGAGTGGAGCCAGGCTTGGACCCCGCCAATTCTCTCGTGAAGGATGAGGCTGCTATGAACGTGCTCCGACTGGAGTCTCGTGTTACCAGTGTTGTTGACTATCTTGCTCGACTGAAGGTTGCGATGTTGTGGATCGACACATCACTCTGGCCTGGGACGGCGCTTCAGAACGATCTCGAGTCTCTGATGGCTCGACTGAATGAAGTCCCGGGTCGAGTGGCGGAATGGAAGAAATCTTCTGGTAGATGTGGTGCTGATGTCGCTCTGTCTCTGGTCCGCGTCCATTGCAAGGAGGCGCGAGAAGAAAAGCTGGCTACCATCCAAGTTGCCAATACCAGGAAGCACAGCTTTCAAGACTTCATGGAGACTTTCATCACTGCTACCACTCGTATTGCAGACAGGATCGACTTGGACGAGTTTGTCGCCCCTTCTAGTCCTCCACCTGAGGAATGAAAAACTTTTATGCTTCACTTTAAATTTGCCTCGGAATGCCGAGTGGATTTGTAACCGTTAAACTCTGCCGAGCCGAGGGCTCGAGTACTTTGATCTGAGGTCTGGGACCTTTAGGCTTTATCCGAACTTGATTTCTCGTTGGATATCTTCATGGTTTGATCTGTCGAGTGGAACTTGATCTTCACTCGGAATAACCTTGTATTTGTGGCATAACTTCTTGCGGATTGGGTTGTGTCCTGTACTTAGGTGAGCACTGCGCTGCAGCTAAGCCCCCGAGTGGGAGGTTTGCTCTCCACTCGGTAGGATTTTTAAACACTTAGGCGAGCACTAGGCTGCAGCTAAGCCCCCGAGTGGGAGTCTGGCTCTCCACTCGGTAGGATTTTTAAACACTTAGGCGAGCACTAGGCTGCAGCTAAGCCCCCGAGTGGGAGTCTGGCTCTCCACTCGGTAGGATTTTTAAACACTTAGGCGAGCACTGGGCTGCAGCTAAGCCCCCGAGTGGGAGTCTGGCTCTCCACTCGGTAGGATTTTAAACACTTAGGCGAGCACTGGGCTGCAGCTAAGCCCCCGAGTGGGAGGTTTGCTCTCCACTCGGTAGGATTTTTAAACACTTAGGCGAGTGCCTGACTGCAGCTAAGTCTCTAAGTGGGAGAACTTAGGTGAGTACTAGACTGCAGCTAAGCCCCCGAGTGGGAGGATTGCCCTCCACTCGGTAGGATTTTTTCAAACTTAGGCGAGTGCCTGACTGCAGCTAAGTCTCTAAGTGGGAGAACTTAGGCGAGTACTGGACTGCAGCTAAGCCCCCGAGTGGGAGGATTGCTCTCCACTCGGCAGGATTTTTTCAAACTTAGGCGAGTTCCTGACTGCAGCTAAGTCTCTAAGTGGGAGAACTTAGGCGAGTACTGGACTGCAGCTAAGCCCCCGAGTGGGAGGATTGCTCTCACTCGGTAGGATTTTTAAACACTTAGGCAAGCACTGGGCTGCAGCTAAGCCCCCGAGTGGGAGTCTGGCTCTCCACTCGGTAGGATTTTTCAAACTTAGGCGAAACGGATTTGCAGCTAAGTCACCCACTGGGGGATTTTGTATGCAAACAAAAGTGACAGCAATTATTAGAACACTCTTGCCTTTGATAAAAATGAACTGCAGAAATTTTTTCTTATTACATCTCGTCCAAGGGAGAAATCAAGTGTAAAAGGGGCGGAGCAGTTCCGCATTCCAAGCTCGCGGCTCGTCGATCTGGCGATCAACATTGTAGAGGTGATACGCTCCATTGTGGAGGACTCTGGTGACGATGAAGGGGCCTTCCCAAGTAGGAGCAAGCTTGTGTGGTTTCTGTTGATCCACTCGGAGGACCAAATCTCCTTCTTGGAAGGCTCGACTCTTCACATTCCTGGCGTGGAATCGACGCAAGTCTTGCTGATAAATGGTCGATCTGATCATGGCCATCTCCCTCTCTTCTTCTAGGAGGTCGACTGCGTCTTGCCGGGCTTGTTCTGCTTCATCTTCGGTATAAAGTTCGACTCGGGGTGCGTTGTGAAGAAGATCACTCGGTAGAACTGCCTCGGCTCCATAAACCAGAAAGAATGGAGTTCTTCCAGTCGACCGGTTCGGGGTGGTCTTCAATCCCCACAGAACTGACGGAAGCTCGTCGACCCAAGCACCTGCCACGTGCTTGAGATCACGCATCAGTCGAGGCTTTAGTCCTTTGAGAATCAGACCATTTGCTCTCTCTGCTTGTCCATTCGACTGGGGATGGGCGACCGATGCGTAGTCGACTCGTGTGCCTTGAGAGGCGCAAAAAGCTCTGAACTTGTCCGGATCAAGGTTTGACCCATTGTCAGTGATGATGCTATGCGGGACTCCATATCTGAATGTTAGTCGTCTGACGAAACTGATAGCAGTGCAAGCATCAAGATTCTTGATGGGCTTAGCCTCAATCCATTTGGTAAACTTGTCGACTGCCACAAGCACATGAGTGAAACCGCTCCTGCCTGTTCTCAGTGGACCAACCATGTCCAGTCCCCAGATAGCAAAGGGCCAGATGAGTGGAATGGTCTTCAGGGCTGATGCAGGCTTGTGTGACATGTTGGAGTAGAACTGGCACCCTCCACACTTGTCGACTATCTCTTTTGCCATCTCATTTGCTCTTGGCCAGTAAAATCCTGCTCGGTATGCTTTAGCCACAATGGTCCGAGAAGACGCATGGTGACCACAGGTCCCCGAGTGGATGTCATCAAGGATTATCTGACCCTCTTCTGGCGTTATGCACTTGTGACCGATTCCAGTCACGCTTTCTCTATACAACTGTCCCTTTATGACTGTGAAGGCCTTGGATCGGCGGACGATCTGTCGAGCCTCTTCCTCGTCCTCCGGGAGTTCCTTCCTTAGGATATACGCGATGTACGGTACCGTCAAGTCGGGAGTGATTGCCAAGACTTCCATGATTAGGTCGACCACAGCAGGAACTTCGACTTCAGTCGGATCTGTGGCACTTTTTGGCTGCGGGGCTTCTTTTGTAAAAGCATCTTCTTGGACTGACGGCGAGTGAATGTGTTCCAGGAACACGTTGTTGGGAATGGCTTCTCTCTTGGAGCCTATCTTTGCCAAATCGTCAACTGCCTGATTTTTCAGTCGGGGGATGTGATGAAGCTCTAACCCCTCGAATTTCTTTTCTAGCTTTCTCACTGCATTGCAATAACCAGTCATTGCCGGACTTCTGACGTCCCACTCCTTCATCACCTGATTAACCACCAAATCTGAGTCGCCATAGACCATGAGGCGACGGACGCCGAGTGAAATGGCCATGCGCAACCCATACAAAAGTGCTTCATATTCTGCTTCATTATTGGAGGAATCGAAATGAATCTGGAGAACGTATCTGAGCTTATCTCCTCGGGGGGAGACTAATACTACCCCAGCACCGGAACCATTCAGCATCTTAGATCCATCGAAGAACATGGTCCAGTGCTTCGAGTGAACTTGAGTCGGAAGTTGCTGCTCGATCCACTCGGCGACGAAATCTGCGATTGCTTGGGACTTGATAGCCTTCTTTGCTTCAAACTTGATATCTAACGGAAGGAGTTCAATCGCCCACTTGGCCACTCGACCAGTTGCATCTCTGTTGTGCAGAATCTCTGACAGTGGAGCGTCGCTGACGACTGTAATGGAATGGTCAGAGAAGTAGTGTGCAACCTTCTTCGTGGTCATGTAAATCCCATATACAAGCTTCTGGTAATGGGGATATCTTTGCTTCGAAGGAGTCAAAACTTCAGACACATAGTATACTGGGCGCTGAACTCTGAAGGCCTTTCCTTCTTCTTCCCGCTCGACCGTAAGTACTGTACTGACAACTTGTCCCGTGGCCGCAATGTAAAGCAGCAGAGGCTCATTACTGATTGGGGCAGCAAGCACCGGCTGGGTGGAGAGCAGAGCTTTGAGGTCTGCAAACGCTGCATCAGCTTCTGGAGTCCACTCGAACTTGTCAGACTTCTTCATCAGTCGGTAAAGAGGCAACGCCTTTTCACCGAGACGAGAAATGAATCGACTAGAGCGGCCAAGCAACCTGTAAGCTTCTGGACATCGTGCACACGCACAGGGCGCTTCATCCGGAGTATGGTGCCAACTTTCTCGGGATTGGCGTCGATTCCTCGTTCGGAAACGAGAAAACCGAGTAACTTTCCACCCGGAACTCCGAATGTGCACTTTGATGGATTAAGCTTGATATCATACCTCCTGAGGTTGGCAAAGGTTTCAGCAAGGTCAGTCAGCAGGTCGGAACCTTTCCGTGACTTGACCACAATATCATCCATGTATGCTTCCACGTTCCGACTGATCTGAGTGAGCAAACACTTCTGAATCATCCTCATGAACGTGGCTCCAGCGTTCTTGAGGCCGAAGGGCATGGTGATGTAACAGAAGCACCCGAATGGAGTGATGAAAGCTGTTTTGATCTCATCGGGTCCATACAGACGGATCTGATGGTACCCGGAATAGGCGTCTAGAAAAGACAATCGCTCACACCCCGCGGTCGAGTCGACTATTTGGTCGATGCGAGGGAGAGGAAAATGATCTTTCGGGCAGGCCCGATTGATATGTTTAAAGTCGATGCACATGCGAAGCGACTTGTCCTTCTTGGGGACCATGACAACATTGGCGAGCCACTCGGAGTGGTAAATCTCTCGGATGAACTCCGCTGCTAAGAGCCGAGCCACCTCCTCGCCAATAGCTTTCCTCTTCTGGACGGCGGACCGTCGAAGATGTTCTTTCACAGGCTTGAACGTTGGGTCGACTCGTAGACGGTGCTCAGCCAGCCCCCTGGGAATTCCAGGCATGTCAGAAGGCTTCCATGCGAAGATGTCCCAGTTCTCACGGAGGAACTGGATGAGCGCTTCTTCCTATTTGGAGTCGAGCGTCATTGAGATGTGAGTCGGAGCAGCATTGGGGTCGGTCGGGTGAATGTGAACTGGCTTAGTTTCACCGGACGACTGAAAAGCTGACTCTGAAGCAGGCTTCTTGGCTCGCAGCAATTCATTCGGATCAGCGGTCTTCTGGTACTCTTGTAGCTCGACCACTACCATCTGAGCGTCAGCAATCTTTGAGCCTTTCTGAAAACACTCTTCTGCCTTCTTCCGATTGCCTGTAACAATGATCACACCTTTGGGACCAGGCATCTTCAATTTGAGATACACATAACATGGTCGAGCCATGAAGCGTGCATAAGCTGGCCTACCCAAAATGGCATGATAAGCACTTTGGAAGTCCACAACCTCGAATGTCAACTTTTCCTTGCGGTAATTCTTCGAATCACCAAAAACCACATCAAGAGCAATCTAGCCGAGTGATTCGGCTTTCTTCCCGGGAATGACTCCGTGGAAGCTCATGTTGCTAGTACTGAGCCTGGACATCGGGATGCCCATCCCTTTCAATGTTTCAGCATACAGTATGTTCAGGCCACTGCCACCATCCATCAGGACTTTGGTCAGTCGAGTGCCTTCGACAACTGGGTCGACCACCAAAGCTTGCCTCCCAGGGGTGGCAATGTGCGTAGGGTGATCAGACTGGTCGAATGTTATGGCAGTCTGAGACCACTTCAGATAACTAGGTGTTGCCGGAGCAACCATATTCACTTCACGATTAATGACTTTCAGTCGACTTTTGCTTTCGACATCAGCAAAAATCATCAGGGTGGAATTGACTTGGGGGTATCCATCGTCACTATCATCCTTGTCCCCAACTCTGTCTGGCTCTTTTTCCTTATCTTTGGGCTGCTTGCCCTGAAACTGCTGGATCAGGAGCCGGCACTGTCGAGTGGTATGCTTTGGGTAAATAAAATTACCCTCTTCATCTTTCTTGGTGTGGATGTGACATGGCAGATCCAAAACATCATTTCCATCTTGATCCTTGACTTTCTTGGGCTTCCAGGGGCCCTTGGGTTTTCCCTTGAAATTTCCCTGGGTTACGGCCAGGGCCTCCCCAGGGGCGGCTGGCTCGGCCTTCCGCTTCTGTTTCCAGCTGGAGTTTCCTCCAGTTTCTTGGGCGACTGCCTTGTGCTTGCCACTCCGGAGGCGATCTTCGTCTTCACCATTAGCGTATTTGGTGGCAATCTCCATCATCCGATTCAGAGACATCTCTCCAGTTCGACCGAACTTCAGATTCAATTCTCTGTACTTAACGCCTTCTTTGAAGGCACAAACTGCTTGACGATCTGGAACATTATCAACTGTGTGATGCAATGTGATCCACCTCTGGATGTAATCCCTCAGCGTTTCATTCGGTTTCTGCACGCAAGACCGCAACTCTGTAAGGCCTGCAGGTCGCTTGCATGTTCCCTCAAAGGTTGTGACAAACACTCGGGAGAGGTCCTCCCAAGTGTAGATGCTGCTGGGCGCTAACTGATTTAGCCACGCTCTGGCTGAGCCCTCTAACATGAGAGGCAAATGCTTCATGGCCACCTCATCATTGCCACAGCCAATCTGTACAGCCACTCGGTAATCTTCGAGCCAAGTGTCAGGCTTAGACTCACCGGTGAACTTGCTGACCCCAGTCGCCAACCTGAAGTTGGGAGGAATCACTGCGGCTCTGATGGCTCGACTGAAACACTCTGGCCCTGAAACACGTACTCTGCTGCTGGCAGGCGCATCTCTGTCGTGGCCTTCTCTGTGAGCTCTGTTCCTGTCAACCAGACCCTGAATGAGGATGGATCTCGCATCAAAGCCTGGGTCCCTGGGGTCGACTGGAATCCTCTGCCCAACACTACAAGGGCGCCTGTCATCTCGCTGTCGAGGCGCATATGACCCACTCCCCGGGGGAGGGGTTGGCACTCGACATCGATCCTCACGATCGAATCGGTGATCATACTGCTCATTTCTTCTGTACTGATCGTGTCGGTCTCCACGTCCCTCACGCCTCGGGGGTGATCTCGGGCTGTGAGCCGACTGGACTGTATCTATTGCAACGGATCGACTATGGATCCTATTCCGCGACTGAGAAACAGCGGAATTCTGGTTCCCTGCCGCCCGGAGCAACGCTCTGATCTGCAACAAGCCCCTGCCAGCCTCTGACTGGGAGGGCTGAATCGATTCTGCTATACGGGCCGCGGCGGCCAAATTCTGAACTGGGGTTCGATATACCTGCGTCGGCGGGAAGAGCTGACGTCGACTGGACTCGGGAGCTCGCTGACGCGCTTGCTCGTCGAGTATTCGCTGGAGATTCTCCAGCCGAGTGCGCTCGGCCAAGTTAGCCAAGCGCGCGTCCTCCAAGGCCCGGGCCTCGGGGGTTTCTCCGACGATAGGAGTGTGGAGTACGTCTATGTTCCGGCGGCGAAGCTCCTCTCGCTGCGATGCCGTGAGAGGTTCGGGGAGATACTCATCGTGGGGATGCGACGGGTCGCCCCCACCCACGCCTCCATCAGCGCGAGGGAAACCGGGAGGACTGTGTGTTCCATCGACCGCCAGAACCTCAGCCGCTGGGTCGCTGCTGTCGCACTCGGATGCGGTCTCCGCGGAGCCAGTCGAACAGGCCGCAGAGGGATTCGTCGGGCTCGATTGCCGCGACTTGTGGGGCGGCCGACTGGCGAGCCACGGCATGCCTCACCCACCTCTGAAGTCTCGACCTACCGGAGCGCTTGCGCCGGTGGGAGACAGAGCAGGGAGACGACACGGGGGCCGACCGATACTGGGTCGACGGCTGCCGCAGGAGGACGCCACGAACGCATGCGCGGAAGTGCGTCGCACCGCGGATGGGGAGCGCGTCGATGCCGAGTGGAGCCTCCTGAAGCCAAGCGGAGTCGTCGGCGATGAATGTGAGCGCGCCGAGACGGATCTCGCGGCCCTCCACCAAAACTCCGCACGAAACCATGATCAAAGGGATCGGAAGAATCGCAACTTCTCCAATTAGGTGCTAAGATTCCTGCCCCACGGTGGGCGCCAACTGTTGTGGTTCTAACTCTGACAGTGATGTAGGGGGGTGTGTATGGAGAGGCTAGATCTCAGCTATTGGGAAGTTGTAAACACACCAAGATGTACGAGTTCAGGCCCTTCGCGGAGGAAGTAACAGCCCTACGTCTCGGTGCCCGGAGGCGGTCGATTGGATTATAGGCGTGTGAATAACAGGGGTGCGAACCCTTGATATTGAGGAGGGGGTGGCTTATATAGAGTTCGCCAGGACCCCGGCCAGCCCACGTTACCAAGGGTTCAATGTACATTAAGGCGGGGCGTTACTGGTAACGCTGGTAATGAAGTGTTATAATGACCATAAAGACTACTTAATAGCCGACCGTTTGCCTGCGGAATGACTTTAGATCTCCTGGCAGTCGAGTGGTTGGCTTAGTGGTCGAGTGGTAGCTTCTTGGTCGAGTGTCTTAAACCCGTCGAGTGGGTACCTTCAAGTCGATTGAAAGGTGACTTCTTCCAGGGATGTCCTTGGGTAGGGTTCTTAGGACAGGTCCATGCCCCTACCCTAGGTACATAGCTTCGTCACTACGGTCGAAACGGGGGTCCTGTTCATCTCCACCGTCGACCCCTTCCAGCCTCCACGGGCTACTGTTCATCCACCGTCGACCTCCTCCAGCCTCCACCTGCGACTGTTCATCCACGGGCTCCTATTCATCTAGCCTCCACCGCGCGCTACTCCACCCGCTACTGCTCAACCAGCCCTCTCCATGGGCTCCTGTTCAACCACCCCTCCATGGGCTACTATTCATCCTGCCCTCCACCGTCTACTGTTCATCCTGCCCTTCACGGGGTCCTATTCATCCAGCCCCAACCGGCTCGATCGATCGGGGTACTGTTCATCCAGAGGCAACACCACGGGGTCCTGTTCATCCACCCCCACCGGGAACTGTTCATCCACCCCCCCCCCCCCAGCAACGCTCACTGTTCATCCAGAGGCAGCATCGATCGGCTTCAGTTAGCAGCAGTAGCTAAGGAATCTCTCGACCGGGTTCAGTTAACAGCCATCGATCGATCGCTCGGGTTCAGTAACGCGTAGCCTCCAGTGCAATCGCTCGAGTTCAGTTAGAGCCCAACGCCTCGCACCCAAGCGCGTGCGTGTACGAGAGAAATGCGCATTGCTCGGCCCCGACCACCCACTGTAACCGGGAACACCCCGATATTTTCCTCGCCCTCGCTTCTACCATGGTTTTTTCCGTCATGGATGGCCCAAAGAATGTCATGCAACTGCGTCTCCAGCCCGCCCAGGACGAAAAGCCCATTTTCTATCATGAATTTTTGTCATAGAAGTAGGACCCCACCACATCTATGATGATACCATGTTTTGTCACAATTATCGTCATAGAAGTGTCATAAGTATGACAGAAAAGATTTTCATTCGGCCCAAAATGTCATGGATGTGTCTTTTTTTGTAGTGTAGGTAAATGATAAAAACAGAATTTTTGATGTGGAATGCTTTCTAGCATGTTCTTCAATGTATTTTTCTCTACTGTGGCATGAATGTTCAGATCCCGAAGATTCAAGATAAAAGTTTATTGTTGACATAAAAATAGTAATACTCTAAGTATGCTAATCAAGCAATTATGTCTTAAAAAATACCATAGCCAAAGAAAACTTATCCCTACAAAGTCATATAGTTTGGCCATGCTTCATTTTCGTCACACAAAATGTTCACATCATGCACAACCCCGATGACAAGCCAAGCAATTATTTCATACTTAGCCTTTTCAAACTCTTTCAACTTTACCGCAATATATGAGCGCGAGCCATGGACATAGCACTATGGGTGGAATAGAATATGATGATTGAGGTTGTGTGAGAAGACAAAAAGGCAGAAAGTCTCAGATTGACGCAGCTAATAAATGGGCTATGGAGATGCCCACCAATTGATGTCAATGCAAGGAGTAGGGATTGCCATGCAACGGATGCACTAGAGCTATAAATATATGAAAGCTCATCAATGAAACTAAGTGGGTGTGCATCCAACTTGCTTGCTCATGAATACCTAGGGCATTTGAGGAAGCCCATCATTGGAATATACAAGCCAAGTTCTATAATGAAATATTCCCACTAGTATATGAAAGTGACAAAATAAGAGACTCTCTATCATGAAGATCATGGTGCTACTTTGAAGCACAAGTGTGGAAAAAGGATAGTAACATTGTCCCTTCTCTCTTTTTCTCTCATTTTTTTATTCTTATTTGGGCCTTCTTCTTTTTTATGGCCTCTTTTTTTTATTATTATTTTTCGTCCGGAGTCTCATCCCGACTTGTGGGGGGGGGGGGGTCATAATCTCCATCATCCTTTCCTCACATGGGACAATGCTCTAATGATTATCATCACACTTTTATTTACTTACAACTCAAGAATTACAACTCGATACTTAGAACAAAATATGACTCTATGTGAATGCCTCCGGCGGTGTACCGGGATTGCGATGAATCAAAAGTGACATGTATGAAAAATTAAGCATGGTGGCTTTGCCACAAATACAATGTCAACTACATGATCATGCAAAGCAATATGACAATGATGATGCGTGTCATAATAAATGGAACAGTGGAAAGTTGCATGGCAATATATCTTGTAATGGCTATGGAAATGCCATAATAGGTAGGTATGGTGCCTGTTTTGAGGAAGATATAAGGAGGCTTATGTGTGATAGAGCCTATCATATCACGGGGTTTGGATGCACCGGCGAAGTTTGCACCAACTCTCAAGGTGAGAAAGGGCAATGCACGGTACCGAAGAGGCTAGCAATGATGGAAGGGTGAGAGTGCGTATAATCCACGGACTCAACATTAGTCATAAAGAACTCACATACTTATTGCAAAAATCTACAAGTCATCAAAACCAAGCACTACGCGCATGCTCCAAGGGGGATAGATTGGTAGGAAAAGACCATCGCTCGTCCCCGGCCGCCACTCATAAGGAAAGCAATCAAAGAACACCCCATGCTTCAAATTTGTCACACAATGTTTACCATATGTGCATGCTACAGGACTTGCCAACTTCAACACAAGTATTCATCAATTTCACAATTACTCAACTAGCACACCTCTAATATTACCACCTTTATATCTCAAAACAACTATCAAGCATCCAACTTCTCTTAGCATTTAAAATTTATAACCAAAGTGAATTGCCATGCTGTTCTAAAGGACTCTCAAAATGATATAAGTGAAGCATGAGAGATCAATTATTTCTATAAAATAAAACCACCGCCGTGCTCTAAAAGATATAAGCGAAGTACTAGAGCAAAAAATATCCAACTCAAAAGATATAAGTGAAGCACATAGAGTATTCTAATACATTCCAATTCATGTGTGTCTCTCCCAAAAGGTGTGTACAGCAATTATGATTGTGGTAATCTAAAAAGCAAAGACTCAAATGATACAAGACGCTCCAAGCAAAACACATATCATGTGGCGCATAAAAATATAGCTCCAAATAAAGTTACCGATGGACGAAGACGAAAGAGGGGATGCCTTCTGGGGCATCCCCAAGTTTAGGCTTTTGGTTGTCCTTGGATTTTACCTTGGGGTGCCTTGGGCATCCCCAAGCTTAGGCTCTTGCCACTCCTTGTTCCATAATCCATTAAATCTTTACCCAAAACTTGAAAACTTCACAACACAAAACTTAAAGGAAAATCTCGTGAGCTCCGTTAGTAAAAGAAAACAAACCACCACTTCAAGGTACTGTAATGAACTCATTCTTTATTTATTTATATTGGTGTTAAACCTACTGTATTCCAACTTTTCTATGGTTCATAAACTCTATTACTAGCCATAGATTCATCAAAATAAGCAAACAACACACGAAAAACAGAATCTGTCAAAAACAGAACAGTCTGTAGTAATCTGTAGGTTTCGAATACTTCCGGAACTTCAAAAATTCTAAAATAAATTGCTGGACGTGAGGAATTTATCTATTAACTAGTAGAAGGCCCATGCATTGCTACGGGCTTTAAAAATAATAAGATAATATTCATGAAACTAAAATAATGTAGAACAATGTCATTTCAACTAATACACATCTTTTTTTACAATCAGCATAATAGCATTCCCTAACAGAAACACAATAATATATTATTGACAAATAAAAAATGTTATTGAGACCAACCAGTAATCGAATGGTTATGATAATGATGGTACCCATCCATGTAGGGACGGAGTCAACCCAGCGGTCCGCCTTCATAAAATGTCACATGTATAATGTAGGCCTTGGCCCTGTCTCCGCCACTGCATCCATGTGTGAGTGCATGTGTGTTTTGGCAATGTGCAGAGACTGCTATCTGTATTTCTTTAAATTTTTATCCAGACATAGAACAATTTTAATTATCTTATCCTTTTCTTAATTTAAATACAAACACATCACATAAATTTGGAATTTATGTCGCTATTCTCATTCTCTAGCCTGTCAATGTTCCGTGGGGAGAACTAATGCATGCTTCCTAATATATCAACGTTCCAACCTTCTAGACTGGAGACTGCCCAAAGAAATTAATTTTTTTTCTACCACTCACTTCTTCATATGGTAGAAAATGCCATCTTTTTACAGAATTATGACATAAACTCTAAAACACATACCATGGTATTATTTTCATTTTGCATAATGCATTTGTACGTCAAGTCATACAAGTTTGATTGCACACTCGCGGACCATCCAATGAATTCTCTAAATTCAGTTAAAATCCAAGCATGGCATGATTTCTTATTGTCCATCTTTCACCATGTAGTGACCCCTAAAAGAATCAAACAAATGACATGCTTATTTTGACATAAGCTCACCTGCTGTTTGACCCACCTAAACTGGCAACCTTCAAATACTCCGGACGATGTTCCATCATGGAAATCCATGTGTTGCCACAGAACAACACAATATCACTCAAGTTCTATTTATCATGCTTACCATCCTTAACTGGTTCTATATTTTATTTCTGAATATGCACCTATTTCACACCCCCACCAGACGAACTTGCTCTCCGTTCTTCATTATTTATCTCAGCACACCCTTTGACAAGATAAGTTACTTCTAACAATACTTTTCATTGTTTTTCCATGGATTGGTGACACTCATGTTTAGGTGTATCTTTCTCCAAACAATCCGGATTTTGGACTAATGGGATATTCAAATAAATGATTACTGTGATTTGCCCAATACATTTACTATGCTCTCTTGTGCTCCTTGTTGGCTTTACCTGAACTCATTGCCATCGTTTCTGATCAAATCACCTAGCAAAAGCAAACTAAGTTGTTAAGATAGAAATAAAAAGGGATTTTTATATTCGTGCCCCTAGTTGGGTCACACTCGATGGATTTGCCCCTATTTTTCAACAATTGCGGTTTTGCCCAGCTCACTTCACTCGCCTTGTGTTTTTGCCCTTCCGGGCCGATTCCAACCAGTGAGCAGTCGCCATGTGGCGAACCGTGATTGGTCGGAACCGCCCCGGAAGGGCAAAAACACAAGGCGAGTGAAGTGAGCTGGGCAAAACCGCAATTGTTGAAAAAATAGGGGCAAATCAGTCAAGCGTGACCCAACTAGGGGCACGAATACAATTGTTCCAAATAAAAAAGGACAAAGTCTTTACTAAAATAGAAATAGAATACAATTCGATCAGTACATGCTTGCTCACTTAACATAATTTGAACCACAAAGAGACATGTGAAAATAATTCAAGTGCATGATGGATGCTAACTTATTTGAATTACTTAATTTGAGGGCTGATATCAATGGACTAATTACTAATTAAACCTGCAAAACATATCACACTAAAAAGTATGTATAATATTTGATTTTACCAAAGAGGTATGGGAATATCTATAATCAATGTGTTTGCTAGACAGTGTCACTACTTCAACCTAAACTAATGAAAAGGCACCAGCCTGTTCCTGGCTAGATTATTTAACAGGTACTATCAACTGAGGTATGATACTAAGGCATTGCCACTGAAAATTGAAAATAAAATATTATCACGAGTACTCAAGGCTCAGCACAGATCGATACGGAGACTGGAGGAGGCACACAAGTGCTGGGTGATGGAGTGGCCCAGTAGAAGAATGGCCACGTCGTCGCCAGAGCAGGAACATGCGGAGGCTCCCATCCCGTTGGGCGGTTCAGGAGAAGGATCCAACCTCGAGCATCTTCTCGCGGCGGCGGCGAACGGCTCCACGATGAGGTCCGCAATGAAGGCGGCGGCGGCTACTCTCGTACCTCCACGGCGGCTAACGGCTCCGCGATGAGGTCTGGCGGCGGCTCCTCTCGGATGTCAGTGGCGGCGATCTCGTACCTCGGCGGCGGGCGAGTGGCTCCACGATAGACCTAGCAAATAGATAGATTGACGGCAGTCGCGTTGTATACCTAGAATGCTTTAATATTCACAAAAGAAGTGTCCTTGTAGGCCAGTAGCTGAGTCAATCTTGACCCTTTAATAAACTCAGTTATATTATTCATTTCCACCCAGTTTAGTTAGAAATACTGGCAAACAATGCAGTATTGTCACAGCCCTAGAATTGTTTGCAATAGTTGCATAAGAGAGCATCCATACATCATGTCTAATTTCTGAAAGTTGAATTGAGGTTTGTTGAAACCCTGAGAAATCAGTTCAAAAATAACCAACTTTAAAAATCTTCTCAAATGAGTCCAATAAAATGTTCCTGTTATTCTATAGAATTATTGGCAAGAGCTAAAATGCAAACCAATATTTTTATGAGCTCAGAAACATTTATTTTGGCCATTTGAATTAATCCAATAATTATTTGCTTTGGATTTATATTTAATATATATTAAATACCACTTCAATAATTCTGGAAGTTTGTGAGTGGCTTTGTATATATTTTAGCAAGCCATATAATAACCTACAAAATTTATGAAAATGATTTAGTGGCTAAAACTAAATCCAAACAGACAGGAAATAAAATAGAAAATAGTAATTAAAATAGAAACAGAGAAGGAGGGAGTACCTGGGCCTTACCTGGCAGAAGAGTGTTGGGGAACGTAGTAATTTCGAAAATTTTCCTACGCACACGCAAGATCATGGTGATGCATAGCAACGAGGGGGAGAGTGTTGTCTACGTACCAACGCAGACCGACTGCGGAAGCGATCACACAACATAGAGGAAGTAGTCGTACGTCTTCTTCCCGATCCAACCGATCCAAGCACCGTTACTCCGGCACCTCCGAGTTCTTAGCACACGTTCAGCTCGATGACAATCCTCGGGCTCCGATGCAGCAAAGTGTCGAGGAAGAGTTCCGTCAGCACGACGGCGTGGTGACGATCTTGATGTACTACCGACGCAGGGCTTCGCCTAAGCACTACAACGGTATGATCGAGGTGGAATTTGCTGGCAGGGGGCACCGCACACGGCTAAGGAACGATCAACAATGATCAACTTGTGTGTCTATGGGGTGCCCCCTGCCCCCGTATATAAAGGAGCAGGGGGAGGGGTTCGGCCGGCTAGGGACAGGGCGCGGGAGGAGTCCTACTCCTACCGGGAGTAGGACTCCCCCCCTCAATCCTATTCCAACTAGGACTCCCAAGGGGGAAAGGAGAGAGAGGGGGGCCGGACCCTTCTCCTAGTCCTAATAGGACTTGGGGAAGGGGGGGCGTGCGGCCAGCTATGGGATGCCCCTTTTCTCTTTTCCACTAAGGCCCAATAGGCCCATTTGCCTCCCGGGGGGTTCCGGTAACCCTCCCGGTATTCCGGTAAAATCCCGATTTCACCCGGAACACTTCCGGTGTCCAAACATAGGCTTCCAATATATCAATCTTTACGTCTCGACCATTTTGAGACTCCTCGTCATGTCCGTAATCACATCCGGGACTCCGAACAACCTTCGGTACATCAAAATGCATAAACTCATAATAACTGTCATCGTAACGTTAAGCGTGCGGACCCTACGGTTCGAGAACAATGTAGACATGACCGAGACATGTCTCCGGTCAATAACCAATAGCGGGACCTGGATGCCCATATTGGCTCCTACATATTCTACGAAGATCTTTATCGGTCAGACCGCATAACAACATACGTTGTTCCCTTTGTCATCGGTATGTTACTTGCCCGAGATTCGATCGTCGGTATCCAATACCTAGTTCAATCTCGTTACCGGCAAGTCTCTTTACTCGTTCCGTAATACATCATCTCACAACTAACATATTAGTTGCAGTGCTTGCAAGGCTTATGTGATGTGCATTATCGAGAGGGCCCAGAGATACCTCTCCGACAATCGGAGTGACAAACCCTAATCTCAAAATACGCCAACCCAACATCCACCATTGGAGACACCTGTAGTACTCCTTTATAATCACCCAGTTACGTTGTGACGTTTGGTAGTACCCAAAGTGTTCCTCTGGTAAACGGGAGTTGCATAATCTCATAGTTATAGGAACATGTATAAGTCATGAAGAAAGCAATAGCAACATACTAAACGATCGGGTGCTAAGCTAATGGAATGGGTCATGTCAATCAGATCATTCAACTAATGATGTGACCTTGTTAATCAAATAACAACTCCTTGTTCATGGTTAGGAAACTTAACCATCTTTGATTAACGAGCTAGTCAAGTAGAGGCATACTAGTGACACTCTATTTGTCTATGTACTCACACATGTATTATGTTTCCGGTCAATACAATTCTAGCATGAATAATAAACATTTATCATGATATAAGGAAATAAATAATAACTTTATTATTGCCTCTAGGGCATATTTCCTTCAGTCTCCCACTTGCACTAGAGTCAATAATCTAGTTCACATCGCCATGTGATTTAACAGCAATAGTTCACATCACCATGTGATTAACACCCATAGTTCACATCTTCATGTGACCAACACTCAAAGGGTTTACTAGAGTCAGTAATCTAGTTCACATATCTATGTGATTAACACCCAAAGAGTACTAAGGTGTGATCATGTTTTGCTTGTGAGATAATTTTAGTCAACGGGTCTGTCACATTCAGATCCGTAAGTATTTTGCAAGTTCTATGTCTACAATGCTCTACATGGAGCTACTCTAGCTAATTGCTCCCACTTTCAATATGTATCCAGATTGAGACTTTGGATTCATCTGGATCAGTGTCAAAAACTTGCATCGACGTAACCCTTTACGACGAACCTTTTTGTCACGTCCATAATCGAGAAACATATCCTTATTTCACTAAAGATAATTCTGACCGCTGTCCAGTGATCTACTCCTAGATCACTATTGTACTCCCTTGCCAAATCAATGCAGGGTATACAATAGATCTGGTATACAGCATGACATACTTTATAGAACCTATGGCCAAGGCATAGGGAATGACTTTCATTCACTTTCTATCTTCTGCCGTGGTCGGGCTTTGAGTCTTACTCAACTTCACACCTTGTAATACAGGCAAGAACTCTTTCTTTGACTGCTCCATTTTGAACTACTTCAAAATCTTGTCAAGGTATGTACTCATTGAAAAAACTTATCGAGCGTCTTGATCTATCTCTATAGATCTTGAAGCTCAATATGTAAGCAGCTTCACCGAAGTCTTTCTTTGAAAAACTCCTTTCAAACACTCCTTTATGCTTTACAGAATAATTCTACATTATTTCCGATCAACAATATGTCATTCACACATACTTATCAGAAATGTTGTAGTGCTCCCACTCACTTTCTTGTAAATACAGGCTTCACCGCAAGTCTGTATAAAACTATATGCTTTGATCAACTCATCAAAGCGTATATTCCAACTCTGAGATGCTTGCACCAGTCCATAAATGGATCGCTGGAGCTTGCACACTTTGTTAGCTCCCTTTGGATCGACAAAACCTTCCGGTTGCATCATATACAACTCTTCTTCCAGAAATCCATTCAGGAACGTAGTTTTGACATCCATTTGCCATATTTCATAATCATAAAATGCGGCGATTGCTAACATGATTCTGACGGACTTAAGCATCGCTACGGGTGAGAAGGTCTCATCGTAGTCAACCCCTTGAACTTGTCGAAAACCTTTTGCGACAAGTCGAGCTTTATAGACAGTAATATTACCGTCAGTGTCAGTCTTTTTCTTGAAGATCCATTTATTCTCAATTGCTTGTCGATCATCGGGCAAGTCAACCAAAGTCCATACTTTGTTCTCATACATGGATCCCATCTCAGATTTCATGGCCTCAAGCCACTTTGCGGAATCTGGGCTCACCATCGCTTCTTCATAGTTCGTAGGATCATCATGATCTAGTAGCATGACTTCCAGAACAGGATTACCGTACCACTCTGGCACGGATCTTACTCTGGTTGATCTACGAGGTTCAGTAGTGTCTTGTTCTGAAGTTTCATGATCATCATCATTAGCTTCCTCACTAACTGGTGTAGGTGTCACAGAAACATTTTTCTGTGACGTACTACTTTCCAATAAGGGAGCAGGTACAGTTACCTCGTCAAGTTCTACTTTCCTCCCACTCACTTCTTTCGAGAGAAACTTCTTCTCTAGAAAAACTCCGAATTTAGCAACAAAAGTCTTGCCTTCGGATTTGTGATAGAAGGTGTACCCAATAGTCTCCTTTGGGTATTCTATGAAGACATATTTCTCCGATTTCGGTTTGAACTTATCAGGTTGAAACTTTTTCATATAAGCATTGCAACCTCAAACTTTAAGAAACGACAGCTTAGGTTTCTTGCCAAACCATAGTTCATACGGTGTCGTCTCAACGGATTTAGATGGTGCCCTATTTAACATGAATGCAGCTGTCTCTAATGCATAAACCCAAAACGATAGTGGTAGATCAGTAAGAGACATCATAGATCGCACCATATCTAATAAAGTACGGTTATGACGTTCGGACACACCATTACATTGTGGTGTTCCAGGTGGCATGAGTAGTGAAACTATTTCACTTTGTTTTAACTGAAGACCAAACTCATAACTCAAATATTCTTTTCCACGATCAGATCATAGAAACTTTATTTTCTTGTTACGATGATTTTCCACTTCACTCTGAAATTCTTTGAACTGTTCAAGTGTTTCAGACTTTATGTTTCATCAAGTAGATATCCCCATATCTGCTCAAATCATCTTGTGAAGGTCAGAAAATAATGATACCTGCTGTAAGCCTTAATATTCATCGGACCACATACATCAGTATGTATGATTTCCAACAAATCTGTTGCTTGCTTCATTGTTCCGGAGAATGGCGTTTTAGTCATCTTGCCCATAAGGCATGGTTCGCAAGCATCAAGTGATTCATAATCAAGTGATTCCAAAATCCCATCAGCACGGAGTTTTTTTTCATGCGCTTTACACCAATATGACCTAAACGGCAGTGCCACAAATAAGTTGCACTATCATTATTAACTTCGCATCTTTTGGTTTCAATATTATGAATATGTGTATTATTAAGATCGAGATCCAACGAACTATTTTCATTGGGTGTGTAACCATATAAGGTTTTATTCATGTAAACAGAACAACAATTTATTCTTTTACTTAAATGAATAACCGTATTACAATAAACATGATCAAATCATATTCATGCTCAACGCAAACACCAAATAACACTTATTTAGGTTCAACACTAATCCCGAAATTATAGGGAGTGTGCGATGATGATCATATCAATCTTGGAACCACTTCCAACACATATCGTCACTTCACCCTTAACTAGTCTCTGTTCATTCTGCAACTCCCGTTTCGAGTTACTACTCTTAGCAACTGAACTAGCATCAAATACTAAGGGGTTGCTATAAACACTAGTAAAGTACACATCAATAACATGTATATCAAATATACTTATGTTCACTTTGCCATCCTTCTTATCTGCCAATCACTTGGGGTAGTTCCGCTTCCAGTGACCAGTCCCTTTGCAGTAGAAGCACTTAGTCTCAGACTTAGGATCAAACTTGGGCTTCTTCACTTGAGCAGCAACTTGCTTGCCGTTCTTCTTGAAGTTCCCCTTCTTCCCTTTGCCCTTTTCTTGAAACTAGTGGTCTTGTCAACCATCAACACTTGATGTTTTTCTTAATTTCTACCTTCGTTGATTTCAGCATCACGAAGAGCTTGGGAGTTGTTTCCGTTATCCCTTGCATATTATAGTTCATCACGAAGTTCTACTAACTTAGTGATGATGACTAGAGAATTCTGTCAATCACTATCTTATCTGGAAGATTAACTCCCACTTGATTCAAGCGATTGTAGTACCCAGACAATCTGAGCACATGCTCACTAGTTGAGCGATTCTCCTCCATCTTTTAGCTATAAAACTTGTTGGAGACTTCATATCTCTCAACTCGGGTATTTGCTTGAAATATTAACTTCAACTCCTGGAACATCTCATATGGTCCATGACGTTCAAAACGTCTTTGAAGTCCCGATTCTAAGCCATTAAGCATGGTGCACTAAACTATCAAGTAGTCATCATATTGAGCTAGCCAAACGTTCATAACGTCTGCATCTGCTCCTGCAATAGGTCTGTCACCTAGCGATGCATCAAGGACATAATTCTTCTGTGCAGCAATGAGGATAAACCTCAGATCACGGATCCAATCCGAATCATTGCTACTAACATCTTTCAACACAATTTTCTCTAGGAACATATCAAAAATAAACACATGGAAGCAACAACGCGAGCTATTGATCTACAACATAATTTGCAAAATACTACCAGGACTAAGTTCATGATAAATTTAAGTTCAATTTAATCATATTACTTAAGAACTCCCACTTAGATAGACATCCCTCTAATCCTCTAAGTGATCACGTGATCCAAATCAACTAAACCATAACCGATCATCACGTGAGATGGAGTAGTTTTCAATGGTGAACATCATTATGTTGATCATATCTACTATATGATTCACGCTCGACCTTTCGGTCTCCGTGTTCCGAGGCCATATCTGCATATGCTAGGCTCGTCAAGTTTAATCTGAGTATTCTGCGTGTGCAAAACTGGCTTGCACCCGTTGTAGATGGACGTAGAGCTTATCACACCCGATCATCACGTGGTGTCTGGGCACGACGAACTTTGGGAACGGTGCATACTCAGGGAGAACACTTCTTGATAATTTAGTGAGAGATCATCTTATAATGCTACCGTCAATCAAAGCAAGATAAGATGCATAAAAGATAAACATCACATGCAATCAATATAAGTGATATGATATGGCCATCATCGTCTTGTGCTTTGTGATCTCCATCTCCGAAGCACCGTCATGATCACCATCGTCACCGGCGCGACACCTTGATCTCCATCGTAGCATCGTTGTCGTCTCGCCAATCTTATGCTTCCACGACTATCACTACCGCTTAGTAATAAAGTAAAGCATTACATCGCGATTGCATTGCATACAATAAAGCGACAACCATATGGCTCCTGCCAGTTGCCGATAACTCGGTTACAAAACATGATCATCTCATACAATAAAATCAGCATCATGCCTTGACCATATCACATCACAACATGCCCTGCAAAAACAAGTTAGACGTCCTCTACTTTGTTGTTGCAAGTTTTACGTGGCTGCTACGGGCTTAAGTAAGAACTCATCTCACCTACGCATCAAAACCACAACGATAGTTCGTCAAATAGACTCCGTTTTAACCTTCTCAAGGACCGGGCGTAGTCACACTTGGTTCAACTAAAGTTGGAGAGACAGTCTTCCGCAAGCCATCTGTGTGCATAGCACGTCGAGGGAACTGGTCTCGCGTAAGAGTACGCGTAAGGTTGGTCCGGATCGTCTCGTCCAACAATACCGCCGAACCAAAGTATGACATGCTGGTAGGCAGTATGACTTGTATCGCCCACAACTCACTTGTGTTCTACTCGTGCAAATAACATCAAACCATAAAAACCTAGGCTCGGATGCCACTGTTGGGGAACGTAGTAATTTCGAAAAATTTCCTACGCACACGCAAGATCATGGTGATGCATAGCAACGAGGGGGAGAGTGTTGTCTACGTACCAACGCAGACCGACTGCAGAAGCGATCACACAACGTAGAGGAAGTAGTCGTACGTCTTCTTCCCGATCCAACCGATCCAAGCACCGTTACTCCGGCACCTCCGAGTTCTTAGCACACGTTCAGCTCGATGACGATCCTCGGGCTCCGATCCAGCAAAGCGTCGAGGAAGAGTTCCGTCAGCACGACGGCGTGGTGACGATCTTGATGTACTACCGACGCAGGGCTTCGCCTAAGCACTACAACGGTATGATCGAGGTGGAATTTGGTGGCAGGGGGCACCGCACACGGCTAAGGAACGATCAACAATGATCAACTTGTGTGTCTATGGGGTGCCCCCTGCCCCCGTATATAAAGGAGCAGGGGGAGGGGTTCGGCCGGCTAGGGAGAGGGCGCGGGAGGAGTCCTACTCCTACCGGGAGTAGGACTCCCCCCCCCCCCTCAATCTATTCCAACTAGGACTCCCAAGGGGGAAAGGAGAGAGAGGGGGGCCGGCCCCTTCTCCTAGTCCTAATAGGACTTGGGGAAGGGGGGGCGCGCGGCCAGCTATGGGCTGCCCCTTTTCTCTTTTCCACTAAGGCTCAATAGGCCCATTTGCCTCCCGGGGGGTTCCGGTAACCCTCCCGGTATTCCGATAAAATCCCGATTTCACCCGGAACACTTCCGGTGTCCAAACATAGGCTTCCAATATATCAATCTTTACGTCTCGACCATTTTGAGACTCCTTGTCATGTCCGTAATCACATCCGGGACTCCGAACAACCTTCGGTACATCAAAATGCATAAACTCATAATAACTGTCATCGTAACGTTAAGCGTGCGGACCCTACGGTTCGAGAACAATGTAGACATGACCGAGACATGTCTCCGGTCAATAACCAATAGCGGGACCTGGATGCCCATATTGGCTCCTACATATTCTACGAAGATCTTTATCGGTCAGACCGCATAACAACATACGTTGTTCCCTTTGTCATCGGTATGTTAATTGCCCGAGATTCGATCGTCGGTATCCAATACCTAGTTCAATCTCGTTACCGGCAAGTCTCTTTACTCGTTCCGTAATACATCATCTCACAACTAACATATTAGTTGCAGTGCTTGCAAGGCTTATGTGATGTGCATTACCGAGAGGGCCCAGAGATACCTCTCCGACAATCGGAGTGACAAACCCTAATCTCGAAATACGCCAACCCAACATCCACCATTGGAGATACCTGTAGTACTCCTTTATAATCACCCAGTTATGTTGTGACGTTTGGTAGTACCCAAAGTGTTCCTCTGGTAAACGGGAGTTGCATAATCTCATAGTTATAGGAACATGTATAAGTCATGAAGAAAGCAATAGCAACATACTAAACGATCGGGTGCTAAGCTAATGGAATGGGTCATGCCAATCAGATCATTCAACTAATGATGTGACCTCGTTAATCAAATAACAACTCCTTGTTCATGGTTAGGAAACTTAACCATCTTTGATTAACGAGCTAGTCAAGTAGAGGCATACTAGTGACACTCTGTTTGTCTATGTATTCACACATGTATTATGTTTCCGGTTAATACAATTCTAGCATGAATAATAAACATTTATCATGATATAAGGAAATAAATAATAACTTTATTATTGCCTCTAGGGCATATTTCCTTCAAAGAGGCCCAGCCCACCAGGGGCTGAGTGGTCTTCTTCCTCCTGCCAGGAGGACAGGCAGGTGTGTGGCGAGCGCGCCGACGACGCCTTGCCACCTCCTACTTCAGTCGCACGACCCCGGCCCTCCAGACGTGCCACGGAGACGCCCAGCGCTCCCTCTCGCTTCCCCTCCTCCCTCTGGACGCTCTTCCCTCCTCTGCTCTCTCCCTCGCAAGCACCCGAGCGGCCCCGTCGCCGCCGACGTGCACCACCGCGGCCACCGGCCTCCACACGCCTCTCCGAAGCACCAAGAAGCTTCGCAGCTGACCTCTACGCCATCTCCGCCAAGCCACGCGAGCGGACGCGCCCTGCAGCGGCTCCCCCGACCTCTTCTTCACCGTCGGCCGCCGCGGATCTCCACCGTCGACTTGCCGCCGTCCGAGCTTCGCCGAGCACGCTGGCCATCCCTACGGCGCTACTGTGAGCCCCCGAGCGTTTTCCCCCTCTCCCCGCGGTCAATCCCCTCCTCTAGCGGCCTAGCCACCAGAGCCGAGAGCTCCGTGCCGCCGGCCATGGCGCCGCCGTGGCCAGAGCCCGAACCAGCCGCCCCCGCATGCGTCATCGTTCTCCTCGCCTCTGCAGGAGCCCGTAGCCACCACTAGCTCCTCCTCCCGTACACCACAATGCCGTCTCGGCCAACTCCGTCCGGGCGCAACCGCGGATGTGCTCGTCACCGTCAGCTCCGGCGACTACGCGACCAACCAGTGGCACCGTTGGACGCGGCACATCCCCAGGGTCCCATAGAATCCACCCGCGCGCCGAATGGTTGCCGGAACAGAGATTCCGACGTGCCTCCGCCGTCGGTTGAGGTCGCCGGCGGCCTAACCCCGGCCGGCTGACGTGTCAAATTAGGCTAAAGCTAATTAGTTACTAACTACCCTCCCTAGTCACTGACATGTAGGCCCATGCCCCCATTGACACTTTAGTTAGGATTAAATTAGCACTAACAGTTTGTTAATTAGCCTAGTCACTGACCAGTGGGTCCCAGCATCAGGTTTGACCTGGGCTGACGCTGTTGACTTGATGACATCATTCTGACGTCAGGCTAACGCAGTAATGCTTTCTAGATTTTAAATAAATAAGAAATTATTTATTTAATTCAGAAAATGTCCAAAACTTCCAAAAATCATAGAAATTCAACCGTAACTCCAAATGAAATAATTTATATATGAAAAATTATCAGAAAAATCCAATCTATCTATTTATGCTACGTTCATGCATGTTCAACCAACTTATACCCATTGTATTTGTGAAAAAATGATAATGGCATTTTAAATGCTAAATATGGAGTTTGCATATGAACCCTTGGTCCATATGGACTTCATTTAAATTGTTGCTAGATGCATTAGTGCAAATCATAACATTATTGCCATGCCACGTTCATGCATCATATTGTTGCATTGCATTGATTGTGTTTCCTCTCTGTTGCCAGTGTTTGTCCCCTTTCAGTAGACGACGTTCCGATGATTTGATCAATGACACCAATGAAGAACTATACTATCTTCAAAAGTGCCAGGCAAGCAAAACCCCCTTGTTCATTCCGATACAATCCCATTCTCTCGCTCCTGCTCTCCTTTACTGCATTAGGACAACAACGTTTCAACTGTTACATGCTGCGGTAGCTGAACCCCTTTCCTTTGCATGACCTGTCATTGCCACAGTAAATAGATGAAACCCACTAGCATGAGTAGGAGTTGTTTGAGCCCTGATGTGCCTACTCGTTCATGCTTGTTTGTCATGCCTACTACTGCTTAGAGTTGAGTCAGGTCTGATTCATCGGGGATGAATTGGAACATGGTGAACATGTCCTACCGTTGAGAGCTAAGTGTGTGAACACGTTTTGGTAAAGGTAGCGGCGAGAGGCCATGTAGGAGTACATGGTGGGTTGTCTCATTGCAGCCGTCCTCAAGAACTGAGTTCTGTGTCTGTGATCCATGAACAGCTACTACCACTCATTGGGATCCTTAATTGACCCTCTCGGCTTCTTAATCACCCTAGTACTCTGTCCAGGAGTTGCAACTAGTTTCTGGTGTTTGTAGGTTATGTGTTGGCGGCCGTGCGTAGCGCTGACCCTAGGGGTGGGCTATGATGCGGTAGATACACCGTGGCACGATGTACCGGGCGCCCGTTTGGTGTCTCGGGAACCCTGTTCACATCGTTCGAGGCCGTATGTGGAAACCTCGGCCGGACTCCATGCGGATGGAACCTGGATAGGCGATAAACCTGGACTAGAGACTTGAGTGTTTGGGTAGGCCGTGGCCGACACCCTCGTTGGGCTTCCGCTTAAAGGTTGTCGAGTACATGTCGTGTAAACGAAGGTAAGTGGTGGGAGCATGTGTGAAGAAGTACACCCCTGCAGGGTTATCATTATCTATTCGAATAGCCGGATTCCTCGGATATGGAAACTTGGACCCCTTGCATAGTTCATAGACAAGTGAAAGTGGATACTCTAAAACTCGCAAGATAAACATGAGTGCTATGGATGGCCTTCTCGTAGGGAGACGGGAGCGGATCCATAGTGGTGTATTGATATGGTGAATATGTGGACTCGTGTGCGCCACCTCAAAAGAGTTGCTTGCGGTCGTAGTTCAGGTTAGCCACTGAGTCAAAGCTGGCTTGCTGCAGTTAAACTCCACCACCCCCTTTGTTGATACCGATGCATATGTAGTTAGTTCTGATGTAAGTCTTGCTGGGTACATTTGTACTCACCTTTGCTTAATTTATGTTTTGCAAAGAGACTATAGTCTCGCTAGTAGTTTCGTGTGGACTTTGACGTTTAGCTTGATACCTCAGCTACGATCTTGTGCCCTCGGCAGGATCTTGTAGATAGTCAGGCTTCTCAAGCTTTTTTAATTTGTAGATGTCTGTACTCGGACATGTTAAGCTTCCGCATGTGCTTGTTGCTTGTATGCCCTGAATGTTGGGTCATGAGACCCATGTTTGTAATATCTTGCTGCTCGGAGCCTAATGAATAAATATTTTGAGTCGTAGAGTCTTGTTGTGATGCCATGTTGTATTTACACATATCGAGCATATTGTGTGTATGATTAAAATGCTTGGTATGTGTGGGATCCGACAACCTAGTTGTTTATCCTTGGTAGCCTCTCTTATGGGGAAATGTAGTCTTGTGCTTCCATGAGCTATAGTAGTCCGCTACAGCCCGGTTCACCGGAGTCCTGCTAGCCCAGCACTACTGCTCAGGACACTTGACTGGTCGGCATGTGTTTTACTTCGTTCCTATGTCTGTACCTTCGGGGAAATGTCACGCGGTGAAATCCGGAGTCCTGCCTAGCCTGCTACAGCCCAGGTTCCTCGGAGTCCTGTTAACCCAGTGCTACAGCCCGATTCACATGCGGTTGACCGACATGCTCGATGTGATTCATGTATGCCTGTCCCCATAGGTCTGTGCCGCTTTGGGTTCACGACTAGTCATGTCGGCCCGGATTCTCTGTCATATGTATGCTAGCGACACTATCATATACGTGAGCCAAAAGGCACAAACGGTCCCGGGCCATGGTAAAGCGACACCTGTGGGAATACCGTGCGTGAGGCCGCAAAGTGATATGAGGTGTTACCGGCTAGATTGATGTGACTTGGAATCGGGGTCCTGACAGCGTTGGTATCAGAGCCTGACTGCTTGTAGGATTACGAAGCTGAACTGGTCGAAGTTGAGTCTAGAAATGCTTTAGTTATATGTAGGGGAATTGATTGTGGGAGAGAACGTAAGGCTCTTTTTACTCCTTTACCTTATGGCCTTCTGATTTGAGTCATTCTCTTCTCTTGTACGGGGATTAAGAACTAGGCCTTCTCATCTATCTATCAAGATGACGTGTTACTAATCCATAGACTTATAGAATTGATAGTTTCAAGCCTTAGTTCCGTTCCTACTACTTCCGTATGTTGATAGTTGATCTCAGAACCTTGATATTGTGTTGTTGAGTGGTTATGCCACCATTTTGCAGGATGTCTCAAATCTTTTGAGCATATACAGCCGTTATGCTGCCCGAGTCATCCCAGGTCTCCAAATAGGCTGATGCAATTGCAAACCCCTTCCTCCTGTTTCTGATGTCCATTGGGGCCAGATTAATCACACTAATCGGTGAGTTGAGGTACTTGGTTGCCTCGACAAATATGTTGGAGCTATTTTTATGGCCCTAGGTGTTTTAGGGAGTCGCCTAGTGATCTAGCCATGTTTTGTATCCCAGTGTGTGATTCTGGCCATTATTCTCGAAAGCATCCCGTGATGCCATGTAGTAGTAGGTACTCTATTCATGGGTTCTTGAACCCGAGATTCACCCTACTTACCTCATGTTGATAGTGTTGCTAGTTCCTTTAGGATATTAGTAACCTTTGCGATAGTCCTCAAGGTTCGTGGTACATCTTTCTTCCAATTATCATGAACCATTCTTGGCAGCAGTTCTTTTGAACCAAAAGGTCACGACAGAGTGCTCCTGATGAGTTCTCCATTCTATGTTGTGACTCTGCCAACCCTACCTTTCTGCATGGGTTATCCGGAAGAAATATGTTGAACTCGTTCGACATACTAATCTATGCATCCACAACTCAGAAAGTTATATGTTCCTTTGAGTTGTCCCCCTTCCATTATATTCCGACCTTCGTCTATCAATTGATAGTCAAGAGTATGTGAGCATTCGTTCATCGGTGCCTATTACTCTTGTGGTCCGTCGAGCCGTTCTATTTCAAAATGACTAGGAGAAACAAACTCCAGTACCTCATCCATTTCTAGGATTGGGTCAAAGCAGTTGTATTTCGCAGATCAAATGCAATCAAGCTATTGGTTTGTTCTACCCTGAAGTATTATCCACTTTATGTCAGGAATGTCATGAGAATTGCACCTTCCCTTATGAATTCTTGACGTAGTGATACTTCTCACCATCATTATTCATTCCTCGGTGTCGTGCTGTCGCAACCGGAATACCAACAAGTGAATCGTAATGTGTGAAATCAATACTCCTAGCAACCCTTTGCTTGGTAGATAATGGACATTAATATCATTCTTAGTGTGCTGATTATTGAATCATCACCCTAAGGTTGATCGTGCTACCTAGTCCTTATTTCCTGGTGCACTCTTTGATCAGCGGGTTAGGATTTTGCCAAACCCTTGCTCCTTTGATCATATCGTCTTGCCCTGAAGAGCAAGATTGAGCTCGAGCTTAGTATCATGTCGGTGGTTCGTGGTTTTTCGAATATCTTCTCGGAAGTATTACCAGGTTGTCACCTGACCGCTATGTGGAGTTCGTGATCAAGTTGGTTTCTTGCAAACCAGCCATTCTCCAAGAATCTGTGTCGGTTACCCCCTGGGCTAGTTGGTTAAGCTAAACAATAACTTGGAGAGTTGGAAGATAAAAGCTTGCCAGCTTAGTTCATCTCAAGGGATATATTTACGTGTGTTGAAGATAGATGATATCTTCATCGATTGGTCCCTGTGATCAGTTGTTGGACCTATTGTCGTATCAAACTTTGATTTAAGTATGGGCTATCATCAAATCAAATCAAAACCAACGATGTTCATAATGTTGTCTTATTCGTGGTTGATCCCTCGAGCATACACCATTATATCTTTTGGGTCTGACCAATGCTATCATCTTGTTCACATAGTTGTGGGATTCCATATATATGGAAACATGGATGAATTGTTGTTGAGCCCATCGACAACATCCTTATCCTTTCCATGAATTATGTTGAACATTAAGCTAGTGATGGAAACTTGGTAAGCGTTGCCCTCGTGTTCCGTTCATGAGGTATATGTTTGGATGAAAGAAGATACTTCCTCTAATTCACGTGCACTTGATGCAAGTGGCCGCCGTGAGTTTGAGAAAGGTTTGTTTTGCTTCCTCTGAAACCATCCCAAGTCAGTCATGCATATGTACGAAGTATTTTGTGGTCTGGAGACTTGCAACCTTCATTCTATATGTATTCCTAACACACCAAGCCACTGATTGAATTGTTCAAGAAGAAGAAGTTCCTTCTTAAGAGCATGCCTTATGCAAGGACTTTGATATCCTCTATGATGGTTCCCCACCTGAACTCGATAGTGTTTTATTATAAGACTACTATGTGGCCATTCTTGTCTTGGACAACGTGTTCACATGTGTGTAGCAGAACCCGCTCATGTTTTGGAGTTTACTATCGTAGTTCCAATCCCGAGAATCTCGCAACATCGTCGCATCGGTTTGTGTTGCAAACTTTCTTTCCGGACATGTTGTCTGAAATATCCCGTTACCAACCAGATTTGAATCTCAGGCAGATATGATGGTTGGAGCTTCTCCAAGATCTATGATGTAGGTCCCGACAAGGTTGATGTTCTGGCCGACGCACCTAGCTGGAGAATCTATCACTATAATATCTTGATTGGGAAAATTGTCCATCTTCTCCGCGAGGATTTCATGCGGCTTATCCTATAAGTTGTTCCTTAGGGATTCTTGTGCTCCTGGTTTCCTCGATTAAGCTATGACCACTCGAACGGTGGAATCACTCTCGTTGAGTTATTCCTAGTTACCAGAATCATTCCCAGCATTTGCATTTTGTTCCCAGCTTGCACCTCAATAATTACTGTTTAGGATCATCTTCAAAAGTGGTCCTACTATGGGTCCCATCCATCCCCGATGATAAGCAAAATCATCCATTGTGTTGTCTTCAGCAAGGTAGTCCACATCATCCATTCTGGTATGGGTATGCCATTCTTTCGAATTCGTCCACACGATTATTTGTGAATGCCTTAGGCTGGTATAAAGAATTTCAATGATCTTGTATCAAAAGTAATTCTTTTTGCCACTTAAGGGAATAGTTCTTCGAGTCACCTTCCCCGAGGTGCCCCGTTTTGGAATCATGGCAATTTCCCTCGCTACTTTGAAACCCTCGTCAAATTGTTTCTTCTATTGCTCCTGATGCAAGTTTTGCCTCTCAGCTCCAGAGATGTTTCTATGTCTCATTCTGTGAGTTGATCTTGTGATCATCAAGATGATCCTAAGTTGCTCGAACCCCAAGAAGATCGATTCTTCTAAAAATTGCCCTTTCTACTCGTTGTCATGTTGAACGTAGTTCTCAAAGCAAGACGCCAAGATCAATATGATGCAATGGATCAATATATTCGAGAAGAGCAGTTGGGTCATGAGGATTGCATTAGATTTGTGTCCCCTCTGTCTTCTTACCTCACGTCTTGAATCTCGAGACGAGATTCTTGTTTAGTGGGGGTGAGTTGTCACAGCCCTAGAATTGTTTGCAATAGTTGCATAAGAGAGCATCCATGCATCATGTCTAATTTCTGAAAGTTGAATTCAGGTTTGTTGAAACCCTCAGAAATCAGTTCAAAAATAACCAACTTTAAAAATCTTCTCAAATGAGTCCAATAAAATGTTCCTGTTATTCCATAGAATTATTGGCAAGAGCTAAAATGCAAACCAATATTTTTATGAGCTCAGAAACATTTATTTTGGCCATTTGAATTAATCCAATAATTATTTGCTTTGAATTTATATTTAATATATATTAAATATAACTTCAATAATTCTGGAAGTTTGTGAGTGGCTTTGTATATATTTTAGCAAGCCATATAATAACCTACAGAATTTATGAAAATGATTTAGTGGCTAAAACTAAATCCAAACAAAGAGGAAATAAAATAGAAAACAGTAATTAAAATAGAAACAGAGAAGGAGGGAGTACCTAGGCCTTACCTGGCAGAAGAGGCCCAGCCCACCAGGGGCTGAGTGGTCTTCTTCCTCCTGCCAGGAGGACAGGCAGGTGCGTGGCGAGCGCGCCGACGACGCCTTGCCACCTCCTGCTTCAGCCGCATGACCCCGGCCCTCCAGACGTGCCACGGAGACGCCCAGCGCTCCCTCTCGCTTCCCCTCCTCCCTCTGGACGCTCTTCCCTCCTCTGCTCTCTCTCCCTCGCACGCACCCGAGCGGCCTCGTCACCACCGACGTGCACCACCGCGGCCACCGGCCTCCACACGCCTCTCCGACGCACCAAGAAGCTCTGCAGCTGACCTCTACGCCATCTCCGCCAAGCCACGCGAGCAGACGCGCCCTGCAGCGGCTCCCCCGACCTCTTCTTCACCGTCGGCCGCCGCGGATCTCTACCGTCGACTTGCCGTCGTCCGAGCTTCCCCGAGCACGCTGGCCATCCCTACGACGCTACTATGAGCCCCCGAGCGTTTTCCCCATCTCCCCGCGGTCAATCCCCTCCTCTAGCCGCCTAGCCACCGGAGCCGAGAGCTCCGTGCCGCCGGCCATGGCGCCGCCGTGGCCAGAGCCCGAACTAGTTGCCCCCGCACGCGTCATCGTTCTCCCCGCCTCTGCAGGAGCCCGTGGCCACCACCAGCTCCTCCTCCCGTACACCACAACGCCGTCCCGGCCAACTCCGTGCGGGCACCGCCGCGGATGTGCTCGTCGCCGTCAGCTCCGGCGACTACGCGACCAACCAATGGCACCGTTGGACGTGGCGCATCCCCAGGGTCCCGTAGAATCCACCCACGCGCCGAATGGTCGCCGGAACAGAGATTCCGGCGTGCCTCCGCCGTCGGTTGAGGTCGCCGGCGGCCTAACCCCGGCCGACTGACGTGTCAAATTAGGTTAAAGCTAATTATTCACTAACTGCCCTTCCTAGTCACTGACATGTGGGCCCATGCCCCACTGACACTTTAGTTAGGATTAAATTAGCACTAACAGTCTCTGTTAATTAGCCTAGTCACTGACCAGTGGGTCCCAGCGTCAGGTTTGACCTGGGCTGATGCTGTTGACTTGATGACATCATTCTGACGTCAGGCTGACACAGTAATGCTTTCTGGATTTTAAGTAAATCAGAAATGATTTATTTAATTTAGAAAATGTCCAAAACTTCCAAAAATCATAGAAATTCAACCGTAACTCCAAATGAAATAATTTATATATGAAAAATTATCAGAAGAATCCAATCTATCCATTTATGCTACTTTCATGCATGTTCAACCAACTTATACCCACTGTATAAGTGAAAACATGATAATGGCATTTTAAATGCTAAATATGGAGTTTGCATATGAACCCTTGGTCCATATGGACTTCATTTAAATTGTTGCTAGATGCATTAGTGCAAATCATAACATTATTGCCATGTCACATTCATGCATCATATTGTTGCATTGCATTGATTGTGTTCCCTCTCTATTGCCGATGTTTTTCCCCTCTCAGTAGACGACGTTCCGACGATTTGATCGATGACACCGATAAAGAACTATACTATCTTCAAAAGTGCCAGGCAAGCAAAACCCTCTTGTTCATTCCGATACAATCCCATTCTCTCGCTCCTGCTCTCCTTTACTGCATTAGGACAACAATGTTTCAATTATTACATGCTGCGGTAGCTGAACCCCTTTCCTTTCCATGACATGTCATTGACACAGTAAATAGATGAAACCCACTAGCATGAGTAGGGGTTGTTTGAGCCCTGATGTGCCTACTCGTTCATGCTTGTTTGTCATGCCTGCTACTGCTTAGAGTTGAATCAGGTCTGATTCATCGGGAATGAATTGGAACGTGGTGAACATGTCCTACCGTTGAGAGCTAAGTGTGTGAACACTATTTGGTAAAGATGGCGGTGAGAGGCCATGTAGGAGTACATGGTGTGTTGTCTTATTACAGCCGTCCTCAGGAACATAGTTCTGTGTCTGTGATCCATGAACAGCTACTACCACTCATTGGGATCCTTAATTGACCCTCTCGACTTCTTAATCACCCTAGTACTCTGTCCAGGAGTTGCAACTAGTTTTTGATGTTTGTAGTTTCTGTGTTGGCGGCCGTGCGTAGAGCTGACCCTAGGGGTGGGCTATGATGTGGTAGATACACCGTGGCATGGTGTATCGGGCGCCCGTTTGGTGTCTCGGGAACCCTGTTCACATCGTTCGGGGTCGTATGTGGAAACCTCGGCCGAACTCCCTGCGGATGGAACCTGGATAGGCGATAAACCTGAACTAGAGACTTGAGTGTTTAGGTAGGCCGTGGCCGACACCCTCATTGGGCTTCCGCTTGAAGGTTGCCGCGTACATGTCATGTAAACGACGGTAAGTGATGGGAGCGTGTGTGAAGTACACCCCTGCATGGTTATCATTATCTATTCGAATAGCCGGATTCCTCGGATATGGAAACTTGGACCCCTTGCATAGTTCATAGACAAGTGAAAGTGGATACTCTAAAACTCGCTAGATAAGCGTGAGTGCTATGGATAGCCTTCTCGTAGGGAGACGGGAGCGGATCCATAGTGGTGTATTGATATGGTGAATACGTGGACTCGTGTGCGCCACCTCAAAAGAGTTGCTTGCAGTCGTAGTTCAGGTTAGCCACTGATTCAAAGCTGGCTTGCTGAAGTTAAACTCCACCACCCTCTTTGTTAATACTGATGCATATGTAGTTAGTTCTGATGTATGTCTTACTGGGTACAATTGTACTCACGTTTGCTTAATTTATGTTTTGCAGAAAGACTACAGTCTCGCTAGTAGTTCCGTGTGGACTTCGACGTTTAGCTTGATACCTCAGCTACAATCTTGTGTCTTCGGCAGGATCTTGTAGATAGTCAGGCTTCTCAAGCCTTTTTCATTTGTAGATGTCTGTACTCGGACATGTTAAGCTTCCGCATGTGCTTGTTGCTTGTATGCCCTGAATGTTGGGTCATGAGACCCATGTTTGTAATATCTCGCTCCTCGGAGCCTAATGAATAAATACTTTGAGTCGTAGAGTCTTATTGTGATGCCATGTTGTATTTACACATATCGAGCATATTGTGTGTATGATTGAAATGCTTGGTATGTGTGGGATCCGACAACCTAGTTGCTTATCCTTGGTAGCCTCTCTTATGGGGAAATGTAGTCTTGTGCTTCCATGAGCCATAGTAGTCCGCTACAGCCCGGTTCACCGGAGTCCTGCTAGCCGAGCACTACTGCTCAGGACACTTGACTGGCTGGCATGTGTTTCACTTCATTCCTATGTCTGTCCCTTCGGTGAAATGTCACGCGATGACATTCGGAGTCCTGCCTAACTTGCTACAGCCCGGGTTCCCCGGAGTCCTGTTAACCCAGTGCTACAGCCCGAATTCACACGCGGTTGACCGACATGCTCGATGTGATTCATGTATGCCTGTCCCCACAGATATGTGCCGCTTTGGGTTCACGACTAGTCATGTCGACCCGGGTTCTCTATCATATGGATGCTAGCGACACTATCATATACGTGAGCCAAAAGGCGCAAACGGTCCCGAGCCATGATAAGGCGACACCCGTGGGAATACTATGCATAAGGCCACAAAGTGATATGAGATATTACCGGCTAGATCGATGTGACTTGGAATCGGGATCCTAACAAGTATGCTATCGTCTAATAATATAGGGTAATGGATATGCTGAAATTGTAGATATAGAGGCACCTAACGATTGAACTACTTTATTTATTTTTCCACACTACAGAGATAGGTGCTTGTAGAAATACCAAAGTATACGCCAAAAAAATCTTTATGAAAACATTGGACAGCTATGCTGCAAGGTAGCAAGTAATCTCACAACAATTTCAGAAGCAAAACAAGGGAAAAGGATGTGCAAACCTCTTAGGCCTCTTTTGGTTCATAGGATAGGATTATCATAGGAATAGGAATCTTGTAAGAAATGAGATGACATGTATCTCAAATCCTATGAGTAGGAATAGGAAACAAGATGTCATTTGATTGACACCAAAGGATTTTTTTTCCATTCAGTCTAGGCTCTTTTTTATTTTCCTATGAAATGTGGAGGATAGGAACTAATCCTATGTAGGAATAGGATCCATTCCAATGAACCGAAGGGCTCTAAAGGAAAAAATCCTATAAGAATCCTATCATGTAGAATTCCTATGAAATTACTCTAAACCAAAGGAGGCCTTAAGGATTTGAGAAAGATCATAACTCCTCAATCAAGTCAACCATTAATTTCACATAGCCCATAGGAATCAGTCGCCTCAGCAATCTCCTCCCCGTTGGATCTGGTACCAGCAAGGTCCTCGAGGCTTAAATAAACCATCGTCGATATGGGCAACTACAATGACTGAAAAATATGTGGTCATTAATATGGGTAGCAAGAAAAACATGCACAGAACTGGAAGGCTAACTCTAAAACCAAACTTAAAATGGGAGCTAATTATTTATGTGCTCTAAATCCATATAAAAACTAATGATCATTTTCTATCTGAAAAGAAGTAACTTCCATGAATGGGGGAGGGGGTCTGTACCTAAATGAAATCATTGCACACAACAGAGCAAAGCTGATATTGTTATAAAAAAAGTACTTCTTGCTACAAGGACAAAACCAGGAAAGACCATGTGCAAAATAAACTTTCTCGTCAATCTAGCTTGGGGCCTGTTCATATTAAGAAGAGAAGGATCAGCAAAGGAAATGACATATCAAGAAAAGAAAACAAAAAATATTAGAATGTAAATATGTTTGCTCATCGATTACCTTCGGCCTTTTTGATAAACATAATTATAATTTAATTTGCTCCGTTGTTTTCTTATTTATTTTTTACCAAACTGCCATGTATGGTACATGAAGAAGTATTTACCTAAAGGCATTAATATCTTTTTCGGCTTTTTAGTCTTACTGAATATTCCTGAAGGAGTCAAGGACTTGTTTGCTACTGTATATTAATAGGAGTAGGTAAAAGGCCAGTGTGGGTGGAAATATTATAAGGACACATACATTAAATTCAATGACAAAATCAAGCTTTCAAATGATGCTTATGTGGTATTGCAACGAACTCCGACATCCAAATGTACTGTAAAATAAAACAATTTAACATCTGCTGTGAGCGAGCACAAGTATCGATCAATTTTAGAATTGCTGATTTAGATCCCAAGAGGCTATATTTCTTTATTCAACTGCTATAAATAAACTAAATAAGATGAGAGTGAGACTACATACATAAAGCTGAATGTGCAAGATCGACATCATCCCCTAAGTGCTTCTCTTCTCAACAGCTTCCTTCTGGATGTCTTGAATATTCAATGGAAAACAAAATTCAAAAATACATGGTCAGATAATTGCAACCTCAGTTTATTTATAGAAGAATGTTATTGAAAGAATTGCATCCAACCAAAAACAAACCTTAATTTGAGACATATAGTTTGATGCCTTACCTACAATTGTAACCTTCTGAGCAAGTATGCCAATCTGCATGTTCGAACAGAATTTTCTATCGGAGAGCAAGCAGAGGTTTATACATCAGAATCTTCTATGAGAAGCAAGCAGAGGTTATACATTATATAGAGGAGACTAATAGAGAGTACCAACTCGATATTTCTTGCTGGTCCATACTTCCATTGTCGGCATGAAAATGAAGCACTGCCACCGTTGCCGGCTGCTCCAAATGCCCATCGGTGTAGGCATGCTGGAGAACATACAGTACTACACGAGTCAAACCGAAGAAGCAAAGAGCATAGGAAAATAGACAATTGAATACTGAAAGAAAGGAGAAGATAACCACCATATATGTTATTTTGCACAATTCATTACATGAGTCAAATTACAATGGTTATATTCCAAGGCCATCTGACAGTCCCTATTTTACAAAGCATGGCTTTGATGAACATACCAATCAGCTACTCTTAACGTTCCACATCACCTAAGCTAGCACTGATTGCAGAAAACTTACAATATTATTTAGAGGTGCTAGTTCAAACTATGACGAATTATTTGCATGGCTTATCATCAGCAGTTATGTTTTTACTGCCTTTAGTATTTTAATTAGGCTTCATTCAGAACTGCTGCTGCACATTAAGTATGAGAAGGTAACAGCAGGCAAAATATCACTCTAGGCACTGGTCAAGTTTCAGTTGAGAATTCACACATTATATAAGAAGAGAGAATTCCTTATTTAACACCGGCTACCGAGTCTGAATTTTATGCCCTTTATAACACTATCGTCCATTTTAAACCTTAATGGTGTTAAATGACACATGAAAAGACCTATTTGCCCCTCATGTCATATGTGATCAAATTTTTATGCATATATGTGTATCCGGCCAACTCGTTTTGTGCCTCGGTCCCTGCCTTGACCGTGTTGTAGCCAAGTGCTTTCCGGCGTACAAGCGTACGAGGCTAGCTTGAGTTTTTGTTAGTCTATACACAATCGATTTTGTGCACGTACACACCAAGAAACAAGCAAGCAGACAGGTGGGTCGATTCTAGTTGGACATGTACTGCTATACGTACTGGAGGAAGCTAGCTAAGCAGCTGATCTCTCGCTTGATTGATTCTACGTGGCTGGCTAGCTAACCAAGTTAGCGATATTATCACGGAGACTATACACAAACACACAAGGCCGTTGATGGCCACATGATCGTGTCAGCCTTGTTTATTTTCTTTTGTTCAATATATCAACTCTATTAACTTACTGATTTGTTGTATACTACTATCAATTGTGTACAGGCACTAACTATTTTCACACACAAAAATGTAAAAGCACTAACACAATATTAACCACATCCAAACATAGTCGCATGATGAAGCTAAACTACCACATAACAATTTTAATCACAAATCACATTGAGGGCAAATAGGTCTTTTCAGGTGCCGTTACGGCTTAAAATGGATAAAAATGTCATAAAGGACATAAAATTTAGACACAATGTCAGATAGGGAAGAAAAAGGTTTTCGGTGTCAATTAGGGAAACAACATTTAAAACAGTGTCATATAAGGAATATTCTCATATAAGAAGTATATGTGATGATAGATTTGAATCTGAACGAGATCAGCATATGTATACCTTGTAAAAACATCGTCCGCCAAAGGGGCAAGTATCCCTTCAAAAGTCAAAGTGCCTACAATCAGTTGACGTGAAATAACATATGTGTGGCTTAGACAAATGTTTCATGAATCAACCTCTACTCTGAAGAACATACAACTGAAATTCTCTCTGGAGTACTATTAACCTAACGATCATATAGTGAGATGCACTCAACCATTAGATTTATTGTTACTAACCTAAGAATTTCTGTATTTTCGTCTCAAAAAGTAAAAATCCAGTCCTGAATCCGCCCACCGCCCGCGCATCTATCACAAACCTCATCCCCTGCTGCTCCTTGATGGTGCACCTCCTCCCCTGCTGCTCCTCGATGCTGCAACTCCTCCCCTGCTGCTCCTCGATGCTGCAACTCCACCCACGACGGCGCAACCAGCGGCCTTGCTCTACGACACCCGACCGACCATTAGGTCCTCCTGGCGGCTTGTTGACTGCGTGCTCGCCATCGGCTTCCTGCCAAGAGGCTCACCAACGAGCGTCACATTTGGTCTGGCTCACGGTGGAGGCGGCCCCTGACCTCTTGTGCGGCACCCGAACAGCGGTATGGGATGCGTTTGGTTAGAAGAACATGTTAGGGTGGCTATGGGTATCCCCATCCAGCTGAATATGGATAGCCGTTTATTCTGTTTGGTTGATGAGTAAGGTTAGCCCATGTTTTGTTTGGTTTGGAGGATGAATCATGGTTGAGGATAGCCATTGGAATGTTTGGTTCAATGGATGAGTAATGGATATGGGTTTTGGTGACCTCTGACCTGAACTGCTGCGGCACAAAAAATCAACAAAACAAGGTTAGCACATTGGACAGAAAATCAAAGAAGAAATCACACTTATCAGTACATACAGCCAACGCAGTACAAGCAGCAAGCGCAGCTAGCAAGGCCGGCCACCGAACGCGCACCTTCAAGCAGTCAGCGCAGCACCTGCGCACGGGGCGCATAGCATGCGCACCTGCCGAGGAGAAGCAGGGCCGGCGCAGCACGCGCATCACCTGCGGACGGGGCGAACAGCACGCGCACCGGCCGCACAAAAGCAGGGCCAGCACCGCCATCCACATGCCGCGACGCCCCAGCACGGCGCCACGAAGGATGGTTGTGCCACGAAGGACGATTTCCTTCGCCGCCCCAGCACGGCGCCACCGCTGCCCCTGCTTCTCCACCCACGCCGCGACGCCCCAGCCGCTCCACCCACTCAGCGACGCGCCCGCCTCGCTCCGCTCCTCATTGCCTACAGCACAACTCGGCGGCTAGGGTTAGCCGCAGGGGCGCGCGCAGGGACTTAACGGCGAGGAGGTGCTCGAGGGTCGATGGGGGAGACAGGGCGGAGGTACGCCGGTGGCCGCCGACGCAAGAGGCGGGGCTGGTCGAGGAGATCCTGAGCGGCGGTGGCGCAAGGAAATTTCCGCGACGGCGGCGTCTCTGAAGATCCTAGAGAAAAGATTGGTGGTGGGAGGAGTATGGAGTGTTTTTCTTTAGTGATTATTTGTATATAAGGAGATAAAACCAGTGGTACAGGGGTGGTGGGAGACGGGTGGAAATAAAACAGGACGAAAATAAAATCGAAGTATCAGGCTACCAACTGCTTCAGTAGTAGTAGAGATCATCCGCAAACATAATTAACTAAATATCACTCTCCAGTAAAAAATGGCAGCAAATCTAGTGAGCGCTAAAGTTTTTATTTTTTATAGCAAGATCGCAAAGACTTTCCCCAAGTCTTTCCAAAGGTTCTACTTGACACAAACACTAATTAAAAGCATAAAATCACATCTAAACATAGGGTAGATGAATTATTTATTACTAAATAGAATCAAAAGGCAAGAAACAAAAATAAAATTGGGTTGCCTCCCAACAAGCGCTGTCGTTTAACGCCCCTAGCTAGGCATAAAAGCAAGGATAGATCTAAATATTACCATAATAATGATAAGGTAAATCGCGAAAACTCATCTCATACTCCCTGCCTTCAGCAGCAAGCTTTCTTTGTGGCAAGCAAAAGTAATCAAAAGGGCTAAATTTAATGCGACAAAAGTCCCCAAGATCAATACTAAAACTAATAATCCCTCCTGGGGCCAGTATTCTGACAGCCCCTCGCCAACAGCTCCCTGGTGCGCGGCGTCTTCCCAGTGCGGAGGCAGCACTCCGCCTCCTCCGCCTCGCAGCGCTTGACGTACCGATCTGCCTCTTGCTGGCGAACGTGCGCGAACGTTCTTGCCATTTCGTTGGGCGCCCTGATACATCTCTGTCGTATCTATAATTTTTTATTGTTCCATGCCAATATTCTACAACTTTCATATACTTTTGGCAACTTTTTATACTATTTTTTGGACTAACATATTGATCTAGTGCCCAGTGTCAGTTCCTGTTTGTTGCATGTTTTTTGTTTCGCAGAAAATCCATATCAAACGGAGTCCAAACGGGACAAAAACTGACGGAGATTTTTTTCAAATATATGTGATTTTTGGGAAGAAGAATCAATGCGAGACGATGCCCGACGGGGCTACGAGGTAGGGGGCGCGCCACAGGGGGTCAGGCACGCCCTAGGCCCTCGTGGTCACCCCGTAAGGCGGTTGGTGCTCTTCTTTCGCCGCAAGAAAGCCAATATCTGGATAGAAATCGTGTAAAAACTTCAGCCCAATCGGAGATACGAATCTCCGGAAATATAAGAAACGGTGAAAGGCCAGAATCTGAAACGCAAAAACAGAAAGAGACAGAGAGACAGATCCAATCTCGAAGGGGCTCTCACCCCTCCGTCGCCAAGGAGGCCATGGACCAGAGGGGAAACCCTTCTCCCATCTAGGGAGAAGGTCAAGGAAGAAGAAGAAGGGGGGCTCTCTCCCCCTCTCTCCCGGTGGCGCCGGAACGCCACCGGGGCCATCATCGTGTGACGGCGATCTACACCAACACCTCCGCCATCTTCACCAACATCTTCATCACCTTCCCCCATCTATCTACAGTGGTCCACTCTCCCGCAACCCGTTGTACCCTCTACTTGAACATGGTGCTTTATGCTTCATATTATTATCCAATGATGTGTTGCCATCCTATGATGTCTGAGTAGATTTTCGTTGTCCTATCGGTAATTGGTGAATTGCTATGATTGGTTTAATTTTCTTGTGGTTATGTTGCTGTCCTTTGGTGCCCATCATATGAGCGCGCGCGTGGATCACACCATAGGGTTAGTTGTATGTTGATAGGACTATGTATTGGAGGGCAAGAGTGACAGGAGCTTCAACCTAGCATAGAAATTGATGCATACGGGATTGAAGGGGGACCAATATATCTTAATGCTATGGTTGGGTTTTATCTTAATGAATGTTAGTAGTTGCAGATGCTTTCTACTAGTTTCAATCATAAGTGCATAGAATTCCAAGTCAGGGATAACATGCTAGCGGTGGCCTCTCCCACATAAAACTTGCTATCGGTCTAGTAAAGTAGTCAATTGCTTAGAGACAATTTCGCAACTCCTGCCACCACTTGTCCACACTCGCTATACTAATTTTATTGCTTCTTTACCTAAAACAGCCCCTAGTTTTTATTTATGTACTCTTTATATTCTTACAAACCTATCCCGTTACACCTACAAAGTACTTCTAGTTTCATACTTGTTCTAGGTAAAGCGAACGTCAAGTGTGCGTAGAGTTGTATCGGTGGTCGATAAAAGTTGTGGGAATATTTGTTCTACCTTTAGCTCCTCGTTGGGTTCGACACTCTTACTTATCGAAAGAGGCTACAATTGATCCCCTATACTTGTGGGTTATCACGCCCACCGGAGCTCCTCGTTGGTGGCACGCTGGAGCTTATCGGCCCACCTCCACGCAGCGACAAGGCACCCAACGCCTATGACCTTTCTCGCGAAGTACCCGTCTTCGTACACCTCCTCGGCACGACGATGCGCCCACCCCTAAAGCTCCACCTCCTTCTTTTCTTGGCGGGATCACGGGCTTCACAGGCCGCCTGGTACCTGGCTTCCTCCTTTGCCATCTCCTTCTTGAACGCCACTTACTTGGTTTTCTAAGCCGGCAGCAGCGACTTCCACAGACAAAGATTGTACTGGCCCCAAAACCAATCCAAAGTTCAGGGTCCGGTGCAACCTCGTCCGGCGGCGCATAGGGGTCCTTGTCGCTGCTATCCGAGTGAGCATCCTCGGGGAGCAGTGACTCCTCGTCGGCGCGTGGGCAACCCGGCGGCGCCATGGCAGGGATTTGAGAGAGAGAGAGAGAGAGAGAGAGAGAGAGAGAGGGCGAGGGAAGGGTGTAGATGAGAATGCAGGCGGGACGACGTGAGCAGGGTAGTATTTATTGGCGTCCGGAATCTAGATCGACGGGGACAGTACACACGCCGATCGTCGAAATTTACGAGTACCGTAGTTTGAATTACACATGATTCCCGCAGCAAAATCTGTGTGTCAACATAATAGTTGACAGTTTCCAATACAGGACCGTGTCTGATTAATGATCCCCGCCACTCACCTACCAAACCTCGAGCCGCGAGATAGAGTGCCAATCATGTGGGGGTCGGTTGTCTTGCCAGATCTTTACATTTTATTTTTTGAACACCAAATATTTATATTGTGTGATGATTTTTAGCTCACACACAAGTACACAAAAATATGTTTTTTCAAACCATTATGGTTAGGCGTTGCATGTAGATGTAGTTCAAATTTGAATTACGGTCATTAAATGGATAGAAAATCACTTAAATGTCGTTAAAAGGTCAAATGACCCATGAAATTTTCCAAATTTTCACATGACAGTTGTATTAGTGCACTTTAAACATAGAAAAAAATTGACGACCGTAAGAGGAAGCTATCTTCCGTTCGTCATCAAACAAGCATTGTTCCCTCTCGGAACCACGAACCTTCTAGTGAGTTGCTCCGGTTTGTGAGGGGTGTGTGTCCAAACTTTCGTCAAAGAGGCCAATTTTTTTACCACATCATCTTGGTGGCATGACATTAAATCAAGCAAGGTTTCATGTTTTTCTGATAATTTTTTTATTTTTTGGAATTAAAATACCATGGCACTCTATGCATGTGCCCATGCCGTGAAACCTATATGTTTGAAAATTCCTTCTACTTTACTACACATGGAAGTAACTCACACACAAGTACAAAAATATGATTTTTCAAACCGGTATGATTAGGCGTTGCATGTAGATGTAGTTCAAATTTGAATTACGGTCATTAAATGGCTAGAAAATCACTTAAATGTCTTTAAAAGGTCAAATGATCGCTAGAATTTTCCAAATTTTCATAGTACAGTTGTAGTAGTGCAAGTTAAACGTAGAATAAATTTTGAAGGCCGTAAGAGGAAGCTATCTCATGTTCGTCATCAAACATTCATTGTTCCCTCTCGGAACCACAAGCCTTCTAGTGAGTTGCTCCGGTTTGTGAGGCGTGTGTGTCCAAATTTCATCACACATCCAATTTTTTTACCACATCATCTTGGTGGCATGACATTACATAAAGCAAGGTTTCATGTTTTTCTGGTTATTTTTTATTTTTTTGGAATTAAAATGCCATGGAACTCCATGCATACGTATGCATGTGTCCATGTCGTGAGACCAATATGTTTAAAAATTCCTTCTAATTTACTGCACATGGAATTAACTCGCACACAAGTACACAAATATCATTTTCAAACTGTTATGGTTAGGCGTTGTATGTAAATGTAGTTCAAATTTAAATTACGGTCATTAAATGGCTAGAAAATCACTTAAATGTATTTAAAAGGTCAAATGACCCCTAGAATTTTCCAAAATTTCACATTACAGTTGTAGTCGTGCACGTTAGACGTAGAAAAAAATTGAAGGCCATAAGAGGATGCTATCTCCCGTTCGTCATCAAACATGCATTGTTTCCTCACAGAACCACGAGCCTTCAAGTGAGTTGCTTCGGTTTGTGAGGGGTGTGTGTTCAAACTTTCGTCAAACATGCCAATTTTTTACTACATCATCTTGGTGGCATGACATTACATCAAGCAAGGTTTCATGTGTTTCTGATTTTTTTTTATTTTTTTGAAATTAAAATGCCATGTCACTCCACGTATACATATGAATGTGTCCATGTCATAAGACAAATATGTTTGAAAATTCCTTCTAATTTGCTGCACATGGAATTAACTCGCACACAAGTACACAAATATGATTATTCAACCCATTATGGTTAGGTGGTGCATGTAGATGTAGTTTAAATTTGAATTACGGTTATTACATGGCTAGAAAATCACTTAAATATTTTTAAAAGGTCAAATGACCCCTAGAATTTTCCAAAATTTCACATTACAGTTGTAGTAGTGCATGTTAGACGTAGAAAAAATTGAAGGCCATAAGAGGAAGCTATCTCCCGTTCATCATCAAACATCCATTGTTCCCTCTCCGAACCATGAGTCTTCTAGTGAGTTGCTCCGGTTTGTGAGGGGTGTGTGTCCAAACTTTCGTCAAACATGCCAATTTTTTTACCACATCATCTTGGTGGCATGACATTACATCAAGCAGGGTTGCATGTGTTTCTGATATTTTTTTAATTTTTTGGAATTAAAATGTCATGTCACTCCATGCATACATATGCATGTGTCCATGTCGTGAAACAAATATGTTTGAAATTTCCTTCTAATTTACTGCACATGGAATTAACTTGCACACAAGTACACAAATATGATTTTTCATACCATTATGGTTAGGTGTTGCATGTAGATGTAGTTCAAATTCGAATTACGTTCATTAAATGGCTAGAAAATCACTTAAATGTCTTTAAAAGGTCAAATGACCCCTAGAATTTTCCAAATTTCACATTACAGTTGTAGTAGTGCATGTTAGACGTAGAAAAAAAATCGAAGGCCGTAACAGGAAGCTATCTCCCGTTCGTCATCAAACATGCATTGTTCCCTCTCAGAACAACGAGCTTTCTAGTGAGTTGCTCCAGTTTGTGAAGGGTGTGTGTCTAAACTTTCGTCAAACATGCCAATTTTTTTACCACATCATCTTGGTGGCATCATATTACATCAACCTAGGTTTCATGTGTTTCTGATATATTTTTAGTTTTTTGGAATTAAAATGGCATGTCACTCCATGCATACAGATGCATGTGTCCATGTCATGAGACAAATATGTTTGAAAATTCCTTCTAATTTACTGCACATGGAATTAACTCGCACACAAGTACAAAAATATGATTTTTCAAACCGTTATGGTTAGCCGTTGCATGTAGATGTAGTTCAAATTTGAATTACGGTCATTAAATGGCTAGAAAATCACTTAAATGTCTTTGAAAGGTCAAATGACCTCTAGAATTTTCCAAAATTTCATATTACAGTTGTAGTAGTGCACGTTAAACGTAGAAAAAATTGAAGGCCGTAAGAGGAAGCTATCTCCTGTTCATCATCAAACATGCATTGTTCCCTTTCAGAACCACGAGCCTTCCAGTGAGTTTCTCCGGTTTGTGAGGGGTGTGTGTCCAAACTTTTGTCGAACATGCCAAGAATTTTACCACATCATCTTGGTGGCATGACATTACATCAGCCAAGGTTTCATGTGTTTCTGATATTTTTTTAATTTTTCAGAATTAAAATGCCATGTCACTCCATGCTTAATTGTGCCATAGGCGTTAGACCAATATGTTTGAAAATTCCTTCCAATTTACTGCACATGGAATTAAATCGCACACAAGTAAAAAAAATATGAGTTTTCAAACCGTTATGGTTAGCTGTTGCATGTACATGTAGTTCCAATTTCAATTACAGATATTAAATGGCTAGAAAATCATTTAAATGTCTTAAAAGTCAAATGACCCCTGAAATTTTCCAAAATTTGACATGACAGTTGTATTAGTACTACAAAATTTCTCATACATTTAAAACACCATTCGTTGCCACTTTACTCAAAAATCGTCTTTCACAACTAATAAAAAATATCTACAACATCACACAGTTGTTTTCTAGGAACTGTTTGCTATGAAAATATATGGGTCTATTTAAGCTTAGCCGGCTCGTCTGCTCTAGTGTCGGCAACCTCCGAATCCACGAATCCTGAGCCCCATTCCCGCACCCCCCCTTCTTGCAAAGATGACGCCGTGGGAATGCTTCGTGAAGGCCCATACGATGGCTGCGTCCCCCCAGAGGGCCGCTGCCTGCGCCAAGAGCGCGGCCGCCCACGTTGAGAGTGCCGCCGCATCCGCATTGAGCGTGGCCGCTTCTACCAAGAGGGCGTGTGCGGCAGCCGAGACGGCTGTAGCTGCTGCTGCAACGGCGGCTTCAAACGCCGAGAGCGCTCGAGCTGTCGTTCGTGCCACCGATGTCGCCCTGGCCCGGGTCAAGGCCATCCACGCCAAAATCGAGGATGCACATGCCAAGATATTCGAGGCCACCTCGGACTCCAGCATGCAACCCACGTCTGAAAAGGCGGCAGTGGCCATGGAGCACCTGCTTCCTCATGAGGTCACCGAGCGGGAGCTGGAGATGCAGGAGGCGCCAGAGATCGAGGAGCGCCGGGAGGAGGAGTTGCGCGTGGCCGAGGTTGAGGTAGAGAAGAGTTTGTCCGTCGAGGAATCGGCGGTCTAGTACCAACGCGAGATCTGGCGCAACCACTACTATGAGTACTACAACCTTTAGGGCGGCACCGAGGACGAGTACGTGGTCGACTTCAGCAGGGGGGACGCGGAGTCCACCAACGGCGGCATGTCGCCATGACAAGTCATCGACGTCTCATCTCACACTAGCGATGCATAGGCTGGCACGGTGGCGGATTTGTTAAAATTATGCATACTTAGGCTTTGTTTTTTATGCTGGTCTTTTGTTAGAGCAATGTTTAGGTCAACTGGCTCTGTTTAATTACTAAAATTGCTCGATTCAGTAAGTGTGGTATGTCTGCTGTACGCTCTTTTGTGTGCCCAAATTAGCAAACAATGTTAAATTATGCAATGACGTACCCGGGAAAAATTCCACCAAAATTTGAATTATCAAACTCATCCCATGCGCGTAAAGCAGAAGAATCATTTGTGATGCACACAATCGTTCGAAGTGAATGGTCCGGCGGCACCACGCGCAATGTTTCCCTCCACATTTCCAAAAGTTTGGCCTAGCGCCAAAATATCTACCCCCGCCCCCTTGCCACTTCCCCTCCCTTTTCTCCCTGGCCACAAGTCACATTTCCCCTGTTTCCTCCTTCCTTCCTTCCTAAGCTATAGCCGCTTCCTCGCTCTCGCCGTCTCGCATCCTACCACCGTGGTCGCCATGGTCTTCTTCAAAGACCTCTTTAGCGGTTCCTCCTCTGGCGACGACTCCTTCACCACCCGCGTATGCCTCTCTTCTCTCTCTCGGGCTATGACTTGGAATGAAGGATTTTTACCCGGCGGCCAATTTGAGTCATTTCTTCCTCTTGTAGCTCCCTAGGACCATTAGTGGCAATGAATGGAGCAGGGTGGCTGCAGATCTATCTACTCGTTGTCACCATCAATCTCCATGCATGAAGCTAGTTGCTTTGAATTTGTGGACAGTGGGAGGAAGTTTCTGGCATGTGGCAGAGAAGGTTAGACCCTCTTTCTTTGTTACAAATCATTTGTTAGATGTGATTCAGACACTGTCACGGTCCCAACCCATTCATACCACACCTTCAACCAAACGCATCCTAAGACAGTGTCACAGTTTGTACCTAGTATCCTAAATTGTAACCATCTCATCAGCGGTGCCATTAGAAAATTATTTGGCACCGCTTCGGCAGTTTGTGCAGCCAACTTTGGTCCATGCATCCAAGCAGCCAAGTAGTAAAATACTAAATCTTTATGGCACGAAGGAACTGGGCATCGGAGCAACTACGTGCTCCGGAGTTCGGGTCCCTGGTTTTTTCCGCTGCATTGGCTCACCAGTGCGGGGCACCGGTGTGAGATGTAGCAACAGTTGTCTTTACCCTAGTTTTGGCATACATAGTGGACGGCCTTAGTGCTATTAGTTCTATGTTACTAAATTTGTGCATGTACGCACCTGTTAGTATCAATTTGCTATCATCCAAACACTGTCGCTATGTTCTTGCAGTTATATTTACCTTCCTCATAAAATGTTCAATTTGTTATTTATTGTACATGAGTAAGAACTTGTAGCGTTGTTGTAGTTAATTATAGCTTCTGATGTTCCAGAATTTGGTTGTTGTCTCAGTAGCAATTAATTCATTTGCACATTGATCTTTTTGAGAAGATATGTCATAATTAACATGTTTCTTTAGTTTTTCAAAATAAGCATTAGTGATTTTCTATGTTGCTATAAACCCATTTCCCCTACAATTGTTATTGATCTAGTTTTAAATATTATAGGATGAACGGAAGTGTTCTTACTTGGAGTGGGTTGATCAAGAGTGGCCACAGTCCTTGAAGATGTGCCTAGCGAAGCTCTAGAGCATGTATGAGGAAGAGAACAGACGTAGGCTTAGAGAAACTTTTGTCAACGCTGAAGAATATTTGAAGATGCGGGATAAAAAGTGGAAGGTGGAGAATGAGCTCAGATTTTTTTAATCAGACTTTGATAAGATGATGTTGGCAAAGGACGAGGCACTTTCCCAGTTGGCCCGTGCAAAACAGGTTCTTACTGAACTGAAAGCAGAGGTGGATAAGACGAGCCTTGATGATCTCGATGAATATATTGTTCTAATATTGTTCTTATGAAGTTGAACTAGCTATATGTTGTACTGTGTTGTTTTCATGTAGCTATCGTACTGTGATGTATAATATATTTATGTGCCTGATATGAAATTGGCAAACAGCTATTCGATATGAAATGTGAATTTGCGTAATACTAGAATTATTAATTGTAAACTAATAAACCTGCTAAATGTGTCATGGAGCTTTGCAAATGGTTCTAGCAGTAAAAGCGCTTGTGATGGATAGCCCAATGCCACACAGTTTTATTCATCAAATCGTGTATGATGTAGTTGATAAAAGCAAATAGTTAACCAAGCCAGAGCGTGTGTGATAGTTACACCTTTCACACACGAGCCTACACATAAAACTGTGTGGGATGTACATACAAACAGAAACGTTTTCCCTGGATTGACTGTGTGGGATGTACATAAGAACGGAAACGCATTCCTTGGATTGACTATGTGTGATATACATACGAACGAAAACGTTTTCCCTGGATTGACTGTGTGGATGTACATAAGAACGGAAATGTATTCCTTGGATTGACTGTGTGTGATATACATACCTACGGAAATGTTTTTCTGGGATTCACCATGTGGGATGTACATACCTACGGAAATATTTTTCTGGGATTCACCGTGTGGGATGTACATACCTACGAAAATGATTGGGTTTCGATGCCTCACCCGATCGCACACAAGCTCATTTGATGTCCCAAGAGGGCCTATCCCCGACGATTTCTGGGTTGTGTTGGAAGGACCCCCTATCGCCCACACTCACTTGGCGACAGTTCCAAATGCCATCGCGGAAAGGGGTTAAAAACCGTTTGTATAACACCGACGCGTACTAGTGGTGGTGCATCAGATAGCTGAGATGGGGAAAGAGATATTGCATCCGCTCGATAATGCAGTGCATATAAAGTTTTTAGAAGTCAAACTATAGGATCGAAAGTATGTCTAGAGGGGGGGGTGATTAGACTACTTGACCAAATAAAAACTTAACCTTTTCCCAATTTTAGTTCTTGGCAGATTTTAGCTATTTTAGGACAAGTCAAGCAATCATCACACAATTCAAGCAAGCATGCAAAGAGTATATTGGCAGCAGAAAGTAAAGCATGCAACTTGCAAGAATGTAAAGGGAAGGGTTTGGAGAATTCAAACGCAATTGGAGACACGGATGTTTTTCCCATGGTTCGGATAGGTGGTGCTATCCTACATCCACATTGATGGAGACTTCAACCCACGAAGGGTAACGGTTGCGCGAGTCCACGGAGGGCTCCACCCACGAAGGGTCCACGAAGAAGCAACCTTGTCTATCCCACCATGGCCATCGTCCACAAAGGACTTGCCTCACTAGCGGTAGATCTTCACGAAGTAGGCGATCTCCTTGCCCTTACAAACTCCTTGGTTCAACTCCACAATCTTGTCGGAGGCTCCCAAGTGACACCTAGCCAATCTAGGAGACACCACTCTCCAAGAAGTAACAAATGGTGTGTTGATGATGAACTCCTTGCTCTTGTGCTTCAAATGATAGTCTCCCCAATACTCAACTCTCTCTCACAGGATTTGGATATGGTGGAAAGAAGATTTGAGTGGAAAGCAACTAGGGGAAGGCTAGATATCAAGATTCATATGGTAGGAATGGAATATCTTGGTCTCAACACATGAGTAGGTGGTTCTCTCTTAGAACATAAGAGTTGGAAGTGTAGATGTGTTCTGATGGCTCTCTCCACGAGTTAAGAGGAGGTGGAGGGGTATATATAGCCTCCACACAAAATCTAACCGTTACACACAATTTACCAATCTCGGTGGGACCGAATCAACAAACTCAGTCAGACCGAAATAGTAAACCTAGTGACCGTTAGAGATTTTCGTTGGGACTGACATGCAACTCGGTAGGACCGATATGGTTAGGGTTAGGGCATAACGTAATCTCGGTGAGACCGATTACACAAACTCGGTGAGACCGATTTTGGTAATAAGCTAACCAGAGAGTTGGTCAGGTAAACTCGGTGGGACCGATTTGCTCTTTCGGTGAGACCGAAATGTTACAAAAAGGAAACAGAGAGTTTACATTGCAATCTTGGTGGGACCGATCCGCTCTTTCGGTGAGACCGAAAAGTTACGAAAGGGAAACAAAGAGTTTGCAATCCCATCTCGGTGAGACCGAGATCCCTATCGGTAGAACCGATTTGCTAGGGTTTGGCAATGGCTATGACAAGTGAAACTCGGTGGCGCCGGGTTGAAAGAATCGGTAGGGCCGAGTTTGGCTTAGGGTTTATGTCAAATGTGGATATGGGAAAGTAGCTAAGGGTTTTGGAGCATATCACTAAGCACATGAAGCAAGAGGCTCATTAAGCAACACCTCATCCCTCCTTGATAGTATTGGCTTTTCCTAAAGACTCAATGTGATCTTGGATCACTAAAATATAAAATGAAGAGTCTTGAGCCTTTGAGCTTGAGCCAATCCTTTGTCCTTAGCATTTTGAGGGTTCCACTTTCACCATCCATGCCATGCCAATCATTGAGCTTTCCTGAAATAATCATCTTGGAATAGCATTAGCTCAATGAGCTATATGTTTTTATGAATTACCAAAACCACCTAGGGATAGTTGCACTTTCACAAACTTTGGAAACTTTGACCAAGTTTACGCAAATATTATTTATATCTACAGTACCAAAGATACATCATATGAAACTACATCTCATGATGAATCTAATGATATATGTTTGCCATTCTAGATGTAAATGTTTTTCTTCATGTACCTTGTCAAACTTTGTGATGTTTGACTTTTCAAAAATATCTATATGCTATGGACCGAAGAGAGTGCCTAAGTCGAGAGATATCAAGTGTGTGTGAAGGAGAATGAGTGAGTGTGCAAAAATACTATGTGTGTGAAAGAGAAAGGGACAACAAACGATAAATTAGAGAGAGTGTGTGTGTTCGTTTCTTATGCAAACATATCACGCATGCACCTTCGAGATAGAAAAATGCGGTGAGGAGATACACGAAGATGACTAGTGTGTGATTGTTTGCAACGGAGAGAGACACCCCTATAGCACATGTCGATAGAGGTCTAGCCAACAAGGGACAAAGGTCGAGAGGGACGCATGGAGAAGATGGGCGCATGGGGAGGGAGAGAGGGTGTGTTTGTGATAGAGAGATCCCCTCAAGATCATGAGGGGACTATATGGGTGGGAGATCGAGGGGCGAGGTGCGTGTGTGATAGAAAGATGCCCCGAGAGAATCGAGATAGACCATGCACATGTTTGTGATGGAGACTAAGAATTAGCTAGTCATATACATATAGGGGGACTACGTGTGCCTACAATTGAGTGAGAGACCATCATACTTGGATGGGCGTGAGATTGTGTGTACGTGTGCGTGTGAGACGGAGAGAGAACGAGGGAGAGAGAGAGTTTTAGCTGGGTCTATCGAGTGCGAGTGAGATATGTGAAGGAAATATGCCCTAGAGGCAATAATAAAGTTGTTATTTTATATTTCCTTATATCATGATAAATGTTTATTATTCATGCTAGAATTGTATTAACCGGAAACTTGGTGCATGTGTGGATACATAGACAAAACACCGTGTCCCTAGTAAGCATCTACTAGACTAGCTCATTAATCAAAGATGGTTAAGTTTTCTAACCGTAGACATGTGTTATCATTTGATGAACGGGATCACATCATTAGGAGAATGATGTGATGGACAAGACCCATCCGTTAGCTTAGCATATTGATCGTTTAGTTTTATTGCTATTGCTTTCTTCATGTCAAATACATATTCCTTTGACTATGAGATTATGCAACTCCTAGACACAGGAGGAATGCCTTATGTGCTATCAAATGTCACAACATAACTGTGATTATAAAGATACTCTATAGGTATCTCTGAAGGTGTTTGTTGGGTTGGCATAGATCGAGATTAGGATTTGTCACTCCGAGTATTGGAGAGGTATCTCTGGGCCCTCTTGGTAATGCACATCATAAGAAGCCTTGCAAGCAAAGTGACTAATGAGTGAGTTGCAGGATGATGTATTACAGAATGAGTAAAGAGACTTGCCGGTAACGAGATTGAACTAGGTATGAAGATACCGATGATCGAATCTCAGGCAAGTGACATACTGATGGACAAAGGGAATAATGTATGTTGTCATTATGGTACAACTGATAAAGATCTTTGTAGAATATGTGGGAACCAATATGAGCATCCATGTTCCGCTGTTGCTTATTGACTAGAGAGGTGTCTTGGTCTTGTCTACATAGTTCTCGAACCCGTAGGGTCCGCACGCTTAACGTTCGATGACGATTTTGTATTATATGAGTTATGTGATTTGGTGACTGAATGTTGTTCGGAGTCCCAGATGAGATCACGGACATGAAGAGGAGTCTCGAAATGGTCGAGAGGTAAAGATTGATATATAGGATGATGGTATTCGGACACCGGAAGTGTTCCGGGGGTACCAGGTACATATCGGGTCACCGGAAAGGGGTTCCGGGCACCCCCGGCAAAGATATGGGCCTAATGGGCCAAGAGGAGAAACGCAGCAGCCAACATGGGCTGCTGTGCCTCCCATATAGGCCAAACCTAGAGGGGAAGGAAAGATGGGAACAGAGAAAGGAAGGGGAGGGATTCAGCCTTCCCCTTCCTTCCCTCCTCCCGCCTCCTTCCTTCCCCCTCCGGAATTTATGGTAAGGGGGGCGAATAGGACTAGGGCCCCAAGTAGGATTCCTCCTACTTGGGCGCCCCCTTGGCTGCTCCCTCTCCCTCCCACCTATATATATGAGGGGGGGCGCCTAGAACACACACCAATGATTGTTCACCTTGTGCGGCGCCCCCTTCCACAGTTTACGCCTCCGGTCATATTCATGTAGTGCTTAGGCGAAGCCCTACGTGGATCACTTCACCATCACCATTACCACGCCGTCGTGCTGATGGTACTCTCCCTCGACACTTTGCTGGATCAAGATTTCGAGGGGATGTCATCGAGCTGAACATGTGCAGAACTCGGAGGTGGCGTATGTTCGGTGCTTGATCGGTCAAAACTAGAAGAAGTTCGACTGCATCAACCGTGTTGTCAAACGCTTCCGCTTTCGGTCTACGAGGGTACATGGACACACTCTCCCCCTCTCGTTGCTATGCATCTCCTAGATAGATCTTGTGTGAGTGTAGGCAAATTTTTGAAATTGCATGCTACGCTTCCCAACAATATGCATGTGTATGTGTGGCCCAGGGAGATGGAGAGTTTGAGAGAGAGGGGGAAGAGCTCCGAGACCATAGAGTGGTGCGTGAGAGTTACGAGCAATGAGCTAGGGAATTTGTGTGCGTACGATGAGTGCACCCAAGATATTTAGGTTGGACTAGAGAATCATACATAGTGTGCGAGAGAGACCTATACATGGAGTGTGCATGCGAACTAGAAGGACCCCCCCACACACACAAAGAGAGAAATAGAGAGGGAGGGAGAGGGACCAACAAGGTTTGTGTTTGGATGCGTGCGATAGAATTGAAGATTGTCGGTGAGAGATAGAGCAGGAGTCTGGGAGAGGGGGAGGTCATGTTTTATGCATCAAAGACTGATATAAACAATGTTTCAATATAAACTTGAATTCAAATATTTAAATTGGAGAACATGTTGTTTGCAATCCACACATGAACAGAGATATGCGTATCAAACAAGTTCATTAATTTGATTTTCAACATGTTCATGGAGTACTATAATACTGTACAACATGCTACTCGATTGAGGTGTTCAATTTTGGATTTAGTTCACTATTTTGACCTGGTGGACAAGCTATTTCATTGAATCGAGATATTTAATTTTGGGTTTGATTCCCGTTTTTGAGTGGGTCAACTATTTGTCATATAGTAAATCGTTAGCAATGAGCATGTAAAAACACATTAGTCCCGAGCATCATCTCTCCATCTAAAAAAAGTGGCAAGCTAATATTTCAAAATTTGATTCGAATCGACTTGGTAAGGTAGATGTGGATGCTCGTTCTCCCAAAATTTGAACGAACCGCTAAACACCCTCTTCTCGGTGGAATTCGCCCGAGCAAATAAATGGGAGACGCGAAATTACCGGCATATGTGGAACACACATCAATTGGCCCGTTGTACATCGAGGGTAGGTTCGTAACTTCATCAAAGAGCGCCTTCTCCTCGACCGAAATGACATGTGCCAAATAATTCATAAACCATGGGCGGCAAAACACCCTCTCCTCGCCCGAAATCGCTCGCGCCGACTATTTCAAAACACGCCCTCCTCGCCCGAAATTGCTCGCGTCCACTATTTTAAAACACGCCCTCCTCGCCCGAAATCGCTTGCGCCCACTATTTCAAAACACACCCCTCGCCCGAAATCACTCATGCCCACTATTTCAAAGCACGCCCTCCTCGCCCAAAATCGCTCGCGCCCACTATTTGGGAGAAGCAAAGTTACTCTACTATCCCCGGCCCTCAGTACACAGACCCAAGCCCAGAAGCCTAAAGGCAGGGGTAAAACTATAACTCCCCCACATTTCAGACAAATGCGTCTGTAAGACATGGTTCCCCCTCCCAATTCCCCATTCATACCTTGTGGGTGCCAAATCACCTTCTCCCCGGAAGCTCCCTTCTCACCAGCCATGAAACCTCAGCCCCTCCTCCATGGCGCCCCCACCGCACCAAATTCACCACCACCCTCCTCCCCCATGCCGGAGACGCGGTCCGTTTGCCATCGTGCACTGGGTTGTGTGCCTCTTACTCCATGCTGCCGGAGCTGCCTCAACGACGGCCGCGTGGACCGTACCGGAGCCGATTCATTCCCGCCATTGTGCACGACGCTGGAGCGGCTCCAGCTTTGGATGCCTCCAGGGTCCCAGCGCTGCTTCCCCGTAGCCATCGATCGTTGCAACATCTCTGCTTTCCTGCCGCCGGTTGCCACCGCAACCGCGCCAGCCTCACCGACTCGGCAGCTAGAGCTGCCTACTTCACCGGGCCGCAAGATAGGTCATACACTCATCTCAAATCACTTTATTTAGGCGTCAGTTGTCTGAATTTTTTTCTGGGCCAGTCGATTCCTAATGGGAAGCAGCACCCCTCGAGGCGGCGGAGCTCCTAGGCTGCTGGTTGGATGGTGTCTAACATAAGGGTGTGGGGGCGCAAGTTCGCCGCGGAAGCAGCACTTAGATGGCTATCTTAGAGTTGCATAGGTTGAAGGTACCGCCGCCGGATCTGGATGATGGCGAGTCTTTGTGGATTGGCCGGGGGCGGCGCAACCATGGCAGTGCGGTGGGGCGGGGAGCGGGGTTTTGGTCGGAGCTCTCGTGGCCATGGACGGTGGAGGGAGGCTGCTCTGCCAGTGGTCGTTGGCTCTTCGAGGAAGATTCTGAACAGTGTTAGCCAGGAGGCACAAGACGGCCATCAAGCCATCTGGCGTTGATCGGACAGTACTAAAATAAAATAAAATCATGTGACCCCAATTTAGTCTTCAGTCAATAGACGTGTGACCACTCTCATACCTTACTGTTGATCTCTTAGGGTATTTTTTCAGATCAGAGATATATATGTGTCATTCATAACATTATGTGTTTTCTGCATCTTCAGCCACATTGTCTTCCTTCTCACCGCAGCTACTCCAACAAGGGAAGCATACGCCGGAAGGGAGCTATAGTCCCCACTCAACAATTCCCTACATCAAATGTGTGTGCCCAACATGGACAGCCACAACAACTGCAGGTCCATCGACAAGTCAGCACATGATGCTCACTCATATGGATGGCGGCCAGTTAGGTCATACCCTCATCTTACTTGTGTTCAACATTTATGGCTTTGATATTCATCTAAGCATGGAAAAAGATTATCATAGTTCATTGTATATTCATGCTGATCTCTTACGGGTCTTGTTCAGGAGTTAACTTTGTTCCATAGTTCAGCTAATAGACTTGTTCTTTAGGTAACGTTGTTCCATAGTTATCATCCATCAGCCAATGCTATCCCACAGGCTGGTGATTATAGTATTATACCACTTCTAGTATTACCTATGTTGTTCTTTAATACTTTTGTGTGCCATCTAGTTAATCTCGAGCACAAACGATACATATTTTGTAGCTTTCACTATGTTCTCCCTTTAGTTTTTTAGACCCGTTGCTTCTAGTTAACCCCAGCCCTACTATTTATGTTGTCTCCTACAGGCACCCATTACATAAATCTAACTACTAGTTGTCTTCCATGCATGTCAGATATAATTGCACACACTGATATATCCATAAGAACCTCATGGAGCAATGTAACGTCCAACAAACTTGACGTCAATGATATCCAATATGATGGAACATGTAAAGGCAATTCTTCAGAAGACTTGCGGAAAGATGATGAATCCTATTCACCCCACAAGGTCCTTGCTCTAACTTGGCATGTGATATGGGTACAACATGCATATAATGTCCTAAAGTGCATCTACTCTGTTGTAATGCCATGTGCTTAGCCTACTGATCATGCATGTAAATGTGTCATGCCTTCCTGTTTTTCAGTACCTATTCCATTCATGATAACATGTTTTCAAATTCAAGTACTGTCATTCTACTCTATCGCAATGCCATCTGCTTAGTTTGGACATCATGCTTCTGAATATCTTATGCATTGTTATTCATCAGTATGTACTTCATTTGTCTACCATACCATGTTCTTTTACATTGAAGTGGTGTACTAGTGCTCTGTTGCAATGCCATCTTAGTTTCCCAATCATACACACATATGTTGCCTTAGTGTTTTTCTGTATGTATTCCACTAGCATACAATTTTACATTCAACTAGTATTTTTTTTACTCTATTGTCCTGTCATATCCCTAGCTCTTACATCATACTCCCTCCGTCTGGACTATATGTAACAGAAATGGATAAAAATGGATGTTTCTAGAACTGAAATACGCCTAGACCCATCCATTTATTTCCATATGGAGGGAATACATGTTAATATTTCATGCCTTTCTATTCTTCAGTACCTATTCCATCTCTCTGTTGTAGCATGTTTTATAATTGAAGCACCATTCTTTAATATAAGGCATGTAAGGGGAAGACGGCTATGTTACAATCTGAAGGGTCATGAACAAGGTCTTTCCAAAAGATCCAAACGCCAGGAGATAGTAAACCAACTCCACTTTTCATAGATACTGCTCCAGCACAGAGAAACCCAACTCCTACTAATAATAAGCAGATTCCGGTGGCCAAGGAACAAGTCCGCTCTAGTCCAACAAAAATATGTCAACTCCATTCTAAGAAGCATGTGCGTATCCTCGCATCATGAAATTTTATAGCATTCTGATCATATTTTCTACATGTTTCTTACCCATCCCTCTTTTAGAAAATAAGCTTAAAGGATAGAAGACTTTCTGCACTAGGATCGTATTCGAGGAAAGTATCTGGCGGGAATTCTCTGTGCTCCAATGCTGATGTAAGTACCTGTTGTATATCACTATATTTTTACATCAGCATGTATTTTGTTAATCGGCATGAATCCAACCTTTATCTGATCTAAATTTAGTTGTAGCAAAATGTATAATTAAAGGCGACAATGTTGATTTTTGTAAGGAAAACTGCCTGGTAGTTTTGCATACTGAGCTACATGAGTGTACTATCTCATATCATGCACATTACTAAATTGTAGTGCTGCTCCGGTTTCCCATTCATTCATTGTCTTAATGTTGCTTTCGTATTACCTTACCTGGTTGATGATAGCCGTGCCATATTGTGTTAATTTGGTGTAGGCTGGTGTGGTCTGGTTGCCCAAATGTTTGTTGTGTCAATGTTACTTTCCTATTATCTTACCTGGCCAATGATAGTAATGCTAGTGTGTTAATTTGGTGCAGGCTACTGAAGATAAGAAGACAAACTCTAAAAACAGCAAGGCAACCCATTGTTTCTTTCCAATAAATCAAGGCCAGGTAATATGGCAATAACTCTTGATTAATCTGTTCGGTTCCCCTCCTAATTTATGTTACGATGCAGTGGTTGTCGGTGTCAAAACCGGTGGATCTCGGGTAGGGGGTCCTGAACTGTGCGTCTAAGGTCGATGGTAACAGGAGACAGGGACACGATGTTTACCCAGGTTCGGGCCCTCTCTATGGAGGTAATACCCTATGTCCTGCTTGATTGATATTGATGAATATGAGTATTACAAGATTTGATCCACCTCGAGATCGTAATGGCTAAACCCTAGAGGTCTAGCTGTATGGCTATGATAATGAATCTCCCCTATCCGAACTAAGTCCTCTGGTTTATATAGACACCGGGAGGATCTAGGGTTACACAAAGTCGGTTACAAAGAAAGGAATCTACATATCCAGTCGCCAAGCTTGCCTTCCATGCCAAGGAGAGTCTCATCCGGACACGGGTACAGTCTTCGGTCTTTGTATCTTCACATCCCATCAGTTCGTCCCATGGCTAACAGGCCGGACGCCCGAGGACCCCTTAGTCCAGGACTCCCTCAGTAGCCCCTGAACCTGGCTTCAATGACGAGGAGTCTGGCACATAGAGTTGTCTTCGGCATCGCAAGGCGGGTTCCCTTCTTTCTGAACTCCAAAACAGTCTTTGGACAAATTGATTGTGTCCGAATCTGCAACACACAGCCGTAGAAAGTATAGTATTCCACGAATCCAATCTGCTAACAACTTTAGTAATGTGATGTCACGCTTCCCGGTCATTATTTCAAACTGTTTCCCGTCTCACTGTTCCATGTTTCGGGCATGGTTTTTATTGGCACGTCTTGTCGAAGCAGATATCATGTCCCCTTATTGCGGGATTTTCATCAATACGAGCGTGGGTAACCCAACCGTCCTGCGGGAAAGATTCCTTAGGAATAGGCAGGTTCTTTGGCTTATGTGGAGGCGTTAAATACCCGCGGCCTTTATAAAGGAATCAAGGGCCGTCCTTTTATGCCAAACCTCTCCTCAGCCTTCCCAACCTCGAGCTCTAGCACCCAAGGTTCGACTTCATCGTTTCAAGCCTCCCCATCATGTCCGGATCCAGCTTCCAAGGCCGATGGGTGGCTTCCTCCGTTACAGAGGAGGATATCGCAAGGCTTCTGGCGGCCAGATATTTGACCGTGGAGGTCCACCACAGGCTTCCTGCTCAAGGACAGGTTATTCCGACCCCTAGATTTGGTGAGAGGGTCGTATTCATCTCCCACTTCCTCTGGGGGTTAGGGTTCGCTCTTCACCCCTTCGTTCGGGGGCTAATGTTTTATTACGGACTAGATTTTCATGATCTAGCCCTAGACTCTATCCTCCACGTATCGGCGTTTATCATTACATGCGAGTCCTTCCTCCGAATCCCCCCACAGTTCGGCTTATGGCTCAAGACCTTCAGTGTGAAGCCGAAGGTAGTCGACGGGGAACAGGTGGAGTGCGGCGGTGCTATGATCAGCCAACTCACCGGCACTCCTTGGCCAAAAGGTTCTTTTACCTGAACTTCCAATCACTGGCAGCGGGAGTGGTTTTATGTTACGGAGCCCCGCAGCACCAACTGGGTAGCTGCACCCACATTCCGTCCTGGCCCATCGTTACAGCTTGCATCATGGGTCAACAAGGGGCTGGACTGGGGATCAGTTGATGAAGTGCAGACTTTATAGAGCTGCATCCGAACCCTCCTCGAGAGAGACATTGATCTTGTCAACATGGTCCAAGTGATGTTAGTTCACCGAATCCTGCCATGCCAGCGCTGGTCTCGCCGCATGTGGGAGCTTAATCCAGAAGGACCACAAACCCTCCAACACTTCTTCGGCACCACACACAAAGGGATGTGGAAGTTATTTTTCGGGAATCGGAAACGCTGGCCTTAACTGCAACCATCCAGATACCCCGGTAAACACTTGGATCCTAAACACTTCGTGATTATGCATACTGTAATATGGTACTAAGCAAGCTATCTTCTTCCAGGGCTGGATAAAGAAAGCGGAACTAATTATGTGTCCGGCCCCTCTGCCCGAGGGCCCAGCGAATCCTATTCTAACAAGTATGATGGCCCTGGCACCATACCAGATGCCTGTGAAGGAGGGCGAGGCTGAGAGTGAGAGGACCAAATATGGCCCCTATTCCAAGGGTATGTCCGACTTTGTGTCCGGGGGAATCAAAATCCCCTCATCCGAAGACAAAAGTGAAGGGGGGGGGGGCACAGTCTCCTTCCCTCCTAGGAAGAAAAGGGCCGCCTCCGAAGATTGGGAGAAGCAGGCTCCTAAGCGAGGCAAGATGCCTCAGGTGAAGGAAATATGCCCTAGAGGCAATAATAAAGTTATTTTTTATTTCCTTATATCATGATAAATGTTTATTATTCATGCCAGAATTGTATTAACCGGAAACATAATACATGTGTGAATACATAGACAAACAGAGTGTCACTAGTATGCCTCTACTTGACTAGCTCATTAATCAAAGATGGTTATGTTTCCTAACCATGGACAAAGAGTTGTTATTTGATTAACGGGATCACATCATTAGGTGAATGATCTGATTGACATGACCCATTCCATTAGCTTAGCACCCGATCGTTTAATATGTTGCTATTGCTTTCTTCATGACTTATACATGTTCCTATGACTATGAGATTATGCAACTCCCGTTTGCCGGAGGAACACTTTGTGTGCTACCAAACATCACAACGTAACTGGGTGATTATAAAGGTGCTCTACAGGTGTCTCCAAAGGTACATGTTGGGTTGGCGTATTTCGAGATTAGGATTTGTCACTTCGATTGTCGGAGAGGTATCTCTGGGCCCTCTCGGTAATGCACATCACTTAAGCCTTGCAAGCATTGCAACTAATGAGTTAGTTGCGGGATGATGTATTACGGAACGAGTAAAGAGACTTGCCGGTAACGAGATTGAACTAGGTATTGGATACCGACGATCGAATCTCGGGCAAGTAACATACCGATGACAAAGGGAACAACGTATGTTGTTATGCGGTCTGACCGATAAAAGATCTTCGTAGAATATGTAGGAACCAATATGGGCATCCAGGTCCCGCTATTGGTTATTGACCGGAGACGTGTCTCGGTCATATCTACATTGTTCTCGAACCCGTAGGGTCCGCACGCTTAAGGTTTCGATGACTGTTATATTATGAGTTTATGAGTTTGGATGTACCGAAGGAGTTCGGAGTCGCGGATGAGATCGGGGACATGACGCGGAGTCTCGAAATGGTCGAGACGTAAAAATCGATATATTGGACGACTATATTCGGACATCGGAAAGGTTCCGAGTGATTCGAGTATTTTTCGGAGTACCGGAGAGTTACGGGAATTCGCCGGGAGAAGTATTGGGCCTTATTGGGCCATACGGGAAAGAGAGAGGGGCTGCCTAGGGCAGGCCGCGCGCCCCCCAAGGCCTAGTCCGAATTGGACTAGGGGGAGGGGCTGCGCCCCTTCCTTGTTTCCTACTCCTACTACATGGAAGGACTCTTAGTTGGACTAGGAAAGAGGGAATCCTACTCCCGGTGGGAGTAGGACTCCCCTAGGGCGCGCCATAGAGAGGGCCGGCCCTCCCCTCCTCCACTCCTTTATATACGGGGGCAGGGGGCACCCCATAGACACACAAGTTGATCCACGTGATCATATTCTTAGCCGTGTGCGGTGCCCCCTTCCACCATAGTCCTCAATAATATTGTAGCGGTGCTTAGGCGAAGCCCTACGACAGTAGTACATCAAGATCGTCACCACACCGTCGTGCTGACGGAACTCTTCCCCGACACTTTGCTGGATCGGAGTCCGGGGATCGTCATCGAGCTGAACGTGTGCTAGAACTCGGAGGTGCCGTAGTTTCGGTGCTTGATCGGTCGGGCCGTGAAGACGTATGACTACATCAACCGCGTTGTCATAACGCTTCCGCTATCGGTCTACGAGGGTACGTAGACAACACTCTCCCCTCTCGTTGCTATGCATCACCATGATCTTGCGTGTGCGTAGGAATTTTTTTGAAATTACTACGTTCCCCAACAGTGGTATCCGAGCCTAGGTTTTATGTGTTGATGTTATATGCACGAGTAGAACACAAGTGAGTTGTGGGCGATATAAGTCATGCTGCTTACCAGCATGTCATACTTTGGTTCGACGGTATTGTTGGATGAAGCGGCCCGGACCGACATTACGCGTACGCTTACACGAGACTAGTTCTACCGCCGTGCTTTGCACACAGGTGGCTGGCGGGTGTTAGTTTCTCCAACTTTAGTTGAACCGAGTGTGGCTACGCCCGGTCCTTGTGAAGGTTAAAACAGCACCAACTTGACAAACTATCGTTGTGGTTTTGATGCGTAGGCTTAAGCCCGTAGCAGCCACGTAAAACTTGCAACAACAAAGTAGAGGACGTCTAACTTGTTTTTGCAGGGCATGTTGTGATGTGATATGGTCAAAACATGATGAGATATAAGTTGTTGTATGAGATGATCATGTTTTGTTGAAGTTATCGGCAACTGGCAAAAGCCTTATGGTTGTCTCTTTATTGCATAAGATGCAAGCGCCAAATAATTGCTTTACTTTATCGCTATGCGATAGCAATAGTTGCAAGAGCAATAGTTGGCGAAACAACCGTGTGACGACACATTGATATAGATCAAGATGATGGAGATCATGGTGTCATGCTGGTGACGATAGAGATCATGACAGTACTTTGGAGATGGAGATCAAAGGCGCAAGACGATGATGGCCATATCATGTCACATATTTTGATTGCATATGATGTTTATCTTTTATACATCTTATTTTGCTTAGTTTGATGGTAGCATTTTAAGATGACCTCTCACTAATTATCAAGAAGTGTTCTCCCTGAGTATGCACCATTGCGAAAGTTCTTCGTGCTGAGACACTATGTGATGATCGGGTGTGATAGGCTCTACGTTCAAATACAACGGGTGCAAAACAGTTGCACATGCGGAATACTCAGGTTATACTTGACGAGCCAAGCATATACAGATATGGCCTCGGAACACAGAGACCGAAAGGTCGAGCGTGAATCATATAGTAGATATGATCAACATAGTGATGTTCACCAATGAAACTACTCCATCTCACGTGATGATCGGACATGGTTTAGTTGATTTGGATCACGTAATCACTTAGAGGATTAGAGGGATGTTTATCTAAGTGGGAGTTCTTAAGTAATATGATTAATTGAACTTAAATTTATCATGAACTTAGTCCTGGTAGTATTTTGCAAATCATGTTGTAGATCAATAGCTCGCGTTGTTGCTTCCCTGTGTTTATTTTGATATGTTCCTAGAGAAAATTGTGTTGAAAGATGTTAGTAGCAATGATACGGATTGGATCCGTGATCTAAGGTTTATCCTCATTGCTGCACAGAGGAATTATGTCCTTGATGCACCGCTAGGTGACAGACCTATTGCAGGAGCAGATGCAGACGTTATGAACGTTTGGCTAGCTCAATATGATGACTACCTGATAGTGTAGTGCACCATGCTTAACAACTTAGAATTGGGACTTAAAAGACATTTTGAACGCCATGGACCATATGAGATGTTCCAGGAGTTGAAGTTAATATTTCAAGCAAATACCCGAGTTGATAGATATGAGTCTCCAACAAGTTCTATAGCTAAAAGATGGAGGAGAATTGCTCAACTAGTGAGCATGTGCTCAAATTGTCTGGGTACTACAATCGCTTGAATCAAGTGGGAGTTAATCTTCCAGATAAGATAGTGATTGACAGAATTCTCTAGTCACCATCACCAAGTTAGTAGAACTTCGTGATGAACTATAGTATGCAAGGGATGACAAAAACGAATCCCGAGCTTTTCATGATGATGAAATCAATGAAGGTAGAAATCAAGAAAGAGCATCAAGTGTTGATGGTTGACAAGATCACTAGTTTCAAGAAAAGGGCAAAGGGAAAAAGGGGAACTTCAAGAAAACTAGCAAGCAAGTTGCTGCTCAAGTGAAGAAGCCCAAGTCTGGTCCTAAGCCTGAGACTAAGTGCTTCTACTGCAAAGGGACTGGTCACTGGAAGCGGAACTACCCCAAGTGATTGGCGGATAAGAAGGATGGCAAAGTGAACATAAGTATATTTGATATACATGTTATTGATGCGTACTTTACTAGTGTTTATAGCAAACCCTCAGTATTTGATACTAGTTCAGTTGCTAAGAGTAGTAACTCGAAACGGGAGTTGCAGAATAAACAGAGACTAGTTAAGGGTGAAGTGACAATGTGTGTTGGAAGTGGTTCCAAGATTGATATGATCATCATCGCACACTCCCTATAATTTCGGGATTAGTGTTGAACCTAAATAAGTGTTATTTGGTTGAGCATGAATATGATTTGATCATGTTTATTGCAATACGGTTATTCATTAAAGTCAGAGAATAATTGTTGTTCTGTTTACATGAATAAAACCTTCGATGGCCATACATCCAATGAAACAAGTTCGTTGGATCTCGATCATAGTGATACACATATTCATAATATTGAAACCAAAAGATGCAAAGTTAATAATGATAGTGCAACTTATTTGTGGCACTACCGTTTAGGTCATATTGGTGTAAAGCGGATGAAGAAACTCCATGCTGATGGGTTTTTGGAATCACTTGATTATGAATCAGTTGATGCTTACGAACCATGCCTCATGGGCAAGATGACTAAGACTCTGTTCTTCGGAACAATGGAGCGAGCAACAGATTTGTTGGAAATCATACATACTGATGTATGTGGTCCGATGAATATTGAGGCTCGCGACAAGTATCATTATTTTCTAATCTTCACAGATGATTTGAGCAGATATGAGTATATCTACTTGATGAAACATAAGTCTGAAACATTTGAACAGTTCAAAGAATTTCAGAGTGAAGTGGAAAATCATCGTGACAAGAAAATAAAAGTTTCTACGATATGATTGCAGAGGTAAAATATTTGAGTTACGAGTTTGGCCTTCAATTAAAACAATGTGAAATAGTTTCACTACTCACGCCACCTGGAACACCATAGTGTAATGGTGTGTCCGAACGTCATAATCGTACTTTATTAGATATAGTGTGATCTATGATGTCTCTTACCGATCTACCACTATCGTTTTGGGGTTATGCATTAGAGACAGCTGCATTCACGTTAAATAGGGCACCATCTAAATCCGTTGAGACGACACCGTGTGAACTATGGTTTGGCAAGAAACCTAAGTTGTCGTTTCTTAAAGTTTGGAGTTGTGATGCTTATGTGAAAAAGTTTCATCTCGATAAGCTCAAACCCAAATCGGAAAAGTGCGTCTTCATAGGATACCCTAAAGAAAATGTTGGGTACACCTTCTATCACAGATCCGAAGGCAAGATATTCGTTGCTGAGAATGGATCCTTTCCAGAGAAGGAGTTTCTCTCGAAAGAAGTGAGTGGGAGGAAAGTAGAAAACTTGATAAGGTAATTGTACCTTATCCCTTATTGGAAAGTAGTTCATCACAAAAATCTGTTCTGGTGACTACTACACCAATTAGTGAGGAAGCTAATGATGATGATCATGTAACTTCAGATCAAGTTACTACCGAATCTTGTAGGTAAACCAGAGTGAGATCCACACCAGAGTGGTACGGTAATCCTGTTCTGGAGGTCATGACCATGACGAACCTACGAACTATGAGGAAGCGATGATGAGCCCAGATTCCGCGAAATGGTTTGAGGCCATGAAATCTGAGATATGATCCATGTATGAGAACAAAGTTTCGACTTTGGTTGACTTGCCTGATGATCGGCAAGCAATTGAGAATAAATGGATCTTCAAGAGGAAGACGGACGCTGATAGTAGTGTTACTATCTACAAAGCTAGAATTGTCGCAAAAAGTTTTCGACAAGTTCAAGGTGTTAACTATGATGAGAGCTTCTCACTCGTATCTATGCTTGAGTCTGTCCGAATCATGTTAGTAATTGCCGCATTTTATGAAATCTGGCAAATGGATAAACAAAACTGCATTCCTTAATGGATTTATTAAAGAAGAGTTGTATATGATGCAACCAGAAGGTTTTGTCAATCCGAAAGATGCTAACAAAATGTGCAAGCTCGAGCGATCCATCTGTGAACTGGTGCAAGCATCTCGGAGTTGGAATATACGCTTTGATGAGTTGGTCAAAGCATATAGTTTTATACAGACTTGCAGTGAAGCCTGTATTTACAAGAAAGTGAGTGGGAGCACTACAGCATTTCTGATAAAGTATATGTGAATGACATATTGTTGATAAAAAATAATGTAGAATTATTCTATAAAGCATAAAGGAGTGTTTGAAAGGAGTTTTTCAAAGAAAGACCTCGGTGAAGCTGCTTACATATTAAGCATCAAGATCTATAGAGATAGATCAAGACGCTTGATAAGTTTTTCAATGAGTACATACCTTGACAATATTTTGAAGTAAGTTCAAAATGGAACAGTCGAAGAAAGAGTTCTTGGCTGTGTTACAAGGTGTGAAATTGAGTAAGACTCAAATCTCGACCACAGCAGAAGATAGAAAGAGAATGAAAGTCATTCCCTATGCCTTGGCCATAGGTTCTATAAAGTATGTCATGATGTATACCAGATTTATTGTATTCCATGCACTGATTTGGCAAGGGAGTACAATAGTGATCTAGGAGTAGATCACTGGACAACGGTCAGAATTATCCTTAGTGAAATAAGGATATGTTTCTCGATTATGGACATGACAAAAGGGTTCGTCGTAAAGGGTTACGCCGATGCAAGTTTTGACACTAATCTAGATGACTCTAAGTCTCGGTATATATACATATAGAAAGTGGGAGCAATTAGCTAGAGTAGCTCCATGCAGAGCATTGTTGACATAGAAATTTGCAAAATACATGTGGATCTGAATATGGCAGACCCATTGACTAAAATTCTCTCACAAGCAAAACATGATCACACCTTAGTACTCTTTGGGTGTTAATCACATAGCGATGTGAACTAGATTACCGAATCTATTAAACCCTTTGGGTGTTGGTCACATGGCGATGTGAACTATGGGTGTTAATCACATGATGATGAGAACTATCGATGTTAATCACATGGAGATGTGATCTAGATTATTGACTCTAGTGCAAGTGGGAGACTGAAGGAAATATGCCCTAGAGGCAATAATAAAGTTATTATTTATTTCCTTATATCATGATAAATGTTTATTATTCATGCTAGAACTGTATTAAACGGAAACATAATACATGTGTGAATACATATACAAACAGAGTGTCACTAGTATGCCTCTACTTGACTAGCTCGTTAATCAAAGATGGTTATGTTTCCTAACCATGGACAAAGAGTTGTTATTTGATTAACGAGGTCACATCATTAGTTGAATGATCTGATTGACATGACCCATTCCATTAGCTTAGCACCCGATCATTTAGTATGTTGCTATTGCTTTCTTCATGACTTATACATGTTCCTATGACTATGAGATTATGCAACTCCCATTTACCGGAGGAACACTTTGTGTGCTACCAAACATCACAACGTAACTGGGTGATTATAAAGGAGCTCTACAGGTGTCTCCAAAGGTAGATGTTGGGTTGGCGTATTTCAAGATTAGGATTTGTCACTCCGATTGTCGGAGAGGTATCTCTGGGCCCTCTCGGTAATGCACATCACATAAGCCTTGCAAGCATTGCAACCAATGAGTTAGTTGTGATATGATGTATTACGGAATGAGTAAAGAGACTTGCCGGTAACGAGATTGAACTAGGTATTGGATACCGACGATCGAATCTCAGGCAAGTAACATACCGATGACAAAGGGAACAACGTATGTTGTTATGTGGTCTGACCGATAAAGATCTTCGTAGAATATGTAGGAGCCAATATGGGCATCCAGGTCCCGCTATTGGTTATTGACCGAAGATGTGTCTCAGTCATGTCTGTATTATTCTCGAACTGTAGGGTCCGCACGCTTATCGTTACGATGACAGTTATTATGAGTTTATGCATTTTGATGTACCGAAGTTAGTTCGGAGTCCCGGATGTGATCACAGACATGACGAGGAGTCTCGAAATGGTCGAGGCATAAAGATTGATATATTGGAAGCCTATATTTGGACATCAGAAGTGTTCCGGGTGAAATCGGGATTTTACCGGAGTACCGGGAGGTTACCGGAACCCCCCGGGAACCATATGGGCCTTAGTGGGCTTTAGTGGAAAGGAGAAAGGGGCAGCCCAAGGTGGGCCGCGCGCCTCCCCCCTCCCCTAGTCCTATTAGGACTAGGAAAGGTGGCCGGGCCCCTCTCTCTCTTTCCCCCTCGGGGAATCCTATTCCAACTAGGATTGGGGGGGGGAGTCCTACTCCCGGTAGGAGTAGGACTCCTCCCGCGCCCTCCTCCTGGCCGGCCGCACCCTCCCCCTTGGCTCCTTTATATACGGAGGCAAGGGGGCACCCTAGACACACAAGTTGATCATTGAGATCGTTCCTTAGCCGTGTGCGGTGCCCCCTGCCCCCTGCCACCATATTCCACCTCGATTATATTGTAGCAGTGCTTAGGCGAAGCCCTGCGATGGTAGTACATCAAGATCGTCACCACGCCGTTGTGCTGACGGAACTCCTCCCCGACGCTTTGCTGGATCGGAGCCCGGGGATCGTCATCGAGCTGTACGTGTGCTAAGAACTCGGAGGTGCCGGAGTAACGGTGCTTGGATCGGTCGGATCGGGAAGACGTACGACTACTTCCTCTACGTTGTGTCAACGCTTCCGCAGTCGATCTGCGTGGGTACGTAGACAACACTCTCCCCTCTCGTTGCTGTGCATCACCATGATCTTGCGTGTGCGTAGGAAATTTTTGAAATTACTACGTTCCCCAACAAGTAGTACATCAAGATCGTCACCACGTGTAGCGACCCGACCCGAATGGATCAAGTCTACTGTGCTCCGGTGTCATCCCTGGATCAGTAATGCTGACACCACACAGTACTTCGAAGGATTTATATATTACAACGATGTCTCCGAAGAGAACTTATTACATAAATATGGCTTAAGGCCATCTAATAACGATAACAGCAGAAGACTTGGAAGATAAGTGGGTCCATCAACTCCAACGGCATCACTGAGTATAGAACCATGACCTAAGCACCTTAATCGTCGTCTGAAAAGTCTGCAACATTTAAAGTTGCAGCCCGAAACGGGTCAGCACATGGAATATGCTGGCAAAGTAACACATAGAGAGTAATGGAATGAAATAGCTATACTATATGCATATTTGGCTGGTGGAAAGCTCTATGCTTACTATTTTGCGTAAAGCCAGTTTTTCCCTACTGCAAAGGAATAAATTTATTTAACTATCATGGTGGTTGTTAAACATTGAGAATGGTTGACAGCATTCTCAATCCCAACTAAAAGTGAACAATTAAAACCCAACAATATTAATTAGAAGTAACATGATGAGATTCACATGATATTCAAGTACTAGATACTCAAGATTGTCCATAACCGGGGACACGGCTAATCATGATTAGTTTGTTACACTCTGCAGAGGTTTGCACACTTTTCCCCACAAGACTCGATCGCCTCCGTTGGATTCCTCGCACTACATGGTGTTTGAGAAACGGATGACCGAGACATAGTCTTTCAGAAGCGCTACCACCTTACGATGGAGTAGACCGTACCACCTACATCCCCTACATCTGCTAGTCTACCCCTATAAGAGTTCGCACGACTTAGTCAACTATGCCAGAGCCCATATTGGCTTGTGGCTGCACACGTAAGTATTTAGCATGAAAGATCTTATGATCCCTTTGAGCCTGGGTGGCGGTCCAAAATAAAACAGGCAAGTCCTGATAGACGTCAGGTGCCTCAATCCACCCAGATGTGTGTTTAAGTTGCCACCTTAGATAAACCATTAAAATTATCAATCTCACATCTGTCATGGATATCACTCACCCAATCCACGTCTACTAGCATAGCATGGCATAATAAGCAAACGTAGAAGTAACTCCCAAAGGTTTCATAATAAACAGGTAATAGGTACTACCTCATCTACTTCCCATCCCACAATTTAATTAGATCCTAATCATGCAATGTGTGAGGATGGATCTAATGCAATAAAACTGGGTTGTAGAAAAGGTATGATCAAAGTGTTACTTGCCTTGCTGATGATCCGCGAGTCCTAGAGATTCGAAGTAACAAGCGGCGCAATCCGGGTAATCTATCACAGACAAACAACAAGCATACAATAAGTACTCATCTAATGCACAGGTAAAACTCGAACAAGAGATCGAACCAGATAGTTCAACTTAAGAACTCCGGTTGCAAAGAGAGAAAGAACCGAACAAAGAAACCGAAAACAAACGGCGGAAGAAAACAACTCGGTTCTAGCAAGTTGAAACTAGGTCAAGTTTTACAGTGGCAAAACTTAGTTAAAGTTGATTAGTCGGAATGACGGTTTTGAAACGAAACTCCAGGCGCTTGAATCACCTGATTCCGATAAACGAGCGAGAAGATAAACTAGAACGAAGATCGGATCTGAGATCGCGATCGAGGAATAAATCCGACGAAAAGAAAAAGAAGAACGGTTAAACGAATGGACGTTCGTTAACCGGGAACAATCCGGTGATCACGTTCATTAGGACGAACAGTCCGGCGAACGGTCTCGAGGCAACTAAATCGGAAAAGAAAACGAATCCGATCTAGGGTTTCGGAAAAGAAAACCGAACGAAAAACCGATCTAGAAAACTGGAACGGTTTAGAGAAGAAAAGAATCGGAAAGATTTAGAAGAAAACCGATCCGAGGAAAAGAAAGAGAGACGCGGCGCGGTACCTCGGCGAGGTCTCCGGCGAACAGGGCTCCGGCGGCGGCGAGCAAGGGCGGCGGCGGCTAAGGGCGGCGGCGGCGCGTGACGCAGGGCGCGGGCGGCGGCGACTCTAGGCGCGGCGCGGGGTGAGGGCGCGGTGGTGGCTTGGGGTTTGGTGTGGGATTTAGAGGGGGGTGCTTGGGTATTTATATAGGTGAGGGGAGAGGATACTTCGGGTAGGGGGCAAGAAAAAGAGGAGGAAAAAGAGTAGGAGAAGGAATCCTAAAAAAAGGCAACCCGAGTCCTACTAGGACTCTAGGCGGTAGCGGCTCCCTCCTACGCGGGCGCGCTAGGCGCGTGCGAGGCCTGGCCTTGGCCGGCCGGCTGGCTTGGGCCTTAGCCCAAGGCGCGCTGGATTTTTTTAAAACGGTTACGCGCGCAGAAAAACAAAAGAAAAGAGATCTAAACGAACTCCAAAACTTCTAAAGTAAATTTTCCCCGACTCCTAAAAATGAGTCGAACAAAATGAACTTTTCTCCGGGCCTAAAATGCAAATTTTTGAAAACGCGCATTTTTCCCTATCCAAATAAAAGGCAAATAAACTCCGACAAAAACCAATGATCCTCTTTTCAAAATTTGAGAAGACTCAAATATGAAAATAACGTAAATCTCCAACTCTCTCCGAGGGTCCTTGAGTTGCGTGAAATTTCTAGGATCGGCAAAATGCAAGAAAATATGATATGCATGATGATCTAGTGTATAACATTCCAAATTGAAAATTTGGGATGTTACAAACCTACCCCCCTTAAGATGAATCTCGCCCTCGATATTCGGGTTGGCTAGAAAATAGGTGAGGGTGGTCCTTAAGCAAATCTTCTTCTCTCTCCCAGGTGGCTTCATCCTCTGAATGGTGGTTCCACTGAACTTTGCAAAACTTGATAACCTTGCTGCAGGTAACTCTGCTGGCAAACTCGAGAATCTTGACTGGTTTCTCTTCATACGTTAAGTCGTCCTTCGACTGAATTGCTTCAAGCGGCACTGTATCTCTTAGTGGTACCTCCGCCATCTCGGCGTGACATTTCTTCAGCTGAGAAACATGGAATACGTCATGAACTCCTGACAGCCCCTCTGGTAATTCCAACTTATAAGCGACTTCTCCCATACGTTGCAAGATCTTATATGGTCCAACGAAACGCGGTGCTAATTTTCCCTTAACTCCAAAGCGCTTAACTCCTCGAAGTGGGGATACTCGGAGATACACTCTGTCTCCGGTTTCGTAAACCGTCTCCTCGCGTTTAGAATCTGTGTAGCTCTTCTGCCTGGACTGGGCTACCTTGAGCCTATCGCGAATCGACTTCACCTTCTGTTCAGACTCCTTAATCAAATCTGGTCCAAAGAATTGACGGTCTCCAACTTCGTCCCATGACAACGGTGTCCTGCACCTCCTTCCGTATAAAGCTTGAAAGGTGCCATCTTCAAACTGGTTTGGTAACTGTTGTTATAAGAAAACTATGCATACGGCAAATTATCGTCCCAACTAGATCCATAATCTAGTGCACAAGCTCTCAGCATATCTTCCAAAATCTGATTGACCCTCTCGGTCTGTCCATCTGTCTGCGGATGAAAAGCGGTGCTGAACTCTAGCCTGGTTCCCAAAGTTTCATGCAACTGATTCCAAAACTTTGAGGTAAATTGGGTTCCTTTGTCTAATACAATACTCCTTGGAACTCCATGCAAACAAATGATCCTTGTCATGTATATCTTTGCCAACTTAGCACTGGTGTAAGTGGTCTTAACTGGAATGAAATGTGCTACCTTCGTCAAACGATCAACTACTACCCATATCGAGTCATATCCTGCTTTCGTCCTGGGTAGTCCTGTGATAAAATCCATGCCTATCTTATCCCACTTCCATTCGGGTATCAGCAATGGTTGCAACAATCCGGCTGGCTTCTGATGTTCTGCCTTCACTCTATGACATACGTCACAAACTGCTACATATGCTGCAATATCCTTCTTCATTCCGGTCCACCAGAATGTTTCCTTCAAATCCAAGTACATCTTGGTATTTCCTGGGTGAATCGAATACGGTGAATTGTGTGCCTCTTGAAAAATCAACTTCCCGATCTCTGGGTCATTTGGCACATAAACACGGTCCTCAAACCATAGGGTATCGTGCTCATCCTCACGAAATCCCTTCGCTTTTCCTTTGCTTAGTTTCTCCTTTATAGCAGCAATTTCCTTGTCAGATTTCTGAGCTTCTCTGATTTTATCCATCAATGTTGACTGAATCTCCAATGTTGCTACATAGCCTTTCAGAACTATCTCTAAACTTAGTTCATGAAGGTTTTCTGCTAACTCCTTGGGTATTTCTCCCGTCATTAACGTATTGACATGGCTCTTACTGCTCAATGCGTCAGCTACTACATTAGCTTTTCCGGGATGATAATGCAATCTCATATCATAATCCTTGATGATCTCCAACCATCTCCTTTGTCTGAGATTCAACTCCTTTTGCGTGAAAATGTACTTCAAACTCTTGTGATCCGTGTACACCTCACAATGATTTCCAATGAGAAAATGTCTCCACGTCTTCAATGCATGCACTACGGCTGCTAACTCCAAATCATGTGTGGCGTAATTCAACTCATGAGGCTTCAGTTGTCGTGAAGCATACGAAACAACTCTACCTTCCTGCATAAGCACTGCTCCAAGTCCTTGACGTGAAGCGTCACAATACACCTCATAATCCTTGGTCTGATCTGGCAAAATCAACACTGGTGAGGTAACCAATCGTTTCTTCAACTCCTGAAAACTAGCCTCACACTCCTCAGTCCATTTGAACTTGGTATCCTTCTTCAACAACTCCGTCATTGGCTTTGCAATCTTTGAAAAGTTCTCAATGAATCTCCGGTAGTATCCTGCAAGTCCAAGAAAACTCCGGATCTCTCCAACTGTCGTTGGTGCTTCCCATTCGGTTACGGTCTCAACCTTTGCAGGGTCAACTGCTATCCCTTCTTCGGATATAACGTGTCCGAGGAATCCTACTTCCTTCAACCAAAACTCACATTTGCTAAATTTGGCATATAACTGATGTTCCCCTAGTTTCTCCAAAACCAAACGCAAATGTTCCTTATGCTCTTCTTCATTCTTCGAATAAACCAGGATATCGTCAATGAACACTACGACGAACTTATCCAAAAACTCCATAAACACCTTGTTCATCATGTTCATAAAATAGGCAGGCGCGTTAGTCAATCCAAATGACATAACGGTATACTCATACAATCCATATCTTGTGGTGAATGCTGTCTTAGGTATGTCCTGCTCTTGAATCTTCAACTGGTGGTACCCTAATCGCAAATCGATCTTGGAAAACACTTTAGCTCCTTGCAAACGATCAAACAGATCATTTATCATTGGCAGTGGGTACTTGTTCTTGATGGTTACTTCATTCAATCCACGATAATCAACAACCATCCTTAATGATCCATCCTTCTTCTCCACTATAAGTATGGGTGATCCCCAAGGCGAAGAACTTGGGCGAATGTAACCTTTCTCCAATAACTCCTTAATCCGATTCTTAATTTCTACCAAATCCTTTGCTGGCATCCGGTATGGTCTCTTTGATATTGGGCTTGTACCTGGCAACAACTCAATCAAAAACTCAATGTCCCTATCCGGTGGCATGCCTGGCAACTCTTCCGGAAATACATCAGGAAAATCCTTTACCACTGGTACTTCTTCCTGCACAACTCCTGTTAGGAAATTTACTTGGGTCCTATTTGGCACATCCCGGGATACATACTTGATCCTTCTTCCTTCTGGTGTGGTAAGCAAAATTGACTTACTAGCGCATTCAATATTCCCTTCATACTTTGATAACCAATCCATGCCTAATATCACATCCAATCCTTGAGATTCCAATACTATTAGGTCTAAGGGAAAAACATAGTTACCAATCCTTAATGGTAACCGATCAGACCATCGTCTAGCCATAAACTCCGCTCCTGGTGAGCTTACTAACATGGGTGACCTAAGGGCTTGGGTTGGCAGGTTATATTTATCCACAAATCCCCTTGATATGTATGAATGCGATGCACCAGTATCGAAAAGAACGAGTGCGGTAAATGACTTAACCAAAAACTTACCGATCACTGCATCAGGCTGATCTTCAACCTCCTCCACGTTAACGTGGTTCACCTGTCCCCTATTGAAAGGGTTCGGCTTCTTCCCTGAGCTTCCGTTGCCATTCCCATTCTGGCCTTCAGGACATTCATTGGTATAATGTCCGGTCTTGGAACACTTGAAACAGGTGACTTGACTCAGATCTCTCTTGGTTGGGGTTGATGGGGTGGTCCGGTTCTGGCCGTTGCTTCCTCCATTCTCGTTACCATTCTTGTGGACATTGTAGTTGTGCGAATTACCTCCTCCATGGGTATGCTGAAACTGAAATCTCGATTTAGGGGTAAAGCGGGGCTTCTGCTGGGCTCCAGAGTTATACTTCCCCTGTCCATACTTCCCCTTACGGTTCTCAATCTGCTGTTGCTTCCCTTCAATCATGATGGCATGATCTACCAACTCCTGGTAGTTTCTGAAACTTGCTACCATCAACTGCATGCTTAGCTCATCATTCAGTCCTTCCAAAAACTTCTCTTGCTTAGTTGCATCCGTAGCAACGTCATCTGGGGCATAACGTGCTAACTTGCTGAAGTCATCAACATACTGGCCAACTGTCCTTCCTCCTTGGCGTAAGTTGCGAAACTCACGCTTCTTCATGGCCATAGCTCCCGCTGAAACATGTGCAGTGCGGAAAGCTTGCTGGAACTGATCCCATGTGACTGTGTCAACTGGGTAAGTGGCTGTGAAATTCTCCCACCATGCTGCCGCGGGTCCGTCAAGCTGATGTGCGGCAAACTTCACTTTCTCACCATCCGTGCATCCTGCAGTGGTCAACTCCCTTCCTATCTTGCGGAGCCAATCGTCTGCTACTATCGGCTCGGTGCTACTAGAAAACACCGGCGGATTCAGCCTAAGGAAACGGGCTAAGTGGTCAACAGGGGGTGGTGGTGGTGGTGGGTTGTTGTTGTTCTGCTGGTTCTGGACTAACATCTGTATCAACTGATTCTGCTGTTGGACCAACTGAGTGAGCTCTGGTGGAAATCCATTGTCACGTCTCGGAGGCATCTGAGGGTTTTAGAAAAGAAGAGATATAAGAATAGAAGGAGGTCTAAAGGGAAAACACTACCCCAATGCACATGAGAAAATTCACACAAAATCACTTCATTCAATCAAACAAGGGCTTACAATCGATCTAGCTATCGCAAAAGTGCTTGAACTATAGTGTTTACATGGGGGAATACTACTAATATTTGGTGGTCATCTAAAAATTTGAACCGGTGGAAGACTCCATGATGTCCGCTCCAGCTTCGTCTTCAAAGTCGGGTTCACTTGGATCCGAATCGGTGTCGTCGATGATGATGTAGTTGTCTGGACATGCGACGTACATGTCTTCCTTCCTGGATGCTAACTCCATCTTGAGTTCTTTAATCTCTTGCTTAAGATCGCAGTTGTGTCTTGCTAGAGCTACGATCTCGTCCATGTAGTCCTTGCGTGTAGCCTTCAGTTCTCCTTCTAGCTCGATGATCCTTGTCTTCGCATTCTTCAACTCCATCATATCATTGCACATCTGGTTCTCGTGGCGTCGAATGTGCTGGTTTAACTCCTGGATGAAAGCTGCAATGGATCTATCCTTCTTGGTGGTGACTAACTCCCATTGTTCATCTCGGCGTCCGCAAATCTGGTAGATAGTGTCCTTGAGGTCTTCTTGACTTCTCCAATGCGTCCTATGGTGATATGGGCTGCCATGCTCCTTCCTAGACTCCAAGTTGGTGCATTGAAAATGCTATCTATGGGCTTCGTGATTGGCGCGAATGTCCTTCCCGGAACATGAGCTTGAATCTTCCAGCGCTCCTCTTTAGGAAAAGTGGCGTTGAAGGTTCCCGTGAAACTTGGTAATCCAATGTTTAGGTACTTGGTGACTTCCTTCAAGTGAAATCCAAAAGGTGTGCCTTCATCCGGTTGAGCGTACTTAATCTTCGCGTCCTTCATTCTAAAGAGTAGAAAAGATGAGGAGTTAGAAATGAGGAGATAATAGTGATCTATGGCTTTAACTTAGTGGTCGTGTCCTACAGTCAGCGTGTGCTCTGATACCATCTCTGTAGCGACCCGACCCGAATGGATCAAGTCTACTGTGCTCCGGTGTCATCCCTGGATCAGTAATGCTGACACCACACAGTACTTCGAAGAATTTATAGCAGAGTGGCAATCACACACTTATTACAACGATGTCTCCGAAGAGAACTTATTACATAAATATGGCTTAAGGCCATCTAATAACGATAACAGCGTAAGACTTGGAAGATAAATGGGTCCATCAACTCCAATGGCATCACTGAGTATAGAACCACGACCTAAGCACCTTAATCATCGTTTGAAAAGTCTGCAACATTTAAAGTTGCAGCCCGAAACGGGTCAGCACATGGAATATGCTGGCAAAGTAACACATAGAGAGTAATGGAATGAAATAGGTATACTATATGCATATTTGGCTGGTGGAAAGCTCTATGGTTACTGTTTTGCGTAAAGCCAGTTTTTCCCTACTGCAAAGGAATAAATTTATTTAACTATCATGGTGGTTGTTAAACATTGAGAATGGTTGACAACATTCTCAATCCCAATTAAAAGTGAACAATTAAAACCCAACAATATTAATTAGAAGTAACATGATGAGATTCACATGATATTCAAGTACTAGATACTCAAGATTGTCCATAACCGGGGACACGGCTAATCATGATTAGTTTGTTACACTCTGCAGAGATTTGCGCACTTTTCCCCACAAGACTCGATTGCCTCCGTTGGATTCCTCGCACTACATGGTGTTTGAGAAACGGATGACCGAGACATAGTCTTTCAGAAGCGCTAGCACCTTACGATGGAGTAGACCGTACCACCTACATCCCCTACATCTGCTAGTCTACCCCTATAAGAGTTCGCACGACTTAGTCAACTATGCCAGAGCCCATATTGGCTTGTGGCTGCACACGTAAGTATTTAGCATGAAAGATCTTATGATCCCTTTGAGCCTGGGTGGCGGTCCAAAATAAAACAGGCAAGTCCTGATAGACATCAGGTGCCTCAGTCCACCCAGATGTGTGTTTAAGTTGCCACCTTAGATAAACCATTAAAATTATCAATCTCACATTTGTCATGGATATCACTCACCCAATCCACGTCTACTAGCATAGCATGGCATAATAAGTAAACGTAGAAGTAACTCCCAAAGGTTTCATAATAAACAGGTAATAGGTACTACCTCATCTACTTCCCATCCCACAATTTAATTAGATCCTAATCATGTAATGTGTGAGGATGGATCTAATGCAATAAAACTGGGTTGTAGAAAAGGTATGATCAAAGTGTTACTTGCCTTGCTGATGATCCGCGAGTCCTAGAGATTCGAAGTAACAAGCGGCGCAATCCGGGTAATCTATCATAGACAAACAGCAAGCATACAATAAGTACTCATCTAATGCACAGGTAAAACTCGAACAAGAGATCAAACCAGATAGTTCAACTTAAGAACTCCGGTTGCAAAGAGAGAAAGAACCGAACAAAGAAACCGAAAACAAACGGCGGAAGAAAACAACTCGGTTCTAGCAAGTTGAAACTAGGTCAAGTTTTACAGTGGCAAAACTTAGTTCAAGTTGATTAGTCGGAACGGCGGTTTCGAAACGAAACTCCAGGCGCTTGAATCACCTGATTCCGATAAACGAGCGAGAAGATAAACTAGAACGAAGATCGGATCTGAGATCGCGATCACGGAATAAATCCGACGAAAAGAAAAAGAAGAACGGTTAAATGAACGGATGTTCGTTAACCGGGAACAATCCGGTGATCACGTTCGTTAGGACGAACGGTCCGGCGAACGGTCTCGAGGCAACTAAATCGGAAAAGAAAACGAATCTGATCTAGGGTTTTGGAAAAGAAAACCGAACGAAAAACCGATCTAGAAAACCGGAACGGTTTAGAGAAGAAAAGAATTGGAAAGATTTAGAAGAAAACCGATCCGAGGAAAAGAAAGAGAGACGCGGCGCGGTACCTCGGCGAGGTCTCCGGCGAACGGGGCTCCGGCGGCGGCGAGCAAGGGCGACGGCGGGGCACTAGGGCGGCGGCTAAGGGCGGCGGCGGCGCGTGACGCAGGGTGCGAGCGGCGGCGACTCTAGGCGCGGCGTGGGGTGAGGGCGCAGTGGTGGCTTGGGGTTTGGTGTGGGATTTAGAGGGGGGTGCTTGGGTATTTATATAGGTGAGGGGAGAGGATACTTGGGGTAGGGAGCAAGAAAAAGAGGAGGAAAAAGAGTAGGAGAAGGAATCCTAAAAAAAGGCAACCCGAGTCCTACTAGGACTCTAGGCGGCGGCGGCTCCCTCCTACGCGGGCGCGCTAGGCGCGGGCGAGGCCTGGCTTTGGCCGGCCGGCTGGCTTGGGCCTTGGCCCAAGGCGCGCTGGAATTTTTTTTAAACGGTTACGCGCGCAGAAAAACAAAAGAAAAGAGATCTAAACGAACTCCAAAACTTCTAAAGTAAATTTTCCCCGACTCCTAAAAATGAGTCGAACAAAATGAACTTTTCTCCGGGCCTAAAATGAAAATTTTTGAAAACACGCATTTTTCCCTATCCAAATAAAAGGCAAATAAACTCCGACAAAAACCAATGATCCTCTTTTCAAAATTTGAGAAGACTCAAATATGAAAATAACGAAATCTCCAACTCTCTCCGAGGGTCCTTGAGTTGCGTGAAATTTCTAGGATCGGCAAAATGCAAGAAAATATGATATGCATGATGATCTAGTATATAACATTCCAAATTGAAAATTTGGGATGTTACACCACGCCGTCGTGCTGACGGAACTCTTCCCCGACACTTTGCTGGATCGGAGTCCGGGGATCGTCATCGAGCTGAACGTGTGCTAGAACTCGGAGGTGCCGTAGATTCGGTGCTTGATCGGTCGGGCCGTGAAGACGTACGACTACATCAACCGCGTTGTCATAACGCTTCCGCTATCGGTCTACGAGAGTACGTAGACAACACTCTCCCCTCTCGTTGCTATGCATCACCATGATCTTGCGTGTGCATAGGATTTTTTTTGAAATTACTACGTTCCCCAATATCAGGTGGGTGGCTCGGGCTTGGAGGACGTCGAAGCACAGTCTCATGACGAGGAAAAGCCTCTGGCCAAATCGTAAGTGAACAAGGTTGTTTTAAACATGTCTCGTTCTTTTCTTATAATGCCTGGGATATATATTTTTTTGCAGCTCAGCACGCAGTCTTCCTCAACAATCCTCTTCCTCGGGGGACCTTCTCCCAGAGATGATGGAAAGCGAGACGCCCCCACCGGCCTCTCTGTCCCATAGGGCAGACGACTTCGAGGTGTCGTCGCAGAGGGTCTCCCCCGACTAACAAGTGGTGCAAGGGATGATGAAGACATTACCCGAATGTGATACTTCGGTGGACTAGGGTCCAGGGAACAAAAATGAGGGCCCCGAACAATCCGGTATACAGTGGATATGAATGAACAGATCCCTTCAAAGGGTGGCCGTACCCCTACGGCAGTTTCCGGAGACCCAGAGGCGCCAGATATCTTAACGAACATGCTGCAGCACGCGTCCGTCTCAGAGGAACATCGTACCTTGATGGGCATGGTGGTTGAAAAGGTCCAGTCCGCAAAGAGCGGATTGGATGAGGCCTTTGCGGGCCTACTAAGAGGCTTCGAGGTTTGTACTGTAATATGTGCAATTGTGTTTTATTCACAAAATACGCCTGTGTGTAGATAGTAGCCCGTGAGACTCGGGTTGGCTTCCCATGGGAGGCGAATGGAGGATCAAGAAGAAATATTCAAGGATTAATCTGATTAACTTGAACACATGCTGCTTCCCCCCTGGCTACTTCCCAGACTACGGATATTGTCGAGCTGCAACGGAAGCTTGATATGGCCGGGGATGACATTGCGTTAATCAATATGCGTCTTGACGAATCGCAAGGTATGTATTCAGGGCAGTCCCTTCACATACATTGTTTTGATATAAGCATGATGCTTAAAGTTATATACTGTAATATGCATGGCTGCAGATGGTGCTGCCGCCGTTGAAATTCTTTGGGCGGAGCTGGCCCGGGCCAAGGAGCAGGCCCGGTGTAGTAATGCGGCTGCTGAAAAGGCATCGGCTGAGTTAGAAGCCGAACGAGCTGCTCGGCGTCAAGACAAGGAGGAGATATCCATGATGGCGCTCGAGCTACAAAATGCTGCTAGCCGTTGTGAACTCCTTGAGAAGGAGAATGAAGCAAAAACGACTGAAATTGACAAGGCCTTACGAGAGGCGCGAGAAGCGCAGTCTGAATCCAGAGCCGCCCGTGAGGAGATCCGGCAAGCTGGGGAGATTGCGGCTGGTAAGCCATTTTTGCTACAGACTAAGTTCGATGATTCGAACTATGCTCGACTTAACAAATTGTGGAGTTCTCCGGACGAGTTTTTAGACTTGCCAAAGAGTTCTTTCGACGCGGCGCAATTTTACCAGGCGCAGGAGGGGTATGCAACGGAGAAGCTTTTCTGGTCACAATTCGGCGCGTCGAAGCGCCTCCAGTTACTGAATGAGCAGATGTCCCAGTGGGCCGAGCTTCATAGGATATCCGGCGCTGCCATGAAGAATATCATAATCCGGTTATGGCCAACTGAGCCTGTTCCGAATAGTTACTTTGGCTTGGTTCAGCGGCTTGTTGACGCGGTGCCACGTATCGACGCTGTGAAGCGGTCAGTGTGCATCGAGGGTGCACGGATGGCCTTTGCCCGAGTCAAGACATTCCGGGGGAAGATGAAGGCCATCGATGTTGTGATGAAGAGTCCGCCCAAGGGCAAGGACTGCCAGGAAGCGGAGCATTATTTCGAAGACGTCCTAGTAGCAGCCCGCTTGATAGAGGGTCAATGCTCGAAAGACATAATGTTTGAGTGAGATGTATGAGCATTGTATGAGACAATTTTATAGTTAATCTGTTTTATATATTTTTTGAAAGTTTGTGTTCCTGTTGTGCGGCCGTTTTAATATAATCTGAAAGTTTTCCAGTCGTCGGCTTCAGCCCCCTCGTAGGAAGTATGGAGGTGTTCGAAAAAACATTTGATCACTCTTGACCCAACGTCTTGGTCCGTGACGGAGGTGTCAATGCGGCGAACCAGACAACCAGACTATAGGGCGTTAACACTTTCACTTAACCATAGGAGTTTTATGGTGGGTCTATGACATAGCCCCTGGTATGTATGCGGCTTATTCATACGATGCGTGTACATATTTGACCAAAAATAGGTCCTTCATGTGACATGGAGGAATCACTAGAGATTCCGATAAGTCATCGAGTGGTTGACCAGCTCTTGCCACGTCATGATAGTCAGTTTTCGGCTTTCTCTATTGAGGTGTTGAGCCAGGTGAACCGGAAGCACAATCGTAGTAGTTCTCCCTTTACTACCCTAGTCGATAGAGCAGAATGTAGGATAGCAAGCACAGGAGCCGGGCAACCCAAGTATTGATCCCAAGACATGATTCGGAGCTGATGCATATAAGGCCAAACTCGCGACGCCGAAGTACACTGTAAAAGTTGTTCGGACTTTTGTTGGCAACTCATTTGTTCCCGTACCGAGCCCCTAGCAAGTTTAAGCCGGGGTTTATCTATGAAACAACCATAGGAGGCATATTCATTTGTGGAAAGACGCAGATGATTAATTCAGATAATGCGAACTGGGACCTGAGCGATATGCCAATGATTACTTGATATATATAAAGGCCATGACCCCAACTATTTGATATGCCCTGGGTCGAAGGTAGAGGAAAAAGGCATGTTACAGGCTCGAAAAAAGAGTGCGGTCTACAAAAAGTTATTTTGGACCTCCTGTCACACGTCTGCGCCGCCTATCCTCGGTGAGGGGAATCCTTGAAGGAAGTAGCCATGTAGGTGAGTGTACGGATCCGAACTCCGATGGAGTCAGTCTTAGATGTTTCTCCTTTGCGCCACCTGTTTTTAAGAGATAATGAAGAAAGAAAAAGGAAAGTAGATAAAAATGTTACCAGAGTGCTTGCAGACTTGTCCGTATTATGCTTCCACCAATGCCCATGGTATCTTAAGTGTGTAGTTATGTATGCGCGGTATAGTTTTAACGGGTATATGAGATGGGAAACGGAAGCCGAACTACTATTTCTGCTCCAGATTTGATCGATCTTCGGGGGGAGATTGCTTCTAGACTCCGGTATTTGGCTGGTGAACCACTCCGTCGTCCCTATTGCCTGGAGGCCCTCTTCCCTTGTGTTCGGCGTTGAGCTTGCCGGCCTGCTTGAGGACCCAACAGTTTCTGTTGGTATGATTATCTGGTTTATTAGGTTGGCCGTGAATCTAGCAGGGTCGGTCCAGTATCCTCTCTAGGTTGGATGGTCTGTCTTTGTTTGCCTTGAATGGCTTTTTCCGTTGACCGGGCCTGGGATTGCTGAATCCGGTGTTGACTGTTGTGTCGCGTGATCTTTCATTATCATTGCGACTGCTGTGTTTGCTTCGTCATGGCTTGCCATTGCCGTCTTGAATTTTGGAAGTGCCTGAGTTGCTGGCGCTATTGCTTCTACGAGTGAGCCAGTTGTCTTCTCTCGTGCAAAAGCCGGTCATTAGAGCGGTAAGGGTTGTCATCGATCTAGATCCTTCTTGACCGAGGTGGCGTGCAAGCCATTCATCTCGGATGCTGTGTATAAAGGCCGCAAGGGCTTCCGCGTCTAGACAGTCGACGATTTGGTTCTTTTTAACTAATAACCTAGTCCAGAGCTTCCTGGCTGACTCTCCGGGCTGCTGGACAATGTGACTTAAGTCATCAGCGTCCAGTGTCGTGGTTCTAAGACTGACAGTAGAATGGGGGTAGGTATGAGGAGGCAAGATCCCAGCTATGGTGAAGTTGTACACACAAGATTTATGAGTTCAGGCCCTTCACAGTGCAAGTAATAGCCCTACGTCTCGGTGCCCGGGGGCGGTCGACTGGATTATGTGTGTGGTGTTACACGGGGTGTGAACCCTTGTCCCTGAGGAGGGGGGTGGCTTATATAGAGTTCGCCAGACCCCTCCCGCCCTTAGTTACAAAGGGTTTAAGGTACATAAAGATGGGGCATTTTTGGTAACACTAGTAATAAAGTGATATAAATGACCATTAAGTCTACAGAGTAAACCCCCGTCCGTTGCTTTTCAGAGTGGCCTTTGATCTTCTGCCTGTCGAGTGATTCTTGCTATGGTCGAGTGACATAGAGTCTTCTGAGTGGAACGTTTCTGGTCGAGTGGATGATGGTATCCCTTGAATGCTTCTAACTTTAGGGTGATGTCCTAGGGGAGGGTGTCTAGGTTAGGCCTATGACCTTACCCTAGGTACATAGCTTCATCATTAGCCCCCAAATGGTTCAGGGTTCAAGTGGAGGAGGAGTTGAAAAATACTTCCAACTCAATTTTTACGCTTCGGAAGCGTCTTGTTAGGATCAATGAACAACATGATGGCTTCAACTTCTTTTCCAGTCGCCTTGATCCATTCTTAGTTTTGTCAAATGAACTTTTGCTGACAAGTTCTGAGTGTTGATATGAAAGAAATCTTTAGTCTGACAGGTTGCTCTGCAGTTCCCAGATCTTACGGGATTTGAAATTTTGGGAAGCGCGTGGGACGAAGGAGGCCGCAGTAATCGGGGTGGATTAGGCAGGGGCGTCTCGATCGCCACGCCGCCTTTTTCGCCATGTACCGAGCGGGCGATAGTTGCGGGATTTGACATGATTGCCCAGGCCCAGTCGTCACTCACTCGGAAATGACTCCATATAAGACATCGGGGTGGGGGATTTTGCATAGTGCGCCTTTGTTTCTCCTTCTTCCTCCTCTGTTTCTCCATTGCTCCCGTCTCCACTCTTGGCGGCGGCGGCCACCTCGAGCCCATTCCGCCGTAATGGGGAAGGACAAGACCGGCGCCCTGGAGCGTGCGAAGAAAGCGACGACGAAAGCGAAAGGGAAGAAGATGAGCCGGGGCGGGTCATCGTCAAGATCTGCTCTGCCGCGCGGCTGGGTCCAGGACGACCGGATCCGATCCACGCTCATGCTGGATGATCTGCAAGACCTGGCCGAGAGTGGGCTGATCGAGCATGATTCCTGGAGGCTTCCGGGGGATGAATCTGAGCCGCAGCCTCTGGAGGGGAGTGCGTCTTGCTCGCCACTCACGTCGACCGCAGTTTTTCTTTGCCTCCACACCCCTTTTTCCGAGCATTATTGAACTTCTTTGGAGCTCAACTCCACCATTTCTCCCCCAACACGATCACGTACCTTGCGGCGTATGTCTCCTTGTGTGAGAATTTCTTGGGCTTTTGACCGCACTGGGCCTATATAAGCACATCTTCACGTGCCGCTCCCAAACTGTGAAAAAGGCTAATCCGGGTGACGAGAGAACCCAGGTGATCCAAATGTGTGGGGGCTTATGAATCCGGATGAGGGGAAAGAGTGCTTTTCCTATGATGACTCTTCCCGACTCGGTTAGAGGGTGGCAGCCGACTTGGTTTTATTGCAAAGACAAGCCGACCCCAGGTCATTTGACAGGTCTCCCCCTTTTCCTTGGCGTGCGTCCAGAAACCCACTTCTTTGAGAGTGACTCCAGTAGAGAAGGTGGAGGTGTCCATGTTGATGGAGCGAGTAGTTTAGCTGAATCATGAAGGAGTGACTGGCATGGATCTGCTCGAGGTATTCCTCAGTCGGCGTATTCAACCCCTCCAAGCCCGTGACCACTCCATGTGGATGTACTCGGGAATTGAAGATTCCACTCGGATCCATCCGGAGGATGTTGATGAGAAGACGGTGGCACAGTGGGTGCAAAGCATGACAGGGAACAAGGACAACCCCAGGGGGTCCCAAAGAGTTTTACCATTCGACACCAATAACCAACCAGACAAGGTCTGCCTCTTATCTCTGAGTGTTTTTCATTCTGACTTGCCGTTGCTTACTGAGTCGACTTTCCTCTGGTCATCTCTTCTGTTTTGCAGGTTTATACGGAGACATACTCAATGCCGAACGGGGAGCAAGAGCAGCACCAAGATGGAGAGGAAAGCGGAGGCGAAAGCATGGATTGGCAATCTGATGGAGGAGAAGAGGAGGAGGAAAGCGAGGACTTGAGCAGTGGTGAAGAAGTCGAGTCGCCGCCTCGCACCGATAAGCACGACCCAATGAGTGTCCGTGGAGAAGTAGCTAGGCCGACCGGACAGACTTCCAAGCACACTCGGACCTCTTCCCCTGTGCTGACTGAGAAGGCCCTGAAGCAGCAAAAAGTTACAGAACCAAAGCCTCGAAAGACCCTACCCAAGATCAAGATCGGCGTCCCCATCGCATCTGCGTAAGTGTCTTGTCTCCACTTTTCGATCGAGGATTTGTGTTGTCGACTCTCTTTCTCATTTGTCCGAGTGAATCTTCAAACTTGCAGAGCTGCTACTTCTGGGACTTCTGCTTACATGGATGGTGATGAGGATGTAGAAGACACGGTCACTTCTAACCCGGGTATGACTTTTGCAAAATTGCCTTTGCTTTCTCGGCCATTTTGTTGACCGACTGAATTCTGACGACTAATTCTTTTTGCAGCTCCTCCCCATGTCATTGATCTCCCGGATGACGACGAGGACGTGCCGTTGTGGCCCAGGAGGAGTAAGAAGGCATCAACTGGCAAGACGTCCCAATCGGTGCCGGTGGCAGAGCCAGTGATTCAATAGTTTGAAGATGTGACTTGGGCTTCTGTTACTTTCGATGTTCCAGTATCAAGTGAACGCCCGACATCGTCGACTGCACCAGTGTTTGCTTCAACTATCCAGCCTCATGCCTCGGAATTTCAAGCTGTCGCGACTGAACCGCCAACCCCATTCTTCACTACTCATCACGTTCCAGAAGACCAGGCATGTGTCGCTGCAGAAGCCATTCGCCAAGCTGGCATAATGATTGAGCGAGTGAAGGTGGTGCACGAAAATAGTCATGCTGCTTATGACGCCAGTGCGGCCCTTCGAGCCAATGTCCATGTAAGTTGGCTTCCAACTGAATTCTTATCTTGGCGCTTGTTCTGTTAGGATATGCTACCTGAAAACTTTTCTTTGTGCATCCTCCTATTATTCTGCACTTCGCATCTGCACACCCACTGGGTGTTTGAATTTATGTCAAGTAACTTTCTCAGTTGAGTCGACTAGGTTGTGTCGGTTGTAGTTCTGAGTCAGTGGGGGCACGCATAGTGCACCCACTGGGTGTAGTCCCCGAGGTCCCCGTCGATTGTGTGATTCGCCGGAGGACTAGAAAAAATGTCTTTACCGTTTCACTCTTCCACTCAGTCTAGGTGGACCATGTCGAGTGGAATCGGAACCAGTGAGGGCACACTAAGTGCACCCACTGGGTGTAGTCTCCAAGGTCGCGGTCAACTGCGGGCAGTCGGTTAGGGTATGAGAATGTCTTCTCTCTCTTTTTTTCCTTCCACTCGGTCTGGGCAGGCCATGTCGAGTGGAACTTGAACCAGTGGGGGCACGATAAGTGCACTCACTGGGTGTAGTCCCCGAGACTACTGTAGAATGTTTGATTCTTCGGTAGTCTTAGAATTCTATTCACTCGGAAGCGAATGATCATTGATCTTGTCCATTGATGTATCTTTTGCCGACTGTAAAAATCATGTGAGCTTATCTCCAAGTTCGCCGAATTCGAGGAAAAGCAGAGACAACTCAACCTTGATTTGGAGTTGGCCAATCAAAACTTGAAAAAGGCTCAAGATGAAGTAGCTGGTACGGAAGGTAACGACCTGTCGACTGTTTATCTTGACCATCTCTCAAGTTATCTCTTCGTTCCTCTCCTTGACCTGAATGCACATTCTTCAGAGAAAATGCAGCAAGCCTTGGCACAAAAGGATCTTGATCTTGCGGCTGTGCATAAGGAGGCTAAGGAGAAGACCGCACTTGCTGACAAGAACCTGGCTTCGGTCGGAGCACTGGAGGAAGACAATGCCAAACTAAAGGCATCCCTCACCGAGGCCAACAAAGAAGCGACTCATCTGAAGAAGGACAAAGTTGCTTTGAACGAGAAGATCAAAGGCAGAAATGACCTAGAGGTTTATCTAGGGGCACTCGCCAAAAAGTTGTTCCTTATCCTCGAAGGTATTTTCCTTTGTCCAACTGATTTGCTGTTCGCAAATCACCAAGAATCGGTCGACTCATTAACTCCTTGGATCTATAGAATTTTGCCAAAACTTTGAAGAACAGAATGGACGGGTCGAGACAGGTCTGGACCCCATCCTTTCTCCCGTTGGTGATGCTGCTGCTATGATCGTGCTCCGACTAGAATACTGTGTTGCCAGTGTTACGAGCTATCTTGCTCGCCTGAAGGTGGCGGTGTCGCGCATCGATACAGCACTCTGGCCAAGGGCGACGCTTCAAAATGACCTTGAGTCCCTGATGACTCGACTCAATGAGGCCCCTGGTCGAGTGCAGGAATGGAAGAAGTCTTCTGCCCGATGCGGTGCTGACGTGGCTCTATCGCTGGTTCGTGTCTACTGCAAGGAAGACCGAGAAGAAAAGCTGGCGGTGATCAAGGTTGCCAATACCAAAAGGCATGACTTCTAATCCTTCATGGAAACCTTCATTGCTGCTGCCACTCGGATTGCTAACGGAATTGATCTGGACGAGTTCGTCGAGCCTGCAAGCCCTCCTCCTGCGGAGTGAACAAACTTTATGCCTCGCCTTAAATTTGCCTCGGAATGCTGAGTGATTTTGTAATCATTAAACTCCTTCGGGCCTGATGCCCGAGTACTTTAATCCGTGTTTTGGAACCTTAGGATTTTATCTGAACTTTGATTGCTTTTGAATCTTTGGACTCTTTGCGTAGAACTTGTTTCTTGTGGTTTGAGTTGTTGTTGACTTTGTGATGCAGCTCAGTCGAGTGAATCATGGGCAGATCGTGGTCGATCAAAACCCCGCCACCCTTATGGATAAGGATGGAGCAGACGTTGTATTTGTGTTGAAGCTCCAAGGACAGATCGTGGTCGACCTGCACCTCGCCACCCTTATGGATAAGGATGGAGCGGACGTTGTATTTGTGTCCAAGCTCCGAGGACAGACCATGGTCGACCTGCACCTCGCCACCATTACGGGTAAGGATGGAACGAGTCTTAAAACTTAGGCGAGTATTGGACTGCAGCTAAGCCCTCGAGTGGGAGGGTTGCTCACCACTCGGTAGGATTTTTCAAACTTAGGCGAGTATTGGACTGCAGCTAAGCCCCCGAATGGGAGGGTTGCTCACCACTCGGTAGGATTTTTCAAACTTAGGTGAGTACTATACTGCAGCTAAGCCCCCGAGTGGGAGGGTTGCTCACCACTCGGTAGGATTTTTTAAACTTAGGCGAGTACTGGACTGCAGCTAAGCCCCAGAGTGGGAGGGTTGCTCACCACTCGGTAGGATTTTTTAAACTTAGGCGAGTACTATACTGCAGCTAAGCCCCTGAGTGGGAGGGTTGCTCACCACTCGGTAGGATTTTTTAAAACTTAGGTGAGTACTGGACTGCAGCTAAGCCCCCGAGTGGGAGGGTTGATCACCACTCAGTAGGATTTTTTAAACTTAGGCGAGTACTGGACTGCAGCTAAGCCGCCGAGTGGGAGGGTTGCTCACCACTCGGTAGGATTTTTTAAACTTAGGCGAGTATTGGACTGCAGCTAAGCCCCCGAGTGGGAGGGTTGCTCACCACTCGGTAGGATTTTTCAAACTTAGGCGAGTACTGGACTGCAGCTAAGCCCCCGAGTGAGAGGGTTGTTCACCACTCGGTAGGATTTTTTAAACTTAGGCGAGTACTGGACTGCAGCTAAGCCCCCGAGTGGGAGGGTTGCTCACCACTCGGTAGGATTTTTTAAACTTAGGCGAGACGGATTCGCAGCTAAGCCCCCAAGTGAGAGACTTGCTCACCACTCGGTAGGATTTTCTTTTTAGAACTTAGGCGAAGCGGATTCGCAGCTAAGACACCCACTGGGGGATTTAGAACACTTAAAAAAGGAACAACAATCATATGTGAAACTGTGTCTTTGATAATCGAACTAGAATGTATGTCTTATTACATCACGTCAATCTAAATGCTTAAGTATAAAAGGGGTGGAGCAGCTCCGCATTCCAAGCGCGTGGCTCGTCTTTATTGTGCTCCACACTATAGAGGCGGTAAGCCCCGTTGTGAACTACTTTGGTGATGATGAAGGGCCCTTCCCAAGCAGGAGCAAGCTTGTGTGGTTTCTATTGATCCACTCGAAGAACCAGGTCTCCCTCTTGAAATGCTCGACCTCTCATGTTTCTAGCATGGAATCGACGCAGGTCTTGCTGATAGATAGTTTACCGGATCAATGACATCTCTCTTTCTTCTTCTAGAAGGTTGACAGCATCCTGACGGGCTTGTTCTGCTTCGGCTTCTGAGAAGAGTTCCACTCGCGGGGCGTTATGAAGTAAGTCACTTGGAAGCACAAAACTTCAGCCCCGTAGACTAAGAATAATGGAGTTCGGCCAGTCGACCGATTAGGAGTTGTCCTCAATCCCCAAAGTACTAATGGAAGTTCATCGACCTAGGCACCCGTTGCATGCTTGAGGTCACACATCAATCGGGGTTTCAGTCCTTTAAGAATCAATCCGTTTGCTCTTTCAGCTTGTCCATTCAACTGGGGATGGGCGACTGAAGCATAGTTGACCCGAGTACATTGGGAAGCACAAAAGGCTCTGAACTCATCAGAATCGAAGTTCGACCCATTATCTGTGATGATGCTGTGCGGGACGCCATATCTGAATGTCAACTCTCTGATGAAGCTGACATCAGTACTTGCTTCGAGGTTTTTGATAGGCTTGGCTTCAATCCATTTGGCGAACTTGTCGACTGCTACGAGCACGTGGGTGAAGCCACTTCTGCCACTCCTTAGAGGTCCAACCATATCTAATCCCCAAACAGCAAAGTGCGAGACGAATGGAATGGTCTTCAGGGCTGATGCAGGCTTGTGAGACATGTTGGAGTAGAACTGGCAACCTTCACATCTATCGACTATGTCTTTTGCCATTTCATTCGCTCGTGGCCAATAAAATCCCGCTCGGTATGCTTTGGCCATAATGGTCCGAGAGGACGCATGGTGACCACAGGTCCCCGAGTGGATGTCGTTGAGGATCACTCGACCTTCTTCTGGTGTTATGCACTTCTGAGCAACTCCGGTAACACTTTCTCTGTAAAGCTGTCCACCCACTACTGTGAAAGCTTTAGATCGATGGAAAATCTGACGGGCCTCTTCTTCAATCTCTGGAAGCTCTTTCCTGAGAATATACGCGACGTACGGCACTGTATAATCGGGTATGACGACCAATACTTCCATGACCAACTCGACCACGGCTGGGATTTCAACTTCAGTCGGATCAGTAGGGCTCTTAGGTTGTGGGGGCTCCTCCATGAAGGGATCCTCTTGGACGGACGGTGTGTGAAGATGCTCCAAGAACACATTACTAGGGATAGGCTCACGCTTGGAGCCTATCTTTGCTAAATCATCAGCTTCTTGATTTTTCAGTCGAGGTATATGATGGAGCTCTAACCCCTCAAATTTCTTCTCTAACTTTCTCACTGCAATGCAATAGCCAGTCATAGCCGGGCTTCTGACGTCCCACTCCTTCATCACTTGATTAACCACCAAATCCGAGTCGCCTAGACCATTAGGCGACGGACGCCGAGTGAAATGGCCATATGCAACCCGTACAAAAGTGCTTCATATCCAGCTTCGTTGTTGGAGGAATCAAAATGAATCTGAAGAAAATAGCTGAGTCTGTCTCCTCGAGGGGAGACCAATACCACCCCAGCACCAGAATCGTTCAGCATCTTGGATCCATCAAAGTACATGGTCCAATGCTCCGAGTGAATCTGAGTCAGTTGTTGTTGCTCGACCCACTCGGCGAGGAAATCCGCTATTGCATGGGACTTGATAGCTTTCTTTGCCTCAAACTTGATATCCAAGGGAAGGAGTTCAATCGCCCACTTTGCCACTCAACCAGTTGCATCTCTGTTGTTCAGGATTTCTGACAATGGTGCGTCGCTGACAACTGTAATAGAGTGATTAGAGAAATAATGTGCAACCTTCTTCGTGGTCATGTAAATCCCATAAACATGCTTCTGATAATGAGGATATCTTTGCTTGGATGGAGTCAAGACTTCAGAAATATAGTACATTGGAAGCTGAACTTTATAGGTTTTTCCTTCTTCTTCCCGCTCGACCGTAAGTACTATACTGACAACTTGTCCAGTGGCTGCAATATAAAGCAGTAAAGGCTCTTTGCTGATTGGGGCAGCAAGCACCGGCTGGGTTGAAAGTAGGGTTTTGAGTTCTGCAAATGGTGCATCAGCTTCAGGAGTCCACTCGAACTTATCAGATTTCTTCATCAGTCGGTAAAGAGGCAATGCCTTTTCACTGAGGCGAGAGATGAATCGACTTAAGGCGGCCAAACAACCAGTAAGCTTCTGAATGTCATGCACACGCACAGGGCGTTTCATCCGGAGTATGATTCCAACTTTCTATGGGTTGGCATCAATCCCTCGTTCAGAAATGAGGAAACCGAGTAACTTTCCTCCTGGAACTCCGAATGTGCTTTTTAACGGATTAAGCTTGAGATCATACCTTCTTAGGTTGGCAAAGGTTTCAGCGAGGTCAGTCAGCAGGTCGGAACCTTTGCGCGAATTGACCACAATGTCGTCCATATATGCTTCCACATTCCGACTGATTTGAGTGAGCAGGCACTTCTGAATCATCCTCATAAATGTGGCACCAGCGTTCTTGAGACCGAATGGCATGGTGACATAACAAAAACACCTGAATGGAGTGATGAAAGTTGTTTTTATCTCATCGGGTCCATACAGTCAGATCTGATGATACCTGGAATAGGCATCTAGAAAAGACAAATGCTCACACCCCGCAGTCGAGTCGACGATTTGGTCGATATGGGGGAGAGGAAAATGATCTTTCGGGTAGGCCCGGTTGATATGCTTGAAGTCAATGCACATACGAAGTGAATCGTCCTTCTTGGGGACCATGGCAACATTGGCAAGCCACTCAGAGTGGTAAATCTCTCGGATGAACTCAGCTGCTAGGAGCCGGGCCACTTCCTTGCCAATTGTTTTTCTCTTCTGTACGGCAGACCATCTAAGATGTTCCTTGACTGGCTTCACTTTCAGGTCGACTCGCAAACGATGCTCAGCCAGTTCCCTGGGTACACCCAGCATGTCAGAAGGTTTCCATGCAAAGATGTCACAGTTCTCACGGAGGAATTGGATGAGCACTTCTTCCTATTTGCTGTGGAGTGATGTTGAGATGTGAGTAGGAGCGGCATTAGGATTGGTCGGGTGAATATGAATCGGTTTTGTTTCTCCGGACGACTGAAATGCAAAATCTGTGGTAGGCTTCTTGGCTCGCAGCAAATCACTCGGAACTACATTTTTTTGATACTCTTGCATTTCAACTGCTGCCATTTGTGCATCGGCAATTTTAGAACCCTTCTAGAAGCATTCCTCTGCCTTCTGCCGATTGCCAGTGACCGTGATCACTCCTCTGGGACCAGGCATTTTCAGCTTGAGATACACGTAACATGGTCGAGCCATAAAACGCGCGTATGCAGGCCTCCCCGGAATAGCATGATAAGCACTCTGGAAATCCACTACTTCAAATGTCAACTTTTCCTTACGGTAATTCTTTCAATCATCAAAAACCACGTCCAAGGTTATCTGGCCGAGTGATTCAGCCTTCTTGCCAGGGATGACGCCGTGAAAGCTCATGTTGCTCTCACTAAGTTTGGACATCGGAAAGCCCATCCCTTTCAAGGTTTCAGCGTAAAGAATATTCAGACCACTACCACCATCCATCAACACTTTTGTCAATCGAGTACCTCCAACAACTGGGTCGACCACCAATGCTTGCCTCCCTGGAGTGGCTATGCGAGCAGGGTGATCAGACTGGTCGAATGTGATAGCTGTTTGTGACCACTTCAGATATGTTGTTGTTGCCGAAGCAACCATATTCACTTCTCTGTTGATCACTTTCAGTCGACTTTTGCTTTCAACATCAGCAAAAATCATTAGGGTGGAATTGACATTAGGAAAACCATCATCTTCCTCTTTGTCTTCATCCTTGTCAGATTATTTTTCTTTCTCATTATGTTGTTTCTCCCGGAATTGCTCGATCAGAACCCGACACTGTCGAGTGGTATGCTTAGGATAAATCAGATTGCCTTCTTCATCTTTCTTGGTGTGAATGTGACATGGCAAATCCATCACATCGTTACCGGCTGCATCTTTTACTTTCTTGGGGGTCCAGGGCCCCTTAGGTTTCCCTTTAAACTTTCCTTGAATCACCGCCGCAGTTTCACCAGGTCCTGCAGGCTCAACTTTACGCTTTTGTTTCCGATTGGAATTACCTCCACCGGTGTCTTGACCGACTGGTTTGCTCTTTCCACTGCGGAGTCGATCCTATTCTTATCTGTTAGCATACCGAATGGCTATTTCCATCATCCGAGTCAGAGACATATCTCCTGTCCGACCGAATTTCAGGACCAGCTCCCAATTTTTAATGCCTTCCTTGAAGGCACAAACTGCTTGATGGTGAGAAACATTTTCCACTATGTGATGCAAAGTGGTCCACCTCTGAATGAAATCTCTCAGAGTTCCATTTGGTTTTTGCACGCAATGTTGCAATTCCGTCAACCTCGCTGGCCACTTGCAAGTAACCTCAAAAGTTTTAACAAACACTCGGGCAAGTTCTTCCCAACTAAATATACTGACTGGCGCTAACTGAGTCAACCAGGCTCTGGCTGAACCTTCCAACATCAGAGGAAGATGCTTCATGGCCACTTCATCATTGTCTCCACCGATCTGCACAGCCACTCGGTAATCCTCTAGCCAAGTGTCAGGCTTGGACTCACCATTGAACTTGCTGACTCCAGTCGCCAACCTGAAGTTGGGAGGAATCACCGCGGCTCTGATGGCTCTGCTGAAACACTCTGGACCTGAAACATGAACTCTGCTGCCAGTCGGGTGATCTCTGTCAAGGTCCTCTCTATGTGCTCTGTTCCCGTCAACTAAACCTTGGAAGAGAATAGATCTCGCATCAAAGCCTGGCTCCCTTGTGTCGACTGGTACTCTTCGCTCGCCACTGCGAGGGCGTCTGTCATCATATTGCCGAGGCACATATGATCCACTCCTCGGAGGAGGTGTGAGCACTTGGCGACGGTCATCACGACCGAGTCGGTGATCATACTGCTCATGGTTTCTGTACTGCTCCTGCCGATGCCCACGTCCCTCATGCTGTGGGGGCGATCTTGGGCTGTGGGCCGACTAAACTATATCTGCCATCACAGATCTGCTATGAATCCTATTCCGCGACTGATGCTGTGTTTTGCTCTCCTACTGCCCGGAGTAAGGCCCGGATCTACATTAAACCTCTGCCTGCCTCCGACTGGGAAGGTTGAATTGACTCTGCTATACGGGCTCCAGCTATGTGATTTTGAATCGGAGTGCGGTATACATGAGGTTGAGGTGGAAAAAGCTATCGTCGACTGGACTCAGGAGCCCACTGCCGAGCACGCTCGTTGAGTGCATGCTGAAGGTTCTCCAGTCGAGTGCGCTCAGCCAAGTTGGCCAGGCGTGCCTCCTCCAAGGCCCGGGCCTCGGAGGTTTCCCCAACGATGGGCGTGTGAAGCGCATCCATGTTGTGGCGGCGAAGCTCTTCCCTCTGCTGCGAAGCAAGAGGCTCGAGGCGGTATTCCTCGTGAGCGCGTGACGGATCGCCGCCACCATCACCGCCGCCGTCGCGGTGGAAGCCAGGAGGACTATGTGGTCCGCCGACCATCAAGACTTCAGCCGCAGGATCGCTGCTATCGCATTAGGATGCGGTCTTGACGGAGCCAGTCGACAGGTCGAACAAGCCGTAGAGAGTTTCGTCGGGCTCGATTGTCCCAACTTGAGGGGTGGCCGACTGGCGAACAACCGCGTGTTTCACCCACCGCTGAAGCTGCGACCGACCAGATTGCTTGCATCGGCGAACAGCGGGGAGCGAGGACACCACGGGAGCCGACTGATACTGGGTCGACGGCTGCCGGAGAAGGACGCCGCGAGCGCATGTGCGAAAGTGCGTCGCCCCGCGGATGGGGAGCGCCTCAACATTAAGGGTAGCTTCCTGAAGCCAGGCGGAGTCATCGGCAATGAAGATGAGCGCACCAAGACGGATCTCGCGGCCCTCTGCCAATCCAGCACCGGAAACCATGATGATGGGACTTGGAAAAATCACAACTTCACCAAAAAGTCGCTAAGATGCCTGCCCCACGGTGGGCGTCAACTGTCGTGGTTCTAAGACTGACAATAGAAGGGGGTAGGTATGAGGAGGCAAGATCCCAGCTATGGTGAAGTTGTACACACAAGATTTACAAGTTCAGGCCCTTCATGGTGGAAGTAATAGCCCTACGTCTCGGTGCTCGGGGGCGTTCGACTGGATTATATGTGTGTGGTGTTACAGGCGGTGCGAACCCTTGTCCCTGAGGAGGGGGGCGGCTTATATAGAGTTCGCCATACCCCTCCCGCCCTCAGTTACAAAGGGTTTAAGGTACATAAAGATGGGGTGTTTCTGGTAACGCTAGTAATAAAGTGACATAAATGACCATTAAGTCTACAGAGTAAACCCCCAACCATTGCTTTTCAGAGTGGCCTTTGATCTTCTGTCTATCGAGTGATTATTGCTATGGTCGAGTGACATAGAGTCTTCCGAGTGGAACATTTCTGGTCGAGTGGATGATGGTATCCCTTGATTGCTTCTGACTTTAGGGTGATGTCCTAGGGGAGGGTGTCTAGGTCAGGCCTATGACCTTACCCTAGGTACATAGCTTCATCATCCGACGGCCGGACATATGTTCCTTGGAAGTTGTTGCGAAAGGCGACCTCCAAATCTTCCCAGCTGCCAATGGAGTTTTCCGGCAGACTATTTAACCAGCACCGAGCTAGTCCTTTGAGTTTTAGTGGTAGGTATTTGATGGCATGAATGTCGTCCCCGCGGGCCATGTGGATATGGAAGAGGAAGTCCTTGATACATACCGTGGGATCCGTTGTTCCATTGTATGATTCGATATTTATAGGTTTGAACCCGTCTAGGAATTCATGCTCCATTACTTCGTCTGTGAAGCAAAGAGGGTGTGCGGCACCTCTATGTTGGGCCACACTGCAACGCACCTCCGATGGAGTCCATTTGCGGTTTTCGGCCCGGGCGTGGCTAGGTTTGTCATGTCCGAATAGGTGGCCGTCGTCGCGTGTCGAGGTATGTCCTCGCGATCCGTAGATCGCTCTTGAGTGTCCTGCTCTACTACCCAAGTCCTGTTGAAGGTCGTATGCACAACCGTGAGCTGTTTTGTTCTTGCCTTTGTGGCGAGGTGGGGCGGTCTGGTGTTCGGCTTGAGTTGCCGCTTTACCTGGACCAAGTTGTGGTCGACCTGCCACGATGTGCGATGATGGCACAGGCTTGAGCACCTTGTCGTCGCAATGGGGTAGCAATCTACGCTTCGGGTAGCTTTTGGCTGGGCCACTAAGGCCATATTCTTCGGCGGCTAGGACTTTGGTCCATCTATCATTGAGCAGATCTTGGTCAGCTTGAAGCTGCTGCTGTTTCTTTTTCAGGCTCCTTGCAGTGGCTATTAGTTGGCACTTGAAGCGCTCCTGCTCAAGAGGTTCCTCGGGCATGATGAAATCCTCGGTGCCGAGGCTCACCTCATCCTCAGAGAGCGGAAGGGAATTGTCGTCCTCCAAATCTTCGTGCATGGCCTGTTTACCAGGGCTAACCTGTCCGTCTTCCCGTTTATCTTGTTCATTAGCTGTATCAACGGGGTCTTCGTTGTCTTCGGCACCGTCGTCCATACCGCCAATGTTCTCGGAGTCGTAATCAAGTGTATCGGTTGAATCCTCGACCGTGGCTATGAAGTGGGTGGTGGGTGGGGAGCAAAATTCTCCATCGTCAGCCCCTGGTTCGAGCCAGATATAGTTCGGTTGGGAGTTCTCCGCCAAGGATAGGTTCTTTAAGGAATTTAGCGCATCGCCCAAGGGCGAGTGCTGGAAGATGTCTGCGGTGCTGAATTCGAAGATCGATAAACAATCAAGCTCGGCGTCCGCGGGCTCACGTGGTTCGGAACTTACGACCGGAGACGAGTCCGGAGTTTCACTGACAAAAACATCGTGTGAGGTTAAGTCTATGTGCGGCTCCAACGCCGTGGAATCCATGGCCTCCGTGGTGGGTTTGATCCTCCCATCCTTGGATGGCGCAGCTTGCTCCGGATCTAGGGCCAGAGCGGTTACAGGAGCAATCTCCTGGATGTGGTTAGATGACAGATTTAGGTCATGATCATCGGGGTGACCGGGAGCGGCTACCGCGGTCTCGAATCCGGCGAAGATCAAGTCCCCACGGATGTCCGCAACGTAGTTTAAGCTCTCAAATCTGACCTGGTGGCCAAGGGCGTAGCTTTCGATCTGCTTCAGATGGCCAAACGAGTCGGCCCGTAGTTAGAAGCCGCCGAACACGAAGATCTGTCCGAGGAGGAAAGTTCCTCCTTGGACAGCATCATTATCGATGATCGAAGGGGCCATCAAACCTTTTAGTGATAGCACAAAGGAACTCTCAATGAAAGCACCAATGTCGGTGTCAAAACCAGCAGATCTCGGGTAGGGGGTCCCGAACTGTGCGTCTAAGGTCGATGGTAACAGGAGACAAGGGACATGATGTTTACCCATGTTCAGGCCCTCTCTATGGAGGTAATACCCTACGTCCTGCTTGATTGATATTCATGAATATGAGCATTACAAGAGTTGATCCACCTCGATATCGTAATGGCTAAACCCTAGAGGTCTAGCTTGTATGGCTATGATAATGAATCTCCCCTATCCGAACTAAGTCCTCCGGTTTATATAGACACCAGGAGGATCTAGGGTTACACAAAGTCGGTTACAAAGAAAGGAATCTACATATCCGGTCGCCAAGCTTGCCTTCCACGCCAAGGAGAGTCCCATCCGGACACGGGTACAGTCTTCGGTCTTCGTATCTTCACAGCCCATCAGTCCAGCCCATGGCTAACAGGCCGGACGCCCGAGGACCCCTTAGTCCAGGTCTCCCTCAGGCCTCAGTGGTCGAGACACTCTCCAATATCAATAATACAAGCCTGCCAAAATCGCCATCTGAATCTGTTCAATTTCCTCTGTCTCGAATGCAACTGAAAAAATATATGTTTGTGAACCAATTACTGGCTGAAACAATGATGGAAATCATGGAGGAATTAGAGGTGCACATTCTTGCGCAACAATAACTGATGATTGTCTTTAGAGACAGTGTAGCAAAGAAGGAAGAACTTGCTCACATGCTTATGGGCATCATCCAAGCTGAGGTTGCAGATTGTGACGTTGTTGATCGTTAGGTTCTGAGAAGGCGGCAAAGATGCCAAGTGCTGAATAGGCTTCTCAAGTGTTCCTCAAGTCAAAGCAAGACCAACTTCGATATCTAATTCAAGCCACCTTGAGGGTTGAGAAGGGATTGGCCACCCTGACTCAGAACCAAGAGAGCCTGGAGAGGATCATTGAGACTAAATTCGATGATCTTGACTTGAAAGTAACAGAGATGCAGACAACAGTTGAGCCGCTCTAGGAAGAAGCTGAGGAGAGGAAAGGGCAGGCTACCACAGATGCCTTTCAGAGAGTGCGAAGAGGGCAGAGGTCTGTTGCAGTGCCAGTGACTGACACAAGAGCAACTACTTCAGCACCTGCAGCCACAGCATCAGTGCCACCTCCAGTTGCCACTCCACCAGCTCCAACAACTTCCACTGATGCATTCGTCCTTGGAGTCCTCTCAACGCCCCCTCCCAAAGATCAAGCATAGAGAGACGCATAGCACTATGCATTTTCAAGCTTTTCGGTAACTTGTTGCCAAAGGGGGAGAAAGTGTATAGATCATAGGCTTTGAGACAGAGAGCTTTGCTTCTTTTTGCCTTATTTGCCTCTTGTTGATACTTATTTGTGTGCTTGCTTGGATGATACTATGTGTATGTGAGATACTCGTTTGATCATGTGTTTGATCATATCATACTTTAATGCTTGTGCCTGAATGAGGCTGTTATTTATCTCTTATGTATGATCATTCACTTTGCCTTGGTGATGAGTGCATATTTCATATTCTATCATTTTGAGCGCTCCACCAAGATGTATGTGACATGAAAGAGTAACCCATGATCCTTATCAGTTGTGCATTTGCATTCAAAAGAAAATTTTAAATAGTGCACAAATTTAGGGGGAGCTCCTGCTTATCACATACTTCTCAAAGCGATAATGTATTTCAATCTTATTATCATTTGTCGAAGCTTTGATCTATATGTTGTCATCAATTACCAAGAAGGGGGAGGTTGAAAGTGCAACTATCCCTGGGTGGTTTTGGTAATTCCTAACAACATATGGCTCATTGAACTAATGCTCTTTCAAGATGATCATTTCAGGAAGTTCAATGATTGGCATGGCATGGACTACGAATGTGGACCCCTCAAATGCTAAGGACACATATTAGCAAAAAGCTCAAGACTCTACATTTTCATTTTAGTGATCCAAGATCACATTGAGTCCATAGGAAAAGCCAATACTATTAAAAGGGGATGAGGTGTTTCTTAATGGATTGCTTGCTCAAAATGCTTAGTGATATGCTCCAAAAGCCCTCAACCACTTTCTCATATCCACATATGTCCTAAACCAAAAGTCAAACTCGGCCCCACCGATTTGATCTATCCAGCGCCACCGAGATCATTTGACATAGCCATACCCAGAAACCCTAATCAGTTCGGTCTCACTGATAGGGATCTCGGTCTCACCGAGATGGGTTTGCAAACTCTCAGTTTCCCTTCGTAATGTTTCGGTCTAACCGAAATGAGCGATCGGTCCCACCGAGTTTGCAATGCAAACTCTCTATTTCCTTTTCATAACGTTTTGGTCTCACCGAAATGAGTGATTGGTCCCACCGAGTTTGCCCGGCCAATTCTCTGTTTGCCTATTACAGAAATCGGTCTCACCAATTCATGTGATCGGTCTCACCGAGATTACATTATGCCCTAACCCTAATGAAATTGGTCCCATCGAGTTGATCATATCGGTCCCACCGAAAAGCCTAACGTTCACATTTTGAACTGAATCGGTCTGACCGAGTTTGTGTATTCGGTCTCACTGAGTTTGGTAAATTGTGTGTAACAGTTAGATTTCGTGTGGAGGCTATATATACCCCTACACCCATCCTCCATTCGTGGAGAGAGCAATCAGAACGTGCCTACACTTCTACCATACATTTTCTGAGAGAGAACCACCTACTCATGTGTTGGGACCAAGATATTCCATTCCAACCACAAGAATCTTGATCTCTAGCCTTCCCCAAGTTGCTTTCCACTCAAATCATCTTTCCACCAAATCCAAATCTGTGAGAGAGAGTTGAGTTTTGGGGAGACTATCATTTGAAGCACAAGAGCAAGGAATTCATCATCAACACACCATCTATTACCTTTTGGAGAGTGGTGTCTCCTAGATTGGTTAGGTGTCACTTGGGAGCCTCCGTCAAGATTGTGGAGTTGAACCAATGAGTTTGTAAGGGCGAGGAGATCGCCTACTTCATGAAGATCTACCCAAGTGAGGCAAGTCCTTCGTGGGCGATGGCCATGGTGGGATAGACAAGGTTGCTTCTTCGTGGACCCTTCATGGGTGGAGCCCTCCGTGGACTCGCGCAACCGTTACCCTTCGTGGGTTGAAGTCTCCATCAACGTGGATGTACGATAGCACCACCTATCGGAACCACGCCAAAAACTCCATGTCTACATTGTGTTTTCTCCCTCTAAACTCCTCCCCTTTACCTTCATATGCAATGATTTACATTCCTTTTCTATACTCTTATACTTGCATGTGTAGGTTGATTGCTTGACTTGTGCTAAGTTGCTAAAAATCTGTCAAGACTTAAAATTGGGAAAAGGTTAGGTTTTTATTTGGTCAAGTAGTCTAATCACCCCCCCCCCTCTAGATATACTTTCGATCCTACAGTATCATGATATAATGCATGTGTCAGGTAGGTCCTAGCAATATCTGAAGAGCGGCAAAAGAGATCTTTTGAGCTTAGGCACATGCACAAGTGCCAAAGAATTCAATCACCTAGTGAGCGAGTTGTATGTTGAGAGAGGGAGGAGCTGTGAGGCGACCTCCCCTGGCATGGTGACACCACTTTGCCTGGTGACCTCCCGTCAAAGCTATTTTAAACCTTATGTGTTCTTGTGCAGTGCCCCTCTGCTCCTCCACTTTCTTAGGGACCTAGCCTTCAGCGAGAAAGTGAGTGTTGTGGTCATGACTAATGGTGAAGCTGTGACATTCTAAGTTCGCAGCTATATGTCAAAGCATCAATGGCAACCAATGAAGGTTTGACTAATTCTGCAAGTATCAGCAGCTCTGCACAACATGACCTGCAAACATGTGCAATCCTTTATTCTTTGCCTGCATAATGTCATCCTACTCCAACTTACTTGTGGCCTATTGATGTCGCTTGAAGCTACGTCGGTATTTCCCCAATGAGGAAGGGATGATGCAGCACAGCGGCGGTAGGTATTTCCCTCAGATGTGAAACCAAGGTTATTGAACCGGTAGGAGAACCAAGCAACACAACGTAAATAGCACCTGCACACAAATAACAACTTCTCGCAACCCGACGTGTTAAAGGGGTTGTCAATCCCTTCCGGGGTACGGCGCCTCAAGATAGGCAAACAGACGTGATGTAAATTTGTTGTAGATTGATAGATCAAACGCCAAATAAAATAAATAAGAATAAATTGCAGCAAGGTATTTTTGGGTTTTTTGGTTTAATAGATCTGAAAATAAACGCAAAGAAAAAGTAGATCGCAAAGGCAAATAATATGAGAAAGAGACCTGGGGGCCGTACGATTCACTAGTGACTTCTCTCAAGAAAAATAGCAAACGGTGGGTGAACAAATTACTGTTGGGCAATTGATAGAACTTCAAATACTCATGACGATATCCAGGCAATGATCATTACATAGGCATCACGTCCATGGTTAGTAGACCGACTCCTGCCTACATCTACTACTATTACTCCACACATCGACAGCTATCCAGCATGCATCTAGTGTATTAAGTTCATGGAGAAACAGAATAATGCAATAAGAACGATGACATGATGTAGACAAGATCTATCTATGTAGAGATAGACCCCATCGTTTTATCCTTAGTAGAAACAATACATACGTGTCGGTTCCCCTTCTGTCATTGGGATCAAGCACCGTAAGAACAAACCCACTACAAAGCACCTCTTCCCATTGCAAGATAAATAGATCAAGTTGGCCAAACAAAACCCAAATATCGGAGAAGAAATATGAGGCTATAAGCAATCAGGCATAAAAGAGATCAAAGAAACTCAAATACTTTCATGGATATAAAAAGAGATAGATCTGATCATAAACTCAAAGTTCATCGGATCCCAACAAACACACCGCAAAAGAGTTACATCATATGGATATCCAAGAGACCATTGTACTGAGAATCAAGAAAGAGAGAGGAAGCCATCTAGCTACTAACTACGGACCCGAAGGTCTACAAAGAACTACTCACGCATCATCAGAGAGGCACCAATGGAGGTGGTGAACCCCATCCGAGATGGTGTCTAGATTGGATATGGTGGTTCTGGACTCTGTGGCATCTGGATCAATATTTCGTCGACTCCCCTAGGGTTTTGGGAATATTGGGGTATTTATAGAGCGAAGAGGCGGTCCGGGGGCACCCGAGGTGGGCACAACCCACCAGGGCGCGCCTGGGCCTCCTGCGCGCCCTGTTGGATTGTGCTCTCCTCGGAGCACCCCCCAGGCGCAGCCAGGGCCCATTATGTTCCTTCTAGTCCAGAAAAATCTCTATAAAGTTCCGTGGCATTTGGACTCCGTTTGATATTGATTTTCTGTGATGTAAAAAACATGGAAAAACATCAACTAGCACTGGGCACTATGTCAATAGGTTAGTACCAAAAATGATATAAAATGATTATAAAACATCCAAGATTGATAATATAATAGCATCCCCAAGCTTAACTCCTACTCGTCCTCGAGTAGGGAAGTGATAAAAACAGAATTTTTTATATGGAATGTTGCCTAACATGTCCTATCATATTCTTTTCTTTATAGCATGGACATTTGGACTTTTATATTGTTCAAAGCAATAGTCTAGTTTTGACATGATAATTTAAATACTCAAGCATATCAACAAGCAACCATGTCTTTCAAAATATCAACACTAAAATAAGTTATCCCTAGCCCATCATGCTCAATCATTGATCCATTCATGAAACACACTCGCATATTAGCTACACCCAATACTCAAGTACGATCATATTGCCTCCTAGTTGGTGCTTTTATAAGAGAAGATTGTCGGATTACGGGTTCCGGCAAAACCCTTGAGGTTTGAACTCTGGGGTGCGCACGAAGATCTCTCTCCCCCTAGCTCACACTCTCACTACGATATCAAAGCCTAGCTCGCCGAACCCGAGGAACAAGAGACACAAGAGACACAAGAGTTTATACTGGTTCAGCCCACCGTTGTGGTGTAATACCCTACTCCAGTGTGGTGTGGTGGATTGCCTTGTAGGCCGGGGTTGAACAAGTACAAGGGAAGAACATCCTCCTGAGGAGAGGTGTTCTTGAGCTCGGTGAGCTTGTGTGTGTGTGGATGGTCTGGTTCCTCTCCAGATTGGATGATCCCCCTACCTATGGTGGGGGATAGTCCTATATATAGAGGATCGGGTCCTCTCCCCAAATATTAGGTGGGAAGGGATCCCACAACAGCCAATTTGAAGGGGGGCAGCTAGTACAAGCTATCCTGACAAAAGGTGGTCTTCGCCTGCCAAAGACTCCGGTGGTGATGCCGTCGTGGGCTTCGTGATGACCTCCATCTTGCCGTCATACTGGTCTTGGTATCGTTGCACCGATACGGAAACCTTTGCCTGATGCCTCGGGACTCCTCGCCTTTTCTTGCCCCTTCAGCACAAACAGGCAACTCGTACTCTGCGCCCGCTGGCGCCCGCCTGGCCTTGGTCGTCATGGCTCACGTCACAGAAACCACATGAGGTGCCCCTCGCCTTTATCTCTCTGCTCCTCGCGAGCCAGCCTAGGGAGTCCGTGTTGGGGAACGTAGTAATTTCAAAAAATTTCCTACGCACACGCAAGATCATGGTGATGCACAGCAACGAGAGGGGAGAGTGTTGTCTACGTACCCACGCAGACCGACTGCGGAAGCGTTGACACAACGTAGAGGAAGTAGTCGTACGTCTTCCCGATCCGACCAATCCAAGCACCGTTACTCCGGCACCTCCGATTTCTTAGCACACATACAGCTCGACGACGATCCCCGGGCTCCGATCCAGCAAAGCGTCGGGGAGGAGTTCCGTCAGCACGACAGCGTGGTGACGATCTTGATGTACTACCGTCGCGGGGCTTCGCCTAAGCACTGCTACAATATTATCGAGGTGGAATATGGTGGCAGGGGGCACCGCACACGGCTAAGGAACGATCTCAATGATCAACTTGTGTGTCTAGGGTGCCCCCTTGCCTCCGTATATAAAGTATCCAAGGGGGAGGGGCGGCTGGCCAGGAGGAGGGCGCAGGAGGAGTCCTACTCCTACCGGGAGTAGGACCCCCCCCCCCCCCAATCCTAGTTGGAATAGGATTCCCCAAGGGGGAAAGAGAGAGAGGAGGCCGGCCACCTCTCCTAGTCCTAATAGGACTAGGGGAGGGGGAGGCGCGCGGCCCACCTTGGGCTGCCCCTTTCTCCTTTCCACTAAAGCCCACTAAGGCCCATATGGTTCCCGGGGGGTTCCGGTAACCTCCCAGTACTCCGGTAAAATCCTGATTTCACCCGGAACACTTCCGATGTCCAAATATAGGCTTCCAATATATCAATCTTTATGTCTTGACCATTTCGAGACTCCTCGTCATGTCCGTGATCACATCCGGGACTCCGAACTAACTTCGGTACATCAAAATGCATAAACTCATAATAACTGTCATCGTAACGTTAAGCGTGCGGACCCTACGGTTCGAGAATAATGCAGACATGACTGAGACACATCTCCGGTCAATAACCAATAGCGGGACCTGGATGCCCATATTGGCTCCTACATATTCTACGAAGATCTTTATCAGTCAGACCGCATAACAACATACGTTGTTCCCTTTGTCATCGGTATGTTACTTGCCCGAGATTCGATCGTCGGTATCCAATACCTAGTTCAATCTCATTACCGGCAAGTCTCTTTACTCGTTCTGTAATACATCATCTCGCAACTAACTCATTAGTTGCATTGCTTGCAAGGCTTAAGTGATGTGCATTACCGAGAGGGCCCAGAGATACCTCTCCGACAATCGGAGTGACAAATCCTAATCTCGAAATACGCCAACCCAACATCTACCTTTGGAGACACCTATAGAGCTCCTTTATAATCACCCAGTTACATTGTGACGTTTGGTAGCACACAAAGTGTTCCTCCGGTAAACGGGAGTTGCATAATCTCATAGTCATAGGAACATGTATAAGTCATGAAGAAAGCAATAGCAACACACTAAACGATCGGGTGCTAAGCTAATGGAATGGGTCATGTCAATCAGATCATTCATCTAATGATGTGATCCCGTTAATCAAATAACAACTCTTTGTCCATGGTTAGGAAACATAACCATCTTTGATTAATGAGCTAGTCAAGTAGAGGCATACTAGTGACACTCTGTTTGTCTATGTATTCACACATGTATTATGTTTCCGGTTAATACAACTCTAGCATGAATAATAAACATTTATCATGATATAAGGAAATAAATAATAACTTTATTATTGCCTCTAGGGCATATTTCCTTCAGTCTCCCACTTGCACTAGAGTCAATAATCTAGATCACATCTCCATGTGATTAACATCGATAGTTCACATCATCATGTGATTAACACACATAGTTCACATCGCCATGTGACCAACACCCAAAGGGTTTACTAGATTCGGTAATCTAGTTCACATCGCTATGTGATTAACACCCAAAGAGTACTAAGGTGTGATCATGTTTTGCTTGTGAGAGAATCTTAGTCAACGGGTCTGCCACATTCAGATCCACATGTATTTTGCAAATTTCTATGTCAACAATGCTCTACATGGAGCTACTCTAGCTATTTGCTCCCACTTTCAATATGTATCTAGACTGAGACTTAGAGTCATCTAGATTAGTGTCAAAACTTGCATCGGCGTAACCCTTTACGACGAACCTTTTTTCACTTCCATAATCGAGAAACATATCCTTATTCCACTAAGGATAATTTTGACCGTTGTCCAGTGATCTACTCCTAGATCACTATTGTACTCCCTTGCCAAACTCAGTGGTAGGGTATACAATAGATCTGGTACACAGCATGGCATACTTTATAGAACCTATGACCAAGGCATAGGGAATGACATTCATTCTCTTTCTATCTTCTGCTGTGGTCGGGCTTTGAGTCTTACTCAATTTCACACCTTGTAACATAGGCAAGAAACTCTTTCTTTGACTGTTCCATTTTGAACTACTTCAAAATCTTGTCAAGGTATGTATTTATTTGAAAAAACTTATCAAGTGTCTTGATCTATCTCTATAGATCTTGATGCTCAATATGTAAGCAGCTTCACCAAAGTCTTTCTTTGAAAAACTCCTTTCAAACACTCCTTTATGCTTTATAGAATAATTCTACATTATTTCCGATCAACAATATGTCATTCACATATACTTATCAGAAATGCTGTAGTGCTCCCACTCACTTTCTTGTAAATACAGGCTTCACCGCAAGTCTATATAAAACTATATGCTTTGATCATCTCATCAAAGCGTATATTCCAACTCCGAGATGCTTGCACCAGTTCACAGATGGATCGTTGGAGCTTGCACATTTTGTTAGCATCTTTCGGGATTGACAAAACCTTCTGGTTGCATCATATACAACTCTTCTTTAATAAATCCATTAAGGAATGCAGTTTTGTTTATTCATTTGCCAGATTTCATAAAATGCGGCAATTACTAACATGATTCGGACAGACTCAAGCATAGATACGAGTGAGAAGCTCTCATCGTAGTCAACACCTTGAACTTGTCGAAAACTTTTTGCGATAATTCTAGCTTTGTAGATAGTAACACTACTATTAGCGTCCGTCTTCCTCTTGAAGATCCATTTATTCTCAATTGCTTGCCGATCATCGGGCAAGTCAACCAAAGTCCAAACTTTGTTCTCATACATGGATCATATCTCAGATTTCATGGCCTCAAACCATTTCGCGGAATCTGGGCTCATCATCGCTTCCTCATAGTTCATAGGTTCGTCATGGTCAAGTAACATGACCTCCAGAACAGGATTACCGTACCACTCTGGTGCGGATCTCACTCTGGTTTACCTATGAGATTCGGTAGTAACTTGATCTGAAGTTACATGATCATCATCATTAGCTTCCTCACTAATTGGTGTAGTAGTCACAGGAACAGATTTCTGTGATGAACTACTTTCCAATAAGGGAGAAGGTACAATTACCTTATCAAGTTCTACTTTCCTCCCACTCACTTCTTTCGAGAGAAACTCCTTCTCTAGAAAGGATCCATTATAAGGAACGAATGTCTTGCCTTAGGATCTGTGATAGAAGGTGTACCCAACAGTCTCCTTTTGGGTATCCTATGAAGACATATTTCTCGATTTGGTTTTGAGCTTATCAGGATGAAACTTTTCCACATAAGCATCACAACCCCAAACTTTAAGAAACGACAACTTTGGTTCTTTGCTAAACATAGTTCAGATTGTGTCGTCTCAACGGACTTAGATGGTGCCCCTTTTTTAACGTCAATGCAGCTGTCTTTAATGCATAACTTCAAAAACGATAGTGGTAAATCGGTAAGAAACATCATAGATTTGCACTATATCTAATAAAGTACGGCTATGACGTTCGGACACACCATTATGCTATGGTGTTCCGGGTGGCACGAATTTGTGAAACTATTCCACATTGTTTTAATTGAAGACCAAACTCGTAACTCAAATATTTGTCTCCGCGATCAGATCGTAGAAGCCTTATTTTCTTGTTACGATGATTCTCCACTTCACTCTGAAATTCTTTGAACTTTTCAAATGTTTCAGACTTATGTTTCATCAAGTAGATATACTCATATCTGCTCAAATCATCGGTGAAGATCAGAAAATAATGATACCTATCGCGAGCCTCAATATTCATCGGACCACATACATCAGTATGTATGATTTCCAAGAAATCTGTTGCTCGCTCCATTGTTCCGAAGAACAGAGTCTTAGTCATTTTGCACATGAGGCATGGTTCGCAAGCATCAACTGATTCATAATCAAATGATTCCAAAAGCCCATCAGCATGGAGTTTCTTCATGCGCTTTACACCAATATGACCAAAACGGCAGTGCTACAAATAAGTTGCACTATCATTATTAACTTTGCATCTTTTGGTTTCAATATTATGATTATGTGTATCACTATGATCGAGATCCAACGAACTATTTTCATTGGGTGTGTAACCATATAAGGTTTTATTCATGTAAACAGAACAACAATTTATTCTCTTACTTAAATGAATAACCGTATTACAATAAACATGATCAAATCATATTCATGCTCAACGTAAACACCAAATAACACTTATTTAGGTTCAACACTAATCCCGAATTTATAGGGAGTGTGCGATGATGATCATATCAATCTTGGAACCACTTCCAACACACATTGTTACTTCACCCTTAACTAGTCTCTGTTTATTCTGCAACTCCCGTTTCGAGTTACTAATCTTAGCAACTGAACTAGTATCAAATACTGAGGGGTTGCTATAAACACTAGTAAAGTACACATCAATAACATGTATATCAAATATACTTATGTTCACTTTGCCATCCTTCTTATCTGCCAATCACTTGGGGTAGTTCCGCTTCCAGTGACCAGTCCCTTTGCAGTAGAAGCACTTAGTCTCAGGCTTAGGATCAGACTTGGGCTTCTTCACTTGAGCAGCAACTTGCTTGCCGTTCTTCTTGAAGTTCCCCTTCTTCCTTTTGCCCTTTTCTTGAAACTAGTGGTCTTGTCAACCATCAACACTTGATGTCTTTCTTGATTTCTATCTTCATCGATTTCATCATCATGAAAAGCTCGGGAGTCGTTTTCGTCATCCCTTGCATACTATAGTTCATCACGAAGTTCTACTAACTTGGTGATGGTGACTAGAGAATTCTGTCAATCACTATCTTATCTGGAAGATTAACTCCCACTTGATTCAAGCGATTGTAGTACCCAGACAATCTGATCACTTGCTCACTTGTTGAGCGATTCTCCTCCATTTTTTAGCTATAGAACTTGTTGGAGACTTCATATCTCTCAACTCGGGTATTTGCTTGAAATATTAACTTCAACTCCTGGAACATCTCATATGGTCCATGACGTTCAAAACGTCTTTGAAGTCCCGATTCTAAGCTGTTAAGCATGGTGCACTAAACTATCAAGTAGTCATCATATTGAGCTAGCCAAACGTTCATAACGTCTGCATCTGCTCCTGCAATAGGTCTGTCACCTAGTGGTGCATCAAGGACATAATTCTTCTGTGCAGCAATGAGGATAAACCTCAGATCACGGATCCAATCCGCATCATTGCTACCAACATCTTTCAACATAGTTTTTCTCTAGGAACATATCAAAATAAACACAGGGAAGAAACAACGCGAGCTATTGATCTACAAAATGATTTGCAAAATACTACCAGGACTAAGTTCATGATAAATTCAAGTTCAATTAATCATATTACTTAAGAACTCCCACTTAGATAGACATCCCTCTAATCCTCTAAGTGATCACGTGATCCAAATCAACTAAACCATAACCAATCATCACGTGAAATGGATTAGTTTTCAATGGTGAACATCATTATGTTGATCATATCTACTATATGATTCATGCTCGACCATTCGGTCTCTGTGTTCCGAGGCCATATCTGCATATGCTAGGCTCGTCAAGTTAAACCTGAGTATTCTGCGTGTGCAAAACTGGCTTGCACCCGTTGTAGATGGACGTAGAGCTTATCACACCCGATCATCACGTGGTGTCTGGGCACGACGAACTTTGGCAACGGTGCATACTCAGGGAGAACACTTCTTGATAATTTAGTGAGAGATCATCTTATAATGCTACCGTCAATCAAAGCAAGATAAGATGCATAAAAGATAAACATCACATGCAATCAATATAAGTGATATGATATGGCCATCATCATCTTGTGCTTGTGATCTCCATCTCCGAAGCACCGTCATGATCACCATCGTCACCGGTGCGACACCTTGATCTCCATCGTAGCATCATTGTCGTCTCGCCAATATTATGCTTCCACGACTATCGCTACCGCTTAGTGATAAAGTAAAGCATTACATCGCGATTGCATTGCATACAATAAAGCGACAACCATATGGCTCCTGCTAGTTGCCGATAACTCGGTTACAAAACATGATCATCTCATACAATAAAATTTAGCATCATGTCTTGACCATATCACATCACAACATGCCCTGCAAAAACAAGTTAAACGTCCTCTACTTTGTTGTTGCAAGTTTTACGTGGCTGCTACGGGCTTAAGCAAGAACCAATCTCACCTACGCATCAAAAACACAATGATAGTTTGTCAAATAGACTCCGTCTTAACCTTCGCAAGGACCGGGCGTAGCCACACTCGGTTCAACTAAAGTTGGAGAGACAGTCGCCCGCAAGCCACCTATGTGCAAAGCACGTCGGGGGAACCGGTCTCGCGTAAGCGTACGCGTAATGTTGGTCCGGGTCGTCTCGTCCAACAATACCGCCGAACCAAAGTATGACATGCTGGTAGGCAGTATGACTTATATCGCCCACAACTCACATGTGTTCTACTCGTGCATATAACATCAAACCATAAAACCTAGGCTCGGATGCCATTGTTGGGGAACGTAGTAATTTCAAAAAATTTCCTACGCACATGCAAGATCATGGTGATGCACAGCAACGAGAGGGGAGAGTGTTGTCTACGTACCCACGCAGACCGACTGCGGAAGCGTTGACACAACATAGAGGAAGTAGTCGTACGTCTTCCCGATCCGACCGATCCAAGCACCGTTACTCTGGCACCTCCGAGTTCTTAGCACACGTACAGCTCGATGACGATCCCCGGGCTCCGATCCAGCAAAGCGTCGGGGAGGAGTTCCGTCAGCACGACGGTGTGGTGACGATCTTGATGTACTACCGTTGCAGGGCTTCGCCTAAGCACTGCTACAATATTATCGAGGTGGAATATGGTGGCAGGGGGCACCGCACACGGCTAAGGAACGATCTCAATGATCAACTTGTGTGTCTAGGGTGCCCCCTTGCCTCCGTATATAAAGGAGCCAAGGGGGAGGGGGCGGCCGGCCAGGAGGAGGGCGCAGGAGGAGTCCTACTCCTACCGGGAGTAGGACCCCCCCAATCCTAGTTGGAATAGGATTCCCCGAGGGGGAAAGAGAGAGAGAGGGGGCCGGCCACCTCTCCTAGTCCTAATAGGACTAGGGGAGGGGGGAGGCGCGTGACCCAGCTTGGGCTGCCCCTTTCTCCTTTCCACTAAAGCCCACTAAGGCCCATATGGTTCCCGGGGGGTTCCGGTAACCTCCCGGTACTCCGGTAAAATCCTGATTTCACCCGGAACACTTCCGATGTCCAAATATAGGCTTCCAATATATCAATCTTTATGTCTCGACCATTTCGAGACTCCTCGTCATGTCCGTGATCACATCCAGGACTCCGAACTAACTTCGGTACATCAAAATGCATAAACTCATAATAACTGTCATCGTAACGTTAAGCGTGCGGACCCTACGGTTCGAGAATAATGCAGACATGACTGAGACATATCTCCGGTCAATAACCAATAGCGGGACCTGGATGCCCATATTGGCTCCTACATATTCTATGAAGATCTTTATCGGTCAGACCGCATAACAACATACGTTGTTCCCTTTGTCATCGGTATGTTACTTGCCCGAGATTCGATCATCGGTATCCAATACCTAGTTCAATCTCGTTACCGGCAAGTCTCTTTACTTGTTCTGTAATACATCATCTCGCAACTAACTCATTAGTTGCATTGCTTGCAAGGCTTAAGTGATGTGCATTACCGAGAGGGCCCAGAGATACCTCTCCGACAATCGGAGTGACAAATCCTAATCTCGAAATATGCCAACCCAACATCTACCTTTGGAGACACCTATAGAGCTCCTTTATAATCACCCAGTTACGTTGTGACGTTTGGTAGCACACAAAGTGTTCCTCCGGTAAACGGGAGTTGCATAATCTCATAGTCATAGGAACATGTATAAGTCATGAAGAAAGCAATAGGAACACACTAAACGATCGGGTGCTAAGCTAATGGAATGGGTCATGTCAATCAGATCATTCATCTAATGATGTGATCCCGTTAATCAAATAACAACTCTTTGTCCATGGTTAGGAAACATAACCATCTTTGATTAACGAGCTAGTCAAGTAGAGGCATCCTAGTGACACTCTGTTTGTCTATGTATTCACACATGTATTATCTTTCCGGTTAATACAATTCTAGCATGAACAATAAACATTTATCATGATATAAGGAAATAAATAATAACTTTATTATTGCCTCTAGGGCATATTTCCTTCAGTCCGCCCATGAGGAGGTCTTATGTCGTCCGCCTCGCGAGGCTTGGCCTGGTGGAGCCACGCCCTAGGCCGCAGGCAGGCAAGTCTGGGTACCCCCGTTCCCAGGACACCGACAGTAGCCCCTGGGCCCAAGGCGCGCTCGTGCTTGGCGAAGCCAAGGGTCAAGTGCGGAGCGCCGCAGGCCCCAACCGCCTGCAGCCTTGATTGACGCGTGGCGATTGACCAGTCGTGGGCGTCTCTGCTTCCAAATGCTGGCTCGGCAACCGCCCGACTGACAAAAGACTGGCGCGTGCTGCAATGTCTTCATTGCTTGCCTTCGTCTTGCTCCAGATCCCCTTTCCTACTCCTTGCTCCCAAGCCTCCAGATCTGTACCAGTCCTCCTCCAAGCCCGCCATCGATGGCGCCCAACAAGGCAAGGGCCATCCTTCCGCCCTCCTGGTATGAGCCGGCCCTGAGCGCGCCTAGCGTCTCAGAGAAGAACCTCGCCGCCACGCTCCTGATGACGGCGGAGGGCGGCGACGAGAAGAGGAAGACCGCGCTCCGGGTTGGCTCCGCCGAGCTGGAGGCCTCGGGCAGCACCTTCTATCCCTTCTTCATGAGCAGCATTGTGGCAGGGTTGGTTCCCCCCTTCTCTGACTTCTTCTACTCCGTCCTCAGCCATTACAAGCTGCATGCCCTCCATCTTCATTGCAACTATGTCCTCCTTATGTCGATCTTCGCGTTCTACTGTGAGGCATACATCGGGGTGATGTCATCCGTGGTGCTGCTATGCCACTTCTTCTATCTCCGGATCAAGGACGACCATTGCTCGGGGTGCGCCAACTTCGTTGCGGCCAACAAGACCAACGCGATCTTGAAGGACGGGAAGAAGGCTGAGGGCTTCAGGAGCAAGTGGGTCCTGATGGACACCAAGTGCTCCCACCCATGGCTAGTGCTGTCGACGGGGATGCCCACGTCTCATGACGGGTGGTTCCGCGCGAAGCTCATCGACCCCCGGGCGGAGTGTGTGCTAGAGAAGATGACTGCCGATCTGAATCCTGACAATCCAAATGCGACGAAGCTGACGGGGGCCATGATTGTCAAGGAATAACGGTCGCAGCGCGTGGCTCCGCTCCAGGCGCGCTCGCGCCCCTTGTGGAAGCTTGGGGACGAGGATGACGACCTTCGCCTGCGTCCGGAGGCCTTGTCTGACGAGGAACTGGGCACGACTCTCCGCTCCCTGGTCGGGGACGACCAGTGGTACCCTCCGGACATCTTTGTTCCTCTGTACCGCCGCCCCGACGGAGCGAAGGTTGCCGCCGCCATGCCTGTCTTTGATGGACATGGGCTCGTGCCGCCGGCACCCTCGGAGGCCCCGGTGGCGACGACTCCGGTGGTAGTGTCTTCCGGCGACTCTGACGGGGAGGAGGAGCAGGACTCGGAGGCGACCCCGAAGGGGATCGGGGAGACCTCCCCTCCGCGCAAGGCTGATCTCCTCAGCGCCTTGCCTGACGATGACGACGCCGGCGACCACCCGGTGAAGGAGGTCCTGCCCCCTGCTGGGGTCACCACAAGGTCCAAGGTCACCCCCTTGAAGAAGTCGCCGACTATGGTTCCGACGAAGAGCAGGTCAGCACTGGTCTCCCGGGGCGATGCTCGTGCACTGGCGCCGTCTGGTGCTGCCACTGGGCCGACTATTGCTTCTTCATCTGCTCCTGGGGCCCGCGCACCGGCGCCCCAGACCACGAGGTCCTTGGGCTCCGTGCTCCTGAAGAGGGCACGAGACTACGCCACCGTGGACCAGTAAGCACCTCGCCCTAACTTTGTTCTTGCTGCCGCTTCCGTTGCTGCTTCCTGATGTTCTCCTCTTGCATTATCAGGCCAACACTATCGGCGAAGAAGAAGAGAGAGGAGGCGGCCACATCCTTGCGAGCCTAGCAGCCTGGTATGGCCGCACCCCCTCTGGCGCAGAAAGCCGGTGAAGGCACCCACACTTCTCCCGCTCGATCGTCCTCGCGAGGCCCTGTGCACCATTCTCAGGAGAAGGCGATCTCCTCGGCTAAGCTAGCTCTGGAGGAGCCTATCCCCAGCTCGCCCGTTGATGCGGCCAAGGTTCAAGAGCCCCTAGCTGCTCTTCCTACCATCACCAGTTCAGAGGTCTTGGCGGCAGCGTAGCCTCCTCCTCCGGTCGAACCACTGGCTTGCGATCCTTCCGCTTCGCCTGATGCCTTGGAGGAGGCCCTTTCCGCATTGGCGCGGGTTCGGGGCGACCTTCAAGGCACCGACCGCCTCCTGGTGGCGGGGCGCCTAGAGCTGATCTTGGGTTGGCTACATTCCGATGCATCTGTCAGGGCGGCATTGGGCTAGGTCGTGGCAGCTTTCAAAGAGGACAAGCGGGCCGCCGACCGAGCCACGGCCGCCTGCGAGGTGGCACTGAAGTATGCTGAAGCCGCCAAGGGGCGCTGCCGGTTGATGGAGGCCGAGCTGGAGACCTTGTGCAACAAACGCGTGGTCGAGGCTCGCGGTCGCAAGGCGGAGGAGGAGAAGATGAAGGCCCGAGAAGACACCGTCACCGGTCGTGACACCGAAGTGGAGCAGCTGGCAAGGGTGCAGGTCGCAGAGCACGGCCGCCTAGAGAAGCTGGTGCAGGAGGTAGAGGCAGAGAAGGCCTAGTTGGAAGCCAAAGCGGAGGTTCTGGTAGAGGATCGCGTGGCCTTCAAGTCCCTTGAGGAGAGATCCCGCGAGGCGCTGTAGGCACTCTACGAGAAGGGCTTGGGGAAGCCACTAGCGACGGACGACGAAGGCCCCGCCCAGCTGCTTCCTTAACTTGTCGTGGCGCTCGAGGGTGTCGTTTATGGGATCGTCCCCATGGTGGAGGGGAAGCCTGCGCGCTTTCTTCTTCGGCTCCGACGCGCGTCCTCAGCCACCTGCATCTTCGTGACCCCGACGCCGACCTCAGCGAGCTGCTCGAGCCCGTGGAGGAGGAGCGTTGCACAGCTTCTGCTGCAGCCGTGGAGGGCCAGGTGGAGGCCCTGTTGAAGAAGTTCCTCGCCATCGAGCCTGCACCTCCAACCGATGGCCCCGCCGATCCTGCGATCGAGGCCAATGACACAGCCGACGGTGACACTGCCGGCGGGAAGGTGCTCCCTGATGACGATGCCTAAGGCTAAAGAAAAGGCTTGCTGGTGAAGAACAGCGGCGCTCCTTCTCATTTTACTTTCCTGTGACATGAGACGTGCCTCGTGGAGACGTTAAAACTCTACTTGATGTTTAGGGGACAATATGATGTGTAATAATTTATTTAGGTTCCGCGATTTCCTTCCCACTTGCTTGATGTTCTACGTCGGCAGGGCCCGACCCCGTGCATACCTCAGCCACCGTTGGGCCATCTAGATCACCAGGACAGACCAAGGGATGAGGGGCTATGTGGCCAGTTAGGCTCCTGAGTCACGATGCTCAGGAGTCCCCCTTCACGCGCAATGGCTTGCGGGAAGGAGCCGTTAAAGTAGGCCTTAGTGTTCTACGTCGGCAGGGCCTGACCCCGCGCATACCTCAGCCGCCGTTGGGCCGTCCGGATCACCAGGACAGACAAAGGGGTGAGGGGCTACGTGGATAGTTAGGCTCCTGAGTCGTGATGCTCAGGAGTCCCCCCTGACGCTCAAATAGACCTGCATACCTGCCCTCGCCGAGGTCCTGCTCGGGAGGGGTGCGCGACGACTAGGTCTGAGGGACCTGGCAGGGCGGCGTACGCTAGGCAAGGCCTGAGCGCAGCCCCTGTGCCCAGCCCCCTCGCGCGACTCTCCCGAGGGGAAAGCGTTGCGGTGAGGCTGGACACTGAGCCGGGTGGCTCCCTGAGGTTGGTACGGCCATGGGGCCGCCCTCAGTTGTTTATCACCAGCGCGGAGTGTAGCGCTTCCACACTTGCACAGGCATAGCCGCTCCTCGACCGTGTCGACTGCCAGCGCGAAGCATGGTGCTTCCACTGGTGCGTGGGTGAGGGCTCCCTCTGAGTGGAGCCCCCGGGGTGTGTACAGCCCCACCCTGACACGTGGCTTGCACATCAGGGCTAGACGAGGTGTGTCTGGGCACCCGTGAGGCAGCGCGAGGCTCACGAGGCCCTACCTCAAGGCGGGTTGTGCCTGGTCTTGGTTCTTGATAGCTTCGGTGGTCCTGCACGATGGTTAGGCAACCTGCGCCGGACGAATTTCCTGAGGCGGTCACATGAGAAGGCCAGACAGCAACGACCCCAGGAGGTGACGTGAATGGGGCCGGCCCGCCAGACAGAGCTCAGTCATTGGGTTTATTGACGCTACAGGGACGGACCCGAGTACAGACGCCGTGCCTAGCCTACTCATGTGAGAGATCCTAAAGAAAGACAATCGGCGCGTGGTAACGAGGGCAATCGCGGGTGGGGTATCGAAGTACTAGATAAGCAGGTGATAGTCATAAACCGACTCAAGCAGAGAGGCAGGTTAGCTCAAATAGATGCAAGAATGATACATGCCACTGGGACGGAGCCAAGCGGCCTAGGGATGATGCAGCCCGAGGGGCGCCCCCAGGAGGGTAAGCTAAAGATGCAAAATGATACACATCGCAGGGACAGACCCGTGCAACTTGGGGATAATGCAGCCCGAGGGGCGCCCCAACTGAATGAACTGGAAAGAGTGACCTGATAACGCTGCTGGAGTGATGTTAACGCAGCCGATGATGCATGCCGAAGAGTCGTTCCTCACAAGCGGCCAGGGTCCTGAGCCTCAGGAGGCTCCAGGGGCTCAGGTGGTTCCTTGAGGACCGTCGCCATCTCCGCCAGGAAAGCATGATGCCTGGCCTCCTGAGCCGCCAGGATGCTCCGCAGGTGGCGCTGGAAGGTGACGGCCGCGTTCGGCAAGCCAAACGGCATGCGAACGTAGCTGTGAGATGGACCCTCGCATCGACCAACGTGCGAAGGCCAGAAGCGCTCCTGAGATGCAACCCCGTTGAGCCCTGGAATGTCGACGTAGACATGCAGCCCACCATTCTTGTCGGGATGGGGAGCTATGCCGGATGGTGAGCGGCGGTCGCCACGTATGGCCCTTGCCTCTTGAAGCTCCTGGGTTGCCTTGATGATGAACTCCTGAGCACCGGGCACCCCTCGCCCAGTGCCCTCCTGGGGGAAACATGTAGTGAACCACGCCTCCACATGGTGCCCGAGCGCCTCCCTCGTGATGTTGGCCAAGTCCGAGGCCCTCCAGAAGAGAGCCCCCGAGCCTTGCCCGAGGAGGGCGCTAGGTTCGCCTTCCTATGCGAGGGAGGGAGGCATCCCAGCTATGGGCGCGGATCCTGAGGTGGTGCCGCTGGAGACGCCGCTCTCCTGAGGACTTGGGAGGAGCAGCTGCTTCTTCTTCTTGGGGATGGCCTCAGGAGGGTACGGGGTGCCTTCATTGTCGGGGTCTTCAATCACAACGGCTTGGAAGTCGCGCTCAAGGGAGCACACCGCATCTCTTTCTTCGCAGGGGATCGTGATGACGCCACCGCTCCCTGGCATCTTGAGGACGTTGTAGCCGTGGTGGGTCACTGCCATAAACTTGGCCAACAATGGATGCCCAAGGATGGCGTTGTACGGCAAACGAATGTGCGCGACGTCGAATTCGATGAGCTCAATGCGGTAGTTATTACGCTGGCCGAAGGTGACAGGGAGGCGGACTTGCCCTATCGGGGTGGTGGAGCCGTCGGTCACTCCTGAGAAAGGCTTGGTAGGCTGTAGCTGATCGTATGGCACTTGGAGGCTATCGAATGTCTCGATGGACAGGACATTGAGCCATGCGCCATCGTCGATGAGGGTCTTGGTGACTTGGACGTTGCTGATGACGGGTGAACAAAGCATCGGAAAGACACCGGCGGTCGCCGCGCACTTGAGCTAGTCCGCTGAGCTGAAGGTGATGGCGCACTTGGACCACCTGAGCGGGCGCGTGGCCTCGAGCCTGGGAAGGGCTGCGTTCACCTCACGAGCAAACTGCTTGAAGATGCGCTGGGAAGCTGGGGCCTAAGCACCGCCCAAGATGCAGGCGATAGCGCGTGGCTCTTGGAAGCCCCCCAGCCCCCTTGTCCTGATGGTGGTTGTCGTTCCTCCTAGGTGGTGGCGGTAGCGGAGGGAGGCCAGCATTACCCTAAGGACAGTTCTCACAAGGCTGGTCCCTCCAGGCGCCCTCGCGAGGCAGGTCCTGCCAGTGGCCTCGCGAGGCCGGTCGCGTCCTGACGGGGGTCGTGGTCGTCCCAACGTCCCCCACTTCGTCGTCCTCCTCCTCCTCGGCCGTAGCCCCGGTCGGTGCGCTCGGGGCGCCGACCGAAGCGTCCAACTCGAATGGTCCTGAACTCTTGGCAGTCATTGGTGTTGTGGCTGTGTACGTTGTGAAAGGCGCAGAACGGACGGCTGCTTTTAGACGATTCGGGGTGGTCCTGGCCGCGCTTCATGTCCGGCTCTGCCGCAAGCACGGCTACTCCCTTGCGCTTCACATCCTTGGCCTTGGCTTTCTTCTCTTCTGGGTCGACAGCAGGAAGCTCGAGGAGGGAGAGGCGCCCCTCCTCATCTCTTGCGCACTTGGTCGCCATGTTGAACATCTCCAGGGCCGAGCATAGTTCCTCATGGATGGTGAGCTCCTCCTTCATCTTGACGTCGCGGACGCCATTGGAGAACGCGGAGATGATGGCCTTGTCTGTCACCTTGGGGATCTTGAGGCGGACCCTGTTGAAGTGCTGGATGTACTCTTGCAGGTTTCCCCTGGTTGCTGCTTGATGCGCCGCAGGTCACCCACGGCCGATGGGCGGTCGCGAGTGCCCTGGAAGTTGGCGACGAAGCGATCGCGCATCTCACCCCAGGAGGAGATTGACCCCGGGGGCAAGTTCAGGAGCCACGAGCGAGCACCATCCTTGAGAGCCATGGGAAACCAGTTTGCCATGACCTTCTCGTCGTCGTTGGCCGCATCGATGCTCAGCTCATAAAGCTGCAAAAACTCCATAGGGTCGGGGGTGCCGTCGTAGCGCGGATGCAGGTCTGGTTTGAACTTGCCTGGCCAGACTATGCTACTCAGCTCTGGAGTGAAGGCATGGCAGCCTGTTGTGGCCACCGGGGCCCGTCGCGGGGGCGGAGCTTGAACTTGGTACCCACGCACCGCCCCCGCAGGCGGCGCGCGGTCTTGACGTGGTGGTGCGGGGAGTGCAGGAGCATTTTCTTGCGGTCGAGGGACCTCCTGGCAGCTTCCTTATTCGTGCGTGGGCACACGGCGTGGCGGATCACACCGCGGGGCCGTGCGTCTTGGGGCGAGGACACCGTGTGGAGGAGGCGGGGGCGCTCCGTGAGCCGCGCATCTTGGCACGAGGGCGCTGTGTCTTGATATGGGGGCAGCGGAGGCGCTCCGTGAGCTACGTCGCCCGCGGCTGGAGGTGGGCGAGGCAGCGAGAGGGATGGTGCAGGAGAGCCCCCAGCGGCACTGACGAGCTCGGCGATGCGGTCCAGCCAGTCCTCGTAGAGGTCGTCGACCAGGCGGTAACGCGGGAACTCGCGCGCCATGAGCAGCATGGCCTGCGCGTCCGTGGGCGTGTGACGAGCGTGGGACGACGAGTCGTCCGGAGTCAGCGACGGGTGACGGTGTGGCCGTCCCGCCGCACAGAGGGGTGCAGAGATGACGCTTGCTACTCATTCGCTGCCGGGCCGGTGGCGGCGAGGGCGACGCGACGCTCAGCACGGACTCGGCGAGCGTCAGACATGGATGCGATGGAGCAGTGGAACGCGAATCGACGGAAGAAAAGTTTCAGCGCACCCCTACCTGGCGCGCCAAATGTCAGATTACGGGTTCCGGCAAAACCCTTGAGGTTCGAACGCTGGGGTGCGCACGAAGATCTCTCTCCCCCTAGCTCACACTCTCACTATGATCTCGAAGCCTAGCTCACTGAACCCTAGGAACAAGAGACACAAGAGATACAATAGTTTATACTAGTTCGGGCCACCGTTGTGGTGTAATACCCTACTCCATTGTGGTGTGGTGGATTTCCTTGTAGGCTGGGGATGAACAAGTACAAGGGAATAACATCCTCCTGAGGAGAGGTGTTCTTGAGCTCGGTGAGCTTGTGTGTGTGTGTGGATGGTCTGGTTCCTCTCAAGATTGGATGATCCCCCTAGCTACGGTGGTGGCTAGTCCTATATAGAGAGGCCCGGGTCCTCTCCCCAAATATTAGGCAGGAAGGGATCCCACAATGGCCAATTTGAAGGGGGCAGCTAGTACAAGCTATCCTCACAAAAGGTGGTCTTCGCCTGCCAAAGACTCTGGTGGTGACGCCGTCGTGGGCTCCGTGATTACCTCCGTCCTGTCGTCCTACTGGTCTTGGTCTCGTTGCACCGATATGGAAACCTTTGCCCGATGCCTCGGGACTCCTCGCCTGCGCTTGCCCCTTTAGCACCAAAGAGGCAACTGGTACTCTGTGCCCGCTGGCGCCCGCCTGGCCTCAGTCGTCATGGCTCACGTCACGGAAACCTCACGAGGTGCCCCTCGCCTTGATCTCTCCGCTCCTCGTGAGCCAGCCTAGGGAGGCCGCCGATGAGGAGGTCTTGTGTCGTCCGCCTCGCGAGGCTTGGCCCCTCGCAAAGGTCTTGAGTGGTTGTTGATGAAGATGGGTTGTACCAGGCCGCTGGTGGAGCCACGTCCTGGGCCGCAGGCAGGCAAGTCTGGGTACCCCCGTTCCCAGGACGCTGACAAAGATGGAGACTCAAATTAAAAAATAAAAATTGCATAAAGTAAAAGAAAGGCCCTTCGCAGAGGGAAGTAGGGATTTGTAGAGGTGCCAGAGCTCAAAGCGAAAAAACTTAGAGATAAAAACATTTTGGGAGGTGTATCCATCCCACCAACGAAAACGACTTAGAATTCCCAATACTTTCCATACTTAGATATATCATAGGCGGTTTGCAAATAGAAAATAAAGTTTATTCCCTTTTCCACCATACTTTCACTTTCCATGGCTAGCCGTATCCACGGTTGCCCTCCATACCAACACTTTCCAAGGAATTTATTATTGACAACATAAAGTAAATTCATTTTTTTATTTTCGGGACTGGGCATCCCTAATACCTTCGCCTTACTCTCGTGCAATGACAAGTGAATAAACACTCATCATGAGAATAACAGATCTAGCATGGAAAATATTAGCCACCCCTCACCGCTCCGCGAGCTAAACGAACACACAAAAGAGAAGTTTATTTTGAAAATTAGAGATAGCACATGAAAATTTGCTTAGAAGGGCAAAATAATATCGCATATAGGTAGATATAGTGGACTCATGTGGCAAAACTGGTTTAAAGGATTTTGGATGCACAAGGAGAGATCATACTTAGTGCAAAATGAAGGCTAGCAAAAGATTGAGAAGCGACCAACCAAGAAACAGATAATCTCATAAGCAAGCATTAAGCATAACTAACATCGAATAATGCACCATAAGTAGGATACAATTTCATTGCATGACTATTGACTTTCGTGCTTTCATAGGGAATCACAAACCTTAACACCAATATTCTTACTAAAGCATAATTACTCATCAAGATGACTCACATATCACATCATCATATCTCAAAACTATTACTAAGAATCAAGTTTATTTTGTCCAATGATCTTCATGAAAGTTTTTTATTATATCCTTCTTGGATATCTATCACTTTGGGACTAATTTTCATGTGTTGCTTTTCATAAGCTCAAACAAATATAAGTGAAGATCATGAGCATATTTTTTCTTTCTCTCAAATTAATTTAAGTGAAGCAAGAGAGAATTTCCTGAAAATTTTACTAACTCTCAAATAAATTTAAGTGAACCAAGAGAGCATTTCTTCAAAAATACTAAAGCACAGCGTGCTCAAAAAGATATAAGTGAAGCACTCGTCCATAGCTCAGAAAAGATTTAAGTGAAGCAAAGAGAGCAATTCTAACAAGTCATGCATTAATTTCGGCTCTCTCAAATAGGTGTGTCCAGCAAGGGATCAAGACTTAAAACACAAAATAAAACAAGCAAAGACTCAGATCATACAAGACGCTCCAAGCAAAACACATAGTATGTGACGAATAAAAATATAGCTTCGAGTAAAATACCGATGGTCGTTAGAAGAAAGAGGGGATGCCACTCGGGGGCATCCCCAAGCTTAGTTGGTTGCTCATTTTTGGACAATAGGTTGAGATGTTGGGGCATCCCCAAGCTTAGGCTCTTCTACTCCTTATTCCTTCATCCATCATCATATAACCCAAAACTTGAAAACTTCAATCACACAGAACTCAACAAAACCTTCGTGAGATCCGTTAGTATAAGAAAATAAATCACTACTATAAGTGTTGTATCAAACCAATTCATATTTTTTTGCATTATATCTACTGTATTCCAACTTTTCTATGGCAAAAACTCATCAAAGAAAACCATAGAGCCATCAAAATAAGCAGACAACGCAAAGAAAACAGAATCGGTCAAAAACAGAACAGTCTGTAGCAATCTGGATAATTCAAATACTTCTGTAAGTTCAAAAACTCTGAAAAATTAGGACGACCTTGAAAATTTGTATATTAATCTAGCGCAAAAGGAATAGGTATTTTATCACTCCCTGGTTAAAAATGAAATTTATTTTCGCGAGCACAAAAGTTTCTGTTTTTTCAGCAAGATCAAACAACTATCACCCAAGACGATCCTAAAGGCTTTACTTGACACAAACACTAATTAAAACAAAAAAACACAATCATAACAGTAGCATAATTGTGCTAACACTTAAAAACAGGAAGCAAAAATAAATTTTATTCATTGGGTTGCCTCCCAACAAGCGCTATAATTTTACGCCCTTAGCTAGGCATAAAGCAAGGATCTAAGTTTTGTCATCTTTGTCCAACTCTTCAATCAAACACTTAGAATCCTTCGAAGATTTAGCATAAAGATCTTCAATAACAACACTCCTAGAAATAAATTCAAAGATTTCATTCTTGCAAAAAGGATCTCTTATCACTTCAACAAAATCCGGATGAATACCAATCATCTTAAGATCTTCCTTATTAATATTACTAGAAGTTGCACCCTTGTTCTTGGTAGCTTTGCCAAATCTTTACGGGGGTTTTTTCAATAGTTTTAGCATAAGCGAAAGCCGTGCTTAGATTACTAAAAATTTCTTCTAATTTATCGATCCGAGACGGGCTTTCTTCTATTCTTTCATGGATTACGGTACCCTTTTCTTTTAACAACTTAAAAATATCTCCTACTTTTGACCCAATATTGGTGGCAAAATTATGCATCTTTTTATCTATAATTTCCATATGATCTCCGGTGAGCATTTTCTTTTCAATAGCATGTAGTCTTTCCATAACATGCTCAAGAGTCAAAGTTGTTTCATTAATCATGAGAGGTGGTGAGCCCACTAAATTTCCCATAGCATTAAAAGCATCAAGAGAGGGACACATCAAGAAATTTCCACCGGTAATCGTATCAAGGACGAATCTATACAAAGTGGTGATGCCAGCATAAAAACAACGAAGAAGAAGAACGGTGGATTGCTTACGGATAGATCTATTATGAGCATTGCAAATCCTATACAAAGCGTCCTTTAAATTTTCTCCTCCCCTTTGTTTAAAGTTGAGAACATCGTTCTCGGGAGTGCAAGCAATAGAGGAAGAACTATCCATAATGATAATAACGGCAAACAAGATTACACACAAAAACAGATCCGGCAAGAAAACGGCAAACGGAAAAAGAGGGGCGAATAAAACGGCAAATTTTTGTGAAGTGGGGGAGAGGAAAATGAGAGGTAAATGGCAAATAATGTAAATTGCGAGGAGATGAGATTTGTGATTAGGAACCTGGTATATGTTGAAGATCCTCCTCGGCAATGGCGCCAGAAATTCCTTTTGATGTCGCTTGAAGCTACGTCAGTATTTCCCCAAGGAGGAAGGGATGATGCAACACAGCGGCGGTAGGTATTTCCCTCAGATGTGAAACCAAAGTTATCGAACCAAGCAACACAACGTAAACAACACCTGCATACAAATAACAACTTCTCGCAACCCCACGTGTTAAAGGGGTTGTCAATCCCTTCCGGGGTACGGCGCCTCATGATAGGCAAACAGACGTGAGGTAAATTTGTAGTAGATTGATAGATCGGATGCCAAATAAAATAAATAAGAATAAATTGCAGCAAGGTATTATGGGTTTTTTGGTTTAATAGATCTGAAAATAAACGCAAAGAAAAAGTAGATCACAAAGGCAAATAATATGAGAAAGAGACCCAGGGGCCGTAGGTTTCACTAGTGGCTTCTCTCGAGAAAAATAGCAAATAGTGGGTGAACAAATTACTGTCGGGTAATTGATAGAACTTCAAATACTCATGACGATATCCATGCAATGATCATTACATAGGCATCACGTCCAAGATTAGTAGACCGACTCCTGCCTAATCTACTACTATTACTCCATACATCGACCGCTATCCAGCATGCATCTAGTGTATTAAGTTCATGGAGAAACGGAGTAGTGCAATAAGAACGATGACATGATGTAGACAATATCTATCTATATAGAGATAGACCCCATCGTTTTATCCTTTGTAGCAACGATACATATGTGTCGGTTCCCCTTCTGTCACTAGGATCAAGCACCGTAAGATCGAACCCACTACAAAGCACCTCTTCCCATTGCAAGATAAATAGATCAAGTTGGCCAAACAAAACCCAAATATTGGAGAAGAAATACGAGGCTATAAGCAATCATGCATAAAAGAGATCAAAGAAACTCAAATACTTTCATGGATATAAAAAGAGATAGATCTGATCATAAACTCAAAGTTCATCGGATCCCAACAAACACACCGCAAAAGAGTTACATCATATGGATTCCAAGAGACCATTGTATTGAGAATCAAGAGAGAGAAAGACAGGGAGAGAGAGAGAGGAAGCCATCTAGCTACTAACTACGGACCCGAAGGTCTACAAAGAACTACTCACCCATCATCGGAGAGGCACCAATGGAGGTGGTGAACCCCATCCGAGATGGTGTCTAGATTGGATCTGGTGGTTCTGGACTCTGTGGCGGCTGGATCAATATTTCGTCGACTCCCCTAGGGTTTTGGGAATATTGGGGTATTTATAGAGCAAAGAGGCGGTCCGGGGGCACCCGAGGTGGGCACAACCCACCAGGACGTGCCTGGGCCTCCTGACGTGCCCTGGTGGGTTGTGCTCTCCTCGGAGCACCCCCCCAGGCGCAGCCAGGGCCCATTATGTTCCTTATGGTCCAAAAAAATCTTTGTAAAGTTTCTGGCATTTGGACTCTGTTTGATATTGATTTTCTACGATGGAAAAAACAGCAACTGGCACTTGGCACTTGGCACTTGACACTATGTCAATAGGTAGTACCAAAAAATGACTATAAAATGATTATAAAACATCCAAGATTGATACTATGACAGCATGGAACAATCAAAAATTATAGATATGTTGGAGACGTATCACCTATGTCGTATATATTGATGGCAGGTACCAAAAATTAAAAGGTTTATTCGTTGTAATTGGAACAATGAAGCTTTATATTTTTTCGATGCCCACTGGTGGGTTGAATTTTTTGATGTACCATTTCTATGCCAAAATTATTCGCTGCCACTAAATAGATTGCATAGCAATATATTCTCGGTAGTCTTGGTAAACCTTGGGTTGTATATATGATCTATATATGGCAATTATTAATCCGGATACAATACCCTTGGTCATCTGAAAGCACCAACCACCAAACAAGTAACTGATGAGGTTTATATGCACCTGTTAATATCCATAATGTGATTGTTTTATCTACATGTGTTGCTTTTTTGCTGGTTTGTTCTATTTTAAATGTCAGTTCCTTCACGGCAACATCAAATAATACCCAAAGCACACTACTTGGTACAAATAGGAGAGTGGAAGGGGCGCGTCCTACCTGGCATCGCCCCAACTCTCTCAGGAGGCGCCATAGGGTGGTGCGTAACATTCTAACTATGCATTTTATGTGGTTTGATTTTGATTTGATCACGTTTATTATGATTCCTTTTTCCAGTTGCTTTGAACTAAACATCCAAGTTGAGATAAGTCATTTGTTCATGAAACATATGTTTTGTACATGCATTACTATCCTATTCATGTGTGTTTTCATATTCATGGGAACTAAAGGAACACTTTTATTATCGAGTAAGCAACAGACACGCCTGATAAATTTCTTTATAAAAGATCAATGTAATCTTAAGGTACAAATCATGTTTCTCTGTATTTGCCCGCCGCTTGGACAAACGTTGGCGGGGAGGGATATTCTTGTGTCTCGGCTCTAGCTAGTAGTTTAGGTTAAGCATTTTTCTCACAGGGGCGACATTTTAATGGATGACGGTGCTTCATTTTTTAGTTGGTCTGCTGGGCTCCGATCCTCCTGGAGTCCGTCCATTGGGACGAAATCGACGGAGGCCGGACGTAGATGCATGACGTCTCCTTAGAGCAATGAGGTTAGGGCTTCTCTTTGTGTGTGCACGCCAATGAGATTTGGTGCCATGCGCTTGAGATCAATCCAAGGGTTCAATGGCAAGGACCGCGGCTCTGGGGCACTGGTCCTTAGGAGCACGTGCACGAAGACTTCCTAACTGTCATCAATAAGGTTAACTCAGGTTATGACAGCGGCAACGGTAGTTCAGTGGTGTAGAGTCCTTGATGCAATTTTATTTCTATACGGTGTTTTGTACTTCTTATGATCCTTTATAATAGACTAGCAAAAGAGACCATGCGTTGCAACGGGAGAAAAAATACCACACTCCCCTAATCCAATAACCATGAGCCAAGACCCCAATAGATCCACGACATCTGTTTCAACATGTGGCATCACATATATGTTACTGTTGGAAATATGAGCAATTTACCCAATGATTTTATTAACAGAAATAGTAGACAAAGCATGACTAATATAACAGTGATAAAGCAAGTCATGCGATTTGACAAAGAGAAGGTAAATAGCAACTTCACATATGAACTGTAACTAAACACATCTAGATCAGACAGTATAGCAAGTTGCATATATGAAGTAGAACCTAACACATGTAGGGCAGAAACTAGAGCAAAGAACTGTGGCAGGACATCTAACAGAAAGAGCATAAATACGTACGGGACAGCAGCAGTAGAAGCACTGGAGTTGGGGTGGACGTCCTCTCCAGCCATGTCGTCGATGTCAGGGAAGAAGTCGTCGTCGGGGAAGTAGTCGTCGGAGTCCGTGATGAAGGAGTCAGTAGTCGCGCGGAGCGCTCCCCAAAAACCTTATCACCCTTCTCCCGTACAGGACTCAAAGAGGTGCGGTTTCGGAGGCCTACTGTCCCGACCTGCGGTGCACGCCGCAAGCCGGGATGGGGAAGATCGTAGCAGCGCAGTGCTCAGGAACTTGTGGCAAGAGGAGGAAGAGATTCTGGTGCATCTCTCTGAGAGGAGCGACCTCCCTTTTATAGGCGCAAGAGAAGGAGGCGAGAGGCTGTGCCGGGAGCTGAAGGGAACACGGGAGATGAAACAAACAGCCAGCAGCCGAAGGGTGCAGCGTTCGTATTCAATATCCACTACAGCAAAAACTTTCCAGCTCCCAAGTGACCTTTCGTATACCAGTAGTACGTGGAAAAAATTTAGATATCGGCTCGGCTCATTCCCGTAACCCGCGGAGCGTCATGACGAGGCGAGGCGAGGCGTTGCGTGGCGTGGCGAGGCGGGCGGCGGAGGAGGAGCGCGCATGGATATCCCTCTTGTTCCCATGCTCGTACAAGTGGGGAAAGAACCTCCCTTATAAGGAGGTCCAACTCCCACTAAACTAGCAATGTGGGACTAAACTTTAGTAGTATCCCTTGCCTTGCACAAATGGGCTAAGTGGGCCTCTAGGATTTATTAGGAATTTCTGAAATAGTTATTGGGCTGCCCAAAATAGACTAAATTCCAGCAATCCCCCACCAGATCCCAGAGGCACACATAAATTTGCCTTTGATTCCAAAACACTGTTTTATATACCGGTACTGCAGTGGAGACTGTTAAGTTGAACTTCCACCTAGAACTCTATGCTACACTAGTAAGCAACTTGAACAGTGGATTGGGCCTTGAACTGCAAGTTTTCTACGAATCTAGCTTCACATAAAGCCTTGACCGATACGTGGCTACCATGGGTCTTCCCCGTGGGTGGAGCTTATGCGTCATACTCCGTGACCTTTCATGAGTTTACTAGAGAGAACCCTACTCTCATAGATTGCGACGTTTAACAATCAGACTCATATAGGTGTGTTCTTCAAAAGATGTTCTGCAGGATAACATCTCTGCTTAAGTAAGCCACTTAGAACACATTAAGATACACATCAACCTGACATGCAAATTAGGAGAGTATTGCATCTTCATGGAGTGGTATTGTGAATAGTAAGGATACTCTCCTCTCAGTTGGCCAACAGCTTGTCTTCCACATCTAATTCACGGGATCTCCGATCACAAAGAATAGGTTACCACTGTGAACAACTCATATTGTGGGTCTCATACCCATCTCCCTTGATGCATTATCTATCACATTATGTGATAGACCCTTGGTAAAAGGATCTGCCATATTTTCACACGTTTGGATATAATCCAACATGATAACTCCGGAGTTTTCATTTTCCTGACAGATTTTAACCTTCTCTGAACGTGTCTTGATGACTTCATGTTATCCTTTGAACTGCTCACTTTCGTGATCACAGTTTGATTGTCGCAGTTCATAAGGACACCCGGTACAGGTTTCTTAACAACCGGCAAGTCATTCAAGAGCCGGCGAAGCCAATCTGCTTCAACCGTAGCTGTATCTAGTGTTGTGAGTTCTGGTTCCATTGTTGACCTCGTTAAGATGGTCTGCTTGCAAGACTTCCAAGAAACAGCGCCACCTCCATGAGTGAATACATAACCGCTCGTGGCCTTTATCTCATCAGCATCTGAGATCCAGTTTGAGTCACTATACCCTTCAAGCACCTTTGGATGCCCGGTGTAGTGAATTCCATAATTTGTAGTGCCTTTCAAATAACGCAACACTCTTTCTAGAGCTTTCCAATGCACATCTCCTGGTTTTGAAACAAACCGACTTAGTTTGCTAACAGCAAAAGAGATGTCAGGTCTTGTAGCACTGGCTAAGTACATAAGCGAGCCAATAATCTGAGAATACTTCAATTGGTCTCTAGGAATTCTTCGATTCTTTCGAAGCAACACACTAGCATCATATGGTGTTGGAGAGGGCTTGCAGTCACTATAGCCAAAGCGACTCAAGATCTTTTCCACATTGTGAGATTGAAGCAAAGTAATCCCACCATCATCGTCGCTCAACAACTTGATGTTCAGAATGACATCAGCCACTCCTAAATCCTTCATCTCAAAACAACGAGATAGGAAATCCTTGACCTGCTTAATAACTTTCAGATTTGTTCCGAAAATCAGTATGTCATCGACATACAAGCACAGGATAACTTCCTCGCCCCCACCATGGTGATAGTACACACATTTGTCGGCTTCGTTCACAACAAAGCCTGCAGCTATTAAAGTTCTTTCAAACTTCTCATGCCACTATTTGGGTGCTTGCTTAAGTCCGTACAAAGACTTCAGCAACTTGCACACTTTCTCTTCCTGACCATCTAGTACAAACCCATCTGGTTGTTCCATATAAATTTCCTCGTCCAACTCTCCATTTAGGAAAGCAGTCTTAACATCCATTTGATGAACGAGAAGACCATGCGAGGCAGCTAGTGAAAGTAGAACTCGAATAGTGGTCAGTCGAGCCACAGGTGAGTAAGTATCAAAAAAGTCTTCACCTTCCTTTTGGGTATAACCCTTAGCCACGAGCCGAGCCTTATAGTTTTCAATAGTACCATCAGGCCTAAGCTTCTTCTTGAATACCCATTTGCATCCTATAGGTTTGCACCCATAAGGACGATCAGTTATCTCCCAAGTTTCATTTGCCAAGATGGAATCCATCTCGCTACGAACCGCTTCCTTCCAGTAGTCAGCATCTTCAGATGCATAGGCCTCTGAAATAGAACTGGGAGTGTCATCTATGAGATACACAAGAAAATCATCACCAAAGGACTTTGCAGTCCTCTGTCTCTTGATCCTGGTAGGAACTTCATTGTTTTCCTCCACAGGACTTTCGAAGTGTTCCATCGAAATGGTAGGTTCGGTAATTATAACTGGTTCCTGATTCGATGAACTAGGCATCTCCTGATTAGATGAGGTAGCCATATCCTTCATGGGAAAGATATCTTCAAAGAAAGTCGCATCATTCGACTCCATGATCGTACCGACATGCATGTCAGGTACCTCAGATTTTACAACCAAGAATCTATAGCCAATGCTATGAAAAGCATATCCCAGGAAAACACAATCCACAGTCTTTGGTCCAAGCTTCCGCTTCTTTGGAATTGGAACATTGACTTTCGCCAAACAACCCCATGTTCGCAGATAAGAGAGTTTTAACCTTTTCTTCTCCCATTCCTCGAATGGAGTTATCTCTTTGTTCTTTGTGGGGACTCGGTTCAGGACATGACATGCTGTCAATATCGCCTCCCTCCACCATGCCTCGGAGAGACCCGATGTGTCTAACATGGCGTTAACCAAATCAGTTAGAGTACGGTTCTTTCTTTCGGCCACCCCATTTGACTGAGGTGAATAAGGAGGCGTCCTCTCATGAATTATACCATGTTCCGCACAAAAAGCATCAAATTCATTGGAAAAATACTCTCCACCACGGTCGGACCTAAGCCTCTTGATTTTTCGATCAAGTTGGTTTTCCACTTCGGCTTTATAGATCCTGAAAAAGTTCAAAGCCTCATCCTTAGACTTCAGAAGATACACACGGCAATATCTAGTGGAGTCATCAATTAACGTCATGAAATATTTCTTTCCACCTTTTGTCAACACACCATTCATTTCACATAGATCTGAATGTATGAGCTCTAGTGGTGCAAGATTTCTTATTTCCGCAGTCGTGTGAGACTTACGAGGTTGCTTAGCTTGCACACACACTTGACACTTAGATCCCTTGACGGTGGTGAAACTAGGGATTAAGTTCAACTTCGCTAGTCGCGACATGCAACCAAAGTTAACATGACAAAGACGTGAATGCCACACATCGGATTCACTATTGTTGCAAATATGATTAACAACTTTATTGCAAACGTCTGATAAGGATAAACGAAACAAGCCTCCTGACTCATAGCCTTTACCAACAAAGGTTCCATACTTGGATATTACAAATTTATGCGACTCAAAAACAAGCTTGTAGCCATCTCTACATAGAAGAGATCCACTAACAAGATTTTTATTGACGGAGGGGACATAATGCACGTTCTTCAGCCATACGATCTTCCCCGAAGTAAACTTCAGATCGACCGTGCCAACACCACGAATAGAAGCACTTGAACCGTTGCCCATCAGCATGGTTGAAGTCCCTACGGTCTGATAAGACGAAAACATGGAAATATCACCACATACATGCACATTAGCACCCGTGTCAATCAACCAGTCAGGAGAATGACATACTGAAAGAATAGTGGGAAATATACCATACCCAGCATCTTTCACGTCAGTGTCTCCAATGACAACATTAGCGGTCTTGCCGCCTTTCCCAGGATTACGCTTGTCATAGCGATTAGGGCAACTAGGAGCCCAATGATCAGGATCCCCACACACATGACAAGCACCTTTCTTCTTGCCATTCTTCTTCTTGAAGTTCGTGTGTTGCACAGCCTTGTTCTTCCCATCAAACTTTGCTTTACCATCAAACTTGCCCTTGTTCTTGAACTTGTGGGGCTGGAAGTTCTGCTTCTGTACCACATTGGCACTAGATCCTCCCTCAATACCTCGAGCACGGGTGTTCTTTGCTCTCGCCTTTTCTTCCACATCAAGAGTGCCAATGAGATCCGGGACGGAAAACTCCTGCCTCTTATGCTTCAGCAAGGTAGCAAAGTTCCTCCATGAAGGAGGAAGCTTAGTGATGATACCTCCGGCAACAAACTTGTCCGGTAGCATACAACTGAAGTGCTCAAGTTCTCTAGCAAATGACTGTATCTCATGAGCTTGCTCAACCACGGAGCGCTCTTCAGTCATCCTGTAATCATAGAATTGCTCCATGATGTACAGCTCAGTGCCAGCATCCGAGACCCCAAACTTAGCCTCGAGTGCATCCCACATATCTTTTCCATTATCAATTGACGCATAAGCATCAACTATGTTCTCACCAAGAACACTCAAGAGAGCAGCCTTAAACAGAGTATCCATTTTCTGAAAAGCTTGTGCCTGTTGAGCATCAAGCTCTCCTTCAGGTTTGCCGAGAGTGGCGTCATAGTAGCTCATGATTTGAAACCATAAGACTGCTCTCACGCGCCACCTCTTATAGTGGATACCCTCAAACATAGGAGGTCTCATGGAAGCAGCAAAACCACTTGGGGTAAATTGCCTATAATAAGGTTTTTGGATTGTTGGAAATATGAGCAATTTACCCAATGATTTTATTAACAGAAATAGTAGACAAAGCATGACTAATATAACAGTGATAAAGCAAGTCATGCGATTTGACAAAGAGAAGGTAAATAGCAACTTCACATATGAACTGTAACTAAACACATCTAGATCAGACAGTATAGCAAGTTGCATATATGAAGTAGAACCTAACACATGTAGGGCAGAAACTAGAGCAAAGAACTGTGGCAGGACATCTAACAGAAAGAGCATAAATACGTACGGGACAGCAGCAGTAGAAGCACTGGAGTTGGGGTGGATGTCCTCTCCAGCCATGTCGTCGATGTCAGGGAAGAAGTCGTCGTCGGGGAAGTAGTCGTCGGAGTCCGTGATGAAGGAGTCAGTAGTCACGCGGAGCGCTCCCCAAAAACCTTATCATCCTTCTCCCGTACAGGACTCAAAGAGGTGCGGTTTCGGAGGCCTACTGTCCCGACCTGCGGTGCACGCCGCAAGCCGGGATGGGGAAGATCGTAGCAGCGCAGTGCTCAGGAACTTGTGGCAAGAGGAGGAAGAGATTCTGGTACGTCTCTCTGAGAGGAGCGACCTCCCTTTTATAGGCGCAAGAGAAGCGTTCGTATTCAATATCCCCACTACAACAAAAACTTTCCAGCTCCCAAGTGACCTTTCGTATACCCGTAGTACGTGGAAAAAATTTAGATATCGGCTCGGCTCATTCCCGCAACCCGCAACCCGCGGCGCGTCGTGACGAGGCGTGGCGTGGCGTGGCGAGGCGGGCGGCGGAGGAGGAGCACGCGTGGATATCCCTCTTGTTCTCATGCTCGTACAAGTGGGGAAAGAACCTCCCTTATAAGGAGGTCCAACTCCCACTAAACTAGCAATGTGGGACTAAACTTTAGTAGTATCCCTTGCCTTGCACAAATGGGCTAAGTGGGCCTCTAGGATTTATTAGGAATTTCTGAAATAGTTATTGGGCTGCCCAAAATAGACTAAATTCCAGCAGTTACCACTTATCCTCCTTCTCACCCTTACCGGCGGTGGCCTTAGTGCTCACAGAATCACAACACGTTTGAATGCTGCAATCCTAAGGCGTCTCTCTCTCGGCGTAAGATGAGAAATTTGTTTTCCTCTTGTGTGGTTTTGATGAGACGTGCATGCGTGGTTATAAATGATTTTTTCATCTCCAGTCCTGGTTTACTGAGGCGTTCATTTTCAATGTAGATCGGCATGGTGTGAAAGAAAGATGGATCATGCGCTGTTGATTAGGTTGCACCCTAAATAGCATTATTAAAATGGGTAAGAGGTAAAATGACATCATAGTTAGATTCGACACATTTTCTAATCAAACTCCATATATATCGTGTTAAATTTGGAGCCAGGATTCAAAAATTATGAATTTTTTAAAAAGTATTTGATATGTACTATGGGTTGATTAATCCAATTATCGGGGATTTTTTGCAAAAGCAAAAATCCGACTTAAAACTGACATGATAGTTGATTACCAGAAACATCAGGGAATTTTATGCAAAAGTAAAAGTCTCACACAAAACTGGACCGCAGGTTGATTACTAGAAACATAATTTTTTTGGCAAAATATGACGGACCAAAAATGCCTACTTTCTTTATTAGTAATATATATATGTATAATAGATTTGGATTCTTTTTGGCAAAAGAAATTATATTTCTCTTCATTTGTCACAGTACACAATATAATGAAGCATGGCGATGAACGACCACAAATTTGATGAACATGGTTTCATATGCACCCCTTATAAATAGTAAATTAAAAATATTAGAAAAAGTCAAAAATATAATTTTCTTCTAACATGCATAGTCAACCGATAAACTCACACACGAAGTTTCACGAAAAATGACGTCCACAAAAATCTGGGCAAAAATGATAAAACTGAAGCTATATTTGAAAAATTATATGATGAATAGTATGGCCCCAATTGTATTTTTTAACATGTGTTATTACTTCATGAAACTTCACGCCTGAGTAGAATGGCCGGCCAAATTTAATACCCAAAATTTTAGAATTTTTATTTTTTAAATATTTTTTGAATTTATTGTTCACGTAGGTGTGCATAGAACCATGTTTAGAGCATTACTAGTAGAACCCTCAAACCCTCAAATCCTTAAAGCAGTTTTAAGGGTTGAGAAATGCCACTTTTTGACACTTTTAAGGGTTGAAAAACAGGGGCAAATACTAGAACCCTCAAACCCAACCCTTATAACGGAATATTCCGTCGAGCACCTCGGGCATTCCGTCGAGCACCTCGGGCATTCCGTCGAGCACCTCATACACGACGGGCGGAGGGTCGGCGATTGGGGGCGCGGGCGCGGTCTTCGTCCGGGAGGTGCTCCTCTTCACGACCGGGGTCCCTCCCGTGGCGAGCTTGGCCACCGCAGCACCCTTCGGCCCAACCGACGACGTCTTCCGACGGCACTTGGTGGTGGGCGGCTGCGGCGGGGCGAGGGAGGAGGCGGGGGCAAGGGCGACTGCGGGCTGTGGAGGGATGACGTGCTGGCCAGCACGCCGCCGCTTGGCGCCGAGGACGTGGGTGGCGGCCACCACCGACGCGACCTGCGCCTGGCTCGGGACGGGCGGCTGCTGGGCCGACGTGGGCGTCGCGGAGGCGGCGATTGGGGGCGGGGCGACAGGCGGGGCAAGAGAGGAGGCGGGCGTGAGGACGGGGGCGGGCGGCGGCTCCATGGCGCGCGGCGGCCGGCGGCGATTGGGGGCGGGGCGACGGGCGGGGCAAAGGAGGAGGCGGGCGACGAACCTGATTTTTCCCCTCCTGCGCGCGCGCAACGGACAAATAGAGGTTGGGGTTGTTTCCCCTCTCCAACCCTCACTTTTAGAGGCTGAAAGAGCGAACCTGCGCTCTAACCCTTAAAATTGTTTACAGATTTAGGAGTTAAAGAGTTCTAGTCTTTGCGTTTTTTTCGTCTCAACCCGTTAAAAAACGGTTATTTTTAGAGTTTGAGGGTTTGAGAGCTTTACTAGTAATGCTCTTATCTTTGTATTTTTGGACGATGAACTGCAGAATAACCCTAGAATCGATGACCGTGCTAAAAAAAACATCTGCTGAATCCAACGACAGGGAAGGTACCACGTCACGTGCATGCCCACCCGAGCCCACCATCGAGAATCATGTGATGTTCTTCCCTCGTATTGATCCCCCACCCACCGTGGAGACCCCTTCCTCTCCACACAAGCACTCCACCTCCTCCGCGGCTTACCAACCTAGCCCGTCACTGACACGCCGCCCCCACCACAGATCCCGGCCACCATGGACCAGGACCTCAAGGACCGGCTCCTCCTCCCTCCCCGCGCCGCCTCGAACGGGCCCCACCGCCGCGGCAAGCCCGCGGCGCCAGGCGGCGGCGGAGGTGGGGGTGGCGTGACGATCGACGTCCACGGCCTGAAGAAGCGCGGCGGCGGGCGGCGCTCGTGGGTGCGGGTGGACGCGGCGACAGGCGCGGCCGAGGCGGTGGAGGTCGCCAAGCCGGCGCTCATGCGGCGGCTCGACCTGCCCGCGCGCGACCTCCGCCTCCTCGACCCGCTCTTCGTCTACCCCTCCGCCATCCTCGGCCGCGAGCGCGCCGTCGTCTGCAACCTCGAGAGGATACGGTGCATCATCACCGCTGACGAGGCGCTCGTCCTGCGCGACCCCGACGCTGACGGCGGAGCCGCTGCGGAGGAGGCCGTGCGGAGGTACGTCGACGAGCTGCAACGCCGTCTCGTGGACCGCGCCGACGACCTGCCCTTCGAGTTCATCGCTCTGGAGGTCGCGCTCGAAGCCGCCTGCTCCTTCCTAGACGCTCAGGTTCCACACAGCGCTCTGCAGACCTTTGCGTTCTACTACTAAGTAATTTACTAGATGGTGTAGAATATAATACTTGTGCTCCTGTCTCAACTAATGGAGTAGTAATCTATTAGCCGGCGTACAGTTTTGGTGCATGATGAGCTTGATAGTTCCGGTCCTTTGGGAGCATGTGATGATTGAATTAATGATGGTTCTCAATTGTTAATTTGAATTCTTACATTGGGCTAGTATTCCATATAGAGTGTGTCATTGCTTACACTGTGATTAGTTGAACAGTCATATCCTAGTATGATGTACTTAACATCCACAGTTCCACACTGTATTCTGAAAAGAATAGATTTCCTCTTGATCATATTCTATTACTGACAGGAAGGTATCTGATGGTGAAATAAGCTATGGAGTAGATTATCCACCACATAGGAAGTTCAGTTTGCCACGTACCAATGGTCAAATGAGGTTGCGTGTCACCATTTGAATTTTCATCATGCCCATCCTCTTATCTTAATGACAAATTGACAACTCTATCAAATGTAGCATTGTTCTGTGTCAACCATTGTTGGTCTGAATTTCTTTTACTCTGTTTGGTTTCCAGAAAATTGAATTGACCATAACCGCCAATTATCGATGAAAATGAAGCCACACATTACAAATTTGGTTATCAGCTGACAAATCATGTGATGATCAATTTGAGTTTCCCACTTTCTGAGCTGTTTCAAGGATAATGATTTGGCATCTGACTGGAGAACTAAAAATGCTTGCAAATTTTTTTTGGGGGGGGGGGGGGGGGGGGGGGGGGAGGATCCCCACCTGAACTAAAAATGCTTGCAAATGTTATCAGGCTGTTGAGCTGGAGGCTGAAGCTTATCCACTGCTAGATGAGTTAACGGCCAAAATCAGTACCCTTGACTTGGAGCGTGCTCGACGCCTAAAGAGCAAGCTGGTTGCATTGACTAGGAGGGTCCAAAAGGTAAATGGACTTCCATTATGTTTTTACTGCTCTTATTAGTTAGGTTGTCAAACAGTATCCGTTTCCAGTCTTAAGAAATGTCCAATTTTCACCATTAAGGTCAGAGATGAGATAGAGCAATTGATGGACGACGATGGTGATATGGCTGAAATGTACCTCACGGAAAAGAAGATGAGGATGGAAGCATCATCATTGGACGAGGAGGGCCTTCAAGGAGTTGCTGGAAATAATGCCTTCGGTGCATCCGTCTCTGCTCCAGTTTCACCAGTTTCGTCGCCCCCTGCGCCCCGGCGGCTTGAGAAGCAATTTAGTTTTGCTAGAAGCAGGCACAGCAGCTTCAAGAGCTCAGAGAGCAGTCAATATAACATAGAAGAACTGGAAATGTTGCTGGAGGCTTACTTTGTGGTTATTGACTACACTCTCAGCAAATTAACTTCGGTATAAAGCATGAACTGTCTTTTAGTTAGCCTATTGTTCAGTTGATTTCTCTTTTAAGAAATACATTAGCTGACAATTTTGCTATTTACATTCTTTTTTTCCAGCTGAAGGAGTATATTGATGACACAGAGGATTTCATCAATATCCAGCTGGTATATTCCCCTGATTTCATACTGTATCATTTGAACATGCCTATTGCTCAACTTTCAGATAAAGAATCACGTTAAAAGAAGTTGTTTCTCATTCAAATCAGCATGTTTCACTTTGCCTGGTTTTACACCAAAGCGAGAAAATGATATGCCGGTTACCATGTGTTATTACAAGATTGATATGTAGCTTCTCGGTGGCACATTTCTGGATAGTTAATACTGTTTATTTTGTAATTAAAACACACAAAGAGATTCAGTTTGACAGACATAATAGTTGTTGTCCCCCACTCAAATGGAAATGATAAGTTAACTTAGAAACAAACATTAGTAAGCAGTAAGCAAGGTTGAATAACTTGTATTTTACTGTTCGTGGGAACATCAGGATGATACAGGCAAGATAGTAAGTACTCAATATGAACCATAAATGGTTGACAAGTAACACAAGTTAATACACTAATTATAGCCTGGTACTAGAAAATACTTCCTGTGGCTTTATTTATTTATTTATCATATATTAGACTTATCTGTTTAGACATTTTTTTCTTTGACCACTCTTTTGTTCCTGAATTAGGACAAGCAGTAGCTGATCTGATATAGTCACTACTCACTAATAGCCTGGTGTGATGAGATACTAGTTTCTTAAGAGTTAAGAACATTGATGAGTAAGAACACTGATGAGATTCTAGTTTCTTAAGTGCACTGATGACTTGATGAGATACTAGTTTTTTAAGAACATTGACGAGATACTAGTTTCAGTTGACCAGTCATTTGATGCTGCGAGTAACCTTTGGACAAAACAACTTTGTTTCATGAAGGGGATAAAATGATAGAATAAAGGGAAAGGGCTATCTTAGGTGACAGTAATAACAAATGTGGAACCAATGAAAAACTTTCTTTCGGAGCAAGTTGATATGTGGTTGTCATGTTACAATGGCTGGTGATGGCTGATGGTTGACACATTACATCCATAATGCCTGTCATATTTTTCTCTATGGTAGATGCGTTCATGGTTTAAGACTATCTTTTTTTAAAGACGTTTAAGACTCTTTTTTTTAAAGACGTTTAAGACTATCTTGGATACCAGGAATATCAAACTGTAGTTAGGTTCAGTAATAACACTAGAGAATAGGGTGTTCTTTCATGTGTTTGATTACCATTTTTTATGATCTTGACCGAAAAAATGCTTACATGATGATTCTCACGAATGCTGTTATTGCAGGATAATGTCCGGAACCAACTGATCCAGTTCGAGCTGCTGCTGACCACCGCTACGTTTGTGGTAGCCATCTTCGGGGTTGTCTCTGGGGTCTTCGGCATGAACTTTGAGGGGGTCGCTGTGCTTAAAGTGCCTCACGCTTTTGAGTGGACGCTCATCATAACGGGTGTTTGTGGCGCGGTCATATTCGCCTGCCTCCTGTGGTACTTTAAGAAGAGAAGGTTCTTCCCCTTGTAAAATGTATTCTTGCAACCTTCTGCTGCATGTTGCAGAAAGCAGCATTCGGCAGTTCATTATTTTACCAGCTTCGCTGGCGTGCAATTGTACATACTTTTTCTCCTTTGTTCCAGTGAATATACACAATGTTGGAGCTGCATTGGCTGTAGCGTGTGCATCTGATATCGATTTGAAGCTTCCTGTCTCAATGGGTTAGCTTCACACGTCTGGACCGTCTGATAAGCATTGGCATCTCCAAGAGGTGTTTTATCTAATATATCATCCCACATTTGTGCGTGACACGTCTGGTTGTTTTCACGAACACCCTTCGTCTTTCCTCAAACTATGTGTCCTCCAATTGCATTCTCATCCCTTCAAAATTCAACCATCATACTATGAAGGCATCACAGATATATACCCCCCCCCCCCCCCCCCCCCCCAGATATTTATTCCATTATTACTATTGATGCTTCCTTTGAAGAGACTTCCTCGGAGGCATCTGATTCGGCTTGCTCGATGGTGTTGATCATGGCCGCCTGGCTCAGGTGGCGAGCACCTCCTCCATTGCTAGGGCGGTTTGATGGGCGGTGTGTGCCTCCTCCACTAGGTATCCTTCACCTTGGCGGTGGCGGCGTGCTCCCTCACGATTGAGGTGGCAGACCTCCTCCATGGCTCGGGCGGTGCACAACTCCTCCTTGGCGGCTTGTTGGAAAATAGAGCATGAAGTTGAGAGGCGCCATGGCGGAGGTCCTACAGGGATAGGAAAGGGCACACCATTGGATGATTTTTTTTTCTGTTGGGTCCATGTGTCATGGTTAAGATAAGTCTAGACTCCCGGGCAACCCATTTCTTCCCACATATGGATTGGTTGGGCAAGTACGGATTGTTTGGACATTTGTATTGGGCATGGGAGAGCTGGGCAATCGTTTTGGTGTGTGGGCATGTTGGGACTGTCCGCCCGACATACACGTGGAAGAAGCCTTTGGATGGGTTTGGCTGGGTTTGGCTTAGGTGCAGGGGTCACAGGACGGATTAATATGCAGGGCCAATAATCAAGTGACACATGTCCTAGTGGGACCATCAGAAAAGACATTTTTATTTCTCTCTTTTTATTCTACCAGTTTCCTGGTTCTCAATCTTCTACTCCACCATTAATCAAGGGTAGAGACCATGAAGCTTTACGTCCTATGAAATCAATGTTTGTAATACTAGGGTGCTTCCTCGAGAGAGTAGCTAGCTGTCATTCCATTGACGACGACACCCCCCGCCGCCGGCCGCCACACAAATGAAGCTCCCCGCGCTGCATGAAGCCGGACAAGACGGAGGACGTGCTGCTCCGCCGCTCCAACTCACCTCCATGCACGAGGACTGTGAATTCAACGCATGAGTGCTGCCATCTCCATTACGTAAGGAACCATGGTCTAATCGCTGCTTTTTTTCGACCGAAGTCTAATCGCTGCGTGCCCCTCAGCCTCACGACGTCTTCCTCCGCGGCCCCGCCTTGGCTGCCCACACCATCACCTCAGCCTCACGCCGCCGCAGCGTTGGCCACGATCAGATTCATGGTCTCTAGTCTAGAAGAAGAACCAAGAAGATTGAGAATCAGGAAACTCCTAGAAAAAAAGGCCTTATTAGTTGGTCCCACCAGAACACGTCTCACTTTATTATTTGCTCTGCACATTAATCCGTGCGGTGAACCCTGCACATGAGCCGAACCCGAGATGCTGTTGGGTGTGCACTGCTCCTTCGGAAGAGAAAAAGGTGCAAGTGGTAGTATTAACCGGCCTGTCTTGTTCTATCAAGAAAGTACTCGCCGAACGATCAGCAATTCAGCGTTGCGTCTTCTTCTTCGGCGGTACACGCTACTACCTGTGACCTAGGTGGGTGGTACCAGTACGCTACCGTTAGTTAGCAGCACATGACATGACATGACATGTAACGTACATCCAGCAAATGCGAGAACGAAATGTGCCACAAATCGAGCCGCTCGGGACCAAGCTTCCGGTCCGGTGGTGCTGACGTTCTTGCTGTTGGCAGTGACGAGGACAAGTACGACGGTGTCATCGTCTGTTCTACAAACGCCCTCTTTTTCTGTTTTGTGAAGTCGCGTCAATTCATTGGAGCGGATCGCATGGCCTAATCATCGTACACTCTAAAACTACCGATTCCGTGTTGATCAGGCCGGTGGTCAGAAACGCGCTGGTTCCCAATCTCCTGATAGCGAATAATGGAACGTGGTTACTCAATGTATGATTGATTTGTGTCTACGTAGGAGCAACTCCAACGCGCCGATTCATTTCGTCTGCACATATTTGTTTGGATTAAAATAAACATAAAAGTCTATCCTCAAAAAAAAAACATAAAAGTCGGCCCAACGCGCCGACCTAAACGGACGTGTGTCCGCTTTTCGTCCGCCGAACGAGCCATTTCTGACCCAAATTTGGGCGTCATTTGCGTTTGCGCGGATACAAGGCGGACGCGCGACGCCCGCCTGCTCCTCCCTCTGGCCCACCAATCGGTGGCACATAGGACATTCTCTTCCTCCCATCGACATCAAGCCCCCGACCGCCCCCACCCCGTCGCTAATGCCGCTCAGTTTCGGTGCCCTCGCCAGCAGTCCGCACCCACATACATCCCCCGTAGAATGCCACCTTCCCACGTCGTCGCCACTACCGCCTCGCCGCGGGGCCACCACAGCTCCCCCCACCCCCCACATCGCCGCGAGCACCACCTCGCCCCCGCTTCCCCGGCCTGCTCCTTCGACAACGCCGCCACGCTCGTCTGACACCGCCATGCTCGCCGGACGTCGTCAAGCCAACTAACTAGTCCAGGGGAGGCGCGCGTCTCTTCACCGGTCAGTTTCTTCGACAACGCCCGCAAGTTGTTCGACGGTTTGCCCGCAAGGTAAACATGGACTCTGCCGACGAGTTCTTTTTCCCTAATTTCCTCTGTGGCTCGGATGATTCTTCATCCGACGATGAGGAGATGGTGGTTGTTGTGTCGATCGTCCATGACCACCTTAGTAGGCAACAACCGTTGTTCCGGGGCTCGATCCCGGGGCACACTGCGGCGTTGAATCGCAACCGAGAGGGCGGTCATTTTCTTCTTTGGAATGACTACTTTGAGACACCCAACCCTCTCTTCAAACATCACCAATTCCGGCGCCGTTTTCGTATGGCTAAGCATGTTTTCAACCGTATTCGAGAGGGGGTGGTCAGATACGATTAGTATTTCGAGTGCAAGGAGGATGCACTTGGAAAGATTGGCTTCTCCTTTTATCAGAAATGCACTGCAGCAATCTGGATGCTTGCGTATGGAGTTCCTGATAACCCACAAGTATAGGGGATCAACTGTAGTTTTTTCAATAAATAAGAGTGCCGAACCCAACGAGGAGCTAAAGGTAGAATTTATATTCTCTTCAAGTTCTATTGACCATCGATACAACTCTACACACACTTAATGTTCGCTTTACCTATAATAAGTATGAAACTATTTTGTAGGTGATAGGATAGGTTTGCAAGGATAAAACTAGAAGTACTTAGCAGAAATAAAACTACGAGTAATTTACAAGATAATAAAAGTTAGTTATTTAGTAGAATTTTTTTTTAACATAAGAGAAGGATTTGTCCCTAGGTAATTGATAACTAGACCGATAATCATTATTGTAATTTTATATGAGGGAGAGGCATGAGCTAACATACTTGTCGTACTTGGATTATATGTTACTTATGATTGGAACTCTAGCTAGCATCCTCAACTACCAAAGATCATTAAGGTAAAACTCAACCATAGTATTAAGTAACAAATCCTCTTTACTCCCAGACGCAACAACCCCCTTACTCAGGTATGTGTTTCCGTCACTCATGCCACCCACTAGAAGCGAATCAAGAATGTATTGCTACACCCTACAACGGTAATCCCACATGCTTGCGCGACACGAAGGGCATCATAGGACAACACCAAAATAAAACATACAACTCAAATAAGTCACGATCATCAATCAACCCATAGGACAAAACAAATCTACTCAAACATCATAGGATGGCCATACATCATTGGATAATAATATATAGCATTAAGCACCATGTTTAAGTAGAGATTACAATGGGGAGAAGAGGTGTTACACCGCTGCATAGAGGGGGGAGAGAGTTGGTGATGATGGCGACGAAGTTGTTGGTGTAGATAACCGTCACGATGGTTGCCCCAACGGCGTTCTGGCGCCACCGGGAGAGAGGGGGGAGAGCCCCCGTCCTTCTTCTTCTTCTTCCTTGGCCTCCTCCATAGATGGAAGGAGAGTTTCCCCTCTGGTCCATGGTCTCCATGGCTCCCGGAGGGCAGGAGCCCCTCCGAGATTGGATCTATCTCTCTGTTCATTTTTGTTTTGCGTTCCTGTTTTCTGGCCTTTCACCATTTCTTAAATTCCCGGAGATCCATGAATCCGATTGAGCTGAAATTTTAACACAGTTTTCTTCTGGATATTATCTTCCTTGTGGCGAAAGAAGGCCAGCAACCGACTTACAAGGGGCCCACGAGCCACCTGGGCACGCCCATACCCCCTAGGAGCGCCCAGGTGCCTCATGGCCCCCTCGGACACCGTCTTGCGTTGATTTTTCTTTCCAAAAATCACATATATTACAAAATAAATCTCTGTAAATTTTTATCACGTTTGGACTTTGATTGGTATGGATATTCTGCAAAATAAAGAACATGTAACAAATAGGATCTGACGCTGGGCATTGGATCAATATGTTAGTCCCAAAAATATTATAAAATGTTACCAAAGGTATATGAAAGTTGTAGAATATTAGCATGAAACAATGAAAAATTATAGATACGACGGAGACATATCAGTTCCCGGTGCTCTCATTGATGAGTACATCTGTATGAGCAAGTCTACGTGTGTAGACTCCATGTACAAATTCTGCAAGGCTGTGATTGCAGTGTTTGTCCCTGAGTACTTGAGAGAGCCAAATGTTGAAGATACAACCCACTTGTTGGCGATGCATGCCAGCAGGGGCTTCCCGACGATGCTTGGTAGCATAGACTACATGCACTGGGTGTGGAATAACTGCCCTTCTGCTTGCGCCGTCATACTCGAGGTTGTGGCTTCACAAGGTCTCTGGATTTGACACTCTTTCTTAGACATGGTTAGATCTCACAATGATATCAATGTGCTTGAATGCTCTCCGGTGTTTGCAAGGCTTGCCGAAGGCAACTGCCCGCCGGTGAATGTTAACATCAACGACCACAGCTACAACAAATGATACTACCTAGCTGACGGTATCTATCCCCAGTGGACTATTATTGTGAAGACAATCTCAAACCCTGTAGGAGAGAAGTGGGGGAGATTTGCACAAGAGCAAGAGAGTGCTAGGAAGGATGTGGAGTGTGCCTTTGATGTTCTGTAATCTCGATGGGGCATCGTTCGATGTTCCTGCTAGAACTTGGTGTTGGGGAACGCAGTAATTTCGAAAATTTTCCTACGCACACGCAAGATCATGGTGATGCACAGCAACGAGAGGGGAGAGTGTTGTCTACGTACCAACGCAGACCGACTGCGGAAGCGATCTCACAACGTAGAGGAAGTAGTCGTACGTCTTCTTCCCGATCCGACCGATCCAAGCACCGTTACTCCGGCACCTCCGAGTTCTTGGCACACGTTCAGCTCGATGACGTTCCTCGGGCTCCGATCCAGCAAAGCGTCGAGGAAGAGTTCCGTCAGCACGACGGCGTGGTGACGATCTTGATGTACTACCGACGCAGGGCTTCGCCTAAGCACTGTAACGGTATGATCGAGGTGGAATTTGGTGGCAGGGGGCACCGCACACGGCTAAGGAACGATCTCAAGGATCAACTTGTGTGTCTTGGGGTGTCCCCTGCCCCCGTATTTATATGTTGGAGGAGGGGGGGCTGGCCGGCCAAGAGGGGGAGGCGCAGGGGAGTCCTACTCCCACCGGGAGTAGGACTCCTCCCCCCCAATCCTAATCCAATTAGGACTCTCGGGGGGGAAAGAGAGAGAAGGGGGGCCGGCCCCTTGTCCTATTCCTAATAGGACTCTAGGGGGGCGCCGGCCAGCTAGTGGGCTTCCCTTTTCTCTTTTCCACTAAGGCCCAATAGGCCCTTTTACCTCCCGGGGGGGTTCCGGTAACCCTCTCGGTATTCCGGTAAAATCCCGATTTCACCCGGAACGCTTCCGGTGTCCAAACATAGGCTTCCAATATATCAATCTTTACGTCTCGACCATTTCGAGACTCCTCGTCATGTCCGTAATCTCATCCGGGACTCCGAACAACCTTCGGTACATCAAAATGCATAAACTCATAATAACTGTCATCGTAACGTTAAGCGTGCGGACCCTACGGTTCGAGAACAATGTAGACATGACCGAGACACGTCTCCGGTCAATAACCAATAGCGGGACCTGGATGCCCATATTGGCTCCTACATATTCTACGAAGATCTTTTATCGGTCAGACCGCATAACAACATACGTTGTTCCCTTTGTCATCGGTATGTTACTTGCCCGAGATTCGATCGTCGGTATCCAATACCTAGTTCAATCTCGTTACCGGCAAGTCTCTTTACTCGTTCCGTAATACATCATGTCACAACTAACTATTTAGTTGCAGTGCTTGCAAGGCTTATGTGATGTGTATTACCGAGAGGGCCCAGAGATACCTCTCCGACAATCGGAGTGACAAACCCTAATCTCGAAATACGCCAACCCAACATCTGCCATTGGAGACACCTGTAGTACTCCTTTATAATCACCCAGTTACGTTGTGACGTTTGGTAGTACCCAAAGTGTTCCTCCGGTAAACGGGAGTTGCATAATCTCATAGTTATAGGAACATGTATAAGTCATGAAGATAGCAATAGCAACATACTAAACGATCGGGTGCTAAGCTAATGGAATGGGTCATGTCAATCAGATCATTCAACTAATGATGTGACCTCGTTAATCAAATAACAACTCTTTGTTCATGGTCAGGAAACATAACCATCTTTGATTAACGAGCTAGTCTAGTAGAGGCATACTAGTGACACTCTGTTGGTCTATGTATTCACACATGTATTATGTTTCCGGTTAATACAATTCTAGCATGAATAATAAACATTTATCATGATTCAAGGAAATAAATAATAACTTTATTATTGCCTCTAGGGCATATTTCCTTCAGTCTCCCACTTGCACTAGAGTCAATAATCTAGATTACACTGTAATGATTCTAACACCCATGGAGCCTTGGTGCTGATCATGTTTTGCTCGTGGAAGAGGCTTAGTCAACGGGTCTGTAACATTCAGATCCGTATGTATCTTGCAAATCTCTATGTCTCCCACCTGGACTAAATCCCGGATGGAGTTGAAGCGTCTTTTGATGTGCTTGGTTCTTTTGTGAAATCTGGATTCCTTTGCCAAGGCAATTGCACCAGTATTGTCACAGAAGATTTTCATTGGACCCGATGCACTAGGTATGACACCTAGATCGGATATGAACTCTTTCATCCAGACTCCTTCGTTTGCTGCTTCCGAAGCAGCTATGTACTCCGCTTCACATGTAGATCCCGCTACGACGCTTTGTTTAGAACTGCACCAACTGACAGCTCCACCGTTTAAAGTAAACACGTATCCGGTTTGCGATTTAGAATCGTCCGGATCAGTGTCAAAGCTTGCATCAACGTAACCTCTTACGGTGAGCTCTTTGTCACCTCCATATACGAGAAACATATCCTTAGTCCTTTTCAGGTATTTCAGGATGTTCTTGACCGCTGTCCAGTGATCCACCCCTGGATTACTTTGGTACCTCCCTGCTAAACTTATGGCAAGGCACACATCAGGTCTGGTACACAGCATTGCATACATGATAGAGCCTATGGCTGAAGCATAGGGAACATCTTTCATATTCTTTCTATCTTCTGCAGTGGTCGGGCATTGAGTCTGGCTCAACTTCACACCTTGCAATACAGGCAAGAACCCTTTCTTTGCTTGATCCATTTTGAACTTCTTCAAAATCTTGTCAAGGTATGTGCTTTGTGAAAGTCCAATTAAGCGTTTCGATCTATCTCTATAGATTTTTATGCCTAATATGTAAGCAGCTTCCCCAAGGTCTTTCATCGAAAAACTTTTATTCAAGTATCCCTTTATGCTATCCAGAAATTCTATATCATTTCCAATGAGTAATATGTCATCTACATATAATATCAGAAATGCTACAGAGCTCCCACTCACTTTCTTGTAAATACAGGCTTCTCCAAAAGTCTGTATAAACCCAAATGCTTTGATCACACTATCAAAGCGTTTATTCCAACTCCGAGATGCTTGCACCAGTCCATAGATGGATCGCTGGAGTTTGCACACTTTGTTAGCTCCCTTTGGATCGACAAAACCTTCTGGTTGCATCATATACAACTCTTCTTCCAGAAATCCATTCAGGAATGCGGTTTTACATCCATTTGCCAAATTTCATAATCATAAAATGCGGCAATTGCTAACATGATTCTGACAGACTTAAGCATCGCTACGGGTGAGAAAGTCTCATCGTAGTCAACTCCTTGAACTTGTCGAAAACCTTTCGCGACAAGTCGAGCTTTGTAGACAGTAACATTACCATCAGCGTCAGTCTTTTTCTTAAAGATCCATTTATTCTCAATTGCTTGCCGATCATCGGGCAAGTCAACCAAAGTCCATACTTTGTTCTCATACATGGATCCCATCTCAGATTTCATGGCTTCAAGCCACTTTGCGGAATCTGGGCTTACCATCGCTTCTTCATAGTTCGTAGGTTCATCATGATCTAGTAGCATGACTTCCAGAACAGGATTACCGTACCACTCTGGTGCGGATCTTGCTCTGGTTGATCTACGAGGTACAGTAGTATCTTGATCTAAAGTTTCATGATCATCATCATTAACTTCCTCTCTTATTGGTGTAGTTCTCACAGAAACAGTTTTCTGTGATGTACTATTTCCTAATAATGGAGTAGGTATATTTACCTCGTCAAGTTCTACTTTCCTCCCACTCACTTCTTTCGAGAGAAACTCCTTCTCAAGAAAGTTTCCGAATTTGGCAACAAAAGTCTTGCCTTCGGATCTGTGATAGAAGGTGTATCCAATAGTTTCCTTTGGATATCCTATGAAGACACACTTCTCCGATTTGGGTTCGAGCTTATCAGGTTGAAGCTTTTTCACATAAGCATCGCAGCCCCAAACTTTAAGAAACGACAACTTTGGTTTCTTGCCAAACCATAGTTCATAAGGCGTCGTCTCAACGGATTTAGATGGTGCCCTATTTAACGTGAATGCGGCCGTCTCTAAAGCATAACCCCAAAATGATAGCGGTAAATCAGTAAGAGACATCATAGATCGCACCATATCTAGTAAAGTACGATTACGACGTTCGGACACACCATTACGTTGTGGTGTTCCGGGTGGCGTGAGTTGTGAAACTATTCCACAATTTTTCAAATGTACACCAAACTCGTAACTCAAATATTCTCCTCCACGATCAGATCGTAGAAACTTTATTTTCTTGTTACGATGATTTTCAACTTCACTCTGAAATTCTTTGAACTTTTCAAATGTTTCAGACTTATGTTTCATTAAGTAGATATACCCATATCTGCTTAAATCATCTGTGAAGGTGAGAAAATAACGATATCCGCCACGAGCCTCAATATTCATCGGACCACATACATCGGTATGTATGATTTCCAATAAATCTGCTGCTCTCTCCATAGTGCCGGAGAACGGTGTTTTAGTCATCTTGCCCATGAGGCACGGTTCGCAAACACCAAGTGATTCATAATCAAGTGGTTCCAAAAGCCCATCAGTATGGAGTTTCTTCATGCGCTTTACACCGATATGACCTAAACGGCAGTGCCACAAATAAGTTGCACTATCATTATCAACTCTGCATCTTTTGGCTTCAACATTATGAATATGTGTATTACTACTATCGAGATTTAATAAGAATAGACCACTTTTCAAGGGTGCATGACCATAAAAGATATTACTCATATAAATAGAACAACCATTATTCTCTGATTTAAATGAATAACCGTCTCGCATCAAACAAGATCCAGATATAATGTTCATGCTCAACGCTGGCACCAAATAACAATTATTTAGGTCTAATATTAATCCCGAAGGTAGATGTAGAGGTAGCGTGCCGACCGCGATCACATCGACTTTGGAACCGTTTCCCACGCGCATCGTCACCTCGTCCTTTGCTAGTGTCCGCTTATTCTGTAGTCCCTGTTTCGAGTTGCAAATATTAGCAACAGAACCAGTATCAAATACCCAGGTGCTACTGCGAGCATTAGTAAGGTACACATCAATAACATGTATATCACATATACCTTTGTTCACCTTGCCATCCTTCTTATCCGCCAAATACTTGGGGCAGTTCCGCTTCCAGTGACCAGTCTGCTTGCAGTAGAAGCACTCAGTTTCAGGCTTAGGTCCAGGCTTGGGTTTCTTCTCTTGAGCAGCAACTTGCTTGCCGTTCTTCTTGAAGTTCCCTTTCTTCTTCCCTTTGCCCTTTTTCTTGAAACTAGTGGTTTTGTTAACCATCAACACTTGATGCTCCTTTTTGATTTCTACCTCCGCAGCTTTCAGCATAGCGAAGAGCTCGGGAATAGTCTTGTTCATCCCTTGCATATTATAGTTCATCACAAAGCTCTTGTAGCTTGGTGGCAGTGATTGGAGAATTCTGTCAATGACGCAATCATCCGGAAGTGTAACTCCCAATTGAATCAAGTGATTATTATACCCAGACATTTTGAGTATATGTTCACTGACAGAACTATTCTCCTCCATCTTGCAGCTATAGAACTTATTGGAGACTTCATATCTCTCAATCCGGGCATTTGCTTGAAATATTAACTTCAACTCCTGGAACATCTCATATGCTCCATGACGTTCAAAACGTCGTTGAAGTCCCGGTTCTAAGCCGTAAAGCATGGCACACTGAACTATTGAGTAGTCATCAGCTTTGCTCTGCCAGACGTTCATAACTTCTGGCGTTGCTCTTGCAGCAGGCCTGGCACTTAGCGGTGCTTCCAGGACGTAATTCTTCTGTGCAGCAATGAGGATAATCCTCAGGTTACGGACCCAGTCCGTGTAATTGCTACCATCATCTTTCAACTTAGCTTTCTCAAGGAACGCATTAAAATTCAACGGAACAACAGCACGAGCCATCTATCTACAACATAAACAAGCAAGATACTATCAGGTACTAAGTTCATGATAATTTTTAAGTTCAGTTAATTTACTTAAGAACTCCCACTTAGATAGACATCCCTCTAATCCTCTAAGTGATCACGTGATCCAAATCAACTAAACCATAACCGATCATCACGTGAGATGGAGTAGTTTTCAATGGTGAACATCAATATGTTGATCATATCTACTATATGATTCACGCTCGACCTTTCGGTCTCCGTGTTCCGAGGTCATATCTTATATGCATAGCTCGTCAAGTATAACCTGAGTATTCCGCGTGTGCAACTGTTTTGCACCCGTTGTATTTGAACGTAGAGCCTATCACACCCGATCATCACGTGGTGTCTCAGCACGAAGAACTTTTGCAACGGTGCATACTCAGGGAGAACACTCCTTGATAATTTAGTGAGAGATCATCTTATAATGCTACCGTCAATCAAAGCAAGATAAGATGCATAAAAGGATAAACATCACATGCAATCAATATAAGTGATATGATATGGCCATCATCATCTTGTGCTTTGTGATCTCCATCTCCGAAGCATCGTCATGATCACCATCGTCACCAGCGTGCCACCTTGATCTCCATCGTAGCAACGTTGTCGTCTCGCCAATCTTATGCTTCCACGACTATCACTACCGTTTAGTAATAAACTAAAGCATTACATCGCGATTGCATTGCATACAATAAAGCGACAACCATATGGCTCCTGCCAGTTGCCGATAACTCGGTTACAAAACATGATCATCTCATACAATAAAATCAGCATCATGCCTTGACCATATCACATCACAACATGCCCTGCAAAAACAAGTTAGACGTCTTCTACTTTGTTGTTGCAAGTTTTACGTGGCTGCTACGGGCTTAAGTAAGAACACATCTCACCTACGCATCAAAACCACAACGATAGTTCGTCAAATAGACTCCGTTTTAACCTTCTCAAGGACCGGGCGTAGTCATACTTGGTTCAACTAAAGTTGGAGAGATAGTCTTCCACAAGCCATCTATGTGCAAAGCACGTCGAGGGAACCGGTCTCGCATAAGAGTATGCGTAAGGTTGGTCTGGATCATCTCAACCAACAATACCGCCGAACCAAAGTATGACATGCTGGTAGGCAGTATGACTTGTATCGCCCACAACTCACTTGTGTTCTACTCGTGCAAATAACATCAAACCATAAAACCTAGGCTCGGATGCCACTGTTGGGGAACGCAGTAATTTCGAAAATTTTCCTACGCACACGCAAGATCATGGTGATGCACAGCAACGAGAGGGGAGAGTGTTGTCTACGTACCAACGCAGACCGACTGCGGAAGCGATCTCACAACGTAGAGGAAGTAGTCGTACGTCTTCTTCCCGATCCGACCGATCCAAGCACCGTTACTCCGGCACCTCCGAGTTCTTGGCACACGTTCAGCTCGATGACGTTCCTCGGGCTCCGATCCAGCAAAGCGTCGAGGAAGAGTTCCGTCAGCACGACGGCGTGGTGACGATCTTGATGTACTACCGACGCAGGGCTTCGCCTAAGCACTGTAACGGTATGATCGAGGTGGAATTTGGTGGCAGGGGGCACCGCACACGGCTAAGGAACGATCTCAAGGATCAACTTGTGTGTCTTGGGGTGTCCCCTGCCCCCGTATTTATATGTTGGAGGAGGGGGGGCTGGCCGGCCAAGAGGGGGAGGCGCAGGGGAGTCCTACTCCCACCGGGAGTAGGACTCCTCCCCCCCAATCCTAATCCAATTAGGACTCTCGGGGGGGAAAGAGAGAGAAGGGGGGCCGGCCCCTTGTCCTATTCCTAATAGGACTCTAGGGGGGCGCCGGCCAGCTAGTGGGCTTCCCTTTTCTCTTTTCCACTAAGGCCCAATAGGCCCTTTTACCTCCCGGGGGGGTTCCGGTAACCCTCTCGGTATTCCGGTAAAATCCCGATTTCACCCGGAACGCTTCCGGTGTCCAAACATAGGCTTCCAATATATCAATCTTTACGTCTCGACCATTTCGAGACTCCTCGTCATGTCCGTAATCTCATCCGGGACTCCGAACAACCTTCGGTACATCAAAATGCATAAACTCATAATAACTGTCATCGTAACGTTAAGCGTGCGGACCCTACGGTTCGAGAACAATGTAGACATGACCGAGACACGTCTCCGGTCAATAACCAATAGCGGGACCTGGATGCCCATATTGGCTCCTACATATTCTACGAAGATCTTTTATCGGTCAGACCGCATAACAACATACGTTGTTCCCTTTGTCATCGGTATGTTACTTGCCCGAGATTCGATCGTCGGTATCCAATACCTAGTTCAATCTCGTTACCGGCAAGTCTCTTTACTCGTTCCGTAATACATCATGTCACAACTAACTATTTAGTTGCAGTGCTTGCAAGGCTTATGTGATGTGTATTACCGAGAGGGCCCAGAGATACCTCTCCGACAATCGGAGTGACAAACCCTAATCTCGAAATACGCCAACCCAACATCTGCCATTGGAGACACCTGTAGTACTCCTTTATAATCACCCAGTTACGTTGTGACGTTTGGTAGTACCCAAAGTGTTCCTCCGGTAAACGGGAGTTGCATAATCTCATAGTTATAGGAACATGTATAAGTCATGAAGATAGCAATAGCAACATACTAAACGATCGGGTGCTAAGCTAATGGAATGGGTCATGTCAATCAGATCATTCAACTAATGATGTGACCTCGTTAATCAAATAACAACTCTTTGTTCATGGTCAGGAAACATAACCATCTTTGATTAACGAGCTAGTCTAGTAGAGGCATACTAGTGACACTCTGTTGGTCTATGTATTCACACATGTATTATGTTTCCGGTTAATACAATTCTAGCATGAATAATAAACATTTATCATGATTCAAGGAAATAAATAATAACTTTATTATTGCCTCTAGGGCATATTTCCTTCACTTGGAGCACCAAGAAGTTGTGGGAGGTGATAACTACTTGTGTGATCATGCACAATATGATCGTAGGGGATGAGCGCCCCGAACGTATCTACGACCAAGAGTTTCAGTTTAAGGGTGGCAATGTTGTTGAAAGGATCGATATAGTTGACTAGAGGGGGGGGGGGGTGAATAGGCAACTAACAATTTTTAGCTATTCTTTACCAATTTAAACTTTGCATCAAAGTAGGTTGTCTAGATATGCAACGAGGTGAGCAACCTATATGACGCAACAACAAAAAGTACACAAGAAAGCTAAGGATACAACACAAAAGCTTGCACAAGTAAAGGCACGAGATAACCAAGAGTGGAGCCGGTGAGTACGAGGATGTGTTACCGAAGTTCCTTCCTTTTGAGGGGAAGTACATCTCCGTTGGAGCGGTGTGGAGGCACAATGCTCCCCAAGAAGCCACTAGGGCCACCGTATTCTCCTCATGCCCTCACACGATGCGAGATGCCGTGATTCCACTATTGGTGCCCTTGGAGGTGGCGACCGGACCTTTACAAACAAGGTTGGGGCTCTCTCCACAACCGAATTGGAGGCTCCCAACGAAACCACGGAGCTTCACCACAATGGAATATGGCTCCGAGGTGACCTCAACCGTCTAGGGTGCTCACACACCCAAGAGTAACAAGATCCGCAAGGGATGAGTGGGGGGAAACAAATTTCTCTTGGTGGAAGTGTAGATCTGGGCCTTCTCAACCAATCCCTAGAAAATCAACAAGTTTGATTGGGTAGGAAGAGAGATCGGGCGAAAATGAGCTTTGGAGCAATAAATGGAGCTTGGGAAAAGAGGTAGGTCAACTTGGAGAAGAAGACCTCCTTTTATAAGTGGGGAAGACAATCCAACCGTTACCCTTGCTCAGCCCCGCACAGGGCGGTACTACCGCAGGGGTGGGCGGTACTACCACTGTGGCCAGCAGTACTACCGTTCCACCTCGCGGTACTACCGTGCCGCAAGACGCAGAGCAGGATCTGGACCCAAGGCGGTACTACCGTGGTGGTAGGGCGGTACTACTGCCTATGAGCGGTACTTTCGCCTCTACTACCGCAGCTAGTGCCGCACAACCCGACACGAGAGGAGAGCCCTCGAATCGAGGCGTAGGAGCATGGAGCCGCAGCGGTACTATGGCTCCAAGTGGTACTACCGCTGCGGAGCGGTACTGCCGCTTGTACATCTTGAGCGGTACTACCGTTGTGGCTCGCGGTACTACCGCTGGGACCAGACCACAGGGAGAAGGCAGCAAAGGAGCCTTCAACGAACCGGAAAAGCTAAGAGGATGCAAAAAGGGATGTGTATGTGTTGATTCCACCCTAGCCTCACCAATGTGGACCCCCTCTTAATAGTACGGCTTTCCTACGACTCAAATCCACTGAAAGGAAACGTAGAAAAACGTCGTCTTCAATAGTCTTCGAGGGGGACAAAAATCGTCTTGTGCCTAGTGATGAAACGTCTGAAATACTCAAGGCACACGATTAGTCCGCAAAAGCATTGTCATCAATCACCAAAACACCTTAGGGATAAATATGCCCTTACAATCTCCCCCCTTTTGGTGGATTGATGACAATACGGGATTTGCACAAAGGAGAGAATATAGGACATAAGCAAACCCCACATCTTCTAAAATATAGACAAGCTCCCCTAGATGTGTGATATCTAGATAAGTGCTTTGGATTGCACGGCGCACATACTAGGATCAACACTCCCCCTATATTTTATAGACAATGCATATCTTGCAACAATAAGGCTAACACTAAGCAAGATAGTAAATATGAGCAAAACATAAATAGCACAAGATAACATGAGCTCAATAAGATGCGATAGAGTGCATATGTCTTACACCATATGAAAGAAAAGTCTCACGAGCACAACCAAACCAAAGCAAGCATGGTTCAACACTAGAAAAGAGTTTGCGAGAAAGATAGGCAAGGCAAGCACGCCACACAAACACACGCTCGCAACTCGACAACGACAAATCCCTAAGCTCTCTCCAACTTTGGCATTGAGACACCAAAAAGGCAAAGAGTGCTGCTACGGCTCCAGGTGATAGCAGGCTGAGGGGCTCTATCATCACATCCCGGTGGGATCGTCTGTACTGCCATCCTCACTCGGAAACTACTCGGTGTCTGAATCGGTCCACAGACAGTGCTGCTAAGTCCACTCCTCCTCATCAGTGATCTTGCCCTCAGAGCCACTGGCAACTGTCGCACCCAACTGACGTATGAGCTCCTTGTGACGACTCCTGGCCAGCTTCTCAGCCACATGAGTCATGTATTGACCGTGAGACTCCATGCAGGAGAGTTTCTTCATCTTGCGCTTGAGCTTCTTCGCCCAAGAGGGCTCTGCTCCAGATGGCTCATAGTCATCGTCATCATCAACATCAGTCTCGGTCTCCATGTCAGAAGCTCCAGGCGGAATGCTAGAACTCGGAGTTGTGGTGCCCCAATTCGCCTTCTTCCTCATACGCTTGATCTCATGAGAAACTAGATCCCCAGTCTCCAGCACCACCTTAGGATACACACATCCCAGGTCTTCTCAATGAGCAACATGATGAACGGTCCATAGATAGGGCACTTGCACTCAGAAATGGCGGAAACCAACTCAGAACACATGACATGAGAGATATCCAAAGAGTCTCCAGTGTTTTCTTCCTTCTCATGTTGACAGAAAAGAAGCATGTCCACAAGAAAAGAGTGTACCATATCCAAGTTGCCAATGCGAGGGAAGAGAGTCTCCCTGAAGATGTGATGGAGAATATCTAGAAATGCTGGCAGTTCATAGGTCTCCTTCTGAGTCACTGGGTTAATCTTCAAGGTACAGTATGGCCAGAGAGATTGCTTGTGAGTGGAAGTTGCATTGCGGCGAGGACGAAAGCCAACTGGGTTCGCAAGACCTTGATCCTCAACTTCAAGAAACTCCATGCAGGCCTTCCACTTGACAGTAAGCAGCCTGCCATTTGTCATCCAAGTCAGAGTCCTGTCCTCATCTGTTCCAAGAAGGACAGTGGCATAAAACTGAGCCACCAAATCTGCATCAAAATCCTTGTTGAACTACATGATCCTGAGGATGTTTGTCGGTGTCAAAACCGGCGGATCTCTGGTAGGGGGTCCCGAACTGTGCGTCTAAGGCGGATGGTAACAAGAGGTAGGGGACACGATGTTTACCCAGGTTCGGGCCCTCTTGATGGAGGTAATACCCTATGTCCTGCTTGATAGTTCTTGATGATATGAGTATTATAAGATTTGATCTACCACGAGATCGTAGAGGCTAAACCCTAGAAGCTAGCCTATGGTATGATTGTATATTGTCCTACGGACTAAACCCTCCAGTTTATATAGACACCGGAGGGGCTAGGGTTACACAGAGTCGGTTACAAGGGAGGAGATCTACATATCCGTATTGCCAAGCTTGCCTTCCACGCCAAGGAGAGTCCCATCCGGACATGAGACGAAGTCTTTAATATTGTATCTTCATAGTCCAACAGTCCGGCCAAAGGATATAGTCCGGCTGTCCGGAGACCTCCTAATCCAGGACTCCCTCAGTAGCCCCCGAACCAGGCTTCAATGACGATGAGTCCGGCGCGCAGATTGTCTTCGGCATTGCAAGGCGGGTTCTTCTCCAAATTCTGAATATCTGCTGAGTAGTGTCTGGCTCCCCATAAATGTTGCACTTCTTGGCTTCTGCGCCCAATAAGGGCTATCTTCCACGTGTCGAGCGAATGCGAGGAGCCAGGGCATTTTTACATTCGCCACCCTAGCCATGTAAATAAACTATCTATTAAAGGGACAGGGATTCTTAGATCCAAACCACACCATCCTCCCACGGCGAGTATCCATCGGAGCGCGCTCGGAAAAATCCATTCCAACATGGCCGGCCACCGCAGCTCCTCCTCCCGCTCCCGTAGCCCTAAGACCGGTGACTAGGAGAAGTGTTCCGTCCCGCATAGCCAAATAGTAGAGTTACAGACCCAGGGATTTCTCCCTCCCGCATATATGGTCCCCGTTCGAGCCGGGCTCGCCACCTATAATGGCGGGGAGCAAGCGGAGAGCTTACCCAATCCCCCCAAGGGGGATCAGGTATGCCTTGTCCCTTATTTACTAAGGGGACTTGGATTTCCAATCCATCCGTTCCTCCGAGGGCTTGTCGGTATCAAAACCGACGGATCTTGGGTAGGGGGTCCCGAACTATGCGTCTAAGGCGGATGGTAACAGGAGGCAGGGGACATGATGTGTACCCAGGTTCGGGCCCTCTTGATGGAGGTAATACCCTACGTCCTGCTTGATTGTTCTTGATGATATGAGTATTACAAGAGTTGATCTACCACAAGATCAAAGAGGCTAAACCCTAGAAGCTAGCCTATGGTATGATTGTATGTTGTCCTACGGACTAAAACCCTCCGGTTTATATAGACACCGGAGGGAGCTAGGGTCACACAAGGTCGGCTGCAAAGGAGGAGATATACATATCCGTATTGCCTAGCTTGCCTTGCACGCCAAGTAGAGTCCCATCCGGACACGGGACAAAGTCTTCAATCTTGTATCTTCATAGTCCAACGGTCTGGCCAAAGGATATAGTCCGGCTGTCCGGAGACCCCCTAATCCAGGACTCCCTCAGTAGCCCCTGAACCAAGCTTCAATGACGATGAGTCCGGCGCGCAGTGTTGTCTTCGGCATTGCAAGGCGGGTTCCTCCTCCGAATACATCATAGAAGAGTTTGAATATAAGGATAGTGTCCAACCCTGCAAAATAAGTTCCACATACCACCGTAGAGAGAATAATATTTGCACAAATCTAATCTACTTACACGTTTTGACAGCATGACATCACACCATGGCCCGATTATTATTCGAACCGCTTTTCTCAACCAGCTCCGCACATATCGCGAGGCGGTTTTTTTGATACGTCTTGTCAAAGTAGAGATCGTGTTCCCCTTATCACGGGATTCTCATCAATACGGACGTGGGTAACCCAACCGCGCCGTCAATTACGGCGCCTGGGGAATAAGCGGTTTTGCCAGGCAAGTGGGGAGACACATCGCCTCCTTCGCCCTTATAAAGGGACAAAGATTTACTTTTTTCACCCACGCCTTCTTCCTTCTCGTGTACCCATTCCAGCACACTCGAGCTCTAGCGCCCAAGCTCGCGTTCTTCTTCTCAAACCACTCCAATCATGTCCGGAGCAGGAGGCAAGTGGATGGTCTCCTCCGTCACGGAGGAGAAAATCAAAAAGTTACGGGAAGCCGGATACTTGGCCGTGGATATTGCGCACCGGCTGCCAAATGCGGGGCAGATCGTCCCCACGCCCGAACCCCATGAGAGGGTAGTTTTTCTTACCCATTTCATCCACGGACTGGGATTTCCTCTCCACCCGTTTGTCCGTGGGCTCATGTTCTACCATGGGCTGGATTTTCATGATCTGGCCCCCAATTTCATCCTCAACATCTCGGCGTTTATCGTCGTGTGCGAGGCCTTCCTCCGCATCAGGCCCCACTTCGGCCTATGGTTGAAAACCTTCAATGTCAAACCGAAGGTGGTGGGTGGCTAACAAGCAGAGTGCGGAGGCGCCATGATGGGCAAGATGCCTAATGTCACCTGGCTCGAGGGCACCTATGTGGATACCATAAAGGGGTGGCAATCGGGGTGGTTCTACATCACTAAGCCGCGCGACTCCAACTGGGTGGCAGCCCCCAAATTTCCATCTGGAATCCCCACATGGCTCACCTCCTGGAAAAAGAAGGGCCTGTCCTGGGGTTCTTGGTAGAGCTGACGGACTCCAGACCTGCATCCAAAACATGACGAACAAGAAAATCAAGCTCGTCAATGTGGTCCAGGTTATGCTCTTCCGCCGGATCCTTCCATGTCAACGACGGGCATTTGTTTTGTGGGAGTTCGACTCGGCCAAGCACCAGACGCTGCAAGGGCTCTATGACACGACGCACGAGGACGTATGGAGGGTGCTGTTCAAGAGCGCCGAGATGCCTCCCTCCCTCACCGAGGACCGCGGACTCAGCGCAAAGTGCCGCGCCCATCCGGTAGGCTTTTATATTTCTCAGGGTATTTATTTTCCCCGGTTTAGTTATGTGCTAGATCTAAGCTTTCATGTCATTAACAGGACTAGATAGAGACAACGGAGCAGCTTGATTGTCCATCCCCCCTGCCCGAAGATCCTGCAGACGCTCTTCTAACGAAGATGCTGACTCCGGCACCTTACAAGGTGCCGGCAAAGAAGGCCACGAAGAAGGCCACGGGGACCCGAAAGGGTCTCCGGCGCAAGGTTATATCGGACTCATCGTCCGATGACTCCGACGCGCACTCCTCCCACGGAAACGAGGAGGAGGAGAAAAGTCCCCCCCCCCAGCCGGGGAGACAAGAAAAGGAAGGCTGATCCATCCGGGGAGGCCGAAGGGTCCAAGAAGGGAAGGACCCTCCCTCCGGACTGTGCCACGACGGCCGCCGACAGCGGCGACGAGTGGCTACCCAGGGACAAGCCCCTGGCGAAGTCGTAAGTGTCCGGACACCATAGTACTTCATGGTATGTTTTATTGTACTGCATTTCCTCATGCCGAACATGATTATGCAGTCCGTCCCGAGCTCATCTCGATGTACCCTCGTCAAGCTGCTCTTTGGACTCGTCCGATATGAACAACGGTTCTCCTCCGACCACTTCCACCCCTCGCCCTACGGACAACGCCGAGGTGTTGCCTCAAAAGGCACCGAGCCAAGGGGAGGTGATCTTGGGGGCGCCTCACGGCGACCTCCCGGACCCTGGGTACCAAGGGAGCGAGGCTCCAATGGGCTTGGAGTTCGGGCCCCAGCCGGACACTGCGCCGGAACCTTCGATGGTTCTGGACTCCGGCAGGCGGTCCCCCATTAAGGGGGGCCAACCATCCATGCCGGTGTCCTCTGTCCAACCAAAGGCACCAGACAACTTGCTGGAAGCGCTTCACAACGATTCCATCGATGAAGAGCACCGCACTATTACGAGTGCGGTGGTCGAGAAGGTTCAGTCCGCCAAAAAACGAACTGACCGAAGCTTGTGCCAGCCTCCTAACAGGCTTTGAGGTAAGCAATCAAAATATAAGAAAATATTACCGCATAGATAGTATCCCCTGATGCTCTGTTCGGCGTTCACGAAGAAAAGCCGAATAGAGGATCAAATTATAACTCAGGAGTCTAATTATAGTATGTCTATGTGTATGTGCAGGCTTCACTGCTAGCCGCTGCCGCATGTACTGCGGAGGTCTCTGCGCTGAAGCAGGCCCTGAAGCGGTCCGAGGACGAGCTCGGCCTTACCAAGAGGCAGCTCGAAGAGAGCAAAGGTAAGATATACCCCTATCTATATAGTTAAAAAGAAGTTCGGGTGTAAAGTAATAGGATCATCATGAATTTGTCCAGGGCCACGACCGAGGTGGAGACCCTGAGGAAGGCGTTGTCCGAGGCCGAAGACAAAGCGGCCAAAGAACATATTGAAGGGGAGAAGCAAGAAGCCCGGGTAGGCGAGGTGCAGCAAGAGCTCGAGGCTCTTGCCAAAAAGCACGAGTCCTTGGAGCTTGACTCTAAGACGCGAGAGTCCGAGCTCGCGCAGGCGCTTGAAAGCGTCCGGAGCGCCAAGGCCGAAGCCCACAAGGCCCTCCAGGAGATTGACGCGGTGAAGAAGATAGCAGAGGGTAAGGCATTATTTATGCAAAGCAAGCATGTGAAGGAGCCTTTCCTTTTCTTACCCGAGTTCAGAGCTCTCCAGGAGCGTTTGTAGATCTTCCCCGCAGTGTACTGGATGCCGCAGAGTTTTACCGGGCTCAGGAGGGGAGCTCAATGGAGAAGTTGTTCTGGTCTCAGTATACTGGGACCGAACACCCCGTGCCCTTGAGCGACCAGCTGAAGCAGTTGGTCGAACTTCACAAGGTGGCCGAACAGGCCATGAGGGGCCTTATAGTCCGGATGTGGCCTGGCGAGCCCCTGTTCGGCAGCTACTTCGGTCTGGTGAGGCGGCTTGTGGAAGCCTGCCCACGGCTTGAAGTCATCAAGTGGTCCGTCTGCATCGAAGGTGCACGAAGGGCTTTTGCCCGGGCGAAGGTGCATTGGGCGAAGCTCGACGCCGTGAAGCTGGTGAAGGAGGGGCCGCCAGAGGGCAAGGAGCATCGCTGCCCCGAGAATTACTATGAGAGTGTCCTGAAGGGTTCCCGCTTAGTGGCAGATGAGTGTGCCAAGGATGTAATTTTTGAATGAACATGCCCATGTGATCCTGTAATATGAAACTAGTTCGTTTGCGCCATGCAACGCTTTCCTAATTTAAAATATTACCTTCTGTGCGGCCGTTTATAAAATCTGAGAGTTGGCCAGTCATTGGCTTCTATCCCCATGTAACTAGTACTGGGGTGTTCGGGGTAAATCTGAACACTCTTTACCCCAATTTTGGGTCCTTTAAGGGAGGTGTTCAGCGCAACGAACCAGGAAATCGGACTACAATGCTTTATCACTCTCACTTAGCCATAGAAGTCTATGATTTTAAATTTTTGGCGAAGCCCCTGGTATTCAGAGGGCCGAATTTGGGGTGCTATACACGCATAAGCCGGACAAGGCCGACTCCTCGCTCGAAGTTGAAAAAGTCTTTAAGGACTTGAGACCTTTCGAACAGCGACCAGTCTCTCGCCTTATCATGACAGTCAGTTTTTGGCTTTCTCTACTGAGGTGCTCGTCCGGAAGAACCGGGACACAATCGCAGTAGTTCTCCCACCGCTACCTTAGCCGATATAGCGGAACGTAAGGTACCAAAGCATGGGAGCCGGGCGACCCAACATTTGACCAAAGACATGATACGGAGCTGATGCATATAATGCTATAAGTTCGGGGTGCCGCACTGTCGAAAGTGTTCAGACTTCTTGCGCCGTATTGTGGGGTAAATGAGAGCCCCTGGTGTACTGACCGTACCCGAACGTGCGGGTGCGGATTGTCGTAAATGGACATATAAGAGAAAGAGAAAAACTTAAATAATGCAATGACATATTAATGATATGCATTGTTATTTGAATAATACGTTGAAGCATACTGGTACAAGTAGTGCAATAAGCATAAAGTAGGACAATTCGAAATGTCCTATCCCAGGGCAAGCTACGCATAAATAGTGAAAAGCGGGTATATCAAGTATTACTAGAGACCACCTGGCGGTTCCCGTGTTCATCTTAGCTTCTTTCCGGCTTGGTTGTTGCTTCCGGAATGTGTCCGGCAATCGTACCTCCGGGAAGGGCTTCCAGAGAGTTAGGCCCTGAAAGAGAAAAAGAATGTCAAAGGTATATAGCCCCTAGTGTGGTTAAGCCACAATGCGGGGCGTGTCCTGATCGTGCCCCCGCCTATGTCCATGGTATTTTCAATGCGTAGTTATGTACGCACAGCATGGATTTCGTTGCTTCACTGGGACTGGGACGGGGGCCGGATTGCTAGGCGAGCTCTGATCATGCCAGGCGATCCTATTGCAGCTTGTTCCGGACTCGCTTGAAGGTGCCCGGGGACTGTGACGCCGAATGAGTGGTTTGCCTGAACAGGCTGCTTTGTGCCTCTGCTGCAAGGGCCGCAGTGTGCTCTTCCGTACGGAGCGAGCATTCTATGTTTCCATTTACTGTTATGACCCCGCGAGGTCCTGGCATCTTGAGCTTGAGGTATGCGTAATGCGGCACTGCATTGAATTTTGCAAATGCTATCCGTCCGAGCAGTGCATGATAGCCACTGCGAAACGGGACGATGTCGAAGATTAACTCTTCGCTTCAGAAGTTATCCGGTGATCCGAAGACCACTTCCAATGTTATTGAGCCTGTGCAATGGGCCTCTACACCTGGGATGACGCCTTTAAAGGTGGTTTTGCTGGGTTTGATCCTCGAGGGATCGATACTCATTTTTCGCAATGTATCCTGATAAAGCAGGTTCAGGCTGCTGCCGCCATCCATAAGGACTCGAGTGAGGTGAAATCCGTCAATGATGGGGTCTAGGACCAGTGCGCTGGATCCGCCATGACAGATGCTAGTGGGGTGGTCCCTGCGATCGAAGGTGACCGGACAAGCAGACCATGGATTGAACTTTGGGGTGACAGGCTCCATCGCATAGACGTCCCTTAGTGCATGCTTCCGCTCCCTCTTGGGAATGTGGGTTGCCTATATCATCTTCACCGTCTTCACTTGTGGGGGAAACCCCTTCTGTCCTCCTGTGTTGGGCGGCCGGGGCTCCTCCTCTTCATCACTATGCAGCCCCTTGTCCTTGTTCTCGGCATTTAACTTGCCGGCCTGCTTGAACACCCAACATTCTCTGTTGGTGTGATTGGCTGGCTTGTCGGGGGTGCCGTGGATTTGACACGAGCGATCCAGTATGCGATCCAGATTGGACGGAGCCGGAGTATTTCTTTTAATTGGTTTTTTCCACTGACCGGATCTAGAGCCTCTGAATCCGGCATTAACTGCAGTATCTTCGGTGTTATCGTCGTTATTGCGGTGCTTTGGTCTATTACGACGCTGCCTACCATTAACATCTTTGGTATCCGAGGTATCCGGATTCCTTGATGTGTTGTTGATGCGAGCCAGCCAGCTGTCCTCGCCCGCGCAAAAGCGGGTCATGAGTGTCGTGAGGGCTGCCATAGATTTCGGCTTCTCTTGGCCGAGGTGGCGGGCGAGCCACTCATTGCGGATGTTATGCTTGAATGCCGCTAGGGCCTCTGCACTCGGACAGTCTATAATTTGATTTTTCTTAGTCAGGAACCGTGTCCAGAATTGTCTGGCCGATTCCCTTGGCTGCTGGGTTATGTGGCTCAAGTCATCAGCATCCGGTGGCCGCACATAAGTGCCCTGGAAGTTGTCAAGAAATGCGTCTTCCAGATCCTCCCAACTGCCGATGGAATCTGCTGGCAAGCTATTCAGCCAATGCCGAGCTGGTCCTTTGAGTTTTAGTGGGAGATACTTGATGGCATGTAGATCATCACCGCGAGCCATGTGGATGTGAAGGAGGAAATCCTCAATCCATACAGTGGGATCTGTTGTGCCATTATATGATTCGATATTTACGGGTTTGAAACCCTCTGGGAATTCATGATTCATAACTTCATCAGTGAAGCTAGGGGGTGTGCGGCACCTCTGTGCCAGGCTATATCCTGACGTAGTTCGTATGAGTTTTGTCTGCTGTATTCGGCCCGGCCGGATTTACTCTTGGTGTATCCGATGCGATGATCACCGTCCCGTGTGGGCGCATGTGCCCATGTCCCGTATATTGACCTTGCAATTTTTGCCTTACTGTCCAAGATATCTCGCAGGTCCTCTGGGTTGCCCCGGGCCTTAGTATTTTTGACTGAGTGGCGACGGGGTGCGGTCTGAACTTTAGGCTGAAACGCCTCCCTGGCTCGGCCGCGTAGTGGCCGGTCAGCCGCATCGTACACTGGTGAATGAGGTTTCAATGCTTCCTCCTCAAGGTGAGGTAGCAACATGTGTTTTGGGTAACTCTTGGACGGGCGCTCGAGTTCATGTTCCTTGGCCGCAAGGACTTCGGTCCACCTGTCTGCTAGCAAGTCTTAATCAGCTTGAAGCTGTTGATGTTTCTTCTTTAGGCTATTTGCCATGGCCATAAGCCGGCGCTTGAAGTGCTCTTGCTCGACGGGGTCCTCAGGCACGATAAACTCGTCATCACCGAGGCTTGCCTCGTCTTTGGAGAGAGGCATGTAATTGTCCTCCTCCGGTTCTCCATCTGCTGCCTGCTCTGGAGGGCTAGCTTGTTCGTCCTCTAGCTCTACACCATGCTGAAGGGGATTTTTGTTGTCTTTGGCGCTATCCGGAGTGTTATTATCTCATGTGCCGGTATCACTGCTCTTGCTGTGGCGGGACTTAGAGCGGCGCCGCTGACGTCGGCGTTTGGGTTGCTTCTTGGAGGGGTCATCCTCTGCTGTCTCGTCGCCATTGCCTTCTTTGGTGGTGTCCACCATTTATATATCATATGATGAGGTGGTGGTCCAGCGCCCTGAGGGCGGTGGTTCCTGTTCGTCTCCGGCTTCGTCGTCCATACCGTCGAAGTCAAGCATGTCGGTTAAGTCATCGACAATGGCTACTAAGTGGGTGGTGGGTGGGCAGCGAATTTCTTCATCGTCCGCATCCCATTCTAGCCGAACATAGTTCGGCCAGGGTTCTCCTGACAGGGAGAGAGACCTTAATGAATCTAGCACATCTCCGAAAGGTGAGTGCTGAAAGATATCCGTGGAGGTGAACTCCATGATCGGCGCCCAGTCGGACTCGACGGGCACGGATGTGAGCGGCTCGGAGTCCGTGGCCGGAGATGAATCTAGTGGTTCGGCGACATAGCTCTCGTAAGGGGTGAAGTCAGTATCTGGCTCTATCACCACTGAGAGTGCGGCCTCCATGGCGGGGTCCATCCCTCCGCTCTCGGATGGCGCGACTTGCTCCGAATTGATGGACGGAGTAGTTGCGGATGCGATCTCCCGAACATTGTCCGACGACAGAGTTACGTCATGCTCGTCGCGACTGTGCGGCACGTCCGACATGGGCTTGAATCCGTCAAAGATCAAGTCTCCGCGGATGTCGGCCGTGTAGTTCAAGTTTCCAAATTTGACCTGATGGCCAGGGGCATAGCTCTCGATCTGCTTCGGATGGCCAAGCGAATTGGCCCGCAGTGCAAAGCTGCCGAATATGAAGATCTATCCGAGGAGGAAAGCCTCACCCTGGACCGCATCGCTAGCGATGATCGAAGAAGCCATCAAGCCTTATGGTGATGACACAGTGGAACTCTCAATTAAAGCACCAATGTCGGTGTCAAAACCGGCGGATCTCGGGTAGGGGGTCCCGAACTGTGCGTCTAAGGCGGATGGTAACAGGAGGCAGGGGACACGATGTGTACCCAGGTTCGGGCCCTCTTGATGGAGGTAATACCCTACGTCCCGCTTGATTGTTCTTGATGATATGAGTATTACAAGAGTTGATCTACCACGAGATCAAAGAGGCTAAATCCTAGAAGCTAGCCTACGGTATGATTGTATGTTGTCCTACGGACTAAAACCCTCCGGTTTATATAGACACCGGAGGGGGCTAGGGTTACACAAGGTCGGTTACAAAGGAGGAGATATACATATCCGTATTGCCTAGCTTGCCTTCCACGCCAAGTAGAGTCCCATCCGGACACAGGACGAAGTCTTCAATCTTGTATCTTCATAGTCCAACAGTCCGGCCAAAGGATATAGTCCAGCTGTCCGGAGACCCCCTAATCCAGGACTCCCTCAGGGCTCCTGGAGTTTTATGGCCTCCAGTTGCATAATTTCACCCCTGCTTCCATATTACACATCGCTGGTTATGTTGCCCTTTGTGAGCTGTTTCTAGGCTGCGAGGCTCATTTCGAGCTGTGGAAGAGGCTATTCTGCCTCGTGCCCCGTACACAGGAGGGGTCACTATATCAAGTGGGCGGAGCCGAAATATGGCGCATCGCCGGGACCGGATACATGTCCGGTACCCCGAAGAAGACGTCCTAAGACTGGCCTTCGGAGTGGTTTTACATGGAGGACGTCCACCTTCCAGATCCTGTTCGGAGGGGTCTTCCCGAGTTCCACAATGCTCCTCTAAAGAAACGCCGAAGCTGGCGGCCATGGAGCCCCCAGGAGGAAGTTAACGGAGAAGTCATTTACCTGATGGACCGGATGAAAGTGCTGGCTCAATCAGGATTGACAATAATCGAGGTTATGTCAGTATGCATAATGCGGGGGGTGCAACCACTTCAATATCGAGGGCACCCCTGTGGTGCTTTAACGGGGAAGATGATGCCACCCACTGCGGGCGTAAAGGACCGGACTCATCTGCTGCTCTAGCAAAAATTTTGTCCGAGTTGTTCAAGGGAGAGGAAGAGGAGTTCATCTGTATTAAGCCACGGGATGGATTCTCCATGTACAACCCTCCAAGATGGGTAAGTTGTCACTCTTTACTCCCAACCTTTCCGCATTCTTCGTCGTAAATACTCACCTTGCCGTTTCACGGCAGGAACTGCGAAAAGCTATAAGGGAGGTCAACAACCCACCTCCACAACCGGAGGACCCTGACTGGGACCTCGATCCCGGACTCGAAGAGGATCCGGACATATTTGTGGAGCTGATAGACAGGACATTCTATCAATTGAGCTATGATGACGCCATGGTGGCCATCACGGCCGACTATCCTGGGCTACTCCCTGCATCGCAGGTAAGGAAAAACCGAAGTCCCAACTTCCGAGAAGGATCCCCTCTTGTGCACTTCACCTACCGTACACATATGGTGTTTTACAGGGAAGGCCTTCGGGGCGCCATGCCGAACCCGCAGTGACTCACCAACAAGGGGCACCGAAGCCGGGTAGGCCAAAAAGGAACGCGGTTAGGACTGAGACGCCGGCACAGAGGTATGATACAAAACCTCGCTCCGTGGTTCTCATCTTTTCTTTAAAATATAATGACGTCCGTGTTTCCTAGTAGGAAAAACACTCGCCGGACTATATCCGGAGCGGCTGCCGATCACGCCTCCACCAGTCGGGCTCCAGGGCCGGACACAGAGGCGGAAGCTAACACGGGGCGGACGCCAGATGCTCCTCCTACAAAGGATGCGGACAGACTATCCGCTACAAATTCCGAAGTAGAGAGCGCCATGAATCACAGGCGTCGCCGGGCCGTACTCCGTGATGCTTGTTTCTCCCAGGAGGCGTTCGATGCCTTCAACTCAGGAGACGCGTACATCCGTGCTGCTCAAAATGGTCTTGCCAGAGCCACGGACCAGTATGTAAAGGATATACGGGTAGGAAAATTTGACAATTATATATGTCAGTAGCCCATGAGACTTGAAATAGTTAACACAACTGATTTAAGGATCATTATTTGTGCAGGTTCTTACAAAGAAGAATACCCAATTGTCTCAAGAGCTAGAAGAGTGCAAGGCCCAGCTACAGGCCGCGGTGGCTGCATCGAAGGACTCCGAGAAGGCCCCCTCTGGTAACAGTTGCTTCTATTGCAAAGAATTACAGGTACCAGATAGTATGCGGCATGCATGCAAATCTAACTGTAGATGTTGCAGATGACCCCGGAGTGAATCCGGAGGCCGTGCTGGAGGATGCGCAACGTGCTAATCGACAGCTAAATGCTGGCGAGCGCGTGCTTACGCGAGTCAGGCAGGAGAAAAATAATCTCTAGGACGCCAATATCCGGCTGGATGTGGAACTGAAAGTCGTCCGAGCCCAGCTTGCGGACTCCGTGAAGGAGAATAAGCGGCTTCAACGCGACGTTTTTAGTAAGTGCTTGAACGAACTTTTGAAGGAGTTCGGCGAAGAAGCCGGCTAACAGAGTTATGTCTGCAGGTATGCTGACGGGTCGTCCCGCGGAGGAGATGCCCGGGTGATGCAGTATCTTCTACTAGAGCTCTCACAACTGCACGAACAAGTTCGGCAGGTGATGCATGGTATTGCCCAAGCCTTGTGGCCATCCGCGTCCCGGCGAGGAGGCCCGGGGGAGCTTATAGAGAAGCTCAAGGGAGCATGGCGCCACTTCCGATTATGGAAGATATCGGCCTGCTGACAAGGTGCAAGGGAAGCGTGGGCTATGGTGAAGACGCGATATACCAAAGCTGACCCAAACCACATGGCCGAGGTCGGACCTGTGGGGCCCGATGGCAAAGAGATCCACGTCAGTTTGGTCTATGACCAAGTAGAATTAGCCGCAAAGTATTCTGTAACACCCTCGATGCGACTATATCTCCCACGTGTCGAGGCACGACTTAGAGGCATAATCGCATTGAAGGCATATGTCGCAAGTCGGGTAATCATCACAAACATCCCATGTAATATAAATAATGGAAAAGGGATAACATAGTTGGCTTACACTCGCCACGTCACATCAAAGTACATAAATAGCATACATCATCCAAACACTCATGGCCCGACTACGGCGCCACAATAAAAGACAACCCAACAAGCGACATGGTCCCGATCACCCCAACTAGGCACCACTACTGATCATCAGGAAAAGACACATAGTAACGCTGAGAATCCTCGTCGTACTCCCACTTGAGCTCAAGCGCGCCATCTGGAGCTGTATCATCTGTCCCTGCATCTGGTGTAATAGTAATCTGTGAGCCACAGGGACTCAGCAATCTCGCACCCTCGCGATCAAGACTATTTAAGCTTAATAGGTAGGATAGGGTAAATATATGTGGAGCTGCAGCATGCGACTAGCATATATGGTGGCTAACTTATTCGCAAAAGAGATCGAGAAGAGAGAGCAAAGCGCAAGCGAGAAACTAGAGAGCAACCTGCGCAAACATAACTCCAACACCGTGTCCATTTCCTGGACTCCGCCGAGAAGAGGCCATCACGGTAACACACTCAGTTGATTCATTTTAAATAAATTAAGGTTTAAGTTATATACAACCAGACATTAACAAATTCCCATCTGCCCATAACCGCGGGCACGACTTTCGAAAGTTCAATCCCTGCAGGGGGTCCCAACTTAGCCCATGACAAGCTCTCACGGTCAACGAAGGAATAGACCTCCACCCGAGACATTCCGATCAGACTCGGTATCCCAGTACAACAAGACATTTCGACAGGTTAAAATAAGACCAGCAACACCGCCCGAATGTGCCGACAAATCCCAATAGGAGCTGCACATATCTCTTTCTCAGGGCACACTCAGATTGTCTAAACTTCCGGTAGGCCAGCCCAGAGTTTCCCCTGGTAGCCACCGGCGGTTGACAGTTTGGACCAACACTCAGAGGAGCACTGGCCCGGGGGGGTTTAAAATAAGATGACCCTCGGGCTCCGGAAACCCAAGGGAAAAAGAGGCTAGGTGGAAAATGGTAAAACCAATGTTGGGCATTGCTGGAAAAGCTTTAATCAAGGCGAACTATCAAGGGGTTCCCATTATCACCCAACCACGTAAGGGACACAAAATCCGGGAAAATAACACCGATATGACGGAAACTAGGGCGGCAAGAGTGGAACAAAACACTAGGTGAGAGGCCGAGCCTTCCACTCTTTACCAAGTATATAGATGCATTAAGATAACATACCAATATAATGATATCCCAACAAGTAAATAAATGTTCCAACAAGGAACGGCTCCAATCTTCACCTGCAACTAGCAACGCTATAAGAGGGGCTGAGCAAAGCGGTAACATAGCCAATCAACGGTTTGCTAGGACATGGTGGGTTAGAGGTTCAACATGGCAATTGGGAGGCTGACAAGCAAAAGGTAGGCATCGTAGCATTGGCATAGCAAAAGAGCGAAGCAAACTAGCATAGCAAAGATAGTAGTGATTTCGAGGGTATGATCATCTTGCCTGCAAAGCTGTTAGAGTTGAATGGATCCTCACAAGCAAACTCAACGGGCTCCTCGTTAGCGAACTCGTCTCCCGGCTCTACCCAAACAAGACAAACAAGCAACAAGGATACAATCAACCACGTGCAAGCTCAAACAATAAGATGCAAAGATGGTATGCTATGCGGGATGCGATGCGGTATGCAAAATGCAAGATATGACAGGAAATGCATGAACCTGGCCTCAACTTGGAAAACCAAGTCTTCCACTGGAAAGATGGGATGAAATCGCTTGAAAACGATATAAATAACGCCGGAATTGGAGTTACGGTTTGGAAATGGCAAGCGATTTAAGAATGACACCGGTCTGCAATTTACAGCAAGTAGGCATCTAAATGCAATGAGATGAACATGCTACAGCACCCAAACATGACAAAAAAAATACATGGCAGGGAAGCATTCAAGATGCTTAACAAAAGACTAGCACTGAGCTACGACCAATTCATCCATTAAGAGGTTCAAACAAGCATGGCGAAAACGCAAATGCAAAACAGATTTCAGACTTAGTGAAATTAACACTTGTCTGGAATTTCAGATCATGAAGCTCTCTTCGGAGCAGCAAAACAACATGCTACAGGACCTGAACATGACAAAGAAAGACATGGGATGGAGCTACTCAACAAGATTAACAAAAGTCCCCAAGTGACCTGGGGCCAAAAGGGATCACAAAATATACTAACAAGCACACGAACATAGCTAAAACAGAATCAGTTTTCAGACTTGGTGAAAACTGAGACATGCTGAAATATAACTCACGAAAGCATGTAAACGAGCTCGATGCACTCACTACGGTGCAAGTCATGTCAAGGCAAGCATATATACATTAAGAAGGCACAAAATGCTAGCTATACATGGCAAGAACAATGGCATAGCATGCACGGATCAACTACAATAACATCGGCAAAATCGCAAACAAGTTGACGATCTGCCCAGATTCACCACGAAGCAAAAGTAGAGCTCGATTGACTCAAGCTAGGGTACTCCACATGTGCAAACAAAGACATGGATGGATAGACCATAACAAGATTAACAAAACTCCTTTACTGATCATCCTCAAAAGAGGCACGGATCACTAGGAAACAACATGAACATATGGCATCATGAACTAAACAATCCCATACTTAGAGAAAACTACTAAGTCCCTGAAAACAGATTTACCGGGTGCCTCTCTTTGCAAGCTTGCACAATTCACCACACACATCTTAAAAATGCATCGGTTGCACCTCTGGAAAGATAACAAGATGCTTAACAAAACATATGAAGGACTCACAGGCATATCATGCACACAACAATCATGGCAAAAATGACAAAAGTCTAAGATGAACTAGCAGATCTGACAATTAACTCACGAAGCCTCCTTGTAGCAGAATTTAGGGCATCAAAATGAACTCAAATGAAAATGATGCAATGGAATGAAATTATGTACTCGTCGAGACGAACATTTTGATATACTATATGTCCAAAACGGAGCTACGGATGCGGAGATATGGCCGGTCAAAGTATGCACAAAAAATTAGGGTTAGGGACGAGAAAGTCAACCCCGAGATGACCCAGATCTGGCCCGATCTGCACGCGGTTCGAGGTCTCGCCGGAGCTTCGCCGGAAATGGGACGCGGTGGCCGGAGTTGTACTTGGCGCCGGCGAGGAGAGGACGGAGGGCGCCGGCCGGACTTGCGGAACTCGCCGGAGATGAGGTCGGCGGCAGGGCGGCGGAGCAGCGCCGGACTTGCGGCGGCCGGGGTAGTCGCCGGATGGTGCGGCGGCCGGGGCAGTCGCCGGATGGTGCGACGGCCGGGGCAGCACGGTGGGCGAGGTTGGTGGCGGCGCGATCACCGGACCGCGGGAAGAAGGCGGTGGAGTCGGCTCGAGGCGGCGCGGTGGCGATGGGCTCGGGGGGCCGCACGCGGGCTCTCCCGGGCCGGCGGCGGGGAGATGCGGACGGCGAGTGGGGGTGCGCCACGTGGCGGCGGCGGGGTGCGGACGGACGCGTCGGACGTGTCCGGCTCGGCGCGGAGATCTGTTTTAGGGTTTCGGGGAGGAAGAAGAGATCCGAAAAATGGGGGGGGGGCTATTTATAGGCATAAGTGGAGCTAGGAGAGTCCAAATGAGGTGCGGTTTTCGGCCACGCGATCGTGATCGAACGCTCTAGGAGATGGAGCAGAGTTTGGTGGGTTTTGGGCCAAATTGGAGGGGTGTTGGGCTGCAACACACACGAGGCCTTTTCGGTCCCTCGGTTAACCGTTGGAGTATCAAACGAAGTCCAAATGGTATAAAACTTGACAGGCGGTCTACGGGTAGTAAACCAAGGCTGCTTGGCAAGTCTCGGTCCAATCCGGAGATGTTTAATCCCCACACACGAAAGAAAGCTAGAAATGACCACCGGAGGAGAACGAAGCGCCGGAATACAAAACGCACAACGGGGAAAATGCTCGAATGCATGAGATGAACACGTATGCAAATGCAATGCACATGATGACATGATATGAGATGCATGACAACGATAACAACACATGGAGAGAAAAACCCGAACCCGAGAAATAAATATAACTTAACACCGGAAACGGCAAATTTGGAGTACAAATTGGGAAAGTTATATCTGGGGCGTTACAACACTCCACCACTACGAAAAGATCTCGTCCCGAGATCTAGGACTGAAAGAACTCCGGGTACTCAGAACGGAGGTGATCCTCGCGTTCCCAGGTAGCTTCACGGTCGGAATGGTGTGACCACTTGACTTTGAGAAATTTGATTGACTTGTTGCGAGTCCTGCGTTCAGTCTCTTTGAGAATGGCAATTGGGTGCTCACAATAAGAGAGATCTTCTTGGAGCTCAATGTCCTCGAAGTTGACGGTGCGGTCAGGCGTCTTGAAGCACTTTCGAAGCTGAGAGACATGGAACACATCATGAACATTTGCAAAGTTTGACGGAAGCTCGAGTTGATAGGCGAGGTTGCCTCTCTTGCTGACAATCTTGAAAGGTCCGACGTATCTAGGGGCAAGCTTCCCTTTGATACCGAAGCGACGAGTACCTTTCATAGGAGAGACGCGGAGGTAAGCATGGTCTCCGATCTCGAAAGCCAAATCACGATGCTTACTATCATAGTAGCTCTTCTGGCGGGATTGGGCTGCTTTGAGGTTATCACGAATGACTTTGCACATTTCTTCTACCTCTGTGATTAAGTCATTACCCAGCAGCTGACGTTCACCGGTTTCAGACCAGTTGAGAGGGGTACGACACTTCCTACCATACAGAATTTCAAATGGGGCCTTGCCCGAACTTGCTTGAAAACTGTTGTTGTATGAGAATTCAGCATAAAGAAGACAATCCTCCCACTTCATGCCGAAGGAGATCACACAAGCCCTGAGCATATCTTCAAGAATCTGGTTGACACACTCGACTTGATCGCTTGTTTGAGGATGGAAAGCAGTGCTGAAGCGGATGTTGGTGCCCATGGCCTTCTGAAAAGAATCCCAAAACTTGGAGGTAAAGATGCTGCCACGGTTTGAAGATATCACTTGTGGAATACCGTGCAGAGAGACAATTCGAGAGGTATAGAGTTCCGCCAATTGAGCTGCAGTGATCGACTCTTTGATAGGCAGAAAGTGAGCCACTTTGGTGAGCTTGTCGATGACGATGAATATAGCATCATTGCCACGCTTGGACTTTGGAAACCCAGTCACGAAGTCCATTTCAATGTGGTCAAACTTCCATTCTGGAATGGCAAGAGGTTGGAGGAGACCTGCTGGCCTTTGGTGTTCTGCCTTCACTCTTCTGCAGACATCACATTCATTCACGAATTGAGCAATCTCGCGCTTCATTCGAGTCCACCAATAAGTTTGCTTCAGATCCTGATACATCTTTGTGCTCCCAGGGTGGATGGAGAGGAGTTAGTTTTGAGCCTCGTTCATGATCACTTTACGAAGTTCACCTTTGGGCACAACAATACGATCCTCGAAGAAGAGAGTGTCCTTGTCATCAAGGCGGTAGCACTTGTACTTGGACTGACTCTTGGCAATCCCAATCTTCACCTTCTTCACCATAGCATCAAGAAGCTGGGCTTGGCGAATCTGGTCTTCCAAGGTAGGAGAGACTTGAAGGTTGGCGAGGAAACCTTGAGGAACAATTTGCAGATTAAGTTTGCGGAAAGCTTCACAAAGCTCGGGTTGATAAGGCTTGAGAATCAGACTGTTGCAATACGCTTTCCTGCTCAAAGCGTCAGCAATCACATTGGCCTTGCCTGGAGTATACTCGATACTCGGATTATACTCTTGAATCATTTCGACCCATCGAGTTTGCCTGAGGTTGAGATTAGGCTGAGTGAAGATGTACTTGAGACTCTTGTGATCAGTGAAAATGTCCACTTTTCTTCCCAATAGAAGATGTTTCCAAGTCAAAAGAGCATGCACAACTGCCGCCAACTCGAGATCATGAGTGGGGTAGTTCTTCTCATTAGGCTTCAACTGGCGAGAGGTATAAGCAACAACTTTCTTCTCTTGCATCAAAACTGCACCAAGACCTTGGAGAGAGGCATCACAAAAGACCTCGTACGGCTTGGACTCATCAGGCGGAGTCAGAACTGGAGGAGTGATCAATTTCTCTGTCAAAGTGTTGAAAGCAATATCACACTCTGGAGACCAAACGTACTTGACGTGCTTCTGAAGAAGATTTGAGAGAGGCTTCGCGATCTTAGAAAAGTTTTCAACGAATCTTCGGCAGTATCTTGCGAGACCGAGGAAGCTATAGAGTTGCTTCACGTTCTGAGGGGGTTCCCAATTAACAATTGCAGACACCTTCTCAGGATTCACGGCAATGCCCTTGGCAGAGATGATATGACCAAGATAAAGAACCTCATCGAGCCAAAATTCACACTTGGAGAACTTGGCATAGAACTGATGTTCCCTCAGCTTATCAAGAACCAAACGCAAGTGCTTGGCATGATCTTCCTTGTTCTTCGAGAAAACCAGAATGTCGTCGAGATAGACCAAAATGAAGTCATTGGTGTAGGGGTTGAAGATGAAGTTCATCATGCGAGAGAACGTCGGAGGAGCGTTGACGAGGCAAAAGACATGACAGTGTATTCATATGACCCATAGCTTGTCCTGAAAGCCGTCTTGGGAATATCTTGCTCACGGATTCGAATCTGATGATAACCCATACGGAGATCAAACTTGGAGAATACGTGGGCACCCTTGAGTTGTTCTAACAGCTCATTGATGTTGGGAAGTGGGTATTTGTTCTTGATGGTCTTCTTGTTCAATGGACGGTAATCAACACAAAGTCGGTCCGTTCCATCCTTCTTCTTCACAAAAGAACACCACAACCCCACGAAGAAGAACTAGGCCGGATGAGACCCATTCTTTCTTGAATATCGAGTTGTTTCTTCAGCTCCTTCAACTCTTCAGGTCCGAGCTTGTAAGGACGTTTGCACACAGGTTCCGTACCGGGCTCAAGATCAATAACAAATTCAACGGGCCGGTGCGGAGGCATTCCTGGGAGCTCTTCTGGAAAGACGTCTTGATACTCGCAAACGACTGGAATTTGCGAAATAGCATCCAATTCACCCTTCTCATTGAGAGAAAACAACCGGATGGTATTATCCCGAGCAGCAAAGACAATTACATCCTTGGATGAATGAGTCAATTGGATCTGCCTGGCAGCACAATCAAGCTGAGCTTTATGCTTAGAGAGCCAATCCATCCCGAGAATAAGATCGATATCCGAGTTACCAAGGATCATCGAGGAAGCCAGAAACTTGAAGTCACCCATCGAGATAGAAATATCCGAAACTTCATAGTTAGCAAGCAAGCATCTACTCGGAGAGACAACTGCTAATGGCTTATGCATAACTTGAGAAAACCAGCCATGCTTGGATGCAAAAGGTCTCGAGATAAAACAATGCGATGCACCAGTGTCAAAAAGAACTTTTGCGGGAACATCGTTAACAGGAAGGTTACCCATGATGACATCTGATGAATCCTCTGCCTGAGCTGCATTCACCATATTGACCTTGGCGTACTGGGGGTTATGCTTGACCACAGCTGTACTTGTCGATATCACAGGAGGAGGAGGAGGAAGATGCCTCTGGTTGAAACACTTGTTGGCATAGTGACCCTTCTATCGGCACTTGTTGCACGTGACCTCTGAAAGCGGACGGTGGTACGGAGCACTCGATCTTGGAGCTTGAGACGAAGTCTTGTTCTGGAAGCCAGGGTTGGGTGGGTGGGAAGAACCACTGCCACCTTTGCTCTTCTGCTGATACGGCTGACGAAACGGAGGAGGAGGACGCCAATACTTCTGCTGCTTGGCCACTTGAGTAGAGGAAGAAGGAGTAGCATCTCTGACTCGCTTCTTGGAAGCATCACACCTCAACTGAGCGGCTTCTTGCTTCAGTGCCATGTTGTAGAACTCATCGTATCTCAACGGCTCAAAAAGGACAAGAGCGAGCTGAATTTCTTCTTTGAGACCACCCCTCAACTGGTATATCATGCTCTTCTCATCAGGTACGTCCTACTTGGCAAAGCGGGCGAGCTTCTGGAACAACTTGTTGTAGTCATAGACAGACAAAGAGCCTTGCTTCAGATTGCGGAATTCCTGACGCTTACTTTCAGTCACACTCTGAGGGATGTGATGAGCTCGGAAATCTCGACGAAAATCATCCCAAGTGATCAGACGTCCACCTCTGGAATCCTTGTACTGCTGGAACCACTCTGCAGCCTGATCTTTGAGTTGGAAGGAAGCGAACTTGACGAAATCTTCAGGCCCGATGTTGCTGCATTCAAAATGCTTACACAGACCCACCAGCCAATCGTCAGCATCAGTTGCCTCAACACAATTGCTGAACGTCTTCGGCCCATTAGCAAGGAACTGGTTCAGTGTTGCAAAATGGTTCTGATTGTTGCCTTGATTCCCTTGACTGCCTTGATTTCGCTCTTGGAGGATTTGCATGATCAACTGTGTGTTTGCATTGGTTGCGGCCATCACAGCTTGCGATGCCTCCGGAGGAGGTGGAGGTGGTGGCGGATCTTGATTCTAGTTCTGACTGGTGCTCTTAGCGGGAGCCATCTTGAAGAGGTTGACCACCATTAGCACATAGACAGGTAAATGAAGCTGAAACCAACGGAATGAAAATTGCAACATAAAGTCTTCACATTCGAACAAAATGAACAAATGCACTTCTCTTGAAGTGGTCACATATCCCTAAATTGCGAAGCCACGTAGAATTAGGTAGACGAAGTAACTCAACAAGGTATGGAATCAACATATGACTTCGAAGCCACTGGAATACCACAACTCAAAACAAAACAAAGGATTGGCTTGCGGAATAAGCCGGAACAAACATATGATAGAGATTTTGTCTGAAGTTTTCATGGTGGGACCTACACTGGCTCGATCGTACAACACCATCATGTACAAGGCAGTGCACATGACATACTAAGCGTCCCCGAGTCAGCATAGCCAAGGACTCTTTAAGACACAACGAGACCACTGTAAAATCGACCGTGAATAGGCGAACCACTAGACGTCGAACCCCAATTTCATATCATACATCTGTCGGAAAGATATCCTAAGAGCTACTTGAATTCCCACCTATGAAACTCCCGAACCTTTCCGGTTATGCAATCAGGTGTTGGGGATACAGGGGAAGCATAATATCTCACCCAAACTAGCAAATCCTACATCCAGCTGTATCCATCCTTCAACACATAACCAAGAAACCTTCGGAAACCATCTACCTCAACCTTCGAAAAGCATCCGTTATACAAGTTATGGCGATACTCCCGAACTCCCGCCCCAGTACTGGGTGGTGTCAAGGTTATCTCACCAACGAACTGCATAAAAGAGATTTTCGATGTCGGTGAACATATCTCAAGTATTCCAGAATTGCAATGATAAAATTATGATGACAACACCTCAGAGCTCAACTCCCCGGGACACTTCCACTAAACCCCTGACAGGAGGCACCAAGACAATGTTCTCATCATAAAACCATCGGAACGATTCCAAGATACTCGCGTGATCCTAATTTTTTTTGTGAAATTTGAGAAGAGAAGAGTCAAAACTCTACGTCAGGATGCCTTACCAGAGCGATGAGGAGACTGGGAAGTAAACAGAATTCCTAAACTCTCCGATATATAATTCCTAAATGACTCAAAACATTTTTCTAGACACAACTCGGCCGCTAAAAACGATCAATCAGTGGGGGCTCCTAAGGTCAGGGAAGGCTCTGATTACCAACTTGTAACACCCTCGATGCGACTATATCTCCCACGTGTCGAGGCACGACTTAGAGGCATAATCGCATTGAAGGCATATGTCGCAAGTCGGGTAATCATCACAAACATCCCATGTAATATAAATAATGGAAAAGGGATAACATAGTTGGCTTACACTCGCCACGTCACATCAAAGTACATAAATAGCATACATCATCCAAACACTCATGGCCCGACTACGGCGCCAAAATAAAAGACAACCCAACAAGCGACATGGTCCCGATCACCCCAACTGGGCACCACTACTGATCATCAGGAAAATACACATAGTAACGCTGAGAATCCTCGTCGTACTTCCACTTGAGCTCAAGCGCGCCATCTGGAGCTGTATCATCTGTCCCTGCATCTGGTGTAATAGTAATCTATGAGCCACAGGGACTCAGCAATCTCGCACCCTCGCGATCAAGACTATTTAAGCTTAATAGGTAGGATAGGGTAAATATATGTGGAGCTGCAGCAAGCGACTAGCATATATGGTGGCTAACTTATTCACAAAAGAGAGCGAGAAGAGAGAGCAAAGCGCGAGCGAGAAACTAGAGAGCAACCTGCGCAAACATAACTCCAACACCGTGTCCACTTCCCGGACTCCGCCGAGAAGAGGCCATCACGGTAACACACTCAGTTGATTCATTTTAAATAAATTAAGGTTTAAGTTATATACAACCGGACATTAACAAATTCCCATCTGCCCATAACCGCGGGCATGGCTTTCGAAAGTTCAATCCCTGCAGGGGGGTCCCAACTTAGCCCATGACAAGCTCTCACGGTCAACGAAGGAATAGACCTCCACCCGAGACATTCCGATCAGACTCGATATCCCGGTACAACAAGACATTTCGACAGGTTAAAACAAGACCAGCAACACCGCCCGAATGTGCCGACAAATCCCGATAGGAGCTGCACATATCTCTTTCTCAGGGCACACTCAGATTGTCTAAACTTCCGGTAGGCCAGCCCAGAGTTTCCCCTGGTAGCCACCGGCGGCTGACAGTTTGGACCAACACTCAGAGGAGCACTGGCCCGGGGGGGGGGGGGGGTTAAAATAAGATGACCCTCGGGCTCCGGAAACCCAAGGAAAAAGAGGCTAGGTGGCAAATGGTAAAACCAATGTTGGGCATTGCTGGAAAAGCTTTAATCAAGGCGAACTATCAAGGGGTTCCCATTATCACCCAACCGCGTAAGGGACGCAAAATCCGGGAACATAACACCGATATGACGGAAACTAGGGCGGCAAGAGTGGAACAAAACACTAGGCGAGAGGCCGAGCCTTCCACCCTTTACCAAGTATATAGATGCATTAAGATAACATAGCAATATAATGATATCCCAACAAGTAAATAAATGTTCCAACAAGGAACGGCTCCAATCTTCACCTGCAACTAGCAACGCTATAAGAGGGGCTGAGCAAAGCGGTAACATAGCCAATCAATGGTTTGCTAGGACATGGTGGGTTAGAGGTTCAACATGGCAATTGGGAGGCTGACAAGCAAAAGGTAGGCATCGTAGCATTGGCATAGCAAAAGAGCGAAGCAAACTAGCATAGCAAAGATAGTAGTGATTTCAAGGGTATGATCATCTTGCCTGCAAAGCTGTTAGAGTTGACTGGATCCTCACAAGCAAACTCAACGGGCTCCTCGTTAGCGAACTCGTCTCCCGGCTCTACCCAAACAAGACAAACAAGCAACAAGGATACAATCAACCACGTGCAAGCTCAAACAATAAGATGCAAAGATGGTATGCTATGCGGGATGCGATGCGGTATGCAAAATGCAAGATATGACAGGAAATGCATTAACCTGGCCTCAACTTGGAAAACCAAGTGTGCCACTGGAAATATGGGATGAAATCGCTTGAAAACGATATAAAGAACGCCAGAATCGGAGTTACGGTTTGGAAATGGCAAGCGATTTAAGAATGACACCGGTCTGCGATTTACAGCAAGTAGGCATCTAAATGCAATGAGATGAACATGCTACAGCACCCAAACATGACAAAAAAATACATGGCAGGGAAGCATTCAAGATGCTTAACAAAAGACTAGCACTGAGCTATGACCAATTCATCCATTAAGAGGTTCAAACAAGCATGGCGAAAACGCAGATGCAAAACAGATTTCAGACTTAGTGAAATTAACACTTGTCTGGAATTTCAGATCATGAAGCTCTCTTCGGAGCAGCAAAACAACATGCTACAGGACCTGAACATGACAAAGAAAGACATGGCATGGAGCTACTCAACAAGATTAACAAAAGTCCCCAAGTGACCTGGGGCCAAAAGGGATCACAAAATATACTAACAAGCACACGAACATAGCTAAAACACAATCAGTTTTCAGACTTGGTGAAAACTGAGACATGCTGAAATATAACTCACGAAGGCATGTAAACGAGCTCGATGCACTCACTACAGTGCAAGTCATGGCAAGGCAAGCATATATCCATTAAGAAGGCACAAAATGCTAGCTAGACATGGCAAGAACAATGGCATAGTATGCACGGATCAACTACAATAACATCGGCAAAATTGCAAACAAGTTGACGATCTGCCCAGATTCACCACGAAGCAAAAGTAGAGCTCGATTGACTCAAGCTAGGGTACTCCACATGTGCAAACAAAGACATGGATCGATAGACCATAACAATATTAACAAAACTCCTTTACGGATCATCCTCAAAAGAGGCACGGATCACTAGGAAACAACATGAACATATGGCATCATGAACTAAACAATCCCAGACTTAGAAAAAACTACTAAGTCCCTGAAAACAGATTTACCGGGTGCCTCTCTTTGCAAGCTTGCACAATTCACCACACACATCTTAAAAATGCATCGGTTGCACCTCTGGAAAGATAACAAGATGCTTAACAAAACATATGAAGGACTCACAGGCATATCATGCACACAACAATCATGGCAAAAATGACAAAAGTCTAAGATGAACTAGCAGATCTGACAATTAACTCACGAAGCCTCCTTGTAGCAGAATTTAGGGCATCAAGATGAACTCAAATGAAAATGATGCAATGGAATGAAATGATGTACTCGTCGAGACGAACATTTTGATATACTATATGTCCAAAACGGAGCTACGGATGCGGAGATATGGCCGGTCAAAGTATGCACAAAAAATTAGGGTTAGGGACGAGAAAGTCAACCCTGCGATGACCCAGATCCAGATCTGGCCCGATCTGCACGCGGTTCGAGGTCTCGCCGGAGCTTTGCCGGAAATGGGACGCGGTGGCCGGAGTTGTACTTGGCGCCAGCGAGGAGAGGACGGAGGGCGCCGGCCGGACTTGCGGAACTCGCCGGAGATGAGGTCGGCAGCAGGGCGGCGGAGGAGCGCCAGACTTGCGGCGGCCGGGGCAGTCGTCGGATGGTGCGGCGGCCGGGGCAGCGCGGTGGGCGAGGTTGGTGGCGGCGCGGTCACCGGACCGTGGGAAGAAGGCGGTGGAGTCGGCTCGAGGCGGCGCGGTGGCGATGGGCTCGGGGGGCCGCACGCGGACTCTCCCGGGCCGGCGGCGGGGAGATGCGAACGGCCAGTGGGGGCGCACCACGTGGCGGCGGCGGGGTGCGGACGGACGCGTCCGGCTCGGCGTGGAGATCTGTTTTAGGGTTTCGGGGAGGAAGAAGAGATCCGAAAAATGGGGGGGGGGGCTATTTATAGGCATAAGTGGAGCTAGGAGAGTCCAAATGAGGTGCGGTTTTCGGCCACGCGATCGTGATCGAACGCTCTAGGAGATGGAGCAGAGTTTGGTGGGTTTTGGGCCAAATTGGAGGGGTGTTGGGCTGCAACACACACGAGGCCTTTTCGGTCCCTCGGTTAACCGTTGGAGTATCAAACGAAGTCCAAATGGTACGAAACTTGACAGGCGGTCTACCGGTAGTAAACCAAGGCAGCTTGGCAAGTCTCGGTCCAATCCGGAAATGTTTAATCCCCACACACGAAAGAAATCTAGAAATGACCATCGGAGGAGAACGAAGCGCCGGAATGCAAAACGGACAACGGGGAAAATGCTCGAATGCATGAGATGAACACGTATGCAAATGCAATGCACATGATGACATGATATGAGATGCATGACAACGATGACAACACACGGAGACAAAAACCCGAACCTGAGAAATAAATATAACTTAACGCCGGAAATGGCAAGAGTTGGAGTACAAATTGGGAAAGTTATATCTGGGGCGTTACATATTCCCAACAAGATTGTAGGCTAGACAGCCTGTTGGATGGTATAGAAGAAGAATTTAATCAGTCTCAGTGACTGTGTACTTCAAGTGACATATATAATGTCCATAGCCGGATTGTAAATCATTTGTCGTGGCGGACCTTTTCGCTTTGACCTCTGGACCCGATAGTCCGGAGTGTATCCGAATACCCGCTCGGTTATGTAAAAATAGGGGTATGCATGGAAACCCAGCGTAGGGGTCATAAGTGCTTGAACAGACAAGTACCCAACTAGCTATGTTATATTACATGGATAGTAAGAAACATCTTCCAGGGAGAATAGTTCCGTTAAGGGGTCCTTTCCCTGGGTACGCATGCTCTAATGTGCATGTCCGAACTGCGAAAAGAGACACAGGCTATAAACATTTGGGGGCATGTATCAAATTAAATAAAGGCCATCTTTTTTTCGCCGATCGAATATTCCCTTAAGAACGCTAGCTTTCGGCTTCACCCAGTATGAGGTACACATCCGGCTGACCCGACAGTAAGAATCGCAGAGGTGCTCCCCTTATGCCCTAGCCGAATTAACGGAAACGTAGGGCATAAATACAAGAGCCAGGCAACCCAGCTTGGCCAAAACTTTAGTCATATCGATGCATATAATGGTGAAAAAGGTACATGTGGAAGAATAACACATGTGCGGGGTGTAAAACCTTGAAAATAGTTATATTAAGCTTCTGTATAAGAAGCCCCCAAGTATAATGAGCGCGGTTAGTGCGTCAAGATTGTGCAGCCAAGACACAAGTTTAGCCTTTTAAGGCCTTGAGGAGAATAAAAAGAGAGAAAGAGAGAAAAGACAGATAATTGATGTGCAAAAAATTGATGGAGGTAAGGAGACGGACATAGAGTCCGGCACTAGGCGTAGAATCTTCAGAGTCTGGCTGTGTTCCATGGGTTTGGCTCGAGTCGATTGTCCGATGCATCCCGCAGACGGTACGCTCCACCGGTCAGAACTTGGTCGATAATGAAGGGACCTTCCCATTTGGGCTTGAGCTTGTTCTTTTTCTTCTCCGGCAGGCATAGAACTAGTTCGCCAACATTATAGGTTTTGGCCCGTACTTCTCTACTTTGATACCTTCGAGCCATAGAATGCGGAACGGGCTTTTGCCACGTCGCGCTCCTCCTCCAGGGCATCCAAACTGTCCTGCCGATCGAGCTTGGCCTCTTTTTCTTCGTACATGCGCACTCAAGGTGAGTCATGAATTATGTCGCAAGGCAGAACCACCTTTGCGCCGTACACCATAAAAAACGGTGTGTATCCAGTAGTGTGATTTGGCGTGGTCTGCTGCCCCCATAGTATAGAGTCGAGCTCCTCTACCTAGTGCGTGTTTGATTCCTTTAAGGACCGCGCTAATCTGGGTTTGATGCCGCTCATGATAAGACCATTTGCTCGCTCGACTTGACCGTTAGTTTGCGGGTGATAGACAGAAGCATAATCGAGCTTGATGCCCATGTTGCTGCACCAAAGTTTCACCTCGTGGGCTGTGAAGTTCGTGCCGTTGTCAGTGATGATGCTGTGGGGGATGCCATAACGGTGTACAACCCCAGATATGAAGTCTATCACCGGTCCGGATTCACCCGTTTTGGCAGGTTTGGCTTCTATCCATTTGGTGAATTTATCCACCATGACCAGTAAGTATTTTTTCTTATGGGTTCCCCCTTTAAGGGGTCCAACCATATCAAGCCCCCAGACCGCAAAGGGCCAAGTAATGGGGATTGTTTGGAGAGCGGTAGGCGGCATATGCCTTTGGTTTGCAAAAAAGCTGGCAACCGACGCAATGTTGGACCAGATGCTGTGCATCTGCTCGGGCCATCGGCCAATAGAAACCTATACGAAAGGCCTTGCTTACAAGGGCCCGGGCTGCGATGTGATGGCCGCCAAGTCCAGCATGGATTTCTGCCAAAAGCTTCCGCCCTTCCTCTTTGGAGATGCACCTTTGAAGGACTCCGGTAGTGCTTTTCTTATAAAGCTCTCCCTCGTGGACCTTGTAGGCTTTAGATCGCCGCACTATGCAACATGCCTCATTTTGGTCCTCGTGTAGTTCCTGCCTGATTAGGTAGGCTAGGAATGGTTCTATCCACGGGGCGATGACGACCATTATCACGTGGGCCGAAGGTGTTATTTCGATGGCAGAGCCTCCGATTGTGTCAGAGTGTTCGGCATCTGATGATGTGTCCGGACTATTGTTACTGGTGTCCCCTTCCCATACCACGGATGGCTTAAACAGTTTTTCCAAGAAGATGTTAGGTGGGATAGGATCGTGCTTAGCGCCGATACGGGCGAGGATATCCATCGCTTGATTGTTTTCCCGAGCCACATGGTGGAATTCAAGCCCCTCGAACCGAGCTGACATTTTGAGTACGGCGTTGCGATATGCCGCCATTTTCGGATCCTTGGCATCGAAGTCTCCATTTATTTGAGATATTGCAAGGTTCGAGTCCCCGCGCACCTCCAGGCGTTGAATGCCCATGGAAACTGCCATCCGGAGGCCATGTAATAGGGCCTCCTATTCGGCTGTGTTGTTGGAGTCTGTATATAGTATTTGGAGTACGTATTGGACTGTATCTCTAGTGGAGGACGTTAGGACGACGCCAGCCCCTAGATCGGCCAGCATTTTAGAGCCGTCAAAGTGCATGATCCAATTGGAGTATGCGCCGTACTCTTTAGGGAGTTCGGCTTCTGTCCATTCAGCGACGAAATCGGCCAGTACTTGCGACTTAATGGCTCGCCGTGGTCTATATGTTATGTCGAACGGGAGGAGCTCGATAGCCCATTTGGCAATCCGGCCCGTGGCATCGCGGTTGTTTATTATGTCATTGAGTGGTACTTCTGAGGCCACCATGATTGAACACTCTTGAAAATAGTGTCGTAATTTCCGGGATGCCATAAATACCACGTATGCTATCTTTTGATAATGTGGGTACCGTGATTTGCATCCAGTGAGGATAGTGGACACATAATGGACCGGCTTTTGAAGTGGGAATTTATGTCCGTCCGTCTCTCGTTCGACGACGAGCACTGCGCTTAAAACTTGGTGAGTTGCCGCTATATATAACAGCATTGGTTCGCCGACATTTGGCACGGCCAAGATTGGATTGGTGGCCAGGATGGCTTTTATTTCTTCCAATCCGGCCGTGGCTGCGTCCATCCACTCGAAGTGTTCGGTGCACCAAAGAAGGTGATAAAGGGGGAGTGCCTTTTCTCCTAATCGGGAGATAAAGCGGCTTAAGGCCGCCACGCATCCAATTAACTTCTGGATTTGTTTGAGGTCAGTTGGGATAGCCAACTGCGACAGAGCTTGGATTTTAGCCGGATTTGCTTTAATTCCTCTACTGGAGATGATAAAGCCCACGAGCTTTCCGGCAGGTATGCCGAAAACGCATTTTTCTGGATTGAGCTTAATGTCGTATGTTCGGAGATTGTCGAACGTGGGCCTCAAATCGTCTATTAAGGAGTTGACGTGTCTGGTTTTAACGACCACATCGTCTATGTATGCCTCCATTGTTTTGTCGATATGCTTTTCCAGACATGTCTGAATCATGTGCTGATACGTTGCGCCGGTGTTTTTGAGCCCGAAGGGCATTGTGTTAAAACGGAAGGGGCCATATGGAGTGATAAATGCCGTTGCGGCTTGATCGGACTCCGTCATCTTAATTTGGTGGTAACCAGAGTATGTTTCGAGGAAGCACAATGAGTCATGTCCTGCGGAAGCGTCGATAATTTGATCGATGCGAGGGAGGGGGAAGGGATCCTTTGGGCAAGCCTTATTGAGGTCCTTGAAGTCGACGCATAGGCGCCAGGATTTGTCCTTCTTTGGTACCATCACCAGGTTTGCTAGCCAGTCCGGATGCTTTATTTCTCTAATGAATCCGTCCTCTAGTAACTTGGCTAGCTCCTCCCCCATGGCTTGTCGCTTAGGTTCTGTGAAACGCCGAAGAGTCTGCTTGACCGGCTTGAATCCTTTTGGAATGTTAAGGCTATGCTTGGCCAGCCTGCATGGGATTCCTGGCATATCTGAAGGATGTCAGGCGAATATGTTCCAATTCTCGCGTAGGAACTCCCGTAGTGCCCCGATGGATGCTGTTTTTGAGGGGTCCGTTGGATGGACTTGGAATTTGACTATCTCATCCGCTGGTTTGAAAGAGGTGGACTTGGATCTTTTGTCTAGTACCACGTCATCCCTGTCCACTATGGAGCGTAGCGCGGTTAATTCCTCCGCCACAAGGGCTTCGGATAATGCCTCGAGGGCCAGTGCGGCTATGTTGTTCTCGGCGCGGAGTGCTATGTTCGGATCACTAGCTAGAGTGATGATCCCATTGGGCCCAGGCATTTTGAGCTTCATGTATCAGTAATGGGGTATGGCTTGGAAGACTGTGAATGCCTCCCGCCCTAGAAGGGCGTGGTATCCGCTACTGAAGGGTCCACTTGGAATGTAATTTCTTCGGACCTGTAATTCTCCAGAGTGTCGAATACCACATCTAGTGTGATTTTCCCAGCGCAACGTGCCTCCCGACTAGGGATGATTCCTCGGAAGGTCGTGCTGCTTTGCTCGATACGGTTTCTGTCTATTTCCATTTTTTGAAGAGTTTCCTCGTAAATGAGGTTTAATCCGCTACCGCCGTCCATGAGTACTTTAGTGAGCTGAAAGCCGTCCACAATTGGACTGAGGACCAAGGTGGCTGCTGCTCGGGCTGTTCGGAATTTAGGTCCGTCACTGGCATTGAAGGTGATAGCCATGTCGCTCCATGGAATTATTGCTGCCACGTGGCAGACTTCGGCAAGCCTGCGGAGTGCTCTCTTACGCCTATTATTTGAGGCGAAGGTCTCAAAGACTGTCAATATTGTATTGTTATCCACGGGATGGTGCTCTGAGGTGTTTTGGGTGAGGAGATCCTCACCGCTCTTGGCTACCTGCCGAAGTACCCAACATGCTCTAAGGTTGTGTGTTGGTATAGTATCCGCTGTACCATGAATTTTGCAGGGCCCGTTAAGCCATCCCTCCAATACAGTTCCACGCCCTGTAGTGGGCTTTTGCTTCTTTGTAATTGAGTCGGGCGACTTATGAGAGTGCACCCTTTCAGTTCGGACTGGGGGTTTTGTCAGAGCCGCATTATCCCAAAATTTTGTTTGGGTTTTCCAGGTGCTTTCCATCGCACAGTACTTCCGTACTATGGCCGCCAAGTCAGCGAAGTGTGCTATGTCACGGTAACTTATAGCGTCGAGGATTCCCTTGTCCGTGCAATTGTGGCAAAAGAACGCAATTGCATCTTCCTCGCGACAGTCCTTGACCTTGTTCATTACAAGGAGGAATCTGGCCCAATAGTGATGTACTGTCTCTTGGGGCTCTTGCCTAATGTGGGAAAGATCGTTTATCTGGGTGGGTGGGTGGATTTAAGTCTGGACCTTGACCCAATCTGAGACCCCGGGGCGTGGGAGTTTCCGATCTTGGAAGTTCGGGCTCTGGGATGTTGCCCTGCAGGTTCGGCATGCAGCCTGATTCTAGGTTCAGGGTTAGGGCGATGTCCTCTCTTGGGCGGGTATCCAGCTCGGAGAGCTCGGGAATCCGGACATAGTTCGTCCTGAGGATAGAGCAAGAATCGCCGCATTGCTCCTCCACCACCGTTATCTGATGGGTGACCGGCAGAGAGTTAATCTCCCTTTGGTCGGGTTTAAGCCCAATCCGATCGTAGTCCATAGCGACTCCTAGAGCGGCGATGAGATCCAAGAGCTCGTTCAGAGAGGAGAGCTCCATTGGATCCATCTGCTCGGTGAATTTCGAGCCGATGTGGAGGCTATTTTCTATGACCCGAGAAGTCATCGTCGGCGGAGCGGCCGAACGGGCGGTCATGACGAAGTCGCCTAGTCGGAGAGTTTGGCCTACATCCAAGGCTCCCCCAAAGGTGATGTTGTCCTTGACAACGAGACGAGCCATCCCTCCTTATGATGATGACACAGTGGAACTCTCAATGAAAGCACCAATGTCGGTGTCAAAACCGGCGGGTCTCGAGTAGGAGGTCCCGAACTGTGCGTCTAAGGCGGATGGTAACATGAGGCAGGGGACACGATGTTTACCCAGGTTCGGGCCCTCTTGATGGAGGTAATACCCTACGTCCTGCTTGATTGTTCTTGATGATATGAGTATTACAAGAGTTGATCTACCACGAGATCATAGAGGCTAAACCCTAGAAGCTAGCCTATGATATGATTGTATATTGTCCTACGGACTAAACCCTCCGGTTTATATAGACACCGAAGGGGGCTAGGGTTACACAGAGTCGGTTACAAGGGAGGAGATCTACATATCTGTATTGCCAAGCTTGCCTTCCACGCCAAGGAGAGTCCCATCCGGACACGAGACGAAGTCTTTAATCTTGTATATTCATAGTCCAGGACTCCCTCAATGTTCAACTGAGAGCACATCTGAAGAGCCTCCCCGAAGTAGTCAGGATCCTTCTCCATAAAGGCAACGTCGATGGAGCGAACATCAACAAAAAGATTCTTCTTGGCTTTGATCACGTCAAAGTAGATGGCATACTGAAAATGGTTCCGGAACGGGCGGTTGACCAGAGCAGGTTATTGAGAGACCTCATAGGGGTTGCACCGACACTTCTCCCAGAATTCCTTGGCAGACATCTCTGTCTTAGACTTGGCCCTTGGCTTGGGCTTGGACGCACCCATCTTCTTCATTTGAGGCGGAATACTTGATGAGGCCGTCGTTCTCTCAGAGGTGTGGCAGCGCTTGGAAGTTGAACGCCCGGGGTTGACACGGCGCGCATGTGATGACCCACAAATATAGGGGATCTATCATAGTCCTTTCGATAAGTAAGAGTGTCGAACCCAACAAGGAGCAGAAGGAAATGATAAGTGGTTTCCAGCAAGGTATTCTCTGCAAGTACTGAAATAAGTGGTAACAAATAGTTTTGTGATAGGATAATTTGTAATGAGCAACAAGTAACAAAAGTAAATAAAGTGCAACAAGGTGGCCCAATCCTTTTGTAGCAAAGGACAAGCCTGGACAAACTCTTCTATGATGTAAAGCGCCCCCGAGAACACATAGGAATATCGTCAAGCTAGTTTTCATCACGTTCATATGATTCGCGTTCGGTACTTTGATAATTTGGTATGTGGGTGGACCGGTGCTTGGGTGCTGCCCAAATTGGACAAGCATCCCACTTATGATTAACCTCTATTGCAAGCATCCACAACTACAACAAAAGTATTAAGGTAAACCTAACCATAGCATGAAACATATGGATCCAAATCAGCCCCTTACGAAGCAACGCAAAAACTAGGGTTTAAGCTTCTGTCACTCTAGCAACCCATCATCTACTTATTACTCCCCAATGCCTTCCTCTAGGCCCAAACAATGGTGAAGTGTCATGTAGTCGACGTTCACATAACACCACTAGAGGAGAGACAACCTACATCTCATAAAAATATCGAACAAACACCAAATTCACATGACTACTAATAGCAAGACTTCTCCCATGTCCTCAGGAACAAAAGTAACTACTCACAAAGCATAAACATGTTCATAATCAGAGGGGTATTAATATGCATATAGGATATGAACATATGATCTTCCACCAATTGAACCAACTAGCATCAACTACAAGGAGTAATTAACACTACTAGCAACCTACTAGCGCCAATCCCGGACTTGGAGACAAGAATTGGATACAAGAGATGAACTGGGGTTTTGAGATGAGATGGTGCTGATGAAGATGTTGATGGAGATTGCCCTCTCCCAATGAGAGGAGCGTTGGTGATGATGATGGCAATGATTTCCCCCTCCGGGAGGGAAGTGTCCCCGGCAGAACAGCTCCGCCAGAGCCCTAGATTGGTTCCGCCTCGTGGCGGCGGAGTTTCGTCCGAGAAGATGGCTTATGATTTTTTTCCCATCGAAAGACTCCATATAGCAGAAGATGGCCACCAGAGGGCCACCAGGGGGCCCACGAGGTAGGGGGGCGCGCCCAGGGGGGTAGGGCGCGCCCCCACCCTCGTAGGCAGGGTGTGCCCCCCTGGTGAAGTTCTTCCTCTCAGTATTTTTTTATATATTTGGAAAACATCTTCCGTGAAGTTTTAGGACTTTTGGAGCTGTGCAGAATAGGTCTCTAATAATTGCTCCTTTCCAGCCCAGAATCCCAGCCGCCGGCATTCTCCCTCTTTATGTAAACCTTGTAAAATAAGAGAGAATAGGGATAAGTATTGTGACATAATGTGTAATAACAGCCCATAATGCAATAAATATTGATATAAAAGCATGATGCAAAATGGACGTATCAACTCCCCCAAGCTTAGACCTCGCTTGTCCTCAAGCGAAAAGCCGAAATCGAAAAATATGTCCACATGTTTAGAGATAGAGGTGTCGATAAAAATAAAATACGGACATGAGGGCATCATGATCATTCTTAGAACAACAACTCATATAATTCTTTGTCATATAATCTCTAATGCTAGAGTAATAATTCAATCACAATATCAAGTATGAATCGTAAACTTCATTGAAAACTAACAAACTACAATCTCAATCATTGAAGCAATTGCAATTTATCATAACATAGGAAAGAGACAATGTATAAGAGCTTTTCAGCAAGTCCACATACTCAACTATCATACAGTCTTTCACAATTGCTGACACTCACGCAATACTTATGGGTATGGAGTTTTAATCGGACACGGAGAAAGATAGGGGCTTATAGTTTTGCCTCCCAACGTTTTACCTCAAGGGTAATGTCAACAGTAATAGTTCATGAAGATCACATCCAATTATCCATATATATCAGGATCTTTCCAACATATTGTGCTTGCCAAAGGATAAAATGTAAAAAGGAAGGGTGAAGATCACCACGACTCTTATGCAATGTAGGAGATAAAAGTAAAAGATAGGCCCTTCGCAGAGGGAAGCAGAGGTTGCCATGCGCTTTTATGGTTGGATGCACAAGATCTTAATGCGAAAGAACGTCACTTTATATTGCCACTTGTGATATGGACCTTTATTATGCAGTCTATCGCTTTTATTACTTTCGTATCACACGATCGTATAAAGCTTATTTCCTCCACACCAATCAATCATACATATTTAGTGAGCAATTTTTATTGCTTGCACCGATGACAACTTACTTGATGGATCTTACTCAATCCATAGGTAGATATGGTGGACTCTTATGGTAAGGACTGGTTTAAGGGTATTTGGAAGCACAAGTAGTATCTCTACTTGGTGCAATGAATTTTGGCTAGCATGAGGGGGAAAAGCAAGCTCATCATGTTGGAAGATCCAAGACAATATAATTCATCTCAGATGTAAGAAAACATAACCCATTACATTGTCTTCCTTGTCCAATGTTAACTCTTTAGCATGTCATATTTTAATGAGTGCTCACAATCATAAAAGATGTCCAAGATAGTATATTTATATATGAAGACCTCTCTTTCTTTATTACTTCCTATTAATTGCAACGATGACCAAAACTGTGTTTGTCAACCCTCAACACCTTTTTTGGAAGCTTGGGACAGTGAGGGCAGCCCCCACTGACTTTTGTATTACTATTCAAGACACAAGATTACATGGGATAGAAATTACATAGGGGCAGAAGGATTCAAGGTATCCCTATACAACAAAGGTACAGGGCTATGCGGCTATATCAAATCAACTACCTGATCAACAAATGGCACCAAGGCCTGTTTGATCCTGTGTCTCATCATACCAAAATCCATTTTGAATCTCTGGGTCCACCCCTCGATGGTCGGCGCCATATTTCTGAACAGTTTGTTGTTGCGTTCCTTCCATATGCTCCAAGAGGCTACAATGAAGACCTCCTTGAACATTGGTCTGCCCCACGTGTTCTTAGCTGCATGCAAAAGTTGCACCCAGTTGCCATGCAGAGGCCACGTGATCCCCAGCTTCCCCCAACACGTTTTACTAAATTCACAATGAAAGAACAAGTGTTCTACCGTTTCCTCGGGTGGATGATGACACAACATGCAAGCATAGTTGTCATCTCTCAACTTCATATGTTTTCTCTTGAGCAGTCCTCGGGTGTTTAGCCTATCTGTAAGGAGCAGCCACACAAAAACTTTCCATTTGTTGGTGCATTTTGATTTCCAGATCCGCTTAAACGCATCATCCGCTTCCATGTCCCAAAAATAGTGAAGATAGAATTTGCTGGACGCGAACTCCTCGGATCCTTAGATCAGGCGCCAGGCATCGTGCACCTCTGCAAGCTCCATCGAGGCCAGGGAGGTTTGTAGATCATCAAGTTCTTCTCTAGCTTGGACCGACAGCGGCAAGTAGAAGTTTTGGACGAGCATGGGCGACGTCAGGAGCACTTTGACAGATATATCTTCGTGTTTGGTGAAGGAGAATAGGCAGGGGTGACTGTCAGCCAGAGTGTCACCATGCCAGGCATCTTTCTAGAACAAAGTTGAGCTCCCATCTCCCACTTCAATCGAAGTAATTGCTCTGTAGGTTGGCGCCAGGTTCATGACGTCCTTCCACCAGAACGATCCACACGGAATAGAGGCATGCGGGACCAGGCCTTCGTAGTACGTGTTCCACACAAGATCAACCCACAGAATGTCCATGTGGTTATAGAATTTGTGTAGCTGTTTGAGCAGCAGGCCCTGATTTTGGATCTTTAGGTTGAGCACCCCGAGTCCTCCCTTGTGCTTGGGCCTGCAAAGTAACTCCCAAGATGCCAGGGAGACGGCTTTCAATCCATCGTCCATGTTCTTTGCCCAAAGACAATATCGCCGCAACTTATCCAGAGATCCTGATGGAGCACATCGCATAGATTTCCAGGGAGGTAATCACCGAGTTCAGTAGAGTAAGCTTCGGACCAAGGTTGAGCAGAGAGGCTGCCGTAGAGAGTTTGCACTCAACTGACGACACCAGCGGCATGAGGTCTGCGACCGTCGGCCTGCCCGTTCCCATGGGCAACCCTAGGTATGTAAACGGCATGACCCAACAGAGCAGCCAAAAACCCGCGCCAAACGAGAGGTGGTGTCCGCGGCTGTGTTGACTGTAATCAGAATTGAGTTCTGAAAATTTATGTGCAGCCCTACAGACGACGCATAGTCTTGCAGGATGGACTTGATGGTTTCGGCTTGGCTCTCCTCAGCGGGCAACACAAGGATTGTGTCATCGGCGTACCATATCACAAGATAGTTCTCATCCCTGGCAGGGATTGGCACACGAAGATTACCTACACTATAGGAGTCATTGATGGCAGCTTGCAATAGATCTGCTACGAGCACAGAGATAAGAGGAGACAACGGGTCTCCTTGGCGCACCCCACGCAAGCAGAAGAATTGTCTGCCCGGTGTCCCGTTGAGTAAAACCGAGGATTTGGCCGTCGAAAATAAGCATTTGATCCATCCGAGCCATCGGTCGTCAAAACCCATGCATTTCATAATTTCCATCATCGGGGCATGTTCGATTGTGTCGAAGGCTTTAGCGAAATCCAGTTTCAAGATCGCGATTTCATGCCCCGAGGCTTGACACTGATGAACGAATGTGTACGCCCACGCAACACAATCTTGAATCGATCGGACTTTCAGAAATCCATACTGATTTCTATGTACAATCTTGAGGACAACTCGTTGCAAACGGTTAGCGAGGAGCTTAGTCAGGATTTTAAGGCAACAATTCAGCAGGGTGATTGGTCGATAGTCATTAGCAGTTTCTGGCGACTGGATTTTAGGGATGAGAGTTATAAAACCCGTGTTCAGACTCTCAAGGTTCAGAGTACCTGCATGAAACTCTAGGCACAGACGATAGAAATCACCTTTAATGATGTGCCAGCAAGACTTGATGAAACTACCACTGAAACCATTCGGGCCTGGAGCACGATCGGCCGGCATCTCTTTGATCACCTCGTCAATTTCCTTATGGGTGAAAGGAGCAGACAGAGCTTGGAGGCCTTCTACCTTCTTGATGATCCGAGCCAAGTCAAATTTCATGTCGGTCTGGTGGGAGCACCCTAATCTTTCCTTAAACGCCTGAAAAAGCACATCCTCCTTGCCTACGTGATCATGAATGACCGAGTCATCGGGCAATCTGAGAGATGCAATGTTGTTTCTACGGTACCGCTCAGTGGCCACTCTATGAAAGAATTTCGTGTTGCCGTCTCCAAATTTGAAGTTTCTGACCGTGCAACGCTTCATCCAGTAATCTTTCTTGCAATCCAACAAATGAAGTAGATGTTGTCTCAGGATCAATCTGAAGTTGGTCTCAGGAATAGACAGTCGTCTTCTCTCTTCTAGGCCATCAATCTCCAAGAGGGTTTTGTTGCAATTATCAATGAGCATCGAGATCTCGGAGTGTTGTTTGCTCCACTGCTTGAGGTCATATCGAAGTGTTTTAAGCTTCTTGCAAAGCATCGCGGCTGCATTTGGGACATAACAACGTTTGCCCCTCGATCGTTTGACAACGTCAAAAAACCACGGTACTTTGATCCAATAATCTTCAAAGCGAAAGATTTTGGACTTGGGAATTTTGGATTGGATGCTGACATAACAGGGTACATGGTCGGACGTGGGTTTACCCAAGGGCAAAACAACGGTGTTAGGATACTTCGTGGCCCAATTAACAGAAGTAAAATGCCAATCGAGTTGTTCCAGCAATGGATCTGTTTGCATGTTACTCTAGGTGAATGAACGCCCCTTGATCGGCAACTCAACTAGTGACTGCCTTCTGATGAACTCATTAAAGAGTAACATATCGTTAGCATCCCCCTCCCCTGTTTTGGTTGTCTGGCGCATGAATAAAATTAAAATCACCGAGAATGAGCCAATCTTCACTGTTGGGGATATCAAGGTCAAACAACCAAGTGGTGAAAATCGTCCGACAGATTAACCAACGTCCACGAATCGTTAGACTACGTCAATGTCAGCCTAACGCCGAGCGCAAATGTTTCAGAGAAAATTGGAACACCAGTGAAAACCGAACTCATCCAGATAGTAATAAGACCACCTGAATTCCCAACAGAGGGCACAAATTCAAACATATCAAATTTTTCGGACAGAACTGCTTAACAAAAGAAGCATCAAAATAGTCGCGCTTAGTTGTTTGTAAGCATACCACTGAACATCCACTAATATCGATAGCATTACGGATCGCCAACTGTTTCTTTTCAGAGTTGATTCCGTGAACGTTCCAGCAGAGAACGTTCCACTGCTTATTCTGCGACATCCCCCAAGTGCAGCTTAGCGTCGGCCGCCCCTTGCTCGCCCTCTAGGAGCTTCTGGGAACTTAGATCATCAGGTGGAATCCTACAAAGAGTAGTGCCAACAAATTGAAGCTGTTGGATAGGAATCGGGGGAGGCACCTGGTCGTCTGTCGCGGGAGGGACACTGGTGAGCAGGTTGGTGCAAGGAGCCGTTGCCTTGGAAGAGCAGACAACAGAGGGCGCGGCCCGCTGCTTGACCCTGGACTGCCCCTTCTTCATGTCTGTGAGCTGGGGAATTCTGAATCCGTCATATTTTGTGGAGCGAGAGCTACGACGCAGGGAAGTACTATCAATAGGGGCCTTTTCCGCCGCAACCATCTTCCGAAGATACTGATTAGTTGGCACAGCAGCAGGTAATGCAGGCACTAAAGTAACAGGAGCTTCAACAAATGTTTCAGACACCACGCCATCTCCAACAAATGCAGAAGAGAGCTTTGTAGCGTACCTATCCTAGATCTCTAGCGGGATAAAGACAGGTATATCAAAGTACACAGTCATGGGACGGCCAAGGCCAATGCTCACGGCACATCTTACTCTGGTAACTGCCTGAGTAACAGTAACACATAAAGCAAGAGGGTTTATCGGCAAGCACCCATGGGACAGAGTTGAAATAGAGGAATCTTCAGGCCCCTCGATGCAGCGAGTGAACCGGCCTAGAGAAATCATCCAGAGAAATTGCAGAAAAGAAAAATCTTCCTCAACTCCCACCCTCATCGTGTTAGATGTGCCCATAGCTCGAACGAAGTGTGCTCTAGGCACTTCCCTACCATTGATCAGAGCATTTGCACTCCCTCAACAACCTTTGTTCATCATACTCTTTCTATGTGAGCTCATTACTCTCCATAAGACTCACATGACCTCTTTGTTTCTTTTTTTTCTTTCTATTTTCTTTTATTCCCTTAGGATCATGGCAAAATAATCAAGCCCTTGACTCAACACTAATCTTTATTATATAGCTCACGGACTTGATTACATAGGAGGATAATAAAGCAAAACTCATGACTAAATCATACTAAGAACTTTTATTCTACTAGATCAAGATATTACCAAAGGGATAGAACTAAGAAAAATGGTAAAGATGAAAGTGATGGTGATATGATACCGGGGCACTCCCCCAAGCTTGGCAGTTGCCAAGTGGAGTGCCCATACCCATGTGGTTATGTCTCTCTTTTAGGGGGTGGTGATGTGATATTCTTGGCGATGATGCCCCTCAGGATACGATTCTCCTCCTCTAGCTTATTGACTTGCTGCTTCCGGTCCATTATTTCCTTTCAGAGTTTTCCTGTAACAGCCAAAGCTCCCTGCACCCAAGGGTGCTGCATAGCTGCGGAAGAACCAGTGGCACTCTTTTTCCTATTCTCATAAGAAAGAAATCTAACATCGGAAGGGATAACCGAGTTTGGAATAGCCGAGCTCTGCAATTCTCCCATTGTGAATCCAGCTCGAAAGCGGGAAGTGACTTCTTGATCCTCTTCCATGGCATCTATCCTCTTCAATTCGGCCTCCATCTCTTCCTCCGTTGCTGGCACAAAGAGGTCAACATTGTTGTTTGTCATTGATCTCGTTGCCGGGTGAGACACCCGGCTCTCCCCGACCGACTCTTGCGAAGACATCTTGCTCTAATCTGCAGCAGCAATAGCTCGAAACACAAAACAGAGGATAATTATGGGATACGGGAGTCAAAACCCCCGGGAGATTATATAATGAATTTTTACCTACCAAAATACATGTCTTGTACGAAAACGGAGTCCGGAGAGCACACGAGGTGCCCACGAGGTAGGGGGGCGCGCCCAGGAGGGTAGGGCGCGCCCTCCACCCTCGTGGAGCCCTCGTGTCCTTCCCGGACTGCTAGTTATTTTTCTATTTTTCTAAATATTCCAAAATGGAGAAATATTGCCTTAAAAACTGTTTTGGAGTCGGTTTACTTACCGTACCACATACCTATTCCTTTTCGGAGTCTGAAACGTTCCGGAAAGTGTCCCTTATGTATTCCTCCGAGGTTATGGTTTCAACATTTATAGGATTACCTGGGATATAGTGTGTGATGCTTTGATCGTTCACCACATTCAGATTTGTGCCTTCGAAGTTGTTGATTTTTATGGCACCGGAATGGTAGACCTCCTCGATAACATAAGGACCTTCCCATTTAGAGAGAAGTGTTCCTGCAAAAAATCTTAAACGAGAGTTGTATAGCAATATATAATAACCTACATTAAACTCACGCTTTTGTATTCTTTTGTCATGCCATCTTTTAACCTTTTCTTTAAACAACTTGGCATTTTCGTAGGCTTGGGTTCTCCATTCATCAGGTGAGCTAATACCAAATAACCTCTTCTCACCGGCAAGTTTAAAATCATAATTAAGTTCTTTAATAGCCCAATAAGCATTGTGTTCTAGTTCGAGAGGTAAGTGACATGCTTTTCCATAGACCATTTTATACGGAGACATACCCATAGGATTTTTATATGCAGTTCTATAGGCCCATAATGCATCATATAGTTTCTTGGACCAATTCTTTCTAGACCTATTAACAGTCTTTTGCAAAATTAATTTGAGTTCTCTATTACTCAATTCTACTTGACCACTAGAGTGAGGGTGATAAGGAGATGCAATTCTATGATTAACATCATATTTAGCAAGCATTTTACGGAAAGCACCATGAATAAAATGTGAACCACCATCAGTCATTAAATATCTAGGGACTCTAAATCTTGGAAAAATAGCTTCTTTAAGCATTTTAATAGAAGTGCTATGATCAGCACTACTAGTTGGAATAGCTTCTACCCACTTAGTAACGTAATCAACAACAACTAAAATATGTTTATAACCATTAGAGGAAGGGAAAGGTCCCATATAGTCAAAGCCCCAAACATCAAATGGTTCAATAACGAGTGAATAGTTCATAGGCATTTCTTGACGTCTACTAATGTTACCAATTCTTTGACATTCATCACAAGATAAGACGAACTTACGGGCATCCTTGAAGAGAGCAGGCCAATAAAAACCAGATTGCAGTACCTTATGTGCAGTTCTATCTCCAGCATGGTGTCCTCCATAAGCTTCGGAGTGACACTTGCGTAGGATCTGTTCCTGTTCATGCTCAGGTACACAACGTATAATAACACCATCCACCCCTTCTTTATAAAGATGTGGGTCATCCCAAAAGTAATGCCTCAAATCATAGAAGAACTTTTTCTTTTGCTGGTATGTGAAAGTAGGTGTTATAAACTTAGCAACAGTGTAATTAGCATAATCAGCATACCATGGAGCAGTATTAGAAGCATTTGTGACATTTAATTGCTCATCAGGAAAGCTATCATCAATAGGTAGTGGGTCATCAAGCACATTTTCTAACCTAGACAAGTTGTCTGCAACAGGGTTCTCAGCTCCTTTTCTATCAACAATATGCAAATCAAATTCTTGTAGCAAGAGAACCCATCTAATAAGTCTAGGTTTAGCATCTTTCTTTTCCATAAGATATTTTATAGCGGCGTGATCAGTGTGAATAATTACTTTAGAATCAACAATATAAGGTCTGAGCTTATCACAAGAAAATATAACTGCTAAGAATTCTTTTTCAGTGGTAGCATAATTTCTATGAGCATTGTCAAGGGTTTTACTAGCATATTGAATAACATTTAGTTTCTTATCAACTCTTTGTCCTAGAACAGCACCTACAGCATAATCACTAGCGTCACACATAATTTCAAAGGGTAAATTCCAATCAGGTGGCTGGAAAATAGGTGCAAAGATCAATGCTTTCTTAAGTATTTCAAATGCTTCTACGCAATCATCATCAAAGACAAATTGTATATCTTTTTGTAATAAATTAGTCAGAGGCCGAGAAATTTTTGAGAAGTCCTTAATGAACCTCCTATAAAAACCGGCATGACCAAGGAAACTTCTTATACCTATGATGTCCTTGGGACATTGCATCTTTTCAATAGCATCAACCTTGGCCTTATCAACTTCGATGCCTCTTTCAGAAACTTTATGCCCCAAGACAATACCTTCATTAACCATAAAGTGGCACTTTTCCCAATTCAAGACAAGATTAGGTTCTTCACATCTTTGCAAAACTCGATCAAGGTTGCTCAAGCAATCATCAAAAGAAGATCCATAGACAGAAAAGTCGTCCATGAAAACCTCACAAATCTTTTCACAAAAGTCAGAGAATATAGCCATCATGCATCTTTGAAAGGTAGCAGGTGCATTACATAAACCAAAAGGCATACGTCTATAAGCAAAAGTACCAAAAGGGCATGTAAAAGTAGTCTTTGATTGATCTTTGGCTGACACAGGTATTTGAGAGAAACCAAAATAACCATCTAGAAAGAAAAAATGTGTATGCTTGGATAATCTTTCTAGCATTTGATCGATAAAAGGTAAGGGGTAATGATCCTTTTTAGTAGCCTTATTTAATTTGCAGAAATCAATTACCATCCTATAACCTGTGATAATTCTTTGAGGAATCAATTCATCTTTATTATTAGGAACAACAGTAATACCTCCCTTCTTAGGGACACAATGGACAGGACTTACCCACTGACTATCAGCAACGGGATAGATTATACCTGCCCCAAGGAGCTTTAGTATCTCCTTTCTTACCACTTCTTTCATTTTAAGATTCAGCCGGCGTTGATGATCACGAACTAGTTTAGCATCTTCTTCCAAGTTAATTTTATGTTGACATAGAGTGGGACTAATGCCCTTAAGATCATCAAGAGTATACCCAATAGCAGCTCGGTGCTTCTTCAGAGTTTCAATAATCTCTCTTCTTCATGTTCTGAAAGGTTAGCACTAATAATAACATGATATATCTTTTTCTCATCAAAATAAGCATATTTAAGAGTATCAGGTAAGGGTTTAAGCTCAAACACGGGATCACCCTTGGGTGGAGGAGGATCCCCTAGGATTTAAACAGGTAAATTATTTTTCAGAATAGGTTCCTGTTTAAAGAATACTTCATCTAATTCCCTTCTTTCATTCATAAACATGTCATTTTCATGGTCTAGCAAATATTGTTCTAAAGGATCACTAGGAGGTATGGCAATAGAAGCAAGACCAATAATTTCATCCTTACTAGGTAATTCTTCTTCACGGTGTTGTCTACTGAATTTAGAAAAATTAAATTCATGAGTCATATCATCTAAACCGACAGTAACAACATCTCTTTTGCAATCTATGGTAGCATTAACAGTATTTAAGAAGGGTCTACCAAATACAATGGGACAAAAGCTATCTTGTGGGGAACCAAGAACAAGAAAATCAGCAGGGTATTTAGTTTTCCCACACAAGACTTCAACATCTCTAACAATTCCCATTGGTGAAATAGTATCTCTATTGGCAAGTTTAATTGTGACATCAATATCTTCCATCTCAACAGGTGCAATCTCATGCATAATTTCTTTGTATAAGGAATGAGTTATTGCGCTAGCACTGGCACCCATATCACATAAGCCATGATAACAATGATCTCCTATTTTAACAGAAATAACAGGCATGCCTAACACAGGTCTAGGTTTATCTTTAGCACAGGGTTTAGCAATTCTAGCAGTTTCATCGCAGAAATAAATAACATGCCCATTAATATTATCAGACAGGAGATCTTTAACAATAGCAATATTAGGTTCAACTTTAACTTGCTCAGGAGGTGTATGTGTTTTAATATTGCTTTTATGAACCACAGTTGAAGCTTTAGCATGATCCTTTATCCTAACAGGGAAAGGTGGTTTCTCAACATAAGAAGTAGGAACAATAGGATCATTATAAGTGATAGTCTTTTCTTCAACTTTAATAGGTGCAGCTACTTTTACTTCTATGGGAGGATGATATTTAAACCACTTCTCCTTGGGGAGATCAACATAGGCAGCAAAAGATTCACAGAAAGAAGCTACTATCTCAGAGTCAAGTCCATATTTAGTGCTAAATTTATGAAAAATATCGGTATCCATAAATGATTTAACACAATCAAAACTAGGTGTCATACCTGACTCCTTACCATTGTTGAGGTCCCAATCTTCAGAGTTGCGTTTAATTCTTTCCAATAAATCCCATTTGAATTCAATAGTCTTCATCATAAAAGAGCCAGCATAAGAAGTATCAAGCATGGTGCGATTGTTACCAGAAAGCCGAGCATAAAATTTTTGAATAATCATTTCTCTTGAGAGCTCATGATTGGGGCATGAATATAACATTGATTTAAGCCTCCCCCAAGCTTGAGCGATGCTTTCTCCTTCACGAGGCCAAAAATTATATATGTAATTGAGATCACGATGAACCAGATGCATAGGGTAAAACTTCTGATGAAATTCCAATTTCAATCGTTTGTAATTCCAAGACCTCATATCATCACATAGCCTATACCATGTCGATGCATCTCCCCTCAAAGATAAAGGGAAGACCTTCTTCTTAACAACATCTTTGGGTACACCTGCAAGCTTAAATAATCCACAAACTTCATCCACATATATCAGATGTTCATCAGGATGTTTTGTTCCATCTCCTAAAAAAGGATTAGCTAGCAGTTTTTCTATCATACCCGCAGGAACTTCAAAGCAAGCATTTTCATTTTCATTTTCATTTTCATTTTCAGTAGGTTCAATAGGTTGAGGAGCAACTCTTTGCTCTACTGGTCGGGTGAAGATACCCCGAACAAGCCCCTCAGAGGATTACTTTCCATAGTAACAAGTGACAGTAAATTTCAGCACACTATATAAATTTTTCCTTACCAAATTCCACCTACCAAAGGCGCTTCACTCCCCGGCAACGGCGCCAGAAATCCTTCTTGCTACCTCTTGAGCACTGCGTTGGTTTTCCCCAAAGAGGAAGGGATGATGCAGCAAAGTAGCGTAAGTATTTCCCTCAATTTTTGAGAACCAAGGTATCAATCAAGTTGGAGGCTACGCGCGAGTCCCTCGTACCTGCACAAAACAAATAAATCCTCGCAACCAACGCAAATAGGGGTTGTTAATCCCTATAAGGCCACTTACGAGAGTGAGATCTGATAGATATGAGAAAGATAATATTTTTGGTATTTTTGTGATAAAGATGCAAAGTAAAATAAAGGCAAAGTAAATAGCAAAGAAAATAACTAAGTAGTAGGAGATTAATATGATAAAGATAGACCCGGGGGCCATAGGTTTCACTAGTGGCTTCTCTCGAGAGCATAAGTATTCTATGGTGGGTGAACAAATTACTGTTGAGCAATTGACAGAATTGAGCATAGTTATGAGAATATCTAGGTATGATCATGTATATAGGCATCACGTCCGAGACAAGTAGACCGACTCCTGCCTGCATCTACTACTATTACTCCACTCATCGACCGCTATCCAGCATGCATCTAGAGTATTAAGTTAAAAACAGAGTAACGCCTTAAGCAAGATGACATGATGTAGAGGGATAGACTCATGCAATATGATGAAAACCCCATCTTGTTATCCTCGATGGCAACAATACAATACATGCCTTGTTGCCCCTACTGTCACTGGGAAAGGACACTGCAAGATTGAACCCAAAGCTAAGCACTTCTCCCATTGCAAGAAAGATCAATCTAGTAGGCCAAACCAAACTGATAATTCGAAGAGACTTGCAAAGATAACCAATCATACATAAAAGAATTCAGAGAAGACTCAAATATTGTTCATAGATATACGTGATCATAAACCCACAATTCATCGATCTCAACAAACACACCGCAAAAAGAAGATTGCATCGAATAGATCTCCACAAGAGAGGGGGAGAACATTGTATTGAGATCCAAAAAGAGAGAAGAAGCCATCTAGCTACTAACTATGGACCCGTAGGTCTGAGGTAAACTACTCACACTTCATCGGAGGGCTATGGTGTTGATGTAGAAGCCCTCCATGATCGATGCCCCCTCCAGCGGAGCTCCAGAACAGGCCCCAAGATGGGATCTTGTGGATACAGAAAGTTACGGCGGTGGAATTAGGGTTTTGGCTCCATCTCTGATCGTTTGGGGGTATGTGGATATATATAGGAGGAAGGAGTACGTCAGTGGAGCAACTGGGGGCCCACGAGGGTGGAGGGCGCGCTTGGGGGGGGGGGGTAGGCGCGCCCCCTACCTCGTGGCCTCCTCTTTTCTTTCTTAACGTAGGGTCCAAGTCTCACGGGTCTTGTTCGTTGAGAAAATCATGTTCCTGAAGGTTTCATTCCGTTTGGACTCCCTTTGATATTCCTTTTCGTCGAAACCCTAAAACAGGCAAAAAACAACAATTCTGGGCTAGGCCTCCGGTTAATAGGTTAGTCCCAAAAATAATATAAAAGTGGATAATAAAGCCCAATAATGTCCAAAACAGTAGATAATATAGCATGGAGCAATCAAAAATTATAGATACGTTGGAGATGTATCAAGCATCCCCAAGCTTAATTCATGCTCGTCCTCGAGTAGGTAAATGATAAAAACAGAATTTTTGATGCAGAGTGCTACTTGGCATAATTTTAATGTAATTCTTCTTAATTGTAGTATGAATATTCAGATCCAAAAGATTCAAGACAAAAGTTCATATTGACATAAAAATAATAATACTTCAAGCATACTAACTAAGCAATTATGTCTTCTCAAAATAACATGGCCAAAGAAGGTTCATCCCAACAAAATCATATGGTTTAGTCATGTTTCATTTTCGTCACACAAGAATGCTCTCATAATGCACAACCATGATGACAAGCCAAGCAATTGTTTCATACTTTAGTAATCTCAAACCTATAAACTTTCATGCAATATATGAGCGCGAGCCATGGACATAGCACTATGGGTGGAATAGAATATAATGAGGGGGGTTATGTGGAGAAGACAAAAAAAGAGAAAGTCTCACATCAACGAGGCTAATCAATGGGCTATGGAGATGCCCATCGATTGATGTTAATGCAAGGAGTAGGGATTGCCATGCAACGGATGCACTAGAGCTATAAATGTATGAAAGCTCAACAAAAGAAACTAGTGGGTGTGCATCCAACTTTCTTGCTCACGAAGACCTATGGCACTTGAGGAGGCCCATTGTTGGAATATACAAGCCAAGTTCTATAATGAAAAGTTCCCACTAGTATATGAAAGTGATAGCATGAGAGACTCTCTACTATGAAGATTAAGGTGCTACTTTGAAGCACAAGTGTGGCAAAGGATAGTAACATTGTCCCTTCTCTCTTTTTCTCTCATTTTTTGGTGCCTTCTTTTTTTTCTTTTTTTGGCCTTTCTCTTCTTTTTGGGGCCTTCTCTCTTTTTTATGGCCTTTTCTTTTTTTATTTTTTTTTCTTTTTCCTCACTTGGGACAATGCTCTAGAAAATGATGATCATCACACTTCTATTTATTTACAACTCAATGATTACAACTTGATACTAGAACAAAAGATGACTCTATATGAATGCCTCCGGCGGTGTACCGGGATATGCAATGGACCAAGAGTGACATGTATGAAAGAATTATGAATGGTGGCTTTACCACAAGTACTATGTCAACTACATGATCATGCTAAGCAATATGACAATAATGAATGTGTCATGATGAACGGAATGATGGAAAGTTGCATGGCAATATATCACGGAATGGCTATGGAAATGCCATAATAGCTAGGTATGGCGGCTGTTTTGAGGAAGATATAAGGAGGTTTATGTGTGAAAGAGCGTATCATATCACGGGGTTTGGATGCACCGGCGAAGTTTGCGCCAACTCTCGATGTGAGAAAGGGCAATGCACGGTACCGAAGAGGCTAGCAAGGATGGAAGGGTGAGAGTGCGTATAATCCATGGACTCAACATTAGTCATAAAGAACTCACATACTTATTGCAAAAATCTACAGGTCATCAAAAACCTTGGTACTACGCGCATGCTCCTAGGGGGATAGATTGGTAGGAAAAGACCATCGCTCGTCCCCGACCGCCACTCATAAGGAAGGCAATCAAATAACACCTCATGTTTCAAATTTGTTGCATAACGTTTACCATACGTGCATGCTATGGGACTTGCAAACTTCAACACAAGTAGTTCTCAATTTCACAACTACTCAACTAGCACGACTTTGATATTATTACCTCCATATCTCAAAACAATCATCAAGCATCAAACTTCTCTTAGTATTCAAAACACTCTTAAGAAACTTTTACTAACTTTGAATACCTAGCATATTGGGATTTTAAGCAAATTACCATGCTATTAAGACTCTCAAAATAATCTAAGTGAAGCATGAGAGATCAATAGTTTCTATAAAATAAATCCACCAATGTGCTCTAAAAGATATAAGTGAAGTACTAGAGCAAAAATATATAACTCAAAAGATATAAGCGAAGCACATAGAGTATTATAACAAATTCCAAATCATGTATGGCTCTCTCAAAAGGTGTGTGCAGCAAGGATGATTGTGGTAAACTAACAAGCAAAGACTCAAATCATACAAGACGCTCCAAGCAAAACACATATCATGCGGGGAATAAAAATATAGCTCCAAGTGAAGTTACCGATAGAAGTAGACGAAAGAGGGGATGCCTTTCGGGGCATCCCCAAGCTTTGCCATTTAGGTGTCCTTAGATTATCTTGGGGGTGCCATGGGCATCCCCAATCTTAGGCTCTTGCCACTCCTTGTTCCATAATCCATCAAATCTTTACCCAAAACTTGAAAACTTCACAACACAAAACTCAAAGTAGAAAATCTCGTGAGCTCCGTTAGCGAAAGAAAATAAAAGACCACTTCAAGGTACTGTAATGAATTCATTATTTATTTATATTGGTGTTATACCTACTGTATTCCAACTTCTCTATGGTTTATAAACTATTTTACTAGCCATAGATTCATCAAAATAAGCAAACAACACACGAAAAACAGAATCTGACAAAAACAGAACAGTCTGTAGTAATCTGTAGCTAGCGCAAGATAGGGAACCCCAAAAATTCTAAAATAAATTCTGGACGTGAGGAATTTATCTATTAATAATCTTCAAAAAGAATTAACTAAATATCACTTTCCAAATAAAAATGGCAGCAGTTCTCGTGAGCGCTAAAGTTTCTGTTTTTTACAGCAAGTTCAACAAGACTTTCCCCAAGTCTTCCCAACGGTTCTACTTGGCACAAACACTAATTAAACACAAAAAACACAACAAAAACAGAGGCTAGATAAATTATTTATTACTAAACAGGAGCAAAAAGCAAGGAACAAAAATAAAATTGGGTTGCCTCCCAACAAGCGCTATCGTTTAACGCCCCTAGCTAGGCATAACAAGCAAGAATAGATCTAGGTATTGCCATAATAGTAAGATAGATTATTAAAACTCATTTCGTATTCTCTATGTTTAGCAGCAAGTTTTCTTTGAGGCAAGCAAAAGTAATCAAAATGGCTAAATTTAATGGGACAAAAGTCCCCAAGATCAACCATGGGAGGTATAGGTTCCTCCTTTGGTCCTTCATATTGCACAACCAATTCATCATTATGAGCATTCTTTTGGCAGAACTTTGTGAGCCTATATTCAAGAGAATATCCTAGTTCATTATTTCAAATAGCCAAATCATCATTAAGTTCAGAAATTCTATCAACTAGAACATTGGTAGGAACCCTTTTTCTAAGATTTTCATTGAAAGCAACATAGTCTAGAGATTGAAAACGCACAATTTCTTCTTGATCAAAGAGGATAGCCTCTATGGGAGGATGGCAAGCGTCCACCCTATAATGTGCAAATATTTCTTTGGCCTCTTTTATTATGAATCTAAACTCATGAGCCAAAAAGATAGTAGCGGCACGCTTAAAGAAGAATGCTCAATGTTAGAAAATTCCAGAAAAATCGTTTGTATGGAAGGATGCATGTGCATGAATTGTCTTTCAAGTTCAACTACAAGCATGGAAATAGCGTCCGCAAGACTACTAGTTCTATGAAGGATAGAACTACCCATAGAGGGTAAAGCACCAGCACAAGTAAATAAATCTTGAATAAATCCTTTTCCAATATTATTACCACTACCAACACGGAATATTTTTGTATGTGAGATAGTGGGTTCTTTAGTAGGAGCATCAGAATTATTATCGACCATAGTTTCCCCAATTTCAGACATAGAGACAGAAGGTAAAGGACTAGCCATAACGACAAGCAAACAAACTAACACACAAGCAAACAAAAAGCAAGCGGGCAAAAAGAGGCAAATAGAGAAAGAGAGGGAGGATAGAGAGAGAGAGGGCGAATAAAATGGCAAGGGTGAAGTGAGGGAGAGGAAAACGAGAGGCAAATGGCAAATAATGTAATGCGGGAGATAAGGGTATGTGATGGGTACTTGGTATGTTGACTTTTGCGTAGACCTCCCCGGCAACGGCGCCAGAAAAGAGTCTTGATGACCCACAAGTATAGGGGATCTATCATAGTCCTTTCGATAAGTAAGAGTGTCGAACCCAACGAAGAGCAGAAGGAAATGATAAGCGGTTTCCAGCAAGGTATTCTCTGCAAGTACTGAAATAAGTGGTAACAGATAGTTTTGTGATAGGATAATTTGTAATGAGCAACAAGTAACAAAAGTAAATAAAGTGCAGCAAGGTGGCCCAATCCTTTTGTAGCAAAGGACAAGCCTGGACAAACTCTTATATGATGTAAAGCGCTCCCGAGGACACATGGGAATATCGTCAAGCTAGTTTTCATCACGTTCATATGATTCACGTTCGGTACTTTGATAATTTGGTATGTGGGTGGACCGGTGCTTGGGTGCTGCCCTTACTTGGACAAGCATCCCACTTATGATTAACCTCTATTGCAAGCATCCACAACTACAACAAAAGTATTAAGGTAAACCTAACCATAGCATGAAACATATGGATCCAAATCAGCCCCTTACGAAGCAACGCATAAACTACGGTTTAAGCTTCTGTCACTCTAGCAACCCATCATCTACTTATTACTCCCCAATGCCTTCCTCTAGGCCCAAACAATGGTGAAGTTTCATGTAGTCGACGTTCACATAACACCACTAGAGGAGAGACAACATACATATCATCAAAATTTCAAACGGATACCAAATTCAAATGACTACTAATAGCAAGACTTCTCCCATGTCCTCAGGAACAAAAGTAACTACTCACAAAGCATAAACATGTTCATAATCAGAGGGGTATTAATATGCATATAGGATCTGAACATATGATCTTCCACCAATTGAACCAACTAGCATCAACTACAAGGAGTAATTAACACTAATAGCAACCTACTAGCGCCAATCCCGGACTTGGAGACAAGAATTGGATACAAGAGATGAACTAGGGTTTTGAGATGAGATGGTGCTGATGAAGATGTTGATGGAGATTGCCCTCTCCCGATGAGAGCAGCGTTGGTGATGATGATGGCGATGATTTCCCCCTCCGGGAGGGAAGTGTCCCCGACAGAACAGCTCCGCCAGAGCCCTAGATTGGTTCCGCCAAGGTTCCGCCTCGTGGCGGCGGAGTTTCGTCCGAAAAGATGGCTTATGATTTTTTTTCCCATAGAAAGACTCCATATAGCAGAAGATGGCCACCGGAGGGCCACCAGGGGCCCCACGAGGTAGGGGGCACGGCGCGCCCCCCACTTCGTGGGCAGGGTGTGACCCCCCTGGTGAAGTTCTCGCTCTCAGTATTTTTTATATATTTGGAAAACATCTTCCGTGAAGTTTCAGGACTTTTGGAGCTGTGCAGAATAGGTCTCTAATAATTGCTCCTTTTCCAGCCTAGAATCCCAGCTGCCGGCATTCTCCCTCTTTATGTAAACCTTGTAAAATAAGAGAGAATAGGCATAAGTATTGTGACATAATGGGTAATAACAGACCATAATGCAATAAATATTGATATAAAAGCATGATGCAAAATGGACGTATCAGCATGCTGCTCAGAAGGACCATCACCTGGAACCAAACACACGGACGCACGAAACAACCAGAAAGAATGAGCATAAGCCACAAAACACAACAAAAGAGATCAACAAATGGCAGGAACATGGTGGAATTAGGCAAACAACGATAGTACCGCGATCCGTAAGCAGTAGTACCGCCCGAGCAGTAGTACCGCTCCACGGGAGCAGTAGTACCGCTCAAGACGGGGAAACAACGGTTCCCTACTGTCGTGGTCAAATCCGGCACTACCGGACTGCCAAATTCAAATATACTCCTACCAATTATCAATCCAACTAGTCTACATGCCTTCTCCAACCTACTCAAGCCTAGATTTAGCCAAAAATTGAGAGATGTAACCACTATTGCCCCTAAGACACTAGATCTGAAATCTAGACAAAAGGAGAGGAGGAACGGGGGCAATACCGGCATCCATGGCAAGAGGACGGGGTGGGGATCGACTCCACCAAAGGAAAAGGAGAGGGACGGCCTGGAGACAACGGCCCGCCAGAGCCCTCCCGCAGCGAGGCGACGCTAGAGAGATGAAGAGGAATGAGGGGGCGGTGTGAATGGGTATGGGGGAGACAAAACCTCCCCCTGCCCCGACATAACCCCTTGGTCCCACCCCTCAACGGTAGTACCGCTCGGGTGGGCGGTAGTACCGCTTGCCAACATCAGCGGTAGTACCACGCACCACCAGCGGTAGTACCGCCCGGCAAGACCCAAAAACTAGACACTAAACGGCTAGCTCAAAAAGAAAGGAAAAAACAAAAAGGCAAGAAGAGGGAAGCAAGACACAGCAGCGAGAACACTTGAGAGAGGACAAGAAACACACACCTCTTGAAGAGAGGGCGGTGGCCGAGGCCACCTATGTATGAGTCAAGAGGTATGGCGCCACGAAGATTTTAACCTTGGGCCCATGACCACAACTCATCTTTGAAGCACAAGTACCATCAAAAATGCCTAATGTGACAGACTTGATCAATTTATGCATAATGGGGGGAGGGAGAGTTCATTGAGAGAACAACACTCCCCCTATGTCTATGCCTACACCTAAACAAGACAACAAGTTGAGTATGGCGGGGTGTGCAAGGGTTCAAGTCACATTGCTCGAATCAATGATATTTAGCTCATGCCTTAACTCGCGAAAATCTTGCTTCATCCAAAGGCTTCGTGAAAATATCTGCAAGATTATCATGAGTGTTGACATAGTTGAGCTTGATCTCCCCTCGCCTAATGTGATCCCGGATGAAGTGATACCGAATCTCAATATGCTTCGTCTTGAAATGTTGAACCGGGTTGAGAGAGATCTTGATGGCACTTTCATTGTCACACCAAAGAGGCACTTTGTCACAAATGACACCGTAATCCTTTAAAGTTTACCTCATCCAAAAAGTTGTGCAGAACAACTACCGGTGGCCACGTACTCTGCCTCGATGGATGAGAGAGACACACAACTTTGCTTCTTGGGAGACCAACTCACCAAAGAGCAACCAAGAAATTGGCACCCTCCAGAGGTGGACTTCCTATCCACTTTGTCTCCCACCCAATCGGAGTCCGAATAACCTACAAGCTTGAAGTTTGCTCCTCTTGGGTACCATAATTCAAAGTTTGGGGTATGAGCCAAATATCAGAAGATTCGCTTGACCGCCACAAAGTGGCTTTCCATAGGTGCGGCTTGTAACCACGCACAAATTCCCACACTCGACATGATATCCGGTCTAGATGCACAAAGATAAAGCAAGGAGCCAATCATGGAGCGGTATACCTTTTGATCCACCGCTTTACCTTTGGGATCTAAGTCAAGTTGGCATTTGACGGGCATTGGAGTGGAAGCCGGCTTGACATCATTTAGCTTGAATCTCTTGAGCATGTCTTGAGTGTATTTGGCTTGGTTGATGAAGGTTCCTTCTCTTCGTTGCTTGACTTCGAACCCAAGAAAGAACTTCAACTCTCCCATCATGGACATCTTGAACTTGGAGGTCATGAGCGCGGCAAATTCCTCATTGAAAGCTTTGTTAGGGGAACCAAAGATAATATCATCAACATATAGTTGGCACACAAACAACTCCCCTTTGACCTTATTGGTAAAAAGAGTGGGGTCAATTTTCCCAATTTCAAAACCTCGATCTTGCAACAACTCGGTAAGGTGGTCATACCATGCACGTGGGGCTTGCTTAAGGACATAGAGTGCCTTATTGAGTTGGTACACATGATCGGGAAAATAGGGATCCTTGAACCCGGTGGGTTGCTTGACATACACCAACTCATTAATGGGATCATTAAGAAATGCACTCTTCACATCCATTTGTTGCAACTTAAAGTTATGATGAGAAGCATAAGCAATCAACATGCGAATGGATTCAAGGCAAGCAACGGGAGCAAAGGTTTCACCGTAGTTGATGCCCTTGATAACCCACAAGTATAGGGGATCGCAACAATTTTCGAGGGTAGAGTATTCAACCCAAATTTATTGGTTCAACACAAGGGGAGCCAAAGAATATTCTCAAGTATTAGCAGCTGAGTTGTCAATTCAACCACACCTGGAAACTTAATATCTGCAGCAAAGTGTTTAGTAGCAAAGTAATATGATAGTAGTGGTAACGGTAGCAAAAGTTAATGATAGCAAAGGCAATGTTTTGGTATTTTGTAGTGATTGTAACAATAGCAACGGAGAAGTAAATAAGCGAAGAACAATATATGGAAAGCTCGTAGGCAATGGATCGGTGATAGAGAATTATGCCGGATGTGGTTCATCATGTAACAGTCATAACCTAGGGTGACACAGAACTAGCTCCAATTCATCAATGTAATGTAGGCATGTATTCCGAATATAGTCATACGTGCTTATGGAAAAGAACTTGCATGACATCTTTTGTCCTACCCTCCCGTGGCAGCGGGGTCCTAGTGGAAACTAAGGGATATTAAGGCCTCCTTTTAATAGAGTACCGGACCAAAGCATTAACACATAGTGAATACATGAAATCCTCAAACTACGGTCATAACCGGGAGTGGTCCTGATTATTGTCACTTCGGGGTTGCCGGATCATAACACATAGTAGGAGACTATAGACTTGCAAGATAGAATCAAGAACTCTCATATATTGATGAAAAAAATAATAGGTTCAGATCTGAAATCATGGCACTCGGGCCATAGTGACAAGCATTAAGCATAGCAACATCAATCTCAGAACATAGTGGATACTAGGGATCAAACCCTAACAAAACTAAATCGATTACATGATAAATCTCATCCAACCCATCACCGTCCAGCAAGCCTACGATGGAATTACTCACGCACGGCGGTGAGCATCATGAAATTGGTGATGGAGGATGGTTGATGATGACGATGGCGACGGATTCCCCTCTCCGGAGCCCCGAACGGACTCCAAATCAGCCCTCCCGAGAGGTTTTAGGGCTTGGCGGCGGCTCCGTATCGTAAAACGCGATGAATCCTTCTCCTTGATTTTTTTCTCCCCGAAAGCAAATATATAGGGTTGGAGTTGAGGTCGGAGGAGCTCCAGGGGGCCCACGAGGTAGGGGGGCGCGCCCCCACCCTTGTGGCTAGAGTGTGGCCCCCCTGGTCTTCATCTTTTGCAAGGATTTTTTATTATTTCCAAAAAGACGTTCCGAGAAGTTTCAGGTCATTCGGAGAACTTTTGTTTCTGCACATAAATAACACCATGGCAATTCTGCTGAAAACAGCATCAGTCCGGGTTAGTTCCATTCAAATCACGCAAGTTAGAGTCCAAAACAAGAGCAAGAGTGTTTGGAAAAGTAGATACGACGGAGACGTATCAACCCTCGACTTGGGAGTAGCCTTGTGCTACCAACCGGGCCTTGTTGCAAATGATAATTCCATGAGCGTGTTGCTTGTTCTTGAATATCCACTTGGTTCCAATGACATTGTGGTTCCCCGTTGTCCTTGGCACCAATCTCCACACCTTGTTGTACTCAAAGTTGTTGAGTACTTCATGCATGGCATTGAGCCAATCCGGATCTTTGAGCGCCTCATAGACCTTTTGGGGTTCAACACAAGAGACAAACGCGTGATGTTCGCAATATTTTGCCAATTGTCTATGAGTGCTTACCCCCTTTCGGATGCTTCCAAGCACATTTGTCATGAGATGGCCCTTGGTTGTGAGCTTGGAAGCGATCTTGGTGGCACGATGCTCCAATTCCTCCTCAGGGGTGAGTTGAGGAGCGGTGACTTGATCATCTTGAGCGCCGTCTTAAGCTTGTTCTTCATCATCGGAGTAGAGAACTTGACCTTGGGCATCACTTGGTGATTCAACACCGTCTTGAGATTGATCTTGCCCTTGGTCTTGTTCATGATGTTGAGGTCCTTCACCTTGTTCTTTGGAAGTGTGTGGGCCTTGGGTTGGTGATGGCTCCACTTGAGTGGAGCATTGTCCTTCTCCTTAGGCCACAAGGTGTTCCTCAATGGGTAGGATAAAGCCAACTCCTATTCTTCTTATGGCTTGGAGAGGAATTTCATCACCTACATCACAAGTGCCACTTTGCTGCACTTGGGAGTTGTTATTCTCATCAAACTCCACGTTACACGTCTCCTCAATGAGTCTCGTGGACTTATTGAGGACACAGTAAGCATGATAGTTGGTAGCATAACCAACAAATATGCCCTCATAAGCTCTAGCCTCAAATTTAGACAAATGAACACCTTTCTTGAGAATGGGACACTTACACCCAAACACCCGGAAGTACTTGAGGTTGGGCTTGTTACCGGTGAGTATCTCATAAGGAGTCTTATTCAAGCCCTTGCGGAGGTAGGGACGATTCGATGCATGACAAGCGGTGTTGATGGCTTCGGCCCAAAAGTTGTATGGAGACTTGAACTCCGCCATCATGGTCCTTGCCGCATCCATCAACGTCCGGTTCTTCCTCTCCGCTACACCATTTTGTTGAGGGGTGTATGGTGCGGAATATTGATGCTTGATCCCCTCATCACTAAGGAACTCATCCAAGGTGTAGTTCTTGAACTTGGAGCCGTTGTCGCTTCTTATTGTCAAGATCTTTGCATTGTGTTGTCGTTGGGCTTCATTTGCAAATTCAATGACGGCTTCTTATTGTCAAGATCTTTGCATTGTGTATCTTGAATAGTCATCCACAATCACCAAGCAATACTTTCTACCCCCAAGACTATCAAAGGATGGAGGACCAAAGAGATCCAAGTGAAGAGGCTCCAAAGGCCTCTTTGAGTAGATGATAGTCGTGGGAGGGTCATGTCGGCGTTCTGGGAACGGGGGTCCCCAGACTTGCCTGCGTGCGGCCTGCGGCGTGGCTCAAATGGGGGCCCAGTGCGGCCCATCTTCATCAACACAAGGCTCAAGTCATCTTCATCGACACAAGACTCAAGACCCTCGCGAGGGGCCAAGCCTCGCGGGGCGGATGACACGGCGCATCCTCAGGCGCGGCCTCCTCAAGCTGGCTCGCGAGGAGGCGGAGAAATCAAGGCGGGGTACCTCGCGAGGTGCCCATGACGCAAGCCATGATGACTCAGGGCGCCAGGCGGGCGCCAGCGCGCACAGCGTCCTTCTTTCCTCTTTGGTGCAAAGGGGGCAAGCGCAGCCGCGGAGTACCGAGGCATCAGGCAAAGGTTTCCATTTCGGTGCAATGAGACCAAGACCAGGTGGACTACGAGACAGAGGTCACCATGGAGCCCAGCACGGTGTCACCGGAGAGTCTTTCGCAGGCGAAGACCAACTTTAGTCAGGATAAGTGTACTAGATGTTCCCCTTTGAATTGGCCAATTGTTGGCGCCCTTCCCGCTCAATATTTCGGGAGAGGCCCAGGGCCTTTGCCTATAAATAGGATCGGCCACCCACGTAGCAAGGGGCCGGTTCGGTTAGTCCGGCTAGCAAGCAGAGAGGGTGAGCGAGAGAGAGAGAAGGGTGACTGAACTCCTCCTAGCAGTTCATCGCCCCAGCCAAGAACAGACCCTCGCGAGGCTGTTCTTCCTTGTATTGTTCATCATCATCAGCCCCAAGAGGCAATCCACCCACCACACATTGGAGTAGGGTATTACACCACAATGGTGGCCCGAACCAGTATAAACCTTGTGTCTCTTGTGTAGTTCTTTTAGTAGTTTAGATCCTTGTGAGACGGAGAGGTAGAGGGCGTGATCTCCGCGCGCACCCCAGTGTTCGAACCTTAAGGGTCTGCCGGAACCCGTGAATCCAACATTTGGCGCGCCAGGTAGGGGTGCGCCGGAATTTGCCTTCCTACCGCTCCGCCTCCCGTCGCTTCGTCATCACCATGTCCGGCGACCAGGCGGGCAACCAAGGTCCATGGGCGGCGTGGCCCACCTGCGTGGAGCCGCCCGCCTCAGGCGGCCCCGCGCCCCAGGCAGCTCGCGCTCCGCAGGGCGCTGCGGGCCGCGGGCGACGCGGACAGGCCTCCGCAACCCTCACACCGCGGCAAGCGCGGTCGGCGGCAAGGGCCTCCAATCACGCCGCAGCCACGACGCCGTACACCCGCCGGCAGCAGGCGAATTCAAGGGCCGCGCTCACGGTGGCCCGGGAGCTGCTGCGATGCAGACTGCTGGAGGGTGGCCACGACGTGCTGCTGGACCGGGTGGCGGAGCTCCTAGGCTTCGCCGCCTCGGGGGCTCACCCCTTCTCCACCCAGCTCCCATCTCAAGTCCAGGGCGACCCGTGCGGGGGCTCCGCACGCGCCCGCGGACTCCAAGGCTACTCCGACGCCAGCGAAGCTATCAGCACCAGACCGGCGGCGGCGCTGCCCCCGCCCCCGGCCCGCGAAGAAGAAGGACTCGACGCGGCCCGCGGCCCCGGAGGGCGGCCGCGTTGCCACCCCGCAGTGGGTATGACAGGAGGGACCGCGTGGCATGCGGGGCATCACGGGGTGGCATTCAGGATGACGGCGACGGAGGACTACGTACCCCTCATGATGGACCAAGGACACCCTCACGAGAACAGACAAGGCTCGCTCCTCGGCCCAAGCTGGGGGGACGAGGCAATAGAAGCTGAGCCCTTCCAGGAGCCCCGAGACGAACCTGCTGGCCACGCTGGGGGCAACGATTATCGGGCACCGCTAATTCTTCAGGGGCAGGTATACGCTAACCATGGATCACAGGAGGTGCAGGTCGCCGCGCAAGCAGCTGCCCCGCTCCCACAGTCTCCTACCCCTCGGGAGGAGGGTGCACGGGACTGCAGGAGAGGGGCCGGGATCCTACATCGCCACCGCGGCATTCAGAGCAAGGCGTTCTCAGGAGGTAGGCCCTCTGCTGGGGAGGTGCCTCAGGGCCTGCCCCTGGCAGAGGACCCGTGGTCGTCGAGGGAACCGCTGGCGACTGCTCTACCCCATCGGGCGGCATCCTAGGTTCCGGTCGTTGCTGATGGCACTAGAGTGTGGCGCAAGGCGGGGCCCTCGTATGGCAATATGAAGCAAGGCCAGTACCTGTGAAGAAGGCCCAGTGCCTGTGAAGCTCGCCGCCCCGTGACACTCTCACGTAATAATGAGTGGGGCTGTACACGCCCCGGAGTCTCAGGGGTGCCGGCCTCAGGCCCTGGGGCTCCCTCCCACGCCCAGTGGACAACACTTAGCTCCGCGCTGGTGAGAAGACGTTCAAGACTAGATTAGGTGCCGGACGCGGCTTTTTGTCTGCTTTTCGTTGCCTTTCCTTTGGCTGTAGCTTTCCCCTCGCTGGATTTAAGTTGGATTTGAATTTGAGATTTGCGTGTGTTTGGGGAAGGGGTGCTTATTCTCGCTCGAGCCGTTTCTCGCGTTCTGGTTACCGCTTCGCCGCAGCTGCCTCCCCTCGCGAGCCCCTCGCGAGTCTGGTCAGGCCTGGTTCGTGCGCGACCTGAATTGCTGCTGTTGCTCCCTCTCGGGAGGATCTTCAGGTGCCTGCGGAGTTTGCCCCGTTCTGAAAAGGCCCAGAGCCTGTGAAGCAAGGCGAGTGCCTGTGAAGCTATCGCGTTCTGGAAAAGGACCAGAGCCTGTGAAGCAAGGCGAGTGCCTGTGAAGCTATCGCATTCTGGAAAAGGCCCAGAGCCTATGAAGCAAGGCGAGTGCCTGTGAAGCTATCGTGTTCTGGAAAAGGCCCAGAGCCTGTGAAGCAAGGCGAGTGCCTGTGAAGCTATCGCGTTCTGGAAAAGGCCCAGAGCCTGTGAAGCAAGGCGAGTGCCTGTGAAGCTATCGCGTTCAGGAAAAGGCCCGGAGCCTATGAAGCAAGGCGAGTGCCTGTGAAGTCACTGCGTTAGGAAAAGGCCCGGAGCCTGTGAAGAAGGCGAATGCCTGTGAAGTCATTACGCTCAGGAGAAGGCCCAGAGCCTGTGAAGAAGGCCAACGCCTGTGAAGTTTTTCATCAGCAATGATCTCACATCCTGAGGACCTAACTAGAGAGCACCCAAGGCGTCACGCCCTCCTGCAGGCCGCCTTGGGGCCAGCGTGGGGCAAAGGTAAACCAGCCCACCGTCAGGCACGCGCACAATTTGACTACAACTGATATGATGGACACAAGTTTTTATATGAGGGGCTTCCCCTCCCAAAATGCTCTCATGACTGTCAGGCCAAACACCTGAGTTCTATTCATGCAAGGTAAAAGACAGGAGAAGTACATGGTTAGTCTGACAAATCCCCCAACGCATCCTCGGGGATGCCTCCCGAGCTGTCGCTGGCATCACTGAATTCGCCCTCGTTGTCTGCGCCACCACCAGCGGCATCGGGGCCATCCACCAAAACGCCTTTGTCGGCAGCCACGACCACGTCGTCGTCATCCGAAGTGAAGGCTCGGACTAGAGCATCCACGTTGTTCTCCACCCAATGCGCCAGGTCGCCTCGGACGGCCTGGGGAACTAGGGCGATGGCGGCGTCAAAGTCGAAGTGGGGATCCATGTTCCGGAGATGGCTGAAGACACGGGAAAAGGCGCGCCCGAGCAGGGCGCGGCTCCTCTCCTCCACCAACCTGTCGGCCCTGACCGACCGAGCCTCCAGCTGCGTTACCACAGCGGTGAAGAACTGCAGGTTGCCGGCATAGTTAATCGTGTGCGGCTCGCCGACGGCTGCCTCACAGATGTTGCCCAAGGCTGTGTTAGCCCTCACCCTGAGCGTGGTGAGCATGGGGCCGTGCGCGTGCTCCAGGACTCGCCGCTGGCGTATTTCGTCGGCATTCTGACGCTCAACGGCCTCAGCCTCTTCCATCCGCTAGCGAAGACGGAGCACCTCGGCCTGGGAGGCGGCCAGCTCCTTTTGCGCTGCCTCAAGGGCGGCCCGGGAGGCGTCGACCAGCCACGTCGCCTCATCCCGTTGGGCCCTCAGGGCTGCGGTTCTGCCCTCGGCTTCGACCCGGATCATCCCCAGCTTCCCCTCGAACTCACGCTCAAGGCCTTGGCGCGCCGTCGCCACCCGACGACAAACCTCCTCCAGGACACGCGCTTCCCGCGCAGCGACATCGTCTTCCGCCTGCGTCACTAGGCGCTCCCTCGTCTCCAGCCGCTCATACTCGTGAGTGCGTTCAGCGGCTTCCAGCGTCAACGCTTCTTCGCGCCTCTGGAGCTCGGCTGGGTCACCAGAGGCAACCCACATCGACGCAAGGGCCAGCTCACGCAGCTCCACTTGCTCCTCCAGTGAGTGGCACCGAGCCAGGAGCTCGCGAGCCCGCTCCTCTGCCGCCTCTCGCCATCGGTCAGCTCTCCGGGCCTCCTCGGTGGCCTGGGATCGGGCCACTCGAGAGGCCTCCAACGACGCCTTCGCCTCTTCATCGTCAAGATTGCGCTGATGACGCGCGAGGGCAATGGCGGCCTCCAGCTCGCGCCTCCGTGCAGCCAGGCGCAGGCCCTCGGCCTCCAGGCGCGCATCTTTGTCAGCGAGCTCCTCCCCAAGCAACTTCACCGCGTCGGTCGCTCTTCGAAGGAACCCTTGGCGGTGGGCGCGGCACTCCCGGGTGCACTCAAGCACGTCCTCCACACCATCATCTGCCCCAAGCAAGCGCCGGGGGCCGCGAATCATCGCTCCTCCTCCGGGCAGGGGGGCTGGGGGCTGGCGCCCTCGGGACGGCCGGGCGCGCCACACCAGAAGCCCGGCTTAGGGCCAGCCCGCCTCCAGATGAAGGGCGCAGGAGGCGCCCCAACCAGTCGCAATCCCTGATCAGACGAGAAGCCCACGGCAGACTGGCTATTCCCCGAGAGGGCCCACGAAGGAAAATCACGGTGAATGAAGGGCCGCGGTGCACCTCGGGATGGTCCACCCCTTCAGACGCCCTCACCACAAGGGCAGAGCTGCTCGGAGCATTTGAGGACGGTAGAGGGGGCGAAGCCAAGGGAGGCGGCACCTCTGCAACCTCTGCGAGCTCGGCCGGAAGAGGCCTGCGGAGCAAGGATCAGTGAAAGCAACAAGAGATTCAGGAGCCAGAGAGGAAGAAGACTTACTCGTCAGTGGCGAAGTACTTCCTGCGCTTCAGCACGCGACAAGGGAAGTCGTCACCCAGGGCCTCCCTTTTCCTCCGGAGGGCCTCAAAGTCCATGCGGAAGCGGCCCAAGAGAAGATCGCAAGGACCAACCTGCGGCGAGGATGGAGCATCAGAGCGATCCGCGACAGGGGCGCCTGCCTGGTGCGTGCCGCCCATCGCCTCGCCAGAAGACGCGGCTGGGGCCTCCAAGGCCCCAGCCCCGGGCGTTGGGGGCGGCTGCTTGCCACCTTCAGCCGTAGCGGCACGGGTCCCAGGAGCCGCCCCCTCGCGAGCATCACCCGACGCTGCCATCTCATCAGGAGCCCCCTCGGCCTCCGGCGCCTCCTGCCTCCCTGCTCCGCCACTTGAGGAGGATCCGCCTTGGCCGGGTGGAAGGGCAGTCACCACCATGGGATTCTCGCGAGGTCCCTGGAGGCCGGCGGTGTCGGCGTTCTGGGAACGGGGGTCCCCAGACTTGCCTGCATGCGGCCCGCGGCGTGGCTCAAAGGAGGCCCAGCATGGCCCATCTTCATCAACACAAGACTCAAGACCCTCGCGAGGGGCCAAGCCTCGTGGGGCGGACGACACGGCGCATCGTGGGGCTGGCTCGTGAGGAGGCGGACAAATCAAGGCGGAGTACCTTGCGAGGTGCCCATGACGCAAGCCATGACGACTCAGGGCGCCAGGCGGGCGCCAGCGCGCGCAGCGTCCTTCTTTCCTCTTTGGTGCAAAGGGGGCAAGTGCAGCCGCGGAGTACCGAGGCATCAGGCAAAGGTTGCCATTTCGGTGCAACGAGACCAAGACCAGGCGGACTACGGACGGGGGTCACCATGGAGCCCAGCACGGCGTCACCGCAGAGTCTTTCGCAGGCGAAGACCAACTTTAGTCAGGATAAGTGTACTAGATGTTCCCCTTCGAATTGGCCAATTGTTGGCGCCCTTCCCGCTCAATATTTGGGAAGAGGCCCAGGGCCTTTGCCTATAAATAGGACCGGCCACCCACGTAGCAAGGGGTTCGGTTCGTTCGGTTCGGTTGGTCCGGCTAGCAAGCAGAGAAAGTGAGTGAGTGAGAGAGAGAGAAGGGTGACTGAACTCCTCCTAGCAGTTCCTCGCCCCAGCCAAGAACAGACCCTCGCGAGGCTGTTCTTCCTTGTATTGTTCATCATCACCAGCCCCAGGAGGCAATCCACCCACCACACACTGGAGTAGGGTATTACACCACAATGGTAGCCCGAACCAGTATAAACCTTGTGTCTCTTGTGCAGTTCTTTTAGTAGTTTAGATCCTTGTGAGACTGGGAGGTAGAGGGCGTGATCTCCACGCGCACCCTAGTGTTCGAACCTTAAGGGTCTGCCGGAACCCGTGAATCCGACATTTGGCGCGCCAGGTAGGGGTGCGCCGGAATCTTTCCTCCACCACTCCGTTCTCCTCCGACCGTCGCGTCCATGTCCGACGCTCGTCGGGCCCACGCCGAGCGTCGAGCTGCCATCACTTCTCGCGTTGCCCAGACAGCCCCCGTCGGTGGGCGTCCTCGTCGCTCCCCGTCGCCCGCCGTCAATGCCGCCACCGGCCCATCGGGGGGCGGGCAGCAAGCGTCATCTCAGCATCCGTCCGTGCGCCAAGACGGCCGCACCGCTGCTCCATCACTCGCACCAGCCGGTTCTTCGTCCCGCGCGCTCCGCGCACCCTTGGAGGCTTGAGCTGCGCTCCTTGCGGCAAACGAGCTCATGCGCTACCGCCCCGTCGACGACGCCTACGAAGAGTGGCTCGACCGCGTCGCCGAGCTTGTTCGCGCCGCAGGGGGCTCTTCCGCGCCGTCCGTTCCTTTGTGCCACACCCCGCCCCGCGCGGGCAACGAAGCTCCAGAGGCGCACCTGCCGCCTCCTCTCCAAGAAGATGCCATGGCTCCAAGGCGCCTGGCCCCTGGGCGGAACCCGTTCCGTCAGGTGCCAGCGCAACAAGAACGGAGCTTCCAAGAAGTCCCTAGCCCGCAAGGAGCTGCCAGGGCGCTGCCTGCTCCGGCACGCCGCGACCCTGCTCCAGCTCCGACACGCCAAGACCCCGCTCTGCTCCTAGCTGCAGCGCGTGGGGACCCTCAAGACCAAGCTCTCCACCAACCGAAGCCTTTCGTGGCCACCGCAGGCTGCCGCGCCTACACCACTGAGCTGCGTAGCGTCGCGTGGCCCGGCAAGTTCAAGCCAGATCTGCCTCCTCGCTACGACGACACAACTGATCCCGCAGAGTTCCTCCAGCTCTATGAGCTGGGCATCGAGGCTGCCAAGGGGGATGAAAAGGTCATGGCGAACTGGTTCCCCATGGCGCTCAAGGAAGGAGCTCGAACCTGGCTCCTGAATTTGGCTCCAGGCACGATCTCCTCCTGGGACCAGATGTGCACCCGCTTCATCGCCAACTTCCAAGGTACTCGCGACCGGCCACCCGCCGTGAGCGACATGCGCTGCATCAAGCAACAACCCGGAGAGACCCTGCAAAAGTACATCCAGCGCTTCAACAGCGCGCGCCTCAAGATCCCCAAGGTGTCTGAGGAAGCCATCATCTCGGCTTTCTCCGATGGCATGCGCGACGTCAAGATGAAGGAGGAGCTGGCGATGCATGAAGACCTCTGCACCTCCTTGGAGCTGTTCAACTTGGCGAACAAGTGTGCCAGGGCTGAGGAGGGACGTCTCTCCCTCCTCGAGCTGCCTGCCACGGACCCAGAAGAGAAGAAGCCCAAGGCCAAGGACGTGAAGCGCAAGGGGGCTACCGTACTCGCGGCAGAACCAGACACCAAGCGGGGCAAGGATTTGCCCGAGCCCTCCAGGGGCAGCCGGTACTGTGTGTACCACGATCTCCACACCCACAACACCAACGAATGTCAAGAACTCTGCGCCGTGCGAGAAGGAAGGATCGACCGTCGCCCTGACCATGCTGACCGGGGCTACGACCGAGGAGGAGGAAGAAACCCAAGACGCTGGGAAGATCGCGGCCCGTGCCAGGGGTGGCGCGACCAACTTCGCGAGGACCGCTGGCGGGACCTGCCTCACGAGGGAGACTGGAGGGATCAGCCTTGTGAGGATCGCCCTCACAGCAATGCAGGCCTACCTCCGCTGCCGCCTCAGCCGAGGAGGAACGAAGACCGCCATCAAGACGAGGGGGCTGGGGGCTTCCAAGAGCCGCGCGCAATCCCCTGCATCCTGGGCGGAGCTCAAGCCCCAGCCTCTCAACGTATCTTCAAGCAGTTTGCCCGCGAAGTGAATGCAGTTCTCCCCAAGCTCGAAGCAACGCGCCCCCTTAGGTGGTCGGCGTGCGCCATCACGTTCAGCTCAGCGGACCAGCTCAAGTGCGCGGCCACGGCCGGAGTCCTCCCGATGCTTTGCTCCCCAGTCATCAGCAACGTGCTGGTCACCAAGACCCTCATCGACGGAAGGGCGGGGCTCAACATCTTGTCCATGGAAACGTTCAACAATCTCCAAGTACCCTATGACCAGCTTCAGCCAACCAAGCCTTTCTCTGGAATCACCGACGGTTCCACAGTCCTGATCGTGCAGGTCCGCCTCCCTGTCACCTTCGGGGCTCGCAGCAACTACCGCACCGAGCTCATCGACTTCGACGTCGGCCACATCCGTCTGCCGTACAACGCCATCCTCGGGTACCCAGCGCTGGCCAAGTTCATGGCCGTGACTCACCACGGCTACAACGTCCTCAAGCTGCCAGGAAGTGGCGGCGTCATCACGGTGCCTTGTGAAGAGAGGGATGTAGTGTGTTCCCTGGAGCGAGCCTTTCAGGCCGCGTCGCTAGAAGACCCAGATCGCGGAAGCAGGAGGCTTCCTGAGACCATCCCCAAGAAGAAGAAGACGTCATCAGGCTCAGCCCCTCGGGGGGCAGGCCCTTCAGGGCCCGTGTTTGCCCAGGGGGACCCCCCATCCATCGCATAGGAAAGCACGCCCGGCGCCCTCCTCAGGCAGGGCTCGGGGGCTCTCACCTGGCGGGCCACCGACCTAGCCAGGGTCACGAGGGAGGCGCTTGGGCAACATGTGGAGGCGTGCTTCGAAGCACGTTTCCCTCGAGAAGGAGCCAAGCAAGGAAGGTCAGACCAGCAGGAGTTTGTTAACGAGGCCATTCAAGAACTACAGGTGTCAAGGATCATGAGAGGTTGCCGCCGTCTACCAGCCGTGGCCCCACATCCAGGCGAGGATGGAGGGTTGCGCGTCTGCGTCGACGTACCAGGGCTCAATCAGATCGCCACGACGGAGCGTCTCTGGCCCTCGCAAGTGGGGCGCTGCGGGGGTCCACCCCACAGCCATGTTCGCATGCCTTGCGGCCTGCCGAGCATGGCTGCGGTGTACCAGCGCCTCATGAGGGGCATCATGGAGGCTCAGGAAGACAGGTGTTCCGCGGCCTTGGCGGAGATGAAGACAGCTCGCGAGGAGTCACCAGGGCCTCCGGAGCCTCCCGGGGCCCCGGGGCCTGGGGGCTCATGAGGATCAGCTTCCGCAGCCCACCGAGTCTGCTGCACCAACGCCACTTCGCCGACGACATCCCCAGGTGACATATTTCAAGCTTCATTCCCAGCTGGGAGCACCCTCCCAGGGTTGCATCACTCCCAGGCCGCGTGGGTCCGTCCCTGCGGCATGTATCCCCTTTTTTATTTTCCGGTCATTAGTTTGCCTTGATGGGGGCGCCCCTCGGGCTGCATCATCCCCAAGCCGCTCGGGCTAGGCCCAGCGGCGTGTATCTCCCTCACGTTTATCTCCAACTATGCATTGCCTATCACGCTTGATTGCTTGATGCCTGTCCGCGGCATCCTTTCTTCTCCATGTCGGCCACTTGCACGTTAAAGGGGGGGTGCCTGAGCATCGCGACTCAGGGCTCTTACTGGCTCTCTAGCCCTTACCCTCTGGCCTTGTCCACGGCATCGCGACCTGGCATACCAGCGACGGCTGAGACAAGCTCGAGGGCCGGGACCCGAGGACGTAGAGTACCGGCATCTAACCAAATTTTGCAGGGACACATCTCAAGATACGGCCTAGTGCCAGGCGCAACCCTCCTAGAGGTAGGGCCTCGTGAGTCCCGCGCTGGCTCACGGGTGCCCAGATACACCTCACCTAGACCTACCGTGCCGGCCACATGTCAGGGCGGGGCTGTACATGCCCCGGGGGCTCCTCCCGGAGGGGAGCCCCCTCCCACGTACCAGTGGAAGCACCATGCTCCGCGCTGGCTGATGACACTGCCGAGGAGCGGCTATGCCCGTAGACATACGGAAGCACTATGCTCCGCGCTGGTGATAAACAACTGGGGGTGGCCTCCGGGCTGCATTAACCTCAGGGAGCCCAGAGCTCAGTGGCTAGCCTCATCGCAACACCTCCCCTCGGGAGTGCCGTGCGAGGGGGCTAGGCACGGGGGCTACGACTGGGTCACGCCCAGACGTACGCTGCCCAGCCAGGCCCCTCGGGCCTGGTTCGTCGTGCGTCTCTCCCTGAGCGGAGCCAAGGTATGAAGGCCGTTTGCACATCAAGGGGGACCCCTGAGCATCGCGACTCAGGGGCCTAACTGGTCCCGTAGCCCCTCACTCCTTAGTTCCGAAAGGCTATGCTGGGTGAGGTACGCGCGGGGCCGGGCTCTGTAGACGTAGAACGGTAGCCCCGCTTACATTGCACCTCATCACCCGCTGTTTGCGTCAAGGGGGGCTCCTGAGCATCGCGACTCAGGAGCCTAACTGGCTCCGTAGTCCCTCACTCCTTAGTTCTGAAAGGCTATGCTGGGTGAGGTACGCGCGGAGTCGGGCTCTGCAGACGTAGAACGGAAGATACACCTACATCGCGCCTCCCTACTTGTTGTTCGCACGCCAAGGGGGACTCCTGAGCATCGCGACTCAGGAGCCTAACTTGTCACGTAGCCCCTCACTCCTTTGGTCCCGTCCTGGTTTCCGGTCGGGGCTAATGCTGGGTGAGGCACGCGCGGGGCCGGGCTCTGCCGGCATAGAACACAAGCAAGTAGGGAAGAAAAACATAAAATTCAAGGAATTTAAAAGCAAATATTACAGTCCATACTGTCGTCTCAATACCAAACGCAAGTTTAAATGCCTCCCCAAAGCGTGATGCATGTGCAGGAATTGAAGGAAGAACAGGGATGGAACAGAGTCACTCGTCGGCGGTGAAGCTGTGCGGAGTGGCTTCGCCTCGTGGAGCAGCAGGGCCGGCAGCGCCTTGCTTTGGCTTGGTGCTGAAGGCCCGGAACTTCCCCAGCAGCGCCTCCGCGGGCCCCTTCATGGCTTCGACAGCGGCGGCAACACCCTCGCCGCTCACCGGTTCCAGCAGGCCGTCGAGGTCGGCGTTGGGATCACGAAGGTAGATGTGGGTAAAGACCCGCGTCAGCACAGCAGAAGATAGGACGCGCGCCTCGGCCTCGGCCGTGGGGCCGATGCCAAGGGCGACGTCCCCAAGGGCCTTAACCAGGAAAGGAAGCAGCTTGGCGGGGCCGTCACCATCACCGGCTAGCGGGCTGTCCAGGCCGCTCTCGTAAAGCGTCTCCAGCGAAGCACGGGCATCTTTCTCCATGTCCGCGAAGGCCACGCGATCTTCGGCAAGAACCTTGGCCTTGCCGTCCAGCTCGACCCTCATCGCCTCCAGCTCCTCCCCCATCGCACTTAGGCGGTCGCGACGCTTCTTGAGCTTGGCCTCCCGGCCCTCGATGGCCGCCTCGCGAGCCTTCATGCTTTCTTCTTGTTCCTGGCGAAGACGAACCTCCTTCGCGAGCTGGTCCTGCAGGCCTTGCAGCTCGTCCTCCAGCGCCTTGCAACGACCGCGGACTTCAACCACCTCTCCCAGGGCCGCGTCTCGGGCAGCCTTCGCCTCGAGGGTGGCCTCCCTCTCTCCGTCACAGGCCGTTAAGGCCTGAACCAACGCCGCCCGAATCGAAGCATCAGAACGAATCCACCCCGAAGCCAGTTCCAGGCGCCCGGCCACCAGGCGAGGGTCAGCGTCGAGAAGATCCTGCCGCAGCCGGTCCAGTTCAGCAACGGCACGCTCCAAGATGGAAGAAGGAGGCAGAGAAACATCGGTGCGCCCCAAGACAATAGGAGGAGCCGGGGAAGCAACGGTCAGTGGAACGGGAGGAGAAAGTAGCGGCGGCGAGGCCGCAGTGTCCCAAGGCGGAGTCCGCTGCGCCTCCACAGTCGTAGCAGTGGCGCCAGACGGGGGCGCCTCGGGAGTCGTTCGAGCCATGGGGGCTGGGCTTGCCCCAGCTAGCTCAGCCAAGCCTCGCAAGGATGAGCGGGCAGGAGAGGCCCGCGCGTCACGATCTCCCTCCCCTGCAGGCGAAGGCGTCGCCGCAGATGGGACCTCGGGGGCTCCCTTCGGCTTCTTCGCCGCTGGCGCCAGCCTACTCAAGAGAAGCAATCATCAAGCCTCGTCGGTGGAACGAGAAACAAAAGATCAAGGACCAAGCACTTATGGGTCATCGTCGGCGAGCTCGGGCAGCCTCCGGCCCAACTTGAAGCCTGGCAGCCGGCTGGAAGGGTCGACCTCAGAAGCAGAAGGCGCGTCCACGATTCGCCCCGGAGTCAGGACGGACCCGCGGGGGATCGACCCGGTCCTGCCCCTCTCCGGGATCGTGGGCGAGCTCTCGCTACCCAGTACATCATCATCATCATCATCATCGCTCGGCGAAAGGCGGAGAGTGCGGGACCCGTGCCGGGAGAGGGGAGCCCTCGACTCTCCATCAGTCGCCCCAGAGTCGGGCCCCTCTCCCCGCTCCTCTTCGTCCTCCTCATTGCTGGGGTCGCCGGAGGGCACATCCACCGGTCCTTCAGAAGCCGCCACGGGCACAAGCCCGTCCCTGTTAAAAACAGGCATGGACTTCACCACCTTCTTCCAGTCATCGCGAAGGAACAAGGGCTTGGGAGCGCCCTTCAACCTTGCCACCTCGCCCCCGACCAGGGATTGGAGAACTGCGGTCACATCCTCTTCGTCCACAGCCTCGGGGCTCGGATGAGGCCTCCGCATTGGAGGAGAGTACCGCCGGAGTGGGGCCAGCTGGTGCTCCAGGAACTCCTTCAGCAGCGACGCACCGGTGAAATTCGCCGCTGCCATGTTGGTCGGCCTCAGGTCCGCATCCATCTTCTCCAACACCAGTTTCGCATGGGGGCCGTGAGCTCCGCTCGGCACCAGTCGCTGGAGCTCACAGGCTGCTCCGCGGGCAAGAACAGCTGAGGGTGGATGCGCCCGGCATCTACCAAGACCCACTTGCTCTTGAAGCCCTCAATCCTCTTCCCGGGATTCGAGATGGCAATGGTGTCGCCATACGCGACGAAGCCCGCGCACGCAGAAAGAGAGCCGCCGGTTACCCGGAGGGAGAAGTAGTGGCGCAGTAAGGCCACCGAAGGCTGCACCCCTACGTGGGCCTCGCAGTAGTAAGCGAAGATCGCCAGAAGAAGGACAGAGTTGGGGTGGAGATGCAGAGCCTGCAAGTTGTAATGGCGGAGGACAGAGAAGAAGAACTCAGAGAAGGGAGGCACCAGGGCCGCAGCAATGGAGCTTACAAAGAGAGGATAAAAGGTGCTCCCTCGGTCCTCAGGGGTGGCGGAGCCGGTCTTGAACACCTCCGTCCCGTTGATGCCCTGCGCTGCCGCCATCCGGCGTAGCCGGGCAAGGCTCACCTTGGACACATTCGGCAAGTCCAGAGCAGGAGAATACCAAGCTTTGGCCGGAGGCTGGCGAGGCGCCATGGCTTCCTAGGGTCGCGCAGCTGGAGTAGATCTGGAAGTTTGGAGGAAGAAAGGGAAGGTGCAAGAAAGGGGATCTGAGCAGCGACCGGAGAGAGCAAAAGGCGAAGTCTGGGCAGATGCCGCTCCTTTACCAACCTGCGCGGTTGCTGAAGCACTTACGTCCCATCAACCGCCATGCGGCGCCCAAGGCCGCAGGCTGTTAGGGCCCGCGGCGCTTCGCCCTTGCCCTCTCGCCTCTTGGCACAGCCAAGTCCATGCGCGCCTTGGGCTCGGGGGCTACTGTCGGTGTTCTGGGAACAGGGGTCCCCAGACTTGCCTGCCTGCGGCCCGAGTCCCAGGAGCCGTCCCCTCGCGAGCGTCACCCGACGCTGCCATCTCATCAGGAGCCCCCTCGGCCTCCGGCGCCTCCTGCCTCCCTGCTCCGCCACTTGAGGAGGAGCCGCCTTTGCCGGGTGGAAGGGCAGTCACCACCATGGGATTCTCGCGAGGTCCCTGGAGGCCGGCGGTGTCAGCGTTCTGGGAACGGGGGTCCCCAGACTTGCCTGCCTACGGCCCAGGGCATGGCTCAAAGGAGGCCTAGCATGGCCCATCTTTATCAACACAAGACTCAAGACCCTCGCGAGGGGCCAAGCCTCGCGGGGCGGACGACACGGCGCATCCTCAGGAACGGCCTCCTCAGGCTGGCTCACGAGGAGGCGGAGAAATCAAGGCGGAGTACCTCGCGAGGTGCCCATGACGCAAGCCATGACGACTCAGGGCGCCAGGCGGGCGCCAGCGCGCGCAGCGTCCTTCTTTCCTCTTTGGTGCAAAGGGGGCAAGCGCAGCCGCGGAGTACCAAGGCATCAGGCAAAGGTTGCCATTTCGGTGCAACGAGAGCAATACCAGGTAGCAAGGGGTTCGGTTCGTTCGGTTCGGTTCGTTCGGTTCGGTTGGTCCGGCTAGCAAGCAGAGAAAGTGAGTGAGTGGGAGAGAGAGAAGGGTGACTGAACTCCTCCTAGTAGTTCATCGCCCCAGCCAAGAACAGACCCTCGCAAGGCCGTTCTTCCTTGTATTGTTCATCATCACCAGCCCCAGGATGCAATCCACCCACCACACACTGGAGTAGGGTATTACACCACAATGGTGGCCCGAACCAGTATAAACCTTGTGTCTCTTGTGCAGTTCTTTTAGTAGTTTAGATCCTTGTGAGACAGGGAGGTAGAGGGCGTGATCTCCGCGCGCACCCCAGTGTTCGAACCTTAAGGGTCTGCCGGAACCCGTGAATCCGACAGGTGAGCCTTTTCATGAAGCTTTCCTTCGATACAAGCACTGCAAGCACGACCTTTAGCAAAACTAACATTTGTTAGTCCACGGACATGGTCCCCCTTGAGAAGACTTTGCAAAGATCTCATAATGACATGGGCTAAACGGTGATGCTAAAGCCATCCCACGTCAACTTTAGCCATTAGGCATGTCACGGTCTTAGTGGGTCGCTCCGAAAAGTTAATCACATAGAGACCATTCTCGACATGCCCAACAAAGGCTACTTTAAGAGTCTTGCTCCAAAAGAGGGCCACGGTATCAACATCAAAGAAAGTGGCAAAGCCCATGAGTGCAAGTTGATGAACGGAAAGTAAATTGTATGCAAGGGACTCAACAAGCATGACCTTCTCGATCGTGAGATCATGAGAAATGACAACCTTGCCAAGCCCCAATACCTTGGAGGACGAGGCATCACCCCACTCGACATTGGTGGGCATAGATGGAACCTTGTGAACATCCACCACCAAGTCCTTGCTTCGTTCATATGATTAGTGGCTCCACTATCGAGCAACCATGATCCCCCACCGGAAGAAAACACCTACAAGAGATCAATGCTTGGTTTTAGGTACCCATTTAGTAATGGGTCCTTTGATGTTAGTAACAAGGGTCTTAGGAACCCAAATAGACCATTCAATTTACTCATAAGGAGAGCCAACAAATTTGGCATAAACATGTTTGAGGGAGTCCTGGATTAGGGGGTGTTCGGATGGCCAGACTATACCTTCGGCCGAACTCCTGGACTATGAAGATACAAGATTGAAGACTTCGTCCCGTGTCCGGAAGGGACTTTCCTTGGCGTGGAAGGCAAGCTTGGCGATACAGATATGTAGATCCCCTACCATTGTAATCGACTTTGTGTAACCCAAGCCCTCTCCGGAGTCTATATAAACCGGAGAGTTTTAGTCCGTAGGGAAAAACAACAATCATACCATAGGCTAGCTTCTAGGGTTTAGCCTCTCTGATCTCATGGTAGATATACTCCTGTACTACCCATATCATCAATATTAATCAAGCAGGACGTAGGGTTTTACCTCCATCAAGAGGGCCCGAACCTGGGTAAAACATCGTGTCCCCTGCCTCCTGTTACCATCCGGCCTAGACGCATAGTTTGGGACCCCCTACCCGAGATCCGCCGGTTTTGACACCGACATTGGTGCTTTCATTGAGAGTTCCTCTATGTTGTCACTTTTAGGCCCGATGGCTTCTCCGATCATCAACAGCGATGCGATCCAGGGTGAGACTTATCTCCCCGGACAGATCTTCATATTCGGTGGCTTTGCATTGTGGGCCAATTCGCTTGGTCATCGGGAGCAGATCGAAATCTACGCCCCTGGCCATCAGGTCAGATTTGGAAGTTTGAACTACACGGCCGACATCCACGGAGACTTGATCTTCGATGGATTCGAGCCACAGCCGAGCGCGCCGCACTGTCACGATGGGCATGATTTAGCTCTGCCGCTGAACAGTGCCCTGGAGGCCGCACCTGTGTCCGCTCCGACCCCTAGCTTGGAGGCGATCACACCAATCGAGGATGGGTGGTTAGACACCGCCTCGGGGGCTGCAATCTCTACGACGATCGAGCCAAACACCAGCCCTATTTTCTGCGAAGCCCGTGACTCCAAGGAGCCGGACTCCGAGCCCTCCACGCCCCGACCGATCGATTGGGCGCCGATCATGGAGTTCACCGCCACGGACATCTTTCAGCACTCGCCCTTTGGCAATATTGTGAATTCACTAAAGTCTCTCTCTTTATCAGGAGAGCCCTGGCCGGACTATGGTCAACAAGGTTGGGATGCGTATGATGAAGAAATTCATAGCGCACCCACCACCCACTTCGTAGCCACTGTCGATAATTTAAACGACGTGCTCGACTTCGACTCCGAAGACATCGACGGTATGGATGACAATGTAGGAGATGAACACGAACCAACACCTATAAGGCACTGGACAGACACCTCATCTCATGATGTATACATGGTGGACACACCCAAAGGAAGCGACGACGAGGAACACAGGGATGCAACGAGGGATCGTTCACTCGAAAAGCAATCAAAGCGGCGACGTAAGCACCGCTCCAAGCCCCACCTCGACAGAGATAGCAGCCATACAGACCCAGCCATAGAGAAGGACGAGCCGGCGGACGACGAACATGCCTTCGAGAAAGCGTCCGAACAGGGAAACTTGGATAAACCAACTGAACACCCCGTCCCCGGCGAAAACAACAGTCCAGACGACCTTACGCCGGATAAACTCATGGAGCAGAAGAACCTCCACAAAAGGCTCGTCGCCACTGCGCATAGCCTGAAAAAGCAAAAGCGGAAGCTCAAAACTGCGGAAGATGCACTCAGAATCAGATGGAGCAAAGTACGCAACACCGCAGACAAATATGCCGGCAGTCGCCGCACAAAAAGCTATCCAAAGCGAAAGCTACTGCCTGAATTTGACGAGGAGGCTTTAGAGCCCCCGCAGTCAAAAAATAGGAAAGCCATCCGGTCGGATGGATGACCGCATGGCCAGCATGGAGCGGCAAGCGGTGCCACACACAAGCCGGCACGTGATCCACCAAAGGATCCGCATCAAAAAGACGGCCCAGCCAGATCTATATTCGGGCCAAGAAAGCAAGCTCTAGTAAACAATGCAACACAATAAATATCCGAACATCACGACACACCCAAATACAGGGGTGCCGCACACCCCATATGTTTCACCGATGAGGTGCTGGACCATGAATTTCCAGCGGGATTCAAGCCTGTAAACATAGAGGCATACGACGGAATAACAGACCCTGGGGTCTGGATCGAGGATTATATCCTCCACATACACATGGCCAGAGGAGATGACCTCCATGCCATAAAATACTTACCCCTCAAGCTTAAAGGGCCAGCCCGGCATTGGCTCAAAAGCCTTCCCAAAAACACCATTAGAAGTTGGGAAGAGCTTGAGGATGCTTTCCGGGCAAATTTTCAAGGGACCTATGTCCGCCCTCCGGATGCAGACGATCTTAGTCACATAACTCAACCGCCCGGAGAGTCGGCCCGGAAATTCTAGAACAGATTTCTTACTAAAAAGAATCAGATAGTCGACTGTCCGGACGCCGAAGCCCTAGCAGCTTTTAAACACAACGTTCGAGATGAATGGCTCGCCAGACACCTCGGCCAAGAAAAGCCAAGAACAATGGCCACATTAACAAGCCACATGACCCGCTTTTGCGCAGGAGAGGACAGCTGGTTGGCAAGATGTAGCACCCGCGACCCAAGTACATCCGAAGTTAGGGATGGAAACAGAAAACCCCGACGCAGCAAGGACCAGCGCCGGAATAAGGGAAACAGCCCAAAGAGCACGACGGTCAACGCCGGATTCAAAAGCTCGCGACAGAATCAGAGAAAGTCGCCCCTCAAGGATAACAGGGACGAGCTATCCAACTTAAACAAAATCTTGGACAAGATATGTCAAATACACAGTACTCCCGGGAAGCCTGCGAACCATACCCACAGATTGTTGGGTTTTCAAGCAAGCCGGCAAACTCAACGCCGAACACAAGGGGCTCGACACACCAAGTGAGGACGACGACGAACCCCACAAGCAGAGCACCAGAAAACAAAAGGATTACCCACAAGAAGTCAAAACATTACACTTACTTCACGTGACGAACAGAACGGCGCCACCAGAGATACGCGCCATACGGCCTATCCCAAAGGAGTCTCGCCAATGGTTGTTAAAACCGATCACCTTCGACCATCAGGATTACTCTAGAAGTATCCGGAACGCGGGCTGGACGGCCTTGGTATTAGATCCAATAATCGGCGGACTCCATTGTACAAACGTCCTGATGGACGGCGGCAGTGGTCTAAACCTGTTATACCAGGACACAATCCGCAACATGGGGATAGACCCAACAAAAATTCGCCATAGCAAAACTTCCTTTCAAGGGGGAACGCCAGGCCCGGATGCCCGTTGCATGGGTTCTCTCCGGCTAGAAGTTATGTTCGGCTCCCCCGATAACTTCCGTTGCGAACAGCTAACTTTCCACATCGCCCCATTCTCAAGTAGCTATCAAGCACTGCTGGGACGCGAAGCTTTCGCCCGCTTTAACGCAATACCGCATTATGCATCTCTTATGCTTAAGATGCCCGGTCCACGAGGCATCATCTCATTAAAGGGAAAACATTGAGTGTTCCTCCCGCGCCGAAAAAAGTGCGGCTACCTTGACAGCCCCACAATAAAACGGCTTCACCAGCCAAAGCATCTAAACAGGTCGTCAAGATCACGGACACGGCTAGACGAGTCCGGCATAAACATACAATTGATAAAGGCTTAATAGCCGTATACCCCTGTACTAGGGGCTCCGCGCATATAAAACAAGAGACAATAAAGCTCAATTTTACCCATTTCGATTTATACTTTGTTTATTTAGTATAACTCATGTTCGGCACGATCTTTCTTTAACTAAGTTCCTCTCTTTTACAGATGAACACCGTGCTACGCCCGTCCAGGATACGGAACAATGGAGACACAGGCGTAGACGGGCAGCAGGGACCCGTTCCAAGGATTCTTTTCAGATTAAGACCCTGCATAAACCTTTTTTACTGTCTCTTGTTGATACACATGCCCTGGTTTCTTGGTATAACCAAGGAGGAGGCTGGCGTTTTAGCATGTGGCCACGTCAGAGTTTTGCGTGTACCTGGACACTAGGGGCTTATTACTAAGGGCGTTATCCCGCCCGCCCTCATAAAGACCGAATACCTTAGGGAGTGTTTGGCGTCGCGAGTTTGGCCTTATATGCATCAGCTCTGAATCATGTCTTTGGTCAAATGTTGGGTTTACCAGGCTCTTGTGTTTTGCTGCCTTACGTTCCACTCTATCGGCTAAGGCGGCACCAGGAGAACTACTTCGATTGTGCCCCGGTTCGGCCAGGCGAGCACCTCAGTAGAGAAAGCCGAAAACTGACTGTCATGATATAGCATGAGACTGGTCAACCACTCAATGACATACCGGAATCTTTAGGATTCCTACGCATTAACGAAGGGTCGTTTCCCGACCAGGCACATACACGCCCCGAGTTCGGGCGAGCGCAGGCACCACCTGAAGGAAATATGCCCTAGAGGCAATAATAAAGTTATTATTTATTTCCTTATTTCATGATAAATGTTTATTATTCATGCTAGAATTGTATTAACCGGAAACATAATACATGTGTGAATACATAGACAAATAGAGTGTCACTAGTATGCCTCTACTTGACTAGCTCGTTAATCAAAGATGGTTATGTTTCCTAACCATGGACAAAGAGTTGTTATTTGATTAATGGGATCACATCATTAGATGAATGATCTGATTGACATGACCCATTCCATTATCTTAGCACCCGATCATTTAGTATGTTGCTATTGCTTTCTTCATGACTTATACATGTTCCTATGACTATGAGATTATTCAACTCCCGTTTGCCGGAGGAACACTTTGTGTGCTACCAAACGTCACAACGTAACTGGATGATTATAAAGGAGCTCTACAGGTGTCTCCAAAGGTACATGTTGGGTTGGCGTATTTCGATATTAGGATTTGTCACTCCGATTGTCGGAGAGGTATCTCCGGGCCCTCTCGGTAATGCACATCACTTAAGCCTTGCAAGCATTGCAACTAATGAGTTAGTTGCGGGATGATGTATTACGAAACGAGTAAAGAGACTTGCCAGTAACGAGATTGAACTAGGTATTGGATACCGATGATCAAATCTCGGGCAAGTAACATACTGATGACAAAGGGAACAACGTATGTTGTTATGCGGTCTGACCGATAAAAGATCTTCGTAGAATATGTAGGAACCAATATGGGCATCCAGGTCCCGCTATTGGTTATTGACCGGAGACGTGTCTCGGTCATGTCTACATTGTTCTCGAACCCGTAGGGTCCGCACGCTTAAGGTTTCGATGACAGTTATATTATGAGTTTATGAGTTTTGATGTACCGAAGGAGTTTGGAGTCCCGGATGAGATCAGGGACATGACGAGGAGTCTCGAAATGGTCGAGACGTAAAAATCGATATATTGGACGACTATATTCGGACATCGGAAAGGTTCCGAGTGATTCGAGTATTTTTCGGAGTACCGGAGAGTTACGAGAATTCGCCGGGAGAAGTATTGGGCCTTATTGGGCCATATGGGAAAGAGAGAGGGGCTGCCTAGGGCAGGCCGCGCCCCCCCAAGGCCTAGTCTGAATTGGACTAGGGGGAGGGGCTGCGCCCCTTCCTTGTTTCCTACTCCTACTACATGGAAGGACTCCTAGTTGGACTAGGAAAGGGGAATCTTACTCCCGGTGGGAGTAGGACTCCCCTAGGCGCGCCATAGAGAGGGCCGGCCCTCCCCTCCTCCACTCCTTTATATACGGGGGCAGGGGCACCCCATAGACACACAAGTTGATCGACGTGATCATATTCTTAGTCGTGTGCGGCGCCCCCTTCCACCATAGTCCTCGATAATATTGTAGCAGTGCTAGGCGAAGCCCTGCGACGGTAGTACATCAAGATCGTCACCACGCCGTCGTGCTGACGGAACTCTTCCCCAACACTTTGCTGGATCGGAGTCCGGGGATCGTCATCGAGCTGAACGTGTGCTAGAACTCGGAGGTGCCGTAGTTTCGGTGCTTGATCGGTCGGGCCGTGTAGACGTACGACTACATCAACCAAACGCTTCCGTTGTCGATCTACACGGGTACGTAGATCACACTCTCCCCTCTCGTTGCTATGCATCACCATGATCTTGCGTGTGCGTAGGAATTTTTTTGAAATTACTACGTTCCCCAACAGTGGCATCCGAGCCTAGGTTTTATGTGTTGATGTTATATGCATGAGTAGAACACAAGTGAGTTGTGGGCGATATAAGTCATACTGCTTACCAGCATGTCATACTTTGGTTCGGCGGTATTGTTGGATGAAGCGGCCTGGACCGACATTACGCGTACGCTTACGCGAGACTGGTTCTACCGACGTGCTTTGCACACAGGTGGCTGGCGGGTGTCAGTTTCTCCAACTTTAGTTGAACCGAGTGTGGCTACGCCCGGTCCTTGCGAAGGTTAAAACAGCACCAACTTGTCAAACTACCATTGTGGTTTTGATGCGTAGGTAAGAACGGTTCTTGCTAAGCCCGTACCAGCCATGCAAAACTTGCAACAACAAAGTAGAGGACGTCTAACTTGTTTTTGCAGGGCATGTTGTGATGTGATATGGTCAAGACGTGATGAGATATAAGTTGTTGTATGAGATGATCATGTTTTGTTGAAGTTATCGGCAACTGGCAAAATCCTTATGGTTGTCTCTCTATTGCATAAGATGCAAGCGCCCAATAACTGCTTTACTTTATCGCTATGTGATAGCAATAGTCGCAAGAGAAATTGTTGGCGAGACGACCACGTGACGACACATTGATATAGATCAAGATGATGGAGATCATGGTGTCATGCCGGTGACGATAGAGATCATAACAGTACTTTGGAGATGGAAATCAAAGGCGCAAGATGATGATGGCCATATCATGTCACATATTTTGATTGCATATGATGTTTATCTTTTATACATCTTATTTTGCTTAGTTTGACGGTAGCATTTTAAGATGATCTCTCACTAATTATCAAGAAGTGTTCTCCCTGAGTATGCACCGTTGTGAAAGTTCTTCATGCTGAGACACCACGTGATGATCGGGTGTGATAGGCTCTACGTTCAAATACAATGGGTGCAAAACAGTTGCACATGCGGAATACTCAGGTTATACTTGACGAGCCAAGCATATACAGATATGGCCTCGGAACACGGAGACCTAAAGGTCGAGCGTGAATCATATAGTAGATATGATCAACATAGTGATGTTCACCAATGAAACTGCTCCATCTCACGTGATGATTGGACATGGTTTAGTTGATTTGGATCACGTGATCACTTAGAGGATTAGAGGGATGTCTATCTAAGTGGGAGTTCTTAAGTAATATGATTAATTGAACTTAAATTTATCATGAACTTAGTCCTGGTAGTATTTTGCAAATTATGTTGTAGAACAATAGCTCATGTTGTTGCTTCCCTGTGTTTATTTTGATATGTTCCTAGAGAAAATTGTGTTGAAAAATGTTAGTAGCAATGATGCGGATTGGATCCGTGATCTGAGGTTTATCCTCATTGCTGCACAGAAGAATTATGTCCTTGATGCACCGCTAGGTGACAGACCTATTGCAGGAGCAGATGCAGACGTTATGAACGTTTGGCTAGCTCAATATGATGACTACTTGATAGTTTAGTGCACCATGCTTAATGGCTTAGAATCAGGACTTCAAAGACGTTTTGAATGTCATGGAACATATGAGATGTTCCAGGAGTTGAAGTTAATATTTCAAGCAAATACCCAAGTTGAGAGATATGAAGTCTCCAACAAGTTCTATAGCTAAAAGATGGAGGAGAATCGCTCAACTAGTGAGCATGTGCCCAGATTGTCTGAGTACTACAATCACTTGAATCAAGTGGGAGTTAATCTTCCAGATAAGATAGTGGTTGACAGAATTCTCTTGTCACCATCACCAAGTTAGTAGAACTTCGTGATGAACTATGATATGCAAGGGATAACGGAAACGATTCCCAAGCTCTTCGTAATGCGGAAATTGATGAAGGTAGAAATCGAGAAAAACATCAAGTGTTGATGGTAGACAAGACTACTTGTTTCAAGAAAAGGGCATAGGGAAGAAGGGGAACTTCAAAAAGAACAGCAAGCAAGTTGCTGCTCAAGTGAAGAAGCCCAAGTCTGATCCTAAGCCTGAGACTAAGTGCTTCTACTGCAAAGGGACTGGTCACTGGAAGCGGAACTACCCCAAGTGATTGGCAGATAAGGATGGCAAAGTGAACATAAGTATATTTGATATATATGTTATTGATATGTACTTTACTAGTGTTTATAGCAACCCCTCAGTATTTGATACTAGTTCAGTTGCTAAGATTAGTAACTCGAAACGGGAGTTGCAGAATAAAGACTAGTTGAGGGTGAAGTGACGATGTGTGTTGGAAGTGGTTCCAAGATTGATATGATCATCATCGCACACTCCCTATACTTTCGGGATTAGTGTTGAACCTGAATAAGTGTTATTTGGTGTTTGCGTTGAGCATGAATATGATTTGATCATGTTTATTGTAATACAGTTATTTATTTAAGTAAGAGAATAAATTGTTGTTCTGTTTACATGAATAAAACCTTATATGGTTACACACCCAATGAAAATAGTTCGTTGGATCTCGATCGTAGTGATACACATAATCATAATATTGAAACCAAAAGACGCAAAGTTAATAATGATAGTGCAACTTATTTGTGGCACTGCCGTTTAGGTCATATTGGTGTAAAGCGCATGAAGAAACTCCATGCTGATGGGATTTTGGAATCACTTGATGCTTGCGAACCATGCCTCATGGGCAAGATGACTAAGACTCCGTTCTCCAGAGCGAGCAACTAACTTATTGGAAATAATACATACTGATGTATGTGGTCCGATGAGTGTTAAGGCTCACGGCAAGTATCGTTATTTTCTGAACTTCACAGATGATTTGAGCAGATATGGGTATATCTACTTGATGAAACATAAGTCTGAAACATTTGAAAAGTTCAAAGAATTTCAGAGTGAAGTGGAAAATCATCGTGACAAGAAAATAAAGTTTCTACGATCTGATCGCGGAGACAAATATTTGAGTTACGAGTTTGGTCCTCAATTAAAACAATGTGGAATAGTTTCACAAACTCATGCCACATGGAACACCACAGCATAATGGTGTGTCCAAACGTCATAACCGTACTTTATTGGATATAGTGCAATCTATGATGTCTCTTACTGATCTACCACTATCGTTTTGGGGTTATGCATTAGAGACAGCTGCATTCACGTTAAAAGGGTACCATCTAAATCTGTTGAGACGACACCATATGAACTATGGTTTGGCAAGAAACCAAAGTTGTCGTTTCTCAAAGTTTGGGGTTGCAATGCTTATGTGAAAGAGTTTCATCCTGATAAGCTCAAACCCAAATCGGAAAAGTGTGTCTTCATAGGATACCCAAAAGCTACTGTTGGGTACACCTTCTATCACAGATCCGAAGGCAAGACTTTTGTTGCCAAATTCGGAAACTTTCTGGAGAAGGAGTTTCTCTCGAAAGAAGTGAGTGGGAGGAACTAGAACTTGATGAGGTAACTGTACCTGCTCCCTTATTGGAAAGTAGTTCATCATAGAAATCTGTTCCTGTGACTACTACACCAATTAGTGAGGAAGCTAATGATGATGATCATGTAACTTCAGATCAAGTTACTATCGAATCTCATAGGTAAACCGGAGTGAGATCTGCACTAGAGTGGTACGGTAACCCTATTCTGGAGGTCATGTTACTTGACCATGACGAACCTACGAACTATGAGGAAGCGATGATGAGCCCACATTCCGATAAATGGCTTGAGGCTATGAAATCTGAGATGGGATCCATGTATGAGAACAAAGTGTGGACTTTGGTGGACTTGCCCGAGGATCGGCAAGCCATTGATAATAAATGGATCTTCAAGAGGAAGACGGACACGGATAGTAGTGTTACTATCTACAAAGCTAGAATTGTCGCAAAAGGTTTTCGACAAGTTCAAGGTGTTGACTACGATGAGATTTTCTCACTCGTATCTATGGTTAAGTTTGTCCGAATAATGTTAGCAATTGCCGCATTTTATGAAATCTGGCAAATGGATAAATAAAACTGCATTCCTTAATGGATTTATTAAAGAAGAGTTGTATATGATGCAACCAGAAGGTTTTGTCAATCCTAAAGGTACTAACAAAATATGCAAGCTCCAACGATCCATCTATGGACTGGTGCAAACATCTCGGAGTTGGAATATACACTTTGATAAGTTGATCAAAGCATATAGTTTTATACAGACTTGCGGTGAAGCCTGTATTTACAAGAAGGTGAGTGGGAGCACTACAACATTTCTGATAAGTATATGTGAAAGACATATTGTTGATCGGAGATAATGTAGAATTATTCTGCAAAGCATAAAGGAATGTTTGAAAGGAGTTTTTTCAAAGAAAGACCTCGGTGAAGCTGCTTACATATTGAGCATCAATATCTATAGAGATAGATCAAGACGCTTGATAAGTTTTTCAATGAGTATATACCTTGACAAGATTTTGAAGTAGTTCAAAATGGAACAGTCAAAGAAGGAGTTCTTGCCTGTGTTACAAAGGTGTGAAGTTGAGTAAGACTCAAAACCCGACCACGGCAGAAGATAGAGAGAGAATGAAATTCATTCCCTATGCCTCAGCCATAGGTTCTATAAAGTATGCCATGCTGTGTACCAGACCTATTGTATACCCTGCCCTGAGTTTGGCAAGGGAGTACAATAGTGATCGAGGAATAGATCACTGGACATTGGTCAAAATTATCCTTAGTGGAATAAGGATATGTTTCTCGATTATGGAGGTGACAAAAGGTTCATCGGAAAGGGTTACGTCGATGCAAGTTTTTGACACTGATCCAGATGATTCTAAGTCTCAATCTGGATACATATTGAAAGTAGGAGCAATTAGCTAGAGTAGCTCCGTGTAGAGCATTGTAGACATAGAATTTTGCAAAATACATACGGATCTGAATTTGGCAGGCCCGTTGACTAAATTTCTCTCACAAGCAAAACATGATCACTCTTTGCGTGTTAATCACATAGTGATGTGAACTAGATTATTGAATCTAGTAAACCTTTTGGGTGTTAGTCACATGGAGATGTGAGCCAATCACATAAAGATGTGAACTATTGGTGTTAATCACATAGCGATGTGAACTAGATTATTGACTCTAGTGCAAGTGGGAGAATGAAGGAAATATGCCCTAGAGGCAATAATAAAGTTATTATTTATTTCCTTATTTCATGATAAATGTTTATTATTCATGCTAGAATTGTATTAACCGGAAACATAATACATGTGTGAATACATAGACAAACAGAGTGTCACTAGTATGCCTGTACTTGACTAGCTCGTTAATCAAAGATGGTTATGTTTCCTAACCATGGACAAAGAGTTGTTATTTGATTAACGGGATCACATCATTAGATGAATGATCTGATTGACATGACCCATTCCATTAGCTTAGCACCCGATCGTTTAGTATGTTGCTATTGCTTTCTTCATGACTTATACATGTTCCTATGACTATGAGATTATGCAACTCCCGTTTGCCGGAGGAACACTCTTTGTGCTACCAAACGTCACAACATAAATGGGTGATTATAAAGGAGAATTACAGGTGTCTCCAAAGGTAGATGTTGGGTTGGCATATTTCGAGATTAGGATTTGTCACTCCGATTGTCGGAGAGGTATCTCTGGGCTCTCTCGGTAATGCACATCACTTAAGCCTTGCAAGCATTGCAACTAATGAGTTAGTTGCGGGATGATGTATTACGGAACGAGTAAAGAGACTTGCCGGTAACAAGATTGAACTAGGTATTGGATATCGACGATCGAATCTCGGGCAAGTAACATACCGATGACAAAGGGAACAATGTATGTTGTTATGCAGTCTGACTGATAAAAGATCTTCATAGAATATGTAGGAACCAATATGGGCATCCAGGTCCCGCTATTGGTTATTGACCGGAGACGTGTCTCGGTCATGTCTACATTGTTCTCGAACCCGTAAGGTCCGCATGCTTAAGGTTTCGATGATAGTTATATTATGAGTTTATGAGTTTTGATGTACCGAAGGAGTTCGGAGTCCCGGATGAGATCGGGGACATGACGAGGAGTCTCGAAATGGTCGAGACGTAAAAATCGATATATTGGATGACTATATTCGGACATCGGAAAGGTTCTGAGTGATTCGAGTATTTTTCGGAGTACCGGAGAGTTACGGGAATTCGCCGGGAGAAGTATTGGGCCTTATTGGGCCATACGGGAAAGAGAGAGGGGCTGCCTAGGGCAGGCCGCGTGCCCCCCAAGGCCTAGTCCGAATTGGACTAGGGGGAGGGGCTGCGCCCCTTCCTTGGTTCCTACTCCTACTACATGGAAGGACTCCTAGTTGGACTAGGAAAGGGGAATCCTACTCCCGGTGGGAGTAGGACTCCCCTAGGCGCGCCATAGAGAGGGCCGGCCCTCCCCTCCTCCACTCCTTTATATACGGGGGCAGGGGGCACCCCATAGACACACAAGTTGATCGACGTGATCATATTCTTAGCCGTGTGCGGCGCCCCCTTCCACCATAGTCCTCGATAATATTGTAGCGGTGCTTAGGCGAAGCCCTGCGACGGTAGTACATCAACATCGTCACCACGCCGTCGTGCTGACGGAACTCTTCCCCGACACTTTGCTGGATCAGAGTCCGGGGATCGTCATCGAGCTGAATGTGTGCTAGAACTCGGAGGTGCCGTAGTTTCGGTGCTTGATCGGTCGGGCCGTGGAGACGTACGACTACATCAACCAAACGCTTCCGTTGTCGATCTACAAGGGTACGTAGATCACACTCTCCCCTCTCGTTGCTATGCATCATCATGATCTTGCGTGTGCGTAGGAAATTTTTTGAAATTACTACGTTCCCCAACACCACCAGGGGCTATATAAGTAGCCTCAATGTCAAACTCCTATGGCTAAGTGAAAGTGATAAAGCATCATAGTCCGATTGCCTAGTTCGCTGCGCTATCACCTCCTTTGTAGGACCAAGACGTTGGATCAAGTGTGAAAATGCGCCTTCTGCGAACACCCCCGCATTATGTGCGTGGGGACTGAAGCCGACGACTGCCATCTTTTAGATTATATATACGTATATGTTAAACGGCCGCACATGAGGTATCCCAATACTTGCAGGAACAAGTATACAAAGCTTCTACAATTTATCAAAATATTGTTTTACAATAATACATGCTATTCGAATATAGTATCCTTCGAGCACCGTGTCTCTATTAAGCGAGCGCCTTGCAGAACTTCCTGAAAATAGCGCTCGGCAGGTACTCGGCTTCCATCCGAGTCTAGGGATGCAACAGCGGTGGCTTCCATTTCTGCCCAATATGTCTTGACACGGGCAAGAGCTATCCGCGCACCCTGTATGCATGCTGACCTCTTCATCGCATTGATATGCGGCGCCGCACCAAGGAACTACTGCACCAAGTTGAAATAACTTTTCGGCTCTGGCCTCTCTGGCCACAGACGACTCATGACATACTTCATGGCGAGTTCGGACAACCTATTTAGCTCAGCCCATTTGGCCAAACGATCGACTAATGACAGTGGACGCTCTGTATTGTGGAACTGCGACCAGAAGAACTTTTCCACTTCACGATCTTCTTGATCTCAGAAGTGTTCGGCCGCATCTGCGGCACTCGCTGCTAAATCCAGATAGGTGTTCGCCGTACTCCACATCTGGTCTAACGGAGCATGTTTAGGATCACAGAACTTCCTCCGCAGCATAAAGGGCTTTCCAGCCGCGATCTCTCCAGCCTAACGCAGCTCCTCCTTCATAGCTCTCATCGCAGAGCGAGCATCCTTGGCATCGGCAATGGCCTTCTTCAGGTCCGTCTGTTCCGCCCGATCTTCTTTTTCAAGAAGCTTGCAACGGTCAGCCGTGTTCTTCAGGCTCACGGCCATCTTGGCCATTTCCTTCTTGCTTCGGCAGTGAGCGGCCTGTTCGGCTTTCAGCTCTTCAATTGCCTTTCCAGCAACCGCATCACTTTTCCTGGCTTGCTCCTTGGCTCGGGCAAGTTCTGCCCGAAGATTCTCCATGGCAGCAGCACCATCTGCATCAAGCGCAGACATTGTAAGATACTGGCATAAAGCTCCTCTTACCAAGCGTCGGCGAAGGAATTACATACCCTGTGCCTCGTCAAGCCGCTTTGTTGACAAGCGCGATGTCGGCATCTGCCACGTCAAGTTGCCGCTTTAGCTCGGCAAATCCATCAGTCCGGCTGGCCACCGGACACTTCGCCACCTACATATAAAGGCGGCATATTAGACCTGGGATTATGATCCTCTGTGCGCCGTCACTTTTGAAAACACACAGAGTCTCAGGGGCTACTATCTACACAGGGCGCATCTTATTTATGCGCAACAGTTCAAAAAGGGTACATTATTTCGTGTACCTCAAAACCTGTCAGTAAACTCCTGACGGCCTCATGCAATCCGCTCTCCACGGATGAAATCCTCTCAATCACCATACCCATCAATGCACAGTGCTCCTCTGAGATAGATGCTCGCCCTAGCAGATCCTTCAGCTCCTCCGACCGCGCACCAGACGGCGTCGGACTCGTCCGTTGGCCGTTTTCGAAGGCCGGACGTGGAGGGCTTTGGGGGGCCATATGACTACCTTCCGGCCCCGCTGGATTTGGAGAAACCCTCCGTGACGATACCTCAGGGTCACTCGCCTCGCAAGGCGGTACGGCAAGGGGAGGCGTTCCGCTCTCCATCATCTCCAGAAGAAGATCCCTCGAAGACAAGCTCTGCTAAGAAGGGCTAAGGTCCGAGCTACAAGGTAAATTTTCGATTACTTTTCTCAGATATAGAGCAGGGATTTCTCTCGTTTCTTAAAAAGAAAAATCCTCCCTACTTACGGCTCGGTGGAGGGCCGATCCCCTTGAGGGCATAATTCGGCCGAAGTATCCCCCAACACAGGACCCTCTGGCGAAGATTTCTTCCCCCGCTTTAAGGCCATGGTTGTCGGATTTCGGGTTCCGGCTGACCCTTAAGGTTCGAATACTGGGGTGCGCGCGGAAATCTCTCCTTCAACCTCTCCATCTCGAGGGGATCTAAACTACTAAAAGAACTGCACGAAAGACACAAGATTTATACTGGTTCGGGCCACCGATGTGGTGTAATACCCTACTCCAGTGTGTGGTGGATGGATTGCCTCCTGGGGCTGGTGAGGATGAACAATACAAGGAAGAACAGCCTCGCCAGGGTCTGTTCTTGGCTGTGGTGATGAACTGCTATGAAGAGTTCAGTCACCCTCTCTCTCTCTCTCTCTCTCTGGTCCCGGACCGAACGACCAGGAATCGAACCACCGAAAACCGAACCCCTTGCTATGTGGGTGGCTAGTCCTATTTATAGAGGCCCTGGTCCTCTCCCCAAATATTGAGCGGGAAGGGATCCAATAATGGCGGGCTAATTTGAAGGGGGACAGCGAGTACATCTATCCTGACAAAAGCAGTCTTCGCCTGCCAAAGGCTCTGGTGATGACGCCGCGCTGGGCTCCATGGTGACCTCCGTCTCGTAGTCCTCCTGGCCTTGGTCTCGTTGCACCGAAGTGGCAACCTTTGCCTGATGCCTCAGTACTCTGCTGATACGCTTGCTCCCTTTGCACCAAAGAGGAAAGAGGGACGCTGCGCGCGCTGGCACCCGCCTGGTGCCCCGTGTCGTCATGGCTTGCGTCATGGGCACCTCGCGAGGTACCCTGCCTTGAACTCTCCGCCTCCTCGCGAGCCAGCCTGACGAGGTTGTGCCTGAGGATGCGCCGTGTCGTCCGCCTCGCGAGGGTTGGCCCCTCGTGAGGGTCTTGAGCCTCGTGTTGATGAAGATGGGCTGCGCTGGGCCCCCACTTCAGCCACGCCGCAGGCCGCAGGCAGGCAAGTCTGGGGACCCCCGTTCCCAGAACGCCGACAGTAGCCCCCGGGCCCAAGGCGCGCATGGACTTCGCCGTGCTAAGAGGCGAAAGGTCAAGAGCGAAGCGCCGCGGGCCCTAACAGCCTGCGGCCTCGGACGCCGCGTGGCGGTTGATTGGACGTGGCGCCTCCGCTTCCCCACGACGCCTTGGCGATCGTGCGAGTTGGACAAGTCCCTGCATGCAGAACGTGTCATGATTACCTATGATCGTGGAGACCGGCAGTTGGCCTTCGCCGGCTATAAGTACGGCACCGCTCGTGCCCGTCTAGCCCATCTCCTCTTGCTCTCTCCTTCGCCTCAGTTCTTGCTCCATCTTGGTGTGATGGCTCCATCGAAGAGGTACTCGGCCGCAGAGAAAGGGAAGGCCCTCCAGATTGGTCCTGCCTCTCCCCCATCCAAGCGTGGTCGCGGGCGCCCTCGGAAGCACCCGGCAGCAGCCCCGGCAGCTCCCAGCGGCCATGGGGGGGGGGCTCTCAGCGCGGCGGCGGGCAAGCCGCCGCAGCCGGAGGGTGCGCCTGGGTGGCGCGCTCCCCTAGGCCACGCTTTCGCGCCGGGCAGGCACCGCCGGAATTCATCGTTTGGTCGGCGGAGCCAGCTCGCGCCCGGCTCCCGCTCCCTCACTTCCTCCTTGGCGAACTCCCGGCCGGTGCTCCTGGCGGCCTCTGGCTCCAGGCGGAGGGCTGCTGCAGCAGGTCCTCGTGGGTCGCGCTGGAGGTCTCTGCCAGCGGGGGCTTGGCCTTCACCCGCGGCTGGCAGGCGTTCGCCCACGCTCGCGGCTTGGAGCGTCGGTGCACTCTGCACTTCAGGTTCGATGGCAACGCCACCCTCTTCGTGAGGGTGTTTGGGGAAGATAGTCGCCGCGCGGGGTGCTGCCCTGAGGACGATGACCGTGTCCACGGGCCCCGCTCCAATGGTGATGGGGGAGATAGCGCCCGAGCGGGCGGCGGCGTCAGCGACTCCCCCGGCCTAGTCAGATCTTCCTCAAGCGACTCCTCCAGTGGTGGCAGCAGTCCTCCCCCGCGCTGTCGGGTTTGCTTAGGAGGTGGTGGTTCGTCCGCCTGCCGTCATGCCCCGGCGTAGCGCGAGAGGGGGTCCGCCTGAGGCCCTGGGGCAGCCTGTGTCACCGCCGTGGGCTGATGCGGGAGGGGGGCGGCGCTAGGCTCATCTTTTTCCTTTCTCTTTTGTTCCCTGTGTAAAACAGAACAGATGCATGGAGCCCCCTTGGGGCGTGTTGGGAAATGTTGTCGCTTCAGCGATTACCTTGATCTTATTTTTGTACTTCCTGATTTCCCGCCTGTGCGTAGATAGCTTTCGACCCCTGCCAGGGAGTGGGGCGACCGACCCAGGCCATGTGTGCGCGTCGTGGTACCCGAGGGGCACGGACTAGGAGGGGTGCTCCTGTAATGCGCCAGGGCCGTGAGACCCTCCCGTGGCTAGGGCAGAAATCCTCGCGAGGGCGCCTGAGCACCATCCCTCGCGAGGTTGTTCACGAGAGAAACCAAAGCGAGGGGCGAAAATCGACGAACCATAAATCAGCAACAGCAATAACTCCAATAAGACTCCAAATGCAAACGAACACGTCAACTGCGGAAAGCAAATGGGAAAGCCGCGTCCAGCACCTAATCTAGTCTTCGACGTCTTCTCACCAGCGCGGAGCTAAGTGCTGCCACTGGGCATGGGAGGGAGCCCCAGGGCCTGAGGCCGGCGCTCCTGAGACTCCGGGGCGTGTACAGCCCCACTCATTATTACGTGAGAGTGTCACGGGGCGGCGAGCTTCACAGGCATTGGCCTTGCTTCACAGGCTCTGGGCCTTTTTCCAAAGCGATGATCTTCACAGGCACTCGCCTTGCTTCACAGGCTCCGGGCCTTTCCAAAAAGAGATGATCTTCACAGGCACTCGCCTTGCTTCACAGGCTCTGGGCCTTTCCAAAACGCAATAGCTTCACAGGCACTCGCCTTGCTTCACAGGCTCCGGCCCTTTCCAAAACGCGATAGCTTCACAGACACTCGCCTTGCTTCACAGGCTCCGGGCCTTTCCAAAACGCGATAGCTTCACAGGCAATCGCCTTGCTTCACAGGCTCCGGGCCTTTCCAAAAAGAGATGATCTTCACAGGCACTCGCCTTGCTTCATAGGCTCTGGGCCTTTTCAGGGGTAGAACCTTCGGAGGTGCTGGATGTTCCACGCATTCTGGATTGGAACTCCCTCCTGAGTCTCCAAGCGCACGGAGCCGAGCCTGGAAACATGAACAACCTTGAATGGGCCCTCCCACATGGGAGAGAGCTTGTGCAACCCCTCCCTGGAGAGAACCCGCCTGAGCACGAGGTCTCCTACCTCGAGAGTCCTGGGGCAGATGTTGCGGCAGTGATATCTCCGAAGCGCCTGCTGATACCTCGCCGCTCGCAGCGCGGCTTCCCATCGTCGTTCCTCCCCCAACACGAGGTCCATCCCCCGCATGGCGTCCTGCTGCGCCTCGTCGAACGCCAGGACCCGCGCGGAGCGACGTCTGACCTCGTGAGGGAGGACGGCCTCCGCTCCATAGACCAGGAAGAATGGGGTCTCCCCAGTCGGCTTGGTCGCGGTGGTGCGGATGGACCATAGCACGGATTGAAGCTCGTCCTACCAACCTCGGCCGCAGGCCTCCAGGTTCTTCTTGAACATCCTGGTCTTGAGGCCTCTCAGGACCTCCGCGTTGGCTCATTCGGCCTAGCCGTTGCTTCGTGGGTGCGCCACGGAAGCGTAGCATATCTGCGTTCCAAGGTTAGCACAGTATGTTTTGAAGAGGTTACTGGTGAACTGCGAACCGTTATCTGTGATGATGCGGTTCGGCACCCCGAACCGGCTCACGATGCCCCTGATGAACTTGACCGCGGAGCCCACGGGGATGGTGCGAACGGCCTCCACTTCAGCCCACTTGGTGAACTTGTCCACGGCGACGTAGAGGTAGCGGTAGCCCCCTGGCGCCCGAGGAAACGGGACCAGGATGTCCAGCCCCCAGACTGCGAATGGCCATGAAAGGGGTATAGTCTGCAGGCCTCCGGCCGGCTGATGGATTTGCTTGGTGTGGAACTGGCAGGCCTCACAAGCTCTCACCAGCTCTACGGCGTCATTGAGTGCGGTAGGCCAATAAAACCCACTGCGGAATGCCTTGCCGACGAGGGTCCGCAATGATGAGTGGTGCCCGTAGTCTCCGCCGTGTATGTCCCCCAGTAGTTCCTTTCCTTGCTCCCTGGAAATGCAACGCAGGAGTACATCGTTTGGCCGCTTTCGGTAGAATTCTCCGTCTCTGATGTAGTACGCAGTGGCCTGCCACGCCACTCGCTCCGCTTCCTCCTCTTTCTCAGGCATGGTCCCTTGCGTCAAGTAACTCCGGAGCTCAGTGATCCAGCACTCCTCCTGAGGTTCCATCGTCAGGAGCAGGCGTGCTCCTGAGGCCGGGCCACAGACCGGGGCTCCTGAGGTAGGTGGCTGGGGGAGCTGCTCCCGAGGCTGAGCCGTGTTTGATAGTGACGGCAAGGATGAGGGCTTGAAGAGCCTCTCCTCGAAGACGCCAGGCTCCTAAGGTAGCCGCCTGGATGCCCGCTTGGCGATGTCGTCGGCCTTCTGATTGGTGCCACGGGGCACATGCTGCAACTCCAACCCCCAGAACTGCTTCTCCATCCTGCGGACCTCCGCAAGGTAAGCTTCCATGTGCTCGTCTTTCGGCTCGTACACCTTGTTGGAGAAGTTCACGAGGAGCTATGAATCGCCCTTAATGGTAAGGCGCTTCACCCCCAGGGCTGCCGCGGCCTTCAGGCCTGCTATTAGACCCTCGTATTCTGCTATGTTGTTGGAGACCTTTTCACCTTGTTGGAAGCAGAGCTGTACGGCATAGTAGAGCTTGTCCTGAGTGGGCGATATAAGCACCGCTCCAGCCCCAGCACCATGTCTGGAGAACGCCACGTTAAAGTGCATGACCCAGCCTTCTGGTGCCTTGCTCCCCGGGAAGAGGGACCGATCCTCGTCGGCCTTGAGGCCTGGTGCCTCTGTCCATTCTGCCACAAAATCTGCCAATGCTGCTCCTTTGATGACCCTGGTTGTGCTGAACTCGAGCTGAAATGCCTGCAGCTCTATGTTCCATTCAGCGACCCTTCCGGCTGAGTTAGGGCTCCTGAGCACCCTCTCCAGGGGGTATGACGAGACGACTTTGGTGGGGTGAGCCTGGAAGTAGTGACGCAGCTTGCGCGAGGCTACCAGTAGCGCGAGGAGGAGCTTCTGAGGCATTGGGTACCGGGCCCTCGCGTCCCGTAGCACCGTGCTAACAAAGTAAACTGGGTGCTCGACAAGGCTGGAAGCATCTAGGGTTGCTGCGCCCTCGGGAGGTAAGGGCACCTCACGGGGCGTCGTGGCCTCGGGAGGTGGACCATCTGGTCGGGCGGCCTCTCCTGCCCCCGGTGCATTCCTCGGCAGCTGACCCTCCTCAGCTGCGGTTGCGGCTTCTGCAGTCTTTCCTTGTTCCCGTTTTGTCCTGCCTCGGGCTGCCGTTGCGGCCTTGACTTGGCGCTCCTCCCTAACCGCCACCAGGGCTGCGCTGGCGGAGTAGGGTGTGGCAGCGAGGTACAGCAGCAGGGGCTCCTGAGGGTGCGGAGCCACCATGACTGGGGGACTGGTCAGGTATCTCTTGAGATCTTGAAACGCCTTATCTGCTTCTTCAGTCCACTCAAAGGCCCCTTTCTTCTTCATCGGCTGGAAGAAAGGCAGCGCTCACTCCCCTAGTTTGGAGATGAAGCGCCCTAGCGCGGTCATGCGCCCCGTGAGCTTCTGCATTTCTCTGAGGGTCTTTGGCGGGCCCATGTCCTTGACCGCTTTAACCTTCTCGGGGTTGGCCTCGATGCCACGATGGGACACGAGGAACCCCAAGAGCTTGCCCGAGGGGATGCCAAGCACACATTTCTCCGGGTTGAGCCGCAGGTTTACTGTGTCGAGGCTCGCGAAGGTCTCCTCCAGGTCTTGTATCAGGGTCTTGGCCTCCCGAGACTTCACCACTATGTCATCGACGTAGGCCTCGACATTCCTTCCGAGCTGCTGACCCAGGGTGATGTGCATCAGTCGCTGAAAGGTTGCCCCCGCGTTACGTAGCCCGAATGGCATGCACGTATAGTAGTATACCCCGCATGGGGTCAAGAAAGCAGTCTTCTCGACATCTTCCACGGCCGTCTTGATCTGGTGATACCCGGAGAAGGCATCCAGGAAGCATAGCAGGTCGCACTCCGCAGTGGAATCGACAATCTGGTTGATACGGGGGAGCGGGAACGGATCTTGCGGGCATGCCTTGTTGAGGTTGGTGAAGTCGACACACATGCGTTCTTTCCCCCCCTTCTTGGGCACAACAACAGGGTTGGCCACCCAGTCCGGGTATCGGACCTCGCGAATGACCCCTGCAGCCTCTAGCTTGCGGGTCTCTTGGGTGATGAAAGCCTGCTTCTCCGTGGACTGCCGCCTGGCCTTCTGCTTCACGGGGCGTACATTTGGGCATACGTTGAGGTGGTGCTCGATGACACTTCTGGGGATCCCCGCCAGCTGATCCGGCTCCCAAGCAAATACCTTCTTATTCGAGCGCAAGAACTTGACCAAGGCCTCCTCCTGCTTGGGCTCTAGGTTGGCGCCTATGGTGAAAGTGGCGCCGGAGGACCCGTCCTCGTCGACGGGGATCTGCTTGGTCTCTGCTTTGTCCTGGGTGAACAGCTGCTTCTTCTTGGCGGGCGCAGCCCCCTTGGGCTCCGGGGCCTCCGCGTTGGCGGGCTGTGCCGACGCCGCTGTCTTGAAGGCGAGCTCGAGCACTCGCAATGCGTCCCCGGTGTCCCCACGCACAGTGAGGGTACCATTACTCCCGGGCATCTTCATGAGGTTGTACGCCGGATGCGTGGCGGCCATGAACTGGGCCAGTGCCGGGTAGCCGAGGATGGCGTTGTGAGGAAGGCCGATGGGGGCGATGTCGAAGTAGACCGTCTCCGTGCGGAAGTTGTCGTAGGTGCCGAAGGTCACCGGGAGCCGGATCTGCCCCAGGGAGTCGGATGATCCGCCCCCGACGCCCGAGAAGGATCGGCTGGGTCGCAGCCGCTCCCGGGGTATGCGGAAGAGGTCGAAAGTCTCGACCGAAAGCAAGCTGAGGCCCGCGCCGACGTTGACAAGGGTCCGGGTGATGGCCACCTGGCAGATGGTGGGGGTGCACAACAAGGGGAGCGCGCCTGAGCTGACCGGGTTGGTGGGGTGGTCCTTCGAGCTGAAGGTCAGATTGACCTCGCTCGCCGCCCGGTCCGAGGGAGCCCCCTACCGCGCGGCAGCGGTGCTAACCCAGCGGGCAAAAGGCTTGATGTGGCGACTTGTGGGCGGCGCCTGCGAGCCGCCCAGGAGGGCCGCAACGACCGGAGGCGCCGGTGCCACGATGCAGTTGCTCTGTCGCGTAGGCCGACGCTGGGGTGGTGCTTGTAGCTCGTTACCCGCCGAGCCGGTGGCGATGTTGACGGCGGGCGGCGGGGGACAACGAGAGCGCCCACCGGCGAGGACCGCCGGGGCGGTGCGAGCCCGGCTAGCGCCGCGCATGGTTGCAGCGGCCGAAGGAGGGCGGAGCGGTGGAAGACGGATCCCGGCGCACCCCTACTTGGCGCGCCAAATGTCGGATTTCGGGTTCCGGCTGACCCTTAAGGTTCAAACACTGGGGTGCACGCGGAAATCTCACCTTCAACCTCTCCGTCTCGAGGGGATCTAAACTACTAAAAGAACTGCACGAAAGACACAAGATTTATACTGGTTCGGGCCACCGATGTGGTGTAATACCCTACTCCGGTGTGTGGTGGATGGATTGCCTCCTCGTGCTGGTGAGGATGAACAATACAAGGAAGAACAGCCTCGCCAGGGTCTGTTCTTGGCTGTGGTGATGAACTGCTATGAAGAGTTCAGTCACCCCCTCTCTCTCTCTCTCTGGTCCCGGACCGAACGACCAGGAATCGAACCACCGAAAACCGAACCCATTGCTATGTGGGTGGCTAGTCCTATTTATAGAGGCCTTGGTCCTCTCCCGAAATATTGAGTGGGAAGGGATCCAACAATGGCGGGCTAATTTGAAGGGGGGCAGCGAGTACATCTATCCTGACAAAAGCAGTCTTCGCCTGCCAAAGGCTCTGGTGATCACGCCGCGCTAGGCTCCATGGTGACCTCCGTCTCGTAGTCCTCCTGGCCTTGGTCTCGTTGCACCGAAGTGGCAACCTTTGCCTGATGCCTCAGTACTCTCCTGATACGCTTGCTCCCTTTGCACCAAAGAGGAAAGAGGGAAGCTGCGCGCGCTGGCACCCGCCTGGTGCCCCGTGTCGTCATGGCTTGCGTCATGGGCACCTCGCGAGGTACCCCGCCTTGAACTCTCCGCCTCCTCGTGAGCCAGCCTGACGAGGCTGTGCCTGAGGACGCGTCGTGTCGTCTGCCTCGCGAGGCTTGGCCCCTCGTGAGGGTCTTGAGCCTCGTGTTGATGAAGATGGGCCGCGCTGGGCCCCCACTTGAGCCACGCCGCAGGCCGCAGGCAGGCAAGTCTAGGGACCCCCGTTCCCAGAACGCCGACAATGGTCTCCGGGTCTTCAGAGGTGGTCCTCTTCTTCCCCTGAGGAGAGGAATGTTCGATTCCTCCCTTCCGGACAACCTCCTTCGAGGAGGCTGTAGCTTCCTTGTCCCCTCCCTCGCTTCCCTTTGAAGGCACAACCTCCAACATCCTGACTAGCACGGGACCCGGTGTGGTCTCGGGGAGGGGGGCGGACACCTGATTAGCTTTGCTTTCGCTATCCACTCATGTTTAAAGGACAGCTCTTTTAGGGGCAATTTTATGATAAATATACAGATAGCGAGTCCGGGCACAAGGCTACTTACTTGAGTATCCGGACAATTGCAGCTCAGACCTGCATCCTCTGTAGAATCCGGACACACTACTTGTGGTCCGAAGAACAATTTGTACATCTCCACGGGTGTGATGCCAAGAAAATGTTGGAGAACTTGTGGTCCCCCCGGGTTGAACTCCCATAGGCGGAGGGGGCGACGTTTGCAGGGTAGAACTCGGCGAATTAACATAACCTGCATCACCACGACCAGACTGATGTCTCTTTCTAGGAGATCTCGAATGTGGCCCTGCAACAGGGGCACGTCCTTTGCCGGCCCCCAGTCCAGCCCCGTATTGACCCATGACGCCAGTCGCGGCGGGGGACCCAAGCGAAAGGCAGGTGGCGCCACCCACTTAGGAGCCCTAGGAGCGGTAATATAAAACCACTCTCGTTGCCATAAGCTGTACTCCTCTTGAAAAGAGCCCTCGGGCCATGGAGTACCAGCATTCTTGCTTATAAAAGCACCTCCGCACTCCGCGTGCCGGCCCTCGATCATCTTCGGCTCTACTTTGAAGGCCTTGAGCCATAGTCCGAAGTGAGGAGTGATACGGAGGAAGGCTTCACACACGACGATGAATGAGGAAATATGGAGGATGGACTCCGGGGCTAAGTCGTGAAATTCCAGCCCATAATAATACATGAGCCCCCTCACGAAGGCTCCGTCGGGAAGCCTAGCCCCCGAAGGAAGTAAGACATGAACACCACACTCTCACCGGGCTTGGGAGTGGGAATGACCTGCCCTTGAGAAGGTAGCCTATGCGAGATTTCGCCGGTTAAGAACCTGGCCTCTCTCAACTTCAGCACGTCCTCCTCCGTGACGGAGGAGGGCATCCATCGGCCTCGAAGGTCGGAACCGGACATTGTCGAAGGTCCGAAGCACCTGAAATCTGGAGCCTTAGGTGTTGGAACTCGAGGCAAAGGGCGAACTCATTTGAGCTTGAAAGAAAGGAGTAAGGCCTTGGTCTCTTTATAAGAGGTTGAATACCAAGGGCCTTCCCCGTGACCGTTTGGGACTCGCCTTTGATCGAGAAAATATACCAACGGGTACGATTGGGTTACCCACGCCCGTATTGATGAGAATCCCGGAATAAGGGGACATGATCTCTGCTTTAACAAGACGTGCCAAGGAAACCGCCTCGCTAAACACGCTAAGGTGGGACAATAAAACGATTCGAATAAAGACTTGGCCGTGGTGTGATATCACGCTACGGAATATGTCAGCAGATTAGATTTGTGTAAATATTATTCTCTCTATGGCAATATGTGGAAACTTATTTTGCAGAGCCGGACACTACCTTTGTGTTCAAAATCCTCTATGAAGTGCTTGGAGGAGGAACCCGCCTTGCAATGCCGAAGACAATCTGCGCGCCGGACTCGTCGTCATTGAAGCCTGGTTCAGGGGCTACTGAGGGAGTCCTGGATTAGGGGGTGTCCGTATGGCCGGACTATACCTTCGGCCGGACTCCTGGACTATGAAGATACAAGATTGAAGACTTCGTCCCGTGTCCGGAAGTGACTTTCCTTGGCGTGGAAGGCAAGCTTGGCGATACAGATATGTAGATCCCCTACCATTGTAACCGACTCTGTGTAACACTAGCCCTTTCTGGTGTCTATATAAACCAGAGAGTTTTAGTCCATAGGGAAAAACAACAATCATACCATAGGCTAGCTTCTAGGGTTTAGCCTCTTTGATCTCGTGGTAGATCTATTCTTGTACTACCCATATCATCAATATTAATCAAGCAAGACGTAGGGTTTTACCTCCATCAAGAGGGCCTGAACCTGGGTAAAACATTGTGTCCCCTGCCTCCTCTTACCATCCGACCTAGACGCATAGTTCGGGACCCCCTACCCGAGATCCGCCGGTTTTGACACCGACAATGTGCATCACTAGCATGGCATAACACATAAGAAGGGTTAAAGTTGCCGGCTTGGTTGGGAAGGGAAGTGTTGCCGTTCTTGGCATCACCACCCTTCACGGTGTTCTTCTTCTTCTCCTTAGTAGCACCCTCTCCCTCCTTCACAAAGGTTTGCTTGAGAGGGGGAGGTTGTTTGGCCTTGTCATTCTTCTTATTGTTCTAGGACCTGGGTGCGTACCCAATCCCTTCCTTTGCCACAACTCCCTTTTGATTGCTCAAAAGGTCGTTGAGGTTTTTCTCGCCTTGTATGCAAGAAACAAGGCCTTTCTCAAGTCGCTCCTTCAACTTAGCATTCTCCTCAACAAGATGCACATGCTCACAACATGGGTTAGTAGCATTTGCATTATCAATTAACACAATATGAGGAAATGTGGCTTTCTCCTTGGTTAGATTTACTTGAAGTTGATCATGAGACTCTTTGAGGCTAGCATGCGTACCCTTCAAGACCTTGTGAGCCTTGTCAAGTAGGTCAAACTCCTCTTTGAGTCTAGCAAGATCAACCCCAAGCTTGGCCTTCTCGGAGTTTAGCACGCGAGAAACAACAATAGCATGATCAAGATCTTTCTTTAACTTAGCGTGATCATCATTGTATGACTCCTCAAGAGCCAAACAAAGACCACGCTCTTTCTCAAGAGAATTGGAAAGATCTGAAATCTCATCGGCATAGTCACGACTATGCCCCTCCATCTTAGAGATGGTATCTTCGTGAGCCTCGATCATGTCGTTGGCTTCACCAAGTTGTTCCAAGAGAGCAACGAAGTGCTTCTTGGATTTACACTTGAATTGGCCCATAAAGGACTCAAACTCATTCTCCTCCACATTAGGTCCATCATGTTCATCAATGCAATCCATCAAAGAAGGATTATTAATGATGGTAGTTTTGATGTTGGGGGTTACCTTGTTGGTGGCTTTATCCATGAGGCACTTGGCGGTGATGCTCTCATTGGGTGAGTCGAAGAGTGACACTCGTGGAGTTGTCGCAATGGAAACGGAGGCCATGGCAACCAACCCATCCTCCTCATCATCATCATCCTCATTGTACTCTTCTTGTACCACCAACGCTTTGGGAGGAGTCTTCTTGGTGAAGTTGCTCTTGTTTGGGAAAGACTTGGCTTTGTCCTTTCAGATGAGCTTGCCACCATTGTCTTCCCTCTTCTCATACAGGCACACCGCAACAAAATGGCTCACATTGCCACAATTATAGCAAGTCCTCACACGTTGCTTGCCCTTCGTGCCACTTGAGTTGTTCTTGTTGAAGTTGGGCCTTGAGTTTTTCTTGCTCCAAAATTGCCTTGAAGCAAGATCCATGTGTTCATGATAGGCATACTTTGTATCTTTGGGGTTGCTCTCCTCTTCTTCTTCGTCGTCCTCTTCTTCCACACTAACCTTGACCTTTAATGCAAGGTTGGGCTTCTTTGCTCTTTGATAATGAAGCACCGCATTATCAGTGGTCTTGTCCAAGATGCTCAAGGCCACAAACTCATCCAACACTTCACTTGAGGACAAGGTGTGGAAGTCCGGCCTTTGACGAATGATGGAGGACATGGCCTTGTGGTAAGGCATCATTGCCTTGAGGAATTTGCGTTTGATCCAATTGTCATCCGTGTCCTTGCTCCCATGATGTCGGAGTGAGACCGCGAGTTTGGTTACTCTCTGATAAAGCTCACGAGGTTCTTCATATTCTTTCATTGCAAACTCATCAGCTTCATCTTGCACCACTTCATAGTTGGAGCGTTGAATGCTTACGCTTTCCTTGTAGAGGGAAACAACTTGATGACATGCATCTTTGGCCATGGCGATGTTGGGGAACGTTGCAGAAAACAAAAAAATTCCTATGGTTTCACCAAGATCCATCTATGAGTTCATCTAGCAACGAGTGATCGGATGCATCTACATACCTTTGTAGATCACGAGCGGAAGCATTCAAAGAACGGGGATGAGGTAGTCGTACACGACGTGATCCAAATCACCGATGACCAAGCGCCGAACGAACGGCACCTCTGCGTTCAACACACGTACGGAGCGGATGACGTCTCCTCCTTCTTGATCCAGCAAGGGGAGAGTAGATGTTGAGGAAGATGGCTCCAGCAGCAGCACGACGGCGTGGTGGTGATGGAGCTTGCAGTACTCCGGCAGGGCTTCGCCAAGCTCTATGGAGGAGGAGGAGGTGTTGGAGAGGGAGAGGGAGGCACCAAAGGCGTGGTATGAGAGGCCCTCCTTCCCTCACTATATATAGGGGGGCCTAAGGGGGGCGGCCCTAGGAGATCCAATCTCCTAGGGGGGCGGCGACCAAGGGAGGAGTCCCTCCCCCCCAAGGCACCTAGGTGATGCCTTCCCCCTTTGGGACTCTTCCCATCTTAAACCCTAGGCGCATGGGCCTCTTGGGGCTGGTGCCCTTGGCCCATGTAGGCCAAGGTGCACCCCCTACAGCCCATGTGGCCCCCCGGGGTAGGTGGCCCCACCCGAAGGGCCCCCAGGACCCTTCCGGTGGTCCCGGTACAAGACCGGTGACCCCGAAACTTGTCCCGATGGCCGAAATAGCACTTCCTATATATAATTCTTTACCTCCGGACCATTCCGGAACTCCTCGTGATCTCCGGATCTCATCCGGGACTCCGAACAACATTCGGGTTACTGCATATACATATCCCTACAACCCTAGCGTCACCGAACCTTAAGTGTGTAGACCCTACGGGTTCGGGAGACATGTAGACATGACCGAGACGACTCTCCGGTCAATAACCAACAGCGTGATCTGGATACCCATGTTGGCTCCCACATGCTCCTCGATTATCTCATCGGATGAACCACGATGTCGAGGATTCAAGCAACCCCGTATACAATTCCCTTTGCCAGTCGGTATGTTACTCGCCCGAGATTCGATCGTCGGTATCCCAATACCTTGTTCAATCTCGTTATCGGCAAGTCACTTTACTCGTACCGTAATGCATGATCCCATGACCAGACACTTGGTCACTTTGAGCTCATAATGATGATGCATTACCGAGTGGGCCCAGTGATACCTCTCCGTCATACGGAGTGACAAATCCCAGTCTTGATCCGTGTCAACCCAACAGATACTTTCGGAGATACCCGTAGTCTACCTTTATAGTCACCCAGTTACGTTGTGACGTTTGGTACACCCAAAGCACTCCTACGGTATCCGGGAGTTACACGATCTCATGGTCTAAGGAAAGGATACTTGACATTAGAAAACTCTAGCAAACGAACTATACGACCTTGTGCTATGTTTAGGATTGGGTCTTGTCCATCACATCATTCTACTAATGATGTGATCTCGTTATCAATGACATCCAATGTCCATAGTCAGGAAACCATGACTATCTGTTGATCAACGAGCTAGTCAACTAGAGGCTTACTAGGGACATGTTGGTGTCTATTATTCACACATGTATTACGATTTCCGGATAACACAATTATAGCATGAATAAAGACAATTATCATGAACAAGGAAATATAATAATAGTGCTTTTATTATTGCCTCTAGGGCATATTTCCAACAGTCTCCCACTTGCACTAGAGTCAATAATCTAGTTACATTGTGATGAATCGAACACCCATGGAATTCTGGTGTTGATCATGTTTTGCTCTAGGGAGAGGTTTAGTCAACGGATCTGCTACATTCAGGTCCGTATGTACTTTACAAATATCTATGTCTCCATCCTGAACATTTTCACGAATGGAGTTGAAGCGACGCTTGATGTGCCTGGTCTTCTTGTGAAATCTGGGCTCCTTGGCAAGTGCAATAGCTCCAGTGTTGTCACAAAATAGTTTGATTGGCCCCGACGCATTGGGTATGACTCCGAGGTCGGTGATGAACTCCTTCACCCAAATTGCTTCATGTGCTGCCTCCAAGGCTGCCATGTACTCCGCTTCACATGTAGATCCCGCCACGACGCTCTGCTTGCAACTGCACCAGCTTACTGCCCCACCATTCAAAATATACACGTATCCGGTTTGTGACTTAGAGTCATCCAGATCTGTGTCGAAGCTAGCGTCGACGTAACCCTTTGCGACGAGCTCTTCGTCACCTCCATAAACGAGAAACATTTCCTTAGTCCTTTTCAGGTACTTCAGGATATTCTTGACCGCTGTCCAGTGTTCCTTGCCGGGATTACTTTGGTACCTTCCTACCAAACTTACGGCAAGGTTTACATCAGGTCTGGTACACAGCATGGCATACATAATAGAACCTATGGCTGAGGCATAGGGGATGACACTCATCTCTTCTATATCTTCTGCCGTGGTCGGACATTGAGCTGAGCTCAATTTCACACCTTGCAGCACAGGCAAGAACCCCTTCTTGGACTGATCCATATTGAACTTCTTCAATATCTTATCAAGGTATGTGCTTTGTGACAGACCTATGAGGCGTCTTGATCTATCTCTATAGATTTTGATGCCTAATATATAAGCAGCTTCTCCAAGGTACTTCATTGAAAAACTCTTATTCAAGTAGGCCTTAATGCTGTCCAAGAGTTCTATATCATTTCCCATCAAAAGTATGTCATCTACATATAATATGAGAAATGCTATAGAGCTCCCACTCACTTTCTTGTAAACGCAGGCTTCTCCATAAGTGTGCGTAAACCCAAACGCTTTGATCATCTCATCAAAGCGAATGTTCCAACTCCGAGATGCTTGCACCAGCCCATAAATCGAGCGTTGGAGCTTGCACACCTTGTTAGCATTCTTAGGATCGACAAAACCTTCCGGCTGCATCATATACAATTCTTCCTTAAGGAAACCATTAAGGAACGCCGTTTTGACGTCCATTTGCCATATCTCATAATCATAGTATGCGGCAATTGCTAACATGATTCGGACGGACTTCAGCTTTGCTACGGGTGAGAAAGTCTCATCGTAGTCAACCCCTTGAACTTGTCGATAGCCCTTAGTGACAAGCCGAGCTTTATAGATGGTCACATTACAATCCGCGTCTGTCTTCTTCTTAAAGATCCATTTATTTTCTATGGCTCGCCGATCATCGGGCAAGTCAGTCAAAGTCCATACTTTGTTTTCATACATGGATCCTATCTCGGATTTTATGGCTTCTAGCCATTTGTCGGAATCTGGGCCCGCCATCGCTTCTTCGTAGTTCGAAGGTTCACCGTTGTCTAACAACATGATTTCCAGGACAGGGTTGCCGTACCACTCTGGTGCGGAACGTGTCCTTGTGGACCTACGAGGTTCAGTAGCAACTTGATCTGAAGTTTCATGATCCTCATCATTAACTACCTCTCTAGTTGGTGCAGGCACCTCAGGAACATTTTCTTGAGTTGCGCCATTTTCCGGTTCAAGAGGTAATACTTCATCAAGTTCTACTTTCCTCCCACTTACTTCTTTCGAGAGAAACTCCTTCTCCAGAAAGGATCCATTCTTGGCAACAAAGATCTTGCCTTCGGATCTGAGGTAGAAGTTATACCCAATAGTTTCTTTAGGGTATCCTATGAAGACGCATTTTTCCGACTTGGGTTCGAGCTTTTCAGGTTGAAGTTTCTTGACATAAGCATCGCATCCCCAAACTTTTAGAAACGATAGCTTAGGTTTCTTCCCAAACCATAATTCATACGGTGTCGTCTCAACGGATTTCGACGGAGCCCTATTTAAAGTGAATGTGGCAGTCTCTAAAGCATAGCCCCAAAAAGATAGCGGTAAATCGGTAAGAGACATCATAGATCGCACCATGTCTAATAGAGTGCGATTACGACGTTCGGACACACCATTACGCTGAGGTGTTCCAGGCGGCGTGAGTTGTGAAACTATTCCACATTTCCTTAAGTGTGTGCCAAATTCATGACTCAAGTATTCTCCTCCACGATCTGATCGCAAAAACTTGATTTTTCTGTCACGTTGATTCTCAACCTCACTCTGAAATTCCTTGAACTTTTCAAAGGTTTCAGACTTGTGTTTCATTAAGTAGATATACCCATATCTACTCAAGTCATCAGTGAGGGTGAGAACATAACGATAGCCACCGCGAGCCTCAACACACATTGGAGCGCACACATCAGTATGTATGATTTCCAACAAGTTGGTTGATCGCTCCATTGTTCCTGAGAACGGAGTCTTGGTCATTTTACCCATGAGGCATGGTTCGCACGTGTCAAATGATTCATAATCAAGAGACTCTAAAAGTCCATCTGCATGGAGCTTCTTCAGGCGTTTGACACCTATGTGACCAAGGCGGCAGTGCCACAAATATGTGGGACTATCATTATCAACCTTACATCTTTTGGTATTCACACTATGAACATGTGTAGCATTACGCTCGAGATTCATTAAGAATAAACCATTCACCATGGGAGCATGACCATAAAACATATCTCTCATATAAATAGAACAACCATTATTCTCGGATTTAAATGAGTAGCCATCTCGAATTAAATGAGATCCCGATACAATGTTCATGCTCAAAGCTGGCACTAAATAACAATTATTGAGGTTTAAAACTAATCCCGAAGGTAAATGTAGAGGTAGCGTGCCGACGGCGATCACATTGACCTTGGAACCATTCCTGACGCGCATCGTCACCTCGTCCTTCGCCAGTCTCTGCTTATTCCGCAGCCCCTGCTTTGAGTTACAAATGTGAGCAACCGCACCGGTATCAAATACCCAGGAGCTACTACGAACACTGGTAAGGTCCACATCAATCACATGTATATCACATATACCTTTTGTTTTGCCGGCCTTCTTGTCCGTTAAGTATTTGGGGCAGTTCCGCTTCCAGTGACCACTTCCCTTGCAATAAAAGCACTCAGTCTCGGGCTTGGGTCCATTCTTTGGCTTCTTCCCGGCAGCTTGCTTGCCAGGCGCGGCAACTCCCTTGCCGTCCTTCTTGAAGTTCTTTTTACCCTTGCCCTTCTTGAACTTAGTGGTTTTATTGATCATCAACACTTGATGTTCCTTCTTGACTTCTACCTCTGCTGATTTCAGCATTGCAAATACCTCAGGAATGGTCTTTTCCATCCCCTGCATATTGAAGTTCATCACAAAGCTCTTGTAGCTTGGTGGAAGCGACTGGAGGATTCTGTCAATGACCGTGTCATCCGGGAGATTAACTCCCAGCTGAGTCAAGCGGTTATGTAACCCAGACATAGTGAGTATGTGCTCGCTGATAGAACTATTTTCCTCCATCTTACAGCTGAAGAATTTGTCGGAGACTTCATATCTCTCGATCCGGGCATGAGCTTGAAAAACCATTTTCAGCTCTTCGAACATCTCATATGCTCCATGTCTCTCAAAACGCTTTTGGAGCCCCGGCTCTAAGCTGTAAAGCATGCTGCACTGAACGAGGGAGTAATCATCAACATGTGTCTGCCAAGCGTTCATAACGTCTTGGTTCTGTGGGACGGGAGCTTCACCTAGCGGTGCTTGTAGGACATAATCTTTCTTGGCAGCTATGAGGATGATCCTCAGGTTCCGGACCCAGTCCGTGTAGTTGCTGCCATCGTCTTTCAGCTTGGTTTTCTCTAGGAACGCATTGTAGTTGAGGACTACGTTGGCCATTTGATCTACAAGACATATTGTAAATATTTTAGACTAAGTTCATGATAATTAAGTTCATTTAATCAAATTATTCAATGAACTCCCACTCAGATAGACATCCCTACAGTCATCTAAGTATAACATGATCCGAGTTAACTAGGTCGTGTCCGATCATCACGTGAGACGAACTAGTCAACGTCGGTGAACATCTTCATGTTGATCGTATCTTCTATATGACTCATGGTCGACCTTTCGGTCTTCTGTGTTCCGAGGCCATGTCTGTACATGCTAGGCTCGTCAAGTCAACCCAAGTGTTTTGCATGTGTAAATCTGTCTTACACCCGTTGTATGTGAACGTCGGAATCAAACACCCGATCATCATGTGGTGCATTGAAACAACGAACTGTCGCAACGGTGCACAGTTAGGGGAAACACTTTCTTGAAATTATTATGAGGGATCATCTTATTTACTATCGTCGCTCTAAGTAAACAAGATGCAAAACATGATAAACATCACATGCAATCAAATAATAATAGTGACATGATATGGCCAATATCACATAGCTCCTTTGATCTCCATCTTGGGGCTCCATGATCGTCTTGTCACCGGCTTGACACCATGATCTCCATCATCATGATCTCCATCATCGTGTCTCCATGAAGTTGCTCGCCAACTATTACTTCTATTACTATGGCTAACGCGTTTAGCAATAAAGTAAAGTAATTTACATGGCGTTTCTCAATGACATGCAGGTCATATAAAAATAAAGACAACTCCTATGGCTCCTGCCGGTTGTCATACTCATCGACATGCAAGTCGTGATTCCTATTACAATAGCATGAACATCTCATACATCACATATAGATCATTCATCATTCATCACAACTTTGGCCATATCATATCACAAAGAACTTGCTGCAAAAACAAGTTAGACGTCCTCTAATTGTTGTTGCAAGTTTTACGTGGCTGAATTAGGGTTCTAGCAAGAACATTTTCTTACCTACGTGAAAGCCACAACGTGATTTGTCAACTTCTATTTACCCTTCATAAGGACCCTTTTCATCGAATCCGCTCAAACTAAAGTGGGAGAGACAGACACCCGCCAACCACCTTATGCAACTAGTGCATGTTAGTCGGTGGAACCGGTCTCACGTAAGCGTACGTGTAAGGTTGGTCCGGGCCGCTTCATCCCACAATACCGTTGAAGCAAGATAAGACTAGTAGCGGCAAGAAAGTTGACAACATCTACGCCCACAACAAATTGTGTTCTACTCGCGCAAGAAGAACTACGCATAGACCTAGCTCATGATGCCACTGTTGGTGAACGTTGCAGAAAACAAAAAAATTCCTATGGTTTCACCAAGATCCATCTATGAGTTCACCTAGCAACGAGTGATCGGATGCATCTACATACCTTTGTAGATCACGAGCGGAAGCGTTCAAAGAACGGGGATGAGGTAGTCGTACACGACGTGATCCAAATCACCGATGACCAAGCGCCGAACGGACGGCACCTCCGCGTTCAACACACGTACGGAGCGGATGATGTCTCCTCCTTCTTGATCCAGCAAGGGGAGAGGAGAGGTTGAGGAAGATGGCTCCAGCAGCAGCACGACGGCGTGGTGGTGATGGAGCTTGCAGTACTCCGGCAGGGCTTCGCCAAGCTCTATGGAGGAGGAGGAGGTGTTGGAGAGGGAGAGGGAGGCACCAAAGGCGTGGTATGAGAGGCCCTCCTTCCCTCACTATATATAGGGGGGGGCCTAAGGGGGGGCGCCGGCTCTAGGAGATCCAATCTCCTAGGGGGCGGCGGCCAAGGGAGGAGTCCCTCCCCCCCAAGGCACCTAGGGGGTGCCTTCCCCCTTTGGGACTCTTCCCATCTTAAACCCTAGGCACATGGGCCTCTTGGGGCTGGTGCCCTTGGCCCATGTAGGCCAAGGCGCACCCCCTACAGCCCATGTGGCCCCCCGGGGTAGGTGGCCCCACCCGGTGGACCCCCGGGACCCTTCCGGTGGTCCCGGTACAAGACCGGTGACCCCGAAACTTGTCCCGATGGCCGAAATAGCACTTCCTATATATAATTCTTTACCTCCGGACCATTCTGGAACTCCTCGTGACGTCCGGGATCTCACCTAGGACTCAGAACAACATTCGGGTTACTGCATATACATATCCCTACAACCCTAGCGTCACCGAACCTTAAGTGTGTAGACCCTACGGGTTCGGGAGACATGTAGACATGACCGAGACGACTCTCCGGTCAATAACCAACAGCAGGATCTGGATACCCATGTTGTCTCCCACATGCTCCTCGATGATCTCATCGGATGAACCACGATGTTGAGGATTCAAGCAACCCCGTATACAATTCCCTTTGCCAGTCGGTATGTTACTCGCCCGAGATTCGATCGTCGGTATCCCAATACCTTGTTCAATCTCGTTACCGGCAAGTCACTTTACTCGTACCGTAATGCATGATCCCGTGACCAGACACTTTGTCACTTTGAGCTCATAATGATGATGCATTACCGAGTGGGCCCAGTGATACCTCTCCGTCATACGAAGTGACAAATCCCAGTCTTGATCCGTGTCAACCCAATAGAAACTTTCGGAGATACCCGTAGTCTACCTTTATAGTCACCCAGTTACGTTGTGACGTTTGGTACACCCAAAGCACTCCTACGGTATCCGGGAGTTACACGATCTCATGGTCTAAGGAAAGGATACTTGACATTAGAAAACTCTAGCAAACGAACTATACGACCTTGTGCTATGTTTAGGATTGGGTCTTGTCCATCACATCATTCTCCTAATGATGTGATCTCGTTATCAATGACATCCAATGTCCATAGTCAGGAAACCATGACTATCTGTTGATCAACGAGCTAGTCAACTAGAGGCTTACTAGGGACATGTTGGTGTCTATTATTCACACATGTATTACGATTTCCGGATAACACATTTATAGCATGAATAAAGACAATTATCATGAACAAGGAAATATAATAATAATGCTTTTATTATTGCCTCTAGGGCATATTTCCAACAGGCGAAGGGCCGGAGATGAGGAAGATCTTCGGGTGGAATTGCATCTTGGATGATGAAGAGAGCATTCTCGTTGAATTGATTATCCGCGTCTTCTCTAGGAGTGAAGTTGCTTCGGTCATGCGGATAGAAACCTTCTTAAATGATTCTCCAAAGATTAGTATTCACATGATTTAAATGACGCTTAAAGCGATATACCCAAGAATCAAAGTCCTCATTTTTCACAATCTTGGGGGGAGGACCGGCATGATTCAAATGAGTGGAAGGAATCGGTCCACCATAAACAAGTGGAGGCTCCACATGGGCAAAGATGCCAGTGCCATTTTTACCACTAGAAGAAGGAACTTGATCACTAGTAGCTTCCCCCTTGTCGGAGTTAGCATCTGTCACCTTGTTAGTGGGATCACCCACTCTCAACGGTGCAGTGGATAGTTTAAGCCCTTCTATGAATTTGTTAAACATGCTTTCAACCTCGGTCGTCATGGAGGTCTTCAATGTGTCCAAGGCCACATTGAATTCCTCACGAGAGACCGCGGTTCCCCCATCGGCCGTAGACGAGATTGGATTCACACCGGAGTGCTCCTCTGCACCGTCTATGGTGTCAACCATACTCTTTGGATGGCAAAGTCCTTAGTAAAGAGACGAGGCTCTGATACCAATTGAAAGGATCAATATAGTTGACTAGAGGGGGTGAATAGGCAACTAACAATTTTTAGCTATTCTTTACCAGTTTAAACTTTGCATCAAAGTAGGTTGTCTAGATATGCAACGAGGTGAGCAACCTATATGATGCAACAACAAAAAGTACACAAGCAAGCTAAGGATACAACACAAAATCTTGCACAAGTAAAGCCACGAGATAACCAAGAGTGGAGCCGGTGAAGACAAGGATGTGTTACCGAAGTTCCTTCCTTTTGAGGGGAAGTACGTCTCCGTTGGAGCGGTGTGGAGGCACAATGCTCCCCAAGAAGCCACTAGGGCCACCGTATTCTCCTCACGCCCTCACATGATGCGAGATGCCGTGATTCCACTATTGGTGCCCTTGGAGGCGGCGATCGGACCTTTACAAACAAGATTGGGGCTCTCTCCACAACCGAATTGGAGGCTCCCAACGAAACCATGGAGCTTCACCACAATGGAATATGGCTCCGAGGTGACCTCAACCGTCTAGGGTGCTCAAACACCCCAAAGTAACAAGATCCGCAAGGGATGAGTGGGAGGAAACAAATTTCTCTTGGTGGAAGTGTAGATCTGAGCCTTCTCAACCAATCCCTAGAAAATCAACAAGTTTGATTGGGTAGGGAGAGAGATCGGGCGAAAATGAGCTTTGGAGCAATACATGGAGCTTGGGAAAAGAGGTAGGTCAACTTGGAGAAGAAGACCTCCTTTTATAAGTGGGGAAGACAATCCAACCGTTACCCTTGCTCAGCTCCGCATATGGCGGTACTACCGCAGTGGTGGGCGGTACTACCGTTGTGGCCAGCGGTACTACCGTTCCACCTCGTGGTACTGCCCTGCCGCAAGACGCAGAGCAGGATCTGGACCTAGGGCGGTACTACCATGGTGGTAGGGTGGTACTACCGCCTATGAGCGGTACTTCTGCCTCTACTGCCGCAGCTAGTGCCACACAACCCGACACGAGAGGAGAGCCCTCGAATCGAGGCGGTAGGAGCATGGAGCCGCAGCGGTACTACGGCTCCAAGAAGTACTACCACTGCGGAGCGGTACTGCTGCTTGTACCTCTTGAGCGGTACTACCGTTGTGGCTCGCGGTACTACCGCTGGGACCAGACCACAGGGAGAAGGCAGCAAAGGAGCCTTCAACGAACCGGAAAAGCTAAGAGGGTGCAAAAAGGGATGTGTACGTGTTGATTCCACCCTAGCCTCACCAATGCGGACCCCCTCTTAATAGTATGGCTTTCCTACGACTCAAATCCACTGAAAAGAAACGTAGACAAACGCCGTCTTCAATAGTCTTGGAGGGGCTCTAAACCGTCTTGTGCCTAGTGATGAAACGTCTGAAATACTCAAGGAACACGATTAGTCCGCAAAAGAATTATCATCAATCACCAAAACACCTGAGGGATAAATATGCCCTTACAGTTGTGCCTGAGCATGAAGGAGCGGTGTTATTTACACAGTTCACTCAATTTTATCATCAAATGCATGATTGGGAAATTCACGTTCAGCTGCAAAATGATTTTGTTGAGCATATGTGGGCTCACTTGGCAGCCAATAGTGTATTTTTTTAAAATATATTCAAGACAATTTAATTTTTATTTGGCTTGTAAACTATGATATATTTATTTGGCTTGTGAACTATGCTATATTTGTTTGCTTGTGAAACTATGTAAAATGTTTGTATTTTGTTTGAAAAACCACAAATAAAAAAGAGGGCGGAGGACGAACGGGCGCCCGACCCAAACGGACAAAAAACGGACAAAACGCATGTTTTTTTGGGTCAGCGCATTGAAGTTGCTCCAAGGATTTTAGTTTTGATGAAGCTTGAGAATGTGGCTCCAACTCGCTTGGTTGCCTGCCAAACATGATTTCGCCATTGCTCACGCTTTTGCCACCCCTTATCGTATTTTTGATTAGCTAGTCATAAAAAGTTTAGGTTTTTTGTGGATATAAGTGGCCCATATGCTATTTTTTTATAAAAAAACTTTAGCTTCATTTTTGTCAACCCTGAAGATAAAATAAAGACAAAAGCCAACAAGTTAAGAGTGAACTTGTCATGTTTGCTTGCCAACAGGCACTTGAAAGTTTCATCTCATCGTACCTCATGTACAAATGGACCAGAGGATACAAATCATATATTATTTCAATGTCAGATGGTGAAATATGTTTGGAGAGGGTTGGGTATGGACGATGTAATTAAAAAAGCTTGTGAGATGGACCGTGTTGGTGAAGTTGTTCTTGAGTTTTTACTCCATTTGGCTGATCGGGATTTATCTATTTTGGGTCTTAAAAATGTTCGTGAGACGATCACCATTACCACTTGGTATTTGTGGTGGGAAAGGCATAAGTTCATTCATGGTGAGAGGACACAGGATATTAATCAAGTTGCTTTGGAGATTCATGCTTTTGCGGATAACTATGTGGTCCCTTCTTCCCTGATGTGACCATGAAGAGGGGGTTGGACTTGGCCCACTGTGGAGTTTTTTAAACTTAATTTTGATGCCTCTTTCGACTAAGACCTGCTTAGCGGCTCGGCTAGTGCAATTTTGAGATATGCTAGCAGAAAGTTTATCTGGTTGAGGGTGGGGTGGGTGTGACACTCCAAAAAATTTAATTTGGTTTTCATCAAAAACTTTGTTGGATTTTAAAAGAGAGCATTTAAAATTTCTTTTCCAGAAATCCTTCCTCTTAAAAAAACTTCCTTTTCTTTGGTAAGGATTTTTATTTTTCTTCAAACTATGATGTTTGATCATTCAAAACTTCTTCTCTGTTGGTTCCCTTCTCAAATTATATTTTTGGGAGTTTAATATTTTTCTTTTAAAAAGAAACTCTATGAAAATTGGGGATTTTCATATCTTGAAACCCCCCCATGACTTTGTATTTTTGCCCATGTGGTAAAACCTCTCAAAATCCCTTCCTCCTCCTTGTAATCAACCTAAGTTCTCTGTCCCAACTAATCCAAACAAGTTTTGGATTTTATTCTAATTAATTTTCCTCCCAAATCATTTCTGTCAATTATTTGGAGCCCGAGTGTTTTTCAAAGCAAGTACCCTATTTCATTTGAGTTTTGACCTCAAACCAACTCCTCTCGATTGTCCTTAGCATCCACAACCCAGAACCATCTTGATCCACTCCTCCTCTTTTCAAATTTTTCAAATTTCAGCCTCTGCAAGTTTGGACCAGATTTGCCAAATTTGGTGAAATTCATATCTATACTTCTCCAAAAATTCCACCAAAATTCAGGCAGCCTACTGGAGCAATGAGTAGCCACTCCACCAAAAATCAGCTCAAGGAAAAATCCCTAGAGGCCAAATTCATTCTGTCGAACACTTGGTGTGCACTATTGCTGTTCACATTCAGTAAAATTCAGAGTTCAGTGTCGTTTTCGTTCGTCAGCTTCATTCACGCGTAGACAGTGCCCTTGGCACGTTCCTCGCCGCCTCTTCCTCCTGGCTGGAGCACCGCACGCACGCTTGGCGCCATCCTGGCATCGGTGGCACCCTGGCCCGCCTGCGCCGGCGTGTCTTGCGGCGGCCGAACCACCGTAGCGGTCGACAGGGAGCAGAACGGCGGCTCAACGCCGTTCGGCGCCGCCCAACGCTTCTCTACCCTCCGCGTGGCTCATGCATGCCAGCGCAGCCCCGCTGCACCGTCGCCGTGGCCAGACAGCACTGGACGCGCTCTCTGCCGCCGACGGACCCGCGCCGTCCCGTTCCGGCCAAAACCTGCCCTAAGCTTCTAATCCAAGTCCGTTTAGCGTCTGAATAGAACCAGTGGACCTCCATGTTGATGCCCAACCTCCTAAACTCCCCGACCAAGCACTGCACCGCCGTAATCCATCGCCGGAGATCCCCGTTCACGGCCAGCGCCTCGGATCGCCTATAAAAGGAGACCCCGAGCTCGCCCTCGAGCACGCACCACCACTGCACCCCACAAACACCCCACCAGGCCACTAGGAGGACCTCGAAGAGGTCTCCTCCCCCGACTCCGGCCGCCCCGTTCCGCCTCGGCCTACATCTTGATTCGCTCCGGTGAGGCCATCTCCGACCCCCAAACCTCGTCAGTAGCATCCTCGAGCAACCACTGAGCTCACCCAAGCGTCAATTTGGCCTTCGCAGCTCTCCCCGACGAGATCCATCTCCACCCGAACCACCGTCCGCCGGAGCAAGGCTCGCCGTCGATGTGGTGCTCGCCGACTGCCACCACCACCACCAACCGACGCAGAAGGGCGCCCTGAACACGGAGGTACCTTCCGATCCCCCTGCCTCATCGTGGATCACCACCGGCGACCACCGCGGCTCTCGGGCACCGTCGAGCTCTGCCGCCTCTTTTAAATTTTAAACCTGACAGGCGGGACCCGCCTGTCAGCCTCTCCGTCCTTTCTAAACAAATCGTTTTCTAAAAACGCCTTCGGGCAAAATACGCTTTTCCCTCTGGGCTGGCGTATTCGAGACTGGAGCGTTTTCTGTTTTTATTAACTAGCCCCTGGAAACTTTCTGTTTCATTACAGATGAGTCCCTGGACAAAAACCTTTATAACTTTTTAACAGAAGCATATTTTGGATTGATTCTTTTTCTGTCCTCTTTAGAATTTGGTCTAGTTTTTTATCAGATTTATTTGAAAAATACTTGGAATAATTTTTGTGCACCTCTCGGTATTTACGTTAGCGCGTGTGTTTTCTTTATACCATAGATACCGAAGGAGGTGACGGAGCCGCGAACTTCACCGAGCTAGGCTCCGACTACTCTGAACCAGGCAAGCATGTTTGAATTTTTGATATGATGAGTGTCTTGGCATGTTTTGCATTTAGTAAGTTTCATGGCATGTTGATGAGCATACCGATGAACGTTATTTTCATGCGTTGTTGAGGTAAGTGAGTTTGATGATACATAGATGGATGGATGTGAGTATGAATGGCCCTGTGTTGGCATGAGGATGGGTAAGATGGCAGTGTTGTAGCATGCCAGTCTTATACCAGACTATATGACTACAGTGTCAAACCGTATCGGTCCAGTTCCTCCCATTTCCTTCCCTGTACTACCACATGTTTTCCGCAAGGAATATGGCTTAGTAAGTTGCAAACCGCTTTCCTGGTACACACCAAAAGGAGAGGCCGGGATGATGGTTCCACGGCCCTGGATTAAAGCCAGTCATCCGGTCAGGGGGCATGGGTGTTTCCGGTTGGGACCGAGAGGGGCACCCCTTAGAGCGCGCGTATATAAATTTGATCCCATGCTATTCGAGATTGTGATCTCCCCGTCTCAAAAGTTTTTCTTGGACGATGTCTAGGGTGAGTCCTGGCATCGAGAGGTAGGATGGGTGTGTACTGGTTAGCTGTGTTTTCTTCCGAAATACCGTAAACGGAACTAGTCCTTCGTGACTACGGAAATCCGTTGACTGTGGGAATTTTTTTTGTACAAACTCTGCAGAGTCATAAATCTCCAAATCATCTTATCCATTATCCAAATTTTGCGCTAACTTATTCTGACAAGTGCCAGTTTTGGTGACAGATACTCCGGTGAATCACATGTGTGCTAAGCCCGGTTAAATGTTTGTTCCTGTGGATGGACTAACCCGTTTACTATCATGAATTGAATATTTATTATGAGTATTATTTACTTGTGAATAAAAGCCCTTTCTGCGATGTCGCTCAGACGTCCGACTGTGGCATTATTATTATTTACTTTTCAATAAAAGCCCTTTCTGCGATGTCGCTCAGACGTCCGACTGCGACATTTCCTTTAAAGCCCTTTCTGTGATGTCGCCCCGACGTCTGACGGTGGCATTTCTTTTAAAGCCCTTTCTGTGATGTCGCTCCGATGTCCGACTGTGGCATTTCTTTTAAAGCCCTTTATGTGGTGTCGCTAAAACTCCCGACTGTGGCACTTCTTTTAAAAGCCCTTTATGAGGTGTTGCTAAGACGCCCGACTGTGGCATTTCTTTTAAAGCCATTTATGTGGTGTCGCTAAGACGCCCGACTGTGGCATGATTTTCTGTTATTATTTGTTCACCTTTCGAGGCGTCGCTTCAGACACCCGATCGGTTTTCATTTATATTTTGTTGGGATTTCAGGCGGACTACCGCCGTTTCCCTTTTACTTACTTTGTTATGCAAATTTTTTGAATGTGCATTGGAAAAATTAATCATGACGCATTCATGCATGCATTTGTTATATCTTACGTCCGAACTATCTTGCGAGTACTTTCAAAGTACTCACTGGCTTGTTGATTTGGCCAGATGCTGACGAAGGCGATCTCATGGATGAAGAGTTCGATAGCGAGTCCGACGCCTAGAGGAATCCCAGTCAGTCTCGTGCGACCCTGGATTTGGTCATTGTATTATATCCGCTTCCGCAACTCAAATAAAATTCATCGAGCCTCACCTCGACGCTCGATGAGATGCCAGTTTGAGAGTCATGTTATCACACTCCCCACTGTGTTATTCCACCATCACTTTATCCTCGAGTCAGTAGTATGCCACCACACCATTGTGTTATATCCGCCATTATGTATAATTATTGGCGCGCTTGTAATAATTTGTTGAGCAGCCCTAGCTCAACCCTGTAATATATTCTATGCTACTGGCTTATTGTATCAAGAATTTGTCTGCCAGTGAGGAGGATTTCTCTTATGCTGGACTCAAAAGATTGGTTTCTCAATAAATATTTTTATTGGAAAACCGGTCGTGACAAGCTTGGTACCAGAGCCAGGCTGACTGTAGGAAGCCACTAGGTGCGATCGCTAATCGGTTATTAGCATGATAGAGCCGATTTATATTTTTGCAATTGTAGTCATTTTCTGACAGTCAGCATAAATTTATGATCTGATCATTCAGGATTTTTGCCTACTTTTGTAGATGGCCGACAACAGCTGCGAGTCTCAGACCTTCGCCAACGTACCCGATGGGTTCGTCAAGCTTCTCTCCTTCATCATTCAGGTCGGGATGGGGCCGTCCGTGCGCCCAGTCTTCACACTCTGCCAGCACAAAGTCAACGACAGTCTGACCATGCACTAGGCCGCGGTGCAGTTCAAGGGAGGGCGTGGTGAGTTACGCCGCTTCCGGTTCGTGGGAAGAGCCATGCCTACGGAGAGGCATGCTATGCAGATGGCAGCCCGCGAGGCGATAGCTCGCCTCAGGGATGTCCTTCCCGTAATGAAGACTCGTCGTTACCGCTATCTTCCATGCCATGTGCCCTACACCTGTCACTACGCATTCTCCTTCCCCAGAGGAGAACGAGACGAGGCTTTTGAGATGCTTATTGAGTATCTCCGGGCTCTGGAGGCAGCCTTCGACAACCTGGTGGACGACTTCGTGGCTGCCCGCATGGACTCAGTCCATGGCTGTGCCGCCAACAGGAGGGAGCTCCTGCCCACCGCACCGCCACTGACTTTTGTCTCGTCCTCAGCATCTTATGCACCTACTCGCCGCCTGCCCACTACCGAAGAGTTCAACCAAGTCATTGCGCCCACTCCAGCGCGCACTGCACCACCCATTGTGCCCACTCCTATTCGTGTTGCTCCGCCCCTGGCACCCGCTCCATCGACTCGACGCAGCACTTCCCGTCTGGAGCCTATTAGTGAGGAGGAGGTCGAGTCCCCTGCCTCACTGCGCCTCACCCTTGGCAGGGCCAAGGAGACCGTCAACGTTTCCGACTGAGTACGCTTAGCCGTCATGCGATGTACCAATTTGTAAGATATGTTTATATGTACATAGGTTGTGAGAAGTAGCTTGTTTGCGCATCATGTAGAGCTGGAGAAGTGCACTAGCCTAAATAACATGTCAGGATTATGTACGCATATCCTGAGTGATGTATTGTATAATTATCGCCCGCGTGTAAGATATGTAATGAGCAGCCCTTCTCCGTGCGCAAATCAATTTGTTTTCTTAAGTGATCTTGGTCATTTAAATTATTTGCCATCCTTGTGCATTTTTTTGGGGGTTATTTTTTTTGCGACCATTTTCACTTTTCTTATGAGTTTTACAAAATATATCCCCAGAGTGAAAAATGTCTCGCCCTTGGACTCGCTCCATGCCTACTCCGCCAGAGGAAAATTATGACACTCAACCAGGCAACAATTTCACACAAGGGCAGTCGAGTCAACAAGGTAGTGAAACGGCACTTTCCCAAATGTGCCGCCTTTATGAACAGAGTCAGCAACAACATCGTGAAATGATGAACCAAGTCATCAACATGGGAAATCACCATGGACAGTATCAGCAGCATTCCAAGTTATCTGAGCTACAGAAGACACGTCCCCAAACATTTTCTCATACTGACAAGCCTCTTGAAGCCGAGGACTGGCTTCGAGATATGGAGAGGAAATTAATTATTGCAAAATGTTCAGACCCCGAAAAGGTATTGTATGCTCCGCACTATCTCATAGGAGCAGCCGCATCGTGGTGGGAGAATTTTCTCCACATGCATCCCAACGAAAATGACATAACCTGGGATGATTTCAAGGAAGGTTTCCGTGGTGCACACATTCCTAAGAGCATTATGAAAATCAAGAAGAGAGAGTTCGATGACCTCAAACAAAGGAACATGACAGTGTCAGATTACAACGGTCAATTTACTCTATTGTCTCGCTACGCCAATGAGGAACGTATGACTGAAAGTAAGAAGATGGAGAAATTCCTTGACGGTCTGGCGCCCGCGCTTAAATGCCAACTAGTCGTGCACACTTTTCCAGATTTTAAAACGCTGGTGGACAAAGCGATTACTCTGGAAAATGAGAGACGCAGCCTGGAAGATATCCGCAAGCGAAAAAGGGACCAGACCAACCATGCTCGCAATCACCGAAGCAGGACAGATTTTCAAAAGGGTGGGACGCACAAATCCTCATCCAACGTCTCACGCCCAATCAAGAATTTTCATGCAAGAGACAAGGAGTTCACATATCGCCCCGGCGTTACTTGTTACGCCTGTGGAGAGGAAGGACACTATGCCAAACAGTGTCCCAAGCCTAGAAACTCAACCCCAAAGCCGAACAACAGCGGAAATAATTCAGCGCCCAATCGAAACAATTTCAATCCCAGCAACAACCACAGGAAGGGTCATCTGAACCACGTAACCAAAGAGGAGGCACAAAATGCTCCGGATATCGTACTCGGTACGTTTCCTGTCAACACAATACCTGCAATGGTTTTGTTTGATTCTGGAGCTTCTCACTCTTTCATTTCAAAAAGTTTTGCTTTGCAAAATAATTTTTCGATACTTCCTTTGGAGAAATCCATGATCATCAAGTCCCCTGGGATTCAGCAAGTCACTCAGAATTACTGTCAGGATGTGGTCATTGAGTTCGAAGGATTGGAGTTTCACGCCAACCTTATTGTACTGGAAAACAAAGGACTGGATGTCATCCTAGGGATGGATTGGCTAACCACCAACAAGGGTTTTATTGACTGTTTCAACCGGACCGTAATCCTCATGCACCACCGCGGGAAGACAATAAGAGTGTCAGCCAAGGAAGGAAAAATACCCCGGCAACCGAGATTGAATAAGGTGGACGTTTCTGAGCTAAACAAGGTTCTAGTAGTGTGTGAATTTCTAGACGTATTCCCCGAAGAGCTACCAGGCATGCCACCAGACCGAGAGATAGAGTTCAGCATTGAGCTCGCACCAGGAACCACCCCCATATACAAGAAACCATATCGAATGGCACCATCCGAGTTGGTTGAATTGAAGAAACAAATAAAAGAATTGCTAGACAAAGGATACATTCGAGCCAGCTCCTCACCTTGGGGATCACCAATTCTATTTGCCAAAAAGAAGGATGGAACACTGAGATTGTGTATTGACTATCGAGCACTTAACATGGTCACAGTCAAGAACAAATACCCGATGCCAAGGATAAACGATTTGTTTGATCAACTCGCTCAGGCCAAGGTATTCTCAAAGATTGACTTAAGATCTGGATACCATCAATTAAAGGTGCGAATGGAAGATATCCCCAAAACAGCCTTCACCTCCAGATATGGACTGTATGAGTTCACAGTAATGCCATTTGGATTAACTAATGCCCCTACATATTTTGTTCACCTCATGAACAAAGTATTTATGAAGTTTATGGACAAGTTCGTTCTGGTATTCATCGACGACATTCTGGTATACTCCAAGACACTAGAAGAGCACGCGGAACATCTCAGGATTGTACTAGGAGAACTCAGGAAACACCAATTGTATGCCAAGTTCAGCAAGTGCGAATTTTGGCTCAGACAAGTAGGCTTTCTAGGCCACGTACTAACCCAAGACGGTATCGCAGTGGACCCGGAGAAAGTCAAGGCCATACTTGGCTAGAAGTCGCCAGCGAGCGTAACAGACATACGGAGTTTCTTGGGAATGGCAGGATATTACCGCAGATTTATTGAAGGATTCTCCACCATAGCCAAGCCTATGACACAGTTACTCAAGAAAGAAAAGAAGTTTGAATGGACAGAAGCCTGCGAGAAAAGTTTCCAAGAGCTAAAGCGGAAATTAACAACGGCACCAGTATTAATTGTGCCAGACATACACAAAAATTTTGAAGTGTATTGTGACGCGTCCAGAAAGGGTCTCGGATGCGTGTTGATGCAAGAAGGCAAGGTTGTCGCCTACGCTTCAAGGCAACTTCGCAAGCATGAGGAAAATTATCCCACTCATGACTTAGAAATGGCAGCAGTCATTCATGCACTCAAGGAATGGAGGCATTTCTTACTTGGGAATCGATGTGAAATATATACGAATCATAAAAGTCTCAAATATATTTTCACGCAGCCAGAACTAAATTTACGGCAACGACGCTGGTTGGAATTAGTAAAGGATTATGATGTTGGTATCCACTACCATCCAGGTAAAGCAAATGTAGTGGCCGATGCTCTTAGTCGGAACCCCAGCTCCGACGAAAACAGTCTGCAAAGCTTGAGGCCCGAATTCCAACAAGAATTTGCCAAACTCAACTTGATAATGGTAGCAAAAGGCACCATATCAAACTTGGAAATACAACCCAACCTTGTGGAGGAAATTAAAGAAGCTCAGCCTGGTCACCCCAGCATCGAAGGCGTCAAAAGAAAGGTAAGGATGGGCAAGGCCTCGGCATTCATCATAGATGATGGAGGAATATTATGGTACGGAGACAGACTCTGCGTACCAAATATAAAGGACCTCAAACAGCAAATCCTAGCTGAAGCCCACACCGCCCCGTACTCGATCCACCCTGGAGGAACCAAGATGTATAAAGATATTCAGGAAAGATTTTGGTGGCACGGTATGAAGAGGGACATAGCCACCTTCATTGCATGTTGCGACTCTTGTCAACGCATAAAAGCTGAGCATCAGAGACCAGCCGGACTACTGCAACCGAACAAAATACCTGAGTGGAAATGGGATGAAATAGGGATGGATTTCATTGTCGGACTACCTCGGTCACGACATGGGAATGATACCATATGGGTCATCACCGACAGATTAACCAAGGTGGCACATTTCATTCCAGTGAAGACAACCTACAACGCTCAGAGGCTTCCAGGATTTATCTCTCCCGTATAGTTTGTCTGCACGGTGTCCCGAAGACTATAATATCCGACAGGGGCACTCAATTCGTCTCGAGATTTTGGGAGCATTTACAACAGGCTCTGGGAACTCAACTAGCCTTCAGTACAGCATACCACCCACAGACCGATGGACAAACGGAACGCGTAAACCAGGTTTTAGAAGACATGCTGAGAGCATGTGTCCTCACATATGGAACCAGTTGGGAAGAAAGCCTGCCATACGCCGAGTTCGCGTACAACAATAGCTACTAGGCCAGCCTACAAATGGCACCATTTGAGGCTTTATACGGACGGAGATGTCGTACCCCGTTAAATTGGTCAGAGACCGGAGACAGCCGCATCTTCGGACCAGACATGCTCAGAGAAGCCGAGGAAAAATTCAAGCTAATCAGAGACCGACTTAAGACCGCTCAAAGTCGACAGAAGAGTTATTATGATCAGAAACATCATGGGGTTAGCTTCGAGCCCGGTGATTTCGTATACCTGAGAGTATCTCCTATGAGAGGATTGCAACGATTCAAGATTAAAGGGAAGCTAGCACCAAGATTCATCGGACCATTCTGTATAATGGCGCGAAGAGGCACGGTAGCCTACCAGCTAGACTTACCCGAGGAATTATCCGATGTCCACGACGTGTTCCACGTCTCGCAATTGAGGAAGTGCATAAGCAACCCAGAGAAACAAGTATCCCATGAGAGCATTGACGTGCAGCCAGACCTCACTTACCGGGAACGTCCAGTAAGAATATTAGAGGAGTCTGAAAGGAGGACCCGACAGAAGACCATCAAATTCTTCAGAGTCCAGTGGAGCAATCACACCGACAGTGAAGCAACTTGGGAAAGAGAGGATTTTCTTTGGACAGAGCATCCACACTTATTTGAGGGACAGCTGAAATCTCGGGGACGAGATTTTTCCTAAGGGGGTAGGTGTTGTGACACTCCAAAAATTTTAATTTGGTTTTCATCAAAAACTTTGTTGGATTTTAAAAGAGAGCATTTAAAATTTCTTTTCTAGAAATCCTTCCTCTTAAAAAACTTCCTTTTCTTTGGTAAGGATTTTTATTTTTCTTCAAACTATGATGTTTGATCATTCAAAACTTCTTCTCTGTTGGTTCCCTTGTCAAATTATATTTTTGGGAGTTTAATCTTTTTCTTTTAAAAAGAAACTCTATGAAAATTGGGGATTTTCATATCTTGAACCCCCCCCCCCCCATGACTTTGTATTTTTGCCCATGTGGTAAAACCTCTCAAAATCCCTTCCTCCTCCTTGTAATCAACCTAAGTTCTCTGTCCCAACTAATCCAAACAAGTTTTGGATTTTATTCTAATTAATTTTCCTCCCAAATCATTTATGTCAATTATTTGGAACCTGAGTGTTTTTCAAAGCAAGTACCCTATTTCATTTGAGTTTTGACCTCAAACCAACTCCTCTGGATTGTCCTTAGCATCCACAACCCAGAACCATCTTGATCCACTCCTCCTCTTTTCAAATTTTTCAAATTTCAGCCTCTGCAAGTTTGGACCAGATTTGCCAAATTTGGTGAAATTCATATCTATACTTCTCCAAAAATTCCACCAAAATTCAGGCAGCCTACTGGAGCAATGAGTAGCCACTCCACCAAAAATCAGCTCAAGGAAAAATCCCTAGAGGCCAAATTCATTCTGTCGAACACTTGGCGTGCACTGTTGCTGTTCACATTCAGTAAAATTCAGAGTTCAGTGTCGTTTTCGTTCGTCGGCTTCATTCACGCGTAGACAGTGCCCTTGGCACGTTCCTCGCCGCCTCTTCCTCCTGTCTGGAGCACCGCACGCGCGCTTGGCGCCATCCTGGCGTCGGTGGCACCCTGGCCCGCCTACGCCGGCGTGTCTTGCGGCGGCCGAACCACCGTAGCGGTCGACAGGGAGCAGAACGGCGGCTCAACGCCGTTCGGTGCCGCCCAACGCTTCTCTGCCCTCCGCGTGGCTCATGCATGCCAGCGCAGCCCCGCTACACCGTCGCCGTGGCCCGACAGCACTGGACGCGCTCTCTACCGCCGACGGACCCGCGCCGTCCCGTTCCGACCAAAACCTGCCCTAAGCTTCTAATCCAAGTCCGTTTAGCGTCTGAATAGAACCAGTGGACCTCCACGTTGATGCCCAACCTCCTAAACTCCCCGACCAAGCACTGTGCCGCCGTAATCCATCGCCGGAGATCCCCGTGCACGGCCACCGCCTCGGATCGCCTATAAAAGGAGATCCCAAGCTCGCCCTCGAGCACGCACCACCACTACACCCCACAAACACCCCGCCAGGCCACTAGGAGGACCTCAAAGAGGTCTCCTCCCCCGACTCCGGCCGCCCCATTCCGCCTCGGCCTACATCTCAATTCGCTTCGGTGAGGCCATCTCCGGCGCCCAAACCTCGTCAGTAGCATCCTCGAGCAACCACTGAGCTAACCCAAGCGTCAATTTGGCCTTCGCAGCTCTCCCCGACGAGATCCATCTCCACCCGAACCACCGTCCGCCGGAGCAAGGCTCGCCATCGACGTGGTGCTCGCCGACCGCCACCACCACCACCAACCGACGCGGAAGGGCGCCCTGAACACGGAGGTACCTTCCGATCCCCCTGCCTCGTCGTGGATCGCCGCCGGCGACCACCGCGGCTCTCGGGCACCGTCGAGCTCTGCCGCCTCTTTTAAATTTTAAACCTAACAGGCGGGACCCGCCTGTCAGCCTCTCTGTCCTTTCTAAACGAATCGTTTTCTGAAAACGCCTTCGGGCAAAATACGCTTTCCCCTCTGGGCTGGCGTATTCGAGACTGGAGGGTTTTCTGTTTTTATTAACTAGCCCCTGGAAACTTTCTGTTTCATTACAGATGAGTCCCTGGACAAAAACCTTTATAACTTTTTAACAGAAGCATATTTTGGATTGATTTTTTTCTGTCCTCTTTAGAATTTGGTCTAGTTTTTTATCAGATTTATTTGAAAAATATTTGGAATAATTTTTGTGCACCTCTCGGTATTTACGTTAGCGCGTGTGTTTTCTTTATACCATAGATACCGAAGGAGGTGACGGAGCCGCGAACTTCACCGAGCTAGGCTCCGACTACTCTGAACCAGGCAAGCATGTTTGAACTTTTGATATGATGACTGTCTTGGCATGTTTTGCATTTAGTTAGTTTCATGGCATGTTGATGAACATACCGATGAACGTTATTTTCATGCGTTGTTGAGGTAAGTGAGTTCGATGATCCATAGATGGATGGATGTGAGTATGAATGGCCATGTGTTGGCATGAGGATGGGTAAGATGGCAGTGTTGTAGCATGCCAATCTTATACCAGACTATATGACTACGGTGTCAAACCGTATCGGTCCAGTTCCTCCCATTTCCTTCCCTGTACTACCACATGTTTTCTGCAAGGAATATGGCTTAGTAAGTTGCAAACCGCTTTCCTGGTACACACCAAAAGGAGAGGCCGGGATGATGGTTCCATGGCCCTGGATTAAAGCCAGTCATCCAGTCAGGGGGCATGGGTGTTTCCGGTTGGGACCGAGAGGGGGGCACCCCTTAGAGCGCGCGTATATAAATTTGATCCCATGCTATTCGAGATTGTGATCTCCCCGTCTCAAAAGTTTTTCTTGGACGATGTCTAGGGTGAGTCCTGGCATCGAGAGGTAGGATGGGTGTGTACTGGTTAGCTGTGTTTTCTTCCGAAATACCGTAAATGGAACTAGTCCTTTGTGACTACGGAAATCCGTTGACTGTGGGAAATTTTTTTGTACAAACTCTGCAGAGTCATAAATCTCCAAATCATCTTATCCATTATCCAAATTTTGCGCTAACTTATTCTGACAAGTGCCAGTTTTGGTGACAGATACTCCGGTGAATCACATGTGTGCTAAGCCCGGTTAAATGTTTGTTCCTGTGGATGGACTAACCCGTTTACTATCATGAATTGAATATTTATTATGAGTATTATTTACTTGTGAATAAAAGCCCTTTCTGCGATGTCACTCAGACGTCCGACCGTGGCATTATTATTATTTACTTTTCAATAAAGCCCTTTCTGCGATGTCGCTCAGACGTCCGACTGCGGCATTTCCTTTAAAGCCCTTTCTGTGATGTCACCCCGACGTCCGACGGTGGCATTTCTTTTAAAGCCCTTTCTGTGATGTCGCCCCGACGTCCGACTGTGGCATTTCTTTTAAAGCCCTTTATGTGGTGTCGCTAAGACGCCCGACTGTGGCATTTCTTTTAAAAGCCCTTTATGAGGTGTCGCTAAGACGCCCGACCGTGGCATTTCTTTTAAAGCCCTTTATGTGGTGTCGCTAAGACGCCCGACTGTGGCATGATTTTCTGTTATTATTTGTTCACCTTTCGAGGCGTCGCTTCAGACACCCGATCGGTTTTCATTTATATTTTGTTGGGATTTCAGGCGGACTACCGCCGTTTCCCTTTTACTTACTTTGTTATGCAAATTTTTTGAATGTGCATTGGAAAAATTAATCATGACGCATTCATGCATGCATTTGTTATATCTTACGTCCGAACTGTCTTGCGAGTACTTTCAAAGTACTCACTGGCTTGTTGATTTGGCCCGATGCTGACGAAGGCGATCTCATGGATGAAGAGTTCGATAGCGAGTCCGATGCCTAGAGGAATCCCAGTCAGTCTCGTGCGACCCTGGATTTGGTCACTGTATTATATCCGCTTCTGCAACTCGAATAAAATTCATCGAGCCTCACCTCGACGCTCGATGAGATGCCAGTTTGAGAGTCATGTTATCACACTCCCCACTGTGTTATTCCACCATCACTTTATCCTCGAGTCAGTAGTATGCCACCACACCATTGTGTTATATCCGCCATTATGTATAATTATTGGCGCGCTTGTAATAATTTGTTGAGCAGCCCTAGCTCAACCCTGTAATATATTCTATGCTACTGGCTTATTGTATCAAGAATTTGTCTACCAGTGAGGAGGATTTCTCTCATGCTGGACTCAAAAGATTGGTTTCTCAATAAATATTTTTATTGGAAAACCGGTCGTGACAGTGGGGGATTGGATAATTGATTGTTGTGCTGATGTCATGACTACTGAAGCTATTGCATTTAGATTCAGCCTGTCCCTTGTGCAATCGACTGGACGCAATCGCCTTGTCATTAATTTTGATAATCTCGAGGTCATCATCACCATGAAGAATGGCCCTCGATTAGCAGGAGCAAGGCGCGACAGTTTTTGATGATCGTTATGACATTGCTTGTGATTTCCCTCAAAGTAGTGTCATACATTATAATAGTGAAGCAAATAAGATTTACTTATGAGCTTGCCATGTTGGCTAGATTTAATGCTACCCGTGTGAAAGGATCGATATAGTTGACTAGAGGGGGTGGATAGGCAACTAACAATTTTTAGCTTTTCTTTACCAAATTAAACTTTGCATCAAAGTAGGTTGTCTAGATGTGCAACTAGGTGAGCAACCTATATGATGCAATAACAACAAGCACACAAGCAAGCAAGGGAAATAACACAAATAAGCTTGCACAAGTAAAGGTACGAGATAACCAAGAGTGGAGCCGGTGAAGACGAGGATGTGTTACCGAAGTTCCTTCCTTTTGAGGGGAAGTACTTCTCCGTTGGAGCGGTGTGGAGGCACAATGCTCCCCAAGAAGCCACTAGGGCCACCATATTCTCCTCACACCCTCACACAATGCGATATGCCATGATTCCACTGTTGGTGCCCTTGGAGGCAACGACCGGACCTTTACAAACAAGGTTGGGGCAATCTCCACAACTTAATCGCAGGCTCCCAACAACACCACCAAGCTTCACCACAATGAAATATGGTTCCGTGGTGACCTCACCCGTCTAGGGTGCTCAAACACCCAAGAGTAACAAGATCCGCAAGGGATTAGTGGGGGGAATCGAATTTCTCTTGGTGGAAGTGTGGATCGAGGCCTTCTCAACCAATCCCTAGAAAATCAACAAGTTTGATTGGCTAGGGAGAGAGATCGGGCAAAAATGGAGCTTGGAGCAACAATGGAGCTTAGGGTTGAAAAAGGTAGTCAACTCGGAGAAGAAGACACCCCTTAAATAGTGGAGAGACAAATCCAACCGTTATCCACTTAACCAGCTCGTGACCTGCGGTACTACTGCACCAACCAAGCGGTACTACCGCAAGGGCTCACGGTACTACCGCAACGAGCCGCGGTACTACCGTGGTCACGGCAGGAGCTAGCCCAGGCCTATAGAAAAGAAGCTGGGGCGGTACTACCGCAAGGCAGGATTGGACTAGCCTGAGAAGGGCGCGGACAAATAAAGAAACGCCCGTGGCAACTTTTGCTGATTTTCAAATGGTGCAAAAATCCAACACGGCAGTACCGCTCAAGGCACGCGGTACTACCGCGCAGGGAGCGGATGTAAAAAATTACATCCGCCCCTACTTCCGCTTATGGTGTTGTGCCGGACCAAGACTCACGGTACTACTGCTCCCAAGGAGCGGTACTACCGTGACCACCTACGGTACTACCGCAAAGGCCTGCGGTACTACCGCTCCGAAGAGCAGTACTACCACAAGCCCCAGAACAGCAACACTAGGAATTCTTCTTTTTGCACAAACACAAAGAAACGGAGGATCCTCCATAGTGCTAAGGGAAACGCGGTGCAAAGAGGAGTAAACGTGTACGTGACGATACCACCCAAAACTTTCCAAAGTGGACCCCCTCTTAATAGTACGGCTTTCCTACGACTCATATCCACCGAAAAAGGAATGTAGAAAAATGTCGTCTTCAATAATCTTCGAGGGACTCCAAACGGTCTTGTGCCTAGTAATGAAATATCTGAAATACTCGAGGCACACGATTAGTCCGCAAATGCATTGTCATCAATCACCAAAACACCTTAGGGATAAATATGCCCTTACAATCTCCCCCTTTTTTGGTGGATTGATGGCAATACAGGATTTGCAAAGGGAGAAAGTATAGAACATGAGCAAACCATACATCTCTAAAATATAGACGGACTCCCCCTAGATGTGTGTTATTTAGATAAGTGCTTTGGACTGCACGGCACACATACTAGGATCAACACTCCCCCTATATTTTATAGACATGGAATATCTTGCAATAATAATGCTAACACTAAGCAAGATAGTAAATGGGAGCATAAACTAAGTAGCACAATATATCATAGACTCAAGAAAGTGCGATAGATAGGTGCATATGTCCTACACCATATGATAGATAAGTCTCACAAGCTCAAACACACTCAAACAAAACCAAAGCAAACAAGGTTCAACAGACCAAACACAAGCGAAGCAAACACGACACGACACGGCAAATCCCTACACTCTCTCCCCCTTTGTCATCGACATGCCAAAAAGGCAGAGAGGACACCTACACCACAAGTGGTGGCTCAAGAGGAGTAGTCGCTCGCACGCTCTTCGTCGGACTCGGCAGCGGCAACTCTCCTTGGAAGCAACGTGAGTCAGGTACTGCCCTTGGCCTACATGCAAAACAAGGCCTTCATCTTGGCCTTCAGCTTCTTCGCCCATGAGGGCTCAGTGTGTTGGGGATCGTTGCAGAAATTAAAAAATTTCTACGCATCACCAAGATCAATCTATGGAGTAACTGGCAACGAGAGAGAAGGGAGTGCATCTTCATACCCTTGAAGATCGCGAGTTGGAAGCGTTGCAAGAACGCAGTTGGAGGAGTCATACACGTAGCGATTCAGATCGCGGCTGAATCCGATCTAAGCACCGAACAACGGTGCCTCCGCGTTCAACACACGTGTAGCCCAGTGACGTCTCCCGCGCCTTGATCCAGCAAGGAGGAGGGAGAGGTTGAGGAAGAAGGCTCCAACAGCAGCACGACGGCGTGGTGGTGATGGAGTGGCAGTTCTTCGGCAGGGCTTCGCCAAGCTCACACGGAGGAGGAGAGGTGTTGGGGAGGGGAGGGGCCGCGCCTTGGATGTGGTGTTGCAGCCCTCCCCTCACCCCTCTATTTATAGGGAGAAGGGGGGAGGGGCCGGCCCCTCTAGATGGGATCTAGAGGGGGGCGGCGGCCAAGGGGGAGTGGGCTTGCCCCCCCCCCCAAGCAAAGGGGGCGCCCCCTTTAGGGTTCCCCCCAACCCTAGGCGCATGGGCCCTAGGGGGGTTTGGCACCCCAGCCCACTTGGGGCTGGTTCCCTTCCACCTACAGCCCATAAGGCCCTCCAGGGCAGGTGGACCCTCCCGGTGGACCCCCGGAACCCCTCTGCTGGTCCCGGTATAATACCGGTATACCCCCGAATATTTCCGGTGACTGTATGATGACTTCCCATATATCAATCTTCACCTCCGGACTATTCCGGAACTCCTCGTGACGTCCGGGATCTCATCCGAGACTCCTAACAACATTCGGTAATCACACACAAGTCTTCCTAATAACCCTAGCGTCATCGGACCTTAAGTGTGTAGACCCTACGGGTTCGGGAACCATGCAGACATGACCGAGACAACTCTCCGGCCAATAACCAATAGCGGGATCTGGATACCCGTGTTGGCTCCCACATGTTCCACGATGATCTCATCGGATGAACCACGATGTTGAGGATTCAAGCAATCCCGTATACAATTCCCTTCGTCAATCGGTACGTTACTTGCCCGAGATTCGATCGTCGGCATCCCAATACCTCGTTCAATCTCATTACCGGCAAGTCACTTTACTCGTTCCGTAATGCATGATCCCGTGACCAACTACTTAGTCAGAATGAGCTCATGATGATGCATTACTGAGTGGGCCCAGAGATACCTCTTCATCATACGGAGTGACAAATCCCAGTCTCGATTCGTGCCAACCCAACAGACACTTTCAGATATACCTGTAGTGCACCTTTATAGTCACCCAGTTATGTTGTGACGTTTGGCACACCCAAAGTATTCCTACAATATCCGGGAGTTGCACAATCTCATGGTCTAAGGAAAAGATACTTGACATTAGAAAAGCTTTAGCAGACGAACTACACGATCTTGCGCCATGCTTAGGATTGGGTCTTGTCCATCACATCATTCTCCTAATGATGTGATTCCGTTATCAATGACATCCAATGTCCATGGCCAGGAAACCGTAACCATCTGTCGATCAACGAGCTAGTCAACTAGAGGCTCACTAGGGACATGTTGTGGTCTATGTATTCACACATGTATTACGATTTCCGGATAACACAATTATAGCATGAACAATAGAAAATTATCATGAACAAGGAAATATAATAATAACCATTTTATTATTGCCTCTAGGGCATATTTCCAACAGTCTCACACTTGCACTAGAGTCAATAATCTAGTTGCATTGTGATGAATCGAACACCCATAGAGTTCTGGTGTTGATCATGTTTTGCTCGAGGAAGAGGTTTAGTCAACGGATCTGTGACATTCAGGTCCGTATGCACTTTACAAATATATATATGCCTCCATTTTGAACATTTTCACGAATGGAGTTGAAGCGACGCTTGATATGCCTGGTCTTTCTGTGAAACCTGGGCTCCTTGGCAAGGGCAGTGGCTCCAATGTTGTCACAGAAGACAGTCATCGGGCCCGATGCTTTGGGAATAACTCCTAGGTCAGTAATGAACTCCTTTATCCAGATTGCTTCTTGTGCTGGCTCTGAGGCTGCCATGTACTCCGCTTCACATGTAGATCCTGCCACGACGCTTTGCTTGCAACAACACCAGCTGACTGCCCCACCATTCACACGTATCCGGTTTGTGACTAGAGTCATCCAGATCTGTGTCGAAGCTAGCATCGACGTAACCCTTTACGACGAGCTCTTCGTCACCTCCATAAACGAGAAACATATCCTTAGTCCTTTTCAGGTACTTCAGGATATTCTTGACCGATGTCCAGTGTTCCATGCCAGGATTACTTTGGTACCTTCCGACCAAACTCACGGCAAGGTTTACATCAGGTCTGGTACACAGCATGGCATACATAATAGACCCTATGGCCGAGGCATAGGGGACGACACTCATCTTTTCTCTATCTTCTCCCGTGGTCGGGCATTGAGCCGTGCTCAATCTCATACCTTGCAATACAGGCAAGAACCCCTTCTTGGACTGATCCATATTGAACTTCTTCAATATCTTGTCAAGGTACGTACTTTGTGAAAGACCAATGAGGCGTCTCGATCTATCTCTATAGATCTTGATGCCTAATATATAAGCAGCTTCTCCAAGGTCCTTCATTGAAAAACACTTGTTCAAGTAGGCCTTTATGCTTTCCAAGAATTCTATATCATTTCCCATCAATAGTATGTCATCCACATATAATATGAGAAATGCTACAGAGCACCCACTCACTTTCTTGTAAACACAGGCTTCTCCATAAGTCTGCGTAAACCCAAACGCTTTGATCATCTCATCAAATCGAATGTTCCAACTCCGAGAGGCTTGCACCAGCCCATAGATTGAGCGTTGGAGCTTGCACACCTTGTCAGCATTCTTAGGATCGACAAAACCTTCTGGCTGCATCATATACAATTCTTCCTTAAGGAAACCATTAAGGAATGCCGTTTTGACGTCCATTTGCCATATCTCATAATCATAGAATGCGGCAATTGCTAACATGATTCGGACGGACTTTAGCTTCGCTACGGGTGAGAAATCTCATCGTAGTCAACCCCTTGAACTTGTCGATAAACCTTAGCGACAAGCCGAGCCTTATAGATGGTCACATTACCATCCGCATCTGTCTTATTCTTAAAGATCCATTTATTTTCTATGGCTCGCCGATCAACGGGCAAGTCAGTCAAAGTCCATACTTTGTTTTCATACATGGATCCTGTCTTGGATTTCATGGCTTCCAGCCATTGGTCGGAATCTGGGCCCGCCATCGCTTCTTCATAGTTCGAAGGTTCACCATTGTCTAACAACATGATTTCCAGGACAGGGTTGCCGTACCACTCTGGTGCGGAACGTGTCCTTGTGGACCTAAGAAGTTTAGTAGCAACTTGATCTGAAGTTTCATGATCATCATCATTAACTTTCTCTCTAGTCGGTGCAGGCACCTCAGGAACATTTTCTTGAGCTGCGCCACTCTCCGGTTCAAGAGGCAATACTTCATCAAGTTCTACTTTTCTCCCACTTACTTCTTTCGAGAGAAACTCTTTCTCTAGAAAGGATCCATTCTTGGCAACAAAGATCTTTCCTTCGGATCTGAGGTAGAAGGTATACCAATAGTTTCTTTAGGGTATCCTATGAAGACGCATTTTTCCGATTTCAGTTCAAGCTTTTCAGGTTGAAGTTTCTTGACATAAGCATCGCATCCCCAAACTTTCAGAAATGACAGCTTAGGTTTCTTACCAAACCATAATTCATACGGTGTCGTCATAACGGATTTCGATGGAGCTCTATTAAAAGTGAATGCGGCAGTCTCTATAGCATAACCCCAAAATGACAGCGGTAGATCGGTAAGAGACATCATAAATTGTACCATATCCAATAGAGTGCGATTATGACGTTCGGGCACACCATTACGCTGAGGTGTTCCAGGCGGCGTGAGTTGTGAAACAATTCCGCATTTCCTTAAGTGCGTGCCAAATTCGTGACTCAAATATTCTCCCCCACGATCTGATCGTAAGAACTTGATTTTTCCTGTCACGTTGATTCTCAACCTCACTCTGAAATTCCTTGAACTTTTCAAAGGTCTCAGACTTGTGTTTCATTAAGTAGACATACCCATATCTACTCAAGTCATCAGTGAGGGTGAGAACATAACGATAGCCACCGCGAGCCTCAACACTCATTGGACCGCACACATCAGTATGTATGATTTCTAATAAGTTGGTTGCTCGCTCCATTGTTCCGGAGAATGGAGTCTTGGTCATTTTGCCCATGAGGCATGGTTCGCATGTGTCAAATGATTCATAATCAAGAGACTCCAAAAGTCCATCTGCATGGAGTTTCTTCATGCGTTTGACACCAATGTGACCAAGGCGGCGGTGCCACAAGTATGTTGGACTATCATTATCAACCTTACATCTTTTGGCATTCACAGTGTGAATATGTGTAACATCACGTTCGAGATTAAATAAGAATAAACCATTGACCAGCAGGGCATGACCATAAAACATGTCTCTCATATAAATAGAACAACCATTATTCTGATATTTAAATGAGTAGCCATCTTGCGTTAAACGAGATCTAGATACAATGTTCATGCTCAAACTGGTACTAAATAACAATTATTGAGGTTTAAAACTAATCCCCTAGGTAAATGTAGAGGTAGCGTGCCGACGACGATCACATCGACCTTGGAACCATTCCCGACGCGCATCGTCACCTCGTCCTTCGCCAGTCTCCGTTTATTCCGCAGTTCCTGTTTTGAGTTACAAATATGAGAAACTGCACCGGTATCAAATACCCAGGAGCTACTACGAGCGCTGGTTAGGTACACATCAATAACATGTATATCACATATACCTTTGGTATTGCTGGCCTTCTTATCCGCTAAGTACTTGGGGCAGTTCCGCTTCCAGTGACTGTTTCCCTTGCAATAAAAGCACTCAGTCTCAGGCTTGGGTCCATTCTTTGGCTTCTTCCCGGCAGCTTGCTTACCGGGCGCGGCAACTCCCTTGTCGTCCTTCTTGAAGTTCTTTTTACCCTTGCCTTTCTTGAACTTAGTGGTTTTATTCACCATCAACACTTGATGTTCCTTTTTGATTTCCACCTCGGCTGATTTCAGCATTGAATATACCTCAGGAATTCTTTTCCATCCCCTGCATATTGAAGTTCATCACAAAGCTCTTGTAGCTTGGTGGGAGCGACTGAAGGATTCTGTCAACGACCGCATCATCCAGGAGATTAACTCCCAGCTGAGATAAGCGGTTGTGCAACCCAGACATTTTGAGTATGTGCTCACTGACGGAACTATTCTCCTCCATCTTGCAACTGTAGAACTTGTCGGAGACTTCATATCTCTCGACCCGGGCATGATCTTGAAAAACCATTTTCAGCTCTTGGAACAACTCATATGCTCCGTGTTGCTCAAAACGCTTTTGGAGCTCCGGTTATAAGCTGTAAAGCATGCCGCACTGAACCAGGGAGTAATCATCACTACGCGTCTGCCAAGCGTTCATAACGTCTTGTTCTGCTGGGAAAACAGGTGCTTCACCTAGCGGTGCATCAAGGACATATGCTTTCCTGGCAGCTATGAGGATAATCCTTAGGTTACGGACCCAGTCCGTGAAGTTTCTGCCATCGTCTTTCAGCTTGGTTTTCTCTAGGAACGCGTTGAAGTAGAGGGCAACATTAGCGTGGGCCATTTGATCTACAAGACATATTGCAAAGATTTTTAGACTATGTTCATGATAATTAAATTCATCTAATCAAATTATTTAATGAACTCCCACTCAGATAGACATCCCTCTAGTCATCTAAGTGATACATGATCTGAGTCAACTAGGCCGTGTCCGATCATCACGTGAGACGGACTAGTCATCATCGGTGCACATCTTCATGTTGATCGTATCTTCTATACGACTCATGTTCGACCTTTCGGTCTTCCGTGTTCTGAGGCCATGTCTGTACATGCTAGGCTCGTCAAGTTAACCTAAGTGTATTGCGTGTGTAAATCTGGCTTACACCCGTTGTATGCGAACGTTAGAACCTATCACACCCGATCATCACGTGGTGATTCGGAACAACGGACCTTAGCAACGGTGCACAGTTAGGGGGAACACCATTCTTGATATTTTGATGAGGTATCATCTTATTTATGCTACCGTCGTTCTAAGCAAATAAGATGTAAAACATGATAAACATCACATGCAATCAAATAGTGACATGATATGGCCAATATCATTTTGCTCCTTTTGATATCCATCTTCAGGGCGCCATGATCATCATCGTCACCGGCATGGCACCATGACCTCCATCATCATGATCTCCATCATCGTGTCTTCATGAAGTTGTCTCGCCAACTATTACTTCTACTGCTATGGCTAACGGTTAGCGATGAAGTAAAGTAATTACATGACGTTTATGTTGACACGCAGGTCATAAATAAATTAAGACAACTCCTATGGCTCGTGTCGGTTGTCATACTCATCGACATGCAAGTCGTGATTCCTATTACAAGAACATGATCAATCTCATACATCACATATATTATTCATCACATCCTTTTGGACATATCACATCACACGGCGTATGCTGCAAAAACAAGTTAGACGTCCTCTAATTGTTGTTGCAAGTTTTTACGTGGCTGCTATAGGTTTCTAGCAAGAACGTTTCTTACCTACGCCAAAACCACAACATGATATGCCAATTTATATTTACCCTTCATAAGGACCATTTTCATCGAATCCGATCCGACTAAAGTGAGAGAGACAGACACCTGCTAGCCACCTTATGCAACTAGTGCATGTCAGTCGGTGGAACCAGTCTCACGTAAGCGTACGTGTAAGGTCGGTCCGGGCCGCTTCATCCCACGATGCCGCCGAATCAAGATAAGACTAGTAACGACAAGTAAATTGACAAAATCGACGCCCACAACAACTTGTGTTCTAGTCGTGCATAGAAACTACGCATAGACCTAGCTCGTGATGCCACTGTTGGGGATCGTTGCAGAAATTAAAAAATTTCTACGCATCACCAAGATCAATCTATGGAGTAACTAGCAACGAGAGAGAAGGGAGTGCATCTTCATACCCTTGAAGATCGCGAGTCGGAAGCGTTGCAAGAACGCGGTTGGAGGAGTCGTACACGTAGCGATTCAGATCGCGGCCGAATCCGATCTATGCACCGAACAACGGTGCCTCTGCGTTCAACACACGTGCAGCCCGGTGACGTCTCCCGTGCCTTGATCCAGCAAGGAGGAGGGAGAGGTTGAGGAAGAAGGCTCCAACAGCAGCATGACGGCGTGGTGGTGATGGAGTGGCAGTTCTCCGGCAGGGCTTCGCCAAGCTCACGCGGAGGAGGAGAGGTGTTGGGGAGGGCAGGGGTTGCGCCTTGGATGTGGTGTTGTAGCCCTCCCCTCACCCCTCTATTTATAGGGAGAAGGGGGAAGGGGGCCGGCCCCTCTAGATGGGATCTAGAGGGTGGCGGCAGCCAAGGGGGAGGGGGCTTCCCCCCCCCCCAAGCCAAGGGGGGGCGCCCCCTTTAGGGTTCCCCCAACCCTAGGCGCATGGGCCCTAGGGGGGTTTGGCGCCCCAGCCCAGTTGGGGCTGGTTCCCTTCCACCTACAGCTCATAAGGCCCTCCGGGGCAGGTGGACCGTCTCGGTGGACCCCCGGAACCCCTCCGGTGGTCCCGGTACAATACCAGTATACCCCCGAATATTTCCGGTGACCGTATGATGACTTCCCATATATAAATCTTCACCTCTGGACTATTTCAGAACTCCTCGTGATGTCCGGGATCTCATTCGGTACTCCGAACAACATTCGGTAATCAGACACAAGTCTTCCTAATAACCCTAGCGTCATCGAACCTTAAGTGTGTAGACCCTACGGGTTCGGGAACCATGCAGACATGACCGAGACAACTCTCTGGCCAATAACCAACGGCGGGATCTGGATACCCATATTGAATCCCACATGTTCCACGTTGATCTCATCGGATGAACCACGATGTCAAGGATTCAAGCAATCCCGTATACAATTCCCTTTGTCAATCGGTACGTTACTCGCCCGAGATTCGATCGTCGGTATCCCAATACCTCGTTCAATCTCGTTACCGGCAAGTCACTTTACTCGTTGCGTAACACATCATCCCATGACCAACCCTTAGTCACATTGAGCTCATTATGATGATGTCTTATCGAGTGGGCCCAGAGATACCTCTCCGTCATAGGGAGCGACAAATCCCAGTCTCGATTCGTGCCAACCCAATAGACACTTTCAGAGATACCCGTAGTGCACCTTTATAGTCACCCAGTTGCGTTGTGACGTTTGGCACACCCAAAGTATTCCTATACTATCCGGGAGTTGCACAATCTCATGGTCTAAGGAAAAGATACTTGACATTAGAAAAGCTTTAGCAGACCAACTACACGATCTTGCGCTATGCTTAGGATTGGGTCTTGTCCATCACATCATTCTCCTAATGATGTGATCCCGTTATCAATGACATCCAATGTCCATGGTCAGGAAATCGTAACCATCTGTCGATCAACGAGGTAGTCAACTAGAGGCTCACTAGGGACATGTTGTGGTCTATGTATTCACACATGTATTAGATTTCCGGATAACACAATTATAGCATGAACAATAGACAATTATCATGAACAAGGAAATATAATAATAACCATTTTATTATTGCCTCTAGGGCATATTTCCAACATAGTGGAGGGAGGTGCATATCCAGCAGAGCTATCCTCAGCTACATTCTCCTCCTCAATCTCCTCCTCATCAACAGCCCTCTTAGCAGCCGCAGCCTAGGCACGAGTAGTAGTGTTAGCCCACTAGGGCTTGATGCGGAGTCTGATGGGGTCATGACGGATCCAGTCAGGGGCCAAAAGCTCCTCAGTGGGATAGAGCTTCTCCCAAGTCTTCGGTATCAGGAGGAACAGGTAAGGACCATAGATGGGTACCTTGTGGGTGAACACCGCGAACCGAAGCTCGCACCACATGTTATGTGAGACATCAAGTGGTTGAGTCTGAGAAATGCGCGCCTCCTCACAAATGAGCAACATGTCCACAAGATAGGCATGCACCTTGTCCTTGTCCCCAATGCGTGAAAAGAGGGAGTGGCGGAAGATCCGATGCATGATGTCAAGGAACGGGTTGAGCACCCACGTCGTCTTGTCATTGGCCAGTTTCTTCTCAACATAGAATGACTGAAGCTTGTCCTTGCTAGCTTACTCGGCGTTGGCATGAGGGCGAACACCAACAGGCGTGTGGAGACCCTCATCAGGAACTTTGAGCAAATCCATGAACTCCTTCCAAGTAGCAGTCAGCTAACGTCCATTGGTCATCCAGGTCATCCTCTGATCCTCACCAGAATGGAAGTGGACCGAAGCAAAGAACTAGGCCACCAGCTCGGGGTCAAAGTCCAGGTGGAAAGAGATCACATCCTCAATGGCAAACTGCTCCACGAGATCCAAGGCCTCACCAAAGTAGTCACGATTCTTATCATCCCTCATGTGATGCATGTCGATCCAGTGCACATCCACATACAGATTCTGCTTGGCCTTGATCACATCCAAGTAAATGAGATTCTGCTGCTTGGTCCAGAACAGTTCATTCCCTCTGAAGTTTGCACGAGGATTCGCATAGGGGGTTGATCTTCCCTCGAGAAACAAACTCAGCAAGAGCTATCTCATCCATGCCCTTTGATGGTTCCTTGAACTTGCTAGCAGAGGTCTTGACATTGCACTTGGGGGCATTGGAGCCCTCTGGAACATCCTCTTGGTTGCGCAGACGTTTGGAGCCCGTGTCACGGCTTGGGTTGGAACGACGAGCAGGGACACCAGAGCCACAACCTAAGACACACACAAACCACAAAAACATGAGAAGCGAGAAGGATCAATGCAAAGACCACAGCAAAACAGGTGAAACAAGTAGAAAGTGCATTTGGTAATTGCCATGAAGAAGATTTGACAGCAGCAGTAGTACTGCTTGTTTGCGCGGTACTAAAATTTTAGTGCCACTCCTAGTCGCGGTAGTACCGCGCGGTGGCATAGTAGTACCGTGGCTTGGAGCGGCAGTAGAACTTTTAGTAACGCGGCTCGTGCGGTAGTACCGTGCCCGAGGAGCGGTAGTATCGCACCTGAGACGCGGTAGTACCACACAACATCAGATCCGATCCAACCGAATATGAGAACTACCGCGACAATGAGGCAGTACTACGGTTGATCAAATCTACCATAGGGCAACATAGCAAGTACAATTTCTGCGCATCACTACTCTCCTGCATCCCACTCTTGCAAAGATTCGGCCTAAAATCTCAAGGTCAACAAGCATCTCCCCAAAAACCTAGAAGCGAAAGGACGAACAAAAGAGAGAGGAATTTGGGGAGAAACCTTGGTCCATGGCAAGAGGAAGTGGTGGGGAACGATCCCACCGGTCGGAATCCGAGGAGAGTGGCCAGAGACGGAGATCCGGCGAGGGTCTCTAGCGTCGTTCTTGAGCGAGAGAGAGAGAGAGAGAGAGAGAGAGAGACCACGGGGGGAGGAAAGGACGAATGGGTATGGGGGAGATGGAACTCCCCCTGCCCGCTCTTAACCCCCACGAGCCCTCAGCAGCGCGGTAGTACCGCACGTCATTGCGGTAGTACCGCCCGGGCAGAAGTACTGCGCCAAGGGCGGTAGTACCGCTCCCTCGGGCGGCAGTAAAAAATTACTGCCGCGCTGGGTGCGGAAGTACCGTGTGCTCCTTATGCGGTAGTACCGTGGCAGGCCGCGGTAGTACCGTGCGCTCAAGAAGATGCATGTTTCAAGAAGGGGAAAACAAAGCCTTTGCACGGCAACCTTCAAGCGAACGTACACCCAAAAAGTTGACACACGAGACAACTCAAACAAGAACGGCATGACGAACGGAAGACAAGAGACGAGAAGGACTAAGACACTCAACACAACCTCTCTAAAGAGAGGGCGGTGGCCAGAGCCACCTATGTTTGAGTCAATTGGTATGGCACCGCAAAGAATTATCCTTGGGCCCATGACCAAAACTCGTCTTTGAAGCACAAGTACCATCAAAAATGGCTAATGTGAAAGAGTTGATTAATTTATGCATAATGAGGGGAGGGAGAGTTCATTGAGAGAACAACACTCCCCCTATGTCCATGGCTACACCTAAACGAGATAACAAGTTGAGTATGGTGGCGTGTGCACGGGTTCAAGCAACATTGCTTGAATCAATGATATTTAGCTCATGCCTTAACTCGTGAAATCTTGCTTCATCCAAGGGCTTCGTGAAGATATCTGCAAGGTTATCAAGAGTGTTGACATAATTGAGCTTGATCTCCCCTCGCCTAATATGATCCGGAATGAAGTGATACCGGATCTGAATATGCTTCGTCTTGAAGTGTTGCACCGGGTTGAGAAATCTTAATTGCACTTTCATTGTCACACCAAAGAGGCACTTTGTCACAAATGACACCATAATCCTTTAAAATTTGCCTCATCCATAAAAGTTGTGCACAAAAACTACCGGCCGCCACATACTCCGCTTCGGTGGACGAGAGAGACACACAACTTTGCTTCTTTGAAGACCAACTTATCAAAGAGCAACCAAGGAATTGGCACCCTCCGAAGTGGACTTACTATCCACTTTGTCTCCCGCCCAATCTGAGTCCGAATAACCTACAATCTTGAAGTTTGCTCCTCTTGGGTACCATAAGCCAAAGTTTGGGGTATGAGCCAAATATCGAAAGATTTGCTTGACCGCCACAAAGTGGCTTTCCTTAGGTGCGGCTTGAAACCGTGCACAAATTCCCACAATCAACATGATATCCGGTCTAGATGCACAAAGGTAAAGCAAGGAGCCAATCATGGAGCGATATACCTTTTGATCCACCGCTTTACCATTTGGATCTATGTAAAGTTGGCATTTGACAGCCATAGGAGTGGAAGCCGACTTGACATCATTTAGCTTGAATCTCTTGAGCATGTCTTGAGTGTATTTGGCTTGGTTGATGAAGGTTACTTCTCTTCGTTGCTTGACTTCGAACCCGAGAAAGAACTTCAACTCTCCCATCATGGACATCTTGAACTTGGAGGTCATGAGCGCGGCAAATTCCTCATTGAAAGCTTTGTTAGGGGAACCAAAGATAATATCATCAACATATAGTTGGCACACAAACAACTCCCCTTTGACCTTCTTAGTAAAAAGAGTGGGGTCGATTTTCCCAATTTCAAAACCACAATCTTGCAACAACTCAGTAAGGTGGTCATACCATGCACGTGGGGCATGCTTAAGGCCATAGAGTGCCTTATCGAGTTGATACACATGATCGGGAAAGTAGGGATCCTCGAACCCGGGGGGTTGCTTGACATATACCAACTCATTAATAGGACCCTTAAGAAAAGAACTCTTCACATCCATTTGTTGTAGCTTAAAGTTATGATGAGAAGCATATACAATCAACAAGTGAATGGATTCAAGGCGAGCAATGGGAGCAAAGGTTTCACCGTAGTCGATGCCCTCGACTTGGGAGTAGCCTTGTGCTATCAACCGAGCCTTGTTGCGAATGATAATCCCATGAGCATCTTGCTTGTTCTTGAATATCCACTTGGCTCCAATGACATTATAGTTCCCCGTTGGCCTTGGCACCAATCTCCACACCTTGTTGTGCTCGACGTTGTTGAGTTCTTCATGCATGGCATTGAACCAATCCGGATCCTCGAGCACCTCATAGACCTTTTGGGGTTCAACACAAGAGAGAAACGCGTGATGTTCACAATAGTTTGCTAATTGTCTATGAGTGCTTACCCCCTTTCTTAAGCTTCCAAGCACATTTGTCATGAGATGATCTTTGGTGGACTCTAATTCCTCCTTAGGAGAGAGTTGAGAAGCGGTCACTTGATCTTGATCATCTTGAGCATCGTCTTGAGCTCGTTCTTGATCTTGAACTTGCTTGGATGATAGAACTTGACCTTGGGCATCTCTTTGCGATTCAACACCATCTTGAGGTTGATCTTGCCCTTGGTCTTGTTCATGAGGTTGAGGGCCTTCACTTTGTTCTTCAGAAGCGTGTGGGCCTTGAGTTGGTGATGGCTCCACGTGAGTGGAACATTGTCCTTCTCCTTCGGCCACAAGGGGATCTCAATGGGTAGGATAAAACCAACACCCATTCTTCTTATGGTTTGGGGAGGAATTTCATCACCTACATCACAAGTGCCACTTTGCACCACTTGGGAGCCGTTATTCTCATCAAACTCCACGTTACATGTCTCCTCAATAAGTCCCGTGGACTTATTGAGGACACGGTAAGCATGGGAGTTTGTAGCACAACCAACAAGTATGCCCTCATGAGCTCTAGCCTCAAATTTAGACAAACGCACACCTTTCTTGAGAATGAAACACTTACACCTGAACACCCGGAAGTACTTGAGGTTGGGCTTGTTACCGGTGAGTATCTCATATGGAGTCTTATTCAAGCCTTTGTGGAGGTAGAGCCGATTGGATGCATGACACGCGGTGTTGATGGCTTCGGCACAAAAGTTGTATGGAGACTTGAACTCCGCCATCATGGTCCTTGCCACATCCATCAACGTCCGGTTCTTCCTCTCTGCTACACCATTTTTTTGAGGGCTGTAAGGTGCAGAATATTGATGCTTGATCCCCTCATCACTAAGAAACTCATCCAAGGTGTAGTTCTTGAACTCGGTGTCGTTGTCACTTCTTATTGTTAAGATCTTTGCATTGTGTTGATGTTGAGCTTCATTTGCAAAGTCAATGACGGTTTGTTGGGTCTCACTCTTCCTCTTTAAGAAATATACCCAAGTGCATCTTGAATAATCATCCACAATCACCAAGCAATACTTCCTACCCCCAAGACTATCAAAAGATGGAGGCCTAAAGAGATCCATGTAAAGGAGCTCCAAAGGCCTCTTTGAGTAAATGATAGTCGTGGGAGGGTGAGCCTTTTCATGTAGCTTTCCTTCGATACAAGCACTGCAAGCACGATCTTTGGCAAAACTAACATTTCTTAGTCCACGGACATGGTCCCCCTTGAGAAGACTTTGTAAAGATCTCATATTGACATGGGCTAAGCGGCGATGCCAAAGCCATCCCACGTCAACTTTAACCATTAGGCATGTCGCGGTCTTAGTGAGTCGCTATGAAAAGTTAATCACATAGAGGCCATTTTTGACATGCCCAACAAAGGCTACTTTAAGAGTCTTGATCCACAAGAGGTCCACGGTATCAACATCAAAGAAGGTGGCAAAACCTATGAGTGCAAGTTGACGAACGGAAAGTAAATTGTATGCAAGGGACTCAACAAGCATGACCTTCTCGATCGTGAGATCATGAGAAATGACAACCTTGCCGAGTCCCGATACCTTAGAGGACGAGGCGTCACACCATTCGACGTTGGTGGGCATGGATGGAATCTTTTGCACGTCCACCACCGAGTCCTTGCTTCCGGTCATATGATTAGTAGCTCCACTATCGAGAAACCATGATCCCCCACCAGAAGCAAACACCTACAAGAGATCAATGCTTGGTTTTAGGTACCCATTTTGTAATGGGTCCTTTGATGTTAGTAACAAGGGTCTTAGGAACCCAAATATACCATTCAATGTACTCATAATGGGAACCAACAAATTTGGCATAAACATGCCCATCACTAGCATGGCACAACACATAAGAAGGGTTAAAGTCGCCAGCTTTGTTGGGAAGGGAAGCGTTGCCCTTCCTGGCATCACTACCCCTCACGGTGTTCTTCTTATTCTTCTCCTTAGTAGCACCCTCTCCCTCCTTCACAAATGTTTGCTTGAAAGCAGGGGGTCGTTTGGCCTTGTCATTCTTCTTCTTGTTCTTGGACTTGGGCATGTACCCAATCCCTTCTTTGGCCACAACTTCCTTTTGGTTGCTCAAAAGGTCGTTGAGGTTCTTCACGCCTTGTATGCAAGACACAAGACCTTTCTCAAGTCGCTCCTTCAACTTAGCGTTCTCCTCAACAAGATGCACATGCTCACAACATGGGTTAGTAGCATTTGCATTATCAATTAACATCATATGAGGAAAAGTGGCTTTCTCCTTGGTTAGCTTTACTTGAAGTTGATCATGAGACTCTTTGAGGCTAGCATGAGCACCCTTCAAGACCTTGTGCGCCTTTTCAAGTAAGTCAAACTCCTCTTTGAGTCTAGCAAGATCAACCCCAAGCTTGGCCTTCTCGGAGTTTAGCACACGAGAAACAACAAGAGCATGATCAAAATCTTTCTTTAACTTAGTGTGATCAACGTCGTGTGACTCCTCAAGAGCCAAACGAAGACCACGCTCTTCCTCAAGAGCATTGTAAAGATCCGAAATCTCATCGACATAGTCATGACTATGCCCCTCCATCTTGGATATAGTATCTTCGTGAGCTTCGATCATGTCATTGGCTTCACCAAGTTGTTCCAAGAGAGCAACGAAGTGCTTCTTGGATTTACCCTTGAGTTTACCCATAAAGGACTCAAACTCATTCTCCTCCACATTATATCCCTCATATTCATCAATGCAATCCATCAAAGAAGGATTATTAATGATGGTAGTTTTGATGTTGGGGGTTACCTTGTTGGTGGCTTTAGCCATGAGGCACTTGGCGGTGTTGTTCTCATTGGGTGAGTCAAAGAGTGACACCCGTGGAGTTGTCGCAATGGCAATGGAGGCAATGGCAACCGACTCACCATCTTGTTCATCATCGTCATACTCATTGTACTCTACTTGTACCACCAACGCCTTGGGAGGAGTCTTCTTGGTGAAGTTGCTCTTGTTGGGGAAATACTTGGCTTTGTCCTTTCGGATGAGATTGCCACCATTGTCTTCCCTCTTCTCATAAGGGCATTCCGCAACGAAATGACTCACATTGCCACAATTATAGCAAGTCATCATACGTTGCTTGACCTTCGCGCCACTTGAGTTGTTCTTGTTGAAGTTAGGCCTTGAGTTCTTCTTGCTCCAAAATTGCCTTGGAGCAAGAGCCATGTGTTCATGATAGGCATACTTTGTATCTTTGGGGTTGCTCTCCTCTTCTTCCTCTTCGTCCTCTTCTTCCATCCTAACCTGGGCTTTCATGCAAGGTTGGGCTTCTTTTCTCTTTGAGAACGTAGTACCGCATTGTCGGTGGTTTTTCCTAAGATGCTCATAGCCACAAACTCATCCAACACTTCACTTGAGGACAAGGTGTGGAAATTCGACCTTTGACGAATGACGGGGGACATGGCCTTGTGGTAAAGCATCATTGCCTTGAGGAATTTGCGCTTGATCCAATTGTCGTCCGTGTCCTTGCTCCCATGATCTCGGAGTGAGACCGCGAGTTTGGTTACTCTCCGGTAAAGCTCACGAGGTTCTTCATCTTCCTTCATTGTAAACTCATCGGCTTCATCTTGCACCACTTCATAGTTGGAGCGTTGAATGCTTGCGCTTCCCCTGTAGAGGGAAACAACTTGGTGCCATGCATCTTTGGCCATGGCGAAGGGCCAGAGGTGATGAAGATCTTCTGGTGGAATAGCATCTTGGATGATGAAGAGAGCATTCTCATTGAATTGATTATCCGCGGCTTCTCTAGGAATGAAGTTGCTTCGGTCATGCGGATAGAAACCTTCTTCAATGATTCTCTAAAGATTAGTATTCACATGATTTAAATGACACTTAAAATGATAGACCCAAGAATCAAAGTCCTCATTTTTCACAATCTTAGGGGGAGGACTGGCATGATTCAAATGAGTGGAAGGAATCTGTCCACCATAAACAAGTGGAGGTTCCACATGGGCAAAGATGTCGGTTCCATTTTTACCACTAGAAGAAGGAGCCTTTTCACTAGTAGCTTCCCCCTTGTCGGAGTTAGCATCCGTCACCTTGTTGGTGGGATCACCCACTTTCAATGGTGCGGTGGATAGTTTAAGCCCTTTGACGGTGTCCTAGACTAGGGGGACTCACCACATCGTCTCCCGACCAGTTGGATTGGGCCGAGGACCCCCATGGACGGTTACTCATGGGCCAGTTCGGACAACCGAAGACATATATGAGGAAGATTCCACAAAACTTGGTGATCAAGACAAGGACTCCTCTCCACCGACGTATTCGACTAGGACTCTTGTTATCCTAGGCCTCTGGTATGTTATATAAGCCGAGGCCAGGCTAGTCGATAGTTGTAGGGTTTAGACCACAACATACGACCTCGAGGTAGATCAACTCTTGTAACACTTATATTCATCAATATCAATCAAGCAGGACGTAGGGTATTACCTCCATCAAGAGGGCCCGAACCTGGGTAAACATTGTGTCCCCTGTCTCCTCTTACCATCGATCCTTAGATGCATAGTTCGGGACCTCCTAAGCGAGATCCGCCGGTTTTGACACCGACAATGGTGCTTTCATTGAGAGTTCCGTTGTGTGATCGACAAAAGGATCGATGGCTCGTCTGCAGATTAACTATGACGTCGACATCTTCGTCACCGGCTCGACTGGTCAGCTTGGCTTGACCAAGGACTGTGCCCTGCCTCCGATCGTCATGTTCGGACGAGGGCCTTCATCAACACCAACTCCGATCTCTATCAAGATCATGGAGGAATCGTCCATAGAGCGCAGGGGCCCAACGTCAACATTGCCCTCGGGCGACCATGCTGTTTTTCTGGACAGTGAACGTGAAGGAAATATGCCCTAGAGGCAATAATAAAGTTATTATTTATTTCCTTATATCATGATAAATGTTTATTATTCATGCTAGAATTGTATTAACCGGAAACATAATACATGTGTGAATACATAGACAAACAGAGTGTCACTAGTATGCCTCTACTTGACTAGCTCGTTAATCAAAGATGGTTACGTTTCCTAACCATGGACAAAAGAGTTGTTATTTGATTAACGAGGTCACATCATTAGTTGATTGATCTGATTGACATGACCCATTCCATTAGCTTAGCACCCGATCGTTTAGTATGTTGCTATTGCTTTCTTCATGACTTATACATGTTCCTATGACTATGAGATTATGCAACTCCCATTTGCCGGAGGAACACTTTGGGTGCTACCAAACGTCACAACGTAACTGGGTGATTATAAAGGAGCATTACATGTGTCTCCAAAGCTAGATGTTGGGTTGGCGTATTTCGAGATTAGGATTTGTCACTCCGATTGTCGGAGAGGTATCTCTGGGCCCTCTCGGTAATGCACATCACCTAAGCCTTGCAAGCATTACAACTAATATGTTAGTTGTGAGACGATGTATTACGGAACGAGTAAAGAGACTTGCCGGTAACGAGATTGAACTAGGTATTGGATACCGACGATCGAATCTCGGGCAAGTAACATACCGATGACAAAGGGAACAACGTATGTTGTTATGCGGTCTGACTGATAAAGATCTTCGTAGAATATGTAGGAGCCAATATGGGCATCCAGGTCCCGCTATTGGTTATTGATTGGAGACGTGTCTCGGTCATGTCTACATTGTTCTCGAACCGTAGGGTCCGCACGCTTAAGGTTTCGATGATAGTTATATTATGAGTTTATGAGTTTTGATGTACCGAAGGAGTTCGGAGTCCCGGATGAGATCGGGGACATGACGAGGAGTCTCAAAATGGTCGAGACGTAAAGATCGATATATTGGATGACTATATTCGGACATCGGAAAGGTTCCGAGTGATTCGGGTATTTTTCGGAGTACCGGGTAGTTACGGGAGAAGTAATGGGCCTTGATGGGCTTTAGTGGGAAGAGGAAAAAGGCTGCTGCGCCCCCCTCCCCTCTAGTCCGAATTGGACTAGGGAAAAGGGGGCCGGCCACCTTTCCTACTCCTCCACTTCCTTCTCCCTTCCTCCCCTCTTGATGGACTCCTACTAGGACTTGGAGTCCTAGTAGGACTCCCATCCTGGCCGCACCAATAGTCTTGGCCGTCCTCCTCCTCCTCCATCCTTTATATACTGAGGCAGGGGCACCCCATAGACAGACAAGTTGATCATTGAGATCGTTCATTAGCCGTGTGCGGTGCCCCCTGCCACCATATTCCACCTCGATCATATCGTTGTAGTGCTTAGGCGAAGCCCTGCGTCGGTAGTACATCAAGATCGTCACCACGCTGTCGTGCTGACGGAACTCCTCCCCGAAGCTTTGCTGGATCGGAGCCCGAGGATCGTCATCGAGCTGTACGTGTGCTAAGAACTCGGAGGTGCCGGAGTAACGGTGCTTGGATCGGTCGGATCAGGAAGAAGATGTACGACTACTTCCTCTATGTTGTGTCAACGCTTCCATTGCGATCTACAAGGGTACGTAGATCATACTCTCCCCTCATTGCTATGCATCACCATGATCTTGCGTGTGCGTAGGAAATTTTTTGAAATTACTAC